>OV702286.1:49908677-59908677 GCA_916181665.1 Avena sativa | reverse complement strand
TCAAAACCTTGGAGAACCTCACGTTGATGTTCGGTCCAATGAATGTCGGATCTAGCACTAGTGCGTACGAACCTGGGCTTGGCATAAGTTCAGGATGATCTTTGATGTTCCAGGTGATTTCTTGGTCCGACCAAGGCATGTACCTCGTCACTGCGGGCATGACCGCATTGACCTCCATATGTCGGCACTACAAGCTTTTTCTATCTGTTTCCTCAGTCGTGAACACACAATAACTCTGGTGATGTTCCCTGTACTCGTTCCTTCCCTTGTTTCCAGGGTACCTCTGATCCGGTTGTTGCTGATTTTCCACCTGATGCACTACATCCCTTCTTTCATTGTTGTCATACCTCGGCGGAGGGGGGGCAACATTAGCTGTTGCGTGTTTGCTCCGGAGAGCAATTGCTGCCGAGGTAACTCCTGCCGAGGTTGATCATTTCGGGGTGCCTGAGCATTCCCCGAACCACCTTGCTCTATCTTACGCATCCACTCACATTGCCTTGTCGTGTGACCCGCCGGGCTATTCGGATTTGGCGTGTGAAACTTACACGGCTAGTCGAGCATCGACTCATAGGTATATCTCGGATGGTCTTTCTTTTCCTGCCACTGTTTCTTCTGCTCCGGAGTCCATGTTTTCTTGCCATCATTTCTTGGAGTCCATTGCCCTCCAGTTCTCTGGCGTTGGTTGCTCCCTCCTCCGGGTTGATCTTGATTCACGACTGCAACTTGTTGCGAACCGTAGCGATGGTCCGGTCTGTCGTCTCTCCTTTTCCCCCTGTAATCATTCCTCCAGGACGACCCGGCTCCATCCCTCTGATAGTATTCCTCGTTTGACTTGCTTGACGCAAGCCTCGGTTGAGTCGGATCGCCCAATGCATACGAATCAGCAATCCGGATCATTTCTGCCAACGTAACTGGCATTTTCCTCTGCAGCTTCATCCACAGCTCGCTGCCATATCTGCACCCTTGCGCAAACCATGCTATGGCCTGCGACTCTATGACACCTTCACACGAGTTTCTCACGGTACACCACCGGGTCAAGAATTCACGATCCGTCTCGTTGGGTCTTTGCTTGCACATTGCCAGGGTCTGCGGTCTATTCGGCCTCTGGTATGTACTTGAGAAGTTGCTGATAAACATTTCTTCAAAATCTATCCAGCAGTTGATGCTTCCGGGTGGCAAATTATTCAGCCATACTCTGGCCGGACCTTCCAACATCTGGGGCACGTAACGCACAACCCATCTCAAGTTGCTAGTTGCAATTTTCACCGCCGTAGCGTAGTTTATCAACCAATCCTCCGGCTTAGTACTGCCGTCATATGTCTTCGTGCCCCTAGGTAACTGGAAGTTTGGTACCGGCGGTTCCTTCATGATCCGGGGTCCAAAGCACGCTGGACCCGGAGGACCTTGACATTCGATCTGTTCCGACCTATATAGGCGATCCAGTTTTAACCTGGCGTCATCCGGCATCAAATCCCTGCTCCCCAATCTAGACCCTATCACATGATAGTCCGGTCTGGGGTACCCTGCGTTCACCATCTCCGAATCACCGTCATTGTATCGGTTTTGCTCTCGTTGCACACCTTTCTGCTGCATACCTCGGTCGGTGCTTTGCTCTTGCCTCGGTATATTCCGCTGCTACGGTTCTCCTGCTCCTGCGGAGTTGCGCTGTCCGGCATTGCTGTTGGCAGCGTTCCCTTGACTGGCATTGCCTTGGTCGTGATTACCTCGGCCTGCTTCACCTCGGCTCACACTCCGTCGATCATCACCTTTCCGCATCTCTTTTTCTTTTCCCGCACGCGTTGGGTCGTACGGGACGATCTGTTTGTTCTGTCTGTCCGAGGTTACTACCGCTTCTCTCCTTGGACCGTCATGAGGCGATGATGCGGGTCCAGCGGATTTCTCCGGGTTACCCACCACCGAATGGACGATCTTGGAAGCCCCAGCTCTCTCCGGGTTAGCTCTCAGCAGCTCCTCGTTCTGCCTGTTCGCGATCCGAACCAGCTCGTTAACCCTGTCTTGCTGCCTTTGACGGGCCTCACCCGTCAGACCCTCTAGCTCGGACGCAGCCGCATCTGCTGCTCTGAGGTTCTTCGCCGGGGTACTATACTTCGGCAACCCCACAAACAGATAGTTTTCCGACCCTTCTGCTCCATCATCACCTTCTCTGTTCATCTCGCTTATGAGATTTTTCCCTTTTACCTTACTGCATCAACCTTGTTTGCCTTTGCGTACTCGCGCAGCGTCATGTTCAGTGACTGCTGAGCCGCGGGTATTTTCTTCGCCCCCTCCAGTATCTTTTGCCGAGTTTCCTCTAGCTCGTCCTGTGCCTGAGCCGGATCTACCACTGCTGCTACCGGGTTAGCCAAGCTATCCATAGCTTCCCTCAGCACGTTCTCAGGCCTCTCTAGTGGAGGTCCTCTACCTTTCCTCGGTGCCTTAGGTGTTACTTCCGGGTCTGGTGCCGGATCCTTGCTTACGCCTACTCCTGGCGCGGTCATCATCACCTCCGCATGGTCCGGGGAGCGAGCGATACGCGTCCCGCGAGCCACAATGAGGGGTGGTTCCCCCACATTAACGATGCGACGCGGATGAACGCACGAGACGTCCACTGCAACGTAGACCTTGTGCGCGCCGAGCTTGACGAAGAGGATGTTGCACGGAAGCGGGCGCGTGCCGAAGCAGCCAGCGTTGTCGCTGACGAAATCCAGCGGTCCAAAGCGCTGAACGAGCCCGGAGACGATGCGTTCGCCGGTGCCGATGAAGTTTCCCGTCCGGATCTTCACCCTTGCTAGCACCGCTAGCCCCACGGTGGGCACCAACTGTCGTGGTGGTGTCACGGCAGATGCCATGGATAGGCTAAAGGTGGGGACTAATATGTGCTAGGGGAATCCAGGGAGGGATAGTAGAGTGATTCTCCACACTGAAGTTTGTATTGCTATATCTTCAAGATTACAAGTGCTCCTTGAGCTGTAATGGCGAGAGGAGGAAGAAGGTGCTCTCTTACTCTTGCCTACTATCTTGCCCAAGAACCCTCGATCCACTAGTGCTCAACTAACTAGAATTCTGCCAACCCCCTCTACCAGAACCCTAACCCCCCTTATATAGAAGAGGTTCGGTCCTGGCCTAGGGCATATGTGGAGGCATATTCCTAAGAATATGCCCCCTCCCAAAGTGGTAACCTGACCGGGGTGCTTTTCCCCCGCGTCACACATGCTTTAGCGACGTCAGCCGACGTGAGCGTCATCACCCTTGTCGGCCACGACCCGGTGGTCCTGCCCTTGCTTTATTCGCTCATCCGGTACGTACCGGACCTTCTTTTTTGACCAGAGAGATTCCTTCCTTCTCCTAGAAGCTAAGCGAGGATCCGGATCATAGTAGATCCGGCCACACCTGTTCCTGCATATGAGTTAGACAAGCATTTCCGACTTACTTCTTAAGTCGGATGAGACAACGTTAGGCGACCCCCCCTGGTCCGGGTTACTCCGCGATCCGGCCTGCCTTGAGGTGACTCGGCCAGCATTCGCTTTGACCTTGCCGAACCTCGGCTAACTCGGCCCTTATACCCCGGAGTGACCCTACCCGGGGGTATCCCCCCAACAGCATGTCGCTCATTCACGCAGTCCAGACTTGGGACCATGCTGACGTGAGAGAGAGGGGGAGAGATAAAATATCAATTAGAGGTCCTCCCAAAAGTGAGAAGACCTTTATTGATTATTGGTGTATTTAATTTGGCCAAATACCCCCACTATATATAGGGGGAGGGGAGGTACTACCGCCCTCAAAGTCTTGGGGTGGGACTAAAAGAGAGGAGGGGGCAGGGGAGGCTGCCGGCCACCTAGTGGGCCCCACGCGAGGGGTCTAGGCCCAGCCGGCCACCCCTTTGCCCCTTCTCCCTCTCTCCTTTCCCCTAATGGGCCCCCTTCCTCCGAAAATTGGCCCATTAAGCCTTTGACCATTTTAATTGATTTTCTCTTTATTAAATAATTATGAATAAATGATTAAATCAATATTTAACATTCATTCACACATTATTCGATCTCCGTGGCTATGGAACACCTTCCACCTCCACTTCGGATATCCTTCGGACTTACCGAAACCCTTCTGGTTTACTCTCTACTATTCTTTGGTGATTCCACCGACCCTATAAACACTCTCTAAGCATCATCAAACCTTTAAGCGTGATACCCCACGGTTCGGGAACACTCCAGACATGGTCGGGACACTCCCGCACCAATGATCGAAAGAGGGACCTGGATGACCATGAGACCCCTGTGTGTTCCACGAAGATCTTTTGTCGTTTGAACCGGGATAGTCATGTCGTATTCCCTTTGTCTCTCGATACTTGCATCGCCCGAGATCTGATCAATGACATCACCATGTCGTGTTCAATATCATTACTAAACAATGCTACTTAACTCGTTCCGACAAGTGATATCCCCATGATCAAATCACACGTTGCGCAGCTATTGGATATAACTTCTCTGAGTGGGCCCTTCGAGTATCTTCCCGTCACATGGACGGACAAATCCCGCTCTTGACATATATTGCCTCTACGGTTTCCTCCGAGTACCTGAACACACCTTTATAACCACTGTATTACCGAGTGGCGTTTGATGCTATCTAAGCACTCTCGGGAAACAGTGATTGATATAGTCTCACGGTCTAAGGAATCGTCTACGAGGATCCATTTCTAATCATCGTAACTTGAACTTCGTGACATGATCGGGTCACAATGTTTAGGTTAGGTATTGGTTCATCATCTCATTCTCGGAATGAGATGATGATGTGCTCGTCGTTCGACGTAGAGCTCGTTGGGAACCCCAAGAAGAAGGTATGATGAGCACAGCAGCAAGTTTTCTCTCAGTTATGAAACCAAGGTTTAATCGAACCAGTAGGAGCAAGGAAACACCCCAAAGGTGTTACTAGCTAAGCTTTGGCAGGGTGCACTACCGGTGCTAGTAGCAATGTGGAGACCTGCACAACACAACGACAGAACTTTGTCCCCAACTTGCGATGATGTTGTCAATCTCACCGTGTTTTGCGGAAAACAAAGGATTAAACGTATCGAATGGAAAGAAGTAAAAGTTTGCAGAAAGTAAACACAAAGCAGTAAAAGATTGTAGATTGTATGTAAAGAGAAAGGACCGGGATCCATAGTTCACTAGAGGTGGCTCTCCTTGGATAGATAACATGTTGGGTGAACAAATTACAGCGGGGCAATTGACAAACACCGAGAAAGCAATACATGCATATACTAATCATCTTGACTCCTTTGAGACTTGATTGGGCATTACAACATAACACATAGACCGCCATCCAACTGCATCTATGACTAATAATCCACCTTCAGGTTATCATCCGAACCCCCTCCAGTATTAAGTTGCAAGCAACCGATTATTGCTTTACGAACTGCGTGTAAAGTAAACTATACGAGTGTTCTATGAATAAAGGATTGTTGTTTTCTCCCTAGTAGCAATAGCACATCTAGTACTTTAGAGATTTCTATCACTTCCCCAGATTACCAGAGGCATGAACCCACTATCGAGCATAAATACTAACTCTTGGAGTTGCTAGCATCTACTTGGCCAAGATAGCTACTAACAACGGAAAGCATGCAAGATCACAAATAACAAAGACATGATAGAATCAATAATCAATCTGAAATAGCATCTCAATATCCATCGGATCCCCGCAAACACAACATGTATGAATTACAAATAGATGATCTTGATCATGAACGGAGCTCACAAGATCTAAACTTGAAAGCACAAAGGAGGAGAACCAGCCATCTAGCTACTACATGGATCCGTAGTCCAAGGATGAACTACTCACGCATCACACCGGAGGCTTGCATGGTGATGAAGAAGGCCTCCAGGGTGAATTCCCCTCTCCGGCAGGGTGCCGGAAAGAGCTTCATATCCCTCCCGATCTAGGGATGGAGATGACGGCGGCTATAGACTCTTTCATGGATTTTTGATCGGGCACTTAGGGTTTTTGTACCGAGGGCATCTTATAGGCGGAAGGGGAGGCCGAGGGGGTGCCGGGAGTGGCCACACCACCCCCTGGCGTGGGCCAGGCCCGGTCGCGCGGCCAGGTGGTGTGGTGGCCCCCTGGCCCCTCTCCGTCTCGTATTATGGCACTAGATGACTTCCGGAAAAATAGGCACTTTGGCTTTTGTCCCGTCCAATTCCAAGAATATTCATTTTCTGACTTTCCTGGAACCAAAAACAGCAAAAAAACAGGCAGCTGACACTGCGGCTCTTGTTAATAGGTTAGTCCAAGAAATCATATGAAAAGTACTCCAAAGTTGGAACAAAACACAAGAAAGTGGATAAAACCAAGAATGGAACATCAAAAATTATAGATACATTTGCAATGTATGAACATCCCCAAGCTTAACTCCTGCTCATCCTCGAGTAGGTAAGTGATAAAAAGAAAGAATAATTTTTGAGGTGACATGCACCATCGAAGACTTGATCAAAGTATTTGTAAAACATTCGAAGCTGGGATCATAGTACTTCAATCATAACATGAAAGACAAAGTTCTAGCAATAAGCAAAGAAACTATGATGCAACATGAAAAGGCACAAACTAAAGATTCATGAATAACAATGCCTTGCAAGACGTTTGTTTGTTTCACATAAAGAAAACATAGCATAATAGTATTCAGCTTGTCCCTCAATAGAGTAGCAAATATAAATGCATAGGACACCTTCAAAGTTCATAAGAGTGACTAGATAGAATAGTTTAAAACAAGCAATATCAAGTTATGCATCAATCAACTAGTCTTGGGACAATGCACATAGAACTAAGAATGGGCACTATGCTCTCAAAGTAAGTGCATAAAGATAGAAGGTGGAGACTCAATATAATGGTGGAAGAAAGGCCTTTGTAAAAGGAAGTAGGGATTCAAGTCTCATAAAGAGCTTCCAAAAATTATGGTACTTATAGCTTTCAGCTCTCATTCCCCTATCATAAGCATCTTGAAGGTGATTAAGGTTAAAGTGACACAACTAAGAGGATATGCTTGACAAGTTATAAACCGAAATCTCTTGCCCCTTACTTACGAAGACCGATCCTCATGCTACTCAACTTCAGTCACGAGTAAGCTCTTGTCATTGTAAGTATATGTGTATCATTAAGAACCGCCAATGGGGTACCCCTTGCACATGATACGGGAGCTTTCCCATAATCAAAATGACAAGGCAAGCAAACAATGAGCATCTCAGCGATCTTTTTATTTGCTATTTGCATAGTTTTTTATTGAGGATGCTTCATAGAGTGCTCATTATGGTGATGCTGCAAGTTTCCACCATGATTAGGCATGGCTTAGGCTAGCGGCCCAGGCGTTTCTCTAACACACATACAAACTCCATGATCTTACAAGTTCCACTTTTATTTCACACCACCGGGATCCGTAAGCAAAAGAACATGATATCAACAGGGTACAAAGTACAAGTGCAATGTTGAAAGCGTTCCCCATGAAACATGGTTCTGCTAATTTCAACTTATAAAGCGCAAGCATATACGCAACAAAGAAGGACCCAATGGTTCAAGTTTATTAGAGACAAAAAGTAAAGTGTGCCATCAAGTTCGTGAGAGATTTAATCACTAGTTTTCTCATAACAAGTTTAATTTGGAAGGTAAACAAAAGCATGAATATACTTGGAATAGCATAAGCTAGTAGGTAGGTATGGTGGACTCTTTGGAATAACTTGGTTTAGGGAGTTGGATGCATGAGTGGGACTCATACTTGGTTGTGGAGGCTAGCAAAAGACTGGGAGCGACAAACTAAGAGAGCAATAATGGCCATAATCATGCAGAGCGACAAAACATCATTGATCAAAGCATAAAGTGATACTACAAGTTGAAAACTAAAGGATCATAAAGGCTATGGTGACTTGAGATAGTCATAACATGGTGTGAGCATGCGCCAAGTCAACCCAAATAAAGCATCAAAGGAGAATACCACTATACTATGCTTTAATATGCTAAAACAACGCATGATTCATCCAAGGCACATTAAGCAATCTCAATTGTTTATAACAAGTCATGCTATAACAAAGAATACTAAGCATAAGGCCAAAACAATACCAAGCATGGCATGACAAAGCATGGGCCACAGTCAAAAACAAGCCCTCTTTACCACATAAGCATGAACTTTCCTACTCTTTTCCAAACCAAACCAAACTATTTGCAAACCAATGTATGAAAGAGGGGGTCCAATCAATTTATTCAGAAAACTAAGCAAACCAAGCAAACTAAAAACCAAAACAAAAATGAAAAAGAAGACGCTCCAAGAACAACACAACTGTGCATGAAACAATAAAAATGAAGCGTTTGGAAGAAGCACAAAAAATTACAGCTCAATCCGACATACAGAGCTCTCTCACGAATTTTTACGATGAATCACAAAGATCTGTTTCGGGACAGCAACTTTACCAATCATTACTTCTCTCTCATTAGAGGTTACTCTTGGCACAAAAAGCAAAAAAAAGGATAAGGAGAGGTTATTACAGAGGTAATAACTTCCAAGACTCATCTAAAACTTTTGGGTTATCTCCCAATAAGTACTTTTCTTTAACGCCTTTAAGTTAGGCATAAGAAGCAAAGAAAGAATCAAGTGTTCTCAAATGAAGAAGCATTAAAACCAAATTTTGTTTTCATAGGAGAAGCAAAAGAAATCTTTTCTCTCTTTTTAGGGAAGTGTTCTATACCTTTCTTGAGTGGGAGTTAATATTTAATGGTGCCTTCTTTCATATCAATGATGGCACCAACAGTTCTAATAAAAGGTCTTCCCAAAGTAATAGGACAAGAAGCATTGTATTCAACATCCAAAACATAGAAATCAACGGGGACATAGGAATCATTAACCATAATAAGAACATCATTAAGACTCCCCATGAGTTTCTTTTTAGCATTATCATCAAGTAGGACATTCAAATAACAATCTTCAAGAGGAGGCAAATCAAGCATATCATAAATCCTTCTAGGTATAATAGAAACACTACTATCAAGATCACACAAAGCTTTGAAATAAAAGTCATTCACTTTCATATTAATGATGGGTTCCCAACCATCCTCTTGTTTTATAGGAATGGAAGCTTTATGTTTCATCTTTTCTTCCTTAATCTTTATGAGAGCATCGGTAATGTGTTTTGTAAATGCCATGTTCATAGCACTAGCATTAGGACTTTTAGCAAGCTTTTGTAGGAACTTAATAACTTCAAAGATATTGCAACCATCAAGATCAAAATCAACTTTATCATCCAAAGTAGTAGAACTATTACTAGCCTCAACACTAGAGGTGGTGATAGTAGAAACACTAATGTTTCTAACAATTTCATCTTCTCTTTCCCACTTAGCATGTACTTCAGCTAATAGTCTAACATTTTCATCAATTCTTACTTGTATAGCATTAGTAGCTGCAAAGGGATTATCGTTAGTTTCAGGGTTAGCAGCCATTTTATTAATCAATGAAGATTGAGCTTCAGATAGAGATGATATATTCCTTTCAGCATTAGAGAGTTTCAATTGTAAACTAGGAATTTCCCTATTTAGACTCTCAAGTTGATGGCTAATATTTTTCAAAATGGTAGATTGTTCCTCCATAGTTTTAGTGAATAGCTTATTATGCTCATATTGCATTTGCATGAAGTTTTTAGTGGCTCTTTCAACTTCTAAAATTCTTCCTTCACTAGGTAATCCAGATTTACCATTATAGCAATAAGTATTACTAGGAGGGTAGGGCCTATAATTGTTGTTACCAAAATTGTTCTTATAAGCATTATTACCATAAGCATTGTTGACAAAGTTGTTATTTCTTATGAAGTTCACATCAACTTGCTCTTCTTGAGCAACCAAAGAGGCTAAAGGAACATTATTTGGATCAATATGGGCTTTCCCATTAATAAGCATAGACGTAATAATATCAATCTTATCACTCAAGGAGGAGGTTTCCTCAACGGAATTTACCTTCTTACCTTGTGGACCTCTCTCAGTATGCCATTCGGAATAATTAGCCATCATATTATCCAGAAGTTTTGTTGCAGCACCCAAAGTGATGGTCATAAAGGTACCTCCAGCAGCAGAATCCAATAGGTTCCTTGAAGAATAGTTCAATCCTGCATAAAAAGTTTGGTCGATCATCCAAGCAGTTAGTCCATGAGTGGGACAATTCTTTACCAAAGATTTCATTCTTTCCCAAGCTTGAGCAACATGCTCATTATCAAGTTGTTTAAACTTCATTATTTCACTTCTCATGGATATAATCTTAGCAGGAGGATAGTATTTTCCAATAAAAGCATCTTTGCACTTAGTCCAAGAATCAATGCTATTCCTAGTTAAGGAATTCAACCACTCTTTAGCTTTTCCTCTCCAAGAGAAAGGAAATAATTTCAGCTTAATAATATCACCATCTATATCCCTATGCTTTTGCATCTCACAAAGTTCAACAAAGTTATTTAGATGGGAAGAAGCATCTTCATTACCAATACCAGAAAATTGTTCTCTCGTAAAAAGATTGAGCAAAGCAGGTTTTATCTCAAAGAAAGTATTTTCAGCCACAGGTGGAGCAATAGGTGTGCTCATAAAATCATTGTTGTTGGTGCTAGTGAAGTCACACAACTTAGTGTTTTCAAGAGTAGTCATTTTTTTTGGGTTTTCAAATAAGAAAGCAAACTAGTAAAACTAATTTTTTGTTGTGTTTTTTAAGAACAAAGCAAGCAACCAAAGCAAAAAGAAACTAAGCAAAACAAAAACAACGTAAAGAGATTGGTTATGAGGGACTCCCCTTGTGAAGATGTCCTTGACTCCCTGGCAATGGCGCCAGAAAAGATCTTGATGTGCTCGTCGTTCGACGTAGAGCTCGTTGGGAACCCCAAGAGGAAGGTATGATGAGCACAGCAGCAAGTTTTCCCTCAGTTATGAAACCAAGGTTTAATCGAACCAGTAGGAGCAAAGAAACACCTGAAGGTGTTACTAGCTAAGCTTTGGCAGGGCGCACTACCGGTGCTAGTAGCAACGTGGAGACCTGCACAACACAACCACAGAACTTTGTCCCCAACTTGCGATGAGGTTGTCAATCTCACCGTGTTTTGCGGAAAACAAAGGATTAAACGTATCAAATGGAAAGAAGTAAAAGTTTGCAGAAAGTAAACACAAAGCAGTAAAAGATTGTAGATTGTATGTAAAGAGAAAGGACAGGGATCCATAGTTCACTAGAGGTGGCTCTCCTTAGATAGATAACATGCTGGGTGAAAAAATTACAGCGGGGCAATTGACAAACACCGAGAAAGCAATACATGCATATACTAATCATCTTGACTCCTTTGAGACTTGATTGGGCATTACAACATAACACATAGACCGCCATCCAACTGCATCTATGACTAATAATCCACCTTCAGGTTATCATCCGAACCTCCTCCAGTATTAAGTTGCAAGCAACAAATTATTGCTTTACGAACTGCGTGTAAAGTAAACAATACGATTATTCTATGAACAAAGGATTGTTGTTTTCTCCCTAGTAGCAATAGCACATCTAGTACCTTAGAGATTTCTGTCACTTCCCCAGATTACCAGAGGCATGAACCCACTATCGAGCATAAATACTAACTCTTGGAGTTGCTAGCATCTACTTGGCCAAGATAGCTACTAACAACAGAAACCATGCAAGATCACAAATAACAAAGACATGATAGAATCAATAATCAATCTAAAATAGCATCTCAATATCCATCGGATCCCCGCAAACACAACATGTATGAATTACAAATAGATGATCTTGATCATGAACGGAGCTCACAAGATCTAAACATGAAAGCACAAAGGAGGAGAACCAGCCCATCTAGCTACTACATGGATCCGTAGTCCAAGGATGAATTATTCACGCATCACACCGGAGGCTTGCATGGTGATGAAGAAGGCCTCCAGGGTGAATTCCCCTCTCCGGCAGGGTGCCAGGAAGAGCTTCAGATCCCTCCCGATCTAGGGATGGAGATGACGGCGGCTATAGACTCTTTCGTGGATTTTTGATTGGGCACTTAGGGTTTTTGTCCCGAGGGCATCTTATAGGCGGAAGGGGAGGCCGAGGGGGTGCCGGGAGCGGCCACACCACCCCCTGGCACAGGCCAGTCCTGGCCGCGCGGCCAGGTGGTGTGGTGGCCCCTGGCCCCTCTCCGTCTCATATTCTGGCACTTGATGACTTCCGGAAAAATAGGCACTTTGGCTTTTGTCCCGTCCAATTCCGAGAATATTCATTTTCTGACTTTCCTGGAACCAAAAACGGCAGAAAACAGGCAGCTGACACTGTGGCTCTTGTTAATAGGTTAGTCCAAGAAATCATATGAAAAGTACTCCAAAGTTGGAACAAAACACAAGAAAGTGGATAAAACCAAGCATGGAACATCAAAAATTATAGATACATTTGCAATGTATCAGATGACTCCATTTCCAACTGGCATAAATGCCACATGATCAGGAAACATGATTATCTGTTGACCAATGAACCAGTGACAAGAGTTTCACTGGGAACCCCTAGTTGTTTATATATCACACATGTATTGATGTTTCCACTCAATACAGTTATAGCATGATATAAAACTTAATCATAAACTATATGAAATATGATAATAGTCCTTACTACTATTTGTCTCTAGGGCATATTTCCAACACTTCCATGGGCAAGGGGGTCATGACTGCGTCCTTGGCCACTTCACTTGCGACGTCACTTATCGACAGCAAGAAGTTGAGCCAATGAACCTTGAGCTACACCACCGACAAGGACAAGATCCTATGCAAGGCATGGTGGAGATTTCACAAGATCCACTATGCTGCGTTGAGCAAAAGGGATTTGCCTACTTAACAAGGTGGGCAAGTTCTTCCATGAGCATAGAAAATTCGGGAAGGACGCCTTCTATAGTGATCGAAATTATCTCTCCATCTCCAAGCGATGGGGCACCATCCATGCCAAGTGTAGCAAGTTCCAAGGCTCCTACGAGATGGTGATGAAAAGAAAAATAAGTGGCATGATGTCGGTTGACATGGTAAAACCTCTTCCTCTCTTTGTCGATGCCTTGCATATGAATTGAACCATTGTTGGCATCCATATGTGTAGGTCATGAAAGAAGTGGAGCACTTCAAGAAGGTGAATTGAAAGAGCATGTGGGCCCCCATGTGTGTTTTTGGCAATTAATGACAATCTCTATGGACTAGTGTTTGCATTGAGTTGCACTTGTAGGATTTGTCCATTGGCATCACTTGGAGCATGTGTTGGCTTCAAGGTAGAAGAAATGAAGAAGATGTGTTGTGCAAGCTCAAAATGCACCATCTCTAGAAGATCTCATCCTCGATGATCATGGTTCGATGAAGATAAGGTCAAAGTTAGTGTTTCCCCATGGTGTATGGGCGAGCAAAGTGCAAGTATTCATCTAGCAAGCGCAAGGAAGAGGAATCAAGAAATGTGTTCCATCTTGAGAAGGACAAGATTGTCTACATCGTGCTCAAGTGGATTGCTCAAGGCAAATGTATAATATTGATAGGTTTTCCATTTTGACGGTCTCATGTTGGTAGTTGGGAGACCGGCTTTAGGATAGATTACCGTACTATCAAGAGGGGCTCTCGAGTGAGTAGCTCGATCATATCGTTCAGAGAGTGCTCAAACCATTTCATTCTTAGCATCATCTTTCTTGGTTGTTTGTTGCATATTATCCATGCTTGGTTCTAGAGCTTGTGTTCAATATAAGCTCTAGTTCTTCAAAAATGGATCTCCCCTTTATATCTTATTGTGTTTTTATCTCAGAGGTTTTCCGGATCCTCACCAAGTGAGATATCTCACATTATAATACTTGATACATTCTCACTTGGTGGTATCCAATATTTGTTGGGTATCTCTTGTTGTCCTCTTTCCAACAAAATTGGTTTCGGGTGAATCAGAGTTTCCTAACTCTAGATATTGCTATTTGAATATTGCCTTTATTTGGTTTAAAAAGAAAAAGAAAAAAGCTTTTTACTGGGATGGGCGGTACTACCGCACGTGGTACTGCCCGCACCTGATCGCGCGACCCAACTCTTTGTGCATCCCGACTATGTTGTTGGTCCAGGACCGGTAGCACTGGGACGTGGAAGTAGCACCGGGCCGGCCGACCGGTACTACCGGGTCGGCCCATCCATCTTGATCCTAGCTGCTGTTCTTCCTTGCCCTGCTTCTCTCGTTGGCCCTGCTGCTCCCGCGCTCACTCGTGTCGCTCGCCCTGCCTCGCTCGCTTGCGTGCGCTGCTTTCCCCCGATCCCCTGCACTCTATCGCCTCGCTTACTCCCGCGTTGACCTACTCCTTCGCTCGTAGCTGCTCGCGCGCCAGGTCGCCAGGCCGGGAACCGGTAGTACTGGCCCATCGGCGGTACTACCGGCCCAGGCTAAAAATGTGCCCCACCGGGCAGATTCGTTGTGGGCCTATAAAAGCCTTTCTCTCTCTCCCTTCTAGTGACTTCTTCTTCCTCTTTTCTCAAGCCATTTGGCCCCATTGTTTTGACTACTCTTGTGCTTGATTTCTTTCTCCCCTCCAATGATTCTTGCCAATATTTGAGGGTAAGATAGAGGAGATCTAGGTCTACATTTTTACCAAACCAAATCACCTCCTTGTGAGTGAATCTTTGGGATCTAGATCTTGGGGGATTTTGTGTTCTCCTTGTGTCCTTTCTCTCTTGTTCCCCAATTGTTTTAGTAGATTTGTTGGATTTGAGAGTGAAGTATTGGAGCATCTTTATGGTGTTCTTGCCATTTGCATTAGGTGCATCGATTTGAGTTCTCCCCGGAGGATTTTCTTGGTGAAATCAAGAAGCTTGTCCCTCTTGGATTCTTGGAACCCTAGACGGTTGTGTGGCCTATGTGGCGTGTTCTTGGGGCCTTGAATTAAGTTGTAAAGCTCTCCCCAAGATTGAGGCCTTGGTGGTGACTATTGGGAGCCTCCAATTAAGTTGTGGAGAGAGCCCCAATCTTGTACGGGTTTGGTAACCGCCCTCAAGTGTCCCATAGTGGAACAGGTGCTTCCTGCGTGGTGGGTTCTTAGGAGAATAGGTTGAGGCCTCTTGTGGCGTTGGTGGTCTTAGTACCGCCCACCCCTCCAACCATACGTACTCCCTTGTTGGGAGGAACTCGGTAAAAGATCGTCGTGCCTGCGTGCCTTGGTTATCTCTATACCCGAGATCTTTACTTATGCACTTTACATTGTGATAGCCATCGTGCTTGAAGTAATCTATCTTGTTATCACATTGTAGCTTGTCTTGCTTAGCATAAGTTGTTGGTGCACATAGGGGAACCTTAGTATATCTAGGATTTGTGCTTGACAAAAGAAAACACTAGTTTTATTACTCCATTGTTAAGCCCATCTCGGAAAAGTTTTAAACCGCCTATTCACCCCCCTCTAGGCAACATCCGTGATCTTTCACGTTGTCCCATTGTTGTACGTTGTCCCATTTTTGGACGTTGATCAAGGACTAGAAAAAATGGAAGACTAGCTCTGCCCTTCCAAAAGAACTTGACAACAAGAAGAAGGGCAAGAGAAATGCTTCTATGGGCGGTGTCATCGACCTAGACGATGGCAATGACGAAGGCTTCATCAACCATGTAGGCATCCGTGCCCGCCGGCCTGGAGGCCACAAGGCTATGAAGGCATACATCACCCGCCAGGCTGGTTCCTTGGCATTCTAGGAGACGTTGAAGAAGATCCTGGAGAAGAAGGAAGAGGCCATCGTCGAGAGGGAAGAGAGGCGGCACAAAGAGAAAGAGGCCACTGCCAATACCTTTGTCGAGGTCTATCGAGGTGGAGGAGGCCACTGCCAAGACCTTTGTCGAGGTCTATCAAGGTGGAGGAGGCCAACACCAAGGCCAGGCTAACAGAGATCAATGTTAAGGCAAAGGCGAAGGAGGCCAAAGCCAAGGCCAAGGAGGCCGAGGTCATGTATAGGGTGGCGGAGGAAGAGGCCAAGGATAAGGAGGCCGAAGCCAATATCATGGACAAGGAGAATGCCATCATGCTCACCGACCTAGACATCATCGCCGATCCCGATCGCAAGGCTTGGGTCGCGAGGAGGAAGCAGACCATCCGGGCTCGTGATGCTTGAATGGAAATGGCGATGGAGACTTCAACTTTTTGGGCAGAGAAGCTGCCATTTTTGGACATTTTGGATGATATTGCCACGTTTTGCACATTTCATATCCACCGGCCACTTGTTGGCAATGCCCAAAGGGCGATGGCCCACGTCTGCCATTTTATTTGATAGTTAATTTGTGTGATATTTGCTTGTAAATTTGAGTGTTTGAGCTGATTGGCAAAGCCTTAGCCAAAGATATTGCTAAGAAATGCCTCGGCGGACAAATGGGTCGTGTCGCTGAGCATGGCTGGCCGGACATGCCGAACAACGACGCAAAAGCGACCGCGGAACAACCCAAACGGACATAAACGGATGGTTTCGGTCACCCATTTGGGTCGGCCTAGTGGAGATGCCCTAAGAGCCCGGGCGCCTCTACTAGTGGAGGCCTGAATCCGTCGGTGGGGATGGAAGCTCTGGAACCGACCACTGCATCTCCGGCACCTATCTCAAGAGCTCCTCGATGTTATGGTCCTCTAACGAGGACATTGTTGGAATTTTTACCTAAATGGTCCAGCCCATATTTCCATTTTAGTACTTCCTGAAATCCTAGAGGCCCATGTGGCCCATTCATGCATGCCAAGAGGCGGGACAAATGTTTAGTCCCACATTGCTAGTTGAAGGAAGGTTTCACCAGGTTATAAGGAGGGTTCTTCCACCACTTGGAAAAAGAATAAGAAGGAGAGAGACATACACGCACACTCCTCCCCCGCTGCCGCCCACCTCGCCTCGTCACGATGTGCGCATTACGGGTTGCAGGAATTCCTCGAGCTGAGAGCTTCTCTTTCTTTTTGCCACACATGAATGGATAATAATCTGAACAGTCCATGTGAGTTAATTCGAACTTAGTGGAGGCTATTCGGCTTTAGTCATGCATGTTCGTTCCTTTCCCATCGCGTGAGTGGGTGTTGAACTCAGTGGAGATTTAATTCGAACTTACTAGAGGTTGTTCGGCTTCGGTTGATGCTTATTCGTTTCCTCTCCCAACACCGATTGTTCGCCTGTCTACTCATGCCTATAAGAGCGAGTGGTCGCTCCTCTCCTTGGACACACCTCAGATACATCCTTGCACTCTAGTTCCAGAGCATTGCTCTTCCTACAGGATCTTCCCCATCATGTCTTGCAGCGTGCACCATGAGCTAGGATAGTAGGCCTCCAAGACCCCGCTACTTTGAGCCCTATACAGGAGAAGGGCGATAAGGCTTTTGGGGAGCGCTATTAGTACGACTACTGGCTTCATCACGGACTCCTTCATGGATAGCGACAACACGGGCTTGTTCATTTGTGGCCTCAAAGTTCCCGGGCGAGTGCATTGCGGTACCCAAGTTGCCTGTAATTGCCACGTTTCGCAAAGTTGGGCTGCCAACTACCGAGAGGGGCCATTTCGAGGAAAACTCACCTCACCCCTACCAAATTCAAACATTCCGTTAAACTGCCCCGTGAAGTAGATGGTCGGGACCCACATGTCGTTGATATGTCCGTGATGCGAGCGCCAACACGGCAACCTCTTAGGAAAATCGAGGAACTAAGTGGCTTGGTGCGTTGACCAATTTCACAAATCCACTCCCTCCTTTCCCCTAGCACCGGCAACGTTGAAATCCACATTCCAAGAAGAATGGTCCCTTCGGACATTTGACTTCTAGCGCCAAGTTGCTGCGCCCATTCGTTGATCCCGAGCTCTAATGCCGGTTGCTATAGCCGCCATTGCGAGGCTCTAGCCCGCCTCCACCACCGACGAGCTGAGAAGGCGAGCAACACGGAGGATGGTAGATCCTACTACCATGAAGGAAGAAGTTCTGGCTACATGTGGGTGAGCTACTCTTCACTTTTCTATTCGCACTAACTATAACTGCTAGCTGGCTATTGAACCTAGAACTGTTTGCTAGCCCAACGCTGACAAAAATATATTGTCCATAGTTTTCTGTCAAGTGGGATCTCCGTGGACCACCCTTACCTGGTTATGGTAGCCCTCTTCAGCTAAGACTCTAAATCAGCAGGGGTGAAGGGCAAATCGTCTAGACACCATTATCTCACGATGGAAGAAGTACCTACGCAAATCTGCACTATCCCTGGTATGGTTGATGCTTTGCGTAAACATGCTGAAATAGGGTCGAAGCAGACTGCAAAGTTTAGCTTCATGGATGAACGATGCATCATGGTTCCTCTAATGTGTTATAGTTAGCTAATTGGGTTGATGAAAAGGTATGCTTCGGCTTGCATGTTTACGCTGAATTGTGATGTACTGGATGTGGAAGCTGCTGCAACTAGGAGTCGCCCTGCTATTCTTGGACAGGGTGGTCACTCAAACCCTTTCTCTTGGTAAGCAAAAGTCTCTTGGGGTTCACATATTTGTGCTGCATTGTAATTTTTGTTTTGCTTACTCTGTAGATATTAGGAAGTTATGCAAGAGTCATGCTACTTTGGAAGCAAGCGCCGCAAGGTTAGAAACATGATTGCCATGTTAGTAATTTTGCTACTAGAAGAAAATAAAAACGAGTGGAGTGATGATGTTGGACACGATTCTAGTGTTGATTGTCTTGGCAATGCAGAGTACATGAAGCTAAGAAAATTGGCACCGAGGAAGCGGAAGAAGGCAGGAAATGAAGCAGCCAGTGGACGTGAAGGCTTGGCACCCAGGTAGGGGAAGAAGGCTGCTGGAAATGAAGATGCATAATGTGTTGAACTTGAACCTATATATGTAATTCTGTTAAATTCTGGAGCTCTGTGCATGGAACTTGTCGGGCGAAACAATCTACTCACGTTTTCGGAGTAAAATGTACTAGGACTTGAGGTTTGGAAATAGCCGAATCAGTAGTTGAATTCGAAATTGTGATTGTGCCACTACTATCTGAAAACACGCAGCACTGGTTCCACGATTGCTGAGGGGTAGGAGGTCTCCAAATTCGATGGAATGTTAGTGGCACATAAATATATTATTTAAGCTTCCACACTCCATGAAACAACAAAAAATTTCAGATTTTGCACAACGACATGGCAACATAAACATCAATGGTGGCCGATAATGCCCAAATAATGAGGAAATTGGTACCACTTTCTGGCCTAATATTGAGCTCGTCTATCTCACCACCTCCCTGCTCCTACATCCCCTGCATCTGGTAAAGCTCCCGGATCTCCAATAACAGGGTGTATGTGCTTCCACTTTATAAATTGCGGTTGTGCCATTTGCATGCGGCACAATCCATGTAGATTACGTTTAAACAAACCACCAATGTTAGAATACCACCATCATCAGACAAAAGGAAGTAATGGATGGCTAAGACAGATTAACGAGTGACCAATTGTTTTCTCCCAGGACTCCGAGACCACTAGTTCAGACCGCTAGGTCAACAAGTACTACTATTACAACTTAAAAAAGTACGGAGCTCAAGCTAAATAGAACTAGTTATCACACTTCTCCTTGATCTTCCTAATCTTAGCCCGATGTGCATCTTCCTGCGAGAGCAAGGATCGAATCGTCTACTCTGTCCTTTTAGCCTCTTCCTTGTACAACTTCAATTGTTTCTCTGCATTTATCCTCACGCACTTGTCAATACCCGTAGTTGTGAACTATAGGACTTTGGCCTGGTGAAGTTCATTCCTTGCTTGAGTCAGTTCTTGCTCTGCTTTAGCCTTCAGGGCCAACGCCACGTCCCTCTCCTTCTCGACTTTGGTAACCTTGTCTTGCACCATCCTACGATCTTGGTTAAGCTTGGTTGTGTCAACATGGTCAAATAACTTCATCTCAGCACTCTCAAGAAGTGAGCTATCTACGGATTCTTTCAACTCAATAGTCATATCCCATAGTTTGTCCAGCGTTTTCTACATTGATTTGGGCCACTCTGGATCTACCCATTTGAAAACACCGCAACTTCTGCGTGGAAACATTGTACCATGTCCTTGACACCCTAAAAACCTCCTGCCTGTGTTTCATCCTCCGAACGCTACAAATTTAGCGGGCACATATCGATGTTGACATAGCGGATGACTGTCTTCCTCCGCTAAATTGTGATAGTCGGAGTTGTACAGCGTCTGGTTGGCCTAACACATCATACATGCATGACCAATCAGAGTAGATCTAGCTCAAAATATATAAATAGCCACAGATGTTAGAGATGAGACGACTCACGTCGAAATCACCGTATCTGTCGTCAAGACGCGTTTCCTAACCGTCTCCCCTTGAACCTATGGCGAAAGGGGGGTGGGGGACTGGGGTGGCTGTGGGAGAGATCGCTGGAGGCACCGTCAGCTTGCAGCTATGAGTGGATGAGAGAGAAGTGGGGAAAGTGGCTTAAAGGGGAAGGAAGAGAAGTATGGGGAGGAAGAGAAGTAAAGGGGACGTGACACTGGAAGGTGGCCCACGGAGCTTGTGGCACTCGCAAAAGGGGAGTGCGTGGTGTTGATAGTTTTTCCAGAGCAAGCGGACAGTAAGCATGGCCAATCATGTCGTAGAACAGCCTAATCACGGATCGCTCTTATGAAGAACCATCCCAATCGTCCAAGCGCCCTGATCGAACGGTACATAATAATCATCATGTAGAACAAGTGTGTTGGGGCGTGCCTTCTAGAAGACTCGATCTAACGGCCATCATTGGGGGCTAAGGTTACGATCCAACGGCCACCACGTACACACACGAGATGTCATTGCATGTGTTCTTTTCCTAAAACCACAATGATGCACACAAATACACACACACATCCAAGTGGGTGTGGCGATGCAGCAACTTTCAAGCTGGTGGTAGAATGCATGCTGTAGTTGAATCCTAGCATGCGGCTAGGGCTCCTGGACATGGTAGGACACCAAATGCTAGAGTGGCATCATTGCATGTGTTCTTTTCCTAAAACCACAATGCACACTGGTACACACACATCCAAGTGAGTTCTATGATGCAACATCGTTCAAGTTGGTGGTAGAATGCATGCTGCAGCTGAATCTCAGCATGCTTCTAGGGTTCCTGGACATGGTTGGACACCACATGCTAGAGTGGCATCATTGCATGTGTTCTTTTCCTATAGACACAATGATGCACACTAATACACACACACATGCAATGACATTTAGTGGATCCATGTGGTTTAGGAAAAGAACACACATGCAATGACATCTAGTGGATCCATGTGGTTTATGAGAAGAAACAACATGCTGGAGTGGCATTATTGCATGTGTTATTTTCCTAAAACCACAATGATGCACACTGATACACACACACATGCAATGACTCTAGTGGTTCCATGTGGTTTAGGAAAAGAACACACATGTAATGACATCTAGTGAATCCATGTCGTTTATGAGAAGAACACACATGTAGTGACATCTAGTGGATCCATGTAGTTTATGAAAAGAACACACATGCAATGACATCTAGTGGATCCATATGGTTTAGGAAAAGAACACACATGTAATGACATCTAGTGGATCCATGTGGTTTATTAAAAGAACACAAATGCAATGACATCTGGCAGATCCATGTGGTTTAGGAAAAGAACACACATCCAATGACATCTAGTGGATCCTAGTGGTTTAGGAACAGAACACACATGCAATGACATCTAGTGGATCCATGTGGTTTATGAAAAGAACAGAGATGTTGGAGTGGCATCGTTGCATGCGTTATTTTCCTAAAACCACAATGATGCATAGATATACACACACATGCAATGACTCTAGTGGATCCATGTGGTTTAGGAAAAGAACACACATGGAATGACATCTAGTGCATCCATGTGGTTTAGGAAAAGAACACACATGCTGGAGTGGCATCATTGCATGTGTTATTTTCCTAAACCAGAATGATGCACACTGATACACACAAACATCCAAGTGGGTTTGGTGATGCAGCATCTTTCAAGCTGGTGGTAGAATGCATGCTGCACCTGAATCCCAGTATGCTGCTAGGGTTCCTAGACCTGGTTGGACACCACATACTAGAGTGGCATCATTGCATGTTTTCTTTTCCTAAAACCACAATGATGCACACTGATACACACACATCCAAGTGGTTGTGGTGATGGAACATCTTTCAAGCTAGTGATAAAATGCTTGCTGTAGTTGAATCCTATCATGCTGCTAGGGTTCCTAGACATGGTTGGACACCACATGCTAGAGTGGCATCATTGCATGTGTTCTGTTCCACAAACCACAATGATGCACACTAATACACAGACACATGCAAGTGGGTGTGGTGATGCAGCATCTTTCAAGCTGGTGGTAGAATGCATGCTGTAGTTCAATCCCAGCATGCTGCTAGGCTTGCTGGACATGGTTGGACACCACATGCTAGAGTGGCCGCATTGCATGTGTTCTTTTCCTAAAACCACAATGATGCACACTGATACACACACATGAAATGACTCTAGTGGATCCATGTGGTTTAGGAAAAGAACACACATGCAATGACTCTAGTGGATCCATGTGGTTTAGGAAAAGAACACACATGCAATGACTCTAGTGGATCCATGTGGTTTATGAGAAGAACACACATGAAGTGACATATAGTGGATCCATGTGGCTTATGAAAAGAATACACATGCAATGGCATCTAGTGGATCCATGTGCTTAAGGAAAAGAACACACATGTAATAACATCTAGTGGATCCATGTGGTTTATGAGAAGAAACCACATGCTGGAGTGGCATCATTGCATGTGTTCTTTTCTTAAAACCACAATGATGCACACTAATACACACACATGCAATGACTCTAGTGGATCCATGTGGTTTCGGAAAAGAACACAAATGCAATGACATCTAGTGGATCCATGTGGTTTATGAGAAGAACACGCATGTATTGACATATAGTGGATCCATGTGGTTTATAAAAATAACACACATGCAATGACTTTTAGTGGATCCATGTGGTTTAGGAAAAGATCACACATGCAATGACTCTAATGGATCCATGTGGTTCATGAAAATAACACACATGTAATGACATCTAGTGGATACATGTGTTCTATCAAAAGAACACAAATGCAATGACATCTAGTGGATCCAGGTGGTTTAGGAAAAGAACACACACCCAATGACATCTAGTGGATCCATGTAGTTTAGGAATAGAACACACATGCAATGACATCTAGTGGCTCCATGTGGTTTATGAAAAGAACACACATGTTGTAGTGGCATCATTGCATGTGTTATTTTCCTAAAACCACAATGATACACACCGATACACACACACATGCAATGACTCTAGTGGATCCATGTGGTTTAGGAAAAGAACACACTTGCAATAACATCTAGTGGATCCATGTGGTTTATGAAAAGAACACACATGCAATGAGTCCAATGGATCCATGTGGTTTATGAAAATAACACAGATGCAATGACATCTAGTGGATCCATGTGGTTTAGCAAAAGAACACATGTACAATGACATCTAGTGCATCCATGTGGTTTAGGAAAAGAACACACATACTGGAGTGGCATCATTCCATGTGTTCTTTTCCTAAACAACAATGATGCACACTAATACACACACATCCAAGTGGGTGTGGTGATGCAGCCTTTCAAGATGGTGGTAGAATGCATGCTGAAGTTGAATCCCAGCATGCTGCTAGGGTTCCTAGACATGGTTAGACACCACATGTTGGAGTGGCATCATTGCATGTGTTCTTTTACTAAAACCACAATGATGCACACTTATACGCACACATGCAATGACTCTAGTGGGTCCATCTGGTTTATGAAACAAACACACATGCAATGACTATAGTGGATCCATGTGATTTAGGAAAATAACACACATGCAATGACTCTAGTTGATCCATCTGGTTTATGAAAAGAACAGACATGCAATGACTCTAGTGGATCCATGTGGTTTAGGAAAAGAACACACATGCAGTGACACCTAGTGGATCCATGTGGTTTATGAAAAGAACACACATGCTGGAGTGGCATCATTGCATGTGTTCTTTTCGTAAAACCACAATGATGCACACTGATACACACACACGCATCCAAGTGGGTGTGGTGATACAACATCTTTCAAGCTGGTGATAGAATGCATGCTGTAGTTGAATCCCAACATGGTACTAGGGTTCCTAGACATGGTTGGACACCCCATGCTAGAGTGGCATCATTGCTTGTGTTCTTTTCCTAAAACTGTAATGATGCACACTGATACACACAAACACATGCAAGTGGGTGTGGTGATGCAGCATCTTTCAAGCTGGTGGTAATGCATACTGCAGTTAAATTCCAGTATGTTGCTAGGGTTCCTGGACATGTTTGGACACCACATGCTGGAGTGGGATCATTGCATGTGTTCTTTTCCTAAAACCACAATGATTCACACTGGTACACATAGATCCAAGTGCGTGTGGTGATGCAACATCTTTCAAGCTGGTGGTAGAATGCATGCTGCAGCTGAATCACAGTATGCTGCTAGGGTTTCTGGACATGGTTGGACACCACATACTAGAGTGGCATCATTGCATGTTTTATTTTCCTAAAACCACAATGATGCACACTGATACACACACATCCAAGTGGGTGTGCTGATGCAGCATCTTTCAAACTAGTGATAGAATGCTTGCTACAGTTGAATCCTAGCATGCTGCTAGGGTTCCTAGACATGGTTGGACACCACATGCTGGAGTGGCATCATTGCATGTGTTCTTTTCCTAAAACCACAATGATGCACACTGATACATACACACATGCAAGTGGTGTGGTGATGCAGCATCTTTCAAGATGGTGGTAGAATGCATGCTGTAGTTGAATCCCAACATGCTGCTAGGTTTGCTGGACATGGTTGGACACCACATGCTGGAGTGGCAGCATTGCATGTGTTCTTTTCCTAAAACCACAATGATGCGCACTGATACACACACATGCAATGAGTCTAGTGGATCCATGTGGTTTAGGAAAAGAACACACATGCAATGACTCTAGTGGATCCATGTGGTTTAGGAAAAGAACACACATGCAATGACTCTAGTGGATCCATGTTGTTTATGAAAAGAACACACATGCAATGACTCTAGTGGATCCATGTAGTTTATGAGAAGAACACACATGAAGTGACCTCTAGTGGATCCATGTGGTTTATAAAAAGAATACACATGCAATGACATCTAGTGGATCCATGTGGTTTAGGAAAAGAACACACATGTAATGACATCTAGTGGATCCATGTGGTTTATGAGAAGAAACCACATGCTGGAGTGGCATCATTGCATGTGTTCTTTTCTTAAAACAACAATGATGCACACTGATACACACACATGCAATGACTCTAGTGGATCCCTGTGGTTTAGGAAAAGAATGCACATGCAATGACATCTAGTGGATCCATGTGGTTTATGAGAGTAACACGCATGTAGTGACATATAGTGGATCCATGTGGTTTATAAAAATAACACACATGCAATGACATTTAGTGGATCCATGTGGTTTAGGAAAATAACACACATGCAATGACTCTAGTGGATCCATGTGGTTTATGAAAAGAACACACATGTAATGACATCTAGTGGATCCATGTGGTGTATGAAAAGAACGCAAATGCAATGACATCTAGTGGATCCATGTGGTTTAGGAAAAGAACACACACCCAATGACATCTAGTGGATCCATGTGGTTTAGGAATAGAACACACATGTAATGACATCTAGTGGATCCATGTGGTTTATGAAAAGAACACACATGCTGGAGTGGCATCATTGCATGTGTTATTTTCCTAAAACCACAATGATGCACACCGATACACACACACATACAATGACTCTGGTGGATCCATGTGGTTTAGGAAAAGAACACACTTGCAATGACATCTAGTTGATCCATGTGGTTTATGAACAGAACACACATGAAATGACTCTAGTGGATCCATGTGGTTTATGAAAATAACACACATGCAATGACATCTAGTGGATCCATGTGGTTTAGGAAAACAACACACATGCAATGACATCTAGTGCATCCATGTGGTTTAAGAAAAGAACACACATGCTGGAGTGGCATCATTACATGTGTTCTTTTCCTAAACCACAATGATGCACACTGATACACAAACATCCAAGTGGGTGTGGTGATGCAGCATATTTCAAGATGGTGGTAGAATGCATGCTGAAGTTGAATTCCAGCATGCTGCTAAGGTTCCTGGACATGTTTGGACACCACATGCTAGAGTGGGATCATTGCATGTGTTCTTTTCCTAAAACCACAATGATGCACACTTGTACACACACATCCAAGTGGGCGTTGTGATGCAACATGTTTCAAGCTGGTGGTAGAATGCATGCTGCGGTTGAATCTCAGCATGCTGCTAGGGTTCCTGGACATGGTTGGACACCACATGCTAGAGTGGCTTCATTGCATGTGTTCTTTTCCTATAACCACGATGATGCTTACTGCTACACACACACATGCAATGACATTTAGTGGATCCATGTGGTTTAGGAAAAGAACACACATGCAATGACATCTAGTGGATCCATGTGGTTTATGAGAAGAAACCACATGTTGGAGTGGCATTATTGCATGTGTTCTTTTCCTAAAACCACAATGATGCACACTGATACACACATACACACACATGCAATTATTCTAGTGGATCCATGTGGTTTAGGAAAAGAACACACATGTAATGACATCTAGTGGATCCATGTCGTTTAGGAGTAGAACACAATGTAGTGACATCTAGTGGATCCATGTGCTTTATGAAAAGAACACGCATGCAATGACATCTAGTGGATCCATATAGTTTAGGAAAAGAACACACATGTAATGACATCCAGTGGATCCATGTGGTTTATGAAAAGAACAAAAATGCAATGACATCTGGTGGATCCATGTGGTTTAGGAATAAAACACACATCCAATGACATCTAGTGGATACATGTGGTTTAGGAACAGAACACACACGAAATGACATCTAGTGGATCCATGTGGTTTATGAAAAGAACACACATGCTGGAGTGGCATCATTGCATGTGTTATTTTCCCAAAACCACAATGATGCATAGTGATACACACACATGCAATGACTCTAGTGGATCAATGGGGTTTAGGAAAAGAACACACATGCAATGACATCTAGTGCATCCTTGTGGTTTATGAAAAGAACACACATGCAATGACTCTAGTGGATCCATGTGGTTTAGGAAAATCACACACATGCAATGACATCTAGTGGATCTATGTGGTTTTGGAAAAGAACACACATGCTGGAGTGGCATCACTGCATGTGTTATTTTCCTTAACCAGAATGATGCACACTGATACACACAAACATCCAAAGTGGGAGTGGTGATACAATATCTTTCAAGCTGGTGGTAGAATGCATGCTACAGCTGAATCCCAGTATGCTGCTAGGGTTCTTGGACATGGTTGGACACCACATACTGGAGTGGCATCATTGCATGTTTTCTTTTCCTGAAACCACAATGATGCACACTGATACACACAGATGCAAGTGGGTGTGCTGATGGAGCATCTTTCAAGCTAGTGATAAAATGCTTGTTGTAGTTGAATCCTAGCATGCTGCTAGTGTTCCGGGCCATGGTTCGACACCACATGCTGGAGCGGCATCATTGCATGTCTTCTTTTCCTAAAACCACAATGATGCACACTGATACACACACATGCAAGTGGGTGTGGTGGTGCAGTATCTTTCAAGATGGTGGTAGAATGCATGCTGTAGTTGAGTCCTATCATGAAGCTAGGGTTGCTGGACATGGTTGGACACCACATGCTAGAGTGGCAGCATTGCATGTGTTCTTTTCGTAAAACCACAATGATGCACACTGATACACACACACATGCAATGACTCTAGTGGATCCATGTGGTTTATGAAAAGGACACACATGCAATGAATCTAGTGGATCCATGCGGTTTAGGAAAAGGACACACATACAATAACTCTAGTGGATACATTTGGTTTATGCAAATAACACACATGCAATGACTAGTGTATCCATGTGGTTTATGAGAAGAACACACATGAAGTGACATCTAGTGGATCCATGTGGTTTATGAAAAGAATACGCATGCAATGACATCTAGTGGTTCCATGTGGTTTAGGAAAAGAACACACATGTAATGACATCTAGTGGATCCATGTGGTTTATGAGAAGAAACCACATGACGGAGTGACATCATTGCATGTGTTCTTTTCTTCAAACCACAATGATGCACACTGGTACACACACACACACATGCAATGACTCTAGTGGATCCATGTGGTTTATGAGAAGAACACGCATGTAGTGACATATAGTGGATCCATGTGGTTTATAAAAATAACACACATGGAATGACATTTACTGGATCCATGTGGTTTAGGAAAAGAACACACATGCAATGACTCTAGTGGATCCATGTGGTTTATGAAAAGAACACACATGTAATGACATCTAGTGGATCCATGTGGTCTATGAAAAGAACAAAAATGCAATGACATCTAGTGGATCCATGTGGTTTAGGAAAAGAACACACACCCAATGACATCTAGTGGATCCATGTGGTTTAAGAATAGAACACACATGCAATGACATCTAGTGGATCCATGTGTTTATGAAAAGAACACACATGCTACAGTGGCATCATTGCATGTGTTATTTTCCTCAAACCACAAGGATGCACACCGATACACACACACATACAATGAATCTGGTGGATCCATGTGGTTTAGGAAAAGAACACACTTGCAATGACATCTAGTGGATCCATGTGGTTTATGAAAATAACACATATGCAACGACTCTAGTGGATCCATGTGGTTTATGAAAATAACACACATGCAATGACATCTAGTGGATCCATGTGGTTTAGGAAAAGAACACACATGCAATGACATCTAGTGCATCCATGTGGTTTAGGAAAAGAACACACATGCTGGAGTGGCATCATTGCATGTGTTCTTTTCCTAAACCACAATGATGCACACTGATACACACACATCCAAGTGGGTGTGGTGATGCAGCATCTTTCAGGATGGTGGTAGAATGCATGCTGAAGTTGAATCCCAGCATGCTGCTAGGGTTCCTGGACATGGTTCGACACCACATGTTGGAGATGCATCATTGCATGTGTTATTTTCCTAAAACCACAATGATGCACACTGATACACACACATGCAATGACTCTAGTGGATACATCTGGTTTATGAAAAGAACACCTACAATGACTCTAGTGGATCTATGTGATTTAGGAAAAGAACACACATGCAATGACTCTGGTGGATCCATATGGTTTATTAAAAGAACACACATGCAATGACTCTAGTGGATCCATGTGGTTTAGGAAAAGAAAACACATGCAGTGACATCTAGTGGGTCCATGTGGTTTACGAAAAGAACACACATGCTGGAGTGGGATCATTGTATGTTTTTCTTTTCCTAAAACCACAATGATGCAAACTGATACACACACATATGCAAGTGGGTGTGGTGATGCAACATATTTCAAGATGGTGGTAATGCATACTGCAGTTAAATTCTAGCATGCTGCTAGGGTTCCTGGACATGGTTGGACACCACATGCTAGAGTGGGATCATTACATGTGTTCTTTTCCTAAAACCACAATGATGCACAATGATACACACACACATGCACTGACTCTAGTGGATCCATGTGGTTTATCAAAAGAACACACGTGCAATGACTCTAGTGGATCCATGCATGTGGTTTATGAAAAGAACACACACCCAATGACATCTAGTGGATCCATGTGGTTTGGAATAGAACACATATGCAATGGCATCTAGTGGATCCATGTGGTTTATGAAAAGAACACACATGCTGGAGTAGCATCATTGCATGTGTTATTTTCCTAAAACCACAATGATGCACACAGATACACACACATCAAAGTGGGTGTTGTGATACAACATCTTTCAAGCTGGTGATAGAATGCATGCTGCAGTTGAATCCAAACATGGTGCTAGGGTTCTGGACATGGTTGGACACCACATACTGGAGTGGCATCATTGCATGTGTTCTTTACCTAAAACCATAATGATGCACACTGATACACACACATGCAAGTGGGTGTGGTGATGCAACATATTTCAAGCTGGTGGTAATGCATACTGCAGTTAAATTCCAGCATGCAGCTAGGGTTCCTGGACATGGTTGGACACCACATGCTAGAGTGGGATCATTGCATGTGTTCTTTTCCTAAAACCACAATGATGCACAATGATACACACACATGCAATTACTCTAGTGGATCCATGTGGTTTATCAAAAGAACACACGTGCAATGACTCTAGTGGATCCATGCATGTGGTTTAGGGAAAGAACACACACCCAATGACATCTAGTGGATCCATGTGGTTTGGGAATAGAACACATATGCAATGAAATCTAGTGGATCCATGTGGTTTATGAAAAGCACACATGCTGGAGTGGCATCATTGCATGTGTTATTTTCCTAAAACCACAATGATGCACACTAATAACATACACATGCAATGACTCTAGTGGATCCATGTGGTTTCGGAAAAGAACACACATACTATGACATCTAGTGGATCCATGTGGTTTATGAAAATAATACACATGCAATTACTCTAGTGGATCCATGTGGTTTATGAAAATAACACACATGCAATGACATCTAGTGGATCCATGTGGTATAGGAAAAGAACACACATGCAATGACATCTAGTGGATCCATGTGGTTTAGAAAAGAACAAACATGTTGGAGTGGCATCATTGCATGTGTTCCTTTCCTAAAACACAATGATGCACATTGATACACACATCCAAGTGGGTGTGGTGATGCAACATCTTTCAAGCTGGTGGTAGACCGCATGCTGCAGTTGAATCACAACATGCTGCTAGGGTTCCTGGACATGTTTGGACACCACATGCTGGAGGGGAATTATTGCATGTGTTCTTTTCCTAAAACCACAATGATGCACACTAATACACACACACATGTGACGACTCTAGTGGATCCATGTGGTTTATGAAAAGAACACACATGCAATGACACTAATGGATCCATGTGGTTTAGGAAAAGAACACACATGCAATGACTCTAGTGGTTCTATATGGTTTATGAAAAGAACACAGATGCAATGAATCTAGTGGATCCATGTGGTTTATGAGAATAAAACACATGTAGTGTCATCTAGTGGATCTATGTGGTTTAGGAAAAGAACACACACCCAATGACATCTAGTGGATCCATGTTGTTTAGGAATAGAACACACAAGCAATGACATCTAGTGGATCCATGTGGTTTATGAAAAGAACACACATGCTAGAGTGGCATCATTGAATGTGTTATTTTCCTAGAACCACAATGATGCACACTGATACACACACGCAATGACTCTAGTGGATCCATGTGGTTTAGGAAAAGAACACATATGCAATGACATCTAGTGGATCCATGTTGTTTACGAAAAGAACACACATGCAATGACTCTAGTGGATCCATGTGGGTTATGAAAATAACACACATGCAATGACATCTAGTGGGTCCATATGGTTTAGGAAAAGAACACATATGCAATGAAATCTAGTGGATACATGTGGTTTAGGAAAAGAACACACATGCTGGAGTGGCATCATTGCATGTGTTCTTTTCCTAAACCATGATGATGTACACTAATACACACACATCCAAGTGGGTGTGGTGATGCATCATCTTTCAAGCTGGTGGTAGAATGCATGCTGCAGTTAAATCCTAGCATGCTGCTAGGGTTTATGGACAAGGATGGACACCACATGCTGGAGTGGCATCATTGCATGTGTTCTTTCCTTAAAACCACAATGATGCACAATGATACACACACATGCAACGACTCTAGTGGATCCATGTGGTTTATGAAAAGAACACACATGCAATTACTAATGGATCCATGTGGTTTAGGAAATGAACACACATGCAATGACTCTAGTGGTTCTATGTGGTTTATGAAAAGAACATACATTCAATGACTCTAGTGGATCCTTGTGGTTTATGAGAATAAAACACATGAAGTGACATCTAGTGGATCCATGTGGTTTACGAAAACAACACACACCTAATGGCATCTACTTGATCCATGTGGTTTAGGAATAGAACACACATGCAATGACATCTAGTGGATCTATGTGGTTTATGAAAAGAACACACATGCTGGAGTGGCATCGTTGCATGTGTTCTTTTCCTAAAACCACAATGATGCACACTGATACACACACATCCAAGTGGGTGTTGTGATATAGCTTCTTTCGAGCTAGTGATAGAATGCATGCTGCAGTTGAATCCCAACATGCTGCTAGGGTTCCTAGACATGTTTGGACACCACATGCTGGAGTGGCATCATTGCATGTGTTCTTTTCCTAAAACCACAATGATGCACACTGATACACACACATGCGACGACTCTAGTGGATCCATATGGTTTGTGAAAAGAACACACATGCAATGACTCTAGTGGATCCATGTGGTTTAGGAAAAGAACACACATGCAATGACTCTAGTGGTTCTATATGGTTTATGAAAAGAACACACACATGCAATGACTCTAGTGGATCCATGTGGTTTATGAGAATAAAACAAATGTAGTGACATCTAGTGGATCCATGTGGTTTGGGAAAAGAACACACACCCAATGACATCTAGTGGATCCATGTTGTTTAGGAATAGAACACACAAGCAATGACATCTAGTGGATCCATGTGGTTTATGAAAAGAACACACATGCTAGAGTGGCATTTATTGCATGTGTTATTTTCCTAGAACCACAATGATACAGACTGATACACACACACGCAATGACTCTAGTGGATCCATGTGGTTTTGGAAAAGAACACACAGGCAATGACATCTAGTGGATCCATGTGGTTTATGAAAAGAACACACATGCAATGACTCTAGTGGATCCATGTGGGTTATAAAAATAACACACATGCAATGACATCTAGTGGATCCATGTGGTTTAGCAAAAGAACACATGTACAATGACATCTAGTGGATCCATGTAGTTTAGGAAAAGAACACATATGCTGGAGTGGCATAATTGCATGTGTTCTTTACCTAAACTACGATGATGCACACTAATACACACACATCCAAGTGGGTGTGGTGATGCATCATCTTTCAAGCTAGTGGTAGAATGCATGCTGTAGTTAAATCCTAGCATGCTGCTAGGGTTCGTGGACATAGTTAGACACCACATGCTGGAGTGGCATCATTGCATGTGTTCTTTTCCTAAAACCACAATGATGCACACTAATACACACACACATACGACGACTCTAGTGGATCCATGTGGTTTATGAAAAGAACACACATGCAATGACTCTAATGGATCCATGTGGCTTAGGAAAAGAACACACATGCAATGACTCTAGTGGTTCTATGTGGTTTATGAAAAGAACACACATGCAATGACTCTAGTGGATCCATGTGGTTTATGAGAATAAAACACATGAAGTGACAACTAGTGGATCCATTTGGTTTAGGAAAAGAACACACACCCAATGGCATCTAGTGGATCCATGTGGTTTTGGAATAGAACACACATGCAATGACATCTAGTGAATCCATGTGGTTTATGAAAAGAACACATATGCTAGAGTGGCATCATTGCATGTGTTATTTTCCTAAAACCACAATGATGCACACTGATACACACACATCCAAGTGGGTGTGTTGATACAACATCTTTCAAGCTAGTGATAGAATGCATGCTAAAGTTGAATCCTAGCATGCTGCTAGGGTTCCTGGACATGTTTGGACACCACATGCTGGAGTGGCATCATTGTATGTGTTCTTTTCTTAAAACCATAATTATGCACATAGATATAGACACATGCAAGTGGGTGTGGTGATACATCATCTTTCAAGCTGGTGGTAGAATGCATGCTGCAGTTAAATCCCAGCATGCTGCTAGGGTTCATGAACATGGTTGGACACCACATGCTGGAGTGTCATCATTGCATGTGTTCTTTTACTTAAACCACAATGATGCACACTGATAAACAAACATACACGCGACAACTCTAGTGGATCCATGTGGTTTATGAAAAGACCACACATTCAATGACTCTAATGGATCCATGTGGTTTAGGAAAAGAACACACATGCAATGACTCTAGTGGTTCTATGTCGTTTATGAAAAGAACACACATGCAATGACTCTAGTGGATCCATTTGGTTGATGAGAATAAAAAACATGCAGTGACATCTAGTGCATCCATTTGGTTTAGGAAAAGAACACAGACCCAATGACATCTAGTGGATCCATGTGGTTTAGGAATAGAACACACATGCAATGATATCTAGTGGATCCATGTGGTTTATGAAAAGAACACACATGCTGGAGTGGCATCATTGCATGTGTTATTTTTCGATAACCATGATGATGCACACTGATACACACACATGTAATGACTCTAGTGGATCCACGTGGTTTAGGAAAAGAACACACATGCAATGACATCTAGTGGATCCATGTGGTTTATGAAAAGAACACACATGCAATGACTCTAGTGGATCCATGTGGTTTATGAAAATAACACACATGCAATGACATCTAGTGGATCTATCTGGTTTAGGAAAAGAACACACGTGCAATGATATCTAGTGGATCCATATGGTTTAGGAAAAGAACACACATGCTGGAGTGGCATCATTGCCTATGTTCTTTTCCTAAACCACAATGTTGCACAGTGATACACACACATGCAATGACTGTAGTGGGTCCATGTGGTTTATGAAAAGAACACAAATGGAATGACTCTAGTGGATCCATGTGATTTAGGAAAAGAACACACATGCAGTGACTCTAGTGGATCCATGTGGTTTATGAAAAGAACACACATGCAATGACTCTAGTGGATCCATGTGGTTTATGAGAATTAAACACATGCAATGACTCTAGTGGATCCATGTGGTTTATGAAAATAGCACACATGCAATAACTCTAGTGGATCCACGTGGTTTAGGAAAAGAACACACATGCAACGAAATCTAGTGGATCCATGTGGTTTAGGAAAAGAACACACATGCTGGAGTGCCATCATTGCATGTGTTCTTTTCCTAAACCACGATGATATACACTGATACAAACACATCCAATTGGGTGTGGTGATGCATCATATTTAAAGCTGGTGGTAGAATGCATGCTGCAGTTAAATCCTAGCATGCTGCTAGGGTTTGTGGACATGGTTGGACACCACATGCTGGAGTGGCATCATTGCATGTGTTCTTTTCCTAAAACCACAATGATGCACACTGATACACACACACATGCGACGACTCTAGTGGATCCATGTGGTTTATGAAAAGAAAACACATGCAATGACTCTAATGGATCCATGTGGTTTAGGAAAAGAACACACATCCAATGACTCTAGTGGTTCTATGTGGTTTATGAAAAGAACACACATGCAATGAATCTAGTGGATCCATTTGGTTTATGAGAATAAAACACATGAAGTGACATCTAGTGTATCCATGTGGTTTAGGAAAACAACACACACACAATGGCATCTAGTGGATCCATGTGGATTAGGAATGGAACACACATGCAATGACATCTAGTGGATCCATGTGGTTTATGAAAAGAACACACATGCTGGAGTGGCATCATTGCATGTGTTCTTTTCCTAAAACTACAATGATGCACACTGATACACACACATCCAAGTGGATGTTGTGATACAACATCTTTCGAGCTTGTCACATCCCAAGATTTTCCAAATCTTGTAATGTGAAAAATAAATAAACAAAATAAATTTTTGTTGAAAATCAGGGTGAAAAGAAACTTTTGTTTCTAAAAGGAAACTTAAAATCCCATCTTGAACAAACTTTGGCTAAAGTTTGAATTCAACAAAATCCAAATCAAGGGAAATGCATTCCTCAATGAATGTATCTGGAAATTTGAACACTTGGAAAATAAATCCAAATCCCTAAACCCTAATGGAAGGAAATCATTTCCCAAGTTATCTCCAAATCCATGGATTTGATCCATACCAAATTTGACCAATAAATAATCACAAAGGATCAAGTAAGACCTTAGAAATTGGTTTCACTTAGTTTGGAACCATAGACAAAATCGTGTGAACATAATGAGTTAAAGGAAATTGAATTTCCAAAGCTATTAAAGCCTTACCAAAAGCCCCTACCAATTGGTGATCAAATAATCCTAAAGGGATTTATAAGGATAAACATTTAATAAAGGAAAAATAAATTGTTTTGGAAATACTAATTTGGATCTTTTAATAAAAGACTTTGTTTTCAAATGAAAAGGTGAGCCAAATTAATTTTGGCCAAGCTTTTGTAATAAAATATTTTTGTTTTGATAAAATGAGTAAAGGTTTATTTAAATAAAATAATAAGGATTTAAATATCCAATTTTATTTAAGTAAAGGCTTTTCCCATTTTAAATGAACACCAAGTATTTTATTACTACTTTGAAATCTTTTATTAAAAGGTTTTTGATTAAAATGAGTAAAGAATTATTTAAATAAAATAATAAGGATTTAAATATCCAATTTTATTTAAGTAAAGGCTTTCCCATTTTAATTAAACACCAAAACTTATTTATTTATTTAAATAAGTTTCCAAGTATTCTTTTATTTTTCAAATAAAACCTTCTGGTTTGGTTTTGAAAATAATTGGATTTCAAATGGAAATTTTATTAAATAAATCAAACACTATTAATAAACTAAAGATCCATTTTCTTTAATTATTAAATGGATCTTAAAATAAATAAAAATGTTATTTTATTTTGAGATTTGGATTATGTTGTTAAACAGAACCAAATTCAAAATACCAAGTTGAGTGTTAGTTTGAATTGGTTTGTTGTGTTGTTTGAATTGTTTGGTTGTTTGAAAAATTGAATGAAAATTCAAAACAGAAAAGAAATAGAAAAAGGAAAAAGAAGCAGACAGAAAAAAATAGGAAAAGGACTGCCCAGCCCAGCAACCCACTAAGGCCCAGTCCAGCCTAGTACTCCCTCCCCGAAGAAAAACATTTTACACCCAGATACTGACCCACTGAGTCAACGAAAACCAGGACCCACTCCTCCTCCCCTCACTCGCTGACGAAACGACCCCACCTCTCTCACCCACGCCCCGAATCGTTTTCTACACCGCGAAAGGAACCCGCTAAGATACTGGCAAGTGGACCCCGTTCCCTCTCCCTTTCCTACTGACCAGAGGACCCCACCGCCACCTCCTTCTTCTTCCCCGCGCGACCCCTTCTCCCCTCACCGCGCGGCAGTTTCTGCCCGTTGAGAGCTCCATCAATCCGCGTTAATCCGTGCATTAAACCTCGCCGTGACGACGCCTATTTAATCGCCTCGCTCTCTCCTCCGTTTTCCCCTAGACACCGCCTTCTCTCTGCCTCCAGGCCGCCCCAATTTCTCTCTGCACCACTGCCGCTCCGACGAGCTTCACCAGCCAATTCCAGCACCGTCCAACCACCCCCTGCCTTCCCGTGCTCACGAACAGCTTCCCCATCTCCTGGCGCATCTTCCTGTGCCAGCCATTCATCCGCGAGCACCCCAGAACCTCGACACCGACAAGCCCCAAGCTAGCGCCGCCGTCTGCTCCAACTACGGCAACATTCCTCGGTAAACCAGACCACCCCTCTCCTCCTTCTTCACGCTCGCATCACCGCTGTACCTTTGCGCGTCTTACAATGCTTTTCGTTTGCCTTCTCGTGGACCACAGCAACGTCTCCGACACGGACAGAGCAGCCCGACGCCGCTCTCAACTCCGGCGAGCCCCGCAGGTAGTTTGCGGCCTCCCCTCTACCTCTCGTTCACGCACACAACCTTGTTTTGATACCGCGCGTCTAACCGTGTCATCATCTTGTCTCGAGGTGATCTGCAGCTTCATCCCCGACCTCAACCAGAGCCAACCGCCGCCGTTCCCAACTCCGACGAGGAATTGCGACTGCCCCTGAGCGCCCCTTGTCAAGCCAGCAGTACCTTGAGCTTCGCAGTGACCCCCTGAGCCCGGTGAGCAACCCCTCCTTCTCCCTCACCCCCTGTAGCACCAGCACCGTCGTCGACCGACCGCTCCGCCACCAGACGCCGCCGCCAGCGCCGCTGCTTTTTGGCCAAGCGATAGGAACCGTAGGATGCAGATCCACCGGCTTGGATAGAATGACTAACCGAAGGGGTAAGGATGAACCTGTGCCGCACGATCCACTTTAGATCTAACGTTCCACGTTGACGATCCGGCCGAACCGGTACGGGCGAATTAAAACACGCCGCGTGTCGCCTGTTAGGTTTAAAACAGAAATTGAAAACAGAAACTTTTGCCATTTTCAAACCCTTGTATCTTGGGATCCACACGTACAAAAATTACAAATTTGATGTCGTTGGAATCAGCAAGACAAGACCTAGCCAACCCTACCCTTAGTTTAGAAAATAGTATCTGTTAACTTGTTTAACTTTGCAGATTCTTTTGTGTGCTTGCTAACATTAGGAAAATTGTTTAAAAATGATTTTTGAGATCAAACCTTTGCCAATTAGTTTGTTGTGACCTTACTGACCCTAGGAACCAACCCAAGTTTTGGAAAATGATTTTGGAAAAGTATAGGATGGATTAATTAGTTTAGTCCATTTCTAGCTAACTAAAAGCTATAGTTTTGTTTATAAAAATGTTTTTGTAAAGGAACTTTTGAGAAAATGTTTTGGACCAAACCTACTGACCCAAACACCAAGTTTTGCAATAGCAACTCATTTGGTGAAGCAAATTTAGAATTCTTTGATTTAAAACCACTTCTAGTCAAATAGAAATGTGGTTATTTTATCAAAAATGATTTTGGAAGAAAACCCTTGGAAAATGTTTTGTTTTAAACTCACTAACCCCAAAACCCCAAGTTGTGATTTGAAAACAAATTGGGTGAACCCTATAGGCTAATGCCCTAGTAAAATATTTCTACACCACCTAAAATGACCCTTTGTTTTGAAAATGGTTTTGAGGTGAAACCCTTTTGCAAATGGCCTTGCCACTTTGCAAAATGACCATTAGATGTACCCAAAAGTCTATGACCCACTAGGAACCACTTTTACAAACAAAGCAAAGCTTGGCATGCTTGCATGCATTACTTTAACTTTGCCACTTTGGTAAATGACCATTTTGGATCTTACAAAGTTTAGGAATCTAATAGAGACCCTCTTTGCAAATGACTTTGCCATTTTGGTAAATGACCAATTTGGAACTTACAAAGTTAGAAGCCTAGTGAAGACCATCCTTACAATAGAACCAACCTTTGCATGCTTATGCATGACTTAGATCCCATTACTTTGTGTGTGAAAAATTGTTTGTTTGACTTTGTTATTTTATGTGTGTAGTTTTGCTTGATTGGTAGATTAAGTTTGTGCCTTGCTTGATTGAATTGTAGTGACTTGAAGAGTGTGAGTGTTGCAAGGACAAGGAGTGAACCCATACCCTCTACCAAAAAGGCAAGTGATATCATCATGAATATTCCATTCCTATATTTTATACTTGCATTAGTTATATTTTGTTAAGACTTGCATGCCACACTTGTCAAATGATGTTGGGAAATCCTATATAGATTAGAATGCTAGAGTTTCTAGGAAATTCCCTAAGGATAAGTTGTCATGCCATGCTTAGCCTAGCTATTAGAAAACAAGGGTGGTTTATATATTCACACTATGGAAAAATATTCTAAGTCTAAGGACTTGTTTTTATTTAACAAAACAACTAAGTTAATGAATCACCTGGGTGGAATGGAAAGAATGGTATATGTTGAGTGGTTCACAAGGCCATGGACTTGGCTTGTGTATCTCACTTGTGGATGGCCACCCAGGAACAAAGAGATTTGAGATGTCAAATGTTGAGAAGCTTCAAGTGCAACCACTTGGCAATATGGGCTCTGCCATGATCTTAGGATGCTAGAACTTAGTCTCTTGGACAGAGGGTGGTAGATGGGATGATAGGTTGGAGCGCGTCCATTTGACTAAGGAAAGGCTACTGAAGGATCTTGTCTTGGGAAACCAAGTCTTGTGGGGAAAGTGCACCACCTCTACAGAGTGTAAAACCTCAGTACTTAGCCATGTCCCTGGTAAAGGACAATTTGAGCATCAAGACATGGAAACTTCAAAAATCTCATCACTCCAATTTCTAAATAAAACTTGTGGGTGAACAAGGGCTAAAAGGATCTTCAGTCTTTGATTGGTAGATGCCCTGAGTGGATCTTCAGTCTTTGATTGGTAGATACCTTGGGTGCTTTTGCCAAACAAAACTTAGTATTTTCAAAAGTTAGGGAAAAATCTATTTTGAGCAAAGCAAGCCTAAGCTCCACCAGCCAAATGCATATAGTATTATAGTCCACTTAAAATATACTAAGGTATCACTTGCCAATACTATTCCAATGTATTGACCCTTGTGGCTGTAACTTATGATGTTGCAGGTTTGATTGATTTAGTGAAGATTGATTGATTAGGATTACAAAGTCTACAACCAACATCTGCCTGTGGCACTTTGAAGATGAAGAACCCATGACTATAGTTATTCCGCTGCAATGTAATGTAATAGCCTAATGAGCTATGTATTGATGTAATAAAATTATGTTATTCCTGGTTATAAAGTTGTATTATGACCTTTGTTTCTTGATATTACATCTAAACTGTGGATGCTAGCTTTTGATCCAGGGACTAGCATTGTAAACACAGGGGGCTCAATCTTATTAAAGGTTGGGGACCTTACAGAGCTAGTGATAAAATGCATGCTGAAGTTGAATCCCAGCATGCCGCTAGGGTTCCTGGACATGTTTGGACACCACATGTTGGCGTGGCATCATTGCATGTGTTCTTTTCCTAAAACCACAATGATGCACACCGATACACACACATGCGACGACTCTAGTGGATCCATGTGGTTTATGAAAAGAACTCACATGCAATGACTCTAGTGCATCCATGTAGTCTAGGAAAAGAACACACATGCAATGACTCTGGTGGTTCTATATGGTTTATGAAAAGAACACACATGCAATGACTCTAGTGGATCCATGTGGTTTATGAGAATAAAACACATGAAGTGACATCTAGTGGATCCATGTGGTTTAGGAAAAAAACACACACCCAATAACATCTAGTTGATCCATGTGGTTTAGGAATAGAACACACATGCAATGACATCTAGTGAATCCATGTGGTTTATGAGAAGAACACACATGCTGGAGTGGCATCATTTCATGTGTTCTTTTGCTAAAACCACAATGATGCAAACTGATACACACACATCCAAGTCGGTGTGGTGATACATCATCTTTCAAGCTAGTGATAGAATGCATGATGCAGTTGAATCCTAGCTTGCTGCTAGGGTTCCTTGACATGTTTGGACACCACATGCTTGAGTGGCATCATTGCATGTGTTCTTTTCTTAAAACCATAATTATGCACACAGATACAAACACATGCAAGTGGGTGTGGTGATACAACGTCTTTCAAGCTGGTGGTAGAATGCATGCTGTAATTAAATCCCAGCATGCTGCTAGGGTTCCTGGATATGGTTGGACACCACATGCTGGAGTGTCATCATTGCATGTGTTCTTTTCCTCAAACCACAATGATGCACACTTATACATACACACACCACTGAAGATAGAGCCTACGGCTCCGGATCTAAGAGCTGTGGAAGCAGCAGCTTCCCCAATCACTTCATGTGCGCCGTCATCAACGCAGGCGATACCTCCGCCAACCGCGACAACACGGGCAATTGCGGTAACGAAACCGACCCACCCCTCGGTGGAAACGACGGCAACGGTGGCAACGGCGGCAATGGTGGCAATCGGATCCCTGTCAATAATGGAGGAGCAGTCGAGCCTCGGACCATAACAAACGAGCAAACCGGCGAATGCGTCACGATCAGGCTCAATGAGCAGGAGTGGGCTTGCTGCCGCGAGGCCTTACGAGGCACCCCTCTACCCTTAGGGTCTCCACAAGAACTGCTAATGGGATACCATTGGCTCCTGAAGGAGGAATTCAAGCGCCAAGTGCAAACAATCGCACAACTCGAGGCGCGCAAAAAGGCGGCAGACGAGTCAAGCCTTCGACGTGCTGGGCTCTCCTCCTACGAAGGATCCTCCTCAAAGGGCAATGAGTACCTCGCAAACAAGAGACGATCTCGGATGGCCCATCTCACCGAGCAAGCACGCATAGAAGCTGCAAAAGTCCTCGACTTTAGCTCTATGACAGTCGATACATGGGGCAACGTGGTCCCCAAGACGCCACAGGCCGCGATGACCGCAGCCACCATGTACCTCCTCAACAATCAGCCGCCAGCTGGAGATCCCCAAGCCGCTATGCACCGATCTACGATCGCAGGCTTGGGACTGGTTGAAGCTTCCCTCGACAAGGAGCCAACACCGGAGCCGAAAAAAGGCAAAGCGCTAGCAAAGCGCTACTCCTCGCCCTCATCTAGCGACGACAGTCATGACCTGTCTCGACGCCGCCGCTCATGGCGACACGACCACGACTACGACGCGCGTGATGACATCACGCAGCGCAAGATCGACAAATCAAGGGCGCGACATGCCCGGTCGACTAACTCGGAAGAAGAAGATGTGGAGCTCTGTGGCGCCAGATGCTTCAGCGGGTCCATCAAGCAAAAGCGAATGCCCAAGGGGTTCAAACTCCCGTCAGAGAACCTAAAGTTCGACGGCCTACAGGACCCGAAGATCTGGCTGGAGGACCACATCTCCTCTGTCAGGCTCCACAGAGGCAGTCGAAGCATGGCCATGCAATGCTTACAGCTACAGCTGTAGGGCGCCGCCCGAGCATGGCTCAACAACCTCCCACGTGGATCCATCCGCAGTTGGGATGAGCTTGTTTACAGGTTCGTGCGCAACTTTGAGGGCACATACAAGCGGCCCGCATCAATCGAAGAGCTGAGATGCTACCAGCAAAGATCGGGCAAATCACTGCGCTCCTACATCCAAAGGTGGTCCATCATCAAGAACTCCGCAGAGAACATCTTGGAGGATCGCGCGATTGACGCATTCAACGGCGGCGTCCGCCGCATAGAGCTCAGAGAAGAGCTGGGCCGCTCAAATCCCAAGACCATTGACCGATGGAAATCGTGAATTGGTGGGCCAATGGAGAAGATTCAGTGAAAAATCGCGTCCACTCCGACGAGGAGGTAGAACTCGAGAGCAGACGCGGCCGCCGAGGAAAACGCCGCATGCGCATCTACGATGACCGCGACGATGTTAACATGGTCGCAGCCGGCTACACCGACAGACGCGATGACAACTGCAACAGCGGATACCGCATCAGTGGATAACGCGACTCCGGGAAGACCACGCAAGTGTGGCAACGCCGCGATCGTGATGAAGCACCCGCGACATCCATTGAAGACAAACTATCCGGGCCATGTACGGTGCACTTCTACATCGACAAGCATGATGAAAAGAAGAAGTCCAGCCACCTCCTCAAGGACTACCGCGAGTTCCTCAAACTACATGAGGGATTAGCTCGGATGAACCGCAACATAGTCAAAAGAGGCTACGGAACCGCTCCAGGCGCCGTGGCACATGGCGCTTCGCCACCGCCACCTGGAATGCCCCCAAACGCAGCTGCACCGGACCAGCACCAGGGAGGCGAACCCTACCTAAGGGCCATGGGTACCATGATGATCCAAAAAGGATGCCTCTCCAATCGGGTGCAGAAGGCCATCACTCACCAAGTCAACTTGGCCACACACTCGCCACCATCTACCACCGAGTACCTCAGCGGAAGCGAGTCCTACATCACCTTCGACAAACACGATCACCCGCCTCAAGTACCTTGTCCAGGCCATTGTCCCCTCGTACTCGAGGCACAAATTGGAGGCTTCGACATGAGCCGCTTCTTCATGGACGGCGGAAGCGGCATCAACCTTATATTCGCGAGTACCTTGGGAGCAATGAGGATCCCTCTGACTTGCCTAGAGGCCTCGGACATAACATTCCACGACATCGTCCCAGGAAAGGGCGTATATCCCCTGGGCAAAATCAACCTCGACGTTATCTTTGGCACGCCGAAAAACTTTCGACGCGACCGCATCGACTTTGAGGTTGTCAACTGGCCCTCACAGTATCACTGCATCCTCGGACGTGTCGCGTTCGCTAGGTTCATGGCAGTACCACACTATGCCTACCTGTAGATGAAAATGCCAGGTCCCAATGGCGTCATCACAGTCAACGGGAGATTCGAGAGGTCCGACAGTTGCGACAGGGAATTCAATAGAATTTCCCAGTCCTTCGTCATGCAAGAAGAACTCGCAAGACTAAAGGAGTTGACAGACAACAGTCTGCCTCCCCTAAGCCGGCCAAGCTCGCCTGATCTATCTTTTGACTCATCAGTGCATACAAAGAAAGTGCAGGTCCACCCATCAGATCCCGCCAAAACGGCCCTCATCGCCAACAACTTGAGTCCCGCATAGGAACTCGCGCTCGTCGAATTCCTTCGTGAGCACTGGGAAATTTTCGCCTGGTGTCCTGCGGACATGCCAGGAGTTTCCAGGGAATTCGCCGAGCATGCACTCAATGTCAACCCAGACGCAAGGACAGTTAAGCAAACAATCCGGCAATTATCTGAGCCACAGGCAAAGGCAGTTGGAATGGAGATCAACAGACTCCTCGACACCAAATTCATACGCGAGATTAAGGAAAGCACTTGGCTCGCCAACACGGTGCTGGTACCAAAAAAGGACACGGATATCCTGTGGATGTGCGTGGACTTCACCTCTCTGAATAAGCACTACCCAAAGGATCACTTCCCGTTGCCGCGCATCGACCAGATCATTGAATCCACCACGGGATGTGAGCGCCTCTGCTTCCTCGACGCCTACTCAGGCTATAATCAGATTTGAATGAAGGAGGAAGATCAAGAGAAAACAGCGTTTACAACGCCCTTTGGTGTGTTCTTCTACAACACAATGCCCTTCGGGCTAAAGAACGCGGGAGCCACCTACCAGCGGTGCATGCAGGCTTGCCTCAAGGAACAACTTGGTCGCAACATTCAAGTCTATGTCGACGACATAGTAATCAAGACCAAGGAGGAAACCTCCCTAATCGACGATTTGCGTGAAACCTTCGCCAACCTCGACCGCTACCGGATCAAGCTCAATCCGGACAAATGCGCCTTTGGCGTGCCGTCTGGGCAACTACTCGGGTACCTCATCTCCGCAAGAGGAATCGAGGCAAACCCGAAGAAAATAAAAGCCATATTGGCCATGGAGAAGCCGAAAAACATAAGGGGCGTTCAGCAGCTGGCTGGGCGAATCGCGGCCCTCAGTCGATTCATTAGTCGGATGGGTGAAAAGGCGCTGCCTTTCTACCAACTCCTCTGCAAAACTGAAAAGTTCGAGTGGACTAACGAAGCGCAGGAAGCATTCGAAGACCTCAAGCGCCTGCTATCCACCTCGCCAGTACTAGTGACCCCACGGGAAAGGGAACCATTGTTGCTATATATCTCCGCCACCAACCAGGTGGTCAGCACAGTGCTCGTCGTCGAGTGAGCCGAGGAAAACAAGGTCCATGGAGTACAACGCCCAGTATACTACCTCAGCGAGGTCCTCACGCCAACAAAATAGTGGTACCCACACTACCAGAAGCTGGCGTACGGCGTCTTCATGACCGCCCGGCGACTGCGCCATTACTTCCAGGAACACCCAATCGTGGTGGTCAACGACGCCCCGTTGGGGCATATCCTCAACAACCCTGACGCCACGGGACGAGTCGCGCTTTGGGGAATAGAATTGTCTCCACGAGACATTACATACGAAAAGCGCGACGCAATCAAGTCGCGAGTTCTTCCTGACTTCCTCGTGCACTTGATGGAGAACCAGCTCCCTAACAAGCCAGATATGTCCTATCTCTGGACAATGCACTTCGATGGATCCAAGCGGAAGGACAGAGCAGGTGCAGGTGTCATACTGACATCACCTCAAGGGGACAAGCTGAAGTACATCCTACGAATGCAGTTCACCGCCTCCAACAACAAAGTTGAATACGAGGCCCTGCTGCACGGGATGAGGATGGCAAAAGCCTGCGGCGCTAAGAGGCTCATTATTTACGGCGACTCCAAGTTGGTCGGCAACCAAATAATGCATGAGTGCGACGCACTGAATGACAACATGATCACCTACCGCGACCTCTACGACACACTCGAAGGGGACTTCGACGGCTGCGAGCTGCAACACATAGGCCGCGAAAGCAATGAAGAGGCGGACGCACTCGCCAACATAGGCTCTACCTGCGCCCCCATACCACCTGGGGTATTTCTCGAGCGCATCTGCAAACGCTCCATCAAGCCAAAGGTAGCAGAGAAGAAAACAAGCGCAGCAACGGACTCGGGGGCTACGCCACCCAATGAGCCAATGGCACTCGACAACCTGGAGCTGGACACAGGACTCGAAGGACCAATGAGCGTCATGATAATCGAATCATCCTAGACTCATCCGTACATCACGTACCTCCTCAGCAAACGGCTACCGGACGACCCGACTGATGCACGACACATCACGCGGCGATCCAAGGCATTTGTTGTTATCAACGGCGAACTATACAAGCGCAGCATCACAGGAGTACTCCAGCGATGCATCTCCACGGCTGATGGAAGAGTTGTCCTCCTCGACATCCATGAGGGAACCTGTGGACACCATGCTGGCAGTCGCGCCCTCATGGCCAAAGCTCTGCGAGCTGGGTTCTACTGGCCTACGGCCATGCGCGACGCCAAAGACATCGTCCAGAAATGCAACGTGTGTGAACGATTCGCGGACAAGCCGCACGCACCTGGTGCAGAGCTCCGGCCAATCCCATTAGCCTGGCCCTTCACGCAATGGGGACTCGACATGGTCGGCAATCTCCCCAAGTCCTCACGAGGAGGTTACGTCTACCTCCTAGTAGCAGTCGACAAGTTCACCAAGTGGATAGAAGCCATGCCAGTGACCAACCAATCAGGGCACAGTGCGGTTAAGTTCTTCGAGTCCATCGTCTTCCGCTTCGGAGTGGCACACAGCATCATCACAGACAATGGAACAAACTTCACATCCAAGGAGTTCCAAGAATTCTGTGAGAATCTGGGAATCAACATCAGCTACGCCTCGATAGCACATCCACAGACCAACGGTCAGGTTGAAAAGGCAAACGGGCTCGTCTGCGGTGGCATCAAGAAGCGACTCCTCCGTCCACTCGAACAAGCCGCGGGTTGCTGGCCAGATGAACTGCAATCAGTACTCTAGAGCCTATGCACAACCCCAAACAGTGCTACAGGCTACACCCCGTTCTTTATGGTGCACGGGGCCGAAGCGGTGCTGCCCGCCGAGGTACGGTACAAGGCGCCATGCATGGTCGCTTACAACGAGCAGGAGTCATCCCTTGCACTCGAAGATTCCGTCAATCTCCTTAACGAGGCAAGGGAAATCGTCGCAGAAAGATCAACGATCTACCAGCAGAACCTGCGCAACTACCACAGTAGGAGGCTCCGCCCCAGATCCTTTGTCAAAGGCGACCTAGTCCTGCGACTAAAGCAGCAAGGACATCTCAAGCTCGAGTCCCCCTGGGAGGGACCATACGTGATTACAGAAGTAATCCCAGGTGGCGCCTATCGCCTTCAAGATCTAAAGACAGGAGTCGCATACTCCAACCCCTGGAACGTCGCGCAGCTGCGACGCTTCTACCCCTAGTCGTTTTTACTTTTATATCAAAAATAAGGCACTCAGCCAAGGCTACTTAGCCACGCATTGTACTTCGTACTGTCTCATGAGTAAATAAAGCTAAGTGCCCCAAAACTCTGTGTTCTCCTTTATTTTTCATAACTTATCCACTCGGGGGCTGCGCCACCCTATACACATATGTTCTACGAACTAAAAACGCGATATCCTGAGTAGCTGGCAAATCAATCGAAACCCTTGACACAACATCAACCCAGTTGCAACGCACCTGACAGGTTGACAAGGGACTGAGATAAGTGCATGGCCAGGCTAACGAAAAGGAATCGCATAGTGCAACGCACTCACAAGCTAACAAGCTCTTTATACATAATCGACAGTCAATTATACACAGCATACATACGAACTTTACAACATTGGTACACTTATGTGCAGGATACAAATTAAGCTACTGCTGCAACAAAAGAACGTTGGTCTGCTCCTCGAAGAAATCAACGATCTCCTCTGCTGGGCGAACCACTGCCTGATAATGCGGAACCATATCCCAAGCAGAACCTGCTGGTGGCGCCGGTGGCCCAGCCGCAATTGCCGCAACATCTACGTCCGGCCTATGAAGTCGCACCAGCGACAGAGCGGCCTTGGCACCAGCCACCAACTGTTGCCTTACACATTCGCGAACCACAGCCAGGTCTTGGAACTTGGCAAGAAGGGCCAGGAGGCTCGATGGAGCAACATCTAGCAGAAACATCGTCCGATAAAATGTTCTTCAAGCATGACTGTGACTTCTTTAGAAAGTGCAACACTCGCGACGCACGATCTTGCAAGGTCGCCAGCGCAATCGCACGATCGTGATCCACCCAGAAGTATCCACTCTCCTGAAGTTGCTCTTGGGTCAGGTCATGCATGCGAATGGCAATCCTATCCTTCTCATCTTATGGATGGCGCATGCTGACAACTATACAAAGCAACAACGGAATCAAAAAGGACAGCACATCACTGTGAGTGACTATAAGAAAAAGATAAGAGTAAGCAAACTAACACTTAAATTGGTCGCCAAGTTGCGTCATCTCTCCCAGCAGATACTACTCTCGGGTGGTGGCTTTCTCCGCCTTTGACTTCCATACATCCGTGCTACCGTGGAGCATGGGCAATTCACGCTCCAACTGCTTCACGCGGTCATGCAGTCGTGAAAGCAGCGACAGCTCATCCACCCTGAAGCGCGATGGTGCCAAAGTATCATCAAGGGACGGCGAATCCTGAGGTTCCCTCAAAGGGTCACTTGATGTACCCTACCACAAGCCAAGCAAGAAGCAAATAAGAAGATCGAATCGACACACTGACAAAATATTCGAGTGCATTCAAGATTGGCAAAAGTATCAGCAGATACACTCGCCAAAGGCATGTTCTTGACAATAGGCATAAACTAATCAACTATTACAAAGCTACTGAGGAGCGATTGGCTTCTTTGACTTAGACGGCTTCGGGGGCTTCATCGAGTCCATGGCGGTATCAGATGTCACTGACTTTCTGCCAGACCCTGATGCCGCAGCCTTTGCTACCTTCTTGGCTCGTTGCAGCTCCTCAGAGTACTTTGCAACTGTGTTAATCAGCTGCGGCCCATATTTGCCACAGGCAGTCGCGAAGGGAGCAAAGACTACCTGCTGGCCGTTCGCACTAACGGGCATCGCCTTCGAAACTGCTGCAGGATCAACCTCGACACCTTGGGCCTGCACCATGGCGAGTGACATGGACGCGCCAGCCGCACGGTGCGAGTTCTTGAAGCTTGCAGGAACACCCCTGGCACACCAGCTCGTTCATGTTCTCGATTAGCTCAGCCTTGGGCATCAACTCCTCCCGGAGGCGACTGAGCACGCCCTTGGCCTTGGAGAGCATATGCTGAGCGGCGGCGCTGCAGTCCTCGACTGCTGAAAGCGCACCCGCCAAGGCGTCGTCACGGCGAAGGGCCTGAGGGTCGAAGCTCAAGTCGCCAGCATCTGTACATAAACCCACACATGGACACAAACATCAGCGCCAACAGCAAAAAATTGAACAAGAGCAAGATAAAGATATCCAAACATAGTACCTGAGAGGGCCTTGGCAATTGAGAAAAGCTATTCTTCGAACAACTTCTCCCTGGCTGTGATGGAGGCACGCAGATCCTCTTCGCGCCTTTGTGCCTCGTCACGCGCCGTGATTGCCTCATCACGGCCCTTCACAGCCACGGCGAGTGTCTTCTCCATGGTGGCGGCGTCACGCAAAAGGGCATTATGCTCAGCTACAAAACAAAAGGGGATTGATTATCAGTCAACTACATAAAAATGACGCAGAAAAGGGAGAAGTAACGGGCACTTACTTTCTACCACGCGATCGCGCGTCTCCAGCATCGCATGTTGGCGGCCCATCGCAGGAACTTGCTTCGCCAAGTGAGTAGCCTCCTTCACAAGGAGCTATGGCAAAAAGAAAGCAACAAAGGATCAGCAGAAGCCATAAGATAGCATCGACTACAACTTCGAAAGAAGAAATCCCACACTTACATGATCCTCCAATGACTCCGAAGTCGATTGGTGTGCAGTCATCCAGGCAACCATTCGATGCTCCCCTTCATGCAGAGAACTGGAAGAGTTGTGCCCGGAGTGGGTCGCCAATGGAGGGAAAGGAGCACGCTCGACCTCTTTCTTGGCCCTTGAGGTTGCGACTCCTGATTTTTTCAAAAATTGGACGTCGCCAGAAGATGACGACGCCTCTTGACTACAAGACAAAACTAACATCAAGGACAAGGCAAAAGCCAGTGAAGAATCAAAAAGGACAAAATAGAATACTTACCAATCAAACTTATCAAAGTCAAAGGTTGGTTCCCCCGACTCTGACGAGGACTCCTTTGGCAGTCGCATCTTCTTGCGAGAAGATGGCGCCACGGCGCTCACAGGAATGGCAGGGATCGGCGACTCCGCACCAACGCCCGCATCTTTTGGAGTCAAAGGAGACAATGCATCGGAATCCTCGCTGCGCGAATGCTTGCGAGTACCCGGGTTACCCGACTCGGGGGTTTCCTCCTCCACATCAGATAGGACGGTCAACTCTGACTCGTCCTCTTCCAAAGCGTCGCGAGGGATAACCCCCTCAGGAAGAGGAGGCATACAGGGTGACACCGCCCAATCCTGCATACAGACCACAATTTAGCACGAAGCAAAGAAACAGCAAAGAAGAAATCAACAAACTAAGCTACTGCGTAGCACAACTGTACCTCAGGAGGAGGATTAGAAGCGTCAAACGGAGGAATGACCAGTTCGCTAGGGAGCACATCCTTGACGGTGTACTTGGTCACCAGTCGAACTCTTTTATCTACCTCACTCGCGGACATGCCATCGGCAGACACGCGAGTGACATCGTCAGCGCTAGCCCACTTGAACATGGGATGGACTCTGGCCTGCAGGGGCTGGACGCAACGGCGCAGCCACGTGCGAATGAGGGCGCAGCCTCCTTACTCTTTGCCTATGCGACTCTCGAGGTCGCAGACGCGCTCGTACATCACATCTGTCTCCACGAACTCGCTGGGCATAACGACATTCTTCCAGGAGTGCCTCCTCTTGCATGGCATCGAGGGATCAAAGGGCGCGAGTCCGAAGTGGTCTCCGTCGGCCTTCTGGTCACGAACGTAGAACCACTTGTCTCTCCGCCCTTGGACGGACATCATCAGCTTGATGTCAAAGTATGTGGCGGATGGATCAACATGGATTCCGCAGCCGCCTACATCGTAGACTAGGGAACCAGATGCCGATTGATGTTTCAATTTGAAGAGGCGTTTGAAGAGACCGAAATGCGGCTCGATCCCGAGCCATCACTCGCAGAGGGTGATGTAGCAAGCTACATGGACGATGGAATTGGGGGACAGCTGATGGAGCTGGAGCCCGTAAAAACAAAGAAGGCCCCTGAAGAAAGGATGCAGGGGCAAAGAGAGGCCGCGAATGATGAATGCAAGGAACATCACTCGAAAAACGGCAGGAGGAGAGGGAGTTACCTTGCCGCCGGGGACGCGCACGTCGGCGACTGCGGCGGACAACACTCCGTCTTGGCGAAGAAGACGAAGATCAGAGGACTTGATGATGGATGGACGCCACGCGCCATTCGTGACACGGGTGCCCGTGCCCTTCTTCTTCCCGTCGGCGGCAGTGCTGGTACCCGCAGCGGTGGATCCGCCCTTCTTCTTCACCGCAGCAGCGGTAGCCGCGGAATCGGCCGTAGCACCTCCTTCTTCTTCCCCATTGCGCGACGGCGATGCGAGCGGAGAGAGTAGCTGGGAAACGTGCGGAGCTGGTCCAGCGCCGCAGAAGGAAAAGAGCGCAGAGAAAGCAGAGGAGCAGCGGTAATGGCGATGAAGGCAAAGGATGAATGAAAGCAGATGAGAAAATTACCGTCGCAGCGTCACTACTTAACCCCTGGAAGATGCAATCCAACGGCTCGAAAAAACCCTACTGGACGCGTGGAGTTCATCGTGCTTGACACGTGGAGGAGCTGAAACACGAACCGGACCCCCACTACTCCCATTACGCGCGGAAATCGAGGAGGCACGGTTAAAATAAAGATTACGCACGCCCAGTCAAATCAGAGTCGGGCAGTAGGACCCACCACTCGTCACGTCCTGTCAAACTCGCTCACGCGGGCAACTGAGGTCATGAAATCGTCAGCACTAACGTCATCAACAACTACGCAACAGAAGACTTCGATTACTTTAGTCCTTGCTCGAGTCTTCGACTCCACCAAGCACTCGGGGGCTACTCCCATAGGGAGCGCTGGTCGCGCACCCTACGATTTTTTCTTTTTCTTTTACAGGAACATGAACAATCAAAGCAAAACCCAATAAGTCGAAGCTCGGTTCGACTATGGACATGGGTTACTCCCATAGGGAGCGCCGGAAGCAAATTCGACTGAAACAAGCAAATAAAGACGACAGCAGTCGCAAAAGTTCTTTAGTCCCTGCCTGAGTCTTCGACTCAACCAGGTACTCGGGGGCTACTCCCATAGGGAGCGCTGGTCGCGCACCCTATGATTATTTGTACAAAAGTATTGTGTATTGATAACGTCCACACTCGAAGTTTATGGCGACACTGCCTCATAATTTTCCCCTACAAAGAGACCGCGTCTCATGGGTTACCCGAATCATCTCCGCGATGATAAAATTCAGATGTCACGCTTGCAGCGTGAAGGTAAGACCTGAATAAGGCCTGGCAACGCATTAAGCTGCGCACTACCAGAAATATATCCGTGCCTACAGGTACGATGAATATGCCTTGACGGACGCGTCAAGTTCTCACACCCATATACTGGAATTCGACTCCTGTAAGACCTCCGTGGCTTGAGTCGAATTACACCAGCACTTTTCCGGATTCGAGTCCAGGGACTCGAATTCGAGTAGGTGGCGTTGTTTTACCCTGAGGTAGTTAACTGATACCGGTACATCGGTTAAAATCAGGCACGCACATCAACAATCCCTATGACATAAACAGAGCAATCGAAAAATGTACTCAGTCATGCACTCGAAAGGCTTCATAAAGTCTCCAGTTGAATCTGCGATTCCACTGGACACTCGGGGGCTACTGACGTGGGTATACCCTACACGTACCCGAGCTTGGTATATACGGCCTGAATACATATAAGCCCACGGTGTCGCCAAGGCCCAAATCAAGAATTCAAGTAACCTGCGGACTCTCGATTGCTTGAAGAATAAGAAGAAGCTAAAGATAGAAAGTTCAAAGGGGAAAACCCTAACTTGTAACCGACTCGACCTGCTACCCGAGACCTAGCCTATCTATATAAAGGCTAGGAGGGGGCGGCGAGGAGGTCACACGCAACCCTAGTTTCCACAACCCTTGCCAGATTGCATTTGCGCACCATTGTAATCTTCGATTCCTTTGATAATTCCACGAGCAGACAAGCAGGAGTAGGGACCTCTATGAGGCCTGAACCTGGGTAAATCTTTGAGTCCTCTATGTGCTTGTTTGCTAGCCGATAGATGTCTCCAGCGCTCCCTCCTTCTCTAAAACCCAAGTCCATAGCAATGGGCATTGATGAGTTAAACCCTCGTCACATGGTATAGATCTCTACCCCATGAAGCCACTAGTACTTGGGATAATCTAGCGTGTGAATTTCTAGCAAAATATTATCCATTATCAAAATCTTTTGGAATCAAGCGTCTTATAATGACTTGGAGGAATCGCTCTAATGAAGGACTAGTAAGAGGTTATATCAGATTTAAAGATTTACTATGGTCTACGTCCTCATCATGATTTACATGAATGGCATTTATTGCATATCTTTTATGGCGGTTTAATTAAACCTAATAAAATTGAACTAGACTCTTTCCTAGAAGGAGCCTTTATGAATCTTCCTATACCTAAAGCTTGGGCTTTACTTAATAGAATTCGTGATCATAGAGTTTCTTGGAATTTTGGTCTAGGAAGTGAAGGAAGCGTAGAATTCATGACTATAATAAAAATGCCATGTTAAAGAATTATCTAAGGAACTTTACTTGGATTCAGATCTTGTGTTGGATGTTTTTAAAGCTTTTATAGAACATATCAAAGCTCCAAAAGAGGGTCCGATCAAGTATGATCCACCACCCAAACCTAAGAAGAAAAGAGAAGATAAAGCAACACTGGCCTCCCTAGAACCAATACATGAGATGACTTTCCCTAACACTACACAAAAGCATATTCTTGAATATGAATAGGTCAAAGCAGTACAGGAAAAGAGGGAAGAAGAAAGTATGCCAGAAGTCGTGGAACATTTGGAAGAAACCAAGGATGAAGAGGTAACCAAGGAAGCGATTATGGCTATGTATGCAGATTGTAACATAGTTGAACTTGATGAAGAGATTTCCGTATTGGTTGAAGGTAAAAGATATGGGTACGCCTATTCTTCCCTGCATATTTAAAGAAACCTCGCATTATGGTTTATGCGATCCTGGCACCAAAGTTAATGTTATATCTTATGATTTCTACTTTGAAATAAAATAAGAAATAAAACTGGCTACAATTAAAAATACTGATATGACGATTATGTTAGCCAATAAAAATCTTAGAATTCCAACGGGAGTAGTTGAAGATGCAACTGTCACAATTGGCAATAAAAACTTTCCTATCGATTTTGTTGTTGATATGCCAGCTAACACTCTCTGCCCAGTTATATTTGGAAGGAACTTTTTGGGTGATATAGGTGCCTATGTTAATTTCAAGAAGGAGATTGTGTCTCTTAAGCTTGGGGGAGCGGAAAATGAATTCCACTTTTCCGAATTTAAAGACAGGCCTCCACAAATACAAGAAGAAGAGGAAGAGAGAACTATTGAGGAAATGACGGCTCTTTTCTTTAGTAATTAAGAAGAAGAAATAAATGAAGATCCAAATTATGAAGAAACAGTTATGGAGGACACGTCCCTAGGAGAACTAGAAGATGAATTCGATTCACTTCCCATTGTGGGACCTCCAACCGATGAGGCTTTTGAAGAGCCAGAAAAGAGAGGGGACGAGGAACTACCACCCCCAGTGTTGAAGACTCTACCAGATAATCTTAATTATAGGTTTTTAGATGATACAAATAAATTTCCTGTTATTATTAGTGCTAAACTTTCAGGAGAAGAAGAAGAAGAACTCATGAAGATACTTAAGGAGCATCGCAAGGCCTTTGGGTACTCAATGGATGATTTGAAGGGCATTAGTCCCATGATAATCGTCCATCGAATATTCATGGAAGAAGGTGCTAAACCAGTGGCAGAATTTAATAGAAGATTGAAGCCTGAAATGAAAGAAGTGATAAGAAAAGAAATTGTACGCCTACTGGACGCGGGTATAATCTATCCTGTTAAAGAAAGTGAATGGGTAAGTCCTATTCATTGTGTCCCTAAGAAGGGCAGTTTTACTGTTGTTCCTAATGAAAACAATGAATTGATACCTACTAGAACTATTGTTGGGCATAGGATGTGCATAGACTTCAGAAAATTAAATAAAGAAACTAGGAAAGATCACTATCCTTTACCGTTCATAGCTCAAACTTTAGAAAGGTTAGCAAACCATACTCATTTTTTGCTACTTGGACGGATACTCTGGCTTTTCTCAAATAGCTATTCATCTTGATGACCAACTTAAAACAACATTTATTAGTCCTTATGGTTTACATGCTTACCGACGTATGCCTTTTGGTTGATGTAATGCTCCAGCTACTTTTCAAAGATGCATGACTGCTATTTTTGGGGATTTTATAGAACTTATAATGGAAGTATTTATGGATGACTTTTCTATCTATGGAACTTCATTTACTAGTTGCTTGGATAATCTCAAAAGAGTTTTGTAGCATTGCAAAGAAACCAATCTTGTTCTAAACTGGGAGAAGTGCCATTTTATGGTCAAAGAAGGTATAGTATTTGGACACAAGGTATCAGGTAAGGGAATTGAAGTTGATAGAGCTGAGGTTGAGGCAATAGAGAGAATGCCACAACCTAAGGGATATTAAGGGTATAATAAGTTTCCTTGGTCATGTGGTTTTTTATAGAAGGTTCATTAAAAATTTATCTAGAATATCTAAACCTTTGACTAACCTCCTGCAAAAGGGAGTAAGATTTAATTTTGATGATAAATGTCTTGAAGCCTTTGATAAACTCAAAAATTCTTTATCTCGTGCTCCTATTATTAAACCACCTATCTGGGATACAACCTTTGACTTAATATGTGAAGTTAGTGATGATGTTGTAGGAGTAACTCTGGGAATTGGTCGCAGATTTAACATTATACATCATACTAGTAGAACTCTAAATGGTACTCAGAAGAATTACCCTAAATAAGAAAGGGAACTTTTTGCTGTATTTTTCTCTTGTGATAAATTTTGTTCTTACATAGTTGATGCAAAGGTAAGAGTTCATACGGATTGTGATGGTTTAAAAGAACTCCTTGAGAGGAAAGACCATAAGCCAAGACTGATCCGTTGGATTCTTACACTTCAAGAATTTGAGTTGCAGATTATGTAGAGGCAAGAAATAAAGATGTTAGATGCAGTGTCCATGTTTGCCCAGCAAGACACCAATCTTGTTGAGAGGAACTTTAGTCCTGGTGATTTTCGTCTACAAGAATTACTCAATGAACTAAGGTCAATTCCTCCAAGTCTTTGTTGTTGGAGGAACTTTTCATCCCCGAATAAGAAAATGGTAAGTGCAAGGTAAGTGTTCTTATCCAAATAAGTGATTTGTTTTCATAATTTTTACTTTTGAAAATTTTGCCTTTGAATTCCTTGTGTTTTTCTGAAGTTTTTGAGGGTTTTTACCAACTATACGGGCAGAACTATACGACCGGAAAGGAAGCTTCCGCTGTATAGTTGGTCGTTAAACTCTCTGTATCATCTTCGTGAATTTTTTTCTGATATCTGAGCCTATACGGTCACAACTATACGATCGAAGCCAAAATTCCGGCCGTATAGTTGGTCGTTAAACTCTCAGATACTTTTGATTTTTGATATCTGAATCTATACGGTCTCGACTATACGACCAGAGCTAAAATTCCGGCCGTATAATTGGTCGTTAAACTCTCAGACACTCTTGATTTTTAATGTATCTATACGGTCGCAACTATATGACCGGAGCCAAAATTCTGGCCGGATAGTTGGTCGTTAAACTCTCAGACACTTTTCGTTTGGCTTTTCGTTTATTCAAAAAAAACTCTTATTGTCGGCTCTGAGTCGTGATTTAATCGACCTGGACTCGAGATATTTGGAAATATCTGCCCGGAACCAACTATACGGTCGAAGCTATACGGGTCGCGCCCGTATAGTTGGTCGTTACGCGGCAGGACACTTCCAAATCCGTGATTCCTTAACCTGTTTCGTTAAGATTCTTTTCTTGGGCGACAATTTGGTGTTTCTCGCGAGTTTTACCGACCTCTGACCCCCCTTACATATTGTCATTGTCTCTCTCTCTAATCATAATCTCTAGAAACCAATCTACCTCTTATTCACATGTGAGGACTCTCAACCAAGGGATAGAATCCGAGAAGAAAGGCTCCTATGGAGATCAGGAGCAATAGCAAGCAAGGCAAGGAGATCAAGACCATCCCTATATAGTTCCTCGACACCGACCATGGGTGTCGGAAGAGGGATTTGAAGGCCCTGGAGCTGAAGATTGAAGAGTTGGACAAGGACAAGCCAGGGACACCCAAACACCTTCGATTGTTGTAACTTTATCTGGATAAACTTGATGAAGATATCAAGCAGACAACCGAAGCAGGTTTTTCTATGAGTCTTAAGGCGCTACAAACACTTTAGGATAACAATGAGTTCATTAAAGAACAAGTTAAAGTGTTGGAGAGGAACAATCTTTTCTACAAACTACGTGTTAAAGAATTAGAGGTTGTCAATCAATCCCTCCATCTCAGGCTGGCTCGTGAGGAGAAGATACCACGTACCATGGCGCCACAGTGATCTACAACAATCACGGTATCAAATAATCGCAAGGTATTATTTGATCTCGCCTGGCTTGATCCCAAGCTTGGGGAGATCTTTAAGACCTTGTAATCTATCTTATAAGTTTTTATTACTATTTTTGCATTAGTACAAACTAGCAATAAAGTCTGCATCATTAGAATTCCCTTCAGGAATAGTCGATCCCTTTAATAAAATTCCGAGTTTATTATTATATTTGGAGAAATATTGAGTTTGTGTTTGCTTTATTGATATATGAATGGCTTGAGTATAATTTTACTTGCACTTGATGATAGCAATAGGAGTCTTCCACACCATTGGTATTAATGGGACACAGAAAGATAATTTGGTCAATATGTTGTAAGTCTACGGTTTGATTTACAAAGAGACACTTAAACAAAAGTGTGAGCATATATAAAAAAAGAAATAAGAAAAAGGGCGAGTGTGCAAAGAGCAAATAGGCATATACCACTGTATTGTAGTATGACAAAGAGACACTTTTGAGATTTTGAATCCCAAGTGAATACATTGATCCTAAAACACTTGGGACTACCTCACTAACTCATTCGGTTGAACCGGATTCTTTTACATTATGTTGAGATTCATCTTTTATGAACTATTGATCACTAAGGTCTGGAAGCCTGCTAATGCTATTAAGATGGTTCGAGTAAGGTACTATTTATGAACTTATTCCTATGTATTATATATGATAAACACATGCTACAACTGCCTCATTTATTTTATAGACTCAGCTTCATGAATATGAGGATCACATCCATTAAGCTAAACTTGCTCGGGACGAGCAAGAGTCTAAGCTTGGGGAAGTTGATGAGTGCATATTTGCATCATGTTTTACACTATTATTTTGCATTGTAGATGTAGGATCTTGGTATTTTACGGCGCTCGCGCGTATATTTTATATCTGTTTTCACCAGGATCAGGACAGATGATGGATCCAATGGATACAATTCTTGGAGCAGTTGTACTGTCGAGAAAAGGAGTAAAAAACAACGTAAATCGCTTATTTGGAAAATATTAATAATACCAGAAGCGAATAAAGGAGATAGAGGGTTCAACGACCAACTATACGACCGGAATAGTTCCGGCCGTATAGTTGGCGCCGCCTCCGTCTCCTCAAATAGTTTCATCCCGTGCAACTGGATCAGAGAGACGACATACAGAACACCCAGAAATCGCTGAAACCTCACCTCCGAAGGCATATGGAGGGGAAACTCATCCACCGAGGATCCATCTTCACCCTGTGCAGATTCAGGAGGCTAAGGCATCGATCTTTATCATCCACCGCTGCATCACCACCATATCCATCCATCCCATCTACATCTTGTCTAGATCTTGTTATAATTTCCATATTCGTTCTGGATTTATACGAGTACTATTCATCTATGATCGATTCCATTATTATTTTCATGATGTTGATTGCCTCCATGTCTGAGTAGATCATTAGTTCTTGGGAAGATGGAGAAACCCTAGTATGAGATTGAAATAAGATAAAGTCTATTATGATATTCATTGTTGTGACCATTTATTAGATTTTCTACATCTTGATGTTGAGAGAAGTCGACCTCTCAATATTTGCCTCTCATGGGGACTTGATGGAGGGAACTACTTGTTGGTAGACGAAGGCGTGCTAGCACTTACAATGACTATAAAGCTATTGGAACCCCTTACGTATCAACTTAGAAAACCGAGGAAACTCACGGAAAACTATCCATGTCATGGGATACGTCCTACGAGATTATGTCCCTTAATAGCACAATAATTCGATTGACGTCGATTGCTAACTATTGTGGTTATGAGGATGATGTGAGTAGCGGTTGCTGCCTATTTGTCCTAATATGGAGTTCCTCCCATACATACATAGTTGAGAATGTTCATGATAATAATCTTTATCTTAGCTCCTTATAATGCTAGTGGTGTATCCGCTACTCCCTGGGAACGCTTTTTTCCTATTGCAGTTCCAATCTCTCTAACATACGTGATACTTACTTTCTGTATTCAGTTATTTTACTTTACTTTATTGTTGCTCTTATACCTAAAACCCCAAAACACCCTTTTACACAATACTCGCATTTTATCTTGTTACTTAGAATTTTATTTAGCATTTCTATCATAATATTTATTTGAAGAATTATTAGACTTTAGACTCCTGCTCCCTGTGGGATCGATATCTTTATTTCGAAACTAGCTACAAACAATCTGTGCACTTGCAGTCATCAAGGGCATCTTTTCGGAATGAAACAATCACCATGACATGCAAGACACATTGGCATTCTTTGAAAAGATGAGGGTTAAAGATCTAGATTTCTTCTATAAAATAAAACTTGATGAGGAGGACATGGTTGAGAACCTGTTTTGGGTGGACGGGGCATCACGATGAGCATACAAGACTGGCTACAGTGATTGCATATCATTCGACACTACCTACCTAACAAACCGGTATAAACTACCATGCACTCCATTTATTGGGATAAATAATCATGGGCTCTCGGTTCAGTTTGGATGCAGATTCGTGCATTAAGAGCTCAAGGAAAAGTTTGTGTGGCTGTTTCAAATGTTCAAACTAGCAATGGATGGTTTACTGCCAAAAAATATCATAACAGATCAAGACTCTGCCATGGGTGGTGCTATAAGTGTTGTTTTACCGGATGCAACTCACATAAATTGCAGATGGCACGTTATCCAAAATGCAACTAAGAAAATGGGAACATTTATGGCCAATCACCTAGAGCTACTAGACGCTTTTAATGCCTGTGTGAACAACAACTTGACACTGGAGGAATTTGAGGGGGCTTAGATGAAAATGATAAACACTCATAATGTTTGTGACAACATGGATCTGTTTTCACTATGGGAACAAAGAAATGTTTGAGTACCGACCTATTTATGCACATCTTTTCCCCGTTCCTGCAGACCACAGTAAGAAGCAAAGGCTTCAATGCAGTCCTCAAGCGTTATATCAAACCAAGTGACTCCCCATATGAATTTTTACAATAGTACATGTCGATACAAGAGAAGATTTACAATGACAAGTTGAAGGCAGAGACAAAAACAACTTTGACAGACCCAGATTGGTGGTGTGGAAGCATAATGGAGCGACAAATGGTAAAAGCATACACAAGGATTTTTTTCAGATTTTAGAGTGAGATGCGAAAAAACATGTCATACCAATGCGACCACCTCAACGGCTACCAGTTTGAACTGAGCATAACAGGAATTCTAGTTTCGCACTATGGCGACAGAAGCTATAGGGTATTTGCAAACTGGGAAGAAGGAACATATGCATGCAACTACTGCAAATTTGATCGTGATGGTATGCTGTGTTGCCACATTATCAAAGTGATGACGCACATAAAAATCCATCAGATCCCAGAAGCATACATCTTGGAAAGGTGGACATTGGACGCGGAAACATCCTGGTGAATCAAACGATAAAGATAATCAAGGCGAGAAAGAGATGTCTGAAGAGACCAGAAATATGATGATGTTTGCATCATATACACAAGAGTTTGCTAGAGCTACAAAGGTAGGAGTAAAGACAGATGATGGAAGAAAATTCATTAGGAAACACTTGAAGGAAATGAAACAAGAGCTAGATGTGATAGCAAGAAGAGAAGAGAAGAGAAGAGAAGAAGGCAAGAGAGGCCGAAAATGAAGCAAATACTATGCCCTCATTTAGTGCTCCTAATGACGCAAACGTGCCACCTCTGACAACTGCCCTACCAAACATGGAACAGTCAAGAAGCAACCATGGAGCTTTTAAAACAACGAGCACATCGAGATTTTTGGGCCACGCAGAGATAAACAAAACTTTTTCCCTACGTGGTGATCCCAAGATGTAGCTGAGGTAGAAGGCCACGAGGATTACCACTAGACGCGCAGTTGTGGAATTGATGAAGTGTGTCACTTGATGCAATGCAGTCCTCACGATCCAATCCACGATCGCCGAAGTGTTGAATGTACATCACCTGCACCAGTATCCACAAGTACGAGGAGGAGCGCCGATGGTGGACTGCTAGGTCTGGTATGGTGGATGGACTGATCTGGAGCTACGGTTTCCAATGCATGGAATGACCTAATCACTGCCCCCTAGGTATCTGTGCCCCAATATATATAGGGAGTGAAAGTGGGCTCCACTCAATTGTGGCCCATTCACTAAAGCCCATATTAGTCATTGTGAGTCCGACTCACTGACTCTGTCCATATCCAGTTTAGGTTCAACCCAAACAACTTTCTCCCACTCTTAAGTGTGTGACCCGATAGGATCATGGTGACTCGGACATGATTCGAGTCTTACTCACAATGGATCAGTCGCCAGCGGCTCCTAGCAGAACATGTCGACTACCAAGTACCAAAGAGTCACGAGGACATACCTTCCAATGCGAATTTCATCCAAGTCCCTTTTGCCTCATTGTGGGGCCCTCGGATTAATCCTCCAAGAATCCTTGTTATGCATATCACCATGATCCCATGATCAGTCTGTCGTGGCACATAACTAACAAGTATCAAAGTAAACATCCATTACTTAAGAGGATACAAGTCATAGCTCAATTTCCATTATGGCTACATCAACCATCATCAGCGGAACTTTATCAAGCGTAGAGCCTGAGCCATGCCTTAACCTACAGGCAGCTGACTAGGAGAACATCCTAGCTCGCATAGCCTTCAATGTCACCTTCTTCTCAATATCTGACCAAGTTAATAGTCAGGGACAATGCTAGTGAGTACTTTGAATGTACTCGCAAACCACCTTAAGAGAAATACAATAAAAGGATATGCAATATAGCTGTGGTAGTAGGAGGCTCCATAAGAAGTTCTTTTCTAAAATAGTTTCTCTTGTAGATATAGCATCTACATATCTTTGTTGAAAACTTTTGTAAAACATTTTGGAAACGTTTTTGAAAAGTTTTGGAAAACACTAGGATTGGGTCACCTATTTTCTCATCTCACAGTCATCATTCAACCGGCTTTTCATCTTCCATGATGTTTCGAGATCACCTCACTTCCTCCGTGGTCACGCTGGACCACCCTTTTTATAAATATCTTTCTTTTCCTAAATCCTTTTTGAACTCAAAAACCAGCACCGCTCTACAACAACCTTCCCAACTGTCCATGACCGTAGACATGGCTATTCGAACAGATTTACACTCTACAGAGGTTATACACTTTACCCACAGCATCTGGGTACCCTGCCCTAATCCGTTATGGATCATGGGTCGAGTAACCGATCAAGACTCTCTTGATGCCCTCTAGTATAGGTGCCTACCGTATGAGTCGTTCATAGTAAATGCATGGCTGCCTGCCGACAGTTCATTCCTTCTCCTAGTCGATGATTCACATGGACCCTTACTAGAGAAGTCCCAACCTCCAGGGATCGTAATCCCCTGTAGTAGTTGTGAGGAAAACTATACTAGAGAAAACAAACTTCAAACCAGGCCCTATCCCATAACAGGGAATATGGTTACACAGATTAATTGTTCTAGCAAACTGCAAAGAAATGTGTGCGTTTTCGTAACCATGTTTTCTCCTTTTTATTTTAGCATATTTTTTAAAACAAAACCCTTTTTTCTTTCTCAAACTTCTCTGGTAGGTCATACCTCACCAAGGTTTTACCATAAAAAAATTGTAAAACTTTTTCCAGGGTCTTCCCATCCTATAGTTTTTCTTCGGCTAAAACGGGGTCTCCAAAGGGGTATGGTGTTATAACTACCATACTAGGGACAAGTAGGGGTCATAAAGGGGGTTGTACTTAGCAGTACAAATGTGTAATGGTTTGGAGGAGCCAAGCCACTACCAGATATAGATCATCATATAATAAAACAATGTAGTTTTCATAAACAGTAGGTAAAACATGCATAAGTAAAACAGTAAGACAAAACTGATGAGCAAGAAGGTGGATTTCATGCGATTAGCAATCTGGCAATATGTCCCTGGGCTTCTTCTTAGAATACCATAATAACCATATTCTTCTGATTTATGATATAATCGTAACTAGCGTCGTCAAGGATAATACATGCAAGCAAACAAAGCCACAATCAACACCAGACATACAAGCACTATTACAATACAGCAAACAAACATTCAACACATTACTCACTTCAGTAATTTTTGATAGATTGAGTCCATAGAACTTGGAATTACGATAATTTCCTTTGTGGGATTTCCTTTATGACTTATTTGTCAAATACCACTTAAGAAGGGGTTTTGCACGAAGGTTTGGGTCTATATAATATCAATGTAAAAATGATATCATTAGATAGGTATTAAAATAATAGGGCCACCAAAAATGGTTTCATGATTTTATCATTTTTCCTTAACTAGATATGGATTTTCTAGTGCAAATATTCCTTGTTTGTGTGAATAAATCGCCAGAAAGGAACTAGAGCTCAATTAATTTTTTACTCAAAGGGTTTTGTATATATTTGAGTTTGTGATTTTTTAGAGTTGGAAACACTTCAAAATAACTATCAGAATTCCCTTGGAAAAATCCAAAAGTCAATTATGTGGGCAATTTGTCTTTTTATGTAGATTTATTCTATAGGTCCAAACAGTATGAGATCAAGGACAATCGGTAGTATTACAAATACCTTCCAGAATAAATTGGAATTATAATTTTGGAGTTGTAGATTTACTGTAATGATTTATCTAGTGAAATAACCATATGCAGAGAGGTTTAATTCACTAAATTTTACTAGAGACTCAATAAATCTTGATCTACTGGTTTATGATAGATCTCATAGTACCACTTTAGTGAAAGTTATAATCAACTTAAAATGTGCATCATATTTACCTAGAGAATTTCTCTAAGGCAGATATGTATTGATTTTGGTATTTTTTCTACAGGCAAACCAAGGCTCCACCTAACATGAGGCCAAGGAAAAAAAGGTAGGTACTTTCAAAAGTTACCATAGAAAGTTGTAAACACCCTATTTGGATATGTGGAGCTCATTGGAGAATTTATTTACTAAGAAAGATACTATCTAGTGGATTAAATCCTAGAAAATAAGTAATATCATTTTGGTCAAGGTTTTGGTACTGCATGTTAGAGAAAACCTCAGGGAACCTGTCAAAATTTAGATCTAGGACTTTTTAACTATTTTTCATTTTTATATGAATTTGATTTGAACTGCCTGTAAACAGATCCGGGTGATTTAAATAAAGGAGTAGAGAGAAAAAAGAAACTGGTCGAAACCAATGGACCCGAGAGGATCCATGGTAGGCCAGCCCAGCTAGCCCTTCCTGGCTCGCGCGGGAGGAGGTTTGAAACATGGGCGGGATGGTCCCGCATGTCACTGATCGCAGAGGGCCGAAAGGGTATGGGGAGGCAGATAAGTCGCGGTACACGAGGCGACCTTGAAGAGGGGCGATAGTGCGGGTTTTGACACCGGAACATGACCCGCGTGTCCACGCCCGAGATGAGGCATGAAAACTAGACGGGGAGGTCCTAGCGCTGCTGCATGTCGTCAATAGGACTTTCGAGCAGTTTGGGAAGATGGTGGAGGCCGTGGGGTGACCTTGGTGAGGAGGGAGGTGATGACCCACAAGTATAGGGGGTGTATCGCAGTATTTTCGATAAGTAAGAGTGTCGAACCCAACGAGGAGCAGAAGGTGCTGGCTAGTGGTATGGATCAGGCATTCTCTACAAATACTTAGCAAACAGATTTTTAGGGGTTTTTCATATAGCAAGTAAACAAAGTACGAGTAAATAAAAGACAGTAGGAATAAATGCAGCAAGTGGCCCAATCCTTTATGCAGCAAAGGACAAGCCGGTTGTATTACTTAAGATGACCAAACGTTCTCGAGGACACATGGGAAGACTGTCAAGTGCTTTCGCTTCGTATAGTTGATTAATCTTGTTTAGCTTGCTAAGTGTTTTGTGGGTGAACCTGTGCTAATGTACCGCCCCATCCAAGACTAATACATACTTGTGATTATACCCCTTGCAAACATCCGTAAGTACAAGAAAGTAATTAAGATAGAAACCTAACCACAGCTTTAAACTCTAAGACCCTTACGTCCCTTGTGCAATGGTTTCCTAACGGGGGTTTAGGTTTCTGTCACTCCGGCAACCTCTACGATTAGTAGCCAAATACACAATGCATTTCCCTAGGCCCATATAGGTGAAGTGTCATGTAGTCGACGTTCACATGACACCACTAGAAGAAGTACACCACAACTTAAATAACAATCTATTGAATCTTTCTCAACACAACTCCACTACTAACAACAAGACTTCTCCCATGTCCTCAAGAACAAAACGAACTACTCACAAGACATCATATGGATCATGATCAGAGATGGAATAATGATGTATAACAATCTGAACATAAACAATAATTCAATGGTTCACTCAATAGCATCAACTACAAAGAGTAATCAACACCGGGAAAGTTTCCCCTATGAACTAATGCAAGATTCAACGCAATTGTTACAGCAATATGGAGATGGTGATGAGGGTGTTGATGGTGATGATGGTGGTGATGATGATGATGATGATCCCGATGAAGTCCAGCTTGATGGTGATGTTGATGGCGACGATCTTCCCTCTCCGGGAAGGAATTCCCCTAGCAGAAATCTGTCTGCCGGAGAGATCCTTCTCTCTCGGTGTTTTCCGCCCCGCAGAGGCGGCGGAATCTTTCTGTGGTTGCTTCCCGAGTCTTAGGGTTTCAGGATGATGATATACGCTAGAGGAGAGAGGCTAGAGTGGGCCAGGGTGGCCACACCACCTCCTGGTGTGGCCTAGGGCTGCCCGCGCCATGGGGTGGTGTGGGCCCCATGTGGCCCATCTCCACTCCGTCTTCTGGCATCCTTAGTCCTCTGGAAAAATAGGATTTTCCGTATATTTTCCCGGATTTTCTGATCTTCGCGAATTTTGCCTCCAAACAGCACCTTTCCCATCAGAATCCTGACTGCAGCGGTCCATGCTCCAAAAGTCATCAACCATGCAAAAACAGATGAAATAACATAAGTATCACCTCTCAATACGAAATATATCAATGAATAATAGTGAATTAAGACATAGAATAGTGATGCAAAATGGACGTATCAGGAGGTGCTCGGGGTGTAGTGTTCCACCAGTAGGACTTCCCTCGAGCTAGCCATGACGGTAGTGGTTTCCTGTGTCCCTGAGGAAAAATAAGCACACGGGAGTGTAGATCAGGACAAGAGGGTTGTAGATATGTAGAGAAATAAAGCAGATGTGGTTGAGGTCCATGACCACCTTCTCATTTTCCTCGTCGGCCAATAGGAGGTTTTTCTCTATGCCCATGGTAAGGGAGAGCAAGAAGAGGGGTAGGGGCTCGTGGGGGAGGCTTTGGTGGCCAGGGAGGGAAATTAGGGTGGAGTCGAGGCTGGGAGCGGCCTCTGGCCTTATAAACCGAGAGTTAGGGTGTAGGGTGGACTAGGTCCATTTGGAGAGCTTGAGGAGGGAGGTAGCATATGATTGGCTCTCAGGGGAAGTGGAGAGAGGTGTGAGTGAGTTTCTAATCGTGCATGGGTAGATAGAGACAGGGGCATCTATTGCAAGATTTTTAATGGCTAGAAAAGGCATTGACAAATACTAGAGACAAGTGTAAAGTGATGCTATAGTGCATAGCTACAATGTAGCTAGACCAGAGTGGGGTGAGGTTGCTGTAGAGAATTGTTTTGGCAAGCTTTGGGGGAGGTTGGATGCGGTTTATCTCATAATTTTGTTTAAACTCCAAAATTGTCATGGGTGAGGATCATGAAGAACATCTTGATTTTTGGTCTTGGAAAGATGAGGCAATGCTACTGGTGGGTAGATAGGGTCAAGGTAAACCTCTAGCGTTTATGTGGGATTTATCAGATGATTTTTGATCCACTTTATATCCATTATTCAAAAAGTGTTGAATCTGTTTTATTGAGTTCATTTGGGATTTTCTAAAAGGACAAGTTGAGTTTTTGATGTGATATGGTCCCAAATATGAGTTCACACTTTGGAGTTTTTCCCCAAGATTTATTGAAGGAGAAAACTATTTAAAAGATTTATTTTATCATTTCTGCCATTTAAGAAAATAGGCAAAAAGAAATATTAAAACTCTTCAGAAATATATTTTTTTGAAGTGGGAAGATAGGGTATGATATATAGTCCACAAATGTGCCTAAAGGTGGCAAAGTGTTTTGGGGAAAACCCAACTTTCTTTTATAGGAGTTTTGAGGTTTTTGTCAAATAAAGGAATTAAGTATTTTTTGGGCCAAAATAATAATGGAAAACCTTTTATAAAATTATATCTCCATGGTAGATGATGTCCACAAGATGTATTCATCATTTGCAACCTTGGGTTTTGAAAACCAAACTTGCTTTTGAAAGGAAACAAGTGATAAAGGATCTTAGGTGATGTTATTTTTATACCTTCAAAACCTTGTTGGATTAAGGAGCTCAAAGCTCCCCTTGGGTCATGGGCTATAAGGATGGATAGACCAAGTGGTGTATATCACCATGGTATAGAGGTTTTAGGTTGATCATGATTGAGATTTTCTAGGATTGGTGTCAAAGTTGGCAAAAATTAAGGGTGTCAAAGCAGGTTATTATTTAGCTTCAAAAACCATGTGGATTTTTTGAAGTGCAAGGCTCCAACTGGAACAAGTGAAATAGGGATGGATAGACCTTCATGAGTAGATAACACTCATGCAAAGAGTTTGTCAAAATAAGTTAACATGGAGGTGTGAGGTTCTGCCAAAGTAGACATGTTGGTAAGATTTGTAGAAAAGATTAATTTCTTGCCTGCAAAACCATCAAGAACAAGTGGGTTAAAGTATGGTCTAGCCAAGGGCAAGTGTGGGCCTTGGGAGTATTTAAGATGGTTTACAAGATGGTTCAAGTGCATTTCCAAAAATGCACAAGGGTTGAGAAAGAGGAAGTCTCAAAGATGCGATATTGATAACAGTTTTCTAGACTAGAATACAAGAGGGGATGATCTTGAGAGGATGCAAGGTTCCAAACTTGTCATCAAGTGGATGAGGTTGAGGTGTAGATTGAGTAAAAAGGGTCCATGCTTGATATTGGTCTTCATTGACTTGAAAGCTTTTAGAAGGGATTAACTCTAAGTTGATTTAGTTAAGGGAATAGATGGTCACTGTAGTGGTTAGGGATCAGATCAAGCTTGGTAACTTTCTTAGGGTTGGTATTCTTATATTATCTAGATACTAGAGGGTGAGCTCCTAGGATAGCTCACTCTAATTCCTAAACAAACAAGTCAAACAGCAGATCAAGACATTCATCTTACTAGCAGAACAAACTACTGCTAGGGTTACCATCAAGCCTAGCTTGAGGTAAGGATGGGTATTTTGAAAGGTTGGAGTTTTGAAGAAGGTAAGATTACTTGGTACTCCTACCAAGAATAGAAATTAAAAACTTTATAAAAGGTTTTGAAAAACCTAGAGGTACGAGTAGTTGAAGGTTCTATCTTGAAAACATAAGGAGATTATATCATATAGATCTCTATAATTTTGTTAATAGAATCTAATAAATCATTCATGGTGACAAGGGTATCTTGGCCCGGGTTTTTGAAATGCCAGAACATTTGAGAATATGTAAAATGAGCCAAGACAGTTTTTTTAAATAGCTTTTGTTAACTGAGGGTGATGTACGGAGTATCTCATCTGCTACACATTCAGATGCGTAAGAACAAACAAACAACAAGCAAACACTATATCACTAGTAAGAAAAAGTTTTTGTTCCCCTAACTTTTGCATTCTGGACAACTAATCAGGATTGCTGAAATTGGAAACAAGTGTAAAAACTACAAGTTATCCACAAGAAAAGGTACAAGTGACCAACTAGATAGAACAAAAGTTACAAATAGAAAACAATGAAGATGCAACTTGTAGAAAATAGAACATGAGCATACTTTTTAATCTTCGACTTATTCTCTTTCTTTGTGTGTATGATGACCTTCTTGTACAATGCATCTTCCTCTATAGTTGTGCTAGTATACGGAGAACATAGGGAGAAGCGACTTAGAAGGGTGAATAAGTCTCACGGTGCGCAGCTGAGTCGAAGGTGTAAACACTTGAATACATTTTTAACCGATAGCTTACATACAATTCTACCAGTCATGCATGCAGTCGCAAATTTGGAAGGTTGTTACCAGAATGGACCAGGCATCAAACGCCTAACGCTTATCTTTGTATTCCGTGAACAGGACTGGTTTTACAAAATTCGTGCTCTAGACATCCTAGATTCAGTGTGAGAACTAAAATGACTAAACCAAAAATGGAGATGTTTTCACCCAAAAAATTTAGCTCCCGCTACAGGGTGTCATTTTTGTCTAATGCTCCGCTCATCAAGGACCACTTGATATGCGGAAACTCATCAACAGCAGTTGCCCTTCTTTTTTCTCGATCACAATTCAAAACAGACCCGAATGGATGTCAAAAGAAGGATCAACAGTCGCCCTTTAACTTCTCCCCGAGAATTTTATTCAGTAAAACAGGACTTGCTTTACCCTTCGATGCCTTCATCACCTGGAACCAATATTGAAAATACAATCAGCTCTCGCAACTGCATGGGCAAACAAAAGTTGGCAAGAGTAACACAGCTACACATCCAAAATCAACTAACTTGGCCGGCAAAAAATCCCAGCAACTTGGTTTTCCCAGCCCGATACTGCTCAAGTTGCTTCGGGTTGTCGGCGAGTACTTGATCAACCATGGCCTCGATTGCTGCTGGATCTGCTATCTGCCATTTCCCAGTGGTAAAGTATAGTTAGAAAACCCAAGCAGAGACTAAAAGCACTGAAACAGCATCGGCTACAGTAGCTCATGGACAGTTATTAACTATCTCATCACAAATATATCAGGCAAGATATAAAAACTGATGAAATCAAAAGGCCACATCATCACTTTGCTCAATTTTCGGCTTTCAGTTTCATTAACATGATGATACTGGTTGTTTGGCTGTTCCTCAACCAAAGGAACAGTGCAAAAGCTGGCAGCACACTTGACACCGGTGGCAGTGCTGCAGGATTAAATTATACTTTTCAAACGTTCAGACTACCTACGTGGTTCCAAATAGTAACCGATGTGACCACATTTACCTGAACCAAATCTTTCTCCTCTATCACAGACTTGACAGTTCCACCTTTGGAAATGAGCTCAACCAAAATCTGCAAGAGGCAGAATCAGGTCAAAAGTATTATAAGTTTAGAACACTAGGACTAATGGTAAATCCTAAAAAGGATGCAAGTTATAACATGCAAAATGTTTCAGAATAACTGAAGTACTAAAGTTCATTCTTGTGCAATCTGGAAAAACTTTCAGTAGTAGGCAGGCAGGGGAGAGATGAGCAATTGCTCTCTTTCCCTCAACTTTTTAGGGCATGTTTTAATTGGTTAAAACAAGGCTTTGACCAATAAATACTCCATTAGTATGTAATTTACATAACATAACATTGATTTCATTGGATTTGTATTCGGAACTTACTATTATGATTTCGTATCACATAAACAGCATATTAAGCAGAGTAATTGTTGGTCAAAGATCTTAGTCAATCAAAATATGCCCTAAAAAACAAGTGGATGGAGTACAAAAGAAACAGCCAAAATTCAAGTTTTGGCCAGCAGAGTAGTGCAGAAGCAGTAGCAAATTAAAATAAAGAGACTGCATATAACACAGAAATCTTGTATAAAAAAGGCCTTAAATATAATGTAGGTCCAAAAGGCATAACATCTAAAAAGCAATTTAGTTAGTAATATTACCTCCTTGGCAATTTTCCCACTGATAATTCCATTCTTTATGGATGCGATCATTTCAGAAAGCTCCAGAGGTGTTAATTTGATATCATCAATAGAGAGCTTTTCATCCTTCAGATAAGCAGCGATGTCACCCATGATCCAGTTGGCAGCCATCTTTGCATCAGCGCCATGCTCAAGTGTAGAATCAAAGAAATGAGCAACCTAGGAGGATCGTACACAAATGAGATCACCAAAGTTGTTGTAAACAACAGAGAAATTGGGTTTATCCGAAAAAGGCCACTTCAGGATGGGACTCTCTTCCTTTAGTAAAGAGGACCTTCCAAATACACTTCGATAAAACATACACATCCAAGACAAGGGAGAATGAAAGCAATACTGAAGATGATTACATTATCGTCATTAGCAAGGAAAATAACATCTTGCATGCTGAGTCCCATGTTCTCATAACGCCTACGCTTTGCCTCTGGAAGCTCTGGCATTGAACTGCGAATTTCATCGATGTACTCAGTAGTGAGAATAACCTCAGGAAGATCAGGCTCTGGAAAATATCTATAATCAGCAAGTCCCTCCTTTTTTCGCATTGTAAAAGTTTTCTGAGGACGTAGATAAAGAAAAGAATTTAGAAACTATAGGAAAAGGGAAAAAGGCCAATAGGTAAAACACAAGCTAACCAACAAGGTGAAACAACAACCTGAGAAGACTCATCCCAAAGACGCGTTTCTTGTACAATTTGATCAGATTGGCTTTCTTTGTGAAGAAGAATCTGTCGGGAGATCTCATAATCTATTGCCCTACTTATCGCAGAAAATGAGTTCATATTCTTTATTTCAACCTGTCAGAAATCACAAGTGAAACAAAGGAAGCATGTGATGCCACATTGCCATCCACAGTAACAGTGAACAAACAAATGAGTAATTTATTGCTATCATATATGTTGACACACCAACAACTAATGCTGGAAGGAACTGCTTGCTCTCTGGAAATGGTTCTGTTGTAACGTTCATGATTCCTAAGATTCCATGGTCAGTGCAAATGGTCTAACACCATAATCTATTGAAGTCCATGAGTCTGGTAAGTTTTCTCACGACATGATATTTTGAAGGAAAATAAAATAACTGAGATATATCTACAATTTTCAAAAGCACAATTAACAAGCATACATAAGGACTTTCGTCCAAACCTCTACAAAGAGAACCAAACCTCTAAAATTTTGAGAGTATTGCATGCACTCACTGAATGGCTAACCAAATAACTTCCTTATGTTATATGCAGTACTGAAAAGGTCCAAGAAAATGAATAGTATTTTTAAAGGTAAAGGGATTTCACCAGTTAGATAAACTTGTAGGAACTAATCTATGCCTCAATGGCCTAACATTCTGCTCCTAACACATTTGTATTGATGAATCAACAGATCATAACACTGATGCATATGTTCTTGACATGGAATACAGAATAACTATCAGTTAGGAAAAAAGTTTTTGTCATTACCTTTGTACCAAATTCTGATTGTCCAATTGGCCGAACAGATACATTCACATCACATCGAAGGGAACCTTCCTGCATGTTGCCATTGCCCACTCCCAGGTACCTAACAACCCTTTGTATCTCAGCACCATACTCAGCAGCCTCTATTCCTGTTCTCATGTCTGGCTCTGAGACTATCTCGAGCAAAGGAACACCGGCTCTATTTAAGTCAACCTAACCACCCAGAATAGCAATCACTGATTAACCAGTTTAAATTTGTAGTTTGTAGTGCGATGAGCCAATGCATGATTGTTTGATGCTGAATTAGCTCTATTTTACTTCTTGTCTCCATCCTTGATTTTCTGTCAATATTGGAGGTGTAAGTACACAACCACATGGTTTAGAAGTACTTCCACATACCCACACATGCATTGATACCTTATTGCAGATTACCCCAGCCCCATCTCGTATCAGATTTGAGAAGTTTCTTAACAAATAGATAAATACGCTGATCTGACATTAAGTGCAGTTCAGCTGCTCTTGCCTCGTGAAGGTGCGTCACTTTTGAATTTCAGTTGGATATGAGACTGGTACTTACATTCTGTATGAAAGGAAGGGCTGAACAAGTGAGCACATACTTTCTCTACCTATAGTTAGGTGTTATATCTTCTACGTATATGCCCCCTCTAGAAACAAATGTACAAGACACCCAATCCCCTGTATTACTTAGTCTTCTGAGTTTATAGCAAGATGTTACGTATAATTCGCCTTAATTAAGTTTCATGACTCCTCATCTTTAGCATTTATGAATGCATTGGTTTAGAAAATGTACTGTTGCACGGTAGTGAATGTCAATTTTCCCATGATTCCAAAGGCATATTTATTATGTATAATAATAGCATGATGAGTTGACAAGAGCAAAAAAAAAGCTTAAATGGAAAACAGGTATTTAGACAGGAATAACAAGGAAAACCTGAGAGTAGCTCCCGGATTCAGAGTGAAGCAGCTTGCCCGCATCTTCTTCCATATGAACCCTTGTGATCCCGAATCGTCTGTGACCACCACCAAACTCAAGTGGAATATCCAAATCAACGTAACCCTTCTGGGCAATGGGAATGTCAAACTGCGAAATCTGGTACCCCTTGGGCAGGTCCGGGTAGAAGTACTGCTTCCGGTCAAACTTAGATGTCATGGAGATATCGCAGTTGAGCGCGAGGCCCAGCTTGACCGCACATTCAACGACCTCCGCATTCAGAACGGGCAATGTCCCAGGGTGGCCCATGCAGGTGGGACAAACGGTGCTGTTGGGCTGGGAGCCGTAGTTATACGGGCAGGAGCAAAATGCCTTTGTGATGGTGGAGAGCTGGACATGGGTCTCAATGCCGATAACAGCTTCAAAACCTTCTTGTGTGTTTTGCTCCGCCACCGCCACCTCCTTGTTGGTAGCCTGTTGAGTTGATTTCGGCGCAGCTTTGGGCTCAGCAGTCCGCACACTAGCTGGAAAGTGGGCTAGTGTAGGACGTTGAGTGGTACAGAACATGCCATTTGCTCTAAATAAGGTTGGCGTTATGATTCCTCGGAGAAGCGGTAGAGCCATTGCGGCCTCGTGAATCGCAGTGACTCACAATCTACTGGGCGGGCCACGGGTAGCCGGTAAGCAATAGAACAAAAACAGTGAACACGGTCGGAATTCTTCGAGTAGACGACCTGTAACTGCATAAATAGAATACAAAGTCTGTGCACTAGAGACGAGAGAAGGAGACTCGGCGTAATCAATCGAGAGGAATTTCAATACAGTTACTAAGGTTTAAGCATAATTTCATTAAGGTTTTGGTGGCTACATGAATGATAAATCAACCAAAAAATTGAGACAGTGAATTTCAGAAAAAAAAAGATGCATCAGACTAACAAAGTATGTTTCTCCGTTGAATTGAGAGAAAGTACCGGTTGTAACCAACCAATGAGCTATCAAAAAATTCACAGAGTTGGCAAATTAGATATGAATGTCTTGTCAAGATATCCCACTCTCACTCTGAGTTTTTGTAAACCCAACCATCTGAAACTGCAAGCGCTAGAAGACTAACGAGGGAGGGGACCTCGCGAAGCCAATGCCGCTAGTCAGGTTTCCGTCGGCCGCCGCATCAGCGGAAGAGGATGAGGGAGAGGGTATGGGGATTTGAGGGGGAAATTCCGGGTGGAGAGGAGGACGATAGAAGAGAGGAGCTGGAGCCTGGAGAGGTGGCGTACCCGCGAGAAAAGAGAAGGCTCCGAGTTCGGCGGCGTTTCCCTGACGAAATGTTCGACTCACCGGCTTCGGGCTTGGGGCGTGGCGTCCGTCTCCCGGAGTTGTAGTATCTCGCCGGTGAGCGCCGACGCAGCACCGCCCTTTCGAGGGGGTGGAATGGATATATGCGGTTGCGGCGGATGTTGCCACTCTGCACGATCCTCTGCGGATAGATATAAACGGACACGTGTGGCCGTGTACGTTATTTTAAACTTCTACGAGCGACAGCCATCTCCAGCTCCGTCGGAAGGCGCTCCCGATCTCCTCCTACTCGTCGCCCAAGCACGTTTTCTCCACGATGCGCTCCAATTCCAATCAGCCACACCCAAGAAGGCAAGTTTTCCCCATCGTCGATTGTTTAATTTAATCATGGCCAGTTGACTAGGCCCAGCTAGAGCCGAGCCTGCCGCGCGTGAGAAGAATTGTGAATTTTTCAATGAAGCATGCTTGTAGATTTTGTAACAGCAGCTGCCCGGAGGAAACCATCGCCTTTATTTAGCCTTCACCCAGGTTCAGTTCAGGACTTCAGGGAACAAGGACCATCCATCACAAGAAGGGGTAGTTCGATTGATAATATACATACATGGCACGATAAGATTATCTCTAGTGGAAGGTCTAAATTTGGTAGTCTATATCTCCATATAGACAATGGTGTAAAAAGATTTTCTTTTAGACAACCCCACTTTTTCAGTGGCTAGTCTAAATTTGGTAGTCTATATTTCCAACGACTACATTTCCAACGGCTATATTTCAATTCTATATATACCACCTATTCCATCTTTCATCCAACATTCCTGGTTGCTTCTTCTCTCGTTTCTCCCCTGATTTCCTCTATCCTCTCTCACAATAGAATGATGAGTGGGAACATTTCCTCTTTGGATATGCTCATGGATTCGTCGTCGTCTTCATCCGACGACGATGAACTCATTCTTGCAGCCTTCATGGAGCGTGAGGAGGAAGAGCAGGGAAACAGTCGACGCCATGGTGGTTCCAAGCATGGACGCCAGACAATCAATCGAGCAAGAGATGCAGGGTTTGTTTTACTCTGGAATGACTACTTCAGAGAAAATCCTCGCTATCCCGAAAACTTGTTTCGGCGAAGGTTCGTAACCAATACATTACTTGATGTTTGGATGTTTTTCACCTCTATATCTCATTTAAGATTTTGGGCACAGGTTTAGGATGCATAGTTGAACTATACTTCAACATGATTACGATGGTTATTTTACACAAAAAAGAAGTGCTTGTGGACTACTTGGGTTGCATCCGTTGTAAAAGATGACCGCGGCAATGCGGATGCTAACTTATGGAATAGCGGCTGATGGTGCCGATGAGTACATCTGGTCCGCAGAAGCTACTAATCTAGAGGCTTGCAAGAAGTTTGTGATCAAAGTTTGTGAAGTCTTTGGGGATCGGTACCTGAGATCTCCAAATGAAGAAGATACCGCTAGATTACTTGCAATAGGGGAGGAAAGAGGATTCCCTGGTATGTTAGGGAGTATAGATTGTATGCACTGGGCTTGGAAAAATTGCCCAAAAAAATGGCATGGCATGTTTAAAGGTCATGTGAAAGAGCCCACAATGATCTTGGAAGCAGTTGCTTCACAAGATCTTTGGATTTGGCATGCTTTTTTTGGTTTACCAGGGTCTAACAATGATCTGAATGTGCTTGAACGTTCTCCTGTGTTTACAAAGCTAGCTGAAGGTGAAGCTCCAGAAGTGAATTATACCATCAGGGGTCATCAGTACACAATGGGGTATTACCTTGCAGATGGTATATATCCACGATGGGCAACATTTGTGAAAATCATACCATCTCCGCAAACAAGAGAGAAGAAAAATTTTGCCCAAAAACAAGAAGCAGCTAGAAAGGATGTGGAACGAGCCATTGGAGTACTACAATCTCGTTTTGCAATTGTTCGAGGACCTGCGAAAGGATGGAAGCGTAAAGAACTCGGTATTGTCATGAAAGCTTGTGTCATAATGCACAATATGATAGTTGAAGAGGAGCGACACACCGGCCGACAAAACTACACTTATGAGGCAATGGGAGAAAGAGTCAGAGTATCACGTACTCATGCAGAAGAGCTAAGTGCATTTATTCAGATGCATCAACAGATTAGAAACAAAGATGATCATTCTCAGCTTCAAGATGATCTAGTTCAACACCTCTGGCAAAAGTTTGGACACGAGTGATCTAGTTTAGCTTCAAGATGATCTAGTTCAGTACCATGTTGTAATAATAATGTAGTAGGATCCTATCATGTAATATGGAATATTGCAATATTATGAATAGTTCACTGTGCCAAATAGTTTAAGTAAAAAAATAATTCAAAGCCAAAAGTAGTTGACAGTAGCAAATAGTTCACAGCACCAAATGGTTCAAGTAAAAAATAATTCAAAGCCAAAAGTAGTTGACAGTAGCAAATAGTTCACAACGCCAAAAGTAGATAAAGTTCAACCAGATGTGTTGTGGCAGCGAGTGATGATCTCATCTTGTCTATCCATGTAGAATTGCTTTTGTGCAGCATTCATACCAGATGTATCCATGAGCATGATCTTCTCATCTAATTCAAACTGTTTACGTGCATCCTCCCTCTCTTGCTATGCAATTTGCTTTTCTTGCAATTCAAAAGCTCGAGCGTACCGAGCAATTTTGGTGGCCTCTTTGATATCATCCTTCTCGATCTTTTGTGCCCACACACTTTCTAATGATAACTTGCAACCATTAGCATCGGATACAAAAGCTTTACCTTTCCGCAAGCGCTCTTTCTTCTCGTTCTTTGCACCATGAGGTCTTTTCTCTTCTTCTAGAGCATCCGTGCAAACAGCATCAGTGCAAACAACCCCATCCTCATCGTTGGAGGTTGTACCTGGACTTGCATCTGAGGTCTTCTTTTGTTTCTTCTGTGGAAGCGAACGTGTCTGCCATTTCGGATACTTCTCAAACTCTATATAGCAATGTATTAGTGTAAATGGCTTCCTTTTAGGATCCAATTCAATGTACAGGAGGTGTGCATCTCTTTCCTGAAATAATGGAAAGTTAAAACACTTGCATACAACACATATGGAATATTAGAAGCAAACTAGAAGATAGATGCATACCTTGTCAGCGAGAGTCATACCACTCTCGTTTCTATTTATTATTTGTTGAACGCGTGCACAAAACTTGCTCGTGAGAGCTGAAATGACAGTATAATGGCAAGAGAGTCCATTAGAATTACGCTCCGGCCATGACGGTTCTCTATGTGTGTTGTAGTAATCTAAAATCCTTCCCCAATAAGAACTTGAATTCTGATCCGTCCCGGTCACCGCATCCAAACTGGTGTTTGCCCATGCTTGGATCAACACCTTGTCCTCAGCACTTGACCAATTTTTTCCTTTTGTGGAGGCTCCTTTTGTCTTCTTGGAGGTTGCTGAAACATTTAGAGATGGCATCGTCGATTGTCTCCCGAGTGGGCTGGAATCTGGTGTTCCAACCCAATTTACACCACTCGATCCCACATTCATCATGTCAAGAAATGAAGAGTTATCCATTTGTGAGTTGTTCTCACATATGTTGTCCATCTGCACACTGTGTACACAGACAGATCAGTATATACATATAGTCCATTCAGTATACAAATATATATCAGTGTACACAAATAGATCATAGATGTTGTCAATTCAGTACAAGCAGCAATTCAATACTCCCTCCGACCCATATTAATTGACTTCTATTTGTCAAAAATTGGACGAACCTATATACTAAATAGTGTCTAGATTCATCCAAATTTAGACAAATATGAGTCAATTAATATGGGTCGGAAGGAGTAGCAAAATTCAACATATATATAGGAGTATGTACGTATAGTAGCAAGTCAGCAAATTAATTAAATCGAGAGAGAACGGGAATTCTAAAGAAAAACAACCACATGCACCAGGTCGCTCTACACCTCATCACCCTGTACCCAATCCATCTCCAGACTGCCGCTCCAGGTCGCTCTACACCTCATGGCCCTATACCCAATCCAACTCACTGCCGCCCACGAACCATCCACGGTACCTATTCCCAATCCACACCGCCGCGCACCCCACCAGGACCTTCCACCCCGTGGCCACACGCGAGCGCGGCGGCTGGAGTGTCCGCATCCACACACGGTGGCGCCCCACCGGCCAAACAAGCTCGGCAACCACCGTCCCTCATCTCCCCTACGGAAACCAGCACAAGGGCGGCCAAGATCGACTCAAAAATCGGCAACGAGATCTACATCTTGACTTATTTTTCTTGTCGCTCGATCCACAAATTGGGGAAAAAAGGGCATACCTCACCGCGACAGCGAGCTCGGGGCAGAGGCGCGAGCGTCCTCCTCGCCTCCAGCGGCTCCGAATTGGCGCGGGAGCGAGCTCGGGAGACGGCAGCTTCCTTTGGACGTCGTCGCTCGGTGGTCCAAATGTGGAGGACGGGTAGCTGTTTTGGACGACGTCTAAAATTTAGACCACGGGATACACTAGCCACTGGAGCCGTTTTTTGACCCTCGGTGGTCTATATTTGCTTTAGACTACCACATACACCAACCACTAGAGATGCTCTAATACAAATGTCTTTCACTCAATTTGCGTAATACATAATTTTTTAATATTATTTATATCTATAAACAATACTCAATTTGCGTAATACATAATTTTTTAATATTATTTATATCTATAAACAATACAAAAACAATATTTCCTTCGCCAATCGTTGTACAAAAGTCTCCCACCTTAGGCATTATTTGGTACTAGAGTTTTTATGGGGATTAGTGGGGATAATCACCTCTTTGTGGGGATTAGTGGGGATAATCCCCAATCCACAATCCAGTATGGGTATTGGGTGAAACCTCTACCTTCACCCAATCTCCATAAAACTTAATTCACAATTCACTAGGTATGGGTAGAGTATTGGGGATTGAGTAAAATACACTAAAATTTAGGAAAAAGTGGGGATAAACAGGGATTAAACTCGCTCAATACTCTAGTACCAAATATATTTTTAAAAGTAAGTGGGGATTTGAGATTTGGTGGGGATTATCCCCACTAATCCCCACAAAAACTCTAGTACCAAACAAGGCCTCGGGGTATTACATATATGAAGTCTACCAATACTACAGTTTCACGGTTGATTTAACAAAACAACTTTCGATTCCCCACAGTTCTTTGCACCAGCTTTTCCATAGTTCACAGCGGCTTTTTCAGAATCCACGGTAGATCCTTAATCTTACTCAGTGTGCTGAGTCAGACCTGGTAGGCCTAGCTCTTTCTATGTGTTCAGAATATATATATCGAGGATGTTTAGAATATATATATATATATATAGAGAGAGAGAGAGAGAGTGGCGCTATTTGACATTCAGGGTGTAGAATAGTTATTCTTCACCCACCCTCTATCTTTCAAACCGTATATGATTTTTACGTCACGTAAATTTTCTCTTATCCTGAAAGTCAAGAGGAACATAAGAAAAATTAGACATGTCGTAAACTTTTTTGTTTATGTGTCGTATAAAAATACAACGTAAAATGCGTATTTTTCTATGTTTTTTGCACTATAATGACTTATAAATTATATTTTTATGTCAATTTTTTGCGTTTCTAATGAATATGAACATAATTGTTAGTATACAAAACATAAATTTCTGAATGTGAGAATATAAAAATATGTGGGGTGTAAAAATAACTATTTTGCATCCTGGGTGCTGAATATATATATATATATATATGCAAATTAGTGTCCTGCCCGGGGTGGCCACGGTGCATAGGCTTGCTACCGTCCGATCAGATAAAGGGTTCCAACAACGTTTGGATGGTTTTCAGTAGGGAGCAGACGGTAGAACCAGGTCGGCAAAACACACATATGAATTAGGGAGGCCTGCACCGTGTCCAAATACATTCATCATGGTGGACACACATGCATGAAACAAGGAGCATAGGTTGACCCGTTAGCGGTAAAATACACACATAAAATATGGAGCCCGGCGGTGGCCACATGCGAGTCCTCACCGTTGCCACCCATGCATGCAGCAAATAGCAAATTATAGCTTCCGTACCCGGCAAATCACACACATGAACTAGGGAGGCAAGCTGTGTACACATGCATTCAATACGGTGGACGGCCATGCATGCAACAACACATGATTCACGGTGGAGTCTCGTGAACTAAAATAGCCATGCAAGCATTGCCCATTAGCAACTATGTATTAACCATTCCTGCATTGAAGGTACACGGCCGACGGTAGTAATGAGAGCTTATGGCGCGTCTTGCAAATACTACGTACATAGCAGCTTCCATTCTGTAGATTTAGTCGACATGTTCATCTCCACAAGCCATTAACAGACATAGCAGCTTCCATGGCTTCTCACACTTGATGATTCTTTGAAACTTGCAGGCGGTGCTAATATAATCTCAGGCGAGTTGTTTCTAAGTTTCTGCACTTTCTCCAGTTTTCGAAGGATTCTTTTTACTTATCGTCTCAGCTCGTTTTTTTGTTTGCCCAGCACAGGAGCGACGGATTCACAGCCCTAACTAACAAGAGTCGTCTGAGAGAGAGGGGTCCATATCAGCTAGTCTAGCACTTCCATGCGCCATACACGTTTGCAAACAAACTATGCTATGCACATTTGAAGATGGCTTATCGCATGCATGCAACATGCATGCAGTCCGTAGTCCGTTAGCAAAGAATTGGGTATGCCCGCAAAGGCTGGTCCGTCTAGGGAATGAGAGAGCACCGTATCCATGAGCAAGTGCAAGTTTCATTCGACATTGATGTTTTCATATGGCTACCGCTTGCATGCAAACGGTCCACCATACACAATAAACTGGCCAGCCATGCATGCTTGCAACTTGAGACGTGTCCACTGTTGGAGATATGCCCAAGAGGCAATAATAAAAGTGGTTATTATTATATCTTTGTGTTTATGATGAATGTTTATATCCCATGCTATAATTGTATTATAAGGAAACACTAATACATGTGTGTTTTGTAAACATAAAAGAGTCCCTAGTAAGCCTCTTGTGAAACTAGCTTGTTGATTAAATGATGATCATGGTTTCCTGATCATGGACATTGGATGTCATTGATAACAAGGTTATATCATTAGGAGAATGATGTGATGGACACACACCCATAGTAAGCGTAGCATAAGATCAAGTCATTAAGTTCGTATTGCTGTAAGCTTTCAAATGCATAGTAACCTAATCCTTCGACCATGAGGTTATGTTAATCACCATCACCGGATGGGTACTTTGATGACATCAAACACCGCTTCGTAACTGGGTGGTTATAAAGGTGTCATTGGGTATTCTGAAAGTATGTGTTGAAGCGCATGGACCAAGATTGGGATTTGTCCATCCATATGACGGATAGATATGCTCTGGGCCCTCTCGGTGGAATGTCATCTAGTTAGCTTGCAAGCATGTGACTGGGTCACAAGGGATGACATAACATGGAACGAGTAAAGAGTACTTATCAGTAACGAGGTAGAACTAGGTATGGAGATACCGACGATCAAACCTCGGATAAGTAGAATATCGCGTGACAAAGGGAATTGGTTTCGTATGTTAATGGTTCTATCGATCACGAAGTCATCATTGAGTATGTGGGAGCCGTTATGGATCTCCAGATCCCGCTGATGGTTATTGATCGGAGAGGTATCTTCATCATGCCTGCATATTCACGAACCGTAGGGTGACACACTTAAAGTTCGAAGTTGTTTTAAGTAGATATGGAATATGCGTTGGAGACCGAATGTTGTTCGGAGTCTCGGATTGGATCCGGGACATCACGAGGAGATCCGGAATGGTCCGGAGAATAAGATTCATATATTGGGGATCATTTTCTAAGTTAGGAAATGTTCCGGAGTGTTTGTATGGAGATTCTAGAAGGTTTCGGAATATTCTGGAAGGTTCTAGAAGAGTTCTTGGAGTTTGCTTGAAAACCAAGAAAGGGTCAAGGAAACCTTGTGGGGGCTAGACACGGATTCATGGGGGAGGAGGACTCCTCCCCCCCTTCCCAACCCGTCAGCCAAGGAGGGAGGGGAGTCCTACTAGGACTTCCCCTCCCATGGCGCGCCTCCCTCCTTTAAATAGAGGGGAGGGGGCGCCCCCTCCTAGACCTCTCCCATAACAAGCTCTAGCCGCCGCCTCTCTCCTCTTCCTTCGCTCTGCTCCGGCTTAGCCGAAGCCCTGCAGAATTCTCTCCTCCACCACCACCACCACACCGTCGTGCTGCTGGGATTCCGTGGAGAAGATCTACTACCTCCGCTGCTCGCTGGAACGGGGAGAGGAAGTTCTGCTTCGACTCCGCACGTGTGACCGACCGCGGAAACGCTGCCGGAACGCGGCACCGGAAGGATCGTCCACACGATCTTGAGATCGGCAAGTGATCGACTACATCAACCCCGAGATCTAATCTCGTAACGCTTTCGGTTCTACGAGGGTTAGTACAAGATCTATCTCGTTGCTCATGTTTAATAGATTAGATCTTGGCTTTTATCTAGATTAGATCTAGGTTTTGTTTGTTCTTGCGGTAGAAATTTTTTGTTTTCCATGCTACGAACCCTTCAGTGGTATCAGAGCCTTGTCTATGCATAGATCTGTTGCACGAGTAGAACACAATGATGGTGTGGGCGTTGGTGCTCGTGCCGTCTTTTGCTTTGTGTACTTTGCATCTTGCGGTATGGTGGGATGAAGCGGCTCGGGCCAACCTTACATGTCATCGCACATGAGACTTGCTCCACGCTTGACGTGTAACTTGCTTTGCACAAGTGGCTTTGCGGGTGTCTGTATCTCTCATCATAGTATAGATCCAATCTACACGTTGCACTTGATAGCACTTGTATCAACGTTGTGGTTCAGTTTCGTAGGTAAGATCCGTTCTTATTCGAAAGCCCCAAACCACGTAAAACTTGCAAAGAAAATTAGAGGCGTCTAACTTGTTTTTGCAAGGGTTTTGTGATGTGATATGGCCATCATGTGATTGTGATTATATTTGATGTATGCAATGATCCTTGTTGTAATATGGCAACCGGCAGGGCCTAATGGTTGTCTTTAATTCTGTTAAGAACTGCGTGTCTATTCATCTTGTAATAGCTTTATTCCAAATAGTTGTAATAGTTGCTGGTGATGATGAACAACCATGAAGCGGCGCCACTGACCTTGACGCAATGCTGGTGATGATGGAGATCATGTCCGTGCTTTGGAGATGGAGATCAAATGCATAAGAAAAAAGGGCCATATCATATCACACTAATTATGAATTGCATGTGAGGTTAATCCTTTATGCATCTTGTATTGCTTAGATCGCGACGGTAGCATTATAAGATGATCCCTCTCACTAAATTTCAAGTAATAAAGTGTTCGTCCTTAGTTGGCACCGTTGCTAAGACTCGTCGTCTCGAAGCATCTCGTGATGATCGGATGTGATAGATTCTACGTGTGCATACAACGGGTGCAAGCCAGATTTGCACATGCGGAAACTAAGGTTAATCTTGACGAGCCTAGCATGTACAGACATAGTCTCGGAACACGGAATACTGAAAGGTAGAGCACGAGTCATATAAGTGATATGATGAACATGAAGATTGTTCGCCGATGAAACTACATCCTCTCTCGTGAAGATCGGACTTGGTGTAGTGGACTTGGTTGGTGTAATCACTAAGACAATATGAGGGATGTTGTTTTGAGTGGGAGTTCACCTAGTTAATTTAATAATTAAAGTAGAACTTAATTTATCATAAACTTAGTCTAAACTACTTGCAAATTTGTTGTAGATTATGGCGAATCTCTCCATCAATTTCAATGTGTTCCTAGAGAAAGAAAAACTTAAGAACAATGGAAGCAACTTCACGGACTGGCTCCGTGGTCTGAAGATTGTCCTCAGGGCTGGTCAGATGACCTATGTGCTCGAAGCACCGCTAGGTGACCCACCTGCAGATGATGTCACCGATGACGTAAAGAATGTTTACGCCACTCGGAAAAATCATTACTCCACAGTTCAGTGTGCCATCCTGTACGGTTTAGAAACGGAGCTCTAGAAGCGTTTTGAGCACCACGACCTGTTCGAGATCATTAAGGAGCTCAAGCTCATTTTTGAGACTCACGCGGCCGTGGAGAGCTATGAGGCCTCCGAAAAGTTCTTTACCTGCAAGATGGAAGAGGGAAGCTCCGTTAGCGAGCAGGTGCTCACCATGTCTGGGCACGCAAACAAGCTCCAAGAGTTGGGGATAACGATTCCTAATGAGCTAGGGATTCACCGTGTCCTCCAATCACTGCCACCGAGTTATAAGAACTTTGTGATGAACTACAATATGCACTGCATGAACAAGACGTTGCCTGAACTATCGTCCATGCTGAAAACTGCTGAAGTGGAGATCAAGAAGGAGCACCAAGTGTTGATGGTCAATAAGACCACCAATTTTAAGAAACAGGGCAAGCCTAAGAAAAAGGGCAACTTCAAGAAGGACGGCAAGAAAGCTACCGCACCTGCTAAGAAGCCCAAGGCTGGTCCTAAGCCTGAAACTGAGTGCTTCTACTGCAAGGGTGCTGGTCACTAGAAGCGTAACTGCCCCAAGTACCTGGCAGATCTGAAGAACGGCAACATCAAGAAGAAAGGTATATTCGATATACATGGTATTGATGTGTATCTTACTAGTAGTCGTAGTAGTGCCTGGGTATTTGATACTGGTTCGGTTGCTCATATTTGTAACTCGAAACAGGAGCTACGGAATAAACGAAGACTGGCAAGAGATGAGGTGACGATGCGCGTTGGAAATGGTTCGCGGGTTGATGTGATCGCCATCGGCACGCTCCCTCTACATCTACCTTCGGGATTAGTTTTAAATTTGAATAATTGTTATTTGGTGCCTGCGTTAAGCATGAACATTATATCTGGATCTTGTTTATTGCGAGACGGTTACTCTTTTAAGTCTGAGAATAAAGGTTGTTCGATTTATATGAGTAATATCTTTTATGATAATGCACCTGAGATAAATGGTTTATTCTTATTAAATCTCGATAGTAGTGATACACATGTTCACAACATAGATGCTAAACAAATAAAATTGAATGATAATTCTACATACATGTGGCACTATCGTCTTGGTCACATTAGAGTGAAGCGTATGAAGAAACTCCATTCTGATGGACTTCTTGAATCACTTGATTTTGAATCACTTGAAAGATGCGAAGCATGTCTAATGGGAAAAATGACTAAGACTCCATTCTCTGGAATAATGGAGCGAGCTACGGACTTATTGGAAATAATACATACCGATGTGTGCGGTCCAATGAGTGTAGCATCGCGTGGTGGATATCGTTATGTTCTCACTTTCACGGATGACTTAAGTAGATATGGGTATGTCTACTTTATGAAACATAAGTCCGAAACTTTCGAGAAGTTTAAGGAATTTCAAAGTGAAGTGGAAAATCATCGTAACAAGAAGATTAAGTTTCTGCGTTCTAACCGCGGAGGTGAATATCTGAGTTATGAGTTTGGCATGCATTTAAAGAAATGTGGAATACTTTCGCAATTGACACCGCCGGGAACACCAAAGCGTAATGGTGTGTCCGAACGTCGTAATCGAACTCTCTTAGATATGGTTCGGTCTATGATGTCTCTTACAGATTTACCGCTATCATTTCGGGGATATGCATTAGAGACAGCCGCATTCACTTTAAATAGGGCACCATCTAAATCCGTTGAAACGACACCGTACAAATTGTGGTTTGGTAAGAAACCTAAGTTGTCGTTCCTTAAAGTTTGGGGTTGCGAAGCGTATGTAAAGAAGTTAAAACCTGATAAGCTTGAACCCAAAGCGGAGAAATGTGTCTTCATAGGATACCCGAAAGAAACAATAGGGTATACCTTCTATCATAGATCCGAAGGCAAAGTTTTCGTTGCCAAGAATGGATCCTTTCTTGAGAAGGAGTTTCTCTCGAAAGAAGTGACTGGAAGGAAAGTAGAACTCGACGAGGTTATTGAACCTTCTCTCGGAGTTGAGAGTAGCACAGCACCGAAAGATGTTTTTGTGCCGCTTGCACCAACTGGAGAGGAAGCTAATGATGGTGATCATGAAACTTCGAACAAAGTTACTGCTGAACCTCGCAGGTCAACGAGGGTTCGTACCACTCCTGAGTGGTATGACTCTGCATTGAACGTCATGTTGGTGGACAACACTGATGACCCTGCGACGTATGAAGAAGGTATGGTGAGCCCAGATTCCGACAAATGGCTAGAAGCCATGAAATCCGAAATGGGATCCATGTACGAAAACCAAGTATGGACTTTGGTGGACTTACCGGATGGCCGTAAGGCTGTCGAAAACAAATGGATTTTTAAAAGAAAAAACAGATGCTGATGGTAATGTTACCGTCTATAAAGCTCAACTTGTCGCGAAAGGGTTCCGACAAATTCAAGGAGTTGACTACGGTGAGACTTTCTCACCAGTAGCGAAGCTAAAGTCTGTGAGGATTTTGTTAGCAATCGCTGCATATTTCGATTATAAAATTTGGCAGATGGATGTCAAAACGGCGTTCCTTAATGGTGACATTGAGGAAGAGTTGTATATGGTACAACCCAAGGGTTTTGTCGATCCTAAAGATGCTGACAAGGTATGCAAACTTCAGCTCTCCATTTATGGACTGAAGCAAGCATCCCGGAGTTGGAATCAACGTTTTGATAAAGTAATCAAAAACTTTGGATTTATACAAACTTATGGAGAAGCTTGTATTTACAAGAAAGTGAGTGGGAGCTCTGTAGCATTCCTAGTACTATATGTAGATGACATATTGTTGATTGGGAATGATATAGAACTTCTTAACAGCATCAAAACCTATTTTAATAATAGTTTTTCAATGAAGGATCTTGGCGAAGCGACATATATTCTAGGCATCAAGATTTATAGAGATAGATCAAGACGCCTAATAGAGCTTTCACAAAGTACATACTTAGACAAAGTTCTAAAGAAGTTTAGAATGGAAGAGAGCAAGAAAGGGTTCATGCCCATGTTGTCAGGTAAGACCTTGAGTAAGACTCAAAGTCCGGCTACGGCAGAAGATAGAGAAAAGATGAATAATATTCCCTATGCCTCGGCCATAGGTTCTATCATGTATGCCATGCTATGTACAAGACCGGATATAGCACATGTTGTTAGTTTGACTAGCAGATATCAAAGTGATCCTAGAATGGAACACTGGACAGCGGTTAAGAATATCCTAAAGTACCTGAATAGGACTAAGGATATGGTTCTTTCTTATGGAGGTGATGAACAGCTTGTTGTAAACGGTTACACTGATGCTAGTTGGAACACCGATCTAGATGACTCGAAGTCACAGTCTAGATACGTATTTATTTTGAATGGTGCTGCAGTGAGCTGGAGGAGTGCCAAGCAAAGCGTTGTGGCGAAATCTTCAACTGAATCGGAATACATAGCTGCTTCGGAGGCTGCACAAGAAGCCATATGGATGAAGGAGTTCATTACTGAACTTGGCGTGGTTCCCAGTGCGTTGGACCCAATGGCCATCTACTGTGACAACACAGGTGCCATAGCTAATGCACAGGAGCCAAGGTCACATAGCAAGCTAAAGCACATCAAGCTACGTTTCCATGCTATTCGCGAGTATGTCCAAGATGGTGACATAAAGATTTGCAAAGTACACACTGATCTGAGTGTGGCAGATCCATTGACTAAACCTCTCCCTAGAGCAAAGCATGACCAACACCAGAACGCCATGGGTGTTAGGTATATTACCATGTAATCTAGATTATTGACTCTAGTGCAAGTGGGAGACTGTTGGAGATATGCCCAAGAGGCAATAATAAAATTGGTTATTATTATATCTTTGTGTTTATGATGAATGTTTACATCCCATGCTATAATTGTATTATAAGGAAACACTAATACATGTGTGTTTTGTAAACATAAAAGAGTCCCTAGTAAGCCTCTTGTGAAACTAGCTTGTTGATTAAATGATGATCATGGTTTCCTGATCATGGACATTGGATGTCATTGATAACAAGGTTATATCATTAGGAGAATGATGTGATGGACACACACTCATAGTAAGCGTAGCATAAGATCAAGTCATTAAGTTCGTATTGCTGTAAGCTTTCAAATGCATAGTAACCTAATCCTTCGACCATGAGGTTATGTTAATCACCATCACCGGATGGGTACTTTGATGACATCAAACACCACTTCGTAACTGGGTGGTTATAAAGGTGTCATTGGGTATTCTGAAAGTATGTGTTGAAGCGCATGGACCAAGATTGGGATTTGTCCATCCATATGACGGATAGATATGCTCTGGGCCCTCTCGGTGGAATGTCATCTAGTTAGCTTGCAAGCATGTGACTGGGTCACAAGGGATGACATAACATGGAACGAGTAAAGAGTACTTATCAGTAACGAGGTAGAACTAGGTATGGAGATACCGACGATCAAACCTCGGATAAGTAGAATATAACGTGACAAAGGGAATTGGTTTCGTATGTTAATGGTTCTATCGATCACGAAGTCATCATTGAGTATGTGGGAGCCGTTATGGATCTCCAGATCCCGCTGATGGTTATTGATCGGAGAGGTATCTTCATCATGTCTGCATATTCACGAACCGTAGGGTGACACACTTAAGGTTCGAAGTTGTTTTAAGTAGATATGGAATATGCATTGGAGACCGAATGTTGTTCGGAGTCTCAGATTGGATCCGGGACATCACGAGGAGATCCGGAATGGTCCGGAGAATAAGATTCATATATTGGGGATCATTTTCTAAGTTAGGAAATGTTCCGGAGTGTTTGTATGGAGATTCTAGAAGGTTTCGGAATATTCTGGAAGGTTCTAGAAGAGTTCTTGGAGTTTGCTTGAAAACCAAGAAAGGGTCAAGGAAACCTTGTGGGGGCTAGACACGGATTCGTGGGGGAGGAGGACTCCTCCCCCCTTCCCAACCCGCCGGCCAAGGAGGGAGGGGAGTCCTACTAGGACTTCCCCTCCCATGGCGCGCCTCCCTCCTTTAAATAGAGGGGAGGGGGCGCCCCCTCCTAGACCTCTCCCATAACAAGCTCTAGCCGCCGCCTCTCTCCTCTTCCTTCGCTCTGCTCCGGCTTAGGCGAAGCCCTGCAGAATTCTCTCCTCCACCACCACCACCACACCGTCGTGCTGTTGGGATTCCGTGGAGAAGATCTACTACCTCCGCTGCTCGCTGGAACGGGGAGAGGAAGTTCTGCTTCGACTCCGCACGTGTGACCGACTGCGGAAGCGCTGCCGGAACGCGGCGCCGAAAGGATCGTCCACACGATCTTGAGATCGGCAAGTGATCGACTACATCAACCCCGAGATCTAATCTCGTAACGCTTTCGGTTCTACGAGGGTTAGTACAAGATCTATCTCGTTGCTCGTGTCTAATAGATTAGATCTTGGTTTTTGTCTAGATTAGATCTAGGTTTTGTTCGTTCTTGCGGTAGAATTTTTTTGTTTTCCATGCTACGAACCCTTCATCCGCATGTATTCATCAAAGAAAACTGCATTGGGTGTGGCCATGAGTAGACGGTAAGTGTGATGCATGCCGATCGCTGTGGCAATGGACAAAACGTCTCCGTTAAACACCAATCTCAGCCATCACCAACCAGGTTCATAAATGGATCATGCTCCCATTATCCAACGGTGGATAGAGGGTGCACCGCGGCCACCCCGGGCAGCAAATCCGCGTCCTAAGCTCCTGCCCGGCGCCCCAATCCAACCATTGAATCTGTCTATAGTGTATTTTTGAACCCTACATCTAAACTGACACCGTTAACCGCGTCCGTGTCATTTTTTTCCATCATCGATGCACCGACCGAGGTTATCTTTTTATTTCCTTCACAGCCCACCACCGAACCAAACATCTCATTTTCGCCAACCACACGGCCACCTACCCCGCACCAGCCTTTTTCCCCTGGATCTCCACCGGCATCGGCCGTCACCGCGTGCCTCCCAGGCTCCTGCCGCGGCGAGCCGGCACCGGCCGCCACCGTTTGCGTCCCAAGGTCCTGCCCCGCCGAACCGGAACCGTCCGCCACCGCTAGCCTCCTAAGCTCCTGCCCGGCGAACTGCCGCCGCCCGCCGCCCGCCCATTTCTTCTAGCTCTGGTCCCGCCATGGCCCATTGCACGAGCGCGAACGACCCCATCCGTTGACCTGCGCCGGCGCGCAACGCGGATGTCGCTCAACGGGGGCGCGATGTAGTAGCCTCCGGGATAGAACCTGCCTGGGCGGGTCTGCTCTCTGGGCGGCGCGCGCAGTACTTGGGCGCGGGGGTGTTATGGCGTACACGAGCAACACAAGGTGTGGCTGTGGTGTGTGTCCTACTACGAAGGCTGCCATGCTTTTTTCCAATTGATTTTTGGAGTAATCTAGATCCGCACGTTTTCATTCAGTTCAGATCTTGATTTCCTCTCCTGTTCTTGGATTTCTCGTCTCTCTAAATCCTGAATTCCAGTAGTGTTTCAGAATAGGATTTTTAGTACTAATCCGTAGCGGCATGCTTTCAGTTTTCCCTTTTTGTTGCCGCTGGCTCGAGGCTTCAATCCGGCCAGATCTGCACCATCTTCTTTTCTATTTTTTTTCTGCACATATGTTCTTTGGGCAAGGAAGGATCACATCGAATTTCTTGGATGGTACATGGATTCAAAGAGGTGCATCACTACAGAAATTTGATTTCTTTTCTTACCATGTTGTGTCTCTCCCTGGATCAAACATTCATTCATTAAAATGGTTCCCGATCTCTTCACTTCAGGCTAATCTTAAGAAGCAGCTTACATCTGTTCTCTTTCATTCAGGTTCGTGTATTCCAGCTTCCTTGCTAATCCATGTAGATTTGCATAGCAGATGTTTCATACAGCAGTGCTCAAGATCTATTGCCCTTCGGTACTGAAATTTCTCCACCATCCGTCCATCCCTGATCTTCTATCCGTTATGATTTCTTTAGACTAAATGTCATCTTTTTTTCTTGCATGTCCACAGCTGCAATTAATGTTTGCCCACTTCGTTTTAGTGAACTAGAAATTTGATGTTTACGGATGTGAACGAATAATAAAGGACTTTTTATACATACGGCCTTGTAAAATCCATACACTGAATACAAAAGGATAAAAATTGTAAGAGCTCACTCAACTCTTGATAGTATTTCGAGAAATAATAACATGTTAAATTGGTATCACACGCCACGGAGCTGGTGCCAAGTAGTCCAGGGCTAGCCTCGTATGCCATGTATTTACCGACGGGCATGGTCCATAACCATGACGCTAAAAGACCAACAAGCACGGACCATATCTACTAACGGGCACGGTCCACAACCATGACACAAAAAGACCAACGGGCACGGACTATAACCACGGCGAAGAAAAAAGATGTTCGACGGCTAGATAACGGAGATAGATAACGGAGATGGATGGCAGCACGAATCATTACGCACAATCCAATGACAACCAGCGCGTGCACCTGCTACCACCCCGGGCAGGAAATCCGCGTCGACATATATATATCGAGGAGCTAACATTAAGCTGTGAAATAAGAGGTAACGAAACCTACTTCAGTGCGAATTGAACGCCAGTTCAATTGACAATTTGACATATAGTCAGATAATGTTACAAAATCAGGGGTGAATGGCAATGATGAAGGCACTCAACTAATCAATCAAACAAGAGTATATGTTCCTGCATCCTAAGCTGGATTCATAACGATCCATCCTAAGCACTCCTTGCGAAGAGGTGAATCTGCAAAAATCGCTTTGATGAAATTTCGCACCTGCACATAAGGGAAGAGATGAGTTCAACGTAAACGATTGGTAAAACTTCCGGTTTCAATGGATTCTGAACGAATAAGGCTAACATACAATAAGGCTAATTCATGTCCCAAAACAGAACTAGAAACGAAATATTCCAAAAACTAGAAATGGTAAGTCACACTTCAACTTGTGAGGTAATAAAGCTGGCTGGGGGCAACAGCAGGCAAACAATAACCAGTACCTTCCATCTCATTCTATCAACCACTTCTCCAACAAGCTTTATTTCAACTCCTTATTGTGTTATTTATTTACAAGTAGGCATCTAAAGTGTGCTACAGTAACAGTAACTTATACTCCCTCCGTTTCAAAATATAAGATGTTTTAGCTTTGTGAAGATAATGTATCTAGACGCCTTTTAGTGTGTCGATTCAGGGTGAACCTCTCCGAACCTACACACTAAAAAGCGTCTAAATACATTACATTCACAAATCTAAAACATCTTATATTATGAAAAGGAGGGAGTACACTCTAAAATGACACCATACACAATAATACCAAGGCAGGCATAACAGTATACATGTAGTAACAATAACAGTTGACAGAGCATTATTAAGGATCATAATTTGCTGAACTCCAATTCTATGTGAAAAGAAAAGGAAAATGAACTTGCTCACCTCAGATGATGTGAAACCGCAGTTAACTAGCTCTCCACTTTCCCAAGCAGCTGTAATGGACTTCAATGACATATCAAGCAACTCTGAGTAACATCGATGTTTTTAAGTATTAGTGGAGCGAACATAAAAGTATATGAACATGCTAAAATATTTCCAAAATTTGAGACAAAATATACCTGCTAGCTTTCGGAACTTCTTTAAAGATGGTACATTCTCATCCAGCTGGACCCAGGTATGATGATCCAAGAACTTGCCATCATCATCGCTCTCAACCAGGGACAAAAACAGTGAGGAGAGGTTTTTAAGAGCCAAATGTATAAGACCTTGCAGCTGGAAGTGTATCACATATATTAATAATTAATACAAATCAAGAGTTATCAGCTCAAACCTGTCGAGGAGAATATTATCACCTGTAAGGTCTCCTCTGCTGCCATGTCATCTATCAGAAGCATATCCTCTGTAATTCTAGAAAAGACAGGTCCAAGGACATGAAACATACTTTTCCTGTAAATTGACCTAGGCAGTATCGACTCCCACATAATGTGTATCTTTTCTAAGATGAACACAACCTGAAAGGAGGTCAATATATATCATTAGCTGACTATTCATAATTAATTACTGTTGTAGATTTGGCGACTATAAAAATAATATAAACAAATTGCAGGTCTCGGATAATATATCAAGAGAATGTATTGCAGACTTTTTATTTGCCATATTTCTTCTAGTTCAAAGTACCTCATATTCTTTGGCTATGAGACATACCTGCTCAATGCTAAATTTTGCGGATTCATAATGCTGAGATTGGTGCGTGTTCTGAAAACCATCAGCGCCATCTATAGCCTGGAAAATGAAGTGGCAAACTTGGAACTTACAAAAATGTAACACAGACAGAAAAGGAAGAAATATTATTGTGCATGTGGAAACATCAAAAGAGAGTGGACATGGTACTCCCTCCGATCCATATTACTTGTCACTAAACTGGATGTATCTAGACATGTTTTAGTGCTAGATACATCCATTTCAACGACAAGTAATATGGATCGGAGGGAGTATTAAGAATTAGATAGATGCAAAGAGTCAAAATCCGGATGAGGAAAAAACGGCCTGCCATTTTTTACCACACAGTTTCGATGTGCAAACTTAAAATCTGCTTGGTGTTACAACTAGAAGATGTAAGGGAATACCTCGCTTAAGTTAGCCGTAGCAAGTTGTATTTGGCTTTTCAGTATACCATCTGCCATCTGGGAGAAGATTGGAGCTAAATCCACAAAAACAACTAGTTTCTGCAGACCACCAGGAAAATCTGCACGGTACTGGACAAAAGCATTAAAATAGGTTAGGAAAACGCATCTCCATCTTACAGATGTGTAGGCAGCTTAAAGGGGGAAATTCAGTCAGATGTCTAAAAAAGACTGACAAAATGTACAGCAGTATGTGTCTGAGTCTTTTTTTTCCTTTACTTAAGGATGAATCATTACGGAACATTAATCCAGATACAAAAACACACATATCTGAGTTAACTCATCAAACAAATGGTTTATAAAAGAAAGGTGACTACATAAAGTAATTTCCGATGAAAAACAGGGAAGTAGACAACAAAACTAAGGGGCTGCTTGTCCTGAGGCTAACTTAGCACCAAACAAGGTTAGGCAAAGTTTAAACAAAAAAAAAAAATGATTACCACACTTCTGGCAACTTGTGGCAAAGTTGAATCTACGACGCACGCGGCGATGGGTCATATAAATAATAGTGTGGCAACCAAACAAACACCCACGTAAATCAACATGTGGCAAAGCTGTGTATACGTAGGAAAGATTCCGGAAAATAACGTCCACGTACATCAACACCCAAGATAAATCATAAAAAGGAGCAAATAGAAGGATATACAAACCTCAAATGCAAGACCAAGAATTTCTTGGGACAAATGGTAGAAGTCGTTGTGAATGATGGCAGCCACCTGACTGACACTATTGAGTTGCTTCGCTAGCTTAATTAAAAAGAAACAAAGCTAAATTTAATCACTATGGCGTTAAGGTAAAATAACAGTAACTAGAACAAAGAACTGAAGAGTAGAATATCGTGTGATCTCATAATAGGACAGCATCAATAATGTGAACCAACAACAGAATCACTGGAGTCAGTTTATCTAGAACATTTGAAACCATAAGAACACATTAAGTATATGATGCTAGGTGGAGTATATGAAAGCTAAGATCTTGTAAATGCTATCACGTAAGGGCACAATAAGTACATGATGCGTGAATCAAATTACATAGACTAGGTACATCAGGAAGGCTTTTACTGATACAGCATTGTAGTCAAAATAAGAATTAGTTATTCTGCAATCCCATGTATTATAAAGGTGTAATTTATAGTTCAGTGAACATCACATACTAGGAGAAATCATCAAATGATGTCTGCTAAGGCGAGAATTCTTTCCCGTGTCACTATAAACTGATTACAGCATAAAACAGACCCTTGAGCCTTGTATCAAAATACTTTTATACCAGCAGATGAAAAAGGGAATCATCACATATTTATCTGAAATCTGAAGAATAACACAATTGTTGAGTTATCATAATAAAAAAATGACATTTAGCTATTAGTTAACATGTCCAAGTAAAAGGCACATGAGTAAATAATTATGTCTAAATGTGTCTCTGAGACACATGCTTGACACAATACACAACTATCATGCAACTTTAGTACGTGCACAAACCTGAACTGGCACAATAGCCTTATACAAGAGCAAAGCATCCCTAGCAGCATAGCAGAACTCCTTTGCGACTCTTGTGGATGACAAACAAGCATCCTGCACCGATTATTCAACAACAGAAACGGATGTACATCAAATGCTTGCGACATTCTACAGCAAGAAAGTACTGAAAAGCGGGAGACAGCATTTGCAAACAGAAATGTGGTTGTAATTAGGAACAACAATGCCATGTTGCATTAGTACAAGCAATTGCGCCAATAGATATAGCAAAGCAATGAGAAAAATGTGGAGGCATGCATACCTTGAGGGCTTCATGAACCAATTTCATTAACTGAAGTGCTGACTTAGATATAAAACAATTCTCTCGCTGGAAAAGTAAATCAATAACAGAATCTCCTCTTTCATCTGATCCCTGCAATAGCAAGCATAGTTGTTCCTTGATATGTTTGCTACAATGAAACCCACACATCAAACTAAGTCATTTTCTGATGACAAACATAAATTTTGGTACTCACAAGCGGATTGTCGTACTCATATTGTACAAGAATGTCTCTTGCTTTCACTAATATCTCATTTCTCTTCCTTACAGCAAAATGAACTTCAACATCGTTAACATATTGGGTCAACTTGCCATCCTTCCTGTCAGGCGAAATAAACATCATACTCCTAAGGGTGTTCTCAAATTCAGTTGTACTTCTTACAACATCTTGGAACTCAATTAGCTTGGATGCCTCGTTAGGAACAGCCTGAAAAACATAATTTAATAATCAGTCTGGTTATTATAACATATATAAAACACTATTTTGTGGGAATCGTTATAGAGTAGATCTGGTGCATCCTTTTCCTTTCACAAACAGAGATTACCAAGCACATGCCCGCAAACAAGACAACTGAAACAAAGAAGTTGATAGAACACAAAGTTGCATATAAGCTGTAATGAGAGTTAGATCAGGCTAGTCTGACTTTTGTGATAAAAATCTATATTATCTTCAATGGTACCAAAAAAATCAATCTACAAGCCAGATGCTCACTTTGGTGGCCAGCTTTACCGTGGCATGGAAGAGAAGTGGTCAATGTGGATAAGTAAATATGTTTTGCAAACAACAGTCCTAACTCACAAGTCGATAAATCGAACTACAATTTATGCAGCAGAAGAATATCGACAATTCAATGGACATTGAACAAATAGGGTCATTAACAGAGACAAGCATGCACATCAGCTAAGGGTTGTTCACAAGAAGAAACACATCAAAATAAGCAATAGTCAAGTATTTGTTTGTTAAAATAAATAAGCATACCTTGGAGAGAAAATGTGTGATAAGGAGATCAGAAATTCTTGGCCAGGTTAACTTTGCAAAGGACTGCATCCAAGTGATATTTTCCACGCAAATGAACTTGTGCACAAACTTGATGACATCAATTATTCTTGAGTAAAGTTTTGAACCATCTGTGTAGCCCTTGAACAATAACAACCAGTTACATGACTGTCCAAAACAACCCGGAAATAAAATAATAATAAAGTTTTCATGACAGTAATGTTCCAAGAAACTGCATTTGATTGACTGAGGGCTCAGAATTCTAGATGTGCAAAGACCTAATTCACCTATGTAACAGCCAAAAATTATTTCATCATTAGAACCATTAGAATGGCATCTTCGATTCAGCTCGCATTCCACATACACGTTGCGGTAATATCTTAGAAGAATAGTAAGTATACAGCTGGGAATAAAGCAGATAGGAGCCTCCTTGATTCACTAGGATTACAAAAAACACAGGAATAGGAAAAACATATGAGTGGTCATGCATTTTCGAATCCTGTATGATTGACACTACAGGAATTTTCACCAAAGGATGTTTGGTTACACCATAGGAAAAACATAGGGATCTTTCCAAGAGATTGGAGTCCATGGAATTTTGCTATGAAATGTAGTGCGGAGGAATTGTCATGTGGGGCAGGCATTACAGCCGCCACCACAAAGTTAGGGCCCAGCCAAACCATCCCTAGGAGATAAGTCCTCGGTAGTGCTTTCTTGGTTTTCAAGTCTTGTTATTTTGGTTAGTTTGGATTCAGTTTGGGATCTTTCCTTTCTAGTCGCCAGCTGTGCTATAAAGCATGGTAGTCTCCTGTGATCAGGTATCCAAGAGGATAAACAGAAAAGGGGAGGTTTCACCTCCAGTACGATCTATCTACCCTCCTAAATCTCATGGCCATCCCCTTCATAACCTAAGTTGTGACAGGAATCCCTAGGAAAAATTCCTATGGATTTGGATTCAACAAACTAAACAACTCAGATAAAATTTAAGGACTACAATCCTCCTCTGAAACAAAGAGGCCTTCGAAAACCAAATAACCAATAAAGATAGTTTGGAATAATCAGCTCCAATGAACCAGGAAACACTATGGAATGCTTACCTGCAGTCCCTCTGAAGGGGCAATAACCAAGACTGATACTGAGGATGTGGAGCCACTTTTCTCAAGTACGTTTACTGAAACTGTGACAGATATGTTACTGATTGCTGGAATTAGAGCATGCTTTATCATCAAGTCTGCGACTTTTGCCATCCCATAGTCTAGGGAATCAATTATCTGCATATCAAACAATACAAAGGTATGACAAAGTGTATCATATACCTAAGTGTTTCCTACTAAGGCATTTGACCAAGCTCACAGAACAGTTATCAGTAGAATATAATAACATACGAACACAGGATTTGATGGGCCTTATACTGATATATATAGAGAGAAATACCCACCATGTACTAAACTGGTTTGGTCTAGTTGCTATGTAACAAAGGGTGAATCAAAATGTTGCTTGGGTTCTTAAGAAGACCACATCAGAAATACAAAAAACTCTGCCTTAACAATAGATTTGTTCATTATTTAACAATAATAAGGTTGAATGATGTTAGCGTGTGGTGTTATAGATGTCCATCCAAACTAACCAGAAGAGTTCAAGGCATAGAATATGTAAGGCAGTTATACTCTGTCGATAAATAAATTCTGCCTAGTCTCAGTGAACCTCACCTCCAAAGCCTGCAGCGCCACACGAAGCTCAACACCACACGTCCCACTTGAACTACCTCTGGGTCCAGCACTCACCATCACCTTCCCTCCCTCCGGTGCAAACTCCACGCACTCCTCGAGGTTCTTTGCAAGTCCCACTTGCAGCTGCACCATCGCCCGAACCAACCAGCACAACAGTTAGCACAAACACAAATCCTAACATCAGCCAAGGCACCTCGAACCAGTAGACTGCTCACCTCGTCAACGAGCTTCTCCCATTCGCCCCGAAGAAGTCCAAACACGACTGGTTCGTCCCCACCGGATCCAGATCCCTCAGGGTCCACCAGTAGAGGCTTGAGCTCGGCTGCGGCGGTGGCGGCATCAAGGGGGTTGGCCGAGGCTCGAGCGGCGCAAAGGCGCGCGGAGACTGAAGCTACAGAGGATGCGGCAGCGAGGTGCTCCTGGCGCTCGCGGAGCTCTCGGCGCGCCGCGAGGAGGCGATCAGAGAGGGACCTGAGGTCGGACAGGTCCGGGGAGGAGGAGAGCGGGGAGAGCGCAGACTCGAGCGAGGACTGGAGGGCCGCCGACGATGCCGCAGAGCCAGCAGCCCGGAGGAGCACGGAGGCGAGCGGCTCGCGGTTGGAGGAGGCGAAGGAGAGGGCGGAGGCGTGCAGGCGGTCGGAGCGAAGGCGGAGGCGGTCGATGAGGAGGCGGAGGTCGGGCGCAGATAGCGGGGTGGAGGGATCGGCGTCGGCGGTTGTCGAGAGGAGGAGCTCGCGCACGTCATCTGCCATTGCCGGAGGGCGATGTGGCGGATCCGGACGGGCTCGCTGAGTCGTGGGAGGAGTTGAGCTGTTGATGACAAAGTGTTTCATATACCTAAGAGTTTGAGAATAGACCAAAGGAGGAGTTTGTACGAGACTAATTTCTTAAAAATGATAGTTCGTGTTTTCAAGTAGATAAATAGGATGAACAAAAATGGATCCAAAAACATCCGAAGCCTGGAGCAAAAATAAAATAAACTAGCTGAATATCTGTGCGTTGCCACGGGACAAGAATCTTAGACGTAGACATTAATACAAGCAACACGAATTCACACCATATATGTTACATGTGTCTCACGAGTGTGTTGCACTCAGTACAAAATAACATTGTGCCATATAAAATCTTATCCAAGACAACAGTTTTAGAATATTAGTTCTATCAAACTTAGAGACCATGAATCGGGACTTACCACCAATATAGCTTGTACACAATAGAGTTGATAAGCATAACTCACCTCTATTTTTGTTTTCTTTATCCCGCCTCTAGCTATCAAGTTTTTAGAGCACATTCCCTGAACCCTCCCTAATGAAAAACATCAAACCAAGTTTCAAAGCTAAACAAATCACCAGACCCTTCTGTAAGACCTATCATGACAAGAGCACTTTAGTCGGGGCATAATGTTCTGAGTTATTTTTATAGACTCCTAATTCTACATCTTCAGAATATAGACAATAAAACCAAGCTATATATCCGATCAAAAAAATTCCACTAACTAATACAAGGATCAGTAAAACTCAATATTGCAACTGGTTCCTAATAAATAAATTTATCAGGTTGCAATGTATGTGTCTGATACTCAGGTAAAAGTCTCCACTTGCCTAGCGTCTTATAGAGACTAATCGTGGGGCTGTGCCCTGGGGCGCGGAGCGCGATGCGGCGGCGTGGTCGGCGTCGTCTGTCGCGGGGCGCGATGCGGCGGCGTGGTCGGCGTCTTCTGGCGCGGCAGCGAGATGCGGCGGCGGCGGCTGGCGGCTGGCGCGGGGCGTGATGCGGCGGCGGCGGCGGCGGCTGGCGCGGGGCAAGATGCGGCGGCGGCTGGCGCGGGGCGTGATGCGGCGGCGGCGGCGGCTGGCGCGGTGGCACGACGCGGCTGCGGCGACTGGCGCGGGTTGGGCGATGCGGGGACGGCGGTTCTGCTGCTGCTGGGACGCGGGGGTTGCTGATGGTTTTTCTTTTTTTCTTTACACGCCCGTGCGTTTTGCAATGGGAGCATAAATATGATGATTCCACACTAACCGTGTTACACATGTATGTACAGTTATAATTTTAGAATTCTGATGCACATCAAGCGTCACTAGGGTATTTGTAATTCTCGAAAAAAATATACTCCCTCTGTCTCTAATCAAGTTTTAGCGCTATACCCGTATCTAGACAATTTTTGAGTCAACTAATATGGGTCGACCTAAATTAGTTGATTTAGATTTGTGTAAATTCGACATGATTTAGTATTATCAATCTGCATCTTGATAAATTTAATTTAAGTTAACTAATTTGGGTTGGAGGGAGTAGTGTATTTGTGACACCAATTACGGCATCCAGTGAATACTAGGTGAATAGGCGTGCACTCTGACACGGTGTGACTAGCTGAGTTATTTTTTTTGTTCAAATATGAAGGCAGCCCTCTCACAATTAATTTCCTCGCCCTTTCAATGTTCTCCAGTAAATGATAGTGAATCATATTTAAATTGCTTGCCCACACATGCACACATGCTCGCCCACACACAAACACGGTTTTGAGGTTCTCAGATCTTGGGCATCACAAACAGGGATACACTGGGCTAGTGTCATGTTCATGTGAGAATTTGAGAGACAGGTGAGGAACAAAAATAATTACCAAGAGTTATGGTCAGATAAGTTAGATAAATGTGTGTTTATTGAAAGAGTATGAGTTTGGTGAAATATGATGGATATATTATTGAGCTCGCATGAGTGAGTATATATAAGCGTGCAGAGGATTATCTTGGAGTACGAGTCAAGTTAAAGACTGTACGTAAACAGATCATAACTCTATCTAAACTATCATAACAACCGTATATACCTAATACTCTAACACTCCCCCGCAGTCGTAGCGGTAGCGTCGTGAACAACTGGAACATCGCGGACGGTCAGACTGGAGATAAACCGAAGTGGCATCCAGTAGGCTAACATCCCCCGCAGTCATAGCGGGAACATCGTGGACGGTGTCGCGTCGCGGTTGTTTGGACTGTAGAGGAAGCTGGTGATGCTCAAGCGAGGTGGTAGCCCTTGTGCCGATGTCGAGGAAGCCGAGAGCGTTGGGCGGTGCCGTGGTCGAAGTAGCCGTGCGAGGGGGCGCTGTGGTCGATGTCGTGGTCGGGGATGCCGGTGTCGAGGTAGCCGCACGTGAAGCCATGTGCGTATAGTGCGCGAGGAGGATGACGGAGACGCGTCGAGACAGTCGTCGAGGGTGTTGATGCCGAAGCCGATGCAGTCCGAGTCGTCGAGGACAAGGTGCGGCCATAGTTTTGCCAGAACTAGGCGGACGTCGGGGATGAACGCACACTCCGGTTTTGCCAGAACCGAGTATGCAAAGAAGAACTCGTCGGTGACGCGGTCAAGGCAGTCGTAGAGGGGTCGATAAAGACGAGGCGCTGATCCGAGCTTGCCAGACTCGGGAACGCGTCGGAGACAAAGGCACTCCCGGTGTTGCCAGTACCAGGCGTACGGGGGCAGGGACCATCATGAACTTGCTGCCATATCAGAAAGACTAGCAGAGGAAGCCTCCAGAGCGGTTGCGACACGCAGAGCGGCGAAGGGAGAGATGCCGACGCTGTCCGCGGTTGTCAAAGTAGAGTAGCAGGTGGTGTAGTCGGGGATGAGACGATGACACTGGCAGCGAAGTTGTAGTGAACGAAGACGTAGAAGGCGGCGAAACCAGCGGCGGCCTGGGTTAATCATGCTGGATGCCTAGAGTGGCGATGGATAGTCGGCGGGACCTGCGACGGCGAGAGGGCGCCCTGCAGGTTACCTTGTGAAGCGCGGCGGCGGTGCTCGAAGTAGACGAGGAAGACCCGGCGACGTGACGAAGACCATGTGCAGACGACGGTGATCCGCGCTGTAGGAGATGGCGCGGTGAAAGCCGAGACCGTCGATGCACGAGGATGGGGAAGTAGATTGCGTGTAGCCACGCTACGACCCAAGGGGGCAGCATAGCTGCAGGGCGCAAGTCTGGGCAGCAGCTGGGAGACCACCAGCGACGTACACGTCAAGGAAGACGCGTTAGAAGCCGGTAGCGTGGACCAAAGGCGGCGGCGCTGCGGTCCGAGGGGGTGAGGCAGCGGCAGCCCGTAGCTCGATCGGTGGTAGGCGCGTGCTCGAGGACGTGCTTGGCGTAGACATGCGCGGGATCGGTTGATCAGACCGACGGTGAGCCGTATGCACCAGGGCGTGGACGACGCGTAGATCGTAGTCGATGGTGGCGTAGTCGGTGAAGTCCCGGACGATGACGACGAAGACGATCCGCGGGGGACGGCCGTAGCAGCCTTCCAAGGAAGGCGTAGTAGCCGTCCGCGGTGCACGGCAGCCTGCCCTGAGGCCGCGACAGCCTGCCAAGGCAGGCGCAACAGCGGTGGAGGCAGGCGCACGAACGCGGTGTATATCCTCGATGCCGATGGTTGGTGTAGAGGCGTGGCGATGGCGACAACGGCGAGCGACTCAATCCGATCTAAGACCGGTAAATAAAAAAAGAAAACCGATCAGGAAAAAAAAGACTTACAGGGCAACCGATCACGGATCAGCGGACGAACCCTGCGTACAGATCGCGCGACCCCGTCGGAGATCATGGAGATCGATCCTCCAGGGACGGCGCGACGGAAGTGTGCGGTTAGGGTTTGGACCGATTAGGCTGATACCATGAAAACCGATCATGTGCGAGTATATATAGGCATACAGATGATTATCTTAAAGTACGAGTCAAGTTAGGACTATACGTAAACAGATCCTAACTCTATCTAAACTACCATAACAACCGTATATACCTAATACTCTAACACTTAGAGCAGAATTAGGTCAGAAACAGTAGAAACTGGTTCAGGACTTGTCATACAAATCACAGCAGAGACACATCTCTGAACTTAGAAACTGCAGTGTGCAACTGACAATTCAGATCCATATGTTCTTACTCAATATATATTTCTTGTTGCTTACTTTTAAGAATAAGAGATAAAATAAAGTCATGGCATAGATTCAATGATGCATTTGTATGAACTCTTATATGAGAAAATCACAGCATGTTAGACCTGAAATTAGACCACGTGATTTCAGGTAGACCTACTTTTTTTTTGAGAGAGAAAGGTAGACCTACTTGAGTTGTAGAGTAACTGTTAAGGTTTAACCATTATGCAAAATCAGTATAAATTTAAGGCATCTTAATTTTGCAAAGACCGACGGTCAAAACTCACATCCTGGCTTCTGCTGAAACTCGCCAATCGTCCACATGCATCTCTGCTAGACTGATACACACATTTTGGTTCCAAAGCATTTAGTTTCAAAATCACATGAATGAACCGGAGACAAATTATAATATACTTTTTCTTGACAGATACGGAACCGTATTAACCACATATACACAATAGATTTTTTTTAGATTTGGAGGATATTATCACAAGAAAGGGAAATTGTACAACACATAGTATAATAAATATCATATCTATTGTTTTACAATCTATCCAGTAGAAAAAATACAATCTACACAAGTGATCTGAGTCAGCATTAATAGATTACTAGGTGGATAGGCGAGTTTCGCCTCGCCGTCTACAGTAAGTTTTGGCAGCAGGTCGTAGGCTTACATGCATTTTCTTTTATCATTCCAGCAGTAACCAATCGGGAGAAGCAAATTTGATAGCTCTCACTTAAAAAATGATAGTTCTTGGTGCAATTTTTGATGAATTATTGATCTGATATATACGCAGTTCATATCGACAAATAGTATTTCACTCATTTTACACTTATGAGGAACCAAAAGAAGAACGGAATACTTTGCATCTCTGCTATACTCCAACTGAACCTTCTCGGCTCCACTAAACTTTCCCCTTTTTGATATGCCATAGTTGAACTGTGGCTAAGTGATGCTAAGGCTCGAACATGCAGCTTGTTGCTGTCGGTAATAAAATAACGAAAAATCTAGGTTCAAGGTGGTCGGTAGAATTCGTTTCCCGGCGGGCTAGTGTGTGTCGTCAGATCGACAAGTTTTGATCGTGTGGCTCCGCGTTCATCCCTCATCCGCGGCGGACTCACCCGAACCCCACCCACGTTCCACGACTGAACCCATCCCACCTCCTTCCCATCGCCAGCCACACGTGCTCCACGCGCCGCCCCCGGAAGCCGTGCTCCTCCTGGTCCCCGCGCTGTCGCCGGGAAGCCATGCCCCACATGGTTCCCCCGCTGCCGCCTGGAGACCGTGCCCCTCCCGTTCCTGAACACCGCGCCGGGAGGCCGTGGCTCTCCTGGTCCGCGCAGTAGACTGCCCCAGCCCCCAGGCCCAGCACACCGTCGCGGCAACACGCAGCTCGTCCACAAGCTCCCGTCACCATCCCATCTACTCCTGCAATGCGTCGTCACGAGCCGCCGCATCCTCCTGTTGCTCTTCTAGCCAGCGGCGGCAACACGCGTAGAACATCAGCGGTAGGAACAGCCGAACAGGTTGAGCATGACCATGCGTTTTTTCCGAAAACGCAAAGCTTGCGTTTCGATTATTGATAGAAAAAGAGAGTTCTGTATAAAATTTACACGTTCGGAAATGAGCGAACACCCTTCACAACACAACCCACTCGACACAGTAGATCTAGACGGCGGATAACGGGGCACGCAGTCCCTTTGCCCCGGCATCAGCCCAGGTGCGAGCCTCGGATCGGATTGTCCTTAGGAGTCCTCCTAGGTCCGGAGAGGTGTTCTCGAAGACGACGCCGTTCCTAAGCTTCCAGATCCACCAAGCCGTCAACATCACAAGTGATGATGTGCCTTTACGCATTGGCACGGGGTAGATTGGCACACCTTGAGCCACCAGTCGACGAAGTCCGTCTCATCCTCCTCCAGGGGGAAGCCGTAGATCGAATTCAGGATAGGACCTCGTGCCAGATCGATCTCGAAGGGACATCCAACGAGTAGGTGCCTCATAGTCTCGGCAGACCATGAGTTGATGTGTCAGAAGTATTGGTTGCTAGCTTTATCCCTGGAAATTTCACGGTAGTAAGAAAAATTCATAAAACCAGGATATTGCTACAGCTCTCTCTCTCTTTCTCCATCTTCATTTGATTTCAAATTTACATGATTTTTTGTGAAGTGTCGCGGGTCGCTCATATTCGAGAAATACACTACTTATATGCAGGAAGTACACATACTCGCCATAGACCTTACATGAAGTATAAGATTGAAATATCTGATGTAGATGTTTGAATAATAATAATAAATCGTCAAGAAAACCATGAAGTCGTCTGATCTTAGTGACCAATTTTTGCAGGCTGAGTTTGAGTTTGTGATGGTTGATGATTTTCTTCATGTTTGAGGGTTATGAAAATGTGCAAATTGATGCATTATATGGCTTAGTCATTCGAGCAGCAACCCCATAATAAAAATGAAATTTAGTTACTCTAATCTTTAGCTAATGGCATCAATAAAACTAGGTGTTTAGGTAATAGTTACTAGTCCAGTACTTTTAAAGTTACCACCGCTATGTCGACATAGCTACCTGCTATGTCGATATAGCTACCTTCTTATCTTGCTAAGAGGTATAACCCAGTACCGATAAAGTTATCCAATTATTTAATTAGGGTATAGTTACTAGTCCAGTACTTTTAGAGTTATATGGATACCCAGGGTATAGTTACCAACCGATTACATATGAGTTATCGAGGTGTTCAGAGTAGAATTAGTCACTCATTACTTTATGGAGTTACCTAGGTGTTTTATGGTATAGATATCATCACCAAATACATGTAGTTATACCATGCTCTCTAGTACGTATCCATCCATTTCTTATGAAGTTAGCCATATGTTGAAGGTATAGTTACCAACCCAATACTTATGGGGTTACCTATGTGTTCAGGATATATTACCGACCGATTACATATAGAGTTATCCAGATGTTGATGGTATAGTTATCCATTTTTTGCTTATGGAGTTATCCAAGTGTTGATGGTATAGTTATACATCCATTGCTTATGGAGTTATCCAGGTTTTGATGGTATAGTTACCCATCCATTTCTTATGAAGTTACCAAGGTGTTAACGACATAAGCATCATCACCAAATCGATGTAGTTATACACTCACTCGTAATACTTATCCACCCATCATCAATGGAGTTACCATGTGTTCGATACATATTTACAACTCAGTACTTATAGAGTTACCTGGGTGCCCAAGATATAGTTTATAAGCCGATCACAAACAAAGGTATTCAAGTGTTCATGGTAGAGTTACCCACCCATTAATTATGGAATTACCATGTGTTTATGGTATACTGATACGTCCATTTTGCATCACTATTCTATGACTTAATTCACTATTATTCATTGATATATTTCGTATTGAGAGGTGATACTTATGTTATTTCATCTATTTTTGCATGGTTGATGATTTTTGGAGCATGGACCGCTGCAGTAAGGATTCTGATGAAAAATATGCTGTTTGGAGGCAAAATTCGCGAAGATCAGAAAATCCGGAAAAATATACAAAAAATCCTATTTTTCCAGAAGACTGAGGATGCTAGAAGATGGAGTGGAGGTGGGCCACAGGGGGCCCACACCACCCCATGGCGCGGGCAGGCCTAGGTCACGCCTGGGAGTGGTGTGGCCACCCTGGCCCACTCCAGCCTCTCCCCTCTGGCGTATATCATCCCCACGAAACCCTAAGACTCGGGGAGCGATCACAGAAAGATTTCGCCGCCTCTGCGGGGTGGAAAACACCGAGAGAGAAAGATCTCTCCGGCAGACAGATTTCTACCGGGGGAATTCCTTCCCGGAGAGGGAAGATCGTCGCCATCAACACCACCATTAAGCCGGACTTCATCGGGATCATCATCATCATCATCACCATCAGCACCCTCATCACCATCTCCATATTGTTGTAACAATTGCGTTGAATCTTGCATAGTTTATAGGGGAAACTTTCCCGGTGTTGATTACTCTTTGTAGTTGATGCTATTGAGTGAACCATTGAATTATTGTTTATGTTCAGATTGTTATACATCATTATTCCATCTCTGATCATGATCAATATGATGTCTTGTGAGTAGTTCGTCTTGTTCTTGAGGACATGGGAGAAGTCTTGTTGTTAGTAGTGGAGTTGTGTTGAGAAATATTCAATAGTTTGATATTTAAGTTGTGGTGTACTTCTTCTAGTGGTGTCATGTGAACGTCGACTACATGACACTTCACCTATATGGGCCTAGGGGAATGCATTGTGTATTTGACTACTAATCGTAGGGGTTGTCGGAGTGACAGAAACCTGAACCCCCGTTAGGAAACCATTGCACAAGGGACGTAAGGGTCTTAGAGTTTAAAGTTGTGGTTAGGTTTCTACCTTAATTACTTTCTTGTACTTACGGATGTTTGCAAGGGGTATAATCACAAGTATGTATTAGTCTTGGATGGGGCGGTACATTAGCACATGTTCACCCACACAACACTTAGCAAGCTAAAGAAGATTAATCAACTATATAAAGCGAAAGCACTTGACAGTCTTCCCTTGTGTCCTCGAGAACGTTTGGTCATCTATAGAAATACAACCGGCTTGTCCATTGCTGCGTAAGGGATTGGGCCACTTGCTGCATTTATTCCTACTGTCTTTTATTTACTCGTACTTTGTTTACTTGCTGTATCGAAAACCCCTAAAAATCCGTTTGCTAAGTATTTGCAGAGAATTCCTGATCCATACCACTAGCCAGCACCTTCTGCTCCTCGTTGGGTTCGACACTCTTACTTATCGAAAATACTGCGATACACCCCCTATACTTGTGGGTCATCAAGACTATTTTCTGGCGCCGTTGCCGGGGAGTGAAGCGCTATTGGAGAGTGGAACTGGTAAAGGAAACTTCTACTGTGAGTATTGTTTACTTCTGCTAGTTGCTTTATTTTCGTTATGGATAATTCGCTGAGTTTCTTATTTGGTAATGCTACTACCACTACTAAGGTAGTAGATAAGCCACCACCTGCTGAGAAAGATGTTTTCAAAATACCTACAAGAGTTATTGATCGTGTTATGGATAACTATTATATTGGGGATGGAACTGTCCATCCCGGTGATCATTTACTCTTTATACACGAATTATATGGGTTGTTCAAGTGTGCAGGTATTACTACAGATCAAGTTAAGAAGAAGTTATTCTCATTATCACTGAAAGAAAGAGCTGAGGAATGGTATAAGCTGCTGAAGAATGGTCAAGCTCTGGAATGGGAGGAAATAGTGCCTCTCTTTTATTCAAAGTTTTATCCTCCTAGTGAGATTCATAAAGATCAGAATCAAATATACAACTTTTGGCCTCTTGATGGAGAGAGTACAGCTCAAGCTTGGGGGAGATTGAAGTTACTAATGCTCAAATGTCCCATTCATGAGCTCCCCAACAATATTATTATCAACAACTTTTATGCAAGGCTCCCTCTACATGATAAAGATTTATTGGATGCTTCTTGCGCTGGATCATTCACTCGTATGGAAGAAGAAGCTAAATGGGACCTTCTGGATCGTATTCAAGACAATGCTGAAGCTTGGGAGAATGATAAAGGTAGAAAGTCAGGTATAAATTATGATTATGAATGCATTGAATCTTTTATGGGAACTGATGACTTTCAAAATATTAAAAATGCTTATGGTCTAGACTCTCAAGCTATTGCTTCTTATTTTAAAGCTTTTGCTTCCTACATTGAAGTGCCTAAAAAGAAGTGGAATAAGTATCATGAACCCTATAAAGATGTTGTTAAGAGTGTTCCTGCAAGAAATACTGAAGTTTATACTACTAATCATGTCTTTCCTGAGCCTTACATTGAGAAAATGCCTTTCCCAGTCAGGGTAAAGGAACATTCCATGATAGCTAGTATGGTTAATGAAAGTACAAATAAAGCTATTGAACCTGATAAACAAATGGTTGATGAACCTATAATAGCAAATGTGAAAGACTTTGTCACTAAGTATGAGGAAGAGGGACACACTATCCATTGTAAGGATACCTCTAATATTGTTTCACATAGTAGTGTTATGAGAGCTAGTATTCCTGTGTTTTCTGTTAGAATAAGTGATCATTGCTATGATAGTCCTTGTGATAGCTATATTGTTAAGTTTATGCATGATACTGAAAGCTACTATGAGAGAGGGAAAAGTGTTCTTATGTATCTCAATAATATCAAGTTTCCTCATTTTATGCTGAAAGTTTTTATGTTGCACTTCTTTTGCCTTCTTATGCAAGTTGCCTTTGGTTTCAATAACTTGTTTGTTTACAAAATTCCCTTGCATAGGAAGTGGGTTAGACTTAAATGTGTGTGTTTTTGCTTCTTAATGCTCTCTTTCACTTCAATTCATATCCCTATAAGAGCTTCTTCAAAATTATCATGTCCATCTTAATGGCTATAAAGAAAGAGCTTTATGGGAGACAACCCAATTTGTTTTTGCTTTTAGTTTGTTTTTGTTTCTTTGAGTCTTGGAAGTTATTACTTCGGTAATAACCGCTCCTTATCCGTTTTGTTTGGTTTTTGTGTCAAGATCAACCTCTAATGAGAGAGAAGTAAGATTTGGGGAAGTTGCTGTCCCGAAACAGATTTTTGTGCTTCACCGTAAAAATTCGTGAGAGATCTCTGTATGTCGGATTGAGCTGTAATTTTTTGTGCTTCTGCCCCAGGTTGTTGTTTAACTTCCGTTAGTTTTGCACTTTTTGATTTGAGCAACAGAAGATTTTCGAAAAAATTGATCTTTACCTGCTGGTCTGTTTTGACAGATTTGTCAATCTTGCATTTGCTTCTTTATTCGATTTCCTTTTTGAATTCTTTTTGGGTTTTCGGAAGGAGCTGCTACAGTAGCCTATGTTTTGATGGTTTTCAGTTGAAGTTGGACTCAAAAGGTTTTATCACTTCTTATATACTAATGTTGCTAATGAGAACTGTGTGGAGTTTTGTGTGAAAGAAATTTCTAGAAAGTGGAGACAATGGTGTAATAAGGAAGATAAAGGTTTTATGAATCAAGTAATAAGTATATGAAGATGAAGATATCGATTATATTCAAGAGATGACCCCGGAAGAATCTACTAGATACCAAATTCAGAGACCTGCAGAGTCCGTGTTCAAATAGGTAATAGTTCTGGTAAGAAAAGTTCCACGAAAATACAATCCAACTATATTTTTGCGGTTTTTAATCAATAAGGAAAGTTTCGAAGCGAAAAAGGGACGGAACCGGAGCCGGGGTGGCCCACACCACCCCATGGCGTGGACCCACCCCTGGCCGCGCCACCAGGTGGTGAGGCCACCCAGGACTCCGTCTCCGACCCGTTTTCTCCTAGTACCTTCCTTTTGATATGAAACTTCATAATATATAACCCCTCAGATCTTCCAAGGTTCGTATATCGTGTTTTCGTCGTGTTTTTGTTTCGATCTGTTTCTGTCAGGACATACTCTTTGAGAGTTTAGAAGCACAATGATGTCTGCCAAGGATAAAGGGAAGGAGCCTATGGAGGAGGATCTCCAAGACCCCAAGCAGGGGCCGGTACCTTTAGTCTCTTGCCATGTATCAACAGAAGCCCTATGAGTCACTAAGGAGTTCTGCGATAAGTACCGAGACTTGCGGAGGAAGGTGGACATGCTTCAATGGGAGAATAATAGGCTTCGCAAGATGCTGGAAGATTTCCTCACGTCAACTAAAGAAATAATACCACCACCACCGAAGGAGTAATTCGTCATCAGGTTTGGCATCCCCTTGGTTTGTTCCAAGCTTGGGGGAGTGCCGCGGTATCATATCACTATCTTCTATCTTTTTACCTTATTAGTAGAGTCATATCATGAATAAGAGGAGTTATTATGTAGTATGGTTAGCATTATGGAAGTGTCCCCTCTCTCGTTAGATTTGTATCCCTTGGTGTGAGTTTCCATTATGGAATATTAATGAGAAGTTCTATCATTCACTCTTTTGCATAGCTTATGTTAGTTTTCAATTCGTGGTTATATGATTGATCTTGTTGTTAGTATTGGTATCACTTTGGGATCATTCAGTTAATTTAGTTGGTTTTGGCAAACCTGGCTCGGTCAGTAGCAACACCTTTTTGAGAGTTGAAAAGAAAAAGATAGAAGTACACTAGAGAAGAAAAATAATTTCATCATCTTTCTTTCTTGATTTGCTCATAAGTCTAGTATTCTCTAGTTAAGATCGTTTGTGCTTCCAAGGAAGATTGCATGTTTGTATTTATCATTTGTATGTTTGTTTGTTTCCCGCAACTCTTATACTTGCTACCCAGCCTTGCTAGCCAAAAATCTGTACTGAGAGGGTATTCTTCTCGTGCATCCACCTCCTTTAAACCAAAACCTTTGCCATTTGTGTCCACCATACCTACCTAGTAGCATTATTGCTATTCCAAGTAAATTCCTGTTTTGTCTACCTCCCAAATTAAACTTGTTATGTGAAAATTAGTGATTAAAGCTCTCACGAACTTGATGGCACACTTTACTTTCTTGCATTTAATAAACTTGAACCATTGGGTCCTTCTTTGTTGCGTATATGCTTGCACTTTATGAGTTGAAGTTAGCCGAACCATGTATCATGGGGACCACTTTCAACACTTCATTGGTACTTGTACCTAGTTGATATCATGTTCTTTTGCTTATGGATCCCGGCGGTGTGAAATAAAAGTGGAACTTGTAAGATCATGGAGTTTATATGTGTGTTAGAGAAACACCTAGGCCGCTAGCCTAAGCCATGCCTAATCATGGTGGAAACTTGCAGCATAACTATAGTGAGCATTCTATGAAGCATCCTCAATAAAAACCTATGCAAATAGCAAATAAAAAGATCGCTGAGATGTTCACTGTCTGCTTGCCTTGTCATTTTGATTATGGGATAGCTCCTGTGTCATGTGCAAGGGGTACCCCGTTGGCGGTTCTCAATGATACACATGTATTTACAATGACAAGAGCTTGCTCATGACTGAAGTTGAGTAGCATGAGGATCGGTACTCATAAGTAAGGGGCATGAGATTTCAACTTATAACTTGTCAAGCATGTCCTCTTAGTTGTGTCACTTTAACCTTAATCACCAAAAGATGCCTATGATAGGGGCAATGAGAGCTAAAAGCTAGTAAGTATCATAATTTTTGGGAGCTCTTTATGAGACTTACAATCCCTGCTTCCCTCTGTGAAGGGCCCTTTCTTTTACTTTGTAGTTGAGTCAGTAAACCTACTCCCTTCTATCTCAGCAAATATTTTGAGTTGTTGTGTTTCATTCATTCATATCATGATTTATTCAATCATGTCTTATGTTCCTTGCTTTGCACATTGCTCTTATCTTGATGTTTACTACTTTGAAAGCTTTCATTGAAAAACCATCTATTTGTGAACTCCAGCAAATTATCAACTATTCTTCGACCAAGAGCTAAGTTTGCCATTACCAATTATGGTTCACTTTATGTATCTTTATTGTGTTTCCCTTACTGATTGCAAGTTGAGTTATATAATAGTGAGTTGTCTTCTATTATGATCTATGTATTTGATGAATGTGATGCTTCTTGTCCGTATTCTTTTATCTACTCTTCACTCCATAAACCTGAGGTCATGTTTATTGAGCTCAGTTTCGCTTGGGGACAAGCGAAGTCTAAGCTTGGGGGGAGTTGATACGTCCATTTTGCATCACTATTCTATGACTTAATTCACTATTATTCATTGATATATTTCGTATTGAGAGGTGATACTTATGTTATTTCATCTATTTTTGCATGGTTGATGACTTTTGGAGCATGGACCGCTGCAGTCAGGATTTTGATGGAAAATGTGCTCTTTGGAGGCAAAATTCGCGAAGATCAGAAAATCCGAGAAAATATACAGAAAATCCTATTTTTCCAGAAGACTCAGGATGCCAGAATCTGGAGTGGAGGTGGGCCACAGGGGGCCCACACCACCCCATGGTGCGGGCAGGCCTAGGATGCGCCTGGGAGTGGTGTGGCCACCCTGGCCCACTCCAGCCTCTTTCCTCCGGCGTATATCATCCCCACGAAACCCTAAGACTCGGGGAGCGACCACAGAAAGATTCCGCCGCCTCTACGGGGCGGAAAACACCGAGAGAGAAAGATCTCTCCGGCAGATAGATTTCTGCCGGGGGAATTCCTTCCCGGAGAGGGAAGATCGTCGCCATCAACACCACCATCAAGCTGTACTTCATCGGGATCATCATCATCATCATCACCACCATCATCACCATCAGCACCCTCATCACCATCTCCATATTGTTGTAACAATTTTGTTGAATCTTGCATAGTTCATAGCGGAAACTTTCCCGGTGTTGATTACTCTTTGTAGTTGATGCTATTGAGTGAACCATTGAATTATTGTTTATGTTCAGATTGTTATACATCATTATTCCATCTCTGATCATGATCCATATGATGTCTTGTGAGTAGTTCGTCTTGTTCTTGAGGACATGGGAGAAGTCTTGTTGTTAGTAGTGGAGTTGTGTTGAGAAAGATTCAATAGTTTGATATTTAAGTTGTGGTGTACTTCTTCTAGTGGTGTCATGTGAACGTCGACTACATGACACTTCACCTATATGGGCCTAGGGGAATGCATTGTGTATTTGGATACTAATCGTAGGTGTTGCCGGAGTGACAGAAACCTGAACCCCCGTTAGGAAACCATTGCACAAGGGACGTAAGGGTCTTAGAGTTTAAAGCTGTGGTTAGGTTTCTACCTTAATTACTTTCTTGTACTTACATATGTTTGCAAGGGGTATAATCACAAGTATGTATTAGTCTTGGATGGGGCGGTACATTAGCACAGGTTCACCCACACAACACTTAGCAAGCTAAAGAAGATTAATCAACTATATGAAGCAAAAGCACTTGACAGTCTTCCCATGTGTCCTCGAGAACGTTTGGTCATCTATAGAAATACAACCGGCTTGTCCTTTGCTGCATAAGGGATTGGGCCACTTGCTGCATTTATTCCTACTGTCCTTTATTTACTCGTACTTTGCTTACTTGCTTTATCGAAAACCCCTAAAAATCCGTTTGCTAAGTATTTGCAGAGAATTCCTGATCCATACCACTAGCCAGCACCTTCTGCTCCTCGTTGGGTTCGACACTCTTACTTATCGAAAATACTGCGATACACCCCCTATACTTGTGGGTCATCATATACGCATCATCATCGTCGATGTAGTTATAAAATGCCCCCTCGGTAGTACTTATCCACCTTGTACCTATGGAGTTACCCATGTGTTCAAGGTATAGTTACCAACTCAGTACTTATTGAGTTACCATGTTATTCATGGTATAGTTATCAACCAATTACATGTGGAATTGGGTGGAGTTACTCAGGTGTTTATGGTATAGCTATCATCACCAAATCGATATAGTTACCTTGGCTTATATTAATAGTTTCCATCTATCTACCTATAGTGTTACATTTCCCTCTAGCTAATAGTTATCAACTCATTACTGATGAAATTATCTAGGTGTTTAAGGTATAGTTACCAATCTAGTACTTACACGGTTACCCATATCTTTAGGGTATAGTTACCAAACTGATTACACCTAGAGTTACATGGGTGTTCAGGGTTAAGTTACCCAGGTGTTTATGGTGTAGCTATTATCAGCAAATCGATGTAGTTAGAGCATCTCCACTTGGCCCCCATACATCATCCAGTCGAGTCGACTTTTAGGTCGTATGGGGGCGTCGGTGCAGTATCGGCTATGGGGGCATCAGTTACCAGCGCACCCCCATAAGAGTTTTCAACAAAATCAAGTTCACAAGAATTTGAACACGGAAGGGCGTAATTAGTGCAAACATGGATGGTTTTTTATAAACACGGGAGAATACACAGTAAACATGAACCTAAACAACATGCCGAAGTAGCAGTAGAAGGCGGTGTAATCGCCGTCGCTGTTGCTTGACTCATCAATCAGTTGTTGCCCTGGCCATCATTGCTCTTCCCCCTCCCCGTCTCGCAGGCAAGCTCCATCGTCTGGTAGGGAACTCCACCAGGTCCTCGGGAACCTAGAACTGTTGATGGCTTTTAGCACACTCTAGCTGCCATGCCAACGTCCTTGTGTTGCGGCGAGGGGAAGGAGGCGGTGGTGGATGGTACCGCAAGAACGACTAGTTCTCCACAGAGATGTAGTCCATCACGGAGGCCAACATGCAGATCGACACACTCCACCAGAGCCTCTGCCCGACCTCATTGTTGTTCTCCATCCTCGGGACGTCACCGTAGAACCTGGCGAGCTCCCTGTCCTGGCGCTAGTGGAAGAACTCGATCCATGTGCAGTGGGTGTCGGGGTATCACTACATATCAGAGCATTGATCCACCATGAACCACTCGTAGTAGTGGTGGAAGATCTGATGTAGCCCAACACATGGCAATCACCATTGGTCCCCATCATGTAATGCCAACCATTACTACTAAGGTGAACTCTTTCCATCTCTTGCCTTCCTTCGGTTATCATGTGAATGGGATCCTACTTGAGACAAGTTCCTATTGTATGACTAGGCCCATGACCATGAAGCCAAGATGAGGAGACAAGGATGCACAAGGAACCAAGACCCTCGAGCATGAAGCCTGGAAGAGAAGGCACAAGAGACAAGCATCACCGGTACTATCGCTTGGTCGAACCAGTACTACTGCATAAAGGTACTACCTCCTCGGGCATCGGTACTACCGGCCCAGATAGAGAGCTACGCCACCACGCGAGGTCTTCCCGATATTGAAAACTGGCACTACCGCTTGAAGCCCGGTACTACCGGATTCACCGGTGCCTGCGCGCACAAGGACTGGGCCTCAGCCCATGTAATGCCCCAAACTCCCCCTTTTATGCCTAAAGTACCCCTAGCTCGTGGATGGCCTATATATATGCCCCCACCCCCTCGTTAGAACCCAAGAATGGAATGGATGATGAATTGAGGCATGTGCCTAACCCTGGATGGGATCCCCCTCTCTATAGTTTATCTATGAGTTGTGCAAGGCCTTCTTAATTGAAGTTGTCAAGGCACTCTTCTAGTTCATGGTGCCTCATGTATGGATTCTAGTAGTGCTAGGTCTCTCCCTGTTGGGATTCTACTTGGTTGCTACTCTCTCCCTATGTGTGATTCTATCAAGAGCTAGCCAATCTCTCTCATGGGATTCTACCTTTGGTCTCTCCCTTGAGATTCTATTGGATTGGTGGTTCGGGCCAACGAGAGCAAACCAGATTGTATCGGGTGTGGTGTGCATTTGTATCGATTTCCCTTGCGTGTTCTTCGCTCCCTCCCCCAAATCCCCTCGAATATATGAAGATCTGGCCACTCCAAGGGTAAATCCACAAGGAGACAAATAACAACTGGTATCAGCAGCTTTTGGTTGCCATGGATTCGAGTTTGTGTTGAGTTTCTAGCCACCAATTTTGATTTTCTTGCCTAAATTCAAAAAATTCCACAAAAAATAGCCATATTCGTGATTTAGATTGATCTGGATTTTGAAAGCGTTTTGGTAGGTTTTGATCCATAGATCTGCTGCTATACTCGTCGATCTACCTTCCTTTGTGTTTCTATGGCCTAATTCCTTCATTTCCCCATCCGATTTGGTGGTTTGCTTGAAACATTTCCGCCCAAATCGCCAAAAATCGCGAAAAACACGTCCAATCTAGGTGTTTGTGCGACCATCGGTACTACGGGCCCAAAAGGCGGTACTACCGGACTTTCCCGGTACCTGAGCGGTACTACCGGATTCCAGGAAACCCGGCACTACCGGATTTTTAACCAGTACTACCGCCCGTATCAGAAGCAAAATCAGCAATTCCAGTTTTCAGCTTCCGCACCGTTTTGCGCATAACTTTTGCATTCGAATTCGGATTTTGGTGTTCTTTATCTCGTTTCGAAGAGAAAAAGGAGATCTATATCATAATCCATGTTGTTCATGCTATCTACTCCAATAAAATCTATGAGCAAGGACGGATCCAACAAATAAAGGGTGAAGATCGACAACGAAAGGTATATCAATTCCGCGACTTATCCCCACTTGCTTTCCTTTGTGAGCCTCACTATATTTACGATACAAAAATACTTATTGATACTAGTTCCTCCTATGATTTCTTGGGCTTTGCACATTTGATACCTTGTAGATTTCCGAGCAAAAGTTGTGAGCGTTATCTCATATAATATAGTTGTTGGCACAAGAAAAAGCAAATGAAAAGGAAAAGAAAGAAAGAATAAAAAAGTGAAAAATACAAAAATAAAAAGAAATATACAAGTGCCATAGGGAATAGGAAGCGCAAGATCGATGAACATACTATAGGTGGTACTTATTGTGCAAATCTTGTAGCCCTCCAATTTTGTGCAATTGAACTAGCGTCTCTCCTTGTACTTGTGCGACATGATATTTTAGTCTTCGCTAGGACTTCATTTGGTTCTTAGCTCACTTTTTTCGTTGCACAAGTCCCGTTCATCCTAGTGTGTGTGTTTCCTAGATCTTAATTCCTATCTTGTGGATCGACTTGTTTGCTTTGTTATCATTGTGGTTCTCTACTTGCTTTTACATATCTTGATTTCTGGTTGTTCCAAGTTGCATGCCACTTGCCTTACCTAAGCTCCTCATAAGCCATGTGTGTTTGGTGTTTCTTGTGTTTTTGGATACGACGCCACTTCTCCTTTGCATTTTGGTAGCTCTCGGTCCTTATCATTGATCCAATACTATCTACAAGGTGAGCTAAGGCGTAGCATCTTTCAACCCAACTTCCACTATATTACACTTGGTCTTGTAAGCACAATGTCTAGGGACTCCGAAACCGATGAGGAAGAATCCATGATGAGCCACGACAACGATGACTACACAAGCATATATGACATGATGGAGCACTACACCGACATTGGCTTCACATGCTTGGAGGACTTGAATTACTACACCGACAGTGACTCCCCAAGCATGGAGCACATGGACCACCATGAGGACTTCGACTTTTCACCCATGGAGAACATGGAGCACCATGAGCATTTCGACTTCTCATTCATGGAAGACATGGAACACTTCATAGACTATGATGGCAACTTCCTCATGAGCTTTGATGACTTCTTCCACAACTTGGAGACCAAGAACTTCTACACCATGCAAGCGGAGGCACGTCTCCAACAGGCCAACACCGACAAGCTCTTCAAGTCGCACCCATCAAGAGGAACTATATACCCCGAGGGTTGTCCATCAAGATATCCATCAAGCTCAACAAGGCATGACAACTCAACAAGTGCCAATACACATCAACCAAGACAAGTGTGTCGCCACCAACAAGAGCTCAAGGGCATCCATGCTATGTGCATACAAGCTCAAGACGGTGTACAAGTCCTCTCCGCCATGAGAACAAGGAATCAAGTTGCCGTCCGTGCCTGATGACCCACAAGTATAGGGGGTGTATCGCAGTATTTTCGATAAGTAAGAGTGTCGAACCCAACGACGAGCAGAAGGTGCTGGCTAGTGGTATGGATCAGGAATTCTCTGCAAATACTTAGCAAACGAATTTTTAGGGGTTTTCAATAAAGCAAGTAAACAAAGTACGAGTAAACTAAAGACAGTAGGAATAAATGCAGCAAGTGGCCCAATCCTTTATGCAGCAAAGGAAAAGCCGGTTGTATTTCTATAGATGACCAAACATTCTCGAGGACACATGGGAAGACTTTCAAGTGCTTTCGCTTCATATAGCTGATTAATCTTCTCTAGCTTGCTAAGTGTTGTGTGGGTGAACCTGTGCTAATGTACCGCCCCATCCAAGACTAATACATACTTGTGATTATACCCTTTGCAAACATCCGTAAGTACAAGAAAGTAATTAAGGTAGAAACCTAACCACAACTTTAAACTCTAAGACCCTTACGTCCCTTGTGCAATGGTTTCCTAACAGGGGTTCAGGTTTCTGTCACTCCGACAACCCCTACGATTAGTAGCCAAATACACAATGCATTCCCCTAGGCCGATATAGGTGAAGTGTCATGTAGTCGACGTTCACATGACACCACTAGAAGAAGTACACCACAACTGAAATAACAATCTATTGAATCTTTCTCAACACAACTCCACTACTAACAACAAGACTTCTCCCATGTCCTCAAGAACAAAACGAACTACTCACAAGACATCATATGGATCATGATCAGAGATGGAATAATGATGTATAACAATCTGAACATAAACAATAATTCAACGGTTCACTCAATAGCATCAACTACAAAGAGTAATCAACACCGGGAAAGTTTCTCCTACGAACTATGCAAGATTCAACGCAATTGTTACAACAACATGGAGATGGTGATGAGGGTGCTGATGGTGATGATGGTGGTGGTGATGATGATGATCCCGATGAAGTCCAGCTTGATGGTGGTGTTGATGGCGACGATCTCCCCTCTCTGGGAAGGAATTCCCCCGGCAGAAATCTATCTGCCGGAGAGATCTTTCTCTCTCGGTGTTTTCCGCCCCGCAGAGGCGGCGGAATCTTTCTGTGGTCGCTCCTCGAGTCTTAGGGTTTCGTGGGGATGATATACGCCAGAGGAGAGAGGCTGGAGTGGGCCAGGGCGGCCACACCACTCCCAGGCACGGCCTAGGCCTGCCCGTGCCATGGGGTGGTGTGGGCCCCCTGTGGCCCACATCTACTCCATCTTCTGGCATCCCGAGTCTTCCGGAAAAATAGGATTTTCCGTATATTTTCCCAGATTTTCTGATCTTCGTGAATTTTGCCTCCAAACAGCATATTTTCCATCAGAATCCTGACTACAGGGGTCCATGCTCCAAAAGTCATCAACCATGCAAAAATAGATGAAATAACATAAGTATCACCTCTCAATACGAAATATATCAATGAATAATAGTGAATTAAGACATAGAATAGTGATGCAAAATGGACGTATCAACTCCCCCCAAGCTTAGACTTCGCTTGTCCCCAAGCGAAACTGAGCTCAATAAACATGACCTCAGGTTTATGGAGTGAAGAGTCGATAAAAGAATACGGACAAGAAGCATCACATTCATCAAAAGCATAGATCATAATAGAAGACAACTCACTATTATATAACTAAACTTGCAATGAGTAAAGGAAACACAATAAAGATACATAGAGTAAATCATAATTGGTAATGGCAAACTTAGCTCTTGGTCGAAGAATAGTTGATAATTTGCTGGAGTTTACAAATAGCTGGTTTTCAAAGAAAGCTTTCAAAGTAGTAAACATCAAGATAAGAGCAATGTGCAAAACAAGGAATATAAGAAACATGAATACATAAATCATCATATGAATGAATGAAACACATCAACTCAAAATACTTGCTGAGATAGAAGGGAATAGGTTTACTGACTCAACTACGAAGTAAAATAAAGGGCCCTTCAAAAAGGGAAGCAGGGATTGCAAGTCTCATAAAGAGCTCCCAAAAATTATGATACTTACTAGCTTTCAGCTCTCATTGCCCCTATCATAGGCATCTTTAGGTGATTAAGGTGAAAGTGAGTTATAATCTGAGTTATATGCTTGTCAGACTATAAACTGAAAATCCCAAGTCCCTTGAGTACGAGGGCCGCTCCTCATGCTACTCAACTTTAGTTACCGGTAAGTTCTTGTCATTGTAAGCATGTGCGTATCATTGAGAACCGCCAACGGGGTACCCTTTGCCCGATGATACGGAAGAATCCCCATATCAAAATGACAAGGCAAGCAGACAATGAGTATCTCAGCAATCTTCTTATTTACCATGGGGAAATGGTGCTTTTTTCTCTCTTTCCTCTTTTCATAGTATCTCTTTTTTTCTTTTCTTTTTCTCAATAGCTATCTCTCTCTTTTTTATAAGAAGAATGCTTCATAGATATCATTATGGTTACGCTGCAGGTTTCCACCATGTCAGCATGGATTAGACCAGCGGCCCAGGTGTTTCTCTAACACACATACATAACTCCATGGACTTACAAGCTCCCCTTTTATTTCACACCAACGACATCCGCAAACAAAAGAGCAAGGTATCAACTGGGTATATATTTACAAGTGTTGAAAGCGTTCCCCGTGACAACACGGTTCTGCTAATCCCCAGCCTATAATTTGCAAGCATATAACTTTCATGGAGAGTTCACAATGGTTCAAGTTTATTAAGTGCAAGAAAGTAAAGTGTGCCATCAAGTTCGTGAGAGCTTTAATCCCTAATTTTCGCATAAAAAGTTTAATTTGGGAGGTAGACAAAACAGGAATTTACTTGGAATAGCAATAATGCTACTAGGTAGGTATGGTGGACACAAATGACAAAGGTTTTGGTTTAAAGGAGGTGGATGCACGAGAAGAGTTCCCACTCAGTACAGGTTTTTGGCTAGCAAGGCTGGGTAGCAAGTACAAGAGTTAAAGGAAACAAACAAAATACAAATGATAAAGACAAACATGCAATCTTCCTTGGAAGCACAAAAGATCTTAACTAGAGAATACTAGACTTATGAGCAAATCAAGAAAGAAAGATGATGAAATTATTTTTCTCTCGAGTACTTCTATCTTTTTCTTTTCAACTCTCAAAAAGGTGTTGCTACTGACCGAGCCAGGTTTGCCAAAACCAACTAAATTAACTCAATGATCCCAAAGTGCTACCAATACTAACAACAAGATCAATCATATAATCACGAATTGAAAACTAATATAAGCTATGCAAAAGAGTGAAAGATAGAACTTCTCATTAATATTCCATAACGGAAACTCACACCAAGGGATACAAATCTAATGAGAGAGGGGACACTTCCATAATGCAAACCATACTACATAATAACTCCTCTATTCATGATATGACTCTACTAATAAGGTAAACAGATAGAAGATAGTGATATGATACCGTGGCACTCCCCTAAACTTGGAACAAACCAACGGGATGCCAAACCTGATGACGAATTACTCCTTTGGTGGTGGTGGTATCCTCTCGGTGAGCTCCTTGATCAGTTTCCCAAAGTCCTCAATCTCGAAGGTGAGATTACGAATCAGCTGTGAGTTTTGCTCAATGCGGCTCATGATCATGTCGTGTTGAGAATTCCAGCTCTTGCTATTCTTTCCCCACTCTTCCTCCTTGAAGTCTTCTTTTCCTGCATGGCTAGAATGAGGCAAATCCCAATTGGAGGGTAATTTCCCCTTGGGCATATTCTGGTATTGATGCTCATGGATAAGGGTATGGAAAGGATTCTTGGTGCATGGAGGAAGTGACCAGGGATCTGAACGGTGATGAGGAGGATTCCCTCCAATGGCTGGATTTTCCACCACTCCAATGCTTGCAATGGTAGTGCCGGTGTGCGGGTGTTGGCCTTGCTCCTCTTCACCTTCACTCTTGGTCTCCTTCTCCTTCCCGGGGTCTTGGGGGTCTTCCTCCATGGGCTCCTTCCCTTTATCCTTGGCGGACACCATTGTGCTTCTAAGCTCTCAAAGAGTATGTCCTGACAGAAACAGATCAAAACAAAAACACGATGAAAACACAATAAATGAACCTCGGAAGATCCAGGGGGTTATATATTATGAAGTTTCACATCAAAAGTAAGGTACTAGGAGAAAACGAGTCGGAGGCGGAGTCCTGGGTGGCCTCACTACCTAGTGGCGCGGCCAGAGGTGGGCCCGCGCCATGGGGTGGTGTGGTCCACCCTGGCTCCGTTTCCGTCCCTTTTTTGCTTCGTAGCTTTCCATATTGACTGAAAACTGCAAAAATATAGTTGGATTGTATTTTGGCGGAACTTTTCTTACCAGAACTGTTACCTAGTTGAAGACGGACTCTGCAGGTCTCTGAATTTGGTATTTAGTAGATTCTTCCAGAGTCATCACTTGAATAACATCAATATCTTCATCTTCATACACTTATTACTTGAGTCATAAAACCCTCCTTTTCCTTATTACACATTATCTCCACTTTCCTGGAAATTTCTTTCACACAAAACTTCACACAATGCTTATTAGCAACATTAGTATAAGTGAAGTGATAAAACCTTTTGAGTCCAACTTCAACTGAAAACCATCAAAACAAAAGCTACTGTAGCAACTCCTTCCGAAAACCCAAAAAGAATTCAAAAAGGAAATCAAATAAAGAAGCAAATGCAAGATTGGCTAAATCTGTCAAAACAGACCAGCAGGTAAAGATCAATTTTTTCGAAAATCTTCTGTTGCTCAAATCAAAAAGTGCAAAACTAACGAAAGTTAAATAACAACCTGGGTCAGAAGCACAAAAAATTACAGCTCAATCTGACAGACAGAGGTCTCTCACAAATTTTTATGGTGAAGCACAAAAATCTGTATCGGGACAGCAACTTCCCCAAATCTTACTTCTCTGTCATTAGAGGTTGATCTTGACACAAAAACCAAACAAAACGGATAAGGAGAGGTTATTACCGAAGTAATAACTTCCAAGACTCAAAGAAACAAAAACAAACCGAAAACAAAAACAAATTGGGTTGTCTCCCATAAAGCTCTTTCTTTATAGCCATTAAGATGGGCAAGATAATTTTGAAGAAGCTCTCATAGGGATATGATTTGAATTGAAAGAGAGCATTAAGAAGAAAAAACACACACATTTAAGTCTAACCCACTTCCTATGCAAGGGGATTTTGTAAACAAACAAGTTGTTTAAACCATAGGAAACTTGCATAAGAAGGCAAAAGAAGTCCAGCATAAAAACTTTCAGCATAAAACGGGGAAACTTGATATTATTGAGATGCATAAGAACACTTTTCCCACTCTCATAATAACTTTCAGTATCATGCATAAACTTAACAATATATCTATCACAAGGACTATCATAGCAATGATCACTTATTCTAACAGAAAACACAGGGATACTAGCTCTCATAACACTACTTTGTGAAACAATATTAGAGGTATCCTTACAAAGGATAGTGTGTCCCTCTTTTTCATATTTAGCAACAAAGTCTTTCACATTTGCTACAATAGGTTCATCAACCATTTGTTTATCAGGTTCAACAGCTTTATTCATACTTTCATCTACCATACTAGCCATCATAGAATGTTCCTTTACCTTAACTGGGAAATGAATTTTCTCAATATAAGGTTTAGGTAAAACATGATTAGCAGTATAAACTTCAGTATTTCTTGAAGGAACACTCTTAGCAATATCTTTATAAGGTTCATGGTACTTATTCCACTTCTTTTTAGGCACTTCAATGTAGGAAGCAAAAGCCTTAAAATAAGAAGCAATAGCTTGAGAGTCTAGACCATAAGCATTTTTAATATTTTGAAAGTCATCAGTTCCCATAAAAGATTCAATGCATTTATAATCATAATTTATACCTGACTTTCTACCTTTATCATTCTCCCAAGCTTCAGCATTGTCTTGAATACGATCCATAAGGTCCCATTTAGCTTCTTCTTCCATACGAGTGAATGATACAGCGCAAGAAGCATCCAATAAATCTTTATCATGTAGAGGGAGCCTTGCATAAAAGTTGTTGATAATAATATTGTTGGGGAGCTCATGAATGGGACATTTGAGCATTAGTAACTTCAATCTCCCCCAAGCTTGAGCTCTACTCTCTCCATCGAGAGGCCAAAAGTTGTATATTTGATTCTGATCTTTATGAATCTCACTAGGAGGATAAAACTTTGAATAAAAGAGAGGCACTATTTCCTCCCATTCCAGAGCTTGACCATTCTTCAGCAGCTTATACCATTCCTCAGCTCTTCCTTTTAGTGATAATGAGAATAACTTCTTCTTAACTTGATCTGTAGTAATACCTGCACACTTGAACAACCCGTATAATTCGTGTATAAGTAAATGATCACCGGGATGGACAGTTCCATCCCCAACATAATAGTTATCCATAACACGATCAATAACTCTTGTAGGTATTTTGAAAACATCTTTCTCAGCAGGTGGTGGCTTATCTACTACCTTAGTAGTGGTAGTAGCATTATCAAATAAGAAACTCAGCAAATTATCCATAACAAAAATAAAGCAACTAGCAGAAGTAAACAATACTCATAGTAGAAGTTTCCTTTACCAGTTCCACTCTCCAATAGCGCTTCACTCCCCGGCAACGGCGCTAGAAAATAGTCTTGATGACCCACAAGTATAGGGGGTGTATCGCAGTATTTTCGATAAGTAAGAGTGTCGAACCCAACGAGGAGCAGAAGGTGCTGGCTAGTGGTATGGATCAGGAATTCTCTACAAATACTTAGCAAACGGATTTTTAGGGGTTTTCGATAAAGCAAGTAAACAAAGTACGAGTAAACTAAAGACAGTAGGAATAAATGCAGCAAGTGGCCCAATCCTTTATGCCGCAAAGGACAAGCCGGTTGTATTTCTATAGATGACAAACGTTCTCGAGGACACATGGGTAGACTGTCAAGTGCTTTCGCTTCATATAGCTGATTAATCTTCTCTAGCTTGCTAAGTGTTGTGTGGGTGAACCTGTGCTAATGTACCGCCCCATCCAAGACTAATACATACTTGTGATTATACCCCTTGCAAACATCCGTAAGTACAAGAAAGTAATTAAGGTAGAAAACTAACCACCGCTCTAAACTCTAAGACCCTTATGTCCCTTGTGCAATGGTTTCCTAATGGGGGTTCAGGTTTCTGTCACTCCGGCAACCCCTACAATTAATAGCCAAATACACAATGCATTCCCCTAGGCCCATATAGGTGAAGTGTCATGTAGTCGACGTTCACATGACACCACTAGAAGAAGTACACCACAACTTAAATAACAATCTATTGAATCTTTCTCAACACAACTCCACTACTAACAACAAGACTTCTCCCATGTCCTCAAGAACAAGACGAACTACTCACAAGACATCATATGGATCATGATCAGAGATGGAATAATGATGTATAACAATCTGAACATAAACAGTAATTCAATGGTTCACTCAATAGCATCAACTACAAAGCGTAATCAACACCGGGAAAGTTTCTCCTACGAACTATGCAAGATTCAACGCAATTGTTACAGCAATATGGAGATGGTGATGAGGGTGCTGATGGTGGTGATGATGATGATCCCGATGAAGTCCAGCTTGATGGTCGTGTTGATGGCGACGATCTCCCCTCTCCGGGAAGGAATTCCCCTGGCAGAAATCTGTTTGCCGGAGAGATCTTTCTCTCTCAGTGTTTTCCGCCCTGCAGAGGCGGCAGAATCTTTCTGTGGTTGCTCCCCGAGTCTTAGGGTTTCGTGGGGATGATATACGTCAGAGGAGAGAGGCTGGAGTAGGCCAGGGTGGCCACACCACTCCCAGGCGTGGCCTAGGCCTGTCCGCGCCATGGGGTGGTGTGGGCCCCCTGTGGCCCACCTCCACTCCATCTTCTGGCATCCTGAGTCTTCTGGAAAAAGAGGATTTTCCGTATATTTTCCCGGATTTTCTGATCTTCGCAAATTTTGCCTCCAAACAACACCTTTTCCATCAGAATCCTGACTGCAGCGGTCCATGCTCCAAAAGTCATCAACCATGCAAAAATAGATGAAATAACATAAGTATCACCTCTCAATACGAAATATATCAATGAATAATAGTGAATTAATACATAGAATAGTGATGCAAAATGGACGTATCAGTGCCATCAAGCTACATCGAAAAAACAAGTTCGACATGAGGTGACCAACTACAAGAACATCAACGCAATCACTTCTCCTTCGAGGAAGACCACTACACAAGCTTCAAGAAATTCAAGAGAGAAGACCCCGTATGGTGTTGGTGCTACCTCACAGACAAAGAAGGTGACCAAGCAAATGCGTCATCACCAACACCATGAAGCTTCCAACACCAAGAACTTCCACGACAAACCTTCTTCAAGGAAGCCTCCTACACATGCTACAATATTGTCAACAAATGAGAAGGACACTAGGGATCGCTACTTCACCAAGTTGGATGAACCCGTCAAGATGACCTCTCATGAAGTTGACACTTTCAAGACATGGTGCAAAGCCTTGGATGATGACAAGCATTGCGGTACAACCATGGAGGTGAGATATGATACCTCAGATGGCGATGTGAGTGATAATGCCCAACTTAAGGCATTCTTCTTTGGAGGCGACAAGGTTGAGGTTGGTGAGCAGGGGATTTTCCCTTCACCAAAGGAGGCGCTTGGAGTTGAGAAAACCGAGCTTATTTCCATATGCTTGAGTGATGATGTGGTATCAATCCCATGTGAGTTTGAGAGCCACTTAGCCCACTTGAGTGAGAGCGAAAGTGAGATGAGTGACTCCACCATATGTGAGATTATGTGCTTCCACTTTTAGGACATGAGTGATACACCTAGTGAGTTTAGAGTGGTAGTTGATAGGTCAAGTGAGGCCATTTCGATTTCTAACAACTTACCCTCTACCTCTAGTGTGTTTTCTCATGATGTGCTAGGTACCTTGGAGCAAGAGCCACCAAGCTTGGACATGATGGTGCCTACCATCGAGAAGATGTACATGGAGGATGAAGTTGATGCCATCCCCATATATGATGAATAAATCGCCCACATGGAGGCCATAACTACCACAACACCCACTTCACATGAGAGGTACGACCAAGGTAAACATACAGATGTTAATGATGCCATGATCCCACTAGTGGACATGATGAATTGTGAGGATATGCATGCTATGGACACTACTTATGACATTTCATATGCTTCATTCATGTTCCCATGTGATGCCTTGCCTTCAAGCCCGGCCCTGAGGGGGGACTGAAGGGGCGGCCCCCGAGGGCAAGGGGGCCCCAGCTAGGTACCAGTACGACAGTACATGCAGCGAGAGTGGAGCTTTTGTGCCGCCATTAGAGAGCAGGCGGAGGTTTCTCTCTCATGCGATTCACGGAGACAAAGGATTAACGTCTCAGGTATGCTGTTTTCCAGTGTGATGGGATGTGGGATTTTTCCTTTAACTTGGGCTTTTTAATCCTTTAGATATTGGATATCTACAAGAGGACCTAAAAAAGGTATTTAGTGGGATGGGGCCGGTATGTTGACATGGCCACAAGACCGACCCACGGATAGCACCTTAACTTCTGTTCCATCCTGGGTTGAACACTCCTAGGTGATATGATATAATTTTTAGGAACGTCGTCAGCTGATCATTTTACACATATACAAAGACTGAATTTCTACACATTCATAGAATTTTGTTGTGAAATAAAATGTATTTTTAAACAAAATTGATTTTCGTATTCTTATATGTCTTTTTTGTGTAGGTCAAAAATGAAAAACAAAATTGAAGAAAACTTATCACTGGTGGAAAAAGGGCCTGTAGTCCCGATTCATAAGGGCCATTGGTCCCGGTTTCCGAACCGTGACCAATCACTCGGGACTAATGCTGGTCCCGGTTCGGGCACGAACCGGGACCAATGGGTCTCCACGTGGGCGGGCGCGCGACGAGGGGGGGTGGATCATTGGTCCCGGTTCATGGAACAAACCAGGACCAATGGGTCTCCACGTGGGAGCGCGAGAAACGAGCGGGGGTGGATCATTGGTCCCGGGTCGTGGCACGAACCGGGAACGTTGGTCTCTGTGCCGCGGCAGGATTTTCGGGCTATTTTTGTGCCGCGGCAGGGTTTTGTGCCGCGGCAGGGTTTTCGGGCTATTTTTGTGCCGCAATAGGGTTTTTATTTATTTATTTATTTGGTAGTTTGTATTCAATTTAATGCTACTACATATATATAGCAATAATGGAACCACGATATATATATTACACATCATGCATGATCACAAATATATTATACATCGTCTCATCCATCTTCTTGGTCAAAACATATTATAATTACAAACGGTACTCTCACACGAATTTGATCTAATTTACATCTTCTTTTTAACACTTCACCCTTCCAAATGAAGCGGGTAATAGTATTCTCCTTTCGGATCTATGACTTGTTCTAACAAGAATTCGGCAATTTCCTCTTGAATTGCTTGCACGTGTTCTTGTGATAGAAGACCGTCCCGCATCCGTTCGATCTAATTTAAAGAAGGGGATCAATATATATGAATGAGACTAAACACAATTGGTGGTAATAAAATAAAGTTGTGATTATTGTTTATCGTACTTCAATTTTTTTGATGTTCTGGTCTGCGCCCTTCTCTTTGGTCGTCTGGCGAATGAACTCGCAGACATAGTATCCACATAAGTTATTCCCGGCTTCCTGCGTCAAGCACTTTACGAGAACGGAGTTCAATCAAAATAATAATCAAGCATGATAATGGTGGTATTGAAACTAGAATCAAAGAGATGCGTGGATCTAGCAAGTAGTACTTACAGTCAATGGTTGAAATGTAAGCTCTGGCTTCCAAACACCCCTAGTTTTGGCGGTGAACCGTTTCCAAGCCTTCTGGAGGCATTCCTGCATGTTCGCCCACTTTTCTAATGGTGTGTGTTTCGAGTCCAGGACTTTTACTACTCCGGTGTCAACAACAATGATTAACAGAATATAGTGGAAGCTGGACACACTAACAAAATATAACACGAGTCAATTATACGCTTAATATCGAGTAAGCGAAAATAGAATGTGTACAAGACAGTAATACTCACCCAACGTTGTAAGGAAATAGTATTTCCCTTCTGTTGCTGAAATGCTTCAACGCTTGTAGCAAGTTATCCTCTGTCTCTTTGGGTTTCATTTTTAGAGTAACTTCATGAACGAAATTGTAGTCAGCAAACCCAAGGTCATAGATTTGTCCTTTGTTGCATTCGAGAATCTTCATTCTGCATATATAATTAGTATAGTGATGAGTAAGATTATACAAGCAACGAATGAGTTGAGCTAGAAAGACTTAATTATAGAAATTAATAATACTTATAAACAATAGGCACTGACGATAGTTTTGTCGAGGGCGTCTTGTTGGTAAAACTGAAATAATTCTGGAAATTCGATCAGTAGGAAGACATCTCCATGACCGTAATGGTGGTGTTTATATGCAACATAGATCTAGTTTTTGGATTCAGCACAGGCTTGCATGTACCAGTTATGCAATCTTCGCATTTTTGTTGGTAGATCTTTGACTAACGCGGGTTTGATGAGAGGAGCCCTGTACTGGTACACGTATGCTGTTTCTTGGTACCCCTCGAACTCATCCATACGGCTCATGTACTCAGTAATAGACAGTCCATATAATTGGGCCTTTTTCTCCGTACAGTCGAACAAACTCCGGATCAATGTTCGGATCATGCCGCTCCTGGGCTCTCCACTCATTGGTATCGTGCACATTGAGCGGTTCGATCGATTGATTTTTCTTTTGTCCAAGCTGGGCAATTTCTTTCCCGACTCTCTGCTCTTTGGCCTCAGCCGACTTGGTAATAGAGCGATTATAGTCTGATGTGAGCGCTATGGGTTGGTGGAGCTGAATCTTAAGCGCAGCTGCTTTGGCTTTATCTTCTGCGGTGACCGGGAAGAATGGCTCTGGCTTTTTCTTGTTAGCCATTGATGGCCCAAAATATATCGAGCTCGTTGGGGAACCCCAAGAGGAAGGAATGATGAGCACAGCAACAAGTTTTCCCTCAGTACGAAACTAAGGTTATCAAACCAGTAGGAGCAAGGAAACACCCCAAAGGTGTAGCTAGCTGAATGATGGCAGGGCACACTACCGGTGCTAGCAGCGACGTGGAGACCTGCACAACACAACCACATAACTCTGTCCCCAACTTGCGATGAGGTTGTCAATCTCACCGGTTTTGCTGAAAACAAAGGATTAAACGTATCAAATGGAAGGAAGTAATAGTTTGTAGAAAGTAAACACAAAGCAGTAAACAGTTTGTAGATTGTATGTAAAAGAAAGGACCGAGATCCATAGTTCACTAGAGGTGGCTCTCCTTAAGATAGATGACATGTTGGGTGAACAAATTACAGCGGGGCAATTGACAAACATCGGGAAAGCAATCATGCATATACTACTCATCTTGACTCCTTTGAGATTCGATTGGGCACTACAACATTATACATAGACCGCCATCCAACTACATCTATGACTAATAATCCACCTTCAGGTTATCATCCGAACCCCCTCCAGTATTAAGTTGCAAGCAATAAATTATTGCTTTACGAATTACGTGTAATGTAAACAATACGATTGTTCTATGAACAAAGGATTGTTGTTTTCTCCCTAGTGGCAACAACACATCTTGTACCTTAGAGATTTATGTCACTTCCCCAGATTACCAGAGGCATGAACCCACTATCGAGCATAAATACTAACTCTTGGAGTCGCTAGCATCTACTTGGCCAAGATAGCTACTAACAACGGAAAGCATGCAAGATCACAAATAACAAAGACATGATAGAATCAATAATCAATCTGAAATAGCATCTCAATATCCATCGGATCCCGCAAACACAACATGCAGAATTACAAATAGATGATCTTGATCATGAACGGAGCTCACAAGATCTAGACATGAAAGCACAAAGGAGGAGAACCAGCCATCTAGCTACTACATGGATCCATAGTCCAAGGATGAACTACTCACGCATCACACTGGAGGCTTGCATGATGATGAAGAAGGCCTCCATGGTGAATTGCCCTCTCCGACAGGGTGCCAGGAAGAGCTTCAAATCCCTCCCGATCTAGGGATGGAGATGACGGCGGCTACAGACTCTTTCGTGGATTTTTGATCGGGTCCTTAGGGTTTTTGTCCCGAGGGCATATTATAGGTGGAAGGAGAGACCGAGGGGGTGCTGGGGTCGCCCAGACCACCCCCTAGCGTGGTCCAGGCTTGGTCGCATGGCCAGGTGGTGTGGCTAGCCCCCAACCCTTCTCTGTCTCATATTCTGGCATCTGATGACTTCTGGAAAAATAGGCACTTTGGCTTTTGTCCCGTCCAATTCCGAGAATATTCATTTTCTGACTTTCCTGGAACCAAAAAGAGCAGAAAACAGGCAGCTGGCACTATGGCTCTTGTTAATAGGTTAGTCCAAGAAATCATATGAAAAGTACTCCAAAGTGTGGACAAAACACAAGAAAGTGGATAAAACCAAGCATGGAACATCAAAAATTATAGATACATTTGCAATGTATCAACATCCCCAAGCTTAACTCCTGCTCGTCCTCGAGTAGATAAGTGATAAAAAGAAAGAATAATATTTGAGGTGACATGCACCATCAAAGACTTGATCAAAGTATTTGTAAAACATTCAAAGATGGGATCATAGTACTTCAATCATAACATGAAAGACAAAGTTCTAGCAATAAGACAAAGAAACTATGATGCAACATGAAAAGGCACAAACAAAAGATTCATGAATAACAATGCTTTGCAAGACATTTGTTTGTTTCACATAAACAAAACATAGCATAATAGTATTCAGCTTGTCCCTCATAGAGTAGCAAATATAAATGCATAGGACACCTTCAAAGTTCATAAGAGTGACTAGATACAAATAGTTTAAAATAAGCAATATCAAGGTATGCATCAATCAACTAGTCTTGGGACAATGCACATAGAACTAAGAATGGACACTATGCTCTCAAAGTAGGTGCATAAAGATAGAAGGTGGAGACTCAACATAATGGTGGAAGAAAGGCCTTCATAGAAGGAAGTAGGGATTCAAGTCTCATAAAGAGCTTCCAAAAATTATGGTACTTATAGCTTTCAGCTCTCATTGCCCCTATCATAAGCATCTTGAAGGTGATTAAGGTTAAAGTGACACAACTAAGAGGATATGCTTGACAAGTTATAAACCGAAATCTCATGCCCCTTACTTACGAAGACCGATCCTCATGCTACTCAACTTTAGTCACAAGTAAGCTCTTGTCATTGTAAGTACATGTGTATCATAAAGAACCGCCAACGGGGTACCCCTTACACATGATACAGGAGCTATCCCATAATCAAAATGACAAGGCAAGCAGACAATGAGCATCTCAGCGATCTTTTTATTTTCTATTTGCATAGGTTTTTATTGAGGATGCTTCATAGGGTGCTCATTATGGTGATGCTGCAAGTTTCCACTATGATTAGGCATGGCTTAGGCTAGCGGCCCAGGTGTTTCTCTAACACACATATAAACTCCATGATCTTACAAGTTCCACTTTTATTTCACACCGTCGGGATCCATAAGCAAAAGAACATGATATCAACGGGTTACAAAGTACAAGTGCAATGTTGAAAGCGTTCCCCATGATACATGGTTCTGCTAATTTCAACTTATAAAGCGCAATCATATACGCAACAAAGAAGGACCCAATGGTTCAAGTTTATTAAGGGCAAGAAAAGTAAAGTGTGCCATCAAGTTCGTGAGAGCTTTAATCACTAGTTTTCTCATAACAAGTTTAATTTGGAAGGTAAACAAAAGCATGAATATACTTGGAATAGCATAAGCTAGTAGGTAGGTATGGTGGACTCTTTGGAATAACTTGGTTTAAGGAGTTGGATGCATGAGTGAACTCATACTTGGTTGTGGAGGCTAGCAAAAGACTGGGAGCGACAAACTAAGAGAGCAATAATGGCCATAATCATGCAGAGCGACAAAACATCATTGACCAAAGCATAAAGTGATACTACAAGTTGAAAACTAAAGGATCATAAAGGCTATGGTGACTTGAGATAGTCATAACATGGTGTGAGCATGTGCTAAGTCAACCCAAATAAAGCATCAAAGGAGAATACCACTATACTATGCTTTAATATGCTAAAACAACGCATGATTCATCAAGGCACATTAAGCAATATCAATTGTTTATAACAAGTCATGCTACAAAAAATAATACTAAGCATAAAGCCAAAACAATATCAAGCATGGCATGACAAAGCATAGGCCACAGTCAAAAACAAGCTCTTTTTACCACATAAGTATGAACTTTCCTACTCTTTTCCAATCCAAACCAAACTATTTGCAAACCAATGTATGAAAGAGAGGGCCCAAATAATTTATTCAGCAAACTAAGCAAACAAAAGCAAACAAAAAACCAAAATGGAAACAAAAAAGAAGACGCTCCAAGAACAACATAACTATGCATGAAACAATAAAAATGAAGCGTTTGGAAGAAACCTGAGATTTTTATTGATGAAGAGGGGCATGCCTTGGGCATCCCCAAGCTTTGACGCTTGTAATTCTTGGATATTTCTTGGGGTGACACGCGTGGAATCCCCAAGCTTGAGCTTTAGTCCATCCTTCATCTCATTACTCGTTCCTTCCATACACCTGAAATTTTTCCTTCATACAAAACTTCAAACAATCTTTATTAGCAACATTAGTGCACTCAAGATAAATAAGTCTTAAGGTTCAGTTATAACACCAAATAAACTTCCATTAGAACACTAGATACTATATCACTTCCCTCAAAAAGCTCAATTCCCCAAAAGAACTCAAAGAGGCACGAACAAGAAGCAAATGCAGAAAATGGCAGAAATCTGTTAAAATAGACCAGCAGGTAAAGACGAATTTTTTCGAAGACCTTCTGTTGCTCAAATAAAAAAGTGTTGAACTAAAGAAAGTTAGATGACAACCTGGGGCAGAAGCACAAAAATTCATGCCTCAAAAAGACATTCATAGATTTTACACGAATTTTTACGGTGAAGCACAGAAATCTGTTTCAGGACACCAACTTTCCCAGTCATTACTTCTCTCTCATTAGAGGTTACTCTTGGCACAAAAAGCAAATAAAAAGGATAAGGAGCGGTTATTACTGAAGTAATAACTTCTAAGACTCATCTAAAACTTTTGGGTTATCTCCCAATAAGTACTTTTCTTTAACGCCTTTAAGTTAGGCATAAGAAGCAAGAAAGAATCAAGTGTTCTCAAATGAAGAAGCATTAAGACCAAATTTCTTGCCCTTACCTCTCTTACTCTTATTCTTAACCTTGGGGAAAATATGATTGTTTGGTGGAGAAGAAAGGTGCATGGTCCCCTTTTCCACATCTATTATTGCTCCAAGGAGTTCTAATAAGGACCTTCCAAGTGTAATTTGTCCTTTTCCTGCACATTCAATGACAAGATAATTAGTAGAAATCATTTTCCCAAGGATCTTTGTAAATAGTCCTTCAGCTATTCCAGTAGGTAATATGGTAGCATTATTAGCAAGAGATATTTCTTTTCCTCCTTCTGTAAGCCCCCAAAGGTTCATAAATATCTTTGGGCATAAGACAAAATTCAGACATGATATCACAGCGGGCTTGAAAAGTTTCAGTGTTTATCTCAATCTTTACTGTAGGGAGCCACTTTGATGGTTCAGAATTTATTGGAACATAATTATGATGCTCCCTAAGAGTATTATAGCAATCTTTTAAGCTAGTAGTGCTAGTCTCAATAGTGTTCAATCTAGCAAATATTCTTGCGAAAGAAATATCAGTTTGGCTAGGCAAGTTGTAAGTAAGGATCAATTTCTTTATAGCATTAATAGCATCATCCTCATTACATTGGAGGAAATCTCCTCCCACAATAGCATCTAAAGCATATCTATAGCAAAGAGCAATTCCAAGGTAAAAACTGCTAAGGAACAAGCTTTGAGTCATTTTAGGCTCAGTTTTTTCATGTAGATCAGAGATTCTAGACCAAGCTTCCTTGAAGCTTTCCTCAATTCCTTGTTTAAAAGTGAAAATCATTTCCTCGAGTGACATAGTGACTAGAGCAAGGCTAGACATAATGGCAACTTAAGATAGGAACTAATTTTTTTTGTGTTTTTGAATAAAGAAAGCAAACTAGTAACACTATTTTTTGTGTGTTTTTGATAAAGAAACAAGCAAACAAAGCAAAAAGAAACTAAGCAAAACAAAATAACAAAGTAAAGAGATTGGTTATGAGGGACTCCCCTTGTGAATATGTGCTTGACTCCCCGGCAACGGCTCCAGAAAATATGCTTGATGGCCCAAAATATATCGACCTCGTCGGGGAACCCCAAGAGGAAGGTATGATGAGCACAACAGCAAGTTTTCCCTTAGTACGAAACCAAGGTTATCAATCCAGTAGGAGCAAGGAAACACCCCAAAGGTGTAGCTAGCTGAACGATGGCAGGGCGCACCACCGGTGCCAGCAGCAACGTGGAGACCTCCACAACACAACCACAAAACTCTGTCCCCAACTTGCGATGAGGTTGTCAATCTCACCGGTTTTGCTGAAAACAAAGGATTAAACGTATCAAATGGAAGGAAGTAATAGTTTGTAGAAAGTAAACACAAAGCAGTAAACAGTTTGTAGATTGTTTGTAAAAGAAAGGACCGAGATCCATAGTTCACTAGAGGTGGGTCTCCTTAAGATAGATGACATGTTCGGTGAACAAATTACAGTGGGGCAATTGACAAACATCGAGAAAGCAATCATGCATATACTACTCATCTTGACTCCTTTGAGATTTGATTGGGCATTACAACATTATACATAGACCGCCATCCAACTGCATCTATGACTAATAATCCACCTTCAGGTTATCATCCGAACCCCCTCCAGTATTAAGTTGCAAGCAACAGATTATTGCTTTACGAATTGCGTGTAATGTAAACAATACGATTGTTCTATGAACAAAGGATTGTTGTTTTCTCCCTAGTAGCAACAACACATCTAGTACCTTAGAGATTTTTGTCACTTCCCCAGATTACCAGAGGCATGAACCCACTATCGAGCATAAATACTAACTCTTGGAGTTGCTAGCATCTACTTGGCCAAGATAGATACTAACAACAGAAAGCATGCAAGATCACAAATAACAAAGACATGATAGAATCAATAATCAATCTGAAATAGCATCTCAATATCCATCGGATCCCCGCAAACACAACATGCAAAATTACAAATAGATGATCTTGATCATGAACGGAGCTCACAAGATCTAGACATGAAAGCACAAAGGAGGAGAACCGGCCATCTAGCTACTACATGGACCCGTAGTCCAAGGATGAACTACTCACGCATCACACCGGAGGCTTGCATGATGATGAAGAAGGCCTCCAGGGTGAATTCCCCTCTCCGGCAGGGTGCCAGGAAGAGCTTCAGACCCCTCCCGATCTAGGGATGGAGATGATGGTGGCTACAGACTCTTTCTTGGATTTTTGATCGGGTCCTTAGGGTTTTCGTCCCGAGGGCATCTTATAGGCGGAAGGAGAGGCCGAGGGGGTGCTGGGGTCGGCTAGACCACCCCTAGCGTGGGCCAGGCCTGGCCGCGCGGCCAGGTGGTGTGGCCGGCCCCCAGCCCTTCTCTGTCTCGTATTCTGGCATCTAATGACTTCCGGAAAAATAGGCACTTTGGCTTTTGTCCCGTCCAATTCCGAGAATATTCATTTTCTGACTTTCCTAGAACCAAAAAGAGCAGAAAACAGGCAGATGACACTGTGGCTCTTGTTAATAGGTTAGTCCAAGAAATCATATGAAAGGTACTCCAAAGTGTGTACAAAACACAAGAAAGTGGATAAAACCAAGCATGGAACATCAAAAATTATAGATACATTTGCAATGTATCAGCCATGTAAATCTTCCACTTTTTATAATGGGCATCTACGACCGCAACAGTTTCCTCATCTGTCTTCTCGCAAGGTAGCTTCTTCATATTCTTATGAGGTACTTTTGGGAGGGGCGATAGCTTACGTTTCGGTGATCGGAATGTGGTCTTGCTATTGCTGGTGGTGCTGCCCCTCTTAGTATACTTCCGCTTTTGTCTCTGAGGCTCAGGGGATGGAGAGGGCTGACGCGGCGGCAAAGACGGCTGAGGCGGCGATGGAGACGGTTGTGCTGGAGAATGGTGAGGTGGCGGCGAAGGTGGATTGCTGCTCTGAGGATTCATTGGCCTTGGTGGCACATAATTTGGAAGCACGATGCGCTCCTTTGGCCATTGAATAGTCCCCCTTTGGCTTCTCCTAGTTGAGTCAGCTCCATATCTTCCCCCGCAGGGTGGTCTAGCTTCAGCTCCTCAAAATCTTCCTTCACATCATCCACCGTGACGACATCGTACCCTTTTGGAACCGGTCTGTAATGCCAAGTTGGGTTAGGCGAAATTGGTACGGCCATGCCGACCGCCGCCGTCACCCTTAAGTTCATAACCTGCACCTTTAGCTCACAAGCTATGCTCTTCATGATATCATCCACTGGGTAGCGTTTAGGAGGAGATGTCGTCGGTGCATCATCATCAACTTCATGGAGCTGCGTGGAAGCGACGGTGCTTTTCTTATTCAATAGGGTGTCGGTACCCTCGAATGCAGCTTCTACCACGTGCCGCTGAGATTGGCCGCTAGTACCTTGCTGGCTAAGTCTGTCGAGTTGATCCTAGTGCCACTTTAATGCTTCTTCTACATTACTCAACCGGTCTGCAGCGGACGCGTTCTCAGCTGCCTCCCTTTCCTTTCTCCTCTGATGGCTTTTATTGGGATATCTCTTCATTTCCGCGGGGAAGGCAACCTTCCACAACTTGGAGCCTGGTGTGCCTCGTGCTCGTCCTTCGTGTTCAGGATTTTTAAGGGCGCATGTGAGCTCGTCGTTCTCTCTATCGGTAACGAACCGTCCCGCTACAACATCATCTACTACATTTTTAATATCGTCGATGGGTAGTAGGGGATCATCTTTGTGTTTCTGATTATATATTGCCCTCCCTTCTTTGTCCAACGTGCCCCCATGGTCGTAAAACCAGTTTCTCGCCCGTGGTGTCCATGTTGCGGGCTCTGATCTGATCCCGGCAGCAATGTAATTGACCTCAGGTGCATCCCACTTAGGCATCCAATCGGCGTAGCCAGTAGGCCCCATGTTATGATGGTACACTTTCTTACCAGCATTCTCCGTATTTATTCCAGACCTTTCCTTAGCTTTCTCCGATGTCTTGTACTTCACAAAATCCTCCCACTGGTGTCTTAACTTAGCATAGCCGCCTTGAGTGAAATCCGGAGTCTTCTCTACCTTGACAAAGTTATTGTACAGTTTCTTCTTCCAGTTCTTGAATGCATCGGCCATCTTGATGAGAGCAAACTTCTTGACTCTTTGCACAAGCTCCATTCTTGCTCTCTCCTCCTCATCTGGATTCACATCTGGCATCGGCGGGAGGAAATTAATCACGAGCTTCTCAAAAAGCTTATCTTTGGTGTTGTCACTGACATACAGGACTCCACCGCCGCTTGGCCGATTCCATTCTTGAACGGTGATCGGGATGTAGTCCCTCACAAGAACTCCGCATTGCTTGACAAATTTTCTTGCGACATCGACGGGAGCTTGCGGTTCGCCATCTACACCGACCACTTCGATCCTATACCTCACAGTGTCATCCAACTTTTTTGTTGGGCCTTGTTTCGTTCTTATGCAAGAAGTTCTTGATCCGGAGGGCTAAAATAAGAAAGAGTGTTAATATATGCATGTATATATATAGACAACAGCATTTTAATTACAAAAATACATATATACACCTCGCCGGTGTTTGCGAGATTTAAGGTTCCGCCGGAGCCGTCGCCTTCTCCCTCATCAGCTTCTCCCCTATCACAGGCTTCGGCTTCTACCTCACCGAAGCCGTCTCCTCGGTTGAGAGACTCATCTCCCTAACCGGAATCGTTTAGAAACTCACTGGTGACATCGATATCGATATCTTCATTTTCGCAGATCATTCCGTGGAGGATGTTTTCCTGATGTTCTGGAATCATAGTATCTTGCTGTGTTGGATTCATAGTATCTGCAAATTAAGATTTGCAAGTTACTATAATGCAAATAATGCAAAACACTATGCACTCGATCTTCGATGGTGTTGATCTCGGTCTTCGATCTTGATCTCAATATCGTATTGTACCGGGAAGAAGGAAACACCGGAAAGAAAGGGGGAACAACAATCAACACATGGCATGGATGCAATGCTCAAGCAAAGATGATGATATGACAAGTTAATTAGTATTGTAATGAAACCCTATAGCATGCTTGGAAATTTAAGCGGGATCCGAGGGGTCCAAACCCTAATACAGGAGAGACCCTCGAATCACCTATGAGGGTTCATTTGTTCTTCTAATTAAACTTGTGATTAAAGTTGTTGCACAATGCATGATATTGATGGTAAAGTGTAGATCTCATTTTTCTGAACATTTTGATATATTATTTGTATTTTTCTGACTTATAAATAATTACTTATTAAATTTATAAGATTTATCCTTTTTCTGAAATTATTAAACCTTTATTGTGTCAACATAGGTGAAGGCTGACGTCACCTAGGGCTGGGGAACCTTTTCTCACCGATGCAGCGCCTACCCACAGTGACTGATGAGTGGGGCCAGGGCCACGTTGGGCTGCCACGCTGGTAGAGCTTGCTCGACGCCCACGTCAGGGCCACATGAGCGCCACCTTGGCGCCACATGGGCTCACCGGAGGGCATGTCGGCCAGCGGTGGTTAGCGGCACTAGAGGGCTTGCTGGAACACGCAGAAGGTCGGGTTCGAACGAGCGCGTTGCGAGGAAGCTAATGGTGGGCGTGCTGCCCCTTATTGGTCATCGGAGCATCGTCTGCGACGGCGTCCGACGGCGGCGGACAGTGGCGCTCGGCGACAGAACGAAACAGAGCGAGAGAGAGAGAAAGGAGAGGTCCTGGAGGACCAGCGGCTCACCACGAAGAATATGGACGGGTCGACAAGGACGAAGGAGCTCAGAAGCAGCGGCAATGGCGACAGCCGGAGTCGGAGAAGACGGTGACCGTGGCGTCGATTTCCAGTGTGCGCGGTCGATTCCTCAGACGGTGGTGGCGTGGCAGTGGCGGGCGTCGACGGCGTGAAGCGGTCGCTCTGGATTTGGGCAGCCTGGCAGTGTGATTTTGCTCCGCCGCAAATTTTCCTTAGCCGTGTGTCGATGTGCTCTGTGATTTGGGGGAGTTGGGGAGGAGGAAGGGCCGGGGCTGTTAACTGTATAGGCCTTTGGTCCTGGTTCGTCCTACCAACCGGGACCAAAGGATCAACAGTCCTGGATGGTGGGATGAACCGGGACCAATGGTCCGGGCAGGAGCGTTGTTGTGCTGCCACGTGCGCAGTCCTTTGGCCCCGGTTCGTCCCACCAACCGGGACCAAGGATCCGCGGTCCCGGTTGGTGGGACGAACCGGGACCAAAGGCATGTTGATGGCAGCACGCGCACCCAGGGTCATCGGTCCTGGTTCGTGGGACGAACCGGGATCTTTGACCCGTTTTTCAGATTTTGGCCAAACTTTTGGTCTTCCCGCCATTTTCAAATTTGTTTTCTTCTCTAGTTAATAAGATGTTTCAATTTAAGATGATTATTTATTTGGAATTTAAAAAAACTTTTAACAGGAAAAGTGCTTCAATTTAAATAACTAATCAAAAACCATTTTCTATTTTCAAATATTTTTATTTGAACTATACAATTTTACTATTTTCAATTAAAATTGCATTACCAAATATTTATTGCATAATTTGGAATTTGAAAAACTTTCAACAGGAAAAGTGCTTCAGTTTAAATAACAAATCAAAAACCATTTTCTATTTTCAAATATTTTTATTTTAACTATACAATTTTACTATTTTCAATTTAAATTGCATTAACAAATATTTAATGCATAATTTGGAATTTGAAAAACTTTCAACAAGAAAAGTGCTTCAATTTAAATAACTAATCAAAAACCATTTTCTGTTTTCAAATATTTTTAGTTGAACTATACAATTTTACTATTTTTAATTAAAATTGCATTAACAAATATTTATTGCATAATTTGGAATTCGAAAAAACTTTCAACAGGAAAAGTGCTTCAATTTCAATTTTTTTAAAAATCATTTATAGGTTCACAACATGCTATTTCATCAGAGATCCACTTCAAGTTCAGCGAGGCTCAGCCCCGGGCTAAGAAACTTCATGCCCGCCGTTCTGAATATAGTTTGAAACGGGCATAAGAAATTCAAAAATGATCCAAACAATGTGAAACCTTCGCGTGGTGTCATATTATGTCATAATTGCAAGGAAAAATATTGAACTTGAAAAATTGCAAACATCATAAAAAATCCTTCACAAAATGACCTATCATGTTCGAGGTTTCATGGCATTTAGGTCAAACCACCAATGTTATGGCTAGAATCAGGGCATAGTTTGTGACAATGTGCCCATATTATGCACACATGTGCATCTTGGGATGGCTTACGATGTTGCAGGAGCAATTTTTCCTTTTCGACGGACGAAAAAGCCAATTTCCATTTTTGAGGTGCCGAAATCGGGGTGTTCTGTGAAGCAACCACCAAATTAAAGTTTGGAATTGGTACCAACCCATTTTTCAAAAATACTAGACCACCTTATATGGACAATTTCCCAACCGGTGTATCTGGAACCTTTCCGTCCATCCCGCATGAAAAAGACAAATTTTTGCAGAATCGGTAGGAGGTTGCCAAGATTTGAACTACAAGTACATGATATAATGCTTGTGATTTTTTTAAAAAATCATTTATAGGTTGACAACATGCTATTTCATTAGAGATCCACTTCAAGTTTAGCGAGGCTCAGCCCCGGGCTTAGAAGCTTCATGCCTGTCGTTTTGAATATAGTTTGAAACGAGCATAAGAAATTCAAAAATGATCCAAACAAGGTGAAACCTTCACGTGGTGTAATATTATGTGTCACAGTTGCAAGGAAAAATATTGAACTTGAAAAATTGCAAACATCATAAAAAATCCTTCACAAAATGACCTATCATGTTCGAGGTTTCATGGCATTTAGGTCAAACCACCAATGTTATGGCTATAATCAGGGCATAGTTTGTGATAATATGCCCATATGGTGCACACATGTGCATATTGGGATGGCTTACAATGTTGCAGGAGGAAGTTTTCCTTTTTGACGCACGAAAAAGCCAATTTCCATTTTTGAGGTGCCGAAATTGGGGTGTTCTGTGAAGCAACCACCAAATTAAAGTTTGGAATTGGTACCAACCCATTTTCCAAAAATACTAGACCACCTTATATGGACAATTTCCCAACCGCTGTATCTGGAACCTTTCCGTCCATCCCTCATGAAAAAGACAAATTCCTGTAGAATCGATAGGAGGTTGCCAAGATTTGAACTACAAGTACATGATATAATGCTTGTGAATTTTTTTAAAAATCATTTATAGGTTCAAAACATGCTATTTTATCAGAGATCCACTTCAAGTTCAGTGAGGCTCAGCCCCGGGCTAAGAAGCTTCATACCCGCCGTTTTAAATATAGTTTGAAACGGGCATAAGAAATTCAAAAATGATCCAAACAATGTGAAACCTTCGCGTGGTGTCATATTATGTGTCACAGTTGCAAGGAAAAATATTGAACTTGAAAAATTGCAAATATCATAAAAAATCCTTTACAAAATGACCTATCATGTTCGAGGTTTCATGGCATTTAAACCACCAATGTTATGGCTAGAATCAGGGCATAGTTTGTGATAATGTGCCCATATTGTGCACACATGTGCATCTTGGGATGGCTTACGATGTTGCAGGAGGAAGTTTTCATTTTCAACGCACGAAAAAGCCAATTTCTATTTTTGAGGTGCCGAAATCGGGGTGTTCTGTGAAGCAACCACCAAATTAAAGTTTGGAATTGGTACCAACCCATTTTCCAAAAATACTAGACCACCTTATATGGACAATTTCCCAACCGGTGTATCTGGAATCTTTCTGTCCATCCCTCATGAAAAAGACAAATTCCTGCCGAATCGGTAGGAGGTTGCCAAGATTTGAACTACAAGTACATGATATAATACTTGTGAATTTTTTTAAAAATCATTTATAGTTTCACAACATGCTATTTCATTAGAGATCGACTTCAAGTTCAGCGAGGCTCAGCCTCGGGCTAAGAAGCTTCATGCCCGCCGTTAGTCAATTAGTTAGTACTAATCTAAAAAAACAAAATTAAAGCCAACAACCGGGACTAAAGATATGATGAACTTTTAGTCCCGGTTGGAGGCACCAACCGGGACTAAATGTGCATGTGGCGACAACATGTCAACACTATGTCCTCGGTGGGCAGCACTAAGCCAGTAAATGACGATACTATTTTGGATGGGTGGCAGCACTATGCTAGGGGTGAGTGTGTCGACATTATGTCATCAGTGCCAGGGGTGGGTGGCAGCACTATGTCCATAGAGGCACTCTCTAATTTAATTTGGTAGCTCCCTGACGTGTTCATGTTTCTGGTTTGCTTAAACGGTCGGTGATTAAAATGCTAGGGCGCCACTATATATATGTATGCCTTCATAGTTTCGGTTCTTATTTTTGTTGCAATGGATTTTGTGACGGCAGATAGAAGAAGAAAAATATTTTGTTGCTCGACGGGGATATGTACATGATATAATGCTTGTGAATTTTAAAAAAAAATCATTTATAGGTTCACAACATGCTATTTCATCAAAGATCCACTTCAAGTTCAGCGAGGCTCAGCCCCGGGCTAAGAAGATTCATCCCCGCTGTTAGTCAATTAATTAGTACTAATCTAAAAAATAAAATTAAATCCAACAACCGAGACTAAAGATATGATGAACTTTTAGTCCCGGTTGGAGGCGCCAACCGAGACTAAATGTGGATGTGGCGACAACATGTCGACACTATGTCCTCAGTGGGCAGCACTAAGCCAGTAAATGACGACACTATTTTGGGTGGGTGGCAACACTATGCCAGGGTTGAGTGTGTCGACATTATGTCATTAGTGCCCGACACTATGTTGTGCTGCTTAATCTATAAATAGGTATGCATTCTTGTGAAGAACTGCAAGATGGTGTGCGAGACCAGGGACACCACTACGGCGGAGCTTCTCGAAGATGTCTTAGGATCCCGTCCTCAGACATCTTCGAGGAGCTCACCATAGAGGCACTCTCTTATATGTGAAATTAGTTAGCTCCACCAGCATACTGATCTTGCTAGAGAAGATATAAACTGAAAGATGGTGTGCGAGAGCAGGGACACCGCTACGACAGAGCTTCTCAAAGATGTCTTAGGATCCCGTCCTCAGACATCTTCGAGGAGCTCGCCATAGAGGCACTCCCTAATTTAACTTGGTAGCTCCCCGACGTGTTCATGTTTCTGGTTTGCTTAAACGGTCGATGATTAAAATTCTAGGGCGCCACTATATATATGTATGCCTTTATAGTTTTAGTTCTTATTTTTGTTGCAATGGATTTTAGTACTAATCTAAAAAAACAAAATTAAAGCCAACAACTGGGACTAAAGATATGATGAACCTTTAGTCCCGGTTGGAGGCACCAACCGGGACTAAATGTGGATGTGGCGACAACATGTCGACACTATGTCCTCAGTGGGTAGCACTAAGCCAGTAAATGACGACACTATTTTGGGTGGGTGGCAACACTATTCCAGGGGTGAGTGTGTCGACATTATGTCATCAGTGCCAGGGGTGGGTGGTAGCACTATGCGGGTGGGTGCAGCACTATGTCCATAGAGGCACTCCCTAATTTAATTTGGTAGCTCCCCGATGTGTTCATGTTTCTGGTTTGCTTAAATGGTCGGTGATTAAAATTCTAGGGCGCCACTATATATATGTATGCCTTCATACATCACATAAAGTTTTCATACATCACATAAAGTTTCCATACATTACATATATTTACATAGGGTTTAGGGTTTAGGGTATGAATCCTTCGTCGCGTATGTCGATCCCTTGCCTATGATCGCTTCTTAGGACGTAACCATGGAGCATCTTCTTTGCTTAATGGGATGCTTGGGTCAGTTTTCACGGTGAAGGGCGGAATTTCATCAAACTTATCATAATCTGCTGACATGTCTGTCTTGTCCTCGACTCCCGCGATGTTTCTTTTCCCTAAAAGAACTATGTGATGCCTGGGCTCATCGTCTGATGTATTCATTTCCTTATTTTTTCTTTTTTCGGTCTAGAGGACATGTCCTTCACATAAAAAACCTGAGCCACATCATTGGCTAGGACGGATGGTTCGTCTCTGTAACCAATATTCTTGAGATCCACTGTTGTCATTCCGTAAAGCTAGTCTACCTTTACCCCTTCTCCATTCATGTTGACCCAACTGCACCGAAACAAAGGGACCTTAAAAATAGGTCCATAGTCAAGTTCCCATATCTCCTATATGTAACCATAGTATGTGTCGTCTTTCCCATTCTCGCATGTTGCATCAAAGCGGACACCACTGTTTTGGTTGGTGCTCTTTTTATCTTGGGTAATCGTGTAAAATGTATTCCCATTTATCTCGTACCCTTGGAAAGTCAATACAGTCGCAGATGGTGTCGCTGCCAACAAGTAGAGATGATCTCCAATAGTGGTGTCATTCAAGAGATGCAATTGCAACCAAGTGCCGAAAGTCTCCATATGATTTTCTTTAATCCAGTATTCATCCTTCCCTAGGAACTTGGAGCGTACAACATTCATGTGTTCCTCGATATACGGAGCCACTTTGTAGAACTGTGTAGTGTGCTTGATTCAAAGAATGCCCGTCCCTAAATATCATTGCCTTCTTTCCTAGCGTGCGTTTTCCACTCAGTCTCCCCTCATACCGTGATTCAGGAACACCAATCGGCTTAAGGTCAGGAAGAAAGTCTACACAGAACCCAATGACCTCCTCTATTCCATAGCCCTTGGAGATGCTTCCTTCTGGCGTAGCACGGTTACGAACATATTTCTTTAAGACTCCCATGAACCTCTCGAAGGGGAACATATTGTGCAGAAATACAGGACCGAGAATGGAAATCTCTTCGACTAGGTGAACTAAGAGATGCGTCATAATATTGAAGAAGGACGGGGGGAACACCAACTCAAAACTGACAAGACATTGGACCACATCCTTCTGTAGCCTTTCCAGAATTTCTCGATTGATTACCTTCTGAGATATTGCATTGAGGAATGCACATAGCTTCACAATCACTAATCGAACATTTTTCGATAGAAGCCCCCTCAATGCAACCGGAAGCAACTGTGTCATAATCACGTGGTAATCATGAGACTTCAGGTTCTGAAATTTTTTCTCTGCCATATTTATTATTCCCTTTATATTTGACGAGAAGCCATCCGGGACCTTGATACTGTAAAGGACTTCAAAAAAGATTTCCTTCTCTGCTTTGGTAAGAGCGTAGCTGCTTAAGTATTCACGTCCTTTATCTGTATGCTTGTTGTATAGGTCTTTGATACGTTGTTGGTCCTCCTGTGCTTCTGGTGTATCTTTTGTCTTCCCATACACGCCCATGAAGCCTAGCTGGTTCACGCAAAGATTCTTCGTCACGTGCATCACGTCGATTGAAGAACGGACCTCTAGGTCTTTCCAATACTCAAGCTTCCAAAATATAGATTTCTTTTTCCACATTGGCTATGTGTCCGGTAATGGGGTCTTTCGGAACAGATTGACCGCCAGGACCCTTTCCAAAGATTACTTCTAGGTCCTTCACCATACCAAATACATCAGCACCTTTAGGGAGCTTAGGCTTCTTCCGGTAATCTGCCTCACCGTTGAAATGCTTGCCTTTCTTTCTTACTTGATGATTGGTCGGAAGAAATTTATGACACCCCAGGTACACAACCTTCTTACATTTATCCAAATATGTACCTTTAGTCTTATCTAAACAGTGCGTGCATGCATTGTATCCCTTGTTTGACTGTCCTGAAATGTTACTAAGAGCAGGCTAATCATTGATGGTTACGAACAAGAACGCTCGTAGGTCAAGTGGCTCCTGTTTGTGCTCATCCCACACCTTTACACCTGGTTCTGCCCACAACTGCAAAAGTTCATCGACTAATGGCCTTAGGTACACATCAATGTCATTGCCGGGTTGCTTCGGTCCTTGGATGAGCACTGGCATCATAATGAACTTCCGCTTCATGCACAACCAAGGAGGAAGGTTGTAGATACATAGAGTCACTGGCCAGGTGCTGTGACTGCAGCTCTGCTCCCCAAAAGGATTCATGCCATCTGTACTTAGACCAAACCATAAGTTCCTCGCGTCACCTGCAAAGTTCGAGTACTTTCTCTCGATGTTTCTCCACTGCGACCCATCGGCGCGGTGTCTCAGTTTCCCGTCTTTCTTACACTCTTCTTTGTGTCATCGCAACAACCTGGCATGCTCTTTGTTTCTGAATAGACGTTTTAACCGTGGTATTATAGGAGCATACCACATAACCTTAGCAGGAACCCTCTTCCTGGGGGGCTCGTCATCGCCCTCAACATCACCAGGGTCATCTTGTCTGATCTTGTATCGACATGCAGTGCATACCGGGCATTTATCCATATTCTCGTACTTCTCACCGCGGTACAGGATGCAGTCATTAATGCATGCATGTATCTTCTCCACATCTAATCCTAGAGGGCAGATAGTCTTCTTTTCTTCGTACGTTATCTCGGGAAGCTCGTTATCCTTTGGAAGCTTCGGCTTCATTATTTTCAGTAACTTCTCAAATCCCTTGTCAGATAAGCCAGTCTCCGCCTTCCATTTCAGCAGTTCAAGTGTGGTACCGAGCTTTGTGCTGCCATCTTCACAATTTGGGTAGAACAACTTTTTGTGATCCTTTTGCATGGCCTTCAACTTAAGCTTCTTGCTTTCTGTATCGCATTGTTGCTTTGCATCAGAAATGACCCGACCAAGACCATCAGCGGGCTCATCCGATGCTTGTTGTTCTTCTTCATTGCTGCCTCCCTCTTCTTCATTGTCTTCCATTGAAGTATCACCGTATTCTTCAGGGGACATAGGATAGCTGTCATCATCCTCCTCTTCTTCATTTCCTTCTATCCTAACCCCTCTTTCTCCGTGCATGGTCCAACAATAATATCCGGGCATGAAACCTCTCCGAAGCAGATGGCTTTGAAGGATTCTCGGGACAGAGTGCTCCGCCACGTTCTGACAGTCGACGCAGGGACAAGGCATAAAATTATTCACTTTGTTTGCCTTAGCCAACTCGATAAATTTATGCAGGCCTGCAATAAAATCGGAATCGCGTCGGTCGCTATACATCCATCGCATCCGCGCATCGATCTGCGTCATAATAATTAACCATGCCAATGACATCGTGAATAGTGAAATGACCACCCTACATGGACACATGCAATATTTTTGTATCTATTACAGATAAAGAAGATAAGGTTGCTAACCTCGGCCGAGGATACCGTGTTGTGTGAACTTAAGCATGGCTCGGACATTTCGTCGAACACCTTGTGTGCAGTGTGAAGAAAAAAAACCTAGCATCCACCTCCCACACAAAATTCCAGAAAAAATAAGTCAATGGGTTGGGCTTATTTATAGCCAGGGGAGGGTTTTTGGTCTCGGTTAATGCCACGAACTGGGACCAAAGCCCCTCCGTGCGACACGTGGCGCCCCAACAATGCGCCCCCACCCAGGTCATTGGTCCCGATTGAAGGCACGACCCGGGACCAATGACCTAGGTGGGAGGGGGGGGGGCATTGCTGGGCCGTCACGTGTCGCGGGGAGGGGCTTTGGTCCTGGTTCGTGGCATGAACCGGGACCAATGACCACCGTCGCTTCATCGTCCCCATGTACAAATAGGAGGCCACAGCGCGTCGCTTTCGCCATCGCCTCGGCCTCTCTGCAGTCTCCACCGCGCCATCGCCTCGCCCTCTGCACCTCTCCACCGCGCCGTCGTCTCGCCTCCCTTTCCTCTCGAATCTCCACCGTGCCGCCATGGAGGTGCCCACACTCAACTTCTACGAGGCGGCGATGTTCGCGTACTACGACATCCTCGCGTCGTCGCGCGCGATGGTGCCCGCCGGATGGCGCATCAGCTCTGCGGGTGTGCCGGTGGCTCCGCTCCTCGTCCCCGACGGATAAGAGATGGAGAGCGTAATCGCGGAGCGTCACCGCCAGATACCCGTGTGGAAAAGGGCGTTGCCCCGACGCGGCGGCCAACCCGTACTGGCCCCGGCTGTTCAAGAAGGAGCGGAAGGCCAAGCTTGGCAACCACATCGTGGACGGGCGCGTGGTGCACCCGGATCTCCGCAACCGAGATGGGCGGGAGATGTCATGGTCCGTCCCTAGACGGAGCATCTACACCACCATCGACGCCGCTAGCCGCGCAGAGGAGCTCCGTCTCCCGAACAATGCAAAAATCGTGGAGGTTTCGTCCGACGACGACGAGGAAGCCGGCGGCTCGGAGGACAGCGGCAGCGGAAGTGAAATTGTCGACTAGGAAAATTTGTAAAATCGCACCTTTGTTTGGAAATAATTTGTGGTCGAATTAATAAAATATCTCGATTTAGACCTTTGTCTCGATTAATTTGTGAAAGATTTTTTCAAAAATACTGATCAATTCAATTTCTGTCTCGAATTAATTTCTGTCTCGATTCGATTTCTGCCTCGAATTAATTTAGACTGTCCCAGATTGCGGACCGTCGCGGGGTTAATTGTCCCGGTTCGTGGCATGACCCGGGACCAATGCTCCGCAGAGCTCCACGTATGCGTCGCGGTGGCATTGGTCTCGGTTCATGCCACGAACTGGGACCAATGCTTAGAGATAAACCGGGACCAATGCCCAGGCGGCATGAACCGGGACCGGTGCCTGGCATTGGTCCCGATTAAGGAGACGAACCGGGACCAATGATATTTGGGTGCTGGACCAAAGACCATTTTTCTACCAGTGTATGTGAACATGGTTGACATCAAATCTGGGGATGTATATTTTCTTTCAAAAAAATTGAAGTGAAAACTGAAGTTTTGATTTTTCTTTAAATCGGGTTGTAGGGATCCCAGAGCCCTGGTCCCTGGAGTTTCCTGCACTAAAACTTTCTGAATTTCGGAAATCAGTAAGATATGAGATGATACATGACATGAGTATGCCCAATAGGCACTCAACTACATCCTACCTGTTGCGGCTCGATGGAAGGCCCACTCGACGACTTGCCAAGGTCCATGACGCCCATGACGGTTCGAGTGGTATGAAGCCCATATGAACACGGACATCCAAACGCACAAGACAAGGACGTCTCAATAGTAGAGTTTGAATCTAACTTGTAACCAACTCGTATTGATACCTGAGACCTAGACTCCCCATATATAAAGCCTAGGAGGGTCCAATGAGAAGGCAACCTCTCAATCACGACTACCCCAATAGACAGATCTACGATCGCCACAATAGATAGAACACAATAGATCTAGACATACGCCAGATCCAATCTGCGTATCCATTGCCATCGACGATATTGTAATCGTCCGGATCATCATCAATCAAGAGCAGACAAGCAGGAGTAGGGTCCTCTACGAGGCCTGAACCTGGATAAAACTTGTGTCCCTGTATGCTTGTTTGCTAGCCGTACCGAGATCTACAGCGTTCCTTCCTTCTCCAAACCCAAGTCCATAACAATGGGCATTGACGAGTTAAACCCTCGTCAATTGGCGCCGTCTGTGGGAACTTGATGTTGCGATCTCGACGGCTCTATCACCCGCGATCTACGACTTGCCAAAGTCAAGGAACAGATCTACTTCAGCTCGCTCGACCAACTCGTCCATGCTGGCGGCTTTGGTTTCATAATCATACTGATCCAAGGCCGACTCGTCCACGCGGCTGCGGTGTCCGATCCTTGAAGATTGGAATTCCTTGCGGTATTGTGTCCGCACTTGTGATCCAACCGTGATTGCTGAAGTTGGTGGAAATAGCGACGAGAAAAAGTAAAAGCTGATTCGTACTGCAGCCTGACTCAACGTATATCGGCGCTACACGCGCGCATCCAATGTGTGTGCTGCTCCAAGCAGAAAAAGTTAGGAACAGATCCTGCGATAGTCTAGGTCTCGAGGAGAGGACCACTGAATGCTCTTGTACATATGCATATGCAATCCGGTCCAGGTCTCGAGGAGAGGACCACTGTATGCTCTTGTGCATATGCAGATGCAATCCGGATCGATTTGAAAACAACCAAGCAGTTCGCAGTCAGGAAAGGCCATCGATTGACGTGCACTCCACGGGTGATTAATTGACAGCCGGTTCATCACTTTTAGCAATCCGTTCAATCTCGTTTTTCTCGTCAAAATCAGCCGCGTTTGCAGCTGCATAATCACTTTTTAAACTATGTGTCCTGGTCCAAGCGTTAAACGATATAAACAGTTCAAGTGCCAAGAAAAGGAGATCAACTTGCTACATGTATGTATGGGGTTCCATGAATCTGGCACATGCTAAGATGCAAATTGGCAAGCTACTTCACGTGAGGACTAAGATCGAGCCAACTTCATGGAGCAATTCGGCCAGAGCAAAGGAAAAAAAAATAGAGCAATACATTGAGTCAATTTACATGCATCGATTCAAGTCATGTTTGGTCTCAAAACTTGATCAAGTCGAGCAACACTTCAAACAAGGAAAAAGAAAAGACAGGAGATTGATCAAGACGCTAGCTCCTAGCTCATAGTAGAAGCAGTATAGTACACCGACAAGTCACTGGGCTGCATGGACAACTCGAAAAATATTTCGACTTTGCCACGACCACCTTCACCTTCGTCGCGGCTACTGCTGACTTCAACCACGAGCAACTCCATCGCCGTTGACTCCTAAAAATTTGACGTCACCATCAGCTACCGCGGCGTCCTCCTCGCCATCTCCCATCAGGTCCTCTAGTGATCCGGAATCGACGTCGTCTCCGTCGACCGCGTTGACACTATGCCAGGAACTACACCAACTCCGCGCACGACTCGCTATAGTCTTCGACTGACCTGATGTAGTTTCCAGCTCTGGCGACCCGCCGCGATCTTCGACTCCAGCGATCCATTGCAGCCTTCTGCTTCGGAAACTCGGGGGCTCGTTGCTCCAGCGACCCGCTACAATCTTCGGTTGTGGCAAACCGCTGCCACCATCGGTTTTGGTGACCTGCTGCCGCGTTGACCCCGGTCCGTCGCACCGGCTCTCGGATGTCACTTCGACTACAAACAACCACATCGAATCTACACTCGAGGGCTCCACCGACTCCACCGCGAGGCATGTTACCACCTTTGTATACGGTGACTCACTATGGTCTTCGACTCCACCGACCTACTGAGTCTTTGACTCCATCACGCGACTTACTGCAGTCTTCGGCTGCGGCGACGCGCTGCGGTCTTCGATTTCGCCGACCTGTTGTGTCTTCGACTCCGTCACGCGACTCGCTGTCGCGTCGACTACGTCCGCGATTGCATCGACTTCGTCTACGGCAACTACCAACAAAGCTAAGTTCTCTACTTCAAGTTGATTTTCTTTTTTATTTTAAATCGCACTTGAAACACTCGGGGGCTGCACCCTCTTCGAGTAACCTAAGTGCGGTCGACTCCACGCACTCGAGAACCTCATACGCGACAGCCCGAGTAGCTGATTTTGCCTGATCGTTGAATCCTTAAACTCCGAGTACCTCGGCAAGGTACTGAGACTAAGAGTAATCAGGCTAACGAAAAGGCCTAGTATACAGTGAAAAAGTGTTGACTCGATTGGCACCAGAATTTTACTTTACAAGCCAACATGCAAATATTCTTTACAAGATACAAGTACTTCACAATTCTTTGTATTTTCTGCATCTTACAAAGATGTCGACTGCATTGAGTTATTCTATCAGATCCTCCAACAGGAGTCGACAAAACAAGTGGCTACGACATACACTCAATACCCGAGTTGAGTTCCTCCTTGGATGGTTGCATCTCTTGATGCTACAAAGGATGCGGTGCTAGCGACGCACCCGATAGAAGTGACTGTGTCGACTCCAACTGCATCATCGATTCAACCTCCTTATGCCTAAGATGTTGACTTGATGCACTTCCAGGTCAATGGTTTCTCCTCGTGTGATTGTCGACTGTGTCTACAAGATATAAGTCTCGAGTCTCTGCCCAAGTCTATGACTCCGCCAGACACTCAGGGGCTACTCCAAACTGGAGCGCTGAATGCGCATATACAAGATCTTCGAGTGGCACGCTTCGAATCCTCACTCGAATCAACGATTCGACTAAGGACTCGGGGGCTACTCCCATAGGAAGCACTGGTCACACATTGATGGCACTCGCAATATCATCTGAAGCACTTCCGGATTGTTGTGTCTACGTAACCGATGACTACAAGTCTCTGCTCGAGTCTACGACTCGAACAGACACTCGGGGGCTACTCCCATAGGGAGCGCTGGCCGCGCATCCGAAGAAATTTGTGAAGATATCCAAGCATTATGAAAACCCTTCACTCGAATCTACGATTCAGTTGTGGGCTTCGAGTTACTCCCATAGGGAGCGCTGGAAGCATATTCGACTAAAATAAGAAAAAGATGATAGCAGTCACAAAATACTTATAGTCCCCACCCGAGTCTATGACTCGAATAAGCACTCGGGGGCTACTCCCATAGGGAGCGCTGGTCGCGCACCCTATGATTATTTTTTTGTGTACATCGTACTGTGTGTCAATAACATCCACACTCGAATGCTATGGCGACTCTTCCTCATATTTTCCCTACAAAGATATTACGTCTCCTGGGGCACCCGAATCATCTCAGCGATGACAAAAAATTCGGATGCCACGCTTACAGCGTGAAGATAAGACCTGAATAAGGCCTGGCAACGCATCTGCTACGCACTACTAGAGATATATCTGTGCCTGCAGGTACGATGAATATGCCTTGACGGACGCGTCGAGTGCTCACATTAAAACTAGAATTCAACTCTTCAAGGCCTCCGCGGCATGAGTCGAATTATGCCAGCAATTTCCGAATTCGAGTCCGGGGACTCGAGTTTGAGTAGGTAGCGTTGTTTTTGCCCTAGAGAAATTAACTGGTCCCAATCCATCAAGCGCACCAGGCACGTTTACCATCATCCTTATGAAACTACTACAAATTCGACTGACCCGATGAACTTCCGGGTGAGTGCTTCGCACTCGACACAATTATCGACTCCAACATCCTAATGCAAAGATCAAGACTTCTGAGTCTCCACCTAAATCTACGATTCGCATAGACACTCGGGGGCTACTGACATGGGTATGCCCAATAGGCACTCAACTACGGCCTACCTGGTGCGGCTCGACGAAAGGCCCACTCGACAACTTGCCAAGGTCCATGACACCCATGACGGTTTGAGTGGTATGAAGCCTATATGGACATGCACACCCAAACGCACAAGACAAGGAAGTCTCAATACTAGAGTTTGAATCTAACTTGTAACCAACTCGTATTGGTACCTGAGACCTAGCCTCCCCATATATAAAGGCTAGGAGGGTCCAACGAGAAGGCAACCTCTCAATCACGACTCCCCCAATAGACAGATCTACGATCGCCACAATAGATAGAACACAATAGATCTAGACATACTCCAGATCCAATCTGCGCATCCATCGCCATCAGCGACATTGTAATCCTCCGGATTATCATCAATCAAGAGCATACAAGCAGGAGTAGGGTCCTCTACGGGGCCTGAACCTAAGTAAAACTTGCGTCCCTGTGTGCTTGTTTGCTAGCCATACCGAGATCTCCAGCGTTCCTTCCTTCTCCAAAACCCAAGTCCATAACAATGGGCATTGACGAGTTAAACCCTTGTCAATACACGTTCGTAAGTGCAATAGCAATGATATGTTTGGATGCGTTTAAATGTCATAATTTTTTATATACTCCTATATTAGCAATAGTCATGATATTTGTATCGAGGGCCCCATGTTCAAGTTTCGCCCCGGGCCCTCCAAATCTCAAGACCAGCCTTGCTTGCCTTTGCATAATGTTGATCATGTGGAATTATTTGAGTGTGATGATATTGCCATAGATATACCATGCTACAAATCCTTATATTATCCTACAATTGTTGCGACAAACTTGATGAATAATTGCTCTTTCCCTATGTTTGTCGGCAACCATACTCGTACTTTGGAAATGCTTGATCATGCATGTTCTTCACTTTCTCCTGTTGTTGCTTGCAATAATGTTCATATGGTTCATATTGAGATCGCCCCCATAGCTTTCTCAAATTTTGGAGCTTTTGATACTTACCATGATAAGCATATTCCCACCTTTTGCTTGCATAATCACCATGCTTTCTATAATATATTGCCCGATGCTAATGGTGATGTGCACAAGAGAAGATACATTATGATGGATGATGTGTTCATCTACCATGCACACACGTTCTTCCTTTTGCTTATGTTGTGTGTAGGTAACCGCATTCCAATGTCAACCTCAATTGAGAACGAGTTGACAAAATGAGCTCTTGAGAGCATCCACCAAGATATAAAGGGTACATCTCCGTCCTTACAAGATGATGATGGGATATCGTCGAGGTCGGCTCTTTTTCAAGTGGGAGGAGATGATGTATCCCAACACATGGCAATCACCATTGGTCCCCATCATGTAACGCCAACCATGAATACTAAGGTGAACTCTTTCCATCTCTTGCCTTCCTTCGGTTATCATGTGAATGGGATCTGATACATTGCAAATGTATCTATAATTTTTGATGTTCCATGCTTGGTTTTATCCACTTTATTGTGTTTGGTTCCAACTTTGGAGTACTTTTCATATGATTTCTTGGACTAACCTATTAACAAGAGCCACAGTGCCAGCTGCCTGTTTTCTGCTGTTTTTGGTTCCAGGAAAGTCAGAAAATGAATATTCTCGGAATTGGACGGGACAAAAGCCAAAGTGCCTATTTTTCCGGATGTCATCAAGTGCCAGAATACGAGATAGAGAGGGGCCAGGGGGCCACCACACCACCTGGCCGCGCGGCTAGGCCTGGCCCACGCCAGGGGGTGGTGTGGCCGCTCTCGGCACCCCCTCAGCCTCTCCTTCCGCCTATATATTACCCTCGGGACGAAAAACATAAGTACCCGATCAAAAAATCCATGAAAGAGTCTGTAGCTGCCGTCATCTCCATCCCTAGATCGGGAGGGATCTGAAGCTCTTCCCGGCACCCTGCCGGAGAGGGGAATTCACCCTGGAGGCCTTCTTCATCACCATGCAAGCCTCCGGTGTGATGCGTGAGTAGTTCATCCTTGGACTATGGATCCATGTAGTAGCTAGATGGCTGGTTCTCCTTCTCTGTGCTTTCATGTCTAGATCTTGTGAGCTCCGTTCATGATCAAGATCATCCATTTGTAATTCTGCATGTTGTGTTTGCGGGGATCCGATGGATATTGAGATGCTATTTCAGATTGATTATTGATTCTATCATGTCTTTGTTATTTGTGATCTTGCATGCTTTCCGTTGTTAGTAGCTATCTTGGCCAAGTAGATGCTAGCAACTCCAAGAGTTAGTATTTATGCTCGATAGTGGGTTCATGCCTCTGGTAATCTGGGGAAGTGACAGAAATCTCTAAGGTACTAGATGTGCTATTGCTACTAGGGAGAAAACAACAATCCTTTGTTCATAGAACAATCGTATTGTTTACTTTACACGCAGTTCGTAAAGCAATAATCTGTCGCTTGCAACTTAATACTGGAGGGGGTTCGGATGATATCCTGAAGGTGTATTATTAGTCATAGATGCAGTTGGATGGCGGTCTATGTATAATGTTGTAATGCCCAATCAAATCTCAAAGGAGTCAAGATGATTAGTATATGCATGTATTGCTTTCTCGATGTTTGTCAATTGCCCCGCTGTAATTTGTTCACCCAGCATGTTATCTATCTTAAGGAGAGCCACCTCTAGTGAACTATGGATCCCGGTCCTTTTTCTTTACATACAATCTACAACTGTTTACTTTCTGCAAACTTTTACTTCTTTCCATTCGATACGTTTAATCCTTTGTCTTCCGCAAAACATGGTGAGATTGACAACCTCATCGCAAGTTGGGGACAAAGTTCTGTGGTTGTGTTGTGCAGGTCTCCACGTTGCTACTAGCACCGGTAGTGCGCCCTGCCAAAGCTGAGGTAGTAACACCTTTGGGGTGTTTTCCTTGCTCCTACTGGTTCAATTAAACCTTGGTTTCATAACTGAGGAAAACTTGCTGCTATGCTCATCATACCTTCCTCTTGGGGTTCCCAACGAGCTTTACATCAACACCGCCATCAAGCATTTTTCTGGGCACCGTGCATTGAGGCATCAAGCATTTTTCTAGCGCCGTTGCCGGGGATCTGTAGAAGAAGAAACTCCCACGTCAACCACGCGCCATTTTTCTGGCGCCGTTGCCGGGGAGTCAAGGACATCTTCACAAGGGGAGTCCCTCATAACCAATCTCTTTACTTTGTTGTTTTTGTTTTGCTTAGTTTTCTTTTTGCTTTGTTTGCTTTTTTTTAATCAAAAACACAAAAAAATAGTTTTACTAGTTTGCTTTCTTATTCAAAAACACAAAAAAAATTAAGTCTCCTTTAGTTGTCACCTCTTCCTTAGCTCACCATGTTGATCCTTACATTCACCCTAAAAGACCTTTCAATTGGTAGTGGTTCTATAATTGGGAAAGATAATATTGAAGAATTCTTTAATCATGTTAGCAAACATGAAGATACCGAGGATAGATCCCTTGAAGAACTTGCTCCAAATTATGACATTGCTGCAGCTTCTTTAATTCATATGTTAGAAGCTAGGTTTGTTAATCTCAACCCCTTAATGCAAGTAATGTTTCTTAAGCTTAAAGAAATTGAAGACCCTAAAAAGAGGGATTTTATTCAAGAAACTTTGTTTAAGGAGTTCTATGATGTTGACAAGGAAGCTAGGAAAGTCTTTGAACGTTTTAATATGCTAGGCTCATGTGTAGATGTTGTTGGTACACGAGAAAATATGAACAAAACCGAACCTAATGGTGAGGAACCTAAAATATCAAGCATAGTAATTGAGAAGCATCAGCCTTAAGTACCACCAATGTATCATCAGCATATTGAATAACTGGGAAGTCACTGTTGGGTGGTCCCACTATAGGTGTAGTTAGGAGGTTCATATGCATGGCCTTGTTTAGGACAGATTGCAGGAGGTCTGTAGTAAGTACAAATAGTAATGGTGAAAGTGGGTCACCTTGTCTTACCCCTATCCTGTAGTAGGACTTTTTACCAGACACACCATTAAGAAGAATTTCAGAAGTTCCAGATTCAAAGATCATTTCAATCCACCTAATCCATTTTCTCCCAAATCCTCTAGCTTTAAGGATATTTATGATGGCAGAGTGATCTACTGTATCAAATGCCTTCTCAAAGTCAAGTTTAAGAATTAAAATTTCCTCCTTTGACTTGTGGCATTGGAATAAGTATTCAAAAGCCCAACCAATACAGTCTTGGATAGATCTGTTGTTGAGAAATCCATATTGATTCTTATGTACCAATTTCAGAATAACAGATTACAGTCTATTTGCAAGAAGTTTGGTAATTATTTTGAAAATACAGTTCAATAAGGAGATTGGTCTGAAATCAGCTGATGTAGCTGGGCAAGTGACTTTAGGTATGAGTGTAATGTAAGAGGAGTTGATGCTCTCAAGGGAAACTTTCTCATTGAAGAAATCATGAATCAGTAATTTGATATCATATCCAATGATAGACCAGCAACTTTTGATAAATTCATTATTAAAACCATCAGGTCTAGGTGACTTGTCATTTGCTAGTTCAGAAATAACCTCCTCAATTTCCTTGTCAAGAAAAGGCTTTTCAAGTGAATTCTTCATCTCATCAGTCATACCATTTCCATAGAAATCTGCAAGGTTATAGTGCATCTCAGTTTTGACTGATGTACCCATTCGTGCCCTGAAGTCATTCCATAGGATATCAGCCTTGTCATAGTGATTTGTAAATTCTTGTCCATATTCATTCTTGATCATAGATATATAATTGCATCTATAACTGATGGTTGCTTTTGAATGAAAAAACTTAGTGTTTTCATCTCCAAGTTTTACCCATTTAATTTTCCCTCTTTGTTTCCAATAGGTGTTTTGATTCTGAAGAAGAGAGATAATATGGGATTTCAGGATATCTCTGAGGTGCCACTCATGGATGGTTAATGTTCTAGATTCTTCAAGTAGATCCAAAAGATCAATGGTGTCATTTACCTTAGCAATTTGGTCCATTAAGCATGGTAACTGTTTGGCCCAAATCTTGATGCCTCTCCTCACATTTTTCAACTTGGCACATATTGTTTTTGCCAAGTCCTGATAATTCACTGGAATATTCCAAGCATTTTGCACAATCATCTTAAAATCAGAATGATGAAGCCAGTAATTTTCAAATCTAAAGATTTGTGCCTTGGGAATGTTAGTTCCAATGGAGATGACATAGGGAAGATGATCAGAAGTAGGTTTGGATAGTGGGGTAACCATAGTGTAAGGGTATTTGTTTGTCCAAGAACTAGAAGTAAAAAACCAGTCCAATCTTTCCAGAAGTGGATCTTTTTGCATGTTACTCCATGTGAATTTTCTACCCTTTAGTGGCAGCTCAATAAGTCCCAGGTTGCTGATAGCATCATTGAAGAGCATAGTTTCATTAACATCCCCCCACTTTTATTTCTATCAGTAAGAATTCTGATAAGATTAAAATCTCCTAACACAAGCCAATCCATACTATCAGGCATAGTGATGTTTGAAAACCAATCTAAGAAATCCATCTTTCTATCAGTTTGACATGGGCCATAGATATTTGTAAGAGTCCAGGAATCATTTGATAATTGAGAGGTGAAAGTGATAGATGTTGAGAATTCATTTTGGAAAGCTCTGGTACCATTAAATAATGTGCTGCACCAGATGGTAATAATCCCTCTAAGAAGCACCTATTGATGGTAAGAAGTCAAAGCTGTCAAACTTGTTTGGACATAATTTTTTTAAATAATTGATATCAAAGTTTTCTCTCTTGGTTTCTTGGAGACAAATAATGTCACATTCAGATTCCATGATCTTGCTTTTTAGTGCTATCCATTTTTTCTCAGAGTTCATTCCCCTGAGGTTCCAGTTCAGAATCTTCCAATTTCTGTTGTTACTCATTTATAAACCAATTGGGTGAGCATTGGGGTGACACAAAATATGTAGTCACACAAATAAGACTGAACATATCATAGGATACTGAATTCATTAACATGCATAACAGCAAATAGGTCTGCAACAACTCAGAACAGACATGAAAGATAACTGATCCAGTCATAAAAGGATAGAATTTTGTATACATTAACCACATTATTTAGGTGCTTTCTTCTTAGACTGCTGTCCATAAGACTTAGCATCACCTCCCTTCTTCTTGCTTGGAGGGTATGGTTCTGGACCAGTCTTCTTTGGTCCAGGCTTTCCAGGTGGCTTGATGATCAAATCATTGATCCTGCCCTTCTTCATCAGCCTTTTCTCAAGTTCCCCCTCCTTAACCTTGCAAAATGAGTCAGCAAGATTCTTAACAACTTTATTACTGAGACAAGGAGGTGCAGCATTGCATGAGCGACAATTATGATCAGAGCAATTCACATGGCTTTTAAATCCCCCATTGAGTTCCACAATTCTAGGGCTTCTTCTCACCTCAAAGTCCACCAATGGTTCTTTACCCCTCCTCCTCTTTGCAGGGGCATTTGGCACCATCATGCTTGATGGGGATTCATTCAGGCAGTGAGGTGGAATCTGTCCAATACATTCATTAGGTATAATGAAGGTGAAAGTAGTTTCTTCAGCAATTGGCTCCTTAATAATATCCCAAAGGGGTGATGTAAGAAAATGTCTAGCCCAACTGAATTTCTCAGGAGTGATGAGCATAAGTGTGATAAAATTAAACCAACTTACAGGAATGTCACATTGCAGTTTGCCTTTGTCAGGTGAGGGATTCATGTGTGGATCAAAGAATATGTCCCATAGTTCAAGACCTTGCTTTGAGAAAGAATTCTTAGCAGAAAGCATCTCAGAGGCATTGATAAAAGGAATAATGGCCATTCCAACTTGAAGGTGTGCCTCATTTGGGGAGAGAAGGTTAGTGTCCTCCATCATCCAGTCATCTTGCATGTTACCTTCATCAGCCTGGATGGTGTCATCTTCCTCATCATGGTAGTTTTGCAGAATGTTAAGCAGTCCTTCTCCCATGCCCACATCCTGATTAGCATTAACAATAATTTGCTCCACTTCAATATCCTCAACACCTTGGACAGAAGCCTTGTCACTGTCAGATGAAATATTTGCAACAGGAATTGATCTAGTAATAGCACTGTCAGCCTCCTGAGGAGGCAAATTTTGGTTGTCAATGGGCATGTCAACTCCTTCAGCAAAAACAGGTCCATGGCCAGCATTCCAGTTGCCGCAGCCAGCATTATTCTGAGGGGCAGGTTCAATCCATTGGTCCCATCCACCAATGTCACCTTCAGGTTGTGGTGGAGGTGGTGGAGAAGGGGGTCCAAAAATGGGTCCCACCACAGGTAGAGGATGAGGGTCTGCACCATCATCAGGTAATGGGTCCTCATCAGGTGGCCCCCCCAGGAGATTGCTGTTCAAAATTTCAATAGAAAAGGTCCATGATTCAGTGTCCACCAGGTCCCCAATGGTGAATCTAACACTTTTAGGAACATCTAAAAGATCAGTGACTCTAAGCTTTGCAATGATCCTGCCCTTGTGCTCAGGGTCCCTCTCCTAGAGCAGAACTTTGCCAATATCAGAGAAAACAGCATTCAGGTCCTCTGTATGCCAGTGAACAAGTGGAGGACCCAGGAGCATAACCAATCATTCATTGTTAAACTGAGTCCTATGCCAGTTAATTCCTTCATTATGCCTATCAAAAGAAATAGCAACATCTTGGAAGGGAATATGACCCGCAGCAATTAACCGACCGCGGTCACTAACATTGGCAAATTGAACATATGCAGAACCAAATGGACAATCTTGAATATCACGAAATTCAACATGAGCATCATTGATAAAGAAATCTTGCAACACATCCCTGATATTACCAAAAGGGACAGGACCAGGGGGAATGGGGTGGATGTGCGCAATGGCATACTGTTCATGTGCCCTTGGTCGGCGAGGAACCACCACCCTTTTGACCCGATTCCTGCCAGCCACCTGCATAATCTCAAAGCCATGGGGGAGAAATGGTTGAGGGTCAAGTGGAATGTTGGCCATTGTGTCGGTGGTTGTCGCTGGCGATGAGCAGAGCAAGGCAGTTGGGGTTTCTCCAGGCGAGGGAGTTGAGGAGACAGGGGGTTCGGCCGAATTAATTTTTTGGGCAAGAACAAAATCCTTAAGACATGTGTACACCCTAGGCCGTGAAACTTGCGGCGTGACATGGGCCTTGAACTAATGCAGGTAAGATTTGTCGGGCCAGGGACAAGAAGGGAAAGTAGGAAATTTCAAAAATGGTAGAAGACCAGGCAACTTAATTGTAGAAGAGTGCAAAAGAGGGTTCTTGGAAGGGTGCAGACCACTTATATGTATTGATGGAATGCCATGTGAAAACAAAGTTTAGAGGTCAACTACTTACTGCAGTGGGAATTGATCCAAATGATTGCATTTATCCAATTGCCTTTGGCCTTGTTGAAGTTGAATGCACATCCTCCTAGGAGTGGTTTTTGACAACTCTAAAAGAAGACCTAAACATCATCAACACATCACCATGGACAATCATGAGTGACAAGTAAAAGGTAACAAATATTTAGTGCTCATTTTTTCATTTCCTATTTGTCATGTGCTATTATCCTTCTGCTATTTATGTCCCTTATGTTGTTTATTTAATTTAATTTGTAGGGGTTAATAAATGCTGTTAGGAAATTATTTCCTGATGCAGAACACAGGTTTTGTGTCAGACATTTGCATCAGAACTATCAAAAGGCAGGCCACATGGGAGAAGTGTTGAAGAATCACTTGTGGGCTATAGCAAGGTCAACTACAACTGTGAGGTGGCATCATAACATGGACAAGCTCAAAGGTGACAGTCTTGCTGCTTATGCTTGGGTAGAAGAGCTTCCACCCAACACATGGAGTAAGGCTTTCTTTAGTGACTTTTGCAAATGTGATATGCTCCTGAATAACCATTGTAAAGTGTTCAACAGGTACTAAATTCTCCATAATTTAAATTGGTTTTTGCTTTTTCTAATTAGTAACATCTAGGAATATCAAATACTGTCCCTATTTATTATTACAGCTACATCATGGAAGAAAGAGAAATGCTGATACGTTGCTAACGTATCCATAATTTATGATGTTCCATGCTTGGGTTTATCTACTTTCTTATGTTTTGTCCACACTTTGGAGTACTTTCAATATGATTTCTTGGACTAACCTATTAACAAGAGACATAGTGCCAATTGCCTGTTTTCTGCTGTTTTTGGTTCCAGAAAGTCAGAAAATGAATATTTTCGGAATTGGGACCGGACAAAATCCAAAGTCGTTATTTTCCCGAAAGATTCATGGAGCCAAAAGGAGAGACGAAGGGGGGCCACAGGGTGGCCAAACCACCCCTAGGCGCGGGTCCCCCCAGGCCGCGCCAGGGCATGGTGTGGGCCCCCTGGCTGCCCACCGACCTTGCCTCTTTGCCTATAAGATGCTGATACGTCCAAAACGTATCTACTTTCCCGAACACTTTTGCTATTGTTTTTCCTCTAAACTTGTGTGATTTGGATACAACTAACACAGACTGACGCTGTTTTCAGCAGAATTACCTTGGTGTCTAGTTTTTGTGCAGAAAATCAACTATCAGGAAAAATCCCAGAAAATATGCCAAAAATCCTATTTCACCAGAAGACTCACGGAGCCAGAAGACGAGACGGAGTTGGGCCATGAGGGGCCCACACCACCTGGCCGCGCGGGCCAGGCCAGGCCATGTCTGCGGGTGGTGTGGCTGCCTCGGCTGCCCCCTCGACCTCTCTCTTCGCCTATAAGTTGCCTTATGACCTAAAAACTCAGGGGGTTCGATGTTTTTCCAGAAAGAGTTCCGCTGCGCCACCACCACCAGATTCCGCGATTCGAAACCAGAAACTCCATTCTGGCACCCTGCCGGGACAAGGAATTGGAGGAGATCATCGCCATCATCATCACCATCGCTTCTCCATCGACCAACCATGTTTCCCCCATCTATGAGTGAGTAATCTCCCGCTATAGTCTATGGGGATGGTAGGGATTGGATGAGATCGTTCATTGTAATGGCATCGGATTGTTAGGGCATGGTGCCTAGTATCTTCTATTAATGCTTTTTGACTTTGTTGCGACTTATTATGCTTAATGCTTGTCACTAGGGCCCGAGTGCCATGATTTCAGATCTGAACATGTTATTGATTCATTATGATAGTATTGTTTATGGTCTTACTTGCAAGTTGTATACACACGTTGTTGTCCGGAACCAAAGGCCCCGAAGTGACAGAAATCGGGATAACCAGAGGGAATGGCTTTGATGTGAGGATCACATGTGTTCATGGAGTGTTAATGCTTTGCTCCGGTGCTCTATTAAAAGGAGTACCTTAATTGCCGGTAGTTCCCTTGAGGCCCCGCCGCAAACAGGCTGGCATGACAAAAGATGTTGTGCAAGTTCTCATTGCGAGCACGTATGACTATATATGGAACACATGCCTATGATTATTTAGTACTTGGATGCTTTATCTTATTTATCTGCAATTGCCCTATGTTCTGATTGCTATATGAATTGTCTTGTCCATGCAACGCCCGTCCATCCATCCCTATGCCTACCGCGCCTTAATCCTACTGTTTACTGCAATTGTTACTATTGTCTTTACTTTACTACTGCTATTACTTTACTATTCCTACTACAAAACTGTTGCTACTGATAAACTGCTGTGAGCAAGATTGTTTCTAGGTGCAGCTGAATTGACAACTCAGTTGTTAAGGCTTATAAATATTCTTTGGCTCCCCTAGTGTCGAATCAATAAATTGGGTTTCACTTCCCTCGAAAATACTGTGATACACCCCCTATACTTGTGGGTCATCAAGACTATTTTCTGGCGCCGTTGCCGGGGAGCATAACTTTATTTATCAAGTTCACTTGGAATCACTATTGTTCGCTACCATCCATCCATCATGGGTAAGTCTCGTGATGGCAAGGTTCCTATTTTACCATCCACTACAAGGAGAGGTACGGTTCTGAACACCTATGTTGCTCTTGATTCTGTTGGGGTTCCGCATATGAAAACAATAAATTTTACCCTACGCCCCTGAACCCCTGAAGTTGCCAGGACCTATCTATTAGTAATACAGTAACGGGAGGGGCTTTTCGTGAACTTACCCTTGAAGACCGAAAAGCGTTGTCAACGCTCAGGAGAGCGTGGTTGATGTAGACGAGCCGAAGCCGACCTCAAGGTCGTGATGAAGTCCTTGCGCTCCCTTGGATCCAACGACATGAGTGCCTCAAGTGCGACACATCGCGGGGAGTTACACACGTCCGGTGCCTGACGATGACTCCCGCTTCCCCGATCCAGCAGTAGTTGTGGAAGTAGAGCTCCCAAATCCGAACCCCGCAGCGCGACGGCGCTCCGGTGAAGATGTCTCTCATTCGCGCAGTCCAAACTTGGGACCACGGTCACGAGAGAGAGAGAGAGAGAGGGGAGGGAGAAAATATCAATTAGAGGTCCTCCCAAAAGTGAGAAGACCTTTATTGATTATTGGTGTATTTTATTTGGCCAAATACCCCCACTATATATAGGGGGGAGGTACTACCTCCCTCAAAGTTCTGGGGTGGGACTAAAGGAGAGGAGGGGGGAGGGGAGGCCGCCGGACACCTAGTGGGCCCATCGCACGCGCGGGGGGGGGGGGGGGGGGGGGGTAGGCCCAGCCGTCCACCCCCTTGGCCCCTTCTCCCTCTTTCCTTCCCCTAATGGGCCCTCTCCCCTCCGGGAATTGGCCCATTAAGCCTTTGACCATTTAATTGATTTTTATCTTTATTAAATAATTATGAATAAATGATTAAATCAATATTTAACATTCATTCACATATTATTCAACCTCCATGGCTATGGAACACCTTCCACCTCCACTCCGGACATCCTTCGGACTTACCGAAACCCTTTCGGTTTTCTCTCTACTATTCTTCGGTGATTCCACCGATCCTATAAACACTCTCTAAGCATCATCAAGCCCTTAAGCATGATACCCCATGGTTCGGGAACACTCTAGACATGGTCGGGACACTCCCGCACCAATGATCGACAAAGGGACCTGGATGGCCATGTGACCCCTGTGCGTTCCACGAAGATCTTTCGTCGTTTGAACCGGGACAGTCGTGTCTTATTCCCTTTGTCACTCGATACTTGCATTGTCCGAGATCTGATAAATGACATCACCATGTCGTGTTCAATCTCGTTACTGAACAATGCTACTTGACTCGTTCCGACAAGTGATATCCCCGTGATCAAATCATACGCTGTGCAGCTATTGGATATAACTTCTCTGAGTGGGCCCTTTAAGTATCTTCTCGTCACATGGACGGACAAATCCCGCTCTTGACATATATTGCCTCTACGATTTCCTCCGAGTACCTGAACACACCTTTATAACCACAGTATTACCAAGTGGTGCTTTATGCTATCTAAGCACTCTCGAGAGACAGTGATTGATATAGCCTCACGGTCTAAGGAATAGTCTACGAGGATCCATTTCTAATCATCATAACTTGAACTTCGTGACATGATCGGGTCACGATGTTTAGGTTGGATATTGGTTCATCATCTCATTCTTGGAATGAGATGACTCCATTTCCAACTGGAATAAATGCCACATCATCAGGAAACATGATCATCTGTTGACCAATGAACCAGTGACTAGAGTTTCACTAGGAACCCCTGGTTGTTTGTATATCACACGTGTATTGATGTTTCCACTCAATACAGTTATAGAATGATATAAAACTTAATCATAAACTATATGAAATATGATAATAGTCCTTACTACTATTTGTCTCTAGGGCATATTTCTAACAGTCTCCCACTTGCACTAGAGTACAAATACACTAGCTGCATTTGTTCTCAATCATCGGCACCATATATCCGGTACCCTGAACATCCTTTCTCATGGAAGAGGTTGAGTCTTGGGCCTATACTTTACAGTCCCAAATCCTTTGCAACTTACTAATGTCACCTTGATTGAAATCAATACTTTATCATCACATGATAACATCTGTGTGTATGCATCGTCGCTATGGCAGCAGAACGAGGCCTGATTCCAGGAGCCTAAAGTGACTTTAGATCAACCTCGAGGGCTTTCTCATGGGCACTGTTCCCTGGGACACATCATTCTACATTAAAAGCGAACTAGCCCCGCCATAACATTATACAACACTTTAGATGGTACCCTTATCTATTATTATAAATGTATTCATCGAAACACCAGTGCACTCTGTGCAACTTTCGATGTTTTGTTCACCTTGCTTCCTACTTGACATTAATCGGTATTTACTGGAGTTTCCAACATATTCCCTAATAACATAACCCCTTATGTTTTAAGATATGTCATCCTTTATGGATTTGGAAAATATATCCATAATTCTTTACTAGGCACTATAGAAAAACTTAGCTCAACGTTCCGTGATTCAAACATAATCACTTTTAAACGTTCCTTATTGGATCACATATTATGTTAAGTTATCATCATGGTTCACTAAGATAGAACCTATGTCTCAACATAGTGGACGATGATCATCCTTTTCTTTCTATCAACCATTGATGTTAAACTTAATACTATTTCTAATTTGAGTTATTAAGGACCAGTTCCTTAATTAACTTCTATTCTGAAACCCCTTTCAGAATCCCTTAAGGAATACTACATAATATCATAATACACCTATTATCAACTTCTACATCTTATAAATCATTATTTATAAGTATTTGCCCTTTTATTCTTAACACAATTAAGAATTATTCCCATAAGCTCCCACACTAAAATATGTCACTCGCATATTGTTTTAGGAAGACTTTCATAGCTCCCACTCAATTTTATGCAAATTGCATATCCACTCACTATTTTGAACAACTTCAAAATCTTTTGATCAAATATCAAACTTGGAGATTTACTATGAGATACTAGTATTGTTACTAGTTTTAAATCCTCTAGACATGAAGCACACATTAATCAAATTCATTTGAATTTTTCCAATGCTTGACAAATTGTGCTTTTGTCATTCACCCCCTTTTCCACTATGGCTTTGCAGTCATTTGGGAAAATTCAAGTAACCCCTTTTACCTGTGAGATTCAGCAATGAATTGCTTTCTAATCTCAAGTGAATTTTTTGCTTTTAGGATTTCTCATAATTCTAGTTTACCATTATTTCCTTAGTAGTTCATAGGTATGTCATATTCCAAGAATCATGACAAATGATTCACAAATGTCTCCATACAAGATATGGATTGCATTTTGAATCCTACTTCATGTAGTGAAAACACTAGTGGAAAAAACACAATGATCAATATCATTGATTCTTTCCTTTGTGAAGAGAATCATTCAGCAACATTGTCCGTTGCGCTTCTCAACACTCTGATGCAGAGATATGAATCCTCATCGTGTTTTTCACTATTTTCCATTTTATCCATAATCGAGAAACATCACTAGAAGTGAGCTTTCTCAAGAATGCACCAAAGTCCAAGCAGTACGAATCTTGCTTTCCTTTTGGTTTCAGCTATGGGTTTTGTATTCAAAGTTTCCAATGAATACTCTACAAGGACTTATTCGCTATTGTTTTGGTTATATCGAATAACCCCAAAACTTTCACGAATTCAAATGGTTCACTATAAATTCTAATTGAGTGCTTACTATTTCTAACTAATGGTCTCTACATCTATACTACACCGATTTATTTGGTGCCCTCTATTCACCCACTTTGATACCTAATATCACATTGTGATGCTTTGCATTTTGACGTTTCAAAACGCTTTGCATTCCACAATTTCTTTTATGCCATTCTTATAAAGTTGAATTTCATTACTATTGATCAAATCATACTAATTAGATTCTCTTTTATATTTACACCCTTTTATTGATGAAACTCTTTGATCAAGTCAAACAGTTTCATATTCATGTTTCCTTTGGTAAACTTATTTACACATTTAAACAATCATATTATGATAATTACCATTTTTTTGTTAAAATGCAATACATCGAATATGTATTTATTTTTAACAATTCATTAACCACTCTGTATTCAAGTAATACACGGTGTTCAAGTTATTTTTGCCAAACTTGGGCATGATTTATATGTGATAAGATATCGAATGACTTTCACATATTATCACATAACTTTGAATTTAAACAATGGTTTTCATTCCGTAATGAAATGTCATTTAAGTTGGGTATTTTAAGGCATTTTAATATTTTACAAATGTTCATGCATTATCAATTAGTTTCAAACAACAAGGATAATTCACACATAATCAAACAAGATATGAACACGAATAGAAATCATTCATAAAAGTGGAACAACTGTTTGTTACAAACTCATATGAATAACCGTCTCATAAAGTGTGAGACACACTAAAGAAGTTCACAATCTCTTGATTACAATAATCATCCTAAAACACAAACTAAATGATAAATGTTGAGGGAGAGTGTCGTCGGCCATCATCATCATTTTTGCCATCAACACGCAACGTCACCTCCTCTCCAGCAAGCACCTCTCAGGCAGAAGGACCTATTTTCAGCAAAACAGAACAAGTATCAGATATACTTAACACTGCAAATGTGTTTGCAAGATTATAACATTTATAAAACTGTATATCAAATATATACCTTTGTCATTGATGACCTGAGCGACATCTGGTTCAACCAACACATTCCTGAGATGTGTCACGAACCGGTGGAACTCCATTGATTCCGCGTCACCCCTCATTACGCAAGTCCTGACTTGTGCTTGGTAGCTTGGTGGCAGCGACCACAGCACAATGTCATTTGCAAAAGAGCCCGTCATCCAGCTATCCAGGAAGTATGCAGGCCTCATGTACACATCATGCATGCGCTCCAAGTGGTCGTCCAGTGATGAGTTCTCCTCCATCTTAATGGAGAGGAAGTCTCCCATCAGCTCATGCTCCCATATGCGTGCTTGTTCCACGAAATGTGTCCTAAGCTGTAGCATCACCCACGAAAGGCCACAACTCATCCACCATTCCGAAACGCATGGTAACTAAAATGAAGGAGGCCATCTCACAACAGAGATAGCGGTCTTTCCGCTGCTCTGGGGTCTATAGGTCAGTGAGATGATCCAAATCCACCCCGTTGAGTATGTAGTAGACCATGTCATTCTCGCTAAGGAGAACGTGGAGACGTGCAACCCATATGGAGAAGTTTGATCCATCTAATATAAGCTTCTCTCCTTCTAACCAATCAATCGTCAATAGGAAAGGTGCCATCTACATTTATAATTGCAAAAGGAATTTAGACTAAGTTTATAATTAAATGAGTTAATGATAACTCCACTCATAAACACCTATCCCCAAAAGGGTTCCTAGTGATAACACGACCCCTATCAGCCACATCTCCCCCAATTGACACGGCTATCGATGTTGGTTCAAAGGTGGACACTAAACGTCAGTCACATCATTCATGCGACTCGTGCTCGATCTTTCGACCATCCGTGTTCCGAGGCCACGCTTATATGGCATGCTAGGCTCTCCAACTAAACCTTAGTGTATTCGCTATGCAACATGGCTTACACCCACTGTATGCGAACGTAGATATGTCTGACACCCAGTCCTGTACCCTGGATTGCCTCATACCGAAGAACTTTCTTGGTGGTGCACACTAAGGGGGAACACAATCGTTGGTAATTTTAACAGGGATCATCTTATTAGGATACCGTCGAGTATCTAATACTAGCACACAATAAGATATACAAACAATAACATTGAATGTAAATGCAATGTGATATGGTCCTTCACTTCATGATCTCCATCCGTCGTCACCGGATTCCGGCGCCAGGGTTCCGGCGCCGTAGACACCAGGGTACCGGTGTCATTCCGGCGTGGTAGTCCGTCACCTCCATGACTATCTACTACTACGTAACAAAAGGCAATCACTTTACCTTTGCCACAACCATATCACAAAGCAACGCCCCCTGCAAAACAAAGTTAGACGCCTCTACTTTATCTTTGCATGTTTTACGTGGCTGAATGGGCTTTCGCACAAGAACCGTTCTTACCTACGAACTTTCAGCACAACGCTGATCAAGTAGTTGTCTCTACTACACCCCTTTTGGGGCGCTCCGTTGCAAATGGTATACCAACTAATGCGAGAGAGACAAACACCCCCCTAAGCCACTTTATACGGTACAAGCCGTATGTCAAGCGTGGACAAGTCTCGCGAATGAACGCGTAAAGTCGGTTGGGGGCCGCTTCATCAAGCATTACTGCGGTATACACAAGTACACGTGGGAGGGTAACAAATAAAAGATCAATGCCCACACGCTACATCTCGTGTGTTCTACCTGTACTAGCATTACTACGCATAGATCTAGCTCTGATACCACTGTTGGGGTTCCGCGTATGAAAACAATAAATTTTACCCTACGCCCCTGAACCCCTGAAGCTGTCAGGACCTATCTATTAGTAATACAGTAACAGGAGGGGCTTTTCGCGAACTTACCCTTGAAGACTGAAAAGCGTTGTCAACGCTCAGGAGAGCGTGGTTGTGAAGTAAATATGCCCTGAGAGGCAATAATAAAGTTGTTATTATGTATTCCTTGTATATGATAGATGTTTATTTTGCATGCTATAATTGTATTGATAGGAAACATCAATACATGTGTGTTTAATAAACAAAAGGGTTCCTAGTTATGCCTCTCTTATAGACTAGCTTGTTGATTAACAAGATGATCAAGGTTTCCTGATCATGGACATTGGATGTTGTTAATAACAAGGTCATAGCATTTGTGAAATGATGTGATGAACATTCATCCGAAGTATAGCATTATGATCAAGTCATTATGTTTATATTGCTATAACATCATACAAAGTAGTCTTAGTCCTTAGACCATGAGATCATGTTAATTGCTAACACCAGAAGAGTATCTTGATAACATCAAACGTCACACCGTAACAGGGTGACCATAAAGGTGGGTTCAGTGTTATGAAGGTGTTATGTTGAGGCTCATGGATCAAGAGTGGAATTTTTCAATCCCGATGACGGATAGATATACTCTGGGCCCTCTTGGTGATATCACATTAAGATAGCTTGCAAGCAAGTGATGTGATCACTAGAATGTTATATCACGGGAACGAGAAAAAAGTGCATGTCGGTAACGAGATCAAACTAGGTATTTGGATACCGATGATCGAATCTCGGACATGTATTATATCATGAGACAAAGGGAGTAAATTGCTGACATTAAAGGTTCTCACGATCACAGAAGTCATCATTGAATATGCAGGAGTCAGTATGGATCTCCAGGTCCCGCTTCTGATTATTGATCTGAGAGGAGTCTCAATCATGTCTGCATTATTCGCGAACCGTAGGGTGACACACTTAAGGGTTGCCGGACACCATTTAGGAGCACATATGTTCCAGACAAAAGGTTTGCAAAGCGCAGGAAATGTTTCGATAGAAACAGGAATTGTTTCGATAGAAACCGGAATTGTTTCGGGTGAAATTGCAGAAAGTGGTTCTACATGTGATATTGAAATGTTGCAAGGGGTTTTATGTGAATGTTTGTTAATTAAAGTAATTAACAAAATTCTGAATAAAATAAATAAAAGAGTTTTATTAATTGAGAGTTGCATTTAATTTGGTGGAAATTAAATACATGTGAGTGGGATTTTGGGTGGAGGCCATGTTTATGTGAGTGGAGGTTCACCACATGAATGAAGGAGGGGAGGAGTCCCCCCCTCATGCGCCGGCTATGGGAGGGGAGGGGTCTCCCTCCCTCCTATATAAAGCCCCCCTCTCACAAAACACACCTCCTCGTGAAGGATATCTCTCCCCCTCTAGATATTCCCCCATGGTCTCTGATTAGCGAGATACATGTTCCCGGTGGCCTTGCGTCTGGAAGGAGTTGCTGCTTCCACTGATTCGCTGGAGCGAGGAGGTGGAGGTTGTCCGGTGGCTTGAACGTGTGTGCGAGGACAGATGCGCTGCTGATTTGCGGCGCTCGGACTTCCACACGATCTTGAGATCGGCAAGCGTACGACTACATCAACCACGAGTTCCTACTCGTTAACAAAACTCGTTGTCTTCAAGGGTAAGTTCTCCATGGATGTATGTCCACCCGTTGCTCTGTATCTAGTAGATAGATCTTGGCGTATAGTTCTCATCATAGGAATTTTTTTGTTTTCTATGCTGCGGGCCCAACAGTGGTATCAGAGCTTGATCTATGCGTAGGTGCTTTGCACGGGTAGTACACATATGTTTATATGTGGGCGATGATGATCATGTTATTGCATCTTCTATGTACTTTGGATATTGGTGGCATAGTGGGATGACGCGGCCCGGACCAACCTTACATGTCATCATACATGAGACCGGTTCCACGACTGACATGCAACTAGTTTTGCATAAGTGTCTAGCGGGTGTCTGTCTCCTACTATAGTCAATATCTTATTTACAACGAGTTGCTAATAACTTGGTTATCCTCGTTGTGGTTCATGTTCGTAGGTAAGACCGGTTCTATCTCCGAAAGCCCTAAGCCACGTAAAACTTGCAATTGATAAATTAGAGGCGTCTAGTTTAGATCGTTGCTAGGCTAGTGTCTTGATATGGTATTGTTGTAAGTAGATGTATGATAGATACTCTTACAACTCACTTAACGTGTAAGTTCCATAGACCTTGGCCTTATACACAAAGGAATGATAGAGATCATACCACGATGCAAATGATAGAGATCAAATGCATGGACTATATCACCTCACTTCACACATTAGATGTTTGCATCTTATATTGCTAGTTTGGCGCTTTTGGTAGCATTATAAGATGATCCCTCATTTAGATATCAAGATAAAATGTGTTCTTCCTTAAGTATGCACCGTTTTGTGGATCGTGTTTTGAGGCATCACGTGATGATCGGGTGTTCTCGACTCTACGCTTTCATACAACGGGTGTAAGACAGTTTTACACACGCGAATACTAAGGTTCTTACTTGACGAGCCTAGCATGTACAGACATGGCCTCGGAACACGGACCGAAAGGTTAAGCATGAGTCATATAGTTGATATGATGCCCATATAGATGCTCGCCTTTGAAGCTACACCGACTCACGTGATGATCGGACTTGGTGTAGTGGATTTGGTTCATGTAATCACCAAAAGGACACGAGTGATGTCGTTTTTGAGTGGGAGTTCATTAGTAATTTGGATTAGTTGAACTCAATCTATCATAAACCTAGTCTAAATATATTTTACAAATTCTGTTGTAGATGGCACCACCTGCTTTTAATTTCAATGTGTTCCTGGAGAAAGAGAAGCTTGCTGCGAATGGTAGCAACTTCACCAACTGGGCTATGAATTTGAGGATTCTCCTCACTGCTGCACAAAAGCAATATGTGCTAGAGGCGCCGCTAGGCCCCCCACCATCTCCTGATGCCCCTGATGAGGAAAAGAACGTCTATATAACTCGTCAGGAGGACCACAACTTAGTTCATTGCGGCATACTGTATGGGCTAGAGCCAGAACTTCGAAAACGTTTCGAAAATGGCAATGCTTTTGATACCGTGGGAGAATTGAAAATGATTTTCGATACCCATGCTGCCATAGAGAGTTATAATGCTTCTGAAAAGTTCTTTAGCTGCATGATGGAAGAGAACAGCTCCGTTAGTGAGCACGTACTCAAAATGTCTAGGTACGCCGATAAGATTGTGTCCTTGGGAATAACGATTCCCATTGACTTAGGCATACATCGTGTTCTCCAATCTCTGCCACCTAGCTACAAGAGCTTCATGATGAACTATAATATGCAGGGCATGAAGAAGTCTCTTCCCGAGCTTCTGTCAATGCTTAAGACTGCAGAAGTGGAGATTAGGAAAGAACATCAAGTGTTGATGATCAATAAGACCACCGGTTTCAAGAAGGACAAGAAAGGCAAGAATAAGGGAAAGAAGGGCGGCAAATCTGTTGCCGCGCCTGAAAAGAAACCCCGAGCTGGCCCTAAGTCTGACACCGAGTGCTACTATTGCAAGGGGATTGGCCATTGGAAGTGCAACTACCCCAAGTATTTGGCGGACAAGAAGGCCGGCAAGGCAAACAAAGGTATATGTGATATACATGTTATTGATGTGTACTTGACTAGTACTCGTAGTAGCACCTGGGTATTTGATACGGGATCGGTTGCTAATATATGTAACTCGGTTCAGGGGCTGCAGAACAAGCGACAACTAGCAAGGGATGAGGTCACGATGCGGGTCGGCAATGGATCAAGAGTTGATGTTTTCGCCGTCGGAACGCTACCTCTCCATATGCCGTCGGGATTAGTTATAAACCTGAATAATTGTTATTTGGTGCCTGCAATGAGCATGAACATTGTATCCGGATCGTGTTTGATGCAAAGTGGTTATTCGTTTAAGTCTGAAAACAATGGTTGTTCGATTTATATGAATAACATCTTTTATGGTCATGCACCTGTGTTGAATGGTTTATTTCTGTTGGATCTCCATAGTAGTATTATGCATATTCATAATGTTGATGCTAAAAGGATTAAACTTGATAATGATATATCTGCATATATGTGGCACTGCCGTCTAGGTCATATTGGCGTTAAACGCATGAAGAAACTCCATTCTGATGGACTTTTGGAATCACTTGATTTTGAATCATTTGATACATGTGAACCATGCCTTATGGGCAAGATGACTAGAACGCCGTTTTCCGGTTCAATGGAACGGGCGACAGATTTATTGGAAATCATACATACTGATGTGTGTGGACCAATGAGTGTGTCGGTGCGAGGTGGATATCGTTATTTTGTTACTTTCACGGATGATTTGAGTAGATACGGGTATATCTATTTCATGAAAGATAAGTCTGAAACCTTTGAAAAGTTCAAAGAATTTCAGAATGAAGTGGAAAATCATCGTAATAGAAAGATCAAATTTCTGCGGTCCGACCATGGAGGAGAGTATCTTAGTTACGAGTTTAGCACACATATGAAAGACTGTGGAATATTTTCACAACTCACGCCTGTCGGAACACCACAACGTAATGGTGTGTCAAAACATCGTAATCGTACTTTATTGGATATGGTTCGATCTATGATGTCTCTGACTGACTTGCTACTGTCATTTTGGGGTTATGCACTGGAAACCGCTGCATTCACTTTAAATAGGGCACCATCTAAATCCGTTGAAAAGACACCGCATGAATTATGGTTTGGAAACAAACCTAAGCTGTCATTTCTTAAAGTTTGGGGATGCGATGTTTATGTGAAGAAACTTCAACCGGATAAACTCGAACCCAAAGCGGAAAAATGCGTCTTCATAGGATACCCTAAGGAAATGATTGGGTATACCTTCTATCATAGATCCGAGGGAAAGGTCTTTGTTGCCAAGAATGGATCCTTTCTTGAGAAGGAGTTTCTCGCGAAAGGTGTGAGTAGTCGGAAGGTAGAAGTCGAAGAGGTTATTGAACCTTCTCTTCATGAAATAGCAAGTAGCGCAACAGCGGAAGTTGTTTCGGAGTTGACTTCACCTAATGAAGAGAGAGCTAATGATATTGATCATGAAACTCCGAAAGAGGACACTACCGAACCTCGCAGGTCAAGTAGGACACATACAGCTCCTGAACTGTACGGCAATCCTGTTATGAATTTCATGATTGATGAAATAGATGACCCTGCGACGTATGAAGAAGCGATGATGAGCCCTGATTCCAACAAATGGCTAGAATCCATGAAATCCGAGATGGAATCCATGTACAAAAACCAGGTTTGGACCTTGGTGGACTTACCTCACGATCGAAAGGCCGTTGAGAATAAATGGATTTTCAAAAGAAAAACTGATGCTGATGGTAATGTAACCATCTATAAGGCTCGACTTGTCGCAAAGGGGTTTCGACAAATTCAAGGAGTTGACTATGATGAGATATTCTCTCTCGTAGCGATGCTTAAGTCGGTTAGGATTATGTTAGCAATTGCTGCATATTTCGATTATGAAATATGGCAGATGGATGTCAAAACTGTGTTCCTCAATGGTAATATTGAAGAAGAGTTGTATATGATACAACCTAAGGGTTTTGTCGATCCTAAGGATGCTGATAAGGTGTGTAAACTTCAGCGATCCATCTATGGACTGAAGCAAGCATCCCGGAGTTGGAATCTCCGCTTTGATGAGGTGATCAAAGAGTTTGGATTTGTCCAAACTTATGGAGAGGCTTGTATTTACAAGAAAGTGAGTGGGAGCAATGTGGCATTTCTGATATTATATGTGGATTACATATTATTGATTGGAAATGATATATATCTTTTAAACAGTGTTAACTGTTATCTAAACAGCAAATTTTCGATGAAGGACCTTGGTGAAGCTTCATATATATTAGGCATTAAAATCTATAGAGATAGATCAAGACGCCTAATTGGGCTATCGCAGAGTACATACCTGGATAAGATATTAAAGAAGTTTAATATGGACGGAAGTAAGAAGGGGTACTTACCTATGTTGCAAGGCAAGACATTGAGTAAGACTCAAAGTTCGGCTACGGCGGAAGAAAGAGAGATAATGGATAAGATCCCCTATGCCTTAGCCATAGGCTCTATAATGTATGCCATGCTATGTACAAGACCGGATGTGGCACATGCTATTAGTTTGACTAGTAGGTACCAATCTGATCTAGGTTCAGAACACTGGATAGCGGTCAAAAATATCCTTAATTACTTAAGAAGAACTAAGGATATGTTTCTTGTATACGGAGGTGAAGAAGATCTAGTCGCTAAGTGTTATGTTGATGCTAGCTTTGACACTAATCCGGATGACTCTAAGTCTCAATCCGGATACGTATTTCTCTTGAACGGAGCAGCAGTTAGTTGGAGGAGCTCCAAACAACCTGTGGTGGCTGGATCAATGACGGAGGCGGAATATGTTGCTGCTTCAGAAGCAACGCAGGAAGCGGTTTGGATGAAGGAGTTCATAACGGAACTAGGTGTGGTTCCTAGTGCGTTGAACCCAATGGTGATCTATTGTGACAATAATGGAGCCATAGCCAACGCCAAGGAACCAAGGTCTCACAAGAATTCCAAGCATATTAAGCGTCGGTTTTACTCCATCCGCGAGCATGTCAAGGATGGAGATATAAAGATTTGTAAAGTGCACACGGACCTGAATGTAGCAGATCTGTTGACTAAAGTACTCCCTAGGGCAAAACATGACCAACACCAGAACTCCATGGGTGTTAGATTTATCACTATATAAACTAGATTATTGTCTCTAGTGCAAGTGGGAGACTGAAGGAATTATGAAGATTGGACTCCTCCTAAACCAGCTATACCTGAGACAACTATACCTGAACCAACTATTCCTGTGCCTATACCAACATATAAGAAGAGGGGAGTTATTGAACTAAATGATGAAGTGATGAAGGAAGCTAAGAAATGTCTTAAGGAGAAGGGAATTAAAGCTCCAGATGTCAAGAATTTACCTCCGATAGAAGAATTATGTAAGCCAATTCCCCATTCACCCACTATTGAGGTACACTCTCTCCAACACTTTGATGAAGGTGATATCCCTTACTCTAAACCTCCTGATCAATGCTTAGAAGAATTCGATATTTTTATTGTTAAGCAAGATAATTTTAATAAAAGGGTGCAAAATCATCTTATGGAAAACCTCTAATGTTGAGTTGAAGGATATTGTGGAAAGAACCTCTAATGATGTTAAAATGCTTGTTAAACATTTTCAAATGGTTCAAACTCAAATAGATCAACTTATTAAAGTACAAAAAGACTTGCTAGTTAATGCCGCTAAAGAAAAACATGTTTATGAAATTAGAACTAGAAGTGGTGCTGCTACCCAGGATCCTCTATATTCTAAGGGGCATCCTAAAAAAATCGAGTAGGATTCTCAACAAGCTAAAAATAGTGGTACTACTCGTAAGAAAAGGAAAAAGAGACATAAAACTATTGTAGAACCCTCTGAACCTGCTAAAGATCCTAATAGTATATCTGTCTCTGATGCTGAAACTAAAAGTGGTAATGAAGAAAATGATGTTCCTGATAAATAAAAAGTTGAAGAAGAACCTGAAATGTGCACTAAGAATACTAAATACACTTGACATGGGTATACCCTATAGGTACTTAAGCTTGGTATATACGGTCTGAATACATCAGAAACCCACGATGTCGCCAAGGCCCAAATACAGAACTCGAGTAACCTACGGACTCTCGATTGCTTGAAGAACAAGAAGAAGCTAAAGATAGAAAGTTCAAAGGGGAAAACCCTAACCTGTAACCAACTCGACCAGCTACCCGAGACCTAGACTATCAATATAAAGGCTAGGAGGGGGCGGCGAGGAAGACACACGCAACCCTAGTTTCCACAACCCTCGCCAGATTGCATCTGCGCACCATTGTAATCCTCGATTCCTTCAATAATTCCACGAGCAGACAAGCAGGAGTAGGGACCTCTGCGAGGCCTGAACCTGGGTAAATCTTCGAGTCCCCTGTGTGCTTGTTTGCTAGCCGATAGATGTCTCCAGCGCTCCCTCCTCCAAAACCCAAGTCCATAACAATGGGCATTGATGAGTTAAACCCTCGTCAATTGGCGCCGTCTATGGGAATTGGTAGTGCTGATGTTGCGGCTTCTTCAGCCCCATCAACCGCGATCTACAACTGCGCAATAACAGAGATTCGCTAACTCTTCGGTGCGTTCGACTTCACCGTCCACACGCCGGCCACTCGCCCGGCCTTCGAGTTCGTGGGCGACGGAATCAGCCTGGCGATCGGGAGCTTCCGCTTCCAAGTTGGTCAGATGGGCACGCTTCGCATGCCTGACCAGCCGACGATACCATCAATTGCTCCAGCGTCATGGTTCCCTCCGGCGATCAGCACCCTCAGGGAGCTCAATGCATCGACAACAGTCGAGAATACGGTCAGCAACGGCAGTCATGAATCCAATCTGGATGATCTGGCAACTGAAGATAGAGCCTACGGTTCCGGATCTGAAAGTTGTGGGAGCAGCAGCTTCCCCAACCACTTCATGTGCACCGTCATCAACACGGGCGATTCCTCTTCCAATCGTGACAACACGGGCAATGGTGGCCATGGAGCTGACCCGCCAAACGGCGGACCACCCAATGGCGGCCCTACCAACGGCGCCCCCGTCAACAACGGAGGGGCAGCCGAACCCCCCACCATGATAAACGAGCAAACTGGCGAACGCGTCGTGATCAGGCTCAACAATCTCGAGTGGGCTCGTTGCCGTGAAGCCCTACGAGGCCACCCTCTACCCTTCGGCTCCGTGCAAGAACTGCTGATGGGTTACCATTGGCTCCTGAAGGAGGAATATAAACGCCAACTACAAACAACCGTGCAACTCGAGGCGCGTAAAAAGTCGGCAGATGAGTCGAGCCTCCGACGAGCTGGGCTCTCCTCCAACGGAGGATCCTCCTCCAAATGCAACGAGTACATCGCTAAAAAGAGGCGATCTCGATTGGCCCACCTCATCGAACAAGAGCGTGTAGAAGCCGCAAAGGTCCTCGACTTTGGCTCCATGACGGTAGATACACGTGGCAACGTGCTTCCAAAAACGCCACAAGCTGCGGTAACGGCGACCACCATGTACCTTCTCAACAACCAGCCACCAGCTGTAGACCCTCAAGCTGCCATGCACCGATCTACGATCGCAGGCTTGGGGTTAATCAAGGCCGCCCTCGACAAAGAACCAGCATCGGAACCGAAGAAAGGCAAGGCTCTGGCAAAGCGCTACTCCTCGCCCTCATCTAGCAACGACAGTCACGATCTATCTCGACGTCGCCGTTCCCGGCGACATGACCACGACTACGATGCGCGCGATGACCTCACGCAGCGCAAAATCGACAAATCAAGGGCGCGACATGCCCGATCGGCTGACTCAGAAGACGAAGATGTAGAGCTCTGTGGCGCTAGATGCTTCAGCAGGGCCATCAGACAAAAGCGAATGCCCAAGGGGTTTAAGCTCCCATCAGAAAACCCAAAGTTTGATGGTCTACAGGACCCAAAAATCTGGTTAGAGGACCATATCTCCTCCATCAGGCTCCACGGTGGGAGTCGAAGCATGGCCATGCAATGCCTGCAGCTACAGCTGCAGGGCGCCGCCCGAGCATGGCTCAACAACCTCCCACGCAGATCCATCCGCAGTTGGGAAGAGCTGGTCTATAGCTTCATGCGCAACTTCAAGGGAACCTACAAAAGGCCCGCATCAATCGAAGAGCTGAGATGCTGCCAGCAAAGGTCGGGCGAGTCGCTACGCTCATACATCCAGAGGTGGTCCATCATCAAGAACTCCACAGAGAATATCTCGGAGGATCGCGCGATTGACCCATTCAATGACGACGTACGCCGCATAGAGCTCAGGGAGGAGCTAGGCCGCTCGAAGCCCAAAACCATCGACCACCTGATGGAAATCGCGAATCACTGGGCATATGGAGAAGATTTGGTGAAAAATCGCGTTCACTCCGATGAAGAGGTAGAACTCGAATGCAGACGCTATTGCCGAAGCAAATGCCGCATGCGCATCTACAATGACCGCGACGACGTCAACATGGTCACAGCCGGCTACGCCGACAGACGCGACGACAACCGCAACAGCGGCTACCGCAGCGGCGGATACCGCGACTCCGGGAAAACCACGCAAGTATGGCAGCACCGCAATCACGATGAGGCACCCGCAACATCCATCGAAGACAAGCTGTCCGGGCCATGCACTGTGCACTTCTACATCGACAAGCACGGCGGAAAAAAGAAGTCCAGCCACCTCCTCAAGGACTGCCGCGAGTTCCTCAAACTGCATGAGGGACTGGCTCGGATGAATCGCAACACAGTCGAAAGGGGCTACAGAGCCGCCCCAGGCGCCGTGGCACATGGAGCTCCGCCACCACCACCTGGACTACCCCCAAATGCAGAAGGCCATCACTCGCCAAGTCAACTTAGTGACAAACTCACCACCATCCACCACTGAGTACCTCAGTGGAAGCGACTCCTGCATTACCTTTGACAAGCGCGAACACCCGCGCCAAGTACCTCGCCCAGGCCATTGTCCCCTCGTCCTCGAGGCGCAAATTGGAGGCTTCGACATGTCGCGTCTTCATGGACGGCGAAAGCGGCATCAACCTTATGTTCGCGAGTACCTTGCGAGCAATGAGGATCCCTCTAACCTGCCTAGAGGCCTTAGACACAACATTCCACGACATCGTCCCAGGCAAAGGCATATATCCCCTTGGCAAAATCAACCTCGACGTCATCTTCGGCACACCGAAAAACTTTCGGCGCGAGCGCATCGACTTCGAAGTCGTCGACTGGCCCTCACAGTACCACTGCATCCTTGGACGTGTCGCGTTCGCTAGGTTCATGGCAGTGCTGCACTACGCCTATCTGCAGATGAAAATGCCAGGCCCTAATGGCATCATCACAATCAACGGGAGCTTCGAGAGGTCCGACAGTTGCGGCAGGGAATTCAACAGAATCTCCCAGTCCTTCGGCATGCAGGAGGAACTCGCAAGATTGAAGGAGTCGACAGACAATAGTCTGCCTCCCCTAAGCCGGCCAAGCTCACCCGACTTGTCCTTCGACTCATCAGTGCACACGAAGAAAGTTCAGGTCCACCCATCGGATCCCGCCAAGACGGCTCTCATCGCCAACAACTTGAGTCCCGCATAGGAACTCGCGCTCGTCGAATTCCTCCGTGAGCACTAGGAAATCTTCGCCTGGTGTCCAGCGGACATGCCAGGAGTTCCCAGGGAATTCGCCGAGCACGCACTCAACGTCAACCCAGACACAAGGCCAGTCAAGCAAACAATTCGGTGACTATCTGAACCAAGAGCAAAGGCAGTCGGAATGGAGATCAACAGACTCCTCGACACCAAATTCATACGCGAGATCAAGGAAAGCACTTGGCTCGCCAACACGGTGCTAGTACCAAAAAAGGACACGGATATCCTGCAGATGTGCGTGGACTTCACCTCTTTGAATAAGCACTGTCCGAAGGACCACTTCCCGCTACCGCGAATCGACCAGATCATCGACTCCACCGCGGGATGCGAGCGCCTCTTATTCCTCGACGCCTACTCAGGCTATAACCAGATTCGAATGAAGAAGGAAGATCAAGAAAAAACAGCGTTTACAACGCCTTTTGGTGTGTTCTGCTACAACACAATGCCCTTCGGGCTAAAGAACGTAGGAGCCACCTACTAGCGGTGCATGCAGGCTTGCCTCAAGAACCAACTTGGTCGCAACATTCAAGTCTATGTCGACGACATAGTAATCAAGACCAAAGAGGAAGCCTCACTAATCGACGATTTGCGCGAAACCTTCGCCAACCTCGACCGCTACCGGATCAAGCTCAATCCAGACAAATGCGCCTTTGGCGTACCATTTGGGCAACTACTCGGGTATCTTATCTCCGCGTGAGGGATCGAGGCGAACCCGAAGAAAATAAAAGCCATACTGGCCATGGAGAAGCCGAAAAACATAAGAGGCGTCCAGCAGCTGGTTGGGCGAATCGCGGCGCTCAGTCGATTCATCAGTCGAATGGGCGAGAAGGCACTACGTTTCTACCAACTCCTCTACAAAGCCAACAAATTCGAGTAGACCAACAAGGCACATGAAGCATTCGAAGACCTCAAGCGCCTACTATCCACCTCGCTAGTACTGGTGACCCCACGCGAAAGGGAACCACTGTTGCTATACATCTCCGCCACCAACCAGGTGGTCAGCACGTTGCTCGTGGTAGAACGAGCCGAGGAAAACAAGGTCCATGGAGTACAACGCCTAGTCTACTACCTCAACGAGGTACTTACGCCAACAAAACAGCGGTACCCGCACTACCAGAAACTGGCGTAGGACGTCTTCATGACGGCCCGGCGACTGCGCCACTACTTTCAGGAGCACCCAATCGTGGTAGTCAATGACGCCCCGCTTGGGCACATCCTCAACAATCCCAGCGCCACCGGACGAGTCGCGCTTTGGGGAATCGAACTGTCTCCACGAGACATTACATATGAAAAACGCGATTCAATCAAGTCGCAAGTTCTCCCTGACTTCCTCATGCACTGGATGGAGAACCAGCTCCCCGAAAAACCAGACATGTCCTACCTCTAGACAATGCACTTCGACGGTTCCAAGCGAAAGGACGGGGCCGGCGCATGTGTCATACTGACATCGCCCTAGGGAGACAAACTAAAATATATCATGCGAATGCAGTTCACCGCCTCCAACAATGAAGCTGAATACGAGGCCCTACTGCACGGGATGAGGATGGCAAAATCCTGCGGCGCCAAGAGACTCATAATATATGGCGACTCCAAGCTGGTCGTCAACCAGACAATGCACGAGTGCGACGCACTGAATGACAACATGATCGCCTACCGCGACCTCTACGACACACTCGAATAAATAAAGCTAAGTGCCCCAAAACTCTGTGTTCCTTTTATTTTCTGCAATTAATCCACTCGGGGGCTATGCCACCCTGTGCACATTTGTTCTATGAACTAACGCGATATCCTGAGTAGCTGGCGCACCAGTCGAAACCCTTGATAAACACCAACCCAGTTGCAATGCACCTGACAGGTTGGCAAGGGGCTGAGATAAGCACAAGTCAGGCTAACGAAAAGGAATCGCATAGTGCAACGCACTCACAAAACATACACGCTAACAAGCTCCTTATACATCAATGTCAATCAATTATACACAACATATATACGAACTTTACAACACTGGTACAACTATGTGCAGGATACAAACTAAACTACTGTTGCAGCAAAGGAACGTTGGTTTGCTCCTCAAAGAAGTCGACGATCTCCTCCGCTGGGCGATCCACCGCCTGGTAGTGAGGAACCATGTTCCAGGTCAAACCCGCTGGCGGCGCTGGAGGTCCGGCCGCAATTGCAGCAACATCCACATCAGGTCTGTGCAGTCGCACCAGAGACAGAGCAGCCTTGGCACCAGCCACTAGCTTCTGCCGTACACACTCGCGGACCGCATTCAAGTCTTGGAAATTGTCAAGAAGGGCCAACAGGCTCGATGGAACGATGTCCAGCAGAAACATCGTCCGATAAATATTCTTCAGGCACGATTGCGACTTCTTCAGGAAGTGAAGCACTCACGATGCACGATCCTGCAGGGTCGCTAGTGCGATTGCACGATCATGATCCACCCAGAAATATCCACTCGCCTGAAGCTGCTCTTGGGTCAGATCATTCATGCGAATAACAATCCTATCTTTCTCATCCTGCGGATGGTGCGCACTGACAACTACACCAAGCAAAGGCAGAAGTATGAAGACAACGGACTACTGCGAGTGACTATAAGGAAAAGATAAGGAAGAAGAAAACTAACATTTGAATTGGTCGCCCAGCTATGTCACTTCCCCTAACAGATATTGTTCTCGGGCGGCGGCCTTCTCCGCCTTCGACTTCCATACATCCGCGTTACCGCGGAGTGTGGGAAATTCATGCTCCAACAGCTTCACGCGGTCACGGAGTCGCGAGAGCAGAGACAGCTCATCCACCCTTGAGCGCGGTGGTGCCAAGGTGTCATCAAGGGGCGGCGAATCCTGAGGCTCCCTCAAAGGATCACTCGATGTGCCCTATCACAAGTTAAGCAAGAGACAATAAGAAGACTAAGGCGAGGCATAGACAAAAGACTCGAGTGCATTCAAGATTAACAAAGTATCAGCAGATACACTCGCCAAAAGGCATGTTCTCGACAAAAGACATAAGCTATTTAACTATTACAAGACGCGACTACTGAGGAGCGATTGGCTTCTTCGACTTCGACTTTGGTTTTGGGGGCCTCATCGAGTTTGTGGCAGTGTCAGACGCCACAGACTTTCCCCCGGCCCCTAATGTCGCAGCCTTAGCCATCTTCTTGGCTCGCTGAAACTCCTCAGAGTACTTCGCAACTGTATTGATCAGCTATAGTCCGTACTTGCCACAACCAGTCGTGAAAGGAGCAAAGACTACCTGCTGGCCATCCGCGCTGACAGGCATCGCCTTGGAGACCGTTGCAGGATCAACTTCGACTCCGTGTGCTTGAACCATGGCGAGTGACATTGAAGCACCAGCCGCACGGAGTGAGCTCTTGAAGCTTGAAGGAATGCCTCCGGCAAGGGACTCCACTAGCTCATCCATATTCTCGATCAACTCAGCTTTGGGCCCCAGCTCTTCCCGGAGGCGACTGAGCACGCCCTTGGCCTTGGTGAGCGTCCCCTGAACGGCAGCGCTGCGATCCTCGACTACCGAAATGGCACCCGCCAGGGCGTCATCACGATGGAGTGCCTAGGGATCGAAGCTCAGACCGCTGGCATCTACACAAAACCAAAGCATGGGTACAAAAGTCAGTACCAACAACATATTTGAAAGAGGAGAAAACATCAAAAATTCTGACAAAAGAATACCTGAGGAGCTTTGGCAATCGAGAAAAGCTGTTCCTCGAATAACTTCTCCCTAGCCACGATGGAGGCGCAGATCCTCCTCGCGTTTCTGCGACTCGGCACATGCTGTGACTGCCTCATCCCTTTTTACTGCCGCGGCGAGCGTTTTCTCGAGGGAAGCAGTGCTACGAAGGAGTGCATTATGCTCAGCTATGACACAAACGAAGATAAACCATCAGTCGAATACATCAAAAGGATATAGAGCAAAAGTAAGGAACACTCACTTTCCACCACGCGATGGCGATTGTCCAGCATTGCATGATGACGACCCATCGCAAGCACCTACTCCGCAAGGCGAGCGGCTTCCTTCACAACAAGCTGTGGCAAAATACATAGTAAAGGATCAACATATGGCACAGATGAAAATCCGACTGCAAAATCAAAAGAAGAGATACTACACTTACATGATCCTCCAAAGACTCCGAAGTCGATGGATTCGCAGACATCCGGATAACCATCTGGTGCTCCACATTGTGTGGAGAACTTGACGAATTATGCCTAGAGTGGGCCGCCAATGGAGGAGAAGGGGCACGCTCAGCCATTTTCTTGGCTTTGGAGGTCGCGACTCTAGATTCTTTCAAAAATTGTACGTCGCCAGAAGATGACAACGCTTGCTAACTACAAATCAAAACCAATATCAAGAAAAGGCAACTTCAAAGAACAACAAGAGAAAGACTCATGCACTTACCAATCAAACTTGTCAAAGTCAAAGGTTTGATCCCCCGACTTTGATGACGACTCCTTCAGGAGGCGCATCTTCTTGCGAGAAGATGGCGCCACGGCACTCACAGGAACGGCAGGTATAGGCGACTCTGCACCAACAGCTGCACCTTCTGGAGTCGAAGGAGACGATGCATCCGACTCCTCGCTGCACGAACGCTTACGAGTGTCTGGACCACTCGACTCGGGGGCTTCCTCCTCCACATCAGATGGGACAGTCGACTCCGACTCGTCCTCTTCCAAGGCTTCACGAGGGATAACCCCCTCAGGAAGAGGGGGCATACAGGGTGACACCCCCCAATCCTGCATACAGAAAACAATTTAGCGCAAAGTCAAGAAAGCAATCGACAAACAAAGCTACTACGTAGCATAACTATACCTTAGGAGGAGGGTTAGCAGCATCGAATGGAGGTACGTCTAGATCATTGGGAAGCACATCCTTTGCGATGTACTTGGTGACTAGTCGCACCCTTTTATCTACCTCACTCGCGGACATGCCATCGGCAGATACGCGAGTGACATCGTTTGCGCCAGCCCACTGGAACATAGGGTGGACTCTGGCCTGCAAGGGCTGGACACGACGACGCAGCCATGTGCGAATGAGGGCACAACCTCCCTCCTCTTTACCCATGCGACTCTCGAGGTCGCAGACATGCTCATATAGCACATCTGTCTCTGCGGACTTGCCGGGCATCACTATGTTCTTCCAGGAACACCTCCTCTTGCACGGGGTCGTGGGATCGAAGGGTGCGAGTCCGAAGTGGTCTCCATCGGCTTTCATATCGCGGATGTAGAACCACTTGTCCCTCCACTCTTGGATGGACGCCATGAGTTTGATGTCGAAGTATGTGGCGGAGGAGTCGACGTGGATACTGAAGCCGCCTACATCATAGACTACAGAGCCAGACGCCGATTGGCGCTTCAGCTTGAAGAGGCGCTTGAAGAGACCGAAGTGTGGCTCGATTCTGAGCCAACACTCGCAAAGAGTCATGTATCAAGCTACATGGAGGATGGAGTTTGGGGACAGCTGATGGAGCCGGAGCCTGTAAAAACAGAGAAGGCCCCTAAAGAAAGTATGCAGGGGCAACGAGAGACAGCAGATGATGAACGCTAGGAACATCACCCAAAAGCCGACAGGAGGTGAGGGGATTACCTTGCTGCCAGGGATGCGCGCGTCAGCGACTACGGAAGACAAAACTCCATCTTGGCAAAGAAGACGAAGCTCTGAAGACTTAATCACGGATGCACGCCACGCACCATTGGTGATGCGAGTGCCCGTGCCCTTCTTTTTCCTGGCGGTGGCGGTGCTGGTGACCACAGCGGCGGAGCCGCCTTTCTTCTTCACAGCAACCGTGGCGGCGGCGGAATCAGCCGCGGCACCTCCTTTCTTCTTCCCCATTCTATGGTGGCGATGTGAACGGAGAAAGTAACTGGGGAATACGCGGAGCTGGTCCAGCGCTGCGAAAAAGACGAACACAAAGGAGCAGAGGATCAGCAGTAATGGCGACGGAGGCAAAGGCAGAGAAAGGAAGCAGATGTGAAAATTACTATCGCAACATCGCTACTTAACCCCCCTGGAAGATGCAATCTAACAGCCAGGAAAAACCCTACCAGACACGTGGCGTTCATCGTGCTCGACACGTGGAGGACCCAAAGCGTGAACCGTCCCCCACTACCCCCATTACGCGCAGAAATCGAGGAGGCACAGTTAAAGCAAAGATTACGCACGCCCGGTCAAGTCAGAGTCAGAAAATGGGACCCACCGCTCGTCACGTCCCGTTAAACCCGCTCACGCGGGCAACTGAGCTCATCACATAGTCAACACTGACGTCATCAAAAATTGAGGAGTAGAAGACTTCGACTACTTGAGTACTTGTTCGAGTCTTCGACTCCACCAAGCACTCGGGGGCTACTCCCATAGGGAGCGCTGGTCGCACACCCTACGATTTTTTTCTTTTCTGCAGGAACATGGACAACCACTCGAATCCGTGATTCGACTATGGACATGGGTTACTCCCATAGGGAGCGCTGGAAATAAATTCGACTAAAACAAGCAAACAAAAGACGACAGCAGTCGCAAAAGTTCTTTAGTCCCTGCCTGAGTCTTCGACTCAACCAGGCACTCGGGGGCTACTCCGATAGGGAGTGCTGGTCGCGCACCCTATGATTATTTGTACATCGTACTATGTGTTGATAACATCCACACTCGAAGCTTATGGCGACACCGCCTCAAGATTTTTCCCTACAAAGAGACTGCGTCTCCCGGGTCACCCGAATCATCTCCGCGGTGACAAAATTCAGATGCCACACTTACAGCGTGAAGGTAAGACCTGAATAAGTCCTGGCAACGCATTCACTGCACACTACCAGAAATATATCCGTGCCTAGAGGTACGATGAACATGCCTTGATGGACGCGTCGAGTGCTCACACCCATATACTGGAATTCGACTCCTGTAAGACCTCCGCGGCTTGAGTCGAATTACACCAGCACTTTTCCGGATTCGAGGCCAAGGACTCAAGTTCGAGTAGATGGCGTTGTTTTACCCTATGGTAGTTAACTCATATCGATACATCGGTTAAATCAGACACGCACATCAACAATCCCTATGACAGAAACAGAGCAGTCGAAAAACATACTCAGTCATGCACTAGAAAGGATTCCTAAAGTCCCCAGTCAAATCTGCGATTCAACTGGACACTCGGGGGCTACTGACATGGGTATACCCTACATGTACTTGAGCTTGGTATATACGGTCTGAATACAACAGAAACCCACGATGTCACCAAGGCCCAAATACAGAACTCCAGTAACCTACGGACTCTCGATTGCTTGAAGAACAAGAAGAAGCTAAAGATAGAAAGTTCAAAGTGGAAAACCCTAACCTATAACCGACTCGACCTGCTACCCGAGACCTAGCCTATCTATATAAAGGCTAGGAGGGGGCAGCGAGGAAGACACACGCAACCCTAGTTTCCACAACCCTCGCCAGATTGCATCTGCGCACCATTGTAATCCTCGATTCCTTCAATAATTCCACGAGCAGACAAGCAGGAGTAGGGACCTCTGCGAGGCCTGAACCTGGGTAAATCTTTGAGTCCCCTGTGTGCTTGTTTGCTAGCCCATAGATGTCTCCGCGCTCCCTCCTTCTCCAAAACCCAAGTCCATAACAATGGACATTGATGAGTTAAACCCTCGTCAACACTAAAGAAGATTTTGTTGCTAAGAAACATGGTAGTGAAAGAGAGCCTTGGGTCCAAAAACCTATGCGTTTCCCTAATAAGAAACACAAGTCAAAGGAAGATGAACACTATAATAAGTTTTGTGAGTGGATGAAACCTTTATTCTTGCAAATTCCTTTGACTGATGCTATTAAATTGCCTCCTTATTCAAAGTATATGAAGGATATTGTGTTGAATAAAAGGAAGATCCCTAATGAAGAAATTTCTACTTTGCTTGCTAATTATTCCTTTAATGGTAAGGTTCCAAAGAAACTTGGAGACCTAGGGATTCCAACTATTCCTTGCTCTATTAAAAATAGTTATGTTAGAACTGCTTTGTGTGATTTGGGAGCGGGAGTTAGTGTCATGCCTTTTTCTCTCTACAAGAGACTTCAACTAGAAAAACTAATACCAACTGATATATCTTTGCAAATGGCTGATAAATCTACTACTATTCCTGTTGGTATATGTGAGGATGTATCAGTTCAAGTGGCTCATAATTGCTTGATATTAACTGATTTTGTTGTGCTTGAAATGCCTGAAGATGATAATATGTCTATTATTCTTGCGAGACTTTTTCTTAATACTGCAAGAGCTGTTATTAATTGTAATCAAGGAAAGGTGACCTTTAATGTTAATGACAAGGATCATACTGTCTATTTCCCTAAGAAGATTGATAGGACTTATGGTTTAAATTCAATTGAACATGTTGAGGGCATTCAAGATGGAGAAATATATTGTCCCATACCAAGAGAAAAATTTGAAACTATTATAGTCGGGACCATTGCTATCAAGGTTGAGGTAACATAATCATTAGTGGAATACAAAGTTTTGATTCATATAAAATTGTTTTGGTAACAAGACCTGATCAACCTTGTTAACCAAAGGATTTCATTGAACAAAACAATGTTTTCACCATGATTATCTCCGCTTACTTCTATTCTATCCATTTTAGTTTTTACTTTCGTTTAGTTTACTTTTCTGTTGTTGTTATCTTGCTTGTTAGATTGTCTTAGAACTTCTGAAGTTTTAGCCTTGTTTTGTAATTGCATCATTCCAAAAACCTTTTTCTGTCAGAAAATCATTCATCTATACCTGAAAATTGCTCAAAAATAAAGTGTCTCGAAAAATTCCATAAAATTCGTATTAAATTTTTACATGAAAAAAGGGGCAGAGAAGTGCCTGGAAGGTACCAGGGGGGCCCACCAGGCAGGCACACCACCTGGTGGCGCGGCCAGCCCAGGGGCGCACCTGGCCATGGTGTGGGCCACCCCTGGCCCTCCACTCACTCTCTCACTTCCCACTTTCTTCTCTCTCCCGAGAAAACACCAGTTCATTGCTCAAAATCGAGTTCTTGCTGTTCTTTCCCTCGATTTTTTGATCTCCTTGCTCAACCCATCTTTGCTGCTGAAATTTGGAGCATTTGCTCTCCGGTATGTGACTCCTCTGCTTGTGCAAGTAGATTTGTGTTTAGTGTTTTATATATTGAGTATTTTGCTACTGTAGGTGACAGTTTATGAGAGATTTTAAGCTTGTTCAATGCTTAGAGATATAGTTTTGATGCATGTTTAGGCCTCTTACAAGTCCCTATGAGTAGTGCCCTTCATTATATATTCATTTTGCAATCACTTGTTTAATAGATGTTTACATTTCAGAATATCAAAGATAAACAACCACACCTTTAGAGAAATATTTGAGAGGGACACACCTAGGAGGTCAAGGCCCTCAATATCAGCCTCTCAGTTGAGGCCTTCATACAATGAAGATCTCATTGCACCTCGCTTTGGTAATGAAGGAGATGATGGGGATGCTCACCCATCTACTTTTCCTTGTTATACCTTCTTACAAGCTGTAGGGATTCTCGATGATTTCTTGATACTGATTCAGAGGGTTGGTTTGACCTCATACATGCAAGATGAGAGTGAGCAATACGCTATGCTCACCAAAACTTTTGTTGAGAGTTTCATTTTCACTAACACCCCCTATCAGTCAACTATTTCTTTTAGAATTTATAATCTGCCCTTTACCATGCCATTGGAAAGATTTTGCAGCATTATAGGTGTAGGCATGACAGGGACCGTGAAGAAGATTCAAGGTCGACCCGCTGATTTGCTGGAGCTCTATCGAGGTGCGACCAATGACGATGACCGCGTAGCTCAGCGCGGGAAGATAAGAAACATCCAACTCCCAGCTCTTATATACTTTGCCTATTATCTTGCTACTAGCATTCTTGGTAGGGAGAATACGAGTAATATGTCCAACTATCATTTAGCCTTCCTTGCTGCTGCGCTTAACAATGATACTCGGTACAATCTTGGCTCTCTTATTGCTCGCCGCCTAGCTGCCAGGGGGCGTATTTATGGGGGCATCATCGCTTCACGTATGGTCAGTGCATTAGAGCTTTCGGTGGATCCCAATGATACTATATTGGCACCACAAAGGCTTGACCTTGCTGCCATGAAAACACATCACTTCGTCACTGCTAACTCTGATATGGACAGTTTAGTATACAGGATGTTGTTTACCGACGGGGATGAAAGGGAGATTCCTTTGCCGCAATCTACTTTGTTTAGTTTTCACAGGAGGCCGTGGTCGTGCTCCAAGGAGGAGGTGGACGAGCAGCTCCGCTTGCTGGGTTTCCACAGGCAGCACCAGGAGGATGTGCCCTCCTATGTTACTCTGCGCACTACGGTGGGGCGTCCTCGAGCTCGCACCAGGACGAGGGTACCTCCTCACCGTACTACAGAGGCGCTCCATCTTGGCCATGTGATTGATACCCACTTAGGCCAAAATCCTAAGCTTGGGGGGAGGTACACCGACATCGCACTCATCTCCATATCATTTTGCGTCGGTACTTTGTATATTCATGTTTCGTTCTCTTTTTAGTTTTCATTCTTTCTTTGCTTTCGCTTTCTAAAACACAAAAAGACCAAAAATATTTCTGTTGTTTCTCTTTGTTTGCTTCTTCTTCTTTTTGCCTTGGTTTGTTTTTCCCTTTTTGCTTTGTTTGAACTATTTGAAAAACCCAAAAAGATTTTGCTTTGCTTGTTTTTCCTTTTGGTTCTTGCCTTTAAAAATCAAAAACACCAAAAACATTTGTTGTTATTCTTTGGTTTTGTGAGTTTGTTGCAGGGTTCAACAGTCCTCAGTGGAATTTGGTTTCATGTTATTATTCAAGCCACACAAGTGAAGGGCAATAATGAGGATTAATGACAACTTGAGGTGTGGTAAGAGGCTGGTAATGAACTCTATTTGTTTTCATTTTTGTACATATACTCAACATCGTGGGCATGCTTAGTCTGTTCATGTAAGGTGTATGTTATTTATGGATGCTTAGTAGTTATTGCTTTCATATGATTAGTTCCAGCTTGCTAATAGTTTGTAGCATGTCTTATGAATGTTTGCTAGCATTACTCTATTCATAACTTGGTATGACACTGTGGTATCATCCTCTGAGTGTTTCACTTGAATTGACTTGGCACATGCTCACGCATGCATATGATCAAAATAATCAGTTAAGCCTCGATAAATTATTTTGCCTTGAGGGTCTTGAATCACTTTCATGCCATGATTAGTCCTGTTTTGTTGTAAGCATGATTATGACAGTTATTGCTCTCTCGTTTATCGCTCCCTTGCTATTTCTAGCCTTCACTTACACCGAGTATGAGCTCTACTCATGTTTCCAATCCCCCCAAAACCAATATTGCCAAGAGTGTCCACCATACCTACCTATTAGTGTCATTTGCTGTTCCGTGCATATTCAATATGCCTTGTTTTCTTCTGAATAAAATGTTTGCTTGTTATGAGAAAGTTGGTTAGTAAAGCTCTCATGAACTTGATGGCACACTTTATTTCCTGCACATAATAAACCTGAACCATTGTGACTATCCATGAAAGTTATATGCTTGCAAATTATAGGCTGGGATTAGCAGAATCGTGCTGTCACGGGGAACGCTTTCAACTCCTGTAAATATATACCCAGTTGATATCATGCTCTTTTGTTTGCGGATGTCGTCGGTGTGAAATAAAAGGGGAGCTTGTAAGTCCATGGAGTTATGTATGTGTGTTAGAGAAACGCCTGGGCCGCTGGTCTAATCCATGCCGTCATGGTGGAAACCTGCAGCGTAACCATAATGAGCTATCATTGAAGCATTCTTCTTATAAAAAAGAGTCAGATATTGAGAAAAAAAGAGAAAAAAGGAAAAAAAGAGAGATATATGAAAAGAGGAAAGAGAGAAAAAGCACCATATTCCCATGGTAAATAAAAAGATTGCTGAGATGCTCATTGTCTGCTTGCCTTGTCATTTTGATATGGGGATTCTTCTGTATCATCGGGCAAGGGGTACCCCATTGGCGGTTCTCTATAATACACATGTACTTATGATGACAAGAACTTACCGGTGACAAAAGTTGAGTAGCATGAGGAGCGACCCTCGTACTCAAGGGACATGAGATTTCCAGTTTATAGTCTGTCAAGCATATAACTCAGATTGGACCTCACTTTCACCTTAACCAAATTAAGATGCTCATGATAGGGGCAATGAGAGCTCAAAGCTAATGAGTACCATACTTTCAGCATTTGGAAGCCTTTGAAACTATTCAAAACCTTTTTCATTTCCTTGTTGAGTCACCACCTATTCTATGAGCACTTTCTTGAGAGCATAGTTGTCATTCTTAGTATAATGTGCTTGTCTCATTACTGGATTAATTGTGTTATGACTTTGATGCTTGTATATTTGATATCTTTACTTCTAGTCTTCACCTGAAATTCAGAGGTGCCTTGGCATTCACAATCAAAGGCAAGCGAGATACCACTATATCATACTTTGTTATGAGCATTGTAATGTTGCTTATGTTTATGTTTCATGCTACTTATTATTTTTGAGTTGGAATCTCCTCATAGCTTGCAATGACTATTAAGTAAACTTAGTTGCATACTTTTTATTATGAATTGCCTGAGTAGTTGATCATATGCTAAGAATATATACATCATATGAAGCAAATGTGTTTGTGAAAGTTTCTTTTATCGCACTATGTTTTTAACTGAATTGCTTGAGGACAAGCAATAAGCTAAGCTTGGGGGGAGCTGATACGTCCAAAACGTATCTACTTTCCCGAACACTTTTGCTATTGTTTTTCCTCTAAACTTGTATGATTTGGATACAACTAACACGGACTGACGCTGTTTTCAGCAGAATTACCTTGGTGTCTAGTTTTTGTGCAGAAAATCAACTATCAGGAAAAATCCCGGAAAATATGCCAAAAATCCTATTTCACCAGAAGACTCACGGAGCCCGAAGACGATACGGAGTAGGGCCATGAGGGGCCCACACCACATGGTCGCGCGGGCCAGGCCAGGCCGCGCCTGGGGGTGGTGTGGCCGCCTCGGCTGCCCCCTCGGCCTCCCTCTTCGCCTATAAGTTGCCTTCTGACCTAAAAACTAAGGGGGGTTCAACGTTTTTCCAGAAAGAGTTCCGCTGCTGTGCCACCACCAGATTCTGCAATTCGGAACCAGAAACTCCGTTCTGGCACCCTGCCGGGACGGGGAATTGGAGGATAACATCGCCATCATCATCACCATCGCTTCTCCATCGACCATCCATGTTTCCACCATCTATGAGTGAGTAATCCCCCGCTGTAGGCTATGGGGATGGTAGGGATTGGATGAGATCGTTCATTGTAATGGCATCGGATTGTTAGGGCATGGTGCCTAGTATCTTATATTAGTGCTTTTTGACTTTGTTGCGACTTGTTATGCTTAATGCTTGTCACTAGGGCCCGAGTGCCATGATTTCAGATCTGAACATGTTATTGATTCATTATGATAGTATTGTTTATGGTCTTACCTGCAAGTTGTATACACACGTTGTTGTCCGGAACCAAAGGCCCCTAAGTGATAGAAATGGGGATAACTAGAGGGAATGGCTTTGATGTGAGGATCACATGTGTTCAAAGAGTGTTAATGCTTTGCTCCGGTGCTCTATTAAAAGGAGTACCTTAATTGCCAGTAGTTCCCTTGAGGCCCCGCTGCAAACGGGCTGGTAAGACAAAAGATGTTGTGCAAGTTCTCATTGCGAGCACGTATGACTATATATGGAACACATGCCTATGATTATTTAGTACTTGGATGCTTTATCTTATTTATCTGCAATTGCCCTATGTTCTGATTACTATATGAATTGTCTTGTCTATACAATGCCCGTCCATCCATCCCTATGCCTACCACGCCTTAATCCTACTGTTTACTGCAATTGTTACTATTGTCTTTACTTTACTACTGCTATTACTTTACTATTCCTACTACAAAACTGTTGCTACTGATAAACTGCTGTGAGCAATATTGTTTTCTAGGTGCAGCTGAATTGACAACTCAGTTGTTAAGGCTTATAAATATTCTTTGGCTCCCCTTATTTCTAATCAATAAATTGGATTTCACTTCCCTCGAAAATACTGCGATACACCCCCTATACTTGTGGGTCATCAAGACTATTTTCTGGCGCTGTTGCCGGGGAGCATAGCTCTATTTATCAAGTCCACTTGGAATCACTATTGTCCAAGCTTAGTTTATTTCCGTCTTGTTTGCTTGTTTCTTTATCAAAAATACAAAAAAATAGTTCCTACTCTAGTTGTTATTTTCGTTGGTCTGTTATTGTCTTGCTTTATCATGCTTTCTATCAATGGTTGGTTTCTTTGAAACTGAATCTTATTGGCAAGGTGGGTTCACGGAAGAACAAAAATATTATTATAAGGAACACCGCTTGTCACAAAAAGGGAAACACTTATGGGAACAAATTGATAAATTGTATACCATTGCTATAAACGTGTGCTCTACTTATAATGTTACTTAGTGCTTTGATAAATCTTGTTGTTGTAGGAGGTACAAACACCTCCCTTTTCAATGTGAGTATAATGATGATGTTACCTTCTTATGTTAAGGGAAATTATGACTTTTATGATGTGGAACAAATTGAGGAATTTATTGCTTGGAAGGGTGCATTTGAACTTGCTAGTTTGCTTGAAAATATTGATGATTCACCTTATAAATATGAGGTTTATGATATACTTAAATTTTTCTTTGATAATTACAAGGAAGAAAATGGCTATATTCTTGAATATATTAATAGATGCTTTCCACAAATGGAAGAGATTAATGCCTTGCAGGATCTTATGGAAGAAGAAATTGATGAACCTGAAAGCTCATTAGATGAAAAAGAGGAGGGGAGTGATGAACAAAAGGAGGAAGAATCTATTAGCTACCCATGCCTACCTTCTAATGGGAGCAACTCTTTATCCCTTACATTATTTGATTGTCCCCCATGCTTACCAAAGGAGGATGAATGTTATGCTCATGTTATCTATGATAATCCTTTATTTGTGCCTAACTTCGAGATGCATGGTACTAAAGAGTTTTGCTTAGAAATTGTTTATGATAAAGCTCTAGACGATGGTCCTATATTGAATGATCAGTCATCTTATTATAGAATTGTTAAAAGTGGGTTTGAAGGTTTTAATCCCAATAATTTTGAGCTTGATAAAAATTATGTTTTTGTAGAACATGGAAAGCATGCTTTATGTGATAGTTATATTGTTGAGTTTATTCATAAGGCTACTGAAAATTATTATGAGAGAGGAAAATATGGTTGTAGAAGTTTTCATGGTATTGAAACACCTCTCTATGTGCTTAAAGTTTTGAAGTTACTCTTGTTTTATCTCCCTATGCCTGTCACTTTGTTCTTTACGAATTTATTTGCATACATGATTCCTATGCATAGGAAGTGGGTTAGACTTAAATGTGTTTTGAATTTGCTTCTTGATGCTCTCTTTTACTTCAATTCATATTTCTTATGTGAGCATCCTCCCAAACTATCATGCCTAACTTAAAGGCGTTAAAGAAAAGTACTTATTGGGAGATAACCCAAAAGTTTTAGATGAGTCTTGAAAGTTATTACTTCAGTAATAAACGCTCCTTATCCTTTTTATTTGGTTTTTGTGCCAAGAGTAACCTCTAACGAGAGAGAAGTAATGGTTGGGAAAGTTGCTGTCCCGAAACAGGTTTCTGTGCTTCACCGTAAAAATTCGTGTAAAATCTCTGTACGTCCTTTTGAGGCATGAATTTTTTTGCTTCTGCCCCAGGTTGTTATATAACTTTCGTTAGTTCAACACTTTTCTATTTGAGCAACATAAGCTCTTCGAAAAAATTGGTTTTTAACTGCTGGTCTGTTTTGACAGATTTCTGCCATTATTTGCATTTGCCTCTTAATCTCTTTCTCTTTGAGTTCTTTTTGATCATTTGAACTTTTTAAAGGAAGTGCTACAGTAGCTTTTGTTTTAATGGAAGTTTTACTTGTGTAGGAACTGAACCAAAAGGTTTATTATCTTTTGAATGCACTAATGTTGCTAATGAAGATTGTGTGAGGTTTTGTATGAAGGAAATTTTCAGGTGTAGGGAAAGAATGATGTAATGAGATGAAGAATGGACAAAAGCTCAAGCTTGGGGATGCCACCCATGTCAACTCAAGAAATATTCAATAAGTACAATCATCAAAGCTTGGGGATGCCCAAGGCATCCCCTTCTTCATCAATACAAATTTCAGGTCTTTCTAGACACTTTGTTTTTATTGTTTCATGCACTATTGTGTTGTTCTTGGAGAGTCTTTGCTTTGTTTTTAGTTTTATTTTGTTTGGTTTGCTTAAATAAGTTGGTTGGATCCCAACACACTTCTTTTTGAGAGAGACACACCCCGTTATTCATTGCCTAGAACACTCTAGTTTTCACTCTTATTGTTCTGTGAGTGTTCTCTTTTGCTAGCACTGTGTTGAGCCTTAGTTTTCTTGTGCTTTCAGCTTAGAACTTTTTAGTTCTTATTTTTGGATTTGTGATACAAACTAACTGATATTTATTTATTATTATCTTTGTGAGTTCTTTCAAATAAGTCGCATTGGATTGGAAAAGAGTAGGAAAGTTCATGCTTAAGTGGTAAAAAGGAGCTTGTTTTTGACTGTGACTTAGAATTTATCATGTCATGCTTGATTTTGTTTTGGCTTTATGCTTAGTGATTTTTGTTGTAGCATGACATGTTATAAACAAATGAGATTGCTTAATGTGCCTTGAAAGAATCATGCATTGTTTTAGCATATAAAAGCATAATATTGTGGTATTCTCCTTTAATGCTTTATTTGGGTTGACTTGGCGCATGCTCACACCATGTTAAGACTATACCAAGTCACCATAGCCTCTATGATCATTTAGTTTTCGTCTTTTAATACCACTTTATGCTTTGATTGATAATGTTTTGTCGCTCTGCATGATTATGGCCATTATTGATCTCTTAGATGGTCGCTCCCCGTCTTTTGCTAGCCTCCATAACCAAGTATGAGTTCCAATCAGGCATCCAACTCCAAATAAAACCAAGTTATTCCATAGAGTCCACCATACCTACCTATTAGAATTTTCTATTCAAAGTATATTCATGTTTTTATCTACCTTCCGAATTAAACTTGTTATGTGAAAATTAGTGATTAAAGCTCTCACGAACTTGATGGAACACTTTACTTTTCTTGCCCCTAATAAACTTGAACAATTGTGTCATCTAAGTTGTATATGCTTGCACTTATATGTTGGGGATTAGCAGAACCATGATGTCATGGGGAACGCTTTCAACATTGCACTTGTACATTGTACCCAGTTGATATCATACTCTTTTGTTTATGGATGTTGTCGGTGTGAAATGAAAGGGGAGCTTGTAAGTCCATGGAGTTATGTATGTGTGTTAGAGAAACAGCTGGGCCATTGGTCTAATCCATGCCTAATCATGGTGGAAACCTGCAGCATAATCATAATGAGCAATCTATGAAGCATTCTTCTTATAAAAAAAGAGATGAGCAAAAAGAGATAGAGGTTGAGAAAAACAGAAAAAGAAAAAAAGAGATGAGAAAAGAGGAAATAGAGAAAAAAGCACCATTTTACCATGGTAAATAAGAAGATTGCTGAGATGCTCGTTGTCTGCTTGCCTTGTCATTTTATATGGGGATTCATCCGTATCATTGGGCAAGGGGTACCCCGTTGGCGGTTTTCTATGATACACATGTACTTACTATGACAAGAACTTACTGGTAACTAAACTTGAGTATCATGAGGAGCGGCCCTCGTATTCAAGGGACATGAGATTTACAACTTATACTTTGTCAAGCATATACTCTATAGTTTGTTCAATTTAACCTTAATCACTTCAAGATGCTTTTGATAGGGGCAATGAGAGCTGAAAGCTAATAAGTACCATAATTTTTGGAAGCTCTTTATGAGACTTGAATCCCTACTTCCTTCTGTGAAGGCCTTTCTTTTACTTTTATGTTGAGTCTCCACCTTCTATCTTTATGCACCTATTTTGAGAGCATAGTGGCCATTCTTAGTTCTATGTGCATTGTTCCAAGACTTGTTGATTTATGCATAACTTTGATATTGCTTGTTCTTAAACTATTTGCATCTAGTCATCCTTATGAACTTTGAAGGTGTCCTATGCATTTATATTTTGCTACTCCATGAGGGACAAGCTGAATGCCACTATGCTATGTTTTCTTTATGTGAAACAAACGTCTTGCAAAGCATTGTTATTCATAAATCTTTTGTTTATGCCTTTTCATGTTGCAACACAGTTGCTTTGCCTTATTGTTAGAACTTTGTCTTTCATGTTATGATTGAAGTACTATGATCCCAGCTATCAGTGTTTTACAAATACTTTAATCAAGTTTATGATGGTGCATATCACCTCAAAAATTATTCTTTCTTTTTATCACTTACCTACTCGAGGATGAGCATGAGTTAAGCTTGGGATGTTGATACGTTGCTAACGTATCCATAATTTTTGATGTTCCATGCTTAGTTTTATCTACTTTCTTATGTTTTGTCCACACTTTGGAGTATTTTTCATATGATTTCTTGGACTAACCTATTAACAAGAGCCACAATGTCAGTTGCCTGTTTTCTGCTGTTTTTGGTTCTAGAAAGTCAGAAAATGAATATCCTCGGAATTGGACCAGACAAAAGCCAAAGTCGTTATTTTCCCGGAAGTTTCACGGAGCCAGAAGGAGAGACGAAGGGGGGCCACAGGGTGGCCAAACCACCCCTAGGCACGGGTACCCCCTGGTCGTGCTAGGGCATGGTGTGGGCCCCCTGGCTGCCCACCAACCTTGCCTCTTCGCCTATAAGATGCCTCCCGATGCAAAAACCCTAAATCGACCAGCCCCTAGCCACGAAAAGTTCAACAGTGCCGCCGCCACCAAACGGGGATTCGAGGGACAGAAAATCTCTGTTCCGGCACCCTGCCGAGATGGGGAAGTGCCCTCAGGGACATCTCCATCGATCTCCACTGCCATCTCCATCACCGTTGCTAATTCCCATGATGATGAGGGAGTAGTTCTTCCTCGAGGCTAAGGGTTCTACCAGTAGCTATGTGTTCATCTCTCTCTCTCTATGCATGATCAAATTGTGATCATGAGCTTTGTAATCAAGTAGATCTACCTTGCTACTCAAGTGCTTTAATAGATCTCTGCTCTCCCCATGTGTGTGAAAGTGACAGCGTGCACACCATGGGGGCACTTAGGCTAGAGATTACAATTACTTGTTATGAGTTATATTTAGAGTTGGATGTCTCTATGAAATTGTGGTATTTGTTGGAACCATCTAGTGCTCAAGGTGACAGTGTGGGGTTATCTAGATGGGAAAGCGAACTTTGAGGTGTGCTGTTATATCCCTACCATGGATTAGAGTGTCCAACCGGAGAGTAGTTAAGAGTAGGATCATAAAGAGAAGATATTTACATGAGAGTGTTCACTAGTGAAAGTATGATCCCTAGGCCTTGTTTCTAAGCATTGAAACACCGTTTGCAACTAGATCTGTTACATGTTTGCTTGCTTCCATCTTTATTTCAGATTGCCTTTAGTCTCTTCCTACCCATCAAACACGCGCCATCAAAGCTATTTTCTAGCACCGTTACCACTTATAATTATCCATACCACTTGTATTTCACTATCTCTTCGCCTAACTAGTGCACCTATACACCTGACAAGTGTATTGGGTGTGTTGGGGACACAAGAGACTTCTTATTGCAGGGTTGCTTCAGAGGGATACCTTTGAACACTTCCTCCCTGAGTTCGATAAACCTTGGGTGATCCACTTAAGGGAAACTTGCTGCTGTTCTACAAACCTCTGCACTTGGAGGCCCAACAACTGTCTACAAGAATAGAAGTGCGTAGACATCAATTTCCCATGCTATCAATGCTAGAGACTGTGTTTTACAAACTAATGAATAGGAATGTTAGCAAAAATAAAGAAGCAGACAGCTGGACAGGAACCATATGTCCAAAAATTAGAAAGAAACTAGACAAGTACATAGAGTGGAGCAAAAATTGCATGGTAACTATTGGTAGTGGAGGTGAGTTCAAAGTGTCAACTCATGAGCTAGAGAAGGAGTTTGCTATTGACTTGAGAGCCAGAACATGTGACTGCAAAAGGTGGCAACTCTCTGGGATTCCATGCCATCATGCCCTTGCTTGTGACAGAAATGATAAGGATTAACCCAGAGACCCTTGTACACAACTGTTATAGTATTGACACATACAAGAAGGCATATGGTCATAATTTGCATCCATTGAGTGGGAGAGCATTCTGGGAAAAATTTAATGTAGTGCAAGTGCATCCTCCTTTGTACACTAAAGTAATGGGCAGTCCCAAGATGAATAGGAAAAAGGTTCCAGAAGAGAAAATGAAGCAAGGTGTACCAACTCTCAGCAGGCATGGACTGACAATGCATTGCTCTATCTGTGGTACAGCAGGCCACTATAGGAAAGGACATGATAATTACATCCTAAATCAGCTAGCAGAGCAAGAAGAAATAAGAGCTGCTGGTCAAAATCCAGGTGTACAAGAAGATGGAGATGATCCTACAATTCTGCAGGTATATGCAGTTTTATCAAAAACCAGTAAGTACAAGTTATGCATATACTACTTATTTCTAATTAAATTGTCCATGTGCAACACATAGTTGCTCAGAATCCACAGCCTCATATGGATCCAACACAGCAAGAAAGCAGCATGGTTTTCACTATGGGACAAGAGGTAATTTAGTTATTCCTAATTTTTTATGCATTGTGCCATAAAAATTTCTTTATTAAACCTGCATTTATGATTTTAAAAATATTTTCAATTTTTAGGAGAGAGTTCATGCTATGCCACCAAGAAGAGCATTGCCACTCCCTGAAAGGGATTTTGTGGTTGGTGCTAGGGAATCAATCCCACAAGAAAGGAGTAGGGTTACTACAGCCACAAACATGGCAAATGTGAGAGGAAGAGGAAGGGAGGTGCAAGAGGAAGTACAACTAGTACAAGAGCAAATGCAATAGGAAGGAGCACTGGCAGAGCAAGAGGAAGAGGCACTGGCAGAGCAAGAGGAAGTGCAACTAGCACATGAGCAACTGCAGGAGGAAGTGGTACTGGAAGAGGAAGAGGAAGGAAGAGAAGTGCATCAACAACAACTGGTCCATCATCAACTGTTGGTGCATCATCAGCTGCTCGTCCATCATCAGCTGCTATTGCATCAACTAGGAGAAGGAGAAACTACAACACAGGGCCAAGAAGTAGCTACTACATGCTCTTTGGTGATGATGAGCAAACAAGGGTTATTCTAGACTTGAATGCACCAACAAATGAGACTGGAGAAATACCAGTGTCACAGAGTGCACCTGGAGATGGCACTGAGTTCTTTTGATTTTTTATGTAGACCACCAATAAAAAAATTCTTTCCCACCAGAATTGTTCTCATCTTTTAAGTTGATGTTACTTGCAATGCTAGACTAGATCATTACAATTTGTGTTTGCCAAAGATTTGTCTCTTAATTTGTGTTACCATGCAATTTTTGGTTATTTTTGGTTCCTGTAGTATGATGTGCTGTTAATTTGTGTTACTGTGAGATTATGTGTGCTTGCTTGAATTAATATATCTTGTTTAGTAACAGTTCTGGTCAAATGATGCACATGATTCCTGATGCTTCATATTCTGACCACTATGTTGGTTAGTAAATCCCACATGCTACATATTCTGTCCACTATGTTGGTTAGTAAATAGAAGCTACAGGATTACATGTTCAGTTGTTCATCATCTGAACATACATACACTGCTATTTCTTTACATACACATTCCTCATGACATTTTACCAAAATGAAATGCACTGCCATGTAAGACTGGGCAAATTGTTCCTTTTATTCAATCTCACAGAATGGAATTCACACAAAAAAGGCAGTGGAAATGCACATTATACCAAACTGGAAGTACATCAATTTTACTTCAAACAGAAAGTATGAGAAGTAGATGCTCCTTTACTTCAAAGTCACATCACATTTCAAACTGGAATTACTGCCATCATATTTTCACACATTAATATAGGAGAAAAGCATGCTCCTTTACTTCAAATTATCATCACATAACACACTAGAAGTACTGCCATCACATAACATAGGAGAACAAGATGCTCCTTTGATTCAAATACATAACACATATTACAAACAGTAATAGCTCAAACAAGAACTTAGTCACCAGCCATCACACTACTTGGAACACACAATTAAACTACAAATTCTTCTTCTCCTTAGCTGCTGATGCATCTTCTTCTGCTCTACTGCTTCTTCTTCAGCTTCTTGTCCTTTCCTTCTCTCTGCAAATGACGCAACAAATTCATAAATCAATCGAATTTCTATCAAATTCGACCAACACACAAACAACAGGAAGCAACACTCACATCAAGAGTACTAGCTTCGCAAGCATTTGGCCTTGAGTGCGGCGATGACATCCCATGCCTTGCATCTAGCCTGTCCTGCAGGATTCACTGCTGCGACTCCAGGCTCAACGTCTGCTTCATGAGATCAGGAGGATCATCAGCCAACCGTTGGCTCTCAGCATCGTCCTTCGTGAGCATGAAGTGTAGGTGCATCACCTCATTATATAGGATGGGATTCTTGATGAACTCGTCCCTATACTTTTCCCCGTTGGCCAACTCGTCGGCCACCAATTCATGCAGCCAACTATCATCTTCCACCGCCGCATCCTGCTGTCGCCTCTGCTCTTCAGCCGCCCCATCGCGCACCCGCCGCGCCGATGCAGCAACAGGGGACAGGGGCCTGCCCCTCAACCGCGACGTACCACGCGCAGGTGGAGGAGAGCGCCCGGTGCACTCTTGCGAACCCTTGCTCCACTCCGACATCCTAACTCGCTGCCGTCACCGCACACGCCTCCGTCGCAGCCAATCGAGAACCCTATCCACTCAGTGTCTGTTCCAGGTCGAGAGAACCATGGCCCGATAAGTGAGGGACGGATGCTGCTGAGACAGAATTGCTAGGATTTTTTCATAAAGAAGACGTCTTTGACCAGCCTGCGTCCCACCTTGCCACATGGCAGAATCTGATTCGCTATGGGGGTATTTGCACATAGAGGACAACTTCATGTACCTGCCGACCATACTCTGCAAGTAATTGGGTGTTTTTGCACCTAATGGACAAGTATTTGTATGTCTGGTGCAATTGCCTCTTTTGGTTTGTGGTGGAAGGTCCATAGGCTATTAGCGCGGTGGGTTCAGGTGTACGGAGTATATAATTCCAGTTAGCTTATCACGAGTATTAGGGTTATGACTTGTTAATGCTAGCTTGGTCCGACGAATATAACGTGTGTGGTAGCGCCTAAAATTTGTCGCGACGCGGCCGGACGCGTGAACGAGCGTTCGTAGGATGCCCGAGAGCTTCTGTTATCCGTAGAACGCCTCCTAGGTAGCAAAGTCCTAAAATAATCCAAGCAAGTGGAGACGCTAGTGTAGGCGACGGCGTGTCTGCGTGTCCCCACAGGCCACGGCCATATGCCACAGCGTGGTTTGGTCTCTCGTCCATTCTGGTGAAAAATCTTCGAGTCAATCAAACATGGCCATCGGGCTGGGCTTTCGCAGGCCATCATGTGGCACGCCAATTAAGCACGGCACCAGCCTAGACCGGGCCGTGGCGTGCTGGGCCCGTCCTGGCCCGTGAAAAGAGGGGACCGTGCCGGGGCCACACCCTCAAGCACGCGGCTAGCCCGACACGACCCATCAAACATGCATTTGGTGGGGTCGTATGAATATATAGGCAAAAATATGACCACCGGGGGTTGAATTCATGACCCGGACATCTCACCGCGCTCCCTCAACCAGAGGACACTGAATCTTTGGTGTTACATAGGAGACTCGGCCACTTTTATATGTTACTTTTACGGGCCAGTGAAAAAGGCCAACATGCCCGTGTGCCATACGTGCCACGGGTCGGCCCGTCTAGCCTCTGTGCCGTGCTCAGGCCACGGGGTGGGGCACGCGTGCCGGCACGACCCGTCGCACGAGCTACACAAGCCGTTGCGTGGCATGCCGGCCTAGGCCCACGAAGGCAGTGCCGGTCCGATGCCGGGCCGGGTCGGCCTGTTGGCCAGGTTTGGAGTCGATAGGACCAAGCCACATCATTGCTCCCTCTATAGCACAACATACTCTTCTCTTCCCCTCTTCACTATAAAGATTCGGAGAATCCACCCATCCAATCCAATCTAATCCATCTTCTCCACTTCCCAACACAACATTGCTTAATTCAGAGAATCAAGCTTGAGCATGGCAGCGACGATAGCAGCGACATCTTGGCCATCAAACTCCTCCTACGTCCTCGCACCCATGCTCCCACCATGCCAAACCTAGGACCTGCCAGCTCCACTCTGGCTTCCTCGGCCATGCCCTCGCCATGGCCCCGCACCCGTCGGCCGCTGACAACGCCCACCCCGTTGTCTCCGCCTCCGTGTCCGTGCACGCGACCTAGGATGGGCCCCTCTCCTCGGCACGCCTCATCATGGAGGGACGAAACATCAAGGTAAGACACCCATCCCTCCCCCAATTCCTCCACCTCGTAACCTACGACCCACCACTGATGCCTCCACCCCCTACCGTCTGCTGCGTGCAGCTGGTGGAGAACCTGAGATCAAGTGTGTAGAGGCGAATGCTGAGATCGAGCGGTGATATTTGTACGAACCCACCGAAAGGGGATTAGACTGATGCAAGGGCCATAAGCGGGAGGAGCCTATTACATTGACCATAAAAAAGTAGTCCGGAGTACAAAAAATCAAGCACACCTATGTCAACAGACGGCATGGATCACTTTTACCCTCGAATCCAATGGTCATAAATCGTGCACGTGGGAGGCCCTCACCACGCTTACACTTTAGATTAATACACATGACTACAGTAATTGTATAGAGATTCTCAATGCCATTTGAAAAAGCAGATCTAAACAACAACAAAATCAGGGGAGGGAGGGAGGCTTGTCGGGATCGTCGATTCTCGCCTATGTCGCTGATGACCCACAAGTATAGGGGGTGTATCGCAGTATTTTCGAGGAAAGTGAAACCCAATTTATTGATTCGACACAAGGGGAGCCAAAGAATATTTATAAGCCTTAACAACTGAGTTGTCAATTCAGCTGCACCTGGAAACAATCTTGCTCACAACAGTTTATCAGTAGCAACAGTTTTGTAGTAGGAATAGTAAAGTAACAACAATAGTAAAGTAAAGACAGTAGTAACAACAACAACAAACAGTAGGATTCGAGTGCAGTAGGCATAGGGATGGATGGACGGGCGTTGAATGGACAAGACAATTCACATAGCAATCAGAACATGGGGCAATTGCAGATAAATAAGATAAAGCATCCAAGTACTAAATAATCCTAGGCATGTGTTCCATATATAGTCATACGTGCTCGCAATGAGAACTTGCACAACATCTTTTGTCCTGCCAGCCCGTTTGCAGCGGGGCCTCAAGGGAACTACTGGCAATTAAGGTGCTCCTTTTAATAGAGCACCGGAGCAAAGCATTAACACTCCGTGAACACATGTGATCCTCACATCAAAGCCATTCCCTCCGGTTATCCCGATTTCTGTCACTTTGGGGCCATTGGTTCCGGACAACAACATGTGTATACAACTTGCAGGTAAGACCAAAAACAATACTATCATAATGAATCAATAACATATTCAGATCTGAAGTCATGGCACTCGGGCCCTAGTGACAAGCATTAAGCATAACAAGTCGCAGCAAAGTCATAAAGTACTAACAGAAGATACTAGGCACCATGCCCTAACAATCCGATGCCATTACATGAACGATCTCATCCAATCCCTACCATCCCCATAGTCTACAACGGGGGATTACTCACTCATAGATGGGGGAAACATGGATGGTCGATGGAGAAGCAATGGTGATGATGATGGCGATGATCTCCTCCATTTCCCCGTCCCGTCACGGTGCCAGAACGGAATTTCTGGTGCTGTTTCGTGGAATCTGGTGGTGGCGGCAGAGAGGAACTCTTCCTGGAAAAACGTCGAACTCCCCCAGAGTTTTTAGGTCAGAAGGCTTCTTATAGGCAAAGAGGGAGACCGAGGGGGTGTCTGGGGCGGCCAGACCACCCCCTGGCGCGGCCTGGGCTAGCCCGCGCGGCCAGGTGGTGTGGCCTGGGCCCAGCCCCACATCTGTCTCGTATTCTGGATCCGGGAGTCTTTTGGTGAAATAGGATTTTCGGCATATTTTCCGCGATTATTTCCTGAGAGTTGATTTTCTGCACAAAAAGTAGACACCAGGGCAATTCTGCTGAAAACAACGTCAGTCCGTGTTAGTTGCATCCAAATCATACAAGTTTAGAGGAGAAACAATAGAAAAAAGTGTTCGGAAAAGTAGATACGTTTTGGACGTATCAACTCCCCCCAAGCTTAACTTATTGCTTGTCCTCAAGCAATTCAGTTGAAAACTGAGTGCAATAAAAGAACTTTCATGAACACATTTGCTTCATATGATGTATATATTCTCAACATGTGATCAACTACTTAGACAATTCATAATAAAGAGTATGCGACTAAGTTCACTTAATAGGCAATGCAAGCTATGAAGAGATTCCAACTTAAAAATAATAAGTAGCAAGAAACATAAACATAAGCAACATTACAATGCTCAAAACAAGGTATGATAGAGTGGTATCTCGCTTGCCTTTGATTATGAATGCCAAGGCACCTCTGAAGTTCAGGTGAAGACTAGAAGTAAAGATGTTAAAGATATAAGCATTAAAGTCATAACATAAATAATCAAGTTTTGAGGCAAGCACATTACACTAAGAATGACAACTATGCTCTCAAGAAGGTGCTCATAGAATAAGTGGAGACTCAACAAGGAAATGAAAAAGGTTTTGAATAGTTTGAAAGGCTTCCAAATGCTGAAAGTATGGTACTCGTTAGCTTTGAGCTCTCATTGCCCCTATCATAAGCATCTTTAAATGGTTAAGGTTAAAGTGTCACAACTAAAAGGATATGCTTGACAAGTTATAAATCAAAGTCTCATGCCCCTTACTTACGAAGACCGATCCTCATGCTACTCAACTTCAGTTACAAGTAAGCTCTTGTCATTGTAAGTATATACGTATCATAGAGAACCGCCAACGAGGTACCCCTTGCACATGATACAGGAGCTATCCCATAATCAAAATGACAAGGCGAGTAGACAATGAGCATCTCAGCGATCTTTTTATTTACTATGTGCATAGATTTTTATTGAGGATGCTTCATAGAATGCTCATTATGGTTATGCTGCAAGTTTTCACCATGATTAGGCATGGGTTAGGCTAGCGGCCCATGCATTTCCCTAACACATATACAAACTCCATGATCTTACAAGTTCCACTTTTATTTCACACCGCCGAGATCCATAATCAAAAGAATCATGATATCAACAAGGTACTAAGTACCAATGCAATGTTGAAAGCGTTCCCCATGATACATGGTTCTGCTAACTTCAACTTATAAAGCGCAAGCATACACGCAACAAAGAAGGACGCAATGGTTAGGTTTATTAAGTGCAAGAAATTAAAGTGTGCCATCAAGTTCGTGAGAGCTTTGCTAACTAACTTTCCCAAAACAAACAGACATTTTATTCGGAAGAAAACAAGGCATATTGAATATGCATGGAATAGCAAATGATGCTAATAGGTAGGTATGGTGGACACTTTGGCAATATTTGGTTTTAGGGAGTTGGAAATATGAGTAAAATACTCAGTGAAAATGAAGGCTAGCAATAGTAAGGGAGCGACAAATGAGAGAGCAATAGCTGTCATAATCATGCTTGAAACAAAACATGACTAATCATGGCACGAAAGTGATTCAAGATCCTCAAGGCAAAATAATTCATCGAGGCTTAACTGATTATTTCAGTCATATGCATGCATGAGCATGTGCCAAGTCAATTCAAATGAAACATTCAGAGGAGGATACCACGATGTCATACCAAGTTATGAATAGAGTAATGCAAGCAAACATTCAAATGACATGCTACAAACTATTATCAAGTTGGAACTAATCATATGAAAGCAAGAACTACTAAGCATCCATAAATAACATACACCCTATACGAACAGACTAAGCATGCCCACAATGCTGAGTATATGTACAAAAATGAAAACAAGTAGAGTTCGTTACCAGCCTCTTACCACACCTCAAGTTGTCATTAATCATCATTATTGCACTTCACTTGTGTGGCTTGAATAATAATATGAAACCACATACCACTAAGGACTGCTGAACCCTGCAACAAACTCACAAAACCAAAGAAGAACAACAAATATTTTTGGTGTTTTTGATTTTTAAAAGAAGAACCAAAAATGAGGAACAAGCAAAGCAAAATCTTTTTGGGTTTTTTCGAATAGTTCAAACAAAGCAAAAAGGGAAAAACAAACCAAGGAAAAAAGAAAAAGAAGCAAACCAAAGAGTAACAACAGAAATAATTTTGGTATTTTTGTGTTTTAGAAAGCAAAAGCAAAGAAAGAACGAAAACTAAAACGAAACATGAATATACAAAGTACCGACGCAAAATGATATGGAGATGAGTGCGATGTTGGCGTACCTCCCCCCAAGCTTAGGTTTTGCCCTATATGGGTGTCAATCCAGATACGGGTAAGGGTTCCAAGCAAGCGGATCATGATAAGAATGGTCGTAGTTGGGCCCTTGGGAGGAAGAAGAGGATCCCCAATCATAGATAGGCTGCTGATATGAAGACTCCCCCTCATTCGAGGGCTGGACCGAATCATCTGTGACCTCCCTTCTAGTATCCTGCTCCCGTTGGGAGAGCTCTCCCAAGTACGTATCAAGCTCCTCTTCCATGAGAGACCATCCTACCCTGTTATCAAGGTTAAACAAAACAGGTGCAGGCAAAAGGACAACATGCTCGGACTTGCTCCTTCTCCAACCATCTTTGAGAAAAGTTATTTCATAAGATAACTCACTCAAGCCAGCCCATGAAGAAACAAATTTATGTTGTATCATGGAATTAAGATCAAGCCTTTCTATGGGAAACTGTAGATCTAGATGATGAGGCACTAAACCATACAATGCTAGTAAACGAGAAGCAATTAGACCCCCACAAATTCCACCTTTGTCGCGGTTGGCGGCAAGACGGAAAGCTATCAAAGCACTCAAGATGTAAGACCTATCTCGTTTAAGAGCAGCAGAGATAAATGCTAGATCATATGAAGATAACTTATTGGCAGTTTTCCTAGCAAGAACACACTTGGCAATAAAGTAGGCAAAGTAGCGAATGGAGGGGAGATGAATGTTACGGATTTTTCCACTCTCCTTCGAAAAACTGCTCCCTTGGCAAATTTCTACGTATAAATCCATGAGTGGTGCAGGTCGCTCTTTAATCCTTGTACATGATCCCCACTGAGGTACCTTAATAGCTGCACATAAGTCATCGAGAGAAAGTTCGATAGCAATATTGTAAATTTTATAGTGGACCATGGGGTTAGGCAAAGAGTAACTAAATTGAAAGTCCTGCACCACAGACATGGTTAGCTTCACAAATTGACAAGGTTCATCTTCCAAAAAGTGCTCCAACCCTGCATTAGAAACCAAAGTGTGGAAATCCTGGAGAATTCCTGCGGCTCTCATGAATTCAGAACATGGGTAAATGGAAGGAAAAACTTCCTCCTCCTGGTGAACCTTCATGACCTCAGGCACCCATAGTTCATGTTGGTTTAGTTGATGCTCATTCATCTTCTATTCTGAAATTTAAACACCTATTAAACAAGTGATTGCAAAGTGAATATAATGAAGGGAACTACTCATAGGGACTTGTAAGAGGCCTAAACATGCATCAAAACTATATCTCTAAGCATCAAACAAGCTTACAAGCTCTCATAACCCGTCACCTACAGCAACAAAATACTCAAGATATAATCCACTAAACACAAATCTACTTGGACAAGCGAAGGAGTCACATACCGGAGAACAAATGCTCCAAATTTCAGCAACAAAGATGGGCTGAGCAAGGAGATCGAAGAAATCAAGATCAAGCACAGCAAGAACGCGATTTTGAGCAATGAACTGAAGCTTACTCGGGAGAGAGAAGAAAGTGGCAGGTGAGAGAGTTAGTGGAGGGCCAGGGGTGGCCCACACCATGGCATGGCGCCACCCAGGGCAGGACGCGCCACCAGGTGGTGTGCCTGCCTGGTGGGTCCCCCTGGTACCTTCCAGGCACCCCTCTGCCCCTTTTTTCACGTAAAAATTTAATATGAATTTTCTGGAATTTTTCGAGACACTTTATTTTTGGGCAATTTTCAGGCATAGAAGAATGATTTTCTGACAAACAGATCTTTTTGGAAAATGATGCAATGGCAAAACAAGGCTAGAACTACAGGAGTTCTAATACACTCTAATATGCAAGCAACTAACAACAAAAAGGAAAACTAAACGAAAACAAAAACTAAAATGGATAGAATAGAAGTAAGCGGAGATAATCATAGTGAAAACATTGTTTTGTTCAACGAAATCCTTTTGTTAACAAGGTTGATCAGGTCTTGTTACCAAAACAATTTCATATGAGACAAAACTTTGTATTCCACTAATGATTATGTTACCTCAACCTTGATAGCAATGGTCCCAATCATAATAGTTTCAAATTTTTCTCTTGGTATGGGACAATATATCTCTCCAACTTGAATGCGCTCAACATGTTCAATTGAATTTAGACCATAAGTCCTTTCAATATTCTTGGGGAAATAGACACTATGTTCCTTGTCATTAACATTAAAGGTCACCTTTCCTTGATTACAATTAATAAGAGCTCCTGCAGTATTAAGAAAAGGTGTTCCAAGAATAATAGACATATTATCATCTTCAGGCATTTCAAGCACAACAAAATCAGTTAATATCAAGCAATTATGAGCCACTTGAACAGGTACATCCTCACATATACCAACATGAATAGTGGTAGATTTATCAGCCATTTGCAAAGATATATCAGTTGGTATTAATTTTTCTAGGTGAAGCTTCTTATAGAGAGAGAAAGGCATAACACTAACTCCAGCTCCCAAATCACACAAAGCAGTTCTAACATAACTATTCTTAATGGAGCAAGGGATACTTGGAATCCCTGGGTCTCCAAGTTTCTTAGGAACCTTACCATTAAAGGAATAATTAGCAAGCAAAGTAGAAATTTCTTCATTAGGGATCTTCCTTTTGTTCGAGACAATATCCTTCATATACTTTGAGTAAGGAGGCACTTTAATAGCATCAGTCAAAAGAATTTGTAGGAATAAAGGTTTCATCCACTCACAAAACCTATTATAGTGTTCATCTTCCTTTGACTTGTGTTTCTTATCAGGGAAAGGCATAGGTTTTTGTACCCAAGGCTCTCTTTCACTACCATGTTTCTTAGCAATAAAATCTTATTTAGTGTATTTAGTATTTTAAATGTGCTTTTCAGGTTCTTCTTCAACTTTTTCTTTATTAGGAACTTCATTTTCTTCATTACCACTTTTAGTTTCAGCATCAGAGACAGATATACTATTAGGATCTATAGCAGATTCAGAGGGTTCTACAACAGTTTTATGTTTCTTTTTCCTTTTCTTACGAGTAGAGCCACTATTTTTAGCTTGTTGAGAATCCTGCTCAATTCTTTTGGGATGCCCCTCAGGATATAGAGGATCCTGAGTGTAGCACCCCGATAAAAGCACTACTAGAAAATCGCTTGCTATTTCTGTTTTGTGCATCATCATGACCACATGCTCATGTCATCATGCCATATTGCATTTGGGCATCGTCATCATCATGCATCTGTTTGCCTAAAACTATTTTCCAAAATCCTATCTTTGTTTTCTAATTGTCCCCTCTTTTATTCAAAGTCAAAACCCGATCTTGTCCGGATATTTTATCTGCCTAAAAACTATTTGCAAAAGTGTTTAAATCAAACTAACTAAATAAAAGATTTTATCCCGGGGGGCAGCCCAACCATTTAGGCTAGGCCACCTACTACCTCGGCAGGCCCGACCCAGCTAGACCAAACCCAACACTAGATCTAACCTAAACCCTAACCCTAGACTCAAACCACCACACCCGGCTACCCCTAATTCCCTAACCCTACCCCAGCCGCCACCACACACGCACACAGCGTGCGCCCAGCGGCCGACGTGGGCCCTGCTACCCCGCGTGCAAACCGTGTTGCCATCCCGCGTACACGTAACCCTGCCATATGCGTACATGTCGTGCACGCATATCACACCCCTGCTTGTCTCTACCTACCCCTGGCCCCACCCCATCTCGACACGGCCACGCACACACGATGGAACGCACGCTTCCTCGATCTCCACTTGCCGCACACCTGCCCCACTCCCCTTCCCTGGCCCCACCATGCAGTGCGCACGGCACGCCCACCCCGCGACGCGGTTCCACCTCACCCCGTCTCTCCTTCCTCCCCGGCCGCCGCCAGGGGCGCACCCTTGATTGCCGCCGCTTGGCTCTCCTCCTGGCCCCGTCGTCCTCTCTTCCGAGCATTCGCCCTCGCCTCAACGCTCTCCTCCCGAACCTCGCATGTGCTAGAGCCGTCGCCGGACTTCCCTCTACGGCTTGCCGCCTCTATTGCGCCACCACGGGACCCCGCGTCCCTCTGAGCTCTCCCACATCACCGTCGTCGACCGCCAACCCTCTGCGTCACGCTGCCTCCTTCGCCGAGCCAGACCCAGCCTCGCGGAGCTCCCCTGTCTGCGCCGCCTGGATCCTCTCCCTGCCGTGCATCCACGGCAAGCACCCCATCACCGTGGGCCCTTCTCTGCCCCGAGCGTGTCTGCCCCGCCAGGGCCTCGCCGACCAGGGCTCAGCCTCCTCAATGCCGCATCAGGCCGCTTCACCCGAGATCCTCGCCGTGCCCACCTCGCCTCCCCACAGCACGTGCGCCAGTAGCTGCTGGCCCTGCAACAAACCGTCAATGCCCCAGTTCCTACAAGTGTTTGAGGAAATGTCTGCTCGGGATATGTTGCCTCGTAGTACTTTGATCCTAATCTGCATTTTATTATTGTGTCCTGCGCTCGCGTCCTGATGATGTGATGTACCTATGATGGCACAGTGGCCCCCTAAGATCTATCTGGCTAATCTACGAGTGGGTTGTGGCGTGGATGACGACCGTGCGAAGTTACGCGATGCCACCCGAAGAGTACCGAAGCGTGTGAAGATCTTTGTTCCGAATTTTCGCCAAGATCCTCCGAAGACTACCGACACCGGAACCAAGTACACCTTTGCTAATTGAAGTCGAAAACCTCCAAGGTCTCCGTCCCGGAACTGTCAAGCACTCCTACACATATCGAAGACCAAACACGAAGACTGATCCCGGTGAGACCAAACCCGAACCACATCGAACCAAGAGCACCGAACGACAATGTGTGACCCCTATCCGAGCCCCTATTTTATTAAATGCTACATACTTGTTGCATATTAAATCATTCATACTTGCAAACATATTATGGTTGTTTGGGGTATTTAGGTGATCACCTAAATTAAATATGGAGACCATATGTGGGCGATTCTAGTCTTATATTGGCTCCATTTAAATTTGTGTAGCGAACCGATACCATGTTTTGCCTTGTTAAGACAACATTTAAATTGCGGGGTAGCTAAACAACATGAACCATATAATTAATTGTCAGGACCCCGGTTCCGCTTAATAATGTCTAATTGCATCGCATCTTTGCCATGTCATGCATCATGCCCGATCTTCTGCTTTAGTATTAAATAGTGCATTCGGTGTTTCTTTTAGTGCTTTGGTTCTTCGCGGATTAGGCCGTTGAGTGGATACGAGTATCGACAAGTTCTTCGGATAATATATCTTCAGCAATGTTTCCCAGGTGAGCAATCTTCCCCTTTCTACCTATTTTGCATTTATAGTCTTTACTTCCTTCCTGTTGATCTACTGCTATCCGTGTCGCGATGCTTTAGTGTTCCGTACCAGATATATTCCGTGCAGCCTTTACATTGCCTTGGACACCTCCTATTACCTGTTGTTTGGTAGATAGATGGTCTTGCGAGTCGTAGTCGCTTGCTCAGGTGTGATCCCGTGTCGTGAAGTACCACACAGTTGTTGGAATGTTGTCATATGCTTTACGGTGGAGAGGATCATGACTTTAAATACAACTATTAAATTGCCAGGATAACTAATGAAAGAGGCACCGGTGGGCAATATATGCTATTTGGTTTTTCATGTCCACTTGTGTCCCGTAGGCCCCGAGTACTTGATACCTGTTCCTTGACTATTCGCACAATCCACATACGGGAGACTCTATGAATCCCCCTTAGCCAGAGCTTGATTCATTTCTTATTTCTTGGGGCCACAAACTAGTTTGGGGCTTTATTACTATCCTGTACTTATGCCATGCTTTACTGCTTTATTTAAGATTGTGCGTGGAGCACCTGTACTGTTTTGGATCGTGCCACGTTTTCGCGGTATCGACAAGCCCAGTCACACTTTCAGGTTCCTAGTCGTTTACAGCCATCGTCACAAACCCTAGGTTCGTTCCAGAGCCGGCCAACTTCGTTGCGGGTAGCTTAGTGGGGTGGCCCCCTGAAATCTTTTATGAATCATGTGATTGCTTTGTCGTGAAAGCCTCGTTGGGTTTTGATTTGGTTTTTCCGAGGTTGATCGTGTGTGTGTTGCTATTTGTGCACCCTTGCAGGGTAAATCTTTCTGAAAGCCGTGTCCATGGTTATGGACGACTTGGAGCACAATATCTCGATCATAGACAAGCATAACTAAAGTAGTGCTATAAATTTGACTTAATATGTGACTAGTAATCAACTTCACTTGACTACAATGGAATGGATAATGAAAGTGACAACTGGTGGAACTGGGGTGTATCGTGTCATGTTATATCTGCCTAGTAAGTATCGCAACTCCAATGGAATGAAATAAAAGTGCCAACAACTGCTGGGTTTGAGATGTCACATGCTAATTGTATCTGACTAGTAAGTACTGCAACTACAACTGAATGGTTAACTATAACTACCCACTACTTATGCTATCAGGATGACTCAAGCTATCTATATCTGACTAATAAGTGATGCAACTATAATGGAATGAATAAAACCGCCAACTGTATGAGTTCCTCGGTTTGACTTCCTCGTTTGGTCTCGAGGGGGAATACCAGGATGGGTATGATTGGTGTTAGTATCAGGTTGGTTCCGAATAGGTCTTTCTTATCCCTCTCTAATAGCCGACAGTTGCATCGAGTCTCTATAGGTTGTTTAGTGCATGCTGCGCTGCCGCTTCAGTCCACCATACCTATGTAGGCGAGAGCCGCCGAATTCTAGCCTCGCCGTGTACTAGCCTCAATACTGATGCTCCTCTTTTTCCTTTGCCCTTTGTTGGCACCCCTTTTGTTTTAGCAGGTTTGAGATCGACGTCATTAGCAGGGTTACCCTTCCGGCTTGGCCTGGGCAGGGTTATGGACGCCATTGGTTATTTTTCAGGGCGCTTAGCTCAATTTGCTTCTTATCTGTACTCGGATGCTGTATCGTTTTCAAGGTGATTGGATCTTTGTACTGTATATCTGTATTCTTGACTCAGTGAGTCGTTGCTGTATATATATATGTTATGTGGGTTCCATCATGGACTATTGTGTAATGATATTACTTCGTTTTCCACCCGCACGAAAGTGCCTGGTGCGCGTCCTTGAATCATTTCTGTGCGGGTTTGGCGGGAAGCGCTAAAACTTGCATAGGGCTGATTTGAGGGTGTTACAAAGTGGTATCACAGCTCAACAGTTATGATACCCCACTGGTCCAGCCTGTAGGATAACCTAGCTAACGGCCGATGTAGAGTGTCAAAACTATTTTGAAAATCAGTTGGATAGATCTGAGTAGGTCTGTTTTTACTCCTTACCTATATGCTCTTCTCCTCTTACCTTTGCGTGTTTGAATCTACTCTTATCTTTTCTTTGAGTCCAGGATTTCTCGTGGTTGGGTTTCCGTCGTACCTTTAGGGTTTCGCTTCCTCCCTTTTATAACGGTGGAGCTACAATCATCAATCTGCATCCCGTTTGTTGTACCTTTCATCTAATCTTTTTGGTCCTTGTACTCTTTATCTGTATCTGCACCTTGATGGATATTCGTATCGATGAAAAACATATGAGAAGGATGAGCATTGGTGAAGTTGGAGTATACCTTGAGCATGTGTTGTTCATGCCAATAGAACCATTGCAGAACCTAATCATTGTGTCTTTTCATATGATTTCTTTTGAATCTTCCGGTGGTCCCCAACGCGACGACATCCTCGACATCAGATCCGATGAAACCCTGCATCACTCCTTTGTTTCCGAAACTCGCTTGTCGAGATCTTTAGTCTGACTTCTGAGAGTTGGTTGCATAATTCTTCTATTCATGTACCGAGTAATGCTTTGAGTGCGGGATGGAGTCGCGACCATACCACTACTCTTAGAATTTGCTTTTGTACATTGTATGGTGGACCGATGCAATTTACTCCTTCCATGGAAATTAGGGGTGGCCTTTACTTTAACTTCGTCCTTTGTTTATCCAGAGCGTTCTCTCGACAAACATGAGCAACAACCCTTGTTGGTGGTGTCGCCAATTTCAAGACGGAGCAAGACACTTTGTTAGTGGTGTCGCGAGGATCTATATGAAGCGAGAAGATTCAGATCGTCGGCCTTCTTCCCTGTACCATGAGGCGGATCTTGAGGGCGAGATCCATTGTTAGTGGTGTCGAATTGTAGCACCCCGATAAAACTACTACTAGAAAATCGCTTGCTATTTCTATTTTGTGCATCATCATGACCGCATGCTCATGTCATCATGCCATATTGCATTTGGGCATCGTCATCATCATGCATCTGTTTGCCTAAAACTATTTTCCAAATCCTATCTTTGTTTTCTAATTGTCCCCTCTTTTATTCAAAGTCAAAACCCGGTCTTGTCCGGATATTTTATTTGCCTAAAAACTATTTACAAAAGTGTTTAAATCAAACTAAATAAATAAAAGATTTTATCCGGGGAGGCAGCCCAGCCGTTTAGGCCAGGCCACCTACTACCCCGGCAGGCCCGACCCAGCTAGACCAAACCCAAGACTAAATCTAACCAAAACCCTAACCCTAGACTCAAACCACCACACCCGGCTACCCCTAATTCCCTAACCCTACCCCAGCCGCCGCCACACACGCACACAGCGTGCGCCCCGCGACCGACGCGGGACCTGCTACCCCGCGTGCAAACCGCGTTGCCCCGCTCGATCCCCATCCCGCGTACACGTAACCCTCCCGCACGCGTACATGTCGTGCACGCATAGCACGCCCCTGCACGTCTCTACCTACCCCTGGCCCCACCCCATCTCGACACGGCCACGCGCACGCGATGGAACGCACGCTTCCTCGATCCCCATTTGCCGCACACCTGCCCCGCTCCCCTTCCCTGGCCCCACCACGCAGTGCGCACGGCACACCCACCCCGCGACGCGGTTCCACCTCACCCCGTCTCTCCTTCCTCCCCGGCTGCCGCCAGGGGCGCACCCTCGATTACCGCCGCTTAGCTCTCCTCCTAGCCCCGTCGTCCTCTCTTCCGAGCATTCGTCCTCGACTCAACGCTCTCCTCCCGAACCTCGCATGTGCTAGAGCTGCCGCCGGACTTCCCTCTATGGTTGCCTCCTCTATTGCACCGCCACGAGACCCCGCGTCCCTCCGAGCTCTCCCCCGTCATCGTCGTCGACCGCCAACCATCCGCGTCGCCCCACAGCGTCATGCCGCCTCCTTCGCCGAGCCAGACCCAGCCCCGCGGAGCTCCCCTGTCTATGCCGCCTGGATCCTCTCCCTGCCGCACATCCACGGCAAGCACCCCGTCACCGCGGGCCCTTCTCTGCCCCGAGCGTGTCTGCCCCGCCAAGGCCTCGCCGACCGGGGCTCAGCCTCCTCAACACTGCATCGGGCCGCTTCACCCGAGCTCCTCACCGTGCCCACCTCGCCTCCCCATAGCACGCGCGCCAGCAGCTGCTGGCCCTGCAACGAACCGTCAACGCCCCAGTTCCTACAAGTGTTTGAGGAAATGTATGCTCAGGATATGTTGCCTCGTAGTACTTTGATCCTAATCTGCATTTTATTCATGTGTCCTATGCTCGCGTCCTGATGATGTGATGTACCGATGATGGCACAGTGGCCCCCTAAGATCTATCCGGGTGATCTACGAGTAGGTTGTGGCGTGGATGACGACCGTGTGAAGTTACGCGATGCCACCCGAAGAGTACCGAAGCGTGTGAAGATCTTTGTTCCGAATTTTCCCCAAGATCCTCCGAAGACTACCGACACCGGAACCAAGTACACCTTCGCTAATTGAAGTCGAAAACCTCCAAGGTCTCCGTCCTGGAACCGTCAAGCACTCCTACACAGATCGAAGACCAAACATGAAGATCGATCCCGGTGAGACCAAACCCGAACCACATCGAACCAAGAGCACCGAACGACAATGTGTGACCCCTATCCGAGCCCCTATTTTATTAAATGCTACATACTTGTTGCATATTAAATCATTCATACTTGCAAACATATTATGGTTGTTTGGGGTATTTAGGTGATCACCTAAATTAAATATGGAGACCATATGTGGGCGATTCTAGTCTTATATTGGCTCCATTTAAATTTATGTAGCGAACCGATACCATGTTTTGCCTTGTTAAGACAACATTTAAATTGCGGGATAGCTAAACAACATGAACCATATAATTAATTGACAGGACCCGGTTCCGCTTAATAATGTCTAATTGCATCGCATCTTTGCCATGTCATGCATCATACATGCATCATGCCCGATCTTCTGCTGTAGTATTAAATAGTGCACTCGGTGTTTCTTTTAGTGCTTTGGTTCTTCGCGGATTAGGCCGTTGAGTGGATGCGAGTGTCGACAAGTTCTTCGGATAATATATCTTCAGCTATATTTCCTAGGCGAGCAATCTCCCCCTTTCTACCTATTTTGCATTTATAGTCTTTACTTCCTTCCTGTTGATCTACTGCTATCCGTGTCCCGATGCTTTAGTGTTCCGTACCAGATATAATCCGTGCAGCCTTTATATTGCCTTGGACACCTCCTATTACCTGTTGTTTGGTAGATAGATGGTCTTGCGAGTCGTAGTCGCTTGCTCAGGTGCGATCCCGTGTCGTGAAGTACCACACAGTTGTTGGAATGTTGTCATATGCTTTACGGTGGAGAGGATCATGACTTTAAATACAACTATTAAATTGCTAGGATAACTAATGAAAGAGGCACTAGTGGGCAATATATGCTATTTGGTTTTTCATGTCCACTTGTGTCCCGTAGGCCCCGAGTACTTGATACATGTTCCTTGACTATTCACACAATCCACATACGGGAGACTCTATGAGTCCCCCTTAGCCAGAGCTTGATTCATTTCTTATTTCTTGGGGCCACAAACTAGTTTGGGGCTTTATTACTATCCTGTACTTATGCCATGCTTTACTGCTTTATTTAAGATTATGCGTGGAGCACCTGCACTGTTTTGGATCGTGCCATGTTTTCGCGGTATTGACAAGCCCAGTCACACTTTCGGGTTCCCAGTCATTTACAGCCGTCGTCACAAACCCTGGGTCCATTCCAGAGCCGGCCAACTTCGTTGCGGGTAGCTTAGTGGGGTGGCCCCCTGAAATCTTTTATGAATCCTGTGATTGCTTTGTCGTGAAAGCCTTGTTGGGTTTTGATTTGGTTTTTTCGAGGTTGATCGTGTGTGTTGCTATTTGTGCACCCCTGCAGGGTAAATCTTTCTGAAAACCGTGTCCGCGGTTATGGACGACTTAGAGCACAGTATCTCGATCATAGACAAGCATAACTAAAGTAGTGCTATAAATTTGACTTAATATATGACTAGTAATCAGCTTCACTACAATGGAATGGATAATGAAAGTGACAACTGGTGGAACTAGGGTGTATCGTGTCATGTTATATCTGCCTAGTAAGTATCGCAACTCCAATGGAATGAAATAAAAGTGCCAACAACTGCTGGGTTTGAGATGTCACATGCTAATTGTATCTGACTAGTAAGTACTGCAACTACAACTGAATGGTTAACTATAATTGCCCACTACTTATGCTATCAGGATGACTCAAGCTATCTATATCTGACTAGTAAGTGCTGCAACTATAATGGAATGAATAAAACTGCCAACTGTATGAGTTCCACAGTTTGACTTCCTCGTTTGGTCTCGAGGGGGAATACCAGGATGAGCATGATTGGTGTTAGTATCAGGTTGGTTCCGAATAGGTCTTTCTTATCCCTCTCTAATAGCCGACAGTTGCATCGAGTCTCTTTATGTTGTTTAGTGCATGCTACTCTGCCGCTTCAGTCCACCATACCTATGTAGGCGAGAGCTGCCGAATTCTAGCCTCGCTGTGTACTGGCCTCAGTAATGATGCTCCTCTTTTTCCTTTGCCCTTTGTCGGCACCCCTTTTGTTTTAGCAGGTTTGAGATCGACGTCGTTAGCAGGGTTACCCTTTTGGCTTGGCCTGGGCAGGGTTATGGACGCCATTGGTTATTTTTCAGGGCGCTTAGCTCAATTTGCTTCTTATCCGTACTCGAATGCTGTATCGTTTTCAAGGTGATTGGATCTTTGTACTGTATATCTGTATTCTTAACTCAGTGAGTCGTTGCTGTATATATATCTGTTCTGTGGGTTCCATCATGGACTATTGTGTAATGATATTACTTCGTTTTCCACCCGCACGAAAGTGCCTGGTGGGCGTCCTTGAATCGTTTCTATGCGGGTTTGGCGGGAAGCGCTAAAACTTGCATAGGGCCGATTTGAGGGTGTTACACTGAGTAGCAGCACCACTTCTAGTTCTAATTTCATAAGCATGTTTTTCTTTAGCAGCATTAACTAGCAAGTCTTTTTGCACTTTAATGAGTTGATCTATTTGAGTTTGAACCATTTGAAAGTGTTTAACAATCATTTTAACATCATTAGAGGTTCTTTCCACAATATCTTTCAATTCAACAATAGCTTTAGTGTTTTCCATTAGATGATTTTGCACCCTTTTATTAAAATTATCTTGCTTAACAATAAAGATATCGAATTCTTCTAAGCATTGATCAGGAGGTTTAGAGTAAGGGATATCACCTTCATCAAAGTATTGGAGAGAGTGCACCTCAATAGTGGATGAGTGGGGAATTGGCTTACATAATTCTTCTATAGGAGGTAAATTCTTGACATCTGCAGCTTTAATTCCCTTCTCCTTAAGACATTTCTTAGCTTCCTTCATCACTTCATCATTTAATTCAATAATTCCCCTCTTCTTAGATAATGGTATAGGCACTGGAATAGTTGGTTCATGTATGATTACTTCAGGTATAGCTGGTTCAGGAGGATTCCAATCTTCATAGTTCTTGCTTATTTTAGCCATTAATTCCTCAGCTTCCTTGGGAGTCCTATTCCTGAAAACACAATCAGCACAACTATCTAGGTATGTCCTAGATTCTTCAGTTAGTCCATTATAAAATATATCAAGAAGCTCATTCTTTGGTAATGGACTTCCAGCCTGTGCATGAATCAAAGCACAAAACCTTGCCCATGATTCAGGCAATATCTCTTTTTCTCCCTGTTTAGAATCAAAAAGTTCCTGCAAAATAGCATGTCTAGCACTTGGAGGAAAATATTTCTGCAGGAAAGTACTAATCAAGCAATCAGGGCTATCAATAGATCCAAGAGGTAAATTACTAAACCAAATTTTAGCTTCTCCTTTCAGTGAAAAGGGGAAAATCTTAGCAACAAAGTAAGTACGCATCTTAATATCATCAGAAAACAGGCCACTCATGGTAGAAAGCTCAGTCATATATGCTACCGCACTTTCATTCTTAGTCCCACAAAAAGGTTCTTTCTCAACAATAGCTATGTAAGATAGATCGAGAGAGAAATCGTAATCTTTATCTTTAATATTTATGGGAGAAGCAGCAAACTTAGCAATAGGAGACAATTTGGGTCTAATCGTACGCCTCTTAAGGAGACTCTTAGCGGGGCTCCTATCATGGGTGTTTTTACATTCTTTAATAAATTCATCGGTCATCTCAACATAACCATCTTCAATATCATAACTCTCACTAGACTCAGGTGAACTAACAGGTGTAGTAGTGTCTTCATTAGGAGTTTCAGTATTTCCAGCTATAGTTCTAGCAATCGTAGCATCTAGGAAAGGACCTAATGAACCACTCTTATCAAGCGCAGTAGAAGCAGCATCATAAGTATCAGAAGTTTCAGATTCAGCAGTAGTAGCAGTGTGTGTAGCATGTGTATGTGGTGGTGTAACGAGCTTACTCATAATAGATGGTGAATCAAGAGCAACAGAGGTGTTCAGAACCGTACCTCTTCTTGTAGTGGATGGTAAAATAGGAACCTTGCCATCACGAGACTTACCCATGATGGATGGATAACAATGAACAATAGAGAATCCAAGTGAACTTGATAAATAAAGCTATGCTCCCCGGCAACGGTGCCAGAAAATAGTCTTGATGACCCACAAGTATAGGGGGTGTATCGCAGTATTTTCGAGGGAAGTGAAACCCAATTTATTGATTCGACACAAGGGGAGCCAAAGAATATTTATAAGCCTTAACAACTGAGTTGTCAATTCAGCTGCACCCAGAAACAATCTTGCTCACAGCAGTTTATCAGTAGCAACAGTTTTGTAGTAGGAATAGTAAAGTAACAACAATAGTAAAGTAAAGACAGTAGTAACAATAGTAGCAAACAGTTGGATTCGAGTGCGGTAGGCATAGGGATGGATGGACGGGCGTTCCATGGATAAGACAATTCACATAGCAATTAGAACATAGGGCAATTGCAGATAAATAAGATAAAGCATCCAAGTACAAAATAATCCTAGGCATGTGTTCCTTATATAGTCATACGTGCTCGCAATGAGAACTTGCATAACATCTTTTGTCCTGCCAGCCCGTTTGCAGCGGGTCCTCACGGGAACTACTGGCAATTAAGGTGCTCCTTTTAATAGAGCACCGGAGCAAAGCATTAACACTTCGTGAACACATGTGATCCTCACATCAAAGCCATTCCCTCCGGTTATCCCGATTTCTGTCACCTCGGGGCCATTGGTTCCGGACAACAACGTGTGTATACAACTTGCAGGTAAGACAAAAAACAATACTATCATAATGAATCAATAACATGTTCAGATCGGAAATCATGGCACTCGGGCCCTAGTGACAAGCATTAAGCATAACAAGTCGCAGCAAAGTCATAAAGCACTAATAGAAGATACTAGGCACCATGCCCTAACAATCCGATGCCATTACATGAACGATCTCATCCAATCCCTACCATCCCCGTAGCCTACATTGGGGGATTACTCACTCATAGATGGGGGAAACATGGATGGTCGATGGAGAAGCGATGGTGGTGATGATGGCGATGATCTCCTCCAATTCCCCATCCTAGCAGGGTGCTAGAATGAAGTTTCTGGTGCTGTTTGTGGAATCTGGTGGTGGCGGTGGAGCGGAACTCTTTCTGGAAAAACGTCGAACCGCCCAGAGTTTTTAGGTCATAAGGCTTCTTATAGGCGAAGAAGGAGACCGAGGGGGTGTCTGGGGCGGCCAGACCACCCCCTGGTGCGGCCTGGGCTAGCCCACGCGGCCAGGTGATGTGGCCTGGGCCTAGCCCCCCTCCGTCTCGTATTCTGGCTCCGGGAGTCTTCTGGTTAATTAGGATTTTCGGCATATTTTCCGGGATTTTTCCTGATAGTTGATTTTCTGCACAAAAAAGTAGACACCAGGGCAATTCTACTGAAAACAGCGTCAGTCCGCGTTAGTTGCATCCAAATCACACAAGTTTAGAGGAGAAACAATAGCAAAAGTGTTTGGGAAAGTAGATACGTTTTGGACGTATCAGTCGCTCGTCCCGCGGGTGACCACGGCGCGCCCCTAACCTCCGGCAGGCACTTCACCTTGCCCCTCCTTCCTTGCCGCCGGGCGAAGCCCGTGTGGCATTGGCGGCGTTCCTTTCCCATCCACGTGTTGGGGATATACTTTCCGGGTATCCTCACAGTTCCTCAGTGACCAGGGTGGCCCACTTCGGGTTAGAGCTTTGCTTCACGGGCGGCCAAGTCAGGGAGAAGAGACGGAGTCCAATCCGGCTACGGGAAGTCCCAGAAGACTTACCGACTTAGGCCCCTAGTGTTACTTGTAGTTCAAGATGTACTCTGTAACCGACTCTTAATCGTAGCCGGATAGATCTCTCCTGTAAACCCTAGGCCGGAAATCTATATAAGCCGTCCTAGGGAGAGCCTTTAGGGCACCTACCCTCATAGTCTACCAACTCGCACAGGCGAACCCTTGTAACCCATATTCCGGCTCTGCCGTATTACTGGATTGCTAGCAGGAGTAGGATCCGTCCAAAGCCGGCGGATTCGAACCTGGGTAAACTTGTGTGCTCACCGTCCCGGAACACCGTACGTCTCACACCCCTCTCTTCCGCACGCCTCAAGGACCCCCTCATGGCGTACTTGTCATCAATCCGATGATAGTTGGCGCCCACCGTGGGGCAGGTGAGCTTCGGATCTGCGTTCCGAGCAGAATCTGCAAGAATCGGAATCGGCGAGACTATCGCCGTCGGTCACATCCTCTACGCCAGCGACGTCCCTCTCATCGTTCTCGATGAGACCTAGATTCCGGCTAGGGAGGCTATGACTGCCTACACAATCATGTCTTTTGGCGAGATCGATGTTTACATCGGTTTTGCTGAACCTGTCCCACCCACCCTAGCGGTGATGATAGAGGCAGAAGAATCTTCTGGGTCCCCTTTGTCCGCGGAGGCGGCAGAGTTCTGGATCTCAGAAAAACCTAATCCCACCCAGCCCGCACCAGTTGCGGAGATAGTGGAGAAATCCGAGCCTGAAGAAGACCTAGCGGCCCAAGTCGAATCTAGAGTGGATCTCCTTAGAGAGGCCGAATCCCAGATCGACCCACATGCTGAAGTCGAAATCCAGGAGGAGCATATCAACGACTCTGATTCCGGCTCTGATGACGCCGGGACAGACATGCCTTTCCTAAGGTATACGCTACGACGTATGATAATGCAAAACTCAAGTGCATATGCAATTCTCGAGACCATCAAAAGTTTCGATGAAGCTGATCACGAAAGCCGCAGGTACTTCAGGAAACATGCGTCGCACTTCGTCGGATATGTGGGATCTGGATCCGGCTCTGCCGATGCTGGAGGCAGCACCGACTCTATGCTGGAGGCAATTGGAACAAACGCTGACGTACCCGCATCCTCAGACGAATCAATGACATCAGCAGATTTCCGAAAGTTCTCCGCGGAATATGAAGAGGAGTATAACTCCAAAACTGCAGAGGAAGGAGAAGCCATGGATGAAGGATCCGGGGAACACTCTCCAAAAGCGCATGACAACATGGAAATCATAGATAATCCCGAAGTCCAGATGTCCGAAAGTACCGATCAGAGCTTGACTCCGGGAAATGGACCCAAAGCCGTCTTTGCTACCGGCGCTGCCAAGAAGGCAAAGAAGAAGAACAAGAAGAACAAGACCCCGGCAAAAGACCCTCTGGCAGAAGAGGTGATTGCCGAGGAATATGAAGAAGACTCGGATGGAGCACTTATCCTAGAAGAGCCCAAAAAAGAAGAATCGGTGGATGGACACGTGATCACTGAAGGTGCACGTAAACTCATCGATGCTGCATTAACCACACCTATTCCTACAGCTGCAGAGCTTACTGCTGAAGAACTGGACGAGAGGGCACAAGCCCTAGAAGCGCGTCGTCAAGTACTCCTCGATGAAGCCAAAAACATTGAGGAAAAGAAACGCCTAGCATCTGCGGAGAAGTACAACTCCAGGCAATACCAGAAGACTAGGAAGCGTTATACCAATGACAACCAATTCCCGCAGATTCACGCCGTCCTTTTCAGAGAAGAGTTGGGGAAGCCTCGGAAAGATAGCAAAGGGGATTGGGTATATCCAACCCCAGTACAGAATACCGTGGCAGCCCGAGAAATTCTATCGGCTAATCCAGGCCCGGAGGAGATCTGGTTGGGAATCAAACTACTCAACAAGGGACTGGAGCAGCAAAAGGTCGCCATGTCCGGAAGTCAAAAACTGGTCTCTGATTCTGACCAATGTCGCACAGATCCGGCATGGGCTGACATAAGACCCCAACACGTTCCGGAGCAGCACCACCGCCCCGATCGCAGGGAAGAAAATTACTCAAGAACCGGATCTTCGGGACAGCACCACAAAGCTGCCCGTGGCTAGCGTAATGTTAACCCAGTTGTGGAGCAAGAGGCAATTGCAGCACTAAATCCGAGAAACCCGCCCCGGCGAGAGTCGAAAGACCACAGGTATGATGATAAGGAGAAACGTCGGGAGGAGGACCGACAAAGGATGCCACCTCCTAGACATGAAAGCCGTCCGGATGACGGACGAAGGAACGACGGACACCATGCTGGGACAAGCCGACAGGGCACTCGTCACGATGAAGACCTTCCCTAGAACCGGAATAATGACGCTCCGGACGGAGGCCGGCGATCAGCCGGAAAAAATCCAGCTGCTCCACCCTCTCCGCCAAGTAGCCATAACAACGGCCCCCAGGGAGTCAATGGAGGGCGTCGTGGTGGAGGAGGTGGTGGCAAAAGCCAAAGTCCGGCTCCAAGGCACCGCAGCCACAACCGACATTCGGGACGGTCTCTATGCCCGAACGACGCAAGGCACAGGATCAATTCCAATATAGAGGCACAGCGCTACGAAAACGATGATATCTACGTGGGCCCAAAATGCTTCGTACATCGCATCAGAGCTACAAGATTTCCGAAAGGATTTGCTATCTCAAGACATATCCAAGCCTACGACGACATTGCTCGGCCAGATACCTGGCTACAGGATTTCTTCCAAGCTTGCTGCATCACCAAAGGCGGAAACAGCCTGGTCACAACCCGATATCTCCCACTCATGTTGCGGAAGACAGCACGATCATGGCTTAATGAACTTCTGGATAACACCATTCACAACTGGTATGACATGCAAAGTGCGTTCTTTCGGAATTTCGAAGGCACATACCGGAGGCCATGTACGGTTGGAGACCTACAGCGTTGCACCCAGAAGGCCGGAGAAACTTTCTAGGATTACCTCAGACGATGGATCGACACCAAGAAATCCTGTGAAGGAGTAAATGATCAAACTACGATTGAATCTTTCATTGTAGGTCTCCCAATCGGTCTACTTTTTTTTGAGTCAATTACTGTGAGGGAGCCCCCCACAGCCACATTTTATTAGAAATAAAATATTTACAGAGGATAGTAACCTATTTACAAAGGAAAAAGAAAAAGGTGGGGTTACACGAGATTGTCAAGATAAATGGGGAATATCATCGGTCTACTACGTCATCGCTTGAAGTGCGACAAAGTCACTGATTTGGGAGAGATGATAGAAACAGCGAGCAAGTATGCAGATGCTGACGACGACGCAGAGGGATTACTCAATGCCCTACATGTGCCACAGTCGGCAAAACAACCAAAGCAACAAGCTCAGAAGCGCAAAAATACCTCGGAAGAAAAACCCAACGCGGAAACGGCAGTGGTCACTGCTACTTTCGGGTCTGGAGGACGAGGGGGACGCGGCGGAGGTCGCGGGTGTGGCCGTGGGACTTCGAGAGTTCAGGGTAGAGGAGATCAGCAACCAGGCAAAACCTACACCTGGGCCGACATTGCCAACAACCCTTGTGTACATCACTTGGATGCCAATGGGGGCTCGTCCCACACCAACGCTGAGTGTCGTTTTAATGACGACATCAAGAGGGACGATACCGCTGGCTACAGAGCTAAGCGGAAGAAGGGAAAGACGAATCCCGAAAAAGATAAAGAGATCAAGGAAGATTCTGATATGGAGGAAGCTGATGCTTCAAATCCCAAACCGGAAGGGAAGAAAAAATTTCCAACCAAAAAAGACACTTACGTCACTTTCCTCGGATCTCAACCAGCAAAGGTCAAGAAAGCAGTTCTACATGAGCTCAACGCAATAGTTCCAGCTGTCCCTCAATACCTGGATTGGTCGGAAGTGGCAATCACATTTGACCGTGCTGATCATCCGCCTAAGCTACATAGGCGAGGAAAATATGCCTTAATCGTCAATCCACTTATTGACGGTTATGCTTTCTCCAAGACCCTCATGGACGGTGGCAGCAGTATCAATATTCTCTATGTCGAAACGCTACGCCGGATGAAGATCTCAGAGACCTAGCTGAACCATAGCTCTGTGATCTTTCACGGGGCTGTCCCAGGAAGACAAGCTAATTCCCTGGGAGAAATCACTTTGGATGTTACCTTTGGAACTCCAAAGAACTATCGGACGGAGGCACTTTCCTTCGAAGTGGTCCCGTTCAAGAGCGCATACCACGCTATATTCGGACGTCCGGCTTACTGGACTTTTATGGCTCGTTCGTGTTACATTTACAATATGATGAAAATTCCAGGTCCCAACAGCGTAATCACCATCAGGGGAGACCCGAAGAAAGCACGAGAGTGCAAGGATGGAAATGCCGCCTTTGCTGAAGCCGTGCTGCACTCCCAGGAGTACCAGGAGATCAAGAAGAGCATAGATTCGTCTGAGATGCCCGCAACAAAGAAGGAGGTGACCAAGCCAAATCCAGAGTTCAAGGCATCATAAGAGACGAAAAAGACACCGTTGAAGGATGATGACCCCTCCAAGGTGACCCAGACAGGCGTAGGCCTAGATAGCGCATAGGAAAGCGCGCTCGTCAAGTTCCTCAAAGTAAATCAAGATACCTTCACATGGCAGCCATCTGACATGACCGGAGTACCTAGGGAACTTGCCGAGCACTCTTTAAATGTAAACCCGAACGCTAATCCCGTCAAACAGTCCTTACGACATTTTGGCGACGAAAAGCATAATGCAATAGCTAAGGAACTAGCGCGGCTCGAGTTAGCCGGATTCATAGAAGAGGTCATCCACACTGAGTGGTCGGCCAATCCTGTAATGGTCCCTAAAAAGGACACCACTGATTTAAGGATGTGTGTTGATTATACTGCCTTGAACAAGGCTTGTCCAAAAGATCCATTCGCTCTGCCTAGAATTGATCAAGTTATCGATTCTACGGCAGGCTCGGAACTCCTCTGTTTTCTCTACGCATATTCCAGTTATCACCAAATCCAGATGAAGGAATCTGACAAAGTCAAAACTTCATTCATAACCCCTTTCGGAACCTTCTGTTTTGTTACGATGCCCTTTGGGCTGAAGAACGCAGGAGCTACGTATCAGCGCACGATGCAGTGTTGCCTCCATGACCAACTCGGACACAATGTACATGCATACGTGGATGATATTGCGGTGATGTCCAAAAACAAGGAAACACTGATTTCCGACTTAGAGGAAACATTCGCCAATCTACGAAAATACAACATCATACTTAACCCGAAGAAATGCTTCTTTGGAATACCAGCCGAAAAATTGTTAGGTTTCATCGTGTCTCAAAGAGGCATAGAGGTGAACCGGGACAAAATCAAGGCTATACTCAATATTTCCAGGCCAACTCGCCTGAAGGACGTACAAAGACTAACTGGTTGCATCGCTGCAGTCAGTCGGTTTGTAAGCCGGCTTGGTGAAAGAGCCGCACCATTATACAAACTCCTGAAAAAGACCAAGGATTTTGTTTGGACCGACGAAGCTGAAGCTACACTACAAGACCTGAAGAAAGTACTCTCATATGCTCCTATCCTTGCTGCGCCCGAACCACAGGAACCGATGTTGCTCTATCTTGCTGCGACAAACAAGGTCGTTAGTATCATCATGGTGGTGGAGAGACCGGAGGAAAATCAAGAGCACCTGGTGCAGCGTCCGACTTACTTTGTCAGTAAAGTCCTGACAGAATCCAAACAGCGGTATCCGCACTATCAAAAGTTGGCTTACGGTGTTTTCCTAGCATCCCGTAAGCTACGACACTATTTTCAGGAGCATCCAATTACCGTGGTGAGCACAGCTCCCATGAGAGATATAATCAACAACAGTGACGCCACAGGACGCGTCGCCAAATGGGGCATAGAGCTTTCAGCTTTTGACATTGAGTATAAACCTCGGACGGCAATCAAATCCCAAATCCTTGCCGACTTTGTTGCTGATTGGACAGAGACGAAGGAAAATATGACCCTCCCTGAGTCGGAATACTGGACCCTCTACTTTGATGGGTCTAAGGCTCGAGGGGGCTCAGGGGCTGGCGTGGTGCTCAAATCACCCCAAGGTGTTAAACTTCTATACGTGTTGCAGATCTACTTCACAGCGACAAACAATATTGCCGAGTATGAAGCTCTTCTACACGGAATCCGGATTGCTAAGGATATCGGCATCCGACGTTTGATGTGTTATGGAGATTCGGATCTTGTTGCTTAGCAAGTTTCGGATATGTGTAATGCAAATAAGCACATGGCAACATATAAAGCTGTCGTGGATGATTTATCTAAATCGTTCGAAGGGTTTGAGGTTCAACACATCCCTCGAGCAGAAAACGAGGAAGCAGATGCACTATCTCGGATAGGCTCTGCACGGAAAGAGGTTCCGGATGGCGCTTTTTTAAAGCACCTCAAAGTTCCCTCAATAAAGGGAGTAGATGAGGAATATCCGACCAAATCCGACTCACATCTAATAGCAGTTCTGGCTATAATTCCTAGCTAGACCCAACCCTACCTTGATTATCTGGTAGATGGCAAATTACCTGAAGACGAGGTCCTAAGCCGGCAGATTATCCGACGAGCGAAAGCCTATACTATAGTTAAAGGTGAGCTCTATAAGCGGAGTGTATCTAGGGTTTTTCAGCGCTGCGTATCTCCGGAAGAAGGAGTCGAAATCTTAAGAGAAATCCACGAAGGCAAGTGTGGCCATCACGCTGAAGTCAAATCTTTAGTGGCAAAAGCTTTTAGACACGGATTTTTTCTGGCTTACAACTTAGGCAGATGCCGAACGATTAGTCAAGACGTGCAAAGGCTGCTAGAAGTACGCCAAACAAGCTCATGTTTCGGCTGATCAGCTGCGAACAATACCTATAACATGGCCTTTTGCGGTCTGGGGGCTTGATATGGTAGGACCATTTAGACGTGATCCAAGTGGATTTACTCACCTCTTAGTGATGGTGGATAAATTCACAAAGTAGATTGAGGCTAAACCCGTCACTAGTTGTGATGGAGCAATAACCAAAAGATTTGTCGAGGATGTTATAATCCGATATGGTTATCCGCATAGCATTATCACGGACAACGGGAGTAACTTTTCTATGGGAGAATTGGCCGAATTCTGCAATGAGCAAAATATCCGGCTTGACATTGCGTCAGTCGCACATCCACAGGCTAACAGACAAGTTGAAAGAGCTAATGGTTTAATCCTACAAGGCCTAAAACCGAGACTCGAAGCACCACTACGACGTGCTGCGGGGGCTTGGTCAGAGGAATTACCCTCTGTAATATGGAGTTTACGAACAACTCCGAACAGGTCAACCGGATACACACCTTTCTTCTTGGTCTATGGAGCAGAAGCAGTTCTTCCTAGTGATTTGATTCACACTTCTCCTAAAGTGGCCACGTATATTGAAGAGGATGCCGAGATTTCTCGACAAAATGATCTCGACTTGGTCGAAGAAGTTCGCGTCGTTGCTGAGATGAGATCAACAGCCTATCAGCAGAAGTTACGCAAGTATCATAGCCAGAGAGTCAGAAACAGATCTTTCAATAAAGGCGATTTGGTTCTCCGGCTTGTGCAACAAAGAAAACACAAACTTTCCCCAGTATGGGAAGGGCCCTTATTAGTTAGTCGAGTATTGCACAATGGTTCGTACTACTTAACTGACATGAGGCCAGTCAAAGAAAGACCTGCTACTAAGAAGAGAAAGAGAGCTGGAGGTAGTACAAATCCGGATGAGTTAGACAGACCATGGAATATTGCTTAGCTACATCCCTTTTATTCTTAGTTTATCCTTCTTTGTAAACATATATATGTACATGTTCTGTGAGAAATAAAAGTCTTGGTTGCCTCAAGTTTTTTCTGAGAAGTTTTACCATCTTATTTCCGAATGATCATGTCATAGTCGAAAATCCCAAAATACTTGAAAGTACTTTATGCTCATATTTGTTCTGGTTTAGATTTCTGATTCTAAAACTGCTACCTTCGGGTATAACCTTAAAGTTTCTAGTCTATACTTTGGTTATTTGTCTGATTGCTGGATGCGGGTATTTTCCGAGTAGTGAATTGTTGGTACTGGAAGCCGGCTTTGTTTCCGAGTTTAAACTGGTTTAGCAATTGAGCTCCGTTGCTCGGCAAAGTTTCCGTGTAGAAGGTTTAGCCGGCTCACGAAAGGAACGAGGCGGAAAGCCAGATAAACGATAAGTATAGACGAAAAAGTATAAGTGCTTATGTAAACATTTCAGGCACACGAAAATTTAAAGCCAAAAAGTGCTGAATAGATCAGAAGCTTAGCACTAGCAAAATTATAAGTACTGCATATTTACAGACCCATCATGTTTCTCAGAATAATACAATTGTTTCTGGCAATCTATGATGCAGGAGGAGAGGAAGGAGCTGCCGGCTCGCTAGATACATCGCCTTGATATCATTCCGAGATGTCTAGATCCGATACGGTCTGTTCATTGTCGGAAACTTCTGCTGATTCTTCGGGAGGCGGAGGCGGCGTGTCCACGCGGGTGAAGAAGGGAGTGTCGTAGCTGGTTAGATCAGCTACATGGCACCCATATCCGACGCAGGAGTCCATGATTGCCTTGATGTCTTGCTCCTGACTGTCTTCATCCACTGTAGAATACCCTTTGGTCACTTGCCATATATCCATGCTTCCATGGTGGCTCATGACCATGGTGAGAGCGTTCTGCGCCGCGGATCACGCGTAGGACATATTCCAATCCTGGACAAGCTGCGGCATATCCTTTGCCTTGTCCCGCACCTGAAAATCCGACATGCTATGCATATCCGGAATCTTGAGAGTTTCGCCAATATCCTCAAGGAATTGGCAGAAGTCATGAAGCAAATCACCGACTTGGGTAAGCCGGTGGGTGCGAGGCTCGGCACAGATGGAGTCCGTCAAGTTTAGAGGACCTATACACAAAAACAGTTAAGAAATCCGACATTGAAAGAAGTTGAAGAAAATAGACAAATCAGATAGATGGAACATACCGAAGATGACATCGTCAACTTTGGTCTTCTCTTCCCGAAGACTCTAGAGTTCAGCTCGGAGCGCCTCGGAAAGGTCCTTCTCTCTGCACAGCTCATTATTGAGGTTCGAGATTTTCTGATCTTGAGCAGCAATCTTGCGATCACGCTCGTTAGTAGCCATGGAGGAGGATTCGAGAACTTGAGCGATGCTCTTTTCATGATCCGCCTTGAGCTTATCCAGCTCTTGGCGAAGTTCTTTGTTCTCCACCAATAAGGTTTTGAGGTTCTCGGCCTCTTCAATCATAGCGCAGGACTATTTCACCAGCGCTGTAAGTCAAAAAAGAACAAAAGTTTAGGAAAAAATTCGACTGTGAAAACATTAAAGACAAGGTTTGAGTCTCGGAATGTTTACCCTCGGCCTCATCCTTGGAGACCTTCAGCTCAGCATTTTCAAGTCGGAGAGATCTGGTCTCTCTCCGCTTGTTGCAGATATTCTTCAACAAATCCTGGTTATATGAATTAACTTTCTATAAGTCAGAATACCCAGAGTCAGAAGTCTACTGAAGACTCGGGCTAATATTGTTACTAATATCAGCACGAGCCTTGGGGGCTACACTAGTTCATTCTTTGGCATCCTAAGGAAGCATAAATTTGGATTAAATATCCTAATTCATGCTTGGGGGCTAGAGGATATGATATACAATAAAGAGAAACGTGAGTTAGAATTCCGACTTACATGATGTTCATGTGTGAGCTTGCTCAGACATATGTTCACCTCAGTGGAAACTTTCTCAGCGAGGGTGAGTGGAATAATCGGAGGTGGTGGAAGCACACCAGCTCTAAGTCCCTCGTCGCGAATGCGAACTTGTTCAAGAAGGTCGGAGTACTTGATGTCTTTCGCCTCTTGCGCTTCTTCTTCGGCAGAGAGATTTCTCTTCTCCAGGCATTGCCTGGCCAGCCGCTAGATCTCTTCTGCAGATTTCCAGGACAAGCCAAACTTGGCAAGACCCAGATTGTTGAGAAGGTTTTCGGCAAAGATCTCTGCCGAGGGATCATTACCCGAAGAGGGTTCACCCTTATCTATACCTGACTCACTCATGGTGACGTCAGTTTGCGATTCAAGGATCGCAGGCTCCATTGAAGGAGCCGGATCTTCTACAAAAGCCAGAGAAGGAGTGGTCACCGGCGTTGCGGAAGGTTGAGGGGCAGGAGTCAGAGGATCTACGGCAGGAGAAGCTATGGTAAGCTTCGTCTGTTGCAAGGGCTTCGAAGAAGTTCCCTTCCCCTTACCCTTGATGAGCTGCTTAGCTCTGAGAATGTAATAGAGTCGAAAACATTACATCTCGGAAGAGAATTCGAGTAAGGTACAAAGGCGGAAGTTGTGTTGAAAGTTACCTCTTCACAACAGGCACCTCCTTTGTGCCAAAAGCCACTGTCGGAGCCTTGCGCTTCTTGGGCACAATGTCCGACAATGGGACTAGTTCAACCTCCTGAGAGAACTCGGGAGGATATCCTTCGAGCGGAGCAAATTCCGACTCGGGGAGGTCAGCAAGCTGAAAAGAAGAAAACATATCAGTATTGTGATATAACTTAAAGAATTAAACACATGAAAAGGTTTGCTATTAAGATCTTACCGGCACAACGGGGTTTTCTGCTGTGTGCATATCTAGAGAAACCTCCGGGATTCTCCTCTCGATCTGCTCCCTTATCAGCCATTTAATCTGGCTTATATAACCTTGCGAGGTATAGGCTCTGGGGCTGATGCGGAGGGAATCCTTTTTGGATGACGTGATGGAGTGCATCAGTCGGGCTCAATGGTACTGAAGGGGTTGGATCTGGCATGACACCCAACATTGGACCAAGTCGGATCCCTTCAGTCCTTTGTGTTTGATCAGATATTCGATCCGCCTCTTGGCGAGGATCAGATCGTCACTGAGAGCCGGAGGTGCCTCGTCCCAAGATGGTTTGGCCGTGGCGGCTCCATCGATGAAAGCCGGCAAAGCAGTGGCTTTGCCGGGATCCGGAACATCTTTATGGTAAAAGAAGGTGGCTGGCCATTGTTTGACCTAGTCACTGGCTAGAATCTTTGGATAGGCGCGATCACGCCTAACCGAAAAGCTAATTGTACCGGTAATATAAGGATTACCGGCCGTGATAGAATTTCTCCGGACATGGAAGTAGTACCGGAATAAGGTAAGACTCGGCCTAATGCCGAGAAATCCCTCACACAAAGCCGCATAGGCGCTCATCTCTAGGAGGGAGTTGGGAGGAAGATGGTGGAGTTGAACACTATAGTGATCTATCACCTTGGAAAGGAATTCCGAGGGAGGAAATGACAAACCTCTGTTGAGGTGGGTGCCGAAGTGTACCCGCTTGTCGGGCGCGGGCTGGGGATGGTCTCGCCGAAGCCGCCCCGCTAGTCGCCGGTGTGGAGGAACCCTTCTTTCTCCATGCCGCGGAGCTTCTCATCGTCCAGCATGCAGGGGACCTAGACCCCGCGATAGCTTTCCTTCTCCACCGCCGCCTCCTCCATCACCGCTGCCGCAGCCAAGCCGGAAGATGAAGATGAAGCCATTCTTCTGGAGCACCGGTGACCTTAGATGGGCGGCGCTGGGAGTTATGGGAAGCAGGGAAGCTCTGTGCGCGAGGGAGATTTGGAGGAGAAGAAACGGGGAGGGAACAAGTGAAGAGAGATGAAGAAGAATCCTCACCTCTTATATCCACCTAACCGCGCCAAGATTCGTGCAAATGACACTGTGTAACCGCCACGCATCGTGGAAGGAACTGGGAAGGATCCACGCGATGATTGCGTCGCCTCGATCTCCACGTACGCATTGAAACGGCGCCTCGGTTCCGCGAACACCGGACCCACCAACGGTCATTCTAACAGGAGGTCTGTCAGATGACGTGACTTGACCATGACGAGTATTAGATGACGTTAGAGACCAAGTTCCGGCTTAGTTTGAAATCGAGCTGGAAAATCCGAGTAACATGCTGATAGGTCCGACTTATTTTGAGACCCGGATCGTATTTTTTGTTGTGAAGTTTCAGGAACCCTTCAAGATTCTGCAAGCCGAAGATCAAGCTAGACGATGATGAATCCGACTTTAGATCTTGGAGACTTCCGGGGGCTGGTGTTGGGGATATACTTTCCGGGTATCCTCATAGTTCCTCACTGACCAGGGTGGCCCACTTCGGGTTAGAGCTTTGCTTCACGGGCGGCCCAGTCAGGGATAAGAGACGGAGTCTAATCCAGCTACGGGAAGGCCCAGAAGACTTACTGACTTAGGCCCATAGTGTTACTTGTAGTTTAAGATGTACTCTGTAACCGACTCTTAGTCGTAGCCAGATAGATCTCTCCTGTAAACCCTAGGCCGGATATCTATATAAGCCGTCCTAGGGAGAGCCTTTAGGGCGCCTACCCTCATAGTCTACAAACTCGCACAGGCGAACCCTTGTAACCCATATTTCGGCTCTGCCATATTACTGGATTGCTAGCAGGAGTAGGATCCGTCCAAAGCCGGCATATTCGAACCTGGGTAAACTTGTGTGCTCACTGTCCCGGAACACCGTAGGTCTCACACCCCTCTCTTCCGCACGCCTCGAGGACCCCCTCAAGGCGTACTTGTCATCAATACGACGACACCGCGAGCGACCTAAGCGGGGCAACGTATCTTGCGGTGGCAGGGGACTGTGCAAGGGCATGTGTAAGTAGTGAGCTGGGACAGGGCGCAAGCGCCCAGGTGGCCGGGGTGAGGCGCAGGCGCGCTGGAGCATCGGCGGCGCGAGCAAAGCGGAATGGCGATGGGCTCACAACAGGCAGGCCCAATCTGAGCTTGCTCAGCTCTGGCGGGCTGGCCCCATCACGACTTTTAGCTTGTGGGGGAGCTGAGCAGGCCGTGCCGTTGAGGCCGACCACACCCAAACGGGTGTCGGCGTGGATGGGCGCCTGGAGGCGACGCAGTTGAGGTCGGCCGTGACCAAGCAGGTGTCGATGCGGATGTGTGTCAGGGCGGCGGCCCTGGGCTGCGGTGGTGACGGGCGGCGAGGTCAGGTGGCTGCTCGGCGGGAGCAGCGACGCATCGAGCGCATGACGGTGGTTCTGGCGCGTTCTCCCCCAGGAAGCCCTGGTGCCTATTTCTGTCAGCAGGTAGATGATGGCTGGGCAGGAAGGCTAGCTGGCGGCCGGCCGGTGCGTCGGTGGTGCTGGCGTTTCAACTCGAGCTACTGGGTTGATGCGACTTGGACTAGTTTGACGAGGGCTGGTGGTGCTCCGCCAAGATTCGTGCGCAACTCATTGTGGCGCTGATGGCTGACGTGTGCCGAGTGTTTTCTCGGCTATGGTGTGGTTTCTCCGGGCGAAAGTCCTGCTCGACATTCTGTTGTTGCTGTTGATGACAACAGCTTCGGATGTTGTTTCCCTTATTGAAGGCGTCACCTAGGAGATCCATCACCAATCTCATCCTCTGATCTTGTTTTCCGGTGAAAACCGAGATCCATTTATTGGATTGGTGATGGCGACGTCCCCGACGCTGCTACTTTGATGAAAGCTTCGCTTCGAAAGCAAGATCTATTGGTGGCAGCACCTGGTTTGTGGCTGAGGGGTTGGCCGGACACCACCGGTGGCAGGATGATCGTGGAGTCTATAGTATTGGGTCATGTGGGGCCTGGCCGATGGTGGTGGCAGCATGAACATTCTTGACATGTGGGTGGCGTCGGATGAGCCCTGTTTTCTGTCTTCTCGAGACCGGAGCGGCACATGCCGCCTCCCTTTGGACATGTCTTCTGTCTCCGGTGTTGCTGAAGTTGGTGAACAAGCTTGTGCTCAGATGATTTAGGTGTCAGGGTTGGAGCGACCTGGTGCTCTTGCGACAAAGTATGTTGGCTGATCGTAAGCACGATTACACCAATTGTTCGGTGGTGTGCTTTCCTGTTTGAGTCAAGGTTGGCTTTCCTGGCGCTTTGTATGTTTTGGTTGTGCTTGTGCTGATGTAAAGGTTTTTGTCCAGTTTTCCTCCAACGAGCAGTTTGGGTCACTGTACCTTTTTCCTTCAGCGCAGTGAATATAGCAGTTCTCTTACTATTATTTAAAAATAAATCAGGGAGGAAGGCAGCTTACGATTCTACACCGGTTATAGAGGAGAGCTGGGCAGATGTAGAAGAGGATCTACCACTGCGTCTGGAAAGGGAAGAAAACACCGGAAGAAAATCATATAGGAACCAGGCCGTATGCACCAGTTTGTGGACCACGTCAAGTACCGTACACATGGGAGAATAAATCTCAAAGCAAATCGACAACCTATCGATCTATCTACTAATTTACGTAGTGGTACGTTCGTCACCACCAAAATCCGTCTGCTAGGTTTTTACGATTTTGCCCTTGTCCGTTTTAAGGTAATTACCCTCCTGCCACCGTGAAGTGAAAGCAACCTTGTCCGCATCGACATGACTGCCTGCCGCCAAGCTTCCCACCTCGCGCCGCCGAACCCTTCCTCTGCTCGAGCCCGAGCCCCCTCCCCCGCAGGCAGTGTCGCCACCGGCGCCCCTCTGCGTGTCCCCTTCGTCTTTCGCCCGGCAAGCTCGAGCCCGCATCCACCGCTTCGCGTGTGCGTCGCCTCCCCGCGAGCGCCCCTTCCTCGCCTCTGCGTCACCGCGTCGCCGGAACACCGGCCGCACCTTCCCCAGCCCGGCCTCCGCCGCACCCCGCGCACCCGCGCCCCATCTACGACCACCACCAGCAAGCGCCCCACGTCCTGCCGCCGCCCCATCCTCTACGGGCCTCTCCCCGCCGCCGGTTCTCCTCCCTGGCCGCCCTCTGCAGGCGCCCGCGTTCCCCCGAGCTCAACCCCGGTGCCGGCCGCGCGTCGTCCCCGAGCCCGTGTCCTCTGTTCGCGTCGCTCAGTACGACGACCTGTGCCCGCGAGTGTACTACTTCCGATGCCGCCCCAGTCCTAGCCGTGCTCCTCCTGGTTGACGATGAACTCAACCGCGCCCTGGGCGGTGCCTAAAATATGTATCCATTTCAGTTATGGCTACCGACGCTTATTGTGGTCTGAAGCTTTGTTGGTTATTTTTCTGTAGATGCTAAATGGCCCTGAAGAATTATACAAGTGTATTGTTGATTTACTGCTTACAATGTTTGATTTGTTCCTTAGCGGGGTGCCTCAAAATCATCTGGATACAAAGGTCTGCATTCTTTCAGATGTGTTGTTCTGAAACTGGTCTGCATTCTTTTAGTTGTGTTGTTCTGAAATTGAAACCCAGTGAAGCAATAATCTATCAAGAAATAATACCTGTGATATTAGGAAAATGAGCAACTGTTCATAGGTGCTTTCTTCCTAAGCTATATCATAAGAGCCTGCAGTTTTCTATTTAGTAGTACACATGCAAGTGCAATTTCCGTTTGAATATACATGGTCGCAAGTACTCCCTCCGTTCGGAACTATAAGACGCTTTAGCTTTATGAATCGAATGTATCTAGACGTCTTTTAGTGTATAGGTTCGTAGAGGTTCGGAGTGAACCTATACACTAGAAGGTGTCTAGATACGTTCGTTTCACAAAGCTAGAATGTCTTATATTTCCGAACGGAGGGAGTATATGTCTGTAGGTCAAGAACGTCCTTCAGATCACCCAAGCATAGCCATGCTATTCTTCAATGGATCAACAAATTCAGCTAGCACTCTGCAGGGTGATTGCTTTCTATTTTGTCTTTTTTTTCCTTCCTCTATCTCTCATCGGCTATGCTTGTTGTAAAGCTACTTTCAAAATTTAAGGTAGAGCATTCCTCTACCTTTCTATTAGACAAATGTAGCTCGCAATTTGCATAATGGTAAAAGATAGATATTCGACTGCCAGAAACTTAGTTGCCATTATGCTAGGTTGCTTTTCCAGTGTATATCTGCAAGTTGTTTAAGTGTTGAAGATAAATGCATGGATTAACTCATATGGTATATGTATCTCAAGCGTGAACACTGCATCCTGTCTGGTTCTTCATGAGAAAATTAACTCATATAATATATGTATCTCAACCATGTACACTTCATGCTGTATGGTTCTTCGTGAGAAAAGGTCGATCCTCTGCGGGTTGATTCCATTTATCTGATGACGTGAACTTTCATGTCTTCTGAAAATTGCAGGTGCCAGACGGTTTGAGTATGGGTATGGATAAGGATGTATGGGTGGTACTTTTGCAGTTCATTTTGCTCCTGGTAATCATATGGAAGTGGACTGCAATGTTTCAGCAAAATAGCAACTTTTCGTGTTTGTTGAGGAGATGACCGATTAGAAGCAGGTACCATAGCTCACACTTCTTTTCTTGTGTGTAAAATTTTGAATTCAATTGTTCAGGCTTGTTCTAATATGTGCGTGTGTGTGATTCTATCATAAATTTCAGAGACAGAGTGGTTCTAGCCCATTTCATGTTGAATGAGAGGTTGCGGCGGGTGGCGTGCTGGGCTATGGTCTCTGCAATATTGAGTCGACACTCGGCAGTCATCATCCTCCATGCTTCCGAGCAGAGAACCCCAAGCTCGGTGCAGCGAATCTAGCTTTTGGCAATTTTGTATTGAAGATGCTCCAGAAAGAAGATGAGTAGGGGGCAAGAGTGATTCTGCTACGGAAATTTTCTACATGCTTCCTGGGTGATTTATCTATACATGATAGATGTATGCTTCTCATGCTTACTAATTGATCTGGTGACTTCAAATCTACTAGCATCGGTCTTGTTTTCTTAACAGATAGCTTGCAGCGGTATGTGAGGACCTCTTTATATGTATGCTAAAGTTTAAAAATAATTTCAAAGATGAAAGAGGTTGGATAGAGAATTGGACTTTGTCGATGTATGAATAGACCACAGGTCCGTATTTTTCGAATTTATGATAATTATTTTATTTATGTGTCGATGATTTTTTTTTATTATCCGTAGCAACGTACGGGCATTCTGCTACTTCTTGTTAATCAGAGCTCGTTCTCCATGTCAACGAAGACCAAAAAATCATCTTCCCTCGATCTGTCAGCCAAGAACGAAAGAGAAGATTTGTTACTGCTGATACAGGCAAGCAGCTGCAGCGTAGCGTTGGTGCCCTGGACGGAGCGTCGGTGGTTCCGCGGCACATCGATCAGGGGAGTTGTGCCGGTGGCTCAGAACAGCCGGGACACCGAGGGTTTAGTGTACACGGCGGCAGATGGAGAGCGTGACTCTGTCAGCCAGGTCCCATCCAGCCCGAGGAGCTCGGCGAGCGCACGCGTGAGGTCTTCTGTTGCCATAGAGGGCGCAGGGAGCAGCAGGAATGCATGATTCACGATTTGGTACCAGGGATGAACTGTATGTAGGGAGAGGAAGCGGTGGTTCCGGGGAGTAGGGTTTCAGCTGATGGTAGTCGGTGCCGTGACGCGTGGGGACACACGGCTCGCCAGGTTTTTTTTAGGGGAACACGGCTCGCCTTGCGAGCTGCAACGTCCGCACGCAGAGAACTGGACCCAGGCCCACAAACAGCGACAAAGAGCACGACAATAGCTTCAGAAGAGCTGCAGGCAACCGGGATTAAGCCTTTAAATAATTATCAAGTCTCGAGAAAGGCATAATACTTGTTGAATTTCTACCTAGGAAATATATTGGCATGTACTGTGTTTAGCACCCGCACAACTCAACTTTATGTTGTTCGAGTTGCTCATAAGATGTGATGGTAGAAAAATAGAAAATTAGGGTAGCTAAGGAATATCATGCATATTGCCGTAAGGAAAGCACGCAAGCCACGAATGAGATGTGTCGAAAGAATCGCAATACCCGTGACTTTCAGAACAAGCGGACAAACTAATTCATGCCTTCATACCATGCCACCAATGCAAAGATGATATCAAGAGGATACATTGCCAAATTAAATGTCTTAGCTAAAATATTACTGTACTAACATATGTTTTTAGACAATTAATTAAAGATTCACACATTAAAAAATCGAATGTGATCACTGAAGATTGCCGGTATACCTACCGGCAAAGCTGGAGCTCAGGAGGTCTTCGTTGTAATTTCCTTTGTTTCCTAGATTTTTCTGTAAGAACAATACATCAATGAAATCGTCTTCTTCTCGCAAAAAAAATACAACACGTGTTTTTCTTCAGACAAGGAAGCAGCTTCTGACCAATCAGTCTGGACCAGTAGTTTCGACAAACGGTTTAATCTTCTCTGACGAGGATGTGTCTAACGGCTCGCTCCGCCCCTTCCGAGCGAGAGGGTGCGGCGTCCCCGTGCGTGAGCGCCACCGCGTCCCTCCCTCCTCCCCATCCTCTGTCCTCCATCCTTCTCCACCGGTCGGTTTCCCCACCCTGTGTGGTGTGGGGGTAGCGTCTTCCATCCCGGTGGGGAAGCGCGCGAGAGTTGCCGCTTCCCAATCGGCCCCTCCTTCCCTTGCCCTCCGCCCTGCTCCGGCTCCCTCCGCTACTTCCCCGTAGTTGGGCTACTTGGGCTGCCGTTTCTGGTGCCTTACGATTGATTCCTTTGATGGGGAGGAGGAGGATCTTGCTGCTGGTGCGGGTGGCGCCGCTTGTCTGCCGGTGACCCTGGAGGACTCCCTCGCCCGCAAGCCATCGCATAGTAGGCGTCGTCGGTTTGCGCCAGGTGGGAAGGGCTCCTGTTTCGGCCTTGGTGCTCCGGTGTGGCCAGCTCTTTCCAGATCCGGCAGCGTGCGGAATCTGGTGGCGGCGCGCGGGCCATCTCCGGTGGGGAGTGACCCCTGGCTGGCTCTGGCTGGTGGCGAGGTGGTGGAGAGGGTGCCGTCCTAGCCGCCGTGTGTGGCGGCGGACCCTGTGGCTACTGCGGAGGATCTCCCCGCTGCACCTAGGGTTTCCCCTCCCCTATCACATGCGCCGTCATTCGTGGTGGTGGGCAGCCCTATGGGCCTAGGCCCTCAAGCGGTGGAGCCCAATCCACCTGGTCTGGTAGTGAGTGGGTCGTTTTTTCCAAGTGGGGCGTGTCCCCTGTTGGGCTCAAGAAGTCCTTCTGGGCCCACCAATCCCTCGAAGCGGTGGGGACAGGTGGGCCTGCCCAAGCGTGGTGGTGGTCAGGTATATAAGTGGTTGTGGGTGTGGGCGAGTTCCCTAAACCCTATTTACGGTTTCCCAGCCTCTCCTCTAGATGTGCGGCGGTGGATCAGATCCAGATCTCGAGCACGTTGCCTCTCCCTACTCCTCGTCTTCTTCTCCAATGCACCATTTTCCATCTGCTTCGTCTTCCCCAAGCTTCCCTCCTCCCTCCTCCTTCCTGCTGATGGATCGCGAGCGTGGCTCGGGGCATGCCTTGTTGAAGAGATTGTTTGAGGATGGACCCAATGTCAAGAGTCGACGGGTGGAGTCAGATTTGTGCCAAAGGGCGTTGGAAAATGATGCGGCCCGTCATCGCTGCGATAGAGACTAGTAGCGCTCGCCGGAGTGGCGACGTGATGACTAGAGGGGATGGGAGGAACAAAGGCGTTTTGAGCCTGGACCATCCAACTCCAACCCTAGATCCAACAACTACACCTCCAACTACAACCCCAATCAAGCTCGTCCTCAGAAGAAGCCGATGCACAAGTTCAAGACCAAGACCCCGTCTCAGGTTCAGTCTGCTCCTCCGTCATCTGCTGCATTGTCCTCCCAGACGGAGGTGTTGCCACCAGGTTCGGCGAGCAAGAAGGCCATGATAAAGTGCTACAACTACGGCCAAGATGGGCACTACCATTCGAGTTGCACGTTCGTGAAGGGAATATGTCCTGAGAGGCAATAATAAAATTGTTATTATACATATTCCAAGTATATGATAGATGTTTATTTTACATGCTATAATTGTATTAACATGTATGTTTGATAAACAAAAGGAAAGTTCCTAGTTATGCCTCTCTTATAAACTAGCTCGTTGATTAACAAGATGATCAAGGTTTCCTGATCATGGATATTGGATATTGTTAATAACGAGGTCACAACTTTAGTGGAATGATGTGATGAACATTCATCTGAAGTATAGCATTACGATCAAGGTCATTGTGTTTATATTTCTATAACATCTAACAAAGTAATCATAGTCCTTAGACCATGAGATCATGTTAATCACTAATACTGGAAGAGTATCTTGATAACATCAAACGTCACACCGTGAAAGGGTGATTATAAAGGTAGGTTCAGTGCTACGAAAGTGTTATTTAGAAGCTCATGGATCAAGAGTGGGATTTGTACATCCCGATGATGGATAGATATTCTCTGGGCCCTCTCGGTGATATCACATTTGTTAGCTTACAAGCAAGTGATAAGATCACTAGAATGTTATATCACGAGAACGAGAAAAGAGTACATGTCGGTAACGAGATCAAACTAGGTATGGAGATACCGATGATCAAATCTCAGACATGTAATATATCACAAGACAAAGGGATTTAGTTACTAATGTTAAAGGTTCTCAAGATCACAGAAGTCATCGTAGAATGTGTAGGAGTCAGTATGGATCTCCAGGTCCCGCTTCTGATTATTGATCTGAGAGGCGTCTCGATCATGTCTACATTATTCACGAACTATAGGGTGACACACTTAAGGGACACCGACACCATTTGGAGCAAATGTGTTTCAGACGAATGAATTGCAAAGCTCTAGAATTATTTCAATAGACACCGAAACTGTTTTGGGTGAAATTGCAGAAATTGGTTCTGCATGTAATATTGAAATGTTGCAAGGGGTTTTATGTGAATATTTGTTAATTAAAGTAATTAACAAAATTCTGAATAAATTTAATCAAAGAGTTTTATTAAATGAGAGAGCATTAAATTTGGAGAAATTTAATGCATTTAAAGTGGAGACATTAAAAGAGAATGTGAAGGGGCATTTTAATGTGGAGGGACTTACCACCACATGAATGGGGGAGGTGAGGGGTCATCTCCATGGGCCGCCGGCCATGGAGGGGGTACCCCCCTCCTCCTATAAAAGGCCACCCCTCTCACCCTTCTTCCTCACACCTCCTCATGAAGGATCTCTCTCCCCCTCTAGAATTATTTCCCCATGGTTTTGGATTAGCGAGATACATGTTCCCAGTGGCATTTCGTCTGAAAGGAGTTGCTGCTTCCGCTGCATAGCTGGAGCGAGGAGGCATAGGTTGTTCGGTGGCCTGAACGTGTGTGCGAGTGCGGATGCGCTGCTGGTTTGCGGCGCTAGGACTTCCACACGATCTTGAGATCGACAAGCGTACGACTACATCATCCATGAGTTCCAATCGTTAACAAAACTTTCTTGTCTTTGAGGGTAAGTTCTCCATGGATGTATATCCACCCGTTGCTTGTATCTAATAGATAGATGTTGGCGCATAGTTCTCATCGTAGGAAATTTTTTGTTTTCTATGCTGCGAACCCTTCAGTGGTATCAGAGCCTGATCTATGCGTAGGTGCTTTGCATGGGTAGTACACATATGTTTATATGTGAGCGATGATGATCATGTTATTGCATCTTTCATGTACTTTGGATATTGGTGGCATAGTGGGATGAAGCGACCCGGACCAACCTTACATGTCATCGCACATGAGACCAGTTCCATGACTGACATGCAACTAGTTTTGCATAAATGGCTAGCGGGTGTCTGTCTCTCCTACTGTAGTCAATATCTGATTTACAACGAGTTGCTAATAATTTGGTTAGCATCATTGTGGTTCTATGTTCGTAGGTAAGAACGATTCTATCTCCGAAAGCCCTAAGCCACATAAAACATGCAATTGATAAATTAGAGGTGTCTAGTTTAGATCGTTGCTGGGCTTGTGTCATGATATGGTAATGTTGTAAGTTGATGTATAGTTGATACTCTTACAACACACTTAACGTGTAAGTTCCATAGACCTTGGTCTTACACACAAAGGAATGATAGAGATCATACCACGATGCATATGATAGTGATCAAATGCAAGAACCATATCATTTCACTTTACACATATGATGTTCGCATCTTATATTGCTAGTTTGGCATTTTAGTAGCGTTATAAGATGATCCCTCATTTAAATATCAAGATAAAAATGTGTTCTTCCTTTAGTATGCACCGTTTATGTTTCACCATTTCAAGACATTACGTGATGATCGAGTGTACTTGAATCCACGATCATATTTCGGGTGTAAGACAGTTTTACACACGCGAGTACTAAGGTTCTTACTTGGCGAGCCTAGCATGTACAGACATGGCCTCGGAACATGGACCGAAAGGTTAAGCATGAGTCATATATTTAATATGATGCCCATATAGATGCTCGCCTTTGAAGCTACACCGACTCACGTGATGATCGGACTTGGTGTAGTGGATTTGGTTCATGTAATCACCAAAAAGACACGAGGGGTGTTGTTTTTGAGTGGCAGTTTAGTTGAACTCAATTATCATAAACTTAGTCTAAATAAACTTTACAAATTCTGTTGTAGATGGCACCACATGCTTTTAATTTCAATGTGTTCATGGAGAAAGAGAAACTTGCTGCGAATGGTAGCAACTTCACCAACTGGGCTATGAATTTGAGGATTCTCCTCTCTGATGCACAAAAGCAATATGTGCTAGGAGAGCCGCTAGGCCCCCCACCATCTCCTGATGCCCCTGACGAGGAAAAGAATGTCTATGTGACTCGTCAGGAGGACCACAACTTAGTTCATTGCAGCATACTGTATGGGCTAGATCTAGAACTTCAAAAGCGTTTCGAAAATGGCAATGCCTTTGATACCACGGGTGAATTGAAAATGATTTTCGATACCCATGCTGCCGTAGAGAGTTATAATGCTTCAGAAAAGTTCTTTAGCTGCATGGTGGAAGAGAACAGCTCCGTAAGTGAGCATGTACTCAAAATTTCTAGGTACGCCGATAAGCTTGTGTCCTTGGGAATAACGATTCCCATTGACTTAGGCATACATCGTGTTCTCCAATCTCTGCCACCTAGCTACAAGGGCTTCGTGATGAACTATAACATGCAGTGCATGAAGAAGACTCTCCCCGAGCTTCTATCAATGCTTAAAACTGCAGAAGTGGAGATTAGGAAAGAACATCAATTATTGATAGTCAATAGAACCACCGGTTTCAAGAAAGACAAGAAGGGTAAACAGAAGGGAAAGAAGGGCGGCAAATCTGTTGCTGCGCCTGAAAAGAAATCCTGGGCTGGCCCTAAGTCTGATACCGAGTGCTACTATTGTAAGGGGACTGGCCATTGGAAGCGCAACTGCCCCAAGTTTTTGGCGGACAAGAAAGCCGGCAAGGCAAACAAAGGTATATATGATATACATGTTATTGATGTGTACTTGACTAATACTTGCAGTAGCACCTGGGTATTTGATACCAGATCGGTTGCTAACATATGTAACTCGAATCAAGGGCTGCGGAACAAGCGACCACTAGCAAGGGGTGAGGTCAAGATGCGTGTCGGCAATGGATCAAGAGTTGATGTGATCGCCATCGGAATGCTACCTCTCCACCTACCATCGGGATTAGTTATAAACCTAAATAATTATTATTTGGTGCCTGCACTGAGCATGAACATTATATCTAGATCTTGTTTGATGCGATGTGGTTATTCGTTTAAATCCGAAAACAATGGTTGTTCAATTTATATGGATAATATCTTTTATGGTCATGCACCCGTGATGAAAGGATTATTTCTGTTGAATCTTGATAGTACTCATACGCACATCCATAATGTTGATGCTAAAAGGATTAAACTTAATGATGATATATCTGCATATATGTGGCACTGCCGTCTAGGTCATATTGGTGTTAAACGCATGAAGAAACTCCATTCCAATGGACTTTTGGAATCACTTGATTTTGAATAATTTGATACATGTGAGCCATGCCTTATGGGCAAGATGACTAGAACGCCATTTTCCGGTACAATGGAACGGGCGACAGATTTATTGGAAATCATACATACTGATGTATGCGGTCCAATGAGTGTGTCGGCGCAAGGTGGATATCGTCATTTTGTTACTTTCGCGGATGATTTGAGTAGATATGGGTATATCTAAACACAAATCTGAATCCTTTGAAAAGTTCAAAGAATTTCAGAAAGAGGTGGAAAACCATCATAATAGAAAGATCAAATTTCTACGGTCTGACCGTGGAGGTGAGTATCTAAGTTACGAGTTTAGCACACACATGAAAGAGTGTGGAATAGTTTCACAACTCACGCCTGCCGGAACACCACAACTTAATGGTGTGTCGGAACATCGTAATCATACTCTATTGGATATGGTTCGATCTATGATGTCTCTGGCTGACTTGCCACTGTCATTTTGGGGTTATGCACTGGAAACCGCTGCATTCACTTTAAACCGGGCACCGTCTAAATCCGTTGAAACGACACCGTATGAATTATGGTTTGGAAACAAACCTAAGCTATCATTTCTTAAAGTTTGGGGATGCGATGTTTATGTGAAGAAACTTCAACCAGATAAACTCAAAACCAAAGCGGAAAAATGCGTCTTCATAGGATACCCTAAAGAAACAATTGGGTATTCCTTCTATCATAGATCTGAGAGCAAGGTTTTCGTTGCCAAGAATGGATCCTTTCTAGAGAAAGAGTTTCTCGCGAAAGGTGTGAGTAGTCGAAAGGTAGAACTTGAAGAGGTTATTGAACCTTCTCTTCATGAAATGGCGAGTAGCGCAGCACCGGAAGTCGTTCCGGAGTTGATTTCACCAAATGAAGAGGGAACTAATGATAATGATCATGAAACTCCGAAAGAGAACACTACCGAACCTCGCGGGTCTAGCAGGACACGTGCAGCTCCTGAACTGTACGGGAATCCTGTTGTGAATTTCATGGTTGATGAAATGGATGACCCTGCGATGCATGAAGAAGCGATGATGAGCCCGGATTCCAAAAAATGGCTAGAAGCCATGAAATCCGAGATGCAATCCATGTACGAAAACCAGGTTTGGACCTTGGTGGACTTACCTCATGACCGAAAGGCTGTTGAGAATAAATGGATTTTCAAAAGAAAAACTGATGCCGATGGTAATGTAACCGTCTATAAATCTCGACTTGTCACAAAAGGGTTTCGAAAAATTCAAGGAGTTGACTACGATGAGACATTCTCTCCCGTAGCGATGCTAAAATCAGTTAGGATTATGTTAGCAATTGCTGCATATTTCGATTATGAAATATGGCTCATGGATGTCAAAACTGCGTTCCTCAATGGTAACATTGAAGAAGAGTTGTATATGATACAACCAAAGGTTTTTGTCGATCCATAGGATGCTAACAAGGTGTGCAAGCTTCAGCAATCCATCTATGGACTGAAGCAAGCATCACGGAGTTGGAATCTCCGCTTTGATGAGGTGATCAAAGAGTTTGGATTTGTCCAAACTTATAGAGAGGCTTGTATTTACAAGAAAGTGAGTGGGAGCAATGTGGCATTTCTGATATTATATGTGGATGACATATTATTGATTGGAAATGATATAGTTCTTTTAAAAAGTGTTAAAAGTTATCTAAACAGCAAATTTTCTATGAAAGACCTTGGTGAAGCGTCATATATATTAGGCATAAAGATCTATAGAGATAGATCGAGACGCCTAATAGGGATATCGCCACGTTCATACCTTGATAAGTTTTTAAAGAAGTTTAAAATGGACGAAAGTAAGAAGGGGTTCTTACCTATGTTGCAAGGCAAGACATTGAGTAAGACTCAAAGTCCGGCTACGGCGGAGGAAAGAGAGATAATGGATAAGATCCCCTATGCTTCAGCCATAGGCTCTATAATGTACGCCATGCTATGTACAAGACCGGATGTGGCACATGCTATTAGTTTGACTAGTAGGTACCAATCTGATCCAGGTTTGGAACACTGGATAGTGGTCAAGAATATCCTTAAGTACTTGAGAAGAACTAAGGAAATGTTTCTTGTATACAGAGGTGAAGAAGAGCTGGTCGCTAATTGTTATGTCGATGCTAGCTTTGACACTGATCCAGATGACTCTAAGTCTCAATCCGGATACGTATTTCTCATGAACGGAGCAGCAGTTAGTTGGTGGAGCTCCAAACAACCCGTGGTAACAAGGTCAACAACAGAGGCGGAATATATTGCTGCTTCAGAAGCAGCACATGAAGCAGTTTGGATGAAGGAGTTCATTACCGAACTGGGTGTGCTTCCTAGTGCGTTGGATCCAATGGTGATCTATTGTGACAACAATGGAGCCATAGCCAATGCAAAGGAACAAAGGTCTCACAAGAATTCCAAACATATGAAGCGCCGGTTTCACTCCATCCGTGAGCATGTCAAGGATGGAGATATAAAGATTTATAAAGTACATACGGATCTCAATATAGCAGATCCGTTGACTAAAACTCTCCCTAGAGCAAAACATGATCCACACCAGAACTCCATGGGTGTTAGATTTATCACCATGTAACTAGATTTTTGTCTCTAGTGCAAGTGGGAGACTGAAGGGAATATGCCCTGAGAGGCAATAATAAAGTTGTTATTATACATATTCCAAGTATATGATAGATGTTTATTTTACATGCTATAATTGTATTAATTTGGAAACGTTAATACATGTGTGTTTGATAAACAAAAGGAAAGTTCCTAGTTATGCCTCTCTTATAAACTAGCTCGTTGATTAACAAGATGATCAAGGTTTCCTGATCATGGACATTGGATGTTGTTAATAACGAGGTCACAACATTAGTGGAATGATGTGATGAACATTCATCTGAAGTATAGCATTACGATCAAAGTCATTGTGTTTATATTGCTATAACATCTAACAAAGTAATCCTAGTCCTTAGACCATGAGATCATGTTAATCACTAATACTGGAAGAGTATCTTGATAACATCAAACGTCACACCGTGAAAGGGTGATTATAAAGGTGGGTTCAGTGCTATGAAAGTGTTACGTAGAAGCTCATGGATCAAGAGTGGTATTTTTCCATCCCGATGACGGATAGATATTCTCTGGGCCCTCTCGGTGATATCACATTGGTTAGCTTGCAAGTAAGTGATAAGATCACTAGAATGTTATATCACGGGAACAAGAAAAGAGTACATGTCGGTAACGAGATCAAACTAGGTATGGACATACCAATGATCGAATCTCGGACATGTAATATATCGTGATAGTTACTAATGTTAAAGGTTCTCACGATCACAGAAGTCATCGTAGAATGTGTAGGAGTCAGTATGGATCTCCAGGTCCCCCTTCTGATTATTGATCCGAGAGAGGTCTCGATCATGTCTGCATTATTCACGAACCGTAGGGTGACACACTTAAGGGACACCAACACTATGTGGAGCAAATGTGTTTCAGACAAATGAATTGCAAAGCGCTAGAATTATTTCAATAGACACCAAAACTATTTTGGGTTAAATTGCAGAAATTGGTTCTGCATGTAATATTGAAATGTTGCAAGGGGTTTTATGTGAATGTTTGTTAATTAAAGTAATTAACAAAATTCTGAATAAATTTAATAAAAGAGTTTTATTAAATGAGAGAGCATTAAATTTGGATAAATTTAATGCATTAAGTGGAGACTTTAAAAGAGAATGTGAAGGGGCATTTTAATGTGGAGGGAGTTACCACCACATGAATGGGGGAGGTGAGGGGTCACCTCCATGGGGTGCCGGCCATGGAGGAGGTACCCCCTCCTCCTATAAAAGGCCACCCCTCTCACCCTTCTTCCTCACACCTCCTCGTGAAGGATCTCTCTCCCCCTCTAGAATTATTCCCCCATGGTCTCGAATTAGCGAGATACATGTTCCCGGTGGCATTTCGTCTGGAAGGAGTTGCTGCTTCCACTGCATCGCTGGAGCGAGGAGGCGGAGGTTGTTCGGTGGCCTGAACGTGTGTGCGAGTGCGGATGCGCTGCTGGTTTGTGGCGCTAGGACTTCCACACGATCTTGAGATCGGCAAGCGTACGACTATATAATCCACGAGTTCCTACTCGTTACCAAAACTTTGTTGTCTTCGAGGGTAAGTTCTCCATGGATGTATATCCACCCGTTGCTTGTATCTAGTAGATAGATCTTGGCGTATAGTTCTCATCATAGGAAAGTTTTTATTTTCTATGCTGCGAACCCTTCAGTTCCCCTCCCACTGCAACATCTGTGATGAGAATGGCCACACCACGAGAATGTGTCTGTTGTCTGCTAAGCCTCCTTCCCTCGTATGGGGTGGCTCTGGATAGGGTTGGCTTTCACTGCCTGGAGGTGGACGACACCCTTCTTGATGCCGGTGTGGTGGAGAAGAGCAACGTTGCCTCGATCTTCATTAATGATGAAAAGCTCCATGTCAAGTTGACTCCCCATCTCCTCCAAGAGGACCTCAACAAGTTGGCTTACGAATCCTGAGATTGGCAAGTCAAGCAGCTCTCTGATATTGAGTATGTGGTCATGTTCTCCTCTACCGTGATGCTGAGATTGTGCAAGTGTGTTGTCAATCTTGCGTTGCCCATCAGCAGGATATCCGTGCTTGTAGCAGTTCTGAAGTCGCCTCCCCTAGCGGCAGTTATGCTTTCAAAGACCTGGATTATTCTCTCTGGTGTCCCACCTTGCCTTCGCAAGAAGGATATACTACTAGAAGGGCTTAAGATGGTGGGACGGTCGCAGCTGGTGGACGAGGACTCCCTTCAGAGTGATGGGCCAATTCACATGCTCTTCCAATGCCACGCTCCTGTCAAGATCCCTCCCCACATTATGTTGTTTGTGAATTTTCAAGGCTTTAGAATTGGTTTATCAGCTCAGCATGCAGAGAGAGTTTCGACCAACTCTGATGCTCGCCCTCCCATTGACCCAAGAGGAAACGGACATGAAGAATATGAAGACAAGATATAAGATCAGAGTTGTTCGGACCCACATCGGAAGACGGGACCAGCCAAGGACAAGCCCAATGCGCATGACAAAGAGGTGTCAAGCAAGGATCCCCCATCGCCCTTGGGTGCTGCGCATACCCATGAGCAAAACTCTGAGGGGGTGGAGGCCAAGTCTATCTACACTTACAACAATGGGTACTACAAGGTGGTGGCTAGGAAGTCATCTGCGGGGCAGTCAGTTGGGAGTAGCAGTGTGCCTCTCCCCACTACAAAGGATCACTTGGTCTCCAATCCGACATCTGCCCCTAGCAAGTTCAAAGGAAAACTTGTCCCCTTCAACCAGTACAGGTCCAACATTTCCATGGTTGATGTCTTTGATGGCCTCTCTCCTCTTCCGCAAGGGCACCTAGAAAGTGTAGGGGAGGGAGGAAAGAGGCTCTAATCCTGGTCTCCTCGCCAGAGCCATATGATGAAACCATCACTACAATCTCTCCCTCGATTTTCAAGATCTCGAAGCTGAGTGCCCATGACCGGCAAGACATGGGGTGGGCAAACCCTAAAGAGTGGGAGTTTGACAATGCTTCCCTGGCTGAGCACATTTCTATTCTGAAGAAAAAGCAGGATGGTGAGGTTGAAGACCTGCCAGTGGACTGCACCCAGCAATGGCTTGTGAAGGCCATGTCGGCGGTCCCTCCTACTGCCTTATGCTGGAGCGAGCGTGCCAAATCCAGGGCTGGGGAATCCATCCTCCAGAAGGCCATCAACCTAGTTTCTAATAAGAACAAAGGTACTTCTGCTATCCCTCCTTGTAGAGATTTTTTGGCTTTCCCCTCTTTTCGATGACCACTTTTTGGGGGTTGTGGCCGATAGCGCTATTCTTTTCGACTCTTCTCTAGGCTCTCCTTCAGAACATCTCTCTATCTTGTTCGTACCAAGGAAGTTGCACAAGCTCTGTTGGCTGAGGCATTGCTAAGTCGAAGGAGGCTGAGGAGGGCAAGAATAAAGAGGCTCCGGTCATCTTGCAGGATACCAGTGTGGTTCATGCGAGGATGCAGGACCCAAGCGCCAGAGAGGACGAGATTCTGCCCATCGCAGCCCTCATGACCCGTGCTAAAATAAAGAAAAAGGCTAAGGCTCCGGTTGTGGGCCCTAGAGTCAACCTTAGGTGTACCCTAGCTCGCCAAGCACAGGCTCAAACGTTGAGTCAATGAGGAAGGCTGGGTGGAATATTTGGGGATTTGAAGGCAATGCCAGGAAGTCCTAGGTGCAAGATTTCATGTGGAAGCAGAAAGTGGACATTCTTTGCCTTCAAGAAACAAAGAAACAATCCTTCACGGATCATGAGCTAAAAGGGATCGAGGCTGGTGACCGTTTCCACTAGAGCTGGGTGCCCTCCACCCAGGCGGCTGGGGGCATCCTTATGGGCGTCAGGGACAACATGTTGGAAGTTGGTTCCATTGATCAGGGTGAGTTTTTCATTAGTGCTCTTGTCCTTCACAGAGCACTCAATTTCAAATTTGAATTTATCGGTGTCTATGGGCTAGAATGGAACTCAGGGAAATTAGCAGGTCGGGAGCAAGATTCACATGGTCTAATAATCAGCTAAGCCCTGCCAGATATGTGCTTGATAAGCTGGTTTCCCTTGAGTGGGAAAGTAAGTTCCCCTTGTCCTCCCTTCAGGCCAAAACCAGCGTGAGATCAGACCATACTCCATTGATGCTAGACACGGGGGAAGGGTTGTTAGTAAAATCTAACAGGTTATATTTTGAAACCAAATGGTTTGAGGTTCCTGGTTTCAAGGAGAGTGTCCATAGCATCTGGAAGCGACTGATGTTGCATTCGGACAGGTGTAGAGATGCGATTGACCTGTGGTATAAGTTGGCATGTGGTCTGCGCCAGTTTCTGCGAAGTTGGGGTGCAAATCAGGGCAGAACTTCATGGGAAGCAAAGACACACATTCTATGGTAGATCCAAGAGCTGGACTCACTAGCAGATGCAGGTGGATTGGATGAGGATGGGTGGTATATGCAATATCATTTGGGGGATCAATTGGTTCACATTATGGCAGAGGAAGAAGAACTTTGGAGACAGAGGGGTAAATAGGTTTGGCTTCTGAAAGGGGATGCCAATATGACATACTTTCATGCGCTTGCAAATGGTCATAGATGCAAGTGCACGATTGTGAGTTTGCTGACTGATCAAGGGCCAATCTCTGATAAGACAGAGATCTAGAATCACATTTACGACTTTTATGTGGGACTGATGGGCTCGGAGGAGCCTTAGTTCCTTATGTTAAATCAGAACTGCTAGGAGGGCTAACGCGTGTGTGTTTGAGGAGGAGAAAAACTTGCTGGCCCTCTCCTTTACCATGAAGGAGCTTGAGGATATCCTTGCTGATACCAAGACCGCAATAGCGCCTGGGCCAGATGGCTTTCCGGTAGCATTTTTAAAGGAGTTTTGGACTTTAGTCCAACAAGTGTTGCTAGACATTGTCAATGGTTTCATGCTCGGTAGGGTTGGCGTGTCTAGACTAACTTTTGGAATCCTCTCTCTTATCCCCAAGGTGAAGGGTGCAGAGTCCATTAAGTAGTACCGCCCCATTGCTCTGATCAATGTTATTTTCAAGTTCATGGCAAAAGCGTTTGCTACTAGGTTGTCTCCGGTGGCCCACTAAATCATTGCCCCTTGCAGACTGTGTTCATCAAAGGGAGACTGATTGTGGATGGAGCTTTGGCTCTTGGTGAGATTATTCATGAGATTAAGGTTAAAAGGCAAGAAGCTATCCTACTTAAGATGGACTTTGAAAATTCTTATGATAGAGTGAATTGGAAATTCCTTCAGGAGGTGCTCATTAGGAAAGGTTTTCATCTAGCTTCATGCATAGATATATGCAAGTCGTGTTTGGGGGTCAATCGTCTATTTGCATCAATGGTGAGACTGGACCCTTTTTTAGAAACAGGCGGGAAGTGCATCAGGGTGACCCACTTTCCCCTCTTCTGTTTGACTTTGTGGGGGATGCTTTGGCAGCCATCCTATCAAGAGCAAACCATGCTGGCCACATCCAGGGGGTTGTGCCACACTTAATCCTAGAGGGGATCACACACTTTGCAGTACATAGATGACACAATGATCATGATTCAAAATTCTGACTTGGGGATTGCCAACCTTAAGTTCCTTCTTATTTGTTTCGAGTTGCTCTCAGGTCTTAGGATTAATTACCACAAGAGCGAGGTTATCGTTTTGGGGGTGTCTCTCCAGGAGCAAGCCAGAGTGGCCAATCTCCTCAATTGTCAGCAAGGGGCATTCTCATTCAAGTATCTTGGGTTCCCTATTAGTGACAAGAAGCTTTCGATTGCGGATCTAGAGCCCCTGGTGGCAGTAGTTGGGAAAAGGGTGGAACCCTGGCAAGGAAAAGTTATGTCCTCTACTGCTAGGCTTATCCTCACGAATGCTTGCTTGTCGAGCCTTCCACTATTCACCATAGGTTTGTTTCTATTGGCTATTGGTACGCATCAGGGGTTTGACAGTCACATAGGCATGTTTTTCTGGGAGGGTGCCTCGGATAAAAGAAAGCACCACTGGGTCAGCTGGCCGAAGATCTACAAACCCAAGGACCAGGGTGGTCTAGGAGTTATGAACACCAGATTTATAAATATTGCTTTGATGGTCAAATGGATCTGGCGGCTGTATAATGAAGATGACCATAATATCATTTGGCTCAAAATCATTAGAGCCAAATACCCTGGAGCGGCGGACATCTTCACTTTGATGCTTGTTGGAGGTTCGCCTTTTTGGAGAAGTGTACACAAAGTTAAGGAGTACTTCAAACTGGGACCCGGATTCAAGTCTGGAGTGGGAAAGAAAATCATCTTTTGGACTGATTGGTGGGTGGGGGAGGGCCCCCTAAACACCACCATCCCAGTGTTGTTCAACATATCTGCTAATCCTCCATTGAGAGTAAGCCAGGCCTTCCAGGATGGGAAGTGGCATATCCCTTTCCGCAGATCCTTTGGGCAGGAGGAGTATGCCTCGTTTCAAAACCTGCTCAGCATCCTGCCTTCTGCTCTTCCTCACAACAAACCTGACACTGTCTCTTGGGACTTGGAAAGATTGGGACAATTCTCTACTCGCTCTTTGTACCTCAAATTATGTAAGGGGCTGTAGTGGCTCATGCCAAGCTAATTTGGAAAATCCTGGTGCCCCTTAAAATTCGCATCTTCCTTTGGCAGTTTGCCAGGGGAAGATTGCCCTCTAGTGACCAAATCCATAAGCGCAATGGGCCATCAAATGGACAGTGTGTCCTTTGCGGCCTACCTGAGAATATTGACCATAGTTTTTCCAGGGTGCTCTAGCCAAATTTTTGTGGAGTGTTGTTCTCTCAATCCTGAACGTGGGGTGGTCCCCGGCAAACATTGCGGATATTTTTGCCACGCTTCAAAATTTTTCTAGGCCGACTCGCTGCATGCTTTGGGTCTTGTTTGCTGCCATTAGCTGGGTGCTTTGGACAGTTCACAACAAATTTACTATTGAGACCAAATTTCTGAAACAACCAACTAGCTGTACTTACCGTGTTTTAATTATTTTGCAGCAGTGGACCCCCTTCTCAAAAGAAGTTCTGAAACAAGTTCTACAGTTAGTTCTTTGGAGAACTCAGGCCAAAACTATTGGTTTTTTGCCTAAGCGCTCGGGAGTTACAGTGGGATACATTATAAATCAAAAGAAGTAAAGTTCAAAAGACTTACGATGGCAATGACCCTAAGATTGTTGGCCAGATGAGCATAGGAATCATGGAAGGTCCGGGCGTTATTATAAATCGTGTTGGCCTGCAAGATGAGATCATCCAAGCACAACGTTAGAGGAGTCGCAGCCAATGGAGAAGTTGAAGCCGGAGGCATGGACAATGCCCTAGCCGGCTCTTGCGTCTTCAAGACAGATGATGGATCATAGCCCCCTGCCTTGATTGTTGCTTCCGCATGCACCTCTTCCACCACTTACTTCCCATTCTCGGTGGCATCCTTAGCCGGAGCTTTAGCCACTTTAGAGGAAGTGTTGTCCTGCGTTGCCTGGCCGCTGGGAGCAACATCTACCTTGACAGAGCTTGCAATATCAAGTATTGGATTGACATCTGTCTCCATGGCGGAGATCTCAGGGATGACGGGAGATGAAGGCCCAGCAGGGCCAGTAGAAGGCTTGGCGACAGGAGTAGGGGGGGGCGGTAGCGGGAGAGGACTTGGCGGTCACGTCCCTGTTCAGCATGTCGTGAATGTTTTCTGACCCTCCAACATATTTGGAGGATCGCTTCAAACTAACACCGACTTTCCTCCTGAAACATACAAAGTATAAGTACAAGAGTGGAAAAAAGGTATGAGCTAAAAAGCATAAGTTGGAGAATGAAAATACTTACTCCACAGCAGGAGCCTTGGTGAGGGGAATGCTGGTGGATTTCTTCTTCTTCTTTGCCTCTAAGGCGGCAGTGGATCATTTGGAGACTCCACTCTCCAATTTCTTCTTCTTGGCCTCGGAAGTAGTGTTTGAGGTGGAGCTCTTCCGCTTTCGGCGCTGCCGGAGCTGGTTGATCCTTGGGGGCATCATCATCGGACACCACCTAGATATCCTTCAGCTTGGGATCATAGACCTGGGAGGCAATTTGATCCGCCGCCAAGGTCGCCAGCTGTGATACAGAGGAGTGTTAGATTGACAACTTCAAGTCAGGAAAACCTTAGAGCATGTAACGAGCAACAAAGGAAATAGAAGCTACCTCTGGGCACTTGCCGCAATCGAACATGTCGAAGGCGATCTTGCAGCTGCACTTCTTGTCCTTCACCTTGAAAATGTCTTTAAGCCGGAGTTTGATGGAGTCAGTGGAGAAGTTATCCCGCAAAATTCGCATGGGATCCCTCTTGTCTTGAGTGTATTTACACATCAACTCGACGCGGTGCTGTAGAGGCTGGATCCGCCTAATGAACCAGCACATGGCAAGATCCAATCCCGTCAGACCTCCGTCTATGAGCCATTCAATCCGCCTTATGACACGATTGGATTCATCGTCAGAGGGAATGGAGGCTGGGGTCTGCCATGCGGGCACCTCGGTGGAAGCTCCATCGACGAAGTCGGGATAAGTCTCAAGGCGGTCAGGCAGAAGGATATCTGGGCCATAGAAGTACGTGCGCTGCCAATTCTTACATGACTCATGCCCTACTATGTCGAGGAAGCACCGGCTAGGCTGGATCTTGAAGCTAATGGTTCAGCAGATCCGCAATTCGTCCTTGGACTCTGCAGACTCTCTTGAAGGTAAAGAAATACACGAACATATCTAACATAGGTTTAATGCCTAGGCATCCTTCACACAAGGCTACGAAGTTGCTAAGGACTAGAATGCTGTTGGGAGAGAGGTTGTGGGGGAGTACCCAGAAGTGCCAGAGGACATCCAAGAAGAAATCATAGACTGGCAGGCTTACGCCACGTACCAGCTGAGATTTGAGGACACCTTCTCTCCGGCTTGGGGAGAAGGGACCACCTCACCGGCTGGCACGGCCCGCCAGACCAACTCCTTCGCCACGGGGAGTTACCCCTCAGTGACCAACTCCTGCAGACCTTCGGCAGAGAGATCAGAGCCTCTCCACACCCCTTGTGGGAGTCGTTTTCTTCTTCAACGGCTTCGGGTGCTGCTCGTTCTTGGCTGTCACCGGTGGTCTCCACCACGGCGGAGACAGGGACGACCACCCCCTCCGGCGGGACGGATACTCCCTGGGATGGATCCAGAGTAGCCTCGGGAATCGCCACCGTTGAAGGGACAGAGCTGCTGGAGGCCATTACAACGGGGAGAATGTGGAAGAAAGAAGGGCTCTGGTTAAGGTTTTCGAAGAGCTCGAACGGTCACACGGCTGGAGGAAGACGAAGACTGGAAAGCGAATGCGGGTAAAAAAGAAATAAACTAACCACGGTGAAAATATATAGACCTCGTGTCAAGATTCGTGCAAAGAGATCTAATGGATGGAACGTTGCCGACGTGGAAGTGAACGTGTGCGGTAATTTCGCCACGTCCTCGGTCTTTTGCCGCTTCGCCATTTCGGATTTCGCGCGCGTAAAATAGCTGATGATTAACTTCCTGTTTCTATGAGTTTCGAGGTAGCGTAGGCTATACCCGTACATCATCCTCCTGATAGTTGCAGTGAAGCGCCACGTCTGAAGATTCTATCAAAGACGGAGATTATCCGGCTCTAGAAATGAAGACTCAAGGAATCTCCGACTACATTACGAAGTTGGAGAGGATTACAGGGTTCTTTGGGAGACCTTTGAGATATTGCTTGACGAAATGTCGGCATCACTTAGACGGGATATTCAAAGATCAACGGGCAAGATGGCGCAAGATTTCAAAGTCCTCCTGGGGCTACTGTTGGGGATATGCTATATGGGTATCCTCATAGCAAGTCACCAATCCGCCTAACCCGGGTGGCCCATAGTTGGTAGCAAGGCTTATGGCCTGTTGTGCGACCCAGTTAGATGGATCCAGAAGGGAGGCCGGATAAAGGAAGGATATGCAGGAGTCATCGACGTACTCGGAGCCTTGGAGTGCAAGACACGAAAGACTAGTTCGTATTAGTGTAGGACTCTTTACCTTGTCCATTAAGGACCTTTCCCTGTAAACCCTAGGTCATGATGCCTTTATAAACCGGCCTACGGGAGCCTTTAGGGCAGAACAGACAACATACAACCTAGATTGCTTCGTATAACGCGCAACACCTCACATAGTGAACCTATCTCTATAACTCGGTGTATTGCCATTATAGTGATTTATAGCAGGAGTAGAGTTCTGCCACCGTTGTGAGACTTGAACCTGGGTAAGCTGTGTTACCTCGTATCCGCCAACTCTCCGCCTTACCCCACGTCTCTAAACACGCACTGTGACGACCCCTCCATGGCGTACTTGTCGACAATACCACGACAGTTGAATTTTATACATATAATGTACTATATTTTCAAAAAAATAGTGGAAATCATTATTTCGTAAACTTCGTTATGAGTTTAAATAAATATGTGTATTTATTTAGTGGAACACAAGTTTGAAACTATTTGAATGGTTCAAATGATTTTAGAATGAAGGAGGATATTAAAATTAACAAGAATACAAAGTCTATGATTTTATTGATATGACTAAGTATTCGAGTAAAATATTTCGCATAAAAAGGACTTGTGAAAGTCGTTTCACAAATTATGATAATTGGACAAATTCAAAGTGTATTGACTTGTCTGAATATCATAATTATTTTGTATTAGATACATATGGTCTAAATATTATCTCTTATCAGGGTTTATAGTTATCGTTTAGAGTTAGAGACCAAATAAGCGAACACTCATTTGAAACATAACGAACATCTATTTTTTTTGTGGAAACAACACCAGAAGAGTTATAGCATGTTCGAGTTTCTAGAGATTTTGGTAATTTTAAGTCGTGACGAATAAACAAATCTTTGTTGTGTATTTATAGGCAACTATGAATACATCTTCCACAAAGGGAAAACCTACGATCGCCTGAGGTATTATGTTTTCTCAAGAGGCAGTTTCTTGATGAAGATGTGGGTGGAAGAAAGTAAAAGCATAAACAAGGTTATCTGACCCTGCATCCAAAATGAAGAGTAGCGGAGCGGAATTTCTTCCGGGGGCTAAATTCTACGTGAGGATAAACTAATGATAATTATCATAAAGTTTTAGTGAATACTTTTACTAAAGGAAAGTAGGATTCAATAAATACATTCTGCAAGGTTGCAGAATTATATTATTGATTCATTTGTCATATTGACGAAACATGACATACCTACAAACTACGAAGAAGCATGATGGACCTAAGTGAGAGAAGTGACTAAGAGTCATAATATCCTATATTAAATTACATTTAATATTGAGAAAGTAATATGTTACTTGAACTTTACAAACTGACTGCAAAGTCATCGGAAAGAAATGAAACTTAAAAAAGACTTTAAAAGCTCGATTTGTCACAAAGTATGTTTTTGACAAATTCAAAGTATTGACTACAATGCGTAGCGATGCTGGAATCTATTGGTTTTACACCAACAATCACTCCAATTTTATAATTGGTGTAAGTTTGTAAAAACTGCATGTTCTTCAATTACAAGATTGAAGGAAGGGTTGTAATTGGTACAAGAAGCAGGTTTTGTCAAACCATATGGATGCTAGAGTCTCGTAGCTAGAATTCTCAATTTGATGATGATCAAAGAATTTTGGAATGTCCAATATTATTGGGAGTACCTTCATATGAGTGGGAGCTAAGTAGCTTGACTAAATCTTAATATGTAAGTGGCATATTTTTAGTGGGAGCGAAGTGAAATCCCTGGATCTCATATATGGATGGCATGCTTGAGTGGTAGCGTCACACCATTTGTAAATATGTAAAGGACATATGAAAAATGATGCAATTGGTATTAATAATATTTAAGTTAGTAAATATTCTATGGACAAAGTTAAACATTGAAATCTATTGAGATAGATTGACAAGTTTAATAAATATTAATGTCAAAATGCTTCAGGGACTTGATTCTAAAGATGTTTAGAATATCCTAGATAAGATTCTGAAGAAGTTGAGAATGGAACAAGGCAAGAAAGATGTTCTTACTTGTATATCTCGATGAAGCATTGAGTTAATCTAAGTATTACAATTGTGGTTAAATGAAAGAAAAGAGATGTGTTACACCTCCTATGCCTTAGTCATAGGTTCTTCCATATAAACCATATTGTATACACGACGTAATGTGACCCGAATTCCTGGTTAGGAAAAACAAGTTCTTAGTTGTAAGAACATATCTTGAGGTGGTTCCTAAGTTAATCACTAAACCGGAATTAATTTTACCCTTAAATTGCAAGAAGTGAAGTTAGGCATCGATGTTGAATTTTATGCACTATCGATTATGATGTACATAGATATAGAAGTATATATATATGAGGCTACTTCTAAAGTGGCTGGTATGATTGTTTTGGATAAATAAGTTCAACTTCTTCTAAGTGCGTTTCAAGGTTTGTATGACAACAGTGAACGTTTGGTTGACTGATCGACTGCCATTATAAACACTAGTAACAAAGTCTCACTGTGTTGCTAAAACATACTTCGACACATTATGTGATAATGGTGTAAATGTCAAAATTAGGAAGACATTAACAATTTACAAAAGACATACATATATGGTAAAATAGATCAAAGGACATAATGTTTTCCATGATCAAGCATGCTTGTTCATATCATCATATGATGTTGTGATTAGCAGCTTGATTCAAGCTAGATTATTTGTACTCTAGTGCAAGGCCCTAGAGGCAAATAATAAATGAATTTTATTATCATATCTCAATTAGTTCATAATAGTATCATAATGTGCTATAACTATATCAAGAGGAAACATTGATACATGTGTGCTATGAAACAAACCAAGTCCCTAGTAGCCTTTATTTATACTAGTTCGTTGGGCAACCAATGATCAGCGTTTCCTGATCGTGGAGCATTTATGCCAGTTGACAATGGAGTCACATAATGATATGAATTACCCAAGGATAGTTATAGCGACACGATCAAGCCACATGGTTCATCGTTGGAATAGTTAGAAGCATAGTGTCCTTCTCTTTAGACCGCGAGATCATATTAATCCCTATCTCCCGAGGCTGCTTTAACTGCATCAAACTTCATGTCCGTAATTGGGTGACAATAGCAGTGTATGTTAGGTATTTCAGAGGAATAGTTGAGGCCTATGTATCAAGATCAAGATTTGTTCACCCACGTGACGGGAAGATTCACACGACCGACTTGGTGAGATTACATCCATAATGTTTCAATATGTGACTAGGTCACGGGGATGGAATATCACAGGAACAAGTAAAACAGAACTTATCGGTAACGAGATTAAATAAGGTATATGATACCGTTGATCAGATCTCGGATAAGTCACATCGAAGAAACAAAGGGGACTCGACGTTTACGGTTCAAATGACATTACATCGTGGATTGCACATGGGTCGTTATGGGCATCACAGTCCCGTTATTGATCATTGATAGAGATCATGTCTATGCCATTCCCGAGCCATTGGGGTAACACACGTAATGGTACGATGATGCTAGGAGATCATTTTGTAAGTATAGGAATCACTAGATGAAATAGAATAAAAAACTAGAAAAGTTCCATGAGAGAACCGAAATCGTTCATAGAAGTTCTAAAGTCGTTCGGAGGAAATCGAAAGGGAACCGAAAGGTGTTTCAGGTAAAAAGGAATTTGTAATATGTATTTACATATTAATTAATATAATTAATATTAAAACTAATTTGAAAGGGTAAGCTCCTAATGGACCAAATTCCCTAGGGAAAAGGGGCCATGAGGGAAACTACCATAGGGAAGGGCCAAGAGCCAAAGGGGCCAAGGCCTAGCCGCCGCCTGGGGCCCACCCGGCCAGCCTAGGGCTACCTCTTGGCCGGCTGGCCAATGGAGCCCCAAGGCCATGGAGCCTCCTCCCCTAGGCGCCTCCACCTCCACCTCCTTTAGTCCCACCCCGAGACTTGAGGGAAGGGGTATCCTCCGGTCTCCTATACAAGGAGGGGCATAGGAAGGAGAAAATACACAAAAATATTCTTTGGGGCATTTACTCAAGGAATCTATCTCTCTCGTTGTCCTCTCATAATGGCGCGGTCCATGGAAGGATGGTACACGCAAGAGACGACACACCTGCATCACGCCATTACGCTGCATGGATTCCAGCTAGAGGATCTACTTCCACACTCTCGATAGGGATCAAAGAACCAGAGATCGTCGTCGTACATCGTATGTGTGCGAAACCACGAGGGTGTTGCCATTAGCGGCAACTTGGATGTCATGAGCCGGGCTGCTGCACTATGGAGCAAGAGGCGACCTGCGAGGAGATTCGCGATCTTGAGGTCGCTACGAGTACGATTACATCATCCACGTCCCCCTCGGAATGTTTACCGCTTTCAGACTACCATGGTATGTATCAAAAACCTCCGCCGTTACAGTATTACTCCTAGATAGATCCTGACAGTTACGTATGTTCGCGTAGGAAAATTTTATGTTTTCTACCCCGAACCCATTCAAAATAAATCCATAAACACTACACATTGGACAATTTCATTTCATATATAGAAAACAATTCAATGCCATTTGGGAAAAATAGTTGACTTTATGAAGTCAAATATTACTAAAGAGGTGGTAGTAGAAAAATTTAAAGACTGGACAAACCGGCTTCTCGTGTGTCGGACAGTCTGGCAGCGCTGGAAAGACCAGCTTCTCATGCGCTAGACAGTCTGTCATTGTCCTTATCGGACAGTCCGGTGATGCAACTACACACGGCGATCCGCGATACCATGATCGGGAAACGTGGAGCCCTACCTCCGGCGTGAACGAGTGACGAGGCCGCGTCCAGTAACGACGGTGGTGGTGGCGGTTTTGACGATGCCTAGAGGCAGCGGCGGCAGCGATAATGGCCGCGGCAGCGATAGCTGCGATGATGGTTATGTCTGGCGTAGGGAGGAAGGCAGGTTGAGGTCGTATGTCTCAGCGACGACGGTTGTAGGCGGCGGCGATAATGGCCGGCAGCAGAGGCAGCTGCGATGATGTCTATATCTCGCGCGGGGAGAAAGACAGGTCGATGTCGTATGTCTATACGTCCCGATCCATATGTTTATACCTGGTTTGGATATGGATTTGGATACGGGCTTGTACGAGTTTAGCGGGAGGGGTTTGTACCGGATCAGAGGCCATTTTAGGTATGCCTAAGATAAATTATACTCTCTGGTCGACAGTTCACATGGGCTAATCGTCGAGACACACAAACTTTTGAAAAGTTAGATTGTGTCCTCACAAGCGCTGAGTGGGAGCAGAAATTCCCTCTTGTTTCAGTTACGGCTCTTACTAGATCGGGCTCGGACCATACACCTTTGTTAATTGACTCGGGCAATCAAGCCCACATCGGCAATAAAGCACGCTTTTCTTTTGAACTATCCTGGTTGCGCCAGGAGGGTTTTTATGAGATGGTAGCGAAGGAATGGAATAGTGTATCCCTGGGTGATACTCCTATTCAAATATGGTAAAATAAAATTCGTCACTTGTGACGATTTTTAAAAGGGTGGGCTAAAAGTATGAGTGGAAAATACAAAAAAGAAAAGGAGAGGCTTTTATCGGTCATTGATGACTTGGACACTAAAGCTAAAACAATTTCGTTAAGTGCAAATGAAAAGGAAACCTTGAGAAAAGCGAATGAGCATGTCAACACCCTTATGCGTGATGAGGAGACCAAGTGGGCTCAAAGAGCCAAGGTTAAACATGTCCAAGAAGGTGGAAACAACATCAAATATTTCCACCTCATAGCAAACGGTAAGCATAGAAAGGAAAAAATATTTCAGCTCGAACAAGACGAGGAAACCATAGTGGGTGAAAAAAATCTTAAAGTATATATTGCAGAATATTATAAAAGGCTTTTCGGGGATCCAGATCAGAATGGTTTCTCTTTGATGGAGGATCAGATTATGGATATACCACAACTTTCTTTGGAGGAAAATGATATGCTAACCGATGTGTTCACTGAGCGAGAAATTTTTGAGGCAATTTCTCAGATGGAACATAATAAAGCTCTAGGGCCCGACGGTTTTTCTGTAGAGTTTTATCAAACCTTTTGGGAGGTTATTAAATCTGATCTAATGGCTTTGTTTGGTCTTTTACATCAGCAGGAGTTACCATTGTTTAAGTTGAATTTTGGCGTGATAACTCTACTTCCCAAAAAGGAGAACACGGTGCAAATACAACAATATAGACCAATTTGTCTTCTAAATGTGATCTTTAAAATTTTTACTAAAGTTGCGACTAACCGTATATCAGATTTGGCTCAGAAGATCATTAAACCAACACAAACGACATTCATGCCCGGTAGACACATTCTTGAGGGAGTGGTTATTCTACATGAAACAATCCATGAATTACATCGTAAGAAATTAAATGGTGTGCTTTTCAAAATTGACTTTGAAAAGGCATACGACAAAGTAAAATGGCCGTTTCTTCAACAAGTCTTACGAATGAAAGGTTTTGATCCGAATTTTTGTGCATGGGTCAAAAACTTTGTGCAAGGCGGGAGTGTTGGAATAAGGGTTAATGATGATATTGAACACTATTTCCAAACACGAAAAGGTTTAAAACAGGGAGACCCACTGTCTCCTTTGCTTTTTAACATAGTGGCAGACATGTTAGTAATTTTAATTGCACGAGCGAAGGAGGATGGCCAAGTGGGAAGCCTTATACCTCATGTGGTAGAGGGAGGCGTTTCTATTTTGCAATATGCCGATGACACCATTTTGTTTATGGAACACGATATCGATAAGGCTGTAAACATGAAGTTGATCCTAAGTATTTTTGAACAACTATCAGGATTGAAAATTAATTTCCATAAGAGCGAGATCTTCTGTTTTGGAGAAACAAAGGTAATGGAGCATCAGTACAAGCAGATTTTTGGTTGCGAGGCTGGTGCTCTTCCCTTTCGGTATCTTGGAGTACCTATCTATTATAGAAAATTGCGTAACGCGGAGTGGAATCTAATTGAGAGTCGTTTTATGGCCAAATTGGGATGTTGGCAAAGTAACATACTCTCGTATGGGACCGCTTGGTTTTAATTAATTCGATGCTCACAAGCTTACCAATGTTTATGATTTCGTTCCTTGAGATACCTATTAGTGTGAGGAAACGATTAGATTTTTTTAGATCAAGATTCTTTTGGCAGAGTCATGACTCTAAAAGAAAGTACAGGTTATCTAAATGGAATATTATTTATCGTCCAAAAGAGCAAGGAGGATTAGGAATAGAAGTACTAGAACTTAAAAATAAGTGTTTGTTAAGCAAATGGCTTTCAAACTACTTACTGAAGAGGGCATGTGGCAGCAATTGCTACGCAATAAGTACTTACATCATAAGACGTTGGCCCAACTGGAGGAGAAACCGACTGACTCACCATTTTGGAAGGGTCTTATGAGGGTTAAAAAAGACTTCTTTGAAAGAGTTTTTTTTCAAAATTGGAGATGGATCAACGGTTCGCTTTTGGAAAGACGTGTGGTTAGGTGACACGAATTTAGCACAATAGTACTCTTCGTTATATAATATTGTCAGAGGGAAAAATGTCCTTGTGACGGATGTTCTAGGCCAAACGCCTCTAAATATTAGTTTTAGAAGGGCCTTGACCGGTAATAAATGGAATGAATGGCTGCATTTATGTCAGAGATTAATGAGAGTACAACTTAGTGAAGAGCCTGATAGTTTTGTTTGGAAATTATCATCCACGGATTTATTTTCAGTCAAATTTATGTACTTAGATCTAATGAATGATCATACAAGGTATTCGAGAAAATACATGTGAAAGCTAAAAATCTCACTTAAAGTTAAGGTATTTATGTAGTTTCTCAGTAACAAGGTCTTACTCACAAAAGACAATTTAGCAAAATGCAATTGGACGGGTTGTCAAAAATGTTGTTTTTGTGACTCCATGGAGGCAGTCGAACACTTGTTTCTTTCGTGTCCCTATGCTTGTAATATTTGGCGAATGATTTTCTTCACTTACAATATCACACCACCCGTCAATATAACCAATATGTTTGGGAATTAGCTAAACGGGATGGATAAAATAAATAAAATGAGTATACGTATTGGTGTTTCTGCTTTATGTTGGGCAATTTGGAAATGCCGAAATGATATTATCTTTAACAAAAAATCTGGTACAAACTTCTTGCAGGTTATCCATATGGCGGCACACTGGATCAATTTATGGTGTTATCTCCTTCCAGCAGATCAGCGGGAAAACATGGCTATTGGATGCAACCAGCTCCTGACGGTCGCTCAGGATTTCTACTTCCAGGCTTCTGGGTGGCGGCACATTAGTAGAATTCAAAATAGCTAGCTATTTGTTGCTTATCATTTTTAGATGGTTGATATTTGTCTCAACCTTGGCTGATCCATGAGTGTAATACTTTGAATTGCAAAACTTCGTAATAAAAAGCTGTGTGCATCACTTGATACAGAGGCCGGGGTTTTTCCCCCATTTCGAAAAAAAAGGTATGCAACAAGAATGTTCTTTGTTTCCTAAGGAAATTGAGGATTCTCATCCACGCTACCCAGGTAGCGAGGTCTACATCATCCTCTAAGACATGGAAGAGCGGCTCCAGATATTAAGGTACCTAGGAAAACTAGCTTAGGATTGGTTAGTGGTTAGTGTTGTTGTAAGAAAGTCCTTGAGTATCTGTGGTATATTACCGGCTATTGATTCACGTATATTACTACCTCCGATCCATAATAAGTGTCATAGTTTTAAACTGCGATTAGTTCAAAACGGTGACACTTATTATAGATCGAAAGGAGTACCATATATATTTAAGCTAGAGACATAAAATTGATATTTCTGTTTTGGCTTTCGTTGGAGACAGAATTAGTGCATTTCTTGCTTTGCGATTGTTGTTTGAGTAGTTCACATTTCTATTTGTCCTAGCTTGGTGAACTGTGGATGAAAGATGTAAGATAGGCGTGTTTGCAACCGACGGTTATAGCTTAATTTGTTAAAAAAATGTAATATTTTTCCTCAATGTAACAAACACGGAGAACCTTGCAAAAAAAAAAAAATAATTGTCACAGGTATATGCTCCGGCCACATTGTGCTAGGAGGCATGCAGGCCGGTGAGGCGAAACTCGCCTTTTCAGCTAGTAAACTATAAAGTCAGTGTTCTTTGTACTCCCTCCGTTTAGAAATATAAACGGAGGGAGTAGGTATGAGGAGAGACGTGAGTGTTATCGGTGTAAACTTGAACTGAGCTTTTCTAGTCATATAAGCACGTATCCGGTAGACCTTGTCACTTCACCAAATTTTCTCTACGAAACCTCAAAATATGTTTTCTGTTGGAAATTTGTCAAAATTTTGTCCTGTCCGTTTGAAAAAAATAAGTCTGCATTTTTTGCGTACTATGGAGGATTGCGTAGCCTATTCTAGATTCCATTATAGTGGTGCAGGGCAGACGATTCTCCGGGGGTGGTACAGTGGTACCGAGGGGTCATCAGTGCCACATGAACTAGGAGTAGCTTGGAGTAGGAACAAACTAGAGAAATAAGGGTTTCTTGTGTCGTGCTGTACCGGTGATTTTGCTCGCACGAGTCTTAAAAAAGCCTTCCTCATGGATCAGAGGAATACCAAAATCGAGCGTTTCCACTGGGACAGGCCCTGACAAGCTCAAAGGGAGGAATGGCGTGCGCGGGAAGGCAACGGGGAGATGGCAGGAGCCGAAAAATTGCAGTGTCGTATGACGCGAAAAGTAGACTCACCCTCCTCTTATGCTATCACCTCTTGCTGGGACACAAATTCCTCCCCATTTTCCTCTTGTGCGGCAGCTTATTTGGCAGCGGCGCCAGCGGTTTAGATCTCCGACAACAGCTGCTACGTCCACTCCGGCACCAGCTGGAACGTCTTGTCCGACTACGGCATCCGCTGCCTCGCAAATCTATGGCACCGACTTCTCCCTCACCTTCTTCTCTGCATGTGGCAGGTCCTCGACGCCTGCAACCATGTAGGTAAGAACCATAACCTTGCCTCCTCTCCAACATTAGTACCAAGGTAGTTAGCTCGACATTAGGGTAGTACCTACAGTGCTTATGCAATGCCACTCTGTTTAGTGAAAACAATTGAAGGTTATCATCCAGTCAGTTGTCCTGGTCACTGTGATTCAGGCATGGATGCTCCTGATCTACAGAAGAGAGACTGCTAGGACTAACAGGCCGATAGTAAAATATGGTCCCCTGATGCAGCGCGATAGAGAGAGGATGGAAAATCTGAACTACATCTACAACAACAACAACGATGTGGAGGCTATCGTCGTCCTCAGGATGAGAAGAGCCCTATTTAACCATCTTGTGCACACATTCAGGTCTAGGGTTTTACTTAAGGACAACATCAACACTTCTATCAAGAACAAGTGACTTTGTTTCTTCATGTTCTAAGCCATAACCAGAGATTCTGAGTGATTCACAACACATGGAGGAGATCAACCGAGACAATTTCCTGGTATTTCCATCAGGTGTTGTATGCTGTTGGAGAACTCAGAGGAGAGATGATCAAGCCACCATCTGGTCAAACCCCCGCGAAGATACACGGTAATGGTCGATGGTTCCCCTTTCTCAAGGTGAGCAACTTGAAGGGAATATGCCCGAGAGGCAATAATAAAGTTGTTACTATATTATTCCATGTTTATGATAAAATTTTATTTTACATGCTATAATTGTATTAATTGGAAACGTTAATACATGTGTGTTTAATAAACAAAATACAAGGTTCCTAGTATGCCTCTCTATAAACTAGCTCGTTGATTAACAGGATGATCAAGGTTTCCTGATCATGGACATTGGATGTTGTTAATAATGAGGTCACAACATTGGTGAATGATGTGATGAACATTCATCCGAAGTATAGCATTACGATTAAAGTCATTATGTTTATATTGCTATATCATCATACGAAGTAATCTTTATCCTTAGACCATGAGATCATGTTATTTGCTAACATCGGAAGAATACTTTGGTAACATCAAACGTCACACCGTAACAGGGTGACTATAAAAATGGGTTCAGGTATTCCGAAGGTGTTATGTTGAGGCTGATGGATCAAGAGTGGAATTTTTCAATCCCGATGACGGATACATATACTTTGGGCCCTCTCGGTGATATCACATTAAGATAGGTTGCAAGCAAGTGATGTGATCACTAGAATGTTATATCACGGGAATGAGAAAAGAGTACATGTCGGCAACCAGATCAAACTAGTGTAATTTATCGGACATGAGGATATACCCCGAGACAAAGGGATATAGTTACTAGCGTTAAAGGTTCTCACGATCACATAAGTCATTGTTGAATATGTGGGAGTCAGTATGGATCTCCAGGTCCCGCTTCTGATTATTAATCTGGGAGGGAACTCGATCATGTCTACATTATTCGCGAACCATAGGGTGATACACTTAAGGGATACCAACACCATTTGGAGCAAATATGTTTCATACAAATGAATTGCAAAGCGCTGGAATTATTTCAGTAGACACCGAAAGTGTTTTGGGTGAAATTGCTGAAATTGGTTCGGCATGTGATATTAAAATGTTGCAGGGGTTTTATGTGAATGTTTGTTAATTAAAGTAATTAGCAAATTCTGAATAAAAATAATAAAAGAGTTTTACTAAATGAGAGAGCATTAAATTTGGAGAAATTCAATGCATTTAAAGTGGAGACTTTAATAGAGAATGTGAAGGGGCATATTTATGTGGAGGGGTTACCACCACATGAATGAGGGAGGTAAAGGGGAAACCCCATGGGGCGTCGGCCATGGGGAGGGGCACCCCCTCCTCCTATAAAAGGCCCCCCTCTCATTCCTTCTCACTTACACCTCCTCGTGAAGGATCTCTCTCCCCCTCTAGTATTATTCTCCCATGGTCTCGGATTAGCGAGATACATGTTCCCGATGGCATTTTGTCTGGAAGGAGTTGCTGCTTCCGCTGCATCACTGGAGCGAGGAGGTGAGGTTGTTCGGTGGTCTGAACGTGTGTGCGAGGACGGATGCGCTGTTGATTTGCCGCGCTAGGACTTCCACACAATCTTGAGACCAACAAGCGTTTTACTACATCATCCACGAGTTCCATCTCGTTCACAAAGCTTTGTCGGTCTACGAGGGTATGTTCTCTATGGATGTATATCTGATACCTTTGATCTGGATTACGGATGTAGTATAGCTTCTTTTCCATAGTAGACCTAGGTTATCGAATCCTCGGGAAGCAGATGCGTAGTGAAGTTACTTTAACGCACCTTCAGGAGTTTTATAATTCCTTTTGTGTTTTTACCAGACCAAGAGTTTGCGTCTTTTTGTTGTTGTCGATGATGGAGAGAGAGGGCCTAGGGCGTTCGGTTTCACCTGTAGCTGTGCAAAACATCTGATGAAAATAAAAGATAGAAACAAAGTATGCATGTAATTGTTAGAGCAAGATAAATTATATATGGGCAGTGCATCCATAATTGCTATTGCCTCTGCAACCGCTTATAGCAATAACCTTCTAGTCTCATCCATAGAAGAAAGAGAGCTAATGATATGCTATAGTGATGTCACTGTTAATCCCAAGTAAATCCCTCACATATAGCCGTACTACCCCTTCTATCACTAGGGTTCCCAACCTGCAGATCAGTCATTACTCATACTCCCTATACCTGGCTCAACCCTCGGGGTCTTGGGTACCTGACAAGTCCTTAGATTGAGGCAAGAGAGGATAAAATAATCATCATGTCATACAAACTAATACATGATCCCATCTATGATAAATAACATGTACAAACTCTACATGGCTAGGCCGAAGCCCTTAGCCCAAGGAGAATTACTCACACATAGAGATGATATCAACAATCACAAAAATTGCAAAAAAAATCATGAGATTGATAGCAACAGTCTTACAATTTCACCAATCAAAGAAGAGATCTACTATTACAAGTGGTGGAATATGGCTATGGAGATGGAGAAGGGTTTTGAGATCTAGAGGCGGCTGGTGATCTGGGGTAGAGACTTTTGGGCAAGGCCGACTTGTTTTCTCGTCGCCGGAGGCTTCTTTATATAGGGGTCCCTTCATGAAAGTTGTTCTGTTGGACCTAGAGGCGGCGGCACCAACTATATGACCCAAACTATATGGCCAGAATTTTGTTCCGGTCGTATAGTTAGTTGTTAAAGCGTCTGCCTCCGCTTCACGGCTCCTGGTTTCTTCTGGTTGTTGGAAATCTCATATCTTTGACTTTAATATAGTGATTCCCATCTTCAAACGACATTATCTGCATAGGAAAAAATAGAAATGAAGGATTGCATACCCCTTTGAATATTAGGCATTAGTGGCAGGATTTAGAGAGATATTTCATCAAAAACATGAATAATATCCAGTTTAAATGTGGATGTAGATGGCTATATTTCAGAGCCATCAACCTCCCCAAGCTTAAACTTGATCGTCCCCGAGCAAGAAAACCAAAATCAAAAAGGAACTCGGCATTTAAACTAAAATAACGAGATGGTGATCTTACTCATGATTGGTAGTCTCATGTTTCCTCCACTTCATAAATCTGAAAAACTTCAGCATAGATAGTGTAATGGCAAGCATATCATACGGGTTTTATGCATCCTTATAGCGTAGCAAAATTATTGTTAACATGGATGATTCAAATGAGTAAACTTCATGTAATCAACTCATAGGCTTGTCTTTGAACAATAAAGCATAATAATGTAAATTGAGAGTGTGAGAGTTGTCATGAAAAGCATATACACTAGAGTATCTCAATTCTCCCACATCAATAAATCAAGACTTTTCAAGCACTACTTTTCTATTCATTGTCCTTCAAGAATTTTAGTTCTTGAGTAATTGAGAGCATGCCAAAGATTTTTATTAGTTTATCGGGCTGTGATGGACACTCGTGGCATCACTAAGGTTTTTGTTCATTTTGCATAATAATTACTCATAACAGCCAGAGGAGTGATTCCATCATTATTACAGCTACCCGGGTATGCCAAGAATCTTACCCACTATAGCATTACTGCTACATGTGTTTAATCAACTCATAGCTGAAATCTAGGAGTTTCCTCCATGAAGATCGTTCGTAGGCCAGCGGAGTTGTGGCATTCCATGAAGTTTCACATTCATAAAGCTATATCATTCTTATGATTAACAAGTCAAAGTTTGGCATGCTCACAAAAACCGCTAAACATTAATTCAATCGAACAAATCCTTTTAAAGAGAGCTATCAAGTCAATCAACATTTTCAGTGGCGTTGAGTTTCTCTAAAAATAAGCCTTCAAGACTAAGCACTACAACACCCAAGCCTTCAATTGTGAGACCTTTTCTTATTACAATTGTTTAGCAATTTTTAGGCAAGACTTGGTTAATTACGAGAGCTGGAACAAAACGTACACAACTAAATACCCATGCAAACGAAAATCTTACTACAATACAAAGACTCACTCCACCAATATAATATCTCAACATTTACTACTAACTAGCATGGGATTCTCAAACTTCAAAAGTGGGGAGTCATAAGGCATACCTCTCCTGTTTGGTTCCACTTCTCTCTTCCTTTTTATTTGCTTCTTGGAAACTTTAACTCGATCACTCTCCTGCAAATACATGAAAACCTCGAGGCGGAAAGAAAAGAAAGAGGGAAGATAAGGAAAAATGGAGAAATCTTTTTGTGGTTTTTAAGAGAGGGAGTTTAAAGAATAGAAAATTGGCGGCAAAGCTCGGCTAGAAAATCTCAAAAGCAAAATAGAAAGAACTAAAGATAAGGTGTTGGGGAAGCCAACATGAGTTCTTATAAACTCTAATTAAAACACAACCTCAAAATAAATAAAAGAAAATGAACGCCAAATAAAGATACATGAGGAAACTTCCCCAAGCTTAGGCTTTTGCAATCCCTTCAAATCATTGTGGTGACAGGAAAAAGTCGTTACTCTAGTTCGCGAATTGAGTTGAGAGGTTACTAGTTGTTCCTCGAAGGTTCAAAGAGAGGCTATGCATCCTCTCCATGGTCCCTCCAAGTTCTTGGAAATCTTGGTATGTGGCGAATCGGGTTTGTGGATGCTCCCCTTGGTAAGGAACTTCTTGCTCCTCCTCTTGGTCCTCATCCTCCTCTGGAACCTCCTCCTCGGGTTGGTATTGCTCAACCTACAAGCCATAAAGAAAATGTCCTTCCTCGATAGAGAAAAGACCATTAGGCATAGGAGCGGGGTAGAGACGCCCAGCTCCAGCAATATGCAGGTAATAAACACCACCTCTCCTAGTGAGCATTCCACAAGCTTTTAAAGTAGAGAAACCAACACGTCACTCACCTAGCACAGGTTGCAACTCATCTAGGTAGATGCCTAGGTCAGTGGCAAACACGATGATGAAGCCTCCACCTATGATTGGTCCTTGGCTTTGGGAGGATTGGTGCTCCAGGTAGCGCACAAGGATGGCGCCCAAGTTGAGTGACAAGCCACAGTTGATGTAATAAGACTTTGTGAGGACTAAGATGTCCTCCTCATTGAGTCTCGTGAACTCATTATGTACCTACAAGGTGTTAGCAATAACATAGAACAAATAGCGAATTGCAGGATGTTGAATATTATTCCCCTTGCTCACTCTAGTAGTGAAACTCATTCCATTATAATATTATTCAGGGGAAGGGTCTAAGCTAGTAAAGGATGTGCGTAAGGCATTATCATCATTGTTTGGCAAATTAAAACATGCACACCATTCATCTAATGTTAAAGTAGAGTTGTTGTTCATAAGTCGGAAATAAATCGTGTCCTCTCCTTGCCATTGTTTAACGGTGCTTTACAACAAACTTAGAAATTCAATAGTTAAGCGGTGATAAGTAGGAACATCATTGTACATAAAGTTTTGCAGGCCAGCTCTATTGCAAAGTAAATTGAAGTCATCAGAAATACTGAGTTGGTTCAATATAATGGGGCAAGCCCACTTAGTGGCCTTTGCTTCGCGGTTTTTGATCATGTCAAGCGATCACGTTGGAGCTCATTCCTGAACCATATACCCATGTCTTCTTGAGCGACAGCCCGAGAAGCGCTAGCGGTGGCACGAGCACGAGTTTGGCTCCTTGTGTTCATCATCTAAAACATTGAAGAAATACAAAAATAAAACTTTTTGATCCAACAATAATAAATACAACATATTCCTCATCATAGCACACTAAAGAATCTCCTCAAAATAATAATCCAGGCAAGAGAATCATGGCAATTGGTTTATAGTAGGTCTCACCCTAGATTGATAATGACAATAGATCGAAGATGAATTTGCAAAAAAGTAATTGGAGGATCGGAGGAGAAACATATCGTAGATCACTTGTGTGCGAGGAAATCGAACGAAATTGAGTAAAGATGAAGATCTCTTGAGGTTTTGAGAGAGTTTGGAGGTAGAAGAGAGAAAAAGGATTGAAGTTTTGGAGTTGGAGGTACCTTCCCGTGCGATTTTGTGGTCGGACGCAACTATACGGGTGCAACTATATGGCTGGAATAATGTGTTCCCGCCGTATAGTTGGCCTTCTGTCAAAATTTTAGGGTTTCCACCTAGCGGCGTAGCTATACGGCCGGAACTATACGGCCGGAACAATATGTTCTCGCCGTATAGTTGGTTGTCAAACTATCTGTACCTGGGAAAAGTAAATATAAAAAGGCATCGTTATCTATACGACCGGAACTATACGGCCAGAATTTTTATTCCCTCCGTATAGTTGGTCGTTAAACCGTCAGTACATTGGAAAAGAATTTGTATGGAGGCACCTATATCTATACAACCGGAACTATACGGCCAGAATTTTTATTCCCGCCATATAGTTGGTCGTTAAACTCTCAGTACATATGAAAGAAAAATTGTCGATGGCAAATATATCTATACAACCGGAACTGTATAGCCAGAATTTTTATTCCCGCCGTATAGTTGGTCGTTAAACTCTCTGTGTGCATCAAAAAAATTCCGTTTCTTCGAAAATTATTTCTTTCCTGTAACTTAGTGATATACCTTGTTTTTGATAGAAAATTGATAGTAAATATTGTCGACCAACAACAACATGAATAAAGAAGAATTTTTAGTACTACCAAACTTCTTCTCCTCAATTTGAGTTTTCTAGCATTCTTTATAGAACATAAACTTAAACTATAATTTAAAAACTTTACTCAAACCTTTATTTCACATGGGTTGCCTCCCATGAAGCGCTATTTTATGGTCAATAGCTTGACCTCAATGTTGCTCACTTAGGCCAGATGAGTGGAAAACCCACTCCAAAATAGTTGTCCTTCAAAGTGATGGCCTCCTTTTCATCATGCTTGGCTTTCTTCTTCCTGAGGAAATGAATAACAAAAGGATCCCGCAAAGGCAATTGAAGATTCACGTTCCCTTCATGTAGATTAATCAAAGCCTTAATAGTTCTTAAGAAAGGATGGACTAATATAATAGGAGCATTAGCATATTCATGCATGTCAAACAATCACAAAATCAATAAGATCAGGACAACCTTTAATGTATACTAAAGGATTCTCCTTAATTCCTACAGCTTGTTTGTAGGTAGAATCTGCTAGATGCAATTTTAACTCAGTGATCTCAAAAGAGCCAAGGTTTAACTTGTTAAAAAGACTCTTTGGAATTGTTGAGACGCTTACACCTAGATCACAAAGTGCAGCTATCTCATTGGTGCTAATTTTAATCTTAATAGTAGGCTCAAATATGTCATCAAGCTTCATAGGTAATTTTTTAGCAATTTGCTTATATTCTTCCTCAAGCTCATGTACCTTTATTGCTACCTGATTAACAAAGTGTTGGTACATAGCTTCTTCACTACCTTCACTTACTGAAATCTTAACATTGATCCTTTTTACGAGATCTTCAACGGTATAGCTTTGTGAAGGGGCATTACTATAATCAAGTTCTTCAGGCTCTTCCTTTGGATTCTCATCATCTTGAGGTATTCAACGGGATTGGGCTCAGCTTTACCTACAAATTTGGCTAGAATGAGAGTTTGACTCTTGGTTATCTTACCTAGCTATGCCTCAACGATCCTCATTCTTTCTTGGAGGGCCTACAAATCATTTCTCAAACTCACAGCTTGGTTAGATAATTTACCAAGCATAGCATCATAGTTCTCCATTATTTTAACAAGAATATTGTTTTGTTCATTTTGTGAGTCTATAAAAGACTTAAGTGTTTCTTGGAGACTACCATTACTAGTTCCCATATTATTATTAGAGTTACCTGCAGGACTAGAATAATGTTTCTGAAAATTAGGATTATAGTTCTTCTTCCAAGCGGGGTTATAATCATTACAAGCTATGAAGTCTATTTCTTTAATATTTGTTTCAGGGATAGCTCTTACCCGGGGTTCCTTCCCTTTTACGGCTAGTATGAGCTCATCCAACTTAGCATTGAGTTCTTCATTTTCTTGTGGTGAGACGGAGTTCACCTTCTTTGTGTTTGATCTATCCACATGCCATTGGGCATGGTTGTCTTGCATAATGTCTAGCAGCTGCTTTGCTTCGGTAATATGTTTACCCATAAATGTTCCTCCAGCTGCAGCATCAAGCATAGACTTAGCTGAAGTATCAAGCATAAAATTAGTCATAAATAAAGAAGTATAGTCCACCCTGATGTCTACACACTTCTATTCTTGTAGATAGTTGTTGGGCCTCCAAGTGTAGAGGTTTGTAGAACAGCAGCAAGTTTTCCCTTAAGTGGATCACCTAAGGTTTATCGAACTCAGGGAGGAAGTGGTCATAGGTATCCCCTCTCAAGCAACCCTGCAATCAAGATACAAGAAGTCTCTTGTGTCCCCAACACACCCAATACACTTGTCAGGTGTATAGGTGCACTAGTTCGGCGAAGAGATAGTGAAATACAAGTGGTATAGATAATTATAAGTGGTAACGGTGCCAGAAAATAGCTTGATGGAGTGGAAAAGACTAAAGACAAAAAGAAATAAAGATGGAAGCAAGCAAACATGTAACAAATCTAGTTGCAAACGGTGTTTCAGTGCTAAGAAACAAGGCCTATGGATCATACTTTCACTAGTGAACACTCTCATATAAATATCTTCTATTTATGATACTACTCTTAACTACTCTCCGGTTGGACACTCTAATCATTGGTAGGGCTATAACAACACACCTCAAAGTTCGCTTTCCACATCTAGATAACCCCACACTGTCACCTTGAGCACTAGATGGTTCAAACAAACACCACAATTTCATAAAGACATCCAACTCCAAATATAACTCATAACAAGTATTTGCAATCTCTAGCCTAAGTGCCACCATGGTGTGCACACTGTCAACTTCACACACATGGGGAGAGCAGAGATCTATTAAAGCACTTGAGTAGCAAGGTAGATCTATAGATTACAAGCTCATGATCTCAATAAGATCATGCATAGAGAGAGAGATGAACACATAGCTACCGGTAGAACCCTTAGCCTCGAGAGAGAACTACTACCTCCTCATCATGGGAATCAGCAATGGTGATGGAGATGGTGGTGGAGATCGATGGAGATGGCTCCGGGGGCACTTCCCTGTCTCAGGAGGGTGCCGGAACAGAGACTTTCTATCCCCAAATCTCCCATTCGGTGGCGGCGGCGCTGCGGAACTTTTCGTGGCTGGAGGCTTGATGATCTAGGGTTTATGCATCGGGAGGCTCTTATAGGCGAGAGAGGCAAGGTCGGTGGCCGGCCAGGGGGGCCACACCATGCCCTGGCGTGGCCTAGGTTGGCCCGCGCCAAGGGGTGGTGTGGACACCCTGTGGCCCCCCTACGTCTCGTCTTCTGGCTCCGTGAGTCTTCCCGAAATATGAACTTTGGCTTTTGTCCCGTCCAATTCCGACAATATTCATTTTCTGACTTTCCTGGAACCAAAAATAGCAGAAAATAGGGAACTGGCACTGTGGCTCTTGTTAATAGGTTAGTCCAAGGAATCAGATGAAAAGTACTCCAAAGTGTCGACAAAACATAAGAAAGTAGATAAAACCAAGCAAGGAACATAAAAAATTATAGATACATTTGAAATGTATCAACATCCCCAAGCTTAACTCGTGCTCGTCCTCGAGTAGGTAAGTGATAAAAAGAAAGAATAATTTTTGAGGTGACATGCACCATCATAAACTTGATCAAAGTAGTTGTAAAACAATCAAAGCTAGATTCATAGTACTTCAATCATAACATGAAGGACAAAGTTCTAGCAATAAGACAAAGAAACCATGTTGCAACATGAAAAGGCACAAACAAAAGATTCATGAATAAAAATGCTTTGCAAGACGTTTGTTTGTTTCACATAAAGAAAACATAGCATAGTAGTATTCAGCTTGTCCCTCATAGAGTAGCAAGTATAAATGCATAGGACACCTTCAAAGTTCATAAGAGTGACTAGATACAAATAGTTTAAAACAAGCAATATCAAGGTATGCATCAATCAACTAGTCTTGGGACAATGCACATAGAACTAAGAATGGCCACTATGCTCTCAACGTAGGTGCATAAAGATAGAAGGTGGAGACTCAATATAATGGTGGAATAAAGGCCTTCATAGAAGGAAGTAGGGATTCAAGTCTCATAAATAGCTTCCAAAAATTATGGTACTTATAGCTTTCAGCTCTCATTGCCCCTATCATAAGCATCTTGAAGGTGATTAAGGTTAAAGTGACTCAACTAAGAGGATACGCTTGACAAGTTATAAACTGAAATCTCATGCCCCTTACTTACGAAGACCGAACCTCATGCTACTCATCTTTAGTCACGAGTAAGCTCTTGCCATTGTAAGTACATGTGTATCATAAAGAACCGCCAACGGGGTACCCCTTGCACATGATACAGGAGCTATCCCATAATCAAAATGACAAGGCAAGCAGACAATGAGCATCTCAGTGATCTTTTTATTTGCTATTTGCATAGGTTTTTATTGAGGATGCTTCATAGAGTGCTCATTATGGTGATGCTGCAAGTTTCCACCATGATTAGGCATGGCTTAGGCTAGCGGCCCAGGCGTTTCTCTAACACACATACAAACTCCATGATCTTACAAGTTCCACTTTTATTTCACACCGCCGGGATCCATAAGCAAAAGAACATGATATCAACGGGGTACAAAGTACAAGTGCAATATTGAAAGCATTCGCCATGATACATGGTTCTGCTAATTTAAACTTATAAAGCGCAAGCATATACGCAACAAAGAAGGATCCAATGGTTCAACTTTATTAAATGCAAAAAAGTAAAGTGTGCCATCAAGTTCGTGAGAGCTTTAATCACTAGTTTTCTCATAACAAGTTTAATTTGGAAGATAAACAAAAAGCATTAATATACTTGGAATAGCATAAGCAAATAGGTAGGTATGGTGGACTCTTTGGAATAGCTTGATTTAGGGATTTGGATACATGAGTGGAACTCTTACTTGGTTGTGGAGGCTAGCAAAAGACTAGGAGCGACAAACTAAGAGAGCAATAATGGCCATAATCATGCAGGGCGACAAAACATCATTGATCAAAGCATAAAGTGATACTACAAGTTTAAAACTAAAGGATCATAAAGGCTATGGTGACTTGGGATAGTCATAACATGGTGTGAGCATGTGTCAAGTCAACCCAAATAAAGCATCAAAGGAGAATACCACAATACTATGCTTTAATACGCTAAAACAACGCATGATTCTTCAAAGGCACATTAAGAAATCTCAATTGTTTATAACATGTCATGCTATAGCAAAGAATACTAATCATAAAGCCAAAACAATATCAAGCATGGCATGACAAAGCATAGACCACAGTCAAAAACAAGCTCTCTTTAACACTTAAGCATGAACTTTCCTACTCTTTTCCAATCCAAACCAAACTATTTGAAAACCAATGTATGAAAGAGGGGGTCTAACCAATTTATTCAGCAAACTAAGAAAACCAAGCAAACGAAAAACCAAAACGAAAACGAAAAAGAAGACGCTCCAAGAACAACACAACTGTGCATGAAACAATAAAAATGTAGTGTTTGGAAGAAACCTGGGATTTTTATTGATGAAGAGGGGGATGCCTTGGGCATCCTGTAACATCCCAAAACTTTAATCCAAGCTTATCAAGATCAAACCATCCAAAAATAGGGTTAACAAAAACTTTTCCAAATTTAAAATGAAAGCATTCATATATGTGTGCATTTAAAATAGGAGTTGTTTGAATTGCCATGATTGATTGATCCAATGCTTGTAAAATGTTTCTTAGGTGATTTAAACCTCATCTACATCATTCCCAAACTTTTCCTAAAGAAAATCAAATCAAAAAGGATTAAAAAGAAGGAATGGTCATTTTGGCAAATTTAACTCTCATGCCTACTTTGGATATTCCTAGTACTCAATTCTTAACAGAAACAGTTCCTGACCTTTGCACCCCTTGCTAGTACACATAATGAGGTACCAAGGCCCACCTTTTGATTTGCTAAAAACATTCTGTTAACTATTTTAAATGACAGTTTAAAATTGAATCTAATGCATATGCATAGATCACCCCTATTTCATAAACCATCTATTTGAGCTCCATTTTCAAAACCCTTGCAACCAGAGACTACCTATCACTAGTGGAGATCACTCAAAAATTTTGAACTCAAAATTCAAAACCTTTTCTCTTGCAGCCATTTCATCAAACACATGGCAGGCAGAATCAAACACAATTAGCTAGCTCACTGTTTCTACAGAGTTTAGCCACCCATTTGACCACAAAACACTCCCTCTGTCTCCACTTGATCAAACCATGCCATTACCACCCCAACCCCTACACCCTAGTGCCCAGACCAAGCCATGCCGAGCACCAACTCGCCGACCAACCTTGCCCTCACCCCAGCCAACCACCTCCCCCTCTCTCTTCATGTCTAGGAGGTAGCCAGCACCTCACCGCCCCTCTCTGTCCCCTGCCCGAGCCAAGTGCTGCCGTGGACTACCGAGGAGAGCCCGCGCCCAGTGCCATCGCACCATGCCGGTGCCGCCTCCAGAGCGCGCCTTGTCCCCGCGTGCACAAGTCACCGCTCGACCGCAGCCCGTGCCCGCCACTCCGCCTCGACCTGGAGAACACCCCAGACATCCCCGTTCGCCGCCCAAAGCCTCACAGCCACCGCTCGCCTTGGACACCGCCGCTTCGGCCACGCAGAGCGCCACCTCGCCCAGACCGCGTGCCACCGCCCCTACGGCCGCATTTAAGTCCTAGAGCACCGCCAGGGAACCGCCCATCGATCGCCACCCCCCGCCATGCCGCTAGCTCGCCGTAGCCATGTCGCCACCGTCGACCGCCCATCCCGCTCGGTCTCATCGTCGGGCCTATAAAAGGAGCCCTCCCCAGCCATTCTTCTCCACACCATTCCACTCCCCTCACCTCTCTGAACCTCACCCACCTCTAGCCGGAGCAAGTGGAGCAGCAGCTCGCCGGAATTGGAACCGGAGCCGCCGCCTCTGGAGGAGAAGGGTCCCGTTGATTTCGACCACCCCAAGCTCCACCGCAACCGCGCCTCGCCTCACCGTCGTCTTCCACTTCGTTTGCCCGCCTCTCCGACCCTGCTGGAGCCCTGGTATGCCCCCAGTAGACCCCCACCGAGCCGCTAGGGTTCGAGCTCGCCGGCGACCTGTTCGTCGTCGACAACGACCCTCAGCCGTTGATCTCGCTTCTAATCGCACGGCCCACAGCGCGCGTACCGTTTCGCGTGTTAAGTGCCGCTGACAAGCGGGACCCCCTGTCAGCTGAGCCCCGCGCCGTGGAGCGCCACTGGGCCGACCCATTTCTTTTCCCGCGCTAGCCCATAGATTCAAATCTGGTTTTTTCCTTTTTAGTTAAATCTAGTTTCTGTCCCCTAGATTAAAATTGAATTCAGAGAGTTTTAGAAATCCAAATTGTATGAAACCAATTTTGTCTGAAAGGTATTGAAATAATCTATCCAAGACCGTTGGATTTATTTCAATTAGAGTTATAGATCTCTCCTAAAAAAATAACAAAATAGAAGCATTTGCACCTTGCAACATTTTTATAAAATCAACCAAGTTAGCTTTTGAGTTGATTCCAACTCTCAAAAATCACATTTCATCATATCTATCCAAATATCTAATAATATTAAGGTTTACATGCAGTGAATTTGGACTAGTACCAAAATAATGCTATATAGGCATTTCTGGTCACTTTAAATCATTAAATAATGAACTTAAACCAAAGTAATGTTGATCCAACCCTTAAATCTCATTCCCACATGTTAGAATATGTGGTGATGACATTTGTCAACATGATACCATATTTTAAGTGGTGAATATTAAACCTTAGTTAATTTTTCAATGAGTAGGAATTACTTTTCTAAATTAAAAAGAATGAAACTATTCAATTAAACTTGTGATGCTTGTGATGATAATAGATCATAAATTGTGTGTTTTAGAATGCTACTTAGCCTAATTAAGTATTGTGTGGTGATTTTCTACTCCCTTTGTATTTATAGACGCTAGTACCGACCAAACTTTCGAGGAGGAGGAGTTCTACCAAGAAGAAGAAGAAGAAAACTTCAACCACTGCACCAACCAAGGCAAGCTATTGTTAGCAAGCTAGATTTAAACTAGATGGTTTATAAAAGATGCCTTAAGCATACTTTGATCACACCCCTTTAACTGTTAGTACCCCAAGTATTATTGACAAGTTTTACCTCCCTTAGTTCACACAAAGTTCTTTACTTGTTTTGAAGGTAGCATAAAAAGTATAAAACTTGACCTACTTAAAAACCTTTAGATGTCATTCTATGGCATGAGATTGAAACCATCTTTTCCACCTTAGTGAATACCCTTAACTTAGTATTTTAGAATAGATCAAAAACTTGAGTCACCTTAGATGGGAATACTTGGTGAAAATGAAGTGTGAAAACCTTGGAATGATGAGTCATTCTATTGAGATGTTTTGACATGTGTTGAGAGACACAACTGGTTTATGATGATGAAAATGACGAGGCATGAGCCTTAACCCTTTTATAAAACTGATGGTTGGATTCGGATGCGATACCATTCCAAATTTACCGTACAACCACATTACCTGAATTGGGTAAGGCTTAGCTGGAAATTTATATGCATTAGTATTAGTTCCCTCAGGGGAGAGGTTTGAGCTGAGGCTACCTCTCAATGTTGTCCACCTATGCAGTGCCCAAGATGACTAATGGTCATGGTTGGGAGGCCATGCTCATAGGAGAGGTGCTTGTACTAGGGTGTGTAAAGGGAAGGTTATGTCTGATTATCTGCATACTAAGTATGATGATTCAGGGTTATCCCTGGCAGATGTATCAAATCTTGTGGTGAAAGTGTACCACCTCTGTAGAGTGTCAAACTATTCGAATAGCCGCCTCCGCGGTTATGGACAGTTGGAATGGCCATACTGTTTCGTTGTCAGATGTTTTCTAAATAACTTGAAACGAATGATGAACTTTGACTTGACCACAACAGGGTTGTGTTGATGATAATAGCTTCCCAACTTAAGTGATTCTAGAACCTTATTTTATCTTTCTTTGCTTCTGAACTCAGCTTAGGTTTCAAACTTAACTTGATAGTTAACTTAGATTCAGTACTTTAACTTAGAATTATACCCCTTGTTAGTAGTAGTTTGCGAGTACTTAAAGAGTACTCATGGATTTTGTCCCTAGCTATTATCATGGCCAGACTATGAAGGAGATTATCAAGATGACGGCTATGATAACTAGGACTATCTGCCTTCGTCAGCATTGCCTGTGCCCCTGAAGATGGACCCCACCGCTACGCTATCGTTTATTTCCGCTGCTTGTTGTATTAAAGACTGGATCATGAGATCCTTATTTGTGTAAAACCTTATGTATGGTTTGTAATGGATGATGTACTGTGATATCCAATCCGTTATGTCTCGCAAAAATGGTAATCCTAGGATTGCGAGGTATGGCATAACGGGCATCTGGGATTAAAAATCCGGGTGTTGACACATCCCCAAGCTTTGACACGTATACTTCTTGGATATTTCTTGGGGTGACACGCGTGGTATCCCCAAGCTTGAGCTTTAGTCCATTCTTCATCTCATTACTCATTCCTTCCATACACCTGAAATTTGCCTTCATACAAAACTTCACACAATCTTTATTAGCAACATTAGTGCACTCAAGATAATAAGTCTCAAGGTTCAGTTCAAACACCAAATAAACTTCCATTAGAACACTAGATACTGTAGCGCTTCCCTCAAAAAGCTCAATTCCCCAAAATAACTTAAAAAGGAACCAACAAGAAGCAAATGCAGAAAATGACAGAAATCTGTCAAAACAGACCAGCAGGTAAAGACGAATTTTTTCGAAGATCTTCTATTGCTCAAATAAAAAAGTGTTGAACTAACGAAAGTTAGATAACAACCTGGGGCAGAAGCACAAAAATTCACGCCTCAAAAAGACGTTCAGAGATTTTACACGAATTTTTACGGTGAAGCACAGAAATCTGTTTTAGGACAGCAACTTCCCTAATCATTACTTCTCTCTCATTAGAGGTTACTCTTGGCACAAAAAGCAAATAAAAAGGATAAGAAGCGGTTATTACTGAAGTAATAACTTCCAAGACTCATCTAAAACTTTTGGGTTATCTCCCAATAAGTACTTTTCTTTAACGCCTTTAAGTTAGGCATGATAATTTGAGAAGATGCTCACATAGAAAATATGAATTGAAGTAAAAGAGAGCATCAAGAAGAAAATTCAAAGCACATTTAAGTCTAACCCACTTCCTATGCATAGGAATCTTGTAAAGAAACAAGTCATGAAAGCACAAATCAACAAGCATAGTAAAGCAAAACAAGTGCAACTTCAAGACTTTCAACATAAAGAGGGGAAACTTAATAATGTTGAGATACATAAGACCATGTTTCCCTCTCTCATAATAACTTTCAGTAGCATCATGAATAAAATTAACAATATAACTATCACATGAAATATTCTTATCATGAGCCACATCCATAAAAGAATTAATACTCTCCACATAAACATAGTCATTCTTATTAATTATAGTGGGAGCAAATTCAACAAAATAGCTATCATTATTATTCTCATCACCATAATCATCAAATATAGGAGGCATATTGTAATCATTAATTTTCTCCTCAATAGTAGGTGGTCTGAAAATATCATATTCATCATTGTAATCATCATATATTGGAGGCATAGTATCATCAAAGTAAATTTTCTCCTCCTTGCTTGGGGGACTAAAAATATCATGCTCATCAAAACTAGCTTCCCCAAGCTTAGACTTTTCCATAGCATTAGCAATAATGGTGTCCAAAGAATTCATACTAACAACATTGTTATTAGCATGCAAATAAAGTTCTATATGTTTTTTAATTTTCTCTTCAAACACTTCATGTCCTAACTCAAGATAAATACTATAAAGCTCTCTAATTTTTTTGTTGTTTTCCATTAAGCCTAACTAGTGAAAACAAGAAACAAAAAGACAAAATTGCAGAATCTAAAGGAAATAACTTCGAGCACTCACACCGGAAGATCTGAGTACCTTTTACCTTACCTCCCCAGCAACGGCGCCAGAAAATAGGCGTTTGCCGTGGGAGGTTCTTCTTCTTTAATCCTCCGGTGTGAATACCTTTTACCTTACCTCCCTGGCAACAGCACCAGAAAATAGCTTGATGTCTATGCACTTCTGTTCTTGTAGACAGTTGTTGGGCCTCCAAGTGCAGAGGTTTGTATAACAGCAGCAAGTTTTCCCTTAAGTGGATCACCCAAGGTTTATTGAACTCAGGGAGGAAGTGGTCAAAGGTATCCCCTCTCAAGCAACCCTGCAATCAAGATACAAGAAGTCTGTTGTGTCCCCAACACACCCAATACACTTGTCAGGTGTATAGGTGCACTAGTTCGGCGAAGAGATAGTGAAATACAAGTGGTATAGATAATTATAAGTGGTAACGGTGCCAGAAAATAGCTTGATGGAGTGGAAAAGACTAAAGAAAAAAAGAAATAAAGATGGAAGCAAGCAAACATGTAACAGATCTAGTTGCAAACGGTGTTTCAGTGCTAAGAAACAAGGCCTATGGATCATACTTTCACTAGTGAACACTCTCATATAAATATCTTCTATTTATGATACTACTCTTAACTACTCTCCGGTTGGACACTCTAATCATTGGTAGGGCTATAACAACACACCTCAAAGTTCGCTTTCCGCATCTAGATAACCCCACACTGTCACCTTGAGCACTAGATGGTTCAAACAAACACCACAATTTCATAAAGACATCCAACTCCAAATATAACTCATAACAAGTATTTGCAATCTCTAGCCTAAGTGCCACCATAGTGTGCACACTGTCAACTTCACACACATGGGGAGCGCAGAGATCTATTAAAGCACTTGAGTAGCAAGGTAGATCTATAGATTACAAGCTCATGATCTCAATAAGATCATGCATAGAGAGAGAGATGAACACATAGCTACCGGTAGAACCCTTAGCCTCGAGAGAGAACTACTCCCTCCTCATAATGGGAATCAGCAATGGTGATGGAGATGGTGGTGGAGATCGATGGAGATGGCTCCGGGGGCACTTCCCCATCCCGTCAGGGTGCCGGAATAGAGACTTTCTGTCCCCCGAATCTCCCCTTCAGTGGCGGCGGCGCTGCAGAACTTTTCATGGCTAGAGGCTTGATGATCTAGGGTTTATGCATCGGGAGGCTCTTATAGGTGAGAGAGGCAAGGTCGGTGGCCGGCCAGGGGGCCCACACCATGCCCTGGCACGGCCTAGGCTGGCCCGTGCCTAGGGGTGGTTTTGCCACCCTGTGGGCCCCCTCCGTCTCGTCTTCTAGCTCCGTGAGTCTTCCCGAAAAATATGAACTTTGGCTTTTGTCCCGTCCAATTCCGAGAATATTCATTTTCTGACTTTCCTGGAACCAAAAACAGCAGAAAACAGGCAACTGGCACTGTGGCTCTTGTTAATAGGTTAGTCCAAGAAATCATATGAAAAGTACTCCAAAGTATGGACAAAACATAAGAAAGTAGATAAAACCAAGCATGGCATCAAAAATTATAGATACATTTGAAATGTATCACACCCATGATGTAATAGTATTTCTAGGCAAAGATAGCAACCATTCTTTTGCTCTTCCTCTTAGAGAGAAAGGAAATAGACGAGATTTGACCGCATCGGGGTCAAAATATTTTATACACATCATATCACATATTTTAGTGAAAGTATTCAAGTGCATACCTGCGTCTTCAACAGCAGAGCCTCCAAATTGATTCTATTGAACCAAACTTAAATAATGGGGCTTAATTTCATAGCCATCAGCAGCAATTGCTGGCTGAGTAATAGGAGTACACAAATAATCATTGTTGGGAGTAGCAAACTTCCCAAGCTTCTTTTCAGCCATATTTCCTATGTTTTTGGGTTTTCTTAAACAAAGACTTATAATAGTAGTAGCAAGAAGTTAAAGGCTAACTATTTTTTTGGTTTATCAAGTAAAGACTGAAAGCAAACTAACAAAATTAAAAACATGAATTAAAACTAGCAAGGTTCCTAATAATCTCACCACGGTAGCTATTGCTTCCCTGGCAACGATGCCAGAAAAAGGGTTGATACCTTCGATCCGGATTACGGATGTAGTGAAGGGTTTCGCAGCATAGTAAATCAAAATTTTCTACGGATGCGAACAGAGGGAAAGCCAAGATCTAATCTAGGAGATGCAAACAACGAGAGAGATTGGATTAGATCTTCATACCCTTGAAGATTCGCACAGCGGAACGTTCGTCGGAACGTGGGTGATGTAGTCGTACTCGCTTCTCCTCCTCGCGATCCGATCCGATCTAGCACCACAAGTGGCGGTGCCTCCGTGAGATGCACACGTGCAGCACCTCGACGTCTCCTCCTTCCTTGGACCAGCAAGTATGGTGGAGAGATGGATTGGATCTACAACACGATGGCGTGGTGTATATGGTGGAGAATTTCTACAGCAGGGCTTCGCCTACAAGCAGTCGGGAGGGAGAGAGGAAGGGCAGCAGGGCGGCTAGGGTTGGAGGGGAAGGTGTGTAGGGGGAGGGGTGCACCAGCCCTCTATATATAGAGGGGGGGTGCGGCCAGCCCTTGCCCATCCTCCAAGTCTATCTCTAGTTTAAACGATTTAAACTCTCCCTTCTAGAAACCCTATCTTATCTCTAGTTTAAACGATTTAAACTTATCTAGGATCGGCTGGGCCCTATGGGGCCTTGTGCCCCTGGCCCAATGCGGCCAGGACACTGCCTCATAGGCCCATGCCCCCTCCCGGAAGGCGGGGCCACGTTGGTCCCCTTCCGGAAGGTTCTAGAAGCTTCCGGTACAATACCGATTAACCCGGAACAATTCCGAACTCCAAAAACTGCACTGCCTTATATGAATCTTATTCTCCGGACCATTCCGGAACCTCTCGTGATAACACGGATCCCATCCGAGACTCCGAACAAAAATTCATAAACCAATTATCCAATCTATCCTAGCGTCGAGACACGTTAAGTGTGTGACCCTGCGGGTTCGAGAATATGCAGACATGATCTTCTATCAATAATCAACAGCGGGGTCTGGGCACCCATATTGACTCCCACACATTCATCGATGATCATATCGGATGAACCATGATGCCAGGATTCAATCAATCCCATATATATATTCCCTTCGTCTCGCGATATTTTACTTGCCCGAGATTCGATCGTCGGTACCGTCATACCTAGTTCAATGTCGTTCACAGCAAGCACTTTACTCGTTCCGTAATCCGATATCACTTTGTGATTAACTCCTTAACCACATGCTTGCAAGCGGTGTTGATATCGATTACCGAGTGGGCCCGAAGTATATCTCTCCGACTTGGGAGGGACAAATCCCATCTCGATACATACAACCCAACAGATACTTTCCGATCACCTGAGAGACACCTTTATGATCACCCTCTCATAGGATGACGTTTGATGACCTCAAAGCTTTCTTCCGATACCAGGGAGTTGCATTATCTCATGGTCTAAGGAATACAATATTTGACATAGGAAAAGCTTCGCAAAGATGAACACAATGACACGATCTAATTGCTTCGCTTAGTTTGGGTCTGTCCACCATATCATTCTCCCAATGATATGATCTCATTATCAATTGACAACTCATGTCCATGGTTAGGAAACCTTAACCATCATTGATCAATGAGCTAGTCCATAGAGGCTTACTAGGGACACGGTGTTGTTCACAAACCACACAAGTATTAATGTTTCCGCTTAATACAATTCTAGCATGGAATATAAACTTTATCATGAACAAGAATTATAATAATAACATCTTTATTATTGCCTCTAGGGCATAATTCCAACAGTCTCCCACTTGCACTAGAGTCAATAATCTAGTTTACATTTGGCAACAATCTTACACCCATGGCACTGAGGTGCTGATCATGTTTTACACGTGGAAGAGGTTTAGTCAATGGATCTGCGACATTCAGATCTGTATGTACTTTGCTGATCTTCAGATCTCCATCTGCTATATAATCTCGGATTATATGAAACTTGCGGTTGATATGCTTGGTCTTTGGATGATATCTTGGTTCCTTAGCGAGTGCTATGGCGCCAGTGTTGTCACACAATATCTCCAGTGGGTCCAATGCACTTGGAACCACGCCAAGCTCAGTGATGAAGTTTCTGATCCAAACTCCTTCACTTGACGCTTCTGCAGCAGCCATGTATTCCGCTTCTACTGTAGATCCCGCGACCACGCTTTGCTTGCAGCTTCTCCAGCTCACAGCTCCTCCATTCAAAATATACACGTATCCTGTCTGAGATTTAGCATCATCCTTGTCGGTGTCGAAACTAGCATCGACGTAACCTTTTACGACGAACTGTTCATCACCCCCATAGACTAAGAACATTTCTTTAGTCCTATTTAGGTACCTTAGGATGTTCTTCACGGCTGTCCAGTGTTCCACTCCTGGATCACTTTGATATCTGCTCGTCAAACTAAGAGCATTGGACACATCCGGTCTAGTACACAACATGGCATACATGATGGAACCTATGGCCGAGGCATAAGGCACTTTGCTCATAGCTTCCCTATCATTTACGTAGCTGGACACTGAGCCTTGCTCAATATCTTACCTGACAACATAGGCACTGAACCTTTCAATGCCTTATCCATTCTGAACCTTTTCAGAACTTTGTCTAGGTATGTACTCTGGCTTAAAGCTATCAGGCGTCTTTGTCTATCTCTATAGATTTTGATGCCCAATATATAAGCAGCTTCACCTAGGTCTTTCATTGAAAAACACTTATTCAAATAACTCTTCACATCGTTAAGCATGTCGATGTCATTTCCAATAATCAATATGTCATCCACATATAGTACCAGAAACGTCACCGAGCTCCCACTCACTTTCTTGTAGATGCAAGCTTCGTAGAAATTTGGAACAAATCCAAAGCTCTTGATCACTTGATCAAAACGAAGGTTCCAACTCCGAGACGCTTGCTTCAGTCCATAAATGGAACGCTGAAGTTTGCATACTTTATCAGCATCCTTAGGATCGACAAAACCTTCGGGTTGCATCATATACAACTCTTCATCAATGTTGCCATTGAGGAAAGCAGTCTTGACATCCATTTGCCATATTTCATAATCATGAAACGCAACAATTGCTAATAAAATCCGAATGGACTTAAACATCGCTACGGGAGAGAAAGTCTAATCGTAGTCAACACCTTGAACTTGTCGAAAACCTTTCGCAACAAGCCGTGCTTTATAGACGGTAACATTACCATCTGCGTCCGTTTTCTTCTTGAAGATCCATTTGCACTCAACGGCCTTTCGGTCGCTAGGAGGGTCCACCAAAGTCCATACTTGGTTTTCGCTCATGGATCCCAATTCGGATTTCATGGCTTCTAGCCATTTCTCAGAGTCTGGGCTCATCATCGCTTCCTCATAGTTCGTAGGTTCACTGTCTTCTACTAACAAGATAGTCAAGACAGGGTTGCCGTACCACTCAGGAGGGGCACGCAACCTTGTCGACCTGCGACGTTCAGTAGCAGCATCGTCCGAAGCTTCATGATCCTTGTCATTAGCTTCCTCTATCGTTGGTGCAGGCGGCACTGGAACAATTTCAGGTGCTGCGCTACTCTCCAATTCAAGAGAAGGTTCAATAACCTCGTCTAGCTCTACTTTCCTCCCACTCACTTCTTTCGAGAGAAACTCCTTCTCAAGAAAGGAACCGTTCTTTGCGACAAACACTTTGCCTTCGGTTCTGTGATAGAAGGTATACTCAATAGTTTCCTTAGGGTATCCTATGAAGACGCACTTCTCCGCTTTGGGTTCGAGCTTGTCCGGCATCAACTTCTTGACGTAAGCTTCGCATCCCCAAACCTTAAGAAACGACAACTTAGGTTTAGCACAAAACCACAGTTCATACGGTGTCGTCTCAACGGATTTAGATGGAGCCCTATTTAAAGTGAATGCAGCGGTTTCTAATGCATAACCCCAAAATGATAACGGCAAATCAGTAAGAGACATCATCGGTCGGACCATATCTAATAGGGTTCGATTCCGGCGTTCAGACACACCATTGCGCTGTGGTGTTCCGGGTGGCGTGAGTTGTGAAACGATTCCACTTGCTTTGAGATGCGTGAGAAAATCATAACTCAAATATTCGCCCCCACGATCGGATTGTAGAAACTTAATCTTTCTGTTACGATGGTTCTCCACTTCATTCTGAAATTCTTTGAACTTTTCAAACGTTTCAGATTTATGTTTCATTAAATAGATATACCCATATCTACTTAAGTCATCGGTAAAAGTGAGAAAATAGCGATATCCACCGCGCGTCGAAACACTCATCGGTCCGCATACATCGGTATGTATGATTTCCAACAAGTCCGTTGCTCGCTCCATCATACCGGAGAACGGGGTTTTGATCATCTTGCCCATGAGGCATGGTTCGCATGTGTCAAATGATTCAAAATCAAGAGACTCCAAAAGTCCATCAGAATGGAGTTTCTTCATGCGCTTTACACCAATATGACCTAGACGACAGTGCCACAAATAAGTAGTATTATCACTATCTACTTTGCATCTCTTAGCCTCAATGTTATGGATGTGTGTTTCATCCCTTTCGAGATTTAGGAGAAATAAACCATTCACAAGAGGTGCATGACCATAAAAGATGCTACTCATATAAATAGAACAACCATTATTCTCCGATTTAAATGAATAACCGTCTTGCAATAAACACGATCCAGAAATAATGTTCATGCTCAACGCAGGCACATAATAACATTTATTAAGGTTTAAAACTAATCCCGAAGGTAAAACTAAGGAGAGCGTGCCGACGGCCATCACATCAACTCTTGATCCGTTGCCAACGCGCATCGTCACCTCATCCCTCGCAAGCCGTCGTCTATTCTGTAGCTCCTGTTTCGAGTTACAAATATTAGCAACTAAACCAGTATCAAATACCCAGGCACTACAACGAGGGCTAGTAAGGAAAACATCAATAACATGTATATCAAATATACCTTTGATGGTGCCAGCCTTCTTGTCCGCTAAGTACTTCAGACATTTGCGCTTCCAGTGACCCTTGTCCTTGCAATAGAAGCACTCAGTTTCCGGCTTAGGACCAGACTTGAGCTTCTTCTCAGTAGGGGCAACGCGCTTGCCGCCGCTTTTCTTGAAGGGCTTCTTTGCACCTTTACCTTTCTTAAAGGAGGGCTTGTTGACCATCAACACATGATTATCCTTCTTGATGTCCACCTCCGCAGCCTTCAGCTTTGCGAAGAGCTCGGTGATCGTATCAGTGGAACCAATCTGATTATGAGTCACTACAAAACTTTTGTAGCTGGGAGGGAGTGATTGCAGAACCCTGTCAATCTTGAGCTCCTCTGGAATCTTGCAGTCCAGTTGCTCAAGGCGTTGAGTGTAGCCCGACATCTTAATGGCGTGCTCACTAACGGAACTCCCTTCCTCCATCTTGCAGTTAAAGAACTTCTCAGAGATCTCATATCTCTCAGAACGGGCCTGAGTCTGAAACATGGTTTTCAGCTCCTCGAGAATCTCAAAGGGCCCGGGATAGTTTTCAAACGATTTTGAAGTTCCGGTTCCATAGCAAACAACATGGTGCTCTTAATCACACCATAATCATCTTTGCGCGACTGATAGACAGCTTTCTCATCAGCCGGCGCAGTTGCAGCAGGGGGTTACCTAACGCTTTCTCAAGGACATAGTCCTTTTGACCGCCAGAGAGAATGATTCTTAGATTGTGGAACCAGTTGGTGAAGTTAGACCCATTGTTCTTAAGCTTTTCTTTTTCAGCAAAAACGTTGAAGTTGAAGTTGGACTTAGCCATGTGATCTACAATATTTGCAAGTACACATTAGACTATGTTCATGATAACTAGTTCAACTTTTAATCAAATTACTAGATGAACTCCCACTAAATTCAACATCCCTCAAGTTGTTTAGTGAACATGATCCAAATTCACCACGCCTAATCCGATCATCACGAGAAGAGATGTGGTTTCAATGGTGGACAACAAAGTGTCGATCATATCATTCATATGACTCATGCTTAACCTTTCGGTTCGTGTGTTCCGATGCCATGTCTGTACATGCTAGGCTCGTCAAGTTAGACCCAAGTATTTCCGCGTGTGCAAAACTGGCTTGCACCCGTTGTATGTGAGCGTAGAGTCTATAGCACCCGATCATCACGTGATGCTTGGACACGACGAACTTTCGCAACGGTGCATACTTGGGGAGAACACAATTTTTATCTTGATCTTTAAGTGAGGAATCATCTTATAATGCTACCGTCGCGATCTAAGCATAATAAGATACATAAAAGGATAAACATCACATGCATATAACTTTATGTGACATGGTATAGCCAATCTTCATGCAATGATCTCCATCTTGTGCGTTCCGGCATGATCTCCATCACTTCACCATGATTGCCTCCACCACGAATAGCAACTACAACTATTGCTAACTACTTAGCGATAAAGTAAAGCTATTACATGGCGTATAAGAAGTTGACTCGCAGGTCATACACAATTATAAAGACAACCATATGGCTCCTGCCGGTTGTGTACTCATCGACATGCAAGTCGTGAAACATTACAAAACATGATCATCGCATACAATATACACATCACATCTTGGGCCATACCATATCACAGAAAACACTCCCTGCAAAAACAAGTTAGACGCCTCTACTTTGTTGTTGCATGTTTTACGTGGCTTATGGGAGTAGATGCTAAGAACGATTCTTACCTACGGAAAGCCACAACGGTGATATTATGGTTGCCAAACTCCGGTGTTAATCCCATGACAACTATAGTGAGAGAAACTGACATTCACCAGCCGCATGTGTGGTACAAGCCACACGTCAAGTGCGGAGCCGGTCTCGCGAACGACGTCGCGTAAGGTTGGCCTGGACCGCTTCAATCTCACTATCCCGCGTCATAAGAAGAACACAAACAAGAGGCTTGAAATAGAAAACATCAACGCCCAAAACATCAATGTTGCGTTCTACTCGTGAATCACATCTATGCATAGATCTAGCTCTGATACCACTGAAGGGTTTCGCGGCATAGTAAATCAAAATTTTCTACGGATGCGAACAGAGGGAAAGCCAAGATCTAATCTAGGAGATGCAAACAACGAGAGAGATTGGATTAGATATTTATACCCTTGAAGATTCGCACAGCGAAACGTTCGTCGGAACGTGGGTGATGTAGTCGTACTCGCTTCTCCTCCTCGCGATCCGATCCGATCTAGCACCACAAGTGGCGGTGCCTCCGTGAGATGCACACGTGCAGAACCTCAACGTCTCCTCCTTCCTTGGACCAGCAAGTATGGTGGAGAGATGGATTGGATCTACAACACGACGGCGTGGTGTATATGGTGGAGAATTTCTGCAGCAGGGCTTCGCCTACAAGCAGTCGGGAGGGAGAGAGGAAGGGCAGCAGGGCGGCTAGGGTTGGAGGGGAAGGTGTGTAGGGGGAGGGGGCGCACCAGCCCTCTATATATAGAGGGGGGGGGTGCGGCCAGCCCTTGCCCATCCTCCAAGTCTATCTCTAGTTTAAACGATTTAAACTCTCCCTTCTAGAAACCCTATCTTATCTCTAGTTTAAACGATTTAAACTTATCTAGGATCGGCTGGGCCCTATGGGGCCTTGTGCCCCTGGCCCAATGCGGCCAGGACACTCCCTCATAGGCCCATGCCCCCTCCCGGAAGGCGGGGCCACGTTGGTCCCCTTCCAGAAGGTTCTAGAAGCTTCCGGTACAATACCGATTAACCCGGAACAATTCCGAACTCCAAAAACTGCACTGCCTTATATGAATCTTATTCTCCGGACCATTCCGGAACCTCTCGTGATATCCCGGATCCCATCCGAGACTCTGAACAAAAATTCATAAACCAATTATCCAATCTATCCTAGCGTCGAGACACGTTAAGTGTGTGACCCTGCGGGTTCGAGAATATGCAGACATGATCTTCTATCAATAATCAACAGCGGGGTCTGGGCACCCATATTGACTCCCACACATTCATCGATGATCATATTGGATGAACCACGATGCCAGGATTCAATCAATCCCATATATATATTCCCTTCGTCTCGTGATATTTTACTTGCCCGAGATTCGATCGTCGGTACCGTCATACCTAGTTCAATCTCGTTCACAGCAAGCACTTTACTCGTTCCGTAATCCGATATCACTTTGTGATTAACTCCTTAACCACATGCTTGCAAGCGGTGTTGATATCGATTACCGAGTGGGCCCGAAGTATATCTCTCCGACTTGGGAGGGACAAATCCCATCTCGATACATACAACCCAACAGATACTTTCCGAGCACCTGAGAGACACCTTTATGATCACCCTCTCATAGGATGACGTTTGATGACCTCAAAGATTTCTTCCGATACCAGGGAGTTGCATTATCTCATGGTCTAAGGAATACAATATTTGACATAGGAAAAGCTTCGCAAAGATGAACACAACGACACGATCTAATTGCTTCGCTTAGTTTGGGTCTGTCCACCATATCATTCTCCCAATGATATGATCTCATTATCAATTGACAACTCATGTCCATGGTTAGGAAACCTTAAACATCATTGATCAATGAGCTAGTCCATAGAGGCGTAATAGGGACACGGTGTTGTTCACAAACCACACAAGTATTAATGTTTCCGCTTAATACAATTCTAGCATGGAATATAAACTTTATCATGAACAAGAATTATAATAATAACATCTTTATTATTGCCTCTAGGGCATAATTCCAACATGTAGTATCTCTTCTTTTTCCATAGTAGACCTAGGTTATCGAATCCTCGGGAAGCAAATGTGTAGTGAAGTTACTTTAATGGACCTTCAGGAGTTTTAGAATTCCTTTTGTGTCTTTACCAGACCAAGAGTTTACGTCTTTATGTTGTTGTCGATGATGGAGTGAGAGGGCCTAGGGCATCCGGTTTCACCTATAGATGTGCAAAACATCTGATGGTAAGTATGCATGTAATTGTTAGAGCAAGATAAATTATATGCGGGCAGTGTATCTATAATTGCTATTGCCTCTGCAACCGCTTATAGCAATAACCTACTAGTCTCATCCATAGACGAAAGAGAGCTAATGATATGCATAGTGATGTCACCGTTAATCCCAAGTAAATCCCTCACATACAACCATACTACCCCTTCTATCACTAGGGTTCCCAACCTACAGATCAGTCATTACTCATACTCTCTATACCTAGCTCAACCCTCGAGGTCTTGGGTACCTGACAAGTCATTAGATTGAGGCAAGAGAGGACACAATAATCATCATGTCATACAAACTAATACATGATCCCATCTATGATAAATAACATGCACAAACGCTACATGGCTAGGCCGAAGCCCTGAGCCCAAGGAGAATTACTCACACATAGAGATGAGATCAACAATCACAAACATTGTAATGAAAATCATGAGATTGATAGCAATAGTCTTACAATGTCGCCAATCAAAGAAGAGATCTACTATTACAAGTGGTGGAATATGGCTATGGAGATGGAGAAGGGTTTTGAGATCTGGAGGCGGCTGGTGATCTGGGGCAGAGACTTTTTGGCGAGACAGGCTTGTTTTCTCGTCGCCTGAGTCTTCTTTATATAGGGGTCCTGTAACACCCCTAGTTTTATTAATAGTAATTAGGGTTTGATTTGTGCATCCATGAGCATCATACTTTAAAATGCATGGAAGAAAATAATTTGCAAACCCTAAACCCTAATCCCCCTCTCTATTTGAAATGTATTCAAAAGGGTTTTGTATTTTGAAAACTACCAAAAATATGGAGCCCAAATGGATTATAATGGCTCAATTGTATTTTGAGAAGTTTATAAAACTTCAGGTATTTTAGAAATATTTAAAACAGAAGAGAAATTGAGTTAAAAAGATAAAAAATAGAAAAGAAAAAGGTTTTACATAAAAAAATAGAAACCCTAAGCTATTCTGGGTGCATCCCAACTCCTCCCCCTCCTATCTGTCACCCATGCGTAGCACCCAGCAGCCTTCGTGCAACCTTCGCCGCGGCCTAGTTGCAGCCCAACTCCTCCCCCTCCTATCTTTCGCCCACGCACAACACCCAGCAGCCTCACCTTGGCCCACCCCAGCCCAGTACCGCTTCGGCCTTCCTATCCTTCGTCGTCTTTGTTGGCGATGCCAAGCTGCTGTGTGTCGTCGGTGCCGCCATCAGCCACTGCAAAGTGATTCGTGCTCGCCGCTGCCCCAGGAGAAGGGGATAAGACCCTGCGTTGACGTGTACCTCGCCCTCATCCTCTCCCTTCCTCTCTACTTCTCCATCTCTCGTTCTTCCGTGAGGCCGAAACCCTAGCCACCAGAAAACCGCCAGTCGCCGCCGTTCTCGACCGCCTCAAGCTCCATGGAGTAGCCCAGGAGTAACTTCGTGTCGTCTTTGTCGTCCTCGTCAAGCCACGCAAGCCGGGGCGCCTCCATCTCGTCGGAATTAACCTCGACATCGTCGGCTTCCCGAACTCCGGTTGCCGGCAATTCCTCACCGTCCGAGCTCACCTCGCCTCCCCGACCCAACTGCCGTGTTCGTGGTGAGCTGGTGGTCCCCGTAGTCCCCTGCAATCCCTATCTTCCTCTCTGTATCGCCACCACACCGTTCACCTGCCTCTGCCATTGTTGTTCGTTGTCGCCGGCCATGCTCTGGTGGTCAGTCCGAAGCGGTGCCGCCAGTTTCTCGTAGCCTGCGTCGCCCTCTCGCCAGCGCCCCCACCCACGTGTTCAGGCGCCCACAGGATCGATGGATCCGTGCTCGACCTGGGATCTCGCCATTGCTGACGTCATCATGACGTCAGCATGCCGCGGTAATCCCTTTTTGTTTTTGTTTTAATGTTTTACGTAATTGATTTATTAAATAAAAATGCTGATAGGTGGGCCCTGTCTGTCAGGGTTTTATTCATTTTGGAATTAATTTCTGAAATTAATAAAAGTCTGACATGTGGGTCCAAGTTGGAAAATAATTTAAATATTCCAAAAATGTTTAATTGTTTCAAAATGATTTAAAAATGGATTTAAAATGATAAAAATCTTAACTAATTCATTTTAAGTCAAAAAAATATGTATAATATATCAAAATGTTCAGAAAAATGAGGTCTATGTCATAGCATCAACATCATGCATTGTTCAACAACTTAAATTACAAGTTTAATTAGAAGAACAAATCAACCCCTCTCATATGCATCTGGGGTTTCTCCGAATTAGGGTTTATATTCCTCGGACCCTGCCTAAAATGTTTAATCATGCCTTAGGGGTTCATTACAATACTAATTAACTTGTCATATCATCATCCTTGCTTGAGCATTGCATTGATGCCATGTGTTGATTGTTTCCTTTCTTTCCGGTGTTTGCTTCTTCCCGATAGAATACGATGTCGAGATCGAGATCGAAGACTAAGATCAACACCATCGAAGATCGACGAACAATACTTGACCAACTATAATCAAGTCAAGTACAAGGCCCTCGAAGATCTATATCTGGGTATCAACAAACAAGGCAAACATAGTCCCACCATTACACAATTTTGTGATTTGGAAAGTGTTTCATTCTTGCCATGATACATACGACTCTACTATGGTATTTTACCGATAGATAGAGTATCCTATCAGTTGCATTACTCCCCTTGAGCTTAGATTACCTGATCCACTACTCCTAGCATAACTAGGTTTGGCTTGTGTGCACTTCTAGAGCTACTATCTATGTCTTGCTTAGACATGCTTATCTATCAGTGCTAGTTCATCCAGATGATGTACCAATGCAAACAATCTAGTATGACAGGAGAACGAGGTATACTAATAAGGTATGATCAGTGGCAAATGTTAATAATGCTAAAGCTTATATGGGAGGCCACGGTGGGATGTGGTTTTTGTAGTCCCATGCTCGCCACCACTAGGACCCGAGTTCTTGCCTCTTGAACCAAGACGAGCGTACAGCCACACGGGGCCTGGAAAACCCCTCGACTGACTAACTTGACTAGTAGATTCCATGAGTCACATAGTTCGGGCGTTCCATTCGACATATGCATTCTGGTTGTTCTCGAAGGCGGTGGAGGATGTGCATTCATACATGTCAGTAAGCGTGGTCGGGAACAAGAGAGGCACGACCTCCGTAATCTTGAACCCTGCGCACATCTCTAGGGATCGACTTCGGGACTTGACCCGTTACGATGGCATCTCCTTAGGCGTGACTCATGGTCTCGGCGAAAGCAAGGTAAAGGTCGTGGTCAACCACTCTCTACCGGCCTTCTAAGGAAGAGGGCTAATGTTAACTGGCACTAAAAATCGGTTGGTACGTGTGGGTAAAGTTGTGCACCCCTGTAGGGTAATAATCTTTTCAAAAAGCCGTGTCCGTGGTTATGGACGACTTGAGAACGGATGTCCTGATCATAGAGAACTATAACCTAATCATAAAACTTGGCAACTAATGTGTGTTAAGGATGCTACCTCATGGGTATGAGGGGGTGATCCTAGTTGTGAGATGAGGATTACTTTGGTGGATATCAAAACAAGATGATGATCAATTCTTCAGAGATGTCATTCTCTTATCCTCTTTTAAAATATTCTGACTAGACGAGCTTCTTCTCCCTCTTGTTTATAAACAATGATGGCTTTATGCAAAATAACCCCACCAGCCATAAGTCTTGTAGAGTACACATTGTACTCACCCTTGCTTTGTTGATACTTTTGTAGCAGAGTAAGTGTTCCCCTGAAGATGAGTTCCGTACGACATGGACACCGATGAGTAGTTTGTGGTTCCCGGTCAGCAGCCTGGAATCTATGGATTGGGACATCATCATTATGCTTCAGGCCTCTTAGGCCATTTGTTAAGTTTGCTATACTTAATAGCATAATTTTCCTTCCGTTGTTTGATGTTTGTGGTCAGTGACCTATGCTTGTAATAATTTGGTTCCCTGTTCAGTTATGAGCTTGCTGTAATAATTTTTGTGTTGTAGGGTCACTGTAATGTTACCGATTCTCTCTCTGTACGCTCATGAGATTTAGGTTAGGCTTATATCAGACAGAGGTCTGGGATTTGTCTAGCCTTAATCTTGTGGGTGTCACATGTTTTGGTATCAGAGCCATACCAACTGTAGGAAAACCTTTCTACTGGTCGATGTTGAGTCTAGTGCTTTTGAAAACAATTTTAAAGTTGAAGATTATTTGTGAAAACTCTAGTATGCTTCTTTTTCTCCTTATCTAGTTCCGCTCTAACTCTGGGTCATCTTATCTTGTCTTGATTTAGAAAAGTTTTGCTATCTCGTCTTGTCCTTCAAAGCTTAGGTGCCTTTTTGGCATGACGTTTCTTAACCAGTTGACCTAGTGTTGAGTTCTCTAGAGTTATATGTGTGTGTTTGTTCTTTGTATCCCTTTGTTCTTCTCCAGCTGAGAGATTTCTTTCCATCATGATCTCTCTATCTTATGGGACCACAACATTATGTTGATGGTTCCATAGTGATCTATTCTAGACCTCAAAGTTTCCTTTCTCCTCGTGAGCCTCCTTTTAGTTTGTTTGGGTACTTCAGAAGTTGTTTCTTCTCTTGGAAGCTACCTCGTGGTTACTACCTTGTGGTACCATTTGTGATACTAAGATAGTAGTTACTCATTTATTGGGTTTTAACCCTTGGACTTGAACCGAAGATACCTGATTCTGCTGGATTCTAGCATTGTGAATCTTGTACATGAAGCTGATCTTTAACCCAAGATTCATTTTGTTGATCCCTGTTGTTAATGTTCAAACATTACCTCAGGATGGATAGTACCTTCTACTCTAGCCTTCAAGCTTGTGGTTGTTGTCGTGATTAAATTGCGATAAACAAAGGACTTCCCCTACCACAATGTATGGCAGATGTTCTTTAATGGAACCAAATAGATCACGACAAGAGTACTCCTCGAGAGTATTGTATCTATACTCGTGATTCTCCACATCTTCCCTCTTATGCATCGGTCCTCGAAAGATTGTTGACTCATGCATCCACATCTCGGGACTCTATCCTGAGCATGTTCCTTTCCCTTGTTATTTCCGACCTTTGTCTACCAGTTGGTAGCCAAGTAGTACATGTGCATCGGTGTCTTCCAATGCAAGATACTCTTGTGGTCCGTCAAGACAAACCATTTCGGGATGTCAGGAGAAACAAACTCCAGTACCTCGTCATTTCTAAGACTGGGTCAAAGTGTTGTAATCCGTAGATCAATAGGCATTGATGAGCTTCTGATATTTTCCACCTTAAAGTATCACACTCTTCTATACCAAGAGGTCGTGTTGAGTTTCATGACTCCCCTAATGAAGTGATACTCTTATACATCTTTACCCACCCTTCCTCCGAGCTTTCGTGCTCGTGAATGATGCGTGTGCGTAAAAATGTGGCCATCTGAGATTGTTAGCAATTTCTATTGCTTTGAACTCCAAGGACATTTGAGTCATTCTTAGCGTGATGCTTAAACCTATCACTAAGCGAAGGATGATTGTGATACCAAGTCCCTTAATCTAGTGCGCTCTCTTCGGTCAAAGATTTAGGCTTGAGCCGAAGCTCTTAGACTATGTCTCCTTGCCTTACCAAGTAAGTTTACTCTCGAACTAAGTGACATATAGGTGGTTCGTGATATTATGGATGTCTTCCTAGAAGTATCGCCATGTTGCCACATGACCATGTTTGTCAACTTCTTGAGCCAGCAAGTTCTCCGAACTATTCCTTCTCCAAGGATCCATACTGGATACCCCTGAACTAGTTGGTTGAGCTTAAACAACAACTTGGAGAGTTGTAAGACAAAAGTTCTATCAAACTTGTTCCTCCTGAAGGGATGTCTAGTTTTGTTCGCGATGAATAAAGATAGTGTTTCCTTCATGGAAATGTTATTGTCCCCACCTTTGATTTGATACGGGCTATCATCAAATCAAACTTAGTCCCAGGGACTATCCTGATGGTGTATCTAATCATGATGTTTCACCTAGGTACATCTTCATGTCCTCTAGCCTGACCAGTATTGATGTCTTGTTCATACAATATATGAGTCCATATTCTTGGAGTATGTTGATAATTTTGTTATTGATCCCATTGATGACATCCTTATCTTCTCCATGCTATATTGGATTCATACGAACAATTGGAATTAATGTTGGAAACTTTTGGGAACCGTCTTTGTGCTCTCGAAGCATCTATTCTAGATGTTGGGAGTGACCTTCTATGGTTCATGTGCAATAGTTGAAAGTTGTCGCCATGGAATCGAGTAGAGTTATACTTATTTCCTAGGGAATTTTTTCAAGTCAGTCAAGCATGTGCAAAGTATTCTTGATATGGTAGGTTGATACCTCCATATTTTGATAAGTTTCTCTAAGCACACCAAACCATTGTTTGATTTGTTCACGGAAGAGAAGAAGTCCTACAAACTTCGATATCCTCCTAAATGTTTCCCAATAAGGATGCATTTGTGTTTTGTTGCAATTAATTCATGTAGGGGAATTATCTTTTGATGACTTGTTAATACATGCTTTTTGCAATCTAGCTCATTCTCTTGGACCTTGACACTGTAGTCCATATCTTGAGAATCTAGTGACTTTACTTTTATGGTAAATGTTGCACACTTTCTATTCGGACATGCTGAGTGTGAAGTATCATCTCACCTAACCAAATCTGAATCTCAAGCAGATATGATGGTTGGTGTTCCTTAAGGTTATGACATAGGTTTCTATGTAAGTCCGACATAATTGATGTAATGGTTGACACAACTAGTCGGAAGACCTATTGTCATATTCTCTTGAATCAGCAATAACAACCACTCTTCATGAGGCTCCTTCTATGATTTGTTATAGGAGTTGCGCCTATGGTTTCCTTTGTATCTGAAGTCCGACCTTTACTTGATGTCTACTTTCTCGAACATCAAGGAGAACATTTAAAGTAGTGTTGTTAAATGTCTCTCGGTCGATTATCCAGATCCTTTTATGTTGGCAAGCATATTGTTGTGCTAAGTAACTACAGTCTGAGAATGAAGTTTATTTTTCCTCGTGTTATCAGGAATCTTCTTATATATTCATCTTAGAGGTGTAAAGTGATATCATGATCGCTGGCAAAGATTCTGATAAAATTGGATGAATAAAGAGTTCCCTTCGGTTCCTCTAACATGTTCGAAGAGCGACTACGATTTTGATAATCAACAGTTACTTTTGTTACATGTTTCTTGTGACTCTTAAGAGTCCTCTCCACAAAACAACCTTTTTGTCTTGGCCTTCTGTATCAAAAGTAGTTTAACAGCTTGGTTATTTGTATTTCTGTATCCATGGAAGCTCTACTTAAGCCATCTAGTAGAGTTTAGTATCTCGAAGTCTGTGGTCGTGTTCTTTCCGTTGTATGATCTCCTTTTCAGAAGATCAAACTCTTCTAAATCTCGATGGTCTCAATCCTTATGAAGACCAGTTATCTAACAACTTGAAACCATCCCCTGTTGTTTCCTATGTTACCTTGGCGTGTTTCATGCTCGTTAGCTCCAGAGATGTTATGAACATCTATCCATGAGTTGACCATGAGATACTCTGTTTGTGGTTCTGTGTCTTTCCCTCTCCTCTTTAGTGTGTGCAGCTACCTCGAAGAAAATGAAGCGTTTCATTCATTCAATAATGGTGGCATGGATCAACCTCTTCGAGAAGATCGTTGAAGTCTAGTGTAACCTTGTTCCTTCTATCTTCCTACCTAGGAATCTCGGGACGAGATTCTGTTAAGGGGATAGAATTGTAACACCCCTAGTTTTATTAATAGTAATCAGGGTTTGATTTGTGCATCCATGAGCATCATATTTTAAAATGCATGGAAGAAAATAATATGCAAACCCTAAACCCTTATCCCCCTCTCTATTTGAAATGTATTCAAAAGGGTTTTGTATTTTGAAAACTACCAAAAATATGGAGCCCAAATGGATTATAAGGGCTCTACAGTATTTTGAGAAGTTTATAGAAGTTCGGGTATTTTAGAAATATTTAAAACAGAAGAGAAATTGAATTACAAAAGAGAAAAATAGAAAAACAGAAAAGAAAAAGGTTTTACATAAAAAATTAGAAAACCTAAGCTATTCTGGGCGCATCCCAACTCCTCCCCCTCCTATCTATCACCCATGTGTAGCACCCAGCATCCTCCGCGCAACCTTCGTTGTGGCCTAGTTGCAGCCCAACTCCTCCCCCTCCTATCTGTAGCCCACGCGTAGCACCCAGCAGCCTCCGCGCAACCTTCGTCGCGGCCCAGTTGCAACCCACCTTGGCCCACCCTAGCCTAGTACCTCTTCGGCCTTCCTGTCCTTCGTCGTCTTCGTTGGCGACGCTGAGCTTCTACGTGTCACCGGTGTTGCCGTCGGCCACTGCGCAGCGATTCGTTCTCGCCGCCGCCCCAGGAGAAGGGGATTGATACGTCGTAAACGTATCTATAATTTTTGATGTTCCATGCTTGTTTTATATCTACTTTCTTATGTTTTGTTCACACTTTGAGGTATTTTTATACATTTTCTAGGACTAACCTATTAACAAGATGCCACAGTGTCAGTTGCCTGTTTTCTGTTGTTTTTGTTTTCAGAAAAGCTAGTAAGGAAATATTCTCGGAATTGGACTAGACAAAATCCAAATTCAGTATTTTACCCGAAGCAACACGGAGTCCGGAGGGGAGAAGAAGTGGCGCACCAGGAAAGCCACACCTGGTGGCGGCGCGGCCAGCCCTAGGGCGCGCCACCAGGGGGTGTGGGCCCCCTGGTGCTCCACCGACCTTGCCCCTTCGCCTATAAAAGCCTCCCGGTACAAAAACCCTAAGGACCCGATCAAAATTCCATGAAAGAGTCTGTAGCCACAGTCATCTCCATCCCTAGATCCGGAGGGATCTGAAGCTCTTCCCGACACCCTGCCGGAGGTGAGAGATCACACTGGAGGCCTTCTTCATCACCATGCCTACCTCTGTTGTGATGCGTGAGTAGTTCATCCTTGGACTATGGGTCCATGTAGTAGCTAGATGGTTGGTTCTCCTCCTTTGTGCTATCATGTTTAGATCTTGTGAGCTCCATTCAGGATCAAGATCATCTATTTGTAATCTTACATGTTGTGTTTGCGGGGATCCGATGGATATTAAGATGCTATTTCAGATTGATTATTGATTCTAGCATGTCTATGTTATTTGTGATCTTGCATGCTCTCCGTTGTTTGTAACTATCTTGGCCAAGTAGATGCTTGCACCTCCAAGAGGCAGTATTTACGCTCGATAGTGGGTTCATGCCTCTAGTAATCTGGGGAAGTGACAGGAATCTCTAAGGTTATAGATGTGTGGTTGCTACTATGGAGAAAACAACAATCCTTTGTCCATGGGACAATCGTATTGTTTACTTTGCACACTTTGCTTAATGCAATTATCTCTTGCTTACAACTTAATACTGGAAGGGGTTCGGATGATAACTGATGTCTACGCACTTCTATTCTTGGTGACAGTTGTTGGGCCTCCAAGTGTAGAGGTTTGTAGAACAGCAGCAAGTTTTCCCTTAAGTGGATCACCCAAGGTTTATCGAACTCAGGGAGGAAGTGGTCAAAGGTATCCCTCTCAAGCAACCCTGTAATCAAGATACAAGAAGTCTCTTGTGTCCCCAACACACCCAATACACTTGTCAGGTGTATAGGTGCACTAGTTCGGCGAAGAGATAGTGAAATAATAGTGGTATGGATAAAAGACAACGGTGCCAGAAAATAGCTTGATGGCTGTTACATTGCAAATGTATCTATAATTTTTGATGTTCCATGCTTGGTTTTATCCACTTTCTTGTGTTTTGTTCCAACTTTGGAGTACTTTTCATGTGATTTCTTGGACTAACCTATTAACGAGAGCCACAGTGCCAGCTGCATGTATTCTGCTGTTTTTGGTTCCAGGAAAGTCAGAAAATGAATATTCTCAGAATTATACAGGACAAAAGCCAAAGTGCCTATTTTTTCGGATGTCATCAAGTGCCAGAATACGAGACGGTGAGGGGCCAGGGGGCCACCACACCACCTGGCCACGTGGCCAGGCCTGGCCCGCGCCAAGGGGTGGTGTGGCCGCTCCCAGCACCCCCTCGGCCTCTCCTTCCGCCTATATATTGCCCTCGGGACAAAAACCCTAAGTGCCAGATCAAAAATCCACGAAAGAGTCTGTATCCACCGTCATCTCCATCCCTAGATCGGGAGGGATCTGAAGCTCTTCCCGGCACCCTGCTGGAGAGGGGAATTCACCCTGGAGGCCTTCTTCATCACCATCCAAGCCTCCGGTGTGATGCATGAGTAGTTCATCCTTGGACTACAGATCCATGTAGTAGCTAGATGGCTGGTTCTCCTCCTTTGTGCTTTCATGTCTAGATCTTGTGAGCTCCGTTCATGATCAAGATCATCTTTTTGTAATTCTGCATGTTGTGTTTGCGGGGATCCGATGGATATTGAGATGCTATTTCAGATTGATTATTGATTCTATCATGTCTTTGTTATTTGTGATATTGCATGCTTTCCGTTGTTAGTAGCTATCTTGGCCAAGTAGATGCTAGCAACTCCAAGAGTTAGTATTTATGCTCGATAGTGGGTTCATGCCTTTGGTAATCTGGGGAAGTGACAGAAATCTCTAAGGTACTAGATGTGTTGTTGCTACTAGGGAGAAAACAACAATCCTTTGTTCATAGAACAATTGTATTGTTTACTTTACACGCAGTTCGTAAAGCAATAATCTGTTGCTTGCAACTTAATACTGGAGGGGGTTCGGATGATAACCTGAAAGTGGATTATTAGTCATAGATGCAGTTGGATGGTGGTCTATGTATTATGTTGTAATGCCCAATCAACTCTCAAAGGAGTCAAGATGATTAGTATATGCATGTATTGCTTTCTCGATGTTTGTCAATTGCCCCGCTGTAATTTGTTCACCCAGCATGCTATCTATCTTAAGGAGAGCCACCTCTAGTGAACTATGGATCCCGGTCCTTTCTTTACATACAATTTATAAACTGTTTACTTCTTTCTATTTACTTTCTGCAAACTTTTACTTCTTTCCATTCGATACGTTTAATCCTTTGTTTTCCGCAAAACACGGTGAGATTGACAACCTCATCGCAAGTTGGGGACAAAGTTCTGTGGTAGTGTTGTGCAGGTCTCCACGTTTCTACTAGCACCGGTAGTGCGCCCTGCCAAGGCTTAGCTAGTAACACCTTTGGGGTGTTTCCTTGCTCCTACTGGTTCGATTAAACCTTGGTTTCATAACTGAGGGAAACTTGCTGTTGTGCTCATCATACCTTCCTCTTGGGGTTCCCAACGAGCTCTACATCAACCACGCACCAACACTTTTCTGGGCGCCGTGCATTGAGCCATCAAGCCTTTTTCTGGCGCCATTGCCCGGGAGTCAAGGACATCTTCACAAGGGGAGTCCCTCATAACCAATCTCTTTACTTTGTTGTTTTTGTTTTGCTTAGTTTTCTTTTTGTTTTGTTTGCTTGTTTTGTTAGTCAAAAACACAAAAAAATTAGTTTTACTAGTTTGCTTTCTTATTTCAAAAACACAAAAAAATTAGTTCCTATCTTGAGTTGCCACTATGTCTAGCCTTGCTCCAGTCACTATGTCACCCGAGGAAATGATTTTCACTTTTAAACAAGGAATTGAGGAAAGTTTTAAAGAAGCTTGGTCTAGAATCTCTGATCTACATGAAAAAACTGAGCCTAAAATGACTCAAAGTTTGTTCCTTAGCAGTTTTTACCTTGGGATTGCTCTTTGCTATAGATATGCTTTAGATGTTGTTGTGGGAGGAGATTTCCTCCAATGTAATGAGGATGATGCTATTAATGCTATAAAGAAATTGATCCTCACTTACAACATGCCTAGCCAAACTAATATTTCTTTCGCAAAAATATTTGCTAGGTTGAACACTCTTGAGACTAGCACTACTAGCTTAGAAACTTGCTATAATACGCTTAGGGAGCATCACAATTATGTTCCAATAAACTCTGAACCATCAAAGTGGCTCCCTATAGTAAAGATTGAGATGAACACTAAAACTTTTCAAGCTCGCTGTGATATCATGTCTGAATTTTGTCTTATGCCCAAAGATATTTATAAATCTCTGAATACTTGGAGGCTCACTGAAGGAGGAAAAGAAATATCTCTTGCTAATAATACTACCATATTAACTCTTGGAATAGCTAAAGGAGTGTTTACAAAGATCCTTGGGAAAACGATTTCTATTGATTATCTTGTTATTGAATGTGCAGGAAAAGGACAAATTACACTTGGAAGGTCCCTATTAGAACTCCTTGGAGCAATAATAGATGTGGGAAAGGGGACCATGCACCTTTCTTCTCCACCAAACAATCATATTTTCCCCAAGGTTAAGAATAAAAGTAAGAGAGGTAAGGGCAAGAAATTTGGTTTTAATGCTTCTTCATTCGAGAACACTTGATTCTTTTTCTTTCTTCTTATGCCTAACTTAAAGGCGTTAAAGAAAAGTAATTATTGGGAGATAACCCAAAAGTTTTAGATGAGTCTTGGAAGTTATTACCTCTGTAATAACCGCTCCTTATCCTTTTTATTTGATTTTTGTGCCAAGAGTAACCTCTAATGAGAGAGAAGTAATGATTGGGAAAGTTGCTGTCCCGAAACAGATTTATGTGCTTCACCGTAAAAATTCGTGTCAAATCTCTGAAAGTCTTTTTGAGGCGTGACTTTTTGTGCTTCTGACCCTGGTTGTTATCTAACTTACTTTAGTTCAACACTTTTTGATTTGAGCAACAGAAGGTCTTCGAAAAAATTCGTCTTTACCCGCTGGTCTGTTTTGACAAATTTCTGCCATTTTCTGCATTTGCTTCTTGTTGGTTCCTTTTTTGAGTTCTTTTGGGGAATTGAGCTTTTTGAGGTAAGTGCTACAGTAGCTAGTGTTCTAATGGAAGTTTATTTGGTGTTAGAACTGAACCTTAAGACCTTTTATCTTGAGTGCACTAATGTTGCTAATAAAGATTGTGTGAAGTTTTGTATGAAGAATTCAGGTGTATGGAAGGAATGAGTAATGAGATGAAGGATGGAATAAAGCTCAAGCTTGGGGATGCCAAGCATGTCACCCCAAGAAATATCCAATAAGTACAAGCGTCAAAGCTTGGGGATGCCTAAGGCATCCCCTTCTTCATCAATAAAAATTCCAGGTTTCTTCCAAACGCTTCATTTTTATTGTTTCATGCACAGTTGTGTTGTTCTTGGAGCGTCTTATTTTTCGTTTTTGTTTTGGTTTTTCGTTTTCTTTTGTTTGCTTAGTTTGCTGAATAAATTGGTTGGACCCCCTCTTTCATACATTGGTTTTCAAATAGTTTGGTTTGGATTGGAAAAGAGTAGGAAAGTTCATGCTTATGTGGTAAAAAGAGCTCGTTTTTGACTGTGGCCTATGCTTTGTCATGCCATGCTTGATATTGTTTTGGCTTTATGCTTAGTATTCTTTGTTGTAGCAAGACTTGTTATAAACAATTGAGATTGCTTAATGTGCCTTGGATGAATCATGCGTTATTTTAGCATATTAAAGCATAGTATAGTGGTATTCTCCTTTGATGCTTTATTTGGGTTGACTTGGCGCTTGCTCACACCATGTTATGACTATGTCAAGTCACCATAGCCTTTATGATCCTTTAGTTTTCAACTTGTAGTATCACTTTATGCTTTGATCAATGATGTTTTGTCGCTCTGCATGATTATGGCCATTATTGCTCTCTTAGTTTGTCGCTCCCAGTCTTTTGCTAGCCTCCACAACAAAGTATGAGTTCCACTCATGCATCCAACTCCCTAAACCAAGTTATTCCAAAGAGTACACCATACCTACCTACTAGCTTATTCTATTCCAAGTATATTCATGCTTTTGTTTACCTTCCGAATTAAACTTGTTATGAGAAAACTAGTGATTAAAGCTCTCACGAACTTGATGGCACACTTTACTTTACTTGCCCTTAATAAACTTGAACCATTGTGTCTTCTATGTTGTATATGCTTGCACTTATTTGTTGGGAATTAGCAGAACCATGCTTTCATGGGAAACGCTTTCAACATTGCACTTGGTACTTGTACCTAGTTGATATCATGCTCTTTGTATATGGATGTTGTCGGTGTGAAATGAAAGGGAAGCTTGTAAGTCCATGGAGTTATGTATATGTGTTAGAGAAACGCCTGGGCCGCTGGTCTAATCCATGCTGACATGGTGGAAACCTGCAGCGTAACCATAATGAGTTGTCTATGAATTATTCTTCTTATAAAATAAGAGTCCTATATTGAGAAAAAAGAGAAAAGAGAAAAAAAGAGATACTATGAAAAGAGGAAAGAGAGAAAAAAGCACCATATTCCCATGGTAAATAAGAAGAATGCTGAGATGCTCGTTGTCTGCTTGCCTTGTCATTTTGATATGGGGATTCTTCCATATCATCGGGCAAGGGGTACCCCGTTGGCGGTTCTCTATGATACACATATACTTACGATGACAATAACTTACCGGTGACTAAATGTCGTGGTGGTGTCACGGCAGATGCCATGGATATGCTAAAGGTGGGGACAAGATGCACTAGAGCAATCCAGGGAGGGATAGTGTGGTGATTCCACACACAGATGTTTGTATTCGATTCACTTCCAATGTTTACAAGTGCTCCTCGAGCTGTATTGAGGAGAGGGGGAAGAAGGAACTCTCTTACTCTCTTCACTAACTAGCCCTCAGGAACATACTAGTAAAACTCAACTAACTAGATAACAACTAGCCCGCCAAAGACCAACCCCTTCTACAGATGCCCTAGCCCTCCTTATATAGGGGTGGCTAGGTCTCCAATTAGGGCATACGTGGAGGCATATTCCAGGGAATATGCCTCTTCCCAAAATAGTAAGCCGACCGGGTCACTTTTGCCCAGCGTCATCCATGCAGAGGCTACGTGAGCCTCTGCGGCGCCCACGTCATCTGACACCGGCATCGTCACCCTTGTCGGCCACGCCTCGGTGGTCCTGGCCACTGTCCGCTTCACTCACGCTCTGCGTACAGTGGTCACCTTTTGAACACCGAGATACCTTCCTTCTCTTGCAAGCTTGATATAACCCGGATCGTGCTTGGTTCATCCGGCCACACCGATACCTGCATACAAGTTACATAAATCCTGCCGGCATACGACATAAGTCGGTCGGGACTCAGTTAGGCGGACATCCTCAGGTCCGGGTTACCCCGTGATTCGGCCTACCTTGAGGTGACTCGGCCAGCAGTTGCTTTCACCTTGCCGTACCTAGGCTAACTCGGCCTTTATACCCCGACGTGACCCTACCTGGGGGTATCCCCCCAACATTAGTCCCCGAAGCTGGTGCGATCTTAGCAGCCTCAACCACTAAGGCCACAACAGGTTCAATTTCACCAAACCTTTTGCTCCCTTTTCCGAGTTACCTCATATCTCGAATTTCATTGTCCAGCTTTTCCCTTGGAACATTCCGAGTTTTCACTCGCTGGCCGGGTCATCCCTTAGTTATACGGGTTATTCTTCCTTCTCTCGTACGCTTCCCCACGTGGAGGGTAATCATTACTTTGCCTCATTTGAAGGGCTTGCGCCAGTTACTGCAGCAGTTAATGTCAGGTGTTACTGTTGCACACGTCACATCGTGTCTGTCTCTTTGTTAACTGTGTCACCACGTCACTTCGTGGGATCTCCTGCGCCCTGTGGCCCTTCCTGTGGCTCGTCGTTGATTAGCTGATCCGGATCATACACGGCCACACCGTGCGGCCTATCCGCACAGCACGATCCCACTACCCCTCTGGGGCGTGGTTAAATAGGGGAGGGGCGCGCCCCTTGGGTGTTTTTCCCATTCTCGCCCCCCTCTGCCTCTTCTCCTTCCTCTTCTTCCTAGCAACTGCGCCGCCGCCGCCGCACCTGCTCAGCTGCGTTGCCGCCGCCCCATTCCTCGCGCATCAGTGTTGCCACCACTCTCGCTCATCTCCACCACAGCGGGTCTGCGTTAGTCCAGGCCACTGCCCCCACCGCCGATAGGGCCAGTGAGGACAGCGACCTAGAAATGACAGAGGAGGAACTCGTCGTTGTGGAACAGGAGATGGAGGAGGATGCGGAGAATGCCGAGCGCGGCGCTTGGGCTGGGTCCTGGGTATGCCAGGACGACCTTTACTGGTTGTACCGCACCCGGCGTATCCCGGAGGGCGTCATCGCCCGCCTCGCCGCCGAGGAGCTCGCTCCCTCACCCAATCCGGGTGATTTTGTGGTGTTTCTTTCCCACTTCCAGCGCGGGTTTGGGCTCCCCGTTAGTGACTTCTTCCACGACTGGCTCAACACCTACGAGCTTCAGCCGCATCACCTTCCGGCGAATGCCATCACCTCCCTTTCTGCCTTCGCTTCCACCATTGAGGGCTACACCAGATTATGGCCCACCAAGGAGCTCTGGATCCGGGTTTTTGGTCTCCGCCGGAACGTGATTCCGAATAGAGAGCTTGACCCTGAGGACAAACAACTCACGCAGTTCGGCGCTGCCTCAATTTCACCTCGGAAACAGTCTGTCTTTCCCCGAGTCACAGGGCTCGATTCTTGCAAGGGTTAGGCTCGAACCTTCTTTTATGTCAGAAATGACACAACTGAAGATCTGATCTGGCTGCGCCCCTACGCTCCGGGTCCTCCTAATCCGGATCTATGGGACCAGATCCCCAAGAAACCCACCGTCCTGGCGAACCAAGTCAACAAACGGTTCCAGGAGCTGAAGGATCAGGGGTTGCGCAGCGAGGACGCGAAGATCACATTCGTCCGCAACCGGATCTCCCCTCTCCAGAAACGCACGCACAAGCTTTGCCACATGAGCTGGCGCCTTGACCCCAACCGGACCTCCTCATTCGAGTTGAGCAACACCGAGATTTACCGCCAGGTCAAGGCCCTCTTCACCACTAACAAAAACTTCTCCGCTGAGTGGGAGTGGGGGATCAAGCACTTCTGCCAAGATAGGCTTCCTCCTACGGTAAGTCTCGTGCTCCCATCCTCTTCCGAGTTAAATCTGATGCCGGAATTTATTGTATGTTTGATCCCTTCACATTTTCTTTGTCTTAGATGTTTCTTTAGCAAACTCTTGAGGATGACACCGAGCCTTCTCTCAAGTGGGCCTCGGATCGAGATGTCCTGGACGAGGAGGAGCCGGATCAGGAGATGTTCCTGCCGTTCCCCGATGCGACCAAGCGACACACCGGTAAACTCTCTTCCATTAGAGATTGGCCTGAGGATGAAGATGATTCCGACGTTGAGGTGATGGAGGCATTTGACGCTGTCCCCCTTTCTTACGCTTTTCTGGCATCAGCTAACCATGGTGGGCAGATCCATGAAGATCCTCCCCTTGCCACGGGTAAGCCAGTCCCGGTCGCATCAAAGAAAAGGGGGGGCGCATCTGCTTCTTCCTCCGGACCTTCTAAGCCAACCAAGAGGCGAAAGAAGTCCGCAGACAAAGCTACCACCAAGTCCACGACTAAGGCCATAGCCCGGAGAGCTCTCAAGCCAAAGGAGCCTTTGACCTCAGATGAGTAAGTCACTTCTCCCTTATACGATTTTCTGCTTCGTGCTTTTGTTTTGTTGTAACTTATTGTTCGTCGTTTGATTCGGCAGGGCTATAGTGGAGGTTCCTCAGAGTGGATCCGGTATCGCCTCACCGCTCTGACATAGCCCTTTTCCCCCTCGTGGCGACGATTCACGCCCATTGAGCCCCATTCAGGAGGGTTCAGCGGCTGCTCCGGGTTCTAGCCCACCTCGTCAAGAGGAGGGCAACCTCGGAACAGGGGGAAGTGGTTCTGCCGAGGTTGTGGTTGCTCCCTCTTCGGCTCAGCCACAACCAGCCACCACCGAGGTTCCTTCAGCACCCCCGCCAAGACAAAAATCAGCACCAGCACCAGCAGCAGCATCAGCACCAGCACCAAGCCCCTCCGCCTCGTCCGAGTCTTCCAAAACTTGGCGAGAAGGCATCAGCAGCACCAAGGCTAGCACGAAGGCAGCTCCCAAGGGAAAATCTGTCGTAGCAACTTCAACCTCTCAGCAGTAGCCCAAGGGTAAAAAGGTTTCTGACACCGCCAGGGCAGCGTCTATCGAGGCTGGACAGCGCACACTTGCGTCCATGCTTTCGAAGAAGACCCCACCGACGAAGGACACCTCTGCCGGGTCAGCTGATGCACAACTCGTTTTGCACACTAGCCCCGTTGTTGCCCAAGTTGAAAGGAGAGAAGCCCATGCTAAGGGTTTGGTCGTGCCCCACATGCTTAGCGGAGAACGCTATCCTCCGACCTTGATCGAGTTTGTTAACAACTGGAACAAGGCGGAGTTCGTCCATAATGACGATCTCCCGGAGAAATTTGAGCCTGCCGAGTTTGCTGCACAGATGAACACCGCTGCCAAGGCAATCAACCTTGCAGGTCGGATGATGGAGGTACGCTACTTCGCCTTTTCCTTAACATGTACTAGATATTAGTGATATAACCATTAGTCCCTAAGCCTCCGGGGGAGTAACTTGTTACTCGGCCGGATGCTCCTTAGAGAACTAGCGTAGCTCCTTAGTAACTTCGAATATGCACACACCTAGAGCCGGGTTAAGTTCCACTTGGCCCGGATTTTGTACACTTCGAATATGCACACACCTAGAGCCGGGTTAAGTTCCACTTGGCCCAGATCTTGTACACTTCGAATATGCACACACCTAGAGCCGGATTAAGTTCCACTTGGCCCGGATCTTGTACACTTCGAATATGCACACACCTAGATCCGGGTTAAGTTCCACTTGGCCCGGATCTTGTACACTTCGAATATGCACACACCTAGAGCCGGGTTAAGTTCCACTTGGCCCGGATCTTGTACACTTCGAATATGCACACACCTAGAGCCGGGTTAAGTTCCACTTGGCCCGGATCTTGTACACTTCGAATATGCACACACCTAGAGCCGGGTTAAGTTCCACTTGGCCCGGATTTTGTACACTTCGAATATGCACACACCTGGAGCCGGGTTAAGTTCCACTTGGCCCGGATCTTGTACACTTCGAATATGCACACACCTAGAGCCGGGTTAAGTTCCACTTGGCCCAGATCTTGTACACTTCGAATATGCACACACCTAGAGCCAGGTTAAGTTCCACTTGGCCAGGATTTTGTACACTTCAAATATGCACATCACTAAGCTATTCTTTTGTACTCTTTTCAGGTGACCACCAATCGTCGGAGCGCTGAGTTTCAGCGTCTCTTGGACACTCACAAGATGCTGCGCACGAAACATACTACGCTTCTCGCCGAATATGAGAAAAGGGGTAAGTTTTTCCCTTGACATTTTTCGCATTTCTCTTTGTCTTTTTCCACCGAACTAATCTGATATTCAGATTGGGCAGCCGGGGTGGAGGCCGAGAACATCCTCATGAGGAAAAACTTGGACCAAATAAAGGGTAAGTCATTTTTGCTTAACCTTCCTCTGCGCTCTATCTCCTTTTCTTCTTGGCTCGGCAAATATTCATACCTCGGCTTTGTCGGGTCAACAAACTATTTCAGCATCTCTTGAAGATAGTGTGCCCGTGCCTGACATGATGCTGCATTTTCTCGAACAAGCAGGGCAGCATCAGGCCGAACTCAAGAAGAAGGATGATGAGCTCGCTCTCCTCCGGACCAAGGATGATGAGATTGCCAAGCTCAAGGCAGACATGAAAAAGCTCAAGGCGCTGCAAAAATCCGAACTAGATAAAGCAGGCCAAGAATTTACCGCAGAGCGAGAGCGTCTGAACCTCCAAATTGCCAAGGACCAAGAACTGCTGAAAGAGGTCGACATTAAGCTTGAGTCGGCGAATGCTGAGCTTGCGCAACTTTGGAAGAGGCGTGACAATTGCACCAAGGAGCTGACCCGGATCCATAGCCATATTTCTCGTAAGTTATTTTCCTTCAGCCGGCATGAATTTCTCCGGGTCAACCTCCCTCACTTGTTTCACTTGTCTTGTTTTCAGACAAATTTCTGGAGGGTGATGCCATTGCAACCACTGCCGTTGCCAAGTTCCGCCAGAAGAGAGGTACCCCAGTTGGTCCTGGCACCAAAATTATTCCTTATGACACGAAGGACCTACTGGTCAGCTTATCTTCTCGCGTTGAGATTGTGAAGAACTATGGCAAGGATATCCTTGATGTGGCCATCCGGATCTTCAATGCATTTTGGCCTGAAGAAGATACTCCGGAGGGGACCACTACTCTTATTGCCAAGTTAATGGAGTGCGAGACCCAACTCGATCTTTGGAGGGAATCTGCTGGACGCGCCGGAGCTGAACTCGTCCTCCACTATGTGCTCACATGGGATGAGAAAACCAACCTCAATCTTCTTGAGCGGATGCGCACCGGATCAAGGTGGTCCAATGATCCGGATTGGATAGCTCGGCGCAAGGCTTGCGCTCATAGCCTTATTCAGTATGCCCCCATCCATCAATGGAACGAGGGACCAAGCTTCCTTGGCGCCACTGACAACAAAAATGCCGAAGATGATTCGGGTGAGGAGGAAGAGGACGAAGCATACGTCGGGTTGATCCGAGCTTCGACAATACGTCGGTAGCCTCATTTTCCAGCCGGGGTACATGGTGATACTCGCATCCCTCAAAGTACCCAGATATCTTTTGCACATGGAATCTGTAAAATGCCATGTTTGGATCAAGAGTGTCCCACTGCCCTGAGACTTGCTGAACTACCAAATTCGAGTCACCAAAGCATTGGATCCGACGTATTCCAATTTATTTTGCCACTTTGAGCCCGTGCACAAGTGCTTCATATTCGGCGACATTGTTTGACGCTGCGAAATGGATCTGCAACATGTACTTCAGCTGGTCGTTCTTTGGCGAGGTAAGTACGACTCCAGCGCCTAACCCGGTTTTTGTCTTTGATCCGTCAAAATGCATTCTCCAATAGTTCGGATCTGGTAGCGGTGGTTCGTATTGCATCTCGGCCCAATCCACGAAAAAGTCGGCCACAGCCTGAGACTTGATCGCATCTCTCCTATCGTATTGTGGAGCATAAGGAGCTAGCTCAATTGCCCATTTTGCGATTCGGCCGCTTGCATCCTTGTTACTCATTATCTCAGATATAGGGGCCTCACATATCACTTTGATGGAGTGCTCAAAGTAGTGTTTTAGCTTCTTTGCCAACATGTACATACCATATGCCATTTTCTGATAGTGAGGATAGTTCTGCTTTGATGCGGATAATACCTCGCTCAGGTAATAGACTGGCATTTGCACCGACTTACCCTCTTCGTCGCGCTCTACCACCACCACTGCACTTACAACTCGGTTGGTTGCGGCTATATAGAGAAACATTGGCTCTTTTGATAGTGGAGAGGCTAACACTGGTGCAGTGGCTTGCATTTTATTTAATTGGGTAAAGGCTTCGTTGGCTTGCGGCGTCCATATGAACTTATCCGCTTTTTTCATCAGCTGATAGAGAGGCAATGCCTTTTCTCCCATTCGACATACAAACCGACTTAAAGATGCCAGGCAACGAGTGAACTTCTGGACATCGTTAAGACACTTCGGTAGCTCCATTCGCTCTATGGCTCGGATTTTAGTTGGGTTAACTTCGATACCTCGGTTAGATACAAGAAATCCGAGTAATTTTCCAGTCGGGACACTGAAGGTACATTTCTCCGGGTTAAGCTTCATTCAGAACCTCCTTAAGTTCGCGAATGTTTGCCTGATATCATCAAGGAGCATTTTGCTTTCCTTGGTCTTTATAACCACATCATCCACATATACTTGCACATTTCCACCAATTTGATCGTGCAAACATTTTTGCATACATCTTTGGTACGTTGCCCCTGCATTATGTAAACCAAATGGCATGGTGCGATAACAATAAGCCCCATACGGGGTGATGGCTCTGTGTATGGCGCCAGAAAAATGTCTTTGATGGTGGTGTTGATGTAGATCTTGTTGGGAACCCCAAGAGGAAGGTATGATGAGCACAGCAGCAAGTTTCCCTTAATTATGAAACCAAGGTTTAATCGAACCAGTAGGAGCAAGGAAACACCCCAAAGGTGTTACTAGCGGAGCTTTGGCAGGGCGCACTACCGGTGCTAGTAGCAACATGGAGACCTGCACAACACAACCACAGAACTTTGTCCCCAACTTGCGATGAGGTTGTCAATCTCACCGTGTTTTGCGGAAAACAAAGGATTAAACGTATCAAATGGAAAGCAGTAAAAGTTTGCAGAAAGTAAACACAAAGCAGTAAAAGATTGTAGATTGTATATAAAAGACAAGGACCGGGATCCATAGTTCACTAGAGGTGGCTCTCCTTAGATAGATAACATGCTGGGTAAAAAAATTACAGCGGGGCAATTGACAAACACCGAGAAAGCAATACATGCATATACTAATCATCTTGACTCCTTTGAGACTTGATTGGGCATTACAACATAATACATAGACCGCCATCCAACTGCATCTATGACTAATAATCCACCTTCAGGTTATCATCCGAACCCCCTCCAGTATTAAGTTGCAAGCAACAGATTATTGCTTTACGAACTGCATGTAAAGTAAACAATACGATTGTTCTATGAACAAAGGATTGTTGTTTTCTCCCTAGTAGCAACAACACATCTAGTACCTTAGAGATTTCTGTCACTTCCCCATATTACCAGAGGCATGAACCCACTATCGAGCATAAATACTAACTCTTGGAGTTGCTAGCATCTACTTGGCCAAGATAGCTACTAACAATGGAAAGCATGCAAGATCACAAATAACAAAGACATGATAGAATCAATAATCAATATGAAATAGCATCTCAATATCCATCGGATCCTCGCAAACACAACATGTATGAATACAAATAGATGATCTTGATCATGAACGGAGCTCACAAGATCTAAACATGAAAGCAGAAAGGAGGAGAACCAGCCATCTAGCTACTACATGGATCCGTAGTCCAAGGATGAACTACTCACGCATCACACCGGAGGCTTGCATGGTGATGAAGAAGGCCTCTAGGGTGAATTCCCCACTCCGGCAGGGTGCCAGGAAGAGCTTCAGATCCCTCCCAATCTAGGGATGGAGATGACGGCGGCTACAGACTCTTTCGTGGATTTTTTATCGGGTACTTAGGGTTTACGTCTCGAGGGCATCTTATAGTCGGAAGGGGAGGCCGAGGGGGTGCCAGGGGCCACCACACCACCCCCTGGCACGGGCCCAGCCTGGCCGCGCGGCCAGGTGGTGTGGCCGGCCTCTGGCCCTTCTCCGTCTCGCATTCTGGCACTTGATCTCTTCCAGAATATTCACTTTCTGACTTTCCTAGAACCAAAAACAGCAGAAAACAGGCAGCTGGCACTGTGGCTCTTGTTAATAGGTTAGTCCAAGAAATCAAATGAAAAGTACTCCAAAGTTGGAACAAAACACAAGAAAGTGGATAAAACCAAGCATGGAACATCAAAAATTATAGATACATTTGCAATGTATCACAGGGTGATAAATGCGGTCTTTATTTGATCATTCGGATTCAGTGGTATCTGGTGGAAACCAGAATATGCATCTATGAATGACAACAGTTCACACCCAGCAGTCGAATCTATGACCTGATTTATCCTTGGCAGTGGGAATGGATCTTTTGGACACGCCTTATTCAGGTTCGTGTAATCGATACACATACGCCAAACCACTGCCACATTCGGATCATCTTTCTTCTTTTCCACCAGCATCGGATTAGACAGCCAATCTGGATAAAGCACTTCCATGATAAACCCAGCTTCTAGGAGCTGAGCTATCTCATCTCCAATGACTTTTCTCCTATCTTTGATGAAGCGGCGAAGAGGTTGCTTCAACGGCCTTGCTCCGGGTCTCACATTCAAAGAGTGCTCGGCCAACTCCCTCGGAACACCTTGCAAGTCCTATGTGGACCAAGCAAAATATCTCGATTCTCATGGACGAAGTTGACGAGCTCGCTTTCCTATTTGTCATTTAACCCGGCACCAATTGTTACGGTGCGCTCCGGGAACAGATCATCAACAGGCACTTTCTTCGTATCTTTCGTTGCTTGAAACGAAACACTTCCATGCGGGTTACTCAGCACCGACATATACTGCTGAGCGGATTGAGCCAATGCTGCCACTTCCTGTATCTTTCTTTTCTCTTGCGCAATCACGAGCGATTCGGCCAGGTTAGACCCGGCTGACGCACACTCAATGGAACGTCAGAAATCTCCAGCTATGGTAATTACTCCATTTGGGCCAGGCAACTTCATCTTCAAGTAACTGATGTGACAACTTGCCATGAACTTGTTCAATGCTGGCCTGCCGAGTAACACGTGATACGCACTTTCTAAATTCACAACCTCAAACTCCAAGTTCTCAGTTCGGCAGTTATCTCGCGTGCCGAATAACACATCAACCCGGACTTTTCCAATGGGTTCACAGGAAATACCTGGCACAATCCCATGGAAAGTTGTTCTTGTATCTTGGAGCATGTTCTCCGAGATACCCAACTTGCGCATTGTATCCACATACATAATATTGATACTGCTTCCATTGTCAATCAGCACCTTAGAGAATCTCACATTGATATTTGGCCCGATGAACGTTGGGTCCAGCACTAACGCATACGAACCGGGGCTAGGCATAAGCTTGGGGTGATCCTTGATATTCCAGGTAATTTCCTGATCCGACCAAGGCATATACCTCGTCACTGCGGGCATTACCGCATTCACCTCCATATGTCGGCGCTGCAAACTCTTTCTATCTGTTTCCTCTGTGGTAAACACATAGTAACTCTGGTGATGCTCTCTATATTCATTTCTCCCCTCATTTCCGGGATACCTCTGATCTAGCTGATGTTGGTTTTCTACCTGATGCACTGCATCTCTTCTTTCATGATTTTCATACCTCGGCGGAGGGGGAGGCAACATTAACTGTTGCGTGTTTGCTCTGGAGAGCATTTGTTCCCGGGGTAACTCCTGCCGAGGTTGATCGTTCCGAGGTGCCTGAGCATTCCCCGAACCACTTTGTTCTATCTTCCTCATCCATTCACATTGCCGAGTCGTGTGACCCGCCGGGTTACTCGGATTTGGCGTGTGAAACTTACATAGCTGATCCAACATTGCCTCATAGGTATACCTCGGACGGTCCTTCTTTTTCTTGCCACTGTTTCTTCTACTCTGGCGTCCAAGTTTTCTTGCCATCGTTTCTTGGAGTCCATTGTTGCCTCCAGTTTTCTGATGCTGATTACTCCCTGCTCCGGGTTGATCTTGATTTACAGCTGCAACTTGTTGCGAACTGTACCTGTAATCTGGCCTATCATCTCTTCTTTTACCCCGGTAGTCATTCTGCCGGGATGATCCGGCTCCATCTCGCTGGTAGTACTCCTCATTTGACTCGCTTGCCACAAGCCTAGGTTGAGTCGGATCACCCAAGGCATATGAATCAGCAATCCGGATCGTCTCTGCCAGTGTAGTTGGCATATCTCTTTGCAACCTTTGCCACAGCATGCTTGCATATCTGCACCCTTGCACAAACCAAGATATAGCCTGTGACTCAATCACACCCTCACACGAGTTTCGCACGTTGCACCACTGGGTTAAGAACTCCTGGTCTGTCTCATTCGGTCTCTGCTTGCACATTGCTAGGGTCTGTGGCCTATTCGGCCTCTGATACGTACTAGAGAAGTTACTGACAAACATTTCCTCAAAATCAATCCAATAGTTGATACTTCTAGGTGGTAAATTGTTTAGCCATACCCTCGCTGGCCCTTCTAGCATCTGAGGAACATATCTCACAGCCCATCTCAAGTTGCCTGTAGCAATTTTCACCGCTGTCGCGTAGTTGATCAACCAATCCTCCGGCTTGGTGCTACCGTCATATGTTTTTGTGCCTCTAGGTAACTGAAAGTTAGGCACTGGAGGCTCCTTCATGATCCGGGGCCCAAAACACACAGGACCCGGAGGACCTTGACACTCAATTTGCTCCGACCTATAGAGTCGATCCAGTTTTAACCTGGCGTCGTCAGGCATCAAGTTCCTGCTTCCCAACCTTGACCCTATCACGTGATAGTCCGGCCTAGGGTATCCTGCGTTCACCATTTCCGAATCACCGTCATTGTATCTATCTTGCTCCTGTGGAGCTGCTCTCTGTTGGATACCATGGCCGGCACTTTGCTCTTGTTGTGGTATATTCCGTTGCTGCGGTTGCCCTGCACCCGTCGAGTTACGCTGTCCGGCATTGCCGTTCATAGCGTTTCCCTGACCGGCATTGCCTTGGTCGCGGTTACCTCGGCCAGCTTCACCTTGGCTCACACTTTGTTGATCCTCATTTCCCTGCACTTCTTTTCCTTTCCCTGCCCTTGCCGGGTCATACGGGACTATCTGCTTGTTTCTCCTTGCCGAGGTTACGACCTCCTCTCTTCTTGGGCCACCATGAGGAGACGATGCAGCTCCAGCAGATTTCTCCGGGTTACCTACCGCTGAGTGAACGATTTTGGAGGCCCCAGCTCTTCCCGGATTAGCCCTGAGTAAATCTTCATTTTGTTTGTTCGCGGTCTGAACTAACTCATTGACTCTATCATATTGCCTTTGCCGGGCTTCACCCACCAAACCCTCTAACTCGAACGTAGCCGCATCTGCTGCTCTGAGGTTCTTTGCCGGGGTACTATACTTCGGCAGCCCCACGGACAAAACATTCTCTGATTCCTCAACTCTAGTATCACCCTCTTTGTTCATTTCACTGATGAGGTTTCTCCCCTTCACTTTTACAACATCTACCTTATTTGCCTTAGCATACTCACGCAGCGTCATGTTCAACGACTGTTGAGCCGCTGCTATCTTTTTCGCACCCTCTAGTATTTTCTGCCTAGTCTCCTCTAACTCGGCATGTGCCTGAGCCGGATCTACTATAGGTGCTATGGGGTTCTCTAGGCTATCTATCGCCTGCTGCAGCACATTCTCTGGCCTCTCTAGTGGAGGACCTCTACTTTTCCTTGGTGCCTTTGGTGTTACCTCTGGATCTGGTGCCGGATCCTTGCTCGCGCCAGCGTCAGGCGCAGTCATCATCATCTCGGCACGGTCAGGGGAGCGAGCGATACACGCCCCACGAGCCACGCTAAGGGGTGGCTCGCCTCCCTCGACGATGTGCCGTGGGTGAACGCACGACACATCGACAGCAACGTAGATCTTGTGCGCGCCGAACTTGACGAAGAGGCTGTTGCACGGAAGGGGTCGCTTGTCAAAGCAGCCAGCATTGTCGCTGACAAAGTCCAGCGCTCCAAAGCGCTGAACAAGCCCGGAGACGATGTGTTCACCGGTGCCGATGAGATTTCCCGTCCGGATCTTCACTCCTGCTAGCGCCGCTAGCCCCACGGTAGGCGCCAACTGTCGTGGTGGTGTCATGGCAGATGCCATGGATAGGCTAAAGGTGGGGACAAGATGCACTAGAGGAATCCAGGGAGGGATATTGTGGTGATTCCACACACAGATGTTTGTATTCGATTCACTTCCAATGTTTACAAGTGCTCCTCGAGCTATATTGAGGAGAGGAGGAAGAAGGAACTCTCTTACTCTCTTCACTAACTAGCCCTCAGGAACATACTAGTAAAACTCAACTAACTAGAGAACAACCAGCCCGCCAAAGACCAACCCCTTCTACAGATGCCCTAGCCCTCCTTATATAGGGGTGGCTAGGTCTCCAATTAGGGCATATGTGGAGGCATATTCCAGGGAATATGCCTCCTCCCAAAATAGTAAGCCGACCGGGTCACTTTTGCCCAACGTCATCCATGCAGAGGCTACGTGAGCCTCTACGGCGCCCGCGTCATCCAACACTATCATCGTCACCCTTGTCAGCCACGCCTCGGTGGTCCTGGCCACTGTCCGCTTCGCTCACGCTCTGCGTACAGTGGTCACCTTTTGACCACCGAGATACCTTCCTTCTCTTGCAAGCTTGATATAACCCGGATCGTGCCTGGTTGATCCGGCCACACCGGTACCTGCATACAAGTTACATAAATCCTGCCGGCATACGACATAAGTCGGTCGGGACTCAGTTAGGCGAACATCCTCAGGTCCGGGTTACCCCGTGATTCGGCCTGCCTTGAGGTGACTCGGCCAGCACTTGCTTTGACCTTGCCGTACCTTAGCTAACTCGGCCTTTATACCCCGGCGTGACCCTACCCGGGGGTATCCCCCCAACACTAAACTTGAGTAGCATGAGGAGCGGCCCTCGTATACAAGGGACATGAGATTTCTGACTTATACTTCGTCAAGCATGTACACCATAGTTTGTTCACTTTAACCTTAATCACTTCAAGATGCTTATGATAGGGGCAATGAGAGCTGCAAGCTATAAGTACCATAATTTTTGGAAGCTCTTTATGAGACTTGAATCCCTACTTCCTTTTACATAGGCCTTTCTTCCACCATTATATTGAGTCTCCATCTTCTACCTTTATGCACCTACTTTGAGAGCATAGTGGCCATTCTTAGTTCTATGTGCATTGTCCCAAGACTAGTTGATTGATGCATACTTTGATATTGCTTGTTTTAAACTATTGTATCTAGTCACTCTTATGAACTTTGAAGGTGTCCTGTGCATTTATATTTGCTACTCTATTGAGGGACAAGCTGAATGCTATTATGCTATGTTTTCTTTATGTGAAACAAACAAACGTCTTGCAAAGCATTGTTATTCATGAATCTTTTGTTTGGGCATTTTCATGTTGCATCATAGTTTCTTTACTTATTGCTAGAACTTTGTCTTTCATGTTATGATTGAAGTACTATGATCCCAGCTTTGAATGTTTTGCAAATACTTTGATCAAGTCTTTGATGGTGCATGTCACCTCAAAAATTATTCTTTCTTTTTATCACTTACCTACTCGAGGACGAGCAGGAGTTAAGCTTGGGGATGTTGATACATTGCAAATGTATCTATAATTTTTGATGTTCCATGCTTGGTTTTATCCACTTTCTTGTGTTTTGTTCCAACTTTGGAGTACTTTTCATGTGATTTCTTGGACTAACCTATTAACGAGAGCCACAGTGCCAGCTGCCTGTTTTCTGCTGTTTTTGGTTCCAAGAAAGTCAGAAAATGAATATTCTCGGAATTGGACGGGACAAAAGCCAAAGTGCCTATTTTTCCGGATGTCATCAAGTGCCAGAATACGAGACGGAGAGGGGCCAGGGGGCCACCACACCACTTGGCCGCGCGGCCAGGCCTGGCCCGTGCCAGGGGGTGGTGTGGCCGCTCCCGGCACCCCCTCAGCCTCTCCTTCCGCCTATATAGTGCCCTCGGGACGAAAACCCTAAGTGCCTGATCAAAAATCCACGAAAGAGTCTGTAGCCGCCGTCATCTCTATCCCTAGATCGGGAGGGATCTGAAGCTCTTCCCGGCACCCTGCCGGAGAGGGGAATTCACCCTAGAGGCCTTCTTCATCACCATGCAAGCCTCCGGTGTCATGCGTGAGTAGTTCATCCTTGGACTACGGATCCATGTAGTAGCTAGATGACTGGTTCTCCTCCTTTGTGCTTTCATGTCTAGATCTTGTGAGCTCCGTTCATGATCAAGATCATCGATTTGTAATTCTGCATGTTGTGTTTGCAGGGATCCGATGGATATTGAGATGCTATTTCAGATTGATTATTGATTCTATCATGTCTTTGTTATTTGTGATCTTGCATGCTTTCCGTTGTTAGTAGCTATCTTGGCCAAGTAGATGCTAGCAACTCCAAGAGTTAGTATTTATGCTCGATAGTGGGTTCATGCCTCTGGTAATCTGGGGAAGTGACATAAATATCTAAGGTACTAGATGTGTTGTTGCTACTAGGGAGAAAACAACAATCGTTTGTTCATAGAACAATCATATTGTTTACTTTACACGCAGCTCATAAAGCAATAATCTGTTGCTTGTAACTTAATACTAGAGGGGGTTCGGATGATAACCTGAAGGTGGATTATTAGTCATAGATGCAGTTGGATGGTGATCTATGTATTATGTTGTAATGCCCAATCAAGTCTCAAAGGAGTCAAGATGATTAGTATATGCATGTATTGCTTTCTCGATGTTTGTCAATTGCCCCGCTGTAATTTGTTCACCCAGCATGTTATCTATCTTAAGGAGAGCCACGTCTAGTGAACTATGGATCCCGGTCCTTTCTTTACATACAATCTATAAACTGTTTACTTATTTGTGTTTACTTTCTGCAAACTTTTACTTCTTTCCATTCGATACGTTTAATCCTTTGTTTTCCACAAAACACGGTGAGATTGACAACCTCATCGCAAGTTGGGGACAAAGTTCTGTGGTTGTGTTGTGCAGGTCTCCATGTTGCTACTAGCACCGGTAGTGCGCCCTGCCAAGGCTCAGCTAGTAACACCTTTGGGGTGTTTCCTTGCTCCTGCTGGTTCGATTAAACCTTGGTTTTATAACTGAGAGAAACTTGTTGCTGTGCTCATCATACCTTCCTCTTGGGGTTCCCAACAAGCTCTACATCAACCATGCACCAGCACTTTTCTGGGCGCCGTGCATTGAGCCATCAATGGCATGGAAGAGGCTAAAGACAAACTGAAATAAAGATGGAAGCAAGCAAACATGTAACAGATCTAGTTGCAAACGGTGTTTCAATGCTTAGAAACAAGGCCTAGGGATCATACTTTCACTAGTGGACACTCTCATATAAATATATTCTCTTCATAATACTACTCTGAACTACTCTCCGGTTGGACACTCTAATCAATGGTAGGGCTCTAACAGCACTCCTCAAAGTTCACTTTTCCCATCTAGATAACCCCAAAGTGTCACCTTGAGCACTAGATGGTTCCAACAAACACCACAATATGATCATGCATAGAGAGACATGAACACATAGCTACCGGTAGAGCCCTTAGCCTCGAGAGAGAACTACTCCCTCATCATCATGGGAATCAGCAACGGTGATGGAGATCATGGTGGAGATCGATGGAGATGGCTCTGGGGGCACTTCCCCGTCCCGACAGGGTGCCGGAATAGAGACTTTCTGTCCCCCGAATCTCCCCTTCGGTGGCGGCGGTGCTGCGGAACTTTTCGTGGCTGGAGGCTGTTTGATTTAAGGTTTTTGCATCAGGAGGCTTCTTATAGGCGAAGAGGCAAGGTCGGTGGGTGGCCAGGGGGCCCACACCATGCCCTGGCGTGGCCTAGGGCTGCCCGTGCCAAGGGGTGGTGTGGCCGCCCTGTGGCCCCGCTTCGTCTCGTCTTCTGGCTTCGTGAGTCTTCCGATAAAATATGAACTTTGGCTTTTGTCCCGTCCAATTCCGAGAGTATTCATTTTCTAACTTTCCTAGAACCAAAAACAGCAGAAAACAGGCAATTAGCACTGTGGCATCTTGTTAATAGGTTAGTCCAAGAAAGTGTATAAAAATACTCCAAAGTGTGGACAAAACATAAGAAAGTAGATATAAAACAAGCATGGAACATCAAAAATTATAGATACGTTTGCAACGTATCAATAACCTGAAGGTGGATTATTAGTCATAGATGCAGTTGGATTACGGTCTATGTCTAATGTTGTAATGCCCAATCAAATCTCATAGGAGTCAAGATGTCTAGTATATGAATTGTATGCTTTCTTGAATCTGTCACTTGCCCCGTTGTAATTTGTTCACCCAGCATGTTATTTATCTTAAGGAGAATCACCTCTAGTGAACTATGGACCCCGGTCCATGCTTTACCATTGCTATACCATCTACTGTTACTATTTACTATTTACTTTGTGCAAGAAATTACTATCTTCCACACAATATGTTTAATCCTTTGTTTTCAGTAAAACCGGTGAGATTGAGAACCTCACTATAAGTTGGTGGCAAAGTTTTGTGGTTGTGTTGTGCAGGATTCCAAGTTGCTAGCAACACCTTGCAGTTGTTTCCTTGATCCTACTGGTTCGATAACCTTGGTTTCCTACCTGAGGGAAAACTTGTTGTTGTGCTCATCATACCTTCCTCTTGGGGTCCTCAATGAGCTCTACATTTTTAGCCATCAAGCACTTTTTCTCGCGCCGTTGCTGGGGAGTCAAGGACAGCTTCACAAGGGGAGTCCCTCATAACCAATCTCTTTACTTTGTTTTTTGTTTTGCTTAGTTTATTTCTATCTGGTTTGCTTCCCATATCAGAAACACAAAAAATAGTTCTTTCTGTAGTTGTCACCCCGTTCTTAGCTCACCATGTTGACCCCTAAGTTCACTCTGAAAGACCTTTCAATAGGTAGTGGCTCTATAATTGGGAAAGATAATATTGAAGAATTCTTTAATCATGTTAGCAAGCAAGAAGACATTGAGGATAGATCCTTAGCAGAACTTGCTCCAAATTATGAAATTGCTGCAGCTTCTTTAGTTCATATGTTGTAGGCTAGGTTTGTTAACCTTAACCCCATGATGCAAGTAATGTTTCTTAAACTCAAAGATATTGAGGATACTGAAAAGAGAGATTTTATTCTAGAAACTTTGCTTAAAGAATTCTATGACGTTGCTAAGGAAGCTAGAAAGGTTTTCGATCATTTTAATATGCTAGGCTCATGTGTAGATGTTATTGGTACACAAGCAAAGATGGACAAAAGAAAACCCAATGGAGAGGAAATTAAAATACCAATACCTTTTAAACTTGTGGGAATGCATGAATCCCTAGAAAAGAATTTTGATTGGATTGTTCCTTAAAACCCGTTTGATGAAAATAGTGAACCCAAGAGTATTGGGAGAGGATCCTCTATAACTTATTTGGATGAGATACCTTTCCTAGTTGAAGATATTTTTGGTATTGATTTTAATGCTTCTTCATTTGAAAATACTTGAATCTTGTTTCCTATGCCTAGCTCAAAGGCGTTAAAGAAAATCACTAATTGGGAGATAATCCAAATTTCTATTCAGTAAGTTTTTCTTTTGTTGAGTCTTGCAAGTTATTCCTTCTTTAATAACATCTCCTTATCCTTTTTGTGTGGTTTTTGTGCCAAGAATAACCTCTAATGAGAGAGAAGTAAGACTTAGGAAAGTTGCTGTCCTGAAACAGATTTTTGTGCTCCACTATAAAAAATCATTAAAAATCTCTGAACGTCGGATTGAGCTATACATTTTTGTGCTTCTGCCCCAGGTTATTATCTAACTTTTGTTAGTTCAGCATTTTTCTATTTGAGCAACATAAGGTCTTCGAAAAAATTGGTTTTTACCAGCTAATCTGTTTTGACAGATTTCTGCCATTACTTGCATTTGCCTCTTAATCTCTTTCTCTTTGAGTTCTCTTTGATCACTTGATATTTTAGAAGGAATTGCTACAGTATCTTGTGTTTTAATGGAAGTTTTACTTGTGACAAAACTAAACCATAGGACCAATTATCTTGAATACACTAATGTTGCTAATGAGGATTGTGTGAAGTTCTGTATGAAGGAAAATTTTCAAGTGTAGGGGAAGAATAATGTGATAAGATGAAGTATAGGCAAAAGCTCAAGCTTTGGGATGACACCCATGTCACCCCATGAAATATTCAAGAAGTACAAACGTCAAAGCTTGGGGATGCCCAAGGCATCCCCTTCTTCATCAATAAAAATCTAAGGTTTTCTTCCAAACACTTCATTTTTATTGTTTCATGCACAATTGTGTTGTTCTTGGAGCGTCTTTGTTTTTTATTTTAGTTTTAGTTTGATTAGTTTGCTTAAATAAATTTGATGGACCCCTGCATTCATATGATATTTCAAATAAGTTGATTGGTGATTGGAAAAGAGTAGGAAAGTTCATGCTTATAAGTGGTACAAAAGGAGTTTTGTTTTGACTGTGGCCTAGACTTTATCATGTCATGTTTGATATTGCTTTTACTTTATGCTTAGTAATTATTGATGTAGCATGAATTTTTCCAAACAATTGAAATTGCATAATGTGCCTTGAAAGAATCATGTGTTGTTTTAACATACAAAAGCATAATATTGTGGTATTCTCCTTTGATGCTTTATTTGGGTTGACTTGGCACATTCTTACACCATGTTAAGACTATGTATCAGTCACCTTAGCCTCCATGATCATTTAGTTTTTTGACTTGTAATATCACTTTATGCTTTAATTAATAATGTTTTGTCGCTCTGCATGATTATGGCCATTAGTGCCCTCTTAGTTGGTTGCTCCCAGTCTTTTGCTAGCCTCCATATGTACCAAGTATGAGTTCCACTCATGCATCCAACCCACAAGAAAACCAAGTTGTTCCATAGAGTCCACTATAAATTCCTATGCATGGTGTGTTACACCATTCCAAGTATATTCATGCATTTATCTACCTTCTGAATTAAACATGTTATGTGAAAATTAGTGATTAAAGCTCTCACGAACTTGATGGCACACTTTACTTTCTTGCACTTAATAAACTTGAACCATTGTGTCCATCTATGTTGCGTATATGCTTGCACTTTATAAGTTGAGAATTAGCAGAACCATGTTGTCATGGGGAACGCTTTCAACATTGCACTTATTATTCCGTTGATATCATGTTCTTTCGTTTATGGATCCCGGCGGTGTGAAATAAAAGGGGAGCTTGTAAGCTCATGGAGTTTGTATATGTGTTAGAGAAACGCCTGCGAGGCTATCCTAAGCCATGCCTAATTATGGTGGAAACTTGCAGTATAACCATAGTGAGCATTCTGTGAAGCATCCTCAATAAAAACCTATGCAAATAGCAAATAAAAAGATTGCTGAGATGCTCATTGTCTATTGCCTTGTCATTTTGATATGGGATAGCTCATGTATCATGGGGCAAGGGGTACCCCATTGGTGGTTCTCCATGATACACATTTACAAGAACTTGCTTGTGACTAAAGTTGAGTAGCATGAGGTCCGGGACTCGTAGGCATGGGGCATGAGATTTTCGCCTTATAACTTGTCAAGCATATCCTCATATTTGTTCACTTTAACCTTAATCACCTAAAAGATGCTTATGATAGGGGTAATGAGAGCTGAAAACTAATAAGTACCATAATTTTTGTAAGCTATTTATGAGACTTGAAATCCCTGCTTCCCTCTTATGAAGGGCCTTTCTTTTTTACTTTTATGTTGAGTCTCCATCTTCTATCTTTATGCACCAATTGAGAGAGCATAGTGACCATTCTTAGTTTAATGTGCATTGTTCCAAAACTTGTTGATTGATTCATAACTGTGATATTGCTTATTCTTAAAATTATTTGTATCTAGTCCCCCTTATGAACTTTGAAGGTGTCCTATGCATTTATATTTTGCTATACCATGAGGGACAAGCTGAATACCATTCTTATTATGTTTTCTATATGTGAAACAAACAAACGTCTTTTAATGCATTGCTATTCATGAATCTTTTTTTGTACCTTTTTCATGTTACAACATAGTTGCTATGTATTATTGTTAGAACTTTGTCTTTTATGTTCATGTTAGAGTACTTTAATCCTAGCTATCAATGCTTTACAAATATGATGGTGCATGTCACCTCAAAAATTATTTTTCATCACTTACCTACTCGAGGATGAGCAGGAGTTAAGCTTGGGGATGTTGATACGTCGTAAACGTATCTATAATTTTTGATGTTCCATGCTTGTTTTATATCTACTTTCTTATGTTTTGTTCACACTTTGAGGTATTTTTATACATTTTCTGGGACTTACCTATTAACAAGATGCCATAGTGCGAGTTGCCTGTTTTTTGTTGTTTTTGGTTTCAGAAAAGCTAGTAAGGAAATATTCTCGAAATTGGATGGGACAAAAGCCAAAGTCAGTATTTTACCCGAAGCAACACGGAGTCCGGAGGGGAGACGAAGTGGCGCACCAGGGCGACCACACCTGGTGGCAGTGCGGCCATCCCTAGGGCGCACCACCAGGGTCTGTGGGCCCCCTAGTGCTTCACCGACCTTGCCCATTCGCCTATAAAAGCCTCCCGGGACGAAAACCCTAAGGACCCGATCAAAATTCCATGAAAGAGTTTGTAGCCACCGTCATCTCCATCCCTAGATCGGGAGGGATCTGAAGCTCTTCCCGGCACCCTGCCAGAGGGGAGAGATCATCCTGAAGGTCTTCTTCATCACCATGCCTACCTCCGGTGTGATGCATGAGTAGTTCATCCTTGGACTATGGGTCCATGTAGTAGCTAGATGGTTGGTTCTCCTCCTTTGTGCTATCATGTTTAGATCTTGTGAGCTCCATTCATGATCAAGGTCATCTATTTGTAATCTTACATGTTGTGTTTGCGAGGATCCGATGGATATTAAGATGCTATTTCAGATTGATTATTGATTCTATCATGTCTATGTTATTTGTGATCTTGCTTGCTCTCCATTGTTTGTAACTATTTTGGACAAGTAGATGCTTGCAACTCCAAGAGGAAGTATTTATGCTCGATAGTGGGTTCATGCCTCTAGTAATCTGGGGAAGTGACAGGAATCTCTAAGGTTGTAGATGTGATGTTGCTACTATGGAGAAAAGAGCAATCCTTTGTCCATGGGACAATCGTATTGTTTACTTTACACACTTTGCTTAATGCAATTATCTGTTGCTTGCAACTTAATACTAGAAGGGGTTCGGATGATAACCTGAAGCTGGATTATTAGTCATAGATGCAGTTGGATTACGTTCTATGTATAATGTTGTAATGCCCAATCAAATCTCATAGGAGTTAAGATATATAGTATATGCATTGTATGCTTTCTCGAATCTGTCATTTGCCCCGCTATAATTTGTTCACCCAGCATGTTATTTATATTAAGGAGAATCACCTCTAGTGAACTACGGACCCCGGTCCATGCTTTTACCATTGCTATACCATCTACTGTTACTATTTACTATTTACTTTCTGCAAGGAATTACTATCTTCCACACAATACGTTTAATCCTTTGTTTTTAGCAAAACCGGTGAGATTGACAACCTTACTGTAAGTTGGGGGCAAAGTTTTGTGGTTGTGTTGTGCAGGATTCCAAGTTGCTTGCAACACCTTGCAGTTGTTTCCTTGCACCTACTCGTTTGATAACCTTGGTTTCATAACTGAGGGAAAACTTGTTGTTGTGCTCATCATACCTTCCTCTTGGGGTCCCCAAAAAGCTCTACATTTTGAGCCATCAAGGATAAGACCCCGCGTCGACGTGTACCTCGCCCTCATCCTCTCCTTCTCTCATTCTTCCGTGAGGCCAAAACCCTAGCCACCAAAAACCGCCAGTCGCCGCCATTCTCGACTGCCTCGAGCTCCGTGGAGTAGCCCAGGAGAAACTTCGTGTCACCTTCGTCGTCCTCGTCAAGCCACGCAAGTCAGGGCGCCTCCGTCTCGTCGGAATCAACCTCAACACCGTCGGCTTCCTGAACTCTGGCCGCGGTCAATTCCTCGCCATCCGAGCTCGCCTCCCCGACCTGACCGCCGCGTTCATGGTGAGATGGTGGTCCTTGTAAACCCCTTCAATCCCTCTCTTCCTTTTAGTATCGCCGCCGCACCGTTCACTGCCTCTGCCGCCGTTGTTCGTCGTCACCGGCCACGCTTTGGTGGTCAGTCCGAAGCGGTGCCGCTAGTTTCTGGTAGCCTGCGTCGCCCTCTCGCCAGCGCCCCCACCCGCGCATCCAGGCGCGCACGGGATCAGTGGATCCATGCTCGACCTGGGAGCTCACCATTGTTGACGTCAGCATGCCACAATAATCCCTTTTTGTTTTTGTTTTAATGTTTTCTGTAATTGATTTATTAAATAAAAATGCTGACAGGTGGGCCCTGTCTGTCAGGGTTTTATTCATTTTGGAATTAATTTCTGAAATTAATAAAAGTCTGACATGTGGGTCCAAGTGGGAAAATAATTTAAATATTCCAAAATGTTTAATTGTTTTAAAATGATTTAAAAAATGGATTTAAAATGAGAAAAATCTTAACTAATTCATTTTAAGTCAGAAAAATATGTATAATATATCAAAATGTTCAGAAAAATGAGATCTATGTCATAGCATCAACATCATGCATTGTTCAACAACTTAAATTACAAGTTTAATTTGAAGAACAAATCAACCCCTCTCATATGCATCCGGGGTTTCTCCGAATTAGGGTTTATATCCCTCAGACCCTGTCTAAAATGTTTAATCATGCCTTAGGGGTTCATTACAATACTAATTAACTTGTCATATCATCATCCTTACTTGAGAATTGCATCGATGCCATGTGTTGATTGTTTCCTTTCTTTCCGGTGTTTGCTTCTTCCCGGCAGAATACGATGTCGAGATCGAGATTGAAGACTGAGATCAACACCATCGAAGATCAATGAACAATACTTGACCAACTATACTCAAGTCAAGTAAAAGTCTCCCGAAGATCTATATCTGGGTATCAACAAACAAGGCAAGCATATTCCCACCATTATACAATCCTATGATTTCAAAAGTGTTTCATTCTTTCCATGATGCATATTCTATTGTGGTATTTTACCGATAGATAGAGTATCCTATCTGTTGCATTACTCCCCTTGAGCTTCTATTACCTGATCCACTGCTCCTGGCATAACTAGGTTTGGCTTGTGTGAGCTATTATATGTGTCTTGCTTAGCTATGCTTAGCTATAGTGTTGGTTCATCCAGATGATGTACCAATGCAAATAATCTAGTATGACAGGAGAACGAGGTATACTGATGAGGTATGATCAGTGGTAAAGGTTAATAATGCTAAGGCTTGTATGGGAGACCATGGTGGGATGTGGTTTTTGTAGTCCCATGCTCGCCACCACTAGGACCCTAGTTCTTGCCTCTTTAACCAAGACGAGCGTACAACCACACGGGGCCTGGAAAACCCCTCGACTGACTAACTTGCCTAGTAGATTCCATGAGTCACATAGTTCGGGCATTCCATTCGATATATGCATTCTGGTTGTTCTCGAAGGCGGTGGAGGAGGTGCATTCATACAGGTAGGTAAGCGTGGCTAGGAACAAGAGAGGCAAGGCCTCCGTAATCTTGAACCCTACGCATATATCTAGGGACCAACTTCGAGACTTGAACCATTACAACGTCATCTCCTTAGGGCGTGACTCATGGTCTCGGTGAAAGCAAGCTGAAGGTCATGGTCAACCACTCTTTGCTGGCCTTCCAAGGAAGAGGGATAATGTTAACTGGCACTAAGAATCAGTTGGTATGTCTGGGTAAAGTTGTGCACCCCTGCAGGGTAATAATATTTTCGAAAATCCATGTCCGCGGTTATGGACAACTTGGGAATGGACGTGATGATCATAGAGAACTATAACCTAATCGTAAAACTTGGCAACTAATGTGTGTTAAGGATTCTTCCTCATGGGTAAGAGGGGGTGATCCTAGTTGTGAGATGAGGATTACTTTGGTGGATATCAAAACAAGATGATGATCAATGCTTCAGATATGTCGCTCTCTTATCCCCTTTTAAAATATTCTGACTAGACGAGCTTCTTCTCCCTCTTGTTTATAAACAAAGATGGCTTTATGCAAAATAACCCCACCAGCCATAAGTCTTGCGGAGTACACACTGTACTCACCCTTTCTTTGTTGATACTTTTGTAGCAAAGTAAGGGTTCCCCTAAAGATGAGTTCCGTACGACATCGACACCGACGAGTAGTTTGGGGTTCCCGGTCGGCAGCCTGGAATCTATGGATTGGGGCATCATCATTATGCTTCAGGCCTCTTAGGCCATTTGTTAAGTTTGCTATACTTAATAGCATAATTGTCCTTCCGTTGTTTGATCTTTGTGGTCAGTGACCTCTGCTTGTAATAATTTGGTTCTCTGCTCAGTTATGAGCTTGCTGTATAATTTTTGTGTTGTAGGGTCACTGTAATGTTACCGATTCTCTCTTTGTATGCTTCTAAGATTTAGGTTAGGCTTATATCAGATAGAGGTATGGGATTTGTCTAGCCTTAATCTTGCAGGTGTCACAGGTCCCTTCATGAAAGTTATTCTGTTTGACCTAGCGGTGGTGGCACCAACTATACGATAGGAACTATATGGCTGGAATTTTGTTCCGGTTGTATAGTTGGTCGTTAAAGCATCTGCCTCTGCTTCATGGATCCTGGTTTCTTCTGGTTGTTGGAAATCTCGTATCTTTGACTTTAATGTAGTGATTCCCATCTTCAAACGACATTATCTGCGCAGGAAAAAATAGAAAGGAAGGATTGCATACCCCTTTGAATACTAGGCATTAGTGGCAGGGTTTAGAGAGATATTTCATCAAAAACATGAATAATATCCAGTTTAAATGTGGACGTAGATGGCTATCCACCCGTTTCTTGTATCTAGTAGATATATCTTGGCGTATAATAGTTCTCATCATAGGGAAAAAATTGTTTTCTATGCTGTGAACCCAACTGTGGTATCAGAGCCAGGTCTATGCGTAGGTGCTTTGCATGGGTAGAACACATAAGAGTATGTGGGCGGTGATGATCATGTTATTGTATCTTCTATGTATTTTGGATATTGGTGGCATAGTGGGATGAAGTGATCTGGACTAGCTTTACATGTCCTCTCACATGAGACATGTTGCATGCTTGACATGCAACTACTTTTGCATAAGTGGCTAGCGGGTCTATGTTTCTCCTACTATAGTCAATATCTGATTTACAATGAGTTGCTAATAATTTGGTTATCATCGTTGTGGTTCCATGTTCGTAGGTAAGACCGGTTCTTTCTTAGAAAACCCTCAGCCGTGTAAAACTTGCAATTGATAAATTAGAAACATCTAGTTTAGATCGTTGCTGGGCTAATGTCATGATATGGTAATGTTATAATTTGAAGTATAGTTGATACTGTTGGAAATTATAGCATACCTAAACGTGTAAGTTCCATAGACCTTGGCCTTACACACAAAGTAATGATAAAGATCATACCACGATGCACATGATAGTGATCAAGTGCAAGAACCATATCATTTCACTTTACACATATGATGTTTGTTTGCATCTTATATTGCTTGTTTGGCATTTTAGTAGTATTATAAGATGATCCCTCATTTAGATATCAAGATAAAAATGTGTTCTTCCTTAAGTACGCACTGATTTATGTTTCGTCGCTTCAACACATCACGTGATGATCGGTTGTACTTGAATCCACGTTTGCATAACGGATGTCAAACATTTTTACACATGCGAGTACTAAGGTTTTTACTTGGTGAGCCTAGCATGTACAGACATGGCCTTGGAACACGGACCAAAAGGTTAAGCATGAGTTATATGGAACACCGACTCACGTGATGATCGAACTTGGTGTAGTGGATTTGGTTCATGTAATCACCAAAACAACTCAAGGGATGTTGGTTTTGAGTGGGAACTCATTTTATCATAAACTGAATCAAAGTGAATTTGCATAATTTGTTGTAGTCATTGGCATCTGTTTACTACCTTGTACTTAGTTGTAATTGAGATAACAGAACTATAGAATTCTGGATATTTACTTTATGAACTGGTATCATACTGTTTTGAGTATCAATCTAAAGTTTAGAAGTCCTATTGTAAACTTTCAGCAAACTCAATTTACTCCATGAAGTTTAATAAGTAGTATTAAACCAAGAGTAACAATTCCAGTGTTAGTATCTAAGTATCATACTTGCCTCTGTGATTCTTGATATTCAAAAGTTGTTTTAATATCAAGGTTATCTAGGAGCTGAAAGAAATGTTAAAAAACCATCATGTGTGGAAAATATTGCATATCTTAAACCATGTTTTTGGTTGCAATATGATAGAGTATAATTTAGCAAAATACATGTTCTCATTGTATGAGAATTTGTGAAGGATGGAGATGCTAGGCATCCGGATCTCCCAAAAAGGTTTCAGGAACTAACATTATACTTGCGATTCTTCCTTATATGCTATATAGCTTGATCGTGAAAGTTGTCATGATAAGGATGAATAGAAGATGTAAGTAAAATATTTACTACACTAAAAGATTACTAAAGAATGGATCTTTTTGAAAGAATGCCAAACATTTATGGTGATCCACTTCAAAGTGCAAGTCCAAAGGTATTAGTATTTGACTATATACACTTTGTACTATGTGTCATGTGAATGACACCACTATTGATGTTGATAGATTATTTTAAAAGGAAAAGGAATTGCTGAAAGAGAATCAATAAAATATTTGGTAGAAAATAAAAGTTGGAGATGTCCAGCTTAGGTATATAGAAGATATACATGTTATGGCTATATTCTTTGCTTGTTAAACAATGTGGTTCTTAGGTATTGCATACCGTTATTGGATACCAAATTGGTTGGTGTGAAGTGTCATACAGAACAACACAATTCATGACTGCACTGGCCTAAGTAACTAGTAAGAGAATAAGTGATGATGTTCATTGAAAACAAATAAAGTGTTATTGTGTTTCTCGTTGTCATCAAACCTAGCCTTCAAGATTTGTGTTAATAATTGTTTATTTTGTTCCGGTATTACGAGAACAATGGTTATTCAAATAATTACCGTATTCCATAAAGGATGGATGAACTTTTACAAGTCTAGTTCGAGAAATCACATCCATAAACACTATTGCTAAAATGTCGTAAGACAAATGATTGAAAGATCACTTATGAAGTGACATCGCTGTTTGAATTATATTGGAAAGAAAACATGAAGAAACTCCATGTTGATGGATTTTTGGAGTCTTTGATTTTGATCAATTGACGATTGTGAGACTTTCCTTGAGATAATTGAAACTCCGTTCATAGGCCAAAGAGGAACAGATGACTAACTTGTTGGTCATCATACATGTTGATGTATATGGGCCATTATGTGTAGCCATGTGTGGTGGATCTTTCGACTTCACATGCTTTCTCCGAAAATTTGAGTGAATGTATATGTATACTTACTTAATAAGGAATAAGTATGAAACATTTGAAAATTGTTCAAAGACTTTGAAGATGAAGTGGAAAATCATTGTAACGAGAAAATAAAAGAGTTTATGATTGGATCATAAAGGCAGATATTTGAGTTACAAGTTTAGCAAAAACACCTAAGATTCGAGGAATCGTTCCATGGATTTGTGTTTCCCAATAAATCATAGGAGTATGATATGTTTGAGAGATCAAATCGAACCTTGTTTGATATGGTAAGATCAAAATTGTCATTTATAAAACTGTCATTATGTTTTAAGGATTAAAGCTTTAGAGACTACATCTTTTACACTGAAAAGAGCACCATCGTGATCCGTTGAAATGACACCATAAAGGTTATGGTTTGGGATAAAACCCGAGTTGTGTTTTCTTAAATTTTGGTATGCTTGGCATAAGTAAAATGTTTACAATCAAAGTCAGATAAGCATGTATTTTTAGGTTATCCCAAAGAAACTGTTGGATATTCCTCCATAACACTAAAGACAAAAGAGTTCATCACTTTGAACGTCAAGTTTCTTAAGAAGGATTTTTTTGCAAAAGTTAAGTGGGAGGACAGTAGAACTTTGATTAGGTTGATGAACCTAAGCAACATGTGCTAAGTAGCGCAGCGTCGGAAAGTGTCCCGGAGGCGGCTAAAATGCTCATGGCTCCCGTGATTACAAAGGTTGTGATCTTGGAGATTTGAGTTCCTATTGAACCATGTGGGTCGGTAAGAATCAAATAGTAAGATTTGAAACAAAAGTTATTATTGTTTTGACAATGATGAACCGCCTGCCTGCAAAGAAGCGATGATGGGCCCTGACTCCATAAAATGACTAGAAGTCACAAAATCCGTGATAGTATCCATACAAGAGAAATCAAGTGTCTAAACTTGGAAGACCCTCCAGGAAGGCGTGAATCCTATCGGTCGTATTTGGATCTATAAAGAAATAGATATGGATGTTTTACCTCTATGAAATAGTCGACATGTCGGAAAGGAGTTTACGACAATGTTCAAGGAGTTGACTATGACAAGATTTGATCTTTCATAGTGATATTTAGTCTTGACGGATTAATGTAGCAAACACTACATATAATTTGGTATATGGTAGTTGAACAAACAAAACAATGTTCTTCTAATAGAATGGTTACCTAGGACATGTACATGACACGGTCCGAAGGGTTTTGTTAATTCAAAGGATGCTAAAAGGGCGTGCAAACTTCAATGGTTGAAGTGAGTATATCGGAGTTGGAATCTTCACCATGATGAAAATGTTAAAAGAGTTTAATTTCATCGGAGACGATGAAGATGATTGCATTTGCAAGAAATTAAGTGTAGCGCTGAGACATATTTCTAATACATTATGTAGAAGACATGGTGTTGATTGGAAATGATGTATCTTTTATTGACACAAGTTAAGAATTTCATTAAAATTGGATTTCGATGAAAGACTTGGGCAAAACCAGAATATTTGGCATCAATGTCTATATGGATAGATTGGGGCGCTAATATGGTTGTGCCAGACGTACATATATGAGATAGTGAATGAGTTCAATATGGAAACGACAAGAAAGGTTCTTACTGCATGGAAAGGGTTGAATCAAGATTCAAGTGTATTGACACTTGATGAGTGAAATCACATGAATATTTTGATCAATAAAGTATACCATGATATGTACATATCCAGATATGTCCTATGCTCTAAATGTTGTGAGCACATACCAGAATGATTCATAAGATGATCATTGGACGATAGTAAAGATATTCTTATGAGCTTTGGAAGAACTAAGAATATATCATGTATAAGTGATAAATAGTTAAAAGTAGTTCCTTGTAAAGTGTTACATTGATACTAGTTTTGTCATAAGATACATGGATGCTCTAAATTTATCTCAATTTAGACTATGGGTGGCACAATGTAATGGAAAGGATACTCCATGATGGATTTGGATGAGTTCCAAAGTTGAGACATTGTGACGGATACTACAACAAAAGGCTAAGTATATGACTGCTATAGTAGCAGCAAAGGATGGCATTTGTGTTAAGTAGTTTGTTATCAAACTAGGTGTGGTTCAAAGTGGGCTAATACTATGAAGATATATTGTATGACAATAATATCAACATATTTTAACCTGAACGAACTAAAGGTCTCACCAAAGGACCAAATTTATACAATGCCATCTCATTTGAGAATGAGTGATGCGTAGAGATGCAAAGATATGCAAATACATACGGACCTGAAAGTATCAGATCCAGAGATTATGTTCACCACTAGCAAACGCGTATATACAACACCAGAAAGACATAAGTGTTGAATGCGCAAGTTTACAAACTAGATTATTGACTCTAGTGCAAGTGGGAGACTGAAGGGAATATGCCCGAAAGGCAATAATAAAGTTGTTATTATCTTATTCCATGTTTATGATAAAAGTTTATTTTACATGCTATAATTGTATTAATTGGAAACGTTAATACATTTGTGTTTAATAAACAAAATACAAGGTTCCTAGTAATGCCTCTCTATAAACTAGCTGTTGATTAATAACAGGATGATCAAGGTTTCCTAATCATGGAAATTGGATGTTGTTAATAACAAGGTCACAACATTAGTGAATGATGTGATGAACATTCATCCGAAGTATAGCATTACAATCAAAGTCATTATGTTTATACTGCTATAGCATCATACGAAGTAGTCTTTATCCTTAGACCATGAGATCATGTTATTTGCTAACACCGGAAGAATACTTTGATAACATCAAACGTCACACCGTAACAGGGTGACTATAAAAATGGGTTCGGATATTTTGAAGGTGTTATGTTGAGGCTGATGGATCAAGAGTGGAATTTTTCAATCCCGATGACGGATACATATACTCTGGGTCCTCTCAGTGATATCACATTAAGATAGCTTGCAAGCAAGTGATGTGATCACTAGAATGTTATATCACGGGAGTGAGAAAAGAGTACATGTCGGCAATAAGATCAAACTAGTGTAATATATCGGACATGAGGATATATCACGAGACAAAGGGATATAACTAGCGTTAAAGGTTCTCATGATCACAGAAGTCATGGTTGAATGTGTGGAAGTCAGTATGGATCTCTAGGTCCCGCTTCTGATTATTGATCTAAGAGGGGTCTCGATCATGTCTGCATTATTCGCGAACCGTAGGGTGACACACTTAAGGGATACCAACACCATTTGGAGCAAATATGTTTCAGACAAATGAATTGCAAAGCGCTGGAATTATTTCAATAGACACCGAAATTGTTTCGGGTGAAATTGCTGAAATTGGTTCTGCATGTGATATTGAAATGTTGAAGGGGGTTTTATGTGAATGTTTGTTAATTAAAGTAATTAGAAAAATTCTGAATAAAATTAATAAAAGAGTTTTATTAAATGAGAGAGCATTAAATTTGGAGAAATTCAATGTATTTAAAGTGGAGACTTTAATAGAGAATGTGAAGGGGCATATTTATGTGGAGGGGTTACCACCACATGAATGAGGGAGGTGAAGGGCAACCCCATGGGGCGTCGGCCATGGGGAGGGGCACCCCCTCCTCTTATAAAAGGCCCCCCTCTCACTCCTTCTCACTAACACCTCCTCGTGAAGGATCTCTCTCCCCCTCTAGTATTATTCCCCCATGGTCTCGGATTAGTGAGATATATGTTCTTGGTGGCATTTCGTATGGAAGGAGTTACTGCTTCCGCTGCATCGCTGGAGCGATTAGGCGGAGGTTGTTCGGTGGCCTGAACGTGTGTGCGAGGACGGATGCACTGCTGATTTGCGGCGCTAGGACTTCCACACGATCTTGAGATCGGCAAGCGTTCGACTACATCATCCACGAGTTCCATCTCATTAACAAAGCTTTGTTGTCTTCGAGGGTATGTTCTTTATGGATGTATATCCACCCGTTGCTTGTATCTAGTAGATAGATCTTGGCGTATAATAGTTCCCATCATAGGAAATTTTTTGTTTTCTATGCTGCAAACCCAACACAACTCTAGCATGTTATTCATGAGATGATTGTGTTAGTCTGCCACCTAACAATCTTGTAATGTCAGGATTGTATTGGAGCAATTGATGGTACTCATGTGATGGCTAGGGTGTCGAAAGCTGAACAGGTTGCATACAGGGGGAGCACTACCCCAGCCAGAATGTGCTTGCCGCTGTTGATTTCTACATGAAATTCACATGTGTGCTTGCTGGGTGGGAAAGGATATACCCATGATGCGACGACTCTAAATGATAGCCTTAGCACACCTGATGGCCTGAAGCTCCCTGATGGAAAATTCTACCTAGCAGATGTCGGATATGCTTGCCGACCTAGAATTCTTCCACCCTTAAGGTCAACAAGGTACCATCTCAATGAGTTCTCTGCTAGAAACTATCCAAGGACTCTGAAAGAACTTTTCAATCTAAGTCACTCTAGCCTTAGAATGACAGTTGAGAGGGTTTTTGTTGCTTTGAAGAACAGTTTTAAGATCCTTGATCAGAATCCTTTCTATTCTTTTGCCGCCCAAGTTAAGCTTATTCTTGCATGTTGCATTTTGCACAACTAGATCTTGCAATTTGGCGCTGATGAATACTTCCCAGCCAAGGAAGATGTAGTTCCTGACGACAACGACACTTACGGTGGCCATGGTGTTGCCCATAACAATTGTGATGCTTGGAAGAACAAGACAACAATGGGTGCTCAACATGTGGGTGACGAGAAGAAACTATAGGATCCGAAGAATAAGTGAAGAAGATGGTCTGATGAAGTGCTTCCCTTGTGTTCTACGAACAATCCCTAATTTTTTTTGAAAAGGGGGTAAACCCCGGCCTCTACATCCTCGGATGCACATAGCCTTTATTGAAGTCAAACGAAAGTACCCAAGTATTATAGTTCATAGATCAGATAGGGTTGCTAAAAACACCAACCATCTGAACAAATCAAAGGGTCTCACGAGAGATAGAAAGCAATAGCTAGACATTTGTCAATCTACTAGAATGACTCCACGAAGCCTGGCTGAAGAATTCAGAAGTATCTGCCACAAGACGGATGCACCCAGAAACCATGGGTAGCCGCTGATGCTCTAGGAGGAGAAAAGCCCATAGTTGAATCTAATGCGCCACCATATGAATAACCTGCAAAAAGATGGGACTACGGCCTTGTTAAAAATAATATTATTTCGACATTTCCAAATGGACCAACATATGACCGAAATGCCAATACGAATTCTTCCTTTGTTCAGTTTGTCTACTCCATTGAGCCGGTAATGCTATTTATTGGTGGAGGTAGATTATATGTGAACAAAACCATGCGCCAAATAACTTTTGCAAAAGGGCATGAAAGAAATAAATTCTCAATTGTTTCATCCTCGTTACAAAAGCAACATTTTTTTACTTCCATTCCACTTTCTTTTAGCAAGGTTCTCTTTGGTTAACAACACCTTATTATTGAGGAACCACATAAAAATCTTAATTTTCGTAGGTATTTTTATCTTCCATAAATATTTTGTGGGAAAGTTTGGATGTCCATTCATGAGATCTTCATACAAGGATTTAATTGTAAATACCCCATTATCAGTTAATCCCCACATAAATCTATCGTGTTCATCTGACAAAGATACAACCATTAATCTCTCACACAGATGCAACCATGCATCCCATTTACTCCCGGTTAAACTTCGCCTAAATCCAATATTTAGCGGGGTGTGAGACAAGACACTATTTACCAACACATGTTTTCTATGTATAATGTTATATAGAGAAGGATACTTTTGGGCGAGAGGCTTCTCTCCTAGCCAAGTGTCCTCCCAGAATCTAGTATCTCTTCCATCACCTATTTTGCAGGCACCATGGGCAAAGAACTCATCTTTGACAGCCATTAATCCTTTCCAAAAAGGTGAATCAGTTGGATTGGTTTCAACTTGTGCTAAAGTTTTAGTGCTAGATATTTGTTGCATAACAACTCATGCCACACCCCATATTATGTTAACAGTTTATATAACCACTTGCTTAGTAGACATCTATTTTTAAGTTCTAACACCTCAATACCCAAACCTCCCTAATCTTTGGGCCGACAAATAATGTTCCACCGTGTTAATCTATATTTGTTCTTATGTTCATCACTTTGCCAAAATAATCTTGAACGATAGAAGTCTAGTATTTTCCTAACACCTTTCGGTAATAAAACAAAAGACAACATAAACATAGGCATACTCGATAGAACAAAATTAATTAAGACTAGTCTGTCTCCATAAAATAGCAGCTTCCCCTGCCAACATCCTAACTTGCCATTAATTCTGTTTTCTATCGGGTTCCACTCAGAGTTTCAAAGCCTCCCGTGGTGTATAGGTACCCCAAGGTATCTAAACGGTAAAGTCCCCGATTCACATCCAAAAATTTCCTTATAGGTTTGTTCTTCTTCAGTAGCTCTGCCGAAACAAAAGATCTCACTCTTGTGGAAATTAATTTTTAGACCTGATAATTGTTCGAAAATACAAAGAATAAGTTTCATGTTAACCGCTTTCTAAAAATCATGTTCCATAAACAAGATTGTATCATCGTCGTACTATAGTATGGAAACTCCCCCATCGACAAGATGTGGTATTAATCCAGCTACCAGGCCATTTAATTTTGCTCTAACAATTAGAATAGCGAGCATATCAGCAACGATATTAAACAACATAGGAGACAATGGGTCTCCCTGTCGAAGGCCTTTTGTAGTATAGAAGTAGTGTTCAATATTATCATTAGCACGAATGGTGACACTCCCATCACGTACAAAGTTACCAATCCATTTGCACCATAATGGATGAAAACCTTTCATATGAAGGACTTGCTGCAGAAAAGGCCACTTTACTTTATCATATGCTTTTTCAAAGTCAATTTTAAATAAGACACCATCCATTTTATTCCTATGGATCTCATGAAGGACAACCACACCTTCAAGAATATGCCATCCATGCATAAAGGCTGTTTGTGTGGGCCAAAATATTTTGTGAGCTATCACAGAAATTTGGTTTGTCGTAACTTTGGTGAATATTTTAAAACTAACATTGAGTAGACATATAGGTCTGTATTGTTGTATTGGGACTGCATTTTCTTTTTTGGGTAGTAAGGTGACCACCCCAAAATTTAACTTAAACAGAGGTAAGATGGCTTCATGTAACTGTACAAATAAAGCCATCAAATCCTGCTTAATCACGGCCCAAAAGGTTTGATAGAATTTCGCCGGGAACCCATCAGGACCTGAAGCTTTGTTATGTTCCATCGAGGAAATAGCTTCAAAGACCTCCTGTTCGCAAAACGTCTTGGTCAAAATTTCATTTTCTTCAATAGAGATTTGTGGAATATCATGTGTTGTTTCTCCATAAGACTGAAACTATTGGGATCTGGTTCCCCAAACAATCGTTTAAAGTATTCAGATATATAAATTTTCAAATTCTCATCTCCCACAATAGTCCCTTCTTCCTGTTCAAGTTGCAAAATTTTCTTCTTCCTGTGTTTTCTATTTGCAATAAGATGAAAGTACTTAGTATTGTTGCCTCCCTCCTGAATATGTTTCACTTTGGCGCGTTGTGCCCACTTGGACTCCTCATCACGCGTCAATTTTGTCACTTGTTCATTAGCATTCTTTAGATCTTTCCTCTCTTCAACGGATAATGGTGTTGTTTCAGCTTTTAAATCCAAATCATCTATGATGGTTAAAGCCTCTCCTTTTCTTTTTTGTATTTACCACTTTGTTTTTTGCCCACCCGCGAAGGAATCTTCTTAGGTGTCTAGTTTTGAGTTGCCACCGTTCGATAGGTGTGTCTCCATGAGTCACTAAAGCCCATTCAGTGGCTACTAAGTCATACAAACCTTCTAGTCGTAACCATGATAATTCAAAAGAGAATCTCGGATTATTCTCCATGTGAGTTTGAACCCGTGAGTCAATCAGAAGTGGTGCATGATCCAATCCTGATCGTGTCAGAGGCCGCACCGTCACTAGAGGAAATTTCTGCTCCCACTAAATAGTAGATAGAATTTGGTCAAGCTTTTCATAAGTAGGTGTTTCTCTTCGATTTGCCCAAGTAAACTGTCTACCGGAGAGAGAAATCTCTCGTAGGTTTAGACTTTCGATGATTGCATTAAAAATAAAAGGCCACCTTGAGTTGAAATTGTCATTATTTTTATCTTCTCTTCTTTGTAAAATGTTGAAATCCCCCCACCAACAATGGTAGAGTTTCATTCTCACAAACTCGTACTAGCTCAGCAAGAAAATCATGTTTTTAATTATCTTGTGCTACTCCATAAACAGGAACCAAAATCCAATGGAACCCATCCTTACGACATTTCATATGAATTTTAACACAAAAATCACCCAAGTCAACCTTGTTAACTTGAAGTGTTTCATTGTTTATCCCAACCAGTATACTGCCTGAACGCCCATGGGGAGGTAAGCAGAACCATTCAAAATCCCTCCCTAGAGTCAAGTGTTTAAGAAAAGGAACTATAAAGTTTGATCTCCATGTTTCTAACAAGGCTACAAAATCTAACTTTTGTTCCCTAATAGTTTCTGAAACAAAAAGATGTTTGGTTGTGTCACGAAAACCTTCACTATTCCAGATCATCCCTCTTAAACCTTGCATCTAAAAAAGTTTTCTTTATTCTAACTCTAGTACCTCGACGAACAGTAGATGTATCATAAAGTTTTTTCTTGCACCCCGCGCTTGAAGGGGATGTTTAGCTAGATTGTCGACAAGATCTCCTAGCACTTGTACCTCTTCCTCAACCAAATCATCACATAAGTTTGAAACCTTAGATATTACGAGACTCTCTTGCCCCATATTATTGATATATTTTTTCAAAGCATTGTGTTCTAGGATAGTTAAGGTTCTATTTAATTTGTTATCTTTTATCATTTTTGCCACAACAATTTTCTGTACCGATGATTCTCCTAAAGAAACCCCAATCGATGTCGCTCTTTCTATAATATCAATATTAGAAAAGGACATAATTGAAAAGGTCAGATTCAAATTTTTACCTGTAGGATCATCATGTTGCTGCACCTGCTCCATTGCATGCTACATCTGCGTAGCATTTGCATTCGGCTACGCCCTAACCCGATCACTTGAGCGGACTTCAGTCGCAGCAGATTTTGGAATGCCTCCAAAGGCTATAACATCAGTAAGAGATGGCTGCCTCCTCGCAAGAATTCCGCCAGTAGATGCCGCAAAACCAGTCTCACTTCCAGAAGTTGCTGTTTTTTCTTTAGGAGTATACGGTGTTCCCAATTTGAGTTTTGGTGATGACCCCAAGATGTTGCTATCCTTGATGGCGTTTATCCTTTCCTCCACTTCTTCCTCTCCATTAACATAACACACGTTGGCCTCATTCATCCTTTCCTATGTCTTCATAAGAGAAGACACTAGAGTGGCCTCATCAGCGTCCGCTGCCGGGGCAGCAAAACAGCTCGCAGCAGCCTGCAGTGGCTCCCCGGCAAGTGTTTCCTATGCCCTATCAGGCACTGCTGCCGCGGCAGCGAAACAGATTGCGTCAGCCTTCCATGGCACCCCAGCAGGTGGTTTTTGTACCGCGGCAGAACCCACCGCCATAACAACAGCAGAGTTGTCCTCTTCCTTCGTTTCAATACCGGTAGTAGGAACAGTTAGAGAATTAACATCAGCTTGTGAGTCATCTAACTGTATGTTGCCCTCCACAGCTTTAGCAATGTTCATAGATGATACTTGATCTAAATTCCCAACAGACTTTTTATGTAGTAGTGATGGTGCATCAATGCACGATGGTGGTACCATGAAAGGTAAAACCAAATCCTGATTATCAATAGGTATAGCAATCAGAGCTAATCAAAGAAACATATTTATACTGACTAAGTTTACAAAAATCATCATATTGTATTACCTCCTTCATTTGTAGCTCAAAAGCTCCAATATTTACACCAGGAGAAGTTGGCAACTCTGCCGATTGGACCCCTCCCAATGGCATAGTACCCCCTCGTACAGAATGTGTGTTGCTAGCTTTCTTATTTGTTTGCTCAGAATTTTTATCCTCCTCCATATTACTATCCCCTTCCTTATTGTCGTGATTTGTATCGTCATCCGCATCCTTCCTACTATGAGATAAGAGCAATACTCCCTCATTGACTGAAGTGACTGAGGTTCCTTCCACAAGAAATTTCATCCTATAGAACCCTCTCTTTATCCAGACATCAAGATATGGTGGGATGAAATTAAGATCAACATAGAAGACCACTATCCTGACAATGCCCTTCTATCTAGTAAATGGCATATCCACATTCTTGGTTTTACCCAATAGAGACCCAAGTCCCCAAAGTGATAGGAAATATCCTCTAATATCTTTTGGCACTCCCTCAACTTGTACTGTTACCTCTGGCAATAAGAACATAGGTTCATCAACAATTCCCCATTCATCAAACTTCGGATAAATGGGAGTGTCTGGTATTTGATATTGCTTGATAAACTTCATACGTTGCACCTCTTCCTTAGTAGGAAATTTCACTTTAAACACCGTCGGTTGGAATTCAATTACCTCCCACACATAGTTCGTTGAAAGCACTAGACGCTTGAGAATCTCAATCACCTGTGCCACCGTCAAAGAACCACCTTCGATAGAAACCTTTCCAACATGGGAATTCTCAACTCTAGGTCGATATGATTCAGTTGTAGGTAGCTCTAAGAAAGTAAGTTTTTCACTGCCTAGCCCATGCACAACCACAGTAGGTTTAGGGGCTAGCAAGAGTTGTAGGTAGCTCTAAGAAAGAAGTGATATGCTGCGGCGACTCGCATTTGTCACATACAATAGCCGTACAGTCCTCATGAAAATGCACCGCTAGGTTACACTTGAAAAATCTTAGTTTATCATTCCTCTTTGGCTTCTTTGCAGGACCGTTCCCATCTACCTCCATATCCGTTGTTGGCTGAGCAGGCGCTGTAGAAACCATAGGCGCTGCCATGGCAGCGGAACTTGCCGCGACAGCCTGTCTAAACCCCCCGGAAGCCTGCCCAGTGGCCTCGACAAGTAATTCCGCTGCCGCGGCAGAACCTTTCTGCCCTGTGGCGAACTGTCCCATCAAAGTAGCATTCACCGACACCCTGGCTCCAGCCTGTGTCAAAGAAGATTGGGGCCAGGAAATAGCCCCGCTCTGAGCTGCAGCTGCTACAGCATCAACAACTTGTTTGAGGATGTTCTGATCAAGAGTACCTTGCGAAGGATTGCCCTATTGAACTCCACTATTACTGTTGTTTTGAAAGTTCCTGTTCGAGTTTGCCCCAAAGTTCGTCCGACCACTATTCTAGGCCTGGCCTCCGCCTCTTGAAGCGCGAAACTCATATATGCGTCTGTTTTGGTAACTTATCTCCCCACCATTGCTATCCTGATTATTAAAGGCAGAACCACCATGGAATCCTCCACCATCTCCACCGTGAAAAGTATTCTGAGCATTAAAACCTCCTGTCTGATTACCACCATACCTCTGATCCCGACCTCCTGTGCCGCTAGCTTCTCCCTAGAAATAGTTCCCACCGCCATTGGGGTTGTAGCCAAACCCTCGGCCTCTCCCCGGGTTAGGATGGTTGGAATTAGTATATAAGTAGCCATGGCCACCGCCAGACCCATTCCCTCTCCCCGGACCTCTGCTACCGCCATTGCCATGACTCATCTCATCGAGCTGCCTCCCGGTTAGGGTTTTGGTGATAGGGACGAAGCGTTGTCTGATGATAATGCGAGCCCCGAAATTCTCATCCTTTCGTATTTGTACCGTGGGACTCCGGGTAGGCAGATTAGCCGTGAGTACGATAGCCTGGTGCAACCCAGCAGAGCCAGCCCGAGCATGCATAGTCAGCGAGCCAGCTAAACGAGTCCCCATCCACGCCCTTCTAGGGCCCAGTGCTTGAAAAATTGAATTTGGCGAGATTGGCAAAATGCCAGATCTGGTTACGAGCGACGGCAGCGAGCGAACCACTTTTGATCGTCGCTGGCAGACCAAAGTCCAGCCATCTCCATCCACATTGGAATTACAACTCGGAAAGACCGAAGGATCTAGCGGTGGCCTTCGATATGATCTTAACAAACAAGCACGGTTCCTGACAGAAACACTCCTGCTTTCATCTACCATCCGAGGACTGATGGGTTCGTAGCATGGAAAACAAAAAAATTCTACCACAAGAACGAACAAAACCTAGATCTAATCTAGATAAAAGCCAAGATCTAATCTATTAGACATGTGCAACGAGATACATCTGTAGTAACCCTTGTAGATCCGAAAGCCTTGTGCGAGATCGGATCTCGTGGTTGATGTAGACGATCACTTGCCGATCTCAAGATCGAGTAGACGATCCTTCCGGTGCCGCGTTCCGCCTGCGCTTCCGCAGTCGGTCACACGTGCGGAGTCAATGCAGACCTTCCTCTCCCTGTTCCAGCGAGCAGCAGAGGTAGTAGATCTCTCCACGGAATCCCAGCAGCACGACGGCGTGGTGGTGGTGGTGGAGTAGAGAATTCTGCAGGGCTTCGCCTAAGCCTGAGCAGAAAGAAGGAGGAGGAGAGAGGCGGCTAGGGCAAGAGTGGAGGGGCAAGGGGGTGGCGCCTCCATCCCTCTATATATAGAGGGAGGGGTGCGGCCTAGGGTTCCCAGCCCTAGGCCCACCTCCTAGGGCCGGCGCACAAGGGGGGCTTGGGGGGAGTTTCCTTCCCCCCCAAGTTTCCCCTTTTTCTTTCTTGGTTTTCAAGTAAACTCCATAGAAATTTCTAGAACATTCTGAAACCTTCTAGAACCCCCATATAAGCACTCCGAGACATTTCCGAACCTAGAAAATGATCTCCATTATATGAATCTTATTCTCCGGACAATTCCGGATCTCCTCGTGATGTCTCAGATCCAATCCGAGATTCCGAACAACATTCGGTCTCCAACGCATATTCCATATCTACCTAAACAGCACCGAACCTTAAGTGTGTCACCCTACGGTTCGTGAATATGCAGACATGATGGAGACACCTCTCCGATCAATAACCATCAGCGGGATCTGGAGATCCATAACGGCTCCCACATACTCAACGATGACTTTGTGATCGATAGAACCATTAACATACGACACCAATTCCCTTTGTCACGCGATACTCTACTTATCCGAGGTTTGATTGTTGGTATCTCCATACCTAGTTCTACCTCGTTACTGATAAGTACTCTTTACTCGTTCCGTGATGTGTCATCCCTTGTGACCTAGTCACATGCTTGCAAGCTAACTAGATGACATTCCACCGAGAGGGCCTAGAGCATATCTATCCGTCATATGGATGGACAAATCCCAATCTTGGTCCATGCGCTTCAACACATACTTTCAGAATACCCAATGACACATTTATGACCATCCAGTTACGAAGCAGTGTTTGATGTCATCAAAGTACCCATCCGGTAATGGTGATTAACATAACCTCATGGTCGAAGGATTATGTTACTATGTATTTGAAAGCTTGTAGCAATGTGAACTTAATGACTTGATCTTATGCTATACTTACTATGGGTGTGTGTCCATCACATCATTCTCCTAACGATATAACCTTGTTATTAATGACATCCAATGTCCATGATCAGGAAACCATGATCATCTATTAATCAACAAGCTAGTTCAACAAGAGGCTTACTAGGGACTCATTTACGTTTACAAAACACACATGTATTAGTGTTTCCTTATAATACAATTATAGCATGGGATGTAAACATTCAACATAAACACAAAGATATAATAATAACCACTTTTATTATTGCCTCTTGGGCATATCTCCAAAAGTCTCCCACTTGCACTAGAGTCAATAATCTAGATTACATGATAATATACCTAACACCCATGGCGTTCTGGTGTTGGTCATGCTTTGCTCTAGGGAGAGGTTTAGTCAACGGATATGCCACATTCAGAAAAGTGTGTACTTTGCAAATCTTTATGTCACCATCTCGGACATACTCGCGAATAGCATGGAAACGTAGCTTGATGTGCTTCAACTTGCTATGTGACCTTGGCTCCTGTGCATTAGCTATGGCACATGTGTTGTCACAGTAGATGGCCATTGGGTCCAACGCACTAGGAACCACGCCAAGTTCAGTAATGAACGCCTTCATCCATATGGCTTCTTGTGCAGCCTCTGAAGCAGCTATGTATTCCGATTCAGTTGAAGATTTTGCCACAACGCTTTGCTTGGCACTCCTCCAGCTCACTGCAGCACCATTCAAAATAAATACGTATCCAGACCGTGACTTCGAGTCATCTGGATCGGTGTCCCAACGAGCATCAGTGTAACTATTTACAACAATATGTTCATCACCTCCATAAGAAAGAACCATATCCTTAGTCCTATTCAGGTACTTTAGGATATTCTTGACCGTTGTCCAGTGCTCCATTCCAGGATCACTTTGATATCTGCTAGTCAAACTAACAGCATGTGCTATATCCGGTCTTGTACACAGCATGGCATACATGACAGAACCTATGGCCGAGGCATAGGGAATATTATTCATCTTCTCTCTATCTTCTGTCGTAGCTGGACTTTGAGTCTTACTCAAGGTCTTACCTGACAACATGGGCACGAACCCTTTCTTGCTCTCTTCCATTCTAAACTTCTTTAGAACTTTGTCCAAGTATGTACTTTGTGAAAGCGCTATTAGGCATCTTGATCTATCTCTATAAATCTTGATGCCTAGAATATATGCCGCTTCGCCAAGATCCTTCATTGAAAAACTATTATTCAAATAGGTTTTGACGCTATTAAGAAGTTCTATATCATTCCCAATCAACAATATGTCATCTACATATAGTACTAGGAATGCTACAGAGCTCCCACTCACTTTCTTGTAAATACAAGCTTTTCCATAAGTTTGTATAAATCCAAAGTTTTTGATTACTTTATCAAAACGTTGATTCCAACTCCGGGATGCTTGCTTCAGTCCATAAATGGAGCGTTGAAGTTTGCATACCTTGTCAGCATCTTTAGGATCGACAAAACCCGTGGGTTGTACCATGTACAACTCTTCCTCAATGTCGCCATTAAGGAACGCCGTTTTGACATCCATCTGCCAAATCTCATAATCGAAATATGCAGCAATTGCTAACAAAATCCTCACAGACTTTAGCTTTGCTACTGGTGAGAATGTCTCATCGTAGACAACTCCTTGAATTTGTCGGAACCCTTTCGCGACAAGTCGAGCTTTATAGACGGTAACATTACCATCAGCATCTATTTTTCTTTTGAAAATCCATTTGTTCTCGACAGCCTTACGGCCATCCGGTAAGTCCACCAAAGTCCATACTTGGTTTTCGTACATGGATCCCATCTTAGATTTCATGGCTTCTAGCCATTTGTCGGAATCTGGGCTCACCATAGCTTCTTCATACATCGCAGGGTCATCAGTGTTGTCCACCAACATGACGTTTCAAGGCAGGGTCATACCAATCAGGAGTGGTACGAACCCTTGTTGACCTGCGAGGTTCAGTGGCAACTTCGTTCGAAGTTTCATGATCACCATCATTAGCTTCCACTCCAATTGGTGCAGGCGGCACAAAAACATCTTCCAGTGTTGTGCTACTCTCAACTCCGAGAGAAGGTTCAATAACCTCGTCGACTTCTACTTTCCTTCCAGTCACTTCCTTCGAGAGAAACTCCTTCTCAAGAAAGGATCCATTCTTGGCAACAAAAACTTTGCCTTCGGATCTATGATAGAAGGTATACCCAATTGTTTCTTTAGGGTATCCTATGAAGACGCATTTCTCCGCTTTGGGTGCAAGCTTATCAGGTTGTAACTTCTTTACATACGCTTCACAACCCCAAATTTTAAGGAACGACAACTTAGGTTTCTTTCCAAACCACAATTCGTACGGTGTCGTTTCAACGGATTTAGATGGTGCCCTATTTAAAGTGAATGCGGCTGTCTCTATTGCATAGCCCCAAAACGATAGCGGTAAATCTGTAAGAGACATCATAGACCGAACCATATCTAAGAGAGTTTGATTACGACGTTCGGACACACCATTACGCCGTGGTGTTCCCGGCGGTGTCAACTGCGAAAGTATTCCACATTTCTTTAAATGCATGCCAAACTCATAACTTAGATATTCACCTCCGCGGTCGGAACGCGGAAACTTAATCTTTTTGTTACGATGATTTTCCACTTCACTTTGAAATTCCTTAAACTTTTTGAAAGTTTTGGACTTATGTTTCATAAAGTAGACATACCCATATCTACTTAAGTCATCCGTGAAAGTGAGAACATAATGATATCCACCACACGATGCTACACTCATTGGACCGCACACATCGGTATGTATTATTTCCAATAAGTCTGTAGCTCGCTCCATTATTCCAGAGAATGGAGTCTTAGTCAATTTTCCCATTAGACATGCTTCACATCTTTCAAGTGATTCAAAATCAAGTGATTCAAGAAGTCCATCAGAATGGAGTTTCTTCATACGCTTCACTCCAATGTGGCCAAAACGACAGTGCCACATATATGTAGAATTATCATTCAATTTTGTTCGTTTAGCATCTATGTTGTGAACATGTGTATCACTACTATCGAGATTTAGTAAGAATAAACCATTCATCTCAGGTGCATTACCATAAAAGATATTACTCATATAAATCGAACAACCTTTATTCTCGGACTTAAAAGAGTAACCGTCTCGTAATAAACAAGATCCAGATATAATGTTCATGCTTAACGCAGGCACCAAATAACTATTATTCAAATTTAAAACTAATCCCGAAGGTAGATGCAGAGGGAGCGTGCCGACGGCGATCACATCAACCTTGGAGCCATTTCCAACGCGCATCGTCACCTCGTCTCTTGCCAGTCTTCGCTTATTCCGCAGCTCCTGTTTCGAGTTACAAATATGAGCAACTGAACCAGTATCAAATACCCAGGCACTACTACGATTACTAGTAAGATACACATCAATAACATGTATATCGAATATACCTTTCTTCTTGATGTTGCCGTTCTTCAGATCCGCCAGGTACTTGGGCAGTTACGCTTCCAGTGACCGGCACCCTTGCAGTAGAAGCATTCAGTTTCAGGCTTAGGACCAGCCTTGGGCTTCTTAGAAGGTGTGGCAGCTTTCTTGCCGTCCTTCTTAAAGTTGCCCTTGTTCTTAGGCTTGCCCTGTTTCTTGAAATTGGTGGTCTTATTGACCATCAACACTTGGTGCTCCTTTTTGATCTCCACTTTAGCAGTTTTCAGCATGGACGATAGTTCAGGCAACGTCTTGTTTATGCAGTGCATATTGTAGTTCATCACAAAGTTCTTATAACTCGGTGGCAGTGATTGGAGGACACGGTGAATCCCTAACTCATTAGGAATCGTTATCCCCAACTCTTGGAGCTTGTTTGCGTGCCCAGACATGGTGAGCACGTGCTTGCTAACGGAGCTACCCACTTCCATCTTACAGTTAAAGAACTTTTCGGAGGTCTCATAGCTCTCCACGGCCGCGTGAGTCTCAAAAAATGAGCTTGAGCTCCTTAATGATCTCGAACGGGTCGTGGTGCTCAAAGCGCTTCTGAAGCTCCGTTTCTAAACCGTACAGGATGGCACACTGAACTGTGGAGTAATGATTTTTCTGAGTGGCGTAAACATTCTTTACGTCATCGGTGGCATCTTCTGCAGGTGGGTCACCTAGCGGTGCTTCGAGCACATAGGTCAACTGACCAGCCCTGAGGACAATCTTCAGTCCACGGAGCCAGTCCGTGAAGTTGCTTCCATTGTTCTTAAGCTTTTATTTCTCTAGGAACGCATTGAAATTGATAGAGAGGTTCGCCATAATCTACAACAAATTTGCAAGTAGTTTAGACTAAGTTTATGATAAATTGAGTTCAATTTTAATTCTTAAATTAACTAGGTGAACTCCCACTCAAAACAACATCCCTCACATTTTCTTAGTGATTACATGAACCAAGTCCACTACACCAAGTCCGATCTTCACGAGAGAAGATGTAGTTTCATCGGCGAACAATCTTCATGTTCATCATATTATTTATATGATTCATGCTCTACCTTTCGGTATTCCGTGTTCCGAGACCATATCTGTACATGCTAGGCTCGTCAAGATTAACCTTAGTATCCGCATGTGCAAATCTGGCTTGCACCCGTTGTATGCACACGTAGAATCTATCATATCCGATCATCACGAGATGCTTCGAAACGACGAGTCTTAGCAACGGTGCCAACTAAGGACGAACACTTTATTACTTGATATTTAGTGATAGGGATCATCTTATAATGCTACCGTCGCGATCTAAGCAATACAAGAAGCATAAAGGATTAACATCACAGGCAATTCATAATTAGTGTGATATGATATGGCCCTTTTTTCTTATGCCTTTGATCTCCATCTCCAAAGCACGGGCATGATCTCCATCATCACCAGCATTGCGTCAAGGTCAGTGGTGCCACTTCATGGTTGTCCATCATCACTAGCAACTATTACAACTACTTGGAATAAAGCTATTACAAGATGAATAGACACGCAGGTCTTAACAGAATTGAAGACAACCATTAGGCTCCTACCGGTTGCCATATTACAACAAGGATCATTGCATACATCAAATATAATCACAATCACATGATGGCAATATCACATCACAAAACCCCTGCAAAAACAAGTTAGACGCCTCTAATTTTCTTTGCATGTTTTACGTGGTTTGGGGCTTTCGAATAAGAACGGACCTTACCTACAAAACTGAAACCACAACGTTGATACAAGTGCTATCAAGTGCAAAGTGTAGATTGGATCTATACTATGGTGGGAGAGACAGACACCCGCAAAGCCACTTGTGCAAAGCAAGTTACACGTCAAGCGTGGATCAAGTCTCATGTGCGATGACATGTAAGGTTAGCCCGAGCCGCTTCATCCCACCATACCGCAAGATGCAAAGTACACAAAGAAAAAGACGGCACGAGCACCAACACCCACAAAACCATTGTGTTCTACTCGTGCAACAGATCTATGCATAGACACGGCTCTGATACCACTGATGGGTTCGTAGCATGGAAAACTAAAAAAAATTACCGCAAGAACGAACAAAACCCAGATCTAATCTACATAAAAGCTAAGATCTAATCTATTAGACATGTGCAACGAGATAGATCTGTACTAACCCTTGTAGATCCGAAAGCCTTGTGCGAGATCGGATCTCGTGGTTGATGTAGACGATCACTTGCCGATCTCAAGATCGAGTAGACGATCCTTCCGGTGCCGCGTTCCGCCAGCGCTTCCGCAGTCGGTCACACGTGCGGAGTCGATGCAGACCTTCCTCTCCCCGTTCCAGCGAGCAGCGGAGGTAGTAGATCTCTCCACGGAATCCCAGCAGCACGACGGCGTGGTGGTGGTGGTGGAGTAGAGAATTCTGCAGGGCTTCGCCTAAGCCTGAGCAGAAGGAAGGAGGAGGAGAGAGGCGGCTAGGGCAAGAGTGGAGGGGCAAGGGGGTGGCGCCTCCACCCCTCTATATATAGAGGGAGGGGTGCGGCCTAGGGTTCCCACCCCTAGGCCCACCTCTTAGGGCCGGCGCACAAGGGGGGCTTGGGGGAGTTTTCTTCCCCCCCAAGTTTCCCCTTTTTCTTTCTTGGTTTTCAAGTAAACTCCATAGAAATTTCTAGAACCTTCCGGAACATTCCGAAACCTTCTAGAACCCCCATATAAACACTCCGAGACATTTCCGAACCTAGAAAATGATCTCCATTATATGAATCTTATTCTCCGGACAATTCTGGATCTCCTCGTGATGTCTCAGATCCAATCCGAGACTCCGAACAACATTAGGTCTCCAACGCATATTCCATATCTACCTAAACAGCACCGAACCTAAGTGTGTCACCCTATGGTCGTGAATATGCAGACATGATGGAGACACCTCTCCGATCAATAACCATCAGCGGAATCTGGAGATCCATAATGGCTCCCACATACTCAACGATGACTTTGTGATCGATAGAACCATTAACATACGACACCAATTCCCTTTGTCACACGATACTCTACTTATCCGAGGTTTGATCGTCTGTATCTTCATACCTAGTTCTACCTCGTTACTGATAAGTACTCTCGTTCCGTGATATGTCATCCCTTGTGACCTAGTCACATGCTTGCAAGCTAACTAGATGACATTCCACCGAGAGGGCCTAGAGCATATCTATCCGTCATATGGATGGACAAATCCTAATCTTGATCCATGCGCTTCAACACATACTTTTAGAATACCCAATGACACCTTTATGACCACCCAGTTACGAAGCAGTGTTTGATGTCATCAAAGTACCCATCTGGTGATGGTGATTAACATAACCTCATGGTCGAAGGATTAGGTTACTATGTATTTGAAAGCTTGTAGCAATGCGAACTTAATGACTTGATCTTATGCTATACTTACTATGGGTGTGTGTCCATCACATCATTCTCCTAATGATATAACCTTGTTATTAATGACATCCAATGTCCATGATCAGGAAACCATGATCATCTATTAATCAACAAGCTAGTTCAACAAGAAGCTTACTAGGGACTCTTTTACGTTTACAAAACACACATGTATTAGTTTTTCCTTATAATACAATTATAGCATGGCATGTAAACATTCAACATAAACACAAAGATATAATAATAATCACTTTTATTATTGCCTCTTGGGCATATCTCCAACAAGGACATACCTGCGTCAACGGAGAGGCCCATAGCTCCAATGCCGTGAGTCGCTGTTGTCACCGTCGCTCGAGACACTTGGTCACCCGTGAAGAAGATCTCTCCATGATCGGGCCATCTTCTCTCTCAGACGATCGAATGAGATAGCGATTACTAGAATCACCGCCCACATCGGAAGTGAGATCCTCCGCCTCGTCGTCATCCCCATCGGACGAAAGCATCCAAAACCTTCCCCTCTCCAGAGAGAATAGCAGTCGTGTTGCATCCTCACCCTCGGAGACGCCGGCGGAATCGTCTCCGGAAAATCCGGAGATCACCACTGACATCCCCGATCGGCTCATGATGAAAACCCCTAATTTGGGTGTAAAATGTTCATTCGTAATAGCCAGATAATATTATGGTGAACTGTCGTTTGCTAGTAGCTAGGTAACATTATCCTGAACTCATATTTGTTAGTAGCTAGGGTTCTAATTTGGTAATGCTAGTTTAATTTGATGCTTGTTTATAACTGCTAGTTCAATTTGCTGTCTATTTGCTACTGCATGATCACATCACCAGCTCTGAGAAGTGATGAGCACAACAATACGGCATGTGCAATCAAACATGCAGATTTTTTTTTATAAAACAAGATAAAATCAGTTTTGTTGGCAACTAAACAACTTGCCAAAACTGCAGAAAAACTAGATATGAGCTACCAAACAAAATGCTAAACTTGGTCCAAGCCAAATTTCCCCTCGTGCAGCACCCTACAAACCAAGTAGGAAATACCAAACATGCCCTATAGCCATGGCATACTTGCAAGGTTGTGGTGTAGGACAACAGGTCATGAGGTGGTTCCGAACAAGAGCGGCCGCGGCGAGCAAGCCATGTGTGCGTGAAGGTTATTTAGGTGGCTTTAGACAGTGCCAACGCGAATCTGGTGTCATGGTGTTTCTCCGTGTATGGACGAATCTGACGTCCAGAAGAAAGACGGCAAGCGGTGACACTGGTGTTGCTCTGTGTTTGGACGAAACTGAGAGAAATGAGTTGCACTGGCCTGCTTTTGGGCTACATGTTGGATCGGGGCTAATTAGGGAAACAACAAGCGATGCCTCATGGTAGTCAACTTGATCCAGCGCACTGGGCTTGAATCAGAGGAGCAAAGCTGTGCTGGATTTGGACTAGCTGATTTGATCTTGGCTTTTGAAAGATCAAACTGAATATTTTTTTACTGAAAAATACGGAACGCTGCAACATCATAATTGAGGAGTTTTACGGGGTTTTACTACAGTAGTTTTGTTTGTTGGTAGAGAAGCCAATAAATGGACGGAGTTTTACTGTGCTCATTTTTATACTTAAAAGGTAGTGAAGGTATGCAGGGTTGTCTAAGAATGAACTACACCTGAGAATACATGGCTGCCTATCTGCATAGCCATTGTAATATTACTATAAAACACTAGACTCCTCTCTGCACCCTTCGGCGTGCGGCTGTCAAACATAATGTCTGAAGAAGCGTTAAATATGTTAGTTTTGGAACGTTGTCTCTATCCACGTTTAGTCCCATCTCAGAAATTTAGAAAATTGATGCAAATAAATTGATCAGACGAATTCATGATTACGCAAGGTGAGACAAAATGTTGTGCTATCACGTGTTGTATCCTCCCACCGACGCGTCTATCAAGCACCCCACGCCGAATAAAGTTTTGGAACGCTATCTCTATCGATGTTTAGTCCCACCTCGAAAGCTTAGAGAGTATCTAAGTAGATTATAATTCTGAAAATAAAGAAGCATGCAACAAAGACATCAAACACCAGCTACCAATCAAGTATTGATAGCTAGTGTTTGGCATCTTAGTTTTTTCGTATAAATATTTTTGATGACCCGTGGCGGCTATTAATAGGTGAGGCACACACGTGTTCCTAGACATGTGTTTCATATGGTATGCTACGATTGCGCTAAGTAAACATGTCGTATACCGATCGACATGACAAAACGCCACCCGAGACGCGAGTGTTCAAAGAGACGACGAGTGGTTACTCTAACATTTTTTTGAAAGCAACGAGACGGACAGGTGTTAGGTAGAACAGTTGCTGAGCTAACTCGTTTATAAAAAGGTGCAAAGAATTAGGATGATGCATAACCGTATAACGTACATGCACCACGCAACTACCGCCGCTTTGGTTTTAAAGAGACTCGCGTGAGTCGCCGAGTGGCCTCTGTAATGCAATCTGTTTGATGTTATAATCGGTTAGGCATTTTTTCACGTATAGGTAATAATTATATGTCCTACACTACAACATGTAGTGGAGATGATAGGTGACGTTGCACCATCTGATGTGCGTATGATAAATAGATAGTTGGAAGTCGTAGGTAATATACAAGTCAGATATGTATGGAGCGGGGAAAAAAACATCTTCACACGCCCTATAGTCATCTCGAAGCTTCCGACAACATAGTAAAAAAGCATATCGGTTAGGTAAGGAGTTATACAAAGCTACTTAGTACACCATGTAGTCGTACATAGAATCATGTACCTATTCGAGTTTTTAAGACAATGTGTGTAAAATCATGAAACGGGAATATTTGTTTCGAACGGAAAGAAATTGATTTCTTGATACATAAATTATATAGCATAAAACTTGTCTTCGCACGAAAAGGTAGACACATATTCTGATTATTCTGCACAATAAAGTATATTGTACAAAGCAAGTCGGACATTTTTTCTTTCTACTCTACTCTGCTCTCTCTCTTTTCATCCTCGCACGCCTTCCTCTCATCTCTCTCTACGATCGAGCAGTGGCATTGGGGCTAATAACTTCACATCTTCTTCATCCTCGCATGGCTGAGTTGTGTGCAGGTTACCGACCTACGAGCTGCTTACGTAGTTCTCGTCTCAGTTCACTCGCATGTGGCCTGCGTAGCAGAACATATCAGTTCAAGAAAAGAGAAAATAAAAACACACAAAGTTGAAAAGAGGGGCGTTGGACATATACAAAGCTGTGGACATACTGTGGTAGAGATAATAGAACAATGAGAGATGGTCTCCTTCGAGGAAGAGGGTTAGTTGCTCACTCTGTCAGCTGCATCTACTTGCCCGCCCAATCGCGTACACGGACGGCACTGGCTCAAAGAAAGTACCTAGAATCAGCCAAAAAAGTGGTGGAAGGGGGCGTTAGATAGAGGGAGCATCATAGGCGTACCATGATGGATGCGGGAAGCAGTGGCCATGGTCGACCCTCATGTGGGTGTCCTCTACGCCTCAATATTTACATGGCCGGAAGGGGGACAAATGGGAGGTCGTTAGAATTTGATCCGTTGGGGGATAAATCAGACAATAAATTGGAAACGCTACCTTTGTTTCGAAACTCGATGATGCGTGACATCACATACGCGCTTCTTCAGTGCGCTTGCGTGTGCACCTTTGCGTGGGGAATGCGCCCGTCCACCGCTCGACATGTAACTCTCTAAATTGGTTGCCTTCACCCGAGGGAGAAAGAGAGAAGGCAAGGCAGGTGAGGAAGATAAACCGGAGGAGGGCAGCAGGAAGTACGTACTGAGTGCGCTTGGTTTCTGGTGCTCGGTCTATTCGGCGACTACTGGAGAGAAAGACAGAGTAGACTGCGCGACGACGGCGAGGCTACATGCCCTAGGGTCGGCAGCGTCTTCTTCTCTAGAGAGGGAAGGAGGAGTGAGATAGGGGAGGGAAATCAAGGTAGGAGTAAGAGTATCTAGGTGGGGGCGACTTACATCGAGTAGTATTCCCGGTAACACCCTTGCATCGCTCACTCCCGGTCGCCGACGACGGTAGGAGCAAGGTGGCAGCGAGGAGCGGCATCGACGTCCTTCGTCCTTTCGTGTGCTATGAAGTGTGTCTGCTTCTCGTCACACGTAACGGCATCCACCCACGCACGTTGCGCTTCGCTTCACCACCGTTGTCACAAGCATCGCCGGTAACAGGTGTCCTCACCGTACCGATGCATGTCTATGACGACGAGGATGATCGGAAGTAGGACGTGCGCAGGAGAGGAAAGCGCCTAGCTAACGCAATGCGTACACAAATAACCGAGAGAACTATTTTATACTAGACGTGACTCTCACTAAAACCTCATGTTAACAGGACCTCGATGAATAATACCACTGACAACTGAGATAACGCCCGCGAGAACCTGCGTAAGGCTAGAGTCTACATTCTCAGATCGGGTACGAATAGGAATGCTCTCGTGCTTCAGAATGCTCCTGTGTGAGAACTTGTGGTGCGACGTCTACCGTCTAGACTTCTAGCTCGACACTGAACGGGACCCAAGCCCACGAGAAACCGTATGCAGCATGAGCTCACAGGGCCGGCCCCACGTCCGCGAGAAACGCGGACGGCATTGGATTACGACGTCACGTCATCTCTCGGCGGCCCCATGCGGTTTTGCACTTGATTTTACCTTTGCACTTTCAATCCATCTATATGAATATGATGATGTTGTTGTTTATTGCTTTCATGTGTGAGTAGTTCCTTTTGTTCTTGGAGAGATGGAGAAACCCTAGCATTAGTATGAAATGAAATAAAGTTGATCTCTAACTTTAGTCTTTGATTTATGATATTGTGTTAGATATCTCTCTTTATATGGTATGTGAAATCGACCACATAACATTTGTCTTCGGGACTAAAGAGAGGGAAATACCCTTAAGACGTGTATGGAAGTATGTCTGGTGCTACTTTGTGACTACAAGCATTGGCTTATAACCTGCACAGTCAAAAGGGGATAAAAGAGAGATTCACTAAGCTTATAATGATATCCATGGGGAAACCCTTAATTGTGGTGGTCTCTAGAAGTGACTTGCTCGCAGGCATCATAGTGGTTATTTACAGGTGACCTGACCACATGACTCATAGAAGTGGCTTGCTCACGAGACTTGTTGGTGAACATTTTATTATGAAACTCTCTCCACACAAATCATGACGAAAGATATATGTTATCCTAATTATAAGTAATTCTCATGTGCTAGTGGTGTATCCTACATCCTCGAGAACATCTTCGCCTTATTGAGTTCTAGCACCAATCCCAACGCACTTGTTACTTTGTTTTACTTATTTTCTTTAATTTCTTGGATACAAACATAACTCTCTTTGAAAAAACCTTTGCTTGAGATCAAAAACAACTTACAAGTATCCTTTGGTAGATAGTGACATGGGGCATAAAGATCTTAACCAAATAGCTCTCTATGGGTTGATGGCTCAATGCACGGCGCCCAGAAGAGTGTTGATGGCTCGTGGTTGATGTAGAGCTCGTTGGGAACCCCAAGAGGAAGGTATAATGAGCACAACAGCAAGTTTCCCTTAGTTATGAAACCAAGGTTTAATCAAACCAGTAGGAGCAAGGAAACACCCCCAAAGGTGTTACTAGCTGAGCTTTGGCAGGACGCACTACCGGTGCTAGTAGCAACGTGGAGACCTGCACAACACAACCACAGAACTTTGTCCCCAACTTGCAATGAGGTTGTCAATCTCACCGTGTTTTGTGGAAAATAAAGGATTAAACGTATCGAATGGAAAAAAGTAAAAGTTTGCAGAAAGTAAACACAAAGCAGTAAAGGATTGTAGATTGTATGTAAAGAAAAGGACCGGGATCCATAGTTCACTAGAGGTGGCTCTCCTTAAATAGATAACATGCTGGGTAAACAAATTACAGCGGGGCAATTGACGAACACCGAGAAAGCAATACATGCATATACTAATCATCTTGACTCCTTTGAGACTTGATTGGGCATTACAACATAATGCATAGACCGCCATCCAACTGCATCTATGACTAATAATCCACCTTCAGGTTATCATCTGAACCCCCTCTAGTATTAAGTTGCAAGCAACAGATTATTGCTTTACGAACTGCGTGTAAAGTAAACAATACGATTATTCTATGAACAAAGGATTGTTGTTTTCTCCCTAGTAGCAACAGCACATCTAGTATCTTAGAGATTTTTGTCACTTCCCTAGATTACCAGAGGCATGAACCCACTATCGAGCATAAATACTAACTCTTGGAGTTGCTAGCATCTACTTGGCCAAGATAGCTACTAAACACGGAAAGCATGCAAGATCTCAAATAACAAAGACATGATAGAATCAATAATCAATCTGAAATAGCATCTCAATATCCATCGGATCCCCGCAAACACAACATGTATGAATTACAAATAGATGATATTGATCATGAACGGAGCTCACAAGATCTAAACATGAAAGCACAAAGGAGGAGAAACCAGCCATCTAGCTACTACATGGATCCGTAGTCCAAGGATGAACTACTCAAGCATCACACCGGAGGCTTGCATGGTGATGAAGAAGGCCTCCAGGGTGAATTCCCCTCTCCGGCAGGGTGCCAGGAAGAGCTTCAGATCCCTCCCGATCTAGGGATGGAGATGACGGCGGCTACAAACTCTTTCGTGGATTTTTGATCGGGTACTTAGGGTTTTTGTCCCGAGAGAAACTTATAGGCGGAAGGAGAGGCCGAGGGAGTGCCGGGAGCGGCCACACTACCCCCTGGCGCGGGTCAGGCCTGGCCGCGTGGCCAGGTGGTGTGGTGGCTCCCTGGCCCTTCTATGTCTCGTATTCTGGCACTTGATCCCTTTCGGAAAAATAGGCACTTTGGCTTTTGTCCCGTCCAATTCCGAGAATATTCATTTTCTGACTTTTCTGGAACCAAAAACAGCAGAAAACAGGCAGCTGGTACTGTGGCTCTTGTTAATAGGTTAGTCCAAGAAATCATATGAAAAGTACTCCAAAGTTGGAACAAAACACAAGAAAGTGGATAAAACCAAGCATGGAACATCAAAAATTATAGATACATTTGCAATGTATCATGGGTTCAATACTCCTATTTTGAAACTATCTACAATTGATCTGTGCACTTGTAGTCATCAAGCTATTTTCTGGTGTCGTTGTTGGGGAGCTAAGTGTTTTTGGTCTTTGTTCTTAGTTGCTAATTCTATTAATTGTTTTACTAAAGTTGTTTATTAGTTTTAGGTAAACAACATGACTATACTTGAGCTGATAAATCAGCTTGATGCAACGAAATACTATCTCTATTTGGGATTATTAGTCCTATGGGCCAAGTTATTAAGACCAAGACACTCCATAACTCTCTTCATTAATCTATGTATTCACCAATAGTTTTACATGCATAAGACAAGTGAGAGAAAAAGAAGAACATGTATTGGAGGAGAGAGACTAATAAATGAGATAACCCTTATAATCTTGAACAAAATAAAAAATCTCTCAGCCGCTATAATCCCAAGAAGAGGTAGTACCTCGGGAAGTTTAATAGAGGATTCACCAAGGAATACTCGAGGGGAAGCGGACAAGAATATGAGGTTAACCCTCATTTCATTGCTATTATTCACGAGAACACTTTTGTAGGAGATGATGTCATGGTGGTATCACGGCAGATGCCATGGGATGGCTTAAGAGGTGGGGACGATGGACGCTAGAGGAATCCGTGGAGGGAGGATGCAGTGGAAACTACACACAAGCGAGAACACAGACATACGATGTACCTAGGTTCAGGGCTCTCCTAGTGAGATAAAACCCTACTCTTGCATGATAGATCTTATATCTCTGATCAATAATGTATCAACAATGGTTCCTCGAGACGTATGCGAGAGGAGGAAGAAGAAACTTTTCCCTCTCTCTGCGCTACTAGGGAAGAACAAGTAACAAGTGAATCGACCCTGTTCTAGGAGGTCGTGGTGCACCTTATAAAGGTGTTCCCATGTTACGGTTAGGGCCGAGGTGGCATGGAATATCCTTAGAATATGCTGCAACCAAAGTCGTTGGCTGGGCCCATATGATCTTCATGTCAGCGATGGTACTTGTCATGCCCATGACCGCTAATAGTCTCCCGCTGACAACTGTTCCCTCCTAGAAATCCTCAATGGAACTAGACTCCAAGATTTAGGGGCACGCCTGACAAGAGCATGCTTATCTCCTCCAGGAATACTGGGAGAGATACAGGTGTTAACCTTGAGGTCGGCATATGCCCTCCCGGCATATGCCAACCCTTATGTCGACCTCAACCAAAGTAACTCGGCTTGTGGGAAATTGCATGGTCATGGGAATGGCCACGGCAGTCACTACAGGGGTAGTGATTGAGTCGATTGAGGGAAAGAGAGAGTCACCATCTGCAGATCAAGATTGAGGGAAGACACATGGGTTTACCTAGGTTTTCCCTCCCTGTAGGGTAAAGACTTTCTTCCTGCTTGATTGTATTGATTGCGAGTGGATTACAAGATTGGCAAGCTCGATGGCAGCGAGTCGCTTAGATGGGGTAGCTAATAGCACGTAAGTACAACGAGTGCGCTAGGGAGGTTTATATAGCATCACCTCGCTAGGGTTTACAATATTACAACCGAATCAATTTAGGTTTTGGAGGATTTGACCAAATCCGAGTGGGCCTAACTAAGGTCTTGGGCCTTTAGCTTTTAGTTGTCGGGATCCATTTGAAGTCTCCTTCCAGTAGCCATGCTAGTAGGCTCATTCGTCATAGTCATGGGCCAGTCGAATCTTCCCTCTCGACATATCCCGATTGGTATACCCCCATCAGTAGTCCCCGAGTGTGTCAGGGGTTCAGCAAAGGTGTCAACTTGGCAGTCGGAGTAAGATAATCTAGGTGGATGCCTAGTCGAATAGGTGACGAACTCCTCCAATGAAGGGAGAAGCCTTAATATGTTCTTAGTCGTAGCTAGGTGAGTCGGCGGGTATTCGAGTCGCCTCGTCCAAACGATTTGAATGGGCGAAGTAAGTGAGTCGAGTGATCAATTTAATCGAAGTTGGACCGTCATCTTGGTCAAACTAGACATTAGGTAATCTTTAACAGAAAATTAGCGGATTTACCGCGAAGCAACAACTTGGTCTCAGTACCGCCCACCTCTCCAACGCAGACGTACTTCCCTTAACAAGGAAGGAACTACGGTAAAACAAATCCTCTGTATCCGTGTGCCCCACTATGGTTACCTCGTTCCTCTCATCGCCTTAACTTGCATAGTAGCTAGGTTGAAATATAGGGAAATTCACTTCAGTTGCATATCTAGAGAATTTACCTTTGTGTCAAGCCTATACCTAGACGCTCATCTCGGGCCAGAAAGCTCGGCCCGAGTTTTCAGGGCTTGGCCCGCAGGTGGAGGTGGACCGAGCCGAGCCTCCTTTGCTGGACTGCGACGACCTCGGGCTGGCTCGGGCTCGGCCCGCTCTAGATCGTTGGCTCATTTTTTTAGAATTTACTGGGAATGGGCCTAAAGAGGGAAGGCAGCAAGAGTATGGGCCAATTCCTTCTCAGCTCGTGCGTGTCCAGGACCTTGGTCTCCTACTCGCGTCTCTGGTCATCTTCCTCGCTTCCTCGCCTCCAGCTCTAGGGCAAGCCACCGCTGCCGGATGACGCCGATGTGTTGCTGACCCCCATCGCCGCCAGCACACCATGCCCCTCCCCGACCTCTACCTGTCCCTCCTCGACGTCTACCCGTCTCTCCCCGAGCTGCAGGCCGCAGCGCTGGACACCAGCAGATCGAGCGGCAGCATCCGGCAAGGTACGCCAGCGTGGCCCCACCGTTAGTGACCCAACGTCTCCAAGCTCGCGAGCTGCCTCGAGCTGGACCGAACTCGTCGGAAGCTCGGGCCGAGCTCCCTTTCATGGCTCGCCGGTGTCGGCGAGCTGGCTCGGGCTCGATCGTTCCGGACCGAGCTTTTCTCCGGCTCGGCCCGAGCCAGACCGAGTTGGCTCGCGTCCAGGTATAGTCAAGCCTAAGTTTTAAAATTAATTAAAAATTGGAGTAGCACCTATTCAACCCCCTCTAGATGCCCATACGATCCATTTCACCTTTGTGCATAGACGACTGAACTTTCGATGAAGCTGATTTAAACAAATTGACCTTTTGTGCATACCTCGTCAGGTTTATTCTTGGTGGTATCCTATTGGACTCTCATCAAGGCGTGTCTGATGCAGCAGCCGAACGGACAGTGTATCTTTTCAACGAGATGCGGGAGGAGGGGTACATTCAAATCTGCTGACTTGCATCATGAACAGATGAACGCACTCGTGCACGCCTGCAGGTTCCAGGACGCATACAACCTTCTCGAGAAATTTCCTCGATATGGGGTCATGTGGAATATCTCTGACATTCAACTCGCTCATTTTGGGTTAATGCAAATATGGAGACCTTGCTGGCCTAGCAGTGTTCTCAAGGCGATGATGGAGAGAGGGTCATCTTGCTGATGAATATTTTTAGCAAGATGGTCAACAATGGCTATGTGCCGGAACAAATCAATTACAACCTCTTGTTTAAGTTGTTGTGCAAGGTAAATCAACTTGAATTAATGGTACATATGATAAAGGAAATGAGAACTAATGGATTTGAGTCTGATCTGGCGACAAGCACCATGCTAATAAGTAATACATTTCATCGGTTTGAGGAAGCATGTGCTAAGTTTGAAGACATCTTACAAAGAGGGCATGGCCTAGTATATCACTTGCAAGATGCTTATGAAAGAGCTTGATGGGATCAGTGTGTTTAAAATGCCTGATAAGTTAGCTGATCTAATGCGCTCAGTACCATATTCTACGAAGTTGCCTGGCAACTACAAAGCAAAGGAAGGTGATGATGCTAAAGCAATGACAAAATTAATATTGGACAAACCTTGGGTTGTTTCTAATGTTCTAAAGGAGTGTAAGGATCTTAAGGAGTAAAACATGCTAAAAAATAACGAAGAAAAATGATGTCCAGGTTATATATAGGTTAGTAGCCTACATTAGAAACGTTATATGGGTTGTCTCTAGATATACTCTCCTCTTGAGCATCAAGTTTTCCAAATCAAAGCATGTAGATTAATTGCATGATCATGGTTTAGAAGCCAGTCACCTAAGGCATTGTTTAGTATTAGAGGTTTTGAGGGAATTGGAGGGATTAACCCCATTGGGATTGGGTGATCACCAATCCCCTCAAAAACTCTTTCATCCTATGAGCAAAGCTATATTGGAACAACGGGAATAAAAGAAGAATATTCCGGAGAAACAACATCAGAAAAAAGGAAACAGTTCTTCTAGATACTCGCCCAGCTGGACAACAAACTGCACTAGAAGCCATAATATCACCATGGTGCAGTAGCAAGAAACCATTAATCGAAGCGAGATCAGATCGCGAGTTGAACTGAGCCACGAGATAAAAGAGATGAGCGGTGTCTCTCTCTGCTGCTCGGTGCTCCTGTGTAGCAACTGTCGTGATTGGGACGGATTCCTTGGAATTCAGCGCTGGGGCATGGTCGCCAAGGGATGAGAGGTTTTAACGTGGGTTTTAATAGGAGTTCTGATACTGATTTGTGTTTCCCTTTGTGCATAGACGACTGAACTTTAGATGAAGCTGATTTAAACAAATTGACCTTTTGTGCATACCTCATCAGGTTTATTCTCTGTGGTATTCTATTGGACTCTCATCAAGGCGTGTCTTATGCAACAGCCGAACCGTACAATGTATCTTTTCAAGGAGATGTGGGAGGAGGGGTACATACAAATCTGGTGACTTTCAACATGAACGGCTGAATGCACTCTGCACGCCTGCCGGTTACAGGACACATTTTTTTTGGAAATGGGTTACAGGACGCATACAACCTTCTCGAGAAATTTCCTCTTCATGGGGTCACATGGAATATCTCTGACATTCAACTCACTCGTTTTGGGTTAATGCAAATATGGAGATCTTGCCGGGCTAGCAGTGTGTTTAAGGCGATGATGGGGAGAGGGTCATCTTGCCGATGAATATTTGTAGCAATATGGTCAACAATGGCCATGTGCTGGAACATATCAATTAAACCTCTTGTTTAAGTTGTTGTACAAGGTGAATAAGCTTGAATTAAGGGTACATGATGATAAAGGAAACGAGAGCTAATGGATTTGAGTCCGATCTGGCGACAAGCACCATGCTAATAAGTAATACATCTCATCGGTTTGAGGAAGCATGTGCTAATTTTGAGGACATCTTACAAAGAAATCTCATGGCCCAGTATATCACTTGTAAGATGCTTATGAAAGAGCTTGATGGGCTCAGTTTGGTTAAACATCCCGATAAGTAGCTGATCTAATGCACTCAGTACCACATTCTATGAAGTTGCCTGGAAAGTACAAAGCAAAGGAAGGTGATGATGCTAAAGCAACGAAAAAATTAATATTGACAAACCTCGGATTGTTTCCAATGTTCTAAAGGAGTGTAAGGATCTTAAGGAGTTGTACATGCTAAAAAAATAACAAAGAAAAATGATGTCCAGGTTATATGTTAGTAGCCTGCATTAGAAACGTTATGTGGGTTGTATATAGATATACTCTCCTCTTGAACATCAAGTTTGCCAAATCAAATCATGTAGATTGATTGCATGATCATGGTTTAGAAGCCAGCCACCTAAGGCCCTTGTTTAGTATTAGATGTTTTGAGGTGATTGGTGGGATTAATCCCCATTGGGATTGGGTGATCACCAGTCCCCTCAAAAACCTTTTCATCCTATATCGACTAATACATGTCAAAGCTGTATTGGAACAACGGGAAAAAAGAAGAATATTCCAGAGAAATGACATCGGAAAAAGGAAACAGTTCTTCTAGCTACTCGCCCAACTAGACAAGAAACTGCACTAGAAGCCACAATATCACCATGGTGCGGCAGCAAGAAACCATTAACCGAAGCGAGATTAGATTGCGAGTTGAACTGAGCCACGAGATAAAAGAGATGAGCGGTGTATCTCTCTGCTGCTCGGTGCTCCTATGTAGCAACTGTCATGATTGGGACGGATTCCTGGGAATTAGGCGCTGGGGCGTGGTGGCCAAGGAATGAGGGAGGAGGTGTTGGGGGAGAAGGAGAGGGAATGCTTACTGTACAGAAACCAGGGAACTGGAGATGCAAGTGGTGGTGGCGCATCACGGGAAGTAGACGGGGGCGGTAGCGGCCATGCCACTGCTTCGCTCGCTCGGGAGGAAACAAAACACGAGGTGGGGGTCGTGGGTTGGAGATATACTACGGTTCTCGGGGGGGGTTTAGGGATAAGTGGGGTCCGTCTTAGTTAATCCCGGACAACAAAATGGTCAATTCTTATTTCCTCGGGGTTATGGGCTGGGCCGGTTTAATCCCCTTCTACAAAACGAGGCCTAAGGAAATTCATACTTCACATGTTTCATTTCCCTTTGCGACTTTCGAGAAGAAAGAAAGGATTGTAGACTCTAATCATGTTTGGTTCTTTACGTGGGTTGGATGTACTCTATGAGTGATTCATTGAAGCAATGGTCATACATGGATGGATTTGTTCTTAATTTCTAGCAAGCTTGTCAATAGGTAGCATGCAAACCTTCACCACATATGTGAGTAAGAGCTGAAGCATCTATTTATATCATTACTGGTGTGCTCTGCTGCTATGACTTCTATGTTATGTCGGTAACAAATAATCTGAGCGTAGCATAACAAAACTTCCTCTCATGCAATTCCATAAATGATTTGTACTTCTTGCTATATTTCTGAAGTTTGGAGTTTTTTTCAACCGTACAATTTGTCATTTCTAAAAAAAGTTGTTCATTTGATGGGATACATGTCTTAGCAACGTACGGGTTTTGTGCTAGTGTTTATTACTCATGTATAGGATCATGATGGCCGGTTCAACGCGAGCAAAAGCACTATGCTTGATTCGGCTCAGAGAGCAAAGTTTAGAGAGGCAAATGAAAAAGTGACAAAACTAAGACGGAAAGAAGAGGGTAATAATAATACAAAATATTTTCACTTGATCGCAAATGGTAAACATTCAAATAAGAAGATTTTCCAAATAAAGAAGGAGGAAGGAACAATACTGGCTGAGGAAAATTTGAGAGTATATATTACAAAATTTTATAAAGAATTGATTGGGGGCATCGAACCCAACAAATATCTCTTTAATGGAAAATGCGACTCATAATATACCCCGTAGCTCTCTCTTGAGGAAAATGCCATCCTCACTGCACCTTTTGTTGAGAAGGAAGTGTACGATGCCATTAGATGCCATTAGAGAAATAGAGCACAATAAAGCGCCTGGTCCGGATGGTATTTCAGCGGAGTTTTATCATACTTTTTGGGAGGTTATCGAGGAGGACTTAATGGCACTTCTTGTTCAACTAAATACAGGGGGGCTTGCAACTATATAAACTGAACTTCCGTGCATTACTCTACTGCCCAGAAAAAGAAAATATGGTATTAATACAACAATATAGTGTCTCCTAAATGTAAGTTTCAAGGTATTTACTAAAGTAGTTCCCTGGCTCTTGGCCACATTATCGCTTGAAGGTAAACAACCTCTAATGAGTTGCGATAGAAAAATATTGATTTTCAGGGGTATTTTAGTTACCCAAACATCCTTGAAGTGACGAGGAGTTGATCCTTGGCAAAACATCAGAAACATAGAACTTGTTGAGACGACATCCAAGGCTTCTAGATACCATGATATCCAATCCGGGAGTTTTCCTAGGACCTAACTTGATCTCCCTTGGTAAGTCAGCCCATTCCACCTTTTCCTCAGGTCCAAACGTTCTCCTAAACCGAAGGCCCAAGGACTGGTTCACTCTAGCATCAACAATGGGAATTTCTGCTAAAAACAAATCAACAATGGGAATAAAAGGGCTGGTACAAATGCTGAAATCTTAGGAACCGCTCCCGGAGAGGCCCCTCCCCATCCACCAATCCATCCAAAACATGGTGCATTTTCTATTGTGAGCGTCGTGTCTCGCACCAAATTTGGGGAACTACTTTATTTTTGGATGCTATTCCTGGCGGATTGGTACATCAAACACGGCAACGACTGATGGGGCGGTGTGCCCGGCACGCTGCTACCACACCCGCGGATGCTCACGACACAGCAAAAGTTCGACTCGGCCTCCATGGCCAACTTTGATTTCAAATAATCGAAATGTACTCCATTTAACTAGGTATGCGCTCAAGACTTGTATATATAGTTTTATTGTTATTAACAATCCAAATTTAGTTCCCGCAAAAAGCAATCATATATGATTCATGAAGAGAATGTATAATAAAAGACCACCAACTTTGCATTTAGAAGCATAGATACATTTATGCGAAGAAGTATCTGGGTTGCATGGAATGAAGTGGTATCATCACAGGTTCACAATAGATACACAGATACATTGCGTTGGTGGTGCCAAGCCTTAATTATGGGATAAAGTTGGTTTTGTGTGTATAGAAATACACACATTCATGGAAGTTCTAGTAATTATATATAATTTCACAGCTATATAGCTTCAATCTTACTTGAAGGCACATGATAGAGATAGTTGCGTCCAGATCCATGCATGGATCACCTTTCAACTGCAATGCAGATAAGAGCAGTAATGCATCAAAATACACAGAAGGCTATTTAAAATGTACTCCCTCCGTCCCAAAATAAGTGACGTGGGTTTGACTAGATTCGGATGTATCTAAACACGTTTTAGTATATAGGTACATGTGAATCTAGACAAACTCAAGTCACTTATTTTGGGACGGAGGGAGTATGTTGATAAGGGAGCACCCTAAACATTTCTCTTTGTATGAATTAATTAGTATGCAATTGTTTCAAAGAGTTGTGAAAATTTGCACTAAATATGAAAATTAGTCCTACTTAAAAAATGAGTTCTGAACTCTATTTGTAATTAAAGAGACATATGCAAAATCCATGATTTTTTTTTCCTGAGAATGACCACTGGAAATAATTAAGAGAGTAAGGAGCAACACAGATCTTGGTACTACACTAGTAACTAGAGTTCTGTTATTATACCTGTTCCTACTATGTATAGTCCGTACAGTCCTAAGAGTCAGAAATTGTATAGATTGTTATTTACCAGTTTAGCAACTTTATCTCTTTTCTAGAATTTTTATGTTTTAAAAATTATTTACACTCATTTCAAAACATCAAAGATGAATTTAAATGAGTATAAATGACTGTAATATTCTTTTTCGTACTAGTCTACATATAAACATACAGCATAGCATTTAAAAAAACATACAGCATAGAAGAAGAATTACCCGTGTTGAAAGCTTTTCGGTCCTCCTGCTGCTGGTAGTACTGAGGCTGCTGCATGATGTTGAACTGCAGGAAGGTTCTCAGATCACAATGGACGGTATTTTGCTCGTACTCAGTTGACGTGGAAGCCGCCCCCATCATGTTCAGTGTCTGCTGTTGCCCCCTTTCATTCTCAGCTACCTGCATTGATTAGTTAATGACTTAGAGTTTGAGTAAGTTCTATACAGTTTAGATCTGTTATGTAGAGGTCGCATGCATTATTCTTCAGTAATGAAGAGATACTACTTACTTTGTTCCTCAAGTACAAGTTGTCATTCTGCAGCTCCATTTCCTGAAAGGGGACCATCTTGTAATTTAAATGTTTTGATGTGAAAGGGACCAAGGAAAAAATTGCAAGAAAAGGATGCTACTGTTTTGCTTTATTACCCTTCTCTGCATGTACTCAATTTCAGCACACAGCAATTCGTTCTGCGGATAATAAAAAAGCTCGGGAATTAGACAAACAAAATATTCTTCTCAACACAATCAACAATCCATGTGGTTGCAGCAGACAAACCTTTCTTGCTCTGATCTTTCCTAGACCTTTGTCCAGCCTTCCCTCCAGCTGCTTCAGGTCTCTATGGCTCATTGTGGCCATAGCATCGCCTATTAGGGTCCTAATCAATGTAAGTTAAAAATTTACAAATTAAATACTGTAGAACTTCCTTCATAAACTGAATTGACTAAGTGCTAAGTTGGGAAAATAATCAACCTGTTCGAGTTCTGCAAGTTGGTTATCTGCTGTCTCAGCTTGGCAGACTCCTGCTGGTAGTGCTGCAAAATTATAATTTTCAAGTCCATTTAGTAACATTATTTCAGATATTCTGGATGACTAACAAATATTCAGTTTCTCGTTACGCAACTTTCTTAATATGAATACCCACTCATCCATATTTTATTGCATACATTTTTAGACAGAATTTCTGGTCCGGACACATTGTTTAAATATGGAGTTCTTAGCAGGCCAAAAGTTACAAACTCATAATCCATTTTAGTTCATTTTATGCAAAACAACATTGCAAACCATGCATACTTTTTGCAGATAAGCTAACCAAACAAGTTGTAAAAATCACACACGACGACGCACACCTCTCTTCTTATTCACACCTAGAAAAATAATATAGCAATCTCCGTATCTAAATTTTGAGATATCTAATCAAGAAGAGAGCATACAATACAAACCCATATAACAAGTAATGTAAACACAATTAAAACTCTGTAGGACTATGACCGTAGTGATACTGCAACATTTAGCGATTGATGGTTGGAGAAATCATAGGAAAGTACATAATCACATGAACATATAAATAAAAATGCAAGTATAACTGATGCTTGAAATGTCTGATTTCTCTTTTCTAACATGCACCCACAATCCAACATCAACAACGTGGTATTCAGGTGAATCTTGCAAGAGCATTTGGCGCAGACTAGTTTTCTGAGACTGTACACAATATAGTTGATACATGCCTGCATACTATTTTATAAAAAAAAGGTAGTTGATGCATAGCAACTTATATATGCCCAGGCTATATATAGCTACTAGATCAACCTCTGAGCCAAGAATTTTAGTTAAGCAGTGTACGGAGGAACAAATCAAGCACATTAACTAGGGAGATATATGTAGGCGTTTCTTATTTGCTAGCTCAATTTTTTATTTCAGGTCCAATATATGCATGTCATGCATAAAATTATCCAGTGGACAACTATAAGAATATGATCCGCTGGTCCAAAAAGGTTCTCTTTAGAGTTATTGTCACTGGATTTCCCGTTGTGTAATGACCAGAAGTTCCCTGCTTGTGACCAGGATGTCTCAAGATTTTGGTCAGAGGAATAATACTTGACAACGAAGCACAGTTAGATGGAATGTTGCCTATAGGTTTTTCCTAGACTAGGACTGAATGCAATCTTGGGGGCTGGGTCTAGAAATACTTTATGTTGACTTGCTGAGTGACATATGATGTTACCTGGGCATTGATCTCTGCAACTGTACCAGCGTTGGATGTGTCGCTTGTTGCCTTCTTGTACCTCTCAATGGTTGCCTTCACACTGCATTTTAGGTAGAGGGGTGCACCCAATGGGTTAGTACATGTATAAATAATATGAATCTCCTATTTAAAATAATACTCCAGTTCTGGAGTATATGTATTAACTGGAATTGATTGTACCAATCCCAGTTCTGGAGAAATTGGAAGTAAATCATATGCAACATTTACAGACCGGATCTTAAAAGGAGGATATATTAATAAAAAATTACTACTTGATTTTATAATCGTCCATCTACCGTTACCTAAGGAAGATCAAAATGCCAAAACTGGAACAAGTCAACTACTTTACAGGCAATGTCTGTACAGTTACTCTGTGTGTTGAACAAGAACAATGTAAAATCCACCAGGTCTAGGAACCACAAACATCACATTTGACGCTGGCCAAAGATGTGTTCCATCCGTAAGCTAGTACTCCCTCCGTTTCAAAATATAAGATGTTTTAGCTTTGTGAAGAGAGTGTATCTAGACATCTTAAATCTAAATAAACCTAGACACTAAAAGAGGTCTAGATATACTCCCTTCGCAAAGCTAAAACATCTTATATTTTGAAACGGAGGGAGTAGTAGCTGGTTACTACAGTGCCGTTGGTGTTTCCCGAGGACTCCATTTGGATTGGAACAGGTCTTCGGGGTACAGTGTGCAGCTATCCATCCATATATTGCATGTGACTCTAGATTTGCATCAGTTTTCCTTGTATTTTATGTTACCGACTCCAGAAACAAATTTCATGTTAAAATATGGCTATAGAATGATATGGTATTTCATATTCATCTGTTATTGGTCAGAGATCCTCCCATGACTATTTAGGGAAATTTTGAAAATCTGATTTTCGAAACCGCCTGATCTAGAGAGGCTTTACAAATTAAACAATTTTGAACGCCGTAACAATAAAGATGTCATAGTTAACTGCTTGACTTAGTTATATGTATATATCAAAGTATCATGCATGTATATGTGACACTGTAACTCTAGAAACAATTTCAGAAAAAAATTAGAAAAAACATTAGCCACCGTATTGACATTAGTGACTGATCCTATGCTATCTACTTCTCTAAGGCTTTCAAACATAACACACTGCAGATCTGCATTATGATTTAGTCAACAGAATTGGATAATAAGAAATAATACTCCCTCCGTCCTAAAATAAGTGACTTGAGTTTGTCTAGATTCACATGTATCTACATACTAAAACGCGTCTAAATATATTCTAATCTAGACAAACCCAAGTCACTTATTTTGGGACGGAGGAAGTATGTTCTTATCGATCATGGATCGGATCCAGGGGTGTGTAATCATGTTTGTCAACCTAATGAACGAAGCTATTCTGTCTTAATACTCTTCACTCTCAACAGAGATATTTTGAAGTAAATTAAGAAATCCAGACAGAATAAACGGTCGGAATACTAGAAAGAATCAAGGAATACACTGAATGTTCTGCATTCATATGCTAGTTTGTTGTCCCATGCAGTGTTCTATCAAGACATAGAATACATTCAGCTTTCAGTATGATATTTATTTTAAACTGTTTAACTTTCATGGGATCAATTTTCTTTGGCAAGTGTTGGGGTTAATGTGTAAAATTTTCACTTCCAAATAAACTTGCTTGATGTAATGAAATAGAAAAATATTAGTTATAAAAAAAGCAGAAGAATTTAAACGATTCATCTCTAGACCAATTCACCATTAAATATTATTAGCGGTCTCATGCACGAAAATTATGTTCAAACAGTGGCACTAATTAGCTAGCGTGATCAAGCCTTCACTACTGTCTTCCGTAGGGTTAACTAAATTTTGTACTGGTTAACTGTTGTGACTGAATCTTAGGGAGACTCGTCTCTACAAAACTACATAGGGACGCAAGAATAGTGTCAATCGTTCTATCATTGATCTCCATTGCTTGAAATTTCCTTCAAGGGTGAACAGGTATCACATAATTAATAATAGTTACGGAAGTGCCCCTGAAAGATTAGTTATTATATAAAATGGTGTTTTGTTAATTCATGTAGTATTAGCTGGTGTGTTCTAAAAATAAGAAACGCCCTTGGCGTCATTCTGGAATTAGTACTCGCTGGAGTTGCTGGATGTAGGAAGAGACGGTTGGAAATATCAAAGTTTATTGTCAAAAAAGGAATTCTTGTAATAGGTAAACGAAGGAATTTGAAAGAAGGTTGTTCTGGTGCAGAAGATAGGTATGCTATATAAGCGGAAAAGATTCCCTTCAGAAATAACTCGGCAAGAAGCCTTTTGAATCATTTTCTTGAAGTGAAAACCAATGAAACCAACAATGCCAACGATTTCACCTCACTGTCAGCGGAAAAAAAAAGGACATGCCGATCGTCAAAATTAGGAGCTGCGGGATAACTGGACACAAGCGCCTATTTCTACTGATCTCTCACACACAAGATCGTTTGGCCAAATCTTACTCCATCTCCCCCTAACACAAGACGAAATCACTCGCGCCACACAGAATAAAAACCCCAAGAAACTGTCATCTCTCGCACCATTTCTGGCCCCTTCAAAGACCATCATTACTAGCTACTACTACTACACTGCTGCTGCCACCGCCGCCACCACCACCACCATCCGCACCGACGTCACATCGCCAGTGTATGTATGTATCGCGTATAATAATGGGGGGATGCCACTGTTCACAAGGACACGCAGCACTGTTCACCGATTTTCTACCTTAGCATTGTCGACCGGAGGAGAACGCCCCCTATATTACCCGATGTTTATTGAGGGGGAGAACGTAGCAGAGCCAGCAGCCAGGGTCTCTTCTCTTTTACCCACCGGTTAGTAATCTACTCTCTCCGATCGATGCAACGTACGTACACTGGCCTGCTTCTGACCGTGTCGTCATTGGTTCCGTACGTAGGCAGCCTTCACATCACTGTACACACACACAAATAGCCACCGGAGTGGGGTTGTCACTCACAGGGTAGCGTGGATTCAGGGATTACGTGTCACTTCCTAGTAGGGTAGATCGATATGGTAGAACCGTTTATGCCCAATAAAGTGTGTGTACTGAAAGTTTGGAGAAAAATCTCATCAGGGGGTAACAAGGAACATACATCCGAATCTAGACAAATCTAAGTCAATTAATTTGGATCGGAGGGAGTAGCAGTACTGTTTGGACACACACAGATACTGATGCATGAATTTATGCGCGCATATCATATAAATCCTCTCTCTGGTGATTAACTTTGTAAACAATCAGTACTCGTTTCGTCGAACAAAAGCTAGTTTACCATGTCTAGCATTTTTAGGGAGAAACGGTTAAGTTTTAACACATGTGCCATATTTGCCATGTTATTTGATGCTGTGAGAGCATGAACAGCTAGCAGGCAAAGTTAATAAAGGTGTAACATGAGTTCTCATTCGCATCCATGTAACAAACGTAACACAACCTTGAGTTATCAGTAAAAATCATCAGATCATAACAAAGGAATAATACAAAAGATAGATGGAAAAGAAAGCTAGCTAGCTATATACTACTGCAGTGCGTTCTTTTCTTCTTTACTGCTGCGGTGCCTCATGAAGAAGTACAGTGCTAGGTGCTGCGAGAAGACAGCCAGGGGGCCCGCCCGGCCCAGAGCTAGCTAGGTCTCGTGATGAGAGCGAGCGTTGGTTTAACAAAAGGACACCACGACACATGGCTCTCTAATGAGGAGAGAAGTGTTGCTGGCACCACACGCTCAGACGACAAAAGTATCATCTACAGCGCGAGGAAAGAGACAGAGAGATGGGGGCACATGGGATGGAACCCTAACCCTAACCCACCATTGGCCGGGAACAGAAGGAGATGATGCGAAAGAAGCAGGATGATGATATGCTGGCTTACCTCCCCTCTCTCTCTCTCTCTATCCACACACACATAGACAGTACACACACAGAATCTTGCATAAAGTTACCAAGTTACTGCAGATATAGCAAGCCTAAGAAAGAGAGAAAAAGTGCTAGCCGATCTGCCTTCCTCTCTACACACAAATTGAACTACTACAGAGCAATACAAGTTGCAAAATGGAAGAAGGGATCAGGAAATATATGACATGGCTTGTTGTATTTTGTGTGAAAACATACAGTACATACCGTGATGTATGAGGGATCTAAGGTTCACCTTCCCATCCCCTCTCTCCCACACACCACACAGAGAGAGAGAGAGAGAGATAGAGGGAAAGGGAAAGAAGATAAATGGAGGAAGAAAAGAAGAGGACCACCAAGCCCCAAGCCAACCCAGACAGCCATTACACGCACGAGAAAAGCTCAGAGGCATATGCATGTACACATGCTTCACAAGGCATACACTGTGCTGAATCTACCCAGGCATCTAGCTCACCTCATCCAAACACTAACGAAACCAGCAACGGAAGCATCAGCACAAGCACACGCACACACGCAGATGATGCAAGCTACCACCCACACGCGCACACAGAAAGAAAGAAAGAAAGAAAGAAAGAAAGAAGCTGTGGCGATTTCTTTGTTTCACCCTTGGCATCGACCTCTCCGGCCGGCGGCCACGAGCACGGAAATGAGCAAGACAGTTAATTAACAGAAACTGAGTATAGCAAGAAAGATGCAGCTCCCCCGGCCTTTCCCCTCTCCTTTTCCCCCAACGAAAAAGGCCAGCTCCAATTCGGGCAAGATCACATGAACAACATAAGGCAGGTAGTACTAGTACGCAGGAGAGAAGCACGGCACCTGTTGTTGGAGTACTCGTAGAGGCGCCCGCGGCTGGAGAAGACGATGAGCGCCACCTCGGCGTCGCAGAGCACCGACAGCTCGTACGCCTTCTTCAGGAGCCCGTTGCGGCGCTTGCAGAAGGTCACCTGCCGGTTCGTCGTGTTCTCGATGCGCTTGATCTCGATCCTCCCTCGACCCATCTTCTCAGCAGCGCCCGCCGACCCCGACCCCGACCCCGAGCCTGAGCCTGAGCCAGGCGACACGGACTCCTTCACCTTCTTGGAGGAACACAAAATTTCAACGATCGGCAACACGGATCAAGAATTAACAAGCACAAGAAGGTAGATGTCGATCAATACCACCAATAATACTATCAGAAGAAGATCGACGGATCTACAGAATCAAAAATCGAAAGAGTGAAAGGCAGAGAGAGCGTGTATATATGGTCAGTCCTTAAATATCCCAGCAGGCAGCTGGTTTCCTCGAGCTGCCACTTCTTGGACCATTCTTTGGAAACCAGTAGAAAAGGTGAGGCTGCCACTGTATAAGATTGCTTGCTTTGGAGAGTAAACATCATCCCTAGCCCCGAATCTCCCCCTCTTCTTGCAAATCTAGCTATCCCCCCCCCCCCCCCCCCCCCCCCCCCCCCCCCCACCCAGCACTAGCCATGATTCATTCTATTCCATTCTACTACCAACCAGATACGCACCCAAATCTCAACCTTTTGGAAAACCGACACTTAAAGAAGAAGCCTGCCAGTTTCAGGGCGAGATGCAATTACCATTAGGCCTGTGGATGGTGTAGCCACCAGCAGCTGCTCCTCGAATATTTGCATGTTTGTTTTTGTGGGCGCTAGCAGAGACAGAGAGGAGAGATGGGGAGGAGGAATGAGGGAGAGGGGTGTGTTTAAAGGAGAAAGAAGGTAGGAGGAGGAGGGTGCGGAGGCGCGATGGCGTAGTGGCATCTGTGGCCCTTCCTGTTTCTTCCTCCTGGACTCTTCTTCATTTCTTTTCCCCTCTAGGCATCTCCTTGCATTTTTTTCCCCGTAGTGTTGCTCTGCGAGATGTCAGAATTGTGTTAAATAGTTTACCATGACGTGCGCCCCTAACTAGAGTAGTTTGGAACCTGGAAAGCTTTCCAATAAGTATGTTGTTGTAGTAAGAAAGATGAAAAATGTTGTGGAGATTCCGGGCTTTCTACATTTGTTCCTTGCAGTTTTAGCTTTACAACCTTTACAAGATACTTACTTGCTTATATCCGAACAATTCAGTTGGGACTTTATTACAGTAGTACCGACCTAAAGGGTAGTGGTTTGGATGAGATAAACATAGTGTCTTTAGCACAAGCTGTTATGGACCTGGCCCTCGGATATGAGTAATATATGCTCTTTTAATAAAACATAAATCCACCCTCAACTTGTAATCTGACTAGCAAAGAAATTTTCAAATTGGATTCTCTTTAATTTTTATGATGGTAGAAGATTCTTGCAAAATTGTTGCACAACCAAGAACATCAAAATATTATAACTGGAAAAAGCATATAGTGGACCAGCTGATTATTTGTTTTGAGTCTCACGATATAAGAGAGGTATCTAGTAAATGAGCATAGGGATCAAAGCACATACAAAGTAAATTAATCTAATAATCATATACTCTCATTTTATTTTGATCTGCCAGAAATTATAAAAAAATCATGAACAAATTCTTAGACGCGGTTTATGCTGTGTTATGCGACCTAAATTTATCGGAAATTATGAGGAATGTATCCTCTGTAAATAAACCAGCTAACATTCTAACTTCAAAGTTTATTTATTTTTGCACGATGTAAATGGTTATATTTTTGTAACAACAATATTCATTTTTTAACCCTATAAAATACAAATATACCCATGAATTTATACATAATTTGGTCCTGCAAGGTGAGTCGAAAACATTGAGAGGGTGCATTGTTGAGAGCATCAAAATAGGTTTTGATGAAGTAAGGCCCTCTTTCGAAAAAAGAAGATTTTGAGGGAAAATGAAGGATTCGAATCATAAACATGTCTTTTGGATTTTTTTTTTGATAAAGGGTGATTTATTACTTAAAAGTTTTAAATATTACACCTGACATCTCCATAATTGGGATGCACACAGTCGCATCAAGTACGGAACAACAAAATTAACAGAAAGAAGGAAAAATCCAAGTAACCATGAAGAAACTGTATAACAGCTAAGGTGATGGAGGACCAACCTGAAGATCATGCTCTCATAAAAATATCCCTATATGTGTCCTCCAACCTTGTAGACATCACTCTAAACAGGTTGTGATTCTCTACACATTATAGAGATGACCATAAACGAAGAGTACTAGTCCATCGGTAGATAACCTGCACAAGAGAAAAAAAATTATAGTTAAAAATATTATCATTTGTACAAAGTCAAACGACCAAATAATAGAAAGCGCTCCGACGCTAATAAGAATTCTAAAAGTGTGATCAAATATCATGTAGCCAGTGCAAAAAATATTAGCAACTCTATGAGGCAGATACAATCTAGAAGCTATTTGGATGACCGGCCATATAGAAAGGGCAAATTTGCACTAGAATAATAGGTGTTTAATTATCTCATCATGGTGGCAAAATGCATGCCAATTACGCTTTACAAGGTTGTCTTTGGTGCCGATTACTCCTCGATGAAGATACCATGCAATGATTTTAATCTTTAGAGGTACCTGCAACTTCCAAGTTTTATTGTAGTTACCAACTGCTACATCTAGCTGGACCATTTCTCTATACATAGAATCCATAGAGAATTTACCACTCTCATGTACATTCCAATCGAAACTCATCAGTTTCATTTGGTAATTACACTATTGCAAAACATTGTAACATAGCGTTCCAAGATGCAAGCCTAAGACCAATTAAGTCTCTTCTGAACGTCAAGTTCGATGGACAATACTCCATGAATATAGTGATGTTTTCGTTCCTACAACGAACAAAGTTATATAGGGTTGGATATTATTCCTGGAGTGTGGTGTTTCCCAGCCACTTGTCCTCCCAAAATCTAATTTTCGAATAATCCTTAATTATAAACGGTCTAAAATGGAAGAAGTGCTTCTTCGCTGATATTAGACAAGCCTAGAAATGCAAGGCTTAAATAAACTTGGGACAAATCATTTGATCCAATGTATTTTCTTTTTAGGAGGTTTTCCATACCGCATCTTCGACAAGTAACTTGTAAAATTATTTTCCATGTAGACAGTATTTTTAACCTCAAGGTCATGAATACCTAGACCTCCTTGAACTTTAGGATGACAAATGACACTCCATTTAGCCAGTCGATACTTCTTTTTCTCACTATCCCATTCCCAAAAGAATCTTGAGCAGATATAATCAAATCTATTTAATAATTGTTTAGGAAGAAGGAAAAAATAAATAATATATAGTACCATATTACTTAGTACTGAATTGATGATAACTAATATTCCACCTAGGGTTAGCAATTTCCTTTTTCCAACTACTTAATCCTTTTTGGCGGTCTCTCCTCGACATGTATCCATTCAATATTAATAAGTCTCTGATAATGTATCAAAATACCCAAGTAGGTAATTGGAAACTAGCCTTGTCCGTCGCCAAATAATTCAGCATACATGTGAGCTTCGTAAAAAAAAACTCTTGTAGAAATTTATTTTCAGACCTAAAAGTTCCTCAAAAGCTAAAAATAATAATTTCAATTTTTTGTTGTTTTGAGGTTGTGTTCCATAAACAGAATCATAGCATCCGCATTGAAGAATAGAAAGTCCACCCTCAACTAGATGTGGAATCACACCCTAAATCTAGCCATCATTTTTGCGTGTTCAATCATGATGGCTAACATATCAGCCAATATGTTAATTTGCATGGACGATAATGGGTCACCTTGTCTTGGTCCCTTTTTCGTTTGGAAGTATATGCCAACATCATAATTGGATTTAATGGACACACTAGTTAAAGCACATCACTCTTTAGAGAAACTTTTCGTTCCGAGAGTCTCTTCAAGAAAATACCACTTGACCTTGTCATAAGCTTTTTCAAAGTCAAAATTTAACTATTTCATGTAGGATTACAACCCCATCTAGGATGTTTCTTTCTTGCATAAAAGAAGTCTATGTAGGATGAACCACATGGTCTTCCACCGAGTCTAGCCTAATTGTTGCTACTTCAGTGAAGATTTTAAAACTAACCTTAAGGAGGCATATATACTTGTATTGTTAGGTCCTTTATTCATCATTAGTTAACCTTAGATAATAAAATTATCGCATCAAAGTTTAGGCGAAGCTGGTCTAGTTATCCAACATGAAGGAAGCCAAACTAATCTAGAAGGTCTGACTTGATGACATCTCAGAAGTTCTGGTAGATATCAGCTGGAAATCCATCCGGATTTGGGGCTTTGTTGTGCTCCATTTCGAAAACTACCTTTTAACTTCCTCCCAAGTATAGAGGTGTAGTAAAAAAATATTTTCGTCAACATGAACTTAGGGAATGTCATCTTTTTGGGACTCACCCATACAGAAGTTGCCTTTTTTGGGGCTCCGACAAACCTTTATAATAATTTGTTATGTATGATTTGAGCTACTCATAACCCTTAATCATGTCATCATCCTGTACGATAGAATGAATAAGTTTATCCTAATGTCTTCCATTAGAGACACTATGGAAGTATCTTGTATTCAAAATCCTTGTTGGATAAATTGGGCCTTGAAACACTGATACAATTTGAGTTCCTCGTCTTGCATAAGTCGTGCAATCTACACATCGATTGCCTTTTTATATATCAATAGACTTCTTTTTGTGCCACCCGGGGCGTACTGCTAGACAAAACACTTAGCGATTAAACGTAAAGGATTAGTGTAGTCGACATTAGAAGGAATGTCCTAGGCGACCGTAATCTAAAAGAAGTGCGAGAATCATATGCATGAGGCCTTCTATCCATTTGGTCATAATGCGCATGTGTTAAGATGCTCTTAAAAGCTTTCTCATAGTTGATTATTGGGAAGCAATTTTTCGAGTCTTTACCAAGCAACCATGATCGAGTGAAGTGTGCCAATATGTGGTAAGCACAAACATCGCCATCAATATCAAGCAGAACGCCTAAGGCCAATGTATAGCTTTTCTACTTTTTTTGGGTCTCAAGGTGTTTGGTAAGAGACTGGGTTAGAGTATATAGTCATTCTATCAACAGGGTCTTTTGGGTGACTAGATTTCAGATCGAGAAATCACAAAATTTTGGGGATAAACAGGGGAAAAACACATCTGAAATTCAATAGAAATGAAATCAAAATTCAGTGGAAATGAAAAAAACCACATTCTACACCTCTGTGCCTTTCAATTCCCACACAACAACAACCACAAATCCCTACGCTCTCAGGACCCTAGCAAAACCCTAGCATCCACATGCGAAATTCAATGGAAATGAAATCGAAATTCAATGGAAATGAAAAAAACACATTCTACACCAGTGTGCCTTTCAATTCCCACACAACAACAACCACAAATCCCTACAATCTCAGGACCCTAGCAAAACCCTAGCTTCCAACACCCGACACCCACCTCTCCTTGCTTTTCTTTTCCGATCGATCTGATGGATACTTGCTCAACATCGTCTGCGTTGGGCACCATCGGTGTGCCGCCCGCCACCAAGCTCACCTAGGAGAACTTCCTATATTGGCAGGCCTAGATGCTTCCCACTCTTCGTGGTGCAAGTGTCATGGGTATCCTTGAGGGATCCGATCTGGCTCCGCCCGAACAACTAGATGTTGAAGATGAGAATAATAAGAAAATCTCAATTCCTAATCCTACATATGACACTTGGATCACGCGGGATTAACATGTGGCCATCTTCCTCATCAATTATCTCTGTGAGGATGTCCCCCACATGTCTTTAGACTTACTCATGCCACTGATTTATGGCGTGCTCTCAAGGAGCTTTATTCCTCTCAGTCCAAGTCAAGGGTCTCCACTATCCGAGGTGCTCTCACGAATACGAAGAAACTTGACATGACGGCTAAACAGTATATCTAGAAGATGGAAGGTTTTGCTTCTGAACTTGCTGCTGCCAGGAAGCCTGTTAATGATGATGAACTAAAGGACTATATTTTGAATGGTCTGGATGGCAACTTCAGTCTACTTGTTGCTGCCATCAACATCGTTCCCTCAATGAACCTAAGTGATATGTGTTCCCAGATGCTAGAGTGTGAGAATCGTGACAACATGCTGCAATCTACATGACAGGGTCCTGGTCATTTTACTTCTTTGGTTAATATGGCACCTCTGTGTCCAAACTCATCTTATGGGGGAGGACCTGCTCGACCACCGCCACTGCCGGCGTTCTATGGATACCAGCATCTACCACCACAGTATGCTCATGTGTACCAACATCCACCATAACTGCCGCAGCAGTAGTATGCACCAGTGTATCCACATTTCAACCACCACTCATGCCCTATCCGCCTGCACCGTACGTTCAACTGTCGCCCTACCATCCTCCATAGCAGCAGTGTTACCTGCATCCTCCTCAACAACAACAGACCTATCTGCAGCAGTTGCAGCAGCCTGGATGTCAGGATCAGGCTCTGCCCCAACCTTGGGGGCGTCATCAGAAAGGGGGCGCAAGGATCGTGGACGCGTGGAATTCACATGGAAGGAAGGTGTGTACTGTCAGATTTGCAAAAAGGAAAGCCACCCCGCTAATGAGTTATGTTGGCGTTATGGTGATGATGATGACGACACATCGAAGGAAAATAAGGACGCCTACGTATACACCAATTCATACATGAATACTGGAGATACAAACCATACCACAGGACATCTCAACAATCTTTAGGTTCATGAAAATTATCAAGAGCGTGATCAGGTTCACAATGCTAGTGGACAAGGTATTGAAATTGCTAACATTGGTCATTCAGTTTTTCACACCCTGCATTTCTCTTTACAACTCAAAATATTCTTCATGTTCTTGCTTCCTCTATGAACTTGTTGTCTGCACATAAAATTGCCCTACACAATAATGCCTTTATTGATATTCATCCATTCTTTTTCTTGATTAAGGATCAGGCAACGAAGCAAACTGTATTTAGAGGTCCATGTCATAGTGGATTATATCCTCTAGTTTTAGTTTCATCGGAGCCATCCAAGCATGCACTTGTCACCATCAAGCCTTCATCCTCTACATGGCATCATCATCTAGGGAATCCATTATCTTTCATTGTTCAGCAAATACTTAGGAAGAATAAGCTTTCGTATTCCGTAGAAATAAATTCTTAGATATGTGATCCATGTCAACAGGCTAAGAGTCGCCAACTACCCTATCCTATCTCTACTAGTGTTTCTACAGTTCCTTCGGAACATATATTTTTTGATGTATGGGGTACAACTCCTCTTTCTGTAGGCAAACATGCATACTATGTAAGCATTATTGATGATTTTAGCAAATTTACTTGGATATATTTTCTTAAGAAACATTATGATGTGTAGAGCGCTAGTTTAATTGGTAGGAAAATTCTCACCATGCAAACATAATGGGTGGTGAGTATGAAAACTTAAATGGATTTGTTTCAAAGAGTAGGCATTTTCCATCATGTATCATGTCCCTATGCTCATCAACAATATTGCTCTGTTAAATGTAAACATCGTCATATTGTGGAAATAGGTATTGCATTACTTGCCAATGCTTTCATGCCTCTAAAGTACTAGGATGATGCTTTTATCACAACCATGTTCCTCATAAACTTGTTACCTATAAAGGTTCTAAACTTTGAGACACCTACAGAAAAACTCCTTCACATCAAACCCAACTATGAGCCTCTCAGAATTTTCGGTTGTGCATGTTGGCCTAATCTTCGTCCCTACAACAAACATAAGCTATCTTTTCATTCCAAGCGCTGTGTTTTTCTTGGTTATAGTCCTCGTCACAAAGGGGTGAAATGTCTGGATGTGACCACCGGTCGTGTCTATGTCTCTCTTGATGTAATGTTTGATGAGAATGTTTTTCCTTTTGCATCTCTTCATCCAAACGTTGGTCGTCGTCTCCGTATAGAACTTCTTATCCTTCCACAAATTGACTCCTCTTCGGCATAGAGTGATAGGTGTGTGCATATTAATGATCACTATTTGCATATTGTTCCTTGTTGATCCTCCACAGTCTTCTACCGAAGGTACCCGTACAAATTCTACTCAGAATTCCGAAGAAACTGCTGAAAACAACGCATCAAATAACGCTACAGAACAAGAGAACGGGATAAACCAATTTGGCAGCAATCCCGAGGTGGATTCTGATGTAGTATCAGCCTCGGATTGCTCCCCAGCTACCTCCAGCCTTTCTTCTCCTGCCTGCGCACGCGTGCGCCAGCCACCACTCGACATGTCGCTGCTGGAGCCAGCCTCCCCATGCGCCTGTCTGCATCACCTGGTCCGCACCAACCCGGGGAGGACACGTCGTTGTCAACGCCATGTACGCCCCTATCACCTACATCCTCGCGTGGGTCGTTGTAGCGGTCTCCACCTCCCAAGACTACTTTGATAGCATCGATAGCCGACAACAACAGGGTCAGCGCTACTAACTCGCCTGGAGCGGAGCTGCATCAGCCGCACGTGCAACAGCCGCATGTGCCTGCTTCTCCTGGATCTTCTGCGCCGCACCAACCTACACATCCTCTTTCCCTTGGTGTACAAACTTGGCTGTAGAAAGGTATTTGACACCCGAAAAATATACCAATGGTAATGTTCGATATGCTTTGCTCACATCTATAGGAGAACCTACAAAACTATCTGAAGCTCTAGCTGATACAAATTGGAAGCATGCTATGCAAGATAAATATCATTCTCTTATTGCCAATAACCCTGGCATGTAGTGTCACCAAGCTCAAGCAAAAACATTATTGACTGCAAATGGGTTTACCGCATCAAGAAACATGTTGATGGTGATGTGGACAGGTATAAATCACGTCTTGTTGTAAAAGGATTCAAACAACGTATGTTATAGACTATGAAGATACTTTCAGTCTTATTGTTATGGATGCTACTGTTAGACTTGTTCTATCCATATCAGTTTTACAGGGATGAAGTTTACAGCAGCTAAATGTAAAGAACGCGCTCCTACATGGTGTTCTGGAAGAGGAGATTTATATAAAACAACCACCTAGTTTTGAGTCTTCTCCTACTCCACATTACATTTGCAAGCTATACAAAGCTTTATATGGTCTTAAACAGGCCCCTCGAGCTTGGTACTCTCATCTCAGCTCCAAACTTCAGGCTCTTGGGTTTATTCCCTCCAAGGCTGACACGTCTCTGTTCCTCTATAACCAGTCATGTATCACTTTGTTCATTCTCATTTATGTTGATGACATAATAGTGACGAGCTCCTCTGATCAAGCCATCTCAGCTCTACTTCATAATTTAAGTTTAGAGTTTGCTTTTAAGGATCTTGGAGACTTGCATTATTTTTTAGGCCTTGAAATTCATCAAGGCACAGGTAAGGTTGGTCTCACGTTTCAGAGGTCCTCTTCCACCCTTCTTAATGCCTATTTCGATGCAGATTGGGCAGGTGCTTTAGATGATAGACGTTCTACTGGTGGTTTTGTATATTTTGTTCCAATCTTATTTCTTGGAGTGCTAGAAAACAACTTACTATGTCTCGCTCCAGCACAGAAGCTGAATACAAAGTCCTTGCAAATGCCACCGCGGAGCTCATCTGGGTTGAAGCTCTGGTACGAGAACTTGGTGTTACACTCTAGGAGAAACCATGTCTGTGATGTGATAATCTCGGTGCTACCTATCTTTCCGCCAACCCAGTTTTTCATGCTCGCACAGAACACATTGAGATTGATTTTTTCTTTGTTCGAGAACGAGTTGCTAGCAAGCAACTTGATGTCAGGTTCATCTCAAGTAAGGATCAAATTGCTGATGGATTCACCAAGACATTATGTACTAAGAAAATAGTTTAAGCGTAATTTAAACCTCTTCCAGATCTAGATTAGATTAAGGAGGTATTAGACATGTAATATGATACGTACGACCACGAAGGGGCTCTTCCTTGCTCTATAACACGTAACCGAGGCTACCGAAAGAGGCTATCGTTCCACCCTAAAACTTCCATATATCACACTAGCACCAGATACCCTGAGATGAACCCGGAGAAATTGAACCAAGGGAGGAAGCTGAAGCTACCCCGACAATCTGTACATATACCATCCTTGTAAAACTGACTGCTTGATATTTGAACTCCAATTCTGCACGTCGATCTTTAGTAGCCATACTTATACAGCTGACATTATTAACCGCACGCCGCAACCGGCCGGTCTCATCAATTCACAAGGCTGTACACGCAGTACATATTATGTTTTCTCGTTTAAATATGGCTCCTTTAAATACGGTATGTATCTACTCTGTTGTCCAGCCATCTCGTCACTGACCGTAAAATCTGAACATGCACGCACACACTGGCTATAATGGAACCATTTTGGAGATCTAAAACCACGGTAGATCGAGTAACAAAGAAGCAGACACCGGGCGCACATAGCATTCCGGTTCGGTTCAACGGTGTGATCCCACAGCCATGGCGTATCGAGCGTACGGGCCACGTGAGGCAACAAGCGCAAACCCTTGTCCCATCGCATCCACGCCACGCCCGACTGCCGGAGACGCACAAAGCAAGCGGTGTGGACGTACATGCCAAAAGATGCTGTGCGCGACGAGCTCGGTCGATCCATCCCCTCAACTCGCTTCTCCTCCTCCACCCTTGGGCCCAACCGGCCTCGCCGTCTCCGTGCTTGTTGTCCTCACCGCCATGGGGCCGTGCGCGCACCACAGTACAAACAGCTACGGAAGGAATTGAAGACGTACGCGCGCGCGCGCAGAGGCTGATCGATCGATCGATCGATCGATGACCCGACCGGCCTATATATGCGCACCGCACGTCGACCGATTGTAACCAGACAGATGAATCGATGGCCACCAACCGGGTCGCCATCGCGATGGATCGGAAAATTAAACCGATCGATAGATGATAGATGATGATACATCTCGGCCTCGGCGTGCGTCGGAGCTACGTAACCAGCGGCGAGCGAGGTGTCGAGTTTCCCACCGACGGGCATGGGCGCTCCCTTGTCAGGTCGAGGCCACAAACTGGTGGGCGCAACCAACCCCATCTGGGATGGAAGCCTGGAACGCTCGCTATCGCTAGCTAGCTAGATGAACGGGTACACGGTGTTATTACTCACCAAACGAATTTTTGTTACTGCAGCTAGCATCCCCGCATTGCATCCAAGGATCCAGCAAATTAAGGACACTTGATTGTTCCGTGGTGACAAGAAGAAACCTGGGTGTCCTGTCAAGTGTGAGGCTGTTGTTAGTATGATCTCCCCACGTCCGTCCGTTGGGACGGACGACTTGGTCCAGCGCCCTGATCGGGGACGCCCAACGTTATCATCGTTGGTGGGCCCCTGTCGCGCAACGCTATATAGAAGAGGTAGGGGCCGGGGGCACGACTCTCGAGGTTCGTCGCCCGTCTCACCCCACCAATACATCCAAGCTCAAAGCCACCGATCAGGCAAGCGCTGCAGCGGCAGGAAGTACCACAACACCGCTGCCACCACTCCCTCCGTCGTCCATGTCGACCTCATCCTCGACAATGAAGACCGACGGTATGCCATCTCTCTTCTCCTAGTCGTTCTCATCTAGATCCCACTAGCGAACTCATCTTTTCCTAAGTACAAGCCTAGTACTCGCTAGATTTACACCTAGAGATCCTAACAAGAACTAACAGCTGTGTGATCGATGGGATCGACGGTTGACATGAGGTATATAACGCGCCCCCATGCAAGTACTCCCGTCCAACCTAGTAGTACAGTACGTGGCTATACGTATACATACGTACGTATCCAAGAGAAGATATATACCCGTACCTAACTTGCAAACAGAACAGTAAATGTACTCTCTGTCTGCAACTTCAGATTTTTTTAGATTGCACATCTTCAGATTTTATTGCACATCTTCAGATTTTGAGTTGTGATCGATGATACTCCATATCAATCGCAATCACGACCTGACCAAGTATCGGTCCGACTGTCCGAGGCCAAAGTGACACTTAGTTCAAGTCTTGACCCTAGGATCTGGTCTTCCGGACCGGATAATGGCGGCGTTGAGGTGTAGCTTCATCTCTTGAGGGTATCGTTCGTGGAACAATTCCGATGGAAGGGGCAAGAGGTGGATCGGTGTCATATCTACCACATTGACTGCGGCGGAACCGGCTGCGTGGCGCAACGGGGACTTGGTGACAGGCAGGTCTTGATGGACTCGTGCAAGGCGGATGTTGCTATCTGGTGCCGTGGTGGCATCGATGGCAGGTCTGGCAAGGTCAATACCTAGATCCCTGTCGCGAAGATTTGTCGACGGAAGATGGCGGCGGCGACTTCTAGAGCGCATGCGCTGGTGCGTGCCGAGGGTGAGCCAAACTAGCTTGCGTCCTTGGCCAGCCGTTGGACGATTAAGTGAGGCCTCTAGTTTTGTGATGATGTACATAGGTTTGAGCTCAGGACGCTAGCTCCGACATGGTCACCTCTTCATCAAGGTTGTAGGTGATGTGACTGTTGTCGTTAGTGAGATGAATTCAGGTTTATCTATGTATTCTATCTGTAAGGATTTACTAAATAACAAATAAAGAAAGGTGTGCATACCATTTTAATACAGAGATGGGGGTATCACCTCCATTTCGGGAAACACGTTGTTTTGATAACAGTGTTATGGATCACAACAACAAACAAAAGTAGTTGATCAATTTTCTAGTTTATTTCATTAACATGAAAAGCACCTCTTTGCAAACGTAATTGACTAATTTCGTTGAAGGTGTTTGCTCTGGTATTACCCTCCCTCCTAACTCATACCTAACTCGGGCAATCTCAAACACACGGACGGCTCAGATTGCTTGATATCCCTTCGTGATCAGTACTAAATGGGTATACATAGCCTGTACAAAACCCGTATGGCCCAACTACATTGTATGAATAAGTATAAGTTCGAGTATGTATGTACACCGGGTCATCGACAACGACTTGGCGACGCAATGGTGATGTAGGCCAGCCACGATAGACTCCGAGGTGGTTCTGGCCGGCACGAGCCTCGACATAGACTTGTAGGTGTGTGTCGGCTGGCAGGGTTGGCGGCGGCGTGGAAGCGCACTGATGCGACAGACGACGGACTTTCCGATGCCTATCATTTATGTGTCTGGTTGGTTGGGAAGAACACGTGAAGGCGCCGGACATGTTCGGCCATCGTAGAAACTAAAATCGGACTATCCCGCTTAATGGGACAGACTATTCGGCGAAGAAGTTACGGATGAACAATATTTTGACAGGAGCTACTGGGAGTAGCCGAACAAGTTGCCGGACTTGTTGTCGGGCAAGATGAAGTTTCTGTACAAGTCTACCAACTTGTCTGGTGGCCCTGATCGCGTGGTTGGCGGCGGTGGCCTTGATAACGTGGTCGGACAACAGCAGTGATCGGCGCATGCGAGTTTGGTGGCTCGGGGTTGTGTGCGGGACAAAGATCGAAGACTGTCGTATGCCTATATACATGATCATACCTCCGATCTGTATGCATATACATGGGTATACCGGGTTTTAGATATGGGCTTCTACGAGTTTGGAGGGAGGGGGGTTGTAGTGGAACAAGCCTCTTTCGTTGAATTCATATTCTGAAGGGGTCTAGTTATATAGGGAACCGAACTTCACTTGTGAGAGCGCAGTGCCCACCCGTATTCGAATCATGAAATCCACGGTGAACTTCACTTCTATTCAAATATGCCGTCAACCGGTATCGATGTCATGGTTGCTACGGTGGCGTTGTGTGGGACAAGAATAAAATATACCCACCTTCTCATCCATCTCGTGAGCGGCGATTTCGCCGGTGACATTGAGAAGGGCGGGGATTAGTCTAGCTTCCGCTTACATGAAGTGGTGGATTTCGTTTAGTGTTTTGTGTCAAAAGATTTGGATGAATTCAAGAGTTCAATGATGATGACCCCAGCCATCATCAAGAATATCTGCCTGCCTCCCATAGGGAACCGACGATAGGGACGCATTGACAAGGATTCACTTTGGTAGCAGTGGCGGTCGTTAGGTGGTCTAAGGATATCGATGTAAATTTTATTATGTTTGAGATACTTTATACTTCGTGTGAACTCATCAACTAAATCTGGATTGACATCTTTCTCGCCCAAAAATATGCCACCGGCCTCTTTTTTCCCGGTTAGCTACTCCTCTGTTTCAAAATATAACATGTTTTAGCCTTTTTTCTACAACACATCTACCTAGATAGTTTTTAGTGTATAGGTTCACTTATTTTGCTTCAAACTTACACAATAAAATGTCATGATGCATGCGGTTTAAAAGAAGACTAAAATATCTTATATTTTGAAACGGAAAGAGTATATAATTGATCCGGAAAGATTACAAACCGAGCGGGCGCAATAGTGATGGCTTCCATGTGTATTGACTTCCATCAAAACCGCTTTGCCAAACCATGCATTAACGACTGCCAACATGCATGCTGCATCTGAACACATGGTGGTGTACCGTTCAGGTGCACTTGTTAGATTGATCTCCACGGTCGTCCCAAAGGACGACCGACTCGATCACGCGTCTTGATCGGGGGCGTCCAACGTTATCATCGTTGGTAGGGCCCCGTCGCGCAGCGCATATAAAGAGGTGGGGTCCGGAGGCACGAACCTCAAGGTTCGTCCGTCGACTCGCCCACCGCACAACAAAAACCCTAAGGCCACCCGATCTGGCACAGCGCTGCAGTGGCAGGAATCACCCACCTCACCGCCGCCACCACTCCATCGAGCTCCATGACAAGCTCCTCGTCAACCTCTGATACGTCCAAAACGTATCTACTTTCCCGAACACTTTTGCTATTGTTTCTCCTCTATACTTGTGTGATTTGGATGCAACTAATGCGAACTGATGCTGTTTTCAGCAGAATTGCCTTGGTGTCTACTTTTTGTGCAGAAAATCAACTATCAGGAAAAATCCCAGAAAATATGCCAAAAATCATATTTTACCCGAAGACTCCAGGAGCCAGAATACGAGATGGAGAAGAGCCCTGGGGTGGCCACACCACCTGCTGGCACGGGCCAGGCCAGGCCGCGCCAGGGGGTGGTGTGGGCCTCCCAGGCACCCCCTCGACCTCTCTCTTCGCCTATAAGGAGCCTTCTAACCTAAAAACTTCGGGGGGGTCGACGTTTTTCCAGAAGCAGTTCCGCTCCGCCGCCACCACCAGATTCCATGAAACAGCACCAAAAACTTCGTTCTGGCACCCTGCCGGGATGGGGAATTGGAGGAGATCATCGCCATCATCATCACCATCGCTTCTCCATCGACCATGCATGTTTCCCCCATCTATGAGTGAGTAATCCCCCGCTATAGGCTATGGGGATGGTAGGGAATGGATGAGATCGTTCATGTAATGGCATCAGATTGTTAGGGTATAGTGCCTAGTGTCATTTATTAGTGCTTTATGACTTTGTTGCGACTTGTTGTGCTTAATGCTTGTCACTAGGGTCCGAGTGCCATGATTTCAGATCTGAACTTATTATTGATTTATTATGATAGTATTGTTTTGGGTCTTATCTACAAGTTGTATACACATGTCGTTGTCCGGAACCTATGGCCCCGAAGTGACAGAAATCGGGATAACCAGAAGGGAAAGGCTTTGATGTGAGGATCACAAGTGTTCATGGAGTGTTAATGCTTTGCTCCGGTGCTCTATTAAAAGGAGCACCTTAATTGCCAGTAGTTCCCTAGAGGCCCCGCTGCAAACGGGCTGGCAGGACAAAAGATGTTGTGCAAGTTCTCATTGCGAGCACGTATGACTATATATGGAACACATGCCTAGGATTGTCTAGTACTTGGATGATTTATCTTATTTATCTGCAATTGCCCTATGTTATGATCGTTATGCGAATTGTCTTGTCCATGCAACGCCCGTCCATCCATCCCTATGCCTACCGCACTCGAATCCCACTGTTTACTGCTTTTGTTACTACTATCTTTGCTTTACTACTGCTGTTACTTTACTATTTCTACTACAAAACTGTTGCTACTGATAAACTGCGGTGAGCAAGATTGTTTCCAGGTGCAGCTGAATTGATAACTCAGTTGTTAAGGCTGATAAATATTCTTTGGCTCCCCTTGTGTCGAATCAATAAATTGGGTTTCACTTCCCTCGAAAATACTGCGATACACCCCCTATACTTGTGGGTCATCAAGACTATTTTCTGGCGCCGTTGCCGAAGAGCATAGCTTTATTTATCAAGTTCACTTGGATTCTCTATTGTTCGCTATTTTCCATCCATCATGGGTAAGTCTCGTGATGGCAAGGTTCCTATTTTACCATCCACTACAAGAAGAGGTACGGTTCTAAACACCTCTACTGCTCTTGATTCACCGTCAGTTTTGAGTAAGTTCCTTACACCACCACATACACATGCTACACACACTGCTACTACTGCTGAATCTAAAACTTCTGATACTTATGATGCTGCTTCTACTGTGATTGATAAGAGTGGTTCATTAGGTCCTTTCCTAGATGCTACGATTGCTAGAACTATAGCTGGAAATACCAAAACTCCTAATGAAGACACTGCCACACCTGCTAGCTCACCTGAGTCTAGTAAGAGTTATGATGCTGAAGAAGATTATGTTGAGATGACTGATGAGTTTATTGAAGAATGTAGGAACACCCATGATAGGAGCGCTGCTAAGAGTCTCCTTGAGAGGCGTACTATTAGACCCAAATTATCTCTTGATGCTAGATTCGCTCCTTCTCCCATAAATATTATAGATGAAGATTATGATTTCTCTCTCGATCTATCTTACATAGCTATTGTCGAGAAAGAACCCTTTTGTGGGACTAAGAATGAAAGTGCGGTAGCACATATGAATGAACTTTCTACCATGAGTGGCTTGTTTTCTGATGATATTAAGATGCGTACTTACTTTGTTGCTAAGATTTTCCCTTTTTCACTGAAAGGAGAAGCTAAAGCTTGGTTTGGTAATTTACCTCCTTGATCTATTGATAGCCCTGAGTGTTTGATTAGTACTTTCCTGCAGAAATATTTTCCTCCTAGTGCTAGACATGCTGTTTTGCAGGAACTTTTTGATTTTAAACAGGGAGAAAAAGAGGTATTGCCCGAATCTTGGGCAAGGTTTTGTGCTTTGATTCATGCACAGGCTGGAAGTCCATTACCTAAGAATGAGCTTCTTGATATATTTTATAATGGACTAACTGAAGAATCTAGGACATACCTAGATAGTTGTGCTGATTGTGTTTTTAGGAATAGGACTCCGAAGGAAGCTGAGGAATTAATGGCTAAAATAAGCAAGAATTATGAAGATTGGACTCCTCCTAAACAAGCTATACCTGAAGTAATTGTACCTGAACCATCTATTCCTGTGCCTATTCCAACATCAAAGATGAGGGGAGTTATTGAATTAAATGATGAAGTGATGAAGGAAGCTAAGAAATGTCTTAAGGAGAAGGGAATTAAAGCTGCAGATGTCAAGAATTTACCTCCTATAGAAGAATTATGTAAGCCTATTTCCTACTCATCCACTATTGAGGTACACTCTCTCCAACACTTTGATGAAGGTGATATCCCTTACTCTAAACCTCCTGATCAATGCTTAGAAGAATTTGATATCTTTATTGTTAAGAAAGATAACTTTAATAAAAGGATGCAAAATCATCTAATGGAAAACACTAGAGCTATGGTTGAGTTGAAAGATATTGTGGAAAGAACCTCTAATGATGTTAAAATGATTGTTAAACACTTTCAAATGGTTCAAACTCAAATAGATCAACTCGTTAAAGTGCAAAACGGCTTGCTAGTTAATGCTGCTAAAGAAAAACATGCTTATGAAATTAGAACTAGAAGTGGTGCTGCTACCCAGGATCCTCTATATCCTGAGGGGCATCCCAAAAGAATTGAGCAGGATTCTCAACAAGCTAAAAATAGTGGTTCTACTCATAAGAAAAGGAAAAAAACATAAAACTGTTGTAGAACCCTCTGAACCTGCTATAGATCCTAATAGTATATCTATCTCTGATGCTGAAACTGAAAGTGGTAATGAAGAAAATGAAGTGCCTAATGAAGAAAAAGTTGAAGAAGAACCTGAAAAGCACACTAAGACTACTAAATACACTAAAGAAGATTTTATTGCTAAGAAACATGGTAGTGAAAGAGAACCTTGGGTCCAAAAACCTATGCCTTTCCCTGATAAGAAACACAAGTCAAAGGAAGATGAACACTATAATAAGTTTTGTGAGTGGATGAAGCCTTTATTCTTGCAAATTCCTTTGACTGATGCTATTAAATTGCCTCCTTACTCAAAGTATATGAAGGATATTGTCTCGAATAAAAGGAAGATCCCTAATGAAGAAATCTCTACTCTGCTTGCTAATTATTCTTTCAGTGGTAAGGTTCCTAAGAAACTTGGAGACCCAGGGATTCCAACTATACCTTGCTCTATTAAGAATAGTTATGTTAGAACTGCATTGTGTGATTTGGGAGCTAGAGTTAGTGTTATGCCTTTCTCTCTCTATAAGAGGCTTCAGCTTGAAAAATTGATACCAACTGATATATCTTTGCAAATGGATGATAAATCTACCACTATTCCTGTGGATATATGTGAGGATGTACCTGTTCAGGTGGCTCGCAATTGCTTGATATTAACTGATTTTGTTGTGCTTAAAATGCCTGAAGATGATAATATGTCTATTATTCTTGGGAGACCTTTTCTTAATACTACAAGAGCTGTTATTAATTGTAATCAAGGAAAGGTGACCTTCAATGTTAATGACAAGGAACATATTGTCTATTTCCCCAAGAATATTGAAAGGACTTATGGACTAAATTTAATTGAACATGTTGAAGGCATTCAAGTTGGAGAAATATATTGTCCCATACCAAGAGAAAAAATTGAAACTATTATGATTGGGACCATTGCTATCAAGGTTGAGGTAACATAATCGTTAGTGGAGTACAAAGTTTTGTTTCATATGCAATTGTTTTGGTAGCAAGACTTGATCAACCTTGCTAACAAAAGGATTCCATTGAACAAAACAATATTTTCATTATGATTATCTCCGTTTATTTTTATCTTTTGCTTTTTAGTTTTTGTTTTCGTTTAGTTTTCTTTGTGTCGTTAGTTGCTTGCATGTTAGAACTTCTGTAGTTCTAGCCTTGTTTTGTCCTTGCATCATGTTTCCAAAAGAAAAAAAATCTGTCTGTCAGAAAAATCATTCTTCTATTTCTGAAAATTTCCCAAAAACAAAGTGTCTCGAAAAATTCCAGAAAACTCATATTAAATTTTTACGTGAAAAAAGGGGCAGAGGAGTACCTGGGAGGTACCAGGGGGCCCACCAGGCAGGCACACCATGTGGTGGCGCGGCCAGCCCTGGGTGGCGCCATGCCCTGGTGTGGGCCACCCCTGGCCCCCCACTACTTCTCTCACCTGTCACTTTCTTGTCTCTCACAAGTAAGCTCCAGTTCATAGCTCAAAATCACGTTCTTTCTGTGCTTGCTCTAGATTTCTTCGATCTCCTTGCTCAGACCATCTTTCTTGCTGAAATTTGGAGCAATTGTTCCTTGGTATGTGACTCCTCCCTTTGTCCAAGTAGATTTGTGTTTAGTGGATTATATCTTGAGTATTTTGCTGTTGTAGGTGACTGGTTATGAGAGCTTGTAAGCTTGTTTGATGCTTAGAGATATAGTTTTGATGAATGTTTAGGCCTCTTGCAAGTCCCTATGAGTAGAATCCTTCATTATATTTACTTTGCAATCACTTGTTTAATAGGTGTTTAAATTTCAGAATACCAAGCATGAACAACCATACTTTTGGAGAGATATTTCAGAGTGATGCACCTAGGAGGTCGAGGCCCTCAAGAACAGCCTCTCAAGCTAGTCCATCATACAATGAAGATCTCACTGCAACTCGTATTGGCAGTGAAAGGGATGACGGGGATGCTCACCCATCCTCTTTTCCTTGTTTTACTTTCTTGCAAGTTGTAGGTATTCTTGATGATTTCTTGCTACTGATTGAGAGGGTTGGCTTAACCTCTTATATGCAAGATGAGAGTGCACAATACGCTATGCTCACCAAAACTTTTGTTGAGAGCTTCTCATTTACTAACACATCCTATCATTCCACTGTCTCCTTTAAAATCTATGATATGCCCTTCACCATGCCTTTGGAGAGATTTTGCAGTATTGTAGGTGTGCGTATGACAGAGACCGTGAAGAAAACTCAAGGGCGACCCGCTGATTTGTTGGAGCTTTACCGAGGGGTGACCAATGATGATGACCGCGTGGCGCAGCGCGGAAAGATAAGAAATATCCAACTCCCTGCTCTTAGATACTTTGCTTACTATCTTGCCACTAGTGTATTGGGTAGGGAGAACACTAGTAATATCTCCAACTATCACTTAGCTTTCCTTGCTGCTGCGCTCAACAACGATACTCGGTACAATCTTGGCTCGCTTATTTCTTGCCGCCTAGCTGCTAGGGGGCCTATCTATGGGGGCATCATTGCCTCGCGTGTAGTCGATGCATTAGATCTTTCGGTGGCCCCTGATGATGTTATGCTAGCACCATAGAGGCTCGACCTTGTTGCTATGAAAATTCATCACTTTGTCACTGCTACCTCTGATTTGAACAATCTAGTATATAGGATGCTTTTCACTGATGGGGATGAAAGGGAGACCCTTTTGCCACAACCTGCTTTGTTTAATGTTGACAGGAGATCATGGTCGCGCTCCAAGGAGGAGGTGGACGAGCAGCTTCGCTTGTTGGGTTTCCACGAGCAGCACTAGGAGGATGTGCCCTCCTATGATTACTCCGCACATTACGGGGGGACGTACTCGAGCTCGCACCAGTACGAGGGTACCTCCTCGTCGTACCACGGTGACACTTCATCTTGGCCAGCTTGGGATTGATACCCACTTAGGCCAAAAGCCTAAGCTTGGGGGGGGGGGGGGGGTACGCCGACACCGCACTCATCTCCATATCATGTTGCGTCGGTACTTTGTATATTCATGTTTTCTTTTTTCCTTTTAGTTTTCGTTCTTCTTTGCTTTTGCTTTCTAAAAACACAAAAAGACCAAAAATATTTTTGTTGTTTCTCTTTGGCTTGCTTCTTCTTTTTGCCTTGGTTTGCTTTTTTCCCTTTTTGCTTTGTTTGAACTATCCCAAAAACCCAAAAAGATTTTGCTTTGCTTGTTTTTATCTTTTGGTTCTTATTTAAAAATCGAAAACACCAAAAATATTTGTCGTTCTTCTTTGGTTTTTGCAAGTCTGCTACAGGGTTCGGCAGTTCTCAGTGGATTATTGGTTTCATATTATTATTCAAGCCATACAAGTGAAGAGCAATAATGAGGATTAATGACAACTTGAGGCATGGTAAGAGGCTGGTAACGAACTCTATTTGTCTTCATTTTTGTACATATACTCATCTTTGTGAGCTTGCTTAGTCCGTTCATGTAGAGTGTATGTTTTCTTTGGATGCTTAATAGTTCTTGCTTTCTTATGATTAGCTCCAGCTCGCTAATAGTTTGTAGCATGTCTTATGAATGTTTGCTTGCATTACTCTATTCATAAATTGGTATGACACCGTGGTATCATCCTCTGAATGTTTCATTTGAATTGACATGGCACATGCTCACGCATGCACAACACTGTAATCAGTTGAGCCTCGATGAATTATTTTGCCTTGAGGATCTTGAATCACTTTCATGCCATGAGTAGTCCTATTTTGTTGCAAGCATGATAATGACAGCTATTGCTCTCTCGTTTGTCGCTCCCTTACTATTTCTAGCCTTCACTTCCACTGAGTGTTTTACTCATGTTTCCAACTCCCTAAACCAAATATTTCCAAAGTGTCCACCATACCTACCCATTAGCATCATTTGCTACCTCCGTGCATATTCATTATGCTTTGTTTTTTTCCGAATAAAATGTTTGCTTGTTATGAGAAAAGTTAGTTAGTAAAGCTCTCACGAACTTGATGGCACACTTTATTTTCTTGCACTTAATAAACCTGAACCATTGTGTCCTACTTTGTTGTGCATATGCTTGCGCTTTATGAGTTGAAGTTAGCAGAACCATGTATCATGGGGACCGCTTTCAACGCTTCATTGGTACTTTGTACCTAGTTGATATCATGTTCTTTTGCTTATGGATCCCGGCGGTGTGAAATAAAAGTGGAACTTGTAAGATCATGGAGTTTGTATGTATGTTAGAGAAACGCCTGGGCCGCTAGCCTAAGCCATGCCTAATCATGGTGGAAACTTGCAGCATAACTGTAATGAGCATTCTATGAAGCATCCTCAATAAAAATCTATGCACATAGTAAATAAAAAGATCGCTGAGATGCTCATTGTCTGCTTGCCTTGTCATTTTAATTATGGGATAGCTCCTGTGTCATATGCAAGGGGTACCCTGTTGGCGGTTCTCTATGATATGTATGTACTTACAATGACAAGAGCTTAATTGTGACTGAAGTTGAGTAGCATGAGGATCGGTCTTCGTAAGTAAGGGGCATGAGACTTCAATTTATAACTTGTCAAGCATATCCTCTTAGTTGTGTCACTTTCACCTTAACCACATTAAAGATGCTTATGATAGGGGCAATGAGAGCTCAAAGCTAACGAGTATCATACTTTCAGCATTTCGAAGCCTTTCAAAATTATTCAAAACTTTTTTCTTCCACTTGTTGAGTCTCCACATATTCTTTGAGCACCTTCTTGAGAGCATAGTTGTCATTCTTTGTGTTTGTTCCAATACTTGATTATTTGTGTTATGACTTTGATGCTTGTATCTTTGATACCTTTACTTCTAGTCATCACTTGAACTTCAGAGGTGCCTTGGCATTCATAATCAAAGGCAAGCGAGATACCACTCTATCATACCTTTCTATGAGCATTGTAATGTTGCTTATGTTTGTGCTTCATGCTACTTATTATTCTTGAGTTGGAATCTCTTCATAGCTTGCAATAACTATTAAGTAGACTCAATTGCATACTCTTTATTATGAATTGTCTAGGTAGTTGATCACATTGCCGAGAATATTTACATCATATGAAGCAAATGTGTTCGTGCATGTTCTTTTATCGCACTCAGTTTTCAACTGAATTTCTTGAGGACAAGCAATAAGCTAAGCTTGGGGGTGAAGGGAATATGCCCGAGAGGCAATAATAAAGTGGTTATTATCTTATTCCATGTTTATGATAAATGTTTATTTTACATGCTAGAATTGTATTGATCGGAAACATCAATACATGTGTGTTTAATAAACAAAAAGGGTTCCTAGTTATGCCTCTCTTATAGACTAGCTTGTTGATTAACTAGATGATCAAGGTTTCCTGATCATGGACATTGGATGTTGTTAATAACAAGTTCACACCATTGGTGGAATGATGTGATGAACATTCATCCGAAGTATAGCATTACGATCAAAGTCATTATGTTTATATTGCTATAACATCATACGAAGTAATCTTTATCCTTAGACCATGAGATCATGTTAATTGCTAACACCAGAAGAGTATCTTGATAACATCAAACGTCACACTGTAACAGGGTGACTATAAAGGTGGGTTCAGTGATACGAAGGTGTTATGTTGAGGCTCATGGATCAAGAGTGGTTTGTCCATCCCGATGATGGATAGATATACTCTGGGCCCTCTCGGTGATATCACATTGAAATAGCTTGCAAGCAAGTGATGTGATCACTAGAATGTTATATCACGGGAACGAGAAAAGAGTGCATGTCGGTAACGAGATCAAACTAGGTATGGAGATACCGATGATCGAATATCGGACATGTAATATATTGCGAGACAAAGGGATTTAGTTACTAGCGTTAAAGGTTCTCACGATCACAGAAGTCATCGTTGAATGTGTAGGAGTCAGTATGGATCTCCAGGTCCCGCTGCTGATTATTGATCGGAGAGGGGTCTCGATCATGTCTGCATTATTCGCGAACCGTAGGGTGACACACTTAAGGGATACTGACACCATTTGGAGCAAATATGTTTCAGATAAAGATTTAAGAAAGCGCTGGAATTATTTCAATAGACACCAAAACTGTTTCGGGTGAAATTGCTGAAATTGGTTTTGCATGTAATATTGAAATGTTGCAGGGGGTTTTATGTGAATGTTTGTTAATTAAAGTAATTCACAAAATTCAGAATAAAAATAATAAAAGAGTTTTATTAAATGAGAGAGCATTAAATTTGGAGACATTTAATGCATTTAAAGTGGAGACTTTAAAAGAGAATGTGAAGGGGCATTTTAATGTGGAGGGGTTACCACCACATGAATGGAGGAGGTGAAGGGTCACCCCCTCCATGCGCCGGCCATGAAGGAGGGGCACCCCCCTCCTCCTATAAAAGGCCACCCCCTCCTCACTTCTCACACACACCTCCTTGTGAAGGATCTCTCTCCCCCTCTAGTATTATTCCCCCATGGTCTCGAATTAGCGAGATACATGTTCTCGGTGGCTTTATCTGGAAAAGAGTTGCTGCTTCCACTGCTTTGCTGGAGCGAGGGACGGAGGTTGTCGGGGTACCGGACGTGTGTGCGATCACGGATGCATCGCTGCTTTGCGGTGCTGGACTTGGTGGTGCTGGAGCTGGATCTGATGGACGTGCTGGAGCCGGACCTGCTGGACTTCATCACGATCTTGAGATCGGCAAGTGTACGACTACATCAACCACGAGTTCCTACTCGTTAACAAAGCTCGTTGTCTACGAGGGTAAGTTCTCGTTGGATGTATGTCCACCCGTTGCTTTGTACCTAGTAGATAGATCTTGGCGTGTAGTTCACACCGTAGGAAAATTTTTGTTTTCTATGCTGCGGACCCAACAGTGGTATCAGAGCCTGATCTATGCGTAGGTGCTTAGCACGGGTAGTACACATATGTTGATATGTGGGCGATGATGATCATGTTATTGCACCTTCTATGTATTTTGGATATTGGTGGCATAGTGGGATGAAGCGGCCCGGACCAACCTTACATGTCATCGTACATGAGACCGGTTCCACGACTGACATGCAACTTGTTTTGCATAAGTGGCTGGCGGGTGTCTGTCTCTCCTACTATAGTCAATATCTGATTTACAACGAGTTGCTAATAACTTAGTTATCCTCGTTATGGTTCATGTTCGTAGGTAAGAACGGTTCTATCTCCGAAAGCCCTAAGCCACGTAAAACTTGCAATTGATAAATTAGAGGCTTCTAGTTTAGATCGTTGCTGGGCTAGTGTATTGATATGGTATTGTTGTAAGTAGATGTATGATAGATACTCTTACAACACACTCAACGTGTAAGTTCCATATACCTTGGCCTTACACACAAAGGAATGATAGAGATCATACCACGATGCAAGTGATAGAGATCAAATGCATGGACCATATCATCTCACTTTTCACATTAGATGTTAGCATCTTATACTGCTAGTTTGGCGTTTTCTGTAGCATTGTAAGATGATCCCTCTTTTAGATATCAAGATAAAAATGTGTTCTTCCTTAAGTATGCACCGTTTTGTGGATCGTATTTCGAGACATCACGTGATGATCGGGTGTACTCGACTCTACGCTTTCATACAAATGGGTGTAAGACAGTTTTACACATGCGAGTACTATGGTTCTTACTTGGCGAACCTAGCATGTACAGACATGGCATCGTAACACGGACCGAAAGGTTAAGCATGAGTCATATAGTTGATATGATGCCCATATAGATGCTCGCCTTTGAAGCTACATCAACTCACGTGATGATCAGACTTGGTGTAGTGGATTTGGTTCATGTAATCACCAAAAAGGCATGAGGGATGTTGTTTTTGAGTGGGAGTTCATTTCTAATTTGGATTAGTCGAACCAAATTTGTCATAAAGTAAATCAAAGTGAATTTGCATAGTTTGTTGTAGTCATTGGCATTCGTTTTCTACCTTATGCTTAGTTTTTATTTGAGATAATAGAACTATAGAATTCTGGATATTTACTTTACGAACTGGTATCGTATTGTTTCGAATGTCAATTTAAAGTTTATAAGTCCTATTGCAAAATTTCAGCAAACTCTATTTACTCCATGAAGTTTAATAAGTAGTATTAGATCAAGAGTAAGAATTCCAATGTTAGTATCTAAAGTATCATGTTTGCCTCCATGATTATTGATATTCAAAAAGTTGTTTTAATATCAAGATTATATTGGAGCTGAAAATTGTTTCAGAAACCATCATGTGTGAAAGATATTGTGATATCTGAAACAATGTTTTTTGGTTGCATTATGATAGAGTATAATTTAGCAAAATACATGTTCTCATATTGTATGAGAATTTGTGAAGGATGGAGATGCTAGGCATCCGAATCTACCAAAAAGGTTTTGGGAACTGATATTATACTCGCGATTCTTCCTTATAGGCTATAGTAGCTTGATCATGAAAGTTGTCATGATAAGGATGAATAGAAGATGTAAGTAAAATGTTTACTACACTAATAGATTACTAAAGAATGGATTTTTGAAAGAACACCAAACATTTGATGATGGTGATCCACTTCAAATTGCAAGTCCAAAGGTATTAGTATTTGACTATATACGCTTTGTACCATGTGTCATGTTGATGACACCACTATTGATGTTGATAGATTCTTTTAAAAGAAAAGTAATTGTTGAAAGAGAATCTATAAAATATTTGGCAGAAAATAAAAGGTTGGAGATGTCCAACTTAGGTATATAGAAGATATACATGTTATGGCTATCTTCCTTGCTTGTTAAACAATGTGGTTCTTAGGTATTGGATACCGAATTGGTTGGTATGAAGTGTCATACAGGACAACGCAATTCATGAACTACAATGGCCTAAGTAACCAGCAAGAGAATGAGTGATGATGTTCATCGAAAACAAATAAAGTGTTATTGTGTTTTTCGTTGTCATCAAACCAAGCCTTCAATATTTGTTTAAATAATTGTTATTTTGTTCTGGTATCATGAGAAGAATGGCTATTCAAATAATTACCGTATTCCATAAAGGATGGATGAACTTTTACAAGTCTAGTTGGAGAAATCACATCCATAAACACTATTGCTAAAATGTCGCAAGACAAATGATTGAAAGATCACTTATGAAGTGACATCGTTGTTTAAATTATATTTCAAAGAAAACATGAAGAAACTCCATGTTGATGGATTTTTGGAGTCTTTGATTTTGATCAATTGACGCATGTGAGACTTTCCTCGAGATAATTGAAACTCCGTCCATAGGCCAGAGAGGAACGGATGACTAGCTTATTGGAAATTGTGCATGCTGATGTGCATAGTCCATTATGTGTAGCCATATGCGATGGATATTTTTGCTTCATATGCTTTCTCCAAAAATTTGAGTGAATATATCTGTATATTTACTTAATAAGGAAGAAGTATGAAACATTTGAAAATTGTTCAAAGACTTTCAAGATGAAGTGGAAAATCATTGTAACAAGAAAATAAAGAGTTTATGATTCGATCATAAAGGAAGATATTTGAGTTACATGTTTAGCAAAAACACCTAAGACTGGAGGAATTGTTCCATGATTTGTGTTTCCCGATAAACCATAGGAGTATGGCATATTCGAGAGATAAAATCAAACCATGTTTGACATGGTAAGATCAAGGGTGTCATTTATAAAACTGCCATTATGTTTTAAGGATTGAAGCTTTAGAGATTACCGCTTTTACACTGAAAAGAGCACCATCGTGATCCATTGAAATGACACCATATGAGTTATGGTTTGGGATAAAACCCGAATTGTCTTTTCTTAAATTTTGGTATGCTATGCATAAGTAAAATGTTTACAACCAAAGTAGGATAAGCACGTCTTTGTAGGTTATCCCAAAGAATTTGTTGGGAATTTCTCCATAACACCGAGGACAAAAGAGTTTGTTACTTGGAATGTCAAGTTTCTTGAGAAGGAATTTTTCGTGAAAAGTTAAGTGGGAGGACAATAGAACTTTGATAAGGTTGTTGAACCTTAGCTATATGTGCTAAGTAGCGCAGCGCCGGAAAGTGTCCCGGTGGCGGCCACAATGCTCATGGCTCTCGTGATTACAAAAGGTGTGATCTCGGAGATTAGAGTTCCTATAGAACCGTGTGGGTCGGTAAGAATCAAATAGTAAGATTTGATAAGCAAGTCGTTATTGTTTTGACAATAATGAACCGACTACATGCAACGAAGCGATGATGGGCCCTGACTCCATAAAATGACTAGAAGTCATAGAATCCGTGATAGTATCCATACACGAGAAAACAAGTTTCTGAACTTGGAAGACCCTCTGGAAAGGCGTGAAGCCTATCGGTCATGTTTGGATCTATAAAGAAATAAGACATGGATGTTTAACATCTATGAAATAGTCGACATGTCGGAAAGAAGTTTACGACAATGTTCAAGGAGTTGACTATGACAAGATTTGATCTTTCATAGCGATATATAGTCTTGACGGATTAATGTAGCAACCACTACATATAATTTGGTATATGGTAGTTGAATAAACGAAACAAGGTTCTTCTAAAAGAACGGTAACCTAGGACATGTACATGACATGGTCCGAAGGGTTTTGTTAATTCAAAGGGTGCTAAAAGGGCATGTAAACTTCAATAGTTGAAGTAAGCATAGCGGAGTTGGAATCTTCACCATGATGAAACTGTTAAAAGAGTTTAAATTCATCGGAGATGATGAAGATGCTTGCATTTGCAAGAAATTAAGTGGGAGCGTTGAGACATATTTCTAATACATTATGTAGAGGACATATTGTTGATTGGAAATGATGTATCTTGTATTAACACAAGTTAAGAATTTCATTAAAATAAGATTTCGATGAAAGACTTGGGCAAACCCGGAATATTAGGCATCAATATCTATATGGATAGATTAAGGCGCTAATATGGTTGTGCCAGACATACATATATGAGATATTGAAAGGGTTCAATATGGAAACAACAAGAAAGGTTCTTGCTGCATGGAAAGGATTGTATCAAAATTCAAGTGTTTCAACACTTGGTGAGTAAAATCACATGAAGATTTTGATCGATTATACCATGATATGTATATATCTAGAATGTCCTATGCTCTAAATGTTATGAGCATATACCAGAATGATTCATAAGATGATCATTGGACAATAGTAAAGATATTCTTATGAGCTTTGGAAGAACTAAGAATATATAATGTATAAGTGACAAATAGTTAAAGGTAGTTCATTGTAAAGTGTTACATTGATACTAGTTTTGTCACAAGATACAAATTAAATTTATCTCAATTTAAACTATGGGTGGCACAATGTAATGGAAAGGATGTTCCATGATGGATTTGGATGAGTTCCAAAGTTGAGGCATTGTGACGGATACTACAACAAAAAGGCTAAGTATATGACTGCTATAGTAGCAGCAAAGGAGGGCATTTGTGTTAAGTAGTTTGTTATCAAACTAGGTGTGGTTCAAAGTGGGCTAATACTATGAAGATATATTGTGTGACAATAATATCAACATATTTTGAGCCGAACGAACTAAAGGTCTCACCAAAGGACCAAATCTATACAATGCCATCTCATTTGAGAATGAGTGATGCGTAGAGACGCAGAGACATGCAAATACACACGGACCTAAAACTGTCAGATCCAGAGATTATGTTAACCACTAGCAATAGCGTATATGCAACACCAGAAAGCCATAGGTGTTCAATACGCAAAGTTTTTCAAACTAGATTATTGACTCTAGTTCAAGTGGGAGACTAAAGGGAATATGCCCGAGAGGCAATAATAAAGTGGTTATTATCTTATTCCATGTTTATGATAAATGTTTATTTTACATGCTAGAATTGTATTGATCGGAAACATCAATACATGTGTGTTTAATAAACAAAAAGGGTTCCTAGTTATGCCTCTCTAATAGACTAGCTTGTTGATTAACAAGATGATCAACGTTTCCTGATCATGGACATTGGATGTTGTTAATAACAAGGTCACACCATTGGTGGAATGATGTGATGAACATTCATCCGAAGTATAGCATTACGATTAAAGTCATTATGTTTATATTGCTATAACATCATACGAAGTAATCTTTATCCTTAGACCATGTGATCATGTTAATTGCTAACACCGGAACAGTATCTTGATAACATCAAACGTCACACCGTAACAGGGTGACTATAAAGGTGGGTTCAGTGCTACGAAGGTGTTATGTTGAGGCTCATGGATCAAGAGTGGGATTTGTCCATCCCGATGACGGATAGATATACTCTGGGCCCTCTCGGTGATATCACATTGAAATAGCTTGCAAGCAAGTGATGTGATCACTAGAATGTTATATCACGGGAACAAGAAAGAGTGCATGTCGGTAACGAGATCAAACTAGGTATGGAGATACCGATGATCGAATCTCGGACATGTAATATATCGCGAGACAAAGGGATTTAGTTACTAGCGTTAAAGGTTCTCACGATCACAGAAGTCATCGTTGAATGTGTAGGAGTCAGTATGGATCTCCAGGTCCCGCTGCTGATTATTGATCGGAGAGGGGTCTCGATCATGTCTGCATTATTCGCGAACCGTAGGGTGACACACTTAAGGGATACCGACACCATTTGGAGCAAATATGTTTCAGATAAAGATTTAAGAAAGCGCTGGAATTATTTCAATAGACACCAAAACTGTTTCGGGTGAAATTGCTGAAATTGGTTTTGCATGTAATATTGAAATGTTGCAGGGGGTTTTATGTGAATGTTTGTTAATTAAAGTAATTCACAAAATTCAGAATAAAAATAATAAAAGAGTTTTATTAAATGAGAGAGCATTAAATTTGGAGAAATTTAATGCATTTAAAGTGGAGACTTTAAAACAGAATGTGAAGGGGCATTTTAATGTGGAGGGGTTACCACCACATGAATGGAGGAGGTGAAGGGTCACCCCCTCCTCACTTCTCATACACACCTCCTTGTGAAGGATCTCTCTCCCCTTCTAGTATTATTCCCCCATGGTCTCGGATTAGCGAGATACATGTTCCCGGTGGCTTTATATGGAAAGGAGTTGCTGCTTCCGCTGCTTTGCTGGAGCGAGGGACGGAGGTTGTCGGGGTACCGGACGTCTGTGCGATCACGGATGCACCGCTGCTTTGCGGTGCTGGACTTGGTGGTGCTGGAGCTGGATCTGATGGACGTGCTGGAGCCGGACCTGCTGGACTTCATCACGATCTTGAGATCGGCAAGTGTACGACTACATCAACCACGAGTTCCTACTCGTTAACAAAGCTCGTTGTCTACGAGGGTAAGTTCTCGTTGGATGTATGTCCACCCGTTGCTTTGTACCTAGTAGATAGATCTTGGCGTGTAGTTCACACCGTAGGAAAAATTTTGTTTTCTATGCTGCGGACCCAACAGGGGGGAGTTGATACGTCCAAAACGTATCTACTTTCCCGAACACTTTTGCTATTGTTTCTCCTCTATACTTGTGTGATTTGGATGCAACTAATGCGAACTGACGCTGTTTTCAGCAGAATTGCCTTGGTGTCTACTTTTTATGCAGAAAATCAACTATCAGGAAAAATCCCGGAAAATATGCCAAAAATCATATTTTACCTGAAGACTCCAGGAGCCAGAATACGAGACGGAGAAGAGCCCTGGGGTGGCCACACCACCTGCTGGCGCGGGCCAGGCCAGGACGCGCCAGGGGGTGGTGTGGGCCCCCTAGGCACCCCCTCGACCTCTCTCTTCGCCTATAAGGAGCCTTCTGACCTAAAAACTTCGGGGGGGTCGACGTTTTTCCAGAAGGAGTTCCGCTCCACCGCCACCACCAGATTCCACGAAACAGCACCAGAAACTCTGTTCTGGCACCCTGCCGGGACGAGGAATTGGAGGAGATCATCGCCATCATCATCACCATCGCTTCTCCATCGACCATCCATGTTTCCCCCATCTATGAGTGAGTAATCCCCCGCTGTAGGCTATGGGGATGGTAGGGATTGTATGAGATCGTTCATGTAATGGCATCAGATTGTTAGGGCATAGTGCCTAGTATCTTTTATTAGTGCTTTATGACTTTGTTGCGACTTGTTGTGCTTAATGCTTGTCACTAGGGCCCGGGTGCCATGATTTCAGATCTGAACTTATTATTGATTCATTATGATAGTATTGTTTAGGGTCTTATCTGCAAGTTGTATACACACGTCGTTGTCCGGAACCTATGGCCCCGAAGTGACAGAAATCGGGATAACCGGAAGGGAAAGGCTTTGATGTGAGGATCACATGTGTTCATGGAGTGTTAGTGCTTTGCTCCAGTGCTCTATTAAAAGGAGCACCTTAATTGCCAATAGTTCCCTAGAGGCACCGCTGCAAACGGGCTGGCAGGACAAAAGATGTTGTGCAAGTTCTCATTGCGAGCATGTATGACTATATATGGAACACATGCCTAGGATTGTCTAGTACTTGGATGCTTTATCTTATTTATCTGCAATTGCCCTATGTTCTGATCGTTATGCGAATTGTCTTGTCCATGCAACGCCCGTCCATCCATCCCTATGCCTACCGCACTCGAATCCCACTGTTTACTGCTTTTGTTACTACTGTCTTTGCTTTACTACTGCTGTTACTTTACTATTCCTACTACAAAACTGTTGCTACTGATAAACTGCCGTGAGCAAGATTGTTTCCAGGTGCAGCTGAATTGACAACTCAGTTGTTAAGGCTGATAAATATTCTTTGGCTCCCCTTGTGTTGAATCAATAAATTGGGTTTCACTTCCCTCGAAAATACTGCGATACACCCCCTAGACTTGTGGGTCATCAACCTCCAAGGCCGACGGTATGGTTTCTCTAACCCCTATTCTCTCTAGATCGACGCCTAGCGATCCTAATAGGCCAACAATGGTATCAGAGCAGCTAGGCTAGTTGATCTAGTAGAGAAAGCAGTAGATCCGAGGAAGAAAAGTTAAAAAGCTAGGGTTTCTAGAAGCGCCGCCGCAAGGCCGCACCGTTCCTCTTGATCCCGACGCATCGGCAAGCCGGGGTCGGGAAGAAGAACATAACCCCTCTTGGGTGAAGAAAAGCAAACCCAAAGCCAAAGATCTCTTCTTCCTCGGATCAAATCGATCTAGAATAAAAAAGAATAGCATCTCCCGCATAGTCTAAAACCCCAAATCCCGCAGAGAAAGCCCACTGTTTTTCCCTTTTCGTATGCTTTTCCCAAACCCAAATCAAAACAGAGAAGAAAATCCCCATACCCTCCCCGAATAAGAAACAAGAAAGGAAAAGTCCGAATCAAAAGGAAAGAAAAGAGGCGGAGGCCACCTCCACGGTCGGCCCCCACTCACAGCACCACCCGAAAGGAAAAAAGAATAATCAAGGGGCACCATGGCCAGACCATTCGACGGCGGCACGCTCACCGCAAGGGGAACGCGCGACCGCCGAAGGGACCAGCAACGGCGCCGCCTCCCTCTGTTTGCTCCGGCCCGCCATCGCTCATCGGCGTTTTATTTTTCCGGCGGCGCAGTGGCGCATGTGGTAGTGAGACAGAGAGGAGAGGAAGGGGGCCTGACACGCCTCGCGCGGCTGGCAGAGCCACTCCTCGCTGTCTCTCGTGCTAGCGGGACAGGGGAGGAGCGCCGGTAGAGAGCGAGTTGCGGCGGGAGGGAGAAAATGGGCGTTAGGGTTAGGGGTGGCCGGGTCGGGGTAGTTTTGACCCAACGAGGGATGCGCGCGGCCGTCTGATGCGACGAGGGCAAATCAACGGCCACGATCGAGCGTGGCGGTCGGCGCCGGGCCATTGGGCCGCAATGTGGTCACGCGGTGCGGCGTCGGGCCGTGGGGGCCGTGGGCCGAGCGGCAGACACGATGTGCGGAGCACAGTGGAGGCTGCACAGGGGCGGTGGACCGTTATCCATCGCGCGCGCGTGAACAATGCTAGTTTTCTGTCTTTACTCTTTTACAGAGGCTGTTTTTTTATGTAATTTTTGCATAGTTTTTTTTCTATAGCAAAATTATCCAACGAAATTTTGTGTAGAAAATTAATAAAGTAACAGTAAAGCTTCTGTAAATTATAAAGTTGATGAATTTTATTCATACTTTTCCGCTGCAAATAGTTAAAAGTAATTGCTCAAATGCAATAAAGTGATGATTTTATTTGATGACCAACGTTGTTAGTAAGATTTTCACTATGGATAATAAGTTTCATCGCTATTAGTTCTATTTCTGCCCAACGGTGATGTAGAATTAATATTGAGAAGTTTCATATTTTTAATTTGACCAACGTTGAATTAACTCGTTTCGATGATATTTTGTTTTCAGGCAATCCCATGAGTTTCAACTCGGCTATTGAGCCCCTCAATGGAGGGAACTACGGCTCATGGCGAGAGAAGGTTGAGATGGGGCTTGCTTTGCTTGACCTTGACTTGGCACTGATTGAGACCTGTCCAAAAGAACCTGAGGACCCCTTGAGGGGCGAAAAAGAAAGTGAAGATGACTTCAACAAAAGGGTCCATGACCATGGACCAATAAGAATGAAGTACGACCTTGATCATGCAAAGTGGGACTCGTCCAATAGAAAGTGCTTGATGGTCATTAAGAGCTCCATTATGGAAGCAATAAGGGGAGCAATCCCAGAGTGTAGCACTGCCAGTGAGTACCTGAAGAAAGTAGAGAGTCAGTTTACTGGGTCTTCGAAGGCCTATGCGAGCTCTCTCATTAAGAAACTTGTTACTACAAGGTACACTGGTGGTGGAGTAAGGGACCACATATTGCGAATGAGCAACATGTCTTCCAAGCTTAAGCCCTTGGGCATGGAGCTCCCAGTCGAGTTCATCATTCACCTGATCTTTGCCTCACTACCAAACCAATTTGAGACTTTTGCTGTGAACTACAACGCACAGCTAGAAAAGTGGGGCATTGAGAAGATGATGGCCATGTGCGTACAAGAAGAAGAGAGGCTCAAGGGGCAATCTGGTGATTCTGTGAACTACCTGAGCCCAACCAAGAAGAGGAACTTTCAGGGTTCCAGGCCACAAGGGAGGCCACAAAGGAAACCTCAGGGGCATCCCCCTCCTTCTAAGCCGCATGGAAAGGATGATGATCACCGACAGCAGGAGGTGGACAAGGACACCTGCAGGTGGTGCAAGGAAAAGGGCCACTACATGAGTGACTGTGTGAGCTTCCTAAAGCATCTGTGCAAGAAATGTGAGGATTTAATTACTTTTGTTGATGAATCACTATTTTTAAGTTATGAAAAATCTACTTGGTGGATTGACTCAGGTGCAACTATCCACGTTGCAAATTCATTACAGGGATTCCGTGTGAGAAGGACCCTGCAAAGAGGAGAAAGAAGAATTAAAGTGGCAAATGGCGTCCAAGCTGAAGTCGGAGCTATTGGAGATCTCCCATTAGAATTATCAAATGGCTTTGTACTTTTACTAGTAGATGTACTTTATGTACCCTCTTTGCATCGAAACTTAATAAGTGTATTGCGCTTAGATGATGATGGTTTTGCTTGCCATTTTGGTGATGGACAATGTAAAACCAAGCGTAATAATGAGATTGTTGGTCTTGCCTTCAGACAAGACAAGCTTTATTTGTTATCACTTTGTGAGAATGTGTATGCATTAAGCGCTGAGAATGAGAATGCCTCCTCATCCCTGAATGGAAAGAATAAAAGGAAAAGAATTGATGATGTCTCTTCAAAATTATGGCACTGTCGTTTATGCCATATTTCGAGGGGGAGAATAGAACGCTTAGTAAAAGAATCAATTCTACCGCCTTTAGAATTTTCAAATTTAGAGCAATGCATCGATTGCATTAAAGGAAAGTTTGTAAAGAACATTAAAAAGGGCGCCAAAAGAAGCACATGAGTCTTAGAAATAATTCATACGGATCTATGCGGTCCGTTCCCCGTGACATCTGTTGATGGATATGATTCTTTCATAACATTCACGGATGATTATTCGCGTTATGGTTACATTTATCCAATTAGAGAGCGTTCTAAAGCATTGGATAAATTTAAGATATTTAAGGCTGAAGTTGAAAATCAGCATAGTTTAAAAATTAAAGTAGTAAGGTCCGATCGTGGAGGCGAATACTACGATCGGCACACCCCATATGGCCAGGTTCCTGGACCTTTTGCAAGGTTTCTACAGGAACATGGTATAGTTGCCCAGTATTCAACGCCGGGCGAGCCTCAGCAGAATGGAGTAGCTGAAAGACGTAACCGTACCTTGATGGATATGGTAAGAAGCATGTTAAGTTACTCCACCTTACCGATTGTTTTGTGGATGGAGGCGTTAAAAACCGCCATTCACATACTTAATCGAGTTCCCAGTAAGTCGATATCTAATACACCATATGAGTTATGGACTAGTCGCGAACCTTCACTCAATTATTTGCGAGTGTGGGGCTGTCCAGCTGAGGATAAGCTCTTCAACCCAAACCTTAGGAAGTTAGATCCTAAAACAGTAAGTTGCCATTTCATTGGCTATCCAGACAAGTCAAAAGGTTATCGTTTCTATTGTCCAGACAGATTTACTAAGTTTGTGGAAACGAGACACGCTGTGTTTCTGGAGGATCAGATGATCAGGGGGAGCACGATATCGCGAGAAATCAACCTTGAGGAGAAGCGGGTGCATGCATCCACTCCGATGATTTAGGAACCGTTTTTCTCGATACCTGCTGATGCACCGATACAGGAAAATGTCGATGTGACACCTGTTGTTAGTTCTCCTGTGGCAACAATGAATGAAAATGAAGACCCTGTTGTCACACAAGAGGGAGAGCTGCAAGAGCCCCATACAGAGAATGTGCCAGAAGGCGAGACCCTTAGAAGGTCCCAAAGAACTAGAAAGCCAGCTATTCCCAACGATTTTGAAGTCTATGTTAGTGAAGAAGTTCAAATGGAGGGTGATCCCACCACATTTGAAGAAGCCATCAAAGGTGCTCACTCATCAAAGTGGCTTGAAGCCATGGAAGATGAAATGGGATCCATGAGTAGCAACAAAGTCTGGGATTTAGAAGAAATTCCTAAAGGAGCCAAAACAGTAGGCTGTAAATGGGTCTACAAAACAAAATGTGACTCTAAAGGGAATATTGAAAGATATAAAGCACGACTTGTTGCTAAAGGCTTCACCCAAAGAGAGGGAATAGATTATAATGAGACATTTTCTCCAGTCTCAAGTAAAGATTCTTTTAGAATCGTAATGGCTTTAGTGGCACACTATGATTTAGAATTGCATCAGATGGATGTAAAGACGGCTTTCCTAAATGGAGACCTAGAAGAAAAGGTTTACATGGCACAACCCAAGGGTTTTCTTGTGAAAGGAAAAGAACGTATGGGATGTCGTCTGAAGAAATCCATTTATGGATTAAAACAGGCCTCCAGGCAATGGTACTTAAAGTTCCATGAAACAATAAGAAAGTTTGGGTTCGATGAGAATGAAGAGGACAATTGCGTATATGCAAAGTTCAAGAATAGGAAATTCATTTTCCTTATCATGTATGTGGATGACATTCTACTTGCCAGTAGTGATGTTAGTCTACTATTGGAAACAAAGAAATTCTTGTCCTCGAACTTTGATATGAAAGATCTCGGTGAAGCTTCATTCATTCTAGGAATTGAGATTCTCCGAGATAGAGAAAAAGGGGTTTTAGGGCTATCGCAGAAGGCATAGTTAGAGAAGATTCTAAAGAAGTATAGTATGCATGCGAGTAATCCTACGCCTGCCCATATAGTTAAGGGTGATAGATTTGGGAATTTTCAATGTCCTAGGAACCAATATGAGATCGATCAAATGAAAGCGGTTCCATATGCTTCTGCTGTCGGAAGCTTGATGTATGCTCAAGTATGTACACACCCTGACTTAGCTTTTGTTACCGGGGTACTTGACAGATTTCAAAGTAATCCAGGAATAGATCATTGGAAAATGGTAAAGAAGGCATTGCGTTATGCAAAAGGCACAAAAGGCCTCATGTTAACATACAGAAGATCTGATTCCCTTGAGATAGAAGGGTATTCAGATGCAGACTATGCGGGAGATATAGATAAAAGAAAATCCATGTCAGGATACATATTTACTCTCGCAGGTGGAGCTATATCGTGGAAAAGCTCCAAGCAAACCATCACAACATCATCCACGATGGTAGCTGAGTATGTAGCATGTTATGAGGTCACGGGGCAGGCAAACTGGTTAAAGAAGTTTGTAATCGGGTTAAGAGTGGTTGACAGCATTCAAAGACCACTCAAAATGTACTGCGACAATGAGCCAGCAGTATTCTATGCTCACAACAATAAGTCAAGTGTTGCTGCCAAAATCATTAACATTAAGTTTTATGTTGTGAAAGAAAGAATCCAGGATCATACCATAAGTTTGGAGCATATAAGTACAAAAGAAATGCTTGCGGATCCGCTCACAAAAGGCTTACCACCCACGGTGTTCAGAGAACACTTAGCCGGCATGGGTTTAAGGGAAAGCCTATGATACCTGGATATTAAGGGCCTAAGAAAGAGAGTCTCTTTCAAAATAGAGAGGTGTATAGTGACTATTGAATCTATGGTGCGTAACTGATCATTGTGATGAGACATGCTCTATATGCTAATCTGTGATGAAATGGGTGCAAGAGTATAAGTTGAATGGAAGATAAGATCAAGGGGGAGAATGTTAGATTGATCTCCACGGTCGTCCCAACGGACGACCGACTCGGTCTCGCGCCCTGATCGGAGGCGCCCAACGTTATCATTGTTGGTGGGACCCCGTCGCGCAGCGCATATAAAGAGGTGGGGTCCGGAGGCACGAACCCCAAGGTTCGTCCGTCGACTAGCCCACCGCACAACAAAAACCCTAAGGCCACCCGATCTGGCACAGCGCTGCAGCGGCGGAAATCACCCACCTCACCGCCGCCACCACTCCGTCGAGCTCCATGACGAGCTTGTCGTCAACCTCCAAGGCCGACGATATGGTTTCTCTAACCCCTATTCTCTCTAGATCGACGCCTAGCGATCCTAATAGGCCAACAGCACTCCCATATTAGGAATCAACAACATTTCATCTTCTTCTCTCGCCAGTAGATCGAACTAATATATACTCTCGATCGTCAATAACTGAGCTAGCTGCAGGCGTACGATCTACGAGAGATGCCCATCGAGCCATGGATCTATCGAGATCTGCCTCGCATCTGAGACGATCGATGTTGCGATTACTCGTGTTAGCTACTCAGCCGTTGGTCAGAGCCTGCGGCCGGTGATGCACGCGCGCGTCACATCCATAGTTTCTTGATTGCTTTCGTTCGTACGCACTGGCTCGATTGTGACGCAACGATGTATACGTGCGTACAGGCGGAATAACGCGGTATGATCGATCGACGACGGTAAATGGCCTTGTGCGGTGAAATAATGCCGTGTCTTTTACCCGCATCTTTTCGGAATTATGGGAAGGGCAGCAAATAATGTGTTTGAAATTCAGTATGCGGAGCAGTGGTGTATCTGGATGATTCAGGAAACGGTAGAATATCCGGTTACGTGGGGTATCGTGAGGAAAGGATAGCATATATGCACGAATATGTACGAATTTTTCCTATAGAGTTCATTTGCTTCAGAGGAACGAATCTTCCAAAAAAAATTATGGATTGCTCTACTACACAGGATTTCAAGCAAGAGGCTAGACCTCTTGAAAAAAATTCTAGGTGTCTATGAGAACAATAACATATACTCAATCTCTACAGGAGTTTCCTATGTTTTCCCTCCGGTGCAACCAAACTAGTTCTAAGACTAATTCTTGTATTTTTAATTCCACGAAGATTTCACATGCCATGATTTGCAAATCCTGCAAACGGAAATTTTTACTTAATTAGGTGCATAGACGGCCAAGATTGTATAGTCTAGTCTGTTAGCCGATAAAATATTCATCTAGATCCATTAACTCGAATAAGTGAAACATTGATCAACTTGTCAGATTGGGAAAGCTTGGTTCCTCTCGTGGGTCGCAGGGTGGATCCGTGGCAGGCCGTTCCATGTCCTCTGCAGCGAGGCTGACATTGGTCAACTCCTCCTTATCCAGCCTCCCCATGTTATGCATGAGCTTGTATCTGTTGGCGGATGGCACTCACGCATGCTTTGACAAACACATTGCGAGGTTCCTTTGGGAGGGAGTAAGTGACAAGAAGAAGTACCACTGGGTCAATTGGCCTGATGTTTGTAGACCCAAATATCTGGGTGGGCTTGGGGTTTTGAACTCTAGGATTTTAAATGTTGCCCTAATGCTTAAATGGATCTGGAGATTATCCAATCCTGATAAAGGTGATAACCTCTGGCATAAGATGTTGCTCGCCAAGTATCAGAATGCTAATAACTTACTCGATATCAATAGCCAGGGTGGCTCTCAATTCTAGAGAAACATAAACAGAATAAAACACCTTTTCCGTTTGGATACAAGATTCACTGTCAGGAACGGGACCAGGGTGCGTTTCTGAACGGACATAGTGGCTGGGGGGACCCATTGCCACCAGGTTTCCCAAGCTTTTTAGTATCTTCTCAGACCCAGACATCTCTGTAGCCCAGACTAGACCCATGACTCGTTGGAACCTAGCCTTTACACGAACCTTTGGTGCGAAGGAACTAGGATTATGGTATCAGCTGACACAGGAGCTGGCAGTGGTGCAGCTTTCTGAGCAGTCCGACTCCATTTCCTAGTCGCTGGAGTCTTCTGGGGTCTACTCGGTGGCCTCGATGTACATGAGGCTAATTGTTGGGTCCAACGAGCCAGTGAACGATGTTATCTGGAAATCTAAGCTTCCGTTGAAAATCAAAATATTTTCCTAGCAACTCGCTAGCAGGCGTCTTCCAATGAATGACCTGATCCACGAGTGGCACGGCCCCATAGAAGGCAAGTGTGGCTTATGTGGGGAACGGGAGACAGTATCTCGTACTTTTTTTCCAATGTGTGTTGGCTCAGTTTTTTTGGAGTGAAGTTAGAGTAATGTTGCTTGTCAATTGGAGTCCAAATTCCTTTGACATTTATTTGATATTCTAAAGTCTCTTTCTTAAAAAGTTGAACGTATTGTGTGGATCTTATTTTCTGCTCAGTCTTAGGCCTTGTGGAATATCTGACATAAATTTATCATTAAGCACAAATTTTCTAACCAATCGGCTGATTGCTTCTTCAAATTGTTAATCTTCTTGTAGTTCTAGAGACCACTATGCCGAAGTAAAGACCTTGCCGAACTGGACATGCTGATGGAGGGCCTAAGGAATCTACATCGCCAATCCTATTCTCCTCCAAGCGCCTCCACTTAGCTCGGGGCTTCTCTCGCTGCTTAGTTTATGTACTTGTTCGCGCATCTTCGCTTTGATAAACGCTGTCATTCCAGTTTAGGTATGTGCTGGCCGATAGTGCCATGAACCTTGTTCGATTGTGTTGTGTTTAGCGGTGTGGCATTGTCTGTTTGAGGTTGTTATGCTGTAACGTTTGTATGCTAAACCTCTAGGCTTTATTAATTTAAAGTTGGGTGGATTCTGCCGTCTTCTATTAAAAAATAAGTGAAACATCAAGTCCAAACCCCCTAGTCATGCAGGACTCCCGGCGCCACCGTGTAAGCTTCACATGGCTAAGTTTAACTAGTACTTGGCCAAGATGCGCATTTCACCGTGCCGCCTACATGGTGTTGTCGCACAACAACCGTAATAGTACACTCGTCAATCTTTTGGTATGTGACACGGTCCGGCGTAACACATCTGCAATTTTAGTTTTACTATCCATGGCGGCACTCCGGCCCTCCACCTCAGCTGATGGCACCAAACTATGATATGTCAGCAGTCGGGCCTTTTCGACCGCCTTTGATTCTCACTGGCGGTGGTTGACCAGTCGGTTGGAGGATAAAAGATGACTATCTAGATAGTTACGGTTAATTATAGTTTACATGTCAAAATTTAAGTCATCAAATCAATATAAATGGATCTACCATAAAATATGTATATCATATTGTATTTATTAAATATTGTAACTATCGATATATTGTCTTATATATTTGGTCAAAGTAAGTACGTTCTGCTTTTACTAAATATTTACGCCATAATCATTGAAACAAAGAGAATAGTTTTTTTTCCTCTGAGCTGATCCTCTGTTCCCTTTGAGTTCTTCTTCAAAAAATTGATTGGTAGTAGTTTGGTCGCACCCGGACAGAGGCTAGGGTAGCTTTCTTCCCACTGCGTCCTTCCTTGTGTGAGCCTAAATACTTAGTGGCTGAAAAAACACATCCATTTGCTCGATTTAACGAAAAATTTGTGTCATTTTTGTGTAGGTCCACACAGAAGAGACATATAGTAGCAAGTGGCCTCACCATGCATCCTTTTAACCAAGCTTAAGTCTATAGTATATAGGATTTGAACCCGTGGAATCTTTTCTATGTACATCATTTAATCATATGCACTATATTTATGAGGAAAACTTACATGTACTTGAGCCCGTTGTTTCACTTTTTTCCAGTAGTGTATCAAACACGCTTTGGTTGATGATTATTTGTCTAGTTTGCATGTCCTATAGGATCAAGTCATTCATGGCATTCGGAGTCTATGTTTTTCATATATTTTTTGTAAATGGAGGTTTAGTTAACTCATCAATAGTTCTCATCAAGACAATACCACCAACAAAGTTATACTCGGCCTCTGCATAACAAATATGTAAACATCTAAAACATAATAAATATTTTTTTTTATCATTAACTCAACATGCAACACATTGGATAAAATGGCCTGAGACAACAGAGTACCAATACATAGATTAGACCAGCATCTGTGGCTGAAAACATCCTTGGTTGCTCGCTCCAGTTGGCCCGCAAAAAGTGTTCCTTATGTTTTGGTCGCTGTAACTAACATTGATGGTTCTTTCACTGCGGAGTCAAGATCTAGTGGGGGTGCCATGATTCTGAGAAATGATACGGGACAGATCGTTTTTGTTGGGGAATTAGTACACTCAAACATGATCTAAAAATACGTAGCGAAATAAGTTGTAAGATTCATCACAACTCATGTACTAAATCAACGGATTGTTGTTCAATCACGTAAAGAAACATATGCATCAAACATATTTGGAGAAACTAGGTTCAGACGGAACCTAGGACAATTCATGGGTGCAAACAGCAGCTAGGTAGTGCAAGTACTAGTTGAAACAAACAACAGGTAGTATAAGTACTAGTAGCTCTCAGCCCAAAAGTGCAGTAGCAAGTATCACCACAGAGACACTAGATTTACATGGAAAATCTCTCAACTTGAGAGGAAAAACCATGGGGCGAAGCCACTCAAATCTTCTTCCACTATTATCAAATAGGGATACAACTTGTTCTTCTCTAGAGAGCACTAGGGGATCTCATACATCAAGATGCACACGAATCTTGGATGCCAACAACAAGATATGGGGCACAAGAGCTAGGGATTGGGACAATCTCACCAAAGATGTTGAAACCAAATCTTAAAAAATACAAGGTAGTGGATCTAGATGTCATGACCTTGTGGGGAGTGCCCGATGCTTGGTTCAGCTTCTTCCTTCAATTTCTTCCTCTCCCCTTCTCTCTTGGTTTTCTTCTCCAATGGAGGCTAACATGGATTTTTGGTCACTTCACCTAGTGGTGGCTAGATGGGAGGTTTATCGTCCCCCTTCCCTCATGTGCAATATTCAAAATGACCCTTGGTCATAACCCGAAAGGTTTGTGGGCTCTTGCAACTGTTTGGGCATCTAAAAGGCTTGATAAGGCCATCTCCTAACAACCTACATGAGAAGGATACCCAATAGGTTTTCTCTTCCTATTGTATTTTTTCTAGACTGTTCGTCACCCTATTGGCGGTGCTTGCAGCATGCATGGAGGGTTGGGTTGAAGTATTATTCAAATCCATTAAGGAGGCTAACTTCTAATGAGCGGAGCAAGTCCCGTCATCGGTAGGCTTGGGCCAAAGCGTAGCGGAGTCTAAAGTTAACACATATTGTGCCCAACAGGCAACATGGATGCCTGGGGGGCGCCCCCGGTACGGATCGCTGAGGACCCAGGTTTTCACCATTATATATACCTCTTGTAAGCCGTCGGATTGGAAAAGGTCGCATCTGAGATAATCACCGTCGTTTATAAACACTCCCCATATAGTGAAGTTCCGTTGGCTAGCGCCCGTGGTTTTTCCCTCTCTTTCTTCAAGAGGTTTTCTACGTTAAATTTGGTGTCCCATGATGCTATTTCATTTTTGTTTTTCGTTATTTGCTTGTCACATTTATAACAAGTGGTATCGGAGCCCCATGTTCTAGTCTAGGGTTTGCGACATGTCGTCATGGAAGTTCAATCTACCATAGCTAGACTACACCATAATATTCTCCTTGTCATAGACGATTCTCACCCAAAATTCTGATTTGGCTGACGCATTGGAGGAGGTAAAGGATTGGTCCTACAAAGAGAAGCGGAAGGACCATAAGGCTTTGTCTTCGATTCAACATCATATGTCTAATAATATTTTGCAGGAAGTGTTGGAGAAGAAATCTGCAGCAGCCTTGTGGTTGAAACTAGAATCGATCTGCATGTCAAAGGAACTAACTAGTAAGATGCATGTGAAGATGAAGTTGTTCTTGCATAAGCTGCAAGAAGTTGGATCAGTAATGAATCACTTGCCTATTTTTAGAAAGATCGTTTCTGACTTGCAGTTTATGGAAGTAAAATATGATGAGGATCAAGCTCTTTTACTCTTATGCTCGCTGCCTAGTTTCTATGCAAATTTCTGTGATACAATTTTGTTGAGCCATGATGAACTAACCCTTGTTGAAGTACAAGAGACCCTCAAACATAGGAAAAATATGAAAACTATGGTTCGGTCATATGGGCATTATCCAAGGTTGAAGCTCTTCAGGTTCATGGCAGGACCGAGCATAGGAATAACAACTATGGCAATAGAGATAAGAGTAAGGATGGCAAAGGTCGTTTAAATTCTAGAGAAAAGGACAAGATCTACAGGTATTGTAAGAAAACTAATCATGTTACTGATGATTGTTGGAAGCTGCAGAATAAGGAGAAAATGAACGGTACTTACCAATTGAAAGATAAGTCTGATGGTAATGGTAAGGCTTTTATTGTTTCTAGTGATATTTCTGACGGTGAATGTCTAGCCATTTTTGCTGCTTGGACTTCTCGTGATGATATATGGATACATGATACTGCATGTTAATTTCATATTTGTTCTAACAAAGATTGGTTTAGTTCATAGGAGTCTATGCAAACTAAAGATTTTATTCGTGTGGGGAATGATAACCCTTGTCATATTATTGGTGTTGGATCTATTAAGATCAGGATACATGATGGTGTGACACGCATGTTGACTGAGGTAAAGCACATACCAAGCATGACCAGAAATTTGATCTCACTAAGTACCATGGATGTTGATGAGTACAACTATGCCGGTTGGCATAGACTTCTGAAGGTATCAAAAGATTCTCTTATTCACATGATATATAATATGAATTCAACTAAATTATATGTTCTTAGAGGTAGCACTTTGCCTGGTATTGGTACTGATGTTACTTCTAATGACTCTGATGATTGTGGCATATGAGTGAGCATGGCATGGTAGAATTGGTAAAGAGAGAGTTGATTTATGGTTGCAACTTGAGTAAAGTTTGAGTTCTATGAGCACTGCATTTTTGGTAATTGGAAAAGAGTTAAATTCAATAATTTTGTCCATACCACCAAAGGCATATTAGATTATGTGCATGTTGATGTACGGGGACCTTCCCGTAAGACTTCTATCGGTGTTGATAATTACATGCTTATTATTACTGATGACTACTCAGGAAAAATGTGGCCTTATTTTCTAAAACATAAATATTAAAGTTTTGATGCTTTTAAGAAGTGGAAAGTTTTGATAAAAAAAACCAAAAGGAAGATAAAAGTACTATGTACTAAAAATGGTTTGGAATTATGTTCTAATGAGTTTGATGAGCTTTGAAGTAACGATGGTATGATCACAAACTACACCATCCCTTATACTCCTCAGCAAAACGGTGTGGCTAAGCGCATGAATAGGACCATCATCTTGAGGGCTCATCGTATGTTGTCCAATGCAGGTATGGGCAGGCGTTTTTGGGTTGAAGCAGCCAACACAGCATGCTACATCATCAATAGGTCGCCTTCTATTCAACTTGAGAAGAAAACTCCCATTGAGGTATGATCAGGATTGCCTGCTGATTATTCACTTTTGAGATTTTTTGGTTGCACTGCATATGCTCACACTGATAATGGAAAACTCGAACCAAGGGATGTTAAGTACATATTTCTTAGTTATGGTTTGGGAATTAAAGCATATAAATTATAGAATCCTGAAACTAAAAAGGTTTTGTAAAGCATAGCTCCATTCGTACATTCTTTAGTATTATGGCTATGCATGATCTCGAGCTTGAGAACTTAGATATAGAGATTACTTTTCTGCATGGAGAGCTTGAGGAGGAAATATACATGGACCAACTAGAAGGGTTCATAGTGCCTGGTAAGGAGGATTTTTGTGTGCAAGTTAAATGAGTCTATATATGTCTTAAAGCAATATTCAAGACAGTGGTATAAGATGTTTGATTCATTTAGGATCTCACATGGTTTTGAGAGGTATTGATATGATAGTTGTGTTTACATTAATTTGTTGATGGATCACCTATATACTTGCTATTACATGTTGATCATATGTTAATTACTGCTAAGAGCATGAAAGAAATCACTACTTTGAAGGCTCACCTAAGTAGTGAGTTTGAGATGAAGGATCTTAGTGTTGCTAAGAATTTCTTAGGTATGGAGATTTACTGAGACAAAAAATCTGATTTGATATTTCTTAGTCAACAAAGTTACATTGAGAAAGTTCTTCATCATTCAATATGCATGGTGCCAAGTCAGTTATTACTCCTATTTCTCCTCATTTTAAGTTGTTAGTTTCTCAATGTCCTACTACTGATGAAGAGTTTGAGTACATGTCAAAGGTTCCATATTATAGTATTGTTGGTTTCTTGATGTATGCAATGTTTGTTCTCGTCATGATTTATCGTATGCTATGAGTTTGATAAGTAGATACATGGCTAATCATGGTAAAGAACACTGGAAGGCTATTCGGTGGGTTTTCAGGTACCTTCATGGCACTTTCAATGCTTGTTTGAAGTTCGGTAAGACTGGTGAGGGGCTCGTTGGCTATGTGGATTCAGATTTGTTGTCGATTTGTATAAGAGAATATCCCTCACAGGTTATGTATTTAATGTTGGTGGTTATATTGTTAGCTGGAAGGAAATGTTGCAAGCTATTGTTTCCCAATCTACCACTGAAGCTGAATACATGGCTATTGCTGAAGCTTACTAAGAATCTGTTTTGTTGAAAGGTTTATTTGTTGAGCTTTGTGGAGATAATTTTTGCATTACTTAATTTTGTGATAGTCAAAGTGCCATATACTTTACAAAAGATTAGATGTTCCATGAGAGAACAAAGCACACTGATGTCAGTTACTATTTTGTGAGAGACATTTTTGCTCAAGGTAAACTAAAGGTATGCAATATCAACACTCATGATAATCCTGCTAATATGATGACTAAACATGTTCCCGTTGCTACTCAAACTTAGTTGGTTTAACTGGTTAGTCCGAGTGGCTATTGGCGCCGAAAGTATTTTCTTTGTTGTTCAGGAAGATGAGTAATGTTGATGCTACAAGAAGGAATTTGTCTCAAGGTGGAATTTGCTGAAGTATGATCCAAATACCTTAAGGATGCTAACTTCAGACTCCGCTATGCTTCGGCCCGTCGCTGGGTACGGATCACTAAATACCTAGGTTTTTACCGTTGTATATATACCTCTTGTAAGTCATCGGCTGAGAAAAAATCACATCTGAGATGATCTCCAGTGTTTGTAAACACTCCCTCATATAGTGAAGTTTCGCTGACTGGCACCCGTGATTTTTCCCTCTCTTTGTAGGAGAGGTTTTCACGTTAAATCATGTATCCCCCTAGTATGATTTTGTTTTTGTTCTTCATTATTTGCTTGTCGCGTTTATAATAGGTTATGCCCTAGCTCTAGAATGTAGTATGTTGTCGTTCATTGTGGAGGTTGACAACTTAGAAGTAGTGGCGATGATCAAGCATGTGGATGATGATAGTTCGGAGGTTACATATTTACATAAGGAGATTAGCCGCCTTCTTTCGGGGAGAGTAAGGTCTAAGGTAGAGAATATTAGGCTACGGAAGCCAGGACTACTGTCTGGCTACATTCTTGATATACCTAGACTATGTGAGAGAATTGTAATTTGGGTGGTTGAGTTATATAAATCATGTCGTAGGTACCACACAAAAAATACTAACGGGGCCTTCATCTTGTAATTTTTCTTATTCCCGTGACATACTAACGGAGTGCTACACTTGCCTACAAGAGGAAGACACAGTGGACCATATCCTGATTTAGTATGTGTATGCGCGAGAGGTATGGATGGGCTGTTTGCAACGAGCAGGCCTGAAGATCATGCAGCTGCAACAGGGGGAATATGGAGTCCTGGTGGACAGAGGCAAGATAGACCATACAAAACTCGGACAGGCGCAAGTTCGACACGATTGTGATTCCCATTGTGTGGATGTTGTGGAAACAACGCAACGCGAGAGCTTTCCGCAATCTTAGAGAGCAGTGCAGCACGTCGTAACTGCTTGAGCGTATCTAATAGGAGTTCTAGAGTTGGATGTTAGCGACGAGAGGAGAGAGGTTAATCATGCCGCGAGAGTAGGCTTTAGTTTCTAGAGGTAGAGTTAGAATCTTGTATGTGTGAGAGTTGACCGAGGCCTTTGTTCGCAAAGTGACCTCGACATCTTGTAAATCTGTTGCTGCCTTCTATAAAAATATGGTACGCCATTGGCGTACTCTTAGAAAAAATAGGCGCGTGCTAAGCGTCCCCCGGGGGATCCGACGCCCCGATCCCCGGGTCCGTAACCGTCCGATTGGAGCAATCACGACCGCCTGATAGTCAACGTGTTCCTGTCGCTCTCTATGCCTGATCCCTTTTGCCCTTTTCTCCAACCGCACGCACACGGATACTGCCGCCGGTGAGCAGCCATTCCTGGGCAGCACTGGAGACGCCCCTCGCAGCGGCGTCGCGCGGCGGCGCTCGCCCTCGTCCAGCCGCAACACGCGGCGGTGGCGCTCACCTAGCAGCAGCGTCTCCCCTCCCATACGAGGAGAGGTGGGCAGCGACTAGCCCGGAGAAGTTGTCGACGACGTGCTCGCAGCCCTGTGGTGTCGCCTGCAGCAACCGCCACGCATGTGTAGCATGCCTGCCGCTGAAGTTCGCCACCGCCCGTCGCTAGTTCCACCACCATTGTTCAGAGCTCCGGCGAGGCTCTCACCGGCTCGCAGCATCGGCATCCTGCCGATATAGCACAGCTGCTTCCGGCGGTAGCATCGGAGGTGTATGTAACGACGCTAGCCTCGGCAAGTAGCAACGCCGGACACCGCGAGGAGCAACGCCGGCCTCGGCATGTAGCAACAAGGGACAACGCGAGGAGCAACACCAAACGCCATGAGTAGCAAGGCTGGACACCGCGGGAAGCAACGCCGGCCTCGACATGTAGCAACGTCGGCCTCCGTAGGTAGCAACGCCAGCCTCGGAAAGTAGCAACGCTGGACACCACGAGGAGCAACTCCAGACACCGTGAATAGCAACGCTGGACGCTGCGGGGAGCAACGCCGGTCTCGGCATGTAGCAACGACGGACACCGCGAGGAGCAACACCAAACGCCATGAGTAGAAAGGCTGGACACCGCGGGGAGCAACGCCGGCCTCGGCATGTAGCAACGTCGGCCTCCACATGTAGCAACGAAAGTCCCCGCAAGTAGCAATACCGGCCTCAGCGTGTAGCAACCATGGTCACCGCAGCCCGCAGGTCGCACAACCGGCCTCCATGGGGAGCGAAGGATGCCTCCACAGGGAGCAACGCTGGCGCTGATGTGTGCAGGGCCGCCGTTCCCTCGCAGGAACAGCACCGCCACCTCGGAGCAGCAACGTCCTTAGGGGTCGGCGGCGCTGCGTGCTTGGGTGATGGCATCGCGGAGAGGCAGGGGTGCGTGCTTGGGTGACGGCTGCACGGAGAAGCGGGGCGCGTGCTTGGGTGGCGGCTGCAGGGAGAGACGCGGGCGCGTGCTTGGGTGGCGGCAGCACGGAGAGGCGGGGGCGCGTGCACAGCAGCAGCGCTGGACAGGAAATATGCCATGGTCCATGGATGAGTGGAAGAGATAATGAGGAGGAGAAGTGTTGGTGGTGGCGCCTACGGGAGCCGTCAGTGCGACCCGGGGATGGACGTGAAAATATGCTGGGGGAGCCCAATCATTTTCAGAAAAAATAAGACATCCTGTCAAGCAGATTAGCTTCAGCTATTTGTATGACACGAAATCATCTTGCGTGAAGAAAAACGCCTGACTAGCTTCGGGCAGATATAACTGAAGTTTCCGCGGAGCAAGGGCTACAAGGTTGAATCCTAAGGCTATTTTAAGGTCCTCGTTGAGCTAGAAAACCATACAAAAAACCTCATCCAGTCCATCCGTGTCTCAAAATAAACAAAAAGATGCTCGAAAAAAAAGGACTATATATGCTCCCTGCATTCTACCAAATTACCAAAGATGGTACGTACTTCGTCCGCTTCAAAATATAAGATGTTTTAACTTTATAAAACAAATGTATCTAGACTTCTTTTAGCATGTAGATTTACTTAGGTTTAGTGTGAATCTAACACTCTAAAAAAAGTCTAGATGCATTTTCTTCACAAACCTAAAACATCTTCTATTTTGAAACGGAGGGAATAGTATATTAGTAGTGCAGAGCCCTCTAGGAAAGTGTCGATTTCCAGAGACAAGCAGGAGGTTATCACAATGAGGAAAATGTATTTAGACGCGTGACTACCGAACAGGTACCGCAGCCGCCGCCGAAGGCTCTCCCCAAGAGCACCCAAAACTCATCTAGGGTTCCACCCCTCTCGCCAGCGACGTCGCAGGTCCTCTCCACCTCCGGTGGTCCTACGGCCTTGGAGGTGTGGCAGACCACGGCCTCTCGCCGCCGGGAGGTTTTCTTTTCTTGTTTAGTCTATTTTTCAGTGTCTTCTTCGAGATGTTGAGGCGACGGCTACGTCTTGGAGTCAGAATAAAGCCTCCCCGCTCTATCCTCGCTCCGGGGGCGCTTCTAGCGCCGACGGAGGGCGCGTGGAGTCGTTTGTCCGGCAGATCTCCTGGGATTCGGTCCATTTTCGTGTTCGTTCGTGTGTTTTCAGATCAGTTTCTTCCGATCTATTGTTGTCATCATTGGCGATGGTTGCTGCTCTAGTGCACTGGTCCTTTGTGGCCTTAGCACGACGACTTCCTGTTTGTCTACTACAACAAGCTCTACTACGACAAGCTTTGCCCAGCTCCGGTGATGGAGGGACGAAGACGGCGGCGCGCCTTCGGCTCGTGCTAGTGTTTGTAGTCGTCGTTAGGTGGTCCAGTCATCTATTTGTAATTTTTATTACTCCTCTTTGTACTGCTATTGATGATTATTAATGAAATCGGTGGAATTTTGCAAAAAAAAAATGAGGAAAATGTATCTTTCCTCATACGGTGAAAAATAGAATTTATGCGTGGTGAATAGTGACGGTAGCTAGTTGAAAGGGATAGCCATGTGGGCATGAGGCAGTGTCCAAAGCAAATAGGACCACAGTTCACTCATTTGGAAACTGGTCAAAGGTTGCAGCGGCATGAACGAATTCAATGGCATTGATATCATGTAAGAATACGATAGTTAAAATCGCAATATAGATGTTGAGATGAAACCACGTGGTATAATACTATAGTTGGTAAGCTACCCCAAAACTTGATGCTCAGATCAAGAAAGGTTTTCAGTTTCCCGGATATAAGGTATGTTGAGGTCAAGGAATTTCCTGTTGAACAAATCAATTAGTCGACCTGCTTGCCTTGAAAGCCGGGACATGCTTTGGTCACCTCCTGCATCAAATTTGGAACCCACAGGAGGCAAAACATGGGACAGTTGAGCCGAGGAGACCAAACTTATAATTTCACGATGACGGCGATTAATCCAGTCAAAACGGTAATGTTCCATGCATGCAATTGCAATCTGAACCTGGACTCTGAGATTCCAAAGTCGCCGGAGGACCAAGGCTCTTGGCAAGGTCTCGCGGTTCTCCGACCACCCACCCACCCACCCATGACCCACCCTTGATGATCAACGGTGGCACGGAAGTCGACAACGAAAGGGAAATGACATTGATCGGTCAGTATTATTCAGTACCGTGGCCGGCCGATCGAGAGAGAGAGAGAGAGAGAGAGAGAGAGAGAGAGAGAGAGAGAGAGAGAGAGGTAGGCGACGCTGATAGGAGCTACTACCAGAGCTGTACTGGTTCTGCCCGTTGGCATGCAAGTTTGTTTCCTTTCCCCATCAGCTTTTGATGCCCCCAGGCCATGACAGCGGCGTTCAAAAAGGCTACGCTTTCCTCCCGTCAATTGGCCACCGCGCGCGGTTTAATCCGATTCTTTGCAACATATCCATGCACGCGGGACTAGCTGCAGGTGCATGAAACAGGCAACTTCTTTTCTCCACTTTCGTGGAAAGTTCTCGCAGGAGATGCCAATGGTCGCTGCACTACTATTGAGCACGGGGTGAGAATCTGCGTTGCTTGCCGATTGATCGACGACAGTCAGGGAGAGAAACCGCAACTTGGCGTGAGGGAACTGGGAAATCTCTGCTTTCTCAAAATGGGATCTTCAGGGCCCAGAGGCATGCACACAGTTATGGCTCCTTAAGTTGCTGCCAGTGTAACTCAGACTCCTCAAGTAGATGTCTCTACCTGATGGGCATCTATCCTTTCTAGGTGGGATTAGAAACAAGCTTTCCTCCCAGTTTATATATAAATAAAGTCACACGGTTAAACCGATATAAAGTGATGATAAGGGAACATCTTACAAAGTAGATCCAAGACAAAAGAAAAAGTACAGGAGTACCCACACCACACAGACGAAACACCCAAGAATACTAACTAGATATGCCACCACACCTCCTTGTGAAACAGCCGAACGTAGTACATGAGTTGCCGGAGCTCCACGACTACATCCACAGGAGGGTGACCACGCAACACGTCGAGACTGAGACGGTCAAGGGTTTTCACCCGAGACGGCCTAAGGGTTTTCACCTCTCCCTAAGGCGCTAAGCGCCTGGCTAGGGTCAACCTCGTGCGGCTAGACGCAGCCCGAGCCACCCATTCTCAGTCCCCTTCTCCCGAACACAATAACAGAACAGAGATGGTGACGACAGTTCCCTCTTCCCCTCTCAAATCCCTAGCCTAAATCATGTTGATCTGAAGCATTTCCCTGTGGATTTTAGCCTCAATCCTTCTCTCAAGGTAAACACCTATGATCCCTTTCGGTTCATCCATAAAATGCTTCACATTGTTCCTATGCGTGCAAGTTTGTGTGAAACCCTAGTTTATGATGGATTCTAATTTTGTATGGAAGATTGTAATTGTGTGGGGTGATTTAGGATTTGTAATCATTGGGGAACATGTAAACAATGCTCACATATGAATTTTTATCTATGTATGTATGAAATGATGCTCACCTATGAGTGTTATGAGATGACTGTTGGAATTTATTTTTGTACCTATGTATGATTGGTGATATGAATACGTAGGAAATAATGCATATGAAGTATGGTAATTTGCTCATATTTTCTTAGAAATCTAAATAGTGCTCATATATGTATTATTGTTTGAAATATGTAGGATGATGTGGCTTACCAATGATTACTATGACGTTGAACATCGGTCCTACTTGATGGCGGAGAAGAAGATGGTAATAAAAACGCTCTTGGACTTGCATGTTTTTACTTCTTACCGTTTCAATTGTGTACGATATGCCATAATACTTTGACTTGTATGTTTGCATAAGATTGGACCCCTGAAGCTTTGGCCTCATAGGGCCTCCTTGAGTGACATGTCATACGATGAGCGGTACACTTCGAACATCGAGATGCTAGGCCTCATCCCGTTCATTAGCTTTTGAGCCGATCGACGCCAAACTTGAATGCAATTTGTGGAAGGAAGTAGAAGTGCTTTTCATTCTTCGGGACATGTCAGTTTAGATATCATGTTGAACTTGTAATAATGTTGAACTTGTCGTCAGTTTCAAGAACCTGAATGTGGTGAACTTGTCGCCGGTATCGTGTTGGCTTATGGATTTGAAAATCTTGTATTTCCCTGGCTTTGTTGAACTTTCAATAGTTCGTATTCATTCAAATTGTACAACTGTTAAATGCATCTGCTGGAATCTTGGTGATAAAATCAGACCCGCATGTTGCTATGCAGGTTTTGCAGATTTATGATACGTCCAAAATGTATCTACTTTCCCGAACACTTTTGTTATTGTTTCTCCTCTATACTTGTGTGATTTGGATACAACTAACACGGACTGACGCTGTTTTCAGCAGAATTGCCTTGGTGTCTACTTTTTGTGCAGAAAATCAACTATCAGGAAAAATCCCGGAAAATATGCCAAAAATCCTATTTCACTCGAAGACTCCAGGAGCCAGAATACGAGACGGAGAAGAACCAGGGGTGGCCACACCACCTGGTGGCGCGGGCCAGGCCAGGCCGCGCCAGGGGGTGCTGTGGGCCCCCCAGGCACCCCCTCGGTCTCCCTCTTCGCCTATAAGTTGCCTTCTGACCTAAAAACTTCGGGGGGTCGACGTTTTTCCAGAAGGAGTTCCGCTCCGCCGCCACCACCAGAGTCCACGAAATAGCTCTAGAAACTTCGTTCTGGCACTCTGCCGGGATGGGGAATTGGAGGAGATCATCGCCATCATCATCACCATCGCTTCTCCATCGACCATCCATGTTTCCCCCATCTATGAGTGAGTAGTCCCCCGCTGTAGGCTATGGGGATGGTAGGGATTGGATGAGATCGTTCATGTAATGGCATCAGATTGTTAGGGTATGGTGCCTAGTATCTTTTATTAGTGCTTTATGACTTTGTTACGACTTGTTGTGCTTAATGCTTATCACTAGGGACCGAGTGCCATGATTTCAGATCTGAACATGTTATTGATTCATTATGATAGTATTGTTTATGGTCTTATCTGCAAGTTGTATACACACGTTGTTGTCCGGAACCAATGGCCCCGAAGTGACAGAAATCAGGATAACCGGAGGGAATGGCTTTGATGTGAGGATCACATGTATTCACGGAGTGTTAATGCTTTGCTCTGGTACTCTATTAAAAGGAGCACCTTAATTGCCAGTAGTTCCCTTGAGGCCCCGCTGCAAACGGGCTGGCAGGACAAAAGATGTTGTGCAAGTTCTCATTGCGAGCACGTATGACTATATATGGAACACATGCCTAGGATTATCTAGTACTTGGATGCTTTACCTTATTTATCTGCAATTGCCCTACGTTCTGATTGCTATGTGAATTGTCTTGTCCATGCAACGCCCGTCCATCCATCCCTATGCCTATCGCACTCGAATCCCACTGTTTACTGCTATTGTCATTGTTGTCTTTATTTTACTACTGTTGCTACTTTGCTATTCCTACTACAAAACTGTTGCTACTGATAAACTGCTGTGAGCAAGATTGTTTCCAGGTGCAGCTGAATTGACAACTCAGTTGTTAAGGCTTATAAATATTCTTTGGCTCCCCTTGTGTCGAATCAATAAATTGGGTTTCACTTCCCTTGAAAATACTGCGATACACCCCCTATACTTGTGGGTCATCAAGACTATTTTCTGGCGCCGTTGGCGGGGAGCATAGCTTTATTTATCAAGTTCACTTGGATTCTCTATTGGTTGCTGCTATCCATCCATCATGGGTAAGTCTCGTGATGGAAAGGTTCCTATTTTACCATCCACTACAAGAAGAGGTACGGTTCTAAACACCTCTGCTACTCTTGATTCACCGTCTGTTATGAGTAAGTTCCTTACACCACCACATACACATGCTACACACACTGCTACTACTGCTGAATCTGAAACTTCTGATGCTTATGATGCTGCTTCTACTGTGCTTGATAAGAGTGGTTCATTAGGTCCTTTCCTAGATGCTACGATTGCTAGAACTATAGCTGGAAATACCGAAACTCCTAATGAAGACACTACCACACCTGTTAGTTCACCTGAGTCTAGTGAAAGTTATGATATTGAAGATGGTTATGTTGAGATGACCGATGAATTTATTAAAGAATGTAAAAACACCCATGATAGGAGTGCTACTAAGAGTCTCCTTGAGAGGCGTACCATTAGACCAAAATTGTCTCCTATTGCTAAGTTTGCTGCTTCTCCCATAAACATTATAGATGAAGATTATGATTTCTCTCTCGATCTGTCTTACATAGCTATTGTCGAGAAAGAACCTTTTTGTGTGACTAAGAATGAAAGTGCGGTAGCACATATGAATGAACTTTCTACCATAAGTGGCTTGTTTTCTGATGATATTAAGATGTGTACTTACTTTGTTGCTAAGATTTTCCCCTTTTCACTGAAAGGAGAAGCTAAAACTTGGTTTAGTAATTTACCTCCTGGATCTATTGATAGCCCTGAGTGCTTGATTAGTACTTTCCTGCAGAAATATTTTCCTCCTAGTGCTAGACATGCTGTTTTGCAGGAACTTTTTGATTTTAAACAGGAAGAAAAAGAGGTATTGCCTGAATCTTGGGCAAGGTTTTGTGCTTTGATTCATGCACAAGTTGGAAGTCCATTACCTAAGAATGATCTTCTTGATATATTTTATAATGGACTAACTGAAGAATCTAGGACATACCTAGATAGTTGTGCTGATTGTGTTTTCAGGAATAGGACTCCAAAGGAAGCTGAAGAATTGATGGCTAAAATAAGTAAGAATTATGAAGATTGGACTCCTCCTAAACAAGCTATACCTGAAGTAATTGTATATGAACTATCTATTCCGGTGCCTATTCCAACATCAAAGAAGAGGGGAGTTATTGACTTAAATGATGAAGTGATGAAGGAAGCTAAGAAATGTCTTAAGGAGAAGGGAATTAAAGCTACAGATGTCAAGAATTTACCTCCTATTGAAGAATTATGTAAGCCTATTCCCTACTCATCCACTATTGAGGTACACTCTCTCCAACACTTTGATGAAGGTGATATCCCTTACTCTAAACCTCCTGATCAATGCTTAGAAGAATTCGATATCTTTATTGCTAAGCAAGATAACTTTAATAAAAGGGTGCAAAATCATCTAATGGAAAACACTAGACCTATTGTTGAGTTCAAAGATATTGTGGAAAGAACCTCTAATGATGTTAAAATGATTGGTAAACACTTTCAAATGGTTCAAACTCAAATAGATCAACTCGTTAAAGTGCAAAACGACTTGCTAGTTAATGCTGCTAAAGAAAAACCTGCTTATGAAATTAGAACTAGAAGTGGAGCTGCTACCCAGGATCCTCTATATCCTGAGGGGCATCCCAAAAGAATTGAGCAGGATTCTCAACAAGCTGAAAATAGTGGTTCTACTCGTAAGAAAAGGAAAAAGAAGCATAAAACTATTGTAGAACCCTCTGAACCTGCTATAGATCCTAATAGTATATCTATCTCTCATGCTGAAACTGTAAGTGGTAATGAAGAAAATGAAGTTCCTAATGAAGAAAAAGTTGAAGAAGAACCTGAAACCACACTAAGAATACTAAATACACTAAAGAAGATTTTATTGCTAAGAAACATGGTAGTGAAAGAGAACCTTGGGTCCAAAAACCTATGCCTTTCCCTGATAAGAAACACAAGTCAAAGGAAGACGAATACTATAACAAGTTTTGTGAGTGGATGAAACCTTTATTCCTGCAAATTCCTTTGACTGATGCTATTAAATTGCCTCCTTACTCAAAGTATATGAAGGATATTGTCTCGAATAAAAGGAAGATCCCTAATGAAGAAATTTCTACTTTGCTTGCTAATTATTCTTTCAATGGTAAGGTTCCTAAGAAACTTGGAGACCCAGGGATTCCAACTATCCCTTGCTCTATTAAGAACAGTTATGTTAGAACTGTTTTGTGTGATTATGGAGCTGGAGTTAGTGTTATGCCTTTCTCTCTCTATAAGAGGCTTCAACTAGAAAAATTAATACCAACTGATATATCTTTGCAAATGGCTGATAAATCTACCACTATTCATGTTGGTATATGTGAGGATGTACCTATTCAGGTGGCTCACAATTGCTTGATATTAACTGATTTTGTTGTGCTTGAAATGCCTGAAGATGATAATATGTTTATTATTCTTGGGAGGCCTTTTCATAATACTGCAGGAGCTGTTATTAATTGTAATCAAGGAAAGGTGACTTTCAATGTTAATGACAAGGAACATACTGTCAATTTCCCCAAGAAGATTGAAAGGACTTATGGTTTGAATTCAATTGAACATGTTGAAGGCATTCAAGTTGGAGAAATATATTGTCCCATACCAAGAGAAAAATTTGAAACTATTATGATTGGGACCATTGCTATCAAGGTTGAGGTAACATAATCATTAGTGGAATACAAAGTTTTGTCTCATATGGAATTGTTTTGGTAGCAAGACTTGATCAACCTTGTTAACAAAAGGATTTCATTGAACAAAACAATGTTTTCATTATGATTATCTCCATTTATTTCTATCCTTTGTATTTTAGTTTTTGCTTTCGTTTAGCTTTCTTTTTGTTGTTATTGCTTGCATTCTAGAGTGTCTTAGAACTCCTGTAGTTCTAGCCTTGTTTTGTCATTGCATCATAAAAAATCTGTCTGTCAGAAAATCATTCTTCTATGCCTGAAAATGCCCAAAAATAAAGTGTCTCGAAAAATTCCAGAAAATTCGTATTAAATTTTTACGTGAAAAAAGGGCAGAGGAGTACCTAGGAGGTACCAGGGGGCCCACCACCTGGTGGCGCGGCTAACCCTGGGTGGCGCCATGCCCTAGTGTGGGCCACCCCTGGCCCCTCACTAACTCTCTCACCTACCACTTTCTTCTCTCTCTCGAGTAAGCTCCAGTTCATTGCTCAAAATTGCGTTCTTGCTGTGCTTGCTCTCGTTTTTTTTCGATCTCCTTGCTCAGCCCATCTTTCTTGCAGAAATTTGGAGCATTTGTTCCCTGGTATGTGACTCCTCCCCTTGTCCAAGTAGATTTGTGTTTAGTGGATTATATCTTGAGTATTTTGCTGCTGCAGGTGACTGGTTATGAGAGCTTGTAAGCTTGTTTGATGCTTAGAGATATAGTTTTGATGCATGTTTAGGCCTCTTGCAAGTCCCTATGAGTAGAATCCTTTATTATATTTACTTTGCAATCACTTGTTTAATAGGTGTTTAAATTTCAGAATACCAAGCATGAACAACCATACTTTTGGAGAGATATTTGAGAGTGATTCACCTAGGAGGTCGAGGCCCTCAAGAACAGCCTCTCAGGCTAGGCCATCATACAACGAAGATCTCATTGCAACTCGTATTGGTAGTGAAAGGGATGATGGGGATGCTCACCCATCCTCTTTTCCTTGTTTTACTTTCTTACAAGCTGCAGGTATTCTTGATGATTTCTTACTACTGATTGAGAGGGTTGGTTTAACCTCATATATGCAAGATGAGAGTGTGCAATACGCTACGCTCACCAAAACTTTTGTTGAGAGCTTCACGTTTACTAACACATCCTATCAGTCGACTGTCTCTTTTAAAATCTATAATTTGCCCTTCACCATGCCTTTGGAGAGATTTTGCAGTATTATAGGTGTACGCATGACAGGGACCGTGAAGAAAATTCAAGGGCGACCCGCTGATTTGTTAGAGCTTTACCTAGAGGTGACCAATGATGATGACCGCGTGGCGCAGCGCGGAAAGATAAGAAATATCCAACTCCCTGCTCTTCGATACTTTGCATATTATCTTGCTACTAGTGTACTTGGTAGGGAGAACACAAGTAATATCTCCAACTATCATTTAGCATTCCTTGCTGCTGCGCTTAACAATGATACTCGGTACAATCTTGGCTTGCTTATTGCTTGCTGCCAGGCTGCTAGGGGGCCTATCTATGGGGGCATCATTGCCTCGTGTATAGTCAATGCATTAGGTCTTTTAGTGGATCCCTATGATGCTATGCTGGCACCACAGAGGCTTGACCTTGTTGCTATGAAAACTCATCACTTTGTCACTGCTACTTCTGATTTGAACAGTCTAGTATATAGGATGCTTTTCACTGACGGGGATGAAAGGGAGATCCTTTTGCCACAGCCTCCTTTGTTTAGTGTTCACAGGAGATCGTGGTCGCGCTCCAAGGAGGAGGTGGACGAGCAGCTTCGCTTGCTTGGTTTCCACGAGCAGCACCAGGAGGATGTGCCCTCCTATGATTACTCCACGCATTACGGAGGGACATACTCGAGCTCGCACCAGGATGTGGGGACCTCTTCGTCGTACCAGGGTGACACTTCATCCTGGCCAGCTTGGGATTGATACCCACTTAGGCCAAAAGCCTAAGCTTGGGGGGAGGTACGCCGACACCGCACTCATCTCCATATCATGTTGCGTCGGTACTTTGTATATTCATGTTTTTGTTCTCTTTTTAGTTTTCGTTCTTCTTTGCTTTTGCTTTCCAAAAAACAAAAAGACCAAAAATATTTCTGTTGTTTCTCTTTGGTTTGCTTCTTCTTTTTGCTTTGTTTGAACTATTTGAAAAACCCAAAAAGATGTTTGCTTTGCTTGTTTTTCCTCTTTGGTTCTTGTTTTAAAAATCAAAAACAACAAAAATATTTGTCGTTCTTTTTGGTTTTTGTGAGTTTGCTACAGGGTTCAGCAGTCCTCAGTGGATATTGGTTTCATATTATTCCACACAAGTGAACAGCAATAATGAGGATTAATGACAACTTGAGGCATGGTAAGAGGCTGGTAACGAACTCTATTTGTTTTCATTTTTGTACATATACTCATCACTGTGGGCATACTTAGTCTGTTCATGTAGAGTGTATGTTTTCTTTGAATGCTTAGTAGTTCTTTCTTTCTTATGATTAGCTCCAGCTCGTTAATAGTTTGTAGCATGCCTTATGAATGTTTGCCTACATTGCTCTATTCATAAATTGGTATGACACCGTGGTATCCTCCTCTGAATGTTTCATTTGAATTGACTTGGCACATGCTCACGCATGCACATGACTGTGATAATCAGTTAAGCCTTGATGAATTATTTTGCCCTGAGGATCTTGAATCACTTTCATGCCATGAGTAGTCCTGTTTTGTTGCAAGCATGATAATGATAGCTATTGCTCTCTCGTTTGTCGCTCCCTTACTATTGCTAGCATTCACTTCCACTGAGTGTTTTACTCAAGTTTCCAACTCCATAAACCAAATATTTCCAAAGTGTCCACCATACCTACCCATTAGCATCATTTGCTACTTCTGTGCATATTCATTATGCCTTGTTTTCTTCCGAATAAAATGTTTGCTTGTTATGAGAAAGTTAGTAAAGCTCTCACGAACTTGATGGCACACTTTATTTTCTTGTACTTAATAAACCTGAACCATCGCGTCCTTCCTTGTTGTGTATATGCTTGCGCTTTATGAGTTGAAGTTAGCAGAACCATGTACCATGGGGACCGCTTTCAACACTTCATTGGTACTTTGTACCTAGTTGATATCATGTTCTTTTGCTTATGGATCCCGGCGGTGTGAAATAAAAGTGGAACTTGTAAGATCATGGAGTTTGTATGTATGTTAGAGAAACGCCTGGGCCGCTAGCCTAAGCCATGCCTAATCATGGTGAAAACTTGCAGCATAACCATAATGAGCATTCTATGAAGCATCCTCAATAAAAATCTATGCACATAGTAAATAAAAAGATCGCCGAGATGCTCATTGTTTGCTTGCCTTGTTATTTTGATTATGGGACATCTCCCGTGTCATGTGCAAGCGGTACCCCGTTGGCGGTTCTCTATGATACGTATATACTTACAATGACAAGAGCTTACTTGTGACTGAAGTTGAGTAGCATGAGGATCGGTCTTCGTAAGTAAGGGGCATGAGACTTTGATTTATAACTTGTCAAGCATATCCTCTTAGTTGTGTCACTTTAACCTTAACCATTTAAAGATGCTTATGATAGGGGCAATGAGAGCTCAAAGCTAACGAGTACCATACTTTCAGCATTTGGAAGCCTTTCAAACTATTTAAAACCTTTTCTTGTTGACTCTTCACACATTCTCCGAGCACTTTCTTGAGAGCATACTTGTCATTCTTTGTGTTTGTCTCATTACTTGATTATTTGTGTTATGACTTTGATGCTTGTATCTTTGATATCTTTACTTCTAGTCATCACTTGAATTTCAGAGGTGCCTTTATATTCATAATCAAAGGCAAGCGAGATACCACTCTATCATACCTTTCTATGAGCATTGTAATGTTGCTTACGTTTATACTTCATGTTGGGGATATACTTTCTAGGTATACTCACAGTTCCTCACTGACCAGGGTGGCCCACTTTGGGTTAGAGCTTTGCTTCACGGGCGGCCCAGTCAGAGAGAAAGACGGAGTCCAATCCAGCTACCGGAAGGCCCAGAAGACTTACCGACTTAGGCCCATAGTGTTACTTGTAGTTCAAGATGTACTCTGTAACCGACTCTTAGTCGTAGCCGGGTAGATCTCTCTTGTAAACCCTAGGCCGGATATCTATATAAGCCGTCCTAGGGAGAGCCTTTAGGGCACCCAACACTTTAGACTCTCAACTCGCACAGGCGAAACCCTTGTAACCCATATTCCGGCTCTGCCGTATTACTGGATTGCTAGCAGGAGTAGGATCCGTCCAAAGCCAGCGGATTCGAACCTGGGTAAACTTGTGTGCTCACCGCCCCGGAATACCGTACGTCTCACACCCCTCTCTTCCGCACGCCTCGAGGACCCCCTCATGGCGTACTTGTCATCAATCCGACGACAGTTGGCGCCTACCGTGGGGCAAGTGAGCTTCGGATCTGCATTCCGAGCGGAATCTTCAAGAATCAGAATCGACGAGACCATCGCCGTCGGTCGCATCCTCTACGCCAGCGACGTCCCTCACATCGTTCTCGGCGAGACATGGATTCTGGCTAAGGAGGCCGTGACTGCCTACACAATCATGTCTTTTGGCGAGATCGATGTTTACATCGGTTTCGCTGAACCTGCCCCACCCACCCTAGCGGTGATGATAGAGGCAAAAGAATCTTCTAGGTCCCCTTTGTCCACGGAGGCGGCAGAGTTCCGGATCTTAGAAATCCCTAATCCCACCCAGCCCGCACCAGCTATGGAGATAGTGGAGAAATCGAGCCTGAGGAAGACCTAGCGGTTAAAGCCAAATCTAGAGTGGATCTCCTCGGAGAGGCCGTATCCCAGATCGACCCACCCGCGGAAGTCGAAATCCAGGAGGAGCATATCAACAACACTGGTTCCGGCTCTGATGACGCCGGGACAGACAAGCCTTTCCTAAGGTACACACTGTGACGTATGATAATGCAAGATGCAAGCGCAGATGCAATTCTTGAGACCATAAAAAGTTTCGACATGGCTGATCGCGAGAGCCGCAGGTACCTCAGGAAGCACGCGTCACACTTCGTCGGGTATGTGGGATCCAAATCCGGCTCTACCGATGCTGGAGAGAACATCGACTCTGTGCTGGAGGCAATTGGAACAAACGCCGACGTACCCGCATCCTCGGATGAATCGACGATGTCAGCGGATTTCCGAAAGTTCTCCGCGGAGTATGAAAAGAAGTATAACTCCAAAGCTGCAGAAGAAGGAGAAGCCATGGATGAAGGATCCGGGGAACACTCTCCCAAAGCGCAGGATGACATGGATGTCGGAGATAACCCCGAAGTCCAGATGTCCGAAAGTACCGATCAAACCTTGACTTCGGGAAACGGACCCAAAGCCGTCTTTGCTACCGGCGCTGCCAAGAAGGCAAAGAAGAAGAACAAGAAAAACAAGACCCTGGCAAAAGACCCTCTGGCAGAGGAGGTGATTGCCGAGGAATACGAAGAAGACTCGGATGGAGCACTTATCCCAGAAGAGCCGAAAAAAGAAGAATCGGTGGATGGACACGTGATCAGCGAAGGTGCGCGTAAACTCATCGATGCTGCACTAACCACACCCATCCCTACAGTTGCAGAACTTACTGCTGAAGAACTGGACGAAAGGGCCCAAGCCCTAGAAGCGCGTCGTCAACAACTCGTGGATGAAGCCAAAAACATCGAGGAGGAGAAGAAACACATGGCAACTAAGGATTACATGTCTCCGTTGCATCAGAAGACACGGAAGCGTCACACCAATGACGACCAATTTCCACATATCCGTGCCGTCCTTTTCGGAGATGAGATGGGGAAGCCACGGAAAGATAGCAAAGGAGATTGGATATATCCAACCCCAGTATAGAATACCGTGGCAGCCCGAGAAATTTTATCGGCTAATCCAGGACTAGAGGAGATCTGTTTGGGTATCAAACTACTCAACAAGGGACTAGAGCAGCAAAAGTTCGCCCTATCCGGAAGTCAAAAACTGGTCTCGGATTCCGACCAATGTCACACAGATCCGGCATGGGCTGACGTAAGACCCCATCGCGTTCCGGAGCAACATCATTGCCCCAAACGACGGGAGGACAATTATTCGAGAATCGGATCGTCAGGACAGCATCGCAGGACTACGCGTGACTGGAGCAACATCGCCCCAGCGGCCGAGAAAGAGGCCATCGCTGCTCTAAATCCGAGGAATCCTCCCCGACAAGAGTCTAACGATCGAAGGGGAGAAGATAAAGAGAAACGTTGGGAGGAGGATCGTCAAAAAATGCCACCTCCTAGACATGCAAGCCGTCCGGCTGAGCCTCACCATAGTGGGAACGACGGACGAAGGAACGACGGAAACCATGCCGGGACAAGCCGGCAGGGGGCTCGTCGTAGCCAAGACCCTCCCCGGAACCAGAATAATGACGCTCCGGACGGAGGCCGGTGATCAGCAGGAAACAATCCAGCTGCCCCACCTTCTCCACCAAGCAGTCATCACAACAACTCCCAAGGGGGACAAGGAGGACGGCGTGGCGGAGGAGGAGGTGGCAGAAGCTGAAGTCCGGCTCCAAGGCACCGCAGCCACAGCCGGCATTCGGGACGGTCTCTATCCCTGAACGATGCAAGGCACAAGATCAACTCCAACATAGAGGCGCGGTGCTACGAAAACGATGATATCTATATGGGCCCAAAGTGCTTCGGACCATGCATCAGAGCTACAAGATTCCCGGAAGGATTTGCTATTTCAAGGCATATCCAAGCCTACGACGGCATTGCTCAGCCAGATACCTGGCTACAGGATTTCTTCCAAGCTTGTTGCATCGCCAAAGGCGAAAACAGCCTGGTCGCAACCCGATATCTCCCACTTATGTTGCGGAAGACGACATGATCATGGCTTAATGAACTTCCGGAGAACACCATCCACAACTGGTATGACATGCAAAGTGCGTTCTTTCGGAATTTCGAAGGCATGTATCGGAGGCCCTGTACGGTCAGAGACCTACAACGTTGCACCTAGAAGGCCGGAGAAACTTGTCGGGATTACCTCGGATGATGGATCGACACCAAGAACTCCTGCGAAGGAGTAAATGATCAAACTGCGATTGAAGCTTTCATCGCAGGTCTCCCAATTGGTCTGCTGCGCCACCGATTGAAGTGTGACAAGGTCACTAATTTGGGAGAGATGATAGAACAGCGAGCAAGTATGCAGATGCCGACGACGATGCAGAGGGATTACTCAATGCCCTAGTTGTGCCTCAGTCGGCAAAACAACCAAAGCAACAAGCTCAGAAGCGCAAAAATACCTCGGAAGAGAAACCCAACGCGGAAACAGCGGTGGTCACTGCTACTTTCGGGTCTGGAGGATGAGGAGGACACGGCGGAGGCCGCGGGCGTGGCCGGGGGACTTTAAGGGTCCAAGGTAGAGGAGAACAGCAACCAGGCAAACCTACTCTTGGGCCGACATTGCCAATAACCCGTGCGTGCATCACCTAGACGCTAATGGGGGCTCGTCCCACACCAACGTCGAATGTCGTTTCAGTGACGACATCAAAAGAGATGACACCACGGGCTACAAAGCTAAGCGGAAGAAGGGAAAGAAGAATCCCGAAAAAGAAAAAGAGACCAAGGAAGATTCCGACATGGAGGAAGCTGATGCTTCAAATCCCAAGCCGGAAGGGAAGAAAACTTTTCCTACCAAGAAGTACACTTATGTCACTTTCCTCGGATCTCAACCAGCAAAGGTCAAGAAAGCAGTTCTACACGAGCTCAATGCAACAGTTCCGGCCGTCCCCCAATACCTGGACTAGTCGGAAGTGGCAATCACATTTGACTGTGCTGATCATCCGCCTAAGTTGCACAGGCGAGGAAAATACGCCTTAATCGTCAATCCACTAATTGACGGTTATGGTTTCTCCAAGACCCTCATGGACGGTGGTAGTAGTATCAATATTCTCTATGTCGAAACACTACGCCGGATGAGGATCTCGGAAACTCAGCTGAACCATAGCTCTGTGATCTTTCACGAAGTTATCCCAGGAAGACAAGCTAATTCCCTGGGAGAGATCACTTTGGATGTTACCTTTGGAACTCCAAAGAACTATCGGACGGAAGCACTTTCCTTCGAAGTGGTCCCGTTCAAGAGCGTGTACCACGCTATATTCGGGCGTCCGGCTTACTGGGCTTTTATGGCTCGTCCATGTTACACTTACAATATGATGAAAATTCCAGGTCCCAACGGCGTGGTCACTATCAGGGGAGATCCGAAGAAAGCACGAGAGTGCGAGGATGGAAATGCCGCCTTTGCCGAAGCCGTGTTGCACACCCAGGAGTACCAGGAGATCAAGAAAAGCATAGATCCGTCCGAGATGCCCACAACGAAGAAGGAAGTGACAAATCCAAATCCGGAGTTCAAGGCATCAGAAGAGACAAAGAAGACGCCGTTGAAGGATGATGACCCCTCCAAGGTGACCCAGATAGGCGTAGGCCTAGGTAGCGCATAGGAAAGCGCACTCGTCAAGTTCCTCCAAGCAAATCAAGATATCTTCGCATGGTAGCCATCTGACATGACCGGAGTACCTAGGGAACTTGCCGAGCACTCTCTAAATGTAAACCCGGACGCTAAACCCGTCAAACAGTCCCTATGACGATTTGGCGATGAAAAGCATAAGGCAATAGCTAAGGAACTAGCACGGCTTGAGTTAGCCGGATTCATAGAAGAGGTCATCCACACTGAGTGGTCGGCCAATCCTGTAATGGTCCCTAAAAAGGAGACCACTGATTTAAGGATGTGAGTTGATTATACTGCCTTGAATAAGGCTTGTCCAAAAGATCTGTTTGTTCTACCTAGAATTGATCAAGTTATCGATTCTACAGCAGGCTCAGAACTCCTCTGTTTTCTCGACGCATATTCCAGTTATCACCAAATCCGGCTGAAGGAATCTGACAAAGTCAAAACTTCATTCATAACCCCCTTCGGAACCTTCTGTTTTGTTACGATGTCCTTTGGGCTGAAGAACGCAGGAGCTACGTACCAGCGCACGATGCAGCGTTGCCTCCATGACCAACTCGGACGCAATGTACATGCATACGTGGATGATATTGCAGTAATGTCCAAAAAGAAGGAAACGTTGTTTTCCGACTTGGAGGAAACATTTGCCAACCTACGAAAATACAACATCATGCTTAACCCGAAGAAATGCTTCTTTGGAATACCAACCGGAAAATTGTTAGGTTTCATCATGTCTCAAAGAGGCATAGAGGTGAACCGGGACAAAATCAAGGCTATACTCAATATTTCCAGGCCAACTCGCTTGAAGGACGTACAAAGACTAACTGGTTGCATTGCTGCAGTCAGTCGGTTTGTAAGCCGGCTTGGTGAACGAGCCGCACCATTATACAAACTACTGAAAAAGACCAAGGATTTTGTTTGGACTGATGAAGCTGAAGCTGCACTACAAGACCTGAAGAAAGTACTCTCATCTGCTCTTATACTTGAAGCGCCGGAATCTCAAGAACCGATGTTGCTTTATCTTGCTGCGACAAATAAGGTCGTTAGTATTGTCATGGTGGTGGAGAGACTGGAGGAAAATCAGGAGCACCTGGTGCAGCGTCTGACTTACTTTGTTAGTGAGGTCCTGACAGAATCAAAATAGTGGTATCCGCATTATCAAAAGTTGGCTTATGGTGGTTTTCTAGCATCTCGTAAGCTACGACACTACTTTCAGGAGCATCTAATTACCATGGTGAGCACGGCTCCCATGAGAGATATAATCAACAACAGTGACGCCACAGGACGCGTCGCCAAATGGGGCATAGAGCTTTCAGCTTTTGATGTTGAGTATAAACCTCGGACAGCAATCAAATCCCAGATCCTTGCTGACTTTGTCGCTGATTGGACAGAGACGAAGGAGAACATGATCCTCCCTGAGTCGGAATATTGGACCCTCTATTTTGATGGGTCTAAGGCTCGCGGGGGCTCGGGGGCTGGCGTGGTGCTCAAATCACCCCAAGGAGATAAACTTTTATACATGTTGCAGATCCACTTCACAGCGACAAACAATATTGCCGAGTATGAAGCACTGCTGCATGGAATCCGGATTGCTAAGGATATTGGCATCCGACGTTTGATGTGTTACGGATATTCGGATCTTGTTGCTCAACAAGTGTCGGATATTTGTAATGCAAATAAGCACATGGCAGCATATAAAGTTGTCGTAGATGATCTATCTAAATCGTTCGAAGTATTTGAAGTTCAACATATCCCTCGATCAGAAAATGAGGAAGCAGACGCACTATCTCGGATAGGTTCTGCGCGGAAAGAGGTCCCGGATGGTGCTTTTTTAGAGCACCTCAAAATTCCCTCAATAAAGGGAGTAGATGAGGAATATCCGACCAAATCCGAATCACTTTTGATAGCAGTTCTGGCTGTAATTCCTAGCTGGACTCAACCCTACCTCGATTATTTGGTAGATGGCAAATTACCCAAAGACGAGGTTCTGAGCCGGCAGATTATCCGACGAGCAAAAGCCTATACTATTGTTAAAGGTGAGCTCTATAAGAGGAGTGCTTCTGGGGTTTTCAGTGTTGTGTATCTCCGGAGGAAGGAGTGGAAATCTTAAGAGAAATCCACGAAGGCGAGTGTGGTCACCACGCTGCAGCCAAATCTTTAGTGGCAAAAGCTTTTAGACACGGATTTTTCTGGCTTACAGCTCAGGCAGATGCCGAACAATTAGTCAAAACATGCAAAGGCTGCCAAAAGTACGCCAAACAAGCTCATGTTCCGGCTGATCAGCTGCGAACAATACCTATAACATGGCCCTTTGCGGTATGGGGGCTTGATATGGTAGGACCTTTTAAACGAGCTCCAAGTGGATTTACTCACCTCTTAGTGATGGTGGATAAATTCACCAAATGGATTGAGGCTAAACCTGTCACTAGTTGTGATGGAGCAACAGCCAAAAGATTTGTCGAGGATGTTATAATCCGGTATGGTTATCCACATAGCATTATCACGGACAACGGGAGTAACTTCTCTATGGGAGAATTGGCTGAATTCTGCAATGAGCAAAATATCCGGCTTGACATTGCGTCAGTCGCACATCCACAGGCTAACGGACAAGTCGAAAGAGCAAATGTTTTAATCCTACAAGGCCTAAAACCGAGACTCGAAGCACCACTACGATGTGCTGCGGGGGCTTGGGCAGAGGAATTACCCTCTGTAATATAGAGTTTACGAACGACTCCAAATAGGTCAACCAGATACACACCTTTCTTCTTGGTCTATGGTGCAGAAGCAATTCTTCCTAGTGATTTGATTCACACCTCTCCTAGAGTGGCCGCATATATTGAAGAGGATGCCGAGATTTCTCGACAAAATGATCTCGACTTAGTCTAAGAAGTTCGCGTCGTTGCTGAAATGAGATGTACAGCCTATCAGCAGAAGTATCACAAGTATCATAGCCAGAGAATCCGAAATAGATCTTTCAATAAAGGTGATTTGGTTCTCCGGCTTGTGCAACAAAGAAAGCACAAACTTTCCCCGGTATGGGAAGGGCCCTTTTTAGTTAGTCAAGTATTGCACAATGGATCGTACTACTTAACTGACATGAGGCCAGTCAAAGAAAGACCTGCTACTAAGAAGAGAAAGAGAGCTGGAGGCAGTACAAATCCGAATGAGTTAGACAGACCGTGGAATATTGCTCAGCTACGTCCCTTTTATTCTTAGTTTATCCTTCTTTGTAAACATATATGTGTACATGTTCTGTGAGAAATAAAGTTTTGGTTGCCTCAATTTTTTCTAAGAAGTTTTTACCATCTTATTTCCGAATGATCATGTCATAGTCAAAAATCCCAGAATGCTTGAAAGTACTTTATGCTCATGTTCGTTCTGGTTTAGATTTCCGATTCTAAAACTGCTACCCTCGGGTATAACTCTAAAAATTTCTAGTCTTTACTTCGGTTATTTATTTGATTGCTGGATGCGGGCATTTTCCGAGTAGTGAATTGTTGGTACTGGAAGCCGGCTTTGTTTCCGAGTTTAAACTGGTTTAGCAATTGAGCTCCGTTGCTCGGCAAAGTTTTCGGCAGAAGGTTTAGCCGGCTCACGAAAGGGACGAGGTGGAAAGCCAGATAAACGATAAGTATGGACGAAAAAATACAAGTGCTTATGTAAACATTTCAGGCATGCAAAAAAAAATTTAGTGCTGAATAGATCAAAAGCTTAGCACTAGCAAAATTATAGTACTGCATATTTACAGGCCCATCATATTTTTCAGAATAACACAAATACTTCTGTTAATCTATGATGCAGGAGAGGAAGGAGCTACCGACTCGCTGGATACACCTCCTTGGTATCGTTCCGAGATGTCCACATCCGAGGTGGTGCGTTCATCATCGGAAACTTCTGTTGATTCTTCTGGAGGAGGAGGCGGAGTATCCACGCGGGTGAAGAAAGGGCTCTCGTAGCTGGTCAAATCAGCCACGTGACACCCATATCCGGCGCAACAGTGCATGATGGCTTGAAGGTCCTGCTCCTGGCCGTCTTCATCTACTTTGCAGTACCCTCTAGTCACGTGCCATATTTCCATGTTTCCATGGTGTCTCATGACCATGGTGAGAGTGTTTTGCGCCGCAGTCCGCGCGTAAGACATGTTCCAATCCCGGACAAGCTGCGGCATATCCTTTGCCTTGTCCCGCACCTGAAAGTCCGACATGTTGTGCATGTCCAGAATCTTGAGAGCTTCGCCGATGTCCTCAAGGGATTGGCGGAAGTCATGAAGCAGGTCACCGACTTGGGTAAGCCGGTGGGTGCGGGGCTCGGTGGAGGAAGAGTCCGTCAAGTTCAGAGGACCTATACACAAAACAAGTCAGGAAAAATCCGACATTGATAGAAGTCGAAGAAAGCGGAAAAGTCAGGCAGATGGAACGTACCGAAAATGACGTCGTCAATTTTGGTCTTCTCTCCTCGAAGACTCTGGAGTTCAGCCCGGAGCGCCTTGGAAAGATCTCTCTCTCTCTGCTGAGCTCATTTTTTAGGTCCGAGATTTTTTGATCTTGAGCAGCGATCTTGTGATCACGCTCATCAGTAGCCATGGAGGAGGACTCGAGAACTTGAGCTATGCTCTTCTCATGATCCGCCTTGAGCTTATCCAGCTCTTGGCGAAGCTCCTTGATCTCCACCACCAAAGTCTTTAGGTTCTCGGCCTCTTCAATCATGGCGCAGGATTGTTTTACCAGCGCTGTAAGTCAAAAAGAACAACAGTTCAGAAAAAGTTCGACTATGAAAACATGAAAGACAAGGCTTGAGTCTTGAAATGTTTACCTTCAGCCTCATCCTTGGAGACTTTAAGTTCAGCATTTTTAAGTCGGAGAGCCTTAATCTCTCTCCGCTTATCACAAACATTCTTCAATAAATCCTAGTTATAGGAACATACTTTCTGTAAGTCAGAATACCCAAAGTCAGAAAGCTACTAAAGACTCGGGCTAATATTTTTGCTAATATCAGCACGAGCCTTGGGGGCTACACTAGTTCATTCTTTGGCATCCTAATTAAGCATAAACCCGGATTATTTATCCTACTTCATCCTTGGGGGCTAGAGGATATGATATGAAACAAAGGAAAAACAGGAGTTGGAATTCCGACTTACATATTGTTCGCGAGTGAGTTTATCCAAACTCGTGTTCACTTCAACGGCAACCTTCTCGGCGAGAGTCAGAGGAATCACTGGTGCTGTTGGAAGCTCACCGGTCCTTATCCTCTCGTCACGAAGGCGCACCTGGGCAAGAAGGTCGGAGAACTTGATGTCCTCTGCCTCTTTTGCTTCTTCTTCGGCAGATAAGTTTCTTTTCTCCAGGCATTGCCTGGCTAGCCGCTGGATCTCTTCAGCAGATTTCCGAGACAGGCCAAACTTGGCAAGTCCCGGATTGCTGATAAGGTTTTCAGCGAAGGTTTCTACCGAGGGATCATTACCCAAAGAGGGTTCACCCTTATCTAAATCTGACTCACCCATGGTGACGTCATTTTGCGATTCAAGGATCGCAGGCTCTGTTGAAGGAGCCGGATCTTCTGCGACGACCGGAGAAGGTATGGTCACCGGCGTTGCAGAAGGTTGAGGGGCAGGAGTCGGAGGAGCCAGGGCAAGAAAAGCTATGGTAAGCTTCGTCTGACGCAAGGGCTTCGAAGAAGTTCCCTTCCCCTTTCCCTTGATGAGCGGTTTTGCTCTGAGAATGTAGTAAAGTCGGAAACATTACATCTCGGAAGAAAATTCGAGTAAAGTGCAAAGGCGGAAGTTGTGATTGAAAGTTACCTTTTCACGACAGGCACCACCTTTGTGCCAACAGCCACTGCCGGAGCTTTGCGCTTCTTGAGCACAAGGTTCGGCAATGGGACCACCTCTATCTCCTGAGAGAACTCTGGAGGATATCCTTCGAGCGGAGCAAGTTCCGACTCAGGGAGGTCAGCAAGCTGAAAAGAAGAAAACATATTAGTATTGCAATGGAATTCGAAGATTGAAACACATAAAAAGGTGTACTGTTAGAAGCTTACCGACACTACGGGGTCTTCCGCCGTATGCATATCCAGAGAAACCTCCGGGATCCTCCTCTCGATCCGCTCCCTGATCAGCCACTTGATCTGGCTTATATAGCCCTGTGTGGTGTAGGCTTTGGGGCTGATGCGGAGGGAGTCTTTCTTGGATGACGTGATGGAGTGCATTAGTCGAGTTCCGTGGTACTGAAGGGGCTGGATCCAGCGTGAGACCCAGCATTGGACCAAGTCAGATCCCTTCAGTCCCTTGTGTTTGATCAAGTATTTGATCTGCCTTGTAGCGAGGATCAGATCGTCAGTGAGAGCCGGAGGAGCCTCGTCCTAGGACGGTTGGGCCGTGGCAGCTCCGTCGATGAAAGCCGGCAAAGCAGTGGCTTTGCCAGGAGCCGGAATATGGTAAAAGAATGTGGTTGGCCATTGTTTGACCGAGTCACTGGCTAGGATTTTGGGATATGCGCGCTCGCTCTAAGCGAAAAACTAATAGTACCGGTGATGTAAGGAATACCGGCAGTAATAGAGTTTCTCAGGACATGAAAATAGTACCGGAATAAGGTCAAACTCGGCCTAATGCCGAGAAAGCCCTCACACAAAGAAGCGTAAGGCTCATCTCTAAGAGAGAGTTGGGAGGAAGATGATGGAGTTGAACTCCGTAATGATCAATCACCTCGGAGAAGAACTCCGGGGGAGGAAACGACAAACCTCTGTCGAGGTGGGTGCCGAAGTGGACCCGCTCACCGGCGCGCGGGTTGGGGACGGTTTCCTCGAAGCCGCTCCGACGGTCGCCGGCACGGAGGAGCCCTTCCTTCTCCACGTTCTGGAGCTTCTCGTCGTTGAGCATGCAGGGGATCTAGAGCCCGCGGAAGCTTTCCTTCTCCGCCACCGCTTCCGTCGCCGCCATCGCCGCTGCTGCCGCCAAGCCGGAAGAGGAAGAAGAAGCCATTTCTCCGGCGAGCGGTTGACCTAGAATGGGCGGTGCTGGGAGTTTTTTGGGGGAGGAACGAAGGAGCTCTATGCGCGCAGAGAGATTGGGAGGAGAAGAAAAGGCAAAGGACAGGTGAAGAGAGAAGGAGAAGATCCTAACCCCTTATATCCACCTAACTGCGCCAAGATTCGTGCAAATGCTACAGTGTAACCGCCACGCGTCGTGGAAGGAACTGGGAAGGACCCACGCGATGATTACGTCGCCTCGATCTCCGCGCACGCATTGAAATGGCACCTCGGTTCCACGAACCGCGGACCCACCAATGGTCGTGCTGACGGAATGCATGTCAGATAACATGACTTGACCATGACTTGTGTCAGGTGGCGTTAAAGACCAAGTTCCGGCTTAGTTTGAAATCAAGCTGGAAAATCCGAGTAACCTGCTGATAGGTCCGACTTATTTTTTAAGACCCGGATCGTATTTTTTGTTGTGAAGTTTAAGGAACCCTTCAAGATTCTGCAAGCCGAAGATTAAGCTAGACGATGATAAATCCGACTTTGGATCTTGGAGGCCTCCGGGGGCTGTTGTTGGGGATATACTTTCCGGGTATCCTCACAGTTCCTCACTGACCAGGGTGGCCCACTTCGGGTTAGAGCTTTTCTTCACGGGCGGCCCAGTCAGGGAGAAAGACGGAGTCCAATCCGTCTACAGGAAGGCCCAAAAGACTTACTGACTTAGGCCCATAGTGTTACTTGTAGTTCAAGATGTACTCTGTAAACGACTCTTAGTCGTAGACGGATAGATCTCTCTTGTAAACCCTAGGCTGGATATCTATATAAGCCGTCCTAGGGAGAGCCTTTAGGGCACCCAACACTTTAGACTCTCAACTCGCACAGGCGAAACCCTTGTAACCCATATTCCGGCTCTGCCATATTACTGGATTGCTAGCAGGAGTAGGATCCATCCAAAGCCGGCAGATTCTAACCTGGGTAAACTTGTGTGCTCACCGCCCCGGAATACCGTACGTCTCACACCCCTCTCTTTCGCATGCCTCGAGGACCCCCTCATGGCGTACTTGTCATCAATCCGACGACACTTCATGCTACTTATTTTTCTTGAGTTGCAATCTCTTCATAGCTTGCAATGCCTATTAAGTAAACTTAGTTGCATACTCTTTATTATGAACTATCTAAGTAGTTGATCATATTGATGAGAATATTTACATTATATGAAGCAAATGTGTTCGTGAAAGTTATTTTATCGCACTCAGTTTTCAACTGAATTGCTTGAGGACAAGCAATAAGCTAAGCTTGGGGGAGTTGATAGGTCCAAAACGTATCTACTTTCCCGAACACTTTTGCTATTGTTTCTCCTCTATACTTGTGTGATTTGGATACAACTAACGCGGACTGACGCTGTTTTCAGCAGAATTGCCTTGGTGTCTACTTTTTGTGCAGAAAATCAACTATCAGAAAAAATCCCGGAAAATATGCCAAAAATCATATTTCACCCGAAGACTCCAGGAGCCAGAATACAAGACGGAGAAGAGCTAGGGGTGGCCACACCACCTGGTGGCGCGGGCCAGGCCAGGCCACGCCATGGGGTGGTGTGGGCCCCCAGGCACCCCCTCGGTCTCCCTCTTCGCCTATAAGTTGCCTTCTGACTTAAAAACTTCGGGGAGTTCGACGTTTTTCCAGAAGGAGTTCCGGTCTGCCGCCACCACCAGAGTCCATGAAATAGCTCTAGAAACTCCGTTCTGGCACTCTGCCGGGATGGGGAATTGGAGGAGATCATCGCCATCATCATCACCATCGCTTCTCCATCGACCATCCATGTTTCCCCCATCTATGAGTGAGTAATCCCCCGCTGTAGGCTATGGGGATGGTAGGGATTGGATGAGATCGTTAATGTAATGGCATCAGATTGTTAGGGCATGGTGCCTAGTATCTTTTATTAGTGATTTATGACTTTGTTGCGACTTGTTGTGCTTAATGCTTGTCACTAGGGCCCGAGTGCCATGATTTCAGATCTGAACATGTTATTGATTCATTATGATAGTATTGTTTATGGTCTTATCTGCAAGTTGTATACACACATTTGTTGTCCGGAACCAATGGCCCCGAAGTGACAGAAATCGGGATAACCGGAGGGAATGGCTTTTATGTGAGGATCACATGTGTTCACGGAGTGTTAATGCTTTGCTCTGGTGCTCTATTAAAAGGTGCACCTTAATTGCTAGTAGTTCCCTTGAGGCCCCGCTGCAAACGGGCTGGCAGGACAAAAGATGTTGTGCAAGTTCTCATTGCGAGCATGTATGACTATATATGGAACACATGCCTAGGATTATCTAGTATTTGGATGCTTTACCTTATTTATCTGCAATTGCCCTATGTTATAATTGCTATGTGAATTGTCTTGTCCATGCAACGCCCGTCCATCCATCCCTATGCCTACCGCACTCGAATCCCACTATTTACTGCTATTGTCACTGCTGTCTTTATTTTACTATTGTTGCTACTTTGTTATTCCTACTACAAAACTGTTGCTACTGATAAACTATTGTGAGCAAGATTGTTTCCAGGTGCAGCTGAATTGACAACTCAGTTGTTAAGGCTTATAAATATTCTTTGGCTCCCCTTGTGTCGAATCAATAAATTGGGTTTCACTTCCCTCGAAAATACTACGATACACCCCATATACTTGTGGGTCATCAATTTACAAAGTAAGGCGTCTAAGAGAAAGGTGCTAAGCTACATAACATAGCGTCCAAAGCAGAGGTGCTACACTTGACTTACTAAAGTTCTAGCTTGCCAAAGCCACTATGAAATGCTCTCTTTAAGTGGGAGTACAACGCCTAAGGGAAAGGTGTTAAGCTACATAGTATAGTGTCTAAGGGAAAGATGCTAAGATACCAGGGGTGGGGCCCTGCCTAGTCCCACAACGCCATGATGGTAGGTGGTACAACGCCTGTTAGAACGACACTATGTCATGTGTCTTAGCGCCTAAGAGTTGGGTGCAACCCGAAAGGGTTAGATTCATAAAATAGTTTTATTAAGAGTTTATTTTTTAATAGTTTTGCTTTTAGGTTATTTGTGTTCATTTTTCCATCACCAAATGCTTTAGGAACCTTTTAATTGAATGCATCAAATGGCATGATTTGGCAAATTTGACATTTTAAATAAATACAACACATAACGATAAGAAATTGTGTTGTACGGTTCCCTGGTCGGACTCTGGACTATATTGTTTGGTTCTACTTATAACAATAATGCTTGTCCAGCAGGCAAGGTTATCAAGCGCTTTGCTTCTTTTTTTAAGAAAAGTGACTGCTTTCTTCTCATTAACCATGCACATTAGAGTATTGGTCGTATTAGGCCATATACAATGCAAGGTGTTTAGAGGAATCTTGGAAAATAAACCAATATTACTTTTAAGCATTAGTTCTTATTTGTATAGGAGAGGTGCCTAGTTAGGCATCTATCTTGTATAAATAGCACCGATATAAAAAATCGATTTATTTTTCTAAACAACTCTCTTAGCATCTTGCATTGTAAATAACCTTAGGAAGAATAAAAATAACCCAATTTAATGAGATAAACTGGACCCATGGCACTAGATCATCCCCATTGGTGGAGAGAGAGGTTTGTACCTGAAGTGAAGTGAGTCGCCAGAAACATCACCATCATCTAATTTTGCTAACTACATCTAGGTTTTCACCCAAGCACACGGCCCTAGAGGTTGGAGGGCAGCAGATATCTATGTTGACCACTAAGAGTGAAACGGCAACACTTTCATTCGGATCACCACGGGCGTGTTTGGTTACTTGGGGACATTTCGTGCATCCATGGAGATCTTCTCGCCAGAGCCATGATTTGCAGGGTCAAGCTAAATTCATGTTGTGCACTTTATTTGGTTGTCCACATTTATTTTGGAGCTTGTGCACTTTGATGGGTTATCAATTAAACGTATTATGGATCCTTGGCTGCTTGTTTAGTTGTGCATGTGCTAGTGTTGTGGTCGCCACTTCTCACTGGTGTAGTGACCTTACCATGCACTTTCTAAGATGACAACCACATATGAAACCAACAGGCGGAAAAACTAAACTAACAAGCAATAGCAAATTAAGGTCATTTTAAACCTTAGGTACTAGCAAATAGCCGTTCATCGCGATGTTATCTAGCTACTATCAAATGACAATTCACCATAATATTACTTAGCTACTATGAATAGAAGTTATAAACCTAAATTAGGGGTTGTTCATAGAACGAGACGACATCAATTCATCACTTCTCCACTTCTTCTTCACCCCACATTCATCTTCACTTTTTCTTTATTTCTTATTATTCACTTCTTCACTTGTTCCTCTTCAAATTCTGGCGTTGCCTCTGTTTTCCCACATGGCATCAGCCCACTACTCTCTCTTGTTCCCCCAAGCTCGACAATCATCTATAGGGACACCATGGTCAACATCGTTGTCGCCAGGCATCACATCATCCTCTTCGAGGAAGAATTCCTCCATGCCAAATTCCAAGATCCAGTTGTGCAGGATGCAACATGTAAGAACAAACTTAACTTGTGTCCAAAAAGAATGGAATGTCTTTTGATCAAGGATCTTAGATTTGTTCTTTAAAGCTATGAAAACCCTCTTAACTATGACTCTAAGGCTAGAGTGTGTGAGATTTAAAAGTTCTCTTGTGTTTCTAGGAAACTGCCCTACAGAGAACTCATTGATATGGTACCTTGTTGACCTAAAGGGTGGAAGAAATCCAAGGCAACAAGCATATCCGGCATCTGATAGGTAGAATTTACCTTCAGGTATGTTGAGGCCATCATCTCTATCTAGGATGTTGTTCAGAATGGTGGCATCATGGGCTGATCCTTCCCATCTAGCTAGCATATATGTGAACTTCATATCGAAATAAATAACGACAAGCACATTCTAGCTGGTGTAGTTCTTTTTTCCCTATGCAGGTGTGTCGGCTTTGGGCACTCTAGTAGTCACATGGTCAACATGAATTGCCCCAATATAATCCTAACATGAACATAATGCTAGGCCTCAATGCAATACAATCCTATCACGGAGTACAAGCTAGAGTTGCTTACCTTGAAATATGGGAACGAGCGGTAGCTCTCTTGTATCTTCGTTGGTGAGTAGAGGGTGTATTGATCATCTCTCCTCTGATCTCTCCAATATATTACATGACTTGATTGAAATACCGGGATATTTTCTCTATGGATCTCCTCCATGTGTCGTGAATCACTCGAAATCTTTGGTTATGTCCTAGAACATGAATGAAAATTGCCACTTGCTCTTTGATACATGTATGGATGTTATATTTAAGCAACCCCTAACCCTAAATGTGTTCACATGTGTTCAAAAGGGGCTCATTTTTTTGAACAGCGGAGCTCCCCAAAAGGGGCTAGAACCTGCCATTAATATAACTGTGGAGATACAAATTGATTACAAAGGATCCCATAAAGTATAAATTTACACATAGATCCCTGGCATTTGTAGAAAGGACCTTGCTAAAAGATTCGAAACTATAATCTAGTCCATTCTCTTCTCCACTGCAAAGCAGAGAGCTCAGCGCGTTGCAACCATGGACGAAGACGAGGACAGAACCACTTGCCTCCGGCCTGGTGAAGCTATCAACGCCTGAACTCAAACAGGGCCTCCCGACAGAGGTTGAAACATTAACGGAGCTCACCGGCACGAAGAAGGCCATCAAGGCAAGAGATTTCAGTGTCTTACAAATCGACACTGAGGAGAAGCTCCCAGAAGAAAAGGTTCTTGAACTCCAAATCCACCCCAACTGAGTGTTGGCTCTAGGTACTACTTTCCCCATCTCCACCTTGGAGCTCGAGGAGAAGAAGAAAGGAAGAGCAGACAGCTGAACCGGAGTAGCAAAATCACGCCAACACCATACCATGAAAAGAGACTCGTCATCAAACCTAGAGTTCCTGTCACGGACCCGGGGAGGCAAGCATACAGGATAGTAGTGGTGACGAGCGAGAGGAACCAAGGTCCGCTTATTGAAGAAGGCCTCACCAGATCCGCCGCCTTCGCCTAGCTTCCACCTCGAAAACTCGACAAACGACAGCGTTGGTGACCTTCTGGTGCCGTGGAGAAGCGCCAGCTCGTAGGGCCTCCAGAGAAAGGGGAGGACGACCTTATTATTGGAGATGCCGAGCTCCATTCTCCAGTCTTTTCACCGCTTTTGCCACCAGAGCAGTACCTCGAGGAAGACAAAGCAACGGATGCGCCATATCTGTCTGATGGGACCTAGCGGCCTACTCCATGATGCCACAAGGGGACAACATCTACAAAATTTAACCCTAGAACCTAGACTACTGAAGCCGGCGCCTCTCCTTAACCCCCTCTGGCTGGCATCGCCGCTAGGGGAAGCGTCAGATTGGCCCGGGAGAGGGAAGCTGACTCTCAAAGGGGAGCGAGAGTGGTGGAAGACACAAGAAGAGTGGAGAGTATCACACACACGCTACATCTAGAGCACGGTGATAGCCTCTACATCGTTGTTGTTGTAGATGTAGTTTAGATTTGAATCCTCTCTCTATCATGATGTACCATGGGAGCATATTTCACCGGAAGCATGTTATTTCTAGCAGCCGCTCATCTGCGGTTCAAAAGCATCCATGCCTGAATCACAGCCACGAGGACAGCTACCTAGATGATAATCTTCAGTAGTTGGTCCTATCAAATCGGTGTTGCCTAAGCAACTAAGTTGTATTGTCGAACTAACTAGCTATGAAGCTAACGTTGGGGGAGGAGGAGGTGGTGCTTACAGGCATGGTTGAAGATGGCGATGACCTACCGGAATCGGATAGGATGGGGACGAGAGGGTAACGAAGATGAAGAGGACATGCTAGCTCTGCAGATCTGTGAGGTCGTAGCTACGGTGTCAGAGACTACGGAGTGAAGGACCAGGTGCTGGAGATATGTGAAAACACCAGCAGCCAGTATTGCAGATCTAGAACACCGTTGCCACCACTGGCCAAGAGAAAAATGAGGATCAATTTGATTTCCACGGGTGTGACAATCTAAGAGTTGGCTTTTTTTTTTAATCAAAATCTAAGAGTTAGATGAGACTACTTTTCACGTGTTTTCACCTCCTGCCATAGTCATAATGGCACCCCGCACGCCGTTTCTTATTTGCGCCCGCCAAGGCCTATCCTCCTGGGAACTATCGATTTGGGCGTTTCTAAGAACCCGTGTTTTAAGACCGGTGGACGCCGTTGAACGCCACGACCAACCAAAAGCCCAAGCCCGTTGCGTTTTCCGTGCAGCTAGATGTGAGAAACGACTCTTTGGGCATCCAAACACGACCCACAAGACAACTTTCTGGGCTGCTTGCGATGCAGTAGTACCGTGCAAAACTATGCATTTTGCTAACCGAGGGGAAATGTATTTAAATACACATATAGTTGCTTTTTAGCACATCATGGTTGTTAATTTGTGTAGGCCTTAAACAACAATACTATTTTATAACATTTTGGAGTTAAATTAGTGTCCCCACATATACACTTGAAAATCTATTCAGAATTTGAACAGTTTTAGATGCATTTTCTGAATTTCAAAAAATACCAGCAGTTGCGCTCGGATGCTGTAAATCTGCACTTTAGCTACATGTCATGAGGGCCACAAAAGCATGAAACAAGAAAAGGATCACAAAATAAAAACGTTCCATCTAATTCCACTTTTTTGAGCAAGGTATTATCACAAGTAAGGGGAATCCATGTGTTGTTCATCTCTTTCGTCACCAATCATCGTGGGATGCAGACCAAGATCCCGGCGTGGAAACAATAATTTGAGACGAAAGGCATCCACACCATTTAGATAGTATCTGTACAGTCTTTTTGCTCGGATAAAGCCAAGGCGACCATACAGAGCGAGGGCACCCTTATTTGTAACTTCAGCTTCCAGCGTCACCTGGATTGCAAGCACCAGTCATGTGTCAAACAATTTAGTTGTTTATTACATTATTTGGAAAAATGTATTACTGTGGTAACTGCAGGATAATCTAGTCATCCTTGTTTCCCTTTTCTTTTTTCAAAGAGGTTTTGAACCATCCATATACCAAGCAAGTGAGATGACGACACAAAAAGTAAGATAGTTGTGAATTATAGGCTCGAAGAAGGTAAGATCACTAGGTCGGTAAAAAGCCTTAGTATTTGAATTATATAACTGATATGTTTTCTCACATGTCAAAATTTCAGAATCAAAGGAAAAGTTGAAAGACTAGCCGAAATGTAGTATAATTACCTCCTCACAGCCAGATTCCATCATTACCCGAATGGATCTAGTAACCAGCTCAGTTGCTGCATCATGAAAACAAAATATGGTTAGCTGATAAAGATCAGCTGAATACACACATACCGAGTTAAACTGTAAGGTTGAAATTGTGAGGTTCCAATGTAACAAGTTGACAAAAGATAACTCCTATGTGGTACACATTAAAATATTATAGAAGAACTACGGCTCTAAGAAACTTCACTCAATTTTCTGTCCAAGCAACAGCACATTGATATCTGATTTGCCAGAAACTGAACTAGCTTATAATTCCATCTATTCCAGAACTCAATATACGAAAATTGGTGCAGATATAAGTTCACTACAGAACAACAGAAAGACAAAGTTCAATGAGTTCACGTAAATAAGGATGCACATTTGAATTGCAATTAACGAAAAAGATTAGATCGCTCAAGAGAAGGGAGCATGAGAATACATGCCAATGTCAAGAAATAATAGCATCGAACAAAAGCAAATGTGCCTTTTCTTTCTGCGATTGAAGTATACCTAAAGTCAAACAAGCACAACAAATATATAAGATAGCTGCTTCTTTCTGAAAGAAAATAATAAACGCATTCCAAAACCTACTCATATAATGGACTAAGATTAGTAAGTGCTACGACACAAACAACATCATTCCAACACCAGCCCACCCACCTGGGTTCGATCCTACAAGTCAGAACTTATTCCCCAGAGGGGCTGGTGTCAAGCTCGTTCTTCTTTAAACAGTGCCACGAGGTGTTAGTGCCTTGTTAGTCGAGTTTTTTTTCATATTAAAACTAACTACAAATAAAAAGATTCTTTGGATAAAATCAGAAAAAACTGTGCTAACCAAGCATGCTCTCTTTTTTTTGCGAAAAAAAAAAGAACCAAGCATGTTCATATGGGAATGTGAAACCAAATGTAATTTTACAACAATATAAGGAAAGCATATAGAGTGAACAAGAAACAAGGCTAGATTAGGAAGAGGAACTCCTGTTAGTCATAAGAACTAACGATGCAAACTTGACCAAACATAACAAGGAAAGGAAATATGATCTCATACAAACATAACCATTTCAAGAACACAAGGTAATCCAAGGTTTTCGGCAGGTTTCCCTTGTTAACTGGCCACTTATATTTCTATGTAATGACTAGGCAGAGGTCCTACTGACTGTGCGGAAAACAAATATGGTAATCTTGCAAGGTGGTTGACTATTACATAGATAAAAGACCTCACCACCATGGCCAAACTGAGAAAAAAACTGTACTTTACGCAGTCTGCAAGTCTGGTATGTTAGTTAATTAGTTACATATATACATATGTTTGGAATATAAGGTATATAAGCAATCAATCTCTCTGGTGGACTCCTGCGGAGCACACGGCACATTCAGAAACTGTAGTAGTAGTTATTTTGCACATAACTGGATGAAGAGGGAAAATGCTTCCTTTTGAGACAGACCAAGCAGATAAACTCCAACTCCTATCCAAACCAGATAAATCAACTCCTATTCAAACCAGATAAATCAATTCAAGCTGAAAACTTTGGACACTTTTCACATTAAGCACAATGCTTATATCTAAAGTACTAAAGGAAACAAGCCGAAATGTGCATTGCAAAGAATCAAATGCTTATGTAAGAACAGTTAACCTTTTGTTTCTTTAGGGAAGCATAATCAATAGTCATGTCTTCAAACTATAGGATTCAACATTGCAGCCGTGCAAAAACATAAAGAACAAAAGGACACACCCTTATACAAGAGTAAACAGAGTCTTAACAGTTACAAACACTACACAACATGAAAACTTTAAGTAAAATATACACAAGTAAGATCTCTAAGACTAGCAAATTATATGTGGACAGCACTGTAAGCAAGACTGCATTTCCAATAAAACCTCACTAAGCCAATACTACCACCTTAGACATACATACAAAGCAAGATTCATGAGCTACAAAGAAAATTAAAGACACTAACATTCTTAGGAATCTAAATTGACTCACCGATTCCTCGGCCTCGGTAGGGCTTGAGGACGACGAGCATGGCGATGTAACCCCGGTAGGCGCCTCTGTGCTCCCCCATCTTGCAGACCACTGTTCCCACGCACTTACCATCCTTGGCATCAAACGCCTTCCGACGAATCCCCACGGAAAAACAAGAAACCATCAGGAATATCCCAAACCATCCCCCCGGAAAAACAAGAAACCATCAGGAATACCCCAAACCCACAACTTTGAGCAGCACGAGAAGGAGAGGGCAAAGGCGTACGAGGAAGGTGAGCTGAGGCCAGAGGTAGACGAAGTAGCGGTAGGTGAAGATGGAGTAGGGCTCGCTGAGTTCCGCGTCCACCAGCGACATCACTAGCGGGAGGTGCTGCTCCCCGCCGTAACTAACGTACGCGATCTCCTCCCCGCTGCTGGAGGAGTCGCCGCGGTCGGCGGGTGCCGTCTCCGGCATCACAGCCGCCGACATAAGTCGCCGGAGGATGAGCCAAGATCGGCGGCGACGGAGGGGTGGACGAGGGAGGCGGCGGCGCAGGCACGCACGGGCTGTTGGACAAACCGGCGGCCTGGCCTAACCAAACTTTAGCCCGAAAGGACGTGGGCCGAGTTCGCGTCGGGAATACCCGGTACCAAGCCGGATCAGATTTTAGACTTTACCTTTTAGTGCCCGCGAGACTGTCTTTCAAGCCCAAACTGGTCTGCATCACGGCAAATGCTATTTGCCGCTCAACGCGCGCGTTTATCCGCTCCACTCACGCGAGCGCGCGCGTTGGCCCGGCCCGTTAGCTCGTTTTCCTTTTCTTTTCTCGGTCTTCTTTTCCGTTTTTTCTGTTTGTCTTTTATTTAAAAAATCCGAACTTTTCAAGTTTGATCATTTTTGAAATGTAAACATTTTTTATATGTGACCATTCTTAAACTGTGAACATTTTTTTTATTTGAACAATTTTTGAATTCAAACATTTTAAAAATTTGAAGAAATTTTGAATCTGAACAAATATAAATGTGAACAAATTTCGAACTGGAACATTTTGAAAATCTGAACAAATTTCTTTACAGGAAAAAAGCGGTGTACAACTATACACACGAACAAACGAATAGGCTACCAAACAGAACCAAACAGGCAACGAGCTATTGTTCTGAAATGTAAATGGGCTGAAGCCCATCGCCGGACGAGCGTAAGCGTGCGCTAGGAGTTGACGCTAAAGGCGGAAAATAGCACAAACCCTGCATCACAGGCAACGGATGGCCGATGGCACGGGGCCGGCTAAAGTAGCTTCTTCATGGGCTGCCCCAATGCGGCCCAATAACATATACGATTTTTTTTACTTTTGCTCCGGTGTCTCCCTCGTCTCTGAACTTACGAAACTGGAGACATAAGTTTGGGGGATTGGTCTATACCCCTTTAATTCGGAATGCATGAAAGTAATCAGCCAATCTTGACCGTTCTTATGTTTTCATTTCCATAAGTTTGGGGAAGAGGGGGACACCGAAGCACACCTCATTTTTACATTCATTTTATGTTTTTTTTTCTGTTTCACATTACTAGAAAAGCTCAGTATTTGAAAAAAAAATCATTTTTTAAAAAAAATGATAAATGTTCATATTTTCAAAATTCTATTTTGTAAAGATGTATAAATTTCAAATTTGTTCAGATCTAAAAATGTTCAAAAATTATAATTGTTCTGATCTAAAAAAATCAAATTTGAAATTGTTCAAATAATTAAGAAAAAAATAGAAACATAAAAGGAAGGGAACAAACCAGTAAAAAAAATTAAGGAACCAGGGAAACCCAAAATCCCAGGAAACCAAGAAGAAAACCGGGGAAAAATGTTGAAAACCTAACCTATTCGCACTAGTGGCTCGTGGGTTGTGGTGTTTCCATAGGTGAGCACGAAGTCAGAGGGCGTGAGGTGTTAGGAAGATGCCTAATTAGAAAGGTTGGCGACGGCCGTACCACTGAAATTTGGCACGATAGATGGATCCACAAGTATGAAACTGTTGGGAAGAGCCTCAGATGAGCATGTCATGTTTGTCTCTGATTTGCTGCAGGGGGTCTAACCAATGGGATGTTGACAAAGTATAGCGGGTTTTCTTCCCGCTGATCCTAAGTATGCCTAGACCGAGAATTGATCAGAAGGATTTTTGGGCTTGGGCATGGGAAAAGTCAGCTGTGTTCACTGTTAGGTCAGCATATAGAGAGCTGGTTCAGCTGGAGGGTTTTACTGATCAGCTGGGGGGCTCATCGACTGGAGATGAACACACTTGGAAGGCGCTCTGGAAGCTGAAAATGATGTCGAAAATACGGGTGTTCTGGTGGCGAGTGATTAAGAATTTTCTTCCATGTGCCTCAGAATTATGCCGAAGACACATCAAAGAGGTAAAGTTTTGTCCGTTGTGTGGACATGGCAATGAAACGTTACTTCATGCTTTGCTGGAGTGCGAGCATGCTAGGGCGTTCTGGAAGTCAGCGGCGGATTTCTTCGAATTCAAACTAGCAAGGTTGCATCCTGTTACGTGGGCTTGAGACATGTTGGACAGGTCCTTGGTTAGTAAGAGGGATGCAGCGATAGCTGTATCAGTTATGTGGATGATCTGGGGAAGCAGAAATAGTTACAACCATGGAGAGGTTAAATATGAACCTCTGAGATGGATGGAACTGGTGGATGAAGTGATCAAGTATCCGGAAATTCCTCAACCTGATAGACCCCCTCCGGTGGTGCCGGTGCCACAGAAGTGGAAGTGCCCGGAACAAGACTGGATCAAAATAAACTGTGATGGGGCTGTCAATGCCCAGGAGAGGGTTGCCGGAGCTGGAGTGATCGCTCGTGATCATGATGGAGAGTTTGTTGCAGCGGAGTGCAGAAAGTATGAACATATTACTGATCCCAGCACGGTGGAGTTGCTTGCCTGTCGAGACGCTGTCATGCTCGCTCGCTTGTTCGAGGGCATGGACTCCCTGCACTTGTCTTATCATACCTTTTTCGTGGATCACGATCGAGACGGATTGTCAACTAACTGTCAGAAAATGAGAGGATGAGAAGGCGAGTAGGTCAACCTTTTTTTTTGCGAAAAAATGTATTCATTAACTTATAGGAGTATTACAATCATCAGTTACAATATCCTGGATTTCTTGAGGTCCGTTTCTAATCCAGAATTGAGTTTTTTCCAACTCTCTACCAAGGCTAGCTAACCTATGACTAGCTGCATTTTGGCTACGGTCGATTTTCTTTATACTGCACTCTCTTTCCATGAGGTTCTGCCTGATGTTTGTAATCATATGCACCATAGGGGAGGCGTCTCTTTCTGAGGAATCAATCATAGAAACTGCATTAGCACAATCTAGCTCTATGTCGATTGGTGCCTCAGTCCAATTGAGCGCCAGTTTTAGCCCTTCTTCACATGCTACAATTTCCGCTTCAAGTGCCGATGCACAGTTCTGCAAGGATCTACAAGCTGCAAACCACACCACGCCTTCATGGTTCCTGAGGATCATCCCAGTACCTGCAGTACCCAGTCTCTGTATGAAGCTACCATCGACGTTCAGCTTCATTCTTCCCTCTGCCGGAGGGCGCCACCGCTGTATCTGCTTCGTTTGTTTCTTCAGAGTTCGTCGTTTGTCCATTGTGATCACCTGCTTGCCTTTAATATGGTCTGCTTGTGGGCATTGTTTGAAGGCCATAAGGGTTTCTACATAACTGCAAAGAAAGCGTCGTGAAACCTCTATCGGCGGAGCAGGTTTCCCGTGAGTGAGTTCGTTATGGACATGCCAATTCCTCCACAGCAACATGAGTAGCAGTAATCGTTGCTTTTCCTGTAGCTTGTCAAGGAGAGGCAAGACCCAATCTGTCCCATTACGCAGTATGTTCCCCTCCTTAGGTAACTCCCAGCATTCACTCATCCCATTCCAGAGACTGCGGGCATGCGGGCATGTTATGAGAGCATGGTAAGTGTCCTCATCTTCCTAGCCGCAAATAGGGCATGTACCAACTTCAGTCATTTTCCTCCTTTTCATATTTAGTTGTGTGGCCAGCCCATTTCTTGCCTGTTTCCAAGCAAATGTCTGTACCTTTGGCGGAGCCCAGCTGTGCCAGATCAAGTTCCATTCGCCGTTATCTCCATATGGGCGACTGCTGGTAGTAGCTATATCTTCTTCCCTCATCCTCGCCTCCATACCCAGCCTATATGCGCTACGAACTGAAAATACTCCTTTACTATCTGGGTTCCATGCTATGAAGTCATCATCATTCCTAGTAGAGGCCTTGATATTTTTTATCTGTTGGATGTCAATGGGTAGGAACCATCGGTGCAGTAGTTGCATGTTCCACGAGCCATCTGGTAGTAGCAAATCGGACACCCATTTCAGCCTGCATCTCCCCCTCGGAGAGATGGGGGTTAATTGATGGTGTCTTGGAATCCATGGGTCTCTCCAGATCCTTACCTTTGAGCCATTACCGATCCTCCATATTGCACCCTTTTTAATCAAATTTAGCCCATGTTCTATAGCATGCCAAGTTGACGAACCATTACCCGTGAAGACAGTATCCAACAGATTCCCGCTTGGGTAGTATTTTGCTCTCAGTAGTTGTGCACATAAGGAGTCGGGCTGTTTTATCAGACGCCACACTTGTCTAGACAGCAGGGCCTGATTGAACAATCTCATGTCTTTGAATCCCATACCCCCATGTTTTTTCGGTCTCAGCAGCATGTCCCATGCAACCCAGTGGGTTTTCCTCTTTCCCTGTTCTGATCCCCACCAAAAGTTCCTGATTATTTTCTCCAGATCATCACATAACCCAACCGGGAGTTTATATACACCCATCACATATGTTGCCAGAGCTTGTCCAACCGCCTTAATCATCACCTCTCTACCTCCTTGGGCCATATGGTTCTCTCCCACTTGCATGAATCTTTTGGCTAATTTTCCTTGTAGACTCTGGAACTTTCCTTTTGCCATACGGCCTTCTGGGGTCGGTAACCCAAGATATTTTGTTTCAAAATTTTCCTCCACCACCTGTAGTTCCTCCATAACTAACCTTTTGTTCTCCTCCACACATGCAGGGCCGAAATAGATTGAGCACTTAGCCAGGTTGATTAGCTGGCATGTACTACTGATATACTTGTTCAGCACATGCATCACTCGCTTTGCTTGCATTGGCTCAGCTTTAAAAAATAGGAGACTATCGTCCGCAAATAGTAAGTGTGATATACCTGGTGCTCGTCTACAAATTTGGACAGGGGTGATCTGGTTCCCATGTACCTCTTTGCTTAACAAGGCAGACAAACCATCAGCAATGAACAAAAATAGAAAGGGCGATAAGGGATCACCTTGACGCAAGCCGCGTGAAGGCGAGAACGATTCAGACAGGACACCATTAAATTTCACCTTATACCTCACAGTGGACACACACTCCATTATCCAATCGATCCACCTATGAGAGAAGCCCAGTCTTTCCATCGATCTCCTTAAGAAACCCCAATCGACCCTGTCATAGGCCTTTGACAGATCGAGTTTGTAAGCACAGAATTCCTTATTTACGTTTGTGTTATGCTCAATAAAATGCAGACATTCGAAAGCAATTAGAGCGTTATCTGTGATAAGCCGCCCCGGAACAAAGGCACTTTGATTTGGCGAGATGAGCTCCCCCAGAATAGGCCTAAGCCGATTGACAAGGCATTTAGCCACAATCTTATAAAGCACTGTGCAAAGGCTGATGGGTCTAAACTCTTTCAGCTCCGTTGGATGGTCCACCTTTGGGATTAAAACCACAGTGGCCTCATTAACGCCCCTGGCATCTGACCTGTGTGGAAGAACATTTTTGCCGCTGCTATAATTTCAGTTTTTATCACACCCCAATTTCTCTGATAGAACCTTGCAGGGAATCCATCCGGACCTGGGGCCTTTAATGGCCCTATCTAAAACAGCGCATTAGATATTTCCTCTTCTGTGAAATCTCTGATTAGGTCTGCATTCATCTCATCCGTGACCTTCCTGTCCAAAAGTGGAACCACTTCCTCCGGATTGATGTTCGGATCTCTTGTGAACAGTTCCTTAAAGTAGGAACTTGCCATGCGCTCCATATCAGTTGGGGATGTTTTCCACACTCCATTTATGTCTTTGAGTTTCTGTATTTTATTTTTCCTTGCTCGCCACACTGCTTTCTGATGAAAGAATTTTGTATTTCGGTCACCCTCTTTGAGCCAGGCAATGCGAGAACGCTGGAGCCACATCATCTCTTCCCTGTAGAGCAGCTCATCAATATAGTCGGTGATTCTCCGAATTTCCTCCTTATGCACGTTATTATCATTATGTGCCAGCAAATTTCCTAGTTTCTTCTTCTTCTTATCCAGCTCTTGGATTACATTACCGAACTTCTTTCTGCTCCAATCGTGCAAAGATTCCATTACCTTGTTAAGCTTATACAAGACACCATCAAGGTCCCGTTGTTCCTCTTCCGCTTTCCACATATTTTCGATAATCTCAGGAAGTTCCCCTGCGCGCTCCCACATGATTTCATACTGTCGAGGTGAGAGTCTGGTTGGTCCCCTTTGTTCCTGCTGAAATTTTACCAGAAGCATTAGATGATCAGAGCGAGTAGTAACCACATGGTTTACCTCCGCATTACTGTATATGCTTCGCCAATTATTGTCTGCCACAGCTCGATCCAGCCTCACTTTGACATTATAGTTACCTTGTCTTTTATTATCATAAGTGTAAGGTAATCCTGCAAAACCAATGTCAACAAGCCCACATATTTGAAGAGCATCACGAAAGGCAGTCATTTGATTTTCAACCCTTGGTACTCTAGATAAATGCTCAAATTGCCATAATGCTTCATTAAAATCCCCAAAAACTAACCAGGGAAGGTCTGATTCCTGTTTGAGCTCCTGTAGTTGAGCCCAGAATTTGTGTCTGTTTTCCACTTTAGGCTCCCCATAAACACATGTTATCCGCCAAAGCGCTTCATCCGGAAACAGCCTGATATACGCATCAATATAGTTTTTATTCATCGATTTGATCTCAATGTACAAGGACTCATGCCAGAAGAGGGCTAATCCCCCACTTAGGCCCTCACTACTGACACCCGCAAAACCACGAAGACCTAAACGGCAGCGAAGGCGCCGCACTTTATTTTTATTCTGCCTAGTTTCAGAAAGGAAGATAAACCTAGGACGCAAAGACTTGGAGACCGACACCAACTCCTGAATTGTCGAGGCTCCACCCGCACCCCGACAATTCCAACCCAGACAACTCATTGTCCCTGACGAGACCGCACATTTGGCCTCGTCAGTTTACCGGTAGTCCCTGTTCCGGCAACACCTTTTTTCTTGATAATACCTCCCGACCCTCCAAGCAGCTCTTTCTTCCTTTCACCTCCATGACCTGTGTTGATCGTCTTGCCTTTTTTCTTCTCCCCCTTTGTTCCCCCATAGTTGAGAGAAAGGTTCAGGTCGAGCTTCTCTCCTTGTACCTCAGACTCCTCCACTCCACGTTTCCCTAGCACCGAATCTGCATTCGTCATCGACACATCCGTAGCGCTACCAATAGAGGCTTCCAACTCCCGTATAGCAGGTATCATATCACTTGACCTCGGCCCTGTCGGACCACCATTACTTCCAGCGCCATCTGACATCTGTGCTAGTGCTTGTGTTTCAAACAAAGGGTTGAGCTGTACTGATTTAAAATCTCCAAGGCCTTCTGCAAGGCCAGCCTGGGCTGCTGGTTCAGAAGCTTCCTGTTTATACCCCAGCTGCCATTTCTCGGCCTCCTTTTTCTTTCTTCCGATCTCCATTAGTTTCACCACATCAGCCAAGTCTTGCTCCGTGTCATCATCGGCCTTGCAGCCCACTTCATCAAACCCATCATGCTCCCCCACCGCATCGGGGATCTCCACTGTGCATGCTGTCTTGTTGTTATTTGTGTTAGACCCTGCGTAACCTGGCCTCCCTAATGGTGAAGTGCCACTTCCATCCGATCTGCCAAAGAACAGATTCTTGCGAGCTACAGGTTGTTCTGAAGTCGAAACTGGCCTCCCCTCAAACTTACGTTTTGACGAGCATCGCAGAGTTCGATCATAACTTAGAGAAGCTATTCCCCGCACCTGCATTTCACACTCCTCCACATCATGACCAATCAGGCCACAGTGGAAGCAGAAGAAAGGCACTCGTTCGTAGCGCAGTGGATAGATTTTAGCCTTGGGCTGGCCCTTCACTGTCGTCTTGAATCTCGCCACCAGACTTTTAGATAGTGGCCAGTCAATGCGCACCCTCAGGTAGTCACTGTATTTCCCATCTTTTGCTCCCGCATCCACCTCTACAACTTCTCCCAGTTTTGATCCGATCAATCGTCCATAGCTCTCGGTCTGCTTAACCCATGGTACGTCATAGAACCGCACCCATAGCTTGATTGAATTCAGCACAGTCTCAGATGGTTGGGCCTTATCCACGAAAGGGGCAACGAGGCACGCCACCCCCAGATGTATCCAAGGTCCTCCTCTAGCGACAAACTTATAGTCACCCTCAGACTGGAAAGTGATGATAAAGAAGTTGTCCTTGAGAGGGGAGAAAGTTATCTTCCCCCTAATGCGCCAAACCCCAGCAAAGTGCTTCTGAATCAAGCTATAGTTCGCCGTTTTTAGGGAGTAATAACGTGCAAATAAGCGCCAAACCTCTGGCCCGGACTCGGTTTCTCCCTCCTCGGCCTCCTCTTCCATGCAGACCTCATCTGCACGTTCAGCTTCCCCATGTAGATGAGCATCCGGGCGACTGTTTCGATCTTCCACCTCTGGCCCATCCCAGTTGCCATCGAACTTATCGTCCTCCCTGACGATCGCAAGCTGCCTATCCCCCAGTACCGGAACGATCTCACCTCGATTCGCCGGCTTCGGGTGGGCGAGTTCCTCACCGGATCTCCCCATATCACCCCCATCGTGAGTCGATGCCATCGCTCGAAAGGGGAAATAGGACCAAGGCTCACCTGGATCGTACGTCGCCGCCTGATCTGCGAGCCGCTTTTTGTGTTTTAGGGTTTTACCCCCCGCCAAAGCTCTTATATCTGGCGATGGTGAAATCTGAACAGCCTGCAGTTCGTAGCCGATACGGTTCCCAGATCCTTTTAACTCCGTAGAGATAGATACGTACTTCTCCAAGACATCATAGACACCCAACTTTCCCATATCCCGAGCACTCCCGTCCATGGTTGGTGGCGGCGCGCGTTCGCCACGGCGTCGCCTTCCAAGCCCTAGACGTAGCGTATTTCGTGGAGAGGAGAGTAGGTCAACCTTGTATCAGATTCTGTCGGAGATGAGAGCTACGGTCTCCAATTTCCAAGGGTTTCCTTTTAAATTTGTTAGGAGGGAAGCCAATAAGGCAGCACACGTGTGTGCTCGTTCGGCCTTCTCTATAGATAATTTAGTTGTGTCATGAACTAGTCCCTGGGTATCTGATTGAGTCTGTTCAATTGGATTTGTTGTCATCTATTGAATAAATGCCCCTCGTTCGGCCCTCTCTATAGATAATTTAGTTGTATCATGAACTAGTCCCTGGGTATCTGATTGAGTCTGTTCAATTGGATTTGTTGTCATCTATTGAATAAACTAGATAATTCCCAGCGCGTTGCTGCGTGATATTTAGTTTAAATACTTATAGTAAAGATGTCCATATAGCCTGAAAAGTTCGTAGAAATACATTAGATATTTCTTTAAATTGCAAGATACTACTATTATCATTACAAATTAGTTATTTGCCAGGGCTAGGATAAAACATATTGTTAATTAAAAGCATATTTATTTTACATTTTATCAGTATAATTAGTGACCAAAAAATTCATTTGCGTGGAAAATATGATAGGGAAATATATAATTACCTTGGTCGGTCAAATTTGCGACATGGCAAATTATTGGTGATGGTGTTGACGTGCGCTACACCAGTATCAAGTCTTGTAATTAGAAAGAATATCGACCAGAGAAATTGGGGACATGCTAATCTTATGAAAATATATGTCCAAAAATGCTTTCAGTACATATAACCAATAACATTCATGAAGTATCAAATCACTGTTCCAATGATAATAGAAATTGGGCAGAAAGCGAACCACTCATGTTGTTCATCCTGCTTTGGAATTAATAAATCTCAAACAACCAGCTGTACTTTGATGCTTGGAAGAAGAAGTGCAGCCCATGGAAATCCCGTAGAAAAATAGAGGAAGTGCATAATTAATAAATACCTACTAAATTCATTGCCTAAGTAGAAAATACATCTCGTGGAGATGGTTCCGCTTGCAAACTCCTTCATCTGTACAATAGCATGTTGAGAGTGAGACCTGGACATAACCGGAGTGTGTGCTTCTTATACAGGAAGATGGCACTACAGGACATGGATGATAAGCCGACAGCCCCACGGGGATTACCTAGAAGGGCATAGGTAACATCGATGCAATCCTGCAAATCTGAAAAACTTCCCAGAATTAGTAATAGTATAAGAAATTGATTCGGACATGCAAAGAAACTGGAGTTACCACACATAACAACAACAAAAAACTGCGGCAGTGATTAGTTCTCTCGGCTAGCAGGAGCCGATGGTTGCCTAGCTTGCCATGGCAGGACCTGCTCCACGTTGATCTGTGAAGAATGAAGAGTACATGTTGAAGTTAGAAGAAGCAACACGAATCACTAGAGTGCATAATATAATGTGTGAGAATATGAGTGGATGGTTAGACTAATTAGCTAGTGGGGCTGTTCGACAACTGTTGCCGTTACCGGTAGAAATAATTTGGTGGAGAACCAAACGTTCATGCCAATCGGCCGGCTGGCTAGCCTCATTACGTTTACTTTTTTCTAGCTAATGACCTGGTTTGGCTGGATGACATGGACCAATTAGAGGCTTGTTGATGTGGCATGCTTGCATGTTGAGAGGATTACCCTTAGTGGGGATGATCTTCTTAGTTATATAGGATGCCCCTCGTCCCGTCTGTGTGAGATAACAGCTGGTTCTAATTTCCTTTGGCAGAGAACATGCAAAACACAGCAAATTCGTAGATTTAGTTCACAGAGAGCAAGACAATTAATGATCAACATATCAGACGCATCAGCAATCAAAATTACATCAACAACCACAAGCACAAAGTACCACAACATGACGATCCATCGCACTGAGAACTCAGAAATGCACTTTTCAGGACAATCAATTCAACAATTTTGCTTCACTGTTTCTAGGAGTATCGTCATTACATATTAATACAATTTAATAAGGATGAAAACGTAGCGGAAACAGACGGGACGGAACCGAGTGGTGCCACATTTATTTTCATATTTTTTTGCGGAAGCAGAAACAAATACAGAAACCCCGAAAACAAAAACAGAAGCAGATATTGTCAAAAACAGATACAAACCGAATATGGTGTGATGCGGAACGATGCAGATTTTATCCAAAACTAAGAGAACCCTAGTATCATGCAATAAATCTCAAACATTCAAGAAAATAAACAAAATCATACCCTAATTATAGCACAATGCTAGGTTTACAAGGGAATAAGGAAAAGATAAAATCATGAAAGCCTCCTCGAATGCATAAAGGAATTACATGGTCATCGGTTCTCGGATGAGCAACTTTGCAAGTTTAGCTTGACCAGGTCAAGTAATGGGCCAGTTGAATTTGGCCATACACATCAACCCTAAAACGGAAAATCCATATTAGACGGAGCTTCTGTTCCACCGGAAAACGTTGTTCCGTTGTTTCCTTTTCCACCAAAAAAGTTCCATTTTCATTTCCGTTTTGCAAAATTCCGTTTTTGTTTCCATATTTTCATTCCGTTTCTGTTTTTCCGCGGAAAAGTCAGAAACTTTCCACTCTACTTTCATCCCTGCAATTTAAAGATATAGAAAACAAAAAGGCTAGCTGAACCTTCTCCTGATAACAAAACTTCAGATCATCGCTCAAATCAGACTGCGTCCGACTTCTGGTTGCCCATCCCAAACAGATTCTCAAACAGTTTCGAAGCCATTGGAGGGACAGTCATAGGAACCGGGGCCATGAAATTAGCAAGCTTCTCGTGGACATTGTACCTGAAAGAGAACCGCGTAAAAAAGATGTCAATACCAGGGACGAAACATCAACTCTGCACCCAAAGTAACTAGTTTACCGTATCTTTCTGCACTTTGAAGCGCGGCGATCGACGAGTTTTCTCTTCTTCTGCTGCTTCTTTCTGAGAGCATAAAATGCAGACTCTGCAAGCATTGTTTAGAGCAGCACGGTTCATCAATGCAAAATCAGCGCAAAACTAATGAGTGCAGTTGTGGAGTAGTTGGATATATGCACTAACCAGATGCTCCTGTATCGCATGACTCGAGAAACTCCTTTAGAAGTTGATGATAAAATTCAGAATCATCAATAAGTTCAGCATCACCTTCCACATTCTTCCCCTGGGTTACAACAAGGGACGGAACGTATGAGACCACAAGTGCACTAAACATAGTGTCTTATTATGTCGGTGGAAATATCCCCAAAACTAGTTTTATTTAATCAGTGGTAATAGATAGATAACTGAAGATACATGAATTTTTGGCTCAATGAACTAAACTGAACTATACTCAACTATAGCATAACATAATTTGAACAAAGCAAAATGAGGGACATGCAAGCTTGAAATAATTCCAAGTAAAGAATGAAGAATTGCTCAAACCTCCACGGTAGGAGCAGGCTCTGCTGCACTCTGTAAAATGAATGAAAATGATCACAAGTTAATCATTATAATTAGAAGTAGAAACAGGACGTGTGGCCCTTTATAAACAGATGCATATAAAATACCTCTCCAAATACACCAACATCGGATTTTAGCAAGTACATCCTGTTAATCATCCTGCTTGGGTCTCTCATGTAACCCGCAACTTGATCACTTATGTTCTGTTCTCATACAACAAGGCAAAGCAAAGGTTTTAGCATTTTTTAGATATATAGGCCTGTTCCACGATATAACAAACTAAGAGAAGTAATTAATTAGGCATTCAGCCAACCTGATTAAATGCGTGCAACTTTCCTTTCAGTGCAGCAGCGCCAGTTGTGACCTGTGTTTTCCTCTGCCATTTATCTATCTCAGTATTTCTGAACGGGGTTATCCTGTACAAAAATCATGATATCAACCCCTGGTTTAATTTGTATCTGTGTAGAAAGTCAAGTAATAAACAGCCCAGGCAAAATTCCTACAACTTCAATCTGACAAGTTCTACAGCTGACATACCAACTGTCCAAGTTTATGTTTTTAATTTCCACTTCTATTAACAGAAAATATCCACTCAGTGCCTAAGGTATCCTTACAATCCTTTAGTTCTTGTGCACTAACTTGAGGATTCGCCAATATGGTGGAGCTTTTTTTTTCGGAGGCTGTTAGCCCCAACACAGGTTACCAAATTCACCAACATTAATCAGGGATAAGTAGCAAATTAGCAATCCAGAAAACAGAGGTCACGTAAAGATGAAGCCAAAAAGAATTACTCACACAGCCAAACAAACGATTCACTAGCTCGAAGACATTTAAGAAACTATTACCAAGTTAAAGGACTAGGGAAGAGTTCAGATGATCAGTTTTGAAACACAAAACACATTCTATTGAACGGATATGGTAGGCATACAAGTGCAGAGCAGCGCAGTGCTGATTAACAAAAGATCTGCTGCTATGCAAGACACTGTAATATGCCAAAGAACAGATCCCACAGTAGTTCATCACAGTTTCTAGTGTTGCAAAAGGTTACCTCTTCTGCACCTTCTGTACTTCCAGCCACTCGTCATCCTCGCCATTCGAGTCAGGCAATGTATCTTTCATTAAGTAAGGATTAACAAACGTGAATGAGAAAAAACAATTAATCAAAAAAAAGAATGAGAAAAACAGGATAATAGTAGCAGTACCATTCAAACCCTTTGCAGCCTGGTTCCTCTCCAGTAAAGCCTACAGGTAGTTTTGGAAAGCATACATATTGCACAAAGTAAGAAAAAAATAGGAAAAGTATAGTATGAACAACTATAACATAGCATTGAAGCAAAAAAAAAAAAAGAGCAGGTAACCAGACCTCCTGCAGCTCAAGCATGCAACCGAGAGTTTGTTTCGACGAATCCAGCAGATCAACATATGCTTGCTCTATCTCCTGGTCATGACTGCAGAACCTTGACTTGGTAGGATCCTGCAAGAGCACAATAATGAATACATGAGAATGAGGCATATGATCCTTCTGCATTCTTCAACAGTAACAACAACAGTTGGGATGGTTGTTGCATCTTGTAGAACATATACAGACCTTGGGGAGCTTGTTCGAGGTGGAAAACGCCTTTTGCAGCAAGAATCTCATCTCCAGGGTCTTGTCCCATATCGCCTTCAGTGTTTGAAATTTACGCAAGTGTTAGTAGTTTGAAAGCATAATTGAACACAGTCGATGTAAAGGATAGTTAGATGATATGTTAGCCAACCAAGCAGATATAAATAAAGGACCTTTTGGTTTTTGACTGCCTGGCCTCTCGCGACGTCATCGTCTCGGTGCTGCTTCAAGGTCTGAAGAATGCTTCTGCACGTGAAAGAAAGGCATATTTTAGGGAGTACGATTGTAGAACATAAATGAGACCATCAAGCTGATTCTGAAGTAAATTAACCGTGTGAAGTGAGAGAATGCAGGGTGGGAGGGAGAGATTCCGTACTGTTGATTGGCCTGGAGGGTGCGGTATTCCTGTTCGAGCTCCCCCATCTCGCCATCATCCTCTTCCTCCTCGTTGTCGGAGTCTTGTTGGTCGGCTTCAGAGTCGTCATCAGCGGCGCTCATTGCAGAGAATAAGCTGTCTCCCGAGTCGCTGCCGGAGTCCGAAGAGGCATCGGAAGGAGGCGGGGAAGGAGAAGGTGCTGCCTTGCGGCGCTTGGAGGCAAGTGGCGCCATATCCTCCTCGGCGGCGTGGTGCGGCCTAGGGGAGGAGGTAGGTCAGTGAAGAGGCCCCGGTTCTGGGATAGCAGAGGACGCTGCGGCACCTGCGCTCGCTCAGGAGAGGCACGGCGAGGGCGGGCTGCACGGGAATAGCGACGGGGTTAAGCGGGGCTGGGTAGATGGTGGTGGGAGGCGGATGGGTTAACGCGCCGGCGAAGGTGGGGCGTGGGAGCTTGGCGGCGCCGGCTCGCTGGGAGGGGAGAAGCAGGAGGCGTGTGGGGTTGGGACTTTTTTGAGAGAAAACAAGTGGCTTTGCAGTCGAAGCTGGCCTCTATGGAGCGGAACGGGCTTCAACTTTTTTTTTTAAGAACAACGGAACGGGCTTCAACTGGGATTTTTTGAGCTGTATCAGGCCATGTTGTTTCTTTCAGCTGTATCAGCCCATGTTTATTTCGAGTGTCTTATCCAGTTAATTAAGAGCTAGTATCTCTCATTCGCAAAAAAAAAAGAGCTAAGTATCTCTAACAGATGTAAAAGCTAATTTTAACATCAACAATTGAGGCCAAAAATGTCACTCCAATAAGTGATGGTGATATATCCGGTGATAACGTAAATATACATCTAGGAATGTATATTCAAAATTGTTGCGCGTGAGAGACCAACGCCATGCTGAAGAGAATATCATTTTGTGGCTCGAAAGTTGGGGCCGCGATGGCTACAGTTGGTATGCCAAATACTCAGAGGGTCTTTTTTGGCACGAATTCAACTTTACGTTTTAATACAAAATATCAGGCTAACGCCCGTCAAGTTGGGCCCCCTGTCAGTTCTCGCCGTTATGTCGCTCCCGTCGCTTAGGTGTCAATTAGGCTTTCAGCGTTGGCGCATATATCCATTACGCGTCTTCTTCTTCCCCGAAACGGCAATCTGTGGTCGCGATCATGGCGCAAAGCTGGGACGTGACGAACCTGCTCGGCCCCGCTCTCCTCCCCATCTTGAGTCAGAGCTCGCCCTCACCATGGACACACCCATGGCACGGTGCGGGGACGAGAATTGGTTCCCGGTGAGATCTGTCACCATGTCGACCATGCTCGGTTCTGTCTTCCTCCTCTAGAATCTGAGCTCGCCGTTGCCGTGGTTGCACCCGCACCAATTCTGCCACCTCTGCCGAGGTCTATGTGGTAGCTCAAGTTCTGCCATGTTGGACCTATAAGCGAATTCAGAGCTGGACGGCGGCAACCCGTTGTTAAACCTGTAAGGAATTTGCTGAAGACTGTGTGCCGCTCCAAGGTCTTCGGGTGATGTCTTCGGCTTCTGCCAACGTCCACCGCTGATGTGAGATCATTTAGTTACTTCAATACAAAATTTCGACCAATTTAACTTGTTGATGTATTCCTTGACAATTATAATATAATCGAGCACTAGAAATATTTTGTAGTGTGCATGTCAACACCCGGATTTTTAATTTCAGATGCCTGTTATGCCATACATTGCAATTCCAGGATTACCATTTTTGTGAGATATAACAGATTGGATATCACAGTACATCATCCATTACAAACCATAATAAGGTCTTTACACGAATAAAGGATCTCATGATCCAGTCTTAGTACAAATAAGTAGCGGAATAAATAGCGTAGTCGTGAGGTATATCTTCAGTGTCACAGGCAATGCTGATGATGGGAGATGATCCTAGTTGTCGTAGCCGTCCTACTGTCCTCCTTCAGGGTAGTCCTTCTCATAGTCTGGCCATAGGAGGAGCTAGGGACAAAGCCATGAGTACTCTTTAAGTACTCGCAAACTACCACTAATAAGTAAGATAGTTCTAGTAGAAGTGCTAACTCTAAGTTTATTTGTAAACTTAAGTTTGAAACTTAAGCTGAGTTCAGAAACAAAAAAAGACAAAATAAAGTTTTAAATCACCTAAGTGGGAACTTAGTTATCATAGTCACAACCATGTTGTGGTCAAGTCATGTCACAATTCATTTCATAAGTTATTTTGAAAACATCTGACAACAGAATAGTATGACCACTCCAACTGTCCATAACCGCGGACGCGGCTATTCGAATAGTTTGACACTCTACAGAGGTGGTACACTTTCACCACAAAATTCGATACATCTGTCAGGGATAACCCTGAATCATCATACTTAGTATGCAGATAATCAAACATAACCTTTCCTTTACACACTCTAGTATAAGCACCTCTCCTATGAGTATGGCCTCCCAGCCATGACCATATGTCATCCTGGGCACTGCATAGGTGGACAACATTGAGAGGTAGCCTCATCTCAAACCTCTCCCGTGAGGGAACTAATACTAATGCATATAAACTTCCGGCTAAGCTTTACCCAATTCAGGTATTATGGTTGTACGGTAAAATTAGAATGGTATCGCATCCGAACCCAACCATCAGTTTTTGTAAAGGGCTAAGGCTCATGCCTCAACATTTTCATCATCATCATCATAAACCATTTGTGTTTCTCAACACATGTCAAAACATCTCAATAGAATGACTCATCATTCCAAGGTTTTCATAAGTCATTTTCACCAAGTATTCCCATCTAAAGTGATCAAGTTTTTGGTTTAGCTCTAAGCTACTAAGTTAAGAGTGTTCACTAATGTGGGATGCTAATCTCAATCTCATTTCATAGAATGACATCTAAGTCTAACTAGATAGGCCAAGTTTTATACTCTTTATTCTATCTATAAACAAAGTAAAGAACTTTGGTAAAGTAAAAGAAGGTAAAGCTTGTAAATAAAACTTGGAGTAGGTATAAGTCAAAAGGTATAACCAAGCATGCCTAATGCATCTTGCTTAGGTTATCTATCTTGCAAGGGTTAGCTTGCATTGTTAATGATGGCTTGCAAGTTTTAGCTTGCCAATAATAGCTTGTCTTGGTTGGTGCAGTGGTTGAAATTCTCCTCGTCTTCTTCGGGGTAGAAATCCTCCTCCTCGTAGAATTGGTCGGTACTATCGTCTATAAATATATACGGAATACACAATCACCAAACAATACTTAACTAGTCTAATTAGCACACTAAGGCACACACACTTGATGATCTAGTATCATCACATTCATCACAAGGTTTGGTGTACTAGTTTCATTTATTTTATTTGAGAAAAGTAATTTCTACTCATTGAAAATAACTAAGATTTAATATTCTCCAATTAAAATATGGGATCATGTGAACACATGTCATCACCACATATTCTAATACATGGGAATGTGATTTAAATGTTGGATCACATTTTAATAAGTTTAAGTTTAATATTTTAATGATTTAAAGTGACTAGAAATGCCTATATAGCATTATTTTGGTACTAGTCCAAAGTCACTGCATGTAAACCTTCATATTATTACATATTCAGATAGGTATATTCAAATGTGATTTTTGAGAGTTGGAATCAACTCAAAAGCTAGTATGGTTGATTTTAGAAATATGTTTGAATGTGAAAAAGCCTCTGTCTTGTTATTTTTGCTATAAGTGATCTATAACTCTAATTGATTTAAATCCAATGGGCTTGGATAGAGATTTAAATTATCTTTCCAACAAAACTGGAATCATTCAATTTGGTTCAGTAAATTGATGACCCACAAGTGTAGGGGGTGTATCGTAGTATTTTCGATAAGTAAGAGTGTCGAACCTAACGAGGAGCAGAAGCTGCTGGCTAGTGGTATGGATCGGGAATTCTCTGCAAATACTTAGCAAACGGATTTTTAGGGGTTTTTGATAAAGCAAGTAAACGAAGTACGAGTAAATAAAAGACAATAGGAATAAATGCAGCAAGTGGCCCAATCCTTTATGCAGTAAAGGACAAGCCGGTTGTATTAATTAAGATGACCAAACGTTCTCGAGGACACATGGGAAGACTGTCAAGTGCTTTCGCTTCATATAGTTGATTAATCTTCTTTAGCTTGCTAAGTGTTGTGTGGGTGAACCTGTGCTAGTGTACCGACCTTCCTAGGACTAATACATACTTGTGATTATACCCCTTGCAAACATCCGTAAGTACAAGAAAGTAATTAAGGTAGAAACCTAACCACAACTTTAAACTCTAAGACCCTGACGTCCCTTGTGCAATGGTTTCCTAACGGGGATTCAGGTTTCTGTCACTCCGGCAACCCCTACGATTAGTAGCCAAATACACAATGCATTCCCCTAGGCCCATATAGGTGAAGTGTCATGTAGTCGACGTTCACATGACACCACTAGAAGAAGTACACCACAACTTAAATATCAAACTATTGAATCTTTCTCAACACAACTCCACTACTAACAACATGACTTCTCCCATGTCCTCAAGAACAAAACGAACTACTCACAAGGCATCATATGGATCATGATCAGAGATGGAATAATGATGTATAACAATCTGAACATAAACAATAATTCAATGGTTCACTCAATAGCATCAACTACAAAGAGTAATCAATACCAGGAAAGTTTCCCCTATGAACTAATGCAAGATTCAACCCAATTGTTACAGCAATATGGAGATGGTGATGATGGTGCTGATGGTGATGATGGTAGTGATGATGATGATGATCCCAATGAAGTCCAGCTTGATGGTGGTGTTGATGGTGACGATCTCCCTTCTCCGGGAAGGAATTCCCCTGGCAGAAATCTGTCTGCCAGAGAGATCTTTTTCTCTCGGTGTTTTCTGCCCCGCAGAGGCGGCGGAATCTTTTTGTGGTCGCTCCCCGAGTCTTAGGGTTTCGTGAGGAATATATACGCCAGAGGGGAGAGCCAGAGGTGGGCCAGGGCGGCCACACCACCTGGTGGCATGGCCTAGGGCAGCCCGTGCCAGGGGGTGGTGTGGGCCCCCTGTGGCCCATCTCCACTCCCTCTTCTGGCATCCTTCGTCTTCTAGAAAAATAGGATTTTCCGTATATTTTCCCGGATTTTCTGATCTTTGCGAATTTTGCCTCCAAACAGCACCTTTTCCATCAGAATCCTGACTGCAGCGGTCCATGCTCCAAAAGTCATCAACCATGCAAAAACAGATGAAATAACATAAGTATCATCTCTTAATATGATATATATCAATGAATAACAGTGAATTATGACATAGAATAGTGATGTAAAATGGACGTATCAACTCCCCCAAGCTTAGACTTCGCTTGTCCCCAAGCGAAACTGAGCTCAATAAACATGACCTCAGGTTTATGGAGTGAAGAGTCGATAAAAGAATACGGACAAGAAGCATCATATTCATCAATACATAGATCATAATCAAAGACAACTCACTATTATATAACTTACTTGCAATAAGTAAAGGAAACACAATAAAGATACATAAAGTAAATCATAATCGGTAATGGTAAACTTAGCTCTTGGTCGAAGAATAGTTGATAATTTGCTGGAGTTCACAAATAACTGGTTTTTCAATGAAAGCTTTCAAAGTAGTAATCACCAAGATAAGAGCAAAGCGCAAAACAAGGAAAATAAGAAACATGATTGAATAAATCATCATATGAATGAATGAAACACAAAAACTCAAAATACTTGCTAAGATAGAAGGGAATAGGTTTACTGACTCAACTAAAAAGTAAAAGAAAGGCCCTTCGCAGAGGGAAGCAGGGATTGAAGTCTCATAAAGAGGTCCCAAAAATTATGATACTTACTAGCTTTCAGCTCTCATTGCCCCTATCATAGGCATCTTTAGGTGATTAAGGTTAAAGTGATCAAATATGAGGATATGCATTGACAAGTTGTAAATTGAGAATCTCATGTCCCTTGAATACGAGGGCCGCTCCTCATGCTACTCAAGTTTAGTCACCGGTAAGTTCTTGTCAATGTAAGCATATGTGTATCATAGAGAACCGCCAACGGGGTACCCCTTGCCCGATGATACGGATGAATCCCCATATCAAAATGACAAGGCAAGCAGACAACAAGCATCTCAGCAATCTTCTTATTTACCATGGGAATATGGTGCTTTTTTCTCTCTTTCCTCTTTTCATAATATCTCTTTTTTTTCTTTTTCTCTTTTTCTCCATCTCTATCTCTTTTTTTATAAGAAGAATGCTTCATAGATGCTCGTTATGGTTACGCTACAGGTTTCCACCATGTCAACATGGATTAGACCAGCGGCCCAGGCGTTTCTCTAACACACATGCATAACTCCATGGACTTACAAGCTCCCCTTTCATTTCACACCGACAACATCCATAGACAAAAGAACATGATATCAACTAGGTACAAAGTACCCGTGCAATGTTGAAAGCGTTCCCCATGACAGCATGGTTCTGCTAATTCACAACTTACAAAGCGCAAGCATATACACAACATAGGTGGGCACAATGGTTCAAGTTTATTAGTGCAAAAAAGTAAAGTGTGCCATCAAGTTCGTGAGAGCTTTAATCACTAATTTTCACATAACAAGTTTAATTTGGGAGGTAGATAAAACAAGAATTTACTTGGAATAGCAATAATGCTAATAGGTAGGTATGGTGGACACAAATGGCATGGGTTTGGTTTAAAGGAAGTGGATGCACGAGAATAATTCTCTCTCAGTACATGTTTTTGGCTTGCAAGGCTGGGTAGCAAATATAAGAGTTGAAGGAAACAAACAAACATACAAGTGATAAAGACAAACATGCAATCTTCCTTGGAAGCACAAAAGATATTAACTAGAGAATACTAAACTTATGAGCAAATCAAGAAAGAAAGATGATGAAATTATATTTCTTTAGAGTACTTTTATCTTTTCATTCAACTCTTAAAAATAGTGTTGCTACTGACCGAGCCAGGTTTGCCAAAACCAACTAAATTAACTCAATGATCCCAAAGTGATACCAATACTAACAACAAGATCAATCATATAACCACGAATTGAAAACTAAAATAAGTTATGCAAAAGAGTAAATGATAGAACTTATCATTAATATTCCATAACAGCAACTCACACCAAGGGATACATATCTAACGAGAGAGGGGACACTTCCATAATGCAAACCATCCTACATGATAACTTCTCTATTCATGATATGACTCTACTAATAAGGTAAAAAGATAGAAGATAGTGATGTGATTCCGCGGCACTCCCCCAAGCTTGGAACAAACCAAGGGGATGCCAAACCTGATGACGAATTACTCCTTTGGTGGTGGTGGTAATATTTTCTTAGTTGACGTGAGGAAATCTTCCAACATCTTGCGAAGCCTATTATTCTCCCATTGAAGCATGTCCACCTTCCTCCTCAAGTCTCGGTACTTATCGCAGAACTCCTTAGTGACTCGTAGGGCTTCCGTTGATGCAGGGCACGTGACTAAAGGTACCTGCCCCTGCTTGGGGTCTTGGAGATCTTCCTCCATAGGCTCCTTTCCTTTATTCTTGGCAGACACCATTGTGCTTCTAAGCTTTCAAAGACAGTTCCTGGCAGAAATAGATCAAAATGAAAACACGGCGAAAACACGATATACGAACCTCGGGAGATCCGGGGGGGGTTATGTATTACGAAGTTTCACAACAAAAGGAAGGTACTGGGAGAAAACGAGTCAGAGGCGGAGTTCGGTGTGGCCACACCACCTGGTGGCGCGGCTAGGGGTGGGCCCGCGCCATAGGGTGGTGTGATCCACCCTGGCTCCGTTTCCTTCCCTCTTTCGCTTTGTAGCTTTCCTTATTGCAAAAATATAATTGAATAGTATTTTCACGGAACTTTTCTTACCAGAACTGTTACCTATTTGGAAACGGACTCTGCAGGTCTCTGAATTTGGTATTTAGTACATTCTTTTGGAGTCACCATTTGAATAACATCAATATCTTCATCTTCATACACTTAATGCTTGAGTCATAAAACCTTCCACTTCCTCATTACACCATTTTCTCCACTACCTGGAAATTTCTTTCACACAAAACTTCACACAGTTCTCATTAGCAACATTAGTTATAAGTGAAGTGATAAAACCTTTTGAGTTCAACTTCAACTGAAAACCATCAAAGCATAAGCTACTGTAGCAACTCCTTCCAAAAACCCAAAAATAATTCAAAAAGGAAATCGAATAAAGAAGCAAATGCAAGAGTGGAAAAATCTATCAAAACAGACCAGCAGGTAAAGATCAATTTTTTAGAAACTCTATTGTTGCTCAAATCAAAAAGTGCAAAACTAACGAAAGTTAAATAACAACCTGGGGCAGAAGCACAAAAAATTACAGCTCAATCCGACATACATAGGTCTCTCACGAATTTTTACGGTGAAGCACAAAAATCTGTTTTGGGACAACAACTTCCCCAAATCTGACTTCTCTCTCATTAGAAGTTGATCTTGACACAAAAAAAACCAAACAAAATGGATAAGGAGAGGTTATTACCGAATTAATAACTTCCAAGACTCAAAGAAACACAAACAAAATGAAAGCAAAAATAAACTGGGTTGTCTCCCAAAAAGCTCTTTCTTTATAGCCATTAAGATGGGCATGATAATTTCAAAGATGCTCATATAGGGATATGAATTGAAGTGAAAGAGAGCATTAAGAAGCAAAAATACACACATTTAAGTCTAACCCACTTCCTATGCAAGGGAATCTTGTAAACAAACAAGTTGTTGAAACCAGAAGCTATTAGCATAGGAAGGCAAAACAAGTGCAACATAAAAACTTTCAGCATAAAACGAGGAAACTTGATATTATTGAGATACATAAGAACACTTTTCCCTCTCTCATAATAACTTTCAGTATCATGCATAAACTTAACAATATAACTATCACAAGGTCCATCATAACAATGATCACTTATTCTAACAGAAAACACAAGAATACTAGCTCTCATAACACTACTTTGTGAAACAATATTAGAGGTATCCTTACAAAGGATAGTGTGTCCCTCTTCTTCATATTTAGCGACAAAGTCTTTCACATTTTCTATTATAGGTTCATCAACCATTTGTTTATCAGGTTCAATAGCTTTATGTGTACTTTCATTAACCATACTAGCTATCATAGAATGTTCCTTTATCCTAACTGGGAAAGGCATTTTCTCAATGTAAGGTTCAGGTAAAACATGATTAGCAGTAGAAACTTCAGTATTTCTTGCAGGAACACCCTTAGCAACATCTTTATAAGGTTCATGATACTTATTCCACTTCTTTTTAGGCACTTCAATGTAAGAAGCAAAAGCCTTAAAATAAGAAGCAATAGCTTGAGAGTCTAGACCATAAGCATTTTTAATGTTTTGAAAGTCATCAGTTCCCATAAAAGATTCAATGCATTCATAATCATAATTATACCTGACTTTCTACCTTTGTCATTCTCCCATGCTTCAGCATTGTCTTGAATACGGTCCAGAAGATCCCATTTAGCTTCTTCTTCCATGCGAGTGAATGACCCAGCACAAGAAGCATCCAATAAATCCTTATCATGAAGAGGAAGCCTTGCATAAAAGTTATTGACAATAATATTGTTGCGGAGCTCATGAATGGGACATTTGAGCATTAGTAACTTCAATCTCCCCCAAGATTGAGTTGTACTCTCTCCATCAAGAGGCCAAAAGTTGTATATTTGATTCCGATCTTTATGAATCTCACTAGGAGGATAAAACTTTGAATAAAAGAGAGGCATTATTTCCTCCCATTCCAGAGCTTGTCCATTCTTCAGCAGCTTATACCATTCCTCAGCTCTTCCTTTTAGTGATAATGAGAATATGTTCTTCTTAACTTGATCTGTAGTAATACATACACACTTGAACAACCCGCATAATTCATGTATAAAGAGTAAATGATCACCGGGATGGACAGTTCCATCCCCAACATAGTAGTTATCCATAACACGATCAATAATTCTTGTAGGTATTTTAAAAGCATCATTCTCAGCAGGTGGTGGCTCATCTACTACCTTAGCAGTGGTAGTAGCATTGCCAAATAAGAAACTCAGTGGATTATCCATAACGAAAATAAATCAACTAACAGAAGTAAACAATACTCACAGTAGAAGTTTCCTTTACCAGTTCCACGCTCCAATAGCGCTTCACTCCCCGGCAACGGCACCATAAAATAGTCTTGATGACCCACAAGTATAGGGGGTGTATCGTAGTATTTTCGATAAGTAATAGTGTCAAACCCAACGAGGAGCAGAAGGTGCTGGCTAGTGGTATGAATCAGGAATTCTCTGCAAATACTTAGCAAACGGATTTTTAGGGGTTTTTGATAAAGCAAGTAAACGAAGTACGAGTAAATAAAAGACAATAGGAATAAATGCAAAAAGTGGCCCAATCCTTTATGCAGCAAAGGACAAGCCGGTTGTATTACTTAAGATGACCAAACGTTCTCGAGGACACATGGGTGTTGGAGATATGCCCAAGAGGCAATAATAAAGTGGTTATTATTATATCTTTATGTTTATGATAAATGTTTACATCCCATGCTATAATTGTATTAACCGGAAACATTAATACTTGTGTGTTTTGTAAACATAAAAGAGTCCCTAGTAAGCCTCTTGTTAAACTAGCTTGTTGATTAATGGATGATCATGGTTTCCTGATCATGGACATTGGATGTCGTTAATAACAAGATCATATCATTAGGAGAATGATGTGATGGACACACACCCATAGTAAGCATAGCATAAGATCAAGTCATTAAGTTCGTTTTGCTACAAGCTTTCAAATGCATAGTGACCTAATCCTTCGACCATGAGGTTATGTTAATCACCATCACCAGATGGATACTTTGATGAAATCAAACACCGCTTCATAACTGGTTGGTTATAAAGGTGTCATTGGGTATTCTGAAAGTATGTGTTGAAGCGCATGGACCAAGATTGGGATTTGTCCATCCATATGACGGATAGATATGCTCTGGGCCCTCTCGGTGGAATGTCATCTAGATAGCTTGCAAGCATGTGACTAGGTCACAAGGGATGACATATCATGGAACGAGTAAAGAGTACTTATCAGTAACGAGGAAGAACTAGGTATGGAGATACCGACGATCAAACCTCGGATAAGTAGAATATCGCGTGACAAAGGGAATTGGTTTCGTATGTTAATGGTTCTATCGATCACGAAGTCATCGTTGAGTATGTGGGAGCCGTTATGGATCTCCAGATCTCGCTGATGGTTATTGATCGGAGAGGTGTCTTCATCATGTCTGCATATTCACGAACCGTAGGGTGACACACTTAAGGTTCGAAGTTGTTTTAAGTAGATATGGAATGTGCGTTGGAAACCGAATGTTGTTCGGAGTCTCGGATTGGATCCGGGACATCACAAGGAGATCCGGAATTGTCCGGAGAATGAGATTCATATATTGGGGATCATTTTCTAAGTTAGGAGATGTTCCGGAGTATTTGTATGGGGATTCTAGAAGGTTTCGGAATGTTCCAGAAGGTTCTAGAAGATTTCTTGGAGTTTGCTTGAAAACCAAGAAAGGATCAAGGAATCCTTGTAGGGCAAGACAAGGAGTAGTGGGGGAGGAGGACTCCTTCCCCCTTCCCAATCTACCGGCCAAGGAGGGAGGGGAGTCCTACAAGGACTCCACCTCCCATGGTGCCTCCCTCCTTTAAATAGAGGGGTGGAGGCGCCACCCCCTTGCCCCCTCCACTCCAAACCCTGGCCGCCGCCTCTCTCCTCCTCCTTCCCTCTGCTCAGGCTTAGGCGAAGCCCTGCAGAATTCTCTACTCCACCACCACCACCACACCGTCATGCTGCTGGGATTCCGTGGAGAAGATCTACTACCTCCGCTGCTTGCTGGAACAGGGAGAGGAAGGTCTGCTTCGACTCCGCACGTGTGACCGACTGCGGAAGCGCTGCCGGAACGCGGCGCCGGAAGGATCGTCCACACGATCTTGAGATAGGCAAGTGATCGACTACATCAACCACGAGATCCGATCTCATAACGCTTTCGGATCTACAAGGGTTAGTACAGATCTATCTCGTTGCACATGTCTAATAGATTAGATCTTGGCTTTTATCTAGATTAGATCTGGGTTTTGTTCGTTCTTGCGGTAGAAATTTTTTGTTTTCCATGCTACGAACCCATCAGTGGTATCAGAGCCGTGTCTATGCGTAAATCTGTTGCACGAGTAGAACACAATGGTTTTGTGGGCGTTGGTTCTCGTGCCATCTTTTGCTTTATGTACTTTGCATCTTGCGGTATGGTGGGATGAAGCAGCTCGGGCTAACCTTACATGTCATCGCACATGAGACTTGCTCCATGCTTGACGTGTAACTTGATTTGCACAAGTGGCTTTGCGGGTGTCTGTCTCTCCCATCATAGTATAGATCCAATCTACACTTTGCACTTGATAGCACTTGTATCAACGTTGTGGTTCAGTTTCGTAGGTAAGATCCGTTCTTATTCGAAAGCCCCAAACCACGTAAAACATGCAAAGAAAATTAGAGGCGTCTAACTTGTTTTTGCAGGGGTTTTGTGATGTGATATGGACATCATGTGATTGTGATTATATTTGATGTATGCAATGATCCTTGTTGTAATATGGCAACCGACAGGAGCCTAATGGTTGTCTTTAATTCTGTTAAGACCTGCGTGTCTATTCATGTTGTAATAGCTTTATTCCAAGTAGTTGTAATAGTTGCTAGTGATGATGGACAACCATGAAGCGGCGCCACTGACCTTGACGCAATGCTGGTGATGATGGAGATCATGTCCGTGCTTTGGAGATGGAGATCAAAGGCATAAGAAGAAAGGGCCATATCATATCACACTAATTATGAATTTCCTGTGATGTTAATCCTTTATGCATCTTGTATTGCTTAGATCGCGACGGTAGCATTATAAGATGATCCCTCTCACTAAATATCAAGTAATAAAGTGTTCGTCCTTAGTAGGCACCGTTGCTAAGACTCGTCGTTTCGAAGCATCTCGTGATGATCGGGTGTGATAGATTCTACGTGTGCATACGACGGGTGCAAGCCAGATTTGCACATGCGGATACTAAGGTTAATCTTGACGAGCCTAGCATGTACAGACATGGTCTTGGAACACGGAATACCAAAAGGTAAAGCATGAGTCATATGGATGATATGATGAACATGTTGATTGTTCGCCTTTAAAGCTACATCATCTCACGTGATGATCGGACTTGGTGTAGTGGATTTGGTTCGTGTAATCACTAAAACAACTGGAGGGATGTTGTTTTGAGTGGGAGTTCATTTGTAATTTGGATTAGTCAAACTCAATTTATCATAAACACATTCAAAGTGAATTTGCATAGTTTGTTGTAGTCATTGGCATCCGTTCACCACCTTACGCTTAGTTATAGTTGAGATAGTGGAACTATAGAAATTCTGGATATTTTCTTTACGAACTGGTATCGTATTGTTTTGAGTGTCAATCTAAAGTTTAAAAGTCTTGTTGCAAACCTTCAGCTAACTCCGTTTACTCTGTGAAGTTTAATAAACAGTATTAAATCAAGAGTAACAATTCCAGTGTTAGTATCTAATGTATCATGTTTGCCTCCATGATTCTTGATACTCAAAAGATTGTTTTTAATATCAAGTTTATCTAAGAGCTGAAAGCAATGTTTCAGAAACCATCATATGTGAAAGGTATTGCGATATCTAAAACAATGTGTTGGTTACAACATGATAGAGTATATGTCCTCATATTTGATGAGAATTTGTGAAGGTTGGAGACGCTAGTCGTCCTAATCCTCCAAAAAGTTTTGGAAAAGAAACATTATACTCGCAATTCACCTTTATAAGCTATAGCAGCTTGATCATGAAAGTTGTCATGATAAGGATGAATAGAAGATGTAAGTAAAATGTTTACTACACTAAAATATTACTAAAGAATGGAACTTTGAAAGAATGCCAAATATTTGATGAAGGTGATCCACTTCAAAGTGCAAGTCCAAAGGTATTAGTATTTGACTATACACACTTTGTACTATGTGTCATGTGAATGACACCACTATTGATGTTGATAGATTCTTTTAAAAGAAAAGGAATTGTTGAAAGAGAATCTATAAAATATTTGGCAGAAAAGAAAAGATTGGAGATGTCCAACTTAGGTATATAGAAGATACATGTTATGGCTGTATTCCTTGGTTGTTAAAGAATGTGGTTCTGCGGTATTGGATACCGAAATGGTTGGTATGAAGTGTCATACAGGACAACACAATTCATGAACTGCAATGGCCTAAGTAACTAGCAAGAGAATATGTGATGATGTTCATCGAAAACAAACAAAGGGTTGTTGTGTTACTCGTTAACATCAAAGCTTGCCTTCAAGATTTGTTTCAATAATTGTTATTTTGATCCGGTATTATGACGACAAAAGGTTGTTCAAATAATTACCGTATTCCATAATAGATGGATGATATACAAGTCTGGTTGGAGAAATAACGACCATAAAACTAATGCTAAAATGTCGCAAGACAAATGATTGAAAGATCACTTGCAAAGTGACATCGCCGTTTAAATTATATTGAAAGGGATACATGAAGAAACTCCATGTTGATGGATTTTTGGAGTCTTTGATTTTGATCAAATGACGCTTGTGATACTTTCCTCGAGATAATTAAAACTCCGTTCGTAGGCCAAAAGAGGAACGGATGACTAACTGATTGGAATTTGTACATATTGATGTATATAGTCCATTATGTGTAGTCGTGGGCGATGGATTTCAACTTCATATGCTTTCTCCGAAGATTTGATTGAGTATATGTATATACTTACTCAATAAGGAAGAAGTATGAAACATTTTAAAATGTTCAAAGACTTTCAAGATGAAGTGGAAAATTATTGTAACAAGAAAATAAAAAGAAGTTTATGATTGGATCATAAAGATGTTTGAGTTACAAGTTTAGCAAAACACCTAAGATTTGAGGAATCGTTCCATGGATTTGCATTTACCAAAACACCATAGGAGTATGGAGTGTTCAAGATATGTAATGAAACCTTGTTTGACATGGTAAGATCAAAGGTGTCATTTATAAAACTGCCATTATATTTTAAAGATTAAAGCTTTAGTGACTACCGCTTTTACACTGAAAAGAGCTCCATCATGATCCGTTGAAATGACACCATATAAGTCATGGTTTGGGATAAAACCCAGGTTGTCCTTTCTTAAATTTTTGGTATGCTAGGCATAAGTAAAATGTTTTCAACCAAAGTCGGATGAGCATGTCTTTGTAGGTTATTTCGAATAACCATTGGGTATTCCTCCATAACACCAAAGACAAAAGTGTTTTTCACTTAGAATGTCGAGTTTCTTGAGAAGGAATTTTTGGTGAAAAGTTAAGTGGGAGGACAATAGAACTTTGACAAGGTTGTTGAACCTTGGCTAATATGTGCTGAGTTGCGCAGCGTCGGTAAGTGTCCCGGAGGCAGCAACAATGCTCATGGCTCACGTGCCTCAAAGATTATGGTCACGGAGATCTAAGTTACTATTGAACCAAGTAGGTCGGGTAAGTAATCAAATGCCAAGATTTGAGAGTTAAATCATTGTTGTTTGAAAATGATGAACCGACTGCATGCAAAGAAGCAATGATGGGCCCTGACTTCGTTAAGTGGCTTGAAGCCATAAAATCCGTGATAATTCCATACACGAGAAATCAAGCTTTGAATTTGAAAGACCCTCTGGAAAGGTGCAAGACCTTACAGTCGTATATGGATCTATAAAGAAATAGACATGGATGTTTCACATCTATGAAATAGTCGACATGTCGGAAAGAGTTTACGACAATGTTCAAGGAATTGACTATGATAAGATTTGATCTTTCATAGCGATATTTAGTCTGGACGGATTAATGTAGCAACCACTACATATATTTTGGTATATGGTAGTTAAACAAACAAAACAAGTTCTTCTAATAGAATGGTTACCTAGGATGTGTCCATGACACGATCCAAAGGGTTTTGTTAATTCAAAGGATGCTAAAAGAGTATGCAAAACTTCAATGGTTGAAGTGAGCATCACGGAGTTGGAATCTTCACCGTGATGAAACCATTAAAAGGTTTAATTTCATCAGAGACGATGAAGATGTTTGCATTTTGCAATAAATTAAGTGGGAGCGCTAAGACATATTTCTAATACATTATGTGAAAGACATATTGTTGATTAGAAATGATGTATCTTTTATTGACATAGGTTAAGAATTTCATTTCGATGAAAGACTTAGGCATAACCCAAGAATTAGGCATCAATGTCTATATGGATAGATTGAGGCACTAATATGGTTTTGCCAAATGTACATAGATAAGATGTTGAATGAGTTCAATATGGAAACAACAAGAAAGGTTCTTGACGCATGGAAAGGACTGAATCAAGATTCAAGTGTGTTGACACGAGATTCAAGTGTTTTGACACTTGAAGAAATCACAAGAATATTTTGATCAATCATTCTTTGAGATGTACACATCCAGATATGTCCTATGCTCTAAATGTTATGAGCATATACCAGAATGACTCATAAGATGATCATTGGACAATAGTAGGGATATTCCTATGATCTTTGGAAGAACTAAGAATATATTACTTATATAGTGGTGACAAATAGTTCATTGTAAATTGTTACATTGATACTAGTTTTGTCACAAATTAAGTTTATCTCAATTTAAACTATGGGTGGCACAATATAATGGAAAGGAAGTTCCATAACGGATTTGGTTGAGTACCAAAGTTAAAACATTGTGACAGATACTACAACAAAAGGCTAAGTATATGACTGCTATTGCAGCAGCAAATGAGGGCATTTGCGTCAAGTAGTTTGTTATCAAACTAGGTGTGGTTCATAGCGGGATAATACCATGAAGATACATTGTATGACAATTGTATCAACATGATTTAATCCCAAGGAACTAAAGGTCTCACCAAAGGACCAAATTTATACAATGCCATCTCATTGGAGAATGAGTAATGCGTAGAGACGCAAGGACATGCAAATACACACGGACCTGGAAGTGTCAGATCCGAAGATTATGTTTACCACTAGCAATAGTGTCCATACAACACCAGAAAGCCATAGGTGTTGAATGCACAAATTTTTAACTAGATTATTGACTCTAGTGCAAGTGGGAGACTGTTGGAGATATGACCAAGAGGCAATAATAAAGTGGTTATTATTATATCTTTATGTTTATGATAAATGTTTACATCCCATGCTATAATTGTATTAACCGGAAACATTAATACTTGTGTGTTTTGTAAACATAAAAGAGTCCCTAGTAAGCCTCTTGTTAAACTAGCTTGTTGATTAATGGATGATCATGGTTTCCTGATCATGGACATTGGATGTCGTTAATAACAAGATCATATCATTAGGAGAATGATGTGATGGACACACACCCATAGTAAGCATAGCATAAGATCAAGTCATTAAGTTCGTTTTGCTACAAGCTTTCAAATGCATAGTGACCTAATCCTTCGACCATGAGGTTATGTAAATCACCATCACCGGATGGATACTTTGATGACATCAAACATCGCTTCGTAACTGGGTGGTTATAAAGGTGTCATTGGGTATTCTGAAAGTATGTGTTGAAGCGCATGAACCAAGATTGGGATTTGTCCATCCATATGACGGATAGATATGCTCTGGGCCCTCTCGGTGGAATGTCATCTAGATAGCTTGCAAGCATGTGACTAGGTCACAAGGGATGACATACCATGGAACGAGTAAAGAGTACTTATCAGTAACGAGGAAGAACTAGGTATGGAGATACCGACGATCAAACCTCGGATAAGTAGAATATCGCGTGACAAAGGGAATTGGTTTCGTATGTTAATGGTTCTATCGATCACGAAGTCATCGTTGAGTATGTGGGAGCCGTTATGGATCTCCAGATCCCGCTGATGGTTATTGATCGGAGAGGTGTCTTCATCATGTCTGCATATTCACGAACCGTAGGGTGACACACTTAAGGTTCGAAGTTGTTTTAAGTAGATATGGAATGTGCGTTGGAAACCGAATGTTGTTCGTAGTCTCGTATTGGATCCGAGACATCACGAGGAGATCCGGAATTGTTCGGAGAATGAGATTCATATATTGGGGATCATTTTCTAAGTTAGGAAATGTTTCGGAGTATTTGTATGGGGATTCTAGAAGGTTTCGGAATGTTCCGGAAGGTTCTAGAAGATTTCTTGGAGTTTGCTTGAAAACCAAGAAAGGATCAAGGAATCCTTGTAGGGCAAGACAAGGAGTAGTGGGGGAGGAGGACTCCTTCCCCCTTCCCAATCCGCCGGCCAAGGAGGGAGGGGAGTCCTACAAGGACTCCACCTCCCATGGCGCCTCCCTCCTTTAAATAGAGGGGTGGAGGCGCCACCCCCTTGCCCCCTCCACTCCAAACCCTGGCCGCCGCCTCTCTCCTCCTACTTCCCTCTGCTTAGGCTTAGGCGAAGCCCTGCAGAATTCTCTACTCCACCACCACCACCACACCGTCGTGCTGCTGGGATTCCGTGGAGAAGATCTACTACCTCCGCTGCTTGCTGGAACAGGGAGAGGAAGGTCTGCTTCGACTCCGCACGTGTGACCGACTGCGGAAGCGCTGCCGGAACGCGGCGCCGGAAGGATCGTCCACACGATCTTGAGATCGGCAAGTGATCGACTACATCAACCACGAGATCCGATCTCGTAACGCTTTCGGATCTACAAGGGTTAGTACAAATCTATCTCGTTGCACATGTCTAATAGATTAGATCTTGGCTTTTATCTAGATTAGATCTGGGTTTTGTTCGTTCTTACGGTAGAATTTTTTTGTTTTCCATGCTACGAACCCATCAATGGGAAGACTGTCAAGTGCTTTCGCTTCATATAGTTGATTAATCTTCTTTAGCTTGTTAAGTGTTGTGTGGGTGAACCTGTGCTAATGTACCGACCTTCCTAGGACTAATACATACTTGTGATTATACCCCTTGCAAACATCCGTAAGTACAAGAAAGTAATTAAGGTAGAAACCTAACCACAACTTTAAACTCTAAGACCCTTACGTCCCTTGTGCAATGGTTTCCTAACGGGGGTTCAGGTTTCTGTCACTCCGGCAACCCCTACGATTAGTAGCCAAATACACAATGCATTCCCCTAGGTCCATATAGGTGAAGTGTCATGTAGTCAACATTCACATGACACCACTAGAATAAGTACACCACAACTTAAATATCAAACTATTGAATCTTTCTCAACACAACTCCACTACTAACAACATGACTTCTCCCATGTCCTCAAGAACAAAACGAACTACTCACAAGACATCATATGGATCATGATCAGAGATGGAATAATGATGTATAAAAATCTGAACATAAACAATAATTCAATGGTTCACTCAATAGCATCAACTACAAAGAGTAATCAATACCAGGAAAGTTTCCCCTATGAACTAATGCAAGATTCAACCCAATTGTTACAGCAATATGGAGATGGTGATGAGGGTGCTGATGGTGATGATGGTGATGATGATGATGATGATCCCTATGAAGTCCAGCTTGATGGTGGTGTTGATGGCGACGATCTCCCCTGTCCGGGAAGGAATTCCCTCGGCAGAAATCTGTCTGCCGGAGAGGTCTTTCTCTCTCGGTGTTTTCCGCCCTGCAGAGGCGGCAGAATCTTTTTGTGGTTGCTCCCCGAGTCTTAGGATTTCGGGAGGAATATATACGCTAGAGGGGAGAGCTAGAGGTGGGCCAGGGCAGCCACACCACCTGGTGGCGGGGCCTAGGCATCTTTCGTCAGGGGGTGGTGTGGGCCCCATGTGGCCCATCTCTACTCCCTCTTCTGGCATCCTTCGTCTTCTGGAAAAATAGGATTTTCCGTATATTTTCCTGGATTTTCTGATCTTCGTGAATTTTGCCTCCAAACAACACATTTTCCATCAGAATCCTTACTGCAGCGGTCCATGCTCCAAAAGTCATCAACCATGCAAAAACAGATGAAATAACATAAGTATCATCTCTTAATATGAAATATATCAATGAATAACAATGAATTATGACATAGAATAGTGATGCAAAATGGACGTATCATAAATCTTTCTGAAATGGTTTTCAAACTAGTGGACAGAAACTAGATTTAGATAAAATAGAAAAATCTAAATTTGAATTACAGGGCTAGCACGGGAACGCTAATGGGCCAGCCCAGTTTCACTCCGCGGTGCAGAGAACTGAAGGGAATATGCCCGAGAGGCAATAATAAAGTGGTTATTATCTTATTCCATGTTTATGATAAATGTTTATTTTGCATGCTATAATTGTATTGATAGGAAATGTCAATACATGTGTGTTTAATAAACAAATAAAAGGTTCCTAGTCATGCCTCTCTTATAGACTAGCTCGTTGATTAACAAGATGATCAAGGTTTCCTGATCATGGACATTGGATGTTGTTAATAACAAGGTCACAACATTGGTGGAATGATGTGATGAACATTCATCCGAAGTATAGCATTACGATCAAAGTCATTATGTTTATGTTGCTATAACATCATACAAAGTAATCTTTATCCTTATACCATGAGATCATGTTAATTGCTAACACCGGAAGAGTATCTTGATAACATCAAACGTCACACCGTAACAAGGTGACTATAAAGGTGGGTTCAGTGCTACGAAGGTGTTATGTTGAGGCTCATGGATCAAGAGTGGGATTTGTCCATCCCGATGATGGATAGATATACTCTAGGCCCTCTCGGTGATATCACATTGAAATAGCTTGCAAGCAAGTGATGTGATCACTAGAATGTTATATCACGGGAACGAGAAAAGAGTGCATGTCGGTAACAAGATCAACTAGGTATGGAGATACCGATGATCGAATCTCAGACATGTAATATATCGCGGCACAAAGGGATTTAGTTACTAGCGTTAAAGGTTCTCACGATCACAGAAGTCATCGTTGAATGTGTAGGAGTCAGTATGGATCTCCAGGTCCCGCTTGTGATTATTGATCTAAGAGGGGTCTCGATCATGTCTGCATTATTTGCGAACCGTAGGGTGACACACTTAAGGGATACTGACACCATTTGGAGCAAATATGTTTCAGATAAAGATTTAAGAAAGCGCTGGAATTATTTCAATAGACACTGAAACTGTTTCGGGTGAAATTGCTGAAATTGGTTCTGCATGTAATATTGAAATGTTGCAGGGGGTTTTATGTGAATGTTTTTTAATTAAAGTAATTAACAAAATTCTGAATAAAACTAATAAAAGAGTTTTATTAAATGAGAGAGCATTAAATTTGGAGAAAGTTAATGCATTTAAAGTGGAGACTTTAATGGAGAATGTGAAGAGGCAAATTTATGTGGAGGGGGTTACCACCACATGAATGGGGGAGGTGAAGGGTCACCTCCATGGGGCGCCGGCCATGGGAGGGGTACGCTCCCCTCCTCCTATAAAAGGCCCCCCTCTCCTCACTTCTCACACACACCTCCTTGTGAAGGATCTCTCTCCCCCTCTATTATTATTCCCCCATGGTCTCGGATTAGCGAGATACATGTTCCCGGTGGCTTTATCTGGAAAGGAGTTGCAGCTTCCGCTGCTTTGCTGGAGCGAGGGATGGAGGTTGTCGGGGTACCGGACGTGTGTGCGATCACGGATGCACCGCTGCTTTGTGGTGCTGGACTTGGTGGTGCTGGAGCTGGATCTGATGGACGTGCTGGAGCCGGACCTACTGGACTTCATCACGATCTTGAGATCAGCAAGTGTACGACTACATCAACCACGAGTTCCTACTTGTTAACAAAGCTCGTTGTCTTTGAGGGTAAGTTCTCCATGGATGTATGTCCACCCATTGCTTTGTACCTAGTAGATAGATCTTGGCGTGTAGTTCACACCGTAGGAATTTTTTTGTTTTCTATGCTGCGGACCCAACAGTGGTATCAGAGCCTGATCTATGCGTAGGTGCTTTGCACGGGTAGTACACATATGTTTATATGTGGGTGATGATGATCATGTTATTGCTTCTTTCATGTATTTTGGATATTGGTGGCATAGTGGGATGAAGCGGCCCGGACCAACCTTACATGTCATCGTACATGAGACCGGTTCCACGACTGACATGCAACTTGTTTTGCATAAGTGGCTGGCGGGTGTCTGTCTCTCCTACTATAGTCAATATCTGATTTACAACGAGTTGCTAATAACTTAGTTATCCTCGTTGTGGTTCATGTTCGTAGGTAAGAACGCTTCTATCTCCGAAAAGCCTAAGCCACGTAAAACTTGCAATTGATAAATTAGAGGCGTCTAGTTTAGATCGTTGCTGGGATAGTGTATTGATATGGTATTGTTGTAAGTAGATGTATGATAGATACTCTTACAACACACTCAACGTGTAAGTTCCATAGACCCTGGCCTTACACACAAAGGAATGATAGTGATCATACCACGATGCAAGTGATAGAGATCAAATGCATGGACCATATCATCTCACTTTACACATTAGATGTTAGCATCTTATACTGCTAGTTTGACGCTTTCTGTAGCATTGTAAGATGATCCCTCTTTTAGATATCAAGATAAAAATGTGTTCTTCCTTAAGTATGCACTGTTCTATGGATCGTGTTTCGAGACATCACGTGATGATCGGGTGTTCTCAACTCTACGCTTTCATGCAACGGGTGTAAGACAATTTTACACACGCGAATACTAAGGTTCTTACTTGGCGAGCCTAGCATGTACAAACATGGCCTCAGAACACGGACCGAAAGGTTAAGCATGAGTCATATAGTTGATGTGATGACCATATTGATGCTCGCCTTTGAAGCTACACCGACTCACGTGATGATCGGACTTGGTGTAGTGGATTTGGTTCATGTAATCACCAAAAAGGCACGAGGGATGTCATTTTTGAGTGGGAGTTCATTTCTAATTTGGATTAGTCGAACTCAATTTGTCATAAACTAAATCGAAGTGAATTTGCATAATTTGTTGTAGTCATTGGCATCTGTTCACTACCTTATGCTTAGTTTTAATTGAGATAATAGAACTATAGAATTCTGGATATTTACTTTACGAACTGGTATCGTATTGTTTTGAATGTCAATTTAAAGTTTATAAGTCCTGTTGCAAACTTTCAGCAAACTCTATTTACTCCATGAAGTTTAATAAGTAGTATTAAATCAAGAGTAAGAATTCCAATGTTAGTATCTAAAGTATCATGTTAAACAATGTGGTTCTTAGGTATTGGATACCAGTATTGGATACCGAATTGGTTGGTATGAAGTGTCATACAGGACAACGCAATTCATGAACTACAATGGCCTAAGTAACCAGCAAGAGAATGAGTGATGATGTTCATCAAAAACAAATAAAGTGTTATTGTGTTTTTCGTTGTCATCAAACCAAGCTTTCAAGATTTGTTTAAATAATTGTTATTTTGTTCCGGTATCATGAGAACAATGGCTGTTCAAATAATTACCGTATTCCATAAAGGATGGATGAACTTTTACAAGTCTAGTTGGAGAAATCACATCCACAAACACTATTGCTAAAATGTCACAAGACAAATGATTGAAAGATCACTTATGAAGTGACATCGCTGTTTAAATTATATTTAAAAGAAAACATGAAGAAACTCCATGTTGATGGATTTTTGGAGTCTTTGATTTTGATCAATTGACGCATGCGAGACTTTCCTCGAGATAATTGAAACTCCGTCCATAGGCCAGAGAGGAACGGATGACTAGCTTATTGGAAATTGTGCATGCTGATGTGCATAGTCCATTATGTGTAGCCATATGCGATGGATCTTTTTGCTTCATATGCTTTCTCCGAAAATTTGAGTGAATATATCTGTATATTTACTTAATAAGGAAGAAGTATGAAACATTTGAAAATTGTTCAAAGACTTTCAAGATGAAGTGGAAAATCATTGTAACAAGAAAATAAAGAGTTTATGATTCGATCATAAAGGAAGATATTTGAGTTACATGTTTAGCAAAAACACCTAAGACTTGAGGAATTGTTCCATGATTTGTGTTTCCCAATAAACCATAGGAGTATGGCATATTCGAGAGATAAAATCAAACCATGTTTGACATGGTAAGATCAAGGGTGTCATTTATAAAACTGCCATTATGTTTTAAGGATTGAAGCTTTAGATACTACCGCTTTTACACTGAAAAGAGCACCATCATGATCCGTTGAAATGACACCATATGAGTTATGGTTTGGGATAAAACCCGAATTGTCTTTTCTTAAATTTTGGTATGCTATGCATAAGTAAAATGTTTACAACCAAAGTCGGATAAGCACGTCTTTGTAGGTTATCCCAAAGAATTTGTTGGGAATTTCTCCATAACACCGAGGACAAAAGAGTTTGTCGCTTGGAACGTCAAGTTTCTTGAGAAGGAATTTTTCGTGAAAAGTTAAGTGGGAGGACAATAGAACTTTGATAAGGTTGTTGAACCTTAGCTATATGTGCTAAGTAGCGCAGCACCGGAAAGTGTCCCGGTGGCGGCCACAATGCTCATGGCTCTCGTGATTACAAAAGGTGTGATTTCGGAGATTAGAGTTCCTATAGAACCGTGTGGGTCGGTAAGAATCAAATAGTAAGATTTGATAAGCAAGTCGTTATTGTTTTGACAATGATGAACCGACTACATGCAAAGAAGCGATGATGGGCCCTGACTCCATAAAATGACTAGAAGTCATAGAATCCGTGATAGTATCCATACACGAGAAATCAAGTTTCTGAACTTGGAAGACCCTCCGGAAAGGCGTGAAGCCTATCGGCCGTGTTTGGATCTATAAAGAAATAAGACATGGATGTTTAACATCTATGAAATAGTCGACATGTCGGAAATAAGGTTACGACAATGATTCAAGGAGTTGACTATGACAAGATTTGATCTTTCATAGCGATATATAGTCTTGACGGATTAATGTAGCAACCACTACATATAATTTGGTATATGGTAGTTGAATAAACAAAACAAGGTTCTTCTAATAGAACGGTAACCTAGGACATGTACATGACATGGTCCGAAGGGTTTTGTTAATTCAAAGGGTGCTAAAAGGGCATGTAAACTTCAATAGTTGAAGTAAGCATAGCGGAGTTGGAATCTTCACCATGATGAAACTGTTAAAAGAGTTTAAATTCATCGGAGATGATGAAGATGCTTGCATTTTCAAGAAATTAAGTGGGAGCGCTGAGACATATTTCTAATACATTATGTAGAGGACATATTGTTGATTGGAAATGATGTACCTTGAATTGACACAAGTTAAGGATTTCATTAAAATAAGATTTCGATGAAAGACTTGGGCAAACCCAGCATATTAGGCATCAATATCTATATGGATAGATTAAGGCGCTAATATGGTTGTTCCAGACATACATATGTAAGATATTGAAAGGGTTCAATATGGAAATAACAAGAAAGGTTCTTGCTGCATGGAAAGGATTGTATCAAGATTCAAGTGTTTCAACACTTGGTGAGTAAAATCACATGAAATTTTTGATCGATTATACCATGATATGTATATATCCAGAATGTCCTATGCTCTAAATGTTATGAGCATATACCAGAATGATTCATAAGATGATCATTGGACAATAGTAAAGATATTCTTATGAGCTTTGGAAGAACTAAGAATATATCATGTATAAGTGACAAATAGTTAAAGGTAGTTCATTTTAAAGTGTTACATTGATACTAGTTTTGTCACAAGATACAAATTAAATTTATCTCAATTTAAACTATGGGTGGCACAATATAATGGAAAGGATGTTCCATGATGGATTTGGATGAGTTCCAAAGTTGAGATATTGTGACGGATACTACAACAAAAGGCTAAGTATATAACTGCTATAGTAGCAGCAAAGGAGGACATTTGTGTTAAGTAGTTTGTTATCAAACTAGGTGTGGTTCAAAGTGGGCTAATACTATGAAGATATATTGTGTGACAATACTATCAACATATTTTTAAGCCGAACGAACTAAAGGTCTCACAAGAGGACCAAATTTATACAATGCCATCTCATTTGAGAATGAATGATGCGTAGAGATGCAAAGACATGCAAATACACACGGACCTGAAACTGTGAGATCTAGAGATTATGTTAACCACTAGCAATAGCGTATATGCAACACCAGAAAGCCATAGGTGTTCAATACACAAAGTTTTTCAAACTAGATTATTGACTCTAGTGCAAGTGGGAGACTGAAGGGAATATGCCCGAGAGGCAATAATAAAGTGGTTATTATCTTATTCCATGTTTATGATAAATGTTTATTTTACATGCTAGAATTGTATTGATCGGAAACATCAATACATGTGTCAGTGGCTCTTCTAACGCGAAGCGGTACAGGGCAACGTGGACCGCATGATTAGAACTAGGATCTACGGCTGGGGCTCTTCGTCGATGACGGACAGGTCGCCGGCGAGATGGAACCCTAGCGGCTCGGTGGGGGTGTAGTGGGGGCATACCAGGGCTCCAGCGAGTGCGGTGATGGGGGCGATCAAACGAGGCAACGACGGCGGGCTCAGGCGAGGTCACGGCAGCTCCTGGGGTGGACGGAATCGACGGGGGCTTCTCCTCCTTTGCTGCGGCTAACTCCAGCGCAATTCCAGCGACTGGCTGCTCGAGCGGCTCCGGCGAGAGGTGGGGAAGGATCACTGGTGAGAGGGGAGTGTTGGAGTGTGGCAAATGAGGCTGGGGAAGGACTCCTTATATAGGCTCGACGAGGGGACCGAGAGGGCGACGGCGAGCTCGTCGGTGATGAAGACATAGGGTGCTATAGGAATGGGTTGGGTAGGTGGACGGTGCCGGTTCCCTGGCAGTCAGCTACGGCTTAAAGGCGATGCTAGGGGCGATGGCGAACAGTCGGGTGCGGCTCATGCTCTGAGCAGCAGAGGCGGCGTTTGACGTGGCGTGAGGTGGCTGCGGATCAAACGGCGGCGAGCGGGGATGTCTGGGGTGTGCTGGGGTCAAGGCAAAGCGGCGCGCATGGGCTATGGTCGAGGGGCGGCGTGTGCGGGCCTGTCTAGGACGGCGCTCTGGCATGCTCTGTGTCTGGCGCAGAGGCAGTGGGCGCGAGCGATGTGAGGTGGTCCAGGGGCTGGCAGCGCTTGGGGAAGGGACCGTGGGCGACGGTGCTACCACGTCTACCTCCCTGGTGCGACGGAAGAGGGCGAGGCGTGCTCCTGCGACGTGGGCATGGTCGGCCGGCGATCATGGCATCGGGGTGGCGCGGCACTGCTGCTCTAGGCTAATTGGTAGCTTAGTTTGGGGCTGGTTAGAGCTAGGGGAGACAAGGGGACCAGATTGAGCCCAAATACTCAACAATGCATTGATCAACAAATAGTGTTAGTTAGGCAGAATTTTTGTGCATGCCACCTGTTCGACACAATGGCCGCATGAAACAAAGATTTGAATTTTGAAATGATTTTTGGTGGATTTGTTGGTCTTATGCTTGAGCATCTCTGGTTGCTGGTATTTGTCAAGTTGGACTCATTTGAATGGTTTTTGAAATAGGGTGATCTATACATATGAACTAGATTCCATTTTCAAATGTCATTTAAAATTAGAGTTTGACTGTTTTTGGGAGATCACAAAGTGGGCCTTGGCACATTACTACTTGTACTAGCAAGGGGTGCAAAGATCCACAATTGTCTCTATTGGAATTTGAGTGCTAGGAACACCCAAAGTGGGCTAGGTGATTAAAATGGCAAAAGTGACCATTTCCTTTATTTAATTCTTTTTGATTTCTTTTTCTTTGGTTTTTGCTTGGGAATGATCTAGATGATGTGACATTCATCATAGAACCATTTTACAACCATTAGAACACACAATCATGGCATTTCAAACAACTCCTATTTAAATGCAACACTCATATGCATGCTTAGATATTTTAAATGGAAAAAGTTTTTGTTAACCCTAAATTGGGTGATTTGGATCTTGATCACTTGGATTAAAGTTTTGGGATGTTATAAACCTTCCCCCCTTAAACAAAATCTCGTCCCGAGATTTAAGAAAGAAAACTAGGAACTAAAGAGATCTGGGAACTCAGTCCTAATGTAATCTTCTCGCTCCCAAGTGGCTTATTCTTCGGTATGGTTGCTCCATTGGATCTTGAGAAATTTGATACTCTGGGTCCTGGTGGTTCTGTAAGCTTCTTCCAAGATACGGATGGGCACTTCACGATTGATGGCTTTGTGTACGGCGCCAGAAAAATGCTGGGGCGTGGTTGATGTAGAGCTCGTTGGGAACCCCAAGAGGAAGGTATGATGAGCACAGCAGCAAGTTTCCCTTAGTATGAAACCAAGGTTTAATCGAACCAGTAGGAGCAAGGAAACACCCCAAAGGTGTTACTAGCTGAGCTTTGGCAGGGCGCACTACCGGTGCTAGTAGCAACGTGGAGACCTGCACAACACAACCACAGAACTTTGTCCCCAACTTGCGATGAGGTTGTCAATCTCACCGTGTTTTGCGGAAAACAAAGGATTAAACGTATCGAATGGAAAGAAGTAAAAGTTTGCAGAAAGTAAACACAAAGCAGTAAACAGTTTATAGATTGTATGTAAAAGACAAGGACCAGGATCCATAGTTCACTAGAGGTGGCTCTCCTTCAGATAGATAACATGCTGGGTGAACAAATTACAGCGGGGCAATTGACAAACATCGAGAAAGCAATACATGCATATACTAATCATCTTGACTCCTTTGAGACTTGATTGGGCATTACAACATTATACATAGACCGCCATCCAACTGCATCTATGACTAATAATCCACCTTCAGGTTATCATCCGAACCCCCTCCAGTATTAAGTTGCAAGCAACAGATTATTGCTTTACGAACTGCGTGTAAAGTAAACAATACGATTGTTCTATGAACAAAGGATTGTTGTTTTCTCCCTAGTAGCAACAGCACATCTAGTACCTTAGAGATTTCTGTCACTTCCCCAGATTACCAGAGGCATGAACCCACTATCGAGCATAAATACTAACTCTTGGAGTTGCTAGCATCTACTTGGCCAAGATAGCTACTAACAACGGAAAGCATGCAAGATCACAAATAACAAAGACATGATAGAATCAATAATCAATCTGAAATAGCATCTCAATATCCATCGGATCCCCGCAAACACAACATGCAGAATTACAAATAGATGATCTTGATCATGAACGGAGCTCACAAAATCTAGACATGAAAGCACAAAGGAGGAGAACCAGCCATCTAGCTACTACATGGATCCATAGTCCAAGGATGAACTACTCACGCATCACACCGGAGGCTTGCATGGTGATGAAGAAGGCCTCCAGGGTGAATTCCCCTCTCCGTAAGGGTGCCGGGAAGAGCTTCAGATCCCTCCAGATCTAGGGATGGAGATGACGGCGGCTATAGACTCTTTTGTAGATTTTTGATCGGGTACTTAGGGTTTTCGTCCCGAGGGCATCTTATAGGCGGAAGGAGAGGCCGAGGGGGTGCTGGGGTCGGCCAGACCACCCCTGGCGCGGGCCAGGCCTGGCCGCGCGGCCAGGTGGTGTGGCCGGCCCCTAGCCCTTCTCTGTCTCGTATTCTAGCATCTGATGACTTCCGGAAAATAGGCACTTTGGCTTTTGTCCCGTCCAATTACAAGAATATTCATTTTCTAACTTTCCTGGAACCAAAAACAGCAGAAAATAGGCAGCTGGCACTGTGGCTCTTGTTAATAGGTTAGTCCAAGAAATCATATGAAAAGTACTCCAAAGTGTGGACAAAACACAAGAAAGTGGATAAAACCACGCATGGAACATCAAAAATTATAGATACATTTGCAATGTATCATTCATGAGAAGAACCCACATGCCATGACACTGGTGGATCCATGTGTGGTTTGTGTGAGGAACAGACATGCAATGACACTGGGTGTGGTTCATGAAAAGAACACACATCCAATGACAATGCTGGATCCTTATGTGGTTTGTGAGAAGAACACACATGCAATCACACTGTGATATGTGGTTTGTGAAAAGAACACACATGCAATGACTCTAACTGTGGTTAATGAAAAGAGCTGACATGCAATGACACTTGTGGATCCATGTGTGGTTTGTGAGAATAACACACATGCAATGACACTGACCGTGGTTCATGAAAAGAATAGACATGGAATGACACAGGTGGATCCTTGTGTGGTTTGTGAGAAGAATAGACATGCAATGACTCTAGCTGTAGTTCATGAAAATAATACACATCCAATGACACTGGTGGATCCTTATGTGGTTTGTGAGAAAAACAGACATGCAATGACTCTAGATATGGTTCATGACAAGAACACACATGCAATGACACTGGTGGATCCATGTGTGGTCTCTGAGAGGAACACACATGCAATGACACTGGGTGTGGTTCATGAAAAGAACACACATGCAATAACACTGGTGGATCCTTATGTGGTTTGTCAGAATAACTAACATGCAATGACTCTAGATGTGGTTCATGAGAAGAACACACATGCAATGACACTGGTGGATCCATGTGTGGTTTATGAGAGGAACAGACATGCAATGACACTGGTTGTGGTTCATGAAAAGAACAGACATGCAATGACACTGGTGGATCCATATGTGGTTTGCGAAAAGAAGAGACATGCAATCACACTGGGTGGATCCAGTGTGGTTCATGAAAAGAACACATGTGCAATGACACTGGTGGATCCATGTGTGGTTTGTGAGAAGAACACACATGCAATGACACTGGGTGTGGTTCATGAAAAGAACACACATCCAATGACACTAGTGGATCCTTATGTGGTTTGTGAGAATAACACACATGCAATCACACTGGGTGGATCCATATGTGGTTTATGAGAAGAACACACATGCAATGACACTGGTGGATCCATGTGTGGTCTCTGAGAGGAACCCACATGCAATGACACTGGGTGTGGTTCATGAAAAGAACACACATGCAATGACACTGGTGGATCCTTATGTGGTTTGTCAGAATAACTAACATGCAATGACTCTAGATGTGGTTCATGAGAAGAACACACATGAAATGACACTGGTGGATCCATGTGTGGTTTATGAGAGGAACAGACATGCAATGACACTGCGTGTGTTTCATGAAAAGAACAGACATGCAATGACACTGGTGGATCCATATGTGGTTTGCGAAAAGAAGAGACATGTAATCACACTCGGTGGATCCAGTGTGGTTCATGAAAAGAACACACGTGCAATGACACTGGTGGATCCATGTGTGGTTTGTGAGAAGAACACAAATGCAATGACACTGGATGTGGTTCATGAAAAGAACACACATCCAATGACACTAGTGGATCCTTATGTGGTTTGTGAGAATAACACACATACAATCACACTGGGTGGATCCATATGTGGTTTATGAGAAGAACACACATGCAATGACACTGGTGATATGTGGTTTGTGAAAAGAACACACATGCAATGACTCTAACTGTGGTTAATGAAAAGAGCAGACATGCAATGACACTGGTGGATCCATGTGTGGTTTGTGAGAAGAGCACACATGCAATGACACTGTCTATGGTTCATGAAAAGAACAGACATGCAATGAGACTGGTGGATCCATGTGTGGTTTGTGAGAAGAACACACATGCAATGGCACTAGCTGTGGTTCATGAAAAGATTACATCCAATGACACTGGTGGATCCTCATGTGGTCTGTGAGAATGGACAAACATGCAATGACTCTAGGTGTGGTTCATGAGAAGAACACACATGCAAGACACTGGTGGATCCTTATGTGGTTTGTGTGAAGAACAGACATGCAATGACTCTAGATGTGGTTCATGAGAAGAACACACATGCAATGACACTGGTGGATCCATGTGTGGTTTATGAGAGGAACAGACATGCAATGACACTGGGTGTGGTTCATGAAAAGAACAGACATGCAATGACAGTGGTGGATCCATATGTGGTTTGTGAAAATAACAGACATGCAATCACACTGGGTGGATCCATGTGTGGTTCATTAGAAGAACACACATGCAATGACACTGGTGGATCCATGTGTGGTTTATGAGAAGAACACACATCCAATGACACTAGGTGTGGTTCCTGAAAATAACACACATGCAATGAGACTGGTGTATCCTTATGTGGTTTGTGAGAATAACACACATGCAATGACTCTAGCTGTGGTTTGTGAAAAGAACATACATGCAATGACTCTAGCTGTGGTTCATGAGAAGAACACACATGCCATGACACTAGTGGATCCATGTGTGGTTTGTGAGAGGAACAGACATGCAATGACACTGGGTGTGGTTCATGAAAAGAACACACATCCAATGACACTGGTGGATCCTTATGTGGTTTGTGAGAAGAACACACATGCAATCGCACTGGTGATATGTTGTTTGTGAGAAGAACACACATGCAATAACTCTAACTGTGATTAATGAAAAGAGCAGACATGCAATGACACTGGTGGATCCATGTGTGGTTTGTGAGAAGAACACACATGCAATGACACTTGCTGTGGTTCATGAAAAGAAAAGACAGGCAATGGCACAGGTGGATCCTTGTGTGGTTTGTGAGAAGAACATACATGCAATGACTCTAGCTGTGGTTCATGAAAAGAATACACATCCAATGACACCGGTTTATCCTTATGTGGTTTGTGAGAAGAACAGACTTGCAATGACTCTAGGTGTGGTTCATGAGAAGAACACACATGCAATGACACTGGGTGTGGTTCATGAAAAGAACACACATGGAATAACACTGGTGGATCCTTATGTGGTTTGTGAGAATAATAGACATGCAATGACTCTAGATGTGGTTCATGAGAAGAATACACATGCAATGACACTAGTGGATCCATGTGTGATTTATGAGAGGAACATACATGGAATGACACTGGGTGTGGTTCATGAAAAGAATAGACATGCAATGACACTAGTGGATCCATATGTGGTTTATTAAAATAACAGACATGCAATCACACTGGGTGGATCCATGTGTGGTTCATAAAAAGAACACACATGCAATGACACTGGTGGATCCATGTGTGGTTTGTGAGAAGAACACACATCCAATGAGATTGGTGGATCCTCATGTGGTTTGTGAGAAGAACACACATGCAATCACACTGGGTGGATCCATATGTGGTTTATGAGAATAACACACATGCAATTACATTGGTGATATGTGGTTTGTGAAAAGAACACACATGCAATGACTCTAACTGTGTCTAATGAAAAGAGTAGACATGCAATGCCACTGGTGGATCCATGTGTGGTTTGTGAGAAGAACACACATGCAATGACACTGGTTGTGGTTCATGAAAATAACAGACATGCAATGATACTGGTGGATCCATGTGTGGTTTGTGAGAAGGACACACATGCAATGGCACTGGGTGTGGTTCATGAAAAGAATACACATCCAATGACACTGGTGGATCCTTATGTGGTCTGTGAGAAGAACAGACATGCAATGACTTTGGGTGTGGTTCATGAGAAGAACACACATGCAATGACACTGGTGGATCCATGTGTGGTCTGTGAGAAGAACACACATGCAATGACACTGGGTGTGGTTCATGAAAAGAAAACACATGCAATGACACTGGTGGATCCATGTGTGGTTTGTGAGAAGAACTAACATGCAATGACTCTAGGTGATCCATATGTGGTTTATGAGAAGAATACACATGCAATAAACTCTAGTGTATCTATCTTGGCATAGTTTGATGTATGCCATGATGTATTTCATTGTACAAGACACTCACTTTCAATTTTTATACTACTCAGTTTTGCCCTTGGTTTTTTGATACTACTCAGTTTTGACCTTGGGTTTTTGATACTACTAAGTTTTTCCCTTGGTTCCCCCTCTCTCTTTCGTAGAAGCCCAAACTTGTGCTCACTCTGTCTGCTACGCCCTGATTGGTTATGACAGTTGTCACACGGATCGTGCGCACCAACCGTTGATCCTATGTGATCCAACGATGATCGTTGCACCTCGTGCCCTTCACAGTATAACGCGAGACAGCACGGACGTCTCCCTCTACAGGAAGGAACGTGATGCCGTCCATGGAAAAAGTCATTGAGTGGTCATGCCACGTTTAATCTAGTCTGCAAAGGCTACTACTGCTACTACCACACATTCACAGGGCAACGAGGTCATCGAGTGCACGGTTGTCGATGGGACGCTGCAATTTATTGCCACTTGATTTTAATAAGACATATCCCATTTTTACGCAGCGCTCTCAATCTCACTTCTAACTAGGCCCTACCGCAAGTAACTTCCATGAGTCAAGGGCCCCCCTCGAGTAGATCTAACGTTGCTAGAAATTGGTTCCGCGCCACTTGCATGCAGTGGAATTGAGGTCTGCCTTGAGCGTGTTTTCAATGCAGCTCTAAAGTGGAGATCATGGCTGTTTCAAAAAATAAGGGAACCCAAAAAAAGGTGGAGATCGTGGTAGCCCCTGCCCCCCGCCCACCACACGTGTCCACTCGAGGACTACGAACGGTCCGGTGTGTATAAACCCTCTCGACCTTCTTCTTCCATGTGCTCGTGTCATTTCCCCTAGTCTGTCTAGTCCCAAGACCCCAATCTGCACCTACCGCGCGTGCTGAAGCTCCCTCGCTTGCACTACCTCCTTCCCTAGGTGCGCCATGAAGCGTACGCGTGGAGATGAGCCGGAGGTGAAGCCAGTTGAAGGCGCAGCAGCAGATGGCTCGGTCGTCGCCAAGCAGGCGGAGGTGTCTTCTCCGGGCACGAACACCGCTCGTCGCCGCGCCGTCGAGGGTGCGAGCTCATCCGTCCAGCCAGTAGCCATCACTGCCGAGCAGTAGGTGGCCAACAATGTCGTGGTGCCAGCGGCAGATCTGGATGGGGGCAGTCGGTAGGCGGAGGCAATCCGATGCTCCACACCAACGACCCATCGCCGTACAAGAAATCTTTGATGCAATCACGGAGAATGACGAGTTCTAGGAGGAGGTCCTTGATGAGGAGTCTGAGGTACTACATTGCTAGCTTCTCTAGTCGCAGCCGCGTATTTCACTGTTCATACATAGGATTTGCTCAATCGTGTACATATTCTTTTGCTCTTGAAGTAGGGTAGTATATATATGGTTCGATCGGTCGATTGATGCATCTGCTATCTAGTCACAAAACCCTAATCCGTCTAGTCACAAAACCCCAATCTGCTCATCTGCCATCTAGTTGAGTTTGCTAGTTGAGTGTTGATTTCGATACACAGCATGCCTATAACATTACATTTCTATTCCTTACTTAGCCCAATGATTCAATTTTGCCCCAAAATAGTGTAAGGGCATCTGATGGTGTCGTTTTCTTAGGGATGGTTAGTGAATCTGAGGCAGCAATACACATAAACAATATAGGTTGTGTTGTTGGTATTTTGGTTCTCCGACTCCATCACTAAAAAAAATGTGGCCCTAATTTTTTTCTCATATGGAACCTATATATATAATCTTTGTATTGTTTCTGATCTATGAATGCATTGTATGATGCATATGTATATCCCTGAATATTGTTTTGTACGATTACATTTCAATTTCTTATTGTGGCCAATGATTCAAATTTGCCCCAAAGAGAGGCAGACACATTGGTGTCAGATTTTTTCAGGGATGAGTTAGCGAACCTGGGGCCATGTACAAGATCAATATAAGCTGTGCAATTGTTACTTGGTTCGCTTACGCCATCCCTGTAGAAACTTATGAGGCTGCAATCTTTATTCTACATTCATAGAACTATGATATTTGAATTATCTATTCCATGCATTCATAGTATATAAAAATTACATTTTAGTTTGTCACCGAGGCCGATGATTGAAATTTGCCTCAAAAGAGTTCAACGGGAGACACGTATGATGGTGTCGTGTTTTAGGGATGGGTTGGTGAACCTGAGGTAGTAATGCACACAAACAATATAGGTTGTGTTGTTGGTACTTTGGTTTGCCAACTCCATCTCTAAAACAAACTATGAGGCCCTAGATTTATTCTTATATGGAACTACATATATGATCCTTGAATTGTTTCTGATCTTTTAATGATTGGTATGATGCATATGTATATGAATGGTTTTGATCATAAGTATTTTTAACATGTACCTGAAGATTAATTGTTTGGTTTTTTATTTATAATTACAATATTTAGGCTTGTTTTTGTACCTAACTATGTATATCCCTGAATATTGTTTTGTACGATTACATTTCAATTTCTTATTGTGGCTAATGATTCAAATTTGTCCCAAAAGAGAGGCAGACACATTGGTGTCAGATTTTTTCAGGGATGAGTTAGTGAACCTGGGGCAATGTACAAGAACAATATAGGTTGTGCAATTATTACTTGGTTCACTCACGCCATCCCTAAAGAAACTTATGAGGCCGTAATCTATATTCTACATACACTCCGATGCAATTATTTGTCATTGTGTTGAGATAAAATGATATATGAACCGATCAAACTATTGTTGAGATGCTTTCTCTTTGATATCCATGTATATATTGTCTTACATGTAAATGTTGTTAATTCTTGAGTTGTAATACAATTCATCATATGTATGAGTTCTAAGTTATGTTCTTAAAAATCAACAGAAGGATGATGATGAAGTGGATGGTAGCAAGGAATCCAGAGACAACAAGAGCCGCTACGTGCTCAGGCGGTTACGGTGTGGGCTAATCTGTTTCTACCGTAGGGGGAGATTGTTTTGCCTATTCTGTGGCAGAGCAATCAACGTGGACCTCGACAACATGATCCAGCATGCGGTGGGCATTGCCAGAGGCGGAGGCAGAAGCCATAGACTGATTACCTTGGCGCGGCACGCAGCCTTCGGCAAATTCCTCCGGGATTATGTCAGGAATGGCCTGTATCCTATCGACTAGGCTGTCCCAGCCTCATGCTAATGCCCCTGTCCTGCTAGGCGTTTCCGTGTCCCGGCCTCCTGCTGCCCCTGCTTTTATTTTGTTTTAGTTAATTATTACCTGTGTGTGGCATGTAAGACAATATATCCATGGTGTCTCTGGTGAACCTTCTATATTAATCTACTCCTTTATATGGAGTGACTTAAAATTTCTAGTGTTCAATTATATTACTGATCATGCTCATGCACTGTAACATCTCAAAACTTTAATCCAAGTGATCAAGATCCAAATCACCCAATTTAGGGTTAACAAAACCTTTTTCCATTTAAAATATCTAAGCATGCATATGAGTGTTGCATTTAAATAGGAGTTGTTTGACATGCCATGATTGTGTGTTCTAATGGTTGTAAAATGGTTCTATGATGAATGTCACATCATCTAGATCATTCCCAAGCAAAAACCAAAGAAAAAGAAATCAAAAAGAATTAAATAAAGGAAATGGTCACTTTTGCCATTTTAATCACCTAGCCTACTTTGGGTGTTCCTAGCACTCAAATTCCAACAGAGACAATTGTGGATCTTTGCACCCCTTGCTAGTACAAGTAGTAATGTGCCAAGGCCCACTTTGTGATCTCCCAAAAACAATTAAACTCTAATTTTAAATGACATTTGAAAATGGAATCTAGTTCATATGTATAGATCACCCTATTTCAAAAACCATTCAAATGAGTCCAACTTGACAAATCCCAGCAACCAGAGATGCTCAAGCATAAGACCAACAACTCCACCAAAAATCATTTCAAAATTCAAATCTTTGTTTCATGCGGCCATTGTGTCGAACAGGTGGCATGCACAATTTTTTTGCCTAACTAACACTATTTGTTGATCAATGCATTGTCGAGTATTTGGGCTCAATTTGCTCCCCTTGTCTCCCCTAGCTCTAACCAGCCCCTAACTAAGCTACCAATTGGCCTAGAGCAGCAGTGCTACACCACCCCGATGCCATGATCGCCGGTCGACCATGCCCACGTCGCAGGAGCACGCCCCGCCCTCTTCCGCCGCACCAGGGAGTAGGTGTGGTAGCACCGCCGCCCACGGTCCCTTCCCCAAGCACTGCCAGCCCCTGGACCACCTCACATCGCTTGCGTCCGCCGCCTCTGTGCTAGACACAGAGCACGCCAGAGCGCCGTCCCCGACAGGCCCGCACATGCCGCCCCTCGACCATAGCCCGTGCGTGCCGCTTCGCCTTGACCCCAGCACACCCCTAGACATCCCCGCTCACCGATGTTTGACCCGCAGCCACCTCACACCGCGTCGAACGCCACCTCTGCCGCTCAGAGCACGAGCCGTGCCTGACCGTTCGCCATCGCCCCTAGCATCGCCTTTAAGCCTTAGCTGATTGCCAGGGAACCGCCCACCGTCCGCCTACCTAGCCCATGCCTATAGCACCCTATGCCGTCGTCACCGACGAGCTCGTCGTCGCCCTCTCGGTCCCCTCGTCGAGCCTATATAAGGAGCCCTTCCCCAGCCTCATTTGCCACACTCCAAGACTCCCCTCTCACCAGTGATCCTTCCCCACCTCTCGCCGGAGCCGCTCGAGCTGCCAGTCGCTGGAATTGCGCTGGAGTTAGCCGCAGCAGAGGAGGAGAAGCCCCCATCGATTCCGTCCACCCTAGGAGCTGCCGTGACCTCGCCTGAGCCCGCCGCCATCACCTCATTTGATCTCCCCCATCGCCGCACTCGTTGGATCCCTGGTATGCCCCCACAGAACCCCCACCGAGCCGCTAGGGTTCCATCTCGCCGGCGACCTATCCGTCGTCGACGACGAGCCCCAGCCGTAGATCCTAGTTCTAATCGTGCGATCCATGTTGCCCCGTACTGCTTCACGTTAGAAGAGCCACTGACAGGCGGGACCCCCTGTCAGCCGTTCTATGCACCGCGGAGTGAAACTGGGCCAGCCCATTAGTGTTCCCGTGCTAGCCCTGTAATTCAAATTTAGATTTTTCTATTTTATCTAAATCTAGTTTCTGTCCACTAGTTTGAAAATCATTTCAGAAAGATTTACTGAACCAAATTGAATGATTCCAATTTTGTTGGAAAGATAATTTAAATCTCTATCCAAGACCGTTGGATTTAAATCAATTAGAGTTATAGATCACTTATAGCAAAAATAACAAGACAGAGGCTTTTTCACATTCAAACATTTTTCTAAAATCAACCATAATAGCTTTTGAGTTGATTCCAACTCTCAAAAATCACATTTAAATATACCTATCTAAATATGTAATAATATTAAGGTTTGCATGCAGTGACTTTGGACTAGTACCAAAATAATGCTATATAGGCATTTCTAGTCACTTTAAATCATTAAAATATTAAACTTAAACTTATTAAAATGTGATCCAACATTTAAATCACATTCCCATGTATTAGAATATGTGGTGATGACATGTGTCCACATGATCCCATATTTTAATTGGAGAATATTAAATCTTAGTTATTTTCAATGAGTAGAAATTACTTTTCTCAAATAAAATAAATGAAACTAGTACACTAAACCTTGTGATGAATGTGATGATACGAGATCATCAAGTGTGTGCCTTAGTGTGCTAAATAGACTAGTTAAGTATTGTTTGGTTATTGTGTATTCCGTATATATTTATAGACGATAGTACCGACCAAGTCTACGAGGAGGAGGAGTTCTACCCCGAAGAAGACAAGGAGAATTTCAACCACTGCACCAACCAAGACAAGCTATTATTGGCAAGCTAAAACTTGCAAGCCATCATTAACAATGCAAGCTAACCCTTGCAAGCTAGATAACCTAAGCAAGATGCATTAGGCATGCTTGGTTATACCTTTTGACTTATACCTACTCCAAGTTTTATTTACAAGCTTTACCTTCTTTTACTTTACCAAAGTTCTTTACTTTGTTTATAGATAGCATAAAGAGTATAAAACTTGGCCTATCTAGTTAGACTTAGATGTCATTCTATGACATGAGATTGAGATTAGCATCCCACATTAGTGAACACTCTTAACTTAGTAGCTTAGAGCTAAACCAAAAACTTGATCACTTTAGATGGGAATACTTGGTGAAAATGACTTATGAAAACCTTGGAATGATGTGTCATTCTATTGAGATGTTTTTACATGTGTTGAGAAACACAAATGGTTTATGATGATGATGAAAATGTTGAGGCATGAGCCTTAGCCCTTTACAAAAACTGATGGTTGGGTTCGGATGCGATACCATTCCAATTTTACCGTACAACCATAATATCTGAATTGGGTAAGGCTTAGTCGGAAGTTTATATGCATTAGTATTAGTTCCCTCGCGGGAGAGGTTTGAGCTGAGGCTACCTCTCAATGTTGTCCACCTATGCAGTGCCCAGGATGACATATGGTCATGGCTGGGAGGCCATACTCATAGGAGAGGTGCTTATACTAGAGTGTGTAAAGGAAAGGTTATGTTTTATTATCTGCATACTAAGTATGATGATTCAGGGTTATCCCTGACAGATGTATCGAATTTTGTGGTGAAAGTGTACCACCTTTGTAGAGTGTCAAACTATTCGAATAGCCGTGTCCGTGGTTATGGACAGTTGGAGTGGTCATACTGTTCCGTTGTCAGATGTTTTCAAAATGACTTATGAAATGAATTATGACATGACTTGACCATAACATGGTTGTGACTATGATAACTAAGTTTCCACTTAGGTGATTTAGAACTTTATTTTGTCTTTCTTTGTTTCTGAACTCAGCTTAGGTTTCAAACTTAATTTTACAAATAAACTTAGAGTTAGCACTCCTACTAGAACTATCTTAGTTGTTAGTGGTAGTTTGTGAGTACTTAAAGAGTACTCATGTCTTTGTCCCTGGCTATTCCTATGGCCAAACTATGAGGAGGACTACCCTGAAGGAGGATAGCAGGACGACTACGACAACTAGGATCATCTCCCATCGTTAGCATTGCCTATGACACTGAAGATGGACCCCACCACTACGCTATTTATTCTGCTACTTGTTTGTACTAAGACTGGATCATGAGATCCTTTATTCGTGTAAAAACCTTATTATGGTTTGTAATGGATGATGTACTATGATATCCAATCTGTTATGTCTCGCAAAAATGGTAATCCTGGGATTGCGATGTATGGCATAACAGGCATCTGGGATTAAAAATCCGGGTGTTGACAAGTTGGTATCAGAGCCATCCTGACCATAGGAGACCCTAGTTAGAATGGATGTCCAAAACAAAAACTTAGTTTCCAAAATCAAAGTGAGTATTTATGAAAACTATTTCCTCTCTTACCCTTGGGATTCTTTCTCTAAAAAAAATACATGTTCCTCCAAAAATTCTTACATTACTTCATAAAACTTTGACACACTTGATCACTTCACTAACTTCTCATCCTAAATTATTATAGATGGAAGCTCAATACAACAAGTTCTACCAGTTGGGCAATGGAGGCCAACTGATCTTCGAGAGGGATCTGGATTCACTGTTTGAGTACTTGGAGCGTCCTCATCCGGAATTCCTTGGAGCTCAACTCCCTGGACCCCAAGGAGGAGATTTACAATGGCTAGTAACTGCTGATCTTCAAGGCAAGATAGAAGCACCAATGTCCAAGAGAATTCAATTCTCTGTGAGAGAGAACAACTGGCTAGATGGATTAGCCAGGGCAATGCATGAAGCTCTCGCACGTCTTTGCGCCCAGAGTGTCAACCTAATCCAAGGAACCCGCTTTGTTCACTATGCAAGGCGTGATTCTATGGGAATGCCGCTAGAGATGCCAAGTCACCCAATATTGAAGCGTCAAGTGGAGAACCTCGACTTCCTACTATACGACAGACAGAAGGAATTGGACAATGCTAGAGAGTTTGCCAACCACAACATTGCCATTGCCGCCCAGAAGGCCCAGACTTTCTCACTTCTAGTCAAGGATCGGCAGTCACTTCGTCGTCAACACGCAAAGAAGGATCGCACCATCGACCATCTTCGCAAGAAGGTGGCCGACCTCGAGAAGACCATCAAGGAACAAGAAGCTCAGCTTGCAGCAAAAGAAGAAGAAGAGGAAGGTGAAGATATCTAAGGGGATATTGATTCCTACCTCAGCAATGATGATAACTATCTGGAGGATGATGCCATGGACTTCTACACCGACGATGACGACTCCGACTTCATCGATGATGAGTAGATGCCCTAGAGCACTATCGTAGGAGTGATGAGTATCGGTCCCATTGTATCGTAGCTTGCAGAATGGTTCTTAAAACCATATGTTTTCCTTTTGATGTTGTGGGGTGTGTGTGTGTTTGTATCGTGTGCTTTGCTTGAATGAATGAAAAGCAGTTAGTTGCAAAACCTGAGTCAAACTCAAAGTTTTAGCTTTGAAACCAAAACCATGAACCTTAGAACTTTCCCTCTTACCCCTTTATCTACCTCAATCTTCAGATGACTCGTGGAAACCAAGGAGGGAGCAGCTCATCGCAAGACCCAATGCTGCAGATTCTGCAGACTCTCATTGCAGACCGTGAAGCTAGTAGGGCAGAGCGCCAAGCTAATCTAGCCACACTACAGCAGATCGCCCAGATGGCTCATAACAATCAGAACCATGGAAATCAGGATCATCATGGATCCAAACTCAAAAACTTCCAGAATACGAATCCCTCAATCTTTAGCAAGTCTGAAGACCCACTGGATGTTGACGACTGGTTGCAGACAATGGAGAACAACTTAGAAGTAGCCGGAGTGGATGCCAACGAGAAAGTTCTTTTTGCCACCCACTATCTGGCAGGAGATGCAAGAGCATGGTGGAACAACACCCGCACGATGAACCACGGTCAAGTGATGACATGGGAAGCCTTCAAAGTCAAGTTCAACCGCACCCATGTGCCATAGAGTCTAGTCACCAAAATGAGAGATGAATTCAGAGAGATAAAGAAAGGCAGAATGACTGTAGTGGAGTACCGTGACAGATTTTTGTCCCTCGCCAGGTATGCACCAGATGAGATCAACACGGAGGCCAAGAAGAAGGAGAGATTCCTGAACGGACTGCATGATGAATGCAGACTGTCCTTGTCAACATCTGTTTCGAGGATCTCGAAGAGCTAGTCGACTCTGCCATTCAGATGGAAGGGAAGATTAATCAAGCGAATGACAACCGCAAACGCCGGATGATGCACCAAGCTGGATCCAACAGTCATCAGAAGTATCGCCCCAACCCGTCTGCCGGATATGCCCCACGGAACAATCGACCCCCAATGTCTCGTCCAAGCTACCCCAACCGTAGCGGAGGAAATGTGAAGTCCGGAGGAAACAACAACAACCACCCCGGCAATTCCAGCAATTTCAATCGTGCACCGCCCAAGTCCAACAACAACACTGCACCCAGAACTGGAATCAATGTTGTGCTCGTGGCAGCAAAAGACAAGTCATAGATTACTTGTTTTGAGTGTGGAGTGAAGGGTCACTACTCCAATGAGTGTCCCAAGAAGATTGCCGCCACTACCAATGTGAATGCCCCAGCTCACAACAACATCGTGTTCAGCCCGGAAGAAGATTCGCCCTAGGGAACCCTCACAACCGCAACGGCCATCTCTTCCACATGAACGCCGAAGAAGCCCAAGAAGTGCCAGATGTACTGCTGGGTATGTTTTCTGTCAACTCAGTTTTAGCAAGAGTGTTGTTTGATTCAGGAGCATCACACTCATTTGTCACCGAAGAATTTCCATGCACTAGTAAGATTCACCCAACCAACTTGAAGCATGTCATGATAGTTCAAATCCCTGGTTCAACTACAAAAGCTAGAAAAATTTGCAAAGCTGTGCCTATTAGAATACATGGGATAGATTTTTATGCCAACCTAATAGTACTTGGAACCAAAGGTTTGGAAGTAGTACTAGGAATGGACTGGATGTCAAAGCATAAAGGATTGATAGACTGTGCCAAGAAAGTCATCACCATGACCAGTAGCTCTGGAGTCTCAGTAGAGCATATATCTGAAACCTTGCCCCGTCAATTCAAGTGCAACAAGAGTCTAGCCCTACCCACCATAAACCAAGTCAGAGTAGTCTATGAATACCCCGACGTATTCCCAGATGAATTGCCCGGTATGCCCCCGGATAGGGATATTGAGTTCATTATTGAACTAATCCCTGGAATCGGACCCATAGCTCAGAGACCCTATAGCATGAACCCCTCAGAGTTAGTGGAACTGAAGAAGCAGTTGAATGTTATGCTGGAGAAAGGCTTGATTCAACCAAGCGCATCGCCATGGAGATCGCCTGTTTTGTTCATCGACAAGAAAGATGGAGCGATCGTTTGGGCACAGATTACAGGAAGCTGAATGACGTCACAATCAAGAACAAGTACCCATTGCCAAAGATAGATGATCTATTTGATCAGTTGACTGGAGCGAATGTGTTCTCTAAGATTGATCTTAGGACTGGTTATCACCAACTTAAGATTCGTGCAACGGATATTCCGAAGACCGCCTTTACTACTCGTTATGGATTATACGAGTATACAGTCATGTCTTTTGGATTAACCAATGCCCCTACTTATTTCATGAACCTGATGAATAAGATCTTTATGAATTTCCTAGATAAGTTTGTCGTAGTGTTTATCGACAATATCCTTATCTTTTCCAAGTCAGAAGAAGACCATGAGCAACATCTGAGAATCATTCTTGAAACCCTTAGAGAGCATCGGTTGTATGCCAAGTTTAGCAAATGTGAGTTTTGGCTGAAAGAAGTAGGATTCCTAGGACATATTGTGTCTATCGGAGGAGTCGCTGTTGATCCCGCCAAGATCAAAGATGTCGAAGAATGGGAAGCCCCAACCACTCAAACCCAAGTCTGTGCATTTCTCGGATTAGCGGGATACTACCGCAAGTTCGTTGAAGGATTTTTGAGCATCGCTAGACCCATGAACCAATTATTGAAGAAGGACAAGAAGTTTGAATGGACCGACAAATGCGAAGCAAGTTTTCAAGAGCTAAAGAAGAGATTGATTTTATCCCCAACATTGATCATGCTAGATATCAAGAAGCCATTTGATGTGTATTGTGATGCATCCAAGATTGGTCTTGGATGTGTATTGATGCAAGAAGGCAAAGTCATCGCATATATGTCCAGACAACTGAAGCAGCATGAGCAGAACTACCCTACCAATGATCTTGAGTTAGCAGCCGTAGTTTTGGCATTAAAACATGGCGTCATTACCTTATGGGTAATAGCTGTGGGATTTACTCAGATCACAAAAGCTTGAAGTATATTTTCACTCAGAAGGAGCTGAATATGAGGCAGAGGAGATGGATAGGGTTAATCAAGGATTATGACCTTGACATTCACTATCACCCCGACGAAGCCAATGTGGTAGCGGATGCTCTTAGCAGATTGCCGTGTAGATTAAACACCATGATCAAGGAGAAGCAACCAAGTATGTATGAGGAGTTGGAGCAGTTTAAAACTTAGCTAGTTAGCAAAGGATTTTTAGCTAGCATTGAACTTCAACCCACTTTGATTAGCCAAATCAAGGAAGCCCAGAAGGGAAATGAAAGTATCGATGGAATCAAACGTCGTATTGGTACATGAAAGGTACCAGGATTCACCGAAGACGAAGAAGGAGTTCTGTGGTACAAAGGACGTATCTGTGTGCCAGCAGATTCGGAGCTGAAGCAAGTCATCATGCAAGAAGCTCATGATACTCTTTATTCTATCCACCCCGGAGGAACGAAGATGTATCAGGATTTGAAGGAGCAATTTTGGTGGCACATGATGAAGAGAGAAATCGGAAGCTACATCGCCAAGTGTGATATCTGTCAGAGAGTCAAAGCAGAACATCAGAGACCCACATGACTGTTGCAACCATTGCAGATTCCGGAATGGAAATGGGATTCCGTCGGAATGGACTTTATCACCGATTTGCCTACTTCTAGTAGGGGAAATGACTCAATCTGGGTCATCGTTGATAGACTGTCCAAGGTAGCTCATTTTATACCTGTCAAGACAACCTACCAGAGTTCGAAGCTAGCAGAGACCATAGTGTCGGATCGAGGAACCCAATTTACCTCGAGATTTTGGCAGAAAGTCCAAGAAGGATTAGGAACCAAGTTGAATTTTAGCACAGCTTATCACCCGCAAACTGATGGACATACTGAAAGAGTCAACCAAATCCTAGAAGATATGTTGAGAGCTTGTGTGTTAGAGTATGGATCAAAATGGGAAGATTGTCTGCCTTTCGCAGAATTCTCATACAACAACAGTTATCAAGCCAGTTTGCAAATGGCACCATTTGAGTTCCTATATGGACGAAAGTGTCGTACCCCTTTGAATTGGTCGCAAGTAGGAGAGAGTCAGATTTTTGGACCCGACATCCTATGAGAAGCCGAAGAGAAGGTTCACAAAGTCCATGAGCACCTCAAGACCGCCCAATCCAGACAGAAGAGTTATGCTGACAAGAGAAGGAGAGACCTGACTTTCAATGTCGGAGATTTTGTGTATCTCAAGGTTTCGCCACTGAAGGGAACGCAACGTTTTAGTCTGAAAGGAAAGTTAGCCCCCAGATATATTGGACCCTTCAAGATTCTGAATCGTCGAGGAGAAGTATCGTATCAACTGGAACTGCCTGAAGAGATGTCTGCCATCCATAATGTGTTCCATATATCGCTACTTCGCAAATGCCTAGAAGTGCCGGAGAAGACCGAAGTTTTCAAGAACATCGATCACCGAGCCGTTGATATCAACAAGGATCTGACGTATCGTTGATACATTGCAAATGTATCTATAATTTTTGATGTTCCATGCTTGGTTTTATCCACTTTCTTGTGTTTTGTCCACACTTTGGAGTATTTTTCATATGATTTCTTGGACTAACCTATTAACAAGAGCCACAGTGCCAGCTGCCTGTTTTCTGCTGTTTTTGGTTCCAGGAAAGTTAGAAAATGAATATTCTCGGAATTGGACGGGACAAAAGCCAAAGTGCCTATTTTTCCGGAAGTCATCAGATGCTAGAATACGAGACAAAGAAGGGCTAGGGGCCGGCCACACCACCTGGCCACGCGGCCAGGCCTGGCCCGCGCCAGGGGTGGTCTGGCCGACCCCAGCACCCCCTCGGCCTCTCCTTCCGCCTATAAGATGCCCTCGGGACGAAAACCCTAAGTACCCGATCAAAAATCTACGAAAGAGTCTGTAGCCGCCGTCATCTCCATCCCTAGATCTGGAGGGATCTGAAGCTCTTCCCGGCACCCTGCCGGAGAGGGGAATTCACCCTGGAGGCCTTCTTCATCACCATGCAAGCCTCCGGTGTGATGCGTGAGTAGTTCATCCTTGGACTATGGATCCATGTAGTAGCTAGATGGCTGGTTCTCCTCCTTTGTGCTTTCATGTCTAGATCTTGTGAGCTCCGTTCATGATCAAGATCATCTATTTGTAATTCTGCATGTTGTGTTTGCGGGGATCCGATGGATATTGAGATGCTATTTCAGATTGATTATTGATTCTATCATGTCTTTGTTATTTGTGATCTTGCATGCTTTCCGTTGTTAGTAGCTATCTTGGCCAAGTAGATGCTAGCAACTCCAAGAGTTAGTATTTATGCTCGATAGTGGGTTCATGCCTCTGGTAATCTGGGGAAGTGACAGAAATCTCTAAGGTACTAGATGTGATGTTGCTACTAGGGAGAAAACAACAATCCTTTGTTCATAGAACAATCGTATTGTTTACTTTACACGCAGTTCGTAAAGCAATAATCTGTTGCTTGCAACTTAATACTGGAGGGGGTTCGGATGATAACCTGAAGGTGGATTATTAGTCATAGATGCAGTTGGATGGCGGTCTATGTATAATGTTGTAATGCCCAATCAAGTCTCAAAGGAGTCAAGATGATTAGTATATGCATGTATTGCTTTCTTGATGTTTGTCAATTGCCCCGCTGTAATTTGTTCACCCAGCATGTTATCTATCTTAAGGAGAGCCACCTCTAGTGAACTATGGATCCCGGTCCTTGTCTTTTACATACAATCTATAAACTGTTTACTGCTTTGTGTTTACTTTCTGCAAACTTTTACTTCTTTCCATTCGATACGTTTAATCCTTTGTTTTCCGCAAAACACGGTGAGATTGATAACCTCATCGCAAGTTGGGGACAAAGTTCTGTGGTTATGTTGTGCAGGTCTCCATGTTGCTACTAGCACCGGTAGTGCGCCCTGCCAAAGCTCAGCTAGTAACACCTTTGGGGTGTTTCCTTGCTCCTACTGGTTCGATTAAACCTTGGTTTCATACTGAGGGAAACTTGCTCTGTGCTCATCATACCTTCCTCTTGGGGTTCCCCAACGAGCTCGATATATTTTGGGCCAGTGTCATTGCATGTGTGTTCTTCTCACAAACCAAATAAGGATCCACCAGTGTCATTGGATGTGTGTTCTTTTCATAAACCACACCCAGTGTCATTGCATGTATGTTCCTCTCACAGACCACACATGGATCCACCAGTGTAATTGCATGTCTATTCTTTTCATGAACCATACCTAGTGTCTTTGCATGTCTATTCCTCTCACAAACCACACATGGATCCACCAGTGTCATTGCATGTGTGTTCTTCTCATGAACCACAGCTAGAGTCATTGCATGTGTGTTCTTTTCACAAACCACAGCTAGACTCATTGCATGTGTGTTCATCTCACAAACCACATAAGGATACACCAGTGTCATTGCATGTGTGTTCTTCTCATGAACCACATCTAGAGTAATTGCATGTCTGTTATTCTCACAAACCACATAAGGATACACCAGTGTCATTGCATGTGTGTTCTTTTCATGAAACACACCCAGTGTCACTAGATGTGTGTTCTTCTCACAAACCACACATGGATCCACCAGTGTCATTGCATGTGTGTTCTTCTCATGAACCACACATGGATCCATGTAACTACCTCGGTGAATTACGCTCTTAGTTACAAGCCTGGATGACTGGAAATGGTTAAAATAGTACGGTGGGGCCAAATGCCACTCACAGGTAGACCTTTCGGCCGTCCTAACCATTTCCAAACATCGGGACAAGAACGAGCGGCGTAATCGGCAGGCGAAGGGATCAACTACATACACAAATGAGTATGTATGCAAGCCACCATACAACAGTCCTCAGAGCCATTCCATCTAAAAGAAATAGAAATATTGCAACGCCATACGGCAAGATCCAAATATCCTAGATAGATATAATAGTTTAGGATATCTCCTCATACATCAAACATCAGAGTATCAGGCGGAAGCGGAAAACAAGATCCGAGTACGGATAAGAAGCAAATCGGCATAAGATGCCCCATAAATAAACACATCCCGCCCACAGATCTCACGGATCCCCATTCCCGGAATCTCTACACCGAGTGATCGTTGCCCACATCGTTCATCTCCTCCACCCAGTATCCATCTTGCGAGTATACCTGTTCATCTGAATCAAACAATTTATCGTGTGAGACCCTAGGGGTACTCAGCAAGTCTTTATGCCTCTAAAGGGGACACAACCTGGGGTGACGCAATTGCAGCAAAAGATAATACCTAACAATTCTAGGGATACTCGCTAACCATCCGCCTAACCAAAGATAGACGGATGTCCGTGAATTAATAACAACAGTTATAACAGTAATATTAACAGATCCATCCTCCTCCTCGCTTACCAACGAGGAAGCGGACGAATAGCCCCCCATCCGTTGGCAGTTTTATTATCCATTCCATGAGTGTTGCACTATTTATTAGACAGGTACTTAGTCAATTTAAAAACGGTACTTTAGTTATACTTGTCTATGATCGAGAAACTGTGCTCCAAGTCGTCCATAACCGCGGACATGGCTCTCAGAAAGATTTACCCTGCAGGGGTGCACAAATAGCAACACACACTCGATCAACCTCGGAAAAACCAAATCAAAACCCAACGAGGCATTCACGACAAAGCGATCACAGGATTCAGAAATGTTTCAGGGGGCCACCCCATTAGGCTACCCGCAACGAAGTTGGCCGGCTCCGAGACGGACCCAAGGTTTGCGTCAATGGCTGTAAATGACTGGGAACCCGAAAGTGTGACTGGGCTTGTCGATGCCGTGAAAACACTCCGCATCCAAAACAGTACAGGTGCTCCTCGCACAATCTTAAATAAAGCAGTAAAGCATGGCATACGTACAGGATAGTAATAAAGCCCCAAACTACTTTGTGGCCCCAAGAAATAAGAATGAATCAAGCTCTGGCTCAGGGGGGTTCATAAGCCTCCCGGATGTGGATAGTGCGAATAGTCAAGGAACAGGAATCAAGTACTCGGGGTCCTACGGGACACAAGTGAGCATGAAGAACCAAATAGCAGATATTGCTCACCGGTGCCACTGTCATTAGTTATCCCATTACTACTCAGGTTAAGTTGTTTAGGTACCTCGTTATCCATCAGACACTCCCATACCCTACACATGCTGTTCTACGACCCGCATGGCTCAAACAACTCCTGTAGTAATGGCTCATGGGATGGAGGAACAAGCTTCGGTGGGGTTTAAAAGTAAAGGCTGTGCAGTACTTGGGATTCATTTTCAATGCAATCACGACTCAATGATGCAAGAATAAGAGAGAGGCAATAGGTACTATATGTATGCGAGCATGTGGTAGTGCTTGCCTGGCAGCTCAGTTGAATCGAGGGACGGATCTGGGTAGTGCTCCTGGGTTTCTTGATATATCCCCTGCTCAGCGTCTATTCGAAGAAGAACCAAACAAACAAGGGCCAACATAAATAGAGTGCACAAGCATATGAATTAAAATGCGACAAGCAAACAATCATGCCATGATGAATGATGCACAATTTGCATGGCAATAATGTAGCATGGCATGGGTGAGAGGTGGAATACAAGAATAAAGCATTTTATGGAGTTTTAGTCACATTTTATCCTCAAATAAGTTGCTGTAAACTTTATATTTGTATGATGCATGCTGCAATTCAGAACATGGAATGCATAAACAGAAAGGTCTCGTCGAGCTGATCATTTTAGACATATTATTTGTCAAATTTGGAGTTATAAAACAAAAGTTATTAATTAATTAAGAAAAAGGGCATTTTATTGTAATTTTAATCAACTCGAAATTTTAAAGTGTTCAAATAATATTTTGAATGGCATATTTGAAATCCTCACATTTTTCTAATTTCAAAACATATATTACATGTTTAATTTGGAATTATATCTTAAAAGATATTTGAAAACAGATTTGAATTTGAATTTAAAACAAATTTGAAAAGGTTTTAATTAAACAGCAAGCAGAAACCATTTTGTACTCACACAGACCTAGCCACTGACAGCGACAAGTGGGGCCAGGGTTGACTGGGCGACACAGCGTGCAGAACAGGTTTTTCTCACCGCGGCTTACCTAGACCATGAGGCTGACAGGTGGGGCCGGCGGCCTCGCGGGTCCACGGCGCGCGCAACCAGCCAGCGGGCGACACGGCGCGGATCCGGGGAGTGCGGGTTGAGGCGGTGGAACTTGGGGGGGGGGGGGTTCTGCAAAAACACAGGGGGGCTGACCAGTGGACCCGGAGGGATCGCGGGTTTAGGGAATTAAAAGGGGGGGCTAAGTGTAAAGTGGCAACAGGCCCTGTACTGTTGTTCTTCTCTGAACTGATCGACAGATCGGTGACCGACCGACGCGGAGCGTGACACGGGGGATCGAACTGGGGACTTAGGACTCGCGCTCGGTGACGGCAACCAGCGCAGTAGGATGTGGGTGATGACAGGAGGGAGTAACGCGGCTAGCTAATGCGGGGCGTCACGGGGTCGTGCAGGCGCAGACACGCCCAGAGGGCGTTCGTCCTGTGGTCCGGCGAGACTAAGGCGCGACTAAGAAAGAGAGGGTGTCAGCGGGGACGGTTGGCTCACCGTGGGGAGGGCGGTGGTGTCAGATCAGCTTGGGGAGCAGCAGGGCGACGACGAGGCAGGCGAACGGCAGCCTAGGGTTTCATCGGGGCGTCGCGGGGTGTGGCGGAAGCGGGGCTCCTCCTCCTCTCTAGCGGGTACGGGGCGAAGCAGAGGATCCCTCTCGGTCGCCCAGGCTACCTCCACGACGTGATCACCGGCTGGAGCGACGGGGGCGACGCGGTGCTGGCGGCGAACGGTGGCAGGTCTTGGCGACGAAGAGGAAGAAGGGGGCGGCTCTGGGGCAGATCTGGGGACGCCAGGGAGTCGTGGGGAGGGAGGAAAAAGGAGGGAGAGGGAGGAGGAGCAGCCGCGGCAGGAGGGTAGATAAAGGTGGCTCGGGTGCCACCTTCTTTTCATCCTCCTCACGTGCTGGCTCGGGCTAGGGTAGCTAGGGCGTGGAGAGGGGCTGCAGGTGGCCCAGGTAGGGACGGTGGGGAGCAGCAGCTGGGGCCAGCATGGCGGTAGAAGAAGAGAAAGGGGAGGGGTAGCTCGGGCTAGGGTAGGGTAGCCTCGGGTTAGGGTTTTTGTTTAGGGTTAGAGAGAGGGGTGGCTGGGGTGTGGGCCAGGGAGAGGGTGGCCAGGTGGTCAACAAGGTAGGGAGAGAGATAGAGAGAGGGGTGTGGTGGAGTGTTTTTGACAAGATCAAGCAAGATCAAGCAAAGATCAAACAAGATCTAGCAAAAGGAGTAGAAGAGATAAAAAGGTGGTGAGGGGTGTTGGTATGCATGATCAAGTGAGAGAAAAGGATGGACAAGGTGATGATCTTACAAGCTCATGCATGGCACTACTCAAGTGAGGTTGTTGAGGTAGAGGTGAAGAGAGAAAAAGAGGGAGGTTCCACTCAAAACAAAGAAAAACAAAGAAAATAAAAGGTGTTGAAGATGGTTGCATGGCCCATGCAAGACATTAAATGCCATGTGTTACTCTTGTGTAAACCAAATAATGACATGGCATTATTCTTGTGCATTCCATAATATGGGATAAGGCTAAGCAAGAGCAGATAGGATTGGATCCCTCCCATCTCCCATGAGCTAGATTAAATACCAAAAGAAAATAAATCAATGCCCATGGTGAATGGAATGGTGGAATTATAAGGTGGTGACAAGAAAGGTGGAGGAGTTGAAATAAAAGATATGCCCCCAACTCAACTTGGGCATTTAAACAATATATCAATAACCAAAAACAATATCACGAGGCAAAAACAATTTACAATGCATATGAGAGAAGAACCAAAACAAAAAGGGTTTTATATGATGCTCAAATGCAAGGTGGCATGATGACATGAGCATGATATAATTATGATGCAACAATTATATATAGGGAGTAGCATTTCTGTAGACTAGGCTAGAAGCATTGCAATTGTTAGACAATTGGGATGCTACAATCCACCAAGTGTGATTGCATGTCTGTTCTTCTCACAAACCACATAAGGATCCACGAGTGTCTTTGGGTGTGTGTTCTTTTCATGAACCACACCCAGTGTCATTGCATGTGTGTTCTGCTCACTAACCACACATGGATCCACCAGTGTCATTGCATGTGTGTTCTTCTCATGAACCACTTCTAGAGTCATTGCATGTCTATTATTCTCACAAACCACATAAGGATACAACAGTGTCATTGCATGTGTGTTCTTTTCATGAACCACACCCAATGTCATTGGATGTGTGTTCTTCTCACAAACCACACATGGATCCACCAGTGTCATTGCATGTGTGTTCTTCTCATGAACCACACATGGATCCACCAAGTGTGATTGCATGTCTGTTCTTCTCACAAACAACATAAGGATCCACCAGTGTCATTGGATGTGTGTTATTTTCATGAACCACACCAAGTGTCATTGCATGTGTGTTCTTCTCACAAACCACACATGGATCCACCAGTGTCATTGCATGTGTGTTCTTCTCATGAACCACTTCCAGAGTCATTGCATGTCTGTTATTCTCACAAACCACATAAGGATCCACCAGTGTCATTGCATGTGTATTATTTTCATTAACCACACCCAGTGTCATTGCATGTGTGTTCCTATCACAGACCACACATGGATCCACATGGATCCCCTAGTGTCATTGCATGTGTGTTCTTCTCATGAACCACAACTAAAGTCATTGCATGTGTGTTCTTTTCACAAACCACAGCTAGAGTCATTGCATGTGTGTTCTTCTCACAAACCACATAAGGATACACCAGTGTCATTGCATGTGTGTTCTTCTCATGAACCACATCTAGAGTCATTGCATGTCTGTTATTCTCACAAACCACATAAGGATACACCAGTGTCATTGCATGTGTGTTCTTTTCTTGAACCACACCCAGTGTCATTAGATGTGTGTTCTTCTCACAAACCACACATGGATCCACCAGTGTCATTGCATGTGTGTTCTTCTCATGAACCACACATGGATCCACCAAGTGTGATTGCATGTCTGTTCTTCTCACAAACCACATAAGGATCCACCAGTGTCATTGGATGTGTGTTCTTTTCATGAACCACACCCAGTGTCATTGCATGTGTGTTCTTCTCATGAACCACTTCCAGATTCATTGCATGTCTGTTATTCTCACAAACCACATAAGGATCCACCGGTGTCATTGCATGTGTATTCTTTTCATTAACCACACCCAGTGTCATTGCATGTGTGTTCCTACCACAGACCACACATGGATCCACCAGTGTCATTGGATGTGTGTTCTTTTCATGAACCACACCCAGTGTCATTGCATGTTTGTTCCTCTCACAAACCACACATGGATCCCCTAGTGTCATTGCATGTGTGTTCTTCTCATGAACCACAACTAAAGTCATTGCATGTGTGTTCTTTTCACAAACCATAGCTAGAGTCATTGCATGTGTGTTCTTCTCACAAACCACATAAGGATACACCAGTGTCATTGCATGTGTGTTCTTCTCATGAACCACATCTAGAGTCATTGCATGTCTGTTATTGTCACAAACCACATAAGGATACACTAGTGTCATTGCATGTGTGTTCTTTTCTTGAACCACACCCAGTGTCATTGGATGTGTGTTCCTCTCACAAACCACACAAGGATCCACCAGTGTCATTGCATGTGTGTTCTTCGAATGAACCACACATGGATCCACCAAGTGTGATTACACGTGTGTTCTTTTCACAAACCACATATGGATCCACCAGTGCCATTGCATGTCTGATCTTTTCATGAACCATGCCCAGTGTCATTGCATGTCTGTTCCTCTCATAAACCACACATGGATCCACCAGTGTCATTACATGTGTGTTCTTCTCATGAACCACATATGGATCCACCCTGTGTGATTGCATGTGTGTTCTTCTCACAAACAAATATGGATCCACCAGTGTCATTGGATGTGTGTTCTTTTCATGAAGCACACCCAATGTCATTGCATGTCTGTTCCTCTCATAAACCACACATGGATCCACCAGTGTCATTGCATGTGTGTTCTTCTCATGAACCACATCTAGAGTCATTGCATGTCTGTTCTTCTCACAAACCACATAAGGATCCACCAGTGTCATTACATGTGTATTCTTCTCACAAACCACACATGGATCCACCAGTGTCATTGCATGTGTGTTCTTCTCATGAACCACAGCTAGAGTCATTGCATGTCTCTTCTTTTCACAAACCACACATGGATCCACCAGTGTCATTGCATGTATGTTCTTTTCATGAACCACAACCAGATTCATTGCATGTCTGTTCTTCGCACAAACCACACAAGGATCCACCGGTGTCTTTGCATGTCTGTTATTTTCATGAACCACAACCAGTGTCATTGCATGTGTGTTCTTCTCACAAACCACACATGGATCCACCAGTGTCATTGCATGTCTGCTCTTTTCATTAACCACGGTTAGACTCATTGCATGTGTATTCTTTTCACAAACCACATATCACCAGTGTGATTGCATGTGTGTGTTCTTCTCACAAACCACATAAGGATCCACCAGTGTCATTAGATGTGTGTTCTTTTCATGAACCACACGCCGTGCATTGCATGTCTGTTCCTCTCACAAACCACACATGGATCTACCAGTGTGATGGCATGTGTGTTCTTCTCATGAACCACAGCTAGATTCATTGCATGTGTGTTCTTTTCACAAACCACACATGGATCCACCAGTGTCATTGCATGTGTGTTCTTCACATGAACCACAGCTAGAGTCATTGCATGTGTGTTCTTTTCACAAACCACAACTAGACTCATTGCATGTGTGTTATTCTCACAAACCGCATAAGGATACACCAGTGTCATTGCATGTGTGTTCTTTTCATGAACCACATCTAGAGTCATTGCATGTCTGTTATTCTCAAAAACCACATAAGGATACACCAGTGTCATTGCATGTGTGTTCTTTTCATGAACCACACCTAGTGTCATTAGATGTGTGTTCTTCTCACAAACCACACATGGATCCACCAGTGTCATTGCATGTGTTTTCTTCTCATGAACCACACATGGATCCACCCAGTGTCATTGCATGTTTGTTCCTCTCATAAACCACACATGGATCCACCATTGTCAATGCATGTGTGTTATTTTCATGAACCACACCCAGTGTCATTGCATGTGTGTTCCTCTCACAAACCAAACATGGATCCACCAGTGTCATTGCATGTGTGTTCTTCTCATGAACCACACATGGATCTACCCAGTGTGATTGTATGTCTATTCTTTTCACAAACCACATATGGATTCACTAGTGTCATTGCATGTCTGTTCTTTTCATGAACCACACCCAGTGTCATTGCATGTCTGTTCCTCTCATAAACCACACATGGATCCACTAGTGTCATTGCATGTGTGTTCTTCTCATGAACCACATCTAGAGTCATTGCATGTTTGTTCTTCTCATAAACCACATAAGGATCCACTAGTGTCATTGGATGTGTCTTCTTTTCATGAACCACACCTAGTGTCATTGCATGCGTGTTCTTCTCACAGACCACACATGGACACACCAGTGTCATTGCATGTGTGTTCTTCTCATGAACCACATCTACAGTCATTGCATGTCTGTTCTTCTCACAAACCACACATTAATCCACCAGTGTCATTGCATGTCTCTTCTTTTTATGAACCACAGCTAGAGTCATTGCATGTCTGTTCTTCTCACAAACCACACAAGGATCCACCGGTGTAATTGCATGTGTGTTCTTTTTAAGAACCACAAATGGATCCACCTAGTGTGATTGCATGCATGTTCTTTTCACAAACCACATATGGATCCACCAGTGTCATTGCATGTCTGTTCTTTTCATAAACCACACCCAGTGTCATTGCATGTCTGTTCCTCTCATAAACCACACATGGATCCACCAGTGTCATTGCATGTGTGTTCTTCTGATGAACCACATCTAGAGTCATTGCATGTCTGTTATTCTCACAAACCACACAAGGATCCACCAGTGTCATTGCATGTGTTTTTTTCATGAACCACACCCAGTGCCATTGCATGTGTGATCCTCTCACAAACCACACATGGATCCACCAGTGTCATTGGATGTGTGTTCTTTTCATGAACCACACCCAGTGTCATTGCATGTCTGTTCCTCTCACAAACCACACATGGATCCACCAGTGTCATTGCATGTGTGTTCTTCTCATGAACCACAGCTAGAGTCATTGCATGTGTGTTCTTTTCACAAACCACATCTAGAGTCATTGCATGTGTGTTCTTCTCACAAACCACATAAGGATACACCACTGTCATTGCATGTGTGTTCTTCACATGAACCACATCTAGAGTAATTGCATGTTTGTTATTCTCACAAACCACATAAGGATACACCAGTGTCATTGGATGTGTGTTCTTCTCACAAACCACACATGGATCCACCAAGTGTGATTGCATGTGTGTTCTTTTCACAAACCACATATGGATCCACCAGTGTCATTGCATGTCTGTTATTTTCATGAACCACACTCAGTGTCATTGCATGTCTGTTCCTCTCATAAACCACACATGGATCCACCAGTGTCATTGCATGTGTGTTCTTCTCATGAACCACATATGGATCCACCTAGTGTGATTGCATGTGTGTTCTTCTCACAAACCACATAAGGATCCACCACTGTTAGTGGATGTGTGTTCTTTTCATGAACCACACCTAGTGTCATTGCATGTCTGTTCCTCTCATAAACCACACATGGATACACCAGTGTCATTGCATGTGTGTTCTTCTCATGAACCACATCTAGAGTCATTGCATGTCTGTTCTTCTCACAAACCACATAAGGATCCACTAGTGTCATTGGATGTGTGTTCTTTTCATGAACCACACCTAGTGTCATTGCATGTCTGTTCTTCTCATGAACCACATTTAGAGTCATTGCATGTCTGTTCTTCTCACAAACCACACATGGATCCACCAGTGTCATTTCATGTCTGTTCTTTTCATGAACCACAATTAGAGTTATTGCATGTCAGTTCTTCTCACAAACCACACAAGGATCCACCGGTGTCATTGCATGTCTGTTCTTTTTATGAACCACAGCCAGTGTCATTGCATGTGTGTTCTTCTCACAAACCACACATGGATCCACCAGTGTCATTGCATGTCTGCTCTTTTCATTAACCACAGTTAGAGTCATTGTATGTGTGTTCTTTTCACAAACGACATATCACCGGTGTCATTGCATGTGTGTTCTCCCCATGAACCACACATGGATCCACCAGTGTCATTGCATGTGTGTTCTTCCCACAGACCACACATGGATCCACCAGTGTCATTGGATGTGTGTTCTTTTCATGAACCACACCCAGTGTCATTGCATGTATGTTCCTCTCACAAACAACACATGGATCCACCAATGCCATGGCATGTGTGTTCTTCTCATGAACCAATGCTAGAGTCATTGCATGTGTGTTCTTTTCACAAACCACACATGGATCTACCAGTGTCATTGCATGTGTGTTCTTCTCATGAACCACAGCTAGAGTCATTGCATGTGTGTTCTTTTCACAAACCACAGCTAGACTCATTGCATGTGTGTTATTCTCACAAACCACGTAAGGATACACCGGTGTCATTGCATGTGTGTTCTTCTCATGAACCACATCTAGAGTAATTGCATGTCTGTTATTCTCACAAACCACATAAGGATACACCAGTGTCAATGCATGTGTGTTCTTTTCATGAACCACACCTAGTGTCATTAGATGTGTGTTCTTCTCACAAACCACACATGGATCCACCAGTGTCATTGCATGTGTGTTCTTCTCATGAACCACACATGGATCCACCAAGTGTGATTGCATGTGTGTTCTTTTCACAAACCACATATGGATCCACCAGTGTCATTGCATGTCTGTTCTTTTCATGAACCACACCCAATGTCATTGCATGTCTGTTCCTCTCATAAACCACACATGGATCCAACAGTGTCATTGCACGTGTGTTCTTCTCATGAACCACATATGGATCCATCCTGTGTGATGGCATGTGTGTTCTTATCACAAACCACATAAGGATCCACCAGTGTCATTGGATGTGTGTTCTTTTCATGAACCACACCCAGTGTCAGTGCATGTATGTTCCTCTCATAAACCACACATGGATCCACCAGTGTCATTGCATGTGTGTTCTTCTCATGAACCACATCTAGAGTCATTCATGTCTATTCTTCTCACAAACCACATAAGGATCCACCAGTGTCATTGCATGTGTGTTCTTTTCATGAACCACACCCAGTGCCATTGCATGTGTGTTCCTCTCACAGACCACACATAGATCCACCAGTGTCATTGGATGTGTGTTCTTTTCATGAACCACACCCAGTGTCATTGCATGTTTGTTCCTCTCACAAACCACACATGGAACCACCAGTGACATTGCATGCGTGTTCTTCTCATGAACCACAGCTAGAGTCATTGCATGTGTGTTCTTTTCACAAACCACAGCTAGAGTCATTGCATGTGTGTTCTTCTCACAAACCACACATGGATCCACCAGTGTCATTGCATGTCTGCTCTTTTCATTAACCACAGTTAGAGTCATTGCATGTGTGTTATTTTCACAAACCACATATCACCAGTGTCATTGCATGTGTGTTCCTCTCATAAACCACATATGGATCCACCCAGTGTGATTGCATGTCTGTTCTTCTCACAAACCACATAAGGATCCACCAGTGTCATTGGATGTGTGTTCTTTTCATAAACCACATATGGATCCTAACCTTTGGAGAGACCTAACCTTAGCCCCCAATGGGTGGCCGTTAGACCCAGTCTTCTAGAAGGCATGCCCTAACACAGTTGTTCTGCTTGACGATTGTTACATACCATACGATCGGGGCGCTTGGACGATTGGGATGGTCTTCATGAGAGCGATCCACGAGTAGGCTGTTCTGCGGCATGATTGGCCACGCTTGCTCTGGACAAGATGGCAACACCGAGCGCTCCCCTGTTGCGAGTGTCTCGACTCACGAGTTCAGTGGGCCATATCCCAGTGTCACGTCCCTATTCCTGCTCTTCCTTCCCGTACTTCTCTTCCTTCCCCTCGAAGCCACTTTCCCCACTTCACTCCCATCCTGCCGTAGCCACAAGCCGACGGTGCCTCCATCCCAATCCCCTCACCTGCAGCCACCCCCTTCCGTCCCCCCTCTCGCCATGGGTTCAAGGGGAGACGGCGAGGAAACGCGTCGTGACGACAGGGACGGTGATTTCGATGTGAGTCGTCTCATCTCTATCTCTATCATCTGTGGCCAGTTATTTATTTTTTGAGCTAGATCTTCTATGTTTACTCATGCGCGTATGATGTGTTAGGCCAACCATACGATGTATGACTCCGACTATCACGGTTTAGCGGATGAAGACAGTCCTCTACTATGTAAACATGGATATGTGCCCGCTAAATTTGTAGCGTTCGAAGTACGAAACGCAGGCAGGAGGTTTCTACGGTGTCAAGGACATCGTGCAATGATGCAAGGCGGAAGTTGCGGTGTTATCAAATGGGTAGATCCAGAGTGGCCCAAATCGATGCAGAAAATGCTGGACAAACTATGGGAAATGACTGTTGAGTTGAAAGAATCCGTATTCAGCTCACTTCTTGACAGTGTTGAGATGAAGCTATGGGAACCAGTTGATATGACCAAGCATAAGCGAGATCTCAGGTGGGTGCAAGGCAAGGTTAGCAAAGCCGAGAAGGTGAGGGACGCGGCGTTGGCCCTGAAGGCTAAAGTAGAGCAAGAACTGACTCAAGCAAGGAATGATCTTCACCAGGCCAAAGTCCTGCAGTTCACAACTATGAGTATTGACAAGTGCATAAGGAAAAATGCAGAGAAACAATTGAAGCTGTGCAAGGAAGATGCTAAAAGTAAGGAGCAGACGATTCGATCCTTGCTCTCGCAGGAAGATGCGCATCGGGCTAAGATTAGGAAGATCAAGGAGATGCGTGATAACTAGTTCTATTTAGCTTAACCTCCGTGCCTTTTTAAGTTGTAATAGTTGTACTTGTTGACCTAGTGGTCTGAACTATTGGTCCCGGAGTCCTGGGAGGAAAAAAATTGGTCGCCCGTTAATCTGTCTTAACCCTGCATTACTTCCTTTTGTCTGATCATGGTGGTATTCTGACATTGGTGGTTTGTTTAAACATAATCTACGTGGATTGTGCCGCATGCAAATGGCACAATCACAATTTATAAAGTGGAAGCACGTACACCCGGTTACTGGAGATCCGGGAGCTTCGCCAGATGCAGGGGATGCAGGAGTAGAGAGACGGTGAGATAGACGTGCTCAAGATTAGGCCAGAAAGTGGTACCGATTTCCTCCTCATCTGGGCATTATCGGTTGTCATTGTTGTTTATGTTACCATGTCGTTGTGTGCAGCAGCTGAAATAAGTTGCTGCTTCATGGAGTGTGGCAGCTTAAATAATTTATTTCTATGTCACTTACATTCCGTCATATTTGGAGACCTCCTGCCCCTCAGCAATCGTGGAACCGGTGCTGCGTGTTTTTAGATAGTAGTGGCACAATCACAATTTCGGATTCAACTACTGACTCGGGCGTTTCCAAACCCTAAGTCATGGTACATTTTACTCAGAGAATGTGGGTAGATTGTTTCGCCCCCAGCAAAGTTCCACACACAGAGCTCCAGAATTTAACCGAATTACATATATAGGTTCAAGTTCAACACATTACTATGCATCTTCATTGCCAGCAGTCTTCTTTCACAGCCTGGGTGTCAATCCTTCACGTCCACTGGCTTCTTCATTTCCTGCCTTCTTCCTCTTCCTCGGTGCCAATTTTCTTAGCTTCACGTACTCTACATCGTCGGGACAATGGGCACCAGAATCGTGTCCATCATCATCTTTCCACTCGTTTTTAATTTCTTCGTGTAGCAAAATGACTGATCCGGCAGTCATGTTTCTAACCTTGTGGCGCTTCCTGTCAAAGAAACAATATTGTTGCATAACTGCCCAATATCTATAGAGTAAATAAAACAAAAATTACAATTCAGCACAAACATGCGAACCCCAAGAGACTTTTGCTTATCAGGAGCTAATTGGGTTCGAGCAACCACCTTGTCCAAGAATAGAAGGGCGACTCCTAGTTGCAGCAGCTTCCACATCCAGTACATCACAATTCAGCTCAAACATGCAAGCCGAAGCATACCTTTTCATCAACCCAATTAGCTGGTTGTCACACATTAGAGGAACCATGATGCCACGTTCATCCATGAAGCTGAACTTTGCAGTCTGCTTCGGCCATAATTCATCATGATTACGCAGAGCAGCAACCACACCAGATATAATGCAGATCTGCATGCGCTTCTTCCATCGTGATACAATGGTGTCCATACCACTTGCCCTTAGAGTCGTACCTGAAGAGGACTACCGTAACCAGGTAAGTATGGTCCATGGAGATCCCACTTGACAGAAAACTGTGGACAAAATATGTTTGTCAGCGTTGGGCTAACAAACAATTTTAGGTTCAGTAGCCAGCTAGCATTTATAATTAGTGCGAATAGCAAAGAGAAGGGTAGCTCACCTGCTTGTAGCCAGAACTTCTTCTTCCTTGATAGTAGGATCTGCCATCCTCCGAGCTGCTCGGCTTGTCGGCGGAGGAGGCGGGCTAGAGCCTCGCAACGGCGGCTACAACATGCGCCATTGGAGCTCGGGATCAGCGACTGGGCACAGCAACTTGGTGCCGGAAGTCAAATGTCCGAAGGGATCGTCCTGCCTGGAGGGTGAATTCCGACGCCGTCGGTGCTAGGGGAAAGGTAGGAATGGATTTGTGAAATTGGTCAACGCATCCAATACACTTAGTTACTCGATTTGCCTAAGAGGTTGCCGCGTTGGCGCTCCCGTCACGGACAGATGACCGACAATAGGGTCCCGGCCGTCTACTTCACGGGGCAGTTTCATGGAATGTTTGAATTTGGCAGGGGTGAGATGAGTTTGCATCGAAATGGCCCCTCTTGGTAGTTGGCGGCCCAAAATTTCGAAACGCGGCAATTTCAGGCAACTTAGGTACCGCCATGCGCTGGCCTGGGAACTTTGGTACCGTAGACGAACAGGCCCCATGCTGAAGTCACCTGTGCGTCTTCCCCATGCTTTCCTGTAGCCGTACTGTTACCGATTCCTGTTGTTCCTGCAGCCGTCCCACCTCAAAGCCACCAGATCTATCGTCGTGTTTCAATGCGAATTGTCGCCGAATCGTTCATGCGTCGCTTAAGATGCCGCCATCCCAGATCATCGACCGGGTTCCTCAGAATGCGGGTGCAGCCGTTCGGGCGCTACTCGCGGATATCACCGTCGATGGTGTGCGCTGGAGGATGGGCACGTTTGAGACAACGGGACTCGCCGTGCACGTATAACTATGACGCGTGGACGTTTGGTCGGGCATGGGCAGAGATGAACTTCCCTGGCATGCCTAGACTTGCGCCCCTTGTGCGGATGGTCACCCATGGGTAGGAAAAGGAGAATCTTTGTGTGTTCTTGCATATTAGGGTGCACGGCACCGATGAGTCAGCAATGGAGATGGTTCACTGTGAGCATCTGGAGCTCGTGCAATTTGAGAGAGAGTACTTCATGGTGCGAGAATCCACAAAGAAAAGAAGAAGGCTGAGGCTGCGACTTCGAAGGCTGGTCCCTCCACCATTATCTTCTCGTCGGGATCCTCCTCCGAGTTGGACTCGGATTTTTGGGACAACCTCAATAGCACCGCGGGTTATATCTAGACAGGGTCGAGTTTAGCTCCGACGACGACGAGTTTTAGGTTCTACCGAAGTGTCAAAGTTTAGGGTGGAAGTGTCAAAAATTAGGGTGAAAGTGTCAAAGTTTAAGATCAAAATGTCAAAGATTAGGTTCTATGTATCGTGGTAATCGAGTTTGAGTGTGTCCAACCTTTGAAATGAATTATAAGTGTTTGAATTTAAGTTTGAGTAGCTGAATTTGAAGTTTAAACTATCGAAGATGAAGGATTTGGTGGCGCTACATAAATCATCTAGTGTGGCACATGTGTCCTAAAATACATGGCCTAGAAAAGCATAAACTACACATTTGATGCAAAATCTTTTTTTGTGATGTATAATTCTTTACATCACATGCTCTGGGTGTCCTATAATACATCACATGTTATAGTTGCTATAACTGGTGGATGAAAGGACGAGAATGTTTGGAACCCTTGCCTGAACATCCCTGATATATGGTCTAGGGATGGCACTCGTAAGTTATGGGTACGGGTTCATATCCATACCCGCCTCTCAAGAGATCGTTAGCAGGTAATGTTTCTCATACCCGTCATCCAACAGGATAATAGGTACCCGCGGGTAGAAATATCCACGATTACAACACATCGAATTGAGACGCCTACGACGCCCATGTGTAAAAGCAAAAGCCATTAAATGTCTCAAAGTAGGAGATGCGATCGAGCTGAGAGAGGGAGGAGCTCAGATCGACTTGAACCTAGGCTATAGGCATGAGCGGATTGTTATGTACTCCCTCCATTCACAATTACCGGGCTCATCTGGTTTGTATCAGAAATGACCCGACCAAGATCATCAGCGGGCTCATCTGGTTCCCGTTCTTCACCCCTTCTTCTTCATTGTCTTCCATTGCGGTATCAGCGTATTCAGAGAACATAGATCGGTAGTTGTCATCATTGTTCTCTTTTTCATCGCTGTCTTCCATCATAACCCCTCTTTCTCCGTGCTTGGTCCAAACATTATAGCCGGACATGAAACCAGACCGAAACAGGTGACTCTGAATGACTCTTGAGGAAGTGTGAGCCTGCTCATTTCGACATTCAACACATGGACAACACATAAAACCATCCCGCCGCTTGTTCGCCTCGGCCACAAGGCGAAAAGAACGCACGCCTACTCTGTAAGCGTCAGAGCGTCGGTCACCGTACATCCATGGATGGCTCATCTGCATCATATAACCATGCATATATATCAAACGCAATCACGATGCTCAAATTAGTACTGTGCGGTCTAAATGAGAAAATAGTGGCTAACCTTTTAGGACACCTGTAAACAAAGATGAGAAAACTTAAGTGTGGCTCTGGCACCTCATATCATGTTTTGTCTTGTGTGAACTCAAGTGACATCGCTCTAACAGGCATTTCACCGAACACCTCTAGTGCATATGAAGAAAAAAATTTAGCACAAAGTTATATCCACCTCACAGAGGAAAAAACAGGAGAGAGTGGAGGGCTGGGTGCATATATATAGGGCCAGACCATTAGTCCCGGTTTGAGATACAAACCGGGACTAATGGTTCTGCTAGGAGCACGCGGCAGAACCATTAGTCCCAGTTTGTATCTCAAACCGGGACTAATGGTCCCTTACGGGCCGGGACAAAGGACCTCAGCGTCCTCGGGCCGTCCGGTTCGGACCATTAGTCCCGGCCCCAGCCACGGCCGGGACTAGTGGCCCGAACCAAAGGCCTTTTTCTACTAGTGACCTCGCATCCTAGGTTTAGTCAACGTCGAAATTTGCAAACTTTGACCATATATTTAGGAAAAAATATCAACATAAAAATATATAAACTATAGTATTAGAATTTTCATAATCTATATTTTTATCTTATATGCACCGAAAATAATAAATGTCTATATTTTTTCTTATATTCTCGGTCAAACTTTGTAAAGTTTAACTTTGACTAAACCTAGAAAGCGAGGTAGGAGTAATTGTGAACCGAGGGAGTATAAACTGCAATAACCACACGGAATAATAGGGAGTTAATTATAGGGGATCGGGCCAACAACTTTTTTTAGGAGTAAATATACTTCTCTAAAGGATACTCGGCGGTTTACTCCTCTAAAATACACCTCTGTTTGGGATTATAGGTCCGGAGAGCGTTTTTATATTGTTTGGAATTATAAGGGTTATCTTATTTATTAGTCTCTCTCGTTCAATGCATGTTTTCTTTTTCTTCTCACTTCTCTCATGCATGTAAGACTATTGGTACATGCAAAAAATAATGAGAAAGCGTTATGGAGCGTCTTAGTATTAGCAACTTGGCCCTTGAGACTAATAATCTCGAGCAGAGGTAAAATTTGGCAAACAGAATAGTACCCATAAAACACTATACTGTTTCTTATGATTGGAAGGAAGCAACAAAAGCTATACTCTAGCAAAAGCACATGTTTTTCTGTGGTTGCTAAGTAAAGTAGAGGAACAAATGCTGTTGAACTTCTCTCCTCTCTCGACCTGCATATGAATCTATTCCAAGTTTCGGATTCTTACAAAGGTCGGGTAGTGGCCCATTGGAACATATGCAAAACTGTCACGTGTATGACAAGGGAATAGATTGGTTCGCTTTCCAGGTCTCCACTCGCCATCCACGAAAACTTTTAGCGTGCAAGAGTGCGACTGCTAGCCACAGAGAGCGAGAGAGCAAGCGCGAGGGAGGGAGAATCGTGCACTACTCGCTAGAGTTGAAACATGTCTTCACACAAGAAGCGCATGAAGGCTAGGTGTACACGGCCAAGACGCACGTTAGCTTCACCGGCCGTGTCTAGTCAAACATCAGCTGGCTCTCTAGTCTACTAGTGTCCAGTAAGGCAGTGACAATCTCACATGTGAAGCAAACGAGAACAAGTACCACTGTGGGTGGTTGCTGTTGTCATAGTCCACACTCATCCCATGCATTTTTATCGGAGTTGGATTTTTGAATTAAATTAGACACAAATGAGATGAACATGTGCATCACGTACGAACTCAAATTTTTACATATCCTCTAATATGGAGTAATAGTACTACATTAATTCACTTATAGTACATTGCAAGCTAGCAAATACTGCGGTGCTATTGAAGAACAAGAAAACAAACTTGATTAAAGCAACAGATTATAACTAGATACACATGCCCACTATCTATCTAGCTAAGCATTTAACAAGGCCGGAAGCAAAGGCAACGAGCGAGCGACGCCTCATCGTTCCTTGGCCGTGGCGGCCTCCTCGATCCGCTCGGCGATGCCCTTGACGGCGTCCTGGAGGTAGCCGACGAGCCCGTCCCTGCTCCACCCCTCCACGGGCTCGCACTCGAACTCCCACACGATCCTGCACCCCGCCGTCTCCGTCTCCTCGGCGACCGTCATGGTGGCGACGTAGCGCCCGAACCCCATGTTGCCGCCGACCACGGCGTAGCTGAGCCTGCGCGCGGCGTCGTCCAGCTCCAGCAGCTCCTCGTGCGCCCACTTGGCCTCCAGCTGCTGCTCCTGGTCCTCCTCCTCCCCCGCCGCAACCGCGTGCGAAGCGACGTAGCGGACGCAGCCCGGGCGGCCGTCCTCGCCGGCCACGCGCTCGCAGACGTCGATGCCGGAGAGGTACCGGTGCAGCGCGCAGAAGCTGGCGAGGTGGGGCCACGCCGCAGCGGCCGGGGTCGACAGGAGGAGCGCCTCCACAGCGCCCTCCCACTCCCGCGCCTGCGTCGACGACGTCTTCTCCATTGTTTTTCGATCGGTGGCGCTGCTGGTGGCTGTGGAACTTGTGTTTGACTCTGAGTGGTGCGGGTACTATGTAGCGATGGCGCGCGCGCGACAACGCAGTTTTCCTACCAGTAAGTGGGTGTTCCTGTCTTATCCGACGTTCTACAACGCTCCAAGATTTGTGCAAGTGAATTTTGCAGTTTCATCCTGTCACGTTACAACTTCCACCTCTATAGGAACGAAAGTGGACACGGTACATCTTGATTCTGCCCCTCGCTGCCTTGCGTCTCTCTCTCCTCTACCTCATCTCCCCGAGATAGCCGCCGTCTCCATCCGGCCTGCTCCATCGTCTGTCAGCCGAGTCCTCCGTTCGGGTCCCCGTGTAAGGAGCTGCCTCCATCTCCGATAGGCTGCCTGAGCTCCACCGCATCCAGATCCAACAGGTCGACGGCGATGAACCCGACTGGCCATGGCGTCTACGGCGGCGACGGCATGGGAGGCGACGGCATGGGAGGATCCTTCGTGCCCCTCTCCTCCCCTTCTAGCCCCTCTCCTCCGTCGGTGGACTTTTTTTCCAGATCCCATGATTCTAGTTTCTTGTTTTTTTGGTTCGTATTCAGATCTGAAATAGAGATTGTTGTTTCCTTCGATTTTGGTTCGTATCCAGATCAATTTTCGTGCAATTTGGAATCCGGACTGTTTTCCTGCTCGTGATCTATTTTTCTTGAACCGGGTGGATGTGGAACAAAATCATGACGCATGGTCTTCTTGTAAGATGCAAAACTCTATTATGGTCAGATTCAGGTGTTCTCGATCAGATAAAAAAAATCTTTCCTATACTAATTATGTACTAACTCTGCACTCACTGATCCAAAACCGAACATGATTGATTTTGTACTACCTGATCAAAATTTATGTAATATGAAATGAAGGAGGGGTATGTTGTATAAAACATGAGGGGCTTGCTGAAACGAAATGGGTATAACTAAGGGTGTTCTGTACAATGTGCAACAAGAGCTGCACGAATCTTACAGCGCGAGTGGACGTCTGAGACAAGCCCGAGACACCCACGTATATGTAGACTTGGATTTCCGCGCGAGGGAGAGGGAGAGAGCGTGGGACGGAGCAGGAATCTCTCTCGGGAGTGGGACGTGTCAGCAGGGATGCATGGTTTTTTTTATGACGGCCAACGACTTTCGCCCGGTCGGACGGAGTGGAATGCGTGATTCCAAAGCCCGCATGCATGTGCGCACTCGTGTCATGCACCGTCCGCTGTGCATTTTTTTTTCCTGCATACACTGTGCATTTGGGAACGAAAAAAAATATAGTTCCAGTTGATCATCCGCGAAAGAAAAGTTCCAGACTTCCAGTCGACCATTCCAACAAAACATTACAAAATTTATTCTCGAGCACTGGTGTCGTCCGCACATCCAAGCCTCGGTCGGCGGGTTCGGGAACCCCATGGAGATCACCAACATCACCTTGTCGGGCCGCCACTACATCTCCGTCCTCGTCGTCTGCAAGTTCGTCAATGAGGGCGACATCCCCGCAGAGCTCGAGGTTACCAACTCCGACGGCGTGGTCACCTCCGTCGATGTGCGTCGGGTGCGGCATTGGCCGCTCTTCGGCGGAGTGGCGCCTCCCCCTCCTTTCGGCCCGGGTGGTGGTGGCCCCGGCGGAGGCGGCGGTGGCAATGGTGGTGGCCCAGGTGGCCCTCCGGGTAGAGGTCCTAGTGGTCTGCACGGCGGTGGCCCCGCGGGCGGCGGTGGGCCCCCCCCGGTGGGACAGGCCACGGCTGTGACGGTGCAGGCCCAAGCTCTTCGCGCGTGCCGCCGCTGTTCCGTCGTCTCTCCGGCGACTTCCGCTCAATGCCTGCCTTTCTTCCTGCTGCCAGTGGGGTCGTGGCGGCTCCGTTCGAAACTGCCGGCATTGGATATGTACTTGACGTCTGCCCCGCCGCGGAAGATGCCCCTGAGCATGCGGCCGCCTTCTCCGCTGTCACTCCGGGCGGGGTTCCGCGCCCCGTGTCCATGCAGATGGCAACGTGCCCACTGTTCTTCCACCTGCTGCTCCGTGGCGACTCCGACGAGGTGGGCTACTTCCGCATTCCACGTGCGCTGGCCGGTGTGGTGGTTCATGGGCCGCGCGGCATGCCTCACCTCAACTTAGATACCGGCACGGTCGGCGTTATCCAGGACGTCGTTGAAGCTCGCGGGGTTGCGTCCGCAGTCTCCGTCCAAGTGCTTGCGCTGGCTGTTGTCAGCCCCGACCCGCTGCAGTACGTGCCTACTGGATGTGGATCCTCGTCTTCGGTGGCCCTGGAGCCTCCCGTCTTGCAGGCTGCTGCGGCGGCCACGACGAGCGCGACGTCTCCTCTGCCGGTGGTGGGTGCCAAGCGTGGTCCTCCGACTCGCGCCAGCGTCCGCATCCGCGGGCAGGCGCGGGTGCGCTTCGAGACGGTGCTAGATCGTGCGGTCCGTATCAAGGCGTCGAGGTCGGAGGGTGCCTCGTCCTCATCTGCTCCGTGCCCGCCGCCGTTCACTTCCAAGGAGCTGCTGGCGATGGCTGAGGAATGCTAGCTCCCCGAGGAGGATATCCGCAGCCTGGCGGGGGCAGCAAGGTCGCACGCTGGTGCTCCATGAAGAGCCCTCCCTTCCCGCCCATGTTCGTCCTGGTTCGGCTGATTGTACCTTGCTGCTATTTTGGCGTGCTGCCCACGTTAGTTCTTGTTAGGCTGCTTTCCTTCTGCTACGGGCGTGTCTGTACCCGTGTCGGGTGTTCTCCCTTCTATAATGTGTGTGAGGCTAGCTCTGCTAGTGGGAGCACTCCCGTGTGCAGCGTGTGTACTGCTTCTTCTGCTAGTGTTAGTCCTTCTAGGTGCTATGTATGTGCTCCATGTCTCTGAACCGTCTCCGACAACTCTTTGTGGGCTCCTGGAACATTCGGGGGCTGAACGACCCTGACAAGTGCACGGACGTGAAGATGAACCTTATGGCTCAGCCCTTGCACGTCGTCTGTCTCCAGGAATCCAAGCTCGAGGATGTGTCTCGAGCTAAGGCCACGACATTCCTCCCTCCGGGCTTCGCATCGTTCTCCTTCATCCCTTCGATTGGCGCATCCGCGGGCATGATCACGGCCTGGGACCCTCGCGCGGTGACTCATGTCGGCGACCGCGTGCTGAAATTCTCCTTGACGTCGTCGTTCGAGCTCATGGTTTGCACTTTGATGTCACAAACGTGTATGCGCCTTGCGACCGGACTCGACGTGGGGCCTTCCTCGATGAGTTGTGCTCCCTCGCCAACCTCAGTGACATCCCCTGGCTGGTCATGGGGGACTTCAACATCGCTCGGTTTGCGGAGGACCGGAGCAATGACAACTTTGACGCTCGCTCCGCCGGGGAGTTGAATGATCTCATCGACGATTTGGAGCTGCAGGAACTGCCCCTGCTCGACCAGCGGTTTACTTGGACCAATGGACGCGACGTGCCCACCCTTGTACGACGGGATCGAGCCCTGATCAACCTTGCTTGGGGAGAGAGACTCTTCAACTCATCGCTGGTTTCCATGCTGCGCACCACCTTGGATCACGTGCCCCTGCTACTCAATGCCTCCTCCCGCGTCCCTACATGCCAGATTTTCTATTTTGAACGGTCGTGGGTCGTGTCGCTGGATTACCAGGCCTTGATCTCGTCTGTCTGGGCCCGTCCCCAGAACCGTCGCCTGGAGTGCGCCACCGCTCGCCTCTCCCGGTCCCTGAAATGGGCCCGTGTGGCCTCGAAGAAGTGGGCTCGTGATCGAAAGCGGCCAGCGGAGCTGATTTCTAACTGTCGGTGGGTGATCGTGATCCTTGATCTGGTGGAGGAATTCCGCATGCTTCGCGTGTCGAAACGCATGCTGCGGGACATGGTTCGGGCTCGCCTCTCTGTGGCGTACAAGAGCTTGGGTTTATACTGGCGACAACGATTCACGTACAAGCTGTGTCGCCTTGGCGAGGACAACACCAGATTTTTCCATGCTTGCGCATCGGCGCATCTTCGTAGCAACCAAATCAAAGTGTTGCATGATGGGGACAAGGTGCTTTTTAATCACGCTGATAAAGCGGATGTCCTGCACCGCTCCTATTCTGAGCTCCTGGGAACCTCCGCCCCTCCTATTTGGAGGTTCGATCTCCGTCGTGTCCTCCCTAGAGTCTCCGGCCTCGACGCTCTTGATGCCCCGTTCACGGAGGAGGAAGCCAAGGCTGCCCTTTTTGCTATGCGGGTGGACAGCAGCCCCGGCCCTGATGGTTTTGGCCCGACGTTCTACCGCGCCTTCTGGGGCGTGGTGCGCAGGGACGTTCTGGGTTTCTTGAGCGACTTCCATGCTGTTACTTCTCCCCTTGATGGCGTGAACCGTGCCTTTATTTCCCTACTTCCTACGAAGGCGGACATGCTCACGGCGGATGGTTTTCGTCCCATCTCCCTCCAGAACTGTCTTATGAAGCTAGTTACGCGCATCCTCACTATATGGCTGCAGTCCTTCATCGAGTTGCTTGTCGCCTTCGAGCAATCCGGCTTCATCAAGGGGAGAACCCTCACGGACAACTTCCTCTATGCCATGGACCTTGTTCAGAGTTGCCACGTCTGTAAGGTGTCAGCAGTCATCCTGAAGCTAGATTTCAAAAAGGCTTTCGACTCGGTCAACTGGGAGGCTCTGGAAACGATTCTCGCTGCCCATGGTTTTGGTACTGGATTCTGCAGCTGGGTTGCAGCAATCCTGTCTACGGGGAAGGCGGCGGTATTTCTGAATGGTGTGGTGAGCTCCTTCGTTGCTTGTTGGTGGAGGATGTGGGAGGGGAGCGCCTGTTACACCCCCTTGTGGACGATCTGCCTTGCCCTGTGGTCCAGTATGAAGATGACACGCTAATTATCCTTCATTCGGACGCCTCCCAGATGCAGCGCTTGCGCGCCATCTTGGATGCCTTTTCTCTCGCCACGGGCCTGCGCATTAATTTCCACAAGAGCGCCTTCATCCCGATTCATGTGCCTCCCGCTGATGCCGCTAGCCTTGCCAGCATCCTTGGTTGCCCCATCTCGGTCTTCCCTCAGACATACCTCGGGCTTCCCCTCTCGGATCGGAAGTTGCCCGCGGTTGCCTTGGAATTCCTCGCCACGAGGATTTCGAACCAGATCCCAGGTTGGCGCACCTCTCTCATCCCGATAGGTGGCCATTTGACGCTTGCTACAACCATCCTTTCGGCGATCCCCTTGCTCGCCATGTCGGTGCTGCCCCTGGCAAAGGGTACCCTCGTGAAGATGGACAGTCCGAGACGCACCATGCTTTGGAAGGTTGCTGCCTCCTGCTCTGGCAGGGACTGCCAAGTGGCTTGGGACCTGGTCTGCCGATTGCGGTCCGAGGGTGGTCTCGGTGTCGTGGACTTCGCTCTCCAGAACACATGTCTGCTTCTCAAGAACCTCCACGCTCTCTTCACTGGACGAGATACCCCCTTGTCACGCTGGGTCCGCCGGAACTACTTGGGCGTGGGGCCGCAGACTTCTACACCCTCGTGGCGAGGCTTTGAGTCCTTGATCCCCTTGTACCGCTCCATCACGCGGGTGGTCCCAGGGGACGGGGTGTCGGCCTCCCTCTAGTTCGACTCATGGACGCACCTTGGCCCGCTCGCCGATGCCCTCCTCGCCGCCTTCTCCCACTGCCTCTCACCGCTGCTGTCGGTGGCTGAGGACCATTGGCGATGGCGCCCTCCGTATTCCGCTGCAGCCGTGTGTCACTCCCCAGGCGGATGCCGAGCTGACCTTCTTGCGTGCTCGCCTGCGTGCTCTTCGGCTCTCCGGTGACCCCGACCACCGCGTTGTTATGCTTTGCCCCGCGGGTGAATTCCGCACGGGGAACGTGTACCATGCGTTGTGCTCCTCGGGGTGCATTGTGCCACACCATGAGGTCAACTGGGCCAATTTTGCACCGCCCCGGGTCAGGGTGTTCTTCTGGATTCTGCGCCTCGGTCGTACCAGGACACGTGTCCACCTGTTCCATCTTGGATGCATCGCCTCCCCGCACTACGCGTTCTGTCCAGGTGTCCCTGAGGACATGGAGCACCTGTTTGTCTGGTGCCCCCGTGTGTCCCCCTTGTGGGCACGCCTAGCGAGCAATCTACGGCTGCCCTCCGACGCGAATGTCACTGTTTTGCTGGACATGCTCTCTCGTCGTCTCCCCCGTATGCACGCCTCGGCACTCCACGTGGTTCTGCTTGCCATCCTGTGGTCTGTTTGGAAATCGCGTAACCACATGGTGTTTGATAGAGCCTCCTCCACCGCCGGTCAAATCGCTTCCTTGATCGCGGACCATCTGTGGCTGTGGGTCGTCCGGGCTCCCCGACGGATAGATCTCAGCCCCCTTCGACCTTGGTGTGACTACTTAGCGTAGGGCCGTCCCCCGTCTACTCTTAATTGACTATGTAACTCTGGGGTGTGGTATGCCACCCCCGCGCCGCCGCGGTCTCTCGTGGTGGCGCTGCCATGTAAATCTTTTTAATGGAAATGAGATCGCTTTCAGGTGGGATATCGCCCCCCGTTGCACCCTAAAAAAACATTCAGAAACAATGCACTTTTTCATTGGTTCCTGCAAAAACAACCCATAGTAATGGTATTTTCATTTAAAACAAAAGGGTATATCTTTTGGCTCTGACCTTCATGATATTTATAACCAATATGCTACCGTAAGAGCATCTCCCTCGTACGAGGTCCAGCGGTTGTTCGGCGCGGGTACCTCCTTAGGGGGGTCACCGCCTCCCAGCCGCCGCCTCAAACAGCCCCCAAAATCGCAATTGACAAATTCAAACATTCAAAAGGTCACCAGATAAACATAGGTTTGCCGCCACCGGGCACAACGTAGTTCAGGCCATACAATTGTCACAAATCACCGGAATACAAGTCCATCGATCAAAATAACATGCGAGGAATACAATCCCCTTCGGCTGCTGCTTGTTGGTCTTCCCTTTCTTCATGGTCGCCGATGTGCGGGGGAGCTTGGTACCTCTTCGGTGGAATGGTTGCGGCAGCATGTGGCGCACGAGAGGGGAGATGCGGGACAGTGAAATGGCGGGAGTGGGCGGCGGCGAGGTGTAAAATGGCGGGACTGGCGGCCAGGAGGGTGATTGGAGTTGTAGAGGGAAAAAAGGAGGAAAATGGTAGGGAAGATTTTGGTGTCCCGTCGACAGGGCTGGCCTACTAGATTTTTCAATTTGCACCGACACCCACGATTCTCCCCCCCCTGGGTTGGGTTCGGCCTAGGGCGTTGGATGTTTAGTTGCCCCGCGCTGGCGCCATTTCGGTTTTGGGGGGAGGGCTGGGCGGGTATTTATTTTTGCACCGGCGCCCTTATTTCACCCTTAGGGGGGCTTTAGGGGGCCCGAGTGAAGATGCTCTAATGAATTGCACCTAGGACAAAGAATGTTGCAACCAAAATCTCTCACCTTGCGCACTAAAAAAATACTATTGCAATCCTCGGAACAATTTGCTTTTAAAGTAATGATACAAAAATGGTTAAACAAAATTAATGTGCTGCAAATTGCTTTAGGACCTCTTGGGATCTGATCGTTTTTCGTATTTGTCGGTATGATTTGAGGTCAGTTTCTTTCAATCTACGGTTTTTATCTTCGGCGATGGTTGTTGCTCTGGTGCGCTGGTCCTATTGAGACTTAGCATGACGACTTTCCGTTTATCTACTACAATAAGCTCTACTACGATAAGCTTTGTCCGGTTCTGGTGATGTAGGACCGAGCATGGCGGCATGCCTTCAGCTCGTGCTAGTGTCTGTAATCGTCACTAGGTGGTCCAATGACTTTTTTTAATGTATATTACTTTTAGAGGTCTTTTATGGTACCTTCAAATGAATTATAGCCCTCTATTTCAGTGGATCTAAAGGGCTATATTACTTTATACTAGTCCAAAAAACGTAACTAGTATAATTTATACTAGTGGCCTCAAGGGGGCAAAATGGGTACAACACCAGGATAAATCTCGTACATTCACAAGCCTCAAGCTAGGCTTGGCCCAACACCATCCCTACGTGACCAGACTGTGGTTTAGTTAGAGGGGAAAGTCACTTTTGTAACCTAAATCCTAGTTCGTCCCCAGTTCCTCCGCCCGATGGTGGCGTGTAGCCGCCGCCGCTGGTCCTTCTCGGCCAAAGGTCATCCACGGAAGCACGCATCGCTTCGACCGTGCGACAGCACGTCTCATCTACGTTCGCGGTGGCCGCCTAGAAGGCGATCCCGTTCCCAACTCTTCTTTCTCTTACCTCCTCCTCATCCCTTGCAGCTCCATCGCACCGTCACCGGCTTCCTATCTGTCTGTGGCGGCGGTTGCCCGGTGACACGATGTGGGTGGAGGAGGATGAGTTCGACGATGGCGTCGACCTGTACTTCACTAGCAGGGAACCAGTGGTCGTCGTGGGCAGCCACTGCAAGCAAATGCCTCGCTGATGGCACATACCAGTGTCTCTCCAATGGAAAAGATCAATACATTCAACTGGATATAGTAAACGTTGACATCCCAACGATCCTCGTACTGCTTTATGCAACAAACCAATAGCCTCTTTGATGATTTTGTTCAAAGATCGTTTCTCTGAACTTGTTGGGTTTGGAGATGAAACCTCTGCTTTTTTTAATCTTCATGATCGAAGCAGCTTTTCTAGCTACATCCCTTTTCATCCGCAATGATAAAAATGTACTCCAACATAGATAAGTTCAGGAATGTGTCATTTCCTATTTAAAATGATATCTACTCTCTCTGTTCATAAATATAAGACATTTTAGCTTTGTGAAATGAATGTATCTAGACGCTTTTTAGTATATAGGTTCACTCCAAACCTCTATGAACTTATACACTAAAAGACGTCTAGATACATTCGATTCACAAAGCTAAAACATCTTATATTTCTGAACGGAGGGAGTAGAACCTAAGGTTGAACTATTCTGTAGCTGATCAAACACTGACGTGGTAATAGCTCCAGACTTTTGACAACATTATGTGCCATTAGACAGCATTTGGACAACATTTTGGTAGCATTTCATCAAAAAATTTCAAATGTCAGCAGATATTTTTCCACAAAGCAAACAATCCATATATGGAAGAAACAACAGAATTAAGCCACTGAACATTTCCAGGTCACATTTCACATGTCAGTACATGAAATCATTAAGCAACCGTTGGGATATTGCAAATCAACAGCTTGTTCCACACAAAAGCACAGATAGCCTGAAAATACAAATACCGAGTTTGGCATTAACACTTAGTTCTACAAACACTTCACCATATGGGCCATCCAAGCCTAACACTCCAAACACACTTGTTTATTATTTAGTCTTCATCATCTTGCCATAGCAGTCGAAGATGCTTTTTTACTTATATGAAGTAACACCAAGAACCTGAACAACCAACATGAACAATGAGTGGTATATAAGAAACATTCTCAGAAACATATTTTAGCATTAACAAGTAATCTTGCTATACACACTATTTACTAGCGTAGGTCATGCCAGAATGATATAGCTCTTTAACTAACCACATAAATCTCACTAGAGAATGAGAGAGTATCCCAGAGTTAATTGCTTATTTCTTCAAATCACCAACTGCCTGGTTTATCAATAAAAAGAGACATTAAACAATTTTCATAGCTATACCAGAAAACAAATTGGCGGAAAAAATAGCTATAATGAAGGAACACCTAGTGCTACACCCCATGGAGCACCCAAATAATTATTTTCATACACTTTAATTTGTCCTTGCAATTATCTCGTAGAATGCACTATGCCTCTTCTTGCATTAAGCACCTCTCGGTTTAATCCGTATTAGATCTAGGACATGGAAGTATTTCACCTCTTACTTTATAACACTGAACCATTTCACGTTAGCATAGAGGTTATCAAATTGGAATACTTCCTCCTCACTTCTGAAGGTCTTACTAACAATAAAGGTGATACTCTCCACGCTCCTCCATGCTAGCGCCTTCACAATGTATGTCTGAAAACTGCCATCACCAACATGTTTGTAGTCAAAGTAAATTATTCTTAAAAATATGACTGTATGTTAAAGATGAAACATCAGATGCTTTCATCATTGTTTTTGTTCTTCTTATTGCAGAATTCTGATTTTTCTCTGTTCTATTGCAATATGTTCCTCTGTTAAAGTGGAGTCCGTGAGATATATCCATGAACCGAGACTCCTTTCTCTAATGTATGCTACCTTCCGGTTCAGGAAAATAAAATTCATGCCAGCTTTATAACACAAAAGTTTCAGGATAAGCGTTAAATTTTTTTCTTGATGATTTTCCATGTAATATGTGCATATGCCCTATTCAGCTGTAAAAGAACTAGCTAAATCATACAATGAGGATACTTTCAAAATCACTGATACAGTGATGCTAGTGTTGCGCTGAACGGCAAACTTTCTGTAGTCTAGCCTGAATGTCTAATAGTTGTTTTCTTGTTCCTAGTCGCAGTCTCACAACATTACATGATATGCCAGTGCAGTATTTTCTAATGCGAAAGAGCTAGAGTAATTAGAGATGACCATTTTTTTAGCAACGCAACTTGGTGGCTCGCTGCAGGTCGACGCCCAACAGAGGATTCCTGGACATTGTTAAACATATTTTTCAGTCACTATTGTCGTATTATCCTTAATCTAGATCCTAGAGCAAATAGAACTGTAGGAGGGGTCAGAGAGAACTATGTGTGCTACCTGTTCTCGGGCTGCCTTCAGCGTCCAACTCCAGCGTTTGGAGTGGCGTCGTCGTCGGTGGCGGCGGTGTACATGGAGGAGTCAGTGGCGGCGGCGTACAGGGTGGAGTCGGCGGCGGAGGCGTGCGGGCTAGAGGCGGAGACGGCCGTAGGCTTCCACCTCCCTCGTGTCTTGTGGCGTCCGCGCCGTCGGCGTGCGTGAAGGAGTCGTCGGCGAAGGCGGCGGCGGCCGGGATGTTTCGTCCTGATTTTTTCCAGAGACGATGGAGTGAGCCGTTCGGTACGGGCTCCTGGGCCTAATCACCGTGACATTGGAAAAAAAAACTTTAGTAGCGGAATGTCTGAAATACCCATGTCTCTAAACCATTGAATCAGTTTATACTAGTCTTTTTCTTTAGAGTAGTAAAAGGTACCGTAAAACTAGCCTTACTTTAAGGCTCGTTGAACTGCGGTTGATAATTATTAATATAACGGTAGAATTTCGCAAAAAATATCTTTAGAACAAAATTCATCAATAATTTCAAAAACTTCACAAACAATTACATAAAACAACATGTGTTCGCACCGATAAGAAGTGGCTATGTAATGTTTTGTTGCTGCAGATTTATTATTATAACAAAAACGATGTATTTGCGGCATTTAGAATGAATTTAGACATCATCAAAAAATCCAAGAAAACACTTATATCTTGTCGGAGACACCCAGATTCTAATGCAAAATCTCATGCATGTGTGCTTTCGCAACAAAACTCATGTTACATTTTGAAATCACTTTTGTAACATCAAAAACCCGAGAAAAGCAGAACTCGTGCCAAATGTCCAGTTAAAAATTGCAACATCACGTCTCTGCTTTCACAAAATATAGTTTTTGTGTTTACAATGTATCGGTCGGCGTATACAACAAACACCTATCACTAGCCTCAAAACGGCTTCCTAGACTCGCCGATTCGGCACTGCAGACCTGAATCCGGCTTGCCAGAGGCACGTTAACACTAGATCTGGTGTTCCTAGACCATTCCACTGCTTCGCCTCCATCGTCCTTCTGAAATCGTCGTAGTAGTGGCCGTCAGAGGGATTAGACGATGTTACCGGTGTAGGCTCAAAGGGCTCTGTCTTTTACTTCCTTCGTTACAAAATATAAGATGTTTTAGTTTTTTGAAAAAAATGTATCTATCACATGGGATATGTGGTAAGCTACCAAAAAAAATTGAAACAAATGTATCTAAACCTTTATATGTAATTTCACTCCTACACAGTAAAAGATCTCTAGATATATTCATTAATAAAAAACTAAGACATTTTATATTATAAAACGGAGGGAGTAGTAGGATAGAACGGAGTACTAGGATAAGTGCCGAGTTTGTATGGGCGGTCACCGACATTCTCGGACTACGACGTGAGTCGTGACGAACCGGCGAGCAGTCGGGACGACCAAACTAGCCTAGGGGCGGCATCACTTGGCCTATCTTCCGGCAAATATACGTGCAGGCAACAGACAAAAGAAAAGCTCTAGGCGCGTCAGAAGCTGTCTCGCTGTCCCCACGGAACGACCATTTTATCTGACGAATCAGTTGGCATCTGCAGGCCATCACTTCGGCTTGCCCAGACCATGCCCCTCTTCTGCTTCACGGAAGCGTGACCACGGCCAGAAGGCCTTCCTTCAAATTCGAAGAGTTCTGGCTACGCATGGAAGGTTTCAAGGTAACCGTCGATGAGGCCTGGAACAAGGTCATCCAGGACACGGACCCCATCCGCAGAATTCACATCAAACCGTCCCGCACTGCGAAGGCTCTCAAGAAATGGCAACGCCAATGCACGGGTATCCTTCGCCACCAGATTGCTATGGCAAAAGAGATCATCTGGAGGTTTGACCTCGCGGAGGAAACTAGGACCCTGTCGGATGATGAAAGAGAGCTGCGAAAACGTCTAAAAGCTTCCTACATCGGTCTTCTCGCTATCCAGAAAATAAAGCTCCGGCAGAGATCGAGACTTACTTGGATCCGTCTGGGAGACGCGAACACTAAACTTTTTCATGCGAGGGCGAATGGGCGTAGAAGGAAGGTCTTTATCCAATCGCTCGCCACAGAAGGGGGCTCGGCTATCACGACCAAGGACAAAGAGGAGGTGCTCCTGAAACACTTCAACGACTTGCTCGGGACCAAAGCGCCTAGGCAGATCTGCCTCAACTGGGACGGCCTTGGCTACACTCCGCATGACCTGGCTGACCTCGACCTTCCTTTCGACGATGATGAGATTAAGGAGGCGGTCTTCTCCTTACCATCGGTGAAAGCCCCGGGCCCTGATGGCTTCATTGGAGCTTTCTTCAAATCTTGCTGGGATATTATCAAAAACGACGTCATCAGTGCCATCTCCCACATATGCAAGCTCCGGGCAAATTGTGTCAACCTTGTGAACTCCGCCAACGTCATTCTGATCCCGAAGAAATCAGACGCCGTGTCCGTGTGAGATTACAGGCCTATCAGCCTTATCCATAGCTTGTCCAAGATCTTCTCCAAGCTTCTCGCCAACCGTCTGGCCCCTATGCTTCTCGATATCGTCTCCAAATGTCAAAGCGCTTTCGTCAAGAAGAGAAGCATCCACGATAATTTCTTGCACGTGCAAAATCTCATTAGAGAGCTTCACTCCTCGAAGAACCCGAGCATCTTCCTGAAACTGGACATTTCAAAAGCCTTCGACTCGGTGGGATGGGCCTACCTCATTGAGGTGATGACTGCTTTAGGTTTTGGGCCAAACTGGCGCAACTGGGTCTGCCTCTCCCTGGCCTCCGCTTCTTCGAGAATCCTCCTCAACGGCAACCCTGGAAAGGCTTTCTGGCACGCCCGTGGCCTCAGACAGGGCGACCCACTCTCCCCCATGCTGTTCATCATGGCTATCGACCCGCTTCAGCGCATCCTGGCAAAAGTTATCTCGAGTGGAATCCTCAGCCCCATCTTCTCTAGATCGACTACCTGTAGAATCTCCCTCTATGCTGACGATGCCGGGATTTTCGTCAACCCAGTGAAAGAGGAGCTTGATGCCATCTCCGAGATTCTCAATTGTTTTGGTAGGGCCAGTGGACTCGTCACCAACATGGCAAAGACGGAGGTCTTCCCGGTGCACTGTGGGCAGATCAACATCGAGGAACTGATGTTATCTTTCCCGGCCAAGCTCGCCACCTTCCCTGGCAAGTACTTAGGCCTCCCACTGCACATCCGCCGCCTCCGCAAAGTGGACCTCCAACCCCTTTTCGACAAAATCGCCAGGAAGCTTCCGAGATGGTATGGCAAAAACATCGCTCGACCGGGGAGAATTACGTTTGCAAAATCTGTCCTCATGGCCACCGCAACTTATCACGCCACCGCCATTCCTCTCTCTACATGGGCGCGCAAGAAGATCACAAAGATCGTCCGGAACTCCGTCTGGGCGGGTGACAAAGGGGAGCACGTGGCTAAAGGAAAGGCGCTTGTCAACTGGAAGACGGTCTGCAGACCAAAGGACCTGGGAGGCCTTGGCATGCCCGACCTTGAGCGTACCGGGAGAGCCTTGAGATTGCGTTGGCCTTGGCTGCAATGGACCGACCCTGAATGCACCTGGACGGGTTCAAAACTCCCTTGCAACTCGACTGATATGGCGCTTTTCAGAGCATCCACGAAGATCACTTTAGGAAATGGTGAAAAGGCCTCTTTCTGGCACGATAATTGGAGCAACCTGGGCCCTATCCGACAGTGGGGCCCTGACCTATACAAGATCGCCACTAGGAAGAAAAGGACTGTCGCCAAAGAGTTCAGCAACAACAACTGGATCCGCTCTATCGCTCGCCTCAGTACTCCCATTCAGTTGGCCCAATACCTTCAACTATGGGACCTCATTCATGACACTACGCTGACCACGCTACAACACGACTCCATCAGATGGACGCTCACGGCTGACGGCATCTACAACGCTAGCTCCGCCTATCACGCGCAATTCCACGATTGCTTCTCGAAGTTCAAAGCCCAGAAAATTTGGACCGCTCATGCGGAGCCGAAATGCAAACTTTTTTCCTGGCTCGCCCTCCACGGCAAACTCCTCACTGCTGACATGCTCGCCGTCAGAGGATGGCCTCACGACCCAACTTGCTCGCTTTGTGGAACTGCCCTTGAAACTGCCGCACATCTTTGCAAGGATTGCCCCTTCACGATGGCGGTCTGGACCACCACTCAATCTTGGGACAACGAGACTGTGGGTAATCAGGGCCAATCTTTCGCATCCATCACTGATTGGTGGGATGACATGATTGTGAGGAAGACCAAGGACGCCCAACGCCGCCTCAGCGGCCGCCTGCTTTACGTGCTCTGGAACGTCTGGAAGGAAAGAAACCGCAAAATCTTCACCGGAAAACGCCTGACCTACTTAGAGGTGGCCTCTATCGCTCGTGATGACATCCAACAGAGGGAAAGGGCATTCGGCACGTTCGTGCCAGCTATCCCAGCTGAGCCGGACTAGTTTTTCCTTTTTCTTTTGTCTCCATGGTTGTTTTTCTGGCTTTTTCCCACCTTAATCTAAAATTGCCTTTCCTGTGCAGTGGTCATGGGTTTTTTCCCTTCTTCTAATAGAATAGGCAGTGCTCCTGCCGGTTGCTCCAAAAAAATCAGTCGGCCCACACGAAGTGTTTCCTTTAAGTGAATCGTGATGCAAAAGTCAGATGATCGTGAAGGTCGACCAAAAAAAGTAGAAACCAAACCAAGCAACCACCGAAATTGACCCAACGGGGATATTCAACCCAAGATGAAGAGATATGTGTAAATGCAAGTAATGACCCCACTCGAAATTTGTTTTTCTTTTTGCCGTCAATCACTTGATGGTCCCATCTACGATTTTGATTTCTTTTAGAAACTTAGGTGCCAGTATGCACAAGAGTACGAGGTCAAAGGCTGCTAGCAGCCGCCCCACGATTGAACTGAATCACAATCTTAGAAAGAAAGAACTTTGGAGTTAAGGTGCTCTGGGTACTTCGGAGCTGTAATAGTTGACAACCTAGTAGATTTATTAGGTACCAGCTATTGTAAGTTGTACCCGCAAAATAAACTATTGTAAGTTGTAAGGGCATCTCTAGTGCGAAACGTGCAAACATGGAGGCCTATATTTGCATATAGACGATCGTGTATAAAACTTTTTTATAGATATCCTCAGTTTTTTATTGAAACGTCCATATTTATGAGGTCCATATTATCTCTTCTATATTTTAATAATATATTCTAACTACGGTGCAACTCGTATATATCACTTTTGTGGATGCTCTTTTTTTGATCTTGGCTTTGCAAATGCTGAAACTTCGCGTTTAGTGATTGGGCTACAATCTGGTGTCGTACTCCAATTCACCTCACCGTAGCCCACATTTATAATGTCCAAAAATACCATGTTGTCCATTTATGAGTAGTTCATCTACCAGTTGTCTATTTGTAAATTGTTCATCGGCCAGTTATCCATCTGCAGGAGAAAATACACAGCAAAATAATTCAATGTCTAGGTAAATTTCTTTAAAAAGTATAACAAAATTCAGTGTGCAGGCTACTAGCACCCTATCTATATTTTTTCATAAATACAAACATCTGTAAAAATTCAGATTCAACCATGCAGTACCAAGGAAGCAACATATTTGGTACTAAAAAATTCAGTAGCAGCTGAAAGTGCATGTATGCCCCCACGTGTGGTTTGGACTTATGTTTGCATTGAGTTTTACTTGTAGGATTTGTCCATAGGCAATGCTTGAACCATATGTTGGCTTCAAGGTTAGGAGAATAAAAACGTAGAGAAGATCAAGTGTTGACCAAGGTTTGAATGAGTGATCCGGAGATTGATCAAGTAAGAGTTGGGCCTAGAGCAAGTGTGTCTTGAAGAATAAAGTTGGAGTGATATCTCTTATATACCTTCAAGACAACAACATAATGAAGAAAGAAGAATTGATGTGCAAGTTCAAGATGAGCCATCTCGAAGAGATCATTTGCTTAAAGCTTGCCATCCTATGGTGATCATGGATATGGGAAGATGATATGTCCAAAAGAGAAGTTCCACCATAGTGGAGTATGGGGGAGCAATTTGCAAGTCTTCACCAAGCTAGCGCAATCAAGAAAGGTGTTCCATCTTGAGGTGGAGAAGATCGTCATCATCAAGCTCAAGTGGATATGCGCAAGGCAAAGGTATGGTCTTGATAGGGCTTCCTTCTTACCGGTCTCGTGGTGTTAGTTGGAGAGACCAGTTTATAGGATAGATAATCGTGCTATCAAGAGGGGCTCTCGAGTGAGTAACTTGATCATATCCTTCGGAGAGAGCTCAAACCTTTGCATTCTTGGCATCATCTTTTTTGGTTGTTATTTGGATCTTATCCATGCGAGGTCCTAGAGCTTGTGGTAATATTCATAACAAGCTCTAGTTCATCAAAAACGGATTTCCCCTTATACCTTATTGCGTTTTTGATCATGGAGGTTTTTCCGGTTTCTCACCAAGAGAGGTATCTCACATCATAATACATGAAATGTTCTCTCTTGGTGGTATCCAATATTTTCCAGTTTCTCGCCAAGAGAGGTAGCTCTTGTCACCTCCTTTCCAACAAAATTAGTTTCACATCAATCAGATCCCAGATGCAAATGTTATGATCATTATAGTTTTGTTGTCTCTATCAGTTTTGCCTCTGGTAGGTTTTCAGATCGGAGTCTTTGACGTGCAGAATCAAGCCTGCGCCAGACTGTCCGGCAGATTTCAGCCGGAGTATCCGACCTAGCCGGAATGTCCGGCTGGTGTCAACTGGAGTGTCTGGCCTGAAGAATTCAAATCGGACTCTACCTGGACACTGCCTGGACTCTGGCCGGATTCTTTGCTGGGTCGGAGTATCTGCTGCACTACGGCCGGAGTGTCCGGTTTGGCCGAACAGTCTAGGTCAATTCAGTCGGACTGTCTGGGTTAAGTGGTTCCAACGGCTACATTTCTGGGAGGCCTATATAAAGGACCCTTCTTCTACCTTGAGAAGCTGCTTGTTTCAGAAGTGAAGAACCCTGTAACACCCCAAAACTTTTGATCAAGATTATCAAATACTAATCACCCAATTTAGGGTTAACAAAAACTTTTATTAATAAAATGAATATGAATGCATGTGTGTTTTGCATTAGTGTAGAATTGATTGAAATTACCATGCTTGATTGTTACAAATGATGTGAAATGGTTTAAAGATGAATACTACATCATCAAGGACATTTACAAACTAAATCAAAAGAAAAAGAAATCAAATATGAATAAAAAGAGCAAATGGTCATTTTGACCAAAGTTAACCACTAGGCCACTTTGTGTGTTCCTAGGAGAGAAATTTTAACAGAAACATTTATACTTCTTTTCACCCCTTGCTAGACCAAGTAAAAGTGTATCAAGACCCACTTTACAAAGTTACAAAAACATTTTCTAAATCCATTTAATGGACAGTTGAAAATTGAATCTAGTTCTTATGTTAAGATCCCACTTTTTCAAAAACCTATCAAACCATTTCTCCTTGACCTCTCCAAGCAAACATAGACTCTCAAGCTTAAGTTAAGATCACTCAAAAACTTTCATTCAAAAATTCCAAAGTAAAATTCTTTCGGCCATTTCCACAAACACCTGACCTGCACTAAACTAAGTCTAGCCTAACTTCACTGTTTCCACAGTAATTCTCGACCATTTGGTCTCCCCTTAACTTCCTTGTCCCGTCTACTGTTGAGCAACACCCAGACCAAGCCCCCTCTTTGCCGTGTGCATAGTGGAGCGCCGCCCGTTTTTGGTCGTCGTCGGCCGACAGTGGGCAGCACGCCAAAGGCATCGCCGCCCTCGCCCACGACGCGCACCAGACACGCCTCGGTCCACTGCCACCCACTGTCCAAGCCTCGACCCCAGCCGAGCCCTGGACCACCCTAGCTACGCCGCGCCCACCGTCTCTGCAACGTTCCCAGAGCGTGCCAGCTCACCGTGCCCGACCGCCTCGCATAGACCGCGCCTCACCCCCGCCTCGCGTGCACTAGCTCGCCATGATCACCCCAACCCCGCAAACAACCCTGTTCGCCGCCGCGTGACCCGCAGCTGCCGCACGCCATCACAAACACCTCTGCGTCCGCACGGAGCGCCGCACGCTCCTGAACAAACCACACCGCCCCACGCCTCGCCATTACGCCCGTGAGAACTGCCAGGGAACCACACACCGTCCACTAGCCACCACCACGCCGATAGCAGCCTGTAGCGTCGTCACCGACGAGCTCGCACCCGCGCCATTCGGTCCCCTCGTCGTAGTATAAAAGGAGGCCTTCACTGCCTCATTTCTCCACACCCCAGCACTCACCACTCCTCATTGATCCTCCCCCACTTCTTCCCAAAGAAAGGAGAGCTCTCCTTCACTGGAATTTGGTTGGAGCCCGCCGCTGCTAGAGGAGAAGGGCGCCGTCGATTTCGACCACCCAAAGACCTGCCGTGACCACGCCTCGAACCGACGTCGTTCACCACGTCGATCGCCCCCGTCGCCGACCCTAGCTCGAGCCTAGGTGAGCCTAGCCAGACCCCCACCACTGCGTTAGGTTTAGTTCCTCGACGGAGTAGTTCGTCGTCGACGACGACTCCCAGCCATTGGATTAGAATTAGATCGCACAGCTCAGATGCGTAGATACCGTTTCGCTTAGATGCAGTCGCTGACTGGTGGACCCCATCTGTCAGCAGCCCACTGTGATGTGCAGTGTAGTTGGGCTGGCCCGTTTAGCTTTCCCGCGCAGCCTAGGGAATTCAAATATTGATTTTCCATTTTAGTTAAACCCTATTCTGTCCACAGATTTAAAAATCAGTTCAGAGAGTTTCACTGAACCAAATTGCATAATTCAAATTTTGTTAGAAAGGTATTTAAATTATCTATCCAAGCCCGTTGGATTTAAATCATTTTGAGTTAGAGATAATCTTTAGTAAAATACTAAGACAGAGACTTTTGCAACTTCAAACATTTTTCAAAAATCAACCATAATAGCTTTTGAGTTGATTCCAACTCTCAAAAATCACATTTGATAAGATCTATCTAAATATGTAAAAATATTTAGGTTTGCATACAGTGACATTGGACTAGTACCAAAATAATGCTATTAGGGAATTTCTAGTCACTTTAAATCTATTAAATGGTAATCTTAAACTTTATAAAATGCGATCAACACTCTAAATCATATTCCCATGTATTAGAATATGTGGTGATGACATGTGTCAACATGATCCCATATTTTAATTGGAGAATATTAAATCTTAATTAATTTCAATGAGTAGAAATTACTTTTCTCAATTAAGATAAATAAAACTAGTTCTTCATTTCATGTGATGATTGTGATGATACTAGATTATCAAGTGTGAGCCTTAGTGTGCTGAATAGAATTAGTTAAGTATTGTTTGGTGATTATGTACCCCGTATTTATAGACGATAGTACCAACCCCGGATACGAGGAGGAGGAGTTCTACCCAAAAGAAGAAGAGGAAAACTTCAACCACTGCACCAATCAAGGCAAGCTACTATTGGCAAGCTAATACTTGCAAGTTTCTTAAATATGCAAGCCATCACTAATTGCAAGATAACTTAAGCAAAAATGCATTAGGCATGCTTTGGTTATATACCTTTGATTTATACCCATCCCAAGTTTTACTTGCAAGCTTTATTCTTTTACTTTACCAAAGTTCTTTACTTTTAATTAGTGCTTTGTGAGTATTGGAAAGATAGTATAGATAGCATAAAGAGTATAGAACTAGTCCTATACTAGATGTCATTCTATGGCATGAGATTGAAGATTAGCACCCCTCATTAGTGAACACTCTTAACTTAGTGGCTAGTGCTAAGCATAAAACTTGATCACTTTAGATGGGAATACTTGGTGAAAATGATTATGAAAACCTTGAAATGATGAGTCATTCTATTGAAATGTTTTGACATGTGTTGAGAAACACAAATGGATTTGATGATGAAAATGTTGAGGCATGAGCCTTAGCCCTTTATAAAAACTGATGGTTGGGTTCGGATACGATACCATTCCAATTTTACCATACAACCATAATACCTGAATTGGGTAAGGCTTAGCCGGAAGTTTATATGCATTAGTATGGGTTCCCTCGCGGAAGAGGTTTGCGCTGAGGCTACCTCGTGAGTGTGAATTGTCCACCTATGTAGTGCCCAGGATGGCAGATGGCCATGGCTGGGAGGCCAAGCTCATAGGGGAGGTGCCTATACTAGAGTGTGTAATTGAAAGGTTATGATTGATTATCCGCAAACTAAGTATGATGATTCAGGGTTATCCCTGATGGATGTATTGAATTTTGTGGTGAAAGTGTACCACCTCTGCAGAGTGTCAAACTATTCGAATAGCCATGTCCGCGGTCATGGACAGTTGGAGCTGCCATACTGTTCCGTCGTCAGATGTTTTCAAAATGACTTATGAAGTGAACTATGATTTTGACTTGACCACAACAGGGCTGTGAATATGAAAAATAGGTTCCCACTTAAGTGATTTAGAACATTAACTTAGTTTTATTTACTTCTAAACTCAGTTTAGATTAAACCTGGCCTTTTGCAAATAAACCTAGAGCTTAAGATTTCCTTCTAGAACTACCTTACTTGTTAGTGATAGTTTGCGAGTACTTAAGGAGTACTCATGGCTTTGTCCCTGGCTATTCCCATGGCCAGACTATGAGGAGGACTATCAGGAAGATGGATAGTAGGACGTCTACGACAACTAGGATCATCTCCCATCATCAGCATTGCCTGTGACTCTGAAGATGGAGCCCACTACCACGCTTATTATTCCGCTGCTTGTTTGTATTAAGACTGGATCATGAGATCCTTTATTCGCGTAAGACCTTATTATGGTTTGTAATGGATGGTGTACTGTGAAATCCAATATGTTATGTCTCGCAAAAATGGTAATCATGGGATTGCGATGTATGGCATAGCAAGCATCTGGGATTAAAAATCCGGGTGTTGACAAACCCTAACCCTAGAGCCACCAAATCAACAAGAACTCCATCTACAACCATCCAAAGTCCTTGATCTTTGGAGAATCAAAGGAGGAGGCCTTGATCTACTACTTCACCAAGAGAGATTTCCATTTCCCCCTCATTCACTTGAGGGCCCCTTGTTCTAGTGTTTCTTTGGAAACCCTAGTTATTGATTTGGTTCTTACAAGCTTGTCTTTGATTGTTGTGACAGCTTGCTTGGGTTCGAGAGCCTCCAATTAAGTTGTGGATGTGTGCCTAGAACTTGTTGTAAATATACCGGCTACCACCTCGAAGGTTGTCGATATAGTGGAAGGGTGGATCAATCTCATTGGGATGAGATTCATCGGAAAACAAGGGAGGCCTTTTGTGGCGTTGGTGGTTTGAAACCACCCCCTATACAAACGAGACGTACTCCATTGTTGGGAGGAACTCGATAATACATCGTCATCTCCACGTGCCTCGGTTATCTCTATACCCTAGCTCTTAGTTATGCACCTTACTTTGTGATAGCCTTCATGCTTGAAGTCTATATCTTGGTATCACATAGTTGGTTCTCTTGCTTAGCATAAGTTGTTGGTGCACATAGGTGAACCCTAGGTGTTCTAGGTTTTGTGCTTGACAAAGTAAATGCTAGTTTAATTCCGCCTTTGTTAAGCCCATCACTGAAAAGTTTTTAAACCGCCTATTCACCCCCTCTAGGCGACATCTGTATCCTTTCAATTGGTATCAGAGCCTGGTCTCTGATTTTAGGCTTCACCGCCTTGAGAGTAAAGATGTCGGCTAGGGGATTAGTGCACAATGAAATGTTCATATTTAATGGCACAAATTATGATATTTGGAAAACTCGTATGCTTATTCATTTTCGGGACATGGACCCAAATTTGGAGCGTATTGTAGATATAGGTTTTCTCCTCCTATGGATTTCGAAAATCTATCTTGTGAGGATGAGAAAAACTTATATCTCAGTGATCAAGATTCTAATGTGTTTGTTAATGCTTTGAGCTATGTAGTTACTTCTTCAATCATACCTTTTTGGAGCACTCATGAGTTATGGACAAAAATTCAAGATAAATATGATGTGTCCAACATTATTGAGGATGATTGTATTGCTTCCACTTCCGGCCGTGATGAGTTCTCATCTTCTTCCACTTCACCAAAGTGTGGCAAGACACAAGGTAATGATATGTTAAGTGGTGATGAATATTGCAATGTTGATAGTAAGCTTACTCTTGATGATCCTTCATCTCTATCTCATTGCAATGCTTCATCTTTGGACTTGAACACGTCTAGCAATTTATATGATTTACATGGTAGTGTTGATAGTCCTTGCATATCGTGTATAAATTGCCTCAATAGATCCCATGATGATATGCTGTCATTGCCTAGTTTCCATAATATAAATGCCTCTATTTCCTCTAGTTGTTGTGCGTCTAACAATGTAGAGGAAACCGAAGATTCTATTGGTAAAGACACGATTTTGAATGGAGCTTCAAGTAATTCTTCATCATCATCATCTCACGGTTCCCACCTATGCCTTATGGCTAGGGATTCAAAGGTAACTCCTACTGTGGAACCCAATACCTCTTGTGATGATGAGGATGAGGATAATGAGGAAAAAGAGATTAATGTTGATGATTTATATGAAAAGGGTGAGATGGTTTATCATGCTCTTGTTAAGAATAATATTGCTTGCTCTAACTTCGTTGAAATCTTGGAATTTTCTATTAAGAGCAAAGAACATATTGATAAGTTAGAAGCACAAATTGAGGATCATGAGAACACCATTGATAAAATGAGTTGCCTTGAGCATGAGTATGTTAATCAAACTGCACATCTAAATGAATCTCTTGAAGATGAACAAACCACTAAGGAATCTCTTGAGGAGACCTTTGCTCTAGAGTTGTCTAGAGTGAAGGAATCTCATGATAGAGATCTTGAGGTAGCAAGTGATCTCGAAAGTAAAAATGATGGGCTTCAATTTGCTTATGCTAAACTCCTTGAGGATTTTGAGAACCTCAAAAATGGCTCTAGGGTCATCAAGGGTGAGCTCATCAAACTCACCGAGTCACATGAGCAACTTAAAGCCTCTTACTCAAAAGAGCTTTCGAAGTTGCCCTCGCCTCTTGCAATTAATTATGATGCTTGTGCTACTAACTCTATTTCCTGTGAAGCATCTATTTTGAATGAGAATGTTGAGCTAAGGGCTCAATTTAAGTTGCTAACTAGCAAGTATGGGAAATTGGAAGAAAGTCATGATAATCTCTCTAGCTCTAATGAGGACCTTCTAGCATACCATGATAGGCTAAAGTTATCTCATGAGGATACTATGTCAAAGGTAACATCTAATGAGCCTCATGTGGACATTATCACTACTTCTACTCCAATTTTCATATCACCATGTGCTAGTCCTTGTAATTCATCCTCTCATACAATTGCTACATCTTGTGATGAATTACATTTCGTGCCTTGTTGCTCTAATAATGAAACATCCACTTCCTCTAGTATTGTTGTTCACACTAACCATGTAGAGGAAATTAAAGATCTCAAGGCTCAAGTCACTTCTTTGAAGAATTACTTGAAAAAGGGTCATAAAGGGAAGGCCACACCCAACAACATTTTGAGTGTGCAAAAATTCCCCAATGACAAAAGTGGACTTGTATTCAACTCCAATATCAAGAATAAGTCCAATATCAAGTTGAAGCACCAGGGCAATAAGAAAAAGGGCCAAGATCAAATCAAGAATACGGCAAACATTGTTTTCTTCAAGTGCAAGGAAGAAGGGCATCATGTTAAGTCTTGCCCATTAAAGAAAAATCCCCTTAGCAAGAAGCAACAAGGGAAGTGACCTCAAGCTCTACCTGTTGTTCGAGATGGGTCTCCTCCCAAGAATACTCAAGGTCTTCCTCAAGTTGTTGCTTCACCCAACAAGAAAGATGGCAAGATAAGAACTTGCTACATTTGCCGCGAGAAAGGGCACATTTCTTCCTCTTGCATTATAGGTAACTCCTCATCCAACCCAATCATGATTGATGATGTTTATTCCGTTAGGAAGGATGAGATTGGCAATGTGTTTGCCAAATATGTTGGTGCTCAAAGTGGTGTCAAGAAAAGAACCATTTGGGTTGCCAAGCCTATTGTGACTAACTTCTTAGGACCCAACTTGGTTGGGCGCCATCAAGCTAAAACTTGATCAATAGGTGATGAGGGTTTAACTCATCAATGCCCATTGTTATGGACTTGGGTTTTGGAGAAGATGGGTGTGCTGGAGATCTCGAACGGCTAACAGACAAGCAATGCGGGACACAATGTTTACCCAGGTTCAGGCCCCCGGAGGGAAAACCCAAATGGTTGTCTTGCTATCACATAGTTGGTTGTCTTTCTTAGCATAAGTTGTTGGTGCACATAGGTGAACCCTAGGTGTTCCAGGTTTTGTGCTTGGCAAAGTAAACGCTAGTTTAATTCCGCCTTTGTTAAGCCCATCACGGAAAAGTTTTTAAACCGCCTATTCACCCCCCTATAGGCGACATCTTGTTGGAAATATGCCCTAGAGACAAATAGTAATAAAGACTATTATCATATTTCATAAAGTTTATTATTAAGTTTTAGATCATGCTATAACTATATTGGGTGGAAATATCAATACACGTGTGTATAAAAAACCAGGGGTTCCTAGTGAAACTCTAGTCACCGGTTCATTGGTCAACAGATGATCAAGTTTCTTGATCATGTGGCATTTATGCCAGTTGGAAATGGAGTCAAGTCATTCTGAGAATGAGATGATGATCCAATACCCAACCTAAACATCATGACCTGATCATGTCACGAAGTTCAAGTTACGATGATTAGAAATGGATCCTCATATACTATTCCTTAGACTGCAAGGCTATATCAATCACTGTCTCCCGAGAGTGCTTAGATAGCATCAATCGCCACTTGGTAATATAGTGGTTATAGAGGCCTGTTCAGGTACTCGGAGGAAACCGTAGAGGAAATATATGTCAAGAGTGGAATTTGTCCGTCCACATGACGAAAAGATACTCAAGGGCCCACTCGGAGAAGTTATATCCAATAGCTGCACAGCGTGTGATTTGATCACAGTGATATCACTTGTCGGAACGAGTCAAGTAGCATTGTTCGGTAACGAGATTAAACACGACATAGTGATGTCATTGATCAGATCTCGGGCAATGCAAGTATTGAGAGACAAAGGGAATAAGACACGATCGTCCCGATTCAAATGATGAAATATCTTCGTGGAACGCACAGGGGTCACATGGCCATCCAGGTCCCTCTATCGATCATTGGTCCAGGAGTGTCCCGACCATGTCTGGAGTGTTCCCGAACTGTAGGGTATCACGCTTAAGGGTTTGATGATTCTTAGAGAGTGTTTATAGTGTCGAAAGAATCACCAAAGAATAGTAGAGAGAAAACCGGAAGGGTTTCGGTAAGTCTGGAGGATGTCCGGAGTGGAGGTGGAAGGTGTTCCATAGCCACGGAGATTGAATAATATATGAATGAATGTTAAATATTGATTTAATCATTTATTCATAATTATTTAATAAAATAGAAAATCAATTTAAATGTCAAAAGGCTTAATGGGCCAATTCCGGAGGGAAGAGGGCCCATTAGGGAAAGGTAAGAGGGGAGAAGGGGCACAGGGGTGGCTGGGTGGGACAAGCCCCCCTGCGTGGGGCCCACTAGGGCTGGCCGGCAGCATCCCTCCTCTCCCTCTCCTTTAGTCCCACCCCGGGAATTTGAGGGAGGTAGTACCTCCCCTCCCCTATATATAGTGGGGGTATTTGGCCAGATAAATACACACAATATTCAATAAAAGGTTTCCTCACTTTTGATGAGACCTCCAATTGATATTCTCTCTCTCTCTCTCTCTCTCTCTCTCTCTCTCTCTCTCTCTCTCTCTCTCTCTCTCTCTCTCTCTCTCTCTCTCTCTCTCTCTCTCTCTCTCTCTCATGACCATGGTCCCAAGTTCGGACTGCGCGAACGAGAGACATCTTCACCGCGGAGCGCCGTCGCGCTACGGGATTCGGATCTAGGAGCTCTACTTCCGCAACTGCTGCTAGATTAGGGAAGCGGGAGTCATCATCAGGCACCGGATGTGTGTAACTCCCTGCGAGGTGTCACACTTGAGGCACTCAAGTCGTTGGAGCCGTAGGAGCGCAAGGACTTCATCACGACCTTGAGGTCGGCTTCGGCTCATCTACATCAACCACGCTCTCCTGAGCGTTGACAACGCTTTTTGGTCTTCAAGGGTAAGTTCATGAAAAGCCCCTCTCGTTACTGTATTACTAATAGATAGGTCCTGGCAACATCAGGGGTTTAGGGGCGTAGGTAAATATTTATTGTTTTCATGCGCGGACCCCCTACAATGGTATCAGAGCTAGATCTATGTGTAGTAATGCTAGTACGGGTAGAACACACGAGATGTAGCGTGTGTGTAACATCCCAAAACTTCAATCAATATTATCAAGATCCAAATCACCCAATTTAGGGTTAACAAAAACTTTTTATTATTAAAATAATTATGAATGCATGTGTGTTTACATTAGTATAGAATTGTTTGAAAATGCCATGTTTGATTGTTCTAAATGATATGAAATGGTTTAAAGGTGAATGACACATCATCTAGACCATTTAAAAACACAATCCAAAGAAAAAATAAATCAAATAAGAATAAAAAGACCAAATGGTCATTTTGACCATTTTAATCCACTAGGCCACTTTAGGTGTTCCTAGAAGTCAATTTCAAACAGAAACTTTCTCAACTATTTTCACCCCTTGCTAGACCAAGTAAAGAAGTACCAAGGCCCACTTTACAATCTTACAGAAACCTTTAGCAAGACAATTTAAATAACATTTGAAAATTGAATCCATTACATATGCATAGATCCCACTTTTTCAAAAACCACTCAAATGAACTGCCCTTGCCAAACCCAAGCAACCACAAATGATCAAGCTTATGAACAACACACCCACTAAAAATCTTTCCAAAATTCAAAGTTACATTTCTTGCAGGCATTGTGTCGAACACTTGGTGATCACAGAATAAACTGCCTAACTAATATTGTTGTTGATCAATGTCTTGTCCCCCAATTGACCCCCTCACCTCTCCTCTGTCTCCCTAGCATCTAACCTAGCCCTAGACACCACTCCCCCTTTGCCGCTGCGCCAGTAGAGCGCCACCCAAAGCTGGTCACCGTCGGTCGACCATGGACCGTCAAGTCCGGAGCTCCCCTCTCTCTCCCGCCATGTCTAGGACGATCGCCGCACCCTACGACCTCTCCCTATCCACCCGTCGATGACAGCCAGGCCGTGGACCACCCCCAGTGACACCGCGCCCACCGTGTCTGCGACATGCCGAGCACGCGCCAGAGCGCCACGCCCGACAAGCATGCACACGCCACGCCTCGACCGCAACCCACGCGCACCGCTTCGCCACGACCCTAGCAGCCTCCCAAACATGCCCGTTCGCCGCCGCTTGACCCACAACCACCGCGCGCCGCATCGAACGCCGCTTTTGCCGCGCAGAGCGTCGACCATTTCCGACCAAACGCGACCACCCCTAGCCACACCTTTATGCCGTAGAGGACCGCTAGGAGACCACGCACCGCCCCCTACCTCCAGCCGCGCCGCTAGCACCCTGTAGATGCGTCGCCACCACTGCCTGACCATGCCGCACTGCCCCATCGTCGAGCCTATAAAAGGAGGCCTCCCCCAGCCTCATTCCTCACACCACTCAACTCCCCTCTCACCACTGAGCCTTCCCCACTTCTCCCCGGAGCCAATCGAGCCCTCAGTCGCCGGAATTCCACCGGAGCTGGCCGGAACAGAGGAGAAGAGGCACCATTGATTACGATTGCCCCAGGAGCCGCCGCGACCACGCCTAGAACCGCCGTCGTCCACTAGTTCGATCGCCCCATCGCCACGTCTAGCTAGAGCCCTGGTAAGTCCCCGTAGACCCCCATCGTGCCGCGTTAGGGTTAGTTCTCGCCGGAGCTGTTCACCGGAAAACGATGAACCACGGCCGTTGATTTCTGTTCTAATCGCACGGTTGATATCGCCCCGTACCGCTTCGGTTAAGAGTTAGTCACTGACATGCAGGACCATCTTGTCAGTCGCCCTCTGCACCGCGGAGAGCCACTAGACCGTCCCGTTAGTGTTCCCGCGCTAGCGCACAAATTCAAATAGATGTTCTTCTATTTAGATTTAAACTAGATTCTGTCCACTTGTTTAAAAATCAACTCAGAGAGATCCACTTAACCAAAATGCATGATTCAAATTTTGCTAGAAAGATAATTAGAATCTCTATCCAGGCCCGTTGGATTGAAATCAATTGGAGTTAGAGATCACATATAGCAAAAATAACAAGACAGTGACTTTTCTACATTCAAACATTTTTCAAAAATCAACCATAATAGCTTTTGAGTTGTTTCCAACTCTCAAAAATCACATTTAATAATATCTATCTGAATATGTTATAATATTTAGTTTTGCATGCAGTGACTTTGGACTAGTACCAAAATAATTCTATATAGGCATTTCTAGTTAGTTTAAATCATTTAAATGATAAACTTAAGCTTATTGAAATATGATCAAACATTTAAATCACATTCCCATGCATTATAATATGCGGTGATGACATGTGTCCACATGATCCCATATTTTAATTGGAGAATATTAAATCTTAATTCTTTTCAATGAGTAGAAATTACTTTTCTCAAATAAAATAAATGAAACTAGTTCTTTAAATCTTGTGATGATTGTGATGATACTAGATCATCAAGTGTGTGCCTTAGTGTGCTAAATAGACTAGTCAAAGTATTGTTTGGTGATTGTGTATCCCATATGTATTTATAGACGATAGTACCGAGCAAGTCTACGAGGAGGAGGAGTTCTACCCCGAAGAAGACGGGGAGAATTTCAACCACTGGACTGATGACCCACAAGTATAGGGGGTGTATCGCAATATTTTCGATAAGTAAGAGTCTCGAACCCTACGAGGAGCAGAAGGTGATGGCTAGTGGTATGGATCAGGAATTCTCTGCAAATACTTAGCAAACGGATTTTTAGGGTTTTTTGATAAAGCAAGTAAACAAAGTACGAATAAATAAAAGACAGTAGGAATAAATGCAGCAAGTGGCCCAATCCTTTATGCAGCAAAGGACAAGCCGGTTGTATTACTTAAGATGACCAAACGTTCTCGAGGACACATGGGAAGACTGTCAAGTGCTTTCGCTTCATATAGTTGATTAATCTCCTTTAGCTTGCTAAATGTTGTGTGGGTGAACCTGTGCTAATGTACCAACCTTCCTAGGACTAATACATACTTGTGATTATACCCCTTGCAAACATCCGTAAGTAAAAGAAAGTAATTAAGGTAGAAACCTAACCACAGCTTTAAACTCTAAGACCCTTACGTCCCTTGTGCAATGGTTTCCTAACGGGGGTTCGGGTTTCTGTCACTCCGGCAACCCCTACGATTAGTAGCCAAATAAACAATGCATTCCCCTAGGCCCATATAGGTGAAGTGTCATGTAGTCGACGTTCACATGACACCACTAGAATAAGTACACCACAACTTAAATATCAAACTATTGAATCTTTCTCAACACAATTCCACTACTAACAACATGACTTCTCCCATGTCCTCAAGAACAAAACGAACTACTCACAAGACATCATATGGATCATGATCAGAGATGGAATAATGATGTATACCAATTTGAACATAAACAATAATTCAATGGTTCACTCAATAGCATCAACTACAAAGAGTAATCAACATCGGGAAAGTTTCCCCTATGAACTATGCAATATTCAACCCAATTGTTACAGCAATATGGAGATGGTGATGAGGGTGCTGATGGTGATGATGGTGGTGGTGATGATGATGATGATCCTAATGAATTCCAGCTTGATGGTGGTGTTGATGGCGACGATCTCCCCTCTCCGGGAAGGAATTCCCCTGGCAGAAATCTGTCTATCGGAGAGATCTTTCTCTCTCGGTGTTTTCCTCCCCGTAGAGGCGGCGGAACCTTTCTGTGGTCGCTCTGCGAGTCTTAGGGTTTCGGGAGGATAATATACGCCAAAGGGGAGTGTCAGGGGTGGACCAGGGCGACCACACCACCTGGTGGCATGACCTAGGGTGGCCCGCGCCAGGGGGTGGTGTGGGCCCCCTATGGCCCATCTCCAGCTCCCCTTCTGGCTTTCTTCGTCTTCTGGAAAAATAGGATTTTCCGTATATTTTCCCGGATTTTTTGATCTTCGCGAATTTTGCCTCCAAACAGCACCTTTTCCATCAGAATCCTGACTACAACGGTCCATGATCCAAAAGTCATCAACCATGCAAAAACAGATGAAATAACATAAGTATCACCTCTCGAAATATATCAATGAATAATAGTGAATTACGACATAGAATAATGATGGAAAATGGACGTATCATGCACCAATCAAGGCAAGCTATTATTGGCAAGCTAATACTTGCAAGCCATCACTAGATGCAAGTTAACCTAAGCAAGATGCATTAGGCATGCTTTGGTTATACCTTTTGATTTTATACCCATCCCAAGTTTTACTTGCAAGTTTTACTTTTGCTTTACCAAAGTCTCTTTACTTCTAGTAATGCTTGGTGAGATTTTAAGAAAGTAGTATAAATAGCATAAAGAGTATAAAACTTGGCCTATACTAGATGTAATTCTATGGCATGAGATTGAGGTTAGCATCCCACCTTAGTGAACACTCTTAACCTTAGTGGCTAGTGCTAAGCATAAATCTTGATCACTTTAGATGGGAATACTTTGTGAAAATGCTTATGAAAACCTTGGAATGATGAGTCATTCTATTGAGATGTTTTGACATGTGTTGAGAAACACAAATGGTTTATGATGGTGAAAATTTTGAGGCATGAGCCTTAGCCCTTTATAAAAACTGATGGTTGGGTTCGGATGCCATACCATTCCAATTTTACCGTACAACCACAATACCTGTATTGGGTAAGGCTTAGCCGGAAGTTTATATGCATTAGTATGGGTTCCCTCGCGGGAGAGGTTTGAGCTAAGGCTACCTCTTGATGTTGTCCACCTATGAAGTGCCTAGGATGGCAGATGGCCATGGCTGGGAGGCCAAGCTCATAGGAGAGGTGCTTATACTAGAGTGTGTAAAGGAAAGGTTATGATTGATTATCCGCATACTAAGTATGATGATTCAGGGTTATCCCTGACGGATGTATTGAATTTTGTGGTGAAAGTGTACCACCTCTACAGAGTGTCAAACTATTCGAATAGCCACGTCCGCGGTCATGGACAGTTGGAGTGGCCATACTGTTCCGTCGTCAGATGTTTTCAAAATGACTTATGAAATGAATTGTGACTTGACTTGACCACAACAGGGTTGTGACTATGAAAACTAAGTTCCCTACTTAGGTGATTTAGAACTTTATTTTTTTATCTTTATTTGTTTCTGAACTCAACTTAGGTTTCAAACTTAACCTTGCAGATAAACTTAGAGTTTAGCATTTCCTACTAGAACTACCTTACTTGTTATTGATATTTTGTGAGTACTCATGGCTTTGTCCCTGGCTATTCCCGTGGCCAGACTATGAGGAGGACTATTCGGAAGAAGGACAGCAGGATGGCTACGACAACTAGGATCATCTCCCATCGTCAGCATTGCCTGTGACACTAAAGATGGAGCCCACCGCTACTCTTATTATTCTGCTGCTTGTTTGTACTAAGACTGGATCATGAGATCCTTTATTTGTGTAAGACCTTATTATGGTTTGTAATGGATGATGTACTATGATATCCAATCTGTTATGTCTCGCAAAAATGGTAATCCTGGGATTGCGAGGTATGGCATAACAGGCATCTGGGATTAAAAATTCGGGTGTTGACAAGTTGGTATCAGAGCCATCCTGACCATAGGAGACCCTAGTTAGAATGGACGTCCGAACAAAAACTTAGTTTTAAAACCAAAGAAGTGAGTATTTATGAAAACCTATTTCCACTCTTACCCTTGGGATTCTTTCAAAAAAATTCATGTCCCTAAAAAATTCTTACATTACTACATAAAATTTGACACACTTGATCACCTCACTAACTTACTCATCCTAAATTCTTATAGATGGAAGTTCAGTATTGCAAGTTCTACCAGGTGGGCAACGGAGGCCAATTGATCTTCAAGAGGGATCTTGATGCACTGTCTGAGTACCTTGAGCGCCCGCATCCGGAATTATTCGGAGCCCAACTCAAGGATTTTCCCGGAGGAGATTTACAATGGCTGATAGTTGCTGATCTTTGAGGCAAGATGGAAGCACCCCTTTCCAAGAAGATTCAATTCACCGTGAGAGAGAACAACTGGCTAGATGGATTAGCCAGGGCTATGCATGAAGCTCTCGCCCATCTTTGCAGACAGAATGTCAACTTGATCCAGGGTGCTCGCTTTGCTCATTATGCAAGGCGTGATTCTATGGGAATGCCACTGGAGATGCCAAGTCACCCAGAGATGAAGCGCCAAGTGGAGAAGCTTGACTTCTTGCTGTATGATAGACAGAAGGAATTGGACAATGCTCGAGCCTACGCCAACCACAACCTTGCCATTGCCGCCCAGAAGGCCCAGACTTTCGCGCTGCTCGTCAAGGATCGTCAATCACTTCGCCGGCAACACGAGAAGAAGGATCGCACCATCGCTCGTCTTTGTAAGAAGGTGGCCAACCTCGAGAAGACCATCCAGGAGCAAGAAGCTCAACTTGCAGCAAAGGAAGAAGAAGAGGAAGAAGGTGAAGATATCCAGGGAGATATTCACTCATACCTCATTGATGACAATGACTATCTAGAGGATGATGCCATGGACTTCTACACTGACGATGATGACTCTGACTTCATCGATGATGAGTAGATGCACTAGAGCACTATCGTAGGAGTGAGAAGTATCGGTCCAATTGTATCTTAGCTCACATAATGGTTCTTAAACCATCTGTTTTCCTTTCATGTTGTGGTGTGTGTGTTTGTATCGTGTGCCTTGATTGAATGAATGAGTGAGAAGAAGTTAGTTTGCAAAACCTGAGTTCAAATTCAAAGTTTTAGCTTTGAAAAACAAAACCATGAACCTTAGAACTTTCCCTCTTACCCCATTATCTATCTCAATCTTCAGATGACTCATGGAAACCAAGGAGGGAGCAGCTCATCGCAGGATCCAATGCTGCAAATTCTGCAGATGCTAGTTTTAGACCGTGAAGCTAGTAGAGCAGAGCGCCAAGCCAATCTAGCCACCCTACAACAGATCGCCCAGATGGCCCACAATAATCAAGGCCATGGCAATCAGGATCATCATGGATCCAAACTCAAAAACTTTCAGAATACCAATCCCCTATCTTTAACAAGTCTGAAGCCCCGTTGGATGCTGATGATTGGTTACAGACCATGGAGAATAACCTAGAAGTCGCAGGAGTTGACGCCAACGAGAAAGTTCTGTTTGCCACCCACTATCTGGCAGGAGATGCAAGAGCCTGGTGGAACAACACCCGTACAATAAACCACGATCAAGTGATGACGTGGGAAGCTTTCAAGGTCAAGTTCAGCCGCACCCATGTGCCGCAAGGTTTAGTCACCAGAATGAGAGATGAATTCAGAGAACTGAAGCAAGGCAGGATGACGGTAGTGGAGTACCGTGACAGATTTTTGTCCCTCGCTAGGTATGCACCTGATGAGATCAACACTGAAGCCAAGAAGAAAGAGAGATTCCTAAACGGACTACATGATGAGATGCAGACAGTGTTAGTCAACATCCATTTTGATGATCTCGAAGAGCTAGTCGACTTTTCCATCCATATGGAAGGGAAGATCAACCAAGCGAATGACAACCGCAAACACCGGATGATGCATCAAGCTGGGTCCCATAATACCCAGAAGTATCACCCCAACCCATCTGCCAGATATGCCCCAAGGAACAATAGACTCCCAATGTCTCGCCCAAGATATCCCAACCGTAGCGGAGGAAATGTGAAGACCAGAGGAAACAACAACAACAACCCAGGCAACTCCAACAACTTCAACTGTGCACCGCCCAAGTCCAACAACAAGAACAATACTGCCCCAAGGACTGGAAGCAATGTCGTGCCTGTTGCAGCCAAAGACAAGTCTCATATTACTTGTTTTGAGTGTGGAGTGAAGGGTCACTATTCCAACGAGTGTCCCAAGAAGATTGCAGCCACTACCAATGTGAATGCCCCAGCTCAGCAGCAGTGCCGTGTTCATCCCGGAAGAAGATTAGCCCCAGGGAATTCTCTGGACCGCAACGGCCGTCTATTCCACATGAACACTGAAGAAGCCCAAGAAGCGCCAGATGTCGTGCTGGGTATGTTTTCTGTTAACTCAGTATTAGCAAGAGTGTTGTTTGATTCTAGAGCATCGCACTCGTTTGTTACCAAAGAATTTGCATGCACTAGTAAGATTCACCCAACCAACTTAAAGCATGTTATGATAGTTCAAATACCTGGTTCAACCACCAAAGCTAGAAAAATTTGCAAGGCTGTGATACGTCCAAAATGTAGCTACTTTCCCGAACACTTTTGCTATTGTTTCTCCTCTAAACTTGTGTGATTTGGATGCAACTAACATGGACTGACGCTGTTTTCACCAGAATTGCCTTGGTGTCTACTTTTTGTGCAAAAAATCAACTATCAGGAAAAATCCCAGAAAATATGCCAAAAATCCTATTTCACCAGAAGACTCCCGGAGCCAGAATACGAGATGGAGGGGGGCTGGGCCCAGGCCACACCACCTGGCCGCGCGGGCTAGCCCAGGCCGCGCCAGGGGGTGGTCTGGCCGCCCCAGACACCTCCTTGGTCTCCCTCTTCGCCTATAAGAAGCCTTCTGACCTAAAAACTCTGGGGGGTTTGACGTTTTTCCAGAAAGAGTTCCGCTTCGCCGCCACCACCAGATTCCACGAAACAGCACCAGAAACTCCGTTCTGGCACCCTGCCGGGACGAGGAATTGGAGGAGATCATCGCCATCATCATCACCATCACTTCTCGAACGACCATCCATGTTTCCCCCATCTATGAGTGAGTAATCCCCCGCTGTAGGCTATGGGGATGGTAGGGATTGGATGAGATTGTTAGGGCATGGTGCCTAGTATCTTCTATTAGTGCTTTATGACTTTGTTGCGACTTCTTGTGCTTAATGCTTGTCACTAGGGCCCGAGTGCCATGATTTCATATCTAAACATGTTATTGATTCATTATGATAGTATTTTTTATGGTCTTACCTGCAAGTTGTATACACATGTTGTTGTCCGGAACTAAAGGCCCCGTAGTGACAGAAATCAGGATAACCGGAGGGAATGGCTTTGATGTGAGGATCACATCAGTTCATGGAGTGTTAATGCTTTGCTCCGGTGCTGTATTAAAAGGAGCACCTTAATTGCCAGTAGTTCCCTTGAGGCCTCGCTGCAAACGGGCTGGCAGGACAAAAGATGTTGTGCATGTTCTCATTGCGAGCACGTATGACTATATATGGAACACATGCCTAGGATTATCTAGTACATGGATGCTTTATCTTATTTATCTGCAATTGCCCTATGTTCTGATTGCTATGTGAATTGTCTTGTCCATGCAACGCCTGTCCATCCATCCCTATGCCTACTGCACTCGAATCCTACTGTTTGCTGCTATTGTTACTATTGTCTTTACTTTACTACTTCTGCTACTTTACTATTCCTATTACAAAACTGTTGCTAATGATAAACTATTGTGAGCAAGATTATTTCCAGGTGCAGCTGAATTGACAACTCAGTTGTTAAGGCTTATAAATATTCTTTGGCTCCCCTTGTGTCGAATCAATAAATTGGGTTTCACTTCCCTCGAAAATACTGCGATACACCCCCTATACTTGTGGATCATCAGGATGTGCCTATCAGAATACATGGGGTAGATTTTTATGCCAATCTAATAGTACTTGGAACCAAAGGTTGGAAGTAGTACTAGGGATGGATTGGATGTCGAAACATAAAGGATTGATCGACTGTGCCAAGAAAGCCATCACCATAACCAGTAGCTCTGGAGTATGAGTAGAGCATGTTACTGAAACCTTGCCCCGTCAATTCAAATGCAACAAGAGTCTAGCCCTACCCACTCTAGACCAAGTCAGAGTAGTCTGTGAATACCCCGACGTATTCCTAGATGAATTGCCCGATATGCCCCCAGATCGGGATATTGAGTTCATTATTGAACTAATTCCTAGAACTGGACCCATAGCTCAGAGACCCTATAGCATGAACCCATCAGAGTTAGTGGAGCTGAAGAAGCAACTTGATGCTATGCTGGAGAAACGCTTGATTCAACCAAGCGCATCGCCATGGAGATCGCCCGTGTTGTTTGTCGACAAGAAATATGGAGGTAACTGTTTGTGCACAGATTACCAAAAGCTGAATGATGTCACCATAAAAAACAAGTACCCACTACCCAAGATAGAGGATCTGTTTGATCAGTTGACTGGTGCTAGAGTGTTCTCTAAGATTGATCTTAGGACTGGTTATCATCAACTCAAGGTTCATGCAACGGATATTCCAAAGACCGCCTTCTCCACCAGATATGGATTGTATGAGTATACGGTCATGTCTTTTGAGGATCAGTTGTATGCCAAGTTTAGCAAATGTGAGTTCTGGCTGAAAGAAGTAGGATTCCTCGGACATATTGTGTCGGCAGGAGGAGTCACTGTTGATCCCGCCAAGATCAAAGATGTTGAAGAATGGGAAGCCCCAACCACTCAAACCCAAGTCCATACATTTCTCGGATTAGCAGGATATTATCGCAAGTTCGTAGAAGGATTTTTGAGCATCGCAAGACCCATGACCCAATTGTTGAAGAAGGACAAGAAGTTTGAATGGACCGACAAATGTGAAGCAAGTTTCCAAGAGCTCAAGAAGAGATTGATTTCAGCCCCAATATTGATTATGCCAGATATCAAGAAGCCGTTTGATGTGTATTATGATGCATCCAAGATTGGTCTCAGATGTGTGTTGATGCAAGAAGGCAAAGTCATAACATATCTATCCAGACAACTGAAGCAGCATGAGAAAAACTACCCTACCCATGATCTTGAACTAGCAGTGGTAGTTTTAGCATTGAAGACATGGCGTCATTACCTTATGGGAAATCGCTGTGCGATTTACTCAGATCACAAGAGCTTGAAGTACATTTTCACTTAGAAGGAGCTGAATATGAGTTAATCAAGGATTATGACCTTGACATTCACTATCACCCCGGCAAAGCCAATGTGGTAGCGGATGCTCTTAGCAGATTGCCGTGTAGATTAAACACCATGATTAAAGAAGCCCTGCCAAGTTTGCATGAAGAGTTGGAGTAGTTTAGAACTGAGCTAGTTAGCATAGGATTTTTAGCTAGCATTGAACTTCAACCCACTTTGATCAGTTAGATCAAGGAAGCCCAGAAGGGAAATGCAAGTATCAACGGAATCAAGCGTTGTATTGGTACAGAAAGGTACCTAGATTCACCGAAGACGAAGAAGGAGTTCTGTGGTACAAAGGACGTATCTGTGTGCCAGCAGATTCGGAGCTGAAGCAAGTTATCATGCAAGAATCTCATGATACTCTTTATTCTATCCACCCCGGAGGAACGAAGATGTATCAAGATTTGAAGGAGCAATTTTGGTGGGACAAGATGAAGAGAGAAATCGGAAGCTACATAGCCAAGTGTGATACCTATCAAAGAGTCAAAGCAGAACATCAGAGACCCGCAGGACTGTTGCAACCTTTGCAGATCCCAGAATGGAAATGGGATTCCATCGGGATAGATTTTATCACCGGTTTACCTACTTCTAGTAGGGGCAATGACTCTATCTGGGTCATCATTGATAGACTGTCCAAGGTAGCCCATTTTATACCTGTCAAGACAACCTACCAGAGCTTGAAGCTAGCCGAGCTGTACATTGCTAGAATTGTTAGTTTGCATGGAACCCCCAAGACCATAGTGTCGGATCGAGGAACCCAATTTACCTCGAGATTTTGGCAGAAAGTCCAAGAAGAATTAGGAAACAAGTTGAATTTCAGCACAACTTATCACCCGCAGACCGACAGACAGACTAAAAGAGTCAACCAAATCTTAGAAGATATGTTGAGAGCTTGTGTGTTAGAATATGGATCGAAATGGGAAGATTGTCTGCCATTCGTAGAATTTTCATACAACAACAGTTATCAAGCCAGTTTGCAAATGGCCCCATTTGAGTTCTTATATGGAAGAAAGTGTCGTACCCCTTTGAATTGGTCGCAAGTAGGAGAGAGTCAGATTTTCGGACCCGACATCCTACGAGAAGCCGAAGAAAAGGTTCACAAGGTCCGTGAGCACCTCAAGACCACCCAGTCCAGACATAAGAGTTATGCTAACAAGACACGTAGAGACCTGACCTTCAATGTCGGAGATTTTGTATATCTCAAAGTTTTGCTGTTGAAGGGAACGCAATGTTTTAGTCTGAAAGGAAAGTTAGCCCCCGGATATATTGGACCCTTCAAGATTCTAAATCGTCGAGGAGAAGTATCATATCTACTAGAACTGCCAGGAGAGACGTCAGCCATCCATAATGTGTTCCATATCTCGTTACTTCACAAGTGCTTAGAAGTTCCGGAGAACACCGAAGTTTTCAAGAACATCGATCACCGAGCCATTGATACCAACAGGGATCTGATGTATCGTGAAGTGCCCATCCGTATCTTGGAAGAAGCCATCAGAACCACCAGGACCCGGAGTATCAAATTTCTCAAGATTCAATGGAGCAACCACACCAAAGAAGAAGCTACTTGGGAGCAAGAAGATTACATTAGGACTGAGTTTCCAGATCTCTTTAGTTCCTAGTTTTTCTTAAATCTCGAGACGAGATTTTGTTTAAGGGGGGAAGGTTTGTAACATCCCAAATCTTTAATCAATATTATCAAGATCCAAATTACCCAATTTAGGGTTAACAAAAACTTTTTATTATTAAAATAATTATGAATGCATGTGTGTTTACATTAGTATAGAATTGTTTGAAAATGCCATGTTTGATTGTTCTAAATGATATGAAATGGTTTAAAGGTGAATGACACATCATCTAGACCATTTAAAAACAGAATCCAAAGAAAAAGAAATCAAATAAGAATAAAAAGACCAAATGGTCATTTTGACCATTTTAATCCACTAGGCCACTTTAGGTGTTCCTAGAAGTCAATTTCAAACAGAAACTTTCTCAACTCTTTTCACCCCTTTCTAGACCAAGTAAAGAAGTACAAAGGCTCACTTTACAATCTTACAAAAACCTTTAGCAAGACAATTTAAATAAGATTTGAAAATTGAATCCATTACATATGCATAGATCCCACTTTTTCAAAAACCACTCAAATGAGCTCCCCTTGCCAAACCCAAGCAACCACGAATGATCAATCTTATGAACAACACACCCACCAAAAATCTTTCCAAAATTGAAAGTTACATTTCTTGCGGGCATTGTATCGAACACTTGGTGATCACAGAATAAACTGCCTAACTAATACTGTTGTTGATCAATGTCTTGTCCCCCAATTGACCCCCTCACATTTCCTCTGTCTCCCTAGCACCTAACCCAGCCCCAGACACCACTCCCTCTTCACCGCTGCACCAGTAGAGCGCCGCCCAAAGATGGTCACCGTCGGTCGACCATGGACCGTCTAGTCCGGAGCTCCCCTCTCTCTCCCGCCATGTCTAGGACGATCATCGCACCCTACCTCCTCTCCCTGTCCACCCCTCGATGACAGCCAGGCCGTGGACCACCCCCAGCGACACCGCGCCCACCGTGTCTGCGACATGCCGAGCACGCGCCAGAGTGCTGCACCCGACAAGCGTGCACACGCCACGCCTCGACCGCAGCCCGCGCGCACCGCTTCGCCAAGACCCCAGCAGCCTCCCGAACATGCCCGTTCGCCGCCGCTTGACCCACAGCCACCACGCGCCACGTCGAACACCGCTTCTGCCGTGTAGAGCGTCGACCATTTTCGACCAAACGCGACCGCCCTAGCCGTGCCATTACGCCATAGAGGACCGCCAGGAGACCGCGCACCATCCTCTACCTCCAGCCGCGCCGCTAGCACCCTATAGACGCGTCGCCACCACCGCCTGACCATTTTGCACTGCCCCATCATCGAGCCTATAAAAGGAGGCCTCCCCAGCCTCATTCCTCACACCACTCAACTCCCCTATCACCACTGAGCCTTTCCCACTTCTCCCCGGAGCCAATCGATCCTTCAGTCGCCAGAATTCCATTGAAGCTGGCCGCAACAGAGGAGAAGAGGCGCCGCTGATTGCGACTGCCCCAGGAGCCACCACGACCACGCCTAGAACCACCGTCGTCCACCAGTTCGATCGCCCCCATCACCACATCTAGCTGGAGCCCTGGTAAGTCCCCGTAGACCCCCACCGTGCCGCGTTAGGGTTAGTTCTCACCGGAGTTGTTCACCGGAAAACGATGAACCACGACCGTCAATTTCTGTTCTAATCACACGACTGATATCGCCCCGTACCGCTTCGGTTAATAGTTAGTCACTGACAGGTGGGACCAGCCTGTCAGTCGCCCTCTGTGCCGCGGAGCGCCACTGGGCCGGCCCGTTAGTGTTCCTGCGCTAGCCCACAAATTCAAATAGATGGTTTTCTATTTAGATTTAAACTAGATTATGTCCACTTGTTTAAAAATCAACTCAGAGAGATCCACTTAACCAAAATGCATGATTCAATTTTGGTAGAAATATAATTAAAATCTCTATCCAGGCCCGTTGGATTGAAATCAATTGGAGTTAGAGATCACATATAGAAAAAATAACAAGACAAAGACTATTCTACATTCAAACATTTTTCAAAAATCAACCATAATAGCTTTTGAGTTATTTCCAACTCTCAAAAATCACATTTAATAATATCTATCTGAATATGTAATAATATTTAGGTTTGCATGCAGTGATTTTGGACTAGTACCAAAATAATGCTATATAGGCATTTCTAGTCACTTTAAATCATTTAAATGATAAACTTAAACTTATTGAAATATGATCAAACATTTAAATCACATTCCCATGCATTAGAATATGTGTTAATGACATGTGTCCACATGATCCCATATTTTAATTGGAGAATATTAAATTGTAATTCTTTTCAATGAGTAGAAATTACTTTTGTCAAATAAAATAAATGAAACTAGTTCTTTAAATCTTGTGATGATTGTGATGATACTAGATCATCAAGTCTCAACACCCGGATTTTTAATCCCAGATGCCCGTTATGCCATACCTCGCAATCCCAGGATTACCATTTTTGCGAGACATAACGGATTGGATATCACAGTACATCATCCATTACAAACCATACATAAGGTCTTACACAAATAAGGATCTGATGATCCAGTCTTTAATACAGCAAGCAGCGGAAATAAAAGATAAGCGTAGCGGTGGGGTCCATCTTCAGGGGCACAGGCAATGCTGACGAAGGCAGATAGTCCTAGTTATCATAACCGTCCTAATGACCATCCTCTTGATAGTCTCCTTCATAGTCTGGCCATGAGAATAGCCAGGGACAAAAGCCATGAGTACTCTTTAAGTACTCGCAAACTACTATTAACAGGTACTATAGTTCTAAGTTAAAGTGCTAAATCTAAGTTTAACTATAAAGTTAAGTTTGAAACCTAAGCTAAGTTCAGAAGCAAAGAAAGATAAAGTAAGGTTCTAGAATCACTTAAGTTGTGAAGCTATTGTCATAAACACAACCCTGTTGTGGTCAAGTCAAAGTTCATCATTCATTTCAAGTTATTTGGAAAACATCTGACAACGAAATAGTATGGCCATTCCAACTGTCCATAACCGCGGACGCGGCTATTTGAATAGTTTGACACTCTGCAGAGGTGGTACACTTTCACCACAAGATTCGATACATCTGTTAGGGATAACCCTGAATCATCATACTTAGTATGCAGATAATCAAACATAACCTTCCCTTTACACACCCTAGTATAAGCACCTCTCCTATGAGCATGGCCTCCCAACCATGACCATCAGTCATCTTGGGCAGTGCATAGGTGGACATCATGAGAGGTAGCCTCAGCTCAAACCTCTCCCATGAGGGAAATAATACTAATGCATATAAATTTCCAGCTAAGCCTTACCCAATTCAGGTAATGTGGTTGTACGGTAAATTTGGAATGGTATCGCATCCGAATCCAACCATCAGTTTTATAAAAGGGTTAAGGCTCATGCCTCATCATTTTCATCATCATAAACCAGTTGTGTTTCTCAACACATGTCAAAACATCTCAATAGAATGACTCATCATTCCAAGGTTTTCACAATTCATTTTCACCAATTGTTCCCATCTAAAGTGACTCAAGTTTTTGATCTACTCTAAATTACTAAGTTAAGAGTGTTCACTAAGGTGGAAGGATGGGATCAATCTCATGCCATAGAATGACATCTAAAGGTTGCTAAGTAGGTCAAGTTTTATACTTTTTATGCTACCTTCAAAACAAGTAAAGAACTTTGTGTAAACTAAGGGAGGTAAAACTTGTCAATAAGACTTGAGGTACTAATAGTTAAAGGGGGTGTGATCAAAGCATGCTTATGGCATCTTTGCTAAACCATCTAGTTTGTTTCTAGTTTGCTAAGTACTAAACTTGCAAGGGTTAATCTTGGGTATTGCTAGCTTGCTAAGGGTAGCTTGCACTGTTAATGGTGGCTTGCCTTGGTTGGTGCAGTGGTTGAAGTTTTCTTCGTCTTCGTCTTGATAGCACTCCTCCTCCTCGTAGACTTGGTCGGTACTATCTTCTATAAAAATACATACGGAGTAGACAATCACCAAACAATACTTAACTAGGCTAGATAGCATTATAAGACACACAATTTATGATCTATTATCATCACAAGCATCACAAGTTTAATTCAATAGTTTCAACCTTTTTATTTTAGAAAAGTAATTTCTACTCATTGAAAATTTAACTAAGATTTAATATTCACCACTTAAAATATGGGATCATGTTGACACATGTCATCACCACATATGCTAACATGTGGGAATGATATTTAAGGGTTGGATCAATATTACTTTGGTTTAAGTTCATTATTTAATGATTTAAAGTGACTAGAAATGCCTATATAGCATTATTTTTGTACTAGTCCAAAGTCACTGCATGTAAACTTTAATATATTTCATATTTGGATAGATATGATGAAATGTGATTTTTGAGAGTTGGAGTCAACCCAAAATCTAACTTGGTTGATTTTATAAAAATGTTGCAAGTTGCAAAAGCTTCTGTTTTGTTATTTTTATTAGGAGAGATCTATAAGTTTAATTGAATTAAATCCAATGGGCTTCGATAGATCATCTTCATACCTTTCATACAAAGTTGGTGTCATGCAATTTGGATTTATAAAACTCTCTGAATTGAATTTTAAATTAGGGGACAGAAACTAGATTTAACTAAAAAGAAAAATCCAGATTTGAACGGGTGGGCTAGCGCGGGAAAGAAGTTGGGCCGGCCTAGTGGCGCTCTGCGGCGCGGGGCTCAGCTGACAGGAGGGTCCCGCTTGTCAGCGGCACTTAACACGTGAAATAATACGCGCGTTGTGGGCCGTAGGATTAGAAGGGGAATCTACTGCTGAGGGTCGTCGTCGACGACGAACAGGTCGCCGACGAGATTGAACCCTAGCGGTTCGGTGGGAGTCTGCTAGGGATGTACCAGGGCTCCAGCGGGGTCAGCGAGGTGGGCAAACAAACTGGAAGACAACAACGAGGCGAGGCGTGGTTGCGGTGGAGCTTGGGGTAGTCGCAATCAGCGGCGCCCTTTTCCTCCAGAGGCGGCTGCTCTGGCTCCAATTCCGGCGAGCTGCTGCTCCCTTTGCTCCGGCTAGAGGTGGGTGAGGTTCAGAGAGGTGAGGGGAGTGGAGTGGTGTGGAGAGAAGAGGCTGGGGAGGGCTCCTTTTATAGGCCCGACGGTGAGACCGAGCGGGATGGGCAGGCGACGGTGGCGACATGGCTACGGCGGGGTAGAGGCATGGCTGGGGGTGGCGATCGACGGGCGGTCCCCTGGCGGTGCTCTAGGGATTGAATGCGGCCGTAGGGGCGGTGGCATGTGGTCTGGGCGAGGTGGCGCTCTGAGCGGCAGAGGCGGCGATGTCCACGGCGAGCGGTGGCTGTGAGGCATTGGGCGGTGAACGGGGGTGTCTGGGGGGTTCTCTAGGTCGTGGCGGAGCGGCGGGCGTGGGATGCGGCCAAGGGGCGGTATGTGCGAGCGGGGACAGAGCGCGCTCTGGGGGCGGCACCGGCATGGTGCGGTGGCAATGGGCGCGTGGTATCCTCGGTGGTCCACTGCAGGGCTGGGCTCGGGCAGGGTACAGGGGGTGGCGGTGAGGTGTGAGCTACCTCCTAGACATGGAGAGAGAAGCGGGAGAGGGCTGCTACGGTGAGTGCACGGTCGGCCGGCGAGAGGGGGCTCGGCATGGCAGTGCAGTGCAACTAGGAGGTAGGGGAGATGCTGGTGTGGGTCTGGTCAGGCTTGAGGGGGGACAAGATGATCAAGGCACCTCCAAATTGCTAGACAAAATTATCTCAAAACAGTATTAGTTAGGCCAATATGATCTTGCTAGCAAGGTGTTTGATGAAATGGCCGAAAGAGAAAAGGTTTTGAATTTTGGTTTCAAAAGTTTTGAGTGATCTCCACTAGTGCTAGGTAGTCTCTGGTTGCAAGGGTTTTGAAAGTGGAGCTCAAATAGATGGGTTTTGAAATAGGGGTGATCTATGCATATGCATTAGATTCAATTTTCAAATGCCAATTAAAATAAGTAAAAGAATGTTTTTAGCAGATCAAAAAGTGGGCCTTGGTACCTCATTATGTGTACTAGCAAGGGGTACAAGGATCAAGAATCATTTCTGTTAAGAATTGAGTGCTAGGAGTAGCCAAAGTAGTGTAGTGGATTAAAATGGCCAAAATGACCATTCCTCCTTTTTAATTCTTTTTGATTTGATTTTCTTTAGGAAAAGTTTTGGAATGATGTAGATGATGTTTAAATCACCTAAGAAACATTTTACAAGCATTGGATCACTTAAACTAGGCACTTCAAATCAACTCCTATTTTAAAATGCACACACATATGAATGCTTTTATTTTTAATTTGAAAAAGTTTTTGTTAACCCCAAATTTGATGATTTAGATCTTGATAAGCTTGGATTGAAGTTTTGGGATGTTACAAACCTTCCCCCCTTAAACAAAATCTCATCCTGTGATTTACAAAGAAAACTAGGAACTAAAGAGATCTGGGAACTCTGTCCTGATGTAATCTTCTCGCTCCCAAGTAGCTTCCTCCTCGGTATGGTTGATCCACTGAATCTTGAGAAACTTGATGCTTCTGGTCCTGGTGGTTCTGTAAGCTTCTTCTAAGATACGGATGGGTACTTCCCGATAGGTCAGGTCATTGTTGATTTCCACAACTCTGTGATCGATATTCTTGAAAACTTCAGTCTTCTCAGGCACTTCTAAGCATTTGCGAAGTAACGAGATATGGAACACATTATGGATGGCTGACATCTCTTCAGGCAGTTCCAGTTGATACGATACTTCTCCTCGGCGGTTTAGAATCTTGAAAGGTCCGATATATCTGGGGGCTAACTTTCCCTTCAGACTAAAGCGTTGAGTTCCCTTCAATGGTGAAACTTTGAGGTATACAAAATCTCCTACATTGAAAGTCAGGTCCCTCCTTCTCTTGTCAGCATAACTCTTCTGTCTGGATTGGGTGATCTTGAGGTGCTCACGGACTTTGTGAACTTTCTCTTCTGCTTCTCGGAGAATGTTGGGTCCAAAGATCTGACTCTCTCCTACTTGCGACCAATTCAAAGGGGTACGACACTTTCTTCCGTATAGGAATTCAAATGGTGCCATCTGCAAACTAGCTTGATAACTGTTGTTATATGAGAATTCTGCGAAAGGCAGGCGGTCTTCCCATTTTGATCCGTATTCCAACACACAAGCTCTAAGCATATCCTCCAAGATCTGGTTGACTCTCTCAGTTTGTCCATCTGTTTGCGGGTGATAAGCGGTACTGAAGTTCAACTTGGTTCCTAAACCTTCCTGAACTTTCTGCCAAAATCTTGAAGTAAATTGGGTTCCTCGATCTGATACGATGGTCTTGGGGGTTCCATGCAGACTAACAATCCTAGCAATATACAGCTCTGCTAGCTTTGCACTCTGGTAGGTTGTCTTGACAGGTATGAAGTGGGATACCTTGGACAATCTATCAACGATGACCCAGATTGAGTCATTTCCCCTACTATAAGTAGGTAAACCAGTGATAAAGTCCATTCCGACGGAATCCCATTTCCATTCCGGAATCTGCAATGGTTGCAATAGTCCTGCAGGTCTTTGATGCTCGGCTTTGACTCTTTGACAGATGTCACATTTGGTGATGTAGCTTCCGATCTCTCTCTTCATCTTGTGCCACCAAAATTGCTCTTTCAAATCCTGATACATCTTTGTTCCTCCGGGGTGGATAGAATAAAGAGTATCATGAGCTTCCTTCATGATAATTTCCTTCAGTTCTGAATCTGCTGGCACACAGATACGTCCTTTGTACCATAGCATTCCTTCTTCATCTTCAGTGAATCCAGGTACCTTTCCTGTACCAATACGACGTTTGATTCTGTCGATACTTTCATTCCCTTTCTGGGCTTCCTTGATCTGGCTAATCAAAGTGGGTTGAAGTTCAATGCTAGATAAGAACCCTTTGCTAACTAATTTAGTCCTGAACTGCTCCAACTCCTCATACAAACTTGGTTGCTTCTCCTTGATCATGGTGTTAAGCCTACACGGCAATCTGCTAAGAGCATCTGCTACCACATTGGCTTTGCCGGGGTGACAGTGAATGTCAAGGTCATAATCCTTGATTAACTCTATCCATCTTCTTTGCCTCATATTCAGCTCCTTCTGAGTGAAGATATACTTCAAGCTCTTATGATCTGAGTAAATCTCACAGCGATTACCCATCAAATAATGACGCCATGTCTTCAATGCTAGAACCACAGCTGCTAGCTCAAGATCATGGGTAGGATAGTTCTGCTCATGCTGCTCCAGTTGTCGAGACAGATACGCGATAACTTTGCCTTCTTGCATCAATACACATCCTAGGCCAATCTTGGATGCATCACAATATACATCAAACGGCTTATTGATGTCTAGCATGATCAAAATTGGGGCTGATATCAATCTCTTCTTCAGCTCCTAGAAACTGGCCTCACATTTGTCTGTCCATTCAAACTTTTTGTCCTTCTTCTACAATTGGGTCATTGGTCGGGCTATGCTCGAGAATCCTTCTACGAACTTGCGGTAGTATCCCGCTAATCCGAGAAATGAACGGACTTGGGTTTGAGTGGTTGGGGCTTCCCATTCATTGTCATCTTTGATCTTGGTGGGATCAATAGAGACTCCTCCGGCAGACACAATATGTCCTAGGAATCCTACTTCTTTCAGCCAAAACTCACACTTGCTGAACTTGGCATATAGTTGATTCTCAAATGTTGCTCATGCTCTTTTTCTGACTTGGAGTAGATAAGGATGTCGTCGATGAACACAACTACAAACTTATCTAGGAAATTCATAAAGATCTTATTCATGAGATTCATGAAATAAGCAGGGGCATTGGTTAATCCAAAAGACATAACCGTATACTCATATAAACCATAGCGAGTAGTAAAGGCGGTCTTCGGAATATCCGTTGCACAAATCTTAAGTTGGTGATAACCAGTCCTAAGATCAATCTTTGAGAATACCTGAGCTCCGGTCAACTGATCAAATAGATCCTCTATCTTTGGCAAGGGGTACTTGTTCTTGATGGTGACGTCATTCAACTTTCTGTAATCTATACACAGACGATTGACTCCATCTTTCTTGTCGATGAATAACACTGGTGATCTCCATGGCGATGCGCTTGGTTGAATCAAGCCTATTGCTAACATGGCATCCAACTGCTTCTTCAGTTCCACTAACTCTGAGGGGTTCATGCTATAGGGTCTCTGGGCTATAGGTCCGGTTCCGGGGATTAGTTCGATAATGAACTCAATATCCCTATCCGGGGGCATACCTGGCAATTCATCTGGGAATACGTCGGGGTATTCACAGACTACTCTGACTTGGTCAATGGTAGGCAGGGCTACACTCTTGTTGCACTTGAATTGACGGGGCAAGGTTTCAGAGATATGTTCTACTGTTACTCCAGAACTACTGGTCATGGTGATGGATTTCTTAGCACAGTCTATCAGTCCTTGATGCCTTGACATCCAGTCCATGCCTAGTACTACTTCCAATCCTTTGGTTCCAAGTACAATTAGGTTGGCATAAAAATCTATCCCATGTATTCTGATAGGTACAGCTTTGCAAATTTTTCTAGCTTTGGTAGTTGAGCCAGGGATTTGAACTATCATGACATGCTTCAAGTTGGTTGGGCGAATCTTACTAGTGCATACAAATTCTTCGGTGACAAAGGAATGCGATGCTCCAGAATCAAACAATACTCTTGCTAAAACTGAGTTGACAGAAAACATACCCAGCACTACATCTGGTGCTTCTTGGGCTTCTTCTGCGTTCATGTGGAAGAGACGACTGTTGCGGTTGTGCAGGTTCCCTGGGGCAAACCTCCTTCTTGGCTGAACACGATGCTGCTGCTAAGCTGGGACATTCACATTGGCATTGGCGGCAGCCTTCTTGGGACACTCATTGGAGTAGTGACCTTTCACTCCACACTCGAAACAGGTGATCTGGGACTTGTCTTTGGCTGCGACCGGTATAGCATTGCTGCCAGTTCTGGGTGCAGTGTTGCTGTTGTTGTTGTTGTTGTTGTTGTTGTTGTTGCTCTGCTCTGGGTGCAGTGTTGCTGCCAGTTCTGGGTGCAGTGATCTGGGAGTTGTGATTGTTTCCTCCGGACTTCACATTACCTCTGCTACGGTTGGGTTAACTTGGGAGAGGATTTGGGGGTCGGTTGTTCCTTGGTGCATATCCTGGTGAGGGGTTGGGACGGTACTTCTGGTGACTACTGGATCCAGACTGCTGCATCATACGACGCTTGCGGTTGTCGTTTGCCTGGTTAATCTTCCCTTCCATCTGAATGGCAGAGTCGACTAGCTCTTCGAGATCCTGAAAATGGATGTTGACGAGGACAGTCTGCATCTCATCATGTAGTCCGTTCAAGAATCTCTCCTTCTTCTTGGCCTCCGTGTTGATCTCATCCGGTGCATATCTGGCAAGTGACAGGAATCTGTCATGGTACTCCACCACAGTCATTCTTCCTTGCTTCAATTCGCGGAATTCATCTCTCATCCTGTTGATGAGACCTTGCGACACGTGGGTGCGGCTGAACTTGACTTTGAATGCTTCCCAGGTCATCACCTGGCCATGGTTCATATTGCGGATGCTATTCCACCAAGCTCTTGCATCTCTCGCCAGATAGTGGGTGGCGAAGAGAACTTTCTCATTTTCATCAACTCCTGCAACTTCAAGGTTGTTTTCCGTGGTCTGTAACCAGTCATCAGCATCTAGGGGCGGCGGGGGGTTCTCCAGGTCGTGGCAGAGCGGCGGGCGTGGGCTGCAGCCAAGGGGCGGTCTGTGCGAGCGGGGACAGAGCGTGCTCTGGGGGCGGCACCGACATGGTGCGGTGGCACTGGGCGCGTGATATTCTCGGTGGTCCACTGCAGGGCTGGGCTCGGGCAGGGGACAGGGGCGGCGGTGAGGTGTGAGCTACCTCCTAGACATGGAGAGAGAAGCGGGAGAGGGCTGCTGCGGCGAGTGCACGGTCGGCCGGCGAGAGGGGGCTCGGCATGGCAGTGCAGTGCAGCTAGGAGGTAGGGGAGATGCTGGTGTGGGTCTGGTCAGGCTTGAGGGGGGACAAGATGATCAAGGCACCTCCAAATTGCTAGACAAAATTATCTCAAAACAGTATTAGTTAGGCCAATATGATCTTGCTAGCAAGGTGTTTGATGAAATGGCCGAAAAAGAAAAAGTTTTGAATTTTGGTTTCAAAATTTTTGAGTGATCTCCACTAGTGCTAGGTAGTCTCTGGTTGCAAGGGTTTTGAAAGTGGAGCTCAAATAGATGGGTTTTGAAATAGGGGTGATCTATGCATATGCATTAGATTCAATTTTCAAATGCCAATTAAAATAAGTGAAAGAATGTTTTTAGCAGATCAAAAAGTGGGCCTTGGTACCTCATTATGTGTACTAGCAAGGGGTACAAGGATCAAGAATTGTTTCTGTTAAGAATTGAGTGCTAGGAGTAGCCAAAGTAGTGTAGTGGATTAAAATGGCCAAAATGACCATTCCTCCTTTTTAATTCTTTTTTATTTGATTTTCTTTAGGAAAAGTTTGGGAATGATGTAGATGATGTTTAAATCACCTAAGAAACATTTTACAAGCATTGGATCACTTAAACAAGGCACTTCAAATCAACTCCTATTTTAAAATGCACACACATATGAATGCTTTTATTTTTAATTTGAAAAAGTTTTTGTTAACCCCAAATTTGATGATTTAGATCTTGATAAGCTTGGATTGAAGTTTTGGGATGTCACATCAAGTGTGTGCCTTAGTGTGCTAAATAGACTAGTCAAAGTATTGTTTGGTTATTGTGTATCCCGTATGTATTTATAGACGATAGTATCGAGCAAGTCTACGAGGAGGAGGAGTTCTACCCCGAAGAAGACGAGGAGAATTTCAACCACTGCACCAATCAAGGCAAGCTATTATTGGCAAGCTAATACTTGCAAGCCATCACTAGATGCAAGTTAACCTCAGCAAGATGCATTAGGCATGCTTTGGTTATACCTTTTGATTTTATACCCATCCCAAGTTTTACTTGCAAGTTTTAGTTTTGTTTTACCAAAGTATCTTTACTTCTAGTAATGCTTGGTGAGATTTTTAGAAAGTAGTATAGATAGCATAAAGAGTATAAAACTTGGCCATACTAGATGTCATTCTATGGCATGAGATTGAGGTTAGCATCCCACCTTAGTGAACACTCTTAACCTTAGTGCCTAGTGCTAAACATAAAACTCTTTAGATGGGAATACTTGGTGAAAATGCTTATGAAAACCTTGGAATGATGAGTCATTCTATTGAGATGTTTTGACATGTGTTGAGAAACACAAATGGTTTATGATGGTGAAAATGTTGAGGCATGAGCCTTAGCCCTTTATAAACACGGATGGTTGGGTTTGGATGCCATACCATTCCAATTTTACCGTACAACCACAATACCTAAATTGGGTAAGGCTTAGCCGGAAGTTTATATGCATTAGTATGGGTTCCCTCACGGGAGAGGTTTGAGCTGAGGCTACCTCTTGATGTTGTCCTCCTATGCAGTGCCCAGGATGGCAGATGGCCATGGCTGGGAGGCCAAGCTCATAGGAGAGGTGCTTATACTAGAGTGTGTAAGGGAAAGGTTATGATTCATTATCCGCATACTAAGTATGATGATTCAGGGTTATCCCTGACGGATGTATCGAATTTTGTGGTGAAAGTGTACCACCTCTGCAGAGTTTCAAACTATTCGAATAGCTGCATCCGTGGTCCTGGACAGTTGGAGTGGCCATACTGTTCCGTCGTCAGATGTTTTCAAAATGACTTATGAAATGAATTGTGACTTGACTTGACCACAACAGGGTTGTGACTATGAAAACTAAGTTCCCCACTTAGGTGATTTAGAACTTTATTTTTTTTATCTTTCTTTGTTTCTGAACTCAGCTTAGGTTTCAAACTTAACCTTGCAGATAAACTTAGAGTTTAGCATTTCCTACTAGAACTACCTTACTTGTTAGTGATAGTTTGCGAGTACTTAAAGAATACTCATGGTTGTGTCCCTGGCTATTCCTGTGGCCAGACTATGAGGAGGACTATCCGGAAGAAGGACAGCAGGACGGCTACGACAACTAGGATCATCTCCCATCGTCAGCATTTCCTATGACACTGAAGATGGAGCCCACCGCTACTCTTATTATTCTGCTACTTGTTTGTACTAAGACTGGATCATGAGATCCTTTATTTGTGTAAAACCTTATTATGATTTGTAATGGATGATGTACTGTGATATCCAATCTGTTATGTCTCGCAAAAATGGTAATCCTAGGATTGCGAGGTATGGCATAACATGCATCTGGGATTAAAAATCCGGGTGTTAATAGTGTGGGCATTGATATTTTAGTTGTTTCCCTCCCATGTGTAGTTGTGTATACCGTTGTAATGCTTGATGAAGCGGACCCCAACCGACTTTACGCGTTCATTCGCGAGACTGGTCCATGCTTGACATACGGCTTGTACCATATAAAGTGGCTTAGGGGGGTGTCTGTCTCTCTCGTATTCGTTGGTATGCCATTTGCAACGGAGGGCCCAGAAAGGGGTGCAGTAGAGACAACTACTTGATCATCGTTGTGCTGAAAGTTTGTAGGTAAGAACGGTTCTTGTACAAAAGCCCATTCAGCCACGTAAAACATGCAAAGATAAAGTAGAGGCGTCTAACTTTGTTTTTCAGGGGGTGTTGCTTTGTGATATGGTTGTGGAAAAGTTAAAGTGATTACCTTATGTTAGGTAGTAGTAGATAGTCACGGAGGTGACAGACTACCACGCCGGAAAGATACCGGTACCCTGGTGTCTATGGCGTCGGAACTCTGGCGCCGGAATCCGATGATGACGGATGGAGATCACGACGTGAAGGAGCATATCACATCGCATTTACATTCAATGTTATTGTTTGTATATATTATTGTGTGCTAGTATTAGATACTCGATGGTATCCTAATAAGATGATCCCTGTTAAAATTACCAATGATTGCGTTCCCCCTTAGTGTGCACCACCAACAAAGTTCTTCAGTATGAGGCGACCCGCGGTGAGTGGGTGTCAGACATATCTACATTCGCATACAGTGGATGTAAGCCATGTTGCACAGCGAATACACTAAGGTTGAGTTGGCGAGCCTAGCATGTATAGACATGGCCTCGGAACACGGATGGTCAAAAGATCGAGCACGAGTCGCATGAATGATGTGACCGACGTTTAGCGTCCACCGTAGAACCCACATTGATGGCCGTGACGATCGGGGGAGATGTGGGGAAAAGGGTCGTGTTATAACTAGGAACCATTCATGGGATAGGTGTTTCTGAGTGGAGTTATTATTAACTCATTTAATTATAAACTTATTCTAAATTCCTTTTGCAATTATAAATGTAGAAAAGGTTCTCCCCGGTGCCACCTTTCCTATTGATGATTGATTGGTTAGAAGGAGAGAAGCTCAGGCTAGACAGATCAAACTTCTCTATGTGGGTTACACGTCTCCATGTTCTCCTTAGCAAGAATGATGTGGTCGACCAGATACTCGACGAGATGAATTTGGATCAGCCCATTAACCTAGAGACCACAGAGCAGCGGGAAGACCGCTATCACTGCCGGGAGATGGCCTCCTTCATTTCAGTTACAATGCATTTCGGAATGGTGGACAGGCTGTGGCCTGTTGTGGGTAATGTCAACCCTCGTACGGTAATGCTACAGCTTAGGACACATTTCATGGAACAAGCACGCATATGGGAGCATGAGCTGATGGGAGACTTTCTCTCCATTAAGATGGAGGAGAACTCATCGCTTGACGACCACTTGGAGCGCATGCATGATGTGTACATGAGGCCCGCATACTTCCTAGATAGCTGGATGACGGGATCTTTTGCAAATAGCGGTGTGCTGCGGTCGCTGCCAGCAAGCTACCAAGCACAAGTTAGGACTTGCATTATGAGAGGCGACGCTGAAACACTGGATTTCCACAGGTTCATATCACATTTCAGGAATGTGATGGTTGAACCTGTTGTCGCTAAGGTCATCAATGACAAAGGTATATATTTGATATACAATTTTATAAATGTTATAATCTTGCAAACACATTTGCGGTTTTAAGTATATTTGATACTTGTTTTGTTTTACTGAAAACAGGTCCTTATGTATGAGAGGTGCTTGCTGGAGAGGAGGTGACGTTGCATGTTGATGACGAGCATGATGATGATGGCCAACGACACTATCCCTCAACATTTATCACTTAGTTTATGTTTTGCATAGTTACTGTAATCAAAAGATTGTGAACTTCTTTAATGTGTCTCACACTTAGTGAGACGGTTATTCATATCAGTTTGTAACAAACAGTTGTTCCACTTTTATGAATGATTTCTATTCGTGTTCATATCTTGTTCGATTACGTGTGAATTATCCTTGTTTTGAAACTAATTGATAATGCATGAACATTTGTAAAGTATTGAAATGCCTTTAAAAATACCCAACTTAATGATATGTTCATTAATGAATGAAACCATTGTTTGAATTCAAAAGTTATGTTGATAATATGTGAAAGACATTCGATTTCTTGTCACATATAAATCATGCCTAAGTTTGGAAAAATAACTTGAACACCGTGTATTACTTGAATACAAAGTGTTTAATAAATTATTAAAAGTAAATACATATTCGATGTATTGTGTTTTAACAAAATGGTAATTATCATTATATGATTGTTTAAATGTGTAAAGAAGTTTACCAAAGGAAACATGAAGATGAAACTATTTGATATGATCAAAGTGCTTCACCAACAAAGGGTATAAAGATAAATGAGAATCTAATTACTACGATTTGATCAATACTAATGAAATTCAACTTTATAAGATTGGCATAAAGAGAATTGTGGAATACAAAGTGTTTTGAAATGTCAAAATGCAAAGCATCACAATGTGATATTAGATATCAAAATGGGTGAATAGATGGCGCCAAATAAATAGTTGTAGTGTAGATATAGAGACCATTAGTTAAAAATAGTTAGCACTCAATTAGAATATATAGTGAACCATTTGAATTCGTGAAAGCGGCTCCATATCTGGTATGGATCGTCGTGAAAGTTTTGGGGTTATTCGATATAACCAAAACAATAGTGAATAAGCCCTTGTAGAGTATTCATTGGAAACTTTGAATACGAAATCCATAGCTGAAACCAAAAGAGAAGAAAAACTAGTATTGCTTGATTTTTGCTACATTTTCGAGAAAGTTCACATTCAGTGATATTGCTCAATTATGGAGCAAATGAAAGATAGTGAAAAACACGATGATGATTCAAATCCCTGCATCAGAGTGTTGAAAAGCGTAACGGACAACGTGAAGGGTTTCGCAGCATAGTAAATCAAAATTTTCTACGGAAGCGAACAGAGGGAAAGCCAAGATCTAATCTAGGAGATGCAAACAACGAGAGAGATTGGATTAGATCTTCATACCCTTGAAGATTCGCACAGCGGAACGTTCGTAGGAACGTGGGTGATGTAGTCGTACTCGCTTCTCCTCCTCGCGATCCGATCCGATCTAGCACCACAAGTGGCGGTGCCTCCGTGAGATGCACACGTGCAGCACCTCGACGTCTCCTCCTTCCTCGGACCAGCAAGTAGGGTGGAGAGATAGATTGGATCTACAACACGACGGCGTGGTGTATATGGTGGAGAATTTCTGCAGCAGGGCTTCGCCTACAAACAGTCGGGAGGGAGAGAGGAGGGCAGCAGGGCAACTAGGGTTTGGAGGAAGGTGTGTAGTGTGTGGAGGGGGCGCACCAGCCCTCTCTATATAGAGGGGGGTGCGGCCAGCCCTTGCCCATCCTCCAAGCCTATCTCTAGTTTAAACGATTTAAACTTATCCCTTATCTAGAAACCCTATCTCTAGTTTAAACGAGTTTAAACTTATCTAGGATCGGCTGGGCCCTATGGGGCCTTGTGCCCCTGGCCCAATGCGGCCAGGACACTCCCTCATAGGCCCATGCCCCCTCCCGGAAGGTGGGACCACGTTGGCCCCCTTCCGGAAGGTTCTAGAAGCTTCCGGTACAATACCGATTAATCCGGAACAATTCCGAACTCCAAAAACTGCACTGCCTTATATGAATCTTATTCTCCGGAACCTCTCGTGATATCCTGGATCCCATCCGAGACTCCGAACAAAAATTCATAAACCAATTATCCAATCTATCCTAGCGTCGAGACACGTTAAGTGTGTGACCCTGCGGGTTCGAGAATATGCAGACATGATCTTCTATCAATAATCAACAGCGGGGTCTGGGCACCCATATTGACTCCCACACATTCATCGATGATCATATCGGATGAACCACGATGCCAGGATTCAATCAATCCCATATATATTCCCTTCGTCTCGCGATATTTTACTTGCCCGAGATTCGATCGTCGGTATCGTCATACCTAGTTCAATCTCGTTCACAGCAAGTACTTTACTCGTTCCGTAATCCGATATCACTTTGTGATTAACTCCTTAACCACATGCTTGCAAGCGGTGTTGATATCGATTACCGAGTGGGCCCGAAGTATATCTCTCCGACTTGGGAGGGACAAATTCCATCTCGATACATACAACCCAACAGATACTTTCCGATCACCTGAGAGACACCTTTATGATCACCCTCTCATAGGATGACGTTTGATGACCTCAAAGCTTTCTTCCGATACCAGGGAGTTGTATTATCTCATGGTCTTAAGGAATAAAATATTTGACATGAGAAAAGCTTCGCAAAGACGAACACGATGAAACGATCTAATAGCTTTGCTTAGTTTGGGTCTGTCCACCATATTATTCTCCCAATGATATGATCTCATTATCAATCGACAACTCATGTCTATGGTTAGGAAACCTTAACCATCATTGATCAATGAGCTAGTCCATAGAGGCGTACTAGGGACACGGTGTTGTTCACAAACCACACAAGTATTAATGTTTCCGCTTAATACAATTCTAGCATGGAATATAAACTTTATCATGAACAAGAATTATAATAATAACATCTTTATTATTGCCTCTAGGGCATAATTCCAACAGTCTCCCACTTGCACTAGAGTCAATAATATAGTTTACATTTGGCAACAATCTCACACCCATGGCACTGAGGTGCTGATCATGTTTTACATGTGGAAGAGGTTTAGTCAATGGATCTGCAACATTCAGATCTATATGTACTTTGCTGATCTTCAGATCTCCATCTGCTATATAATCTCGGATTATATGAAACTTGCGGTTGATATGCTTGGTCTTTGGATGACATCTTGGTTCCTTAGCGAGTGCTATGGCGCCAGTGTTGTCACACAATATCTCCAGTGGGTCCAATGCACTTGGAACCACGCCAAGCTCAGTGATGAAGTTTCTGATCCAAACTCCTTCACTTGACGCTTCTGCAGCAGCCATGTATTCCGCTTCTACTGTAGATCCCGCGATCACGCTTTGCTTGCAGCTTCTCCAGCTCACAGCTCCTCCATTCAAAATATACACGTATCCTGTCTGAGATTTACAATCATCCTTGTCGGTGTCGAAACTAGCATCGACATAACCTTTTACGACGAGTTGTTCATCACCCCCATAGACTAAGAACATTTCTTTTGTCCTATTTAGGTACCTTAGGATGTTCTTCACGGCTGTCCAGTGTTCCACTCCTGGATCACTTTGATATCTGCTCGTCAAACTAAGAGCATTGGACACATCCGGTCTAGTACACAACATGGCATACATGATGGAGCCTATGGCCGAGGCATAAGGCACTTTGCTCATAGCTTCCCTATCATTTACCGTAGCTGGACACTGAGCCTTGCTCAATATCTTACCTGACAACATAGGCACTGAACCTTTCAATGCGTTATCCATTCTGAACCTTTTCAGAACTTTGTCTAGGTATGTACTCTGGCTTAAAGCTATCAGGCGTCTTTGTCTATCTCTATAGATTTTGATGCCCAATATATAAGCAGCTTCACCTAGGTCTTTCATTGAAAAACACTTGTTCAAATAACTCTTCACATCGTTAAGCATGTTGATGTCATTTCCAATAATCAATATGTCATCCACATATAGTACCAGAAACGTCACCGAGCTCCCACTCACTTTCTTGTAGATGCAAGCTTCATAGCAATTTGAAACAAATCCAAAGCTCTTGATCACTTGATCAAAACGAAGGTTCCAACTCCGAGATGCTTGCTTCAGTCCATAAATGGAACGCTGAAGTTTGCATACTTTATCAGCATCCTTAGGATCGACAAAACCTTCGGGTTGCATCATATACAACTCTTCATCAATGTTGCCATTGAGGAAAGCAGTCTTGACATCCATTTGCCATATTTCATAATCATGAAACGCAGCAATTGCTAATTAAATCCGAATGGACTTAAACATCGCTACGGGAGAGAAAGTCTCATCGTAGTCAACACTTTGAACTTGTCGAAAACCTTTCGCAACAAGCCGTGCTTTATAAACGGTAACATTACCATCCGCGTCCGTTTTCTTCTTGAAGATCCATTTGCACTCAACGGCCTTTCGGTCGCTAGGAGGGTCCACCAAAGTCCATACTTGGTTTTCGCTCATGGATCCCAATTCGGATTTCATGGCTTCTAGCCATTTCTCAGAGTCTGGGCTCATCATCGCTTCCTCATAGTTCGTAGGTTCACTGTCTTCTACTAACAAGACTGTCAAGACAGGGTTGCCGTACCACTCAGGAGGGGCACGCGACCTTGTCGACCTGCGACGTTCAGTAGCAGCATCGTCCGAAGCTTCATGATCCTTGTCATTAGCTTCCTCTATTGTTGGTGCAGGCGGCACTGGAACAATTTCAGGTGCTGCGCTACTCTCCAATTCAAGAGAAGGTTCAATAACCTCGTCTAGCTCTACTTTCCTCCCACTCACCTCTTTCGAGAGAAACTCCTTCTCAAGAAAGGAACCGTTCTTTGCGACAAACACTTTGCCTTCGGTTCTGTGATAGAAGGTATACCCAATAGTTTCCTTAGGGTATCCTATGAAGACGCATTTCTCCGCTTTGGGTTCGAGCTTGTCCGGCATCAACTTCTTGACGTAAGCTTCGCATCCCCAAATTTTAAGAAACGACAACTTAGGTTTAGCACCAAACCACAGTTCATACGGTGTCGTCTCAACAGATTTAGATGGAGCCCTATTTAAAGTGAATGCAGCGGTTTCTAATGCATAACCCCAAAATGATAACGGCAAATCAGTGAGCGACATCATTGATCGGACCATATCTAATAGGGTTCGATTCCGGCGTTCAGACACACCATTGCGCTGTGGTGTTCCGGGTGGCGTGAGTTGTGAAACGATTCCACTTGCTTTGAGATGCGTGAGAAAATCATAACTCAAATATTCGCCCCCACGATCGGATCGTAGAAACTTAATCTTTCTGTTACGATGGTTCTCTACTTCATTCTGAAATTCTTTGAACTTTTCAAACGTTTCAGATTTATGTTTCATTAAATAGATATACCCATATCTACTTAAGTCATCGGTAAAAGTGAGAAAATAGCGATATCCACCGCGCGTCGAAACACTCATCGGTCCGCATACATCGGTATGTATGATTTCCAACAAGTCCGTTGCTCGCTCCATCATACCGGAGAACGGGGTTTTGATCATCTTGCCCATGAGGCATGGTTCGCATGTGTCAAATGATTCAAAATCAAGAGACTCCAAAAGTCCATTAGAATGGAGTTTCTTCATGCGCTTTACACCAATATGACCTAGACGACAGTGCCACAAATAAGTAGTATTATCACTATCTACTTTGCATCTCTTAGCCTCAATGTTATGGATGTGTGTTTCATCCCTTTCGAGATTTAGAAGAAATAAACCATTCACAAGAGGTGCATGACCATAAAAGATGTTACTCATATAAATAGAACAACCATTATTCTCCGATTTAAATGAATAACCGTCTTGCAATAAACAAGATCCAGAAATAATGTTCATGCTCAACGCAGGCACATAATTACACTTATTAAAGTTTAAAACTAATCCCGAAGGTAAAACTAAGGAGAGCGTGCCGACGGCCATCACATCAACTCTTGATCCGTTGCCAACGTGCATCGTCACCTCATCCCTCGCAAGCCGCCGTCTATTCTGTAGCTCCTGTTTCGAGTTACAAATATTAGCAACTGAACCAGTATCAAATACCCAGGCACTACAACGAGGGCTAGTAAGGAAAACATCAATAACATGTATATCAAATATACCTTTGATGGTGCCAGCCTTCTTGTCCGCTAAGTACTTTGGACAGTTGCGCTTCCAGTGACCCTTGTCCTTGCAATAGAAGCACTCAGTGTCCGGCTTAGGACCAGACTTGAGCTTCTTCTCAGCAGGGGCAACGCGCTTGCCACCGCCTTTCTTGAGGGACTTCTTTGCACCTTTACCTTTCTTAAAGGAGGGCTTGTTGACCATCAACACATGATTATCCTTCTTGATGTCCACCTCCGCAGCCTTCAGCTTTGCGAAGAGCTCGGTGATCGTATCAGTGGAACCAATCTGATTATGAGTCACTACAAAACTTTTGTAGCTGGGAGGGAGTGATTGCAGAACCCTGTCAATCTTGAGCTCCTCTGGAATCTTGCAGTCCAGTTGCTCAAGGCGTTGAGTGTAGCCCGACATCTTAATGGCGTGCTCACTAACGGAACTCCCTTCCTCCATCTTGCAGTTAAAGAACTTCTCAGAGATCTCATATCTCTCAGAACGGGCCTAAGTCTGAAACATGGTTTTCAGCTCCTCGAGAATCTCAAAGGGCCCGGGATAGTTTTCAAAACGATTTTGAAGTTCCGGTTCCATAGCAAACAACATGGTGCTCTTAATCACACCATAATCATCCTTGCGTGACTGATAGACAGCTTTCTCATCAGCCGGCGCAGTTGCAGCAGGGGGTTACCTAACGCTTTCTCAAGGACATAGTCCTTTTGTCCGCCAGATAGAATGATTCTTAGATTGCGGAACCAGTTGGTGAAGTTAGACCCATTGTTTCTAAGCTTTTCTTTCTCAGCAAAAACGTTGAAGTTGAAGTTGGACTTGGCCATGTGATCTACAGTATTTGCAAGTACAATTTAGACTATGTTCATGATAAATAGTTCAACTTAATCAAATTACTAGATGAACTCCCACTAAATTCAACATCCCTCAAGTTGTTTAGTGAACACGATCCAAATTCACCACACCTAATCCGACCATCACGAGAAGAGATGTGGTTTCAATGGTGGACAACGAAGCGTCGATCATATCATTCATATGACTCATGCTTAACCTTTCGGTTCTTGTGTTCCGAGGCCATGTCTGTATATGCTAGGCTCGTCAAGCTAGACCCAAGTATTTCCGCGTGTGCAAAACTGGCTTGCACCCGTTGTATGTGAGCGTAGAGTCTATAGCACCCGATCATCACGTGATGCTTGGACACGACGAACTTTCGCAACGGTGCATACTCGGGGAGAACACAGTTTTTATCTTGATCTTTAAGTGAGGAATCATCTTATAATGCTACCGTCGCGATCTAAGCATAATAAGATACATAAAAGGATAAACATCACATGCATATAACTTTATGTGACATGGTATAGCCAATCTTCGCGCAATGATCTCCATCTTGTGCGTTCCGGCATGATCTCCATCACTTAACCATGATTGCCTCCACCACGAATAGCAACTACAACTATTGCTAACTACTTAGCGATAAAGTAAAGCTATTACATGGCGTATAAGAAGTTGACTCGCAGGTCATACACAATTATAAAGACAACCATATGGCTCCTGCCGGTTGTGTACTCATCGACATGCAAGTCGTGAAACATTACAAAACATGATCATCGCATACAATATACACATCACATCTTGGGCCATACCATATCACAGAAAACACTCCCTGCAAAAACAAGTTAGACGCCTCTACTTTGTTGTTGCATGTTTTACGTGGCTTATGGGAGTAGATGCTAAGAACGATTCTTACCTACGGAAAGCCACAACGGTGATATTATGGTTGCCAAACTCCGGTGTTAATCCCATGACAACTATAGTGAGAGAAACTGACATCCACCAGCCGCATGTGTGGTACAAGCCACACGTCAAGTGCGGAGCCGGTCTCGCGAACGACGTCGCGTAAGGTTGGCCTGGACCGCTTCAATCTCACTATCCCGCGTCATAAGAAGAACACAAACAAGAGACTTGCAACAGAAAACATCAACGCCCGCAACAACCATGTTGCGTTCTACTCGTGAAACACATCTACGCATAGATCTAGCTCTAATACCACTGAAGGGTTTTGCAGCATAGTAAATCAAAATTTTCTACGGAAGCGAACAGAGGGAAAGCCAAGATCTAATCTAGGAGATGCAAACAACGAGAGAGATTGGATTAGATCTTCATACCCTTGAAGATTCGCACAGCGGAACGTTCGTAGGAACGTGGGTGATGTAGTCCTACTCGCTTCTCCTCCTCGCGATCCGATCCGATCTAGCACCACAAGTGGCGGTGCCTCCGTGAGATGCACACGTGCAGAACCTCGACGTCTCCTCCTTCCTCGGACCAGCAAGTAGGGTGGAGAGATAGATTGGATCTACAACACGACGGCGTGGTGTATATGGTGGAGAATTTCTGCAGCAGGGCTTCGCCTACAAACAGTCGGGAGGGAGAGAGGAGGGCAGCAGGGCAACTAGGGTTTGGAGGAAGGTGTGTAGTGTGTGGAGGGGGCGCACCAGCCCTCTCTATATAGAGGGGGGGGGGTGCGGCCAGCCCTTGCCCATCCTCCAAGCCTATCTCTAGTTTAAACGATTTAAACTTATCCCTTATCTAGAAACCCTATCTCTAGTTTAAACGAGTTTAAACTTATCTAGGATTGGCTGGGCCCTATGGGGCCTTGTGCCCCTGGCCCAATGCGGCCAGGACACTCCCTCATAGGCCCATGCCCCCTCCCGGAAGGTGGGACCATGTTGGCCCCCTTCCGGAAGGTTCTAGAAGCTTCCGGTACAATACCGATTAATCCGGAACAATTCCGAACTCCAAAAACTGCACTGCCTTATATGAATCTTATTCTCCGGACCACTCCGGAACCTCTCGTGATATCCTGGATCCCATCCGAGACTCCGAACAAAAATTCATAAACCAATTATCCAATCTATCCTAGCGTCGAGACACGTTAAGTGTGTGACCCTGCGGGTTCGAGAATATGCAGACATGATCTTCTATCAATAATCAACAGCGGGGTCTGGGCACCCATATTGACTCCCACACATTCATCGATGATCATATCGGATGAACCACGATGCCAGGATTCAATCAATACCATATATATTCCCTTCGTCTCGCGATATTTTACTTGCCCGAGATTCGATCGTCGGTATCGTCATACCTAGTTCAATCTCGTTCACAGCAAGTACTTTACTCGTTCCGTAATCCGATATCACTTTGTGATTAACTCCTTAACCACATGCTTGCAAGCGGTGTTGATATCGATTACCGAGTGGGCCCGAAGTATATCTCTCCGACTTGGGAGGGACAAATTCCATCTCGATACATACAACCCAACAGATACTTTCCGATCACCTGAGAGACACCTTTATGATCACCCTCTCATAGGATGACGTTTGATGACCTCAAAGCTTTCTTCCGATACCAGGGAGTTGTATTATCTCATGGTCTAAGGAATACAATATTTGACATGAGAAAAGCTTCGCAAAGATGAACACGATGAAACGATCTAATAGCTTTGCTTAGTTTGGGTCTGTCCACCATATCATTCTCCCAATGATATGATCTCATTATCAATCGACAACTCATGTCTATGGTTAGGAAACCTTAACCATCATTGATCAATGAGCTAGTCCATAGAGGCGTACTAGGGACACAGTGTTGTTCACAAACCACACAAGTATTAATGTTTCTGCTTAATACAATTCTAGCATGGAATATAAACTTTATCATGAACAAGAATTATAATAATAACATCTTTATTATTGCCTCTAGGGCATAATTCCAACACAACGTTCCTGAATGATTCTCTTCACGAAGGAAAGAATCAATGATAATGATCATTGTGTTTTCCCCACTAGTGTTTTCACTTCATGAAGTAGGATTCAAAATTTAACCCATATCTTGTATGGAGACATTTGTGAATCATTTTTCATGATTCTTGGAATATGACATACCTACGAACTACTAAGGAAATAATGGTAAGCTAAAGTTATGAGAAATCCCATACCGAAATTCCCTTGAGATTAGAAAGCAATTCGTTGCTGAATCTCACAAGTAAAAGGGGTTACTTGAATTTTCCCAAATGACTGCAAAGCCATAGTGGAAAAGGGGGTGAATGACAAAAGCACAATTTGTCAAGTATTGGACGAATTCAAATGAATTTGATTCAAGTGTGCTAAATGTCTAGTGGATTTAAAACTAGTAAAAGTACTAGTATCTCATAGTAAATCTCCAAGTTTGATATTTGATCAAAGGATTTTGAAGTTGTTCAAAATAGTGAGTGGATATGCAATTTGCATGAAATTGGGTGGGAGCTATAAAAGTCTTCCTAAAAGAATATGTGAATGACATATTTTTGAGTGGGGGCAATATAAGTCTCAAGTTCAAATATGTAGGAACATAGTTTGAGTAAGAGTAATGATTCATACCCAAATATGTTGGGACTATATTTTAAGTGGGAGCTTATAGGAGTGATTCTTAAGTGTGTTAAGAATAAAAGCGCAAGTACCGATAAATAATGATTTATAAGGTGTAGAAGTTGATAATAAGTGTGTTATGATATTATGTAGTATTCCTTAAGGGATTCTGAAAAGGGTTTCAGAATAGAAGTTAATTAAGGAACTGGTCCTTAATAACACAAGTTAGGAATAGTATTAAGTTTAACATCAATGGTTGAAAGAAATAAAAGGATGATCATCATCCACTATGTTGAGACATAGGTTCTATCTTATAAAACCATGATGGTAACTGAACATAATATATGATCCAATAAGGAACGTTTAAAAGGTGATTAAGTTTGAATCACGGAACGTTGAGCTAGGTTTGTCTAAAGTGTCTAATAGAGAACTGTAGACATATTTTCCAAATCCATAAAGGATGACATATCTTAAAACATAATGGGTTATGTTATAAGGGAATATGTTGGAAACTGCCGTAATACCGATTAGAGTCAAGTAGGAAGCAAGGTGAACAAAAACATCGAAAGTTGCTCAGAGTGCACTCGTGTTTCGATGAATACATTTATAATAATAGATAAGGGTACCATCTAAAGTGTTGTATAATGTTATGGCGTGGATAGTTCGCTTTTAACATAGAATGATGTGTCCCAGGGCATAGTGCCCATGAGAAAGCCCTCGAGGTTGATCTAAAGTCACTGTAGGCTCCTGGAATCAGGCCTCGTTTTGCTGCCATAGCGATGATGCATACACACAGATGTTATCATGTGATGATAAAGTATTAATGTCAATCAAGGTGACATTAGTAAGTTGCAAAGGATTTGGGACTGTAAAGTACAGACCCAAGACTCAACCTCTTCCATGAGCAAGCATGTTCAGGGTACCGGATATATGGTGCCAACGATTAAGAACAAATGCAGCTAGTTTATTTGTACTCTAGTGCAAGTGGGAGACTGTTGGAAATATGCCATAGAGACAAATAGTAATTAGGACTATTATCATATTTCATAAAGTTTATGATTAAGTTTTATATCATGCTATAACTGTATTGAGTGGAAACATCAATACACGTGTGATATATAAACAGCCAGGGGTTCCCAGTGAAACTCTAGTCACTAGTTCATTGGTCAACAGATGATCAAGTTTCCTGATCATGTGGCATTTATGCCAGTTGGAAATGGAGTCAACTCATTCTGAGAATGAGATGATGAACCAATACCCAACCTAAACATCGTGACCCGATCATGTCACGAAGTTCAAGTTATGATGATTAGAAATGGATCCTCGTAGACTATTCTCGTGAGGCTATATCAATCACTGACTCCCGAGAGTGCTTAGATAGCATCAAGCGCCACTTGGTAATAAGTGGTTATAAAGGTGTGTTCAGGTACTCGGAGGAAACCGTAGAGGCAATCTATGTCAAGAGCGGGATTTGTCTGTCCACGTGACGGAAAGATACTCAAGGGCCCACTCGGAGAAGTTATATCCAATAGTTGCGCAACGTGTGATTTGATCACAGGGATATCACTTGTCGGAACGAGTCAAGTAGCAGATTGAACATGACATAGTGATGTCATTGATCAGATCTCGGGCAATGCAAGTATCGAGAGACAAAGGGAATAAGACACGATCGTCCCTGTTCAAACGACGAAAGATCTTCGTGGAAAGCACATGGGTCACATGGTCCCTCTATCGATCATTGGTCCGGGAGTGTCCTGACCATGTCTGTAGTGTTCCCGAACTATAGGGTATCACGCTTAAGGGTTTGATGATGCTTAGAGAGTGTTTATAGGATCGGAAGAATCGCCGAAGAATAGTATAGAGAAAACCGGAAGGGTTTCGATAAGTCCGGAGGATGTCCAGAGTGGAGGTGGAAGGTGTTCCATAGAAACGGAGATTGAATGATATATGAATGAATGTTAAATATTGATTTAATCATTTATTTGATAATTATTTAATAAAAGAGAAAATCAATTTAAAGGTCAAAAGGCTTAATGGGCCAATTCCAGAGGGAAGAGGGCCCATTAGGGAAAGGTAAGAGGGGAGAAGGGGCAAGGGGGTGGTCGGGTGGGCTAAGCCCCCCCGCCGCCGTGTGGGGCCCACTAGGGCTGGCCCGCAGCGCCCCCCTCTCCCTCTCCTTTAGTCCCACCCCGGGACTTTGAGGGAGGTAGTACCTTCCCTCCCCCTATATATAGTGGGGGTATTTGGCCAGATAAATACACACAATATTCTATAGAAGGTTTCCTCACATTTGGGGAGACCTCCAATTGATATTCTCTCTCTCTCTCTCTCTGGTGACCATGGTCCCAAGTTCGGACTGCGCGAACGAGAGACATCTTCACCGCGGAGCGCCGTCGTGCTGTGGGATTCAGATCTAGGAGCTCTACTTCTACTGGATCAGGGAAGAGGGAGTCATCGTCAGGTACCGGACGTGTGTAACTCCCCGCGAGGTGTCACACTTGAGGCACTCAATTTGTTGGAGCCACAGGAACGCACGGACTTCATTATGACCTTGAGGTCGGCTTCGGCTCGCCAACATCAACCACGCTCTCCTGAGCGTTGACAATGCTTTTTGGTCTTCAAGGGTAAGTTCGTGAAAAGACCCTCCCGTTACTGTATTACTAATAGATAGGTCCTAGCAGCATCAGGGGTTCAGGGGCGTAGGGTAAAAATTTATTGTTTTCATGCGCGGAACCCCTACACATTTGTACCCTTTCAGCAGCAACCCCTTCTTCTCCATCGACCGGTCCTGCACTCACCCGTTCGCGTTGGCCGGTGCCAGGCTTCCAAGCCCGCGCCCTCCCCCAGAGCCAATGGCCACCCCCTCAAAGCCCGCCGCGCTAAGACCGCCTCCGCCTCCACGCATCGTGCGACGCCCCCATCCACTCACACACGCGTGCCCATCCCCACCTCCATGCCCCTGAATCGGGATGAAATTGAGCGTCGGCGGCCGGATCCACAGACCACCATGGTTCCAGCGTCGAAATCCCTCTCTACCCTATCTAATTTCTCTCACTCTCTCTCACCTACTCTATGATGTACCTTGAGCCAGCGGGGCGATGGCGAGACCAGAGTGGCGCTCCCGTACTATTTTTCCAATTCTTCCAGATGGGCGCGGGAGCAGGGACATGCCGTCTGCGCGGGATGCGACTAGGGACGTGGGAGGGAAGGCTCGCGAGCGGCAGTTGCACTTGGACGTCGTGGCTTGGTCGTCCAAATATGGATGATGGATAGCAGAAATAGATGGTCGTCTAAATTTAGACGATGCTTTAGACGAGCCTCTAGAGAGAGTTTTTTTTGCCTCACATCGTATATATTTGCGATCATTTGGATGAGCCACTAGAGATGCTCTAACGGGCGGTGATGGACGCGGAAAACTCATCGTGGGTGCCAGATAAGGATCAATACATAAATAAGTATAAATTAAAAGGGTTTTTGGAAAAGCTATGGGTCAGTCGACCCCATAGCTCACACATAGCTCCGCAGATGTGGGCGTGTTTGGTTATTCACGGAGAAGTTTCTCCCACCTGGTGAGAAGAATAAGCTGGTTTTGGTTTCCCACGGAGAAAAAGAATCTTCCATCCGTGGAGAAGGGCATGAATTTTAAAGCAGGCAAAAATAGACTCCGTGTAAACGCTGAAATTGACAATTCTCTATGTGTAGAGCCCTTGGCCATGTTCATGCAGATATATTCCTTAATCGCCTAGGCTAATCCCGTCCCCTTCCCAGCGCTGGAGCTTGGTGCCTTACCGCGGCCGGCCACGCCACCTCTGCTGCTCACCATCAGCCGCCAAGATGCAGCGCTTCGCTACAATCTAACATTTGCCCTGGAAGATGGCGACATGGATAGCATTCTGCAAGCTCAGAGCATCTCCACTCGTTGGAGGCCACCAGGTCGATTTCCGGATGAAAATTAGGTCCAATCCAGACCTATTTTGGCCTAGGGGCAAAATATTTCTAGCCGTGTAGACCCCCATGTCGACTGCCGCGCCAACTCGCCCTCTGATACCGCGCCAGCTCGTCATTCGTGGCATATGAGGGCCTGACCTTTGCTAGTCTCGCCGGTGAGTATGAAAAACTTCATTAGTCTTTTGCACGGATATTTGAAGGTATAAATAAGTAGACAACTTGAGCTTCACACCTCAAGACATCTTATTTCCAAGGATTTTAGGCATTAGATAATTAAATTTTGGTACTTCACCAGTAGGCTTTGCGTTGGAAGGACATAAATTTATGAACTGAAAAAAAGATAGAGCGGAAGAAGAAGAAGAAATCGGGTCATGGAGGAGCTCACCTAGAGTTTAGGCCAGTCGATCTAGCCGTGTGGATGCTAGATGTAGAGATAGAGCGTGTCTACTATTTTTCTTGGCCCTTCCTACTTTCTCCCTTTGAAAGGATATATATGTCGCCTAGAGAGGGGTGAATAGACAATTTCAAAACTTTTACGGTTTTGGCTTGATAGAATGCGGAACTAAACTAATGTTTATTTTACAAGCACAAGACCTAAATACACTAGGCTCAACTAAGTGCACCAATAGCAAGTTAAGCTAAGCAAGATAGCATAAGATAAATATACCACAAGTGATAAGCAAGATATAAGTACTTCAACCTCGATGGCTATCACAAGGAAAGTAAGCTAGGGTATAGAGATAACCGAGATACGCGGAGACGGAGATGTATTCCCGTGTTCCCTTACAAGTAAGGTATGTCACATTGGAGAGGTGTGGGATTCCAGGAAGGATTTCCCTGAAGGAGATATGCCCTAGAGGCAAATAATAAATAGGTTTTTATTGTCATATCACAATTAGTTTATAATAGTTTCTTATTGTGCTATAACTATGCCAAGTAGAAACATTGGTAAAGGTGTGGTATAGACAAGGCTCTGATACCACTGATGGGTTCGTAGCATGGAAAACAAAAAATTTCTACCGCAAGAACGAACAAAACCCAGATCTAATCTAGACAGAAGCCAAGATCTAATCTATTAGACATGAGCAACGAGATAGATCGGTACTAACCCTCGTAGAACCGAAAGCGTTACGAGATTAGATCTCGTGGATGATGTAGTCGATCACTTGCCGATCTCAAGATCGTGTGGACGATCCTTCCGGCGCCGCGTTCCGGCAGCGCTTCCGTAGACGGTCACACGTGCGGAGTCGAAGCAGACCTTCCTCTCCCCGTTCCAGCGAGCAGCAGAGGTAGTAGATCTTCTCCACGGAATCCTAGCAGCACGACGGCGTGGTGGTGGTGGTGGAGATGAGAATTCAGCAGGGCTTCGCCTATGCCTGTGCAGAAGAAAGGTGGAGGAGAGAGGCGGCTGAGATTGGTTGTTATGAGAGGAGGGGCAAGAGGGGGCGCCCCCTCCCTTCTGTTTAAAGGAGGGAGGCGCGCCTGGGGAGGGGGAGTCCTAGTAGGACTCCCCTCCTCCTTGGGCCGGCGGGTTGGGGGGGGAGGAGTCCTCCTCCCCCACGAATCCGTGTATTGCCCCACTTGGACTCCCTTGATCCCTTTCTTGGTTTTCAAGTGAACTCCAAGAAATCCTCTAGAACCTTCCAGAACATTCCGAAATCTTCTAGAATCTCCATACAAACACTCCGGAACATTTCCTAACTTAGAAAATGATCCCCAATATATGAATATTATTCTCCGGACCATTCCGGATCTCCTCATGATGTCCCGGATCCATTCCGAGACTCCGAACAACATTCAGTCTCCAACGCAAATTCCATATCTACTTAAAACAACTTCGAACCTTAAGTGTGTCACCCTACGGTTCGTGAATATGCAGACATGATGAAGACACCTCTCCGATCAATAACCATCAGCGGGATCTGGAGATCCATAACGGCTCCCACATACTCAACGATTACTTCGTGATCGATAGAACCATTTAACATACGAAACCAATTCCCTTTGTCACGCGATATTCTACTTATCCGAGGTTTGATCGTCAGTATCTTCATACCTAGTTCTTCCTCGTTACTGATAAGTACTCTTTACTCGTTCCATGTTATGTCATCCCTTGTGACCCAGTCACATGCTTGCAAGCTATCTAGATGACATTCCACCGAGAGGGCCCAGAGTATATCTATCCGTCATATGGATGGACAAATCCCAATCTTGGTCTATGCACTTCAACACATACTTTCAGAATACCCAATGACATCTTTATAACCGCCCAGTTACGAAGCGGCGTTTGATGTCATCAAAGTACCCATCATGTGATGGTGATTGACATAACCTCATGGTCGAAGGATTAGGTTACTATGTATTTCAAAGTTTACAGCAATACGAACTTAATGACTTGATCTTATGCTACGCTTACTATGGGTGTGTGTCCATCACATCATTCTTCTAATGATATAACCTTGTTATTAATCACATCCAATGTCCATGATCAGGAAACCATGATCATCAATTAATCAACAAGCTAGTTCAACAAGAGGCTTACTAGGGACTCTTTTATGTTTACAAAACACACATGTATTAGAGTTTCCTTATAATACAATTATAGCATGGGATGTAAAAATTCATCATAAACACAAAGATATAATAATAACCACTTTTATTATTGCCTCTTGGGCATATCTCCAACAATGACAATTTTAGTGGAGACCAATTATAAATTGATCTCTTATTATAAACTTAGTCTAGATGTCTGTTTGCAAATATCTTATTAGATCATGGCCTATCCCATTAAGGTCCTTTGAGACCATGGGAATATACTGCTTAATATGGAACTTAGCAAAAAGGGTCCAACTTCATAGATTAATACCCACGCCTGAGGGATATCCTCCTAAAAGGTGATCTTCTCTTCTTGATACAATAACCATTAGGAGATAGTTCGATGACTCTGGAATGTTTGTGTTTTCTCCATAATCACCCAATGAGCCATTCTCCATTCGATGGAGAGTTGGGCTACATTTTGTATTCTACAGAATAAGGCACATAGAGTATGAGTCGTTGGATGGGTTTTCCTCCATCATGGATGAAAAGAGAATGTTTGGAAAAACACTTAGCGATCTTGCATTAGAGTTGAAAACTCTTGGAAGGGCTTGATTGCAATGGAGGTCATGAATGAAAAGGTATATGTAAGATATACAAATTATAAATGTGGTTCTTGCAAAAACTCATTGTAGTTTGCAAAGTATTTGATACTTGTCCCATTTTGTGAAAACGGGAGGATCTGCTTGAGAATTGTTGTTTTTGAGGCAGCGTGACTTGATGACGGCAAGCAAAACAGTTGATGGCCGACATCACCTCTTTCCTCAAAGTTTATCATTTGGATTAGTGGACTTGAATATAAATTTGTAATCCTTGTTTGTGTGTGTTGCTTTTGGCGAGACGATTGTTCATATGAACAAGTTACAAGCCAGTTTGTACTATTCTTATGAGCAATACCTTATGGTCACTTTATGATTATAAATAAGTTATTCTCATCACTATGTTAATGATAATAGTTTAACCATTTATAAAGGATTAGAATGCTAAAATATATCCAAAGTTTAATGATGAAATGACACTATAGTTTAAGTCATTTTGGTTATTGCATGTTCTTCATTGTGAATGAAGATCGGGGTCCTAGATGCTTGATCTAGAGACTTTCCAAAACCATGCCTCTTGGGCAGAATGACTAAAACTCTGCATTCTGGTAAAACGGTAATATGCAAAGAAATGTTGAATCTCATACACAGTGATGTATCGTATTTTCAACAAGTAGTGGAAATCATATATTGTGGACTTAAGTGAATAGGGGTATTTACTTAATGAAACATGAAGTTCGTGTTGGGGATATACTTTCTGGGTATCCTCACAGTTCCTCACTGAACAGGGTGGCCCACTTTGGGTTAGAGCTTTGCTTCACGGGCGGCCCAGTCAGGGAGAAGAAATGGAGTCCAGTCCGGCTATGGGAAGGCCCAGAAGACTTACCGACATAGGCCAATAGTGTTACTTGTAGTTCAAGATGTACTCTGTAACCGACTCTTAGTCGTAGACGGATAGATATCTCGTCTAAACCCTAGGCCAGATATCTATATAAGCCATCCTAGGGAGAGCCTTTAGGGCACCCAATAGTCTACAATCTCAACTCGCACAGGCGAACCCTTGTAACCCATATTCTGGCTCTGCCGTATTACTGGATTGCTAGCAGGAGTAGGATCCGTCCAAAGCCGGCGGATTCGAACCTGGGTAAACTTGTGTGCTCACCATCTTGGAACACCAAACGTCTCACACCCCTCTCTTCCGCATGCCTCGAGGACCCCCTCATGGCGTACTTGTCATCAATCCGACGACAGTTGGCGCCCACCATGGGGCAAGTGAGCTTCAGATTTGCGTTCCGAGCGGAATCTGCAAGAATCAGAATCGGTGAGACTATCGATGTCGGTCGCATCCTCTACGCCAATGACGTCCCTCTCATTGTTCTCGACAAGACCTGGATTCCAGCTAGGGAGGCTGTGACTGCTTACACCATCATGTCTTTTGGCGAGATCGATGTTTACATTGGTTTCGTTGAAACCGCCCCACCCACCCCAGAGGTGATGATAGAGGTGGAAGAAATTTCTGGATCCCCTTTGTCCGTGGAGGCGGCAGAGTTCCGGATCTCAGAAAACCCTAATCCCACCCAGCCCACACCAGTTGCGGAGACAGTGGAGAAATCTGATCCTGAAGCAGACCTGGCGGTCCAAGTTGAATCTGGAGTGGATCTCCCTGGAGAGATTGAATCCCAGATCGACCCACCCGCTGAAGTCGAAATCCAGGAGGAGCATAACAACAACGCTGGTTCTGGCTCTGATGACGCCGGAATAGACAGGCCTTTCCTGAGATACACACTAAGATGCATGATGATGCAAAACTCAGGCGTAGATGAAATTCTCGAGACCATCAAACGTTTCAACGAAGCCTACTATGAAGACCACAGTTATCTCAGGAGGGGCACATCGCACTTTATCGGTTATGTGGGATCCGGATCCGGCTCTTCCGATGCTGGAGACAACACCGACTCTGTGCTGGAGGCGATCGGAACAAACGCCGACGTACCCGCATCCTCGGATGAGTCGATGACGTCAGCAGATTTCCGAAAGTTCTCCGCGGAATATGAAGAGGAGTATAACTCCAAAGCTGCAGAGGAAGAAGAAGTCATGGATGAAGGATCCGGGGAAAACTCTCCCAAAACACAGGATGACATGGAAATCGGAGATAATCCCGAAGTCCAGATGTCCGAAAGTACCGATCAGAGCTTGACTCCGGGAAACAGATCCAAAGCCGTCTTTGCTACCGGCGCTGCCAAGAAGGCAAAGAAGAAGAACAAGAAGAACAAAACCCCGGCAAAAGACCCTCCGACAGACGAGGTGATTGCCGAGGAATACGAGGAAGACTCGGATGGAGCACTTATCCTAGACGAGCCCAAAGAAGAGTCGGTGGATGGATACGTGATCACTGAAGGTGCACGTAAACTCATCGATGTTGCATTAACCACACCTATTCCTATAGCTATAGAACTTACTGCTGAAGAGCTGGATGAGAGGGCCCAGGCCCTAGAAGCGCGTTGCCAAGTACTCCTCGATGAAGCCAAAAACATTGAGGAGGAAAAGAAACGCATGGCAACTGCGGAGAAGAACAACCCCAGGCAACATCAGGAGACTAGGAAACGTCATACTCATGACAACCAATTCCCGCAGATTAATAAAGTCCTTTTCGGAGGAGAACTTGGGATGCCTCGACGTGACAGCAACAGGTATTGGGTGTATCCAACGCCAGTACAGAACACCGTTGTGGCTCGAGAAATCCTATCGGCTAATCCAGGACCGGAGCAAATCCAGTTGGGAATCAAACTACTCAACAAGGGACTGGAGCAGCAAAAGGTCACCCTGTCCGGAAGTCAAAAACGGGTGTCCGATTCTGACCAATGTCGCACGGATCCGGCATGGGCCGACGTAAGACTCCAACGTGTTCCGAAACAACACCGTCGTTCCGACCGTCGGGAAGACAACTACTCAAGAACCGGATCTTCAGGACAACACCACAAAGCTGCGCGTGACTTGCATAACGTTAACCCAGTTGCGGAGCAAGAGGCAATTGCTGCACTGAATCCGAGGAACCGTCCCCGGCGAGAGTCGAAAGACCGCAGGGAAGAAGATAAAGAGAAACGTCAGGAGGAGGACCGACAAAGAATGCCACCTCCTAGACATGCAAGCCGTCCGGATGACGGGCGAATGAACGACGGACACCATGCCGAGTCAAGCCGGCAGGGGGCTCATCACAATGAAGACCCTCCCCGTAACCGGAATTATGATGCTTCGGATGGAGGCCGGCGACCAGCCGGAAACAACCCAGCTGCTCCACCCTCTCTGCCAAGTAGGCATCACAACGGCTCCTAAGGAGGACAAGGAGGGCGTCATGGTGGAGGAGGTGGTGGCAGAAGCCGAAGTCTAGCTCCAAGGCACCGCAGCCATAGCCGTCACTCGAGATGATCTTTATCCCCAAATGACGCAAGGCACAGGATTGATGGCTCAGTGTTGATGTAGAGCTTGTTGGGAACCCCAAGAGGAAGGTATGATGAGCACAGCAGCAAGTTTCCCTCAGTTACGAAACCAAGGTTTAATCGAACCAGTAAGAGCAAGGAAACACCCCAAAGGTGTTGCTAGCGGAGCCCTGGCAGGGCGCACTACCGGTGCTAGTAGCAACATGGAGACCTGCACAACACAACCGTAGAACTTTGTCCCCAACTTGCGATGAGGTTGTCAATCTCACCATGTTTTGCTGAAAACAAAGGATTAAACATATCGAATGGAAGGAAGTAATAGTTTGCAGAAAGTAAACACAAAGGAGTAAATAGTTTGTAGATTGTATGTAAAAGAAAAGGACCGGGATCCATAGTTCACTAGAGGTGGCTCTCCTTCAGATAGATAACATGCTGGGTGAACAAATTACAACGGGGCAATTGACAAACATCGAGAAAGCATACAAGCATATACTAATCATCTTGACTCCTTTGGAACTTGATTGGGCATTACAAAATTATACATAGACCGCCATCCAACTGCATGTATGACTAATAATCCACCTTTAGGTTATCATCCGAACCCCCTCCAGTATTAAGTTGCAAGCAACAGATTATTGCTTTATGAATTGCGTGTAATGTAAACAATATGATTGTTCTATGAACAAAGGATTGTTGTTTTCTCCCTAGTAGCAACAGCACATCTAGTACCGTAGAGATTTCTATCACTTCCCCAGATTACCAGAGGCATGAACCCACTATCGAGCATAAATACTAACTCTTGGAGTTGCTAGCATCTACTTGGCCAAGATAGCTACTAACAACGCAAAACATGCAAGATCACAAATAACAAAGACATGATAGAATCAATAATCAATCTGAAATAACATCTCAATATCCATCGGATCCCCGCAAACATAACATGCAGAATTACAAATAGATGATCTTGATCATGAACGGAGCTCACAAGATCTAAACATGAAAGCACAAAGGAGGAGAACCAGCCATCTAGCTACTACATGGATCCGTAGTCCAAGGATGAACTACTCACACATCACACCGGAGGCTTACATGGTGATGAAGAAGGCCTCTAGGGTGAATTCCCCTCTTCGGCAGGGTGCCGGGAAGAGCTTTAGATCCCTCCTGATCTAGGGATGGAGATGATAGCGGCTATAGACTCTTTTGTGGATTTTTAATCGGGTACTTAGGGTTTTCGTCCCGAGGGCATCTTATAGGCGTAAGGAGAGGCCGAGGGGACGCTGGGGTTGGCCAGACCACCCCCTGGCACGGGCTAGGCCTGGCCGCGCGGCCAGGTGGTGTGGCCGGCCCCCAGCCCTTCTCCGTCTCGTATTCTGGGATCTGATGACTTCCGGAAAAATAGGCACTTTGGCTTTTGTCCCATCCAATTCCGAGAATACTCATTTTCTGACTTTCCTGGAACCAAAAATAGCAGAAAACAGGCAGCTGGTACTGTGGCTCTTGTTAATAGGTTAGTCCAAGAAATCATATGAAAAGTACTCCAAAGTGTGGACAAAACACAAGAAAGTGGATAAAACCAAGCATGGAACATCAAAAACTATAGATACATTTGCAATGTATCAACATCCCCAAGCTTAACTCCTGCTCATCCTCGAGTAGGTAAGTGATAAAAAGAAAGAATAATTTTTGAGGTGACATGCACCATCAAAGACTTGATCAAAGTATTTGTAAAACATTCAAAGCTGGTATCATAGTACTTCAATCATAACATGAAAGACAAAGTTCTAGCAATAAGACAAAGAAACTATGATGCAACATGAAAAGGCACAAACAAAAGATTAATGAATAACAATGCTTTGCAAGACGTTTGTTTGTTTCACATAAAGAAAACATAGCATAATAGTATTCAGCTTGTCCCTCATAGAGTAGAAAATATAAATGCATAGGACACCTTCAAAGTTCATAAGAGTGACTAGATACAAATAGTTTAAAACAACCAATATCAAGTTATGCATCAATCAACTAGTCTTGGGACAATGCACATAGAACTAAGAATGGCCACTATCCTCTCAAAGTAGGTGCATAAAGATAGAAGGTGGAGACTCAATATAATAGTGGAAGAAAGGCCTTTGTAAAAGGAAGTAGGGATTCAAGTCTCATAAAGAGCTTCCAAAAATTATGGTACTTATAGCTTTCAGCTCTCATTGCCCTTATCATAAGCATCTTGAAGTGATTAAGGTTAAAGTGACACAACTAAGAGGATATGCTTGACAAGTTATAAACCAAAATCTCATGCCCCTTACTTACGAAGACCGAACCTCATGCTACTCAACTTTAGTCACGAGTAAGCTCTTGTCATTGTAAGTACATGTGTATCATAAAGAACCGCCAACGGGGTACCCCTTGCACATGATACAGGAGCTATCCCATAATCAAAATGGCAAGGCAAGCAGACAATGAGCATCTCAGCGATCTTTTTATTTGCTATTTGCATAGGTTTTTATTGATGATGCTTCATAGAGTGATCATTATGGTGATGCTGCAAGTTTCCACCATGATTAGGCATGGCTTAGGCTAGCGGCCTAGGCGTTTCTCTAACACACATACAAACTCCATGATCTTACAAGTTCCACTTTTATTTCTCACCGCTGGGATCCATAAGCAAAAGAACATGATATCAACGGGGTACAAAGTACAAGTGCAATGTTGAAAGCGTTCCCCATGATACATGGTTCTACTAATTTCAAATTATAAAGCGCAAGCATATACGCAACAAAGAAGGACCCAATGGTTCAAGTTTATTAGATGCAAAAAAGTAAAGTGTGCCATCAAGTTCGTGAGAGCTTTAATCACTAGTTTTCTCATAACAAGTTTAATTTGGAAGGTAAACAAAAGCATGAATATACTTGGAATAGCATAAGCTAGTAGGTAGGTATGGTGGACTCTTTGGAATAACTTGGTTTAGGGAGTTGGATGCATGAGTGGAACTCATACTTGGTTGTGGAGGCTAGCAAAAGACTGGGAGCGACAAACTAAGAGAGCAATAATGGCCATAATCATGCAGAGCGACAAAACATCATTGATCAAAGCATAAAGTGATACTACAAGTTGAAAACTAAATGATCGTAAAGGCTTATGGTGACTTGAGATAGTCATAACATGGTGTGAGCATGCGCCAAGTCAACCCAAATAAAGCATCAAAGGAGAATACCACTATACTATGCTTTAATATGCTAAAACAACGCATGATTCATCCAAGGCACATTAAAAAATCTCAATTGTTTATAACAAGTCATGCTACAGCAAAGAATACTAAGCATAAAGCCAAAACAATATTCAAGCATGGCATGACAAAGCATAGGCCACAGTCAAAAACGAGCTCTTTTTACCACATAAGCATGAACTTTCCTACTCTTTTCCAAACCAAACCAAACTATTTGAAAACCAATGTATGAAAGAGGGGGTCCAAACAATTTATTCAGCAAACTAAGCAAAGAAAGAAAACGGAAAACCAAAACGAAAACGAAAAAGAAGACGCTCCAAGAACAACACAACTGTGCATGAAACAATAAAAATGAAGCGTTTGGAAGGAACCTGGGATTTTTATTGATGAAGAGGGGGATGCCTTGGGCATCCCCAAGCTTTGACGCTTGTACTTCTTGGATATTTCTTGGGGTGACACGTGTGGCATCCCCAAGCTTGAGCTTTAGTCCATCCTTCATCTCATTACTCATTCCTTCCATACACCTGAAAATTTTCCTTCATACAAAACTTCACACAATCTTTATTAGCAACATTAGTGCACTCAAGATAAATAAGTCCTAAGGTTCAGTTCTAACACCAAATAAACTCCCATTAGAACACTAGCTACTGTAGCACTTCCCTTAAAAAGCTCAATTCCCCAAAAGAACTCAAAAAGGAACCAACAAGAAGCAAATGCAGAAAATGGCAGAAATCTGTCAAAACAGACCAGCAGGTAAAGACGAATTTTTTCGAAGACCTTATGTTGCTCAAATAAAAAAGTGTTGAACTAACTAAAGTTATATAACAACCTGAGGCAGAAGCACAAAAATTCACACCTCAAAAAGACGTTCAGAGATTTTACACGAATTTTTACGGTGAAGCACAGAAATCTGTTTCAGGACAGCAACTTTCCCAATCATTACTTCTCTCTCATTAGAGGTTACTCTTGGCACAAAAAGCAAATAAAAAGGATAAGGAGCGGTTATTACTGAAGTAATAATTTCCAAGACTCATCTAAAACTTTTGGGTTATCTCCCAATAAGAACTTTTCTTTAACGCCTTTAAGTTAGGCATAAGAAGCAAGAAGAAGAATCAAGTGTTCTCAAATGAAGAAGCATTAAGATCAATACCAGAAATATCTTCAACAAGGCAAGGTATATCATCCAAATAAGTTCTAGAGGATCCTCTCTCAATGCTCTTGGGTTCACTATTTTCATCAAAAGGGTTTTCAGGAACAATCCAATCAAGATTCTTTTCTATGGCTTCATGTATTGCTACCAGTTTAAAGGGTATTGGTACCTTAGTTTCCTCCCCATTAGGTTCAGTTTTGTTCATCTTTTCTCGTGTACCAACAACATCTGCACATGATCCTACCATATTAAATCATTCAAAGACTTTTCTAGCTTCCTTGGCAACATCATAGAACTCCTTAAACAAAGTTTCTAGAATAAAATCCCTCTTTTCAGGGTCCTCAATTTCTTTAAGCTTAAGAAACAGTAATTGCATTAAGGGGTTGAGGTTAACAAACCTAGCTTCTAACATATGAATTAAAGAAGCTGCAGCAATCTCATAGTTTGGAGCAAGTTCTGCAAGGGATCTATCCTCAGTATCCTCATGTTTACTAACATGATTAAATAATTCTTCAATATTATCTTTCCCAGTTATAGAACCACTACCAATTGAAAGGTCTTTCATGGTGAATTTAGGGATCAACATGGTGAGCTAAAGAGGAGGTGACAACTAAAGGAGACTTAATTTTTGTGTGTTTTTAATAAAGAAAGAAAACTAGTAAAACTAATTTTTTGTGTTTTTGAATAAAGAAACAAGCAAACAAAACAAAAAGGAACTAAGCAAAACAAAAATAACAAAGTAAAGAGATTGGTTATGAGGGACTCCCCTTGTGAAGTTGTCCTTGACTCCCCGGCAACGGCACCTGAAAAATGCTTGATGGCTCAGTGTTGATGTAGAGCTTGTTGGGAACCCCAAGAGGAAGGTATAATGAGCACAGCAGCAAGTTTCCCTTAGTTACGAAACCAAGGTTTAATCGAACCAGTAGGAGCAAGGAAACACCCCAAAGGTGTTGCTAGTTGAGCCTTGGCAGGGCGCACTATCGGTGCTAGTAGCAACGTGGAGACCTGCACAACACAACCACAGAAATCTGTCCCCAACTTGCGATGAGGTTGTCAATCTCACTGTGTTTTGCTGAAAACAAAGGATTAAACGTATCGAATGGAAGGAAGTAATAGTTTGCAGAAAGTAAACACAAAGCAGTAAACAATTTGTAGATTGTATGTAAAAGAAAAGGACCGGGATCCATAGTTCACTAGAGGTGGCTCTCCTTAAGATAGATAACATGCTGGGTGAACAAATTACAGCGGGGCAATTGACAAACATCGAGAAAGCATACAAGCATATACTAATCATCTTGACTCCTTTGGAACTTGATTGGACATTACAACATTATACATAGACCGCCATCCAACTACATCTATGACTAATAATCCACCTTCAGGTTATCGTCCGAACCCCCTCCAGTATTAAGTTGCAAGCAACAGATTATTGCTTTACAAATTGCGTGTAATGTAAACAATATGATTGTTCTATGAACAAAGGATTTTTGTTTTCTCCCTAGTAGCAACAATGCATCTAGTACCTTAGAGATTTCTGTCACTTCCCCACATTACCAGAGGCATGAACCCACTATCGAGCATAAAAACTAACTCTTGGAGTTGCTAGCATCTACTTGGCCAAGATAGCTACTAACAATGGAAAGAATGCAAGATCACAAATAACAAAGACATGATAGAATCAATAATCAATCTGAAATAGCATCTCAATATCCATCGGATCCCCGCAAACACAACATGCAGAATTACAAATAGATGATCTTGATCATGAACGGAGCTCACAAGATCTAAACATGAAAGCACAAAGGAGGAGAACCAGCCATCTAGCTACTACATGGATCCGTAGTCCAAGGATGAACTACTCACCCATCACACCGGAGGCTTGCATGGTGATGAAGAAGGCCTCCAGGGTGAATTCCCCTCTCCGGCAGGGTGCCGGGAAGAGCTTCAGATCCCTCCCGATCTAGGGATGGAGATGACGGTGGCTACAGACTCTTTCGTGGATTTTTGATCGGGTACTTAGGGTTTTCGTCCCGAGGGCATCTTATAGACGGAAGGAGAGGCCGAGGGGGTGCTGGGGTCGGCCAGACCACCAGGCCTGGCTGCACGGCCAGGTGGTGTGGCCGGCCCCAAGCCCTTCTCTGTCTCATATTCTGGCATCTGATGACTTCTGGAAAATAGGCACTTTGGCTTTTGTCCCGTCCAATTCCGAGAATATTCATTTTCTGACTTTCTTGGAACCAAAAACAGCAGAAAACAGGCAGCTGGCACTGTGGCTCTTGGTAATAGGTTAGTCCAAGAAATCATATGAAAAGTACTCCAAAGTGTGGACAAAACACAAGAAAGTGGATAAAACCAAGCATGGAACATCAAAAATTATAGATACATTTGCAATGTATCAAGGATCAACTCCATATAGAGGCGCGACGCTACGAAAATGATGACATATACATGGGCCCAAAGTGCTTCGGACCATGCATAAGAGCTACAAGATTCCCGGAAGGATTTGCTATCTCAAGACATATTCAAGCCTACGACGGCATAGCTCGGCCAGATACTTGGCTACAGGATTTCTTCCAAGCTTGCTGCATCGCCAAAGGCGGAAACATCCTGATCACAACCCGATATCTCCCACTTATGTTGCGGAAGACGGCACGATCATGGCTCAATGAACTTCCGGAGAACACCATCCACAACTGGTATGACATGCAGAGTGTGTTCTTTCAGAATTTCGAAGGCACATACCGGAGGCCCTGTACGGTCGAAACCTACAGCGTTGCACCTAGAAAGCCGGAGAAACTTGCCAGGATTACCTCGGATGATGGATCGACACCAAGAACTCCTGTGAAGGAGTAAACGACCAAACTGCGATTGAAGCTTTCATTGCAGGTCTCCCAATTGGTTTACTACGTCATCACTTGAAGTGTGACAAAGTCACTGATTTGGGAGAGATGATAGAAACAGCGAGCAAGTATGCAGATGCTAACGACGACACAGAGGGATTACTCAACGCCCTAGTTGTGCCACAGTCGGCAAAACAACCAAAGCAACAAGCTCAGAAGCGCAAAAATACCTCGGAAGAAAAACCCAACGCGGAAACGACAGTGGTCATTGCTACTTTCGGGTCTGGAGGACGAGGAGGACGTGGCGGTGGCCGCAGACGCGGTCGTGGGACGTCAAGAGTCCAAGGTAGAGGTGACCAGCTACCCGGAAAAACCTACTCGTGGGCCGACATTGCCAATAACCCATGTGTGCATCACTTAGACGCCAATGGGGGCTCGTCCCACACAAACGCCGAGTGTCATTTCAATGACGACATTAAGAGAGATGATACCGCTGGTTACAAAGCTAAGCGGAAGAAGGGAAAGAAGAATCCCGAAAAGGATAAAGAGACCAAGGAAGATTCCGACATGGAGGAAGCTGACGCTTCAAATCCCAAGCCAGAAGGGAAGAAAAAATTTCTGACCAAGAAAGACACTTATGTCACCTTCCTTGGATCTCAACCAGCAATGGTGAAAAAGGCAGTTCTACATGAGCTCAATGCAACAGTCCCAGCTATCCCCCAATTCTTGGACTGGTCGGAAGTGGCAATAACATTTGACCGCGTTGATCATCCGCCTAAGTTGCACAGGCGAGGAAAATATGCCTTAATAGTCAATCCCCTTATTGACGGTTATGGTGTCTCCAAGACTCTCATGGACGGTGGCAACCGTATTAATATTCTGTATGTCGAAATGCTACGCCGGATGAAGATCTCGGAGACCCAGCTGAACCATAGCTCTGTGATCTTTCACGGGGTTGTCCCAGGAAGACAAGAAAATTCCCTAGGAGAAATCACTTTGGATTATTTCTTTGGAACTCCAAAGAACTATCGGACGGAGGCACTTTCCTTCGAAGTGGTCCCATTCAAGAGCGCGTACCACGCTATATTTGGGCGTCCGGCTTACTGGCTTTTATGGCTCGTCTGTGTTACATTTACAATATGATGAAAATTCCAGGTCCCAACGGCGTGATCACCATCAAGGGAGACCCGAAGAAAGTGCGAGAGTGCGAGGATGGAAATGCCGCCTTTGCTGAAGCCGTGCTGCACGCCCAGGAGTACCAGGAGATCAAGAAGAGCATAGATCCGTCTGAGATGCCTGCAACAAAGAAGGAGGTGACAAAGTCGAATCCGGAGTTCAAGGCATCACAAGAGATGAAGAAGACGCCGTTGAAGGATGATGACCCCTCCAAGGTGACCCAGATAGGCGTGGCCTAGATAGCGCATAGGAAAGCGCGCTCATAAAGTTCCTCAAAGCGAATCAAGACATATTCGCATGGCAGCCATCTGACATGACCGAAGTACATAGGGAACTTGCCGAGCACTCTTTAAATGTAAACCCAAATGCTAAACCCGTCAAACAGTCCTTATGATGTTTTGGCGATGAAAAGCGTAAGGCAATAGCTAAGGAACTAGCATGGCTCGAGTTAGCCGGATTCATAGAAGAGGTCATCGACACTGAGTGGTCGGCCAATCCTGTAATGGTCCCTAAAAAGGACACCACTGATTTAAGGATGTGTGTTGATTATACTGCCTTGAACAAGGCTTGTCCCAAAGATCCGTTCGCTCTACCTAGGATTGATCAAGGTATCGATTCTATGGCAGGCTCGAAACTCCTCTGTTTTCTCGACGCATATTCCGGTTATCACCAAATCCGGATGAAGGAATCTGACAAAGTCAAAACTTCGTTCATAACCCCCTTCGGAACCTTCTGTTTTATTACGATGCCCTTTGGGCTGAAGAACGCAGGAGCTACGTACCAACGCACAATGCAGCGTTGCCTCCACAATCAAATCGGACGCAATGTACATGCATATGTGGATGATATTGCGGTGATGTCCAAAAAGAAGGAAACATTGATTTCTGACTTGGAGGAAACGTTCGCCAATCTACGAAAATACAACATAATGCTTAATCTGAAGAAATGCTTATTTGGAATCCCAGTCGGAAAATTGTTAGGTTTCATCGTGTCTCAAAGAGGCATAGAGGTGAACCGAGACAAAATCAAGGCTATACTCAATATTTCCAGGCCAACTCGCCTGAAGGACGTACAAAGACTAACTAGTTGCATTGCTGCAGTCAGTCGGTTTGTAAGCCGGCTCGGTGAAAGAGCCGCACCATTATACAAACTCCTGAAGAAGACCAAGGATTTTGTGTGGACCGACGAAGATGAAGCCGCACTACAAGACCTGAAGAAAGTACTCTCATCTGCTCCTATCCTTGCTGCGCTGGAGCCATAGGAACCGATGTTGCTCTATCTCGCTGCGACAAACAAAGTCCTCAGTATTGTCATGGTAGTGGAGAGACCGGAGGAAAATCAGGAACACTTGGTGCAGCGCCTGACTTACTTTGTCAGCGAAGTCTTGACAGAATCGAAACAACGGTATCCGCACTATCAAAAGCTAGCTTATGGTGTGTTCTTGGTATCTCGTAAGCTACGACACTATTTTCAGGAGCCTCCAATTACCGTGGTGAGCACAGCTCCCATGAGAGATATAATCAACAACAGTGACGCCACAGGACGCGTCGCCAAATGGGGCATAGAGCTCTCAGCTTTCGATATTGAGTACAAACCTCGGACAACAATCAAATCCCAAATCCTTGCCGACTTTGTCGCTCATTGGACAGAGACGAAGGAAAATATGACCCTCCCTGAGTCGGAATATTGGACCCTATATTTTGATGGGTCTAAGGCTCGCGGGGGATCGGGGGCTGGCGTGGTGCTCAAATCACCCCAAGGAGATAAACTTTTATTCATGCTGCAGATCCACTTCACAGCGACAAATAATATTGCCGAGTATGAAGTACTGTTGCATGGAATCCAGATTGCTAAGGATATAGGCATCCGATGTTTGATGTGTTACGGAGATTCGGATCTTGTTGATCAACAAGTGTCGGATATTTGTAATGCAAATAAACACATGACAACATATAAAGCTGTCGTGGATGATTTATCTAAATCGTTCAAAGGGTTTGAGGTTCAACACATCCCTCGAGCAGAAAATGAGGAAGCATATGCACTATCTCGAATAGGCTCTACACGGAAAGAGTTCCCAGATGGCGCTTTTTTAGAGGACCTCAAAGTTCCTTCAATAAAAGGAGTGGACGAGGAATATCCGACCAAATCCGACTCACCTTTGATAGCGGTTCTGGCTGTAATTCCCAACTGGACTCTGAAGGAGTTATGCCCTAGAGGCAAATAATAAAGTGTATTATTTGATATATCTCCTGTATGTTCATAATACGTTTCATACTGTGCTATAACTATGTTAATATGAAACGTTAATACACGTGTGGTATGTAAACAAACCGTGTCTCTAGTTACCTCTAGTGAACTAGTTCATTGGTCATAAAGATGGTCTATGTTTCAAGACCATGGGCAATTATGCCAACTGACAATGAGATCATGTTATTAGTTGAATAACATGATATACAAACATCCGACCGTTATATCTTAATGAGATCTAGTTACAAAGTTCACCATTGATGATAAAACATAGAGAACCTCGCAACCCGATCCTTTGACTGTGAGGTAATGCAAATCACCATTCCGGAAGAAGCTTAGATGGTTATCAAGAGTCATCTCATAACAGGGTGATCGAAAAGGTGCCACTCAGGTTTTCCGAAGGGATGCGTAGAGGAGTACATATCAAAACCAGGATTTGTATAGTCCGTGTAACGGACAGATACATGTGGCCATCTAGGTGATGTTGCATTAATGAAGCTTGCAAGCATGTGACTAGGTCACGGAATGCAACGACATGAGAACGAGAAAACAAGTTCATCAGTAACGGGATTGAACTAGGGTATGGAGATACCAAATATCAAGTCTCGGATGAATTAGTTATCGAATGACAAAGGGAATGGGGAACGACTATCTCATGGTTCGAGCGATTGTATTCGTGAAACACACGGGGTTCACATGGCCATCCAGGTCCCTCTGTTGATCATTGATATGAGAGTGGTTTCTATCATGTTCGGAGTGTTTCCGAACCAAAGTATGTCACGCTTAAGGGTAGGGACGCTTAGGGTAGATGAGGTATCGTATGAGAAATAGAGAGAAAGAGAAACCTTAATAGTTTCGGTAACATCCGATGAAGATCAGAAGGGGTCCAGAAGGTGTTCCGGAGTGAAGGAATAATATAATATGTGTATTTAAATGTTAATTGGAGAATTAATATTAAATATATATTTTATTTTATTTTTGAAGGCACTATATTGCTAATGGGCCTCACCCGAAGGGAGGCCCAAGTGGGCAAGGCACCTAGGGAGTGGGGGCCGGCCGGCCTAGGGCTGGTGGGCCACCCCAGTGGGGACCACCTAGGGCCGGCGGCTGCCCCAAGGTGGCCGGTGGGTGTGGGATTAGTCCCACACCGCCTGGCCCCTGGGTGGTGCCCTCCCCCCTCCCACTATATAAAGGGGTCCCCCTCCCCCTTTGGAATCACCCATTCCTCTCATTCTCTCTCTCTCATCTGCTGAGGACTTCCCCTTAATATTGGGGAGGACCTCGTAGTTGAATTCTCCACCTTCACACTACCGTCGTGTGAACAGCGATCCGGCATCTACTTCTTCCGCTGCTCGGCTGGATTGGAGTCCGGTTGACGTCTCCTACACCGGACGTGTGACGAACTTCAGAGGCACCACACTTGGGGTGGTGCTCGTCTTCATCAATATACGCCTTCCCGCGTAAGGCGTGCCTCTGTTTGCAAAGGTATGAATACTGTATTCCTTCTCCGTTACTTATGTCTACATAGTATAGATCCTAGTATTTGTGTTCGAGTAGATAGAAATTTTTTGTTTTCTGCTACGGAACCCTTCAGACTCAACCCTACCTTGACTATTTGGTAGATGGCAAATTACCCGAAGACAAATTTCTGAGCCGGCAAATCATCCGACGAGCAAAATCCTATATCGTGGTTAGTGGAGAGCTCTATAAGCGGAGTGTATCTGGGGTCTTTTAGCGTTGCGTATCTCCGTAAGAAGGAGTGGAAATCTTAAGATAAATCCACGAGGGTGAGTGTGGTCACCATGCTGCAGCCAAATATTTAGTGGCAAAAGCTTTCCGACACGGTTTTTTCTGGCTTACAGCCAAGGCAGATGCCGAACGACTAGTCAAGACGTGCAAGGGCTACCAAAAGTACGCCAAACAAGCTCACGTTTCGGCTGATCAGCTGCAAACAATACCTATAACATGGCATTTCGTGGTCTAGGGGCTTGACATGGTAGGACCGTTTAAACGGGCTCCAAGTGGATTTACTCACCTCTTAGTGATGGTGGATAAGTTTACCAAATGGATTAAGGCTAAACCCGTCACTAGTTGTGATGGAGCAACAGCCAAAAGATTTGTCAAGGATGTTATAATCCGGTATGGTTACCCACATAGTATTATCACGGACAACGGGAGTAATTTCTCTATGGGAGAACTGACCGAATTCTACAACGAACAAAGTATCCGGCTTGACATTGCGTCAGTCGCACATCCATAGGCTAATGGACAAGTCGAAAGAGCAAATGGTTTAATCCTACAAGGCCTAAAACCAAAACTCGAAGCACCACTCCGACATGCTGCGGGGGCTTGGGCAGAGGAATTACCCTCTGTAATATGGAGTTTACGAACAACTCCGAACAGGTCAACCGGGTACACACCTTTCTTCTTGGTCTATGGTGCAGAAGCAGTTCTTCCTAGTGATTTGATTCATACTTCTCCTAGAGTGGCCACATATATCAAAGAGGATGCCGAGATTTCTCAACAAAATGATCTCGACTTAGTCGAAGAAGTTCGCGTCGTTGCTAAAATAAGATCAACAGCCTATCCGCAGAAGTTACACAAGTATCATAGCCAGAGAGTCAGAAACAGATCTTTGAATAAGGGTGATTTGGTTCTCCGGCTTGTGTAACAAAGAAAGCACAAACTTTTCCCCAGTATGGGAAGGGCCATTTTTAGTTATTCGAGTATTGCACAATGGTTCGTACTACTTAACTGATATGAGGCCAGTCAAAGAAAGACATGCTACTAAGAAGAGAAAGAGAGCTGGAGGCAGTACAAATCCGGATGAGTTAGACAGACCATGGAATATTGCTCAGCTACGTCCCTTTTATTCTTAGTTTATCCTTCTTTGTAATCATACATATGTACATGTTCTGTGAGAAATAAAAGTCTTGGTTACCTCAAGTTTTTTTCTGAGAAGTTTTTTACCATCTTATTTCCGAATGATCATGTCACGGTTGAAAATCCCAGAATGCTTGAAAGTACTTTATGCTCATGTTCGTTTTGGTTTAGATTTCTGATTCTAAAAATGCTACCTTCGGGTATAACTCTAAATTTCCTAGTCTATACTTTGGTTATTTGTCTGATTGCCAGATGCTGGTATTTTCCGAGTAGTGAATTGTTGGTACTGGAAGCCGGCTTTGTTTCCGAGTATAAACTGGTTTAGCAATTGAGCTCCGTTGCTCGGTAAAGTTTCCGTGCTGAAGGTTTAGCCGGCTCACAAAAGGGACGAGGCAGAAAGCCAGATAAACGATATGTATCGACAAAAAAGTACAAGTGCTTATGCAAACATTTTAGGCACACAAAAATTTAAACAAAAAGTGCTAAATATATTAAAGCTTAGCACTAGCAAAAGTATTATACTGCATATTTATAGACCCATAATGTTTTCAGAATAATACATTTGTTTCTGATGATCTATGATGCAGGAGAAGAGGTAGGAGCTGCCGGCTCGCTGGATGTATCAACCTCGGCTTGATAACGATCCGAGATGTCCAAATCCGATAGGGTTTGTTCATCATTGGAAACTTCGGCTGCTTCTTCCGGAGGCGGAGGCGGCGTGTCCACGCGGGTGAAGAATGGAGTGTCGTAGCTTGTTAAGTCAGCTACGTGGTACCCATATCCGGTGCAGGAGTCCATGATGGCTTTGATATCCTGCTTCTGGCCGTCTTCATCTATAGTAGAATACCCTCTGGTCACTTGCCAGATTTCCATGCTTCCATGGTGGCTCATGACCATGGTGAGAGCGTTCTGCGCTGCAGATCACGCGTAGGACATGTTCCAGTCCTGGACAAGCTGCGGCATCTCCTTTGCCTTGTCCTGCACCTGAAAATCGGACATGCTATGCATGTCCGGAATCCTGAGAGCTTCGCCAATATCCTGGATGGATTGACGGAAGTCATGAAGCAAATCACTGACTTGGGTAAGCCGGTGGGTGCGAGGCTCGGCAGAGGTGGAGTCTGTCAAGTTCAGAGGACCTATACGTACAACACAAAACGGTTAAATAAATCTGACATCAAAAGAGTCGAAGAATGTAAACAAGTCAAAAAGATGGAAACATACCAAAGATGACGTCATCAACTTTGGTTTTCTCTTCACGAAGACTCCGGAGTTCAGCTTGGAGTGCCTCGGAAAGGTCCTTCTCTCTGCAAAGTTCATCGTTGAGATCCGAGATTTTCTGCTTGTGGAGTGCAATCTCGCGATCACGCTCCACGATGGCCATGGCGGAGGATTCGAGAACTTGAGCTATGCTCTTCTCATGATCCGCCTTAAGCTTGTCTAGCTCTTGGCGGAGATCCTTGTTTTCCACCACCAGGGTCTTCAGATTCTCGGCCTCTTCGATCATAGCACAGGACTTCTTTATCAGTGTTGTAAGTCAAAAAGAACAACAGTTCAACAAAAAATATTCGACTATGAAAAAGCAAGACAAGGTTTGAGCCTCGAAAAGTTTACCTTCGGCCTCATCTTTGGAAACTTTAAGCTCAGCATTTTTAAGTCGGAGAGCTTTGATCTCTCTCCGTTTATTGCAGATATTCTTCAACAAATCCTGGTTATATGAATTAACTTTCTGTAAGTCAGAATACCCAGAGTTAGAAGTCTACTGAAGACTCGGGCTAATATTGAAGCTAATATCAGCACGAGCCTTGGGGGCTGTACTATCTCATTCTTTGGCATCCTAATGAAACATAAACCCATATTGTATATCCAACTTCATGCTTGGGGGCTAGAGGATATGATATAAAGTACAATAAAGAAAAACGTGAGTTGGAATTCCGACTTACATGATGTTCATGTGTGAGCTTGCTCAGGCACATGTTCACCTCTGTAGTAACCTTCTCGGCGAGGGTGAGTGGAATAACCAGAGGTGGTGGAAGCACACCAGCTCTTAGTCCCTCGTCGCGAAGGCGGACTTGTTCGAGAAGGTCGGAGTAATTAATATCTCCGCTTCTTGTGCTTCTTCTTTAGCAGAGAGATTACGGCTTTCCACGCATTGCCGGGCCCGCCGCTGGATTTCCTCCGCAGATTTCCGAGATAGGCCAAATTTGGCAAGTCCTAGATTATTCAGGAGATTTTCGGTGAAGGTCTCTACCGAGGGATCATTACCCGAAGAGGGTTCACCCTTATCAAAACCCGAGCCACCCATGGTGGCGTCAGTCTGCGACTCAAGGGTCGATGGCCCTGTTGAGGGAGCCGGATCTTCTGTGACGACCAGGGATGGAGTAATCACCGGTGTGGTAGAAGGTTGAGGGGCAGGAGTCGGAGGAGCCACAGCAGGAGAAGCCATAGTCAGCTTCGTCTGCCGCAGGGGCTTCGAGATATTCCCCTTCCCCTTGCCCTTGATGAGCTGCTTAGCTGTGAGAAAGTAATAGGATAAAGAACATTACGTCTCGGAAGAAATTACGAGTAAAAGTACAAAGGCGGAAGTTGTGTGGAAAGTTACCTCTTCACAACTGGCACTTCCTTTGTGCCGATGGCCACTGTCGGAGCTTTGCGCTTTCTAGGCACAACGTCTGGCAGTGGGACCAATTCCTCCTCCTGAGAAAACTCCGGAGGATATCCCTCGATAGGAGCCAATTCCGACTCAGGGAGGTCGGCAAGCTGAAAAGAAGATAATATCTTAGTATTGCGAAACAAGTTAAAGCTGAAACATATAAAAAGGGTTTATTACTAAAGCTTACCGGCACTACAGGGTCTTCCGCTGTATGCATGTCCAATGACAAATCTAGGATCTTTCTCTAGATCCGCTCTTTTATCAGCCATTTGATCTAGCTTATGTAATCCTATGGCTTTAAAGCCTTGGGACTGATGCGGAGGGAGTCATTCTTCGACGCCGTGATGGAATGCATCAGTCGATCGCCGTGGTGCTGGAGAGGCTGGATCCAGCGTGCCACCCAATATTGGACCAAGTCGGACTCTCTCAGGCCCTTATGCTTCATCAGATACTCGATCTGCCTCTTGGCGAGAATCAGATCGTCGCTGAGAGCCGGAGGAGCCTCGTCCCAGGATGCTAGGGGCGTGGCGGCTCCGTCGATGAAAGCCGGCAAAGCAGTAGCTTTGCCGGGACCAGGAATATCTTTATGATAAAAGAAGGTAGCTGGCACTGTTTGACCAACTCACTAGCTAAAATCCTAGGATAGACGCGCTCACGTCTAACCGAAAGGCTAATTGTGCCGGTAATGTAAGGATTACCGATGGTGATTGAGTTTCTCCGGACATGGAAGTAAAACCGGAAGAGAACGAGAGTCGGCCTAATGCCGAGATACCCCTCACACAAAGCCGCATAGGCGCTCATCTCTAAAAGGGAGTTTGGGGGAGATGGTGAAGTTGAACACCATAGTGATCTATCACGTCGGAAAAGAATTCCGAGGGAGGGAAAGACAAACCTTTGTTGAGGTGGGTGCCGAAGTGCACCCGTTCGTCGGCGTGTGGATTGGGGATGGTTTCGCCGAAACCGCTCCGTCAGTCGCCAGCGTGGAGGAGCCCTTCATTCTCCATGCCGCTGAGCTTGGCATCGTCGAGGACGCACGGGATCCAAACCCTGCGGTTGCTTTCTTTCTCTGTTGCCGTCGTCGTCGCCGCTGCTGCCGCGGCCAAGCCGGATGATGAAGATCAAGCCATTTTCCGGTGCGCCGGTGACTTTGGATGGGCGGCGCTAGGAATCTAGAGGCATGGGAGCTCTGGGCGTGTGGGAGAAGTGGAGGAGAAGGAAATGGCACGGGGAATAGGTGAAGAAGATGGAATAGAGGAGATCCTCACCCCTTATAACCACCGAACCGTGCCAAGATTCGTGCAAATGGCACAGTGCGCACGCCACACGTCGCGGAAAGAACTAGGAAGCCCCCACGTGATGATTACACCGCCTCGATCTCCGCGTGTGCATTGAAATGGCGCCTCAGTTCCACGAACGGCGGACCCACCAATGGTCATGCTGACAGGATGTCTGTCAGTGACGTGACTTGACCATGACCAGTGTCAGATGACGTCAGAGACCAAGATCCGGCTTAGTTTGAATATCAAGATGGAAAATCCGAATAACGTACTGATAGGTCCGACTTACTTTTGAGACCTGGATCGTATCTTTGGTTTTGAAGTTTCAGGAACTCTTCAAGATTCTACAAGCCAAAGATCAAGCTAGACGATGATGAATCCGACTTTGGATCTTGGAGACTTCTAGGGGCTGCTGTTGGGGATATACTTTCCAGGTATCCTCACAGTTCCTCACTGACCAGGGTGGCCCACTTCGGGTTAGAGCTTTGCTTCACGGGCGGCCCAGCCAGGGAGAAGAAACGGAGTCCAGTCCGGCTACGGGAAGGCCCACAAGACTTACCGACATAGGCCCATAGTGTTACTTGTAGTTCAAGATGTACTCTGTAACCGACTCTTAGTCGTAGCCGGATAGATCTCTCCTGTAAACCCTAGGCTGGATATCTATATAAGCCATCCTAGGGAGAGCCTTTAGGGCACCCAATAGTCTACAATCTCAACTCGCACAGGCGAACCCTTGTAACCCATATTCCGGCTCTGCAGTCTTACTGGATTGCTAGCAGGAGTAGGATCCGTCCAAAGCCGGCAGATTCGAACCTGGGTAAACTTGTGTGCTCACCGTCCCGGAACACCGTATGTCTCACACCCCTCTCTTCCGCACGCCTCGAGGACCCCCCTCATGGCATACTTGTCATCAATCCAACGACAGTTCGAAATGATTTGAATTGTTCAAATGAGTTCACAACAATAAGAGGATATTGAAATTAACAAGAATACGAAGTCTCTTCGATTTGATCGACATGACTAAAGTATTCAAGTTAAGTTTAGCATAAAAGGGACTAGTGAAAGATGGTTCACAAATTATGATAATTGGATGAATTCAAACTCTGTTGAAATGTCTAAACATCATAATCATTATGTATTAAGATACATATGGTATAATATCATGTCTTATCAGGGTTATAGTTGGCACTTAGAGTTAGGGATCAAAATAAGCAAACACTCATTTGAAATGCAAAGGAACATCTAGAAGCTTCATGGAAACAACACCATAAGTGTAATGGAACGTTCGAGTTTCTGGAGATTTTGATAAGTCGAAATCGTGGCGAATAAACAAGTCTTTGTAGAGCATTCTTAGGAAGCTATGAATGCATCATCCACAAAAGGGGAAAAACTATTGTTATCCAAAGTTGACGTGTCTTGATGAAGATACAGGTGGAAGAAAGTAAAATATCAAAACAGGGTATTTGACCTTACCACCGAATTGTTGAGTGGCGCAGCGGAATTTGTTTCGTGAATCCGAACTCTACATATAGAGGAGAAACCAATGATAATGATCATAAAGTTTCAATGAATACTTTTACTAAAGAAAGTAGGAATCAACTATATATTCTACAAGTTTGTGGAAATATATTATTGATTCACTTGTCATGTTTTGAACAAGACATACCTACAAAATACTAAGAAGCGGGATGGACCTAAGTGCGAGAAATGAATGGTCATTGAAATCTCGTTAGTGGAATTCTCGATTTAATGATGATCAAAGAATTTTGGAATGTCCAAGATTGTCGAGAGGATCTAGTTTTGTGTGGGAGTAAATCAGCTTGGCTAATTCATAATATGTAGCTGACATATTTTGAGTGGGAGCTAAGTGAAATCCCTGCATCTCAAATATGAATGTCATATTTGAGTGGGAGCATGAAATCATTCTGGGATATGTGGACGACATATGTGAATGATGTGATTGGTGTTAATAATATTTGAGTTAGATAAATAAGGATGAAGTTGAAGTTATTAAACAATAAGATCTATTGAGATAGATTGGTGAGTTTAATAAACACTGAATGTTGAATGCTTCCTGGACTTGATTCTGAAAGATGTTCAGAATGTCCTAAGCAAGATTCTGAGGAAGCTCAAAATGGAACAAGTTGAGAAAGTAGTTCTTAATGTATGAAGCATTGAGTTAGTATTGCAACTATGGTTGAAAGAAAGAGATGCGTTACATCTCCTATGCCTCAGTCATAAGTTCTTCCATATAACCATGTTGTATACTCGACATAATGTGACCCGAGGTTCTGGTTGGTAGGACAAAGTCTTAACTGTAAGAACGTGTCTTTGAGTGATTCCTAAGTTGATCACAGAACCAGAATTAAGTTTGTACATAAATGGCAAGAAGCAATGTAAGTGGCATAGATGCATTTCATGCACTAGGATCTACATAGATATAGAAGTATAAAGGCTCCATCTGATGTGATGTATAATGTTATGGCGGGGCTAGTTCTCTTTTAACGTAGAATGATGTGTCCCAGGGCCCAATGCCATGAGAAAGCCCTCGAGGTAGATCTAAAGTCACTGTAAGCTCCTGGAATCCGGCCTTGTTCTGCTGCCATGACTACAGTATATACTCAAAGGATAGCAAAGTGTGTTTCGAAGTTTAGATGACAACGATGAAAACGACCGTCATCATAAACACTAGAAACAAAGTCTCACTTTGTCGCCAAACAAATACTTTGACCCATTATACAATAATGGTGTGAATGTCAAAATTAGGAAGACATTAACGATTTGCAAAAGACATAATGATCTGGTAAAACAGAACATGGACATGACGTTTCTCATGAGCAGGCATGATCTATAAACACATATGTTATATGGTTTATATGAGTAAAATGCGAGCTAGATTATTTGTACTCTAGTGCAAGTGGGAGACTGAAGGAGATATGCCCTAGAGGCAAATAATAAATAGGTTTTTATTGTCATATCTCAATTAGTTTATAATAGTTTCATATTGTGCTATAACTGTGCCAAGTAGAAACATTGGTACATGTGTGGTATGAAACAACAAAGTCCCTAGTAGCCTCTATTCATACTAGTTCGTTGGTCATGCGAATGATCTGGGTTTCAAGATCATGGGCATTTATGCTAATTGACAACAGGATCATATCATTGGAGAATGATGTGATTGGACATTCCTCGAAGGATTGCAACACGATCAAGTCATATAGTTCATTGTTGCAACAGCTATACCTAGACTCCTTGTCCTTAGACCGTGAGCTCATATTACTCACTGTTTCTCGAGGCTGCTTAGACTGCATCAACTTCCATCTAGTAATACAGTGGCCATAAAGGTGTATGTTGGGTATTCTGAAGGAACAGTAGATGACATGTGACTGCAAGTCGCAAGACCGGGATTTGTTCACCCACATGACGGGTAAATATACATATGGCCGGCTTGGTGAGATTACATCCATAAATGTTGCAACATGTGACTCGGTCACGGGGATATAATATCACGGTAACAAGAAAACATAACTTGTTGTGAACGAGATTGAACAAGGTATGTGATACCAATGATCGAGTCTCGGACAAGTCGTATCAAGAAACAAAAGGAATTGGATGCTACATTTAGCGGTTCAAACAACATTGTCATCAGGAATGCATAGGGGTCACATGGATATCCCTGGTCCCTCTGTTGATCATTGATACAGATCATGTCTAGAGCATTCCTGAGCAGTGATAGGATACACTTAAGGCTACGATGAGAGCGATCATTCGTAAGACGGAATCACAGTAGAGAAAGAGAAAGCCGGAATCATTTTGCAGAGAGATCCGAAGTTGTTCAGAGAAAGAATAAAGGAAAAGACCAGAAAAGTGTTTTCGGATAAATGAGAATTTGAATATATATTTATTATATGTTAATTATGAATTAATATATTCTAAATAATATTTAAATTAAGATTTACAAAAGCAACTTTATTATTAGGCCAAAATCCTAGAGGAAATTGGCGTAAGAAAAAGAATACAGCAAACAACAGAAACGGGTTGTTTTTGAAACAGCCCACGTGGGCGGTTTTTATTAACCGCCGCACAGGTGCAGCAGGCAGACCAGGTCGCCCAAGCCTCTGCGGGTCGCGACCGACGAGCAGCCCACCCGGGGTGGGAGCTAGGGCGCTGAGCCGGTGGGCCGGCGCGCGCCAGGCCGGACCAGCCGGATCGCTGCCACCGTGGGCGACATATTGGGGGATGGGGGCGGTCGGCTGGTGGGCTGCCGGGAGATTTTGGCCCACCCGGGCTGGCACTCCCTTGCCTCCACCTTGACCGCGAGATGGGCCGCCAGAAGCCACCTAGGCCCACCCGAGATTGGCACCTGTTGCTGTTTGGGCTACCTAGATTCAGCCCATCCGGCTGGACGAAAATATCTGGGATTTTTCCTTTACTAATAGTCCCACATGGCTAACCTAATGGCGAGGGCACATCCCCTCCGCCTATATAAAGGGGTGCACATGGGTGGGATTAAACACACAACTTAAGAAGTATTTTAGTTGACTTTCTCCCTCCCTCTCTCTATACCTTGTGACCATGGCCCCAAATATGGGCTGTGCGAACGAGGCACACCTGCAGTACGCTGTTGCGCTGCAGAGATTCCTAGCCGGATATCAACTTCCGCACTCCCGACGGGATCGGGGAGCCGGAGGTCTCATCATGCATCGGATGTGTACGAAGACACGATGCGCAACACTTGGGGCGCTTAAATGTCGTGAGCCGGAGCTGCTACACGATGAAGATGAAGAAGGAGCAAGGGGTGATCTGCGAGGAGCTTCGTGACTTTGAGGTTGGCTACGAGTACGACTACTTCAACCACGTTCCCCGCGGAACGTTAACCGCGTATGGTATACAAGGGTATGTATTCTCTATGCATTGGCTGTTATCGCATTACTACATAGATAGATCCTAGGCAGTTTTGGGGTTCCAACGTAGGAACATTTTTGTTTTCTGCTGCGGATCCCCTTCATTCCCAACATCACGAAGGCTCACCTTCTTCTATGAGTCTATCCCATGAAGGAATAGGCCCTTTCCTTATGGCTAGCTTTTCCTCCACTCCAGAGATGGCAAGCTCCACAACCACTTCACAAGCTCCACGAAGGAGAAGCCCAGGACTCTTCACAATCTTCCATGAAGAGGACACCGTGGCACCAACCGCCAAGCCAACTAGGAGGTCACCCTCCAAGAGTAACAAACTCACGGTCTCTCACTCGAACAAATCGTAATAGAGAGCTCAACACTTATGCAAGAATGCAAAGCAAGAACACTAAGAGTGTTCAAATCCCTCACTCTCAAATCCTACCAAAGCATCAAGTGCTAGGGAGGAATTAGAGAGGAAGAACAATGGTGGAAATCAACCAATGACTTCAAGATATAGATCCAATGGGCTCCCCTCACTTAGAGGAGGAATTGATTGATGGGGATTGTAGATCTAGATCTCCTCTTCCAAAACCCTCAAAAAGATGCAAGAATCATAGGAGGGAAGGGGAGGAAGCAAGCTCAAGAGGTTCAACAATGGTGGTCAATTTTGTGGTCAAGAACACTCAAAACACGTTGGGGAAGAACCCCCTTTTATAGGGGAAAGCAAATATGGCCATCGGGAGAAATCTGTAAGAACCCGGTTTAATGTTCGGTTGAACCGGCTCATAGACCAGACGACCCAGTTTCAAGTTTGGTTGAACCGGCTCATAGACCAGACAACCTAGTCTCTGTGTGCCATTTCGGAATAGACTCAGTTGCGAAAACAGGAAATCCGGTCTACGGGACGGTCTACCGGTGCTGGCACCGGACCGTCGCGTGTGGTAACCGGTTGTACCGGATCCATAATAAGGATCCAACAGACTTCACAAAAAATATAATAACTTTTGCATCCGGACTCCGATTTCGATGATCTTAGGCTTGTTTTGACGAGGACAACAAGATCTATAAGATGCTGTGAAGAAACAAAATAGTCCAATAAAGTAGGATAGAACCAAATGAAGAAAGGTATGGTTCTTCTCTATAAGAAGAACCAGTAAAACCTTCAAACTCGTAAACGCCATAGAAGATGCATACAAATTATGTTTTCGATGAACTTGGGCTCATTGAAGAGCTAGAAACAAGATAAAGAATCTCACATGGAGAACCACCAAGAAGCAACAAAATATGAAGATGCAAAGTATGCACAGGATTGAGCTCCCTAAGACGATGTGATCAAGTTACCCAACCGAAAGCCCCTCTTGATAGTGCGGCTATCTATCCTATAACCCGGTCTCCCAACAACCAACTTGAGACTGGTAAAAGGAAAACCTAGCAAGGACATACCTTTGCCTTGCGCATCCCACTTGATCTTGATGAAAACGCTTCGAGCTCCATCCAAGCTGGAATGCATCACTTGATCATTGTTGCTTCGTGTAGACTCATAATTTGCTACCCCATACACCACTATGGGATAGATTCATTAAGACACGTCTTCACATGTCCATTATCACCAATATGGATGACAACCTTCAAGTAAATGATCTTTTCAAGATGCTTATCTTGAACTTGCCCTTCTCAACCTTGATGACGATCACCACTTGATGTCATCCTCTCATGGTCTATATAAGATCTTTACTTTTGATGCATGCCCATGAAAATATACCTAACGAATATAGATAACACAAAGGTGTTGGGTTCGCAGCATAGAAAACAAAAACTTTCCTACGAAGAGAACTATATGCCAAGATCTATCTACTAGATACAGAGCAACGGGTAGATATACATCCATGGAGAACTTACCCTTGAAGACAACAGAGTTTTGTTAACGAGTTGGAACTCGTGGATGATGTAGTCGTACGCTTGCCGATCTCAAGATCGTGTGGAAGTCCGAGCGCCACAAATCAGCAGCGCATCCTTCCTCGCACACACGTTCAAGCCACCGGACAACCTCCACTCCCTCGCTCCAGCGAATCAGCGGAAGCAGCAACTCCTTCCAGACGCAAGGCAATCAGGAACATGTATCTCGCTAATCCGAGACCATGAGGGAATATCTAGAGGGGGAGAGAGATCCTTCACGAGGAGGTGTGCTTTGTGAGGAAGGAGAGGGGGGCCTTTTATAGGAGAGGAGGGCTCCTCCCCTACCATGGCCGGCGGCCAAGGAGGGTGCCCCCACCTCTTCCTCATTCATGTGGTGGAAGCTCCACTCACATCAATTTTGACTCCACCCAAAATTCCACTCACATGCATTAAATTTCCACCAAATTTAATGCCACTCTCAATTAATAAAACTCTTTTATTTATTTTATTCAAAATTTTGTTAATTACTTTAATTAACAAACATTCACATAAAACCCCTTGCAACATTTCAATATCACATGCAGAACCACTTTCTGCAATTTCACCCGAAACAATTTCGGTTTCTATCAAAACAATTCCTACGCTTTGCAATCCTTTCGTCTGAAACATATGTTCTCCTAAATGGTGTCCGGCAACCCTTAAGTGTGTCACCCTACGGTTCGCGAATAATACAGACATGATTGAGACTCCTCTCAGATCAATAATCAGAAGCGGGACCTGGAGATCCATACTGACTCCTGCACATTCAATGATGACTTCTGTGATCGTGAGAACCTTTAACGCTAGTAATTTAATCCCTTTGTCTCATGATATAATACATGTCCGAGATTCAATCATCGGTATCCAAATACCTAGTTTGATCTCGTTACCGACATGCACTCTTTTCTCGTTCCCGTGATATAACATTCTAGTGATCACATCACTTGCTTGCAATCTATCTTAATGTGATATCACCGAGAGGGCCTAGAATATATCTATCCGTCATCGGGATTGACAAATTCCACACTTGATCCATGAGCCTCAACATAACACATTCGTAGCACTGAACCCACCTTTATAGTCACCCTGTTACGGTGTGACGTTTGATGTTATCAAGATACTCTTTCGGTGTTAGCAATTAACATGATCTCATGGTCTAAGGACTAAGATTACTTCGTATGATGTTATAGCAATATAAACATAATGACTTTGATCGTAATGCTATACTTCGGATGAATGTTCATCACATCATTTCACAAATGCTGTGACCTTGTTATTAACAACATCCAATGTCCATGATCAGGAAACTTTGATCATCTTATTAATCAACGAGCTAGTCTATAAGAGAGGCATAACTAGGAACCCTTTTTGTTTATTAAACACACATGTATTGACGTTTCCTATTAATACAATTATAGCATGTAAAATAAACATCTATCATATAAAAGGAATATATAATAACAACTTTATTATTGCCTCTCAGGGCATATTTCCTTCAAAAGGCACATATATAATGGGCTAGTTCATGAAGCATAATTGACAAGCTTACCATACCACAAGATCCATGTGGTACATTATTTATGCTTCATGTGTTGACCAACTTGAAATCACTCATCACTCTTTGTATTGGTCAACCATGTAGCTTCTCATGATGCATCTCAATATCTTGAGATACATAAAGAACTCTTCATTTGATTACATGCTCTAAATCTTAGTCAACCATAGCCAACTAATGAGGCTATCATGACACCGACTTAGATCCATATCATGAATGCTTATAATAATATCACATTCTCAAGATCTTGATCATATCATATTCTTCTCTTCAACTCGATGATCTTGATGTCAATACTCAAGGTATATCTTTATATTCATGGCATCCATACTTGAATCCATCACATGGACTACAAGCATGACCTATGGAATATTCCTTTATATAGAACTCAATGAAAATATTAGTCCATATGGATTGTCATTAATCACCAAAACCACACATAGGGGAAATTACACTTTCACCCTTCCACACCAAACTCTGCCTGGTCCTCCTCCCAAACCAAGGCTTCCCTCCTCCTATGTATGAGGTGCATCCATCCACTAGCGAAAAAAGTCCAGCAACAAAGAGTAAGAGGGGGAAGGTATCTGGCCGGTGGGGGAGAGAAGAGGAGGAGCCGACAAACCATAGCAGCCACCGTCATCCGCCAGTTGTTGCCACCAGCATGGACCCCTCCATCCCCCTCGTCCTCTGTAGGGCTTCGGCCCCCACGATGTGATTCCTCGACCCGCCTCCTCGTGTGGCGCTGGAGCGGGGAGGAGGACGGGAGTTGGCGACCGGCTTCCTCTTCACCGTCTCTTGTGGCGCTGGATCAGGGAGGAGGACAGAGGCGGCGGCGGATCAGGGAAGAGTACATGAGGCGGGGATTGGGGAGGAGAGGAGGCAGCCGATTGGGATATGGTCTGGGGTATTTTGCTGCCCCCACTCGCATAGAAAAATGAAGAAAGGCGACGCAAACCTGCAGTCGTTGTTGTCTCTAACTTCCGGACCGACACGCGCATGAACTCAAATGCCATAGACTCGGCCAAGGAACCAGGAAGTAAGAAAAGAATTGACTATATCCAACGGCTTCCAACGAAAAGCGCAACCGAACTGCACTGCTCATGGTGGATCCAACGACTGATATTGGTGTGCGCGAGGAGCCCTGAGGAGGTGGGTAGCCTATGGCTGGTTATATGAAGTAATGGTGCTTGAACGAGGCGGTGTAATCGATTGGGTTTTTTGTTCACTGGTTATCATCCTAGGCTCAGGTGTGTGCTTGTTTTTTTGCCTTAACTTCTCCATCTTCTGCGTGATCCATTCAACTATGTCACCTTAAAGTAAGACCATGATGAACTTCCTTCGAGTTTCTGCTCTGTTTGATTGTTTCTACTAGAACTAAAGAATCCTTTTTTTTACGAAAAGGTCACAACGCACGAATAATTCACTTAGCTCCGGCGACATGGAGCCTTCTTTTTGAAAGAAAAAATTGAAAAAATGATTTCAAAGTTTCAAAAATTTCTGAAAAAAAATTCTAGACATATCACATATATAATGATATATTCTACAAACATACAAAATCTCAACCCGAATTATCTTATATCTAGTCTTAATAAAAATGACAAAATCTGATAGAATTTGGAGGTTTCAAATTTTGCACCGTTCACTACTTTAGATATCAGATTGCCATATTGTGCAGCCCAAAATACAGGGCTATTATGAGTCGAGTTTTTTTTCCACTCTGCTAGATTATACAGTATTATTTTCTACATCAAGAATTTTTTAATATTCAAAATGCTGTTTTTGAGTTGTAGACAGGCTCTATGTCGCCCGTGCTCCAAAAGTCCGCAATTTTCATTGATATATATATATATATATGAAGGGGGAAAAGTAAGCAAGTACGCTAGTGTTACACGAAAACAGGACCATGCTTTTCGCAAAAAAAAGACTAGCTAGGCTGGTCATAGTGCTAAATAACTTACAGTATGTTTGGTAGACTGTGTCACTTCGAATTCACTATCCTATTGGAGATATCTGACCTCATACAAGCTATCCTGAGATTTTGGGATGTGTTTGTTACCCATATGTATTAGGAGAATCTGAATTGATACTTTGTTTGGTAGCCCTGTATGGGTGGAGATTGGCCCAAAACAAAATAATAACAGAGAAGTCCAAACTGTTGCACCAAGGTCCCTAACCAAAACATCTAAAAAGCAATTGGGCCCTTGTATGCAAGACGCTGCGCTGGGAGCAGATCCCTCCTCGTCGACGGTACACGGGGCGTCGGCGGTGGTCGCTGAGCGACGCGACATCGTCCGTTGCGGGGCCCGGGAGCTCCCCGTCGATGGCGCTAGGGGAGGTGACGGGAGATGAGGAGGGGAGGGGCTGGCGCGTGAGGAAGGTCTAGGAGTGCGGCGGTCATCCGCAGCGCAGGGCGACGGGGCCAGGCGGCGGGAGGAGGAGGGCGATAGGGTCGTGCAGCGGATAGGGGCAGCCACGCGAGGCCCGACCGCGTTAGTGGCGCTTGGACGGGACCACTCCACCGGCGCATCGGCGCCTGGGTACAGAGAGGCGGGCGGTGGTTCGAGTCCATGTCCGGCGCGTCGGGGACTACTGCAGATGCGCTGGAGATCCTCGTCCTACACCTACGCCCATGGCGGCGATGCGGAGTTCGGATGAGCACGGCTGGGCGGCGCGATAGGGGGGAGGGGAGTGAGCTCGAGGGATAGGGGAGGTTGAACGGTGGCGGGGGAGGGTAACCGGCGGCGGGATCTAGGGGCGGGCGGCCTGGCGATAATGGCAGCGAGGAAGGGCAGGGGAAACGCGTGCGTGGTCGGGCTCGGGGTGGGGACTGGGGGTACAGGGGAAAAATTTCGGGACGAGCGGGACCTTTTTTGGGGATGGATTCGGCAGGGCCGAAGAGTGAAGCTCGATTTTGGCTTCGCTAGCAGGCAGTGCCCATGCGCTGTTTTCGTATCGAGTCAGCAGTGCCCAGAGCATGGACCCGATCTACCAAACTCTTAAATTTCATCTGAGTTGGGAAATTCTGAGGGAAGGCACTCTACCAAACACACCCTTAGGCTAGTCATAGTGAGGAGTAACTTAGACTAGTAAAGTTATTACTTTTATAGTACATAGTAATATAAATCTAGTAACATAGAAACCTCTATTTACTGCTCTATAAACTCATCTTTTATTGGTAAGTGTGATGTTACGGTAATATAACATGTTACTTAATTCATCTTTTTTGTCACTAATTACTTGTCACATCATATTTTTTTCCTTGTTGGCATGTATATTACCACTTAATTTACTCCCACTATGACTAGTCTTAGACTAATAACTTGCACATGTTACTGGTTCATGTTACTATCTTCATAGTGGATAATAAGGCATTTGACAATGGGAGTCTCTTAGCGTGACATACTAGAAATGCTTATCTGGCATATCAATTAAGGAGGAGAGAGAGTGTTGTTGTATCTTAGCTAAGATTGGTCATAGTGGTAGTATCATATTACTAGTATTATGCATATTATACTAGTGTATGATACTATCTTCATAGTGCATGATATTATATGGTAGTATCATACTAGTACTATATTTAATGATTTGTAGAATCTCAATGCAAAATTGTGTACAAAATTTATTTGCATGACTAGTTTTACGTGCTATGATACGGTATCTACCTATGATATTCTAACCATCTCTTTCTTCATTAATTGTTGTGCCACATCAGATTTTTGTCAACATGGCATGCATGATACTAGCTATGAGACTAGTCACAATGGGGAGTATCATATAGTAGTATCATGTATATGATACTACTATATGATACCATATCCATAATGCATAGTATCATATAGTAGTATCATAGTCTTAGTATATTTATTGTTTGTAAAACCTTAATGCAAAATTGTGTACAAGATTCATTTAGGATTTAGTTTTTCTAGCACAGTTTTTCTAGTACTACGTGCTATGATACCGTATCTACCTATGATACCAATACAACCACTTTCATCATTAATTAACATGCCACGTCAGAATTTTACCAACATGGCATGCATGATACTACCTATGATACTCTCATTGGGCTAGTCTGATACTACCACTAGGATCAGCCTAAGATACACCCCTTGCACGTAACCATAGGCAAAAAGAGTTGATATCCCAATTGATTTCAAAAAAAAAGAGTTGATATTCCAATTAAATACATGCATGAGAGAAAGACATTAAATTAAGATACAACCTCTAAAATACAATGCATTGAAGATGTTATTTTTTAGGTATTTATGACTCCTATAATAACATCTAAGATATATCCCATTGTGAAAGGCCTAACATATGTGTAGTGTCATACAAGACCTTATTAATTAGATTGTGGACTCATATAGACTTGTATGTGTGATGTTATGATAACTAGCTAAGTTACTATCTTCTTCTCTTTCTTCATTAATTGTAATTTGCTTAGTTGTCATTGCATGGGCATGCATGTTACTCCGCCTCAAAGCTTAAGCCTTTTTTTTTCAAAAGTCAAACTATATAAAATATGACCAAGTTTTTATAAAAAATATTAATATTTACAATATGAAATCCATACCGTTTGGTACATCATAAAACATAGTTTCACATGGTATATATAATATCATAGATCTTTATAGTTTTTCTAAAAGTTTAGTCTAACTCTCTGTAGCTAGACTTTTCAAAAATAATATAAGCCTTAAGCTAGTAACTTAGCTAGTTACTCCCATATGACTAACCTAAGACTAGTCACAATGAAAAGTATCATATTGTAATATCATGTATATGATACTAGTATATGTTACCATCTCGCATAGTATCTCTATGGGACATGGTCTACAAATTCACTCCCGTGGACCAACTTCTGCAATTGACACGTGGCATGCGCGACAGTTCAGATCTAAAAATAGACAATCAAATGCTGTGATTTATCTCTCTTCTGAATACGTGTCAATTGCAGAAGTTGGTCCACGGAGGTAAATTTGTGGACCAGGTCCCATAGAAGTTTTGTAGAACTTTAATATAAAATTATGTAAAAGATGTATTTGAGATCATTTTTTCTATTTCCACGTGCTATGATACCATATCTATCTATGGTATCAGTACAATCTTTTTTTTAATAATTATCATAACACATAAATATTTTGTATACATGTAATGCATGATAGATATCCATTCGGGCTAGTCTAACGGTGACGACTGAAAACATAAGCAGCGATAGACGACCTTTAAATTTGGCCGTCGGACAGCAAATATAACAGTAGGATCCGTCGGGTTTGTTAGGTTCCTGGGTCTTTCGATGAGCTCAGTAGTCTTGATTCGACTTGCTTGATGCCAGAAGGTGAGATCTTCAATGAGCTTGTCATGTACGGAGTACACCTTGAATCTATGACGCCTACATGCGGAAATTTCGCTCGGGCTGCGTTCCTTCCGAACAGACCAACAAAATAATTGAACAATCGAGCTCCAAGCCCGTCGGTGACGGTACGGAATTGTGCTCGACGAAGCTGACCATTGCCCCATGAGCGTGGCGTCGACCGAGGCATGCGGCTGTAAATGACATCGATCCAGGACAAGTTGCCAAAGCGATGCGGTGAAGGAGCATTCCCCAAACAGATGCGTGGCAGATTCCGGCAAGATACGACAGAGAGGACAGATAGGATTGCACAGCCATCCTCTTTTCTGAAAGTTGTATGCGGTCAGGCTGGTAGCACCTTCAAATTGGATGGCATAGGCAGAGGACACGGAGAAGGATCGGTCTGCTGTCCATTTCCAAGTTACTGAATCCGGAGTGTTTTCATGAAGCTGAGCATGGGGTGGCGAGGGACCGAACTTCAGTGAATTGGACTATTGCACTGCTAGAAGGGATTGGTCGCAGGTGCCTCGTCCATCTGCCATCAAGTTTGCTGTTTCCGTACTGGTGTCATGGTTGATTTTTCGGAACCCAATCTCCCTTTTTTTTTGAAACAGAAGATCACCCCGGCTTTGCATCTAAGAGATGCAACACAACGTTTTTATTAAATTATTCAGATCACCTCAGAAGAGTAATTAAAAAAATTAGATCGAAACCATCAAACTAGTAACAACCGTTAATCCTACAACATTGATGAAAGGGGTGTCCATGAACGAGTTCAATACCCTGACACCAACACGCATCATCTAAAAACCGAATGCCTCGACAAGTCGCGCAAAAAGGAGCAAGTGGCACAACCATTCCGGAAGACCCTCTGCATGTATCAGCATACACGCTCCAGAAGTCCTCGCCGCCACCGTCTTCCGCATGCCTATCCTTAGGAGAAATCAATGCAATGACCTTGTGAGGTCTGTCATCAATGCCACCATGACACCAGAGAGTCCACCAAGCCACGTTCATCGCCGAGACCCCGCTACAACCACGCCGCCGAGATACATCGCCATCGACCCGGTAGATGAAACACCGCTCCGCCGCAGACCCCTCCAAGCAGTAAGTGCTCCAAAACGATGCCCCAAGAGGGTAACAACATCGGTTGCTGTCATCGTCCTGTCCAGGAGACCCAGATCGAGAGTTTCCCCTATAGCATCCTGAGCAAGGAAGCGACAACTACAAAAATAATGCCTTCGAGAAGGGAATGATGTCAAGATACGTCACCATTGTCCACATCAGTTTTCACTGGCAGTTGTGTAAGTCCAAGCCTGACACTGAATGGACCGAGATACTGCTGCACCGACGAACGTGTGTACCGGATGACATGCCTAGAACCGATTGTGAGTCGGGCCTAAACATCCACGCCGCCGCCGTGCGCCAACAGCCTCCCTTGCCGATCGGAGGTGAAACCTCTAGATCGCCGTCCGCCGCATCGATGCCGCTCTGGATGTGTCACCGATGCCACACGCCATAGGGCCTCGCCGCCATGATGCCCGGAGAGCATCACGTCTAGGCCCGGGATGGCGTCCCGCGCAGCGAGATCCCTCTGACGAGGGCGGGGGACGGAGGAGAGGGGTGGGGGAGAGTTGACGGCGGCGGCTAGGTTTCCCTCCCGTCACTTTTCTTCACCCAATCTCCCCTATAAACGTGATTGGATGCGGAAACGCGGGATTACGCGTCATCTATACTTTGTATGATTGTGTGAGGCACGGATCTCCCAATGGCAGGCTGCCACCTCGGGAGCGGCCCACAGACAAATTCGCCGATAAGTAAGGCGGAGACGCTCAAAACAATTGTAGGGTGGAGAAGCTCCCCCTTGTGGGTGACAAGGAGACAAGGTTTAACGAGACAACACTCTCCAAGAGCCAATACATTTCTATATCTTGTAGCGCATCGTGCGGATTATTCATATTAAACTTTATGGAATATTGGACAGGCGATATGCTTTCTGACTTTGTCACTCAGGTACTATTTTCATTCGAACATAATTAACAATATCTTACGTCTTAAATTATAATTTTGCAAGTGTAATTTTCCTACTACTTTGTAGGAGGATATGAAAGCATTCCGAAAAAAATTAGTTATCATATTGCATGATTCAGAGCTGAACAAAATAAGAGGTAGTCCGGTATACGATCAAGAAAAAGATGAACTCAATGGATTTGAGTATGATATTATGGTTCTGCCAAGTTCAGATGGAAAACATCCAGGAGATGTAACCAAAGGAAATAACCCCCTTCCTATTTGCATAGTGTCCAACAAACCATATGACTTAGTTGATGAGATCTGCAAATACATCATGTCCATTGTCAATGAAAAATGTTTGGAGTAAGTCTCATGTTAAGATAATCATCTAAGTGCCAATAAATGTTATTATGATATTATTATACTTTTCATCTATTTCACAGAAAAGAATGGGTTCGAAGCTCCAAACCTTATCCACTGAGATTAACTCTGAAGCAGATTCAAGACATACTTAGAATGGGCCAGCCTATGGACAAGGATTGTTTTAATATGGCTGTTCTTATAGTGGCATGTGATGAGATACAACTATTCATAGAGCCTCATGTGCACAATATGGACCTAAGATTTTGTGTAAGTTACACATAGATATTATCATTGTCATGGTCCTGAACCCATTTTTTTCTATCAATGGTACACGACATTCAAAATGGCGTAAAAAGCTAGATGTTAAGGAATTGACAACATTGTTTCATAGCTGGCCTGGGATAGACCATGATATCTCGTCATGCAACACGATAAGTTATGTCCCTTGTCCATTCTTGACATGATTTATTTGTTTTAGTGGTCACCGCTTACAGATTTTGTTGCCACATGTATCCCTTGGTGACTTCATCTTGTTCACCATCGATAAGCATGAACAACGTGTATCCATCTTAGACCCCTTTTCCGAACCTCTATCGGAAGAGAGGTACCAATTAAAATTCCAGAGGTGCTCATTCTATCTAAATGAAGCTCTTGAAATAGCACAACCTGGATGGAATTTTGATATATACTTTTGGCCACGTAAATACCCTCATAGTATTCCAATACCAACAAGCTTTGACAGGTGATTTCATTTGCTTATCATTATAAGTAATTTATTTTATAATTACCGTCCTAATGACCAAGATAACGACAATCCATTAATTTGCAGGAAGTTGTCGGGCTACTTAGTTTTTAGTTTTATGCTATCGTGGTAAAAGATTTGTCCATCCAGTTTGTACTGTGAGTACTTTGTGCTCATAATTATAAGTTTTTCATGAGAAAACTCCATGTTAATAACGTAGATTGCTTGTGCAGGATGGCTATGAGTTGAGGAAGAAGTTTTTGATATGCATGCTCAAGTACTATGCAAATGAAGTTAAGCACAATATTCATGATGTTGTACTTGGATACCTTAGTCATGTCAAGGAAGAATGGCTTAGTGAATAAGTGATAACCTTCTTGGTCATTGTATTTTGTACACATTACATTGAACTATGTTAAGTAAACCTTCAATGTTTTTAAGTATTATATGGTTATTTTTTCTGTATGCTTGAATATCGTGCGCGTGTAATATATGCGACACTAGGCATATAGTAAGTGTGTCGTGGCAACGCACGGGTATTCCACTAGTATTCTATTAAACAATCAGAGATGACACATATGGTCACCACATAGGACAAACATGTGTGTCAAGCAAGTTTGCACAAAGAAACATGGAAGAAGTAAAATTATAGTTCCACCCTTAGAAACCTTGCCACGCCGAATCATAGTCTACTTTCGTCCTCCACCGTCACCATGGCAATGCCGGAAAAAGAGGCGAACAACCACCGTACCTGGATCTGGAAGATCACATTCACATACACAGATGCTTTTTGAGCGGATGAACCAAACCGTCGCAAGCGACAAGATCGAGACTTTGTGGCACGAAGGCCGGGGATCTTTCCGGTGATCACCAGACCCGACACCGTCAACTTCATGCGACGTAGTTGAAGAAGAGGAACATTGCAGCCTGCCGTCACCACGTGTCCAACTGTAAGACACCAAACACAACTGCAGCCGACACGGCCACCACCCGCGAGAGTGCCGAACGACGACTACCAGACATGAACCTCACCGGATTGAGAGACCGGCTAGACTACCAAGCCACGTGTCCCACAATGCCACCGGTTAGAGGGATGCCAAGATGGAGAAAGTACAGAGGCAATTTGTCTCCTCCGTAGCAGCAACCAACCAAAGGAAACACAAGGTCAACCCTAACTATAGGCTGGAGCCGCCAGCCCTTCCGTCGCCGGAGCGGCCGACGGTTGGGTTAGGGACCGGCAGCTTGGACGGTGTAGTTGGGGGCAGTGGTCGCCGCCCAGATCCTTCTTTCACAGAGCGATTCCTGGGTTGGGCAAAAAGGATAATCCGGGGCGGTTGATGGTACATTACGACGACTTGGCGTACAGGTACAAATGCTACATCGGGAAAAGCCAGTGATCGGTAAACTATGATGGTTGTCGAGTTATTATAATTCTCATAGAGTTATTAGCTGAAGTATAAATCCCTGCAGAGTATTAGTGATTAGGATGGTGCTTCTGTTTTCTTGTTTTGCTGCCATGTTTTTACACCTTAGGTTTGCTTGTATGAAAATAAATGGCATTACGATTTACCATATGCATCATCTTGGCATGGAAATCCTGTTACACATTGTCTCCAGTTGCATAAAAGGTCTAGGAACATATAAGTCAGTTAGGTGGAAGAAAAGAACTAAACAAATGATCTATAGACTTATGTGATTCCACTAAATTGATTGTGAATTTTACAACAACCAAAAACTGCGTGGGGTACATGTATTTTGAACCTCACTTCCTCCATAAATTTGCCTAAAATATGCAAACTTTGTAGGACTTTACAAGTGAAGTCAGACACTCATTCTATGTACACTACTTGTAAATAAAGCAACTAAAAATAAGCCAGAAGATGAACCGGATAACCACGACAGAAAATCTTCACTGAATACAGCATGCTTCAGCTTGGGGACGAGGCTTCTGGCTGTCGATTCTTGACAAGTTGCAATTGCCGTGAGCACAAGACTTACAGGTCCCAGAACGGTTCTTTGCCGTGCTCCAATCATCTGGGACTGTTAGGAAGTACTTGGACATGAACTTCCTAAACCTTTTCTTGTACTCTCTGGGCGAAATCACCGTTGGCGAAATGTTCTTTGGTACCACGAGAGAAGTTTTCACCCATGTCTCCAGTTGCTTGTCCCATGTGTACTGCCTCAGGTAGTCGATGATGCCGAATACAAACTCGTGATTTTGTTTGTCCACTCCCACAAGTAGAGAGTAGTCCATAACATTAACCGACTGCAAGCATAATAATAATTTAGTTAGTCCATATTCTGATAGAAACATGGCTAATTTACTTGCAGTTGAAGTGAAGTATGCAGAGGCCGGGGCGATCTTCCCCCATTTCGAAAAAAAAGTTGAAGTGAAGTAAATACATACCGTGAGAAAAGATGTATCGTTCCAGATTGCCCGCTGCAAGAGATGTTTCGTTCTTCCTCCAATATAGATCGGAGAAACACGCATATCCTCGACAAAATTTTCATCCAAGTAGACAGTGTCACGGTCACTCGAGGCAGCGATGTATCGAGAAAAAACAGCACCTTTGAGATCGTATATACGTGACACGTTGTGTCCGAAGAGAATATTTTCCATCACCATCAGGCCAATCTTCACTTCCTTGCCATGTCTTATTTGCTTAACCTGAAACAGGATGCTCACACTTTAAACACATAAACGACAGAAGAAAATCTGGAAATAATGTTCCATATATTGATGTAAAATACCTGGTAGATTCCTAAAATTTTGGCAAGGCAAGTTTGGCTTCCAGTGTCGAGAGAGTGGTAAACATGCTTAAAGTAATCGGGGGCGAATTCTACGAAAGACTCAAACTCTGTCTTATTTATTTGCTTGATGATGAACCTGCCATCCATTGTTTTGGCAAACAAGGCCTTACTTTTTCCTCCTTGAGCATCCCATTTCTTGCATCGGCTTAAGGAAGCGATGTATGCAAGCTCAGATGGACAACATTTCTTTCTGAGAGTGTAGAACTGATTAGCATGTACACAAATGACTGAATATTTCCTCTTGAGAGCTGCTTTCCCATTGACAGATATCTCCGGATGGACAGAGGATGCTGGGAGCGAGTTGTCGTAGTTGTAGAGATCGTCAGATGAAAAACTTGCTTCAGAATCTGAAGATTCAATAGATGACCAGGATGAGGATGGAGAAGAACCTTCAGATGACATACTGCAAGTGTCCGATGCATGACTCTCAATGATAGAATCCAGTAAATGTCGACGGTCCTCGGATATGGCAAGAGCACGGGAGATTATGCTGGATATTTCATCCTCTGATACAGACAACACATTACCACCTGGACCAACTGTGAACTGCAGAGAGCACACCTCTTCAGCAGACTGTTTGTGCAAGGGGGTCAGATGAGATGGCGAATAGCGGTTAACGAGTTCAAATTTCTCGAAGCATCCAGCCTGAAGTTCCTGCCTGTAAACCAATCTTGATTCACAAAGTGGACTCCAAACCCATCTTTCCTTGTCTTCCCATTCAGATATTTTGAATTGAGGAATATGAAATGGCTCTTGCTTGATGGATATCGAATGCACCCCTTGCATTGTTGACATATTTGTGTTATCTTGTTCTTCATAGTGTATATCCTGAGGGTTTTCATCAGCCAGTGTCACACTTTTTAGTTGGCTGCTCGTGCAGTCAGCAAGATCATCGGCCTCAGGGACAGTTGCTGTTCGGTCATGAGTAAGTTCAACAGTCACCTTCATGCCATTACTCACTCTTTCTTTTCCAGCAGATTTGCACAGTAGAAGTTGATGCAACCGACGGTCCCACACATATAGTTCAAGCAAAAGGTCCTGATAGAGCCAATTTACATCTAGAATCTCATGCACAGAGGACCTAGACATCCCATGCTGGTCAACAGCCTTCACAAGAAATTCCTGCATGATGATTTCGGTGGAAAACCGGTAAAATAACAGTTTACCGGAAATCAAGAGTATATTCATTGAAGAAAAAGATAAAGGGACATGCAATTTACCACAAAACCGGTCTTCTCTTTAGTCAACATCTCTTCGAGTTGAGAGAACTCTTTAACAGGAAGGAAGGCGCCACAGTTGGTTGCCACCTCAGGGAACTGATTCTTCATGTGCCGTAGTATGCTTTCAACTTCAGTGAAAAGGGTAACTCCTCTAGCAAGAACCTAAATGAACACGACGGAGGTATTAGACTGCATTGCAGAGGCTCGTAAAGTAACATGGAATGACATAAAATCAAATAAAACAGTACATACATTTCTCCCCTGTTGCTCGAACAACTCATGTGTAGTGGGATTATGGAACTCAAGGTTTTTTTGTGGCTTGCAGCCATTGTATATTTCGACTGGTGAATACTGAAACATTGCAACTTTGGAACCCATCCTGAGAGTTGACAGATCAGGCCCAAACCAAATGGAATAAAAAATATCAATATTATATTTTGCAAGAGAAAATATACACAAGCAGAAAATAACTACTCTAATCATTTGAAATCCAATGCTAAAATATGCTTGTGCATACCCAAAAAAGCGTAAGCAGTCCCTGTTCACCAAATGTCCGCATATTGATAGCCTTCTAGCAGCAGAATGGCTTGAAAAACTGAGTTCAAGGAACTTCCCAAATGAGAGATTACGTGCCGCAGTCGACATCAGCACTCTTCGAGATGGTTTGGATATCCCGCCTTCATGCTCACATCTTAGACATCTAGTCCACATCCAAATTTTCCCCTTAGACTCACCAGGCAAACAATGTGGAGGCAGCAAACTCTTCATAAGAACTGTCAGATTTCCGCCACGGTGGGTATAAGAATACATGTGAGCCTCTGGAGGTTCTCCACATGAGAAACAGCATAGGTTCTGCCACAAATAATTTTTCAGGAAGCATGAGCAGTTGAGAATATCCTTCGTATCAAACGACGGGCAAGCTTCTCTATGACTATCACACAAGGGCATTGGATGTAAGTACCAAAGTTATGCAGCTGACAGGGACAACCCATAATATAAAAAAAAATCATTTTATTTTTGACCAAACAGTAAGAATGGATCCTATTCATGGTAAATAAATAAAACAATCCTACTGATTCTTTTCATTAAAAATGTTTTGTACAAAAAGAACACAAAAGTAAAAGAAGACTAAGAGTGAAAACAAATTCATCAGGATACTTTCACAATGATGTTACCTGATTCTGCAAAATGTCTTCCAAATATCGTCCTAAGGACACATCAAAATTTCCATAATAGTTTATCCGAGACAGATGACTCTGCTCACAAATGACCTGTTTTGTGATGCACTGGCTGGACATCAAAATCAGTATGCTCTGAGAATCTATTATGTCATCAGCAATGTCGATGTGTGAGGTCTTGTCTTCATTGCAAACAGTGCTGTCTCGCTCCAATTTCTCATGTTCTGCACCAGTTGGATGTTCAGCCAGTACCATTTGCTGATTTGTTTTGGTACATACTTGTTTCTGAAAATCATTTAAACTGTCCATGTACTCACCAGAGTCATCTGGTTCATCCGTTGTTAACCCGGCATGAAAACCTTGACTTGGTACTTCTTGATCAAGTTCAGACCTTCCTTCTTTCTGATGATCAGCTGTGTCCTGAGAAGTGACAGGTAGATAAATATTCTGATGGCGGAACATATCAATGAATTTGCTCAGTGATCCTGAGACTGATGATAGCATTTCTTCAGAGGAAAGTGCATGGTTTGAATCATATTGGATACTTGCGACCTCCGTGAGCTCACTCAAGCAGCCATCTGTATCAGAATTATGTTGCAATGATCTGTTATATGTGACATAATTCTCTATACCGATGCGAAGAGATCCATTTGCGCGAACACGAGTCACGTTGCTGACTACTGGTGTCTCTTCTTTAATACCAACAGAATTTGGAGCATTTCTATCATTCAAGAATACCCTCTGATCTTGAAAGAAGGATGCCTCAAGAACCAGGTGGTACGCTGCAAATACTGTGTAGAGCATGACTTGTTTGACTTTCTTCAGTTCTTCGCTGTTTGCTCCTCGTAATAATATCTGCAGAAATAAAAATCATCATGGCTTTGCAGATGATTATCCTTCATTGTTCAAATACAACGGAATCATGCGTTGTAAAAAAAAGAATCACCTCGTTAATTGCATATATAGAGGCAGAAATTTGGTTTTGAGTTTCATAAAATAGTTTGAACATGAATCTCACAATATAACATCAATGCACAGTGGAGACAACTAAAATACACTAAACCTTACCGTGCATCCCAACGGCTTGGGAAAGCCTTCCAAGAACATTAGTGTTTTACATGGACCCTTTCCGCCTTCACCGGTATGGTTATGCTCGTCCACGAATTTTTCGATATGGAAGTAGTCGCATTGCTTCAACTTTGGGTGACTCAGGATTTCTGTGACTGGGACAATGGGGAAGCCAGAACAACGAGCAATTCTCTGCAACCGGTGGAGCTTCATATCAAGCACTAGAGTGACACCTTCGTTTAACAGAAGCTCCTGTATGTCGCGCGAAACTGTTTTCTCGACCATAATAACATTTGGCGCGCATGTCTCCATCACTTGGCTGATAGCCTTTTCCAAATGGTCCTTTTCCTGCAAAAAAACATGAGAAAATATGGTGTTGGTGTTTGATCCAACGGCACAAATCTTAAGTCCAAAAGGTGCATAATTCTTACTCCCTCCATTCAGAAATGTAAGACGTTTTAGCTTTGTGAATCGAATGTATCTAGATGTCTTTCAATGTATAGGTTCGTAGAGGTTCGGAGTGAATCTATACACTAAATAGCGTCTATGTACATTTATTTCACAAAGCTAAAATGTCTTACATTTCTAAATGGAGGGAGTACAAAAGAAGAGACACAGTAAAATAAAATCTGAATTTTGTATTAAATGAAATCCATATATAGTTCCAACCTGTTCCACGGAATCAAATGATGACAGGCCCACATCGGAATCCCCGAGGGCGCCACTGAGTAGCAGCAGCCTGGGGTTGTGACACTTGGTGGGCATGTGCTTATGAGCTGCGCACTTCTTGAATACTAAGCCCCTGATGACCTCACTGCAGCAAGAGACGCGAAACAGCCCCACTATTAGAACATAATAATATCGCCGCAACAATGATAATGTCTAGGATAGTGTTTTTACCACTGTCGGCGGGTACCAGACGCAACACGCTTGACCTTGATGTAAGACCCAGGGTCCATCTCGTTTCCAGCCTTGCCATCAGGCTTGATAAGCAGGGCAGCTTCCCAGGACAGGGAGGTGACGATGTCGAGCCAGGTCTCGCCACCATCGTCTTCTTGGGGCAAGGAGATGCCGGCGGATGCTAGAAACCGGCTGACGAGCACCTTGAGCTGCCTGTCCATGGTCTTGAGCATGGTCGTCTGCCGCTCCTCCCTAGGAGCGGGGCTGAGTTCAGAGTCACTGGAACCTGTCTGCTCCCAGTTCATACCATCATGATATTCCTCCTCATGATCATCATATGTGTGTGCACCCAAATGCTTAGTCTCATCCTCGTTGTCCGCCGCCTCGGGCGGTATCCAGACGGCATCATTGCCATCATCAATCTCAGCGAATTCAGTGCCACTGATCTTGTCGGTACCGTTAGAGTCATCGGCATGCTTTACCAACTCGTCGTCGGCCTTCCTATTGCTGGTTATTCCGTGCGACCGCAGAAGGTAATGGACACCATGCACGGCACGGTGGTCTGAGTTACCATCGACACTGCCCGCCCTGCGGATACACAGCACAGGCACACATCACCATTTTATATCTTGTCACATGGAACTTTGTACTAGCAGTAAGTAATATACATGCAGGATTAGGATTTAGGAAGGAAGCAAACATGACTTACCTGCTAGTAGTACTGGTATTGGTACTGACGAGCATATTCATGGCCATAGGCAGTTGACACAAATCTCAGACGCCCTTGCTATGTCTCTGAATCTCTTGCCTGCCTTCCTATCTTGTGTAAACTAGAAGCAAAATTAAAGATAAGCTCGACGAGAAACTAGAGGAGATTAAATTAATCGGCTCTACAGAGGGCAACGAGGAAACGGCAATGCCATCGAGGTTGAGGGATACTCTATTCTGACACCACATTTGAAGAGTGTTCATTCATTCATTCAGACTGCAGGCAGAAAAGGGGAACCACAGCTACAATTTTCCTAGTACTGCGCTAAATCCCAATCAGTTAATCTATCTATCAATCTTAAAATGGATGTAATGAAATAGGGAATCGATAGTACTCTAAAGTAGAGAAATAACGAATCTAGTGGGGATCTGTAAACAAAAACAAAAAAATCACCTCGGATTCCTTTACTTGCTTGCAGCTGCCATGGCTGCTCGATGACTGAAGAACTCGAAACCAAAAGGGGGAACGGAACGGAAGCCGCCGCCGGCCGCCGGAGCTGGGACGGTGGAGAAGAATGTGGTGGTGGACGGAGCTGGGATTAGCAGACAGCAACAGAAGATAGCAGAGTATGTTTTGTTCCTCTTCCTCCCAGAGCGGAGTAGCTAGCTACCCGCGTCTCCCTCATCCTGTCTATTTATGCATCGCAAGCAACAAAATTGATTTTGTGCGATACTCCTATTTTGTATTCGCTTCCGTTTTCCACGCCTTTCATTTTGCTGGAGTTAGTATTATTAGATTTGTGTTAATTTTCTTGTATATATAGGAGCGACACAATAGTCCAGCATATATACTTGCAAAACTGGATGAAACAGGTGTAGCGAAACACGTTACATGACATGCACGCTGACACATGGATCGACCAGACGTAGTACGTCTCGTCCTGGCAACGTGTCCAAGGATCAAACCCTGCGGCGGCTGGCTGAATTATTGTGCCCGAATATCAGGCAACCGATTTCATACATCAATATACGGCTGCAATAATTCACGTTTACTTCCATTAATTAAATATACTCCATTAATTTTACGTTTTTTACTAGTAGATTATAATACACTCCCTGTTCCAATGAATAAGGCACACCCGTTTTTCTAGATTTTGCTTTCACCAAGAATTAGTTGCCCTCTCTGTAGTTTTGTACCATTGTTGATGATTATTAATAGATCGATAAAGTTTTCGTAAAAATAAAATCATATAAAAAATACTTATTAAAAAATTGGTTTTAATATGTATCCAATGACATCAATTTTATATAATATAATAAAATTAAAAAATTAAACTATTGTTACTCAAAACTTTTATCAGAGATTCAACCTTAATCAGAGGATCGGGGAGAGTACATCAGGAAAACTATTAGTCTATGTTTATTGCTCTCTAGAAGGAGATGTAGCTTTTAGATTTATTTTGGTCCAATCAATAGATTTGACGGTGTCACTTTATTGTAAGAGCACATTTTTATGAGGGATAAGAAAAAATATAAAATAAGCTCTCATGCAAGAGTGAGCTCTGTTCTTAGATAGATACATTAAATACCAAAAATGATAAGGAGAGCAATTGAGAAAAACTATAGACTAAGCAAATAGCCAATCTTATAGCCGACCCTAGTGTATATTTTTTATGAAATAACAACTTTATATAGCCGGCTACTAGCTTTACCATTGTACTTGCTATGAGCATGTATTCATAAAGTAGTGAGCCTACCTTAGTTTACTAGGGAGTAGATGTATAACCAAGCCATCCGAATTTCGGCCCCTCGTGGATGTGAACTTAGATCTCATCATATCAAGATAGAAAAAAATTGTAGGGTCTACCTTACGAACGATGACGTTTAGAGCTCAGGCTACACGCCCGTTTTCTGAACCAGTCATGTTTTTTGAACCATTCAAAATGATGTTCTAAAGTTTCAAAATAAACTAACCAAAAATTATAGATGTAGAATAATGTACTCTACAATCTTGAAAAACTCTCAACTCGAAATACCTGTATTTTGGGCTGCAAAAAAGAATGCCAAAATCTAACAACTAAAGTAGTGAACTGTGCAAAAAATTAATCCTCCATTTTTTGTCTTTTTTGTTAAGCCTAGAATATAAGGTATTTCAGGTTGAGGTTCTGTGTGTTGGTAGAGTTCATTATTTGCGTGTAGAAAGTTTCCCTAATTTGGTTGAAACATGGAAATGGTGTTTTCAAATTTTGGAGAAAAAGAGCTCCATATAGCTCGATCTCTAAAGTGATTTTTCACCTATCTTACCGCATTCCTTACAAAAATTGTTTCACATGTATATGCAAGAGAGAGTATATTTTAGAAAATAATATAGGAAGAGTAATTTGGGAACCCAGGTACACCTAAGTGGTTTTCATTTGGGCAAAATTATACTCCCTCTGATCCATAATAAGGGGTAGTATTATTTTAGGCTTGTGTTTATGAATATAACCACACATATATGTATTGGATAGAAACGTAAATTTGTAAAATTTCATAAAAACTGTACCGTGACCGCACAAAGATTTAAAAATAAGTTATCATATAAAAGTTATAGTCCTAGTTGTATGCATATATTACGGAGGGAAGCACCTACTGCGTGTATTTCCGTGTTTTTAACACAAAAAATAATAGTATATTTCTAAGTTTGAAAAACATCTTTACACACTTATCGCACACCGGTTAGCATTGTTATTATCCAATACATACTTGGCAGAATGGTAGTCCAGGTGTCTGGCTAAGCTATGCCTCGAGTCTACAAGCAAAGTAGCATGATTAGATACAACAATAATAGCTACCTCAATTAATAAGAAAATCTAGAGGGTCATCATCCAGATCAATCAACATGGCTTTGACTAATAGATTCGTCGAGTTGGACCGATCTTCACGCCACAAACAAATAAAATTCTTTTTTTTGTGGCAAACAAACAAATAAAATTCCCCTGCATGTTCACACAAATTCTTAAATCCACAAACCAACAACAAAAATCAAACTTATTCTCCAAAACATTTCAGAAAGTAGCAGCACTCTTGTCGCTACATAGCTACTGGAAGGTCAGCTCGGGTCATCGAGAATCAAAATAATACTGTATAATTGTATGCTAAATTTCCTGGGTTTATATTAAGATGGAAAATGCCAAATCCACTAAAAAAGAAACAAAAAACATAATCAGGCCGGTTCTGCAGGGTCTCCGTCCGGCGGAGCCATGGAGGTGGCGTGGTCGCCGGTGAGGATTTTGTTGCAAGTGCATGTCCCCTTCGACGGCGGCGCTCGGTGGAGCTCCGTGGTGATGCGTCTGCATGCTCAGCACCCGTAGATCTGCAGATTCACGTCGTGCGGTGACCCCCGGCCAGATCTTGCGTGGCGGCAGATCTAGACTTTGAATAAGATCAAGCTGGCTGATGATGTTGACCACGCCGATGGCTGTGGCGTTGCAGGGCGGAGGCTCTATGGAGTTGAGGACTGTTGACTTCCCGACCGTGCAGGAGGTTCTCCCGTTCCAAGGCCGAGGGAAGGAGGTGCGGCGGCGCGCCGGCAGCGCGTTCTCGTCTTCGTCTACGGCATCGGTGTCCAGAGGGACCAATCTGTATTTTTCTTTGTTTATGTGTTGTTCTGTAAGAACCGTGGTTAATATTATCAAAGGGCTTTTCCGCAAAAAAACATAATCAGGTTCAGCTGTGATAGTCAATTAGAACAGGGGAATTAATATCACGGAAAATTGAGGAGTTAAGCCGGCCATGCATGCCTGGATCTTTCATATCCGATCATGCATCATGTACGATTCATGAACATCCAGGATTGCATAGAATTTAAGTCATGTTGACGACACGATGCATTCATAGACACATAGTACAAAATTAGATACGAGACAGGATTGTACGTACATCGCTACATGTAGGAAGAAATTTGATGTGGCAGGCCGGTTGTGCATCCATCAAACGATTGGCATCGATTTGTTGCTGACGATTGAAACATAGCGACAGATTTTGTAGGCTGGTGAATGGTGATTAATCAATGTGGATATACATGCATCCATAGATCACACATCTCCTCTTTATGGATATAACTCCTCCATCAAATCAACTAAAGACAAAAAAAGTTGAAGGGACGGATGAATCACGGATGAAACAGATAACAAAAGATTGATCGATTTGGCGCATGAATGCATCCACGTAAGGCCACTTTGATCTGAACAATACGGTCGAGCCAGCTGCAAAATGACACATTGTTGATTGAACCGAAAGTGTGCTTCCTCACCGGTGCAGCTTTGAAATAACTTTGAAGTTCATTACGTTTACTCCCCCCATTACATTTACTCCCCCGTCTCAAAATAGATGTCGCATGGGGTAGAAAAAAACATTGAAAGAAAAAAGTAGGCTTTGGCAGTTATAGTGCAATAAAGTGAATATGTTGGCTCACTTGGGTCAACCTATATACAAGAGAGATTTTACGGAACATGTACTATTGATTTTGAGGTGCAATATTAAGCAGATCCAATGGTTAGTATGATTTGGGTTTGAGTTGGGACAAGGACAACTTGGTAACCTTTAGATGGAAGTCTCAAAACACTACATGAAGCAGCTCCAACGCCGACGGTGATTTCCGTCAGCGTAGCCTAGAAATCCGTCAGCGCACGACAACGCCGACGGTGACCGTAGGCATAGAACCGTCAGCATCTCTCGCGTTGACACAGCTCTGCGGCCGTCGGCGTAGATGCATGTGCCGACGGTATACATCGCCCATCGGCGTCATCTGTCCGTCGCCGCACGAAGTTAACGGGCCGTATATGACGGCGCTAGGAGCAACACCAACGGTGATACTGTCGGCGTAGATTGCCACGTGTAGCACACCCAAGGCGCTGGGCGAAGGGACTGTGCCGACGATGCCACCGTCGGCGTAGGTGCAGTCAACAATTAGCCAGGAATACACGACAAACAAAAAACTTAGAAAAAACGAGGATACCAACTAGAGTTACAAGCACATAGGTGGACAACTAAAGAACACAAAGCTAACATGCCAAGAAAAACAAGGCTAAGCACAATACAGAGGATAATGCTTGATCCCGACAATGGGCACAAGTTTTCACCTGAAGAGAGGCTACCCCTCCAAACACCAAGAACTAGCAGCCGACCATGGAGATGGTTTAGGTGCAGAACAACTCCAGGTCTGATCTAAACCACTACGAAACCTATTCATGTAAAGTCACCGTCTTCAAACTTGTTGAACTATACATACCTTCATGGGTCAAGTGTAGGAGAGGCTTAAACGTGGTGCCTCTAAGGAGAACATGATGCCTAGGGGCGTCAGCGCCACCGGCATAGTCCAAGGTCTTGTAAAGCTTTCGATTTTCCTCAACCTCCAACTCAATGGACCTCGTTACTGGCCAAGAAAATCGAGCAACTAAGATGCGAGAAGTAAACACCGGAAGCCCCCGGGGTTTGGCTGATACAAACAATCCCTGTAGGCTTAGGATCAGCTGCACAAACCGATGTACATACCGTGTACAAGGCGCCCAATTGACATCTACATCCTAGGTAGTAAAGAGGACCCGAGGTGAGCGCACAAACATAGAAGAGACCAACAAAGAGAAACACGGGCCTGCAAGAGGGTGCCAAAACAAGCAAAATGATGGAGGAAGGAACTAGAGATGCCTCCAAAAAGGGAAAAGACATCAAAGGGGTAGTATTCACCAGGAATGGGCAGAGTCATGTAAGGCTTTCGCCACGTCCAGTCCACATAGAGAAGCTGGCAACACCAAATGGGAGACAAGGAGTACCGGGACCGACCACCATGTGAGAAAGCCCCCATGTGTTCTGTAACGAGCCATACCTAGAGACCTAGGCCCTTGTGTGGCCTGTCACCACCACACACAAAACAACTAGCACATCACATGTCGGATCCACAACCAAAACCACAAAAGCTCCCATGATCAACAAACACCCTAGCCAGAGAGCCCCAGATTTGGCATCCGGCCCTAGCCACAAGCTGGCGTGGTCACGTAGGGAGGAAACAACAGTGATACAGTGACAATAGGTTGGAGCGTGGTCACGTGGTCAGGTGTTCATCCGCAACTTCACCGGCACGTACAAGCACCCGGGTCACCCTCGCGATCTCACCCTCTACGTCCAGGGCAAGTACGAGTCCGACCGCGGATTCCTCACCCGGTGGACAAGCATGCACAACTCCTGCGAGGGGGTGCGCAAGCTGAAAGTGTCAGTTCTCGAGATTAGGTTTACCACAAGCAACACATGTGGACAACACCGGAATGCTATAGGTGTTAAATGCGCAAAGCAATAATTGTATTATTGATTCTAGTGCAAGTAGGATACCGTTGGATATATGCTCTAGAGGCAAGTAATAAAGATATTTTATTGTCATATCTCAGATATTCATAATAAGTTTTATACCATGCTATAAATGTATTTATCAGAAACTGTTGGAAATATGCCTTAGAGATAAATAATAATATAGGTTATTATCATGTTTCACAAAGTTTATAATTAGATTTTATATCATGTTATAACTGAATTGAAAGGAAATATCAATACATGTGTGATATGTAAACAACCAGGAGTTCTCAGTGAATCTCTAGTCACTGGTTCATTGGTCAACACATGATCAAGGTTTCTGATCATGTGACATTCATGCCAGTTGACAATGGAGTCACCTCATTGGGAGAATGAGATGGTGAACATACCCAATCTAAGCATCGTAACGCGATCATGTCACAAAGTTCAAGTTGCAATAATTAGGAAACGTGGTTACTTGTTCCTCAGACCGTGAGACTATATTTAATCACTAGGACCTGAGAGTGTCTTGTTCACATCAAACGTCACTTGGTAAAAAGATGATCATAAAGGTGTGTTCAGATAGATCAAAAGGCCATGTAGAGGCGTATGTGTCAAGAGAGGGATTTGTCCATCTGCGTGACGGGAAGATACTTAGAGCCTGGAGAAGTTATATCCATAAGTTGCGTAGTGTGTGACTAGGTCACAGGGATATCACTTATCAGAAGGAGTAAAGTAGCATTTGTCAGTAATGAGATTGAACCCAACATAGTGATGCCGATGATCAAATCTCGGATAATGCAAGTATCATAGAGGCAGAAGGAATAGGTCACAACATGGATGGTTCAACGACAAAGATTCCATGGAATGCACAGGGGTCATTATGGGCATCCAGGTCCCGCTGATTATGATTGGTCCGAGAGGGGTCTCGACCATGTCTGGAGTGTTCCCAAACCGTAGGATAGCACACTTAAGGGTTTTACGAAGCTCGGAGATCGCTTTGGTATCGTCAGAATCACCGAAGAAAAGAGAGGGAGAAACCAGAAGGGTTCTGGGAAGGTCCAGAGGATGTCTGGAGTGGAATGAAAGGAGTTCCATAGCCACGGGAATTAAATAATATGTAAATAGATATTAAATATTGATATAATTAATTATTTATATTTATTTAATAAAATAAAAGAAATTAAAATGGTTAAATTCCCTATTGGGCCAATTCCCTAAGGGAAAGGGCCCATGAGGGGAAAAACAAAAAAGGGAGGAGAGGGAGGAGGTGGCCGGCTGGGACCTAGGACACCCGCGCGGGGCCCATAGGGGCCCTGGCCGGCCGGCCAAGCCTTCCCCCTCCTCTCCTTTATTTGTTTAGTGGGCTAGGCCAAGGGATTTTGGGGTCCCCTTCTCCCTATATAATAAGATGCATATGGAGGCAATTAGATCATCAGAAAATAATAAAAGCTTCCTAGCTTTAGGAAAGCTTCCAGCCGCCTCCCTCTCTCCCCCCTCTCTCTCTCTCTCTCTCTCTCTCTCTCTCTCTCTCTCTCTCTCTCTCTCTCTCTCTCTCTCTCTCTCTCTCTCTCTCTCTCTCTCTCTCTCGAGACCATGGTTCCAAGTCTGGACTACTCGAACGGGAATTTCTTATCTGAGGAGCGTCGTCGCGCAGCAGGGTTCGGGATCCAGAAGATCAACTCCCGCAATCTCTACTAGATCGGAGGAGCGGGAGTCACATCAAGCAACAAACGTGTGTGACTCCCTCAGAGGTACTGCACTTGCGATGCTAGGAGTTGTCGGAGCCGCCGGAGTTCAAAATGAACATGAGGTTAGCATCGGTACAACTACAACATCAACACTCTCCCAAGTGACAAAGCTATTCGTAAAGGTAAGTTTTCAAAAATCCCCTCCCGTTACTACATTACTAATAGATAGATCCTAGCATTAGGGTTCTTGGCGTCGGAAAAATTATTGTTTTTTGGGTGCGCAACCCCAACATAAACATTAGTACACGTGTGGTATGTAAATAAACCAAGTGCCTAGTAGCCTCTAATCAACTAGCTCAATGGTCAACTGATGATCGAGGTTTCCCGATCATGGACATTTACATCAATTGACAATGCGGTCATGTCATTGAGTGAATGATGTGATGAACACACACCTAACTCTAGTATTGCAATGAGATCTAGTAACAAAGTTCAACATTGTGATTACTAGTAAAATGTAGTAACTCAATTGTTTGACCATGGGATCATATCTAATCACTATCATCGGAGGTTGCTTTGACTGCATCAACTGTCACCATAATAGGGTGATCATAAATGTATATCTTGGGTATTCCAAAGGGGTAGGTTGAGACGTATGCATCAAGACCGGGATTTTTCCATCCGCGTTACGGATAGATACTATGGGCCACTCAATGAGATTACATCTATAAAGTTTGCAAATATGTGACTAGGTCGCGGGAATGTAATATCACGGGAACGAGTGAATGTGTTTGTCGGTAAAAAGATCAAACTAGGTATAGAGATATCGAAGATCAAATCTTGGACAAACCAGGTATCGTGTAGCAAAGGGAATGAGACTCGATGTTTAAGGTTCAAGCGCTCAAATTAATTCATGGAATGCATGGGGACCATCATGGGTTTCCAGATCCCGTTGTTGGTCATTGATCGGAGAGATATTTCGATCATGTAGATGCATTCTCGAACCGTAGGGTGGCACACTTAAGGGTGGATGACGCTTAGGGATTGATTTAAGATCGTTGGAGAAAAGAGAAGAGAGAACCGAAAATGTTCCATATGGATCCGAAGGTTGTTCGGAGTGATCCGAAAGGTGTTCTGGAGCAAAGAGAAATAAATAATATGTATTTAATAAAAATTAATGGAATTAATATTAAAAATACATTTAATCTTTAATTTTAGGGCTAGCCTACCTTAATGGGCCAACTCCCGGAGGAGGGCCCATGTGGGGGTAACCTCCCCAAGAGGATAAGGTGGAGGCGCCTAGGGTTTTGGGGGTAGGGCCCATCCTTGGTCGCTGGCCCCACCTCCCTTGTCTGCCGCCCCAGACCCTAGGGCGCACCCCTTCCCTATATAAGGAGGGGGGTTGGGGGAGGAGAATCACACAATTCCTTGGAGGCATTTGCTATTCCCTCCTAGAGCTCTCTCCCCCCTCTCTCTCTCCCTCACGCATGGTTTCACAATTGGAATGAGCATAAGGGGTTTGAGAGGTCTCCACCATATGTACACCATCGTGCTAATGGACACTCGGTCTGGATCAATCTTCTTTCTCTACTTCACTGGACCGAAGCCTAGGGGACATCGTCTACACCATATGCGTGTAGAATTGCTGAGGTGCTTCCAGTTGTAGCACTCATCTCTTATACGCCTGCACGACTTTGAGGTAGGCGTAGTCGTACAACTATACATTAATGTTCATTAGAACGTAGCGCTTTTCAGCCTTCAAAGTTATAAACACCGAATCCCCCTGTCATCTTACATCTGTATAGAGTAGATCTTATCTATATCGTTCTTGTTGCTAGGAAATTTTTGTTTTGTGCTACATATTCCACGCGGGCAGGTAAACAGTATATCAAAGTTATTTGCTAAATGCACCCAAGAGAAATATTAGGTCAATAGAAACTGTTAGATTGTGTGAGGTGGGCCTGATCGTGTGGTCGTAGTAGGTTTCTTTATGTTTTATGGGGTATGTGTAGAGAAACTCAGATTCACTCCTTCATAAGTAGTAGAGGTTATCTATGTTAAGGTTTGAGATGGTGTGTAATACTTTTGCAAAAATACCTTGATATCACATTTTATTTAGATTTGATATCTTGCTATACAACATTTCACTTGGGACCATAGTCGCTTCCCCCTATGTTCGAATCATGGCTTCGCCCCTGCGCAAGAACCACCATTGTTGGCCTCGAAACACTGAGCTTTTACCTGAAAAAACCTATCCACCATGCTTCATGTCTCAATGCCCTCTCTTAAGCCACACGCTGACATGGGTAGCGTCGTCTCCTGAACGATGGATATGTCCATTTGATGGTATGCCATGGAATGACTCCACCGTTTGGAATCAATGCAATTCACTGAAAGTTGTGTAGATGTTTTTAGGAAATTTTAGATGCTGTGGAAAAAGTACAAAGGGCTGCTCAAAAATTTTCTAAAGTTGCTGAACTTAGGAAGTTGTAGGAAATTTCTAGCAGTTGTGTGGAATTTTGAAAACTAATTTTTTTTTGGTTATTTATGGATTTTGTTTAGTTGTGTAAACTTTTAAAAAGCACGTGATCATTGTCAGAAGCTAGAAAGTGAAAGTGTCGGCCTCCATGGGCACCCGAATCCAAGCCCCCCCCCCCCCCCCCCCCCCCCCAAATCCCAACAATGGGCACCCGAATCCAAAGGTCCCCCCAAATCCCAGCAAGCCAAGGTATATACAATGAGATTGTCAAACTTGTGACAATACTACAACTGACCTAAAATATTCTCATAAGCACTGTTCGAAAAATCGGTCGATATGCCGATTAATAAAATAGTAGAAAATAAAGAAAATAAAGAACTCAAACTCATAAGCATCCTATATCATCAAAAGAAAATAAAGAAAACTTGGTTACAATAGTAGAAATGTTTATCTCGCGGTCACTCCTCGTAACAGACTTTCACACCGCTTTATAAATAAAACCAAACGGTCAAACCGATACAAAGTAATGAGGAATTTCTCTTACAAGCAGATCAAAAGATAAGCAGAAAAAAACTAGAAAGCATCGAGCTTGCCACTGAAGACGCCGGCGGTTAAGGAGACCAGTGCTCCATGATAACGCCCCCAAGGAGGTGACGACACAACAACACTTAATTTAGAGAAGACAATAAAAATAAATCGTACAATAGATCATCTTTTATTATCATCTTTAAAAATCAATGTGAATTATAGTAAAAAAATATATGTTGATAAGGGAAGACACAAGATACAATAAAGAATATAGTCTTCTCTTATTTTTATGGGATCATCTCTTAACTAATGAAAGACAATATTCTTTTTCTTAATTCTCTCTCGTCCAACTAAGCTAAAATCCGATGTGGCAACGCTAAGAAAAGACTGATATCACCCATTGTCATTGGAGCTGGATCGAGAGCTTTTCTTGCTTATAGTGGAGACGCTACGAAGCGTTATGTCACTCATCTAATGGACTGGACTTTGGGCCTTTTTTCAAATTCGGTTATATTAGGCTTAGTATTTTAATGATTGGCTTGGGCCTTTTTGCTTCGGTTATATCAGGCTTACTAGTTTAATGGTTAGCTTGGGCCTTTTTTGGTAAAGGGATTAAGTGGGTTGGTGTCATTGCTAGTAATTAACACATTCGGCATTGTGTGCACGCCAAATAAAAGACGAATATGCACGTCAATGTTTGAGAAATCTTTTAAAAAGGAGATCCATGTGTAAAAATTCTCAAAAGAGGAAAGGGGACCAATATGTGTAAAGTGCAAAATTTAAGAATATATATGAAGCGAGAGTCAAATTAAGAAGCAAAGTCCATAAAAAATAGAAACACATTCGCTTATTCAAAGCTCTGTATGCATATGTAGGTCCTCGTACTGGTAGACCATGACCTCAAGAACGATAGCGGAATGCTGCACATAACGCAAGGAGATGGCTATGTACGAGTTTAAGTCTCCTTCCTATGTGAACAATGCGTGGCACAGTTCCACCGTTCCTGGTCGAAAGATAGAGAACACCCATCGCTGGTGCTCACGCGGCCACGCCGAGAGGCGGGAAGCCGAGTTGCTGAGAGGACACAACATCACGACCACATTAACTTTGGACAGAGATGACTTGATCGGAAAGAGTAATACGGCATACTATCAACAATGACTTTGTATCGGTGAAAATCGAAGAAAATTTTAAGATAATAATATGTTATTTGATATCAAATATTGTTGTGTCGTCACCTCCTTGGGGGCGTTATCATGGAGCACTGGTCTCCTTAACCGCCGGCGTCTTCAGTGGCAAGCTCGATGCTTTCTAGTTTTTTTCTGCTTATCTTTTGATCTGCTTGTAAGAGAAATTCCTCATTACTTTGTATCGGTTTGACCGTTTGGTTTTATTTATAAAGCGGTGTGAAAGTCTGTTACGAGGAGTGACCGCGAGATAAACATTTCTACTATTGTAACCAAGTTTTCTTTATTTTCTTTTGATGATATAGGATGCTTATGAGTTTGAGTTCTTTATTTTCTTTATTTTCTACTATTTTATTAATCGGCATATCGACCGATTTTTCGAACAGTGCTTATGAGAATATTTTAGGTCAGTTGTAGTATTGTCACAAGTTTGAGTGCTTAGAATGTAAGAGAAGAGCTGTCTCGTTTCTGTAGGAGCTTGATCCTTTTGAAAGATCCAACAAACAAATGCTGGCATTTCATTGATTAGCAGGGGAACTTACACGAATGTATCTGAAACATTTCATTTCGGTCATACTAATTCAGCACAATAGTATACCATGCGCACGATCAGAGAAGCACATAAAAAACAGAAGGAGAGATGCCCTATTTGATATAATCCTGAAATCCGATAGGCTTATTTCGAGCAGCACGTGATTATCAGCTGAACCTCGCGCGGCCGCTAGCTGCATTCCTCAAACAGCAATGGACGTCCCCAGCTTGAGATCGCCAGGTGCGTCGAGCGCCACGACGCCAGGCGTGGCCTTCCTGGGGGAAACGGCCTCCTCCACCCGGCTAGCCATGCCGTCGAGCCCGGCCTGGAGCCGCGCGGCGAGCGCCTCCTTGGCCGTCCCCGCGACGGGCTCGCACTCGAACTCCCAGCGCAGCTCGCACCGAGCAGCGCTGGGGGAGCTCGGTGGTTCGACGACGCTGAAAGTGGCGAAGAACCTGCCGAATCCCATGTTGTTGTCGTTCATCTCGTAGCGGAAACGGCGGCGGGCGGCGTCGTGCTCGTGGAGCGTCTCGTGCGCCCAGTCGGCGTGGAGGCCGTCCTGGCGGGGCTCGCCCTCGCAGTAGCGCACGCACCCGGGCGCGCGCGGCACGCCGGACACGCGCCGGCACTTGGCAACGCGCGGGTTCCAGCGGTGGAACGCGAGGAAGTCGGACAGCAGCTCCCAGGCCTCGTCCGCCGTCACTCCCGCCACCGGCGACGCCACCCTCCCCGACCACTCCCACTCGGTTACCTCCGCCATGTACGTGCGCCGAGTATCTTCACAAGGTGCCGTGATGTGCAGCAGTTCTGCTACGCCGAGGCGATTTATAGAGCGTGGCACGGGTTGGGTTTTGGTTTTTGTGGCTGGTGTGTGTATCACTGTTGCGTTGCGAGGTTAAGGCCTAGTTTGGCAATGAATTTTTTCTTAAATTGCAGTATTACAAAACTGAAGTATTTGAGTGCACGGGGGAGGAACACTGTAGTTTGTTGATACTGTAGTATTTCTCAGTTTTGCCAAAAACTGCGAGACGTTTGAAAGTGTTGTTTTACTATCCTTTGACTAATTATTAAGTTGCATGTATAATCTTTTTTGACCGGAAGATGCTTGCATGTCTATTGCATGCATCACTCATGGGTACACATACATACAAAAATAGTCTCACGTTGAATCCGAATCTTGTTTTGCAACTTGGCCGTCCTAGCATGCATAGAACTATGGCTCTTGCTACTACGCCCTGATAGGCTACCCCTGTGACATCCGCACCAGCAAGCGACGTTTTTCCGTTTTGTAAAAAAAAGAGGTCTAGACTGAAGTTTCCAAAACGTCAAAAAAACTTCAGTATTTGGGATACTTCAGTTTTCTAAATCAAAGTATTGCTTGGGGCCAAACACTTTGAAGTATTCGATACTTCATTATTTCTAAAAACTAAAGTATTTTCAGAAAACTTAAAAAAAACGGAGCTGCCAAACGGGGCCTAAAACTTGGATGGTCCAAGGTTTGCGTTGTGGACAGGTCGGGCCCAAGAATGAGCTCATTGGAAAAGGGGGCGTCAACAAGTGGTCCTCTGACACCATGACGGCTGATTTTTTACCCTCTCCAACTTCCCATCGCCAAAACTGACATCATCTTAACTCTATTATCAAAAATAACCTGGCAGAAAGAGGAAAAGGTGCCACGTGTAACGTCCCGCCACGACAGCTGGCGGAGCGCCATGGGACTGGCGGGAAGGACATCCCGCCCTTGCCAACGGCGGGAGGGTACGTGGCCGTTGATTGAAGAAATCGGCTGCCATCTTTAGCTGATCAAAGCATACATTTACTAATTAGTCTAGGCTAGAGGCGTACTATCTTGTGTTTGGCTTCCGTCTAATTAACCGCTAGTAGTACATAACTATGATATGTACCTACTTCTTTCAAAATACACTAGAGCTGCCAAGGGCACTCTCGCCATCATCAATAGAGCTTAATTAGTGCATGCGATTAGGAGTTGTGCCTTCCGAACAGCTTAGAAGCCACCATCCGCCCATGGCACTGGCGGTATGCCCCTGTGGCCATTCTGGCTGGTAGGAGGTTAGCTCCGCCATCATCTCTGGCGGGACGTTACATGTGTCACTTTTTTCTCTTTCCGCCAGGTTATTTTTAACAATAGAGTTGAGAAGAGGTTAATTTTGGCAATCCGAATTTGCAGGGAGCCATATTTGTAAAAAAATCGGCTGGGCCTCAGCCCTCAGGGAGAGTACGGAGTGTTGTCAGTTACTGTATGACGTGACACAACGACCTAACTATAGTGTCATTTTTTGCTGAAAAAATGGACGCTTCTAAGCAGCACATACAAGTGAAGTTACTAAGTTTACACTACATTCCGGCAAAACTAGTACACGCCACACCACTCGGCTGTTCTAGCATAAAAATAAAGATCGTTAGAGAATACAACATTTTTTTATGTATGCATGATCAACATTTTATATGTATCACCTGCAAAAAAAAAATTATGTATCAAATGTACCAACACACCTCTAATAACAATTCAGAACATACAATAAACCAAGAATTAGATCTGCAACCCCACACCAACCTCTCTTCCAATTAATAATTTGCTGGAAACTGACAAAGTGGACCTACTTGCCAGGAGTAAGCATTATTAAGTGGAGTGCTTCTGTGCTTTTCGTCTGTTTTTTGGCACGCTTTTCAAAACAGCCTGACGGCTGAGATTAAGGGAACTGACATCAGATCCCAACCCGCATGATCTAAACCCAAACCAGGTGTGATTAGCACCCTTAATCTCAGCCGTCGGGCTGCTTTGAAAAGCGTGTCAAAAAAAAGACGAAAAGCACAGGAACACTCCTCATTAATGCAGAACATGTCATTTTCTGGTTCAACTCCCCTTAAGCCAATATTTTACCCTTTTCACACACGTGATTGGTTGCTCAAAGCCTCGTACTCCTGCCTAGCCTAGATGACAAATCATGCATAAGGTGTTTATATAAGACTAGTCGTAGAACTAACATAGATATTAACATGGAACTACTGAACCACGTGCAGTTCTAAGTAACCATTTTGATAGGACAGTTGTTAATTACCACAACATCGTATACTTTACTAAAGTCTAATTAATATAGTCAGCTATGACACTACCTATTGGTTACTATGCACTATGAATGTTGTAACTTAGACTACTATCATGTGCATGACACTAATCCAAGTTGTTAGAATAATATGTCACGGTAGCGTAACATATCTCCTAATCCCCTAAACCGAGGAGAGTCGTTATTTTTGCGATCTCTCGTTTATGGTTAGGATTGTAATATTTATATTTATCTATATATTAACATGCAACGAAAAAGATCCAAGTGTGGTTAATCCCCCAAAATCACTTTCATGGTATCAAATTGGGTTCTATCTTAGACGCTTACGCACACCTCCTCTCAACCCTTGTCGCCGGCCCCTCAACCCTATATGTTGACCACCTCCCTCCCCTTCCTCCTCCATGGCCCCCCGAGCCCCATCCCAACGCCCATCTATGGGTGCAGACCATCGCCATCCAGAGAATCCGCTCCCTCATTTTGGTCATCCTTGGCTTCAAGACCAACGTATTCTCTAAGTGGAGCACCTTCTTCAACATCGCCATCAGCACCTACGCCCTCGAGGACCACCTCACTACCGCAATGCCCCCGACTAACACCACGTGGCTCCGACGTGATGCCACAGTCCTCTGTTGGCCCTTATGGGTCCATCACCATGGACATCATCAACCTTGTCATGGCCACCTTTGCCTCGACTGCCGCCACCTCCTACACGGTCTGGACCGCTGTCAACGTCCTCTTCAAGGACAACAAGAATACCCGTGAGGTTTACCTTGTCAAGGAGTTCCGCAACGTCAAGTAGGAGCACCAGTCCATCTTCGAGTACCTCCACCAACAAAAGACAATGGCTGATGCCCTTGCTGAGATCGGCGCCCTGGTCTTCGACTCGGACCTCATCACCAACATCATCAAGGGTCTTCACGACCGCTACGATAGTGTCACCGACATCACCCCGCTCCTCACGTTGTTCCTCTCCTTCTTCAATTTCCGCAACATGCTACTTCTACAGGAGATGAAGATGGCGCACCAACCCAAACACCTCCACCCCGGCCTTCGTCGCCAAGGGAACCACTCCACCTACCCCAGCTGGTGGTGGACCTCCTCCTAGGGCGAGCGGTGGGTAGCCCTGGCATCCTCCTGCGACCTCCAACCCACACAATGGCGGCTATGGCAGGAATAAGGGAAAGAACCTGCCAGCGACACCGAACGGTGCTCCTCCCATGCCCACACCCTACAACCCGTGGACCAGCGTCATTCATATGTTGGCCTATGCAATAGTCCGCCATCGGGAACAACATCCTCGGCACACGCCTAGGTCCATGCCCTCACGCCTACGTGGAGTCTCCCCATGTCGGCCATGCCAGCCCCTATGAGGCTGCCCCGTACGGCGTGGCGTCACCCCCTATGGAGTCGCCCCGCATGCCGTCGTCCACAAGGCGATGCCCCCATATGGTGCCACACACTACGGCCATAACCCACTATGTCGTGCCCCTAGTGTTGATGCAAACATGGGATCCCTCTTCCCTTGCTCAACACTTCACCAACATGACGCTTCAGAAGCCTGCTCTAGAATGGGTCATTGTTGACAAGTTTAGGGGAAGCCACACATGAGAGACCAAGTGTTATTGTCCATAAGAGCCTTGTAATCTACCATTGCTTCACGCCAGCGAGAATCCTGCATTGCTTCGGGAAACATAGACGGTACATGAGCAAGGGTGGTATCCACAACCGAAAGATTCAGCTTGTCCACAAGGCGGACACGACGACCAGAGCGAGTGGTCGTGGGCGCAACAGCCTCGGTAGTCGACATGGTAGGAGCACGAACCAAGGCAGCTGTAGGAGGAGGTGCATCAAAGGTCGCTGCCGTGGCATAAGAACGACGCGCGACAACCTACCGTGGTGTCACGGCAGAGTGGAGAGGTGGCAAAGCCGGGGCGTCCTGCTGCGAGCCGGTGGGTGAGGCAGTCGCCATAGAAGTGGATGTACGAGCTGTTTCAACCGGTATCATGGTCGGTGGTCCACCGAACAAGAAGTCCAGACACCGAGCAACCACTGCTAGAGGAGTGGTCGGCGTTGTAGATGTCGCTACAAGCGGAAACGGGAAAACAGCATCGAAAACAACATGATGCGAGATTAGAATCTTCCTAGTGTTAGGAACATCGCAGCGATAACCGCGATGATTGGATGGATAGACGAGGAAAACACATGCCACGGAGCGTGCACTAAGCTTGTGTTTGGCAGTGGCCGTGATGTTGGGATAGCATAGACACCCAAAAACACGAAGGATATCATATGGCCTTGGACTAGCGTGTTGACGAGTGTACGATATGAGGGAGTTGATGGAGGTGCTAGGATGCCGCTTAAGAAGATAGGTGGTCATGGCGAGGGCTTCAGCCCAGAACGTGTCAGGTAAGAATGCCTGGAACACTAACATGCATATGGTATTGTTAAGAGTACGTATTGCATGCTCAGCTTTGTCGTTTTACTGAGATGTGTAAGGACACGATAAGCGTAAAGCAGTATCATTGGAGGATAGAAGAGTATCAACAGAATCGTTGAGAAACTCAGTACCGTTGTCTGTTTGGAGAGCACGTATAGTGACGCCGAATTGTGTGCGCGCATAAGGGAGAAAGTTGGAGAGAATGCGATCATCAGAAGAATTTTGACGTAAGGGAAAAAATAAATAAAAGTGTGAATAGTTATCGAAAATAAAAAGATAATATCGAAAACTAGAAGTACTTACGATGGGTAATGTCCACAAATCACAATATAGTAAATCAAAAGCAGTGTTAGACGCGGTGGTAGATTGATGAAACAGCAGACGGACATGGTTTCCAAACTGATAGGCGTGACAAACACCAGAACAAGTACTTTTATTACACTTGATAAACTCTAGACGACTGAAGAGCCAATATGGCATCGTGTCCTAGGTGACCAAGATGTCGATGCCTCAGATCAACATTGGTGGTGGCAACCAAGGCGGTGGAGGATGACCGATGAATGGAGGTGTTGTCGGAAAGGTGTATAGGTCTCCATCACTATTGCAACGAAGAATCACGATACGGGTCTTCAGGTCCTTTAAAGAGAAACCAAAGGCATCAAACTCAATGGAGCTCACATGGAGCGAAAGTTATCTTGATTAAATTTGCGAATAAAAATCAAATTGTGAATAAGATTTGGTACTAAGAGGACGTGGTTTAGTTTAAAGACGTGTCCAGATGGTGTACGAAAAGATGAGTGTCGTCGGATTGAAGACAAGTACGCCATGAGGGGTCCTCAAGGCGTGGGAAAAGGTGGGGTGCGTGACGTATGGTTCTCCGGGACGGTGAGCACACAAACTTACCTAGATTCAGATCCGACTATAGTGGATGCATCCTACTCTTGCTAGCAATCTAGTATATCGGCAGAGTCAGAGGTACAGATTACAAGAGAGGTTTCGCCTGTGCGAGTTGTGGTTGCTATTGCATTGTGCCCTAAAGGTTGGTCCGTAGGTCGGCTTATATAGCCGTCCGGCCTAGGATTATAGGAGAGTCATATCTGTCTACGATACACAATAGTACATCTTAGACTACACGTAATCCTATAGGCCTAAGTCGGTAAGTCTTTTGTGCCTTCCCATAGCCGGACGGGCCTCTATCTTCTCTCTTTGACTGGGCTGCCCGTGAAGCATAGCTCTAACCAGAAGTGGGCCACCCTGGTCAGTGAGTCACATTGGGTATACCCGAAAAGTATATCCTCAACAGTAGCCCCCGAAAGCCTGCAATATTAAAAGTCGGATTTCATCATCTAGCTTGATTCTTCTTTGGCTGTAGGATCTTGAAGGTACAGGATCCGAGTCTCAAACGAGCCAGACCTATTAATATATCATCATTGTTTCCCTAATCGATTTCAAACTGAGCCAGAATTTGGAATTTGAGGTAACCTAGCGTCATTTCAAGTCTTGTCTTGTCACTGACAAATATTCTGTCAGTGTGGCCATTGGTGGGTTCGCATAACGCGGAATCGAGGCACCATTTTAGTGTGTGCACAAAGATCGAGGAAGGTGCCCTTCCCGTTCCGTGACGCGTGGCATTAAATCCATGCGTTAAACGCTAATCTCTGTGTAGATGGTTGTTTATAAGGGGTAAGCCTCCTCATTTACTTCTCCTTCCACACATGTTCTTCTTTCTCCTCGAGAAAACCCTGCGCTACTCACCTTCCTCTCTATCCTCCTCAAAATCCACCAGCGCCACCTATTGGGGATATACTTTCCGGGTATACCAATTGTGACTCGCTGACCAGGGCGGCCCACTTCAGGTTAGAGCTTTGTTCCATGGGCGGCCCAGTCAGGGAGAAAAGACGGAGGTCCATCCGGCTACGGTAAGGCCTAGAAGACTTACCGACTTAGGCATGTTTAGTTACTTGTAGTCCAAGATGTACTCTGTAACCGACTCTTAGTGGGCTTATATAGACGGATATCTATATAAGCCATCCTAGGGACCAGCCTTTAGGGCAACCCAATATCCTACAATCTCAAATCGCACAGTCGAAACCCTTGTAACCCATATTCCAGCTCTGTCGTATTACTGGATTGACAGCAGGAGTAGGATCCATCCAAAGCCGGTAGATTCGAACCTGGGAAAAGCTTGTGTGCTCACCGTCCTGAAATACCTTCGCCTCACACCCCCTTTCTCCACAGGCCTCGAGGACCCCGTCTGGGCGTACATGTCTTCAATTCGATGATAGTTGGCACCCACCGTGGGGCAAGTGAGTTTTGGATGTTCGTTCCGTGCAGAATCTGCGTGAATCAGAATCGGCGAGACCATCGTCCTTGGTCGGCTCCTCTACGCCAGCGATGTCCCTCTTGTCCTCCTCGACAAGACTTGGATTCCGTCTAGGGAGCCTGTGACCACCTACACCATCATGTCTTTTGGTGAGATCGACGTTTACCTCGGTTTCGCTGAACCTTCCCAACCCACCCTAGTGGTGATGATAGAGGCGGAAGAACTTTCTGGATCCACTTTGTCCGCGGAAGCGACAGAGTTCCGGGTCTCGGAAAACCCTAATCCCACCTAGCCTGCACCTGAAGCAGAGATAGTGGAGAAGATCAGATCTGAAGAAGATCTCCCCGTGGAGGCTCAACTTGAAGCGGATCTCCCCAAGGAGGTCGAATCTCAGGAGGCTCTCCCCAAAGAGGTCCAAGCTCAGGAAGATCAAAGCAGCTACAACTCTGGATCTGGCTCTGCTAATGCCGGAGTGGGACAATCGTTCTTGAGGCACACGTTGAGGCGTATGATGCTGCATGACGCCAGCATGGAAGAGATCCTTGAGACCATCAAGTGTTTCGAGGAAGCAAAGAAAGAAAGCCGCAACTACCTCAGGACGCACGCATCGCACTTTGTCGGCTACGTCGGATCTAGATCCGGCTCTGTCGATGCTGGCGATGACAACGACTCGGTTCTAGAGGCAATCAGAACAAACATGGACTTACCGACATCCTCGGATGACTCCATGACGTTGGCAGATTTTCGAAAGTTCTCCGTAGAATATGAAGAGGAATTCAACTCCAAGACTATGGAAGAAGGAGAAGCCATGGATCAAAACCCACACATCAGCACAGAGGAGGGATCTAGAGACAACTCTCCTGAACCACAAGATGACATGGATCTCGGAGATAATCCCGACGTCCAGATGTCCGAGAGAACTGATAGAATCCTAACTCCAGGACTCGGAGCCAAATACGTCTTTGCTACCGGTGCAACCAAGAAGGCAAAGAAGAAGAAAACTCTGGTTAAAGACCTCCCAACCGATGAGGTAATAGCTGAAGAATACGAAGAGGACTCACATGGAGTTCTAATCCCAGATGAGCCTAAAGATTCTCCATTCGACAGACACGTGGTCACCCTGGTGCCCCTAAGCTACTTAGAGAAGCCATTACCACCCCCATCCCGACGGCTGCAGGAATCACACCTGCAGAGTTGGAGGACAAGGACAAGGCCCTAGAAGCGCACCGTCAGAAACTCCTTGAGGAAACCACAAATATCCTTGAGGAAAAGAACCGCATCGCAGCTACAGGGCAGCCTAACACCCGACTGCATCAGAAGACTCGGAATGGCCCTGTATTTGCCAATAAAAATCCGGATGTCCACAAAACCCTTTTCGAAGGAGAAGCAGTTGTAGGGAAGCCTCTGATCGATAGCAAGGGTAACCGGGTGTATAACACGCAAGAGGAAAATGCTGTTGCGGCTTGAGATCTCTTGGCAAACAATCTAGGTCCGGACCAGGTCCGGCTAAGTGTGAAACTACTCACCAAGGGACTGGAACAGCAAAAGGTTGCCACATCCGGTAGTGGAAAACTGGTCTCTAAGGCAGACCAATGTCGCACGGATACGGGTCGACACGCAGATGTAAGGCCCTGACGCGAGCCGGAACAACGCTACCGTTTTGACCCTCGGGAAGACAACTACTCAAGAACTGGATCTTCAAGAAAGCGGCACAGACCCGCATGAAGCTGGAGTAATGTTGCTCCAGCAGTTGAGCGAGACGCCGTTGCGGCAATGGTCCAACCTCCCCGGTGACAGTTGAACAATCGTAGGGAAGATGAAGAAGCTCAACATTGGGAGCAGGACCGGCAAAGGATGCCCGCTCCTAGGCACACCAGCTGTCTGGTTGAGCCACGTCACAATGACGGCAATGACGGACGAAGGAACGATGGACATCACGTCGGAACATGCCGGCATGGTGGCCGTCATAATGAAGCCCCAGCTGGGGGTAACAACCCACCACCACCTTCTGTGCGAAGCAGCCACCACAATAGCGCTCATGGAGGGAGTCAAGAGTGACGTCGTGGCAGAGGTGGTGGCAGAAGAAGCAGGAGTCCGGCTCATGGGCATCGTAGCCGCAGTGAACAACCAAGAAAGCATGCCCTATCACCAAGTGAAGCTAGGCATAGGATCAATTCAAACATTGAGGTGCGATGCTACGAGTCGGACAATATCTACATGGGTCCAAAATGCTTTGGACTGCACGTATGACAAACAAACTTCCTGGAAGGGTTTGCCATCTCAAGGCACATCCAGCCCTATGGCGGTGTGACTCGGCCAGACACCTGGCTCTAGGACTTTTTCCAAGCCTGCTGCATCACCAAAGGAGGAAACAACTTGGTCGCGACCCGATATCTCCCGCTCATGCTGAGGAAGACGGCTCGATCATGGCTCAATGAACTCCCAGAAAACACCATCCACAACTGGTATGATATGCAAAGTGCTTTCTTTCGGAATAGGAGGCCCTGCACGGTCGGAGATCTGCAACATTGCACCCAGAAACCCAGAGAAACTTGCCAGGACTACCTCAGACGATGGATCGACACGAAGAACTCCTGTGAAGGAGTAAACGACCAAACCACGATCGAAGCATTCATCGTGTGACTCCCAATTGGTTTACTATGTCATCGCCTGATGTGTGACAAGGTGACCGATTTAGGGGAGATGATAGAGACGACAAGCAAATATGCTGATGCTGACAATGACGCGGAAGGATTGCTCAACGTGTTGGCTATGCCACAGTCGGCAAAACAAGCTAAACCGCAAGCCATAAACACAAGAACACCTCGGATGAAAAACCCAATCCGGAAACAACAGGAGTCAACACAACTTTTGGGTCTAGAGGCCGAGGAGGCCGTGGAGGTCGCTGGGGACGAGGTCGTGGAACTTCAAGATTCCAAGGTAGAGGAGACCAGCAACCTGGCAAAACCTATTCTTGGGCCGACATCGCCAATAATCTGTGTGTGCATCACCCAGACGACAAATGGGGCTCGTCCCACACCAATGCTGAGTGTCGTTTCAATGATGACATCAAGAAAGATGAATCCGCTGGCTATAGGGCCAAGTGAAGTGAAGGAAATAAAAATTCCGACAAAGATAAGGAGACCAAGGAAGATTCCGACATGCTGAATAGAGATCTATAGCCTATCAGCAAATTTTATGCAGATATCATAGTCAGAGAGTAAGGAATCGGTCTTTCAGGAAGGGCGATATGGTTCTTTGACTTGTGCAAAAAAGAGAGCACAAACTTGCCCCTATATGGGAAGGGACCTTCATGGTTAGTCAAGTATTACACAATGGTTCTTACTACCTAACTGATATGAGGCCAGAAAAAGAGAGACATGCTACTAAGAAGACAAAGAGATCTAGAGACAATACAAACCCGAATGATATTGAACGTCCTTGGAACATTGCTCAGCTACGTCCTTTTTATTCTTAAAAAATTTCTTTCGTTGTAATCATATATGTGTACATGTTCAAAGTGAAATAAAGTATTGGTCTTCTCAATGTTTTTACTGAGATGTTTTTGTGTACCATCTTATTTCCGAATGATCATGTCACAGTCGAAAATCCCAGAATACTTGAAAGTACTTTATGTTCATGTTTGTTCTGGTTAGATTTCTGATTCTAAAAATGCTACCTTCGGGTATAAGTATAAAATTTTCTAGTTTATACTTGGGGTTTTTGTCTGATTGCTAGATGCGGGTATTTTCCGAGTAGTGAATTGTTGGTACCGATAGCTGGCTTTGATTCCTGCTTTAAACTGGTTAAGCAATTGAGCTCCATTGCTCGACAAAGTTTATGTGCTGAAGGTTTGCCGGCTCACAAAAGGAACGAGGCGGAAAGCCGGATAAATGACAAGTATAGAAAAAACAAACAAGTGCTTATGTAATTTTTCGGGCACATCAAATAAAAGCCAAACGTGCTAAAAGGGAGTAAAGCATAAATTCTTACAAACTTAGCACTAACAAAATAATATACTACTTATTACAATTAGACTGTTTCAGAATAAGACATTGTTTTTTCTGGTACATTCTATGATGCAGGTGAAGAGGCAGGATTTGCCGGCTCGCTCAACACATCACCCGTATCATCCCTATACCTTTCCGAGGCAAGCAAGTAAGACTCAATATGTTTATCATCTTCGGAAACTTCAGAAACTACTTCGTTCGAGCGTGGTGGCATTTCCATGGGCGTGAGGAATGACTTTTCATAGTTGGCCAGCTCGCCCACATGTGAGGCATATCCGGCATAGGAATCCCACATTTCCTTGATGTTCTACTCGCTGCCGTCTTCATCGACAGTCGAATAACCCTTGGTAACTTTCCATGCTTCCATGGTGGATCATTACCATTGTCAGGGCATTCTATGCCGCTGTGCGTGCATAGGACATATTCCAATCCTTGATGAGCTGAGGCATATCCTTTGTCATGTCTCGTAGCTCAAAGGCCGACAATGAGTCTAAGCCAAAGAGTTGGACAGATTCACCGATCTCCTCCAATGAATAGTGGAGTGATACCTTCGATCTAGATTATGGATGTAGTATAGCTCTTTTTCCCTAGTAGACCAGGTTTATCGAATCCTCGGGAAGCAGAAGCATAGTAAAGTTAGTTTAACGGACCTTTGAGAGTTTTAGAATTCCCTTTGTGTTTTTACCGGACCAAGATTTTGTGTCTTTTGTTGTCAATGATGGAGAGAGAGAGGGCCTAGGGCGTTCAGTTTCACCTGTAGCTGTGCAAAACATCTGATGGGAATAAAAGATAAAAATAAAGTATGCATGTAATTGTTAGAGCAAGATAAATTATATGTGGGTAGTGCATCCATAATTTCTATTGCCTCTGCAACCGATTATAACAATAACCTACTAGTCTCATCCATATAAGAAAGAGAACTAATGATATGCATAGTGACATCACCGTAAATCCCAAGTAAATCCCTCACATACAGCCGTACTACCCCTTCTGTCACTGGGGTTCCCAACCTGCAGATTAGTCATTACTCATACTCCTATAACTGGCTCAATCCTCGGGGTCTTGGGTACCTGACAAGTCCTTAGATTGAGGCAAGATATGATACAATAATCATCATGTCATACAAACTAATACATGATCCCATCTATGTTAAATAACATGCAAAAAAAGCTACATGTCTAGGCCGAATCCCTTATCCCAAGGAGAATTACTCACACATAGAGATGAGATGAAAGATCATAAACATTGTAATGGAAATCATGAGATTGATAGCAAATAGTCTTACAATGTCGCCAATCGAAGATGAGACCTACTATTACATGTGGCGGAATATGGCTATGGTGGTGGAGAAGGGTTTGGAGATTAGATCTAGGTTTATTCCTCTGGCGGCCCTTCAGTGTCGTGGATGGAGATCTGGAGGCGGCTGGGCAGGCTTGGAGATGCCCTTTTCTCGTTTCCCGGGGCCTCTTTATATAGGGGTCCCTTCACGAAAGTTGTTCTGTTTGACCTAGCAGTGTCGATGGCAACTATACGACCGGAACTATACGGCCGAATTTTATTCCTGCCATATAGTTGGTCATTAAAGCATCTGTCTCCACTTCACGACTCCTGGTTTCTTTGGATTATTGGAAATCTTGTATCAGTGACTTTAATGTAGTGATTCCCATCATCAAACATCATTATCTACGCAGGAAAAAATAGCAAGAGAGGATTGCATACCCCTTTGATCATTAGGCATTAGTGGCAGGGTTTAGAGAGATATTTCATAAAAAATATGACTAATATCCAGTTTAAATGTGGACATAGATGGCTATATTTCAGAGCCATCAACCTCCCCAAGCTTAAACTTGATCATCCTCGAGCAAGAAAACCAAAATCAAAAAGGAACTCAACATTTAAACTGAAATAACTAGATGATAATCTTACTCGATTGGTAGTCTCATGTTTCCTCCACTTCATAAATCTGAAAAACTTTAGCATAGATAGAGTAATGGCAAGCATATCATACGGGTTTTCATGCATCCGTGTAACGCAGCAAAATTATTGTTAACATGGAAGATTCAATTGAGTAAACTTTATTCCATGTCATGTAGTCAACTCATAGGCTTGCCTTTGAACAATAAAGTATAATCATGTAAAATTGAGAGTGTGAGAGTTGTCATGAAAAGCATATACACTAGACTATCTCAATTCTCCCACATCAATAAATCAAGACTCTTCAAGCACTACTTTTCTATTCATTGTCCTTCAAGAATTTTAGTTTGTAAGTAATTGAGAGCATGCCAAAAAATATATTAGTTTATCGGGCTATGATGGACACTCGTGGCATCACTAAGGTTTTTGTTCCTTTTGTACAATGATTACTCATAACAACCACAGGAGTGATTCCATCATGAACACAACTACCCGGGAGTGCCAAGAATCTTACCCACTATAGCATTGTTGCTACATGTGTTTAATCAACTCATAGACGAAATCTAGGACTTTCCTCCATGAAGATCGTTCGTAGGCTAGCGGAGTTGTTGGCATCCCATGAAGTTTGACACGCATAAGCTATATCATTCTTATGATTAACAAGTCAAACTTTGGCATGCTCACAAAAACCGTTAAACATTAATTCAATCGAACAAATCCTTTTAAAGAGAGCTATCAAGTCAATCATTATATTCCGTGGTGTTGAGTGTCTCTAGAAATAAGCCTTCAAGACAAAACACTACAACATCCAAGCCTTCAATTGTGAGACTTTTTCTTATTACAATTGTTTAGCAAAATTTTAGGCAAGACTTAGTTTACTACAAGAGCTGGAACAAAGCGTACCCAACTAAATACTCATGCAAACAAAAATTTACTACAATATAAAGACTCACTCCACCAATATAATATCTCAACATTTACTTACTAACTAGCATGGGTTTCTCAAACTTAAAAAGTGGGGAGTCATAAGGCATACCTCTCATGTTTGGTTCCACTTCTCTCTTCCTTTTTTATTTGCTTCTTGGAAACTCGAAGTCAATCACTCTTTCTGCAAATATATGAGAACCTCGAGGCGGAAATAAAAGAAAGAGGGAAAATAAAGATAAATGGAGAAATATTTTTGTTGTTTTTAAGAGAGGGAATTAGAAAATAGAAAATTGGCAGCAAAGCTCGGCTAGAAAATCTCGAAAGCAAATACAAATAAATAAAGATAAAGTGTTGGGGAAATCAATACGAGTGCTTATAAGCTCGAATTAAAAACATAACCTCGAAATAAATAAAAGCAAATGAACGCCAAATAAAGATAAATGAGGAAACTTCCCAAGCTTAGGCTTTTGCAAGGCATTCAAATCATTGTGGTGGCGGGAAAAATTCGTTACTCCAGTTTGCAAATTGAGTTGATAAATTACTAGTTGTTCCTCGGAGGTTCAAGGAGAGGATATGCATCCTCTCCATAGTCCCTCCAAGTTCTTGGAAGTCTTGGTATGTGGCGAACCGGCTTTGTGGCTGCTCCTCTTGATAAGGAACTTCTTGCCCCTCTTCTTGGTCCTCATCCTCATCCATAATCTCCTCCTTGGGTTGGTGTTGCTCAACCTGCAAGTCATATAGCAAACATCCTTCCTCGATAGATAAAAGACCATTAGGCATAGGAGCGGGCTAGAGACGCCCAACTCCGGCAATATGCAAGTAATAATCACCACCTCTCCTAGTGAGCATTCCACAAGCCTTTAAAGTAGAGAAACCAACACATCGCTCACCTAGCATAGGTTGCAACTCACCTAGGTCAATGCCTAGGGAAATTGCAAGCATGGTGATGACGCCTCCACCTGTGATTGGTCCTTGGCTTTGGGAGGATTGGTGCGCCAGGTAGCACAAAAGGATTGCGACCAAGTTGAGTGACAAGTCATAGTGGTTGTAAGCAGCTTTTGCAAGGACTAAGAACTCCTCCTCGTTGAGTCTCGTGAACTCATTTCTTGCCTGCAAGGTGTTAGCAATAACAAGAATAAATAGTGAATTGCATGATGTTGAATATTCTTCCCCTTGCTCACTCTAGAAGTGAAGCTTATTCCATTATAATATTGTTCAAGGGAAGGGTCTAAGCCAGTAAAGGATGAGAGTAGAGCATTAGTATCATTGTTTGGAAGATTAAAGCATACGCACCATTCATCTAGTGATAAAGTGTAATTGTTGTTCATAACTTGGAAAGAAATCGTGTCCTCTCCATGCCATAGTTTAATGGTGCTTTGCATAGAACTTAAAAATTCAGGAGTTAACCGGCGATAAGTAGGCAGATCATTGAATACAAAGTTTTGCAGGCCAACCCTATTGAAAAGTAAATTAAAGTCATTAGAAATACCGAGTTGGTTCAATATAATGGGGCAAGACCACTTGGTTGCCTTCACTTCTCGGTTCTTGATCTTGTTGAAGTGATCACATTGGAGCTCATCCCCGAACCGTATCCCCATGCGTTCCTAAGCAATAGCCTGAGAAGTGCTAGCAGCGGCACGAGCACGAGTTTGGATCCTTGTGTTCATCATCTAAAATAATAAAGAGAGACAAAAATAAAACTTTTTGATCCAACAATAATAAGTATAACATATTCCTCTTCATAGAACACTAAAGAATCCCCTCGAAATAATAATCTAGGCAAGAGAATCAGGGCAATTAGTTCATAGTAGGTATCACCCTAGATTGATAATGACGATAGATCAAAGACGAATTTGCAAAAAGTAATTGGAGGATCGGAGGAGAAACATACCGTAGATCACTTGTGTGCGAGGAAATCGAACGGAATTGAGTAGAGATGAAGATCTCTTGAGGTTTTGAGAGAATTTGGAGGTAGAAGAGATAAAAAAGATTGAAGTTTTGGGGTTGGAGATACGTCCCGTGGCATTTTTTTGGTTGGACGCAACTATACGGGCAGAACTATACGACCAGAACAATGTGTTCCCGCCGTATAGTTGGCCTGCTGTCAAAATTTTAGGGTTTCCACCTGGCAGCGTGATGGCTCTGAATTATAGCCATCTACGTCCACATTTAAACTATATATTATTCATATTTTTGATAAAATATCTCTCTAAACCCTGCCACTAATGCCTAATATTCAAAGGGGTATGCAATCCTTTCTTTTTATATTTTTTCCTGCACGGATAATGTCGTTTGAAGATGGGAATCACTACATTAAAGTCAAAAATACGATATTTCCAACAACCAGAAGAAACAAGGAGTCGTGAAGCAGAGGCAGACGCTCTAACGACCAACTATATGACCGGAGAAAAATTCAGGCCGTATAGCTCCGGTCGTATAGTTGGCGCCGCCGCTGTTAGGTCAAACATAACAATTTTCATGAAGGGACCCCTATATAAAGAAGCCTCGGGCGATGAGAAAACAAGCCAGATCCTTGCCAAAAGTATCTGCCATAGATCACCAGCTGCCTCCAGATCTCAAACCTCTTCTCCATCTCCATAGGCATATTCCACCACTTGTAATAGTAGATCTCTTCTTCGATTGGCGAAATTGTAAGACTATTGCTATCAATCTCATGATTTTCATTACAATGTTTATGATTGTTGATCTCATCTCTATGTTGAGTTAGTCTCCTTGGGCTAAGGGCTTTGGTCTAGCCATGTAGAGTTTGTGCATGTTATTTATCATAGATGGTATCGTGTATTAGTTTGTATGACATGATGATTATTGTATCCTCTCTTGCCTCAGTCCAAGGACTTGTCAGGTACCCAAGACCCCAAGGGTTGAGCCAGGTATAGGGAGTATGAGTAATGACTGATCTGCAGGTTGGGAACCCCAGTGATAGAAGGGGTAGTACGGTTGTATGTGAGCGATTTACTTGGGATTAATGGTGACATCACTATGCATATCATTAGTTCTCTTTCTTCTACGAATGAGACTAGTAGGTTATTGCTATAAGCGGTTGTGGAGGCAATATAAATTATGGATGCACTACCCACATATAATTTATATTGCTCTAATAAGTACATGCATACTTTATTTCTATCTTTTATTTCCATCAGATGTTTTGCATAGCTACAAGTGAAACTGAACGCCCTAGGCCCTCTCTCTCCATCATCGACAACAACAAAAAGACAGAAACTATTGGTCCAGTAAAAACACAAAAGGAATTCCAAAACTCCAGAAGGTCCATTAAAGTAACATCACTATGCATTCGCTTCCCGAGGATTCGATAACCTAGGTCTACTAGGGAAAAACAAGCTATACTACATCCATAATCCGAATCGAAGGTATCAACCCTTTTTCTGGCGCCGTTGCCGGGGAAGCAAGAGCTACCCTGGTGAGGTTATTAGGAACCTTGCTAGTTTTAATTCTTGTTTTTAATTTTGTTAGTTTGCTTTCAGTCTTTATTTGATAAACGAAAAAAACTAGTTAGCCTTTAAATTCTTGCTTTTACTATTATAATTCTCTGTTTTAGAAAACCCAAGAACATAGGAAATATGGCTGAAAAGAAGCTTGGGGAGTTTGGTACTCCCACAATGATTATTTGCATACTCCTATTACTCAGCTAGCAATTGCTGCTGATGACTATGAAATTAAGCCCCATTATTTAAGTTTGGTTCAATACAATCAATTTGGAGGCTCTACTGTTGAAGACACAGGTATGCACTTGAATACTTTCACTGAAATATGTGATATGATGCGTATAAAAGATGTTGATCCCGATGCGGTCAAATTGCGTCTATTTCCTTTTTCTCTTAGAGGAAGAGCAAAAGAATGGTTGCTATCTTTTCCTAGAAATACTATTACATCATGGGTGGGATGTACTTCTTTATTTATGAATAAATTTTTCCCACCTGCAAAGACTATGCAACTCAGATCTAATATTACTAGCTTTAGACAGGAAGAGCGTGAGCCACTAGCTCTTGCATGGGAAAGGATGAAAGAATGCATGAGAAACTGCCCTAGTCATGGGATGGAAGATTGGTTAATTCTCCATCTATTTTATAATGCTCTTAACCCTGTGTCTAAGTCTATGCTTGATACTGCAGCTGGAGGAACATTTATGGGTAAACATATTACTGAAGCAAAGCAGCTGCTAGACAATATGCAAGACAACCATGGCTAACGTCATGTGGATAGATGGAACACGGAGAAGGTGAACTCCATCTCACCAGAAGAAAATGAAGAACTCAATGCTAAGTTGGATGATCTCATACTAGCCGTAAAAGGTAAGGAAACCCAGGTAAGAGCTATCCCTGAAACAAATATTGAAGAAATAGACTTCATAGCTCGTAATGATTATAACCCTGCTTGGAATAATAATTACAATCCCAACTTTCAGAAACATTATTCTAGTCCTGCAGGTAATTCTAATAATAATATGGGAACTAGTAATGGTAGTCTCCAAGAAACACTTAAGTCTATTATAGACTCACAAAATGAGCAAAACAATATTGTTGTTAAAATAATAGATAACCATGATGCTATGCTTGGTAAATTATCTAACCAAGCTGTTAGTTTGAGAAATGATTTGTAGGCCCTCCAAGAAAGAACGAGGATTGTTGAGGCACAACTAGGTAAGATAACCGAGAGTGAAACTCTCATTCTAGCCAAATTTGTAGGTAAAGCTGAGCCCAATCCTGTTGAAGACCTCAAAATAATGAGAATCCAAAGGGAGGTATTTTTTCAGATGTAGGCTTGCGTACCTTTTTAGCAATTTGCAGGCTCAAATATATCATCAAGCTTCATAGGTATTTTTCAGCAATATGCTTATATTCTTCCTCAATCTCGCGTACCTTTATTGCTACCTGATTAACGAAGTGTTGGTACATAGCTTACTCATTTCCTTCACTTACTAGAATCTTAATGTTGATCCTTTTTACAAGATCTTCAACGGTGTAACTTGGTGAAGGAGCATTGCTATAATCAAGTTCTTCAGGCTCCTCCCTTTGGATTCTCATCATCTTGAGGTCTTCAACGGGATTGGGCTCAGCTTTACCTGCAAATTTAGCTAGAATGAGAGTTTGACTCTCAGTTATCTTACCTAGCTGTGGCTCAACAATCCTCGTTCTTTCTTGATGGGCCTGCAAATCATTCCTCAAACTTACAGCTTGGTTAGATAATTTACCAAGCATAGCATCATGGTTCTCCGTTATTTTAACAAGAATATTTTTTTTGCTCATTTTGTGAGTCTATAAAAGACTTAAGTGTTTCTTGGAGACTACCATTACTAGTTCCCATATTTTTATTAGAGTTACCTGCAGGACTAGAGTAATGTTTCTGAAAATTAGGATTATAATTCTTCTTCCAAGCAGGGTTATAATCATTACGAGCTATGAAGTCCATTTCTTCAATATTAGTTTTAGGGATAGCTCTTACCTGGTTTTCCTTACCTTTTATGGCTAATATGAGCTCATCCAACTTAGCATTGAGTTCTTCATTTTCTTGTGGTGAGACAGAGTTCACCTTCTTCGTATTTGATCTATCCACATGCCATTGGGCATGGTTGTCTTGCATATTGTCTAGCAGCTGCTTTGCTTCGGTAATATGTTTACCCATAAATGTTCCTCCAGCTGCAGTATCAAGCATAGACTTACACACATGATTAAGAGCATTATAAAATAAATGGAGAATTAACCAGTCTTCCATCCCATGCCTAGGACAGTTTCTCATTCATTCTTTCATCCTCTACCATGCAAGCTCTAGTGGCTCACTCTCTTCCTATCTAAAACCAGTAATATTAGATCTTAGTTGCATAGTCTTTGCAGGTGGAAAAAATTTAGTCATAAATAAAGAAGTACATTCCACCCATGATGTAATAGTATTTCTAGGCAAAGATAACAACTATTCTTTTGCTCTTCCTCTAAGAGAGAAAGGAAATAAGCGCAATTTGACCGCATCAGGGTCAACATCTTTTATGTGCATCATATCACATATTTCAGTGAAAGTATTCAAGTGCATACCTGCGTCCTCAACAGTAGAGCCTCCAAATTGATTATGTTGAACCAAACTTAAATAATGAGGCTTAGTTTCATAGTCATCAGCAGCAATTGCTGGCTAGGTAATAGGAGTATGCAAATAATCATTGTTGGGAGGAGAAAACTCCCCAAGCTTCTTTTCAGCCATATTTCCTATGTTTTTGGGTTTTCTTAAACGCAGACTTATAATAGTAAAAGAAAGAATTTAAAAGCTAACTATTTTTTGGTTTTTCAAATAAATACTGAAAGTAAACTAAAAATTAAAAACAAGAATTAAAACTAGCAAGGTTGCTACTAACCTCACTAGGGTAGCTATTGCTTCCCTGATAACGGCGCTAGAAAAAAGGTTGATACCTTCGATCCGGATTACGGATGTAGTATAGCTCTTTTTCCCTAGTAGACCTAGGTTTATCGAATCCTCGGTAAGCAGAAGCGTAGTAAAGTTACTTTAAATGGACCTTTAGGTGTTTTATAATTCCTTTTGTGTTTTTACCGGACCAAGAGTTTGCGCCTTTTGTTGTTGTTGATGATGGAGAGAGAGGGCCTAGGGCATTCAGTTTCACCTGTAGCTGTGCAAAACATCTGATGGGAATAAAAGATAAAAATAAAGTATGCATGTAATTATTAGAGCAAGATAAATTATATGTGGGTAGTGCATCCATAATTGCTATTGCATCTGCAATCTCTTATAGAAATAACCTACTAGTCTCATCCATAGAAGAAACAGAACTAATGATATGCATAGTGACGTCACCGTAAATCCCAAGTAAATCCCTCACATACAGCCGTACTACCCCTGTTATCACTTGGGCTCCCAACTTGTAGATTAGTCATTACTCATACTCCCTATACCTAGCTCAATCCTCGGGGTCTTGGGTACCTGACAAGTCCTTGGATTAAGGCAAGAGAGGATACAATAATCATCATGGCATACAAACTAATACAGGATCCTATCTATGATAAATAACATGCACAAAAGCTACATGGCTAGGATGAAGCCCTTAGCCCAAGGAGAATTACTCACACATAGAGATGAGATCAAGGATCATAAACATTGTAATGGAAATCATGAGATTGATAGCAAACAGTCTTACAGTGTTGCCAATCGAAGATGAGATCTACTATTACAAGTGGTGGAATATGGCTATAGTGGTGGAGAAGGGTTTGGAGATTAGATCTAGGTCTATTCCTCCAGCATCCCTTCGGTGTGGTGGATGGAGATCTGGAGGCGGCTGGGCAGGCTTGGAGACGCCCTTTTCTCGTTGCCCGAGGCCTCTTTATATAGGGGTCCCTTCACGAAAGTTGTTTTGTTTGACCTAGCGGTGTCGATGGCAACTATACGATAAATCTATACGACCGAAATTTTATTCCAGTGGTATAGTTGGTCGTTAAAGCGTCTGTCTCCACTTCACGACTCTTGGTTTCTTTGGGTTGTTGGAAATCTCGTATCTTTGACTTTAATGTAGTGATTCGTAGGGAAAAATCGCAAGAGAGTATTGCATACCCCTTTGATCATTAGGCATTAGTGGCAGGGTTTAGAGAGATATTTCATAAAAAATATGAATAATATCCAATTTAAATGTGGACGTAGATGGCTATGTTTCAGAGCCATCACGGAGATCATGGATTAGGTTCCCAACGGCCATAAGCCGGCTGGTACGAGGCTCAGATGAAGAGGCATCCAACATGTTGAGAGGACCTATAAGAAAGAAAAGCAAGGTCAACATTCATACATATCCGAGTGTCACAATTTGGAAAAAACAATGGTTCAGGGATGGAAAATTTACTAAAGATAGTGTCATCTACTTTGGCCCTCTCCTCTCAAAGACTCCGGGGTTCATTCTAGAGAGCTTCCGTGGTGTCCTTCTCCCTGTCCAAGGCATTTTGCAAGTCCGAGATAGTTTGGTCCTGCTTGGATATTTTCAGATCACGCTCTTCGGTAGCCATGTTGCTGGATTCAAGAACGCTTTTGATGCTGCGCTCATGATCTACCTTGAGTTTCTCCTACTGAGCACTCAAGTCACCATTTTTAGTTTCAAGGACCTTATAATCTTCAGCTTGTTCAATCATTTTGCAGGACTACCTCACAAGTTCTGGAAATATATAAAAGCCGGATAAATATTCGTCTACAAGATCAATAACAAACTATACGAAAGAGGTCTGAAATGTTTACCTTCAGCCTCATTCTTGGAAATTTTTAATTGAGCATTTTCAAGCTGGAGAGCTTTGATCTCTCTCCGCTTGTTGCAAATATTCTTCAGTAATTCCTGGTTATAAGCATTAACTTTCTGTAAGTCAGAATGGTAACCAGAGTCAGAAGTCTACTAAGACTTGGGCTAATATTTCAACTAAGTTAAATATCAACACGAGCCTTGGGGGGCTATATTTGTTCATTATTTGGCATCCTATAAAAGCATAAATCCGGAATTCCTATCCAACTTCATGCTTGGGGGCTAGAGGATATGATATAAAGTATAATAAAAAGAAGAGTTGGATTATGACTTACATAATGTTCATGAGTTAATTTATTGAGGCTCATGTGCACCTCAGAAGAAACCTTCTCAGCGAGAGTCAGAGGAATAAATGGTGGTGGCAGAGCCACACTAGCCTTCAACTTTTCATAGCAAAGACGAACTTGATCAAGAAGATTGGCAAGTTTAATGTCTTCAGCTTCTTGGGCCTCCTCCTCCATTGTGATATTCCAGATCTCCAGATAATGGAGAGCCATCTTCTGGATTTCTTCTGCGCTTTTCCGAGTAAGGCCAAGTTTGGTGAAACCCGGATTTTGTAGAAGGTTATCTATAAAGGTCTCAGCTGAGGCATCATTACCCTTTGAGGGTTCACCCTTATCAACTTCTGAGTCACCCATGGTGACATTGGTTTGAGAACCTAGGTTCGCTGGCTCTGATGTGTGAGCCGAAACATCTTCAATGCATGGAGAAGAAGTATTCTCTGGCACTGATGATTGTCTTGCGGTAGGATCCGGAGGCGGGACAGCAGGAGAGCCCAGAGTTAACTTCTGCAGAGTCTTCCCCGGTTTTCCTTGCCCCTTACCCTTGGCAAGTGTTTTGTCCCTGGATAGTAACATAATAAGATCATTGCAATTCAGGGAGGAAATACAAGTTAATATTTGAAACCTTATAAAGAAGGTTACCTCTTTACAACGGGCATCTTTTGGGCGCCCACAGCAACTGTTGGAGCCTTACGCTTCCAAGTAAACACGTCCAGCAATGGAACAAGTTCTTCATCCTCCCGAGGAGCCGATCTCTCAGGTGGATATCCCTCGAGAGGAGCAAGCTCTAACTAGGGGAGGTCAGCAAGCTGAAAGAGACATTAACTTAGCATTGCGAAGCTATGACAAAGTATGGATGAGCACATAGTCAAATATGAAAGTAACAGCTGGAAAACTTACTGGTGTCGAAGGATCATCAGCAGTGTACATGTCCAGAGAGAGATCTAGAATCTTCCTCTCAAATCGCTCTTTGATTAACCATTTAATCTGGGACTCATATTCTTTGTCCCGGATTGGGTGCAAGATGATCCTAAGGCTATCCGTCTTGCTCATGGTGATCGTGTGCATAAGCCGGTCACCATGGTGCTAGAGGGGTTGAACCCGGCATGCCAGCCAGCAATGGATCAAGTCGGATCCTGTCAGACCCTTGTGCTTCATAAGGTACTTGATCCGTCTCTTGGAAAGAATCAGATCGTCAGGAAGAGTCAGAGCTTCTACATCCCAGGACTCTTGGGGCGTGGCAGCGCCATCAATGAAAGCCGGCAAAGTAGTTTCTTTGCTAGGAGCCAGTCTATGCTTATGGTAAAAGGACATGGATGGCCACTTCTTCACAGACTCGCTAGCCTTAATCTTGGGATAGACTCGGTCTCTCCTAAGAGTCAGGCTAAGAGTTCGGTAATGTAAGGATTACCGGAAGTGATAGAATATCTCCGGCTATCGAAGTAATATCGGAACAAGATGAGACACGGTTTTATTCCGAGATAACCCTCACACAGAGAAGCGTAAGCGCTAAGTTGTAAGATTGTGTTTGGGGGGGAAGTTGTGGAGTTGAACTCCATAATAATCTATAACCTCAGAGAAGAACTCTGAGGGGAAAGCTCAAACCTCTATCGAGGTGAGTGCCGAAGTGCACCCTCTCGTCGGCATGAGGGGTGGGAATGATCTAGTTGAAGCTGCTCCACTAGTCACCGACACGGAGGAGACCCTCCTTCTCGATGAACTGCACTTTATCATCGTCAAGGACGCATGAGATCCACACTCCATGAAAGTTCTCTTTCTCCACCACTGCAGAGGTCACTGCCGGGGTCACCGCCGTACTAGAAGAGGAAGTGTCGGCCATTTTGGAGGCAATAGAGACCATGGATGGGCAGCCCTGTGTGGATTTGAAGGAGGAATAGAGGAGCTAGCACGCGGTGGTGTAGCAGGGGCGCTGGTAAGGAAGAACGAGGAGATCTGAACCCCTTATAACCCTCGCCTGTGCCAAGATTCGTGTGAACTGAACAATAAAACATGCCACGCATCATGGAAGGAGCTGGGTAACCTCCTCGCAAGGATTACGTCTCCTCGATCTCTATGCATGCATTGAAATAGCGCCTTGGTTCCGCGGTAAGCGGACCCACCAATGGTTGCACTGTCAAGAATGTCTGTCAGTGACATGACTTGACCTTGACTGATGTCAGGTTATGTTAGAGGCCAAGTTCTGGTTTGATTTGAACTTCAAGTTGGAAAGTTGAATAATGTACTCATATGTCTGACTTGATTTGAGACTCAGATACTACTTTTCTTTTGAGTTTCAGGAACCCTTCAAGATTCTGCAAGCTGAAGATAGATTGAGCTAAGACGATGGAATCCGACTCTGGATTTTGGAGGCTTCTGAGGGCTACTATTGGGGATATACTTTCTGGGTATACCAATTGTGACTTGCTAACCAAGGTGGCCCACTTAGGGTTAGAGCTTTTCTCTATGGGCGGTCTAGTTACGAAGAGAAGACGGAGGTCCATCTGGCTATGGAAAGGCCCAGAAGACTTACCAACTTAGGCTTGTTTAGTTACTTGTAGTCTAAGATGTACTCTGTAACCGACTCTTAGTCGTAGCCGGATAGGTCTCTCCTATAAACTCTAGGCCGGATATCTATATAAGCCGTCCTAGGGACCAACCTTTAGGGCAACCCAATATCCTACAATCTCAACTCGCACAGGCGAAACCCATATTCCGGCTCTGCCGTATTACTAGATTGATAGTAGGAGTAGGATCCGTCCAAAGCCAGCGGATTTGAACCTGGGTAAATCTTGTGTGCTCACCGTCCCAGAATACCGTCACCTCACACCCCTTTCTCCACACACCTCGAGGACCCCCTCTCAGCGTACATGTCTTCAATTCGATGAAACCACCCATCCAAGGTCAACTAGCAGTGAGATGGCCGAAGCATCTAGCTCAGGGGCACAACATCATTGACGACATAGGAGAAGAAATACCGCGGGATTTGGATCCTGTGTGTACTAGACAATGAGAAACTCCAAGCCACCAAGGAGGAAGGACTTCTCCACGCCAGCGAGTGGCGGAGCAGCTACGGAGAGCTTCTCCCGCCCCTCACAACGACGAGCGGGTTCATTTTGGGACCCATCTGTATCACGCATTAAGCTTCCCACCGTCAGAATTATTTTCCGAGGTAATATCCTATTATGGCGTCCAACTCCATAATCCCCACCCCAAATTCTCTTTTAGAGCTTAGTGCCCATGTCTCTCTTTGTGAGGGATATCTCAGAATTAAGCTGAGTCTGCTTCTCTTCCGGTACTATTTTGGTAATAGGAAAAATTCGGCAGGTACGTGTCGGGGGGATGACCCCCCGGGTAGGCCAAGACAGGCTCAGCTAGCCGGCTCCAAAGAGCTCTGTCCATCTGGGCCCAAGACAAGGAACCACAACCGGGTAGAACTCTCCACCTGGTCCGCATCCAAGTTTCCCCGGCTGGCCCGTCTAGCTGGGTGACCAGAAGAACCGGCGGAGAGGCCGCTCCTAGCCGGCCACCTTGGATCCGCTGGCCATGGTATAGTAGGGGTGACGTTCCTTGCTGAGCACACCTTTGACCGGACAGGCTGGCTCGCTCGGTCAGCGCTACTAGACAACTGTGCCAAAGTTGGAGGCTGACGAGCAAAGCTCCGGCTGACGAGTAAAGCCCCAGCTGACGAGTAAAGAGCCAGCTGACGGATAAAGAATTGGCTGACGAGTAAAGCAAGGTTACTAGACACTGTAGCGCTGCCCTCCCCTGTACTAGAGGCTTGACTGGACCCAGGCCTACCATTCGGGCCCATCCAGCCGACCCACTTTGTAAGCCTAGATCCAAACAGTAAACCCTAGAACCCACTCTGTAAGCTACCTCCCCAACCAGTATATAAGGAGGGGTAGTGCTAGGGTTCTAGGTAGACAATTACAAGTTAGAAGTTCTCTAGATTGGACAAGTTGAGTGGTTCCTCTTCTTCTTCTAGCCAGGAGTAGCCAGGAAAACAGCTCAAGGAGCATCTGTACTGGGCGTTCGCCTCCTGATAGTAGTTCCTTGCAGGAGTAGGAGTGTTACCTTGCCAAGAGGGCTCCGAACCTGGGTACATTGCTGTGTTTGCAGTATCTGTGCCTAACCCGTTGCGAGTATCCACCGATAGCATCCTGATTGTCCCCTCTCATGCCATCCCCGATGGCACTGCCGTGTTCCACACCACGACAGTTTGTGCCCACCGTGGGGCACAACGCTTCAGCTGGGATCATCTTTCGCACGGGACTTCCGCTCGTCGCCGGTGAACGAGTTGCCTCTGGCCTCATCCTCACCTTCGGCTCCTTTGACTGTGTCCTCGACAACGCATCCTGCTTCAATGGGGGAACCTTCCCAAGCGGCGGTTCTATCATGCACTTCGGCGAGCATCGCGTCTACGTCGCCACCGTCGCTGAGACCTTCCCTCGCGAGGTCGTCACCGTCTCCGGCGCACTGCCTGGCTTCTCCGCTTCGCGCATCGCCAGCGGTAGCGTCGAGGTCATGATGGCAGGCTTGGACGAGAACCGTCGCCCACCTCTGGAGCGCAACAGGGATGGCCGCGCCGCCGACTTGCGCCTCCCAAACCAGGACCTGCTCATCACGTCCATCGAGCGCATCCTCAACCCCATCAACCCCATCGAGGTAGATCCGGCAGCAGCACTAGAGGCTACCCACCAGAGCCTCCTGGAGGAAGATAGCAAGGTGGCAGCCGCCCAACGGCGGATGAACGCGACCATGCGCGAGTACAACATCGTGCACGGCTTCGCCCGCCTGCCCGGCACCAGCCGCTCGGACCAGCCCCAGGTCCGAAACCTTGGTTCGGAGATGGATCGTGCTGCTGAATCGCGTATGCCCGCGGTGCAGCCGGTCTACAACACTCCCGCCAAAACCATGAGGGCCACGGAGGCGGCTGATACATTGCAAATGTATCTATAATTTTTGATGTTCCATGCTTAGTTTTATCTACTTTCTTGTGTTTTGTTCCAACTTTGGAGTACTTTTCATATGATTTCTTGGTCTAACCTATTAACAAGATGCCACAATGCTAGTTGCCTGTTTTCTGCTGTTTTTGGTTCCAGCAAGTCAGAAAATGAATATTCTCAGAATTGGACGGGACAAAAGCCAAAGTTCCTATTTTACCGGAAGACTCACGGAGCCAGAATACGAGACGGAGGAGGGCCAGGGCCTGGCCAACCCCCCAGGCGCGGGCTAGCCCTACCCGTGCCACCAGGTGGTGTGGGCCCCCTGGCACTCCACCGACCTTGCCCTCTGGCCTATAAGAAGCCTCCCAAAGCCAAAACCCTAAATTATCAAGCCTCCAATCACGAAAAGTTCCGCAGCGCCGCCGCCACCGAAGGGGAGATTCGAGGGACAGAAAGTCTTTGTTCCGGCACCCTGTCGGGACGGGGAAGTGCCCCCGGAGCCATCTCCATCGATCTCCACCGCCATCTCCATCACCATTGCTGATTCCCATGATGAGGAGGGAGTAGTTCTTCCTTGAGGCTAAGGGTTCTACCGGTAGCTATGTGTTCATCTCTCTATCTATGCATGATCTTGTTGTGGTCCTGAGCTTTGTAATCTAGTAGATCTACCTTGCTACTCAAGTGCTTTATTAGATCTCTGCTCTCCCCATGGGTGTGAAAGTGACAGCGTGCTCACCATGGTGGCACTTAGGCTAGAGATTGCAATGACTTGTTATGAGTTATATTTGGAGTTGGATGTCTTTATGAAATTGTGGTGTTTGTTGGACTCATCTAGTACTCAAGGTGATAGTGTGGGGTTTTCTAGATGGGAAAGACTTACTTTGAGGTGTGCTGTTATAGCCCTACCATGGATTAGAGTGTCCAACCGGAGAGTAGTTCAGCGTAGTATCATAAAGAAGAATATATTTATATGAGAGTGTTCACTAGTGAAAGTATGATCCCTAGGCCTTGTTTCTAAGCATTGATACACCGTTTGCTACTAGATCTGTTACATGTTTGCTTGCTTCCTTCTTTATTTCAGTTTGCCTTTAGTCTTTTCCACGCCACCAAGCTATTATCTATCACCGTTACCACTTATAATTATCCATACCACTTGTATTTCACTATCTCTTCACCTAACTACTGCACCTATACACCTGACAAGTGTATTGAGTGTGTTGGGGACACAAGAGACTTCTTGTATCTTGATTGCAGGGTTGCTTGAGAGGGGATACCTTTGACCACTTCCTCCCTGAGTTCGATAAACCTTGGGTGATCCACTTAAGGGAAAACTTGCTGCTGTTCTACAAACCTCTGCACTTGGAGGCCCAACAACTGTCTACAAGAATAGAAGTGCGTAGACATCAAGCTATTTTGTCGCGCCGTTGCCGGGGAGGTAAGGTAAAAGGTACTCACATCCTCCGGTGTGAGTGCTCGAAGTTATTTCCTTTAGATTCTGCAATTTTGTCTTTTGTTTATTGTTTTCACTAGTTAGGCTTAATTGAAAACAACAAATAAATTAGAGAGCTTTATAGTATTTATCTTGAGTTAGGACATGAAGTGTTTGAAGAGAAAATTAAAAAACCCATGGAACTTTCTTTGCATGCTAATAGCAATGTTATTAGTATGAATCTTTTGAACACCTTTGTTACTAATGCTATGGAAACGTCTAAGCTTGGGGAAGTTGGTTTTTATGAAAATGATCTTTTTAGTTCCCTGGCTTTAAAGAAGAAAATTTGCTCTGATGATACTTTATCTCCCATATGTGGTAATTCTAATGATACTTGTGATATTTTAAATCCACATACTGAAAGCATCCCTTTTAAAGTACCTATAAAGATTGTTGCACGTGTTATGAACAACTATTATTTTGGAGATGGAACTGTCCATCCTGGTGATCATTTACTCTTTATACATGAATTATGTGAGTTGTTCAAGTGTGCAGGTATTTCAATGAACCAAGTTAAGAGGAAGCTATTCCCTATTTCACTTAAGGGCAAAGCAAGGGAGTGGTATGAGCTACTAGATGATCCTCATCATTTGGAGTGGAAGGAACTTGAATCTCTCTTTTACTCTAAAGTTTATCCTCCTGATGAAATTCATAAAGATAGGAATTATATTTATAATTTTCACCCTCATGATGGAGAAAGTATTGCCCAAGCATGGGGGAGATTGAAGTCATTAATGCTCAAATGTCCCATTCATAAGCTCCCCAGGAATATTGTTATTAATAATTTCAATGCAAGGCTTTCAGGACATTACAAGGACTATCTAGATACTTGTTTAGAGGGATCCTTCACGAGTAAGGAGGTCAAAGCTAAGTGGGATCTTCTTGAAACAATTCAAAGCAATACCGAAGATTGGGATAACAACAAAGGTAAAGAACCAGGTATAAACTATGGGTATGATTGCATTAAGTCTTTTGCTGAAACTGCTGATTTTCAAGAGCTTAGTGCTAAATATGGTCTGGATCCTCAAATTCTTATTGATTGTTTTAAAACCTTTGCTTCTCATATTAATGCTCCTAAAGAAAAGTGGGACATGTATCATGAGCCTTTTAAAGACACTTGCATGGAAAATGAAATTGTTGTTAATGATAGCAATAAACATGCTCAAACCTCTGAAAGTACTATTTCTTATAAGCATGTTAATTTTTGTGGGATACATAGACCTTGTGAGAGTAATCAAGTTGAAGAAGAATATTGTATCACCCACAGGAATGAAAAAACTAGAATGTGGTATAGGGCTCTAAATGATCTTGGTAAAAAAGTGTGTGCCCTCTATCCTTTTATTTATGAACTTTGCTTTGAAGTGGGTCATTTCAATTTCCAATGCTCAGGCCATAATAATAGCCCTTCTAATCCAATGAGTACTACAAGTTTGTATTGTGATGACATGATCACTCCTAATCATCATGATGAACTTACATTATTTTTGGGGTGTGAAGAGTTATCAAGAAAAACCTCTTTGGTAGATATGGGTGCTTTTGATATGAATAGTGTCCTGCACGGTTGTCATCTTTATTGTGTTGATAATTGTCACACAAATACTTACAAACAAAATATTATAGAAGATGAGATTTTACCAAAATATGATAGGACTAATATTGTTTTGATCTTATTAATGAAAAGAAGGAATCCTCCAAAGTTTCTTCTATTGTCTCTAACAATGAACCAGGGTATATGGAGAAGCTTCATTTCAAGCCTCTCCCTCCTAAAGAGAAGAAGATAAAGAAGAAAAGGAGGAGTAAAAGGAGGGAGGAAATGGTATTTTCCCCTAAGCATGTAGCTCCTATTATAGTTTTTGATAAGTTTGAACTCGATGATGTTCCTATGCCTGTTACCTATAGTAGTGATCATGATTGGGAAAAGCACACTTCTTTTGATATTGAAAATCTCTTTGGTACCAATTCTGAAAATGATGATATTAATAATTGCTATACTATTAGTGCTATCCATGATCTTTCCAATGATGATATGTTTACAAATGAACACACTTTGGAGGATAACTATTCTATTGCTTATGAAGATAGTATACCTCCAATTTATGATGATTGCAATGATGAATATGATATTTTCAGTCCACCTACTATTGAGGAGGAAATTAATTATGATTATAATATGCCTTCTATATTTGATGATTATGGTGATGAAAATAATAATGATAGCTATTTTGTTGAATTTGCTCCCACTACAATTAACAAGAATGACTATGTTTATGTGGGGAGTATTAATTCTTTTATGCATGTGGCTCATGATAAGAATGTTTTATGTGATAGTTATATTGTTAATTTTATTCATGTTGCTACTGAAAGTTATTATGAGAAAGGGAAACATGGTTCTATGCATCTCAATAATATTAGGTTTCCCCTCTTTATGTTGAAAATTTTGAAGTTGCACTTGTTTTGCTTTCCTATGCTTGTTGCTTTGTGCTTTCATGACTTGTTTCTTTACAAGATTCCTATGCATAGGAAGTGGGTTAGACTTAAATGTTCTTTAAATTTGCTTCTTGATGCTCTCTTTTACTTCAATTCATATTTCTTATGTGAGCATCTTCTCAAACTATCATGCCTAACCTAAAGGCGTTAAAGAAAAGTACTTATTGGGAGATAACCCAAAAGTTTTAGATGAGTCTTGGAAGTTATTACCTATTTAATAACCGCTCCTTATCCTTTTTATTTGCTTTTTATGCCAAGATTAAGCTCTAATGAGAGTGAAGTAATGATTGGGAAAGTTGCTGTCTGAAACAGATTTTTGTGCTTCACCGTAAATATTCCTGAGAGAGCTTTTTGAGGGAAGTGCTTCAGTAGCTAGTGTTATAATGGAAGTTTATTTGGTGTTATAACTGAACCTTGAGACTTATTTATCTTAAGTGCACTAATGTTGCTAATGAGATTGTGTGATGTTTTGTATGAAGGAAAAATTTCAGGTGTATGGACGGAATGAGTAATGAGATGAAGGATGGACTAAATCTCAAGATTGGGGATGCCACGCGTGTCACCCCAAGAAATATCCAAGAAGTACAAGCGTCAAAGCTTGGGGATTCCCAAGGCATCCCCTTCTTGATCAATAAAAATCCCAGGTTTCTTCCAAACACTTCATTTTTATTGTTTCATGCACAGTTGTGTTGTTCTTGGAGCGTCTTCTTTTTCATTTTCGTTTTGGTTTTTAGTTTGCTTGGTTTTCTTAGTTTTCTGAATAAATTGGTTGGACCCCCTCTTTCATACATTGGTTTTCAAGTGGTTTGGTTTCGTTTGGAAAAGAGTAGGAAAGTTCTTACTTTTGTGGTAAAAAGAGCTTGTTTTTGACTGTGGCTATGCTTTGTCATGCCATGCTTGATATTGTTTTGGCTTTATGCTTAGTATTCTTTTCTATATCATGAATTGTTATAAACAATTGATATTGCTTAATGTGCCTTGGATGAATCATGCGTTGTTTTAGCATATTAAAGCATAGTATAGTGGTATTCTCCTTTGATGCTTTATTTGGGTTGACTTGGCGCATGCTCACACCATGTTATGACTATCTCAAGTCACCATAGCCTTTATGATCCTTTAGTTTTCAACTTGTAGTATCACTTTATGCTTTGATCAATGATGTTTTGTCGCTCTGCATGATTATGGCCATTATTGCTCTCTTAGTTTGTCGCTCCCAGTCTTTTGCTAGCCTCCACAACAAAGTATGAGTTCCACTCATGCATCCAACTCCCTAAACCAAGTTTTTCCAAAGAGTCCACCATACCTACCTACTAGCTTATGCTATTCCAAGTATATTCATGCTTTTGTTTACCTTCCACTTGTTATGAGAAAACTAGTGATTAAAGCTCTCACGAACTTGATGGCACACTTTACTTTACTTGCCCTTAATAAACTTGAACCATTGTGTCTTCTATGTTGTATATGCTTGCACTTATTTGTTGGGAATTAGCAGAACCATGCTTTCATGGGGAACGCTTTCAACATTGCACTTGGTACTTGTACCTAGTTGATATCATGCTCTTTTGTATATGGATGTCGTTAGTGTGAAATGAAAGGGGAGCTTGTAAGTCCATGGAGTTATGTATATGTGTTAGAGAAATGCCTAGGCCGCTGGTCTAATCCATGCTGACATGGTGGAAACCTGCAGTGTAACCATAATGAGCTGTCTATGAAGCACTCTTCTTATAAAAAAAGAGTCCTATATTGAGAAAAAAAGAGAAGAAAAAAAAGAGATACTATGAAAAGAGGAAAGAGAGAAAAAAGCACCATATTCCCATGGTAAATAAGAAGAATGCTGAGATGCTCGTTGTCTGCTTGCCTTGTCATTTTGATATGGGGATTCTTCCGTATCATCGGGCAAGGGGTACCCCGTTGGCGGTTCTCAATGATACACATGTACTTACGATGACAAGAACTTACCGGTGACTAAACTTGAGTAGCATGAGGAGTGGCCCTCGTATACAAGGGACATGAGATTTCTGACTTATACTTCGTCAAGCATGTTCACCATAGTTTGTTCACTTTAAACTTAATCACTTCAAGATGCTTATGATAGGGGCAATGAGAGCTGAAAGCTATAAGTACCATAATTGTTGGAAGCTCTTTATGAGACTTGAATCCCTACTTCCTTTTACAAAGGCCTTTCTTCCACCATTATATTAAGTCTCCACCTTCTATCTTTATGCACCTACTTTGAGAGCATAGTGGCCATTCTTACTTCTATGTGCATTGTCCCAAGACTAGTTGATTGATGCATAACTTGATATTGCTTGTTTTAAACTATTGTATCTAGTCACTCTTATGAACTTTAAAGGTGTCCTATGCATTTATATTTGCTACTCTATTGAGGACTAGATGAATACTTTTATGCTATGTTTTCTTTATGTGAAACAAACAAACGTCTTGCAAAGCATTGTTATTCATGAATCTTTTGTTTGTGCCTTTTCATGTTGCATCATAGTTTCTTTGCTTATTGCTAGAACTTTGTCTTTCATGTTATGATTGAAGTACTATGATCCCAGCTTTGAATGTTTTACAAATACTTTGATCAAGTCTTTGATGGTGCATGTCACCTCAAAAATTATTCTTTCTTTTTATCACTTACCTACTCGAGGACGAACAGGAGTTAAGCTTGGGGATTTTGATACATTGCAAATGTATCTATAATTTTGATGTTCCATGCTTGGTTTTATCTACTTTCTTGTGTTTTGTTCCAACTTTGGAGTACTTTTCATATGATTTCTTGGACTAACCTATTAACAAGATGGCACAGTGCCAGTTGCCCATTTTCTGCTGTTTTTGGTTCTAGGAAGTCAGAAAATGAATATTCTCAGAATTGGACGGGACAAAAGCCAAAGTTCCTATTTTACCGGAAGACTCATGGAGCCAGAATATGAGACGGTGGAGGGCCAGGGCCTGGCCACACCCCCAGGCGCGGGCTAGCCCTACCTGCGCCACCAGGTGGTGTGGGCCCCCTGGCACTCCACCGACCTTGCCCTCTGGCCTATAAGAAGCCTCCTGAAGCCAAAACCCTAAATTATCAAGCCTCCAACCACAAAAGTTCCACAGTGCCGCCGCCACCGAAGGGGAGATTCGGGGGACAGAAAGTCTCTGTTCCGGCACCCTGCCAGGACGGGGAAGTGCCCCCGGAGCCATCTCCATCGATCTCCACCGCCATCTCCATCACCATTGCTGATTCCCATGATGAGGAGGGAGTAGTTATTCCTTGAGGCTAAGGGTTCTACCGGTAGCTATGTGTTCATCTCTCTATCTATGCATGATCTTGTTGTGGTCATGAGCTTTGTAATCTAGTAGACCTACCTTGCTACTCAAGTGCTTTATTAGATCTCTGCTCTCCCCATGCGTGTGAAAGTGACAACATGCTCACCATGGTGGCACTTAGGCTAGAGATTGCAATGACTTGTTATGAGTTATATTTGGAGTTGGATGTCTTTATGAAATTGTGGTGTTTGTTGGACTCATCTAGTACTCAAGGTGACAGTGTGGGGTTTTCTAGATGGGAAAGACTTACTTTGAGGTGTGCTGTTATAGCCCTACCATGGATTAGAGTGTCCAACTAGAGAGTAGTTCAGCGTAGTATCATAAAGAAGAATATATTTATATGAGAGTGTTCACTAGTGAAAGTATGATCCCTAGGCCTTGTTTCTAAGCATTGATACACCATTTGCTACTAGATCTGTTACATGTTTGCTTGCTTCCTTCTTTATTTCAGTTTGCCTTTAGTCTTTTCCACGCCACCAAGCTATTATCTATCACCGTTACCACTTATAATTATCCATACCACTTGTATTTCACTATCTCTTCGCCGAACTAGTGCACCTATACACCTGACAAGTGTATTGAGTGTGTTGGGGACACAAGAGACTTCTTGTATCTTGATTGCAGGGTTGCTTGAGAGGGGATACCTTTGACCACTTCCTCCCTGAGTTCGATAAACCTTGGGTGATCCACTTAAGGGAAAACTTGCTGCTGTTCTACAAACCTCTGCACTTGGAGGCCCAACAACTGTCTACAAGAATAGAAGTGTCTAGACATCAGCGGCGGTCACCCAACTAAGCCACCTGGAGGGCGAGGAGCTCCTCCGTCAGCAGGCATGTGTCCAGCTCCTCGTGGTCACGGCAAACAAGTAGCAGGTTGAGGCAGAGCTCATCATGGGCGGCAACAACAAGACCCAACCGGCTCGCCGGATGATGGATCCAGCCGCGGGTGCCAGCATATCCTCCTCCCCAAATGGTGCGAGGCCAAGCAACCGTCCACACGGCGGATCAGCAGGCCGTGGGCACAACGCCCGCAACACCGTGACTGTCACCAGCCAGAACCATGAGCCGGCCAACGAAGCCAGAAAAGGCCAAGCGCTACCCAAGTCCCGCCTATCCGGCCGGCTGGGACCGCTCGAGCTAGAAGAACCGCAAGACGCACGCAAACGCATCGACCTGCTGGTCCAGTCGCGCGCGCTGGAAGAAGAAAGCCCGGCCGGTCTAAGATGCTTTGGACCGTGCATCCGGAATTAACTGTTTTCAAAGGGATTTTCGCTCCCAAGGGACACGCCAAAGGACAATAGCTCGGTCATTTCGGAGGACTGGCTGGTGGATTACACCACCGCGGTAGGCATCGCAAATGGCAACTGTCGGGTGGCTGTGCGCTATGCTCTCCTCATGCTCCTCCACTCGGCCAGGACATGGCTCAATAGCCTCCCCGACAACAGCATCAATGCATGGATCGATTTCGAGCAGGAATTCGTTCGCAACTTCAGCATCACCTACAAGCGCCCAGGTTGACCCGGTGAGGTCGCCCTTTGCGTGCAAGGTCCGGACGAATCCAATCTCTCCTACATCACCCGGTGGATAAGCATGCACAACTCCTGCAAGGGGGTGCGTGAGCACCAGGCGATCGACTTTTTCGTCAACAGCTGCAGAGACGGTAGTTTGCTCAAGCACAAGCTCCACCGGGTGGAGCCTACCACCATGGCATAGACCATGGCCATCGCAGACAAGTACGCCACCGCCGACACGACAATGAAAAGATCTGTCCGGGTGGACAACCAGGGACAAATCATCGTTGACGTCGCTATGGATCGGTGCCAGCCGGAGGGGAATGGCCATAGCTCCAGGCGGCATGACAACCGCCACGGCAAGAGAAAGAATGACCAGCCGGATAAACAATACGGTTCTAGGCAGGTGGCGACGGTGTAGGAGGATCCGGCTACAGGCAGAAGCCGGAGATAGAAGCCTGATGACTGGCCTCCAAGGTCCAAGTACACCATCGAGTCAATGCTTGATGGGACATGCAAGTTCCACAGCGGAGGAAACAAACCGGCTACACATAAAACACGCAAGTGCACCTGGACGAAGAAGATGGTGGAGATTGCTAGCATGCCGGCTGCGCAGGCGCCACCACCCCTAGCCGGTGGGCCGCTAGGCGACCGCAATAACCAGCGTCGGAGGGAGGATGACAATGACAACTATCCCCGCCAGGTGGGAAACTACCACATCTTCACCATGGAGCCGGAGACCAAGCATAACAAGAGACGTCGCGAGGCGGACGTGAACGTGATCGTTCCTCCCGTCCCCCAGTACCTCAACTGGTCGGAGCAAGAAATTGCATGGAGCCGGAAGGACCAGTCGGCTGTGCTACCTCACCCAGGAACTTACGCGATGGTCCTGGATCCCATCATTGTATCCAAGAAGCATTCCTACAGATTCTCCCGCGTCCTTGTAGACGGTAGGAGCAGCATCAACCTCCTGTACCGCAGCTTGCTATACCGGCTCAGTATCAGCGAGTCGCAGCTAGAACCATCAAGCACCTCCTTCCATGGAGCCGTTCCGGGCCCGTCGCATTCGCCCATCGGAAGGATCCGGCTGGTGGATAACTTTCGCGCGAGCCTATCTGGTTTGAGGTGGTCAACCTCTCCAGTGTGTATCACGCAATCCTGGGACGCCCGATGCTCACCAAGTTCATGGTGGTGCCACATTACGCGTACCTCAAGATGAAGCTACCAGGGCCAAAGGGTGTCATCACCATGGCTGGCTGCTACAGGCGGTTGATACATTGCAAATGTATCTATAATTTTTGATGTTCCATGCTTGGTTTTATCCACTTTCTTGTGTTTTGTTCCAACTTTGGAGTACTTTTCATATGATTTATTGGACTAACCTATTAACAAGAGCCACAGTGCCAGTGCCTATTTTCTACTGTTTTTGGTTCCAGGAAAGTCAGAAAATCAATATTCTCGGAATTGGACGGGACAAAAGCCAAAGTTCCTATTTTACCGGAAGACTCACGGAGCCAGAAGCAGAGATGGAGGAGGGCTAGGGCCTGGCCACACCATATGGTGGCGCGGGCTAGCCCTGGCCGCGCCACCAGGTGGTGTGGGCCCCCTGGCACTCCATCGACCTTGCCCTTTCGCCTATAAGAAGCCTCCGATACGAAAACCCTAAATCATCAAGCCTCCAGCCACGAAAAGTTCCGCAGTGCCGCCGCCACCGAAGGGGAGATTCGGGGGACAAAAAGTCTCTATTCCGGCACCCTGCCGGGACGAGGAAGTGCCCCCGGAGCCATCTCCATCGATCTCCACCGCCATCTCCATCACCATTGTTGATTCCCATGATGAGGAGGGAGTAGTTCTCTCTCGAGGCTAAGGGTTCTACCGGTAGCTATGTGTTCATCTCTCTCTATGCATGATCTTATTGAGATCATGAGCTTATAATCTATAGATCTACCTTGCTACTCAAGTGCTTTAATAGATCTCTGCTCTCCCCATGTGTGTGAAGTTGACAGTGTGCACACCATGGTGGCACTTAGGCTAGAGATTACAAATACTTGTTATGAGTTATATTTGGAGTTGGATGTCTTTATGAAATTGTGGTGTTTGTTGGAACCATCTAGTGCTTAAGGTGACAGTGTGGGGTTTTCTAGATGGGAAAGGCTTACTTTGAGGTGTGCTGTTATAGCCCTACCATCGATTAGAGTGTTCAACCGGAGAGTAGTTAAGAGTAGTATCATAAAGAGAAGATATTTATACGAGAGTGTTCACTAGTGAAAGTATGATCCCTAGGCCTTGTTTCTAAGCACTGAAACACCGTTTGCTACTAGATCTGTTACATGTTTGCTTGTTTCCATCTTTATTTCAGTTTTACTTTAGTCTTTTCCACGCCACCAAGCTATTCTCTATCACCGTTACCACTTATAATTATCCATACCACTTGTATTTCACTATCTTTTCGCCGAACTAGTGCACCTATACACCTGACAAGTGTATTGGGTGTGTTGGGGACACAAGAGACTTCTTGTATCTTGATTGTAGGGTTGCTTGAGAGGGAATACCTTTGACCACTTCCTCCCTGAGTTTGATAAACCTTGGGTGATCCACTTAAGGGAAACCTTGCTGCTGTTCTACAAACCTATGCATTTGGAGGCCCAACAACTGTCTACAAGAATAGAAGTTCATAGACATCATGCTATTTTCTGGCGCTGTTGCCAGGGAGGTAAGGTAAAAGGTATTCACACCAGAGGATTAAAGAAGAAGAACCTCCCACGGCAAACGCCTATTTTCTAGCGACGTTGCCGGGGAGGTAAGGTAAAAGGTACTCACATCCTCCGGTGTGAGTGCTCGAAGTTATTTCCTTTAGATTCTGCAATTTTGTCTTTTTGTCTCTTGTTTTCACTAGTTAGGCTTAATGGAAAACAAAAAAAAATTAGAGAGCTTTATAGTATTTATCTTGAGTTAGGACATGAAGTGTTTGAAGAGAAAATTAAAAAACCTATGGAACTTTATTTGCATGCTAATAGCAATGTTGTTAGTATGAATTCTTTGGACACCATTATTGCTAATGCTATGGAAAAGTCTAAGCTTGGGGAAGCTAGTTTTAATGAAAATGATCTTTTTAGTTCCCCAGCTTTAGAAGATAGCTATTCTATTGCTTATGATGATACAAAACCTCCAATATATGATAATTACAATGATGAATATGAAATTTTCAGTCCACCTACTATTGAGGAGAAAATTCATTATTATTATAATATGCCTCCTATATTTGATGACTATGGTGATGAGAATAATAATGATAGCTATTTTGTTGAATTTGCTCCCACTACAATTAATAAGAATGACTATGCTTATGTGGAGAGTATTAATTCTTTTATGGATGTGGCTGATGATAAGAATGTTTCATATGATAGTTATGTTGTTAATTTTATTCATGATGCTACTGAAAGTTATTATGAGAGAGGGAAACATGGTTTTACGCATCTTAATAATATTAAGTTTCCCCTCTTTATGTTGAACGTCTTGAAGTTGCACTTGTTTTGCTTTCCTATACTTGTTGCTTTGTGCTTTCATGACTTGTTTACTTACAAGATTCCTATGCATAGGAAGTGGGTTAGACTTAAATATGTTTTGAATTTGCTTCTTGATGCTCTCTTTTACTTCAATTCGTATTTCTTATGTGAGCATCTTCTCAAACTATCATGCCTAACTTAAAGGCGTTAAAGAAAAGTACTTATTGGGAGATAACCCAAAAGTTTTAGATGAGTCTTGGAAGTTATTACTTCATTAATAACCACTCCTTATCCTTTTTATTTGCTTTTTGTGCCAAGAGTAACCTCTAATGAGAGAGAAGTAATGATTGGGAAAGTTGATGTCCCGAAACAGATTTCTGTGCTTCACCGTAAAAATGCATGTAAAATCTCTGAACGTCTTTTTAAGGCGTGAATTTTTGTTCTTCTGCCCCAGGTTGTTATCTAACTTTCGTTAGTTCAATGCTTTTTTATTTGAGCAACAGAAGGTCTTCGAAAAAATTCGTCTTTACCTGCTGGTCTGTTTTGACAGATTTCTGCCATTTTCTGCATTTGCTTCTTATTGGTTCCTTTTTGAGTTCTTTTGGGGAATTGAGCTTTTTGAGGGAAGTGCTACAGTAGCTAGTGTTCTAATGGAAGTTTATTTGGTGTTAGAACTGAACGTTAATACTTATTTATCTTGAGTGCACTAATGTTGCTAATAAAGATTGTGTGAAGTTTTGTATGAAGGAAAAATTTCAGGTGTATGGAAGGAATGAGTAATGAGATGAAGGATGGACTAAAGCTCAAGCTTGGGGATGCCACGTGTGTCACCCAAGAAATATCCAAGAAGTACAAGCGTCAAATCTTGGGGATGCCCAAGGCATCCCCTTCTTCATCCATAAAAATTTCAGGTTTCTTCCAAACGCTTCATTTTTATTGTTTCATGCACAGTTGTGTTGTTCTTGGAGCGTCTTGTTTTTCGTTTTTGTTTTGGTTTTTGTTTGCTTTTGTTTTCTTAGTTTTATTAATAAATTTGTTGGACCCCCTCTTTCATACATTGGTTTTCAAATAGTTTGGTTTGGTTTGGAAAAGAGTAGGAAAGCTCATGCTTATGTGGTAAAAAGAGCTTGTTTTTGACTGTGGCCTATGCTTTGTCATGCCATGCTTGATATTGTTTTGGATTTATTCTTAGTATTCTTTGCTGTAGCATGACTTGTTATAAACAATTGAGATTGCTTAATGTGCCTTGGATGAATCATGCGTTGTTTTAGCATATTAAAGCATAGTGTAGTGGTATTATCCTTTGATGCTTTATTTGGGTTGACTTGACGCATGCTTAGACCATGTTATGACTATCCAAAGTCACCATAGCCTTTATGATCCTTTAGTTTTCAATTTGTAGTATCACTTTATGCTTTGATCAATGATGTTTTGTCGCTCTGCATGATTATGGCAATTATTGCTCTCTTAGTTTGTCGCTCCCAGTCTTTTGCTAGCCTCCACAACAAAGTATGAGTTCCACTCATGCATCCAACTCCCTAAACCAAGTTATTCCAAAGATTCCACCATACCTACCTACTAGCTTATGCTATTCCAAGTATATTCATGCTTTTGTTTACCTTCCAAATTAGACTTGTTATGAGAAAACTAGTGATTAAAACTCTCACGAACTTGATGGCACACTTTACTTTACTTGCCTCTAATAAACTTGAACCATTGGGTCCTTCTTTTTTGTGTATATTCTTGCGCTTTATAAGTTGAAATTAGCAGAACCATGTTTCATGGGGAACGCTTTCAACATTGCACTTGTACTTTGTACCCTGTTGATATCATGTTCTTTTTCTTACGGATCCCGGCGGTGTGAAATAAAAGTGGAACTTGTAAGATCATGGAGTTTGTATGTGTGTTAGAGAAACACCTGGGCCGCTAGCCTAAGCCATGCCTAATCATGGTGGAAACTTGCAGCATCACCATAATGATCACTCTATGAAGCATCCTCAATAAAAACCTATGCAAATAGCAAATAAAAAGATCGCTGAGATGCTCATTGTTTGCTTGCCTTGTCATTTGGATTATGGGATAGCTCATGTATCATGTGCAAGGGGTACCCCGTTGGCGGTTCTTTATGATACATATGTACTTAAAATGCAAGAGATTACTTGTGACTAAAGTTGAGTAGCATGAGGTTCGGTCTTCGTAAGTAAGGGGCATGAGATTTTGGTTTATAATTGTCAAGCATATCCTCTTAGTTGTGTCACTTTAACCTTAATCACCTTCAAGATGCTTATGATAGGGGCCATGAGATCTGAAAGCTATAAGTACCATAATTTTTGGAAGCTCTTTATGAAACTTGAATCCCTACTTCCTTATATGAAGTCCTTTCTTCCACCATTATATTGAGTCTCCACCTTCTATCTTTATGCACCTACTTTGAGAGCATAGTGGCCATTCTTAGTTCTATGTGCATTTTCCCAAGACTAGTTGATTGATGCATAACTTGATATTGCTTGTTTTAAACTATTGTATCTAGTCACTCATATGAACTTTGAAGGTGTCCTATGCATTTATATTTGCTACTCTATTGAGGGACAAGCTGAATACTATTATGCTATGTCTTCTTTATGTGAAACAAACAAACGTCTTGCAAAGCATTATTATTCATGAATCTTTTGTTTGTGCCTTTTCATGTTGCAACATAGTTGCTATGCCTTATTGTTAGAACTTTATCTTTCATGCTATGTTGAAGTACTATGATCCCAACTTTGAATGTTTTACAAATACTTTGATCAAGTTTATGATGGTGCATGTCAAGTCAAAAATTATTCTTTCTTTTTATCACTTACCTACTCGAGGACGAGCAGGAGTTAAGCTTGGGGATGCTGATACATTGCAAATGTATCTATAATTTTTGATGTTCCATGCTTGGTTTTATCCACTTTCTTGTGTTTTGTTCCAACTTTGGAGTACTTTACATATGATTTCTTGGACTAACCTATTAACAAGAGCCACAGTGCCAGTTGCCTGTTTTCTGCTGTTTTTGGTTCCAGGAAAGTCAGAAAATCAATATTCTCATAATTGGACGGGACAAAAGCCAAAGTTCCTATTTTACCGGAAGACTCACGGAGCCAGAAGCAGAGACGGAGGAGGGCCAGGGCGTGGCCACACCATATGGTGGCGCGGGCTAGCCCTGGCCACGCCACCAGGTGGTGTGGGTACCCTGGCACTCCACCGACCTTGCCCTTTCACCTATAAGAAGACTCCGATACGAAAACCCTAAATCATCAAGCCTCCAGCCACGAAAAGTTCCGCAGCGCCGCCGCCACCGAAGGGGAGATTCGGGAGACAAAAAGTCTCTGTTCCGGCGCCCTGCCGGGACGGGGAAGTGCCCCCGGAGCCATCTCCATCGATCTCCACCGCCATCTCCATCACCATTGCTGATTCCCATGATGAGGTGGGAGTAGTTCTCTCTCTCGAGGCTAAGGGTTCTACCGGTAGCTATGTGTTCATCTCTCTCTATGTATGATCTTATTGAGACCATGAGCTTGTAATCTATAGATCTACCTTGCTACTCAAGTGCTTTAATAGATCTCTGCTCTCCCCATGTGTGTGAAGTTGACAGTGTGCACACCATGGTGGCACTTAGGCTAGAGATTACAAATACTTGTTATGAGTTATATTTGGAGTTGGATGTCTTTATGAAATTGTGGATCAATTTCAAGCAGGAATTCGTCCGCAACTTCAGCATCACCTACAAGCGCCCAGGTTGACCTAGTGAGGTCGCCCTTTGCGTGCAAGGTCCGGACGAATCCAATCTCTCCTACATCACCCGGTGGATAAGCATGCACAACTCCTGCAAGGGGGTGCGTGAGCACCAGGCGATCGACTTTTTTGTCAACAGCTGCAGAGACGGCAGTATGCTCAAGCACAAGCTCCACCGGGTGGAGCCTACCACCATGGCATAGACCATGGCCCTCGCAGACAAGTACGCCACCGCCGACACGACAATGAAAAGATCCGTCCGGGTGGACAACCAGGGACAAATCATCGTTGACGTTGCTGTGGATCGGTGCCAGCCGGAGGGGAATGGCCATAGCTCCAGGCGGCATGACAACCGCCACGACAAGAGAAAGAACAACCAGCCGGATAAACAATACGGTTCTAGGCAGGTGGCGACGGTGCAGGAGGATCCGGCTGCAGGCAGAAGCCGGAGATAGAAGCCTGATGACTGGCCTCCAAGGTCCAAGTACACCATCGAGTCAATGCTTGATGGGACATGCAAGTTCCACAGCGGAGGAAACAAACTGGCTACACATACAACACGCAAGTGCACCTGGACGAAGAAGATGGTGGAGATTGCTAGCATGCCGGCTGCGTAGGCGCCACCACCCCTAGCCGGTGGGCCGCTAGGCGACCGCAATATCCAGCGTCGGAGGGAGGATGACAATGACAACTATCCCCGCCAGGTGGGAAACTACCACATCTTCACCATGGAGCCGGAGACCAAGCATAACAAGAGACGTCGCCAGGCGGAAGTGAACGTGATCGTTCCTCCCGTCCCCCAGTACCTCAACTGGTCGGAGCAAGAAATTGCATGGAGCCGGAAGGACCAGCCGGCTGTGCTACCTCACCAGGCACTTACGCGATGGTCCTGGATCCCATCATTGTATCCAAGAAGCATTCCTACAGATTCTCCCGCGTTCTTGTAGATGGTAGGAGCAGCATCAACCTCCTGTACCGCAGCTCGCTATACCGGCTCAGTATCAGCGAGTCACAGCTGGAACCATCAAGCACCTCCTTCCATGGAGCCGTTCCGGGCCCGTCGCATTCGCCCATCGGAAGGATCCGGCTGGTGGATAACTTTCGCCGCGAGCCTATCTGGTATGAGGTGGTCAACCTCTCCAGTGTGTATCACGCAATCCTGGGACGCCCGATGCTCACCAAGTTCATGGTGGTGCCACATTACGCGTACCTCAAGATGAAGCTACCAGGGCCAAAGGGTGTCATCACCATGGCCGGCTGCTACAGGCGGTTGATACATTGCAAATGTATCTATAATTTTTGATGTTCCATGCTTGGTTTTATCCACTTTCTTGTGTTTTGTTCCAACTTTGGAGTACTTTTCATATGATTTCTTGGACTAACCTATTAACAAGAGCCACAGTGCCAGTTGCCTATTTTCTTCTGTTTTTGGTTCCAGGAAAGTCAGAAAATCAATATTCTCGGAATTGGACGAGACAAAACCCAAAGTTCCTATTTTACCGGAAGACTCACGGAGCCAGAAGCAGAAACGGAGGAGGGCCAGGGCCTGGCCACACCATATGGTGGCGCGGGCTAGCCCTGGCCGCGCCACCAGGTGGTGTGGGCCCCCTGGCACTCCATCAACCTTGCCCTTTCGCCTATAAGAAGCCTCCGATACGAAAACCCTAAATCATCAAGCCTCCAGCCACGAAAAGTTCCGCAGTGCCGCTGCCACTGAAGGGGAGATTCGGGGGACAAAAAGTCTCTATTCCGGCACCCTGCCGGGACGGAGAAGTGCCCCCGGAGACATCTCCATCGATCTCCACCGCTATCTCCATCACCATTGCTGATTCCCATGATGAGGAGGGAGTAGTTCTCTCTCGAGGCTAAGGGTTCTACCGGTAGCTATGTGTTCATCTCTCTCTATGCATGATCTTATTGAGATCATGAGCTTATAATCTATAGATCTACCTTGCTACTCAAGTGCTTTAATAGATCTCTGCTCTCCCCATGTGTGTGAAGTTGACAGTGTGCACACCATGGTGGCACTTAGGCTAGAGATTACAAATACTTGTTATGAGTTATATTTGGAGTTGGATGTCTTTATGAAATTGTGGTGTTTGTTGGAACCATCTAGTGCTCAAGGTGCCAGTGTGGGGTTTTCTAGATGGGAAAGGCTTACTTTGAGGTGTGCTGTTATACCCCTACCATCGATTAGAGTGTTCAACCGGAGAGTAGTTAAGAGTAGTATCATAAAGAGAAGATATTTATACGAGAGTGTTCACTAGTGAAAGTATGATCCCTAGGCCTTGTTTCTAAGCACTGAAACACCGTTTGCTAATAGATCTGTTACATGTTTGCTTGTTTCCATCTTTATTTTAGTTTTACTTTAGTCTTTTCCACGCCACCAAGCTATTCTCTATCACCGTTACCACTTATAATTATCCATACCACTTGTATTTCACTATCTTTTCGCCGAACTAGTGCACCTATACACCTGACAAGTGTATTGGGTGTGTTGGGGACACAAGAGACTTCTTGTATCTTGATTGCAGGGTTACTTGAGAGGGAATACCTTTGACCACTTCCTCCCTGAGTTCGATAAACCTTGGGTGATTCACTTAAGGGAAAACTTGCTGCTGTTCTACAAACCTCTGCACTTGGAGGCCCAACAACTGTCTATAAGAATAGAAGTGCGTAGACATCAGTGGTCTATGGAGTGCGCCACAGACGGCTCCAAGATAGCTGAAGCCATCATCATCACGGAAGAAAAGCGTGTCATCATGCAAAATGTGGCAGCCCTGCAGAAGGACATGCCGGCTGGCGAGCCGAAGCCGGCCAGAAAAGCACAGTTCAAGCCGTCCAAAGGCACTAAAAAGATCGTGCTGAACAAGGCCAAGCCGGACAAGTTCGTCCTGGACGGAGACGGCCTTGACAGCAAAAAGGAAAGCGTGCTCATCGACTTCCTCCGTGAGAAGGATATCTTCGCATGGTCCCCCAAAGACATGCTAGGTGTTCTAAGGTAGCTCGCCGAGCACTCCTTACATGTTAGGCCAGATGCAAAGCCTATCAAATAGTCCCTATGGCACTTTGCCGAAGAAAAGAGAAGAACCATTGGTGAAGAAATCACCCGGCTCCTTGCAGCCGGATTCATCATGGAGGTTTTCCACCCGGAATGGCTGGCAAACCCAGTGTTGGTGCTGAAGAAGAACAAGACTTGGTGCATGTGTGTTGATTACAGCAGCCTCAACAAAGCATGCCCCAAATACCCTTTCGCCCTGCCGAGGATAGACCAAGTGATCGGTTCCACAGCCGGTGTGAGCTGCTGTCGTTTCTGGACGCGTATTCCGGCTACCACCAGATCCGGCTGAACCCAACTGATCAAATAAAGACAGCATTCATCACTTCTTATGGAGCCTATTGCTACACCACTATGCCGTTTGGACTGAAGAACACTGGGGCAATGTACCAACGCTGCATGCAGAAGTGCCTGCAGACTCAGATCGGCAGAAACATACACGCCTACGTCGATGATGTAGTGGTCAAGACCAAGGAGCGTCAGACACTCCTTGAAGATCTAAAGGAAACATTCACCAACCTCTGACGGTTCCAAATGAAGCTAAACCCGGAGAAATGCGTGTTTGGCGTCCCAGCCGACTAGCTCCTTGGTTTTCTCATATCAGAACGAGGAATCGAGGCGAACCCGGAGAAGATTGGTGCAATCGAGCGCATGCAGCCACCTAAGAACCTACGAGACGTCCAGAAGTTCACCGGATGCTTGGCCTCCCTCAGCCGGTTCATCGGCCGGCTGGGCGAGAAAGCACTTCCACTATACCAGCTCATGAAGAAGACATACAAATTCGTCTGGACATCGCAGGCGGATGAAGCTTTCCGCGACCTCAAGCACATGCTCACCTCACCACCTATACTAGTAGCACCAGCAGAAAAGGAGCCCGTGCTGATGTACATTGTGACCACCAACCGGGCCGTCAGCGTGGTGCTGGTGGTGGAGAGGCCGGAAGAAGGAAAGGCACAGCCGATGCAACGACCGGGTGGCGAAATGGGCTATAGCACTCGCTGCCCACAGTATACAATACGAGCCAAGAACGGCGATCAAGTCTCAAGCCCTAGCAGATTTCCTTGTTGACTGGGCAGAAACGCAGTACCTGCCGCCTTGCCCTGACTCCACGCATTGGAAGCTGCATTTCGACGGCTCCAAGATGTACGGGGGGCTCAGAGCCAGAGTGGTCATCACCTCCCCCAAGGGAGACCGGCTAGAGTACGTGCTGCAGATCCATTTCCGCACGTCCAACAACGTCGCTGAGTACAAGGCGCTCGTCCATGGCCTCAAAATGGCAAAAGAGATCGGCATCCGGCGCATCCTATGCTTTGGCGACTCAGATTTGGTGGTGCAGCAAGTGTCAGGCGATTGGGATATCAGGGACGCAAACATGGCTCTATATCGCTTGTTCGTACAATAGCTATGTGCCTGTTTTGAAGAATGCGAGTTTCACCATGTCCATAGAATAAACAACGAGGTTGTGGACACGCTCGCCCGCATCGGGTCAACAAGGCAGGCGATTCCACCTGAAGTCTCCCTCGAGAACATGCGCAAGCCGTCAATCATGTCGTCTCCAGAATCCGACTCCATCATACTAGACACGGACCCGGGGACTTGATACGTCCATAACGTATCTATAATTTTTTGATGGTTTCATGCTAATAATATGCTTTTGACACTCCTTTTTGTATAAAGTTTATGATTTATTTGGACTAACCTACTAATAGTTGCAAAAGTGCACAGTGTTCTTGTTTTACACTTTGATGTGTAGGAATTACCAAGAATACAAGTGGAAACCTTGTTGGAGTCAAATTGGGATTTTTCCAAAAATCTGTCTCAAAACTCTTTTTGAAGATGGTCACGTTTCGGGTTGAAGACGTCGTCAAACGTAAAACTCTTCAAGTACAAAGTTGTTGGAAATTTTGCAACAAATGTTTTGGACATAAAAGTTACCTGATTATGTGTCCGGAATGGCCTTTTAGGCCCGATTTACTGCAGCCCAAGATGGGGTGACGGGAATCCGAGAAGCTATATAAAGGGAGGAAACCTAATTCGCCCAGGGCATCTCCGCCCACAAATTTGTAGCCACCAAAGTCACGTTTTTGCCTCCCCCATGGATCCCATCTCCATGGGCGAGATCTCCCAAGAAGCCATGAAGGAAGGGGGCTAAGGGGCGGTGCTCCCCCATGATACCGGCGGCGGGGAAGGAGTCCCCGCGCCGCCGCCGCCCTCTTCACCATCTTCACCATCTTCATCGCCATCTCCATCACCTAATCCCCCTAGTATGCAGTGGTTCATCCTCCCACACACCTCTGTACCGTCCTATGTAAACATGGTGTTTGATGCTATAAATTATAATCCTATGATCTATGTCATGTTTGTGTAGTTTCTTTGTTCTTAGATTGAATGGTTGAACGTCTTTGGTTCATTAGAGTTGTATGTTGATATGGTACAGTCCTTTGGTTTCCATTATATTTGTGCGCGCATGGATTAAACATCATAGGGTTTGTAGTATGTGTAAGAGGAAGGGGGGAGTTCTGCGAAGTGACAAAAACCCGAGGACGCGAACCGGAACGTTGCATGTATGGGACTAAGAGGACCATTAAACTTAAGGCTATAGTTGGGGAAATATTAATGCATTGATTAATACTTACGGATGTTTGCTAACAATTCAATCATATAGTACATGTAATTCCAAGTAGTGAAGCGCATGTATATTTAGCCTCTCCCACATAGAAAACTGCATCGAAGACAATGAACCCGATGTATTCGCTATTTACACTTGGACAAATCCACCACAATTACACCACTATTCCACACTAATGGTTCTGTTAGTTTAGTGTATTTTATTGCTGCAGCAACTAGCTTTACTTTCTTGTTATTTATTATCATGCAAAGCTATCTCTATTACTCGTATTGTTGCTCTAGTTTTATTTCCTAGATAATGCAAACGTTTACAGTGCATATAGTTGTATCAGTGGTTGATAGAACTTGAGAGAATATTTATCCTACCTTTAGCTCCTTGTTGGGTTCTACACGATCCCCTACACTTGTGGGTTATCAAGACATTTTCTGGCGCCGTTGCCGGGGAGCAATAGCGTGTGGGTGAATATTCTTGTGTGCACTTGTTTGCTTTATATCTAAGTAGGTTTTACTTTCGGTTTTAAGTTGTTCTCTATCTTAGTATGGATAGGGAATGTGAATTACAAAAAAAAGTTGTACTTGTTACCTAAAAACGTTTTCAAAAAGGAAAGTGATTGGAAAGATGAGTAATGGTTAAGTGGGGGTCGACCTTGAACACTTGTGTTCATGCATATGAAACCAAAAAAAATCTTTCCATGGAAGCTTTTCAGTTAAAAACTTGTAGGAATGCATAAAGCCTTCAAACAGAAAGATATATTTCTGGTATTGATCTTAATGCTTATTCATTCGAAAATACTTGAATATTGCTCCTATGCCGAACTTAAAGGCGTTAAAGAAAAGTACTTATTGGGAGATAACCCAAAAGTTTTAGATGAGTCTTGGAAGTTATTACCTCTATAATAACCGCTCCTTATCATTTTTATTTGTTTTTTGTGCCAAGAGTAACCTCTAATGAGAGAGCAGTAATGCTTGGGAAAGTTGCTGTCTCGAAACAGATTTTTGTGCTTCGCTGTAAAAATTCGTGTAAAATCTCCGTGTGTCGGTTTGAGATGTGAATTGTTATGCTTCTGCCCTAGGTTGTTATCTAACTTTCGTTAGTTCAACACTTTTCGATTTGAGCAACATAAGGTCTTTGAAATTTTTTGTCTTTACCTGCTGGTCTGTTTTGACAGATTTCTGCCATTATTTGCATTTGCTTCTTGTTGATTCCTTTTGGGGTTCTTTTTGGGGAATTGAGCTTTTTGAGGTAATTGCTACAGTAGCTTGTGTTTTAATGGAAGTTTTATTGGTGTTTGAACTGAACTCAAAGACTTATTATCTTGTGTCCACTAATGTTGCCAATAAAGATTGTGTGAAGGAAAAATTTTAGGTGTATGGAAAGAGTGATGTAATGAGATGAAGAATGGACTAAAGCTCAATCTTGGGATGCCACGTGTGTCACTCCAATAAATATCCAAGAAGTACAAGCGTCAAAGCTTGGGGATGCCCAAGGCATCCCCTTCTTCAACAATAAAAATCTCAGGTTTCTTCCAAACACTTTATTGTTATTGTTTCATGCACAGTTGTGTTGTTCTTGGAGCGTCTTTGTTTTCGTTTTTGTTTGCTTGGTTTTCTTATTTTGCTTGAATAAATTGGTTGGACCCCCTCTTTCATACATTAGTTTTCAAATAAGTGTGGTTTGGATTGGAAAAAAGTAGGAAAAGTTCATGCTTAAGTGGTAAAAGGAGCTCGTTTTTTACGGTGGCCTATGCTTTGTTATGTCATGCTTGATATTGTTTTGGCTTTATGCTTAGTGATTTTTTGGTAGCATGACATGTTATAAACAATTGAGATTGCTTAATGTGCCTTGAAAGAATCATGTGTTGTTTTAGCATATTAAAGCATAGTATTGTGGTATTTCCTTTGATGCTTTATTTGGGTTGACTTGGCGCATGCTCACACCATGTTATGACTATCCCAAGTCACCATAGCCTTTATCATCCTTTAGTTTTCGACTTGTAATTTCACTTTATGCTTTAATTAATGATGTTTTGTCGCTCTGCATGATTATGAACAGTATTGATCTCTTAGTTGGTCGCTCCCAGTCTTTTGCTAGCCTCCATAACCAAGTATGAGTTCCACTCATGCATCCAACTACTAAAACCAAGTTATTCCGAAGAGTCCACCATACCTACCTATTAGCATATGCTATTCCAAGTATATTCATGTTTTTATCTACCTTCCAAATTAAACTTATTATGAGAAAACTAGTGATTAAAGCTCTCACGAACTTGATGGCACACTTTACTTTTCTTGCATTTAATAAACTTGAACCATTGCGTCCATCTTTGTTGCGTATATGCTTGCGCTTTATAAATTGAAGTTAGCAGAACCATGTATCATGGGGAATGCTTTTAACATTGCACTTGTACATTGTACCTAGTTGATATCATGTTCTTTTTCTTATGGATCCCGGCGGTGTGAAATAAATGGGGAACTTGTAAGATCATGGAGTTTGTATTTGTGTTAGAGAAACGCCTGGGCCGCTAGCCTAAGCCATGCCTAATCATGGTGGAAACTTGCAGCATAACCATAATGAGCACTCTATGAAGCATCCTCAATAAAAACCTATGCAAATAGCAAATAAAAAGATCGCTGAGATGCTCATTGTCTGCTTGCCTTGTCATTTTGATTATGGGATAGCTCCTGTATCATGTGCAAGGGGTACCCCGTTGGCGGTTCTCTATGATACATATGTACTTACAATGACAAGAGCTTACTTGTGACTGAAGTTGAGTAGCATGAGGTTCGGTACTCGTAAGTAAGGGGCATGAGATTTCAACATATAACTTGTCGAGCATATCCTCTTAGTTGTGTCACTTTAACCTTAATCACCTAAAGATGCTTATGATAGGGGCAATGAGAGCTGAAATCTAATAAGTACCATAATTTTTGGAAGGTCTTTATGAGACTTGAATCCCCGCTTCCTTCTAAGAAGGACTTTCTTTTACTTTTATGTTGAGTCTCCATCTTCTATCTTTATGCACCTATTAAGAGAGCATAGTGGCCATTCTTAGTTTAATGTGCATTGTCCCAAGACTTGTTGATTGATGCATAACTTTGATGTTGCTTGTTCTTAAACTATTTGTATCTAGTCACCCTTATGAACTTTGAAGGTGTCCTATGCATTTATGTTTTTCTACTCTATGAGGGACAAACTGAATACCATTATCATTATGCTTTCTTTATGTGAAACAAACAAACATCTTGCAAAGCATTGTTATTCATTAATATTTTGTTTGTGCCTTTTCATTTTACAACATAGTTGCTATGTCTTATTGTTAGAACTCTATCTTTCTTGATTCATATTTAGAGTACCTTAATCCCAGCTATCAATGCTTTTACAATAATGATGATCAAGATTGTATTGTCTGCATGTCACTTCAAAAATTATATTGTTTTGATCATTTACCTACTCGAGGACGAGCAGGAACTAAGCTTGGGGATGTTGATACGTCCATAACGTATCTATAATTTTTTGATGGTTTCATGCTAATAATATGATTTTGACACTCCTTTTTGTATAAAGTTTATGATTTATTTGGACTAACCTACTAATAGTTGCAAAAGTGCACAGTGTTCTTGTTTTACACTTTGATGTGTAGGAATTACCAAGAATACAAGTGGAAACCTTGTTTGAGTCAAATTGGGATTTTTTCCAGAAATCTGTCTCAGAACTATTTTTGAAGATGGTCACTTTCCGGGTCGTAGACGGCGTCAAACGGAAAACTCTTCAACTACAATGTTGTTGGAAATTTCGCGACAAACGTTCTGGATATAAAATTTAGCTGATTTCGTGTCCGGAAGGGCCTTTTAGGCCCGATTTACTGCAGCCCAAGATGGGGTGACAGGAATCCGAGAAGCTATATAAAGGGAGGAAACCTAATTCGCCCAGGGCATCTCCACCCACGAATTTGCAGACACCAAAACCATGTTTTTGCCTCCCCCATGGATCCCATCTCCATGAGGGAGGGCTTCCAAGAAGCCATGAAGGAAGGGGGCTAAGGAGCGGTGCTCCCCCATGATACCGGCGGCGGGGAAGGAGTCCCCGCGCCGCCGCCGCCCTCTTCACCATCTTCACCATCATCTCCATCACCTAATCCCCCTAGTATACAGTGGTTCATCCTCCCACTCACCTCTGTACCGTCCTATGTAAACATGGTGTTTGATTCTATAAGTTATAATCCTATGATCTATGTCATGTTTATATAGTTTCTTTGTTCTTAGATTGAATGGTTGAACATCTTTGGTTCATTAGAGTTGTATGTTGATATGGTACAGTCCTTTGGTGTCCATTATATTTGTACGCGCATGGATTAAACATCATAGGGTTTGTAGTATGTGTAAGAGGAAGGGGAAGTTCTACCGGAGTGACAGAAACCTGAGGACGCGAACCGGAACGTTGCATGTATGGGAGTAAGAGGACCATTAAACTTAAGGCTATGGTTGGGGAAACCTTATTGCATTGATTAGTACTTACGGATGTTTGCTAACAATTCAATCATATAGTACATATAATTTCAAGTAGTGAAGCGCATGTATATTTAGCCTCTCCCACATAGAAACCTGCATCGAAGACAATGAACCCGATGTATTCGCTATTTAAACTTGGACAAATCCACCACAATTATCACCACTATTCCACACTCATGGTTCTGTTAGTTTAGTATATTTTATTGCCGCAGCAACTAGCTTTACTTTCTTGTTATTTATTATCATGCAAAGCTATCTCTATTACTCATATTGTTGCTCTAGTTTTATTTCCTAGATAATGCAAACGTTTAGAGTGCGTATAGTTGTATCAGTGGTTGATAGAACTTGAGAGAATGTTTATCCTACCTTTAGCTCCTCGTTGGGTTTGACACTCTTACTTATCGAAAAGGCTACACACAATCCCCTACACTTGTGGGTTATCAGGACTGCCGACTCCAAGACGCGAGAAGCTGCCACGAAGGACCCCGGGGACTACGCCACGACTCCAGGGGACTTCCGGCTCCAAGACCTACGCAACTACTTCACCACACCCAGGGACTACTCCACCACACCCGGGGACTGCTTCATTGCACCTAGGGACTGCTGCGCTCAGCCTGGAGGTTGCTGGCTCCACCGCTCCATCAGGCCGGCCGCCAGACGAGCCCAACCCGACCATCCGTGCAGAGGTAAACATGCTCATGCAGGCGGTATGCGCCATCCGGGAAACCCCGACGTGGGCCAAGCCGTTTATGGATTTCTTGGCCGAGGGAGAGCTACCCGAAGAAGAGGTAGAGGCAAGGCAAGTGAATCGCAGGGCCACCGCATAGACCGTCATCAACAACGAGATCTACAAGCGCAACGTTGGGGGCATTTATCAGTGGTGCATGAGCCAGGAAGAAGGAATCCGGCTGCTGGTCGACATCCACTAGGGCGAATGTAGCCACCATGCGTCATCATGGTCCATAGTGGCAAAAGCATTTCGACATGGGTTCTACTAGCCCACACGAGCTGGCCTTGTCCAGATCCACCATCTACCAGCAAAACTGCACTTCTACCATGCTAGCCGGATCCACAACGTCTCGTTCCATGAGGGCGACCTGGTGCTAAGGCTGGTACAGGACACCAACACTACTAGGGAAAACCCTACCCGAGGCGCACCAGAAACCCTATCCGAGGCGCATATGATATGTGCCTCTAGCGTCGCGCCTCTAGTATTTGTTATGCGAGACGCATATCCGCCTCCTATATCCTAGATATGCAAGGTGCATATTGATCATATGTGCCTCCCATACTCAGAATGTGTGAGGCGCATATTGATCCGAATGCGCCTCCTATATTCTGTATATGCAAGGCGCATATTGATCCGAATGCGCCTCGAATATTATTTTTGAATTTCAAAAAAATGGCGGCCAGATCTATATCTGGCCGGAATTTCGTCGGAGTTTGTCGGAGACCGTGCCCGTGGACACAACCTACCACCACAGGAAAATGCGGGAGGCCATGGCCATGGGGGTCACCGGAGATGGTGGAGGAGGATGAGGCCGCCGGAGGTGGTCGTCGGAGGTGGAGGAGGAGGAGGAGGTGGTCGGTGTGGTTGTGGAGGTCATGGCCAAAGTGATCGCCGTAGGAGGAGGAGGATGTCGCCCGAGAAAGAGGAGGAGAAGGTCGACGGAGGAAGAGGAGGAGGATGCCACCGGAGGTGTAGGAGGAGGAGGAGGAGAGTGGAGGAGGAGGAGGAGAAGGGGAGAAGGAGGAGAGGTGGAGGAGAAGGAGAAGGAGAGGTGGAGGAGAAGGAGGAGAGGTGGAGGAGAAGGATAAGGAGAAGGAGAGGTGAAGGAGAAGGAGAAGGAGAAGGAGAAGGAGAAGGAGAGGTGGAGGAGAAGGAGAAGGAGAAGGAGAGGTGGAGGAGAAGGAGAAGGAGGAGAGGTGGTAGGTGGCCGTTTCAAATTTGAATCTGGCTCTACTTATGCGAGGCGCATATTATCTCGAGTAGTTTTTTATTTTTTGCAGGAAAAAATCTTCTTTCGGCCATAACTTTTTACTCTTTTAGAATTTGGGGATTCTGTAAAATCGAGTAGGAAATTTCGAGACGATCATTTTGATAGGTTAAAGATTTTTTCCAACATCGTATGCAAAAGTTATAGCCGTTTTACCATGCCATGACCTATTTTTGCAAAATACATCGAAATTCATGTTTTTCAATTTTGTCTAGATTTATACCCTAAAATCTAACTACAACTCAAAGGATTTTTTTTGAAGTTTCTATCATTTTTGTTTATTTTTTACAAAACTTAAAAGGCGTTTCGGGGGGGGGGGATCTGCCAGGTTATAGGAGGCGCATATGGGAATATGCGCCTCGCATATTATCAAGTATAGGAGGCGCATATTGCCATATGTGCCTCACATATTCGACCACAGATCTTCTCCCGGGCCCATGCAACTTATGCGAGGCGGATTCTTCCCATATGCGCCTCGCCTATCTAATATATTGGAGGCGCATATTATCAAAATGCGCCTCGCATAATGTGAGGGTGCCAGATTTCGTCCATACAGAGACTAGAGGAGGCGCATCCTACAAATATGCGCCTCGCCTATTTTAATACTAGAGGCGCATGTAAGTGCAGTGCGCCTCGCCTATTTTATCAGAGGCGCATATAGTATAAATGTGCCTCAAATGAGCATGTCTCTTATAGCCTTTTCTCTAGTAGTGCAAGGGGATGCACAAGTTATCTCCACCTTGGGAGGGCACATTCATCATCAGCCGAGCACTGCAGAACAACTCATACTACCTCATCAACGCCCGCCAGTCGGAAAAGAACAGGATGGACCGTTCAGGCGAAGAAACAGAGCGCCCATGGAACACGAACCTGATGCGCCCCTTTTACACTTGAACAAGAAGTGTATGTATATTACCTTTATGTAATGAACAAGCATGGGAGCCTCGATATAGTCTCAGGGACTCCGCAATAAATTAGTAAGTCATGTTGCACAATTTGGCTTTTTAGGCTGCATTATTCTAACCCCAGAGCCGACGATCTCCACCGAGGACTCGCCGGTTGGCCCGCGCAATCCACGTGGCAAAAAGTACTGTACGCAGCTCTAAGAGCTTCCTCTTCGGTTCCGGCTGTAGACCGCAAGCCGGCTGACACACCCGGCAAGAGCGGAACGCTCGAAGACCCTTACACGAAAAAGCCTCGAGGAAAACAAAAATGTCTGGATGTTCCGGTTGCGCTCGCTCGCCCAAGGCTAATGGCCAAAACCTGAAGTATCATGCAGTACGCCTACTAGCTACCCCTTCGACTCCGGCTTACAGCCGGCAAGGGCACAACATCAAATTGGCCAATGCTCACTGAGAAAAGGCCAAAATCATCAGCTTCATGTGGGGCATCACAATTTCAAGACTAGTGAAATTCAGATTACAATTCCATTTGTGTCTGCTTAACCAGGCAAACAACATGTTTGTTTTTTCATCTTTGCATGAGCCAAAGTTCCACGACGAACACCAGAGCTTGAAGCTGGTCGCTTCCTAGGTGGCGGAAGAGCAAGATCGGGAGCTTTGACCCGGCTGTATCCTCCAGCCGGCCCGAACCTCGAGAACTACAACCTATGGGTGCGCTCACACTCCCCCACACAGGAACCTGCCACAAACAACAATACAAAGGAGCTTCAACCTGGCTATATCCTTTAGCCGACCTGAACCTCGGGGACTACACCCTGTGGGTGCGCTCACGCACCCCCATACAGGAACCTGCAACAAACAACAATACAAAGGAGCTTCGACCCGGCTGCATCCTCTAGCCGACCTGAACCTCGGGGACTACACCCCGTGGGTGCGCTAACACGCCCCCACATAGAAACAAGCATGCACCAAGTGCAAAACAGAAAGTGTAGATACAAAGCACAAGAAAATATCCAAAAGGAGGCGATGCTCCCATCAGAATTCAGTACTGAACAAAGACAGTTGTTCGCCAACGCAAAATAACAAGTTTTTCACCAACAAATACTCCCGGCATACCAGGGATCAGGCTTGTGGACTGGCAGAAGGGCCGGAGGCATCGGCTGGGGCTTCGCTGCTGGAGGTGACGTCGGCTGAGGCGGTCTCCGGTGCAGCCGGGGCTTCAGTGCGCACCGCATCCGGGCTGAAGTGGTACGGCTCCGTGCCAGCTAGAACGTTGAAGTCCCGGTCTAGCTGGACGAAGCTCCCAATTTTCACGCCACAAGAGCGGATATCGGGAACCTCGGCGCGGAGCTGCTCATAGCTGGTCCCTTGGCGAAATCCGCGAGAGAGGATCTGCATATCCACGTCTGGGTACCAGGACTTCAGCAGGGCCAGTACCATCTCCGTGCTGCCGCGTGCCGCCCACTCCCGAGCCACTTCCATGAGGTCAGGGGCGCCGAAGAGCTTCTCGGCCAGAGCGTCCATGGTGGCCGGCTGGTCGGTGTCAGGCCAGACATAGTCATAGACCTCGTGGGCAGCGGTGCACAGTCGTTTCACTTCCTCGCTGACAACCGCCACCAGTTCCTCTGGGTGGAGGTCGCGCCCGGTATCTTCCTCAGGGATGCGCGCCAGAGCTTGGTCAGTCGCCTCAGCATAATGAGCTACACCCAGGAAAAGAAATGACAATCAACGTTGGCGACGGAAGACAAATGGCAGTGCTGGTCCGGTTTGAGGATACTTACTAACGACCATCTCAGCAATTTGGCAAAGCTCCCCAACGCCGCCTTCTCCTTGGCCTAAGAAGCCTTGAGATCATCCGCCTAAGTGGCGTAGAGCTTCTCCAAGTTCTTCAGTGCCTCGGTCCGGGTGTCTGCCACCTTCTTGGCCTGGCTGGCCTTGACCTCCATCTGCTACTGATGCGCAGCTGGATGATCTAGTCCTGGCGAGCCTTGTTGGTCTCCTCCAGCCGGGCAACCTCCCCCTTCAGCCTGGCCACCTCCCGGTCCCGGTCCGCCAACAGAGCTGCAGGAGGGTACCCAATGGTCAACAAGAAGCGCGAGAAGTCGCCCAATCAGGAGGACACGGTAGAGCAACCAATCTTACGGCCCAGATCTTGTGAAGCCTTTGCAGCGTCGGCACGAGCCCTCTGCAGAAGAGAAGGGAGTGAGAACCAAAGGAACCAACTGAAGAGAAAGGCAACGAAAGAGAACGAAGGTGGCAAAGGGATACATACCTCGAACGAGGCCCCCAATGCCTTTACCTGGCCAAGCCCCTGCTCCAGCACCTCAACCAGATGGCAGGCCTGGTCGACAGCCAGGGGCGCCGCCTCCGAAAGCTGTGCCAAGGTGGGGTCCAATGGCGGTGCAGCCCAGGCTAGTGTCCAGTTCGTGACCTGGAAGTCATCGTCGCTACCCATGCCCGTGGAGGGCCCTCCTGTCCGCTGCGTAGAGACCTCTGGCAGTGGCACCTCCACCGGCTCCTCCACCCTGTAGGCATCGGAGCCACCCCTCACTGTCAGGCCAAGTGGATGCACAGTCGCACTGTTGTGTCCAGGTAGGAGCGCCTCGGCGAGCCGGGAGATGGCGCTAGCCCGATGCAGCGTCACGGGTGCAGCCGGGGAACCACCTCCGCTGCATCCACATCGGCCCCAACAGGCGCAGCCTCGGGGGCTGTAGCCGGTGTGCCGGAGTCCCCAGCCTTGGTAGGCAGAGGGGTGGACGTGGTGGCGATGGTCGTGGAGCCGAGCAAGTTAGATGGCCGCAGGTAGATGGCACAACAGCCCGTCTCCATCAGCGGCCCGCCCTTCCCCACCACTTGAACCTTGAAGTAGAGAAACTTCAAGAAGCTCGCCGCGTCGGGGCGAACACCGAGGTAGGCCTCGCAGCAGGACGGTGATGCTCCAGCATCGCCACGGCATTGGCCCCCAGATGATGGAGCTGGAGGTCGAAGGAGACGAGGAACTCTAGGACGAATCTGCTTAGCGGCAACCCAAGGCTGCGAGCGAAGTGGGCGAGGAAGATGACGACCTCGCCGGGCCGGGGGTTGGGCACCCGCTCGCCTCCGGCGCGAGGTGGTGCTTCACCAAGCGTTCTGGCGGCAGGAACTTCCCCCGCCGGTACTTCTGCACCAGCTCCTCGGTGACATTGGAGTCGCACCACCAGCTGGCGCTCTCCGGCAACATCTCGTCGGTGGAGGTGGCCGTGGTGGAAGCGCGCGGTTTCGTCGTCGCAGTAGAAGAACAGTGACGCCGGCGACCAAGAGGCGGTGGCGCAAGAAAGCATAGGGAGGATGGAACATGAAGGAGAGCAGAAGCAACGAGCGCAAGAAGATGAAGTGAGGAAGACCACTCCCTTGTGTCCCTATTTATCAAGGCAGAAGAAATGCGACAGCTCCCCTCCCTTCCCACCACGTGGCAAGCTACTGCCCCAGTTCCACATGACGGTTCGGGGCGGATCGCGTGTGCCAACACAGCCTACACAGAAGATCCCACATGAGTTACTGCGGGAGGAAAATGCGCCCACGTTCTCCAAGAAACCGCAATGATGAAGACGTGCGCACAGTTACCAAAAAACTGCCGTGACAGACCAAGAGGTCAAACTGATGCGACATGCGCCAGAAGTGGCAGGCATGGCTGACACGAGCAACAATGACAGTAAACTGGCGATCCATCTCCCGGTCGGATGCGGCACTAGGTCCATGAGATTGCCGCTCACACCCTGTGGGTGGGGCCATCGGTTCCGTAACCGATAAACCCCAACTAAGAAACAACGAAGAATCTCAAGCCGGTAGAAGACAAGAACTACAAGACAAAAGAAAAAGACAATTCTCTGCATCACCAATCATTTCAAACTCGACCAATGAGCACGCAAGAACTTCTCCGCAGGGTGAAGCCCTAATGCACTCAGGGACTAGTTTCAGGGGAATGACCCCTGGGTAGGCCAAGACAGGCTCAGCTGGCCGGCTCCAAAGAGCTCTAGCCGTCTGGGCCCAAGACAAGGAACCACAACTAGGTGGAATTGTCCACCTGGTCCGCATCCAAGTTTCCCCGGCTGGCCCGTCTAGCCGGATGACCAGAAGAACCAGCGGAGAGGCCGCTCCTAGCCGGCCGCCTCGGATCCGCTGGCCATGGTACAGTAGGGGTGATGTTCCTTGCTGAGTGCACCTCTGACTGGACAGGCTAGCTCGCTCGGTTGGCGCTACCAGACAACTGTGCCAAAGCTAGAGAATGACGAGTAAAGCTCCGGCTGACGAGTAAAGCCCCAGCTCATGAGTAAAGAGCTGGCTGATGGATAAAGAACCGGCTGACGAGTAAAGCAAGGGCGCTGGACACTGTAGCACTATCCTCCCCTGTACTGGAGGCTTGACTAGACCCGGGCCTACCGTTCGGGCCCGTCCAGCCGGCCCACTTTGTAAGCCCAGATCCAAACAGTAAACCCTAGAACCCACTCTATAAGCTACCTTCCCAACCAGTATATAAGGATGGGTAGTGCTAGGGTTCTAGGTAGACAATTACAAGTTAGAAGTTCTCTAGATTGGACAAGTTGAGTGGTTACTCTTCTTCTTCTTCTTCTAGCAAGGAGTAGCCAGGAAACAGGTCAAGGAGCATCTTTACTGGGTGTTCGCCCCCTGATAGTAGATCCTTGCAGGAGTAGGAGTGTTACCTCGCCAACAGGGATCCGAACCTGGGTACATCCCTGTGTTTGCAGTATCTGTGCCCAACCCGTTGCGAGTAGCCACCGATAGCATCCTGATTATCCCCTCTCATGCCATCCCCGATGGCACTGCCATGTTCCACACCACGATAGAGTCTACCCCAAGGTCATAGCTAGTGATTTAGTGAAGAAGTGGCCAGCTACTTTCTTTTACCACAAGGATAAGCCGGCTCCTAGGAAGCCATAAAGCTTGCTGGCTTTTGTTGACGGTGCCGCCGCCCACCAAAAATCCTAGGATGCTGAGGCGCCGACGCTGACTGAAGACTTGATCCACGCCAAGAGGTGGATTGAGTTTCTGATGCAGAACAAAGGCCTGAAAGGATCCGACTTAGTCCACTGCTGGCTAATTCGTCATATTCAACCTCTACAATATCATGGGGACTGGCTGATGTACATGGTCACCCTCACAAGAAGGAGCGCCTAAAGGTGAGTTCAACAGTGATCCCCTCCAAAGAATACGAGTCTCGGGTCAGGTGGTTAATCAAGGAGCGAGTTAACCAGAATGTCCTAGAAATGTCAATGCACATGTACACAACAAAGAGACCCTTGAACCCAGTGAGTTTTTCGACTAACCTACCTTGTCTTGTCTATTTTTACATGTTTAATTATATCATAATGGTGAGATATTTCTGACTTTCAGGTTATCGACCTCCCCGAGTCGGGGATTGCTCCTGTCGACGGATATCCACCAGAAGATCTAGTTCCTCTTGAAGATGAAGAACTTGAAGAATTGATAGAAGCACTTACCTGGAAGCGTAAAACTCCGGTTGGTTCGGCTAGCCCGTAAATGCTACCAGTCATAAAGAAGTAAGTACTTCCGCTAGATCTCGTACTTTTATTTGTATTCTTTCCGGGTCATAACAATTTCATTCTATTATGATCCAGAGCTAAACCATGGGGAAAAGGAAAGGAAAAGTCGGGGAAGACTCTGCGTCAACAGAAGTTAAACTTGGATTCACTTGCTGTAGCTCCTTCGACTCCCAATCCAACCACATCGTCAACGTCGGAAGATATTCCGACTCCGCATGCTGGCGATGCTGAGGCTCAACCTAAAGAGCCAGTGAACTTTGGTTCACAAACCGATGTCACAATGAGTGACTCGGGAATAGATAACGGTGAACCCTCTAAAAGTAATGATCCCTCAGCTAAAACTTTTGCCGACAATCCTATGAAGATGTCTGGTATCGCCAATCTTGGCCTCACCAGAATAAGTGCATAAGAGATTCAAAAACTTTCTTTCCATTGCCTAGAGACCAAGAATATTTCAGCTAAAGAAGAGGCTCAAGAAGCTGAAGATGTAAAGCTTGCAGATCTGCTGGATCAAGTTTGTCTTCACGGCGAAAAGCTAAAGGCTAGTGTAGTTCCGCCTCCACCAATTACGCCTTTAAATTTGGCCGAGAGGGTTCCTGATGAGATCAACAGGAGCCTCAACAAGTTGCAACATGAGAACTTTGTAAATCATTTTTGAGTCTTTATTGTATTTATATATCATATCCCCTAGCCCCCAAGCATGAAGTTGGATAGAAATAAAAATCCGAGTTTATGCTTTTATAGGATGCCAAAGTATGAAGTAGTGTAGCCCCCAAGGCTCATGCTGAAATTTAACTTAGTTAAAATAATAGCCCGAGTCTTAGTAGACTTATGACTCTTTTTACCATTCTGACTTATAGAAAGTTAATGTTTACAATCAGGAATTATTGAAGAACATCTGTGACAAGCAGAGAGAGGTCAAAGATCTCTGACTTGAAAATTCTCAAATTAAGGTTGAGAAGGATGAAGTGGAAAGTAGGTTTTTTCGACTACCTCTTCTCGGAACTTTACTCAATGCTGAATTTTGAATTCGACTAACTTTATCTTTTCCAATCCAGCCGACTCATTCTTGCAAACTCATGGAGGAAGCTGAGAATGTCAAGGTCTTGGAGGCAAAAAATGCCGGATTACGAGAGGAACTTCAAAAAGTGAAGGCTAACCACAAACGTAGTGTTAGTAACATACTGGAATCCAGCAACATGGCCACCGAAGAGCGTGACCGAATCATTTCCCACCGAGACAAAGAAATCTCTAATCTAAAGGCGGAAATGGATCGGCAGAATGATACGACTCAAGCTCTTTGGGATGAACTCTAGAGTTTGCGAGCTGAGAAGACCAAGATAGATGACGTCATACTTGGTAATTTTTGCTGCCAAAGCTATATACGTTTCCTGCTTTAATGTCTTCTGACTAAATTTTGTTAGTTTTACTAATGTAGCCTTTTCACAGCCCCTCTCAACATTTCGGATTCATCCTCGTCTGAGTCCCGCAACGACCGATACGTCACAGTTGGAGATTTGATCCATGACTTCCACCAAATTCTTGAAGAGGTTGGCAAAGCCATTAATATCTCTGACCTACAAAGGATTTCCGCTTTCGAGTTGCGGGACAGGTCAAAAGAGTTTCTGAAGCTGGTTGAAGACTGGAAGATGTCGTATGCCCGGACAGCTGTGCAGAATGCCCTTACCTTGGTGAGGAGTCATGATGGTAGTATGGAAATCTAGCATGTCATGAAGGGTATCTCGACCATTGACGAAGATGGAAATGCTCAAGATATTGGAGCTATATGGGATTCTTGTGCCAGATACGCCTGCGGCGTGGCCGAGATGACCAACTACGAGATGTCGGTTTTCCAGCCCGTCGCGGCACCACCAAGCCCCAGCTGAAGATGCATCCGACGATGAAGATAAGACCGAGTCCAATGTCATCATGGATAAAGATCGGGGCAACGTGGATACTGGTGCCAGCGAGTCGGCAAATCCTCCTTCACCTGCAGCCTAGGACTGAAAAACTATGCATTAATCTAAAGCAAGTTATTGTAATCGTTAAACTATTTGTCTAGTTGTGCTGGTCTGTAAAAACTTATGCTTTACTCTAACATTTTGATTATTTTTGTTATGCTCAAAAAATTACTTAAGGACTTTTTTTCATACTTATCGTTTATCTGGCTTTCTGCCTCATCCCTTTCGTGAGCCGGCAAACCTTTAGCATGGAAATACTGTCGAGCAAAAATTCACTACTCAGAAAATACCCACATCTAAGATATCAGAAAAAAACCAAAGTATAAACAGAAAATGAGACTTACACCCGAATGTAGCATTTTTTTAGAATCAAAAATCCAACCAGAACAAACATGAGCATAAAATACTTTCAAGTATTTTGGGATTTTCGACTATGACATGATCATTCAGAAATAAGATGGTATTTAAAACATCTCAAAGAAACATTAAGGGAACCAATAATTTATTTCACTTTGAACATGTACATTCATATAATTACAAAGAAAGAAAACTTAAAAATAAAAGGGACGTAGCTAAGCAATATTCCATTCATAGTCTAATTCATCCAGATCTATACTGGCTCCATCTCTCTTTCTTTTACTAGTAGTAGTTTTTTATTTGTCTGATCTCATGTCTGTTATATAATATGACCCATTGTGTAGTACTCTGCTAACCATAAAGGGTCCTTTTAAAATTAGGAAAATTTTGTGCTTTCTTTGCTGCACTAGTTGGAGAACTAGATCGTCCTTTTTAAAAGACCGATTTTTGACTCTCTACTATGATACTTGCGTAACTTCTACTGATAGGCTTTAGATCTCTATTCAGCAATGACGTGAACTTCCTCGAGCGCATCGAGGCCATCTTGTCAAGAAACTTCGGCATCTTCTTTGACATACACAACGACTCAGGGAGAAATATGGATAAGATCACTTGGAAGAACTACCTCTGCACCGTAGACCAAGAAGAAAGGTGTATATCCGGTTGACCTGCTAGGAGTAGTTCGTAAGCTCCATATAACATAAGGCAATTCGTCCGCCCAAGCCCCCGCAACACGATGAAGTGGTGCTTCGAGCCTAGGTCGGAGGAATTGAAGAATTAAACAATTTGCCCTTTCGGCTTGTTCATTGTCTTGTGGATGCGCGACTGATGCAATATCAAATTGGATCCCTTGATCTTTGCAAAACTCGACAAGTTCTCCCATTAAAAAGTTACTATTGTTGTCTATAATAATACTGTGCGGATAGCCGAATCGAATTATGACGTCCTCGAAGAATCTTTTGGCTGTAGCTCCATCACAACGTCTGATGGGTTTAGCCTCAATCTATTTCGTAAATTTATCCACCATCACTAGTAGTTGATTAAATCCATTTGGATCCCATTTAAACGGTCCTGCCATGTCAAGCCCCCAAACCGCAAAGGGCCATGTAATCGGAATAGTTCGCAGCTAATCAACCAGAACATGGGCTTGCTTGGTGTATTTTTGGCAGATTTTCCACGTCTTAACCAACCTCTCGGCATCCTCCTTAGCTGTAAGACAAAAAAATTGTGTTGACAATCTTTTGACACTAAAGATTTGGCTGCAGCGCGATGTCCACATTCGCCTTCGTAGATTTCTCTTAAGATTTCCACTCCTTCTTCCGGAGATACACATCGCTGAAAAACCCCAGATACACTCTGCTTATAGAGCTCACCGCTGATTATTGTGTAGGATTTTGCTCGTCGGACGATCTGCCAGCTCGGAACTTTGTGTTCGAGTAATTTTCCATCTACCAAAAATTCAAGGTAGGGTTTTGTCCAGCTGGGAATAATAAGGAAGAACTACTATAAGCGGTGAGTCGGATTTGGTAGGATACTCCTCATCAACTTTTGTGATAGAGGGAAGTTTAAGGTGCTCCAAAAAAGCGCCATCCGGGACCTTTTTTCGTGCAGAGACTATTCTTGATAGTGCATCTGCTTCCTCGTTTTTTGTATAGAGAATGTGTTGAACCTCATACCCTCCGAATGATTTTGCTAGTTCATCCACGATAGCTTGATATGCTTCCATGTGCTTATTTTCCCAACATAGATCGGATACTTGCTGAGCAACTAAAACCGAGTCTCCAAAGAATATGAGTCGGCGAATACCGATGTCTTTTGTGATTAGAATTCCATATAGTAGGGCTTCATATTCGACCAAAGATTGGAGCTATACTTTATTTACGTTTACTGCTGCTACTTGAATTCTTCTGCGCAAGCTTTTAAGCTATGCACCTTGTAATAATTGCAAATTCTAGATCATGCTTTTGTAAAAATGATGTATTGTTAATTCTTTGATATCTATGGATACTATGTGTGCCGATGAATCGATCCAGGATTGGCACTATACAAAGAGATACCACCTTCATGGGTTGTATCACTTCACCACCACCCACGATATTTGGCACCATCACCTCGATCACCCCATTCATGTCGTTTATCATCGTCTTTTCTAGCATATTTATTTTTCATGTATTAAACAAATAAATATAGTACTATTTGTCATGAATGTTAACTCGGACGCCTTGTATGTTTGCCTTTTTCTTCATCCTCAACCAAAACTACTCTTTCTTTTGAGTTAATCTACTATGATCTTTAGACTTATCCCATTTTGAGATTTTTTGGCAATAAATGTTTTCTAGTCATTCTTGATGATTTTACTCATGTTTATGGACTTTTTTCCCACACTCTCCTCTTTTCTTTGTCTTTACTTCATTCGGTTTGCCTCTTGTGTCCATATAGTGTAACAATGGTCATGGGTTTGGTAACGCCAAACTCCAATATCTCGCCACCATACATGATATACACATCCACTTCTCATGTCCATACACGTCCCAACAAAATGGTAACGCTGAGCGATTACTCGCACTACCAATGACATCATACGTTATCTATTATTTCAGCATAGTTTACCGCCTCACTTTTAGGCAGAAGCACTTCATCATGCCACTCGCATCCTTAATTGTCTCCCGTCCAAAATCATGTTCCTCTCTATATTTTTACCTTCACAATACACACCATGACTACTCGTCTCTTCATGTTTTTGGTTGTCTTTTCCACCATGCCATATAAACTCGCACCATGTTCTAGTGCTTGCATTTTTCTCGTTTACTCCTCTCACCACAAGGGCTATCGGTGCATGGATCGCGCTAACCATTGCTTCATCATATCTTGTCATGTTATTTACGATTGGGTCCTCCTTTCCTTTTGCTTCACCGCAGCCACCCTCCGCTGCCACCTATGACTTCCTCGATGACGATGTTCCTCCACTTGTCATTCCCCCGGTTGCGCCTGCTCTGCCTTTGTCGTGCGCTCCCTTGCCACCCCGCATGCCTCCTCACCATCGCGTGCCCCTCACTAGTGCCCTAGCCTACTTATTGCACATGCAACACTTCTAGTATCCATGTACCATCCCATGAGTGGCTTAACAAGCATTGTTATGTCGACAGGTACTCACCGGTTCCCACATCTACACGCGCTGCTCTCCAGTATCCCAACATGCTCGGTGCTATGATGGCGGAGTACCACACTCTCCTTGACAATGACACTTGGGAACTCGTGCCTCCTCCTCGGAACTCTAGGCGTTTTGCCACAAGCTCAAGCCTGGTGGCTCTCTCGACTGCTACAAAGCATGTTGGTTGCTCCATGGTTTTTCCCAGGAGAAAGGCATTTATTTTGATAAGACATTTAGCCCGGTTGTCAAACTTGCCACGGTGCGCGCCATCCTCTCCATCGCGCTTTGTCTTAATTGGGAAACTCACAAACTCGACGTCGAGAACACTTTCCTCCATGGCAAGCTCACCTAGGTCGTCTACTTTCATCAACCCATCGAATTCATCGACTCTACTCGCCCTGAGCATGTTTGTCAGCTAAACCATTTGATCTACAGTATAAAGCAGGCCCGTCGCGCGTGGTATCAGCAACTCACGACCTTCATCACCTCGACCAGCTTCACATGCTCGTGCTCTGACATGACGACGTTCTTTCTACAATGTGCGGATGGCATGACCTTCCTCCTTATGTACATGGATGGTATCGTCCTTGCTGCCTCCTTGACAATATCACTACTTCGCTTCGCTTCGAGTTTGCCATGATGGACATGAGAAGCCTCTGCTACTTCCTTGGCATCGCAGTGACCCACAACACCTCCAACATGCACCTTTGGCAAGCCAAGTACACTGTGGAGATCTTGTACAAGTCTGGCATGACTGCCTTCAAGTCCACGACGACTCCGGTTAACACATCACCACCGCTGGTCCTCCCGTTGCCAACCCGACCAAGTATCAAAGTCTTGCCAGGGCTCTCTAGTACCTAACCTTCATGTGTCCCGACATCGTGTATGCCCTTTAGTAGGTGTGTCTTCACATGAATGACCCTCGTGAGCAACACATGGTGGCCATCAAGCGCATCTTGCGCTACGTCAAGGGTACGCTCTCTTAGTGGACTCCTCGGTCACCTATAGTGATGCCGGTTGGGATGGTTGCCCTGACACTCGACACTCCACATCGGGCTTCTACGTCCTCCTCGATGACAACCTTGTCTCATGGTCTTCGAAGCGGCAACACATGGTCTCCCTCCGGCGCTGAGGCAGAGTACCGTGCTATGGCTAACACCATTGCTGAGGCTAGTTGGATTCATCAACTCTTTCACGAGCTTCATCGACCATCACCTCTTTCTATGGTTGTGTTATGTGACAATGTTAGTGTTTTCTACATGTCCACAAACCCCGTCTAGCATCAGCATACTAAACTAATCAAGAACGACCTCCACTTCATTCGTGATCGTGTCGCCATGGGCCAGGTCCATGTCCTGCAAGTTCCCCCGGGAGACAGTTCGCGAACATCCCGATGAAGGGTCTTCCATCACCATTGTTTCTAGATTTTCGGTCTAGTCTCAACGTATTTCTCCCATTGTGGCTGCGGGGAGTGTTAGACTAATATGTCACGGTAGCGTGACATATCTCCCAATCACCTAAATCGAGGAGAGATGTTATTGTATGATCTCCTATTTATGGTGAGGGTTGTAATTGTCTATAGATTAGTAACATGTAATGAAAAGACCCAAATGTGGTCATCTCCCAAATCACTTCCACAAATGGAAAATGATACCCTCCCCCGGGGGATAACGCGATTATATCCTCCGGGTGGGTTGGTTCGGTCGTACATGCCAGGTCGTGGTGGACCCACGCACCTTCATCTTCTCAATCCCCAACTCACCCTGCACACCGAGCATTGCTGCCCGCACCATCTCACCGCCACTATGGGGCCCCATCTCGTGCCATCGTCGCCTCGCCTACACCCCGCCCTGGTCGCGTCGCCACCTCCCCACGTGCCACCGCCATGGCCGCGCTACCGTCCTATAAATCTCCGATCGCGTCAACAACCGGCTACCGACGCGCGGCCGCCTCGTCCAGCCGTGGCCGTCACCGCCAGCGCGCCCCACGTCCATGTTGTACCCCTGCCCGGCGCGCCGCCCCGTCTTGCTCCTCTGCCGGCGTGCCTCCTGTCCTGCTCATCTGCCGGCGTGCGCCGTCCTCGGACTTTCTCCCTCAACCAAACAGCGTCCCGCTGCCCCGATCCATCTTGCAGTCCAGGAGGAGGATGGGCTCGCCTCCGACAGGGGCATCACCGGATGTCGCCCGACAGCTTCGACCTCCGGCGAGGAGCAATGGTTTGATGTGGTGATCCCGTGCATGCTACCTACCACATGTAGATTTTGCTACAGACGGTTGGCGTTTTTGCTACCGACGGCCATCAACATTGCTACCCATGTCCGACGAATTTGCTACAGACGGGGCAGCGAATTTTCGTGTGTGGGATTTTTTGCTACACCGCGTGATTTGCTACATACATGTATATATTTTTGCTACAAATGTTATTTGTTTTTGCTATAATACTGTAAAACTTTTGCTACAAGATGACCGACTATAGTCTCCCGTGGAGTGGTTTTACTAGGTAGCAACTTTGTTTCTACAAGGTTTCTGGCGATGTCTGATTTTCTGCTACAGTTGCTAATATTTTTGCTACACATGTTTTCTATTTTTCTACTACAACACAAATATTTTGCTACAAAGTCTCCGGCGAGATCTTCCCGCAAAAGTCTCGTGTGAATCTCCGGCGAAGTTGGTTTTCCTTACATTAGGACTTTTTTTTGCTACAAAGTCTCCGACGAGGTCTTCGGCAAGATCTCCGACGAGGTCTAGTCTTTTTTCTATTTTTATCGAACCGTTTTCTACATGTAGTAAAATCCGGACAATTTGTAGTAAACCCGGTCGTTTTATAGCAAAAGCGGGATATGGATATGTTTTAGGGACGCGTGGCGGCCAAATGATCCAGGGATGGGGGAGTTATACCCCGGGGACGCGTACCGCTCCCCTTCACAAATTAGTCTCCACCGTTACTAGTCTAACCCTTTAGACGTTTTACAAACTTTCGCTGTATGGTAATCTGGAAAAGCTCAATCTGACCAAACAAATCCTAGAGTGGGGGCGCGATCTCGCAATCCGTGTAAGTACGGGCGGTGTGCCTTTAATTACAAATGCGACGGCAGCTGTCAAATTCAGGAGGAGAGTAGTATGGGGCCAATGCAAGATGGCTACTTGACCAGATTTCGTTTTTAGAGTAGCTCATTTTGCATTGTCACAAGTCACAATCTCACTAGCGCTCACACCGCTCTGGCTCTCATCGATCATCACATAGCAGGGCAAATGTAGTTTTACCAATGGTTGTAACTTCACTAGTAGGGATGTGATCGATGACCTGTCGAAGTTGCACCTTTTTCTATAGTGTATTATTCGGATAATTAGATGCCATAGCTGCCCTTCGAACTTCTGTGGGCTTGTTCGAACAAAAAGTGGATGAGGATCTGAAAATAATGAACCATGCATGATCTGACTGGACTGCACGCAGGCACGCTAGGTGCTGCAGGCTTTAGGTTACGAGCGAGGATGGCCCCCAGGCTATCACGTCATTAGCAAAACTCGACTGGTCACAATAATGCCGGCGATCAGGCCAACTTAACCAGCTGTGTATTGGCTAGCAGCTAGCTCGATGGACATCTGCCGCTGGCTCTGTCACCTTTAATTCTGACTTGCTAACTCGAACCCATACTACCATACAGTGTCCGGGCAGTACATGTGGTCCCTCGAGGCCTCGATCCGCCTCCGGCTCCGCTCACGGCCATGAATGATTTAGCGGGACGACGGGCAGCTCGAGCGACAAGGCCACGATGACTGGACCAGAGAGAACCAGCTCCCTCTGTCTCTCGTGTTTTGTTGGTGACGGTACGGTGATTTTGTTGGCGAACACCCGAGAGCAATGCACATGAGATATGGACATCGCGTGACGGTGCGATCGATCTATGGATGTATTTGTTTGGGCTGCACCCGTCGAAAATCAGCTGCGGAGAATCGGATGTAGGAAGCAGAGATTTGGTGTTTGCGGAAGTGCTTTCGATGTCTGTTGTTGCTGGTTTTAGGACTGAGTTGTCTGTTGTTGCTGGTTTTAGGACTGAATTATCTGCTGTCGATGAGCGCAGAAGATGTTATATAAGTATTGATTTAAAATGAATTAGCTGTTTCTGACTGCTTTTTCTTTAAATACTACAGTTATAAAGGGAGGTTGTCGCGACAATTAAATTATAAAGCTTGTCCATATTGCATCTAAACATAAAACATCATATATCCAAAATACAATACGAGGTTGTAACATAATTAAGTTACGAGGTTGTCCATATGAACCCAAAAGAAGTACATGGTTTTCATGCCTCCATACCCCCTCTCGCAACAAACAAAGCGCCGGCTATGTTATCACCCATGTTGTTCATGCTAACATGGTCCTCTCCCAAGTCATTGCCTGCATTGCTTCCGGCTATGGAAACATCATGCCTGGCGGCTAGGGTTGAAAATGGTAAGGAAACTTTCCGTTCGTTTCCGAAGAAAAAGGAAATGGAGAGCTAAAAAGAAAACGGAAACGGTATTTTGCGGAAAAGGAATGGAAACGAAATATTTTAAACGGAAATGGAAAAGAAAACGGTGGAGCGATTTCCGGCGGAAACAAAAACGGTACAGAAATTCCGGATAAAGAAATATGGAAACTTTCCGGAAATATAACTAGTCAAGCCCATGTACGAGACAGTACTTTGCATCACTGATTTCTCTTGCGCTTGTTGAGCCATAGAATATATGAAAGGCCTATGTAATACATGCAACCAGCCCAGATGACATACTAATCAAGTGAGTGTCTTAGCATTGATGTGAAATTATGTGAACTTGTGTGCTTGTTAAAGTATTGAATTATGTGTGTTACTTTATATTCAATTGTCGCTTTTCAAAGTTGTGAGATATTCTTTGTCTGTTATACGTTACTTTTAGTTATATTATGCCACTATTATATTCCGATAAATGTCCGTTTTCGTATCGTATCCGTCCCGTATCCGTACCATATTCATTTTCGATGATTTCCGATTTCGTGTTCGTTTTTGGAGTTCTCGGTTTCGTTTCCGATTTTGGTAACACAAGAGGAAAGAAAAACGTATGTTTCTGTCCGTTTCTATTCTGTTTTCAACCCTACTGGTGGCACATAGTTCTCATCATTATCACATCGGTAGAAGTGCAGATCAAACAACTGACTATCAATGATGAAGTTATGGAGAGCCATACATGCAATGATAATATCAGTATGCTTCTGTAATGGGTAACTTGGCACACCATGCAAGATGCGCCATTTCTGCTTTACTACCCCAAATGTTCTCTCGATAGCATTGCACAGAGATGAATGGACATGGTTGAATATTTCTTTCTTCCCGGTAGGCGGTCTAGCAAGTCTGAACTCAGGTATATGATATTTGGTGCCTATATATGGTGAAAGATAGCCATCCTGATTGGGTAACTCGAATCAACTAGATACTATCTTCTTGAATGAAACACAAGTGAGTGATGTGATAGATTCTTGTACCCATCATTATTAAGGAAAGCACTAGGTCTATTTCCTGCTTCTTTTTGTTTCTTGCAGATTTCACAAAACATTGTGGTGGACAAAGGATCCCAATTTTCTTTATGGGTCTTATTTTCTTGATCCATCTAAGTAATTAAATCAACATATGTCGATCAGATCACAAATTACTAGCAAAACATATTTCTAATTGGCACTAGCAAGAATTGGTTCCAAAATAGCACTAGCAAGACAGTATTTGCTAGCAATAGAGTATTCACAGGAAGACAATATTCACAGCTCAACTAATAGATTACTACCTAAAAACTTTTTTTGAGTCCGTGTTTTCCGCACACTTCGAATCACTAATACGAGGCCATGTTCACCAGGTCAAACAAACTAAAAAAAGGCAAAAATTCTTCACCTTGCCACTAGATTTGCAACTGGGGTCGGAGAACAACCGTCGGGGTTGGAGCTAGGCTTGGGAGCACCGGAGTAGGTGACAGGGATGCCAAAGAATGTAGTACCACAAGGCAGCGACTAATGGAGCTCCGGTTTGTGACTGGCTACGGGGACAAGGCCCACTGCTCTTAGGTTGGGCCCCCGTCGATTCGGAGCAGGGAACGTCTAGAACGGAGGTGGCAGGGGAGGGTGGCGGAGGGGAAGGGAGGATGACGACCAAGGACGGGGGAGGAAGGCGGCGGAAACCCTAAATCTACTTGTCCATCATGTCGGGGGCGAAGGTAGGGGCCGAACATGTATCATCAGGGAAGGGAGCGGGTGGTTTCCTAGGCTCAGTGGCTGGTCTCCGGTAATTTCGACCAACTAGGGAGGGTACTCAGGTCAACTCTAATTCGGGATGCCCTCAGAATCACGGGAAGTGGCTCCCCCCACTTCGTCCGACCGCATGTTTCTAGGCCATTTATCAGGCCCGCTTCTGCCCAACGCTTAGAAATTTAGGTCGTTTGTTTGACCAACCGATTTTGGAGTGGAAAAGCTAAAGCTGAAGCTGTAAGAAACTGATCATATGATTTCTTGATGGTACTATCTACGATGTTAAGGTTTTGAAAGGTTGGAAACAATCGAGCAACCTGGAGCTGAGTTTCATTATCAAAGGATAACAGAACAAATGTACTCCCTCCGTCTCAAAATAGATGTCGAAAATTTGGATGTATCTATAAACTATTTAGTATTAGATACATCCAAATTTAGAAAAATTTGAGACATCTATTTTGAGACGGAGAGAGTATTAGAAAATTTTGGGCATCTCTAACTGATCCTTAAAACTTTAGAGGACTAAACAGGGGAGTAAAAATACTCCTCTAAAGCTTGATGGTTCCTAACTGAAGCCCTATATTTAGAGGAGTTAAACTATTTTTCCTTATTTGCAATAGAATAGGTCCATCAAATGTATATATATTATCATATATTAGTAGTCAATGCATACCGATACAACCCGATACACCTAATACATACCGATACAATCGATACATAGAGAATACATACTTGTATAACTCGATACAAATAGACACAAACCAAAGTATTCGAGTTATGCATTCAAACGCATAACAAGAATGTGCCATCTATTTAAGATCGATGAAACTAATCTACCCTCTTCTTGAAAGGGTAATTTCCCCTGTGTGTGGTTTTGGTGATTAATGACAATCCCTATGGACTGATGTTTTCATTGAGTTTTATATGAAGGAATATTACATAGGTCATGCTTGTAGTCCATGTGTTTGTTTTCAAGTATGGATGCAATGAAGATAAAGATATACCTTGAGTATTGGCATCAAGATCATCGAGTTGAAGAACAATATGATATGATCAAGATCTTGAGAGTGTGATCTCAATAGAAGAATTCAAGTTATGTCTCTAACTCGGTGTCACGATAGCCTCATTAGTTGAGCTATGGTTGACTAAGGTTTAGAGCATGTAATCAAATGAAGGGTCCTTTATGTACCTCAAGATGTTGAGATGGATCATGAGAAGATCCATGGTTGACCAACACAAAGAGTGAATATTAGATTCAAGTTTGGTCAACACATGAAGCATAAAGAATGTACCACATTGATCTTGTGGTATGGTAAGCTTGTAAATTATGCTTCATGAACTAACCCATTATATATGTGCCTTTGTTTTATCTATATTGGTTAGGTATCCTTTCATGGGCATGCATCAAAAGTAAATATATCATATAGCCCATGAGAGGATGACATCAAGTGGTGATCGTCATCAAGGTAGAGAAGGGCGAGTTCAAGATAAGCATCTCGAGAAGATCATTTTCTGGAAGCTTGCCGTCCATATTGGTGATAATGGACATGTGAATATGTGTCTTAATGAACCTATCCCATAGTGTATATGGGGGAGCAAATTATAAGTCTTCACGAAGCAACAATGATCAAGTGTTGCATTCGAGCTTGAATGGAGCTTGAAGAGTTGTCATCAAGATCAAGCAGGATGCACAAGGAAAAGGTATGGCCTTGCTATGTTTTTATTTTACCGGTCTCAAGGTGGTTGTTGGGAAACCGGGTTATAGGATAGATAGCCGCACTATCAAGAGGGGCTTTCGGTTGGGTAACTCGATCACATCGTCATAGGAAGCTCAATCCTTTGCATACTTTGTATCTTCCTATTTTTTTGCTTCTTGGTGTTTCTCCATGTTAGGTTCTTGATCTTGTTGCTAGCTCTTCAACAAGCCCAAGTTCATCGAAAACAGAATTTATATGCATCTTCTATGGCATTTTGGAGTTTGAAGGTTTTACCGGTTCTTCTTATAGGGAAGCTTCATACCTTTCTTCATTTCGTTCTATCCTACTTTATTGGACTATGATGTTTCTCTGCACCATATTGTATATCTTTTTGTCCTTGTCAAAACAAGCCCAAGTTCATCAAAATCGGAGACCGGATGCAAAAGTTATTGTATTTTTCGTGAAGTGTGTTTCAGATCCGGTTCAACCGAGATTCAACCGGGATTAATACCAGGATTCCTAGTTTCGCAACCGAGTCTAACCAGGATTACATTCTATAACCCTTGCCGGTTTAGATCTGGTTCAATCAGTATTCAACTGGGATTCAACCGGATTCAAACCAGGATTCAACCGGGTTCAAACCGGTATTCAACCGAACCTGATACCGGACCGTCCGGTTTTTGGGTCGGTTCAACCGAACTTCAAACCGGGTTCGCGAAGATTTCTCCCAACGGCCATATTTTCTTTCCCCTATAAAAGGGGGTTCTTCCTCCAACGTTTTTGGGAGTTCTTGACCACGAAACTGACCTCCATTGTTGAACCTCTTGACCTTGCTTCCTCTCCCTTGCCTCCTATTATGCTTGCATCTTTTTGAGGGCTTTAGAAGAGGAGATTTAGATCTACAATCCCCACCAATCAATTCCTCCTCTAAGTGAGGGGAACCCTTTGGATCTAGATATTGAAGTCATTGGTTGACTTCCACCATTGTTCTTCCTCTCTAATTCCTCCCTAGCTCTTTTTTCTTCGGTGGGATTTGAGAGTGAAGGATTTGAGCACCCTTGGTGTTCTTTCTTTGCATTCTTGCATAAGTGTTGAGATCTCCATTACGATTTGTTTGAGTGAGAGACTGTGAGCCGGTTACTCATGGAGGGTGACCTCCTAGTTGGCTTGGTGGTTGGTACTGCGGTGTCCTCTTCGTGAAAAATTGTGAATAGGCCCAGGCTTCTCCTGCATGGAGCTTGTGAAGTGGTTGTGGAGCTTGCCATCTCCGGAGTGGAGGAAAAGCTAGCCATAAGGAAATGGCGTATTCCTTCATGGGATAGACTCAGAGAAGAAGGTGAGCCTTCGTGGTGTTGGGAAATCTTTCGTGGAATCCCACACCTCTCCAACGTGACGTGCCTTCTTGTAAGGGAACACATGAATACATCTTCGTCTCCGCGTGCCTCGGTTATCTCTATACCCGAGCTTACTTTCCTTGTGATAGCCATCGTGCTTGAAGTACTTATATCATGCTTATCACTTGTGGTATATTTATCTTGTGCTATCTTTCTTAGCTTAAATTGTTGTTGGTGCACTTAGTTGAGCCTAGTGTATTTAGGTTTTGTTCTTGTAAAATAAACATTAGTTTAATTCCGCATTCTATCAAGCCAAAACCGTATTAGTTTTGAAATTGCCTATTCACCCCCCCCCCTCTAGGCGACATCTCTATCCTTTCAATTGGTATTAGAGAAAGGTCTCCCCTTGTTTAGGCTTCACCGCCTAGAGTGTAAAGATGACGGCTAGTAGTATAGTGCATAATGACACAATTATCTTTGATGGCACAAATTATGCTTTGTGGAGAAATTGCTTTCTTTGTAATCTTCGAACCTTGTGTCCAAGTATTGAGCGATTTATAGATGTAGGTTTTTCTCCTCCGATGGATCCTCAAAATCTATCTTTAGAGGATGAGAAAAAATTTACATATCGAAGCTCAAGTATATAATGAGCTTATTTTCTCTTTGATCCCCACAGTTAATTTGTTCTTGATGATTGTAAAGCGCAAGTCGTCTCATGAGAAGTGGACCAAGCTTTAAAAAAATTGGTGGTTCCATTTCTCATATAGTCGATGCTCTCTCCGAGGATCTATCTTATCCTTCACATAATTAGGAGCTACAAGTTGCTTCCACCTCCGGCCGCGATGAGATTTCAATTCTTTCACTTCACTTACATGTGCCAAGTCATAAGGTAATGGCATGGTGAGTGGAAAAACCATATGTGATGATGGTAGTGTTTATGTTTACACTAATGAATCTTGTTCTATAAATGATAATGGTGTAGAGAGTTTGGACTTAAACACTTCTTGCAATAATAATTCTATATCCCCTTGTGTTGCTAGTCCTTGCATATCATCTAGAAACTATTTGAGTACTAATGTAGATGATATGCTTGTCTTGTCTTGTTCCCATGAGCAAAATGCTTCTATTTCCTCTAGTTGTTTATCTAAGAATGTAAAGAAAATCAAACATTCTATGAAGCAAGACACAATCATGAATGGAGATTTAACAATATCCTCATCTTCATCCTCTCGTGCTCACATGTGCCTTATGGCAAGAGGATCAAAGGTATCTCCTACTTTGGATCCCAATATATCTTCTCTAGATAATAGCAATGATAATGATGATAGTGATGATGACATTGATGAGGATACTAGTGCTCTTGTGCTTGAGTTGACTTTTTGTGTACCTCTCTTCGTGGTAATAATAAGGCCGTTGCTTGTCTCAAACACGTTATGGACACCATAACTAAACAAACGGGAACCATATAGAGGATTTGGATTTCCAACTTGATGATGGGAGTTAGAGATTCAATCTCCTTAAGCAATAGCTTGCCGAGGACAAGCACACTAATTGTCTCCTCACACAAAAAATTGAATCTTATGAGCTTGAAAAGGAAAAATCTATTAATGATGCTAGTGCTACTAACTCTACTCCTTGTGAAGCATCTACCCTAAAAGGAGAATGTTGAGCTAAGTATAGGAAATTGGAAGAAAGTCATGAAATTCTCTCGGGCACTCATAATGATCTTATAATATCCCATGATGGGCTAAAGTTAGCTCGTGAGGCAAGTATTACTAAGGTAACATCTTGTGAGCCTATTTTTGACATTAGCACAAGTTCTACTCAAAATGCTATTTTGCCATGTGCTAGTCCTAGTGATCCGTCTAGTCATACTAGTGACAAACCTTGTTTTGGATTACTTGATTTTCCGTGTTGCTCTAACAATGAAGCTTCTACTTCCTCTAGTACCTCTATTTCTACTAACCATGTAGAGGAAATCAAAGAGCTCAAGGCCCAAGTCACTTCCTTGAAGAAAGACTTGTAAAAGAGTCATGAAGGGGAATCCACACTCAATAATATTTTGAGTGTGCAAAAATCCCCTAATGATAAAAGTGGACTTGGATTCAACTCCAATAACAAGAACAAGTCCAAGAGCAACAATAAGAAGGGCCAAGACCAAGTCAAGGATTCAGCCAAGATTATTTGCTTCAAGTGCAAGGTTGTAGGACATCATGTAAGCTATTTTCCATTAAAGAAAAAATACTTGAGTGAGAAGCAACAAGGGAAGCGGCCACTATCGTCGGATTGAGGACAAGTACGCTATGATGGGGTCCTCAGGGCGTGTGGAAGAGAGGGGTTTGAGTCATACGGTGTTCCGGGACGGTGAGCACACAAGTTTACCCATGTTCGAATATGTCGACGGTGGATGGATCCTACTCCTGCTAGCAATCCAGTAATACGGTAGAGCGAGAATATGGGTTACAAGGGTTTCCCCTGTGCGAGTTGAGATTTTAGACTATTGTGGGGTGCCCTAAAGGCTGATCCCTAGGATGGATTATATAGATATCCGACCTAGGGTTTACAGGAGAGACCTATCCAGCTATGACTAAGAGTTGGTTACAAAGTACATCTTGGGCTACAAGTAACTACACATGCCTATGTTGGTAAGTATTCTAGGCCTTCTCGTAGCCGGTCTGGACACCGTCTCTTCTCTCTGCGCCCGTGGAGCAAAGCTCTAACCCAAAGTGGGCCACCCTAGTCAGCGAGGCACAATGAGGATACCCGGAAAGTATATCCCCAACAGCAGCCCCCAGAAGCCTCCAAGATGCAGAGTCGGATTTTATCGTCTAGCTTGATTCATCTTCGACTTACATAATCTTGAAGGGTTCCTGAAACTCAAAAGAAAGGGTAGGATCCGAGTCTCAAAGTGAGTCGGACCTATGAGTACATTATTTAGATTTCCAATTTGAAATTCAAACTAAGCTAGAACTTTGTCTCTAACATAACCTGACATCAGTCAAGGTCAAGACATGTCACTGGCAGACATTCCAGACAGCACGACCGTTGGTGGGTTCGTCTTTTGTGGAGCCGAGACATCGTTTTAATGTGTGCATGGAGATTGACGCGGCGTAATCCTCGCAAGGAGGTTGCCTAACTCCTTCCACGACGCGTCGCACAGTTACTGTTCAATTTGCACAAATCTTGGCGCAAGTGAGGGATATGAGGGGTCAAGATCTCCTTTCTCTTCCTTACCAGTGCCATTTCCTTCTCCTTCCTCCCAACGCCACCGTGCACAAGTTCCTCTGCTCCCTCCTCCAAACGCACAACGCCGCCCATCTATTGTCTTCACCGCCCATAAAATGGCTGAGGCCTCTTCCTTCGGCACAGTGGCGACCACGGCGGTGGCGACAGAGAAAGAAAACTTCTGTAGGGTATGGATCCCGTGCGTCCTCGAGTACGAGAAGCTCCGCATAGTTGAGAAGGAAGGCCTCCTCTGTGCGTGACTGGCGGAGTGGCTTCGACCAAACCATCCCGACCCCTCGCACCAACAAGCGGGTGCACTTAGGCACTCACCTCGATAGAGGTTTGAGCTTTCCTCCCTCAGATTTCTTTTCTAAGGTCATAGATTATTATGGAGTTCAACTCCACAATTTCCCCCCGAACACAATCTTAGAAATCAGCGCTTACGCATCTTTGTGTGAGGGTTATCTCAGAATTAGGCCGAGTCTTGTTTTATTCCGGTACTACTTTAGTATCTGGAGAAATTCTATCACTTTAGGTAATCCTTACATTACCGGAACTCTTAGACTAACTATTAGGAGAGACCGAGTCTATCCTAAGATTAAGGCTAGTCAGTTCGTGAAGAAATGGTCATCCACGTTCTTTTACCATAAGGACAGACCGTCTCCTAGCAAAGAAACTTCTTTGCCGGCTTTCGTCAATGGTGTCGCCACACCCCAAGAGTCTGGGATGCGGAAGCTCCAGCTCTCACCGACGATCTGCTTCTCGCCAAGAGACGGATCGAGTACCTGATGAAGCACAAGGGTCTAAAAGGATCCGATTTGATTCACTGTTGGCTGGCACGCCGGATTCAACCCCTCCAGAACCATGGCGACCGGCTCATGCACATGATCACCAAGAGCAAGACGGATTCTCTCAGTATCTTATCGAGATCAATCCCGAACAAGGAGTATGAGTCCCAGATTAAATGGTTGATTAAAGAGTGGGTCAAGAGGAAGATTCTAGATCTCTCTCTAGACATGTATACAACTGACGATCCTGTGACATAGTGAGTTTTCCAGCTGTTACTCTTTATTCGAATATGTGCTCATCCGTACTTTGTTATAGTTTTTTCGCAACACTGAGATGATACTTCTTTCAGCTTGCTGACCTCCTCGAGTCGGAGCTTGATCCTCTTGAGGGATATCCACCTGAGAAACCGTCTCCTCAGGGGGAAGGAGAACTTGTACTGCTGCTGGAGGCGTTTACTTGGAAATGCAAAACTCCGACTGTTTCCATTGGCACAAATGAAGTGCCTGTTGTGAAGAGGTAACTTTCCTCATCAGGTCTTATATTTTATATCACATTCTTTCTGAAGTGTAACAATCTTACACTGTCACCTCTTCAGAGCTAAACAACTTGTCAAGGGCAAAGGGAAAGGAACCACGACAAAGCCCCTGCGCCAGTCAAAGCTAGTTTTGACTTTGCCTTCTGCTCCGCCTCTGACTCCTACCCCAATGCCTTCTATAGCACGGGAGGTTACTTCATCTCCTCGTGCTGCAGAAGATCCGGCTCAGCACTTGATGATTGCATATTTGCATAATGTTTTACACTATTATTTTGCATTGTAGATGTAGGATCTTGGTATTTTACGGCGCTCGAGCGCATATTTTATGTTTGTTTTCACCAGGATCAGAACAGATGATGGATCCAATGGATACAATTCTTGGAGCAGTTGTACTGTGGAGAAAAGAAGTAAAAAACAACGTAAATCTCTTATTTGGGAAATATTAATAATACCAGCAGAAAACCAGAAGCGAACAAAGAAGACAGAGGGTTCAACGACCAACTATACGACCGAAATAAAATTTTCGGCCGTATAGTTTGCTCTGCCTTCGCCTCCTCAAATAGTTTCACCCCGTGTAACTGGATCGGGGATACGAGATACAGAACACCCAGAAATCACCGAAACCTCACCTCTGGAAGGCATCTGGAGGGGGAACTCATCCATCGGGGATCTAGCTTCGCCCTGCACAGATCCGGGAGGCTAAGACATCGATCTTCATCATCCACCGCTGCATCACCACCATCTCCATCTATCCCATCTACATCTTGTCTAGATCTTGTTGTAATTTCCGTACTCGTTGTGGATTTATACAAGTACTATTCATCTATGGTAGATTCCATTGATATTGCCATGATGTTGATTGCCTCCATGTATGAGTAGATCAGTAGTTCTTGGGGAGATGGAGAAACCCTAGTATCAGACTGAAATAAGATAAAGTCTATTATGATATTCATCGCTGTGACCATGTGTTAGATTGTCTTCATCTTGATGCTGAGAGAAGTCGACCTCTCAATATTTGCCTCTCATGGGGACTTGATGGAGGGAACTACTTGTTGGTAGACGGACGCGTGTGAGCACTTATAGTAACTATAAAGTTGTTGGCACTCCTTACGTATCAACTTGGGAACCGAGGAAACTCACGGAACACTATCCATGCCATAGGATACGTCCTACGGGATTACATCCCTTAATAGCGGAGTAATTCGATTAATGTCGATTGGTGACTGATGTGGTTATGAGGATGACGTGAGCAGCGGTTGCTGCATATTTGTCCAAATACAGAGTTCCTCCCATATATATACATAGTTGAGAATGTTCATGATAATAATCTTTACCTTAGATCCTTATAATGCTAGTGGTGTATCCGCTACTCCCTGAGAACGCTTTTCCCTATTGCAGTTCCGATCTCTCTTACATACGTGATACTTACTTTCTGCATTTAGTGGTTTTACTTTACTTTATTGTTGCTCTTATACCTAAAACCCAAAAACACCCTTTTACACAATACTCGCATTTTATCTTGTTACTTAGAATTTTATTTAGCATTTCTATCGTAATATTTATTTCAAGAGTTATTAGACTTCAGACTCCTTCTCCCTGTGGGATCGATATCTTTATTTCGAAACTAGCTACAAACAATCTGTGCACTTGTAGTCATCAAGTTATTTTCTGGCACCGTTGCCAGGGAGCTAAGCACTGTAGGTCGTTTAGTTTTTGCTTATTTATTTTTGTCTTGCTAAGTTTTTTTTTGGGTTACAGGTTTCCACCAACATGATGGAGTTGGAGCGTATGACTAGTGCTAACCCACTCAACTACTTTGGGAAGCCCTATGATATTTATAAAAGAGACAACTCCAATGAGAAGACAAGGGGGTTTGAAATAAATCCCCTACTACTTGGTATTTTACATAAGAAGCAATTTACTAGAGATGAAGAAGATCCTAATCCATACAAGCATATAACATGTTTCAAATATATATGTGGCACTTTTCAATTGATGGGGTATACCTCCGATGAGGTAAGGGTTAAACTTTTTAGTCAGACTTTGACAAGTACAACTCTCTCATGGTATAGATCTCTACCCCCTGAAGCCACTACTACTTGGGATAAACTAGCCAGTGAATTTCTATCAAAATATTATCCATTATCAAATCTTTTGGAATTAGGCGTCTTATAATGACTTGGAGGAATCGCTCTAATGAAGGAATAGTAAGAGCTTATATCAGATTTAAAGATTTACTACGTCTATGTCCTCATCATGATTTGCCTGAATGGTATTTATCACATATCTTTTATGGTAGTTTAATTGAACCTAATAAAATTGAACTAGACTCTTTCGCGGAAGGAGCCTTTATGAATCTTCCTATACCTAAATATTGGGCTTTACTTAATAGAATTCATGATCATAGAGTTTTATGGAATTTTAGTCTAGGAAGTGAAGGAGGCCTAGAAATAGAACATGATTGCATTCATGACTATAATAAAAGGGCCATATTAAAGAATTATCTAAAGAACTTTATTCGGATTCAAATCTTGTGTTGCAAGTTGTTAAAGCTTTTATAGAACATATCAAAGCTCCGAAAGAGGGTGCGGTCAAGTATGATCCACCCCCCCGAACCTGAGAAGAAAAGAGAAGATAAAGCAACACTGGCCTCCCTAGAACCAACAAATGTGATGTCTTTCCCTAACACTGCACAAAAGCATATTCTTGAATATGAACAAGTCAAAGTAGTATAGAAAGAAGGAATAAGAAAGTATGCTAGAAGTCATGGAACATCTGGAAGAAACCAAAGATGAAGAGGTAACCAAGGAAGCAATTATGGCTATGTACGCACATTGTAACATAGTTGAACTTGATGAAGAGACTTCTGTATTGGTTGAAGGTAAAGCAAAGGTAAAAGATGTGGGTAAGCCTATTCTTCCCTGCATATTTAAAGAAACCTTGCATTATGATTTATGTGATCTTGGCACCGAAGTTAATGTTATATCTTATGATTTCTATTTTGAAATAAAAGAAGAGATAGAACCGGCTACAATTGAAAATACTGATATGACAATTATGCTAGCCAATAAAAATCTTAGAATTCCAATGGGAGTAGTTGAAGATGCAACTGTCACAATTGGCAACAAAAACTTTCCTATCGATTTTGTAGTTGTTGATATGCCGGCTGACACTCTTTGCCCAATTATATTGGAAGAAACTTTCTGAGTGATATAGGTGCCTATGTTGATTTTAAAAAGGAGATTGTGTCTCTTAAGCTTGGGGGAGCGGAAAATGAATTCCACTTTTCCAAATTTAAAGACAGACCTCCAAAAATACAAGAAGAAGAGGAAGAGAAAACTATTGAGGAAATGGCGGCTCTTTTCTTTAGCAATCAAGAAGAAGAAATAAATGAAGATCCAAATTATGAAGAAAAAGTTATGAAGGACAAGTCCCTTGGAGAACTAGAAGATGAATTTGATTTACTTCCCATTATGGGACCTCCAACTGATGAGTCTTTTAAAGAGCCAGAAAAGAGAGGGGACGAGGAATTACCACCCCCTAGAGTTGAAGACTCTACCAGATAATCTTAAATACAGGTTTTTAGATGATACAAATAAATTTTCTGTTATTATTAGTGCTAAACTTTCAAGAGAAGAAGAAGAAGAACTAATGAAGATACTTAAGGAGCACCGCAAGGCCTTTGGGAAATCAATGGATGATTTGAAGGGTATTAGTCCCATGATATCCGTCCATCGAATATTCATGGAAGAAGGTGCTAAACCCGTTGTGGAATTTAATAGAAGATTGAAGCCTGAAATGAAGGAAGTGGTAAGAAAAGAAATTGTACGCCTACTGGACGCAGGTATAATCTATCATGTTAAGGAAAGTGAATGGGTAAGTCCTGTTCATTGTGTCCCTAAGAAGGGAGGTTTTACTGTTGTTCCCAATCAAAACAATGAATTGATACCTACTAGAACTATTGTTGGGCATAGGATGTGCATAGACTTCATAAAATTAAATAAAAAAACTAGGAAAGATCACTATCCTTTACCGTTCATAGATCAAACTTTAGAAAGGTTAGCAAGCCATACTCATTTGTGCTACTTGGACAGATACTCTGGTTTTTCTCAAATAGTTGTTCATCCAGATGACCAACTTAAAACAACTTTCGTTAGTCCTTATGGTTTACATGCTTATAGACGTATGCCTTTTGGTTTATGTAATGCTCCAACTACTTTTCAAAGATGCATGACTGCTATTTTTGCGGATTTTATAGAACTTATAATGGAAGTATTTATGGATGACTTTTCTGTCTATGGAACTTCGTTTACTAGTTGCTTGGATAATCTCAAAAGATTTTTGCAGCGTTACGAAGAAACCAATCTTGTTCTAAACTAGGAGAAGTGCCATTTTATGGTCAAACAAGGTATAGTCCTTGGACACAAGGTATCAGGTAAGGAAATTGAAGTTGATAGAGCTAAGGTTTAGGCAATAGAGAGAATGCCACAACCTAGGGATATTAAAGGTATAAGAAGTTTCCTTGGTCATGTGGGTTTTTATAGAAGGTTCGTTAGAAATTTCCTTTGTGTGTAAGGCCAAGGTCTATGGAACTTACACGTTGAGTGTGTTGTAAGAGTATATATCATACTTCTACTTACAACAATACCATATCAAGACACTAGCCCAGCAACGATCTAAACTAGACGCCTCTAATTTATCAATTGCAAGTTTTACGTGGCTTAGGGCTTTCGGAGATAGAACCGGTCTTACCTACGAACATGAACCACAACGAGGATAACCAAGTTATTAGCAACTCGTTGTAAATCAGATATCGACTATAGTAGGAGAGACAGACACCCGCCAGCCACTTATGCAAAACAAGTTGCATGTCAGTCGTGGAACCGGTCTCATGTACGATGACATGTAAGGTTGGTCCGGGCCGCTTCATCCCACTATGCCACCAATATCCAAAATACATAGAAGATGCAATAACATGATCATCATCGCCCACATATAAACATATGTGTACTACCCGTGCAAAGCACCTACGCATAGATCAGGCTCTGATACCACTGTTGGGTTCGCAGCATAGAAAACAAAAAAATTCCTATGATGGGAACTATACGACAAGATCTATCTACTAGATACATGCAACGGGTGGATATACATCCATGGAGAACTTACCCTCGAAGACAACAAAGCTTTGTTAACGAGATGGAACTCGTGGATGATGTAGTCGTACACTTGCCGATCTCAAGATCATGATGAAGTCCAGCAGGTCCGGCTGTAGCACGTCTATCAGATCCAGCTCCAGCAAGTCCAGCACCACCAAGTCCAGCACCGCAAAGCAGCGGTGCATCCGTGATCGCACACACGTCTGGTACCCTGATAACCTCCGTCCCTTGCTCCAGCAAAGTAGCGGAAGCAGCAACTCCTTTCCAGATAAAGCCACAGTGTACATGTATCTCGCTAATCCGATACCATGGGGGAATAATACTAGAGGGGGAGAGAGATCCTTCACGAGGAGGTGTGAGTGTGAAGGTGTGAGAGGGAGGCCTATTATAGGAGGAGGGGAGGGTACCCCTCCCCATGTCTGGTGCCCCAAGGGGTGACCCTTCACCTCCTCATTCATGTGGTGGTAACTCCCTCCACATAAATTTGCCTCTTCACATTCTCTTTTAAAGTCTCCACTTTAAATGCATTAAATTTCTCCAAATTTAATGCTCTCTCATTTAATAAAACTCTTTTATTAATTTTATTCAGAATTTTGTTAATTACTTTAATTAACAAACATTCACATAAAACTCCCTGCAACATTTCAATATTACATGCAGAACCAATTTCAGCAATTTCACCCGAAACAGTTTTAGTGTCTATTGAAATAGTTCCAGCGCTTTCTTAAATCTTTATATGAAACATATTTGCTCCAAATGGTGTCAGTATCCCTTAAGTGTGTCATCCTATGGTTCGCGAATAATGCAGACATGATCGAGACCCCTCTCAGATCAATAATCAGAAGCGGGACCTGGCGATCCATACTGACTCCTACACATTCAACGATGACTTCTATGATCGTGAGAACCTTTAATGCTAGTAACTAAATCCCTTTGTCTCATGATATAATACATGTTCGAGATTCGATCATCGGTATCCAAATACCTAGTTTGATCTCATTACCGACATGCACTCTTTTCTTGTTCCCGTGATATAACATTCTAGTGATCACATCACTTGCTTGCAAGCTATCTTAATGTGATATCACCGAGAGGGCCCAGAGTATATCTATCCATCATCGGGATGGACAAATCCCACTCTTGATCCATGAGCCTCAACATAACACCTTCGTAGCACTGAACCCACCTTTATAGTCACCCTGTTACGGTGTGACGTTTGATGTTATTAAGATACTCTTCCGGCGTTAGCAATTAACATGATCTCATGGTCTAAGGACTAAGATTACTTCGTATGATGTTATAGCAATATAAACATAATGACTTTGATTGTAATGCTATACTTCGGATGAATGTTCATCACATCATTCCACCAATGTTGTGACCTTGTTATTAACAACATCCAATGTCCATGATCAGGAAACCTTGATCATCTTGTTAGTTGTAGCATCCCAATTGTCTAACAATTGCAATGCTACTAACCTAGTCTACATAGATGCTCCTCCCTATATATAATTGTTGCATCATAATTATATCATGCTCATGTCATCATGCCACCTTGCATTTTGAGCATCATATAAAACCCTTTTTGTTTTGGTTCTTCTCTCATATGCATTGTAAATTGTATTTGCCTCTTGATATTGTATTTGGTTCTTGATATATTGTTTAAATGCCCAAGTTGAGTTGGGGGCATATCTTTTATTCAACTCCATCACCTTTCTTTGTCACCACCTTATAATTCCACCATCCAACTAAATATGAGCTTTGCACTTTATTGGGTTTTACCTCTAGCTCATGTGGGTTGGGATGGATCCAATTCTATCTCCACATGCTCTCATATTAGCATCATGTTGTTTTCACATTATTGATATATGAGAGCCACATGTCCACCTTTGCATGCCTTGTGAGTGGAACCCTTTTCCTAGCTTCCATATGGATTATTATGGATATATGCTCATGTGGGGATATTTTTGGGGATAGTAAGCATCTAGTGGAATATACACACTAGCAAGTCCCAATTATAATCAAATGTGATCATCTCCATCTACTCCACTTGGAACTTTCTTTTAAATTCTTTTGCTTAGGCCTTACTCCACATTTTGGAATGCATAAGAATAATGCCATGTAAATATTATTGTTTTCACAAGAATAAGCATGGCATTAATTACTTTGCATGGCCCATGCAAGTACCACCTTTTTCTAACCTTTTGGTTTTATTTGAATTTTGAGTGGATCTTTTCCCCATATCTCTCTCTACCTCTCTTCATGCTTGTTTTTGTTTGGTCATGCTAAAAACCTACATCCATCTCCATCCATACCCTATCACCACCTTTTACCTCTCCCTCTTTTTGGTCCAGCTTTTGTTTGATCTTGGTTGTTCTTGCTTGATCTAAGTTGGAGCATGCAAGCTTCAAAAAGCCTAAGCCATCACCCTCTCTTATCCTCTATCTAAGATCCTCCCTAATCACCTACCCCATCATCACCATACCCTCTCTCCCTAGCTCTCTCTCTTTTCTATCTCTAGAACCACCACATCACCTACCCCTATCCCTATATCCCTCCTCTCTAACCCAAAACCCTAATCCCTCTATCACCATCCATCCTACATAGCTAACCCGAGCCATGCCATCAACCCCACCCCTTCTCTCTAGCTAACCCTAGTTCTAATCCACCCCTGTAACATCACCCGAGACCACCTCTCTCTATCCCTAATCTAAACCTAACCCGAGCCCCAAACTACCTAGCCCGAGCTACCCCTCTCCCTTCTCCCTCTCTCTCGGCCTCTCTCTTCTCCCTTCTTTGCTGGCCCCACCTGACCACCTGGCAGCCTCTCTGCCCTCCCCCTTTCTTTGGCTTCAAGACAAAGAGAGGAAAGAGGGAGACCCGATCACCCTCCTCCCTTTTTGCAAAAGTTACACCACCATCCCATGTGCCTCTCTCCTCTCTCCCTTATCTCCCCAACCACCCCATCTCTCAGATCTCGATCTGGGATCCTCTGCATCCTCTCCTTCCTCCCCTACCTGCTCTCCTCAACCACCATGGCCATGGACAGCTCCATGTCCATCTCCAACCCTAGCTCGGCCAACTTCGAGAAGAGGCGGATGGAGCTGTGCTAGTGGTTGTTCTGGACGCCAGGAAGGTGCCACTGCCTCCTCTTCTTCGACCTGTACCGGAGATCGAAGCCGGGGCTTGCCGGAGCGAGCTCGCCGCTGCCATGGACCCGTAGGACCCGGAGCTCCGGCCAGAAAGCCCTGCGCCAGATCACGACCGCCCCAAGCTCCAGCGACCACACCGCCGAACTCCTGGTGAGCCCCCCTACTCGCCGGACTTGCCCGCCCCCTCTCTGGTGCCCCGTAGCGCTGCCGCCATCCGTCGAACAGCTGGCGCGCGCGCAGACGCTGCCGGACCGTGCCGCTCGCGTCGCCACCGCCGCTTGGTCCGCCTCTGTTCCGCCTCGTGCCCCGCGCGCTGTAGCCCTCCTCCGGCGATGCCACCTGAACGGAAGTTGTAGACCGGACGTTCCCCTTCAACTTTTGTTTTGGCCTCATCGTCTAGTTCTCGCTGGTTGCGTCGGCATCGTCGCCGGAAGACGGCCAGATCCACGCCGTCAGAGCCGTGCCCGTCAGCGCGCTGCAGCAGCCGGTGTCCATCTTGCGCGTAGCCCCTCCCCTTTTTTTCCGCCTAAACCCGCGGTCCCCGTAGCCCACCTGTCAGCCTCAGTGTTCTTGTTGCATATAAACCCCCGGAAGAGCCTGGCCGTCACGGACCGATCCCTCCCCGCGTCCTGGGATCGCCCACGTGGCGTGCGCCTGCTGGACGCGCCAGCAAGTGGACCTGCCGTTCCACGGTCCCGCCTGTCATACTCTGTGGCTGGCAGCAGCCGCGGTGAGGAACCCCTTTCTGCGTGCTGTTTCGCCAGGTCAGCTAGGCCCCACTTGTCACTGACTGTGGCTAAGTCTAGGTCGAGTAACAAAAGTATTTCTGCATTTCTGTTTTAATTCAAATCTTTTTCAAATTAAATTAAATTCAAATTTCAAATCTGTTTTAAAATAACTTTTAAAATATAAATCCAAATAATACAAATAATATATGTTTTCAAATCAGAAAAATATGAGGAATTCAAATATGCCATTCAAAATATATTTTGGACACTTTATTTTTCCAAGTTGATTAAAATTACAATAAAATGCCCTTTTCTTAATTAATTAATAACTTTTGTTTTATAACTCCAAATTTAGCAAATAATATGTCTAAAATGATTAGCTCGACGAGTCCTTTCTGTTTATGCATTCCATGTTTTGTTTGGCAGCATGCATCATATAAATATAATGTGTACAGCAACTAATATGAGGATAAAATGTGGTCAAAACTCAATAAAATGCTTATTTCTTGTATTCCACACCTCACCCATGCCATGCTACCTTATTGCCATGCAAATTGTGCATCATTCATCATGGCATGATTGTTTGCTTGTCGCATTTTATTCATATGCTTGTGCACTTTATTTATGTTGGCCCTTGTTTGTTTGGTTCTTCTTCGAATAGACGCTGAGCAGGGGATATATCAAGAGAACCAGGAGCACTACCCAGATCCATCCCTTGCTTCAACTGAGCTGCCAGGCAAGAACTACCACATGCTTGCATACATATAGTACCTATTGCCTCTATCTTATTCTTGCATCATTGAGTCGCGATTGCATTAAATTGAATCCCAAGTATTGCATAGCCTTTACTTTTAAACCCCACCGAAGCTTGTTCCTCCATCCCATGAGCCATTACTGCAGGAGTTGTTTGAGCCATGCGAGTCGTAGAACAGCATGTGTAGGGTATGTGAGTGTCTGATGGATAACGAGGTACCTAAACAACTTAACCTGAGTAGTAATGGGATAACTAATGAAAGTGGCATCGGTGAGCCATATTCGCTATTTGGTTTTTTAGGCTCACTTGTGTCCCGTAGGACCCCGAGTACTTGATTCCTGTTCCTTGAATATTCGCGCTATCCACATCCGGGAGGCTTATGAACCCCCCTGAGCCAGAGCTTGATTCATTCTTATTTCTTGGGGCCACAATTAGTTTGGGGCGTTATTACTATCTTGTACTTATGCCATGCTTTACTGCTTTATTTAAATTGTGCGAGGTACTGCACACTGTACTGTTTAGGGCCGTGACCAGTTTTCGCTGTATCGACAAGCCCAGTCACACTTTCGGGTTCCCAGTCGTTTACAGCCGGCCACACAAACCTTGAGTCCGTCTCGTAGCCGGCCAGCTTCGTCGCGGGTAGCTTAATGGGGTGGCCCCTGAAATATTTCTGAATCCTGTGATCGCTTCGTCGTGACTGCCTCGTTGGTTTTGATTTGGTTTTTCCGAGGTTGATCGAGTGTGTGTTGCTATTTGTGCACCCCTGCAGGGTAAAACTTTCTGAAAGCCGTGTCCGCGGTTATGGACGACTTGGAGCACAGTTTCTCGATCATAGACAAGCATAACTAAAGTACCGCTTTTAATTTGACTAAGTACCTGACTAGTAAATAGTGCAACACTCATGGAATGGATAATAAAACTGCCAACAGATGGGGGGGTTGTTCGTTCGCTTCCTCGTTGGTAAGCGAGGAGGAGGATGGATCTGTGGACATTACCATTATAACTGTTGATGTTAATTCACGGACATCCGTCTATCTCTGGTTGGGCGGATGGTTAGTGAGTATCTATAGAATTGCTAGGGTTTATCTTTTGCTGCAATTGCGTCACCCCAGGTTGTGTCCCCTTTAGAGGCATAAAGACTTGCTGAGTACCCCTAGGGTCTCACACGATAAATTATTTGATTCAGATGAACAGGTACCCTCGCAAGATGGATACTGGGTGGAGGAGACGGACGATGTGGGCAACGATCATTCGGTGTAGAGATTCCGGGAACGGGGATCCGTGAGATCTGTGGGCGGGATGTGTTTATTTATGGGGCATCTTATGCCGATTTGCTTCTTATCCGTACTCGGATTTTTGTCTTCCGCTTCCGCCTGATACTCTGATGTTTGATGTATGAGGAGATATCCTAAACTATTATATCTATCTAGGATATTTGGATCTTGCCGTATGGCGTTGCTATATTTCCTTTCTTTTTAGATGGAATGGCTCTGATGTACTGTTGTATGGTGGCTTGCATACATACTCATTTGTGTATGTAGTTGATCCCTTCTCCTGCCGATTACGCCGCCCGTTCTTGTCCTGATGTTTGGAAATGGTTAGGACGGCCGAAAGGTCTACCTGTGAGTGGCATTTGGGCCCCACCGTACTATTTTAACCATTTCCGCTCATCCAGGCTTGTAACTAGGAGCGTAATTCACCGAGGTAGTTACAATTGGTATCAGAGCCATCCCGCCCTTCAGGGTCTCAGCCAAATGGTCATTGTCAGTCTAGCAAATATTTTTGGTAGCTATGTATACTAGGGAAAAACAAAACGCGAGAGTAGGACTGCTTCCACTTTTCTTCTTACCCAACCACCCACCCTTTTCTGGTAAGGAAGTGTAACATTTTCAATCCTCTTCCTGAAATTCAAACTAGGATTCACGTGTTCTGGGTTTCCGTAGTACCATAGAAAGTGTGTGTGTGTAATTCCTTGTCTATCTGTTGCATCCATTTGTTATCACAATCTGCCTTTGGTTATCAACTGTTGGTACATTCCATACTGACAGGCTTTGGAAAACCGGCACGATCTATCGGACTCCTTGTAAACCGGTGCCATCTTCTTAAGGGTGTTCTTCCTTCTAGCAACTCCTCATTCTGTGTAAGCATCAGTTGCTAATCTCTACCTGTTAAGTGGTTTTGCGCATCTATTGGTATTTTAATGCCGAAAATGCGGAAAATTTTTCTTTGATGCATCTGTGTTTCCACACTCCTTTCCAGTCGTGTGTGAAACATTATCTATCTCCCTTTTATCAACATGTTCATGCTAACTTATTCTTTTGTCACCGGCGCTTAATCCTGGAGTTTCATTTCATCTCCAATTCTCTTGGGCTAATTACATAACATGTGTCGATCCGATGCTGGTGAATGTAATTTGGTTCTCGGCATAGCTATATTCCACTCATGATAAGTGACGATTGGAATATGGAAAATGCAATCACCTCTATCCTCCTAATGGTGACGGTTATCTCCTGTGATTTTGAGTACACCGTGATCATATCTATGCATATTCAAGCATCTTTGGCAATCCGGAGTTTCTCAAGGCACTACGGCGGTCTATCATCTGTCCATCATGCTGCACATCTTTTTGAACCCCATATCTGCACAATTCTCCTGGATACGAGGGAATTGCATCTTTTCGCTTCTGATAGCTTTGCTTAAGGTATGAGCTATCATCGGTTCTTAACCAAGATCTCTTTATCTTTGTAACCGGTGATCCTATCGACAATGTGAACCAGGTGACATCTCTTTTTCTTTCGAAGGACCAGATAACCTATTCTCCCAGTGCATCTTCTTCCACACGAACCCGTGCTCTTAATATTGATCTTTCTAAGAGCGTTGAGCTCAGGAAGTGTTCGAGCATTTGTTCGTTTCTCTCGCCTTTTGAACTTGATATTCTGGGAATATCTTGTTAATCCTTGGTGGTATATGTTGATAATATGCTTGCCTATTCCATATCAATGGAAGAACATGGAAGATCATCTAAGTCTCTTTCTCTCAAGCTTCGAGAACACTGCCTGTGTGCAAAGTTCTCAAAGCGTGAATTCTGGCTTCTTGAAGTCACCTATCTCGACCACGTCCTTCTGCTAAATAGATCGCTTCAATTCTGGAATCAGCAAGTCCATTGTTAATTCCATCTTCCACCTTCAATCAAACCCGGAGTTTTCCTTGTTGGCAAGTTATCATCGTCGTTTCGCTAAAGATTTTCCTCAAAACTGCTAAATCTCTCTCAATCATTTCAAGAAGAACATGGAGTTCTTTCACCTCTATCTCGTCAAGTGATCTTTTGAAACCCTCCTGCTCTATCGTCTATGCTCAATCCACCGGAGGCCATGAAGACCTTCCAGATCTTGTATTCCTTCCGTTCAAGTTGGTGCTATCTTTTCTGTAGCTGTTGAATCTTGCAGTCGTTCTCCGTAATCTTCCTTCATATCTTTCCGGTGGCTGGTTACTTATGACATGACGACAACATCATCATCTTTATCTATCTATGAATCCAGTGAATCGTTTGCATCAATCCTTGTTTTCTTATGGAGTTCCATGAGTTTTGTCAATACCTTCAGTCTGTTTCGGTAGTTGAGTTGCATGGTTTTCTTATTCATGTGCGGAGTAATGCTTTGAGTGCGGGATGGAGTAGCTACCATACCACTACTCTTATCATTCGCTCTTGTACATTGAATAGGTGAATTAATGTGATTTCACTCATTCCACGGAAGTTAGAAGTGGCCTTTATCCCTCGATACTTTTACTTCTGTCCTTGTTTTTCCGGAGGGCTCTCTCGAAGAAAGTAATCAATAATCTCTTGTTGGTGATCTGCCTATTCTAGATGGAGCAAAATCTTCAATTATCTGGTGGAAACAAACGCAAACTCCTTTCGGCCCTCGTCTTTCTACCGATGCTCTACATCCCCAAACAAGATAAAAGGAAACTATCTCCCTCTTTGTTTCATCAATTCTTTTTCTATGGTAAAGCCAATTATGGTTGATGCCATCAGCCGCAAATCTATTGCATTAGCCTCAAGGTTAAAGAAAGCAATAAGTATCTCTACAATAAACTCCAGATCCTCCATATTCTTTGCTTCTCGGGATTCCACCATGATCTGGCTTCACATCCGTCTCTGGAAGTTATATCCGCGCACCTCAATTGCGTGATCCTTTGGGTCTTACCGGCGCAACAAGAATCTAATCCGACGATGTCTAACTAAATCTTTCTGTTCATATCAAGGGACTCTATTTGTTTGAAGGCAATATTGTTTCCGTACTTTATTTCTCAAATCCGAGAGAAGATACGATGCTATTGTCATAGTGGTTCAAAACCTCTCCAATCTAGCTCTTTTCTTCCGGCGAGACAAAGATTTCATCCTCTCTAGTATCGGTAAATCTTTAATATTAACGGTGTGTCTTTCTTTATCCATGATACATCATCTTGTCCTTTCTTTCACTAGTGGTTCTATTCTTTTATGATGCTTCTTGAGAAAACCGGAGCTATGTCCCTCCTATCCTTCTTGTCTCACGACAATCCTTCAACTCTTCTGACCATTGTTTCTCAAGCAAAACGCAAGACTCGCAACAAGTCTAGCAAGTTTTGCAAGGTGTAGTGGTCGCACCATTCCGTTGTTCATCAACTTGTGAAACCCGCCTCTCCTTGTGTTGTTTTCTTTTTCCTAGGAATCTCGGGGCGAGATTCTTGTTTAGTGGGGGAGAGTTGTAGCATCCCAATTGTCTAACAATTGCAATTCTACTAACCTAGTCTACATAGATACTCCTCCCTATATATAATTGTTGCATCATAATTATATCATGCTCATGTCATCATGCCACCTTGCATTTTGAGCACATATAAAACCCTTTCTTTTTTGGTTCTTCTCTCATATGCATTGTAAATTGTATTTGCCTCTTGATATTGTATTTGGTTCTTGATATATTGTTTAAATGCCCAAGTTGAGTTGGGGGCATATCTTTTATTCAACTCCATCACCTTTCTTTGTCACCACCTTATAATTCCACCATCCAACTAAATATGAGCTTTGCACTTTATTGGGTTTTACCTCTAGCTCATGTGGGTTGGGATGGATCCAATTCTATCTCCACATGCTCTCATATTAGCATCATGTTGTTTTCACATTATTGATATATGAGAGCCACATGGCCACCTTTGCATGCCTTGTGAGTGGAACCCTTTTCCTAGCTTCCATATGGATTATTATGGATATATGCTCATGTGGGGATATTTTTGGGGATAGTAAGCATCTAGTGGAATATACACACTAGCAAGTCCCAATTATAATCAAATGTGATCATCTCCATCTACTCCACTTGGAACTTTCTTTTAAATTCTTTTGCTTAGGCCTTACTCCACATTTTGGAATGCATAAGAATAATGCCATGTAAATATTATTGTTTTCACAAGAATAAGCATGGCATTAATTACTTTGCATGGCCCATGCAAGTACCACCTTTTTCTAACCTTTTGGTTTTATTTGAATTTTGAGTGGATCTTTTCCCCATATCTCTCTCTACCTCTCTTCATGCTTGTTTTTGTTTGGTCATGCTAAAAACCTACATCCATCTCCATCCATACCCTATCACCACCTTTTACCTCTCCCTCTTTTTGGTCCAGCTTTTGTTTGATCTTGGTTGTTCTTGCTTGATCTAAGTTGGAGCATGCAAGCTTCAAAAAGCCTAAGCCATCACCCTCTCTTATCCTCTATCTAAGATCCTCCCTAATCACCTACCCCATCATCACCATACCCTCTCTCCCTAGATCTCTCTCTTTTCTATCTCTAGAACCACCACATCACCTACCCCTATCCCTATATCCCTCCTCTCTAACCCAAAACCCTAATCCCTCTATCACCATCCATCCTACATAGCTAACCCGAGCCATGCCATCAACCCCACCCCTTCTCTCTAGCTAACCCTAGTTCTAATCCACCCCTCTAACATCACCCGAGACCACCTCTCTCTATCCCTAATCTAAACCTAACCCGAGCCCCAAACTACCTAGCCCGAGCTACCCCTCTCCCTTCTCCCTCTCTCTCGGCCTCTCTCTTCTCCCTTCTTTGCTGGCCCCACCTGACCACCTGGCAGCCTCTCTGCCCTCCCCCTTTCTTTGGCTTCAAGACAAAGAGAGGAAAGAGGGAGACCCGATCACCCTCCTCCCTTTTTGCAAAAGTTACACCACCATCCCATGTGCCTCTCTCCTCTCTCCCTTATCTCCCCAACCACCCCATCTCTCAGATCTCGATCTGGGATCCTCTGCATCCTCTCCTTCCTCCCCTACCTGCTCTCCTCAACCACCATGGCCATGGACAGCTCCATGTCCATCTCCAACCCTAGCTCGGCCAACTTCGAGAAGAGGCGGATGGAGCTGTGCTAGTGGTTGTTCTGGACGCCAGGAAGGTGCCACTGCCTCCTCTTCTTCGACCTGTACCGGAGATCGAAGCCGGGGCTTGCCGGAGCGAGCTCGCCGCTGCCATGGACCCGTAGGACCCGGAGCTCCGGCCAGAAAGCCCTGCGCCAGATCGCGACCGCACCAAGCTCCAGCGACCACACCGCCGAACTCCTGGTGAGCCCCCCTACTCGCCGGACTTGCCCGCCCCCTCTCTGGTGCCCCGTAGCGCTGCCGCCATCCGTCGAACAGCCGGCGCGCGCGCAGACGCTGCCGGACCGTGCCGCTCGCGTCGCCACCGCTGCTTGGTCCGCCTCTGTTCTGCCTCGTGCCCCGCGCGCTGTAGCCCTCCTCCGGCGATGCCACCTGAACGGAAGTTGTAGACCGGACGTTCCCCTTCAACTTTTGTTTTGGCCTCATCGTCTAGTTCTCGCTGGTTGCGTCGCCATCGTCGCCGGAAGACGGCCAGATCCACGCCGTCAGAGCCGTGCCCGTCAGCGCGCTGCAGCAGCCGGTGTCCATCTTGCGCGTAGCCCCTCCCCTTTTTTTCCGCCTAAACTCGCGGTCCCCGTAGCCCACCTGTCAGCCTCAGTGTTCTTGTTGCATATAAACCCCCGGAAGAGCCTGGCCGTCACGGACCGATCCCTCCCCGCGTCCTGGGATCGCCCACGTGGCGTGCGCCTGCTGGACGCGCCAGCGAGTGGACCCGCCGTTCCCCGGTCCCGCCTGTCATACTCTGTGGCTGGCAGCAGCCGCGGTGAGGAACCCCTTTCTGCGCGCTGTTTCGCCAGGTCAGCTAGGCCCCACTTGTCACTGACTGTGGCTAAGTCTAGGTCGAGTAACAAAAGTATTTCTGCATTTCTGTTTTAATTCAAATCTTTTTCAAATTAAATTAAATTCAAATTTCAAATCTGTTTTAAAATAACTTTTAAAATATAAATCCAAATAATACAAATAATATATGTTTTCAAATCAGAAAAATATGAGGAATTCAAATATGCCATTCAAAATATATTTTGGACACTTTATTTTTCCAAGTTGATTAAAATTACAATAAAATGCCCTTTTCTTAATTAATTAATAACTTTTGTTTTATAACTCCAAATTTAGCAAATAATATGTCTAAAATGATTAGCTCGACGAGTCCTTTCTGTTTATGCATTCCATGTTTTGTTTGGCAGCATGCATCATATAAATATAATGTGTACAGCAACTAATATGAGGATAAAATGTGGTCAAAACTCAATAAAATGCTTATTTCTTGTATTTCACACCTCACCCATGCCATGCTACCTTATTGCCATGCAAATTGTGCATCATTCATCATGGCATGATTGTTTGCTTGTCGCATTTTATTCATATGCTTGTGCACTTTATTTATGTTGGCCCTTGTTTGTTTGGTTCTTCTTCGAATAGACGCTGAGCAGGGGATATATCAAGAGAACCAGGAGCACTACCCAGATCCATCCCTTGCTTCAACTAAGCTGCCAGGCAAGAACTACCACATGCTTGCATACATATAGTACCTATTGCCTCTATCTTATTCTTGCATCATTGAGTCGCGATTGCATTAAATTGAATCCCAAGTATTGCATAGCCTTTACTTTTAAACCCCACCGAAGCTTGTTCCTCCATCCCATGAGCCATTACTGCAGGAGTTGTTTGAGCCATGCGAGTCGTAGAACAGCATGTGTAGGGTATGTGAGTGTCTGATGGATAACGAGGTACCTAAACAACTTAACCTGAGTAGTAATGGGATAACTAATGAAAGTGGCATCGGTGAGCCATATTCGCTATTTGGTTTTTCAGGCTCACTTGTGTCCCGTAGGACCCCGAGTACTTGATTCCTGTTCCTTGAATATTCGCGTTATCCACATCCGGGAGGCTTATGAACCCCCCTGAGCCAGAGCTTGATTCATTCTTATTTCTTGGGGCCACAATTAGTTTGGGGCGTTATTACTATCCTGTACTTATGCCATGCTTTACTGTTTTATTTAAATTGTGCGAGGTACTGCACACTATACTGTTTAGGGCCGTGACCCGTTTTCGCTGTATCGACAAGCCCAGTCACACTTTTGGGTTCCCAGTCGTTTACAGCCGGCCACACAAACCTTGAGTCCGTCTCGTAGCCGGCCAGCTTCGTTGCGGGTAGCTTAATGGGGTGGCCCTCTGAAATATTTCTGAATCCTGTGATCGCTTCGTCGTGACTGCCTCGTTGGTTTTGATTTGGTTTTTCCGAGGTTGATCGAGTGTGTGTTGCTATTTGTGCACCCCTGCAGGGTAAAACTTTCTGAAAGCCGTGTCCACGGTTATGGATGACTTGGAGCACAGTTTCTCGATCATAGACAAGCATAACTAAAGTACCGCTTTTAATTTGACTAAGTACCTGACTAGTAAATAGTGCAACACTCATGGAATGGATAATAAAACTGCCAACGGATGGGGGGGTTGTTCGTCCGCTTCCTCGTTGGTAAGCGAGGAGGAGGATGGATCTGTGGACATTACCATTATAACTGTTGATGTTAATTCACGGACATCCGTCTATCTCTGGTTGGGCGGATGGTTAGCGAGTATCTATAGAATTGCTAGGGTTTATCTTTTGCTGCAATTGCGTCACCCCAGGTTGTGTCCCCTTTAGAGGCATAAAGACTTGCTGAGTACCCCTAGGGTCTCACACGATAAATTATTTGATTCAGATGAACAGGTACCCTCGCAAGATGGATACTGGGTGGAGGAGACGGACGATGTGGGCAACGATCATTCGGTGTAGAGATTCCAGGAACGGGGATCCGTGAGATCTGTGGGCGGGATGTGTTTATTTATGGGGCATCTTATGCCGATTTGCTTCTTATCCGTACTCGGATTTTTGTCTTCCGCTTCCGCCTGATACTCTGATGTTTGATGTATGAGGAGATATCCTAAACTATTATATCTATCTAGGATATTTGGATCTTGCCGTATGGCGTTGCTATATTTCCTTTCTTTTTAGATGGAATGGCTCTGATGTACCGTTGTATGGTGGCTTGCATACATACTCATTTGTGTATGTAGTTGATCCCTTCGCCTGCCGATTACGCCGCCCGTTCTTGTCCCGATGTTTGGAAATGGTTAGGACGGCCGAAAGGTCTACCTGTGAGTGGCATTTGGGCCCCACCGTACTATTTTAACCATTTCCGCTCATCCAGGCTTGTAACTAGGAGCGTAATTCACCGAGGTAGTTACAATTGGTATCAGAGCCATCCCGCCCTTCAGGGTCTCAGCCAAATGGTCGTTGTCAGTCTAGCAAATATTTTTGGTAGCTATGTATACTAGGGAAAAACAAAACGCGAGAGTAGGACTGCTTCCACTTTTCTTCTTACCCAACCACCCACCCTTTTCTGGTAAGGAAGTGTAACGTTTTCAATCCTCTTCCTGAAATTCAAACTAGGATTCACGTGTTCTGGGTTTCCGTAGTACCATAGAAAGTGTGTGTGTGTGTGTGTAATTCCTTGTCTATCTGTTGCATCCATTTGTTATCACAATCTGCCTTTGGTTATCAACTGTTGGTACATTCCATACTGACAGGCTTTGGAAAACCGGTGCGATCTATCGGACTCCTTGTAAACCGGTGCCATCTTCTTAAGGGTGTTCTTCCTTCTAGCAACTCCTCATTCTGTGTAAGCATCAGTTGCTAATCTCTACCTGTTAAGTGGTTTTGCGCATCTATTGGTATTTTAATGCCGAAAATGCGGAAATTTTTTCTTTGATGCATCTGTGTTTCCACACTCCTTTACAGTCGTGTGTGAAACATTATCTATCTCCCTTTTATCAGCATGTTCATGCTAACTTATTCTTTTGTCACCGGCGCTTAATCCTGGAGTTTCATTTCATCTCCAATTCTCTTGGGCTAATTACATAACATGTGTCGATCCGATGCTGGTGAATGTAATTTGGTTCTCGGCATAGCTATATTCCACTCATGATAAGTGACGATTGGAATATGGAAAATGCAATCACCTCTATCCTCCTAATGGTGACGGTTATCTCCTGTGATTTTGAGTACACCGTGATCATATCTATGCATATTCAAGCATCTTTGGCAATCCGGAGTTTCTCAAGGCACTACGGCGGTCTATCATCTGTCCATCATGCTGCACATCTTTTTGAACCCCATATCTGCACAATTCTCCTGGATACGAGGGAATTGCATCTTTTCGCTTCTGATAGCTTTGCTTAAGGTATGAGCTATCATCGGTTCTTAACCAAGATCTCTTTATCTTTGTAACCGGTGATCCTATCGACAATGTGAACCAGGTGACATCTCTTTTTCTTTCGAAGGACCAGATAACCTATTCTCCCAGTGCATCTTCTTCCACACGAACCCGTGCTCTTAATATTGATCTTTCTAAGAGCGTTGAGCTCAGGAAGTGTTCGAGCATTTGTTCGTTTCTCTCGCCTTTTGAACTTGATATTCTGGGAATATCTTGTTAATCCTTGGTGGTATATGTTGATCATATACTTAGCCTTTCGTTGTAGTATCCGTCACAATGTCTCAACTTTGGAACTCATCCAAATCCATCATGGAACATCCTTTTCATTACATTGTGCCACCCATAGTCTAAATTGAGATAAATTTTAATTTGTATCTTGTGACAAAACTAGTATCAATGTAACACTTTACAATGAACTACCTTTAACTATTTATCACTTGTACATGATATATTCTTAGTTCTTCCAAAGCTCATAATAATATATTTACTATCGTCCAATGATCATCTTATGAATCATTCTGGTATGTGTTCATAACATTTAGAGCATAGGACATTCTGGATATATACATATCACGGTATAATCGATCAAAATCTTCATGTGATTTTACTCACCAAGTGTTGAAACACTTGAATCTTAATACAATCCTTTCCATGCAGCAAGAACCTTTCTTGTTGTTTCCATATTGAACCCTTTCAATATCTCATATATGTATGTCTGGCACAACCATATTGATGAGCTCGTCGTTCGATGTAGAGCTCGTTGGGAACCCCAAGAGGAAGGTATGATGAGCACAACAGTAAGTTTTCCCTCAGTTATGAAACCAAGGTTTAATCGAACCAGTAGGAGCAAGGAAACACCCCAAAGGTGTTACTAGCTGAGCTTTGGCAGGGCGCACTACCGGTGCTAGTAGCAACGTGGAGACCTGCACAACACAACCACAGAACTTTGTCCCCAACTTGCGATGAGGTTGTCAATCCCACCGTGTTTTGCGGAAAACAAATGATTAAACGTATCGAATGGAAAGAAGTAAAAGTTTGCAGAAAGTAAACACAAAGCAGAAACAGTTTATAGATTGTATGTAAAGACAAAGGACCGGGATCCATAGTTCACTAGAGGTGGCTCTCCTTAGATAGATAACATGCTGGGTGAACAAATTACAGCGGGGCAATTGACAAACATCGAGAAAGCAATACATGCATATACTAATCATCTTGACTCCTTTGAGACTTCATTGGGCATTACAACATAATAGATAGACCGCCATCCAACTGCATCTATGATTAATAGTCCACCTTCAGGTTATCATCCGAACCCCCTCCAGTATTAAGTTGCAAGCAACAGATTATTGCTTTACGAACTACGTGTAAAGTAAACAATACGATTGTTCTATGAACAAAGGATTGTTGTTTTCTCCCTAGTAGCAACATCACATCTAGTACCTTAGAGATTTCTGTCACTTCCCCAGATTACCAGAGGCATGAACCCACTATCGAGCATAAATACTAACTCTTGGAGTTGCTAGAATCTACTTGGCCAAGATAGCTACTAACAACGGAAAGCATGCAAGATCACAAATAACAAAGACATGATAGAATCAATAATCAATCTGAAATAGCATCTCAATATCCATCGGATCCCCGCAAACACAACATGTATGAATACAAATAGATGATCTTGATCATGAACAGAGCTCACAAGATCTAAACATGAAAGCACAAAGGAGGAGAACCAGCCATCTAGCTACTACATGGATCTGTAGTCCAAGCATGAACTACTCACGCATCACACCGGAGGCTTGCATGGTGATGAAAAAGGCCTCTAGGGTGAATTCCCCTCTCCGGTAGGGTGCCGGGAAGAGCTTCAGATCCCTCCCGATCTAGGGATGGAGATGACGGCGGCTACAAACTCTTTCGTAGATTTTTGATCGGGTCCTTAGGGTTTTCGTCCTGAGGGTAATATATAAGCGGAAGGAGAGGCCGAGGGCGTGCCGGGAGCGGCCACACCACCCCCTGGCACGGGCCAGGCCTGGCTGCGCGGCCAGGTGGTGAGGTGGCTCCCTGGCCCTTCTCCGTCTCGTATTCTGGCACTTGATCCCTTCCGGAAAAATAGGCACTTTGGCTTTTGTCCCGTCCAATTCCGAGAATATTCATTTTCTGACTTTCCTGGAACCAAAAACAACAGAAAACAGGCAGCTGGCACTGTGGCTCTTGTTAATAGGTTAGTCCAAGAAATCATATGAAATGTACTCCAAAGTTGGAACAAAACACAAGAAAGTGGATAAAACCAAGCATGGAACATCAAAAATTATAGATACATTTGCAATATATCAACATCCCCAAGCTTAACCCCTGCTCGTCCTCGAGTAGGTAAGTGATAAAAAGAAAGAATAATTTTTGAGGTGACATGCACCATCAAAGACATGACGTAGGTCGGTCGGAAAGAAAGCGCGGTGTAGCTGGCATCAGCTATCAAAGTATTTGTAAAACATTCAAAGCTGGGATCATAGTACTTCAATCATAACATGAAAGACAAAGTTCTAGCAATAAGAAAAGAAACTATGATGCAACATGAAAAGGCACAAACAAAAGATTCATGAATAAAATGCTTTGCAAGGCGTTTGTTTGTTTCACATAAAGAAAACATGGCATAATAGTATTCAGCTTGTCCCTCAATAGAGTGGCAAATATAAATGCATAGGACACCTTCAAAGTTCATAAGAGTGACTAGATACAATAGTTTAAAACAAGCAATATCAAAGTATGCATCAATCAACTAGTCTTGGGACAATGCACATAGAACTAAGAATGTCCACTATGCTCTCAAAGTAAGTGCATAAAGATAGAAGGTGCAGACTCAATATAATGGTGGAAGAAAGGCCTTTTGTAAAAGCAAGTAGGGATTCAAGTCTCATAAAGAGCTTCCAAAAATTATGGTACTTATAGCTTTCAGCTCTCATTTCCCCTATCATAAGCATCTTGAAGTGATTAAGGTTAAAGTGAACAAACTATGGTGTACATGCTTGACAAAGTATAAGTCAGAAATCTCATGTCCCTTGTATACGAGGGCCTCTCCTCATGCTACTCAAGTTTAGTCACCGGTAAGTTCTTGTCATTGTAAGTACATGTGTATCATTGAGAACCGCCAACGGGGTACCCCTTGCCCGATGATACGGAAGAATCCCCATATCAAAATGACAAGGCAAGCAGACAACGAGCATCTCAGCATTCTTCTTATTTACCATGGGAATATGGTGCTTTTTTCTCTCTTTCCTCTTTTCATAGTATCTCTTTTTTTCTTTTCTTTTCTTTTCTCTTTTTTCTCAATATAGGACTCTTTTTTATAAGAAGAATGCTTCATAGACAGCTCATTATGGTTACGCTGAAGGTTTCCACCATGTCAGCATGGATTAGACCAGCGGCCCAGGCATTTCTCTAACACATATACATAACTCCATGGACTTACAAGCTCCCCTTTCATTTCACACCGACGACATCCATATAAAAAAGAGCATGATATCAACTAGGTACAAGTACCAAGTGCAATGTTGAAAGCGTTCCCCATGAAAGCATGGTTCTGCTAATTCCCAACAAATAAGTGCAAGAATATACAACATAGTTTATTAAGGGCAAGTAAAGTAAAGTGTGCCATCAAGTTCGTGAGAGCTTTAATCACTAGTTTTATCATAACAAGTTTAATTTGGAAGGTAAAGAAAAGCATGAATATACTTGGAATAGCATAAGCTAGTAGGTAGGTATGGTGGACTCTTTGGACTAACTTGGTTTAGGGAGTTGGATGCATGAGTGGAACTCATACTTTGTTGTGGAGGCTAGCAAAAGACTAGGAGCGACAAACTAAGAGAGCAATAATGGCCATAATCATGCAGAGCAACAAAACATCATTGATCAAAGCATAAAGTGATACTACAAGTTGAAAACTAAAGGATCATAAAGTCTATGGTGACTTGAGATAGTCATAACATGGTGTGATCATGCGCCAAGTCAACCCAAATAAAGCATCAAAGGAGAATACCACTATATTATGGTTTAATATGCTAAAACAACGCATGATTCATCCAAGGCACATTAAGCAATCTCAATTGTTTACAACAAGTCATGCTACAACAAAGAATACTAAGCATAAATCCAAAACAATATCAAGCATGGCATGACAAAGCATAGGCCATAGTCAAAAACAAGCTCTTTTTACCGCATAAGCATGAACTTTCCTACTCTTTTCCAAACCAAACCAAACTATTTGCAAACCAATGTATGAAAGAGGGGGTCCAACCAATTTATTCACAAAACTAAGAAAACCAAAGCAAACGAAAAACCAAAACGAAAACGAAAAAGAAGACGCTCCAAGAATAACACAACTGTGCATGAAACAATAAAAAAGAAGCGTTTGGAAGAAACCTGGAATTTTTATTGATGAAGAAGGGGATGCCTTGGGCATCCCCAAACTTTGACGCTTGTACTTATTGGATATTTCTTGGGGTGACACGCGTGGCATCCCCAAGTTTGAGCTTTAGTCCATCCTTCATCTCATTACTCATTCCTTCCATACACCTGAAATTTTTCCTTCATACAAAACTTCACACAATCTTTATTAGCAACATTAGTGCACTCAAGATAAAAGGTCTTAAGGTTCGGTTCTAACACAAAATAAACTTCCATTAGAACACTAGCTACTGTAGAACTTCCCTCAAAAATCTCAATTCCCCAAAAGAACTCAAAAAGGAACCAACAAGAAGCAAATGCAGAAAATGGCAGAAATCTGTCAAAACAGACCAGCAGGTAAATACGAATTTTTACGGGGAAGCACAAAAATCTGTTTCGGGACAGCAACTTTCTCAATCATTACTTCTCTCTCATTAGAGGTTACTCTTGGCACAAAAAGCAAATAAAAAGGATAAGGAGAGGTTATTACTGAGGTAATAACTTCCAAGCCTCATCTAAAACTTTTGGGTTATCTCCCAATAAGTACTTTTCTTTAACGCCTTTAAGTTAGGCATAAGAAGCAAAAAAAGAATCAAGTGTTCTCAAATGAAGAAGCATTAAGATCAATACCAGAAATATTTTCAACAAGGCAAGGTATATCATCCAAATAAGTTCTAGAGGATCCTCTCTCAATGCTCTTAGGTTCACTATTCTCATCAAAAGGGTTTGCAGGAACAATCCAGTCAAGATTCTTTTCTATGGCATCATGTATTGCTACTAGTTTAAAGGGTATTGGTATCTTAGGTTCCTCCCCATTAGGTTCGGTTTTGTTCATCTTTTCTCGTGTACCAACAACATCTACACATGAGCCTAGCATATTAAAATGTTCAAAGACTTTTCTAGCTTCCTTGGCAACATCATAGAACTCCTTAAATAAAGTTTCTAGAATAAAATCCCTCTATTCAGGGTCCTCAATTTCTTTAAGCTTAAGAAACATTACTTGCATTAAGGGATTGAGGTTAACAAACCTAGCTTCTAACATGTGAATTAAAGAAGCTGCAGCAATCTCATAGTTTGGGGCAAGTTCTGCAAGGGATCTATCCTTAGTATCTTCATGCTTACTAACATGATTGAAGAATTCTTCAATATTGTCTTTCCCAATTATAGAACCACTACCAATTGGAAGGTCTTTCAGGGTGAATGTAGGGATCAACATGGTGAGCTAAGGAAGAGGTGACAACTAAAGGAGACTTAATTTTTTTGTGTTTTTGATAAAGAAAGAAAATGAGTAAAACTAATTTTTTTGTGTTTTTGAAAGAACAAAACAAGCAAACAAAGCAAAAATAAACTAAGCAAAACAAAAACAACAAAGTAAAGAGATTGGTTATGAGGGACTCCCCTTGTGAAGATGTCCTTGACTCCCCGGCAACGGCGCTAGAAAAGATCTTGATGTGCTCGTCGTTCAATGTAGTGCTCGTTGGGAACCCCAAGAGGAAGGTATGATGAGCACAGCAGTAAGTTTTCCCTCAGTTATGAAACCAAGGTTTAATCGAACCAGTAGGAGCAAGGAAACACCCCAAAGGTGTTACTAGCTGAGCTTTGGCAAGGCGCACTACCAGTTCTAGTAGCAACGTGGATACCTGCACAACACAACCACAGAACTTTGTCCCCAACTTGCGATGAGGTTGCCAATCTCACCGTGTTTTGTGGAAAACAAAGGATTAAACGTATCGAATGGAAAGAAGTAAAAGTTTGCAGAAAGTAAACACAAAGCAGAAACAGTTTATAGATTGTATGTAAAGACAAAGGACCGGGATCCATAGTTCACTAGAGGTGGCTCTCCTTAGATAGATAACATGCTGGGTGAACAAATTACAGCGAGGCAATTGACAAACATCGAGAAAGCAATACATGCATATACTAATCATCTTGACTCCTTTGAGACTTGATTGGTCATTACAACATAATACATAGACCGCCATCCAACTTCATCTATGACTAATAATCCACCTTCAGGTTATCATCCGAACCCCCTCCAGTATTAAGTTGCAAGCAACAGATTATTGCTTTACGAACTGCGTGTAAAGTAAACAATACGATTGTTCTATGAACAAAGGATTGTTGTTTTCTCCCTAGTAGCAACAACACATCTAGTACCTTAGAGATTTCTGTCACTTCCCCAGATTACCAGAGGCATGAACCCATTATCGAGCATAAATACTAACTCTTGGAGTTGCTAGCATCTACTTGGCCAAGATAGCTACTAACAACGGAAAGCATGCAAGATCACAGATAACAAAGACATGATAGAATCAATAATCAATCTGAAATAGCATCTCAATATCCATCGGATCCCTGCAAACACAACATGTATGAATACAAATAGATGATCTTGATCATGAATGGATCTCACAAGATCTAAACATGAAAGCACAAAGGAGGAGAACCAACCATCTAGCTACTACATGGATCCGTAGTCCAAGCATGAAATACTCACGCATCACACCGGAGGCTTGCATGGTGAGGAAGAAGGCCTCCAGGGTGAATTCCCCTCTCCGGCAGGGTGCCGGGAAGAGCTTCAGATCCCTCCCGATCTAGGGATGGAGATGACGGCGGCTATAGACTCTTTCGTGGATTTTTGATCGGGTCCTTAGGGTTTTCGTCCCGAGGGCAATATATAGGCGGAAGGAGAGGCCGAGGGGGTGCCGGGAGCGGCCACACCACCCCCTGGCGTGGGCCAGGCTTGGCCGTGCGGCCAGGTGGTGTGGTGGCTCCCTGGCCCTTCTCCGTCTCGTATTCTGGCACTTGATCTCTTCTGGAAAAATAGGCACTTTGGCTTTTGTCCCGTCCAATTCCGAGAATATTCATTTTCTAACTTTCCTGGAACCAAAAACAGCAGAAAAAAGGCAGCTGGCACTGTGGCTCTTGTTAATAGGTTAGTCCAATAAATCATATGAAAGTTACTCCAAAGTTGGAATAAAACACAAGAAAGTGGATAAAACCAAGCATGGAACATCAAAAATTATAGATACATTTGCAATGTATCACATATCAGCGCCTCAATCTATCCATATAGATATTGATGCCAAATATTCCGGTTTTTCCCAAGTCTTTCATCGAAATCTTATTTTAATGAAATTCTTAACTTGTGTCAATACAAGATACATCATTTCCAATCAACAAGATGTCCTCTACATAATGTATTAGAAATATGTCTCAGCGCTCCCACTTAATTTCTTGCAAATGCAAGCATCTTCATCATCTCCGATGAATTTAAACTCTTTTAACAGTTTCATCATGGTGAAGATTCCAACTCCGCTATGCCTACTTAAACTATTGAAGTTTGCATGCCCTTTTAGCACCCTTTGAATTAACAAAACCCTTTGGACCATGTCATGTACACGTCCTAGGTAACCGTTCTATTAGAAGAACCTTGTTTTGTTTATTCAACTACCATATACCAAATTATATGTAGTGGTTGCTACATTAATCCGTCGAGACTAAATATCGCTATGAAAGATCAAATCTTGTCATAGTCAACTCCTTGAACATTGTCGTAAACTTCTTTCCGACATGTCGACTATTTCATAGATGTTAAACATCCATGTATATTTCTTTATAGATCCAAACACGACCGATAGGCTTCACGCCTTTCTAGAGGGTCTTCCAAGTTCAGGAACTTGATTTCTCGTGTATGGATACTATCACGGATTCTATGACTTCTAGTCATTTTATGGAGTCAGGGCCCATCATCGCTTCTTTGCATGTAGTCGGTTCATCATTGTCAAAACAATAACGACTTGCTTATCAAATCACACTATTTGATTCTTACCGACCCACATGGTTCAATAGGAACTCTAATCTCCGAGATCACAACCTTTGTAATCACGGGAGCCATGAGCATTGTGGCTGCCACCGGGACACTTTCCGGCGCTGTGCTACTTAGCACATATAGCTAAGGTTCAACAACCTTATCAAAGTTCTATTGTCCTCCCACTTAACTTTTCGCGAAAATTTCCTTGTCAAGAAACTTGACGTTCCAAGCGACAAACTCTTTTGTCCTTAGTGTTATGGAGGAATTCCCAAGAAATTCTTTGGGATAACCTATAAAGACGTGCTTATCCGACTTTGGTTGTAAACATTTTACTTATGCATAGCATACCAAAATTTAAGAAAAGACAATTCGAGTTTTATCCCAAACCATAACTCATATGGTGTCATTTCAACGAATCACGATGGTGCTCTTTTCAGTGTAAAAGCGGTAGTCTCTAAAGCTTTAATCCTTAAAACATAATGGCAGTTTTATAAATGACACCTTTGATCTTACCATGTCAAACATCGTTTGATTTCATCTCTCGAATATGCCATACTCCTATGGTTTATTGGGAAACAAAAATCATGGAACAATTCTTCAAATCTTAGGTGTTTTGCTAAACATGTAACTCAAATATCTTCCTTTATGATCGAATCATAAACTCTTTATTTTCTTGTTACAATGATTTTTCACTTCATCTTGAAAGACTTTGAACAATTTTCAAATGTTTCATACTTCTTCCTTATTAAGTAAATATATAGATATATTCACTCAAATTTCTGGAGAAAGCATATGAAGCAAAAAGATCCATCACATATGGCTACATATAATGGACTATATACATCAATATGTATAATATCCAATAAGTTAGTCATCCGTTCCTCTTTGGCCTATGGACGGAGTTTCAATTACCTCGAGGAAAGTTTCACAAGCGTCAATTTATCAAAATTAAAGACTCCAAAAATCCATCAACATGGAGTTTCTTCATGTTTTCTTTCCAATATAATTTAAACAGCGATGTCACTTCATAAGTGATCTTTCAATCATTTGTCTTGCGACATTTTAGCAATAGTGTTTATGGATGTGATTTCTCCCACTAGACTTGTAAAAGTTCATCCATCCTTTATGGAATACAGTAATTATTTGAACAACCATTGTTCTCATAATACCGGAACGAAATAACAATTATTAAAACAAATCTTGAAGGCTAGGTTTGACGACAACGAAAAACACAATAACACTTTATTTGTTTTTGATGAACATCATCACTTATTCTCTTGCCAGTTACTTAGGCCATTGCAGTTCATGAATTGCATTGTCCTGTGTGACACTTTATACCAACCAATTTGGTATCCAATACCTAATAACCACATTGTTTAACAAGCAAGGAATACAACCATAACATGTATATCTTCTATATACCTAAGTTGGACATTTCCAACTTTTTTCTTTTCTGCCAAATATTTTATAGATTCTCTTTCAGCAATTCCTTTTCCTTTTAAAAGAATCTATCAACATCAATTGTGGATGTCATTCACCTGACACATAGTACAAAGTGTATATAGTCAAATACTAATACCTTTGGACTTGCACTTTGAAGTGAATCACCATCATCAAATGTTTGGTATTCTTTCAAAAATCCATTCTTTAGTAATCTATTAGTGTAGTAAACATTTTACTTACATCTTCTATTCATCCTTATCATGACAACTTTCATGATCAAGCTACTATAGCCTGTAAGGAAGAATCGCGAGTATAATGTTAGTTCCCAAAACCTTTTTGGGAGATTCAGATGCTTAGCATATCCATCCTTCACAAATTCTCATACAATATGAGAACATGTATTTTGCTAAATTATACTCTATCATAATTCAGATATCACAATAACTTTCACACATGATGGTTTCTGAAACAATTTTGAGCTCCTATATAATCTTGATATTAAAACAACTTTTGAATATCAATAATCATGGAGGCAAACATGATACTTTAGATACTAACATTGGAATTCTTACTCTTGATTTAATACTACTTATTAAACTTCATGGAGTAAATAGAGTTTGCTGAAAGTTTGCAATAGGACTTATAAACTTTAAATTGACATTCAAAACAATACGATACCAGTTCGTATAGTAAATATCCAGAATTCTATAGTTCTAATATCTCAATTAAAACTAAGCATAAGGTAGTAAATAGATGCCAATGACTACAACAAATTATGCAAATTCACTTTGATTTAGTTTATGACAAATTGAGTTCGACTAATCCAAATTAGAAATGAACTCCCACTCAAAAATGACATCCCTCGTGCCTTTTTGGTGATTACATTAACCAAATCCACTACACCAAGTCCGATCATCACGTGAGTCGGTGTAGCTTCAAAGGCGAGCATCAATATGGGCATCATATCAACTATATGACTCATGCTTAACCTTTCGGTCCGTGTTCCGAGGCCATGTCTGTACATGCTAGGCTCGCTAAGTAAGAACCTTAGTATTCGCGTGTGTAAAACTATCTTACACCTGTTATATGAAAGCGTAGAGTCGAGTACACCCAATCATCACGTGATGTCTCGAAACACGATCCATACAATGGTGCATACTTAAGGAAGAACACATTTTTATCTTGATATTTAAATGAGGGATCATCTTATAATGCTACTAAAACGCCAAACAAGCAATATAAGATACGAACATCATATGTGTAAAGTGGAATGATATGGTCCATGCATTTGATCACCATCATATGCATCGTGGTATTATCTCTATCATTCCTTTGTGTGTAAGGCCAAGGTCTATGGAACTTACACGTTGAGTGTGTTGTAAGAGTATCTATCATGCATCTACTTACAACAATACCATATCAAGATACTAGCCTAGCAACGATCTAAACTAGATGCCTCTAATTTATCAATTGCAAGTTTTACGTGGCTTAGGGCTTTCGGAGATAGAACCGGTCTTACCTACGAACATGAACCACAACAAGGATAACCAAGTTATTAGAAACTCGTTTTAAATCAGATATCAGTCTCATTTAGGAGAGATAGACACCCGTCAGCCACTTATGAAAAACAAGTTGCATGTCAGTTGTGGAACCAGTCTCATGTATGATGACATGTAAGGTTGGTCTGGGCTGCTTCATCCCACTATGGCACCAATATCCAAAATACATAGAAGATGCAATAACATGATCATCATTGCCCACATATAAACATATGTGTACTACCCGTGCAAAGCACCTACGCATAGATCAGGCTCTGATACCATTGTTGGGTTCGCAGCATAGAAAAGAAAAAACTTCCTATGATGGGAACTATACGCCAAGATCTATCTACTAGATACAAGCAACGGGTGGATATACATCCATGGAGAAATTACCCTCGAAGACAACAAAGCTTTGTTAACAAGATGGAACTCGTGGATGATGTAGCTGTACACTTGCCGATCTCAAGATCGTGATGAAGTCCAGCAGGTCCGGCTGTAGCATGTCCATCAGATCCAGCTCCAGCAATTCCAGCACCACCAAGTCCAGCACCGCAAAGCAGCGGTGCATCCGTGATCGCACACACGTCTGGTACCTCGAAAACCTCCATCCCTCGCTCCAGCAAAGTAGCGGAAGCAGCAACTCCTTTCCAGATAAAGCCACCGGGAACATGTATCTCGCTAATCCGAGACCATGGGGGAATAATACTAGAGGGGGAGAGAGATCCTTAGTGTGAAGGTGTGAGAGGGGGGACTTTTATAGGAGGAGGGGAGGGTACCCCTCCCCATGGCCGATGCCTCAAGGGGTGACCCTTCATCTCCTCATTCATGTGGTGGTAACTCCCTCCACATAAATTTGCCTCTTCACATTCTCTTTTAAAGTCTCCACTTTAAATGCATTAAATTTCTCCAAATTTAATGCTCTCTCATTTAATAAAACTCTTTTATTAATTTTATTCAGAATTTTGTTAATTACTTTAATTAACAAACATTCACAAAAAAACCCCTGCAAAATTTCAATATTACATGCAGAACCAATTTCAGCAATTTCACCCGAAACAGTTTTGGTGTCTATTGAAATAATTCCAGCACTTTCTTAAATCTTTATCTGAAAGATATTTGCTCCAAATGGTGTCGGTATCCCTTAAGTGTGTCACCCTACGGTTCGCGAATAATGCAGACATGATCGAGACCCCTCTCAGATCAATAATCAGAAGCGGGACCTGGAGATCCATACTAACTCCTACACATTCAACGATGACTTATGTGATCGTGAGAACCTTTAACGCTAGTAACTAAATCCCTTTGTCTCATGATATAATACATGTCCGAGATTCTATCATCGGTATCCAAATACCTAGTTTGATCTTGTTACCGACATGCACTCTTTTCTTGTTCCCGTGATATAACATTCTAGTGATCACATCACTTGCTTACAAGCTATCTTAATGTGATATCACCGAGAGGGCCCAGAGTATATCTATCCGTCATCGGGATGGACAAATCCCACTCTTGATCCATGAGCCTCAAAATAACACCTTTGTAGCACTGAACCCTCCTTTATAGTCACCCTGTTACAGTGTGACGTTTGATGTTATCTCACCCTGTTACGGTGTGACGTTTGATGTTATCAAGATACTCTTCCGGCGTTAGCAATTAACATGATCTCATGGTCTAAGGACTAAGATTACTTCGTATGATGTTATAGCAATATAAACATAATGACTTTGATCGTAATGTTATACTTCGGATGAATGTTCATCACATCATTCCACCAATGTTGTGACCTCGTTATTAACAACATCCAATGTCCATGATCAGGAAACCTTGATCATCTTGTTAATCAACGAGCTAGTTTATATGAGAGGCATTACTAGAAACTTTGTATTTTGTTTATTAAACACACATGTATTAACATTTACAATTAATACAATTATAGCATGCAAAATAAACATTTATCATAAACATGGAATAAGATAATAACCACTTTATTATTGCCTCTCGGGCATATTCCCTTCACCTTTGACTTAATATGTGAAGCTAGTGATGATGTTGTAGGAGTAACTCTGGGACAACACATTGGTCGCAGATTTAACATTATACATCATGCTTGTAGAACTCTAAATGGTGCTTAGAAGAATTACACTAAGGAAGAAAGGGAACTTTTTGCTGTATTTTTCTCTTATGATAAATTTCATTCTTAGATAGTAGATGCAAAGGTAAGAGTTCATACAGATCGTGATGGTTTAAAAGAACTCCTTGAGAGGAAATACCATAAGCCAGGACTGGTCTGTTAGGTTCTTTCACTTCAAGAATTTGAGTTGCAGATTATGCATAGGCAAGAAATAAAGATGTTGGATATAGTGTCCATGTTTTCCCAACAAGACACCAATCTTATTGAGAGGAACTTTAGTCCTGGTGATTTTCGTGTACAAGTATTATTCAATGAACTAAGGTCAATTCCTCCCAAAGAGAAGAAGTCTTTGTTGTTGGAGGAGCTTTTCATCCCTGAATAAACAAACAGTAAGTTCGAGGTAAGTATTCTTACATAAATAAGTGATTTGTTTTCACAAATTTTACTTCTGAAAATTTTGCCTTTGAATTCCTTGTGTTTTTTTGAAGTTTTTGAAGGTTTTTACCAACTATACGGGAGGAGCTATACGACTAGAGAGGAAGCTCCCGCCGTATAGTTGGTCGTTAAACTCTCTGTATGACCGGAGCCTATACGGTCACAACTATATGACCGGAGCAAAAATTCTGGCGGTATAGTTGGTCGTTAAACTCTCAGATACTTTTTATTTTTGATGTTTGTATCTATATGGTCGCAACTATATGGCCGGAGCCAAAATTCCGGCCGTATAGTTGGTCGTTAAACTCTCAGACACTTTTTTTTGTCTTTTCGATGAAAAAAACGTTATTGTCGGTTCCGAGTCATGATTTAAATGACCTGGACTCGAGGTATTTTGGAAATATCTTCCCGGAACCAACTATACGGCTGGAGCTATATGGGTCGCGCCCGTATAGTTGGTCATTACGCGGCATGCCACTTCCAAATCCGTGATTTCTTTCCCTGTTTCATTAAGATTCTTTTCTTGGGCGACAATTTGGAGTTTCTCGCGAGTTTTACCGACCTATGACCCCCCTTATATACTGCTATTATCTCTCTCTCTAATCATAATCTCCAGAAACCAATCTACCTCTTATTCACACATGAGGACTCTCAACCAAGGGATAAAAGCCGAGAAGAAAGGCTCCTATGGAAATCGGGAGCAATAGCAAGCAAGGAAAGGAGATCAAGACCATCCCTATAGAGTTCCTCGAAACTGACCATGGTTGTTGGAAGAGGGATTTGAAGGCCCTGGAGCTGAATATTGAAGAGTTGGACAAGGAGAAGCCAGGGACACCCAAACATCTTCGATTGTTGCGACTTTATCTTGACAAACTTGATGAAGATATCAAGAAGACAACCGAAGCAGGTTTTTCTATGAGTCTTAAGGCGCTGCAAACACTTCAGGATAACAATGAGTTCATTAAAGAACAAGTGAAAGTGTTGGAGAGAAACAATCTTTTCTACAAGCTGCGTGTTAAGGAATTAGAAGTTGACAATCAATCCCTTCGTCTCAGGCTGGCCAGTGAGGAGAAGATACCACGTGCCATGGTGCCACAGTGATCTTCAACAATCACGGTATCAAATAATAACAATGGATTATTTGATCTCGCATGGCTTGATTCCAAGCTTGGGGAGATCTTTAAGACCTTGTAATCTATCTTATAAGTTTTTATTTCTATTTTTGCATTAGAAATAAAGTTTGCATCATTAGAATTCCCTTCAGGAATAGTCGATCCCTTTTATGAAATTCCGAGTTTATTATTATATATGGAGCAATATTGAGTTTGTGTTTGTTTTATTGGATATATGAATGGCTTGAGTATAATTTTACTTGCACTTGATGATAGCAATAGGAGTCTTCCACACGATTGGTATTAATGGAACATATAAAGATAATTTGGTCAATATGTTGTAGGTCTATGGTTTGATTTACAAAGAAAAATTATCTATGCAGTTAAGTTGAAAAAGAAACCTTGAGCAAAGGAAAATGAAAGTGCTATCAAAATAGAGTGAGACAAGTCAAGGTAGAATCTTCAAGTCATAAAAATGCTTCATATCCAATTGGAATTTGATAATTGAGATCGTTAAACTTTGAATTCCTACATAAAGTGGAATGTATGGCTACCTCATTTGCACAACACTTAAACAAAAGTGTGAGCATATATACAAAAGAGGAGAAAAGAAAGAAGAAAAAGGGTGAGTGTGCAAAGAGCAAATATGCATATACCACTGTATTGTAGTATGAGAAAGAGACACTTTTGATATTTTGAATCCCATGTGAACACGTTGATCCTAAAACACTTGGGACTACCTCGCTAACTCATTCGGTTGAACTGGATACTTTTACATTATCTTGAGATTCATCTTTTATAAATTGTTGATCACTAAGGTGTGGAAGCCTGCTAATACTATTCAGATGGTTTGAGTAATGTACTATTCATGAAATTATTCCTATGTATCGTATATGATAAACACATGATGCAACTGCCTCATTTATTTTAATCGACTCAGGTTCTTCAATATGAGGATCACATCCATTAAGCTAAAACTTGCTCGAGACGAGCAAGAGTCTAAGCTTGGGGAAGTTGATGAGTGCATATTTGCATCATGTTTTACACTATTATTTTGCATTGTAGAAGTAGGATCTTGGTATTTTACAGCGCTCGCGCGCACATTTTATGTCTGTTTTCACTAGGATCAGGACAGATGATGGATCCAATGGATCCAATTCTTGGAGCACTTGTACTGTGGAGAAAAGGAGTAAAAAACAACATAAATCACTTATTTGGGAAATATTAATAATACTAGAAGAAAACCAAAAGCGAACAAAGGAGACAAAGGGTTCAAAGACCAATTATATGATCGAATTTTTTTTTCCGGCCATATAGTTCTGGTCGTATAGTTGGCACCGCCTCCGCCTCCTCAAATAGTTTCACCCCGTGCAACTGGATCAGGGAGATGAGATACAGAACACCTAGAAATTGCTCAAAACCTCACCTCCGGAAGGCATCTAGAGGGGGAACTCATCCACCGGGGATCCATCTTCGCCCTGCACAGATCCGGGAGGCTAAGGCATTGATACGTCCATAACGTATCTATAATTTTTGATGGTTTTATGCTAATAATATATTTTTGACACTCCTTTTTGTATAAAGTTTATGATTTATTTGGACTAACCTACTAATAGTTGCAAAAGTGCATAATGTTCTTGTTTTACACTTTGATGTGTAGGAATTACCAAGAATACAAGTGGAAACCTTGTTGGAGTCAAATTATGATTTTTCCAGAAATCTGTCTCAAAACTCTTTTTGAAGATGGTCACGTTTCAGGTCGAAGACGGCATCAAACGGAAAACTCTTCAACTATAAAGTTGTTGGAAATTTCACGACAAACGCTTTGGACATAAATTCTAGCTGATTCCGAGTCCGGACGAGCCTTTTAGGCCCGATTTACTACAGCTCAAGATGGGGTGACGGGAATCCGAGAAGCTATATAAAGGGAGGAAACCTAATTCGCCCAGGGCATCTCCACCCACGAATTTGCAGCCACCAAAGCCACGTTTTTGCCTCCCCCATGGATCCCATCTCCATGGGGGAGGGCTCCCAAGAAGCCGTGAAGGAAGGGGCTAAGGGGCGGTGCTCCCCCATGATACCGACGGCGGGGAAGGAGTCCCCCGCGCCGCCGCTAGCGTCGCCGCCGCCCTCTTCACCATCTTGACCATCTTCACCGCCATCTCACTACTAGGAAACAGCTCTTCTGTGGCGCATGCAAATACATCTTCTGTGGCGCATATCCTAGTCGCCACTGTTATCTCGCCACTGATATCTTCTTCCTGTGGCGCATATGGGTATGCGCCACAGAAGTTCCAGACTTCTGTGGCGCATTTCTTCATATGCGCTACAGGAAGAACTTCTGTGGCGCATTTACGTGTATGCGCCACAGAAATGCCATGCGCCACTAACTATATAATTATATGCGCCACTGATTGCGTAACACATATTCAAAGTAAAATACTTTCCTGGTGTATAATCAGGTATTTATACAGGATTTATACAGTATTTATCCAGATGAGTATAAAATACATTGCACAAGTAGTATATGCATGAAAACCGACATATATATAATACAAACACTTAGAGCCCGATCGAGATACATATATAGTGTCAAGTGCCAAATTTTTACACAAGCGCCGAATACAAAGTTCATATCATCTCATATTACAAATATGAAGTGGCCACCGTCGCCTACACTAGGGTCAAATAGAATACAGCTGTGATAATGGTGAGCAAGAGCATTAGCCCAACCAATATCTTCATCCGGTTCTTCTTCCACAAGTGGTTCCTCCACTTGGCTATCGCCTCCTCTCTAGTCGCGTATCCTTTGTAGATGTTGCCGCTGAACTTGTTCACTTGTTTGTGGCAATCCTCCCACTCCTCGTAGACTCCTGGAATCCTACCCATGTACACCACATACCACCTCGTCGCCATCTCTATAGACGACAAGGCATATTAGTAAAAATACAATGAAAAGAATGAATAAAGGGTTCACATCCATATATATATATGTTCATAGAATATAAAACAAAGGATCCATAAACCTAAAAGTTAGATCATCATAGAAGCAATAAGTTCAACGACAACATGACCACAAGGTAGTTTAAGTCTAACAACAATGACCATTTCGACCACGAGATAGTAAAGTTTATGACACACACACACACACTAATACAGCAGGCGTCCATCAAGAATATACACACACTAGATCATGCTAGAGGCACACATCGATCATGATGAAGACTTCCTCTTCTCGCTCGGCTTCGGGAATGGTAGATAGCCCTCTTTCGTCATCCATGTCCTTGTGTCACCCTGCTTATGGAGGCGTTCTTCGATGTCCCTCTTACTCAACCCACTGGCTTGTTGTAGGGCACCGTCCCTTGTGTTGACATCTTCAATGATGATTTGCGACAACTTCATCTGAATGTGATGGAAGTCTTCTCTAAGATCAACATCATCGATTTTCGCCAAAGTTTCGGCCCATCCTCGGAGACTAGATGGTAGCGTTAGGTTATGGCAATCCCGAACATAGCCTTTAAGGTGATGGAGGACGTAGAAGGCCTCCTTGGCACCAGTAGTCAACTGCTTGACGCAGGGGAAGTCGAGCACGTGCTTGAACACGTGTTTGCCATCCTTGATACATTCCCCCTTATCTATGAAGGTGCATCCCTTCTTGGTGTAGACCTCGAGAGCCTCATTGAGAACACCCCTTATTCTGGTGTAGTCTTTCTTCTTTGTCAAACTCCCCGAGTCGAAATACGTGGCTAGCGAATACCTCGAGGCAAGGACGATGAGTGTGCAGTATTTGTCTCTGCGCAACACAGTTGGAACGGAATGTTGGAAAAAGAGCAAAGGAAAGAAATCTATAAGAAATGCATAAGTTACGGTGGCGATGAGCGAGTGTGTGTACTTACTCGGGAAAGAAAGGCAAAAGAAGTGTGCCCTTCCTCTTGTTGTCCACCATGAACTTCTCGAGGTACGCCGTCGCCTTGGTCCGTGTCTCTGATCCTTCGACCAACTGGTTGTCCCGCATGTAGTAGGGATCCACTATCGCGATTTCCGGGGTACTTTCTCTCTTGATCGTGAGCGCCAAATTGAGCGCGTATAGGCGGACCAAGTTATAGTCCAGCCGTTTCGTGAGAAATAGCTTGAATATGTTCTCGAACGCTATGAAGAATATATCCGGGAGGGTTCATCGATGAAGCCCACGTCCAATGGCACCTTGGCCGTGAAAACCAGGTAATTTGGATCTTCGTCTTTAAGAAGGAGGGCCTCTAGTGTCTTGACACCCTCGTGCAACGTTAACATGGCTCCAACCGCAATGTGGATCACATCCGGAGTCAATATCGGATCACCAGCTACATGCACTCGGGGCAAGCCAAATTGTGTGGATGGTACGACGACGGCATCCTGACCTCGGATCCTCTTCGGAAGAGGCTGGCTCGCTCCCTTCTTATTATTATTATTACCTCTCTTCCTGTAGTGCTTCTTCTTCACAACAGTGTCAGCCACTGCCATCTGCTCATCAGTCGCCTTTCGGAGTGTGTTGGGGCTGAAAACCAATCCCGGTTTCTCTTGTGGTGGATCAGCGGCCGGAGGCGTCTCTTGAGAAAGACCATGGAAGACCAGGCGCTGTGTGCATGTATTGGGCCGACCAGCTTGATGGTCGTCACGAGCTGCGAAGGGTTCTTCATCCATAGAAGGCATATACAATCCTTTGGCGGCGCCGGTGTTGATGAAGTCATCAACATTGACCAATTCATCATCATCTTCATGGGTGCCATCATGTGGTGGTGGTAGCAGGGGCGACGGCGGTTGCGGCACAACGTCTTTGCCATGTGGCGGTGCACACGCTGCCAAGAGTTGATGGTGACGGCTGGTGGTGGCGACAACGGCGGCTACTGGCTTCCGAGGTGGTGGCCGAGCGATGATCGGTCAAGAGGTGGCACCAGTGCTCCAACCCCCCCCCCCCCCCGCCGCAAGACGAATCTGGGTCTTCGGCCATGTCAAGGGCCAGTTGTAGCATTCCCCAAGGGTCTTGTGTTCGTCGGCTCCCTGAGGTTGAAAGGGGGGTCCATGTCGTCGCACCCTGGAAACACCCGAGCCAACCTGACCCTCATCACGTCATCATCCATTGGATTGTTGTGCATCGTGCGGCTCGCCGGTTGTATAAGAGTGCCCTTGGCAACATCCTTCAACTCACCGCCGACATCTTTAAGCAAGAGTACGCAAGAAGTGTCCTGAGGCAAAAACATGTTGTTGGGCGTCATGAGATGGCAACAGTCATGCATCAAAGGCACAAAGGAGATGACGTGCACTAACTAATTAGTTACCTTGGTGATGGCGTGGATCTCGGCTAATGTAGAGACACGGCCGATGCCAGCGGCCGGCCTATCATCATCTGCAATCTCCCGCTCGGGTGCCTCACGAAGCACCACCGCCGTCGGCTGCGCCTTATTGGTATCTTTGGCGGGAGGGGGCGTCGGTGTGACCAAAACGAGGGGTTGCGTCCCGACGTTGACGGCCGGCGGGGTCACCAGGTCCAGCGACACAGTAACATTGATGCCCGAGTTGCTGCCGCTTAAGCTGGGCAGATGTATCGGCCCCTGTCGACCTCCCGCATTCCAAGCAGTAAGCCCCTCGAAAAACTCAGGGGGGTCATCGAGCAGAGCTTCTCTTCCACTAACTTGTCCACCGTTTTCTGGTCCACCGCCTTCTCCTCCAGTGTCTGCACCTTCATCTTCAGCTCTGCAACAGCGGCTTTATCCTGGTTCTTCCTCTCCCTTCTTTTCTTGGCGTCCTCTTTGTAGTACTCCTTGAACTTCATGCTCGTACCGAAGCCGGACACACGGCCAGCTAAGGACGTCAGCAACCCCCTGTCCCTCTTCTTGTAAGCATTGGTCGCCCTGTTGAAAACCGTGTCCCACGGCTCTGTCGAATCCTGGGACGACTCTGTGGCAGTAGCGTTCAGTTCCTCTTCCTGTAGAGACAAGGAAAGGTGAACCCATTTAGATTCTTGACTTCATTATCTTAATTAGAACGCAATAGACTTGAGATTGGCGATAAATTCCTTACTAGCTTCTTCTCGAATGCCTTCACCTCCGGATCGTCGGTGATAAACTCCCCTGTTTCCTTGCCAGGTAGTAGCGGGCCTAACCAAATTGCCTAAGCTGCAAGTCCGTGATTTTAATCCAAGGGTTGTCTTTACCAAGGCGTTCAAGCTCGGCGTCCTCCTTGTCCCAAATGGCTTGTTTCCCCCTGTAACCGCCGCTTCCAAGGCGGTGGTTACCTATGTTCTGTTCCCGCATACTCCTTCCCCATTGAGTCCATTTTATAGCGTCAGCGGTAGCTATATCCTCCTTGAAAATCCTAAACTCTTCGTCGAGCATCGGATTTTTCTTACTAATAACCTCCCAGCTTTCACCTTTGTCAATGCTATTCTTCACCCGGGTTTTCCAGCTGCTCAAGGCGTTGCTCATCTTTGTGAGGGCTAGTTTGTTCACCGGGTTCTTATTTCTCTCGAGGTTTCTAAACTGCTCTGGGAATCTGTATCGCTTGTGAAGCTTCTTAAGGAGGTTATCGACCAAAGCTACATGGTCAGCATGTCTGATGTACTTCGTGTTGATCGACCTGCTTTCCCGGACGATGCACCCGAGTTGCAGGCCATACCCTTTAGCAATAGCCTCTGGCGCAATGGGTTGGCCACTTTCTGTGACCTCAGTGAACTCATCACAGACGGTGGCAAGCACTGGCACCTTCCGCTCCTTTTGTTCCTTCTTCTTCTTCTTCTTCTGAGAAGCGGCCGGGTTGCCGCTACCGCCATCCGTGCGCTCGCCGCCATTGGTGCGGGCGCCGCCATCGGTGGTGTCATCCTCTTCGCCGCCGCCTTCACTAGTTTCATCGTAGTCGTCTTCATCCCCCTCGTAATCAGGATCTCCGCCCTCATTGGCCCCAGCAGCTCTGGCGACGGTCGCCTCCTCCTCCGGTGGTGGTGTCATCCTCATCGCCTCCTCCTCCTCCTGTTGGGACCCCTGCCAGAATGACTGGTTGGCCTGTCTAGCTTGTTCTTCGACGCTGATCATGTGCTTAGAAGGGCATACTCCTTGTTGCCCGACATGTTTGCACTACTCTACTTAAAAGAGGCAAAAAGTTAGCACAAATCTCGGCCGAAAAATTCGGCATGACCTTTGCTAATTCTTTGACCTAGGAGTGCCCATTTCTCAACCGAAACGGAAGTGAATCGACACTTTGGGAGAAATGGGCAAATCAAATGAAATCCCTGCAAGACAAAACACCCGATCCCCATATTGACAGCCCCATGCATTGACCCCAGCATCCATCATATCCATCATCCACATGCACAGTATATATAACAGATATAGTACCAGTCCATCATCACATCACAGCCCCATGTATATATTAGTGTATGGACCCAGCAACAAAATAGGCCCATCCACAACCCCATTAGTGTATGGACCCAGCAAGAAAATAGCCCCATCCACAGCCCCATTCACAGCCCCCATCCACATCCCCATTGAATCAAATAGCACCATATAGTACCAAATAATCCCAGTATCATATAATCCCAGCACCATATATATCAAACAACACCATATAATAGTATGGTCCCAGCACCATATATATCAAACAACACCATATAAACAGCAGTAATCCCAACAGTTACTATCAACAGTAAGCACTTGGAGAACAGCAAGAACAGAATAGTATGATTATAAATAGAATTCTGGGAAACCCTAAGCTGCACATCATTCTCTAGTGTCATTGACCACTGGAGTAAAACACAGAGGAATGTATGGAGAAGAAAACCTCCCACTAGCAATACCATAACAAAAACAAAGCACAATGATAAATCTAGGGCCCATACTTTTCTCATTCATTTGTTTAGACTTAAATATGCACAACAGGATGAGCCCACACAAGGGCCACTAACACCATGTAGTGACCACTAACTAAACCATTCTTAATATACTTACATCTTAAAATTCTCTTCCATAAACCAACACTATATTTTAGCTTCCATAGCCACTTACTTAATTAACAGGCACTAGGTAAACAACTCCCCAAACCCCTTGTTATTTAGGCCTACAAGGTAACTAATGTCGTGAGCACTAACAGATGTAGATACTAACTTTGCATTAGTTAAACTGTAGATACTAACAAATGTAGATACTAATATTTCCACACTGCACAGGAAGGACAGATCAATATGCTAAAAGAACATCCAATCAGCTTTGCAACCTTAGACTACTCATTCCAATATAGTAAGCCAAAAGGATTGATCTTCGAAACAGCTCTTTTTCTCCAAACTCTAGAACAAAGCTGTCAATGATAAAACAAGCCAGGGGTGGGTTGCAAGTTATTCTAATACTTATTTGCATATATTGGAGTTCTCAGATCATTGCTCAAAGTAGACAAATGACTTGTAATTCCTAAGAAGATACATTGTCTCGATTTATTCTACAAATAATAAAACTAACCACCATTACATCCTCCATAATGACATAGCAGAACATCGGTTCATAACATAAATATAGAAGGTAAAAATAAACTGGTTTTAGTTTCCTTCTTCTTAGTCAAGCACCTTCAATTCGAGGGTTCACCTTGTTGCACACCAAAGAAGAAGGCCACGGCATGAATTCATATACACTGAATATCTCAAAATATACACTCATATACACTGAATATCTCAAAATATACACTCATATACACTGAATATCTCAAAATACACGGTATGAATTACTCATTTTAACTGAAGCTTGTTCTCTGTATTTGCTTGTTCTCTGTATTTAACTGACAGAGAAAGGGGAAGAGCATCAGAGGGGGGTGGGGGTGGGGGGCGAATCGTGGGGGGGTGGGGGTGGGGGGACGAACTTGCTGCGGTGGTTGACAACGACGAGGGTTGCAGGGTCTGGCGCGACGGCTCCTCTTCCGGCGGCTCTTCCTCCACGGGCTACAGGGCGGCTCCTCCTCCGGCGGCTCCTCCTCCACGGGTTCGTCGGGCGGCTCCTCCTCCACTGGTTCACCGGGCAGCGCGGCGGTGGCGGCTCCGGCAGCAAGGGCTAGCACAGCGGTGTGACGTCTGCGGTCGTCTAGGGCTAGCGCGCGGCGGTGACTGAGAATGGGGAGAAGGGGTGAAGCAGGCCGAACCGTTTATTTTGCTAAGTCCTGAGGTTCTGTGGTGCATTTCGGCAATATGTGCCATAGAAGTTGGAACTTCTGTGGCGCATACTGCCAAAATGCGCCATAGAACCTGTGGACTTAGTACAAAACGCGGCGTGCGTGGTAGTATGATAAGATCACACACTTGCCTTAGTGGTCTCTGCTGCTTGCTTGTGCCATTCTAAACCTGAGGCAGCCAGGTTTGAATCCTGGCTGTTTCACACTTTTTTATTTTTTAAAATATATTTTTAATTATAGATCTGTTTAAAATAAAGCAAGAACATATACAAACATTCATATTTATTCAAAAAACTCTCTCCCCGAACATATACAATCATGTAATGTGTTTTTAATTATATATATGTCTAAAATGAAGCAAGAACATATACAAACATTCATATTTATTCAAAAAAACTCTCTCTCCGAACATATACAATCATGTGATGTGTCGATCTAGTGTCCCTTCACAATCTTCTTGCCCTTTTTCGCTGTGGTTGAATACTTTAGCCCGTGAACTTTGAGATTTCTTCTTGTGAATGGACAACCTTTAGTAGGCAGTGTGGTCGTCCTTCTTACTTTAGTAGTATTAGGCATCTCGAAGTACTTGTCGAATTCCTCTTCAATCTTCGGGTCGCCGTTTTTGTCGAAGTTTTGCTCATTGGCGGCTCCTTCCATTCCGATGATGCTCCTCTTGCCCCTCCTAACTACAACACGGTTGGGCTTTGAAGGGTCGGTAATAAAAAAGCATTGATCAACTTGGCTAGCGAGTACCCAAGGCTCATTTTTTGCGGAGGCGTTCTTTGTTGATTTGGCATCTGGTATAACCATTGTGGTGAAATAGCGGCCTTCTTTTTCCATGTTCTTGGCCCATCTAACACGGAACATCGGTACGATCTGTCCACAGTAGTCGAGCTCCCATATCTCCTCGATCCTTCCGTAGAATCTTTCCATCATAGTAGTCTCGTCATCAGCAAAGGATAACATAGTTACTCCTGAGTTTTGATATTCACTATTCTTGTCCTTTTCCTCGGTGTAGAATCTATAACCGTTTATGTCGTATGACTGATAGGTCCTTAGGTTGTGCCCTGGGCCCTGCAACAAGGAGAATATGAGTTTTTGGTCTTCCGTAGAAGGCGTCTGTGGGGGATTGTCCAGTTGCCTTTTCTTGAACCAACCCATGAAGCTGAAGTTGTGCTCTCTGGTTACGTCTCCGTTCTTCCTCGGCCGGCCCTGGTCGATGTACTCCTGCTCGATTAAGCTTCTGTGCTCTTCGACCCAAGGGCCGACCACTTCAATGTGTTGTAGCGCGACTTGGTGTGCCCTTTCAAAATCAGTGCGTCGACCATCAATGCCGACATGTAGTGAGTGGCAGCCCTCGCGGTGACCATATCCACCGAGCCTATCGAGGTGCTTCTTTGTGGGTATTCCAACATCCTCGTTCTCGGTGGTTAGATAATTCTGGCAGAAGGAGATGCACTCGTAGATCAGAAAGCCCTTGGCTATGCTTCCATCTGGACGAGACCTGTTGCGAACGAATCCTTTGATGACACCGTTTAGCCTTTCAAACGACATCATGTTGTGCAGGAATGTCGGCCCGAGCTAGATGATGTCGTCCATGACATGTACAGGCAGATGCACCATGATGTCGAAGAATGCGGGCGGGAAGTAAATCTCAAGCTCGCATAGTATCATCACGATCTCTTCCTGTAGCCTGTCGAGCTGCTTCACACCGATCGACTTCCTAGATATGACGTCAAAAAAGTTACAGAGGCCAAACAACGTCTCACGGACATGCTCGTCCATTATCCCACGGATCGCAACGGGGAGTATCTGCGTCATCAGCACGTGACAGTCGTGAGACTTCATACCGCTGAACCTCTTCTTTGCCACGTCCAGATATCTGCTTATCTTCCCCGAGTAACTGTGAGGAACTTTCACTCCTAAGAGGCACCTGAAAAACTGCTCGAGCTCCTCCAGACTCAGAGTGAAGCAGGCAGCGCGAAGCACCACCTCATTCTTCTTAACTCTTTTGCGGCGACCTTGAGTCCCTTCCTAATGATCATCATCATCATCACTATCAGGGTACTAAAGATCTTTATTTATGCCAAGCAATTTAAGGTCCTTTCTTGCTTTCGACCCATCCTTGGTCCTCTCCGGCATGTTCAGTAGAGTGCCAAGCAGACTCTCGGTAATGTTCTTCGTGATGTGCATTACATTGAGGCTATGGGGAGTGTGAAGGACCTTCCAATACGGCACGTCCCAGAAAACAGACCTCGCTTTCCATACACCAAGCAGCGGCTTTGTCCTCGGTCATTTTTTCCAAGCGCAGGGCAATCTACCCAATTATTCAAAAGCTCCTCGATTTCTTCGCCGCTCCTCGGATGCGGGGATCTTTTGAGCTCGTCCTTACCATTGAACAAGTCACCATGTTTTCTCCACGGGTGATCCATGCAGAGCCACTTTCGAGTACCTTGGAACACGGTTTTCGAAGACCCGGGATCCCTTGGTAGCTGGAGATGCGGTGTCTCATCCATGCACTTGACGCATGCATTGTGTCCGTGGTTCACCTGAGCCGATACATATGCGTAACCAGGATAGTCCTGCACGGTCGTGAGCAACGCGACTCTCAGATGGAAATATTCTTTAGTGTAGGCGTCCCACGTACGGGCCGGCGTCTCCCACAAGCTGGCTAACTCCTCTCTCAATAGCCCGAGATACAGATGCATATCGATACCTGGTTGTTTCGGCCCCTGAATAAGAATGCTCATGTGTACATACCTTTGCTTCGTGCATAGCCACGGGGGGAGGTTGTATGGCCATACAAACACGAGCTAGGTGCTATGCGTGCTACTCTGGTTTCCAAAAGGATTGAGTCCATCGGTGCTCATACCTAGCCTGACGTTCCTTGCATCGCCCCCGAACTCTTTGAACTCGATCTCTAATGTGTTCCACTGGCTAGCATCTGAAGGGTGTGTCAGGATCTTGCCCTTCTCTGGATCATCTTCAGGTTTCTCTCTTTCTGCGCGCCATTGCATGAGCTTTCTTCCTTAGGATCTACGAAATATCGCTGCAGACGAGGGGTGATAGGAATGTACCATACCACTTTTCGAGGAACTTTCTTGTTCCCTCTCTTGTACCGTCCTTGGCCACACACCGGACATGTGCTTCTATCCGTGTACTCGTTCTGATAAAGTGCGCAATCATTGATGCATGCGTGGTATTTAATGTGTGGTAGCTCGAGAGGGCACACGATTTTCTTGGCCTCCTAGATACTTGTTGGCAATGTGTTCCCCTTAGGAAGTCGGTCGTGCCAGTATTCCATGTTCGCGTTGAAGCTCACATCGGTCCATTTGTGTTCGGCCTTCATCTCTAGAGCCTTGAGTGTTACACTCAAATGTGTATCCTCGGGGCGACACCCAGGATACAATGGAGTCATCCCGTCTACCTCCATTTGGGCCAGCTTGGCTTTCTCTCTCGCTGCAGCTTTGTCGTTGCTCGTCTCCTTGAGGAGCAGTTCTTGAACATGAGGGTCCTGCAAGACTGAAGTTAGCAGCGTCTGTGTGTTCGCGTCTTCTCCTTCTTCATGATCATGCCCGTCGTCATCTCCTTCTCCATGTTGATCATGCCTGCCGGCATCTCCTTCATCATGATGATCATGCCCGCTGGCATCTCCTTCGTCATGATGATCATGCCCGGTAGACTCTTCGTCTTCTCGCTTGCCCACGTCTTCGTGACCACCACCATGTCCTGCTGGCGCCTCATTGAGCTCGCGCATGAAACCGCGCCTGAGCAGGTGACCCTCCAATTGTCCAGATTCAGGGTCGATCTAGCGCTGCAGTTTGCATGTTCGACATGGACATCTTATCATGGTCTTGTTGTTCAGAATCATGTCCTCCTTCGCGCCTTTCCTGTACCTAGCAATTCGACCTTCGCTCATCGTGAGGACCATGGTTGCCTGAGTGGTTAAAATAGAGAGTATAGGTTAGAACCACACCATATGAACACACACATGCATGAATGCTAGCCGGAAAAAATTCGGCATGACCTTTCCTAAAATTAGGACATATGGGTAGTGCAAAAATTTGCTGAAATGGAAATGAATCAACATTTCGGCAAACATCCATGCAACCACACCGGCCGGGCCCGACAACAACAAGCAACCAACAAAGAACTTCCTCCCATTGCAAACATTCATGCACCACACAAGCATCGTCTCGCCATGGATCGCACACACACACCGCCCGCGCGACAAGCTTCACCTACATGTTCATGATGGCCAAGTACTCACCTATAGTAGACACAATAATAGCAAGACGAGACCACGCGATGACAGAGTGTGGACAAATAGATCTACAATGCAAGTTGGTGGAGAGGAAATTAGTAAACAAATAGAGATGTGAGAGAGAAAAGTAAAGAACTTTTAGATCTAGAAGTTGGACCGAAGCTTCCACTTACCAATCTATGGATTAAAGTTGGTTTAGTTACAAGAAAATGGAGAAACTATGGGTAATATGGGGTGTGAGGGAGGAGGAAGACGAGTTGGCAGGAGGTAGAGATGTGAAATGGTTGGTGGTGGATATGTAGATAAGAAAGCTAGCTCTTGTCACCTTTTTAACATGGATCTGGACGCCCTCATCTGTGGCGCATATGGAGGAAATGCGCCACAGATGTGAAACTTCTATGGCGCATAAGTCCATATGCGCCACAGAAGTGGGTGAATAAGATTCTCTGTGTGGGGCCCACCTCCAAGTTCTGTGGCGCATGTCGGACTTATGCGCCACAGAAGTGACACACATCTGTGGCGCATATGACAACATGCGCCATAGAACTTGGGTGAATTAGATTCCTGGTGGGGCCCCCTCCATGTTCTGTGGCGCATGAGGAAATATGTGCCACAGAAGAGGCAACTTTTGTGGCGCATATTTCAGAATGCGCCACAGAACTTGGATCAACCCACCCCGGCCGACGGGTCCCACCAATATTCGGTGGCGCATGTTCTAGAGAATGCGCCACAGAACTTCCAATCTTCTGTGGCACATGCTTTCTGGTGCGCCACTGATGTTTTCCTGTGGCGCATGCTTTCGCATATGCGCCACTGAACATCTTGTTTATCTATAGGTCGTTTCCTAGTAGTGTCTCCATCACCTAATCCTCCTAGTATGCAGTGGTTCATCCTCCCACATACCTCTATACCATCCTATGTAAACATGGTGTTTGATGCTATAAGTTATAATCTTATGATCTATGTCATGTTTGCGTAGTTTCTTTGTTCTTAGATTGAATGGTTGAACGTCTTTGGTTCATTAGAGTTGTATGTTGATATGGTACAGTCCTTTGGTGTCCATTATATTTGTGCGTGCATGGATTAAACATCATAGGGTTTGTAGTATGTGTAAGAGGAAGGGGAAGTTCTGCCGGAGTGACAGAAACCTGAGGACGCGAACCGGAACGTTGCACGTATGGGAGTAAGAGGACCATTAAACTTAGGGCTATGGTTGGGGAAACCTTAATGCATTGATTAGTACTTACGGATGTTTGCTAACAATCCAATCATATAGTACATGTAATTCCAAGTAGTGAAGCGCATGTATATTTAGCCTCTCCCACATAGAAAACTGCATCGAAGACAATGAACCCGATCTATTCGCTATTTAAACTTGGACAAAGCCACCACAATTACCACCACTATTCCACACTCATGGTTCTATTAGTTTAGTGTATTTTATTGCTGCAGCAACTAGCTTTACTTTCTTGTTATTTATTATCATGCAAAGCTATCTCTATTACTCGTATTGTTGCTCTAGTTTTATTTCCTAGATAATGCAAACGTTTAGTGTGGGTAGAGTTGTATCAGTGGTTGATAGAACTTGAGAGAATTATCCTACCTTTATCTCCTCGTTGGGTTCAACACTCTTACTTATCAAAAAGGCTACACACGATCCCCTATACTTGTGGGTTATCAGGCATCGATCTTCATCATCCACTGATACATCACCACCATCTCCTTCCATCCCATCAACATCTTGTCTAGATCTTCTTGTAATTTTCGTACTCGTTGTGGATTTATACATGTACTATTCATCTATGATAGATTTTATTGATATTGCCATGATGTTGATTGCCTCCATGTCTGAGTAGATCATTAGTTCTTGGGGAGATGGAGAAACCCTTGTATGAGATTGAAATAAGATAAAGTCTATTATGATATTCATCTCCATGACCATGTGTTAGATTATCTTCATCTTGATGTTGAGAGAAGTCGACCTCTCAATATTTGCCTCTCATGGGGACTTGATGGAGGGAAATACTTGTTGGTAGATGGAGGCATGTTAGCACTTACAGTGACTATAAAGATGTTGTCACTCCTTACTTATCAACCTAGGAACCGAGGAAACTCACAGAACACTATCCATGCCATGGGATACGTCCTACGGGATTACGTCCCTTAATAGCGCAGTAATTCGATTGATGTCGATTGCTGACTGTTGTGATTATGAGGATGATGTGAGCAGTGGTTGCTGCCTATTTGTCCAAATACGGAGTTCCTCCCACACATACATAGTTGAGAATGTTCATGATAATAATCTTTATCTTAGCTCCTTATAATGCTAGTGGTGTATCCGCTACTCCCTAAAATGTTGTTTCCCTATTGCAGTTCCAATCTCTCTTACATACGTGATACTTACTTTCTGCATTCAGTTGTTTTACTTTACTTTATTGTTGCTCTTATACCTAAAACCCAAAAACACCCTTTTATACAATACTCGCATTTTATCTTATTACTTAGAACTTTATTTAGCATTTCTATCATAATATTTATTTCAAGAGTTATTAGATTTCAGACTCCTGCTCCCTGTGGGATCGATATCTTTATTTCGAAACTAGCTACAAACGATCTGTGCACTTGTAGTCATCAGCACTCTGAGCCAGCAATCCTTGGCTCGTAAACCAACGTCACCATAGGTGATTCGACAACTGACATGGGTGAACCCTCGAAGGGTAATGATCCCTCAGCAAAGGTTTTTGCGGATAATCTATTGAGCAATCTAGGTATCGCCAAGCTTGGCATTACTCGGAAAACTGTAGAAGAAATCCAGAAGTTGGCTCAACAATGTTTGGAGAGCTAGAATATTACTGTTGAGGAAGAGGCACAAGAAGCTGAGGACATAAAACTCTCTGAGCTTCTTGACCAAGTTCGTCTCCGTGACGACAAGCTAAAGGCTAGTGTGGCTCCACCACCATTGATACCTTTGACTCTCACCGAGAAGGTTTCTTCTGAGATGAACATGAGTCTGAACAAGCTAACCCATGAACATTATGTAAGTCGGAATTCAACTCTCTCTTTTAAGTTATTTCATATCATATCCCCTAGCCCCCAAACATGAAGTTGGATAGGAAATATGGATTTATGCTTTCATAGGATGCCGAAGAACAAACTAGGGTAGCCCCCCAAGGCTCGTGCTGATATTTAACATAGTTGAAATATTAGCCCGAGTCTTTAGTAGACTTCTAACTCTGGGTATTATTCTGACTTACAGAAAGTTAATGCTTATAACCAGGATTTGTTGAAGAATATCTGCAATAAACAGAGAGAGATCAGAGATCTCTGTCTAGAGAATGCTCAATTGAAGGTGTCCAAGGAAGAAGCTGAATGTAATCATTTCAATCCTCATACTTTCTCTTTCGATTTTTCTTTTTCACAACCGAATGTTTATTCGACTGTTATCTTGTTTTTAGAGAACTGTTCCAACAGTCATGCAAAATGATTGAAGATGCCGAGAATTTCAAAACCCTGGAGGTGGAGATTGCCGATTTGAGGCGAGAGCTGAATAAGATTAAGGAGGATCATGAGCCCAGTATCAATAGCGTTCTTGAATCATCCAACATGGACACCGAAGAACATGATTGCAAGATCGCTGTCCAGGACAAGAAAATCTCGGATCTAACAGATGATTTGGCCAGGGAAAAGGACATCACCCAAGCTCTTCGGGATGAACTCCAGAGTCTTCGAGCGAAGAAAGCAAAAGTTGACGATGCCATCTTTGGTAGGTTTTCCTGTCTCTGACCTTTCTTTCTTCTGACTCTAAGAGTTCAGATATATTTCTGACTTTGCTTTATATATGTAGGTCCTTTGAATATTCTGGATTCTTCCTCTTCTGAATCTCACACCAGCCGGCTTACTTCAGTCGGAGACCTACTTCACGATTTCTGCCAGTCATTGGAGGACTTTGGTGAAGCCTTAAAGGTTTCTCACATGAATAGAATGTCTGCCTTTGAGGTGCGAGATAAAGCAAAGGAGATGCCCCAGCTTATACAAGATTGGAACATGTCTTATGCGCGAACCGCGGCACAGAATGCCCTAACAATGGTTATGAGCCACCATGGAAGCATGGAAATATGGAAAGAAACCAAGGGTTATTCAACTGTTGATGAAGATGGCAAGGAGAAAAACATCAAGGATGTCGTGTAGCTGAGCTGATCAGTTACGACCCTCCATTCTTCACTCCGGTTGAAGTGCCACCACCCCCCAAAGAAATAACTGCTAAAATTTCCAAAGACGGTGAGCAGACTGAGTCTGCCTTACTTGTCTCGGAAAGATATTGGGGTGATCTGGGTGATGTGTCCAGCGAGCCGGCAGATCCTGCCTCTTCTCCCACATCATAATGTACCAGAAAACAATGTGTTATCCTGAAACAGTCTGATTGTAATAGGTAGTATATTATTTTGCTAGTGCTAAGTTTGTAAGAACTTATGCTTTTTTACTTCCTTTTAGCACTTTTGGCTTTATTTTGATGTATCTGAAAATTTACATAAGCACTTTTTGTTTTGCCTATACTTATCGTTTATCTGATTTTCCGCCTCGTCTCTTTCATGAACCAGCAAACCTTCAGCATAGAAACTTTTCCGAGCAACGAAGCTCAATTGTTAAACCGGTTTAAACTCAGAAACAAAGCCGGCTTCCAGTACCAACAATTCACTACTCGAAAAATACCCGCATCTAACAATTAGACAAAAACCAAAGTATAAACTAGAAAATATAGACTTATACCCGAAGGTAGAATTTTTAGAATCAGAAATCTAACCGGAACAAACATGAGCATAAATTACTTTCAAGTATTCTAGGATTTTCGACTATGACATGATCATTCGGAAATAAGATGGTAATATAAAACTTCTCGGAAAATATTGATGCAACAAATACTATATTTCACTTTGAACATGTACACATATATGATTACAAAGAAAGAAATTTTAAGAATAAAGGAGACATAGCTGAGCAATATTCCATGGTCTGTCTAATTCTTCCGGGTTTGTACTGCCTCCATCTCTCTTTCTCTTCTTAGTAGCAGGTCTTTCTTTGACTGACCGGATATCTGTTAGATAGTAAGAACCATTGTGCAATACTCGGCTAACCAAAAAGGGCCCTTCCCAAATTGGGGAAAGTTTGTGCTTTATTTTTGCACAAGCCGGAAAACCAAGTCGCCCTTATTGAAAGACCGGTTCCTGACTCTCTAACTATGATACTTGCGTAACTTCTACTGATAGGTTGTTGATCTTTGCTCAGCAATGGCGCGAACTTCTTTGATTAAATAGATATCATCTTGTCAAGAAATTTTGGCATCCTCTTCGATATACGTAGCAACTTGGGGAGAAGTATGAATCAAATCACTAGGAAGAATTGCTTCTACGCCATAGACCAAGAAGAAAGGTGTGTACCATGTTAACCTATTCGGAGTTGTTCTCAAGCTCCATATCACATATGGCAATTCGTCCGCCCAAGTCCCTGCAGCACGATGAAGTGGTGCTTCGAGTCTTGGTTTGAGGCCTTGAAGGATTAAACCATTTGCTCTTTCGACTTGTCCGTTGGCTTGTGGATGTGCGACTGATGCAATATCAAGCCGGAATTTTTGATCGTTGTAGAATTCAGCAAGTTCTCCCATAGAAAAATTGCTCCCGTTGTCCGTAATAATACTGTACGGATAACCATATTGGATTATGACGTCCTCGATGAATCTTTTTATTGTTGCTTCATCATAACTTGTGACGGGTTTAGCCTCAATCCATTTTGTGAACTTATCCACCATCACTAAGAGGTGAGTAAATCCACTTGGAGCCCGTTTGAACGGTCCTACCATGTCAAGCCCCCAGACCGTGAAGGGCCATGTTATCGGAATTGTTCGCAGCTGATTAGCTAGAACATGAGCTTGTTTGGCGTATTTTTGGCAGCCTTTGCACGTCTTGACCAGCCGTTCGGCATCAGCCTTGGCTGTAAGCCAGAAAAATCCGTGTCTAAAAGCTTTTGCTACTAAAGATTTGGTTGCAGCGTGATGGCTGCATTCGCCTTCGTGGATCTCCCTTAGGATTTCCACTCCTTCTTATAGAGATACATAACGCTGAAAGACCCCAAATACACTCTGCTTATAGAGCTCACCATTTATTATTGTATAGGTTTTATTATTGTATCTGTTTGTGGACTGGTTATACAGGCTTCAAATTCCAATTTCTGAAAATTGGCTACTGATTGGGGATTTCAATTTCATAAGATCCCAAGAAAACAGAAGTAGGCCTGGGGGTAATATTCATGATATGTTCACCTTTAATGAGATAATTGGTCACTTGGGACTGCTTGAGATGCCATTAAAAGGAAGATCATTTACTTGGTCTAATATGCACTACATGACCTCACAGATAATTGGTCACTTGGGACTGCTTGAGATGCCATTAAAAAACATAGCTCTGTTGTGCTCACAGATAAGTTCAAAACACTACGTCATGACCTCAAAAGGTGGCATGTGAAGCTGTCGAGACTTAAACTGTTAATTACAGGTTGCAATCATGTGATCCTACACTTGGATTCTTTGGAGAAAAATAGACCACTGTTTAGGACTGAATTCAACTTCAGGAAAATTGCCAAAGCTCATCTAGATGATCTCCTTCTAGCTGAATGCAATTATTGGAAGAAAAGATGCACTATAAGATGGATTAAACAGGGGGAGGAGAATACATTTTTTTTTTCATGCAATGGCATCTGAAAGATATCGTAGAAACAATATTTCTATGCTTCGTCATGAGCATGGAAGTGAGATTTCAGACCATAATTCGATGGCAGGGTTGATTTGGAATAGTTACAAACAAAAAATGGGTAATTCTGAAGGAATTGATATGAAGTTTGATCTGGCCAATCTTTTGGTCAGAGTTGAAGGACTTGAGGAGCTCACTAGACCGTCTGAGAAAAAAGAAATCGATGAGGTGGTCAAGGCAATGCCAATAGACCATGCTCCTAGACCTGACGGTTTTAATGGTCTATTTTCAAAAAATGTTGGCCTATAATTCAAAATGATTTCTACAAATTATCCGAGGACTTCAACAATGGATCGATCAGACTGGAGAATATTAATGGATCCTATGTTACTCTGGTTCCTAAAAAGCAAGCACCTATTGAAGTTAATGATTTTAGGCCCATTTCTCTTACAAATGTTTGTCTCAAATTCCTCACTAAATTGGTTGCTAATAGATTACAAGGCAGAATCTTGGACTGTATCCACAAAAATTAGTACGGTTTTTTGAGAACCAGATCCATACAGGACTGTATTGCATGGGCTTTTGAATACTTGTTTCTCTGTCATAGCTCTAAGAAGCCAATCATCATTCTCAAGCTAGATTTTGCTAAGGCTTTCGATACTGTCGAGCATGAATCTATTGTACAGATTATGGAATATAAGGGCTTTAATCAGAAATGGATAGGATGGATAAAGGAGATTCTTTCTACTGGTACATCAGTTGTTTTACTAAATGGTATACCTGGAAAGCAATTCCATTGTAAACATGGGGTCAGACATGGTTACCCCCTATCACCTTTACTTTACACCTTCGGTTCAGATTTATTGCAATCAGCTGTTAATGATCTTGTCAGATTGGGAGAAATAAGCCGTCTAATAAATACAAATGATCAATACTTTCCAATAATACAATACGTAGATGATACACTTCTGGTTATGCCTGCTGATAAGGATCATCTTAGAGCACTTAAGAGATTGTTTCATATCTTCTCTCTTTCAACTGGCATGAAAATCAATTATAACGAGTCTTTGATGATGTCTGTCAATGTTTCAGAAGAGCTAATGACTGAGCTTTCTGAGGACTTTGGGTGCCTGGTTGGTCACATGTCGTTCACCTATTTGGGTTTACCCCTGGGCACTACAAGACCAACAATTGCAGAGTTAATGCCAATAGTTTGTCGGTTAGAGAGGAAACTGACTTCCAGCTCGAGCTTCCTTTCTTAGGGGGCTAGATTACAACTAATTAACTCTGCCCTTTCCTCCATGCCTTTGCATTTCTTGTGTACTCTACAGCTTCCTAAAGGCCTAACAGTTCAACTTGACTGAATTCTAAGACAGTGTCTCTAGAGAGACAAGGTTGATGAACCCAAACAGTCTCTTGCTGCATGGGAATTAGTCTGTTTACCAAAGAACAAAGGGGGACTTGGAGTGGTAAATTTCCAAAAGAAAAATGTTGCATTGCTTATAAAGTTTTTGGATAAGTTCTATAATAAGAAAGATATCCCATCGGTAAATTTGATCTGGTTTGCTCATTATGAACACAAAATACCCCATGCAGAAAACCTATGTGGATCGTTCTGATGGCGTGATGTCTTAAAACAAGTTGACAATTTCCGGTTTGTTGTAGTAGTAACTCATGGCAAGGGGGATACTTTTATTTTCTGGTCTAACAACTGGTCATTGCAGGGCAGTATGAGGCCTCTGAATTTTAGACTCCCTAGGTTATTCTCTTATGTCCTAAATGCAAACATGTCTACAACGCAAGTATACTCAGTGGAAGATATACATGATCTTTTTTATCTGCCCCTTTCTACTAGAGCCCATCAAGATTTGCTAAGCTTGCAACATATGATGACTGCGAACCCATTGATAGATCAAAATGATTCCTGGACATATACTTGGGGGGAAACCTACACGCCTTGGTCAGTTCTATAAACAAATTCATGACCATATCCAGGTGCCAAAGGTTTATAATTGGATCTAGAAATCTAGTTGTGTGATGAAAGTTAAGGTGTTCTCTTGGTTACTTCTGAGAGATAGATTGAACACTAGAGATCTTCTACAAAGAAGACATTGGCATGTCACTGATGACACTCATTGTGAGTTATGCCCATTACATGGGGGTTGTTCGTCTGCGGTACTAAAGTTCCCGGGCCAGCGCATGGCGGTACCTAAGTTGCTTGAAATTGCCGTGTTTCGAAATGTTGGGTCGCCAACTACCGAGAGGGGCCATTTCGATGCAAACTCATCCCGCCCCTGCCAAATTCAAACATTCCGTGAAACTGCCCCATGAAGTATACGGTCAGGACCCTCATGTCGGTCATATATCCGTGACATGAGCGCCAACGTGGCAACCTCTTAGGCAAATCGAGTAACTAAGTGGATTGGATGCATTGACCAATTTCACAAATCCATTCCCACCTTTCCCTAGCACCGGCGGCATTGAAATCCACCCTCTTGGCAGGACGATCCCTTCGGACATTTGACATCCGGTGCCAAGTTGCTGATCCCGAGCTCCAATGGCGCATGCCGTAGCCGCCGTTGTGAGGCTCTAGCCCGCCTCCGCCACCGACGAGCCGAGCAGCTCGGAGGATGGCAGATCCTACTACCAAGGAAGAAGAAGTTCTGGCTACAAGCGGGTGAGCTACCCTTCTCTTTGCTATTCGCACTAATTATAACTGCTAGCTGGCTACTGAACCTAAAATTGTTTGTTAGCCCAACACTGACAAACATATTTTGTCCACAGTTTTCTATCAAGTGGGATCTCTGCGGACCACCCTTACCTAGTTACGGTAGTCATCTTCAGGTACGACTCTAAGGGCAAGTGGTATGGACACCATTGTATCACGATGGAAGCAGCGCCTATGCAGATCTGCACTATATATGGTATGGTTGCTTCTCTGCGTAATCATGATGAATTATGGCCGAAGCAGACTGCAAAGTTCAGCTTCATGGATGAACGTGGCATCATGGTTCCTCTAACATGTGATAGTCAGCTAATTGGGTTGATGAAAAGGTATGCTTCGGATTGCATGTTTGAGCTAAATTGTGATGTACTGGATGTAGAAGCTGCTGCAACTGGGAGTCGCCCTTCTATTCTTGGACAGGGTGGTTGCTCGAACCCAATTAGCTCCTGGTAAGCAAAAGTCTCTTGGGGTTCGCATGTTTGTGCCGAATTGTAATTTTTTGTTTTATTTACTCTGTAGATATTGCGCAGTTATGCAACAGTCTTGTTTCTTTGACAAGAAGCGCCGCAAGGTTAGAAACATGACTGCTGGGTCAGTCATTTTGCTGCCCGGAGAAATTAAAAACGAGTGGAAAGATGATGCTGGACACGATTCTGGTGCCCATTGTCCCGGCGATGCAGAGTACGTGAAGCTAAGAATACCAGAAAAGATTTTGGTCATTATATGAGGATCGAGTTCACCTCTTCTTTGACTGCAATTTCAGTAGGAGGATTTGGAACTATCTACAAATTCCCTGGCAACCACATGATGACATACAGGTGATTATGGAGAATGCCAGAAAAGATTTCAGTCACATCTTCTTTATGGAAGTAATGATGCTGGCATGCTGGAACATTTGGCTATTGAGGAATGGAAAGATCTTTAACTAGGAAAGACCAACATTTACACGTTGGAAATCAAGATTCATCAATGATATTTCTATGCTTCAGTATAGGATTAAGAGAAAATATAAAGCTCCACTTCTAGCTTGGATAGCTGCATTGCCTTGAGCCTAGATTTTGCCTAGCAAAGGCCTCTGTGTTGAGTAGTAGTAGTAGTTCCTTTATGGTTTGTACATATTTTTCTTTGTAAATTGTTCTCTCTTTTCTTAATAAATTACTATGGGGCAATTGCCTCACAGTCCCAGGTCAAAAAAAACGTCTACCGAGAAATCAAGGTAGGGTACTCCTCATCAACTCATGTGAGTCGGATTTGGTTGGGTACTCCTCATCAACTCCTGTGATAGAGGGAACTTTAAGGTGCTCTAGAAAAGCACCATCCGGGACCTTTTTCCGTGCAGAGCCTATTTGAGATAATGCATCTGTTTCCTCATTTTCTATTCGAGGGATGTGTTGAACCTCAAACCCTTCGAACGATTTAGATAGTTCATCCACGGTAGCTCTATACGCTGCCATGTGCTTGTTTGCATTACAGTGCTCCGATACTTGTTGAGCAACAAGATCCGAGTCTCCATAACACATAAGTCGTCGAATGCCAATATCCTTAGCAATCTGGATTCCATGCAGCGATGCTTCATATTCAGCAATGTTGTTTGTTGCCGTCAAGTGGATCTGCAACACATAGAAAAGCTTATCTCCTTGGGGTGATTTGAGCACCACGCCAACCCCCGAGCCCTCGAGCGCTTTAGACCCCTCGAAATGTAAGGTCCAGTATTCCAACTCTGGTAGGGTCATATTCTCCATTGTCTCTGTCCAATCAACAGCAAAGTCAGCAAGGATTTGGGATTTCATTGTTGTACAAGGTTTATACTCAATGTCGAAAGCTGAAAGCTCTATTCCCCATTTTGCGACATGCCCTGTAGCGTCATTATTGTTGATTATGTCTCTCATGGGAGTTGTGCTTACCACGGTAATTTGGGATTAGGGATTTCCAGGATCCGGAACTCAGCCGCCTCCGCAGACAAAGTGGACCCAGAAACTTCTTCTGCCTCTATCATCACTATTGGGGTGCATGGGGCAGGTTTAGCAAAACCGATATAAGCATCGATCTCGCTAAAAGACATGATTGTGTAGCTAGTCATAGCCTCCCTAGCCGGAATCCAGGTCTCATAGAGAAAAACGAGATGGACGTCGCTAGCGTAGAGGATGCGACCGATGACGGTTGTATTGACGATTCCGATTCTTGCAGATTCCGCTCGTAACGCATATTAGAAGCTCACTTGCCCCACGGTGGGCACCAACTGTCGTCAGATTGAGGACAAGTGCGGCATGAGGGGGTCCTCGGGGCATGTGGAAGAGAGGGGTGTGAGGCGTATGGTGTTCCGAGACGGTGTGCACACAAGTTCACCCAGGTTTGAATCCGCCGACGGTGGACGGATCCTACTCCTGCTAGCAATCCAGTAATACGGTAGAGCCAGAATATGGGTTATAAGGGTTTCGCCTATGCGAGTTAAGATTGTAGACTATTATGGGGTGCCCTAAAGGCTGATCCCTAGGACGTCTTATATAGATATCTGGGCTAGGGTGTGGGGCCCCCAGATTAATCATCTGAGAAATCCTTGTTATGCATACACCATGTTCCCCTGATCAGTGAGCCGTGGAACATAACCGACAAGTATCATTACAACATCTGAGACATACCAAATTACAAGACTTACATAAATGTCGTTATGGATACATCAATAAACATCAGCGGAACTCCATCAAGCGTAGAGCCCGATCCATGCCTTAACCTACAGGCAGCTGTCTGGGAGAACATCCTAACTCACATAGTCGCCAACATCATCTTCTTCTTGATATCTGACCAAGTTAATAGCCAGGGACAATGCCAGTGAGTACTTTGAATGTACTCGCAAACCACCTTAAGATAACCATAATAATAAGAGGATATGTAATATGGCTGTGGTAGTAGGAGGGCTCCAAGAGAGGTTCTTTTCTCAATTAGTTTCTCGTGTAGATATAGCATCTACACATCTTTGTTGAAAACCTTTGTAAACATTTTGGAAACCTTTTTAAAAGTTTTGAAAACATTAGGACTAGGTCCCCATTTGTTCCTTTCTTCCGATCGTCCCACGACCAAAATCCCTTTCTTTCTCTTCCGACCATCCCATGGTGAAAACCTTTCTCCTTTCTGACCATCCCATGGTCAAAAACATTTCCAAAGCCTTTGCTTTTCCGAAATCCTTTTTGAAATCAAAACCAGCACCGCTCTACAGCAACCTTCCCAACCGTCCATGACCGCGGACACGGCTATTCGAATAGATTTACACTCTACAGAGGTTGTACACTTTACCCACACCATCCGGGTACACTACCCTGATCTTCACCGATCGTGGGTCGAGTAACCGATCAAGACTCTCTGGATGCCCACTCCAATATAAGTGCCTACCCTATGAGTGTTGTTCCCCTCAAAACCGGGACGTCGGGTACCTAGGACCAACCAGAGCGCATTTTGCACTTCCCAAGTGTTGCGCTTTCAATGAGGGGCTCATAGTAACGCGTGGAGGTCCGTAAACCCTTCGTTCCTTCTCCAGGTCGATGTCTCACATGGACCCTATGTGAGAAGGCCCACCCTCCAGGGATTTTTATCCCCTGTAGTTGTTGCGAGGCAGCTTATACCAGAATAGACAAACATCAAATCCATCCCTGTCCCATTCCAGAGTAATGTGGTTGCACAGGGTTAGTTGTTCTAGCAAAACTGCAAAGAACCGGGTGCGTTTTCGTAAACCTTTTTCCTCCATCTTTCCTTCAGCATTTTGTAAAAAAATATTTTTCTTTCTCAACATCTCTTGGGAGGTCCCACCTCACCAAGGTTTTATCTTAAAACATTTGGTAAAAAAAATTCTGGGGTCTTCCCATCCTCTAGCTTTGCTTTGGCTAAATCAGGGTCTCAAAAAGGGTATGGTGTATTACACCATCTACCATACTAGGGACAAGTGGGTGTCATGAAGGGGGTTGTACTTAATAGTACAAAAGTGTAATAGTTCGGAGGAGCCAAACCACTACCATAAATACAACATCATATAGTAAAACAATGCAGTTTTCATAAAGCAGTAAGTAAAACATGCATAAGTAAAACAGTAGGACAAGGCTTATGAGCAAGAAGGTGGCTTGCCTGATGATCAGCAATATGGCAATATGTCCGTGGACTTCTTCTTAGAATACCCAATAATATACAATAATAACCATCTTCTTCTGCTCTCCGATATAATCGCAACTATCATCGATAGGGAACACATGCAAACAAACAAAAGGGCACAATCAATACAAGGCATACAATCACCAATACCACTCAGCAAACAAGCAATTGAATAATCTTCAATTTAAGGTTCAGTAGTTTTAGAGAGGATTTGATTTAGGAGGTTGAGATGGCCTTGGAGAAGGGGATGAACATCCCTTAGGGTTTTATAGTCCAGGAATAACCAAGGACAAGGGTTTTCGACCAAGGACATATTCTATATGATACCATTTTAAAAACATGATACCAACAGATAGGTATTGATAAAATGAAACCAACAAAAGTGGTTTCACTATTTTATCAATTACCAAAGATTTATATTAATTTTTATAATGAATAAGACTCTAGTTTTAGGAAATAATTCACCAGAAAAGTTCTAGAGCTCCAAAAATTATTTACTTGGGTGGTTAGGTAAGGTTTGATGTACTTGTTCACTTAGAGTTGGAATCATGTCAAGATAATTACCAGAATGTCCTCAGGAAATTCCCAAAGGCAGTTCTGTAGACAACTTGTCTTTTTCACCAGATTTAATCTACAGAGGCTTTTGATATGAGGTAAAGGGCAATGGATAGGTATTGCAAATACCTTCCAGTACAAATTGGAATTACTATTTTCGGAATTGCAGAGCTACTGTAGCAATTTATCTAGTGATAACCCTATATACAGAACTGTTTAATTCCTTAAAAATCAACAGAAGATCAACAAACAGAGGTCTCCTAGATCTTGATAGGGACTGATGTACCACATCACTAGGACGTTGATTTAGGTCCATACCCAAGTTGGTTTGGTCTCAAGAATTTTCTAAAGACAAAACTAGGGACTAATTGTTAAAATTGCCACAGGCAAACAACTATTCACCTTGGGGAAAGACTAATGCCATGAGGTAGGTATCTGATATACCTAGCAAAGAAAGTTGGGTTTACCCAATTTGGAGATGTGAAACTCTCTAAGGAATTTATTTACTAAACAAGATATGTTCTGGTAGATTAATTTCCATAAAAGGTGAAATTAATATCTGGTAAAACTTTAGGCTCTGAATGTTTAAGAAAACATTCATTTACCTGGGAATATTTGTTTCAAGGCATTTAGAGTTGTTTAGCATTATTGAATTGATTTAAACTGAAGGTCAACTTCTGGATTTTAAAGAACCACTAAAAGAAAAGGGGCAGTGCTGGGCCAGGAATCTAGTCGAACTGGGCCACGTAGGGCAAAATACGGCCCATCCGGAGAGGACCAAGGGCGGGAGAAGGGTTCGAATCCCGCTGGGAGGGGGGCCCGCTGGTCAGTGACCGTGGCGGCCGAAGGGGTATCGGGCAATGATAACCGTTCGATTAAAGCTAGGATCGATGGTTGTGCACTGTCGTCCTGCTCGCGCCGGCGGCGGCAGGTCGGAACCCTAGTAGAGGTGGGGAAGTGGTGGGGAGGCTCACCGGAAGGAGGAGGGGAGCCGGGGAGGATGCAGGGCGAAGCGGTCGACGACGACGACTCAGGGGAGGGGCGGCACGGTCGGGTTCACGCCTGGGAAGGTGCCCGCGCAACGGTCCCCGAGCCTAGCTCGCCGAGGCTTCGCCGATGAGGTCGGAGGAGGTGGTCCTGGCCCAAAACAAGCACACATGTGTGAATAGAGGGGGAAGAGGGGGTCACAGGAGAGTGACATGCAGAGGGAGAGAGAGGGAGAGGAGGGAGTCTTGCTCGGTTTTTGAGGGAGGCCGAGGCTCCTCCATCTCCTTCCTCCGGGCAGCACAGGGCAGGGGAGAGGGGGTGGAATGTAGGGGAGGTGAGTGAGGAGGAAAGGGGGCAAATGAGGGGCAGGGGCATGCTGGGGGTGGCCTCTGGCCTTTATCCCGAAGGGGAGAGATGGATGGTGCAAATGTCTACTTTGGACATGGGGGAGGGGTAGTGCTGGCCTGTGATTGGCCTAGAGGGCGGTGAGGAGGGGTAAGAGTGGGATCTGGTCATGCTGGATCTTAGAGAGGGAGGGAGGGAGTGGCGGCTATTGCAATTAATCTCACATGCTTGTCTCTCTCTCTACTTCTCACTTCCAAGCACATGGGACAAGGGATTGCTACAGTAGCTTAGCTACAGTGATGGTCGACCAGAGGAGAGGTGGGTGATGTGGTGCATTGCTTTGCAAGATTGGTGGTGGTTTGATCTTGATTTAACTCAATACTAGCTAGATTTGCTAAATTGAGTAAATAGGTGATTGTGAAGCAAGTTCAAAATTTTGCATAGTACAAGGTGGGAAGATGGTACTGGTAGATAGATGGGGTAAAGGTAGATATCCAGGAATTATTTGGGATTTTTCTGAAGATTTTTAGTTCCCTTTGAATCCTTTATTCATAAAGTGCAGAAGTGAATTCTTGGAGTTCGTTTGATATTTTTACATTGTACAAGGTTGGTTTTTGGTGTGAGAGGGTCCCAAATGTGAATACACACTTAGGGGAATTTTCCCAAGATTTATTGGGGATTAAAAGTATTTAAAACAATTATTATTCCATTTCTGCCTTTTTAGAAAATAGGCAAAAAGAATTAATAAAGGATCTCAAAAATATTTTTTTTTGGGATGGGGGGATAGAGTATGATATATGGAACTCACATGATCCAAAAGTTGGGGAAGTGTTTTGACAAAAACCAAACTTTCCATTGGGGAAGGGGTTTAGGGATTTTGTCTTTTTAAAGGAATTAAATAGATTTGGAGCCATAATAATTATGGGTAATTTTTGAGAAATCTTTATGATCAAGGTAGATGATATAGACAAGGTGTAGAAAGCATTTGCAACCTTGGTAAATGGAAATCCAACTTGAATAAGATGGAAAACAAGGAGTTGTGGATCTAGGGTGATGTTATTTTTATATCACCAAAACCTTGTTGGATCTTGGAGCTAAGATCTCACCTTGATGCAAGGGATATATGGGTAGTTATACCAAGTCCTATAGATGATCAAGGCAGAGGTAGTTTGGATTGGTTACATTTGAGGTGGTCTGGAAGTGATGGCAAACTTTGTTGAAAAATAAGGCTGCCATACCATATGAGTCATGATGCCTTATAAACCATGTTGGTTTAAGAAGCACAAAGATCCACTTGGAACAAGTGAAGTAGATATTGATAGAACTATATGAGTAGAACACAACCATGCAAAGATTTGGTCCATAGAAGGTTGGATGAGGGTGTGAGCTTCTGTCGAAGTAGGCATGTTGACAAGATTTGCAGGAAAAGTTATTTTCTTGCCTGCAAAACCATCAAGAAAAAGTGGGTTGGAGGATGATATAACCAAGGGAAAGAGTGGTCCTCGGTAGTACTTAGGGTGGTTAACAATATGGTTCAGATGCATTTTCAAAAATGTACAAGGGTTGGTAAAAGGAGGCATTCAAAAAGGTGATGTTGGAACAGATTCCAGACTTAGTCAAATTTGGCAGATTTAGGGTTTTTGACTAGAAGGTGGGTGGTGATGATTTTGATGGGTTGCAAGGTACCAAAGCATCATCCAGTGGATGAGGTTGAAGAGTAGATTGAGTAGAAGGGATCCATGCTTGATATTGGTCTTCATTGACTTGGAAGCTTCTAGAATTGGACCACTTCAGAGCTGATCTGGTTAAGGGTTTTAGATGATTACTTAGTAGCTAGGGATCAGATCCAGATTGTATTCTTGCTTAGGGTTTGGTGAGTTTAGAGTATATTGGTCCAACTGATGAGCTCCTAGAGTGGCTCATACTACTTCCTAAGCAAACAAGTCAAACAACAGATCAATGCAATTCATCAGACAGCAGATCAAGGCAACTCATCTTATAAACTAAGCAAACCTACTACCGGGGGTTACCATCAAGCTTTGCTTTAGGTAAGGTTGGGTATTTAGAAAATGTTGTAGTTTGGAATAAGATGAGGGTCTCTTGGTATCTCTACCAAGGGTAGAATTCAAATGCTTCATAACAAGGTTTTGTTAAATCTAGAGATAAGAATAGTAGAAGGTTCTGTCTTGGAAACATCAGGAGATTATGTTATATAGCTCTCCATAGTTTGATCAATAGAAGCTACTAAAATAGTTGGTTTTCAAGGGCTTCTTGGCTCAGGTTTTGAAATGCCAGAACATTTGAGAATATGGAAATTAAGCCAAGACAGTTTTGGGAAGTAGCTTTTATCAACTGGTGTTGAGGTAAGGAGCATATCTCTACACAGTCATAATCATAAACATAGTCAAACAACAGGCAAACACTTTATCCCTAAACAAGAAAAAGTTTTTGTTCCCCCTGATTTTTGCATTCTGGACAGCTAATCAGGGTTGGTGAAATTGGGATGTTACATAGGGTTACAGGAGAGACCTATCTGGCTACGACTAAGAGTCGATTACAGAGTACATCTTGGACTACAAGTAACTACACATGCTTATGTCTGTAAGTCTTTTGGGCCTTCCTGTAGCCAGACTGGACTCCATCTCTTCTCTCTAACTGGGCCGCCCGTGGAGTAAAGCTCTAACCCGAAGTGGGCCACCCTGGTCAGCGAGGCACACTGAGGATACCCGGAAAGTATATCCCCAACAGCCACAAGTTTAAGGTCAAGCCTAATCTCAACCTCAAGTTGAACCTAGGCCACTTCCCAAGAAGAATCAAGATAAGGCTCCCCAAGCCAAGAAATTAATGAAGAAGATAAAGGGGAGCACTTGTTGCTACATATGTCGTGAGAAGGGTCACTTTGCCTCTTCATGTTCAAATGGTACCTTATCTAACCCCATCATTGTTGATGATGATTATTCTCTTGGGAAGGATAAGGATGGCAATGTGTTTGCCAAGTTTGTTGGAACTCAAAGTGGTGTCAATAAACGAACCATTTGGGTTGCCAAGCCTATTGTGACTAACCTCTTAGGACCCAACTTGGTTGGGGACCAACAAGCTCAAACTTGATCAATAGGTGTTTTTGGAGGGCATGGAGACTTGACTAACTCATGAAGAATTAAGGGATCTTCATATATTATATTTGATCAAGCCAAGTTATAAGGATTATCATCTCCCTAGCATATACCCAATGCGCCTCTTTGCAGTGACTCGAACTCAACTCTTTTATATTGTAAGTTACTTGCCCCTTTACATGTCTTGGTTTTGTACCAAGTATGTTTTTGTATTTGTTGTGCCTCATGCTTTCCTAGTTTGTGTATTCAAGTATATCTAGGTGTTTGGAACATCATTTACTCGTGTGTTTTGTTTTGAGCCTCTAATGCATCTTGATGATATCTTATTTGGCTCTTTTCAAGTGGTTAATGGAACATCCCATTTTGCGGGAGTGATATGCCTCGCGCATCTCTCATACCTTAAAATGTGTGTACATGAGTACTACCACTTAGTATTGATATTGTAACCTTATCTAGTCACTATGTGGTGTGTCATACTCATGAGAAATTCAAATTCTAAATTCCCATTAATTATCTCTAGTTGAGGTTGTTTTGCCTCTTATTAAGAAAAATTTAATATCACATTATGGGGAGTAATATGCTTCTTTTGCATATCACAATCCTAGGAAATGTGAACATATGAGGTAGTGCCACTTAGAGTTGTTATTGTTGATTATCTTGTTTCTAGGTGGCATGTTTGCTCAAACAAGGTCCTATTTTTGTTAGAAGCTTTTATTGCTCATCTTTTCGGTCTTTGTTTGAGTAAGAAATTCTTGGTGCAGTCTTCCTCAAATACATATCTCTATATATTTTTGGGAGACCATTTGATTCAAGTTATTCTAATCATTGCTTTACATGATTGTGTGACTAGTTGAAGCTATCAAGAATCTCTATCTTTGAATAGTGCTTAATCGTTTTATTCCTATCCTATGCTTTTTATTGTGAAGATTTATCTTTAATATCCATGCAATATACCACCAGAAATCAATTCCAATACACTCATTGTCTCCGACACTTGATATACTTGTGTGTGGTAGCATTTGTGGATCATCTTCACCTTGGATTTCACCTCTTATTGCCTTATTTTCTTTCCAAAATTTGTTGTGGCTCCCATTGTCTTCCTTGGATTTTGAACATCTCTTTGATGATATTTTTGATTATTATCAAATGTGTTTTAGTGGAACACAAACCTTTTCTTCTCGGAACCTTATGCCATTGTGAAAAGTGTTAAGGGTTTGGTTTATTTGTTGAAACCTTGCTCTTTTGGGAGTTTGTTATCTCATTATTTCTTCTCTATGTTACTTGCTTGAATGAGATAAATCTTTGAGCATTTGTGTTTTTATTTCATCTTTTATGCTCAATAGTTTTTTCTTGGTTCATTTGTTGAACTTTGTTGAACAAATCTTATGTTGATTTGATTCTTTGATATAGTTTGGACAACTAATATGTTTTGTCACACCTTGTATGCCTTATTGAATATTTTGGTGTTTTGTCCAAATTATATCTTTGTTGGATCTTGAAAGTCTTGTGCATGCATGTTTACTAAATGTATATCTTATATCATGTTTTTCTTTCTTTGATCCAGTATATAGGGTATACTCCATAAAACCCTTAAATGGCTAAGATCTGCATGAATTCAAATTTCATCTCTAAATATGCACATATTTTTATGGAGTGTGTCCTATGTGTTGTGCTTAGTCTAACCACTTTGTACCTAATAAGTTTGGGGACCAAGATGTACTTGAATGTTGTTTTAGGTACATTAGAGATGCAATGGATGCTTGTATCATCTATAATGAAGGTGTTGTCACCACATGATAATTGCAGCCAAGCTAGGATGATTGAAGAATTCTTATCTACTACTCCCTCCATCCAGATATAACTGACTTAGGTTTGTCTAGATTCGAATGTATCTATACACTAAAATGCATCTAGATACATTCAAATCTAGTCAAATCCAAGTCAGTTATTTGTGGACGGAGGGAGTACATCATACCATTCCTATCTCGGTTACAAGTATCTTATTAATGCATACTATTTTTCCATCCAATCTCTTGCAGGTTGCATCTTGGCATGAATTTATTTGTTTGTAAATGTTGCGGTTCTTGCAAGGATCTTTGAAAGACTTGTCTATCCTTATTTCTTATGTGAGTAATTTGAGATGATGCATATAATGGGGAGTACATAAAATCATGCTCATGATTCACCAATCCCAAATATGCCTTCTAGAAATTTATTGCACAACAATTCCTCAAGGTATTCTCATGTGCAATATTGTTGAAATTGCATTGAATCCTTCCTTTTTCTACTTGTTGCCTTTCTCAAAATATCCCAACTAGCATTTGTTCCCTTAGTTTTAGTTATGATGTTTTTGATGTTTTTATTTTTATTTGGTGAAGCTCATTGATATATGATGAGAGAAAATAGAGCCATGGGTTGTATATGTACTTAAGCAAAATATCATTTTTTAGTATATCTTATGACTTCCTCTTGGATATCATGTTTTCTTATTTTTATTAACCTCTTATGTGTGGATGTTTCTTTGTGGATTATTATCATGTTTTCCCACTTAAAAACTTATATACACAAGAGTGTTAATCTCTCGCCTTGATAACCTTGCTCTTTGCCAACCGCCTCTCTTATCCTCTTGGTTTTTAATGGTATTGGTAAGGTCTTGATTTATGAGTGCTCGGTTTACTTTTATTGCATCTTCACACACTCATATCTCATTTTTGGTTTGTTTTGGACTTAATCTTGTCTTGGGGAGTGCATTGATTTATATCTCTACTCCTTGTATCTTGGTTGTGTTCTAAATGATATAGAGGGAGTGAGGATTCCATTTTTGTGCATATTGTATTCAAATGAAACAACTAATTTATGCACGAACCTTGGGGAGCTTCCTTATTTCATTTAGAGCACCATTTGTCCATTTGATTATTTGGATCGTTTGATTGCTTGCTTCATCCGTTGAAGTTTCTTCACCTTGTTATCCTTTTAGCAATATTTGATCCTCAATATAGTTGATTTCCTCGAAGTATTCGTCATTGGATATGTGCATATGATTTCACTCATATTACGAGCAATGCACACCTTGGCTAGGAATTCATACTATATTGTCCTTCTAACCTTATCATCCATTTTGGCACCTGTTGTCAATGGGGGAGAAGTTTAGAGGGTTTTAAGGGAAATCATTTTGTACTTAAGATTGGTTTGTTCTTAAGTGTTTGCCTTTCATGCATTTCATCTTTATTACGTTTTGCATGGTTGAATATATAGTGGAAACTCTCCCAAAGGTTATGCTTGCAATGAAATTCAAGTTCATCACAGGTGCATATATTGTGGGGGAGTTTGCTCTATCTATGTTGGTTCTACTCACATCTCCTACATTAGTTGTAGTTTGTGTGAGTAGAATCGGTTTTGATATGGGCTAGTATCTTTGTATTACTTAACCATATCAAATACAACCTCTTGTATACAACTTATTCTCGGATAAGCTGTGTACTTGTTTCTAATATTCATTATATAAACCCTCTTGTTGTGATTGTCATCAATTACCAAAATGGGGGAGATTGAAAGGGTAATTGTCCCTATGTGTGGTTTTGGTGATTAATGACAATCCCAATGGACTAATGTTTTCATTGAGTTTTATATGAAGGAATATTCCATAGGTCATGCTTGTAGTCCATGTGTTGGATTCAAGTATGGATGCCATGAAGATAAAGATATACCTTGAGTATTGGCATCAAGATCATCGAGTTGAAGAAGAATAAGATATGATTAAGATCTTGAGAGTGTGATCTCAATAGAATAATTCAAGTTATGTCTCTAAGTCGGTGTCATGATAGCCTCATTAATTGAGCTATGGTTGACTAAGATTTAGAGCATGTAATCAAATGAAGGGTCCTTTATGTACCTCAAGATATTGAGATGGATCATGAGAACATCCATGGTTGACCAATACAAAGAGTGAAGATTAGATTCAAGTTTGGTCAACACATGAAGCATAAAGAATGTACCACATTGATCTTGTGGTATGGTAAGCTTATAAATTATGCTTCATGAACTAACCCATTATATATGTGTCTTTGTGTTATCTATATTGGTTAGGTATCCTTTCATGGGCATGCATCAAAAGTAAAGATATCATATAGCCCATGAGAGGATGACATCAAGTGGTGATCGTCATCAAGGTTGAGAAGGGCAAGTTCAAGATAAGCATCTCAAGAAGATCATTTTCTTGAAGCTTGCCATTGATAACCCACAAGTATAGGGGATCGTGTGTAGCCTTTTTGATAAGTAAGAGTGTCAAAACCCAACGAGGAGCTAAAGGTAGGATAAATATTCTCTCAAGTTCTATCAACCACTGATACAACTCTACGCACACTAAACGTTTGCATTATCTAGAAAATAAAACTAGAGCAACAATACGAGTAATAGAGATAGCTTTGCATGATAATAAATAACAAGAAAGTAAAGCTAGTTACTGCAGCAATAAAATACACTAAACTAACAGAACAATGAGTGTGGAATAGTGGTGGTAATTGTGGTGGCTTTGTCCAAGTTTAAATAGCGAATATATCGGGTTCATTGTCTTCGATGCAGTTTTCTATGTGGGAGAGGCTAAATATACATGTACTTCACTACTTGGAATTAAATGTACTATATGATTGGATTGTTAGCAAACATCCGTAAGTACTGATCAATGCATTAAGGTTTTCCCAACCATAGCCTTAAGTTTAATGGTCCTCTTACTCCCATACGTGCAACGTTCCGGTTCGCATCCTCAAGTTTCTGTCACTCCGGCAGAACTTCCCCCTTCCTCTTACACATACTACAAACCCTATGATGTTTAATCCATATGTGCACAAATATAATGGACACCAAAGGACTACACCATATCAACATACAACTCTAATGAACCAAAGACGTTCAACCATTCAATCTAAGAACAAAGAAACTATGCAAACATGACATAGATCATATGATTATAACTTATAGCATCAAACACCATGTTTACATAGGACGGTACAGAGGTGTGTGGGAGGATGAACCACTGCATACTAGGAGGATTAGGTGATGGAGATGGCGGTGAAGATGGTGAAGAGGGTAGCGGTGGCGTCGGCGACAGCACGGGGGACTCCTTCCCCGCCGCCGGTATCATGGGGGAGCACCGCCCCTTAGCCCCCTTCCTTCATGGCTTCTTGGGAGCCCTCATCCATGGAGATGGGATCCACGGGGAGGCAAAAACATGGCTTTGGTGGCTGCAAATTCGTGGGTGGAGATGCCCTGGGTGAATTAGGTTTCCTCCCTTTATATAGCTTCTCAGATTCCTGTCACCCCCATCTTGGGCTGCAGTAAATCGGACCTAAAAGGCCCGTTCGGACTCGGAATCAGGTAAACTTTATATTCAGAACAGTTGTCGCAAAATTTCCAACAACTTTGTAGTTGAAGAGTTTTCCGTTTGACGCTGTCTTCGACCTAAAACGTGACCATCTTCAAAAAGAGTTCTGAGACAGATTTCTGAAAAAATCCCAATTTGACCCCAACAAGGTTTCCACTTGTATTCTTGGTAATTCCTACACATAAAAGTGTAAAACAAGAACATTGTGCACTTTTTTAACTATTAGTAGGTTAGTCCAAATAAATCATAAACTTTATACAAAAAGGAGTGTCAAAAGCATATTATTAGCATAAAACCATCAAAAATTATAGATACGTTATGGACGTATAGCCATCCATATTGGTGATAATGGGCATGTGAAGATGTGTCTTAATTAAACTATCCCATAGTGTATATGGGGGAGCTAATTATAAGTCTTCAAAAAGCAACAATGCTCAAGTATTGCATTCTGGCTTGGATGGAGCTTGAAGAGTTGTCATCAAGATCAAGCGGGATGCACAAGGAAAAGGTATGGCCTTGCTAGGTTTTTATTTTACCGGTCTCAAGGTGATTGTTGGGACCAGGTTATAGGATAGATAGCCGCACTATCAAGAGGGGCTTTCGGTTGGGTAACTTGATCACATCGTCGTAGGGAGCTCGATCCTTTGCATACTTTGCATCTTCCTATTTTGTTGCTTCTTGGTGTTTCTCCATGTGAGGTTCTTGAGCTTGTTGCTAACTCTTCAACAAGCCCAAGTTCATCGAAAACGGAATTCGTATGCATCTTCTATGGCGTTTTGGAGTTTGAAGGTTTTACCGGTTCTTCTTATAGGGAAGCTTCATACCTTTCTTCATTTGGGTCTATCCTCCTTTATTGACAATGATGTTTCTTTGCACCATCTTGTAGAGCTTGTTGTCCTCGTCAAAACAAGCCCAAGATCATCGAAATCGGAGACCGGATGCAAAAGTTATTGCAAAAGACCGGATGCTGCCATGCAAAATACTCCCTCCGTTTCATAATATAAGATTTTTTAGTTTTGTGAAAGGAGTTTATCTAGACCTCTTTTAGTGTGTAGGTTCGGGATGAATCTACACACTAAAATAGATCTATATACACTCTTTTCACATAGCTAAAACATCTTATATTATGAAACGGAGGGAGTACAACTCATTGTCTTCATCCTCGGTCCATGTAGAATTTCTTGTACTTCATTTGTAACAAAAATCAAGTAAGTCACAACTCCTTTTACATGAAGAAAAAGAGGAAAAATCACCTTTTTCCAAATGGGTTGATTGCGGCAGGCAGTGCCAGCGATCCATCTCCGATTGGAGCTTCCACGGAGACATGTCCTGCATCCTCCAAATCTGTCCAGAGATCCCGCGCGCAAACCAAATCAGGGGATGGTGGGGCAGACGGTGCCAACTCTAGGATGCATGGGACCTGAGGTGGGCGAGGAGAAAGGGGTGAGTGAAAGAGCATGTGGGCCCCCAATGTGTGGTTTTGGTAATTAATGACAATCTCTATGGACTAATGTTTGCATTGAGTTACACTTGTAGGATTTGTCCATTGGCTTTGCTTAGACCATGTGTTGGATTCAAGGAGGAAGAAATGAAGAAGAAGAAGAAGAAGCATTGTCCAAGGGCATTGGGATTTTTGGAGTCATCTAAAGTGTGAGAAGAAATGTTGTGCAAGATCAATATGCGTCATCTCTAGGAGATCTCATGCTTGAAGCTTGCCATTCTCGGTAGTCATGGATTGATGAAGACAAGGTCAAAGAAGAGGCTTCCCCATGATGTATGGGGGAGCATATGTCAACCATATCGTAAAGTTTTAAACCGCCTATTCACCCCCCCTCTAGGCGGCATCCGTGATCTTTCAGTGAGATTCGACACGACATCGGTGGTGGTAGGCCTCTGGGGAGCCGACAGCTGGTTGCCGTGGTCACCGGAGGTGACGCCGGCTCTGCGTTGTGATGAATCGAGCCCGACGGTGGCCGATTGAGAACAAATCGGGGCGGCGACCAACGAAAAATCGATCCCCTCGTCGATTCCGATGACAACGAGAATCGACGAGTGATGACACTAAGAGATGTGCCACTTCGTGGGGACTCCAAGTGCAAAGTGTTGTAGCAAGAGTAGTTTTCCCATGAGGATAACTCGGGGTTAATATCGAACTCTCGGGGAATAGTCGAAAAATCTCTCTTCGTTCTCGTCAAGCAACCTGCAAAACAATCTTCTTGTCTTACGTCCCAACTCGAGTGGTTGTCAAGCACAAGATGTTGAATATAAGTAAAATAAAATAACAATGCAATAATGTAAACAAAAGCTATTATATAACTAATGCAATAAAGTAAACTTGTTTCGGGGTTTTGGTTGTAGATGCAAAAAAGTAAATATATTTTTGTATTTTCGGATTTAAATAATGCTGAAATTAAAAGGACAAGTGCATGAACTGATCGCGTTTCCACTTCCGGTCCGGGTCACGTGAATGCCATGGTACTCCAGGAACGCCAAACTTGAAATAAAAACAGCAATACGAGCAGGATGTGAGGTCGAGAAATTAAGAAATTGACTCCAATGTCAATGAAATTGAAAAAAGAAATAACTGCACGTACCAACATCATTTGACTAAAGGAGGTATAGCGCTCGACCTCCTAGATCCTCGTTCGATTCCTATCGCTGCCGCCCGCAGATATTTCGTGGAGAGATAAAAAACAGAGATTGAACAAAGACAAAGTGGAAGACGTGGGCGAAAGTACGGTATTAGCCTCTTGGAGGATGGGGAGGGAGTTTTATTTTAATATTCTAATGAAACGGCTCGGTTTCGGTGGGACGCACCGGTCAGTACTAGAAGATTGATAAGTCACGCATGCCAGGACCCGCAGTCAACGTCAAGTTTTTTTCACGAAGATATTATGACTGTCCCAGTTCTTGTACCAAGCGTATATGAATACCGGTACTGCTGGACATCTAACGCTGCCTAATTTTACGCCGTGAATAAGCAAGCCGTGGCATATAATTGTTCGTCACCTTGGTAATCGTCATACCGGGCTAAACTTTCATGACACTTTTTTAGTGCGAGTGATACAGTCTTACACAGTTTATTATGGCAGTCATAATGCGCAAACACGTTTGCACTATGATGTGTGTAACGAATTTCAAGACCATCGAACTCGAACACCTTCAGAAGTGCCTTTTTTTGACAACTCAAAACCTCTTTATTCCACAGCAAGCAAAGTTACATCAAAAGCTAACAGAGGTATGATACTCGACGGTGGATCATCTAGCCATACTGATGGATTTGAGAATTTTGCTAAACTAGCTAATTCATGTGCTACTGCATTTAATTCCCTAGGTTTATGGACGAACTCAATCTTCAAGAATTCTATTGACAAGTGGTACATGTGAATGTGCACCGATTCATCGTGTCAACCACATCCCTGTTGTCTGATGCAAGAATAACTCGATTGCATCCAAGAGACTGGGCAAGGAGTAATCCATTCTTCAGCGCATAAGCTTCAGCTGTCAAGACATCTTTCACAAAATCTAGTTTGTAGTTACTTGCGGCTACATACTCGCCAGAAGCATCCCGAATCACTGCTCCTGTAATACCCCTCAAGGAATCTGCGTCAAATGAAGCGTCAACACTAACCTTCAGAAGTGCCTTGATTTTCTTCCGGGGAGCGTAACTCGCTAGCCTGACTTGTAAATATGAGGTAGACCGATAAAGATTGCCGGACAGGGTACTATTGAACCGGTCATGTCAGGCCCATCAGATATGTGTTTTAAAACCTAACAATATCCAGGGAACGATAATCTTGTCATAATATGCAGTTTAAGGAGACACATACGAATATGCATATTCTCGATGACGATTTCTATGCAACCAACTCCATAGGTAAATGTTATTTGTACTAGTTGAATGCTCGTGCGTTGCTACGGCTAATTTTTTGTTTTACATGTTACACATTTAAATATTAATTTAACGTAAATATTCAACTTTAAAGTCACGTAATGATTTTTTAATCATTTTTGCGCTTTTATTAACATCTTTTGAATTAATTTTTTAGCCATATTACATGCATAATTTTATAATATACACCGAAAAAGTGATTAAATATCAATGCAAGAATACTCAGATTACATACAATTTCTATTTTTTCCGAGTAGTATACCAGCTAGTCCCCGTTCAGTTGACATGTTTAAAAAACAAAAAGGTAGATATGTTTAGGAATAAGATATTGTTAAGGCCAAATGTTATTTATCAAAATCATACGAATATTTATTGGAATATCTATGAATGCCTGTGTGTTGCCCCGGGATATAAAAAGCAAGAAACTCTATAGATTGAATAGCTCAGTTTTTTATTTTAACGACCAAAACAGATCAGGTTGCAAAAAGTATAATCCTTGATCTTCCGTGTGTCATTTGTGTGTACCTGATCTGTTTTGGTAATAACCATGGTTTTTCGGTTTAAACCTGAATTAGCCGCGAGCCAAACGGTTAGCAAATTTGCTAACTGTAACCTTAACCACAAACTGAAAAAACTAAAATTTCGGTTGCAATTGGGTTTTTTTGGTTCGGTTTTCGGCTTCGGTTCGGTTTTGTGCAGCCGGAGTTGACATGGACCTTGAATATTTTTCCTATCATCGCACACTTATAGCAAAAGTACTCAACATCCGCCCCTTCCTCAAATACATAGTCTAATTAAGTGGGTAGCTAAGAAGTGGGACACTTTCCCGTTGCACATAAATTTGAACACAAAGATAAACTAATCGTATGCACTATGATGTTTTTTCTATCGAGATAAGGAGCCTTTGTCATTAGATTAGAGAAAGACTTGTAATTCAAGTTGTGCGTATCATGCACGCGCTACAAGCTTACCGGCTCAAGCCAATATTGTCCTATCCTCTTCACCCTGTTCCCATAGGCTCAAGCCAATATTGTCCTATCCTCTTCATCCTGTTCATGTCTGCCATATATGTATCGTGTCCACTGTCGGGTCCTACTACAACAGGTGTTTTAAAAAAGAGCGCTTTTACGGTGGTTGGCCAATACTTCCTGGTACTTCTCAGTACTTCCCGTCAAATTTACTCTGACCCTCAGATCTGCACATTAATTAGCGGTTTTGAAATAGAAACACCCGTGATAAGGGGTAATATTATGGTATTTATAGCCTACCTATGATTAATAAGAGGTATTATGGGTCCACGGTCAGTCTCTTTCTCCTCTCTCCTCTCTTCTTTCTCGTTGTTCATCTTCTTCCTGCAGACGCGCACACACGGGAGTCCTCGGGTGGCCGGCGCCGGTGCTGCTACCCCGCATGGACGGACTCGCCGCCGAACTGGTAAAGTCCGTGGGACACGCCGCGGGAAGGGACCAGGGCGGCAGGAGGGGTTGGGCGCATCGCCTCGGATGCTTCTTCCTCGACGACGCACGCGGGGCGATGATGCATTGATGCTGACAGCAGGGGAGGACGGAGACACGAGATGGAGGTGGATACATATGCCTGTGGACATGCACCGCGCTCGGGGAGGGGACGAGGGTGGCGGGGAAGGCTTAGGTGCACGCAGCCTTAAGCTCGCGAGCTCGGCAATGGCGGTCGGGTTCAAGGAAGCTTCGGGTGACGTGAAAAATGAAGTATTAGAGGTCATGGAGGCTAACTAGCAACGGCAGGAGCCTCTCCACTGATTTTTCCGAGAGCAGCAGGGCTTCAGGTGGGTAGCCGCCGGCGGAGAGGTGATGAAGACGGAGAGATACCGATCAAGGAAGAGACTGGCTGGTGGGGCCAGTGGACCTTAAACTGATTTATTTAACATTAATAAATAAAATAGATCAGTACTTTCCAGTACTTCCTAGTATTTTATTTCTTGTACTTCCCAGTACTTCCTACTTCGCTGCCGTTGGATTGACATAGTTAGACGGTCGCTAAATTTGCCAATCATGGGAAAACTTGTTTTTAAAAAAAACCTTGTGAATCTTGCGGATCAGTAGCTCTTCCTTCTCACCTACAACCAGACCAGGTGCAGTAGCACTTGAACACCACCTTCCATCAATCCAGCCGTGGACTCTGCCAAATACAAGTAGTGACACGAGCCACTTTAGAGCAAGATTCAGCTAACGAACAATCCGTTATTAGAAGATCTTAACAACATTCATTGGATGTCTGAAACTCTGAATATGTCCAGACACCGGGGCCAATGATGTAGCCTTGATAAAGTTCAAGACCTGAACGTTGTGAAGAACATCGACATATAACCAGGCGTGACGTCCACAAAAACCATGGAGATGCATCATGGCAGACCCCCGCTCCTCCCTGCAACGCATTGGCGGGTTCAACGTCGAGGACACTGGCAAGATCAGTGGGAGCACCGTCTACTCAAACTCGTCTTCCCTGGTGACCATGAGCTAGGCCGGAGTAAGTGGCGTAGGTCAGCCAGACGAGGCATATGGCTGTATGAGACACCATCGGTGGAAGGACAAAAGGACTAATGAAGTAGAACATAAATATTGCAATGGCATAGCTGGCGAATGAACTTATCTGAAAATGAAAAGGAAACAAAAATACAACGCAGAAATGAGTTTACTATGAAAATAATTCAAAAAGGCATATTTACAGATAAAAGAATAGTAATTTGCTACCATTGCTGCAGTCCAGGCAGTTTTTTCTGGTCTCTTGCATTTTTGTTCCAGAAAAAGATGTAGTTATATCATAGTAGCTTGGAAGAGGAAGATCAAATTTATGGATGGCACTACAATAGATCATGTTAATTTTCTCTGCTGGTCTATAATTAGTAATGAAATGTGGAGATGATACATCTGAACTGTACCGACAAGCAACTCAAATAGTCCAAGCTATTTTAGAAATATGATTTCACCGTAAGTAGAAATGACGTGCGTCGCTACGGATAGACTAAGTGTAGAACACATGATTTTAGCAAAACAATTAAACTTTGATATCATTGAATGCAAATGATAAACTAAAACACACCTTTCTTACCATCTACAAATTAAGACATGTTTCGTTCCTAATTGTCTAAATGAGTTTATGATTAGCAAGGCACCCGTATTTTGCGATAAGTATTCCACCTTTTGCTTATAAACTTTGCTATCATTGAATGCAAATGATAAACTAAAACACACCTTTTTTACCATCTACAAATTAAGACATGTTTCGTTCCTAATTGTCTAAATGAGTTTCTGATTATCAAGGCACCAGTATTTTGCGAGAAGTATTCCACCTTTTGCTGCTATGCCGCAAAGTATTTCTCGGAGTTGAATGTTGAAGCTTGAAGAACTGCCAGAATTCCAAGATGAACATTTACAATACTATGGAGAATATTAATTGGAAATGAAAATTTAGTGATACTAAAGGATGCAGCAGGAAAATCTAAAATGAAATGTTTGAGATAAAAATGTACAGGCTTACCTAAATTTTGCATAATCAGTCCCTAAAAAACTCACCAATACAGAGATCCCTTGGCATGCAATTAACATTTGCAACGTCAAAGTGCTGGGATGGAGTTGAGAAACGACCCGCATCGCTCCCTCCCCAGGGGCGACTCGGGAGGCAACCTCGCGCCGCCAGCAGGCAAAACCGGCTCTTCCCTTCCCCTGTCGTCGCCGGTCGCCTCGACCGGGCAAAGCCCGGGTGGAGCCGGCGGCGGCGGGGCCGGGTCTCTCCACGGCGGCGGCGATCCGTTCTGGCGTGAGGCGGCGCCTCGTCTGGCGGGCGGGCGGGGGCGGTGGATGGCTGCGACGGCGTTCGGAGATGGCGGGGGGCGGTCGTGATGCGGCTGCTGGCGTGAAGGACGCCGGCAGCTGCGGGGGTGCCCGGGCCCAATCTGGGCCCTGGTCGGGCCGGGCGGGCCGCGGCCATGGTGGCCGTGTGGTATGCTGAGTGGATCCGGTCAGGGCGGCGCCCCTTGACCACGGGTGGGCGGCAGGGGCAGCCGTGCCGCTACTCCGGCGCCGGCGTCGTCCTTTCGCCGGAGTTATGGACGCCGGGGCGGCGGCCCCGAGGACGCGGTGGCGTGTGGTTGGTCGGCGGCCAGTGCTTGCCTCGACGCAGCGGTGGCGTGGAGGACGGCGGATTCGGGGTGTCCCGGCGTGATGGTCTCGCGGAGGCGGCGCCCGGTTCCGTCGGTTGCTTGGCAGCTATGGTGGGTTGGCGGTGACGGCGGTGGCGTCTGCGGTGTGGGCGCCAGGGCGGCGGCCCGGGGCAGCGGTCGGGGCAGGGGCACCGCGGGAGGCGGTTCCCAGGTTGGTCCCTGCGGCATGTGGTGGTGGTGGCGGTGCGCTGCAAGGCGGGCACGTCTCCCTCGCCTTGGTGGATCGGCTTGTTCGGCTTCGGGTATGGTGTTCTCCGCACGAAAGCACTGCATCGACCTAGGTTGATGACGGCGATGTCGACGTCCGCGGACGTCGTTCCCCTCGTTGGAGGCATCGTTGAGGAGCTCCTTCACCTCCCTTGCCGTTTTGGGTCATAGACTCTCCGGGTGAAAACCCGAGCTCTGGTTTCTGCCGGAGCAGGCATTGGTGGCGCCACCGTCGTTTTCCCTCTTGGGGGCGATGTCTTTGGAGGTTTGGTGCTCCGCTAGGCGTTTAGGCTTCTGCTGTCTGGTTGTTGCATCGTCGGCTAGGAGTGTGCGCGGTCTCGGGACCGGTGTGGTTGCCTACGCGACGGCGCTGTTGCCGTTGTACGGGTGTTGGTGCTCCTGACCTAGTCGAGCTACGTCGCGTGGTCTCATCTTGGTTTCACCGTTTTTTCTTGAAAACTGCGCCGCTCGGGGTATTTTTTTAGTCCGGTTCCCCTTTTAACAGGACCCGTGTGTTGTTATGTCTATATCGGATTTTGGCCGGTTTCCCTTCCAAACCGGCCAATTCTCTTCTTCTAATAGAATAGGCGGTGCTCCTGCCGGTTGCTCTAAAAAAAGTGCTCGGATGGAAAACTGAAAATTAGCTCCAAACCTTTTATTCTATTGATATGGGTTTAAATATAGTTAGACACGGCGCCGTTAGAAACCATTGACTATGTCAAGAACCAGTCTCGGCAAAGATGCTAAAGAAAAATAGGATTTGGAGTTCCTTTGCAAGATCTGGCACAGCAAAATTCATCACGAGTGAGTATTGCACAATACCCGTTAGGGATGTTAGGGATGTAGGCGGACAATTAAACGGACAACACGGACAGTCCGCCTACATCCGGATTCATACGCACCAGAAGAAACGTGTAGTATAGCCCGTGCAAACGATAGAAGGTATACGGACTGTCCGTGTTGTCCGTTTAATTGTCCGCCTACATCCTTAATACCCGTGCATTGCTATGGGTAAATCAAGTGTTTAGCCCATATATTATTAGGAGCCTGATTCGCCCGGTAACTTGAAAAATGTACTTCAACTCTCATATGCATTTATATACTACTCCCTCCGTCCCAAAATAGATGTCTCAGATTTGTCAAAATTTGGATGAATCTAGACACTATTTAGCCTATAGATTCATCCAAATTCTGAAAAACTTGAGACATTTATTTTTGGACGGAGGGAGTACTAAATTTGGTTCGCTTTATATTTGTTGCGCATCGGCAGGCAGCATGGCCGTTGGTTGCCTAAAGATGTAGCAATCCATAGAGCTCTATAGAATCGCTGCAGTTAAAACAGTTTTGACTGTGCGACCGAAGCTCTTCTGAAGTGCATCCTCTATAAGTTTATGCTGCACCTAAGGAAGTTCAGAGCGGGTAGTGCAAATAAATTATGACTAATTCTAGAACTATTTCACAGGCCATCTTATATGTCCAGTTAGACTAAGACAAAAGACGAACAAATAACAAAATTAACCTAATAATGAAAGTTAAGCACGAAATAACTTGCTTCTTCTGAAAAGATTTCACAAAATAACCTAAACGCATGATGCCGTCGTAGAAGGCTCAATGCTACGACGCATGATGCAAAATACATGGAATCGCTAACTCTCTAGGATAGCGCCGCCGTCAAGAGCGCTGTGGTGCCGGCCAACTTGTTTGGGAATTGTATGGCCTTGGAAACATCCTTGACGCAGCATATCCTTGACTAAACTACCAACTTGACAGCCAAGAGTTGCAGCGTGTGATGATCAGCAGGCTCTGGTGCACACACCCAAAAAGGATCCTACGACCGTCCATCAGGCAGGCGATGAGCATGTTGCGGTTGGAGGCACCGTTGCTGAGCCTTCCGGCCAAGATGCATGTTGCCATGTTTGTTTAGCTGGTTGACATCTTGTTTGAATCTCCAGTTGCAACAACCATCAACAGTGGCAGTAGCACCACAGGTTCCAGCGGTGAGAGACAGATGGTTCCAGTGAGCAAAGTGACTTCCAGCCTCACTGAACACTACAAACCACATCATTAGAGACCTAAAAAACTTCCGGCTACATTGTTGAATGTTCCATTGATTAGACCTAAAGTATCCCCTGTATGGCAGTCCAAGATTTCGCTAAATGTTTATCCACGGATGTTGGTCCTAGCTCAAACTCACGCACGTAGTGAATGATGAACAGTGAGACGTGACCTTTGTGTCGCTGTGTAAAACTTGCCCTTTTTTCTCTACTTCAACTTCACTATTAATTCAGTGATTACAAGTCTAACTGAAAACGAAATTTCAGACCATGTCACCCTACTTCCAATCAAGGCATAGATCTATCCTAACACTCTAGGACCAAGTCGTAGTTTCGATTATTTTCTGCTAACAGTGAAATAAAGAAAATAACTGACAACTAACATCCAACTGAAACTACTGTCGAAACTGAAGTTCTTGTAGAACCTGACGAAGCCGCTATGGTCTACATACATTATGCTAAATATATATTATGCTCATCATCTTTAAGAACCTAGGCAAAACAGTATAGCAGCAATATCAGATGTTTTTTGCCTCTAAAATTTGTGAGCATAGTTTTTTATTTGGATTCAGAAAGAATAAATATACATTATGATCATCAGCTTCAAGAACCTAGATCTTCAAGAACCTAGGCAGTTGCGCAAAACAGTATAGCAGCATCAATATTAGATTGTTTTTTGCCTCTGAAATTTGTGAGGACAGTGTTTTTTCTGCTTAAAGCAGTTTGTCAGAAAGGTCACATTGATTAGTTCTACAACAGATAAGCTCCACCTTGGATTTTCAGAGACAACCCAGTGGATGTTTCATTAAGAGAAGGAATGACGGGAACATCTGGCTAGAGCCTGTACCTCAACTCCTCCAACCCGTATGCAGATCATCGGCCTTTGGATAGAGAATTGGAATCTGCTGGACGTTGGATTCCCGCCTGTAGTCTAGCACACATTGACATTGTAAAGGAAGACTGACCTGGTCTATGGAGTCCAACGGCAATTGCAGCAGCCTGTACCACGACTCGTACGCCGCCGTCTTCATCTACAGGACGCCGGCAGGGAGATCGCCGGCCGGGATCCACATCCTCGTGCCTTGAAGAAGGGTTAGTCCGCATCTCCCGAGTGCTAGCCCCGATGCTTCTTCTCCAGCAGAGCTTCGCCTTGTAAACTCCGAGCCACCACGCCCAGATCCGTCGGCCATCGGGCTCATGGCGGTGGCCAGCTCATGGCAGCGCGTACGTGAGTGGGGTTGGGGAGAGGATGTGACGGCGGCGCTGCTCATCGCGCCCAAATCCGCCACCCGTCGAGCCGTCTCCTCCGCCTGCCGGTTTGTCCCGTCAGCGGGAGCTCCTCCACAAGGGGTAGGTACAGACCTCCTCCAATCAGGTGCTTTGACGCGGCGGCGGTCCAAGGCCTTTTCCAGTGCGGTGGTGGTGGTGCGGGACCTAGACCGGGGCGACGGCGGCGCAGCAGGTCCCGTTCCTCACACCGGAGGGGGACGGCGGTGTCGGCCGCTGGGATCGATCGGGTGGGGCGGAGAAGGAAGTGCGCACCAGGAGAGAAAAAAAAAGAGGTTGACCGACTTGGCGGTGGCAGTACTCGCAATATCCCGAACTACCAGGAGCAAAACCGTAAAATGAGGGCAGATGGAAAATATGGGTGACGAACGCCTCAATCTTTTTAATAGTATAGATATAGATATAGATATAGATATAAATATAGATATATGCTACACAAATAGATTTTGGTGTAATAGAAACCCGTCCTACGAGTAAAGTTATAAAGTGTAAAAGTCCATATATGAGCGATAGTAACTTGCATATGTACGGTCAGGCAAAATAGGGAACATAGCTTGATAGTCAAAGCCACTTTTCAAGAAATATTCAGATATCTAATAAAGTTCATGTATTTACCGCCAAATAAAAAGTAAATAGATAGAAACGAAGGTATATTGAAATATAAAACGACAACAAAAGAAATTAGCAAAAAATCTAAATAAAGATTAAGATAATTAGTAACAGGAAAAGAGAAAATGAGAATAAAAAACCAAATCATAGACTATTGGGCCAAGCCAATAGCTTGATGCTTCATACGGTGTGTAGCTAATGGTAAATGTGAGGTAGTCTAGTCAGACGCGGGCAGCACTCTACAATCCTCCCGTGAGAAAAAGAGGCGACGGCTAGGGTAAAAACCCTAGCAGCCGCCACGATCTACTTCGTCCTTGCCGTCTGTGACCGAGCATCGACGGGTCCCCGTCTCCTCTGCTTGCCGCTTGGGGAGGTGGGGACCTCGGACCTGCGCTCGGCGATGTAGGAGGGTCCCTAAAGTTAGAGTTTGGTCATCCGGCATCGTCGTTATGGTGGCTATGACGGCGTTGTGCGGGACAAGAATAAGGTATACCCGCCTCCTCTTCCACCTCGTCGGCGACGATCCTGCTGCTGGCGTTGAGGAGGGTGGGGATTCGTCTGGTCGCCGCTTCCATGGAGTGGTGGATCTCGTCCAGTCTACGTGTGTTCTGAATCTCGTTCAGTCTACGTGTGTTTTAGGTTTGGTGTTACAAGTTTCGGATCAATTCAAGGGTTCAATGGCGACAACTTCATCTCTAGGGCGCTGGTCCTTAGGGGCACGTGCACGAAGACTTTCCGACTGTCATCAACAATGGCATGCCGGCTCCGGTAATGGAGCGGCGACAGCGGCGCGTCGGCGGCTCGCTCTGGCGGCAGTAGTATTCGTTAGGTGGTCCAAAGACTTCGATGTAATTTTTATTATGTTTAGGATACTTTGTACTTCTTATAAACTCATGAAATAGATCTGGATCTTTTTCCGAAAAAAAAATGTGAGGTAGTCCAGTCTTAAAGATGGTCAGAGAACCAGTTATGTCAGACCCATCAGTTGTGTGTTTAAAAAACAAACAGTGTTAGAATTTTGTAATATCCAGAGATCGATAACTGTGTCATAATATGCAACTTGAAAAAAAAATACGAGTATGCTTCCTGGAGGTGTTGTTTTTGTGGGTTCACGAAGGTCCAACTCCACAACAATATATTTGCTACAGAAATAGATCTTGGTGTAATGTAAACTCCTACGGTGTAAAGTTATGAAGTATGGACGTCCATACATGAGCTTGATTGGTCCGTTTATATAATCTGTATTCTACTCTATGGCATAACAGATCAGATGGCCGAGTTGGCCAGATTAAGGTTCTGGTCCGAAAGGGCGTGGGTTCAAATCCCACTCTGGTCAAATTAATTTTTTTCTTTCATACGAAATGTTTTGGCACTATGCTCCAGCCCATCAGCACGGAACCCAATGATTGTTTTTTTATTTGGTCCCGCAGCGTCAAGTCAATGCGTCATGGCGCAGTCGCTCTCTGACTAGCCCAATATCATAGCTAATATCATACATGTTATGTTGGTAAAATTCTAAAGTGACATGCTAATTAATGTGTATAGGTATTATAGGTAGATACGGTATCATAGCACGTAAAACTAGAAAAAACTATTCTCAAATAAATCATGTACACAATTTTACATTAAGATTTTATAAAACAATAAATATAGTAAGACTATAATACTAGTACATGATATTATGCATTTTAGAGATAGTATCATATACTAGTATCATATATATGATACTACTATTTGATACTACCTATTGTGACTAGTCTTAGTGGTACCATTTCATTAAAGCAAGGTTTTGTATGTTTGCAACTGGCGTTGGCGAGGTGCATAACTGGATGTGTTGTTCAGAGTCAGGTGCGGGACTTCATCAACAGGGCCGGCTCTAAATTTTGCGGGCTCTTGGCGAAATTGACGTTGTGGACCCTAAAACTAATATACGTACGTATATCTAGAAAATATTGTACATCTAATTCACTTGCAAAATGTTAAAATTAACATTCAACCACACATTCTTAGTCGCGACATATATAAATTATAATTTAAGCACTTAAGAAATGTCATATTATGAGAGACAAACTAAAAGAGCCGGGAAAGCAGATCAATTGTAGACCACTTCGGCTGTGAGTATGAAATCGATCACATCATTGTGCAGTTATGTGTGTTTTCTGTCTCTTACTCTTTTCGATAGACCCATATATTTTTCTCTGTTTTTTTAGCCCAAAATAATAAAATATATACAGCTATATAGCTAGAGGATGAGTCCCTCCCGATCGTGGGCCTAGGCAGTGGCACAGGATCGCCTAGGATCAGATCCGGCCCTGTTCATATATGCTGCGTACTTGGCCAGGTTTATTCGGAAAACCCATGGGCTGCAGCGGGAGCGGATAGAGCTTGAACATATGGAGCTTCTTTTTTTTTCTTTTGGCAGACAGCATGTCGAGCTGTTGTCAACCAACCGCTAGCCCGCTACACCATAGCGCAGATCTGATGGCTCAATGTCAGCTGTTCAAATATTAATCAGTTCTAGTTGTACACATTTCATCTGCGACTCGACAGAAATAGATACAGCAATACTACTAGTACATACCATTTTAAAATATAAGATGTTTTAACTTTGTGAATCGATTGTATTCAGACTTATTTTAATGTGTATATTTATTTAGGTTTGGAGTGAACCTACACACTAAAATAGAGCTAGATACACTCCTTTCACAAAGAAAAAACATCTTATATTTTAAAACGGAGGGAGTAACTCGGTTAATGCCTCGGCGCTTTAAATGTTTCCTTCAAGTTGTTGTTGACTTGTAAGACAGTTTAGCTTTATTAAATTAATGTATGTATAGGCTTTTTAGTGTATATAGTTTCGTCCGAATCTCTACGAACCTATACACTAAAAGACATCTAGATATATCCGATTCATAAATTTAAACGTCTTATATTTATAAACGGAAGGAGTACCATATTTTACTATGACCGTGCCGTCGTCACCGTCACCAGCGGCAGCCACCCGGCATATTATCTTGCCTCGGAATTCGTGGAACGAGTTTGTGCATGGTCTCGTCTAGAACTCTAAATAGAAGGACAACACATGTTGTACTCCCTCCGTTTTAAAATAGATGTCTCAATTTTATTAAAATTTAAATAAATCTAGACACTATTTAGTATATAGATGCATTTAAATTTTGATAAACATGCGGCATCTATTTCGAAACGGAGGGAGTATTCCCCTTGTTTGAAAAACAAGTGATTCAAATTTGTCTAGATTCACTTGTATCGTTTTAGTATACAGTAGATACATGTGAAATATACATGAGAATCTAGAGAAATTCGAGTCACCGATGTTTAGACCAAAACAAATAGTACTATTACAATCTCCCACACACGGTGTGCAGTTTTAGCCAGCCATATATACTACAGTCTACTCCTTCTATTTTAAAATATAAAATGTCTTAGCTTTGTGAATGAAGTGTATTTAGACCTCTTTTAGTGTCTAGGTATAGAGTGAATCTAGACACTAAAAGAGCTCTAGATATAACTCTTTCACTGTTAGAATATATTACGGTTTGGCAATATTAGTTAGTTTCATATTATAATCTAAGTCTATCTCTATTAGGCTTCTTGTCCCCTAAGTCTTCTAGTACTATATAAACAGCCTAAGGACTCACGATGTAATCACCTCTTACAATATCAATACAATCTCTACTTCCGCAATCTTTCATGGTATCAGAGCGGTTCGCTTCGCCTAGGGTTTAGCCACTGCTTCCGCGCGCCGCCTCCGGCGAGATCGAGCTCCATGATCTCTGCCGGGGACACCAAATCTCGTAGCTAGTTTTTTTCCAATTCCCTAGAACGGTTTAGTAGTTGTAGCAAATTTCTTTTTCCTATTAGATCTATTTTTCTTTTAGCCACCAAAAACATCGTCGACAGCGCATGTCGTCATCACGTGCCTCTACTTTAACCTCGACGTTGACTCAACTTCGGCAAATCATCGTCAACGATCGTGACAAGGAGGCTCCGCGCGACGCCCCAAGGGACGCCTTCACGCGCTGCGTCGGTTGCTCCGTCCTCACGTCGTCTCCACGTCGGCCCGTCTTCGCCAACATCCACCGGGACGCATGTCCCTGAGTACGCGCCTCGCCGTCAACAAAGAGATGCATCTTCATCACCCGTGGTCATCATCACCGACAACCATCTACACCAACAACATAGCCACATCGTCGCCGCTACCACCGATCGTGGTCATCGTCAACGCCAACAAGTTCTTCTCCACGAGCGACGCCGCGCTCACACAAGCGGAAAATACGGGTCTAAATCCCCGAAATCAACTACCGCTATAGCAAATCTCCATCAACAACTACCTCTTTGTCTTCGTCCACCACGACCTCGCCGCTAGAGTCGCAGTCTAATTTTTATTTTTTACTTAATCAATTTTCTTCTTGCAACTATTTCATCTACTCCGACAAATCGGTGGACAACTTCTACGCACCTACCGTTCACGGATAATTTCTTTGCTGCTCCCTCCGGCTCTGGCTCGCATGGCTCGTGATGGTCCCTGTCTTCGCACGTCTAGTATTGGCAACACCGACGCGTGCCTTCGTCCCCAGCGCGCTCCTGAGTTTGGCAAGCTCGGCAAGGCGTGTCGCCTACCCTGACTACTCTGGATCCAACTACATCTACGTCAACTACTACGGCGAATTCTCCAGGCTCAGCAACGACATCGACCACAACACAACAACATCATCGACTTCATCAATGGCGACAACTTCCCCAAAAGGCACCATCGACCACAACACAACAACATCATCGACTTCATCAATGGCGACAACTTCCCCAAAAGGCACCATCGACCACAACTACAGCGCCCTCACTCCCGGCTACATCGACATCGACATCGACATCCACCGGCATCCTCTCCAGTCCGCGACTTCGGATTATGCTCCAGTCGGACCATCCGCGACGCTCCTGCTGTTTGCGTCACTACGATCCGACTGCGGGGGGTGTTAGAGTATATTACGGTTTGGCAATATTAGGTAGTTTCATATTGTAATCTAAGTCTATCTCTATTAGGCTTCTTGTCCCCCAAGTCTTCTAGTATTATATAAACAGAATAAAAACATTAAACTGAAGGCCCAGACAAAATGAGCACCTAAGAAAAAAAGACCATATGCAAATAATGAGGAACCATAAGACCGAATGACTTGCGATGCCTGTGTCCATCCCTCGACCGAAGAGAGTCTTCCTCCTCACGGAACTAGGGTTTGGTTTCATAGACAAGACTTTCGAGCGCACATCCTCTTGCTTTCCTCCGCGAGCCACCCTTTCGCGAGATAATTCCACTGAATCAATATTGGGTTTGCTGGGGTGCATCCATGATTGAAAAAGATCGAGTCACATATATAGGTTTAGCTATAATGATAGCAACCTTTATCACAACAGGGATACTGAAAACAGCTCACCCGATGCTGGCGTGACTGTGAGACCGACTGGTCGAACAGAGACGAAAGTCGGCCATAGTGATCCGGGAGTCCCGTGTGGAAGGGCTCTCGCTCAACGGATCAAAGGTACGCCGGGGGAAGCCCTCGTACCTTAATGAAAAGAAAATCGTAATTTTTCGTTAGGTATTTGACCAAATAGGATCGTCCAGTTCCTATAGAACAAACCAACTTTAAGATGGGATAAGATGCTCGATAAGGCATGAGGTTCAGTATCATAACAGTTTCCTCGTAGTAACGCCAGCGAATCTCATCAAAGAATGAGTCGAGCAGTCGTCCGCATAGCCTACCCAGGGATTGAGCTTATGAGTAAGGAAGAGACGAATGGTTGCGTATCCTAATCTAGTAGCAGGATCGACAGTGAAAGTCCTTTTTCACCTAAGCAAAAGACGGACCCGAGAGTGCGCTCTATGCGGCAGAGAATGGCCATGTTGAGAAAGAACTGAGCGAAAAGACCATAAGGCCCATTCTCAACGTCATGACAGGTATAGGGACTACTAAGGGGACTAAAGAAACAAGAACAACAACGACTAATTCATTCGCTAATATATTCCCGAAAAGTTAAAATGAGAAGTGTTGCATCGTGTCACAGTCCTAGGATCCAGAGCTCACCGCCTGTCCTCCATGGAAGGTCAAGGTACTGCTGCAGGACAAGCTGTAGAAGGTATTGCAAGACAGCCAGAAGCAGAAGGTAAAATACGAGCCTAAAGACTCACGATGTAATCACCTCTTACAATATCAATATAATCTCTACTTCAGCAATCTTTCATTCATAAAACTAAAATATTTTATATTTTGAAACGGAAGGACTACACGAGAACTAATCTCCGCAGAGATTGCTGAACCAGAACCAGCAACAAACTAGAGCAACAGCAGGCTATCCCCGCACAGGGCTCTCTCTATCTATCTAAGCATCCATCGTGAGCTTTATCTCCCTTTTCGCAAAGCTCGTCGCCCGCTCCCGCGCGACCTTTCCGGCTTTTCGTCTTTGGAACACCCTAACCAATCCAAATCATTAGGCGCCCCTCCTCTCCTCCATCACATCCCTTTCTAACTGCGAGCGAGCTCGTCCATGGCGTCTCGCCACCGTCTGGTCCCTATCCTCCGCCTACCTAGCTAGCAAACCTCCCCTTTTCATTAGTCATCGGCACTATTGCTTTCCTGCTTGGCCAATGGCTTGCTGATACCGATGAAACATTGGACCATTTTGTACTAGGTCTACTAGTACTCCTTCTGATCTAAATTAGTTGAATTAGATTTGTCTAGATTCGAATGTATCTAAACTTGTTTTAGTGTTAGATATGTCCGAATCTAGACAAAACGAAGTCAACTAATTTGGGTCGGAGGAAGTACCTTTTTGCCTAATGCTCTGTCACGGGTGTACAAAGTAACGGGTACGTGCAGCTCGCATGCTCGCGAATTTCATCGAGTCGAATTATACAGTACGTGGTAAAAATTTTAAGAATTATAGGTTGGACGGCCGATCGGAGGCTGCGGCATGGGCTTCAGTCCCACACCGCCTGCCCGCCGTGCTAGGCTGACGACGAGACCCTCGACCATATATCTCTGCATTGCAGGTTCGCGCGACCGGTCTGGGTTGGGAGTCAACGCTGCGCTGAACGTCCAGCTGCAGGGCACCACGGCGTCCCTATCCGATTGGTGGCCGGATGTGGTTAACGACCTCCCTAGAGCCATGCATAAGAGGCCAACTCATGGTTATGCTCGTGATCCGGAGCTTATGGCTTGAGCGCAAGGCACGGGTTTTCGAGGCCTGCGAGTCCGCGTTTGTCAGTTGCTAAACTTATCGCTAACGAGTGGCGATTTTTTTTTTTTTTTGATAAAGTGGCGATCTTTGGATGGCTAGTAGATGTAGAGGTGGGGTTCTGTGAGACATTTCATAGACATCTGCGATATAAACCCTATGACCCTGTCGTAGGGTTTTCAGGTGGATTCCCTTGTAAATGGACTTCCATCCTTCTCTTTTAAGCTTATAATACAAAATGTGCAGATCTCTTACGGATACTCGAAACAAAATTCCAAGAATAGCAAAAAAATATTAACTAGAAAACCTGTAGAGCTGCAGGTGGGGCTAAAAATGGTTTACTATAATAAAGCAAAGGGAAAAGTCTAACTTCTCCCCCTAAACTATTTTATAAACACTTCTGGCACACAAGCAATCTATAGGTGTTGTATATACGAATGTCTGCCCTAATTTAAGCTCCATCCACACTGCGCCACCCTCGTCGTCCACTAAGCTCTTCCTCATGCTCCTATAACGCGGTTCATGTTTACTTCAAAATTTTATAATTTTTAAAATGTGTGTGGGGCACCAATCATATTTAAGCCATCACCATTCATGCCAATTATCAAGATCAATTTGTTTGCAATTGGAAGTTACATGTTAAACATGCATGATTCCTGCTTTTCGGAAGAAAAAAATCATGCATTGTTTAAGAGCCGAGAAATCAGAAGTAAACCTCATAAATCTTTGACCATGGAACCTAGGTTTGGTACCATGTTACGCTGGATGCACTAATCAACCAACTCATAGGCATATAAAAAGTGGGCGATATACTTATCCTTCGGAGAAAAGGAGATTCTCTGCACTTTGGATGAGATGCTGTTGTACGCTTGTACTTTGATTTTAATTCCCGGATATTTGGATTTTCCATAATTAATCATATGGCTTCGGTGCTTAACTGAAAAAGGAAGGTATCATTAGTGCAGTCCTAGATCGATCAAATCAGAGACGAGCTGGCTATTCAATCCGTCTCCACGTATTTGGTGCCTTCTTTTGCCCTTTATGCACCCCCCTTTTCCCATGTTTGCAGACCATTTGGCAAAAGAGGACAAGGCGTGGGCCAAATCTCGCTCGAACTTTGGCTATGCATGGAGACCGGGCCTTGTAGTAGTACTTTGGCAAAGGCCTCCTTTTTTGCGCCTCATCTGGGGCATTCTTGTACTACATAATTTTGCTTCATTTTAACGGGAAGGTAGGGTGCTTGTCTTTTACCTAAAAAGTTCTCACTCAAACAAGAATGGTGTAATATATAATATTTTGTGTCTCCGTTTCTTAAGTATAATAACTGATGCTATGCAAAAAAATAATGCAGTATATTTTCTTGGGCACGCACACTCAAATGTGTGTTGGTGTGTATAACAGGAAGGTGCCAAGACGTCGCAAGAATACAAAGAAACCAAACTACGCTACCAAAAGAAGCATGCAAAAACTGAAGAAGTAGCAAAACGTGAAACTGAAGGAGTAGGTAGCTAACCTGAAATTATGTTGGTGTTGGTCAGACGACCGAGTTGTAATTTACACAGGACGACCGAGTTGTTGGTGAGCTCATGCAGGTTTGTATCACGTCAGTTGTGGTCCTCCGTGAGTCTCACAACTGGCGTCAAAAATGAAAACAAAATACATACATGTATAGATAGAGATGCAACAAAATACATACATTATGTGATTTACAATTTAAATTTAGATCAAATATTCTGAACTAAAAATTATAAAATAAGCTGTAAGTGGGGATTTTGATGGATCTCACTTTTGAATTTTGATGGGAGTACCATATATATATATATATAGCCACCTCGCCTTTGCAGTTGAGAGCAGCTATGCGTATCGATTTGTTTTGTCCGATTCAGGTTGGATGTTGCGCATCCAACCATGATTACTACGTTAAACGGAATTCGGTGTGACCGCTGGATCAGATGTTGGACAAGGATCAGACTGAAAGTATCATCATACACCAGTAGTTCCGATTGAACTTTGGCAACTGTTCGTGAGGAATTACTAACCTACAGTATGTGTAAGTCTAACTAGCTAGGCGTCATAGCTAACATTATTTTTGGCCCTATCTTTTGCCTAGCTAGATAGAAAGATGAAACTAATTAAATAAGCTAGAAGGATAACTGTGTATATTATGAAGTAAAGATGGCAGCCTTTTCCTTCCTCTTTTTACTAGTGGAGAGAGCACAATGAGATCGCTGAGTCCGTGAAAGTACTTTGAGATTTTAATGGTGAGATCAGTTAACAATTAAGAATGCCCCACAGCCACAACCTGAGTAGTTCATCCGTGGCCTTACTAAAACGATGTAAATATGTTATCCACGGTGCACCAGAAGTCCATAATACAGTACTACCTCCGTCCTAAAAAAAATGTCAGGATTTATCTAGATTCGTATGTATTTATACATGTTTTAGTGTATAGATACATGTAAATATACAAAAATCTGAGACATCCTTTCCGGAACAGAGGGAGTAGTTACTTTCACAAGCACATGATTTCTGACATGAATAGTACAAGTAAGCAGGGCCGGACCTGGGGTGGGCAGGGTGTGCCACCGCCCTGGGCCCCACAAATCCAGGGGCCCCACCCATGTATTCTATATAGTACTATCTATATATATACGTGACATCGAGAGAGGAAAAAAGTCATATGGGCCATGAATCGTGAACACACTACAGGAAAGTGAGCAGGCCGAAGGAAAACTACTGGCCCTGGCGATCGATGACCCTAGGGATGGAGCGACCTCCTCGCCTGCTCGACCACATGTATACGATTAATCTCGCATGTGCCAGGCGCCTCGGCCGCCACCGACGAACGGATCCCAATGAGTCAAATACCTCATCGTCTTACGTCCGTGCTAGGGCCTAGGGAGTTATTCAGTGTTCCTTCAACACACCAAGCCGATCAGTGATTTCGAGAGCCGCACGGTAACAATTTATTGCGAATTAGGGAATTAGGTTCTCATTTACTCCTATTTTTTTTTCTAAACTTGTTCTAATACCTCCTCGTCTGTTCATTGACTCATCACCTCGTCGATTTTAATTTTCGGGGCCTCGATCATATACCTAGCCACACAACTTCCCTTTCACGTCTGACATTCGGTACACATACTCACGTCGTCGATTTGACCAATCTTAGGTATATTAAGTATTGTATTATTACTCCCTAATATCTACCTTCACATATGTGATGTTCAGTTTGTACCATTCAATATTTGATCTAAATTTGTTTTCCAGCGTTATATGTTATCATGTCGTCCTCATCGAGAAAGTGTCTATCTGGTCACTCTAAAAAGAAAAGAGCAAAAGAGATGGCTGTCTTTGTACAATAACATATAGGGGATATTCACAAATTTTCAAGGCTAATATTGGTGCTTCGATCCAACTATAAGTGACTTTGCATCTAGAAATGCTAGAAGAAATTTTTAAGATAATATATATAAATTATTTGATATGTGTACTGCTTTTCGATATATTTAAGTGTTATTTGCAACATACGATTTACGCGTATGATATTATTGTGATGCATGTACTAAGGGCCCCAAGTTTAGGCTCGTCCGGGACCCCCAAAATCTCAGGACCGGCCCTGCAAGTAAATCCCAATAATGCAGGGCTAATGGCGCCACAATTATTAGCAGATAAGGGAAAGGCAGGCCCAACCAAACTCACAAGGAGCTAGTGTGGTAGTAATTTAGTCCGAAATAGGGAAAAGCAAGACAGAAAGCAGTGTGCACCAGAATATACTTGCATAAAGAGCAAAGGTGGCCTTGTTATTATAATTCCAAATGTGTCCTTACCAAATCAAGTGCAGTCTATGGATAAGCTCAGTCGAACAGCTAGCTAAACAGTACGGCAATTCGTTCTTTCCCTTAATATACAGATAGGAGTATATGACAAGAACTATGTGCTTGGAGGAAGATTGTTAATGCATCGCACAACAATAACCATAGTTTTTTTTTGCGGGGAAGAATAACCATAGATTTATTTGGTGAGTGTAATTGCACTCTCTTACACACAGTTAAGCAACTAATCGCATCACTTGATGCTGCTAGTGCCATGAAACCATCTCATGAAGAACAGTCGGGTAACTGAGAGCACATGCATGATTGCCATTCATGGATGTCAATTTTCTTAAGAAGAATGCTGTTATCTTCTTATAAGAATTTGGTTATACTTCTGAATCCAAAATCCGGGGAAGATCAAATAGTTGCATCAAGAAACAGAAATGTGCATGTTGCTTTATGTAGCTTTGCTCACTTCTTCATGCCTCCTTTTTGTAAAGGCCAAACCAAGAAAGTAGATCATGGTCGCCAAAATTGATGTTCTTAGTTGAAAAGAAGTTCCAGGTCACAAGACCTTGTTGTATGAACTGGATCAAGTGGGTAACCAATGGAAGAAGCAACCACAAAAGTCACACACAATATAGATGTATATAAGGCGCAGATTATTCTAAGTTCATTTTTTATATAGTATTATTTTCCTTTTTACCGGCACCTAAGCATGGTAGGTTTTTTTCGAAATGACCTAAGCATAGTGGTAAAGCCATCACCTTTACAATCTTAACACTGGTGCCCAAATCCCGGACGTCGGTTAACGAGAGTGTCCTCTTCCCAGTTAGATCGCCGTTCCAGCATCCCTGTTTGCCATGAAAGGTCATAGGAGCGCCATTGAGCAAGCATGGAGCCCTAGACACATGCCCGGGCGGTGGTACGGAATTTTTGCCGATGACCAAGTAAGGGCATGTACAATGGCTATATCTTAGTCATATCATAGTATTGCCACGTAGGATGATAAGTGGCGTGGAGAGAGAACAAAAAAAGAGATTTGTGTTCTCTTCGCTAAGAGACATCTCTTAGCAACATTCTCTCTCACCATAAATCTAAGATGTCTACTTATTAGAGACAAGACTAAAAAATAATCTATTGTACATCATATTTTATTATTATATCTAGATTACATGATGAAATTAAAATAAACTGGTCTTATCAACCACTGTAGATGTCCTTAATACTAGTAATACTAACTAGGTAGCTAAACCGCAACACGCTACAATGGGAGGAGAAAAGGCGAAGAGGCCAGGTTTGCCAAAAGTGCATTAAAATTAGGGGTCCATGGATTGGCTTTTGTCTGTGTGGCTTTGATTGTAATTTGCTTTAGTTTTGATTTAGACCGCCACCAAAGGGGACGCCATGTTGGGGAGCACCATGATGCAACTTGCATTCGCGCGCACCCAGACCTACTACCGCACGCACGTCTAATTAGGCTCCAGCGTCCCATAGTAAATCTGTAGTTGGTTTGCTTTGGATAGGATGGATCAGATAGATTAATTAAAATCCAGACGAAATGTGACGTGACAGTTCGATTTGCTTGTGTCATCGATTCTTGGCGCGACCATGGTGATTTAGACTGGACATATATATGTCAAGAATGTGTAGATTTTGTAGAGCGTTTACGAAATCGCTTTTATCCTTTTTAGTCTTGTTACACACTGGATAAAGAGGGGCAGATCAAGGAAAAAACAACCACTATGACAACTCAGTTGAAAAAAAAATTGTGTTAGACCGCCGAGGATTAGTATGAGTTCTCGGATAAAAAAAGTTCACTCTCCCAAGGGCGACACGGGAGCGACAAACCCTAGCCTCCCCTTCCTCCTCTCACCACCTGCAGATGTTGGAGGACGCCGCCGGCAAAGGCCAAGTGGGTGGTGCCTCCTCTCATGCGTGTGTTTGTCCCTAGGCCCAGAAGGGTGGTTGCCGGCTAGCTTGGCCATGGGCGCCGGTGGTGGCGCGAGTGAAGGTGTCGAGGATCTGGAGGCGGGGGTCATGATCCTAGCCCAGTAGCCTCTGTGCGGTGCGGCGGAGATAGAGGTCTCCTCCCGAGTTCCGATTTTGGGATGGGCATCGCAAGGTGGACATGGGCCATGGCTGAAAGTACATCTAATCCCTAAGTGTGGTTTTGGTAACTGATGATAATCCCTATGGACTAATAGTTTCATTGAGTGGTTTGTGAAGGGATGTTTCATAGGCGATTCTTGAAGTACATGTAGTGGATTCAAGGTTGTTGTTGTGGTATTGTAGACGAGTACGCCATAGGGGTTCCTCACAACGTGTTTAGGGGGTAAGGCGACGAGTTGGCGGGTATGAGGTAACACAACTTACCTAGGTTCAGACCCCACAACGGTGGCAGAATCCTACTCCTACTCCCGATCACTATAATGGTGATACGCTAGGTTACATAGATTGTATGGTTTGCTATGCGAGGTTGAGTTGTGTCCTAAAAGCTCTCGCAGGTCCGACTTACAAAGGCGCCATAACCTAGGGTTACAGGGTAAAGTCCATACCAGATGTACGTTCGAAAAGAGTGTGTCCCGCGGATGACTGCAAGTGCATAGATTATTTGTAGCTAGTTTCGAAATAAAGATATCGATCCCACAGGGAGCAGGAGTCTGAAGTCTAATAACTCTTTGAACTAAATACTAAAATAGTAATATTAAATAACGTTCTAAGTAACAAGATAAAATACGGGTTTTGTATAAAAGATATTTTTGGGTTTTCAAATAAGAGAACAACAAGTAAACTAAAGATGCAAGTAAACAAGTGCAAGTATGATTAGGAAAGTCTGCAAGATGATGAAAAGAGTTCTCAGGGAGTAGTGGATTCACCGCTAGTAATTAGAAAGACTGATCAAAATTATTATAATGAATAATACCATTTATGATATGTGTGGGAGGAGCTCCATATATTGACGAATAGCCAGCAACCGCTGCACACATCATCCTCATAACCACAACATACAACAATCGACATCAATCGAATTACTGCGCTATTAAAGGATTTCTCCTGTGGCATGGACATGGCTTTATGAGTTCTCCTTGATTCCCCCAAGTTAGTACGTCAAGAATGACAACAGCTTTATAGTCACAGTAAATGCTATCATCCCTCCGTCTACCAACAAGTAATCCCCTTCATTGAGTCCCCATAGGAGGCAAATATAAAGGAGGTGCACAACTCCCAACATCAAGATGAAGAAAATTAACACAGACACATAATGAACAATATCACATAATAATCTTTATCTCAATTCAATCTCATACTAGGGTTTCTCCATCTCCCCAAGAACAAAGGAAACTACTCACACATGAAGGCAATCAACATCATGGATAGAATATGGATGAAGTATGATGATACAATTGAAGACAAGTGCAAATCCAGGATTCAATCTAGAATTACAACAAGTAACCAAAGGGGATCGGTGATGGAGACGTTGTTGATGAAGATGACGATGTAGATCGATGTGGAGTCCTTCAAGATCCTAGTCCATTCTCCTATTGTGTGATGGTGATGGTGTACATCTGTTTGGAGGCGGCTATGGCCGTGGCACGGCGACAGGGCTCCGCCGTGGTGGAGGGTATGTCTTTGTGGCTCTCTCTTGGGTCCTCCCTCCTTTATATAGGCCTTGGGGGTGCCCTAGGGTTCCCCCAATACCGTTATATGACTTTGGCAAGGTTCTGGAGCTTTTGCTGGGGCGAAATCCCATCGTTTGCGACCTTTTTGGCAACTATACGGCGGAGCTATACGACCAGAAAAATAGCTCCGACCGTATAGTTGCTCGTCAAACTGTTTGTCCCCTTTAGTATTTTGGCCACCATTTCTTCATACGAGCTCCGTTTTGGGTGTTCTTGGACTCGTTGAGTTCGTATCGTCGAGAGCTACAACCCCGTGGTCTTGGATATTTATTTTGAAAAGTTGGGAAAATTCAGTTTTTCAACACCTCAAATGGCTAAGTCTGGTCCCTGCATCTCCTCCATACTATGCTCTCTTTATTCCTTTTGCCTTTGTTTTATCCATAATCATAATCAACACCTACACACATGTCATAGACAAGGAAAGTGATAAAATACTACCTAAACTACTAAATGTGCAAAGCTCATATGAAAGTAAATGAGAAATAGAAATCATGCATCTAAGGCATAGCTATAGCTGGAAGAAACATGATATGAGGGATAAATGGCACAATTTATATGGCTAAAAGATGTGGCATTTCATAGCCATCAACTTTCCAAAGCTAGACCTTGCTTGTCCTCGAGCAGGAAGGGTCGATAATAAATTAATGGTTGTGAAATAGCTTATCATTGGAAATCAATGCCTTGCATCCTTATTTCTTCTACAAGCTTGAAGTGAGAAAACATGTATTCATATAAGGCAACACAAGCTCAGTTATAAAGACCACTAAAGATTCATCAAAACTTATATGCTATATGTCAACAGTGAACCTACTTGCAGACAAACGTGTGATCCTCTTATTGCACCTTTTGTATAACTTTTCATACCATTATTTTTATGAGGCAAAACTTAGTCACAAATAGATGTCAAGCATAAATAGGAATCTATTCTACCCAATCATGTCATCTAGTTAAGGCTCTCAACTACAAACATCAGTTATTGAGCTTTCAGAAAGTTTATCTCTTAGTAACGAGATTTATACTAAAAGGAAATGCAAGACCATGTCAAAAAAAGCATAGCATTAGTGTCTCATTTGGCCATCCACATCAATGAATCATGACTATCAAACACTCATTTTCTATTCTTTGTCTTTCTAAAACTTCAGTTCATCAGTAACGAGATCATGCAAAAACTAAGTGTGTTTAATCAGACTGTGCAGGCTAAGAATGGATACTCGTGACCATTACTAAGGTTTCCCTTTTCGGTATAATGATTTCTAATAACGGTCATAGGAGTATTCCCTATTTTGCTTTGAACGCAGGCCCATGAGAATACCAATGCATACCCAAATATAGCACTTATGCTACATATGTTGGGCAACTCATAGCCAAACTCCAAGAGTTTCCTTTTTTTGGACTGTCCAAAGGCCAGCGGAGTTGTTAGCATCCCATGTTGTGCGACAGTAGTGCAAACACACATAAAGCAATATCATACTTTAATCAACATGTCAAGATTTGGCATGCATCTCAATTACCGCTAAATATTAGTTTCTTCAAACAAATCCTTTCAAAGAGTACTATCAAGTCGATCATCACATCTATGGTGTTGAGTATCTTTAAGGCTAAACTCTTAAGACAATTAATCAACACCTTATTTAGCATAGAACTCAAAACTTCGAAATATCATTTCCAATTGATAACTCCTTCTGTAAGCAAACTATCAAGTCTATTGTTTTGACATTATGGGGTCAAGCATAACCTATTCATTTAAGACAAAGCTATTTAATGACAACCAACAAATTTCAAAAGATCTTGATCAAGTATTCATTCTTTCCAAGTGAAGAGATCGTGGCAATATTTTCTAGAGGATCACAAATAGTGTCACAAGCTTGATAAACAATTTGGCAAGATGCATACAAGTTCTAAGTCAACTCCTATGGTGCCTATCATGAGCAAGTGTATCCCCATATGAATACATAACTAGACTTACTTAAACAAGCATTCAAAAACAGCGGGATACATGATTGCATTAAACCTTCATCGAATACAAACATTGCACAAGACTCTACATATGAAGAAGTAACCTCCCCAAGCTTAGAACTTTGCAAGAACCAAACTTGAGTATATCACCAAAAGAAAAGAGAAAATACAGTTTCCAAAAGAGAGTGTGATAAGTGGTTACCTCCCCAAGCTTAGTTGAAAACAAGGGTGACACACTTTACCGTTGAGGTACAAGTAACCTCTCTTTTGATGGACAAAGAACCTTTGCTTCAACATGCATTTCTTGAAATGGTCAGGTGTGCCTTCCTTGAGGACCTGCTTAAAAACTAAAAAGAAAACAAAATATTTTTGTGTTTCTGAAGACACGGGTTTAGCTCACAAGTGATAAAAATACAAGTTCCATTGAGTCGGTTCATCAACCTAAGCACCATGCTTAATTCAACAAACTAGTTCTAGAAGATGCCTCTCCTAGATTGTGATGAGCTGCAAGCGAAACATGATACGAGACACGAGTGTGCAGTCCCTATGCGCTTATTAAAAGAGGTTCGAGTTGGAAGGTTTTACCAGACACTGATTGACGAAGTGTTGAATTGAAGCAACCAAGTAGCTCATGCGAGTGTTTGCACGGTTGGCACTACCGTACACGTCGTCACACAAGGTTCAAGTCCCTACGAAAATAACACACAATAAAATGCATTGGTTTGGTATACGAACATAGTTTGTTTACTCCACCAATAAAAGGAAAGTAAAAAAGAAAACATGAACTTCTATAGAGAATTACAGTCTAGGAGGTTTCTGACGTAGAAATTTATTGCTTACATATGCTCGGCTTTTCTAGATCATGGGAGAAGCTCCCAAATGGTGTTTCAAGGTTTTTAGAAGAATAAAGAAGAAGAAGAAATAATAAAAATTTGAGCAATGGTTACCTTCCAGTTGGTGTTTGTGGGGTTTTCCCAACTATACGGGTCCAACTATACGGCCGGACCAAAAAGGTCCCGCCGTATAGTTGGTCGTTAAACCTTGGAAAAGAAAATATACAAAGGCATCGATATCTATACGACCAGAACTATAGGGCTGGAATTTTTTATTCCCGCCGTATAGTTGGTCGTTAAACTCTCAGTATATTGGAAAAGAAATTGTACGGAGGCACCGATATCTATACGACCGAAACTATACGGCCGTAATTTTTATTCCCGCTATATAGTTGGTCGTTAAACTATCAGTACATATGAAATAAAAATTATCGATGGCCAAGCTATCTATACGACCGGAACTATACAGTCGGAATTTTTATTCCCGTCGTATAGTTGGTCGTTAAACTCTCTATACATATGAAAGAAAAATTATCGATGACAAAGATATCTATATGGCTAGAACTATACGGCCGGAATTTTTATTCTCGCCGTATAGTTGGTCGTTAAACTCTCTGTATGCATCAAACAATTTCTATTTCTTCGAGAATTCTTTCTTAACCTGAAACTTAGCGAAACACCGTGTTTTGATAGTAAAATAACAACTTTAATTTTCGACCAACAATGGCATGTATAAAACAGGATTTAAGTACAACCGAGTTATGCAACACATAGTAACAATAAATCCTCTTAAAAACTACAACAAGATAACTCTAATAGAAAATCATGCAAAGAATAAAAATGTCAATGCAACATGAATGCATCAAGACTCAAGACACAAAACTAAGAAAGACACCTAATGACTTCCGGGTTGCCTCCCGAGAAGCGCTTTGTTATAACCAAGTAGCCAGACTTTTCTCCAATATGATTTCAATAGATAGGAGCCAGAGAATTATTTATGCTTACCTCCAAAAGAGGTTTCGAGCACTTACTATTATAGCCTGGTTAAAGTCTTACCCGCTTGCGACATGATATACTCCTCCGGGTATCATGTCATGACTTTGAGTCCAACTCACTCCCATGAACACTTGGTCTCAAGTCTATAGATGGTAGCGACATGTAGCAAGACGAGCCAACTCCCAAGTGTTGTAAAGTCTAGAAGAAAACCTTCAATGTGACTTTCATCCAAGTCCCTTTGCCTCATGATATACCTTCTCAAGCTATATGCGAGTAGTTTCCATCCCTTTAATAGCTCGACTCTATTCTCATTCTGTGATATATGATTTAATGGACTAACACTTAGTCTGACTCCTTAGTTAACAATTAAATGAGTCGCGTATGGCCATGCTTTCGAATCATATCACACAAGAGGGTCTAGATAATATATCTCTATTATGGAGGGTAAAATCCCATCTTGCTTATCCACATCACCTAACTTGATTCACATCTGTCTTGAACTCTACCTTTATAACGACCCCTTTATGAAACAACGTTTGATAGAACATAAGTAGGTCGATCCACTACTCGGATCATGCGAGCACGTCGGGTCTAACGATTCCATTGCTTGAGACTGCAAATAACAACTTGCTCGTTACATATCAACTATGGGTTAATCCAACTTGCTAAATACTTTAGCCGAATCAGTGTAAGTTGGATTGGCATCATCATGCCCATGAAAAGTGGAACCGTATCATCAGATGACTTGCACATTGGTCGAAGGTGTGTATCTAGCACAACCTCGATGACCAAGTACAACTAGTATGAACAACATGAATATATAGTTCCACAATTGAATTACATATTCAATGATATATATCTAATATTCACACAAGAACACCTTAACAAATTTATGAATACATTTGGAATATCATCATACATGATTGCCTCTAGGGAATATTCCCAACAATTGCTACTCCTTGTGATGAATTACCTTACATGACTTGTTGGTCTGACAATAAATTTTCTAGTTCCTCTAGTACTTGCATTGGGTACCAGGCCAGGCCTGTCATTGAAACGTTGGTTGGTCAACCTAGATTAATGTCGTCATAACCACCTATTCGATTTAAAAACTGCCAAGGTTTCCTAGGCAGGCATAGTGAGGTGTGTCGTCATTGTTGTGGTTTCCCCCCGTGGCGACTACGCAAGATTTATACATGGCAATGTTAATGCGTGTCGTGGCCCTCCCCGCTTGCCTCCGACATTAAATAGGATCTCGGTGCTCCCCACACATTTACTACAAAAATACCGCCATACCTAGCACTTTTTTGGACGACATAAGAGAAAAGTACTTGCAAAAGTTGGTTACCCGACGGAGCAATTGCGGCACCATTTTTCCACGGCAGCCACTTAATACACCGTTGTAGCAATGGTACCGACGGATTCTGGTGCCATGGTAGGTGTCTGGGTAGGTCGGCGCATTGTAATGCCTTAGTAGATGGATGGAGGCATTGTGCTATGCACCGCCCCTTGCAAGCATGGTTAACTGTCGGCCCCACATTGGAGAACGGTCAAGCACATCCCATTGAATAGTTTGGTCTCTGTCGACTTGCCTGACCCATCATCGAGCCTTGTCTTTATATCTAGATATCCTCTCTGAAACCTCCCCTCGTATAAATCTTCATCTTGCGAGAGGCGGCGGGCAATAGCTTTAGCGGACATCGAGTAGAGATATCGACTGTGAGATGCTGGTACCTCCATCGATTATATAAGATTAATAATTTAGACATCGCACCATACTCGTTGTTTGTTTTATCAAGATCTAATTTGGGGTTATCTCGATTTCATATGAATTTATAGATTTTTCGATCTCACACATGTATACATGGATGTTTTTCTTTTGAAGATCCACCGTAATGTACCCGAGGATATCTATGACCCAGATTGGAATGGAGTCAACTCATAGACGGACCAGACTTGCAAGTGCAGTTTACCACGTGTCGCTATGTGGTGTGTGACAAGATGATGCCAAATGTCACTTGTCGCAAGTTCTGTGCGTGCGATCATGAGAACATGACATGTGATTTCATGGCATGGGTTGATGAAGAGCACGAATCGATAGTACTTTAGCGCACTTTAATTCATCTGTGGTGTGAAGTTAAATCGACCAAAGATTTGAACACCCAAGGAGAATAATTATGCAAGAAAAAAATGTACTAAGAAGAAAGATCTCAGCGAGATTAAGGAGTGTAGAAGTATTGTCCAAAATATACTATCGATTAAGAGTGAACTAACCGACATAGTTGAGCATATGTACTAAGTAATACAGTCAATTTGTGTATTTTGCTACCAAAGATGTATAGTTTATTTGCATAGACTACTTTACTAAATACATAATAAATAATATTTGTGTTGTTTAATGCCTCCTTTTCGAGTATAAAGGCTAAAAGATCTAGCAAGCCCACCAAGTCCATGGAGGCTCTCGATATATTCCCAATGATCCACCACCCACCTGTAATTCACGCACAAACCTAACACATTTTAACAAAGCCTCACTCTCGCTGAGACGCCAACCTTCAGCCGGCACGCACCTGCACTTAATAGATTTTTCCCTTGTGCGACTCCACGTAAGATATCGAGTCAGACCTGTCTATCTCTTTCCTCCCTGTGAGATCACCAGCCCGACCTCTATACATCTCGCCCCTCCCTGTGAGGTCTTTATCAGATTTGTCCGTCTCGTCCCTCCTAGTGAGATCTCGATAAGATCTTGATTCGGGTGTGTCTATCTCGTCTCCTGTAAGATGTTGAGCCAGGTCTGTTCATCCTTAATGGACAATATGGTCAGGATACATCCACTTATCTATTTTGTGTGTTCTGGTCGATTGGGATTTTAGTGATTTTTTAGTGATTCGGTCTATTTGCCTTTTTTGCAGGATCATTTGAGCTATATAAAAGACATGATGGTCGTTCTAGAAAGGGAAAATAAGCACTTGAAAGAAGACATCAAGAAAATTGTGCAAGAGAAGGAAATCATAGAAGAAAATAAGATGCGGTTGGAGTTGTAGGTGGCTAATATCAACCTTGAACATAAGAGAAAGGCAGAAGTAGATAGGTTGAAAATAAAGAGAATTAAAAAAATTCCCTAGAAAAGGAAACCGGTCTGCAACATGCAACAACTTGCATTGTAATACTAGTAGCAATTGCAATAGTTAATTTAGGATCATGTAAATGTGTGTAATCTCCTTTATTATGGTAATAAATATAGTTCTATATTTTAGTGAGTATTGAATATATTCTGAATTTAGTGGAGAAAACATAATTTTTAATCACTAATTGTCATTAACTGCTATGCAGCTAGAAGGTACCAAATATGGTAGAGTAATGCACCATCCCTCACCCTTATACACGGCAATACAATTCTACTGTCGTTTGTAATGTACCAAGGAACATCCTCTATGGTGTCGTGGAAGCGCTAGGTCAGCGGATGATTTTGTGTCGAGCCAAAAAAAGGTGCCACCGTTGCACTTACCCCGACGCAGTTACCCCTATCGGCTTTGTTTTGCCGCACCAACGTGAGTGCAATGACAAGACGTGTGCTTTGCATCTATAAGCACTAGGAGCCTAGGACCGATGTATTTGTTGTAGTGATTCCCTCCACTTCCTCCTCTCTCTCTCACTCCCCCGCCGACATGCAAACTGTAGTGAAGCCCAGTGAAAAGGATGTCACAGGGTAGCAATGGATGACACAACCGCATAGTGAAGTAGCGGCCAACGACTTTAGGCCGCACAATCTCGCGATAGACGAGGCGTCGTTTCTCTACCATCTCAAGTACCTGGCGCTGCCCGACAAGCGACTCCCTACCACCTGGAGGTTGATCGGTGGTGGAATCGGTATATCGTTCGTGCCAACCCCACTGAGCTTGCAGTAGACAGCGGAGGTCTACAACCACATCCAAGAGGCCCTAATGAATGAGGAGTGGGCGTCCCCTCTAGGACCTCGACAACATTACACACTGGGAGTCCATCTTCCGGTCAACGTGAACACATATAAATAGTCATACCCAGTAAGAACAAAGAACTTTGTAAAAATACTTTATTCTCTAACACCATTAATTTTACAACAAGGGCAAAAAGTGAGACCCACTACTCCTCAGCCCATCATTTCCTGCATTAGAGGTTGTCAATGATATACTCCCTCTAAATAAGTGACTTGAATTTGTCTAGATTTGGATGTATCTACATACTAAATATCGTGTCTAGATACATGTGAATCTAGACAAAATCAAGTCACTTAGGGTCTGTTTGTTTGATCGTAGGCCTTTTTACTCACTACTGCAACTTGCACGCACAGGGACTGCACACGCGGATCAGGCTCTAGGCCAAAATTTTCTAATTATTTTCTCGCTGCATATACAGGTAGAAATGAGGCCCATCATTTGGTGGGTTGTATTAGGCATGGGAGAAACGAAAACGTGTGCTTGGATTCATCCTGGTTGTGTGGTCTAGTAACCTCTTCCCCATATGGTGAGTTTATCAGACATCAAGCCTTCAACCCCAACAAGCATTAACAACCACAGTATATCTAACGGCACTGGAGTATATATAGCAGCACGACAGAATATTGTAGCAAGTTAAGCACAACAGTAGTATATAGTTCACAACAAACACAAACTTATTACACTATAGCGAGAACATTCTACTCATCTATCATGGCAAGGGCTGGATCATGTTTGGGGCACTTCCTAATCACTTTGCACATGATGTAATCGAAGATGGTGACCTTGAACAGGTCACCCTTCAGCATCTTGAAGGTCAGGAAGTACCTGATCTTGATATGGTGTGCAATGGTAAAGCCAAGCCACCCCTAGTCAAAGCAAACCCTGCTGCTAACATCCCTGAGCTTCACCATCTAGTTGCATCTAGTGTTGGTCTTCAGCATGATCATCCTCGGCATAGTGCTGAGGAATTGCCTGAAGCCATCTGGAAATGGAAACACATCTAACCTAGGTGCCAAGATCACATTGGCGAAATAGGTCAGACCTACTTGATCATGGAAGTGTCCAACCTTCATAGGCCCGCCCCTCGACCTCTTGGCACCACTGCCCTCACCAGCATTGTTCACCATCTTGGAGCCACTGCCCTCGCCTTCATCCCTCGAGCATTGATGGCTCAAAATATATCGATCTCGTTGCGGAACCCCAAGAGGAAGGTATGATGAGAACAACAGCAAGTTTTCCCTCAGTTATGAAACCAAGGTTATCGAACCAGTAGGAGCAAGGAAACACCTCCAAGGTGTTGTTTCCAACTTGGAATCCTGCATAACACAACCACAAAACTTTGCCCCCAACTTACAGTGAGGTTGTCAATCTCACCGGTTTTGCTGAAAACAAAGGATTAAACGTATTATGTGGAAGATAGTAATTGCTTGCAGAAAGTAAACAGTAAATAGTAAATAGTAGATGGTTTATCAATGGTAAAAGAATAGAATGGGGTCCATAGTTCACTAGAGGTCATTCTCCTTAAGATAGATGACATGTTGGGTGAACAAATTACAGCGGGGCAATTGACAGACACCGAGAAAGCATACATGCATATACTAATCATCTTGACTCCTACAAGATTTGATTGGGCATTACAACATTATACATAGACAGTAATCCAACTGCATCTATGATTAATAATCCACCTTCAGGTTATCATCCGAACCCCCTTCAGTATTAAGTTGCAAGCAACAGATAATTGCATTAAGCAAAGTGTGTAAAGTAAACAATACAATTGCCCCATGGACAAAGGATTGATGTTTTATCCCTAGTAGCAACAACACATCTAGTACCTTAGAGGTTCCTGTCACTTCCCCAGATTACTAGAGGCATGAACCCACTATCGAGTATAAATACTCCCTCTTGGAGTTGCTAGCATCTACTTGGCCAAGATAGCTACTAACAACGGAAAGCATGCAAGATCACAAATAACATAGACATGATAGAATCAATAATCAATCTGAAATAGCATCTCAATATCCATCGGATCCCCGCAAACACAACATGTAAGATTACAAATAGATGATCTTGATCATGAACGGAGCTCACAAGATCTAAGCATGGTAGCACAAAGGAGAAGAACCAACCATCTAGCTACTACATGGACCCGTAGTGCAGGGATGAACTACTCACGCATCACACCGGAGGCAGGCATGGTGATGAAGAAGGCCTCCAGGGTGGTCTCTCCCCTCCGGCAGGGTGTCGGGAAGAGCTTCAGATCCCTCCTGATCTAGGGATGGAGATGGCGGCGGCTACAGACTCTTTCGTGGAATTTTGATTGGGTACTTAGGGTTTTCGTCCCGGGAGGATTTTATAGGCAAAGGGGCAAGGTCGATGGAGTACCAGGGGCCCACACCCCTGGTGGCGTGCCCCCGGGCCGTGCCGCCACCAGGTGTGGCTGCCCTGGTGCACCACTTCGTCTCCCCTCCGGACTCCGTATTGCTTGGGTAAAATATTGACTTTGGCTTTTGTCCGGTCCAATTCAGAGAATATTTCCTTACTAGATTTTCTAAAACCAAAAACAGCAGAAAACAGGCAACTGACACTATGGCATCTTGTTAATAGGTTAGTTCCATAAAATGTGTAAAAATACTCCAAAGTGTGGACAAAACATAAGAAAGTAGATATAAAACAAGCATGGAACATCAAAAATTATAGATACGTTTCCAACGTATCAACATCCCCATGCTTAACTCCTGCTCGTCCTCGAGTACGTAAGTGATAAAAAAGAATAATTTTTAAGGTGACATGCACCATCATAATCTTGATCAAGGTATTTGTAAAAAATTGATAGCTGGGATCATAGTACTTTAACATAGCATGCAAGATATAGTTCTAACAATAAGACATAGCAACCATGTTATAACATGAAAAGGTACAAACAAAAGATTCATGAATGACAATGCTTTGAAAGACGTTTGTTTGGTTCACATATAGAAAACATAATGAGAATGGTATTCAGCTTGTCCCTCATAGTGTAGCAAAACATAAATGCATAGGACACCTTCAAAGTTCATAAGGGTGACTAGATACAAATAGTTTAAGAACAAGCAATATCAAAGTTATGAATCAATCAACAAGTTTTGGGACAATGCACATTAAACTAAGAATGGCCACTATGATCTCTCAATAGGCGCATAAAGATAGAAGATGGAGACTCAATATAAAAGTAAAAGAAAGTCCCTTCATAGAAGGAAGCAGGGATTCAAGTCTCATAAAGAGCTTCTAAAATTATGGTACTTATTAGCTTTCAGCTCTCATTGCCCCTATCATAAGCATCTTTAGGTGATTAAGGTTAAAGTGAACAAATATGACGATATGCTTGACAAATTATAAGCTGAAAATCTCATGCCCCTTACTTACGAGTACTGTTCTTCATGCTACTCAAGTTTAGTCACAGGTAAGTTCTTGTCATTGTAAGTACATGTGTATCATAGAGAACCGCCAATGGGGTACCCCTTGCCCAATGATACGGAAGATTCCCCATATCAAAATGACAAGGCAAGCAGACAATGAGCATCTCAGCAATCCTTTTATTTCCTATTTGCATAGGCCCTTTTTTCCTTTTCTCTTTTTTCTTTCCTATTTGCATAGGTTTTTTTTATATAGAGGATGCTTCATAGATTCCTCACTATGGTTACGCTGCAGGTTTCCACCATGATTAGGCATGGATTAGACCAGCCGTCCAGGCATTTCCCTAACACATATACGAACTCCATGAGCCTTACAAGCTCCCCTTTCATTTCACACCGCCGGGATCCATAAGCAAAAGAACATGATATCAACTAAATAAAGTGCAATGTTGAAAGTGTTCCCCATGGTAACATGGTGCTTCTAATTCACAACTTCCAAAACGCAAGCATATACGCAATATAGATGGGCACAATGGTTCAAGTTTATTAAGTGCAAGAAAAGTAAAGTGTGCCATCAAGTTCGTGAGAGCTTTAATCACTAATTTTCACATAACAAGTTTAATTCGGAAGGTAGATAAAAACATGAATATACTTGGAATAGCAAATGCTAATAGGTAGGTATAGTGGACACTTTGGAATAACTTGGTTTTATTTGGAGTTAGATGCATGAGTGGAACTCATACTTGGTATGGAGGCTAGCAAAAGACTGGGAGCGACCAACTAAGAGAGCAATAATGGCCATAATCATGCAAAGCGATAAAACATTATTAATTAAAACATAAAGTGATATTACAAGTCGAAAACTAAATGATCATAGAGGCTATGATGACTTGGTATAGTCTTAACATGGTGTGAGCATGCGCCAAGTCAACCAAATAAAGCATCAAAGGAGAATACCACAATATTATGCTTTTATATGCTAAAACAACACGTGATTCTTTCAAGGCACATTAAGCAATCTCAATTGTTTGTAACAAGTCATGCTACAGCAATAATTACTAAGCATAAAGTCAAAACAATATCAAGCATGACATGATAAAGTCTAAGCCACAGTCAAAAACAAGACTCCTTTTATACCACTTATAAGCATGAACTTTCCTACACTTTTCCAATCCAAATCAACCTATTTGAAACTATTTGTATGAATGCGGGGGTCCAAACAATTTATTTAAGCAAACTAAGCAAACAAAAACTAAAAACAAAAACAAAGACACTCCAAGAACAACACAATTGTGCATGAAACAATAAAAATGAAGTGTTTGGAAGAAACCTGGGATTTTTATTGATGAAGAAGGGGATGCCTTGGGCATCCCCAAGCTTTGACGCTTGTACTTCTTGAATATTTCTTGGGGTGACACGGGTGGCATCCCCAAGCTTGAGCTTTTGTCCATACTTCATCTTATCACATTACTCTTCCCTACACTTAAAAATTTCCTTCATACAAAACTTCACACAATCTTCATTAGCAACATTAGTGTACTCAAGATAATAAGTCTTTAGGTTCAGTTTCAACACAAGTAAAACTTCCATTAAAACACAAGCTACTGTAGCACTTCCTTTAAAAAGTTCAAGTGATCAAAGAGAAGTCAAAGAGAAAGAGATTAAGAGGCAAATGCAAATAATGGCAGAAATCTGTCAAAATAGACCAGAAGGTAAAAACCAATTTTTTCGAAGACCTTCTATTGCTCAAATCGAAAAGTGTTAAACTAACGAAAGTTTGATAACAACCTGGGCCAGAAGCACAAAACATTACAGATCAATCTGACATATAGAGATTTTTCATGAATTTTTACAGCAAAGCACAAAAATCTGTTTCGGGACAGCAACTTTCCCAAGCCTTACTTCTCTCTCATTAGAGGTTAATCTTGGCACAAAAACCACACAAAAAGGATAAGGAGAGGTTGTTACTGAAGTAATAACTTACAAGACTCAACAAAAGATTCCTAAAGAAATTTGGGTTATCTCCTAATAAGTGCTTTTCTTTAATGCCTTTGAGCTAGGCATAAGAAGCAAGAATCAAGTATTCCCAAATGAAGAAGCATTAAGAGCAAATTTTGTTTTAATAGGAGAGGAAAAGGGAATATTTTCTCTCTTCTTAGGGAAGTGTTCTATACTTTTCTTGAGTGGGAATTGATATTTAATGGTGCCTTCTTTCATATCAATAATGGCACCAACAGTTCTAAGAAAAGGTCTTCCCAAAATAATAGGACAAGAAGCATTGCATTCAACATCCAAAAGATAGAAATCAACAGGGACATAGGCATTGTTAACCATAATAAGAACATTATTAATACTCCCCATGAGTTTCTTTTTAGCATTATCATCAAGTTGGACATTTAAATAACAATCTTCCAATGGTGGTAAATCAAGCATTTCATAAATCTTCCTAGGCATAATAGAAACAATACTGTCAAGATCACATAAAGCTTTGAAATCAAAATCATTCACTTTCATATTAATGATGGGCTCCCAACCATCTTCTAATTTCATAGGAATAGAAGCTTTATGTTTCATCTTTTCTTCTTTAATTTTTATGAGAGCATCAGTAATGTGTTTTGTAAGGCCATATTCATAGCACTAGCATTAGGACTTTCAACAAGCTTTTGTAGGAAAATAATTACTTCAGAGATATTGCAACCATCAAGATCAAAATCATAATTACCATCTAGAGTAGTAGAGCTATTGTTTCCCATATTTCGAAGAATTTCAGCATTTTTATTAGAAAAGGTTCCATTGGGTTTAGGCATTGTTGCAAAAGGAATGGGGACTTCATGTGGTTTGCTAGCATCAACATTAGTGGTGGTGATAGTACAAATACTACTATTTCTAGCAATTTCATCTTCTCTTTCCCACTTAGCATGCAATTCAGCTAACAGTCTAACATTTTCATCAATTCTAACTTGTATGGCATTAGTAGCAGCAAATGGATTTTCGATAGTTTCAGGTTTAGCAGTCATTTTATTCGAAGAAGATTGTGCTTCAGACAATGATGCAATATTTCTTTCAGCATTAGAGAGTTTTTCCTCAATAGTTTTATTGAAGGCAGTTTGTTTACTAATAAAATCTTTAAGCATGACTTCATGTTTAGAGGGTGCACTTATATTATTGTTGTAGGAATTTCCATAAGCATTACCATTATTGGGAGGATATGGCCTATAATTATTGTTACAAAAATTATTCCTGTACGCATTGTTGCTAAAATTGTTATTTCTAATAAAGTTCACATCAACTTGCTCTTCTTGAGAAAACAAAGAGACTAAGGGAACATGATTTGGATCAATATGAGCTTTCCCATTAACAAGCATAGACTTAATAACATCAATTTTATCACTCAAGGAGGAGATTTCTTCAACAAAATTTACCTTCTTACCTTGTGGAGCTCTTTCAGTGTGCCATTCAGAATAGTTAACCATCATATTATCCAGAAGCTTTGTTGCAGCACCCAAAGTAATGGTCATAAAGGTACCTCTAGCAGCAGAATCTAGCAGATTTCTTGAACAATAATTCAGTCATGCATAAAAGGTTTGGATAATCATCCAAGTAGTCAGTCCATGAGTGGGACAATTCTTTACCAAAGATTTCATTCTTTCCCAAGCTTGAGCAACATGTTCATTATCAGACTTTTAAATTTCATTATTTCACTTCTCATAGATATAATCTTAGTAGGAGGATAGTATTTTGCAATAAAAGCATCTTTGCATTTAGTCCAAGAATCAATACTATTTCTAGTTAGGGATAGCAAACATTCTTTAGCTTTTCCTCTCAAAGAGAAAAGAAACAATTTAAGCTTAATAATATCTCCATCTATATCCCTATGTTTTTGCATCTCACAAAGTTCAACAAAGTTATTAAGGTGAGCAGCAGCATCTTAAGTACCAACACCAGAGAATTGTTCTTTCATAACAAGATTGAGCAAAGCAGGTTTAATTTCAAAGAAAGTAGCTTCAGGAACAGGTGGAGCAATAGGTGTGCACATGAAATCATTGTTGTTGGTGCTAGTGAAGTCACACAACTTAGTATTTTCAAGAGTAGTCATTTTTTTGTGTTTTTAATATAAAGAAGTAAACTAGTACAACTAATGTTTTGTGTTTTTGATAAAAGAAACAAGCAAACAAAGCAGAAATAAGCTAAGTAAAACAAAAAAACAAAGTAAAGAGATTGGTTATGAGGGACACCCTTGTGAAGATGTTCTTCACTCCCCGACAACGGCGCCAAAAAAAGGCTTGATGGCTCAAAATATATCGAGCTCGTTGGGGAACCTCAAGGGGAAGGTATGATGAGCACAACATCAAGTTTTCCCTCAGTTATGAAACCAAGGTTATCGAACCAGTAGGAGCAAGGAAACACCTCCAAGGTGTTGTTTCCAACTTGGAATCCTACACAACACAACCACAGAACTTTGCCCCCAACTTACAGTGAGGTTGTCAATCTCACCGGTTTTGCTAAAAACAAAGGATTAAACGTATTGTGTGGAAGATTGTAATTGCTTGCAGAGAGTAAACAATAAATAGTAAATAGTAGATGGTTTATCAATGGTAAAAGAATGGACCGGGGTCCATAGTTCACTAAAGGTCATTCTCCTTAAGATAGATGACATGTTGGGTGAACAAATTACAGTTTGGAAATTGACAGACACCGAGAAAGCATACATGCATATACTAATCATCTTGACTCCTACGAGATTTGATTGGGCACTACAACATTATACATAGACCGTAATCCAACTGCATCTATGACTAATAATCCACCTTCAGGTTATCATCCGAACCCCCTCCAGTATTAAGTTGCAAGCAACAGATAATTGCATTAACCAAAGTGTGTAAAGTAAACAATACAATTGCCCCATGGCCAAAGGATTGATGTTTTATCCCTAGTAGCAACAACACATCTAGTACCTTAAGATTCCTGTCACTTCCCCAGATTACTAGAGGCATGAACCCACTATCGAGCATAAATACTCCCTCTTGGAGTTGCTAGCATCTACTTGGACAAGATATCTACTAACAACGGAAAGCATGCAAGATCACAAATAACATAGACATGATAGAACCAATAATCAATTTGAAATAGCATCTCAATATCCATCGGATCCCCGCAAACACAACATGTAAGATTACAAATAGATGATCTTGATCATGAACGGAGCTCACAAGATCTAAACATGGTAGCACAAAGGAGAAGAACCAACCATATAGCTACTACATGGACCCATAGTCCAGGGATGAACTACTCACGCATCACACCGGAGGCAGGCATGGTGATGAAGAAGGCCTCCAGGGTGGTCTCTCCCCTCCGGCAGGGTGCCGGGAAGAGCTTCAGATCCCTCCCGATCTAGGGATGGATATGGCGGCTACAGACTCTTTCGTGGAATTTTGATCGGGTACTTAGGGTTTTCGTCCTGGGAGGATTTTATAGGCAAAGGGGCAAGGTCGATGGAGTAACAGGGGGCCCACACCCCCTAGTGGCGCCCCCAGGCTGCTCCGCCACCAGGTGTGGCCGCCCTGGTGCGCCACTTCGTCTCCCCTCCGGACTCCGTGTTGCTTCAGGTAAAATATTGACTTTTGCTTTTGTCCGGTCCAATTCCGAGAATATTTCCTTACTAGCTTTTCTAAAACCAAAAACAACAGAAAATAGGCAACTGGCACTGTGGCATCTTGTTAATAGGTTAGTTCTAGAAAATGTGTAAAAATACTTGACGAGGGCTTAACTCATCAATGCCCATTGTTATGGACTTGGGTTTTGGAGAAGGAGGGAGCGCTAGAGACATCTATAGGCTAGCAGACAAGCACACAGGGGACAAAGGATTTACCTAGATTCAGGCCTCGTAAAGGTCCCTACTTCTGCTTGTCTGCTCGTGGAATTATCGAAGGAGTCGAAAGTTACAATGATGCACAGATGCAATCTGGCGAGGGTTGTGGAAACTAGAGTTGCGTGTGTCCTCCTCGCCGCCCCCTCCTAGCCTTTATATAGATAGGCTAGGTCTCGGGTAGCAGGTCGAGTCGGTTACAAGTTAGGGTTTTTCCCTTTCAAACTTTCTATCCTTAGCTTCTTCTTGTTCTTCAAGCAATCGAGAGTCCGTAGGTCACTCGAGTCCTTTCATCCGGGCCTTGGCGACACCGTGGGCCTGTACATATTTGGACCGTATATACCAAGCTCGAGTACCTGTAGGGTATACCCATGTCAATAGCCCCCGAGTGTCCAGTGGAATCATAGATTCGACTGGGGACTTTTTGAAGTCTTCGAGTGCTTGATTGAGTACATTTCGACTGCTTTTATTTGTGTCATAGGGACTGTTGATATACGTGCCTGATATAACCGAAGTACCGGTATCATTTAACCACCTTAGGGTGAAACAACGCAATCTACTCGAACTTGAGTCCCCGGACTCGAATCCGGAGAAGTGCTGGCGTAATTCGACTCAGGACGTGGAGGTCTTACAGGAGTCGAATTCCAGTTATACGGGTGTGAGCACTCGACGTGTCCGTCAAGGCATGTTCATCGTGCCTGTAGGCACGGATATATTTCTGGTAGTGCGTAGCTAGATGCGTTGCCAAGCCTTATTCAGGTCTTACCTTCACGCTGTAAGCGCGTCATCCGAATTTTATCATCGCGGAGACGATTCGGGCGACCCAGGAGACGTAGTCTCTTTGTAGGGAAAAATTATGAGGCGGTGTCGCCATGAGCTGCGAGTGCGGACGTTATCCACACACAATTTTCTGTGCAAATAATCATAGGGTGCGCGACCAGCGCTCCCTATGGGAGTAGCCCCCGAGTGCCTGGTTGAGTCGAAGACTCAGGCAGGGACTAAATAACCTTTTCTCCATCAAGCATGTTCATATGGGATCCTCTTTTTATTTAATTTCAGACCCCATCCCTCTCTCTCTCTCTTTTGTGTTTTCCTCACCAACAATTTATGCCATCCTCTAAGCCACACCTCACCCCATAGCCAGCCTTTCTCTTCTATTTTCAAAATATGCAAAGCTCCCAAAATATGCCATCCTCTAAGCCACACCCCACCGCAGCAGCCCCGCCGTCCCCCTTCGCTCCGACCACCCCTTGCCCGAATCCGGTGGGAATCAATCAAGGTGAGCTCCCCCTCGAACCTCTTCCGTTCCCCCCCACACCGCGTGCCTAGCGCCGCCCGTTTGTGACCCCCGCCGGTGATCTGCCCCACCGGCAAGCAGCCAGACCTGCGTTTCCCCCTCTGTTCCTCGACATGCCCCGTCCAGTATAGCCCTCCACCGACGAATTCCCCTGAACGAGATCTGTAGCCGGCGCTCCCCTCTGCATTTTTCGCTTTTGCGGCAAGTGCTGCCTCGCCGTGGTTGCGTCGCCATCCTCGCCGGAAGTCCCCGCCGTCGTCAGATTGCCGTCGCGATTCAGAGAGACAGTCGACGGGTTCAGACAGAGCACGGGCGGTGTTTTTCCGAAAGGACCCCCTCCCCCCCGCGCTTTGTCGACCACGCCCAGGTCCCTAGTAGCCCCATCGGCCCCACTCGCCAGCCCCAGTGCAGCTTTGCAAACAAGCCCCCGCGCTTTGCAGTTTATCAACCCGCGCTCCCCGGGCCACCCACGTGTCAGCCGCCCACTGGCCGCGCGCGCGTGTGGCCCCATCACCACCCAGCCCCACCAGTCAGTCGCAGTGGCTAGATATAGCCGCGGTGAGAAAAGCCCCTCGGCGCGCTGTGTCGCCCAGTCAGCAGCTGGCCCACCTGTCGGTGGATCTGGCTAGCACTGGGCTAGGTGTAAAAAGTATTTCTGGATTTCTGATTTGATTTAACTTTTTCAGAAATTGTTTAAAATCAAATTCAAATCTGTTTTTAAATAACTCTTAATTTACAAATCCAAATAATACATATGATATATGTTTTGGAATCAGAAAAATGTGAGGAATTCAAATATGCCATTCAAAATATCTTTTGGGCAAATTAAATTTCGAAATTGTTTAAAATTACAATAAAATGCCCTTCTCTTAATGAATTAATAACTTTAGTTTTATAACTCCAAATTTGACAAATAATATGTCTAAATCGATCAGCGCGACGAGCCCGTTCTATCTATGCAGTCCATGTTCTGAATTGCAGCATGCATCATATAAATATAAAGTATACAGCAACTTATTTGAGTATAAAATGTGACTAAAACTCAATAAAATGCTTTATTCTTGTAACCCACACCTCACTCATGCCATGCTACATTATTGCCATGCAAATTGTGCATCATTAATCATGGCATGATTGTTTGCTTGACGCATTATAATTCATATGCTTGTGCACTTTATTTATGTTGGCCCTTGTTTGTTTGGTTCTTCTTCGAATAGACGCTGAGCAGGGGATATATCAGGAATCCCAGGAGCACTACCCAGATCCTTCCCTCGCTTCAACTAAGCTGCCAGGAAAGCACTACCACATGCTTGCATACATACAGTACCTATTGCCTCTATCTTATTCTTGCATCATTGAGTCGCGATTGCATTAAATTGAATCCCAAGTACTGCATAGCCTTTACTTTTAAACCCCACCAAAGCTTGTTCCTCCATCCCATGAGCCATTACTACAGGAGTTGTTTGAGCCATGCGGGTCGTAGAACAGCATGTGTAGGGTATGTGAGAGTCTGAGGGATAACGAGGTATCTAAACAACTAAACGTGAGTAGTAATGGGATAACTAATAAAAGTGGCACCGCTGAGCAATATCTGCTATTTGGTTCTTCATGCTCACTTGTGTCCCGTAGGACCCCGAGTACTTGATTCCTGTTCCTTGACTATTCGCACTATCCACATCCGGGAGGCCTTATGAACCCCCCTGAGCCAGACCTTGATTCATTCTTATTTCTTGGGGCCACAAAGTAGTTTGAGGCTTTATTACTATCCTGTACTTATGCCATGCTTTACTGCTTTATTTAAGATTGTGCGTGGAGCACCTGTACTGTTTTGGATCGCGCCACGTTTTCGTGGTATCGACAAGCCCAGTCACATTTTCGGGTTCCCAGTCGTTTACAGCCGTCGTCGCAAACCCTGGGTCCGTCTTGGAGCCGGCCAACTTCGTTGCAGGTAGCTTATTGGGGTGGCCCCCTGAAATATTCCTGAATCCTGTGATCGCTTTGTCGTGAATGCCTCGTTGGGTTTTGATTTGGTTTTTCCGAGGTTGATCGAGTGTGTGTTGCTATTTGTGCACCCCTGCAGGGTAAATCTTTCTGAAAGCCGTGTCCGCGGTTATGGACGACTTGGAGCATAGTTTCTCGATCATAGACAAGAATAACTAAAGTACCGCTTTTAATTTGACTAAGTACTTGACTAGTAAATAGTGCAACGCTCATGGAATGGTAAATAAAACTGCCAACGGATGCTGGGGGTTGTTCGTCCGCTTCCTGGTTGGTAAGCGAGGAGGAGGATGGATCTGTTAATATTACTGTTATAACTGTTGTTCTTATTTAACGGACATCCATCTATCTTTGGTTAGGCGGATGGTTAGTGAGTATCTATAGAATTATTAGGTATTATCTTTTGCTGCAGTTGCGTCACCCCGGGTTGTGTCCCCTTTAGAGGCATAAAGACTTGCTGAGTACCCCTAGGGTCTCACACGATAAATTGTTTGATTCAGATGCATAGGTATACTCGCAAGATGGATACTGGATGGAGGAGACGGACGATGTTGGCAACGATCACTCGGTGTAGAGATTCCGGGAACGGGGACCCGTGAGATCTGTGGGCGGGATGTGTTTATTTATGTGGCATCTTATGCCGATTTGCTTCTTATCTGTACTCGGATCTTGTTTTCCGCTTCCGCCTGATACTCTGATGTTTGATGTATGAGGAGCTATCCAAAAATATTATCTCTATCTAGGATGTTTGGATCTTGTCGTATGGCGTTGCAATATTTCTATTTCTTTTAGATGGAATGGCTCTGAGGACTGTTGTATGTGGCTTGCATACATACTCATTTGTGTATGTAGTTGATCCCTTCGCCTGCCGATTACGCCGCTCGTTCTTGTCCCGATGTTCTGGAAATGGTTAGGATGGCCGAAAGGTCTACCTGTGAGTGGCATTTGGCCCCACCGTACTATTTTAACCATTTTCGCTCATCCAGGCATGTAACTAAGAGCGTAATTCACTGAGGTAGTTACAATTGGTATCAGAGCCATCCCGCCCTTCAGGGTCTCAGCCAAAATGGTCGTTGTCAGTCTAGCAAATATTTTTGGTAGCTATGTATAATAGGGAAAACAAAAACGTGAGAGTAGGACTGCTTCCACTTTTCTTCTTACCCATCCACCCACCCTTTTCTGGTAAGAAAGTGTAACGTTTTCAATCCTCTTCTAAAAATTCAAACTAGGATTCACGTGTTTTGGGTTTCCGTAGTACCATAGAAAGTGTGTGTGTGTGTGTGTGTAATTCCTTGTCTATCTGTTGCATCCAATTTGTTGTCGCTATCGGCCTTTTGGTTATCAACTGTTGGTACATTCCATACCGACAGGTTTTTGTAAACCGACGCGATCTATCTGATTTGTTGTATACCGACGCGATCTGTCTTACTCTTTGTTATCCGACACTATCTTGTTTGGGGTGTTCGTTTCCGTAGTTACTAATCTTTAGGTTCATCTTAACATGAAGGTATTGGGATATGTGTTTTGCTTATTCATGTGCGGAGTAATGATTTAAGTGCGGGATGGAGTCGCGACCATACCACTACTTTTCTCATTCGCTCTTGTATATTGAATTGGTAGAGTTACTAATCTTGATTCGTTAAGTGGTTTTGCGCATATAGTGGTATTTTAATGCCGAAATTTGCGGAAATGTTTTCTTTGTTAGTTTATGTACCACACTCCTTGTGCAGTCGTGTGCGATATGCTTAATATCTTCTAGGTGCTTTGAACTTTGTTGATATTTTAATATCATCTTAGTACTTTGTATCCTTTAATCTTGGTTAATTCCATTTTGGTACTATTTTGGATTATTATTATTCTCCATTATGGTACTAACTTGTGTTTTATATCAATCACAGGATGGCACCACCACGCTGTTCTGAGGAGGACATACAACCTGAACTGGGGGCTGCATTGTCAAGCATCGCCAATGCCTTGGCCGCAATGCAACAGAACCAGCAGCGGTTTGAAGAAAGTTTCAGGAGGAATGAGTTTGTTCCGCTACCTCCACCTCCCAAGCGAGGAGACATCAAAAGCTTTCCGAAGTTCAACCCACGCCAATTTGATGTGTCTGATCAACCACTTGATGCTGATGATTGGTTGCGTGAGATGTCAAGGTTACTGGTGACTACTGATGTTCCTGAGCAAGAATGGGTAAAGTGTGCCACTCACCTTCTGAAGGGAGATGCAGCTCTGTGGTGGGAGGATTACCTCAAGGCAAACTACACTGGTTTTCAGCCTACTTGGGAACAGTTCACTGGGGCTTCCAAAGAGCAATATCTGTCAGAAATTGTCATGGAGAGGATGAAGGAAGTGTTTCTCAACCTTAAGCAGGGCAATGACAATGTCAATAACTACATTAGAAACTTCATGAACCTTTCTCGGTATGGTGGCGATGAGGTCTCTGATGACAAGAAAAAGCAAAAGAGGTTCAGACAAGGGCTCAATGCATCGATTAAATATGCAATCACACATGCAAGACCAGCGTCTTTTCTAGAACTCAAACATACAGCTCTGCAGGAAGAAGCAAGTAGGCAAGTGTTTGAGGAGTCAAAGAAACACAACCGCGATGCAGCAAGCTCTTCAACTATGTCAACTCCTTCTAAGCGTCGTGTCTGGGTTCCTAACACCCCACCGTCGCTCCCGGCTCCACCAAGACCTTCAAGCTACGTAGCAAGGCCACCAAACTTCCTCACTGCTGCTCCCAGGGGCTACAACCACAACTACCCTGGAGCGCCTGGCGGAGTCCCTAGCTATGTTGCTCCACGTCCACCTGGTGCTTGTTACACTTGTGGAAACACTGGGCATCAACACTGGAACTGTCCAATGAACAACAAAGCTCTTCCTCCACCACCTCCAAGACCTGCGGCAAGCTCTCCTATGGTTCGTGCACCACCACCTCGGGCTCTCAGCATCAACACTAAGCCCGGGTCTACTGTTGCTCGTGCCAACTGTGTCAACGTCGCTCAAGCTGAGCATGCACCTGGAGTTGTAATGGGTATGCTTCCCGTTAACTCAGTTCCTGCAAGAGTCTTATTTGATTCTGGTGCATCACATTCTTTCGTGTCATACAAGTTTGCGGAGGGTAATGGGTTACCTTCTGATGCTTTACCAACTCGCCTCATGGTGCAATCTCCTGGTTCAAGTATGAGGGCTTCTAAAATCAGCCATGGCAATCAAATTGAGATTGGTGATTATTCGTTCCAGGCTTCCTTAATTATTCTGGGCAATTCTGACATTGATGTTATCTTGGGCATGGATTGGTTGACAGCAAATGCAGCTGTGATTGATTGTGCTGAACGCTCGGTTTCTCTGAAAATTCCTGAAGGCCATATAGTCTATTCTCCAAGTCTGACTCCTGCTATTCAGCTTTTCTCTTTGGCGGCTCTGAATGATGATGCTATGGAAGCTATTCAGAGTGTTCCGGTGGTCTGTGAGTTCCCAGATGTCTTTCCTGAAGAGTTGCCAGGTATGCCTCCGGATCATGAGGTTGAGTTTGTGATTGAGCTTGAACCTGGTACCGCTCCTATCTCCAAGCGGCCTTATAAAATGGGTTCTGCTGAGTTGGCTAAACTCAAACGTCAGCTCGATGAACAAGAGAAGTTGGGTTTCATTCAGCACAGTACTTCTTCTTGGGGTAGCCCAACCATCTTTGTGAAGAAGCGAGACAAAACTGATAGACTTTGTGTTGACTATCGGGCTCTCAATGCTAAAACCATCAAGAATAAATATCCCCTTCCGCGGATTAATGATCTCTTCGATCAGCTAGCTGGAGTGTGGTTTTCTCTAAACTTGACTTGAGAAGTGGTTATCATCAAATCAAGATTCGCAAGGAAGATGTTCCTAAAACAGCTTTCACCACGCGCTATGGCCTGTATGAGTACACGGTCATGTCTTTCGGTCTCACCAATGCACCTGCCACCTTCTCGAGGCTTATGAGCTCGGTCTTCATGGAGTATCTTGATAAGTTCGTTGTGGTCTATCTGGATGACATTCTAGTCTATTCTAAGTCAAAGGAAGAACACGAAGAACACCTTCGGTGTGTCCTAAACAAGCTTCATGAGAACCGCCTGTATGCAAAGTTCCCCAAATGTGAGTTCTGGCTGCTTGAAGTCACCTATCTTGGTCACATCATCTCTGCCAAGGGCATTGCCGTCAACCCAGAAACTGTAAAGACAATTGTTGACTGGCTTCCTCCTGTAAATGTCAAAGAAGTCCGGAGTTTCCTTGGTTTGGCTAGTTATTGCCGTCGCTTCGTGCAGAACTTCTCGAAGATTGCGAAGCCTCTTACCGATCTCCTCAAGAAAGGCAAGAAATACCTTTGGACTCCTGCATGTCAAGCAAGCTTTGAAACACTCAAAGAGAAGCTCACTTCCACACCAGTCTTGATTCCTCCAAATACATCAAAGCCTTTCCAGATATTCTGTGACGCATCTTTGCAAGGATTGGGTGCGGTCCTTATGCAAGAAAAACAAGTTGTTGCTTATGCCTCTCGATAGTTGAAGACGCATGAGATCAACTATCCTACACATGACCTCGAACTCGCAGCAGTTGTCTTTGCTTTGAAAGTATGGAGGCATTACTTGCTTGGCAACCGTTGTGAAATCTTTTCTGATCACAAGAGTCTGAAGTATATCTTCACACAGCCTGATCTCAACCTTCGTCAGAGGAGGTGGATTGAAGCAATCAATGATTTCGATTTGACCATCAACTACACTCCGAGCAAAGCTAATGTCATGGCCGATGCTCTCAGCCGCAAAGCTTATGTCAGCAACCTCATGGCGGAAGAACAACAGCCTCTCTTGTGCGAGGAATTCCATCAGCTCAACCTTGAAATTGTGGAACAAGGGTATCTTCTGAACCTTCTGGTAACCCCTCTCTTGGAAGAAAAGGTTCGCTCCATTCAACTTGGTGATCCTTTCACTAAAAAGATCATCTCCAACATTCAGCTTCCGAAGTATGAGTCCTTCCACATCGACGACCAAGGCACTCTTTTCTTTGAACACCGGATGTTTGTTCCGAACTACCCGGGTTTGAGAGAGCAAGTTCTCAAGGAGGCGCATGATTCTGTTCTTTCTATCCACCCTGGCAGCACTAAGATGTACATGGACTTGAAAACACAATATTGGTGGCCTGGTTTGAAGCGATATTGTGCCAAGTATGTCTCAGAGTGTGATGTCTGCCGTAGAGTTAAAGCTGTCCATCAGAAACCTTCCGGTCTTCTACAGCCATTGAAACCCCCGGAATGGAAATGGGAGAAAGTAGAGATGGACTTCATCACTGGTTTTCCAAGGTCGCAGAAGGGCAACAATGCAATCTTTGTTGTCATTGACAGGTTTTCTAAAGTGGCTCACTTCTTTCCAGTCAAGGAAACAATATCTGCAATTCAGTTGGCTGAGCTATATATAAGCAGAATTGTCTCTCTGTATGGGGTTCCTCTTGAGATCAGTTCAGACCGTGGAAGCATCTTCACTTCCAAGTTCTGGGGAAGTTTCCAAAATGCTTTGGGAACAAAATTGAACTTCAGCATAGCTTACCACCCTCAGTCGCAAGGACAAGTTGAAAGGATCAATCAGATTCTAGAAGATATGCTCCATGCTTGCGTCATCTCTTTCGGCATGAAGTGGGAAGAATGTCTCCCTTATGCTGAATTCTCTTACAACAACAGCTTTCAGAAAAGTCTAAAGATGACACCATTTGAGACTCTCTATGGTTGCAAATGCAGAACTCCGATTGGTTGGTCGGGCGCAGGAGAAAGAACATTGTTTGGCCCCGACATTGTAACTCAAGCGGAGGAGAAGGTTCACATCATTCTTGAAAATCTGAAGGTTGCTCAAAGTCGCCAGAAGAGCAATTATGACAGAAAGCACACGGACATGGAGTATGTCCCTGGTGATCTCGTTTACCTTCGTGTCACTCCCATGAGAGGCACGCACCAGTTTGGTATCAAAGGAAAGCTGGCCCCTAGATACATGTGTCCTTTTTTAAAATTCGTGGAAGAAGAGGAGAAGTTGCTTATGCTCTTGAGCTCCCTGAAAAACTCAAGGTCCATGATGTTTTCCATATATCTCAACTCAAGAAGTGCTTCAAGGATCCCGGCAGGACTGTGGACCATGAGCTCATCAACCTCCAAGAAGATCTGTCTTATCAAGAACACCCCACAAAAATCCTTGAAGTCGCAGAAAGAAGGACTCGCAACAAGTCCATCAAGTTCTGCAAGGTGCAGTGGTCGCACCATTCTGTTGATGAAGCCACTTGGGAACGTGAAGATGAGCTCCGTGCCAAGTATCCTACCCTCTTCGAGTCTTCTTCTTCTTCCTAGAATCTCGGGGCGAGATTCCTGTTTAGTGGGGGAGAGTTGTAGCATCCCAATTGTCTAACAATGGTAATGCTACTTGGTCTAGTAATATAATGTCTACTTCCTATATATAATTGTTGCATCATAATTATATCATGCTCATGTCATCATGCCACCTTGCATTTGAGCATCATATAAAATCCTTTGCCATTTGATTTTTCTCTCATATGCATTATTAATTGTATTTGCCACTTGATATTGTATTTGGTTATTGATATATTGTGTAAATGCCCAAGTTGAGTTGGGGGCATATCTTTTATTCAGATCCACCACCTTTATTGTCACTACCTTATAATTCCACCACCTCAATATCCATGAGCTTGTATTCCTTGTTCTTTTGATTTTATTATAGCTCATGTGGGTGGGGTGAATCTAATCCCAACTTCTTTTTACTTGGCCTTATTCCACCTCTTGGAAATGCATAATAACAATGCCACATTATTATTATTATTTTCACAAGAATTGATCATGGCATTTATTATTTTTTCGCATGGGCCATGCAACCATCTTCACCACCTTTAGCTCCTTTGTTTTTCTCTTGGTTTAGTGGATTTTCCTTGTGGGACCTTTTCCACCTCTCTCCACCTTTTCCTTGTCCCAACAAAACCTTTTCTCCATCAAGCATGTTCATATGGGATCCTCTTTTTATTTAATTTTAGACCCCATCCCTCTCTCTCTCTCTTTTGTGTTTTCCTCACCAACAATTTATGCCATCCTCTAAGCCACACCTCACCCCATAGCCAGCCTTTCTCTTCTATTTTCAAAATATGCAAAGCTCCCCAAAGAGTTAATTCTTGGGCTTGTTTAAATCTGCAACAAAACAAAATCAAAACCAGTTAACAAAATAAAAAGAAAAAACGAAATAACAGGAAAAACCTTACCTGCAGCCAGCAGCAGCAGCCTCACCTGTTCGCGGCCCATCTCCCGGCCCACTTCCCAGCCTGCCTCCCCAGCCCGTACCGCTTCAGCGCCGTCGCCTCGCCCTGTTCCTCTTCTCCCTCCGTCTGACGCCGTCTCGCCCTCCTCTCTCCTCTGCTCTGATGGAGAGGAGCAGGTGGCCGTCCCCCCGCCGTCATCCGCGTTAGCAGGCACGCCGAGCACGTGATCCGCCCCGCCCTTATCCTCTCGCGCTGTGCGGCCGAACCCTAGCTGCCGTCCTTGTTTTCCCTCCCCCCTTCTCCACCAGACCACGCCGCCGGCAGACCGAGCGCCACGACGATGTTGCCGCCTCGCCGGTGACCGAGCACTCGCCAGGGAGCATCGTCGTGGACCGTGGAGTCGATCCTTCCCGCTGGGAGACGCCAAGCACGCCCGGAGCCTCCCCCTCGTCAGAGCACCGTGCCCCACCGCAGCAGCCCCGCCGTCCTCCTCCGCTCCGACCACCCCCTGCCCGAATCCGGTGGGAATTGATCAAGGTGAGCTCCTCGAACCTCTTCCGTTCCCTCCCACACCGCGTGCCTAGCGCCGCCCGTTTGTGACCCCCGCCGGTGATCTGCCTCGCTGGCGAGCAGCCAGACCTGCGTTTCCTCCTCTGTTCCCCGACGTGCCCCGTCCAGTACAGCCCGCCACCGACGAATTCCCCTGAACGAGATCTGTAGCCGGCGCTCCCCTCTGCATTTTTTGCTTTTGCGGAAAGTGCTGCCTCGCCGTGGTTGCGTCGCCATCCTCGCCGGAAGTCCCCGCCGTCGTCAGATCGTCGTCGCGATTCAGAGAGACAGTTGACGGGTTCAGACAGAGCACGGGCGGCGTTTTTCCGAAAGGACCCCCCCCCCCCCCGCGCTTTGTCGACCACGCCCAGGTCCCTAGCAGCCCCAGCGGCCCCACTCGCCAGCCCCAGTGCAGCTTTGCAAACAAGCCCCCGCGCTTTGCATTTTATCAACCCGCGCTCCCCGGACCGCCCACGTGTCAGCCACCCGCTGGCCGCGCGCGCGTGTGGCCCCATCACCACCCAGCCCCACCAGTCAGTCGTAGTGGCTAGATATAGCCGCGGTGAGAAAAGCCCCTCGGCGCGCTGTGTCGCCCAGTCAGCAGCTGGCCCACCTGTCAGTGGCTCTGGCTAGCACTGGGCTAGGTGTAAAAAGTATTTCTAGATTTCTGATTTGATTTAACTTTTTCAGAAATTGTTTAAATTCAAATTCAAATCTGTTTTTAAATAACTCTTAATTTACAAATCCAAATAATACATATGATATATGTTTTGGAATCAGAAAAATGTGAGGAATTCAAATATGCCATTCAAAATATCTTTTGGGCAAATTAAATTTCGAAATTGTTTAAAATTACAATAAAATGCCCTTCTCTTAATTAATTAATAACTTTAGTTTTATAACTCCAAATTTGACAAATAATATGTCTAAATCGATCAGCACGACGAGCCCGTTCTATCTATGCAGTCCATGTTCTGAATTGCAGCATGCATCATATAAATATAAAGTATACATCAACTTATTTGAGTATAAAATGTGACTAAAACTCAATAAAATGCTTTATTCTTGTACCCCACACCTCACTCATGCCATGCTACATTATTGCCATGCAAATTGTGCATCATTAATCATGGCATGATTGTTTGCTTGACGCATTATAATTCATATGCTTGTGCACTCTATTTATGTTGGCCCTTGTTTGTTTGGTTCTTCTTCGAATAGACGCTGAGCAGGGGATATATCAGGAATCCCAGGAGCACTACCCAGATCCTTCCCTCGCTTCAACTAAGCTGCCAGGCAAGCACTACCACATGCTTGCATACATACAGTACCTATTGCCTCTATCTTATTCTTGCATCATTGAGTCGCGATTGCATTAAATTGAATCCCAAGTACTGCATAGCCTTTACTTTTAAACCCCACCAAAGCTTGTTCCTCCATCCCATGAGCCATTACTACAGGAGTTGTTTGAGCCATGCGGGTCGTAGAACAGCATGTGTAGGGTATGTGAGAGTCTGAGGGATAACGAGGTATCTAAACAACTAAACCTGAGTAGTAATGGGATAACTAATGAAAGTGGCACCGGTGAGCAATATCTGATATTTGGTTCTTCATGCTCACTTGTGTCCCGTAGGACCCCGAGTACTTGATTCCTGTTCCTTGACTATTCGCACTATCCACATCCGGGAGGCCTTATGAACCCCCCCGAGCCAGAGCATGATTCATTCTTATTTCTTGGGGCCACAAAGTAGTTTGGGGCTTTATTACTATCCTGTACTTATGCCATGCTTTACTGCTTTATTTAAGATTGTGCGTGGAGCACCTGTACTATTTTGGATCGCGCCATGTTTTCGCGGTATCGACAAGCCCAGTCACATTTTCGGGTTCCCAGTCGTTTACAGCCGTCGTCGCAAACCCTGGGTCCGTCTCGGAGCCGGCCAACTTCGTGGCGGGTAGCTTATTGGGGTGGCCCCCTGAAATATTCCTGAATCCTGTGATCGCTTTGTCGTGAATGCCTCGTTGGGTTTTGATTTGGTTTTTCCGAGGTTGATCGAGTGTGTGTTGCTATTTGTGCACCCCTGCAGGGTAAATCTTTCTGAAAGCCGTGTCCGCGGTTATGGACGACTTGGAGCACAGTTTCTCGATCATAGACAAGAATAACTAAAGTACCGCTTTTAATTTGACTAAGTACTTGACTAGTAAATAGTGCAACGCTCATGGAATGGTAAATAAAACTGCCAACGGATGCTGGGGGTTGTTCGTCCGCTTCCTCGTTGGTAAGCGAGGAGGAGGATGGATCTGTTAATATTACTGTTATAACTGTTGTTCTTATTTAACAGACATCCGTCTATCTTTGGTTAGGCAGATGGTTAGCGAGTATCTATAGAATTATTAGGTACTATATTTTGCTGCAGTTGTGTCACCCCAGGTTGTGTCCCCTTTAGAGGCATAAAGACTTGCTGAGTACCCCTAGGGTCTCACACGATAAATTATTTGATTCAGATGCACAGGTATACTCGCAAGATGGATACTGGGTGGAGGAGACGGACGATGTTGGCAACGATCACTCGGTGTAGAGATTTCGGGAACTGGGATCCGTGAGATCTGTGGGCGGGATGTGTTTATTTATGTGGCATCTTATGCCGATTTGCTTCTTATCCGTACTCGGATCTTGTTTTCCGCTTCCGCCTGATACTCTGATGTTTGATGTATGAGGAGCTATCCTAAAATATTATCTCTATCTAGGATGTTTGGATCTTGCCGTATGGCGTTGCAATATTTCTATTTCTTTTAGATGGAATGGCTCTGAGGACTGTTGTATGTGGCTTGCATACATACTCATTTGTGTATGTAGTTGATCCCTTCGCCTGCCGATTACGCCGCTCGTTCTTGTCCTGATGTTCTGGAAATGGTTAGGACGGCCGAAAGGTCTACCTGTGAGTGGCATTTGGCCCCACCGTACTATTTTAACCATTTCCGCTCATCCAGGCATGTAACTAAGAGTGTAATTCACCGAGGTAGTTACACCATTGCTATTGCTCTGCTGCTTTTTCTTGCTCTCATTTCCTCCACAACGCTGGACCACCTCCGCTCATTCCCGAGCTACTTTCTGCACTTGCATCGCCGCCGTTCAATGGGGAAGAAGAAAGGAGGTGTTGTTGCTGATTCTGCGTCCATCATCGCTGTGGCGAAGAAGAAGGGTGGCTCCGCTGCTGCAGGCACCAGCGCCGCCGTCGGCGGGAACAAGAAGGTCGCGGGCACCCACGTGACAAATGGTGCATGGCGCCCTTCCATCATCAAGGCATCGGATCTCCGTCTTCTTCACCAAGACGGAGTTATCTCTGCAGCAGTCACCGATGCGCACGTCCCCAGCGGTGAGACCATTCCTGCTCCTCCCGCTGGTTTTCGAGTGATGTTTCTTGCACTCGTCATTCGTGGTCTTTCCTTGCCTCTCCACCCCTTTCTTAGGGGTCTTCTTTGTTTCTACGGGCTCCAGCTCCATCAGCTGTCCCCAAATTCGATCCTCCACATCACCTGCTTCATCACTCTTTGCGAGTGCTGGCTCGGAATCGAGCCACACTTTGGTCTTTTCAAGCACATATTTAAATTGATGCGTCAGTCCGCATCTGGCTCTTTAGTTTATGACGTAGGTGGTTGCGGAATCCACATCGACCCATCCGCCACCTACTTCGACATCAAGCTCACCAAGTCCGTCCAGGGATGGAGGGACAAATGGTTCTATGTCCGCGATCAGAAGACCAAAGATGAGCACTTTGGACTCGCGCCCTTCGATCCCGCGACTCCCTGCAAGAAGATGCGTTCCTGGAAGAACGTAGTTATGCCTGGCAAACTCGCAGAGACAGACATGTTGTATCAACGCGTCTGCGACCTCGAGAGTCGCATAGGCGCAGAAGAGGGAGGCTGCGCCCTTATCTGAACCTGGTTGCGCCGTCGCGTCCAACCCCTTCAAGCCAGAGTTCATACCATGTTTCAATGGGCTGGCGCTGATGATGCCACTCGTGTGTCTGCCGATGGCATGTCCGCGAGTGAGGTGGATAAGAAGGTTCAACTGGTCACGAAGTACACTGGCAAGGATGTGCTTCCGAATGAGCCAGTTGTTCCTCCTTTTGATGCTTCAAATCCCCCTCCTGAGGTACAGTTGTGCTACGCAGTAGCTTATTTTCTCGATTGCTTTTCTGTTGCTTACTTGTTCTTTTTGCTGATCTTCGCTGTTTGTATGCAGGATTGGGCGGTGTCGCCTTGTATGCCTCCTCTCCCTGAGGGGATTATTCCTCGTGAAGCTTTGGAAGAGGACGAGTCTGAGTCGACTGTCCCTTCTGATGTGGAAGAGGAAGCCCCCGAGTCTGAGAGCCCGGATACTCGCAAGCGTTCGTGCAACGAGGATTCCGACGCATCGTCTCCTTCGACTCCAGAAGGCACGGCTATTGGCGTGGAGTCGCCAATTCCCACCGTTCCTGTGAGAGCTATGGCACCATCTTCTCGCAAGAAGATGCGATTGCCTAAGGAGTCTTCGTCGGAGTCGGTGGAGGCCACGTTTGATTTTGACAAGTTTGACTGGTAAGTTTTCGAGTTCATTTGTTCTTCTCTATTTTCTTCTTGTTGGCTTTGCCCTGGAGTTTTCCCTTTCTCAATGTGGATTTTGTCTTGTAGTCAAGAGGCGTCGTCATCTTCTGGCGACGTCGAGTTTTTGAAGGAATCAGGAGTCGCGACCTCAAGGGCCAAGGAAGAGGTCGAGCGCGCTCCTTCCCTTCCAGTGGCGGCCCACTTCAGGCACAATTCTTCGAGCTCTCCTCATGTAGGGGAGCATCGAATGGTTGCTCAGATGACGGTACAGCAAACCTCTTCGGAGTCGTTGGCGGATCATGTAAGTATATCTTTCCTTCTTTTTAGTGTGGCAGTCGATGTTATCCGTTGCTTTCACTGATTCCTTGTTTGTGCGACAACTCCTTGTAAAGGAAGCCGCGCAAGTGGCAGAGCAGGTGATGGCGATGGGTCGCCAGCATGCAATGCTGGAGACGCGTCACCGCATAGTAGAAAGTGAGTGTTCTACACTTATTCTTTTTTGTCTTCTCCTTTTTTGGTATAGTCGGCTGATAGTCAACTTTTGATTGCCGTGTAGCTGAACATAACGCTTTACTGCGCAACGTCGCCACCTTGGAGAAGACGCTTGCCGCGGCTGTGAAGGGTCGCGGCGAGGCACTCGCAGCTCGTGACGAGGCACAGAAGTGCGAAGAGGATCTGCGTGCCTCCTTTGCAGCCAGGGAGAAGTTGTTCGAAGAACAACTATTCTCAGTCGCCAAGGCTCTCTCGGGTACCTTTTACTTGTGGATATTGTTGTCCTTCTCTACCCTTAGTGTTTTTTGCTGGTATCGCTGAAGTTTTTGATCCATGCATGGGTTTATGTGCAGATGCTAGCGATCTGAGCTTTGACCCGCAGGCCCTTTGTCGCGACGATGCTCTGGCAGGCACGGTGTCTCCAGTCGAGGACCGTAGCATCGATGTCCAAGATATACTTTCCAAGGCCAAGGTTTCCCTCAGTCGCCTCTGGGAAGAGTTGATGCCGAAGGCTGAGCTGATCGATAACATGGACGAGTTGGTGGAGTCATCCGCCGGTGGTGTGCCTTCCGCCTACAAGAACTCCCTCCGCGCGGCTGGTGCGTCCATGACACTCACGATGGTGTAGGCCCACGGAGCTGATATCGATCCTTCCATAGTGTCAAAGGCAATGCCTATTGGCGCGGATGGTCAACAAGTAGTCTTTGCTCCTTTTGCGACTGCCTGTGCTAAATATGGCCATCACTTGATAAATACTGTGGCAAAGTACTCGGAGGAGCTCCAACGTGCTAAGAAGGCGGCGAAAGCCTCGACCTCAGGGGCCGGCGGAAAGTCAGTGGCGTCTGACACTGCCACGGACTTGATGAAGCCCCCGAAGTCGAAGAAGCCAGCTTCTCCGTAGTTATCTTTTGTAATAGTTGATTGATTGTTCTTTTGGTTTAAGAACATGCCTGCTGGCGAGTGTGTCTGTGAATACTTATGCCGATTCTGAATGCATCTGTTCCCTTTGCCTTTGTGTTAATTTGGTCGCCTTATTTGCCTCTGTCTTGACTTGTGGTAGGGTACATCAAGTGATCCCGTGGGGAGAACCCAGGACTCGCCATCTCTTGATGATAAAGTGGCACCACCGCGCTCCAGGGTAGAGGAGCTATCCTTGCTTTCGCGACTTCGTGACCGCGTGAAGCAGCTGGAGCGCGAGTTGCCCGTGATCCGCGGTAGCGCAGACGTGTGGAAATCGAAGGCGCAAAAAGCCGCCACCCGTGAGCAATATCTGCTTGGCGAGGTGATGCAGCTGGGCGACCAGTTTAAGTGTTAGTTTGCTTATTCTCATCTTTTCCATTGTAGTTACTCGCAGCGGTACGTTGTACTCATGCTATTGATGCTGCTTCGTGTAGTTGTTAGCGCGCGCCATCCGCAAGAGGAGAAGGACAGAATTGCCATTCGCCTTCATGATCTCACCCAGGAGCAACTTCAAGAGAGTGGATATTTCTGGGTAGATCATGATCGTGCGACTGCGTTGGCGACCCTGCAGGATCGCGCATCGCGAGTGCTGCTCTTCCTGAAGAAGTCGCAGTCGTGCTTGAAGAACATTTATCGGGCGATGTTCCCGCTGGACGACACTCCATCAAGCCTGTTGGCTCTTCTTGCCAAATTTCAAGACCTGTCCGCAGTTCGCGAGTGCGTGAGGCAGCAGTTGGTGGCTGGTGCCCAGGCTGCCCTCTCAATGGTGCGATTGCATAGGCCTGACGTGGATGTTGCCGCCATTGCCTCTGGGACGCCAGCGCCACCAGCAGGATCCGCCTGGAATATGGTACCGCACTATCAGGCAGTGGACCGTCCAGCAGAGGAGATCGTCGACTTCTTCGAGGAACAAACCAATGTTCTTCTGTTGCAAGAGTAGCCAGATTTATATCTTGCACATAAGTGTACTTGTGTTGTAAAGTTCGTATAGATGTTGTAAATTTATTGTCGAATGTGTATAGAGAGCTTTGTGAGTGTGAGGTGCGTTGCACTATGCGAGTCCTTTTCGTTTAGCCTGGCCATCTTTTATCTCAGTCCCTTGTCAACCTGTCAGGTGCGTTGCAGCTGGGTTGAGTTTGTGTTAAGGGGTTCGATTGATGTGCCAGCTACTCAGGATATCGCGTTTTTGGTTCGAAGAACAGATGTATGTAGGGTGGCGCAGCCCCTGAGTATAGAAATTGACAAAGTAAAGGAGAACACGGAGTTTTGGGGCACTTAGCTTTTATTTATTCGAAGAACAGTGCGAGGTACAATGTGCGGCTAAGTTGCCTTGGCTGAGTAGCCTTATTTGCGATGTAAAGTAAAAAAAGACTAGGGGTAGAAGCATCGTAGTTGTGCGACGTTCCAAGGGTTGGAGTATGCGACTCCTGTCTCTAAATCTTGAAGGCAATAGGCGCCACCTAGGATTACTTCTGTAATCACGTACGGTCCTTCCTAGGGGGACTCGAGCTTGAGATGCCCCTCCTGCTTCAGTCGTAGGACCAGGTCGCCTTCGACGAAGGATCTGGGGCGAAGCCTTCTACTGTGGTAGTTGCGCAGGTTCTGCTGGTAGATCGTGGATCTTTCTGCGGTGATTTCTCTTGCTTCGTCAAGGAGGTCGACAGAGTCTTCGAGTGCAAGGATGACTCTTGTTCGCTGTAAGCGACCACGCGCGTCGCCTTGTACCGTACTTCGACGGGTAGTACTGCTTCTGTTCCGTGCACCATAAAGAATGGCGTGTAGCCCGTGGTGCTGTTTGGAGTTGTACGTAGGCTCCAGAGTATGGATTGCAACTCATCTGGCCAGCAACCCGCGGCTTGTTCGAGTGGTCGGAGGAGTCGCTTCTTGATGCCGCTGTAGACAAGCCCGTTTGCTTTTTCCACCTGACCGTTGGTCTGCGGATGCGCTACTGAGGCGTAGCTGATGTTGATCCCCAGGTTCTCGTAGAATTCTTGGAACTCCTTGGATGTGAAGTTCGTCCCGTTGTCGGTGATGATGCTGTGCGGCACGCCTAAGCGGTAGATGATGGATTCGAAGAACTTGACTACGATGTGCCCTGATTGGTTGGTCACCGGCATGGCCTCGATCCACTTGGTGAATTTGTCGACTGCAACCAAGAGGTAGATGTAACCTCCGCGGGGACCTTGGAAGCTTTCCAACCATGTCAAGCCCCCACTGTGCAAAGGGAAGGGCCAATGGAATAGGCCGTAGCTCTGCGCCTGGCGCGTGTGGCTTGTCCGCGAATCGCTGACAAGCATTGCATTTTTGGACTATGTCCTTGGCGTCGCGCATGGCTGTGGGCCAGTAAAATCCAGCTCGTAGAGCATTGGCAACGAGGGCGCGACTGCCGGCGTGGTGCCCGCAGGTCCCTTCATGAATGTCGAGGAGAACTGCTCTTCCATCGGCCATGGAGACGCATCGTTGTAGCACTCCTGTGATGCTGCGTTTATACAGTTCGCCGTTGATAACGGCGAATGCCTTGGAGCGCCGCGTGATGTGCCGTGCATCTGTCGGGTCGTCTGGTAGTCTCTTCCTGAGGAGGTACGTACTGTACGGCTGTGTCCAAGATTGCTCGATCATCATGACGCTCATTGGTCCCTTGAGTCCTATGTCCAGCTCCAAGTCACCGAGTGCCATTGGCTCATTGGGTGGCGTAGCCCCCGAGTCCGTTGCTGCGCTTGTTTTCTTCTCTGCGGCCTTTGGCTTGATGGAGCGTTCGCATATGCGCTCGAGAAATACCCCAGGTGGTATGGGGGTGCAGGTAGAGCCTATGTTGGCGAGTGCGTTCGCCTCCTCGTTGCTTTCACGACCTACATGTCATAACTCGCAACCATCAAAGTCTCCTTCGAGTGTATCGTAGAGGTCGCGGTATGCGATCATGTTGTCTTTCAGTGCGTCGCACTCGTGCATTGTTTGGTTGACGACCAACTTGGAGTCGCCATATATGATGAGCCTCTTGGCGCCGCAAGCTTTTGCCATCCTCATCCCGTGCAACAGGGCCTCGTATTCAGCCTCGTTGTTTGAGGCTGTGAACTGCATTCGCAGGATATACTTCAGCTTGTCCCCTTGAGGTGATATCAGTATGACACCTGCGCCTTCTCCATCTTTCCTCTTGGACCCATCGAAGTGCATTGTCCAGAGGTAGGACATATCTGGCTTGTCCGGGAGATGGTTCTCCATCCAGTGCACGAGAAAGTCAGGGAGCACTTGCGACTTGATTGCATCATGTTTTTCGTATGTGATGTCTCGTGGAGATAGCTCTATTCCCCAAAGTGCGACTCGCCCCGTAGCGTCGGGGTTATTGAGGATATGTCCCAACGGGGCATCGTTGACTACCACGATTGGGTGTTCTTGGAAGTAGTGGCGCAGTCGCCGGGCGGTCATAAAGACGCCGTACGCCATCTTCTGGTAGTGCGGGTACCGCTGTTTTGTTGGCGTGAGGACCTCGCTGAGGTAGTATACCGTGTGTTGTACACTGTGGACCTTGTTTTCCTCAGCTCGCTCGACGACGAGCACTGTGCTGACCACCTGGTTGGTGGCGGAGATGTACAGAAATAGTGGTTCCCTTTCTCGTGGAGTCACCAGTACAGGCGAAGTGGATAGCAGGCGCTTGAGATCTTCGAATGCTTTTTGCGCTTCATTGGTCCACTCGAATTTTTCAGCTTTGCAGAGGAGCTGGTAGAAGGGTAGTGCCTTTTCACCCATCCGACTGATAAATCGAATGAGAGCCGCGATTCGTCCGGCCTGTTTCTAGACGCCTCTTATGTTCTTCGGCTTCTCCATGGCCAGTATGGCTTTTATCTTTTTCGGGTTTGCCTCGATTCCTCTCGCAGAGATGAGATACCCGAGTAGCTGCCCGGATGGTACGCCGAAGGCGCATTTTTCCGGATTGAGCTTGATCCGGTAGCGATCGAGGTTGGCGAAGGTTTCGCGCAAATCGTCGATTAGAGAGGCCTCCTCCTTGGTCTTGATTACTATGTCGTCGACATAGACTTGGATGTTGCAACCCAGTTGTTCTTTGAGGCAAGCCTGCATGCACCGCTGGTAGGTGGCTCCCGCATTTTTTAGCCCGAAGGGCATTATGTTGTAGCATAACACACCAAAGGGCGTTGTAAACGCTGTTTTCTCCTGGTCTTCCTCCTTCATTCGAATTTGATTATAGCCTGAGTAGGCGTCGAGGAAGCAGAGGCGCTTGCATCTAGCGGTGGAGTCGATGATCTGGTCGATCCGTGGCAGCGGGAAGTGATCTTTTGGGCAGTGCTTGTTTAAAGAAGTGAAGTCCACGCACATCCGTAGGATATCTGTGTCCTTTTTTGGTACCAGCACCGCACTGGCGAGCCAAGTGCTTTCCTTGATCTCGCGTATGAACATGGCCTCGAGGAGTCTGTTGATCTCCATTCCGTCTGCATGCTCTCGTGGCTCAGACAGTCGCCTGATTGTTTGCTTGACTGGCATTGCGTCGGGGTTGACATTGAGTGCGTGCTCGGCGAATTCCCTGGGAATTCCTGGCATGTCCGCAGGACACCAGGCAAAAATTTCCCAGTGCTCACGGAGGAATTCGTCGAGCGCGAGTTCCTATGCAGGACTCAAGTTGTTGGCGATGAGGGCCGTCTTGGCGGGATCCAATGGATGGACCTATACCTTCTTTGTGTGCACAGATGAGTCGAAGGAGAGGTCAGGTGAGCTTGGCCTACTCAGGGGAGGCAGACTGTTGTCTGTCGTCTCTTTCAGTCTTGCGAGTTCCTCCTACATGCCCAAGGACTGGGAGATTCTGTTGAATTCCCTGTCGCAACTGTCAGATCGCTCAAAGCTCCCGTTGATCGTTATGACGCCGTTGGGACCTGGCATTTTCATCTACAGGTAGGCGTAGTGGGGCACTGCCATGAACCTAGCGAATGTGACGCGCCCAAGGATGCAATGGTATTGTGAGGGCCAGTCGACGACCTCAAAATCAATGCACTCGCGTCGGAAGTTCTTCGGCGTGCCGAAGATGACGTCGAGGTTGATTTTGCCCAGGGGGTATACGCCTTTCCCTGGGACGATGCCGTGGAACATTGTGTCCGATGCCTCCAGGCAGGTTAGAGGGATCCTCATTGCTCGCAAGGTACTCACGAATATGAGGTTGATGCCGCTTCCACCATCCATGAAGACGCGACTCATGTCAAAACCTCCAATTTGCGCCTCGAGTACAAGGGGGCAATGACCTGGGCGAGGTATCTGAGGCGGGTGGTCGCGTTTGTCGAAGGTGATGCACGACTCTCTGCCACTGAGGTACTCAGTGGTGGACGGTGGCGAGTGCGTGGCCAAGTTGACTTGGCGAGTGATGGCCTTCTGCACCCTGTTGGAGGGGCACCCCTTTTGGATCATCATGGTACCCATGGCCCGTGGGTACGGTTCGCCCCCGTGGTGCTGGTTCGGTGTGGCTCCGTTCGGGGGTGGCCCAGGTGGTGGTGGTGGTGCGCCATGTGCCACGGCGCCTAGAGCGGCTCCGTAGCCTTTTTCGACTGCATTGCGGTTCATCCGAACCAATCCCTCGTGTAGCTTGAGGAACTCGTGGCAGTCCTTGAGGAGGTGACTGGACTTTCTCTTGCCATCATGTTTGTCGATGTAGAAGTGTACCATGCATGGCCTGGACAATTTGTCCTCGATTGAGGTCGCGGGTGCTTCATCGCGAGTGCGGCGTTGCCATACTTGCGTGGTTTTCCCGGAGTCGCGGTATCCGCCGCTGCGGTATCCGTTATTAAGGTTATCGTCGCGTCTATCGGCGTAGCCGGCCGTGACCATGTTGACATCGTCGCGGTCATCGTAGATGCGCATGCGGCGCTTGCCTCGGCGGTCGCGTCTGCGTTCGAGTTCTGCCTCCTCGTCGGAGTGAGCGCGATTTTTTACTGAATCTTCTCCATCGGCCCACCGATTCGCGATCTCCATCAGGTGGTTGATGGTCTGGGGCTTTGAGCGGCCCAGCTCCTCCCTGAGCTCTAGGCGGCGAACACCACCGTTGAATGCATCAATCGCGCGGTCTTCTGAGATGTTTTCCATAGAATTCTTGATGATGGACCACCTTTGGATGTAGGAGCGCAGCGATTCGCCAGATCTTTGCTGGCAGCATCTCAGCTCTTCGATTGATGCGGGTCGTTTGTACGTGCCCTTAAAGTTGCGCATGAAGTTATAAACCAGCTCATCCCAACTGCGAATGGATCCGCGTGGGAGGTTATTGAGCCATGCCCGGGCGGCACCCTGCAGCTGTAGTTGCAAGCATTGCATGGCAGTACTTCGACTGCCTCCGTGGAGCCTGACGGAGGAGATGTGGTCCTCCAGCCAGACCTTAGGGTCCCGCAGACCGTCAAATTTCGGGTTCTCCGATGGGAGTTTAAACTCTTTAGGCATTCGCTTCTGCCTAATGGATCTGCCGAAGCATCGGGCGCCGCAGAGCTCCCCATCTTCTTCCTCCGTGTCAGTCGACCGAGCAAGTCGTGCCCTTGATTTGTCGATCTTGCGCTGTGTGAGGTCGTCGCGCACATTGTAGTCGCGGTCGTGTCACCGTGAGCGGCGGCGTCGAGACAGGTCATGACTGTCACCGCTAGATGAGGGCGAGGAGTGGCTCTTTGCTAGCGCTTTGCCCTTTTTGGGTCTGGTACTGGCTCCTTGTCAAGGGTGGCCTCGATTAACCCCAAACCCCCGATCGTAGATTGGTGCATGGCAGTTCGGGGATCTCCAGCTGGCGGCTAGTTATTGAGGAGGTACATGGTGGCTGCCGTCACCGCAGCCTGCGGCGTCCTGGGAACCACGTTGCCTCTCGTGTCGACTGGCATAGAGCCAAAGTCGAGGACTTTCGCGGCCTCTATGCGCTCTTGTTCGGTGAGGTGAGCCATCCGCGACTGCCTCTTCTTGGCGAGGTGTTCGTTGCCTCTTGAGGAGGATCCTTCGTAGGAGGAGAGCCCAGCACGACGAAGGCTCGATTCGTCCGCTGCCTCTTTACGTGCCTCAAGTTGTGCGATTGTTTGCAGTTGGCGCTTGAATTCTTCCTTCAGGAGCCAGTGATAGCCCATCAGCAGTTCCTGCGGGGACCCAAAGGGTAGAGGTGTGCTCCGTAGGGCTTCGCGGCAGCAATCCCACTCTTGCTCGTTGAGCTTGATTACAACGCGTTCACCGGTTTGCTAATTGATTATGCTGGGAGGTTTGACTGCTCCTCCGTTGTTGATGGGAGCGCGATTGCCGCCATTACCGCCGTTGCCACCGTTGCCGGCGTTGGGTGGATCAGTGCCGTTACCGGTGTTACCACCGTTGTCGCGATTGGCGGAGGTGTCGCCTGCGTTGATGACGGTGCACATGAAGTGATTGGGGGAGCTGTTGCTTCCACAACTTTCAGATCCGGAACCATAGGTTCCATCTTCAGTGGCCAGATCGTTCAGATCGGAATCGTGACTGCTGTCGCTGATCGTATTCTCGACTGCCACCGGAGCATTGAGCTCGCTGAGGGTGCCGATCAATAGAGGGAACCATGATGCTGGGGCAATCGCCGGTCCTGTCGGCGGATCAGGCATGCGAAGCGTGCCCATCTAACCAACTTGGAAGCGGAAGCTCCCAATCGTCAGGCTGATTCCGTCGCCCACAGACTCGAAGGCCGGGCGGGTGGCTGGCGTGTGGACGGTGAAGTCGAAGGCGCCGAAGAGCTGGCGAATCTCTGCTATTGCGGAGATGTAGATCGCAGTTGATGGGGCTGAAGAAGCCGCAACATCAGCACTCCCAATTCCCACAGACGGCGCCAATTGACGAGGGTTTAACTCATCAATGCCCATTGTTATAGACTTGGGTTTTGGAGGAGGGAGCGCTGGAGACATCTATAGGCTAGCAAACAAGCACACATGGGACAAAGGATTTACCCAGGTTCAGGCCTCGTAAAGGTCCCTACTCCTGCTTGTCTGCTCGTGGAATTATCGAAGGAGTCGAAAGTTACAATGGTGCACAGATGTAATCTGGCGAGGGTTGTGGAAACTAGAGTTGCATGTGTCCTCCTCGCTGCCCCCTCCTAGCCTTTATATAGATAGGCTAGGTCTCGGGTAGCAGGTCGAGTCGGTTACAAGTTAGGGTTTTTCCCTTTCAAACTTTCTATCCTTAGCTTCTTCTTGTTCTTCAAGCAATCGAGAGTCCGTAGGTCACTCGAGTCCTTTCATCCGGGCCTTGGCGACACCGTGGGCCTGTACGTATTTGGACCATATATACCAAGCTCGAGTACCTGTAGGGTATACCCATGTCAATCCTCCAAAGTGTGGACAAAACATAAGAAAGTAGATATAAAACAAGCATGTAACATCAAAAATTATAGATATGTTTCCAATGTATCAAGCATCCTCCTCCATTGCTGGGGAGAGCACCTACCATCAGCATCTTGGAGCACTAACAAAAGATACAATAGATGTTAGCACATGCATTGTGGTGATCAGACATGAACAAGCTATGTGGTAAGCAGAAATGAACACGCAATCTGGCCTCATATGTAAGGTCACAAATTCCAAGGGATTCTCCCCATGACCAACACAAATGAACAAGCACTTTTGGTTAGCACAAAAGTTTGGGCATAAAGAGAATCCCTAAGCATTTCATTGTGTGACATTGTAATCATCGGGCAAAGCAAGATAAACACAATGAACTGACCTGATCTAATCACTTCTGAGCTTTAGAATAAGTAGCACACAAATGGAAGAGATGGTGCTACCGAAATCCAGAGGATAAGCACAACCAATTTTGTTGTGCATACCATCGGGTTCCAATAGCACTAGCTCTAGGATCACATTGTACTAAAGTATAATCATAAGTTGGGTGAGATATGTGAGCATCATATATGATGTGCACACAAACATCGAGGATATGATTCTATACTACCTAGGACAATGCACAATATGGTTTCTTATGAATGATTCACTCCTCGATCACATTCGGTGATAGTTTTAATCATCGTGTGTCAAAGTTCAATCATAATAGGCATGCTTTGTTGCAACCCACTGGGATCTTCATATAATGTGAAGTGATCACCGGCCTCGAAACAGAACATCAACAGTGAAAAAAATCCCCCTTTTTCTATCAGGAAACCCTAAACAAACCATCTGACTAAATCTAGCCACTAACAAGCATAGATCGAACCAAGGTTTCGTTAGATATAGTTCTTACGAAGGCACCACATGCATGATAAGAAAAGCAAAGAACAAAACCTATTCTGTCACATCTAGACCACGGTAGGGTTAGAAAGCTCGGATACGGGACTCCGCGGGATTTCCTCCAAAGAAGACAGGGGCCCAGACCCGACTATCACTCCCGAGGGCACGAGCCTATGGGGGCACGATCCCTGGGGAGGCCCTCTGCACCCAGGGACAGCCACCCTCCGCATTGGCGGCTGAGAGTCTTGGCTAGCACCACACGGGATCCAGTGGCATCTCCACCGGTGATCCCGGCATGACAATGCCACGTGGAGACATGAACTAAGCGGACATGACAAGTCTGAGGCTAGTTTGCCACCAACAGCCGGCGACACGTGGCACTAGGACAGGATTGGTAGGCCATGTTGCACACCTCCATGCGTTGTGTGAACAGATCTTGCACCGATGCGTGTAATCCGACCCCTATGGTATCCCCTTACCCCTATAAAAGGAGGCCAGGTCGGAGGAGAAAAGGGGAGCAGAGAACCTTCCTGGGGAAGGCATCCAATGTAACCTTGTGATAATCAGATAGTAGCTAGTTGCAGGATGTAGGGATCCACTCTCTACGGACCTGAACCTGGGTAAAAACCCCATGTCTCTCTCTGTGATTGTGTTCGTCTAGATCGTCGATCAAGCTCGCCAGACATTGTGACCCTGGACGAACAACAAAAAGGGGGACTCATACCCTTGGTGTCGAAAATCGCGACATGACATCTGGCACGCTAGGTAGGGGCGCTCGCACAACTACCTTAGTTGGCAATAGTACGGCCTACATTCATGAACAAGAGGACGGAGGGCGTCATTCGTAGCTCCTCGGGCACTCCCACTCGCCAGGGTGACGCCCGATGACTCACTCAATACCGACGACTTCAAGCCAAGAACCCGTCATCAAAGCCGTGTCCTCGTTGCTCCATACCTCGGGCAGGGCCAGGGCACTGCTGCTACCTGCAAAGGGCTCCCCCTTCCGCCTACCATACCTCCCCGGGGGGGATAGTACCTCCGGCGAGAGAATGGCACGCTCTGTGTACTACCTGCTTGTTTGGGCTTACCCAAGCTCCGGACGAAAACCTTAGAAGCTACATCATGCAGTTTGTCATCGTGCTCAACATCGACCTCTGTACCCTTCCGGAGCTGGCCATCGAGGCCTTCAACCGGGGCGTGCGTAGTGTGCCCTCCAGCGAAGGATCGACGACCGACACTTCATCTTGCTAGAAGAGCTGCTCGTAGAAGCTGACCTCGTCACCAGAGGCAAGACTGGGGTCTTAGTCTGGTCTTAGGAGAGGACTACTGTGCCCCCTCCTCTAAACTAGAAAAAAAAGATCCAAACGATAATGGAGGCGTCCCCACCAGCCTAAGGAAGCCTCTGTCCATACGATGCTTCAACGGCGACGGGGAGTGATTGCCATCGTCCCCCGTGTAAATCGCCAAAACATCATCGAGCGAGCCACTAGGAGACACTACTCTTGCATCGCCCATAGCCCGTGGTTTGGTGAAGTTCTTCCAGAAAACAACAGGGTGAGGGCTCGCTCCCTCAAGGGAACGCGGCTGCCATCCCTTGAGCTCAACCCCTCCACCCTAGGAGGAGAGTGAACCCCGCACCCATGAGAATAGGACGCATTCACCCATTCGGTGCCGAGGTGGGATTGGTAGCACAAAACAAGCTATTGGCGCCCTTCTTTCCACATTGCAAAGCGAAAGGGGCATAGGGGGAGAGTCGTATGCAGTGAGCGGGCTCCTTGGTGAAAAGTATACCCTCCAAGCAGATGGCTTGCATCCCCTAGGAACTGAAGGTGCTCTCTGGGTAGGTCCAGGAAGCTACGCCCGGTGAACTCAGTGCAACATCGCCACTTTCACGCTCGAGTGCTCCAGAAAAATAGGGCATCGTGACTTGGGGTTATCCGGGACACACATGCACGAGAAAGGTTTTCCTAAAGCTCCCCGATGCACACGCCGATTGGAGAGCCCTTGGGCCTCCACTCGGGGTGCCTATCCGGGCTTCCCTACGGATGGTTGATGTCTACGCACTTCTATTCTTGTAGACAGTTGTTGGGCCTCCAAGTGCAGAGGTTTGTAGAACAACAGCAAGTTTCCCTTAAGTGGATCACCCAAGGTTTATCGAACTCAGGGAGGAAGTGGTCAAAGGTATCACTCTCAAGCAACCCTGCAATCAAGATACAAGAAGTCTCTTGTGTCCCCAACACACCAAATACACTTTTCAGGTGTATAGGTGCACTAGTTCGGTGAAGAGATAGTGAAATACAAGTGGTATGGATATAAGACAACGGTGCCAGAAAAGTGCTTGATGGGAGAAAAAGACTAAAGGCAAAAAGATGGAAGCAAGCAAACATGTAACATATCTAGTTGCAAACGGTGTTTCAATGTTTAGAAACAAGGTCTAGGGATCATACTTTTGCTAGTGAACACTCTCATATAACCATCTTCTCTTCATGATACTGCTCTGAACTACTCTTCGGTTGGACACTCTAATCTATGGTAGGGCTATAACAGCACACCTCAAAGTCCGCTTTCCCCATCTAGATAACCCCACACTGTCACCTTGAGCGCTAGATGGTTCTAACAAACACCACAATTTCATAGAGACATCCAACTCCAAATATAACTCATGACAAGTATTTGTAATCTCTAGCCTAAGTGCCACCACGGTGTGCACGCTGTCACTTTCACACACGTGGGGAGTGCAGAGATCTATTAAAGCACTTGAGTAGCAAGGTAGATCTACTTGATTACAAAGCTCATGATCACAATATGATCATGCATAGAGAGAGATGAACACATAGCTACCGGTAGAGCCCTTAGCCTCGAGGAAGAACTACTCCCTCCTCATCATGGGAATCAGCAACGGTGATGGAGATGGTGGTGGAGATCGATGGAGATGGCTTTGGGGGCACTTCCCCATCCCGGCAGGGTGCCAGAATAGCTACTTTCTGTCCCCCAATCTCCCCTTCGGTGGCGGCGGCGCTGCGGAACTTTTCGTGGCTGGAGGCTGGATTATTGAGGGTTTTCGCATCGGAGGCTTCTTATAGGTGAAATGGCGATGTCAGAGGGTGGACCAGGGGCCCACACCACCTGGTGGCGCGACCAGGGGGACCCGCCCCACCACATGGTATTGCCAGCCCCTGGCCCCTCTCCGTCTCGTCTTCTGGCTCCGTGAGTCTTCCGGTAAAATATCAACATTGGATTTTGTCCCGTCCAATTCTGAGAATATTCATTTTTTGGCTTTTCTAGAACCAAAAACAGAAGAAAACAGGCAACTAGCACTGTGGCATCTTGTTAATAGGTTAGTCCCAGAAAGTGCATAAAAGTATCTCAAAGTATGAACAAAACATAAGAAAGTAGATATAAAACAAGAATGGAACATCAAAAATTATAGATACGTTTATGACGTATCAGCATCCCCAAGCTTAATTCCTGCTCGTTCTCGAGTAGGTAAGTGATAAAAAGAATAATTTTTGAGGTGACATGCACCATCACAATCAAGATCAAACCATTTGCAAGCATTGAAAGCTAGGATCAAAGTACTCTAAACATGAGCATGAAAGATAAAGTTCTAACAATAAGACAAAGTAACTATGCTGCAACATGAAAGGATACAAACAAAGATCATAAATAACAATGCATTAAAAGACGTTTGTTTGTTTCACATATAGAAAACATAGCATAGTGGCATTCAGCTTGTCCCTCATGGAGTAGCAAAACATAAATGCATAGGACACCTTCAAAGTTCATAAGGGTGACTAGATACAAATAGTTCAATAACAAGCAATATCAACATTATGAATCAATCAATAAGTTTTGGGACAATGCACATAGAACTAAGAATGACAACTATTCTCTCTTAATTGGTGCATAAAGATAGAAGGTGGAGACTCAATATAAAAGTGGAAGAAAGGCCTTCATAGAAGGAAGCAGGGATTCAAGTCTCATAAAGGGCTTCCAAAAATTATGGTACTTATTAGCTTTCAGGTCTCATTTCCCCTATCATAAGCATCTTGAAGTGATTAAGGTTAAAGTGAACAAACTATGGAGTATATGCTGGAAAAAATATAAGTTGGCAATCTCATGTCCCTTGAATACGAGGGCGGCTCCTCATGCTACTCAAGTTTAGTTACCGGTAAGTTCTTGTCATAGTAAGTACATGTGTATCATAGAGAACCACCAACGGGGTACCCCATGCCCGATGATACGGAAGAATCCCCATATCAAAATGACAAGGCAAGCAGACAATAAGCATCTCAGCATCTTCTTATTTACCATGGGAAAATGGTGCTTTTTTCTCTCTTTCCTCTTTTCTCATCTCTTTTTTTCTTTTTTTTTTCAATATCTATCTCTTTTTTATATAAGAAGAATGCTTCATAGATTTCTCATTATGGTTACGCTGCAGGTTTCCACCATGATTAGGCATAGATTAGACCAGTCGCCCAGGCGTTTCTCTAACACACATACATAACTCCATGGACTTACAAGCTCCCCTTTCATTTCACACCGATGACATCCATAAACAAAAGAGCATGATATCAACTGGGTACAATGTACAAGTGCAATGTTGAAAGCGTTCCCCATGACAACATGGTTCTGCTAATCCCAACGTATAAGTGCAAGCATATACAACGTAGATGATACAATGGTTCAAGTTTATTAGGGGCAAGAAAAGTAAAGTGTGCCATCAAGTTAGTGAGAGCTTTAATCACTAATTTTCACATAACAAGTTTAATTCGGAAGGTAGATAAAAACATGAATATACTTGGAATAGCAAATGCTAATAGGTAGGTATGGTGGACTCTTTGGAATAACTTGGTTTTATTTGGAGTTGGATGCATGAGTGGAACTTACTCAATACAAGTGGAGGCTAGCAAAAGACTAGGAGCGACCAACTAAGAGAGCAATAATAGTCATAATCATGTAGAGCGACAATGCATTATCAATCAAAGCATAAAGTGGTACCACAAGTCAAAAACTAAATGATCATAGAGGCTAAGGTGACTGGTTCATAGTCATAACATGGTGTGAGCATGTGCCAAGTCAACCCAAATAAAGCATTAAAGGAGAATACCACAATATTATGATTTTATATGCTAAAACAACGCATGATTCTTTCAAGGCACATTAAGCAATCTCAATTGTTTAGAACAAGTCATGATGCATTAATAATCACTAAGCATAAGGTCAAAGCAACATCCAGCATGACATGATAAAGTCTAAGCCACAATCAAAACAAGCTCCCTTTTATACCACTATAAGCATGAAGCTTCCTACTCTTTTCCAACACCAATCGACTTATTTGAAACAACTCACAAAGATAATAATAAATAAAGATCAGTGAGATTGTCTCACAAATCCACAAAGAAGAACTAAAAAGTTCTAAGCTGAAAGCACAAGAAAACTAAGGCTAAACACAGTGCTAACAAAAGAGAACACTCACAAGACAATAAGAATGAAAACTAGAGTGTTCTAGGCAATGAAAATAGAGTATGTCTCTCTCCAAAGTAAGTGTTGGGATCCAACCAACTTATTGCAGCAAACCAAACAAAATAAAACTAAAAACAAAAACAAAGACGCTCCAAGAACAACACAACTGTGCATGAAACAATAAAAACGAAGTGTCTAGAAAGACCTGAGATTTTGATTGATGAAGAAGGGGATGCCTTGGGAATCCCCAAGCTTTGACGCTTGTACCTCTTGAATATTTCTTGGGGTGACACGGGGTGGCATCCCCAAGCTTGAGCTTTTGTACATTCTTCATCTCATTACATCATTCTTTCCCTACACCTGCAGATTTCCTTCATACAAAACTTCACACAATCTTCATTAGCAACATTAGTGCATTCAAAAGATAATAAACCTTTGGGGTTTAGTTTTAAAACAGAAAAACTTTCATTAAAAACACAAGATACTGTAGCAATTTCCTCAAAAATCTCAATTCACCAAAATGAATCCAAAAATAAATCGATAAAGAGGCAAATGCAAATAATGGCAGAAATCTGTCAAAACAGACCAGAAGGTGAAAACCGATTTTTTCGAAGACCTTGTGTTGCTCCAATCAAAAAGTATTGAACTAATGAAAGTTAGCTGACAACCTGGGGGATTAATTCAGAAAATTACAGCTCCATCCAACATACAGATATTTTTCACGAAATTTTTATAGTGAAGCACAAAAATCTGTTTCGGGACAGCACTTCCCCAAATCTTACTTCCCTCTCATTAGAGGTTATTCTTGGCACAAAAATCAAAATAAAAAGGATAAGGAGAGGTTATTACAGAAGTAATAACTTCCAAGACTCAAGAAAACTATTGGGTTATCTCCCAAGAAGTACTTTTCTTTAAAGCCTTTAAGTTAGGCATGATAGTTTGAGAAGATGCTCACATAACAAATATGAATTGAAGTAAAAGAGAGCATTAAGAAGCAAATTCAAAGCACAGTTAAGTCTAACCCACTTCCTATGAAAAATAATCTTGTAAAGAAACAAGTCATGAACGCACAAAGCAACAAGCATAGGAAAGCAAAATAAGTGCAAGTTCAAAGTTTTCAACATAAAGAGGGGAAACTTAATATTATTGAGATGCATAAAACCATGTTTCCCTCTCTCATAATAACTTTCAGTAGCATCATGAATAAAATTGACAATATAACTATCACATAAAACATTCTTATCATGAGCCACATGCATATAATAATTATTACTCTCCACATAACCATAGTCATTCTTATTAATTGTAGTGGGAGAAAATTCAACAAAATAGCTATCATTATTATTCTCATCACCATAATCATCAAATATAGGAGGCATATTGTAATCATAATTAATTTTCTCCTCAATAGTAGGTGGACTGAAAATATCATATTCATCATTGTAATCATCATATATTGGAGGTATAGTATCATCAAAGTAAAAAAATTCCTCCGTGCTTGGGGGACTAAAAAGATCATTTTCATAAAAACTAGCTTCCCCAAGCTTAGACTTTTTCATAGCATTAGCAATAATGGTGTTCAAAGAATTCATACTAATAACATTGCTATTAGCACGCAAATAAAGTTCCATAGATTTTTTAATTTTCTCTTCGAACATGTCATGTCCTAACTTAAGATAAATACTATAAAGCTCTCTAATTTTGTTGTTGTTTTCCATTAAGCCTAACTAGTGAAAATGAAAACAAGAAACAAAAAGATATAATTGCAGAATCTAAAGGAAATAACTTCGACCACTCACACAACAGCTACAATACTAGAAGATAGCTTAGTAGCCAGAGGATGTGAGTACCTTTTACCTTACATCCCTGGCAACGGCGCCAAAAAATAGCTTGATATCTACGCAGTTCTATTCTTGTAGACAGTTGTTGGGCCTCCAAGTGTAGAGGTTTGTAGAACAGCAGCAAGTTTCCCTTAAGTGGATCACCCAAGGTTTATCGAACTCAGGGAGGAAGTGGTCAAAGATATCCCTGTCAAGCAACCCTGTAATCAAGATACAAGAAGTCTCTTGTGTCCCCAACACACCCAATACACTTGTCAGGTGTATAGGTGCACTAGTTCAGTGAAGATATAGTGAAATACATGTGGTATGGATATAAGACAATGGTGCCAGAAAAGAGCTTGACGGGAGGAAAAGCTTAAGGCAAAAAGATGGAAGCAAGCAAACATATAACAGATCTAGTTGCAAACGGTGTTTCAATGTTTAGAAACAAGGCCTAGGGATCATACTTTTGCTAGTTAACACTCTCATATAACTATCTTCTCTTCATGATACTACTCTGAACTACTCTCCGGTTGGACACTCTAATCCATGGTAGGGCTATAACAGCACACCTCAAAGTTCGCTTTCCCATCTAGATAACCCCACACGGTCACCTTGAGCGCTAGATCGTTCCAACAAACACCACAATTTCATATAGACATCCAACTCCAAATATAAATCATAACAAGTATTTGTAATCTCTAGCCTAAGTGCCACCACGGTGTGCATGCTGTCACTTTCACACACGTGGGGAGAGCAGAGATCTATTAAAGCACTTGAGTAGCAAGGTTGATCTACTTGATTACAAAGCTCATGATCACAATATGATCATGCATAGAGAGAGATGAACACATAGCTATCGGTAGAGCCCTTAGCCTCGAGGAAGAACTACTCCCTCCTTATCATGGGAATCAGCAACAACGATGGAAATGGTGGTGGAGATCGATGGAGATGGCTCTGGGGGCACTTCCTCGTCCCGGCAGGGTGCCGGAACAGAGACTTTCTGTCCCCCGAATCTCCCCTTTGGTGGCGGCGGCACTGCGGAACTTTTCGTGGCTGGAGGCTAGATTATTTAGTGTTTTCGCATCGGAGGCTTCTTATAGGTGAAAGGGTGATTGTAACACCCTCCGAATCGACCCTATGCAAGTTTTAGCGCTTCCCGCCAAACCCGCATAGAAACGATTCAAAGGTGCCCACTAGGCACTTGCGTGCGGGTGGAAAACGAAGTAATATCATTACACAATAGTCCTCGATGGAACCCACAAAACATATATATACAACAGTGACTCAAAGAGTCAAGAATACAGATATACAATACAAAGATCCAAAACACCTGGAAAACGATACAGCGTCCGAGTACGGACAAGATGCAAATTGAGCTAAGAGCCCTGAAGAATAACCAATGGCGTCCATAACCCTGCCCAGGCCAAGCCGGAAGGGTAACCCTGCTAACGACGTCGATCTCAAAACCTGCTTAAACAAAAGGGGTGCCGACAAAAGGGCAAAGGAAAAAAGAGAGAGCGGTCAGTACTGAGGCCAGTACACGGCGAGACTAGAATTCGGCGGTCCTCGCCTACATAGGTATGGTGGACTGAGCGGCAGCGCGGCATGCACTAAACAACCTATAGAGACTCGAGATAACTGTCGGCTATCAGAGAGGGATAAGAAAGACCTATTTGGAACCAACCTGATTCTACCACCAAACATACCCATCCTGGTATTTCCCCCTCGAAACCAACGAGGAAGTCAACCGAGGAACTCACACAGTTGGCAGTTTTATTTATTCCGTTACAGTTGCGGCAATTACTAGTCAAACATAAATAGCATGAGTCATCCTGATATAATAAGCAGTGGGCAGTTTTAGTTAAACATTCCGTTGTAGTTGCAACACTTACTAGTCAGATACAATTAGCATGAGATATCCCAAACCCAGCAGTTGTTGGTACTTTTATTTAGCCATTCCGTTGCAGGGAAGCTGATTACTAGTCATATCGGATACAAGTCAAATTATAACAGGAAACTTTAGTTATAGTTATCTATGATCGAGAACTGTGCTCCAAGTCGTCCATAACCGCGGACACGGCTTTTCGAAAAGATTTAACCCTGCAGGGGTGCACCAAAGTATCCACACGCACTTCGACCCTTTTTGCCAGATCAGTTAACATACACCCATCGGTATGTCGGCGGGGCCTAAGTCATGACGTTTCCCAGACCCAAAGCAAGTACATGGGGGCCACCCCACTAAGCTACCCGCTACGAAGTTGGCCGGCTCCGGAACGGACCCAGGGTTTGCGTCAGTGGCTGTAAACGACTGGGAACCCGAAAGTGTGGCTGGGCTTGTCGATACCGCGAAAACACTCCGCAATCCTAAACAGTACAGGTGCAGTACCTCGCACAATTTAAATAAAGCAGTAAAAATGGCATAAGTACAGGATAGTAAATAAAACCCCAAACTAGTTTGTGGCCCCCAGTACAATACTTTGAAATCAGGTACTAATCGATGGGGGTGCCCACACACCCCACCTGTGGTTAGCGCGCTCGATCTCGGAACAGGTGTCAAGAACTCGGGTCCTACGGGACACCAGTGAGCGGTTAAAATCCAAATATTGTCTATTACCCATCGGTGCCTCTGCATTTACCTACTTCAATTTTAGTTATTAAACAATAATTAAAGCCATGATCATCTCCAACATTAAACATGCGGCAATACTCCAACAACTGTGGTACTTGACAACACGCAACAGCACTTGAGCAAGCGACTACGACGCGCAAGTCCAGCTATCTACCAAACAACAGGTAATAGGATGTGTCCAAGGCAATATAAGGCTGCAAGGGATACCACGGGTATGAAAACTAGAGCATCGCAACACAGATAGCAATAGATCAACAAGAGGAAATAAAGACTATAAATGCAAAATAGGTAGAAGGGGAAGAGATGCTCGCCTGAAAACATTGCTGAAAGTTCATCCGAAGATCGGGTCGACACTCGCATCAACTCATTGGCCTAATCCGTGAAGAAGCAAAGCACTAGCAGAAACACCGGATGCACTATTTAATACTACGATATAAGACCGGGCATGATGCATGTATGATGCATGACATGACAAGGATGCGATGCAATTAGGAAATATTAACGGAACCGGGGTCCCGGCAAATATTTAAGTGGTTCAAGTTGTTTAGATACCCCACAATTTAAATGTTGTCTTAACATGGCAAAAGATAGCACCGGTTCGCTACCCAAATTTAAATGGGACCAATATAAGACCAGATTTGTCCGCATATGGATCCCATATTTAATTTAGGTGAATCGTCGAAACACCCCCAAACACCCATAATATGTATGCAAGCATGTTCATTTAATATGCAACAAGATCAATATCATATATAAAAATAGGGGCTCGGTAAAGGGTCACACATTGGTCGGCGATCTTGGGGTTCCGAGGGTTCGAGGGATCGGTCTTCGGATCGGGGCATCGGAGATCTTGGTGTTCCGGGTCTCGGCGTCTTCGGATCCGAGAGGAAGAACTTGGCATGTCGGGTTCGGTCTTCTGATTCGAGAAGGAGAACTTGGCAATTCCGAGGGTCTTGGTGTTCGACGGGGTTCGGGCGCGCCGGGATCGGTCTTCGAATCCATGTAGTAGACCTTGTCAGTTCCATGTCGACGACCTTGGGGATCTGCGGTCTTCGGTTCCGTGAGGCGGATATGTCTAACAAGAGGGTCTCAAATGGCCGAATCAACCTCGCAACATCTTCTCGCGGCAACAGCATCAACACATCTGTGCACCAAAAACACAGTGCACCTAAGGCATCATCACCGCTCCATACCAATCAAGGGCCGCTCGATTATATTTATTTCCCCGGATGGTTTCTTTCAAACACCAGCACAAACAGGTGCTACACACAACATCACCAGGAGGGTGCCTTGAAGGGGACGACGGGCATGACACATGGGGCCCAGCAGAGAGAACGACGACGCGCTGGAGGCGGACACCGATGACGCAGAGATGCGGGCAGCACGCTCAGGGCGGTGGCCGGAGCCAGAGAAGGCAAGGTCGACAAGGGCGGCATAGGGCAGAGGGCGTCGGCTGGACGAGGAGGTGGCAGACGGTGGTGGCTCGATGCAGATGGGCGCAGGCGAGGCGGCGGGGATTAGGGCGACGCGGAGGAGCTCCTACGAGCGGCGCGCGGGACGAGGTCGAGGCCGTTGGCGGCGGCCGGAGCAGGCATGGCGGCGATGCTGGGGAGGCGAGAGCTCGCTACCGGGGAGGGAGGTCGCGGCGGCCAGAGGGAGAGCGGGACCGCGGCCGGAGGAGAGGAGGTCCAGGGGCGGCGCCGCGGCTCAGGGTCGCAGAGGCGCGGGCGGTGACGGCCACGGGAAGGCGCAGCGAGGCCGTCAGGGAACGCCGGAGGCGCGGAGTCGTTGGCGAGCCCGGTGGCGGGGTCGGCTCGGGCGACGGCAAGGAGCTGGAGGGCGAGAGGGAGGAGAGAGGGGTCGCTGGCGGCGGCGGTTTTTCTGCGGGGTCTGGGGCGAGCAAGGAAGGAGGAGGGGGAACTGAGCTCTGCAGGCGGCGGCGCTCGGGAACTTGCGGGATCGAGGGAGGTGAGGGAGGAGCAGGGTGCGAGGGAGGTGGGGATCGGGTTGGGGTGGGGTTGCGGGAGTGGAGCGGGGCAGGTCGCGGTCATGTTGGGACCAGCGGGAGGCAGTGGCGGGGCCAGGTGTGGGGAAACGGGCAGGTGGAGGTGGGGCGCTGGTGGCCGGCAGGTGGGGCCTGGCCCGCCTGGGGCTGCGCGCCCAGGTGCGCGTACAGCGCGCGGGAGGCGGAAAAAAGCGGCCAGGCTGGCCAGGGGAGGGGCGGCCGGCTGAGGTGGCGGGCTGGGATTGGATAGGGGAAAGGGAGTGGTGAGGTGGCGGTTGGCTATTGGGTGGGGTGATGTGGCCGGGGTGAGGTGGAGGAAGGGAAAAGGCTCGGTAGACTAGGATTGGGGTAGGAAAAGGGTTTAGGTAGTCCGGTTTTGTACTGGGGGTGGCCGACTGGGTCGGATCGGCCCGGTACGGCTGCCCCTAAAAATAAAATAAATATCTTAATATTTAAACGCTTTTGAAAACCGTTGGTAGACAAAGCAAAATATTCCGGAGACCCGGGTTTTGTGTTTGAATAAAGACGGGGCGTTTAGAAAACAAAAACAGATTTTTCGAAAATAGTTTTCAAACAAACCATGGAAGATGATGACGATGCTCAAATGCAATGTGGCATGATGACATGAGCATGCAGTCACGATGATGCAATGCACAAAAACACCGCGATTTTCTAGTAGTGGTTTTTGCGGGGCGCCACAGCGATGTCAGAGGGTGGACCAGGGGCCCACACCACCTGGTGGCGCGGCCAGGGGGACCCACACCACCACATGGTGTGGCCAACCCCTGGCCCCTCTCCGTCTCGTCTTCTGGCTCCGTGAGTCTTTGATACGTCCAAAACGTATCTACTTTCCCGAAAACTTTTGCTATTGTTTCTCCTCTATACTTGTGTGATTTGGATGCAACTAATGCAAACTGACGCTGTTTTCAGCAGAATTGCCTTGGTGTCTACTTTTTGTGCAGAAAATCAACTATCAGGAAAAATCCCAGAAAATATGCCAAAAATCCTATTTCACCCGTAGACTCCAGGAGCCAGAATACGAGACGGAGAAGAGCCCTAGGGTGGCCACACCACCTGCTGGCGCGGGCCAGGCCAGGCCGCGCCAAGGGGTGGTGTGGCCCCCCTAGGCACCCCCTCGGCCTCTCTCTTCGCCTTTAAGGAGCCTTCTGACCTAAAAACTTTGGGGGGTTCAACGTTTTTCCAAAAGGAGTTCCGCTCTGCCGCCACCACCAGATTCCACGAAACAGCACCAGAAACTCCGTTCTGGCACCCTGCCAGGACGGGGAATTGGAGGAGATCATCGCCATCATCATCACCATCGCTTCTCCATCGACCATCCATGTTTCTCCCATCTATGAGTGAGTAATCCCCCGCTGTAGGCTATGGGGATGGTAGGGATTGGATGAGATCGTTCATGTAATGGCATCAGATTGTTAGGGCATGTTGCCTAGTATCTTTTATTAGTGCTTTATTACTTTGTTGCTACTTGTTGTGCTTAATGCTTGTCACTAGGGCCTGAGTGCCATGATTTCAGATCTGAACATGTTATTGATTCATCATGATAGTATTGTTTTGGGTCTTATCTACAAGTTGTATACACACGTCGTTGTCCGGAACCTATGGTCCTGAAGTGACAGAAATCGGGGTAGCCGGAAGGGAAAGGCTTTGATGTGAGGATCACATGTGTTCACGGAGTGTTAATGCTTTGCTCCGGTGATCTATTAAAAGGAGCACCTTAATTGCCAGTAGTTCCCTAAAGGCCCCGCTGCAAACAGGCTGGCAGGACAAAAGATGTTGTGCAAGTTCTCATTGCGAGCACGTATGACTATATATGGAACACATGCCTAGGATTGTCTAGTACTTGGATGCTTTATCTTATTTATCTTCAATTGCCCTATGTTCTGATTGCTATGTGAATTGTCTTGTCCATGCAACGCCCGTCCATCCATCCCTATGCCTACCGCACTCGAATCCCACTGTTTACTGCTTTTGTTACTACTGTCTTTGCTTTGCTACTGTTGTTACTTTACTATTCCTACTACAAAACTGTTGCTACTGATAAACTGTTGTGAGCAAGATTGTTTCCAGGTGCAACTGAATTGACAACTCAGTTGTTTAGGCTGATAAGTATTCTTTGGCTCCCCTTGTGTCGAATCAATAAATTGGGTTTCACTTCCCTCGAAAATACTGCGATACACCCCCTATACTTGTGGGTCATCAAGACTATTTTCTGGCGCCGTTGCCGGGGAGCATAGCTTTATTTATCAATTTCACTTGGATTCTCTATTGTTCGCTGCTTTCTATCCATCATGGGTAAGTCTCGTGATGGCAAGGTTCCTATTTTACCATCCACTTCAAGAAGAGGTACGGTTCTGAACACCTCTACTGCTCTTGATTCACCGTCTGTTCTGAGTAAGTTCCTTACACCACCACATACACATGCTACACGCACTACTACTACTGCTAAATCTGAAACTTCTGATGCTGCTTCTACTGTGCTTGATAAGAGTGGTTCATTAGGTCCTTTCCTAGATGCTATGATTGCTAGAACTATAGCTGGAAATACCGAAACTCCTAATGAAGACACTACCACACCTGTTAGCTCACCTGAGTCTAACGAGAATTATGATGCTGAAGAAGATTATGTTGAGATGACTGATGAGTTTATTGAAGAATGTAGGAACACCCATGATAGGAGCGCTGCTAAGAATCTCCTTGAGAGGCGTACTATTAGACCCAAATTGTCTCCTGATGCTAAGTTTGCTGCTTCTCCCATAAACATTATAGATGAAGATTATGATTTCTCTCTCGATCTATCCTACATAGCTATTGTCGAGAAAGAACCTTTTTGTGGGACTAAGAATGAAAGTGCGGTAGCATATATGAATGAACTTTCGACCATGAGTGGCTTGTTTTCTAATGATATTAAAATGCGTACTTACTTTGTTGCTAAGATTTTCCCTTTTTCACTGAAAGGAGAAGCTAAAACTTGGTTTGGTAATTTACCTCCTGGATCTATTGATAGCCCTGAGTGCTTGTTTAATACTTTCCTGCAGAAATATTTTCCTCCTAGTGCTACACATGCTGTTTTGCAGGAACTTTTTGATTTTAAACAGGGAGAAAAAGAGGTATTGCCCGAATCTTGGGCAAGGTTTTGTGCTTTGATTCATGCATAGGCTGGAAGTCCATTACCTAAGAATGATCTTCTTGATATATTTTATAATGGACTAACCAAGGAATCTAGGACATACCTAGATAGTTGTGCTGATTGTGTTTTCAGGAATAGGACTCCAAAGGAAGCTGAGGAATTAATGGCTAAAATAAGCAAGAGTTATGAAGATTGGACTCCTCCTAAACAAGCTATACCTGAAGTAATTGTACCTGAACCATCTATTCCTGTGCCTATTCCAACATCAAAGAAGTGATGAAGTGATGAAGGAAGCTAAGAAATGTCTTAAGGAGAAGGGAATTAAAGCTGTAGATGTCAAGAATTTACCTCCTATAGAAGAATTATGTAAGCCTATTCCCTACTCACCCACTATTGAGGTACACTCTCTCCAACACTTTGATGAAGGTGATATCCGTTACTTGAAACCTCCTGATCAATGCTTAGAAGAATTTGATATCTTTATTCTTAAGCAAGATAACTTTAATAAAAGGGTGCAAAATCATCTTTTGGAAATCACTAGAGCTATTGTTGAGTTGAAAGATATTGTGGAAAGAACCTCTAATGATGTTAAAATGATTGTTAAACACATTAAAATGGTTCAAACTCAAATAGATCAACTCGTTAAAGTGCAAAACGACTTGCTAGTTAATGCTGCTAAAGGAAAACATGCTTATGAAATTAGAACTAGAAGTGGTGCTGCTACCCAGAATCCTCTATATCCTGAGGGGCATCCCAAAAGAATTGAGCAGGAGTCTCAACAGGCTGAAAATAGTGGTTCTACTCGTAAGAAAAGGAAAAAGAAACATAAAACTGTTGTAGAACCCTCTGAACCTGCTATAGATCCTAATAGTATATCTATCTCTGATGCTGAAACTGAAAGTGGTAATGAAGAAAATGAAGTTCCTAATGAAGAAAAAGTTGAAGAAGAACCTGAAAACCACACTAAGAATACTAAATACACTAAAGAAGATTTTATTGCTAAGAAACATGGTAGTGAAAGAGAACCTTGGGTCCAAAAACCTATGCCTTTCCCTGATAAGAAACACAAGTCAAAGGAAGATGAACACTATAATAAGTTTTGTGAGTGGATGAAACCTTTATTCTTGCAAATTCCTTTGATTGATGCTATTAAATTGCCTCCTTACTCAAAGTATATGAAGGACATTGTCTCGAATAAAAGGAAGATCCCTAACAAAGAAATATCTACTTTACTTGCTAATTATTCCTTCAATGGTAAGGTTCCTAAGAAACTTAGAGACCCAGGGATTCCAACTATCCCTTGCTCTATTAAGAACAGTTATGTTAGAACTGCTTTGTGTGATTTGGGAGCTGGAGTTAGTGTTATGCCTTTCTCTCTCTATAAGAGGCTTCAACTTGAAAAATTGATACCAACTGATATATCTTTGCAAATGGCTGATAAGTCTACCACTATTCATGTGGGTATATGTGAGGATGTACCTGTTCAGGTGGCTCATAATTGCTTGATATTAACTGATTTTGTTGTGCTTGAAATGCCTGAAGATGATAATATGTCTATTATTCTTGGGAGACCTTTTCTTAATATTGCAGGAGCTGTTATTAATTGTAATCAAGGAAAGGTGACCTTCAATGTCAATGACAAGGAACATACTGTCTATTTCCCCAAGAAGATTGAAAGGACTTATGGTTTAAATTCAATTGAACATGTTGAAGGCATTCAAGTTGGAGAAATATATTGTCCCATACCAAAAGAAAAATTTGAAACTATTATGATTGGGACCATTGCTATCAAATTTGAGGTAACATAATCATTAGTGGAATACAAAGTTTTGTCTCATATGCAATTGTTTTGGTAGCAAGCCTTGATCAACCTTGCTAACAAAAGGATTCAATTGAACAAAACAATGTTTTCATTATGATTATCTCCGTTTATTTCTTTCCTTTGTATTTTAGTTTTTGCTTTCATTAGTTTTCTTTGTGTTGTTAGTTTGCTTGCATGCTAGAACTTCTGTAGTTCTAGCCTTGTTTTGTCCTTGCATCATGTTTCCAAAAAGGAAAAAAATCTGTCTGTCAGAAAAATCATTCTTCTATTTCTGAAAAATGCCCAAAAATAAAGTGTCTCGAAAAATTCCAAAAAATTCATATTAAATTTTTAAGTGAAAAAAGGGGCAGAGGAGTACCTAGTAGGTACCAGGGGGCCCACCAGGCAGGCACACCACATGGTGGCGCGGCCAAACCTGGGTGGCGCCATGCCTTGGTGTGGGCCACCCCTGGCCCCCCACTACCTCTCTCTCCTGCCACTTTCTTCTCTCTCCCGAGTAAGCTCCAGTTCATAGCTCAAAATCGCGTTCTCTCTGTGCTTTCCCTCGATTTCTTCGATCTCTTTGCTCAGCCCATCTTTCTTGCTGAAATTTGGAGCAATTGTTCCTTGGTATGTGACTCCTCCCCTTGCCCAAGTAGATTTGTGTTTAGTGGATTGTATGTTGAGTATTTTGCTCCTGTAGGTGACTGGTTATGAGAGCTTGTAAGCTTGTTTGATGCTTAGAGATATAGTTTTGATGCATGTTTAGGCCTCTTGCTAGTCCCTATGAGTAGATTCCTTCATTATATTTACTTTGCAATCACTTGTTTAATAGGTGTTTAAATTTCAGAACACCAAGCATGAACAACCACACTTTTGGAGAGATATTTGAGAGTGATGCACCTAGGAGGTCAAGGCCCTCAAGAACAGCCTCTCAAGCTAGGCCATCATATAATGAAGACCTCATTGCATCACGTATTGGCAGTGAAAGAGATGATGGAGATGCTCACCCATCCTCTTTCCCTTGTTTTACTTTCTTGCAAGCTGCAGGTATTCTTGATGATTTCTTGCTACTGATTGAGAGGGTTGGCTTGACCTCTTATATGCAAGATGAGAGTGCACAATACGCTATGCTCACCAAAACTTTTGTTGAGAGCTTCTCATTTTCTAACACATCCTATCATTCTACTGTCTCATTTAAAATCTATGATATGCCTTTCACAATGGCTTTGGAGAGATTTTGCAGTATTGTACGTGTGCGTATGACAGGGACCGTGAAGAAAATTCAAGGGCGGCCCACTGATTTGTTGGAGCTTTACCGAGGGGTGACCAATGATGATGACCGCGTGGCGCAGCGCGAAAAGATAAGAAATATCCAACTCCCTACCCTTAGATACTTTGCATACTATCTTGCCACTAGTGTTTTGGGTAGGGAGAACACTAGTAATATCTCCAATTATCACTTAGCTTTCCTGGCTGCTGCGCTCAACAATGATACTCGGTACAATCTTGGCTCTCTTATTGCTCGCCGCCTAGCTACTAGGGGGGCTATCTATGGGGGCATCATTGCTTCGCGTGTAGTTGATGCATTAGATCTTTATGTGGCCCCTGATGATGTTATGCTAGCACCACAGAGGATCGACCTTGTTGCCATGAAAACTCATCACTTTGTCACTGCTACCTCTGATTTGAACAATCTAGTATATAGGATGCTTTTCACTGACGGGGATGAAAGGGAGATCCTTTTGCCCCAGCCTACTTTGTTCAGTGTTGACAGGAGACCGTATTTGTGCTCCAAGGAGGAGGTGGACGAGCAGCTTCGCTTGTTGGGTTTCCACAAGCAGCACCAGGAGGATGTGCCCTCCTATGATTATTCCGCACATTACGGAGGGATGTACTCTGGCTCGCACCAGGACAAGGGTACCTCCTCGTCGTACCCCAGTGACACTTCATCTTGGCCAGCCTGGGACTGATACCCACTTAGGCCAAAAGCCTAAGCTTGGGGGGGGGGGGTACACCGACACCGCACTCATCTCCATATCATGTTGTGTCGGTTATTTGTATATTCATGCTTTCGTTCTCTTTTTAGTTTTCGTTCTTCTTTGCTTTTGCTTTCTAAAACACAAAAAGACCAAAAATATTTTTGTTGTTTCTCTTTGATTTGCTTCTTATTTTTGCTTTGGTTTGCTTGTTTTTTTTGTTTTGTTTGAACTATTCGAAAAACCCAAAAATATTTTGCTTTGCTTGTTTTTCTCTTTTGGTTTTTGTTTAAAAATCGAAAACACAAAAAATATTTGTCGTTCTTCTTTGGTTTTTGTGATTTGGCTACAAGGTTCGGCAGTTCTCAGTGGATTATTGGTTTCATATTATTATTCAAGCCACACAAGTGAAGAGCAATAATGAGGATTAATGACAACTTGAGGCGTGGTAAGAGACTGGTAACGAACTCTATTTGTTTTCATTTTTGTATGTATACTCATCATTGTGAGCTTGCTTAGTCCGTTCATGTAGAGTGTATGTTATCTTTGGATATTTAGTAGTTGTTGCTTTCTTGTGATTAGCTCTAGCTCGCTAATAGTTTGTAGCATGTCTCATGAATGTTTGCTTGCATTACTCTATTCATAAATTGGTATGACACTGTGGTATCCTCCTCTGAATGTTTCATTTGATCGACTTGGCACATGCTCATGCATGCACATGACTGTAATAATCAGTTAAGCCTTGACGAATTATTTTGCCTTGAGGATCTTGAATCATTTTCATGCCATGAGTAGTCTTGTTTTGTTGCAAGCATGATAATAACAGCTATTGCTCTCTCGTTTGTCGCTCCCTTACTTTTGCTAGCCTTCACTTCCACTGAGTGTCTTACTCATGTTTCTAATTCCCTAAACCAAATATTTCCAAAGTGTCCACCATACCTACCCATTAGCATCATTTGCTATTTCTGTGCATATTCAATATGCCTTGCTTTCTTCCGAATAAAATGTTTGCTTGTTATGAGAAAGTTAGTTAGTAAAGCTCTCACGAACTTGATGACACACTTTATTTTCCGCACTTAATAAACCTGAACCATTGTGAACTCTCCATGAAAGTTATATGCTTGCTAATTATAGGCTGGGGATTAGCAGAACCGTGCTGTCACGGGGAACGCTTTCAACACTTGTAAATATATACCCAGTTGATACCTTGCTCTTTTGTTTGCGGATGTCGTTGGTGTGAAATAAAAGGGGAGCTTGTAAGTCCATGGAGTTATGTATGTGTGTTAGAGAAACGCCTGGGTCGCTGGTCTAATCCATGCTGACATGGTGGAAATATGCAGCATAACCATAATGATATCTATGAAGTATTCTTCTTATAAAAAAGAGAGTTATAGCTATTGAGAAAAAGAAAAAAAAGAGTTTTATGAAAAGAGGAAAGAGAGAAAAAAGCACCATTTTCCCATGGTAAATAAGAAGATTGCTGAGATACTCATTGTCTGCTTGCCTTGTCATTTTGATATGGGGATTCTTCCGTATCATCGGACAAGGGGTACCCCGTTGGAGGTTCTCAATGATATGCACATACTTACGATGACAAGAACTTACCGGTAACTAAAGTTGAGTAGCATGAGGAGCGGCCCTCGTACTCAAGGGACTTGGGATTTCCAGTATATAGTCTGTCAAGCATATAACTCAGATTGGACCTCACTTTCACCTTAACCACATTAAAGATGCCTATGATAGGGGCAATGAGAGCTCAAAGCTAACAAGTACCATACTTTCAGCATTTGGAAGCCTTTCAAATTTCTCAAAACCTTTTTCTTCTACTTGTTGAGTCTCCACATATTCTTTGAGCACCTTCTTGAGAGCATAGTTGTCATTCTTTATGTTTGTTTCATTACTTGATTATTTGTGTTATGACTTTGATGCTTGTATCCTTGATATCTTTACTTCTAGTCATCACTTGAACTTCAGAGGTGCCTTGACATTCATAATCAAAGGCAAGCGAGATACCACTCTATCATACCTTTCTATGAGCATTGTAATGTTGCTTATGTTTGTGCTTTGTGCTACTTATTATTCTTGAGTTGGAATCTCTTCATAGCTTGCAATGACTACTAAGTAGACTTAGTTGCATACTCTTTATTATGAATTGTCTAAGTAGTTGATCACATTGCTGAGAATATTTACATCATATGAAGCAAATGTGTTCGTGAAAGTGCTTTTATCGCACTCAGTTTTCAACTGAATTGCTTGAGGACAAGCAATAAGCTAAGCTTGGGGGGAGTTGATACGTCCAAAACGTATCTACTTTCGTGAACACTTTTGCTATTGTTTCTCCTCTATACTTGTGTGATTTGGATGCAACTAATGCGAACTGACGCTGTTTTCAGCAGAATTGCCTTGGTGTCTACTTTTTGCGTAGAAAATCAACTATCAGGAAAAATCCCAGAAAATATGCCAAAAATCCTATTTCACCCGAAGACTCCAGGAGCCAGAATATGAGACGGAGAAGAGCCCTGGGGTGCCACACCACCTGCTGGCGCGGGCCAGGCGAGGCCGCGCCAGGGGGTGGTGTGGGCCCCCCAGGCACCCCCTCGTCCTCTCTCTTCGCTATAAGGAGCCTTCTGACCTAAAAACTTCAGGGGGTTCGACGTTTTTCCAGAAGGAGTTCCGCTCCGCCGCCACCACCATATTCCATGAAACAGCACCAGAAACTCCGTTCCGGCACCCTGCCGGGACGGGGAATTGGAGGAGATCATCGCCATCATCATCACCATCGCTTCTCCATCGACCATGCATGTTTCTCCCATCTATGAGTGAGTAATCCCCCGTTGTAGGCTATGGGGATGGTAGGGATTGGATGAGATCGTTCATGTAATGGCATCGGATTGTTAGGGCATGGTGCCTAGTATCTTTTATTAGTGCGTTATGACTTTGTTGCGACTTGTTGTGCTTAATGCTTGTCACTAGGGCCCGAGTGCCATGATTTCAGATCTGAACATGTTATTGATTCATCATGATAGTATTGTTTTGGGTCTTATCTACAAGTTGTATACACACGCGTTGTTCGGAACCTATGGTCCTGAATTGACAGAAATCGGGGTAGCCGGAAGGGAACGGCTTTGATGTGAGGATCACATGTGTTCACGGAGTGTTAATGCTTTGCTCCGGCGCTCTATTAAAAGGAGCACCTTAATTGCCAGTAGTTCCCTAGAGGCCCCACTGCAAACGGGCTGGCAGGACAAAAGACGTTGTGCAAGTTCTCATTGCGAGCACGTATGACTATATATGGAACACATGCCTAGGATTGTCTAGTACTTGGATACTTTATCTTATTTATCTGCAATTCCCTATGTTTTGATTGCCATGTGAATTGTCTTATCCATGCAATGCCCATCCATCCATCCCTATGCCTACCGCACTCGAATCCCACTGTTTACTGCTTTTGTTACTACTGTCTTTGCTCTGCTACTGCTGTTACTTTACTATTCCTACTACAAAACTGTTGCTACTGATAAACTGCTGTGAGCAAGATTGTTACCAGGTGTAGCTGAATTGACAACTCAGTTGTTAAGGCTAATAAGTATTCTTTGGCTCCCCTTGTGTCGAATCAATAAATTGGGTTTCACTTCCCTCGAAAATACTGCGATACACCCCTATACTTGTGGGTCATCAGTCTTCCGGTAAAATATCAACTTTAGCTTTTGTCCCATCCAATTTCGAGAATATTCATTTTCTGGCTTTTCTGGAACCAAAAACAGAAGAAAACAGGCAACTGGCATTGTGGCATCTTGTTAATAGGTTAGTCCTAGAAAATTCATAAAAGTATCTCAAAGTATGAACAAAACATAAGAAAGTAGATATAAAACAAGCATGGAACATCAAAAATTATAGATACATTTACGACGTATTAATGGTCTCACCAGGGCGGGGGTTCCAACCTATGAGCATACCATGAAGAGCGTGCCCTCCTCAGAAAATAGTCTTGTGGGGCCTTAGCTCCATAGCGCAAGTACTGTACCCGGAGACAGATCCCGTGGATGGACACGGATGAAGTAGTTTCTCGTGCACTCATCTTAATTATCGTCCATCTGGGTTGTCTTGCTAATGGGGATCACGTTAAGAATGGTCGCATCTTTATAAGATTGTCTCTATCGGGGCCCACGAAGGATGAGAATGCGTACAGAATCCTGTTGCCCTCCGCAACTGCGTTTCCTGGGCAAGCTTCTGATCTCCCTACGATCTGCACCTCCCCGCATGGCGTCTAGAGAGAGGTGTGGAGTAAGTACCATGAACATGGTCTAGGCTAGCGTCTGCTTGTCGTAAAGTGTCTGACTCGGTCACCACAGTCTGCACCTCCTCCTGCGGGTCGGCGAGAGAAAGACGATGCCTGGCCCCAAAGAATAGAGGAAAGCCTCACCCCATAATTGCCCTCCCAGAATTGGGACCCGGCTAGGGGCAGGCTTGCGGAAGGAAATACATAACCTAGCTACCACCCTACCATGTGCTCATCCCGAACCATGGAATACAGGCGGTGGAATACAAAAATAAAAAAAGAAGAAAGGGGTTTCGGTTGCAACCAACCCATAGGCACCTCCCCACTTTGGTTGGGAGAGAGGTTGTAATCCCACCCCTGTGAATCAAGTTGAACTCGACCCGCACCTCTGCTGCTTCTCCCCAGAAGAAGGATCCCCTGCGGGGACCCTTCTCACGAGGCGGGAGTAGGCATAGAGAGGACCCCAAGACACCATAAAGTGAACGCGAAGCAAGGGCGCCAAGGCCCAAATTCAAGATACAAGCAAGTCAAGATACAAGCACTGCACTAGGCAAAGCACTGCACTAGGCAAAACTGAAACTATCCTACTAGGGCAGAGAGGGTGAGGGCGTTGTCTATTCATCAGATGGGGGTCCCATCGCCTTCACTATCTTGTCCACGTCCATCTTCACAACATCTTCGGAATCCTTCAAATCCGCTCTAATGGTTGGGTCCTGAAGATTACCTCGGCATCGAACCCAGGAAGGTGGTGGTAGAGCCTAGACAACACCAAATGGCCACTTCAGCCACCACCTCCTTCCCCTCGTCCTCGAGCATGGCATCAACGACCATGCATAGACACGTCACATGATCTAGCAGTGCCCTGAAGAAGACAGAGTGTACATCGACTTCGCCACTGTCGAGGATACCGATGGGAGCCACCTGTAGGCGTGGGAGCATCTCATCCGGACGGGAAGCCGCGTCCAACAAGGCGGTGATGCACGCATCATTCCACTCTTTCTAAGATGTGAAAGAGTGGTGTGTCCTCACCTCTAGGAGCCTGGCCTCCTGCACATGGTTGTCAGCAGCGCAGGCACCCTCCTACAAGCTCGCCAACTTTGCACGGAGGTCAGAGAGTTCCCGCTATGCCTCTTCTCTGGCTAGAGTAGATGTGGTGGCAAACTATCGTAATTGAGTGTTCTCACCCTACATCGTCCCCATCTCTCGCTTAAGGGATGGCCCTGATGACCGCAAGTGCACAAATCGTTTGTAGCTAGTTTCGAAATAAAGATATCGATCCCACAGGGAGCAATAGGCAAAAGACTAAAATGCTTTTAACTATAACTAAATGGAGTACTTAAGGAATAACTTTAAGATAAAGAAAAGTAGAGTTGTTTTTGGGTTTTGGTTGAATAAGGTGATTTAAAGTAAAGCAAAACTTAATGCAGAAAGTAAGAATCACGTGTGTAATAGAACTTTGGAACTATAATAGGGGAAAGGCATTCTCAGGGATAAGTGGATCCACCGCTAGCAATTTAGACTAAGTAATCGAGAGTATTATAACAAATATTATCATAATGTGTATGTATGTGGGAGGAGCTCCATATATGGAAGAATAGCCAGCAACCGCTGCACGCATCATCCTCATAACCACCGTAGACAATAACGGACAACCATCGTGTTACTGCGCTATTAAGGGATTTCTCCCGTGGCATGGACATGGCTTTGTGAGTTCTCCTTGATTCCCCAAGTTAGTACGTAAAGAATGACAACGAATTTATAGTCATAGTAAGTGCTATCATCCCTCTGTCTACCAACAAGTAATCCCCTTCATCGAGTCCCCATAGGAGGAAAATATTAAGGAGGTGCACAACTCCCAACATCAAGATGAAGACAATTAACACGTACATGTAATGATGTATAATATAACAATCTCTATCTCATCTCAGTCATATGCTAGGGTTTCTCCATTCCCCAAGAACTAGAGATCTACTCAGACATGGAGGCAATCAACATCATAGCAATGGTAATGGAAACAATCATAAACGAATAGTACTTGTATAAATCCACAACGAGTATAGGAATTACAACAAGATCTAGAGAAGGTGTAGATGGGATGGATGGAGATGGTGGTGATGTAGCGGTGGATGATGAAGATCGATGCCTTAGCCTCCCGGATCTGCGCAGGGCGAAGATGGATCCCTTGTGGATGAGTTCCCCCTCTAGATGCCTTTCGGAGGTGAGGTTTCTTCGATTTATGGGTGTTCTGTATGTCGTCTCCCTGAACCAATTGCATGGGGTGAAACTATTTGATGAGACGGAGGCGGCACCAGCTATGCAACCAGAAAAATTGCTTCACCCGTATAGTTGGTCGTTGAACTCTCTGCCTCCTTTGTTCGCTTCTGGTTTTCTTCTGGTATTATTAATATTTCCCAAATAAGCGATTTACATTGTTTTTGACTCCTTTTCTCCATAATGCAACTGCTCCAAGAATTGTATCCATTGGATCCATCATCTGTCCTGATTCTGGTGAAAACAAACATAAAATGTGCGCATGAGCACCGTAAAATATTAAGATCCTACATCTACAATGTAAAGTAATAATGTAAAACATGATGCAAATACGCACTCATCAACTTCCCCAAGCTTAGACTCTTGCTCGTCCCGAGCAAGCTCTAGCTTAATGGATGTGATCCTCATATTCATGAAGCTGAGTCGATAAAATAAATGAGGCAATTGCAACATGTGTCTATCATGTACGATACATAGGAATAAGTTCATGAATAGTACCTTACTCGAACCATTGGAATAGTATTTAGAAGTCTTCCACACCTTAGTGATCAATAGTTCATAAAAGATGAATCTCAACATAATGTAAAAGAATCCGGTTCAACCGAATGAGTTAACGAGGTAGTCCCAAGTGTTTTAGGATCAACGTATTCACTTGGGATTTAGAATCTCAAAAGTGTCTCTTTGTCATACTACAAGTCAGTGGTATATGCCTACTTGCTCTTTGCACACTCGCTCTTTTTATTCTTATTTTTTTCCTTTTCTTTTGTATATATATATATGCTGACACTTTTGTTTAAGTGTTGTGCAAAGGAGCTAGCCATATATTCCACTTCATGTAGGAATTCAAAGTTTAACCATCTCAATTACCAAATTCCAATTGTATATAAAGCATTCTTATGACTTGAAGATTCTACCTCGACTTGCTCCCATTCTATTTTGATAGCACTTTTATTTTCCTTTGTTCAAGGTTTCTTCTTCAACTTAACTGTGTAGATATTTTTTCTTTGTAAATCAAACCATAGACTTACAACATACTGACTAAATTATCTCTTAAGTGTTCTATTAATACCAATGGTGTGGAAGACTCCTATTGATATCATCAAGTGCAAGTAAAATCATACTCAAGCCATTCGTATATCAATAAAAACAAACACAAACCCAAAATTGCTCCATATATAATAAACTTGGAATTTCATAAAGGGATCGACTATTCCTGAAGGGAATTCTAATGATGCAAACTTTATTTCTAGTTTGAACTAATGCAAAAACGATAGTATAAAACTTGTAAAAAAGATTACAAGGTCTTTAAAGATCTCCCCAAGCTTGGAATCAAGCCAGGTGGGATCAATTAACTCCTTGCTAGTACCTATTCTTCCTTCTGGGTATAAAGAGCGTCACCTTCCTCTTTCGCGTTTCCCTTTTTAACCATGCTTGCAAAGCGAATGCTGACCTTGGCCATATCGTATTGGAGCTTCAACATTTTTATCTTGAGGAATTTCTTCTCATCTGTCAACTCAAAGATAGTTTTAATTAAGAAACCAACTCTACCATCGATGTCATCGACCTTTTTCTCAAGGTCTTTGCTCATCATCCAGTAGGAGTCAATCCCTTCTCCAATTGTTTCAACACATGCCTTATAAGCCTTTTCCAATTCATAAATCTTATCATGAATCTCATCTTGCCGCACCTTCTTAGGTTTAAGAGGCGATGGACCAAGAGGAGGTTTATATTAGGATCCTATGTTGTAACGATTAGGATTAGGGAGGTACTCATCCTTGTTTCTTCTCCGCTCAGCTTGTCTCATCATATCCATCCTTTGCGGGAACATGTCCTCCCAATTTGGGAGAGGCTTGATCTCCGAGCCGGATGATGACGACAATCCCTTTGGTTCTCCTTCTTTGATCCTCTTCACGGGCTTCTCTTCTTTCTTCTTCTAGATCTTGTTGACGTGGAAGGGCTGCATGGCTTCGCTGTACGGATGTTGTTAAAGGGACCTGTATAGGGACGATGAAGATCTTTCAAGGCTAGAGGTTGTAGCTCTGCGAAAACTTAATGAAAAAGGTTAGATGTGATCAGCTTTAAAAGGAGAAGTCAAAAACCCTAGCCACCTTGCGTAATGAGCAACTATAGGGGCGCAGCCCGTATAGTTCCCGCCGTATAGTTATGAACCGACTATAGATTAGATCTACGGTGGAACTCCACTATACAACCGAACCTATACAGGCAGATTTTTTTAATTCCGGCCGTATAGTTGGTCGTTAAACTCTCAGTACCCCAAAAATTATTTTGTCAAAGGCATTGACAACTATACGACCGCAACTATACGGGTGGATTTTTTCGTTCTGGCTGTATAGTTGGTCGTTAAACTCTCAGTTCCTTTCGTGGATGGAAGTGTTGATGTCGCAAAAACTATACGACCAGAACTATACGACTGGAATTTTTATTCCCGCCGTATAGTTGGTCGTTAAACCTTCTGTGTCCACCAAAAATTTCCTGTCTCTCCAAGAATTCTTTATTAATCTGAAACTTAACAAAATATCGAGTTTTGATAGAGAAATATCAGCTGAAATTTTCTACCAATTTTGGCATCGTCAATCTTCCTTTTTCTTTGCTAGAGCATGAATTGTTTCTCTTGTAGCACAATACCAAAACTAGACTTTAGCTAAAAATTTAAAAACTTACTCAAACCTTTATTTCACATGGGCTGCCTCCCATGAAGCGCTCTTTTATGGTCAATAGCTTGACCGTAGTACCACTCATTTCATCTTGAGTCAATTCTTCTTGTAATTGCCGTTCTTCATATATCTTTGCTTTATCACTTCTTCGGGGGTGCTCAATTCTATGGTGATTGCACTTATATCTTCTTTCACCCGATAATGCTTCAAGCGTTGTCCATTTACCACCCATGCAAGAGAGGGTGTTTTTCCTTGGAGCTTCACTGCTCCTGACGGATAGGCTTCTTCAACTACATATGGACCTTCCCATTTCGATCTGAGTTTTCCTGGAAACAACATAAGACGAGAATTATAGAGTAACACTTTGTCTCCACTTTTAAAGGTTTTATTCTCTATTTTTCTATCATGCCATCTTTTAACTTTTTCCTTAAACAACCTAGCATTCTCATAGGCTTCACTTCTAAACTCATCTAAAGTATGCATATCTAATAAACGCTTTCCCCTGCTGCTTTGAGATCATAATTTAGTTTCTTGATTGCCCAAAAAGCTTGGTGTTCTAGTTCTAAAGGTAAATGGAATGCCTTACCATACACCATTTTATAAGGTGTCATACCCATTGGATTTTTAACGAAGTACAGTATGCCCATAAAGTGTCATTTAACTTGTATGACCAATCTTTTCTCGATTTGTCCACCGTCTTCTCGAGTATGGTCTTCAGTTCTCTATTAGAGAGTTCCACTTAACCACTTATTTGGGGATGATATGGTGAAGCAACATGGTGAGATACTCCATACTTGCTGAGGATTTTCCTGAAAGTCCCTTTCATAAAATGAGAACCACCTCAGTAATTAAAAATCTAGGCACTCCAAACCTGGGGAATATGACATCCTTGATCATCTTCACTGAGGTAGCTGCATCTGCATGATTTGTTGGGATAGCTTCAACCCACTTAGTAAGATAGTCAACAGCAACAAGAACATGAGTATAACCATTTGAATCTACAAATGGTCCCATGTAATCCATTCCCCATACATCAAAGGGTTCAATTATGAGACTATAATTCATTGCCATTTCTTGTCTCCTGCCTATATTACCTCTTCTTTGGCAAGCATCGCAGTATTCCACATACCTGTGTGCATCCTTGAGCAAGGTGGGCCAATAGAATCCGGATTGAAGTACCTTTGCATCAGTTATTTTACCTGAATGATGCCCTCCATATGGACTATCATGACAAGCCTTCAATATCGCATTCATTTCATGATTAGGAACACACTTATGAATCATTCCGTCAAGTCCATGCTGATATAGATACGGATCATCCCAAAAATAATATTTAAGATCATTAAAGAATTTCATTCTTTGACTTCTTGACAAACCGGGAGGTATAAATTTCGTTGCTAGATAGTTAGCATAATCTGCATACCATGGATTAGCAATTTCTACTTTTGCTAAATATTCTCCCGGAAATGATTCATTAATAGGTACGGGGTCATTAATTATTCCCTCCATCCTAGAGAGATGATCTGCTATAGGATTATCCTTACCCCTCCTATCAACTATTTGCAAATCGTATTCATGTAGTAATAAAACCCACCTAATCAACCCGGGCTTAGCATCCTTTTTTACAAGGAGGTGACGCAAAGCTTGGTGATCCGTATGAATTATTACCTTAGAATTTATTATGTAAGATCTAGATTTGTCGCAAGCAAAAATTATGGCTAGAAATTCTTTTTCTGTAGTATTATAATGTTTCTGAATCTTAATAATAGGTCTACTAGCATAATAAATTACATTCAAATTTTTTCCATCTCTCTGACCCAAAATAGCCCCTAAGGCATAATAACTAGCATCACACATAATTTCAAAAGGTTCATCCCACTTTGGAGATTGCATGATAGGTGCTGAAACTAGTTTATCCTTAAGGTTCTCAAAAGCTACAATGCAGTCATGATCTAAATAGAATGGAGTTTCTTTATCAAGAAGATTGGTGAGAGGCATAGCTAGCTTGGCAAAATCTTTTATAAACTGCTTATAAAAACCTGCATGTCCTAAATTTTTTTTAAGTTTTAAATGTCCTGGGGTATGGGGAGATTTTCTATAGCATTTATATTAGTTTTATCTATTTCTATTCCCTTCATAGAAACTTTGTGCCCGAAAACTTTACCTTCTCTCTCTCCATGAAACGGCATTGTTCCCAATTCAAAACCAAGTTTGATTGCCTGCATCTTTGCAAGACTTTGGTCAGATTGTAGAGGCAATTACCAAAAGTTGTTCCACAAACGACAAAATCATTTGTTAGAACTTCCATAGTCTTCTCAACAAAATCATCAAAAATCTTTAGAACACATTCCTGAAAAGTTGCTGCTACATTACATAAGCCAAATGGAATTAATCTATAAGCATATGTGACATAAGGACAAGTGAAGGTTTTGTCTCTTGATCTTCTGGTTGTATGGCAATTTGAGAGTATCCAGAATAACCGTCAAGAAAACAAAAGTAGGAATTATTACTAAGTATTTCTAAAATTTTATCCATGAATGGTATAGGCTTATGATTTTTCTGTGTCTCACGGTTTAGCTTCCTAAAATTAGTGCACATATGGTATCCTACAATTGGTCTAACAAGAACTAGCTCACCATCCTCATTCATAGCAGCATCAAGACCACCTTGTCTTGGTATGCAATGAGCTGGGCTAACCCATTTACTGTTACAAATAGGATATATTATGTCAGCATCAAGTAAGCATATAACTTCTTTTCTTACTACTTCCTTCATCTTAGGATTAAGCCTTCTTTGCATATCTACTACGAGTTCAACATCATCAAGCATGGTAATATTATGCGTTACAATAGATGGATCTATTCCTTTAATATCACTTAATGTATATCCAAAGGCTTCACGATGCTTAACCAAAACTAAAATGAGTTTATTTGTTTCATTTTCTGATAGATTCTTGCTAATAATAACAGGACATTTATTTTCATTATCTAAAAACTCATACCTCATATTGTCTGGAAGTTTTTTCACTTCTATTGGTGGAGGTTCTTCATCTCCTGTTCTTACCAATTCTTCATAATCATGTGGATTTTGTGCTTCCTGAATCGAATCAAGGTAATCATCCATGTCTTCTTTCTTCTCATCATCTGGTGCTTCTTCCCAATTAATCAAGCTTCTTTCTAATTCATTATGTGGAGTACTGAAATGGATTGCTTCTAATTCAGCAATCGTCTTTTCTTCCTTGATATCCTCCACTTCATATGGCCTCTTTTTTAGTTTGGCAAAGTGGAATGTCATTTCCTCTTCTCTAAACTTCAGTGAAATAGTTTCCTTCTGATTATCTACTCGAGCTATGGTGATGAAAATAAAAGGCCTACCCAAAAGAATAGCACAAAAAGAATCTCGAGGCATATCAACTATATGAAAATCAAGGGCGTACATGAGTGAGCCAATAAAGACATAGATATTTTTGATTACTCCTTCCGGTTTTATATTGGTTCTATTAGACAATTTGATAATTGTGTCAACCAGTTCCACATCTGGATTATTTAAATTGTAGCGGAGTTCCTCGTAAAGTGATGAAGGCATAATATTTATAGTGGATATTGGTTCACAAATTCCATATAAGAAAGTTTCTCCACAATATATAGGGGTCATAGGTTTAGAAGTTTCATTACCTCGAACCTTACTTTTGATGAATTTTGAGGTTTCAAGGTCTAACATAACCACTTCATCTTCCACTATTCGTGCTTCCATAAGATCCTTCATTATTACATTATTTATATTTTCACCTTCAGAATTCCTTTCTGGTTTCTTGCGTCTCTTCTTCGTTTGTTCTTCCTCTCTTTGTCTTTTTTCAAAGATTCCTTGTATAGGTATCGAGGAGAACTCTTCCATTAGTGCTCTTTCATTCTTCTTTCATTCGAGGGGTTTACGAGGTTCCCATTCTGTAGGTACCTACAAATGCCCTGCATAATTCTCAATAATTTTCTTTACTGAGTAAGAATTAATACCGATGGTTTTAATCATTGTATCTGTCCTCTCATCTGCAAGCAAATCGTTAATGCAAGCATATTCAGAAAAACTATTTGTAGTATTTTCCTTATCTTTAAAATTTTCAGTTGCTTCTTTCATTTTTATTATTAGATTCCAAGCCTCATCATAGGTATAAGATAGAAAACTGCCATTAGAAGTAGTATCTAGATTCGTTCTATTTTCAATACTTAGCCCTCCATAAAAGGTATGGGTGATTAACCAATCAGATAAACAATGATGGGGGTAATTATCTAGGTAGCTTTTATACCTTAGATATCCTTCATATAAGCCCTCACTAGGGTTATTTTTGAAACTGATAATAATACCTCTCATCCTGTGAGCTTTGCTTTCAGAATAATATTTTGACAGGAACTTGGTTGTCAATTCCTCCCAAATCCTTAGTGCTTCTGCACAAAAAGATATGTACCAATCGCAAACATTATTAGAGAGAGTTTGCCTAAACAACTGGGTTTTAACCATATCAAGATTACAGTCGTCGAAAATAAAGGAACTAAGAATATCTTCAAAGAATTGTAAGTGTCCATATGGACTTTCTTCATTGGTTCCTGCAAATTTCTTAGGATGTAATAACTCAAATAATAAAGGATGGATCTCGACTCCATCCGGATTTATGCTTTTGTTGACAGTTATAAAAGCTTTCATGGGCGAACCATTTTCCTTACTGCCTCCAGCTGGTTTAAATGCTGAGTATGGTCCATTGTTGTGGTCCTGCAACTCAAGTAAAAATTAGTACAACGAAAGTAAATAACTAAAAGTAAAGTGACTTATAGCGCTAAGCTCCCCGTCAATGGTACCAGAAAATAGCTTGATGACTGCGAGTGCATAGATCCTTTGTAGCTAGTTTCGAAATAAAGATATCGATCCCACAGGAAGCAGTAGGCAAAAGACTAAAATGCTTTTAACTATAACTAAACGTAGTACTTAAGGAATAACTTTAAGATGCAAGAAAAGTAGAGTTGTTTTTGGGTTTTGGTTGAACAAGGTGATTTAAAGTAAAGCAAAACTTAATGCAGAAAGTAAGAATCACGTGTATAATAGAACTTTGGAACTATAATAGGGAAAAGGCATTCTCAGGGATAAGTGGATCCACCACTAGAAATTTAGACTAAGTAGTCGAGAGTATTATAACGAATATTCTCATAATGTGTATGTATGTGGGAGGAGCTCCATATATGACGAATAGCCAGCAACCGCTGCACGCATCATCCTCATAACCACAACAGACAATAACCGACAACCATCGCGTTACTGCGCTATTAAGGGATTTCTCCTGTGGCATGGACATGGCTTTGTGAGTTCTCCTTAATTCCCCAAGTTAGTATGTAAAGAATGACAATGACTTTATAGTCACAGTAAGTGCTATCATCCCTCCGTTTACCAACAAGTAATCCCCTTCATCGAGTCCCCATAGGAGGCAAATATTAAGGAGGTGCACAACTCCCAACATGAAGATGAAGACAATTAACACGTACATATAATGATGTATAATATAATAATCTCTATTTCATCTCAGTCATATGCGATGATTTCTCCATCTCCCCAAGAACTAGAGATCTACTCAAACATGGAGGCAATCAACATCGTAGCAATGGTAATGGAAACAATCATAAACGAATAGTACTTGTATAAATCCACAACGAGTATAGGAATTAAAACAAGATCTAGACAAGGTGTATATGGGATGGATGGAGATGGTGGTGATGCAGCGGTGGATGATGAATATCGATGCCTTAGCCTCCCGGATCTGCGCAGGGCGAAGATGGATCCCTTGTGGATGAGTTCCCCCTCCATATGCCTTTTGGAGGTGAGGTTTATGCGATTTCTGGGTGTTCTGTATGTCGTCTCCCCGAACCAATTGCACGGGGTGAAACTATTTGACGAGGCAGAGGCGACGCCAGCTATACGGCCGGAAAAATTGCTCCACCCGTATAGTTGGTCGTTGAACTCTCTGCCTCCTTTGTTTTCTTCTAGTTTTCTTTTGGTATTATTAATATTCCCAAATAAGCGATTTACGTTGTTTTTACTCCTTTTCTCCATAGTGCAACTGCTCCAAGAATTGTATCCATTGGATCCATCATCTGTCCCGATCCTGGTGAAAATAGAAATAAAATGTGCACGCAAGCACCATAAAATACCAAGATCCTACATCTACAATGTAAAGTAATAATGTAAAAAATGATGCAAATATGCACTCATCAGGCCCCGCTTCATTGGAGAATATCATTTTGCGGCCCGAAAGTTGGGGTTTCCAGGCAACGCGGTACCCAAGTTCCCTGAAATCAGCCGGGATGACTACAGTTGGTGTGCCAAATACTCAGAGGGTCTTTTTCGGCACGAATTCAACTTTACGTTTCAATACAAAAAATCAGGCTAACGGCCGTCAAGTTGCCCCCCTGTCAGTTCTCGCTGTTATGTCGCTCTCGTCGCTTAGGTGGATGGCTGTCACGTAGGCTTGCAGCGTTGGCACAGTGGATAGGACAACACCCCTTGACCACCCCCTGCCCAGTGTATTGACGTGACAAAACAGGGCACATGTATCGGTGTTATAATTATTTTTTGTTTACTCATAAGCTGGAACGGCCACCGCCACGCGTCTCTCCTTGGACTTCCGTCCCCGTTGTTAACCACTACCTTAAAAGCGCATTGACGGTTCCACCGTTCCCCTGCCTCACAGAAACCACTCTTCTTCTTCCTATCATCTGTCTTCTTCCCGTCTTCTCCTTTTCACCATGGAAGGTTGTCGCACTCTAGAGACAAGCTTCACTACCCATGACAATAAGAAGATAGACATTGTCTACACCAAGGAGGAGGAGACAGTGGTGCGTGTCCTGGGGATGTACGAGGGTTGGCTTGGGATAGACGAGGACAAGTTTGTGGGATTGGACCTCGAGTACACCCCGGAGTACCCATATGAAGGGAGTGAAGTCGCCGTCGTTCAACTGGCCATGCGGAAACACGTCCTCGTCTACCACCTCTCCTGGTTTGTAGATCTGCTCTCTATAGCTAACCGCTTTTAGGGTTTTCTCCTCTTGTTCTTTATCCACTTTCTCATCTTGCAACTACTGGATTTTATTTAGGACCAAATAAATTATGACAAGATAATGTTGAGAGTCTTGATCTTGCATTTACTAAACTTTTCAAAATTATATTTAGATGATGATCTTGCATTGACAAAATATTTGTAGTTACAAATTTTGGTGATGACAAACTACATACTTTCAGGACTGACGGGAATTGTCCGGCGCTGCGCCAGTTCCTTGTAGAAAAGGGAATTGTTTTCTGCACTGTCGACAAAACAACTGATTTTTCGAAACTTTATCAAGAGGGAATTATAATTCCTGTGCACAACTAGATCGATATTCAGAGTCTTGTCAAGATTCTAGGGGGCTCGAGGAAGGATGGAATGGCATCACTCGCAACTAGAATCCTCGATGAGTCGTACGACAAAATGAAGGAAGATTTCCCTATGGATAGGCACGATTACTGGGACGAGTGGACGTTGCCTGATATAAACCTGAAGTATGCAGCCATAGATGCTTACGTGACCTACCAACTATACAAGATGATCCGTTTTTTCTACGTTACCTCGTGTTTTTCCCTATTTGCAAGAGGGAAGACGAGCTTAGGAGAGCCCTATGTAGAAAATGCAGAATAACTGAGTTTGAAGCTGCATATGCAAAGAAAATGGCTGCATCTGAAGTAGCTGACAGAGAGGCTGCGAAAGCAGCTGAAAGAGAGCTTGCAGCTGAAACAGAAGCAGCTGACGGAGAGGCTGCAGCTGAAGCAGCAAACAGAGAGGCTACATCTTCTAGCGGCAACAATCAGGCATGTGATGCACCGCTAATTGTGCCGCAGGACGCTGAAGATAGGGAAGCCAAGTTAGATCCCAGGTGGGACGAAGCATTTCATGAGCTGTGGAGTACCTGGAATGGTCGTAGTTTGTCGCCTAGGAACGATGGCAAGCGCCTCAAGTGGTCTGATGAGAAGTGAATTAAATTTTACTTGTCAGTGTTATGTTTCTGTTTTGTGGAACTCAGTTATCTTGTCAAGATGTCTAGCGCCTCAAGTGATACTAGTAAAATAAATTTAACCCTCATTGTGTTATGTTTATGTATGTATCTTGTAGCTTGTCAAGATGGTAGCTTGTTAACTGGCAGTTTGAAAGAGTGCCCTTTTCCTCTCTCGCTAAACATATATGTTTCATTTTTCCCAAATTGGTAGCAAATCTAGAGAAGATTCTCACTTCGATAATTCATTCCCTTTTGGACCTCTTTTTGCCTCCGATCAGGTAGCAAATCTAGAGCAGCAAATCACACCAGGCAAAATACATTCATTCATAAAACAAATGTAGATATAGCTGTGCGCAGCTAAATAGGATATAGCGATAGAAAGTAGGTTGCTTAACGAGGTTCGATGCATTTAGCCATAAATAGGATGCAAGCAAAATATATAAAATCAAAAGAAGCTGCTTAGCAGCAGCAGCCGCTGCAGATGCAGATACATTCAAGGACACATCCAACCTGTTCATGCGCCAGCGCCTCCGCCTCCCTCCGGCGCCTCCGCCACTTCTTACTGCCCAGTCCCTTGATCTTGGGGGCCTTGGGCCTGGTTGGAGGCATGCGACCCTCTTCGATGATCACCCGCTGGAGGTTTCGGAGGTGAATGCCGAGAGCCCGGTGTTCAGTGATGTAGGCGTTCATGTTCATGGTATCGCGCTTGCCGCCTTTGTGGATGCCGGAGCCCGTGGCCTCTGCATGCTTCAAGAAGGTGTTGAAGTCGGTGCCGTCGGTGTGAGTCACCCAGTAGTAGGCGATCCCCTTGCGGAAGGGGCAGCTATAGGCGCCACCCCTAAAGAAGGTGTCGTATTGGCCGGCCCGCAGCCTCCTCAGCACCTGACGAGCCTTGGTGTGAATGGACTCGTCATCGTTGTAGATGTCACTGCCGGAAACCTATTGGAAGAAAAGAAAAATGGGGGAGTAGATGATGTAAGAAGATCGAGCAATCGAAATGCGAACAAGCGAGTCCTAATAAACCAAGATCTAGCATCCAACAATGGAAATGGTAGAAGAACCAGGGGAGGGAAGCAAACCCTAGTTACCTCCGACCATGGGTCGTCGATGCCGGTGTCGTAGGGGTTCAGCGGAGCGATGTACTTATCTGGATCGTAGGTGCCCAAGAAGTGCTTGATCTGCTTGTGACCGGCGGGGGCCTCGACTGGAGCCTGGACAGGGATGGCGGCTGCTTTCAACGTGTCGAGGGGGACCGGCGAGGAGACGGGGTCTCCTCACCGGTGGCCTCAGAGGCGATGATGGCCACCTTATCCTCCTCGGCCATCGCCGGCGTGGACGGGGTATTCTCGGGAGTTTGCGGATGCTGGTGGGATAGTGGAGAGGGTTGCGTGGGGAGAGTGAGCGAGAGTGAGAGTGGGTGTGCGGAGAGGGGCTCTATAGTTAAGGTGGATGGAAGCAAGGCATGTTTCGTTGCACCACCGTGCAACGCGCCGCGCAGTCTACTGCACCGTGCACCACGACACGCACACGGTACATCACGTTTTTTTCCCGGGCCATGCATGGTAGTTCTGTATTGAGCCGCATGCAAAGGGAGCACACACAATTTCTATGTACGAAGTTTGACACGGCCCTAAAATTGGCGATAGTTAAAAGTGGAAATGTAGAGGGGAAGGTAGGTGGCTGTACGGCGAGATTTGTGGGGTTGTGCTAGATCGGGTAGAGGGATGTGTTGATGACTGCGAGTGACTCGATGAAGGCGGAGACGTTAGGTCTCGTCGAGCTCAGCTCTTCGGCCTCAGGCTAGAGCGTGCAAGTTTCTTACGATCGGGCCCAGTTGGAAGTGAGATTGAGAGCCGCTGCGTAAAAAATTGGATATGTCTTATTAAAATCAAGTGGCAATAAATTGCATCTGTCCATCGACAACCGTGCACTCGATGACGCATGTGTTGTGGCATAGTAGTAGCAGTAGTAGGCTTTTCAGACTTGATTAAACGTGACATGACCGCTCGACGACTTTTTCCATGGACGACATCATGTTCCTTCTTGTAGAAGTCTCGCTGAGGGAGATGTCCGTGTTGTCTCACGCTGTACTATGAAGGGAACGACGTGAGCAACGATCATTGTTGGATCACACAAAATCAACAGTTGGTGCGCATGGTCCACATGACAACTATGATAACCAATCAAGGAGTAGTAGACAGAGTGACCACAAGTTTGGGCTTCTACGAAAGATAGAGAGAGGGGGACAAAAGTGAGTAGTATCAAAAAACCAAGGGCAAAACTGAGTAGTATAAAAATGGAAAGTGAGTGTCTTGTACAATGAAATACATGGATCAACCAATGGCATTGCATGTCTGTTCTTTCCATAAACCACATATGGATCCACTCGTGTCATTGCATGTCTGTTATTTTCACAAACCACACATGGATCCACCAATGTCATTGCATGTGTGTTCTTCTCATGACCCACATCCAGAGTCATTGCATGTCTGTTCTTTCCACAAATTGTTCAAGGATCCACCTAGTGTGATTGCATGTCTGTTCTTTTCACAAACCACACATGGATCCACCAGTGTCATTGCATGTCTGTTCTTCTCATGAACCACACCCAGTGTCATTGCATGTTTGTTACTCTAAACAAACCACACATGGATCCACCTAGTGTGATTGCATGTCTGTTCTTTTCACAAACCACACATGGATCCACCCAGTGTCATTGCATGTCTGTTCTTCTAAAAAAACACATGGATCCACCCAGTTTCATTGCATGTCTGTTCTTTTCATGAAGCACAGCTAGAGTCATTGCATGTTTGTGCTTTCCACAAACCGAATATGGATCCACTAGTGTCATTGCATGACTGTTCTTTTCATGATTGTCATTGCATGTCTGTTCTTCCCATGAACCACACCCAGTGTCATTGCATGTGTGTTCTTCTCACAAACCACATAAGGATCCACCAGTGTCATTGCATGTGTGTTCTTCTCATGAACCACAGCCAGAGTCATTGCATGTCTGTTCTTTCCACAAACCACATATGGATCCACCAGTGTCATTGCATGTCTGTTCTTCTCATGAACCACACATGGATCCACCAGTGTCATTGCATGTGTGTTCTTCTCATGCACCACAGCAAGTGTCATTTCATGTATGTTGTTCTCACAAACCACACATGGATCCACCAGTGTCATTGCATGTGTGTTCTTTTCATGAACCACAGCTAGAGTCATTGAATGTCTGTTCTTCTAAACAAACCACACATGGATCCACCTAGTGTGATTGCATGTCTGTTCTTCTCATGAACCACACCCAGTGTCATTGCATGTCTGTTCCTCTAAACAAACCACACATGGATCCACCCAGTGTTGTTGCATGTGTGTTCTTTTCATGAACCACACCAGTGTCATTGCATGTCTATTTCTCTAAACAAACCACACATGGATCCACCCAGTGTGATTGCATATATGTTCCTCTAAACAAACCACACATGGATCCACCTAGTGTGATTGCATGTCTGTTCTTTTCACAAACCACACATGGATCCACCTAGTGTGATTGCATGTCTGTTCTTTTCATGAACCACACATGGATCCACCTAGTGTCATTGCATGTGTGTTCTTCTAAATAAACCACACATGGATCCACCTAGTGTGATTGCATGTCTGTTCCTCTAACAAACCACACATGGATCCACCTAGTGTGATCGCATGTTTGTTCTTTTCACAAACCACACATGGATCCACCCAGTGTCATTGCATGTGTGTTCTTTTCATGAACCACACATGGATCCACCAGTGTCATTGGATGTGTGTTATTCTCATGAACCACACATGGATCCACCAGTGTTATTGCATGTGTGTTCTTTTCATGAACCACAGCTAGAGTCATTGCATGTCTGTTCTTCTAAACAAACCACAAATGGATCCACCTAGTGTGATTGCATGTCTGTTCTTCTCATGAACCACACCCAGTGTCATTGCATGTCTGTTCCTCTAAACAAACCACACATGGATCCACCCAGTGTCATTGCATGTCTGTTCCTCTAAACAAACCACACATGGATCCACCCAGTGTCATTGCATGTGTGTTCTTTTCATGAACCACAACTAGTGTCATTGCATGTGTGTTCTTCTAAACAAACCACACATGGATCCACCCAGTGTCATTACATGTCTGTTCCTCTAAATAAACCACACATGGATCCACCTAGTGTCATTGCATGTCTTTTCTTTTCACAAACCACACATGGATCCACCTAGTGTGATTGCATATCTGTTCTTTTCATGAACCACACATGGATCCACCAGTGTCATTGCATGTGTGTTCTTCTCATGAAACACAACTAGAGTCATTGCATGTCTGTTTTTTTCACAAACCACACATGGATCCACCTAGTGTGATTGCATGTCTATTCTTTTCAAGAACCACACATGGATCCACCAGTGTCATTGCATGTGTGTTCTTCTCATGAAACACAACTAGAGTCATTGCATGTGTGTTCTTCTAAAGAAACCACACATGGATCCATCTAGTGTGATTGCATGTTTGTTCCTCTAACAAACCACACATGGATCCACCTAGTGTGATCGCATGTCTGTTTTTTTCACAAACCACACATGGATCCACCCAGTGTCATTGCATGTCTGTTCTTTTCATGAACCACACATGGATCCACCTAGTGTCATTGCATGTGTGTTCTTCTCATGAACCACATCCAGTGTGATTGCATGTATGTTCTTCTCACAAACCACACAAGGATCCACCAGTGTCATTGCATGTGTGTTCTTATCATGAACCACACCCAGTGCCTTTGCATGTCTATTCCTCTAAACAAACCACACATGGATCCACCCAGTGTGATTGCATGTCTGTTCCTCTAAACAAACCACTCGTGGATCCACCTAGTGTGATTGCATGTCTGTTCTTTTCACAAACCACACATGCATGCACCTAGTGTGACTGCATGTTTGTTCTTTTCATGATCCACACATGGATCCACCTAGTGTCATTGAATGTGTGTTCTTCTAAACAAACCACACATGGATCCACCTAGTGTGATTGCATGTTTGTTCCTCTAAAAAACCACACATGGATCCACCTAGTGTCATCGCATGTCTGTTCTTTTCAGAAACCAACCATGGATCCACCCAGTGTCATTGCATGTGTGTTCTTTTCATGAATCACACATGGATCCACCAGTGTCATTGGATGTGTGTTCTTCTCATGAACCACACATGGATCCACCAGTGTTATTGCATGTCTGTTCTTTTCATGAACCACAGCCAGAGTCATTGCACGTCTGTTCCTTCCACAAACCACATATGGATCCACCAGTGTCATTGCATGTATGTTCTTTTCATGAACCACACCCAGTGTGATTGCATGTCTGTTCCTCTAAACAAACCACACATGGATCCACCCAGTGTCATTGCATGTCTGTTCTTCTCATGAACCACACATGGATCCACCAGTGTCATTGCATGTGTGTTCTTCTCATGAACCACAGTTAGTGTCATTTCATGTATGTTGTTCTCACAAACCACACATGGATCCACCAGTGTCATTGCATGTGTGTTCTTTTCATGAACCGCAGCTAGAGTCATTGCATGTCTGTTCTTCTAAACAAACCACACATGGATCCACCTAGTGCGATTGCATGTCCGTTCTTCTCATGAACCACACCCAGTGTCATTGCATGTCTGTTCCTCTAAACAAACCACACATGGATCCACCCAGTGTCATTGCATGTCTGTTCCTCTAAACAAACCACACATGGATCCACCCAGTGTTGTTGCATGTGTGTTCTTTTCATGAACCACACCAGTGTCATTGCATGTCTATTCCTCTAAACAAACCACACATGGATCCACCCAGTGTGATTGCATATATGTTCCTCTAAACAAACCACACACGGATCCACCTAGTGTGATTGCATGTCTATTCTTTTCACAAACCACACATGGATCCACCTAGTGTGATTGCATGTCTATTCTTTTCATGAACCACACATGGATCCACCTGGTGTCATTGCATGTGTGTTCTTCTAAACAAACCACACATGGATCCACCTAGTGTGATTGCATGTTTGTTCCTCTAACAAACCACACATGGATCCACCTAGTGTGATTGCATGTCTGTTCTTTTCACAAACCACACATGGATCCACCTAGTGTGATTGCATGTCTGTTCTTTTCATGAACCACACATGGATCCACCTAGTGTCATTGCATGTGTGTTCTTCTAAACAAACCACACATGGATCCACCTAGTGTGATTGCATGTCTGTTCCTCTAACAAACCACACAAGGATCCACCTAGTGTGATCGCATGTTTGTTCTTTTCACAAACCACACATGGATCCACCCAGTGTCATTGCATGTGTGTTCTTTTCATGAACCACACATGGATCCACCAGTGTCATTGGATGTGTGTTATTCTCATGAACCACACATGGATCCACCAGTGTTATTGCATGTGTGTTATTTTCATGAACCACAGCTAGAGTCATTGCATGTCTGTTCCTTCCAGAAACCACATATGTATCCACCAGTGTCATTGCATGTCTGTTCTTTTCATGAACCACATCCAGTGTCATTGCATGTCTGTTCCTCTAAACAAACCACACATGGATCCACCCAGTGTCATTGCATTTTTGTTCTTCTCATGAACCACACATGGATCCAGCAGTGTCATTGCATGTCTGTTCTTCTCATGAACCACAGCCAGTGTCATTGCATGTATGTTGTTCTCACAAACCACACATGGATCCACCAGTGTCATTGCATGTGTGTTGTTTTCATGAACCACAGCTACAGTCATTGCATGTCTGTTCTTCTAAACAAACCACACATGGATCCACCTAGTGTGATTGCATGTCTGTTCTTCTCATGAACCACACCCAGTGTCATTGCATGTTTGTTCCTCTAAACAAACCACACATGGATCCACCCATTGTCATTGCATATCTGTTCCTCTAAACAAACCACACATGGATCCACCTAGTGTCATTGCATGTGTGTTCTTTTCATGAACCACAACTAGTGTCATTGCATGTGTGTTCTTCTAAACAAACCACACATGGGTCCACCCAGTGTCATTACATGTCTGTTCCTCTAAATAAACCACACATGGATCCACCTAGTGTCATTGCATGTCTGTTCTTTTCACAAACCACACATGGATCCACCTAGTGTGATTGCATGTCTGTTCTTTTCATGAACCATACATGGATCCACCAGTGTCATTGCATGTGTGTTCTTCTCATGAAACACAACAAGAGTCATTGCATGTCTGTTCTTTTCACAAACCACACATGGATCCACCTAGTGTGATTGCATGTCTGTTCTTTTCATGAACCACACATGGATCCACCAGTGTCATTGCATGTGTCTTATTCTCATGAAACACAACTAGAGTCATTGCATGTGTGTTCTTCTAAACAAACCACACATGGATCCATCTAGTGTGATTGCATGTCTATTCCTCTAACAAACCACAGATGGATCCACCTAGTGTGATCGCATGTCTGTTCTTTTCACAAACCACACATGGATCCACCCAATGTCATTGCATGTCTATTCTTTTCATGAACCACACATGCATCCACCTATTTTCATTGCATGTGTGTTCTTCTCATGAACCACATCCAGTGTCATTGCATGTCTATTCCTCTAAACAAACCACACATGGATCCACCCAGTGTGATTGCATGTCTATTGCTCTAAACAAAGCACTCGTGGATCCACCTAGTGTGATTGCATGTCTGTTCTTTTCACAAACCACACATGGATCCACCTAGTGTGATTGCATGTCTGTTCTTTTCATGAACCACACATGGATCCACCTAGTGTCATTGCATGGTTGTTCTTTTAAACAAACCACACATGGATCCACCTAGTGTGATTGCATGTCTGTTCCTCTAACAAACCACACATGGATCCACCTAGTGCGATCGCATGTCTGTTCTTTTCACAAACCACACATGGATCCACCCAGTGTCATTGCATGTGTGTTCTTTTCATGAACCACACATGGATCCACCAGTGTCATTGGATGTGTGTTCTTCTCATGAACCACACATGGATCCACTAGTGTTATTGCATGTCTATTCTTTTCATGAACCACAGCCAGAGTCATTTCATGTATGTTCCTTCCACAAACCACATATGGATCCACCAGTGTCATTGCATGTATGTTCTTTTCATGAACCACACCCAGTGTGATTGCATGTCTGTTCCTCTAAACAAACCACACATGGATCCACCCAGTGTCATTGCATGTCTGTTTTTCTCATGAACCACACATGGATCCACCAGTGTCATTGCATGTGTGTTCTTCTCATGAACCACAGCAAGTGTCATTGCATGTATGTTGTTCTCACAAACCACACATGGATCCACCAGTGTCATTGCATGTGTGTTCTTTTCATGAACCACAGCTACAGTCATTGCATGTCTGTTCTTCTAAACAAACCACACATGGATCCACCTACTGTGATTGCATATCTGTTCTTCTCATGAACCACACCCAATTTCATTGCATGTCTGTTCCTCTAAACAAACCACACATGGATCCACCCAGTGTCATTGCATGTCTGTTCCTCTAAACAAACCACACATGGATCCACCTAGTGTCGTTGCATGTGTGTTCTTTTCATGAACCACAACTAGTGTCATTGCATGTGTGTTCTTCTAAACAAACCACACATGGATCGACCCAGTGTCATTGCATGTTTGTTCCTCTAAAAAAACCACACATGGATCCACCTAGTGTCATTGCATGTCTGTTCGTTTCACAAACCACACATGGATCCACCTACTGTGATTGCATTTCTGTTCTTTTCATGAACCACACATGGATCCACCAGTGACATTGCATGTGTGTTCTTCTCATGAAACACAACTAGAGTCATTGCATGTCTGTTCTTTGCACAAACCACACATGGATCCCCCTAGTCTGATTGCATGTCTATTCTTTTCATGAACCACACATGAATCCACCAGTGTCATTGCATCTGTGTTTTTCTCATGAAACAAAACTAGAGTCATTGCATGTGTGTTCTTCTAAGCAAACCAAACATGGATCCACCTAGTGTGATTGCATGTATGTTCCTCTAACAAACCACACATGGATCCACCTAGTGTGATCGCATGTCTGTTCTTTTCACAAACCACACATGGATCTGCCCAGTGTCATTGCATGTGTGTTCTTTTCATGAACCACACATGGATCCACCAGTGTCATTGGATGTGTGTTCTTCTCATGAACCACACATGGATCCACCAGTGTTATTGCATGGCTGTTCTTTTCATGAACCACAGCCAGAGTCATTGCATGTATGTTCCTTCCATAAACCACATATGGATCCACCAGTGTCATTGCATGTATGTTCTTTTCATGAACCACACCCACTGTGATTGCATGTCTGTTCCTCTAAACAAACCACACATGGATCCACCTAGTGTCATTGCATGTCTGTTTTTCTCATGAACCACACATGGATCCACCAGTGTCATTGCATGTGTGTTCTTCTCATGAACCACAGCAAGTGTCATTGCATGTATGTTGTTCTCACAAACCACACATGGATCCACCAGTGTCATTGCATGTGTGTTCTTTTCATGAACCACAGCTAGAGTCATTGCATGTCTGTTCTTCTAAACAAACCACACATGGATCCACCTACTGTGATTGCATATCTGTTCTTCTCGTGAACCACACCCAATGTCATTGCATGTCTGTTCCTCTAAACAAACCACACATGGATCCACCCAGTGCCATTACATGTCTATTCCTCTAAACAAACCACACATGGATCCACCCAATGTCGTTGCATGTGTGTTCTTTTCATGAACCACAACTAGTGTCATTGCATGTGTGTTCTTCTAAACAAACCACACATGGATCCACCCAGTGTCATTGCATGTCTGTTCCTCTAAAAAAACACACATGGATCCACCTAGTGTCATTGCATGTCTGTTCTTTTCACAAACCACACATGGATCCACCTACTGTGATTGCATGTCTGTTCTTTTCATGAACCACACATGGATCCACCAGTGTCATTGCATGTGTGTTCTTCTCATGAAACACAACTAGAGTCATTGCATGTATGTTCTTTTCACAAACCACACATGGATCCACCTAGTCTGATTGCATGTCTATTCTTTTCATGAACCACACATGAATCCACCAGTGTCATTGCATCTGTGTTTTTCTCATGAAACACAACTAAAGTCATTGCATGTGTGTTCTTCTAAGCAAACCAAGCATGGATCCACCTAGTGTGAGTGCATGTCTGTTCCTCTAACAAACCACACATGGATCCACCTAGTGTGATCGCATGTCTGTTCTTTTCACAAACCACACATGGATCCACCCAGTGTCATTGCATGTGTGTTCTTTTCATGAACCACACATGGATCCACCAGTGTCATTGGATGTGTGTTCTTCTCATGAACCACACATGGATCCACCAGTGTTATTGCATGTCTGTTCTTTTCATGAACCACAGCCAGAGTCATTGCATGTCTGTTCCTTCCACAAACCACATATGGATCCACCAGTGTCATTGCATGTATGTTCTTTTCATGAACCACACCCACTGTGATTGCATGTCTGTTCCTCTAAACAAACCACACATGGATCCACCCAGTGTCATTGCATGTCTGTTTTTCTCATGAACCACACATGGATCCACCAGTGTCATTGCATGTGTGTTATTCTCATGAACCACAGCAAGTGTCATTACATGTATGTTGTTCTCACAAACCACACATGGATCCACCAGTGTCATTGCATGTGTGTTCTTTTCATGAACCACAGCTAGAGTCATTGCATGTCTGTTCTTCTAAACAAACCACACATGGATCCACCTACTGTGATTGCATATCTGTTCTTCTCGTGAACCACACCCAATGTCATTGCATGTCTGTTCCTCTAAACAAACCACACATGGATCCACCCAGTGTCATTGCATGTCTATTCCTCTAAACAAACCACACATGGATCCACCCAATGTCGTTGCATGTGTGTTCTTTTCATGAACCACAACTAGTGTCATTGCATGTGTGTTCTTCTAAACAAACCACACATGGATCCACCCAGTGTCATTGCATGTCTGTTCCTCTAAAAAACCACACATGGATCCACCTAGTGTCATTGCATGTCTGTTCTTTTCACAAACCACACATGGATCCACCTACTGTGATTGCATGTCTGTTCTTTTCATGAACCACACATGGATCCACCAGTGTCATTGCATGTGTGTTATTCTCATGACACACAACTAGAGTCATTGCATGTCTGTTCTTTTCACAAACCACACATGGATCCACCTAGTGTGATTGCATGTCTATTCTTTTCATGAACCACAGATGAATCCACCAGTGTCATTGCATGTGTGTTTTTCTCATGAAACACAACTAGAGTCATTGCATGTGTGTTCTTCTAAACAAACCACACATGGATCCACCCAGTGTCATTGCATGTCTCTTCCTCTAAACAAACCACACATGGATCCACCCAGTGTCGCTGCATGTGTGTTCTTTTCATGAACCACAACTAGTGTCATTGCATGTGTGTTCTTCTCAACAAACCACACATGGATTCACCCAGTGTCATTGCATGTTTGTTCCTCTAAAAAACCACACATGGATCCACCTAGTGTCAGTGCATGTCTGTTCTTTTCACAAACCACACATGGATCCACCTACTGTGATTGCATGTTTGTTCTTTTCATGAACCACACATGGATCCACCAGTGTCATTGCATGTGTGTTCTTATCATGAAACAGAACTAGAGTCATTGCATATCTGTTCTTTTCACAAACCACACATGGATCCACCTAGTGTGATTGCATGTCTGTTCTTTTCATGAACCACACATGAATCCACCAGTGTCATTGCATGTGTGTTTTTCTCATGAAACACAACTAGAGTCATTGCATGTGTGTTCTTCTAAACAAACCAAACATGGATCCACCTAGTGTGATTGCATGTTTGTTACTCTAACAAACCACCCATGGATCCACCTAGTGTGATCGCATGTCTGTTCTTTTCACAAACCACACATGGATCCACCTAGTGTCATTGCATGTCTGTTCTTTTCATGAACCACACATGGATCCACCTAGTGTCATTGCATGTGTGTTCTTCTCATGAACCACAGCCAGTGTGATTGCATGTATGTTCTTCTCACAAACCACAAAAGGATCTACCAGTGTCATTGCATATCTGTTCTTCTCATGAACCACACCCAGTGTGATTGCTTGTATGTTCCTATAAACAAACCACACATGGATCCACCAGTGTCATTGCATGTGTGTTCCTCTAAACAAACCACATGTGGATCCACCTAGTGTGATTTCCTGTTTGCTCTTTTCACAAACCACAGATGGATCCACCTAGTGTGGTTGCATGTCTGTTCTTTTCATGAACCACACATGGATCCACCTAGTGTCATTGCATGTGTGTTCTTCTAAACAAACCACACGTGGATCCACCTAGTGTGATTGCATGTCTATTCCTCTAACAAACCACACATGGATCCACCTAGTGTGATCGCATGTCTGTTCTTTTCACAAACCACACATGGATCCACCCAGTGTCATTGCATGTGTGTTCTTTTCATGAACCACACATGGATCCACCAGTGTCATTGGATGTGTGTTATTCTCATGAACCACACATGGATCCACCAGTGTTATTGCATGTCTGTTCTTTTCATGAACCATAACTAGAGTCATTGCATGTCTGTTCCTTCCACAAACCACATATGGATCCACCATTGTCATTGCATGTCTGTTCTTTTCATGAACCACACCCAGTGTGATTGCATGTTTGTTCCTCTAAACAAACAACACATGGATCCACCCAGTGTCATTGCATGTCTGTTCTTCTCATGAACCACACATGGATCCACCAGTGTCAGTGCATGTGTGTTCTTCTCATGAACCACAGCCAGTGTCATTGCATGTATGGTGTTCTCACAATTCACACATGGATACACCAGTGTCATTGCATGTGTTTTCTTTTCATGAACCACATCTAGAGTCATTGTATGTTTGTTCTTCTAAACAAACCACACATGGATCCACCTAGTGTGATTGCATGTCTGTTCTTCTCATGAACCACACCCAGTGTCATTGCATGTCTGTTCCTCTAAACAAACCACACATGGATCCACCTAGTGTCATTGCATGTCTGTTCTTTTCACAAACCACACATGGATCCACCCAGTGTCATTGCATGTGTGTTATTTTCATGAACCACAACTAGTGTCATTGCATGTGTGTTCTTCTAAAAAAACAACACAGGGATCCACCCAGTGTCATTGCATGTCTATTCCTCTAAACAAACCACACATGGATCCACCTAGTGTCATTGCATGTCTATTCTTTTCACAAACCACACATCGGTCCACCTAGTGTGATTGCATGTCTGTTCTTTTCATGAACCACACATGGATCCACCAGTGTCATTGCATGTGTGTTCTTCTCAAGAAACACAACTAGAGTCATTGCATGTCTGTTCTTTTCACAAACCACACATGGATCCACCTAGTGTTATTGCATGTCTGTTCTTCTCACAAACCACACAAGGATCCACCAGTGTCATTGTATGTGTGTTCTTCTCATGAAACACAACTAGAGTCATTGCATGTGTGTTCTTCTAAAGAAACCACACATGGATCCACCTAGTGTGATTGCATGTTTGTTCCTCTAACAAACCACACATTGATCCACCTAGTTTGATTGCATGTCTGTTCTTTTCACAAACCACACATGGATCCACCCAATGTCATTGCATGTCTATTCTTTTCATGAACCACACATGGATCCACCTAGTTTCATTGCATGTGTGTTCTTCTCATGAACCACATCCAGTGTGATTGCATGTATGTTCTTCTCACAAACCACACAAGGATCAACCAGTGTCATTGCATGTGTGTTCTTCTCATGAACCACACCCAGTGTCATTGCATGTCTATTCCTCTAAACAAACCACACATGGATCCACCCAGTGTGATTGCATGTCTATTTCTCTAAACAAACCACTCGTGGATCCACCTAGTGTGATTGCATGTCCGTTCTTTTCACAAACCACACATGGATCCACCTAGTGTCATTGCATGTCTGTTCTTTTCATGAACCACACATGGATCCACCTAGTGTCATTGCCTGGTTGTTCTTCTAAACAAACCACACATGGATCCACCTAGTGTGATTGCATGTCTGTTCCTCAAACAAACCACACATGGATCCACCTAGTGCGATTGCATGTCTGTTCTATTCACAAACCACACATGGATCCACCCAGTGTCATTGCATGTGTGTTCTTTTCATGAACCACACATGGATCCACCAGTGTCATTGGATGTGTGTTCTTCTCATGAACCACACATGGATCCACCAGTGTTATTGCATGTTTGTTCTTTTCATGAACCAGAGCCAGAGTCATTTCATGTCTGTTCCTTCCACAAACCACATATGGATCCACCAGTGTCATTGCATGTATGTTCTTTTCATGAACCACACCCAGTGTGATTGCATGTCTGTTTCTCTAAACAAACCACACATGGATCCACCCAGTGTCATTGCATGTCTATTTTTCTCATGAACCACACATGGATCCACCATTGTCATTGCATGTGTGTTCTTCTCATGAACCACAACAAGTGTGATTGCATGTATGTTGTTCTCACAAACCACACATGGATCCACCAGTGTCATTGCATGTGTGTTCTTTTCATGAACCACAGCTAGAGTCATTGCATGTCTGTTCTTCTAAACAAACCACACATGGATCCACCTACTATGATTGCATATCTGTTCTTCTCATGAACCACACCCAATGTCATTGCATGTCTGTTCCTCTAAACAAACCACACATGGATCCACCCAGTGTCATTGCATGTCTGTTCCTCTAAACAAACCACACATGGATCCACCCAGTGTCGTTACATGTCTGTTCTTTTCATGAACCACAACTAGTGTCATTGCATGTGTCTTCTTCTAAACAAACCACACATGGATCCACCCAGTGTCATTGCATGTCTATTCCTCTAATAAAACCACACATGGATCCACCTAGTGTCATTGCATGTCTGTTCTTTTCACAAACCACACATGGATCCACCTATTGTGATTGCATGTCTGTTCTTTTCATGAACCACACATGGATCCACCAGTGTCGTTGCATGTGTGTTCTTCTCATGAAACACAACTAGAGTCATTGCATGTGTGTTCTTCTAAACAAACCACACATGGATCCACCTAGTGTGATTGCATGTTTGTCCCTCTAACAAACCACACATTGATCCACCTAGTGTCATCGCATGTCTGTTCTTTTCACAAACCACACATCGGTCCACCCAATGTCATTGCATGTCTGCTCTTTTCATGAACCACACATGGATCCACCTAGTTTCATTGCATGTGTGTTCTTCTCATGAACCACATCCAGTGTGATTGCATGTATGTTCTTCTCACAAACCACACAAGGATCAACCAGTGTCATTGCATGTGTGTTCTTCTCATGAACCACACCCAGTGTCATTGCATGTCTATTCCTCTAAACAAACTACACATGGATCCACCCAGTGTGATTGCATGTCTATTCCTCTAAACAAACCACTCGTGGATACACCTAGTGTGATTGCATGTCTGTTCTTTTCACAAACCACACATGGATCCACCTAGTGTGATTGCATGTCTGTTCTTTTCATGAACCACACATGGATCCACCTAGTGTCATTGCATGGTTGTTCTTCTAAACAAACCACACATGGATCCACCTAGTGTGATTGCATGTCTGTTCCTCTAACAAACCACACATGGATCCACCTAGTGCGATCGCGTGTCTGTTCTTTTCACAAACCACACATGGATCCACCCAGTTTCATTGCATGTGTGTTCTTTTCATGAACCACACATGGATCCACCAGTGTCATTGGATGTGTGTTCTTCTCATGAACCACACATGGATCCACCAGTGTTATTGCATGTCTGTTCTTTTCATGAACCACAGCCAGAGTCATTTCATGTCTGTTCCTTCCATAAACCACATATGGATCCACCAGTTTCATTGCATGTATGTTCTTTTCATGAACCACACCCAGTGTGATTGCATGTCTGTTCCTCTAATCAAACCACACATGGATCCACCCAGTGTCATTGCATGTCTGTTTTTCTCATGAACCACACATGGATCCACCAGTGTCATTGCATGTGTGTTCTTCTCATGAACCACAGCAAGTGTCATTGCATGTATTTTGTTCTCACAAACCACAAATGGATCCACCAGTGTCATTGCATGTGTGTTCTTTTCATGAACCACAACTAGAGTCATTGCATGTCTGTTCTTCTAAACAAACCACACATGGATCCACCTAGTGTGATTGCATGTCTGTTCTTCTCTTGAACCACACCCAGTGTCATTGCATGTCTGTTCCTCTAAACAAACCACACATGGATCCACCCAGTGTCATTGCATGTTTGTTCTTTTCACAAACCACACATGGATCCACCCAGTGTCATTGCATGTGTGTTCTTTTCATGAACCACAGCTAGAGTCATTGCATGTCTGTTCTTCTAAACAAACCACACATGGATCCACCTACTGTGATTGTATATCTGTTCTTCTCATGAACCACACCCAATGTCATTGCATGTCTGTTCCTCTAAACAAACCAAACATGGATCCACCTAGTGTAATTGCATGTCTGTTCCTCTAAATAAACCACACATGGATCCACCCAGTGTCGTTGCATGTGTGTTATTTTCATGAGCCACAACTAGTGTCATTGCATGTGTGTTCTTCTAAACAAACCACACATGGATCCACCCAGTGTCATTGCATGTATGTTCCTCTAAAAAAACCACACATGGATCCACCTAGTGTCATTGCATGTCTGTTCTTTTCACAAACCACACATGGATCCACCTACTGTGATCGCATGTCTGTTCTTTTCATGAACCACACACGGATCCACCAGTGTCATTGCATGTGTGTTCTTCTCATGAAACACAACTAGAGTCATTGCATGTCTGTTCTTTTCACAAACCACACATGGATCCACCTAGTGTGATTGCATGTCTATTCTTTTCATGAACCACACATGAATCCACCAGTGTCATTGCATCTGTGTTTTTCTCATGAAACACAACTAGAGTCATTGCATGTGTGTTCTTCTAAACAAACCAAACATGGATCCACCTAGTGTGATTGCATGTATGTTCCTCTAACAAACCACACATGGATCCACCTAGTGTGGTCCCATGTCTGTTCTTTTCACAAACCACACATGGATCCACCCAGTGTCATTGCATGTGTGTTCTTTTCATGACCAAACACATGGATCCACCAGTGTCATTGGATGTGTGTTCTTCTCATGAACCACACATGGATCCACAAGTGTTATTGCATGTCTGTTCTTTTCATGAACCACAGCCAGAGTCATTGCATGTCTGTTCCTTCAATAAACAACATATGGATCCACCAGTGTCATTGCATGTATGTTCTTTTCATGAACCACACCCAGTGTGATTGCATGTCTGTTCCTCTAATCAAACCACACATGGATCCACCCAGTGTCATTGCATGTCTGTTTTTCTCATGAACCACACATGGATCCACCAGTGTCATTGCATGTGTGTTCTTCTCATGAACCACAGCAAGTGTCATTGCATGTATTTTGTTCTCACAAACCACAAATGGATCCACCAGTGTCATTGCATGTGTGTTCTTTTCATGAACCACAACTAGAGTCATTGCATGTCTGTTCTTCTAAACAAACCACACATGGATCCACCTACTGTGATTGCATATCTGTTCTTCTCGTGAACCACACCCAATGTCATTGCATGTCTGTTCTTCTAAACAAACCACACATGGATCCACCCAGTGTCATTGCATGTCTATTCCTCTAAACAAACCACACATGGATCCACCCAGTGTCGTTGCATGTGTGTTCTTTTCATGAACCACAACTAGTGTCATTGCATGTGTGTTCTTCTAAACAAACCACACATGGATCCACCCAGTGTCATTGCATGTTTGTTCCTCTAACAAACCACACATGGATCCATCTAGTGTGATTGCATGTCTATTCCTCTAACAAACCACACATGGATGCACCTAGTGTGATCGCATGTCTGTTCTTTTCACAAACCACACATGGATCCACCCAGTGTCATTGCATGTGTGTTCTTTTCATGAACCACACATGGATCCACCAGTGTCATTGGATGTGTGTTCTTCTCATGAACCACACATGGATCCACCAGTGTTATTGCATGTCTGTTCTTTTCATGAACCATAACTAGAGTCATTGCATGTCTGTTCCTTCCACAAACCACATATGGATCCACCATTGTCATTGCATGTCTGTTCTTTTCATGAACCACACCCAGTGTGATTGCATGTCTGTTCCTCTAAACAAACAACACATGGATCCACCCAGTGTCATTGCATGTCTGTTCTTCTCATGAACCACACATCGATCCACCAGTGTCAGTGCATGTGTGTTCTTCTCATGAACCACAGCCAGAGTCATTGCATGTATGGTGTTCTCACAAACCACACATGGATACACAAGTGTCATTGCATGTGTGTTCTTTTCATGAACCACATCTAGAGTCATTGCATGTCTGTTCTTCTAAACAAACCACACATGGATCCACCTAGTGTGATTGCATGTCTGTTCTTCTCATGAACCACACCCAGTGTCATTGCATGTCTGTTCCTCTAAACAAACAACACATGGATCCACCCAGTGTCATTGCATGTTTGTTCTTTTCACAAACCACACATGGATCCACCCAGTGTCATTGCATGTGTGTTCTTTTCATGAACCACAACTAGTGTCATTGCATGTGTGTTCTTCTAAACAAACAACACAGGGATCCACCCAGTGTCATTGCATGTCTGTTCCTCTAAACAAACCACACATGGATCCACCAGTGTCATTGCATGTGTGTGTTCTTCTCATGAAACACAACTAGAGTCATTGCATGTCTGTTCTTTTCACAAACCACACATGGATCCACCTAGTGTGATTGTATGTCTGTTCTTTTCATGAACCACACATGAATCCACCAGTGTCATTGCATGTGTGCTTTCTCATGAAACACAACTAGAGTCATTGCATGTGTGTTCTTCTAAACAAACCAAACATGGATCCACCTAGTGTGATTGCATGTTTGTTACTCTAACAAACCACCCATGGATCCACCTAGTGTGATCGCATGTCTGTTCTTTTCACAAACCACACATGGATCCACCTAGTGTCATTCATGTCTGTTCTTTTCATGAACCACACATGGATCCACCTAGTGTCATTGCATGTGTGTTCTTCTCATGAACCACAGCCAGTGTGATTGCATGTATGTTCTTCTCACAAAAGACACAAGGATCTACCAGTGTCATTGCATATCTGTTCTTCTCATGAACCACACCCAGTGTGATTGCTTGTATGTTCCTATAAACAAACCACACATGGATCCACCAGTGTCATTGCATGTGTGTTCCTCTAAACAAACCACATGTGGATCCACCTAGTGTGATTGCCTGTTTGCTCTTTTCACAAATCACACATGGATCCACCTAGTGTGGTTGCATGTCTGTTCTTTTCATGAACCACACATGGATCCACCTAGTGTCATTGCATGTGTGTTCTTCTAAACAAACCACACATGGATCCATCTAGTGTGATTGCATGTCTATTCCTCTAACAAACCACACATGGATCCACCTAGTGTGATCGCATGTCTGTTCTTTTCACAAACCACACATGGATCCACCCAGTGTCATTGCATGTGTGTTCTTTTCATGAACCACACATGGATCCACCAGTGTCATTGGATGTGTGTTCTTCTCATGAACCACACATGGATCCACCAGTGTTATTGCATGTCTGTTCTTTTCATGAACCATAACTAGAGTCATTGCATGTCTGTTCCTTCCACAAACCACATATGGATCCACCATTGTCATTGCATGTCTGTTCTTTTCATGAACCACACCCAGTGTGATTGCCAGTCTGTTCCTCTAAACAAACCACACATGGATCCACCTAGTGTCATTGCATGTATGTTCTTCTCATGAACCACACATGGATCCACCAGTGTCATTGCATGTGTGTTCTTCTCATGAACCACGGCCAGTGTCATTGCATGTATGTTGTTCTCACAAACCACACATGGATCCACTAGTGTCATTACATGTGTGTTCTTTTCATGAACCACAGCTAGAGTCATTGCATGTATGTTCTTCTAAACAAACCACACATGGATCCACCTTGTGTGATTGCATGTCTGTTCTTCTCATGAACCACACCCAGTGTCATTGCATGTCTGTTCCTCTAAACAAACCACACATGGATCCACCTAGTGTGATTGCATGTCTGTTCTTTTCATGACCTACACATGGATCCACCAGTGTCATTGCATGTGTGTTCTTCTGATGAACCACACCCAGTGTCATTGCATGTCTGTTACTCTAAACAAACCACACATGGATCCACCCAGTGTCATTGTATGTCTGTTCCTCTAAACAAACCACACATGGATCCAACTAGTGTCATTGCATGTCTGTTCTTTTCACAAACCACACATGAATCCACCTAGTGTGATTGCATGTTTTTTCTTTACATGAACCACACATGGATCCACCAGTGTCATTGCATGTGTGTTCTTCTCATGAACCACAACTTGAGTCATTGCATGTCTGTTTTTTCACAAACCACACATGGATTCACCTAGTGTGATTGCATGTATGTTCTTCTCACAAACCACACAAGGATCCACCAGTGTCATTGTATGTGTGTTCTTCTCATGAAACACAACTAAAGTCATTGCATGTGTGTTCTTCTAAAGAAACCACACATGGATCCACCTAGTGTGATTGCATGTTTGTTCCTCTAACAAACCACACATGGATCCACCTAGTGTGATCGCATGTCTGTTCTTTTCACAAACCACACATGGATCCACCCAGTGTCACGGCATGTCTGTTGTTTTCATAAACCACTCATGGATCCACCTAGTGTGATTGCATGTCTGTTCTTTTCATGAACCACAACTAGAGTCATTGCATGTATGTTCCTTCCACAAACCACATATGGATCCACCTAGTGTGATTGCACGTGTGTTCTTTTCACAAACCACACATGGATCCACCTAGTGTGATTGCATGTGTGTTCTTTTCATGAACCACACATGGATCCACCTAGTGGCATTGCATGTGTGTTCTTCTAAACAAACCACACATGGATCCACCTAGTGTTATTGCATGTCTGTTCCTCTAACAAACCACACATGGATCCACCTAGTGTGATCGCATGTCTGTTCTTTTCACAAACCACAAACGGATCCACCCAGTGTCATTGCATGTGTGTTCTTTTCATGAACCACACATGGATCCACCAGTGTCATTGGATGTGTGTTCTTCTCATGAACCACACATGGATCCACCAGTGTTATTGTATGTCTGTTCTTTTCATGAACCACACCTAGATTCATTGCATGTGTGTTCCTTCCACAAACCATATATGGATCCACCAGTGTCATTGCATGTCTGTTCTTTTCATGAACCACACCCAGTGTGATTGCCAGTCTGTTCCTCTAAACAAACCACACATGGATCCACCTAGTGTCATTGCATGTATGTTCTTCTCATGAACCACACATGGATCCACCAGTGTCATTGCATGTGTGTTCTTCTCATGAACCACGGCCAGTGTCATTGCATGTATGTTGTTCTCACAAACCACACATGGATCCACTAGTGTCATTACATGTGTGTTCTTTTCATGAACCACAGCTAGAGTCATTGCATGTATGTTCTTCTAAACAAACCACACATGGATCCACCTTGTGTGATTGCATGTCTGTTCTTCTCATGAACCACACCCAGTGTCATTGCATGTCTGTTCCTCTAAACAAACCACACATGGATCCACCTAGTGTGATTGCATGTCTGTTCTTTTCATGACCTACACATGGATCCACCAGTGTCATTGCATGTGTGTTCTTCTGATGAACCACACCCAGTGTCATTGCATGTCTGTTACTCTAAACAAACCACACATGGATCCACCCAGTGTCATTGTATGTCTGTTCCTCTAAACAAACCACACATGGATCCAACTAGTGTCATTGCATGTCTGTTCTTTTCACAAACCACACATGAATCCACCTAGTGTGATTGCATGTTTTTTCTTTACATGAACCACACATGGATCCACCAGTGTCATTGCATGTGTGTTCTTCTCATGAACCACAACTTGAGTCATTGCATGTCTGTTTTTTCACAAACCACACATGGATTCACCTAGTGTGATTGCATGTATGTTCTTCTCACAAACCACACAAGGATCCACCAGTGTCATTGTATGTGTGTTCTTCTCATGAAACACAACTAAAGTCATTGCATGTGTGTTCTTCTAAAGAAACCACACATGGATCCACCTAGTGTGATTGCATGTTTGTTCCTCTAACAAACCACACATGGATCCACCTAGTGTGATCGCATGTCTGTTCTTTTCACAAACCACACATGGATCCACCCAGTGTCACGGCATGTCTGTTGTTTTCATAAACCACTCATGGATCCACCTAGTGTGATTGCATGTCTGTTCTTTTCATGAACCACAACTAGAGTCATTGCATGTATGTTCCTTCCACAAACCACATATGGATCCACCTAGTGTGATTGCACGTGTGTTCTTTTCACAAACCACACATGGATCCACCTAGTGTGATTGCATGTGTGTTCTTTTCATGAACCACACATGGATCCACCTAGTGGCATTGCATGTGTGTTCTTCTAAACAAACCACACATGGATCCACCTAGTGTTATTGCATGTCTGTTCCTCTAACAAACCACACATGGATCCACCTAGTGTGATCGCATGTCTGTTCTTTTCACAAACCACAAACGGATCCACCCAGTGTCATTGCATGTGTGTTATTTTCATGAACCACACATGGATCCACCAGTGTCATTGGATGTGTGTTCTTCTCATGAACCACACATGGATCCACCAGTGTTATTGTATGTCTGTTCTTTTCATGAACCACACCTAGATTCATTGCATGTGTGTTCCTTCCACAAACCATATATGGATCCACCAGTGTCATTGCATGTCTGTTCTTTTCATGAACCACACCCAGTGTGATTGCCAGTCTGTTTCTCTAAACAAACCACACATGGATCCACCTAGTGTCATTGCATGTATGTTCTTCTCATGAACCACACATGGATCCACCAGTGTCATTGCATGTGTGTTCTTCTCATGAACCACGGCCAGTGTCATTGCATGTATGTTGTTCTCACAAACCACACATGGATCCACTAGTGTCATTACATGTGTGTTCTTTTCATGAACCACAGCTAGAGTCATTGCATGTATGTTCTTCTAAACAAACCACACATGGATCCACCTTGTGTGATTGCATGTCTGTTCTTCTCATGAACCACACCCAGTGTCATTGCATGTCTGTTCCTCTAAACAAACCACACATGGATCCACCTAGTGTGATTGCATGTCTGTTCTTTTCATGACCCACACATGGATCCACCAGTGTCATTGCATGTGTGTTCTTCTGATGAACCACACCCAGTGTCATTGCATGTCTGTTACTCTAAACAAACCACACATGGATCCACCCAGTGTCATTGTATGTCTGTTCCTCTAAACAAACCACACATGGATCCAACTAGTGTCATTGCATGTCTGTTCTTTTCACAAACCACACATGAATCCACCTAGTGTGATTGCATGTTTTTTCTTTACATGAACCACACATGGATCCACCAGTGTCATTGCATGTGTGTTCTTCTCATGAACCACAACTTGAGTCATTGCATGTCTGTTTTTTCACAAACCACACATGGATTCACCTAGTGTGATTGCATGTATGTTCTTCTCACAAACCACACAAGGATCCACCAGTGTCATTGTATGTGTGTTCTTCTCATGAAACACAACTAAAGTCATTGCATGTGTGTTCTTCTAAAGAAACCACACATGGATCCACCTAGTGTGATTGCATGTTTGTTCCTCTAACAAACCACACATGGATCCACCTAGTGTGATCGCATGTCTGTTCTTTTCACAAACCACACATGGATCCACCCAGTGTCACGGCATGTCTGTTGTTTTCATAAACCACTCATGGATCCACCTAGTGTGATTGCATGTCTGTTCTTTTCATGAACCACAACTAGAGTCATTGCATGTATGTTCCTTCCACAAACCACATATGGATCCACCTAGTGTGATTGCACGTGTGTTCTTTTCACAAACCACACATGGATCCACCTAGTGTGATTGCATGTGTGTTCTTTTCATGAACCACACATGGATCCACCTAGTGGCATTGCATGTGTGTTCTTCTAAACAAACCACACATGGATCCACCTAGTGTTATTGCATGTCTGTTCCTCTAACAAACCACACATGGATCCACCTAGTGTGATCGCATGTCTGTTCTTTTCACAAACCACAAACGGATCCACCCAGTGTCATTGCATGTGTGTTATTTTCATGAACCACACATGGATCCACCAGTGTCATTGGATGTGTGTTCTTCTCATGAACCACACATGGATCCACCAGTGTTATTGTATGTCTAATCTTTTCATGAACCACACCTAGATTCATTGCATGTCTGTTCCTTCCACAAACCATATATGGATCCACCAGTGTCATTGCATGTCTGTTCTTTTCATGAACCACACCCAGTGTTATTGCCAGTCTGTTTCTCTAAACAAACCACACATGGATCCACCTAGTGTCATTGCATGTATGTTCTTCTCATGAACCACACATGGATCCACCAGTGTCATTGCATGTGTGTTCTTCTCATGAACCACGGCCAGTGTCATTGCATGTATGTTGTTCTCACAAACCACACATGGATCCACTAGTGTCATTACATGTGTGTTCTTTTCATGAACCACAGCTAGAGTCATTGCATGTATGTTCTTCTAAACAAACCACACATGGATCCACCTTGTGTGATTGCATGTCTGTTCTTCTCATGAACCACACCCAGTGTCATTGCATGTCTGTTCCTCTAAACAAACCACACATGGATCCACCTAGTGTGATTGCATGTCTGTTCTTTTCATGACCCACACATGGATCCACCAGTGTCATTGCATGTGTGTTCTTCTGATGAACCACACCCAGTGTCATTGCATGTCTGTTACTCTAAACAAACCACACATGGATCCACCCAGTGTCATTGTATGTCTGTTCCTCTAAACAAACCACACATGGATCCAACTAGTGTCATTGCATGTCTGTTCTTTTCACAAACCACACATGAATCCACCTAGTGTGATTGCATGTTTTTTCTTTACATGAACCACACATGGATCCACCAGTGTCATTGCATGTGTGTTCTTCTCATGAACCACAACTAGAGTCATTGCATGTGTGTTCTTCTAAACAAACCACACATGAACCACACCTAGTGTGATTGCATGTCTGTTCCTCTAACAAACCACACATGGATCCACCTAGTGTGATCGCATGTCTGTTCTTTTCATAAACCACACATGGATCCACCTAGTGTGATTGCATGTCTGTTCTTCTCATGAACCACACATGGATCCACCAGTGTCATTGCATGTGTGTTCTTCTCATGAACCACAACTAGAGTCATTTCATGTGTGTTCTTCTAAACAAACCACACATGGATCCACCTAGTGTGATTGCATGTCTGTTCCTCTAACAAACCACACATGGATCCACCTAGTGTGATCGCATGTGTGTTCTTTTCACAAACCACACATGGATCCACCCAGTGTCATTGCATGTATATTCTTTTCATGAACCACACGTGGATCCACCTAGTGTGATTGCATGTCTGTTCTTTTCATGAACCATAGCTAGAGTCATTGCATGTATGTTCCTTCCACAAACCACATATGGATCCACCATTGTCATTGCATGTCTGTTCTTCTCATGAACCACACCCAGTGTGATTGCATGTCTGTTCCTCTAAACAAACAACACATGGATCCACCCAGTGTCATTGCATGTCTGTTCTTCTCATGAACCACACATCGATCCACCAGTGTCAGTGCATGTGTGTTCTTCTCATGAACCACAGCCAGTGTCATTGCATGTATGGTGTTCTCACAAACCACACATGGATACACAAGTGTCATTGCATGTGTGTTCTTTTCATGAACCACATCTAGAGTCATTGCATGTCTGTTCTTCTAAACAAACCACACATGGATCCACCTAGTGTGATTGCATGTCTGTTCTTCTCATGAACCACACCCAGTGTCATTGCATGTCTGTTCCTCTAAACAAACAACACATGGATCCACCCAGTGTCATTGCATGTTTGTTCTTTTCACAAACCACACATGGATCCACCCAGTGTCATTGCATGTGTGTTCTTTTCATGAACCACAACTAGTGTCATTGCATGTGTGTTCTTCTAAACAAACAACACAGGGATCCACCCAGTGTCATTGCATGTCTGTTCCTCTAAACAAACCACACATGGATCCACCTAGTGTCATTGCATGTCTATTCTTTTCACAAACCACACATGGGTCCACCTAGTGTGATTGCATGTCTGTTATTTTCATGAACCACACATGGATCCACCAGTGTCATTGCATGTGTGTTCTTCTCATGAAACACAACTTGAGTCATTGCATGTCTGTTTTTTCACAAACCACACATGGATACACCTAGTGTGATTGCATGTATGTTCTTCTCACAAACCACACAAGGATCCACCAGTGTCATTGTATGTGTGTTCTTCTCATGAAACACAACTAAAGTCATTGAATGTGTGTTCTTCTAAAGAAACCACACATGGATCCACCTAGTGTGATTGCATGTTTGTTCCTCTAACAAACCACACATGGATCCACCTAGTGTGATCGCATGTCTGTTCTTTTCACAAACCACACATGGATCCACCCAGTGTCACGGCATGTCTGTTGTTTTCATAAACCACACATGGATCCACCTAGTGTGATTGCATGTCTGTTATTTTCATGAACCACAACTAGAGTCATTGCATGTCTGTTCCTTCCACAAACCACATATGGATCCACCTAGTGTGATTGCATGTGTGTTCTTTTCACAAACCACACATGGATCCACCTAGTGTGATTGCATGTGTGTTCTTTTCATGAACCACACATGGATCCACCTAGTGGCATTGCATGTGTGTTCTTCTAAACAAACCACACATGCATCCACCTAGTGTTATTGCATGTCTGTTCCTCTAACAAACCACACATGGATCCACCTAGTGTGATCGCATGTCTGTTCTTTTCACAAACCACAAACGGATCCACCCAGTGTCATTGCATGTGTGTTATTTTCATGAACCACACATGGATCCACCAGTGTCATTGGATGTGTGTTCTTCTCATGAACGACACATGTATCCACCAGTGTTATTGCATGTCTGTTCTTTTCATGAACCACACCTAGATTCATTGCATGTCTGTTCCTTCCACAAACCATATATGGATCCACCAGTGTCATTGCATGTCTGTTCTTTTCATGAACCACACCCAGTGTGATTGCCAGTCTGTTTCTCTAAACAAACCACACATGGATCCACCAGTGTCATTGCATGTGTGTGTTCTTCTCATGAAACACAACTAGAGTCATTGCATGGCTGTTCTTTTCACAAACCACACATGGATCCACCTAGTGTGATTGTATGTCTGTTCTTTTCATGAACCACACATGAATCCACCAGTGTCATTGCATGTGTGCTTTCTCATGAAACACAACTAGAGTCATTGCATGTGTGTTCTTCTAAACAAACCAAACATGGATCCACCTAGTGTGATTGCATGTTTGTTACTCTAACAAACCACCCATGGATCCACCTAGTGTGATCGCATGTCTGTTCTTTTCACAAACCACACATGGATCCACCTAGTGTCATTGCATGTCTGTTCTTTTCATGAACCACACATGGATCCACCTAGTGTCATTGCATGTGTGTTCTTCTCATGAACCACAGCCAGTGTGATTGCATGTATGTTCTTCTCACAAAAGACACAAGGATCTACCAGTGTCATTGCATATCTGTTCTTCTCATGAACCACACCCAGTGTGATTGCTTGTATGTTCCTATAAACAAACCACACATGGATCCACTAGTGTCATTGCATGTGTGTTCCTCTAAACAAACCACATGTGGATCCACCTAGTGTGATTGCCTGTTTGCTCTTTTCACAAACCACACATGGATCCACCTAGTGTGGTTGCATGTCTGTTCTTTTCATGAACCACACATGGATCCACCTAGTGTCATTGCATGTGTGTTCTTCTAAACAAACCACACATGGATCCATCTAGTGTGATTGCATGTCTATTCCTCTAACAAACCACAGATGGATCCACCTAGTGTGATCGCATGTCTGTTCTTTTCACAAACCACACATGGATCCACCATGTGTCATTGCATGTGTGTTCTTTTCATGAACCACACATGGATCCACCAGTGTCATTGGATGTGTGTTCTTCTCATGAACCACACATGGATCCACCATTGTTATTGCATGTCTGTTCTTTTCATGAACCATAACTAGAGTCATTGCATGTCTGTTCCTTCCACAAACCACATATGGATCCACCATTGTCATTGCATGTCTGTTCTTTTCATGAACCACACCCAGTGTGATTGCATGTCTGTTCCTCTAAACAAACAACACATGGATCCACCCAGTGTCATTGCATGTCTGTTCTTCTCATGAACCACACATGGATCCACCAGTGTCAGTGCATGTGTGTTCTTCTCATGAACCACAGCCAGTGTCATTGCATGTATGGTGTTCTCACAAACCACACATGGATACACAAGTGTCATTGCATGTGTGTTCTTTTCATGAACCACATCTAGAGTCATTGCATGTCTGTTCTTCTAAACAAACCACACATGGATACACCTAGTGTGATTGCATGTCTGTTCTTCTCTTGAACCACACCCAGTGTCATTGCATGTCTGTTCCTCTAAACAAACCACACATGGATCCACCCAGTGTCATTGCATGTTTGTTCTTTTCACAAACCACACATGGATCCACCCAGTGTCATTGCATGTGTGTTCTTTTCATGAACCACAACTAGTGTCATTGCATGTGTGTTCTTCTAAACAAACAACACAGGGATCCACCCAGTGTCATTGCATGTCTGTTCCTCTAAACAAACCACACATGGATCCACCTAGTGTCATTGCATGTCTATTCTTTTCACAAACCACACATGGGTCCACCTAGTGTGATTGCATGTCTGTTCTTTTCATGAACCACACATGGATCCACCAGTGTCATTGCATGTGTGTTCTTCTCATGAAACACAACTTGAGTCATTGCATGTCTGTTTTTTCACAAACCACACATGGATCCACCTAGTGTGATTGCATGTATGTTCTTCTCACAAACCACACAAGGATCCACCAGTGTCATTGTATGTGTGTTCTTCTCATGAAACACAACTAAAGTCATTGCATGTGTGTTCTTCTAAAGAAACCACACATGGATCCACCTAGTGTGATTGCATGTTTGTTCCTCTAACAAACCACACATGGATCCACCTAGTGTGATCGCATGTCTGTTCTTTTCACAAACCACACATGGATCCACCCAGTGTCACGGCATGTCTGTTGTTTTCATAAACCACTCATGGATCCACCTAGTGTGATTGCATGTCTGTTCTTTTCATGAACCACAACTAGAGTCATTGCATGTATGTTCCTTCCACAAACCACATATGGATCCACCTAGTGTGATTGCACGTGTGTTCTTTTCACAAACCACACATGGATCCACCTAGTGTGATTGCATGTGTGTTCTTTTCATGAACCACACATGGATCCACCTAGTGGCATTGCATGTGTGTTCTTCTAAACAAACCACACATGGATCCACCTAGTGTTATTGCATGTCTGTTCCTCTAACAAACCACACATGGATCCACCTAGTGTGATCGCATGTCTGTTCTTTTCACAAACCACAAACGGATCCACCCAGTGTCATTGCATGTGTGTTATTTTCATGAACCACACATGGATCCACCAGTGTCATTGGATGTGTGTTCTTCTCATGAACCACACATGGATCCACCAGTGTTATTGTATGTCTGTTCTTTTCATGAACCACACCTAGATTCATTGCATGTCTGTTCCTTCCACAAACCATATATGGATCCACCAGTGTCATTGCATGTCTGTTCTTTTCATGAACCACACCCAGTGTGATTGCCAGTCTGTTTCTCTAAACAAACCACACATGGATCCACCTAGTGTCATTGCATGTATGTTCTTCTCATGAACCACACATGGATCCACCAGTGTCATTGCATGTGTGTTCTTCTCATGAACCACGGCCAGTGTCATTGCATGTATGTTGTTCTCACAAACCACACATGGATCCACTAGTGTCATTACATGTGTGTTCTTTTCATGAACCACAGCTAGAGTCATTGCATGTATGTTCTTCTAAACAAACCACACATGGATCCACCTTGTGTGATTGCATGTCTGTTCTTCTCATGAACCACACCCAGTGTCATTGCATGTCTGTTCCTCTAAACAAACCACACATGGATCCACCTAGTGTGATTGCATGTCTGTTCTTTTCATGACCCACACATGGATCCACCAGTGTCATTGCATGTGTGTTCTTCTGATGAACCACACCCAGTGTCATTGCATGTCTGTTACTCTAAACAAACCACACATGGATCCACCTAGTGTCATTGTATGTCTGTTCCTCTAAACAAACCACACATGGATCCAACTAGTGTCATTGCATGTCTGTTCTTTTCACAAACCACACATGAATCCACCTAGTGTGATTGCATGTTTTTTCTTTTCATGAACCACACATGGATCCACCAGTGTCATTGCATGTGTGTTCTTCTCATGAACCACAACTAGAGTCATTGCATGTGTGTTCTTCTAAACAAACCACACATGAACCACACCTAGTGTGATTGCATGTCTGTTCCTCTAACAAACCACACATGGATCCACCTAGTGTGATCGCATGTCTGTTCTTTTCACAAACCACACATGGATCCACCTAGTGTGATTGCATGTCTGCTCTTCTCATGAACCACACATGGATCCACCAGTGTCATTGCATGTGTGTTCTTCTCATGAACCACAACTAGAGTCATTTCATGTGTGTTCTTCTAAACAAACCACACATGGATCCACCTAGTGTGATTGCATGTCTGTTCCTCTAACAAACCACACATGGATCCACCTAGTGTGATCGCATGTGTGTTCTTTTCACAAACCACACATGGATCCACCATGTGTCATTGCATGTGTGTTCTTTTCATGAACCACACATGGATCCACCAGTGTCATTGGATGTGTGTTCTTCTCATGAACCACACATGGATCCACCATTGTTATTGCATGTCTGTTCTTTTCATGAACCATAACTAGAGTCATTGCATGTCTGTTCCTTCCACAAACCACATATGGATCCACCATTGTCATTGCATGTCTGTTCTTTTCATGAACCACACCCAGTGTGATTGCATGTCTGTTCCTCTAAACAAACAACACATGGATCCACCCAGTGTCATTGCATGTCTGTTCTTCTCATGAACCACACATGGATCCACCAGTGTCAGTGCATGTGTGTTCTTCTCATGAACCACAGCCAGTGTCATTGCATGTATGGTGTTCTCACAAACCACACATGGATACACAAGTGTCATTGCATGTGTGTTCTTTTCATGAACCACATCTAGAGTCATTGCATGTCTGTTCTTCTAAACAAACCACACATGGATACACCTAGTGTGATTGCATGTCTGTTCTTCTCTTGAACCACACCCAGTGTCATTGCATGTCTGTTCCTCTAAACAAACCACACATGGATCCACCCAGTGTCATTGCATGTTTGTTCTTTTCACAAACCACACATGGATCCACCCAGTGTCATTGCATGTGTGTTCTTTTCATGAACCACAACTAGTGTCATTGCATGTGTGTTCTTCTAAACAAACAACACAGGGATCCACCCAGTGTCATTGCATGTCTGTTCCTCTAAACAAACCACACATGGATCCACCTAGTGTCATTGCATGTCTATTCTTTTCACAAACCACACATGGGTCCACCTAGTGTGATTGCATGTCTGTTCTTTTCATGAACCACACATGGATCCACCAGTGTCATTGCATGTGTGTTCTTCTCATGAAACACAACTTGAGTCATTGCATGTCTGTTTTTTCACAAACCACACATGGATCCACCTAGTGTGATTGCATGTATGTTCTTCTCACAAACCACACAAGGATCCACCAGTGTCATTGTATGTGTGTTCTTCTCATGAAACACAACTAAAGTCATTGCATGTGTGTTCTTCTAAAGAAACCACACATGGATCCACCTAGTGTGATTGCATGTTTGTTCCTCTAACAAACCACACATGGATCCACCTAGTGTGATCGCATGTCTGTTCTTTTCACAAACCACACATGGATCCACCCAGTGTCACGGCATGTCTGTTGTTTTCATAAACCACTCATGGATCCACCTAGTGTGATTGCATGTCTGTTCTTTTCATGAACCACAACTAGAGTCATTGCATGTATGTTCCTTCCACAAACCACATATGGATCCACCTAGTGTGATTGCACGTGTGTTCTTTTCACAAACCACACATGGATCCACCTAGTGTGATTGCATGTGTGTTCTTTTCATGAACCACACATGGATCCACCTAGTGGCATTGCATGTGTGTTCTTCTAAACAAACCACACATGGATCCACCTAGTGTTATTGCATGTCTGTTCCTCTAACAAACCACACATGGATCCACCTAGTGTGATCGCATGTCTGTTCTTTTCACAAACCACAAACGGATCCACCCAGTGTCATTGCATGTGTGTTATTTTCATGAACCACACATGGATCCACCAGTGTCATTGGATGTGTGTTCTTCTCATGAACCACACATGGATCCACCAGTGTTATTGTATGTCTGTTCTTTTCATGAACCACACCTAGATTCATTGCATGTCTGTTCCTTCCACAAACCATATATGGATCCACCAGTGTCATTGCATGTCTGTTCTTTTCATGAACCACACCCAGTGTGATTGCCAGTCTGTTTCTCTAAACAAACCACACATGGATCCACCTAGTGTCATTGCATGTATGTTCTTCTCATGAACCACACATGGATCCACCAGTGTCATTGCATGTGTGTTCTTCTCATGAACCACGGCCAGTGTCATTGCATGTATGTTGTTCTCACAAACCACACATGGATCCACTAGTGTCATTACATGTGTGTTCTTTTCATGAACCACAGCTAGAGTCATTGCATGTATGTTCTTCTAAACAAACCACACATGGATCCACCTTGTGTGATTGCATGTCTGTTCTTCTCATGAACCACACCCAGTGTCATTGCATGTCTGTTCCTCTAAACAAACCACACATGGATCCACCTAGTGTGATTGCATGTCTGTTCTTTTCATGACCCACACATGGATCCACCAGTGTCATTGCATGTGTGTTCTTCTGATGAACCACACCCAGTGTCATTGCATGTCTGTTACTCTAAACAAACCACACATGGATCCACCTAGTGTCATTGTATGTCTGTTCCTCTAAACAAACCACACATGGATCCAACTAGTGTCATTGCATGTCTGTTCTTTTCACAAACCACACATGAATCCACCTAGTGTGATTGCATGTTTTTTCTTTTCATGAACCACACATGGATCCACCAGTGTCATTGCATGTGTGTTCTTCTCATGAACCACAACTAGAGTCATTGCATGTGTGTTCTTCTAAACAAACCACACATGAACCACACCTAGTGTGATTGCATGTCTGTTCCTCTAACAAACCACACATGGATCCACCTAGTGTGATCGCATGTCTGTTCTTTTCACAAACCACACATGGATCCACCTAGTGTGATTGCATGTCTGCTCTTCTCATGAACCACACATGGATCCACCAGTGTCATTGCATGTGTGTTCTTCTCATGAACCACAACTAGAGTCATTTCATGTGTGTTCTTCTAAACAAACCACACATGGATCCACCTAGTGTGATTGCATGTCTGTTCCTCTAACAAACCACACATGGATCCACCTAGTGTGATCGCATGTGTGTTCTTTTCACAAACCACACATGGATCCACCCAGTGTCATTGCATGTATATTCTTTTCATGAACCACACGTGGATCCACCTAGTGTGATTGCATGTCTGTTCTTTTCATGAACCATAGCTAGAGTCATTGCATGTATGTTCCTTCCACAAACCACATATGGATCCACCAGTGTCATTGCATGTTTGTTCTTCTCATGAACCACACCCAGTGTGATTGCATGTCTGTTCCTCTAAAAAACCACACATGGATCCACCAGTGTCATTGCATGTGTGTTCTTCTCATGAACCACACATGGATCCACCTAGTGTGATTGCATGGCTGTTCTTCTAAACAAACAACACATGGATCCACCTAGTGTGATTGCATATCTGTTCTTCTCATGAACCACACCCAGTGTCATTGCATGTCTGTTCCTCTAAACAAACCACACATGGATCCACCCAGTGTCATTGCATGTCTGTTCTTTTCACAAACCACACGTGGATCCACCCAGTGTCATTGAATGTGTGTTCTTTTCATGAACCACAACTAGTGTCATTGCATGTGTGTTCTTCTAAACAAACAACACAGGGATCCACCCAGTGTCATTGCATGTCTGTTCCTCTAAACAAACCACACATGGATCCACCTCGTGTCATTGCATGTCTATTCTTTTCACAAACCACACATGGGTCCACCTAGTGTGATTGCATGTCTGTTCTTTTCATGAACGACACATGGATCCACCAGTGTCATTGCATGTGTGTTCTTCTCATGAAACACAACTTGAGTCATTGCATGTCTGTTTTTTCACAAACCACACATGGATCCACCTAGTGTGATTGCATGTATGTTCGTCTCACAAACCACACAAGGATCCACCAGTGTCATTGTATGTGTGTTCTTCTCATGAAACACAACTAGAGTCATTGCATGTGTGTTATTCTAAAGAAACCACACATGGATCCACCTAGTGTGATTGCATGTTTGTTCCTCTAACAAACCACACATGGATCCACCTAGTGTGATCGCATGTCTGTTCTTTTCACAAACCACACATGGATCCACCCAGTGTCATGGCATGTCTGTTGTTTTCATAAACAACACATGGATCCACCTAGTGTGATTGCATGTCTGTTCTTTTCATCAACCACAACTAGAGTCATTGCATGTTTGTTCCTTCCACAAACCACATATGGATCCACCTAGTGTGATTGCATGTGTGTTCTTTTCACAAACCACACATGGATCCACCTAGTGTGATTGCATGTGTGTTCTTTTCATGAACCACACATGGATCCACCTAGTGGCATTGCATGTGTGTTCTTCTAAACAAACCACACATGGATCCACCTAGTGTTATTGCATGTCTGTTCCTCTAACAAACCACACATGGATCCACCTAATGTGATCGCATGTCTGTTCTTTTCACAAACCACAAACAGATCCACCCAGTGTCCTTGCATGTGTGTTCTTTCAGGAACCACACATAGACCACCAGTGTCATTGGATGTGTGTTCTTCTCATGAACCACACATGGATCCACCAGTGTTATTGCATGTCTGTTCTTTTCATGAACCACAGCAAGATTCATTGCATGTATGTTCCTTCCACAAACCATATATGGATCCACCAGTGTTATTGCATGTCTGTTCTTTTCATGAACCACACCCAGTGTGATTACCAGTCTGTTTCTCTAAACAAACCACACATGGATCCACCTAGTGTCATTGCATGTATGTTCTTCTCATGAACCACATATGGATCCACCAGTGTCATTGCATGTGTGTTCTTCTCATGAACCACAGCCAGTGTCATTGCATGTATGTTGTTCTCACAAACCACACATGGATCCACTAGTGTCATTGCATGTGTGTTCTTTTCATGAACCACAGCTAGAGTCATTGCATGTATGTTCTTCTAAACAAACCACACATGGATCCACCTTGTGTGATTGCATGTCTGTTCTTCTCATGAACCACACCCAGTGTCATTGCATGTCTGTTCCTCTAAACAAACCACACATGGATCCACCTTGTGTGATTGCATGTCTATTCTTTTCATGAACCACACATGGATCCACCAGTGTCATTGCATGTGTGTTCTTCTGATGAACCACACCCAGTGTCATTGCATGTCTATTCCTCTAAACAAACCACACATGGATCCACCCAGTGTCATTGTATGTTTGTTCCTCTAAACAAACCACACATGGATCCACCTAGTGTCATTGCATGTCTGTTCTTTTCACAAACCACACATGAATCCACCTAGTGTGATTGCATGTTTTTTCTTTTCATGAACCACACATGGATCCACCAGTGTCATTGCATGTGTGTTCTTCTCATGAACCACAACTAGAGTCATTGCATGTGTGTTCTTCTAAACAAACCACACATGAACCACACCCAGTGTGATTGCATGTTTGTTCCTCTAACAAACCACACATGGATCCACCTAGTGTGATCGCATGTCTGTTCTTTTCACAAACCACACATGGATCCACCTAGTGTGATTGCATGTCTGTTCTTCTCATGAACCACACATGGATCCACCAATGTCATTGCATGTGTGTTCTTCTCATGAACCACAACTAGAGTCATTTCATGTGTGTTCTTCTAAACAAACCACACATGGATCCACCTAGTGTGATTGCATGTATGTTCCTCTAACAAACCACACATGGATCCACCTAGTGTGATCGCATGTGTGTTCTTTTCACAAACCACACATGGATCCACCCAGTGGCATTGCATGTCTGTTCTTTTCATGAACCACACGTGGATCCACCTAGTGTGATTGCATGCCTGTTCTTTTCATGAACCATAGCTAGAATCATTGCATGTCTGTTCCTTCCACAAACCACATATGGATCCACCAGTGTCATTGCATGTTTGTTCTTCTCGTGAACCACACCCAGTGTGATTGCATGTATGTTCCTCTAAAAAACCACACATGGATCCACCGGTGTCATTGCATGTGTGTTCTTCTCATGAACCACACATGGATCCACCTAGTGTGATTGCATGGCTGTTCTTTTCATGAACCACACATGGATCCACCACTGTTATTGCATGTCTATTCTTTTCATGAACCACAGCTAGAGTCATTGCATGTATGTTCCTTCCACAAACCACATATGGATCCACCAGTGTCATTGCATGTATGTTCTTTTCATGAACCACACCCAGTGTGATTGCATGTCTGTTCCTCTAAACAAACCACACATGGATCCACCCAGTGTCATTGCATGTCTGTTCTTCTCATGAACCACACATGGATCCACCAGTGTTATTGCATGTGTGTTCTTCTCATGAACCACAACCAGTGTCATTGCATGTATGTTGTTCTCACAAACCACACATGGATCCACCAGTGTCATTGCATGTGTGTTCTTCTAAACAAACCACACATAGATCCACCCAGTGTCATTGCATGTCTATTCCTCTAAACAAACCACACATGGATCCACCTAGTGTCATTGCATGTCTGTTATTTTCACAAACCACACATGGATCCACATAGTGTGATTGCATGTGTGTTCTTTTCATGAACCACACATGGATCCACCAGTGTCATTGCATGTGTGTTCTTCTCATGAAACATAACTAGAGTCATTCCATGTGTGTTCTTCTAAACAAACCACACATGGATCCACCTAGTGTGATTGCATGTCTGTTCTTTTCATGCATGTATGTTCTTTTCATGAACCACAGCTAGAGTCATTGCATGTTTGTTCCTTCCACAAACCACATATGGATCCACCAGTGTCATTGCATGTCTGTTCTTCTCATGAACCACACCCAGTGTGATTGCATGTCTATTCCTCTAAACAAACCACACATGGAACCACAGCCAGTGCCATTGCATGTATGTTCTTCTAAACAAACCACACATGGATCCACTAGTGTCATTGCATGTCTGTTCCTCTAAACAAACCACACATGGATCCATCCAGTGTCATTGCATGTATGTTCTTCTCACAAACCGCACATGGATCTACCAGTGTCATTGCATGTCTGTTCTTTTCATGAACCACAACTAGAGTCATTGCATGTATGTTCTTCTAAACAAACCACACATGGATCCACCTAGTGTCTTTGCATGTCTGTTCCTCCAAACAAACCACATATGGATCCACCCAGTGTCATTGCATGTCTGTTCTTTTCATGAACCACACATGTATCCACCAGTGTCATTGCATGTGTGTTCTTTTCATGAACCACAACTAGAGTCATTGCATGTCTGTTCTTCTAAACAAACCACACATGGATCCACCCAGTGTCATTGCATGTTTGTTCCTCTAAACAAACCACACATGGATCCACCCAGTGTGATTGCATGTCTGTTCTTTTCATGAACTACACATGGATCCACCAGTGTCATTGCATGTCTGTTCTCTTCACAAACCACACATGGATCCACCAGTGTCATTGCATGTGTGTTCTTTTCATGAACCACACCCAGTGTGATTGCATGTGTGTTCCTCTAAACAAACCACACATGGATCCACCTAGTGTGATTGCATGTCTGTTCTTTTCACAAACCACACATGGATACACCAGTGTCATTGCATGGGTGGTCGTTAGACCGAGTCTTCTAGAAGGCACGCCCTAACACAGTTGTTCTGCTTGACGATTGTTACATACCGTTCGATCGGAGCGCTTGGACGATTGGGATGGTTTTCATGAGAGCGATCCGCGAGTAGGCTGTTCTGCGGCATGATTGGCCACGCTTGCTCTGGACAAAATGGCAACACCGGGCGCTCCCCTATTGCGAGTGTCACGTCTCACAAGTTCAGTGGGCCACATCCCAGTGTCACGTCCCCATTACTTCTCTTCCTCCCCGTACTTCTCTTCCTTCCCCTTGAAGCCACTTTCTCCACTTCACTCCCATCCTGCCGTAGCTGCAAGCCGACGGCGCCTCCATCCCAATCCCCTCTCCGGCAGCCACCCACCCTCCCCTCTCGCCATGGGTTCAAGGGGAGACGACGAGGAAACGCGTCGTGATGACGGGGATGGTTATTTCGATGTGAGTCGTCTCATCTCTATCTCTATCATCCGTGGCCAGTTATCTATTTTTTGAGCTAGATCTACTCTATTTACTCATGTGTGTATGATGTGTTAGGCCAACCAGACGATGTATGACTCCGACTATCACAGTTTAGGGGATGAAGACAGTCCTCTGCTATGTAAACATGGACATGTGCCCACTAAATTTTTAGCGTTCGAAGGACAAAACGCAGGCAGGAGGTTTCTACTGTGTCAAGGACATCGTGCAATGATGCAAGGAGGAAGTTGCAGTGTTGTCAAATGGGTAGACCCAAATTGGCCCAAATCGATGCAGCAAACGCTGGACAAACTATGGGATATGATTGTTGAGTTGAAAGAATCCGTAGTCAGCTCACTTCTTGACAGTGTTTAGATGAAGCTATGGGACCCAGTTCACACGACCAAGCTTAACCGAGATCTCGGGAGGGTGCAAGACAAGGTTAGCAAAGTCGAGAAGGAGAGGGACGTGGCGTTGGCCCTGAAGGCTAAAGCAGAGCAAGAACTGACTCAAGCAAGGAATGATCTTCACCAGGCCAAAGTCCTGCAGTTCACAACTACGAGTATTGACAAGTGCATGAGGAAAAATGCAGAGAAACAATTGAAGCTGTGCAAGGAAGATGCTAAAAGGAAGGAGCTTAACCGAGATCTCAGGAGGGTGCAAGACAAGGTTAGCAAAGTCGATAAGGAGAGGGACGTGGCGTTGGCCCTGAAGGCTAAAGCAGAGCAAGAACTAACTCAAGCAAGGAATGATCTTCACCATGCCAAAGTCCAGCAGTTCACAACTACGAGTATTCACAAGTGCATGAGGAAAAACGTAGAGAAACAATTGAAGCTGTGCAAGGAAGATGCTAAAAGGAAGGAGCTTAACCGAGATCTCAGGAGGGTGCAAGAAAATGTTAGCAAAGTTGAGAAGGAGAGGGACGTGGAGTTGGCCCTGAAGGCTAAAGTAGAGCAAGAACTGACTCAAGCAAGGAATGATCTTCACCAGGCCAAAGTCCTGCAGTTCACAACTACGAGTATTGGCAAGTGCATGAGGAAAAATGCAGAGAAACAATTGAAGCTGTGTAAGGAAGATGCTAAAAGGAAGGAGTAGACAATTCGATCCTTGCTCTCGCAGGAAGGTGCGCATCGGACTAAGATTAGGAAGATCAAGGAGATGTGTGATAACTAGTTCTAGTATTTAGCTTGAGCTCCGTGCATTTTTAAGTTGTAATAGTAGTACCTGTTGACCTAGCGGTCTGAACTAGTGGTCCTGGAGTCCTGGGAGGAAAAAAATTGCTCTCCCGTTAGTCTATCTTAACCCTGCATCACTTCCTTTTGTCTGACCAATGCCCCTTGGATATTCCGCCCGTCACTTCGCCGTACTCGTGTACAAATAGGAGGCGCCACATCGCGTCACTTCATCGTCCATCCCCTCGTCCTCTCCAATCTCCACCGTGTCGTTGCTTCGTCGTCCATCCCCTTGCTCCCTCTCCAATCTCCACCGCGTCGCCATGGAGATGCCCTCGCTGAACTTCTATGAGGCGGTGATGTTCACGCACTTTGACATCCTTGCGCCGCCGGCCGTGACGGTGCCCCACGGATGGTGCATCAGCTATGCGGGGGTGTGATACGTCCATTTTGCATCACTATTCTATGTCTTAATTCACTATTATTCATTGATATATTTCGTATTGAGAGGTGATACCTATGTTATTTTATCTATTTTTGCATGGTTGATGACTTTTGGAGCATGGACCGCTGCAGTCAGGATTCTGATGGAAAAGGTGTTGTTTGGAGGCAAAATTCACGAAGATCAGAAAATCCAGGAAAATATACGGAAAATCCTATTTTTCCAGAAGACTCAAGATGCTAGAAGATGGAGTGGAGGTGGGCCACAGGGGGCCCACACCACCCCATGGCACGGGCAAGCCTAGGCCGTGCCTGGGAGTGGTGTGGCTGCGCTGGCCCACTCCAGCCTCTCCCCTCTGGCGTATATCATCCCCACGAAACCCTAAGACTGGGGGAGCGACCACAGAAAGATTCCGCCGCCTCTGCGGGGCGGAAAACACCGAGAGAAAAATATCTCTCCGGCAGACAGATTTCTGCCAGGGGAATTCCTTCCCGCAGAGGGGAGATCGTCGCCATCAACACCACCATCAAGTTGGACTTCATCGGGATCATCATCATCATCATCACCACCATCATCACCATCAGTACCCTCATCACGATCTCCATATTGCTGTAACAATTGCGTTGAATCTTGCTATAGTTCATAGGGGAAACTTTCCCCGTGTTGATTACTCTTTATAGTTGATGCTATTGAGTGAACCTTTAAATTATTGTTTATGTTCAGATTGTTATACATCATTATTCCATCTCTGATCATGATCCATATGATGTCTTGTGAGTAGTTCGTTTTGTTCTTGAGGACATGGGAGAAGTCTTGTTGTTAGTAGTGGAGTTGTGTTGAGAAAGATTCAATAGATTGTTATTTAAGTTGTGGTGTACTTCTTCTAGTGGTGTCATGTGAACGTCGACTACATGACACTTCACCTATATGGGCCTAGGGGAATGCATTGTGTATTTGGCTACTAATCGTAGGGGTTGCCGGACTAACAGAAACCTGAACCCCCGTTAGGAAACCATTACACAAGGGACGTAAGGGTCTTAGAGTTTAAAGTTGTGGTTATGTTTCTACCTTAATTACTTTCTTGTACTTACGGATGTTTGCAAGGGGTATAATCACAAGTATGTATTAGTCTTGGATGGGGCGGTACATTAGCACAGGTCCACCCACACAACACTTAGCAAGCTAAAGAAGATTAATCGACTATATGAAGCGAAAGCACTTGACAGTCTTCCCATGTGTCCTCGAGAACCTTTGGTCATATTAAGTAATACAACCGGCTTGTCCTTTGCTCCATAAAGGATTGGGCCACTTGCTGCATTTATTCCTACTGTCTTTTATTTACTCGTACTTTGTTTACTTGCTTTATCGAAAACCCCTAAAAATCCGTTTGCTAAGTATTTGTAGAGAATTCCTGATCCATACCACTAGCCAGCACCTTCTGATCCTCGTTGGGTTCGACACTCTTACTTATCGAAAATACTGCGATACACCCCCTATACTTGTGGGTCATCAAGACTATTTTCTGACGCCGTTGCCGGGGAGTGAAGCGCTATTGGAGAGTGAAACTGGTAAAGGAAACTTCTACTGTGAGTATTGTTTACTTCTGCTAGTTGCTTTATTTTCGTTATGGATAATTCGCTGAGTTTCTTATTTTGTAATGCTACTACCACTACTAAGGTAGTAGATAAGCCACCACCTACTGAGAAAGATGTTTTCAAAATACCTACAAGAATTATTGATCATGTTATGGATAACTACTATGTTGGGGATGGAACTGTCCATCCCGGTGATCATTTACTCTTTATACATGAATTATGCGGGTTGTTCAAGTGTGCAGGTATTACTATAGACCAAGTTAAGAAGAAGTTATTCTCATTATCGCTGAAAGGAAGAGCTGAGGAATGGTATAAGCTGCTGAAGAATGGTCAAGCTCTGGAATGGGAGGAAATAGTGCCTCTCTTTTATTCAAAGTTTTATCCTCCTAGTGAGATTCATAAAGATCGGAATCAAATATACAACTTTTGGCCTCTTGATGGAGAGAGTACAGCTCAAGCTTGGGGGAGATTGAAGTTACTAATGCTCAAATGTCCCATTCATGAGCTCCCCAACAATATTATTATCAATAACTTTTATGCAAGGCTTTCTCTTCATGATAAAGATTTATTGGATGCTTCTTGTGCTGGATCATTCACTCGCATGGAAGAAGAAGCTAAATGGGACCTTCTAGACCGTATTCAAGATAATGCTGAAGCTTGGGAGAATGACAAAGGTAGAAAGTCAGGTATAAATTATGATTATGAATACATTGAATCTTTTATGGGAACTGATGACTTTCAAAATATTAAAAATTCTTATGGTCTCGACTCTCAAGCTATTGCTTCTTATTTTAAGGCTTTTGCTTCTTATAGTGAAGTGCCTAAAAAGAAGTGGAATAAGTATCATGAACCTTATAAAGATATTACTAAGAGTGTTCCTGCAAGAAATACTTAAGTTTATACTGCTAATCATGTTTTACCTGAACCTTATATTGAGAAAATGCCTTTTCCAGTTAAGGTAAAGGAACATTCTATGATAGCTAGTATGGTTAATGAAAGTATGAATAAGGCTGTTGAACCTGATAAACAAATGGTTGATGAACCTATAATAGCAAGTGTGAAAGACTTTGTCACTAAGTATGAGGAAGAGGGGCACCCTATCCTTTGTAAGGATACCTCTAATATTGTTTCACATAGTAGTGTTATGAGAGCTAGTATTCCTGTGTTTTCTATTAGAATAAGTGATCATTGTTATGATAGTCCTTGTGATAGCTATATTGTTAAGTTTATGCATGATACTGAAAGCTACTATGAGAGAGGGACAAGTGTTCTTATGCATCTTAATAATATCAAGTTTCCTCGTTTTATGCTGAAAGTTTTTATGTTGCACTTCTTTTGCCTTCTTATGCAAGTTGCCTCTGGTTTCAATAACTTGTTTTTTTTTAAATCCCCTTGCATAGGAAGTGGGTTAGACTTAAATGTGTGTGTTTTTGCTTCTTAATGCTCTCTTTCACTTCAATTCATATCCCTATGAGAGCTTCTTCAAAATTATCATGCCCATCTTAAAGGCTATAAAGAAAGAGCTTTATGGGAGACAACCCAATTTGTTTTTGCTTTCAGGTTGTTTTTATTTCTTTGAGTCTTGGAAGTTATTACTTCGATAATAAATGCTCCTTATCTGTTTTGTTTGGTTTTTGTGTCAAGATCAACCTCTAATGAGAGAGAAGTAAGATTTGGGGAAGTTGCTGTCTCGAAACAGATTTTTGTGCTTCACCGTAAATATTCGTGAGAGACGTCTGTCTGTCGGATTGAGCTGTAACTTTTTGTGCTTCTGCCCCAGGTTGTTATTTAGCTTTCGTTAGTTTTGAACTTTTTGAATTGATCAACAGAAGATTTTCGAAAAAATTGATCTTTACCTGCTGGTCTGTTTTGACAGATTTTGCCAATCTTGCATTTGCTTCTTTATTCGATTTCCTTTTTGAATTATTTTTTGGTTTTCAGAAGGAGTTGCTTCAGTAGCTTTTGTTTTGATGGTTTTCAGTTGAAGTTGGACTCAAAAGGTTTTATCACTTCATATATACCAATGTTGCTAATGAGAACTATGTGAAGTTTTATGTGAAAGAAATTTCCAGAAAGTGGAGATAATGGTGTAATAAGGAAGAGAAGGGTTTTATGACTCAAGTAATAAGTGTATGAAGATGAAGATATCGATGATATTCAAGTGGTGACTCCGAAAGAATCTACTAGATACCAAATTCAGAGACCTGCAGAGTCCGTCTCCAACTAGGTAACAGTTCTGGTAAGAAAAGTTCCGCGGAAATAATATCCAACTATATTTTTGCAGTTTTCAGTCAATAAGGAAAGTTACGAAGCGAAAGAGGGACGGAACCGGAGCCAGGGTGGCTCACACCACCCCATGGCGCGGGCCCACCCCTAGCCGCGCCACTAGGTGGTGAGGCCACCCAGGACTCCGCCTTCGACTTGTTTTTCCCAGTACCTTCCTTTTGATATGAAACTTTGTAATATATAACCCCCCGGATCTTCCGAGGTCCGTATATCGTGTTTTCTTCGTGTTTTTGTTTCGATCTATTTCTATCAGGACATACTCTTTGAAAGCTTAGAAGCACAATGGTGTTTGCCAAGGATAAAGGGAAGGAGCCCATGGAGGAGGATCTTCAAGACCCCAAGCAGGGGCTGGTACCTTTAGTCTCCTGCCCTGCATCAGCGGAAGCCCTATGAGTCACTAAGGAGTTCTGCGATAAGTATTGAGACCTGCAGAGGAAGGTGGACATGCTTCAATGGGAGAATAATAGGCTTCGCAAGATGCTGGAAGATTTCCTCACGAACTAAGAAAATATTACCACCACCACCAAAGGAGTAATTTGTCATCAGGTTTGGCATCCCCTTAGTTTGTTCCAAGCTTGGGGGAGTGCCGCGGTATCATATCACTATCTTCTATCTTTTTACCTTTTTAATAGTGTCATATCATGAATAGAGGAGTTATTATGTAGTATGGTTTGCATTATGGAAGTGTCCCCTCTCTCGTTAGGTATGTATCCCTTGGTGTGAGTTTCCGTTATGGAATATTAATGAGAAGTTCTATCATTCTCTCTTTTGCATAGCTTATGTTAGTTTTCAATTCGTGGTTATATGATTGATCTTGTTGTTAGTATTGGTATCACTTTGGGATCATTGAGTTAATTTAGTTGGTTTTGGCAAACCTGGCTCGGTTAGTAGCAACACCTTGTTGAGAGTTGAATGAAAAAGATAGTAGTACTCTAAAGAAAAATAATTTCATCATCTTTCTTTCTTGATTTGCTCATAATTTTAGTATTCTCTAGTTAAGATCTTTTGTGCTTCCAAGGAAGATTGCATGTTTGTCTTTATCATTTGTATGTTTGGTTGTTTCCTTCAACTCTTGTACTTGCTACCCAGCCTTGCTAGCCAAAAACCTATACTGAGAGGGTATTCTTCTCGTGCATCCACCTCCTTTAAACCAAAACCTTTGCCATTTGCGTCCACCATACCTACCTAGTAGCATTATTGCTATTCCAAGTAAATTCTTGTTTTATCTACCTCCCAAATTAAACTTGTTATGTGAAAATTAGTGATTAAAGCTCTCACGAACTTGATGGCACACTTTACTTTCTTGCATTTAATAAACTTGAACCATTGTGCTCACCTATGTTGCGTATATGCTTGCGCTTTGTAAGTTGTGAATTAGCAGAACCATGCTGTCATGGGGAACGCTTTCAACATCACACTGGTACTTTGTACCAAGTTGATATCATGTTCTTTTGTCTATGGATGTCGTCGGTGTGAAATGAAAGGGGAGCTTGTAAGTCCATGGAGTTATGCATATGTGTTAGAGAAACGCCTGGGCCGCTGGTCTAATCCATGCTGACATGGTGGAAACCTGCAGCGTAACCATAACGAGTATCTATGAAGCATTCTTCTTATAAAAAAAGAGTCCGATATTGAGAAAAAAAGAGAAAAAGAAAAAAAAGAGATATTATGAAAAGAGGAAAGAGAGAAAAAAAGCACCATATTCCCATGGTAAATAAGAAGATTGCTGAGATACTTATTGTCTGCTTGCCTTGTCATTTTGATATGGGGATTCTTCCGTATCATCGGGCAAGGGGTACCCCGTTGGCGGTTCTCTATGATACACATATGCTTACGATGACAAGAACTTATCGGTGACTAAGCTTGAGTAGCATGAGGAGCGGCCCTCGTATTCAAGGGACATGAGATTCTCAACTTACAACTTGTCAATGCATATCCTCATATTTGATCACTTTAACCTTAATCACCTAAAGATGCCTATGATAGGGGCAATGAGAGCTGAAAGCTAGTAAGTATCATAATTTTTGGGAGCTCTTTATGAGACTTGCAATCCCTGCTTCCCTCTTTGAAGGGCCTTTCTTCCGCTTTGTAGTTGAGTCAGTAAACCTACTCCCTTCTATCTCAGCAAGTATTTTGAGTTATTGTGTTTCATTCATTCATATGATGATTTATTCAATCGTGTTTCTTATGTTCCTTGCTTTGCACATTGCTCTTATCTTGATGTTTACTACTTTGAAAGCTTTCATTGAAAACCAGCTATTTGTGAACTCCAGCAAATTATCAACTATTCTTCGACCAAGAGCTAAGTTTGCTATTACCAATTATGATTCACTTTATGTATCTTTATTTGTGTTTCCTTTACTCTTTGCAAGTTGAGTTATATAATAGTGAGTTGTCTTCTGTTATGATCTATGCTTTTGATGAATGCGATGCTTCTTGTTCGTATTCTTTTATCGACTCTTCACTCCATAAACCTGAGGCCATGTTTATTGAGCTCAGTTTCGCTTGGGGACAAGCGAAGTCTAAGCTTGGGGGGAGTTGATACGTCCATGTTGCATCACTATTCTATGTCTTAATTCACTATTATTCATTGATATATTTCGTATTGAGAGGTGATACTTATGTTATTTCATCTATTTTTGCATGGTTGATGACTTTTGGAGCATGGACCGCTGTAGTCAGGATTCTGATGGAAAAGGTGTTGTTTGGAGGCAAAATTCGCGAAGATCAGAAAATCTGGGAAAATATACGGAAAATCCTATTTTTCCAGAAGACTCGGGATGCCAGAAGATGGAGTGGAGATGGGCCACAAGGGGCCCACACCACCCCATGGCGCGGGCAGGCCTAGGCCGCGCCTGGGAGTGGTGTGGTCGCCCTGGCCCACTCCAGCCTCTCCCCTCTGGCGTATATCATCCCCACAAAACCCTAAGACTGGGGGAGCGACCATAGAAAGATTTTGCCACCTCTGCATGTCGGAAAACACCGAAAGAGAAAGATCTCTCCGGCAGACAGATTTCTGCCGGGGGAATTCCTTCCCGGAGAGGGGAGATCATCGCCATCAACACCACCATCAAGCTGGACTTCATCGGGATCATCATCATCATCACCACCACCATCATCACCATCAGCACCCTCATCACGATCTCCATATTGCTGTAACAATTGCGTTGAATCTTGCTATAGTTCATAGGGGAAACTTTCCCCGTGTTGATTACTCTTTGTAGTTGATGTTATTGAGTGAACCTTTAAATTATCGTTTATGTTCAGATTGTTATACATCATTATTCCATCTCTGATCATGATCCATATGATGTCTTGTGAGTAGTTCGTTTTGTTCTTGAGGACATGGGAGAAGTCTTGTTGTTAGTAGTAGAGTTGTGTTGAGAAAGATTCAATAGATTGTTATTTAAGTTGTGGTGTACTTCTTCTAGTGGTGTCATGTGAACGTCGACTACATGACACTTCACCTATATGGGCCTAGGGGAATGCATTGTGTATTTGGCTACTAATCGTAGGGGTTGCCGGAGTGACAGAAACCTGAACCCCCGTTAGGAAACCATTGCACAAGGGACGTAAGGGTCTTAGAGTTTAAAGTTGTGGTTATGTTTCTACCTTCATTACTTTCTTGTACTTACAGATGTTTGCAAGGGGTATAATCACAAGTATGTATTAGTCTTGGATGGGGCGGTACATTAGCACAGGTTCACCCACACAACACTTAGCAAGCTAAAGAAGATTAATCGACTATATGAAGCGAAAGCACTTGACAGTCTTCCCATGTGTCCTCGAGAACGTTTGGTCATCTTAAGTAATACAACCGGCTTGTCCTTTGCTCCATAAAAGATTGGGCCACTTGCTGCATTTATTCCTACTGTCTTTTATTTACTCGTACTTTGTTTACTTGCTTTATCGAAAACCCCTAAAAAACCGTTTGCTAAGTATTTGTAGAGAATTTCTGATCCATACCACTAGCCATCACCTTCTGCTCCTTGTTGGGTTCGACACTCTTACTTATCAAAAATACTGTGATACACCCCCTATACTTGTGGGTCATCAGGGTGTCGGTGGCTCCGCTCCTCGTCCCTGGTGGAGCCGCGATGGAGAGCAAAATGGCGGTGCGCCGCCGCCAGATGCCCGCGTGGAAGAGGACGCTGCCCCGGTACGTGGCGGCTAGCCCGTACTGGCCGGCGCTGTTCAAGAAGGAGCGGAAGGCCAAGATTGGCAACCGCATCATTTACGGGCGCGTGGTGCATCGGGATCTCCACAACCGAGAAGGGCGGGAGAGGTTCTAGTGCGTCCCTGGACGGACCAAGTACACCGTCATCGCCGCCGCTCGCCGCGAAGAGGTGCTCCATCTCGCGAACAATGAGGAAATCGTGGAGGTTCCGTCCGACGACAACGAGGAAGCCGGTGGCTCGGTGGACTGCGGCAGTGGAAGTGAAATTGTTGACTAGTGGTTGAATTAATGTAAGATGTGAAATCGCACCTTTGTTTAGATGAATTTGTGGTTGAATTAATAAAATGCCTCGATTTAGATCTCTGTCTCGATTAATTTGTGGAAGAATTTGTGACTTAGATCAATTTCTGCCTCGATTTAGATCTCTGCCCCAGATTGGGAACGTGACCATGGACCAAAGACCCCTTTTCTACTAGTGTATTGTTACATTGGTGGTTTGTTTAAACATAATCTACGTGGATTGTGCCGCATGCAAATGGCACAACCATAATTTATGAAGTGGAAGCACGTACACCCGGTTACTGAAGATCCGGGAGCTTCGCCAGATGCAGGGGATGCAGGAGCAGAGGGGCGGTGAGATAGACGGGCTCAAGATTAGGCCAAAAAGTGGTACCGATTTCCTCCTCATCTGGGCATTATCGGTTCTCATTGTTGTTTATGTTGCCATGTCGTTGTGTGCAGAAGCTGAAATAAGTTGCTGCTTCATGGAGTGTAGTAGCTTAAATGTTTATTTCTGTGTCACTTACATTCCGTTGTATTTGGAGACCTCCTTCCCCTCAGCAATCGTGGAACCGGTGCTGTGTGTTTTCAGATAGCAGTGGCACAATCACAATTTCAAATTCAACTACTGACTCGGGCGTTTCCAAACCCTAAGTCGCGGTATATTTTACTTAGAGAACGTGGGTAGATTGTTTTGCCTAGCAAAATACCACACACAGAGCTCCAGAATTTAACCGAATTACATATATAGGTTCAAGTTCAACACATTACTATGCATCTTCATTGCCAGCAACCTTCTTCCGCAGCCTGGGTGCCAAGCCTTCACGTCCGCTGGCTTCTTCAATTCCTGCCTTCTTCCTCTTCCTCGGTGCCAATTTTCTTAGCTTCGCGTACTCTGCATCGACGGGACGATGGGCACCGGAATCGTGTCCAGCATCAACTTTCCACTCGTTTTTAATTTCTTCGGGCAGCAAAATGACTGACCCGACAGTCATGTTTCTAACCTTGTGGCGCTTCCTGTCAAAGAAATAGGATTGTTGCATAACTGCCCAATATCTACAGAGTAGATAAAACAAAAATTACAATTCAGCACAAACATGCGAACCCCAAGAGACTTTTGCTTACCAGGAGCTAATTGGGTTGGAGCAACCACCCTGTCCAAGAATAGAAGGGCGACTCCCAGTTGCAGCAGCTTCCACATCTAGTACATCACATTTCAGTTCAAACATGCAAGCCGAAGCATACCTTTTCATCAACCCATATAGCTGATTGTCACACGTTAGAGTAACCATGATGCCACGTTCATCCATGAATCTGAACTTTGTAGTCTGCTTCAGCTATAATTGTAGCATCCCATCTGTCTAACATCTGTAATGCTACATGGTCTAATAATAAAATGCTACTTCCTACATATAATTGTTGCATCATTATTATATCATGCTCATGTCATCATGCCACCTTGCATTTGAGCGTCATATAAAACCCTTTTCAGTTGGTTCTTATCTCATATGCATTTATTAATTGTATTTGGTTTTTAATAAATTGTATTTGGTTCTTGATAAATGTTTGGTGCCCAAGTTGAGTTGGGGGCATATCTTTTATTAACTCCACCACCATCTTGTCAACACCCCAGTATTCCACCACCCTACTATGTGAGCTTTGCATTTTATTTGGGTTTATCTCTAGCTCATGTGGGTTGGGATGGATATACTTCTAATCCACATGCTTCCATATATGCCTCATGGTGTTTTCACATTGTTGATATGTGGAGAGCCACATGTCCACCTTTGCAAGTTATGGGAGTATTTTTTTTCCTAGTCTGGCTTCCATATGGTTTGGATTGGAGTATTTGGTCATGTCTTAATGTAATTGTGGCTATATACTTACCTAGTGGAACATACACCCTAGCATGCCCACATTATATTCAAATATGGGCATTTTCCATCCATTCTACTTGGGACATCACTCTTTTTCTTTTGCTTGGCCTTAATTCCATATTTTTGGGGTGCATGTGTTAACAAATGCCATGGTCATCACAATTGTTTTCACAATGATAAATATGGCATTTACTCATTATGCATGGGGCACGCACCCATGTTTTCCCTCTCATGTCTTTCTCTCTTATTCTTGGCCTCTTTTGTTTGGTTGGAATTTGACTCAAAACCACCTTTTAAACCTACACTTATCTCTTGTGCATGTGTGTGAGCCTCCTTTATCCACATGCCATAATACCTATCTATCTCCTCTCCATCTACACCTAACTAAAAATCCTAACCCTATTTTTTTCTTTCCTCCTAGCTTTACCCCCCTAAACCGAAGTAAAACCCAGCCCAAACCCACCTAGCCTAAACCCTCTTTATTTTCTCTAGCTTGACCGAACCCTCCCTGTGCAAGGCAGCCCCTCGATGCACTCTCTCTTCCTCTCGCTGCACCTGGACCCAGCTGCAGCGCGCCCCAGCCAGCCGAACGCCAGCTGCACGCTTCTCTCTCTCCCTCCTGTTTATCTTCTTGGCCACGCACCTCATGTGCTGCCCTCTACCTCCTCTCCCTTATCCTCGAAGCTTTTCTGCACGCAGCAATCACCATAGAACCCCCCACCAGATCGTTTCCCTCTACCTCCTCCCCTCGCCATGTTTCCTCTCTGTCCCGAAAACCCTAACTCGAGCTAAACGCCGTTCTGCTGCCGAAGAGCCGGAGAGTTGACGCGTGGGTGTCGGGGAAGTTTTGCTGGACGTGGCAGTTGCGGTGCACCTCCTCGGAGCCGGGCCAGGACGCCAGAAGCTGCCTCGCCGCCGCCACGCCGTGCGAGCTCGCCTGCCGCTGTCGCCAAGCCCAGCCGCAGATCCTCGTCGCTCCTCTGCATCCGGCCGCGACGAGCACCTAGGTGAGCTACCCTCGCCCTGTTAGACATGCCTGAGCCGCCGTTAGCACTCCGTGGCCGCGTCGCCCTCCGTCGAGCACCCTACGCACGCACCCGTCGTCGCGGTCACCGCCAGGGAGAGGACTCACGCGACGCGCTCTTGCCTGAACCCCTCTGTTCCGGCGCGTTTTCCGGCCAGGTCGACCCACCTCCGTTCGTGCACCCTGAAGAGAAAATGTAGAGCCAGCCGTCCTTGTGATTTTTCGTTTTTGCGCCGCCGCTGTCCGAGCAACAACGGCGTCGCCACCGTCCTCGCTTTGTTGCCAGATCCGCCGCCGGCTCGGCCTCTCTTCCGTCAGAGAGCAGCAGCAGCAGCGCTGGAAAAACTCCCTCTGTTCCTTTGCGTTTTCCGGGCAATGCGGACCGCCTCCGCACACACTTGCTGAATGAAAATCGTAGCCCGAGCATCCCTCTTCATCTTTTATTTTTGTGGCATAGCGTTTTCCGCGGCTGTTTAGCCGTTATCTTCCCTGGTAGATGCGCCGCCGCCGCTGTCTTCAGACGTGCAGGCACCGGGTTCAGTTAACAGCAGTCGTAGCAGGTTTGCAGAAAGCCCCTCCCCCAAGTTAAGTCGATCACGCGCAAGTCCCTACGCGGTCCTCTGAGCCCCACCGGTCAGTTGCCGCGCCGTTTTACAAAAAGGCCCACGAACTTCGCTGTTTTTCCCTCCGCACGGACCCGGCTCGCCCACGTGTCCAGCCCCTGCTGGCGTACACGGTGGTCCCGCGATGTGCTGGTCCCACTCGTCTGTCTCTCTGGCTAGCTTCGGCCACGGTGAGAAAAGCTGTTGCGGTATTCTTTTGCCAGCGCAGCATCTGTTAGCATCGGTCCCACCCGTCACTGACTCGGGCGAAGTTCCACCTGAGTACAAAAAGTTTCTGTGAGCCTTTTTCCAAATAAAAACAATTCCAGAAAATGCATATATGTTTTTAATATTTAGAAATTGATATCTTTATTTGGTATTTCCAAATAATACAATTAATATATGTTTTAGAATCAGAAAAATGTGAGGATTTCAAATCTGCCATCCAAATAAATGTTTGACTATTTTAAATTTTCGAAAATTATTTAATTGCATTAAAATTACCTTTTCTCAATTAATTAATAACTTTAAATCTATAACTCCAAATTTGACATATAATATGTCTAAATCGATCAGCGCGACGAGCCCGTTCTAACTATGCTTTCCATGTTCTGAATTGCAGCATGCATCATATAAATAATAAGTGGACAGCAAGTGTTATGGGAGCAAAACATGACTAAAATTTAATAAAATGCTTTATTCTTGTACCCCACACCTCACCCATGCCATGCTACATTATTGCCATGTAAATTGTGCATCATTCATCATGGCATGCTTGTTTGCTTGTCGCATTTTATTCATATGTTGGTGCACTTTATTTATGTTGTCTCTTGTTTGTTTGGTTCTTCTTCGAATAGACGCCGAGCAGAAAAAATATCAGAAATCCCAGGAGTACTACCCAGATCCGTCTCTCGCTTCAACTGAGCTGCCAGGCAAGCACTACCACATGCTTGCATACATATAGTACCTATTGCCTCTATCTTATTCTTGCATCATTGAGTCGCGATTACATTAAATTAAATCCCATGTACCGCATAACCTTTACTTTTAAACCCCACCGAAGCTTGTTCCTCCATCCCATGAGCCATTACTACAGGAGTTGTTTGAGCCATGCGAGTCGTAGAACAGCGTGTGTAGGGTATGTGAGTGTCTGATGGATAACGAGGTACCTAAACAACTTAACCTGAGTAGTAATGGGATAACTAATGAAAGCGGCACCGGTGGGCAATATCTGCTATTTGGTTTTTCATGCTCACTTGTGTCCCGTAGGACCTCGAGTACTTGATTCTTGTTCCTTGACTATTCGCACTATCCACATCCGGGAGGCCTTATGGACCCCCCTGAGCCAGAGCTTGATTCCTTTCTATTTCTTGGGGCCACAAAGTAGTTTGGGGCTTTATTACTATCCTGTACTTATGCCATGCTTTACTGTTTTATTTAAGATTGTGCGTGGAGCACCTGTACTGTTTTGGATTGCGGAGTGTTTTCGTGGTATCGACAAGCCTAGTCACACTTTCGGGTTCCCAGTCGTTTACAGCCATTGGCGCAAACCTTGGGTCCGTCTCGGAGCTGGCCAACTTCGTTGCGGGTAGCTTAATGGGGTGGCCCCCTGAAATATTTATGAATCTTGTGATCGCTTTGTCGTGAATGCCTCGTTGGGTTTTGATTTGGTTTTTCTGAGGTTGATCGAGTGTGTGTTGCTATTTATGCACCCCTGCAGGGTAAATCTTTCTGAAAGCCGTGTCCGCGGTTATGGACGACTTGGAGCATAGTTTCTCGATCATAGACAAGAGAATAACTAAAGTACCGCTTTTAATTTGACTAAGTACCTGACTAGTAAATAGTGCAATACTCATGGAATGGTTAATAAAACTATCAACGGATGGGTTGTTCGTCCGCTTTCTCGTTGGTAAGCGAGAAGGAGGATGGATCTGTTACTTTATACTGTTATAACTGTTGTTTATAATTAACGGACATCCGTCTATCATTGGTTAGGCGGATGGTTAGCGAGTATCTATAGACTTGTTAGTTATTATCTTTTGCTGCAATTGCGTCACCCCAGGTATATGTCCCCTTTAGAGGCATAAAGACTTGCTGAGTACCCCTAGGGTCTCACACGATAAATTGTTTGATTCAGATGAACAGGTGTATTTGCAAGATGGATACTGGGTGGAGGAGTCCGATGATGTTGGCAACGATCACTCGGTGTAGAGATTCCGGGGATGGGGATCCACGAGATCTGTGGGAGGGATGTGTTTACTTATGTGGCATCTTATGTCGATTTGCTTCTTGTCCGTACTCGGATCTTGTTTCCCGCTTCCGCTTGATACTCTGATGTTTGATGTATGAGGAGCTATCCTACACTATTATCTCTATCTAGGATATTTGGATCTTGCCGTATGGCGTTGCAATATTTCTATTTCTTTTAGATGGTATGGCTCTAAAAACTGTTGTAAGGTAGCTTGCATATATACTCACTTGTGTATGTATTTGATCTCTTTGCCTGTTGCCTACGCCGCTCGCTCTTGTCCCGATATTCTGGAAGTGGTTAGGATGGCCGACGGGTCTACACGTGGGTGGTCCCTGGGCCCCCGCTGTACTATTTTAACCACTTTTGGTTCATCCAGGCTTGAACTTAGAGCGTAGGGTCCGAGGTTGTTACAATAATTCATCATGATTACGCAGAGCAGTAACCATACCAGATATAGTGCAGATCTGCGCATGCGCTTCTTCCATCGTGATACAATAGTCTCCATACCACTTGCCCTTAGAGTCGTACATGAAGAGGCTTACCGTAACCAGGTAATGGTGGTCCGCGGAGATCCCACTTGACAGAAAACTGTCGACAAAATATGTTTGTCAGCGTTGGGCTAACAAACGATTTGAGGTTCAGTAGCCAACTAGTAGTTATAATTAGTGCGGATAGCAAAGATAAGGGTAGCTCACCGCTTGTAGCCAGAACTTCTTCTTCCTTGGTAGTAGGATCTGCCATCCTCCGAGTTGCTCGGCTCGTCGGTGGCGGAGGCGGGCTAGAGCCTCGCAACGATGGCTACGACATGCGCCATTGGAGCTCGGGATTAGCGACTGGGCGCAGCAACTTGGCGCCGAAAGTCAAATGTCCGAAGGGACCGTCCTGCCTGGAGGGTGGATTCCGACGCTGCCGGTGACAGGGGAAAGGTGGGAATGGATTTGTGAAATTGGTCAACGCATTCAATCCACTTAGTTCCTCGATTTTCCTAAGAGGTTGCCGCGTTAGCGCTCGTGTCACAGACAGATGACTGACATGAGGGTCCCGACCGTCTACTTCACGGGGCGGTTTAACAGAATGTTTGAATTTGGCAGGGGTGAGATGAGTTTGCCTCGAAATGGCCCCTCTCATTAGTTGGCGGCCCAACTTTTCGAAACATGGTAATTTCAGGCAACTTAGGTACCGCCATGCGCTGGCCTGCAAACTTTAGTACCACAGACGAACATGCACGCTTCATTGGGGGAGAACCTTCCAGTCTAATAGCGCCTTCGGGGATACCTAAGGGGCCCTTCCCAGAAGGGCACATGTGTAACTGGGGGATAACAGAGAGCTCCTATCCCGGAGAACCCGCATCTCCTCGCAACAACTCTTGAAGGCTAGCACCCTCAACAACCAAGGCTCCCTCCACCTCCAACGACAGACCGACCGGGAAGGTAACTCCGGATGGTGTGGAGAAGCCTAGTAGCAACAACCATAGAAGAGTTAGAAGATGCCCTTCATAAGAAAAAGGAAAGTCTCGCGCAGCTGGACCCGGGCGTACTAGACACTAATGTCTCTGCAAGTTCTTCCGAGCCTGCAACAAGGGCTCTAGGAGGCGAAGCTGCCTTTTTAGCTCCTTGGATGCTCAGCGCTCCCCTTGGAAAAACACAAGCATCAGCAAGTCATGCCTTGAATACAAAATCCAAACAAGATGGAGAAACAAGAAAGGGATATTACCAACATTGGGTGTTAAGGGGGCACTTCACTTTCTTCAGCAAAGGAGGAGATGCTCTTGATGCGGATCGCTCGCCCGAGGCCACCTCCCGCGAGCGCTTCCAAGCAAGGTCCTGCGCTTCGCGGGATGCGACCTCCAGGAGCGCTTTCCCGTTAATAGCCTAGGAGGATTCCCGGAGGGAAGCTCTACGGGGACAACCTTCCTTCGGGGATCGATGGAGGATGAAGTGTGAAGCTGGGTGCCGGCAACAAGGCTGCCTACGAGCACCTCGCTCTCCTCCCAGAGAGCCCCCTCTGTGTCGGCCTGGCCCTGGAAAACTCTACCTCCCCCCTAGCTCGAGGAAAGGTCCGCGGATGATTCCGAGGCTAGCGACTCCTTGTCGGAAACCTCATCCTAGCTTCCAGATTCATCCCTAGACTCATCCCTATTTGCCACCCCTCTGGCATTGCAGACAGGCAGGGCTTCCAATATGGCATCCCGATGAGCATCCAGGTGAAGTGGCACCACCGACATCGGTAGTTCCCTAACCGCATTTGGCGTCAGGAGCCTCCGCATCAACGCCAAATAAGCTTATGAAGAAAGGTCGTTCTTCTTTCCACGATGGAGGTGGGTGGGGTCGTTACTGCCGTTGTACTCCCACGTCGGATGAGATCTCCTCTACAGTGGTGCTAGGCACCGCTTGATAAAATCAGATGTGACAACGTGGATGGAAAGTCCACCCTGCACCAGCTCCTGGATCCAATATGCGATCAGAGCCAGATCCACATCCTGGGAACTCAACCTTGCCCAGGAGCGGACAAGATGGCCTGCCACCTCCGGATCTTGCATCCAGGGTAGCAAACCTCCGACCACCACCATACAGAACTTACCCCGCCATTCGTCCCACTTGGACTTGAATTGGCCTGGGGGATACTGCTTGGACCGCTGCTTCCGGAGGATAAACGTGATGCCTCCGGTGATCCTCGACCTCTTGTCTACTTTGGGAGTGAAAAAGTGGCGGAACAACACTACTGAAGGCATCACCCTGATGAATGCCTCGCAGAGGTGTGCAAAAGCCGCCAGAGCCAGCATGGTGTTGGGATAGATCTGCACGAGGCGAAACCTATACACCTTCATCACTTCGAGGAAGAACTCCGAGAAGGGAGGGACAAATCCCGTGCGGAGGAAGCATGCATAGACAAGCATCTCCCCCTTCCCTACATTGTGGCAAGGACGACGAAGCTCCATGGATCCCACCTCGTGGAGCTTGCCCGCCACATGGGATAGCAGATCCTGGAGTTTGTCATCATCCAGTGACGGCGTGACGCGTGCGGGCGGGAGATCCTTGCTCTTTGCCACTCCTGACCGCATCCTGGATGACGGCGCTCCTTTGCTGACCACTTCTGCCGCTAGGTTTGCCATGATAGCAAGGGGATTGGAAGGAATTGGAGAGAAATGCGTAGGGTGGAGAAAAGAGTAGGGGACCGATTTATAGAGGGGCCTATCTCATGATCCATCCCTCAACCATGTGGAAACTTGCGCACTTGCTCCTCGAAGCGGTGGACGCGCCCCCTCGGAGGAACCACAAGCTTGTACCCAAGGCGCATGCCATCATAACCGCAGCAAAACCTCGCGGTAAGTCCTATAAACGGAGCAGGAACTACCCGGTATTGTACGACCTCAGTCGGACTAGCGCCCGGGGGCTACTGTCGCATCCAGACCACATAAGAGTCAGAAAGTTTGGATACGGGACTCCGCGGGATTTCCTCCAGAGAAGACGGGGGCTTGAAACTAGCTATCACTCCCGAGGGCACGAGCCTATGGGGGCATCATCCCCGGGGAGACCCTCCGCACCCGGGGATAGCCACCCTCCGCATTGGCGGCCGAGAATCCTAGCTAGCGCCACACGGGATCCAACAGCATCTCTACTGGTGATCCTGGCACGACAAGGCCACCTAGAGACAGGAACCGAGCGGACAAGACAAGTTCGAGGCCATTCTGCTACCAACAGTTGGCGACGCGCGGCACCAGGACAGGATTGGTAGGCCACGTTGCACACCTCCATCCGCCGCGTGGAAGAGCTTGCACCAACGCGTGTAATCCTACCCCCGTAGTGTCCCCTTACCCCTATAAAAGGAGGCCCATGTCGGAGGAGAAAAGGGGAGCATAGAACATTCCCGGGGAAGGTATCCAGTGTAACCTTGTGATAATCAGATAGTAGCTAGTAGACGTAGGGATCCACTCACTGCGAACCTGAACCTGGGTAAAAAAAATTGTGTATCTCTCTCTCTATGACTGTGTTCATCTAGCTCGCTGGACATTGCGCCCCTGGCCGAACAACAAAGGGGGACTCATACCCCCGGTGTCGAAAATCACGACACGACATATTTAATCGACCGAAAGAACCACAAATCGATACAAATCTAGCGTGCATGACAATAATATGCTCAAAACTAGACGCTAACATACAGTTCTACGCTGCTAAGGCAAAGAGTGGGTGGTTTGAGGCCTTATCGCCATTGTTGCAGGTCGGGAGCACCGGATGTGCCAAGAAAGAAGGTGTCGCGGTCATTGATCCTCTGCCGCAAGTAGAAGCGCAGTGCTCGCCCTCGATCTACCACCGTGTGCTGCCCTTGCGGTGGTCTTCGATCTATTGACGGTTTCGTAGAGAAACCGCCGACGGTGAGAGGGGAGAGAAAAAGGAGTGGTTGTCAATGGGGAGAGTGAGAGTGGTGAGGGGATTTATGGCGCACGTTCTCTATGCGGCGCGTGCCTCTCGCTCTTCTCCGCACGTGCACCCGCGTGCCGACCTTTGGCTCGTCAGGGCCTGTCTCCGTAAAAACGCCTATTCTGGCGTTGCTAGCAGGCCAAGTTTTTAGGTGCTCTAAAACTCATGCGGTGTGAGTTCGGTCCGGGGTCGTATTTTCCAAACGTCCTTATTCTTGTCAGTCAGGTGTGCGAGAAACGGGTACACGCCCTAATAAACACACAGTTATTTCTGGACAGAGAGGGTAGCATGACCACGTTGCTAATATTATCGTTGTTATCAGTCGCATTGCCAATGCAAGGGCGATCGATTGGTGCGTTGCCAACACACACCATATGTTATCTTGCTGTACTTAGGCCCACACAAAGAATCTGACATGTATGCATGTGGGACGTGACATAGAAGCTACCTCTAAAGTCACCAATTTACTGTTACCCTCGACTAAAGCTGAACTTAACTTTTGATTTAAGGCAGGTACTCTGGGACCCCCATGCCCAAGTAACTGAAAAAGTTTTTGCGTTCCAAATATTATTAATTACTTGAAGCAGTTTTAAATTCCTGGCAAGGTAACTGGCCAGCAGTACACAACTGTAATTCCACACAACAAAAGTGGCACCAGCCTTTGGAAAGCCATGGTGATGGCCTTGAGCTCCGAGCTGATCGATGACCGTTGTGCTTTAGCCAAAGCCAAGAAATCAAGAATACAAGCAGCATCCAAGTAAGCAAAGGAAAAAAGAAGGAAGAGAAGAAATTCCTCACTTGCTCCCTAAGGAATTTAAGCTTCGCTTTTGCTAAACACGGAAGCACGAAAACCGGCGCGTTGTGTACCTCGTCTTTTGACCAAGACCCATGAGAATGCGTCGTCGTATAGCTTGTATGAGGATTGAATTCACAACATGTTTGGTGATAAAGATATTTCTGCGAGATATATGTTCTTGGCTTTCACCCTTTCATTGGAAGATAAATGCAGACATCTAGTGTAAACCATCAACTGGTCAGTTCTCAATCGATAGCATGAAAATAAATACTCTAAGTTAAATTTAAAACGTAAATCCATTGAAAAGTAAAATTCCAAACATCTGAATTGACCTGTCTGAGAAAAGGGGGTACATTGCGGTAGTGTTTCTTCTTTCTTCCCACATCATTGACCTGTTCTATGTTGTTTCTTTCCAGCCGCCGCTGTTCTCACCTCGGTCTAAATTTCCTCCAACAACATGGTCAAGTGCATTCGCAGTCAGTCACCAAAAGCCATCTCTTTAAGACTTGACAACGCAAGGACGCTTTGGAAGTTTAACTACTCCCACAATTTGCTTACGTACATTAATTTCTTGTGTCACTTGGCACATTCTTACACACCAACAAATAAAAGGATCAAGAGACCTTGTCAAACCAAACTTTTGGCAAGATCAACAAGTAGAAGTTTAGAACCAATGCCAGTATGAACAGCAGCTAACGCAACAAGCGTCCTCAAGTCCAACTTGAAAAACAAGTGACAACATCATATAAGTTACTAAACCATTGCTTCCATACTAAGTTGGTGTTAGAGTGGGTCCCTTGATGCTTTTCTTTCCCTATAAACCCTCCTCTTCTCCTCCCCCTGCCTGCCTCATTCCATCATCCCCTAGATAAGCTCATCCCTTAAGCTAACCACTCCCTCACTCTTCCTTAACCTGCTGTCAGGTGTCTCAGCCTTCGAATTCAAAACCACTAAGATAAACTAATGGATCTGGCAACGACGCCGGCGCGGCGGCCCATGGAGCCGGGGCTGGCGCGGCGGCTGTGGCACGTTGTGCTCGCCGTGTGCCACATGCTGCGCCGCGGCCTGGGCCGGAAGCGCCTCATGATGGACATGCACCTCCTCCTCGGCCGCGGCAAGCTCGCCGGCCGTGCGCTCCGCGGCCTCCTCGCCCACCCCACCGCCGGCCACCACCACATCGCCGCCTCCTCGTCCACTTCCACCATGGCGTCCTTCTACGGGCACCGTGCCCGCGAGGTGGAGTTCAGCTGCACCACCACGCCCTCGTACCCGCAGAACTACGGCCTCTTCCCATTCAAGGGCCGTGGCGGGCGCGGCGGCGGCGGAGGAGGAGGCCGTGGCGACTACGGAGGCCTGGACGCCGCCGCGGTGGCGCGGGCGTTCGAGATGATGAGCGCCGACGTGGAGTCCGGAAGGGCCACGCCGGCGGTGGCCGGTGCGACACCGTCGCCGATGGTGGCGTGGATCCTGGGCCGCAGCCCCGCCGGCGTCCGGCCGCTGCGCGTGACCGACTCGCCGTTCCCGGTCGTGCCGGAAGGCGGCGGCTGCAACGAGCGCGTGGACGCCGAATGCGACGACTTCATCCAGAGGTTCTACCAGCAGCTACGGATGCAGCACTCCGTCGCCACCCCGGAGTGCTAGCTAATAAGCTATATAGCTGCGCGCCGTACCTGTACTCCTGTAGTGTAGCTTGATAATCTGGCCGTACGTACGTCGCCTCGTCGCCGGCGTTGTGGCCGGCTACCTTGCTTTGCTTTCATTCGCAACCGCGCCTAGCGTGACGTGTGTGCGTACGTGCTGCGTCGTTGGTCGTGTGGTGCTGGCTACAGGCTGCTTGCATGCATGGTTGCGTGGACGGCGACGGCCGGGCCGAGATGCGTGCATACCGCGGCGAGGCGTTACCAACGGACGCTCTGATGATTCGCCTTTTAGCATCAGACAAAAGTGTTTCATGTGATCATGTCTCTACTGGAGTATATTTCATAAAGCAAGCATTGATCATAGTATTTCACTAATGAGTTCTAGCCGTTTTCGTAAAATTACTGCACGGGCATCAGATTTGTATGGCCACATTCATGCGATGTTTTGAATTTTGGGATTCAACGGCGGTATTTGTCAAATCATTTTGCCTTTCGAAAAGGAGGTCACTGGTCACCAGCAAGATTCTTCAATCTACACACCCAACCACGATTTTATTAAAGCAATATTGAAAAAGCTCCTTCCAAACCAGGTTACAACTTTACAAAGCAACACAACTACACAACACACACGCTAGAGAGTCACGCAACCTCGACATTCGCATTCGGTGAGTAAATCCTCGTCGAGCTTCTGTACAATGCCTAGGGCGCACAAGTCGCTGACATCTCAATAAGTAAAAATAGCAATCATGCAACATCTGCACAAACAAAAGGTATATTTGCAACATATACAAAACTCAAATGAGAAAATTAATGCACATATAAATTTTTGGCTGAAATTACACAAATTAATTGAAACTCTAGGGTAAGTGACTAATTAAACTTTGCACGAAGTGACTGAAACTTCAGAGATTAATTCCAGTCACCCTGCGCTTTAGCAGTTCCGAAATCTGGATTGTAACCACATCTTCAAGCTATCTAGAAGCGCGCGGTTGCCCCTGTGCACATCTACCACGGCGCGAGCTAGTAATATCCACCGACACGACACGCACAGTATATCTGGCCAGGCCACTTCACGCCAGCCGTACGATTCTTGTCTTGATCCCTGAACGGGGATCTCGTAGGCCATTGGCTCCGGTGCGGTGCCAACCAAAGGCAAAGGAGGGTGCGTGACCTTTTCAATCGGAACAACGTCCATGGGGTCACTCAATTATGCCAACCGAGCTTTTTCCATCTCGCATGTCTTCGCCTGCATGGCAGCTTGTGCATGCACTAACGTAACTGATGTGTCATGTTGTCATAGGTTACCAGTTACGGTGGTGCATGCTTATCTGTAGTAGTATTACTCTGAGTGGAAGATATTTTCTAGATAGAGTGCGTGCTTTGCTAGTGGAAGAGATATTTTCTATATATAAAAAAAGCATGTGTGGCCAAACTTTTCAGATTTCGTTACATGTGTTTGGAAATTAAGGACGTTCCCAATTTTACAAATGATGTATGGTACGGGGTGTAAACGGTGAGATCAAATCGATTTTTTGCTTGTACATTTTTTCTCCTCGGATTCTGAGCAGAGCGAGTAATAACGGGATGTGGATTCGAATGTGGATATCATCACATGGATCTGAACCGGAAATCAGAGGGAGTTAGACCGGAAACAAGAAGTGGTTGAATGAATATTATCATAGGTACCAAATTATACTAATTCTAGTAAAACTTTTGAGCGAGTTAACCTTTTAGCTTGCAACGGTTAATTACTCCCTCCATTTCAGTTTACATGTTCTGCGTGTATACCTAGGTCGTCAATTTACTCAATAAAATATAAATTATATAGAATAAAGTTATACCATTGGAGAATACTATTTTTTAATGGTATAATTTTTATGGTATAAAATTAATATTTTAGTGGTTAAATTGATAACCTAGGTATACACGTATGAATTGTAAACCGAACCGGAGGGAGTAGTTAAGATATAACGATCTTTCCGTCTATAAATAAATGACTTTGATTTGTCTAGATTCGCATGTATATAAACATATTTTAGTGTGTAGATACATTTGAAGTTAGACAAAGGGGGCGGACCCAAGTAGAGCCTAGTGGGGGCCAAGACCCCCACTCAAAGTTCAAATTCATGAGAAAATGTTGGAAGTTTTAAAGAAAGTAGCCAAAATTTGTTAGATTTAAGTAAGATGTGCCCCCACTCTAATTTGTTTCAGGATTGCGCCTCTCAAAGCAAATAAAGGCAAGTCGGGTGGTCTCTTCGCTTTTGCACGGCTTTTGGCTTTGGTGTGTGGCTTTTGGTTAGGCGCCCTCTCCGGCCTCCCTCTTGGACGACGGGTCCAGTCTAGATCAACCCGTCAGACGCGCGCGCACTTTTGGTACGAAATCGATCGAGCTGGGCCGGGGCTTGCAACTTGGCATCCTGTTCAAGCCATAAAAGGCGAACATGGCTCAGCCAGAGTGACATGGATTTTTGAGGTTCTCTTCTACTAACAGATCCATCCTTCTACCCTAAAAAAACAGATCCATTCTTCTCGCAGCTGAGAGGACGAGAGGAAAGTTTCCTACGTTTTTCGCGGAAAAACGAAAATTAAATAAAAATATGGAAATTTTGCAAAACGGAAATAAAAACGGATTTTTTAAACGGAAACGAAACCGGAACTGTTTTTCGGTGGAACAGACATGAAAACAGAATTTCCATTTTCGTCTAATATGAAATTTCTATTTCAGGATTGATATGCGTGGTCAAATCAAACTGACTCATTACATGACCTTATCAAGGCAAACTTGCAAAACTTCTCATCACAGAACAGACGGCCATGTAATCTCTTCAAGGATTCGAGGAGCCTTATACGATTTGATCTTTCCCTTATTCTCTTGGAAAAGTAGCACTGTGATATACAGGGAATAATTTTGTTAGTTTTCTTGAATGTTTGAGATTTGTTGCATAATTTCAGGGTTCTCTTGGTTTTAGATAAAATCTGCATCGTTCTGCGTCTGCACCATATTCAGGTCATATCTATTTTCGACAATCCTGCTTCTCTTTTTTGTTTTCAAGTTTCCTGTATTCGTTTTCGCTTTCGGAAAACATATAAAAATAAATGTGATACCACTCAGTTCTGTCTGATTCCATTCCGTTTTCATCCCCAGTTGAAACAACAAACCCGCCTACTACTTGCATGGAACCTTACCAATAGGTCATGGCTCACTGCACTGCACCGCACCCAATAGAGAGTTCTTTGACTTTGTGATGAACGCGTGCTAACGTATTTTCTCTAGCAAACTGGAGAAAGGCAAACACAGGAAAGTGTCCCCCAATAAAGTGCTTTTTTGGCTAAGGAAATCGTCTTTTCACAACAAAGGTACTAGTACGTTTGGACAAAAGAGCACCGAAGTGTTCAGATTAGACCCCGTGAAAGGCCACAGGCCGCCTACATGCGTGACTCAACTGATGGTGTTGACAATCGCTTTCTTTTTATTCTCAATCTTCATCTCTTCTTCCAGTTTGGAACAGCAAGCAACTAGCCATCACTTGATTATATACTACATACAGATTGACTAATTCATCTCCAGCCTACAGGCTCCACTTCCGTGTTTCAGATGGAAGCAATATACAGTCAACACCTGGATTACAACTCAAGTGTGACAGACAGCAGGTACTCATCTTTGGGCAAATGTTAATGAAAATAGCATGCATCGTACTAGCAGAAAACGGGCCTCTAGTTCCAGTTCTAGACGGGCTCTAGTTCCGGTTCTACAACCGTGACTGCGGACTCGGGACTAGATGCCCCTATCTCTAGTAACCGAATCGGGACTAGGGGCCACCATGTGGCAGCGGCAAAGCGGCGGGCGGGAGGACCTTTAGACCCGGTTGGTACTAGAGACGGGGGAGCTGGATTTAGGGATTTTTTATTTTCAATTCTTTTTCACTTTTATATACAATTTGGTGCACGGAGATCATTAAATCACTAGAACCCCGTGGCATGTTGATGCATATATAATATAAAATATAATATACATATTGATGTATATATAATATAATTTGTCTTACCAGCATATATATATATACAATTTGGTTACATGGAGATCACAACCGGGATAGAGCCCGTCAATTCGATTACATGGAGATCATTAAATCACTAGAATCCCTTGACATGACATTTTTCCGTTTGACATGCTCCACCAAAAATCCCGCCAATTCCTCTTGAATTGCTACTACGCACTCCTTCGGTTGGAGTTTCTCCCGCATTCTTCCAACTACATATAAAAAAGAGATCAATATGAATATCAATCGTCATAATAAATATTATGGATGACACTCAACACAATTGATGGTAACAAAATCAAATTGTGAATATATTGTTGACGTACTGCTAGTAATGTCGCTCCGTCTCGCTCACTGACATCTGAACGAATGAATTCGCAAATGAAGTATCCACACAAATTAGTACCTGGTGGCTGCCTCTCGCACTTTACGAGAATAAAGTTTAATCAAATAATAATCAAGCATGATATAATGATATTGAAACTAGAATTAAAAAGATGCATGGACCTAGCTCGTACTACTTACCTCGACCGGATGAAAACTAAGCTCATCTTTAAGATCAACCTACCGTATTCTTGGTGAAAAGTTGTCAACCCTGCCTGGCAAAAAATTGAATAAACGAGTTATTTGTTACTTGATATCTCAGAAAATGAACGAAAGAGACCGATATAGTGCGATAATGACTGAAATTGCCTCTGCAGCGCCTCTTTAATGCTTTCATACTCATTTTCATCTTTCTTTAGTGGATCCTTGATTTCAAGTCTTCCAGTGTCAACTTCAATGATTAGCAGAATGTAATGGAAGCTGTTCACGTTTATATATATATCAGTAACTCATCAATTACACTTAATATCGAGTAAGAAAAGGTGAATGTGTGCAAGACAGTAACTGACATGGGTATACTCTACAGGTACTCGAGCTTGGTATATACGGTCTGAATACGTATAGGCCCACGGTGTCGCCAAGGCCCAAAACGAAGGATTCGATTAATCTGCGGACTCTCGATTGCTTGAAGAACAAGAAGAAGCTAAAGATAGAAAGTTTGAAAGGGAGAAACCCTAACTTGTAACCGACTCGACCTGCTACCCGAGACCTAGCCTATCTATATAAAGGCTAGGAGGGGGCGGCGAGGAGGACACACGCAACCCTAGTTTCCACAACCCTCGCCAGATTACATCTGCGCGCCATTGTAACTTTCGACTCCTTCGATAATTCCACGAGCAGACAAGCAGGAGTAGGGAATCTTTGTCCCCTGTGTGCTTGTCTGTTAGCCGATAGATATCTCCAGCGCTCCCTCCTACTCCAAAACCCAAGTCCATAACAATGGGCATTGACGAGTTAAACCCTCGTCAATTGGCGCCCTCTGTGGAAATTGGGAGTGTTGATGTTGCGGTTTCTTCGGCCCCATCAACCGCGATCTACAACTCCGCAACAACGAAGATTCGCCAGCTCTTCGGCGCGTTCAACTTCATCGTCCACACGCCAGCCACTCGCCCGGCCTTCGAGTCCGTGGGCGACGGAATCAGCCTGGCGATCGGGAGCTTCCGCTTCCAAGTTGGTCAGATGGGCACGTTTCGCATGCCTGATCAGCCGACAACACCGGTGATTGCCCCAGCATCATGGTTTCCTCCATCGATCGGCACCCTCAGCGAGCTCAACACCCCGACAACAGTCGAGAACACGGTCAGCGATAGCAGTCGCGACTCCGATCTGAGCGATCTGGCCACTGAAGATGGAGCCTACGGTTCCGGATCTGAGAGTTGTGGAAGCAGCAGCTTCCCTAATCACTTCATGTGCGTCGTCATCAACGCAGGCGACACCTCTGCCAACCGCGACAACGGCGGCAATCGCGGCAACGGAACGGTGGCAATGGTGGCAACGGCGGTAACGGTGGCAATCGCGTCCCCGTTGATAACGGAGGGGCAGTCGAACCTCCAACCATAGTAAACGAGCAAACTGGCGAACGCGTCGTAATCAAGCTCAACGAGCAAGAATGGGCTCACTGCCGCGAGGCCCTGCGAGGCACCCCTCTACCCTTCGGATCCCTGCAGGAACTGCTGATGGGTTATCACTGGCTCCTGAAGGAAGAATTCAAGCGCCAAGTACAAACAATCGCGCAACTCGAGGCACGCAAAAAGGCAGCAGACGAGTCGAGCCTTCGTCGTGCTGGACTCTCTTCCTACGGAGGATCCTCCTCAAAGGGCAACGAGCACCTCGCCAAGAAGAGGCAGTCTCGGATGGCCCACCTCACCGAGCAGGAACACATAGAGGCTGCAAAAGTCCTCGACTTCGGCTCTATGACAGTCGACACCAGGGGCAATGTGGTCCCCAAAACGCCGCAGGCTGCGGTGACAGCGGCCACCATGTACCTCTTGAACAACTAACCACCAGCTGGAGACCCTCGAGCCGCCATGCACCGATCTAGGATCGCGGGCTTGGGATTAATCGAGGCCGCCCTCGACAAGGAGCCGACACCGGAGCCAAAGAAGGGCAAAGCGCTAGCAAAGCGTTACTCCTCGCCCTCATCCAGCAATGACAGCCATGACTTGTCTCGACGTCGCCGCTCACGACGACACGACCACGACTACGACGCACGTGATGATATCACGCAACGCAAGATCGACAAATCAAGAGCACGATGTGCTCGGTCGACTGACTCAGAAGAGCAGGACGTGGAGCTTTGCGACGCCAGATGCTTCGGCAGATCCATTAGGCAGAAGTGAATGCCTAAGGGGTTCAAACTCCCGTCGGAGAACCCGAAGTTTGATGGTCTATAGGACCCCAAGATCTGGCTGGAGGACCACATCTCCTCCGTCAGACTCCATGGAGGCAGTCGAAGCACTGCCATGCAATGCTTGCAGCTACAGCTGCAGGGCGCCGCCCGGGCATGGCTCAATAACCTCCCACGCGGATCCATTCGCAGTTGGGATGAACTGGTTTACAGCTTCGTGCGCACCTTTAAAGGTACGTACAAACGGACCGCATCAATCGAAGAGCTGAGATGCTGCCAACAAAGATTTAGCGAATCGCTGCGCTACTACATCCAAAGGTGGTACATCATCAAGAACTCCGTGGAGAACATCTCGGAGGATCGCGCGATTGACGCATTCAACGGTGGTGTCCGCCATTTAGAACTCAGAGAGGAGCTGGGCCGCTCAAAGCCCAAGACCATCGACCACCTGATGGAGATCGCGAATTGGTGGGCCGATGGAGAAGACTCGGTAAAGAATCACGTTCACTCCGACGAGGAGGCGGATCTCGAGCGCAGACGCGATCTCCGAGGCAAGCGTCGCATGCGCATTTACGACGACCGTGACGACGTCAACATGGTCGCGGCTGGCTATGCCGAAAGACACGACGACAACCGCAACAGCGGATACCGTAGCGGCGGATACCGCGACTCCGGGAAAACCACGCAAGTATGGCAACGCCGCACTCGCGATGAGGCACCCGCGACCTCCATCGAGGACAAACTGTCCGGGCCATGTACGGTGCACTTCTACATCGACAAGCATGATGGCAAGAAGAAGTCCAGCCACCTCCTCAAGGATTGCCGCGAGTTCCTCAAGCTACATGAGGGACTGGTTCGGATGAACCGCAATGCAGTGGAAAGAGGCTACGGAGCCACTCTAGGCGTCGTGGCACATGGCGCACCGCCACCACCACCTGGGCCACCCCCGAACGGAGCCGCACCAGACCAGAACCACGGAGGCGAACCGTACCCACGGGCCATGGGCACCATGATGATCCAAAAGAGACGCCCCTCCAACAGGGTGCAGAAGGCCATCACTCGCCAAGTCAACTTGGCCACGCACTCGCCAAGTCAACTTGGCCACGCACTCGCCACCATCCACCACTGAGTACCTCAGTGGAAGCGAGTCATGCATCACCTTCGACAAGTGCGACCACCCGCCTCAGATACCCTGTCCAGGTCATTGCCCCCTCGTACTCGAGGCGCAAATTGGAGGCTTCGACATGAGTCGCGTCTTCATGGATGGCGGAAGCGGCATCAACCTCATATTCGCGAGTACCTTGCGAGCGATGAGGATCCCTCTAACCTCCCTGGAGGCATCGGACACGACGTTCCACGGCATCGTCCCAGGGAAAGGCGTATACCCCTTGGGCAAAATCAACCTTGACGTCATCTTCGGCACGCCGAAGAACTTCCGGCGCGAGCGCATCGACTTTGAGGTCGTCGACTGGCCCTCACAATACCATTGCATCCTCGGGCGCGTCGCATTTGCTCGGTTCATGGAAGTGCCCCACTACGCCTACCTGCAGATGAAAATGCCAGGTCCCAACGGCGTTATAACGATCAACGGGAGCTTTGAGCAATCTGATAGATGCGACAGGGAATTCAACAGAATCTCCCAGTCCTTCGGCATGCAGGAGGAACTCGCAAGATTGAAAGAGACGACAGACAATAGTCTGCCTCCCCTGAGTAGGCCAAGCTCACCTGATCTCTCCTTCGACTCATCTGTGCACACAAAGAAAGTACAGGTTCATCCATCGGATCCCGCCAAGACGGCCCTCATTGCCAACAACTTGAGTCCCGCATAGGAACTCGCGCTCGTCGAATTCCTCCGTGAGCACTGGGAAATTTTTGCCTGGTGTCCTGCGGACATGCCAGGAGTTCCCAGGGAATTCGCCGAGCACGCACTCAACGTCAACCCCGACGCAAGGCCAGTCAAGCAAACAATCAGGCGACTGTCTGAGCCACGAGTGCAGGCAGTTGGAATGGAGATCAACAGACTCCTCGAGGCCAAGTTCATACGCGAGATCAAGGAAAGCACTTGGCTCGCCAATATGGTGCTGGTACCAAAAAAGGACATGGATATCCTGCGAATGTGCGTGGACTTCACTTCTTTAAACAAGCACTGCCCAAAGGATCACTTCCCGCTGCCACGGATCGACCAGATCATCGACTCCACCGCGGGATGCGAGCGCCTCTGCTTCCTAGACGCCTACTCAGGCTATAATCAAATTCGAATGAAGGAGGAAGATCGGGAGAAAATAGCGTTTACAACGCCCTTTGGTGTGTTCTGCTACAATACAATGCCCTTCGGGCTAAAAAACACGGGAGCCACCTACCAGCGGTGCATGCAGGCTTGCCTCAAGGAACAACTGGGTCGCAACATCCAAGTCTATGTCGATGACATAGTAATCAAGACCACGGAAGAATCCTCTCTAATCGATGATTTGCACAAAACCTTCGCCAACCTCGATCGCTACCGGATCAAGCTCAATCCGGACAAATGCGCCTTCGGCGTACCATCTGGGCAGCTACTCGGGTATCTCATCTCCGCGAGGGGAATCGAGGCGAACCCGAAGAAGATAAAAGCCATACTGTCCATGGAGAAGCCAAAGAACATAAGAGGCGTCCAGCAACTGGCCGGACGAATCGCGGCCCTCGGTCGATTTATCAGTCGGATGGGTGAAAAGGCACTGCCCTTCTACCAGCTCCTCCGCAAAGCTGAAAAATTCAAGTGGACCAATGAAGCGTAAGAAGCATTCGAAAATCTCAAGCACCTGCTATCCACTTCGCCAGTGTTGGTGACTCCACGAGAAAGGGAACCACTGTTGCTGTACATCTCTGCCACCAACCAGGTGGTCAGCATAGTGCTCGTCGTCGAGCGAGCTGAGGAAAACAAGGTCCACGGCGTACAACGACCGGTGTACTACCTCAGCGAGGTCCTCACGCCAACAAAACAACAGTACCCGCACTACCAGAAGCTGGCGTACGACGTCTTTATGATCGCCCGGCGACTGCGCCACTACTTCCAGGAACACCCAATCGTGGTAGTCAACGACGCCCCGTTGGGACATATCTTCAATAACCCCGACGCCACGGGGAGAGTCGTGCTTTGGGGAATAGAGCTGTCTCCACGAGACATCACATACGAAAAACTCGCGACGCAATCAAGTCGCAAGTTCTCCCTGACTTCCTCGTGCACTGGATGGAGAACCAACTCCCGGACAAGCCAGCTATGTCCTACCTCTGGACAATGCACTTCGATGGGTCCAAGCGGAAAGACGGAGCAGGCGCAGGTGTCATACTGACATCACCTCAAGGGGACAAGCTGAAGTATATCCTGCAAATGCAGTTGACAGCCTCAAACAACGAGGCTGAATACGAGGCCCTGTTGCACGGGATGAGGATGGAAAAAGCTTGCGGCGCCAAGAGGCTCATCATATATGGCGACTCCAAGTTAGTCGTCAACCAAACAATGCATGAGTGTGACGTACTGAACGACAACATGATTGCGTACCACGACCTCTACGATACACTCGAAGGAGACTTTGATGGTTGCGAGCTGCGACATGTAGGTCGCGAAAGCAACAAAGAGGCGGACGCACTCGCCAACATAGGCTCTACCTGCGCCCCCATACCACCTGGGGTATTTCTCGAGCGCATATGCGAACGCTCCATCAAGCCAAAGGCCACAGAGAAGAAAGCAAGCGCAGCAACGGACTCGGGGGCTACGCCACCCAATGAGCCAATGGCACTCGATGACTCGGAGCTAGACACGTGACTCGAGGGACCAATGAGCGTCATGATGATCGAGCAATCCTAGACGCAGCCGTACATTACGTACCTCCTCAGCAAGAGGCTACCGGACGATCCGACAGATGCGCGGCACATCGCGCGTCGCTCCAAGGCATTCGCCGTTGTCAACGGTGAACTGTATAAACGCAGCATCATAGGAGTGCTACAACGATGCGTCTCCATGGCCGACGAAAGAGCAGTTCTCCTCAACATCCATGAAGGGACCTGCAGGCACCACGCCGGCAGCCGCGCCCTTGTTGCCAAAGCTCTACGAGCTGGGTTTTACTGGCCCACGGCCATGCGTGACGCCAAGGACATAGTCCAAAAATGCAATGCTTGCCAGCGATTCGCGGACAAGCCACACGCGCCAGGCGCAGAGATACGGCCAATTCCATTGGCCTGGCCCTTCGCACAGTGGGGGCTCGACATGGTCAGCAAGCTTCCAAGGTCCTCGCGAGGAGGCTACGCCTACCTCTTGGTGGCAGTCGACAAATTCACCAAGTGGATCGAGGCCATGCCGGTGACCAACCAATCAGGACACAATGCAGTCAAGTTCTTCGAGTCCATCGTCTACCGCTTCGGCGTGCCGCACAACATCATCACCGACAACGGGACGAACTTCACATTCAAGGAGTTCCATGAATTCTGCGAGAACCTGGGGATCAACATCAGCTACGCCTCAGTAGCGCATCCACAGACCAACGGTCAGGTGGAAAAGCAAACGGGCTCGTCTGCAGCGGCATCAAGAAGCGACTCCTACGACCACTCGAACAAGCCGCGGGTTGCTGGCAAGATGAACTCCAATCCGTACTCTGGAGCCTACGTACAACTCCAAACAGCACCACGGGCTACACGCCATTCTTTATGGTGCACGGAGCAGAGGCAGTGCTACCCGCTGAAGTACGATACAAGGCACCACGCGTGGTCGCTTACAGCGAATAAAAGTCATCCCTTGCACTCGAAGACTCCGTCGACCTCCTTGACGAAGCAAGAGAAATCGCCGCAGAAAGATCCACGATCTACCAGCAGAACCTGCACAACTACCACAGTAGAAGGCTGCGCCCCAGATCATTCGTCGAAGGTGATCTAGTCCTGCGACTGAAGCAGCAGGGGCATCTCAAGCTCGAGTCCCCCTGGGAAGGACCGTATGTGATTATAGAAGTAATCCCAAGTGGCGCCTACCGCCTCAAAGATTTAGAGACAAGAGTCGCATACTCCAACTCCTGAAACATCGCACAGTTGCGATGCTTCTACCCTTAGTCGTTTTTTACTTTTACATTGCAAATAAGGCTACTCAACCAAGGCTACTTAGCCACACATTGTACCTCGCACTGTTCTTCGGATAAATAAAAGCTAAGTGCCCCAAAACTCTATGTTCTCCTCTACTTTGTCAATTTACGTACTCGGAGGCTGCGCCACCCTATACACGTCTGTTCTTCGAACCAAAAACGCGAGATCCTGAGTAGCTGGCACATCAATCGAACCCCTTAACACAAACTCAACCCAGCTGCAACGCACCTGATAGGTTGATAAGGGACTGAGATAAAACATGGCCAGGCTAACAAAAAGGACTCGCATAGTGCAACGCACCTCATGCTAACAAAGCTCTTTATACACATTTGACAATAAATTATCTACAACATCTATATGAACTTTACAACACAAGTACACTTATGTGCATGATACAAACTAGGCTACTATTGCATCAGAAGAACGTTGGTTTTTTCCTCGAAGAAGTCGATGATCTCCTCTGTTGGGCGATCCACCGCCTGATAGTGCGGCACCATATACCAAGCAGATCCTGCTGGCGGTGCTGGAGGCCCAGACGCAATGGCGGCAACATCCACGTCAGGCCTATGCAATCGCACCATTGAGAGAGCAGCCTTGGCACCAGCCACCAACTGTTGCCTCACGCACTTGCGAACCGCGGACATATCTTGAAATTTGGCAAGGAGAGCCAGCAGGCTTGATGGAGTATCATCCAGTGGGAACATCGCCTGATAAATGTTCTTCAAGCACGACTGCAACTTCTTCAGAAAGAGCAGCACTCGCGATGCACGATCCTACAGGATTGCCAGCGCAGTCGCACGATCATGATCTACCCAGAAGTATCCACTCTCTTGAAGTTGCTCCTGGGTGAGATCATGAAGGCGAATGGCAATTCTATCCTTCTCCTCCCGTGGATGGCGCGTGCTAACAACTACACGAAGTAGCACCAATAGCATAAGTACAACGTACCACTGCAAGTGACTACAAAGGAAAAGATGAGAATAAGCAAACTAACACTTGAACTGGTCGCCCAGCTGCGTCACCTCGCCAAGCAGATATTGCTCGCGGCCGGCGGCTTTTTCCGCCTTCGACTTCCACACGTCCGCGCTACCGCGAAGCACGGGCAACTCATGCTCCAGCTGCTTCACGCGATCACGAAGTCGCAAAAGCAATGATAGCTCCTCTACCCTGGAGCGCGACGGTGCCACGGTATCATCAAGAGATGGCGAGTCATGGGTTCCCCTCACGGGATCACTTGATGTACCCTACCACAAGTCAAGATAGAAGCAAATAAGGCGATCAAATCAACACAAAGGCAAAAGGTCAGATGCATTCAAGACCAGCATAAAGTATCAGCAGATACACTCGCCAGCAGGCATGTTCTTAAACAAAAGGACATAAACTAATCAACTATTACAAAGCTTACTAAGGAGCAGCTGGCCTCTTCGACTTCGATGGCTTCGAGGGCTTCATCAAGTCCGTGGTAGTATCAGACGCCACTGACTTTCCGCCGGCCCCTAAGGCCGAAGCTTTCGCCGCCTTCTTGGCACGTTGGAGCTCCTCAGAGTACTTCACAACAGTATTTATCAAAGGATGCCCATATTTGGCACAGGAAGTCGCGAAAGGAGCGAAGACTACCTGCTGACCGTCCGCGCCAACAGGCATCGCCTTCGACACCACGGAAGGATCGATCTCAACTCCGTGGGCCTGCACCATGGCGAGTGACATGGTCGTGCCAGCCGCACGGAGTGAGTTCTTGTAGCTGGAAGGCACACCCCCGGCAAGTGATTCTACCAGCTCGTCCATATTATCGATCAGCTCCGCCTTAGGCATCAACTCCTCCTAGAGGCGACTGAGGGCGACCTTGGCCTTCGAAAGTGTATCCTGGATGGCGGCGCTACTATCCTCGACTGCGGACACCGCGCCCGCCAGAGCGTCATCGCGACGAACGGCATGTGGGTCAAAGCTCAAATCGCCAGCATCTGTACATGAACCCATGCAGGGACAAAAACATCAACGCCACCAGCAAACACATTAGAAGCAGAGAAGAATAACAATATCCACAAGCAAAAGTACCTGAGAGGGCTTTGGCGATTGAAAACAGTTGTTCTTCGAACAACTTTTCCCTGGCTGCAAAGGAAGCACGCAGATCCTCTTCACGCTTATGCGCCTCGTCACGCGCTGCGATTGCCTCGCGATGACCCTTCACAGCCGCGGCAAGTGTCTTCTCCATGGTGGCGGCGTTACGCAATAAGGCATTATGTTCAGCTACAGGACAAGCAAAAGTTGATCATCAGTCGACTATATCAAAAGGAGCAGACGAAGGAGAATAAAGTGCGGAATACTCACTTTCAACCATGCGGTGACGCGTCTCCAGAATTGCATGTTGGCGACCCATCGCCATCACCTGTTCTGCCAAGTGCGCGGCTTCCTTCACAAGGAGCTGTAGCACAACCAAGGAATCAGCAGAGGCAACAAACAACGTTGACTGCAAACTAAAACGAAGAAAAGCTATACTTACATGGTCCTCCAGTGACTCTAAAGATGTCTGTTGTGCCGTCACCCGGGCAACCATTCGATGCTCCCCTGCATGGGGAGAACTGGAAGAGTTGTGCCTGGAGTGGGCCGCCACCGGAGGGGAAGGAGCGCGCTCGACCTCTTCCTTGGCCTTCGATGTCGCGACTCCTGATTCCTTTAAAAATTGGACATCGCCAGAAGATGACGACGCCTCTTGACTACAAGATAACAACCATATCAACAAAATGGCAAACCCAGAGACAAGCCAAAAGGAAGCAAACAGAGAAGAACAAGTGAACTAGAAAGCTTACTAGTCAAACTTGTCAAAGTCAAACGTGGCCTCCACCGACTCCGATGAAGACTCCTTGGGCAATCGCATCTTCTTGCGAGAATATGGTGCCACAGCCCTCACAGGAACGGCAGGAATTGGCGACTCTGCACCAACGCCCGTGCCTTCCGGAGTCGAAGGAGACGACGCATCGGAGTCCTCGTTGCGCGAACGCTTGCGAGTATCCGGGCTATCGGACTCGGGGGCTTCCTCCTCCACATCAGAAGGGACAGTCGACTCAGACTCATCCTCTTCCAAGGCTTCGCGAGGAATAATCCCCTCAGGGAGAGGGGGCATACAAGGCGACACCACCCAATCCTGCATACAGACAACAAAGATCAGCAAAAAACAAGCAAGCAACAGAAGAGCAATCGACAAAAATAAAGCTACTGCATAGCACAACTATACCTCAGGAGGAGGATTCGAAGCATCAATGGGAGGAACAACTGGTTCACTGGGAAGCACATCCTTGCCAGTGTACTTCGTGACCAGTCGAACCCTCTTGTCCACCTCACTCGCGGACATACCATTGGCAGACACGCGAGTGGGATCATCAGCGCCAGCCCATTTAAACATGGGGTGGACTCTGGCTTGCAGAGGCTGGACGCGACGGCGTAGCCAAGTTTGGATGAGAGCGCAGCCTCCCTCCTCTTTACCTATGCGACTCTCGAGGTTGCAGACATGTTGATACAGCACGTCTGTCTCCGCGAGCTCGTCAGGCATGACTACGTTCTTCCAGGAGCGCATCCTCCTGCACGGCGTCATGGGATCGAAGGGCGCGAGTCCAAAGTGCTCATCTTTGGCCTTCTGATCACGGATGTAGAACCATTTGTCACTCCATCCTTGGACGGACGCTGTGAGCTTGATGTCGAAGTAGGTGGCGGATGGGTCGACGTGGATTTCGCAACCACCTACATCATAAACTAAAGAGCCAGATGCAGACTGGCGCTTCAATTTGAAGATGCGCTTGAAAAGGCCAAAGTGTGGCTCGATTCCGAGCCAGCACTCACAGAGTGTGATGAAGCAAGAGATGTGGAGGATCGAATTTGGGGACAGCTGATGGAGCTGGAGCTCGTAGAAACAAAGAAGACCCCTAAAAAAGGGGTGAAGAGGCAAGGAAAGACCGCGAATGATGAATGCAAGAAACATCACTCGAAAACCAGCGGGAGGAGCAGGAATGGTCTCACCACTAGGGACGCGCGCATCGGCGACTGCCGCGGACAGCACTCCGTCTTGGCGAATAAGAGGGAGATTAGACGCCTTGATGATGGAAGGGCGCCACGCACCATTTGTGACGCGGGTGCCCGCGACCTTTTTCTTCCCGCTAGCGGCGGTGCTGGTGCCCGCAGCGGCGGAGCCGCCCTTTTTCTTCGCTGCGGCAACAGTGGCCCGGAATCAGTGGTAGCGCCTCCCTTCTTCTTCCCCATTGCACGACGGCGATGTGAGAGAAGAAAGTAGCTCGGGAACGAGCGGAGCTGGTCCAGCGTCGTGGAGGAAATGGGCGCAGGAAAAAGCAGAGGAGTAGCAGCAATGGCGATGGCAGCAAAGAAGAATGAGCATAGATGGGAAAATTACCGCCGTAGCGCCGCTACTTAACCCCTGGAAGATGCAATCCAACGGCTCAGAAAAAACCCTATTGGACACGTGGCACACATCGTGTTGGACACGTGGAGAAGGGGAAGTGCGAACCATCCCTCCACTACTCCCATTACGCACGGAAATCGAGGAGACGCAGTTAAAATAAAGATTACGCACGCCCAGTCAAATCAAAGTCAGGAAGTGGGACCCACTGCTCGTCACGTCTCGTCAAACTCGCTCACGCGGGCAACTGAGGTCATACAAGCATCAGCACTGACGTCATCAAGGCTACGGAGCAAAAAACTTCGACTACTTTAGTCCTTGCTGGAGTTTTGGACTCCACCAAGCACTCGGGGGTTACTCCCATAGGGAGCGCTGGCCGTGCACCCTACGATTTTCTTTTTGCAGGAATAAGGAAAATCAAAAGGCGAACCCAACCACTCGAAATACGATTCAATTATGGACATGGGTTACTCCCATAGGGAGGGCCGGAAACAAATTTGACTGAAACAAGCAAAAGACGACAGCGGTCGCAAAATGATTCTTTAGTCCCTGCCTAAGTCTTCGACTCAATCAAGCACAGCAGTCGCAAAATGATTCTTTAGTCCCTGCCCGAGTCTTCGAATCAACCAGGCACTCGGGGGCTACTCCCATAGGGAGCGCTGGTCGCGCACCTTATGATTATTTATGCAAAAACTGTGTGTCGATAACATCCACACTCGAAACTCATGGCGACACTGCCTCATAATTTTCCCTACAAAGAGACTGCATCTCCTGGGTCACCCGAATCGTCTCCGCGATGATAAAATTCGGTTGCCACGCTTACAGCGTGAAGATAAGACCTGCATAAGGCCTGGCAACGCATTTAGCTGCGCACTACTAGAAATATATCCGTGCCTACAGGTACGATGAACATGCCTTGACGGACGCGTCGAGTGCTCACACCCATAAAACTGGAATTCGACTCCTGTGAGACCTCCGCGGCTTGAGTCGAATTACGCCAGCACTTTTCCGGATTCGAGTCCGGGGACTCGAGTTCAAATAGATTGCGTTGTTTCACCCTAAGGTGGTTAACTGATACTGATACTTCGGTTACATCAGGCACGCATATCGACAATCCCTATGACACAAATAAAAGCAGTCGAAATATATACTCATTCAGGCACTCGAAAGACTTCAAAAGTCCCCAGTCGAATATGCGATTCCACTGGACACTTAGGGGCTACTGACATGGGTATACTCTACAGGTACTCGAGCTTGGTATATACGGTCTAAATACGTATAGGCCCACGGTGTCGCCAAGGCCCAAAACGAAGGATTCGAGTAATCTGCGGACTCTCGATTGCTTGAAGAACAAGAAGAAGCTAAAGATAGAAAGTTTGAAAGGGAGAAACCCTAACTTGTAACCGACTCGACCTGCTACCCGAGACCTAGCCTATCTATATAAAGGCTAGGAGGGGGCAGCGAGGAGGACACACGCAACCCTAGTTTCCACAACCCTCGCCAGATTACATCTGCGCACCATTGTAACTTTCGACTCCTTCGATAATTCCACGAGCAGACAAGCAGGAGTAGGGACCTCTACGAGGCCTGAACCTGGGTAAATATTTGTCCCCTGTGTGCTTGTCTGTTAGCCGATAGATATCTCCAGCGCTCCCTCCTTCTCCAAAACCCAAGTCCATAACAATGGGCATTGACGAGTTAAACCCTCGTCAGTAACACTCTCACCTGAAGTTATAAGGAAACATTATTCTCTTTTTGTAATGTTGCCTCGGTATGAACCTTAGCATGTTACGCTCCCTCTCCTTGGAGAAATCCCGTAGCAATCGTGCATTAACTCGGCGTGGGTCAATGAACCCATTGTCAAAGAAAGATTTCCTTTTGGTCACATTTCTCGCTCTTCATTCTGCAAAATAGCGTAGTGAGGATAATTAAAGGCAATGAACGAGCTGAGTTAGAGACTTTATCATAGAAATAAATGAATCACTGATACATTGCAAATGTATCTATAATTTTTGATGTTCCATGCTTGGTTTTATCTACTTTCTTGTGTTTTGTCCACACTTTGGAGTACTTTTCATATGATTTCTTGGACTAACCTATTAGCAAGAGCAACAGTGCCAGCTGCCTGTTTTCTGCTATTTTGGTTCTAGGAAAGTCAGAATATGAATATTCTCGGAATTGGACAGGACAAAAGCCAAAAATCCTATTTCACCAGAAGACTCCCAGAGCCAGAATATGAGACGAAGTGGGGTTGGGGCCCAGCCACACCACCTGGCCGCGCGGGCTAGCCCAGGCCACGCTAGGGGGTGGTCTGGCCGCCCCAGACTCCCCCTCGGTCTCTGATACATTGCAAATGTATCTATAATTTTTGATGTTCCATGCTTGGTTTTATCCACTTTCTTGTGTTTTGTTCCAACTTTGGAGTACTTTTCATATGATTTCTTGGACTAACCTATTAATAAGAGCCACAGTGCTAACTTCCTGTTTTCTGTTGTTTTTGGTTCCAGGAAAGTCAGAAAATGAATATTCTCGGAATTGGACGGGACAAAAGCCAAAGTGCCTATTTTTCGGAAGTCATCAGATGCCAGAGTACGAGACGGAGAGGGGTTAGGGGGCCACCACACCACCTGGCCGCACGGCCCAGCCTGGCCCGCGCCAGGGGATGGTGAGGCTAGCCCTGGCACCCCCTCGGCCTCCCCTTCCGCCTATAAGATGCCCTCGGGACGAAAACCCTAAGTACCCGATCCAAAATCCACGAAAGAGTCTGTAGCCGCTGTCATCTCCATCCCTAGATCGGGAGGGATCTGAAGCTCTTCCCGGCACCCTGCCGGAGAGGGGAATTCACCCTGGAGGCCTTCTTCATCACCATGCAAGCCTCCGGTGTGATGCGTGAGTAGTTCATCCTTGGACTACGGATCCATGTAGTAGCTAGACGGCTGGTTCTCCTCCTTTGTGCTGTCATGTTTAGATCTTGTGAGCTCCGTTCATGATCAAGATCATCTATTTGTAATTCTGCATGTTGTGTTTGCGGGGATCCGATGGATATTGAGATGCTATTTCAGATTGATTATTGATTCTATCATGTCTTTGTTATTTGTGATCTTGCATGCTTTCCGTTGTTAGTAGTTATCTTGGCCAAGTTGATGCTAGCAACTCCAAGAGTTAGTATTTATGCTCGATAGTGGGTTCATGCCTCTTGTAATCTGGGGAAGTGACAAAAATCACAAAGGTACTAGATGTGCTATTGCTAATAGGGAGAAAACAACACTCCTTTGTTCATAGAACAATCGTATTGTTTACTTTACACGCAATTCGTAAAGCAATAATCTGTTGCTTCCAACTTAATACTGGATGGGGTTCGGATGATAACCTGAAGGTGGATTATTAGTCATAGATGCAGTTGGATGGCGGTCTATGTATAATGTTGTAATGCCCAATCAAGTCTCAAAGGAGTCAAGATGATTAGTATATGCATGTATTGCTTTCTCGATGTTTGTCAATTGCCCCGCTGTAATTTGTTCACCCAGCATGTTATCTATCTTAAGGAGAGCCACCTCTAGTGAACTATGGATCCGGGTCCTTGTCTTTTACATTCAATCTACAAACTATTTACTTCTTTGTGTTTACTTTTTGCAAACTTTTACTTCTTTCCATTCGATACGTTTAATCCTTTGTTTTCCGCAAAACACGGTGAGATTTACAACCTCATCGCAAGTTGGGGACAAAGTTCTGTGGTTGTGTTGTGCAGGTCTCCACGTTGCTACTAGCACCGGTAGTGCGCCCTTCGAAAGCTCAGCTAGTAACACCTTTGGGGTGTTTCCTTGCTCCTACTGGTTCGATTAAACCTTGGTTTCATAACTGAGGGAAACTTGTTGCTGTGCTCATCATACCTTCCTCTTGGGGTTCCCAACGAGCTCTACATCAACACCGCACCAGCACTTTTCTGGGCGCCATACATAGAGCCATCAAGCATTTTTCTGGCACCGTTGCCGGGGAGTCAAGGACATCTTCACAAGGGGAGTCCCTCATAACCAATCTCTTTACTTTGTTATTTTTGTTTTGCTTAGTTTCTTTTTGCTTTGTTTGCTTGTTTTGTTATTCAAAAACACAAAAAAAAATAGTTTTACAAGATTGCTTTCTTATTTGAAAACCCAAAAAATGACTACTCTTGAAAACACTAAGTTGTGTGACTTCACTAGCACCAACAACAATGATTTTATGAGCACACTTATTGCTCCACCTGTGCCTAAAGATACTTTCTTTGAGATAAAACCTGCTTTGCTCAATCTTGTTATGAGAGAACAATTTTCTGGTATTGGTAATGAAAATGCTGCTTCCCATCTAAATAACTTTGTTGAACTTTGTGAGATGCAAAAGCATAGGGATGTAGATGGTGATATTATTAAACTGAAATTGTTTCCTTTCTCTTTGAGAGAAAAAGCTAAAGAATGGTTGAATTCCTTAACTAGGAATAGTATTGATTCTTGGACTAAATGCAAAGATGCTTTTATTGGAAAATACTATCCTCCTACTAAGATTATATCCATGAGAAGTGAAATAATGAAGTTTAAACAACTTGATAATGAGCATGTTGCTCAAGCTTGGGAAAGAATGAAATCTTTGGTAAATAATTGTCCCACTCATGGACTGACTGCTTGGATGATCATCCAAACTTTTTATGCAGGATTGAACTATTCTTCAAGGAACCTATTGGATTCTGCTGCTTGAGGTACCTTTATGACCATCACTTTGGGTGCTGCAACAAAACTTCTGGACAATATGATGGTTAATTATTCTGAATGGCATACTAAGAGAGCTCCACAAGGTAGGAAGGTAAATTCTATTGAGGAAACCTCCTCCTTGAGTGATAAAATTGATATTATTATGTCTATGCTTGTTAATGGGAAAGCCCATATTGATCCAAATAATGTTCCTTTAGCCTCCTTGGTTGCTCAAGAAGAGCAAGTTGATGTGAACTTCATAAGAAATAACAATTTTGGCAACAATGCTTATAGTAATAACAATTATAGGCCCTACCCTCCTAATGATACTTATGGCTATAATGGTAAACCTAGATTACCTAGTGAAGGAAGAATTTTAGAAGTTGAAAGAGCCACTAAAAACTTCATGCAAATTCAATATGAGCAAAATAAACTATTCACTAAAACTATGGAGGAACAATCTATCATCTTGAAGAACATTAGCCATCAACTTGAGAGTCTAAATAGGGAAATTCCTAGTTTACAGTTGAAACTCTCTAATGCTGAAAGAAATATATCATCTTTGTCTAAAGCTCAATCTTCATTGATTAATAAAATGGTTGCTAAACTTGAAACTAATGAGAATCCCTTTGCAGCTACTAATTCTATACAAGTAAGAATTGATGAAAATGTTAGACTATTAGCTGAATTACATGCTAAGTGGGAAAGAGATGATGAAATTGCTAGAAACATTAGTGTTTCTACTATCACCACCACTAGTGTTAAGGCTAGTAATAGTTCTACTACTTTAGATGATAAATTTGATTTTGATCTTGATGGTTGTAATATCTCTGAAGTTATTAAGTTCCTACAAAAGCTTGCTAAAAGTCCTAATGCTAGTGCTATGAACATGGCTTTTACAAAACACATTACTGATGCTCTCATAAAGATTAAAGAAGAAAAGATGAAACGTAAAGCTTCTATTCCTATTAAACAAGAAGATGGTTGGGAACCCATCATTAATATGAAAGTGAATGACTTTGATTTCAAAGCTTTATGTGATCTTGATAGTAGTGTTTCTAGTATGCCTAGAAGGATTTATGATATGCTTGATTTGCCTCCTCTTGAAGATTGTTATTTGAATGTCCCACTTGATGATAATGCTAAAAAGAAACTCATGGGGAGTCTTAATGATGTTCTTATTATGGTTAACAATGCATATGTCCCCGTTGATTTCTATGTTTTGGATGTTGAATACAATGCTTCTTGTCCTATTACTTTGGGAAGACCTTTTCTTATAACTGTTGGTGCCATCATTGATATGAAAGAAGGCACCATTAAATACCAACTCCCACTCAAGAAAGGTATAGAACACTTCCCTAAAAAGAGAGAAAAGATTTATTTTGCTTCTCCTATGAAAACAAAATTTGGTTTTAATGCTTCTTCATTTGAGAACACTTGATTCTTTCTTGCTTCTTATGCCTAACTTAAAGGCGTTAAAGAAAAGTACTTATTGGGAGATAACCCAAAAGTTTTAGATGAGTCTTGGAAGTTATTACTTCAGTAATAACCTCTCCTTATCCTTTTTATTTGCTTTTTGTGCCAAGAGTAACCTCTAATGAGAGAGAAGTAATGATTGGGAAAGTTGCTATCCCAAAACAGATTTATGTGCTTCACCATAAAAATTTGTGTAAAATCTCTGAAGGTCTTTTTGAGGCGTGAATTTTTGTGATTCTGCCCCAGGTTGTTATCTAACTTTCGTTAGCTCAACACCTTTTGATTTGACCAACAGAAGGTCTTCGAAAAAAATCGTCTTTACCTGCTGGTCTGTTTTGACAGATTTCTGCCATTTTTTGCATTTGCTTCTTGTTGGTTCCTTTTTGAGTTCTTTTGGGGAATTGAGCTTTTTGAGGGAAGTGCTACAGTAGCTAGTGTTCTAATGGAAGTTTATTTGGTGTTAGAACTGAACCTTAAGACTTATTTATCTTGAGTGCACTAATGTTGCTAATAAAGATTGTGTGAAGTTTTGTATGAAGGAAAAATTTCAGGTGTATGGAAGGAATGAGTAATGAGATGAAGGATGGACTAAAGCTCAAGCTTGAGGATGCCACGTGTGTCACCCCAATAAATCTCCAAGAAGTACAAGCGTCAAAGCTTGGGGATGCCTAAGGCATCCCCTTCTTCATCAATAAAAATCCCAGGTTTCTTCGAAACGCTTCATTTTTATTGTTTCATGCACATTTGTGTTGTTCTTGGAGCGTCTTCTTTTTCTTTTTCGTTTTGGTTTTTCATTTGCTTAGTTTTCTGAATAAATTGGTTGGACCCCCTGTTTCTTACATTAGTTTGCAAATAGTTTGGTTTGGTTTCGAAAAGAGTAGAAAAGTTCATGCTTATGTGGTAAAAAGAGCTTGTTTTTGACAGTGGCCTATGCTCTGTCATGCCATGCTTGATATTGTTTTGGCTTTATGCTTAGTATTCTTTGCTGTAGCATGATTTGTTATAAACAATTGAGATTGTTTAATGTGCCTTGGATGAATCATGCGTTGTTTTAGCATATTAAAGCATAGTATAGTGGTATTCTCCTTTGATGCTTTATTTGGGTTGACTTGGCGCATGCTCACACCATGTTATGACTATCTCAAGTCACCATAGCCTTTATGATCCTTTAGTTTTAAACTTGTAGTATCACTTTATGATTTGATCAATGATGTTTGGTCGCTCTGCATGATTATGGCCATTATTGCTCTCTTAGTTTGTCACTCCCAGTCTTTTCCTAGCCTCCACAACAAAGTATGAGTTCCACTCATGCATACAACTCCCGAAGCCAAGTTATTACAAAGAGTCCACCATACCTACCTATTAGCTTATGCTATTCCAAGTATATTCATGCTTTTGTTTACCTTCCGAATTAAACTTGTTATGAGAAAACTAGTGATTAAAGCTCTCACGAACTTGATGGCACACTTTACTTTACTTGCCCTTAATAAACTTGAACCATTGTGTCTTCTATGTTGTATATGCTTGCACTTATTTGTTGGGAATTAGCAGAACCATGCTTTCATGGGGAACACTTTCAACATTGCACTTGCTACTTGTACCTAGTTGATATCTTGCTCTTTTGTATATGGATGTCATCGGTGTGAAATGAAAGGGGAGCTTGTAAGTCCATGGAGTTATGTATATGTGTTAGAGAAACGCATGGGTCGCTAGTCTAATCCATGCTGACATGGTGGAAACCTGCAGCGTAACCATAATGAGTTGTCTATGAAGCATTCTTCTTATAAAAAAAGAGTCCTATATTGAGAAAGAAAAAAGAGAAAAGGGAAAAAAGAGATACTATGAAAAGAGGAAAGCGAGAAAAAAAGCACCATATTCCCATGGTAAATAAGAAGAATGCTGAGATGCTTGTTGTCTGCTTGCCTTGTCATTTTGATATGGGGATTCTTCCGTATCATCGGGCAAGGGGTACCCCGTTGGTGGTTCTCTATGATACACATGTACTTACAATGACAAGAACTTACCGGTGACTAAACTTGAGTAGCATGAGGAGCGGCCCTCGTATACAAGGGACATGAGATTTCTAACTTATACTTCGTCAAGCATGTACACCATAGTTTGTTCACCTTAACCTTAATCACTTCAAGATGCTTATGATAGGGGCAATGAGAGCTGAAGTTATAAGTACCATAATTTTTGGAAGCTCTTTATGAGACTTGAATCCCTACTTCCTTTTACAAAGGCCTTTCTTCCACCATTATATTGAGTCTCCACCTTCTATCTTTATGCACCTACTTTGAGAGCATAGTGGCCATTCTTAGTTCTATGTGCATTGTCCCAAGACTATTTGATTGATGCATAACTTGTTATTGCTTGTTTTAAACTATTGTATCTAGTCACTCTTATGAACTTTGAAGGTGTCCTATGCATTTATATTTGCTACTCTATGAGGGACAAGCTGAATGCTATTATGCTATGTTTTCTTTATGTGAAGCAAACAAACGTCTTGAAAAGCATTGTTATTCATGAATATTTTGTTTGTGCCTTTTCATGTTGCATCATAGTTTCTTTGTCTTATTGCTAGAACTTTGTCTTTCATGTTATGATTGAAGTACTATGATCCCAGCTTTGAATGTTTTACAAATACTTTGATCAAGTCTTTGATGGTGCATGTCACCTCAAAAATTATTCTTTCTTTTTATCACTTAACTACTCGAGGACGAGCAGGAGTTAAGCTTGGGGATGTTGATACATTGCAAATGTATCTATAATTTTTGATGTTCCATGCTTGGTTTTATCTACTTTCTTGTGTTTTGTCCACACTTTGGAGTACTTTTCATATGATTTCTTGGACTAACCTATTAACAAGAGCCAGAGTGCCACCTACCTATTTTCTGTTGTTTTTGGTTCTAGGAAAGTCAGAATATGAATATTCTCGGAATTGGACGGGACAAAAGCCAAAAATCCTATTTCACTAAAAGACTCCCGGAGCCAAAATATGAGACGGAGTGGGGTTGGGGCCCAGCCACACCACCTGGTCGCGCGGGCTAGCCCAGGCCGCGCCAGGGGGTGGTCTGGCCGCCCCAGACTCCCCCTCGGTCTCTGATACATTGCAAATGTATCTATAATTTTTGATGTTCCATGCTTGGTTTTATCCACTTTCTTGTGTTTTGTTCCAACTTTGGAGTACTTTTCATATGATTTCTTGGACTAACCTATTAACAAGAGCCACAGTGCCAGCTGCCTGTTTTTGGTTCCAGGAAAGTCAGAAAATGAATATTCTCGAAATTGGACAGGACAAAAGCCAAAGTGCCTATTTTTCCAGAAGTCATCAGATGCCAGAGTACGAGACGGAGAGGGGCCAGGGGGCCACCACACCACCTGGCCGCGCGGCCCAGCCTAGCCAGCGCCAGGGGGTGGTGAGGCCAGCCTGGCACTCCCTCGGCCTCCCCTTCCGCCTATAAGATGCCCTCGGGACGAAAACCCTAAGTACCCGATCAAAAATCCACGAAAGAGTCTGTAGCTGCCGTCATCTCCATCCCTAGATCGGGAGGGATCTGAAGCTCTTCCCGGCAGCCTGCCATAGAGGGGAATTCACCCTGGAGGCCTTCTTCATCACCATGCAAACCTCCGGTGTGATGCGTGAGTAGTTAATCCTTGGACTACGGATCCATGTAGTAGCTAGATGGATGGTTCTCCTCCTTTGTGCTTTCATGTTTAGATCTTGTGAGCTCCGTTCATGATCAAGATCATCTATTTGTAATTCTGCATGTTGTGTTTGCGGGGATCCGATGGATATTGAGATGCTATTTCAGATTGATTATTGATTCTATCATGTCTTTGTTATTTGTGATCTTGCATGCTTTCCGTTGTTAGTAGCTATCTTGGCCAAGTAGATGCTAGCAACTCCAAGAGTTAGTATTTATGCTCGATAGTGGGTTCATGCCTCTGGTAATCTAGGGAAGTGACAGAAATCTCTAAGGTACTAGATGTGTTGTTGCTACTAGGGAGAAAACAACAATCCTTTGTTCATAGAACAATCGTATTGTTTACTTTACACGCAATTCGTAAAGAAATAGTCTGTTGCTTGCAACTTAATACTGGAGGGGGTTCGGATGATAACCTGAAGGTGGATTATTAGTCATAGATGCAGTTGGATGGTGGTCTATGTATAATGTTGTATTGCCCAATCAAGTCTCAAAGGAGTCAAGATGATTAGTATATGCATGTATTGCTTTCTCGGTGTTTGTCAATTGCCCCGCTGTAATTTGTTCACCCAGCATGTTATCTATCTTAAGGAGAGCCACCTCTAGTGAACTATGGATCCCGGTCTTTTTCTTTACATACAATCTACAACTGTTTACTGCTTTGTGTTTACTTTCTGCAAACTTTTACTTCTTTCCATTCGATATGTTTAATCCTTTGTTTTCCGCAAAACACGGTGAGATTGACAACCTTATCGCCAGTTGGGGACAAAGTTCTGTGGTTGTGTTGTGCAGGTCTCCACGTTGCTACTAGCACCGGTAGTGCGCCCTGCCAAGGCTCAGCTAGTAACACCTTTGGGGTGTTTCCTTGCTCCTACTAGTTTGATTAAACCTTGGTTTCATAACTGAGGGAAACTTGTTGTTGTGCTCATCATACCTTCCTCTTGGGGTTCCCAACGAGCTCTACATCAACACCGCCATCAAGCATTTTCTAGGCGCCGTGCATTGAGCCATCAAGCGATTTTCTGGCGCCGTTGCCGGGGAGTCAAGGACATCTTCACAAGGGGAGTCCCTCATAACCAATCTCTTTACTTTGTTATTTTTTTTGCTTAGTTTCTTTTTGCTTTGTTTGCTTGTTTTCTTATCAAAAACACACAAAAAATTAGTTTTACTAGTTTGCTTTCTTATTTCAAAAACACAAAAAAGTTAGTTCCTACTATAGTTGTTGGTCTATTATTGCCTTACTTTGTCATGCTTTCTATCAATGGTTGTTTTCTTTGAAACTGAATCTTATTGGCAAGGTGGGTTCACGGAAGAACAAAAATAATATTATAAGGAACACCGCTTGTCACAAAAATGGAAACACTTATGGGAACAAATTGATAAATTGAATACCATTGCTAGAAACATGTGCTCTACTTACAATGTTACTTATTGCTTTGATAAATCTTGTTGCTGTAGGAGGCATAAACACCTCCCTTTTCAATGTGAGTATAATGATAATGTTACCATATCTTCTTATGTTAAAGGAAATTATGACTTTTATGATGTGGAACAAATTGAAGAATTTATTGCTTGGAAGGGTGCATTTGAACTTGCTAGTTTGCTTGCAAATACTGATGATTCACCTTATAAATATGAGGTTTATGATATACTTAAACTTTGCTTTGATAATTACAAGGTAGAAAATGGCTATATTCTTGAATATCTTAATAGATGCTCTCCACCAATGGAAGAGACTAATGCCTTGCAGGAACCTATGGAAGAAGAAATTGCTAAAACTGGAAGACCATTGGATGAAAAAGAGGAGGAGAGTGATGATCAAGGGGAGGAAGAATGGATCTACCCATCCCTACCTTCTAATGAGAGTAACTCTTTACCCCTTACATTATTTGATTATCCCCCATGCTTACCAAAGGAGGACGAATGTCATGTTCCTGAGGATTCTTTTGAAAATGTTTATAATAAAGCTCTAGTTTTTGTAGATCATGAAAAGCATGCTTTGTGTGATAGTTATATTATTGAGTTTATTCATGAGGCTACTGAAAATTATTATGAGAGAGGAAAATATGGTTGTAGAAGTTTTCATGGTATTGAAACACCTCTCTATGTGCTGAAAGTTTTGAAGTTATTCTCGTTTTATCTTCCTATGCATGTCACTTTGTTCTTTGTGCATTTATTTGCATTCAAGATTCCTATGCATAGGAAGTGGGTTAGACTTAAATGTGTTTTGAATTTTCTTCTTGATGCTCTCTTTTACTTCAATTCATATTTCTTATGTGAGCATCTTCTCAAACTATCGTGCCTAACTTAAAGGCGTTAAAGAAAAGTACTTATTGGGAGATAACCCAAAAGTTATAGATGAGTCTTGGAAGTTATTACCTCTGTAATAACCTCTCCTTATCCTTTTTATTTGCTTTTTGTGCCAAGAGTAACCTCTAATGAGAGAGAAGTAATGATTGGGAAAGTTGGTGTCCCGAAACAGATTTTTGTGCTTCATCGTAAAAATTCGTGAGAGAGCTCTGTATGTTGGATTGAGCTGTAATTGTTTTTTCTTCTGCCTCGGGTTGTTATCTAACTTTCGTTAGTTCAACACTTTTTGATTTGAGCAACAGAAGGTCTTCTAAAAAATTCGTCTTTACCTGCTGGTCTGTTTTGACAGATTTCTGCCATTTTCTGCATTTGCTTCTTGTTGGTTCCTTCTTGAGTTCTTTTGGGGAATTGTGCTTTTTGAGGGAAGTGCTACAGTGGCTAGTGTTCTAATGGAAGTTTATTTGGTGTTATAACTGAACCTTAAGACTTATTTATCTTGAGTGCACTAATGTTGCTAATAAAGATTGTGTGAAGTTTTGTATGAAGGGAAATTTTCAGGTGTATGGAAGGAATGAATAACAAGATGAAGGATGGACTAAAGCTGAAGATTGGGGATGCCACGCGTGTCACCCCAAGAAACATCCAATAAGTACAAGCGTCAAAGCTTGGGGATGCCCAAGGCATCCACTTCTTCATCAATAAAAATCCCAGGTTTCTTCCAAACGCTTCATTTTTATTGTTTCATGCACAGTTGTGTTGTTCTTGGAGCGTCTTCTTTTTCGTTTTTGTTTTGGTTTTTCGTTTGCTTTTGTTTGCTTAGTTTTCCGAATAAATTGGTTGGACCCCCTCTTTCATACGTTGGTTTGCAAATAGTTTGGTTTGGTTTAGAAAATAGTAGGAAAGTTCATGCTTATGTGGTAAAAGAGCTTGTTTTTGACTGTGGCCTATGCTTTGTCATGCCATGCTTGATATTGTTTTGGCTTTATTCTTAGTATTCTTTGCTCTAGCATGACTTGTTGTAAACAATTGAGATTGCTTAATGTTCCTTGGATGAATCATGCGTTGTTTTAGCATATTAAAGCATAGTATAGTGGTATTCTCCTTTGATGCTTTATTTGGGTTGACTTGGCACATGCTCACACCATGTTATGACTATCTCAAGTCACCATAGCCTTTATGATCCTTTATTTTTCAACTTGTAGTATCACTTTATGCTTTGATCAATGATGTTTTGTCGCTCTACATGATTATGGCCATTATTGCTCTCTTAGTTTGTCGCTCCCAGTCTTTTGCTAGCCTCCACAACAAAGTATGAGTTCCACTCATGCATCCAACTCCCTAAAACAAGTTATTCAAAAGAGTCCACCATACCTACCTACTAGCTTATGCTATTCCAAGTATATTCATGCTTTTGTTTACCTTCCAAATTAAACTTGTTATGAGAAAACTAGTGATTAAAGCTCTCACGAACTTGATGGTACACTTTACTTGCCTCTAATAAACTTGAACCACTGGGTCCTTCTTTGTTGCGTATATGCTTGCGCTTTATAAGTTGAAATTAGTAGAACCATGTACCATGGGGAACGCTTTCAACATTGCACTTGTACTTTGTACCCCGTTGATATCATGTTCTTTTGCTTACGGATCCCGGCGATGTGAAATAAAAGTGGAACTTGTAAGATCATGGAGTTTTTATGTGTGTTAGAGAAACGTCTGGGCCGCTAGCCTAAGCCATGACTAATCATGGTGGAAACTTGCAGCATCACCATAATGAGCACTCTATGAAGCATCCTCAATAAAAACCTATGCAAATAGCAAATAAAAAGATCGTTGAGATGCTCATTGTCTGCTTGCCTTGTCATTTTGATTATGGGAAAGCTCCCGCATCATGTGCAAGGGGTACCCCGTTGGCGGTTCTTAATGATACACATATACTTACAATGACAAGAGGTTACTCGTGACTGAAGTTGAGTAGCATGAGGATTGGTCTTCGTAAGTAAGGGGCATGAGATTTCGGTTTATAACTTGTCAAGCATATCCTCTTAGTTGTGTCACTTTAACCTTAATCACCTTAAAGATGCTTATGATAGGGGCAATGAGAGCTGAAAGCTATAAGTACCATAATTTTTGGAAGCTCTTTATGAGACTTGAATCCCTACTTCCTTTTACAAAGGCCTTTCTTCCACCATAATATTGAGTCTCCACCTTCTATCTTTATGCACCTACTTTGAGAGCATAGTGGCCATTCTTAGTTCTATGTGCATTGTCCCAAGACTAGTTGATTGATGCATAACTTGATATTGCTTGTTTTAAATATTGTATCTAGTCACTCTTATGAACTTTGAAGGTGTCCTATGCATTTATATTTGCTACTCTATTGAGGGACAAGATGAATACTATTATGCTATGTTTTATTTATGTGAAACAAACAAAAACGTCTTGCAAAGCATTGTTATTCATGAATCTTTTGTTTGTGCCTTTTCATGTTGCATCATAGTTTCTTTGCTTATTGCTAGAACTTTGTCTTTCATGTTATGATTGAAGTACTATGATCCCAGCTTTGAATGTTTTGCAAATACTTTGATCAAGTCTTTGATGGTGCATGTCACCTCAAAAATTATTCTTTCTTTTTATCACTTACCTACTCAAGGACGAGCAGGAGTTAAGCTTGGGGATGTTGATACATTGCAAATGTGTCTATATTTTTTGATGTTCCATGCTTGGTTTTATCCACTTTCTTGTGTTTTGTTCCAACTTTCGAGTACTTTTCATATGATTTCTTCGACTAACCTATTAACAAGAGCCATAGTGCCAGCTGCCTGTTTTCTGCTGTTTTTGGTTCTAGAAAAGTCAGAAAATGAATATTCTCGGAATTGGACGAGACAAAAGCCAAAGTGCCTATTTTCCGGAAGTCATCAGATGCCAGAGTACGAGACGGAGAGAGGTAGGGGGGCCACCACACCACCTGGCTGCACGGCCCAGCCTGGCCCGTGCCAGGGGATGGTGAGGATAGCCCTGGCACCCCCTCGGCCTCCCCTTCCGCCTATAAGATGCCCTCGGGACGAAAACCCTAAGTACCCGATCAAAAATCCACGAAAGAGTCTGTAGCCGTCGTCATATCCATCCCTAGATCGGGAGGGATCTGAAGCTCTTCCCGGCACCCTGCCGGAGAGGGGAATTCACCCTGGAGGCCTTCTTCATCACCGTGCAAGCCTCCGGTGTGATGCGTGAGTAGTTCATCCTTGGACTACAGATCCATGTAGTAGCTAGATGGCTGGTTCTCCTCCTTTGTGCTTTCATGTTTAGATCTTGTGAGCTCTGTTCATGATCAAGATCATCTATTTGTAATTCTACATGTTGTGTTTGCGGGGATCCGATGGATATTGAGATGCTATTTCAGATTGATTATTGATTCTATCATGTCTTTGTTATTTGTGATCTTGCATGCTTTCCGTTGTTAGTAGCTATCTTGGCCAAGTAGATGCTAGCAACTCTAAGAGTTAGTATTTATGCTCGATAGTGGGTTCATGCCTTTGGTAATCTGGGGAAGTGATAGAAATCTCTAAGGTACTAGATGTGCTGTTGCTACTAGGGAGAAAACAACAATCCTTTGTTCATAGAACAATCGTATTGTTTACTTTACACGCAGTTCGTAAAGCAATAATCTGTTGCTTGCAACTTAATACTGGAGGGGGTTCAGATGATAACCTGAAGGTGGATTATTAGTCATAGATGCAGTTGGATGGCGGTCTATGTATAATGTTGTATTGCCCAATCAAGTCTCAAAGGAGTCAAGATGATTAGTATATGCATGTATTGTTTTCTCGGTGTTTGTCAATTGCCCCACTGTAATTGGTTCACCTAGCATGTTATCTATCTTAAGGAGAGCCACCTCTAGTGAACTATGGATCCCGGTATTTTTCTTTACATACAATCTACAACTGTTTACTGCTTTGTGTTTACTTTCTGCAAACTTTTACTTCTTTCCATTCGATACGTTTAATCCTTTGTTTTCCGCAAAACACGGTGAGATTGACAACCTCATCGCAAGTTGGGGACAAAGTTCTGTGGTTGTGTTGTGCAGGTCTCCACGTTGCTACTAGCACCGGTAGTGCGCCCTGCCAAGGCTCAGCTAGTAACACCTTTGGGGTGTTTCCTTGCTCCTACTGGTTCGATTAAACCTTGGTTTCATAATTGAGGGAAACTTGCTGTTGTGCTCATCATACCTTCCTCTTGGGGTTCCCAACGAGCTCTACATCAACACCGCCATCAAGCATTTTTCTGGGTGTCGTGCATTGAGCCATCAATTAGTAGAACCATGTTGTCATGGGGAACGCTTTCAACATTGCACTGGTACTTTGTACCTAGTTGATATCATGCTCTTTTGTCTATGGATGTCGTCCGTGTGAAATGAAAGGGGAGCTTGTAAGTCCATGGAGTTATGTATATATGTTAGAGAAACGCCTGGGCCGCTGGTCTAATCCATGCTGACATGGTGGAAACCTGCAGTGTAACCATAATGAGCTGTCTATGAAGCATTCTTCTTATAAAGAAAGAGTCCTATATTGAGAAAGAAAAAAGAGAAAAGAGAAAAAAAAAAGATACTATGAAAAGAGGAAAGAGAGGAAAAAAGCACCATATTCCCATGGTAAATAAGAAGAATGCTGAGATGCTCGTTGTCTGCTTGCCCTGTCATTTTGATATGGGGATTCTTCCGTATCATCGGGCAAGGGGTACCCCATTGGCGGTTCTCTATGATACACATGTACTTACGATGACAAGAACTTACCGGTAACTAAACTTGAGTAGCAAAAGGAGCGACCCTCGTATTCAAGGGACATGAGATTTCTAACGTATACTTCGTCAAGCATATACACCATAGTTTGTTCATTTTAACCTTAATCACTTCAAGATGCTTATGATAGGGGCAATGAGAGCTGAAAGCTAATAAGTACCATAATTTTTGGAAGCTCTTTATGAGACTTGAATCCCTACTTCCTTCTATGAAGGCCTTTCTTCCACTATATAAATTGAGTCTCCACCTTCTACCTTTATGCACTTACTTTGAGAGCATAGTGGCCATTCTTAGTTCTATGTGCATTGTCCCAAGACTTGTTGATTGATGCATACCTTGATATTGCTTGTTTTAAACTATTTGTATCTAGTCACTCTTATAAACTTTGAAGGTGTCCTATGCATTTATGTTTGCCACTCTATGAGGGGCAAGCTGAATTCCACTATGCTATGTTTTCTTTATGTGAAACAAACAAACGTCTTGCAAAGCATTGTTATTCATGAATCTTTTGTTTGTGCCTTTTCATGTTGCATCATAGTTTCTTTGTCTTATTTCTAGAACTTTGTCTTTCATGTTATGATTGAAGTACTTTGATCCTGGCTTTGAATGTTTTACAAATACTTTGATCAAGTTTATGATGGTGCATGTCACCTCAAAAATTATTCTTTCTTTTTATCACTTACCTACTCGAGGACGAGTAGGAGTTAAGCTTGGGGATGTTGATACATTGCAAATGTGTCTATAATTTTTGATGTTCCATGCTTGGTTTTATCTACTTTCTTATGTTTTGTCCACACTTTGGAGTACTTTTCATATGATTTCTTGGACTAACCTATTAAAAAGAGCCACAGTGTCAGCTGCCTGTTTTCTGCTGTTTTTGGTTCCAAGAAAGTCAGAAAATGAATATTCTCGGAATTGGACGGGACAAAACCAAAAATCCTATTTCACCAGAAGACTCCTGGAGCCAGAATATGAGACGGAGTGGGGCTGGGGCCCAGCCACACCACCTGGTCGCGCGGGCTAGCCTAGGCCGCGCTAGGGAGTGGTCTGGCCGACCCAGACTCCCCCTCGGTCTCCCTCTTCGCCTAAGATTCCTTCTGACCTAAAAACTCAGGGGGGGTCGACGTTTTTCTAGAAGAAGTTCCGCTCCGCTGTCACCACCAGATTCCACGAAACAGCACCAGAAACTCCGTTCTGGCACCCTGCTAGGATGGGGAATTGGAGGAGATCATCGCCATCATCATCACCATCGCTTCTCCATCGACCATCCATGTTTCCCCCATATATGAGTGAGTAATCCCCCGCTGTAGGCTATGAGGATGGTAGGGATTGGATGAGATCGTTCATGTAATGGCATCAGATTGTTAGGGCATGGTGCCTAGTATCTTCTATTAGTGCTTTATAACTTTATTGCGACTTGTTATGCTTAATGCTTGTCACTAGGGCCTGAGTGCCATGATTTCAGATCTGAACATGTTATTGATTCATTATGATAGTATTATTTATGGTCTTACCTGCAAGTTGTATACACACGTTGTTGTCCGGAACCAATGGCCCGGAAGTGACAGAAATCGGGATAACCGGAGGGAATGGCTTTGATGTGAGGATCACATGTGTTCACGGAGTGTTAATGCTTTGCTCCGGTGCTCTATTAAAAGGAGCACCTTAATTGCCAGTAGTTTCCTTGAGGCCCCGCTGCAAACGGGCTGGCAGGACAAAATATGTTGTGCAAGTTCTCATTGCGAGCACGTATGACTATATATGGAACACATGCCTAGGATTATCTAGTACTTGGATGCTTTATCTTATTTATCTGCAATTGCCCTATGTTCTGATTGCTATGTGAATTGTCTTGTCTATGCAACGCCCGTCCATCCATCCCTATGCCTACCGCACTCGAATCCCACTGTTTACTGCTATTGTTACTGTTGTCTTTACTTTACTACTGTTGTTACTTTACTATTCCTACTGCAAAACTGTTGCTACTGATAAACTGTTGTGAGCAAGATTGTTTCCAGGTGCAGCTGAATTGACAACTCAGTTGTTAAGTCTTATAAATATTCTTTGGCTCCCCTTGTGTCGAATCAATAAATTGGGTTTCACTTCCCTCGAAAATATTGCGATACACCCCCTATACTTGTGGGTCATCAATCACTGACAATAGGAACTGACGAGACCCAATTCGAGGGTGTCTTGTTTGTATAACTTATAGAATTCCTCAAAATAAATTTGGATCTCGTCTTCACCATTGAAATGCTCATTTGTAACTCTCACAAGAAGCACTAATGATCGCTCTTTTTCCTTTGTGACTTTCAAGTACCACTCATGCAATCTTCGTACTTGTGTTGGTAGAAGCTCGACCTCATCAGGTTTGACTAGAGACTTTTCGTATTCGTATTTTCATGCTATTTCCGTTTGCATGGGGACATGTGCGCCTAGCGCTTGATAAACACTAATATCAGCATCTCTAGAAAATTCCATTGCTTGATCAGTACTAATACCCTGATCAACATTGGGTAACATTTTGAGCGGGGAGATCGATTGTTTTGCCTGTTCTCCGAGTTGGGAAATGTCTCTTTTCCCGCTTGCACTACTACTTCTTGTATTATTCCTACTAACTCTCATTAGAGAGCGTGTGTAGTCATCTGCCTTATTTATCTCATATTGTGATGGTTGCTCAATAAAACTTTTAGCCACTTTTTGACTTTCGGATCAAATATCTGCTTTGGCTCGGGCTTTTTTGGTGCAAAAAAGGCATTCACTTCGGCGTTGTTGATCGCTTTGGTTTTCTTAGCAGTCATCTTGTAAGGTAACTTGGGAGGAGGCAGCGGAGTTTTCTTCGCCCTACTACCTTTCTTTTGAGTAGTAGCACTAGTCAACCGAGCGGCGGCCTTCCGATAATGTTGCCGCTGGGAGTTAGTAGTGCATGGAGGCGGAGGCGGCTGACGCGGCGGCGGATTCGCGCTATGTTATAATCTTGTCTTCCTTGAGATATTCATTATATAATCTTTTCTTGTAGTTATTGAACTGTTCGGCCATCTTTTTAAGAGCGAAATTCCTGACTTTTGACCTCATGGATTTTGTGAGATCATCATACTCCAAGACATGTAGGGTGAAATGTGAAATAAGCTTCTCTCAAAGCAGGTCTTTGTGTCTGTCCTTGACAAAGCTCATAGGGTTTGCATCTTTTTTTGCTGGCTTATTCCAATAGGGAATGTTGATCTGGACATTTTCCCTAACAATAACTCCGCATTGATGCATAAATGCATTTGCGTTATTTATGGGAAGCAACGGTTTTCCATCTGGAGAGACGTCCTCAATTGTGAGATGCGCATCAGCGGTCATCCCTTTGGCCGGGCCTCGTTTAGTTTTACCAGATTGGGTCGATGCGGAGGTCTAAAATAAGAAACATTCGTTAATATATATACACAAATCAATTAATGCATCTTCTAGTGATCACAAGAGGCTTAATATACCTCGCCCTTCATTTTGCGAGTCGCCATCGCAATCAAAACTCGCTTGCACTTCATCTCTTTGTTCTATCTCCATACAGCAGCAAAGTACTAATAAAACAATAATACATATCGAATAATCCAGTTAATGCAACAATAATATCACTAACACATCTCGCTCAATCAATCAGGACGTCGACTTCTGGCTCCTGAGCCGTGGGCGCTGAACACCTAAAGAGAAGGAACCATCACAGGAGCATAGCTCGGGTGATATCTATGAAGAAACTGCAAGGTATTGAAGAACTTGACGTCCAATGCAACCATATAGCGACGGACGTGCTCATCCTCCTCCCTGACACGATTCTGTACCACCTCCTCGAGGGCCATCTCTCTCTACACCGATAGTGGACCACACGACCACTACCAAAGAAACTTTGGGTCGACGACGAGACCCAAATTTCTCACCAAGCTACACATTCCGGAAGGTAGCACCTCCTAGTGCCAGCCCGGCGGGGCCCAGTCTCGGACAAGCCCGGCAGAGCCTAGTCCTTCCTTGTTGCCGTCGAGTCGACGACGAGGATGCGGGATGGGCATCACTGCCGATAACAAATTCCTAACTGTGCGGTTGATCCAAATTGATGTTAACAAATCGAAATAAAATCAAATTTGTACTACATTATATAGTATTTCTATTTCTATCTCTATTTCAATTTCTATTTCTATATCTATTTTCTATTTTATATTTCTCCTATTTCTATTTTCTAAATCATATTTTCTAACAAAAATCCCTAAACTAAATAATCCTAGGCAAATAATTCTATTTTCTATTTTTGCACACTTCTCTATTTCTATTTCTATTTCTATTTTTATCTCTATTTTTTATTTCTCCTATTTTCGTTTCTATATCTATCTTCTATCTATATTTCTAAATCATATATTATAAGCAATAATCATATTTCTATTTTCTAAGCAATAATTCTATTTTCTATTTCTTATGTTTCTATTCTAAATCCTTAAATCTACACTTCTTACTTCTAATTAAAATCCCTAAACTAAATCCTTAAATCTACTTCTAATTAAAATCCTAGCTAAGAAATCCGAATAACTAATTAAATAATAACTAAGAAAATAATAGCTAAGAAATCCGAGCTAAGAAACTCACATGCTAGCTCTCGACGGGCGCGGTGGCGCAGTGTGGAGGTCGATGGCGCGACCGGGGGGAAGGATCTGCAAGGGCACGACTGGGGCGGCAACGACGAGCTCCACGAGCGTGGCGATGGCGATGGCGAGCTCCACGGGGTGCGGCGCGCAGCAGTCTGGCGAAGTCTCTGCTAGCTCGATCGATTTCCTCCAAGGTAGGGAGGACGCCGACTGGCGTCTCTTATATAGCCTCTCTGTAGTCCCGGTTCATGGTACCAACCGGGTCTAGTCGCGGTTCATGGGTTGGGCCACGACTAAAGGTACCAAAAAATGCGTGGACCGTCCAAATGTTTTGACATTATGGAATCTGACACCATTTTTAAACATTTGAATTAACTAGTTTTTGCATAATTTCAAATCTGACAAAACTTTCAATATGAAAAGTGTTTGAATTTCTATAGCTAATACAAAATCATTTTCTATTTTATCAAATAATTATTCTAACTATTCAAATTATTAACCATTTTGTCATTTTCAATTAAAAATGCATTAACTAATATTTTTTGCATATTTTCGAATATGGGTAAACTTTAAACCTGAAAAGTGTCTGAATTTGAAGAACTAATTCAAAACCATTATAATTTTAGCGATATCCAATGCAAGTTTAGCGAGGCTCGGCCCCGGGTCTAACTATTAAAACTATTAATTATTTTGCCATTTGAAATTAAAAATGCATTAAATCATATATTTTGCATACTTTCGAACCTGATAAAACTTTCAACATAAAAAGTGTTTGAATTTGATTGACTTGTCCAAAACCATTTTTTTCTAAATAGTTAGTCTAACTATTAAAACTAGTAACTGGGACTAAAGATATTTTGGTAGCCTTTAGTCCCGGTTGGAGCCACTAACCTGGACTAAAGATATTTCTCACCAATCTCAGAGCCATCAAGCCACACGTCATACTTTCCCACCATTTGCCTCCGCTTTCCGCCATGTTTTTTAGCCCTTTCCCTATATATCTAGGTTGATCGTCATGTCCATCCACATATTAACACCTTCCTCTCTCACAACAATGTACATCACATACTGGGTCTTTCTGACCCTTGAGGAGACCGAGGTACTGTGCGCCTCCAGCTACCCATGCCCGCCGGGCTACCGGCTGCCCGCCGACTAGATGCTAAGTGCTGGAGGGGTTCCTGTCCCTCATGTGCCTCAAGGTTTTGTCCGCCAGACGGCCCTCACGAACCACTTCTACCTCGAGCTCATGCTGGAGCAGCGGATGGATCCCCATTAGGATCCCGACAACTATGACACCTAGAATGCCTTCTTTGCTAACCGGCAGGAAAGGGAGCTCGCCAAGTACGAGGGTGACGGCCTGCTCCTGGTGAACCACAACGAAGCTGGCCGCCGCCTAAGCTGGTAAAACCGAACTATCGCCGGCGTGATGCGCTATATCATCGCGGGAGATCATCATCGCTTGTGGTACCCGCACTTTCACCTGCCGTAGAGCCACAAGAAGGATGGCGGTGATGAAGGCCGCGGGCGTAGCAGCGTCGTCATCCGGGAGCCCCCTCCTCCGTGCGTCGTGAATCCGAGGCCGGAGTGGCAGGTGCCCCCGGAATATGTCATGGTTGACAGCCCTGGTTGAGTTTTTACATGCACCAATTTTTGAATTGGACAAAACTATTAACCTAAAAAATGTTGAGTTTTTAATTATGGATCTAGTTGTGAAAACCTCATTCAATTCTGAGCTCTAAAACTCTAAAATTACACATCTCAACTTTCACTAACTTTTTGCATAATCAAAATTTGCCTAAAATTAGACATCTAAAATTTCCTCTACTTCTAAAGCATGAAATCCCTCTCTACTTGTACTTCTAGATCATTGCGCTAAACTAACAATGAGAGATGAAAGAATAAAGTTGCTAACCTTTTATAACCTTGGATTGATGGGTGCCACCAAATCTTGACAAATCTTGAACAAAAAATAGGATGAACTTGAGCTAGCTTGGAGCAAAATGGCACGCGGCAGAGATTCGGTGAGCGTCGTACATCCATGGCTGGCTCATATGCATTATAATTAAAATCTTGGATCATATAAAAAGCTTGGATCATTTTCACTTCATTTACTTGTTGAAATCTAAAAATTTAATGTGTACTAACAACATATATATATAATTTTACATGCACCAATTTTTGAATTAGATAAAACTATTAACATAAAAAAATATTGAATTTTAATTATTGATCTAGCAATGAAAACCTCATTCAATTCTGAGGTCCGCAACTCTAAAATTACACATCTCAACTTTTAGTAACTTTTTGCATAATCAAAATTTGCCTAAAATTACACATCTAAAATTTCCTCTACATCTAAAGCATGAAATCCCTCTCTACTTCTAGAGCATTAAGCTAAACTAACAATGAGAGATGAAAGAATGAAGTTGCTAACATTTTAGAATCTTGAATTGATGGGTGTCACCAAATCTTGACAAATCTTGGATAAAAAATTGGGATGAACTTGAGCTAGCTTGGAGCAAAATGGCCATGGGCTCAGGCAGGGACGAAGCAGTGTATATATAGAAAAAAGATTAGTCCCTGTTGGTGTTACAAACCGGGACTAGTTCATGACCTCTAGTCCCTGTTTGTAACACAAAGCGGGACTATAGGGTGTCCTGGCTCCTAGCCGTTGGCGCCGCACCTTTAGTCCCAGCTGGTATTACCAACCGGGACTAGAGGCCTCATCGAATCGGGACTAGCCACATGCGGCCTCCTAGACGTTGGAACCGAGACGAACCGGGATTAGTGCCCACACTACTCCTGGTCCCAAACCCAACCGGGACTAGAGCCCATGGCAGCTCCAAACCAAAAATCTGTTTTCTACTAGTGCCAATTAAGAAATGGAAATTCGGCATGCAGAATTGATGCTGACGGTGAGCTTGCTCCGATGTCATGCAAACAGTTAATCACAGTTCATCATAAACTGGAGGATCGATCAGGGGATTCGCTGGGGCAGGTGATGACCCACAAGTATAGGGGGTGTATCGCAGTATTTTTGATAAGTAAGAGTGTCGAACCCAACGAGGAGCAGAAGGTGCTGGCTAGTGGTATGGATCAGGAATTCTCTATAAATACTTAGCAAACGGATTTTTAGGGTTTTTTGATAATGCAAGTAAATAAAGTACGAGTAAATAAAATACAATAGGAATAAATACAACAAGTGGCCCAATCCTTTATTCAGCAAAGGACAAGTCGGTTGTATTACTTAAGATGACCAAACGTTCTTGAGGACACATGGGAAGACTGTCAAGTGCTTTCGCTTCATATAGTTGATTAATCTTCTTTAGCTTGCTAAGTGTTGTGTGGGTGAACCTGTGCTAATGTACCGACCTTCCTAGGACTAATACATACTTGTGATTATACCCCTTGCAAACATCCATAAGTACAAGAAAGTAATTAAGGTAGAAACCTAACCACGGCTTTAAACTCTAAGACCCTTACGTACCTAGTGCAATGGTTTCCTAACGAGGGTTCAGTTTTCTGTCACTCCGGCAACCCATACGATTAGTAGTCAAATACACAATGCATTCCCCTAGGCCCATATAGTCGACGTTCACATGACACCACTAGAAGAAGTACACCACAACTTAAATATCAAACTATTGAATCTTTCTCAACACAACTCCACTACTGACAACATGACTTCTCCCATGTCCTCAAGAACAAAACGAACTACTCACAAGACATCATATGGATCATGATTAGAGATGGAATAATGATGTATAACAATCTGAACATAAACAATAATTCAATGGTTCACTCAATAGCATCAACTACAAAGAGTAATCAACACCGGGAAAGTTTCCCCTAAGAACTATCCAAGATTCAACCCAATTGTTACAGCAATATGGAGATGCTGATGATGGTGCTGATGGTGATGATGATGGTGATGATAATGATGATGATCCCGATGAAGTCCAGCTTGATGGTGGTGTTGATGACGATGATCTCCCCTTTCCGGGAAGGAATTCCTCGGGCAGAAATCTGTCTGCCGGAGAGATCTTTCTCTCTCGGTATTTTCCGCCCCGCAGAGGAGGCAAAATCTTTCTTTGGTAGCCCTCCTAGTCTTAGGGTTTCGGGAGGAATATATACGCCAGAGGAGAGAGCCAGAGGTGGGCCAGGGCGGCCACACCACCTGGTGGCGCGACCTAGGGTGGCCCGCGCCAGGGGGTGGTGTGGGCCCCCTATGGCCCCCGCTCCTCCTTCTGGCATCCTTTGCCTTCTGGAAAAATAGGATTTTCCATATATTTTCCCGGATTTTCTGATCTTCGCGAATTTTTCCTCCAAATAGCACCTTTTCCATCAGAATCCTGACTGCAGCGGTCCATGCTCCAAAAGTCCTCGACCATGCAAAAACAAATGAAATAACATAAGTATCATCTCTTAATATGAAATATATCAATGAATAACAGTAAATTATGACATAGAATAGTGATGCAAAATGGACGTATTAACTCCCCCCAAGCTTAGACTTTGCTTGTCCCCAAGCGAAACTGAGCTCAATAAATATGGCCTCAGGTTTATGGAGTGAAGAGTCGATAAAAGAATACGGACAAGAAGCATCACATTCATCAATACATAGATCATAATAGAAGACAACTCACTATTATATAACTTAACTTGCAATAAGTAAAGGAAACACAATAAAGATACATAAAGAGAATCATAATTGGTAATGGCAAACTTAACTCTTGGTCAAAGAATAGTTGATAATTGGCTGGAGTTCACAAATAACTGGTTTTCAATGATAGATTTCAAAGTAGTAATCAATAAGATAAGAGCAATGTGCAAAACAAGGAACATAAGAAACATGATTGAATAAATCATCATATGAATGAATGAAACACAACAACTCAAAATACTTGCTGAGATAGAAGGGAGTAGGTTTATTGACTCAACTAAAAAGTAAAAGAAAGGCCCTTCGCAGAGGGAAGCAGGGATTTCAATTTTCATAAAGAGCTCCCAAAAATCATGATACTTATTAGCTTTCAGCTCTCATTGCCCCTATCATAGGCATCTTTAGGTGATTAAGGTTAAAGTGACACAACTAAGAGGATATGCTTGACAAGTTATAAGTTGAAATCTCATGCCCCTTACTTACGAGTACCGAACCTCATGCTACTCAACTTCAGTCACGAGTAAGCTCTTGTCATTGTAAATACATGTGTATCACCGAGAACCGCCAACGGGGTACCCCTTGCACATGATACAGGAGCTATCCCATAATCAAAATGACAAGGCAAGCAGACTATGAGCATCTCAGCGATCTTTTTATTTGCTATTTGCATAGGTTTTTATTGAGGATGCTTCATAGAATGCTCACTATAGTTATGCTGCAAGTTTCCACCATGATTAGGCATGGCTTAGGCTAGCGGCCCAGGCGTTTCTCTAACACACATATAAACTCCATGATCTTACAAGTTCCCCTTTTATTTCACGCCGCCGGGATCCATAGGCAAAAGAATCATGATATCAACTAGGTACAAAGTACCATGGCAGTGTTGAAAGCGTTCCCCATGATACATGGTTCTGCTAACTTCAACTCATAAAGCGCAAGCATCTACGCAACAAAGAAGGACCCAATGGTTCAAGTTTATTAAGTGCAAGAAAATAAAGTTGCCATCAAGTTCGTGAGAGCTTTAATCACCAATTTTCACATAACAAGTTTAATTTGGAAGGTAGATAAAAACAGGAATTTGCTTGGAATAGCAATAATACTAATAGGTAGGTATGGTGGACACAAATGGCATAGGTTTTGGGTTCAAAGGATTGGATGCACGAGAAGAATTCCCTCTCAGTACATGTTTTTGGCTAGCAACGCTGGGTAGCAAGTATAAGAGTTGAAGGAAACAAACAAACATACAAGTGATAAAGACAAATATGCAATCTTCCTTGGAAGCACAAGAGATCTTAACTAGAGAATACTAAACTTATGAGCAAATCAAGAAAGAAAGATGATGAAATTATTTTTTCTTTGGAGTACTTTTATCTTTTCATTCAACTCTCAAAAATAGTGTTGCTACTGACCAAGCCAGGTTTGCCAAAACCAACTAAATTAACTCAATGATCCTAGAGTGCTACCAATACTAACAACAAGATCAATCATATAACCACGAATTGAAAACTAATATAAGATATGCAAAAGAGTAAATGATATAACTTCTCATTAATATTCCATAACGGCAACTCACACCAAGTGATACATATCTAACAAGAGAGGGGACACTTCCATAATGCAAACCATCCTACATGATAATTTTTCTATTCATGATATGACTCTACTAAAAAGGTAAAAAGATAGAAGATAGTGATGTGATACCGCGGCACTCCCCCAAGCTTGGAACAAACCAAGGGGATGCCAGACCTGATGACGAATTACTCCTTCGGTGGTGGTGGTATCCTCTTGATGAGCTCTTTGATCAATTTCCCCAAGTCCTCAATCTCGAAGGTGAGATTACGGATAAGTTGCGAGTTTTGCTCAATGCGGCTCATGATCATGTCGGGTTGAGAATCCCAGCTCTTGCGATTCTTTCCCCACTCTACCTCCTTTAAGTCTTCTTTTCCTGCATGGCTTGAATGAGGCAAATCCCAATTGGAGGGTAATTTCCCCTTGGGCATATTCTGGTATTGATGCTCATGGATAAGAGTATGGAAAGGATTCTTGGTGCGTGGAGGAAGTGACCAGGGATCTGAACGGAGATGAGGAGGCTTCCCTCCAATTGACATAGTCCTGGAAGGGTTTGCCACCACTCCAATGCTTGCAATGGTAGTGCCGGTGTGCTTTGCGTCCTCTTCATCTTCACCCTTGATCTCCTTCTCCTGCCCGGGGTCTTGGAGATCTTCCTCCATATGCTCCTTCCCCTTATCATTGGCGGACACCATTGTGCTTCAAAGCTTTCAAAGATAGTTCCTGGCAGAAACAGATCGAAACAAAAACACGACGAGAACACGATATACGAACCTCAGGGGATCCATGGGATTATATATTACGAAGTTTTACAATAAAAGGAAGGTACTGGGAGAAAACGAGTCGGAGGCGGAGTCTGGAGTGGCCACACCACCTGGTGGCGCGGCCAGGGGTGGGCCCGCGTCATAAGGTGGTGTGAGCCACCCTGGATCCATTTACATCCATCTTTCGCTTCGTAGCTTTCCTTATTGTCTAAAAACTGCAAAAATATAGTTGGATAGTATTTTCGTGGAACTTTTCTTACCAGAACTATTACCTATTTGAAAACAGACTCTACAGGTCTCTGAATTTGGTATCTAGTAGATTCTTCCAGAGTCACCACTTGAATAATATCAATATCTTCATCTTCATACACTTATTACTTGAGCCATAAAACCTTTCACTTCCTTATTACACCATTATCTCCATTACCTAGAAATTTCTTTCACACAAAACTTCACACAGTTCTTATTAGCAACATTAGTATAAGGGAAGTGATAAAACCTTTTGAGTCCAACTTCAACTCAAAACCATAAAAACATAAGCTACTGTAGCAACTCATTCCAAAAACTCAAAAAGAATTCAAAAAGGAACCCGAATAAAGAAGCAAATGCAAGAGTGGCAAAATCTATCAAAACAGACCAGCAGGTAAAGATCGATTTTTTCAAAAATCTTATGTTGCTCAAATAAAAAAGTGCAAAACTAACGAAAGTTAAATAACAACCTGGGGTAGAAGCACAAAACATTACAGCTCAATCCGACATACAGAGATCTCTCACGAATTTTTATGGTGAAGCACAAAAATCTGTTTCGGGACAGCCACTTCCCCAAATCTTACTTCTATCTCATTAGAGGTTGATCTTGACACAAAAACCAAACAAAAAGGGTAAGGAGAGGTTATTACTGAAGTAATAACTTCCAAGACTCAAAGAAACAAAGACAAACTAAAAGCAAAAATAAATTGGGTTGTCTCCCAAAAAGCTCTTTCTTTATAGCCATTAAGATGGGCATGATAATTTCAAAGATGCTCACACAGGAATATGAATTGAAGTAAAAGAGAGCATTAAGAAGCAAAGATACACACATTTAAGTCTAACCCACTTCCTATGCAAGAGAATTTTGTAAACAAACAAGTTGTTGAAATCAGAGGCTACTAGCATAGGAAGGCAAAAGAAGTGCAACATAAAAACTTTTAGCATAAAACGAGGAAACTTGATATTATTGAGATGCATAAGAACACTTTTCCCTCTCTCATAGTAACTTTCAGTATCATGCATAAACTTAACAATATAGCTATCACAAGAACCATCATAACAATGATCACTTATTCTAATAGAAAACACAGGAATACTAGCTCTCATAACACTACTTTGTGAAACAATATTAGAGGTATCCTTACAAAGGATAGTGTGTCCCTCTTCTTCATACTTAGTAACAAAGTCTTTCACATTTGCTATTATAGGTTCATCAACCCTTTGTTTATCAGGTTCAACAGCTTTACTTGTACTTTCATTAAACATACTAGCTATCATAGAATGTTCCTTTATCTTAACTGGGAAAGGCATTTTCTCAATATAAGGTTCGGGTAAAACATGATTAGTAGTATAAACTTCAGTATTTCTTGCAGGAACACTCTTAGCAACATCTTTATAAGGATCATGATACTTATTCCACTTCTTTTTAGGCACTTCAATGTACGAAGCAAAAGCCTTAAAATAAGAAGCAATAGCTTGAGAGTCTATACCATAAGCATTTTTAATATTTTGAAAGTCATCAGTTCCCATAAAAGATTCAATGCATTCATAATCATAATTTATACCCGACTTTCTACCTTTGTCATTCTCCCAAGCTTCAGCATTGTCTTGAATACGGTCTAGAAGATCCCATTTAGCTTCTTCTTCCATGCGAGTGAATGATCCAGCACAAGAAGCATCCAATAAATCCTTATCATGTAGAGGGAGCCTTGCATAAAAGTTATTGATAATAATATTGTTGGGGATCTCATGAATGGAGCATTTGAGAATAAGTAACTTCAATCTCCCCCAAGTTTGAGTTGTACTCTCTCCATCAAGAGGCCAAAAGTTGTATATTTGATTCCGATCTTTATGAATCTCACTAGGAGGATAAAACTTTGAATAAAAGAGAGGTACTATTTCCTCCCATTCAAGAGCTTGACCATTCTTCAGCAGCTTATACCATTCCTCAGCTCTTCCTTTCAGTGATAATGAGAATAACTTCTTCTTAACTTGATCTGTAGTAATACATGCACACTTGAACAACCCGCATAATTCGTGTATAAAGAGCAAATGATCACCGCGATGGACTGTTCCATCCCCAACATAGTAGTTATCCATAACACGATCAATAATTCTTGTATGTATTTTAAAGGCATCATTCTCAGCAGGTGGTGGTTCATCTACTGCCTTAGCAGTGGTAGCAGCATTACCAAATAAGAAACTGAGCGAATTATCCATAACGAAAATAAACCAACTAACACAAGTAAACAATACTCACAATAGAAGTTTCCTTTACCAGTTCCACTCTCCAATAGCGCTTCACTCCCCGGCAACGGTGCCAGAAAATAGTCTTGATGGCCCACAAGTATAGGGGGTGTATCGCAGTATTTTCAATAAGTAAGAGTGTTGAACCCAACAAGGAGTAGAAGGTGCTGGCTAGTGGTATGGATCAGGAATTCTCTGCAAATTACTTAGCAAACGGATTTTTAGGGGTTTTTGATAATGCAAGTAAATAAAGTACGAGTAAATAAAAGACTATAAGAATAAATGCAGCAAGTGGCCCAATCCTTTATTCAGCAAAGGACAAGCCGGTTGTATTACTTACGATGACCAAATATTCTCGAGGACACATGGGAAGACTGTCAAGTGCTTTCGCTTCATATAGTTGATTAATCTTCTTTATCTTGCTAAGTGTTGTGTGGGTGAACCTGTGCTAAAATACTGACCTTTCTAGGACTAATACATACTTGTGATTATAGCCCTTGTAAACATCCATAAGTACAAAAAAGTAATTAAGGTAGAAACCTAACCACAGCTTTAAACTCTAAGACCCTTACGTCCCTTATGCAATGGTTTCCTAACGGGGGTTCAGTTTTCTATCACTCCGGCAACGCTACGATTAGTAGCCAAATACACAATGCATTACCCTAGGCCCATATAGGTGAAGTGTCATGTAATCGACGTTCACATGACACCACTAGAAGAAGTACACCACAACTTAAATATCAAACTATTGAATCTTTCTCAACACAACTCCACTACTAACAACATGACTTCTACCATGTCCTCAAGAACAAAACGAACTACTCACAAGACATCATATGGATCATGATCAGAGATGGAATAATGATGTATAACAATCTGAACATAAACAATAATTTAATGGTTCACTCAATAGCATCAACTACAAAGAGTAATCAACACCGGGAAAGTTTCCCTTAAGAACTATGCAAGATTCAACCCAATTGTTACAACAATATGGAGATGGTGATGGTGATGATGATGATGATGATCCCGATGAATTCCAGCTTGATGGTGGTGTTGATGGCGACGATCTCCCCTTTCCGGGAAGGAATTCCCCCGGCAGAAATCTATCTGCCGGAGAGATCTTTCTCTCTCGGTGTTTTCCGCCCCGCAGAGGCGGCGAAATCTTTCTGTGGCCGCCCCCCTAGTATTAGGGTTTCGGGAGGAATATATACGCCAGAGAGGAGAGCCAGAGGTGGGCCAGGGCGGCCACACCACCTGGTGGCGCAGCCTAGGGTGGCCCGCACCAGGGGTGGTGTGGGCCCCCTGTGGCCCATCTCCACTCCTCCTTCTGGCATCCTTCGTCTTCTGGAAAAATAGGATTTTCTGTATATTTTCCTGGATTTCTGATCTTCGTGAATTTTGCCTCCAAACAGCAACTTTTCCATCAGAATCCTGACTGCAACGGTCCATGCTCCAGAATTCATCAACCATGCAAAAACAAATGAAATAACATAAGTATCATCTCTTAATATGAAATATATCAATAAATAACAGTAAATTATGATATAGAATAGTGATGCAAAATGGACGTATCAGCAAGTCCGTGCTGCACTTCAGCGACAACATATTCAGCGAATACTGAACCTGATCTGATGGCATCAAAACCCCAGCAGCCGGCTTCTCATCGGCGCTGGCGATCATGCCAGATGATCGTCGTCCCTGACGCTGTCTCGAACGCCAGCAGCAACGACGGCTTCATCGTCCATCATAGCGGCTAGCATCTCTTCCTCGTCCGAATCCATGCCTTTGGCAAACCACCGAACACCTAGTGGGAAGGACGGGTGTGTGGCAGGCTTGGAGCTATCGGTGGGCGTGAGAGGGCATGGATGCGACTCGGGAGGGCGTGGGGGTATTTACGGTGGCTACGAGGGTGGCTCTAGCGGACTGAACGACAGGCGACAGTGAGGGTGGTGGCGGCAGCGAGCTGCTGGAGTGGTGGTCGTTGGGGTGGGGTGGGGGAATTCATAGTGTGTGCGACTTTGCGGACGCGTGTCACCGATAGATCTGACATTGCGTCGTTTTCAGCTCCATCCGGCGCCCCCGCTTGCCCCTCATGGATTGGGTTCGGTCTGGGGCGCCGGATAACAAACAGGCCACGCCGACGCAAAATAAAATTTGAGGGGAAGACGGCTGGGCATGATTTTGAACGCGGACACCCCATAGCCATTTAGGACCCCGAGTGGAGATGCTCCGAGAGATTCGAGACACCTGCGCTTTAGCAATTCCAAAATCTGGATTGTGAGCATCTTCAAGCTAGCTACAAGCGTGCGGTTGCCCCTATGCACATCTCTACCACGACGCGAGCTGGTTGTTAGGTTTGGTGGAACGATCGTAAGTCCCTTGTACCGATCGGTTGTGTGTTATATAGCAGAGAAGAGCCGTCTACGCGGCATTACAAAGAGGTACGTATACAATCGGAGTACTACTCCGTACTATATAAGTAGATATATATTACAACTCTAATACTCCCTCTTAATCTAAATCTTGAAAAGATTTAGATTACGTTTGAACTTATCTAATTTCTTATTACACAAAGTCTTGGTAAAACCATGGCTATTTGATCTTTGCTGAAGATAAACCTAACTTCAAGTTGTTTATTTGCAACCTTTTCTCCGACAAAATAGAAATCAATCTCAATGTGCTTGGTACGAGCATGAAACACTAGATTGGCAGACAAAAACGTTGCACCAAGATTATCACACCACAAGCAAGGTTTTTCCTGTAGAGAAACACCAAGTTCATGTGCTAGTGCCTCAACCCAAATCAACCCAGCTGTAGCATTTGCAAGAGACTTATATTCAACCTCAGTGCTTGAACGTGGCACTGTAGGTTGTTTCCTAGAACTCCAATATATCAAATTGGGACCAAAAAAGATTGCAAAAACTCTTATAGACCGTCTGTCATCTAAATCTCCAGCTCAATCCGCATCAGAGAATGCACTGAGCAAAGTGGAAGAAGACTGTTGAAACATAATACCAGTACGTGTACCATGAATATACCTGAGAATCCTTTTTACGTCGGTCCAATGAGCAGCGATTGGAGCATGAAGAAATTTACACACCTTGTTGACTGAAAAAGATAAATTAGGTCTCGTCAGTGTCATACTGAAGAGCACCAACAACACTCCTATAGCGTGTGTTGTCTTCTTCACTAAGTAGTGAACCATCATGAAGAGACAATATATCCGTAGTGGATAAAGGTGTTGGACAGGACGTGCAGGTAGTCATGCCAACACGAGAAACAAGATCAGCTGCATATTTATCCTGATTTAGGAGCAATCCATTTGCTTGTTTGTGAACTTCAAGATCCAAAAAATAATGAAGAGTACCAAGATTCTTAAGAGCAAACTCATTGCTTAAATTCTAAAGTAACGCTGTAACATCAGAGTCTGGAGAGGTAGTCACAATAATATCATCAACATAAATGAGAAGAAACATTTGAATGCTAGACTTGTTAAAAAGAAACAAAGAAGTATCTGCCTTAGAAGACATAAAACCAAGAGTATGAAGTTTGGAACTAAGACGAGAATACCAAGCTCTTAGTGCCTGTTTCAGTTTATAAAGAGTTTTATCAAGTTTGCAAATATAATTTGGCATAGCGGAAGACTCAAAACCTGGTGGCTGTTTCATATAGACTTCCTCTTCCAGAACGTCATGTAAAAACACGTTCTTGACATCGAGCTGTCGTAGATTCCATCCTCGAGAAACAGATATTGAAAGAATAAACCTGATTGTTGCAATTTTAACAACTGGACTGAAAGTATCTCCATAATCAAGGTCATACCTTTGTTTGAATCCTTTAGCAACAAGACGAGCATTGTACCTGTCAACTGAGCCATCTGCATTTTTCTTGATACGATATATCCATTTGCAGTCAATAACATTTTTATTAGAACTTGGTGGTACAATCGAAGTACTACTCCGTATTGTATACGTATATATATATATATATATATATATATATATATATATATATATATATATATATATATATATATATATTACAACTCTAATACTCCCTCCAACCCAAATTAGTTGACTTAGTTTTGTCTAGATTCGGTGGTATCTAGCACTAAAACAAGTCTAGATATATTCGAATCTAGACAAATCTAAGTCAACTAATTTAGGTCGGAGGGAGTACTGGTAATATCCACCGACACGTACAGTATATATGGCCAGGCCACTTCACGCCAGCCATACGATTCTTGTCTTGATCCCCGAACGAGGATCTCGTAGGCCATTGGCTCCGGTGCGGTGCCAAGCAGAGGCCAAGGAGGGTGCGTGACCTTTTGCTCGGAACAACGTCCGTGCATGGGGTCACTCAATTATGCCAACCCAGCCCCAGCGCCTTTTCTATCTAGCATGTCTTCTCCTGCATGGCAGCCTGTATGTGCACAGCCGACGTGTCATGTTGCCATTGGTTACTAATTAGGGTGGCGCATGCTTATCTATATCACTATGAGTGGAAGATATTTTCTAGATAGAGTGCATGCTTTGGTAGCGGGAGAGATATTTTCTGTATATAGAAAAAAGTGTGGCCAAACTTTTCAGATTTTGTTAGTACTCCTTACACTCTTTTTACAAAGCTAAATCATCTTATATTTTGAAATAGAAGGGAGTACATGTGTTTCGAAGTTAAAGACATTCTCAATTTTACAAATGGTGTATGATAGCGGGGTTTAAACGGTGAGATCAGATAGATTTTTTTGCTTGTACCATTTTTTTCCTCGGATTCTGAGCATAGCAACAATAACTGGCTGTGGATTCGAACGCGGATATATCAAACCATGGATTTGAATCGAAAATGGGTGCGGAGTCATACTAGAAACAAAAACAATAGTCGGATAAATATTATGATAGGTAGAAAATTATATTTCTTGTAAAAGTTTTAGAGTAATTTAACCTTGTAGCTTGTAATAGTTAATTAGTTATAAGAAAATGAAAAGATCTTTTTTTTTCGGTAAAAACTTCATTAATTTATAAGAGTTTTACAATCAGCCATTACAACCTCATGAATCTCCTATGGATACCTCTTTATCCAGAATTGCGTTTTGTTCCTAGACCTACCAAAATGAGCTAACTTGTGACTCGCCACATTTTGGCCTCTGTCAATCTTGTGGATCGTATTATTCCTTTCTCCTAGACTTTCTTTAATGCTTGAGATGAAGTGCGTCAGGATAGAGCAGTCCTTTTCCTTTGATGTGATCATTGTAATGGCAACTGAGCAATCCATTTCCACGTCGATCGGCACTGTGGACCAAGTTTGAGCCAGCTTGAGTCCCTCCTGGCAGGCGAGCAGCTCAGCTTCCAAGGCGGATGCGCACGTGTGTACTGCTCTACACGCAGTGAAGCACACTTCTCCTTCACTATTTCTGAGGATCATTCCTGTGCCAGCAGTTCCATCACCGTGCACATAGCTTCCATCGACATTCAGTTTCATCCTCCCCACCTTTGGCCGCAGCCATTTCTTCCGGCGTTAGCACCTTCCGAATTGGCTCCTTCTCCTGCTGCATTCCCGCCACTTGCTTCCCTTTTATAACATCCTCCTGCGATAATTTCCTGAGAGAAATCAGTGTATCCACATAACTACAGAGGAAACGACTAGATACCTGGACTGGTGGGGCTGGTTTGTCGTGAGTGAGTTCATTGTGTACATGCCAGACTCTCCATAAAATCATGAGCACTCTGAGGCGTTGGTTCCCATTCAGCTTATCCAGTAGAGGTAACAGCTAGTCCGATCCTTCCTTACGGATCTCACTTGCCTTTGGTAATTTCCAGACTTCTCGCATCCCTTGCCATAAATCTTTTGCATGGGGGCAAGTAACCAGGGCGTGGTACGTATCTTCATCCTCCCGGCCACAAATCGGACAGGTTCTTACATTGATCATCTTCCTCCGCGCTATGTTCACCCTTGTGGCTAGGCCATTCGTAGCTAATTTCCAAGCAAATGTTTTGACTTTAGGTGGTGCCAGGCTGTGCCAAATTAGCTTCCATTCTTTGTTTTCTCCATACGGTTTATCACTGGTTGTTCCCTTGTCCTCCTCACGTATCTTTGCTTCCATCCCTAGCCGATAGGCGCTCCTGACCGAGAACAGTCCTTTGTTATCTGGATTCCAAGCTATGAAGTCATCCTCATTTGTGGGCGATGGTTTTATCTGGATGATTCTCTCAATATCGATGGGTAAAAACCACCGTTGTAGTAGTTGCATGTTCCAAGTACCATCGTAGTTTAGTAATTCTGATACCCACTTAAGTCTGCATCTTTTCTTTGGAGAGATCGGCGATAGCTAGTGATTTCTCGGTATCCAAGAATCCCTCCATATCCGGACCTTTGAGCCATTTCCGATTCTCCAAATGGCACCTTGCTTAACTAGTTTCAGTCCATGTTCAATAGCGTGCCAAGTCGAAGATCCGTTACCAGTAAACACTGTGTCTAACAAATTTCCATTTGGGTAATACTTAGCCCTTAAGAGTTGGGCGCATAAGGAATCTAGGAATTTGATTAAACGTCAGGCTTGCCTTGCTAATAAAGCTTGATTAAAAATTCTTATGTCTTTGAAACCCATACCACCTTGCTTCTTTGGCCGCAGCAACATATTTCAGGCCACCCAATGAGTTTTCTGTTTGCCTTTTTCTGTGCCCGACCAAAAATCCCTGATAATATTTTCTAATCATCACAAAGGCCCAAAGGTAATTTATATACACCCATGACGTATGTAGTCAGGGCTTGTCCGATCGCTTTAATCATCACCTCTCTACCTCCTTGGGCCATTTGATTTTCTCCCACCTGCATGAATCTCTTGGCTAATTTTCCTTGTAGGCTTTGGAATTTACCTTTTGTCATACGTCCATCTGGTGTAGGGAGGCTAAGGTATTTGGTTTCAAAACTCTCCTCCGCAATCCGCAGTGTGTCCATGACAGCTTTTTTCTGTTCGCCATCACAAGAAGGTCCAAAATAAATTGAGCATTTTGCCGGGTTAATAAGCTGACCTGTGCTTTTACTGTATTTGCCCAGAACTTGCAACACTTTATTTACTTGTATTGGATCGGTTTTGAAGAAGAGGAGACTGTCGTCTGCAAAAAGTAAGTGAGAAATCCCGGCGCACGTCTGCATATTTTAACTGGCGTTATCTGATTATCCTGCACTTCTTTACTCAGCAGAGCAGAGAGTCCGTCAGCAATAAATAGAAAAAGGAAGGGTGACAGGGGATCACCTTGACGTAGACCACGTGAAGGCGAGAACGATTCCAGCAGAGCTCCATTAAATTTAACCTTATACCTCACCGTGGACACACACTCCATGATCCACTCAATCCATCGGTGAGCAAAACCCAGCCTCTCCATCGATCTCCTTAAGAAAACCCAGTCCACCCTATCATAAGCTTTAGACAAGTCTAATTTATAGGCACAAAAATTATCAGGAGGCTTCTTATGATGTTCAATGTAATGCAAACATTCAAAAGCAATCAGGGAATTGTCCGTGATTAACCGTACGGGCACAAAGACACTCTGATTTGGTGATATTAATTCTCCAAGAATAGGTCGTAAGCGATTAACCAGGCATTTTGCAACAATTTTGTAGAGTACCGTACATAGGCTGATGGGTCTGAACTCTTTTAACTCCTTTGGATGTTCCACTTTAGGAATTAAGACGATTGTGGCTTCGTTTACACCCTCCAGCATATGTCCTGTATGAAAAAATAGTTTGACCGCTGCAATGATTTCTCCTTTTACAATGTCCCAGGTCCGTGGATAAAAACGTGCCGGAAACCCATCAGGTCCCGGGGCCTTAAGCGGTCCAATTTGGAACAAAGCATTTGATATCTCCTCATCAGTAAAGTCTCGCAAAAGCATCTCGTTCATCTCATCAGTAACCTTTCTAGTTAACAGCGGAATCACCGCATCCGCGTTGAGACTTGGGTCCCTGGTAAAAAAACTCCTTAAAATAGGATGTTGACATACGTTCCATATCAGATGGCGCCGTTTGCCAGGAGCCATTAGCGTCTTTGAGTTTTGTAACCTTATTTTTCCTAGCTCTCCAGACGGCTTTTTGGTGGAAAAAAATTGTATTTCTGTCTCTTTCTTTGAGCCATGCAATCCGAGATCGCTGAAGCCAGAGCATTTCTTCTCGGTATAACAGTTCATCAATTTGATCAGACGTCAATCGTATCTCCTCTTTATTGACTTCATTAATATTGTTGATCAGAAGTTGTTCCAGCTTTTTCTTGTGCTTGTCCAGCTCACGTAAAATATTCCCAAACTTCTTTTTGCTCCACCCTTGTAACTTTGTCATCATCTTATCTAATTTAACCATCACCCCATGCAGGTCACGCTGCTGCTCCTCCTCCTCCTTCCACATGTTGTCAATCACTTCTGGTAGCTCTCTAGCACGCTCCCATAAGATCTCGTACTGGCGAGGCGCTCGGTGCTGTGGCATACGTTGTTCCTTCTGCAGCTTAACCAAAATCATTAGATGATCAGATCGAGTAGTAACAATATGGTTTACCTCAGCATCGCTGTAGATATCCAGCCAGGTCTGATCGGCCACGGCACGATCCAAGCGTACTTTCACATTGTTGCTGCCTTGTCTTTTATTATCAAATGTGTAAGGTAGACCATGAAACCCAAGATCATGTACGCCACAGTTCTGAAGAGTGTCCCTAAAGGCCGTCATTTGGTTTTCAAGCCTAGGAACTCTCGAGTGGTGTTCAAATTTCCAGAGGGCCTCATTGAAATCCCCCATGACTAGCAAGGGTAGATTAGAGACGTTTTTTAAATTTTGGAGTTCAGACCACACTAGATGTCTATTTTCCACCCGTGGTTCGCCATAAATACAGGTAATCCGCCACATCGGCTCATCTGGTGACAACCAAATATAAGCATCAATAAAAAAATTATTCATCTCCTTAACTTCTACGTACATAGACTCATGCCAAAACAGGGCTAAGCCCCCACTAAGACCTTCACTACTAACTCCAGCAAAACCACGTAGACCTAAACGACACCTAAGACGACGCACTTTATTTTTATTTTGTCTAGTCTCACAAAGAAAGATTAACCTAGGACGTAAAGACTTGAAGATTACCACAAGCTCCTGAATTATCGAAGTTCCACCCGCGCCTCGGCAATTCCATCCTAGGAAATTCATTGTCCCTGACGAAACCACACATTTGGTTTCGTCAGTTTACCGGTTAGCCTCTGCCCGGCTGGTCCTGCTTCCTTGCTCGTGCCCTTTGTATCGTCAGTCTTCATATTCCCCTTCTTCTCACCACCATGGCCTGTACTGATCCTCCGGCCCCGCTTCGGCTCGCCTCCCTTCAAGGGTTTCTCATACGGAACAACAGACAAGTCTTGGCCAAAGAGCAGGTACTTTGCATTTGCTTCCGTAGCCGTCCGTTTCCTTGGAATCTGATCCACCACCTCCATCACTTCATCTGAAACTCCATAGGACACCGCCAAAGAACTCAGCCCATGTAGCGCAGGAATCATCTCTGAGGATCGTGGAGACGCCTTCTCCATATTCTTCAGTTTGCTTCCATTCCCAACGTCTTGCCCCTGGACGATTTCCATCTGCATACCTGTGGGTGCTGGCGGCTCCTCCATCCTTCTCGCTACCTCCTGAGCGTCTGTGGTCTGACCGATCTCCTCATCCGGGAATTGTATTATTGGATGGTTTTCCCCCACCTGGCGCTCTTGATCAATAGGATAGCTATTATTTTCCATATGTAAGGCCCCGACTTGGTTGGACAGTTCCTGCTCTGCCGGGTCATGGCCTTGATCCATATCCTCATCAAAATCATCGTATGCTCCCACTGGAACAGGGGCATATACATGAGGTGGCGTAGCATCCATCAAGGGTGGCATCTGCTCCTCCTCTGATTCCTCCCGCGAGTCCCCTTGCTCAGCTCGAGTCTCATGGAGCCGATTTTGTTCCCTTCCCTGCTTAGGAAGCCGAGTCTTGGTGGACTGGTGTGATTCCGCAGTACCAAAGCTAGCAAAACTGAGTCCCTTTTTCGCTGAAGCTTGCCCACGAGGAGGAACAAAGTGTGTCCTATACTCATACTTCTTGTAAGGGCTGCACCTTAGTTCATTGGCATCATACTCTAGCGACGGCGTGCCTTGCCGACGCTTCTCGCACTCCTCCCTGCGGTGGCCCATGAACCCGCAGTGTACACAGTATCGGGGGATGCGTTCGTACTTCAGCTTGTAGGTCGTCACTTCCCCTGGTTTCCCCTTCACACCTGTAGTAATCTGAATCTGTAGACGCTTATTGTAGGGGAGATTGACTCTAACCCGCAGAAACTCGTGCATGTGTTCCTCGGCCGCAGGCACGTCCACCTCCAAAGCCCTACCCAGTCCGTTGCCGCACCGCATGCCGAACACGTCTGACTTCTGTTTTCCCCATGGAACATCATATATGCGCACCCATACCGGCACTGAGTCCAAGATCATCTCAGAAGGGCGGGTTGTGTTGTCGAGAGCTTTGACCAACAATGCATTCCTGTTGAAAATCCATGGCCCTCCTCTCATGACAAAATCATAATCTCTCTTCGAGAACAAGGTGATCATGTAGTAATTCTTGCCCCTTTCTGAATAACTAATCCCGGTTCGCAGGTGCCAGACCTTCTCGATGAAGTGTGTACACATAGAGTCTGTGTTTGGTTTAAAATTTGTCATGTACCTCGCTAGTAGCTGCCATGTATTTGGATCACTAGGTTCCACCACCGTCTCGTCTTCCTCATCAAACTCAAGAAAAACATCATCCTCCATGTCTACCGTGCCATCTATCTTGGTCTCTGGTCCTCGCCGGAAACCCATCTCTTCATCCTGACTATCACCATCCTCCCAGTTCCCCATCTCAGCATCATCTGCACCTCTTTCCTCCCTAGGACGCCGGTGATGCAGTGTCACTGTCAGGTCGCCTCCGTTCGGCTTCGGGCGGGTAGATCCCTCACCAGGATCCCCATGATCGCCCCCACCGGCCGGCGGCGCCATCAACAGTTGCACTGGGTTCGGCATCCAGCGCTGTCTTGGCACAGGGTTCGTCCGCCTCCCGTGTGCAGGTTGTCTGTCCTCCGCGCGCCTCCCTCCTTGGATCCCCTTGTTCCGATCTCCCATACTTCCTTCCGCCGCCACGTCCGCCCGGAACCCAGATCGATCTGGCTTTCCCGTAAGAGACGAAGGCGCCTTGCCCGATAGATTCCGATCGCTTTTTTGTTCTGAAGTGCTCCTTACGATGGGTTTTAAAGGGATCTTCTCCGTATCCCTCCTAGACTCGTATGCCTCCTGGATTCCTTCTCTCAGCGGACCTTTTCCCAATCGCGCGTATCGCGCAGACTCCTTTCTTACCCTCCGTCGGGCTTCCGATGGATTCTCATAAGGTTCTGGCGGCGGCGGAACGCGATCGCCTTCGCGGTCGCCCATGTCGCCCAAAACCCTAGAGGTTAGACTAGTTTGTGTTGGAATCCAGCTTTCGGTTTCCATAAAATGAAAAGATCTATATATAAAGCATTCATGAGATGATAACGGTATAAATTGAATAGATGAAGCGTCACGGTGCCGGCGGTAGAATTCAGAGATAGACATGCATGCTTGACAAATGAACCACTTTGGAACTGAATTAGCTACTGATTGGATAAGATTGGCCTCCTCTTTGCATGCTTGACAAATAATGAGGGATGCGTCGTCACGACTGCTCGCTAGTTACTGTACTTATTATCTTTCTACAGTAGAAATGTATTGTACATTGGTTGCGTTTTTGGTTCAGTATCGCGCCTCTCAAACAAAGCATGTAAAGGCCAAGCCGGTGTCTTTTGGCTTTTGCGCGGCTTTTGGCTTTGGTGTGTGACTGTGTGGCTTTTGGTTAGGCGCCCTCTCCCGCCTCCCTCTTGGTCTTGGACGACGGGTCCAGTCAGACGCGCGCGCACTTTTGGGTACGACGGAGTTGGAACTCGATAGAGCTGGGGCTTGATTGCAACTTGGCAGGCAGATGGAAGAAACCCTTGGTACTGATCTTCACGCTTTCTACAACCAGCGAAGCATGCATTCCCAAACAGATTCACACATAGGGAATACTCCAGTAGATTTCTGAACTTTCTTGAGATTCAACCTCTTCTGTTCTGTACTTACTAACAAACAGATCCATCGTTTCTCGCGGCTCGTCGATCTGCTGATGAAAGAACAAGCCCGCCTAATTAGTTACTCCCTAGATGGAACCAGGAACAGGGCAAAGCCACGTACTGCACTGCACGCGATAGAGTTCTTTGACTTGCAAACGTATTTTCTCTTAACTGGAGAAAGACACACACAGAAAAGTATCCCCCAATAAAGTGCTTTTTTGGTTAAGGATATCGTCTTTTCACAACAAAGATAGTACGTTTGAACAAAAGAGCACCGAATTGTTCAGATTACACCCCGTGGAAGGCCACACGCTGCCTACATGCGTGACTCAACTGATGGTGTTGACAATCGCTTTCTTTTCATTCTCAATCTTCATCTCCAGCCTACAGGCTCCACTTCCGTGTTTCAGATGGAAGCAATATACACTCAACACCTGGATTACAACTCAAGTGTGACAGACAGCAGGTCAGTGAACCAGCATTTCATCTTTGGTCAAATGTTAATGAAAACAACAGATACCGATTAATAAGAAATATAAACAACAACAGAATTGACGCTAATGGTGAGCTTGCTCCTAGATCTAGATGTATGCATCATGGGTGAAAGCCACCTTGTTTCAAAAAAAATATATCACAGTTCGCCATAAACTGGAGGAGCGGTCAGGGGATTCGCTGGGGCAGGTCCGTGCTGCACTTCACTTGCAACGTCTTCGGCGGATACTGAACCTGATCTGATGGCATCCGCAAGCCTCCGTTGCAGTGCCAACAGGCCAACTCGCCTCGAGACGACATAAAGAACCGCCAAGGAGAAAATGAGGAAACCAATAGTCAGGACAATCCTGAAACAGATCTCTAGTTAGCAATTTGTACCAAACCAAATACGTTCACTGCCTAGGCAGAATCAGTCTTTCCATATAAGAAATCAATGCATAACACAATGGCAGCTGGTATACCACCAGAACTATTTGCAACTGGCAACAACGAACAGGCGGCTACACGACCGTGGCATATAAGTACCTATTGGCAATAAAGCTGGCTCTGAGCTTGCAAAAGATCGAGTTACCTACCTATCAAGAACATCTTGTCGTTGCATTGTGGAGAGTAAACGACACGTGCGCATTAGCAAAGAGCTGTGTCCTTGGTATTCGCCTTCTGCCTTCCGGAGAAGGCTTGTTGATTCATCTACATAATTTCAAAATTAGGTAGCAACTTGGCATTTGTTAGTTCTGAAACTGCACTACACCATTACACTGACAGCAATTCATATAGGCGCACCCAGAAGAATAGGGTGGTGTCATACTTCCGTAATAATAAACAAGAATATAAAAATAAACAGCACATTTTGTGAGGAAAGCTCAACCATAAATGTACAGAACTAACTACATACTCCCTCCGTTCTACATCCTACAAAAATCAGACAAACTAGTACTGCATTTATTAGTACTACTTAGAAATGTAAACAACCAATCCAAGCTACATTGAAAGTAGTGATATCCAATATAGAGAGCATGACCACCTCATTTTCTGTGTTCTTGTTGACTAAAAGCTAGAATGCAGATTAATATGGAACAAAATTTTGGTCTAGAATGTAGATTAAAAGAGAACGGCGGGAGTATATGAACAACCTTTATTTTGCCAATTCTGACACATGGAATGAATGGCCAAAATGAAATGAATCGACTGTGTTCAAGGGATGTTAGAAAAACATGGAGTTCACCTATCAAGAAAGGATACCAAATACAGAGGAAAACATACCAAAAGTTGACAACGTATTTGCACTTCTTTCCACTTCCTGTCAACAATAATTTATTTTTGAACTTAGGAGCAATAAATCATTACATACGCAACATCAATTAAACAAGCAGAAGTGCTAACCTGAACCATCAAATGCCGAGAGCGACGAAGGCTCTCAGTGATACTTCCAGCAGCAGATGTCATCCCAGTCTTTGTCCTACATCATTTAGTAAGTTAGTGTTCGCTCTACAAATCAGAAACGAGTCATATAAAAAATGGATACAAAGGGGCGGTTCTTGCATTAGTGTGCCATTTACGTGATGGGACACATGTCCAAATAATATAAGGTTCCATATTGCCGGTGAGCACCACGGTGCATGTTACCCTAGCAACATCATGATTGCATTGCCTCTATCACTGCCCACATTACGTGCCATCATTCCCAGCTAGAGTCAAACTGCCAGAGATGGAGCACCAAATGCCATGTGTCATGGCGGGTGCTGCTGCTGTGGCCATACGGCCATGACAAGTTGTTGGAGCTGCATCTTACAGCTCTCTTCTGCTACCACTCAATCCTTTGTTTCTCAAGGACATGCATGAGCACACACACACCAAAGAAGAAAGACAGCTAGCTTTGCCGGTGCATCTCTCTTTGGTGACAAACAACTACATTTTTGCTTTAGCCTCATTTCCCATTTTTTTTCTTCTCTTTATTTCTCTTATATAGCAAACCTGTTACAAGCATAAGCTGTTAGCCTCATCTAAACTCACGCCTGACACCTCCACCCCTGGAATCAGTCCACCGCCAAATGACTCGGTCAAATCACTTGGCTGGCCACTGACATGATCCTACATGCATGGGAAACTAACCACTTTTGTGCTGACCGGATAACTCGATCCGCACTCATCGTAGCAGCAAATCACAGTGTTTGTAGGTGCAGCTACTTTGCAGCCAAGCTTGTTGATCCCTCCAGTGGCTAAGCAAAAATAGGGTCTTCTCATTCAAGCATGGTAGTTGTGGCCAAACTCGTAGATTTTTCTTCTTGTTTTGGCATTTTCTTTTACCAATTCATGTTTCGATTGCTCAATTTCTTTGCCACGTTCAATTTGTGCAATTGGATTCAGTTACTTGAGGTCCTTCATCATACTGTGAATATTTGATGCTTCCATCCTAAAAAACATGATATCTTGATATGAATTATTCGTAACAAAACTGATTTTGCTTATCGGCACTCTCATAAACAAGGTGTATGCTTGGAACTGCATAAAAATCCTATCTAAATCTCAAATCATGTCAATATGGATTATTCGCTGCAGTTCGAATGAACAAGTCTTTCGAAGGGATTCAGCCAACAAACCATGATTTTTGAGTCGCCGTATAGTCGCCAAGTCCTTGCGGCGTGGCTGACTCGCGCACGCGACTTGACTCATGGAGCGAGTCGCGCGACTTTCTGGCTCGCCGGCGACTATACAGCGACTATACAGCGGCGGGGAATAGTCGCTGGTCGCCCTCTTGGTCTGCTAGAAGTTTTTTTTGGGGGAAAAGGCTCTCTCCTGCCTTGGGATTCCAGAGAGAAGGGGATGGAAAGGGAGAGCAAAGGCAGAGCTTGGGAAGAGAGGCTCGAGCCGCCGCCGTTCCTCGCCGGCGGCGCAGAAGAAGGAGAGGGTTCGAGGGAAAAGGCTCGAGCGAGGCATGTGTGGGACTGCGTGTACGGGCTGGCGGCGCTAGGAGGATTTTAGGTGCTGGTGTGCTAGGTTTAGCGAGAGGGTGAAGCTGGGAGAGGTTAGCTGGGCCAATGTTGGGCCTGGCTGCGAGAGATAACGGGCCAGCTTTGCTGATATGGCATTAATGGGCTATGTAAATGAGAGAATCAGGTGCACTATTCTCTTCTAATTGCCAATGGCGACTTGAGGCGACTAATCAAGCCAAGTCACTGAGTCAAGTCAGCAAGTCACTAGTCGTAGCCCTGGCGACTTGGCTTGACTCAGCGACTCAAAAATCATGCAACAAACAAGAGGCAATCGGGTTTTTTTCTTTTTTTAATTGCTGCTTGTTGACTGGAATGTAAGAGGCTAATGTGCCTAACTACCTCCATGTCAGCAAAGCCATCAATGAGTGAACATTAACCTGGTTTTACAAGACTGGGGGCAGGGAATAACCGATTCTGTTTGGCCATATTTGGTTCAGGGATAAAGAGTGAAGGACTGGGTTATGAACTGAACCTGCCAAACACCCTTGGGTTAAGAGGGGTTAAGTTAACCCAATAAAAGCTTATTTAGGCTAACCCGATTTGTACCACCACAAAATCAGAGCTAAGGTCAGCTAAACTAGTTAAGTAGTTATTCTAATGCAAACCAAACGCATCCCTACAGCTGAAATTCAGAAGTGACCCTTTGTATGTCTTTTCATGCTACACTTGGAAGGACTCGCATGAAATTGAACTGATTATTAAACACATTGTGGGACTACCTTCTTAAATATTCCCAAGATATACTAACATGTTCTGGAACTTACTGGAGAATTTGCCTCCGGAGGGAAGACTCTTCTCCACCTCCCAGAAGAAGCTCCCTCTAGAGAAAGCACAATTAGAAAGTGAGAGCGCCTTACATACAGACAAGCATGCATTGCTCAAGTTAAAGAATAATACTAATGCAGCATACTCTGAACTTGTGAAGCAAAGACACGCACCTCTGCTTGAGAAGCTTTTCTAATGTTTGCTTTTGCTTGTAACTTAGCCTTCCTCAGGCTCACATGTAGCCTGAAAACAAAAAAATTAATTGGGACGAGAAGTACAGATATATAAAAAAAGGGAAGAGAATCTAACAGTGGCTTACTTCTGATACTTTTCCTTCCATGATCCTAAGGTTGCCTTGCCAGACTTCACTTCTTCAAATGTGGGTAGCTGCTCTACCAGAAGATCGAGCCTGCACTGCAGTGCGTTGAGCAGTTGCAGTGAATCCTGTGCAGAACCATTCAGCCTAGGAAGAGAACTTTCTTCTTCTGCCCCCTTCCCCATCTTCCCACATGATTCAATTGCAGCAACGCACACCTCAAGCTGTGCAACTACTTGGCTCCATTCCTTATTCAGGTTTTCAGCGGCCTGTGTGACCTCATCCATCCTAATATCTGAAATTCGGAATGGATCAATCAACATTCAGTATATCTTTTTTTGGTATTGCTTCTTCAGGTTTTCAGTGGCTTGTGTGACCTCATCCATCCTAATATTGAAAATGAGAATATCTGAATGGCTCCACCCCGGAATAATTTTAATGAATTAATACTGAATGGAGTTACTGCATGTTAGTCAGTCACTCTGTCCAATTGAATCTTAACAGCTTGGTGCTAAAACTTTGACTCCATTCCTTGTTCTGGTTTGGAGATCCAGTAAAGGCTTAAATATTGGCATATCAACTTTGGGGGAAATGTTCATTTTTTCTTTAAGAATTGATTTATAGGTATACAATCAATTGTAACGCGAAGGGTAAATGATCAAATGCACATCAGAACTTTTTGTTACACAACCTTTGCCAGTGAGTCCAGTTGCAAGGGTGTGTAGCGGCATAGTCAAAGAAGGTTTCTAGGGTGGCACTTACTCCTTTAACCCAGAAGGTCCTCTTGGTATATAAATAGGAAGCAAACATTGTACTGTACTTACGCTTGAGAATGGAGTAACAAGAGAGTAAATCCCCTATACTCCCTTGTGTCATCTACATTTTACATTTAACAATAATACCTATGTGTTCTTCGTTTACACTTTCTTCGACTATGAAGCTACACACCCTGGGACTGGGCTCACCAACAAAGTTGTGTAACAGAAAGTTCTAATTTTCCATTGATCATACAACCTCTTCTTCCGTACAACTGTTCGTATACTTTCATCTTATAGTTCACGTGCCAATGATCATTTACCTCAAATGTAAAGGTTTTATCTGTTCAGCCAAAGTTGATGAGCTTTTTGCAAGTTTCCCCTAAGCTGATCAGCCTTTGATTAAGTTCATTGTGCATGCAGATGATTTAACTAGAGAGGATTTTGTCAAGATGAAATAACTTAACTCTCTAATAAGCATGTGAACCGATGACTTTGCCCATTGGGTTTACTCTCCCACAAACCTTTGATTGGTTCAACCCTTTGAGTTGTCCATTGATTCAATATTTAAGCTCTGCCGCTCTACTTCTATCAGTATTGGTGCTCTATTTCTCAATCCTTTTCAGAAATGAACAGCAAAACAAATTGACAAATTGTGCATGCATAAATCACCTATTTTTGTCCAAAGAAGATAACACACATGAGAGCAAGTACGATATATAGGATCTAGGTTAGTAACAGCAGGAGTACAGTCAATAATATGGTATCTTCTGCTGTGATGTGGATAATTTGGAGTATGTATAATGATATATAATTCCAACGTGATACTTGGACCGGTATGCAGGTGTACTGTAGAAGTGGTTCCCGGTGCTGGTGAGATAGAAGGCTCTGTGCCCTGGGCGAAAGTGTCTCGTTTGGACCAATGGGGTGTCTGGATTGCAAGATGAGAGAGAGGCCGATGTTGGGATGGCGATAGAAAATCTGAATTGTTTCAGATGCCATAGCAGTAGAGGCTGGGAGATGTTAGGATTCAGATGATGTTTTGTGAAGTTATGGGCTAGTTCTTTTCGGCTGGGGCTTGTGCAGAAATGGCTTAAGCTTAGCTGCCCCAGAGAAACTGCAGTCCAGTTCTTTCGGGCTTCTGCCGTCTCAGTTTTCTGCTCCTGGATTATGAAAGTGTGATACTTAACTTATATTGCGCAGTTTTCTGCTGTGTTTGTCGTTGATGTGAGCAACAAAATAATTTATGAACATTATAAAGACTAGATATTACAATAAAAATAAGGGGTTGTTGGTACTTGAGAACATGTCAAATAAAAGGAAGGTCATCGAAGTGTTATACAAGTTCAAAAGAAGACACAGTAATAAATAGTATAACCCTAGCAACTAATCATCAAAGTACGTCATTCACAACAATAGCATCATGTATTGTGCCTACTGTATCATCATCTACGCCCACGACACTGTTTGAAACATACATCTAACATACCCTAACGAAATAGGAAATGCACTAGGAGAAAATACAGTAACAGGAACATATACGGTCAATAGTCATCATCGATATATGTGTGTACATGCATATACATGTAGCTGCTCACCATATACATATACAGGCAAACCAAGCTTTTTTGATGGAGCCATCTAGCTGCATATATACATGACATGACGACAATGCAACAAGGAGTAAGGGTTGGTCTGTCACTTTGATTCATGTAACAGTTTTCAAATTTTGGTTTATAATGCATCTAACGTACATCAAGGATCATATAGGCGGATCTAGGATTAGAGCAAGCCCCGGGCCAAAAACAAAAGGCGCAAAAAAATACTAATGTCTATTGTAATAGCACAAGACATCTGGTACAATTGTGAAGATGAATACTCCCTCCGTCCAAAAATAACTGACTTTGATTTGTCTAAATTCGAATGTATCTATAGTCTAGATACATCCGAATCTATACAAATCCAAGTCACTTATTTCCGGACGGAGGGGGTATATATTTCCAAAGTCATTGGTAACAGCCCGAGAGCGTACATAAATGATAAATAAAAACTAGAAATGTTTGGAGGATTTGTATTTGTCGATTGGTTCGGTTTTGAGACCAATGGATAAAATCTCTTTATCTCTATCCTATGTTGCTAAAACATGAAATGAACACATCAGTTCAGATCAGTCTATCGGAGTAAACTATCTCTTTATACTATGTTGCTAAGACATGAAATCAACGCATCAGCTCAATTACCTAACCGAGGGTAGTCACAGCCGGGTTCAATTGAGTCCTTGTGACTTTGTGAGTTTAAGTAGCAGCCGAGCAGAGGAGGTAGATCCGCAGGCCCACTGCAATTGGGCGGCGCCGACCGACGGAGGACTGGGGGAGGGCACAAACCAGAGGCGGCGACCAGGCAGGGCGGGCGGCGCCAGGTAGAGGAGAGGCGGCGGCGGAATATTAGGAGAGCAGGGAGGCAGAGAGCGTTGGAGGCCGGGGAACGGCGGGGGCATGCGGCCGGCCGCTGCCGGCGTGTTCGTGGCGGCGCGTGCCGTGCGAGAAATCAAGCGAGGGGGATGAGAGCGAGAGGAGGCGGTTTCGCTCCGTCAAGAAGTCACGCTCGAGCGAGGAGAGGTCGTCAGCAGCAAGGTGGGCCAAACTTGGCTGATACCTGGACCAAACCTTTTTCTAATATTATACGGTAGGCCGAAAAAATTCCTGCGCCCGGGCCATGGCCCGGGTTATCCTGGGCCTAGATCGGCCCCTGATTTAACATACATCAGAGAATCATATACTCCCTCTGTTTCAAATTACTCCGCCGGCGCGCTTATGTAGGTGAACTAATACTTTCTCATTTTTCATTCAAAAAATCCTCGAATTTTCGAAATAGATAGTATGAAATATGTACTACGTATACCAAAAATTCTAAAAAAAAATTGATGAAAAATGAGAGAATAGTAGGCCACCTAGGTAAGCGTGCGCGCGGAGTAATTTGAAACAGAGGGAGTACTAGTAACACGAACATACATCTAACATACCGAACTGACAGGCGACCTCCTGGCGTCGCGGTGGCGCCGACCTTCGGGAGCTGAACAGGTCGCCGAATACAACGGCGCAGCGGCCAGAGAACTGCTGCAGACGCGCGTGCGGGGCACCCGTGGAGGCCAGCAACGAGCCTGTGGAGGCCAGTACCTCACGTCTCGGGCAACGCGTTCGGAGGCGGCTTGCCGGAAACCGTCGGGTCGCTCCGGTTCTTGGAGGTCCTCCACGTGAGCTGTAAGGCTCCTGCCTCTGTCTTTGAAGACGTGTCGTTGTAATCGCAGAATATTGTGTTCTATTACAACGATCCTTGCGGGGATTTATATAGAGTTATACGGGATAGGTGGAGACTTGGAGTACAAGATGTAAAGTTCTAATCTTTCTCTAACCTATACACGTATAGGTACTCTAACATCCGCCTCAGTCGTAGCGGACGTGAAGCGAACGCTTGCGACTGGATTTGAAGTCTTGCGCTTTCATCGTCTTCACCTCCTTGTCATCATCACCTGCGTGGACATGATCATGGCTGGCACCTAGGGGCGGTGACCGCGTCCCGTTCTGGTGCCTCTCTTCCCCCCCGCAGTCACAGCGGGAGTGGCGTGGACGCAAATGACGACGCGGACGCTGGTGACTGGAGTTCTTGAATTGTTGTAAACGTTGTTCTTGATGTTGATGTTGAGGTAGCTGGTCGTGATGTAGCCGTGGTCGAGATTGTCGTGGTCATTGTAGTCGCGCTGGAGACGCAAAAATTTGCGCGGTTTGTGTCGTATGGTTTTATGATTTCATGCGGCGGCGGTAGGTTTCTTGGTCATAGTGCGGCGGCGGCAGTAATCTGCGACAGCGGCGGGTTTTTGTGCGGCGGTGGCAGAGATCTGCGGCGGCGGCAGGTTTTTGGTTGTAGGGTTTTTTAGGCGGCGGCCGGGCACAAGGCAAGCGGCAGCGGCAAGGTTTTTATGGCGGCGGCGACGGATCGTATAGGATCGATGGCGGCGATGGGTTTTTGACCAGGCGGGCGAGGATATTGTGTGATCGCCCTAGCAGAGCGCCGGGGTGCGACGGCGGCGGTTTTAGACCACGTGATGTAGACCTTGGCAATGATTTTTGTTGGCGATGTAGGACTCGACGAAGATTTTGGTATAGTCGTACAACTTGACGTAGATGTTCGGGTCGATGTAGTTCGGCTTGATGCAGTGCAGATCTTGATGACCGTGTAATCGCGTATCAAAGCAGTGCAGATCATGGTGTCGGTGTAGTTAATGTACTCGGCTTGATGGAGGTGTGCGTTGAAGACCCAAGGGATCTCCCCGGTGTCCCGGGCTGCTCGAAGAAGACGTAGAGATGTCGCAACGTGTCGTGGCGGCAGCTGCGGAGATTTGATCAGGCGCTAAGGCTATATGTGCACAGCACACACGCATATGCATCTCGATGTTTATTTTATACCTCAATGGATGCTGCATGTCCGCGCGTGACGTAGTGGCTTGAGATTGCGTGGTTACGGTGACCCAGCATACCACTGCATGATGTAGTACACTATAGTCATTGACATAATACCAATAAAACATCATTCACTAGTATTACATCTCTCAAAGTGGTACAACAGAAACACAGCAGGTCCAAGACATTGATGGGTTCGTAGCATGGAAAACAAAAAATTTCTACCGCAAGGACGAACAAAACCCAGATCTAATCTAGACAAAAGTCAAGATCTAATCTATTAGACATGAGCAACGAGATAGATCGGTACTAACCCTCGTAGAACCGAAAGCGTTACGAGATTAGATCTCGTGGATGATGTAGTCGATCACTTGCCGATCTCAAGATCGTGTGGACGATCCTTCCGGCGCCGTGTTCCGGCAGCGCTTCCGCAGACGGTCACACGTGCGGAGTCGAAGCAGACCTTCCTCTCCCCGTTCCAGCGAGCAGCGGAGGTAGTAGATCTTCTCCACGGAATCCCAGCAGCACGACGGCGTGGTGGTGGTGGTGGAGGTGAGAATTCTGCAGGGCTTCGCCTATGCCTGTGCAGAAGAAAGGTGGAGGAGAGAGGCGGCTGAGATTAGTTGTTATGAGAGGAGAGGCAAGAGGGGGCGTCCCCTCCCTTCTATTTAAAGGAGGGAGGCGCGCCTGGGGAGGGGGAGTCTTGGTAGGACTCCCTTCCTCCTTGGGCTGGCGGGTTGGGGGGGAGGAGTCCTCCTCCCCCACGAATCCGTGTATTGCCCCACTTGGACTCCCTTGATCCCTTTCTTGGTTTTCAAGTAAACTCCAAGAAATCCTCTAGAACCTTCCAGAACATTCCGAAACCTTCTAGAATCTCCATACAAACACTCCGAAACATTTCCCAACTTAGAAAATGATCCCCAATATATGAATCTTATTCTCCGGACCATTCCGGATCTCCTCGTGATGTCCCGGATCCATTTCGAGACTCTGAACAACATTCGGTCTCCAACACAAATTCTATATCTACTTAAAACAACTTCGAACCTTAAGTGTGTCACCCTACGGTTCGTGAATATGCAGACATGATGAAGACACCTCTCCGATCAATAACCATCAGCGGGATCTGGAGATCCATAACGGCTCCCACATACTCAACGATTACTTCGTGATCGATAGAACCATTTAACATACGAAACCAATTCCCTTTGTCACACGATATTCTACTTATCCGAGGTTTGATCGTCGGTATCTTTATACCTAGTTCTTCCTCGTTACTGATAAGTACTCTTTACTCGTTCCATGTTATGTCATCCCTTGTGACCCAGTCACATGCTTGCAAGCTATCTAGATGACATTCCACCGAGAGGGCCCAGAGTATATCTATCCGTCATATGGATGGACAAATCCCAATCTTGGTCTATGCGCTTCAACACATACTTTCAGAATACCCAATGACACCTTTATAACCGCCCAGTTACGAAGCGGCGTTTGATGTCATCAAAGTACCCATCCGGTGATGGTGATTAACATAACCTCATGGTCGAAGGATTAGGTTACTATGTATTTCAAAGCTTACAGCAATACGAACTTAATGACTTGATCTTATGCTACGCTTACTATGGGTGTGTGTCCATCATATCATTCTCCTAATGATATAACCTTGTTATTAATCATATCCAATGTCTATGATCAGGAAACCATGATCATCAATCAATCAACAAGCTAGTTTAACAAGAGGCTTACTAGGGACTCTTTTATGTTTACAAAACACACAAGTATTAGTGTTTCCTAATAATACAATTATAGCATGGGATGTAAACATTCATCATAAACACAAAGATATAATAATAACCACTTTTATTATTGCCTCTTGGGCATATCTCCAACAGTCTCCCACTTGCACTAGAGTCAATAATCTAGATTACATGGTAATAAACCTAACACCCATGACGTTCTGGTGTTGGTCATGCTTTGCTCTAGGGAGAGGTTTAGTCAACGGATTTGCTACATTCGGATCAGTGTGTACTTTGCAAATCTTTATGTCACCATCTTGGACATACTCGCGAATAGCATGGAACTGTAGCTTGTTGTGCTTCAGCTTGCTATGTGACCTTGGCTCCTGTGCATTAGCTATGGCACCTGTGTTGTCACAGTAGATGGCCATCGGGTCCAACGCACTGGGAACCACGCCAAGTTCAGTAATGAACTCCTTCATCCATATGGCTTCTTGTGCAGCCTCCGAAGCAGCTATGTATTCTGGTTCAGTTGAAAATTTTGCCACAACGCTTTGCTTGGCACTTCTCCAGCTCACTGCAGCACCATTCAAAATAAATACGTATTCAGACTGTGACTTCGAGTCATCTGGATCGGTGTTCCAACTAGCATCAGTGTAATCGTTTACAACAAGCTGTTCATCACCTCCATAAGAAAGAACCATATCCTTAGTCCTATTCAGGTACTTTAGGATATTCTTGACTGCTGTCCAGTGTTCCATTCCAGGATCACTTTGATATCTGCTAGTCAAACTAACAGCATGTGCTATATCCGGTCTCGTACACAGCATGGCATACATGATAGAACCTATGGCCGAGGCATAGGGAATTTTATTCATCTTTTCTCTATCTTCTGCCGTAGCCGGACTTTGAGTTTTACTCAAGGTCTTACCTGACAACATGGGCACGAACCCTTTCTTGCTCTCTTCCATTCTAAACTTCTTTAGAACTTTGTCTAAGTATGTACTTTGTGAAAGCGCTATTAGGCGTCTTGATCTATCTCTATAAATCTTGATGCCTAGAATATATGCCACTTCGCCAAGATCCTTCATCGAAAAACTATTATTCAAATAGGTTTTGACGCTATTAAGAAGTTCTATATCATTCCCAATCAACAATATGTCATCTATATATAGTACTAGGAATGCTACAGAGCTCCCACTCACTTTCTTGTAAATACAAGCTTCTCCATAAGTTTGTATAAATCCAAAGTTTTTGATTACTTTATCAAAACGTTGATTCCAACTCCGGGATGCTTGCTTCAGTCCATAAATGGAGCGCTGAAGTTTGCATACCTTGTCAGCATCTTTAGGATTGACAAAACCCTTGGGTTGTACCATATACAACTCTTCCTCAATGCCACCATTAAGGAACGCCATTTTGACATCCATCTGCCAAATTTCATAATCGAAATATGCAGCGATTGCTAACATAATCCTCACAGACTTTAGCTTCGCTACTGGTGAGAAAGTCTCATCGTAGTCAACTCCTTGAATTTGTCGGAACCCTTTCGCGACAAGTTGAGCTTTATAGACGGTAACATTACCATCAACATCTGTTTTCCTTTTGAAAATCCATTTGTTCTCGACAGCCTTACGGCCATCCGGTAAGTCCACCAAAGTCCATACTTGGTTTTCGTACATGGATCCCATTTCGGATTTCATGGCTTCTAGCCATTTGTCAGAATCTGGGCTCACCATAGCTTCTTCATACGTCGCAGGGTCATCAGTGTTGTCCACTAACATGACGTTCAAGGCAGAGTCATACCACTCAGGAGTGGTACGGACCCTCGTTGACCTGCGAGGTTCAGTAGTAACTTCGTTCGAAGTTTCATGATCATCATCATTAGCTTCCTCTCCAGTTGGTGCAGGCGGCACAGAAACATCTTCTGGTGCTGCGCTACTCTCAACTCCGAAAGAAGGTTCAATAACCTCGTCGAGTTCTACTTTCCTTCCAGTCACTTCTTTCGAGAGAAATTCCTTCTCCAGAAAGGATCCATTCTTAGCAACGAAAACTTTGCCTTCGGATCTATGATAGAAGGTATACCCAATTGTTTCTTTAGGGTATCCTATGAAGACGCATTTCTCCGCTTTGGGTTCAAGCTTATCAGGCTATAACTTCTTTACATATGCTTCGCAACCCCAAACTTTAAGGAACGACAACTTAGGTTTCTTTCCAAACCACAATTCGTACGGTGTCGTTTCAACGGATTTAGATGGTGCCCTATTTAAAGTGAATGCGGCTGTCTCTAATGCATAGCCCCAAAATGATAACGGTAAATCTGTAAGAGACATCATAGACCGAACCATATCTAAGAGAGTTCGATTACGATGTTCGGACACACCATTACGCTGTGGTGTTCCCGGTGGTGTCAACTGTGAAAGTATTCCACATTTCTTTAAATGCATGCCAAACTCATAACTCAGATATTCACCTCCACGGTCAGAACGCAGAAACTTAATCTTCTTGTTACGATGATTTTCCACTTCACTTTGAAATTCCTTAAACTTCTCGAAAGTTTCGGATTTATGTTTCATAAAGTAGACATACCCATATCTACTCAAGTCATCCGTGAAAGTGAGAACATAACGATATCCACCACGCGATGCTACACTCATTGGACCGCACACATCGGTATGTATTATTTCCAATAAATCCGTAGCTCGCTCCATTATTCCAGAAAATGGAGTCTTAGTCATTTTTCCCATTAGACATGCTTCGCATCTTTCAAGTGATTCAAAATCAAGTGATTCAAGAAGTCCATCAGAATGGAGTTTCTTCATACGCTTCACTCCAATGTGACCAAGACGACAGTGCCACATGTATGTAGAATTATCATTCAATTTTATTCGTTTAGCATCTATGTTGTGAACATGTGTGTCACTACTATCGAGATTCAATAAGAATAAACCATTCATCTCAGGTGCATAACCATAAAAGATATTACTCATATAAATCGAACAACCTTTATTCTCAGACTTAAATGAGTAACCGTCTCGCAATAAACAAGATCCAGATATAATGTTCATGCTTAACGCAAGCACCAAATAACAATTGTTTAAATTTAAAACTAATCCCGATGGTAGATGTAGAGGGAGCGTGCCAATGGCGATCACATCAACCTTGGAGCCATTTCCAACGCGCATCGTCACCTCGTCTCTCGCCAGTCTTCGTTTATTCCGCAGCTCCTATTTCGAGTTACAAATATGAGCAACCGAACCAGTATCAAATACCCAGGCACTACTACGATTACTAGTAAGATACACATCTATAACATGTATATCGAATATACCTTTCTTCTTGATGTTGCCGTTCTTCAGATCCGCCAGGTATTTGGGGAAGTTACGCTTCCAGTGACCAGCACCCTTGCAGTAGAAGCACTCAGTTTCAGGTTTAGGACTAGCCTTGGGCTTCTTAGCAGGTGCGGCAGCTTTCTTGCCGTCCTTCTTGAAGTTGCCCTTGTTCTTAGGCTTGCCCCGTTTCTTGAAATTGGTGGTCTTATTAACCATCAACACTTGGTGCTCCTTCATGATCTCCACTTCAGCAGTTTTCAGCATGGACGATAGTTCAGGCAACGTCTTGTTCATGCAGTGCATATTGTAGTTCATCACAAAGTTCTTGTAACTTGGTGGCAGTGATTGGAGGACACGGTGAATCCCCAACTCATTAGGAATTGGTATCCCCAACTCTCGGAGTTTGCCCAGACATGGTGAGCACGTGCTCGCTAACGGAGCTACCCTCTTCCATCTTGCAGGTAAAGAACTTCTCGGAAGCTTCATAGCTTTCCATGGCAGTGCGAGTCTCAAAAATGAGTTTGAGCTCCTTAATGATCTCAAACGGGTCATGGTGCTCAAAACGCTTTTGAAGCTCCGATTCTAAACCGTACAGGATGGCACACTGAATTGTGGAGTAGTGATGTTTCCGAGTGGCATAAACATTCTTTACGTCATCGGTGGCATCTTCTGCAGGTGGGTCACCTAGCGGTGCATCGAGCACATAGGTCAACTGACCAGCCCTGAGGACGATCTTCAGTCCACGGAAACAGTCCGTGAAATTGCTTCCATTGTTCTTAAGCTTTTCTTTCTCTAGGAATGCATTGAAATTGATGGAAACGTTCGCCATAATCTACAACAAATTTGCAAGTAGTTTAGACTAAGTTTATGATAAATAGTGTTCAAATTTAATTCTTAAATTAACTAGGTGAACTCCCACTCAAAACAACATCCCTCGAGTTGTTTTAGTGATTACACGAACCAAATCCACTACACCAAGTTCGATCATCACGTGAGATGATGTAGCTTCATCGGCGAACAATCTTCATGTTCATCATATCAATCATATGACTCATGCTCTACCTTTCGGTATTCCGTGTTCTGAGACCATGTCTATACATGCTTGGATCGTTAAGATTAACCTTAGTTTCCGCATGTGCAAATCTGGCTTGCACCCGTTGTATGCACACGTAGAGTCTATCACACCCGATCATCACGAGATGCTTCGAAACGACGAGTCTTAGCAACGGTGCCAACTAAGGACGAACACTTTATTACTTGATATTTAGTGAGAGGGATCATCTTATAATGCTACCGTCGTGATCTAAGCAATACAAGATGCATAAAGGATTAACATCACAGGAAATTCATAATTAGTGTGATATGATATGGCCCTTTCTTCTTATGCCTTCGATCTCCATCTCCAAAGCACGGACATGATCTCCATCATCACCAGCATTGCGTCAAGGTCCGTGGCGCCGCTTCATGGTTGTTCATCTTCACTAGCAACTATTGCAACTACTTGGAACAAAGCTATTACAAGATGAATCGACACGCAGGTCTTAACAGAATTAAAGACAACCATTAGGCTCCTGCCAGTTGCCATAATACAACAAGGATCATTGCATACATCAAATACAATCTCAATCACATGATGGCCATATCACATCACAAAACCCCTGCAAAAACAAGTTAGACGCCTCTAATTTTCTTTGCAAGTTTTACGTGGCTTGGGGCTTTCGACTAAGAACGGATCTTACCTACGAAACTGAACCACAACGTTGATACAAGTGCTATCAAGTGCAAAGTGTAGATTTGATCTATACTATGATGGGAGAGACAGACACCCGCAAAGCCACTTGTGCAAAGCAAGTTGCACGTCAAGCGTGGAGCAAGTCTCATGTACGATGACATGTAATGTTAGCTCGAGCCGCTTCATCCCACCATACCGCAAGATGCAAAGTACACACAAAGCAAAAGACGACACGAGCACCAAAGCCCACAACCTCATTGTGTTCTACTCGTGCAACAGATCTACGCATAGACAAGGCTCTGATACCACTGATGGGTTCGTAGCATGGAAAACAAAAAAATTCTACCGCAAAAACGAACAAAACCCAGATCTAATCTAGACAAAAGCCAAGATCTAATCTATTAGACATGAGCAACGAGATAGATCGGTACTAACCCTCGCAGAACCGAAAGCGTTACGAGATTAGATCTCGTGGATGATGTAGTCGATCACTTGCCGATCTCAAGATCGTGTGGATGATCCTTCCGGCGCCGCGTTCCGGCAGCGCTTCCGCAGACGGTCACACGCGCGGAGTCGAAGCAGACCTTCCTCTCCCTATTCCAGCGAGCAGCGGAGGTAGTAGATCTTCTCCATGGAATCCCAGCAGCACGACAGCGTGGTGGTGGTGGTGGAGGTGAGAATTCTGCAGGGCTTCGCCTATGCCTATGCAGAAGAAAGGTGGAGGAGAGAGGCGGCTGAGATTAGTTGTTATGAGAGGAGAGGCAAGAGGGGGCGTCCCCTCCCTTCTATTTAAAGGAGGGAGGCGCGCCTGGGGAGGGGGAGTCCTAGTAGGACTCCCCTCCTCCTTGGGCCGGCGGGTTGGGGGGGGAGGAGTCCTCCTCCCCCACGAATCCATGTATTGCCCCACTTGGACTCCCTTGATCCCTTTCTTGGTTTTCAAGCAAACTCCAAGAAATCCTCTAGAACCTTCCAGAACATTCCTAAACCTTCTAGAATCTCCATACAAACACTCTGGAACATTTCCCAACTTAGAAAATGATCCCCAATATATGAATCTTATTCTCCGGACCATTCCGGATCTCCTCGTGATGTCCCGGATCCATTCCGAGACTCCGAACAGCATTCGGTCTCCAACGCAAATTCCATATCTACTTAAAACAACTTCGAACCTTAAGTGTGTCACCCTACGGTTCGTGAATATGCAGACATGATGAAGACACCTCTCCGATCAATAACCATCAGCGGGATCTGGAGATCCATAACGGCTCCCACATACTCAACGATTACTTCGTGATCGATAGAACCATTTAACATACGAAACCAATTCCCTTTGTCACATGATATTCTACTTATCCGAGGTTTGATCGTCGGTATCTTCATACCTAGTTCTTCCTCGTTACTGATAAGTACTCTTTACTCGTTCCATGTTATGTCATCCCTTGTGACCCAGTCACATGCTTGCAAGCTATCTAGATGACATTCCACCGAGAGGGCCCAGAGTATATCTATCCGTCATATGGATGGACAAATCCCAATCTTGGTCTATGCGCTTCAACACATACTTTTAGAATACCCAATGACACCTTTATAACCGCCCAGTTACGAAGCGGCGTTTGATGTCATCAAAGTACCCATCCGGTGATGGTGATTAACATAACCTCATGGTCAAAGGATTAGGTTACTATGTATTTCAAAGCTTACAGCAATACGAACTTAATGACTTGATCTTATGCTACGCTTACTATGGGTGTGTGTCCATAATATCATTCTCCTAATGATATAACCTTGTTATTAATCACATCCAATGTCTATGATCAGGAAACCATGATCATCAATCAATCAACAAGCTAGTTTAACAAGAGGCTTACTAGGGACTCTTTTATGTTTACAAAACACACAAGTATTAGTGTTTCCTAATAATACAATTATAGCATGGGATGTAAACATTCATCATAAACACAAAGATATAATAATAACCACTTTTATTATTGCCTCTTGGGCATATCTCCAATAGACATGACTATAGATTCCAACTCGACTCTTTACAAAAGATCCAGAGAACACTCTAGGTTAAAGAGGAAGAAACAACTTCATATAACGAAGAACCAGAAATAATAACTCAGAACAATCTAGTTAATAAGACTAGCATCTAAACTATCTTGCTTGCAGTTGCTGTTATAGCATTGCTCTACAGAAGTAGGTTTTATGGCTAGAGTATTTATTACTATCTAATCAGAGACTTCATCTTCACTTTAGCTAATGTATATATTGACTTTATTGACTTAATTGAAGAACTTAAGCTGTCGATGATGGTTTCTTGAGAAGAAATTGATGTTGACGTTGTCTTCAATGGCTTAGAATCTAGCAAGGGTTAAGAAGGTACGGTTGAGTACGAGCGTACTTAGCAAGTTCAATAAAAAGAAGTGTATGATGCACTATCTCTATAGACACATACCAAAGATCGTAGGAAATGCAGGTTTTCGTAAACATTTCTTCAAAGGTTGCTTTTATTCTGAAAACTATGCCCGACAGCTTTCACAGGTTGACTAGAACCTTCATGGGGTTCCTTTCCTGTCGCGTTCGTAGCTCCTTCCCGGAACAGGGAGTAACATGTCACAGTTCTTACACTCTGCAGAGGTGCGTTGTTTTACCCATGAGAGATCAACTCCTTGTTGCACAACCGGGTGATCTTTTCCGTCCACAATTCCTTGATGTGGGGCCCAATAGATGATCCAAGTCAATCACTGCCCCTCTCCGCGACCCCGCATGAAGACACGATCCTTCAGGACATACCCCACCTCTGTCAAGCCCCTTATAGGACTGGCTATAACTCTAGTAGGCACCTGAAGACTCTATGAGACGGTTATGCCCTGGCAATCCCCTTAAAGGACTAGCTAAACCACTGACAGTCTCTCAAGATAATCTAGACACCAAAATCACGGGAAACTAAGGGGTTCCACCCATGTGCTAGGTTTCTCCACGAGAAATCCTCGGCCTCATGATCAGGTCATCCGTCCATGTGAAAGGAAGAAGATCCAGGTGACTTCTCCGTCCCATTCCAAATCTCATGGTTAACGCGTAATATACGGTGCTAGAATCACTGGTGATATTGGTTGTAAGTCCTAGATATTATGTTCTGATGGCTCAATGTATGGCGCCAAAAAAGTGCTGGTGCGGTGTTGATGTAGAGCTCGTTGGGAACCCCAAGAGGAAGGTATGATGAGCACATCAGCAAGTTTCCCTCGGTATGAAACCAAGGTTTAATCAAACCAGTAGGAGCAAGGAAACACCCCAAAGGTGTTGCTAGCTGAGCCTTGGCAGCGCGCACTACCGGTGCTAGTAGCAACATGGAGACCTGCACAACACAACCACAGAACTCTGTCCCCAACTTGCGATGAGGTTGTCAATCTCACCGTGTTTTACTGAAAACAAAGGATTAAACGTATCAAATGGAAGGAAGTAATAGTTTGCAGAAAGTAAACACAAACCAGTAAAAGTTTATAGATTGTATGTAAAAGAAAAGGACTGGGATCCATAGTTCACTAGAGGTGGCTCTCCTAAGATAGATAACATGCTGAGTGAACAAATTACAACCAGGCAATTGACAAACACCGAGAAAGCAATACATGCATATACTAATCATATTGACTCCTTTGAGACTTGATTGGGCATTACAACATTATACATAGACCGCCATCCAACTGCATCTATGACTAATCCATCTTCAGGTTATCATCCAACCCCCCTCCAGTATTAAGTTGCAAGCAACAGATTATTGCTTTACGAATTGCGTGTAAAGTAAACAATACGATTGTTCTATGAACAAAGGATTGTTGTTTTCTCCCTAGTAGAAACAACACATATAGTACCTTAGAGATTTCTGTCACTTCCCCAGATTACCAGAGGCATGAACCCACTATCGAGCATAAATACTAACTCTTGGAGTTGCTAGCATCTACTTGGCCAAGATAGCTACTAACAACGGAAAGCATGCAAGATCACAAATAACAAAGACATGATAGAATCAATAATCAATCTGAAATAGCATCTCAATATCCATCGGATCCCCGCAAACACAACAAGCAGAATTACAAATAGATGATCTTAATCATGAACGGAGCTCACAAGATCTAAACATGAAAGCACAAAGGAGGAGAACCAGTCATCTAGCTACTACATGGATCCGTAGTCCAAGGATGAACTACTCACGCATCACACCGGAGGCTTGCATGGTGATGAAGAAGGCCTCCGGGGTGAATTTCCCTCTCCGGCAGGGTGCCGGGAAGAGCTTTAGATCCCTCCTGATCTAGGGGTGGAGATGACGGCGGCTACAGACTCTTTCGTGGATTTTTGATTGGGCCCTTAGGGTTTTCGTCCCGAGGGCATCTTATAGGCGGAAGGAGAGGCCGAGGGGGTGCCAGGGCTGGCCAGACCACCCCCTGGCGTGGGCCAGGCTAGGCCGCGCGGCCAGGTGGTGTGGTGGCCCCCTGGACCCTCTTCGTCTCGTACTCTGGCATCTGATGACTTTCGGAAAAATAGGCACTTTGGCTTTTGTCCCGTCCAATTCCGAGAATATTCATTTTCTGACTTTCCTGGAACCAAAAACAGCAGAAAACAGGCAGCTGGCATTGTGGCTCTTGTTAATAGGTTAGTCCAAGAAATCATATGAAAAGTACTCTAAAGTGTGGGCTAAACACAATAAAGTGGATAAAACCAAGCATGGAACATAAAAAATTATAGATACATTTGCAATGTATCAACATCCCCAAGCTTAACTCCTGCTCGTCCTCGAGTAGGTAAGTGATAAAAAGAAAGAATAATTTTTGAGGTGGCATGCACCATCAAGGACTTGATCAAAGTATTTGTAAAACATTCAAAGTTGGGATCATAGTACTTCAATCATAACATGAAAGACAAAGTTCTAGCAATAAGACAAAGAAACTATGATGCAACATGAAAAGGCACAAACAAAAGATTCATGAATAACAATGCTTTGCAAGACGTTTGTTTGTTTCACATAAAGAAAACATGGCATAATAGCATTCAACTTGTCCCTCATAGAGTAGCAAATATAGGGGTTCCACGCATAAAAAACAATAAATTTTACTCTATGCCCTTGAACCCCCTGAAGCTGCCAGGGCCTATCTATTAGTAATACAGTAACGGAATGGGCTTTTGGCGAACTTACCCTTGAAGACCGAAAAGTGTTGTCAACGCTCAGGAGAGCGTGGTTGATGTAGACGAGGCGAAGCCGACCTCAAGGTCGTGATGAAGTCCTTGCGCTCCTTCTGGCTCCAACGACTTGAGTGCCTCAAGTGCGACACCTCGCGGGGAGTTACACACGTCCGGTGCCTGACGATGACTCCCGCTTCCCCGATCTAGCAGCAGTTGTGGAAGTAGAGCTCCCGGATCTGAATCCCGCAGTGCGACGACGCTCCACGGTGAAGATGTCTCTCGCTTGCGCAGTCCAGACTTGGGACCACGGTCACGAGAGAGAGAGGGGGAGAGAGAAAATATCAATTGGAGGTCCTCCCAAAAGTGGGGAGACCTTTATTGATTATTGGTGTATTTATCTTGGCCAAATATCCCACTATATATATGGGGAGGAGGGGGTACACCCTCCCTCAAAGTCCCGGGGTGGGACTAAAGGAGAGGAGGAGGTGGGGGGAGGCACCGCCGGCCACCCCCTCATGGGCCCCACGTGGGGGGGGGGGGGGCTGGCCCAATAGGGCCGCCGGCCACCCCTTGGCCCTTCTCCCCTCTTGCCTTTCCCTAATGGGCCCTCTCCCCTCCGGGAATTGGCCCATTAAGCCTTTGGCCATTAAATTGATTTTTCTCTTTATTAAATAATTATGAATAAATGATTAAATCAATATTTAACATTCATTCACATATTATTCAATCTCCATGGCCATGGAACACCTTCCACCTCCACTCCGGACATCCTCCGGACTTACCGAAACCCTTCCAATTTTCTCTCTTCTTTTCTTCGGTGATTCTACCGATCCTATAAACACTCTCTAAGCATCATCAAGCCCTTAAGCGTGATACCCCACGGTTCGGGAACACTCCAGACATGGTCGGGACACTCCCGCACCAATGATCGGCAGAGGGACCTGGATGGCCATGTGACCCCTGTGCGTTCCACGAAGATCTTTCATTGTTTGAACCGGGTCAGTCGTGTCTTATTCCCTTTGTCTCTCGATACTTGCATTACCCGAGATCTGATCAATGACATCACCATGTCATGTTCAATCTCGTTTTCGAACAATGCTACTTGAATCATTCCGACAAGTGATATCCCCGTGATCAAATCACATGCTGCGCACCTTTTGGATATAACCTCTCTGAGTGGGCCCTTGATTATCTTCCCGTCACATGGACGGACAAATCCTGCTCTTGACTTATATTGCCTCTACGGTTTCCTCCGAATACCTGAACACACCTCTATAACCACCGTTTTACCAGATGGCGTTTGATGCTATCTAAGCACTCTCGGGAGATAGTGATTGATATAGTCTCACGGTCTAAGGAATAGTCTACGAGGATCCTTTTCTAATCATCATAACTTGAACTTCGTGACATGATCAAGTCACGATGTTTAGCTTGGGTATTGGTTCATAATCTCATTCTCAGAATGAGATGACTCCATTTCCAACTGGCATAAATGCCACATGATCAGGAAACATGATCATCTGTTGACCAATGAACCAGTGACTAGAGTTTCACTGGGAACCCCTGGTTTGTTTGTATGTCACACGTGTATTGATGTTTCCACTCAATATAGTTATAGCATGATATAAAACTTAATCATAAACTATATGAAATATGATAATAGTCCTTACTACTATTTGTCTCTAGGGCATATTTCCAACACAAAGTTCATAAGAGTGACTAGATACAAATAGTTTAAAACAAGCAATATCAAGATATGCATCAATCAACTAGTCTTGGGACAATGCACATAGAACTAAGAATGGCCACTATGCTCTCAAAGTAGGTGCATAAAGGTAGAAGGTGGAGACTCAATATAATGGTGGAAGAAAGGCCTTCATAGAAGGAAGTAGGGATTCAAGTCTCATAAAGAGCTTCCAAAAATTATGGTACTTATATCTTTCAGCTCTCATTGCCCCTATCATAAGCATCTTGAAGGTGATTAAGGTTAAAATGACACAACTAAGAGGATATGCTTGACAAGTTATAAACCGAAATCTCATGCCCCTTACTTACGAAGACCGATCCTCATGCTACTCAACTCTAGTCACAAGTAAGCTCTTGTCATCGTAAGTACATATTATCATAAAGAACCGCCAACAGGGTTCCCCTTGCACATGATACAGGAGCTATCCCATAATCAAAATGACAAGGCAAGCAGAAATTGAGCATGTCAGCAATCTTTTTATTTGCTATTTGCACAGGTTTTTATTGAGGATGCTTCATAGAGTGCTCATTATGGTGATGCTGCAAGTTTCCACCATGATTAGGCTTGGCTTAGGCTAGCGGCTCAGGCGTTTCTCTAACACACATACAGACTCCATGATCTTACAAGTTCCACTTTTATTTCACACCGCCAGGATCCGTAAGCAAAAGAACATGATATCAACGAGGTACAGAGTACAAGTGCAATGTTGAAAGCGTTCCCCATGAAACATGGTTATGCTAATTTCAACTTATAAAGCGCAAGCATATACGCAATAAAGAAGGACCCAATGGTTCAAGTTTATTAGATACAAAAAAGTAAAGTGTGCCATCAAGTTCGTGAGAGCTTTAATCACTAGTTTTCTCATAACAAGTTTAATTTGGAAGGTAAACAAAAGCATGAATATACTTGGAATAGCATAAGCTAGTAGGTAGGTATGGTGGACTCTTTGTAATAACTTGGTTTAGGGAGTTGGATGCATGAGTGGAACTCATACTTTGTTGTGGAGGCTAGCAAAAGACTGAGAGCGACAAACTAAGAGAGCAATAATGGCCATAATCATGCAGAGCGACAAAACATCATTGATCAAAGCATAAAGTGATACTACAAGTTGAAAACTAAAGGATCATAAAGGCTTATGGTGACTTGAGATAGTCATAACATGGTGTGAGCATGCGCCAAGTCAACCCAAATAAAGCATCAAAGGAGAATACCACTATACTATGCTTTAATATGCTAAAACAACACACGATTCATCCAAGGCACATTAAGCAATCTCAATTATTTATAACAACTCATGATACAACAAAGAATACTAAGCATAAAGCCAAAACAATATCAAGCATGGCATGACAAAGCATAGGCCACAGTCAAAAACTAGCTCTTTTTACCACATAAGAATGAACTTTCCTACTCGTTTCCAAACCAAACCAAACTATTCGCAAACCAATGTATGAAAGAGGGGGTCCAACCACGAAAAAGAAGACGCTCCAAGAACAACACAACTGTGCATGAAACAATAAAAATGCAGCGTTTGGAAGAAACCTGGGTTTTTTATTGATGAAGAGGGGGATGCCTTGGGCATCCCCAAGCTTTGACGCTTGTACTTCTTGGATATTTCTTGGGGTGACACGTGTGGCATCCCCAAGATTGAGCTTTAGTCCATCCTTCATCTTATTACTCATTCCTTCCATACACCTGAAATTTTTCCTTCATACAAAACTTCACAATCTTTATTAGCAACATTAGTGCACTCAAGATAAAAGGTATTAAGGTTTAGTTCTAACACCAAATAAACTTCCATTAGAACACTAGCTACTGTAGCACTTCACTAAAAAAGCTCAATTCCCCAAAAGAACTCAAAGAGGAACCAACAAGAAGCAAATGCAGAAAATGGCAAAAATCTGTCAAAATAGACCAGCAGGTAAAGACGAATTTTTTCGAAGACCTTCTGTTGCTCAAATAAAAAAGTGTTGAACTAACAAAAGTTAGATAACAACCTGGGGCAGAAGCACAAAAATGCACGCCTCAAAACTATGTTCAGAGATTTTACACGAAGTTCTATGGTGAAGCACAGAAATCTGTTTCGGGACAGCAACTTTCCCAATCATTACTTCTCTCTCATTAGAGGTTACTCTTGGCACAAAAAGCAAATAAAAAGGATAAGGAGCAGTTATTACTGAAGTAATAACTTCCAAGACTCATCTAAAACTTTTGGGTTATCTCCCAATAAGTACTTTTCTTTAACGCCTTTAAGTTAGGCATAAGAAGCAAGAAAAGAATCAAGTGTTCTCAAATGAAGAAGCATTAAAACCAAATTTCTTGCCTTACCTCTCTTACTTTTATTCTTAACCTTGGGGAAAATATGATTGTTTGGTGGAGAAGAAAGGTGCATGGTCCCCTTTCCCACATCTATTATTGCTCCAAGGAGTTCTAATAGGGACCTTCCAAGTGTAATTTGTCCTTTTTCCTGCACATTCAATAACAAGATAATCAATAGAGATCATTTTCCCAAGGATCTTTGTAAACACTCCTTCAGCTATTCCAATAGGTAATAAGGTAGCATTATTAGCAAGAGATATTTCTTTTCCTCCTTCAGTAAGCCCCCAAGTATTCAAAGATTCATAAATATCTTTGGGCATAAGACAAAATTCAGACATGATATCACAGCGAGATTAAAAAGTTTCAGTGTTTATCTCAATCTTTACTGTAGGGAGCCACTTTGATGGTTCAGAATTTCTTGGGACATAATTGTGATGCTCCCTAAGCGTATTATAGCAATCTTTTAAGCTAGAAGTGCTAGTCTCAAGAGTGTTCAATCTAGCAAATATTCTTGCGAAAGAAATATCAGTTTGGCTAGGCAAGTTGTAAGTGAGGATAAATTTCTTTATAGCATTAATAGCATCATCCTCATTACATTGGAGGAAATCTCCTCCCACAACAGCATCTAAAGCATATCTATAGCAAAGAGCAATTCCAAGGTAAAAACTGCTAAGGAACAAGCTTTGAGTCATTTTAGGCTCAGTTTTTTCATGTAGATCAGAGATTCTAGACCAAGCTTCCTTAAAGACTTTCCTCAATTCCTTGTTTAAAAGTGAAAATCATTTCCTCGGGTGACATAGTGACTGGAGCAAGGCTAGACATAGTGGCAACTTAAGAAAGGAACTAATTTTTTGTGTGTTTTCAATAAAGAAAGCAAACTAGTAAAACTAATTTTTGTGTGTTTTTGATAACAAAACAAGCAAACAAAGCAAAATGAAACTAAGCAAAAAGAAACTAAGCAAAACAAAAATAACAAAGTAAAGAGATTGGTTATGAGGGACTCCCCTTGTGAAGATGTCCTTGACTCCCCGGCGACGGTGCCAGAAAAATGCTTGATGGCTCAGTGTACGGCGCCAAAAAAGTGCTGGTGCAGTGTTGATGTAGAGCTCGTTGGGAACCCCAAGAGGAAGGTATGATGAGCACAGCAGCAAGTTTCCCTTAGTATGAAACCAACATTTAATCAAACCAGTAGGAGCAAGGAAACACCCCAAAGGTGTTGCTAGTTGAGCCTTGGCAGGGCACACTACCGGTGCTAGTAGCAACATGGAGACCTGCACAACACAACCACAAAACTCTGTCCCCAACTTGCGATGAGGTTGTCAATCTCACCGTGTTTTGCTGAAAACAAAGGATTAAACGTATCGAATGGAAGGAACTAATAGTTTGCAGAAAGTAAACACAAAGCAGTAAACGTTTATAGATTGTATGTAAAAGGAAAGGATCGGGATCCATAGTTCACTAGAGGTGGCTCTCCTAAGATAGATAACATGCTGGGTGAACAAATTACAGTGGGGCAATTGACAAACACCGAGAAAGCAATACATGCATATACTAATCATCTTGACTCCTTTGAGACTTGATTGGGCATTACAACATTATACATAGACCGCCATCCAACTGTATCTATGACTAATAATCCACCTTCAGGTTATCATCCGAACCCCCTCCAGTATTAAGTTGCAAGCAATAGATTATTGCTTTACGAATTGCGTGTAAAGTAAACAATACGATTGTTCCATGAACAAAGGATTGTTGTTTTCTCCCTAGTAGCAACAACACATCTAGTACCTTAGAGATTTCTGTCACTTCCCCAGATTACGAGAGGCATGAACCCACTATCGAGCATAAATACTAACTCTTGGAGTTGCTAGCATCTACTTGGCCAAGATAGCTACTAACAACGGAAAGCATGCAAGATCACAAATAACAAAGACATGATAGAATCAATAATCAATCTGAAATAGCATCTCAATATCCATCGGATCCCCGCAAACCCAACATACAAAATTACAAATAGATGATCTTGATCATGAACGGAGCTCACAAGATCTAAACATGAAAGCACAAAGGAGGAGAACCAGCCATCTAGCTACTACATGGATCCGTAGTCCAAGGATGAACTACTCACGCATCACACCGGAGGCTTGCATGGTGATGAAGAAGGCCTCCAGGGTGAATTCCCCTCTCCGGCAGGGTGCCGGGAAGAGCTTTAGATCCCTCCCGATCTAGGATGGAGATGACGACGACTACAGACTCTTTCGTGGATTTTTGATAGGGCCCTTCGGGTTTTCGTCCCGAGGGCATCTTATAGGCGGAAGAAGAGGCCGAGGGGGTGCTAGGGCTGGCCAGACCACCCCCTGGCGCGGGCCAGGCTAGGCCGCGCGACCAGGTGGTGTGGTGGCCCCCTGGCCCCTCTCCGTCTCGTACTCTGGCATCTGATGACTTCCAGAAAACTAGGCACTTTGGCTTTTGTCCCGTCTAATTCCGAGAATATTCATTTTCTGACTTTCCTGGAACCAAAAACAACAGAAAACAGGCAGCTGACACTGTGGCTCTTGTTAATAGGTTAGTCCAAGAAATCATATGAAAAGTACTCCAAAGTCTGGACTAAACACAAGAAAGTGGATAAAACCAAGCATGGAACATCAAAAATTATAGATACATTTGCAATGTATCATGTTCCTTTAGCACTAGAACTGTATCAATAGATTATTACCATTTGTTAAATAATCCATAATCAAATTATTATGAAAATAGTGTTTTCTAACCTTTTTGAAATGCAGGCGATGACAAAATGTGAGTTACAAGCATTTGATAGAAAATAATCAAAGGACATGAGCAAGTGTGAACTTGCCTTTTGTGATTGCAAGATTATGCACTCATGGTCTTCAGGACACTAGAAGATCCAAAATATGGAAATAGCATCATTGGTCTAGTAAGGACTAATGTTTAAAGAAGCAGAATGCAATTATGCATAAGTAATGTAATGCAGTTTCATAAACACGAATCCCCGAAATAAAGGTATCTTATTTAGGGTTTGAAAACTGGGAATGGTTTCTTTAGAATGTGTTTCACTTTTATATTAGCTTCACATTTTTGCTTCTTATTAAGGTTTGTGAATATGTGTGAAACTATATGTAAGTATAACAAGTGGCATGTAATACTAAAGCACTCAAATTGGGCTTGGTATTTAAAAGATTTCTTAAGCAGGATTACTTATAGCTTTTAAAAAAGTGTTTAAGGATTACTGAAAGGATATTATTTTCTCCTTATATTTTTGGTGCTAATGATAACTCCTATTGTGGTTTAACTATCTGTCCAAATTACAGGGCTTATCTACGGACGTGTTTGTGGGTGGAATTTTCTGTAGGAAGAGCTTGAAGACGGTGCAGCTTATTTTCACTTTCTCTTGTTTTATATTTTAGGCTACCGTACTATCAAGAGGGAGTCCACCTAGGAAGGTTGTGGGAAATCAATATTTCATGCACAGACCGTATATGCACTTCCACAGCCATCCCAGTTTTCATGTGAGAGAGTGTTCCCTGCAGCTTTGGTGGGTTTTCTGCCCTGACCGGTAGTACCGACCAGTCGGTGGTAGTACCGCCCAAGGGGTTTCCCAGGGTTGTTCGGGCGGAACTTCTAGCTGAAGTTCCGGTCCTAATTCCGACGAGGCAATTTTTGGTTCAGTAAGTCTTCTGTCTAACTTTGCATATTTGTCGGAACTAGAACCGGAATTTGGCTCGGTTGTACCGGCCTGACCAGCGCCTGGCTCCCTGAGTGGTAGTACCCCAGGCCTGACCAGTAGTACTGGCCACCCTCGGTCACCGGTAGTTCCGGGTCTAGTTCCGGACCTAGTTCCGACGCTGGGCTATGCGGGTCAGATAACCTTCTGCCTCGCACTGCTTATTTGTCGATACTAGGGCCGGAACTGGGACCGGTACTTCCGGCCAGCTCTACGGGTCCGCTGGCTGGTCTTTCTGACCGTTGCTTGGCCTTAGCTGGGCCGCTAGTGGCTCGCCCACCGGTACTACCGGTCCTCCACCGGTAGTACCGATGGTGTCGGGGCTAGGCAGAATCTGCCCGTTTGGAGGTGGCCTATTTAAGGCCCCTTCTTCCTCCTCCCATCTTATCTCTTCGTTTTCTCTCTCCTCCATTTTTTCAAGAGCTTGACTTGCCTAGATCTCTCTCCCTACCCACTCAAATCTCTTGATCTTTTGAGGATTGGGAGAGGTGACCTAGATCTACACCTCCACCAAAGGAATCTTGATTTCCCCCACTCATCCTTCGTGGATTTTGTTACTCTTGGGTTCTTGGAACCCTAGACGATGTAGGGCATCCTCGGAGCTGGGGCATTTGTTGTGAAGCTCTTTGGTGTCGTTGAGGGACTTCAATTGAGTTGTGAAGCCTCCCCTCAACCTCATTGTAAAGGTTTCGGTTGGCGCCTTCAAGGTCACCGGTTAGTGGATTGTGAGGCCACCTTTGTGGTGGTGCTCACCGGAGAAGAAGGTGAGGCCTTTGTGGCGCTCGGGTGACCTTGTGTGGCCCCGACACCTCTCCAACATAGACGCAGCTTCCTTGGAAGTGAACTACAGGAATTACATCTCTGTGTCCCCTCGTCGGTTCTTTCGCTCCACTCATTTACTTCTTGCAATTACTCTCTCGTTTACTTGTTGTGTTGCTTGCCATTTAGGATATTCACGTAGCTACATTTCTAGTGAATTTTACTTTGTGCTAAGCCATAAAAGTGCAATAAAATATTAAAATTGGTAGTCTCCTATTCACCCCCTCTAGTCGACCAAAGTTGGGCCTTTCAATTGGTATCAGAGCCTCGGATCTTTCTTCGGGCTTAACTGCCTAAGAGACAATGGCCGACGAAGAGGGAAGTGTGGGTGGAACCACCAAGAACTTGGCCTCCATGGATGACCTCAATCGATTGGAGACATCCATGATGACCAAGTTTGAGGAAATGATGACCCTTTTGCATTCCCTTAAGCCTACCCCCATGCTAGAAACCCCTCATGATGCATCTCTTGCCGCCGAAGCCCCTTCCGCTCCCATGCAAGTGGTCGCTCCCGAGGTGATTCCTGCGGCAGCCCCAAAACACTTGGGCTAAGGCTTTGTGGCTCAAACCACCAAGCCCCCAAGCAAGAGGACCGAGGGGCTAGGTGACTCCTCCTCCAAAGAGGGAGAAGGGGAAAAGGATTACTCGGCGGTACCACCACCGTTCAAGTACACATCGGACCCTCCCATTCCCATGCCGCACATCATACCTATCGTCGGATTGATGACAAGTACGCCATGAGGGGGTCCTCGAGGCGTGAGGAAGATAGGGGTGTGAGACGTACGATGTTCCGAGACGATGAGCACACAAGTTTACCCAGGTTCGAATCCGCCGGCTTTGGACGGATCCTACTCCTGCTAGCAATCCAGTAATACGGAGAGCCGGAATATGGGTTACAAGGGTTCACCTGTGCGAGTTGAGATTGTAGACTATTGAGGGTGCCCTAAAGGCTCTCCCTAGGACGGCTTATATAGATATCCGGCCTAGGGTTCATAGGAGAGATCTATCCGTCTACGACTGAGAGTCGGTTACAGAGTACATCTTGAACTACAAGTAACACTATGGGCCTAACTCGGTAAGTCTTCTGGGCCTTACCATAGCCGGATTGGACTCCGACTCTTCTCCCTGACTGGGCCACCCGTGAAGCAAAGCTCTAACCCGAAGTGGGCCACCCTGGTCAATGAGGACTGTGAGGATACCCAGAAAGTATATCCCCAACAGCAGCCCCCGGAAGTCTCCAAGATCCAAAGTCGGATTCTTCATCATCTAGCTTGATCTTCGACTTGTAGAATCTTGAAGGGTTTCTGAAGCTTCAAAACAAAAGGTACGATCCGGGTCTCAAAATAAGTCGGACATATTAGTACATTATTCGGATTTTCCAACTTGATATTCAAACTAAGCCGGAACTTGGTCTCTGACGGCATCTGACACTGGTCATGGTCAAGTCACGTCATCTGACAAACATCTTGTCAGCATGACGGTTGGTGGGTCTGCCGTTCGTGGAACCGAGGCGCCGTTTCAATGCATACACGGAGATCGAGGCGACGTAATCATCACGTGGGTCCTTCCCAGCTCCTTCCACGACGTGTGACGTTTACACAGTGCCATTTGCACGAATCTTGGCGTAGTTAGGTGGTTATAAGGGGTGAGGATTCTCCTTCTCCCATCTTCACCTGTTCCCTTGCCGTTCCTTCTCCTCCACTTCTCCCTCGCGCATAGAGCTCTCCCGCTTCCTAGATTCCTAGCCCCGCCCATCCAAGGTCACCAGCGCACTGGAGAAATGGCTGCTTCTTCATCTTCCGGCTTGGCTGGCTTCGCAGCGGCAGCGGCGGTGGAGAAAGAGAGCAACCGTGGGGTTTGGATATCGTGTCTCCTCGACAACGAGAAGCTCCGCGACATGGAGAATGAAGGTCTCCTCCGTGCCGGCGACTGGCGGAGTGGCTTCAGAGAAACCATCCCCAACCCGCACGCCGGCGAGCGGGTACACTTCGGCACCCACCTCGACAGAGGTTTGTCTTTCCCTCCCTCGAAATTATTTTCCGAGGTGATTGATCAATATGGTGTTCAACTCCATCATCTTCCCCCGAACTCCATCTTAGATATGAGTTCTTACGCAGCTTTGTGCGAGGGGTATATCGGCATTAGGTCGAGTCTTACTTTGTTTCGGTATTACTTTCATGTCCGGAGAAACTCCATCACTGCCGGTAGTCCTTATATTACCGGCACTATTAGCCTTTCAGTTAAACGCGAGCGTAGTTATCCTCGTATTTCTGCCAGTGAGTCGGTCAAACAATGGCCGGACACTTTCTTTTACCATAAGGACATTCCTGCTCCCGGCAAAGCTACTGCTTTGCCGGCTTTCATCGATGGTGCCGCCACGGCCCTTCCATCTTGGGATGAGGCTCCTCCGGCTCTCAGTGATGATCTGATCCTCGCTAAGAGGCGGATCGAATACCTGATAAAACACAAGGACTTGAAGGGATCCGACCTGGTCCAGTGCTGGGTCGCACGCCGGATCCAGCCTCTCCAATACGATGGCGACCGTCTGATGCACTCCATCACGGCGTCAAAGAATGATTCCCTCTGTATCAGTCCTAAGGCTTTAAAGCCACAGGATTACATAAGCCAGCTCAAATGGCTGATCAAGGAGCGGTCTGAGAGAAAGATTCCGGACTTGTCTCTGGATATGCACACTGCGGAAGACCCTGTAGTTCCAGTAAGCTTCAATAATAAACCCTTTTATGTGTTTCACCTTTTAAACTATTTTGCAATACTGAGATATTTTCTTCTTTTCAGCTTATCGACCTCCCCGAGTCGGAGCTGGCTCCTATCGAGGGATATCCTCCGGAGTTTTCTCAGGAGGCGGAACTGGTCCCACTGCCGGACGTTGTGCCTAGGAAGCACAAAGCTCCGACAGTGGCTGTCGGCACAAAGGAGGTGCCAGTCGTGAAGAGGTAACTTTCAACACAACTTCCGCCTTTATACCTTACTTGAATGTTCTTCCGAGATGTAATGTTTTCCATTCTATTACACTCTTAGAGCTAAGCAGCTCATCAAGGGCAAGGGGAAGGGAACTTCTTAGAAGGCCCTGTGACAGACGAAGCTGACTATGGCTTTGCCTGTTGTGGCTCCTCCGACTCCTGCCCCTCAACCTTCTGCAACGCCAGTGATTACTCAATCACCGGTTGTCACAGAAGATCCAGCTCCTTCAACGGGGCCAGCGATCCTTGAATCGCAGACTAACGCCACCATGGGTGGCTCAAGTTTAGATAAGGGTGAACCCTCTTCGGGTAATGATCCCTCGGCAGAGACCTTTGCCAAAAACCTCCTGAACAATCCAGGACTTGCCAAATTTGGCTTGTCTCGGAAATCTACGGAAGAAATCCAGCTTCTAGCCCGGCAATGCCTGGAGAGCCGAAATCTCTCTGTCGAAGAAGAAGCACAAGAAGCGGAGGACATCAAGTACTCCGACCTTCTTGAACAAGTTCGCCTTCGCGATGAGGGACTGAGGGATGGTGTGCTTCCACCACCTCCGATTATTCCACTCATCCTCGCCGAGAAGGTTACCACCGAGGTGAACATGTGCCTGAGCAAGCTCACACATGAACATCATGTAAGTCGGAATTCCAACTTACGTTTTTCTTTATTGTACTTTATATCATATCCTCTAGCCCCCAAGCATGAAGTAGGATATGCAATCTAGCTTTATGCTTCCTTAGGATGCCAAAGAATGAACTAGTGTAGCCCCCAAGGCTCGTGCTGATATTAGTAATAATATTAGCCCGAGTCTTCAATAGACTTCTGACTCTGGGTATTTTGACTTACAGAATGTTAATTCATATAACCAGGATTTGTTGAAGAATGTTTGCAACAAGCGGAGAGAGATCAGAGCTCTTCGACTTAAGAATGCTGAGCTGAAGGTTTCCAAGGATGAGGCTGAAGGTAAACATTCCTAGACTCAAACCTTGTCTTGTGTTTTCATAGTCGAATATTTTTTGCTGAACTGTTGTTCTTTTTGTCTTACAGCACTGGTAAAACAGTCCTGCGCTATGATTGAAGAGGCCGAGAACCTCAAAACCCTGGTGGTGGAGAATAAATAACTTCGCCAAAAGCTGGATAAGCTCAAGGCAGATCATGAGAAGAGCATTGCTCAAATTCTCGAATCCTCCTCCATGGCTACTGATGAACGTTATCGTAAGATTGCGGTTCAAGATCAGAGAATCTCGGATCTCAACAATGAGCTTTGCAGAGAGAAGGACCTTTCCGGGGCGCTCCGGGATGAACTCCGGAGTCTTCGAGAAGAGAAGACCAAAGTTGATGACATCATCTTTGGTATGTTTCCATCTTTCTAACTTGTCTACATCCTTCGACTCTTTCAATGTCGGATTTACTTAACCATTTTGCATTATGTGTATAGGTCCTCTGAACTTGACAGACTCCACCTCTGCCGAGCCTCGCACCCACCGGCTTACCCAAGTCGGTGATTTGCTTCATGACTTCTGCCAATCCATCGAGGACATTGGCGAAGCTCTCAAGGTTCCGGACATGCATTGCATGTATGACTTTCAGGTGCGAGACCAGGCGAAGGAGATGCCGCAGCTCGTCCAGGACTAGAACATGTCCTACGCGCGATTCGCGGTGCAGAATGCTCTCACCATTGTCATGAGCCACCATGGAAACATGGAGATATGGCAAGTGACCAGAGGGTACTGCAAGGTGGATGAATACGGACAGGAGCAAGATATCTAGGCCATCATGGACTGCTACGCCGGATATGGGTGTCATGTAGCTAACTTAACCAGCTACGATACTCCCTTCTTCACCCGCGTGGACACACCGCCTCCGCCTCCGGAAGAAGCAGCTGAAGTTTCCGACGATGAACAGACCGTATCGGATCTGAACATCTCGGAACGTTATCAAACCAAGGCCGATGCATCCAGCGAGCCGACAGCGCCTACCTCTTCTCCTGCATCATAGATCATCAGAAAACAAATGTGTTATTCTGAAAAACATTGTGGATATGTAAATATGCAGTACTATATTTTGCTAGTGCTAAGTTTTAATCTATTCAGCATTTTTGGCTTTAAATTTTTGTGTGCCTGAAATGTTTACATAAGCACTTGTACTTTTTTGCCTATACTTATCGTTTATCTGGCTTTCCGCCTCGTCCCTTTCGTGAGCCGGCTAAACCTTCTGCATGGAATCTTTGCCGAGCAACAGAGCTCAATTGCTAAACCAGTTTAAACTCGAAAACAAACCTGACTTCTATTACCAACAATTCACTACTCGGAAAATGCCCGCATTCGGCAATCAGACAAATAACCAAAGTATAGACTAGAAACTTTAGAGTTATACCCGAAGGTAGCATTTTTAGAATCGGAAATCTAAACTAGAACAAACATGAGCATAAAGTACTTTCAAGTATTCTGGGATTTTCGACTATGACATGATCATTAGGAAATAAGATGGTAAAAACTTCTCAGAAAAAACTTGAGGCAACCAAAACTTTTATTTCTCACAGAGCATGTACATATGTATGATTACAAAGAAGGATAAACTAAGAATAAAAGGGACGTAGCTAAGCAATATTCCATGGTCTGTCTAACTCATCCGGATTTGTACTGCCTCCAGCTCTCTTTCTCTTCTTAGTAGCAGGTCTTTCTTTGACTGGACTCATATCAGTTAAGTAGTACGAACCATTGTGCAATACTCGACTAACTAAAAAGGGCCCTCTCCATACTGGGGAAAGTTTGTGCTTTCTTTGTTGCACAAGCCGGAGAACCAAATCGCCATTATTGAAAGATTTGTTTCTGACTCTCTGGCTATGATACTTGCGTAACTTCTGCTGATAGGTTGTTGATCTCATTTCAGCAACAACACGAACTTCTTCGACTAAGTCGAGATCATTTTGTCGAGAAATCTCGGCATCCTCTTCGATATACGCGGCCACTCTAGGAGAAGTGTGAATCAAATCACCTGAAGAATTGCTTCTACGCCATAAACCAAGAAGAAAGGTGTGTATCCGGTTGACCTGTTTGGAGTTGTTTGTAAGCTCCATATTACAGAGGGTAATTCCTCTGCCCAAGCCCCCGCAGCACATCGTAGTGGTTCTTCGAGTCTCGGTTTTAGGCCTTGTAGGATTAAACCATTTGCCCTTTTGACTTGTCCGTTAGACTGTGGATGTGCGACTGACGCAATATCAAGCCGGACATTTTGTTTGTTGCAGAATTCGGCCAATTCTCCTATAGAGAAATTACTCCCATTGACGAGGGTTTAACTCATCAATGCCCATTGTTATGGACTTGGGTTTTGGAGAAGGAGGGAGCGCTGGAGACATCTATCGGCTAGCAAACAAGCACATAGGGGACTCGAAGATTTACCCAGGTTCAGGCCTCGCAGAGGTCCCTACTCCTGCTTGTCTGCTCGTGGAATTATTGAAGGAATCGAGGATTAGAATGGTGCGCAGATGCAATCTGGCGAGGGTTGTGGAAACTAGGGTTGCATGTGTCCTCCTCGCCGCCCCCTCCTAGCCTTTATATAGATAGGCTAGGTCTCGGGTAGTAGGTCGAGTCGGTTACAGGTTAGGGTTTTCCCCTTTGAACTTTCTATCTTTAGCTTCTTCTTGTTTTTCAAGCAATCGAGAGTCCATAAGTTACTCGAGTCCTCTGTTTGGGCCTTGGCGACACCGTGGGCTCCCGCTGTATTCAGGCCGTATATACCAAGCTCGAGTACCTGTAGGTTATACCCATGTCAGTAGCCCCCGAGTGTCTAGTGGAATCGCAGATTCGACTGGGGACTTTATGAATCTTTTCGAGTGTATGACCGAGTATGTTTTTTCAACTGCCTTGTTTGTGTCGTAGGGATTATTGATGTGCGTGCTTGATTTAACCGATGTATCGGTATCAGTTAACTACCTTAGGGTAAAACAACACCACCTACTCGAACTCGAGTCCCCGGACTCGAATCCGGAAAAGTGTTGGTGTAATTCGACTCAAGCCGCGGAGGTCTTACATGAGTCGAATTCCAGTATATGGGTGTGAGCACTTGACGCGTCCGTCAAGGCATGTTCGTCGTACCTGTTGGCACGGATATATTTCTGGTAGTGCGCAGAAAATGCGTTGCCAGGCCTTATTCAGGTCTTATCTTCACGCTATAAGCGCGGCATCCGAATTTTGTCATCGCGGAGATGATTCGGGTGACCCAGGAGACGCAGTCTCTTTGTAGGGAAATATCATGAGGCGGTGTCGCCATAAGCTTCGAGTGTGGATGTTATCAATACATAGTATGATGTACAAATAATCATAGGGTGCGCGACCAGCGCTCCCTATGGGAGTAGCCCCCGAGTGCCTGGTTGAGTCGAAGACTCAGGCAGGGACTAAATATCTTTTGCGACTATTGTTGCCTTTTGTTTGCTTGTTTCAGTCGAATTTATTTCCAGCGCTCCCTATGGGAGTAACCCACGTCCATAATTGAATCGTGGATTCGAGCGGTTGGGTTTGTTTCGATTGTCCATGTTCCTGCAAAAAAGAAAAAGAAAAAATCGTAGGGTGCGCGACCAGCGCTCCCTATGGGAGTAGCCCTCGAGTGCTTGATGGAGTCGAAGACTCGAGCAAGGACTAAAGTAGTTGAAGTCTTCTTCTGCGTAATTTTGGATGACGTCAGTGCTGACGATGCCATGACCTCAGTTGCCCGCGTGAGCGAGTTTGACCGGACGTGACGAGCGGTGGGTCCCATTTTCTGACTCTAACTTGATCGGGCGTGCATAATCTTTGTTTTAACTGCGCCTCCTTGATTTCCGCGTGTAATAAGGGTAGTGGGGGACGGTTCACGCTTCAAGTCTTCCACGTGTCGAGCGCGATGAACACCACACGTCTGGTAGGGTTTTTCTTGGCCGTTAGATTGCGTCTTCCAGGGAGTTAAGTAGCGATGCGGCGACAGTAATTTTCACATCTGCTTCTTTTCTCTACCTTTGCCTCCGTCGCCATTGCTGCTGCTCCTCTGCTCCTTTTTGTTCCTCTCCTTCGCGGTGCTGGACCAGCTCCGCATATTTCCCATCTACTTCCTCCGGTCACACCGCCGCCACGGAATGGGGAAGAAGAAGGGAGGTGCCGCGGCCGATTTTGCCGCTGCCGCGGTTGCTACGAAGAAGAAGGGTGGCTCCACCGCTGCGGGCACCAACACTGCCGCCGCCGGGAAAAAGAAGGGCACAGGCACTCACGTCACCAATGGTGCGTGGCGTGCATCCGTGATCAAATCTTTAGAGCTTCGTCCTCTACGCCAAGACGGAGTTTTGTCCTCCGCAGTCGCCGACGCGTGCGTCCCTGGCAGCGAGGTAATCCCCTCTCCTCCTGCCGGCTTTCGGGTGATGTTCCTAGCGTTCATCATCCGCGGTCTTTCGTTGCCCCTGTATCCCTTCTTCAGGGGCCTTCTCTGCTTTTACGGGCTCCAGCTCCATCAGCTGTCCCCAAACTCCATCCTCCATGTAGCTTGCTACATTACTCTTTGCGAGTGTTGGCTCGGAATCGAGCCGCACTTCGGCCTTTTCAAGCGCCTCTTCAAGCTGAAGCGCCAATCGGCGTCTGGCTCCGTAGTCTATGATGTAGGCGGCTGCGGTATCCACGTCGACTCCTTTGCCACATACTTTGATATCAAACTCATGGCGTCCGTCCAAGGGTGGAGGGACAAGTGGTTTTATATCCGCGACCTGAAGGCCGACGGAGACCACTTCGGACTCGCGCCCTTCGATCCCGCGACGTCGTGCAAGAGGAGGCGTTCCTGGAAGAACGTAGTTATGCCCGACGAGTCCGTGGAGACATATGTGTTATACGAGCGCATCTGCGATCTCGAGAGTCGCATGGGCAAAGAGGAGGGAGGTTGCGCCCTCATTCGCACATGGCTGCACCGTCGCGTCTAGCCCCTGCAGGCCAGAGTCCACCCTATGTTCCAGTGGGCTGGCACGGACGATGTCACTCGCGTATCTGCCGATGGCATTTCCACGAGTGAGGTAGATAAAAGGTTTCGACTGGTCACCAAGTACACCGCCAAGGATGTGCTTCCCAATGATCCAGACGTTCCTCCGTTCGATGCTACTAATCCTCCTCCTGAGGTATAGTTGTGCTACGTAGTAGCTTTGTTTGTCGACTACTTCTTTGCTGTTTCTTGACTTTGTGCTAAATTGTTTTCTGTATGCAGGATTGGGTGGTGTCACCCTGTATGCCCCCTCTTCCCGAGGGGGTTATCCCTCATGAAGCCTTGGAAGAGGATGAGTCGGAGTCGACCGTCCCGTCTGATGTGGAGGAGGAAGCCCCCGAGTCGAGTGGTCTGGACACTCGCAAGCGTTCACGCAGCAAGGATTCGGATGCGTCGTCCCCTTCGACTCCGGAAGGTGCAGGTGTTGGTGTAGAGTCGCCGATACCTGCCGTTCCTGTGAGTGCCGTGGCGAGAAGATGCGGCTGCCAAAGGAGTCATCGTCAGAGTCGGGGGATCAAACCTTCGATTTTGATAAATTTGATTGGTAAGTATTCGAGTCTTCCTTTTGGTTCTTCTTTGGAGTTGTATTCTCTTGATGTTGGTTTTGTTCTGCAGTTAGCCGGCGTCGTTGTCTTCTGGCGACGTCCAATTTTCGAAGGAATCTGGAGTCACGACCTCCAAGGCCAAGAAAATGGCTGAGCGCACTCCTTATCCTCCATTGGCGGCCCACTCCGAGCATATTTCATCAAGTTCTTCACACAGTGTGGAGCACCAGATGGTTATCCGGACGTCTGTGAATCCATCGACTTCGGAGTCTTTGGAGGATCATGTAAGTATAGCATCTCTTATTCTGATGTGGCAGTCGAATTTTCATCTATGCCATATGTTGATCCTTTACGATGTCTTCTGCCGCAGCTCGTTGTGAAGGAAGCCACTCGCCTTGCGGAGCAGGTGCTTGCGATGGGTCGTCAACACGCAATGCTGGACAATGGCCATCATGCGATAGAAAGTGAGTGTTCCTTATTTTTCTTCTGCATCCTTGTGATATATTCGATTGACGGTCTACCTTTGCTTGTGTCACAGCTTAGCATAATGCCCTCCTTCGTGGGCTTGTTCGTCTGCGGTACCAAAGTTGGCAGGCCAGCGCATGGCGGTACCTAAGTTGCCTGAAATCACCGCGTTTCGAAAAGTTGGGCCGCCAACTACTGAGAGGGGCCATTTCGAGGCAAACTCATCTCACCCCGCCAAATACAAACATTCCGTTAAACCACCCCGTGAAGTAGACGGTCGGGACCCACATGTCGGTTATCTGTCCGTGACGTGGGCGCCAATGCGGCAACCTCTTAGGAAAATCGAGCAGCTAAGTGGATTGGATGCGTTGAACAATTTCACAAATCCATTCCTAGCTTTCCCCTAGCACCGGCGGCGTCGGAATCCACCCTTTAGGCAGGATGATCCCTTCGGACATTTGACTTCCGGCGCCAAGTTGCTGCGGCTAGTTGCTGCGCCTAGTCGCTGATCCCGAGCTCCAATGGCGCATGCCGTAGCCGCCGTTGCGAGGCTCTAGCCCGCCTCCGCTGCCGACGAGTCGAGCAGCTCGGAGGATGGCAGATCCTACTATCAAGAAAGAAGAAGTTCTGTCTACAAGCGGGTGAGCTACCCTTCTCTTTGCTATTCGCATTAATTACAACTGCTAGCTGGCTACTGAACCTCAAATTGTTTGTTAGCCCAACACTGACAAACATATTTTGTCCATAGTTTTCTGTCAAGTGGGATCTGCGCGGACCCCCCTTACCTGGTTACGGTAGTCCTCTATAGGTACGACTCTAATGGCAAGTGGTATGGAAGCCATTGTTTCACGATGGAAGAAGCGCCTGCACAGATCTGCACTATATCTAGTATGGTTTCTGCTCTGCGTAATCATGTTGAATTATGGCCGAAGCAGACAGCAAAGTTCAGCTTCATGGATGAACGTGGCACCATGGTTCCTATAACGTGTGACAGTCAGCTAATTGGGTTGATGAAAAGGTATGCTTCGGCTGCCATGTTTGACCTGAAATATCATGTACTAGATGTGGAAGCTGCTGCAACTGGGAGTCGCCCTTCTATTCTTGGACAAGGTGGTTGCTCGAACCCAATTAGCTCCTGGTAAGCAAAGGTCGCTTGGGGTTCGCATGTTTGTGCTGAATTGTAATTTTTGTTTTATTTACTCTGTAGATATTAGGCAGTTATGCAACAGTCTTGTTTCTTTGACAGGAAGCGCCGCAAGGTTAGAAACATGACTGCCGGGTCAGTGATTTTGCTGCCCAAAGAAATTAAAAACGAGTGGAAAGATGATGCTGGACACGATTCTGGTGCCCATTGTCCCGGTGATGCAGAGTACGTGAAGCTAAGAAAATTGGCACCGAGGAAGAGGAAGAAGGCAGGAAATGAAGAAGCCAGTGGACGTGAAGGCTTGGCACCCAGGCTGCGGAAGAAGGCTGCTGGCAATGAAGATGCATATTAATGTGTTGAACTTGAACCTATATATGTAATTCTGTTAAATTCTGATCGCTCTGTGTGTGGCACGTTGCTGGGCGAAACAATCTACCCATGTTCTCTGAGTAAAATGTACCGCGACAGTAAAATGTTGGAAACGCCCGAGTCAGTAGTTGAATCCGAAATTGTGATTATGTCACTGCTATCTGAAAACAATGATCCACCAGTTCCATGATTGCTGAGGGGCAGTCTCCAAATACGACGGAATGTAAGTGGCACATAAATAAATTATTTAAGCTGCCACACTCCATGAAGCAGTAACTTATTTCAGATGCTGAACAACGACGTGGCAACATAAACAGCAATGTTCTCACCGATGATGCCCAGATGAGGAGGAAATGGGTACCACTTTCTGGCCTAATCTTGAGCCCGTCTATCTCACCGCCTCTCTGCTCCTGCATCCCCTGCATCTGGCGAAGCTCCCGGATCTCCAGTAACTGGGTGTACGTGATTCCACTTTATAAATTGTGGTTGTGCCATTTGCATGCGGCACAATCCACGTAGATTACGTTTAAACAAACCACCAGTGTCAGAATACACTAGCAGAAAAGGTGTCTTTAGTCCACGGTTACGTTCCCAATCCGGGACAGAGATCTAAATCGAGGCAGAAATTGATCTAAATCACAAATTCTTCCACAAATTAATCGAGACAGAGATCTAAATCGAGGCATTTAATTAATTCAACCACAAATTCTTCTAAACAAAGGTGCGATTTCACATCCTACATTAATTCAACCAACTAGTCAACAATTTCACTTCCGCTGCCGCTGTCCTCCAAGCCGCCGGCTTCCTCGTCTTCGTCGAACGGAACCTCCACGATTTCCGTATTGTACGCGAGACGGAGCACCTCTTCACGGAGAGCGGCGACAATGACGGTGAACTTGGTCCGTCCAGGGACGGACCAGAACCTCTCCCGCCCTTCTCGGTTGCGGAGATCTGTTGCACCACGCGCCCGTAAACGATGCGGTTGCCAATCTTGGCCTTCTGCTCCTTCTTGAACAGCGCCGGCCAGTACGGGCTGGCCGCCGCGTACCGTGGTAGCATCCTCTTCCATGCGGGCATCTGGAGGCGGCGCGCCACGATTTCGCTCTCCATCACGGCTCCGCCGTGGAATTGGAGCGGAGCCACCGGCACCCCCGCATAGGTGATGCGCCATCCGTGGGGCACCGTCACGACCGGCGGCGTGAGGATGTCGAAGTACGAGAACATCACCGCCTCGTAGAAGTTCAGCGAGGGCATCTCCATGGCGGCGCGATGGAGATTGGAGAGGAAGCGAGGGGATGGACGGCGCGGTGGAGATTGGAGAGGGAGAGGGGATGGGCGATGAAGCGACGAGCTGTGCCGCCTCCTATTTGTACACGAGGACAATGAAGCGACGGGCGGAATATCCAAGGGGCATTGGTCAGACAAAAGGAAGTAATGCAGCGTTAAGATAGATTAACGGGCGACCAATTTTTTTACTCCCAGGACTCCGGGGCCAATAGTTCAGACCGCTAGGTCAACAAGTACAACTATTACAACTTAAAAAAGGCATGGGGCTTAAGCTAAATAGAACTAGTTAACACACATCTCCTTGATCTTCCTAATCTTAGCCTTATGTGCATCTTCCTGTGAGAGCAAGGATCGAATCGTCCGCTCCTTCCTTTTAGCATCTTCCTTGCACAACTTCAATTGTTTCTCTGCATCTTTCCTCATGCACTTGTCAATACTCGTAGTTGTGAACTGCGGGACTTTGGCCTGGTGAAGATCCTTCCTTGCTTGAGTCAGTTTGTGCTCTGCTTTAGCCTTCAGGGCCAACGCCACGTCCCTCTCCTTCTCGACTTTGCTAACCTTGTCTTCCACCCCCATGAGATCTCGCTTATGCTTGGTCGTGTCAACTGGTTCCCATAGCTTCATCTCAACACTGTCAAGAAGTGAGCTGAATGCGAATTCTTTCAACTCAACAGTCATTTCCCATAGTTTGTCCAGCGTTTTCTGCATCGATTTGGGCCACTCTGGATCTACCCATTTGACAACACCGCAACTTCCCCCTCGCATCATTGCACGATGTCCTTGACACCGTAGAAACCTCCTGCCAGCGTTTCGTCCTTCGAACGCTACAAATTTAGCGGGCACATATCCATGTGTACATAGCAGAGGACTGTCTTCATCCGCTAAACTATGATAGTCGGCGTCATACATCGTCTGGTTGGCCTAACACATTATACGCGCATGAGTAAACGGAGTAGATCTGGCTCAAAAAACAGATAACTGGCCACGGATGATAGAGATAGAGATGAGACAACTCACATCGAAATCACCGTCCCTGTCGTCACGACGCGTTTCCTCGTCATCTCCCCTTGAACCCATGGCGAGAGGGGAGGGGGGCGGGTGGCTGCCGGAGAGGGGATTGGGATGGAGGCGGCGTCGGCTTGTGGCTACGGCATGATGGGAGTGAAGTGGGGAATGTGGCTTCGAGGGGAAGGAAGAGAAGTACAAGGAGGAACAGAAGTAATGGGGACGTGACACTGGGATATGGCCCGCTCAACTGGTGAGTCATGACACTCGCAACAGGGGAGCCCCTGGTGTTGCCAGTTTGTCCAGAGCAAGCGTGGCCAATCATGGCGTGGAACAGACTACTCACGGATCGATCTCACGAAAACCATCCCAATCGTCCAAGCGCCCCGATCGGATGGTATGTAACAATCGATAAAGAGAACAACTTTGTTAGGGCGTGCCTTCTAGAAGACTCGGTCTAACGCTAAGGTTAGGGCTCTCCTAAGGTTAACTAGTGTCCATATGCGGTTTATGAAAAGAACATGAATCCAATGACACGGGTGGATCTAGTTGTGGTTAATGAGAAGAGCAGACATGCAATGACACTGGTGGATCCATGTGTGGTCTTTGGGAAGAACACACATGCAATGACACTGGTGATATGAGGTCTATGAGAAGAACACACATCCAATGAATCTAGTTGTGGTTCATGAAAAGAGTAGACATGCAATGACACTGGTGGATCCATGTGTGGTTCATGGGAAGAACACACATGCAATGACACTGGGTGTGGTTCATGATATGGTTTGTGAGAAGAACACACATGCAATGACACTGGTGGATCCATGTGTGGTCTTTGGGAAGAACACACATGCAATGACACTGGTGATATGTGGTCTGTGAGAAGAACACACATCCAATGACTCTAGCTGTGGTTCATGAAAAGAGCAGACATGAAATGACACTGGTGGATCCATGTGTGGTTCATGGGAAGAACACACATGCAACGACACTGGTGGATCCATGTGTGGTATGTGGGAAGAGCAGACATGCGATGACACTGGTGGATCCATGTGTGGTTCATGGGAAGAACACACATGCAATGACACTGGGTGTGGTTCATGATATGGTCTGTGAGAAAAACACACATGCAATGACACTGGTGGATCCATGTGTGGTCTGTGAGAAGAACATGCAACGACACTGGGTGTGGTGCATGATATGGTTTGTGAGAAGAACACACATGCAATGACACTGGTGGATCCATGTGTGGTCTTTGGGAAGAACACACATGCAATGACACTGGATCCATGTGTGGTCTGTGAGAAGAACTCACATCCAATGACTCTAGCTGTGGTTCATGAAAAAAGCAGACATGCAATGACACTGGTGGATCCATGTGTGGTTCATGGGAAGAACACACATGCGATGACACTGGGTGTGGTTCATGATATGGTTTGTGAGAAGAACACACATGCAATGACACTGGTGGATCCATATGTGGTCTTTGGGAAGAACACACATGCAATGACACTAGTGATATGTGGTCAGTGAGAAGAACACACATCCAATGACTCTAGCTGTGTTTCATAAAAAGAGCAGACATGCAATGACACTGGTGGATCCATGTGTGGAATGTGGGAAGAGCAGACATGCGATGACACTGGTGGATACATGTGTGGTTCTTGGGAAGAACACACATGCAATGACACTGGGTGTGGTTCATGATATGGTTTGTGAGAAAACACACATGCAATGACACTGGTGGATCCATGTGTGGTCTATGAGAAGAACACACATGCAACGACACCGGTGGATCCATGATATGGTTTATGAGAAGAACACACATGCAATGACACTGGTGGATCCATGTGTGGTCTTTGGGAAGAACACACATGTAATGACACTGGATCCATGTGTGGTCTGTGAGAAGAACACACATCCAATGACTCTAGCTGTGGTTCATGAAAAGAGCAGACATGCAATGACACTGGTGGATCCATGTGTGGTTCATGGGAAAAACACACATGCAATGACACTTGTGGATCCATGTGTGGTATGTGGGAAGAGCACACATGCAATGCCACTGGGTGTGGTTCATGATATGGTTTGTGAGAAGAACACACATGCAATGACACTGGTGGATCCATGTGTGGTCTTTGGGAAGAACAAACATGCAATGACACTGGATCCATGTGTGGTCTGTGAGAAGAACAAACATCCAATGACTGTAGCTATGGTTCATGAAAAGAGCAGACATGCAATGACACTGGTGGATCCATGTGTGGTTCATGGGAAGAACACACATGCGATGACACTGGGTGTGGTTCATGATATGGTTTGTGAGAAGAACACACATACAATGACACTGGTGGATCCATGTGTGGTCTTTGGGAAGAACACACATGCAATAACACTGGTGATATGTGGTCAGTGAGAAGAATACACATCCAATGACTCTAGCTGTGTTTCATAAAAAGAGCAGACATGCAATGACACTGGTGGATCCATGTGTGGAATGTGGGAAGAGCAGACATGCGATGACACTGGTGGATACATGTGTGGTTCTTGGGAAGAACACACATGCAATGACACTGGGTGTGGTTCATGATATGGTTTGTGAGAAAAACACACATGCAATGACACTGGTGGATCCATGTGTGGTTTATGAGAAGAACACACATGCAACGACACCAGTGGATCCATGATATGGTTTGTGAGAAGAACACACATGCAATGACACTGGTGGATCCATGTGTGGTCTTTGGGAAGAACACACATGTAATGACACTGGATCCATGTGTGGTCTGTGAGAAGAACACACATCCAATGACTCTAGCTGTGGTTCATGAAAAGAGCAGACATGCAATGACACTGGTGGATCCATGTGTGGTTCATGGGAAAAACACACATGCAATGACACTGGTGGATGCATGTGTGGTATGTGGTAAGAGCACACATGCAATGCCACTGGGTGTGGTTCATGATATGGTTTGTGAGAAGAACACACATGCAATGACACTGGTGGATCCATGTGTGGTCTTTGGGAAGAACAAACATGCAATGACACTGGATCCATGTGTGGTCTGTGAGAAGAACAAACATCCAATGACTGTAGCTGTGGTTCATGAAAAGAGCAGACATGCAATGACACTGGTGGATCGATGTGTGGTTCATGGGAAGAACACACATGCGATGACACTGGTGGATCCATGTGTGGTCTGTGAGAAGAGCAGACATGCAATGACACCAGTGGATCCATGTGTGGTCTGTGGGAAGAACACACATGCAAGGACACCGGTGGATCCATGTGTGGTTTGCGGGAAGAGCACACATGCAACGACACCGGTGGATCCATGTGTGGTTTGTGAGAAGAACACACATGCAATGACACCGGTGGATCCATGTGTGGTCTGTGGGAAGAACACACATGCAATGACTCCGGTGGATCCATGTGTGGTCTGTGAGAAGAACACACATCCAATGACTCTAGCTGTGGTTCATGAAAAGAGCAGACATACAATGACACTGGTGGATCCATGTGTGGTTCATGGGAAGAACACACATGCAATGACACTGGGTGTGGTTCATGATATGGTTTGTGAGAAGAACACACATGCAATGACACTGGTGGATCCTTGTGTGGTCTTTGGGAAGAACACACATGCAATGACACTGGTGATATGTGGTATGTGAGAAGAACACACATCCAATGACTAGCTGTGTTTCATGAAATGAGCAGACATGCAATGACACTGGTGGATCCATGTGTGGTCTTTGGGAAGAGCACACATGCAATGACACTGGTGGGTCCATGTGTTGTATGTGGGAAGAGCAGACATGCGATGACACTGGTGGATCCATGTGTGGTTATTGGGAAGAACACACATGCAATGACACTGGGTGTGGTTCATGATATGGTCTGTGAGAAAAACACACATGCAATGACACTGGTGGATCCATGTGTGGTCTGTGAGAAGAACACACATGCAACGACACCGGTGGATCCATGATATGGTTTGTGAGAAGAACACACATGAAATGACACTGGTGGATCCATGTGTGGTATTTGGGAAGAACACACATGCAATGACACTGGATCCATGTGTGGTCTGTGAGAAGAACACACATCTAATGACTCTAGCTGTGGTTCAGGAAAAGAGCAGACATGCAATGACACTGGTGGATCCATGTGTGGTATGTGGGAAGAGCACACATGCAATGACACCGGGTGTGGTTCATGATATGGTTTGTGAGAAGAGCACACATGCAATGACACTGGTGGATACATGTGTGGTCTTTGGGAAGAACACACATGCAATGGCACTGGATCCATGTGTGGTCTATGAGAAGAACACATATCCAATGACTCTAGTTGTGGTTCATGAAAAGAGCAGACATGCAATGACACTAGTGGATCCATGTGTGGTTCATGGGAAGAACACACATGCAATGACACTGGTGGATCCATGTGTGGTATGTGGGAAGAGCACACCTGCAATGCCACTAGGTGTGGTTCATGATATGGTTTGTGAGAAGAACACACATGCAATGACACTGGATCCATGTGTGGTCTGTGAGAAGAACACACATCCAATGACTGTAGCTGTGGTTCATGAAACGAGCAGACATGCAATGACACTGCTGGATCCATGTGTGGTTCATGGGAAGAACACACATGCGATGACACTGGTGAATCCATGTGTGGTCTGTGAGAAGAACACACATCCAATAACTCTAGCTGTGGTTCATGAAAAGAGCAGACATGCAATGACACTGGTGGATCCTGGTCTTTGGGAAGAACACACATGCAATGACACTAGATCCATGTGTGGTCTATGAGAAGAACACACATCCAATGACTGTAGCTGTGGTTCATGAAAAGAGCAGACATGCAATGACACTGGTGGATCCATGTGTGGTTCATGGGAAGAAAACACATGCGATGACACTGGTGGATCCGTGTGTGGTCTGTGAGAAGAGCAGACATGCAACGACACCGGTGGATCCATGTGTGGTCTGTGGGAAGAACACACATGCAAGGACACCGGTGGATCCATGTGTGGTCTGTGGGAAGAGCACACATGCAACGACACCGGTGGATCCATGTGTGGTTTGTGAGAAGAACACACATGTAATAACACTAGGGGATCCATGTGTGGTCTGTGGGAAGAACACACATGCAATGATTCCGGTGGATCCATGTGTGATCTATGAGAAGAGGAGACATGCAATTCCGGTGGATCCAATGACTTTAGCTGTGGTTCATGAAAAGAGCAGACATGCAATGACACTGGTGGATCCATGTGTGGTTCATGGGAAGAACACACATGCAATGACACTGGTGGATCCATGTGTGGTATGTGGGAAGAGCACACATGCAATGCCACTGGGTGTGGTTCATGATATAGTTTGTGAGAAGAACACACATGCAATGACACTGGTGGATCCATGTGTGGTCTTTGGGAAGAACACACATGCAATGACACTGGATCCATGTGTGGTCTGTGAGAAGAACACACATCCAATGACTGTAGCTGTGGTTCATGAAACGAGCAGACATGCAATGACACTACTGGATCCATGTGTGGTTCATGGGAAGAACACACATGCAATGACACTGGTGGATCCATGTGTGGTATGTGGGAAGAGCACACATCCAATAACTCTAGCTGTGGTTCATGAAAAGAGCAGACATGCAATGACACTGGTGGATCCATATGTAGTTCATGGGAAGAACACACATGCAATGACACTGGTGGATCCATGTGTGGTATGTGGGAAGAGCACACATGCAATGCCACTGGGTGTGGTTCATGATATAGTTTGTGAGAAAGAACACACATGCAATGACACTGGTGGATCCATGTGTGGTCTTTGGGAAGAACACACATGCAATGACACTAGATCCATGTGTGGTCTATGAGAAGAACACACATCCAATGACTGTAGCTGTGGTTCATGAAAAGAGCAGACATGCAATGACACTGGTGGATCCATGTGTGGTTCATGGGAAGAAAACACATGCGATGACACTGGTGGATCCGTGTGTGGTCCGTGAGAAGAGTAGACATGCAACGACACCGGTGGATCCATGTGTGGTCTGTGGGAAGAACACACATGCAAGGACACCAGTGGATCCATGTGTGGTCTGTGGGAAGAGCACACATGCAACGACACCGGTGGATCCATGTGTGGTTTGTGAGAAGAACACACATGCAATAACACTAGGGGATCCATGTGTGGTCTGTGGGAAGAACACACATGCAATGATTCCGGTGGATCCATGTGTGATCTATGAGAAGAGGAGACATGCAATTCCGGTGGATCCAATGACTTTAGCTGTGGTTCATGAAAAGAGCAGACATGCAATGACACTGGTGGATCCATGTGTGGTTCATGGGAAGAACACACATGCAATGACACTGGTGGATCCATGTGTGGTATGTGGGAAGAGCACACATGCAATGCCACTAGGTGTGGTTCATGATATAGTTTGTGAGAAGAACACACATGCAATGACACTGGTGGATCCATGTGTGGTCTTTGGGAAGAACACACATGCAATGACACTGGATCCATGTGTGGTCTGTGAGAAGAACACACATCCAATGACTGTAGCTGTGGTTCATGAAACGAGCAGACATGCAATGACACTACTGGATCCATGTGTGGTTCATGGGAAGAACACACATGCGATGACACTGGTGGATCCATGTGTGGTATGTGGGAAGAGCACACATCCAATAACTCTAGCTGTGGTTCACGAAAAGAGCAGACATGCAATGACACTGGTGGATCCATATGTAGTTCATGGGAAGAACACACATGCAATGACACTGGTTGATCCATGTGTGGTATGTGGGAAGAGCACACATGCAATGCCACTGGGTGTGGTTCATGATATAGTTTGTGAGAAGAACACACATGCAATGACACTGGTGGATCCATGTGTGGTCTTTGGGAAGAACACACATGCAATGACACTAGATCCATGTGTGGTCTATGAGAAGAACACACATCCAATGACTGTAGCTGTGGTTCATGAAAAGAGCAGACATGCAATGACACTGGTGGATCCATGTGTGGTTCATGGGAAGAAAACACATGCGATGACACTGGTGGATCCGTGTGTGGTCTGTGAGAAGAGCAGACATGCAACGACACCGGTGGATCCATGTGTGGTCTGTGGGAAGAACACACATGCAAGGACACCGGTTGATCCATGTGTGGTCTGTGGGAAGAGCACACATGCAACGACACCGGTGGATCCATGTGTGGTTTGTGAGAAGAACACACATGCAATAACACTAGGGGATCCATGTGTGGTCTGTGGGAAGAACACACATGCAATGATTCCGGTGGATCCATGTGTGATCTATGAGAAGAGCAGACATGCAATTCCGGTGGATCCAATGACTTTAGCTGTGGTTCATGAAAAGAGCAGACATGCAATGACACTGGTGGATCCATGTGTGGTTCATGGGAAGAACACACATGCAATGACACTGGGTGTGGTTCATGATATGGTTTGTGAGAAGAACACACATGCAATGACACAGGTGGATCCATGTGTGGTTCATGGGAAGAACACAAATGCAATGACACTGGTGGATCCATGTGTGGTATGTGGGAAGAGCACACATGCAATGACACTGGGTGTGGTTCATGATATGGTTTGTGAGAAGAACACACATGCAATGACACTGGATCCATGTGTGGTCTGTGAGAAGAACACACATCCAATGACTCTAGCTATGGTTCATGAAAAGAGCAGACATGCAATGACACTGGTGGATCCATGTGTGGTTCATGGAAGAACACACATGCGTTGACACTGGTGGATCCATGTGTGGTCTGTGAGAAGAGCAGACATGCAACGACAGCGGTGGATCCATGTGTGGTCTATGTGAAGAACACACATGCAAGGACACCGGTGGATCCATGTGTGGTCTGTGGGAAGAGCACACATGCAACGACACCGGTGGATCCATGTGTGGTTTGTGAGAAGAACACACATGCAATGACACTGGTGGATCCATGTGTGGTCTTTGGGAAGAACACACATGCAATGATACTGGTGATATGTGGTCAGTGAGAAGAACACACATCCAATGACTCTAGCTGTGTTTCTTGAAAAGAGGAGACATGCAATGACACTGGTGGATCCATGTGTGGTATGTGGGAAGAGTAGACATGCGATGACACTGGCTGATCCATGACACTGGGTGTGGTTCATGATATGGTTTGTGAGAAGAACACACATGCAATGACACTGGTGGATCCATGTGTGGTCTTTGGGAAGAATACACATGCAATGACACTGGATCCATGCGTGGTCTGTGAGAAGAACACACATCCAATGACTCTAGCTATGGTTCATGAAAAGAGCAGACATGCAATGACACTGGTGGATCCATGTGTGGTTCATGGGAAGAACACACATGCGATGACACTGGGTGGATCCATGTGTGGTATGTGGGAAGAGCACACATGCAATGACTCTGGTGGATCCATGTGTGGTTCATGGGAAGAACACACATGCAATGACTCTGGTGGATCCATGTGTGCTCTGTGAGAAGAGCAGACATGCAACGACACCGGTGGATCCATGTGTGGTTTGTGAGAAGAACACACATGCAATGACACCGGTGGATCCATGTGTGCTCTATGAGAAGAGCAGACATGCAACAACACTGGTGATATGTGGTTTGTGAGAAGAACACACATCCAATGACTCTAGTGGATCCTTACGTGGTTTATGAGTGGTTATGAGAAGAACACACATCCAATGAACTCTTGTGGATCTATCTTGGCATAATTTGATGTATGCCACGATGTATTTCATTGTGCAAGACACCCACTTTCCATTTTTATATACTACTCAGTGTCGCCCTTGGTTTTATGTGGTACTACTTAGTTTTGCCCCCCTCTCTATCTTTCATAGAAGCACAAATCTGTGCTCACCCTGTCTGCTACTCCCTGATGGTTATCACAGTTGTCACGCGGATCGTTCGCACCAGCCGTTGATTCTGTGCGATCCAACGATGATCGTTGCACACGTCGTGTCCTTCACAGTACATCGCGAGACAGCACAGACGTCTCCCTCAGCGAGACTTCTACAAGAAGGAACACGATGCCATGCATGGAAAAAGTCGTCGAGCGGTCATGTCATGTTTAATCAAGTCTAAAAAGCCTACTACTGTTACTACTACGCCACAATGCATGCGTCATCGAGTGCACGGTCGTTGATGGACAGCTGCAATTTATTGCCACTTGATTTTAATAAGACATATCCTATTTTTTATGCAGCGGCTCTCAATCACCAATTTTAGGGCCGTGTCAAACTTCGTACATAGAAATTGTGTGTGTGCCCTTTGCATGCGGCTCAATACAGAACTGCCATGCATGGCCCGGGAAAAAACGTGACGTACCGTGCACGTGTCGCGGTGCACGGTGCAGTCGACTGCGCGGCGCGTTGAACGGTGGTGCAATGAAACGTGCCTTGCTTCTATCCACCTTAGCTATAGAGACCCTCTCCGCACACCCACTCCCACTCTCGCTCACTGTCCCCACGCAACCCTCTCCACTATCCCACCAGCATCCGCAAACTCCCGAGAATACCCCGTCCGTGCCGGCGATGGCCGAGGAGGATAAAGTGGCCATCCTCGCCTCCATGGCTGCCGGCGAGGAGGCCCCCGTCTCCTCGCCGTTCCCCCTCGACGCGTTGAAAGCAGCCACTGTCCTTGTCCAGGCCCCAGTGGAGGCATCGATGGCAGCCGCCGTTCCCGTCCAGGCCCCCGTCCCAGCTACTGACGGAGCCGCCGAAGAGGAGCCCCCCGTCGGCGAGGAGGCCCCCACCAGTCACAAGCAGATCACGCACTTCTTGGGCACCTACGATCTAGATAAGTACATCGCTCCGCTGAACCCCTACGACACCGGCATCGACGACCTATGGTCGGAGGTAACTAGGGTTTGCTCCCCTCCCCTGATTCTTCTACCGTTTGTTAGAAATAATGGGCTAATATATTTAAAATTTAGCTGGTATTGTCATGTTTAATATTCTGGAATTAATCATGGAAATTGTGCCTAATTATCCAACACCATTCCCATCGTTGGATGCTAGATCTTGGTTTATTAGGATTCGCTTCTTCGCATTTCGATTGCTCGATCTTCTTACACCATCTACTCCCCCATTTTCCCTTTCTTCCAATAGGTTTCCGGCAGCGACGTCTGCAGCGATGACGAGTCCATTCACACCAAGGCTCGTCAGATGCTGAGGAGGCTGTGGGCCGGCAAGTATGACGGCTTCCTCATGCCCCCCTACTACAGTTGCCCCTTCCGCAATGGGGGCGTCTACTGCTTGACGAGTCGCGCTGCCGGCGACACCGTCTTGAACACCTTACTGAAGCGTGCAGAGGCCACGGGCTCCGGCATCCACAAAAGCGCCAAGCCCGAGCCTGCGAACATCAACGCCTACATCGCTGAACACCGTGCTCTCGGCATTCACCTCCGAAACCTCCAGCGGGTGGCCATCAAAGAGGGTCGCATGCCTCCAATCAGGCCCAAGGCCCCCAAGTCTAAGAAACTAGGTAGCAAGAAGTGGTGGAGGCGCCAGAGGGAGATGGAGGCACTGGCGAATGAACGGGTTGGATGTCTCCTTGAATGTATCTGCATATGCCACGGCTGCTACTACTAAGCAGCTTCTTTTGATTTTCTATATTTTGCTTGCATCCTATTTCTGGCTGAATGCATCGAACCCCGTTAAGCAACCTACCACTTTCTATCGCTATATCCTATTTAGTTGCGCATAGCTATATCTACATTTGTTTTGTTTTCTGAATGAATGTATTCTTCCTGGTGTGATTTGCTTCTCTAGATTTGCTACCTGATCGGAGGCAAAAAGAGGTCCAAAAGGGAACGAATTATCGAAGTGAGAATCTTCTCTAGATTTGCTACCAATTTGGGCAAAATGAAACATATCTGTTTAGCGAGAGAGGACAAGGGCACTGTTTCAAACTGCCAGTTAAGAAGCTACCATCTTGACAAGCTACAAGACACATACATAAACATAACACAACAAGGGTTAAATTTATTTTACTAGTATCACTTGATGCGCTAGACATCTTGGCAAGCTAACTGAGTTCCACAAAACAGAAACAGAAACATAACACTGACAAGTAAAATTTAATTCACTCCTCATTAGACCACTTGACGCGGTTGCTATCATTCCAGGTACTCCACGTCCGCCGAACTGCTTTGTCCCAAATGGCATCTGACTTGGCTTTCCTATCTTCAACGTCATGCGACACAATTAGCGGTGCATCACAAGCCTGATTGTTGCCGCTAGAAGATGCCGCCTCTCTGTTTGCCGCTTTAGCTGCAGCCTCTCTGTCAGCTGCTTCTTCAGCTGCAAGCTCTCTTTCAGCTGCTTCTGCAGCCTCTCTGTCAGCTGCTTCAGATGCAGCCAATTTCTTTGCATATTCAACTTCAAACTCAGCTATTCGGCATTTTCTACAAAGGGCTCCCCTAAGCTCGTCTTCCCTCTTGCAAATAGGGCAAAACACGAGGTAACGTTGAAAAAATGGATCTTCTTGTATAGCTGGTAGGTCTCGTAAGCATCTATGGCTGCATACTTTAGGTTTATATCAGACAACGGCCCCTCGTTCCAAAAATCGTGCCTATCCTTAGAAAAATCTTCCTTCATTGTGACGTACGACTCATCGAGGATTCTAGTTGCGAGTGATGCCATTCCATCCTTCTTCCTGCCCCTAGGATCTTGACAAGATGCTGAATATCGATCCAGTTGTGCACAGGAATCATAATTTCCTCTTGATACAATTTCGAAAAATTGTTGTGTCGACAGTGCAGAAAACAATTCCCTTTTTTCAAGGAACTAGCGCAGCGCCGGACATTTCCTGTCAGTCCTGAAAGTATGTAGTTTGTCATTACCAAAATTTGTAACTACAAATATTTTGTCAATGCAAGATCATCATCTCAATATAATTTTGAAAAGTTTAGTAAATGCAAGATCAAGACCCTCAACATTGTATTGTCATAATTTATTCGGTTTTGCTATTTCTCAGTCGACTGAACGAGTTGCACATTTCTTTTAACTACGGTTGCACTTTTCTTAGGTGATTGAGACTATAGAAAATCTTAGTCAATTGAGACATAGGCAAACCCTAATTTATTTGGTCCTAAGTAAAATCTAGTAGTTGCAAGATGAGCAAGTGGATAAAGAACAAGAGGAGAAAACCCTAAAATCGGTTAGCTACAGAGAGCAGATCTACAAACCGGGAGAGGTGGTAGACGAGGACATGTTTCTGCATGGCAAGTTGAACGTCGGCGACTTCATTCACTTCATATGGGTGCTCCAGGGTATACTCGAGGTCCAATCCCACAAACTTGTCCTCGTCTATCCCAAGCCAACCCTCGTACATCCTCAGGACACGTACCACTGTCTCCTCCTCGTTGGTGTAGACAACGTCTATCTTCTTGTTGTCATGGGTAGTGAAGCTTGTCTCTAGAGTGCGTAGATCTTCCATGGCGGCAAGGAGAAGACGGGAAGAAGATAGTAGATGACATGAAGAAGAAGAGTGGTTTCTGCGAGGCAGGGGAACGGTGGAACCGTCAATGCGCTTTTATGGTAGGGGTTAACGATTGGGACAGAAGTCCAAGGAGAGACGCGTGGTGGTGGCCGTTCCAGCTTCTGAGTAAACAAAAAATAATTATAACACCGATACATGGGCCCTGTTTTGTCACGTCAATACACTGAGTAGGGGGCGTTGTCATATCCACTGTGCCAACGCTGCAAGCCTACGTGACAGCCACCCCGCCTAAGCGACGGGAGCGACATAACGGCGAACTGACAGGGGGGCCCAACTTGACGCCCGTTAGCCTGATTTTTTGTATTGAAACGTAAAGTTGAATTCGTGCCGAAAAAGACCCTCTGAGTATTTGGCACACCAACTGTAGTCATCCCGGCTGATTTCAGGGAACTTGGGTACCGCGTTGCCTGTACACCCCAACTTTCGGGCCGCAAAGTGATAATCTCCTCCTTCGTAGCACTGCTTCCATGGAGAAAACGCTTGCTACGGCGGTGAAGAGCCATGATGAGGTAGTCGCAGCATGTGCCGAGTCGTGGAAGCGCGAGGAGGATCTGCGCGCCTCCATCGTGGCTAGGGAGAAGTTGTTCGAGGAACAACTTTTTTCGATTGCCAAGGCTCTCTCAGGTATTTCCTTGTCTGGATTTTTGATGTTTTCTCTTCTTTTCGAATTTGTTGTTGGTGTTAACCCCTGTGCCTATGCTTGGTTGTAGATGCCAGCGGTTTGAGCTTTGACCCCTAGGCACTCCGTCGTGATGATGCCCTGGCGGGTGCCATTTCGGCAGTCGAGGATCGCAGTGCTGCTGTTTAGGGGACGCTCACCAAGGCCAAGGGCGTGCTCAGTCGCCTCCGAAAAGAGATGGCGCCCAAAGCTGAGTTGATCGAGAATATGGATGAGATGGTGGAGGCCCTTGCCGGAGGAATTCCTTCAAGCTTCAAGAATTCACTCCGTGCGGCTGGTGCTTCAATGTCACTCGCCATGGTTCAAGCACACGGAGTCAAAGTTGATCCTGCAGCGGTCTCCAAGGCGATGCCTGTCAACGCGGATGGCCAGCAGGTAGTCTTTTCTCCTTTCGCGACTGCTTGTGGCAAGTACGGATCGCAGCTGATTAATACAGTTGCGAAGTACTCTGAGGAGCTTCAGCGAGCCAAGAAGATGGCTAAGGCTACGATGTCAGGGGCCAGGGGAAAGTCTGTGGCGTCTGATACGGCCACAGACTCGATGAAGCCTCCAAAACCGAAGTTGAAGTCGAAGAAGCCAATCGCTCCTCAGTAGTCGCGTATTGTAATAGTTAAATAGTTTATGTCTTTTGTCGAGAACATGCCTTTTGGCGAGTGTATCTACTGATACTTTGTTAATCTTGAATGCACTCGAGTCTTTTGTCTATGCCTCGCCTTAGTCTTCTTATTATCTCTTGCTTAACTTGTGATAGGGCACATCGAGTGATCCTTTGAGGGAGCCTCAGGATTCGCCGCCCCTTGATGACACTTTGGCACCGCCGCGCTCAAGGGTGGATGAGCTGTCTCTGCTTTCACGACTCCGTGACCGCGTGAAGCAATTGGAGCGTGAATTGCCCATACTCCGCGGTAATGCGGATGTGTGGAAGTCGAAGGCGGAGAAGGCCGCCGCCCGAGAACAATATCTATTAGGGGAGGTGACGCAGCTAGGCGACCAATTCAAATGTTAGTTTTCTTATTCCTTATCTTGTAGTCACTTGCCGTAGTTCCTTGTCTTCATACTTCTGTCTTTGCTTGGTATAGTTGTCAGTGCACGCCATCCTCAAGATGAGAAAGATAGGATCGCTATTTGCATGAATGATCTAACCTAGGAGCAACTTCAGGCGAGTGGGTACTTTTGGGTGGATCATGACCGCGCGATCGCACTAGCGACCCTGCAGGATCGTGCATCGCGAGTGCTTCACTTCCTGAGGAAGTCGCAATCGTGCCTAAAGAATATTTATCGGACGATGTTCCTGCTGGACATCGTTCCAGCAAGCCTGCTGGCCCTCCTTGCCAAATTCCAAGACTTGACTGCGGTCCGCGAGTGTGTACGACAGCAGCTAGTGGCTGGTGCCAAGGCTGCTCTATCGCTGGTGCGACTGCACAGACCCGATGTGGATGTTGTCGCGATTGCGGTCGGACCCCCAGCGCCGCCAGCGGGTTCGACTTGGAACATGGTTCCTCACTACCAGGCGGTGGATCGCCCAGCGGAGGAGATCGTCGACTTCTTTGAGGAGCAGACCAATGTTCCTTTGCTGCAATAGTAGTTTAGTTTGTATCCTGCACATAGTTGCACCAGTGTTGTAAAGTTCATAGACATGATGTGTATAATTGATTAATATTGATGTATATAGAAGGCTTGTTAGCGTGTATATTTTGCGAGTGCGTCGCACTATGCGACTCCTTTTCGTTAGCCTGACCTTGTGTTTATCTCAGTCCCTTGTCAACCTGTCAGGTGCATTGCAACTGGGTTGATCTTTGTCAAGGGTTTCGATTGGTGTACCAGCTACTCAGGATATCGCATTAGTTCATAGAACAGATGTGTATAGGGTGGCGCAGCCCCTGAGTGGATAATTTGCGAAAAATTAAAGAAAAATATAGAGTTTCGGGGCACTTAGCTTTATTTATTCGCGGGATAGTACGAGGTACAATGTGTGGCTAAGTAGCCTTGGCTGAGTAGCCTTATTTGCAAGGAAAAAAACAGAAATGACTAAGGGTAGAAGCGCCGCAGCTGCGAGACGTTCCAAGGGTTGGAGTATGCGACTCCTCTCTCTAAATCTTGAAGGCGATAGGCGCCACCTGGGATTACTTCTGTAATCACATATGGTCCCTCCCAGGGGGACTCGAGCTTGAGATGCCCTTGTTGCTTCAGTCGCAGGACCAGGTCACCTTCGACGAAGGACCTGGGGCGTAGCCTCCTGCTGTGGTAGTTGCGCAGGTTCTGCTGGTAGATCGTTGATCTCTCCGCGGCGATTTCCCTTGCCTCGTCAAGGAGGTCGACGAAGTCTTCGAGTGCAAGAGTTGACTCTTGCTCGTTGTAAACGACCACACGCGGTGCTTTGTATCGTACTTCAGCGGGTAGCACCGCTTCAGCCCCGTGCACCATGAAGAACGGGGTGTACCCTGTGGCGCTGTTTGGAGTTGTGCGTAGGCTCCAGAGTACCGATTGCAGCTCGTCTGGCCAGCAGCCCGCGGCCTATTCGAGTGGTCTGAGGAGTCGCTTCTTGATGCCGCCGCAGACAAGCCTGTTAGCTTTTTCGACCTAGCCGTTGGTCTATGGATGGCTACGAAGGCATAGCTGACGTTGATTCCTAGATTCTCGCAGAATTCCTGGAACTCCTTGGGTGTGAAGTTTGTCCCATTGTCCGTGATGATGCTATGTGGCACTCCGAAGCGATAGACGATGGACTCGAAGAACTTGACTGTGCTGTAGCCTGACTGATTAGTCACTGGCATGGCCTCTATCCACTTGGTGAATTTGTCGACTGTGACCATGAGGTAGACGTAGCCTCCACGCGAGGACCTTGGTAGTTTGCCGACCATGTCGAGTCCCCGTTGCGCGAAGGGCCAGGCCAATGGAATTGGTCGGAGCTCTGCGCCAGGTGCGTGTGGCTTGTCTGCAAATCGCTGGCAAGCATTGCATTTCTGGACAATGTCCTTGGCGTCGCGCATGGTCGTAGGCCAGTAGAATCCATCTCGTAGAGCTTTGGCAACGAGGGCGCGACTGCCGGCGTGGTGCCCGCAGGTCCCCTCATGGATGTCGAGGATAAAAGCTCTTCCATCGGCCGTGGAGACGCATCGTTGGAGTACTCCTATGATGCTGCGCTTGTATAGTTCGTCGTTGATAACGACAAATGCCTTGGATCGCCTCGCGATGTGCCATGCGTCAGTCGGATCGTCCGGTAGTCTTTTGCTGAGAAGGTACGTAATGTACGGTTTAGTCCAGGATTGCTCGATCATCATGACGCTCATTGGTCCTTCGAGTCCTGTATCCAGCTCCAAGTTGTCGAGTGCCATTGGCTCATTGGGCAGCGTAGCCCCCGAGTCCGTTGCTGCACTTGTTTTCTTCTCTGTGGCCTTTGGCTTGATGGAGCGTTCGCAGATGCGCTCGAGAAATACCCCAGGTGGTATGGGGGCACAGATAGAGCCTATGTTGGCGAGTGTGTCCGCCTCTTCATTGCTCTCGCGACCTATGTGTCGCAGCTCGCAACCGTCGAAGTCCCCTTCGAGTGTGTCGTAGAGGTCACGGTAGGCGATCATGTTGTCGTTCAGTGCATCGCACTCATGCATTGTCTGGTTGACGACCATCTTGGAGTCGCCATATATTATGAGTCTCTTGGCGCCGCAGGCTTTTGCCATCCTCATCCCGTGCAGTAGGGCCTCGTATTCGGCTTCGTTGTTGGAGGCGGTGAACTACATTCGCATGATATATTTCAGCTTGTCTTCCTGGGGCGATGTCAGTATGGCACCTGCGCCGGCCCCGTCCCTTCACTTGGAACCATCGAAGTGCATTGTCCAGAGGTAGGACATGTCTGGTTTTTTGGGGAGCTGGTTCTCCATCCAGTGCACGAGGAAGTCAGGGAGAACTTGCGACTTGATTGCGTCGCATTTTTCATATGTAATGTCTCGTGGAGACAATTCGATTCCCCAAAGCGCAACTCGTCCGGTGGCATTAGGATTGTTGAGGATGTGCCCAAGCGGGGTGTCGTTGACTACCATGATTGGGTGCTCCTAGAAGCAGTGGCGCAGTCGCCAGGCCGTCATGAAGACGCCATATGCCAGTTTCGGGTAGTGCGGGTACCGCAGTTTTGTTGGCGTAAGTACCTCGCTGAGGTAGTAGACTGGGCGCTGTACTCCATGGACCTTATTTTCCTCGGCTCGTTCTACCACAAGCACCGTGCTGACCACCTGGTTGGTGGCGAAGATGTATAGCAACAGTGGTTCCCTTTCGCGTGGGGTCACCAGTACTGGCTAGGTGGATAGCAGGCGCTTGAGGTCTTCGAATGCTTCCTGTGCCTCGTTGGTCCACTCGAATTTGTCGGCTTTGCGGAGGAGTTAGTATAAAGGTAGTGCCTTTTCGCCCATTCGACTGATGAATCGACTGAGCGCCGCGATTCGTCCAGCCAGCTGCTGGACACTTCTTATGTTCTTCGGCTTCTCCATGGCCAGTATGGCTTTTATTTTCTTCAGGTTCACCTCGATCCGTCTCACGGAGATAAGATACCCGAGTAGTTGCCCAGATGGTACGCCGAAGGCGCATTTGTCTAGATTGAGCTTGATCCGGTAGCGGTCAAGGTTGGCAAAGGTTTCGCGCAAATCGTCGATTAGTGAGGCTTCTTCTTTGGTCTTAATTACTATGTCGTCGACATAGACTTGAATGTTGCGACCAAGTTGGTTCTTGAGGCAAGCCTACATGCACCCCTGGTAGGTGGCTCCTGCGTTCTTTAGCCCGAAGGGCATTGTGTTGTAGCAGAACACACCAAAAGGCGTTGTAAACGCTGTTTTTTCTTGATCTTTCTCCTTCATTCGAATCTGGTTATAGCCTGAGTAGGCGTCGAGGAAGAAGAGGCGCTCGCATCCCACGGTGGAGTCGATGATTTGGTCGATTCGCGGTAGCGAGAAGTGGTCCTTCGGACAGTGCTTATTCAAAGAGGTGAAGTCCACGCACATCCGCAGGATATCCATGTCCTTTTTTGGTACTAGCACCATGTTGGCGAGCCAAGTTCTTTCCTTGATCTCACGTATGAATTTGGCGTCGAGGAGTCTGTTGATCTCCATTCTGACTGCCTTTGCTTTTGGTTCAGATAGTCGCCGAATTGTTTGCTTGACTGGCCTTGTGTCTGGGTTGACGTTGAGTGCGTGCTTGGTGAATTCCCTGGGAACTCCTGGCATGTCCGTTGGACACCAGGCGAAGATTTCCCAGTGCTCACGGAGGAATTCGACGAGCGCGAGTTCCTATGCGGAACTTAAGTTGTTGGCGATGAGAGCCATCTTGGCGGGATCCGATGGGTGGACTTGGACTTTCTTCGTGTGCACTAATGAGTCGAAGGACAGGTCGGGTGAGCTTGGCCGGCTTAGGGGAGGCAGACTGTTGTCTATCGACTCCTTCATTCTTGCGAGTTCCTCCTGCATGCCGAAGGACTGGGAGATTCTGTTGAATTCCCTATCACAACTGTCAGACCTCTCGAAGCTCCCGTTGATTGTGATGACGCCATTAGGGCCTGGCATTTTCATCTGCAGATAAGCGTAGTGTGGTACTGCCATGAACCTAGCAAACGCGACACGTCCGAGGATGCTGTGGTACTGTGAGGGCCAGTCAACGACTTCGAAGTCGATGCGCTCGCGCCGAAAGTTTTTCGGTGTGCCGAAGATGACGTCGAGGTTGATTTTGCCAAGGGGATATACACCTTTGCCTGGGACGATGCCGTGGAATGTTGTGTCTGAGGCCTCTAGGAAGGTTAGAGGGATCCTCATTGCTCGCAAGGTACTCGCGAACACAAGGTTAATGCTGCTTCCGCCGTCCATGAAGACACGACTCATGTCGAAGCCTCCAATTTGCGCCTCGAGGACGAGGGGACAATGGCCTGGGCGTGGTACTTGGAGTGGGTGGTCGCGCTTGTCAAAGGTAATGCAGGAGTCGCTTCCACTGAGGTACTTAGTCGTGGATGGTGGTGAGTTTGTCACCAAGTTGACTTGGCGAGTGATGGCCTTCTACACTCGATTCGAGGGTCGTCCCTTTTGGATCATCATGGTACCCATGGCCCGTGGGTATGGTTCCCCTCCTTGGTGCTGGTCCGGCGCAGCTGCATTTGGGGGTAGTCCAGGTGGTGGTGGCAGAGCTCCATGTGCCACTACGCCTGGGGCGGCTCCATAGCCCCTTTCGACTGCGTTGCGATTCATCCGAGCCAGTCCCTCATGTAGTTTGAGGAACTCGCGGCAGTCCTTGAGGAGGTGGCTGGACTTCTTTTTTCCGTCGTGCTTGTCGATGTAGAAGTGCACAGTGCATGGCCCGAATAGCTTGTCTTCAATGGATGTTGCGGGTGCCTCATCACGATTGCGGCACTGCCATACTTGCGTGCTTTTGCGGAGTCGCGGTATCCACCACTGCAGTAGCCGCTGTTGCGGTTGTCATCGCGTCTGTCGGCGTAGCCGGCTGCGACCATGTTGACGTCGTCGCGGTCATCGTAGATGCGCATGCGGCGTTTGCTTCAGCGGTCGCGTCTGCGCTCGAGTTCTGCCTCGTCGTCAGAGTGAACGCGATTTTCACCAAATCTTCTCCATCTGCCCAGCGATTCGTGATTTCCATCAGGTGGTCGATGGTTTTGGGCTTCGAGCGGCCGAGCTCCTCCCTGAGCTCTATGCGGCGTACGCCGCCGTTGAATGCGTCAATCGCGCGATCCACCGAGATATTCTCTGCGGAGTTCTTGATGATGGACCACCTTTGGATGTATGAGCGTAGCGACTCGCCTGACCTTTGCTGGCAGCATCTCAGCTCCTCGATTGATGCGGGCCGTTTGTAGGTGCCCTTGGAGTTCCACACAAAGCTGTAGACCAACTCTTCCCAGTTGCGAATGGATCCGCGTGGGAGGTTGTTGAGCCATGCTAGGGCGGCGCCCTGCAGCTGCAGCTGCAGGCATTGCATGGCCGTGCTTCGACTCCCGCCGTGGAGCCTGGCGGAGGAGATATGGTCCTCTAACTAGATTTTTTGGTCCTGCAGGCCATCAAACTTTGGGTTCTCTAACAGGAGCTTAAACCCCTTGGGCATTCGCTTTTGTCTGATGGCTCCGCTGAAGCATCTAGCGCCATAGAGCTCCACGTCTTCGTCCTCTGAGTCAGTCGACTGGGTGCATCGCGCTCTTGTTTTGTCAATCTTGCGCTGCGTGAGGTCATCGCGTGCGTCATAGTCGTGGTCGTGTCGCCGTGAGCGGCGACGTCGAGACAGATCGTGACCGTCGTCGCTAGATGAGGGCGAGGAATAGGGTTTTGCCAGAGCCTTGCCTTTCTTCGGTTCCGATGCTGGCTCTTTGTCGAGGGCGGACTCGATTAACCCCAAGCCTGCGATCGTAGATCGGTGCATGGTGGCTCGAGGGTCTCCAGCTGGTGGCTGGTTGTTAAGTAGGTACATGGTGGCTGTCGTTACCGCGGCTTGCAGCGTTTTCGGGAGCACGTTGCCGCGCGTATCCACCGTCATGGAGCCGAACTCGAGGACTTTAGCGGCTTCCACACGTTCTTGTTCGGTGAGGTGGACGAGTCGAGATCGTCTCTTTTTGGCGATGTACTCGTTGCACTTAGAGGAGGATCCTCCATGTGAGGAGAGCCCAGCTCGTCGGAGGCTTCATTCATTAGTTGTCTTCTTACGCGCCTCGAGTTGTGCGATTGTTTGTAGTTGGCCCTTGTATTCCTCTTTCAGGAGCCAATGGTAACCCATCAGCAGTTTTTGCGGGGAGCCGAAGGGTAGAGGGTGACCTCGTAGAGCTTCTCGGCAGCGAGCCCACTCGAGGTCGTTGAGCCTGATTACGACACGTTCACCGGTTTGCTCATTTATCATAGTTGGAGGCTCGACTACTCCTCCGTTGTTGACAGGAGTGCCGTTTGGCGGTGGTCCGCCGTTTGGCGGGTCGGCTCCGTGGCCATCGTTAACTGTGTTGTCACGATTGGCGGAGGTGTCACCTGCGTTGATGACGGTGCATATGAAGTGGTTGGGGAAGCTGTTGCTTCCACAACTTTCAGATCCGGAACCGTAGGCTCCATCTTCAGTTGCTAGATCGCTTAGATTGGATTCGCCACTGCTGTCGCTGACCGTATTCTCGACTGTTGTCGAGGCATTGAGCTCACTGAGGGTGCCGATTGGTGGAGGGAACCACGATGCTAGAGCAATCGATGGTGCCATCGGCTGGTCAGGCATGCGAAGCGTGCCCATCTGACCAACTTGGAAGCAGAAGCTCCTGATCGCCAAGCTGATTCCGTCGCCCACAGACTCGAAAGCCGGGCGAGTGGCCGGCGTGTGGACGGTGAAGTCGAACGCACTGAAGAGCTGGCGAATCTCCGCTGTTGCGGAGTTGTAGATCGCGGTTGATGGGGCCGAAGAAGCCGCAACATCAGCACTCCTAGTTCCCACAGACGGCGCCAATTGACGAGGGTTTAACTCATCAATGCCCATTGTTATGGACTTGGGTTTTGGAGAAGGAGGGAGCGCTGGAGACATCTATCGGCTAGCAAACAAGCACACAGGGGACTCGAAGATTTACCCAGGTTCAGGCCTCGCAGAGGTCCCTACTCCTGCTTGTCTGCTCGTGGAATTATTGAAGGAATCGAGGATTATAATGGTGCACAGATGCAATCTGGCGAGGGTTGTGGAAACTAGGGTTGTGTGTGTCCTCCTCGCCGCCCCCTCCTAGCCTTTATATAGATAGGCTAGGTCTCGGGTAGCAGGTCGAGTCGGTTATAGGTTAGGGATTTCCCCTTTGAACTTTTTATCTTTAGCTTCTTCTTGTTTTTCAAGCAACCGAGAGTCCGTAAGTTACTCGAGTCCTCTGTTTGGGCGTTGGCGACACCATGGGCTCCCATTGTATTCCGGCCGTATATACCAAGCTCGAGTACCTGTAGGGTATACCCATGCCACCCGTTGTCCATGATAATACTATGCGGATAACCATACCGGATTATAACATCCTCGACAAATCTTTTGGCTGTTTCTCCATCACAACTAGTGATGAGTTTAGCCTCAATCCATTTGGTGAATTTATCCACCATCACTAAGAGGTGAGTAAATCCACTTGGAGCCCATCTAAACGTTCCTACCATGTCAAGCCCCCAGACCACGAAAGGCCATGTTATAGGTATTGTTCGCAGCTGATCAACTGGAACGTGAGCTTGTTTGGTGTACTTTTGGCAGCCTTTGCACGTCTTGACTAGCCGTTTGGCATCTGCCCGAGCTATAAGCCAGAAAAAACCATGTCTGAAAGCTTTTGCCACTAAAGAGTTGGCTGCAGCATGGTGACCACACTCGCCTTCGTGGATTTCTCGTAAGGTTTCCACTCCTTCCGGAGATACGTAGCGCTGAAAAACCCCAGACACACTCCGCTTGTAGATCTCACCTTTAACTATAGTATAGGCTTTCACTCGTCGGATAATCTGCCGGCTCAGAACCTCGTCTTCGGGTAATTTGCTATCTACCAGATAATCAAGGTAGTGTTGGGTCCAACTGGGAATTACAGCCAGAACTGCTATTAGAGGTGAGTCGGATTCGGTCGGATATTCCTCATCCACTCCCTTTATTGAGGGAACTTTGAGGTGCTCTAAAAAGCGCCATCCGGGACCTCTTTCCGTGCAGAGCCTATTCGAGATAGTGCATCTGCTTCCTCATTTTCTACTCGAGGGATGTGTTGAACCTCAAACCCTTCGAACGATTTAGATAATTCATCCACGACAACTTTATGCTGCCATGTGTTTATTTGCATTACAAATATCCGACACTTGCTGAGCAACAAGATCCGAATCTCCGTAACACATCAAACGTCGGATGCCTATATCCTTAGCAATCCGGATTCCGTGTAGCAGTGCTTCATACTCGGCAATATTGTTTGTCGCTGTGAAGTGGATCTGCAACACGTATAGAAGTTTATCTCCTTGGGGTGATTTGATCACCATGCCATCCCCCGAGCCCCTACGAGCCTTAGACCCATCAAAATATAGGGTCCAATATTCTGACTCAGGGACGGTCATATTCTCCTTCGTCTCTGTCCAATCAGCAACAAAGTCAGCAAGGATTTGGGATTTAATTGCTGTTCGAGGTTTGTAATCAATATCGAAAGTCGACAGCTCTATGCCCCATTTGGCGACGTGTCCTGTGGCATCACTGTTGTTGATTATATCTCTCATGGGAGCTGTGCTCACCACAGTAATTGGATGCTCCTGAAAATAGTGTTGTAGCTTACGAGATGCTAGAAAAACACCGTAAGCCAACTTTTGATAGTGCGGATACCACTGTTTTGATTCTGTTAGAACCTCGCTAACAAAGTAAGTTGGACGCTGCACCAAGTGTTCCTGATTTTCCTCCGGTCTCTCCACTACCATGACGATACTGACGACTTTATTTGTCGCAGCAAGATAAAGCAACATCGGTTCCTGTGGTTCCAGTGCAGTAAGGATATGAGCAAATGAGAGTACTTTCTTCAGGTCTTGTAATGCAACTTCAGCTTCGTCGGTCCACACAAAATCCTTGGTCCTTTTCAGGAGTTTGTATAATGGTGTGGCTCTTTCACCGAGTCGGCTTACGAACCGACTGACTATAGCGATGCAACTAGTTAGTCTTTGTACGTCCTTCAGGTGAGTTGGCCTGGAAGTATTGAGTATAGCCTTGATTTTGTCTCGGTTCACCTCTATGCCTCTTTGAGACACGATGAAACCTAACAGTTTTCCGGCTGGAATTCCAAAGAAGAATTTCTTCGGATTAAGCATGATGTTGTATTTTCATAGATTGGCGAACGTTTCCTCCAAGTCGAAAATCAGTGTTTCCTTCTTTTTGGATATCACCGCAATATCATCCACATATGCATGTACATTGCGTCCGAGTTGGTCGTGGAGGCAATGCTGCATCGTGCGCTGGTACGTAGTTCCTGCGTTCTTCAGCCCAAAGGGCATCATAACAAAACAGAAGGTTCCGAAGGGGGTTATGAATGAAGTTTTGACTTTGTCAGATTCCTTCATCTGGATTTGGTGATAACCAGAATATGCATCGAGAAAATAGAGGAGTTCCGAGCCTGCCGTAGAATCGATAACTTGATCAATCCTAGGCAGAGCGAACAGATCTTTTGGACAAGCCTTGTTCAAGGCAGTATAATCAACACACATCCTTAAATTAGTGGTGTCCTTTTTAGGGACCATTACAGGATTGGCCGACCACTCAGTGTGGATGACCTCTTCTATGAATCCGGCTAACTCGAGCCGTGCTAGTTCCTTAGCTATTGCCTTACGCTTTTCATCGCTGAAATGTTGTAAGCATTGTTTGACGGGTTTAGCATTCAGGTTTACATTTAAAGAGTGCTCGGCAAGTTCCCTAGGTACTCCGGTCATGTCAGATGGCTACCATGCGAAGATATCTTGATTTGCTTTGAAGAACTTGACGAGCGCGCTTTCTTATGCGCTATCTAGCCCTACGCCTATCTAGGTCACCTTGGAGGGGTCATCATCCTTCAACAACGTCTTCTTCGTCTCTTCTGATGCCTTGAACTCTGGATTCGGCTTTGTCACCTCCTTCTTCGTTGCGGGCATCAGACGGATCCATGCTCCTCTTGATCTCCTGGTACTCCTGGGCGTGTAGCACGGCTTCAGCAAAGGCAACATTTCCATCTTCGCACTCTCGCGCTTTCTTCGGGTCTCCCCTGATGGTGATCACGCCGTTGGGACCTAGAATTTTCATCATATTGTAAATGTAACACGGACGAGCCATAAAAGCCCAGTAAGCCGGACGTCTGAATATAGCGTGGTACACGCTCTTGAACGGGACCACTTCAAAGGAAAGTGCCTCCGTCCGATAGTTCTTTGGAGTTCCAAAAGTAGCATCCAAAGTGATTTCTCCCAGGGAATTTGCTTGTCTTCCTGGGACAACCCCGTGAAAGATCACAGAGCTATGGTTCAGCTGGGTCTCCGAGATCTTCATCCGGCGTAGTGTTTCGACATACAAAATATTAATACTATTGCCACTGTCCATGAGAGTCTTGGAGAAACCATAACCGTCAATAAGTGTATTGACGATTAAGGCATATTTTCCTCGCCTGTGCAACTTAAGTGGATGATCAGCACGGTCAAATGTGATTGCCACTTCCGACCAGTCCAAGAATTGGGGGACAGCTGGAACTGTCGCATTGAGCTCATGTAGCACTGCCTTTTTGACCTTTGCTAGTTGAGATCCGAGGAAGGTGACATAAGTGTCTTTCTTGGTCGGAAATTTTTTCTTCCCTTCCGGCTTGGGATTTGAAGCATCAACTTCCTCCATGTCGGAATCTTCCTTGGTCTCTTTATCTTTTTCGGGATTCTTCTTTCCCTTCTTCCGCTTAGCTTTGTAGCCAGTGGTATCATCTCTCTTAATGTCGTCATTGAAACGACACTCGGCGTTTGTGTGGGACGAGCCCCCATTGGCATCTAAGTGATGCACACACGGGTTATTGGCAATGTCGGCCCAAGAGTAGGTTTTTCCGGGTTGTTGGTCTCCTCTACCTTGAACTCTCGAAGTACCACGTCCGCGTCCGGGGCCTCCGTCACGTCCTCCTCATCCTCCAGACCCGAAAGTAGCAGTGACCACTGCCGTTTCCGTGTTGGGTTTCTCTTCCGAGGTATTCTTGTGCTTCTGAGCTTGTTGCTTTGGTTGCTTTGCCAACTATGGCACAGCCAGGGCGTTGAGTAATCCCTCTGCATCGTCGTCAGCATCTTCATACTTGCTCGCTGTTTCTATCATCTCTCCCAAATCAGTGACCTTGTCACACTTCAAGCGATGATGCAGTAAACCAATTGGGAGACCTGCAATGAAAGCTTCAATCACAGTTGGATCATTTACTCCTTCACAGGAGTTCTTGGTGTCGATCCATCGTCCGAGGTAATCCCGACAAGTTTCTCCGGCTTTTTGGGTGCAACGCTGTAGGTCTCCGACCGTACAGGGCCTCCAGTATGTGCCTTTGAAATTCCGAAAGAATGCACTTTGCATGTCATACCAGTTGTGGATGGTATTCTCCGGAAGTTCATTAAGCCATGATCGTGCCATCTTCCGCAACATGAGTGGGAGATATCGGTTGCGACCAGGCTGTTTTCGCCTTTGGTGATGCAACAAGCTTGGAAAAAATCCTATAGCCAAGTATCTGGCCGAGCTATGCTGTCGTAGGCTTGGATATGTCTTGAGATAGTAAATCCTTCTGGGAATCTTGTGGCTCTTATGCATGGTCCGAAGCACTTTGGTCCCACGTATATATCATCATTTTCGTAGTGCCGCGCCTCTATATTGGAGTTGATCCTGTGCCTTGCGTCGTTCGGGGATAGAGATCGTCCTGAGTGTCGGCTGTGTCTGCTGTGCCTTGGAGCTGGATTTCGGCTTCTGCCACCACCTCCTCCACCACGACGCCCTCCTTGGCCTCCTTGGGAGCCATTGTGATGGCTACTTGGCGGATAGGGTGGAGCAGCTAGGTTATTTTCGGCTGATCGCCGGCCTCCATCCGGAACGTCATTATTCCGGTTCCGGGGAGGGTCTTCATTGTGACGAACCCCTGCTGGCTTGTCTCGGCACGGTGTCCGTCGTTCCTTCGTCCGTCATCCGGACGGCTTGCATGTCTAGGATGTGGCATTCTTTGTCGGTCCTCCTCCCGACATTTCTCTTTATCATCGTCCCTATGGTCTTTCGACTCTCGCCAGGGCGGGTTCCTCGGATTCAGTGCAGCAATTGCCTCTTGCTCCGCAACTGGGTTGATGTTATGCCAGTCACGGGCAGCTTTGTGGTGCTGTCCTGAAGATCCGGTTCTTGAGTAATTGTCCTCCTGGTGATCGGAGTGGTGGTGCTGCTCCGAAACACGCTGGGGTCTTACGTTAGCCCATGCCGTATTTGTGCGACACTGGTCGGAATCAGAGACCAGCTTTTGACTTCCGGACATGGCGACCTTTTGCTGCTCCAGTCCCTTATTGAGTAATTTGATGCCCAACCGGATCTGCTCCGGGCCTGGATTAGCCGATAGGATTTCTCACGCCGCAACGGTGTTCTGTACTGGTGTTGGATACACCCAATCCACTTTGCTATCTTTCCGAGGCCTCCCCATTTCTTCTCCAAAAAGGACGGCATGAATATGCGGGAATTGGTTGTCATTAGTATGACGTTTCCTGGTCTTCTGGTGTTGCCTGGAGTTGTACTTCTCCGCAGATGCCATGTGTTTCTTTTACTCCTCAATGTTTTTGGCTTCATCGAGGAGTATTTGACGACGCGCTTCTAGGGCCTATGCCCTCTCATCCAGCTCTTCAGCAGTAAGTTCTGCATTTGTAGGAATAGGTGTGGTTAATGCAGCATCGATGAGTTTACGCGCACCTTCAGTGACCATGTGTCCATCCATCGATTCTTCTTTTTTGGGCTTGTCTGGGATAAGCGCTCCATCCGAGTCTTCCTTGTATTCCTCGGCAATCACCTCCTCTGTCGGAGGATCTTTCACCAGGGTCTTGTTCTTCTTGTTGTTCTTCTTTGCCTTCTTGGCAGTGACGATAGCAAAGATGGCTTTGGGTCCGTTCCCCGGAGTCAATCTCTGATCGGTACTTTCGGACATCTGGACCTCGGGATTATCTCCGACTTCCATGTCATCCTGCGCTTTGGGAGAGTGTTCCCCGGATCCTTCATCCATGGCTTCTCCTTCCTCTACAGCTTTGGAGTTATACTCCTCTTCATATTCCGCGGAGAACTTTCGGAAATCTGCCGATGTCATCGATTCATCCGAGGATGCGGGTACGTCGGCGTTTGTTCCAATCGCCTCAGCACAGAGTCGGTGTTGTCTCCAGCATCGGCAGTTCCGGATCTGGATCCCACATATCCGACAAAGTGTGATGTGCCCCTCCTGAGATAGCTGCGGTCTTCATAGTAGGCTTTGTCGAAACGTTTGATAGTCTCGAGAATTGCATCTACGCCTGAGTTTTGCATTATCATGCGTCTTAGTGTGTACCTTAGGAAAGACCTGTCTGTCCCGACATCGTTAGAGCCGGAACCGTCGTTGTTATTGTGCTCCTCCTGGATTTTGACCTCTGCGGGTGGGTCGATCTGGGATTCGGTCTCTCCAGGGAGATCCACTTCAGATTCGACTTGGACCGCTAGGTCTGCTTCAGGCTCTAATTTCTCCACTATCTCCGTGACTGGTGCGGGTTGGGTGGGATTAGGGTTTTCTGAGATCCGGAACTCTTCTGCCTCCGTGGATAAAGGGGACCCAAAAATTTCCTCTGCCTCTATCATCACCGCTGGGGTGGGTGGGACAGGTTCAGCAAAACCGATGTAAACATCAATCTCGCCAAAAGACATGATGGTGTAGGCAGTCACAGCCTCCCTAGCCGGAATCCAGGTCTCGTCGAGAACGATGAGAGGGACATCGCTGGCGTAGAGGATGTGACCGACGGTGATAGTCTCGCCGATTCCGATTCTTGCAGATTCCGCTCGGAACGCAGATCTAAAGCTCACTTGCCCCATGGTGGGCGCCAACTGTCGTCAGATTGATGACAAGTACGCCATGAGGGGGTCCTCGAGGCGTGCAGAAGAGAGGGGTGTGATATGTATGGTGTTCTGGGACGGTGAGCACACAAGTTTACCCAGGTTCGAATCCGCCGGCTTTGGACGGATCCTACTCCTGCTAGTAATCCAGTAATACGGCAGAGCCAGAATATGGGTTACAAGGGTTCGCCTGTGTGAGTTGAGATTGTATACTATTGAGGGTGCCCTAAAGGCTCTCCCTAGGACGGCTTATATAGATATCTAGCCTAGGGTTCATAGGAGAGATCTATCCGGCTACGACTGAGAGTCGGTTACAGAGTACATCTTGAACTACAAGTAACACTATGGGCCTAAGTCGGTAAGTCTTCTGGGCCTTCCTGTAGCCAGATTGGACTCCGCCTCTTCTCCCTGACTGGGCCACCCGTGAAGCAAAGCTCTAACCTGAAGGGGCCACCCTGGTCAGTGAGGACTGTGAGGATACCCAGAAAGTATATCCCCAACAATACCTCAAGGAGCACCTCCCATGCTAGATACTTCTAACTTCGCCAATTGGCATTATCTAATGCAATCTCATATCTCCACCTCTTCTATTGAATTGATGAGGATTGTGGAGGAAGGTTTCTCTCCATATGATGCTAAGAAGTTGAATCGGGCCGAGGTCGTGGACAAGCAACTCAATGCCACCGCTTTGGGTATGATCGAAAAGGCGTTGACCCCAAGGACTTTGCTCACATTCACCAATTCTCCGCCGCCAAAGAATCTTGGGATCATCTCACCGAGTTGTATATTGGGAATGCGAGCATTCAAAGCTCGAAGTTTGATGAAGTTAACAATGAGTCTGATGGCTTTGCAATGCAAGATGATGAGACACCCGAAGACATGTATCGTCGTCTCAAGGTTCTTTGTTGTACCATGAGGGACCTCGGAGCTACCTATGTTGATGACAAGTTCATGAAGAGGAAGTTTGTTCAAGCTCTTCTTCCCTTTGAGGAGCAAAAAACTCAACTCTATCAAGGGGAGGACTAACTACCACACCATGTCCTCTCAAGATGTGTTGAGTGAAGTCATTTCCATGACCATTGCCAAGAAGAATGCGGAGTCAGCTCGTGCTCATGCTTATGGGTCTCAAAAGTTGAACCTTGCCTTGAAAGCTCAAGTGGTGGAAGTTGATGAATACGATAACTCAAGTGAGTGGTCTCAAGAGGACATCAAATATGCTTTCAATGAGCACTTGGCTCTAGCATCAATGGCATTTTGGAACAAACCGGGCATGAAGTCAAGGTCAAGGGATAACCCAAGATTCAACTCAACCATGAAGGTTCCAAAGGCTAGATCTTGCTACAATTGCAACGACAAGAGTCGCTTTGTAGCTCAATGCCCATTCGAGAATAGAGAAGACAATGGAGGCCGCCTCATTCGCAAGAGCAAGCCAAGGCCTCCTCATCCCTTGAACAAGAACTTCCACAACAAGAACCTTCCTAACAAGGAAAGGGCGATGGTGGTCCATGAAGAGTACTTCTCGGGCGATGATGATGATGTTGAGAGTGAAGGTCAAGGTGGAGAGATCGTGGGGGTTGCCGCTATTGCTACGTCATCTAATCCAAGAGTGTCTCTCTTCGACTCTCCAAATGAGAACATCACCAACCGCAACCAAAAGTGTCTCATGGCTAAGGCCACCGAGGTAACTCCCTCTTCCAAGTCTTCCCCAAATGAACTTCCCTTGCATGATATAGAAGGTTTAGAGGTTAAGAAAGAGATGGTAAGCATGTGTGAATCCATGAAGCATCTAGATGATGATACTAGAATGTGCTTTGAAACACTTGTAAACCAACTTGACCATGCTAGGGAAATGCTAGATGAGAAAGAAGAAGTTATTGACATGTTAGGTAAAAATGAGAGAGAGGATGCCGATGAGATTGCCTCTCTATCTCAATCCCTTGAAGATGAACATAACATGAGAATAACTCTTGAGGAAAGTGTGGCTAAACTTGTTGATGACCATAATGCCTTCAGATCGCAACTTGTTAAAGAACGAGATAGACCAACAAGGGTGTAAGGAAGTAAATGAGAGAAGAGGGGAACTCATACCTTGCACCAAAACCATTATGGTGAAACAAAGATTGGATAACTGAGGATAGTCCACCACAATTCCGCATATGAATACCACAAAGATACCTTAACACATAGTCTCACCAACATAGTAGCAACCATACAAGAGGTCCACAAACATACATAATGGAATAAAGTGTGCACGAGCATAAAATGATCAAAGAAAGAGCAAGCTCGTGGCACAACCCATGCAAATCCTGTGGTCCTAACAGAACACTTTATCCCCCTTTGGCATCAAGACACCAAAAAGGGATAAAGTAGACAATCTACGTGCCCCACCCACCAATGAACGGAGGAGGCGGCTCGGGGTCCCAAGAGGCATTGTTCCAAGCGGGCGGAAACTGATTGGAGATCTCGGGCTCGTCATCACTATCAGTCCACCTGCAATGCGTGTTGACCCACTCATCCTTGGGCACGGTGACGGATCTAGACTCAGGAGACACTACAATGTCAAGCTTCCTCATGATGGCCTTCTCCCTTCGAACACTATGCCTCTGAGTGACATAGGACTGATACTCATGGTCCTGAATGAAGCAGAAAGTCTTCTTAACCTTCTTTAGTAGCTTCTTGGCCCAAGAGGGCTGTCTCACAAGTTGGGGTGGAGGAGAAGCCTCGGCACGGTCCCCATCACTAGCATCCGTAGCAGCCCTAGCAGTAGCAACTTCCTTTTCAACCTAAGAGCGAGGTGTCTTGTGTTTCATCACACGGAGAGTCCTTTCCTCATGGATGGTGAGAGCATCCTGAGGGAAGATAGAGCATGTTGCCTCCCTCCATTTGGCATTGATGAAAGTCTGGATGTAAGGAGCATATGGACATGACCTCTTCTCAATCATCGCGGACCATATTTCTTCAAACATATAATCCATAACATCAAGGGGCTCATGAGAGTTTCTATGGCGGTAAGTCTGATACATGAGATCAATCTGGAAAGCATGAAGCTGATCGAAGTTACCTGCCTTGGGAGCAATAGTGTTTTGATAGACCTTGCACATGATGTCATAGGTGGGAAGGAGATGGGCAACATTTCCATTTACGCCCTAGCCCTCAATGTATAGTGGCTCAAGAACTTCCAGCTTGGAGGCCTTCCCCCTATGCACCCACCACCCATTGGCACGACAACCTTCCTGAATAGGGTAGCCAAGAAGGGTAGCAAACTCAGACCATTTAGCAGACATATACCTGTTATGAGTCATCCATTTGATGGTTCGATCAACAGGTTCAGTATCAAAGTAGAGGGTGGAGTAAAACTGAGCAATGGCCCTCTCATCAAAGTTCTCATGGTGTTGCATAAGCTTGATGAGTCCAAACCGCCTACACATATCGAGTGCTTGACCAAAGTACTCAGGGTTGCTCTCCATCTTTGCAATGTTGATGTGCTTCTGAGGGGCAACAACATTCTTATTCTTGGTAGCATAAACCTCTGAATAGATCTCAGCTTGACGCATGGTGTGGAAGAAAGGATCCTGAGCCAGGCGGTCACGAGGAACAATGTAGGGATCAATCTTGCAAAACTCCTCATACGCAAGCTGAGGCCAAGAGGAGATCTTCTTCTTGCTCGAATCAGGTCCAGAGGTGGTCTTCTTTTGACTGGCCAGAACATGTCTTTTACCTTCCGCAGCAGCAGCAGAACGCTTAGCTGCAGCCTTCTGACGAGCAGTCTGACTGGGAGGGCGCACGACCTCCAGATCATCCTCATCAATCTCTGACGGTCCACGAGAGGGAGCACGAGACCGCTTGGATCTGCCACGGGAACCACCTTGCCCTGAGAAGAAAGCAAATAGAAGGGAGGGAATCGAGGATAAGTGCACAAGGTCGAAAGAAAAAAGAAAACAACTAGACTGGATTGACACAGTACACAGGAAGACATCAAACAAATTGTGCATCGGAAGTTCCGCCTGGCGGCTGGAACTACCGGTGGCGCGGGGCGCACCGGAAGTACCGGTCGTGCCCCCAGCGGTAGTACCGGTGAGATGACCCCGCCGATAGTACCGACCGAGCCGCACCGGTAGTACTGGTCAGGGAACGAGCAGGGAAGTTTGACTGGAAATCATAGATCTATGAAACTCGATGCACCAATTGTTGAGAACTAGACAATGTACTGAGGCAATCTGGTCTAAAGTCGAATCCTAGCCCTACCAAGATCTCCCATAGCAGTTCTAGCCAAAGAAGGGCCCTAGACATGGCATGTCCTACTCAAGCTCAAGAAGTGTCCAGATCTCCATGAATGGAGTATGAGAGGAGCAAATACCAGGGTCCATGGCCGGGGATCGAGGAGGGTAAGAATCCCACGGAGCCGATCTGAGGAGGGACGGTCGGAATCGGTGTGGCCAGCGGCGACACCATGGAGCGCTTCTTGGGAAAGAGAAATGTTAAGATGGGGTCAGGGGGGGCAAGTGGGTAAGAAGACCCTATGCCCCTAGCCCGTCACTTAAAGGGGCCTCGCTCGACCTATAGTACCGGCTAGGGGCCGGAACTACCGATGACATCGGAAATTCAGGAAGGAGCGGTATTTCCGACCAGAGCGATATTTCTGAGAAATTTGGCCCTGACCGGTAGTACCGGATCCGGCCGGAACTACCGATAATTCCTAGGAAACGCGCTCCAGATTTTGACTGGCAAGAGAGAGACCTTGTGCAGGTAAAAGAGGGTTAAGGGGTGGAGAAAAGGCTTGGGATAAGAGGCACAAACTGTGAAGAAACGACAAAAACAGATCCAACAAAGAAAAACAACACTCAAAAAGACTACGAGCCAAACAAAACAATGTCGGTGGCCTAGGCCACCATATATGAGTATATTTGGCTTGAAACCGCGAAGATGTATCTTGGGTTCATTACCAAAACTCATCATTTAAGCTCATTTTGTCTCCTTGAGAGACCATAGAGAATGATTACATTAATTTGTGCATAATAGGAGGAGTGTTGGTTCATATGAGGAACCACACTCCCCCTAAAACCATGCGTACATCCAAACAAGATATTCTTTGAGACCCGGGTAGGTGCGCAAGATACTCAAGCCACGTTGCTTAAATCAATGATATTTAGTTCATGCCTCAACTCTCGGAACCTTGCTTCATCAAGCGGCTTCATGAAAAGATCCGCAAGATTGGCCTTGGTAGGAACATACTCCAAAGAAATGTATCCTCTAGCAACATGATCCCGAATGAAATGATGACGAATCTCAATGTGCTTGGTCTTGTTGTGTTGAACCTGGTTGTGAGCAATAGAAATAGCACTCTCATTGTCACAAAGAAGTGGCACCTTGACAAAAGAGAGTCCAAGATCCTTCAGAGTTTGCTTCATCCATAGCAATTGAGCACAACAACTTGCGGCAGAGATGTACTCAGCTTCGGCGGTGGACAAAGACACACAGTTTTGGTTCTTCGAGGACCAACACACCAAAGACCTCCCAAAAAATTGACAAGCACCGGAGGTAGACTTTCTTTCCACTTTGTCTCCTACCCAATCCGAATCCGTGTATCTAATGAGGTCAAAGCTGGCCCCCTTTGGGTACCACATCCCAAAGTTAGGGGTATGAACCAAATATCGAAAGATTCTCTTGACCACCACCATGTGGCTTTCCTTTGGCGCGGCTTGGAATCTTGCACACATACCCACACTCAACATAATATCCGGTCGAGATGCACAAAGATAGAGTAAAGAACCAATCATCGAGCGATAAAGCTTTTGATCCGCATCCTTACCCTTGGGATCAAGATCAAGATTAACCTTTGTGGGCATGGGAGTTTTGACTCCATTTACTTGATCAAGGTTGAACTTCTTGAGCATATCTTGGACATATTTAGCTTGGTTGATGAAAGTCCCTTTCCTCAATTGTTTGACTTTGAAGCCAAGAAAGAATTCCAACTCCCTCATCATAGACATCTAAAAGCGGTCAGTCATGAGCTTAGCAAAATCCTCATTAAAAGCTTTGTTAGTAGACCCAAAGATAATGTCATCAACATAGATTTGGCAAATGAACAAGTTTCCTCCAACTTTCTTAGTAAAAAGAGTGGGATCAATGAGGCCTACTTCGAAACCACGGTCTAACAAAAGCTCTCTAAGGCACTCATACCATGCACGTGGGGCTTGCTTGAGACCATATAGTGACTTATCGAGTTTGTAGACATGGTCCGGGAAGAGGGGGTTATGTATGTTTGTGGACCTCCGTTATTGTCTGTGGACCTCTTGTATGGTTGCTACTATGTTGGTGAGACTATGTGTTAAGGTATCTTTGTGGTATTCATATGAGGAATTGTGGTGGACTATTCTCAGTTATCCAATCTTTGTTTCACCACAATGGTTTTGGTGCAAGGTATGAGTTCCCCTCTTCTCTCATTTACTTCCTTACACCCTTGTTGGTCTATCTCGTTTGGGGGAGCTCTCTCCCATGTCTCCAAGGGGAGCCTCTCTTCTCTCTCTTTCCTTTTCTGTTATTACTGCTTGTTATCCTCTGTGCAAATCCTGTGGGGTTGTCATCAAGCACCAAAAAGGGGGAGATTGAAAGGATATTATTTTCTCCTTATATTTTTGGTGCTGATGAAAACTCCTATTGTGGTTTAACTATCTGTCCAAGTTATAGGGCTTATCTATGGATGTGCTTGTGGGTGGACTTTTCTCTAGGAAGAGCTTGAAGACGGTGGCGCTTATTTTCACTTTCTCTTGTTTTATATTTTAGGCTACCGTACTATCAAGAGGGATTCCACCTAGGAAGGTTGTGGGAAATCAACATTTCATGCACATACCATATATGCACTTCCTCAGCCATCCCAGTTTTAATGTGAGAGAGTGTTCCCTGCAGCTTTGGTGGGTTTTCTGCCCTGACCGGTAGTACCGGCCAGGCGGCGGTATTACCTCCCAAGGGGTTTCCCAGGGTTGTTCGGGCGGAACTTCCGGCTGAAGTTCCGGTCCTAATTCCGACGATGCAATTTTTGGTTCAATAAGACTTCTGTCTAACTTTGCATATTTGTCGGAACTAGAACCGGAATTTTGCTCGGTTGTACCGGCCTGACCAGCGCCTGGCTCCCTGAGCGGCAGTACCGCCAGGCCTGACCGGTAGTACCGGCCACCGTCGGTCACTGGTAGTTCCGGGTCCAGTTCCGTACCTAGTTCCGACGCTGGGCTGTGCGGGTCAGATAACCTTCTGCCTCGCACTGCTTATTTGTCGGTAGTAGGGCCCGAACTAGGACCGGTACTTCCGGCCAGCTCTACGGGCCCGCTGGCTGGTCTTTCTGACCGTAGCTTGGCCTTAGCTGGGCCGCTAGTGGCTCACCCACCGGTACTACCGGTCCGCCACCGGTAGTACCGATGGTGTTAGGGCTGGGCATAATCTGCCCATTTGGAGGTGGCCTATTTAAGGCCCCTTCTTCCTCCTCCCATCTTATCTCTTCGTTTTCTCTCTCCTCCATTTTTTCAAGAGCTTGACTTGCCCAGATCTCTCTCCCTACCCACTCAAATCTCTTGATCTTTTGAGGATTGGGAGAGGTGACCTAGATCTACACCTCCACCAAAGGAATCATGATTTCCCCCACTCATCCTTCGTGGATTTTGTTACTATTGGGTTCTTGGAACCCTAGACGGTGTAGGGCATCCTCGGAGCTGGGGCATTTGTTGTGAAGCTCTGTGGTGTCATTGAGGGCCTTCAATTGAGTTGTGAAGCCTCCCCTCAACCTCGTTGTAAAGGTTTCGGTTGGCGCCTTCAAGGTCAACGGTTAGTGGATTGTGAGGCCACCTTTGTGGTGGTTCTCACCGGAGAAGAAGGTGAGGCCTTTGTGGCATTTGGGTGACCTTGTGTGGCCCTGACACCTCTCCAACGTAGACGTAGCTTCCTTGGAAGTGAACTACGAGAATTACATCTCCGTGTCCCCTCGCTGGTTCTTTCGCTCCACTCCTTTACTTCTTGCAATTACTCTCTCGTTTACTTGTTGTGTTGCTTCCATTTAGGATATTCACGTAGCTGCATTTCTAGTGAATTTTACTTTGTGCTAAGCCATAAAAGTGCAATAAAATATTAAAATTGCTAGTCTCCTATTCACCTCCCTCTAGTCGACCAAAGTTGGGCCTTTCAATTACTTTTAATGTTTCTTAAAAGAATAACTTTTTGGAAAATATTATTTTATAAGGAAAAAGATTTTAAGTGCTTAACATGCAAAGTATAAAAGTGAAGTATAGTAATATTCTTAGATTAAGGTGAATTGTTATCTGGTAATTATGATGGAATTTATTATGTTAAGTTGTTGAGGATTAAAGGACTTACTATAATATTGTTGTTTGAAGTGGCAAAACGAATAATATTTAAAGAAAAGATTTCTTCATTAATGACATACGTACGATTACTTGGATGCTTATGATTTACTACCCTATACTGGGTAAAGGGCTTCTGGCCCACGAAGATTTCAGATGACAGCCCAAGGAAGCAACCGACAAAGTCTTTGATTGTATTAGGAAAGAGACTATGAACCGACATTGAGTTGGTATTGTAATTACGTGTGTATGAAACCTATCCGCATATAGCTTTGAGACCCGACCTATTATATATAGGACGGGAGAAGCCCAAGCGAGGGTACCAAAAACTCCCAGACAACTTGTAATAGTGCGATTCCCAAATATTCAGGCAACTTTGTCTCCTTTGTTTTCCTGACATCCGACGAAATCCCGAACGTTCTCTTTTCCGCGAAACCCTAAGTTCGTCATCATGGGAATTTCCGAGGTTACACCTTGTTATTTGGCACCGTCTGTGGGAAACCTGAATGCTGGAACCATGGATTCGGCGGACCACTCTCCACCAAGCATCAACCCGACGAAAGTAGGTCCCCACCCGCCCACCCCTGTATTGGTACCCACTGATTTTAATGGTGGATCCGATCAAATTGTCGGAAGCTTCCACTTCCAAGTAAAAGACCCGCAAGAATCGCACCCTTTAGCCCTGATCACATCAGAACCGTCGGTAGAAAAACCTAGCCTACGGCGGTACCAACATCTTTCGTTGGGTCCTCCATGGATGCCACAACACAGATCAAAGCAGGCAAAGAAAGCGAGCAAGTCGATATGGATAGCGGGGACCTTGATGGTATTTATGACAATCTCTCCTTCGGATCAGACCCACAGCTAACCCCACCATGTGAAGCAAGCCCGGCAAATTCAAAACCCAAAGAAAGCAGCGAAAACGTCGACTTCAGAATAAGGATGGTGAAGATTTACCCAGAACTACAATATCATAATACTAACAACACATCCTTTGGAGCAGAAGACAACGTCACCAGCCCACGCATAACACGCCACCAAGTGTGCATGGTCGACGGGAACACCTCAACACCACGTGACTCTAACGGTAACCCTATCCTTGACCCCAATGATATTTTATCAGATGACAATGTAGGAAATCACAACAATGAAGGGGACCATGGAAACGAAGGAGAAATGGCGGATAACCGCATAGTACAAGGAAGAGGCGGAGAGCCACACGAAGGAGAGAGGCGAACTCTTCGGCTACCAGCAGCGGCATGGCAAAGGGCAAGAGAAGCAATTTCGGGAGCAGTCCTGATGACAGCAGACGCTTCACACAAGGATTTATTAGCATATCAATATATGCTTCATCACGAGAAGAGAGATCTACTCAGGATGCAAAGACAACTCGACGAAAGAAAGAGACTAGCCGACGAATCCAACTTACGATGGACACAGTTAAGCTCCACCCGAGGATCAGGGAGCATAATAGGAGGGGCACCGCCAGGAAGGAGAACATCTCGATTAGCGAATATCCCTGAAGCAGAGAGAGGCGGACTCATCTGCGATCTATATCTATCGTTCATGTCGATCGATCAAGCAGGAAACATCAAGGTAAAAATGGCCCAAGCAGCCATCATGGCTGCATAAACATATCTACTCACAACTTAGCCCGCACCCGACGATCCCCGTGCGGCCCTCCACCGCTCCGCCCTGCTGAACCTTGGCATGGTGGGAGCCTCCCTCACAGAAGTAGAGCGAGGGACCATGTGACAGCCTGATAGATCCCCACATTGTCACAGCAGTCCTCGGCAAGTGGGGCACTCCCGACGATCTCGATCGCCACACTAGCACATCTCGTAGCACCCGAGCTACGAAGCATCACAAGAAACGACAACACGCAACGTAGGAATGATGGATGAAGAGACGAAAACCGCAGCCAATGATACCATGACGGACACAACGAAGACGACTACGAACTATGCGGGGCCAGTTGTTTCACTCAAAGGATTCGCAAAACCTCAGTACCCAAGGACTTCAAACTTCCGCACGACCGCCACAAGTACGACGGACTCCAGGAACCCAAAGCATGGTTAACAGACTATTTGGCCACTATCAAGTTGCAAGGAGGCTCCACAGCCACCGCAATGCAAAGCTTACAACTACACCTCACTGGCGCCACAAGATCATGGCTCAGGCAGCTACCCGAGGATTCCATCGATAGCTGGAACGACCTAGAAGATAAGTTCATCCGACACTTGGAATCTACGTTCAAACAACCTGCATCCTTGGAGCAGTTGCGAGCATGCAAACAAAAATCTGGGGAGTCAATAAGAGCATTCATCCAATGATGGAATATCATAGAAAACTCGGCTGAGTCCATATCCAACGAAAGGGCCATCGATGCCTTCAACGACGGCCTCCATCACCGAGAATTCATAGAAGAACTAGGACGGGTCAAACCCAAAACAATCTCACAGCTGATGGAAATAGCAAATCGCCGGGCTGATGGAGAAGACGTGCTGCATAACAAGCGTACGCGATCACTCGAGGAAGACAGGGATAAACGCGGCAACAATAGAAGAAGAAGGAACAACGATGGAAACACAGGACCAAGTTACGTTATAGCTAGTTTCTTGGGTGAAGGTAACAACAGAAGGAACGGCTACAGTGGCGGGTACCACCATAACAGGGATGACGTCAAAGGAAGCCAGTCAACACAGCGGTACCAGCCAAGATCTCGAGATCCACCTATGTCCGTAATGCAAATGTCGGAAGGACCCTGTAATATGCACTTTTATGTCGACTCAGCAGGCAGGCGGCAATCCAACCATCTTATGAAAGACTACCGAACATTCTTGAAGATGCAGGAGCTATGTAATGCAAAAGCAACTGAAGCGGCAAATAGAGGATACGCATCTACGCCTGGCACATTAGCCATCGGCGCACCACCACCACCATCACCAATAGTGCCATCACAAAACAGAAATGATCAAAACGCTGAATACCCCGGGTCAAAAGGGGCAATGTCAATGATTCAGAAGGGGCGTCCATCCAACAGAACCTAGAATCTCATTATAAGACAAATCAACATGGCGGAAACAACAACATCAACCATACCCGAATATCTCCATTGGTCCGAGTAAGAAATCACATTCAGTAGAGCTTATCACCCGCTTCGGGTCCCATGACTAGGTTACTCAACCTTGATAGTCGAAGCACAAATCGGCGGGTTCGATATGAGCAAAATCTTCATGGACGTAGGAAGCAGCATAAATCTGATCTACGCAAAAACGTTACGAACAATGGGCTACCCCCTGGACAATCTCACACCAACAGAAACATCTTTCCACGGAATAATACCAGGTAAAGCCGAAATTCCTTTAGGAAAAGTATTTCTTGACATCGTTTTTGGCTCCAAAGTAAATTTCATGCAAGAAAAACTTGAATTTGAAGTCATGGACTGGCCATCACAATATCATGCGATCCTGGGATGACCGGCTTTCGCACGGTTTATGGCAGTACCACATTATGCGTACTTAGTCATGAAAATGCCAGCAGCAAAGGGAATCATCATGGTAAAAGGAAGCTTCACACGTGCCAACAATTGCGATAGGGAGTTCAACAAAATTTCTGAATCCTCCGGGATGGCAACAGAGTTTGAACAACTCAAAACTTTAGCAAACGAAGAACCACTGGAAGTGGCACGTGTTAATCCTGATCAGGCTTTTGACACCGCAAATGACACAAAAAAGTACAGATCCACCCCGTCGACCCGACGAGAACAACATTTGTGGCTTCCAATCTTGATCCTCCATAGGAAAGCACGCTCATCGAGTTCCTCCGTGAGCACTGCGAGATTTTCACATGGCTACCTTCTGACATGCCGGGAATTCCCAGGGAACTCGCTGAGCATGCATTAAATTTGGATCCAAAGGCAAAGCCAGTAAAGCAACCGCTTTGTCGTTTCGCAGAACCAAAGCGTAAAGCCATTGGAAAGGACCTCCATCGCCTTCTGATGCCAATTTTATCAAAGAACTAACAAAAGCAGAGTGGGTCGCAAATCCAGTATGTGTTCCAAAGAAAAATACTACAGAACTTCCGATGTGCATCGACTTTACTGCACTAAACAAAAATTGTCCAAAAGATCACTTCCCATTGCCACGAATCGACCAAATAATCGATGCAACCGCGGGATGTGAACGTCTTTCTTTCTTTCTTGGATGCTTACTCAGGATACCACCAGATTAGGATGAAGGAAGAAGATCAGGAGAAAACAACGTTTATCACGCCCTATGGTGTATTCTGCTACACAACAATGCCATTTGGCCTCAAAAACACCGAAGCAACATATCAGCGGATGATGCAGAAGTGCTTGGGAAGCCAAATAGGCACAAACGTACAAGTATATATCGATGACGTTATAGTTACAACAAGACAAGGATCTGCGCTCATCAAGGACCTCAAAGAAACATTCAAAAACCTCAACAAGTTTAGCATCAAACTGAACCCGAAGAAATGCTCCTTTGGAGTCCCAGCAGGGCAACTCCTCAGATATTTGGTATTAGACAGAGGAATCAAGTCTAATCGAAAGAAAATACAAGCAATCCTAACAATGAAGAAGCCAACAAATCTACGTGGCGTACAACAGCTCACAGGGCGAGTAGCGGCACTCAGTCGTTTCATTGCAAGGTTAGGAGAAAAAGCGCTGCCATTTTAGGCCCTCATGAGGAAGTTAGAAAGATTCGAGTGGATGGAAGAAGCTCAGCGTGCCTTTGAAGATCTTAAAAGGACACTTTTGACATCTCCTATCATCGTGTCGCCAAAAGAGAAAGAGCCTTTACTACTTTATATCGCTGCCACAAATCAGGTGGTCAGCACGGTCTTGGTCATGGAGCGACCCGAAGAAGGGAATACCCATGGTGTGCAGAGGCCAGTGTACTTCCTGAGCGAGGTCTTATCGCCATCCAAACAAAGATACCCACATTACCAAAAACTAGCATATGGGGTATTTATGACAGCATGAAAACTACGCCATTATTTTTCGGAACATCCGATCATAGTGGACAATGAAGCACCTTTATCAAGCATCCTCAACAATCCAGAAGCAACTGGACATGTCTCTCTATGGGTGTCGAGGGGAAACCTCGGCAATGCCCATCATGATGGACTTGGGGTTTCACGGAAAAGAGAATGCTGGGGATTTCGTCGGATGTCGAGGAAACAATGGAATCAAAGTTGCCTGAATATTAAATAATTGCACTATTACAAGTTGTTCCTAGATTTCGATACCCTCGCTTGGGCTTCTCCCGTCCTATATATAATAGTCCGAGTCTCAAAGCTGTATGCAGATAGGTTTCATACACGCGTAATTACAATACCAACACAATGTCGGTTCGTGGTTTCTTTCCTAATACAATCAAAGTCTTTGTCGGTTGCTTCCTTGGGCTGGAATCTTCATGGGTCGTAGGCCTTTTACCCAATGTAGGGTAGCGAATAATGAGCATCCGAGTAATCATACCCATGTCAGTAGCCCCCGAGACTCTATCTAAACCACAGTTTTTAGGTTGAGTCTCAAAGTTTTCTTTCTTCCTTCTTTCTTGTTTCTTGATTTTTATTTTTGTAGGGATTTTGGTACAATGAGTCTGATGCTTCTGACGGATCGGGAATCAGTTAATTGCTCCTAGGCAAAAACAAGGTTAATCTACATCAAACTCAAGTCCCCAGGCTCGAATCTGGAATTTGTAACTAGTGTAATTCAGCTCGAGCCGCTGAGGTCTTACTGAATACAAAATTCCAGTTTCTAATTTATCGGGTACCCAATGCGTCCGTCGGGATTTTTCATCGTATCATTGATACGGATATTTTACTGGCAGAGCGCATTCTTGTGCGATTACCAAGCCACACATGACGAATCCTGGGGTCTTACCTTCATGTTTCTGAACACAGCATTCGGATTTTTGTCGCGTTGGGTGCGATCCGAGAGTTTTTTACTTTCTACAACCTACTCCTAATAGGAGTATCTGTCGTTGGATTTTTCCTTTGTTTTTCTTTATCAGGTGCGCGCCAGCGCTCCTGATAGGAGTAGCCCCCGAGGCTATGTTTGGATATATGTATCAAAATATAGGCTCGAAAATTTTATGGCGCTAGTGCTTCTGTATTTTTTGTCAGGTGCACGACCAATGCTCCCGATAGGAGTAGCCCCCGAGGCTACAGTCGTAATATTGTATATTCGAGTGTAGTCTCAAATCTTCTCCTAGAGGAATTTATTTCGACTCCAATTTAATTTCTTCGGGTTATATCCTTAAAATCAAGCCGTAATTTTTTTGTAGTTCTTTTGCTATGACGTCAGTGACGATGTATCTGATGCGATTAATTTCCAGAAAACACACCCTGACGGGATGTGTCGAACATGGGCCTATGTAGCAGTAATGATGACGCGTGATAGCGTATTCAGTGGAGATTCTTGACTCGTCCCTTCTTTGCACGAAAATCGAGGCGTCACGCGTTGTTCTCCGTTTTTACCGCAGCTATAACTTTCTTTAACTTTTTCCTTTACGGAATCTTTGTAACACATGTCATCATCGTGCGACCTTCTGTCGGTTCGGTTTTGCATCGAACGGTTCAGTCCTTGCGTCGTTGCTCTTTATAAGGGAGGAGGGGTGTGTTTTACTATTTTACCTCACCTCCCCTTTGCCTCATATTCTTCCTTGCGCTCTTGCCCCCTTGCGGACTCCTGTTCTTGCTCCCCTGCAAAAAACCCTGGTTCTTGTGCTCTTGCTCCCCGTTTGCGACCATGGAAAAAAGCAAGGCTGCTGGAACTTCTGTTTCCGCCGTGAACGCCACCAGGAAGAGGGCCATTGGATGGGCCCCCACCAAGTGCACGACGCGGGAACTCCGTGAGGCACAGAAATCCGGTCATCTGACAGAGGGTTCCTTTAAGCTCCCTGGGGACGAAGCTGCTCCCATCCTCGAGCTTGGCTGGAGGGTAATGTTCCTCTCCTTCTCTTCCGTGGTCTTTCTCTTCCTGTCCACGAATTTTTTCGGGGCCTTTTGTTTGTTTATGGCGTGCAACTGTATTAGCTCACGCCCAACTCTATTCTCCACGTCGCTTGTTTCGTCACTCTTTGCGAGTGTTTCCTTGGGATTCATCCCTATTGGGGCCTTTGGAAGCACTTCTTCTATATTCATTGGAATGCCACTGACACCATTGTCCATGACGTTAGTGGCGCCATTTTCTCTGTCCGATCCCACATTGATTATTTTGATTTCAAAGTCACGGATTCTGTCCAAGGCTGGAAGTCCAAGTGGTTTTATGTCAAGGATCAACCACTTGAAGGCCAATCTTTCAGGTTAGCCCCCTTTGAGCCAAAGAAAACCTGCCGCAAACTTGATTCCTAGGACCAGCGTCCTTCTGCTGAAGAAATGGTGGAAATCCAGCCCTTTGTTGATCGTATTTCCGATCTGCGGCATGAGGTTGGAAACGAATTGTCGGGTCTCCAGATCCTGGCATATTTTTTGCAGATCCACATCCAGCCGCTCCAAGCCCGGTTGTCTGGTATGTGGGCGTAAACCGGGAAGAAGGAATGGATGAGGATTTCCTCGGAAGACCTCGCCCTCAAGGTGTATGAGAAGAGAGTCCGGAGCTTCACAACCTTGACAACAAAAAGCCCGGTTCCTTCAACTTGCCTTGTGGAGCCCTATGGCAAGAAGAAACGTCTTCCCGAGGTAAATTTCCTTTGCCTTCGTCTTTTCCTTTCTCCTGTTTGTAGATACACTTTTCAAGTCTTCTGCTTTCTGAAGGATTTTGATCACCTCAGCTCACTTCCTCCCCTTCCTGGAAGTGGTGAGCCTCCTCTCCACCCCTCTGCATCCGATGATCTCCCTATGACTGGGACTACCGCGGATGAGGAGGGGGAATTCTCTGCATCCGATTCTTCATCGAACATGCAATCTCTTCCTTCGGCTGGCTCCGGAGATTTCCGCATGGAGCATGTTGGCGAAAAGAGGAAATGCCCTTATGTTGTGGAAAGGTTCGAGGATTCTAACGACTCGACTGCTTCCAAGTCTTTCAGTGCTTCTCGGGCGCAGCTGCTCCTGCCAAGATGAATTTGTTCCGTCTTGCACAAGATGTGTCTTCATGAGTATTTGCTTTCTTATTTTTCTATTTCACCAGGTGATTTTACTATTGATGCTTGTTCCTGCTTGTGTTGTACTATTGCAGTGATGACGAAGATCTTCCCGCTTCTCCTCTTCCCACATCTGTGGGCTTCTCCACAAGGAAAGCTCCTCCACCATCGGCAGAGTCGAAAGAAAAACTTCTATCTCCTGTGGAGAAAATCATCTAGAAGGATGTTGCCACGTCATCCAAGCCGCCTCCGCAAAAAAGGAAGAAAACAGCGGGTAAAGGGGTGGTGGTATCTGAAGAACCTGTTGATGTGGATATGAAGGATGTAAGTCACTTTTGATGCCAGAATTTTTCCCTTCCCGTACACTTTTATTTTGCCTTCATATCTTTTTGCTGTGGTTTTTCTTTGCTCAACCTTTGATGCGCGAGATGGTTGGTATGGCCTCTCGTTTTATAAGAATCCGCGATGATGCCGAAGAACTGAAAGGTATGTGCTTATCATCTTTGTAATCTCTTTGTAAAAATGTTCATCCTCATTTTTGTGATTCGCTCCTACAGCTGCTGCCAAGCAATCTAGAGTTATTCAGGATGAGGCAATGAAGCGCGCAGATGATCTGGAGGGAAGACTCCGAGTTGCGGAAGAGGCTTTGGAGGAGGCCAATCAGAAGGCGAAAGCTGATGCTGAGGAAGTGGCCAGGCAAGTCGCTGCTCGGGATGCAAATCTACGGCAGTGCCTGGAGGCCCTCAATAACTCACTGATCCGTAAGTTTTTATTTGTCCGTGTTTTTGTTTTCTTTCTTTCTTTTTGGTTTTCAATCTCTTCTTCTCTCCTTTGGTTGTCAAAATTGGCTGGCCAGAACCTGACGCTGGATGATGATAAGAAGGTTGATCCTTTGTTGGATGCTGTTAGCTTTTTGGAGGCCAACAACGTTCGTGGGTGCAATTTATTGTCCGCTCGCGTTGCGCCTTCAAGAAAATCCATGTCGAAATATTTCCAACCAAGGATGTGCCAGACAACCTGATGATCTTATCACAATTTTCGGTGCTGATCCCGGACCCCTTGTTGTTTATAGTTTGACACAGTCAAGGAGTGGTGCCGAAACTTCTATGGCCCTGGCGATGGCTCACGACGAGAAGGTCGACTGGGAGAAGGTTAGCTCCTCTGTCCCAGTCACCCCCAATGGCCAAGAAATTGACCTGACGCCGCATATTAAAAGGGCCAAAAAATATTCTCGGCTGCTCCTAGGTTTGGGCTCGGGTTCGGAGAACCTGGCTGGCCCTTCTTCGGCTGCTCTTACTACGACAGACGCTCCTTCTTCGGCTGCCCCTACCGTCGCTGTAGCTAGTGCTCCTTCCGCAAGCGCCACCTTGTCTTTGAAGGACGTAGCCTCATAGGCTTTGTTTTGTAATCATTTATCGTGTCTTGTTTGATGCTTGTAATGAAACTTGACTTTGTCCAGCTTTCCCTTGCTTGTTTTTACAAGGAGGCAACTTTTGAATATATGTGTGCGAGCTTGCTTTTGTATGCTGAATGTTTCACATCTTTTTGTCTTGTCAGATATTGAATGACTCTTCGACTCCTTCTGGACCCACGCAATTGTCGGATGTCGTCCCGTCCTCCGTTGTAGTAGGCGAGACCAGTTCCGCCATCGTGCGTACGGTGGACCCGCCATTGAATGCTGAAAAGATAGAATAGGTGAAAAAACTTGAAGGAAAACTTCAGGTTGTTCAATCGATGGTGGATGTTTCCCAATAAAAAATGCGTCAAGCCCTCAATCGCGAGGCTTTTTTCTTGGAAGAAATCTCTAAGGTGAACGAGAAGCTGTTGTGTAAGTATTCGTCCTTTTTTTTCTTTGGTTGCCCTTTTCCGACTTGCGGGAAATTGATATTTTGTCTCCCTATTTTCTAGGCATTCAATTGTGTGAGAGGTATCAGACCCAGCGTCTGCGCAACCGAATGCAAGCTCTTGTGGCTGCCTCACGAAGTTCTGAAACGGACTTTTGGACTGATCATCGACGCGCCTATACTGTAGCGTTGCTTCAAGATCACCTATCGGAGTTGGAGAAATTCGTCGAGTGTTGTCGCAGATCTCTGGCCATTACTTATAATGCCATGTTTCCTCGGGATCCTCAGCCTCAAACCTTGGTGGACTTGATTGCGAAGTTCCGATAGGGTGAAAAGATCCATCACTTTGTGAGGCTTCAACTTATGGCGGGTGCTAAGCTCGCGCTTTCTTGGGTGCATGTGCATCATCTGACGCTGGACTTGGACGATATATCTTTGTGGCTACCTTCTCCTTTCGATGGTGGCCTTATTGATATGGTGTCTCATTACGCTGCTGCTCATAGACCTGCCATTAGAATTATCCGAAAGTGTTTGGAGGCACACGAAGAGTTTTTTTGTAAACTTTCCTATCTGATTATTTACTTGCCTCGCCTTTGTAATTTGCATAAAACTACTTTATACTTGTCAAAAAGGTCGCATGTTTTATACGAGATTTTGATTGTATGATGTATTCTCTTGTTGGGGTATCTGACGAACTGATGTTCGTGTGCCATAGAAGTTTTATGTCGCAGAATACTTTCTTTATTTATTGATAATAATGGCTAGTAGTACATTGCGATGGTGTGATCGCCTGGCTGTTGGGCATTATTGAATATAGAGTGCATCTAAATAGAGGTTTTCTGAAGGAACTTCGACTTATGTCCTTGGGGATCTTCATCATCTTCCGCATTGTGGTTCTCGTGACTTGTCAATCAGTGGGTCTTCTTATGCGGGACCGTTATTGGAGGCCGCTTGTGTTGCTTTTTGTGAGACTGTTGCGTGCTTGCTCTTCCGATACTTTATTTTTGTGGGTGTGCCCTTTGTGTGTCGACTCCTCATCCGCCAACTTCAGCTGTCCAAGTTCCGTCTCCATCCCGAGATTCCGAGATTTTGTTGAATTCTCGATCACATCTGTCTGCGTGGCTGAAGCTTCCTTTGACTGTGATGACCCAATTAGGGGCTGGCATTTTTAGCACTAGGTATTCATACTGAGGTACTGCCATGAACCTAGCAAAGGCCGGTCGTCCCAGGATCGCGGGTATTGAGATGGCCAGTCCATGACTTCGAATTCCAGCTTTTCTCGTCTGAAGTTATTTTTTGACCCAAAAACTACGTCGAGGTGGACTTTACTATCAACACCCGGATTTTTAATCCTAGATGCCTGTTATGCCATACATCACAATCCCAGGATTACCATTTTTGCGAGACATAAAAGATTGGATATCATAGTACATCATCCATTACAAACCATAATAAGGTCTTACACAAATAAAGGATCTCATGATCCAGTCTTCATACAAACAAGCAGTGGAATAATAAGCGTAGAAGCGGGCTCCATCGTAGCATCCCAATTGTCTAACAATTGTAATGCTATTTGGTCTAGTAATATAATGGCTACTTCCTATATATAATTGTTGCATCATAATTATATCATGCTCATGTCATCATGCCACCTTGCATTTGAGCATCATATAAAACCCTTTTTGTTTTGGTTCTTCTCTCTTATGCATGGTAAATTGTATTTGCCTCTTGATATTGTATTTGGTTATTGATATATTGTTTAAATGCCCAAGTTGAGTTGGGGGCATATCTTTTATTCCACTCCACCACCCTTTCTTTCACCACCTTATAATTCCACCATCCCATTATCCATGAGCTTGTATTTTATTTTCTTTTGGTATTTAATCTAGCTCATGGGAGATAGGGTGGATCTACTTCTACAAATCCTTAGCTTGGCCCTTAACCCATCTTTTGGGAATGCATAAGAATAATGCCATGTTAATATTATTGTTTTCACAAGATTAACTCATGGCATTTAATACCCATGCATGGGCCATGCAAATCTCACCATCTTTCCCTCCTTTGGGTTTTTCATGTATTTTTGCAAGTGAAGCATGGATCTTTGAGAGACCATCTCATGTTGGCCCTATTCCTTTGCTTTGACTTTAAAAACCTCTCCTTTCTCTCCTTTCCACCTCCATCCAGGCATAATCCAGAGTGATCATAGCTAAGCCCTACCCTAAACCCCCTCTCTCTATTTCTACCTCTAAACCCTACCACCACCATGATCTACTCCAACAACCCTCACCACCTTTTTATCTCTCTACTCCTTTGACTAGATCTTGTTTGATCTTTGCTTGATCTTGCTTGATCTTGTCAAAAACACCCAACCTCACCTCTCTCACCTCACCCCCTCTCTCCAAAACCCTACCCGAACCACCCCTCTCTAGCTAACCCTAGCTACCCACACCTCCCTCACCACCTCTCTCTACCATGCAGGCCCCACCTAGCCACCCTACTCCCCCTGGCCGAGCTACCCTTCTAACCCCAACCCTAGCACAAAACCCTAACCCGAGCCTACCCCCTCTCTCCCTCTAGCTCTCTCCCTGCCACAGCAGCCCCACCCGAACCTACCCCTCCTTGGGCACTCCCTGGCCGGCTCGTAGCTGCACCCCACCTGCCCTGCCCGAGCAAGCACGTGAGGAGGAGGGAAAAAGGTGGCGCCCGAAGCCACCCTCATCTACCCCCCTGCCACGGCTGCTCCTCCTCCCTCCCTCCTTTTTCCCCTTCCACACGGCTCTCCTCTGCCCTCCCAGATCCACCCCAGGGCCTTGCCTCTCCCCTCTTTTCTCCACCGACACCAGCTACCCCATCGCCGGCCACCGTCGGCCTCCACCTCCCCTTCTCCTACCAGCCGGTGGCGTGGCGATCACGGGTGTCGAGGAAGACCACGCTGTTCCCCTGCATCAAACGGAGCCCGCCAGCGAGGAGGAGAAGCACCAGGCCACCAGAACCATCGCCGCTCCGTCGCAAACCCTAGATCCGGGTGCGCTAGCTCCGTCGATGGTCTGTTGCTCCCCGTCCCGATCCAAGCCTTCCAGCGAACCCTCGGTGAGCTATCCAACCCCCCAGACATCCTCGTAGTCACAGTCTTGCCCTAGTCGCGTCGGACGTTCCATCGAACGCTCTATGCGTGCCGGTGTCCGCGCTCGTTTACCAGCCCGTGGCATCGACTAGGTAGATCTAGCCGCCCAGCGACTCCCTGTCAGTAACCCCCACACCTACCGTAGCGGCTCTGCCCATCGCGCGCGTGGCCCGCGTCGCGGGTTCGATCCCTGCACCGTGCTCGCCCTGTCGAGCACGGACTTGTCGACAGAGATTCAGAGAAGAAGTACAGTAGCAGCTGCTACTTTGCACTTCCCCCGACCTTTTTGATTCCTTAACCCGCGCTCCACTCGGTCCCACCTGTCTGCCTCCGCGGGAGTTTTGCAGAAAAGCACCCCAGTTTCCAGGACCTTAACCCGCGCTCCCGCTTTGGCCCACCTGTCAGCCTCTGCCGGTTCACCTACTGGCACCTGGACCCTAGCCAGCTGGCCCCACATGTCATTCGCAGGGGCTAGGAAAGCCGCGGTGAGAAACACCTTCTCTCTGCGCTGTGTCGCCCAGTCAGCCTGGCCCCACTTGTCTGTGGCTGTGGCTAGATCTGGGTGAGTAGCAAAATGTTTTCTGTTTTCTGTTCTAAATTTAAACTTTCAAATTTTGTTTTAAATTCAAATTTAAATCTGTTTTCAAATATCTTTTAAATTATAACTCCAAATTAAACAAATGATATATGTTTTGAAATCAGAAAAAATGTGAGGAATTCAAATATGCTATTCAAAATATTATTTGCACACTTTAATTTTCGAGTTGTTTAAAATTACAAATAAAATGCCCTTTTCCTTAATTAATTAATAACTTTTGTTTTATAACTCCAAATTTAACAAATAATATGTCTAAATCGATCAGCGCGACGAGACCTTTCTGTTTATGCATTCCATATTCTGAATTGCAGCATGCATCATATAAATATAGAGTATACAGCAACTTATTTGAGGTTAAAAGGTGACTAAAACTCCATAAAAGGCTTTATTCTTGTATTCCACACCTCACCCATGCCATGCTACTTTATTGCCATGCAAATTGTGCATCATTCATCATGGCATGATTGTTTTCTTGTCGCATTTTATTCATATGCTTGTGCACTTTATTTATGATGGCCCTTGTTTGTTTGGTTCTTCTTCGAATAGACGCTGAGCAGGGGATATATCAAGAAACCCAGGAGCACTACCCAGATCCTTCTCTCGCTTCAACTGAGCTGCCAGGCAAGCACTACCACATGCTTGCATACATATAGTACCTATTGCCTCTATCTTATTCTTGCATCATTGAGTCGCGATTGCATTAAACTGAATCCCAAGTACTGCATAGCCTTTAATTTTAAACCCCACCGAAGCTTGTTCCTCCATCCCATGAGCCATTACTACAGGAGTTGTTTGAGCCATGCGGGTCGTAGAACAGCATGTGTAGGGTATGTGAGTGTCTGATGGATAACGAGGTACCTAAACAACTTAACCTGAGTAGTAATGGGATAACTAATGAAAGTGGCACCGGTGAGCAATATCTGCTATTTGGTTTTTCATGCTCACTTGTGTCCCGTAGGACCCCGAGTACTTGATTCCTGTTCCTTGAATATTCGCGCTATCCACATCCGGGAGGCTTATGAACCCCCCTGAGCCAGAGCTTGATTCATTCTTATTTCTTGGGGCCACAAAGTAGTTTGGGGCTTTATTACTATCCTGTACTTATGCCATGCTTTACTGCTTTATTTACGATTGTGCGTGGAGCACCTGTACTGTTTAGGATCGTGACACGTTTTCGCTGTATCGACAAGCCCAGTCACACTTTCGGGTTCCCAATCGTTTACAGCTGTCCACACAAACCCTGAGTCCATTCCGGAGCAGGCCAACTTCCTTGCGGGTAGCTTAGTGGGGTGGCCCCCCTGAAATATTTCTGAATCCTGTGATCGCTTTGTCGTGAATGCCTCGTTGGGTTTTGATTTGGTTTTTCCGAGGTTGATCGAGTGTGTGTTGCTATTTGTGCACCCCTGCAGGGTAAATCTTTCTGAAAGCCGTGTCCGCGGTTATGGACGACTTGGAGCACAGTTTCTCGATCATAGACAAGTATAACTAAAGTACCGCTTTTAATTTGGCTAAGTACCTGACTAGTAAATAGTGCAACACTCATGGAATGGATAATAAAACTGCCAACGGATGGGGGGGGGAATGTTCGTCCGCTTCCTCGTTGGTAAGCGAGGAGGAGGATGGATCTGTTAACATTACTGTTATAACTGTTGTTATTAATTCACGGACATCCGTCTATCTTTGGTTAGGCGGATGGTTAGCGAGTATCTATAGAATTGTTAGGTATTATCTTTTGCTGCAATTGCGTCACCCCAGGTTGTGTCCCCTTTAGAGGCATAAAGACTTGCTGAGTACCCCTAGGGTCTCACACGATAAATTGTTGATTCAGATGAACAGGTAAACTCGCAAGACGGATACTGGGTGGAGGATACGGACGATGTTGACAACGATCACTCGTTGTAGAGATTCCGGGAACGGGGATCCGTGAGATCTGTGGGCGGGATGCGTTTATTTATGGGCATCTTATGCCGATTTGCTTCTTATCCGTACTCGGATCTTGTTTTCCGCTTCCGCCTGATACTCTGATGTTTGATGTATGAGGAGATATCCTAAACTATTATATATATCTAGGATATTTGGATCTTGCTGTATGGCGTTGCAATATTTCTATTTCTTCTAGATGGAATGGCTCTGAGGACTGTTGTATGGTGGCTTGCATACATACTCATTTGTGTATGTAGTTGATCCCTTTGCCTGCCGATTACGCCGCTCGTTCTCGTCCCGATGTTTGGAAATGGTTAGGACGGCCGAAAGGTCTACCTGTGAGTGGCATTTGGGCCCCACCGTACTATTTTAACCATTTCCGCTCATCCAGGCTTGTAACTAAGAGCGTAATTCACCGAGGTAGTTACAATTGGTATCAGAGCCATCCCGCCCTTCAGGGTCTCAGCCAAATGGTCGTTGTCAGTCTAGCAAATATTTTTGGTAGCTATGTATACTAGGGAAAAACAAAATGCGAGAGTAGGACTGCTTCCACTTTTCTTCTTACCCACCCACCCACCCTTTTCTGGTAAGGAAGTGTAACGTTTTCAATCCTCTTCTTAAAAATTCAAACTAGGATTCACGTGTTCTGGGTTTCCGTAGTACCATAGGTTGTGTATGTGTGTGTGTGTGCGTGTGTGTGAATTCCTTGTCTATCTGTTGCATCCAACATGTTATCTTTATCGGCCTTTTGGTTATCAACTGTTGGTACATTCCATACCGATAGGCTTTTGCAAACCGACGCGATCTATCTGATTCGTTGTATACCGCCACGATCTTTCTTACTCTTTGTTATCCGACGTTATCTTGTTTGGGGTGTTCGTTTCCGTAGTTACTAATCTGTAGGTTCATCTTGAGAAGAAGGTGTTGGGATACGTGTTCTACTTATTCATGTGCGGAGTAATGATTTGAGTGCGGGATGGAGTCGCGACCATACCACTACTTTTATCATTCGCTCTTGTATATTGAATTGGTAGAGTCACTAATCTTGATTCATTAAGAGATTTTGCGCATCTATTGGTATTTTAATGCCGAAATTTGCGAAAAAAATTTCTTTGTTAGTTGTGTACCACACTCCTTTTCAGTCGTGTGCGATATGCTTAATATCTTCTAGGTGCTTTGAACTTTGTTGATATTTTAATATCATCTTAGTAAATTGTATCCTTTAATCTTGGTTAATTCCATCTTGGTACTATTTTGGATTATTATTATTCTCCATTATAGTACTGACTTGTGTTTTATATCAATCATAGGATGGCACCACCACGCCGTTCTGAGGAGGACATACAACCTGAACTAGGGGCCGCGTTGTCAAGCATCGCCAATGCCTTGGCAGCAATGCAGCAGAACCAGCAGCGTTTTGAAGAAAGTGTCAGGAGGAATGAGTTTGTTCCGCTACCTCCACCTCGCAAGCGAGGAGACATTAAAAGCTTCCTGAAGTTCAACCCAAGTCAATTTGATGTGTCCGATCAACCGCTTGATGCTGATGATTGGTTGCATGAGATGTCAAGGTTACTGGCGACTGCTGATGTTCTGAGCAAGAATGGGTAAAATGTGCTACTCACCTTCTGAAGGGAGATGCAGCTCTGTGGTGGGAGAATTACCTGAAGGCAAACTGCACTGGTTTTCAGCCTACTTGGGGACAGTTCACTAGAGCTTTCAAAGAGCAGTATCTGTCAGAAATTGTCATGGAGAGGATGAAGGAAGTGTTTCTCAACCTCAAGCAGGGCAATGACAATGTCAATACCTACATCAGAAACTTCATGAACCTTTCTCGTTATGGTGGCGATGAGATCTCTGATGACAAGAAGAAGCAAAAGAGGTTCTGGCAAGGGCTCAATGCATCGATTAAATATGCAATCACACATGCAAGGCCGTCGTCCTTTCTGGAACTTCAGCATACAACTCTGCAGGAAGAAGCAAGTAGGCAAGTGTTTGAGGAGTCAAAGAAACACAACCGCGATGCAGCAAGCTCTTCAGCTATGTCAACTCCTTCTAAGCGTCGTGTCTGGGTTCCTAAGACCCTACCATCGCTCCCGGCTCCACCAAGACCTTCAAGCTACGCGGCAAGGCCACCAAACTTCCTCACTGCTGCTCCCAGGGGATACAACCACCACTACCCTGGAGTGCCTGGCGGAGTCCCTGGCTACGTTGCTCCACGTCCACCTGGTGCTTGTTACACTTGTGGAAACACTGGGCATCAATACTGGAACTGTCCGATGAAAAACAAAGCTCTTCCTCCACCACCTCCAAGACCTGCGGCAAGCTCTCCTATGGTTCGTGCACCACCACCTCGGGCTCTCAACATCAACACCAAGCCCGGGTCTACTGTTGCTCGTGCCAACTGTGTCAACGCCGCTCAAGATGAGCATGCACCTGGAGTTGTGATGGGTATGCTTCCCGTTAACTCAGTCCCTGCACGAGTTTTGTTTGATTCTGGTGCTTCGCATTCTTTTGTTTCGCATAAGTTTGCTCATGAGCATGATCTGGATATGGTTCCCTTATTGCATCGTCTGGTGGTACAATCTCCTGGATCAAACATGAGGGCTGCTCATATCAGCCATGGCAATCAAATTGAGATTGGTGGCTCTTCGTTCTCGGTGTCCTTAATCATTCTGGGCAATTCTGACATTGATGTCATCTTGGGCATGGATTGGTTGACAGCAAATGCAGCTGTGATTGATTGTGCTGAACGCTCGGTTTCTCTGAAAATTCCTGAAGGCCATATAGTCTATTCTCCAAGTCTGACTCCTGCTATTCAGCTTTTCTCTTTGGCGGCTCTGAATGATGATGCTATGGAAGCTATTCAGAGTGTTCCGGTGGTCTGTGAGTTCCCAGATGTCTTTCCTGAAGAGTTGCCAGGTATGCCTCCGGATCGTGAGGTTGAGTTTGTAATTGAGCTTGAACCTGGAACGGCTCCTATCTCCAAGCGGCCTTACAAAATGGGTCCTGCTGAGTTGTCTGAACTCAAACGTCAGCTTGATGAACAAGAGAAGTTGGGTTTCATTCAACACAGTACTTCTTCTTGGGGTAGCCCAACAATCTTTGTGAAGAAGCGAGACAAGACTGATAGACTTTGTGTTGACTATCGGGCTCTCAATGCTAAAACCATCAAGAATAAATATCCCCTTCCGCGGATTAATGATCTCTTTGATCAGCTAGCTGGAGTTGTGGTATTCTCTAAGCTTGACTTGAGAAGTGGTTATCACCAAATCAAGATTCGCAAAGAAGATGTTCCTAAAACAGCTTTCACCACCCGCTATGGCCTGTATGAGTACACGGTCATGTCTTTCGGTCTCACCAACGCACCTGCCACCTTCTCGAGGCTTATGAACTCGGTTTTCATGGAGTATCTTGATAAGTTCGTTGTGGTCTATCTGGATGACATCCTAGTCTACTCTAAGTCAAAGGAAGAACATGAAGAACACCTTCGGTGTGTCCTAAACAAGCTTTGTGAGAACCGACTGTATGCAAAGTTCTCCAAATGTGAGTTTTGGCTGCCTCAAGTCACCTATCTTGGTCACGTCATCTCTGCCAAGGGTATTGCCGTCAACCCGGAAACTGTAAAGACAATTGTTGTCTGGCTTCCTCCTGTTAATGTCAAAGAAGTCCGGAGCTTCCTTGGTTTGGCTAGTTATTGCCGTAGCTTCGTTCAGAACTTTTCAAAGATAGCGCAGCGTCTTACCGATCTCCTCAAGAAAGGCAAGAAATACCTTTGGACTCCTGCATGTCAAGCAAGTTTTGAGACACTCAAAGAGAAGCTCACTTCCACACCAGTCTTGGTTCCTCCAGATACATCCAAGCCTTTCCAGATATTCTGTGACGCATCTTTGCAAGGATTGGGTGCGGTCCTTATGCAAGAAAAACAAGTTGTTGCTTATGCCTCTCGACAGTTGAAGACGCATGAGATCAACTATCCTACACACGACCTAGAGCTCGCAGCAGTTGTCTTTGCTTTGAAAGTATGGAGGCATTACTTGCTGGGCAACCGTTGTGAAATCTTTTCTGATCACAAGAGTCTGAAGTATATCTTCACACAGCCTGATCTCAACCTTCGTCAGAGGAGGTGGATTGAAGCAATTAATGACTTCGATTTGACCATCAACTACACTCTGGGCAAAGCTAATGTCATGGCCGATGCTCTCAGCCGCAAAGCTTATGTCAACAACCTCATGATGGAAGAACAACAACCTCTCTGCGAGGAATTCCGTCAGCTCAACCTTGAAATTGTGGATCAAGGGTATCTTCTGAACCTTCTGGCAACCCCTCTCTTGGAAGAAAAGGTTCGCTCTTTTCAACTTGGTGATCCTTACACAAGAAAGATCATCTCCAACCTTCAGCTTCCGAAGTATGAGTCCTTCCACGTCGATGACCAAGGCACGCTTTTCTTTGAACACCGGATGTTTGTTCCGAACTACCCGGGTTTGAGAGAGCAAGTTCTCAAGGAGGCGCATGATTCTGTTCTTTCTATCCACCCTGGCAGCACAAAGATGTACATGGACTTGAAGACACAATATTGGTGGCCGGGATTGAAACGATATTGTGCCAAGTATGTCTCGGAGTGTGATATCTGCCGCAGAGTTAAAGCTGTCCATCAGAAACCTTCCGGTCTTCTACAACCATTGAAACCCCCGGAATGGAAATGGGAGAAAGTAGAGATGGACCTCATCACTGGTTTTCCAAGGTCGCAGAAGGGCAACAATGCAATATTTGTTGTCATTGACAGGCTTTCTAAAGTGGCTCACTTCTTTCCCGTCAAGGAAACAATTTCTGCAATTCAGTTGGCTGAGCTCTATATCAACAGAATTGTCTCTCTGTATGGGGTTCCTCTTGAGATCAATTCAGACCGTGGAAGCATCTTCACTTCCAAGTTCTGGGAAAGTTTCCAAAATGCTTTGGGAACAAAATTGTACTTCAGCACAGCTTACCACCCCCAGTCGCAAGGACAAGTTGAAAGGATCAATCAGATTCTGGAAGATATGCTCCGTTCTTGCGTCATCTCTTTTGGCATGAAGTGGGAAGAATGTCTTCCTTATGCTGATTTCTCTTACAACAACAGCTTCCAGAAAAGTCTAAAGATGGCACCATTTGAGGCTCTCTATGGTCGCAAATGCAGAACTCCGATTGGTTGGTAGGGTGCAGGAGAAAGAATATTGTTTGGCCCTGACATTGTAACTCAAGCGGAGGAGAAGGTGCACATCATTCTTGAAAATCTAAAGATTGCTCAAAGTCGCCAGAAGAGCAATTATGACAGAAAGCACACAGACATGGAGTATGTCCCTGGTGATCTCGTTTACCTTCGTGTCACTCCCATGAGAGGCACGCACCGCTTTGGTATCAAAGGAAAGCTGGCTCCTAGATACATCGGTCCATTCAAAATTCGTGGAAGAAGAGGAGAAGTTGCTTATGCTCTTGAGCTCCCAGAAAAACTCAAGGTCCATGATGTTTTCCACATCTCTCAACTCAAGAAGTGCTTCAAGGACCCCGGCAGGACCGTGGACCATGAGCTTATCAATCTCCAAGAAGACCTGTCTTATCAAGAACACCCCACAAAAATCCTTGAAGTCGCAGAAAGAAGGACTCGCAACAAGTCCATCAAGTTCTGCAAGGTGCAGTGGTCGCACCATTCTGTTGATGAAGCCACTTGGGAACGTGAAGATGAGCTCCGTGCCAAGTATCCTACCCTCTTTGAGTCTTCTTCTTCCTATAATCTCGGGGCGAGATTCCTGTTTAGTGGGGGAGAGTTGTAGCATCCCAATTGTCTAACAATTGTAATGCTATTTGGTCTAGTAATATAATGGCTACTTCCTATATATAATTGTTGCATCATAATTATATCATGCTCATGTCATCATGCCACCTTGCATTTGAGCATCATATAAAACCCTTTTTGTTTTGGTTCTTCTCTCTTATGCATGGTAAATTGTATTTGCCTCTTGATATTGTATTTGGTTATTGATATATTGTTTAAATGCCCAAGTTGAGTTGGGGGCATATCTTTTATTCCACTCCACCACCCTTTCTTTCACCACCTTATAATTCCACCATCCCATTATCCATGAGCTTGTATTTTATTTTCTTTTGGTATTTAATCTAGCTCATGGGAGATAGGGTGGATCTACTTCTACAAATCCTTAGCTTGGCCCTTAACCCATCTTTTGGGAATGCATAAGAATAATGCCATGTTAATATTATTGTTTTCACAAGATTAACTCATGGTATTTAATACCCATGCATGGGCCATGCAAATCTCACCATCTTTCCCTCCTTTGGGTTTTTCATGTATTTTTGCAAGTGAAGCATGGATCTTTGAGAGACCATCTCATGTTGGCCCTATTCCTTTGCTTTGACTTTAAAAACCTCTCCTTTCTCTCCTTTCCACCTCCATCCAGGCATAATCCAGAGTGATCATAGCTAAGCCCTACCCTAAACCCCCTCTCTCTATTTCTACCTCTAAACCCTACCACCACCATGATCTACTACAACAACCCTCACCACATTTTTATCTCTCTACTCCTTTGACTAGATCTTGTTTGATCTTTGCTTGATCTTGCTTGATCTTGTAAAAAACACCCAACCTCACCTCTCTCACCTCACCCCCTCTCTCCAAAACCCTACCCGAGCCACCCCTCTCTAGCTAACCCTAGCTACCCACACCTCCCTCACCCCCTCTCTCTACCATGCAGGCCCCACCTAGCCACCCTACTCCCCCTGGCCGAGCTACCCTTCTAACCCCAACCCTAGAACAAAACCCTAACCCGAGCCTACCCCCTCTCTCCCTCTAGCTCTCTCCCTGCCACAACAGCCCCACCCAAACCTACCCCTCCTTGGGCACTCCCTGGCCAGCTCGTAGCTCCACCCCACCTGCCCTGCCCGAGCAAGCACGTGAGGAGGAGGGAAAAAGGTGGCACCCGAAGCCACCCTCATCTACCCCCCTGCCATGGCTGCTCCTCCTCCCTCCCTCCTTTTTCCCCTTCCACACGGCTCTCCTCTGCCCTCCCAGATCCACCCCAGGGCCTTGCCTCTCCCCTCTTTTCTCCACCGACACCAGCTACCCCATCGCCGGCCACCGTCGGCCTCCACCTCCCCTTCTCCTACCAGCCGGTGGCGTGGCGATCACGGGTGTCGAGGAAGACCATGCTGTTCCCCTGCATCAACCGGGGCCCGCCAGCGAGGAGGAGAAGAACCAGGCCACCAGAACCATCGCCGCTCCGCCGCAAACCCTAGATCCGGGTGCGCCAGCTCCGTCGACGGTCTGCTGCTCCCCGTCCCGATCCAAGCCTTCCAGCGAACCCTCGGTGAGCTATCCAACCCCCCAGACATCCTCGTAGTCGCAGTCTTGCCCTGGTCGCGTCGGACGTTCCATCGAATGCTCTATGCGCGCCGGTGTCCGCGCTCGTTTACCAGCCCGTGGCGTCGACTAGGTAGATCTAGCCGCCCAGCGACTCCCTGTCAGTAACCCCCACACCTACCGCAGCGGCTCTGCCCACCGCGCGCGTGGCCCGCGTCGCGGGTTCGATCCCTGCACCGTGCCCGCCCTGTCGAGCACGGACTTGTCGACAGAGATTCAGAGAAGAAGTACAGTAGCAGCTGCTACTTTGCACTTCCCCCCCCCACCTTTTTGATTCCTTAACCCACGCTCCACTCGGTCCCACCTGTCTGCCTCCGCGGGAGTTTTGCAGAAAAGCACCCCTGTTTCCAGGACCTTAACCCGTGCTCCCGCTTTGGCCCACCTGTCAGCCTCTACCGGTTCACCTACTGGCACCTAGACCCTAGCCAGCTGGCCCCACATGTCATTCGCAGGGGCTAGGAAAGCCACGGTGAGAAACACCTTCTCTCTGCGCTGTGTCGCCCAGTCAGCCTGGCCCCACTTGTCTGTGGCTGTGGCTAGATCTGGGTGAGTAGCAAAATATTTTCTGTTTTCTGTTCTAAATTTAAACTTTCAAATTTTGTTTTAAATTCAAATTTAAATCTGTTTTCAAATATCTTTTAAATTATAACTCCAAATTAAACAAATGATATATGTTTTGAAATCAGAAAAAATGTGAGGAATTCAAATATTCTATTCAAAATATTATTTGCACACTTTAATTTTCGAGTTGTTTAAAATTACAAATAAAATGCCCTTTTCCTGAATTAATTAATAACTTTTGTTTTATAACTCCAAATTTAACAAATAATATGTCTAAATCGATCAGCGCGACAAGACCTTTCTGTTTATGCATTCCATGTTCTGAATTGCATCATGCATCATATAAATATAGAGTATACAACAACTTATTTGAGGTTAAAAGGTGACTAAAACTCCATAAAAGGCTTTATTCTTGTATTCCACACCTCACCCATGCCATGCTACTTTATTGCCATGCAAATTGTGCATCATTCATCATGGCATGATTGTTTGCTTGTCGAATTTTATTCATATGCTTGTGCACTTTATTTATGATGGCCCTTGTTTGTTTGGTTCTTCTTCGAATAGACGCTGAGCAGGGGATATATCAAGAAACCCAGGAGCACTACCCAGATCCTTCTCTCGCTTCAACTGAGCTGCCAGGCAAGCACTACCACATGCTTGCATACATATAGTACCTATTGCCTCTATCTTATTCTTGCATCATTGAGTCGCGATTGCATTAAACTGAATCCCAAGTACTGCATAGCCTTTAATTTTAAACCCCACCGAAGCTTGTTCCTCCATCCCATGAGCCATTACTACAGGAGTTGTTTGAGCCATGCGGGTCGTAGAACAACATGTGTAGGGTATGTGAGTGTCTGATGGATAACGAGGTACCTAAACAACTTAACCTGAGTAGTAATGGGATAACTAATGAAAGTGGCACCGGTGAGCAATATCTGCTATTTGGTTTTTCATGCTCACTTGTGTCCCGTAGGACCCCGAGTACTTGATTCCTGTTCCTTGAATATTCGCGCTATCCACATCCGGGAGGCTTATGAACCCCCCTGAGCCAGAGCTTGATTCATTCTTATTACTTGGGGCCACAAAGTAGTTTGGGGCTTTATTACTATCCTATACTTATGCCATGCTTTACTGCTTTATTTACGATTGTGCGTGGAGCACCTGTACTGTTTAGGATCGTGACACGTTTTCGCTGTATCGACAAGCCCAGTCACACTTTTGGGTTCCCAGTCGTTTACAACCGTCCACACAAACCTGAGTCCGTTCCGGAGCAGGCCAACTTCGTTGCGGGTAGCTTAGTGGGGTGGCCCCCTGAAATATTTCTGAATCCTGTGATCGCTTTGTCGTGAATGCCTCGTTGGGTTTTGATTTGGTTTTTCCGAGGTTGATCGAGTGTGTGTTGCTATTTGTGCACCCCTGCAGGGTAAATCTTTCTAAAAGCCGTGTCCGCGGTTATGGACGACTTGGATCACAGTTTCTCGATCATAGACAAGTATAACTAAAGTACCGGTTTTAATTTGACTAAGTACCTGACTAGTAAATAGTGCAACACTCATGGAATGGATAATAAAACTGCCAACGGATGGGGGGAATGTTCGTCCGCTTCCTCATTGGTAAGCGAGGAGGAGGATGGATCTGTTAACATTACTGTTATAACTGTTGTTATTTATTCACAGACATCCGTCTATCTTTGGTTAGGCGGATGGTTAGCGAGTATCTATAGAATTGTTAGGTATTATCTTTTGCTGCAATTGCGTCACCCCAGGTTGTGTCCCCTTTAGAGGCATAAAGACTTGCTGAGTACCCCTAGGGTCTCACACGATAAATTGTTGATTCAGATGAACAGGTAAACTCGCAAGACGGATACTGGGTGGAGGAGACGGACGATGTTGACAACGATCACTCGGTGTAGAGATTCCGGGAACGGGGATCCGTGAGATCTGTGGGCGGGATGCGTTTATTTATGGGCATCTTATGCCGATTTGCTTCTTATCCGTACTCGGATCTTGTTTTCCGCTTCCGCCTGATACTCTGATGTTTGATGTATGAGGAGATATCCTAAACTATTATATCTATCTAGGATATTTGGATCTTGCCGTATGGCGTTGCAATATTTCTATTTCTTCTAGATGGAATGGCTCTGAGGACTGTTGTATGGTGGCTTGCATCCATACTCATTTGTGTATGTAGTTGATCCCTTCGCCTGCCGATTACGCCGCTCGTTCTCGTCCCGATGTTTGGAAATGGTTAGGACGGCCGAAAGGTCTACCTGTGAGTGGCATTTGGGCCCCACCGTACTATTTTAACCATTTCCGCTCATCCAGGCTTGTAACTAAGAGCGTAATTCACCGAGGTAGTTACATCCATCTTTAGTGTCACAGGCAATGCTGACAATGGGAGATGATCCTAGTTGTCGTAGCCGTCCTGCTGTCCTTCCTCCTAGTAGTCCTCCCCATAGTATGGTCACGGGAATAGCTAGGGACAAAGCCATGAGTACTCTTTAAGTACTCACAAACTATCACTAACAAGTAAGGTAGTTCTAGTAGGAATCCTAAGCTCTAAGTTTATTTTCAAAAAGCCAGATTTATCTAAACTGAGTTTAGAAGTAAATAAAGTTAACTTAAAAGTTCTAAATCACTTTGAGTTGGGAACCTAGTTTTCATATTCACAACCCTGTTGTGGTCAAGTCAAAATCATAGTTCACTTCACAAGTCATTTTGAAAACATCTGACGACGGAACAGTATGGCCACTCCAACTATCCATGACCGCGGACGCGGCTATTTGAATAGTTTGACACTCTGCAGAGGTGGTACACTTTCACCACAAAATTCGATACATCCGACAGGGATAACCCTGAATCGTCATACTTAGTATGCGGATAATCAATCATAACCTTTCCTTTACACACTCTAGTATAAGCACCTCTCCTATGAGCTTGGCCTCCCAGCCATGGCCATCTGCCATCCTAGGCACTGCATAGGTGGACATCATCAAGAGGTAGCCTCAGCTGAAACCTCTTCCGCGAGGGAACCCATGCTAATGCATATAAACTTCTGGCTAAGCCTTACCCAATTCAGGTATTGTGGTTGTACGGTAAAATTGGAATGGTATCGCATCCGAACCTAACCATCAATTTTTATAAAGGGCTAAGGCTCATGCCTCAACATTTTCATCACCAAATCCATTTATGTTTCTCAACACATGTTAAAACATCTCAATGGAATGACTCATCATTCCAAGGTTTTCATAATCATTGTTACCAAGTATTCCCATCTAAAGTGATCAAGTTTTATGTTTAGCACTAGCCACTAAGGTTAAGAGTGTTCACTAATGAGGGATGCTAATCTTCAATTTCATGCCAAAGAATGACATCTAAGTGTAACTAGATAAGCCTAGTTTTATACTCTTTATGCTATCTATATTAAAAGTAAATAACTTTACTAAAGTAAAAGAAAGTAAAGCTTGCAAGTAAAACTTGGGATGGGTATAAATCAAAATATATAACCCAAGCATGCCTAAGGCATCTTTCTTAGGTTAACTTGTATCTAGTGATGGCTTGCCTTGATTGGTGCAGTGATTGAAGTTTTCTTCGTCTTTTTCAGGGTAGAACTCCTCCTCCTCGTAGACTTGGTCGATAGTATCGTCTATAAAGGAATACGGGGTACACAATCACCAAACAATACTTAACTAAGTCTAATTAGCACACTAAAGCATACACTTGATGATCTAGCATCATCACACTCACCACAAGATTTAAAGAACTAGTTTCATTTATTTTATTTGAGAAAAGTAATTCCTACTCATTGAAATTAATTAAGATTTAATATTCTCCAAATGGAATATGGGATCATGTGGACACATGTCATCACTACATATTCTAATACATGGGAATGTGATTTAAAGGGTTGGTCAGATTCTATAAAGTTTAAGATTATTATTTAATAGATTTAAAGTGACTAGAAATGCCCTAATAGCATTATTTTGGTACTAGCCCAAAGTTACTGCATGCAAACCTAAATATTTTTACATATTCAGATAGCTATTATCAAATGTGATTTTTGAGAGTTGGAATCAACTCAAAAGCTATTATGGTTGATTTTTGAAAAAAATTGAATGTAGAAAAGTCTCTGACTTGTTATTTTTTGCTATAGATTATCTCTAACTCCAAATGATTTAAATACAACGGTCTTGGATAGATAATTTAATTATCTTTCTAACAAAATTTGAATAATGCCATTTGGTTAAGTGAAACTGTCTGAATTGATTTTTGAATAAGTGGACAAAATAGGATTTCAACTTAAAAGGAAAATCCATTATTTGAATTTTCGGGCCAGCGCAGGAAAGATAACAGGCCGGCCCAGCTGTACAGCGCAGCGCAACGCGCGGCTGACAGAGGTGGTCCACGGGTCAGTGACTTATCGAACGCGAATCGGTATCTTTCAATCTGGGTGCTACGATCTAATTCTAATCCAACGGCTGAGGGTTGTCATCGACGACGAACAGCTCCGGTGACGAGTTAAACCTAACACGGCGGTGGGGGTCTCTCGGGGCTCACCTGGGCACCATCTAGGCTCGGCGACGGGGGCAAACAGCGTGGTAGATGACGGCGAGGCGAGGTGTAGCACCCCGGGTAAAACCACTACTAGAAAATTGCTTGGTATTTCTGTTTTGTGCATCATCATGACCGCATGCTCATGTCATCATGCCACATTGCATTTGAGCATTGTCATGTCATCATGCATATTTTTGCCAAAAACTATTTTCTAAAACCCTATCTTTGTTTTCTAAATACCCCGTCTTTGTTTCAAATTAAAACTCCGGATCTACCTAGATATTTTATTTGTATAAAAACTATTTGCAAAAGTCTTTTTATAAAAATAAATCAACAAACAAAATAAAAACTAATTTTTGTTACCGGGGGAGCCAGCCAGCCAGGCCAGTGGTCTAGCTAGCCATCTACTACCCCGGCCCAACCCAAACCGGATCAAACCCTAATCCCAATTCTAATCCTACCCTAGCCCCGCCGCCACTCCCCTAGTCCCACTCGCGTGGCACACACAAACGGTCCACGCACACCGCACCTACACTACACCAAACCGACCCAACCAACCGCAGTCACCACCCGTCTGCCCCGCGCGTACGCCACCTACCTGACCCGCCTGTGAGCCTGGCCCCATCAACCACCGGCCTGCTCGCCCCGCTCTCCCTCACCCCACGACCGCACCCACCCCGTCGCGATCCCCTCTCGCCCCGTGTTCTTCTCCCAGCGATGCGTGCTGCTCGCCGCTGCCAGGCCCGGACCCCGTGGCACGTGCTACCCTCATCGACCGCCCCTGCCGCCTCTAGCTTCCTCGGCCACGTGCCTCTAGGGCCGTCTCCTCCTAACGCGGCTGCCCGAGCTCACCCATGGTCACCGCCGCCTCCTCACCTAGGCCCCACCTCCGTCTGCAATCCGCGTTGTCACGGGTGCCCTCCTCGTCGACCGCTGCCCTCTGCACCGTGACCCCGACGCTCCCTGCAGGCCGCCTCCAACCTCTGCATCACGAGCCCCCTGGTTCCTGTGAGCCGTGAACCGCCTCAATCCCGGTGCCCTCCTTCCTCTGATGTACCCGCTGTCGCTAGCGCCCGGCTCCCTGCTGTTCACCGCCTCCCGCACCGCCTTGACTTCCTTGAGCTCTGCCGCCGGCCTCCATGGCGCGCTCCCCTCCTCGGCGAGCACGTCCTCGTTCCCCACTCGACCTTGTCGCCAGCGCAGCGTTGCTGCTGACCTCGCTTCTCACTTTGTTCCCTCAACGCAGAGACTGACTAGCGGGCCCCGGACCTCTGCCTCCTCTCAGTAGCACTCCGCCACCCTCATCCATCATCACATGTTGTCCCCGAAGCTGCAATTCCACATCATCCAAGTCCAGCGCAACTGCACGGTCCCGAGCTCGCCCTCGAGGTGTTCGTCGTTGTGCCTGTGCAGGTCCTTTTGATGTTGTTGCTGCGGCTTCGACACATCTATAGCATCCGGATGTGTCGTAGCGTGGTGCAACTGCTGTTGTTGTGGAGTATCGTGATCTCGACTTCGAACCTTCTGGCGGATGAGGACGAGAAGTTGGACAAGGGCATCCTTGTCGTCGACAAGATATTCCGAAGACCAACGGTGCAAAACCAATGTCCACCGGAGTCGGAACATCAAGCTCTACTTAATGAATCCGCGACTCGCCGGAGCCCAAGTACTCCGTCATGGAACCACAAGGCCTTCTTCACTGATCCGATTACCGAATACCTTCCACACTGAGCACCGAGATCGTCTTCACGGAACCGAAGATCCTCGATCCCGGATTTCAAGACCGTCTATCCCGAAGACCCTGATCCCGGAGTTCGAGACCGAACACGAACCCCCAAGATCGTCGAACCTTAATGTGATCCCCTTTTCGAGACCCCTATTTTCATAATATGACATTATCACTTGTTGCATATTAATTGCTCATGTGGCATACATATTTTGTGTTTTGGGGGCATTATGCCGATTCATCTCATAATTAAATATGGAGACCATATGTGGGCTATTCTAGGCTTATATTGGCTCCATTTAAATCTGTCTAGCAAACCGATGCCATGTTTTGCCTTGTTAAGCCAACACTTAAATTGTGGGGTATCTGAATAACTTGAACCTTCTATTTGAATGTCGGGACCCCGGTTCCGCTTAATATTGCCTAATTGCATTGCACCTATGCCATGTCATACATCATACATGCATCATGCCCGATCTTCTGCCGTAGTATTAAATAGTGCATCATGTGTTTCTTCTAGTGCTTTGCTTCTTCGCGGATTAGACCGATGAGTTGATGCGAGTGTCGACCCAATCTTCTGTTGTACCTTCTACAGTGTTTCCCAGGCGAGAAATCTCCCCCTTTCTACCTATTTTGCATTTATAGTCTTTATTTCCTTCTGTTGATCTATTGCTATCCGTGTCGCGATGCTTTAGTGTTCCGTACCAGATATATTCCGTGCAGCCTTTATATTGTCTTGGACACCTCCTATTACCTGTTGTTTGGTAGATAGATGGTCTTGCGAGTCGTAGTCGCTTGCTTAGGTGCGATCCCGTGTCATGAAGTACCACACAGTTGTTGGAATGTTGTCATATACGTTACAGTGGAGAGGATCATGACTTTAAATACAAATATTAAATTGCTGGGATAACTAATGAAAGAGGCACCGGTGGGAAATATATGCTATTTGGTTTTTTATGTCCACTTGTGTCCCGTAGGCCCTGAGTACTTGATACCTGTTCCTTGATTATTCGCACTATCCACATCCGGGAGACCCTATGGATCCTCCTTAGCCAGAGCTTGATTCATTTCTTATTTCTTGGTGCCACAAACTAGTTTGCGGGTTTATTACTATCCTGTACTTATGACATGCTTTACTGCTTTATTTATGATTGTGCGTGGAGCACCTGTACTGTTTAGGAATTGTGGAGTGTTTCCGCGGTATCGACAAGCCTAGTCACACTTTCGGGTTCCCAGTCGTTTATAGTCATTGGCGCAAACCTTGGGTCCATCTCGGAGCTGGCCAACTTTGTTGCGGGTAGCTTAATAGGGTGGCCCCCTGAAATATTTTATGAATCCTATGATTGCTTTGTCGTGAAAGCCTCGTTGGGTTTTGATTTGGTTTTTCCGAGGTTGATCGTGTTTGTGTTGCTATTTGTGCACCCCTGCAGGGTAAATCTTTCTGAAATCCGTGTCCGTGGTTATGGACGACTTGGAGCATAGTATCTCGATCATAGACAAGCATAACTAAAGTAGTGCTATAAATTTGACTTAATATGTGACTAGTAATTAGCTTCACTACAATGGAATGGATAATAAAAGTGTTAACAACTGGTGGAACTGGGGTGTATCGTGTCATGTTATACCTACCTAGTAAGTATCCCAACTCCAATGGAATGAAATAAAAGTGCCAACAACTGCTGGGTTTGGGATGTCACATGCTAATTGTATCTGACTAGTAAGTACTGCAACAACAACTGAATGGTTAACTAAAACTACCCACTATTTATGATATCAGCATGACTCGTGCTATCTATATCTGACTATTAAGTGTTGCAACTATAATGAAATGAATAAAACTGCCAACTATGTGAGTTCCTTGGTTGACTTCCTCGTTTGGTCTTGAGGGGGGAATACCAGGATGGGTATGATTGGTGTTAGTATCAGGTTGGTTCCGAATATGTCTTTCTTATCCCTCTCTAATAGCCGTCAGTTGTATTGAGTCTCTATAGATTGTTTAGTGCACGATGCACTGCCGCTTCAGTCCACGATACCTATGTAGGCGAGAGCCGCCGAATTCTACCCTCGTCGTGTACTAGCCTCAGTACTGACCGCTCCCTTTTTCCTTTGCCCTTTGTCGGCACCCCTTTTTGTTTAACAGGTATAAGTTCGACGTCATTAGCAGGGTTACCCTTCCGGCTTGGCCTAGGCAGGGTTATGGACGCCATTGGTTATTCTTCAGGACTCTTAGCCCAATTTGCTTCTTATCCATACTCGGATGTTGTATCGATTTCACGGTGATTTGGGTCTTTGTACTGTATATCTGTATTCTTGACTTATGGAGTCGTTGTTGTATATATCTGTTCTGTGGGTTCCATCATGGACTATTGTGTAATGATATTACTTTCTTTTTCCACCTGCACGCAAGTGCCTGGTAGGCATCTTTGAATCGTTTCTATGCGGGTTTAGCGGGAATCGCTAAAACTTGCATATGGCCGATTCGAGGGTGTTACACGAGGCATGGTCACGGCAAGGCTTGGGGTGGTCGCAATCAACGGCGCCCTTCTCCTCCAGCAGCGGCAAACTCCGGTGCAATTCCAGCACAGTGGTGCTCGCCTTGCTCCAGGAAGAGGTGGGGAAGGTCAGTGAGGAGTGGGGAGTCGAATGGTGTGCATAATGGAGGCGGGGGTGGCCTCCTTTTATAGCTCGACGAGGGCACCGAGCGGTGCGGCGGTGAGCTTGACGGTGGCATCGCTACAGGCATCTAATGGCATGGGCGAGGGCGTAGGACGGTGCGATGCTCTCTGGCGGTTCTCACGGACTTAATGGCGTGGCGTGGGGCGGCCTGGTTTGGTCTGGCGCGTGCGGCGCTCTGAGCGGAGGCAAAGGTGCTTGCGGTGGCGTGCGGCTACTGCGGGTCGTGCAACGGTGAACGAGGGTGTTTGTCGGGGTGGCGTGATCATGGCGAGGCTACGCGTGCGCGGTGAGGGCAAGGCACGAGCTGGTGGGGCTGATCGGGCACGGTGCACTGGCACGCTCTGGATATGGCGCAGAGAGGCGGTGCGTGGCACGACTAGGGTGGTCCACGGCTCGGCTGGGGCTGTGGCCTAGACAGGGTGCGGCGGTGCTAGTAGACATGCTGGATGGGCGCGGGGTGTTCTGGTGCGAGCTGGTCGTGGTCAGCCGGCGATGACCACATTCAGGCGACGCTCCACTATGCAAGCGACGAAGGGGGAAGCTGTTCTGGGGTTGGGTTAGGCTTAGGGGAGATAGGGTAGTAACTAGGGAACCATTTGGTTGATGATCACTATACCAAATAGTGAAGTTAGGCTAGAGCTTTTTCTGTGCATGCCAAGGGTTTGATGAAGTGGTCGCATGAAAATTACTTTTGAAATTTTGATTCAAATTTTTTGAGTGATCTTATATTAAGCTTGAGAGACTAGGTTTGCTTGGATAAGTCAAGGTGAATTCATTTGATGGGTTTTTGGAAAAGTGTGATCTTAGCACATACACTTGATTCAATTTTCAAATGTCCATTAAATTGATTTGCTAGATTTTTTTGTAAGTTTATAAAGTGGGCCTTGATACACTTTTGCTTGGTCTAGGAAGGGGGGGAAAGAGTTGGAAATGTTTCTGTTAGAAATCTTCTCCTAGGAACACCTAAAGTGGCCTAGTGGTTTAAAATGGTCAAAATAACCATTTGCCTTATTTAATCTTATTTGATTTCTTTCTCTTTGGATTTTGTTTGTAAATGGTCTAGATAATGTGGCATTCACCTTTAAACCATTTCATATCATTTAGAACAATCAATCATGGCATATACACTCAATTCTATACTAATGCAAACACACCTGCATTCATATGCTTTTTCTTTAATAAAAGTTTTTGTTGACCCTAAATTGGGTGATTAGAACTTTGATAACCTTGATTAAAGTTTTGGGATGTTACAAACCTTCCCTCCTTAAACAAAATCTCGTCCCGAGATTTAAGAAAAACTAGGAACTAAAGAGATCTGGAAACTCAGTCCTAATATAATCTTCTCGCTCCCAGGTAGCTTCTTCTTCGGTATGGTTGCTCCACTAGATCTTGAGAAACTTGATACTCTGGGTCCTGGTGGTTCTGAAAACTTCTTCCAAAATACGGATGGGTACTTCATGATATGTCAGATCCTTGTTGATATCAATGGCTCAGTGATCGATGTTCTTGAACACTTCGGTCTTCTCCGGGACTTCTAAGTATTTGCGAAGTAATGAGATATGGAACACATTATGGATGGCTAACATCTCCTCTGGCAGTTCCAGTTGATAAGATACTTCTCCTCGGTGATTCAAAATCTTGAAGGGTCCAATATATCTGGGGGCTAACTTTCCTTTCTGTTGAAAACGTTGCAGTCCTTTCAACGGTGAAACCTTGAGATACACAACATCTCTGACATTGAACGTCAGGTCTCTACGTCTCTTGTCGGCATAACTCTTCTGTCTGGATTGGGTGGTCTTGAGGTGCTCATGAACTTTGTGAACCTTTTCTTCGGCTTCTCGTAGGATGTCGGGTCCAAAAATCCGACTCTCTCCTACTTGCGACCAGTTCAAAGGGGTACGACACTTTCTTCCATATAAGAACTCAAATGGGGCCATTTGGAAACTGGCTTGATAACTGCTGTTGTATGAGAATTCTGCGAAAGGCAGACAATCTTCCCATTTTGATCCATACTCTAACACACAAGCTCTCAACATATCTTCTAGGATTTGGTTGACTCTTTCAGTCTATCCATCAGTCTACGGGTGATAAGTTGTGCTGAAATTCAACTTGGTCCCTAATCCTTCTTGGACTTTCTGCCAAAATCTTGAGGTAAATTGGGTTCCTCGACCCGACACTATGGTCTTGGGGGTTCCATGCAAACTGACAATTCTAGCAATGTACAGCTCTGCTAGCTTCGAACTCTGGTAGGTTGTCTTGATAGGTATAAAATGGGCTACCTTGGACAGTATATCAACTATGACCCAAATAGAGTCATTTCCCCTACTAGAAGTAGGCAAACCGGTGATAAAGTCCATTCCGACAGAATCCCATTTCCATTCCGGAATCTGCAATGGTTGCAACAGTCCTGCGGGTCTCTGATGTTCCGCTTTGACTCTCTAGCAGATATCACACTTGGCTATGTAGCTTCCGATTTCTCTCTTCATCTTGTGCCACCAAAATTGCTCCTTCAAAACCTTGATACATCTTTGTTCCTCCGGGGTGGATAGAATAAAGAGTATCATGAGCTTCTTGCATGATAACTTGCTTCAGCTCCGAATCTGCTGGCACACAGATACGTCCTTTGTACCACAAAACTCCTTCTTCATCTTCGGTGAATCCGGGTACCTTTCCTGTACCAATACGTCGTTTGATTCCTTCGATACTTGCATTTCCCTTCTGGGCTTCCTTGATCTAACTGATCAACGTGGGTTGAAGTTCAATGCTAGCTAAAAATCCTTTGCTAACTAGCTCTATTCTAAACTGCTCCAACTCTTCATGCAAACTTGGCTGGGCTTCTTTGATCATGGTGTTTAATCTACACGGTAATCTGCTAAGAGCATCCGCTACCACATTGGCTTTGTCTGGGTGATAGTGAATGTCAAGGTCATAATCCTTGATTAACTCTATCCATCGCCTCATATTTAGCTCCTTCTGAGTGAATATATACTTCAAGCTCTTGTGATCTGAGTAAATCTCACATTGGTTACCCATAAGGTAATGACGCCATGTCTTCAAGGCTAAAACTACAGCTGCTAGTTCAAGATCATGGGTAGGGTAGTTCTGCTCGTGTTGCTTCAGTTGCCTTGACAAATATGCTATGAATTTGCCTTCTTGCATCAACACACATCCGAGACCAATCTTGGATGCATCATAGTACACATCAAACGGCTTCTTGATATCTGGCATAATCAGAATTGGGTCTGAAATCAATCTCTCCTTGAGTTCTTGGAAACTTGCTTCACATTTGTCGGTCCATTCAAACTTCTTGTCTTTCTTCAACAATTGGGTCATTGGTCTTGCGATGCTCTAAAATCCTTCTACGAACTTGCGGTAATATCCCGCTAACCCGAGAAATGCACGGACTTGGGTTTGAGTGGTTGGGGCTTGCCATTCTTCAACATCTTTGATCTTGGCGGGATCAACAGCGACTCCTCCTGCCGACACAATATGTCTGAGGAATCGTACTTCTTTCAGCCAAAACTCACATTTGCTAAACTTGGCATATAGCTGATGCCCTCTCAGGATTTCAAGGATGGTTCTCATGTGTTGCTCATGGTCTACTTCTGACTTGGAATAGATAAGAATATCATCGATAAAAACAACGACAAACTTATCCAGAAAGTTCATAAAAATCTTATTCATGAGGTTCATGAAATAAGCGGGGGCATTGGTTAATCCAAAAGACATGACCAAATACTCATACAATCCATAGCTGGTGGTAAAGGCGGTCTATGGAATATCCATTGCACGAATCTTGAGTTGATGATAACCAGTTCTAAGATCAATCTTAGAGAACACTCTGGCACCAGTCAACTGATCAAACAGATCCTCTATCTTGGGCAGTGGGTACTTGTTCTTGATGGTGACATCATTCAACTTCCGGTAATCTATGCACAAACGGTTACCTCCATCTTTCTTGTCGACAAACAAAATGGGCGATCTCCATGGCGATGCGCTTGGTTGAATCAGACCTTTCTCCAGCATAGCATCAAGTTGCTTCTTCAGCTCCACTAATTTAGATGGGTTCATACTATAAGGCCTCTGAGCTATGGGTCCAGTTCCAGGAATTAGTTCAATAATGAACTCAATATCCTGATCTGGGGGCATCCCGGGCAATTCATTTGGGAATACGTTGGGGTATTCATAGACTACTCTGACCTAGTCAATGGTTGGTAGGGCTAAACTCTTGTTGCATTTGAATCGACAGGGAAAGGTTTCAGATACATGCTCTATTGATACTCTAGAGCTACTGGTCATGGTTATGGCTTTCTTGGCACAGTCGATCAATCCTTTATGTTTCGACATCCAATCCATTCCAAGTACTATTTCCAAACCTTTGGTTCCAAGTACTATTAGATTGGCATAAAAATCTATCCCATGGATTCTGATAGGCATAGCTTTGCAAATTTTTCTAGCTTTGGTGGTTGAACCATGAATTTGAACTATCATAACATGCTTCAATTTTGTTGGTTGAATCTTACTAGTGCATGCAAATTCTTCTGTAACAAACGAGTGCGATGCTCCAGAATCAAACAACACTCTTGCAAGTACTGAGTTAACAGAAAACATACCCAGCACGACATCTGGCGCTTCCTGAGCTTCTTCAGCATTCATGTGGAACAGACGGCCGTTGCGGTTGAGTGAGTTCCCTGGGGAAAATCTCCTTCCAGGCTGAACACGACGTTGCTACTGAGCTGGGGCATTCACATTGGTGGTGGCTACAAGCTTCTTGGGACACTCGTTGGAGTAGTGACCCTTGACTCCACATTCAAAGCAAGTAATCTGGGACTTGTCTTTGGCTGCAACAGGCACGACATTGCTTCCAGTCCTTGGGGCAGTATTGTTGTTGTTGTTGGACTTGGGCGGTGCACGGTGGAAGTTGTTGGAGTTGCCGGGGTTGTTGTTGTTGTTGTTTCCTCCAGTCTTCAAGTTTCCTCCGATACGATTGGCGTAGCTTGGACGAGACATCGGGGGTTGGTTGTTTCTTAGGGCATATCCTGCAGATGGGTTGGGGCGATCCTTCTGGGTATTGTGGGATCCAGTCTAGTGCATCATTCTGCGCTTGCGGTTGTCATTGGCTTGGTTGATCTTTCCTTCCATCTGGATGGCAGAGTCGACTAGCTCTTCTAGGTCTTCAAAACGGATGTTGACTAACACCGTCTGCATCTCATCATGCAATCGGTTCAGGAACCTTTCCTTCTTCTTGGCTTCAGTGTTGATCTCATCGGGTGCATACCTAGCGAGGGACAGAAATTTGTCATGGTACTCAACTACCGTCATCCTTCCTTGCTTCAGTTCCCTGAACTCATCTCTCATTATGGTGACTAAACCTTGCGGCACATGGGTGCGGCTAAACTTGATCTTGAAAGCTTCCCAAGTCATGATCTGACCGTGGTTCATGGTACAAGTGCTATTCCACCAGGCTCTTGCATCTCCCACCAGATAGTGGGTGGCAAATAGTACTTTCTCATTGGCATCAACTCCTGCGACTTCTAGGTTATTCTCCATGGTTTGCAGCCAGTCATCAGCATCTAAGGGATCCTCAGATTTGCTGAAGATAGGGGATTGGTATTTTGAAACTTCTTAAGCTTGGATCCATGATGATCCTGATTTCCTTGACCTTGATTATTGTGGGCCATCTGAGCTATCTGTTGCAGGGTGGCTAGGTTGGCTTGGCGCTCTGCTCTACTAGCTTCACGGTCAGAAACTAGCATCTACAGAATCTACAGCATCGGGTCCTGCAATGAGCTGCTCCCTCCGGGGTTTCCATGGGTCATCTGAAGATTGAGATAGATAATGAGGTAAGAGGGAAAGTTCTAAGGTTCATGGTTTTGTTTCAAAAGGTTTAAATTTTGAGTTTGAACTCAGGTTTTTGCAACTAACTCTTTCTCATTCATTCAAGCACACAATACAAACACACACCACAACACAAAAGAAAAACATATGGTTTTAAGAACCATTCTGTGAACTAAGATACAGTGGGACCGATACAACTCATTCCTATGGTAGTGATCAAGTGCATCTACTCATCATCAATGAAGTCGGAGTCATCATCATCGGTGTAGAAATCCATGGCATCATCCTCCAGGTAGTCATTGTCATCACTGAGGTATGAGTGAATATCTCCCTGGATGTCTTCACCTTCTTCCTCTTCTTCTTTTGCTTCAAGCTGGACTTCTTGCTCATGGATGGTCTTCTCAAGGTTGGCCACCTTCTTGCGAAGACGAGCGATGGTACGATCCTTCTTCTCGTGTTGATAGCGAAGTGATTGGCGATCCTTGACGAGCATGGAGAGAGTCTGATCCTTCTTGGCGGCAATGGCAAGGTTGTGGTTGGCGTAGGCTCGAGCATTGTCCAATTCCTTCTGTCTATCATACAGCAGGAAGTCAAGATTCTCCACTTGGCGCTTCACCTCCGGGTCACTTGGCATCTCCAATGGCATTCCCATAGAATCACGCCTTGCGTAATGAGCAAAGCGAGTTCCCTAGATCAAGTTGATGTTTTGCCCACACAGACGGGCAAGAGCTTCATGCATAGCCCTGGTAATCCATCTAGTCAGTTGTTCTCTCTCACGGTGAATTGAATCTTCTCAGAAAGGGGTGCTTCCATCTTGCCTCTGAGGTCTGCAACTATCAGCCATTGTAGATCTCCTCCTAGGAAATCCTTGAGTTGAGCTCCGAAGAATTCTGGATGCGGGTGCTCAAGATACTCAGATAATGCATCAAGATCCCTCTCAAAGATCAGCTGGCCTCCGTTGCCCAACTGGTAGAACTTGCAATATTGAACTTCCATCTATAAGAATTTAGGATGAGTAAGTTAGTGAGGTGATCAAGTCTGTCGAATTTTAGATAGTAATGTAAGAATTTTTGAGGAACATGAATTTTTGTGAAAGAATCAAGGATAAGAGTGGGAATAGGTTTTCATAAATAGTCACTTCTTTTGCTTTGAAACTAAGTTTTTGTTCAGACGTCCATTCTAACTAGGTTCTCCTAGGGTCAGGATGGCTCTGATACCAACTTGTCAACTCCCGGATTTTTAATCCTAGATGCCTGTTATGCCATACATCGCAATCCTAGGATTACCATTTTTGCGAGACATAATAAGGTCTTACACAAATAAAGGATCTCATGATACAGTCTTAATACAAACAAGAAGTGGAATAATAAGCGTAGCAGCGGGCTCCATCTTCAGTGTCATTGGCAATGCTGACGATGGGAGATGATCCTAGTTGTCGTAGCCGTCCTTCTATCCTTCCTCCCGGTAGTCCTCCTCATAGTCTAGCCAAGGGAATAGCTAGGGACAAAGCCATGAGTACTCTTTAAGTACTCGCAAACTATCACTAACAAGTAAGGTAGTTCTAGTAGGAATCCTAAGCTCTAAGTTTATTTGCAAAAAGCCAGATTTATCTAAACTGAGTTCATAAGTAAAGAAAGTTTACTTAAAAGTTCTAAATCACTTTAAGTTGGGAACCTAGTTTTCATATTCACAACCCTGTTGTGGTCAAGTCAAAATCATAGTTCACTTCACAAGTCATTTTGAAAATATCTGACGACGGAACAGTATGGCCACTCCAACTGTCCATGACTGCGGAAGCGGCTATTCGAATAGTTTGACACTCTACAAAGGTGGTACACTTTCACCACAAAATTTGATACATCTGTCAGGGATAACCCTGAATCATCATACTTAGTATGTGGATAATCAATCATAACCTTTCCTTTACACACTCTAGTATAAGCACCTCTCCTATGAGCTTGGCCTCCTAGCCATGGCCATCTGCCATCCTGGGCACTGCATAGGTCGACATAATCAAGAGGTAGCCTTAGCTGAAACCTCTTCCGCGAGGGAACCCATGCTAATGCATATAAACTTCTGGCTAAGCCTTACCCAATTTAGGTATTGTGGTTGTACGGTAAAATTGGAATGGTATCGCATCCGAACCCAACCATCAGTTTTTATAAAGGGCTAAGGCTCATGCCTCCACATTTTCATCACCAAATCCATTTATGTTTCTCAACACATGTGAAAACATCTCAATGGAATGACTCATCATTCCAAGGTTTTCATAATCATTTTCACCAAGTATTCCCATCTAAAGTGCTCAAGTTTTATGTTTAGCACTAGCCACTAAGGTTAAGAGTTTTCACTAATGAGGGATGCTAATCTTCAATTTCATGCCATAGAATGACATCTAAGTGTAACTAGATAGGCCTAGTTTTATACTCTTTATGCTATCTATATTAAAAGTAAAGAACTTTAGTAAAGTAAAAGAAAGTAAAGCTTGCAAGTAAAACTTTGGATGGGTATAAATCAAAATATATAACCCAAGCATGCCTAAGGCATCTTGCTTAGGTTAACTTGTATCTAGTGATGGCTTGCCTCAATTGGTGCAGTGATTAAAGTTTTCTTCGTCTTCTTCAGGGTAGAACTCCTCCTCCTCGTAGACTTGGTCGATACTATCGTCTATAAAGGAATACGGGGTACACAATCACCAAACAATACTTAACTAAGTCTAATTAGCACACTAAGGCACACACTTGATGATCTAGCATCATCACACTCATCACAAGATTTAAAGAACTAGTTTCATTTATTTTATTTGAGAAAAGTAATTCCTACTCATTGAAATTAATTAAGATTTAATATTCTCCAAATGGAATATGGGATCATGTGGAAACATGTCATCACTACATATTCTAATACATGGGAATGTGATTTAAAGGGTTGGTCACATTCTATAAAGTTTAAGATTATTATTTAATAGATTTAGAGTGACTAGAAATGCCCTAATAGCATTATTTTGGTACTAGCCCAAAGTTACTGCATGCAAACCTAAATATTTTTACATATTCAGATAGATATTATCAAATGTGATTTTTGAGAGTTGGAATCAACTCAAAAGCTATTATGGTTGATTTTTGAAAAAAAATTGAATGTAGAAAAGTCTCTGTCTTGTTATTTTTTGCTATAGATTATCTCTAACTCCAAATGATTTAAATACAATGGGCTTGGATAAATTTAATTATCTTTCTAACAAAATTTGAATAATGCCATTTGGTTAAGTGAAACTGTCTGAATTGATTTTTGAATAAGTGGACAGAATAGGATTTCAACTTAAAAGGAAAATCTATTATTTGAATTTTCGGGCCAGCGCGGGAAAGCTAACGGGCCGGCCCAGCTGTACAACGCAGCACAGCGCACGGCTAATAGAGGGGGTCCACGGGTCAGTGACTTATCTAACGCGAATTGGTATCTTTCAATCTGGGTGCTATGATCTAATTCTAATCCAACGGCTGAGGGTCGTCGTCAACGACGAACAGCTCCGGCGATGAGCTCAACTTAACGTGGTGGTAGGGGTCTCTCGGGGCTCACCTGGGCTCCATCTAGGCTCGACGACAGGGGCAAACAGCGTGGTAGACAACAACGAGGTGAGGCATGATCACGGCGAGGCTTGGGGTGGTCGCAATTGATGGCACCCTTCTCCTCCAGCAGTGGCGGACTCCGGTGCAATTCTGGCATGGTGGTGCTCGCCTTGCTCCGGGAAGAGGTGGGGATGGTCAGTGAGGAGTGGGGAGTCGAATGGTGTGCAAAATGGAGGCGGGGGTTGATGACCCACAAGTATAGGGGGTGTATCGCGGTATATTCGATAAGTAAGAGTGTCGAACCCAACGAGGAGCAGAAGGTGCTGGTGAATGGCTAGGAGCAGGAATTCTTTATAAATACTTAGCAAATGGATTTTTAGGAGTTTTTGATAATGCAGGATAATAAAGTACGAGTAAATAAAAGAAAATAAGAATAAATGCAGCAAGTGGCCGAATTCTTTCTCTAGCAAAGGACAAGCCGGTTGTATTACTTAAGATGACCAAACATTCTTGAGGACACATGGGAATATCATCAAGTGCTTTTGCTTCATATAGTTGATTAATCTTCTTTAGTTTGCTAAGTGTTGTGTGGGTGAACCTGTGCTAATGTACCGACCTTCCTAGGACTAATACATACTTGTGATTATACCCCTTGCAAGCATCCACAAGTACAAGAAAGTAATTAAGGTAGAAACCTAACCACAACTTTAAACTCTAAGACCCTGACGTCCCTTGTGCAATGGTTTCCTAACGGGGGTTCAGGTTTCTGTCACTCCGGCAACCCCTACGATTAGTAGCCAAATACACAATGCATTCCCCTAGGCCCATATAGGTGAAGTGTCATGTAGTCGATGTTCACATGACACCACTAGAAGAAGTACACCACAACTTAAATATCAAACCATTGAATCTTTCTCAACACAATTCCACTACTAACAACATGACTTCTCCCATGTCCTCAAGAACTAAACGAACTACTCACAAGACATCATATGGATCATGATCAGAGATGAAATAATGATATGTAACAATTTGAACATAAATGATAATTCAATGGTTCACTCAATAGCATCAACAATATCTTTATATGGTGCATGATACTTGTTCCATCCCTTTTTCGGAATTTCAATATAAGAAGCAAAAGCCTTGAAAGCATTTGCAATAGCTTGAGAGTCTAGACCATAAGCATTTTTAATATTTTGAAAGTCATCAGTTCCTATGAAAGATTCAATGCATTCATAATCATAATTTATACCTGACTTTCTTCCTTTGTCATTCTCCCATGCTTTAGCATTATCGTGAATATGGTCTAGAAGATCCCATTTAGCTTCTTCTTCGATGCGCGTAAATGATCCAGCACAAGAAGCATCCAATAAATCCTTATCATGTAGAGGGAGCCTTGCATAAAAGTTATTGATAATAATATTATGAGGGAGTTCATGAATGGGACATTTAAGCATTAGTAACTTTAATCTCCCCCAAGCTTGAGCTGTACTCTCTTCATAAAGAGGCCAAAAGTTGTATATTTGATTCCGATCTTTATGAATCTCACTTGGAGGATAAAACTTTGAATAAAAGATAGGTACTATTTCCTCCCGTTCAAGAGCTTGACCATTCTTCAACAACTTATACCATTCCTCAGCTCTTCCTTTCAGTGATAATGAGAATAACTTCTTCTTAACTTGATCTGTTGTAATACCTGTACACTTGAACAACCCGCATAATTCATGTATAAAGAGCAAATGATCACCGGGATGGACAGTTCCATCTCCAACATAATAGTTATCCATAACACGATCAATAATTCTTGTAGGTATTTTAAAAGTATCATTCTCAGCAGGTGGTGGTTCATCTACTACCTTAGTAGTGGTAGTAGCATTACGAAACAAGAAACTCAGCGAATTATCCATATTGAAAATAAAGCAACTAACGGAAGTAAACAATACTCAGAGTAGAAGTTTCCTTTACCAGTTCCACTCTCCAATAGCGCTTCACTCCCCGGCAACGGCGCCAGAAAATAGTCTTGATGACCCACAAGTATAGGGGGTGTATCATAGTATTTTTGATAAGTAAGAGTGTCGAACCCAACGAGGAGCAGAAGGTGCTGGCGAATTGCTAGGAGCAGGAATTCTCTATAAATACTTAGCAAATGGATTTTTAGGGGTTTTTGATAATGCAGGTAAATAAAGTACGAGTAAATAAAAGACAATAAGAATAAATGCAGCAAGTGGCCCAATCCTTTCTTTAGCAAAGGACAAGACGGTTGTATTACTTAAGATAACCAAACATTCTCGAGGACACATGGGAATATCATCAAGTGCTTTTGCTTCATATAGTTGATTAATCTTCTTTAGTTTGCTAAGTGTTGTGTGGGTGAACCTGTGCTAATGTACCGACCTTCCTAGGACTAATACATACTTGTGATTATACCCCTTGCAAGCATCCGCAAGTACAAGAAAGTAATTAAGGTCGAAACCTAACCACAACTTTAAACTCTAAGACCCTGACGTCCCTTGTGCAATGGTTTCCTAACGGGTGTTCAGGTTTATGTCACTTCGGTAACCCCTACGATTAGTAGCCAAATACGCAATGCATTCCCCTAGGCCCATATAGGTGAAGTGTCATGTAGTCGACGTTCACATGACACCACTAGAAGAAGTACACCACAACTTAAATATCAAACCATTGAATCTTTCTCAACACAATTCCACTACTAACAACATGACTTCTCCCATGTCCTCAAGAACTAAACGAACTACTCACAAGGCATCATATGGATCATGATCAGAGATGAAATAATGATATGTAACAATCTGAACATAAATGATAATTCAATGGTTCACTCAATAGCATCAACTACAAGGAGTAATCAACACCGGGAAAGTTTCCCCTAAGAACTATGCAAGATTCAACACAATTGTTATAGCGGTGTGAAGTGGTGGTGATGGTGCTGGTGGAGATGGTGGTGATGATGATGATGATACCGATGAAGTCCAGCTTGATGGTGGTGTTGATGGCGACGATCTCCCCTCTCCGGGAAGGAATTCCCCGACAAAATTCTGTCTATCGGAGAGATCTTTTTCTCTCGGTGTTTTCCACCCCGCTGAGGTGGCGGAATCTTTCTGTGGTCACTCCCCGAGTCTTAGGGTTTCGGGAGGATAATATATGCCAGAGGGGAGAGGCTGGAGTGGACCAGGGTGGCCACACCACCTGGTGGCGCGGCTTGGGGTGCCCACGCTAGGGGGTGGTGTGGGCCCCCTGTGGCCCATCTCCACTTCCCCTTCTGGCTTTCTTCGTTTTCTAGAAAAATAGGATTTTCCATGAATTTTGCCTCCAAACAACACCTTTTCCATCAAAATCCTGACTGCAGCGGTCCATGCTCCAAAAGTCATCAACCATGCAAAAATAGATGAAATAACCTAAGTATCATCTCTTAATATGAAATATATCAATGAATAACAGTAAATTATGATATAGAATAGTGATGCAAAATGGACGTATCAACTCCCCCCAAGCTTAGACTTCGCTTGTCCCTAATCGAAACTGAACTTAATAAACATGACCTCAGGTTTATGGAGTGAAGAGTCGATAAAAGAATACGGACAAGAAGCATCACATTCATCAATACATAAGTAATAATAGAAGAAAACTCACTATTATCTAACTTAACTTGCAATAAGTAAAGGAAACACAATAAAGATACATAAAGTAAATCATAATTGGTAATGGCAAACTTAGCTCTTGGTCGAAGAATAGTTGACAATTTGCAGGAGTTCACAAATAACTGGTTTTCAAAGATAGCTTTCAAAATAGTAAACACTAAGATAAGAGCAATGTGCACAACAAGGAACATAAGAAACATGATTGAATAGATCATCATATGAATGAATGAAACACAACAACTCAAACTACTTGCTGAGATAGAAGGGAATAGGTTTACTGACTCAACTAAAAAGTAAACGAAAGGCCCTTCGCAGAGGGAAGCAGGGATTTCAAGTTTCATAAAGAGCTTCCAAAAATAATGGTACTTATTAGCTTTCAGCTCTCATTGCCCCTATCATTGGCATCTTTAGGTGATTAAGGTTAATGTGATCAAATATGAGGATATGCTTGACAAGTTATAAGTTGAAAATATCATGTCCCTTGAATACGAGGGCCGCTCCTCATGCTACTCAAGTTTAGTTACCAGTAAGTTCTTGTCATAGTAAGTATATGTGTATCATAGAGAACCGCCAACGGGGTACCCCTTGCCCGATGATACGGAAGAATCCCCATATCAAAATGACAAGGCAAGCAGATAACAAGAATCTCAGCAATCTTCTTATTTACCATGGGAATATGGTGCTTTTTTCTCTCTTTCCTCTTTTCTCATTTTTTTCTTTATCTCTTTTTCTCAATCTCAATCTCTTTTTTTATAAAAAGAATGCTTCATAGATGCTCGTTATGGTTACGCTGCAGGTTTCCACCATGACAGCATGGATTAGACAGGTGGCCCAGGCATTTCACTAACACACATACATAACTCCATGGACTTACAATCTCCCCTTTCATTTCACACCGATGACATCCATAGACAAAAGGACATGATATCAACTAGGTACTAAGTACCGGTGCAATGTTGAAAGCGTTCCCCATGACAGCATGGTTCTGCTAATTCTCAACTTACAAAGCGCAAGCATATACGCAACATAGATGGGCACAATGGTTCAAGTTTATTAAGTGCAAGAAAGTAAAGTGTGCCATCAAGTTCGTGAGAGCTTTAATCACTAATCTTCACATAACAAGTTTAATTTGGAAGGTAGATAAAAACATGAATTTACTTGGAATAGCAATAGTGCTAATAGGTAGGTAAGATGGGCACAAATGGCATAGGTTTTGGTTTAAGGATTGGATGCACGAGAAGCATTCCCTCTCAGTACAGGTTTTTGGCTAGCAAGGCTGGGTAGCAAGCATAAGAGTTGAAGGAAACAAACAAACATACAAGTGATAAAAACAAACATGCAATCTTTCTCGGAAGCACAAAAGATCTTAACTAGAGAATACTAAACTTATGAGCAAATCAAGAAAGGTGATGAAATTATATTTCTTTAAGAGTACTTTTATCTTTTTCATTCAATTCTCAAAATAGTGTTGCTACTGATCAAGCCAGGTTTGCCAGAACCAACTAAATTAACTCGATGATCCCAAAGTGATACCAATACTAATGACAAGATCAATCATATAACCATGAATTGAAAACTAATATAAAGATATGAAAAAGAGTAAATGATAGAACTTCTCATTAATATTCCATAAGGCAACTCACACCAAGGGATACATAGATATCTAACGAGAGGGGGGACACTTCCATAATGCAAACCATCCTACATGATAACTTCTCTATTCATAATATGACTCTACTAAAAAGGTAAAAATATAGAAGATAGTGATGTGATACCGCGGCAGTCCCCCAAGCTTAGAACAAACTAAGGGGATGCCAAAACCTCATGACGAATTACTCCTTCGGTGGTGGTGGTATTCTCTCGATTGGTGCGAGGGAATCTTCTAGTATCTTGCGAAGCCTGTTATTCTCCTCTTGAAGCATATCCACCTTCCTCCTCAAGACTCGGTACTTGTCGTAGAACTCATCGGTTACTCGTAGAGCTTCCGCTGCAGCAAGGCAGGAACTGAGATCTAGAGTTGGAGGTATCAGTCCCTTCATGCCTGCTGTCGTGTCCTTTACTTCCTCCCCGATGTTCTGGTCCATGTCTTCGCGCCTAGTTGCGATCCTTTATTCTTCCACCCATCCTACAAAGGTCTTCCGCTCCAAGTTGCGATGGAGCTCGTGCCGACGCTGTAGCTCATAGTCCTCCTCCTCCGAAGAAACCTGAAACAACATCTGAACAGCGAAAACACGATGAGAACATGATATACGAACCTCGGGGGATCCGATGTATTATATATTACGAAGTATTACAACAAAAGGAAGGTACTGGGAGAAAATGGGTAGGAGACGGAGTCCGGGGCGGCCACACCACCTGCGGGCACGGTTAGGCGGGGCACGCCAGGGGGTGGTGTGAGCCACCCTGGCTCCGTTTCCGTCCCTCTTGCGCTTCGTAGCTTTCCCTGTTGGATAAAAACTGCAAAAATATAGTTGGATAGAATTTTTGCGGAACTTTTCTTACCAGAACTATTACCTATTCGAAAACGGACTATGCAGGTCTCTAGATTTGGTCTTTGATAAATTTTTTCGGAGTTACAACTTGAATAGCATCAATATCTTCATTGTAAGAATCTCCAGCAATATAGTGCTTGAGTCGTTGACCATTCACCACTTGTGTAGTGTAATCTTTTAAAGAAGAAATTTGTATTGCTCCTGAATGATATGCTTCTTCAATAACAAAAGGTCCTTCCCATTTTGAAAGTAGTTTCCCTGCAAAAAATCTGAGACGAGACCTATACAATAGAACTTTCTCACCAACATGGAATTCTCGCTTAATAATTCGCCTGTCATGCCATCTTTTAACTTTTTCCTTAAAGAGTCTAGCATTCTCATATGCTTCACTCCTCCATTCATCCAACGAACTTAAGTCAAATAATCTTTTTCACCAGCAACCTTACAATCTCTATTAAGTTCTTTAACTTTCCAATAAGCTTTGTGTTCTAATTCTAAAGGTAGGTGACAAGCTTTCCCATAAACCATTTTATAAGGAGACATCCCCATATGATTTTTATAGGCAGTCCTATAAGCCCATAAAGCATCGTTCAACTTTTTAGCACAATTTTTTCTAGATCTATTAACAGTCTTTTGCAAGATGGATTTAATTTCTCTATTTGATAACTCTACTTGTCCACTAGTTTGGGGATGATAAGCTGAAGCAATTCTATGATTAACATCATATTTAGCAAGGGTCTTTCTAAAACCACCATGAATGAAATGAGAACCTCCGTCAGTCATAAGGTACCTAGGCACTCCAAACCTAGGAAAGATAACATCCTTAAGCATTTTTAGAGAGGTCTCCCCATCAGAACTCTTCGTAGGTATGGCTTCTACCCACTTAGTGACATAAACAACGACAACAAGAATATGAGTATAACCTTTTGAGGGAGGAAAAGGACCCATAAAGTCAAATCCCCAACAGTCAAAGGGTTCAATAACTAGAGAGTAATTCATAGGCATTTCATTGCATCTAGAAATATTACCAACACGCTAACACTCATCACAAGATAAAACAAATTTTCTTGCATCTTTTAAAAAGGGTAGGCCAGTAGAAACCAAATTGTAGCACCTTTTGCACAGTTCTATCTCCCGCATGATGTCCTCCATAGGCACTACCATGACATTTCCGCAATATCTCCTTTTGTTCATATTCCGGAACACATCTTCGCATAATACCATCCACTCCTTCTTTGTATAAATGTGGTCAGCCCAAAAATAATGCCTCAATTCATAAAAGAACTTCCTTCTTTGCTGAGCTGTGAAAGTTGGAGGCAAATACTTGGAGGCAATAAAGTTAGCATAATCAGCATACCAAGGGCTCCCTCGCGAGCTTACCCCTACTGCAGCCAACTATTCATTTGGGAAACTATCATTAACAGGCATAGGATCAAAAGAGATGTTTTCCAATCGAGATAAATTATCAGCTACAGGATTTTTAGCACCTTTCCTATCTACAATATGTAGGTCAAATTCTTGTAAGAGTAGCACCCATCTAATAAGCCTAGGCTTAGCATCTTTCTTCGTCATAAGGTACTTAATAGCAGCATGATCAGTATGAATGGTAACTTTTGAGTCAACAATATAAGGTCTAAACTTATCACAAGCAAAGACAACGGCTATGAATTCTTTTTCAGTAGTAGCATAATTCCTTTGAGCAGTGTCAAGAGGCTTACTAGCATAATGGATAACATTTAACTTTTTATCTATTCATTGCCCAAGGACAACACCTACAGCAAAATCACTAGCGTCACACATTATTTCAAAGGGTAAACTCCAATCAGGTGGTTGGACGATAGGAGTAGTAGTTAAAGCCTTCTTTATAGTTTCAAAAGCTTCCTTACAATCATCATCAAAGACAAAGGGTACATCCTTTTGAAGAAGATTAGTGAGGGGTTTTGATATCTTAGAGAAATCTTTAATAAACCTTCTATAGAAACTAGCATAACCAAGGATACTATGAATACCTTTGATGTCTCTTGGGCAGGGAATTTTCTCAATTGCCTCAACTTTAGCTCTATCAACTTCTATGCCTCTTTCAGAAACCTTATGTCCAAGTACAATCCCTTCATTCACCATGAAGTGGCATTTCTCCCAATTAAGAACAAGATTAGTTTCTTCACATCTCTGCAAAACTTTATCGAGGTTGTGCAGACAATTATCAAAATAAGTTCCATAGACGGAGAAGTCATCCATGAATGCTTCCACAATTTCCTCACAAAAACCATGAAAGATAGCAGACATGCATCTTTGAAAAGTGGCAGGAGCATTACATAAACCAAAAGGCATATGTCTATAGGCATAGGTTCCATAAGGGCCTGTAAAAGTAGTTTTTTCTTGATCTTGTTGTTTAACAGCAATTTGAGAGAAACAAGAGTATCCATCAAGAAAACAAAAATGGGTCTTTTTAGACAACCTTTCTAACATTTGATCAATAAAAGGAAGTGGGTAATGATCTTTCTTAGTAACTTTGTTAACTTTCCTGAAATCAATGCACATCCTATAACCTACTACTATTCTTTGGGGAATAAGCTCATCATTATCATTAGGAACAACGGTAATTCCCCCTTTTTTTAGGGAAACAATGGACAGGACTAACCCATTCACTATCAGCAATAGGGTAAATAATACCAGCATCAAGGAGTTTCAATACCTCATTTCTTACCACATCCTTCATCTTAGGATTTAAACGACGTTGGTGCTCTACCACTGGCTTTGCATCTGGTTCTATATGGATAGCATGCTGACATATAATAGGAGAAATCCCTTTTAAATCATCCAGAGTATAGCCCATAGCCCCTTGGTGTTTCTTCAATACCACCAATAATCTTTCCTCTTCCTTTCCTAAAAGTTTAGAGCTAATAATAACAGGATATATTTTATTATCATCAATGTAAGCATACTTAAGATCGTCAGGTAAAGGTTTTAGATCGAAGACCAGATACTTTTTAGGTGGCAACATGGTACCCAAATCTTCCACAGTCAAGTTATGCTTAAGCATCGTAGGTTGACGACGGAGAATCTCGTCAATCTCATTTCTTTATTCCATGAAGATTTCACTTTCGTGGTCTTCCATAAATTACTGCAAAGCATTGTTAGGATCAAGAGAAATAGAAGCAAGTTGTTCAACTCTAAAATCCTCATTATGGATTTCATTTTCACAAGGTTCTTTAGTAAATTTCAAAAAATTAAACTCATAAGATTCCCCATCAAATTTAGTTAAGATTTCTCCCTTTTGCAGTCTATAATAGCTCCACATGTACTCAAGAAAGGTCTATCAAAAATGATGGGATAGGTTTTACTAGCAGCTGAACCAAGTACTAGAAGATCAGCAGAATATTTAATCTTACCACAAAGAACTTCTACATCCCGTACAATACCAATTGGAGAGATGGTCTCTCTATTAGCAAGGTGAATAACCACATCAATCTCTTCTAGTTCGCAGGGACTGATTTCATGCATAATTTCTTTGTAAAGCTCATAAGGAATAGCACTTGAACTTGCACCAATATCACATAAACCGTAGTAGCAATGATCACCAATTCTAATAGAAACCACATGGACACTAGCCTTTTTAGTTCTATTAGGATGGGAGATAATATTAGAAGCATCCTCAAAGAAGACTATGTGTCCATCTTCTACACTTTTAGTGACAAGGTCTTTCACAATTGCTACAACAGATTCAATGTTTATTTGTTAATCAGGTTTTACAGTTCTCTTTGCACTTTTATTGATTACACTTGTTATCATAGGATGCTCCTTTACCTTATCCGGGAAGGGTATTTTCTCGAAATAAGCTTCAGGTAGGATGTGATCAATAGTGCAAAATTCAGTACTCCTAAAAGGAACACAATCAACAATATCTTTATATGGTGCATGATACTTGTTCCATCCCTTTTTCGGAATTTCAATATAAGAAGCAAAAGCCTTAAAACAATTTGCAATAGCTTGAGAGTCTAGACCATAAGCATTTGTAATATTTTGAAAGTCATCAGTTCCCATAAAAGATTCAATGCATTCATAATCATAATTTATACCTGACTTTCTTCCTTTGTCATTCTCCCATGCTTCAGCATTGTCTTGAATACGGTACAGAAGATCCCATTTAGCTTCTTGTTCCATGCGCGTAAATGATCCAACACAAGAAGCATCCAATAAATCCTTATCATGTAGAGGGAGCCTTGCATAAAAGTTATTGATAATAATATTATGAGGGAGCTCATGAATGGGACATTTGAGCATTAGTAACTTTAATCTCCCCCAAGCTTGAGGTGTACTCTCTTCATCAAGAGGCCAAAAGTTGTATATTTGATTCCGATCTTTATGAATCTCACTTGGAGGATAAAACTTTGAATAAAAGAGAGGTACTATTTCCTCCCATTCAAGAGCTTGACCATTCTTTAGCAGCTTATACCATTCCTCAGCTCTTCCTTTCAGTGATAATGAGAATAACTTCTTCTTGACTTGATCTGTTGTAATACCTGCACACTTGAACAACCCACATAATTCATGTATAAAGAGCAAATGATCACCGGGATGGACAGTTCCATCTCCAACATAATAGTTATCCATAACACGATCGATAATTCTTGTAGGTATTTTAAAAGTATCATTCTCAGCAGGTGGTGGTTCATCCACTACCTTAGTGGTGGTAGTAGCATTACGAAACAAGAAACTCAACGAATTATCCATATTGAAAATAAAGCAACTAACAGAAGTAAACAATACTCATAGTAGAAGTTTCCTTTACTCGTTTCACTCTCCAATAACGCTTCACTCCCCGGCAACGGCGCCAGAAAATAGTCTTGATGACCCACGAGTATAGGGGGTGTATCATAGTATTTTCGATAAGTAAGAGTGTCCAACCCAATGAGGAGCAGAAGGTGCTGGTGAATGGCTAGGAGCAGGAATTCTTTGTGAATACTTAGCAAACGGATTTTTAGGGGTTTTTGATAATGCAGCTAAATAAAGTACGATTAAATAAAATACAATAAGAATAAATGCAGCAAGTGGACCAATCCTTTCTTTAGCAAAGGACAAGCCGGTTGTATTACTTAAGATGACCAAACGTTCTCGAGGACACATGGGAATATCATCAAGTGCTTTTGCTTCTTTAGGGTTTATTAGTTTGCTAAGTGTTGTGTGGGTGAACCTGTGATAATGTACCAACCTTCCTAGGACTAATACATACTTGTGATTATACCCCTTTCAAGCATCTGCAAGTACAAGAAAGTAATTAAGGTAGAAACCTAACCACAACTTTAAACTCTAAGACCCTGATGTCCCTTGTGCAATGGTTTCCTAACGGGGGTTCAGGTTTATGTCACTCCGGCAACCCCTACGATTAGTAGCCAAATACATAATGCATTCCCCTAGGCCCATATAGGTGAAGTGTCATGTAGTCGACGTTCACATGACACCACTAGAAGAAGTACACCACAACTTAAATATCAAACCATTGAATCTTTCTCAACACAATTCCACTACTAACAACATGACTTCTCCCATGTCCTCAAGAACTAAACGAACTACTCACAAGACATCATATGGATCATGATCAGAGATGAAATAATGATATGTAACAATCTGAACATAAATGATAATTCAATGGTTCACTCAATAGCATCAACTACAAGGAGTAATCAACACCGGGAAAGTTTCCCCTAAGAACTATGCAAGATTCAACACAATTGTTACAACGGTGTGAAGTGGTGGTGATGGTGCTGGTGGAGATGGTGGTGGTGATGATGATGATGATACCGATGAAGTCCAACTTGATGGTGGTGTTGATGGCAACGATCTCCCCTCTCTAGGAAGGAATTCCCCCGACAAAATTCTGTCTATCGGAGAGATCTTTTTCTCTCGGTGTTTTCCACCCCGCAGAGGTGGCGGAATCTTTCTGTGGTTGCTCCCCGAGTCTTAGGGTTTCGGGAGGATAATATACGCCAGAGGGGAGAGGCTGGAGTGGACCAGGGTGGCCACACCACCTGGTGGCGCGACCTAGGGTGGCCCGCACCAGGGGGTGGTGTGGGCCCCCTGTGGCCCATCTCCACATCCCCTTCCGGCTTTCTTCGTCTTCTAGAAAAATAGGATTTTCCATGTATTTTCCCGGATTTTCTGATCTTCGCGAATTTTGCCTCCAAATAGCACCTTTTCCATCAGAATCCTGACTACAGCGGTCTGATACGTTGCTAACGTATCCAAAAGTTTTGATGTTCCATTCTTGTCTTTTATCTATTTTCTTATGTTTTGTCCACACTTTGGAGTACTTTCTATACACTTTCTTGGACTAACCTATTAACAAGAGCCATAGTGCCAGCTGCCTGTTTTCTGCTGCTTTTGGTTCCAGGAAAGTTAGAAAATGAATATTCTCAGAATTGGATGGGACAAAAGCTAAAGTCAATTTTTCACCGAGGGACACAAGGAGCCAGAGTATGAGACGGAGAGGGGCCAGGGGGCCGCCACACCACCTAGCCACGCGGCCCAGCCTGGCCCACGCCAGGAGGTGGTATGGCCGCCTCCGGCACCCCCTCGGCCTCCCCTTTCACCTATAAGATGCCTTCGATACAGAAACCCTAAGTACCCGATCAAAATTCCACGGAAGAGTCTGTAGCCACCGTCATCTCCATCCCTAGATCAGGAGGGATCTGAAGCTCTTCCCGACACCCTGCCGGAGGGGAGAATTCACCGTAGAGGCCTTCTACATCACCATGCAAGCCTCCGGTGTGATGCGTGAGTAGTTCATCCTTGGACTACGGGTCCATGTAGTAGCTAGATGGCTTGGACTACGGGTCCATGTAGTAGCTAGATTGCTGGTTCTCCTCCTTTGTGCTATCATGTTTAGATCTTGTGAGCTCCGTTCATGATCAAGATCATCTATTTGTAATTCTACATGTTGTGTTTGCGGGCATCCGATGGATATTGAGATGCTATTTCAAATGGATTATTGATTCTATCATGTCTTTGTTATTTGTGATCTTGCATGCTTTCCGTTGTTAGTAGCTATCTTGGCCAAGTAGATGCTAGCAACTCCAAGAGTTAGCATTTATGCTCTATAGTGGGTTCATGCCTCTAGTAATCTGGGGAAGTGACAGAAATCTCTAAGGTACTAGATGTGTTGTTGCTACTAGGGAGAAAACAACAATCCTTTGTTCATAGAATAATCGTATTGTTTACTTTACATGCAATGCGTAATGCAATTATCTATTGCTTGCAACTTAATACTGGAGGGGGTTCGGATGATAACCTAAAGGTGGATTATTAGCCATAGATGCAATTGGATTACGGTCTATGTATAATGTTGTAATGCCCAATCGAATCTCAAAGGAGTCAAGATGAGTAGTATATGCATGTATTGCTTTCTCGATGTTTGTCAATTGCCCCGCCATAATTTGTTCACCCAACATGTCATCTATCTTAAGGAGAGCCACCACTAGTGAACTATGGACTCTGGTCCTTTCTTTTACCATCAATCTACAACTATTTACTGCTTTCTGTTTACTTTCTGCAAACTATTACTCTCTTCCACACAATACGTTTAATCCTTTGGTTTTAGCAAAACCGGTGAGATTGACAACCTCACTGTAAGTTGGGGGCAAAGTTCTATGGTTGTGTTGTGCAGGTTTCCACGTTGCTATTGGCGCTGGTAGTGCGCCCTGCCAAAGACCAGCTAGCAACACCTTGGAGGTGTTTCCTAGCTCCTACTGGATTGATAACCTTGGTTTAATAAATGAGGGAAACTTACTGCTGTGCTCATCATACCTTCCTCTTGGGGTTCCACAACGAGCTCGTTATTACACGAGTCTGCACGATCCATGCTCCAAAAGTCATCAACCATGCAAAAACATATGAAATAACATAAGTATCATCTCTTAATATGAAATATATCAATGAATAACAGTAAATTATGATATAGAATAGTGATGCAAAATGGACGTATCAGGGGTGGCCTCCTTTTATAGCTCGACGAGGGGACCGAGCGGTGCAGCGGTGATCTCGACGGTGGCGTCTCTACAGGCAGCTAATTGCATGGGCGAGGGCGTAGGACGGTGCGGTGCTCCCTAGTGGTTCTCACGGACTTAATGGCGCGGCGTGGGGCGGATTGGTTTGGTCTAGCACGTGCGGCGCTTTGAGCGGAGGCAAAGGTGCTTGCGGCGACGTGTGGCTGCTGCAGGTCGCGCGGTGGCGAACGGGGGTGTCTGTCGGGGTGGCGTGATCATGGCGAGGCTGCGTGTGCGCGGTGAGGGCAAGGCACAAGATGGCGGGGCTGGTCGGGCACGGCGCGCTGGCGCGCTCTAGACATGACGCAGAGAGGCGGTGCGCAGCGCGACTAGGGTGGTCCACGGCTCGGCTGGGGTTGTGGCCTGGACAAGGAGTGGCGGTAGGGTGCGGCGGTGCTAGTGGACATGTTGGATGGGCGCGGGGTGGTCTGGTGCGAGCTGGCCGTGGTCGGCCGGGGATGACCACATTCGAGCGGTGCTCCACTGTGCAAGCGGCGAAGGGGAAAGCTGGTCTGGGGCTGGGTTAGGCTTAGGGGAGACAGGGTAGTAACTAGGGAACCATTTGGTTGATGATCACTGTACCAAATAGTGAAGTTAGGCTAGAGCTTTTTCTGTGCATGCCAAGTGTTTGATGAAGTGGCCGCATGAAATTTTGATTCAAATTTTTTGAGTGATCTTATATTAAGCTTGAGAGACTAGGTTTGCTTGGATAAGTCAAGGTGAATTCATTTGATGGGTCTTTGGAAAAGTGTGATCTTAGCACATACACTTGATTCAATTTTCAAATGTCCATTAAATTGATTTGCTAGATGTTTTTGTAAGTTTGTAAAGTGGGCCTTGATACACTTTTACTTGTCTAGCAAGGGGGTAAAGAGTTGAAAATGTTTCTGTTAGAAATCTTCTCCTAGGAACACCTAAAGTGGCCTAGTGGTTTAAAATGGTCAAAATGACCATTTGCCTTATTTAATCTTATTTGATTTCTTTATCTTTGGATTTTGTTTGTAAATGGTCTAGATGATGTGGCATTCACCTTTAAACCATTTCATATCATTTAGAACAATCAATCATGTCATATACAATCAATTCTACACTAATGCAAAACACCTGCATTCATATGCTTTTTCTTTAATAAAAGTTTTTGTTAACCCTAAATTGGGTGATTAGAACTTTGATAACCTTGATTAAAGTTTTGGGATGTTACATTTGCCCAATGGAATTTCGGCTTTTCCTAGAACTATCTCGTGTAAGGTTGTGTCTGTTTGTGTTAGGTTCGTCGTGGACCAATTCATGGCCTGCAGAGTTTTGGCGTAAATCAGATTGATGCTGCTTCCTGCATCCAAGAACACCTTGCTCATGTCGAACCCGGCGATTTGGGCTTCCACTATTAGTGCTGACTGGCCTGGCTGAGGGACCCGTAATGGATGGTCAGCTCTGTTGAAAGTAATTTCTTGTTCTGACTAATGGAGGTACTCCGATATAGGTGGTGGCTTTGTTACCGCCAAATTTACTTGTCTAGTGATCAACTTTTATGTTCTGTTAGAGGGTGGCCCCTTATGGATCATTGACATTGCTCCCTTTAACCTGGGATATTCATTGTCTTGGTATACTGTATTTTGTTGCTGTCCCGCTGGTGGAGGCCCCTGTAGCGGAGGTGGAGCGCCAATGTCCAAAGTGCCAGGAGTAGGGGCGCAGTTTCTGTTTGTTGCTTCGGCTGCCTTTGCATTACATAGTTCTTGCATCTTTAGGAATGTCCAGTAGTCCTTTAGAAGGTGATTCGATCGCCTTTTCTCTGTTGAGTCGACTTAGTAGTGCATATTGCAGGGTCCTTCCAACATTTGTCCTGCTGACATTGGTGGGTCTCGGTTCGTCGACTTGTACCGTTGCCGCGACTGGCTATCACCGATGTTGTCCCTTTTGCCATGATATTCATTGTTGTAGTCATCACTTCTTCTATTGTCCGTTCCAGAAAAGCTCGCTACGATGTAACTAGGTGTATGATATCCATCATTGGTTTGTCATCTCCGGTCGTTGTTACTCCAGTCTCTGTCATCAGGTGAACGGGCCCTTTCGTTGTGTACTGCATCCTCTCCATCGGCCCAACGATTGGCTATTTCCATCAGTTGTGAAATTGTCCTTGGCTTGGTTCGTCCAAGTTCTTCAATGAACTCCTATCGACGAAGACCATCACTGAAGGCGTCGATTGCTCTTTCGTCAGATATTGCTTTAGCTGAATTTTTGGTAATGTTCCATCGTTGGATGAAGACTCATATTGATTCTCCTAGATTTTGCTTGCAGGCACGCAATTGCTCCAAAGACGCGGGTCGCTTGAATGTACACTGGAAGTTTCTAAATTTGTCTTCAAGATCATTCCAACTACTGATAGAATTTTCTAGTAGCTGCTTCAGCCAGGAGCGTGTCGCACCGGTTAGGTGGAGCTGCAGGCTTTGCATCGCTGTGGCTTTTGATCTGCCTTGTAATCTAACAGTCGCCAGATAATCTGTCAGCCAAGCTTCGGGTTCTTGGAGGCCGTCATATTTTTGTCGATCTTGGGGTAGCTTAAAATCTTTTGGCACCAGAGTTTTGCGAATCCGTCGGGTAAATCAGCTAGCTCCGCATAATTCTTGTTCTTCCTCGCTTTCACCATCACGGTGCCCTCGGGTGCTGCGCTCTTCTCTTGATCGATCGATCCTTCGCTAGGTGATGTCGTTTCTCGTGTCGTTGCGCGGTTCTTGTTCTGAAAATTGGACCCGATGTGGTGACCGTGATCGTCGGGTGTGACCTCCTTGCCGAGGGCTGCTGCGACGGTGCGGGGACCTGTCAAGTTGCCTCATGGTTCCTTGGTTTACCTGTGCGAGGGTTTCTCCCACCAAGCCGAGGTTCATCAAGGCAGATCGGTGGAGGGCCGCGCGAGGATCGCCGGGTGTAGGCTGTGTTGTAATTAGGTAAGTTTGTGCAGCCACAATAGCTGCCTGAGCTGTTTTTGCCTTGATATTTCCATCTTGGTTTATCGACATAAACGAGAGATCAAGGTCTCGGATTAGTCCGCTTCTCTCTTCTTCGGGTATACCTCGTAATCTAGACGTTCCTCTTCTTGGCGATGCTCCTCCAGTTATGCTTCTTGATCCTCGGCTACCCTTTTCCTTTCATCGAGCTACCTTTGCATCCTGAGGATGTCTCTCTTTTTGTGGTGTAGCAGACACTGGTATGCCAATAGATCTTCGTGGGTGGCATCCGTTGTCATTGGGACCACACCCGAGATTGCTGCTCTCGCCTTTTCCCATGCACTAGCTGGTAGGCTAAGGGTTCGCCTCCCATCTTCACATGGTTGCTCTTCTTCCCGATTTTCCTAGTTGACTGTTGGGTCTACCCCGTTTCCTCGACTTCCTTCGTTGTTATTACTTCCTCCATTATGGCTTGAAAGAATATCATTGGGGCTAAGAATTGGGTTACCGTTGGAGTCTTGCTAGGTCGTGGCATCTCCGATGATCATGCATACTTGGTGTTGAGTGGCGTACGGACTGGTAATGTCGTCGTTTTCGCTGATGGAGACATTATCGGATGAGCCAGTGAAGTCCATCAGTTTTTGCTCTGGATAGATTCTTGCCATCCGAATTCCAAAGTCGATGCTTTCGCTACTTTCTTCAGGTTCTGAATTGGCTGGGCTTGCTTCACGTTGTGGTGTGAACGGTTGGTCTGATCCAAAGGAGAGAATGTCATAGAGACCATCAAGATCCCCCAGATTTGTATCGATTTGCTCGCGTTCATTGCCTTCTTCGATCTGTGCTTTGACTTCTATTAAGGATCCTACGGAAGGTTCCTATACTTCTGTTGGCGTAGCTATTTGGGTGGGCGGGCGTGGATCTGCTTTTGTCGAGTTGATGCTTGATGGAGAGCGTTCTACGGAATCCGTGTTTCCAGCGTTAAAGTTTCCCACAGACGGCACCAATTGTCGAGGGGTAACCTCGGCAATGCCCATGGTGATGGACTTGGGGTTTCACGGGAAAAAGAACGCTGGGGATTTCGTCGAATGTCAGGGAAACAATGGAATCAAAGTCGCCTGAATATTGAATAATTGCACTATTACAAGTTTTTTCCTAGATTTCGGTACCCTCGCTTGGGCTTCTCCCGTCCTATATATAATAGGACGGGTCTCAAAGCTGTATACGGATAGGTTTCATACACGCGTAATTACAATACCAACACAATGTCAGTTCGTGGTTTCTTTCCTAATACAATCAAAGTCTTTGTCGGCTGCTTCCTTGGGCTGGAATCTTCTTGGGCCGTAGGCCTTTTACCCAATGTAGGGTAGCGAATAATGAGCATCGAGTAATCATACCCATGTCAATGGGGCATCGAATTATCCACTCGAGATACCACGTATGAGAAGCACAAAGCAATTTAGTCGCAAGTACTGCTAGATTTCATCACAGAATGGACAGAGTTGCAATGTGCGGGTCCACCAGACCTTTCTAGTGCCTAGACAATGTACTTTGATGGGTCAAAAAGAACAGAAGGAGCGTGATCAGGAGTCATACCAGTATCACCACAAGGCGACGAAATGCGCTATATACTTCGGATGATCTTTGCAAACGCATCCAATAACGAAGCTGAATACGAGGCTTTGTTGCACGACATGCGAATGGCCAAAGCTTGCGGTGCAACTCGCCTCAAAATCTCTGGAGATTCCAATCTTGTGGCATAGCAAGCAATGAACAAGTGCGATGCCATCAGCGAAAATATGATTGCTTACCGCGATCTATATGGTGTTATGGAAACTCAATTTGATGGGTGCGAAGTATCGCACATAGGGAGAGCAAGCAATGAAGAAGCCGACAACCTAGCAAACATCGGATCCTTGTGCTTACCAATACCACCAGGAGTTTTTTGGGAAGAAATAACGGAGCGATCGATCAAAGAAAAAAGAGTCTCTGAGATTGTAGCACCAAAAAAAGACTCGGGGGCTCCATCAGAAACAAAGAGTATAGAAGAGGCTGTCGAAGAAGAAGAGCATAAAATTGGAGAGGTCATGCTAATTGAGCCTACCTGGATGCAGCCGTATATAGCATATACGACTAAAGGAGAACTACCCGAAGATGTGATAGAAGCCCGACGAATCACCCGAAGATCGAAGGCCTTCAGTATAATCAAAGGGAAGCTGTATAAGAGGAGCATTTCAGGCGTGTTGCAACGTTGCGTAACACCCGAAGAAGGAAAAATCATACTCAAAGATATACATGAAGGAGTTTGTGGTCACCATGCTAGCAGCCGAGCAATTGCTGCCAAAGCATTCAGGGCAGGATTTTACTGGCCCACTGCAGTTCAAGATGCAAAAGATATCGTCAGAACATGTGAAGCATGCCAACGATTCGCAACAAAGCCTAGAGCACCCACCGCTGAGTTAAATCATATACCTTTGGCTTGGCCTTTTGCTCAGTGGGGACTTGATATGGTGGGAAAACTTCATAAGTCATCGCCAGGAGGACACGTATTTCTGCTAGTAGCATTCGACAAATTTACTAAATGGATCGAAGCAATGCCTGTCACCACCCAAGATGGAACTCCGGCTGTGAATTTTATTAAGTCCATAGTATTTTGGTTTGGCGTACCGAACAACATCATCACGGACAATGGGACCAACTTCACTTCCAATGAGTTCAAGGAGTACTGCCAGGAGATGGGTATCAAAGTAAGCTACGCTTCAGTAGCTCACCCGCAAATTTAAATGGACAGGTAGAAAAAGGCAATGGATTAGTTACCGTTGAACTCAAGAAAAGACTACTAGCACCGCTTGACAGAGCAAAAGGAGCATGGGTTGATGAATTGCCATCTATTTTATGGAGTTTACATACAACTCTAAATAATTCGACACAAGAGACACCTTTCTTCCTGGTCCACGATGCAGATGCCGTGCTTCCTATTGAGGTGTCACATGAATCCCCAAGAGTAGCTGCATATGATAAAGAGGAATCAAGAGAAGCACTTTAAGATGATGTGGATGCACTTGGTGAAGCTCGAGATGAAACCTTACAACAACTATGTACCAGCAAAATTTGCGCAATTACCACAGCATAAGATTGCGGCCTAGGTCCTTCGCGGTAGGTGACCTAGTTCTTCGCCTAAAGCAAGATGACCACGAGAAGTTAGAATCACCATGGTAAGGACCATACATCGTCACAGAAGTTATTCCCGTAGGAGCATATCGACTACAATACAAGAAGACAGGAGTAAATTACTCAAATCCATGGAACGTAGCACAGCTATGATGCTTTTAAGCATTAGATTACTTACAATACGATAAGAGTTACAGTTCGGCTTCTTAAAGCCAGAATATCTAGGCCAACGACTTGATGCCATCCGCCCAAAGAATAATGTATCATCGATTTTTCGCCTTATGTATAAAGAGATAAGTTTTCGTACCTTAAGCTCTTTATTATTGTTCCAAAGATCCCTGTTTTCCATCAAGCTAACAACAACTATGAGCCTATGTCTAGATACATGCATCCGAACTGTCAACACCCGGATTTTTAATCCCATATGCCCGTTATGCCATACCTCGCAATCCCAGGATTACCATTTTTGCGAGACATAACGGATTGGATATCACAGTACATCATCCATTACAAACCATACATAAGGTTTTACACAAATAAGGATCTCATGATCCAGTCTTTAATACAACAAGCAGCGGAAATAAACGATAGCGTAGCGGTGGGGTCCATCTTCAGGGGCACAGGCAATGCTGACGAAGGCAGATAGTACTAGTTATCATAGCCGTCCTGCTGACCATCATCTTGATAATCTCCTTCATAGTCTGGCCATGATAATAGCCAGGGACAAAAGCCATGAGTACTCTCTAAGTACTCGCAAACTACTACTAACAAGGATTGTAATTCTAAGTTAAAGTGCTGAATTTAAAGAATAACTATCAAGTTAAGTTTGAAACCTAAGCTGAGTTCTGAAGCAAGAAAAGATAAAGTAAAGTCCTAGAATCACTTAAGTTGGGAAGCTAATTTCATTAACACAACCCTGTTGTGGTCAAGTCAAAGTTCATCATTCCTTTCAAGTTATTTACAAGACATCTGACAACGAAACAGTATAGCCATTCCAACTGTCCATAACCGCGGACGCGGCTATTCGAATAGTTTGACACTCTGCAGAGGTGGTACACTTTCACCACAAGATTCGATACATCTGTCAGGGATAACCCTGAATCATCATACTTAGTATGCAGATAATCAAACATAACCTTCCCTTTACACACCCTAGTACAAGCACCTCTCCTATGAGCATGGCCTCCCAACCATGACCATCAGTCATCTTGGGCACTGCATAGGTGGACATCATTGAGAGGTAGCCTCAGCTCAAACCTCTCCCATGAGGGAACTAATACTAATGCATATAAATTTCCAGCTAAGCCTTACCCAATTCAGGTAATGTGGGTGTACGGTAAATTTGGAATGGTATCGCATCCGAATCCAACCATCAGTTTTATAAAGGGGTTAAGGCTCATGCCTCATCATTTTCATCATATTAAACCAATTGTGTTTCTCAACACATGTCAAAACATCTCAATAGAATGACTCATCATTCCAAGGTTTTCATAACTCATTTTCACCAAGTGTTCCCATCTAAAGTGACTCAAGTTTTTGAGCTACTCTAAAATACTAAGTTAAGAGTGTTCACTAAGTGGAAAGATGGGATCAATCTCATGCCATAGAATGACATCTAAAGGTTTCTAAGTAGGTCAAGTTTTATACTCTTTATGCTACCTTCAAAATTAATTAAAGAACTTTGTGTAAACTAAGGGGGGTAAAACCTGTCAATAAGACTTGGGGTACTAATAGTTAAAAGGGGTGTGATCAAAGTATGCTTAAGGCATCTTTACTAAACCATCTAGTTTTATTCTAGCTTGCTAATAATAGCTTACTAAAGCATGTTTACAAGGGTTAGCTTGCCACTAATAGCTTGCCTTGGTTGGTGCAGTGGTTGAAGTTTTCTTCTTCTTCTTCTTCTTGGTAGAACTCCTCCTCCTCGAAGGCTTGGTCGGTACTATCGTCTAGAAATACATAGGGAGTGCACAATCACCAAACAGTACTTAACTAGGCTAAGTAGTATTCTAAACCACACAATTGATGATCTATTATCATCCCAAACATCACAAGTTTAATTCAATAGTTTCAGCCTTTTCATTTTGGAAAAGTAATTTCTACTCATTGAAATATTAAATAAAATTTAATATTCACCACCAAAATATGGGATCATGTGGACACATGTCCTCACCACATATTCTAACATGCGGGAATGAGATTTAAAGGTTGGATCAATATTACTTTGGTTTAAGTTTATTATTTAATGATTTAAAGTGACTAGAAATGCCTATATAGCATTATTTTGGTACTAGTCCAAAGTCACTGCCTGTAAACCTTAATATTATTACATATTTGGATAGATATGATGAAATGTGATTTTTGAGAGTTGGAATCAACTCAAAAGCTAACTTGGTTGATTTTATAAAAATGTTTCAAGTTGCAAAAGCTTCTGTCTTCTTATTTTTATTAGGAGAAATCTATAACTCTAAAATGAATTAAAATCCAACGGGCTTGGATAGAGTATTTCAATACTTTTCAGAAAAAATTAGTTTCATGCAGTTTGGATTTGTCAAACTCACAGAATTGAATTTTGAAACACTGGACAGAAACTATATTCTAACTAAAAAGAAAAACCTAGATTTGAATCGACGGGCTTGCGCGGGAAAGGAAATGGGCCGGCCCAGTGGCGCTACGCGGCGCGGGGCTCAGCTGACAGGAGGGGTCCACTTGTCAGCGGCACTTAAAACGCGAAACGGTACGCGCGCTGTGGGCCGTGCGATTAGAGGCTAGATCTACGGCTGAGGGTCGTCATCGATGACGGACAGGTCGCCGGCGAGCTCGAACCCTAGTGGCTCAGTGGGGGTCTACTAGGGGCATACCAGGGCTCCAGCGAGGTCGGCGAGGCGGGCGAACGAAGTGGAAGACGATGGCAAGGCGAGGCGTGGTCGCGGCGGAGCTGGGGGTGGCCGGAATCAACGGCACCCTTCTTCTCCAGAGGCGGCGGCTCCGGCTCCAATTCCGGCGAGTTGGTGCTCCACTTGCTCCGGCGAGAGTTGGGTGAGGTTCAGAGAGGTGAGGGGAGTGGAATGGTGTGAGTCTTTGGTGCTGGGGAGGTCTTCTTTTATAGGCTCGACGGTGAGACCGAGCGGGATGGGTGGTCGACGGTGGCGACATGGCTACGGCGAGCTAGCGGCATGGCTGGGGATTGCGATCGGTGGGCGGTTCCCTGGCGGTGCTCTAGGACTTCAATGCGGCCGTAGGGGCGGTGGTATGCGGTCGGGGCGAGGTGGCGCTCTGTGCGGCCGAAGCGGCGGTGTCCACGGCGAGCGGTGGCTGTGGGGCTTTGGGCAGCGAACGGAGGTGTCTGGGGTGTTCTCAAGGTCGAGGCGGAGTGGTGGGCGCGGGCTGGTGCCAGGGGGCGGTCGGTGCGAGCGGGGACAGTGCGCGCTCTGCGGGCGGCGTTGGCATGGTTCAGTGGCACTGGGCGCGGGTTCTTCTCTGTTGTCCATGGCTGCTCTTGGCTCGGGCAAGGGACAGAGAGGGGCGGTGCGGTGCTGACTACCTCCTAGACATGGAGAGGAAAGAGGAGGTGGTCTGCTGTAGCGGGGCAAGTTTGGCCGGCCAGGGTGGTGCTCGGCATGGCATTGCCTTGCCACTAGGGTGTAGGGGATGGGTTGCAAATGGCATGGTTTGATCAGAGGGGGACATAGAGATTAAATGGAGATCAAATGGGGGCAAAACTCTGTTCAAAATAGTGATCTAGGATTAGAGGTGTGATTCTGCCTGCCAAGTGTTTGATGAAATGGCCGCAAGAGAAAAAGTTTTGAATTTTGAGTTCACAAATTTTGGGTGATCTCCACTAGTGCTAGGTAGTCTCTGGTTGCAAGGGTTTTGAAAATGGTGCTCAAATAGATGGTTTTTGAAATAGGGGTGATCTATGCCTATGCATTAGATTCAATTTTAAACTGTCATTTAAAATAGTTTACAGAATGTTTTTAGTAGATCAAAAGGTGGGCCTTGGTACCTCATTATGTGTACTAGCAAGGGGTGTAAAGATCAAGAATTGTTTCTGTTAAGAATTGAGTACTAGGAATAGCCAAAGTAGGCATGAGAGTTAAATTTGTCAAAATGACCATTTCTTCATTTTAATTCTTTTTGATTTGATTTTCTTTAGGAAAAGTTTGGGAATTATGTAGATGATGTTTAAATCACCTAAGAAACATTTTACAAGCATTGGATCAATCAATCATGGCAATTCAAACAACTCCTATTTTAAATGCACACATATATGAATGCTTTCATTTTAAATTTGGAAAAGTTTTTGTTAACCCCATTTTTGGATGATTTGATCTTGATAAGCTTGGATTGAAGTTTTAGGATGTTACAAACCTTCCCCCCTTAAACAAAATCTCGTCCTGAGATTTACAAGGAAAACTAGGAACTAAAGAGATCTGGGAACTCTGTCCTAATGTAATCCTCACGCTCCCAAGTAGCTTCCTCCTCGGTATGGTTGCTCCACTGAATCTTGAGAAACTTGATACTCCTGGTCCTGGTGGTTCTGTAGGCTTCTCCTAAGATACAGATGGGCACTTCCCGATAGGTCAGGTCATTGTTGATTTCCACTGCTCTGTGATCGATATTCTTGAAAACTTCAGTCTTCTCAGGCACTTCCAAGCATTTGCGAAGTAACGAGATATGGAACACATTGTGGATGGCTGACATCTCCTCAGGCAATTCCAGCTGATACGATACTTCTCCTCGGCGGTTCAGAATCTTGAAAGGTTCGATATATCTGGGAGCTAACTTTCCCTTCAGACTAAAGCGTTGAGTTCCCTTCAAGGGTCAAACCTTGAGATATACGAAATCTCCGACATTGAAAGTCAGGTCTCTCCTTCTCTTGTCAGCATAGCTCTTCTGTCTAGATTGGGCGGTCTTGAGGTGCTCACGAACTTTGTGAACTTTCTCTTTTGCTTCTCGGAGGATGTCGGGTCCAAAGATCTGACTCTCTCCTACTTGCGACCAATTCAAAGGGGTACGACACTTTCTTCCATATAGGAATTCAAATGGTGCCATCTGCAAACTAGCTTGATAACTGTTGTTATATGAGAAGTCTACGAAAGGCAGGCAGTCTTCCCATTTTGATCCGTATTCCAACACACAAGCTCTAAGCATATCCTCCAAGATCTGGTTGACTCTCTCAGTCTGTCCATCTGTTTGCGGGTGATACGCGGTACTGAAGTTCAACTTGGTTCCTAATCGTTCTTGAACTTTCTGCCAAAATCTTGAAGTAAACTGAGTTCCTCGATCTGATACGATGGTCTTGGGGGTTCCATGCAGACTAACAATCCTATCAATGTACAACTCTGCTAGTTTTGCACTCTGGTAGGTTGTCTTGACTGGTATGAAGTGGGCTACCTTGGATAGTCTATCAACTATGACCTAGATTGAGTCATTTCCCCTACTAGAAGTAGGTAAACCGGTGATAAAGTCCATTCTGACGGAATCCCATTTCCATTCCGGAATCTGCAATGGTTGCAACAATCCTGCAGGTCTCTGATGCTCTGCTTTGACTCTTTGACAGATGTCACATTTGGCGATGTAGCTTCCGATCTCTGTCTTCATCTTGTGCCACCAAAATTGCTCTCTCAAATCCTGATACATCTTTGTTCCTCTGGGGTGGATAGAATAAAGAGTATCATGAGCTTCCTTCATGATAATTTCCTTCAGTTCCGAATCTGCTGGCACACAGATACGTCCCTTGTACCATAGTACACCTTCTTCGTCTTCGGTGAATCCAGGTACTTTGCCTGTACCAATACGACGTTTGATCCCGTCGATACTTTCATTCCCCTTCTGGGCTTCCTTGATTTGGCTAATCAAAGTGGGTTGAAGTTCAATGCTAGCTAGGAATCCTTTGCTAACTAACTCAGTCTTGAACTGCTCCAACTCCTCATACAAACTTGGTTGCTTCTCTTTGATCATGGCGTTCAGCCTACACGGCAATCTGCTAAGAGCATCCGCTACCACATTGGCTTTGCCGGGGTGATAGTGAATGTCAAGGTCATAATCCTTGATTAACTCTATCCATCTTCTTTGCCTCATATTCAACTCCTTCTGGGTGAAGATATACTTCAAGCTCTTATTATCGGAGTAAATCTCACAGCGATTACCCATCAAATAACGACGCCATGTCTTCAATGCTAGAACCACGGCTGCTAGCTCAAGATCATGGGTCGGATAGTTCTGCTCATGCTGCTTCAGTTGTCGAGACAGATATGCGATGAATTTGCCTTCTTGCATCAATACACATCCTAGACCAATCTTGGATGCATCACAATACACATCAAACGGCTTCTTGATGTCGGGCAGGATCAAAATTGGGGCTGATATCAATCTCTTCTTCAGCTCCTGGAAACTGGCTTCACACTTGTCTGTCCATTCAAACTTCTTGTCTTTCTTCAACAATTGGGTCATTGGTCGGGCTATGCTCGAGAATCCTTCTACGAACTTGCGGTAATATCCCGCTAATCCGAGAAATGAACGAGCTTGGGTTTGATTGGTTGGGGCTTCCCATTCTTCGACATCTTTGATCTTGGTGGGATAAACAGAGACTCCTCTGGCAGACACAATATGTCCTAGGAATCCTACTTCTTTCAGCCAAAACTCACACTTGCTGAACTTCGCATATAACTGATGCTCTCTCAGGGTTTCTAGGATGATTCTCAGATGCTGGGGAGGGCTCCTTTTATAGGTTCAGAGAGGTGAGGGGAGTGGAATGGTGTGAGTCTTTGGTGCTGGGGAGGGCTCCTTTTATAGGCTCGACGGTGAGATCGAGCAGGATGGGTGGTCGATGGTGGCGACATGGCTACGGTGAGCTAGCGGCATGGCTGGGGATTGCGATCGGTGGGCGGTTCCCTGGCGGTGCTCTAGGACTTCAATGCGGCTGTAGGGGCGGTGGTATGCGGTTGGGGCAAGGTGGCGCTCTGTGCGGCCTAAGCGGCGGTGTCCACGACGAGCGGTGGCTGTGGGGCTTTGGGCGGCGAACGGAGGTGTCTGGGGTGTTCACCAGGTCGAGGCGGAGCGGTGTGCACGGGCTGGTGCCAACGGGCGGTCGGTGCGAGCGGGGACAGTGCACGCTCTGCGGGCGGCGTCGGCATGGTTCGGTGGCACTGGGCGCGGGTTCTTCTCTGTGGTCCATGGCTGCTCTTGGCTCGGGCAAGGGACAGAGAGGGGCGGTGTGGTGCTGGCTACGTCCTAGACATGGAGAGGAAAGAGGAGGTGGTCTGCTACAGCGGGGCAAGTTTGGCCGGCCAGGGTGGTGCTCGGCATGGCATTGCCTTGACACTAGGGTGTAGGGGATGGGTTGCAAATGGCATGGTTTGATCAGAGGGGGACATAGAGATTAAATGGAGATCAAATGGGGGCAAAACTCTGTTCAAAACAGTGAGCTAGGATTAGAGGTGTGATTCTGCCTGCCAAGTGTTTGATGAAATGGCCACAAGAGAAAAAGTTTTGAATTTTGAGTTCACAAATTTTGGGTGATCTCCACTAGTGCTAGGTAGTCTCTGGTTGCAAGGGTTTTGAAAATGGTGCTCAAATAGATGGTTTTTGAAATAGGGGTGATCTATGCCTATGCATTAGATTCAATTTTAAACTGTCATTTAAAATAGTTTGCATAATGTTTTTAGTAGATCAAAAGGTGGGCCTTGGTACCTCATTATGTGTACTAGCAAGGGGTGCAAAGATCAAGAATTTTTTCTGTTAAGAATTGAGTACTAGGAATAGCCAAAGTAGGCATGAGAGTTAAATTTGTCAAAATGACCATTTCTTCATTTTAATTCTTTTTGATTTGATTTTCTTTAGGAAAAGTTTGGGAATGATGTAGATGATGTTTAAATCACCTAAGAAACATTTTACAAGCATTGGATCAATCAATCATGGCAATTCAAACAACTCCTATTTTAAATGCACACACATATGAATGCTTTCATTTTAAATTTGGAAAAGTTTTTGTTAACCCCATTTTTGGATGATTTGATCTTGATAAGCTTGGTTTGAAGTTTTGGGATGTTACACGAACATAGCCTCGGGGGCTACTCCCATCGGGAGCGCTGGCGCGCACCCGATAGAAATCCAATTGTGTATAAAAAAATATCCATTATTGAAAGTACCTTTGAGTTTTACATCAATGTATCCTCAAAAAGGTATCCTCAAAACAAAGGTTACTCCCATCGAGAGCCAGTATAAAGCATTAAAATTATCTGATAAAATCAGAAATATTGGTGGACCAGCAGGCCAACCGCCAAAAACGCCAAAAATCTTAGATCACGCTCAGACGCGACAAAAAATCTGAATGTCGTGTTTAGAAACATGAAGTTAAGACCCCAGGATTCGTCTTGTGTGGCCTGGTAATCGCACAAGAATGTGCTCTGCCAGTAAAATATCGGTATCAATGATACGATGAAAAATCTCGACGGATGCATTGGGTACCCGATAAAATAGAAGTTGGAATTCAGTATTCGATAAGACCTCAGCGGCTCGAACTGAATTATGCTAGTAATAAATTCCGAGTTCAGGCCTAGGGACTTGAATTTGATGTAGGACAACGTTGTTTTTGCCCAGGAGTAACTAACTGATTCCCGATCCATCGGAAGCATCAGACTCGTTGTGCCAAATCCCTATGAAAAATAAAGAATAGCGAAATAAAAAGAAGGAAAAAGAAACTTTGAGACTCAACCTAAAAACCGCGGTTCAGGTAGACTCTCGGGGGCTACTGACATAGGTACGATTACTTGGATGCTTATGATTTACTACCCTATACTGGGTAAAGGGCTTCCGCCCACGAAGATTTCAGATGATAGCCCAAGGAAGCAATCGACAAAGTCTTTGATTGTATTAGGAAATAGACTATGAACCGACATGGAGTTGGTATTGTAATTACATGTGTATGAAACCTATCCGCGTACAGCTTTGAGACCCGTCCTATTATATATAGGATGGGAGAAACCCAAGCGAGGGTACCGAAAACTCCCAGACAACTTGTAATAGTGTGATTCCCAAATATCCAGGCGACTTTGACTCCATTGTTTTCCTGACACCCAACAAAATCCCCAGCGTTCTCTTTTCCGCGAAACCCTAAGTCCATCATCATGGGAATTGCCGAGGTTACACCTCGTCAGTTAAAGTTTAAACAATCATTATTGTTAATCAAATGTGATCGATGTCGTTCGCGCCTTATTTGATAAGCATGGATTTGAGATGCGTTATGACTTAATTTGGAACAGACAAAAGTTAACTATAAAAATATAAATATTCTTTAGGCATTATGTATGACTTGGGGTACCAATATTCACTTCAAAACATAAGTATATTTAGGGCGTGATGGGTTTAAAAATATTAATAAGTTTAAAGCCTTACAACAAGTATGTATAAAAGTATGGGATCATTCACCTTCAGCTTAAGTGAATGATGAGTTTAAATGTGATTGGTTATTATGAATATAATTTATCTTTTTAAGGAAAGTAACTTTAGATGATTTATAATAATCTATTAAAGTTTGAAATCATGAATAGTTAAGATATAAGTAACATTCACTTTTATTATAAGTGAATAATGATTAAAGTTTACTTAAATTGTTGGTTTACTTTGGAATTATGATTTTAAAGGAGTTTTATAAAGTTAACAAGTTATTTAAAAGTATTATTATAGACTCTAGTTATTTTTTTGGATGTGGTATTTAAATGTACGAGATTTATGGTTTTATATAAAATTATGATTATTTCTTATTTAAGAAATGTTTTAAAGAATTTACGAACTAGATGATAAATAAGGATTTATTTCTTAATAACCTTAAAATGTGTTGGAATAATAGAATTAATATTTTTGTAGTAAAACATACACACTTAAGATCTTAGAAGTGAATTTTATTTAATTTTAGGTGTTATCCTTATTTTTACCAAATTCCATAAAGGATTATAAATCTTTAAATATTTGCTTCAAGTTTTATTTGTAAACAAATTAAGTTAGTCTTTTTATAAAATAGTAGACCTGTTTTTTGTATGTAAAAATGATTTTTATTCAATTTTAAGTCTTTATTTTATTTTATGAAATTTCTTTTAGGTTTTAATGGTATTAATATTTATATACATTTTGTTTAACTCAGAAAAGTCATGTAATATTTTTCCTAGGTATATATTATTTTTGTGATCATTTTGATATATTATAACTATTTTTAAGATTTTTCTAAATTTTTCTATAGCTTAGTTAACTTCAGGGGTATATTTGTAATTAGATATTTTTAATAAGTCCTCTTTCAAAACATGGGCATAACCCACTAGGCTGGCCCAACCTAACCCGACCCTCTTGGGTTGGTTAAACCCCACTGGGGTCGTATTGGGCTAGTACCCGGCCTAGTACCCCTCGCTCTCTTCCTTCTCTCTCCTCTCTCTCGCGACGCCCTCCTCCTTGAGACGGTCCAACGTCACCGCCGTGGTTGCGCTCGATTCTGGCCGCTCCAAGCCGCCTCGACCACCACCGTGGTGCTATACGACATGGATAACGACGTCGCGCCTCTCTATCCAACTCGATCTGCCTCCCGTGCTCCCTCTTGGCCGCGCTGATCCCCCACCTCGTGGCTAGGATTTGGGCTCCATCGCGGTCCCGATGTTCCGGTGCTCCCCTGTCGCTGCTTTGGTCTTGCGGTGTTACCTTCCTTCCACGGCCTCCCCTCTCGCGGCTTAGCGCGGGTTGCAGTGCCCCCTCTAGGGTGCTCCCGTGCCGCCGTGCACTTCACCGTCGCCAACCTTCCCCTCTTCTTCCTCTTCAATATATTATCAAGGACCTTGAGTAAGTTCACCCTATTCTCATCTCTGTGCTCTACCTTGCCTCTATTCCATGCCATGTGGTCACTTGTGATGGATTTCCTCATTTAGGGTTCATCCCTAAATTCCTAGGGTTCATCCCTTGTAGTGATAATGAATAGAGCCTTTTGGTTTAATTTTCAGTGCAATCTCCTTATTGATGACCTACTGACAATATGTTGCTATACTTTGTTGCTCATGCTTCTAGTACTATGTTCACTATCATAAAACTCTCTGTAAAAGCATGCTTAGTTTAATGTGGATGTCCAACTTGTTGTGGTTGTGGATTTACTCCTATGGAGTTGAGTTGGGATGTTCCTTGTACTGATACTTGGTTAACTGCTTACTTGTGAAGCACTGATGTGTTTAGTCTCAGGATTTAATCTTGTTTCTGTGTAAATATAAAGTTACCAGTGCTAGTCTCTGCTTTGAGATTAATAAGGAGGTGATTTATAAAGAAATAATTCATGTTTGTTTATAGGAAAATGGTTTGGCTTTCAGATGTATTTGCTTGCAGATAAACTAGTGACTGGTTTAGTTAAAGTAATTGGTAGCTTCTACTAATATGGTCCTTCTATTGTGAGGCCTCCTTGAAGTGTACACATAGCCTGCTCCCATTTAGTATGATCTGCTGTCATTAGGCTGGTTGTGTTGCCCTTGATAACACTTGATGCTTTACTAAAGTGGAAACTGACTACTAGAGTGGTGCAATCAATGATGTGTTTGATTAAGAACTATTTGTCATCCTTGACAAAGATCTTGAATGAAATATGATTGCTAGTAATTTTAATCTAGAGAAGTGATTTAGATTACCTGGTGTAGCTTAAATCTATTTTCTTGATGAAAGGGCATGTATGCCCCCATGTGTGGTTTTGCTAATTAATGACAATCCCTATAGACTAATGTGCAAATTGAGTTTCACTTATAGGTTTGTCCATTGGCATCGCTTGGACCATGTGTTGGTTTCAAGGATGAAAAAGAAGAAGCAATGTCCAAGGGCTTTGTGCCTATTGGAATCAAGTAGAAGAAGAAGATCAAGTATGTCTTGAAGAAGAAGAAGAAGAAGAAGAAGATGGAGTTCCTCATGGCAATCTTCAAGACATCATCAAGCATTGAAGTGCAAGCTCGAGATGCGTCATCTCTAGAAGATCTCATTCTTGAAGCTTGCCATCCTCGGCAATCATGGAATGATGAAGGCAAGTTCGAATAAGAGGCTTCCCCATGGAGTATGGGGGAGCATTTCTCAAGACTTCATCAAGCAAGTGCAATCAAGAAAGGTGTTCCATCTTGAAGGTGACAAGATCGTCTACATCAAGCTCAAGTGGGATGCTCAAGGCAAAGGTATGATCGTGATAGGGTTTCTATTTTACCGGTCTCTTGTAGTGTTCTTGTAGTGTTGGGAGACCGGGTTTAGGATAGATAGCCGTACTATCAAGAGGGGCTCTTGAGTGGGTGACTCGTTCGTATCTTTCGAAGAGAGCTCAAACCTTTGCATACATAGCATCATCTTTCTTGGTTGTTGTTTGGTTCTTGTCCATGTGAGGATCTAGAGCTTGTGGTTATCTTCATAACAAGATCTAGTTCGTCAAAAATGGATTTTCCTTGCATATCTTATTGCGTTTTTTGATCTTGCGGGTTTTTCCGGATCCACACCTTGGGAGGTATCTCACATATATATTTATGGTATTTTCTCCCTTGGTGATACCCAATATTTCACCTTTTGTTGGATTCTAATCTTTATTATCTTTCCAACAAAATTGGTTTCATCCCAATTAGAGTTTCCAAGCTCAACTTCTTGTGTTTTGGGTTCTAGAGGTTTTACCGGTTCATCGCTTCTGAGAGGTCATACCTTTCTCTATTTTATTTTATCCTCTCTTTTTGGACTATGATGTTTCTTTGCATAATATTATAGAGATTTTTGTTCTCATCAAAACGTGCCCAAGGTCATCGAAATCCGAGTCCGGAGTCAAAAGTTATTGAAGTTTTCGTGCAATGTTGTCCAACATTTTTGCTTGACCGGTAGTACCGGCCCAAGTTCCGGCCAAAGTTCCGGTAAATCTCGTTTTTCTTCTGTATCTTGTGTTTCTATTTAGAGGTAGTACCGGTGGGGCACCGGTAGTTCCGGTGGAGCGCGAATCTGGCCCAAACGAGCAGATTTCTCTTGCCTATTTAAGGGTCCCCTCTTCCCAAAAGTTTCCCCAACTTTGGAGGTCATTTTTGCTAGCTCTTCCACTCTCTCTCCTCCATTGTTGATCTTCAAAAGCTTGTCCTCTTCCCTTCCTCCCATTATTCTTGCATCTCTTTGAGGGATTTGAGAGAGGAGATCTAGATCTACAATCCCCACTAAATCAAATCCCTTCTTTGTGAAGGAATCCTTGGGATCTAGATCTTGGAGAGTTTTGTGTTCTCATCTTGTGTTCTTCCTCCCTTATTCTACCAATAGCTTTTGTATCTTTGGTGGAATTTGAGAGTGAAGGACTTGCCTCTTGCATTTGGTGCATAGGTTTGAGTTCTCCTCAGAGATTCGGCGAGTTCAAGCCCTTGGGCTTGTTTCTCTTGGGTTCTTGGAACCCTAGACGGTTGTGGTGTTGGATTGTTGACCTCTTGTGGTCTTGTAGCCTTTTGTGTCCTTGTTGCCTTTTGTGGCTTTGTAGCCTTTGTGGCATTGTTGTTGGGAGCCTCCAATTGAGTTGTGGATATTGCCCCAACCTTGTACGGGTTCGGTGACCGCCCTCAAGTGTCCCATAGTGGAACGTGAGTAGGCCTTTGTGGCGAGCTCATGGGAGAATAGGGTGAGCCTTTTGTGGCATCGGTAGGTTGCGTGCCTTCGCATCTTGGGGTGAGGCCTTGTGTGGCGTTGGGTGAGCATCGAGCCACCACACCTCGAGGTGAGCCACTTGTGGCGTTCAAAGTACATTGCGCCCCCGCACCTCTCCAACGGAGACATAGCTTCTTTGGAAGTGAACTTCGGGAAACAAATCATCGTCTCCGCGTCCATCGGTTATCTCTCAACCGAGCCCTTTACTTATGCAATTTACATTGTGATAGCCTTCGTGCTTGAAGTACTATATCTTGCTATCACCTTGTTGCTTGTCTTGCTTAGCATAGGTTGTTGGTGCACTTAGTGAAACTAGTGGATATATGTTTTGGCTTGATAAATTAAACGTTAAGTTTTATTCCGCATTTATTAGAGCCTAGACCGTAATAATTTTTAAAACGCCTATTCACCCCCCCTCTAGGAGACGTCCATTTCCCTTTCACTTGATCTATTGGCTACTTCCTGTATATAGTACTTGTGGATTAGTGATCAGCAGTATTGACCCTTGCTGTCTTTTCTAAATAAAGTGAATATATATGATTCCTGAATCTTTTAGGAAGATGATTATCTATTCTTGAGATGGTATACTTAAGATGTTGTGCTTGAACTTGTACTCAAGGAAAAATGAGTCTGCTAGGTACAGAGGTGCTACCCTCTGGGAATGTGCCCTGTAACCTAGGAAATGTGATTTATATCTAGTTAAAACTAGATCAAAGGGTTAGTGATGCTGGTTTGAGACCCTGCCTGTGCAAGAACACATGCCTTATCTAGCAGTTTATTATCTGTTGTCCAATATGTTCACTTATCATGTGCTTGCAAGAAAATGAATGTGTAAGATGGAAAATGATTAGATCTAAATGTTGGCATATACCCTGGTAGCCTTGTCTTGATGTTGCCTTTTACTTCTGGCTTGTGGTAGCCTTGGATTTGTTTTGGCTTCCTCTTGGCCTTGTATTGCTCCTCCTGGTGTTGTTGCTCCTGTGGGGCCTTGTTCTCCACCAAGTACATCCCCCTCCTCAAGTCACCATCTTTGCTGGTGATCTCCTGGGTTTTCTATGGTGGAAAGCGACTTGAACTTGTGGTATGGTTGCAAGATCTGGTGCTATTCTTGGATGTGCTGGTGACAAACTGTGGTTGGGCTCTCTACGAAGTGAATAGCAGAGCTTACTTTGCCCTATGCTGCTAGGATTTAAACTGCCCCTTTGCTTTGTGCTGCTGACACCTCAATGCATGCATTTAGGTGTGTGAGCTGCTTCACTAGTTGCTTTGGCTATGGATGAGATCAAGTAAATATGGTTTAAACTTCCCCATCCTTTTACTATTACTTGTCTTAGTGAAACTTGCCCCTTCAGCCTATGATGTTGTTCTGAGGCCTTTATTGCTTTAAAGAACAAATTCTACACTTGATGGATTTTGTCCTTTCTTCGGCTCAGTGATGTTTGGAAAACAGTGCATTACACTATTAAAAACTGAGAGCAAAACTAACTCTAACCCCTTCTTTGTTTTATTTCTTTTTCTATCTTATTTGCAGGCACAAGACCAAGGGATGAAGATTAAGAAGTTTTAGTATAGGGTTTAGTTTAGGTTTAGCCTTTTATTTTCATTTGTAATCTTTTCTTTTTCCTTTTTCTAAGAACAATGTAATATCTATATATTATGCAATAAAGCTTTTATTTCTTTTATTACTGTTGCTTATCTAGTGTAATTTCTTATTTCTTGAGCAATTCTTGTATTTATTTATTACTTATTGAATAAAGGAAATAACTAAGATATAACTATTTGTGGTGCCCTAGCATACCACTGCATGATGTAGTACACTATAGTCGTTGACATAACACCAATTAAACACCGTTCCACCAGTATTATATCCCCTCAGAGTGGTACAACAGAAAAATCGAGGGTCCAAGGCATGACTTTAGATTACATACATCACATTACAAAAGATCCAGGAAACTTCCTCGGAACAGTGAGGAACATTATGCAGAAGAAAGCCAAAAGAGCAGCCACCATCAGCTATGGTGAACTTACACCAAGACAGCTATGCACAGATAATCTAGACACCAATATCGCGGGGAACTAAGGGGTCCCACCCATGTGCTAGATTCTCCACGAGAAATCAATAGCCTCACAATAAGGTCATCCGTCCATGCAAAAGGGAGAAGATATAGCTGACTTTCCTGTCCCATTCCAACTCTTATGGTTGACGCGTAATATACAGCGCTAGAGATATTATGTTCCTTTACCACTGGAACTGCATCAATAGATTATTACCATTTGGTAAACAATCCATAATCATATTATTATGAAAATAGTGTTTTCTGACCATTTTGAAATGCAGGTGATGACAACATTTGAGTTAGAATTATTTGATAGAAAATAACCGAACGACATGAGCAAGTTGTGAACTTGCCTTTTGTGATTGCAAGATTATGCACTCACGGCCTTCGAGACAATAGAAGATCCAAATTTTGTAATTAGCATCATTGGTCCAGTAAGGTCAAATGTTTAAAGAAGCAATATGATGTGATGCATAAGTAATGTAATGCAGTTTGGAAAACCCTGGAGTAATACCCAATATGGCGCACATGTTAAGTTTGGGTGATTTCTTTAAGATTTAGTTTGTCTATATGTTTACTTTACAAACAAATATATATAATTACAAGGAACTTAATACTAACATGTATGATTCAAAGTAAGTATAACAACACATGATTAGAGTTATTTGGTATTATGTAACTGATACGTCCATTTTGCATCACTATTCTATGTCATAATTCACTGGTATTCATTGATATATTTCGTATTGAGAGGTGATACTTATGTTATTTCATCTGTTTTTGCATGGTTGATGACTTTTGGAGCATGGACCACTGCAGTCAGGATTCTGATGGAAAAGGTGCTGTTTGGAGGCAAAATTCGTGAAGATCAGAAAATCCAGGAAAATATACAGAAAATCCTATTTTTCTAGAAGACGAAGGAAGCTAGAAGGAGGCCTGGAGATGGGCCACAAGGGGCCCACACCACCCCCTGGCGCAGGCTAGCCTAGGTCGCGCCACCAGGTGGTGTGGCCACCCTGGTCCACCCCTGGCACTCCCCTCTGGCTGTAACAATTGTGTTGAATCTTGCATAGTTCATAGGGGAAATTTTCCCGGTGTTGATTACTCTTTGTAGTTGATGCTATTGTGTGAACCATTGAATTATTGTTTATGTTCAGATTGTTATACATCATTATTCCAACTCTGATCATGATCCATATGATGTCTTGTGAGTAGTTCGTTTTGTTCTTGAGGACATGGGAGAAGTCATGTTGTTAGTAGTGGAGCTGTGTTGAGAAAGATTCAATAGTTTGATATTTAAGTTGTGGTGTACTTCTTCTAGTGGTGTCATGTGAACGTCGACTACATGACACTTCACCTATATGGGCCTAGGGGAATGCATTGTGTATTTGGCTACTAATCGTAGGGGTTACCGGAGTGACAGAAACCTGAACCCCCGTTAGGAAACCATTGCACAAGGGACGTAAGGGTCTTAGAGTTTAAAGCTGTGGTTAGGTTTTGATACATTGCAAATGTATATATAATTTTTGATGTTCCATGCTTGGTTTTATCCACTTTCTTGTGTTTTTTTCACACTTTGGAGTACTTTTCATATGATTTCTTGGACTAACCTATTAACAGGAGCCACAGTGTCTGCTACCTGTTTTCTGCTGTTTTTGGTTCCAGGAAAGTCAGAAAATGAATATTCTCGGAATTGGACGGGACAAAAGCCAAAGTGCCTATTTTTCCGGAAGTCATCAGATGCCAGAGTACAAGACGAAGAGGGGCCAGGGGGCCACCACACCACCTGGCCGCGCGGCCCAGCCTGGCCCACGCCAGGGGGTGGTCTGGCCGACCCCAGCAACCCCTCGGCCTATCCTTCCACCTATAAGATACCCTCAGGACAAAAACCCTAAGTACCCGATCAAAAATCCACTAAAGAGTCTATAGCCGTCGTCATCTCTATCCCTAGATCGGGAGGGATCTGAAGCTCTTCCCGGCACCCTGCCGGAGAGGGGAATTCACCCTGAAGGCCTTCTTCATCACCATGCAAGCCTCCGGTGTGATGCGTGAGTAGTTCATCCTTGGACTACCGATCCATGTAGTAGCTAGATGGCTGGTTCTCCTCCTTTGTGCTTTCATGTCTAGATCTTGTGAGCTCCGTTCATGATCAATATCATCTATTTGTAATTCTGCATGTTGTGTTTGCGGGGATCCGATGGATATTGAGATGCTATTTCAGATTGATTATTTATTCTATCATGTCTTTGTTATTTGTGATCTTGTATGCTTTCCGTTGTTAGTAGCTATCTTGGCCAAGTAGATGCTAGCAACTCCAAGAGTTAGTATTTATGCTCGATAGTGGGTTCATGCCTCTGGTAATTTGGGGAAGTGACAGAAATCTCTAATGTACTAGATGTGCTATTGCTACTAGGGAGAAAACAACAATCCTTTGTTCATAGAACAATCATATTGTTTACTTTACACGCAGTTCGTAAAGCAATAATCTGTTGCTTGCAACTTAATACTGGAGGGGGTTCGGATGATAACCTGAAGGTGGATTATTAGTCATAGATGCAGTTGGATGGCGGTCTATGTATAATGTTGTAATGCCCAATAAAGTCTCAAAGGAGTCAATATGATTAGTATATGCATGTATTGCTTTCTCGATGTTTGTCAATTGCCCCGTTGTAATTTGTTCACCCAGCATGTTATCTATCTAAGGAGAGCCACCTCTAGTGAACTATGGATCCCGGTCCTTGTCTTTTACATACAATCTATAAACTGTTTACTTCTTTGTGTTTACTTTCTGCAAACTTTTACTTCTTTCCATTCGATACGTTTAATTCTTTGTTTTCCGCAAAACACGGTGAGATTGACAACCTCATCGCAAGTTGGGGACAAAGTTCTGTGGTTGTGTTGTGCAGGTCTCCACGTTGCTACTAGCACCGGTAGTGCGCCCTGCCAAAGCTCAGCTAGTAACACCTTTGGGGTGTTTCCTTGCTCCTACTGGTTTGATTAAACCTTGGTTTCATAATTGAGGGAAACTTGCTGCTGTGCTCATCATACCTTCCTCTTGGGGTTCCCAACGAGCTCTACATCAACCACGCACCAGCACTTTTCTGGGCGTCGTGCATTGAGCCATCAGGTTTCTACCTTGATTACTTTCTCTTACTTACGGATGTTTGCAAGGGGTATAATCACAAGTATGTATTAGTCCTAGGAAGGTCGATAGATTAGCACTGGTTCACCCACATAACACTTAGCAAGCTAAAGAAGATTAATCAACTACATGAAGCGAAAGCACTTGACAGTATTCCCATGTGTCGTCGAGAACGTTTGGTCATCTTAAGTAATACAACCGGCTTGTCCTTTGCTGCATAAAGGATTGGGCCACTTGCTGCATCTATTCCTACTGTCTTTTATTTACTCGTACTTTGTTTACTTGCATTATGAAAACCCCCTAAAAATCCGTTTACTAAGTATTTGCAGACAATTCTTGATCCATACCACTAGCCAGCACCTTCTGCTCCTCGTTGGGTTCGACACTCTTACTTATCGAAAATACTGCGATACACCCCCTATACTTGTGGGTCATCAAGACTATTTCTGGCGTCGTTGCCGAGGAGTGAAGAGCTATTGGAGAGTGGAACTGGTAAAGGAAACTTCTACTGTGAGTATTGTTTACTTCTATTAGTTGCTTAATTTTCGTTATGGATAATCCACTGAGTTTCTTATTTGGTAATGCTACTACCACTGGCTAAGGTAGTAGATAAGCCACCACTAGCTGAGAATGATGTTTTCAAAATACCTACAAGAATTATTGATCGTGTTATGGATAACTACTATGTTGGGGATGGAACTGTCCATCCCGGTGATCATTTACTCTTTATACACGAATTATGCGGGTTGTTCAAGTGTGCAGGTATTACTACAGATCAAGTTAAGAAGAAGTTATTCTTATTATCACTAAAAGGAAGAGCTGAGGACTGGTATAAGCTGTTGAAGAATGGTCAAGCTCTTGAATGGGAGGAAATAGTGCCTCTCTTTTATTCAAAGTTTTATCCTCCTAGTGAGATTCATAAAGATCGGAATCAAATATACAACTTTTGGCCTCTTAATGGAGAGAGTATAGCTCAAGCTTGGGGGAGATTGAAGTTACTAATGCTCAAATGTCCCATTCATGATCTCCCCAACAATATTATTATCAATAAACTTTTATGCAAGGCTTTCTCTTCATGACAAGGATTTATTGGATGCTTCTTGTGCTAGATCATTCACTCGCATGGAAGAAGAAGCTAAATGGGATCTTCTGGACCGTATTCAAGACAATGCTGAAGCTTGGGAGAATGACAAAGGTAGAAAGTCAGGTATAAATTATGATTATGAATGCATTGAATCTTTTATGGGAACTGATGACTTTCAAAATATTAAAAATGCTTATGGTCTAGACTCTCAAGCTATTGCTTCTTATTTTAAGGCTTTTGCTTCCTACATTGAAGTGCCTAAAAAGAAGTGGAATAAGTAACATGAACCTTGTAAAGATGTTGCTAAGAGTGTTCCTGCAAGAAATACTGAAGTTTATACTACTAATCATGTCTTACCTAAACCTTACATTGATAAAATCTCTTTCCCATGTAAGATAAAGGAACATTCTATGATAGCTAGTATGGTTGATGAAAGTAGGAATGAAGCTATTGAACCTGATAAACAAATGGTTGATGAACCTATAATAGCAAATATGAAAGACTTTGTTACTAAATATGAAGAAGAGGGACACACTATCCTTTGTAAGGATACCTCTAATATTGTTTCACAAAGTAGTGTTATGAGAGCTAGTATTCCTGTGTTTTCTGTTAGAATAAGTGATCATTGCTATGATGGTCTTTGTGATAGTTATATTGTTAAGTTTATGCATGATACTGAAATTTACTATGAAAGAGGGAAAAGTGTTCGTATGCATCTCAACAATATCAGGTTTCCTTGTTTTATGCTGAAAGTTTTTATGTTGCATTTCTTTTGCCTTCTTATGCAAGTAGCCTATGGTTTCAACAACTTGTTTGTTTACAAAATTCCCTTGCATAGGAAGTGGGTTTGACTTAAATGTGTGTATTTTTTCTTCTTAATGCTCCCTTTCACTTCAATTCATATTCCTGTGTGAGCATCTTTGAAATCATCATGCCCATCTTAATGGCTATAAAGAAAGGGCTTTTTGGGAGACAACCTAGTTTGTTTTTGCTTTCAGTTTGTTTTTGTTTCTTTGAGTCTTGGAAGTTATTACTTCGGTAATAAACTCTCCTTATCCTTTTTGTTTGGTTTTTGTGTCAAGATCAACCTCTAATGAGAGAGAAGTAATATTTGGGGAAGTTGCTGTCCCAAAACAGATTTTTGTGCTTCACCGTAAAAATTCGTGAGAGATCTCTGTCTGTCAGATTGACCTGTAATTTTTTGTGATTCTGTCCCAGGTTGTTATTTAACTTTTGTTAGTTTTGCACTTTTTGATTTGAGCAACATAAGATTTTCAAAAAAATTGATATTTACCTGCTGGTCTGTTTTGACAGATTTTGCCAATCTTGCATTTGCTTCTTTATTCGATTTCCTTTTTGAATTCTTTTTGGGTTTTCGGAAGGAGTTGCTACAGTAGCTTATATTTTGATGGTTTTCAGTTGAAGTTGGACTCAAAAGGTTTGATCACTTCATATATACTAATGTTGCTAATGAGAACTGTGTGGAGTTTTGTGTGAACGAAATTTCCGGGAAGTGGAGATAATGGTGTAATAAGGAAGAGAAGGGTTTTATGACTCAAGTAATAAATGCATGAAAAGGAATATATCGATGATATTCAAGTGGTGACTCCGGAAGAATCTACTAGATACCAAATTCAGAGACCTGCAGAGCCCGTTTTCAAATAGGTAACAATTCTAGTAAGAAAAGTTCCGCGAAAATACTATCCAACTATATTTTTTCAGTTTTTAGTCAATATGGAAAGCTACGAAGCGAAAGGGGGACGGAAACAGAGCCGGGGTGGCTCACACCACCCTGTGGAGCGGTCCCACCCCTGGCCGCGCCACCAGGTGGTGTGGCCACCCCAGACTCCGCCTCCGACTCGTTTTCTCCCAGTACTTTCCTTTTTTTATGAAACTTCATAATATATAACCCCCCCCGGATCTCCCGAGGTTAGTATATCATGTTTTCGTCGTGTTTTTGTTTCGATCTTTTTCTGACAGGCAGGGTCCCAGATTTGGAGCTACAATGTCTTCCTATGGATCATCCAAGGAAGATTCTTTAGAGGATATCTTCAACCCATACATGAGAGAGTTGAAGATTCATCCCAAGGAGTTGTTGCTTGAAGATGGGGAGCTCCGGATAAAAGAAGTTCGAGGCCCTAACGGTGAAGGAAGTCTGGAGGACAGGATGGAAGCACTGGAGTAAGAAGTCTTTAGGTACAGGAAGATGGCGGAACGCGAAGTGGATATCATCCATAAGATTTGTTTCGAACTCATCGCCGAGCACCAAAAGGAGACTGCTGAGCTCAAGGATGAAGTCCTCTCACTCCGCCAAACAACCAATGAACTTCAAGCATAGCTCTACGATGTTCAAAATCAAAACTGTGAGTACGAAGTTAGATTTAAATGCATAAGTGCTGCTGCAAGTTTCAGGATGCTAGAGACCACGATGTCCTTTGTTGATGGGAAGACCTTACCCTGGAAGTTGGATGAAGTCGAGAGGATACCACCACCACCGAAGGAGCAATTCGTCATCAGGTTTGGCATCCCCTTGGCTTGTTCCAAGCTTGGGGGAGTGCCACGGTATCACATCACTATCTTCTATCTTTTTACCTTTTTAGTAGAGTCATATGATGAATAGAGAAGTTATTATGTAGGATGGTTTGCATTATGGAAGTGTCCCCTCTCTCGTTAGATATGTATCCCTTGGTGTGAGTTGCCGTTATGGAATATTAATGAGAAGTTCTATCATTTACTCTTTTGCATAGCTTATATTAGTTTTCAATTCGTGGTTATATGATTGATCTTGTTATTAGTATTGGTATCACTTTGGGATAATTGAGTTAATTTAGTTGGTCTTGGCAAACCTGTCTTGGTCAGTAGCAACACTATTTTGAGAGTTGAATGAAAAAGATAAAAGTACTCTAAAGAAATATATTTTCATCATCTTTCTTTCTTGATTTGCTCATAAGTCTAGTATTCTCTAGTTAAGATCTTTTGTGCTTCCAAGGAAGATTGCATGTTTGTCTTTATCACTTGTATGTTTGTTTGTTTCCTTCAACTCTTATACTTGCTACCCAGCCTTGCTAGCCAAAAACCTGTACTGAGAGGGAATTCTTCTCGTGCATCCACTTCCTTTAAACCAAACCCATGCCATTTGTGTCCACCATACCTACCTATTAGCATTATTGCTATTCCAAGTAAATTCTTGTTTTATCTACCTTCCAAATTAAACTTGTTATGTGAAAATTAGTGATTAAAGCTCTCACAAACTTGACGGCACACTTTACTTTGTTGCACTTAATAAACTTGAACCATTGTGCTCACCTATGTTGTGTATATGCTTGCGCTTTGTAAGTTGTGAATTAGCAGAACCATGCTGTCATGGGGAACGCTTTCAACATTGCACTGGTACTTTGTACCTAGTTGATATCATGTTCTTTTGTCTATGGATGTCGTCGGTGTGAAATGAAAGGGGAGCTTGTAAGTCCATGGAGTTATGCATGTGTGTTAGAGAAACGCCTGGGCCGCTGGTCTAATCCATGATGACATGGTGGAAACCTATAGCGTAACCATAACGAGCATCTATGAAGCATTCTTCTTATAAAAAAGAGTCCGATATTGAGAAAAAAGAGAAAAAGAAAAAAGAGATTATGAAAAGAGGAAAGAGAGAAAAAAGCACCATATTCCCATGGTAAATAAGAAGATTGATGAGATGCTTGTTGTCTGCTTGCCTTGTCATTTTGATATGGGGATTCTTCCGTATCATCGGGCAAGGGGTACCCCGTTGGCGGTTCTCTATGATGCACATATGCTTACGATGACAAGAACTTACTGGTGACTAAACTTGAGTAGCATGAGGAGCGGCCCTCGTATTCAAGGGACATGAGATTCTCAATTTACAACTTGTCAATGCATATCCTCATATTTGATCACTTTAACCTTAATCACCTAAAGATAGGGGCAATGAGAGCTGAAAGCTAGTAAGTATCATAATTTTTGGGAGCTCTTTATGAGACTTGCAATCCCTGCTTCCCTCTGCGAAGGTCCTTTCTTTTACTTTTTAGATTGAGTCAGTAAACCTATTCCCTTCTATCTCAGCAAGTATTTTGAGTTGTTGTGTTTCATTCATTCATATGATGATTTATTCAATCATGTTTCTTATGTTCCTTGTTTTGCACATTGCTCTTATCTTGATGTTTACTACTTTGAAAGCTATCATGGAAAACCAATTATTTGTGAACTCCAGCAAATTATCAACTATTCTTCGACCAAGAGCTAAGTTTGCCATTACCAATTATGATTTACTTTATGTATCTTTATTGTGTTTCCTTTACTTATTGCATGTTAAGTTATATAATAGTGAGTTGTCTTCTATTATGATCTATGTATTGATGAATGTGATGCTTCTTGTTCGTATTCTTTTATCGACTCTTCACTCCATAAACCTGAGGTCATGTTTATTGTGCTCAGTTTCGCTTGGGGACAAGTGAAGTCTAAGCTTGGGGGGAGTTGATACGTCCATTTTGCATCACTATTCTATGTCATAATTCACTGGTATTCATTGATATATTTCGTATTGAGAGGTGATACTTATGTTATTTCATCTGTTTTTTGCATGGTTGATGACTTTTGGAGCTGGACCATTGCAGTCAGGATTCTGATGGAAAAGGTGCTGTTTGGAGGCAAAATTCGCGAAGATCAGAAAATCCGGGAAAATATACTGAAAATCCTATTTTTCCAGAAGACGAAGGAAGCCAGAAGGGGGCTGGAGATGGGCCACAGGGGGCCCACACCACCCCCTGGCGCAAGTCAGCCTAGGCCGCGCCACCAGGTGGTGTGGCCACCCTGGTCCACCCTGGTCCACCCCTGGCACTCCCCTCTGGCGTATATTATCCTCCCAAAACCCTAAGAGGCAGGGAGCAACCACAGAAAGATTCCGCCGCCTCTGCGAGGCGGAAAAAACTGAGAGAGAAAGATCTCTCCGGCAGACAGATTTCTGCCAGGGGAATTCTTTCCCGGAGAGGGGAGACCGTCGCCATCAACACCACCATCAAGCTGGACTTCATCGGGATCATCATCATCACCACCACCATCATTGCCATCAGCACCCTCATCACCATCTCCATATTGATGTAACAATTGTGTTGAATCTTGCATAGTTCATAGGGGAAACTTTCCCGGTGTTGATTACTCTTTGTAGTTGATGCTATTGAGTGAACCATTGAATTATTGTTTATGTTCAGATTGTTATACATCATTATTCCATCTCTGATCATGATCCATATGATGTCTTGTGAGTAGTTCGTTTTGTTATTGAGGACATGGGGAAGTCATGTTGTTTGTAGTGGAGTTGTGTTGAGAAAGATTCAATAGTTTGATATTTAAGTTGTGGTGTACTTCTTCTAGTGTTGTCATGTGAACATCGACTACATGACACTTCACCTATATGGGCCTAGGGGAATGCATTGTGTATTTGGCTACTAATCGTAGGGGTTGCCGGAGTAACAGAAACCTGAACCCCCATTAGGAAACCATTGCACAAGGGACGTAAGGGTCTTAGAGTTTAAAGCTATGGTTAGGTTTCTACCTTAATTACTTTCTTGTACTTACGGATGTCTGCAAGGGGTATAATCACAAGTATGTATTAGTCCTAGGAAGGTCGGTACATTAGCACAAGTTCACCCACATAACACTTAGCAAGCTAAAGAAGATTAATCAACTACATGAAGCGAAAGCACTTGACAGTCTTCCCATGTGTCCTCGAGAATGTTTGGTCATCTTAAGTAATACAACTGGCTTGTCCTTTGTTGCATAAAGGATTGGGCCACTTGCTGCATCTATTCCTACTGTCTTTTATTTACTCGTACTTTGTTTACTTGCATTATCAAAAAACCCTAAAAATCTGTTTGCTAAGTATTTACAGAGAATTCCTGATCCATACCACTAGCCAGCACCTTCTGCTCCTCGTTGGGTTCGACACTCTTACTTATCAAAAATACTGCGATACACCCCCTATACTTGTGGGTCATCATTAACCATTATGGAAGTTCATGTTTTAGGTTGATAAGAGTTGAAGAACTTATTATGGGATTGTTGTTTGAAGTGGCAAAACGAATAACTTTTGAAGAAAATGTTTCTTTGATAAGGTTTAACCAATCTTTATGGTTAATAGTATGTGATTGATGTCATTTGCATTTGTTCGATAAGTTTGGATTTGAGATGCCTTATGACTTAATTTGGAACAGACAAAAGTTAACTACAAAAACATAAGTAGATCTAGGGTGTGATGTGTTTAAAAGTATTAATAAGCTTTAAACCATGCAACAAGCATGTTTGAAGGTATAGGATCATTCACTTTCAGCTTAAGTGAAGGATGAGTTTAAATGTGATTTGTTATTATGAATATAGTTTATCTTATTAAGGAAAGTAAATTTAGATGATTTGATTAATCTATTAGAGCTATAATTATGTTTAAGAATAGTTAAGAGATAAATAGATTTCATTTTTATGATGTTCAAAATTTACTTAAAATTGTTGGGTTTAGTTGGGATTTATGATTTTAAAAGAGTTTTATAAGGTTAATAAGTTACACTTAAGTTTTATTATAGATCCAAGTTATAGCTTTGGACTTAGTATTTTGGTAATTTATTAAATAGGAAATTGATTTTTTGTGGGGATAAATAATTGGGTTGTGCATTGTTGAAGAAAACTGGGCCTGGTCCACTCGGACCAAGTGGTCTTGGCCCACTAGGTCGGCCCAGCCCAAGTTGAGATCAAGCCCCAACCCCCATCTTTGTCTTCCTCTCTCTCTCTCTCAACGCATTCAGGCACGCACACACTTGATCCTCTCATTCCCCTCTCTGCTCGCATGATACACCCCCACCGGCACCGCTCCGGTTGGTCGCCGGCCAAATCTAGCACCGCCGCCTATCGGCGAGGCCCCGGCTCGATCTCCTCCATCAATTCATGTCGTCTCGCTGCCGCTTTGCTTCCCTGTCCGTGCCTCCACGAAACCTAGCCCCCATGGCTTGGGTCGCTGATGCTGAGGACGGGGCGACCCGGCATCCCCTGGTCCTTGCCGCCACCGATGTGTGCCTCCAAGTCGAGGCTCGCCTCCTGCTACTCCCTCACGGCGACCTCAACCCCGACGCCGGCAAAATGGTAGCAGGTAGATGCAACCCCGACGTCCTACGCTGTCGTCCTATGGCCCTGCTGTAGTGGAGATGATGGTGTGGTGGTGCACGTTGCTGCCTCAACTTTGATGTTGGCGGGATAGCGCTGCTATAACTATGCAACCTCGGCATCAGCAACGACCACCGTGACTTTGCCACGCCTCCACTCTAGGTACTCGGCACCCTCGGTGAGCTTTGATCTCTTTTGTGACCAGCCTTTCTGCTGATGGCTCTAATCCAAAGTTGTGCTTTGACTACTGATGCTAGTGGTGGTAATTGTGTTATGCTATTGGCGATACCTGGCTAACTTTCATGTCTCAACTTTGAGGATTGAATCATCCATGACCCTTGTACTGAACTTATATGATGAAGGTGTGATATTTTGACTCAAATGTATGTTGTATTTAAACTCCAATGATGATGTACAATATGTATTGGCCACTTAATTACTGGAATAATATGATTCCTAGTTGTTTAGCTAGGAAAATGATTTTAAGTGGTTATCCACTTCTTGCAGAAAGGATAATGGCTGAGCTATTCCTAGGTTTGCCAAAATCTTGGCCAATAACTTATGGCTTGGCTGTACTTGACAGTACCCCATAGCTTAGCTTATTGAATCTCTAATTCAGTGATACAGCTAGACTAATTTATGTTAATCTTGATAAGATTAGTCTCATCAATTATGATTCCTAATTCTCTATTAGGGAAATGATATAGACTCGTGCTCTGCTTGCTAGCAGATGGTTAATGAAAACTGTGTTAATTACTTATTCTGTTGCTCTTGTAATAAAAAGCTTCTAAGGTTGTGTTCTTCATTGTGGTGCCTCCTTGCAGAGTGTGCACAGTGGAGAACAACACATTGTTGGCTATGAATACTTGATTAGCTAAAAGAATAAGCCCATATGTGACTTCCAGTGATGCTAAGGCTGAGGTCTTATGTTTGGTTAGGAACAGTTATTAAGTTTTAATAGCTGTAATTTTCTGTGATGATCTTGCAGAGCAACCCCTGCAAGACTGAGAGTAATCTCCTCTCAAACTAAAGTTGTGGAGGATCCATTCACTCATTGCCTGCCTTCTAGACCTGGTTTATTTACCGGTCTTGTTTGAGATCTTAAGATCTGAGGGTTGCTTAGCTTTATTTGCATTTGTACCCATGTGCTCCTGTTATACTGAGTTTACACATGTGGTGCCTCTCCTGAGTGTGCATGATACATTGCAAATGTATCTATAATTTTTGATGCTCCATGCATGGTTTCATCCACTTTCTTGTGTTTTGTCCACACTTTGGAGTACTTTTCATATGATTTCTTAGACTAACCTATTAACAAGAGCCACAGTGTCAGCTGCCTGTTTTCTGCTGTTTTTGGTTCCAGGAAAGTCAGAAAATGAATATTCTCGGAATTGGACAGGACAAAAGCCAAAGTGCCTATTTTTCCAGAAGACTCCGGGAGCCAGAATACGGGACGGAGGAGGGCTAGGGGCTAGCCACACCCTCCCAGGCGCGGGCTGGGCCTGGCTGCACCAGGGCATGGTATGGTGGCCCCAGGCACCCCCTCGGTCTCCCTCTTCGCCTATAAGAAGCCTTCTAACCTAAAAACTCTGGGGGGTTCGACGTTTTTCCAGAAGGAGTTCCGCTTCGCCACCTTGTAGTATCAATGATGTTTTGTCACTTTGCATGATTATGGCCATTATTGCTCTCTCGTTTGTCGCTCCCTTACTATTGCTAGCCTTCACCTACACTGAGTATGTTTTACTCAAGTTTCCAACTCCCTAAACCAAATATTTCCAAAGTGTCCACCATACCTACCTATTAGCATCATTTGCTACTTCCGTGCATATTCAATATGCCTTGTTTTCTTCCGAATAAAATGTTTGCTTGTTATGAGAAAGTTAGTTAGTAAAGCTCTCACGAACTTGATGGCACACTTTATTTTCTTGCATCTAATAAACCTGAACCATTGCGTCCTTCTTTGTTGCGTATATGCTTGCGCTTTATAAGTTGAAGTTAGCAGAACCATGTTTCATGGGGAACGCTTTCAGCATTGCATTGGTACTTAGTACCTCGTTGATATCATGTTCTTTTGCTTATGGATCCCGGCGGTGTGAAATAAAAGTGGAACTTGTAAGATCATGGAGTTTGTATGTATGTTAGAGAAACGCCTAGGCCGCTAGCCTAAGCCATGCCTAATCATGGTGGAAACTTGCAGCATAACCATAATGAGCATTCTATGAAGCATCCTCAATAAAAATCTATGCATATAGTAAATAAAAAGATCGGTGAGATGCTCATTGTCTGCTTGCCTTGTCATTTTGATTATGGGATAGCTCCTGTATCATGTGCAAGGGGTACCCCATTGGCGGTTCTCTATGATACGTATATACTTACAATGACAAGAGCTTACTCGTGACTGAAGTTGATAGCATGAGGATCGGTCTTGGTAAGTAAGGGGCATGAGGCTTTGATTTATAACTTGTCAAGCATATCCTCTTAGTTGTGTCACTTTAACCTTAACCACTTAAAGATGCTTATGATAGGGGCAATGAGAGCTCAAAGCTAACGAGTATCATACTTTCAGCATTTGGAAGCCTTTCAAACTTTTCAAAACCTTTTTATTTCCTTGTTGAGTCTCCACACATTCTATGAGCACTTTCTTGAGAGCATAGTGGCCATTCTTAGTTCTATGTGCATTGTCCCAAGACTTGTTGATTGATGCATACCTTGATATTGCTTGTTTTAATCTATTTGTATCTAGTCACTCTTGTAAACTTTGAAGGTGTCCTATGCATTTATGTTTGCTACTCTATGAGGGACAAGCTGAGTGCCACTATGCTATGTTTTCTTTATGTGAAACAAACAAACGTCTTGCAAAGCATTGTTATTTTGATTCTTTTTTTGTGCCTTTTCATGTTGCATCATAGTTTCTTTGTCTTATTGCTAGAACTTTGTCTTTCATGTTATGATTGAAGTACTATGATCCTGGCTTTGAATGTTTTACAAATATTTTGATCAAGTCTTTGATGGTGCATGTCACCTAAGAAATTATTCTTTCTTTTTATCACTTACCTACTCGAGGACGAGCAGGAGTTAAGCTTGGGGATGTTGATACATTGCCAATGTATCTATAATTTTTGATGCTCCATGCTTGATTTCATCCACTTTCTTGTGTTTTGTCCACACTTTGGAGTACTTTTCATATGATTTCTTGGACTAACCTATTAACAAGAGCCACAGTGTCAGCTGCCTGTTTTCTGCTGTTTTTGGTTCCAGGAAAGTCAGAAAATGAATATTCTCGGAATTGGACGGGACAAAAGCCAAAGTGCCTATTTTTCCAGAAGACTCCAGGAGCCAGAATACGAGACGGAGGAGGACTAGGGGCTGGCCACACCCCCAGGCGCAGGCTGGGCCTGGCCGCGCCAGGGAATGGTGTGGTGGCCCCAGGCACCCCCTCGGTCTCACTCTTCACCTATAAGAAGCCTTCTGACCTAAAAACTCCAGGGGGTTCGACGTTTTTCAAGAAGGAGTTCCGCTCCGCCGCCACCACCAGATTCCACGAAACAGCACCAGAAACTCCATTCTGGCACCCTGCCGAGACGGGGAATTGGAGGAGATCATCGCCATCATCATCACCATCGCTTCTCCATTGACCATCCATGTTTCCCCCATCTATGAATGAGTAATCCCCCGTTGTAGGCTATGGGGATGGTAGGGATTAGATGAGATCGTTCATGTAATGGCATCGGATTGTTAGGGCATGGTGCCTAGTATCTTTTATTAGTGCTTTATGACTTTGTTGCGACTTGTTGTGCTTAATGCTTGTCACTAGGGCCCGAGTGCCATGATTTCAGATCTGAACATGTTATTGATTCATTATGATAGTATTGTTTTTGGTCTTATCTGCAAGTTGTATACACACGTTGATATCCGGAACCTATGGCCCCGAAGTGACAGAAATCAGGATAACCGGAAGGGAATGGCTTTGATGTGAGGATCACATGTGTTCACGGAGTGTTAATGCTTTGCTCCGGTGCTCTATTAAAAGGAGCACCTTAATTGCCAGTAGTTCCCTAGAGGCCCCGCTGTAAACGGGCTGGCAGGACAAAAGATGTTGTGCAAGTTCTCGTTGCGAGCACGTATGACTATATATGGAACACATGCCTAGGATTATCTAGTACTTGGATGCTTTATATTTTTTATCTGCAATTGCCCTATGTTCTGATTGCTATGTGAATTGTCTTGTCCATGCAACGCCCGTCCATCCATCCCTATGCCTACCGCACTCGAATCCCACTGTTTACTGCTATTGTTACTGCTGTCTTTACTTTACTATTGTTGCTACTTTGCTATTCCTACTACAAAATTGTTGCTACTGATAAACTGTTGTGAGCAAGATTGTTTCTAGGTGCAGCTGAATTGATAACTCAGTTGTTAAGGCTTACAAATATTCTTTGGCTCCCCTTGTGTCGAATCAATAAATTGGGTTTCACTTCCCTCGAAAATACTGCGATACACCCCCTATACTTGTGGGTCATCAGTGCACAGGGTAAATATTTGCTTAGCATGAGTTGGTATGTTCGGTGCTTTTGCTTGTGAAGAAATAGAGCTCCGGGTATTATGGAAACCTGATATTGTGATTCTATCCTGACATAAGTGTGATATCACACTTTTGCATATACCAAGTTTATCCCTATGCCCCCCTTACTACTAGCTAGTTTGGTAATGAATAGTAACCAGGTGTGGAAGCTTGATGTTGTTGTACCTGAGATTATGCTTGATCAATTGGTCCTTCTATACCTGGAAGGCTTGTCCTTTTAAATTCCAGATTTCCTCTTATGCTCCTCCTACTAGCTCCTGATACATCTGTGGCCTGCCTTCTTTTCTTGAAGCTTCTTATTCTACTCTCCTTGGTGCTGGCTTAGCCTTATCTAATCTACTCATGGATGGCTTAACTAAGCAACCAGAGAAGATGATATGGTGGATGGATCTAAGAACAGTGTGTGCTCTTAGCATGGAAATAGAAAGGTTTGATACTTGTGGTTTATGTGTTCTATTGATAAGATGGTGGTGTGATGGTGATTTTGGTACTAAACTGCTAAGAACAAATAATTTTCTTGGTTGTGTTCTTGAGATGGCTGTGAAATGGCTTGTGGGGTTCTGAGAAGAATAGATGGATTAGCTGTTGTGTAGAGATGAAAAGGGTGGAACTAGTAGCTTGCAGCTTTGGCTATGGTTGGAACTCCCTTCTTATCTGTTTCCTACGGTTGCTACTCAGTTGACAACACACAGCTGCATGATGTTGTGTGAGCAGCTTGCAAGTGGGACCCTTTACTTGTGGATCAGCTCAACTGTGAAGATATTTTGTGGCTATTATTATTGTTTTGTCTTTACCTATTTACTAACTTGGTGAACTTGCCCCATAAGGCCTATGATGCATAAGCCTGAGTCCATTTTTGATGATAAGAACAGATTTACACATTGGTGAAACTTGCCCCTTCAATTTTAAGCTCCATGATGAGACAAACAGTGCATTACACTGTAATTCTAAGAGTAGTCAGAACTAACCCCTTCACATCTTATATTTTTCTTTTTCCTTCTGTTAATTTGCAGGTATAAGACTAGAAATAGAAAGAAAAGATTTAGAAGATGGAGAAAGTGAAGATGAATTTAGTTTAAGGTTTTACTTTATTCTTTTGTAATTTACTTATTCATTTGTAAAAGACATTGTGATATATATATTGTTTTGTAATAAAGAATTCTTTTAGTTATTTCATTTATGTAATTACTTTTTCTATTTATTTGTTTACTGTAATTTACTTTCATTCTTTTATTGTAAAAGAACAATAATACTATATGTATATATGTAATAATAAAGATTATCGCTTTCCATTATTAAGTCTTATATATTATTCATTTTATTTATTTATTGTAATATTTATATAACATTAATGAATTCAATAACTCATTTGTTTATTTATAATCTAATTCAAATTTCTTTTTTGAATTCAATTTAATCATTTGTATTTTCAAATATGAAATGATTCCCCTCAAACACAAAGATACAGTAGAGGTCATGTCGAAGTCTATCGCACTTGCCCAGATGTTTCCATCAGAATAAGAGAGATCCCAATCCCTCACTGGCGTCTTTAGTTTTGCGCGAAAATTCCCTGGATTTTCTATGCATGAATGCAATGCACACACACCTTACCTCGTCTTATTTATAAGCTCTAATGCTGGGATGTTATAGACTCTCACCCTTAAAATAAACTTCGTCCCTGAAGTTTGTACTCTCTTACGTTTTGGAATAAGGTGATGACTTGTATTGATCACATCATTTCTTAACTCCATTGTGATCAGAATTGGGGATAATTGTGGTATCCCGTTTCCATACCTTTTTCCTTGAACCTCTTCCTTCTCTACAACATACAATTGTAGTTCTAAGTTATCCCATGGTTCCTTTTACGATAATCTCTCTGGGGCTATATCCTTACGGTCCTACTTCGAATTGGTGGTGGACACATTTTGTCCATTCCAATCAGTTTTTTTTCTTTTTTCTATTACACTACACCGGTCTATTTTGTAATACTCTCGTTACTCTAAAGGACAACTTACAAGTTGTTTTCTCCTTAAACTAGTCCACTGGGTTTAAGCTGGTATGTCTACTTCGATCATTCATTCGGACATACTCTCGGAAATACCTTATAATGATGACTTCTTATAACCTTATGAGAATAAGGCTTAACCTCATCATGACTTAGTACTTCTTCTCCAACCTTTAGTCAGAAAGTTAGATAACAACACTTTAGTGTTTATTGTTTACTCTCCCCCTTGGAGTTTCCTAATGGTCTCTAAACTAAATGCAGAATACCCATTAACTCAATAGTTAGGATATTGGTTTCTGTCTAGCTTATATTGTACTTCTAGAAGACCTCACGAGGAAACATATGGTACACCACCCATTTGTGATTACCAGTGTGAATTCCCTAATTTCTTAAATGCATGTACGAAACATATTATACAACTAATAATGTCTTGACTTACCACTTGCTTCATTGCGACTAATTTGAGTCATGGTCTCAAACTTCCATTTTCCTGAAGATGTACCTTCTTCAATTACACCCTCCTTTGAAGATAATCTAGTGGATGTTAGGTTTCCTCCTACGGATGTTCCATATTTCTCCCGATGTCCTAGACAACATGATTTCTTGTGTCCTATATTTCCACACTTGTTACACTTTTCTAGAAATGCTCTTACATTTCTCTTCATTGGAGTAGGATGGATGTTTGGACTAGATGGTGGCCCAATTATTGGTCCTATTCTTCCTGTTAACAACCCACAAGTTAACAGTCAGTTTAGGCAATTCGTCATCATGTGTCCAGGTTCTCCACACTGGTAACATAATATCTTAGGGTTTGGGCACTCCTTAATAACGTGACCCCTGATTCCACAGTTGTGACATATCTTCTTTGTGTTGTACATCCTAGGTGGATCCGGACAATTCTCCATCATATGTCCTTGGATCTGACATGTTGTGGTCTATTTTTGAACTTTCTTCATCTTTCCTTCAGGTACAACAATCTCATCACCTTCTAATATGTGTGCACTATTCAATAATTCCTGGAACTCCTTTGTACGCACAATCCTAAGCTGCATCCTCATAACTCCTTGTAGTCCTTTCATGAACTTCCTTTGTCGTTTCTCCTCCATGTTTACTTCCTCACTAATGTACTTGGTTAAACGATTAAACTCCCGTACATGTTTCGGGACTGGAAGATTCTTCATTTCTAAGGTTTCATCCTCCTTCCTTTTCCCATTATTCCGTTGAACAAATTCTTCACGAAACTTCTTTTTGAACTCAGCCCAGGTACTAACACCTTCTCCCAATGTTGTGAACCTTGACTTCTCCCAATACATGACTGCGGTTCCGGTCAATAAATATGTTGCATATCGCAAGGAAGCGGGTGGTATTGGTCTAGAATTCAAATCAGCAAATAAGTACTTTGAATCTCGAATTGACATCATAGTAGGAGTGAACTAGCATGATCAATAGTCGAGAAAGCTTAAGGCGCAGTATGGATTGTTTGCTAACTTCACAGATCCGAAGTCTAGTGTTACAAGAGATAGTAGCCCGGAAGACGGATTGCTAGAAAGAACTACATGTTAGAGGCGCAGGATAACCTTTTATTCATCCTTACATCCCACACTTTTAAGCTTCCGAGATGTATCCATTAACCAATTTTCCACCTCCAAAGGTTCTTCTACCATGGAAAAACTCCAAGGCTTGGTTTGTAAGAACTTCACTAGTTTAACCCTTGGATGTAATTCCTCAGGTTGCTTCTCTTGCATTTTAATTAAAGTCTCCTGATAGAATTGATTATGCCTCTCTATTTCAGCCTTTCCTCCGTCTTCCATACCCTTCATATACTGAGAAACTCCTTCGTTGGTGATTAAATGTGGCATTTGAATTTCTCTTTCCTATGGAATTGCCTTGCTAACCTCCTCTTTTTGTGTTAGCATCATCTGATGAGCCTTCACCTTCCCCTCATTAGATGATAATTCGCCTCTCCCTCACGTGAACCCATTTTCCCCTCTAGACCTGTACATCAAGTAAGAACTCCATGAAACATCATGCATATGCCCATAAAGTTCCACTTCATGTATAGACCTAGTCACACAACAAAATCCAATAAAGTCCAAAAAATCACAAATATTATGGCTAGAAAACATACATCAGAAACCTGTAAAAATAGTACTTTGAGTAAAACATCTCTTGTACTCAGGCTTTGATGTTATACACTACAATTTTTTTGATACATATTAGTGTATGGATCTCTATCGTTGTATACTACATATACAAATCATACTGTTCTTTGCCTCATTAATTACACCACTTGCCCATTTGCAAAGGGATAACTTTGGGCAAAAATAATCTAACTCTAACAATAGTTTGGGTAATTCCCTCTATAACTGTTATTACATAATTATCCTTGACACAATCATTAACATCATCCTTACATTTCTGCTCTTGGTTTCTAATCTTATTTTCTCTAAGTACTTCTACATTATAACCATGGTAATTCACAAGCTTTAACAAGCTTCATAATCTATATAAATTGACTTATATTACAAGAATACTGTCTTTTGGGCCTTACCACTATGGATTTGGCATACGCCATGGGGTTAGGTAAACATAACCTATTGGTTAACTCTCGATAAGGTTCTATTCTTCATGTAATAACTTTCAAACATGTATTACTTCCCCTGAAATACATGTTGTTAAAAGTTTTGAGGTGTACTTCCTTGATATTTCCCACCATATAAAGATAATAGAGGCGTTTCACTTCTTTACATGGCTTCTCCTTACAAGATAACACCATGATTACTCCCTTATGGGGTACTCTGGCTTAGTGATATACTACTTTGATATAATTACGGGTATAGGATAATCTAGTAAAAAGGATATTAGCTACTTAGAGAGGTACGATATCGGTAACTTCACCTAGAAATATTAGACAAGTAACTATTCCATAAACTGTGATAAGATTATTCTCAAGTGAATAGCCATCACACTTACAAGAAGTTGTGGTGTAGATAAGATGGATTTCTAAAGTCATTATCAAACCTACAGATCTCCTAAAAGGGTTTTAATCCTAAGGTCAAAGCGTTTGCTCTGATACCAACTGCGGTGACACATCACATTAAAAAGATCCAGGAAACTTCCTCGAAATAGTGAGGAACATTATGCAGAAGAAAGCCAAAAAGAGCAACTCGAAATCTACTCTAGGAGTACTACTACTAAGATATATATATATATCTGGTTTGCCATTGCTGCCATAGCAATGTTCTGTAGAAGTAGGTTCTAGTTTTCTAGGAATTTATTTATATTCTACGCTTAAACTTGACCTCCATAGCTTCTGATGTGGTCATTGACTCCATTGAATTCCACTTGGTATCTTTAACTCTTCAAAGTGGACCATTGCTTGGGAACGCCATTGCTTGCTCCGAGATCTATCAAGGGTTAATAAGATACGATTGAGTACGAGCGTACTCAGCAAGTTCACTAAAAAGAGTATATGATGCACTATCTCTACAGCCACAGACCAAAGGTCGTAGGCAATGCAGGTTTTCATAAACATTTCTTCAAATGTTGCTTTTATTCTGAAAACTATGTCCGATAGCCTTCACAAGTTAACCAGAACCTTCGTGGGGTTCCTTTCCTTCCGCGTTCGTAGCTCCTTCCCGAAACAGGGAGTAACATGTCACAATTCTTACACTCTGCAGAGGTGCATCACTTTCCCATAAGAGACCTTAGCCGTGTTACACATCCAAGCCGCGAGCTTGTCCACACTTCCTTGGTATGCCTAGTCTAAGATCCAAGCTAGTACTGCCCTCTCCGTGACCCCGCATGAAGACACGATCCCCCAAGAAGGACTACCACAGTTACTCTTTGGGTAGCCTCTCGAAGACTCTGAAAGAAGCTCGGTCTAGCAGCCACCATCAGCTATGGTGAACTTACACCAAGACAGCAATGCACAGATAATCTAGACACCAATATCGTGGGGAACTAAGGGGTCCCACCCATGTGTTGGATTCTCCACGAGAAATCAATAGCCTCACAATAAGGTCATCCGTCCATGCAAAAGGGAGAAGATATAGCTGACTTTCCCGTCCCATTCCATTTCTTATGGTTGACGCGTAATATACGGCGCTAGAGATATTATGTTCCTTTATCACTTGAACTGTATCAATAGATTATTACCATTGGTAAACAATCCATAATCATATTATTATGAAAATAGTGTTTTCTGACCATTTTGAAATGCAGGTGATGACAACATTTGAGTTACAAGTATTTGATAGAAATAACTGAAGGACATGAGCAAGTTGTGAACTTGCCTTTTGTGATTGCAAGATTATGCACTCACGGTCTTCGAGACAATAGAAGATCCAAATTCTGTAATTAGCATCATTGGTCCGGTAAGTTCAAATGTTTAAAGAAGCAATATGATGTGATGCATAAGTAATGTAATGCGGTTTGGAAAACCCTGGAGTAATACCCAATATGGCGAATAGGTTAAGTTTGGGTGATTTCTTTAAGATTTAGTTTGTCTATAAGTTTACTTCACAAACAAATATATATAAATACAAGGAACTTAATACTAACATGTATGATTCAAAGTAAGTATAACAACACATGATTAGAGTTATTTGGTATTATGTAACCATTATGGAAGTTCATGTTTTAGGTTGATAAGAGTTGAAGAACTTATTATGGGATTGTTGTTTGAAGTGGAAAAATGAACAACTTTTGAAGAAAATGTTTCTTTGATAAGGTTTAACCAATCTTTATGGTTAATAGTATGTGATCGATGTCATTTGCGTTTGTTCGATAAGTTTGGATTTCAGATGCCTTATGACTTAATTTGGAATACACAAAAGTTAACTATAAAAACATAAGTAGATCTAGGGTGTGATGTGTTTAAAAGTATTAATAACCTTTAAACCTTGCAACAAGCATGTTTGAAGGTATAGGATCATTCACTTTCAGCTTAAGTGAAGGATGAGTTTAAATGTGATTTGTTATTATGAATATAGTTTATCTTATTAAGGAAAGTAAATTTAGATGAATTGAATAATTTATTAGAGCTAGAATTATGTTTAAGAATAGTTAAGAGATAAATAGCATTCATTTTTATGATGTTCAAAATTTACTTAAAATTGTTGGGTTAATAGGGATTTATGATTGTAAAAGAGTTTTATAAGGTTAATAAGTTACACTTAAGTTTTATTATCGATCCAAGTTATATCTTTGGACTTAGTATTTAGTTATTAGGGATTTAAGGTGTTATATATAGAATTGTGATTATTAATTTTTTAAGAGATGTTTTTATAGAATTTACAAACTAGGTCTTTTATAAAATGGGTAAGGATTTATTTCCTTAAAATCATAAAAATCTTTAGGAAAATACCTTTAGTATTTTTCTAGTAAAATATATTTACTCAAGATCTTCAAAATGATATTTATTTATTTTTAAGTATTATTTTTATTTTTACAAAATTCTATAAAGGATTAAATGTCCTTGACTATTTGTTCCAAGTTTTATTTGTAAAAAAGTAGGTTAGTATTTTTGTAAAACAGTTGATTTATTTTCATATGCAAAAATGATTTTTATTCATTTTTAGGACTTTTCCTTAATTTATGAGATTTTATTAAGGATTTAAGGGTGTTAATATTTATTCACATTTTACTTAGCTTAAATAGGTAAAGTTATATTTTTCCTAGGCATATATCATTCTTGTGATCATTTTGATATATGATATATATTTTAAGGATTTTTTATATTTTTCTAGGCTGAAATAAGTTTAGGGGTATTTTGGTAATTTATTAATGGGTTATATATTCGTTTGCCACTTGAGGCTTCTATGTACTCAGTTTTGCCACTAGAGCCAAATCGTTCTCAGTTTTACCACTGCCTCGGGCGCATCTGCTCTAGCGAGGCCAAACGGCTAGTTTTGGCCCGATTCCGTCTCGTGCGGTTAGTGGCCGGGTGGGTCTAGATCTTACAGGTGGGACCATGCAACGGTGCTCCCGCCCCTTTTTCTCGCCCCTTGATCTTACAGGTGGGACCACGAGCACCATCGCCCCCTATTCTCGCTCTCGAACCACCCCTGCTCCCGCCACCACCAGGGCCGCCACCTGCGCCGCCGCGACCGTCCGGCGTGTCCACTGCTCCACCACCCATTCCTCTGATGCCACCTGCTCCACCTCCACTTGCTCTGCCGCCACCTGCTCTGCCGTCGTCTTGAGACGCCATCGATAGGGCGCTTGTTTCCGCCAGTGCGCTTCCCACCTGCTTGACGAAATGGCGAGCAACAGCGATGACCTTGACGAGGCAGGGGTCGGGCCAGAGACCCTCCGCATCCACGACTGGGTTCCCGAGGGGTAAGTATTGTTACCGTTGAGCTTTTTTGTGCATTGCAATAGTCGATTCCACATGGTTTAATTAGTTTTTTGGTTGATTTTGGTATTTGTGTGCTAATTGTCTCTCCGTTTTTTGTGGGTTAGGATGGAGTTGCGGCTTTCTTTCTTGGTGAACATTAGAAGGGAAGGGTACATCGTGGATGCAAATGATAAAAAGAAATTCCAAGGAGGGTTCGATTATCCATTGCCAATGGATTGTAATTGCAGTTTTAGACAGTTTGGGGAGGTAATTTGCAGTCCATACCCTTGGGGTTTGCATGATGAAGTGGAATTCAGATACTATGCTGGAAGAACTGAATGGGTGAAAGTTAGCAATGATGCAGAGCTCGCTACCATGTTTTCTAAGCATAAGGAGAAAGGAAAATTTCATGTGAGGCTGTAAAATGACGTGGTTGTGCCAGCACTTGGACCTTCTCGGGCAGAATCATGTCGTCGTAATGGTAACTCTAGCCAGAATAGTTCAGTTAGAGGACCTTCAGTTAGTGCACAACGACGTGGTGGCTCAACAAGCGTGGGCACCAGCATTAGGGTCCCCCGAGAAGTGGATCATGACTACGTAGATGATGAAGAGAGGCTATATTCTGATGTTGTTCAGAATTTACGATGGGCATGTCGTGCCGAAAACCAAGATGAGGCTAAGAATGATGCTTCTGTAATTGATGACGAGGAGGGTGAGCAGGAAGACCTTCCACCTGTTCAATGGGACCCTGAGAACCCTCAGATGGAAGAAGGATCCATTTTTTCATCCATGAGTGAGTGTAGAAATGCACTTGTGACGTACTGCATCAAAGCAGAACGTACATTCGTAGTTGACCATATAGCGACACTATTCGTTATAGAGTGCACTGTCTGACTGATGATTGTCCATGGAGGATGCACGCATCTAAAATGCGAAATAGCACGAATATTCAGGTCAAAGTGAACCCTTTTAGGCACACATGCCTAGAATCAACCCTTAGAAAGGAAACAATCAGTAGAGCCAAGTCAAGATGGGTGGCTGATGAAGTAAAGCGGTGGGTGACAGAAAACCATCAGGTGGGTACAAAGGAGTTGCAGAAGAACCTCAAAGAAAAGTTCAAGATAGAGATACCATACATGAGGGTGTTCAATGGTAAACAACATGCTATGGAATCTATTTATGGTAATTGGCAGGAATGTTTTAAAATGTTGTATTCATTCAAAGGTGAAGTGGAGAGGACCAGCCCAGGTAGTATTGTAGATATTGACCACCACTCCGTGGAGTACACGTTGAGGGGAGTGACAATGACCAAGGAATGCTTCAGGAGGTTTTTTGTCTACTTTGAGGCTTGTCGCCGGGGTTTTTTGAAAGGCTGTAGGCCTTATTTAGCTATTGATACAACTTTCCTCACAAGGAGGTTTAAAGGACAGTTAGTGTCAACACCCGGATTTTTAATCTCAGATGCCTGTTATGCCATACCTCGCAATCCCAGGATTACCATTTTTGCGAGACATAACGGATTGGATATCACAGTACCGTTGGGTCCGCAGCATAGAAAACAAAAAAATTCCTACGGTGTGAACTACACGCCAAGATCTATCTACTAGGTACAAAGCAACGGGTGGACATACATCCAAAGAGAACTTACCCTCATAGACAACGAGCTTTGTTAACGAGTAGGAACTCGTGGTTGATGTAGTCGTACACTTGCCGATCTCAAGATCGTGATGAAGTCCAGCAGGTTCGGCTCCAGCACGTCCATCAGATCTAGCTCCAGCACCACCAAGTCCAGCAGCGCAAAGCAGCGGTGCATCCGTGATCGCACACACATCCGGTACCCCGACAACCTCCGTCCCTCGCTCTATCAAAGCAGCGGAAGCAGCAACTCCTTTCCAGATAAAGCCACCGGGAACATGTATCTCGCTAATCCGAGACCATGGGGAATAATACTAGAGGGGGGAGAGATCCTTCACAAGGAGGTGTGTGTGAGAAGTGAGGAGGGGGTGGCCTTTTATAGGAGGAGGGGGTGCCCCTACTTCATGGCCGGCGCATGGACGGCGTGACCCTTCACCTCCTCCATTCATGTGGTGGTAACCCCTCCACATTAAAATGCCCCTTCACATTCTCTTTTAAAGTCTCCACTTTAAATGCATTAAATTTCTCCAAATTTAATGCTCTCTAATTTAATAAAACTCTTTTATTATTTTTATTCAGAATTTTGTTAATTACTTTAATTAACAAACATTCACATAAAACCCCCTTCAACATTTCAATATTACATGCAGAACCAATTTCAGCAATTTCACCCGAAACAGTTTTGGTGTCTATTGAAATAATTCCAGCGCTTTCTTAAATCTTTATCTGAAACATATTTGCTCCAAATAGTGTTGGTATCCCTTAAGTGTGTCACCCTACGGTTCGCGAATAATGCAGACATGATCGAGACCCCTCTTCGATCAATAATCAGCAGCGGGACGTGGAGATCCATACTGACTCCTACACATTCAACGATGACTTCTGTGATCGTGAGAACCTTTAATGCTAGTAACTAAATCCCTTTGTCCCGTGATATATTACATGTCCGAGATTCGATCATCGGTATCTCCATACCTAGTTTGATCTCGTTACCGACATGCACTCTTTTCTCGTTCCCGTGATATAACATTCTAGTGATCACATCACTTGCTTGCAAGCTATTTCAATGTGATATCACCGAGAGGGCCCAGAGTATATCTATCCGTCATCGGGATGGACAAATCCCACTCTTGATCCATGAGCCTCAACATAACACCTTCGTAGCACTGAACCCACCTTTATAGTCATCCTGTTACGGTGTGACGTTTGATGTTATCAAGATACTCTTCCGGTGTTAGCAATTAACATGATCTCATGGTCTAAGGATAAAGATTACTTCGTATGATGTTATAGAAATATAAACATAATGACTTTGATCGTAATGCTATACTTCGGATGAATGTTCATCACATCATTCCACCAATGGTGTGACCTTGTTATTAACAACATCCAATGTCCATGATCAGGAAACCTTGATCATCTTGTTAATCAACAAGCTAGTATATAAGAGAGGCATAACTACGAACCCTTTTTGTTTATTAAACACACATGTATTGATGTTTCCGATCAATACAATTCTAGCATGTAAAATAAACATTTATCATAAACATGGAATAAGATAATACCCACTTTATTATTGCCTCTCGGGCATATTCCCTTCAAGTACATCATCTATTACAAACCATACATAAGGTATTACACAATTAAGGATCTCATGATCCAGTCCTTAATACAACAAGTAGCAGAAATAAAAGATAAGCATAGCGGTGGGGTCCATCTTCAGGGGCACAAGCAATGTTGACGAAGGCAGATAGTCCTAGTTATCATAGTCGTCCTGGTGGCCATCCTCTTGATAGTCTCCTTCATAGTCTGGCCATGAGAATAGCCAAGGACAAAAGCCATGAGTACTCTTTAAGTACTCGCAAACTACCACCAACAGGTAATATAGTTCTAAGTCAAGTGTTAAACTCTATGTTTAACTATTAAGTTAAGTTTGAAACCTAAGCTAAGTTCTGAAGCAAAGAAAGATAAAATAAAGTTCTAGAGTCACTTAAGTAGGGAAGCTATTGTCATAAACACAACCCTGTTGTGGTCAAGTCAAGATTCATCATTCATTTCATAAGTCATTTTGAAAACATCTGACAACGAAACAGTATGGCCATTCCAACTATCCATAACCGCGGACGCGGCTATTCGAATAGCTTGACACTCTGCAGAGGTGGTATACTTTCACCACAAGATTCGATACATCTCTCAGGGATAACCCTGAATCATCTTACTTAGTATGCAGATAATCAAACATAACCTTCCCTTTACACACCCTAGTATAAGCACCTCTCCTATGAGCATGGCCTCCCAACCATGACCATCTGTCATCTTGGGCACTGCATAGGTGGACAACATTGAGAGGTAGCCTCAGCTCAAACCTCTCCCGCGAGGGAACTAATACTAATGCATATAAACTTCCGGCTAAGCCTTACCCAATTCAGGTAGTGTGGTTGTACGGTAAATTTGGAATGGTATCGCATCCGAATCCAACCATTAGTTTTAATAAAAGGGTTAAGGCTCATGCCTCATCATTTTCATCATCATAAACCATTTGTGTTTCTCAACACATGTCAAAGCATCTCAATAGAATGACTCATCATTCCAAGGTTTTCACAATTCATTTTCACCAAGTGTTCCCATCTAAAGTGACTCAAGTTTTTGATCTACTCTAAACTACTAAGTTAAGAGTGTTCACTAAGGTGGAAATGATGGGTTCAATCTCATGCCATAGAATGACATCTAAAGGTTTCTAAATAGGTCAAGTTTTATACTCTTTATGCTACCTTCAAAACAAGTAAAGAACTTGGTGTAAACTAAGGGAGGTAAAACTTGTAAACAAAGACTTGAGGTACTAATAGTCAAAGGGGTGTGATCAAAGCATGCCTAAGGCATCTTTGCTAAATCATCTAGTTTGATCCTAGGTTGCTAAGTACTAAACTTGCAAGGGTTAGCTTGCATTGTTAATGGTGGCTTGCAAGTACAACTTGCAAGGTTAACTTGGATAGGGCTAACTTGCCTTGGTTGGTGCAGTGGTTGAAGTTTTCTTCTTCTTGGTAGAACTCCTCCTCCTCATAGACTTGGTCGGTACTATCGTCTATAAATACATATGGAACACACAATCACCAATATTTACTTAACTAGTCTAATTAGAATTCTAAGACACACATTTGATGATCTATTATCATCACAAGTATCACAAGTTTAATTCACTAGTTTCATTCTTTTTAATTTAGAAAAGTAATTTCTACTCATTGAAAAATTAACTAAGATTTAATATTCACCACTTAAAATATGGGATCATGTTGACACATGTCATCACCACACATTCTAACATGTGGGAATGAGATTTAAAGGTTGGGTCATAATTACTTTGGTTTAAGTTCAATATTTAATGATTTCAAGTGACTAGAAATGCCTATATAGCATTATTTTGGTACTAGTCCAAAGTCACTACATGTAAACCTTAATATTATTACATATTTGGATAGATATGATGAAATGTGATTTTTGAGAGTTGGAATCAACTCAAAAGCTAACTTGGTTGATTTTATAAAAATGTTGTAAGTTGCAAAAGCTTCTATTTTGTTATTTTTATTAGGAGAGATCTATAACTCTAATTGAATTAAATCCAATGGGCTTGGATAGATCATTTCAATACCTTTCAGGAAAAATTGGTTTCATGCAATTTGGATTTGTAAAACTCCCAGAATTGAATTTTTAATTAGTGGATAGAAACTAGATTCAACTTAAAAAGAAAAAACCAAATTTGAACGGTTGGGATAGCGCAGGAAAGAACATGGGCTGGCCCAATGGCGCTCCACGGCGTGGGGCTTAGCTGACAGGGGGGTCCCGCTTGTCAGTGACGCTTAACACACGAAACAGGGATGTCCTTGGCTATTCTCATGATCCAGTCTTCAATACAACAAGCAGCAGAAATAAAAGATAAGCGTAGCGGTGGGGTCCATCTTCAGGGGCATAGGCAATGCTGACGAAGGCAGATAGTCCTAGTTATCATAGCCGTCCTGATGGCCATCCTCTTGATAGTCTCCTTCATAGTCTGGCCATGAGAATATCCAAGGACAAAAGCCATGAGTACTCTTTAAGTACTCGCAAGCTACCACTAACAGGTAATATAGTTCTAAGTCAAGTGCTAAACTCTATGTTTAACTATTAAGTTAAGTTTGAAACCTAAGATGAGTTCTGAAGCAAAGAAAGATAAAATAAAGTTCTAGAGTCACTTAAGTAGGGAAGCTATTGTCATAAACACAACCCTGTTGTGGTCAAGTCAAGATTCATCATTCATTTCATAAGTCATTTTGAAAACATCTGACAACGAAACAGTATGGCCATTCCAACTGTCCATAACCACGGACGCGGCTATTCGAATAGTTTGACACTCTGTAGAGGTGGTACACTTTCACCACAAGATTCGATACATCTGTCAGGGATAACCCTGAATCATCATACTTAGTATGCAGATAATCAAACATAACCTTCCCTTTACACACCCTAGTATAAGCACCTCTCCTATGAGCATGGCCTCCCAACCATGACCATTTGTCATCTTGGGCACTGAATAGGTGGACAACATTGAGAGGTAGCCTCAGCTCAAACCTCTCCCGCGAGGGAACTAATACTAATGCATATAAACTTCTAGCTAAGCCTTACCCAATTCAGGTAGTGTGGTTGTACGGTAAATTTGTAATGGTATCGCATCCGAATCCAACCATCAGTTTTAATAAAAGGGTTAAGGCTCATGCCTCATCATTTTCATCATCATAAACCATTTATGTTTCTCAACACATGTCAAAGCATCTCAATAGAATGACTCATCATTCCAAGGTTTTCACAATTCATTTTCACCAAGTGTTCCCATCTAAAGTGACTCAAGTTTTTGATCTACTCTAAACTACTAAGTTAAGAGTGTTCACTAAGGTGGAAGTGATGGGTTCAATCTCATGCCATAGAATGACATCTAAAGGTTTCTAAATAGGTCAAGTTTTATACTCTTTATGCTACCTTCAAAACAAGTAAAGAACTTGGTGTAAACTAAGGGAGGTAAAACTTGTAAACAAAGACTTGAGGTACTAATAGTCAAAGGGGTGTGATCAAAGCATGCCTAAGGCATCTTTGCTAAACCATATAGTTTGATCCTAGCTTTCTAGTACTAAACTTTCAAGGGTTAGCTTGCATTGTTAATGGTGGCTTGCAAGTACAACTTGCAAGGGTTAACTTGGATAGGGCTAGCTTGCCTTGGTTGGTGAAGTGGTTGAAGTTTTCTTCTTCTTCTTGGTAGAACTCCTCCTCCTCGTAGACTTGGTCGGTACTATCGTCTATAAATACATACGGAACACACAATCACCAAACAATACTTAACTAGTCTAATTAGTATTCTAAACCACACAATTGATGATCTATTATCATCCCAAACATCACAAGTTTAATTCAATAGTTTCAACCTTTTCATTTTGGAAAAGTAATTTCTACTCATTGAAATATTAAATAAAATTTAATATTCACCACCAAAATATGGGATCATGTGGACACATGTCCTCACCACATATTCTAACATGTGGTAATGAGATTTAAAGGTTGGATCAATATTACTTTGGTTTAAGTTTATTATTTAATGATTTAAAGTGACTAGAAATGCCTATATAGCATTATTTTGGTACTAGTCCAAAGTCACTGCATGTAAACCTTAATATTATTACATATTTGGATAGATATGATGAAATGTGATTTTTGAGAGTTGGAATCAACTCAAAAGCTAACTTGGTTGATTTTATAAAAATGTTGTAAGTTGCAAAAGCTTCTGTTTTGTTATTTTTATTAAGAGAGATCTATAACTCTAATTGAATTAAATCCAACGGTCTTGGATAGACCATTTCAATACCTTTCAGGCAAAATTGGTTTAATGCAATTTGGATTTGTAAAACTCCCAGAATTGAATTTTTAATTAGTGGACAGAAACTAGATTCAACTTAAAAAGAAAAAGCCAAATTTGAACGGTTGGGCTAGCGCGGGAAAGAACATGGGCCGACCCAATGGCGCTCCGCGACACGGGGCTTAGCTGACAGGGGGGTCCCGCTTGTCAGTGATGCTTAACACGCAAAACAGGGATGTCCTTGGCTATTCTCATGATCCAGTCTTTAATACAACAAGCAACGGAAATAAAAGATAAGCGTAGCGGTGGGGTCCATCTTCAGGGGCACAGGCAATGCTGACAAAGGCAGATAGTCCTAGTTATCATAGCCGTCCTGATGGCCATCCTCTTGATAGTCTCCTTCATAGTCTGGCCATGAGAATAGCCAAGGACAAAAGCCATGAGTACTCTTTAAGTACTCGCAAGCTACCACTAACAGGTAATATAGTTCTAAGTCAAGTGCTAAACTCTATGTTTAACTATTAAGTTAAGTTTGAAACCTAAGATGAGTTCTGAAGCAAAGAAAGATTGTTGGGGGGATACCCCCGGGTACGGTCACTCCGGGGTATAAGGGCCGAGTTAGCCGAGGTTCGGCAAGGTCAAAGCGGATGCTGGCCGGGTCACCTCAAAGCAGGCCGGATCACGGAGTAACCCGGACCAGGGGGGTCGCCTAACATTGTCTCATCCGACTTAAGGAGTAAGTCGCAAGTGCTTGTCTAACTTATATGCCGGAATAGGTGTGGCCAGATCTACTATGATCCGGGTCCTCGCTTAGCCTCTGGGAGAAGGAAGGATTCTCTCTGGTCAAAAAGAAGGTCTGGTACGCACTTCATGAGCGGAGAAAGCAAGGGCAGGACCACCGGGTCGTGGCCGACAAGGGTGACGACGCCCATGTCGGCTGACGCGGGCGCCACAGAGGCTTACGTCGCTAAAGCATGTGTGACGCGGGGGAAAAGCACCCCGGTCGGGTTACCACTTTGGGAGGGGGCATATTCTTAGGAATATGCCTCCACGTATGCCCTAGGCAGGGACCGAACTTCCTCTATATAAGGGGGGCTAGGTTTCTGGTAGAAGGGGTTGGTTGAGCTCTAGTTGTTTTGGTGATTCCGTAGGACTAGTTGATCTGGGGTTCTAGGGAAAAATAGTAGGCAAGAGTAAGAGAGCTCCTTCTTCCTCCTCTCGCCAATACAGCTCAAGGAGCACTTGTAATCTTGCAGATATAGCAATAGAAACTTCTGTGTGGAGAATCACTCCACTATCCCTCCCTGGATTCCCCTAGCATGTATTAGTCCCTACCTTTAGCCTATCCATGGCATCTGCCGTGACACCACCACGACAGTTGGCGCCCATCGTGGGGCTAGCGGCGCTAGCAGGGGTGAAGATCCGGACAGGAAACCTCATCGGCACCGGCGAACGCGTCGTCTCCGGGCCCGTTCAGCGCTTTGGAGCGCTGGATTTTGTCAGCGACAACGTTGGCTGCTTCGGCACGCGCCCACTTCCGTGCAATGGCCTCTTCGTCAAGCTCGGTGCGCACAAGGTCTACGTTGATGTGGACGTATCATGCGTTCATCCGCGCCGTGTCATCGATGCGGGGGAACCACCCCTCACTGTGGCTCGCGGGGCACGTACCGCTCGCTCCTCGGACCATGCGAAGGTGATGACGATTGCGCCAGGTGCGGGCGCAAGCAAGGACCCAGCACTAGACCCGGAGGTAACACCTAAGGCACCGAGGAAAGGTAGAGGACCTCCACTACAGAGGCCTGAGAACGTACTGAGAGAAGCTATGGATAGCTTGGCTAACCCGGTAGCAGCAGTGGTAGATCCGGCTCAGGCACAGGCCGAGCTAGAGGAAACTAGGCAAAAGATACTGGAGGGCGCAAAGAAAATAGCCGCGGCTCAGCAGTCGCTGGACATGACGTTGCGTGAGTACGCAAAGGCAATTAAAGTTGATACGGTAAAAGTAAAAGGGAGAAATCTCATAAGCGAGATGAACAGAGAAGGTGATGATGGAGCAGAAGGGTCGGAAAACTATCTATTTGTGGGGTTGCCGAAGTATAGTACCCCGGCGAAGAACCTCAGAGCAGCAGATGCGGCTGCGTCCGAGTTAGAGGGTCTGACGGGTGAGGCCCGTCAAAGAAAGCAAGATAGGGTTAACGAGCTGGTTCGGATCGCGAACAGACAGAACGAAGAGCTGCTGAGAGTTAACCCGGAGAGAGCTGGAGCTTCCAAAATCGTCCATTCGGTGATGGGTAACCCGGAGAAGTCCACTGGAGCCGCATCATCGCCTCATGGTGGTCCAAGGAGAGAAGAGGTAGTAACCTCGGCCAGACGGAACAAATAGATAGTCCCGTACAGCCCGACGCGTGCTGAAAAAGAAAAAGAGATGCGGAAAAGTGACGATCAACGGAGTGTGAGCCGAGGTGAAGCTGGCCGAGGTAATCACGTCCAAGGCAATGTCGGTCAAGGGAACGCTGCCAACGGCAATGCCGGACAGGGCAACTCCGCAGGAGAAGGACAACCGCAGCAGCGGAATATACCAAGGCAAGAGCAAAGCACTGGCCGAGGTATACAGCAGAAAGGTGCGCAACGAGAGCAAAACCGATACAATGACGGTGATTCGGAGATGGTGAACGCGGGGTACCCCAGACCAGACTATCATGTGATAGGGTCAAGATTGGGAAGCAGGGATTTAATGCTAGATGACGCCAGGTTAAAACTGGATCGCCTGTATAGGTCGGAACAGATCGAATGTCAAGGTCCTCCGGGTCCAGCGTGCTTTGGACCCCGGATCATGAAGGAACCGCCGGTACCAAACTTCCAGCTACCCAGAGGCACAAAGACGTATGACGGCAGTACCAAGCCGGAGGATTGGCTGATAAACTATGCTACGGCGGTGAAAATTGCAACTGGCAACTTGAGATGGGCTGTATGTTACGTACCCCAGATGTTGGAAGGCCCGGCCAGAGTATGGCTGAATAATTTACCACCCGGAAGCATCAACTGCTGGATAGATTTTGAAGAAATGTTTATCAGCAACTTCTCAAGTACATATCAGAGGCCGAATAGACCGCAGACCCTAGCAATGTGCAAGCAAAGACCTAACGAGACGGATCGTGAATTCTTGACCCGGTGGTGTACCGTGAGAAACTCGTGTGAGGGTGTCATAGAGTCACAGGCCATAGCGTGGTTTGCGCAAGGGTGCAGATATGGCAGCGAGCTGTGGATGAAGTTGCAAAGGAAAATGCCAATTACGCTGGTAGAGATGATCCGAATTGCTGATTCATATGCTTTGGGCGATCCGACTCAACCTAGGCTCGCGTCAAACGAGTCAAACGAGGAATACTATCAGAGGGATGGAGCTGGGTCATCCCGGAGGAACGATTACAGAGGAAAAAGGAGAGATGATAGACCGGATCATCGCTACGGTTCGCAACAAGTTGCAGCTGTGAATCAAGATCAACCCGGAGCAGGGAGCAACCAATGCTAGAGAATGGGAGGGCAATGGACTCCAAGAAATGATGGCAAGAAAACATGGACTCCAGAGCAAAAGAAACAGTGGCAAGAAAAGAAAGACCGTCCGAGGTATACCTACGAGTCAATGTTGGACCAGCCGTGTAAGTTTCACATGCCAAATCCGAATAGCCCGGCGGGTCACACGACGAGGCAATGTGAGTGGATGCGTAAGATAGAGCAAGGTGGTTCGGGGAATGCTCAGGCACCCTGGAATGAGCAACCTCGGCAGGAGTTACCTCGGCAGCAATTGCTCTCCAGGGCGAACACGCAGCAACTAATGTTGCCTCCCCCTCCGCTGAGGTATGACAACAATGAGAGAAGGGATGCAGTGCATCAGGTGGAAAATCAGCAACAACCGGATCAGACGTACCCCGGAAACGAGGGAAGGAATGAGTACAGGGAACATCACCAGAGTTATTGTGTGTTCACGACTGAGCAAACAGATAGAAAGAGCTTGCAGCGCCGACATATGGAGGTCAATGCGGTCATGCCAGCAGTGACGAGGTACATGCCTTGGTCAGACCAGGAAATCACCTGGAACATCAAAGATCATCCTAAACTTATGCCGAGTCCAGGTTCATATGCGCTAGTGCTAGATCCGACATTCATTGGACCGAACATCAATGTGAGGTTCTCCAAGGTTTTGATTGATAATGGCAGTAGCATTAACATCATGTATGCGGATACGATGCGCAAGTTGGGCATCTTGGAGAACATGCTCCAGGCTATGAGAACAACTTTCCATGGCATTGTACCAGGCATTTCTTGTGAGCCCATAGGCAAAGTCCGGGTCGACGTGCTATTCGGCACAAGGGATAACTGCCGAACTGAAAATCTGGAGTTTGAGGTGGTGAACTTGGAAAGTGCATATCATGCGTTACACGGAAGACCAGCATTGAACAAATTCATGGCAAGCTATCACATCAATTATCTGAAGATGAAGTTGCCCGGTCCAAATGGAGTGATTACCATTGCTGGAGATTTTCGACGTCCCATTGAGTGTGCTTCAGCCGGGTCTAACCTAGCCGAGTCACTCGTGATTGCGCAAGAGAAAAGAAAAATCCAAGAGGTGGCGGCATTAGCTTAGTCCGCGCAGCAATATATGCCGACGTTAAGTAACCCGCATGGCAGCATTTCATTTCAAGCCGCCAAGGACACCAAGAAAGTTCCAGTTGATAACATGTTCCCGGAGCGCACCATAACAATTGGTGTCGGTTTAACTGACAAATAGGAAAGCGGGCTCGTCAACTTCCTCCATGAGAATCGGGATATTTTTGCTTGGTCTACACACGACTTGCAAGGTGTTCCAAGGGAGTTGGCCGAGCACTCTTTGAACGTAAGACCCGGAGCAAGGCCGGTGAAGCAACCTCTCCGCCGCTTCGCCGAGGATAGGAGAAAAGTCATTGGAGACGAGATAGCTCGGTTACTAGCAGCAGGATTTATCATGGAGGTACTATATCCGGATTGGCTCTCTAATCCGGTGCTGGTAGAAAAGAAGAAGGACGATCCGAATGTGGCAGTGGTTTGGCGTATGTGTATCGATTACACGAACCTGAACAAGGCGTGTCCAAAAGATCCATTTCCACTGCCGAGGATAGATCAGGTCATAGACTCGACCGCGGGATGCGAACTGTTGTCATTCATTGATGCATATTCTGGCTTCCACCAGATACCTCTGAACCCGGATGATCAAATAAAGACCGTGTTTATTACCCCGTACGGGGCTTACTGCTATCACACTATGTCGTTCGGTTTACGTAATACAGGTGCAACGTACCAAAGATGTATGAAAAAATGTTTGCACGACCAAATAGGTCAAAACGTACAAGTATACATGGATGATGTGGTTATCAAGACCAAGGAAAGCACAACGCTCCTTGACGACATAAGGCAAACATTCGCGAACTTGAGAAGGTTCCGGATGAAGCTTAACCCGGAAAAATGTACCTTCGGTGTCCTGGCTGGAAAATTACTAGGATTTCTCGTCTCCAGCCGAGGTATCGAAGTTAATCCAACTAAGATCCGAGCCATCGAACGAATGGAGCTGCCGAAGTGTCTTAACAATGTCCATAAGTTCACTGGATGCCTGGCATCGTTGAGTCGGTTTGTGTGTCGGTTGGGAGAAAAGGCACTGCCTCTCTACCAACTCATGAAAAAGTCGGATAAATTCGTTTGGATGCCACAGGCCGATGAAGCCTTTGCCCACTTAAAAAAGATGTTGGCCACTGCGCCAGTGTTAGCCTCTCCACTATCAAAGGAGCCAATGTTTCTCTACATAGCCGCAACCAACCGAGTTGTAAGTGCAGTAATTGTAGTGGAGCGCAATGAAGAGGGTAAGTCGATGCAGAGGCCAGTATATTACCTAAGCGAGGTATTGTCTGCCTCAAAACAGAACTACCCACACTTTCAAAAGGTGGCATACGGTGTCTATATGGCGGCAAAGAAGTTAAAGCATTACTTTGAGGAGCACCCCATCAAAGTAATATGTGAAGCTCCCATATCCGAGATAATGGGTAACAAGGATGCGAGTGGAAGAATTGAAAAATGGGCAATTGAGTTAGCCCCCTATGCGCCCCAATACGACAGAAGAGAAGCGATCAAATCTCAGGCTGTGGCGGACTTTTTTGTGGATTGGGCCGAGGTACAATACGAACCACCGCCACCAGATCCGAATTACTGGAGGATGCACTTTGACGGGTCGAAAACCAAAACCGGACTAGGCGCCGGGGTTGTGCTTACCTCGCCAAAGAAGGACCAGCTAAAGTACGTATTGCAGATCCATTTCGCGGCATCGAACAATGTCGCTGAGTATGAGGCTCTTGTGCATGGGCTCAAAGTGGCAAAGGAGATTGGCATACGTCGGATAATATGCTTTGGCGACTCGGATCTGGTGGTGCAGCAGGTGTCCGGAGTGTGGGACGCCCTGGATCCAAACATGGCACTATACAAATTTCACGTGCAGAAGATATTTGGTTACTTCAAGGGGTGTGAATTTCACCATGTACTCCGAGTGGAAAACGAGGCTGCCGACATGTTGTCGAAGCTCGGATCGACCAGACAGGCAATTCCACCAGGTGTAGCATTGGAACACCTCAGAAAACCATCTATCAAGCCGTCCCCAGGAACCGACTAGATCTATGTCCCGGAAAATAAGGAATCCGGAGTTGAGCCCATGGACATTGACACGGGAGGTAGTACGCTAGACCTGGGGACTGCATCAGCAAACCCGGGGACTGCCTCGGCAAACCCGGGGACTACCTCGCTAGACCCGGGGACTGCTCAGCGTGATCCGGCTGAAGTTATGCCGGTGGATCAGATGGAAATTGATGAGGAGATGTTCCCTCCACGAGCGATACCAGCTTGGGCACTGCCTATATTCCAATTCCTGAAAGACGGAACGTTACCCGCTGAGGAGGTGTTAGCCAGGCAAACTCAGAGGAGAGCAAAAGCATACACAATCATCAATTCCGAGTTGTACAAACGGAGTGTAACCAATGTCCTCCAACGATGCGTTGACCCGGAAGAAGGGCTTGACATCCTCCGAGATATACACCAAGGAGAATGCGGGCATCATGCCTCATCCTGAGCCTTGGTGGCAAAGGCGTTCCGGCATGGATTCTACTGGCCAAGTGCCTTGGAACAAGCAGAAGATCTGGTGAGAAAATGCAATGGTTGTCAAAGGTACGCCACCAAGACACATATGCCTATGTCGGAACTCAAGACCATACCAATCACGTGGCCATTTGCAGTATGGTGCTTGGATATGGTTGGCCCGTTCAAACCGGTGAGAGGAAACATGACACACATTTTGGTCATGGTGGACAAGTTTACAAAATGGATTGAAGTGAAACCTATAAGAAAATGTGATGGAGCTACGGCCGTGACATTTCTCAAAGACATCATCTTGAGATACGGTTATCCACACAGTATTATAACTAATAATGGAACAAATTTTGTGGAAGGAGCATTTGCGCGCTTCTGCCGAGATAAGAAGATCCGACTCGATGTCGCCTCGGTAGCCCACCCCGCATCGAACAGACAAGTGGAAAGATCCAACAGATTAGTATTATTCGGGATAAAACCCCGGCTCATTGAGCTGCTGCAAAGATCAGCGGGGTGCTGGATAGAAGAACTACCAGCGGTACTGTGGAGCTTAAGAACAACTCCGAATCGATCAACAGGCTATACGCCATTTTTTCTGGTATATGGGGCAGAAGCTGTATTACCAGCCGACATAGAGCATGATTCGCCTAGGGTCACCCAATACACAGAAGCCGAAGTGCAAGAAGCCCGGCAAAATGATGTTGATCTGCTGGAAGAAGCGAGAGAACTGACACTGTCCAGATCCGCCATATATCAGCAAAATCTCCGACGCTATCATAGCCGGAAAGTGTGCCCCCGAATCTTTCGGGAAGGCTGGTGCTCCAGTTGGTACAACATACTACTGGCATGCATAAATTATCCCCCCCTGGGAAGGGCCATTCATTGTGAGCAAAGCATTGCACAATGATTCTTACTATCTCATAGATGCAAAGCCACAGGAAAAGAACAAGGCGGACAGGTCCGGAGAGGAATCCAAGCAACCGTGGAATGTAGCACTACTTCGTCCCTTCTACACTTAGCTAAGAGGTGTATGTATCCGAGTCGTCTCATATGTCAGTATGTATGTCGGCAATGAGCTTATCAATGAAATAGCAGCACCTCGAGCAGTAACTCGGGGACTGCCTTAATAATGTTTGTTGTTATTTCTTATGCGGTAGCTAGAATAAGTCGTTCTACTTAACCCGGATTAGTAATGTGTGAGCACCAAAAACCCAACTCTTCGACTTGCTGCTGTCCAACAAGAATTGCCTTCATGGCAAGCAAGGGAACAAGTTTGGAATTGCGTAGCACATGAAAAACGACTAAGGAAACGAGTTTATTCGAGCTAACGCTTGTTTTTTGGACTAACCCTGTATTTATTTTCAAGTTATTATGCTGAATTATTTTGAGCCAAGCCTAAAAGTTTCTAAGTATTGTTAAAACAATTTTTGAAGCTCAGGTTCGTAAGTCGTAAAACCGAATCAAGGTAGACACGGACCGAGCCAGAGAATTGGACGAACAAGAAAATGAAACTCAGGGACTGCGCCCAAGTTAATCCGGCATAGAAATGTAGTAGCAAAATATCGCATATCCAGCATACAATTGCACCCGGCATACCGGGGATCTGATAAATTTTCAAGCTTTTTGGAACAAAGGAGCAGTAGGAGGAGGAAGTTCGGCGTCGTCGTCGTTGTCTTCAATATCTGAAGCATCATCTTCTCCGCCCTCATCCGACCCATCTTCAACGTTCTCATTGTGCTCGTCCCCAGCGGATTCCAGGAAGCTCGGTCCTTCAACCCAGTCATGAATAGGAGAATATTCGACGAGGCTGTAGGCGCAAGCCTGGCGCCGAGCTACACACTCCGGATCATCGGTCCATCTGGATCCGGTGCGCCGGCGTGTAAGGAGGCTGAGGTCGATCTTCTCGTACCATGTGAGAATATGGTGAAGGATGGTATCAGCTGCGACACGACCAGCGGACTCTCTCCAGAGGTCAAGCGTGTTTTGCGAAGTTGCTCAAGCTCAGCGTTTGCCGACCCAAGCTGGAGGTCGGATTCTCTGAGTAGGTCCTGGTCCTTGGAGATTTGGAGAGTAAGGCGCTCACGCTCTTCTGTGAAGTTCTGGCCAACCTTTTGGAGCTCGGTTTGGTGCTGGGCCTTCATCTTCTCCATCTCAGCCTTGAGCTTGGCAATCTCGTCGTCCTTAGTCCGGAGGAGAGCAAGCTCATCATCCTTTTTCTTCAGCTCGGCTTGATGCTGCCCTGCTTGTTCGAGAAAATGCAGCATCATATCAGGCACGGGCACACTATCCTCAAGCGATGCTGAAATAGTATGTTGACCTGGCAGAGCCGAGGAGTGAATGTTTGCCGAGCCAAGGAGAAGAAGAAATGGAAAACATTACGAGATCGAACAAAAGAGGACATACCCCGGATTTCCTCCAAGTTCTTCCGCATGATCTTGTTCTCAGCCTCCACCCCAGCTGTAGAAACCGAATGAGGAGATTAGTCCGGCGGAAGAAAGTGAAGAAAAATGGAGGGGTGCCGAGGGAGAAAATTACCCCTCTTTTCATGTTCTGCACCAAGTGTAACATGTTTTGCACGTAGCATCTTGTGGGTATCAAGCAGGCGTTGGAATTCAGTGCTCCGGCGATTGGTGGTTACCTGAAAAATGTACAGAAGTGTAAAATTAGCTTGGTGCATATTCAAAGTGTACAAGATCCAGGCCAAGTGGAACTTAACCCGGCTCTAGGTGTGTGCATATTCGAAGTGTACAAGATCCGGGCCAAGTGGAACTGAACCCGGTTCTAGGTGTGTGCATATTCGTAGTGTACAAGATCCGGGCCAAGTGGAACTTAACCCGGCTCTAGGTGTGTGCATATTCGAAGTGTACAAGATCCGGGCCAAGTGGAACTTAACCCGGCTCTAGGTGTGTGCATATTTGAAGTGTACAAGATCCGGGCCAAGTGGGACTTAACCCGGCTCTAGGTGTGTGCATATTTGAAGTGTACAAGATCCGGGCCAAGTGGAACTTAACCCGGCTCTAGGTGTGTGCATAATTCGAAGTTTACATGCAGCTACGTTAGTTTTCTAATGAGCATCCGGCCGAGTAACAAGCTACTCCACCGGAGGCTCGGGGACTAATGGTTATTATCTACAGCATGTAAAGGAGAAACGACATACCTCCATCATTCGCCCCGCGAGGTTAATTGCCTTAGCAGCGGTATTCATCTGAGCGGAAAATTCTGCGGGGCCGAACTTTTTCGGGAGATCATCGTTGTGGACGAACTCCGCCTTGTTCTAGTTCATGACGAACTCGATAAGGCTCGGAGGGTACCGCTCGCCGGTGGGCATATGGGGTGCCACCAAGCCCTTCGCATGAGCTTCTTTCCTCTCAACTAGGGAAAGAGCTGGGCTGGTATGCAGAACCATCTGCTGTGTATCAGTTGGCTCGGCAGGAACATCCTTCGCTGCTGGTGATTTCTTCGGAAGCATCGACGATAGGGTTCGCTGCCCGGCCTCAATGGATGCAGACTTGCTAGTATCCGGAGCCTTTTTGCCCTTAGCTTGCTAGGAAGAAGTAACTGCGGTGGATTTCCCTTTAGAAGCTACTGGAGTAGTTCCTCGCCGAGGCTAAGATGACTCGGACGAGGCAGAAGAACTTGACACTGGAGCTCTTGTAGCTGGACTTCGAGTTGTTGTTGGTTTCCTTGGTGCCGGGACAGGTGCTGGCTCGGTCGCTGGTACTGGAGCTGCTGCTGGTGCTGGTGTTGTGATAGACTCAGTGATTGCTGGTTGTGGCGATGCTGAAGTGGTGGACGTCGTTGCCTCGGCTGGACCGACCCCTCCCGCTCCAAGGTCGCGTTCCTCTCGATGAGGCACTTCAGAAACCGGAGCACCAACAGAACCCTCTGGAATAGGGCTCAGCGGGCGTGACTCGTCGTCACGAGGAGGAGAAGGGCCAGACCGAAGGGGTGAAGAGATGCTTGATCCGCTCTGAGGGACCTCCACCGGAGGCCTGAAAAAGAGAATAATGTCAGAAGAGAAATTACCACGATGCAAGGAAAAGTGAGTTACGCAATGAAAAATGAGTTACGCATCCGAGGTTTCGGCCTCCTTGGGTTTCCGGGCCCTCCGTGCCAGGGCTTTGCCTGCCCGCTTGGAGGCAGTCTTGTCTCCGGCCTTCTTTTGCCTTTTTGTGGGCTGAGAAGGTTCATAGGAAGAACTTGATGCGGTTCCGCGCTTCTTCTTCGATGCCACCGGAACAGGCTCGCACGTAGCAAGTGGAGGATCCTCGTGGATATGCCCACCGGGGTTAGCTGATGTCGTAAAGGAAAAAGAAAGAGGGACAGCCTCAACAGGTTCAATCACGTTGACATCCGAGTCATCCTCATCATCGAGCCAATCTCTAAGAGAAGAGAATTTACCGCTAGGTCGTTTGGTAGCGTCGGTCATAGGGAGGAACATCTCCTAGTCCGGCTCCTCCTCATCCGAGATTTCTCGGTCTGGTACCCACTTAAGGGTCAGGTCCGTACCATCCTCGAGAGTTTGCTGAAGGAACAACTGAGAAAAGCACGAAGAACAGAGTCAAAGATACAACAAAAACCGACACATACTTGATCCGAAATAAGCTTGCCCCGCGAAGCTTACCGCGGGAGGGAGCCTGTCACGATAGTAGTGCTCAATTCCCCACGTCCATTCGGCAGAGAAATCCTTGTGGGTGGTGAAAAGAGCCTTAACCCGACGAAAGATCTCCGTGTTGCTCAACTCGAAGGAGGAGGTTCGGTTAGGGTCGCGGCCAAAACTCATGTGGCACAACTTGTGGGTGCGCTTCTGGAGGGGAGAGATTCGGTTGCGCACGAATGTGATCATAGCATCTTCGTTGCGCAATCCAAGTCTCTTCAGCTCCGCGAACCTCTTGTTAACTTGGTTGGCCAGAGCTGTAGGCTTCTTGGGGACCTCCTCCCAGAAATCCGTGTCAGGTAGACCCAGAGCGTAGGGCAGCAACCGAATCAAATCTTCAGTACCCTCATTCCGGACGTAGAAGAAGGTCCAGGCCCATCCTTTGGAGGAGTCAAGCCCGTAACCCGGGGAAAGACGGAAAGTCTCCGGGGCAAGATGGAGGCAGCTCCGAATTGGGTGAGCTGCTTATCCTCAGACTCTACTTGGATATTGGGGATGACGTTGCGACGAAGGCCGAAGAACCGAATCCACAGCTCCTTCGTGGGCCATAGTCCGGTGTAGCCTTCGATCGTAGAGGCAAAGGCGGAGAGAGAGGTGATAGCGTTGGCTGGGAGATGGTGCGGCTGCAAGTGGTAGGTCCTAACCCAATCTCGGAAGAAATCGCTCACCGGCAGACCAAATCCCCGTTGGAAGTGGGACAGGAACACAACGAACTCACCTGGATTGGGTGAGGGGGCCAGTTCGGCGGAGGGGAGACGAGCAGTGACGCCGGCAGGAATACGCCTGGTCCGGTAGAGCCAGTCAAGGTCATCTTGACAGACCCATGATCCGGCCCATGCGCCGCGGTCCGCCGCGCCGGCGTCCTCCTCCATCTCCTGCTCGGTGACGATGAGCTCCTCCTCCGTCATCTCGTATCCACTATCCTCGCTGGAGCTAGCGGCGGCAGAGATCTGAGGCCTGGATTGGCGTGGACCCGTGGTGAAGAAGCTGCACAGCGGTAGCTGTGATGCAGAGGCACGGGGAAGGTGCGGCGGCGGCGCTGCTGCTAGAAGCACCGGTGGCGGCGCGGTCGCTAGGAAGACGAAGGAGAAAGGCAGCGGGCAGAGGGGCGCAGAAGTGGAAAAACGCTAAGGGGTGCGCCCCTCCACTACTTAACCACCCCTAGAGATGGATGAGTGGGATCACGCTGCGCCGACGAGCCACACGGTGTGGCCGTGTATCACTTGCATCAGCCAATCGGATAAAAGCCACACAGGGGGCCACAGAGTAGAAGCAATCCCATGACGCGACGTGCTGATGCGGTAAACGAGGAGGCAGGCATGACATGACCCACGCACAGTGATAACTGACAATTACTGCGGCGGTTACTGTGCAGGCCCTTAAAATAAGACGAGGTAATAATTAGCCTCCACGTGGGTTGGCGTATGAGAGAAGGAAATGGGGCCCGGATCAAACCATGATAACCATGGGATCCGAGCCAAAGTGGTGACCCGGCCGGCATGTGAAAACTTGGAACGTGCGAAGGGAATGTAAATCCATATAATCAGTGATAAGGAGCTAACCCAGAATTAAACGTCCGAGGCTCGAACATAAATGAACCTGATGTGGCCTTAGCGGCCACGGCAGCTAAGACCGCACCAGCTTTGGGGACTAATGTTGGGGGGATACCCTCGGGTAGGGTCACTCCGGGGTATAAGGGCCGAGTTAGTTGAGGTTCAGCAAGGTCAAAGCGGATGTTGGCCGGGTCACCTCAAAGCAGGTCGGATCACGAAGTAACCCGGACCAGGGGGGTCGCCTAACATTGTCTCATCCGACTTAAGGAGTAAGTCGGAAGTGCTTGTCTAACTTATATGCAGGAACAGGTGTGGCCGGGTGTACTATGATCCGGGTCCTCACTTAGCCTCTGGGAGAAGGAAGGAATCTCTCTAGTCAAAAAGAAGGTCCGGTACGCACTACATGAGCGGAGAAAGCAAGGGCAGGACCACCGGGTCATGGCCGACAAGGGTGACGACGCCCATGTCGGCTAACATGGGCGCCGCAGAGGCTTACGTCGCTAAAGCATGTGTGACGCGAGGGAAAAGCACCCTGGTCGGGTTACCACTTTGGGAGGGGGCATATTCTTAGGAATATGCCTCCACGTATGCCCTAGGCAGGGACCGAACTTCCTCTATATAAGGGGGGCTAGGTTTCTGGTAGAAGGGGTTGGTTGAGCTCTAGTTGTTTTGGTGATTCCGTAGGACTAGTTGATCTAGGGTTCTAGGGAAAAATAGTAGGCAAGAGTAAGAGAGCTCCTTCTTCCTCCTCTCGCCAATACAGCTCAAGGAGCACTTGTAATCTTGCAGATATAGCAATACAAACTTCTGTGTGGAGAATCAATCCACTATCCCTCCCTGGATTCCCCTAGCGTGTATTAGTCCCTACCTTTAGCCTATCCATGGCATCTACCGTGACACCACCATGACAAAGATAAAATAAAGTTCTAGAGTCACTTAAGTAGGGAAGCTATTGTCATAAACACAACCCTGTTGTCGTCAAGTCAAGAATCATCATTCATTTCATAAGTCATTTTGAAAACATCTGACAACGAAACAGTATGGCCATTCCAACTGTCCATAACCGCGGACGCGGCTATTCGAATAGTTTGACACTCTGTAGAGGTGGTACACTTTCACCACAAGATTCGATACATCTGCAGGGATAACCCTGAATCATCATACTTAGTATGCAGATAATCAAACATAACCTTCCCTTTACACACCCTAGTATAAGCACCTCTCCTATGAGCATGGCCTCCCAACCATGACCATCTGTCATCTTGGGCATTGCATAGGTGGACAACATTGAGAGGTAGCCTCAGCTCAAACCTCTCCCGCGAGGGAACTAATACTAATGCATATAAACTTCCGGCTAAGCCTTACCCAATTCACGTAGTGTGGTTGTACGGTAAATTTGGAATGTTATCGCATCTGAATCCAACCATCAGTTTTAATAAAAGGGTTAAGGCTCATGCCTCATCATTTTCATCATCATAAACCATTTATGTTTCTCAACACATGTCAAAGCATCTCAATAGAATGACTCATCATTCCAAGGTTTTCACAATTCATTTTCACCAAGTGTTCCCATCTAAAGTGACTCAAGTTTTTGATCTACTCTAAACTACTAAGTTAAGAGTGTTCACTAAGGTGGAAATGATGGGTTCAATCTCATGCCATAGAATGAAATCTAAAGGTTTCTAAATAGGCCAAGTTTTATACTCTTTATGCTACCTTCAAAACAAGTAAAGAACTTGGTGTAAACTAAGGGAGGTAAAACTTGTAAACAAAGACTTGAGGCACTAATAGTCAAAGGGGTGTGATCAAAGCATGCCTAAGGCATCTTTGCTAAACCATCTAGTTTGATCCTAGCTTGCTAAGTACTAAACTTGCAAGGGTTAGCTTGCATTGTTAATGGTGGCTTGCAAGTACAACTTGCAAGGGTTAACTTGGATAGGGCTAGCTTGGCTTGGTTGGTGCAGTGGTTGAAGTTTTCTTCTTCTTCTTGGTAGAACTCCTCCTCCTCATAGACTTGGTCGGTACTATCGTCTATAAATACATACGGAACACACAATCACCAAACAATACTTAACTAGTCTAATTAGCATTCTAAGACACACATTTGATGATCTATTATCATCACAAGTATCACAAGTTTAATTCACTAGTTTCATTCTTTTTAATTTAGAAAAGTAATTTCTACTCATTGAAAAATTAACTAAGATTTAATATTCACCACTTAAAATATGGGATCATGTTGACACATGTCATCACCACACATTCTAACATGTGGGAATGAGATTTAAAGGTTGGGTCATAATTACTTTGGTTTAAGTTCAATATTTAATGATTTAAAGTGACTAGAAATGCCTATATAGCATTATTTTGGTACTAGTCCAAAGTCACTGCATGTAAACCTTAATATTATTACATATTTGGATAGATATGATGAAATGTGATTTTTGAGAGTTGGAATCAACTCAAAAGCTAACTTGGTTGATTTTATAAAAATGTTGTAAGTTGCAAAAGCTTCTGTTTTGTTCTTTTTATTAGGAGAGATCTATAACTCTAATTGAATTAAATCCAACGGTCTTGGATAGATCATTTCAATACCTTTCAGGAAAAATTGGTTTCATGCAATTTGGATTTTTAAAACTCCCAGAATTGAATTTGAAATTAGTGGACAGAAACTAGATTCAACTTAAAAAGAAAAAACCAAATTTGAACGGTTGGGCTAGCGCGGGAAAGAACATGGGCCGGCCCAATGGCGCTCCACGGCGTGGGGCTTAGCTAACAGGGGGGTCCCGCTTGTCAGTGATGCTTAACACGCGAAACGGTACGCGTGCTGTGGGCCATAGGATTAGAAGTAGGATCTACGTCTAAGGGTTGTCGTCAACGACGAACAGGTCACCGGCGAGAGTTTGCCCTAGCCGCTCGGTGGGGGTCTACCAGAGACATACCAGGGCTCCAGCGAGGTAGGTGAGGCGGGCAAACAAGCTGGAAGACGACAGCGAGGCGAGGCGCGGTTGCGGCGGAGCTTGGGGTGCCCTAAATCGCAGGCGCCCTTCTCCTCCTGCTACGGCGGCTCTGGCTCCAATTCCGGCGAGGCAGAGCTCGATTGGCTCCAGCGAGAGAGGGGAAAGGATCAGTGAGAGGTGGGGAATGAGTGGGTGTGGAGAAATGATGCTTGGAAGGACAGCTTATATAGGCCCGACGGTGAGACCGAACGGTGTGGGCAGGCGACTCCGGCGAGGGCAGTATAGGGGGCTAGCAGCGTGGCTCGAGGTAGGGGGCGGTGACCTGTCTCCTGGCGGTGCACTGAGGCTTAAAGGTGTGGCAAGGCGGGATCTGTGCTGGTCGGGAGCGTCATGCGCTCTGGGTGGCAGAGGCGGCGGGTTCGACGGCGAGCGGTGACTGGGGTGAGTTGGGCGGCCAGCGAGGGTGTCTGGGGTGTTCCCTAGGTCATGGCGGAGCGGTAGGCGCGGGCTGCGGTCAAGGGGCGGTTTGTGCACGCGGGGACAGGGCGCGCTCTGCGAGCGGCGTCGGCATGGTCGACCAGCTCCGGGCGCGGCGGTTCCTGGCCGTTCTGCTCTCTGTCTCTAGGCTGGGGCTGGTTGGACGGTGGCGGTGGACCACTGGCTAGCTTGTAGACATGGCGAGAGAGGGAGAAGCGGTATGCTGCTGCAAGTGCCTGGTCGGCCGGCGAGGGGTGGCTCGGCATGGCCTTGCAGTGTAGCTAGGAGGTACAGGAGGTGTTGGTGTTGGTCTGGTTAGGCTTGAAGGAGAAAAGGGTGATCAAAGCACTTCAAATTGCTAGACAAGATCAAGCCCAAAACTGTAATAGTTAGGCCACTTTGATCTTGTCCACAAGGTGTTTGATAGAATGGCCGAAAGACAAAAAAAATTGAATTTTGGTTTCAAGATTTTTGGTTGTTCTCCACTAGTGCTAGGTAGTCTCTGGTTGCAAGGGTTTTGAAAGTGGAGCTTGTTTGAATGGTTTTTGAAAAAGTGGGATCTTCCCATATGAAATAGATTCAATTTTGAATTGTCATTTAAAATTAGCATTTGAAAGATTTTTGCAGATTACAAGGTGGGCCTTGGTACCTCATTATGTGTACTATCAAGGGGTGTAAAGATCCACACATGTTTCTGTTAAGTTTTGAGTACTAGGAATAGCCAAAGTAGGCATGAGAGTTAGTTTGGCCAAAATGACCATTCACTTCAAATATTCATTTTGAGTTATTTTTCTTTGGGAAAAGTTTGGGAATGACTTGGATGATGTTTATTTCACCTAATAAACATTTTACAAGCAATGGATCATAGAACCATGGCAACTCAAATCAAATCCTAAATTAAATGCACATACACATGAATGCTTTTATTTTAATTTGGAAAAGTTTTTGTTAACCCTATATTTTGATGATTTAGATCTTGATAAGCTTGGATTGAAGTTTTGGGATGTTACAAACCTTCCCCCCTTAAACAAAATCTCGTCCCGGGATTTATAATGAAAACTAGGAACTAAAGAGATCTGGGAACTCTGTCCTGATGTAATCTTCGCGCTCCCAAGTGGCTTCCTCCTCGGTATGGTTGCTCCACTGAATCTTGAGAAACTTGATGCTCCTGGTTCTGGTGGTTCTGTAGGCTTCTTCTAAGATACGGATGGGTACTTCTCTATAGGTCAAGTCATTGCTGATTTCCACAGCTCTGTGATCGATGTTCTTGAAAACTTCTATCTTCTCAGGCACTTCCAAGCATTTGCGAAGTAATGAGATATGGAACACATTGTGGATGGCTGATATCTCTTCAGGCAGTTCCAGTTGATACGATACTTCTCCTCGACGGTTCAGAATTTTGAGAACGGTCCGATATATCTGGGGGCTAACTTTCCCTTCAGACTAAAGCGTTGAGTTCCCTTCAATGGTGAAAACTTGAGATATACAAAATCTCCGACATTGAAAGTCAGGTCTCTCCTTCTCTTGTCAGCATAACTCTTCTGTCTGGATTGGGCGGTCTTGAGGTGCTCATGGACTTTGCGAACTTTCTCTTCTGCTTCTCGGAGAATGTCGGGTCCAAAGATCTGACTCTCTCCTACTTGTGACCAATTCAAAGGGGTATGACACTTTCTTTCGTATAGGAATTCAAATGGTGCCATCTGTAAACTAGCATGATAACTGTTGTTATATGAGAATTCTGCGAAAGGCAGGCAGTCTTCCCATTTTGATCCATATTCCAACACACAAGCTCTAAGCATATCCTCTAGGATCTGATTGACTCTCTCAGTCTGTCCATCTGTTTGTGGGTGATATGTTGTGCTGAAGTTCAACTTGGTTCCTAATCCTTCTTGGACTTTCTGCCAAAATCTCGAGGTAAACTGGGTTCCTCGATCTGATATGATGGTCTTGGGGGTTCCATGCAGACTAACAATCCTAGCAATATACAGTTCTGCCAGCTTCGCACTCTGGTAGGTAGTCTTGACAGGTATGAAGTGGGCTACCTTGGACAGTCTATCAACTATGACCCAGATTGAGTCATTTCCCCTACTAGAAGTAGGTAAACTGGTGATGAAGTCCATTCCGACGGAATCCCATTTCCATTCCGGAATCTGCAATGGTTGCAACAGTCCTGTGGGTCTCTGATGCTCTGCTTTGACTCTTTGACAGATGTCACACTTGGCGATGTAGCTTCCGATCTCTCTCTTCATCTTGTGCCACCAAAATTGCTCTTTCAAATCCTGATACATCTTTGTTCCTCCGGGATGGATAGAATAAAGAGTATCATGAGCTTCCTTCATGATAACTTCCTTTAGCTCTAAATCTGCTGGTACACAGATACGTCCTTTGTACCACAGTACACCTTCTTCGTCTTCAGTGAATCCAGGTACCTTTCCTATACCAATACGATGTTTGATTCCGTCGATACTTTCATTCCCCTTTTGGGCTTCCTTGATTTTGGCTAATCAAAGTGGGTTGAGGTTCAATGCTATCTAAGAATCATTTGCTAACTAATTCCGTCCTGAACTTCTCCAACTCTTCATACAAACTTGGTGGCTTCTCCTTGATCATGGTGTTTAGCCTACACGACAATCTGCTAAGAGCATCCGCTACCACATTGGCTTTGCCGGGGTGATAGTGAATGTCAAGGTCATAGTCCTTGATTAACTCTATCCATCTCCTTTGCCTCATATTCAGCTCCTTCTGAGTGAAGATATATTTTAAACTCTTATGATCTGAGTAAATCTCACAGCGATTACCCATCAAATAATGACGCCATGCCTTTAATGCTAGAACCACAGCTGCTAGCTCAAGATCATGGGTCGGATAGTTCTGCTCATGCTGCTTCAGCTGTCGAGACAGATACGCGATGACTTTGCCTTCTTGCATCAATACACATCCTAGACCAATCTTGGATGCGTCACAATACACATCAAACGGCTTCTTGATGTCTGGCATGACCAAAATTGGGGCTGATATCAACCTCTTCTTCAGCTCCTAGAAACTGGCTTCACACTTGTCTGTCCATTCAAACTTCTTGTCCTTCTTCAACAATTGGGTCATTGGTCGGGTTATGCTCGAGAATCCTTCTACGAACTTGCGGTAATATCCCGCTAATCCGAGAAATGCACAGACTTGGGTTTGAGTGGTTGGGGCTTCCCATTCTTTGACATCTTTGATCTTGGCGGGATCAACAGAGACTCCTCCGGCAGACACAATATGTCCTAGGAATCCTACTTCTTTCAGCCAAAACTCACACTTGTTGAACTTGGCATATAACTGATGCTCTCTCATGGTTTCTAGGATAACTCTCAGATGTTGCTCATGCTCTTCTTTTGACTTGGTGTAGATAAGGATGTCGTCAATAAACACAACTACAAACTTATCTAGGAAATTCATAAAGATCTTATTCATGAGATTCATGAAATAAGAAGGGGCATTGGTTAATCCAAAAGACATAACCGTATACTCGTATAAACCATAGCGAGTAGTAAAGGCGGTCTTCGGAATATCCGTTGCACGAATCTTAAGTTGGTGATAACCAGTCCTAAGATCAATCTTTGAGAATACCTGGGCTCCAGTCAACTGATCAAATAGATCCTCTATCTTTGGCAAGGGGTACTAGTTCTTGATGGTGACATCATTCAACTTTCTGTAATCTGTACATAGACGGTTGCCTCCATCTTTCTTGTCGACGAATAACACTGGTGATCTCCATGGCGATGCACTTGGTTGAATCAGGCCTTTCGCTAACATGGCATCCAACTGCTTCTTCAGTTCCACTAACTCTGAGGGGTTCATGCTATAGGGTCTCTGGGCTATGGGTCCGGTTCCAGGGATTAGTTCGATAATGAACTCAATATCCCTATCCGGGGGCATACCTGGCAATTTATCTGGGAATACGTCGGGGTATTCACAGACTACTCTAACTTGGTCTATGGTGGGTAAGGCTACACTCTTGTTGCACTTGAATTGACGGGGTAAGGTTTTAGAGATATGTTCTACTGTTACTCCAGAACTACTGGTCATGGTGATGGCTTTCTTAGCACAGTCTATCAGTCCTTTATGCCTTGACATCCAGTCCATACCTAGTACTACTTCCAATCCTTTGGTTCCAAGTACAATTAGGTTGGCATAAAAATCTATCCCATGTATTCTGATAGGCACAGCTTTGCAAATTTTTCTAGCTTTAGTTGTTGAGCCGTGGATTTGAACTATCATGACATGCTTCAAGTTGGTTGGATGAATCTTACTAGTGCATGCAAATTCTTCGGTGACAAATGAATGCGATGCTCCCAAATCAAACAATACTCTTGCTAAAACTGAGTTGATAGAAAACATACCCAGCACTACATCTGGCGCTTCTTGGGATTCTTCTGTGTTCATGTGGAAAAGACGACCGTTGCAGTTGTGAGGGTTTCCTGGGGCAAATCTTCTTCCTGGTTGAACACGACGCTGTTGCTGAGCTGGGGCATTAATAGGGGCATTGGCTGCAGTCTTCTTGGGACACTCGTTGGAGTAGTGACCCTTCACTCCACACTCGAAACAAGTGATCTGGGACTTGTCCTTGACTGCGACAGGCACAACATTGCTGCCAGTTCTAGGTGCGGTGTTGTTGTTGTTGTTGTTGTTGTTCTTGGGAGGTGCATGGTTGAAATTGTTGGCATTGTCGGAGTTGGGATGGTTTCCTCCGGACTTCACATTGCCTCCGCTACGGTTGGGGTAGCTTGGGCGAGAATTTGGGGGTCGGTTATTCCTTGGTGCATATCCTGGTGAAGGGTTGGGACGGTACTTCTGGTGACTGCTGGATCTAGACTGCTGCATCATACGACAGTTGCAATTGTCGTTTGCCTGGTTAATCTTCCCTTCCATCCGAATGGCAGAGTCGACTAGCTCTTCAAGATCCTGAAAACGGATGTTGACGAGGACAGTCTGCATCTCATCATGCAGTCCATTCAAGAATCTCTCCTTCTTCTTGGCCTCCGTGTTGATCTCATCAGGTGCATATCTGGCAAGTGACAGGAATCTGTCACGGTACTCCACCACAGTCATTCTTCCTTGCTTCAATTCATAGAACTCATCTCTCATTCTGTTGAATAGACCTTGCGGCACGTGGGTGCGGCTGAACTTGACTTTGAATGTTTCCCATGTCATCACTTGACCATGGTTCATATTGCGGATGCTATTCCACCAAGCTCTTGCATCTCCCGCCATATAGTGGGTGGCGAAGAGAACTTTCTCATTTTCATCAACTCCTGCAACTTTGAGGTTGTTTTCCATGGTCTGTAACCAGTCGTCAGCATCTAATGTGTTTTCAGATTGGTTGAAGATTGGGGGATTGGTATTCTGAAATTTTTTGAGTTTGGATCCATGGTGATCCTGATTTCCATGCCCTTGGTTGTTGAGAGCCATCTGGGCGATCTGCTGCAATGTTGCTAAGTTGGCTTGGCGCTCGGCCCGCTTGCTTCACGGTCTGGGATGAGATTCTGCAAGATCTGCAGCATTGGGTCTTGCGACGAGCTGCTCCCTCCTTGGTTTCCACGAGTCATCTGAAGATTGAGATAGATATAGGGGTAAGAGGGAAATTCTAAGGTTCATGGTTTTGGGTTTTCAAAGCTAAAACTTTGAGTTAGACTCAGGTTTTTCAACTAACATCATTTTCATTCATGCAAGCAAGCACACGATACAACACACACCGCAACAAACAAAGGAAAGCAGATGGTTTGAAGAACCATTCTGCAAGCTACGATACAGTGGGACCGATACAACTCATGCTACGATAGTGCTCTAGTGCATCTACTCATTGTCGATGAAGTTGGAGTCCTCGTCATCAGTGTAGAAGTCCATGGCATCCTCCTCCAGAAAGTCATCATCGTTGCTGAGGTAAGAATCCATGTCTCCCTGGATGTCTTCACCCTCATCTTCTTCTTCCTTGGCGGCAAGCTGAGCTTCCTGCTCCTTGACGGTCTTCTCGAGGTCGGCCACCTTCTTGCAAAGACGGTCGATGGTGCGATCCTTCTTGGCACGCTGGCAGCAAAGAGACTAGCGATCTTGGACGAGCAGTGCGAAAGTCTAGGCCTTCTGGTCGGCAATGGCACGGTTCTGGTTGGCTAACTCTCGGGCATTTTCCAGTTCCTGTTGTCTGTCGTGCAGCAAGAAGTCAAGATTCTCCACTTGACGCCTCAACTCTGGGTGACTTGGCATCTCCATCGGCATTCCCATGAAGTCACGTCTTGCATAGTGGGCAAAACGGGTTCCTTGGATCTTGTTTACGCTGAGGGCACATAGACGTGCGAGAGCTTCATGCATTGCCCTGGCTAATCCATCTAGCCAGTTGTTCTCTCTCACGGAGAACTGAATTCTCCCGGAAGTTGGCGCTTCGATGCTTCCTCTAAGATCTGTGGTGACACATCACATTAAAAAGATCCAGGAAACTTCCTCGGAACAGTGAGGAACATTATGCAGAAGAAAGCCAAAAAGAGCAACTCGAAATCTACTTGTCAGGGGGATGATCCCCGGATACACCACCCAAATAAGAAACAGGATAGTCGGATCTCGGCTGGCTGACCAGATGCAGCCGGACAGGATAGGATGGACCGGCTACCACCCGGTAACCAGACCATGAAGAGGTAGCCGGATACGACGACGTAGCCGGATCCAATCAGAGGGACAGGACGACGTGCGTATCAGTGCACGGTATGCCCTGTACGACAACAAGACAGGCAACCACCCGCCCATACCGAAGACTTGGCGTGGCTGACGCGGGAATAGTGGCCTGTGCTGACGACGGGCTCGCACGGCGTCCACTGTGCCTACGACAGCCATACCGCTCACACACCAATGTGACATACCATGTCGGGTACTGTAGATGACTAGTCGGCTGGGACCCGCCTGTGGGGCCGCTAGTCGGACTAGCCAGTGAGACCCTCGCCTCTCTTCCTATATAAGGAGAGGGAGGGCCTCAGTAGAAAGGGTTGGTCTCAGTTCATTTAAGGCAGTAGCTAAAGGATACAGCTCGAGGAGCACTTGTAGCTCGTATATTCCACATAGTCAGATCAGGCAGGAGTAGGGGCTCTACCTCACCACGAGGGCCCCGAACCTGGGTACTTCTTGCGTTCTGCTACGCTCGCCCGTATCCAATCTCGCCTGCGGACGCCGTCGATAGCTTTCCAGCTAGTCCCCACACCTCTATCTAACCTTTTTAGGTAATGTCGTTCCCAATACAACGATAGTAGGCGCCCACCATGGGGCTAATGGCTTCAACCGGAGTCACGTTCCGCACGGGACCCCGCACTTCAGCCGGTGAGCGCGTGGCCTCCGGCCTGGTGCTCACGCTCGGCAAGTTCGACTGCGTCATCGACAACGCCTCCTGCTTCGCCGGGACTTCCTTCCCGGCAAACGGCACCGTTCTGCTATTCGGCGATCTCCCCGTCTACATCGCCACCGTCCCGGAGCGTTTCCCTAGGGAAATTGTCTCTGTCGCGGGGCCGCCATGCTCAAGCGGCGGCACCTCCGCCGCACCTTGCGGCATGGAGGTCATGATGGCTGGATCCAGCTCGCAGCCCCGCCGGCCGCGGGAGCGAGGCGTGGACGAGGTCGGAACTTCCGCTCCCTCGCAGCCTCGGAACCCGGTCGAGGATGCCATTGATCGGCTCCTGACGCCGGTTACCCTCGGGGACAACCCGGAGGAGGCGGAGCCCAACTTCACCATGGAGAGACAGATCCTCCTCCAGGAGGCCATGGAGCTAGCAGCAGCCTGCAAGCAGCTGGAGATCTCCAGGCGCGAGTATGACCGCGCGCACGGTCTCACCCCGGCTACAGTGGAGCCGAGCCGGCGCGGCCAGGTACGACATCGGGGCGGTGAGCTAGGCGGCAGGATGGAGAAGGACGGAGAACGGGATCCCGTGCCTGCCCCTACACGGCCCACCTACAGCACGCCCATCAAGAACTTGTGCGTGGCACGAGCGGCAGCAGAAAAACTACCCAGCCTGGAGGGCGAGGAGCGAGCCCGCCAGCACGCTCGCATCCAGGAGCTCCTCCGCGTTGCGGACGAGCAGGTCGGCGCCAACCGGCAGACGCAGGAGGACCTTAGCTACTCCAGAGGAAGCAGGCTATCCGCCAACAGCAGGGGCGCACCACGTGACACGCAGCAGGCGTCCTCCCCTCAGCCGGCTAGGGCCCGCAGCAGGCGTCGCAGCTCCGGCAACAGGGGCCAGCCGCGCCAGGAGCAGACGTCAACAGCAACCCGCCACCTCCACCCCCACCAGCCGGAGCACCCAGACCAGCCGGTTCCCGCCTGTCGGGCCGGGTGGGCGCGCCCAACCCGGATTGTCCGGATGCCCGCGACCGCATCGAGCTGCTCGCTCAAGCGCGCATCACGGAGGAGGAAGATTCTACCGGACCAGTTTGTTTCGGACCCCGCATCCGGAACGAGCCGTTTCCGGATGAATTCTCCCTGCCTAGGGACACCCCCAAGTACGACAGCAGCATGAAGCCGGAAGACTGGTTGACCGACTACGCCACGGCAGTCGGCATCGCCCACGGGAATAAGCGCACAGCTGTGCGTTACGTCCCTCTCATGCTAACCGGGTCGGCAAGGACCTGGCTCAATAGCCTAGCGCCCAATAGCATCAACGCCTGGCCTGATTTCGAGAAGGTTTTCGTCCGCAACTTCAACGGCACGTACAAGCGCCCAGGGCGCCCGCGCGACCTGGCCTTGTGCGCCCAGGGCGACCGCGAGACCGACGGCGAGTACCTCGCCAAGTGGACGGAGCTCCACAACACTTGCGAGGGCATCCTGGAGAGCCAAGCCATCAGCTTCTTCATCGAAGGATGCCGAGAGGGCACCATGCTTCGCCACCGGCTACTGTGTGACGAGCCGAAAACCATGGCGGAGCTCATGACGGTTGCCGACCAGTACGCCACGGCAGATGCCGCCATGAAGAAGCCCCTCCGGGTAAACGCGGAAGGCTGTACGACTCCCACGGAGCCGGCTCGCGACCGTCCGAGCAATCCCGCTGGTGAAGCCGGATCCTCCAGGCGCCACGGCAACGACAACCGGTTCCACGGGGACCGCCAGGACAGGCAACAGAAGCCTCTCTACCACGTGCGGCAGGTCAATGCCGTAGAGGGTGCGCCCGACGCACCGGCTAATGACACAAGAAGGCAGAAGCCCCGTCTCACCTTCGACCAGATGATTGACGGCCCGTGCAAGTGGCATAGCGGTCCCTTTAAACCGGCTACGCACACCACCCGGAACTGCAACTGGACTCGCCAGCTAAAGGACCAGGGCAACCAGCCCCGTCTCCCGCCTCCCCCACCGGGTGGACCCCCACCACCGGCTAGGGGAGCCGGTAATGATGGTAACGGCGGCAATGGCGGCAACAACAACAACGGCTACCCCCAGCCGCACGCCGCCTACCACATCTTCGAGACGGAGCAAGACGACAAGCACAGCCGCAGGCGACGCTCCAAGGAGGTCAACGCCATCGTTTCTCCGGTCTCCCAATACCTGAACTGGTCGGAAACCCCCATCACCTGGAGCCGGGCAGATCAACCTGAGCATCTGCCGACTCCCGGGGGCTACGCCATGGTGCTCGACCCCCTCATCGTCTCCAACGCGCGCACCTGCCGATTTTCGCGCGTCCTCATCGACGGAGGCAGCAGCCTCAACCTCCTCCACCAGTCCTCGCTGGAGAAGCTGGGCATTCACGAAAGCGACCTGCGCCCGACTACCACGACGTTCCACGGCGTACTGCCGGGGCCAGCCTGCACTTCGCTGGGAAAAATCCAGCTGGACGTCATCTTCGGGACCGAGGAGAACTTTCGCCGCGAACCAATCTGGTTCGAGGTGGTAAATTTGACGAGCTCCTACCATGCTCTTCTCGGGTGCCCCGCCCTCGCCAAGTTCATGGCCGTCCCCCACTACGCATACCTCAAGACGAAGATGCCAGGACCCCACGGCGTGATCACCGTCGCCGGCTGCTTCAGGCGATCGATGGAGTGCGCCTCAGCCGGTTCCAAACTAGCAGAGGCCCTCATCATAGCTGAAGAAAAGCGCGCGATCATGCGCAATGTGGCCATGGCTCAGTAGGACATTCCGTCTAACAGCAAGCCGGCTGGAGAAGGAGCTTTCCAACCAGCAAAGGAGACGAAGAGGATCCTGCTCGACCCCTCCGACCCGACTAAGTTCGTCACCATTGGTGCCGGCTTAGACAGCAAATAGGAAGGCACGCTCGTCGACTTCCTCCGTGAGAATCGGGACATCTTCGCATGGTTTCCCAAAGACATGCCGGGAGTGCCGAGGGAGTTCGCCGAGCACTCACTTCATGTGCGTCCGGATGCCAAGCCGGTCAAGCAACCTTTGCGCCGGTTCGCAGAAGAGAAAAGAAAGATAATCGGTGACGAGATCACCCGGCTCCTCGCAGCCGGGTTCATCATGGAAGTGTACCACCCGGACTGGCTGGTGAACCCAGTCCTGGTGTTGAAAAAGAACAAGACCTGGCGCATGTGTATTGACTACACCAGCCTGAACAAGGCGTGCCCGAAAGACCCCTTTGTCTTGCCCCGTATCGATCAGGTCATCGATTCCATGGCCGGCTGTGATTTGTTGTCTTTTCTAGATTGTTATTCTGGATACAATCAGATCCGGCTAAACCCGGCTGATCAGATTAAGACATCATTTATCACCCCCTACGGGGCTTTCTGCTATGTAACCATGACTTTCGGCCTAAAGAACGCAGGCGCCACCTATCAGCAATGTATGAAGAAATGATTGCACTCGCAGATAGGCCGAAACATGCACGCTTACGTGGATGACGTGGTCATCAAGACCAAGGAAAAGTGCACCCTCCTCGAGGACCTGCGAGAAACATTTGGCAACCTCCGCCAGTACCAGATGAAGCTGAACCCGGAAAAATGCGTCTTCGGAGTACCATCCGGCCAGCTACTCGGTTTCCTCGTATCTCAGCGAGGCATCGAGGCAAATCCGGAGAAGATGGCGGCCATCGAAAGGATGCAACCGCCCAAGAACCTGCTTGGAGTCCAGAAGTTCACCGGATTCCTGGCTTCCCTCAGTCGTTTCGTCAGCCGGCTAGGGGAGAAGGCACTTCCGTTGTACCAACTGATGAAAAAGATGGACAAGTTCTCCTAGACTTCGCAGGCCGACACCGTGTTTCATGACCTCAAGCGCATGTTGTCCACAGCGCCGGTTCTAGCCACGCCGGCTAGCAACCAGCCGGGTCGTCAGCGTCGTCCTGGTGGTGGAGCGCCCCAAGGAAGGCAAGGCTCAGCAAGTTCAGAGACCCGTCTACTACCTCAGCGAGGTTCTCTCCCTCTCTAAGAAGAACTACCCCCACTACCAAAAGATGTGCTACGGCATGTACCTATCATGCAAGAAGCTCAAGCACTACTTCCAAGAGCACCCAATCAAGGTCGTGTGCACTGCACCCCTTTCGGAAATCATCGGCAACAAGGACGCCACCAGCCGGGTCGCCAAATGGGCCGTTGAGCTCGCCACCTACTCCGTCCAGTACAAGCCCTGGCTCATGATCAAGTCACAGGCGATGGCGGACTTCCTCGTCGACTGGGCCGAGACCCAGTATCTCCCACCGGTTCCGGATTCGAACCACTGGAGGATGCACTTCGACGGGTCGAAGATGCTCGGGGGCTTGGGAGCCGGCATCGTGCTCACCTCGCCCAAGGGAGACCGGCTGGAGTACGTGTTGCAGATCCACTTCAAGGCCTCCAACAACGTAGCCGAATACGGGGCACTGGCGCACGGGCTCCGGCTGGCCAAAGAAATCGGCGTCAACCGGATCCTGTGCTTCGGCGATTCGGACTTGGTGGTACAACAGGTATCCGGGGAATGAGATGCCAGAGATGCCAACATGGCCCTCTACCGGTTCCACATCCAGAAGCTCAGCTCCTCCTTTGACGGGTGCGAATTTCATCACGTCCCCCGCACCAACAACAAGGCAGCCGACGCGCTCTCCAAGATAGGGTCCACCAGGCAGGCCATCCCGCCAGGGGTCTCCCTGGAGCACCTACGCAAGCCATCCATCAATCCGTCGCTGGAATCAGATTCCATCATCTGGGCGGGGAGCGTCCCGGCAACCGGGGCAGCAGAGGCGGAGCTGGCGGAGCCACCAAAGAAGAAAGCTCATGCTAACTCTGGCCAGGCGTTGCCCTCTGGCTCGCAGGACCCAGGGGCTACCGGCTCGCCCAGTGGCTCAGGGGCTGCCGCCCCGGATATCCCACCCGGACGGCCCACCGACACCCGACAGCCGGAGGACAGGAGCGTCCTCGTCATCCGGGAAGTGCCATCCTGGGCACATCCCTTCATGAACAACATCGCCAACAGCAAACTCCCGGATGACGAGGTGGAGGCTAGACAAATCTGACACCGCGCGCATGCATACACCATCATAAACGGCGAGCTATACAAGCCTAGTGTATCCGGTATCTTCCAAAGATGTGTCGACGTAGACACAGGCTACCGGCTACTCAAGGACATCCACCAGGGCGAGTGCGGGCACCACGCTTCGTCAAGGGCGATAGTCGCCAAGGCGTTTCGCCACGGCTTATATTGGCCCACCGCCCTCGAGGATGCCGAGCAGCTGGTCCGCGCGTGCAACGGGTGCCAACGCTTCGGGCAGCTCAGGCACATGCCAACCTCGGTGCTCAAGACCATACCGATCACTTGGCCCTTCGCGGTTTGGGGCCTCGACATGGTCGGGCCCTTCAAGCGAGCTCGCGCGGGAATGACCCACCTACTGGTAGCGGTGGACAAGTTCACAAAGTGGATCGATGCCAAGCCTATCCGGAAGCTGGATGGGGCGACGGTTGTTACCTTCTTCACCGACATCATCAACCGCTTCGGCTACCCCAATAGCATCATCACCGACAATGGCACGAACTTCGCCAAGACGGGCCTTCGCTCGGTTCTGCAGCAACAAGGGCATCCGGCTAGACCTCGCCTCCGTTGCACATCCATAGTCCAACGGGCAGGTCAAACGAGCAAACGGCTTGGTGCTAACCGGCATCAAACCACGTCTCATCGAGCCGTTGGAGCGTCACCCGGATGCTGGATCGAAGAACTTCCGACTGTGTTGTGGAGCCTCCGCACCACACCGAATAGGTCAACCGGCTACACGCCATTCTTCCTGGTCTACGGATCGGAAGCCGTCCTCTCTGCCGACATCGAAATCGACTCCCCCCGCAAGCTCCTCTACGACGAGCAGGCCAACAAGGAAGCGCGGGAGGACGGGTAGATCTCCTGGAGGAGGCCCGCGAGCTGGCCCTGTCCAGGTCTGCCTTGTACCAGCAGCGACTACGCCGCTACCATTCCAGACGGATTCACCCAGTCGCATTCCGCGAGGGTGACCTGGTTCTCCGGCTGGCGCAAGACACGAAGGGCATGCACAAGCTATCACCACCCTAGGAGGGCCCCTTCATCATCAGCCGGGCATTGCCCAACGACTCTTACTACCTCATCGACGCACAGCAGCCGCGCAAGAACAAGATGGACAAATCGGACGAGGAGACCGAACGTCCTTGGAACGCGGCCCTGCTGCGCCCGTTTTACACCTAGTCGCCAAACAGTGTATGTATCCCGAAAACCTCATAAATGAAAATGCGGACCCCCACGAGAATCTCGGGGGCTCCTTCTGGAAATGTGTGCGTACCTGTTCTCCGATTAAAAATTTCCCGGCTCCGGCTACCCCTACCCGGGGGCTCGCTGGCTGGCCCGGCCTGTTAAACCAACAAACCGGCTGAGTAGTGTGAGATGATGTCAGAGGCCCACTCTTCGTCTCAGCTACAGATCGCAACCCGGCTATCCGGCTAGCAAGAGCAAAAGCCCGAGGCATCCCACATGAAAAACGGGGAAGAGGCGTGACAGATCAGGCGTCCCGGCCCCGCAACTAGCTCAAACCAATCCAGCCGCTAAGCCGCTAGTACCGTGCGTAATGTACTGTCAGCTCCCTTCGATTCCGGCTGCAGACTGCAACCCGGCTATCCGGCAAGGACGCAGCGAAAACAGCAGAACACACGAGAAAGCGACTAAGTGCCTAGAAAGGAGCAAGCCAGTTTTTGAAAAAATAAGCCGTTTCCCGGCTACGATTTGACGGACTAACCTATTAACCTATGAAGATGTATGTGTATGCATATGTGCATTCTTGTCCGACTACTTTGAGTCAGAATTCAGGAGAAGGAAAGAAGATTCGAAGCCCTTCCCTTCATCAAGCGCTCCGAATCTCAGGGGCTACACCCACTGGGTGCGCTCGCGCGCCCCCAGTGGAATCTTGTAGTTCCTGGCCGACTAAGGGCGTTTAGCCGGCAGTTCGGAGCCCAGGTAAGGGCAAGGGCGGGAGCAATAAAAGACAAGAAAGATTCGAAGCACCTGGCTACGCCAGCTACTCCAAATCTCGGGTCCTACACCCAGTGGTGCGCTCGCGCGCCCCCACTGGAATGCTGGTTCCCCCGGCTGAAGGCATCCAGCCGACGAAAGCAGCCGACTGGGGCGAGGCCAGTCGGATAAAGTTAGAAGAACAGGGAAGAACAAGGAAGATTCGAAGCACCTGGCTACTCCGAATGTCGGGGGCTACACCCAGTGGGTGCGCTGGCGCGCCCCCACTGGGGGTGTAGTTCGTCCAGCTAAAAGTGTGTAGCCGGGCTAGGTCAGCCGGGCGGAGCGAGCCGGCAAAGATATCAAAAGAAAATTCAAGACACAAGTTAAGAAAGACTCAAGAATTTAATATTAACAAGCAAAAGGGAGACGAAGCTCCCGAGAGTTACCCGGCATCAAAGATAGCCGGTACAGATAGACAAGTTCCACGATAACCTAAAAACAAGACAAATACACCTGGCATCCCGGGGCAATAGCTAAACGGCAGGGCCTTTGCCGTGGGGGCGTTCCTGGCTGGCAGATGCTGGAGGCGGGGGCGGAGCCACCGTGCTCGTTCCGGCTCCGGAGCTGGCAGACGGCGGCACCGAGGACTCCGCATCCGGAGTGTCGGGGGACTCCGAGTCGGTGAGCACCTCGTCCGGATCCACGTAGTCAGCGATCTTGATGGCGGACCCGCGAAGCTCCGGATGGGCTTGGCGGATGGCGGCAAGATCGGCTCCGGCGCGGAAGCCCCCATCGATCTTCTCGATGCGAGCATCCTTGTACCAGGAAAGCATCAGCGCCAAGGCCATCTCCGCTCCTCCCCGTGCCGCCAGATCCCGCAGCCGGTCCACCGCAGCCGGCACCTCCCCCACCTTCGCCGCCAGCTGCGCCATCGTCTCCGGAACCGGAGCCTCCGGCCACACAAAGGAGAAGACGTCCCGCGCCACCTGAAGAAGCTTCGCGGCCTCCTCACCAAGAAGAACGACGAGCTCCTGAGCCGTCGGCTGCGCTCCCGGCCAGTTCTCCTGCAGCCGGTTGTAGGCCAGCAGGTCTATGCTGGGGTAAAAGGCTGTCAGAAAAGAGGAGTCAAATCCGGCTACCTGATCCGGAAAGAAAAGAAGACGGAAGAAAGAACTCACCTTTGGCAGTGTGGCCGACTTGCATCAGCTCCTCCACCAGCGCCTTCTCCTTGACCGCCAGCCATTTTATCTCCTTCTCTTGGTCCTTGTTCTGGGCCTCGAGAAGGGAGAAGGCTTCGGCCCGGCCAGCGAGCGAGGCGTCGCGCTCCTTGACGGTAGCCTCCAAGCCGTCTACCCGTGCGTGCTAGTCCTTGTTCTGCAGGCGCAGCGTGGAGTTGGACCTGCTCAGCCGGTCGTTCGCTTTCTTCAAGCGATCAATCTCGCGCTGAGCACACACGAGGATGGCTACAACGAAGCTGACTATTACAAAAAAAACAAAACAAAAAAACAGACGGATAAGGCGGACTTACTCTGGGAGGTCCCGTTGGCAGCAGCAAGCTTCTGCTCTAGGCTGCGGGTTCCACCGGCTGTGGCCTCAAGCAGCCGGATCTCCTTGACCGCCAGCTCGAGCGTGGCGACAAGATCCGACAGCAAGGCAGCGGAGGAGGCGTCGTCGTCCACAGCGTTGACGGCCAAGGACTCCTTCGCCGCGAGCACCGCCGTCTGCCACTCCTCCCCGAGCGCCTCGTCGGGGTCGTCGTTGCCAACCACGACAAGCTCCTTGCCAGTAGCCCCCCGCACGCCAACGGAGGAACCTTCCCGCTGGGAGCGAGTCGCTTCCGGCTGGGGACCCTCCGGCTGGGAGGGGGCAGCCGGCTCGGACTGAGGAGGAGAAGGAGGCTGCGCCTCAGAGGAAGGGCAGGCGCCGGATGGATCAGTCGGGGCACGAGGCGGCGACCCGGCTGGTGTCCGAGCCGGGCTCGCGGCGCCGAAAGAAACCAGTGCGCTAAAGGGAAAGAGGAACGGACAAGAGCAAAACAGGCTAAAGTCATAAAAACAAGGACAAGGAAAAACAAATAGAAAGCACCGAGGGGGGAGGGAGAAAAACGTACCCTGGCACAACCGGGGGCGTCCCTTTCTTCCGGCCAAGACGGCTTGGCAGCAGGGCGCTAGTCCGGCCCCTCTTTGGAGTCGGCTCCTCCGCCGCAGGCCGGCGGGAGCCGGAATGGCCGGAGCCGCTCCCGCCTGCTTCGCCGTCCGCCGCGGAGCGCGTCGCCGGCTCCGCGGTCGGCCCGGCATCCTCCTCCTCGTGCACCTCCGCGTGCGGGTTGGTGACCGGCTCGTCGTTCCGGCTGGGGAAGGCATCGCCGTCCCCATCCGATTCCTCTCTGGATCGCCGAGCGCGCGGCTCGGGCAAGTCCGGCGCGAACACCTCGAGAGGAGCGTCGCCCTCCTCGCGAAGGATGTAGGGGAAGATCTAGCGAATGCAAAAGGTCAGCCAGACAGAACAAGGAGATAACAGAAGGAATAAGCAAAAATTCCGGCTACAAGAACTTACCCGGGGGGCACGGTTCTCCCGGCTGTAGGGCGCCAGGCTGAACTTCCAGTTCTCCGGCAGCCGCTCCTTGCTGATCGTCCACAACCACTCCTTCAAGTTGTGGTAGCGGGGATCGCGGCGCGACAGCCGGGTCGGGTCCAGCCGGCCGGAGTAGAAGCACATCTTGTGTGCCCGCTGCTGGAGCGGCATCATCAGCCGGGACATCCAGCTAAGGGTGATGTCCCGACCGGTTAGCTGGCAGGTGACAAGGGAGCGCATGCGTGCCAGCATCGTGTCCGTCTCCGCCTTGTCGCCGTAGACCTTCAGGTCCCAGTTTTGCCGGCTGGACTCGACGTCTTGGAAGGCCGGCAGGTTTATCCGGTCGACAGCGGTGACGTTCTTGACATAAAAGTACGACTGCTACCACAGCCGTACCGTGTCCTGGAGCGAGAACTTCGGGTAGCCGGATTGGGAGCGGGAGTATATGGAGGCGCCGCCGCAGACGACTAGCGGGCCCTTCGTGTACTGGACATGCGGCCGAACTCGGAAGAGCCGGCAGAAGAGCCCGAGATCTGGCTAGATCCAGAGGTAACTCTCGCAGAACGCCATGAAGTGCGCCAGCGTTCCGATGGCGTTGGCGCCGAGGTGGTGGAGGCGGAGGTCGAAGAAAGCCAGAAAGGTCAGAAAGAAGGGGTGGAGCCGCAGCGCAAACCCGTGCGCCAGATGCGAGAGGAAGATAACACACTCCCCCTCCGCCGGATGCAGCGACACTTCCCCCACCGGTGCCAACCGCACCGCGACCTCCTCCGCCGGCGGGAGGACACGGGTCGTGCGATACTTCGCGATCTGATCCTCGGTGACGGAGGAGCCGCACCAGGCTCCGCGGTCAGTGGCCATTTCCGGCTGAGGAGAAGGAGCGGCAACGGAGGAGTGGCGGTGGCCCGTAGCGTCGACGGCGGCGAGCGGGCGGCGCAGAAGGCAGGAGCACAGGAGCAGCAGCGCGCGAGAAGGAGAGAAAGATTGCAGCGGGGGAGCGAAGGAAAAGAACTGCCTCCCCCGCGGCATCCCTTTAAAGGATCGGAAGGGCAACCGTCGGTAGGGCCACGTGGCGCGCATCCGGGCGACCCACATCCCAACCGCCGCCTAGATCCGTGTGCCGGGACGGGATGCGCAGAAGATCCTGGGACAGGAACCGAAGCGCCGGACAAGCAGTTCCCCGAGGCGACACGCGACGGGACGTTACGCTGTCCGCCGCAGAGCAATGATGGCGCGTGCGCACGTGGCCGGCGTCAGCACTGACGTCACGGGTAGCGCAACCGCCAGGCTCAGCCGGATCAAAATTCGAAAAGCAAAAGGGAGCGCGCGCGCATTTCGCCCAAGGGCGGAATCCACACGCGCTCGGGGGCTAGTGTCAGGGGGATGATCCCCGGGTACCCCACCCGAATAAGAAACAGGACAGTCGGATCTCGGCCGGCTAACCAGATGCAGCCGGACAGGGTAGGATGGACCGACTACCACCCGGTAACCGGACCATGAAGAGGTAGCCGGATACGACGACATAGCCGGATCCAATCAGAGGGACAGGACGACGTGCGTATCAGTGCACGGTACGCCCTGTACGACGACAAGACGGGCAACCACCCGCCCATACCGAAGACTTGGCGTGGCTGACGCGGGAACAGTGGCCTGTGCTGACGACGGGCTCGCACGGCGTCCACTGTGCCTACGACAGCCATACCGCTCATACACCGATGTGACATACCATGCCGGGTACTGTAGATGACTAGTCGGTTGGGACCCGCCTGTGGGGCCCGCCAGTCGGACTAGCCAGTGAGACCCTCGCCTCTCTTCCTATATAAGGAGAGGGAGGGCCTCAGTAGAAAGGGTTGGTCTCAGTTCATTTAAGGCAGTAGCTAAAGGATACAGCTCGAGGAGCACTTGTAGCTCGTATATTCCACATAGTCAGATCAGGCAGGAGTAGGGGCTTTACCTCACCACGAGGGCCCCGAACCTGGGTACTTCTTGCGTCCCGCTACGCTCGCTCGTATCCAATCTCGCCTGCGGACGCTGTCGATAGCTTTCCTGCTAGTCCCCACACCTCTATCTAACCTTTTTAGGTACTGCCGTTCCCAATACAACGACACTACTCTAGGAGTACTACTACTAAGATATATATATATCTGGTTTGCCATTGCTGCCATAGCAATGTTCTACAGAAGTAGGTTCTAGTTTTCTAGGAATTTATTTATATTCTACGCTTCAACTTGACCTCCATAGCTTCTGATGTGGTCATTGACTCCATTGAATTCCACTTGGTATCTTTAACTCTTCAAAGTGGACCATTGCTTGGGAACGCCATTGCTTGCTCCGAGATCTATCAAGGGTTAATAAGATACGGTTGAGTACGAGCGTACTCAGCAGGTTCACTAAAAAAGAGTATATGATGCACTATCTCTACAGCCATAGACCAAAGGTCGTAGGCAATGCAGTTTTTCATAAACATTTCTTCAAATGTTGCTTTTATTCTAAAAACTATGTCCGACAGCCTTCACAGGTTGACCAGAACCTTCGTGGGGTTCCTTTCCTGCCGCGTTCGTAGCTCCTTCCCGGAACAGGGAGTAACATGTCACAATTCTTACACTCTACAGAGGTGCATCACTTTCCCATAAGAGACCTTAGCCTTGTTGCACATCCAAGACGCGAGCTTGTCCATGCTTCCTTGGTATGGGGCCCAGTCTAAGATCCAAGCCAGTACTGCCCTCTCCGTGACCCCGCATGAAGACACGATCCCCCAAGAAGGACTACCACGGTTACTCTTTGGGTAGCCTCTCGAAGACTCTGAAAGCAGCTCTGTCTGGCAGCCACCATCAGCTATGGTGAACTTACACCAAGATAGCTATGCACAGATAATCTAGACACCAATATCGTGGGGAACTAAGGGGTCCCACCCATGTGCTGGATTCTCCACGAGAAATCAATAGCCTCACAATAAGGTAATCCGTCCATGCAAAAGGGAGAAGATATAGCTGACTTTCCCGTCCCATTCCAACTCTTATGGTTGACGCGTAATATACGGCGCTAGAGATATTATGTTCCTTTACCACTGGAACTGTATCAATAAATTATTACCATTTGTAAACAATCCATAATCATATTATTATGAAAATAGTGTTTTCTGACCATTTTGAAATGCAAGTGATGATAACATTTGAGTTACAAGTATTTGATAGAAAATAACCGAAGGACATGAGAAAGTTGTGAACTTGCCTTTTGTGATTGCAAGATTATGCACTCATGGTCTTCGAGACAATAGAAGATCTAAATTCTGTAATTAGCATCATTGGTCCGGTAAGGTCAAATGTTTAAAGAAGCAATATGATGTGATGCATAAGTAATGTAATGAAGTTTGGAAAACCCTGGAGTAATACCCAATATGGCGAATAGGTTAAGTTTGGGTGATTTCTTTAAGATTTAGTTTGTCTATAAGTTTACATTACAAACAAATATATATAAATACAAGGAACTTAATACTAACATGTATGATTCAAAGTAAAGTATAAAAACGCATGATTAGAGTTATTTGGTATTATGTAACCATTATGGAAGTTCATGTTTTAGGTTGATAAGAGTTGAAGAACTTATTATGGGATTGTTGTTTGAAGTGGCAAAACGAATAACTTTTGAAGAAAATATTTCTTTGATAAGGTTTAACCAATCTTTATGGTTAATAGTATGTGATCGATGTCATTTGTGTTTGTTCGATAAGTTTGGATTTGAGATGCCTTATGACTTAATTTGGAACAGACAAAAGTTAACTATAAAAACATAAGTAGATCTAGGGTGTGATGTGTTTAAAAGTATTAATAAGCTTTAAACCTTGCAACAAGCATGTTTAAAGTATAGGATTATTCACTTTCAGCTTAAGTGAAGGATGAGTTTAAATGTGATTTGTTATTATGAATATAGTTTATCTTATTAAGGAAAGTAAATTTAGATGATTTGAATAATCTATTAGAGCTAGAATTATGCTTAAGAATAGTTAAGAGATAAATAGCATTCATTTTTATGATGTTCAAAACTTACTTAAAATTGTTGGGTTTAGTTGGAATTTATGATTTTAAAAGAGTTTTATAAGGTTAATAAGTTACACTTAAGTTTTATTATCGATCCAAGTTATATGTTTGGACTTAGTATTTAGTTATTAGGGATTTAAGGTGTTATATATAGAATTGTGCTTATTAATTTTTTAAGAGATGTTTTTATAGAATTTTCAAACGAGGTATTTTATAAAATGGGTAAGGATTTATTTCCTTAAAATCATAAAAATCTTTAGGAAAATACCTTTAGTATTTTTCTAGTAAAATATATTTACTCAAGATCTTCAAAATGATTTTTATTTAATTTTAAGTATTATTTTAATTTTTACAAAATTCTACAAAGGATTAAATGTCCTTGACTATTTGTTCCAAGTTTTATTTGTAAAAAATTAAGTTTGTATTTTTGTAAAATAGTTCATTTATTTTCATATGCAAAAATGATTTTTATTCATTTTTAGGACTTTTCCTTAATTTATGAGATTTTATTAAGGATTTAAGGGTGTTAATATTTATTCACATTTTACTTAGCTTAAATAGGTAAAGTTATATTTTTCCTAGGCATATATCATTCTTGTGATCATTTTGATATATGATATATATTTTAAGGATTTTTTATATTTTTCTAGGCTGAAATAAGTTCAGGGGTATTTTGGTAATTTATTAAAGGGTTATATATTAGTTTGCCACTTGAGGCTTCTATGTACTCAGTTTTGCCACTAGAGCCAAATCATCCTCAGTTTTACCACTGCCTCGGGCACATCTGCTCTGGCGAGGCCAAACGGCCAGTTTTGGCCTGATTCCGTCTCGTGCCGTTAGTGGCCGGGTGGGTCCAGATCTTACAGGTGGGACCGTGCAACGGTGCTCCCGCCCCTTTTCTCGCCCCTTGATCTTACAGGTGGGACCACGAGCACCATCGCCCCCTATTCTCGCTCTCGAACCACCCCTGCTCTCGCCACCACCAGGGCTGCCACCTGCGCCGCCGTGGCCGTCCGGCGTGTCCACCTGCTCCATCACCCGTTCCTCTGATGCCACCTGCTCCACCTCCACTTGCTTCGCCGCCACCTGCTCTACCGCCGTCGTCTTGAGACGCCATCGATAGGGCGCTTGTTTCCGCCAGTGCGCTTCCCACCTGCTTGACGAAATGGCGAGCAACAGCGATGACCTTGACGAGGCAGGGGTCGGGCCGGAGACCCTCCACATCCACGACTGGGTTCCCGAGGGGTAAGTATTGTTACCGTTGAGCTTTTTTGTGCATTGCAATAGTCGATTCCACATGGTTTAATTAGTTTTTTGGTTGATTTTGGTATTTGTGTGCTAATTGTCTCTCCGTTTTTTGTGGGTTAGGATGGAGTTGTGGCTTTCTTTCTTGGTGAACATTAGAAGGGACGGGTACATCGTGGATGCAAATGATAAAAAGAAATTCCAAGGAGGGTTCGATTATCCATTGCCAATGGATTGTAATTGCAGTTTTAGACAGTTTGGGGAGGTAATTTGCAGTCCATACCCTTGGGGTTTGCATGATGAAGTGGAATTCAGATACTATGCTGGAAGAACTGAATGGGTGAAAGTTAGCAATGATGCAGAGCTCGCTACCATGTTTTCTAAGCATAAGGAGAAAGGAAAATTTCATGTGAGGCTGCAAAATGACGTGGTTGTGCCAGCACTTGGACCTTCTCGGGCAGAATCATGTCGTCGTAATGGCAACTCTAGCCAGAATAGTTCAGTTAGAGGACCTTTAGTTAGTGCACAACGACGTGGTGGCTCGACAAGCCTGGCCACCAGCATTAGGGTCCCCCGAGAAGTGGAGCCTGACTACGTAGATGATGAAGAGAGGCAATATTCTGATGTTGTTCAGAATTTACGATGGGCATGTCGTGCCAAAAACCAAGATGAGGCTGACAATGATGCTTCTGTAATTGATGACGAGGAGGGTGAGCAGGAAGACCTTCCACCTGTTCAATGGGACCCTGAGAACCCTCAGATGGAAGAAGGTTCCATTTTTTCATCCATGAGTGAGTGTAGAAATGCACTTGTGACGTACTGCATCAAAGCAGAACGTGCATTCGTAGTTGACCATATAGCAACACTATTCGTTATAGAGTGCACGGTCTGACTGATGATTCTCCATGGAGGATGCACGCATCTAAAATGCGAAATAGCACGAATATTCAGGTCAAAGTGAACCCTTTTAGGCACACATGCCTAGAATCAACCCTTAGAAAGGAAACAATCAGTAGAGCCAAGTCAAGATGGGTGGCTGATGAAGTAAAGCGGTGGGTGACAGAAAACCATCAGGTGGGTACAAAGGAGTTGCAGAAGAACCTCAAAGAAAAGTTCAAGATAGAGATACCATACATGAGGGTGTTCAATGGTAAACAACATGCTATGGAATCTATTTATGGTAATTGGCAGGAATGTTTTAAATGTTGTATTCATTCAAAGGTGAAGTGGAGAGGACCAGCCCAGGTAGTATTGTAGATATTGACCACCACTCCGTGGAGTACACGTTGAGGGGAGTGACAATGACCAAGGAATGCTTTAGGAGGGTTTTTGTCTACTTTGAGGCTTGTCGTCGGGGTTTTTTGAAAGGCTGTAGGCCTTATTTAGCTATTGATGCAACTTTCCTCACAGGGAGGTTTAAAGGACAGTTAGTAGCAGCTTGTGCAGTTGATGGACACAATTTTGTATTTCCAGTTGCGTATGGTGTCAACACCCGGATTTTTAATCCCAGATGCCCGTTATGCCATACCTCGCAATCCCAGGATTACCATTTTTGCGAGACATAACAGATTGGATATCACAGTACATCATCTATTACAAACCATACATAAGGTATTACACAATTAAGGATCTCATGATCTAGTCTTTAATACAACAAGCAGCGGAAATAAAAGATAAGCGTAGCGGTGGGGTCCATCTTCAGGGGCACAGGCAATGCTGACGAAGGCAGACAGTCCTAGTTATCATAGTCGTCCTGATGGCCATCCTCTTGATAGCCTCCTTCATAGTCTGGCCATGAGAATAGCCAAGGACAAAAGCCATGAGTACTCTTTAAGTACTCGCAAACTACCACTAACAGGTAATATAGTTCTAAGTCAAGTGCTAAACTCTATGTTTAACTATTAAGTTAAGTTTGAAACCTAAGCTGAGTTCTGAAGCAAAGAAAGATAAAATAAAGTTCTAGCGTCACTTAAGTAGGGAAGCTATTGTCATAAACACAACCCTATTATGGTCAAGTCAAGATTCATCATTCATTTCATAAGTCATTTTGAAAACATCTGACAATGAACAGTATGGCCATTCCAACTGTCCATAACCGCGGACCCAGCTATTCGAATAGTTTGACACTCTGTAGAGGTGGTATACTTTCACCACAAGATTTGATACATCTATCAGGGATAACCCTGAATCATCATACTTAGTATGCAGATAATCAAACATAACCTTCCCTTTACACACCCTAGTATAAGCACCTCTCCTATGAGCATGGCCTCCCAACCATGACCATCTGTCATCTTGGGCACTGCATAGGTGGACAACATTGAGAGGTAGCCTCAGCTCAAACCTCTCCCGCGAGGGAACTAATACTAATGCGTATAACTTCCGGCTAAGCCTTACCCAATTTAGGTAGTGTGGTTGTACGGTAAATTTGGAATGGTATCGCATCCGAATCCAACCATCAGTTTTAATAAAAGGGTTAAGGCTCATGCCTCATCATTTTCATCATCATAAACCATTTGTGTTTCTCAACACATGTCAAAGCATCTCAATAGAATGACTCATCATTCCAAGGTTTTCACTATTGATTTTCACCAAATGTTCCCATCTAAAATGAGTCAAGTTTTTGATCTACTCTAAACTACTAAGTTAAGAGTGTTCACTAAGGTGGAAATGATGGGTTCAATCTCATGCCATAGAATGACATCTAAAGCTTTCTAAATAGTTCAAGTTTTATACTCTTTATGCTACCTTCAAAACAAGTAAAGAACTTGGTGTAAACTAAGGGAGGTAAAACTTGTAAACAAAGACTTGAGGTACGAATAGTCAAAGGGGTGTGATCAAAGCATGCCTAAGGCATCTTTGCTAAACCATCTAGTTTGATCCTAGCTTGCTAGGTACTAAACTTGCAAGGGTTAGCTTGCATTGTTAATGGTGGCTTGCAAGTACAACTTGCAAGGGTTAACTTGGATAGGGCTAGCTTGGCTTGGTTGGTGTAGTGGTTGAAGTTTTCTTCTTCTTCTTGGTAGAACTCCTCCTCCTCATAGACTTGGTCGGTACTATCGTCTATAAATACATACGGAACACACAATCACCAAACAATACTTAACTAGTCTAATTAGCATTCTAAGACACACATTTGATGATCTATTATCATCACAAGTATCACAAGTTTAATTCACTAGTTTCATTCTTTTTAATTTAGAAAAGTAATTTCTACTCATTGAAAAATTAACTAAGATTTAATATTCACCACTTAAAATATGGGATCATGTTGACACATGTCATCACCACACATTCTAACATGTGGGAATGAGATTTAAAGGTTGGGTCATAATTACTTTGGTTTAAGTTCAATATTTAATGATGTAAAGTGACTAGAAATGCCTATATAGCATTATTTTGGTACTAGTCCAAAGCCACTGCATGTAAACCTTAATATTATTACATATTTGGATGGATATGATGAAATGTGATTTTTGAGAGTTGGAATCAACTCAAAAGCTAACTTGGTTGATTTTCTAAAAATGTTTTAAGTTGCAAAAGCTTTTGTTTTGTTATTTTTATTAGGAGATCTATAACTCTAATTGAATTAAATCCAACGGGCTTGGATAGATAATTTCAATACCTTTCAGGCAAAATTGGTTTCATGCAATTTGGATTTGTAAAACTCCCAGAATTGAATTTTAAATTAGTGGATAGAAACTAGATTCAACTTAAAAAGAAAAAACCAAATCTGAACGGTTGGGCTAGCGCGGGAAAGAATATGGGCCGGCCCAGTGGCACTCCGTGGAGCGGGGCTTAGCTGACAGGGGGGTCCCGCTTGCAGTGACGCTTAACACGCGAAACGGTACGCGCGCTATGGATCGTAGGATTAGAAGTGGGATCTACGGCTGAGGGTTGTCGTCGACGACGAACAGGTCGCCGGCGAGAGTTTGCCCTAGCGGCTCGATGGGGGTCTACCGAGGGTGTAGCAGGGCTCCAGCGAGGTAGGTGAGGCGGGCAAACGAGCTGGAAGATGACGGCGAGGCGAGGCGCGGTTGCGGCGGAGCTTGGGGTGCCCTAAATCGCAGGCGCCCTTCTCCTCCTGCTGTGGCGGCTCCGGCTCCAATTCCGGCGAGGCAGAGCTTGATTGGCTCTGGCGAGAGAGGGGAAAGGATCAGTGAGAGGTCGGGAGTGAGTGGGTGTGGAGAAATGATGCTAGGGAGGCCGGCTTATATAGGCCCGACGGTGAGACCGAACGGTATGGGCAGGCGACTCCGGCGAGGGCAGCACAGGGGGCTAGCAGTGTGGCTCGAGGTAGGGGGCGGTGGCCTATCTCCTAGCGGTGCGCTGAGGCTTAAAGGCGCGGCAAGGCGGGATCTGTGCTGGTCGGGAGCGTCACGTGCTCTGGGCGGCAGAGGCGGCGGGTTCGACGACGAGCAATGGCTGGGGTGAGTTAGGCGGCCAGCGGGGGTGTCTGGGGTGTTCCCTAGGTCACGGCGGCGCGGTAGGCGCGGGTTGCGGTCAAGGGGCGGTTTGTGCACGCGGGGACAGGGCGCGCTCTGCGGGCGGCGTCGGCATGGTCGACCAGCTCCAGGCGCGGCGGTTCCTAGCCGTTCTACTCTCTGTCTCTGGGCTGGGGCTAGTTGGACGGTGGCGGTGGACCACTGCCTAGCTTGTAGACATGGCGAGAGAGGGAGAAGCGGTCTGCTGCTGCGAGTGCCTGGTCGGCCGGCGAGGGGTGGCTCGGCATGGCCTTGCAGTGCAGCTAGGAGGTAGAGGAGTTGTTGGTGTTGGTATGGTTAGGCTTGAAGGAGACAAGGGTGATCAAAGCACTTCAAATTGCTAGACAAGATCAAGCCCAAAACAGCAATAGTTAGGCCACTTTGATCTTGTCCACAAGTTGTTTGATAAAATGGCCGAAAGAGACAAACTTTTGAATTTTGGTTTCAAAAATTTTGGGTGTTCTCCACTAGTGCTAGGTAGTCTCTGGTTGCAAGGGTTTTGAAAGTGGAGCTTGTTTGAATGGTTTTTGAAAAAGTGGGATCTTCCCATATGAAATAGATTCAATTTGAACTGTCATTTAAAATTAGCATTTGAAAGATTTTTGCAGATCACAAGGTGGGCCTTGGTACTTCATTATGTGTACTATCAAGGGGTGTAAAGATCCACACATGTTTCTGTTAAGTTTTGAGTACTAGGAATAGCCAAAGTAGGCATGAGAGTTAGTTTGGCCAAAATGACCATTCACTTCAAATATTCATTTTGAGTTATTTTTCTTTGGGAAAAGTTTGGGAATGACTTAGATGATGTTTATTTCACCTAAGAAACATTTTACAAGCAATGGATCATAGAACCATGGCAATTCAAATCAAATCCTAAATTAAATGCACATACACATGAATGCTTTTATTTTTAATTTGGAAAAGTTTTTGTTAACACTATATTTTGATGATTTAGATCTTGATAAGCTTGGATTGAAATTTTGGGATGTTACATATGGTGTGCTAGAGACATAGTCTGAGGAGAGATGGACTTGGTTTTTGCAGAATCTGCGCCAGGCTATTACACATCCCAATGGGTTGGTAACTCATACAGATGCCTGCAAGGGTTTAGAAGTGGCCGTGGAAAATGTGTTCCCTGGAGTAGAGCATAGGGAATGCATGCGTCACCTTGCTGCAAATTTTGGGAAGAAATTCAAAGGAAAGGTGTATGCCGACAATTTGTGACCATCATCTTTGACTTGTAGTGTGAAGAAGCACAACTACCACATGAGGAAGCTATACAAGAATGACAAAGTGAAGGAATACTTGGAAACACACCACTCCAAGTTATGGGCCATAAGCCAATTTAGTGAACTGAGCAAAGTTGACTATGTGCACAATAATCTTGCAAAGTCCTTCAATGCAATGATCCGGAAATTAAAGGGTCTTTATTTGGTGGATTTGCTTGACAAGATAAGGATAGAATACATTAAGAAGTTTCATGTTCGTGCAGGAATAGCCGCGGCAAAATTCATGGGCCACATCATCATCCCTTCCGTGATGAATGAATTGAAGCATAAAACAAGAGGCTTAGAAATGGACATGACTCTTTGCTCGGCCACCACAGCAGAGGTGTCATTTTTGGATAAAGAGAAGAGGTAATGGAGATATATAGTGGATTTAGAAGCTAGAACTTGTAGTTGCAGGCAATGGCAGATAACTGGGTTGCCATGCATTCATGCCTTGTTTTTCATCACAACTCTCTCTGGTCAAGCAGGGAACATACAGCAGTATGTGCATGAATACTACTCTGTTGCAAGGTTCAAAGCTACATATGCACATGCCTTACCTGCTCTAGAGGGAAAACAACAATGGGACATAGTGGACCCTGGTTTCAAACTTTGTGCTCCAGTTTTGAAGAGAGCAGCAGGTAGACCGAGGAAGAGTCGAATAAGACCCCGCAGCGAAGGAGCTGGACTTGGATAAAGGAAGCGTAAGTGCACAAGGTGTGGTGGGTCTGGTCATTTCGCAAAGTATTGTGATAACGCAGTAGATCCAGCGTTCGGGGAGTGTTTCAATGATGAAAATGATGGTCAGCAGCCGGTTGTAGACAATGATCAAAATGAGGCTCCAAATGATGATCAAAATGAGGCTTTAGATGATTATCAAACTGATGATCAAAATGATGATCAAATTGAGGCTCCAAATGATGATCCAATTGAGGCTCCAAATGATGATCAAATTGATGAGCAAAATAATGCTCCAACTGAGGCTCCAAATGATGATCAAATTGAGGCTCCAAATAATTATCAAACTGATGAGCAAAATAATGCTCCAACTGAGGCTCCAAATGATGATCAAATTGAGGCTCCAAATAATTATCAAATTGATAAGCAAAATAATGCTCCAACTGAGGCTCCAAATGATGGTGACCAACCTTCTATGGTTGTGAGTTCTGCTTGGTATGTAAATCTTGCCAATACTATTTTACATTTATCACTTGACATGATCTCACAACCCTTTATGTTTGGGTTGTATAGCTCTATGGTAGGTTCGAACAAAGTGGTGGCAGTAAGCTCTGAGGTACTTGAGGTGCCTCCAACAAAGAGGAGACGAGTAGAAGAGAAGAGCACAATGATCATAAGGAGGAAAGTGGTGGCAATAAGAACAATGATCACAAGGAGCAAAGTGGTGGCAAGAAACACAAGGATGAAAGTGGTGGCAAGAACCAAGTATAATGTTTGAAACATTATGAATGTTGTTGTATTTGTGTTGAATAATGTTGGACCTATGTTATTTGGACGTTGCAATGCTTATTTGGACCAATGTTGTTGTATTTGTGTTTCCAAGTATGTAGACTTTGTTTATATGACTTAAGAAGACTATTTGGTCAAACCTAACTTTGTTTATATAAAGCTTTGGTGTGGTTTTTGAAACTTTTCATGATCCAAACCTAAACCCCTTCTCTGAACCCTTGACTTCGTACAACAGAGTTCGAGATATCGCATATTGTACATGAACCTTATGTTTGAAACTATGTAGACCTTGTTTATCGACTTGAATCCTTAGTATATGACATAAGAAGACTATGTGTGCAGGTTTTTCATTTTTTTGAATTATTTATGCTCATTTGACTATTTGGTCAAACCTAACTTTGACCAACATTTAAACAAGTTTTTCAAAAGAAAATGAAAAACTAAGCCTGGATCCTTCTTAGTCACTCCAAAATGAAGCTTTGGTGTGGCTTTTGAAACTTTTCATGATCCAAATCTAAACCCCTTTTCTGAACCCTTGACCTTCTATTTGAAACTATGTAGACCTTATTTATCGACTTGAATCCTTAGTATATGACATAAGAAGACTATGTGCGCAGATTTTTCATTTTCTTTTGATTTTTTTTAATTTTTTATGCTCATTTGACTATTTGGTCAAACCAAACTTTGACCAACATTTAACAAGTTTTTCAAAAGAAAATGAAAAACTAAGCCTGGATCCTTAGTCACTCCAAAATGAAGCTTTGGTGTGGTTTTTGAACCTTTTCATGATCCAAACATAAACCCCTTCTCTGAACCCTTGACCTTCTATTTGAAACTATGTAGACCTTGTTTATCGACTTGAATCCTTAGTATATGACATAAGAAGACTATGTGCACAGGTTTTTCATTTTTTGTTTTCTTTTGTTGAATTTTTTATGCTCATTTGACTATTTGGTCAAACCTAACTTTGACCAACATTTAACAAGTTTTTCAAAAGAAAATGAAAAACTAAGCCTAGATCCTTATTAGTTACTCCAAAATGAAGCTTTGGTGTGGTTTTTGAAACTTTTCATGATGCAAACTTAAACCCCTTCTCTGAACCCTTGACTTCGTACAACAGAGTTCGAGATATAGCATATTGTACACGAACCTTCTGTTTGAAACTGTGTAGACCTTGTTTATCGACTTGAATCCTTAGTATATGACATAAGAAGACTATGTGCGCAGGTTTTTCATTTTTTTTTTGATTTTTTTGAATTTTTTATGCTCATTTGACTATTTGGTCAAACCTAACTTTGACCAACATTTAAATAAGTTTTTCAAAAGAAAATGAAAAACTAAGCCTGGATCCTTCTTAGTCACTCCATAATGAAGCTTTGGTGTGGTTTTTGAAACTTTTCATGATCCAAACCTAAACCCCTTCTCTGAACCCTTGACTTCGTACAACAGAGTTCGAGATATCGTATATTGTACATGAACCTTATGTTTGAAACTATGTAGACCTTGTTTATCGACTTGAATCCTTAGTATATGACATAAGAAGACTATGTGCGCAGATTTTTCATTTTTTTGAATTTTTTATGCTCATTTGACTATTTGGTCAAACCTAACTTTGACCAACATTTAAACAAGTTTTTCAAAAGAAAAAGAAAAACTAAGCCTGGATCCTTCTTAGTCACTCCAAAATGAAGCTTTGGTGTGGCTTTTGAAACTTTTCATGATCCAAATCTAAACCCCTTCTCTGAACCCTTGACCTTCTATTTGAAACTATGTAGACCTTGTTTATCGACTTGAATCCTTAGTATATGACATAAGAAGACTATGTGCGCAGATTTTTATTTTTTTTTTATTTTTTTTAATTTTTTATGCTCATTTGACTATTTGGTCAAACCTAACTTTCACCAACATTTAACAAGTTTTTCAAAAGAAAATGAAAAACTAAGCCTGGATCCTTCTTAGTCACTCCAAAATGAAGCTTTGGTGTGGTTTTTGAACCTTTTCATGATCCAAACCTAAACCCCTTCTCTGAACCCTTGACCTTCTATTTGAAACTATGTAGACCTTGTTTATCGACTTGAATCCTTAGTATATGACATAAGAAGACTATGTGCACAGGTTTTTCATTTTTTGTTTTTTTTCGAATTTTTTATGCTCATTTGACTATTTGGTCAAACCTAACTTTGACCAACATTTAACAAGTTTTTCAAAACAAAATGAAAAACTAAGCCTAGATCCTTATTAGTCACTCCAAAATGAAGCTTTGGTGTGGTTTTTGAAACTTTTCATGATCCAAACCTAAACCCCTTCTCTGAACCCTTGACTTCGTACAACAGAGTTCGAGATATAGCATATTGTACACGAACCTTCTGTTTGAAACTGTGTAGACCTTGTTTATCGACTTGAATCCTTAGTATATGACATAAGAAGACTATGTGCGCAGGTTTTTCATTTTTTTTTGATTTTTTTGAATTTTTTATGCTCATTTGACTATTTGGTCAAACCTAACTTTGACCAACATTTAAATAAGTTTTTCAAAAGAAAATGAAAAACTAAGCCTGAATCCTTCTTAGTCACTCCATAATGAAGCTTTGGTGTGGTTTTTGAAACTTTTGATGATCCAAACCTAAACCCCTTCTCTGAACCCTTGACTTCGTACAACAAAGTTCGAGATATCGCATATTGTACATGAAACTTCTGTTTGAAACTATGTAGACCTTGTTTATCGACTTGAATCCTTAGTATATGACATAAGAAGACTATGTGCGCAGGTTTTTGATTTTTTTTTTGATTTTTTTTTTAAATTTTTTATGCTCATTTGAGTATTTGGTCAAACCTAACTTTGACCAACATTTAAACAAGTTTTTTAAAAGAAAATTAAAAACTAAGCATGGATCCTTCTTAGTCACTCCAAAATAAAGCTTTGGTGTGGTCTTTGAAACTTAAAACTATTTCAAACTCATTTGAGTATTTGGTCAAACCCTAGTCGAACTCGTTTCCAAACCCTTAACCCTAGCGCTGAACAATGATCATTGATGTAACCCTAAGGCTGAACTGCAGCCGTCCGATCGTCCTTCTAGAAGGAATCTGTGGGTAATCTTGGGCGATCCGCGAGAAGCTCATTCTGCTATCTGATTGGCTGGATGCTTTTTTTCGAGCGAGCACGCTAGATGGACCGTTGGGCCATGTCGCGGTCTGTGCTCGTGTCTGTTGTGCAATCCGCAGGCAGGCTAGGTCTCAGCCTTTCCAGGCATGCGCGGGAAGCGACGACGTGACCATGCATGCGCGGGAAGCAAGGACATGACCATGCATGCGCGCCTCACCACAGCGATTCGTCGCACCAGAGCCATTAAGTCGAATCATATGTGTCGTCCGCATGCATGCGCGCCTCGCCGCAGTGACTCAACCACCTCCTCGATTCAGATTCACGCACCGCCACCTGCTCGATTTAGTTCCATGTACCGTCACCTGCTCGATTCAGTTCCATGCGTCGCCGCCTCCTCGATTCAGATGCACAGATACACACATGTTCATACGCCCATCGTTTCATTGCCTAACCCTAACCCACCGTTTATAGCCTATTTATACAACCTTTTTCCTCTCCCACACACCACCCAAGCTAGAGCAGAAATCTCCACTCCAAACAGCGAGCGAGCCCTCCATCCTCTTGCCCCAAACACCACCGAAGATGCAGTACAACGGACCAACCTTTCCTACCATGCCAGAGCTGCGCTACCCGGTGGGTGTCCTCGTGGAGAGCACGCTCCGTGTGTGGGCGCAGTCACGGTGGAGGGGCTCCACCGAGCTCGCTCGCGGCTTCCTCACCACCGGCTTTTCCCACCTCCCACGAGGCTCACCGGTGATGTATCGCCTCAACGACGTTTATGACAGTGTCGCCCTCAAGTTTCTCACGGTCACCTTCGCCAACCCGTTCGACGCGTACGCGCTGCTCGGCCAAGTCTTTTGGTGTGGCTGCGAGTCAATCTTCTTCACGACGTACAACATCTTCACCAATATTGACTGCATCTTCCCGACCCTACGAGGAGGATGAGTGAAGTTGAAGACGGCAATGGTGAAGGTGTCCAAGGTGCAAGATGAAGGTGTTCGTGAAGCTACCCTCGAGTTTTTAGTTTCATCGTGTTTATTGTGCTTTTCTATGTCGTGTGTCGTATCGTGTCCGTGGACTTATCTATGTAACAGTGATCGCATTTGCATCTTATTTATCTTGTGTAACAATGTGTGTGTTCAAAAGTGTTCGTGTTCGTGCCCAAAGATCTCGTCATTATGTGTTGAAATTTTTCACATGGCTACCAAACTAGACTATAAATTGGGTAACAACTAACAAGTAATGGACATGTTAGGACATTTATTACCAAGTTAGTCTACAAATAAACACTACCTTCATTACCAAGCTAGTCTACAAATAAACACTACCTTTATTACCAAGCTAGTCTAGAAATAAACACTACCTTTATTACCAAGATAGTCTCATCATCAAGTTATTATAATGAATGGTGTGTTAAAGTGCCCAAAGATAAATAAGTGGTGTGTTGAAAAATGTTTGTACCCAAATGATCTTTATGTGTGTTGAAAAGTGGCAAAAAATCATTTATCTGTGTATAAAAATACAACATGCTCGTGAAAATCACAAACACGACATGTGTTTTAAAATCCTAAACCCAAGCACGATCTATAGGTAGCGTTCATCTCTTTCTTTCTCAGCATCTTTCTATCTGTCCCACTGGTTACCAGCGCAACCCTTCACACTACCAAACCACGCGGTTGTGAGTTCGAATCCTAGCTGCACCACACCTTTTTTGTTTATTTTCTAACCCTTCTCATTTGCCCACTCCGAATGGGCCTAATTCGATGGAGTTGGCCCATTAGTCAAGCCAACACTGGCCTCTCGGCTCTGGGATACTTTTTTTTACAGGAAGTTTTTTCCATTTCTTTTTCCTTACAAATGATAACAAGCAATTTCTTATTTCAAGCATTTTTTATACTATTTCAAGCTTAGAAATTCCTCCCAAATTCATGCCTTTTCATACAATTTCAACATTACACCCAGTGCAATTACCATACCACCTACAAATGCCCAAATGTAATTGCAAATTTGTGATTTCTCTTCGAGCTTCCTAATCTTCTGGTTCATCCTAATTAGCTCAGTAACTACCTCCCTATCAATGAGTGCTCCACCCTCTGTCTCCTCTGGCGGAGCTCGCGCTGCGGCCGCTATCGTTTGTGGCAGGATTGGCAACCATTCTTCATGCTCTTCGACGAGCTCATTCATCAACTTTTGTGCTAGAACATCAACCCAAAGGAAGAAGCATTTAATCTGCAAGCACGCTAAATAGATCAACCCCCATATTTCTCAATGATCCTGATGGCCCAAAATATATCGAGCTCGTTGGGGAACCCCAAGAGGAAGGTATGATGAGCACAACAGCAAGTTTTCCCTCAGTACGAAACCAAGGTTATCAATCCAGTAGGAGCAAGAAAACACCCCAAAGGTGTTGCTAGCTGAGCCTTGGCAGGGCGCACTACCGGTGCTAGTAGCAACGTGGAGACCTGCATAACACAACCATAGAACTTTGCCACCAACTTACGATGAGGTTGTCAATCTCATCGGTTTTGCTGAAAACAAAGGATTAAACGTATCGAATGGAAGGAAGTAATAGTTTGCAGAAAGTAAACACAAAGCAGTAAACAGTTTGATTGTAGATTGAATGTAAAAGAAAGGACCGGGGTCCATAGTTCACTAGAGGTGGCTCTCCTTAAGATAGATAACATGCTGGGTGAACAAATTACAGTGGGGCAATTGAAAAACATAGAGAAAGCATACAAGCATATACTAATCATCTTGACTCCTTTGAGACTTGATTGGCCATTACAACATTATACATAGACCGCCATTCAACTGCATCTATGACTAATAATCCACCTTCAGGTTATCATCCGAACCCCCTCCAGTATTAAGTTGCAAGCATTAGATTATTGCTTTACGAATTGCGTGTAAAGTAAACAATACGATTATTTTATGAACAAAGGATTGTTGTTTTCTCCCTAGTAGCAACAGCACATCTAGTACCTTAGAAATTTCTGTCACTTCCCCAGATTACCAGAGGCATGAACCCACTATCGAGCATAAATACTAACTCTTGGAGTTGCTAGCATCTACTTGGCCAAGATAGCTACTAACAACGGAAAGCATGCAAGATCACAAATAACAAAGACATGATAGAATCAATAATCAATCTGAAATAGCATCTCAATATCCATTGGATCCCCGTAAACACAACATGCAGAATTACAAATAGATGATCTTGATCATGAATGGAGCTCACAAGATCTAGACATGAAAGCACAAAGGAGGAGAATCAGCCATCTAGCTACTACATGGACCCGTAGTCCAGAGATGAACTACTCATGCATCACACTGGAGGCTTGCATGATGATGAAGAAGGCCTCTAGGGTGAATTCCCCTCTCTGGCAGGGTGCCGGAAAGAGCTTCAGATCCCTCCCGATCTAGGGATGGAGATGACGGTGGCTACAGACTCTTTCGTGGATTTTTGATCAGGTACTTAGGGTTTTGGTATCGGAGGCAATATATAGGCAGAAGGAGAGGCCGAGGGGGTGCCTAGGGCGGCCAGACCAACCCCTAGCACGGGCCAGGCCTGGCCCGCGGCTGATACGTCCATTTTGCATCACTATTCTATGTCTTAATTCACTATTATTCATTGATATATTTCATATTGAGAGGTGATACTTATGTTATTTCATCTGTTTTTGCATGGTTGATGCCTTTTGGAGCATGGACCGCTGCATTTAGGATTCTGATGGAAAAGCTGCTGTTTGGAGGCAAAATTCGCAAAGATCAGAAAATCCAGGAAAATATACGGAAAATCCTATTTTTCTAGAAGACGAAGGAAGCAAGAAGGAAGGCTGGAGATGGGCCACACGGGGCCCACACCACCCCCTGGTGCGGGCAGCCCTAGGCCACGCCAGCAGGTGGTGTGGCCGCCCTGGCCCACTCCAGGATCTCCCCTCTCGCGTATATTATCCTCCTGAAACCCTAAGACTCGGGGAGCGACCACAGAAAGATTCCGTCGCCTCTCCGGAGCAGAAAACACCGAGAGAGAAAGATCTCTCCGGCAGACAGATTTCTGCCGGGGAATTCCTTCCCGGAGAGGGGAGATCGTCGCCATTAACACCACCATCAAGCTGGACTTCATTGAGATCATCATCATCATCACCACCACCATCATCACCATCAGCACCCTCATCACCATCTCCATATTGCTGTAACAATTGCGTTGAATCTTGCATAGTTCATAGGGGAACTTTCCTGGTGTTTATTACTCTTTGTGGTTGATGCTATTGAGTGAACCATTGAATTATTGTTTATGTTCAGATTGTTATACACCATTATTCCATCTCTGATCATGATCCATATGATGTCTTGTGAGTAGTTCGTTTTGTTCTTGAGGACATGGGAGAAGTCATGTTGTTAGTAGTGGAGTTGTGTTGAGAAAGATTCAATGGTTTGATATTTAAGTTGTGGTGTACTTCTTCTAGTGGTGTCATGTGAACATTGACTACATGACACTTCACCTATATGGGCCTAGGGGAATGCATTGTGTATTTGGCTACTAATCGTAGGGGTTGCCGGAGTGACAGAAACCTGAACCCCCGTTAGGAAACCATTGCACAAGAGACGTAAGGGTCTTAGAGTTTAAAGTTGTGGTTAGGTTTCTACCTTAATTACTTTCTTGTACTTACGGATGTTTGCAAGGGGTATAATCACAAGTATGTATTAGTCCTAAGCAGGTCGGTACATTAGCACAGGTTCACCCACACAACACTTAGCAAGCTAAAGAAGATTAATCAACTATATGAAGTGAAAGCACTTGACAGTCTTCCCATGTGTCCTCAAGAACGTTTGGTCATCTTAAGAAATACAACCGGCTTGTCCTTTTCTGCATAAAGGATTGGGCCACTTGCTGCATTTATTCCTACTGTCTTTTCTTTACTCGTACTTTGTTTACTTGCTTTAACCAAAACCCCAAAAAATCTGTTTGCTAAGTATTTGCAGAGAATTCCTGATCCATACCACTAGCCAGCACCTTCTGCTCCTCGTTGGGTTCGACACTCTTACTTATCGAAAATACTGCGATACACCCCCTATACTTGTGGGTCATCAAGACTATTTTCTGGCGCCGTTGCCGAGGAGTGAAGCGTTATTAGAGAGTGGAACTAGTAAAGGAAACTTCTATTGTGAGTATTGTTTACTTCTACTAGTTGCTTTATTTTCGTTATGGATAATTCGCTGAGTTTCTTATTTGGTAATGCTACTACCACTGCGAAGGTATTAGATAAGCCACCACCTGCTGAGAATGATGTTTTTAAAATACCCACAAGAATTATTGATCGTGTTATGGATAACTACTATGTTGGGGATGGAACTGTCCATCCTGGTGATCATTTGCTCTTTATACATGAATTATGCGGGTTGTTCAAGTGTGCAGGTATTACTACAGATCAAGTTAAGAAGAAGTTATTCTCATTATCGCTGAAAGGAAGAGCTGAGGAATGGTATAAGCTGCTGAAGAATGGTCAAGCTCTAGAGTGGGAGGAAATAGTGCCTCTCTTTTATTCAAAGTTTTATCCTCCTAGTGAGATTCATAAAGATCAGAATCAAATATACAACTTTTGGCCTCTTGATGGAGAGAGTACAGCTCAAGCTTGGGGGAGATTGAAGTTACTAATGCTCAAATGTCCCATTCATGAGCTCCCCTAACTTTTATGCAAGGCTTTCTCTACATGATAAGGATTTATTGGATGCTTCTTGTGCTGGATCATTCACTCGCATGGAAGAAGAAGCTAAATGGGATCTTCTGGACCGTATTCAAGACAATGCTGAAGCTTGGGAGAATGACAAAGGTAGAAAGTCAGGTATAAATTATGATTATGAATGCATTGAATCTTTTATGGGAACTGATGACTTTCAAAATATTAGTAATGCTTATGGTCTTGATTTGCAAGTTATTACGAATTGCTTTAGAGATTTTGCTTCCTATATCGAAATTCCAAAAAGGGGATGGAATAAATACCATGCACCTAACAAAGATATTGTTAACTGCGTTCCTATTGGGAGTGCTGAGTATTGCATTATTTATCCCATATTACTTGAACCTTATATCGAGAAGATTCCTTTCCCAGAAAAGGTAAAGGACCATCCTATGATAACTAATGTAATCACCAAAAGTGAAAAGAGAACTGTTAAACCTGATGAACAAATAAACGTTGAACCAGTGGTAGCAATTGTGAAAGACCTTGTCACTAAAAGCATAGAAGATGGGCACATAGTCTTTTGTGAGGATGCTTCTAATATTGTTTCATATCCTAATAGAACTAAAAAGGCTAGTGTTCCTATGCTTTCTGTTAGAATTGGTGATCATTGCTATTATGGTTTATGTGATATTGGTGCAAGTTCCAGTGCTATTCCTTATGAGCTTTACAGAGAAATTATGCATGAAATTAGTCCTTGCGAGTTGGAAGAGATTGATGTGGTTATTCACCTTGCTAATAGAGAGACCATCTCTCCAATTGGTATTGTACAAGACGTGGAAGTTCTTTGTGGTAAGATTAAGTACCCTGCTGATTTCCTAGTACTCGGTTCAGCTGCTAGTAAAACTTATCCTATTATTTTTGGTAGACCTTTCTTGAGTACTTGTGGAGCCATTATAGATTGCAAAAGGGAGAAAATCTTGACTAAGTTTGCTGGGAGATCTTATGAGTTTAATTTCTCGAAATTTTCTAGAGAACCTTGTGAAGAGGAAACCCATAATGAGGATTTTAGAGTTGAACAACTTGCTTCTATTTCTCTTGCTCCTAACAATGCTTTGCAGCAATTTATGGAAGATCATGAAAGTGAAATCTTCATGGAAGAAAGGAATGAGATTGACAGGATTCTCCGTGATCAGCCTAAGATGCTTAAGCATACCTTGCCTGTAGAAGATTTGGGTACCACGCTGCCCGGTTTTCGATCTAAAACCTCTCCCTGATGATCTTAAATATGCTTATATTGATGATAAAAAGATATATCCTGTTATTATTAGCGCTAAACTTTCAGGAAAGGAAGAAGAAATGCTACTGGAGGTTTTGAGGAAACACAGAGGAGCTATGGGCTATACTCTGGATGATTTAAAAGGGATTTCACCTACTATATGTCAGCGTTCTATCAACATAGAACCAGATGCAAAGCCGGTAGTAGAGCACCAACGACGTTTAAATCCTAGGATGAAGGAAGTGGTAAGGAATGAGTTATTGAAACTCCTTGATGCTAGTATTATTTACCCTATTGCTGATAGTGAATGGGTTAGTCCTGTTCATTGTGTTCCTAAAAAGGGAGGTATTACCGTTGTTCCTAATGATAATGATGAGCTTATTCCTCAAAGAATAGTGGTAGGATATAGGATGTGCATCGATTTTAGGAAAGTTAATAAAGTTACTAAGAAAGATCATTACCCGCTTCCTTTTATTGATCAAATGTTGGAAAGGTTGTCTAAAAAGACCCATTTTTGTTTTCTTGATGGTTATTCTAGTTTCTCTCAAATTGCTGTTAAACAACAAGATCAAGAAAAAACTACTTTTACTTGTTGATGACCCACAAGTATAGGGGGTGTATCGCAGTATTTTCGAGGGAAGTGAAACCCAATTTATTGATTCGACACAAGGGGAGCCAAAGAATATTTATCAGCCTTAACAACTGAGTTGTCAATTCAGCTGCACCTGGAAACAATCTTGCTCACAACAGTTTATCAGTAGCAACAGTTTTGTAGTAGGAATAGCAGAGTAGCAGCAGTAGTAAAGCAGAGACAGTAGTGACAAAAGCAGTAAACAGTGGGATTCGAGTGCGGTAGGCATAGGAATGGATGGACGGGCGTTGCATGGACAAGACAATTCACATAGCAATCAGAACATAGGGCAATTGCAGATAAATAAGATAAATCATCCAAGTACTAGACAATCCTAGGCATGTGTCCCATATATAGTCATACGTGCTCGCAATGAGAACTTGCACAACATCTTTTGTCCTGCCAGCCCGTTTGCAGCGGGGCCTCTAGGGAACTACTTGCAATTAAGGTGCTCCTTTTAATAGAGCACCGGAGCAAAGCATTAACACTCCATGAACACATGTGATCCTCACATCAAAGCCTTTCCCTTCTGGTTATCCCGATTTCTATCACTTCGGGGCCATAGGTTCCGGACAACAACGTGTGTATACAACTTGTAGATAAGACCAAGAACAATACTATCATAATGAATCAATAATACGTTCAGATCTGAAATCATGGCACTCGGGCCCTAGTGACAAGAATTAAGCACAACAAGTCGCAACAAAGTCATAAAGCACTAATAAAAGATACTAGGCACCATGCCCTAACAATCTGATGCCATTACATGAATGATCTCATCCAATCCCTACCATGCCCATAGCCTATAGCGGGGGATTACTCACTCATAGATGGGGAAACATGGATGGTCGATGGAGAAGCGATGGTGATGATGATGGCGATGATCTCCTCCAATTCCCCGTCCCGGAAGGGTGCCAGAACGGAGTTTCTGGTGCTGTTTCGTGGAATCTGGTGGTGGCGGCGGAGCGGAACTCCTTCTAGAAAAGCGTCGAACCCCCCGAAGTTTTTAGGTCAGAAGGCTCCTTATAGGCGAAGAGAGAGGCCAAGGGGGTGCCTGGGGGGCCCACACCACCCCTGGCACGGCCTGGCCTGGCCTGCTCCACCAGGTGGTGTGGCCACCCCAGGGCTCTTCTCCGTCTCGTATTCTGTCTCCTGGAGTCTTCGGGTGAAATAGGATTTTTGGCATATTTTCCGGGATTTTTCCTGATAGTTGATTTTCTGCACAAAAAGTAGACACCAAGGCAATCCTGCTGAAAACAGCGTCAGATCGCATTAGTTGCATCCAAATCACACAAGTATAGAGGAGAAACAATAGCAAAAGTGTTTGGGAAAGTAGATACGTTTTGGACATATCACTTGCCCTTATGGAACTTATGCTTATAGAGGTATGCCTTTTGGTTTATGTAATGCTCCTGCTACTTTTCAAAGGTGCGTGTCTGCTATCTTTCATGGTTTTTGTGAGGAAATTGTAGAAGTGTTCATGGATGACTTTTCTGTCTATGGAACTTCTTTTGATAATTGTCTACACAACCTTGATAAAGTTTTGTAGAGATGTGAAGAAACTAATCTTGTTCTTAATTGGGAGAAATGCCACTTCATGGTTAATGAAGGGATTGTTCTTGGGCATAAAGTTTCTGAAAGAGGCATAGAAGTTGATAGAGCTAAGGTTGACGCAATTGAGAAGATGCCATGTCCAAGAGACATCAAAGGTATTTGAAGTATCCTTGGTCATGATGGTTTCTATAGGAGGTTTATTAAAGACTTTTCTAGGATATCAAAACCCCTCACTAATCTTCTTCAAAAAGATGTACCCTTCGTTTTTGATGATGATTGTAAGGAAGCTTTTGAAACTCTCAAGAAGGGTTTAACTACAGCCCCTATTGTTCAACCACCTGATTGGAGTTTACCCTTTGAAATAATGTGTGATGCTAGTCATTTTGATGTAGGTGCTGTCCTTGGGCAACGTATTGATAAAAAGTTAAACATTATCCATTATGCTAGTAAGACTCTAGACGCTGCTCAAAGGAATTATGCTACTACTGAAAAGGAATTTCTAGCTGTTGTTTTTGCTTGTGATAAGTTTAGGCCCTATATTGTAGACTCAAAAGTCACCATTCATATTGATCATGCTGCTATTAAATACCTTATGACGAAGAAGGATGCTAAGCCTAGGCTTATTAGATGGGTGCTGCTTTTACAAGAGTTTGATCTACATATAGTAGATAGGAAGGGTGCTGAAAACCCTGTAGCTGATAATTTATCTCGATTGGAAAACATCTCTTTTGACCCTATGCCTGTTAATGATAGTTTCCCAAATGAACAGTTAGCTGCGGTAGGGGTAAGCTCACGAGGGAGCCCTTGGTACGCTGATTATGCTAACTTTATTGTCTCCAAGTATTTGCCTCCAACTTTTACAGCTCAGCAAAGAAGGAAGTTCTTCTATGATTTGAGGCATTATTTTTGGGATGACCCACACTTATACAAAGAAGGAGTGGATGGTATTATGCGAAGATGTGTTCCAGAATATGAACAAAAGGAGATATTGCGTAAATGTCATGGTAGTGCTTATGGAGGACATCATGCAGGAGATAGAACTGCACAAAAGGTGCTACAATCAGGTTTCTACTAGCCTACCCTTTTTAAAGATGCAAGAAAATTTGTTTTAACTTGTGATGAATGTTAGCGTGTTGGTAATATTTCTAGACGCAATGAAATTCCTATGAACTACTCTCTAGTTATTGAACCTTTTGATTGCTGGGGATTTGACTTTATGGGTCCTTTCCCTCCTTCGAAAGGTTACACTCATATTCTTGTTGCCGTTGATTATGTTACTAAGTGGGTAGAAGCTATTCCTACAAAGAGTGCTGACGAGGAGACTTCTCTAAAAATGCTTAAGGATGTTATCTTTCCTAGGTTTGGAGTGCCTAGGTATCTCATGACTGATGGGGGTTCTCATTTCATTCATGGTGGTTTTAGAAAGACCCTTGCTAAATATGATATTAATCATAGAATTGCTTCAGCCTATCACCCCCAAACTAGCGGGCAAGTAGAGTTATCAAATAGAGAAATTAAATCCATCTTGCAACAGATTGTTAATAGATCTAGAAAAACTGGGCTAAAAGGTTGAATGATGCTTTATGGGCTTATAGAACTGCTTACAAAAATCCTATGGGGATGTCTCCTTATAAAATGATTTATGGGAAAGCTTGTCACCTACCCTTAGAATTAGAACACAAAGCTTACTGGGCAGTTAAAGAACTAAATAGAGATTGTAAGCTCGCTGGTGAGAAAAGATTATTTGACTTAAGTTCTTTAGATGAATGGAGGAGTGAAGCCTATGAAAATGCTAGGCTCTTTAAGGAAAAAGTTAAAAGATGGCATGACAAGCGAATACTTAAGAGAGAATTTCATGTTGGTGAGAAAGTTCTATTGTATAGGTCTCGTCTCAGATTTTTTGCAGGAAAGCTACTATCAAAATGGGAAGGACCTTTCATTATAGAAGAAGTATACTGTTCAGGAGCAATAAAAATTTCTTCTTTAAAAGATAATACTACACAAGTAGTGAATGGGCAGCGACTCAAACACTATATTGATGGAGATTCTTACAATGAAGATGTTGATTCCTTTCAAGTTATAACTCTGGAGAAATTCAGAGACCTGCAGAGTCTGTTTTCAAATAGGTAATACTCTGGTAAGAAAAGCTCCATGAAAATACAATCCAACTATATTTTTGCAGTTTTTAGTCAATAAGGAAAGTTACGAAGCCAAAAAGGGACAGAAACGGAGCCAGGGTGTCCCACACCACCATGTGGCGCGGGCCCACCCCTGGCCATGCCACCAGGTGGTGAGGCCACCTCAGACTCCGCCTCCGACCCGTTTTCACCCAGTACTTTCCTTTTAATATGAAACTTCGTAATATATAACCCCCGGATCTTCCGAGGTTCGTATATCGTGTTTTTGTCGTGTTTTTGTTTCGATCTGTTTCTGCCAGGTAGAATCCTAGATTTGTGACCACAATGTCTTCCACTGGATCAGCCAAGGGAGATTCCTTAGAAGAGATCATCAACCCATACATGAGAGAGTTGAAGATTCATCCCAAGGAGTTGTTGCTCGAAGGTGGGGAGGTCCGGATTAAAGAGGTTCAAGGCCCTAAAGGTGAAGGAAGTCTGGAGGATAGGATGGAAGCACTGGAGCAAGAAGTCTTTAGGTACAAGAAGATGGCGGAGCACGAAGTGGATATCATCCATAAGATTTGTTCCGAACTCATCACCGAGCACCAAAAGGAGACTGCTGAACTCAAAGACGAAGTCCTCTCACTCCGCCAAACAACCAACAAACTGCAAGCACAGTTCTATGACGTTCAAAATCAAAACTGTGAGTATGAGGCTAGATTTAAACGCATAAGTGTTGCTGCAAGTTTCAGGATGTTGGAAACCACGATGTCCTTTGTTGATGGGAATCCCTTACCCTGGAAGACGGACGAAGATGAGAGGATACCACCACCACCAAAGGAGTAATTCATCATCAGGTTTGGCATCCCCTTGGTTTGTTCCAAGCTTGGGGGAGTGCCGCGATATCACATCACTATCTTCTATATTTTTACCTTATTAGTAGAGTCATATCATGAATAGAGAAGTTATTATGTAGTATGGTTTGCATTATGGAAGTGTCCCCTCTCTCGTTAGATATGTATCCCTTGGTGTGAGTTGCCGTTATGGAATATTAATGAGAAGTTCTATCATTCACTCTTTTTCATAGCTTATATTAGTTTTCAATTCGTGGTTATATGATTGATCTTGTTGTTAGTATTGGTATCACTTTGGGATCATTGAGTTAATTTAGTTGGTTTTGGCAAACCTGGCTTGGTCAGTAGCAACACTATTTTTGAGAGTTGAATGAAAAGGATAAAACTACTCTAAAGAAAAATAATTTCATCATCTTTCTTTCTTGATTTGCTCATAAGTCTAGTATTCTCTAGTTAAGATCTTTTGTGCTTCCAAGGAAGATTGCATGTTTGTTTTTATCACTTGTATGTTTGTTTGTTTCCTTCAACTCTTGTACTTGCTATCCAACCTTGCTAGCCAAAAACCTGTACTGAGAGGGAATTCTTCACGTGCATCCACTCCTTTAAACCAAAACCTTTGCCATTTGTGTCCACCATACCTACCTATTAGCATTATTGCTATTCCAAGTAAATTCTTGTTTTATCTACCTCCCAAATTAAACTTGTTATGTGAAAATTAGTGATTAAATCTCTCACGAACTTGATGGCACACCTTACATTCTTGCATTTAATAAACTTGAACCATTGGGTCCTTCTTTGTTGCGTATATGCTTGCACTTTATGAGTTGAAGTTAGCAGAACCATGTATCATGGGGACGGCTTTCAACACTTCATTTGGTACTTGTACCCAGTTGATATCATGATTCTTTTGCTTATGGATCCCGGCGGTGTGATATCATGATTCTTTTGCACATTGCTCTTATCTTGATGTTTACTACTTTGAAAGTTATCATTGAAAAACCAGTTATTTGTGAACTCCAGCAAATTATCAACTATTCTTCGACCAAGAGCTAAGTTTGCCATTGCCAATTATGATTTACTTTATGTATCTTTATCGTGTTTCCTTTACTCATTGCAAGTTGAGTTATATAATAGTGAGTTGTCTTCTATTATGATATATGTATTTGATGAATGTGATGCTTCTTGTCCGTATTCTTTTATCGACTCTTCACTCCATAAACCTAAGGCCATGTTTATTGAGCTCAGTTTCGCTTGGGGACAAGCAAAGTCTAAGCTTGGGGGAGTTGATACGTCCATTTTGCATCACTATTCTATGTCTTAATTCACTATTATTCATTGATATATTTCGTATTGAGAGGTGATACTTATATTATTTCATCTGTTTTTGCATGGTTGATGACTTTTGGAGCATGGACCGCTGTAGTCAGGATTCTAATGGAAAAGGTGATGTTTGGAGGAAAATTTTGCGAAGATCAGAAAATCCGGGAAAATATACGGAAAATCCTATTTTTCCAGAAGACGAAGGAAGCCAGAAGGGGGGCTGGAGATGGGCCACAGGGGGCCCACACCACCCCTGGCGCGGGCAGCCCTTGGCCGTGCCAGTAGGTGGTGTGGCTGCCCTGGCCCACTCCAGGCTCTCCCCTCTGGCGTATATTATCCTCCCGAAACCCTAAGACTCGGGGAGCGACCACAGAAAGATTCCGCCGCCTCTACGGGGCGGAAAACACCGAGAGAGAAAGATCTCTCCGGCAGACAGATTTCTGCCAGGGGAATTCCTTCCTGGAGAGGGGAGATCGTCTCCATCAACACCACCATCAAGCTGGACTTCATCGGGATCATCATCATCATCATCACCATCATCACCCTCATCACCATCTCCATATTGCTGTAACAATTGCGTTGAATCTTGCATAGTTCATAGGGGTAACTTTCCTGGTGTTGATTACTCTTTGTAGTTGATGCTATTGAGTGAACCATTGAATTATTGTTTATGTTCAGATTGGTATACACCATTATTCCATCGCTGATCATGATCCATATGATGTCTTGTGAGTAGTTCGTTTTGTTCTTGAGGACATGGTAGAAGTCATGTTGTTAGTAGTGGAGTTGTGTTGAGAAAGATTCAATGGTTTGATATTTAAGTTGTGGTGTACTTCTTCTAGTGGTGTCATGTGAACATCGACTACATGACACTTCACCTATATGGGCCTAGGGGAATGCATTGTGTATTTGGCTACTAATCGTAGGGGTTGCCGGAGTGACAGAAACCTGAACCCCCGTTAGGAAACCATTACACAAGGGACGTAAGGGTCTTAGAGTTTAAAGTTGTGGTTAGGTTTCTACCTTAATTACTTTCTTGTACTTACGGATGTTTGCAAGGGGTATAATCACAAGTATGTATTAGTCCTAGGAAGGTCGGTACATTAGCATAGGTTCACCCACATAACACTTAGTGTCGTGGTGGTGTCACGGTAGATGCCATGGATAGGCTAAAGGTGGGGACTAATATGCGCTAGGGGAATCCAGGGAGGGATAGTAGAGTGATTCTCTACACAGAAGCTTCGTATTGATGTTCAGTCTCCAAGATTACAAGTGCTCCTCGAGCTGTATTGACAAGAGGAGGAAGAAGAAACTCCCTTACTCTTGCCTATTAACTAGCCCAAGAACCCTAGACCCACAAGTATTTTCCTTGCTATGTATCTGAAAAGCCCCAACCCCCTTACCAGAACCCTAACCTCCCCTTATATAGAGGTGGTTCGGTCCTGGCCTAGGGCATACGTGGAGGCATATTCCTAAGAATATGCCCCCTCCCAAAGTAGTAACCTGACAGGGGTGATTTTCCCCCGCGTCACACTTGCTTTAGCGACGTAGCCTCTGCGGCGCCCGCGTCAGCCGACGTGAGCGTTGTCACCCTTGTCGGCCACGATCCGGTGGTCCTGCCCTTGCTTTATTCGCTCATCCAGTACGCACCGGGCCTTATTTTTGACCAGAGATATTCCTTCCTTCTCCTAGAAGCCAAACGAGGATCCGGATCACAGTTGATCCGGCCACACCTATTCCTGCATATAAGCTAGACAAGTGTCTCCGACTTATTCCTTGAGTCGGACGAGACAATGTTAGGCGACCCCTCTGGTCCGGGTTACTCCGTGATCCGGCCTGCCTTGAGGTGACTCGGACAGCATCCGTTTTGACCTTGCCAAACCTCGGCTAACTCGGCCCTTATACCCCGGAGTGACCCTACCCGGGGTTATCCCCCCAACATTAGTCCCCGAAGCTGGTGCGGCCTTAGCGGCCTTGGTCGCTAAGGCCACATCAGGTTCATTCGTATCCAAGCTTCGGACGTTTATTTCCGGGTTAACTTTTTGTCTCGGATTATATGGATTTACGTTCCCTTCGCACGCTCCAAGTTTTCACTTGTCGGCCGGGTCACCACTTTGGCTCGGATCGTTTGGTTTTACTTTCCCTCCGCACGGTTCAAGTTTTCACTTACCGGCCAGGTTACCACCGTGGCTCGGATCTGGGCCTTGCTTCCTTCTCTCGTACGCCAACCCACGTAACGGTTAATCATTACGTTGCCTTATTTTAAGGGCCTGCGCAGTAACCGCCGCAGTAAATGTCAGTGATTACTGTGTGGGGGTTACGTCACGTCTGTCTCCTCGTTTACCGCAACTGCACGTCGTGTCATTGGATCACATTTACTCTGCGGCCCCCGGTGTGGCTCCTCTCTGATTGGTCGATGCTGGTGATACACGGCCACATCGTGTGGTTTTCCTGCGCAGCACGATCCCACTCGTTGATGACTGGGGGCAGTTAAATAGGGGAGGGGCACGCTCCTTAGAACTTTTCCATCTCCGTGCCCCCTCGCCCGTTCCTCTTCTTCTTCCTCGCAAACGCGCCGCCGCCAGTGCCCGTTGCAGCAGCACCGCCGCCACATTTTCTTCGTTTCTCCGCACCGCAATCACTGTTGCACCTCTGTTCAGCCACGGGTCCTCTTCAGTCTAGACCGCAGAGCCCCGCCGCCGCCAGCTCCAGCGACGACACCGGAACTGAGATGACGGAGGAAGAGCTCATCGTTGTTGAACAGGATATGGAGGAGGACGCCGGCGCGGCGGACCGCGGCGCGTGGGCCGGCTCCTGGGTCTACGAGGACGACATCGCCTGGCTCTACCGGACCCGGTGCATTCCCGCCGGCGTCGCTCCTCGTCTCCCCTCCTCGGAGCTGGCCCCCTCACCCAATCCGGGCAAATTTGTTGTTTTCTTATCCCATTTCCAACGAGGATTTGGGCTTCCACTGAGTGATTTCTTCCGGGACTGGATCCGGACCTATCACTTGCAACCACATCATCTCCCGGCGAACGCCATCACCTCTCTGTCCGCTTTCGTTTCTTCGATCGAGGGCTACACCGGGCTATGGCCTACGAAGGAGCTGTGGATCCGGTTCTTTGGCCTCCGTCGCAACATGGTCCCCAACATCCACATCGAGTCGGAGGACAAACAGCTAACTCAGTTCGGAGCTGCCTCGATCTCGCCCCGGAGGTATTCAATCTTTCCCCGGGTCACCGGGCTTGACTCCTGCAAAGGGTGGGCCTGGACCTTCTTGTACGTCCGGAATGAAGGCACGGAAGATTTGATCCGGTTGCTGCCCTACGCTCCGGGTCCCCCTGACACGGATTTCTGGGAGGAGGTTGCCAGGAAGCCTACAGCCCTGGCCAACAAAGTGAACAAAAGGTTTGCGGAGCTGAAGAAGCTCGGATTGCGCAACGAGGATGCCATGATCACATTCGTGCGCAACCGAATCTCTCCCCTTCAGCGGCGCACTCCCCAGTTGTGTCATATGAGCTTTAATCGCGACCCCAACCGAACCTCCTCATTCGAGTTGAGCAATACGGAGATCTTCCGCCAAGTCAAGGCTCTTTTCACCACCCATAAGGACTTCTCCGCCGAATGGACGTGGGGAATCGAGCATTACTGCCGTGACAGGCTCCCTCCCGCGGTAAGCTTCGCGGGGTAAACTTATCTCGGATCAATTTCATGTCGGCTCTTATCATATTCTTGACTTTGCTCCTTGTGCTTTTTTCTCAGCTGTTTCTCCAGCAAACCCTTGAGGATGGCCTGGATCCGACCCTTAAGTGGGCCCCGGACCGAGAAATTCTGGACGAGGAGGAGCCGGACCAAGAGATGTTCCTCCCCACACCCGATGCCACCAGACGACCCAGCGGTAAATTCTCTTCTCTTAGAGATTGGCCCGACGATGAGGATGACTCGGATATCGATGTGATTGAACCCGTTGAGGCTGTCCCTCTTTCTTTTGCTTACCCGGCATCAGCTAACCCCGGTGGGCACATCCACGAGGATCCTCCCCTTGCCACGGGCGAGCCTGTTCCGGCGGCGTCAAAGAAGAAGCACGGAACCGCGTCGAGTTCTTCTTCCGAACCTTCTCAGCCTTCCAAAAGGCAAAAGAAGGCCGGAGACAAGACTGCCTCCAAACGGGTAGGCAAAGCCCCGGCAAGGAGGGCCCGGAAACCTAAGGAGGCAGAGACCTCGGATGCGTAAGTTCTTTTTTCACTGCGCAACACACTTCTCCCTGCTTCGGGGTAATTTCACTCCTGACATTATGTTCTCTTGCAGGGCTCCTGTGGAGGTCCCTTAGAGCGGATCGAGCATCTCCTCTCCTCTTCGGTGCGGTCCTTCCCCTCCCCGCGACGACGAGTCACGCCCGCTGAGCCCTATTCCGGAGGGCTCTGCGGCCGCTCTGGGTTCCGCAGTACCTCCTTCAGAGGGACGCGAGCTCGGATCGGGAGGGGTCGGATCGGCCGAGGCAACGGCGTCCGGCACTTCGGCATTGCCGCAACCAGCAACTACCAAGTCTACCGCAACTCCAGCACCAGCAGCAGCTCCAGCACCAGCCACCGAACCAGCGCCTGTCCTGGCTCCGAAGAAACCAATAGCAGCTCCAGCGCCAGCCACTAAAGCTCCTGTGCCAAGTTCATCTGCCTCGTCCGAGTCATCTCAAGCTCGGCGAGGACCCACTCCAGCGGCTTCCAAGGGCAAATCCACTGTGGCCACTTCCTCCTAGCAGGCCAAAGGCAAGTCCACCTCCGTCGAGGCTGGGCAGCGAACCTTGTCGTCGATGCTTCCAAAGAAGTCATCAGCAGCGACGGATCCTCCCGCCGAGCCAGCTGATTCGCAGCAGATGGTTCTTCACACTAGCCCGGCTCTTGCCCTGATTGAAAGGAAAGAAGCTCACGCCAAGGGCTTGGTGGCACCTCACATGCCCACTGGCGAACGGTACCCTCCGAGCCTCATCGAGTTTGTCATGAACTGGAATAAGGCGGAGTTCGTCTACAATGACGATCTCCTGGAAAAGTTCGGCCCAGCTGAATTTTCCGCTCAGATGAATACTGCCCCAAGGCCATTAACCTCGCTGGGCGTATGATGGAGGTACGTTGTTTCTTCTTTACATGCTGTAGATAATAACCATTAGTCCCCGAGCCTCCGGCGGAGTAACTTGTTACTTGGTCGGATGCTCCTTAGAAGATCAACGTAGCTGCATGTAAACTTCGAATATGCACACACCTAGAGCCGGGTTAAGTTCTTCTTGGCCCGGATCTCATATACTTCGAATATGCACATACCTAGAGCCGGGTTAAGTTCCGCTTGGCCCGGATCTTGTACACTTCGAATATGCACACACCTAGAGCCGGGTTAAGTTCTGCTTGGCCCGGAGCTTGTATACTTCGAATATGCACACACCACGAGCCGGGTTAAGTTCCGCTTGGCCCGGATCTTGTACACTTCGAATATGCGCACACCTAGAGCCGGGTTAAGTTTCGCTTGGACCGGATCTTGTATACTTCGAATATGCACACACCTAGAGCCGGGTTAAGTTCCGCTTGGCCCGGATCTTGTACACTTCGAATATGCACCGAACTAACTTTACACGCCTGTGCCTTTGTCAGGTAACCACCAACCATCGGAGCGCCGAGTTTCAGCGCCTGCTTGATACCCATAAGATCTTGCGCGCAAAACATGTTGCACTTGGCGCGGAGCATGAAAAGAGAGGTAATTTCCTCCCTTAACACCTCACCATTTCGTTTGTTTCTGCCGGACTAACCTCCTTATTCGGTTTTTTGCAGCTGGGGTGGAGGCTGAAAACAAGATTATGCGGAAAAACTTGGAGGAAATCCGAGGTATGTCCCCTTTCGGCCAACGTCGCTGTGTTTTCCATTCTTTATTTTTCTTGGCTCGGCAAACATTCACTCCTCGGCTTAGCCGGGTCAACACACTATTTCAGCATTGCTTGAGGATAGTGTGCTCGTGCCTGATATGATGCTGCATTTTCTCGAACAAGCAGGACAGCATCAAGCCGAGCTGAAGAAGAAGGACGATGAGCTTGCCCTCCTCCGGACCAAGGACGGCGAGATAGCCAAACTCAAGGCCGAGATGGAGAAGATGAAGGCCCAATACAAAACCCAGCTCCAGAAAGTTGGCCAGAACTTCACCGAAGAGCGTGAGCGCTTTACCCTTTAGATCTCCAAGGACCAGGATCTGCTCAAGGAATCCGAAGTCCGGCTTGGGTCAGCGCTTGCCGAGCTTGAACAACTTCGGCAGAGACGCGATAGTTGTATCAAGGAGTTGACCCGGATCCATCGCCATATCTCATGTAAGTTTCTTCGCCTTGCCCGACCTAGTTTTCTGGGTTAGCTCATATGCCTTTGCTTCAGCATCCTCCCTTTCCTTATTTTCAGATAACTTTCCGGAGGGTACTGCCATCGCCAGTGCTGCCATTGCCAAATTCCGCCAAGAGAGGGGTACTCCCATCGCTCCTGATGGTGAGAGCATCCCCTTGGACATGGAGGACTTGTTGGTTAGCGTGTCAGCTCGGGTGGAAACTAGCAAGAACTATGGAAAAGATCTCCTCGACGTTGCGGTCCAGATCTTCAACACATTCTGGCCAAGCGAGGACGCTCCGGAAAGGATCACGCTCCTTGCGGAAAAACTGATGGAGATTGAGACTCAACTTGACCTCTGGAGGGAATCCGCTGGGCGTGCCGCGGTAGATACCCTTCTCCATCATATCCTTTCATGGTACGAGAAAATCGATCTGAGCCTCCTCACCCATCGGCGCACCGGATCCAAATGGACCGATGATCCGGAGTGGGTAGCTCGGCGACAGGCTTGCGCCTACAGCCTCATCGAATATTCTCCAGTCCATGACTGGGTTGAGGGGCCGAGCTTTCTGGACTCCGGCGAGGAGGAGCAGATGGAGAACGTGGAGGATGGGTCGGGCGATGATGGAGAAGATGCTGCTTTAGATATTGAAGACAGTGATGATGACGCCGAACTTCCTCCTGCTGCCGCTCCTTAGTTGAAAAAACTTGAAAATTTATCAGATCCCCGGTATGCCGGGTGCAATTGTATGCTGAATACCTAATATTTTTCTACTATGCTTGTATGCTGGATTAACTTGGGCGTAGTCGCCGAGTTTCATTTTCTTGTTCGTCCAATTCTCCGGCTCGATCCGTGTCTACCTTGATTCGGTTTTACGACTTACGAACCCGAGCTTCAAGAATCGTTTTAACAATACTGAGAAACTTTGAGGCTTGGCTCAAAATAATTCAACATAATAGCTTGAAAGTAAATACGGGGTTAGTCGGAAAAAAACGTTAGCTGGAATAGGATCGTTTCCTTAGTAGTTTTTCATGTGCTACGCAATTCCAAACTTGTTCCCTTGCTCGCCATGAAGCCAATTCTTGTTGGACAGCAGCGAGTCGAAGGGTTGGGGTTTTGGTGCTCACACATTACTAATCCAGGTTAAGCGAAACGAGTCATTCCAGCTAATGCATACAACAATCATTTATTAAGGCAGTCCCCGAGTTACTGCTCGAGGCCCTGCTATTTCATTGATAAACCCATTGCCGACATACATACCGACACTAGAGGATGACTCGGGTACATACACTCTTTAGCTAAGTGTAGAAGGGACGAAGTAGTGCTACATTCCATGGTCGCTTGGATTCCTCTCCGGACCTATCCGCCTTGTTCTTTTCCTGTGGCTTTGCATCTATGAGATAGTAAGAGTCATTGTGCAATGCTTTGCTCACGATAAATGGTCCTTCCCATGGGGGGGATAATTTATGCATGCCAGTGGTACGCTGTACCAACCGGAGCACCAGATCGCCTTCCCGGAAGACTCGGGGGCACACTTTCCGGCTATGATAGCGTCGGAGATTTTGCTGATATATGGCGGATCTGTACAGTGCCAGTTCTCTCGCTTCTTCCAGTAGATCAACATCATTTTGCCGGGCTTCTTGCACTTCGGCTTCTGTGTATTGGGTGACTCTAGGCGAATCATGCTCTATGTCGGCTGGTAATACAGCTTCTGCCCCATATATACCAGAAAGAATGGCGTGTAGCCTGTTGATCGATTCGGAGTTGTTCTTACACTCCACAATACCGCTGGTAGCTCTTCTATCTAGCACCCCGCTGATCTTTGCAGCGGCTCGATGAGCCGGGGTTTTATCCCGGATAGCACTAATCCGTTGGATCTTTCCACTTGTCCGTTCAATGCGGGGTGGGCTACCGAGGCTATGTCGAGTCGGATTTTCTTATCTCGGCAAAATCGTGCAAATGCTCCTTCAGCAAAATTGGTGCCGTTATCAGTTATGCTACTATGAGGATAACCGTATCTCAAGATGATGTCTTTGAGAAATGTCACAGCCGTAGCTCCATCACATTTTCTTATAGGCTTCACTTCGATCCATTTTGTAAACTTGTCCACCATGACCAGAATGTGTGTCATGTTCCCTTTTGCTGGTTTGAACGGGCCAACCATATCCAAGCACCACACAGCAAATGGCCATGTAATTGGTATGGTTTTGAGTTCTGACATAGGCATATGTGTCTTGGTCGCGTATCTTTGGCAACCATTGCATTTTCTCACCAGATCTTCGGCCTGCTCCAAGGCGCTTGGCCAGTAAAATCCATGTCGGAATGCCTTTGCCACTAAGGCCCGGGATGAGGCATGATGCCCGCATTCTCCTTGGTGTATATCTCGGAGGATGTCAAGTCCTTCTTCCGGACCAACACACCGCTAGAGGACACTGGTTACACTCCGCTTGTACAACTCGGAATTGATGATTGTGTAAGCTTTGGCCCTTCTCTGAGTTTGCCTGGCTAGCACTTCCTCAGTGGGTAACGTTCCATCTTTCAAGAACTTGTATATAGGCAGTGCCCAAGCTGGTACTGCTCGCGCAGGGAACATCTCCTCATCAATTTCCATCTGATCCACCGGCATAACTTCAACCGGGTCTTGTTGAATAGTCCCCGGGTCTAGCAAGGTAGTCCCCGAGTTTGCCGAGGTAGTCCCCGAGTTTGCCGAGGTAGTCCCCGGGTTTGCCAAGGCAATCCCCGGGTTCGGCGCACTACCTTCCATGTCAATGTCCATGGGTTCAGCTCCGGATTCCGCGTTTTCCAGAACATAAATTGAGTCGGTTCCTGGGGACATCCTAATAGATGGCTTTCTGAGGTGCTCCAATGCAACACCCGGTGGAATTGCCTGTCGGGTCGAACCGAGCTTCGACAGCATGTCGGCAGCTTCGTTTTCCACGCGAGGTACATGATGAAATTCACATCCCTCAAAGTAACCCGAGATTTTCTGCACATGAAATATGTATAGTGCCATGTTTGGATCCAGGGTCCCACACTCCGGACACTTGCTGTATTACTAGATCCGAGTCGCCAAAGCAGATTATCCGTCTTATGCCAATTTCCTTTGCCACTTTGAGACCATGCACAAGAGCCTCGTATTCAGCGACATTGTTCGATGCCGCGAAATGGATCTGCAATACGTACTTGAGCTGATCCTTTTTTGGCGAGGTAAGCACAACCCCGGCGCCTAATCCGGTTTTGGTCTTCGATCCGTCAAAATGCATCCTCCAATAGTTTGGATCCGGTGGCGGTGGTTCGTATTGTACCTCGGCCCAATCCACGAAAAAGTCCGCTATAGCCTGGGACTTGATCGCTTCTCTTATGTCGTACTGGGGCGCGTATGGTGCTAGCTCAATTGCCCATTTTGCAATTCTGTCGTTCACATCTTTGTTACCCATTATCTCGGATATGGGGGCTTCGCATACCACTTTGATGGGATGTTCCTCAAAGTAGTGCTTTAACTTCTTTGCTGCCATATAAACTCCGTATGCCACCTTTTGAAAATGCGGGTAGTTCTGTTTTGAGGCAGACAATACCTCGCTCAAGTAATACACTGGTCTCTGCATCGACTTACCCTCTTCATCTCGTTCCACTACAATCACTGCATTTACAACTCGGTTGGTTGCGGCTATGTAGAGCAACATTGGCTCCTTCGACAGTGGAGAAGCTAACACTGGTGCAGTGGCCAACATCTTTTTTAAGTGGGCAAAAGCTTCATCGGCCTGCGGCGTCCAAACGAATTTATCTGATTTTTTCATGAGTTGGTAGAGAGGCAGTGCCTTTTCCCCTAGCCGACATACAAACCGACTCAACGACGCCAGGCATCCAGTGAACTTCTGGACGTCATTGAGACACTTCGGCAGCTCCATTCGTTCGATGGCTCGGATCTTAGTTGGATTGACCTCGATACCTCGGCTGGAGACGAGAAATCCGAGTAATTTCCCAGCCGGGACACCGAAGGTACATTTCTCCGGGTTAAGCTTCATCCGGAATCTCCTCAAGTTCGCGAATGTTTGCCTTATGTCGTCAAGGAGCGTTGCGCTTTCCTTGGTCTTGATAACCACATCATCCACGTAGACTTGTACATTTTGACCTATTTGATCATGCAAACATTTTTGCATACATCTTTGGTACGTTGCTCCTGCGTTTCGTAAACCAAACGGCATAGTGCGATAGCAATAAGCCCCGTACGGGGTAATAAAGGCAGTTTTTATTTGATCATCCGGGTTTAGAGGTATCTGGTGGAAACTGGAATAAGCGTCAATAAATGACAACAGTTCACATCCCGCGGTGGAGTCGATGACCTGATCTATCCTCGGCAGTGGAAATGGATCTTTTGGACACGCCTTGTTCAGGTTCGTGTAATCGATACACATACGCCAAACCACCGCCACGTTCGGATCATCCTTTTTCTTTTCTACCAGCACCAGATTAGAGAGCCAATCCGATTACAGCACTTCCATGATGAATCCTGCTGCTAGCAACCGAGCTATCTCGTCACCAATGACCTTTCTCCTATCCTCGGCGAAGCGTCCGAGAGGCTGCTTCACCGGCCTTGCTCCGGGTCTTACATTCAGAGAGTGCTCGGCCAACTCCCTCGGAACACCTTGCAAGTCCTGTGTGGACCAAGCAAAAATATCCCGATTCTCACGGAGGAAGTTGACGAGCTCGCTTTCCTATTTGTCAGTTAACCCGGCCCCAATCGTCACGGTACGCTCCGGAAACATGTTATCCACCGGGATCTTCTTGGTGTCCTTCGCGGCTTGAAATGAAATGCTTCCATGCGGGTTGCTTAGCGCCGGCATATACTGCTGCGCGAACTGAGCTAATGCCGCCACCTCTTGGATTTTTCTTTTCTCTTGGGCAATTACGAGTGACTCGGCTAGGTTAGACCCGGCTGAGGCGCACTCAATGGAACGTCGGAAATCCCCAGCGATAGTAATTGCCCCACTTGGCCCGGGCAGCTTCATCTTCAGATAGCCAACATGGCAACTTGCCATGAATTTGCCCAGCGCTGGTCTCCCGAGTAATGCATGATACGCGCTCTCCAGGTTTACCACTTCGAACTCCAGATTTTCGGTTCGGCAGTTATCCCTCGTACCGAATAGCACGTCGACCCGGACTTTGCCTATGGGTTCGCAGGATATGCCGGGCACGATACCGTGAAAAGTTGTTCTCGTAGCCTGGAGCATGTTCTCCGAGATGCCCAACTTGCGCATCGTATCCGCATACATGATGTTAATGCTACTGCCATTGTCGATTAGTACCTTGGAGAACCTCACATTAATGTTCGGTCCAATGAACGTCGGATCTAACACTAGTGCATACGAGCCCGGACTTGGCATAAGCTTGGGATGATCTTTGACGCTCCAGGTAATTTCCTGGTCCGACCAAGACATGTACCTCGTCACTACAGGCATAACCGTGTTAACCTCCATATGTCGGCGCTGCAAGCTCTTCCTATCCGTTTCTTCTGTTGTGAACACACAATAGCTCTGGTGATGTTCCCTGTACTCATTTCTTCCCTCGTTTCCGGAGTACCTCTGATCCGGTTGTTGCTGGTTTTCTATCTGATGCACTACATCCCTTCTCTCACTATTGCCATACCTCGGCGGAAGGGGAGGCAACATCAGTTGCTGCGTGTTTGCTCCGGAGAGCAGTTGCTGTCGGGGTAACTCCTGCCGAGGTTGATCATTCCGAGGTGCTTGAGCATTCCCCGAACCACCTTGATCTATCTTGCGCATCCACTCACATTGTCTCGTCGTGTGACCCGCGGGGCTGTTCGGATTTGGCGTGTGAAACTTGCACGGCTGGTCCAACATTGACTCATCGGTCGATCTTTATTCTCTTGCCATTGCTTCCTCTGCTCCGGAGTCCACATTTTCTTGCCATCGTTTCGAGGAGTCCATTGCCCTCCCGTTCTCTGGCGTTGATTGCTCCCTGCCCCGAGCTAATCTTGATTCACGGCCGCAACTTGTTGCGAACCATACCTATGGTCCGGTCTATCGTCTCTCCTTTTCCCCCTGTAATCGTTCCTCCGGGATGACCCAGATCCGTCCCTCGGATAGTACTCCTCATTTGACTCGTTCGACGCGATCCTAGGTTGAGTTGGATCACCCAAAGCATAAGAATCCGCGATCCGGATCATCTCTGCCAATGTGACTGGCATTTTCCTTTGCAATTTCATCCATAACTCGCTGCCATACCTACATCCTTGTGCGAACCACGCTATAGCCTGTGACTCTATGACTCCCTCACACGAGTTTCTCACGGTACACCACCGGGTCAAGAATTCACGGTCTGTTTAGTTAGATCTCTGCTTGCACATTGCCAGGGTCTGCGGTCTATTCGGTCTCTGATACGTACTTGAGAAGTTGCTGATGAACATTTCTTCAAAATCTATCCAGCAATTGATGCTTCCGGGTGGCAAATTATTCAGCCAAACCCTAGCTGGACCTTCCAACATTTGGGGTACATATCGTACAGCCCACCTCAAGTTGCCAGTTGCAATTTTCACAGCTGTTGCGTAGTTTATTAGCCAATCCTTCGGCTTTGTACTGTCGTCATACGTCTTCGTGCCCCTGGGTAATTGGAAATTGGGTACTGGTGGTTCCTTCATGATCCGGGGTCCGAAGCACGCTGGACCCGGAGGACCTTGACATTCGATCTGTTCCGACCTATACAGGCGATCCAGTTTTAGCCTAGTGTCATCCGGCATCAAATCTCTGCTTCCCAATCTCGACCCTATCACATGATAGTCCGGTATTGCGTATCCCGCATTCATCATCTCTGAGTCTCCATCATTGTATCGGTCTTGCTCTCGTTGTGGTCCTCTCTGTTGCATACCACGGCCGGCACTTTGCTCTTGCCTTGGTGCATTCCGCTGCTGCGGTTGACCCGCTCATGCCGAGTTTCGCTGTCCGGCATTGCCGTTGGCAGCATTCCCTTGACTGGCATTGCCTTGGTCGTGGTTACCTCGGCTCACACTTCGTCGATCGTCGTTTTTCCGTATCTCTTTTTCCTTTCCCGCACGCGTTGGGTCGTACGGAACGATCTGCTTGTTCCGTCTGGCCGAGGTTACTACCTCTTCTCTTCTAGGGCCACCATGAGGCGATGATGCGGCTCCAGCGGATTTCTCCGGGTTACCCATCACCGAATGGACGATTTTAGAAGCTCCAACTCTCTCCGGGTTACCTCTCAACAGCTCCTCATTCTGCCTGTTTGCGATCCGAACCAGCTCGTTAACCCGGTCTTGTTGTCTTTGGCGGGCTTCACCCGTCAGACCCTCTAGCTCGGACGCCGCGGCATCTTCTGCTCTGAGGTTCTTCGCCGGGTACTATACTTCGGCAACCCCACAGACAGATAGTTTTCCGACCCTTCTGGTCCATCATCACCTTCTCTGTTCATCTCGCTTATGAGGTTTATCCCTTTTACCCTCACTGCATCAACCTTGTTCGCTTTCGCGTACTCACTCAGCGTCATGTTCAACGACTGTTGAGCCGCTGCTATTTTCTTTGCGCCCTCTAGTATCTTTTGCCGGGTCTCCTCTAGCTCGGCCTGTGCCTGAGCCGGATCTACCACTGCTGCCACCGGGTTAGCCAAGCTATCCATAGCTTCCCTCAGCATGTTCTCGGGCCTCTCTAGCGGAGGGCCCCTAGCTTTCCTTGGTGCCTTGGGTGTTGCCTCCGGGTCTGGCGCTGGATCCTTGCTCACACCCGCGCTCGGCGCGGTCATCATCACCTCTGCATGGCCCGGGGAGCGGGCGACACGCGCCCCGCGAGCCACGGTGAGGGGTGGTTCCCCCGCATCGACGACGCGACGCGGATGAACACAAGACACGTCCACGGCTACATAGACCTTGTGCGCGCCGAGCTTGACAAAGACGCCGTTGCGTGGAAGGGGGCGCGTGCCGAAGCAGCCAACGTTGTTGCTGACGTAGTCCAGCGCACCGAAGCGCTGAACGAGCTCGGAGACGATGCGTTCACCGGTGTCGATGAAATTTCCCGTCCGGATCTTCACCCCTGCTAGCGCCGCTAGCCCCACGGTGGGCGCCAACTGTCGTGGTGGTGTCACGGCAGATGCCATGGATAGGCTAAAGGTGGGGACTAATATGCGCTAGGGGAATCCAGGGAGGGATAGTAGAGTGATTCTCTACACAGAAGCTTCGTATTGATGTTCAGTCTCCAAGATTACAAGTGCTCCTCGAGCTGTATTGACAAGAGGAGGAAGAAGAAACTCCCTTACTCTTGCCTATTAACTAGCCCAAGAACCCTAGACCCACAAGTATTTTCCTTGCTATGTATCTGAAAAGCCCCAACCCCCTTACCAGAACCCTAACCTCCCCTTATATAGAGGTGGTTCGATCCTGGCCTAGGGCATACGTGGAGGCATATTCCTAAGAATATGCCCCCTCCCAAAGTAGTAACCTGACAGGGGTGCTTTTCCCCCGCGTCACACTTGCTTTAGCGACGTAGCCTCTGCGGCGCCCGCGTCAGCCGACGTGAGCGTCGTCACCCTTGTCAGCCACGATCCGGTGGTCCTGCCCTTGCTTTATTCGCTCATCCAGTACGCACCGGGCCTTCTTTTTGACCAGAGATATTCCTTCCTTCTCCTAGAAGCCAAACGAGGATCCGGATCACAGTTGATCCGGCCACACCTGTTCCTGCATATAAGCTAGACAAGTGTCTTCGACTTATTCCTTGAGTCGGACGAGACAATGTTAGGCGACCCCCCTGGTCCGGGTTACTCCGTGATCCGGCCTGCCTTGAGGTGACTTGGCCAGCATCCGCTTTGACCTTGCCGAACCTCGGCTAACTCGGCCCTTATACCCTGCAGTGACCCTACCCGGGGTTATCCCCCCAACACTTAGCAATCTAAAGAAGATTAATCAACTATATGAAGCGAAAGCACTTGACAGTCTTCCCATGTGTCCTCAAGAACGTTTGGTCATATTAAGAAATACAACCGGCTTGTCCTTTGCTGCATAAAGGATTGGGCCACTTGCTGCATTTATTCCTACAGTCTTTTGTTTACTCGTACTTTGTTTACTTGCTTTATCAAAAACCCCTAAAAATCCGTTTGCTAAGTATTTGCAGAGAATTCCTGATCCATACCACTAGCCAGCACCTTCTGCTCCTTGTTGGGTTCGACACTCTTACTTATCGAAAATACTGTGATACACCCCCTATACTTGTGGGTCATCAGCGGCCAGGTGGTGTGGCCAGGCCCCAGCCCCTCTCTGTCTCGTATTCTGGCTCCAAGTGTCCCCCGGTAAAATAGTGACTTTGGCTTTTGTCCCGTCCAATTCCGAGAATATTCATTTTCGGACTTCCTGGAACCAAAAACAGCAGAAAACAGGCAGTTGGCACTGTGGCTCTTGTTAATAGGTGATACATTGCAAATGTATCTATAATTTTTGATGTTCCATGCTTGGTTTTATCCACTTTCTTTTGTTTTGTTCCAACTTTGGAGTACTATTCATATGATTTCTTGGACCAATCTATTAACAAGAGCCACAGTCCCAGCTGCCTGTTTTCTACTGTTTTTGGTTCCAGGAAAGTCAGAAAATGAATATTCTCGGAATTGGACGGGACAAAAGCCAAAGTGCCTATTTTCCGGAAGGGATCAAGTATCAGAATACGAGACGGAGAGGGGCCAGGGGCCGGCCACACCACCTGGCCGCGCGGCTAGGCTTGGCCCGCGCCAGGGGGTGGTCTGGCCAACCCCAGCACCCCCTCGGCCTCTCCTTCCGCCTATAAGTTGCCCTCGGGACGAAAACCCTAGGTACCCGATCAAAAATCCACGAAAGAGTCTGTAGCCGCTGTCATCTCCATCCCTAGATCGGGAGGGATCTGAAGCTCTTCCCGGCATCCTGCCGGAGAGGGGAATTCACCCTGGAGGCCTTCTTCATCACCATGCAAGCCTCCGGTGTGATGCGTGAGTAGTTCATCCTTGGACTACGGATCCATGTAGTAGCTAGATGGCTGGTTTCTCCTCCTTTGTGCTTTCATGTTTAGATCTTGTGAGCTCCGTTCATGATCAAGATCATCTATTTGTAATTCATACATGTTGTGTTTGCAGGGATCCGATGGATATTGAGATGCTATTTCAGATTGATTATTGATTCTATCATGTCTTTGTTATTTGAGATCTTGCATGCTTTCCGTTGTTAGTAGCTATCTTGTCCAAGTAGATGCTAGCAACTCCAAGAGTTAGTATTTATGCTCGATAGTGGGTTCATGCCACTGGTAATCTGGGCAAGTGACAGAAATCTCTATGGTACTAGATGTGCTGTTGCTACTAGGGAGAAAACAACGATCCTTTGTTCATAGAACAATTGTATTGTTTACTTTACACGCAGTTCGTAAAGCAATAATCTGTTGCTTGCAACTTAATACTGGAGGGGGTTCGGATGATAACCTGAAGGTGGATTATTAGTCATAGATGCAGTTGGATGGCGGTCTATGTATTATGTTGTAATGCCCAATCAAGTCTCAAAGGAGTCAAGATGATTAGTATATGCATGTATTGCTTTCTCGGTTTTTGTCAATTGCCCCTCTGTAATTTGTTCACCTAGCATGTTATCTATCTAAGGAGAGCCACCTCTAGTGAACTATGGATCCCGGCCCTTGTCTTTTACATACAATCTATAAACCGTTTACTGCTTTGTGTTTACTTTCTGCAAACTTTTATTTCTTTCCATTCTATACGTTTAATCCTTTGTTTTCCGCAAAACACTGTGAGATTGACAACCTCATCGCAAGTTGGGGACAAAGTTCTGTGGTTGTGTTGTGCAGGTCTCCATGTTGCTACTAGAACCGGTAGTGCGCCCTGCCAAAGCTCCGCTAGTAACACCTTTGGGGTGTTTCCTTGCTCCTACTGGTTCGATTAAACCTTGGTTTCATAACTGAGGGAAAACTTACTACTATGCTCATCATACCTTCCTCTTGGGGTTCCCAACGAGCTCTACGTTGAAAGTCGAGTGCATCAAGATCTTTTTTGGTGCCGTTGCCGGGGAACGAAGAATAAGAAACTCCCACGTCAACAAGGCACCATCAAAAAGTTTTTCTGGCGCCGTTGCCGGGGAGTCAAGGAAATCTTCACAAGGGGAGTCCCTCATAACCAATCTCTTTACTTTGTTGTTTTTGTTTTGCTTAGTTTCTTTTTTTGCTTTCTTTGCTTGTTTTGTTCTTCAAAAACACAAAAAAATTACTTTTACTCATTTTGCTTTCTTATTTGAAAACCCAAAAAAATGACTACTCTTGAAAATACTAAGTTGTGTGACTTCACTAGCACTAACAACAATGATTTTATGAGCACTCCTATTGCTCCACCTGTGGCTGAAAATACTTTCTTTGAGATAAAACCTGCTTTGCTCAATCTTGTTATGAGAGAACAATTTTCTGGTATTGGTAATGAAGATGTTGCTTCCCATCTAAACAACTTTGTTGAACTTTGTGAGATGCAAAAGCATAGGGATATAGATGGTGATATTATTAAACTGAAATTGTTTCCTTTCTAGTATTGATTCTTGGACTAAGTGCAAAGATGCTTTTATTGGAAAATACTATCCTCCTGCTAAGATTATATCCATGAGAAGTGAAATAATGAAGTTTAAACAACTTGATAATGAGCATGTTGCTCAAGCTTGGGAAAGAATGAAATCTTTGTTAAAGAATTGTCCCACTCATGAATGACTGCTTGGATGATCATCCAAACTTTTTATGCAGGATTGAACTATTCTTCAAGGAACCTATTGGATTCTGCTGCTAGAGGTACCTTTATGACCATCACTTTGGGTGCTGCAACAAAACTTTTGGACAATATGATGGTTAATTATTCTGAATGGCATACTGAGAGAGCTCCACAAGGTAAGAAGGTAAATTCTGTTGAGGAAACCTCCTCCTTGAGTGATAAGATTGATATAATTATGTCTATGCTTGCTAATGGGAAAGCCCATATTGATCCAAATAATGTTCCTCTAGCTTCTTTGGTTGCTCAAGAAGAGCAAGTTGATGTGAACTTCATAAGAAATAACAACTTTGGCAACAATGCTTATGGTAATAATGCTTATAGGAACAATTTTGGTAGCAAAAATTATAAGCCATATCCTCCCAACAATGGTAATGCTTATGGAAACTCTTACAACAATAATAAGAGTGCTCCCTCTGAACTTGAAGTTATGCTTAAAGAGTTTATTAGTAAACAAACTGCTTCCAATAAAACTATTGAGGAAAAACACTCTAATGCTGAAAGAAATATAACATCTTTGGCTGAAGCTCAATCTACTTTGAATAAAATGGCTGCTAAACCTGAAACTAATGATAATCCCTTTGCAGCTACTAATGCTATACAAGTAAGAATTGATGAAAATGTTAGACTATTAGCTGAATTACATGCTAAGTGGGAAAGAGAAGATGAAATTGCTAGAAACATTAGTGTTTCTACTATCACCACCACTAGTGTTGAGGCTAGCAATAGTTCTACTACTTTGGATGATAAATTTGATTTTGATCTTGATGGTTGCAAAATCTCCGAAGTTATTAAGTTCCTACAAAAGCTTGCTAAAAGTCCTAATGCTAGTGCTATGAACATGGCCTTTACAAAACACATTACTGATGCTCTCATAAAGATTAAAGAAGAAAAGATGAAACATAAAGCTTCTATTCCTATAAAACAAGAGGATGGTTGGGAACCCATCATTAATATGAAAGTGAATGAATTTGATTTCAAAGCTTTATGTGATCTTGATAGTAGTGTTTCTATTTTGCCTGGAAGGATTTGTGATATGCTTGATTTGCCTCCTCTTAAAGAATGTTATTTGAATGTTCCACTTGATGCTAATGCTAAAAATAAACTCATGGGGAGTCTTAATGATGTTCTTATTATGGTTAATGATTCCTATGTCCCCGTTGATTTCTATGTTTTGGATGTTGAATACAATGCTTCTTGTCCTATTACTTTGGGAAGACCTTTTCTTAGAACTGTTGGTGCCATCATTGATATGAAAGAAGGCACCATTAAATATCAACTCTCACTCAAGAAAGGTATAGAACACTTCCCTAAAAAGAGAGAAAAGATTTCTTTTGCTTCTCGTATGAAAACAAAATTTGGTCTTAATGCTTCTTCATTTGAGAACACTTGATTCTTTCTTTGCTTCTTATGCCTAACTTAAAGGCGTTAAAGAAAAATTACTTGTTGGGAGATAACCCAAGAGTTTTAGATGAGTCTTGGAAGTTACTACCTCTGTAATAACCTCTCCTTATCATTTTTATTTGCTTTTTGTGCCAAGAGTAACCTCTAATGAGAGTGAAGTAATGATTGGGAAAGTTGCTGTCCCGAAACAGATTTCTGTGCTTCACCGTAAACATTCCTGAGAGAGTTATGTACGTCGGATTGAGCTGTTGTTTTTTGTGCTTCTTTCCCAGGTTGTTATCTAACTTTCGTTAGTTCAACACTTTTTGATTTGAGCAACAGAAGGTCTTCGAAAAAATTCGTCTTTACCTGCTGGTCTGTTTTGACAGATTTCTGCCATTTTTTGCATTTGCTTCTTGTTAGTTCCTTCTTGAGTTCCTTTGGGGAATTGAGTTTTTTGAGGGAAGTGCTACAGTAGCTAGTGTTCTAATGGAAGTTTATTTGGTGTTAGAACTGAACCTTGAGACTTATTTATCTTAAGTGCACTAATATTGCTAATGAGATTCTATGAAGTTTTGTATGAAGGAAAATTTTCAGGTGTATGGAAGGAATGAGTAATGAGATGAAGGATGGAGTAAAGCTCAAGTTTGGGGACGCCACGCGTGTCACCCCAAGAAATATCCAAGAAGTACAAGCGTCAAAGCTTGGGGATGCCCAAGGCATCCCCTTCTTCATCAATAAAAATTCTAGGTTTCTTCCAAACGCTTCATTTTTATTGTTTCATACACAGTTGTGTTTTTCTTGGAGCGTCTTCTTTTTAATTTTTGTTTTGGTTTTTAGTTTGCTTAGTTTTCTAAATAACTTGGTTGGACCCCCTGTTTCATACATTGGTTTGCAAATAGTTTGGTTTGGTTTGGAAAAGAGTAGGAAAGCTCATGCTTATGTGGTAAAAAGAGCTCGTTTTTGACTGTGGCCTATGCTTTGTCATGCCATGCTTGATATTGTTTTGGCTTTATGCTTAGTATTTTTTCCTGTAGCATGACTTGCTATAAACAATTGAGATTGCTTAATGTGCCTTGGATGAATCATGCGTTGTTTTAGCATATTAAAGCATAATATAGTGGTATTCTCCTTTGATGCTTTATTTGGGTTGACTTGGCACATGCTTACACCATGTTATGACTATCTCAAGTCACCATAGCCTTTATGATCCTTTAGTTTTCAACTTGTAGTATCACTTTATGCTTTGATCAATGATGTTTTGTCACTCTGCATGATTATGGCCATTATTGCTCTCTTAGTTTGTCGCTCCTAGTCTTTTGCTAGCCTCCACAACAAAGTATGAGTTCCACTCATGCATCCAACTCCCTAAACCAAGTTATTCCAAAGAGTCCAACATACCTACCTACTAGCTTATGATATTCCAAGTACATTCATGCTTTTGTTTACCTTCCACTTGTTATGAGAAAACTAGTGATTAAAGCTCTCACGAACTTGATGGCACACTTTACTTTATTGCCTCTAATAAACTTGAACCATTGGGTCCTTCTTTGTTGTGTATATGCTTGCGCTTTATAAGTTGAAATTAGCAGAACCATGTTTCATGGGGAACGCTTTCAACATTGCACTTGTACTTTGTACCCCGTTGATATCATGTTCTTTTTCTTACGGATCCCGGTGGTGTGAAATAAAAGTGGAACTTGTAAGATCATGGAGTTTGTATGTGTGTTAGAGAAACGCCTGGGCCGCTAGCCTAAGCCATGCCTAATCATGCTGGAAACTTGCAGCATCACCATAATGAGCACTCTATGAAGCATCCTCAATAAAAACCTATGCAAATAGCAAATAAAAAGATCGCTGAGATGCTCATTGTCTGCTTGCCTTGTCATTTTGATTATGGGAAAGCTCCCGTATCATGTGCAAGGGGTACCCTGTTGGCAGTTCTTAATGATACACATATACTTACAATGACAAGAGCTTACTCGTGACTGAAGTTGAGTAGCATGAGGATCGGTCTTTGTAAGTAAGGGGCATGAGATTTCGGTTTATAACTTGTCAAGCATATCCTCTTAGCTGTGTCACTTTAACCTTAATCACCTTAAGATGCTTATGATAGGGGCAATGAGAGCTGAAAGCTATAAGTACCATAATTTTTGGAAGCTCTTTATGAGACTTGAATCCCTACTTCCTTTTACAAAAGGTCTTTCTTCCACCATTATATTGAGTCTCCACCTTCTAACTTTATGCACCTACTTTGAGAGCATAGTGGTCATTCTTAGTTCTATGTGCATTGTCCCAAGACTAGTTGATTGATGCATAACTTGTTATTGCTTGTTTGAAACTATTGTATCTAGTCACTCTTATGAACTTTGAAGGTGTCCTATGCATTTATATTTGCTACTCTAGTGAGGGACAAGCTGAATACTTTTATGCTATGTTTTCTTTATGTGAAACAAACAAACGTCTTGCAAAGCATGCTATTCATGATTCTTTTGTTTGTGCCTTTTCTGTTGGGTCCGCAGCATAGAAAACAAAAAAATTCCTATGGTGTGAACTACACGCAAAGATCTATCTACTAGGTACAAAGCAACGGGTGGACATGCATCCAACGAGAACTTACCCTCGTAGACAACGAGCTTTGTTAACGAGTAGGAACTCGTGGTTGATATAGTCGTACACTTGCCGATCTCAAGATCGTGATGAAGTCCAGCAGGTCTGGCTCCAGCACGTCCATCAGATCCAGCTCCAGCACCACCAAGTCCAGCACCGCAAAGCAGCGGTGCATCCGTGATCGCACACACGTCTGGTACCCCGACAACCTCCGTCCCTCGCTCCAGCAAAGCAGCGGAAGCAGCAACTCCTTTCCACATAAAGCCACCGGGAACATGTATCTCGCTAATCTGAGACCATGGGGAATAATACTACAGGGGGAGAGAGATCCTTCACAAGGAGGTGTGAGTGAGAAGTGAGGAGGGGGTGGCCTTTTATAGGAGGAGGGGGGTGCCCCTCCTTCACGGTCGGCGCATGGAGGGGGTGACCCTTCACCTCCTCCATTCATGTGGTGGTAACCCCTCCACATTAAAATGCCCCTTCACATTCTCTTTTAAAGTCTCCACTTTAAATGCATTAAATTTCTCCAAATTTAATGCTCTCTCATTTAATAAAACTCTTTTATTATTTTTATTCAGAATTTTGTTAATTACTTTAATTAACAAACATTCACATAAAACCCCCTGCAACATTTCAATATTACATGTAGAACCAATTTCAGCATTTTCACCCGAAACAGTTTCGGTGTCTATTGAAATAATTCCAGCGCTTTCTTAAATCTTTATCTGAAACATATTTGCTCCAAATGGTGTCGGTATCCCTTAAGTGTGTCACCCTACGGTTCGCGAATAATGCAGACATGATCGAGACCCCTCTCCGATCAATAATCAGCAGCGGGACCTGGAGATCCATACTGACTCCTACACATTCAACGATGACTTCTGTGATCGTGAGAACCTTTAACGCTAGTAACTAAATCCCTTTGTCCCACGATATATTACATGTCCGAGATTCGATCATCGGTATCTCCATACCTAGGTTGATCTCGTTACCGACATGCACTCTTTTCTCGTTCCCGTGATATAACATTCTAGTGATCACATCACTTGCTTGCAAGCTATTTCAATGTGATATCACCGAGAGGGCCCAGAGTATATCTATCCATCATCGGGATGGACAAATCCCACTCTTGATCCATGAGCCTCAACATAACACCTTCGTAGCACTGAACCCACCTTTATAGTCACCCTGTTACGGTGTGACGTTTGATGTTATCAAGATACTCTTCCGGTGTTAGCAATTAACATGATCTCATGGTCTAAGGATAAAGATTACTTCGTATGATATTATAGCAATATAAACATAATGACTTTGATCGTAATGCTATACTTCGGATGAATGTTCATCACATCATTCCACCAATGGTGTGACCTTGTTATTAACAACATCCAATGTCCATGATCAGGAAACCTTGATCATCTTGTTAATCAACAAGCTAGTCTATAAGAGAGGCATAACTAGGAACCCTTTTTGTTTATTAAACACACATGTATTGATGTTTCTGATCAATACAATTCTATCATGTAAAATAAACATTTATCATAAACATGGAATAAGATAATAACCACTTTATTATTGCCTCTCTGGCATATTCCCTTCAGTCTCCCACTTGCACTAGAGTCAATAATCTAGTTTGAAAAACTTAGCGTATTGAACACATATGGCTTTCTGGTGTTGCATATACGCTATTACTAGTGGTTAACGTAATCTCTGGATCTGACAGTTTCAGGTCCGTGTGTATTTGCATCTATCTGCGTCTCTACGCATCACTCATTCTCAAATGAGATGGCATTGTATAGATTTGGTCCTTTGGTGAGACCTTTAGTTCGTTCGGCTCAAAATATGTTGATATTATTGTCACACAATATATCTTCATAGTATTAGCCCACTTTGAACCACACCTAGTTTGATAACAAACTACTTAACACAAATGCCCTCCTTTGCTGCTACTATAGCAGTCATATACTTAGCCTTTTGTTGTAGTATCTGTCACAATGTCTCAACTTTGGAACTCATCCAAATCCATCATGGAACATCCTTTCCATTACATTGTGCCACCCATAGTCTAAATTGAGATAAATTTAATTTGTATCTTGTGACAAAACTAGTATCAATGTAACACTTTACAATGAACTACCTTTAACTATTTGTCACTTATACATTATATATTCTTAGTTCTTCCAAAGCTCATAAGAATATCTTTACTATTGTCCAATGATCATCTTATGAATCATTCTGGTATATGCTCATAACATTTAGAGCATAGGACATTCTGGATATATACATATCATGGTATAATCGATCAAAATCTTCATGTGATTTTACTCACCAAGTGTTGAAACACTTGAATTTTGATACAATCCTTTCCATGCAGCAAGAACCTTTCTTGTTGTTTCCATATTGAACCCTTTCAATATCTCATATATGTATGTCTGGCACAACCATAGTAGCGCCTTAATCTATCCATATAGATATCGATGCCTAATATTTTGGGTTTGCCCAAGTCTTTCATCGAAATCTTATTTTAATGAAATTCTTAACTTGTGTCAATACAAGATACATCATTTACAATCAACAATATGTCCTCTACATAATGTATTAGAAATATGTCTCAGCGCTCCCACTTAATTTCTTGCAAATGCAAGCATCTTCATCATCTCCGATGAATTTAAACTCTTTTAACAGTTTCATCATGGTGAAGATTCCAACTCCGCTATGCTTACTTCAACTATTAAAGTTTACATGCCCTTTTAGCACCCTTGGAATTAACAAAACCCTTCGGACCATGTCATGTACATGTCCTAGGTTACCGTTCTATTAGAAGAACCTTGTTTTGTTTATTCAACTACCATATACCAAATTATATGTAGTGGTTGCTACATTAATCCGTCAAGACTATATATCGCTATGAAAGATCAAATCTTGTCATAGTCAACTCCTTGAACATTGTCATAAACTTCTTTCCGACATGTCGACTATTTCATAGATGTTAAACATCCATGTCCTATTTCTTTATAGATCCAAACACGACCGATAGGCTTCACACCTTTCTGGAGGGTCTTCCAAGTTCAGAAACTTGTTTTCTCGTGTATGGATACTATCACAGATTCTATGACTTCTAGTCATTTTATGGAGTCAGGGCCCATCATCGCTTCTTTGCATGTAGTCGGTTCATCATTGTCAAAACAATAACGACTTGCTTATCAAATCTTACTATTTGATTCTTACCGACCCACACGGTTCTATAGGAACTCTAATCTCCGAGATCACACCTTTTGTAATCACGAGAGCCATGAGCATTGTGGCTGCCACCGGGACACTTTCCGGCGCTGCGCTACTTAGCACATATAGCTAAGGTTCAACAACCTTATCAAAGTTCTATTGTCCTCCCACTTAACTTTTCACGAAAAATTCCTTCTCAAGAAACTTGACGTTCCAAGTAACAAACTCTTTTGTCCTCGTGTTATGGAGAAATTCCCAACAAATTCTTTGGGATAACCTACAAAGACGTGCTTATCCGACTTTGGTTGTAAACATTTTACTTATGCATAGCATACCAAAATTTAAGAAAAGACAATTCGGGTTTTATCCCAAACCATAACTCATATGGTGTCATTTCAATGGATCACGATGGTGCTCTTTTCAGTGTAAAAGCGGTAGTCTCTAAAGCTTCAATCCTTAAAACATAATGGCAGTTTTATAAATGACACCCTTGATCTTACCATGTCAAACATGGTTTGATTTTATCTCTCGAATATGCCATACTCCTATGGTTTATTGGGAAACACAAATCATGGAACAATTCCTCAAGTCTTAGGTGTTTTTGCTAAACATGTAAATCAAATATCTTCCTTTATGATCGAATCATAAACTCTTTATTTTCTTGTTACAATGATTTTCCACTTCATCTTGAAAGTCTTTGAACAATTTTCAAATGTTTCATACTTCTTCCTTATTAAGTAAATATACACATATATTCACTCAAATTTTTGGATAAAGCATATGAAGCAAAAAGATCCATTGCATATGGCTACACATAATGGACTATGCACATCAGCATGCACAATTTCCAATAAGCTAGTCATCCGTTCCTCTCGGGCCTATGGACGAAGTTTCAATTATCTCGAGGAAAGTCTCACATGCGTCAATTGATCAAAATCAAAGGCTCCAAAAATCCATCAACATGGAGTTTCTTCATGTTTTCTTTCAAATATAATTTAAACAGCGATGTCACTTCATAAGTGATCTTTCAATCATTTGTCTTGCGACATTTTAGCAATAGTGTTTATGGATGTGATTTCTCCAACTAGACTTGTAAAAGTTCATCCATCCTTTATGGAATACGGTAATTATTTGAACAGCCATTGTTCTCATGATACCGGAACAAAATAACAATTATTTAAACAAATCTTGAAGGCTTGGTTTGATGACAACGAAAAACACAATAACACTTTATTTGTTTTCGATGAACATCATCACTCATTCTCTTGCTGGTTACTTAGGCCATTGTAGTTCATGAATTGCGTTGTCCTGTATGACACTTCATACCAACCAATTCGGTATCCAATACCGGTATCCAATACCTAAGAACCACATTGTTTAACAAGCAAGGAATATAGCCATAACATGTATATCTTCTATATACCTAAGTTGGACATCTCCAACCTTTTATTTTCTGCCAAATATTTTATAGATTCTCTTTCAGCAATTCCTTTTCTTTTAAAAGAATCTATCAACATCAATAGTGGTGTCATTAACATGACACATGGTACAAAGCGTATATAGTCAAATACTAATACCTTTGGACTTACACTTTGAAGTGGATTACCATCATCAAATGTTTGGTGTTCTTTCAAAAATCCATTCTTTAGTAATCTATTAGTGTAGTAAACATTTTACTTACATCTTCTATTTATCCTTATCATGGCAGCTTTCATGATCAAGCTACTATAGCCTATAAGGAAGAATCGCGGGTATAATATCAGTTCCCAAAACCTTTTTGGTAGATTTGGATGCCTAGCATCTCCATCATTCACAAATTCTCATACAATAAGAGAACATGTATTTTGCTAAATTATACTCTATCATAATGCAACCAAAAACATTGTTTCAGATATCACAATATCTTTCACACATGATGGTTTCTGAAACAATTTCTAGCTCCAATATAATCTTGATATTAAAACAGCTTTTTGAATATCAATAATCATGGAGGCAAACATGATACTTTAGATACTAACATTGGAATTCTTACTCTTGATTTAATACTACTTATTAAACTTCATGGAGTAAATAGAGTTTGCTAAAAGTTTGCAATAGGACTTATAAACTTTAAATTGACATTCAAAACAATACGATACCAGTTTGTAAAGTAAATATCCAGAATTCTATAGTTCTATTATCTCAAATAAAAACTAAGCATAAGGTAGAAAACGAATGCCAATGACTACAACAAACTATGCAAATTCACTTTGATTTAATTTATGACAAATTTGGTTCGACTAATCCAAATTAGAAATGAACTCCCACTCAAAAACGACATCCCTCGTGTCTTTTTGGTGATTATATGAACCAAATCCACTACACCAAGTCCGATCATCACGTGAGTTGATGTAGCTTCAAAGGCGAGCATCTATATGGGCATCATATCAACTATATGACTCATGCTTAACCTTTCGGTCCGTGTTCCGAGTCCATGTCTATACATGCCAGGCTCGCCAAGTAAGAACCTTAGTACTCGCATGTGTAAAACTGTCTTACACCCGTTTGTATGAAAGCGTAGAGTCGAGTACACCAGATCATCACGTGATGTCTCGAAATACGATCCACAAAACGGTGCATACTTAAGGAAGAACACATTTTTATCTTGATATCTAAAAGAGGGATCATCTTACAATGCTACAGAAAGCGCCAAACTAGCAATATAAGATGCTAACATCTAATCTGTAAAGTGAGATGATATGGTCCATGCATTTGATCTCTATCACTTGCATCGTGGTATGATCTCTATCATTCCTTTGTGTGTAAGGCCAAGGTCTATGGAACTTACACGTTGAGTGTGTTGTAAGAGTATCTATCATACATCTACTTACAACAATACCATATCAATACACTAGCCCAATAACGATCTAAACTAGACGCCTCTAATTTATCAGTTGCAAGTTTTACGTGGCCTAGGGCTTTTGGAGATAGAACCGTTCTTACCTACGAACATGAACCACAACGAGGATAACTAAGTTATTAGCAACTCATTGTAAATCAGATATTGACTATAGTAGGAGAGACAGACACCCGCCAGCCACTTATGCAAAACAAGTTGCATGTCAGTCGTGGAACCGGTCTCATGTACGATGACATGTAAGGTTGGTCCGGGCCGCTTCATCCCACTATGCCACCAATATCCAAAATACATAAAAGGTGCAATAACATGATCATCATCGCCCACATATCAACATATGTGTACTACCCATTCTAAGCACCTACGCATAGATCAGGCTCTCATACCACTGTTGGGTCCGCAGCATAGGAAACAAAAAAATTCCTACGGTGTGAACTACACGCCAAGATCTATCTACTAGGTACAAAGCAACGGGTGGACATACATCCAACGAGAACTTACCCTCGAAGACAACGAGCTTTGTTAACGAGTAGGAACTCGTGGTTGATGTAGTCGTACACTTGCCGATCTCAAGATCGTGATGAAGTCCAGCAGGTCCGGCTCTAGCACGTCCATCAGATCCAGCTCCAGCACCACCAAGTCCAGCACCGCAAAGCAGCGGTGCATCCGTGATCGCACACATGTCTGGTACCCCGACAACCTCCATCCCTCGCTCCAGCAAAACAGCGAAAGCAGCAACTCCTTTCCAGATAAAGCCACCGGGAACATGTATCTCGCTAATCCGAGACTAGGGGGAATAATACTAGAGGGGGAGAGAGATCCTTCACAAGGAGGTGTGAGTGAGAAGTGAGGAGGGGGTGGCCTTTTATAGGAGGAAGGGGTGCCCCTCCTTCATGGCCGGCGCATGGAGGGGGTGACCCTTCACCTCCTCCATTCATGTGGTGGTAACCCCTCCACATTAAAATGCCCCTTCACATTCTCTTTTAAAGTCTCCACTTTAAATGCATTAAATTTCTCCAAATTTAATGCTCTCTCATTTAATAAAACTCTTTTATTATTTTTATTCAGAATTTTGTTAATTACTTTAATTAACAAACATTCACATAAAACCCCCTGCAACATTTCAATATTACATGCAGAACCAATTTCAGCATTTTCACCCGAAACAGTTTCGGTGTCTATTGAAATAATTCTAGCGCTTTCTTAAATCTTTATCTGAAACTTATTTGCTCCAAATGGTGTCGGTATCCCTTAAGTGTGTCACCCTACGATTCACGAATAATGCAAACATGATCGAGACCCCTCTCCGATCAATAATCAGCAGCGGGACCTGGAGATCCATACTGACTCCTACACATTCAATGATGACTTCTGTGATCGTAAGAACCTTTAATGCTAGTAACTAAATCCCTTTGTCCCGCGATATATTACATGTCCGAGATTCGATCATCGGTATCTCCATACCTAGTTTGATCTCGTTACCGACATGCACTCTTTTCTCGTTCCCGTGATATAACATTTTAGTGATCACATCACTTGCTTGCAAGCTATTTCAATGTGATATCACCGAGAGGGCCCAGAGTATATCTATCCGTCATCGGGATGGACAAATCCCACTCTTGATCCATGAGCCTCAACATAACACCTTCGTAGCACTGAACCCACCTTTATAGTCACCCTGTTATGGTGTGACATTTGATGTTATCAAGATACTCTTCCGGTGTTAGCAATTAACATGATCTCATGGTCTAAGGATAAAGATTACTTCGTATGATATTATAGCAATATAAACATAATGACTTTGATCGTAATGCTATACTTCGGATGAATGTTCATCACATCATTCCACCAATGGTGTGACCTTTTTATTAACAACATCCAATGTCCATGATCAGGAAACCTTGATCATCTTGTTAATCAACAAGCTAGTTTATAAGAGATGCATAACTAGGAACCCTTTTTGTTTATTAAACACACATGTATTGATGTTTCTAATCAATACAATTATAGCATGTAAAATAAACATTTATCATAAACATGGAATAAGATAATAACCACTTTATTATTGCCTCTCGGGCATATTCCCTTCATTTTCATGTTGCATCATAGTTTCTTTGCTTATTGCTAGAACTTTGTCTTTCATGCTATGATTGAAGTACTATGATCCCAGCTTTGAATGTTTTACAAATACTTAGATCAAGTCTTTGATGGTGCATGTCACCTCAAAAATTATTCTTTCTTTTTATCACTTACCTACTCGAGGACGAGCAGGAGTTAAGCTTGGGGATGTTGATACATTGCAAATGTATCTATAATTTTTGATGTTCCATGCTTGGTTTTATCCACTTTCTTGTGTTTTGTTCCAACTTTGGAGTACTTTTCATATGATTTCTTGGACTAACCTATTAACAAGAGCCACGGTGCCAGCTGCCTGTTTTCTGCTGTTTTTGGTTCCAGGAAAATCAGAAAATGAATATTCTCGGAATTGGACGGGACAAAAGCTAAAGTGCCTATTTTTCCGGAAGGGATCAAGTGCCAGAATACGAGACAGAGAGGGGCCAGGGGCCGGCCACACCACCTGGTCGTGCGGCCAGGCTTGGCCCACGCCAGGGGGTGTTCTGGCCGACCCCAGCACCCCCTCGGCCTCTCCTTCCGCATATAAGTTGCCCTCGGGATGAAAACCCTAGGTCCCCGATCAAAAATCCACAAAAGAGTTTGTAGCCGCCGTCATCTCCATCCCTAGATCGGGAGGGATCTGAAGCTCTTCCCGGCATCCTGCCGGAGAGGGGAATTCACCCTGGAGGCCTTCTTCATCACCATGCAAGCCTCCGGTGTGATGCGTGAGTAGTTCATCCTTGGACTACGGATCCATGTAGTAGCTAGATGGCTGGTTTCTCCTCCTTTGTGCTTTCATGTTTAGATCTTGTGAGCTCCGTTCATGATCAAGATCATCTATTTGTAATTCATACATGTTGTGTTTGTGGGGATCCGATGGATATTGAGATGCTATTTCAGATTGATTATTGATTCTATCATGTCTTTGTTATTTGAGATCTTGCATGCTTTCCGTTGTTAGTAGCTATCTTGGCCAAGTAGATGCTAGCAACTCCAAGAGTTAGTATTTATGCTCGATAGTGGGTTCATGCCTCTGGTAATCTGGGGAAGTGACAGAAATCTCTAAGGTACTAGATGTGTTGTTGCTACTAGGGAGAAAACAACGATCCTTTGTTCATAGAACAATTGTATTGTTTACTTTACACGCAGTTCGTAAAGCAATAATCTGTTGCTTGTAACTTAATATTGGAGGGGGTTCGGATGATAACCTGAAAGTGGATTATTAGTCATAGATGCAGTTGGATGGCGGTCTATGTATTATGTTGTAATGCCCAATCAAGTCTCAAAGGAGTCAAGATGATTAGTATATGCATGTATTGCTTTCTCGGTGTTTGTCAATTGCACCACTATAATTTGTTCACTCAGCATGTTATCTATCTAAGGAGATCCACCTCTAGTGAACTATGGATCCCGGTCCTTGTCTTTTACATACAATCTATAAACTGTTTACTGCTTTGTGTTTACTTTCTGCAAACTTTTACTTCTTTCCATTCGATATGTTTAATCCTTTGTTTTCCGCAAAACACAGTGAGATTGACAACCTCATCGCAAGTTGGGGACAAAGTTCTGTGGTTGTGTTGTGCAGGTCTCCACGTTGCTACTAGCACCGGTAGTGCGCCCTGCCAAAGCTCAGCTAGTAACACCTCTGGGGTGTTTCCTTGCTCCTACTGGTTCGAGTAAACCTTGGTTTCATAACTGAGGGAAAACTTACTGCTGTGCTCATCATACCTTCCCCTTGGGGTTCCCAACGAGCTCTACGTTGAAAGTCGAGTGCATCAAGATCTTTTTTGGCGCCGTTGCCGGGGAACGAAGAAGAAGAAACTCCCATGTCAACAAGGAACCATCAATAGGTTAGTCCAAGAAATCATATGAAAAGTACTCAAAAGTGTGGACAAAACACAAGAAAGTAGATAAAACCAAGCATGGAACATCAAAAATTATAGATACATTTGCAATGTATCAATGCACCATCATAAACTTGATCAAAGTATTTGTAAAACATTCAAAGCTAGGATCATAGTACTTCAATCATAACATGAAAGACAAAGTTCTAGCAATAAGACAAAGAAACTATGTTGCAACATGAAAAGGCACAAACAAAAGATTCATGAATAACAATGCTTTGCAAGACGTTTGTTTGTTTCACATAAAGAAAACATAGCATAGTAGTATTCAGCTTGTCCATCATAGAGTAGCATAGTAGTCTTTAGGTTCAGTTCTAACACCAATAAAACTTCCATTAAAACACTAGCTACTGTAACACTTCCCTCAAAAAACTCAATTCCTCGAAAGAACTCAAAAAGGAACCAATAAGAAGCAAATGCAGAAAATGGCAGAAATCTGTCAAAACAGACCAGCAGGTAAAGACAAATTTGTTCGAAGACCTTCTGTTGCTCAAATCAAAAAGTGTTGAACTAACGAAAGTTAGATAACAACCTGGGGCAGAAGCACAAAAAAACACGCCTCAAAAGGACGTTCAGAGATTTTACACGAATTTTTACGGTGAAGCACAGAAATCTGTTTCGAGACAGCAACTTTCCCAATCATTACTTCTCTCTCATTAGAAGTTACTCTTGGCACAAAAAGCAAATAAAAAGGATAAGGAGCGGTTATTACTGAAGTTATAACTTCCAAGACTCATCTAAAACTTTTGGGTTATCTCCCAATAAGTACTTTTCTTTAACGCCTTTAAGTTAGGCATAAGAAGCAAAAAGAATCAAGTGTTCTCAAATGAAGAAGCATTAAGAGCAAATTTTGTTTTCATAGGAGAGGAAAAAGAAATCTTCTCTCTCTTCTTAGGGAAGTGTTCTATACCTTTCTTGAGTGGGAGTTGATATTTAATAGTGCCTTCTTTCATATCAATAATGGCACCAACAGTTCTAAGAAAAGGTCTTCCCAAAGTAATATGACAAGAAGCATTGCATTCAACATCCAAAACATAGAAATCAACGGGGACATAGGCATTATTAACCATAATAAGAACATCATTAAGACTCCCCATGAGTTTCTTTTTGGCATTATCATCAAGTGGGACATTCAAATAACAATCTTCAAGTGGTGGCAAATCAAGCATATCATAAATCCTTCTAGGCATAATAGAAACACTAATATCGAGATCACATAAAGCTTTGAAATCAAAATCATTCACTTTCACATTAATGATGGGTTCCCAACCATCTTATTGTTTTATAGGAATAGAAGCTTTATGTTTCATCTTTTCTTCTTTAATTTTATGAGAGCATCAGTAATGTGTTTTGTAAAGGCCATGTTCATAGTACTAGCATTAGGACTTTTAGAAGGCTTTTGTAGGAACTTAATAACTTCAGAGATATTACAACCATCAAGATCCAAATCATAATTATCATCTAAAGTAGTAGAGCCATTACTAGTCTCAACATTAGTGGTAGTGATAGTAGAAACACTAATGTTTCTAGCAATTTCATCTTCTCTTTCCCACTTAGCATGTAATTCAGCTAATAGTCTAACATTTTTATCAATTCTTACTTGTATGGCAATAGTAGCTGCAAAAAGATTATCATAATTTCAGGTTTAGCAGCCATTTTATTCAAAGAAGATTGAGCTTCAGCCAAAGATGCTATATTTCTTTCAGCATTAGAGAGTTTTTGTTGGGTCCGCGGCATAGAAAACAAAAAATTTCCTATGATGAGAACTATACACCAAGATCTATCTACTAGATACAGAGCCATGGGTGGACATACATCCATGGAGAACTTACCCTCGAAGACAACGATTTTTCTTAACGAGTAGGAACTCGTGGTTGATGTAGTCGTATGCTTGCCGATCTCAAGATCGTGTGGAAGTCCGAGCGCCGCAAATCAGCAGCGCATCCGTCCTCGCACACACGTCCAAGCCACCGGACAACCTCCACCTCCTCGCTCCAGCGAATCAGCGGAAGCAGCATGAGGGGGGGACTCCTCCCCTCCTTCATTCATGTGGTGAACCTCCACTCACATAAACATGGCCTCCACCCAAAATCCCACTCACATGTATTTAATTTCCACCAAATTAAATGCAACTCTCAATTTAATAAAACTCTTTTATTTATTTTATTCAGAATTTTTTTAATTACTTTAATTAACAAACATTCACATAAAACCCCTTGCAACATTTCAATATCACATGCAGAACCACTTTCTGCAATTTCACCCGAAACAATTCTGGTTTCTATCGAAACAATTCCTGTTTCTATCGAAACATTTCCTGTGCTTTGCAAACCTTTTGTCTAGAACATATGTGCTCCTAAATGGTGTCCGGCAACCCTTAAGTGTGTCACCCTACGGTTCGCGAATAATGCAGACATGATTGAGACTCCTCTCCGATCAATAATCATAAGCGGGACCTAGAGATCCATACTGACTCCTGCACATTCAACGATGACTTCTGTGATCGTGAGAACCTTTAACGCTAGCAATTTAATCCCTTTGTCTCATGATATAATACATGTCTGAGATTCGATCATCGGTATCCAAATACCTAGTTTGATCTTGTTACCAACATGCACTCTGTTCTCGTTCCCGTGATATAACATTCTATTGATCACATCACTTGCTTGTAAGCTATCTTAATGTGATATCACCGAGAGGGCCCAGAGTATATATCCGTCATCGGGATTGACAAATTACACTCTTGATCCATGAGCCTCAACATAACACCTTCATAGCACTGAACCCACCTTTATAGTCACCCTGTTACGGTGTGACGTTTGATGTTATCAAGATATTTTTCTAGTGTCAGCAATTAACATGGTCTTATGGTCTAAGGACTAAGACTACTTCGTATGATGTTATAGCAATATAAACATCATGACTTGATTGTAATGCTATACTTTGGATGAATGTTCATCACATCATTTCACAAATGCGGTGACCTTGTTATTAACAACATCCAATGTCCATGATTAGGAAACCTTGATCATCTTGTTAATCAACAAGCTAGTCTATAAGAGAGGCATAACTAGGAACCCTTTTTGTTTATTAAACACACATGTATTGACGTTTCCTATCAATGCAATTATAGCATGCAAAATAAACATCTATCATATACAAGGAACACATAATAACAACTTTATTATTGCCTCTCAGGGCATATTTCCTTCAGTCTCCCACTTGCACTAGAGACAATAATCTAGTTTACATAGTGATAAATCTAACACCCATGGAGTTTTGGTGTTGATCATGTTTTGCCCTAGGGAGAACTTTAGTCAACGGATCTGCTACAGTCAGGTCCATGTGCACTTTACAAATCTTTATATCTCCATCCTTGACATGCTCGTGGATGGAGTGAAACCAGCGCTTAATATGCTTGGAATTCTTGTGAGACCTTGGTTCCTTGGCGTTGGCTATGGCTCCATTGTTGTCACAATAGATCACCATTGGGTCCAACGCACTAGGAACCACACCTAGTTCCGTTATGAACTCCTTCATCCAAACCGCTTCCTGCGCCGCTTCTGAAGCAGCAACATATTCCGCCTCCGTCATTGATCCAGCCACCACAGGTTGTTTGGAACTCCTCCAACTAACTGTTGCTATGTTCAAGAGAAATATGTATCCGGATTGAGACTTAGAGGATCAGTGTCAGAGCTAGCATCGACATAACACTTAGCGACTAGCTCTTCTTCACCTCCGTATACAAGAAACATATCCCTAGTTCTTCTCAAGTACTTAAGGATATTCTTGACCGCTATCCAGTGTTCCGAACCTGGATCAGATTGGTACCTACTAGTCAAATTAATAGCATGTGCCACATCCGGTCTTGTACATAGCATGGCGTACATTATAGAGCCTATGGCTGAGGCATAGGGGATCTTATCCATTATCTCTCTTTCTTCCGCCGTAGCCAAACTTTGAGTCTTACTCAATGTCTTGCCCTGTAACATAGGTAAGAACCCCTTCTTACTTCCGTCCATATTAAACTTCTTTAATATCTTATCAAGGTATGTACTCTGCGATAGCCCAATTAAGTGTCTTGATCTATCTCTATAGATTTTAATGCCCAATATATATGAAGCTTCACCAAGGTCCTTCATCAAAAATTTGTTGTTTAGATAACTTTTAACACTGTTTAAAAGATCTATATCATTTCCAATCAATAATATGTCATCCACATATAATATTAGAAATGCCACATTGCTCCCACTCACTTTCTTGTAAATATAAGCCTCTCCATAAGTTTGGACAAATCCAAACTCTTTGATCACCTCATCAAAGCGGAGATTCCAACTCCGGGATGCTTGCTTCAGTCCATAGATGGATCGTTGAAGCTTGCATACCTTATCAGCATCCTTAGGATCGACAAAACCCTTAGGTTGTATCATATATAACTCTTCTTCAATATTACCATTGAGGAACGCAGTTTTGACATCCATCTGCCATATTTCATAATCGAAATATGCAGCAATTGCTAACATAATCCTAACTGATTTAAGCATCACTACGGGAGAGAATGTCTCATCGTAGTCAACTCCTTTGCGACAAGTTGAGCCTTATAGATGGTCACATTACCATCAACATCAGTTTTTCTTTTGAAAATCCATTTATTCTCAACGGACTTTCGGTCGTGAGGTAAGTCCACCAAGTTCCAAACTGGTTCTCGTACATGGATTCCATCTCGGATTTCCTGGCTTCTAGCCATTTGTTGGAATCTGGGCTCATCATCGCTTCTTCATATGTCGCAGGGTCATCTATTTCATCAATCATGAAATTCATAACAGGATTGCCGTACAGTTCAGGAGCTGCACGTGTCCTGCTTGACCTGCGAGGTTCGGTAGTGTCCTCTTTCAGAGTTTCATGATCATTATCATTAGCTCTCTCTTCATTAGGTGAAGTCAACTCCGAAACAACTTCTAGAGCTGTGCTACTCGCCATTTCATGAAGAGAAGGTTCAATAACCTATTCGAGTTCTACCTTCCGACTACTCACACCTTTCACGAGAAACTCCTTCTCAAGAAAGGATCCATTCTTGGCAACAAAGACCTTGCCCTCGGATCTGTGATAGAAGGTATACCCAATCGTTTCCTTAGGGTATCCTATGAAGACGCATTTTTCCGCTTTGGGTTCGAGTTTATCTGGTTGAAGTTTCTTCACATAAACATCGCATCCCCAAACTTTAAGAAATGACAGCTTAGGTTTGTTTCCAAACCATAATTCATACGGTGTCTTTTCAACGGATTTAGATGGTGCCCTATTTAAAGTGAATGCAGCGGTTTCCAGTGCATAACCCCAAAATGACAGTGGCAAGTCAGTCAGAGACATCATAGATCGAACCATATCCAATAAAGTATGATTATGACGTTCTGACACACCATTACGTTGTGGTGTTCCGGTAGGCGTAAGTTGTGAAACTATTCCACAGTCTTTCATATGTGTGCTAAACTCATAACTAAGATACTCTCTTCCATGGTCAGACCGTAGAAATTTGATCTTTCTATTACGATGATTTTCAACTTCATTCTGAAATTCCTTGAACTTTTCAAAGGTTTCAGACTTATGTTTCATTAAATAGATATACCCGTATCTACTCAAATCATCCGTGAAAGTAACAAAATAACGATATCCACCTCGCGCCGACACACTCATTGGTCCACACACATCAGTATGTATGATTTCCAATAAATCTGTCGCCCGTTCTATTGAACCGGAAAATGGCGTTCTAGTCATCTTGCCCATAAGGCATGGCTCACATGTATCAAATGATTCAAAATCAAGTGATTCCAAAAGTCCATCAGAATGAAGTTTCTTCATGGGTTTAACGCCAATATGACCTAGACGACAGTGCCACATATATGCAGATATATCATTATCAAGCTTAATCCTTTTAGCATCAACATTATGAATATGTGTAATACTACTATCGAGATCCAATAGAAATAAACCATTCAACACGGGTGCATGACCATAAAATATATTATTCATATAAATCGAACAACCATTGTTTTCAGACTTAAACGAATAACCACTTTGCATCAAACACGATCCGGATAAAATGTTCATGCTTAGTGCAGGCACCAAATAACAATTATTTAGGTTTATAACTAATCCCGATGGCATATGGAGAGGCAGCGTTCCGACGGCGATCACATCAACTCTTGATCCATTGTCGACCCGCATCGTGACCTCATCCCTTGCTAGTTGTCACTTGTTCCGCAGCCCCTGAACCGAGTTACATATATTAGCAACCGATCCCATATCAAATACCCAGGTGCTACTGCGAGTACTAGTCAAGTACACATCAATAACATGTATATCACATATACCTTTGTTTGCCTTACCAGCCTTCTTGTCCGCCAAATACTTGGGGCAGTTGCGCTTCTAATGGCCAGTCCCCTTGCAATAGTAACACTTGGTGTCAGACTTAGGGCCAGCTCGGGGTTTCTTTTCAGGCGCGGCAACAGATTTGCCACCCTTCTTTCCCTTCTGCTTGCCTTTCTTGTCCTTCTTGAAACCGGTGGTCTTATTGATCATCAACACTTGATGTTCTTTCCTAATCTCCACTTCTGCAGTCTTAAGCATTGACAGAAGCTCGGGAAGAGACTTCTTCATGCCCTGCATATTATAGTTCATCACGAAGCTCTTGTAGCTAGGTGGTAGAGATTTGAGAACACGATGTATGCCTAAGTCAATGGGAATCGTTATTCCCAAGGACACAAACTTATCGGCGTACCCAGACATTTTGAGTACATGCTCACTAACGGAGTTGTTCTCCTCCATCATGCAGCTAAAGAACTTTTCAGAAGCATTATAACTCTCTACGGCAGCATGGGTATCGAAAATCATTTTCAATTCTCCCATGGTATCAAAGGCATTGCCATTTTCAAAACGCTTTCGAAGTTTTGGCTCTAGCCCATACAGTATGCCGCAATGAACTAAGTTGTGGTCCTCCTGACGAGTTATATAGACGTTCTTTTCCTCGTCAGGGGCATCAGGAGCTAGTAGGGGCCTAGCAGCGCCTCTAGCACATATTGCTTTTGTGCAGCAGTGAGGAGAATCCTCAAATTCATAGCCTAGTTGGTGAAGTTGCTACCATTCGCAGCAAGCTTCTCTTTCTTCATGAACACATTGAAATTAAAGCAGGTGGTACCATCTACAACAGAATTTGTAAAGTATATTTAGACTAAGTTTATGATAGATTGAGTTCAACCAATCCAAATTACTAATGAACTCCACTCAAAAACGACATCCCTCGTGTCCTTTTGGTGATTACATGAACCAAATCCACTACACCAAGTCCGATCATCACGTGAGTTGGTGTAGCTTCAAAGGCGAGAATATATATGGGCATCATATCAACTATATGACTCATGCTTAACCTTTCGGTCCGTGTTCCGAGGCCATGTCTGTACATGCTAGGCTCGCCAAGTAAGAACCTTAGTATTTGTGTATGTAAAACTGTCTTACACCCGTTGTATGAAAGCGTAGAGTCAAGAACACCCGATCATCACGTGATGCCTGAAAACACGATCCACAAAAGGTACATACTTAAGGAAGAACACATTTTATCTTGATATCTAAATGAGGGATCATCTTATAATGCTACCAAAAACGCCAAACTAGCAATATAAGATGCTAACATCTAATGTGTGAAGTGAGATGATATGGTCCATGCATTTGATCTCTATCATTTGCATCGTGGTATGGTCTCTATCATTCCTTCGTGTGTAAGGCCAAGGTCTATGGAACTTACATGTTAAGTGAGTTGTAAGAGTATCTATCATACATCTACTTACAACAATACCATATCAAGACACTAGCCTAGCAACGATCTAAACTAGACGTCTCTAATTTATCAATTGCAAGTTTTACGTGGCTTAGGGCTTTCGGAGAAAGAACCTGTCTTACCTACGAACATGAACCACAACGAGGATAACCAAGTTATTAGCAACTCGTTGTAAATCAGATATTGACTATAGTAGGAGAGACAGACACCCGCAAGCCACTTATGCAAAACTAGTTGCATGTTAGTCATGGAACCGGTCTCATGTACGATGACATGTAAGGTTGGTCCGGGCCGCTTCATCCCACTATGCCACCAATATCCAAAATACATAGAAGATGCAATAACATGATCATCACCGCCCACATATAAACATATGTGTACTACCCGTGCAAAGCACCTACGCATAAATCAGGCTCTGATACCATTGTTGGGTCCGCAGCATAGAAAACAAAAAAAATCCTACGATGAGAACTATACGCCAAGATCTATCTACTAGATACAGAGCAACGGGTGGACATACATCCATGGAGAACTTACCCTCGAAGACAACGAGTTTTATTAATGAGTAGGAACTCGTGATTGATGTAGTCGTACGCTTGCCGATCTCAAAATCGTGTGGAAGTCCGAGCGCCGCAAATCAGCAGCGCATCCGTCCTCGCACACACGTCCAAGCCACCGGACAACCTCCACCTCCTCGCTCTAGCGAATCAGCGGAAGCAGCAACTCCTTCCAGACGCAAGGCCACTGGGAACATGTATCTCGCTAATCCGAGACCATGGGGGAATATCTAGAGGGGGAGAGAGATCCTTCACGAGGAGGTGTGGTTTGTGAGAGGGGAGAGGGGGGCTTTATATAGGAGGGAGGGAGACCCCTCCCCTCCCATAGCCGGCGCATGAGGGGGGGACTCCTCCCCTCCTTCATTCATGTGGTGAACCTCCACTCACATAAACATGGCCTCCACCCAAAATCCCACTCACATGTATTTAATTTCCACCAAATTAAATGCAACTCTCAATTTAATAAAACTCTTTTATTTATTTTATTCAGAATTTTGTTAATTACTTTAATTAACAAACATTCACATAAACCCCTTGCAACATTTCAATATCACTTGCAGAACCACTTTCTGCAATTTCACCCGAAACAATTCCGGTTTCTATCGAAACAATTCCTGTTTCTATCGAAACATTTCCTGCGCTTTGCAAACCTTTTGTCTGGAACATATGTGCTCCTAAATGGTGTACAGAAACCCTTAAGTGTGTCACTCTACGGTTCGCGAATAATGAAGACATGATTGAGACTCCTCTCAGATCAATAATCAGAAGCGGGACCTAGAGATCCATACTGACTCCTGCACATTCAATGATGACTTCTGTGATCGTGAGAACCTTTAATGCTAGCAATTTAATCCCTTTGTCTCATGATATAATACTTGTCCGAGATTCGATCATCGGTATCCAAATACCTAGTTTGATCTCGTTACCGACATGCACTCTCTTCTCGTTCCCGTGATATAACATTCTAGTGATCACATCACTTGCTTGCAAGCTATCTTAATGTGATATCATCGAGAGGGCCCAGAGTATATCTATCCGTCATCAGGATTGACAAATTCCACTCTTGATCCATGAGCCTCGACATAACACCTTCATAGCACTGAACCCACCTTTATAGTCACCCTGTTACGGTGTGACGTTTGATGTTATCAAGATACTTTTCTAGTGTTAGCAATTAACATGATCTCATGGTCTAAGGACTAAGACTACTTCGTATGATGTTATAGCAATATAAACATAATGACTTGATCGTAATGCTATACTTCGGATGAATGTTCATCACATCATTTCACAAATGTTGTGACCTTGTTATTAACAACATCCAATGTCCATGATCAGGAAATCTTGATCATCTTGTTAATCAACAAGCTAGTCTATAAGAGAGGCATAACTAGGAACCCTTTTTGTTTATTAAACACACATGTATTGACGTTTCCTATCAATACAATTATATCATGCAAAATAAACATCTATCATATACAAGGAATACATAATAACAACTTTATTATTGCCTCTCAGGGCATATTTCCTTCGGTTTTTCCTCAATAGTTTTATTGAAAGCAGTTTGTTTACTAATAAATTCTTTAAGCATAACTTTAAGTTCAGAGGGAGCACTCCTATTATTGTTGTAAGAATTTCCATAAGCATTACAATTGTTGGGAGGATATGGCTTATAATTGTTGTTACCAAAATTATTCCTCTAGGCATTGTTGCTAAAATTGCTATTTCTTATAAAGTTCGCATCAACTTGCTCTTCTCGAGCAACCAAAGAGGCTAAGGGAACATTATTTGGATCAATATGGGCTTTCCCATTAACAAGCATAGACATAATAACATCAATCTTATCACTCAAGGAGGACGTTTCCTCAACAGAATTTACCTTCTTACCTTGTGGAGCTCTCTCAGTATGCCATTCAGAATAGTTAACCATCATATTATCCAGAAGCTTTGTTGCAGCACCCAAAGTAATGGTCATAAAGGTACCTCCAGCAGCAGAGTCTAGTAGGTTTCTTGAAGAATAGTTCAATCCTGTATAAAAGGTATGGATAATCATCCAAGCAGCCAGTCCATGAGTGGGACAATTCTTTACCAAAGATTTCATTCTTTCCCAAGCTTGAGCAACATGTTCATTATCAAATTGTTTAAACTTCATTATTTCACTTCTCATAGATATAATCTTAGCAGGAGGATAGTATTTTCCAATGAAAGCATCTTTGCATTTAGTCCAAGAATCAATACTATTCCTAGTTAAGGAATTCAACCACTCTTTAGCTTTTCCTCTCAAAGAGAAAGGAAACAATTTAAGCTTAACAATATCTCCATCTATATCCTTATGATTTTGCATCTCACAAAGTTCAACAAAGTTATTTAGATGGGCAGCAGCATCTTCATTACCAATACTAGAAAATTGTTCTCTCATAACAAGATTGAGTAAAGCGGGTTTTATCTCAAAGAAAGTAGCTTCAGGAACATGTGGAGCAATAGGTGTGCTCATAAAATCATTGTTGTTGGTGCTAGTGAAGTCACACAACTTAGTGTTTTCAAGGGTAGTCATTTTTTGTGTGTTTTTGATAAAGAAACAAGCAAACAAAGCAAAAGTAAACTAAGCAAAACAAAAATAACAAAGTAAAGAGATTGGTTATGAGGGACTCCCCTTGTGAAGATGTCCTTGACTCCCCGGCAACGGCACCAGAAAAAGAGCTTGATGGCCCAAAATATATCGATCTTGTTGGGGAACCCCAAGAGGAAGGTATGATGAGCACAACAACAAGTTTTCCCTCAGTACGAAACCAAGGTTATCAATCCAGTAGGATCAAGGAAACACCCCAAAGGTGTTGCTAGCTGAGCCTTGGCAGGGCGCACTACCAGTGCTAGTAGCAACGTGGAGACCTACACAACACAACCACAGAACTTTGCCCCCAACTTACGATGAGGTTGTCAATCTCACCGGTTTTGCTGAAAACAAAGTATTAAACGTATTGAATGGAAGGAAGTAATAGTTTGTAGAAAGTAAACACAAAGCAGTAAACAGTTGATTGTAGATTGAATGTAAAAGAAAGGACCGGGGTCCATATTTCACTAGAGGTGTGATGTGCTCGTCGTTCGACGTAGAGCTTGTTGGGAACCCCAAGAGAAAGGTATGATGAGCACAGCAGTAAGTTTTCCCTCAGTTATGAAACCAAGGTTTAATCGAACCAGTAGGAGCAAGGAAATACCCCAAAGGTGTTACTAGTTGAGCTTTGGCAGGACGCACTATCGGTGCTAGTAGCAACGTGGAGACCTGCACAACACAACCACAGAACTTTGTCCCCAACTTGCGATGAGGTTGTCAATCTCATCGTGTTTTGCAGAAAACAAAGGATTAAACGTATCGAATGGAAAGAAGTAAAAGTTTGCAGAAAGTAATCACAAAGCAGTAAAAGATTGTAGATTGTATGTAAAGAGAAAGGACCGGGATCCATAGTTCACTAGAGGTGGCTCTCCTTAGATAAATAACTTGCTGGGTGAACAAATTACAGCAGGGCAATTGACAAACACCGAGAAAGCAATACATGCATATACTAATCATCTTGACTCCTTTGAGACTTGATTGGGCATTACAACATAATACATAGACCGCCATCCAACTGCATCTATAACTAATAATCCACCTTCAAGTTATCATCCGAACCCCCTCTAGTATTAAGTTGCAAGCAAAAGATTATTGCTTTATGAACTGCGTGTAAAGTAAACAATACGATTGTTCTATGAACAAAGGATTATTGTTTTCTCCCTAGTAGCAACAGCACATCTAGTACCTTAGAGATTTCTGTCACTTCCCCAGATTACCAGAGGCATGAACTCACTATCGAGCATAAATACTAACTCTTGGAGTTGCTAGCATCTACTTGGCCAAGATATCTACTAACAACAGAAAGCATGCAAGATCACAAATAACAAAGACATGATAGAATCAATAATCAATCTGAAATAGCATCTCAATATCCATCGGATCCCCGCAAACACAACATGTATGAATTACAAATAGATGATCTTGATCATGAACGGAGCTCACAAGATCTAAACGTGAAAGCACAAAGGAGGAGAACTAGCCATCTAGATACTACATGGATCCGTAGTCCAATGATGAACTACTCACGCATCACACCAGAGGCTTGCATGATGATGAAGAAGGCCTCTAGGGTGAATTCCCCTCTCCGGCAGGGTGCCGGGAAGAGCTTCAGATCCCTCCCGATCTAGGGATGGAGATGACGGCGGCTACAGACTCTTTCGTGGATTTTTGATTTGGTACCTAGGGTTTTCGTCCCGAGGGCAACTTATAGGCGGAAGGAGAGGCCGAGGGGGTGCTGGGGTCGGCCAGACCACCCCCTGGCGTGGGCCAAGCCTGGCCGCGCGGCCAGGTGGTGTGGCCGGCCCCTGGCCCCTCTCCGTCTCGTATTCTGGCACTTGATCTCTTCCGGAAAAATAGGCACTTTGGCTTTTGTCCCGTCCAATTCCGAGAATATTCATTTTCTGACTTTCCTGGAACCAAAAACAGCAGAAAACAGGCAGCTGGCACTGTGGCTCTTGTTAATAGGTTAGTCCAAGAAATCATATGAAAAGTACTCCAAAGTTGGAACAAAACACAAGAAAGTGGATAAAACCAAGCATGGAACATCAAAAATTATAGATACATTTGCAATGTATCAACATCCTCAAGCTTAACTCCTGCTCGTCCTCGATTAGGTAAGTGATAAAAAGAAAGAATAATTTTTGAGGTGACATGCACCATCAAAGACTTGATCAAAGTATTTGTAAAACATTCAAAGCTGGGATCATAGTACTTCAATCATAACATGAAAGACAAAGTTCTATCAATAAGCAAAGAAACTATGGTGCAACATGAAAAGGCACAAACAAAAGAATCATGAATAGCATGCTTTGCAAGACGTTTGTTTATTTCACATAAAGAAAACATAGCATAAAAGTATTCAGCTTGTCCCTCAATAGAGTAGCAAATATAAATGCATAGGACACCTTCAAAGTTCATAAGAGTGACTAGATACAATAGTTTCAAACAAGCAATAACAAGTTATGCATCAATCAACTAGTCTTGGGACAATGCACATAGAACTAAGAATGACCACTATGCTCTCCAAGTAGGTGCATAAAGTTAGAAGGTGGAGACTCAATATAATGGTGGAAGAAAGACCTTTTGTAAAAGGAAGTAGGGATTCAAGTCTCATAAAGAGCTTCCAAAAATTATGGTACTTATAGCTTTTAGCTCTCATTGCCCCTATCATAAGCATCTTGAAGGTGATTAAGGTTAAAGTGACACAACTAAGAGGATATGCTTGACAAGTCATAAACCGAAATCTCATGCCCCTTACTTACGAAGACCGATCCTCATGGTACTCAAGTTTAGTCACCGGTAAGCTCTTGTCATCGTAAGTACATGTGTATCATAGAGAACCGCCAACGGGGTACCCCTTGCCCGATGATACGGAAGAATCCCCATATCAAAATGACAAGGCAAGCAGACAATGAGCATCTCAGTATTCTTCTTATTTACCATGGGAATATGGTGCTTTTTTCTCTCTTTCCTATTTTCATAGTAGCTCTTTTTTTCTCTTTTTTTCTCAATATAGGACTCTTTTTTTTATAAGAAGAATGCTTCAGAGACAGCTCATTATGGTTACGCTGCAGGTTTCCACCATGTCAGCATGGATTAGACCAGCGGCCCAGGCGTTTCTCTAACACATATACATAACTCCATGGACTTACAAGCTCCCCTTTCATTTCACACCGACGACACCCATATACAAAAGAGCATGATATCTACTAGGTACAAGTACCAAGTGCAATGTTGAAAGCGTTCCCCATGAAAGCATGGTTCTGCTAATTCCCAACAAATAAGTGCAAGCATATACAACATAGACGACACAATGGTTCCAGTTTATTAAGGGCAAGTAAAGTAAAGTGTGCCATCAAGTTCGTGAGAGCTTTAATCACTAGTTTTCTCATAACAAGTTTAATTTGGAAGGTAAGGCAATTGGAGATCGAGGGTTCTTATCGCTGTAAGCTCGATCTATCCGGTGAGGCAATTGGAGATCTGGGTTGGCCTTTTTTGGAGAGGGTCGCAGGTTACCGTTTGAAACTGGAAAGTGGCCGCTCAGATTTGTCTAAGTATGCGACCAAGTTTGACCTTGTCAACGTTTGTGGGAAAAGCCGATGTGTTACCATCGGCTCTTTGGGCTTTGACTTGGTTGACTGTATGAGCGTAGTATGGTGGAAAGCCGATACATTACTATCGGCTTCTGAAACATTGACCTATTTTGACTATCGGCAAAATCGAATTGGAAAAGCAATCTTTGTTGATTCAAAAGACGGTTATTTACAATGGAGCCGATTGCTTACAAAAGGAAATCTACTACTAGTACTACTACTACTAGTTCCTAATCTAGAGGCCGGTGTCGTCGCCGCTGTCTTCGCCGTCGTCGTACTCGCTGTCATCAGCGCTGCTGCCGGCGTAGTCTTCGCCGCTGCTGCTGAAGTTGTCAGCGGGGGCCTCCTCGTCCTCGTCGTCGTCTTCGGTATCCTCGCTGGACCCAGCGTGGAAGCGCTTCACCGACGGGTATTCGTCGGAGGAGGTGTCCTCCTCCGCTTCCTCCTCCTCGTCGGAGGATTCGACGCCATCCCAGGACCAGGCGTCGTCGGAGCTCTCCACCTCCAGTTCCCCGTCGACAAGGAACTGGAGGCCCTCCTCGCCGTCGGTCAGGGACTCGTCGTCCTCCGACCAGGCGGCGAAGTCCCAGTCCCTCTCGTCCCACCATTGTGGGGCGAGAGCCTCGTACGCCGCCATTAGCGGGTGCTCTGGCGTCGGCTCTAGGTTGCTCGTCGTGTTGGAAGATTGAGAGGAAAGGGCGGATGATTTGGAGGAAGAAAAGGAGGCCATGGCGGAGAAAGAGGGTTTTTTCGGCGGAGAAAGAGGGTTTTTTGGCTAATGGAGGAAGATGGGGGCTCCAAACTGCTCAGATGAATTTAAATAAGGGGAATAGTGGGAGGTGGTTCAATGCCATAGCGGTTTCCCAGAATGTGGTGCCAAAATTGTCAAATCATGCACTGCGGAGAAGTTGAGAAGACAGGGCATCATGATGAGGGGGTGGCGTGACGATTCTGCTCTGCAACGCGTAACCCGATAAAAAAAAGAAGGGGGAAGAAAAAACATCAACAGAGTGGTTTTGGAATTATTATTGCCAAAACCAGGGGGGCATGTGTTATCGCCACATTTTGGCCAAAGGAGGAGATGGGCCGTAATCAAGATGGGCTTGGAGGATACATATATGCGACGTATTGCTGGATCGGCCTTGTGCGTGGATTTGGGCTAAATTGCCCGTGTATCTGTATATTGTAGTAGGTTCCGTTTCGGTTTAAGTAAGAGATAGAGTTGTTAGGGTTATTCCAAAGATAGCAAGTCTCCGGACTATAAATATGTACCTAAGGTTATTGAGAAAGGAGGACGATCACGTTCACAACAAACACAATCTCGGTGCATCGCCACCCCTTGTTTCTAGGGTTTCTTTCGGGTAAGTGCCATGCTGCCTAGATCGCATCTTGCGATCTAGGCAGTATCTACTTATGCGTTATTTAGTGTTACTCGTGCTGAAGCCTTGTTGATGGCGAGTAATACTGTTATCATAGATTTGTTTGGGCTAGCATCGGTACTTTTTTGTTATGATTGCTTAGTTATGCTGCCTTTATTTATCCCGCTGCCTTTGCACCTTTTTTGGGTGTAAGGGTAGCATCTTGCTTGATCTTTATTTAGTTGACTTGATCTGTTATAGTTATGCCTTGTTGTCCAAGGTTTAGTTTGATATCCACATGGTCAGGCCTTGCAAACGAGTTGAACGATCCAGTAGTATGTAAGGATATGGTTTGCCGATTCGAGAGGAGTTGTTCCGGGAATTGACTTTACGTCGGTTGTTAGGCCTTCTCTAGGGTTAGTTTTCTATCATCTTTTGTATCTACCAGGCTCAATTACGTGTAGGATGTTCCAACTATGTGGTGAAAACGTTGAACTGTCGTAGATCGATTTAACTTGTATTGATGAAGCAAAACCCCATGTTATCGTAGATCTAATGCAGAACCATGGGATAATCGGCTCTAGGAGCCGATTCACAGGGAAACCTGGGAGCCGGTCGCGGCTCGAATTTTACGTATGTTTGTTTGCCATGCAGGAAACTCATCGAAGAAACCCATCACCTTCCTGACCAGGTATAGGTCAGGTGGCACGCCCGTGCACCAGCCGGGACGTGTGCCGGAGTTTTGCGGGCCGTTGCCCGAGGGACCAGGGCCCACCAGCAGTTCTGGGAGCCTCCCGGCTCTTCGTGTTGCTCGTCGCTGCTCGCCGGTGGGTTTTGACAGGCAACACATTCTGGCACGCCCAGTGGGACGCTCAACAGCATCTGCATCAACATCCGACGCTGCGATGGGGGACAGGCCGGTCACGTACGACGATCTGCCTGAGGAGCACAAGGCGAAGTATGATGATATCAAAGCTCTCTTCGAAGCCGATCTCATCGGCTCTTTTGAGAGGACCCGTAAGCATGGCATCAGGTGGAAAGGGTTCTCACCCGAAGGTGCTCTTGATGAGGTGGATCTGTCTGTTCCTTCAGAGGAGCGCACCAGAGCTCTGAGACAGGAAGTCAATTACATGGTGGCTCATTCTCTTCATCGCCATTCTGAGAGCCTAGTGAACGCTTTCTAGCGCGTTGCGGTTCGCATAGTTCAGGAGATCATGAAACATCAGTACTCTCTGTCGGGACCTACTCTAGGGACTCACCAGGGAGAAAGACCGCTCCAGACCAGGCCACAGCTGCCATTCACGCTTGCGGCTCCAGAGCCACCAGGGGCACCGGCGTACGTCGTCTACAAGGTTGGAGGTGACCCTGGCGATTGCCAATTCCTGTTTGAATCACCTAAAGAAATCCCACATGGATATGTGTGCACCTACGTGCCGGACTGCAATAGCCTGACGCGCACGAACCAGATTGCAACCGCAGGGATTGCTGGGGCAGGAGTTTCTGGAGCAGGGGCTTCGGGAGCAGGTATCTCTGGAGCAGGGATCTCTGGGATGGACGATGATAAACAGGCATGGCTAGCCAAGTATGCCACCGGAACGAGTCATGAGAATTTAGCCCCTGCAGCTCAAACGGTGGAGCAAATCCGTACTATCTTGAGAGACCAGTTCGGCTTCGTGCCGAAGAGAAGGACAATCGGCTATTCCAAGCCGTACCCCAACGAGTTCGATCTGATTCCGCTGCCACCCAAGTATCGGCTCCCTGAGTTCTCAAGGTTTAGCGGATCAGAAGGGTCGAGCTCGATCAAGCATGTGAGCCGATACCTGGCACAGTTAGGCATGATTTCAGCATCGTATCAGTTACGCGTAAGGTTCTTTGCGCAATCCCTGACAGGACCAGCTTTTGGGTGGTACACCTCGTTGCCGCCGGATTCGATCCATACCTGGAAGCAACTAGAAGAGCAGTTCCACGTTTAGTATCATTCAGAAGCTACCGAGGCTGGCATTGCAGATCTGGCGCAGGTGCGGCAAAAACGGGGAGAAACGGTAGCTGAGTACATTCAGCGTTTCAGGACTGTCAAGAACCGATGTTATTCGGCTCGTTTGACTGAGAAAGAAGCAGTCGAGCTGGCAGTGTTGGGTCTCTCAGCACCTGTCAAGGATCTGGCTTTCCAAGTAGAATACAATTCATTGGCGCACATGGCCCAGAAACTGACAATGTATGAACAGCGCCACCCTGAGTTGTAACAAGACAAGTTCAAACGTCCGGTAGGCCTGGTCGATACAGAAGAAGAGGATCCTGTACAAGACCAGGAGGTGACCGTGGCTGAATGGGCTCGGGGGGCAGATCCTGTGTCCTGCAAATGGGTAAAACAGCAAGGGCCTGCAAAAGGATTCGACTTCGATGTAAGCAAAGCTGAGCAGATATTCGATTTACTACTGAAAGAAAAGCAGCTGAAGTTACCCGAAGGCCATAAAATCCCTACGGCTCAAGAAATAAACGGGAGACCATACTGCAAGTGGCATCACTCATTCACCCACACCACCAATGATTGCAAAGAGCTACGTCGCCAGATCCAAACGGCGATAGAACAGGGCCGTCTGATCCTTGGGCAGTTCGCCATGAAAGTAGACACAAACCCGTTTCCCGGCGTCAACATGGTAGAACACAGCCACTCCACGAGGCGTCAGTTAGATTTCTCGTTCGATGTTAATATGACAGGGCCTGTGTACCACTATGGCTCATATAAGGAGGAAGGCGGTCGCTCTCGGGGCAAAGAAAGAGAGGAGGCTGGTCCACGCGACCGGCCCTGTTATGATGACAGGCGGTATTTAACCGAGGAGCAAGTGAGAAGCGTGCGATATCAGAAGCCACACTCCACGCATCTCCTTAACAAGTATGAGCGTCAGTATGACCGACGTCGCCGGCGCGATAGAGATGATGAAGGATATGAGCACCTCGCTAGGGGAAAGTCAAAGGAAAAGGAAGGCGTGGATAAACATTGGGATTGTCCCTTCTTCAAGTATTGCTGGGGTGCCGGAATGAGCCGATTGCCTACAATCGACAACTACCCGGAATGTAGACAGCAGAAGGATGACACAGGTCCAGTTTCAGTGTTCAAGCGTCTAGGGCCTCTCCCGCCTCAGAACAGACAAGAGAAGTCATCTCGAGCAAAAGATCTCGAGGAGCCAATGGGTGAAGAAGAAGAAGAAGAAGACAGATATCACCGGCCAAGGTGGTGCCCCGATGGACTCAGACACACCCAAAAGCGTAGAGTTCAGCGACTGCGTAACTTGGAGGAAGCCGAAGCGCAGTACCTCCACGCTTTAAGGAAAGCACGGCCCGATCTGGCCGTGAAAATTCGGCAGACCTTGGAAACGGAGGATCGTCCGAAAATGAAAGAGTGGCGCCCCAAGCCAATAAAAGCCGATGCAAAGACATCGGCTGGCACAAACATGGTGTTCATACTTCCGTCAGAGTTTTGCGCTCCAAGGACCAAAGAACTACCAGTGGCACAGTTTGACTGCGGCCCACGGCCGGTCATCTTTGAAAAGCCACGAGAGAAGGGATACAAACATCTGAAAGCCCTGTACCTGCGAGGTTATATCAATGGGCAGCCTGTCCGCAAGATGTTGGTTGACACCGGAGCGGCAGTCAATATAATGCCATACTCCATGCTATGGCGTTTGGGACACTCCACTGCAGATCTGATCAAAACCAACGTCACGTTAAGCGACTTCAACGGCCAAACTTCAGAAACGCAAGGCGTTCTGAACGTGGATCTGACCGTGGGCAGAAAAACCATCCCTACGTCATTCTTCGTTGTTGACAGCAAAAGCACCTACGCTGTCTTGCTGGGGAGGGATTGGATTCACGCTAACTGCTGCATTCCATCCACGATGCACCAGTGCCTAATACAGTGGGATGGAGATGAAGTGGAGGTCATTCAGGCAGATGATTCGATCGAGATCTCCATAGCTGGCACGAACATCTGGGAAGCAGAAGACCAAGAGCCGATCTCTGGAGTCAGTCTAGACGGCTGTGAGCGCATTGAAGCTACAAAAAACGGGGTGAGGCTGGTCTTATCCACTGGCCTGACAGAATAGCAAAGACCACGAGCATATGTGGTACGGCTGATCCCTGCGATCGGCCACAAAAAATGAAAAGCAGTAATCTCACGACAAACAGGTCATGCAGTCGTAGTAGGGAGATTCCCTGCCATTGTGGAGCACAAATAAGTTGTAAACCTTCTTTCACTAATGCAATCAAAAAGGGGGCCGATTCCGGCAATCGGCCAAAATTATTTTTGTTATCCTCACCAACTGTTTGCCCCGTGTTTAGCATCGATTTAGCAGGCGACGGAAAGCTAGGGTATGGGTTTACCTCCGCTGATGAGCTAGAGGAGATTGACATCGGTCCTGGGGATAAGCCACGACCAACATTTATCAGCAAGAAGTTAGATCCGAACCTGCGGGGTCCGATGATAGCTTTGTTGAAAGAATATCCAGACTGCTTTGCCTGGGACTATACAGAGATGCCTGGGTTAGACAGGAACATCATTGAGCATCAACTCCCGCTTAAAAAAGGGTTTCGGCCATTCCAGCAGCGAGCGCGACAGATGAAGGCCGAAATTTTGGAAGAAGTCAAGAAAGAGATCGAGAAAATGTTGACAGCTAGGTTAATCAGACCATGCAGGTATGCTGAGTGGATTTCTAGTATCGTACCTGTAGAGAAAAAGGATGGCCGCTAGCGTGTTGCCATAGATTTTCGGGATCTCAATAGAGCTACTCCAAAGGATGAGTATCCGATGCCGGTAGCAGAGACACTGATCAATGCAGCTGCTGGTCATAAAATCTTGAGCTTCCTGGACGGCAATGCCGGTTACAACCAAATTTTTATGGCTCCGGAGGATATACACAAGACTGCGTTCAGAGTCCCAGGTTCGGTGGGGTTGTTTGAATATGTATTCATGACGTTTGGACTGAAGAATGCCGGCGCCACATACCAAAGAGCCATGAATTACATCTTCCATGATCTGATCGGCAAGCTAGTAGAAATTTATATCGATGATGTGGTGGTCAAGTCTGCTTCAGTACAAGGACACTTGGACGATCTGCAACGCGTCCTGGACCGAACAAGAAAATTCGGGCTACGAATGAATCCAAAGAAGTGTGCCTTCGGGGTGACGGCCGGTCAGTTCTTGGGTTTCTTGGTCCATGAACGCGGAATTGAGATCGGCCTGAAAAGTCAGGAGGCAGTGCGAACAATGAAGCCACCTACCACGAAGAAAGTACTGCAGTCTCTCATCGGCAAGATCAACTTCGTCAGAAGATTCATCTCCAATCTGTCAGGAAGAATAGAGCCGTTCATGGGACTGGTGAAAATTAAAGCTGATGAGGAGTTCCGCTGGGGGATAGAATAACAACGAGCCTTCGACGAGATCAAAGAATATCTAACGAAGCCTCCAGTGTTGGTTCCGCCCCAGCCGGATAGGCCGTTCTACATTTACTTGTCAGTAGCTGACACGTCCATCGCCTCGGTGGTGGTGCAAGTTTATGATGGTCTGGAGCGAGTTGTGTTTTACATCAGCAGAAGGATGCTGGATGCAGAGGCAAGGTATCCTGAGATCGATAAATTGTGCCTCTGCCTGTTTTTCACCTGCACCAAGCTGCGCCACGTCTTGCTCTCAGCAGAGATTATCATTATATGCAAATCAGATGTCATAAAGCACATGCTGTCGGCTCCTATGTTGAAAGGCCGACTCGGCAAATGGATGTTTGCATTATCGGAATTTGACATCCGTTATCAACCCGCGAAAGCGGTTAAGGGTCAGGCATTGGCCGACCTTATTGCTGAAAGAATCAACACTGATATAGCAGCGCTGTCTATACGAGCGTGGGCTATGTTTTTCGATAGATCGGTTTGTGATGATGGTTGCGGCATTGGCATTCTACTCGTGTCGCCCCGGGGGGCAACATATTCCTTCTCTATCAGGCTAGCTACCCCTCGCACCAACAACGTCGCCGAGTATGAGGCGATACGCAAGGGAATGGAGTTGCTCATCGAAGCTGGAGCAGAGGCAGTGGAAATTTTTGGAGACTCCAAATTGGTGATTTCCCAACTCACGGAGGAATACAAGTGTGAGAGCGAGTCGCTCTTCCCATTATGGTTGCAATGCCATGAGCTGATGGCACAGTTCCAGTACATAAACTTTAACTGGATCCCGCGATCGCAGAATACCGAGGCGAATGATCTCGCACAAATGGCTTCAGGCTACAAGGACGTGGCAGAAGGAACTGATGTTCAAGTACAGTTCCTGGAGGCGGACGACTGGAGAGCCGATATCTTCAATTACTTGAAAGATTCGGCTCGGGGGGCACCTAAACGGATAAGGTACAAGGCCATGAAGTATGTGCTTATCGGGGACGACATGTTCTACAGGACTCTGGAAGGGTTACTGCTCAAATGTCTGGGACCAACCGAGGCCAATCGGCTCCTACACGAGGTACACGAAGGCGCCTGTGGAACTCACCAATCGGCTCACAAGATGAAATGGTTGATCAGGCGATCAGGGTTTTATTGGCCCACCATGCTTGAGGACTGTTTTAAATACTACAAAGGGTGTCAAGCATGTCAGAAATTTGGAAAAATTCAGATGGTACCCGCGTCAGCAATGAACCCCATCATCAAGCCTTGGCCATTCCGAGGTTGGGGCATGGATATGATCGGCAAGATCAATCATCCATCAAGCAAAGGCCACATGTGGATTTTGGCCATTACGGATTATTTCACTAAATGGGTGGAAGCCGTCCCTATGAAGTCGGTGAACTCGAAGGATGTCATCAATTTTGTGAAAGAACATGTCATTCATAGATTCGGGATTCCCCAAACTATCACGACCGATGGAGGTTCGGTCTTCATTTCTCATGAGTTTAGAAAATTCTGTGAGGACACGGGAATCAAGCTGATCCGATCATCTCCATACTATGCTCAAGCAAATGGGCAAGCTGAAGCGTCCAACCAGAGCCTTATCAAGCTGATCAAGAGGAAAGTCGATGAACACCCTAGGCGGTGGCATGAGGTTTTGTCAGAGGCTTTATGGGCTTATCGCATGTCATGTCATGGAGCGATAAAACCCTCGCCATACCATCTAGTCTATGGACAAGAAGCCGTATTGCCCTGGGAAATTACGGCTGGATCGAGACGTGTCACTTTTCAGGACGATCTAACAACTGAAGAATATGCGACCCTGATGAGTGACAGTGTTGAGGATTTAACTGAGCTCAGGCTGTGGTCGCTTGAGAAAATCAAAGAGAACAAGGCCAAGGTAGCTCGTGCATATAATAAGAAGGTGAGACCAAAGGAGTTCCACGTTGGCGATCTGGTGTGGGAAGCTGTATTGCCATTGGGGACTAAGGATGCAGCATATGGTAAATGGTCTCCAAATTGGCACGGGCCATACAGGGTCGATCAAGTGTTAAGGGGGAACGCGTACATGCTCGAGGAGCTGGACGGCGTGAAATTTCCAGTAGCTGTCAACGGTCAGCATCTCAAGAAATATTTCCCAAGCATGTGGGATGATGGACAGTGAAATATGGGGGCCGATGCATGAAATCGGCCAACAAAAAATTTAATATAGCCGATGCACAGCCATCGACTCTAGAGGTTCAAACATGAATGAGCAGGTGTCAGTTTACATGAATGAGCTACTGAAGGAATGCCTCGAAGGCGTGGAGGGCGTCAGCACGGACACGATCCACCTCGGCGATCTCGGCTTCGTCATCTTCGTCCTTGCCCGTCACTAGCTGCTTGTTCAGGGCACGTATTTCCGCCAGATCAGTCTTCAGTTGAGCCTTGAGGCCTTCTGCTTCGTCTTGGGAGCGGGCGATGAATGCTTCCTTGTCACGGACAAGCTGTTTAGTCGCCCGGACCTTCTCTTCAAGATCTCCCAGTTCCTTTTTCAAGGATGCAAGCTCGGCGGTACTGACAGAGGTGTCAGTTTTGGCATCCAGAGACGCCTTTTTCTCGTTGATCTGCTGACATTTGTCTGCAATGTTGGCCTTCAGTGGAAGTTGGGCGCGGTGCAGATTAATCCTCTCACGAGCCAACTTCACCCTTGACCCGTAGAAAGACAGAGTTACAACTGGCCAAAGCTTCACCTGCAGTGCTACTGGGAGTTGGTCCTTGATTTCAGCAAGAACACTCTTCACCTCTTCAGAACCCTCGATCAACTTCTCGATCGGGGAGGACAGCAAAGCTTTGAGATGCTGGAATTGAGGTAGAACAGCCCTTGCTCGTGGTTCATCGTTGGCAACGGAGAGAGTTGGTTCGATGGATTCAGGGTCGAACGTCAGCAGGCCTGAGATATCACAACCCTGGCAGGCCGAAATGGCATCAGTATGCGTCCAACATGGAAGGAAGAGCCGAACGAAGCGAACGTACCTCTCCTAAGGTCAAGGGGATAGCAGATGACGAGACAATCGGCTTGTGTGTTGTTGCTGGGGGCTTGGCCAAAGTGGTAACCGTCTCAGCTACACCTTCAGGGATTACTAGATCCAGCCTTACGGCAGGCATCGGCACTTCCCCGGCTTTTCCACTAGAAGTGCCAGTCGTCTGCATGGAAGGTGCTTAGCCGATGTAAATAGTGATGAATCGGCAGACAGAAAAACAATTGGTGAGAGCATGGAGGGTGATGACTTTCAAAACCTCCTTGCTCGACGGAGAAATTTGCAGTCCCTTGCGAGCCCTCTTGGGGCTCACAGCTGGCCCCGCCTCGACTGATGCTCGGGGGGCAGTAGGTTCAGGAACCGGCCTTTTCCTGGGAGCCGATGGTGGCAAATCTGGCTGGCTCGGTGTGATGGTCCTCTCAGAGTCTGATGGGACCGATTCTCCTCGATCGGATTGTGTGTCCTCGCTGGAGGTGTCCTCGACGGAAGCCTGTAAGAAAAGGAGAGCTAGTAAGCACGAGCATGTTTGCAAGGATGAAAGAGATCAATCAAGACATGGATCAGCGTACACGCGAGCTTTCTGGAGAAGGGCTCTGGCGCCTCAAAGTCTTCCTGGCAGCTACCTTCCTCACCACCGTTCTTGTTTTAGTTGGAACTCGAGAGGCGGCTGACCTAGAAGTTGCTTGGCTCTTGGAAGCCGATTGTGGTGATATCGGCTGGTTCTGCATCATGACCTTTTTCAAAGGTGGCGAGTTTTTGCAGAAAAGGACCACAGGAGCTGGTGGGAAGAATTCGAAGGGGGAGCCATCACTGTGCGTAGGTTCAGGACCATCTTGTTGCTGCAAAGAGAGAGAGTGGGTTATTAGAAGAATCATTTGTGAGCTGCATCAAGAAAATTTACAAGTAGTGGTACCTGTTCTACGGGGATATCATATTCAGCATCGAGCTGTTCCAGCAACGGTCTCAGAGCTCTCCTGAAGGCATGAGTCTTCCACATCGACCACCAGTTCTCAAAACCATCGGTTGATGAAGCGAAGGTGAGGTTGTTAGGAATTGGGATGGTCAGAGCATCGAAGAAGGAATAACACCTTTGACTGGTGAGAGGATCGGGCAGGTCAGCTCTGCTCTCTGTAAGATGGTGGAGAAAGAGATGAGGAGGTACTTGTCCGAGGCCAAATTGCCGAGCCACTACGACCGGCTGGTAGAATTCATATCCAGGCTTGATTATTCTGTTGGATGTGCTCATGCCAACTAGAAGGAAACAGGGACGGATCACGGTGGAAAATAGCTGCCGAGTGCTGGTGTCATCGGCAAAGTTGTCTAGCCTGAAGGAGATTGGATTTTCAAAATGTTCCGATTCTTCCATGTAAGGAAAGAAGATAGGATTGTCCAGGCCTTGAAAGAAAATGCTGAACCACTTGGATGCTTCCTGAGGGATCAGTCTACTACCTGGTAGTCTATACAAAGCTTGGCCATAGCTGGTGCATCGGATCTGCTTCCCTTTGGCATCTGGAAAGGTGCAACTCGCCAAAAGGGGGAAGTTTGGGACATGGTTTTGAAAATACAGTTGAGCCCATAGCTGAATGAACCACCAAGGACCTCCTGTTTTGACTGATATGCCGGAGAATAGTTTGACAGACATCAACTGGAGATATCGATAGACCTCTCCAAGGAACAGTTTACCGATGCCAAGGTGAGTGCCTTTGGCAAGTTCATAGGCCAGGGAGAGATAATTCTTGGTTGGAGCAAGGGAAGGGCCACAGAATATGAAATGTTCTAGCCAGAGGTTGAGGAAAGCCGTGTGTTCTTTCTCTGTGACAGGGCCTTTAGTTTTCATGTGGCTTTGAATATAGGCACCCCAGTTCGTGCAGTCTGTTTTGGAAGAAAGCTTGTAGGGGACCTTTGTCAGATTAAAAGCAGAGGGGCTGGGTGATGTAACGTCCAGACCAGTAATCATCACCACGTCTAACAGAGTTGGTGTCATGGGGCCATGACCGAACATGAAGCAGTTCAGAGCATCGGACCAGAAATAGCCAATAGTTTTTAGAAGATTTTCATGTTTCTCAAGGGGAGACAATGACAAATACAGGGCATCGGCTATTCCCGTGGTTTCCCATTGAAATTGGTAAGTTTTGGCTACCCTGCTGTACCAAGAGACCCAATGTTCAGGAGGATTAGGCCAGGCTCGCAAGCAGTCGGCCCAGGAATTCAAATCTAGGTTTTGGCTTACGAAGGGGATTCTGTTTGCCTCGCAAGAGATCAGATGGGCAGGACTAGATTCTGTACGGGGGCCAAGACAGAGAGAATTTGGGAGAGAAGGATGCGGCAGCAGAATGTCTGAAACCTAAAAATTTAATGGTGGAATAAAGCATTAATTCAGGTGTTTGCCATTAATTCTAGCACCGTGTTCAGACTACGAGGAATAGGCGTACCTGCAGACCAGGGACCACTGTGTTGGTGTTGGTCGATTCCGCCATCTAGTTTGCCGGCGGAGATGGATCTGTGCAATTGGGGATCGAGGGTTCTTATCGCTGTAAGCTCGATCTATCCGGTGAGGCAATTGGAGATCTGGGTTGGCCTTTTTTGGAGAGGGTCGCAGGTTACCGTTTGAAACTAGAAAGTGGCCGCTCAGATTTGTCTAAGTATGCGACCAAGTTTGACCTTGTCAACGTTTGTGGGAAAAGCCGATGTGTTACCATCGGCTCTTTGGGCTTTGACTTGGTTGACTGTATGAGCGTAGTATGGTGGAAAGCCGATACATTACTATCGGCTTCTGAAACATTGACCTATTTTGACTATCGGCAAAATCGAATTGGAAAAGCAATCTTTGTTGATTCAAAAGACGGTTATTTACAATGGAGCCGATTGCTTACAAAAGGAAATCTACTACTAGTACTACTACTACTAGTTCCTAATCTAGAGGCCGGTGTCGTCGCCGCTGTCTTCGCCGTCGTCGTACTCGCTGTCATCAGCGCTGCTGCCGGCGTAGTCTTCGCCGCTGCTGCTGAAGTTGTCAGCGGGGGCCTCCTCGTCCTCGTCGTCGTCTTCGGTATCCTCGCTGGACCCGGCGCGGAAGCGCTTCACCGACGGGTATTCGTCGGAGGAGGTGTCCTCCTCCGCTTCCTCCTCCTCGTCGGAGGATTCGACGCCATCCCAGGACCAGGCGTCGTCGGAGCTCTCCACCTCCAGTTCCCCGTCGACAAGGAACTGGAGGCCCTCCTCGCCGTCGGTCAGGGACTCGTCGTCCTCCGACCAGGCGGCGAAGTCCCAGTCCCTCTCGTCCCACCATTGTGGGGCGAGAGCCTCGTACGCCGCCATTAGCGGGTGCTCCGGCGTCGGCTCTCGGTTGCTCGTCGTGTTGGAAGATTGAGAGGAAAGGGCGGATGATTTGGAGGAAGAAAAGGAGGCCATGGCGGAGAAAGAGGGTTTTTTCGGCGGAGAAAGAGGGTTTTTTGGCTAATGGAGGAAGATGGGGGCTGCAAACTGCTCAGATGAATTTAAATAAGGGGAATAGTGGGAGGTGGTTCAATGCCATAGCGGTTTCCCAGAATGTGGTGCCAAAATTGTCAAATCATGCACTGCGGAGAAGTTGAGAAGACAGGGCATCATGATGAGGGGGTGGCGTGACGATTCTGCTCTGCAACGCGTAACCCGATAAAAAAAAGAAGGGGGAAGAAAAAACATCAACAGAGTGGTTTTGGAATTATTATTGCCAAAACCAGGGGGGCATGTATTATCGCCACATTTTGGCCAAAGGAGGAGATGGGCCGTAATCAAGATGGGCTTGGAGGATACATATATGCGACGTATTGCTGGATCGGCCTTGTGCGTGGATTTGGGCTAAATTGCCCGTGTATCTGTATATTGTAGTAGGTTCCGTTTTGGTTTAAGTAAGAGATAGAGTTGTTAGGGTTATTCCAAAGATAGCAAGTCTCCGGACTATAAATATGTACCTAAGGTTATTGAGAAAGGAGGACGATCACGTTCACAACAAACACAATCTCGGTGCATCGCCACCCCTTGTTTCTAGGGTTTCTTTCGGGTAAGTGCCATGCTGCCTAGATCGCATCTTGCGATCTAGGCAGTATCTACTTATGCGTTATTTAGTGTTACTCGTGCTGAAGCCTTGTTGATGGCGAGTAATACTGTTATCATAGATTTGTTTGGGCTAGCATCGGTACTTTTTTGTTATGATTGCTTAGTTATGCTGCCTTTATTTATCCCGCTGCCTTTGCACCTTTTTTGGGTGTAAGGGTAGCATCTTGCTTGATCTTTATTTAGTTGACTTGATCTGTTATAGTTATGCCTTGTTGTCCAAGGTTTAGTTTGATATCCACATGGTCAGGCCTTGCAAACGAGTTGAACGATCCAGTAGTATGTAAGGATATGGTTTGCCGATTCGAGAGGAGTTGTTCCGGGAATTGACTTTACGTCGGTTGTTAGGCCTTCTCTAGGGTTAGTTTTCTATCATCTTTTGTATCTACCAGGCTCAATTACGTGTAGGATGTTCCAACTATGTGGTGAAAACGTTGAACTGTCGTAGATCAATTTAACTTGTATTGATGAAGCAAAACCCCATGTTATCGTAGATCTAATGCAGAACCATGGGATAATCGGCTCTAGGAGCCGATTCACAGGGAAACCTGGGAGCCGGTCGCGGCTCGAATTTTACGTATGTTTGTTTGCCATGCAGGAAACTCATCGAAGCAACCCATCACCTTCCTGACCAGGTATAGGTCAGGTGGCACGCCCGTGCACCAGCTGGGACGTGTGCCGGAGTTTTGCGGGCCGTTGCCCGAGGGACCAGGGCCCACCAGCAGTTCTGGGAGCCTCCCGGCTCTTCGTGTTGCTCGTCGCTGCTCGCCGGTGGATTTTGACAGGCAACACTTCCATACACCTGAAAATTTTCCTTCATACAAAACTTCACACAATCTCATTAGCAACATTAGTGCACTTAAGATAAATAAGTCTTAAGGTTCAGTTATAACACCAAATAAACTTCTATTAGAACACTAGCTACTGTAGCACTTCCTTCAAAAAGCTCAATTCCCCAAAAGAACTCAAAAAGGAACCCACAAGAAGCAAATGCAAAAAATGGCAGAAATCTGTCAAAACAGACCAGCAGGTAAAGACGAATTTTTTCGAAGACTTTCTGTTACTCAAATCAAAAAGTGTTGAACTAACGAAAGTTAGATAACAACCTGGGTCAGAAGCGCAAAAAATTACAGATCAATCCGACATACAGATCTCTCTCACGAATTTTTACGGTGAAGCACAAAAATCTGTTTTGGGACAGCAACTTTCCCAATCATTACTTCACTCTCATTAGAGGTTACTCTTGGCATAAAAAGCAAATAAAAAGGATAAGGAGAGGTTATTACTGAGGTAATAACTTCCAAGACTCATCTAAATCTTTTGGGTTATCTCCCAATAAGTACTTTTCTTTAACGCCTTTAAGTTAGGCATAAGAAGCAAAGAAAGAATCAAGTGTTCTCAAATGAAGAAGCATTAAGATCAATACCAGAAATATTTTCAACAAGGCAAGGTATATCATCCAAATAAGTTCTAGAGGATCCTCTCTCAATGCTCTTAGGTTCACTATTCTAAAAGGGTTTGCAGGAACAATCCAATCAAGATTCTTTTCTATGGCATCATGTATTGCTACTAGTTTAAAGGGTATTGGTATCTTAGGTTCCTCCCCATTAGGTTCGGTTTTGTTCATCTTTTCTCGTGTACCAACAACATCTACACATGAGCCTAGCATATTGAAATGTTCAAAGACTTTTCTAGCTTCCTTGGCAACATCATAGAACTCCATAAACAAAGTTTCTAGAATAAAATCCCTCTTTTCAGGGTCCTCAATTTCTTTAAGCTTAAGAAATATTACTTGCATTAAGGGGTTGAGGTTAACAAACCTAGCTTCCAACATGTGAATTAAAGAAGCTGCAGCAATCTCATAGTTTGGGGCAAGTTCTGCAAGGGATCTATCCTCAGTATCTTCATGCTTACTAACATGATTGAAGAATTCTTCAATATTGTCTTTCCCAATTATAGAACCACTACCAATTGGAAGGTCTTTCAGGGTGAATGTAGGGATCAACATGGTGAGCTAAGGAAGAGGTGACAACTAAAGGAGACTTAATTCTTTTGTGTTTTTGATAAAGAAAGCAAACTAGTAGAACTATTTTTTGTGTGTGTTTTTGAAGAACAAAACAAGCAAACAAAGCAAAAAGAAACTAAGCAAAACAAAAACAACAAAGTAAAGAGATTGGTTATGAGGGACTCTCCTTGTGAAGATGTCCTTGACTCCCCGGCAACGGCGCCAGAAAAGATCTTGATGTGCTCGTCGTTCGAGTAGAGCTCGTTGGGAACCCGAAGAGGAAGGTATGATGAGCACAGCAGTAAGTTTTCCCTCAGTTATGAAACCAAGGTTTAATCGAACCAGTAGGAGCAAGGAAACACCCCAAAGGTGTTACTAGCTGAGCTTTGGCAGGGTGCACTACTGGTGCTAGTAGCAACATGGAGACCTGCACAACACAACCACAGAACTTTGTCCCCAACTTGCAATGAGGTTGTCAATCTCACCGTGTTTTGTGGAAAACAAAGGATTAAACGTATCGAATGGAAAGAAGTAAAAGTTTGCAGAAAGTAATCGCAAAGCAGTAAAAGATTGTAGATTGTATGTAAAGAGAAAGGACCGGGATCCATAGTTCACTAGAGGTGGCTCTCCTTAGATAAATAACATGCTGGGTGAACAAATTACAGCGGGACAATTGACAAACACCGAGAAAGCAATACATGCATATACTAATCATCTTGACTCCTTTGAGACTTGATTGGGAATTACAACATAATACATAGACCGCCATCCAAGTGCATCTATAACTAATAATCCACCTTCAAGTTATCATCCGAACCCCCTCCAGTATTAAGTTGCAAGCAACAGATTATTGCTTTATGAACTGCGTGTAAAGTAAACAATACGATTGTTCTATGAACAAAGGATTGTTGTTTTCTCCCTAGTAGCAACAACATATCTAGTACCTTAGAGATTTCTGTCACTTCTCCAGATTACCAGAGGCATGAACTCACTATCGAGCATAAATACTAACTCTTGAAGTTGCTAGCATCTACTTGGCCAAGATAGCTACTAACAACAGAAAGCATGCAAGATCACAAATAATAAAGACATGATAGAATCAATAATCAATCTAAAATAGCATCTCAATATCCATCGGATCCCCGCAAACACAACATGTATGAATTACAAATAGATGATCTTGATCATGAACGGAGCTCACAATATCTAAACGTGAAAGCACAAAGGAGGAGAACCAGCCATCTAGGTACTACATAGATCCGTAGTCCAAGGATGAACTACTCACGCATCACACCGGAGGCTTGCATGATGATGAAGAAGGCCTCCAGGGTGAATTCCCCTCTCCGGCAGGGTGCCGGGAAGAGCTTCAGATCCCTCCTGATCTAGGGGTTGAGATGACTGCGGCTACAGACTCTTTTGTGGATTTTTGATCGGGTCCTTAGGGTTTTCGTCCCGAGGGCAATATATAGGCGGAAGGAGAGGCCGAGGGGGTGCCGGGAGCGGCCACACCACCCCCTGGCGCGGGCCAGGCCTGGCCGCGCGGCCAGGTGGTGTGGTGGCTCCCTGGCCCTTCTCTATCTCGTATTCTGGCACTTGATCCCTTCTAGAAAAATAGGCACTTTGGCTTTTGTCCCGTCCAATTCCGAGAATATTCATTTTCTGACTTTCCTGGAACCAAAAACTGCAGAAAACAGGCAGCTGGCACTGTGGCTCTTGTTAATAGGTTAGTCCAAGAAATCATATGAAAAGTACTCCAAAGTTGGAACAAAACACAATAAAGTGGATAAAACCAAGCATGGAACATCAAAAATTATAGATACATTTGCAATGTATCAAGGTGGCTCTCCTTAAGATAGATAACATGCTGGGTGAACAAATTACAGCGGGGCAAATGACAAACATCGAGAAAGCATACAAGCATATACTAATCATATTGACTCCTTTGGGATTCGATTAGGAATTACGACATTATACATAGACCGCCATCCAACTACATCTATGACTAATAATCCACCGTCAGGTTATCATCCGAACCCCCTCCAGTATTAAGTTGCAAGCAACATATTATTGCTTTATGAATTGCGTGTAATGTAAACAATACGATTGTTCTATGAACAAAGGATTGTTGTTTTCTCCCTAGTAGCAATAGCACATCTTGTACCTTAGAGATTTCTGTCACTTCCCCAGATTACCAGAGGCATGAACCCACTATCGAGCATAAATACTAACTCTTGGAGTTGCTAGCATCTACTTGGCCAAGATAGCTACTAACAACAGAAAGCATACAAGATCACAAATAACAAAGACATGATAGAATCAATAATCAATCTGAAATAGCATCTCAATATCCATCGGATCCCCGCAAACACAACATGCAGAATTACAAATAGATGATCTTGATCATGAACGAAGCCCACAAGATCTAGACATGAAAACACAAATGAGGAGAACTAGCCATCTAGCTACTACATGGACCCGTAGTCCAGAGATGAACTACTCACGCATCACACCGGAGGCTTGCATGATGATGAAGAAGGCCTCTAGGGTGAATTCCCCTCTCCGGCAGGGTGCCGGGAAGAGCTTCAGATCCCTCCCGATCTAGGGATGGAGATGACGGCGGCTACAGACTCTTTCGTGGATTTTTGATCAGGTACTTAGGGTTTCCGTATTAGAGGCAATATATAGGCGGAAGGAGAGGCCGAGGGGGTGTCTGGGGCGGCCAGACCACCCCCTGGCGCAGGCCAGGCCTGGCCGCGCGGCCAGGTGGTGTGGCCGGGCCCTAGCCCCTCTCCGTCTCGTATTCTGGCTCCAGGTGTCCCCCGGTAAAATAATAACTTTGGCTTTTGTCCCATCCAATTCCTAGAATATTCATTTTCTGACTTCCTGGAACCAAAAATAGCAGAAAACAGGCAGCTGGCACTGTGGCTCTTGTTAATAGGTTAGTCCAAGAAATCATATGAAAAGTACTCCAAAGTATGGACAAAACATAAGAAAGTAGATAAAACCAAGCATGGAACATCAAAAATTATAGATACATTTGCAATGTATCAGATCCCGATCACAAAAATTGCGAAAATGTGCTTAATTCTCTTACCCCATTCATGCTGCACACGTAGAATAGACGATTGGCGTTCTTGGATATGCGCGAAAGCTTCCGATCAACGCCCGCCCAGCACCGCAGACAGAGGAAGATCGGCATATCCACGTGCACTGAATTCTCGATCTGCGAGGTGGCGCGGGAGCTTGAGGAAGACATGGAGATCGATTCCTGCTCACCGCTGCGAGCTCCTACCCTGTCCCCCACCTCCAACTCCTGCTCAATGTTGTGATCTCCGCCGACGCGTTCCGCCGGTTTTAACACACGCAGCCAACGTTCTGCGGTCCCACAGGTGGCAACGGTCGTATTTTTGAAATGTGTCTCTACTCGGCCCCACACGCGCGGTCCCACGGCAACAGCTGAGTCAAGAACGTTGACCTGGCGGAAACAGCAGCAGTGACAGAATGAGTTCGGGTGCCCGAAGCAGTGGTAAAATTGAGGACAATTTGGCTCTAGTGGCAAAACTGAGTACATAGACACCTCAAGTGGTAAACGAATAAATAACCCTTTATTAAATAGGAAATTGGGTTTTTTGTGGGGATAAATAAATGGGTTGTGCATTGTTGAAGAAAACTGGGCCTGGTCCACTTGGACCAAGTGGTCCTGGCCCACTAGGTTGGCCTAGACCAAGTTGAGATCACGCCCCAACCCCCATCTTTCTCTTTCTCTCTCTCTCTCAACGCATTCAGGCACGCACACACTCGGTCCTCTTGTTCCCCTCTCTGCTTGCACGATGCGCCGCCGCCAGCGCCGCTCTGATTGGTTGCCGGCCAAATCTAGCACCGCCACCTGCCGACGAGGCCCCGGCTCGATCTCCTCCATCAATTCATGTTGCCTCACTGCCGCTCTGCTTCCCCGTTCGTGCCTCCATGAAACCCTAGCCCCCACGGCTTGGGTCGCCGACGCTAAGGACGGGGCGACCCGGCATCCCCTGGTCCTTGCCGCCACTGACTCATGCCTCCAAGTTGAGGCCCGCCTCATGTTGCTCCCTCACGGCGACTTCAACCCCGATGCCAACGGAATGGCAGCAGGTAGATGCAACCCCGACGTCCTATGCCGCCGTCCTGTGGCCCTTCTGTAGTAGATATGATGGTATGGTGGTGCATGTTGCTGCCTCAACTTCGATGTTGGTGGGATGGCGCTGCTATAACTGCACAACCTCGGCATCAGCAACGACCACCGTGACTTTGCCGCGCCTCTGCTCCAGGTGCTCGGCACCCTCGGTGAGATTTGATCTCTTTTGTGACCATCCTTTGTGCTAATGGCTCTAATCCATAGTTGTGCTTCGACTACCTAATGCTAGTGATGGTAATTGTGTTATGCTATTGGCGATACTTGGCTAACTTTCATGTCTCAACTTTGAGGATTGAATCATCCATGGCCCTTGTACTGAACTTATATGATGAAGGTGTGATATTCGGACTCAAATGTATGTTGTATTTAAACGCTAATGATGATGTACAATATGTATTGGCCACTTAATTACTGGAATAATATGATTCCTAGTTGTTTAACTAAGAAAATCATTTTAAGTGGTTATCCACTTCTTGCAGAAAGGATAATGGCTGAGCTATTTCTGGGTTTGCCAAAATCTTGGCCAATAACTTATGGCTTGGCTGTACTTGACAGTACCTCATAGCTTAGCTTACTAAATCTCTAATTCAGTGATACAGCTAGACTAATTTCTGTTAATCTTGATAAGATTAGTCTGATCAATTATGATTCCTAATTCTCTATTAGGAAAATGATATATAGACTCACGCTTTGCTTGCTAGAAGATGGTTAATAAAAACTGTGTTAATTACTTATTTTGTTGCTCTTGTAATAAAAAGCTTCTAAGGTTGTGTTCTTCACTGTGGTGCCTCCTTGCAGAGTGTGCACAGTGGAGAACAACACATTGTTAGCTTTGAATGCTTGATTGGCTAAAAGAATAAGCCCATATGTGACTTCTAGTGATGCTAAGGCTGAGGTCTTATGTTTGGTTAGGAATAGTTATTAAGTTTTAATAGCTGTAATATTCGTGATGATCTTGCAAAGCAACCCCTACAAGACTGAGAGTAATCTCCTCTCAAACTAAAGTTGCGGAGGATCCATTCACTCATTGCCTGCCTTCTAGACCTAGTTTATTTACTGGTCTTGTTTGAGATCTTTAGATCTAAGGGTTGCTTAGCTTTATTTGCATTTGTACCCATGTGCTCCTGCTATACAGAGTTTACACCTGTGGTGCCTCTCCTGAGTGTGCACAGGGTAAATATTTGCTTAGCATGAGTTGGTATGCTTGGTGCTTTTGCTTGTGAAGAAATAGAGCTCCAGGTATTATGGAAACCTGATATTGTGATTCTATCTGACATAAGTGTGATATCACACTTTTGCATATACCAAGTTTATCCCTATGCCCCCTTACTACTAGCTGGTCTGGTAATGAATAGTAACCTGGTGTGGAAGCTTGATGTTGTTGTACCTGATATTATGCTTGATCAATTGGTCCTTCTGGACCTGGAAGGCTCCTCCTTTCAAATTCCAGATTCCCTCTTATGCTCCTCCTACTAGCTCCTGATACATCTGTGGCCTGCCTTCTTTTCTTGAAGCTGCTTATTCTACTCCCCTTGGTGCTAGCTTGGCCTTATCTAATATGCTCATGGATGGCTTAACTAAGCAACCAGAGCAGATGATATGGTGGATGGATCTAAGAACAGTGTGTGCTCTTAGCATGGAAATAGAAAGGTTTGATACTTGTGGTTTATGTGTTCTACTAATAAGATGGTGGTGTGACTGATGGTGATTTTGGTACTAAACTGATAAGAACAAATAATGTTCTTGGTTGTGTTCTTGAGATGGCTGCGAAATGGCTTGTGGGGTTCTGAGAAGAACAGATGGATTAGCTGTTGTGTAGAGATGAAAAGGGTGGAACTAGTAGCTAGCAGCTTTGGCTATGGTTGGAACTCCCTTATTATCTGTTTCCTACGGTTGCTACTCTGTTGACAACACACAGGTGCATGTTGTTGTGTGAGCAGCTTGCAAGTGTGACCCTTTACTTGTGGATCAGCTCAACTGTGAAGATATTTTCTGGCTGTTATTACTGTTTTGTCTTTACCTATTTACTAACCTGGTGAACTTGCCCCATAAGGCCTGTGATGCATAAGCCTGAGGCCATTTTTGATGATAAGAACAGATTTACACATTGGTGAAACTTGCCCCTTCAATTTTAAGCTCCATGATGAGACAAACAGTGCATTATACTGTAATTCTGAGAGCAGTCAGAACTAACCCCTTCAGATCTTATATTTTTATTTTTATTTCTATTTGTTTGCAGGTATAAGACCAGAAATAGAAAGAAAAGATTTAGAAGATGGAGAAAGTGAAGATGAATTTAGTTTTAGGGTTTACTTTATTCTTTTGTAATTTACTTATTCATCTGTAAAAGACATTGTGATATATATTGTTTTGTAATAAAGAATTCTTTTAGTTATTTCATTTATGTAATTACTTTTTCTATTTATTTGTTTACTGTAATTTACTTTCATTCTTTTATTGTAAAAGAACAATAATACTATATGTATATATGTAATAATAAAGATTATCCCTTTCCATTATTAAGTCTTATATATTATTCATTTTATTTATTCATTGTAATATTTATATAACATTAATGAATTCAATAACTCATTTCTTTATTTATAATCTAATTCAAAATTCTTTTAAATTCAATTTAATCATTTGTATTTTCAAATATGAAATGATTCCCCTCAAACACAAAGATACAGTAGAGGTTATGTCGAAGTCTATCGCACTTGTCCAGATGTTTCCATCAGAGAACAAGAGAGATCCCGATCCCTCACTGGCTTCTTTAGTTTTGCGCGAAAATTCTCCAAATTTTCTATGCATGAATGCAATGCACACACCTTATCTCAGCTTATTTCTAAGCTCTAATATTGAGATGTTACACTATTTCAGTTATACATTTTTGTATTGTTCTCAATTTCCTTTATTGTTTTATCATGGTTAAATATTCAAACAATAATAACTAAATCCTTTTGAAGATCAAATAAACACTAATTACTTCTAACTTTCAAATTCTTTTTAAATGATTCAAATTTATCAACTCAATATTCAAATCTGAACTATCTTCCTCTCAGACCTAAAAATACAGTAGAGGTCCTGTCGAAATCCATAGCACTTGCACCGATGTTTCCATCAGAACAAGAGAGATCTCGATCACTCTGTAGCCTTTTAGTTTTGCACAAAAATTTCTCGGATTTTCTTATGCATAAATGCAATACACACACTTTATCTCATCTTATTTCCGAGCTCTAATGCTGGGATGTTACAGTGGCCTTGCCAGATCCCGTGTCGGTGTAGAGGGACCTGAAGGCTGCAGCGCATAGCACCCTCACCCATGCTAGATTTGTGGAAGACGTGTGCAGCGTCGTGGAGCTACGCATGCACCGTCGCAGACGATTTTTTTAGATGGAATTTTGCACTGATTTGCGCTGGACAAGGATCGTGAGGTTAGGGATTTATTATATGTCTAAGGGATCTAATCTAGAAATTAGGAAATTTTGAAAACTTGGATCTAATCTAATCTAAGAACCGATCCGATCTTTGATCGAGACCGGGTGCCGCGCCCCCGAGGAGTAATCTCCCCGGGGGTGGCGCGTTGCGGAAGTGGTGGAAGAACCTAGGATCGGCGTTATTAGGCTAACCGCTCTGATACCATGTGGAAAGTTGTAATCCCAGAATATTGTGTTGTATTACAATGACCCTTCTGATGGTTTATATAGAGTTACATAGGGTATATGGAGACTTGGAGTACAAGATGTAGAGTCCTAGTCTATCTCTAGGCTATACATGTATACCTACTCTAATAGCTAGAACGGCGAGCCTACAACGAGACAGGCAACAGTCGACGCTGCTCCGGTGATAAGTGGACCGAGAGGGGGGTCACCGGAGGATCTAGCAGTAGGAGTTCTCTGATGCGACGGGCGGGATGCTCTTCGCCTGCTCTGCACGGGCTCCACCTGGACGAACTGGAAGCCGGTCGACCAGTGGGGAGTTCTCCGATGCGCAGAGGAAATTGCTCTGCTCGGGCTCTGCCTGAACCTCGCATTTGTTGCAGCAAACCACAACCCTAGGTTGTAATCCATTGCACAAAGCACAAATTGTGTGATTAGCCGCTTTGGCGGATACTTAATTACTTGGATAAGTAGTATGTAAGGTCTAGGTACCGTTTGTGCTCTGCTTTTTTTTCTTGAATGAATTCAAGCTAATAGACAGAGACGAATGTTGAGTATCTTTTAGTACTGATTGTGTCGTTCTATCCGAATGTAGTATAGTAGATGAACCTGTTTTTTCATTCTTTTGTTTTTGACTTCCACACCTTGTCTTTGTTTTCTGTATAAAAATCAGTGATCTATAATGGATCAGTGTGTAAGGCTCACGTGTGCTCTTCTGCTGCAAATTCCAATGCTTTTTATTTCTTGTGTGAGTGCAATGCTACAGCTTAGTCCAAACTAGAGACTTATGTCCTGTTTTTTTTTTTTAGGTTGAAGGATTATTTGTAGCTGATGACAGCGTATTAATGAACTATACCTGATGTCCAACTTTTAGTAATGGAAAAAAAGAGCTTGCACGATGGATGCATCCTGCCCGTGAGCCCAAGTAGTTAAGTATCTGTCAAAGCAACTAATTACAAGATTTATGTTTTGTGCAATGGATTATTCCAATTATTGGTGTTCTGTGCAAGAAAAAGCTAGGATTATGGTTTGTTGCAACAAAAGCCGCAACAACTGATGTTATGTGCAATTTCCTCCGATGCGCACGGTGGAAGGGATTAAGATCTTGACCCTTCAACTTTGCAATTTAGCCTTTCTTATTGTTATTATTGGAAAATTGTCTATATGGAATGGATGGTAGAGGCATGGGTCCACCACTTAACATGTCGGCAAATACAACCTCTACCGCGAGTGACCACTTCTAATGTGTATTTTTTGACCGTGAATTGCGTATTGTGATGTATTGTGACCACGTGGAGTAAGGGCATCTCCACCGGATCGACCCAAACACGCGGTCGAAACTGTCCGTTTTTTGTTTGGGTTGGCCCGCGGTCACTTTGAGTCTGGCCTATCAGGACAGCCGCGCCCAGTGGCACGACCCAAATGTCCGCGTCTGCAAAAGAGTTGTCCAGACCTGACCCTTTGTATATGAATACACAACCAATTTACATAGATATATTTTTTGACAAGTAAATAAACTAGCTTAGGTAATATAATTAAAATAGTGCTTACATATGAACACTCACATGGTTCGATAAAAACAACCAAACGTCATTAAAATTGCAGAAAACAAATAAAGGGTTAAGCATTTTGGTTTCCTGCACGAGCTCATATATGCTCAACCAAATTTAGCTGAAGCTGGTTATGGGTGTGCATGTGACCCAAATTTTCATGCTCCCAAGACGCTACACCTGGCTTTGGCTCAACTAATTGACCATGAAAATCCCCGTCTTGGTCCAAAATATCGTCATCACGCTCGTCCTCGACGATCATGTTGTGCATGATCACGCACGCAGTCATCACATCCCACATCCTCTCCGTGCTCCAGGTTTTAGCAGGTTATCGAACAATAGCCAATCTTGACTGAAGCACACAAAATGCTCGCTCAACATCCTTCCTAGTGACCTCTTGCTCTTTCGGCAAACCTCTTGCATTTCTCATCTCCAAGATTACAAATTGTCTTGACAAAGGTGGCCTAGGATGGATAAATACCGTCAGCTAGGTAGTACCCTATATCATATGTATGACCATTGATCTCATAGGAAACTTGTGGGGCATTGCCTCCTGCCAGCCTAGCAAACATCGAAGACCTCTACAACATATTGATGTCATTGTTTGATCCAGCCATACCAAAAAAAGGAGTGCCAAATCCAGAGATTTTGTGATGCAACAGCCTCAAGTATGACTGTGCAACCTCCGCATGCCCTTTGAACTGCCCTTGCCAATCAAAATGACAGTTCTTCCACTGTCAATGCATGCAGTCGATGCTGCCAAGCATCTCAGGAAACCCCCTACGCTCGTTGATAGACAAAAGGCGGGCAATATCTTCGGTGTTTGGCTCTCTCAGGTATACTTTGCCAAACACTGCTATAACTGCGCTGCAGAATCTATACATAGCCTCATGGCATGTAGACTCATTCATGCGCATGTAGTTGTCGAGGAGATCACCGGGCACTCCATATGCAAGCTGCCGAATGGCAGCTGAACATTTCTGGTAGGAGGAGAAGCCAAGCTTACCGGTGCAATCGTACTTGGCCTCGAAGTAGTCATCGTACTCCCTCACCCCATTGAGTATGTCCAAGAACAGGTTCCTGGACATCCGATAGTGGCGACGAAATGCCTTCTCTTTAAAGACCGGATTAGTTGGGTAGAAGTAGTCCTTGTAAAGGCGTATGTGCCCCTCTTCCCGATCACGTTCATGGTTGGCTTCGTGCCGCTTCGCCGAGCCACCTCTACGCAGCGGGAGGAGGTAGTTGTCGTGCACCATCTATGCAGCTGCCAGAAGAATTTCGATCTCACCGTCGGACTCCTCCTCGGATGATGACTCGACGTAATTCTTATAGAAAAACTCGATCGCCCTTCGCCTTCTACCCATCTGTCAAGTACACTATCGTTAATGGCTTTACCAACTCACGCAGCGGACCAGATTACCAAGAAAAGGCCGGCGAACGCACCTCGGCAAACGACCGAACAGGTCGTGCACGTCCAATGTAGAGGCGGAGGCCGGGACGGCGGGTTGGCCTGTGGAGCGTCCAGCAAGTCCGGCAACGCGCATGGCTTGCGATCGTCCTGCTCGATATCGCGCTGGGGACGGTGGCAGCTGGTCGCGTCTGCTCTGTCCGCGGGATATGGAAGGCGAGGGTTTGGGGGAGGAGTGTCTTTGTGCCACTGGCTATAGGGCCGAGGTGAACAAGTGGCCGGACACGCGAGGCACAACGCGCTGTCCGGGCCGACCCAGTGGTCAGGCAAATTAGATGCACGGATGGGTCGAGCCGGACGCGTCGGGACGGATGGGCCGGGTCGCTGCGATGCTGCGCACGTTGTGCGCGTCCGCGCGGATGGGTTTGGAAACGCCGGGACGGGTTGGGTTGACCTAACGTCCTTCAGTTCAGTAACCTTTGATGTATTTTCCTTCCTAAAATAGTCTATCAAAATGTCTTGTAGTTTCAACGGAGGTAGTACATAGATGTGACGTCGTTGGTAAGCAACCCTTCACCTATTGGCGACAAGAGAGCTTTTGGATCGTATAGGGTGTTCAGTGGTGTCCTTTGGTCGACAATATTTAGAACGGTGTGTAGCGGATTGAGACCTTGTCCCTTCAACTTTGCAATTTAGTCCTTTCTATTTTTTGACCGCTCTATCGTATGGGAAGCCTCTATGGTGTGAAAAAATTATTATAAAAAACAAAATAAGTGGGCACAACCGGGTTCGAACCGGTGACCTATTGATCTGCAGTCATTTGCTCTATCATTGAGCTATGGACCCATGTTTGTCCTTCCTATTATTATTATTGAGAAATAGTATATATGGATGGTAGAGGTATAATAGACGGGTCCATCACTTACCACATCGGCAATTACTACTTCTACTATGACAAGTGACTGTATATGAACTTTCGATGTGTATTTGGTGACCGTGAATTGCATATAGTGATGTATGGTGACCACGTCGAGTAATGTCCTTCAGTTCAATGACCTTTGATGTATTAGCCTATCAAACGTTTTGTAGTTTTCAATGGAGGCAGTACATAGATGTGTGGTGGTTGGCAAGGAACTTCGCTTTTGGGCGTATACGGTATTTGGTGGTATCCTTTGGTCGATAATAGATATAATGGTGGGTAGCCGACAATGAGTCCTTCGCAATCAACAAGGATGTATGAATACCTCTCTCGACTCCCAATGTCTTCTATTGTAACTTTTCTTTTTGTCAAGACATTTTCGTGACCTCTAAAAAAGGTCTAGGGAATCAGTTAGAGTTATAGTAAATCTGTTGAGAGGCAACTCGCCTCTCACCAAAGAATATTCTTTTTTTTAAGGACACCAAAGCGTTAAACCTCAGTTTGAACTCTGATGGACTGGGGTACCACTTTCTCCTAAACATCCAACCAGGGGTTGGTTCTTGCCAAAAAATGCATGGAAAAACCCTTTTAAATATATTGGAAGATTTTAGGGCGGCACAAGGCCTGAAAGAAGACATCTCCGCTGATGACAAGCGTAAACCAAATAGTACGTATCCCAGAGGAGAAGGTTGTAATCCAACTCCCCGTTGGCGACGAAGGCGGAGGAATCATCTGCAACACAAGAGAGTCTCGGGGAGTCGAGAGATCGCACGAGATACTAGTCCAGAAGTTCCCATCCCCCCTCTGCTCTCGCTTTCCCGTTTGTTCTCTTCTCTCCCATTCCTCCCGGCTCCCCGTCGCCGACCAGGCCGCCTCCTCCTCCTCCGCCACCTCCTCACCAACACAACCCCCAGGCCATACCCCTGTCCGGGCCGAGGAGGAAGCAAGCCCATCGCCAGCCGGCGCTACTACCACTGTAGCAGCAGCGGGCGCCGGAGATTCAGAGCTGCGTACGGCGCTCACGCGTGGGCGGGATGGACGAGGGCGACAGTGTCGCCCGGAGCGCAGACAAGGTCGACGCCCCCCCTGGCGACGACGGGGGCTCCACGCCGCTCCCCGAGACGGTGAGGATCTCCTCGATTATGCAAGCACCGCGTCTTTGTTTTGAAATTGTACGCTGTTTTAGGCTTCTCTCGCGTGATTGTAAGCCGTTATCGTGGGGTGTGGTGCGGAATTGAGCGATTCGTGCTCAGGAATGCAGAAATCTCGCACGGCGGGCGGGGTATCGACGGGCTGGTGATGGAGATGTCTAGTTTAGGACTCTAGGTTGCATCTAGAAGCGCGAGTAGACATGAATTTGGGTTGTTCTTCAGTCTGGGACGGCATGGGTGATATATTCAATGGTAGGATCTGCCGGCATGAAAATGTGGCATGAGCTGATGAGCATGCTTTCTGAGAAGTTCTGTTGGTGTTATGGACGGGGTGCAGAGTGCATGTGTCTATATTCCCAACTTATTATATTCATGTTTTTTAGGGGCAGACAAAAAGAAAAATGCGCTTCTTCAATGTACCAGAAACAGGAGCTGATTAAATGCAACAGGCAGTGCCTTACTGAAAGACAATCACATGATATAAACTCCCAAAATCCAATGACATGAAATGTGCCCCCAAAGAGGGACTGATCGTATGATGTGCAAGTGTGTACATTTTCTTTTTCAGAACGAGTTGCAAATTCTGCTTATGACTTGGTAACACGAAACCTTCTTCACTGCAAGTTCAATGTGTTGCTTGCTTCATATTTTATCTGGGTAGTATTTTTACCTATTTTGGTTAAATTCCATGCGATGGAAAGGGATAAGATTTGCATATTAGCCTGGAACTGTTTTAACCACTCCGCTACTTCTAAAATGATGATTGATGTACTTATAGGCTAATGGCCTCACAAACACATGCCACTATACCTTTGGGAATTGTGACCTTGTGAAACTACTACCTCCGTCCCATAATATAAGATGTTATTACAACCAATATACTCCTAGATTGATTTTAATGACATCTTCTATTATGGGAGGGAGGGAGTATTATACTAGGTAACTGCACCAGCGGTTGAGAGATTGTGCAGGTAAAAGTTATTGATGTTCTTTTCTCCTGGCATGGGATGAGCCTTTGTTCTCCTGCTGTGCAAGATCACCGAGTTAACTGAAACCTGGACCTAACTCCTTTTAGTCTTAGATGTTAGAGATTTTTGCATGTATGTTTTTCTGAAGGCCTACACTCTATTTGACATTGTGTGGGGCATGTAGGTTGCACTAAGAACATAAAGTGTACTAACGTACTAGATGATTTATTTGCATATTTAGCAATAATGGAAGATCTGAAAATCTTGTACAACATTGACCCAACATACATATGCCATATCTGAAAATTTCACACCTAAATCCGACTCACAGCTCAAGAAGTAAAAAAGTCGACTATGGATAGTACTGGTATGGTACTATTTACTGAACATTTGAATTTGTTACACTTCATGGATGATTTGCATTTTTTGTTTGCACACCTTAAGGTGCTAGTGCACCCTATATATCCCTGATGCTGTGTTATATTCAGTCCTAGCAGTAATGGTAGTAGGAATATCTGGTTTTTAAGATGGTGTGTTGGTGATTGCGTGTAATGTTATATAATTCTGTTTGTAATGTTATGTTATATTCAGTCCTAGCAGTAATGGCTGCAAGGGAGCCATATATGCTCTTTTGGTGATCGCGTGACTTATGTGCTTTTTCGTTGAGTTGGAACAGATCCAGATTGGCAATTCACCTACCTACAAACTCGACAGAAAGCTTGGAAAGGGAGGTTTTGGGCAAGTATATGTTGGTCGCCGCATTTCCACTCCTAGTCTTAGTGAGAGAACACCTGGTGCAAATGCTCTGGAGGTCAATTTGTCTTGTTTGATGCCTTTTTTGTGTTTTAGTTTAATAGTTGAGACTATCATAGTTTGGTTTATATTCATGCTTTTGTTTCTATCAGGTTGCAATAAAATTTGAACACCGAACAAGCAAAGGCTGCAATTATGGAGCCCCTTACGAGTGGCAAGTTTACAAGTAAGTGTTCTAGTTTTTCTTGCTTCTGCAACTTGTTTTTACGCTGTACAATTAACTTTCAGGCCTTGTTTTTTGTACAATTGTCATTGCAAGTGGCATTATTACAATGGATATTAACTTTATTTCTGCAAAACATCCACCTGGCAGCACTCTTAGCGGGATTCATGGTGTGCCAAGAGTACACTACAAAGGGAAGCAAGCAGAGTATTATATCATGGTAATAAAGAATGTCTCTTTGCCTCCCTTTTGTAAGTGAATATAAGTGCGTATACAGTTTGTAGTTTGTTTCTGTTTTCAACATTGTGCTCTCCCTCTCAGTCAGTCCCTCGTGCAGCATGCACATTTGCTAGCTTGCTTAATTTTCTTATTCACTCGCCACCTTAATGACAAAATCATGTATGCAGTTTTCCTTTTCTTTGTGCTGCTGGCCGAATAATGCAGTTCTAGGTGCTGCCTCTGTATAATAGGTACTTACACTAATGACATTAGCAGTGTGGCGGACCTTTTGTCTTCATCAGTAAAACACATAGATTATCGTTGGTCATCTCTCGTTGGTGCTTCTGCCCTGTGACTGATGAGACCAATGATGGAAGTTGTTCTTCCCATGGAATATATACTCTACTGTAGGCATTCAAAGTGCGACAGTTGCTGTCCTTTTTCTGGTATGCTGGTGGGTCTATGGAAATAAAGTTCTGTAAACGACTCAGAAAACAGAACACAAGGAAATATTTTTGTTACCAAAATAAGAGGTAGTAATTTTTATGAGAAGTATTTAACGTTTGTTTTTGAATTACTTACAAAATTTATAAATAAAATAAAATTGTATTCACAGTCTTGTTGCTGATGATCACACTTGCTTAACACCACTTTGCGCTACATGTAGCCACTGCATATCGTTGCTGGGATGGTCCATGCATGTTTATTCCATTTAACTGCATTAAATACCTATTGAATAAGTAGGTCACTTTGATGAAAACATATTTTTTGGTAAACGGTTTTAATCATGTGTTTTAAATTATTTAATAAATACTAGTTTCTCCATTCCAAATTAAGTGGAACTCTACCTTTGTCAAAAGTCAAACTTCTCTAAGTTTGACCAAGTCTACAGAAAAATGTGCTAAATATCTATGACATCAAATATATATAGTACGTAAATATTTTTTATGATGAATCTAATGAACTAATTTGGTTTCTTAATTAAGTATGACTTGGGACAAAGCTAGAACTTCACTTAACTTGAAATGGAGGGAGTAGAAACATGTTGAGATTTCAGTTCATATAAATTTGCAAATTATTGGCCTTTCACTGTTGGTTTTATCAATAATATCTTTAGTATGAATGAATGAAACTAATTTGGTGTTGTAAATGTTGATTTATTTTTCCATAGACTTACTCTAACTTAAAGAAGGTTGACTAAGGGAAAACCTGGAACTTTAATTAATTTTGAATGGAGGGAGTAAAAACATGTTAAGTTTTCTGTTCGTATAAATTTGCAAATTAATTGCCTTCCATTGTTTTTAAAGCACACTGTTTTTTCTGCATATAGCTGTTCACTGTTGGTTTTAACTTTACTTTCCACATAGTAATATAGTAGGCATTCACTTTCTTGAGTAAATGTCGGTGTCACAGTCACTGTTGGTATTAAACTTACTCAAAACTTGAGCTGGACCACCCAAGAACCGTTTTTGGTAACCATGGATATTAACATCATCACTTGATATGCACAGAGGTGAGGAATATATGCACAGTAGTAAGTAACCTAGCTACTTAAAAGACCGGTAGAGCCGTCGACCATAGTGCTAATATGCGGAACATATTCTGAGAGATCTGTGGCACAGCTTACAGTAACTATCCATCGCCTTGGTCATTATTTGCTAGAAAAACATAAACCCAGGTGTACTACAAAATATTACAAGTGCCATAAAATTCGAGGCAAATACAATACAATACTTCCTCTGATCCAAATTAATGGACTCAAATTTGTCTAGATTCGGATGTATCTAGCACTAAAACATGACTAGATACATCCGGATTTAGACAAATCGGAGTCCATTAATTTGGATCGGAGGGAGTAGGTGAAATCATATAATTGCTGATGGGGAGTTCACCGTCGAAGGTTGCAATTGTTGTTTGCAGACAGATTGGAGATATGAAGCCTAGGGACTCTAAGGGTGTGTTCGGTTCGGGAACGAAGTGGAATGGAATGTAATGGTTCCATTCCACTAGAATGGGTTGGTTCCATTCTTGTGTTCGGTTGGGATCAAAAAAGTGTAATGGAACGGTTCCGTTTTGTGTTTGGTTGAGGCCAAACAAGTGGAATGGAATGGCTAGTATTTGGTTCAGCTCACCTCTTTGCTATGCAAGGTGTGCTTACCTCCAAGTGTGTGAGTTGTTCTTATTTGCAACAACATATAATCAAAATTTCAGCAGCATTTCATTTATATTTTCAACAGTAAGCAGTACAAATATATAATCACAGTAGAAACAGTATATAGCATCAAGGATAGAACAGATTTCAATCATACAAGCATAGTAATAGTCACAGTACATGATTAGATCATTCCAGATTGTCTAGAAAATGGCATACTAGCCATTCGAAAAGCACATAATCTGCATAGAAATTGGCATACTAGCCATCCAAAAGCACCAGTGTTCAAAAAAGTGTACGCTTAAGCGCGCTTAAGCGGAAAATTGAGCGAAGCGGTGGCAATACGCTTCGCTTTAGCCCTAAGCGGACAGAAAAGCGCTGAGCGTATTTAGGCGTTTGATTAAGCGCTAAGCGGTCGCTTAAGCGCGCGAAAGTCGCGAAGCGCGTAGAAAAGCGCTCGCTGAGCGTCGATGGTTCTAAGTAGGAGATGAAAAAATTGGGCCTATCTCGGAGGGAAAACGAGTAGATAGGGTTCGAATCGATGACCTCTCCCAACTCCGAGCCCAACCCTAGATAGAGGGAGGAACGGGAGAGTGGCGGCGCAGGTTGCCGCCGTTGAGGCTCCGCCCGCACCGCCGCTGAAGCTCCGCTCACGGTGCCCTCCACCTCTTCCTCCGGGCCGCTCGACCCCCTCATCTTCGTCGCGCTCGAGTTGGACTCCCTCGTCGCTCTCTGCCTAGATCGAGCTTGACCTCGACCTAATCGCCGTCGGCCGTCTGCGCATCTCTTAGATATCTCCGGTATCATGGACATTGATGGTGAAGGGATTGTGCTCAGCTTTCCTTCCATGCTTCCTAATTCCAGCCCATCCTTACAGTTTTACCCTGAGCGCTTAAGCTGCGCTTAAGCTCGCTTAAGCTGCATTTCCTCTGAGCGGTGCCTCACCGCTCGCTTAGCGCTTAGCGCTTTTTTGAACGTTGAAAAGCACATAGTCCAGATTGTCTAGAAAATGGCATACTAGCCATCCAAAAGCACATAGTCGAAGTACATTACAGTTCATAGCATAGTAGGTAATTATAGCTCATACAATTACTTCAAATTATAGAGCACTCCAAAGGTCTTCTCCACATACCGACTCACCCAAACCAACTTGTTGTCGATTTTAAGGGTCATGAATGCTTTTGCCGTCTTTGGATTATCAACAAGATGAGCATAGTAGTGAGCAAGATGTCCCTCATCAAATCCATTGATTGCAGCCAAAGAATCCCACAAGCCATCTGGTATGGCATCATCATCTCCACCAGACTTGAAAAGAGCTTGAGCCATCATTTTGAACCCATCTTTGAGAGTGGTCACTAGTGGATCATCTTCAATTTTCACAACCTTAGCCTTCTTTTTTGGTGGTGCTTTGGAGGAAGACTCAGCAACATTTGGCGACACGTTCACCTCACTTTCATCATCTTCAACATCAATAGATAATGGGTCATTCCCGGACTTGGCATATTTCCCTGTTGCTGTAGTGGATCCAAATATGGTTTCCATGGCACGGTAATGTTCAATTGGGGTATTCAAGTAAGGTGCATCAGCTTTGAAGGCCTACAAAAAATGTCCAGCAAGTGAGTAGAGAAAAATGTGCAAGTGGTTATCATTAATGGCCTGCATATAACAATCTTACATTGCAATGGCCTGCATAGTGTTCATCGCTGAGCCTAATGGTGCTTGTATCCTCATCCCATAGAGCTCCACTTAAATTCTTCAAGTGGACTATCCTTCCCCAGATCTTCCTCCACTTCTTAAGGTGGTTGCTACACTGATCTCCGGTTAAGGACAACTTGAAATGCTCATTCAAAGATTGGGCACATTTGTTATGATGCACGCTCGTTCAAATGGTATCTTGTTTGACGAAAAGGTGGCAAAAAACCAGGCTTGGCTCCATATCCGGCATCAACTAGGTAGAATTTTCGTAAACAAATGAAACAAGTATTGATGAATGATGACAATGGTTCACACAATTTATGGACAACTCAATCTTTGGCTATTTGTTACCTTCTGGTACTTGTAGGCCTCTCTCACGTTCTATTGCATCCGCTAAAACAAGGGCGTCATGTGCTGTCCCCTCCCAACCAGCCAACACATACGTGAACCGAAGGTCAAAATCTACTGTTGCCATCACATTTTGAGTAGCAAAAGTCTTCCTACCACGAAATGAATGCTCCACATCTTTGGTAACAGATGCTCGCACATGTGTACCATCGATAGCTCCAATGCAGTCCTATATTGTGAATGATATTAAATGACATAGATTATATCCTAATAGCTAACGGATAGTTTAAGAAAATACCTTAAAATATGGGTCAAACCGATGGTTTCCTGCAATTTTTGTTGGAGTCTCTGTTGATGGTGGCCTGATATAATCATTACGCAGCTCGCCTATGGCGTGAAGGACACGTCTAAAATATATGCTAATTGTCCCGAATGATAAACCGAAATTTGTTGCAACAACCCTATTCCGAAGGTTATGTCCAATAGTATGCAAAAAACGCCACTTGTTGCTCCACACACAAATGTGGACTATTTTCTAGCAACTTGCGATCTCTCAGTATGTCACATAGCCGAAAGAAAGGAGCTCTTTCAAACCTCAACATATTTCTACAAGTCACATCTGATTGCCAAATTTTGTTGTTCAGATAGTCTATCCTTTGCTGATCTCTTTCGTGCATTGGGCCATATGTTATACGCGGTCTTCTCTTTCTTAAAATAGCTCGAACAATTACAGCAACCGTAGCAAGAGCCACAAAAACAGTTGCTCCCCTAATCATCTTTTTCCTTTTATCCATCCTCTTGCCCATCTACAATGTATATATGCAATCAAAAATAACACACATGTACAAGAGTAGACTCTATATTCAATCCACAATTATTTTTCCTCACAAAAACAGAGGCAATTGATGCAAATATTGCATAGATCTCAGCATAAATCGTTCTAAACTGACAGGGCTGGATCTCATCTCACCTTAAATCGATGCAGCTGGCCCCTTCTTCCTGTCGACGATGCAGCTGGCCCCTTCTTCCTGCCGCCGATGCTTGCCTGCCTCCTCTACCCCCTACTCCTTTCCGCCGCCGCCGCTGCTTGCTGCCTCCGCCGCCACCGCTTGCTTGCCTCCGCCGCCGCCGGCCAACGTTGCCGCTGCTTGCCTACCTCCGCCAGGAACGAGAGAGAGAGGGTCGGGAGAAGGTGCGTGCGCCGCCAGGAACGAGAGAGACGAGGGATAGGGTCGGGACGGGGAGAGAGTTGGGTCTCGTGTGGGGCAGGGTTTTTTCTGGGTGAGGGAGTGGTTAGCGGTGAGGCCATGAGCCGGAACGAGTCCGTTCCACCGATTCGGTGGAACTGGGGCATTCCACATCTAGACCGAATATTCGTTTTTGAGGAACCGGTGCATTCCGTTCCATTACCCGAACTGAACACAGGAATGAGTCCCAGGTGCAGAACCATCCCATTACATTCTACTTGATGACACCAACTGAACACACCCTAAGGGTTCAGGTGAAGTTTGGGGACCAACAGTGAAATAAAGTCTTACTTTTAGGGCTGCATTATATGTCCACAGCTTTTCATAGGCTGGATAACTGGCCTTTTTGAATTCTCTAGGGCCATATTGTCAATGATCTGCTACATGCTGGTGACATGTTTAAAACTGGACTAACTAAGCTGTGAACTTACAGTTACGTTGGACCATTTAACCAATTTTTCACCACTGTCAGCATTACTAAGCACCAGACTACATCGTTGGTAGCTCATTTTTTTTTTAAAGATCTTCAGTATAATTTATTTTGTATGTAAAAAATTCCAGATTAATAGATCTTTGTGATGTGCACAAATATAGTTACTACTTACTAGTGGTACATTCTATACTTGGTCATCTGGTAAACACCAAACGTAGACTCCAGTTCTCACAAACCACTTGCCTGGTAGGCTCATAGGAGAGAACACAGATTAACGGATTAGCTCTAAGCCTATCAAACAACAGGTGTAAAATAGTTAATGCCTTTCAAAGAAGCAATAAAATTGTTCTACGTCCCCTCAAAGTTCTGACGTGAAATCCGAGATGAGGACCAGTGTGGTGTTCAGTAAAACCACTTGGAGTTATCAATACGTTCTCTTCGGTTTGACTTAAGTCTTCTATCTGCTGGCAGGCCCAGCCCCCAGGCCGACGAAAATAAAGTAAACGTTATTATATTCAGAAATGGTCAAAACCATATTTTATTTGAACTATGAATCATAGAAACAGGATTTTTGGACTCACAGCCGATATTCTTTGCCTGGCCCCATGTTTGATACATTACTGTTTAGTGCGACCAGTACTATTTTTCTAGGTAAGCGTGATTTTTTTTGGTTCTTTCCTTTATAGCCAGTGCATGACATCAAATCTTTCTGCCTAAGCCAACTTTTAGTCGATTTCATAGCCAAGATGTTCCAACTTCTTATAGCTTTTTGTTCCATTGCAAACTTGAAAGACTTGGACCCATGACCTAAAAATAGGATATTTGTTTCTAATGCAAGCTATTATAAATGCAGATTATGGACATGTTGGGACCAAGCCTGTGGGATGTATGGAATAATAATTCCCACTCGTAAGTATCTACTTATTTTCCTATCTATGTATTCTTTAATGTACATCTCTGGGTTTCCCAATTAATTCAGGTTTTGTCTTTATGTTACAGGATGTCTGTTGAAATGGTTGCTTGTATTGCTATAGAAGCCATTTCCATACTGGAGAAGATGCACTCAAAAGGGTATTTAACATTCCTATCTTGGCATGGAGCTTAGTTTTTTTGTTTGCACTTGCATATGAAAACCTAGAGTAACAACTCTTGTTTACGATAGGTATGTCCATGGCGATGTAAAACCTGAGAATTTTCTGCTTGGACCCCCAGGCACACTGCAAGAGAAGAAGCTTTTTCTTGTTGACCTTGGGTTAGGTAATTTTATTCAACTATTCTTTGATAAGGACATCCCAGTCTCTACTGGGAATTTGATATGTTGTCTCTCTCGGCTTGACATTACTTTCTCTCCGCAGCCACTAAATGGAAAGACACTGGTACAGGAGAGCTAGTTGAGTATGATCAGCGGCCTGATGTCTTCAGGTTTGCAAGAGAAATACTGAGCCCTAAAGCACTTAGTTTTCTTATTAGTTAGTACACTGACATTCTCTTGTTATACTTGACTTGTGTTCCCTAACAGAGGAACCGTCCGGTATGCTAGTGTGCATGCTCACTTGGGAAGAACTGGAAGCAGGAGAGATGACCTTGAATCCCTTGCGTACACACTTGTTTTTCTTCTGCGTGGTCGCCTTCCTTGGCAAGGATACCAGGTGAAGTTCAATTGGAGTGTGAAATTGTCATTTTGCATCTTAGTTGTTTTCCTTACTCGAGACTTTTGTGTAATAACTGTAGGGAGAAAATAAAGGTTTCCTTGTTTGCAAGAAAAAGATGGCTACATCTCCAGAATCTTTGTGTTGCTTTTGCCCGCAACCTTTCCGACAGTTTCTTGAGTATGTTGTGAACTTAAAGTTTGATGAAGAACCAAATTATGCAAAGTGCATCTCTCTTTTTGATGGCATTGTTGGCCCAAATCCAGACATCAGACCAATCAACACTGATGGTGCTCAGAAGGTACTGTATTCCTTTGCCCTTGTTGCTTCTCACTAACTCACAAGGTGTTATGACTCATGACCATGCCCAGATGCTGAAACAATGTAACTGTTTAACATTGGATTGTTCGTAGCCAATGTTTTTGCGGGAACCGCTTGGGAGGCATAGCTTAATGCTCATTGGGGGAATGGGACTCCATATTCTTCAGCCATGCAACATAAGATAGCAGACTAATAGTCATTGAATTTCTGCCAGCTTATATATCAGGTTGGTCAGAAGAGAGGTCGCCTCATGATGGAGGAAGATGAAGATGACCAACCCAAGAAGAAGATCAGGATGGGAATGCCTGCAACCCAATGGGTTAGTGTATATAATGCAAGGCGGCCTATGAAGCAGAGGTATGAATCCTAGACGCAATAGAGGTTTAGTTGGAAACAAATATTTTCATTATAACCACACTTCTTGTACAGGTATCACTATAATGTTGCAGATGGTAGGTTAGCACAACATATTTCGAAAGGAAATGAAGACGGCTTGTTTATAAGCTCAGTTGCCTCTTGTTCAAATCTGTGGGCTCTAATAATGGATGCTGGCACTGGTTTTAATTATCAAGTATATGAACTTTCTCCATATTTTCTTCACAAGGTAAGTAGTCATGCTAGCCTATTGTTGCATTGCAGATTTTCCATTCTCTTTTGTTTGCACTGGAGCATATCAATTAAGCAATTGATTTCTCTATTTTTGCCTTTGTTGCCTTTAGGAATGGATAATGGAGCAGTGGGAGAAAAACTTCTATATCACCGCGTTAGCCGGTGCAACCAACGGCAGTTCTCTTGTGGTCATGTCTAGAGGTAATAGCATTGTGATGCCTGCTCAAGAACGTTACTTCCACCCATAATTATTAAAACCGCATTGGACCGGCAGTAAATCGAATCCAGAAACATCACCAATCTGGTTTCCTTCAAGAATCATCCACGCAATTAAAACGTAAAAACCCGGATGAACCTGACGTCTTTTTGGTGAAAACTGAAAATCAGTCAAGAGGGTGGTTTTAGATGAACTATATATCCTCTGTTTCATGTGGAAAGAAGGGCTTTGTCCTGGGCCTACCTGGTCTAATTGTCCTGCTCTGCCATGTATGTGTCAAGATGCGCTAGGGCTCCACCTGACTCCCACCTTCTGGCTCCTCATTCCCACTATGTTCTTCCCTTCTAGCCTTGTTCCCATCTCCCCCCCCAATTTGTTCGAAATCGTCATTCCGATACAGGCACCACGGTTGTCATGTGGCCTTCTGTTGGAGCAGTCTGGGTAGGGCTAGCGAGCTTGGCATGATACCAGCAGGGGCTAGCGGCTTGCTTGAGCATGCTATTCTATGTGACTACAAGTAGAGACTCACCGGGGATCACTTAATTGTCGGATAACGTGGGGATATTGGTGGCTGTTTCATGCTGGAGGGGGAGTTTCTTAATGGGGAACAGTGTATGCTTGTCTTGGTATTGCATTGTGTTGTCTTGATTTTCACTCGTCCGGCTACCGATTCACTGGTCGGACCACTGGTCCTGCTTTAATAGTTTGCCTGATACTATGATTTCTCAGAGATATTGTTGCTTCTCCCAGATAGTGTAGGATCCATCTGTTCATCACTGTGTGATTAAGCATTAGCAGATGTTACTTATTCTGAATATCTGTGTTGTTGCGCTCACATATGTTCAAAGACTGCAACTAACTTTGAGCCTCCAGGAACACAATACGCCCAGCAATCGTACAAAGTAAGCGACTCGTTTCCCTTCAAGTGGATAAACAAGAAGTGGAAGGAGGGTTTTTATGTCACAGCTATGGCCACGGCAGGAAGCCGGTGGGCAGTTGTCATGTCTCGGAATGCGGGCTTCGTAGATCAGGTATGTCTGTCTATTCCTTCTACTCCCTCTGTCCTGAATTAGATGTCACAGATTTTTCTAGATTCACATGTATCTATACACTAAGATGTGTCTAGATACATACGAATCTAGACAAATCTGTGACATCTAATTCGGGACGGAGGGAGTATTTAATTGCATTGCTTAATTTCAACAAAATTGAGTGTTTGCTGGGGCATTTGCTGAAAATTACAAGGACCAAGTTTGATGTAACATTTTCTGTTGTAGGTTGTGGAGCTTGACTTTTTGTATCCAAGTGAGGGAGTCCATCGGCGTTGGGATAATGGTTATCGCATCACTGCGACTGCTGCTACATGGGACCAGACAGCGCTTATCTTGAGCATCCCCAGAAAAAAACCTTCTGATGAAACACAGGAAACCCTAAGAACATCCGCTTTCCCTAGCCAGCATGTGAAGGTGATTTATTCTCTCCCCTTTTCTGACATCTGTGTGTTGCCCGTTCTTGGCCGACTATTGATTAATTTTCTTGCAGGAGAAATGGGCAAAAAATCTCTACTTAGCCTCCATTTGCTATGGAAGAACGGTATCATAAGGTCCATTCTGTGTTGCTTGTTTGTAGAGTTTATTTATCGACCGCCTGGCTTGTGCTTAGATGGTGGAGTTTTGAAGGGCAGTGATATTCCTAATCCCTAATCTATAGTTAACAGAGTTCATAGATCATAGATGGCAACGCCTGCTGTTTTTATAGGTTATAAGAGTTCATGTTGTGCTGCTGTGTTGTATTCTTATTCTCTTTGTCCATAGAATGTGAAAATTGGTGTGTTGTAAGTTGTAACATGGCTTACCAATCATGCACATAGTTCAAATTAGATATTTAACCCTTGTGGTTGGCTGTAAATTTTTTACTCTACAAACTTCCAGTTGTGCCTGCGTGTAGCTCTGGCCTTTTTGGTGCCTGGACTCCATCGCATCCCACTACTGCATCACAGTTTCTGTAATCTCATGTGATGTCTTAGGCCTTAGGTGTGTTTGACTTCGAGCATTCTTAGATGGACCTGGCAACTATGATTTTCTTCAGAGTGTATGCTGATGTAAAGATCTGGACTTGTTTTCCTTTATCGTGCTCATCCGACATGCTGTGTGCAGCGTGTGCATACCAGCTAAACTTTCGTAATATTTTGCTTTTGTGTTCTTCTGATGGGGGCTTGGTCACAGTTTCACCGTAGAACCACAGTATCTACTCCGTAGGTCAAAACAAGGAGTGAATGAGACTCCCAAGGAAAGACTGACCGAACAAGGAGCAGACGCGACTCGCTGAATGCAAACGTCGATCCTTTCTTCAGTACATTTGCTGAAGCTGTCGAGACTTTGCTACCTTTACATGTTTCACCTCACCTTTAATTGAATACTTTCTGTAACTGAAATATGCATGACCGCATGACAGAAAGGTCTTTCTAACTCGACTCTGAAATCCTGATGGTGGTGTGTGTAGCGAGTTGCTGCGGTTGAAGCCATTCCTATGGCTTGGGCGTGACTTTGATGGGCATTCCCCGCTTGAGCCGCACTGTGGGGAAGTTGACGACCGTGTCCTCCTCTGCCACCCACCTGCATCCGTACGAAGTGAGTACCGTTGGCAGGATTTCTCTTTATAGGATACATATTAGGAGCACATTTTGGATACCTGAAGCTGGTTACGAGGTGATGCAGAAAGATGGAAGCTTCAAGCCTGGCCAGGTCGATCCCTGGGCATAGCCTCTGCCCTCCACCGAAGGGAGTGAAGCCGCTGCTGCAGGCCATGATGTCCCTCTCCAGTACGGACGTTTGATGCACATGTTAGATCTCTACTGTCACCTTAGTTAACACCTATGCATGCACGCCTATCTGGTCAATTTGGTGTTTCCATGTAAGGGAATAATCACCTTCCATCTCCACGGATTGAAGGCGTATGGGTCGTCGTAGATGTGGCCGTCGAGGTGGACAGAGCGGAAGTAGAGGAAGACACACCACCCCTTGGGAATGAGGAGCTGCCCCTTCACCTCCACGTCCTTCACCGCCTTGCGCATGATCCCGTTTATGATGTTGCCAATCCGCAGCGTCTCCGTGATCACCTGCGTATATCGGTATATGTGTGCATCAGTCCGTGCAGGGACATATATATGTTTGTCATATACTGTCCGTCCCGTCGGAACACTTGAGAGAGATGTGCTTACATGCTGCGTGAACGTGAGTGACATGTAGTCTGTCCACTGCAGGGTTTCGCCCACGTCTGATTTCCTCCTCTTGAGCTCCATGTTCTCCTCCTGCACGCATGGCGCGTAGATAGGTGCAGTTTAGTACGCACATCGTTTATTCGTTTTGCATATAGTTCAAATGCGCAGTAACTGCACTTAGAGACCATCTTTAGTTCTTTACAATTCAATTAAGATCATTCGTAAAGCTTAAGTTACCATGCATACAACACTTAAGAGTTCAAATGCATATATAGGCTGGTTGGCAAATCTGAGCTACAGCTTCCCTCTCCGATGCATAATAGTATATAGCTTTAGGTTCACCGAATGGCGAATGTGATGCGAAGCTATTCACGGCCGAGCATGCACGTCGTACTGCATTGATCCATCAGAGTAATGAGTTCCTTCAAATCATATACTCTAGAGTGCCCTAGATTACTAAACGATGTTAGGTCAATTTAGGTGTACTATTACTATATTATAGGTGGATGTCTCCATCAAATGATGTGGTTTTTTTTCTCCTAGTTATGATTATTATTGTTGGCTGGCGTGCACAAACAAGGCAACAAACAACCAACGTGTTTTAGGCTCCTTGGGCTGACATGCACAAACAAGGCAACAGACAGCCTACGTGTTTTAGGCTCCATGGACGTCATCATTGATATTATTATAGATTGTCACTTTATATTGTCCTTCAATTTATCAAACAAAATAATACAAACCGTTGAGGTCACGGTCCACTACACATTGGCAACATATATTAATGGTGACATGTCTCCGATAATGTTTTTCGTGTCGACATCTAGGTGAATCAACTATTGCCTACATGTGTTCTGACATGCATGTTTACAATAGCTCGAAGGATACCCTGTGTGTTTTACAGCGGGAATCCGTTTAGGTATTTGATTTTGTAAATGGAAGAGTACAAGACACTGAAATATGAAGCTGTGTAAGAGGATTACAAGAATACGTCTGATTCAATGGTAGTCAAGAGGCCAAATTTAGTCACATAGAGTGATCGTGTATTTGGCAAATTAAAGGTTAGCGAGGTTAAGGAATGTATCTAATTGATGTTGTATACAAATTAATTTAAGCCACGGACAAGATGAAATAAACGGTCTAGATAAGCTGATTATGGGCTAGCTTGCATGAAGAGAGACTGTTATAATTTCAGTTAGTGAGATTTTGCTTTATAAGAAGTATATATTGGTAGGTAAATGGCAATTTGGGTGTACTATTTTTATTTCACTTGTTTCCACATAACATCAAGAGATGCTTTTATATGGAACACATACCTCTAGTTGTTCAAGAGCCAAGGGGCACTCACTGAGGTATTTGACGGCAAGTGTGATGAGAACCGGCACGGAGTCCTCCGTGGGTATCATAAAGTCGATCATATTGTCGGAGATCAACTCATCAGTGAGCTCATCACTTCCATTACTCATCAAGACATCAATCATGTCACGTGGAGCCTCGTTGGTCATGTTCTCCTCTTCTCTTGGATGATCTTTTGGATCAACTTTGTCATCCTCTTCTTAGCCTAGATATGTATACATATATATATTCCACATAGATACACAAAACACAAACATGTCATTACAACAAAACAACTCATTGATGATGATAGAGTAATCGGGACATTATGGGTGAAGCTATGTAAGACAATTTTGTAGGTGAAACATAGATGTAATTAATATTTCATCCCTTTAGAAGGTATATTTGCTTGGCAATCTAGCTCGTTGCAAATTTTTAGCGTGCATGGTTAATCTTTTTATCGTTTTTGCACTTATTTATATAATTCTTTGCTTAGTTATTACCCACTACTAAGTACTAATCACGTTATCTTTTTTCCAATTACCTATTTAATCACGTACGCATGACATGTTGTAACAATTATTTAACTACCATCCTTTTTGAACAAAAAGTTTAATGAAAGGGCACTGCATTCATCTATATATTTGGTTATGTCTATGTTTTTCTAGATAACGGAAGATCTATCTCACACTAGCCTCTACAACATGAGTATGCACATTTTTTTTTTGACTTTGTACGCCCATAGGCATACATTACTTGTATTTATAACTGTAACAATACAAAGAAGATACCAAAACAAGCAAAAGAAAACAAGGAGAAAACAAACGGTTGGAAAACTGCAAACCGTCCTCGCCGCAACTACTAAGAACCCAAATCCTTCGCCGTCGCCGGAGAAGAAGAAGATCAACAGCAGCTGGTCCATACTTTGGCACCGAAGAAACCCCTAGCCCTGAGGCTTTAAAGAGCCGCAATAACCACCAGTCCCATAAGACTGGATCTAGCCTGCTGCTAAGAAACATCGGCCAGAGGAGCCCTCCAAGCATCTTCAACGCCGGATCCAGGGCCAACGCCACCCCGCCTATCAAGCGGCCAGATCCTCCACCATCCACCACAAACCAGCAGCAATCCGCACCGCCGCACTCCAAGGCCGCCAGGACCAGATCGGCGACAAGATCAACACCACACAAAGCCGGAGCACACGCCCGACGAAGACCAAATCCCACAGGCTTTTCGACGCCGCAAACGTCGCCGAGATGGGGTTGAAGCCGGGGTACCTTTATTCGATGTAGCGCATCCACCACCATCTGAGTTGCGCCACCACGACACCACAGAAACACTAACTTTAGGGACCTTGTTGAACGCCGAGCGTAGGTCCTGGGTCCCCACCCCCTCCCGCCCGCGCGAGCGGAAGCGGAGGAGGCGAGGACCCGTCGATCACCGGCGGGGAAGAGGCGGCGGCTAGGGTTTTTTTAGGGAGGAGGAAGAGTGTTACATGAGTATGCACATTTACATGTATGAAGTGAGAGCGAGTGTATTACCTTGATGGATCTATAGAGCTGAGTCCCTGGGAGCTTAATGGGAAGGGATATCAAGCCGGCAATGAATTCATGGAACTGTTGCTTGAGGTAGTGCATCTCCTGACCTGGCTCTAACCCTATGAGAGCCCTTACTAGGATTTCAAACACGATCTGAGAAGCATGTAGCACAATAAAAGCCTGATTAAGATAGAATTACAAAACACATCTAGAAAGCCTGCCTAAAGAATTGTAAAGGAATGTAGAACATAGATATACTACGTTTTAAAGGAATTTAAACATCTAAACGTGGTATCCACAAAGTTTTTGTTGTAACTTGGTTTCCACCTGATATTTTCTCGTGAGACCATGGGGAACCCTGGCTGTAGCTAGTGGTCTGCAGCCGCCACTGATCGACCGTCGTATGAGGTCATGCATTTTGAAATGGATGGAGTAATTGACTAACCAAAAGTCGTCCATACTGAAGTAATATTTGATTCCGGTGAATAAGTGTGAAATAAAGGATTTATAAACTAGCCAACTTAACCAAAAGACCAATCCGGTGGAATACTAGGCAACATATTTACATCCAACACACCCAATCCGGTGGAAAGATACTAGGCAACACATTTACATCCAACACACTCCTCACATCTAGGCTATTTTAGCCCTTAGTGTGAGATTGGTGTAGGCCATAGGATTTTTTTAATACTGCGTGAGCAGGGTCTTGAACTCAAGACCTCTTGACTTTGATATCATAAAGAATTTATGCACTACCCAACGAACCAAAAGACCAATCTGATGAAAACATACTAGGCAACATATTTATATCCAACATGAAATACATACCATATGCATTCACCTAAAAAAAGACATAGAATGTATTTTTGATGGTACATGTCATACGTAGTTAAGCAACTCAAACTTGAGAAAACCAAAAAAAAAAACCATACTCCGTACTATAATTCAGTAAGGAATTGGAAGCATTTTAAGGTTTTTGTCGTATGCAAATGCGGCAAGGTCGAGTGGACACACACGAAGAACTCGTGTTGACAGTCCACACGTGTGCAGAGGACGGGAGTATATATCGCATCCACACGGCCAACGACCGATCGATCGACCGCCCCAGATGGGACCTCGCTCACATTTCCGAAGCCCCAACCCGCGACGCACGTGCGCACCGCATTGGCGGCACTTGATGTACAGTACGTCCTCTTTGTAGCCGAAAGACGCGATCGATCTACACGCAGTGTACTGTACTATCCTCGGACGCCGATTTCCTTGACGCGACGTGAGTGCATGACGTAAGTAGGTACGTACCGACTTGGTCTCGTCCTGGACGCGCACCACCACGGCAGCGCCATCATCATCCGCGCGGCAACAACGGCGACGCCACGCGTCCATGGCCTCGGCGACGCGGTGCTGCATGCCGTCCGTGAGCCGCGCCTTGAGCTGCGGCGACTTGAAGAAGGCGCCGGAGAGGCCGTGCACCCGGCGCTGGAGGCCGCCGCCGAGCACGAGGATGGACGACTCCCCCATCAGCTCCATCAGCGACCGCGGGTACCACGGCACGAACGACGACGCGTCCGCCTGCAGCACCGCGCGGCTCACCTCCGTCTCGCTGCTCACCACCGCCGCCGACCCCCACAGGTGCGACTTGAACACCTTCCCGTACCTGCAGGCAGAATTGTTCGTCTCGGGAATTACGACCACAGACAAAAGAGAGTACGTCGAGCAGCACGAGCCACACGCTAGCTAGCTAGCTAGCGGCTTTATACTCACAGGAGGCGGCGCTTCTCGACGAAGGACTCGGGGCGCGGGGAGTAGGCGGCGGAGATGAACGCCAGCGTCTCGCCGACGAGTGGCCAGCCGAGCGAGCCGCCGGGGAGCCGCGCTCCGCTCGCCGTGTGGCCGCGCCGCTTTTTTGCTGCCCACCGCACGGCGCCAGAGATGACGGCGACGACGAGCAGCGCCGAGGCGACGGACGCCGGCCAAGAATAATCGGAGCCGCCCGTGGAGAGAGCTTCCATGGCGTACGTTACGTACGTGCCTCGGCCAGGCGCGCGCGCTGGAGTAGTAGTTGGAACTTCGCGGGACGGAGAGGAAGACGTACGATGATGACGAGCGACCTGCAGTGTGAGGAGGCTAGGACCGAGGCGCGTGACGATCGAGACTGTGAGCGTGTCGTGTAATCTGGCTAGCTAGCTGCCCCTGATATTGTAGTGTGCGGTGAGTTAGTGACGTGTGGGCCCTACGTTCTATACATACAAAACTAATGTTTCTTTCTTTTTTTATTCTGGAGCTAAGAAGTTGATTGATCTCGATATTTTTCTTCTATTGTTGCTAGTTGCTATAGTGCTAGACTTAGCCCTTAAACTAGTTTAGTCCCGCGGTGTAATGATCGATGATCCTGTGATGATTGGGTTGTTAGCCAGTACAGTTGTTTTGGGTCCTAGCGTAGACTAGTGCGGACGGACGGAGATGAGAGCTTTTGATGAATTGTTGTGCATGACATGCACGATTCTGTATTTAGTGGTGCAAATGAGCTGGAGTAGTATGCATTTCTCCATTGTCTATGTGCTACCAAAACTCGATCTCAAGACCGGCCGTAAGATCCTTGATCTGCATGCAATGCATCTTACATAAATTTCACAGAAAATAATTAAATTTCCTTTTTAGCGATGTGTATTTGTAGTACCCGGCACTTATTATAGATCGGAGAGAGTACTAAATTTCTGGAGAATTATGCACTTCAATATTGACACTGTATTACTTTGGAATTGTTTTCTGAAACTTGTTACTCTCTAAAAAAAATTTAGACCGTTAGGAGGAAAGCGCACGGACGGCGGCATCTCAACTGGCTAATTATGTTAGGCACGCGTGATGGCCTGGCCTATTCATTAGCGCCGGCCACACAGAGATTAATATGCATGGGGCCTCGCTCACTTGAGTAGAAAGCGAAATTTGCATGGCCTTTAGCCGGAAACAAAAAGATTCTCGAGTGTCAAACTTTGGTGGTGCATGCGAGGCTGAGTCAAAGGAGATGTATCTGTTCCAGCTGCACTGCATTGCACGTGAGAAAGCACTCTGCACGTTTTGCAGCGGAGGGCATGCTCCGTGTTTTCCTACTTATACCTATCTACAAAGCCACAAAGGGAATGAGAGGTAGCTGAACATGGTACATACTCCATAGCTGAAAACCTGTGGGTTCAGAACACTGAAAATCTTCAAAATACCATGGGCTTTGGCACACATAGACCATCATATGAGTACATCTAGACGTGATCTATCCTAAAAAAAAATCTAGACGTGATCTCGATCCATGAAGTGAGCGGGTCACCGCATCGGCACCACATGTTATCTGAAAATATAGGAAATCGGTTTTATCAATTATCGGTTAACCTAGATTTAACTTAGAGCTCGGTCGACTCCTGAGCTGTTGGATTCCGTCGTGACTCATTCTAGTGTGAGAACTGCTGAGATTTGTCAATTATAGTCCACTTTGTTCTGGGGCCCTTGTGGGGGTGACCCGATCTTCACGGATTTGATGCGGGGAGGGAGGTGATACCCGATGAACACGATGAACACAAGTCTAATGCAAGGTAATGATAGAAACACACGCAAAAACACACACTATTCGATTTGCTCCTATTGGTTCGAACAACCAATCCAATAGAATCATCGGCGAGAGACCTTGCGGTAGAATTACCAAATAAGAGATCGGCAAACGGATGATAAAATCCAAATCAAGGAGAGAATGACAACCAAGAAGAATCCCAAAGGAGAGAGACCTAGCACTACTAGAATCCTTGACAAGGAGAGACCAAATACTTGGGGAGGGTCTCGACGACTTGGAGAAGGGCACCGACTCCAAGACCTTATACAACTCATAGGTAAACTATTGAGAGGGGGTTCCCATCTAGGATTGGGCACATGCCTTAATTTATCATCATATCTAGGATGCCAAGAGGGGGTGGGGGCATATATATAGATCAGCCGCGAGCTAGGGGTATTTTAGGCATAAAGGGGAGTTTGGGCGGCGTTACATGGGCCAGGCCCAACTCAAGGTGCGCAGGCCTGTTTCACTTGTATCGGAGACTAGTCGGGGCTTCAGTCTCTAGCTCAGTATCCGGGGTGGTGTACTAGGAGCTCCAGGCAAGGGTCAGGAGTCTGGTCCGGAGTCCTGGTGGTGGTAGCCTGGAGACTCCGAGGTCTAATGACCCACAAGTATAGGGGGTGTATCGCAGTATTTTCGATAAGTAAGAGTGTCGAACCCAACGAGGAGCAGAAGGTGCTAGCTAGTGGTATGGACCGGGAATTCTCTGCAAATACTTAGCAAACGTATTTTTAGGATTTTTTGATAAAGCAGGTAAATAAAATATGAGTAAATAAAAGACAGTAAGAATAAATGCAGCAAGTGGCCCAATCCTTTATGCATCAAAGGACAAGCCTAATACTTAAGATGACCAAACGTTCTCGAGGACACATGGGAAGACTGTCAAGTGCTTTCGCTTCATATAGTTGATTAATCTTCTTTAGCTTGCTAAGTGTTGTGTGGGTGAACCTGTGCTAATGTATCGACCTTCCTAGGACTAATACATACTTGTGATTATACCCCTTGCAAATATCCGTAAGTACAAGAAAGTAATTAAGGTAGAAACCTAACCACAACTTTAAACTCTAAGACCCTGATGTCCCTTGTGCAAAGGTTTCCTAACGGGGGTTCAGGTTTCTATCACTCCGGCAACCCCTATGATTAGTAGCCAAATACACAATGCATTCCCCTAGTCCCATATAGGTGAAGTGTCATGTAGTCGACGTTCACATGACACCACTAGAAGAAATACACCACAACTTAAATATCAAACTATTGAATCTTTCTCAACACAACTTCACTACTAACAACATGACTTCTCCCATGTCTTCAAGAACAAAACGAACTACTCACAAGACATCATATGGATCATGATCAGAGATGGAATAATGATGTATAACAATCTGAACATAAACAATAATTCAATGGTTCACTCAATAGCATCAACTACAAAGAGTAATATACACCGGGAAAGTTTCCCCTAAGAACTATGCAAGATTCAACTCAATTGTTATAGCAATATGAAGATGGTGATGAGGGTGCTGATGGTGATGATGGTGGTGATGATGATGATGGTGATCCCGATGAAGTCCAGCTTGATGGTGGTGTTGATGGCGATGATCTCCCCTCTCTAGGAAGGAATTCCCCTGGCAAAAATCTGTCTACCGGAGAGATCTTTCTCTCTCAGTGTTTTCCGCCCCGCAGAGGTGGCGGAATCTTTCTATGGTCGCTCCCCGAGTCTTAGGGTTTTGGGAGGAATATATACGCCAGAGGGGAGAGCCAGAGGTAGGCCAGGGCGGCCACACCACCTGGTGGCGTGGCCTAGGGTGGCCCACGCCAGGGGGTGGTGTGGGCCCCCTGTGGCCCATCTCCACTCCTTCCTCTGGCATCCTTCGTCTTCTGGAAAAATAGGATTTTCCGTATATTTTCCTGGATTTTCTGATCTTCGCGAATTTTGCCTCCAAACAACACCTTTTCCATCAGAATCCTGATTGCAGCGGTCCATACTCCAAAAGTCATCAACCATGCAAAAATAGATGAAATAACATAAGTATCATCTCTTAATATGAAATATATCAATAAATAACAGTAAATTATGACATAGAATAGTGATGCAAAATGGACGTATCAACTCCCCCTAAGCTTAGACTTCGCTTGTCCCAAGCGAAACTGAGCTTAATAAACATGACCTCAGGTTTATGGAGTGAAGAGTCGATAAAAGAATACGGACAAGAAGCATCACATTCATCAATACATAGCTCATAATAGAAGACAACTCACTATTATATAACTTAACTTGCAATGAGTAAAGGAAACACAATAAAGATACATAAAGTGAATCATAATTGGTAATGACAAACTTAGCTCTTGGTCAAAAAATAATTGGCTGGAGTTCACAAATAACTGGTTTTCAATGATAGCTTTCAAAGTAGTAATCACCAAGATAAGAGCAATGCGCAAAACAAGGAACATAAAAAACATGATTGAATAAATCATCATATGAATGAATGAAACACAACAACTCAAAATACTTGCTGAGATAGAAAGGAATAGGTTTACTGACTCAACTGAAAAGTAAAAGAAAGGCCCTTCGCAGAGGGAAGCAGGGATTGCAAGTTTCATAAAGAGCTCCAAAAAATTATGACACTTATTAGCTTTCAGCTCTCATTGCCCCTATCATAGGCATCTTTAGGTGATTAAGGTTAAAATGATCAAATATGAGGATCTGCTTGACAAGTTTTAAATTGAGAATCTCATGTCCCTTGAATACGAGGGCCGCTCCTCATGCTACTCAAGTTTAGTCACCGGTAAGTTCTTGTCATCGTAAGCACATGTGTATCATAGAGAACTGCCAACAGGGTACCCCTTGCCCGATGATACGGAAGAATCCCCATATCAAAATGACAAGGCAAGCAGACAATGAACATCTCAGCAATCTTCTTATTTACCATGGGAATATGGTGCTTTTTTCTCTCTTTCCTCTTTTCATAATCTCCCTTTTTTCTCTTTTTTCTCAATATCGAACTCTTTTTTTATAAGAAGAATGCTTCATAGATGCTCATTATGGTTACGCTGCAGGTTTCCACCATGTTAGCATGGATTAGACCAGCGGCCCATGCATTTCTCTAACACACATGCATAACTCCATGGACTTACAAGCTCCCCTTTCATTTCACACCGATGACATCCATAAACAAAAGAACATGATATCAACTAGGTACAAAGTACCAGTGCAATGTTGAAAGTGTTCCCCATGATAACATGGTTCTGCTAATTCACAACTTACAAAGCGCAAGCATATACGCAACATAGATGGGCACAGTGGTTCAAGTTTATTAAGTGCAAGAAAGTAAAGTGTGCCATCAAGTTCGTGAGAGCTTTAATCACTAATTTTCACATAACAATTTTAATTTGTAAGGTAGATAAAAACATGAATTTACTTGAAATAGCAATAATGCTAATAGGTAGGTATGGTGGACTCAAATGGCAAAGGTTTTGGTTTTGAGGATTGGATGCACGAGAAGAATTCCCTCTCAGTACGGGTTTTTGGCTAGCAAGGCTGGGTAGCAAGTATAAGAGTTGAAGGAAACAAACAAACATACAAGTGATAAAGACAAACATGCAATCTTCCTTGGAAGCACAAAAGATCTTAACTAGAGAATACTAGACTTATGAGCAAATCAAGAAAGAAAGATGATGAAATTATATTTCTTTAGAGTACTTTTATCTTTTCATTCAACTCTCAAAAATAGTGTTGCTACTGACCGAGCCAGGTTTGCCAAAACCAACTAAATTAACTCAATGATCCAAAGTGATACCAATACTAACAACAAGACCAATCATATAACCACGAATTGAAAACTAATAAAAGATATGCAAAAGAGTAAATGATAGAACTTCTCATTAATAATCCATAACGACAACTCATACCAAGGGATACATATCTAACGAGAGAGGGGACACTTCCATAATGCAAACCATCCTACATGTTAACTTCTCTATTCATGATATGACTCTACTAAAAAGATAAAAAGATAGAAGATAGTGATGTGATAGCGCGGCACTCCCCCAAGCTTGGAACAAACCAAGGGGATGCCAAACCTGATGACGAATTACTCCTTCGGTGGTGGTGGTATTCTTTCGATGAGCTCCTTGATCAGTTTCCCCAAGTCCTCAATTTCGAAGGTGAGAGTACGAATCAACTCTGAGTTGTGCTCGATACGGTGCATGATCATATCAGATTGTGGATCCCAGCTCTTATGATTGTTTCCCCACTCTTCCTCCTTGAAGTCTTCTTTTCCCGCATGGCTAGAACGAGGCAAATCCCAATTGGAGGGTAATTTCTCCTTGGGCATATTCTAGTATTGATACTCATGGATAAGGGTATGGAAAGGATTCTTGGCGCGTGGGGGAAGTGACCAGGGATCTGAACGGTGATGAGGAGGCTTCCCTCCAATTGACATAGTCCTGGCAGGGTTTGCCACCACTCCAATGCTTGCAATGGTAGTGCCGGTGTGCTTTGCCTCCTCTTCATCTTCACTCTTGATCTCCTTCTCCTTCCCAGGGTCTTGGAGATCTTCCTCCATAGGCTCCTTCCCTTTATCCTTGGTGGACACCATTGTGCTTCTAAGCTTTCAAGAATAGTTCCTGGCAGAAACAGATCGAAACAAAACCACGACGAAAACACGATATACGAACCTCGAAAGATCTGGGGGGTTATATATTACGAAGTTTCACAACAAAAGGAAGGTACTGGGAGAAAACGAGTCGAAGACGGAGGCTTAGGTGGCCACACCACTTGGTGGCGCGGCCAGGGGTGGGCCCGCGCCACAGGGTAGTGTGAGCCACCCTGGCTCCATTTCCATCCCTTTTTCGCTTCATAACTCTCCTTATTGGCTAAAAACTGCAAAAATATAATTGAATAGTATTTTCACGGAACTTTTCTTACCAGAACTGTTACCTATTTGGAAACGGACTCTGCAGGTCTCTGAATTTGGTATTTAGTACATTCTTTTGGAGTCACCATTTGAATAACATCAATATCTTCATCTTCATACACTTAATACTTGAGTCATAAAACCTTCCACTTCCTCATTACACCATTTTCTCCACTACCTGGAAATTTCTTTCACACAAAACTTCACACAGTTCTCATTAGCAACATTAGTTATAAGTGAAGTGATAAAACCTTTTGAGTTCAACTTCAACTGAAAACCATCAAAGCATAAGCTACTGTAGCAACTCCTTCCGAAAACCCAAAAAGAATTCAAAAAGGAAATCGAATAAAGAAGCAAATGCAAGAGTGGCAAAATCTATCAAAACAGACCAGCAGGTAAAGATCAATTTTTTAGAAACTCTACTGTTGCTCAAATCAAAAAGTGCAAAACTAATGAAAGTTAAATAACAACCTGGGGCAGAATCACAAAAAATTACAGCTCAATCCGACAAAGAGAGATCTCTCACGAATTTTTACGGTGAAGCACAAAAATCTGTTTCGGGACAGCAACTTCCCCAAATATTACTTCTCTCTCATTAGAAGTTGATATTGACACAAAAACCAAACAAAACGGATAAGGAGAGGTTATTACTAAAATAATAACTTCCAATACTCAAAGAAACACAAACAAACTGAAAGCAAAAATAAACTGGGTTGTCTCCCAAAAAGCTCTTTCTTTATAGCCATTAAGATAGGCATGATAATTTTGAAGATGCTCACATAAGAATATGAATTGAGGTGAAAGGGAGCATTAAGAAGCAAAAATACACACGTTTAAGTCTAACCCACTTCCTATGCAAGGGAATTTTGTAAACAAACAAGTTGTTAAAATCAGAGGCTACTAGCATAGGAAGGCAAAACAAGTGCAACATAAAAACTTTCAACATAAAACGAGGAAACTTGATATTATTGAGATGCATAAGAACACTTTTCCCTCTCTCATAGTAACTTTCAGTATCATGCATAAACTTAACAATATAACTATCACAAGGACCATCATAACACTGATCACTTATTCTAACAGAAAACACAGAAATACTAGCTCTCATAACACTACTTTGTGAAACAACATTAGAGGTATCCTTACAAAGGATAGTGTGTCCATTTTCTTCATATTTAGCAACAAAGTCTTTCACATTTGCTATTATAGGTTCATCAACCATTTGTTTATCAGGTTCAACAACTTCATTCATACTTTCATCAACCATACTAGCTATCATAGAATGTTCCTTTATCTTAACTGGGAAAGGCATTTTCTCAATGTAAGGTTTAGGTAAAACATGATTAGCAGTATAAACTTCAGTATTTCTTGCAGGAACACTCTTAGCAACATATTTATAAGGTTCATGATACTTATTCCACTTCTTTTTAGGCACTTCAATGTAGGAAGCAAAAGCCTTAAAATAAGAAGCAATAGCTTGAGAGTCTAGACCATAAGCATTTTTAATATTTTGAAAGTTGTCAGTTCCCATAAAAGATTCAATGCATTCATAATCATAATTTATACCAGACTTTCTACCTTTGTCATTCTCCCAAGCTTCAGCATTGTCTTGAATATGGTCCATAAGATCCCATTTAGCTTCTTCTTCCATGCGAGTGAATGATCCAGCACAAGAAGCATCCAATAAATCCTTATCATGTAGAGAAAGCCTTGCATAAAAGTTATTGATAATAATATTGTTGGGGAGCTCATGAATGGGACATTTGAGCATTAGTAACTTCAATCTCCCCCAAGATTGAGCTGTACTCTCTCCATCAAGAGGCCAAAAGTTGTATATTTGATTCCGATCTTTATGAATCTCACTAGGAGGATAAAACTTTGAATAAAAGAGAGGCACTATTTCCTCCTATTCAAGAGCCTGACCATTCTTCAGCAGTTTATACCATTCCTCAGCTCTTCCTTTTAGTGATAATGAGAATAACTTCTTGACTTGATCTGTAGTAATACCTGCACACTTGAACAACCCGCATAATTCGTGTATAAAGAGCAAATGATCACCGGGATGGACAGTTCCATCCCCAACATAGTAGTTATCCATAACCCGATCAATAATTCTTGTAGGTATTTTAAAAGCATCATTCTCAGCAGGTGGTGGTTCATCTACTACCTTAGTAGTGGTAGTAGCATTACAAAATAAGAAACTCAGTGAATTATCCATAATGAAAATAAAGCAACTAACAGAAGTAAACAATACTCACAGTAGAAGTTTCCTTTACCAGTTCCACTCTCCAATAGCGCTTCACTCCTCGGCAACGGCACCAGAAAATAGTCTTGATGACCCACAAGTATAGGGGGTGTATCGCAGTATTTTCGATAAGTAAGAGTGTCGAACCCAACGAGGAGCAGAAGGTGCTGGCTAGTGGTATGGATCAGGAATTCTCTGCAAATACTTAGCAAACGGATTTTTAGGGGTTTTTGATAAAGCAGGTAAATAAAGTACGAGTAAATAAAAGATAGTAGGAATAAATGCAGCAAGTGGCCCAATCCTTTATACAGCAAAGGACAAGCCGGTTGTATTACTTAAGATGACCAAACGTTCTCGAGGACACATGGGAAGACTGTCAAGTGCTTTCGCTTCATATAGTTGATTAATCTTCTTTAGCTTGCTAAGTGTTGTGTGGGTGAACCTGTGCTAATGTACCGACCTTCCTCGGACTAATACATACTTGTGATTATACCCCTTGCAAACATCCGTAAGTACAAGAAAGTAATTAAGGTAGAAACCTGACCACAACTTTAAACTCTAAGACCCTGACGTCCCTTGTGCAATGGTTTCCTAACGGGGGTTCAGGTTTCTGTCACTCCGGCAACCCCTACGATTAGTAGCCAAATACACAATGCATTCCCCTAGGCCCATATAGGTGAAGTGTCATGTAGTCGGTGTTCACATGACACCACTAGAAGAAGTACACCACAACTTAAATATCAAACCATTGAATCTTTCTCAACACAACTCCACTACTAACAACATGACTTCTCCCATGTCCTCAAGAACAAAACAAACTACTCACAAGACATCATATGGATCATGATCAGAGATGGAATAATGATGTATAACAATCTGAACATAAACAATAATTCAAAGGTTCACTCAATAGCATCAACTACAAAGAGTAATTAACACCGGGAAAGTTTCCCCTAAGAACTATGCAAGATTCAACTCAATTGTTATAGCAATATGGAGATGGTGATGAGGGTGCTGATGGTGATGATGATGATGATCCCGATGAAGTCCAGCTTGATGGTGGTGTTGATGGCGACGATCTCCCCTCTCCGGGAAGGAATTCCCCCGGCAGAAATCTGTCTGCCGGAGAGATCTTTCTCTCTCGGGTTTTCCGCCCCGCAGAGGCGGCGAAATCTTTCCGTGGTCGCTCCCCGAGTCTTAGGGTTTTGGGAGGAATATATACGCTAGAGGGGAGAGCCAGAGGTGGGCCAGGGCGGCCACACCACCTGGAGAGGCGACCCTGGGTGGCCTGGCGAGGCGACCCCGGGTGGGCCATCCCGGTCCACTCCCCCGCGAGCCTCGCATGGGTCGGGGTTGAGCAGGCCCGCGGCGATGGCCGGGGGCTATGGCTCGCCCCATGCGGCAGCTGCTATCCGCCGCTCGTCTACCAGCACAACCCAGCTACGTGCCGCGCCTTGCGGCGGCTATTATCTGCCGCCCACGTGGGCTTTAGCTGTTTTCCCTTTTTCTTTTTCTGCAGCTTTTCTTCTAGGCTATTTTCCTCCGAGGATTTGGCCTAATATAAAAGTTGCCTTTATAAATTTTAATATAAATATTATTTAGAATATATTAATTCACAATTAACATATAATAAATATATATTTAAATTCCCATTTATCCAAAAACACCTTTCCGGTCTTTTTCCTTTATTCTTTCTCCGAACAACTTCGGATCTCTATGCGAAACAATTTCGGCTTTCTCTTTCTCTACTGTGATTCCATCTTACGAATGATCGCTCTCATCGTACCTTTAAGTGTATCCTCTCACGGCTCGGGAATGCTCTAGACATGATCTGTATCAATGATCAACAGAGGGACCAGAGATATCCATGTGACCCCTATGCAATCCTTATGACAATGTCGTTTGAACCGGTAAATGTAGCATCCATATTCCTTTTGTTTCTTGATATGACTTGTCCGAGATCCGATCATTGGTATCACATACCTTGTTCAATCTCGTTCACAACAAGTTCTGTTTTCTTGTTACCGTGATATTGCATCCCCATGACCGAGTCACAAATTGCAATATTTATGGATGTAATCTCACCAAGCCGGCCGTATGTATCTTTACCCGTCATGTGGGCGAACAAATCCCGCTATTGACATATATTGCCTCAACGGTTCCTCCGAGTACCTGAACACACCTTTATAACCACTGTATTACCAAGTGGTGCTTGATGCTATCAAAGCACTCTCGGGAGACTGTGATTGATATAGCCTCATGGTCTAAGGAATTAGGAGTCTAGATTTAGCTGTTGCAACAATGAACTATATGACTTGATCGTGTTGCAATCCTTCGAGGAATGTCCATCACATCATTATCCAATGATATGACCCTGTTGTCAATTGGCATAAATGCCCATGATCTTGAAACCCAGATCATCCTCATGACCAACGAACTAGTATGAATAGAGGCTACTAGGGACTTGGTTGTTTCATACCACACCTGTACCAATGTTTCTACTTGGCATAGTTATAGCATAATATGAAACTATTATAAACTAATTGAGATATGACAATAAAAACCTATTTATTATTTGCCTCTAGGGCATATCTCCTTCAGTCTCCCACTTGCACTAGAGTACAAATAATCTAGCTCGCAATTTACTCATATAAACCATATACCATATGCGTTTACAGATCATGCATGCTCATGGGAAAGGTCATGTCCATGTTCTGTTTTACCAGATCATTATGTCTTTTGCAAATCGTTAATGTCTTTCTAATTTTGACATTCACACCATTATTGTACAATGGGTCAAAGTATTTGTTTGGCGACAAAGTGAGACTTTGTTTCCATTGTTTATGATGACGGTCGTTTTCACCGTTGTCATCTAAACTTCGAAACACACTTTGCTATCCTTTGTGTATATACTGTTGTCATGGCAGCAGAACAAGGCCGGATTCCAGGAGCTTACAGTGACTTTAGATCAACCTCTAGGGCTTTCTCATGGGCACTGGGCCCTGGGACACATCATTCTATGTTAAAAGCGAACTAGCCCCGCCATAACATTATACATCACATCAGATGGAGCCTTTATACTTCTATATATATGTAGATCCTAGTGCATGAAATGCATCTATGCCACTTACATTGCTTCTTGCCATTTAAGTACAAACTTAATTCTGGTTCTGTGATCAACTCAGGAATAACTTAAAGACATGTTCTTACAGTTAAGACTTTGTCCTACCAACCAAAACTTCAGGTCACATTACGTCGAGTATACAACATGGTTATGTGGGAGAACCTATGACTGAGGCATAGGAGATGCAACGCATCTCTTTCTTTCAACCATAGTTGCAATACTAACTCAATGCTTCATACAGCAAGAACTTCTTTCTCACCTTGTTCCATTCCGAGCTTCTTCAGAATCTTGTCTTAGGACATTTTGAACATCTTTCAGAATCAAGTCCAGGAAGCATTCGACATTTAGTGTTTATTAAACTCACCAATCTATCTCGATAGATCTTATTGTTTAATAACTTCAACTTCATCCTTACTTAAATATTATTAACACCAATCACATCATTCATATATGTCGTCCACATATCCTAGAATGATTTTACGCTCCCACTCAAATATGACATTCATATTTGAGATCCAGGGATTTCACTTAGCTCCCACTCAAATCTAGGTCCTCTCGACAATCTTGGATATTCCAAAATTCTTTGATCACCATCAAATCGAGAATCCCACTAATGGGATTTCAATGACCATTCATTTCTCGTACTTAGGTCCATCACACTTCTTTGTAATTCGTAGGTCTGTCTTGTTCAAAACATGACAAGTGAATCAATAATATAATTCCACAAACTTGTAGAATATATAGTTGAATCCTACTTTCTTTAGTAAAAGTATTCCCTGAAACTTTATGATTATTATCATTGGTTTCTCCTCTATTTGTAGGTTTTGGATTCACGAAACAAATTCCACTGTGCCACTCAACAATCCGGAGGTAAGGTCAAATACCTTGTTTGATATTTTACTTTCAAGACACTTCAACTTTGGACAACAACATGTTTGCCCCTTTTGTGGAAGATGCATTCATAGCTTCCTAAGAATGCTCTACAAAGAGTTGTTTATTCGCCACGATTTTGACTTGTCGAGATCTCCAGAAAATTGAACTTGCCATAACACTTATGGTGTTGTTTCCACGAATCTTTTAGATGTTCCTTTGTATTTCAAATGAGTGTTTTGCTTATTTTGATCTCTAACTCTAAACGACAACTATAACCCCTATAAGAGATAATACTATACCATATGTATCTTAATACATAATGATTATGATGTTTAGATATTTCAACAAAGTTTGAATTCATCCAATTATCATAATTTGTGAAACATCTTTCACAAGTCCCTTTTATGCTAAACTTAACTTGAATACTTTAGTCGCATCGATCAAATCGAAGAGACTTGTTAATTCAATATCCTCTTTGTTGTTGAAATTATTTGAACAATTCAAATCGTTTCAAACTTCAAGTTTCATTAAGTAAATACACTTATTCACTTAAGTCCACAATTAACTAATGGTTTCTACTATTTGTTGAAAATGTGATACATCACTATGTATAAGATTCAACATTTCTTCGTATATCACCGTTTTACCAGAATGCAGAGTTTTAGTCATTCTGCCCAAGAGGCATGGTTTTGCAAAGTCTCTAGATCAAGCATCTAGGACCCCGATCTTCATTTACAATGAAGAACATGCAATAACCAAAATGACTTAAACTATAGAGTCATTTCATTATTAAACTTTGGATATCTTTTAGCATTCCAATCCTTTATAAATGTTTAAACTATTATCATTAACATAGTGATGAGAATAACTTGTTTGTAATCGTAATGTGACCATTACGGTATTGTTCATAAGAATAGTACAAACTGGCTTGTAACTTGTTCATATGAATAATCGTCTCGCCAAAAGCAAGATACACAAACTAGGATTACAAAATTATATTCAAGTCCACTAATCCAAATGACAAACTTTGAGGGAAGAGGTGATGTCGGCCATTGATACGTTGCTAACGTATCCATAATTTTTGATGTTCCATGCTTGGTTTTATCTACTTTCTTATGTTTTATCCACACTTTGGATTACTTTTCATATGATTTCTTGGACTAACCTATTAACAAGAGTCACAGTGCCAGTTGCCTGTTTTCTGCTGTTTTTGGTTCCAGAAAGTCAGAAAATGAATATTTTCTCGGAATTGGATCGGACAAAAGCCAAAGTCATTATTTTCCCAGAAGATTCATGGAGCCAGAAGGAGAGACGAAGGGGGCCACAGGGTGGCCAAACCACCCCTAGGCGCGGGTCCCCCCAAGCCACACTAGGACATGGTGTGGGCCCCCTGGCTGCCCACCGACCTTGCCTCTCCGCCTATAAGATGCCCCCCGATGCAAAAACCCTAAATCATCAAGCCTCCAGCCACGAAAAGTTCCACAGCGCCACCACCACCAAATGGGAGATTCGGGGGACAGAAAGTCTCTGTTCCGGCACCCTGCCGGGACGGGGAAGTACCCCGGAGCCATCTCCATCGATCTCCACCGCCATCTCCATCACCATTGCTGATTCCCATGATGAGGAGGAAGTAGTTCTCTCTCGAGGCTAAGGGTTCTACCGGTAGCTATGTGTTCATCTCTCTCTATGCATGATCTTATTGAGATCGTGAGCTTGTAATCTATAGATCTACCTTGCTACTCAAGTGCTTTAATAGATCTCTGCTCTCCACATGTGTGTGAAGTTGACAGTGTGCATACCATGGTGGCACTTAGGCTAGAGATTACAAATACTTGTTATGAGTTATATTTGGATTTGGATGTCTTTATGAAATTGTGGTGTTTGTTTGAACCATCTAGTTCTCAAGGTGATAGTGTGGGGTTATCTAGATGGGAAAGGCTTACTTTGAGGTGTGCTGTTGTAGCCCTACCATGGATTAGAGTGTCCAACCGGAGAGTAGTTCGGAGTAGTATCATGAAGATAATATATTTATATGAGAGTGTTCACTAGCGAAAGTATGATCCCTAGGCCTTGTTTCTAAGCATTGAAACACCGTTTGTAACTAGATCTGTTACATGTTTGCTTGTTGCCATCTTTATTTCAGTTTGCCTTTAGTCTCTTCTACGCCATCAAGCTATTTGCTATCACCGTTACCACTTATAATTATCTATACCACTTGTATTTCACTATCTCTTCGCCGAACTAGTGCACCTATACACCTGACAAGTGTATTGGGTGTGTTGGGGACACAAGAGACTTCTTGTATCTTGATTGCAGGGTTGCTTGAGAGGGGATACCTTTGACCACTTCCTCCCTGAGTTCGATAAACCTTGGGTGATCCACTTAAGGGAAAACTTGCTGCTGTTCTACAAACCTCTGCACTTGGAGGCCCACTTAAGGGAAAAAATTCGTCTTTACCTGCTGGTCTGTTTTGACAGATTTCTGCCATTTTCTGCATTTGCTTCTTGTTGGTTCCTTTTTGAGTTCTTTTGGGGAATTGATCTTTTTGAGGGAAGTGCTACAGTAGCTAGTGTTTTAATGGAAGTTTTATTGGTGTTGGAACTGAACCTAAAGACCTATTATCTTGAGTGCACTAATGTTGCTAATAAAGATTGTGTGAAGTTTTGTATGAAGGAAAAATTTCAGGTGTATGGAAGGAACGAGTAATGAGATGAAGGATGGACTAAAGCTCAATCTTGGGGATGCCACGCATGTCACCCCAAGAAATATTCAATAAGTACAAGCGTCAAAGCTTGGGAATGCCCAAGGCATCCCCTTCTTCATCAATAAAAATTCTAGGTTTCTTCCAAACACTTCATTTTTATTGTTTCATACACAATTGTGTTGTTCTTGGAGCGTCTTCTTTTTCGTTTTCGTTTTCTTGGTTTTCTTAGTTTGCTGAATAAATTGGTTGGACCTCCTCTTTCATACATTGGTTTTCAAATAGTTTGGTTTGGATTGGAAAAGAGTAGGAGAGTTCATGCTTAAGTGGTAAAGAGAGCTTGTTTTTGACTGTGGCCTATGCTTTGTCATGCCATGCTTGATATTGTTTTGGCTTTATGCTTAGTATTCTTTGTTGTAGCATGACTTGTTATAAACAATTGAGATTGCTTGATGTGCCTTTGAAGAATCATGCGTTGTTTTAGCATATTGAAGCATAGTATTGTGGTATTCTCCTTTGATGCTTTATTTGGGTTGACTTGGCACATGCTCACACCATGTTATGACTATCCCAAGTCACCATAGCCTTTATGATCCTTTAGTTTTCAACTTGTAGTACAACTGTATGCTTTGATCAATGATGTTTTGTCGCTCTGCATGATTATGGCCATTATTGCTCTCTTAGTTGGTCGCTCCCAGTCTTTTGCTAGCCTCCACAACTAAGTATGAGTTCCACTCATGCATCCAACTCCTAAAACCAAGTTATTCCAAAGAGTCCACCATACCTACCTACTAGCATATGCTATTCCAAGTATATTCATGTTTTTATCTACCTTCCGAATTAAACTTGTTATGAGAAAACTAGTGATTAAAGCTCTCAGGAACTTGATGGCACACTTTACTTTTCTTTCCCTTAATAAACTTGAACCATTGTGTCGTCTATGTTGTATATGCTTGCACTTATTTGTTGGGGATTAGCAGAACCATGCTGTCATGGGGAACACTTTCAACATTGCACTTGTACTTTGTACCTAGTTGATATCATGCTCTTTTGTCTATGGATGTCGTCGATGTGAAATGAAAGGGGAGCTTGTAAGTCCATGGAGTTATGTATATGTGTTAGAGAAACGCCTAGGCCGCTGGTCTAATCCATGCTGTCATGGTGGAAACCTGCAGCGTAACCATAATGAGCTGTCTATGAAGCATTCTTCTTATAAAAAAAGAGTCCTATATTGAGAAAAAAGAGAAAAATAAAAAAAATAGATTATGAAAAGAGGAAAGAGAGAAAAAAGCACCATATTCCCATGGTAAATAAGAAGATTGCTGAGATGCTTGTTGTCTGCTTGCCTTGTCATTTTGATATGGGGATTCTTCCGTATCATCGGGCAAGGGGTACCCCGTTGGTGGTTCTCTATGATACACATGTACTTACGATGACAAGAACTTACCGGTGACTAAACTTGAGTAGCATGAGGAGCGGCCCTCGTATTCAAGGGACATGAGATTTCCAACTTATACTTTGTCAAGCATATACTCCATAGTCTGTTCACTTTAACCTTAATCACTTCAAGATGCTTATGATAGGGGAAATGAGAGCTGAAAGCTAATAAGTATCATAATTTTTGGAAGCTCTTTATGAAACTTGAATCCCTGCTTCCTTCTATGAAGGCCTTTCTTCCACTTTTATATTGAGTCTCCACCTTCTATCTTTATGCACCTACTTTGAGAGCATAGTGGCCATTCTTAGTTCTATGTGCATTGTCCCAAGACTTGTTGATTGATGCATAACTTTGATATTGCTTGTTCGTAAACTATTTGTATCTAGTCACCCATATGAACTTTGAAGGTGTCCTATGCATTTATGTTTGCTACTCTATGAGGGACAAGCTGAATGCCACTATGCTATGTTTTCTTTATGTGAAACAAACAAATGTCTTGCAAAGCATTGTTATTCATTAATCTTTTGTTTGTGCCTTTTCATGTTGCAACTTAGTTTCTTTGTCTTATTGCAAGAACTTTGTCTTTCATGTTATGATCAAAGTACTATGATCCCAGCTTTGAATGTTTTACAAATACTTTGATCAAGTTTATGATGGTGCATGTCACCTCAAAAATTATTCTTTCTTTTTATCACTTACCTACTTAGCGACGAGCAGGAGTTAAGCTTGGGGATGTTGATACGTTGCTAACGTATCCATAATTTTTGATGTTCCATGCTTGGTTTTATCTACTCTCTTATATTTTATCCATACCTTGGATTACTTTTCATATGATTTCTTGGACTAACCTATTAACAAGAGCCACGGTGCCAGTTGCCTGTTTTCTGCTGTTTTTGGTTCCAGAAAGTCAGAAAATGAATATTCTCGGAATTGGATTGTACAAAAGCCAAAGTCGTTATTTTCTCGGAAGATTCATGGAGACAGAAGGAGAGACGAAGGGGGGGGCACAGGGTGGCCAAACCACCCCTAGGCGCGGGTCCCCCCAGGCCGCGCCAGGGCATGGTGTGGGCCCCCTGGCTGCTCACCGACCTTGCCTCTCCGCCTATAAGATGCCTCCCGATGCAAAAACCCTAAATCGTCAAGCCTCCAGCCACGAAAAGTTCCACAGCACCGCCGCCACCGAAGGGGAGATTCGGGGGACAGAAAGTCTCTATTCCGGCGCCCTGCCGGGACGGGGAAGTGCCCCCGGAGCCATCTCCATCGATCTCCACCGCCATCTCCATCACCATTGCTGATTCCCATGATGAGGAGGGAGTAGTTCTCTCTCGAGGCTAAGGGTTCTACCGGTAGCTATGTGTTCATCTCTCTCTCTATGCATGATCTTATTGAGATCATGAGCTTGTAATCTATAGATCAACCTTGCTACTCAAGTGCTTTAATAGATCTCTGCTCTCCCCATGTGTGTGAAGTTGACAGTGTGCATACCATGGTGGCACTTAGGCTAGAGATTACAAATACTTATTATGAGTTATATTTGGATTTGGATGTCTTTATGAAATTGTGTTGTTTGTTTGAACCATCTAGTTCTCAAGGTGATAGTGTGGGGTTAACTAGATGGGAAAGGCTTACTTTGAGGTGTGCTGTTATAGCCATACCATGGATTAGAGTGTCCAACCGGAGAGTAGTTCGGAGTAGTATCATGAAGATAATATATTTATATGAGAGTGTTCACTAGCGAAAGTATGATCCCTAGGCCTTGTTTCTAAGCATTGAAACACTGTTTCCAACTAGATCTGTTACATGTTTGCTTGTTGCCATCTTTATTTCAGTTTGCCTTTAGTCTCTTCCACGCCATCAAGCTATTTTCTATCACTGTTACCACTTATAATTATCTATACCACTTGTATTTCACTATCTCTTCGCCGAACTAGTGCACCTATACACCTGACAAGTGTATTGGGTGTGTTGGGGACACAAGATACTTCTTGTATCTTGATTACAGGGTTGCTTGAGAGGGGATACCTTTGACCACTTCCTCCTCGAGTTCGATAAACCTTGGGTGATCCACTTAAGGGAAAATGCTGCTATTCTACAAACCTCTGCACTTGGAGGCCCACTTAAGGGAAAAAATTCGTCTTTACCTGCTGGTCTGTTTTAACAGATTTCTACCATTTTCTGCATTTGCTTCTTGTTGGTTCCTTTTTCACTAGGCTACCTTGCTACTCAAGTGCTTTAATAGATCTCTACTCTCCCCATGTGTGTGAAGTTGATAGTGTGCACACCATGGTGGCACTTAGGCTAGAGATTACAAATACTTGTTATGAATTATATTTGGAGTTGGATGTCTTTATGAAATTGTGGTGTTTGTTTGAACCATCTAGTGCTCAAGGTGACAGTGTGGGGTTATCTAGATGGGAAAGGCTTACTTTGAGGTGTGCTGTTATAGCCCTACCATGGATTAGAGTGTCCAACCGGAGAGTAGTATCATGAAGATAATATATTTATATGAGAGTGTTCACTAGCGAAAGTATGATCCCTAGGCCTTGTTTCTAAGCATTGAAACACCGTTTGCAACTAGATCTATTACATGTTTGCTTATTGCCATCTTTATTTCAGTTTGCCTTTAGTCTCTTCCACGCCATCAAGCTATTTTCTATCACCGTTACCACTTATAATTATCTATACCACTTGTATTTCACTATCTCTTCGCTGAACTAGTGCACCTATACACCTGACAAGTGTATTGGGTGTGTTGGGGACACAAGAGACTTCTTGTATCTTGATTGCAGGGTTGCTTGAGAGGGGATACCTTTGACCACTTCCTCCCTGAGTTCGATAAACCTTGGGTGATCCACTTAAGGGAAAACTTGCTGCTGTTCTACAAACCTCTGCACTTGGAGGCCCAACAACTGTCTACAAGAACAGAAGTGCGTAGACATCAGCCATCAACTGTTTTGCTTGCCGTCATCAAGTCACGCTGCCTCAAAACAGCAATTCTCAAGTAGATCCTCCTGTTTTCACAAAACGGGACAAGTATCAAATACTTTGCAAACTGCAATGAGTTTTGCAAGAACCACATTTATAATTTGTAAATCTTACATATACCTTTTCATCCATGACCTCCTGTTGCAATCAAGCCCTTCCAAGAGTTCTCAACTCTAATGGAAGATTACTAAGTGTTTTTCCAAACATTCTCTTTTCATCCACGATGGAGGAAAACCCATCCAAAAGCTCGTACTCTATGTGCCTTATTCTATAGAATACAAAATGTAGCCCAACTATCCATCGAATGGAGAATGGCTTATTGGATGATTATGGAGAAAACACAAACATTCCAGAGTCATCGAATTACCTCCTAATGGTTATTGTATCAAGAAGAGAAGATCACCTTTTACGAGGATATCCCTCAGGCGTGGGTATTAATCTATGAAGTTGGACCCTTTTGCTAAGTTCCAAATGAAGCAATATATTCCCATGGTCGCAAAGGACCTCATTGGGATAGGCCAAGAACTACTAAGATATTTGCAAACAGACATCTAGACTAAGTTTATAATAAGAGATCAATTTATAATTGGTCTCCACTAAAATTGTCATCCCTTGGACGATTTTAGTGATTGCATGATCCCTATCCTCTGCACCTCCCCCGATCAACACGGCTAGTAGTGCATTATCAAAGGTAGACATTCAATAATGCAAATCACATCATCCATGTGACTCATGCTCGATCTTTTGATCTCTTGTGTTCTAAGGCCACGCTTCTATGGCGTGCTAGGCTCGCCAAATCTAACTTGTGTGCATTCGATGTGCAACATGGCTTACACCCACTATATACGAACGTAGATATGTCTGACCCCTACTCACCGTAGGGCGCCTCATAACGAAGAACTTTCTTGGTGGTGCACACACAAGGGGAACACGGAACATTAGAATTAAATAGGGATTATCTTATTTGCTACCGTTGAGTATCTAAATACTAGCACACAATAAGATGTAAAAATAGGTATCAACATCATATGTATAATGTGATATGATATGGTCCTTGCACCTTGATCTCCATCGAGCGCTCTGGCATGATCTCCATCTTGCCCTTGGTTTGACGCTAAGTCCACGACGCCTCCACCAGGTCGTCCATCGGAACGATGAATTTTACTATACTACTTAGTAACAGAAAATTAATGACTAATGCCATATCATAATCACATGCCCTCCTGCAAAATAAAGTTAGACGCCTCTACTGTATCTATTGCAAGTTTTACGTGGTTGTTAGGGCTTTCGCAATAGAACCATTTCTAATCTATGAACTTTCCAACCACAACATGGATCCGACAGTTGTCTCTACTACACCCCTTTCGGGGCCCTCTGTTGTAAATACTATATCAACTATTGAATGAGAGACAGACACCCACTAGCCACTTATACGGTACAAGCCGTATGTTAAGCGTGGAACCAATCTCGCGTACGAATACGCGTAAGGTCGGTTCGGTCCGCTTCATCAAACAATACCGCGATATAAACAAGTACACGTTAGAGGGTAACAACTAAGGGATCAATGCCCGCACAATACTTGTGCGTAATGGCCGTACAACACTCCTACACATAGATCGGCTTTGATACCACTGAAGGGGATCCGGAGCACAAAACAAAAAAATTCCTACGTTGGAACCCCAAAAACTGCCTAGGATCTATCTATGTAGTAATGCGGTAACGGCCAAGCATAGAGAATACATACCCTTGTAGACCGTATGCGGTTAACGTTCCGAGGGGAACGTGGTTGATGTGGTCGTACTCGTAGCCGACCTCAAGGTCGCGAAGCTCCTCGCAGGTCACCCCTTGCTCCTTCTTCATCATGCAGCAGCTCCGGCTCATGACATTTAAGCACCCCAAGTGTTGCGCCTCGTGTCTTCATACACATCCGGTGCACGATGAGACCTCCGGCTCCTCGATCCCACCGGGAGTGCGGAAGTTGATATCCGGCTAGGAATCCCTGCAGCGCAACAGCGTACTGCAGGTGTGCCTCGATCGCACATCCCAGACTTGGGGCCATGGTCACAAGGTATAGAGAGAGGGAGGGAGAAAGTCAACTAAAAGACTTCTCAAGTTGTGTGTTTAATCCCACCCATGGGCACCCCTTTATATAGGCGGAGGGGGTGTCCCAAGCCATGTGGGACTAATAGTTAAAGGAAAAATACCAGGATTTTCGTCCCAGCCAAATGGGCTGATTTCAGCCCAAAAGGAAAAAGACAACAGCAGCAGGCAGCAGCACAGGCCCCGGCCGGGTGGTCCCTGGGCGGCCCATCCCGCCCCTTGCCTCCCACGCGGGCGGCCTGGCGAGGCGACCCTGGGTGGGCTGGCTCTGCCTCCCAGCGGCCCAGCACGCCCGCCCGGTCCGCTCCCCCGCAAGCCCCGCATGGGCCGGGGTTGAGCAGGCCCGCGGCGGCTGCTCGCGGCGGCTGTGGCTCTCCCCGTGCAGCAGTTGCTATCCTCCCCTCATCTGCCAGCGCAGCCCAGCTGCGTGCTGCGCCGTGCGGCGGCTATTATCTGCCGCCGACGTGGGCTTTAGCTGTTTTCCCTTTTTCTTTTTCTGCAGCTTTTCTTCTAGGCTATTTCCCTCCGGGGATTTGGCCTAATATAAAAGTTACCTTTATAAATCTTAATATAAATATTATTTAGAATATATTAATTCACAATTAACATATAATAAATATATATTTAAATTCCCATTTATCTGGAAACACCTTTCCGGTCTTTTTCCTTTATTCTTTCTCCGACAACTTCAGATCTCTCTGCAGAACAATTCTAGCTTTCTCTTTCTCTACTGTGATTCCGTCTTACGAATGATCGCTCTCATCGTACCCTTAAGTGTATCCTCTCACGGCTCGGGAATGCTCTAGACATGATCTGTATCAATGATCAACAGAGCGACCAGGGATATCGATGTGACCCCTATGCATTCCTGATGACAATGTCGTTTGAACCGGTAAATGTAGCATCCATATTCCTTTTATTTCTTGATACGACTTGTCCGAGATCCGATCATTGGTATCACATACCTTGTTCAATCTCGTTCACAACAAGTTCTGTTTTCTTGTTACCGTGATATTACATCCCCGTGACCGAATCACATGTTGCAACATTTATGGATGTAACCTCACCAAGCCGGCCGTATGTATCTTTACCCGTCATGTGGGCGAACAAATCCTGCTCTTGACATATATTGCCTCAACGATTCCTCCGAGTACCTGAACACACCTTTATAACCATTGTATTACCAAGTGGCGCTTGATGCTATCAAAGCACTCTCGGGAGACTATGATTGATATAGCCTCACGGTCTAAGGAATTAGGAGTCTAGATTTAGTTGTTGCAACAATGAACTATATGACTTGATCGTGTTGCAATCCTTCGAGGAATGTCCATCACATCATTATCCAATGATATGACCCTGTTGTCAATTGGCATAAATGCCCATGATCTTGAAACCCAGATCATCCTCATGACCAACGAACTAGTATGAATAGAGGCTACTAGGGACTTGGTTGTTTCATACCACACGTGTACCAATGTTTCTACTTAGCACAGTTATAGCACAATATGAAACTATTATAAACTAATTGAGATATGACAATAAAAACCTATTTATTATTTGCCTCTAGGGTATATCTCCTTTAGCATGATCGACGCAAGCCCTAAACCATAGCATCTCCGCTAAATGCGACGTCTAAATTAGTTTTCGGTTCCCGCCGTTTATCTCCCGCTAGCCGATTCCCGTCACTATCTCCCGCCACGATTTCCCACCGTTTTTCCGCCTATTCTTCCCATTTCCTCTATAAATTCGGGCACCGAGATGTTCTCTCTTCACCCAGTTCAGCTGTTCCTCCTCTTTCTCTCACATTTCTTCTCCTCTCCATCATGAGTGTGCCTTGTTTGGACCCAGAGTATAGGCCTAGGAAGATGAAAGATGCTAGGTTGCCACAAGGGGTGACACACGAGCACTGTTGGTGCGGCCATCTTGCCAAGGTCAAGGAGTCGATCGATTTCTCCACCTGCATGGGCATGAAGTTTTTCATGTGTCCCAACTACGACACAAGCCCGCCCCAACAAGAAAGTTCGTCGTACGAGAGGCCTCCGGTATGTTTCCAGAGCATGGTTAATATGAACGATTCACGTAATTATGTGGTCTGTTAATCATTCTATTGATTTGCTTGCAGTCTCCTCCTCCACTTTGCAAGTGGTACCATTGGATTGACACGGAGCAGCCAACCTGGGGCGTGCAGGAGATTGCGGACAAAAGCCGACATGCAAGGGAGAGCTTTCTTGATGAGGAACATGCTGAAAGGAAGGCCACAAACGAAAAGAAGGAACGGGAGAGAGAAATGAAAGAATTCAGTGCATAACAAGCTCAAAACCGCGAGCTGAACATGTAGAGAAGGGAGGAAGAGGAGCGGCAGGAACAGGTGCGCAAGGATGCTCTCGAGGCGGAAAGGAAGAGATTAAGAGAAAGGGCTGCCGAGGCGCGGGTTGTAGAGGAACGTGGGGACAAGACCGGGATGTACTCATGCTGGACTTAGGGCAGGTAGATGTATGTATCAGTACCGATGTATCTTAATTTTAGTTGTAGTGTCCCAATGTATCTTAATTTAAGTTGTAGTATCTTGATGTATCTTCATTTCAGTTATAGTGCCATGATGTATCTTCATTTCAGTTATAGTGTTGTGATGTATCTTAAGCGCGACATTAGTTTGTACTTGTCAGTTAATTTCAGAGACAATATTGAAGGAGTTATGCCCTAGAGGCAAATAATAAAGTGTATTATTCGAAATGACTCCTATATGTTCATAATACGTTTCATACTATGCTAAAACTGTGTTAATACGAAACGTTAATACACGTGTGGTATGTAAACAACCGGTGTCTCTAGTTACCTCTAGCGAACTAGTTCATTGGTCATGATGATGGTCTGGGTTTCAAGATCATGGGCATTTATGCCAATTGACAATGGGGTCATGTTATTAGTTGAATAACATGATAGACAAACATTCGACCGTTATATCTCGAATGAGATCTAGTTACAAAGTTCACCATTGATGATAAAACACAGAGAACCTCGCAACCCGATCCTTTGACTGTGAGGTAATGCAAATCACCATTCCGGAAGAAGCATTTATGGTTATCAAGAATCATATCGTAAAAGGGTGATCAAAAAGACGCCACTCAGGTTTTTCGAAGGGATGCGTTGAGGAGTACATATCAAGACCAGGATTTGTCTAGTCCATGTAACGGACATATACATGTGGCCATCTCGGTGACGTTGCATTAATGAAGCTTGCAAGCATGTGATTTTGTCACGTAATGCAACGACATGAGAATGAGTAAACAAGTTCATTGGCAACGAGACCAAACTAAAGTATGGGATACTGAAGATCAAGTCTCGAATGAATTGGGTATCATATGACAAAGGGAACGGGAAACGACTATCTCACAGTTCGAGCGATTGTATTCGTGAAACACACGGGGGTCACATGGCCATCCAGGTCCCTCTGTTGATCATTGATGTGAGAGTAGTCTCAATCATGTCCGGGGTGTTTCCGAACCGAAGGATGTCACGCTTAAGGGTAGGGACGCTTAGGGTAGATGAGGTATCATATGAGAAATAGAGAAAGAGAAATCGGAATAGTTCCGGGTAACATCCGATGGAGATCGGAAGGGGTCCGGAAGGTGTTCCGGAGTGAAGGAATAATACAATATGTGTATTTGAATATCAATTGGAGAATTAATATTAAATATATATTTTATTATTAAAGGCACCATAATACTAATGGGCCTCACCCGAAGGGAGGCCCAATAAGGCATGGCGCCTAGGGAGAGGGGGACAGCCGGCCTAGGCTTGGTGGGCTGCCCCAATGAGGCCCACCTAGGGCCGGCGGCTGCCCCTAGGTGGCCGGTGGGTGTGGGGGTTAGTCCCACACCGCCTGGCCCTAGGGTGGTGCGCCTCCTCCCACTATATATAGGGGTCTCCCCCCCTTTGGAATCATCCCATTCCCTCTCATTCTCTCTCTCATCCATTGAGGACTTCTCCGTAATATTGGGGAGGACCTCGTGGGTGAGTTCTCCACCTTCACACCACCATCGTGTGATCTGCGATCCGGCATCTACTTCTTCCGCTGCTCGGCTGGATCGGAGTCTGGTTGACGTCTCCTACACCGGATGTGTGACGAACTTCGGAGGCACCACATTTGGGGTGCTGCTCGTCTTCATCAATATACGCTTCCTCCGTAAGGCGTGCCTCGGTCTTCAAAGGTATGAATACTGTATCCCTTCTCAGTTACTTATGTCTATATAGTATAGATCCTGGTATTAGTGTTCGAGTAGATAGATTTTTTTTGTTTTCTGCTACAGAACCCTTCAGTGGTATCAGAGCGGGTCTATGGGTAGACATGTCGTACGGATAGAACACATAGCAATATGTGGGCATTGATTATCTAGTTGCTACCCTCTTTTAATGTTCATGTTCATATCGTGACACTGTTTGATGAAGCGGCCCCAACCGACCTCACGTGGTGATTCACGAGACTGGTCCACAAATCAAAGTGGCTTAGGGGGGTGTCCGTCTCTCTGCAGTAGTTGATATGGCATCAACATTGGAGGGCCCTGAAAAGGGAAGAAGAACGGCAATCATGGAATCCATGTTGTGGCTCCACATTCGTAGGTGGGAAGGGGTTCTACTGCGAAAGCCCTAAAGCCGTGTAAAACTTGCAATAGATAATATAGAAGCGTCTATTTTTATTATTGCATAGGGGCATGTATTATAACATGGCAATGATAAGCTTATTAAACTTTCATTGAATCTATTGATGATGATTAAGATGCTATAACCACGTCATAACACTTTACTTTTGAAGTATTACTTATTATGCTAAGTATATTTATATTCGACGTTAGCATGATAAGATAATCCCTCATAGTATTCTAGTTAATGTATTCCCCTTGTGTGTGCACCACCAAGAAAGTTCTTTGTTATGAGGCCGGCCATGATGATTAGGGGTTAGACATATCTATGTTCGCATACAGTGGGTGCAAGCCATGTTGCACTGCGGATACACACGAGTTAGAACTGGTGAGCCTAGCATGTACAGATATGGCCTTGGAATAAAGGAGACCGAAAGGTCGAGCATGAATCACATAGTTGATGTGATCGACATTAGGGAATGTCCACCTTTGATACTGCACTGATGGCCGTGATGATCGGGGAGGTGCAGGGGATTGGGATCATGTGATCACTAAACGAGTAGAGGGATGTTCGTTTAAGTGGAAGTTCTTTTGTTTTAAGTTTGAAAACATAATTAAAACTTGAACTCATTATTATGAACATGGTCTAAACACTTTGCAAATCCATTGTAGATGTCTCGCCCACCCACCTTCAACTTTAGCACTTTCCTCGAGAAGGACAAGCTGAAAACTGATGGAACCAACTTCACCGCATGGTTCTGCAATCTTAGGATCCTCCTAGTCCCCTACAAGTTGACTTACGTCATCGAGGCTGAGCTTCCGGCTAAGCCTGTAGATTCCGCCTCCTAGGACGAAAAGAATGTCTGGCAGTCCAAGGCGGATGATTTCTCCCTCATCCAGAGTGGAATGCTCTATTCCATGGAGCCGGAGCTTCAAAAGCATTTTGAGAAGATGAATGCTTTTGAGATCATTGAGGATCTCAAGGCCGTCTTTGCTCCACAGGCCCATGTAGAGAGGTATGATGCTTCCGAGCTCTTCTTCTCTGCTAAAATGGAAGAACACAGCAGTATTAGTGAGCATGTGGTCAAAATGTCTGGCTACGTTAAGCGTTTGAACGCCCTGAATTGCAAAATCCCGTAGGAGCTCGCAATTGATAGGGTGCTGCACTCGCTGCCCCCTAGCTATAAGAGTTTTGTGATGAACTACAACATGCAAGGGATGACTAAGACCCTTGCTGAGGTGTTCGCCATGCTCAAAACTGTCGAGGTTGAAATCAAGAAAGAGCACACGGTGTTGATGGTCAATAAGACCACCAACTTTAAAAAGCCAGGGCAAAAGGGAAAAGGCAAGGGCAAGAAGTCCAAGAAGGATAGCAAGATCGTTGCCAGTACCTCAAAGACTACCAAGCCCAGCCCTAAGCCAGGCACTACGTGCTACTACTTCAAAGGGGATGGGCACTGGAAATGCAACTGCCCCAAGTACCTTGAAGACAAGCGAGTCGGCAAGATAGCCGCCAAGGACAAAGGTATATATGATATACATGTTATTGATGTATTCCTTACAAGCGCCAGGAGTAACGCCTGGGTATTTGATACCGGATCTATTCCTCACATTTGTAACTCTCGGCAGGATCTGCAGAGTAGGAGGCGTCTGAGGAAGGACGGGGTGATGATGCGTGTCGGCAATGGTTCGAGAGTCGAAGTGATGGCCGTCGGCAGCCTGCATCTCCATCTACCGTCAGGATCACTGTTGGTTTTTAATAAATGCTATTATGTACCCGCATTGAGTATGAATATTGTGAGTGGGTCTTGCTTGTTGCAAGACCATTATTCGTTTAAATTAGGAACAAATGGTTGTTCAATTTATATGAATGATATTTTCTATGTTCATGCTCCTGTGTGTGATGGTTTATTCTTACTTGATCTTGATTGTAATACACACATCCATAGTGTTGATGCTAAACATTGTAAACATAGTGATGGTAATTCCATGTTTATGTGGCATTGCCGTCTTGGTCACATTGGCATAAAACGCATGAAGAAGCTTCATTCAGAAGGGCTTCTTGGATCATTGGATTTCGAATCCCTTGATACATGTGAGCCATGCCTCATGGGCAAGATGACTAGGACACCGTTCTCCGGGACAGTAAAGAGAGATGTAGACCTACTGGGAATCATACATACGGATGTATGTGGACAAATGAGCGTCTCAACGCGCAATGGTTATCGTTAGTTTGTTACCTTTACTGACGACTTAAGCAGATATGGATATATCTACTTAATGAAGCACAAGTCTATAACTACCTCGGTGAATTACGCTCCTAGTTACAAGCCTAGATGAGCGGAAATGGTTAAAATAGTACGGTGGGGCTCAGATGCCAATCACAGGTAGACCTTTCGGCCGTCCTAACCATTTCCGAACATCGGGACAAGAACGGGCGGCGTAATCGGCAGGCGAAGGGATCAACTACATACACAAATGAGTATGTATGCAAGCCACCATACAATGGTTCTCAGAGTCATTCCATCTAGAAAGAAAGGAAATATTGCAACGCCATACGGCAAGATCCAAATATCCTAGATAGATATAATAGTTTAGGATATCTCCTCATACATCAAACATCAGAGTATCAAGCGGAAGCGGAAAACAAGATCCGAGTACGGATAAGAAGCAAATCGGCATAAGATGCCCCATAAATAAACACATCCCACCCACAGATCTCACGGATCCCCGTTCCCGGAATCTCTACACCGAATGATCGTTGCCCACATCGTCCGTCTCCTCCACCTAGTATCCATCTTGCGAGTTTACCTACTCATCTGAATCAAACAATTTATCGTGTAAGACCCTAGGGGTACTCAGCAAGTCTTTATGCTGCTAAAGGGGACACAACCTGGGGTGACGCAAATGCAGCAAAAGATAAACCCTAACAATTCTATAGATACTCGCTAACCATCCGCCTAACCAGAGATAGACGGATGTCCGTGAATTAATAACAACAGTTATAATGGTAATATCAACAGATCCATCCTCCTCCTCGCTTACCGACGAGGAAGCGGACGAACAACCCCCCCATCCGTTGGCAGTTTTATTAACCATTCCATGAGTGTTGCACTATTTACTAGTCAGTTACTTAGTCAAATTAAAAGCGGTACTTTAGTTATGCTTGTCTATGATCGAGAAACTGTGCTCCAAGTCGTCCATAACTGCGGACACGGCTTTCAGAAAGTTTTACCCTGCAGGGGTGCACAAATAGCAACACACACTCGATCAACCTCGGAAAAACCAAATCAAAACCCAACGAGGCAGTCACGATAAAGCGATCACAGGATTCAGAAATATTTCAGGGGGCCACCCCATTAAGCTACCCGCGACGAAGTTGGCCGACTCCGAGACGGACTCAAGATTTGCGCCAATGGCTGTAAACGACTGGGAACCCGAAAGTGTGACTGGGCTTGTCGATACCGCGAAAACACTCCGCTTACCTAAACAGTACAGGTGCAGTACCTCGCACAATTTTAAATAAAGCAGTAAAGCATGGCATAAGTACAGGATAGTAAATAAAACCTCAAACTAGTTTGTGGCCCCAATAAATAAGAATAAATCAAGCTCTGGCTCAGGGGGGGTTCATAAGCCTCCCGGATGTGGATAGCGCGAATATTCAAGGAACAGGAATCAAGTACTCGGGGTCCTACGTGACACAAGTGAGCCTGAAAAACCAAATAGCAAATATGGCTCACCGATGCCACTTTCATTAGTTATCCCATTACTACTCAGGTTAAGTTGTTTAGGTACCTCGTTATCCAACAGACACTCACATACCCTACACATGCGGTTCTACGACTCGCATGGCTCAAACAACTCCTGTAGTAATGGCTCATGGGATGGAGGAACAAGCTTTGGTGGGGTTTAAAAGTAAAGGCTATGCAATACTTGGGATTCAGTTTAATGCAAACGCGACTCAATGATGCAAGAATAAGATAGAGGCAATAGGTAGTATATGTATGCAAGCATGTGGTAGTGCTTGCCTGGTAGCTCAGTTGAAGCGAGAGAAGGATCTGGGTAGTGCTCCTGGGTCTCTTGATATATCCCCTGCTCAGCGTCTATTCGAAGAAGAACCAAACAAACAAGGGCCAACATAAATAAAGTGCACAAGCATATGAATAAATGCGACAAGCAACCAATCATGCCATGATGAATGATGCACAATTTGCATGGCAATAAAGTAGCATGGCATGGGGGAGGTGTGGAATACAAGAATAAACCATTTTATTGAGTTTTAGCCTCATTTTAACCTCATATTAGTTGCTGTATACTTTATATTTATATGATGCATGCTGCAAATCAGAACATGGAATGCATAACAGAAAGGTCTCGTCGAGCTAATCATTTTACACATATTATTTGTCAAATTTGGAGTTGTAAAACAAAAGTTATTAATTAATTAAGGAAAAAGGGCATTTTATTGTAATTCTAATCAACTTGTAATTTAATGTGTTCAAAATATATTTTGAAGACCATATTTGAATTCCTCACATTTTTCTGATCTCAAAACATATATTATTTGTATTATTTGGATTTATAATTTAAAAGTTATTTGAAACAGATTTGAAATTTGAATTTAAAAAAATAATATGAAAAGATTTGAATTAAAACAGAAATAAATAGAAAATTTTCTCACTTGCGCCGATCTAGCCACCGTCAATGACAAGTGGGCCACTGCTGACTGGGACACACGTGCACAGAAATTCTTCTGTCACCGCGAGCCCGCCCAGCCACAGCGTATGACAGGTGGGGTCCGAGGCTTTGCTGACCCACATGCCAGTGGCGAGAGGGGGCTTGCCACGCAGCACAGCGAGGGAGCGCCGGTTGTGTGTTCGAAACAGCGGGGAGGTTTTTGCAAAAAGGGCGGGGAGGCTGACTGGTGGGCTCGGTGGGACTGCGGGTTGAGCAAAAAGAAAAAGAGGGGGTTTCCTGCAAAACGACACGGCCCGCACTGTGCTTCTTCTCTGTTCTCTGCCTCGAGCGACAGATCGGTGCGCGGCGCGGGCGGGGATCGATCACGCAACCTGGGCGTGCGCGCGGAGACGGTCACCGCTGGGCTAGGGCGGGGTAGTTGTTAGGGGGTCAGGCGCGGCCTAGATAGGGTTTTGCGCGACGTGGGAGCGAGCAGACGCGCGCGCTCGTCGGTGCACCGAGGGTGCTCAACGGAACGTACGTCGCGGCCAGGACGCGACGACGATGGCGAGGGTGTCTAGGAGGTTGCGTGGCTCACCGAGAGTGTGTCGGTGGTGGTGGATCGGGTCGGCGAGCAGCAGGACGACGGTGATGCAGAGGCCCAGCGGATTAGGGTTTGGCGTCGGGCTCGGCGAGTGCAGCGGTTCTGGGGCTCCTCCTGCTCGGCTCCGTGTACAGGGTGACGTAGGGGAGCTCCACGGTCTTCCTCGACACCAGAGACCGACACGCCACCGGCTGGAAGAGGGGGGATCGGTGGAGACCGACGGTGGCCGGCGTTGGGGTAGGTGGGGCGATGGAGAAGAGAGGGAAGAGCGGCAGGCGCCCTGGGGTAGATCTGGGGGAGGCAGCAGGCGGGAGAGAGGGGTGGGTAAAGCAGAGAGGGAGAGGGGTGCCGTGGGGGGAAGTGGGTAGGGTTAAAGGTGGCTCGGCCACCTTTTTCTCCTTCCTCTCCTCACGTGCATGGGCTGGTTCGGCCAGGCAGGGGCAGGTGGTGATGGGGCTGCCAGGTGGGGGCGGCCGGTTGGTGAGGAGGCTCGGGCTGGGGGTCCTCATGGCAGAGAGAGAAAAGAGAGAGGGAGGAAGAGAGGGAGCTCGGGATGGAGCTAGGGTCGGGTAGGGGAAGGCTCGGGTTAGGGTTTTTGCTGGGAATGGGGTAGCTAGGTAGGGCCAGGGTGACAAGGTGGGGCCGAGCTAGGAGAGATAGGAGAGAGGCCGAGAGAGAAGGGAGGAAGCTAGGGTTAGCTAGAGGACTCGGTTAGGGTAGGTTTAGATGGGGTATGGTTTAGAGAGGAGGTTAAGAGAGAGAAGAGATGAGTGGTATGGTTTAGGGTTAGAGAGAGAGACAAGATGGGGTGGCTTTCTTTTGACAAGACCAAGCTAGAACAAGTCAAGCTCAACAAGATCTAGACAGGAAAAGAGAGGGTGAGATAAAAAGGTGGTGAGGGAAAGGATGGAGGTAGATGTAGGTTTTGGGGTTAGATGCTTGCATGCATCAAGCAAGATCAAGCATAAGAGGGTAGAGAGAGATATGGGGAAAAGATCCACTCAAAATTCAAATAAAATCCAAAGGAGAAGGAATGGTGATGCTTTGCATGGCCCATGCATAATAATTAATACCATGCTTATTTTTGTGAAAACAAGATTATTTACATGGCATTATTCTTATGCATTCCAAAATGTGGAGTAAGGCCTAAGCAAAAGAAGTTAAAAGAAAGTTCCAAGTGGAGTAGATGGAGATGATCACATTTGATTATAATTGGGACTTGCTAGTGTGTATATTCCACTAGATGCTTACTATTCCCAAAAATATTCCCACATGAGCATAAATCCATAATACTCCATATGGAAGCTAGGAAAAAGGGTTCCACTCACAAGGCATGCAAAGGTGGCCATGTGGCTCTCATATATCAATAATGTGAAAACAACATGATGCTAAGATGAGAGCATGTGGAAATAGAATTGGATCCATCCCAACCCATATGAGCTAGAGGTAAAACCCAAAAGAAAAACAATTGCAAGCTCATGGATAATGGAATGGTGGAAAGATGGGGTGATGACAAGAAAGGTGGTGGAGTTAAATAAAAGATATGCCCCCAACTCAACTTGGGCATTTAAACAATATATCAACAACCAAATACAATATCAAGAGGCAAATACAATTAATAATGCATATGAGATAAGAACCAAATGGAAAAGGGTTTTATATGATGCTCAAATGCAAGGTGGCATGATGACATGAGCATGATATAATTATGATGCAACAATTATATATATGAAGTAGCCATTATATTACTAGACCAAGTATCATTACAATTGTTAGACAATTGGGATGCTACAACTCTCCCCCACTAAACAAGAATCTCGCCCCGAGATTCCTAGGAAAAAGAAAACAACACAAGGAGAGGCAGGTGTTCGAACGAAGGTGACCCTCACGTTCCCCAGAGGATGAAGAACGGGATGTTGCGAACACTACACCTTGCAAAACTTGCTAGACTTGTTGCGAGTCTTGCGTTTTGCTTGAGAAACAACGGTTTGAAGAGTTGAAGGATTGTCGTGAGACAAGAAGGATAGGATGGACATAGCTCCGGTTTTTCCGAAGAAACATGATAAGAGAAAACGAACCACTCGAGAAAGAAAAAGACAAGATGATGTATCATGAATAAAGAAAGACACACCGTTAAGATTAAAGATTTACCGATACTAGAGATGATGAAAATCTTTGTGTCGCCGGAAGGAAAGAGCTAGATTGGAGAGGTTTTGAACCACTATGACAATAGCATCGTATCTTCTCTCGGATTTGAGAAATGAAGTACGGAAACAATATTGCCTTCAAACAATAGAGTTCCTTGATATCAACAGAAAGATTTAGTTAGACATCGTCGGATTAGATTCTTCTTGCGCCGGTAAGACCCAAAGGATCACGCAATTGAGGTGCGCGGATATAACTTCCAGAGACGGATGTGAAGCTAGATCATGGTGGAATTCCGAGAAGCAAAGAATATGGAGGATTTGGAGTTTATTGTAGAGATACTTGTTGCTTTCTTTAGCCTTGAGGCTAACACAATAGATTTGCGGCTGATGGCATCAACCATAATTGGCTTTGCCACAGAAAAAGAATTGATGAAACAAAGAGAGAGATAGTTTCCTTTCATCTTGTTTGGGGATGTCGAGCATCGGTAGAAAGACGAGGACCGAAAGGAGTTTGCGTTTGTTTCCACCAGATAATTGAAGATTTTGCTCCATCTAGAATAGACAGACCACCAACAAGAGATTATTGATTACTTTCTTTGAGAGAGCACTCCGGAAAACAAAGACGGAAGTAAAAGTATCAAGGAATAAAGGCCACTTCTAACTTCCGTGGAATGAGTGAAATCACATTAATTCACCAATTCAATGTACAAGAGCGAATGATAAGAGTAGTGGTATGGTAGCTACTCCATCCCGCACTCAAAGCATTACTCCGCACATGAATAAGAAAACCATGCGACCCAACTACCGAAAGAGACTGAAGATATTGACAAGAACTCATGGAACTCCGCTAGAAAACAAGGATAGATGCAAACGATTCGCCGGATTCACGATAGATAAGGGTGATGATGTTGTCGTCATGTCTGAAGTACCAAGCCACCAGAAAGATATGAAGGAAGATTACGGAGACAACTGCAAGATTCAACAGCTACAGAAAAGATAACACCAACTTGAACGGAAGGAATACAAGATCTGGAAGGTCTTCATGGCCTCCGGTGGATTGAGCATGGATGATAGAACGAGAGGGTTTCAAAAGATCACTTGACGAGACTGAGGTGAAAGAACTCCATGTTGTTCTTGAAATGATTGAGGGAGATTTAGCAGTTTTGAGGAAAACTTCGGCGGGACGACGATGATAACTTGCCAACAAGGAACAACTCCGGATTTGTTGAAGATGGAGGATGGAATTAACAATGGACTTGCTAATTCCAGAATTGAAGCAATGTATTTAGCAGAAGGACGTGGTCGAGATAGGTGACTTCAAGAAGCCAGAATTCACACTTTGAGACTTTGCACACAGGCAGTGCTCACGAAGCTTGAGAGAAAGGGACACAGATGATCTTCCATGTTCTTTCATTGATATGGAATAGGCAAGCATATTATCAACATATACCACCATGGATTAACAGGATATTCCCAGAATATCAAGTTCAAGAGGCGGGAGAAACGAACAAATGCTCGAACACTTCCTGAGCTCAACGCTCTTAGAAAGATCAATATTACGAGCACGGGTTCGTGTTGAAGAAGATGCACTGGAAGAATAGATTATCTGGTCCTTCGGTAGAAAAAGAGATGTCACCTGGTTCACATTGTCGATAGGATCACCGGTTACAAAGATAAAGAGATCTTGGTTAAGAACCGATGATAGCTCATACCTTAAGCAAAGCTATCAGAAGCGAAAAGATGCAATTCCCTCGTATCCAGGAGAATTGTGCAGATATGGGGTTCAAAAGATGTGCAGCATGATGGACAGATGATAGACCGCCGTAGTGATTTGGGAAACTCCGGATTGCCAAAGATGCTTGAATATGCAAAGATATGATCACGGTGTACTCAAAATCACAGGAGATAACCGTCACCATTTGGAGGATAGCGATGACAGCATTTTCCATATTCCACTCATGATAAGTGTCATATAGCTATGTCGAGAACCAAATTACAATCACCAGCATCGGATCGACACATGTTATGTAATTAGCCCACAAGAATTGGAGATGGAATGAAACTCTAGGATTAAGCGCCGGTGACAAAAGAATGAGTTAGCATGGATATGCTGATAAAAGGGAGGTAGATAATGTTTCACACACGACTGGAAAGGAGTGTGGAAACATAGATATATCAAAGAAAAATTTTCCGCATTTTTCAGCATTAAAATACCAATAGATGCGCAAAATCACTTATCAGACAGAGATTAGCAACTGATGCTTACACAGAATGTGAAGTTGCTAGAAGGAAGGACACCCTTAAGAAGATGGCACCGGTTAACAAGGAGTCAGATAGATCGCGCCGGTTTGCAAAAGCCTGTCGGTATGGAATGTACCAACAGTTGATAACCAAAAGGCAGATGGTGATAACAAATTGGATGCAACAGATAGACAAGAAATTACACACACACACACACTTTCTATGGTACTACGGAAACCCAGAACACGTGAATCCTAGTTTGAATTTAAGAAGAGGATTGAAAACGTTACACTTCCTTACCAGAAAAGGGTGGTGGTTGGGTAAGAAGAAAAATGGAAGCAGTCCTACTCTCGCGTTTTGTTTTTCCCTAGTATACATAGCTACCAAAAATAATTGCTAGACTGACAACGACCATTTGGCTGAGACCCTGAAGGGCGGGATGGCTCTGATACCAATTGTAACTACCTCGGTGAATTACGCTCCTAGTTACAAGCCTGGATGAGCGGAAATGGTTAAAATAGTATGGTGGGGCTCAGATGCCACTCACAGGTAGACCTTTCGGCCGTCCTAACCATTTCCGAACATCGGGACAAGAACGGGCGGCGTAATCGGCAGGCGAAGGGATCAACTACATACACAAATGAGTATGTATGCAAGCCACCATACAATGGTTCTCAGAGTCATTCCATCTAGAAAGAAAGGAAATATTGCAACGCCATACGGCAAGATCCAAATATCCTAGATAGATATAATAGTTTAGGATATCTCCTCATACATCAAACATCAGAGTATCAAGCGGAAGCGGAAAACAAGATCCGAGTACGGATAAGAAGCAAATCGGCATAAGATGCCCCATAAATAAACACATCCCGCCCACAGATCTCACGGATCCCCATTCCCGGAATCTCTACACCGAATGATCGTTGCCCACATCGTCCGTCTCCTCCACCCAGTATCCATCTTGCGAGTTTACCTGCTCATCTGAATCAAACAATTTATCGTGTGAGACCCTAGGGGTACTCAGCAAGTCTTTATGCCGCTAAAGGGGACACAACCTGGGGTGACACAAATGCAGCAAAAGATAAACCCTAACAATTCTATAGATACTCGCTAACCATCCGCCTAACCAGAGATAGACGGATGCCCATGAATTAATAACAACAGTTATAATGGTAATATCAACATATCCATCCTCCTCCTCGCTTACCGACGAGGAAGCGGACGAACAACCCCCCCATCCGTTGGCAGTTTTATTAACCATTCCATGAGTGTTGCACTATTTACTAGTCAGTTACTTAGTCAAATTAAAAGCGGTACTTTAGTTATGCTTGTCTATGATCGAGAAACTGTGCTCCAAGTCGTCCATAACCGCGGACACGGCTTTCAGAAAGTTTTACCCTGCAGGGGTGCACAAATAGCAACACACACTCGATCAACCTCGGAAAAACCAAATCAAAACCCAACGAGGCAGTCACGACAAAGCGATCACAGGATTCAGAAATATTTCAGGGGGCCACCCCATTAAGCTACCCGCGACGAAGTTGGCCGACTCCGAGACGGACTCAAGGTTTGCGCCAATGGCTGTAAACGACTGGGAACCCGAAAGTGTGACTGGGCTTGTCGATACCGCGAAAACACTCCGCTTACCTAAACAGTACAGGTGCAGTACCTCGCACAATTTTAAATAAAGCAGTAAAGCATGGCATAAGTACAGGATAGTAAATAAAACCTCAAACTAGTTTGTGGCCCCAAGAAATAAGAATGAATCAAGCTCTGGCTCAGGGGGGTTCATAAGCCTCCCGGATGTGGATAGCGCGAATATTCAAGGAACAGGAATCAAGTACTCGGGGTCCTACGGGACACAAGTGAGCCTGAAAAACCAAATAGCAAATATGGCTCACCGATGCCACTTTCATTAGTTATCCCATTACTACTCAGGTTAAGTTGTTTAGGTACCTCGTTATCCAACAGACACTCACATACCCTACACATGCTGTTCTACGACTCGCATGGCTCAAACAACTCCTGTAGTAATGGCTCATGGGATGGAGGAACAAGCTTCGGTGGGGTTTAAAAGTAAAGGCTATGCAATACTTGGGATTCAGTTTAATGCAAACGCGACTCAATGATGCAAGAATAAGATAGAGGCAATAGGTACTATATGTATGCAAGCATGTGGTAGTGCTTGCCTGGCAGCTCAGTTGAAGCGAGAGAAGGATCTGGGTAGTGCTCCTGGGTCTCTTGATATATCCCCTGCTCAGTGTCTATTCGAAGAAGAACCAAACAAACAAGGGCCAACATAAATAAAGTGCACAAGCATATGAATAAATGCGACAAGCAACCAATCATGCCATGATGAATGATGCACAATTTGCATGGCAATAAGTAGCATGGCATGGGGGAGGTGTGGAATACAAGAATAAACCATTTTATTGAGTTTTAGCCTCATTTTAACCTCATATTAGTTGCTGTATACTTTATATTTATATGATGCATGCTGCAAATCAGAACATGGAATGCATAACAGAAAGGTCTCGTCGAGCTAATCATTTTAGACATATTATTTGTCAAATTTGGAGTTGTAAAACAAAAGTTATTAATTAATTAAGAAAAAAGGGCATTTTATTGTAATTTTAATCAACTTGGAATTTAATGTGTTCAAAATATATTTTGAAGACCATATTTGAATTCCTCACATTTTTCTGATCACAAAACATATATTATTTGTATTATTTGGATTTATAATTTAAAAGTTATTTGAAACAGATTTGAAATTTGAATTTAAAAAAATAATTTGAAAAGATTTGAATTAAAACAGAAATAAACAGAAACTTTTCTCACTTGCGCCGATCTAGCCACCGTCAATGACAAGTGGGCCACTGCTGACTGGGACACACGCGCACAGAAATTCTTCTGTCACCGCGAGCCCGCCCAGCCACAGCGTATGACAGGTGGGGTCCGAGGCTTTGCTGACCCACACGCCAGTGGCGAGAGGGGTCTTGCCACGCGGCACAGCGAGGGAGCGTGGGTTGTGTGTTCGAAACAACGGGGAGGTTTTTGCAAAAAGGGCGGGGAGGCTGACTGGTGGGCTCGGTGGGACTGCGGGTTGAGCAAAAAGCAAAAGAGGGGGTTTCCTGCAAAACGACACGTCCCGCACTGTGCTTCTTCTCTGTTCTCTGCCTCGAGCGACAGATCGGTGTGCGGCGCGGGCGGGGATCGATCACGCGACCTGGGCGTGCGCGCGGAGACGGTCACTGCTGGGCTAGGGCGGGGTAGTTGTTAGGGGGTCAGGCGCGGCCTAGATAGGGTTTTGCGCGACGTGGGAGCGAGCAGACGCGCGCGCTCGTCGGTGCACCGAGGGTGCTCGACGGAACGTACGTCGCGGCCAGGACGCGACGACGATGGCGAGGGTGTCTAGGAGGTTGCGTGGCTCACCGAGAGTGTGTCGGTGGTGGCGGATCGGGTCGGCGAGCAGCAGGACGACGGTGATGCAGAGGCCCAGCGGATTAGGGTTTGGCGTCGGGCTCGGCGGGTGCAGTGGTTCTGGGGCTCCTCCTGCTCGGCTCCGTGTACAGGGTGACGTAGGGGAGCTCCACGGCCTTCCTCGACACCAGAGACCGACACGCCACCGGCTGGAAGAGGGGGGATCGGTGGAGACCGACGGTGGCCGGCGTTGGGGTAGGTGGGGCGATGGAGAAGAGAGGGAAGAGCGGCAGGCGCCCTGGGGTAGATCTGGGGGAGGCAGCAGGCGGGAGAGAGGGGTGGGTAAAGCAGAGAGGGAGAGGGGTGCCGTGAGGGGAAGTGGGTAGGGTTAAAGGTGGCTCGGCCACCTTTTTCTCCTTCCTCTCCTCACGTGCATGGGCTGGTTCGGCCAGGCAGGGGCAGGTGGTGATGGGGCTGCCAGGTGGGGGCGGCCGGTTGGTGAGGAGGCTCGGGCTGGGGGTCCTCATGGCAGAGAGAGAAAAGAGAGAGGGAGGGAGAGAGGGAGCTCGGGTTGGAGCTAGGGTCGGGTAGGGGAAGGCTCGGGTTAGGGTTTTTGCTGGGAATTGGGTAGCTAGGTGGGGCCAGGGTGACCAGGTGGGGCCGAGCTAGGAGAGAGAGGAGAGAGGCCGAGAGAGAAGGGAGGAAGCTAGGGTTATCTAGAGGACTCGGTTAGGGTAGGTTTAGATAGGGTATGGTTTAGAGAGGAGGTTAAGAGAGAGAAGAGATGAGTGGTATGGTTTAGGGTTAGAGAGAGAGACAAGATGGGGTGGCTTTCTTTTGACAAGACCAAGCTAGAACAAGTCAAGCTCAACAAGATCTAGACAGGAAAAGAGAGGGTGAGATAAAAAGGTGGTGAGGGAAAGGATGGAGGTAGATGTAGGTTTTGGGGTTAGATGCTTGCATGCATCAAGCAAGATCAAGCATAAGAGGGTAGAGAGAGATATGGGGAAAAGATCCACTCAAAATTCAAATAAAATCCAAAGGAGAAGGAATGGTGATGCTTTGCATGGCCCATGCATAATAATTAATACCATGCTTATTTTTGTGAAAACAAGATTATTTACATGGCATTATTCTTATGCATTCCAAAATGTGGAGTAAGGCCTAAGCAAAAGAAGTTAAAAGAAAGTTCCAAGTGGAGTAGATGGAGATGATCACATTTGATTATAATTGGGACTTGCTAGTGTGTATATTCCACTAGATGCTTACTATTCCCAAAAAATTCCCACATGAGCATAAATCCATAATACTCCATATGGAAGCTAGGAAAAAGGGTTCCACTCACAAGGCATGCAAAGGTGGCCATGTGGCTCTCATATATCAATAATGTGAAAACAACATGATGCTAAGATGAAAGCATGTGGAAATAGAATTGGATCCATCCCAACCCATATGAGCTAGAGGTAAAACCCAAAAGAAAAACAATTGCAAGCTCATGGATAATGGAATGGTGGAAAGATGGGGTGATGACAAGAAAGGTGGTGGAGTTAAATAAAAGATATGCCCCCAACTCAACTTGGGCATTTAAACAATATATCAACAACCAAATACAATATCAAGAGGCAAATACAATTAATAATGCATATGAGATAAGAACCAAATGGAAAAGGGTTTTATATGATGCTCAAATGCAAGGTGGCATGATGACATGAGCATGATATAATTATGATGCAACAATTATATATATGAAGTAGCCATTATATTACTAGACCAAGTAGCATTACAATTGTTAGACAATTGGGATGCTACAAAGTCTAAAACCTTTGAAATGTTCAAGGAATTTCAGAAAGAAGTAGAGAATCAACTTAACAAGAGAATCAAGCATCTTCGATCGGATCGAGGAGGCGAGTATTTGATTTATGTGTTTAACATGCACTTGACGGACTGTGGGATTATCCCACATCTTAAGCCAGCCGGACACCACAGCGTAATGGTGTGTCGGAATGTCGTAACCGAACCCTATTAGATAGTGTGCGGTCCATGATGTCTTTAACTGATTTGTCTGTGTCTTTTTGGGGATACACGTTAGAAACCGCTGCTTTTATTTTAAACCGAGCACCATCCAAATCAGTGGAGACAACCTCATATGAGATATGGTATGGTCAGAAGCCAGAGTTATCATTTCTGAAAGTTTGGGGTTGTGAGGCGTACGTTAAGAAACTGCAGCCTGACAAACTCGAATCCAAATCAGAAAAATGTATCTTTGTGGGATATCCAAGGGAAACCATTGGGTATACTTTCTACAATCAAGCCGAAGGCAAGACACTTGTCGCAAAAACCGGCACCTTTCTCGAGAAAGAGTTTCTTGCTAAAGGAGTGAGTGGAAGGAAAATTGAGTTAGATGAAATTGTTGACCCTTCTCTCCAAATTATGAGTAGCGCAACGGAAGCTGTTCTGAAACCGCTCTCCAACATGGAGGAAGAGCCCATTGATGATGATCAAAACAATGACGTCGAGACTCCTGAGGTTCGCAGGTCTACAAGAATTTTTGCCACTCCTGATTGGTACAGTAGCCTTGTAATGTCTGTCATCCTAGATGAACAGGAAGAACCTGCAAACTACAAAGAAGCTATGGAAAGTGCTAACTCCGGGAAATGGCTAGAAGCCATGAAATCCGAAATAGGATCCATGCATGAGAACCAAGTTTGGACCTTGGTAGATCTTCCAGAAGGCCGCAAGGCCGTGCAAAATAAATGGATCTTTAAGAAAAAGACAGATGCGAATGGTAATGTGACCGTTCACAAAGCTCAACTTGTCGCAAAGGGGTTTCGACAAATTCAAGGAGTTGATTACGACGAGACTTACTCTCCCGTAGTGATGCTTAATGCTGTCCGGATTTTAATAGCAATTGCTGCACATTTCGACTATGAAATTTGGCAAATGGATGTCAAGACCGCATTCCTCAATGGTCACATTGATGAAGAGTTGTATATGATGCAACCATAACGTTTTGTTGATCCTAAGGATGCTAGAAAGGTATGCAAGCTTCAACGGTTCATTTATGGATTGAAGCAAGCATCTCGGAGCTGGAACCAACATTTTGATCAAGTGATCAAGAATTTTGGATTTGTCCAAAATCAACAAGAGTTCTGTGTTTACAAGAAAGCGAGTGGGAGCTCAGTTGTTTTCTTAGTAGTATATGTGGATGACATATTACTCATGGGGAACGATGTGGATCTTATGAAAAGCATATTTGAGTAACCAATTTTCCATGAAGGATCTAGGTGAAGCTGCATACATATTAGGAATCAAGATCTATAGAGGTAGATCAAGGCGCCTAATTACACTAAGTCAAAGTACTTACATCAAAAAGATTTTGAAGATATTCAAAATGGAAAACACCAAAAGGGGTTTTGTACCAATGATGAAGAATTGCAAATTGAGTATCACTCAATGTCCTGTAACGGATGATGATAGAGAGAAGATGTCTTACACCCCTATGCCTCAGCCAGGATCTATCATGTATGCAATGTTAAGTACGTGATCTGATGTGGCATTGGCTCTTAGTTTGACGAGCCAATACCAAAGTAATCCGGGACTGGATCACTGGACAGCTGTAAAGAATATCCTAAAGTATCTGAAAAGAACAAAGGATATGTTCCTAATCTATGGAGGAAGTGATGAAGCTCTAAACAAAACGGGTTACGTGGATGCGAGCTGGAACTCAGATCATGATAATTCAAAGTCTCAAACAGGATTTGTGTTCCTAGTGAATGGTGGGGCGGTAAGATGGAAGAGTAAGAAGCAGCCGGTGGTGGCGCAATCTTCAATGGAGTTTGAATACATTGCTATGGCCGATGCAACAAATGAAGCTATTTGGCTAAGGAATTTCGTCATCGAACTGGGAGTTTTTCCAAATGGGCAAGACCCCGTGACGATCTATTGTGATAACACGGGAGCTATTGCAAACGCAAAGGAACCAAGGACTCATTCCATAGCCAAACACATCAAGCTTAGATTTCACGTCATCCGACAGAACGTTGATGAAGGTGAAGTCAAGATTTGCAAAGTAGATACGGAACTGAATATGGCAGATTCTTTGACTAAAGCTCTCCATCAGGAAAAGCACGAACAACACCGAGATTCCATTGGTGTTAGGTTCCTGCCTATTGTAAACTAGTTTTGTTTGTACTCTAGTGCAAGTGGGAGACTGAAGGAGTTATGCCCTAGAGGCAAATAATAAAGTGTATTATTTGAAATGACTCTTATATGTTCATAATATGTTTCATACTGTGCTATAACTATGTTAATACGAAACGTTAATACACGTGTGGTATGTAAACAAACCGTGTCTCTAGTTACCTCTAGCGAACTAGTTCATTGGTCATGAGGATGGTCTGGGTTTCAAGATCATGAGAATTTATGCCAATTGACAATGGGGTCATGTTATTAGTTGAATAACATGATAGAAAAACATCCGACCGTTATATCTTGCATGAGATCTAGTTACAGAGTTCACCATTGATGATAAAACACAGAGAACCTCGCAACCTGATCCTTTGACTATTATATAATGCAAATCACCATTCCGGAAGAAGCTTTGATGGTTATTAAGAATCATCTCGTAAAAGGGTGATCAAAAAGGTGCCACTCAGGTTTTCCGAAGGGATGCGTTGAGGAGTACATATCAAGACCAGGATTTGTCTAGTCCATGTAACGGACAAATACATGTGGCCATCTCGGTGACGTTGCATTAATGAAGCTTGCAAGCATGTGATTTTGTCACGGAATGCAACGACATGAGAACAAGTAAACAAGTTCATTGGCAACGAGACCGAACTAAAGTATGGGGATACTGAAGATCAAGTCTCGAATGAATTAGGTATCATATGACAAAGGGAACAGGAAATGACTATCTCACGGTTCGAGCGAATGTATTCGTGAAACGCACGGGGGTCACATGGACATCTAGGTCCCTTTGTTGATCATTGATGTGAGAGTAGTCTCAATCATGTCCGGAGTGTTTCCGAACCGAAGGATGTCACGCTTAAGGGTAGGGACGCTTAGGGTAGATGAAGTATCGTATGAGAAATAGAGAAAGAGAAACCGGAATAGTTCCGGGTAACACCCGATGGAGATCGGAAGGGGCCCGGAAGGTGTTCCGGAGTGAAGGAATAATACAATATGTGTATTTGAATATCAATTGGAGAATTAATATTAAATATATATTTTATTATTAAAGGCACCATAATACTAATGGGCCTCACCCGAAGGGAGGCCCAATAAGGCATGGCGCCTAGGGAGAGGGGGCCAGCCGGCCTAGGCTTGGTGGGCCGCCCCAATGAGGCCCACCTAGGGCCGGCGGTTGCCCCTAGGTGGACGGCGGGTGTGGGGGTTAGTCCCACACCGCCTAGCCATAGGGTGGTGCATCCCCTCCCACTATATATAGGGGTCTCCCCTCCCCCTTTGGAATCATCCCATTCCCTCTCATTCTCTCTCTCATCCATTGAGGACTTCTCCGTAATATTGGGGAGGACCTCGTGGGTGAGTTCTCCACCTTCACACCACCGTCGTGTGATCTGCGATCCGGCATCTACTTCTTCCGCTGCTCGGCTGTATCGGAGTCCGGTTGACGTCTCCTACACTGGACGTGTGACGAACTTCGGAGGCAGCACACTTGGGGTGCTGCTTGTATTCATCAATATACGCCTTCCTACGTAAGGTGTGCCTCGGTATTCAAAGGTATGAATACCGTATCCCTTCTCCGTTACTTATGTCTACATAGTATAGATCCTGGTATTAGTGTTCAAGTAGATAGAATTTTTTTGTTTCCTGCTACGGAACCCTTCAAATATATCTTAGTTCTTCCCGCCAAAGTGTTTCCCGCCAGAATGCTTCCCGCCAGAATGTTTCCCGGCATTTTGTGTTTGTTTACCCTATAAAACCCCCTCCTCACGAAGTTGTGTAAGCAAAGCCATCACGTTTTTAGCCAGTATGTTTCCCAGTTTTCCCTACGACCGCAGTTTCGAGACACATATGTCTGTCGACCTTTTTCATTTGGTCAGGAACTTTAGGATAGACAATAATCCAGCCCCATTGGAGGAACTCATTGCTAATGATTGTCTCCTCACTGAGCTGGGTGAGCGATTACATAGAGAAGGGTGGCCGAAGAGGACACCAGAGGAGATACGACAAGAGCTTCTTCAGATCAATGTTAGGTGGGGCAAGCAAAGATTCTTCAACGAAGAGGCAAGGCAGAGGGAAGCCAAGAACCCTTGGGTCTAGATAGAAGAGAGTGAAGACTCCGACGATCTCTTCATGCCACCGATCGGTGGTACCAGTGATAAAGCAGAGCGTGACAAGGCGCATGCCTTGAAGAAGGTGCAAGACAAGAAGAGCAATGACAAGCTAGAAGAGAGTGAAGATGAAGATGATATATTCATGCCGCCTGCCGTTGGGACTAAGTGGAGAGCTGAGTCGGACAAAAGGCTGGCCAAGAAGAAGGCATTGTCGAAGGGTAAAGGTGAGGCATTGTTGAAGGCTAAGAGCGAGGCATCGTCGAAGGGTAAGAGCAAGGCATCATCAGTCGAGGCATCATCGAAGGGTAAGGGCAAGGCGCATGCCAAGAAGAACTAGAACAATTCTCCCTTGTAGCTCGTGTGTGTCTTAATTATCTCGTTTGTATCCTAATTATCTATTATAGTCGTTTGTTAGCGATCTCGACCGAGAAATGAATAACACTATGAAATGTCTCACACATAGATATGTGCATGTCTCACATATATATATGTTCATGTCTCACACATAGATAGACATATGTCTCATACATAGATAGATAGATAGAGAACTAGTACATATCTGGCTGAGAGAGGTATCAGCATCGTCGACTGCCTTAACGCTCACGTGGTTGCTCTGGTTGCTCTGGTGGCGTCCAGCGTACCTAATGGGCGCCCGAACGTTTCGAGGAGGAATCACTGAGCTGTGCTCGTCGTACTGAGTTTTCTGTGTGGGGTCTGGGGCAGGATTCTAAAAAATGTTCATCCAACTGCTCTATGTCAAGAAGTCCTGAGTGTTGTGCTCCACCTCATGATCACTCGTCCATGCGGATCCGGAAAAAGATGTGTGATAGTCATCAAAGACAATGTGTTACCGCGTGTTGTCTGCTACCCGTAGTAGACTGGCTCGGATAGTCGCGCTTGGCATCGCCTCTGGGTCACTCTTCTGTGCGATGCATAGACATGTGGCGCTCATGTAACTTCGCAGATAGTGGTTGAACTCTTTCATGTCAAACTGGGCATCCGAGTCCCAGACTCGTGTTGTTGTGTTGTCCCACTCCTCAACGTATGTCCCAACTCTATGAAGCCAGCTTGTGACAGTCTTGTTACTTCCCTTCCTTAACAACCTACAATTGGAGAGTGATTGTGATAAGTCAATAAACCAGATAAGATGGAAGAAATGTGCTCAAATAAACTTACGTGTGGACGACAGAAGGTACGACACTCTCTGTAGGACGAGGATCGGCCAACTGGCGAAGGCCGAACTGCCTCATTACTCTCTGCAGGCTCATCTCCTCTACTTGCATGTCGAAGATGATCTTCGATTTTGTAAGCCAATAAGCCGCGTCTCTGGTACAGAGAGTAGAAATCAGTATGACTTCCCCATCCTTGCGGAATCTAGCACCGATCGCTGCATCCGTGTAGGGCTCCCACATCACCGAGCTCGCGAGCAGCACGTCAAACTGCTCGGAGAAAGCGGGGTAGCAACCCCTCACCTGAGCATGAGAAAAGCGTCTCTGCCAAAGAACTATGTCATTTCCAGTCATATAGTACGTGAACTAATTAAAACTTTGCACATACCTTGCGACGTGTCCATACTGTACCGAAAGATGGTAAGTCGATGCGGTCTGCATCGAACAGTCCTGTCGAAGGGTCACCCAATGCGTGCGATGGGTATGCCGTCTCAACAACTACGTCCGGTCGTCCAATAGGAAACCGCTCCCAGGACCAAAGCTGCAACAATAATGGGCATCCAAGCAAGCCTGACCTAGGAACTTTACGCTGGCAACCCCACTACACATACCTCGGTATGTAGCTGACAAGACCGCAGAACCCCAACTCCTTTGTGTAATCATGTCGACGCTTGTTGCATTAGCAATCTCCAATGCAATAGGGATGTAGCGAGCGGTGATAGTGGTGACATGGTTCTCGGTGAACATCACCTTCCCGAGAAGCCAAAGTAACTATGCCTCCAAGCACCGAGCGATCTGTGGCTTAGTCAACTGGGTCTCTGGATAGCCTAACCTTTGGATCTACATTAATGCAAAGATAGTTTAGTACCAAAAAACATAGAATGGTACGATGCATAAAGACAAGTGGACTAACGAGTTAGCGAACACACCTGAAATCCTAGTAACCAGTCGAACTTGGGCCCGTGATCATCATGCTCAAATGTACCAGATAAGGCACTAATACCCTCGAAACGTTGGGCCATTTTGCCTTGCCAACTGGCTGGTGCATCCAGCGGCCCAATGGGCTGGCCTGCCAAAGGAAGTCCCAAAAGGTATGGCACATCCTGGAGAGTAGGAGCCATTTATCCCCAACGAAAGTGAAAAGTGTGTGTCTCGGGCCTCCAGCGGTCAACCAAACAGCCGAGCAACGACTGGTCATATAACAGACGTGTAGAGTCTCCAGTGTCCTCAACCAGACGAGCGAAAGGTAAAAGCCCGGCTCACTTCAATCTGCATATCCAAATAGCATGTCAAATGACTTAGTGCGTCCAATCATAATTATTGTAATGCATGATTACAATAAAATCGTACCTAGAAACCCAAGCCGGATGTATCCTCCAATTTACATTGGGAGTGCGAGTGACCAAGGGCTCGAGGGAGTTAGGCTCATCCTCCAAAATTCTAGCACGATGTTTCTTTTCAATATCTGCACTGAGTAAACTGTATCTTCTCGCCATTTATGCATATATTAAAAATTAAAACATAGCTCATCACATATTAAAACATAGTTCATCACATATCACAAATAGAAACATAGTTCATCACATAGTACAAATTAAAACATAGTTCATCACATATTATAAATTAAAACATAGTTCACCACTAGATTCAGCACTATGGCCAGGACCGTGTCCACCTTCCGATGCTTGCGGATTGATCTTCTTCAAGACAGGAAGCACTAGTGCAACATGGTGTATGTGCCTGTCCTGACAACCTTTTAACCACTTAAACCAATTTCTGTTATGATCAACATCCTTCAAAATTTAGAAAATGTTCTTGGTCGACTTTGTCCATAATGCTTGGACACTGACGGTGTATGTTTCGAGATTATATCCTAAACAGTCCGTCAACCATTCCTTCAACTGACTAACACTCCAGGTTTGAGGGGCAGTCAAATCCAACTCCGTAAAATGAAATTCACGTAAATCTGCTCCATATTCATAGTATTGGATATTACCAGGACCGTAGTAAAACACGAACTTCACTACGTTCGATATCTTTGCTGACATAAAAAAATCAAACTAAATAATTAATTATCAATAGTGCGTACATACATGTACAACTATCCACAAATATTATAAATAATATACTAATAGCCTGGCTAATATTCCTACAAATCCACCTGCCAAGTTTTCTACAAATCCACCTGCCAAATTTTCTACAAATCCACCTATTCTAAATAAAACTATATACAACTATCCGCATATATTCTAAATAATATACTAAAACCCTCCTAATTATTCTAATAGTCTCCTAACCACAACCCGAGTAGCAACATAACCATATACAATAACTGTGATTAACGAGGGATTAGAGTTTATCCTTGAAGCGTGAGAAGCCCCTCGGTACAGCAACCTTGGTTCACCAAAGAAGCAGCACGGTGCAACTCATACACGCCCCTACTCCAAGCTCCACCACAGCACCACCATTGCCGTTGCTCCACCGCAGCACCACCACCAATCCTCCAAAAAACACCACCAAATCGAGTCCTGAGCTAACCCATCAGTAGATTAGATCAGGGTTCCCCTATCTCTATAGTGGTTTTAGAAGGAAAATTTAGTGGTCAATCTGTGCTAAATCGGGCAAAATAGCTGCAGGAAAGCGAGGTCGCGCGAGGTAGGAGAGAGAAGGAAGCACCGCGCGGGAGGAAGAAGGAGAGGAGCGAGGACGGCGCACACGCTGTGGTCCTGATGGCATCCTTTCGGCCAGGGCCACGCCAAAATATCTATTCGGTCCGCGTCTCGCCGAGTGGGCGCACTTGGCCAGGGCGGGCCCCGCGACCCCACGGTGGCAGCTGCAATCGGCCAGGCTGTGGCCAAATGGCTCTGAATCGGTCAGGCCCACGCCGATTTCTTCAATCGGCTAGACCCTAGCCGAATGGATCTGAATCGGCGACACCGAAACCGACAAAACACTAGATATGTAAAATGCTGAATTCGTGCAACACTTCTCAAATTAATTAAAAAAACGTATTATTTTAAAAAAAATCGCTCTTGCAGACACCCAAACTCACCTCTAATAAACATCTTATCAAAAGGGACGTTTCCATTGGAATAATAGCAGCACTAACAACAACAAAAACATACAACAAAGATGCGAACACCGCTGGGCACACCACAAGGAATATCATAACACGATCACGATGCATCATCTTTCACTGACACTATGCAAAGACATTTCAAACTATGAACAAGAACAATGCATAATTTCTCCATCGTGACACGTCGCCAAACGGATAAACATGTCGGTATGCAGCTTCATGATGGAATAATGACCGGACCCTACGTCGCTTTGGAGTAGAATGTGCTCTCGACAGTAGTTTATCCCCACTGCTGGATCCAAGCAATGATGCAGCAAAGGACCAAAACGAAAAAGCCCATGACATCAAAGTAATAACTCATCACACACGAACCACTTGTTTAAAGGGCACTTAGTACAATTAGAAATAGGCTGATGCTGAGGCTAGCGTCTTTGCCGACCTGCATCTTGCATGGCCCTGTTGGAACCTTGAATCACAGACATGATTAGCCAGAGTGGTCAAACTAACACCCATGGTTAGGTCTAAAGGAGATTTGGGTTAGTCTATTGCGAGGCACCAGGCACTACAATCATTAGGAGAGTCACTGCAGGCACATCTTTTGGAAACAAAAAAATATCTAACATTACCCCCCAAATATACTCGTTAGTCAGCACAGATGGCTCTGCTGTAGGAGTGGGTTACTTGGTTGTAAAATGTACAGATTAATGTCTTAATCTGGATTACTATATACGTGGATCTTGAACTGCTAACATCAACCTAGTAGTTGTTTTCCCTTATGAGTCAAGATCAGAGGCCGGCAAAGCAATTTTGGGTAGCAGCCGTCAGATGTGAACAGGGCAATTGGGTGAGGTCCCTTTCACAGCGGCCTTGATCAAAAGTGTATTCCTACAGTTCACGCGGGGAGACAGAGATACTATTGGGTTTGAATAGCAGTACTGGCTTAACTGTGAGCACGAAGTTTGAAACAAAAAACAGAGTCAGAATGGGCTTATTGGTGGATCTAGGGCAGAAGGAAGTGTAGCTTACCCAACTTAACTGTACTTCCTGCAGAGCCACAACATGTGCGAATGCAGAGGCAGGCCTGACTGATGCTTGACCGTCTGTTGTACTGTATGTATGATAGACATACTCATGCCAATAGCTTAAACAACAACGATGAACCATAGTCTTTTAATGTGGAACAACAGTTGTGCTCAAACAGCCTTTCGTGTAGTACGTGAAAAATTCTTAAGGATATGCATAACTTCACACGAAAAGGCACCATCTAAATTGTAGGGGCATCGCTCGGCGGAGCCTCTGGTCTAGTGATCTTCATTGAGCAACATAAGGGGAAATATCAGGTTCCTGGTTCAGAGTTCGAACAACCAAAAAAGAAATTGACTGGATCGAAAATAGAACACAAAATGCAATGAGGGAGTAACTTGCCTGTGTCCCGCCAAATTATGGAAGCAATTTATCCCAGATAAATTATGCGAAAATTTAAAGACCAGATTGTACAGAATTCATGTAGCAACCTATGCTTAGACTAGCTCAATGCCCGGGCGCCCAGCCACAGTGGAGAACACCCCTACATGTATAGAAACCCACTTGCAATTTTATCTGTGGTTTGTGCAAAAAGGTTAACCCAATGCGTGATGTTTAGGCCCGACAAGCATTATATGCTAGCGCAACTCAAACCAAGCTCTAAACCTACCGACTCTACTTGGGCCCCAACTTCTACAGGCTAGGTGTTATGGGTTTGTTTGCTCTGACCATAAGTCTGCATTTCTTTAGGTTTTGCTTGTCCATGATTCGGCTAATATTTCCAAGAAAACGCACTACAGTTAGCGAAGGTGCATGGACATGCCAAAAAATGGTAACCATAAGAGCAGGTAAGGCCCCATCGATCAAAGTTCACAACCATCCGAAAAATTGGTACGGTACATTTTGGGCACAAGCTGAACACACCCTACATTTTACCATTACTCTCACTTCATACAAATGCTAATTCTAAATTGATTCATGGCAAATTTCATTTTATATTTCCATGCAGTATATGCCTAACTTTGCCTTCTTTAGTTTTTCCAAATGGGCAAGACCCCGTGACGATCTATTGTGATAACACGGGAGCTATTGCAAACGCAAAGGAACCAAGGACTCATTCCATAGCCAAACACATCAAGCTTAGATTTCACGTCATCCGACAGAACGTTGATGAAGGTGAAGTCAAGATTTGCAAAGTAGATACGGAACTGAATATGGCAGATTCTTTGACTAAAGCTCTCCATCAGGAAAAGCACGAACAACACCGAGATTCCATTGGTGTTAGGTTCCTGCCTATTGTAAACTAGTTTTGTTTGTACTCTAGTGCAAGTGGGAGACTGAAGGAGTTATGCCCTAGAGGCAAATAATAAAGTGTATTATTTGAAATGACTCTTATATGTTCATAATATGTTTCATACTGTGCTATAACTATGTTAATACGAAACGTTAATACACGTGTGGTATGTAAACAAACCGTGTCTCTAGTTACCTCTAGCGAACTAGTTCATTGGTCATGAGGATGGTCTGGGTTTCAAGATCATGAGAATTTATGCCAATTGACAATGGGGTCATGTTATTAGTTGAATAACATGATAGAAAAACATCCGACCGTTATATCTTGCATGAGATCTAGTTACAGAGTTCACCATTGATGATAAAACACAGAGAACCTCGCAACCTGATCCTTTGACTATTATATAATGCAAATCACCATTCCGGAAGAAGCTTTGATGGTTATTAAGAATCATCTCGTAAAAGGGTGATCAAAAAGGTGCCACTCAGGTTTTCCGAAGGGATGCGTTGAGGAGTACATATCAAGACCAGGATTTGTCTAGTCCATGTAACGGACAAATACATGTGGCCATCTCGGTGACGTTGCATTAATGAAGCTTGCAAGCATGTGATTTTGTCACGGAATGCAACGACATGAGAACAAGTAAACAAGTTCATTGGCAACGAGACCGAACTAAAGTATGGGGATACTGAAGATCAAGTCTCGAATGAATTAGGTATCATATGACAAAGGGAACAGGAAATGACTATCTCACGGTTCGAGCGAATGTATTCGTGAAACGCACGGGGGTCACATGGACATCTAGGTCCCTTTGTTGATCATTGATGTGAGAGTAGTCTCAATCATGTCCGGAGTGTTTCCGAACCGAAGGATGTCACGCTTAAGGGTAGGGACGCTTAGGGTAGATGAAGTATCGTATGAGAAATAGAGAAAGAGAAACCGGAATAGTTCCGGGTAACACCCGATGGAGATCGGAAGGGGCCCGGAAGGTGTTCCGGAGTGAAGGAATAATACAATATGTGTATTTGAATATCAATTGGAGAATTAATATTAAATATATATTTTATTATTAAAGGCACCATAATACTAATGGGCCTCACCCGAAGGGAGGCCCAATAAGGCATGGCGCCTAGGGAGAGGGGGCCAGCCGACCTAGGCTTGGTGGGCCGCCCCAATGAGGCCCACCTAGGGCCGGCGGTTGCCCCTAGGTGGACGGCGGGTGTGGGGGTTAGTCCCACACCGCCTAGCCATAGGGTGGTGCATCCCCTCCCACTATATATAGGGGTCTCCCCTCCCCCTTTGGAATCATCCCATTCCCTCTCATTCTCTCTCTCATCCATTGAGGACTTCTCCGTAATATTGGGGAGGACCTCGTGGGTGAGTTCTCCACCTTCACACCACCGTCGTGTGATCTGCGATCCGGCATCTACTTCTTCCGCTGCTCGGCTGTATCGGAGTCCGGTTGACGTCTCCTACACTGGACGTGTGACGAACTTCGGAGGCAGCACACTTGGGGTGCTGCTTGTATTCATCAATATACGCCTTCCTACGTAAGGTGTGCCTCGGTATTCAAAGGTATGAATACCGTATCCCTTCTCCGTTACTTATGTCTACATAGTATAGATCCTGGTATTAGTGTTCAAGTAGATAGAATTTTTTTGTTTCCTGCTACGGAACCCTTCAAATATATCTTAGTTCTTCCCGCCAAAGTGTTTCCCGCCAGAATGCTTCCCGCCAGAATGTTTCCCGGCATTTTGTGTTTGTTTACCCTATAAAACCCCCTCCTCACGAAGTTGTGTAAGCAAAGCCATCACGTTTTTAGCCAGTATGTTTCCCAGTTTTCCCTACGACCGCAGTTTCGAGACACATATGTCTGTCGACCTTTTTCATTTGGTCAGGAACTTTAGGATAGACAATAATCCAGCCCCATTGGAGGAACTCATTGCTAATGATTGTCTCCTCACTGAGCTGGGTGAGCGATTACATAGAGAAGGGTGGCCGAAGAGGACACCAGAGGAGATACGACAAGAGCTTCTTCAGATCAATGTTAGGTGGGGCAAGCAAAGATTCTTCAACGAAGAGGCAAGGCAGAGGGAAGCCAAGAACCCTTGGGTCTAGATAGAAGAGAGTGAAGACTCCGACGATCTCTTCATGCCACCGATCGGTGGTACCAGTGATAAAGCAGAGCGTGACAAGGCGCATGCCTTGAAGAAGGTGCAAGACAAGAAGAGCAATGACAAGCTAGAAGAGAGTGAAGATGAAGATGATATATTCATGCCGCCTGCCGTTGGGACTAAGTGGAGAGCTGAGTCGGACAAAAGGCTGGCCAAGAAGAAGGCATTGTCGAAGGGTAAAGGTGAGGCATTGTTGAAGGCTAAGAGCGAGGCATCGTCGAAGGGTAAGAGCAAGGCATCATCAGTCGAGGCATCATCGAAGGGTAAGGGCAAGGCGCATGCCAAGAAGAACTAGAACAATTCTCCCTTGTAGCTCGTGTGTGTCTTAATTATCTCGTTTGTATCCTAATTATCTATTATAGTCGTTTGTTAGCGATCTCGACCGAGAAATGAATAACACTATGAAATGTCTCACACATAGATATGTGCATGTCTCACATATATATATGTTCATGTCTCACACATAGATAGACATATGTCTCATACATAGATAGATAGATAGAGAACTAGTACATATCTGGCTGAGAGAGGTATCAGCATCGTCGACTGCCTTAACGCTCACGTGGTTGCTCTGGTTGCTCTGGTGGCGTCCAGCGTACCTAATGGGCGCCCGAACGTTTCGAGGAGGAATCACTGAGATGTGCTCGTCGTACTGAGTTTTCTGTGTGGGGTCTGGGGCAGGATTCTAAAAAATGTTCATCCAACTGCTCTATGTCAAGAAGTCCTGAGTGTTGTGCTCCACCTCATGATCACTCGTCCATGCGGATCCGGAAAAAGATGTGTGATAGTCATCAAAGACAATGTGTTACCGCGTGTTGTCTGCTACCCGTAGTAGACTGGCTCGGATAGTCGCGCTTGGCATCGCCTCTGGGTCACTCTTCTGTGCGATGCATAGACATGTGGCGCTCATGTAACTTCGCAGATAGTGGTTGAACTCTTTCATGTCAAACTGGGCATCCGAGTCCCAGACTCGTGTTGTTGTGTTGTCCCACTCCTCAACGTATGTCCCAACTCTATGAAGCCAGCTTGTGACAGTCTTGTTACTTCCCTTCCTTAACAACCTACAATTGGAGAGTGATTGTGATAAGTCAATAAACCAGATAAGATGGAAGAAATGTGCTCAAATAAACTTACGTGTGGACGACAGAAGGTACGACACTCTCTGTAGGACGAGGATCGGCCAACTGGCGAAGGCCGAACTGCCTCATTACTCTCTGCAGGCTCATCTCCTCTACTTGCATGTCGAAGATGATCTTCGATTTTGTAAGCCAATAAGCCGCGTCTCTGGTACAGAGAGTAGAAATCAGTATGACTTCCCCATCCTTGCGGAATCTAGCACCGATCGCTGCATCCGTGTAGGGCTCCCACATCACCGAGCTCGCGAGCAGCACGTCAAACTGCTCGGAGAAAGCGGGGTAGCAACCCCTCACCTGAGCATGAGAAAAGCGTCTCTGCCAAAGAACTATGTCATTTCCAGTCATATAGTACGTGAACTAATTAAAACTTTGCACATACCTTGCGACGTGTCCATACTGTACCGAAAGATGGTAAGTCGATGCGGTCTGCATCGAACAGTCCTGTCGAAGGGTCACCCAATGCGTGCGATGGGTATGCCGTCTCAACAACTACGTCCGGTCGTCCAATAGGAAACCGCTCCCAGGACCAAAGCTGCAACAATAATGGGCATCCAAGCAAGCCTGACCTAGGAACTTTACGCTGGCAACCCCACTACACATACCTCGGTATGTAGCTGACAAGACCGCAGAACCCCAACTCCTTTGTGTAATCATGTCGACGCTTGTTGCATTAGCAATCTCCAATGCAATAGGGATGTAGCGAGCGGTGATAGTGGTGACATGGTTCTCGGTGAACATCACCTTCCCGAGAAGCCAAAGTAACTATGCCTCCAAGCACCGAGCGATCTGTGGCTTAGTCAACTGGGTCTCTGGATAGCCTAACCTTTGGATCTACATTAATGCAAAGATAGTTTAGTACCAAAAAACATAGAATGGTACGATGCATAAAGACAAGTGGACTAATGAGTTAGCGAACACACCTGAAATCCTAGTAACCAGTCGAACTTGGGCCCGTGATCATCATGCTCAAATGTACCAGATAAGGCACTAATACCCTCGAAACGTTGGGCCATTTTGCCTTGCCAACTGGCTGGTGCATCCAGCGGCCCAATGGGCTGGCCTGCCAAAGGAAGTCCCAAAAGGTATGGCACATCCTGGAGAGTAGGAGCCATTTATCCCCAACGAAAGTGAAAAGTGTGTGTCTCGGGCCTCCAGCGGTCAACCAAACAGCCGAGCAACGACTGGTCATATAACAGACGTGTAGAGTCTCCAGTGTCCTCAACCAGACGAGCGAAAGGTAAAAGCCCGGCTCACTTCAATCTGCATATCCAAATAGCATGTCAAATGACTTAGTGCGTCCAATCATAATTATTGTAATGCATGATTACAATAAAATCGTACCTAGAAACCCAAGCCGGATGTATCCTCCAATTTACATTGGGAGTGCGAGTGACCAAGGGCTCGAGGGAGTTAGGCTCATCCTCCAAAATTCTAGCACGATGTTTCTTTTCAATATCTGCACTGAGTAAACTGTATCTTCTCGCCATTTATGCATATATTAAAAATTAAAACATAGCTCATCACATATTAAAACATAGTTCATCACATATCACAAATAGAAACATAGTTCATCACATAGTACAAATTAAAACATAGTTCATCACATATTATAAATTAAAACATAGTTCACCACTAGATTCAGCACTATGGCCAGGACCGTGTCCACCTTCCGATGCTTGCGGATTGATCTTCTTCAAGACAGGAAGCACTAGTGCAACATGGTGTATGTGCCTGTCCTGACAACCTTTTAACCACTTAAACCAATTTCTGTTATGATCAACATCCTTCAAAATTTAGAAAATGTTCTTGGTCGACTTTGTCCATAATGCTTGGACACTGACGGTGTATGTTTCGAGATTATATCCTAAACAGTCCGTCAACCATTCCTTCAACTGACTAACACTCCAGGTTTGAGGGGCAGTCAAATCCAACTCCGTAAAATGAAATTCACGTAAATCTGCTCCATATTCATAGTATTGGATATTACCAGGACCGTAGTAAAACACGAACTTCACTACGTTCGATATCTTTGCTGACATAAAAAAATCAAACTAAATAATTAATTATCAATAGTGCGTACATACATGTACAACTATCCACAAATATTATAAATAATATACTAATAGCCTGGCTAATATTCCTACAAATCCACCTGCCAAGTTTTCTACAAATCCACCTGCCAAATTTTCTACAAATCCACCTATTCTAAATAAAACTATATACAACTATCCGCATATATTCTAAATAATATACTAAAACCCTCCTAATTATTCTAATAGTCTCCTAACCACAACCCGAGTAGCAACATAACCATATACAATAACTGTGATTAACGAGGGATTAGAGTTTATCCTTGAAGCGTGAGAAGCCCCTCGGTACAGCAACCTTGGTTCACCAAAGAAGCAGCACGGTGCAACTCATACACGCCCCTACTCCAAGCTCCACCACAGCACCACCATTGCCGTTGCTCCACCGCAGCACCACCACCAATCCTCCAAAAAACACCACCAAATCGAGTCCTGAGCTAACCCATCAGTAGATTAGATCAGGGTTCCCCTATCTCTATAGTGGTTTTAGAAGGAAAATTTAGTGGTCAATCTGTGCTAAATCGGGCAAAATAGCTGCAGGAAAGCGAGGTCGCGCGAGGTAGGAGAGAGAAGGAAGCACCGCGCGGGAGGAAGAAGGAGAGGAGCGAGGACGGCGCACACGCTGTGGTCCTGATGGCATCCTTTCGGCCAGGGCCACGCCAAAATATCTATTCGGTCCGCGTCTCGCCGAGTGGGCGCACTTGGCCAGGGCGGGCCCCGCGACCCCACGGTGGCAGCTGCAATCGGCCAGGCTGTGGCCAAATGGCTCTGAATCGGTCAGGCCCACGCCGATTTCTTCAATCGGCTAGACCCTAGCCGAATGGATCTGAATCGGCGACACCGAAACCGACAAAACACTAGATATGTAAAATGCTGAATTCGTGCAACACTTCTCAAATTAATTAAAAAAACGTATTATTTTAAAAAAAATCGCTCTTGCAGACACCCAAACTCACCTCTAATAAACATCTTATCAAAAGGGACGTTTCCATTGGAATAATAGCAGCACTAACAACAACAAAAACATACAACAAAGATGCGAACACCGCTGGGCACACCACAAGGAATATCATAACACGATCACGATGCATCATCTTTCACTGACACTATGCAAAGACATTTCAAACTATGAACAAGAACAATGCATAATTTCTCCATCGTGACACGTCGCCAAACGGATAAACATGTCGGTATGCAGCTTCATGATGGAATAATGACCGGACCCTACGTCGCTTTGGAGTAGAATGTGCTCTCGACAGTAGTTTATCCCCACTGCTGGATCCAAGCAATGATGCAGCAAAGGACCAAAACGAAAAAGCCCATGACATCAAAGTAATAACTCATCACACACGAACCACTTGTTTAAAGGGCACTTAGTACAATTAGAAATAGGCTGATGCTGAGGCTAGCGTCTTTGCCGACCTGCATCTTGCATGGCCCTGTTGGAACCTTGAATCACAGACATGATTAGCCAGAGTGGTCAAACTAACACCCATGGTTAGGTCTAAAGGAGATTTGGGTTAGTCTATTGCGAGGCACCAGGCACTACAATCATTAGGAGAGTCACTGCAGGCACATCTTTTGGAAACAAAAAAATATCTAACATTACCCCCCAAATATACTCGTTAGTCAGCACAGATGGCTCTGCTGTAGGAGTGGGTTACTTGGTTGTAAAATGTACAGATTAATGTCTTAATCTGGATTACTATATACGTGGATCTTGAACTGCTAACATCAACCTAGTAGTTGTTTTCCCTTATGAGTCAAGATCAGAGGCCGGCAAAGCAATTTTGGGTAGCAGCCGTCAGATGTGAACAGGGCAATTGGGTGAGGTCCCTTTCACAGCGGCCTTGATCAAAAGTGTATTCCTACAGTTCACGCGGGGAGACAGAGATACTATTGGGTTTGAATAGCAGTACTGGCTTAACTGTGAGCACGAAGTTTGAAACAAAAAACAGAGTCAGAATGGGCTTATTGGTGGATCTAGGGCAGAAGGAAGTGTAGCTTACCCAACTTAACTGTACTTCCTGCAGAGCCACAACATGTGCGAATGCAGAGGCAGGCCTGACTGATGCTTGACCGTCTGTTGTACTGTATGTATGATAGACATACTCATGCCAATAGCTTAAACAACAACGATGAACCATAGTCTTTTAATGTGGAACAACAGTTGTGCTCAAACAGCCTTTCGTGTAGTACGTGAAAAATTCTTAAGGATATGCATAACTTCACACGAAAAGGCACCATCTAAATTGTAGGGGCATCGCTCGGCGGAGCCTCTGGTCTAGTGATCTTCATTGAGCAACATAAGGGGAAATATCAGGTTCCTGGTTCAGAGTTCGAACAACCAAAAAAGAAATTGACTGGATCGAAAATAGAACACAAAATGCAATGAGGGAGTAACTTGCCTGTGTCCCGCCAAATTATGGAAGCAATTTATCCCAGATAAATTATGCGAAAATTTAAAGACCAGATTGTACAGAATTCATGTAGCAACCTATGCTTAGACTAGCTCAATGCCCGGGCGCCCAGCCACAGTGGAGAACACCCCTACATGTATAGAAACCCACTTGCAATTTTATCTGTGGTTTGTGCAAAAAGGTTAACCCAATGCGTGATGTTTAGGCCCGACAAGCATTATATGCTAGCGCAACTCAAACCAAGCTCTAAACCTACCGACTCTACTTGGGCCCCAACTTCTACAGGCTAGGTGTTATGGGTTTGTTTGCTCTGACCATAAGTCTGCATTTCTTTAGGTTTTGCTTGTCCATGATTCGGCTAATATTTCCAAGAAAACGCACTACAGTTAGCGAAGGTGCATGGACATGCCAAAAAATGGTAACCATAAGAGCAGGTAAGGCCCCATCGATCAAAGTTCACAACCATCCGAAAAATTGGTACGGTACATTTTGGGCACAAGCTGAACACACCCTACATTTTACCATTACTCTCACTTCATACAAATGCTAATTCTAAATTGATTCATGGCAAATTTCATTTTATATTTCCATGCAGTATATGCCTAACTTTGCCTTCTTTAGTTTTTGTGACGATAATTTTAATACTTACTGAGTACCCTGAGTTCATTCGGAAAATTGGCACACTTTTGTCTTGCTACCAGTGCAACTATTAGTATTCAAGACTTCCTGCAAAAGATCATCTCGAATTACACCGACATGGGTTATTGCGAGTCAAAAGATGGAAACCACAGTTGGAAATACATTTGAGTCGTCACTGATTCTCTTGTTTCAATATTACTGCTTGAATAAGAGAGGGGAAATATATCATACACCATCAATATTCACAACGGAGTGCATATGAAAATAGAGCATGATAATGGTGTGGCCCAGAAAGAACTATTTGATGATCAATTCCGTACAATGAAGCACTGCCGACTTCAGGGAAACAGTTAACATGTCTATACACAAGTAATGGGTATTAATGGTGAGAAACCAACACTCCAAATATGCAAAGTTACTTCAAATAGTCTCAGGTGTAAGAACATAAACCAACTAAAACACAGGTCCAATTATTGATCCCTTTACCATGTTATTATTGGATCAAAGGTCCTACAGGATGCATTGTACAGAAAGAGCACATTGATCATCACATAAATCAACAGTAGCTCATTTTGCAGTTTGAGAGAACATCGTATGGCACCTCGTGCTTGCAGGCGACTGACCAATCATGTTGAGACATCCACAAGATTACCTAGTATGCTAGTACTTCCCAACCTACCTAGTTTTTTCCACGAATGAGCAATCAACAAATCTCAGTCCCGTGTTGTGATTACTTGTCCTTGCATGATCGACATACGTCTTAGATTTTCTAACAAATAATACCCGAGCAAGGTTTAGAGGTCGCATTGACCTAGAGGGAGACGATGAAGACAGAAGGTGTATGACCTAGGTACAATAACCTCTGAAATTTAAATCTTATATGTTGTCGTGGTATTGCCGACGAGTACGCCATGGAGGCAGTACGTGTTTAGAGACGTGTGGTAAGGCAGAGAGTTGGCAGGTACGAGGTAACACACCTTACCTAGGTTCAAGTCCCACAACGGTGGCGGAACTCTACTCCTGCTATAAATCACTATAATGGCAATACGCCGAGTTATAGAGATAAGTTCGTTGTGCGAGGTGTTGCGCGTTATATGCTGAAATCTAAGAGGTTGTGTCCTAAAGGCTCCCATAAGCCGGCTTATAAAGGCGCTAAGACCTAGGGTTTACAGGGAAAGGTCCTTGCTAGACAAGATAAAGAGTCCTACACCTACATGAACTAGTCTTCCGTGACTTGCACTCCAAGGCTCCAAGTATGTCGGTGACTCCTGCGTAGCCTTCCTTTATCTGGCATGGACCTTCCTTGTGTATCCGTCTAACTGGGCCGCCCAGCAGGCCATAGGCCTTGCTACCAACTATGGGTCATCCGGGTTAGGCGGATTGGTGACATGCTATAAGGATACTCATATAGCATATCCCTAATAGTAGCCCCCGGAGGACTTTGAAATCTTGTGCCATATTGCTCGTTGATCTCTGAATGTTCCGTCTAAGTGATGCCAGCAATTCATCAAGCAATATATCAAAGGTCTCCCAAAGAACCCTGCAGTCTTCTCCGGCTTCGCAATGTAGCCAGAGATTCCTTGAGTCTTTGTTTTCAGAGTCAGGTAGTCTCCATCTTTGATGGAATCTTAGGATGTGACCCTTCACTACAACTGTCAGGAGGATGACGTAAGGTACAGCCTACACTTCATCGAAACTCACGGAAACAGAGAATTAATCATCAGCTATTTTCACGTGCGCGAAATCCGAAATGGTGGAGCGGCAAAAGACGAAGGACGTGGCAAAATTACCTCGTACGTTCACTTCCACGTCGGCAACGTTCCATCCATCAGATCCTTTTGCATGAATCTTGATGCGAGGCCTATATAGTCTCATCGTAGTCCATTTATTTCTTTTTACCCGCATTCGCTTCCCAGTCTTCGTCTTCCTCCAGCCGCACGACCGTTTGAGCTCCTCTGCGAAAACCCTAACCAGAGCCTTTTCTTCTTCCACCTTTTCCCCGTCGTAATGGCCTCCAGCAGCTCCGCTCCTTCCATGGCGGCGATTCCCGAGGCTATGACGGAGCCATCCCAGGGAGTGATCGTCCCGCCGGAGGGGGTGGTCGTTCCTATCTCCGCTGTGATGGAGTCCACCGGCGACGACCAAGAACGAGCGGTGCCTGAAGCCGCTGAAGAAGAAAGTGACTCCCATAAGGGGGTGTGGAGAGGCTCCGATCTCTCCGCGGTATATCTCCAAGAGCTGGTCGACGAGGGGTATCTCCCCGCGGCGGAGAAGTTTGTCTGGCGGGCGGCGCCGGCCGGCGAGGTGCTCCCTTCTCCCCAAATCGGAGAGAAGGTTTACCTCAAGTCTCAGCTGGTACGCGGCATAAGCCTGCCAGTCTCCGACTTCTTCCTGGATGTCCTCCGACACTTCCGGGTACTCCCCCACAATCTCTCTCCCAACAGTATTCTAGTCCTTAGCAACTTCGTAGCTCTGTGCAAAGGATACTTAGGTATTAAGCCTAGATTAGATCTGTTTGTGTACTTTTTTACCATCAAGAAAGAGTCCGTGGAGTCCAAGGACGAACTGCGGATCTGCGAAACCATTAGCTTTAAGATCCGACCTAGCCGGCGCTTCCCTGACATCGTAGGGCACGAGTCTTGCAAGAACTAGCAGCGTACATATTTCTACGGGCTAGATGTCCCTTTGCCAGATCGTCTTGAGACCTACCCCGACTTCATCGATGGAGCTGCCGCCGAAGTGCTCGCATGGCGGACCGCAACCTCTCTTCCCTCCGATGATGAAGCCAATCGCGCCGTAAGGCGGATCGAATGGCTCGTAGACGGAGGTCTGACGGGCTTGGACCTTGCAATGTGCTGGTACGTTAGGCGCATCCAGCCTCTGCAGTACCGCGCCGAGCTGATGTGCAAGTATAATCAAGACATGAGGGATCCCATGCGAATTTCGCATGATAACTTCTCTACTGACTCCATCAAGCTCCGGCTCAAGGACATCGTCAAGGTGAAGGACAAGAAGCATGGCTTCAAGATCACCTTTGACATGTTCGAGTGTGGAAAGTGCCTAGAGGTAGCTTCTGTTTCCTTTGTTGCTCATTATATGCTCTAAGGTTTTTCCGACTTTAAGTTGTCCGTCTAACACTCCCATGTATCCCAGCTGGCGACCTTGGCGGCGGATCAAATGGCCTCCCAGGTCTATGATCCTAAGCTGAAGGATATCCAGGTGGTGTTCGACGATGATGCCTCCAAGGATCAACCAGCTCCGGTAGCGCGAAAGCGGAAGAGCTCCACCTCTAACACTGTTGCCGAGGACAAGAAGAAGAAATCGGAGAGTGGAGTCTCCAAACGTTCCACTGCCGCCTTAGAGGCAGAGAAGAAGAAGAAGTCCACCAGCATTCCCCTCACCAAGGCTCCTGCCGTGGAGTAAGTATTTTCATTCTCCAACTTGTGCTTTTTCAGCCCACACTTTTTTCAACTCTTGTACTTATACTTTGTATGTTTCAGGAGGAAAGCCGGTGTTAGTTTGAAGCGATCCTCCAAAGATGTTGGAGGGTCAAAAACATTCGTGATATGCTGACCAAGGATTTGTCTTTCAAGTCCTCTCCCGCCGCTGCTCCCCCTACTCCTGCCGCCAAACCCCCTTCTGGCCCCGCTGGGACCTCATCTCCCTCCATGCCCTCATCTCCCGCCAATCCCGAGACCTCCGCCATGGAGATAGATATCAATCCAATCATTGATGTCTCAGGTTCGGTCAAGGCGGATGTCGCTCCCAGCGGCCAGGCGACGCAGGAGAGCACCTCCTCTAAAGTGGCTAAAGCTCCGGCTAAGGATGCCACCGAGAAAGGGAAGGAAGTGGTGGGAGAGGTGGACGTGGAAGCATCGATCGAGGAGGGAGCCTCCGAGCCATCAATTGCTTTGAAGGTGCAGGAGACAACTAGGGATTCATCCATGCCTCTGGCTTCAACCTCTCCATTGGCTGCGACTCCTCCGACGTGGAGCTTGGATGACCTCATCAACCAGGCCGACACAATCTATAAGAATGCCTGGACCTTCCATGACTCCTATGCTCATCTGGCCAACAATCTCAGGATCATTGCCATCGTAGGTTTTTTGAACTTCACTTACTTTACTTTGTGTAGTATATCCCATTGTAGCCCCCGAGCTCTTAGGCGGATAACCCAATAGTTATTGGCCTGAGTGCTCCAAAGAACTAAGTGTAGAAGTTGTCCGTGTAGCCCCCCGAGCGTTTAGTTGAAACTGAATAGTTCCGACTAGATGCTCTAGGGAAACTAGTTTATTTTCAAAATCATGTACTCTAGCCCCCAAGCGTTTAGTTGAAACTTGAATAGTTCCAACTAGATGCTCTAGAGAAACGAAGCATGTTAACACTTTGTGTAGAATGAGAATAAATGGAGGATTGCTGCCAATGAGAGGTTTGCTGCTATTCAGAACAAACTGGACCTTGGACAGGGTAAAACCAAATTCCTGAAAGAACAAATCAAAAATAGCCATAGTTTGTTTCCGACAATAGCTCCTTGCTTTTATCATTGAATTGTCTCTTCCTTCTTCTGGTAGAACTTTGTGATTTTTGTCTTACAGAAGCCATTGCCAAGGCCAAGAGCATCGTCGAGCAATCCAAGCATATCCAGGAGCTCGATGATGAGAACAAGATCCTGAAGAGGGACTTGGCCGATGTCAATTGCCATGATGCAGCGATGAAGGCCATGCAAGAGTCTGCTGATGCCGAGATGCAGCGCTTGAAAGACGAACTTGCGCAACTCAAGGAACAGAACCAAGCTGCCAAAGAGCAGAATGCTAGAAACCTTGAGGCGTTCAAGATAGTCCAGAAGGAGCGCGATGTCTTGGCGGAGACATGCCAGCAAGCGAAAACGAGCATCTTCGGTAACATTTCTCCGTCTTGGTCATTTCTGTAAGTTGGACAACCATTTTACTTGTGTGTACTCATGGTCCTTGTGTTTTGTGCAAACCACAGCTCCCATTGGCTTAGCCAACTTGGGTGAGGGTGCTCCGGATCCCAAGGAACACATGATTCTTGCCGACAACTTCGTCAGCACTGCCATCGCCCAGGCCAAGGAGATTGCTCAACCTCTGGGCATAAATATCAAGGCGGCAAACTCAGTGGCCAAGTTCGCCGAAATCCTGCGCCGAGCCCCCGAGAAAGTCAAGGACTGGAAAACCTCTTGCATTCGGGCTGGTGCAAGGATGACTCTGTCCTTGGTCAAGTCTCACTATGACAATGTCGACATCGACTTGGTGACCTCTGGCATGCCCAAGGTAGACGAGGAAGGTCGGGAGATCGATAGCGATGGTATTTGGAACTCCCTCGCCGGCTGCGACACCAGAGTTGCCAAGATGGTCAAGGCGGATGTCTTCATGCCTGCCGAGATCCTTGATGAAGACATGGATTCGTTCGAGTCTATCCCTTCTCCTTCAGAGTTTGACGATCTCTCCCAACATGTCTCTCCTGATGATGCCACCACGAAGTCCCCTGCAGCAGAGCCATGGAAAACAATATTTGTATTAAATGCGTCTCTGCAAAATGTATGCGGAAAAAACTTATGTTTGGCCAAGGCGGAAAAACTTGTACTCAAGCTTCCTGCAACTTGTCTATTTCTAGCATGTGTATATATTTTTTAAGCAAGTGATGGCTTATCTATTATTCTGGTTCGTATGCTTGAACTTTCGTGAGACGGAAGACTCATAACACAGAACTATGTTCTCAGGTGATGATGCTTAATAGCACCGTCCATAACCTAAGAACAAAATCGCCGGCTTTGAGTGCCAAAAAGTCACTACTCCGGAATCCACATAAAAACTTCAGAAAACGTGTAGACCAGAAAACTTAAGCTAACGTCCGTAGGTGGAGTTTTCACAAGGGCAAATGCAACCTTGCGCATAAAGAGTTTATATGATCCAAAAATGAACAACTAAAGGAGGTAAAAGACTCAGAAAATATGAGTGAACCAAATGCTTTATTTCATTGATCATATAAGAAACTTATTACATAATATAAATGTGCTAAGTGTAAAAGGATGTAGCTGTGCTATGTTCCATGGCCGATCTGTCTCCAGATAGTCATCATCGGAGTCACGTTGCTTGCGCTTGCAAATTTTTGGTCCATCTTTCAACTCACGAATATTGACGAGGTAATAGGAAACATTTAGCAATGCTTTTCTTATGGCGAATGGTCCTTCCCAAGGCGGGGATAGTTTGTGTGATTTCTCCTGCTTGAGTCTAAGCACCAGACCCCCCTATTTAAATGAGCGATGCTTTACACGGCGACTATGGTATCTACGTAGCTTCTGTTGGTAGATGGCGGATCTCTGGCATGCCAACACGTGCTCTTCTTCGAGTAGGTCCACAGATAAGCGTCTGGATCCTTCAGCGTCATCCTTATTGTAGGCGGAAACCCTTGGTGCATCGTGGAGGATGTCAGATAGGAGGACTGCTTCTGCTCCATAAACCATAAAGAAAGGAGTCAAGCCGGTGGATCTGTTGGGTGTTGTTCTTAATCTCCACAAAACAGATGGTAATTCCTCCACCCAGGCTCCAACTGCTCTTCATAGCAGTGCCTCTAAGCGTTGCTTGATTCCGTGCAGGATTAGTCCATTGGCCCTTTCAACTTGCCCATTTGATTGTGGGTGTGCCACAGATGCTAGGTCAAGGCAGATGCCTTTTTCATGACAGTACTCCTCAACTTCTCCGAGAGACAAATTTCTGCCGTTGTCGGTGATGATGCTATGCGGAAGACCAAATCTCACCACTAGATCCCAGACAAATTTTAGGGTTATTGCCCCATCAAGCTTTCTAATGGGTTTAGCTTCAATCCATTTTGTGAATTTATCCGCTGCTACTAGCAAGTGTGTGAATCCACAGGGTGCTGTCTGCAAAGGTCCCACCATGTCCAGCCCCTAGACTGCAAACGACCAAGTTATTGGTATTGTTCGCAATTCTTCAACTGGAACACTTGGTTGTCTTGCATAGAAATGACACCCAAGGCATGTTTGTACCAATTTGTCGGTGTCTGCCTTGGCAGTTATCCAGTAGAATCTTTGTCGGAAGGCTTTAGCCACCAACGACCGGGGAGCGGCATGATGCCCGCAATCTTCGAGATGTATTTCTCTAAGGATGTCAATACCTTGTTTCTGGGAGACGCACCGTAGGAAAACTCATGTGGTACTTCTTTTGTATAGCTGGCCGTCAATGATGACGTAGCCTTTTGCTCTTCGTACTATTTGTCGGCTTTTGACTTCGTCGGCGGGCAAAGTTCTGTCTTGCAGATAGTCCATGAACGGTTTCATCCAAGCCGGAGAGGTCACTGTTACTGTATAAACAAATGAATCCACTATATCCAGGTTGTCGGGGTCTGCTCCTTTCACGGATGGAGTCTGTAAATGTTCCAGGAAAACACCAGGTGGGATTGGTCGGCTGGCCGATCCAAGCTTTGACAGCAGATCTACCACCTCGTTATCCTTCCTTTTGACATACTTGACTTCGTAGCTGTCGAAGCACTTGGCTATTTCATCTACTTCGTCTCGATATGCCGTCATCATAGGGTTCCGCGCATTCCAGGTGCCAGCTACCTGTTGGGCAACCAAGTTGGAATCTCCACATCAAACTATGTGCTTGATGCCAATATCCTTGGCTACGCGAAGTCTGTGAATGATGGCCTCATATTCCGCCATGTTGTTGGTAGCGTTGAAGTGGATCTGTAGGACGTATTGTAGCTTTTCTCCCGTTGGTGATTGTAATAATACACCAGCCCCCGAGCCATGGAGTAGCTTTGATCCATCAAAGTGCATAACCCAATATTCTGGCTTTGGTATAGGAGTGTCCTCTGGTAGCTCTGTCCAATCTGCAAGAAAATCTGCCAATGCTTGTGATTTGATAGCGTCGCGTCTCTTGTAGGTGATTTCAAAGGCGGCAAGCTCAATGCCCCACTTTTCCACTCTCCCTGTAGCGTCGCTGTTGTTGATTATGTCGGATAGTGGAGCTTTGCTCACTACTGTGATGGGGTGCTCCTGGAAATAATGCCTTAGCTTACGTGAAGCAAGGAAAACTCCATAAGCTATCTTCTGGTAGTGCGGGTAATGTTGCTTGGGTTCCATCAAGACCTTGCTTACGTAGTAAACGGGCCTCTGAACTCCGTATTCGTGCGTTGGTTCCTTGCGCTCCACCATGATGACGATGCTAATTACTCGGTTGGTTGCCGCCATGTATATTAACATAGGCTCCCTTGGTACCGGTGCTGCAAGTATTGGTGGGGAGGAGAGTATTCTCTTCAACTCCTGAAGTGCTGCGTCAGCCTCGTCCGTCCATGTGAATTTGTCCGCCTTCTTGAACAACTTGTAGAGTGGCATAGCCATCTCAACAAGTCGGTTGATGAATCGGCTTACTGCTGCAACGCAGCCTATGAGCCTTTGTATGTCCTTCAGGCATGCCGGGCGTTTGATGTCGAGGATGGCCTTGATTTTCCCTGGGTTGACCTTGATTCTGCGATGCGAAACGATGAAACCTAATAGCTTGCCGGAGGGTACCCCAAAGACGCACTTCTTGGGGTTCAGCATCATGTTGTATTTCTGGAGATTATCAAAGGTTTCCTACAAGTTAGCGATAAGGTCATGGGATTTCTTTGACATTACCGCGATGTCGTCCATGTAAGCGTGTATGTTGCGACCTATTTGGTCATGGAGACAACATTGCATCGTTAGCTGGTAGGTAGCACCAGCATTTTTCAACCCATAAGGCATCGTGACGTAGCAATACGTGTCGTAGGGTGTGGTGAACGAAGTGGCCAATTGGTTCGACTTTCGCATCCGGATCTGGTGGTATCCCGAGTAAGCATCAAGAAAACACAGAAGTTCCGAGCCAACCGTCAAGTCAATGACTTGGTCAATGCGAGGCAAAGCAAACGGATCCTTCGGACATGCTTTGTTCAAGCCGGTGTAATCAACGCACATTCTGAATTTATTGGTTCCCTTTTTGGAGACAAGTACAGGATGTGCCACCCATCGGGTGTGAATAACTTCTCGGATAAAGCCAGCCTTAAGTAACCTAGCTATTTCTTTGCCTATAGCCCTTCGTCTTTAATCACCAAAGTGTCATAGAGGTTAGTTCACCGGTTTGGCATTTGGATCAATATTCAAGCTGTGCTCGGCAAGTTCCCTAGGTACACCTTTCATGTCGGCAGGTTGCCAGGCAAAGATGTCCCTATTCTCACAGAGGAACTCGACAAGCGTGCTTTCCTATTTGGGATCCAGGTTCGTGCCAATGGCGGTGGTCTTGGAGGAATCTCCTTCCACAAGTTCCACCTGTTTGGTCTTGATGGCGGCCTTGAAGGCAGGTTTGGCAGCAGTGATCCGCTTCTTCGAAGCCGGCATCTCCAAGGCATCGACCTGGTTCTGGATCTCCTTGAACTCCTTAGCATAGAGGACTGCTTCGGCGAAGGCGGCTTCACTGAGATCACACTCCCGTGCCTTGGAGAAGCTTCCGTCAATGGTGATGACGCCATTTGGTCCGGGTATATTGAGCTTGTTGTAGACAAAGCATGGCCTTGCGAGAAAGGAGTGGAAGATGTCGCACCCAAAGATGACGTGGTACACGCTCTTGAAAGGCACCACTTCAAAGGTCATGTGTTCTTAGCGGTAATTTTTGACATCGCCAAAAGCGACCAGAAGCGTGATGCAGCCCAAGGAATTTGCTTGTCGGCCAGGGAAAACCCTATGGAATACGGTGTTGCTCTTCCTTAGCTGGGTCTCTGTCAAGTTCATCTGATGCAATGTATCCAGGTACATGATGTTGATGCTGCTTCCACTATCCACGAGGCACTTGGTGAACTCTATGCCGTCAATCAAAGGGTTGATGACCATGACATACTGGTTCTCTGAGGGGATGAGGTCTGGGTGATCCTTCCTATCCCAAGTAATTGGAACTTCCGACCACCTGACATACTGGGGAACTGGAGGGAGGGTAGCCATCAATATCCTCAAAGAGGTTTTCTGGGCCCGGACGGTGGGAGTACCAAGGAAAGTGTGGTAACATGGAGCCTTCTTCTCGAAAGGATTTTTCCCTTTATCCTCTCCGTTGTCGGAAGATTTGGGTTCCATGTCTTCATCCATATCACTTGAATCCTTGGGCTCTTCCTCCTTCTTCTTCCCTTTGCCTTTTCCGTGGGGTCTGTTTTTTCGACTTCGCTTGTAGCCAGACTCAGGGTCATCCTTGAGATTATTGACAAACTTGCATTGGCGGTTGGTGTGGGTGGAGTTGCCGTTGGCGTTGAGGTGAACGAAACATGGCATGTACCGATATTCCTCGTATGTTTGGGGAACACGGGGCGCTGAGGGTGTAGCATCACTCCTCTGCTGGCCACTACTAGCTCCCCGTCCACGTCCACGCTGTTCTCCTCCGCCTCTGCCAGTGAACATTGTGGCGACCATGTCGGTTACTTGCTTCTCTTCGGGGGGATTCTTCAGCTTGTTGTTATTGTTGTTTTTCCTAGCCTGGGTGGGGATTACTATTGCCGGCAGTGATCCGCATGTGTCGTCATCAGCAGCGGCAAACTCGCTAGCCATGGCGATCATTGAATTGAGGGTGAGCTCGTTGTTGTCTTGCTTGCGTTTCAACTTATGGGGGAGCAAAGTTCCCTTTTCCAAACCATCGATGAAGGCGGCCATATCGGTCTGATCATGCACCCCTGCGCAGGAATTTTTCATATCCAGCCAGCGAGAGAGGTAAGCACGAGAGGTTTCATCCTTTTCTTGCACACACCACTGAAGGTCTCCGATAGTGCAGGGACGTTTGTACGTGCCCTCGAAATTTTTGGTGAACGCTTCATGCATGTCCAACCAGTTGCATATTGATTTCTCCGGCAAGTCATCGATCCATTGTCGGGCGGTGCCGGTCAGCATGAGTGGGAGGTACTTGACGGTGATGTTGGGGTTTCCCCCTGTGATGTGAATTGCTTAGCTGTAGTCCTGCAACCATGTTGCTAGCCTGGCTGTGCCATTGTAGGGCTTGATGGTCTTGTCTATCCGGAGGCCCTTGGGGTAAGTTGTGGCCCATATTACTGGTCTAAAACAACGTGGCCGAAGGTATGGGAGCTCCCGAGCTTCTTGGATCTTGTCCAGCCGTGATCGTGTGTCATATGGCTTCTGCTGCTTCCCTTTTTCGTCATGGGGAGGCTAATTATGCTGCGGTTTGTGAGATCCGCCATGGCCTCCGCCATGATGGCTGCTAGGTGGCAATGGCGTTGGTGGAGACAGTGGGTTAGACTTCTTGCTATGTCTCTCCTGCGACTCCTCGCGCCCGTCGCGGTTGCTTGTCGGACGTGGAGGCTCCCTGTGGGACCTGCTCTTGTGTCCTTTGTTGCCGCTGCGCTCTCCGGCATACCGAGGCTGCTCGCCCTGGTCGCGAATAACGACGCCGCGCTGGGGCCGCCTTGGAGGTGGCATGTTCGTACGATGGTGTGGATGTGGTTCCTCTTGACACCGAGATGGCGGTGGAGGTGGCGACCAGCGAGGATGAGCCTGTTATCCGTGGTCGGAGGATATGGGGATGGCGTCAGTCCTATTGCGTGCCTCTCTTCATCTTTGCTCTGTGGAGCCTATGCGAGATCCCTCATCACGGGGAGATTTTGGCCTTCTGCGGTTGTTCATGGTTGACTGGAAAAGCTCCGGGTTGGACTCAAGCCTCTGCAAGGTGGCCTTTTCATGTTGCTTGCATGCCTTGGCGACGAGGTCGTACACCTGAGAAACTGCTTCTGGTGACCTGTTCTTCTCTAGGAGGGTCTTGGCGATGGTGATGTTGAGGGCGGGAGCTGGCATGGCTTGCCTCCCCTCTGAATCAATGTAAGGCGTGGCCTTTATCGGCTTGGATCCCTCATACCCCAACCTGCACCGAATGCCGTGATCTTCAACGACGTGAGCTGGTGCCTTCTTTGCCTTTTGCTTTAGTAGCAATTGCTTGTACTCAGCCTCCATAGCTCTTGCTGCCTTGATGGATTGTTGTGCCCTAGCCATGTCTTCGTCTAGCTTACCGCCCTGCTCTACGATGCACTTGGCCTCCGCCAAGATTGTCGCGCACTTCTCGTCAAGCTCTATAATGCTCTGGATATGGGCGACGGTGATAGGTTCAACGAGGTGTGCGTTGTAAATTGCTTTGTCGGTGGGTGTAGCCAATGGGTTGCCGGCTGCAGACGTTGATGGTTCCATTGGCGGCTGGTTTGATTGCCGGGCTGTACTAGGGTCGTGGTGAGTTCCTGCACTGGTTGCGGGCGGATAACCGGAGGAGGCATAGCTTTGGCCAGAGTCGGAGGCTCGGTGGCCTTCTTGGCCGCTGCTGCTCTGGTTACGGCCGGTGTGGGCGGAACTTTCTCACGTTCCGGTTCCTGTCCGTCTTCTTCAATCACGCTCCCAATGGCGACTAGCACCTGATGGGAAGTGTTGGTCTTCTCGGCACGCATCTCCTTCTCAATCTCCTGCTCGATCTCCCTCATAACAGCGTCGTATTCTTTCGAGTTTGCATTTGAGCCGCTGCCATCCATATTGATGTCGGCGTATAGCGCGTTGAGGATGGAGTAGGAGTTGGCTTCGGTGTTGGCGATGGTGGACGTAGAGGGTGATGGAGGTGATCCGTTGGTATTGTTTCCTCCTCCGGCTATGACGGTGATCGCCGTTTCTGCCTCTTTGTTGGCTTACGCATACTCGTCGATGATGGTAACCATCTCACCAAGGGTGAGAGGACCTGCGGCTTGCCGCCTTAGGAGGGTATGACGGAGGAGTGTTCCAGGTGTGAGCCCTTCCACGAAGTGGTATACGAGCTCGTCGGTGCGGTCTCCCTCTAGGGTTTCCTTTACCCTCATCCATCTGGTGAGGTATTCACGAGGAGGTTCTCCATCCCTCTGAACGCATCTAGCCAGATCGAAGATGGTGATGACGCTGACAAAGTGATACCTGCGCATCTCTAACGCTCGGGGAAGCCAAGCGGATTTGCGGGGTCCTCCCACCTTTATATCCTGCACAGGGGCGGTTTGGGTGGGCCTTGAAATTTCCTGATCTGAACCACCATACTCCAAGGAGAGGTATGGCCTAGATCCTTCCACAAACGTGTCCTGCTCATAGGTGGTCCGTGCGGGGCTTGACGATTTTGCGACTTCCTGGGAGCTAGGACCCGAGTCGGTTTCACCGATAAAGATGTGGATGTCTCCGACGGGGATGACGGAGCAACGCGTAGGGTTTGTCTTCGCTGGCACCCAAAACTCGTCTGGAGGGACGATCGGGACGTTGTCGGAGAAGAGAACGCATTCGATGGCTACGGTGTCGCCAATTCCCGCGAAGAGATTGGACCTCGACCGGTGTAGAGCTCAAAGCACCTCTTACCCCACGGTGTGCGCCAACTGTTGTGGTATTGCCGACGAGTACGCCATGGAGGGGTCCTCACAGTGCGTGTTTAGAGATGTGGGGTAAGGCGAAGAGTTGGCGGGTACGAGGTAACACAACTTACCCAGGTTCAAGTCCCACAACGGTGGTAGAACTCTACTCCTACTATAAATCACTATAATGGCAATACGCCGAGTTACAGAGATAAGTTTGTTATGCAAGGTGTTGCGCGTTGTACGCTGCAATCTAAGAGGTTGTACCCTAAAGGCTCCCACAGGCCGGCTTATAAAGGTGCCAAGACCTAGGGTTTACAGGGAAAGGTCCTTGCCAAACAAGATAAAGAGTCCTACACATACATGAAGTAGTTTTCCGTGTCTTGTGATACATTGCAAATGTATCTATAATTTTTAATGTTCCATGCTTGGTTTTATCTACTTTCTTGTGTTTTGTCCACACTTTGGAGTACTTTTCATATGATTTCTTGGACTAACCTATTAACGAGAGCCACATTGACAGCTACCTGTTTTCTGCTGTTTTTGGTTCTAGGAAGTCAAAAAATGAATATTCTCGGAATTGGACTGGACAAAAGCCAAAGTCATTATTTTACCGGGGGACACACGGAGCCAGAATACGAGACGGAGAGGGGCGAGGGGGCCGCCACACCACCTGGCCGTGCGGCCAGGCCTAGCCCGCGCCAAGGGGTGGTGTGGGCGCCTCCAGCACCCCCTCGGCCTCTCCTTTCTCCTATAAGCTGCCTCCGATACAGAAACCCTAAGGACCCGATCAAAAATCCACGAAAGAGTCTGTAGCCGCCGTCGTCTCCATCCCTAGATTAGGAGGGATCTGAAGCTCTTCCCGGCACTCTGCTAGAGAGGGGATTTCACCCTGGAGTCCTTCTTCATCATCATGCAAGCCTCCGGTGTGATGCGTGAGTAGTTCATCTCTGGACTACGGGTCCATGTAGTAGCTAGATGGCTGGTTGTGCTCCTTTGTGCTTTCATGTTTAGATCTTATGAGCTCCGTTCATGATCAAGATCATCTATTTGTAATTCTGCATGTTGTGTTTGCGGGGATCCGATGGACATTGAGATGCTATTTCAGATTGATTATTGATTCTATCATGTCTTTGTTATTTGTGATCTTGCATGCTTTCCGTTGTTAGTAGCTATCTTGGCCAAGTAGATGCTAGCAACTCCAAGAGTTAGTATTTATGCTCGATAGTGGGTTCATGCCTCTGGTAATCTGGGGAAGTGACAGAAATCTCTAAGGTACTAGATGTGCTGTTGCTACTAGGGAGAAAACAACAATCCTTTGTTCATAGAACAATCATATTGTTTACTTTACACGCAATTCGTAATGCAATAATCTGTTGCTTGCAACTTAATACTGGAGGGGGTTCGGATGATAACCTGAAGGTGGATTATTAGTCATAGATGCAGTTGGATGACGGTCTATGTATAATGTTGTAATGCCCAATCGAATCTCAAAGGAGTCAAGATGATTAGTATATGCTTGTATGCTTTCTCGATGTTTGTCAATTGCCCCGCTGTAATTTGTTCACCCAGCATGTTATCTATCTTAAGGAGAGCCACCAATAGTGAAATATGGACCCCGGTCCTTTCTTTTTCATACAATCTACAAACTGTTTACTGCTTTGTGTTTACTTTCTGCAAACTATTACTTCCTTCCATTCGATACGTTTAATCCTTTGTTTTTAGCAAAACCGGTGAGATTGAAAACCTCATCGCAAGTTGGGGGCAACGTTCTGTGGTTGTGTTGTGCAGGTCTCCACGTTGATACTAGCACCGGTAGTGCGCCCTGCCAAGGTTCAGCTAGCAACACCTTTGGGGTGTTTCCTTGCTCCTACTAGATTGATAACCTTAGTTTCGTACTGAGGGAAAACTTGCTGCTGTGCTCATCATACCTTCCTCTTGGAGTTCCCCAACGAGCTTGATATATTTTGGGCCATCAAGCTCTTTTTCTAGCGCCGTTGCCGAGGAACGAAGAAGAAGAAGCTCCCACATCAACCACACGCCATCAAAGTCTTTTTCTGGCGCCGTTGCCGGGGAGTCAAGGATATCTTCACAAGGGGAGTCCCTCATAACCAATCTCTTTACTTTGTTATTTTTGTTTTGCTTAGTTTACTTTTGTTTTGTTTGCTTGTTTCTTTATCAAAAACACACAAAAATTAGTCTTACAAGTTTGCTTTGTTTATTAAAAATACAAAAAAAAATGACTACTCTTGAAAACACTAAGTTGTGTGACTTCACTAGCACTAACAACAATGATTTTAGGAGCACACCTATTGCTCCACATGTTCCTGAAGCTACTTTCTTTGAGATTAAACCTGCTCTACTCAATCTTGTTATGAGAGAAAAATTTTCTGGTATTGGTAATGAAGATGCTGCTTCCCATCTAAATAACTTTGTTGAACTTTGTGAGATGCAAAAGCATAGGGATATAGATGGAGATATTATTAAGCTTAAATTGTTTCCTTTCTCTTTGAGAGGAAAAGCTAAAGAATGGTTGAATTCCTTAACTAGGAATAGTATTGATTCTTGGACTAAATGCAAAGATGCTTTTATTGGAAAATACTATCCTCCTGCTAAGATTATATCTATGAGAAGTGAAATAATGAAGTTTAAACAATCCGATAATGAACATGTTGCTCAAGCTTGGGAAAGAATGAAATCTTTGGTAAAGAATTGTCCCACTCATGGACTGACTGCTTGGATGATCATCCAAACTTTTTATGCAGGATTGAACTATTCCTCAAGGAACCTATTGGATTCTGTTGCTGGAGGTACCTTTATGACCATTACTTTGGGTGCTGCAACAAAGCTTCTGGATAATATGATGGTAACTACTTTGAATGGCATACTGAAAGAGCTCCACAAGGTAAGAAGGTAAATTCTGTTGAAGAAACCTCCTCCTTGAGAGATAAGATTGATATTATTATGTCTATGCTTGTTAATAGGAAATCCCATATTGATCCAAATAATGTTCCCTTAGCCTCTTTGGTTGCTCAAGAAGAGCAAGTTGATGTGAACTTTATAAGAAATAACAATTTTAGCAATAATGCCTACAGGAATAATTTTGGTAACAACAATTATAAGCCATATCCTCCCAACAATGGTAATGCTTATGGAAATTCCTACAACAACATTAGGAGTGCTCCCTCTAAACTTGAAGTTATGCTTAAAGACTTTATTAGTAAACAAACTGCTTTCAATAAATCTATTGAGGAAAAACTCTCTAATGCTGAAAGAAATATAGCATCTTTGGCTGAATCTCAATCTTCTTTAAATAAAATGGCTGCTAAACCTGAAACGAATGATAATCTCTTTGCAGCTACTAATGCCATACAAGTAAAAATTGATGAAAATGTTAGACTATTAGCTGAATTACATGCTAAGTGGGAAAGAGAAGATGAAATTGCTAGAAACATTAGTGTTTCTACTATCACCACCACTAGTGTTGAGGCTAGTAATAGTTCTGCTACTTTAGATGATAATTTTGATTTTGATCTTGATGGTTGCAATATCTCTGAAGTTATTAAGTTCCTACAAAAGCTTTCTAAAAGTCCTAATGCTAGTGCTATGAACATGGCCTTTACAAAACACATTACTGATGCTCTCATAAAGATTAAAGAAGAAAAGATGAAACATAAAGCTTCTATTCCTATAAAACAAGAAGATGGCTGGGAACCCATCATTAATATGAAAGTAAATGATTTTGATTTCAAAGCTTTATGTGATCTTGATAGTAGTGTTTCTATTATGCCTAGAAGGATTTATGATATGCTTGATTTGCCTCCACTTGAAGATTGTTATTTGAATGTCCCACTTGATGATAATGTTAAAAAAAACTCATGGGGAGTCTTAATGATGTCCTTATTATGGTTAACAATGCCTATGTCCCTGTTGATTTCTATGTTTTGGATGTTGAATGCAATGCTTCTTGTCCTATTACTTTGGGAAGACCTTTTCTTAGAACTGTTGGTGCCATTATTGATATAAAAGAAGACACCATTAAATATCAACTCCCACTCAATAAAGGTATAGAACACTTCCCTAAGAAGAGAGAGAAGATTTCTTTTGCCTCTCCTATGAAAATAAAATTTTCTCTTAATGCTTCTTCATTTGAGAACACTTGATTCTTTTTCTTGCTTCTTATGCCTAACTTAAAGGCGTTAAAGAAAAGTACTTATTGGGAGATAACCTAAAAGTTTTAGATGAGTCTTCGAAGTTATTACCTCTGTAATAACCGCTCCTTATCCTTTTTATTTGCTTTTTGTGCCAAGAGTAACCTCTAATGAGAGAGAAGTAATGATTGGGAAAGTTGCTGTCCCGAAACAGATTTCTGTGCTTCACTGTAAAAATTCGTGTAAAATCTCTGTACGTCCTTTTGAGGCGTGCATTTTTGTGCTTCTGCCCCTGGTTGTTATCTAACTTTCGTTAATTCAGTACTTTTTGATTTGAGCAACAGAAGGTCTTGGAAAAAATTCGTCTTTACCTGCTGGTCTGTTTTGACAGATTTCTGCCATTATTTGCATTTGATTCTTGTTGGTTCCTTTTTGAGTTCTTTTGGGGAATTGAGATTTTTGAGGGAAGTGCTACAGTAGCTAGTGTTTTAATGGAAGTTTTATTGGTGTTGTAATTGAACCTAAAGACTTATTATCTTGAGTGCACTAATGTTGCTAATAAACATTGTCTGAAGTTTTGTATGAAGGAAAAATTTCAGGTGCATGAAAGGAACGAGTAATGAGATGAAGGATGGACTAAAGTTCAAGCTTGGGGATGCCACGCATGTCACCCCAAGAAATATCCAAGAAGTACATGCGTCAAAGCTTGGGGATGCCCAAGGCATCCCCTTCTTTATCAATAAAAATCCCAGGTTTCTTCCAAACGCTTCATTTTTATTGTTTCACGCACAGTTGTGTTGTTCTTGGAGCGTCTTCTTTTTCGTTTTTGTTTTTGTTTTCCGTTTGCTTGGTTTGCTTAGTTTGCTAAATAAATTTGGTTAGACCCCCTCTTTCATACATTGGTTTTCAAATAGCTTGGTTTGGTTTGGAAAAGAGTAGGAAAGTTCATGTTTAAGTGGTAAAGAGAGCTTGTTTTTGACTGTGGCCTATGCTTTGTCATGCCATGCTTGATATTTTTTTCGCTTTATGCTTAGTATTCTTTGCTGTAGCATGACTTGTTATAAACAATTGAGATTACTTAATGTGCCTTAGATGAATCATGCGTTGTTTTAGCATATTAAAGCATAGTATAGTGGTATTCTCCTTTGATGCTTTATTTGGGTTGACTTGGCGCATGCTCACACCATGTTATGACTATCCCAAGTCACCATAGCCTTTATGATCCTTTAGTTTTCAACTTGTAGTATCACTTTATGCTTTGATCAATGATGTTTTGTCGCTCTGCATGATTATGGCCATTATTGCTCTCTTAGTTTGTCGCTCCCAGTTTTTTGCTAGCCTCCACAACCAAGTATGAGTCCCACTCATGCATCCAACTCCCTAAACCAAGTTATTCCAAAGAGTCCACCATACCTACCTACTAGCTTATGCTATTCCAAGTATATTCATGTTTTTGTCTACCTTCCAAATTAAAATTGTTATGAGAAAACTAGTGATTAAAGCTCTCACGAACTTGATGGCACACCTTACTTTTCTTGCATTTAATAAACTTGAACCATTGGGTCCTTCTTTGTTGCGTATATGCTTGCTCTTTATAAGTTGAAATTAGTAGAACCATGTATCATGGAGAACGCTTTCAACATTGCACTTGTACTTTGTACCCCGTCGATATCATGTTCTTTTGCTCATGGATCTCGGCGGTGTGAAATAAATGTGGAACTTGTAAGATCATGGAGTTTGTATGTGTGTTAGAGAAACGTCTGGGCCGCTAGCCTAAGCCATGCCTAATCATGGTGGAAACTTGCAGCATCACCATAATGAGCACTCTATGAAGCATCCTCAATAAAAACCTATGCAAATAGCAAATAAAAAGATCATTGAGATGCTCATTGTCTGCTTGCCTTGTCATTTTGATTATGGGATAGCTCATGTATCATGTGCAAGGGGTACCCCGTTGGCGGTTCTTTATGATACACATGTACTTAAAATGACAAGAGCTTACTCGTGACTAAAGTTGAGTAGCATGAGGTTCGGTCTTCGTAGGTAAGGGGCATGAGATTTCGGTTTATAACTTGTCAAGCATATCCTCGTAGTTGTGTCACTTTAACCTTAATCACCTTAAAGATGCTTATGATAGGGGCAATGAGAGCTGAAAGCTAACAAGTACCATAATTTTTGGAAGCTCTTTATGAGACTTGAATCCCTACTTCCTTCTATTAGGCCTTTCTTTTACTTTTATGTTGAGTCTCCACCTTCTATCTTTATGCACCTACTTTGAGAGCATAGTGGCCATTCTTAGTTCTATGTGCATTGTCCCAAGACTTGTTGATTGATGCATAGCGTTGATATTGCCTGTTTTAAACTATTTGTATCTAGTCACTCTTGTAAACTTTGAAGGTGTCCTATGCATTTATGTTTTGCTACTCTATGAGGGACAAGCTGAATGCTACTATGCTATGTTTTCTTTATGTTAAACAAACAAACGTCTTGCAACATTGTTATTCATGAATCTTTTGTTTATGCCTTTTCATGTTGCAACATATTTGCTTTGTTTTATTGCTAGAACTTTGTCTTTCATGTTATGATTGAAGTACTATGATCCCAGCTTTGAATGTTTTACAAATACTTTGATCAAGTTTACGATGGTGCATGTCACCTCAAAAATTATTCTTTCTTTTTATCACTTACCTACTCGAGGACGAGCAGGAGTTCAGCTTAGGGATGTTGATACATTGCAAATGTATCTATAATTTTTGATGTTCCATGCTTGGTTTTATCTACTTTCTTGTGTTTTGTCCACACTTTGGAGTACTTTTCATATGATTTCTTGGACTAACCTATTAACGAGAGCCACAGTGCCAGCTGCCTGTTTTCTGCTGTTTTTGGTTCCAGGAAGTCAGAAAATGAATATTCTCGGAATTGGACGGGACAAAAGCCAAAGTCATTATTTTACCGACGGACACACAGAGCCAAAATACGAGACGGAGAGGGACCAGGGGCCGCCACACCACCTGGCCGCGCGGCCAGGCCTGGCCCACGCCAGGGGGTGGTGTGGCCGCCTCCAGCACCCCCTCGGCCTCTCCTTCCGCATATAAGATGCCTCCGATACAGAAACCCTAAGGACCAGATCAAAAATCCACGAAAGAGTCTGTAGCCGCTGTCGTCTCCATACCTAGATCGAGAGGGATCTGAAGCTCTTCCCGGCACCCAGCCGGAGAGGGGATTTCACCCTGGAGGCCTTCTTCATCATCATGCAAGCCTCCGGTGTGATGCGTGAGTAGTTCATCTCTGGACTACGGGTCCATGTAGTAGCTAGATGGCTGGTTCTCCTCCTTTGTGCTTTCATGTTTAGATCTTGTGAGCTCCGTTCATGATCAAGATCATTGTAATTCTACACGTTGTGTTTGCGGGGATCTGATGGATATTGAGATGCTATTTCAGAATGATTATTGATTCTATCATGTCTTTGTTATTTGTGATCTTGCATGCTTTCCGTTGTTAGTAGCTATCTTGGCCAAGTAGATGCTAGCAACTCCAAGAGTTAGTATTTATGCTCGATAGTGGGTTCATGCCTCTGGTAATCTGGGGAAGTGACAGAAATCTCTAAGGTACTAGATGTGCTGTTGCTACTAGGGAGAAAATAACAATCCTTTGTTCATAGAACAATCATATTGTTTACTTTACACGCAATTCGTAATGCAATAATCTGTTTCTTGCAACTTAATACTAGAGGGGGTTCGAATGATAACCTGAAGGTGGATTATTAGTCATAGATGCAGTTAGATGACGATCTATGTATAATGTTGTAATGCCCAATCGAATCTCAAAGGAGTCAAGATGATTAGTATATGCTTGTATGCTTTCTCGATGTTTATCAATTGCCCCGTTGTAATTTGTTCACCCAGCATGTTATCTATCTTAAGGAGAGCCACCTCTAGTGAACTATGGACCCCGGTCCTTTCTTTTACATGCAATCTATACTGCTTTGTGTTTACTTTCTGCAAACTATTACTTCCTTCCATTCAATACATTTAATCCTTTGTTTTCAGCAAAACCGGTGAGATTGACAACCTCATCGCAAGTTGGGGGCAAAGTTCTGTGGTTGTGTTGTGCAGGTATCCACGTTGCTACTAGCACCGGTAGTGCGCCCTGCCAAGGCTCAGCTAGCAACACCTTTCGGGTGTTTCCTTGCTCCTACTGGATTGATAACCTTGGTTTTGTACTGAGGGAAAACTTGTTGTTGTGCACATCATACCTTCCTCTTAGGGTTCCCCAACGAGCTCGATATATTTTGGGCCATCATCTAGCACTCCAATGCTCCGAGTATGTCGGTGACTCCTGCGTAGCCTTCCTTTATCCGGCATGGGCCTCCCTTCCGGATCCGTCTAACTGGGTCGCCCAACAGGCCATAGACCTTGCTACCAACTATGGGCCACCCGGGTTAGGCGGATTGGTGACATGCTATGAGGATACCCATATAACATATCCCCAATAGTAGCCCCCGGAGGACTTTGAAATCTTGCGCCGTATTGCTCATTGATCTCTGAATGTCCCGTCTAAGTGATGCCGGCAATCAGTCAAGAAATATCTCAAAGGTCTCCCAAAGAACCCTGCAATCTTCTCCGGCTTCGCAATATAGCCGGAGATTCCTTGAGTCTTTGTTTCCAGAGTCAGGTAGTCTCCGTCTTCGATGGAATCTTAGGATGTGACCCTTCACTGCAACTGTCAGGAGGATGACGTAGGGTATAGCCTACACTTCCTCGAAACTCACAGAAACAAAGAATTAATCATCAGCTATTTTCACGCACGCGAAATCCGAAATGGTGGAGCGGAAAAAGACAAAGGACGTGACGAAATTACCACGCACGTTCACTTCCACGCCGGCAATGTTCCATCCATCATATCCTTTTGCACGAATCTTGATGAGAGGCCTATATAGTCTGATCGTAGTTAATTTATTTCTTTTTACCCGCATTCGCTTCCCAGTCTTCGTCTTCCTCTAGCCGCACGACCGTTCGAGCTCCTCTACGAAAACCCTAACCAAAGCCTTTTCTTCTTCCACCTTATCCCCGTCGTAATGGCCTCCAGCAGCTCTAATCCTTCCACGACGGCGATTCCCGAGGCTACGACGGAGCCATCCCAGGGAGTGATCGTCCCGCCAGAGGGGGTGGTCGTTCCTATCTCTAGCGTGACGGAGTCCACCGGCGACGACCAAGAACAAGCGGCGCCCGAAGCCGCTGAAGAAGAAAGTGACTCCCATAAGGGTGTGTGGAGAGGCTCTGATCTCTCCGCGGAAGATCTCCAAGAGCTGGTCGATGAGGGGTACCTCCTCGCGGCGGAGAAGTTTGTCTGGCAGGCGGCGCCGGCCGGCGAGATGGTCCCTTCTCCCCAAACCGAAGAGAAGGTTTACCTCAAGTCTCAGCTGGTACGCGGCATAAGCCTGCCAGTCTCCGACTTCTTCCTGGATGTCCTCCAGCACTTCCGGGTACTCCCCCACAATCTCTATCCCAATAGTATTCTAGTCCTTAGCAACTTCGTAGCTCTATGCGAAGGATACCTAGGTATTAAGCCGAGATTAGATATGTTTGTGTACTTTTTTACCGTCAAGAGAGAGTCCTTGGAGTCCAAGGACGTACTGCGGATCTGCGGAACCATTAGCTTTAAGATCCGGCCTAGCAAGCGCTTTCCCGACATCGTAGGGCACGAGTCTTGCAAGAACTGGCAGCGTACGTATTTCTACGGGCCAGATGTCCCTCTGCCATACCGTCTTGATACCTACCCCGACTTCGTCGATGGAGCTGCCCCCGAAGTGCCCGCATGGCGGACCCCAACCTCTCTTCCCTCCGACGATGAAGCCAATCGTGTCGTAAGGCGGATCGAATGGCTCGTAGACGGAGGTTCGATGGGCTTGGACCTTGCAATGTACTGGTACGTTAGGCGGATCCAGCCTCTGCAGCACCGCGCCGAGCTGATGTGCAAGTATAATCAAGACAGGAGGGATCCCATGCGAATTTTGCGAGATAACTTCTCTACTGACTCCATCAAGATCCGGCTCAAGTACATCGTCAAGATAAAGAACAAGAAGCATGGCTTCAAGATCACCTTCGACATGTTCGAGTGCGGCAAGTGCCCAGAGGTAGCTTATGTTTCCTTTGTTACTCGTTATATGCTCTAAGGTTTTCGCCGGCACCCAGAACTCGTCTAGAGGGACGATCGGGACGCTGTCGGAGAAGAGAACGTGTCCGATGGCTATCGTGTCGCTGATTCCCATGAAGATATTGGACCTCGACCGGTGTAGAGCTCAAAGCGCCTCTTGCCCCACAGTGGGCACCAACTGTCGTGGTATTGCTGACGAGTACGCCATGGAGGGGTCCTCACAATGCGTCTTTAGAGACGTGGGGTAAGGCGAAGAGTTGGCGGGTACGAGGTAACACAGCTTACCCAGGTTCAAGTCCCACAACGGTGGCGGAACTCTACTCCTGCTATAAATCACTATAATGGCAATACGCCGAGTTACAGAGATAAGTTCGTTGTACGAGGTGTTGCGCGTTGTACGCTGAAATCTAAGAGGTTGTGCCCTAAAGGCTCCCACAGGCCAGCTTATAGAGGCGGCAAGACCTAGGGTTTACAGGGAAATATCCTTATCGGACAAGATAAAGAGTCCTAGACCTACACGAACTAGTCTTCCGTGTCTTGCACTCCAAGGCTTCGAGTATGTCAGTGACTTCTGCGTATCCTTCCTTTAACCGACATGGGTCTCCCTTCTGGATCCGTCTAACTGGGCCTTACTACCAACTATGGGTTACTCGGGTTAGGTGGATTGGTGACATACTATGAGGATACCCATATAGCATATCCCAAAATATGTCCTAATTACGAGAAAAATTGCAGAAAAAAGTAGTGTTTGTTGTTCTTACTAGCAAAATCTTTTGCTGTTTTGCCCCAGAAGATACAACTTGAAACAAAAAGCTTAGTGCTAAAAAGAGCAATGTTTGTTCTAGTTAGCACAAATGTTTGCCAACCAGGGGCGGGCCCACTTCAATTCAAAGGTATTCAAGTGAATACCTAAATATTTTTCGAAAATATCATTATGTAAATGTTCTATAGAATATATAATAGAATAAAATTACCTACTACGACATAAATGGAGTAGTAGCTTAAATGGTTAGTAAGTAATTATCAAGTCATTTGGTTTAGAGTTCAAACCCCCATACCTTCATGTTTTTGTTTATTTTAAAAATAATGTTTTGCCTATTTTTTTTTTTTTTGATATAGATAGTTTATATAAAGTTTCTTCTACTGTTACGTTTCCATGTTAACTCAAATATTTAGAAAGTTGTACCAAGTTACATATCCGACACTTATATTTTCAGAAATTTATACGCTTCTCAAACAAAGTGTCATCACCGTGCTGGTCTCTTAAGCACATAGTAGATATGTATGATCATTTGTTCATACCTAATTATTTAACACGCTTTATTTCATGCAATAAAAAAGTATTATATTTTTTGGAGAATAGAATTTTGAATACCCACACACAAAATTTTGGGCCCGCCCCTGTTGCCAACAAAGCAACTTCAAACAAATCTTTGTGCTCTGGCATCTTTCGCAGCTGACAGTCGTGCATGCGGAGCGGGATTCCATCTAATAAGCTGGTCATGTTCTAATTAAACGTACTTGTTAATAGCAGAATTAGACGGAGGTGCTGCATAGGTTAGTAAGTAATTATCAAGTCATTTGGTTTAGAGTTCAAACCCCCATATCTTCATGTTTTTGTTTATTTTAAAAATAATGTTTTGCCTATTTTTTTTTGATATAGATAGTTTATATAAAGTTTCTTCTACTGTTACGTTTCCATGTTAACTCAAATATTTAGAAAGTTGTACCAAGTTACATATCCGACACTTATATTTTCAGAAATTTATACGCTTCTCAAACAAAGTGTCATCACCGTGCTGGTCTCTTAAGCACATAGTAGATATGTATGATCATTTGTTCATACCTAATTATTTAACACGCTTTATTTCATGCAATAAAAAGTATTATATTTTTTGGAGAATAGAATTTTGAATACCCACACACAAAATTTTGGGCCCGCCCCTGTTGCCAACAAAGCAACTTCAAACAAATCTTTGTGCTCTGGCATCTTTCGCAGCTGACAGTCGTGCATGCGGAGCGGGATTCCATCTAATAAGCTGGTCATGTTCTAATTAAACGTACTTGTTAATAGCAGAATTAGACGGAGGTGCTGCATAGGATAGACAGGACAGGAACCGAACCTGGTATGCAGCCTGCGTACGTACCCATCGCCGCTGCCCCCGCCGCCGCCGGAGACAGAATACCACTGGTTGCCGCCGCCGGAGGCCGGCCAGCGGAGCTGGGACGACGTACGCTGGTGGTGGTGACCTTGGACGCGTAGTATCAAGCCCCACGCCACTACGTACGCAAGTACGCTCGATCTCCCTTCTCACGCGCAGTTCGTCCAGCGGTGGTCGAGTTGTCGCCGGCCGGTAGCGGCGTCTCCGGCCAGGGCCCAGGCGAGGGCTCCAGGTGGGCAGGCGGGGCCAAGGACTGGCATCGCGTGGGAGAGCCCGGACAGGCCGGAACTGGCATGGAGGCCCATTGTGGGAGAACTGCTGAGCAGGCCGAGCCGTGCGGCCTGGTGTGTGCGCCGCACACGCCAGGCGGGTGGTGTGGGCCGGCCCACATTGACTTTTCTTTCTCTTCTTTTGTTTTGGTTGTTTCTTTTTGTTTTCGTTTTTTCTGTTTTTAAATGTATTTTTTCGAAAATGTGAAACACTTTTTAATATGAACTTTTTCTAATGTTGATTTTTTAAAAATTTGAATGGTTTTTGAAATTCGATAAATTTTAAATCTAAACAATTTTCAAATTTTGAACATCTTTTAAAATCAATGTTTATTAATTTTTTTCTAGAAATCTAAACATTTTTAAATTAAACAATTTCCAAATTTTCATTTTTTTAATCTAAACTTTTTAAAAATGTGCATTTTTAATGTGGGCACTTCTAAATAAAAACATTTTTGAAACCTGAATGTTTTTATTTTAAAATTGAACCATTAAAAAATAACGAAAAAATAAAAATAAAAACCAAACAGGAAAACCAATCTCAAAAAACCACATAGAAAAATAGGACAGGAAACCCGACCAAAAAACCCGGATAATGGGCCTGGCCCAAAACAGGCCACGAGGTGTGCGATGAGCCGTAGGGGTCGACCAGTGCGGCGTATAGGATTTCTCCTCGAAATCCGCTTATAAAAGAAAATGGCCTGGCTAAGAGACCCCCTAAAAAAGAGCTAGAGCTCATAGCCTCGGACCGATGGTGGTGTGATGTTGATATGTTTGAATAAAGAATAAAGCTAATGAGGAAAGTGTAGGATGCAATAAATGGCATTAACGGGGTTACCCTCGTAGGGAGTACCTATAGAATTTATTTTTCATCTTTTTCATGGTGGACTAATGTAACTTTAGTCTTTGCGCATGATAAGCGTTCTTCCAGATGATATGGAGTTCCATCCCCTCCTCCCCACCGGCGGATGTCAATAAAATGTGAAATCTCGTCCATCTGATCATTGCAGCATAACCTTCATCCACTAGCAAAACTTTTGTTCTATTGTAGCATCGGTATAATATTTTATTCATGGTGGATAAAAAATAACAAAAATCATGATAACATTTCGAAAAACACCTATGTAGTAAAAATATGACTATTGCCACAACCCAAAATTTTCTTTTCCTAAAACACTCTTTAATATTTTGGATTTCCTTGGAGCATTTGCTTTTGGCCCCATTTCAAATTTACTTTTGCTATTTCTTTGCCTCCTTCAATTATGAAACCTTGGTAAGCTTGAGAATATTTTGTTTTGTCTCTTAAAATTTTGAGCCTATGATATGAGGTGATCAAGTAGATACTTTTCCACCAAAAAACAATTCAAAATGACTTTCTTTTTCTATTTAAAGAAAATCCTATAATTATGACTTTACAAAGCAACCCCAATTTCTATAGCTCAAAATATTCACCAAAAATTAGGGAGTAATCCACATACCCTATCTAGCCCAAATATGCAAAAATATCCCCATACCCCCTTTTGTACCAAAAATCTATATAAATCCCTAATCTTGTTTCTGCACACATCTCCATTTTATTTGAAAGTCTATCTAAATGATTTTTCCAAGATGACCGAGTGCCCTAATAGGTGACCAACATGACCACCGGAAATATGCCAAGATCTCATCTCATGATCACCTAAAACCCCACAAAAACTTGATAAAACAATTTCATGCATATTTGAATTTTCAAAATTCAACATGCATGAAGTTTGGAATCTTGCAAAACTTATAAAACATCAAAGTTGGAAAAATGAAAAGATGCATACCCTGGTTCAAAACCCATCCATTTCTGAGCATCACAAATCTCAGAATATTCTTCGAGATATTTTTATCCCACTGTCCAAAACAGGATTTTGAAATCCAGTTACTTGAATTTTTAATTTTTTACGTACACAAAGTTTTGAATCTAACAAAACTCAAACATGAAAAGTGTCCTTTTAAATTCTCCATCCACCGGTGAAAACCTCATCCCTTTTAGTTCCTTGGATCTACCAGAATTCTTTTATAAATCTTTTGTCCAACAGAATTTACAAAATTCAGTTAACTGTATTTTGGGCAGTGCCCTTTTTTGACGGCGCCGCCACTCGGTGGTCGTCGCTAACAAGATTTGATATTTTATAGCGATATTTATTCTGAATGAATTATTGTAGCAACCACTATATATATATATATCAATTTTGGTATATGGTAGTTGAACAAACAAGACAAACTTCTTCTAATAGAATGGTTACCTAGGACGTGTACATGACACGGTCCGAAGAGTTTTGTTAATTCAAATGATGCTAAAAGGCCATGCAAACTTCAATGGTTGAAGTAAGCATAATGGAGTTGGAATCTTCATCGTGATGAAACTGTTAAAAGGTTTAATTTTATCAGAGGCGATGAAGATGCTTGCATTTGCAAGAAATAAGTGGGAGCGCTGAGACATATTTCTAATGCGTTATGTAGAGGACATGTTGTTGATTAGAAATGATGTATCTTTTATTGACATAGGTTAAGAATTTCATTAAAATTGGATTTCGATGAAAGACTTGGGCAAAACCAGAATATTAGGCATTAATGTCTATATTGATAGATTGAGCCGCTAATATGGTTGTGACAGAAGTACATAAATGAGATACTAAAAGAGTTCAATATGGAAACGACAAGAAATGTTCTTGCCGCATGGAAAAGATTGAATCAAGATTCAAGTGTATCGACACTTGGTAAGTAAAAACAAGATTCAAGTGATTTGATACTTGGTGAGTGAAACCAAATGAATATTTTGATCAATCATATATACCATGATATGTACAAATCCAGATATGTCATATGCTCTAAATATTATGAACATATATTAGAAGATGATCATTGGACGATAGTAAGGATATTCTTATGATCTTTGAAAGAACTAAGAATATATTTATGTAGAGGTGACAAATAGTTGCAAATAATTCATTGTAAAGTGTTACATTGATACTAGTTTTGTCATAAGATACAAATTAAATTTATCTTAATTTAAACTATGGGTGGCACAATGTAATGGAAAGAAGGTTCTATGATGGATTTGGATATGTTCAAAGTTAAGACATTGTGATAGATACTGCAACAAAATGCTAAGTATATGACTGCTATAGTAGCAGCAAAGGAGGGCATTTGTGTTAAGAATTTTGTTATCAAACTAAGTGTGGTTGATAGTAGGCTAGTACTATGAAGATATATTGTACGACAATAATATCAATATGTTTTAACCCAAAGGAACTAAATGTCACACCAAAGTACTAAATTTATACAAAGCCATCTCATTTGAGAATGAGTGATGCGTAGAGACATAAAGACATGCAAGTACACACAGACCTGAAAGTGTTAGATCCGAAGATTATGTTTACCACTAGCAAACACGTATATACAACACCAGAGAGCCATAGGTGTTGAATGCGCAAGTTTACAAACTAGATTATTGACTCTAGTGCAAGTGGGAGACTAAAGGAAATATGTTCTAGAGGCAATAATAAAGTGGTTATTATCTTATTCCATATTTATAATAAATGTTTATTTCTTATGCTATAATTGAAGGAGATATTCCCTAGAGGCAAATAATAAAGTGTATTGTTCGATATATCTCTTATATGTTCATAATATGTTTCATACTATGCTATAACTGTATTAGTACGAAATGTTAATACAAGTGTGGTATGTAAACAAACGGTGTCTCTAATTATCTCTAGCGAACTAGTTCATTGGTCATGAGGATGATCTGGGTTTCAAGATCATAGGCATTTATGCTAATTGACAATAAGATCATGTCATTGGTTGAATGATGTGATAGACAAAACATCCGATAGTTATATCTTAATGAGATCTAGTTACAAAGTTCACCATTGATGATAAACACAGAAAACCTCACAACCTGATCCTTAGACTATGAGATAATGCAAATCACCATTCTGGAGGAAGCTTTGATGGTATCAAGCATCATCTCGTGACAAGGTGATTAAAAAGGTGCTACTTAGGTTTTCCAAAGGTACACGTAGAGGAGTACATATCAAGACCTAGATTTGTTAATCCATGTAACGGATAGATACATGTGGCCATCTCGGTGACGTTGCATTAACGAAGCTTGCAAGCGTGTGACTTGGTCACGGAATGTAACGACATGGGAACGAGTAAACAAGTTCATCGACAACGAGACCGAACTAAGGTATAGAGATACCGAAGATCAAGTCTCGGATGAACTAGGTATCAAATGACAAAGGGAATGGGAAATGATGTTTACGGTTCGAGCGATAAGATTCGTGAAACGCACGGGGGTCAACGTGGCCATCCAGGTCCCTCTGATGATCATTGATATGAGAGAGGTATCAATCATGTCCGGAGTGTTTCCGAACTGAAGGATGTCACACTTAAGGGAGGGGACACTTAGGGTAGATGCGATATCGTAGGAGAAATAGAGAGAGAAACCGGAATAGTTCTAGATAACAACCGATGTAGATCGGAGGGGGTCCGGAAGGTGTTCTAGAGTGAAGGAATATTATAATATTTGTGTTTTATGTTAATTGGAGAATTAATATTAAAAAATATATTTTTATTTTATTTTTAAAGGCAGTCCATTGCTATTGGGCCTCACTCGGAGGGGAGGCCCAAAGGGGCAAGGTGCCTAGGGAGGAGGGCCAGCCGGCCAAGGCTTGGTGGGCCGCCCAAGTGGGGCCCACCTAGGGCCGTTGGCTTCCCCTTGGTGGCTGGCGGGTGTGGGCATTAGTCCCACACCACCTACACCTTGGGGGGTGCACCCTCCCCTCCCACTATATATAGAGGTCACCCCTCCACTTTGGAATCATCCCATTCTCTCTCTCTCTCACTTCCATCGATGACTTCTCTGTAATATTGGAGAGGACCTCTCGGGTTGTGAGTTCTCCACTTTCACACTACTGTCGTGTGATCTTCGATCCATCATATTCTTCTTCCGCTGCTCGGCTGGATCAGAGTTTAGGAGACGTCGCTTACACCGAACGTGTGTAGTACTTCAGAGGTACCACACTTGGGGTGCTTGGAGCTTCTCAGCTTCATCAACATACGCCTTCCTGCGTAAATCATGCCTCGGTCTTCAAGGGTATGAATGCCGTCTCTCTCTTTCCGTTACTTATGTCTGCATAGTATAGATTCTGGTATTAGTGTTCGCATAGTTAGATTTTTTTGTTTTTTGCTATGGAACCCTATAGTGGTATCAGAGTGGGTCTATGGGTCGACATGTCGTACGAATAGAACACCTAGCAATATGTGAGCATTGATTTTCTAGTTTCTACCATCTTTTATGTTCTTGTTCATATCACGACACTGTTTGATGAAGCACCCCCCAACCGACCTCGAGTGGTGATTCATGAGACTGGTCCACAATCAAAGTGGCTTAGGGGGGTGTCTGTCTCTCTATGGTAGTTGATATGACATCAACATTGGAGGACCCTGAAAAGGGAAGTAAAACTGCAATCATTGAATCCATGTTGTGACTCCACGTCCGTAAGTGGTAAGGGGTTCTACCGCGAAAGCCCTAAAGCCACGTAAAACTTGCAATAGATACTATAGAGGCATCTATCTTTATTGTTGCATAGGGGCATGTGTTGAGACATGACAATGAAAAGTTTGTGAAACTTTCATTGAAGCTATTGATGGCGATCAAGATGCTATAACCACGTCATAACACTTTACTTTATGAAGTATCATTTCTTGCATCGTATTATGCTAGTATGATAGTATACTCGACGGTAGCATAGTAAGATAATCCCTCAATGAATTCCAGTTATAGTGTCCCCCTTGTGTGTGCACCACCAAGAAAGTTCTCTGATAGGCTATGATGATTGGGTGTCAGACATATCTGTGTTCGCATACAGTGCGTGTAATCCATGTTGCACTGCGAATACACACAAGTTAGAACTAGCGAGTCTAGCATGTGTAGACATGGCCTCGGGATACAAGAGACCGAAAGGTCGAGCATGAATCACATGGTTGATGTGATCGACATTAGGGAATGTCCACCTAACGAGGGTTTAACTCATCAATGCCCATTTTTATGGACTTGGGTTTTGGAGAAGTAGGGAGCACTGGAGGCATCAGTCGGCTAGCAAACAAGCACACAGGGACGCAAGGTTTACCCAGGTTCAGGCCTCGTAGAGGTCCCTAATCCTGCTTGTCTGCTCTTGGAATTAACGAAGGAATCGAAGATTACAGGGGTGCGCAGATGCAATCTGGCGAGAGTTGTGGAAACTAGGAATGCGTGTGTTCTCCTCGCTGCCCCTCCTAGCTTTATATATATAGGCTAGGTCTCGGGTAGCAGGTCGAGTCGGTTACAGATTAGGGTTTTTCCCTTTGAACTTTCTATCTTAAGATTCTTCTTGTCTCGCAAGCAATCGAGAGTCCATGGGCCACTCGAATTCTATATTGGGCCTTGGCAACCCCATGGGCTTCCGTCGTATCCAGACCGTATATACTGAAATCGAGTACTTGTAGGGTATACCCATGTCAATAGCCCCCGAGTGTCCAGTGGAATCGCAGATTGGACTGGGGACTTTATGAAGCCTTTCAAGTGCATGATTGAGTATTTTTCGAGTGTTTAGTTCATGTCATAGGGATCATTGATGTGCGTGCCTGATTTAGCCGATGCATCGGTATCAATTAACTGCCTTAGGGCAAAACAACGCAATCTGCTCAAACTCGAGTCCCGGGACTCGAATTCAGAAAAGTCCTGGTGTAATTCGACTCAGGCCACGGAGGTCTTACAGGAGTTGAATTCCAGTGTATGGGTGTGAGCACTCGACGCGTCCGTCAAGGCATGTTCATCGTACCTATAGGCACGGATATGTTTCTAGTAGTGCGCATCAGATCCGTTGCCATGCCTTATTCAGGACTTACCTTCACGCTGTAAGCGCGACATCCGAACTTTTTTCATCGTGGAGATGATTCGGGTAACCCAGGAGACGTAATATATTTATAGGTAAAATATGAGGCCGAGTCGCCATAGCGTTCGAATGTGGATATTATCAACACACAGTATGTTATGCAAGGAAAATAATCATAGGGTGCGCGACCAGCTCTCCCTATGGGAGTAGCCCCCGAGTGCCTGGTCGAGTCGAAGACTCAGGCAGGGACTAAAGAGCTTTTGCGACTTCTGTCATCTTTTGTTGCTTGTTTTAGTCAAATTTGCTTCCGGCGCTCCCTATGGGAGTAACCCATGATCCATAATCGAATCGTAGATTCGAGTGGTGGGTGTGCTTTTAATGTTCAAATTCCTACATAAAAATGAATCATAGGGTGCGCGACCAACGCTCCCTATGGGAGTAGCCCCCGAGTGCTTGGTGGAGTCAAAGACTCAAGCAAGGACATAATAGTCGAAATCTTCTGATGCTCCTCCTGATGACATCAGTGTTGACAATGTGATGACCTCAATTGCCCGCATGAGTGGCTTTGACGGGACGTGACGAACGGTGGGTGATGTCTACACACTTCTATTCTTGTAGATAGTTGTTGGGCCTCAAAGTGTAGAGGTTTGTAGAACAGCATCAAGTTTTTCCTTAAGTGGATCACCCAAGGTTTATCGAACTCAGGGAGGAAGTGGTCAAAGGTATCCCCTCTCAAGTAATCCTGCAATCAAGATACAAGAAGTCTCGTGTGTCCCCAACACACCCAATACACTTGTCAGGTGTATAGGTGCGCTGGTTCGGCGAAGAGATAGTAAAATACAAGTGGTATGGATAATTATAAGTGGTAACGGTGATAGAAAATAGATTGATGGAGTGGAAAAGACTAAAGGCAAACTGAAATAAAGATGGAAGCAAGCAAACATGTAACAGATCTAATTTCAAACGGTGTATCAATGCTTAGAAACAAGGCCTAGGGATCATACTTTCACTAGTAAACACTCTCATATAAATATATCATCTTCATGATACTACTCTTAACTACTCTCCGGTTGGACACTAATCAACGGTAGGGCTATAACAACACACCTCAAAGTTCATCTTTCCCATCTCGAAAACCCCACACTGTCACCTTGAGTACTAGATGATTCCAACAAACACCACAATTTCATAAAGACATCCAACTCCAAATATAACTCATAACAAGTATTTGTAATCTCTAGCCTAAGTGCCACCATGGTGTGCACGCTGTCACTTTCACACACATGGGGAGAGAAGAGATCTATTAAAGCACTTGAGTAGCAAGGTAGATCTATAGATTACAAGCTCATGATCTCAATAAGGTCATGCATAGAGAGAGAGATGAACACATAGCTACCGGTAGAACCCTTAGCCTCGAGAGAGAACTACTCCCTCCTCATCATGGGAATCAACAATGGTGATGGAGATGGTGGTGGAGATCGATGGAGATGGCTCCGGGGGCACTTCCCTGTCCCGGCAGGGTGCCAGAATAGAGACTTTCTGTCCCCCGAATCTCCCCTTCAGTGGCAGTGGTGCTGCGGAACTTTTCATGGATTTCTGATTGACTATCTAGGGTTTTGGTATCGGGAGGCTCTTATAGGCGAAGGAGGCAAGGTCGGTGGCCGGCCAGGGGGCCCACACCACTTGGTGGCACGGCCAGGGCTAGCCCGCGCCTGGTGTGGCCGCCCTGTGGCCCCTCTCCGTCTCGTCTTCTGGCTCCGTGAGTCTTCCAGTAAAATATCAACTTTGGCTTTTGTCCCGTCCAATTCCGAGAATATTCATTTTCTGACTTTCCGGGAACCAAAAACAGCAGAAAACAGGCAACTGGCACTGTGGCTCTTGTTAATAGGTTAGTCCAAGAAATCATATGAAAAGTACTCCAAAGTGTGGACAAAACATAAGAAAGTAGATAAAACCAAGCATGGAACATCAAAAATTATAGATACATTTGCAATGTATCAACATCCCCAAGCTTAACTCCTGCTCGTCCTTGAGTAGTAAGTGATAAAAAGAAAGAATAATTTTTTAGGTGACATGCACCATCATAAACTTGATCAAAGTATTTGTAAAACATTCAAAGCTGGGATCATAGTACTTCAATCATAACATGAAAGACAAAGTTCTAGCAATAAGACAAAGAAACTATGATGCAACATGAAAAGGCACAAACAAAAGATTCATGAATAACAATGCTTTGCAAGACGTTTGTTTGTTTCACATAAAGAAAACATAGCATAATAGTATTCAGCTTGTCCCTCAATACAGTAGCAAATATAAATGTATAGGACACGTTCAAAATTCATAAGAGTGACTAGATACAAATAGTTTAAAACAAGCAATATCAAGTTATGCATTAATCAACTAGTCTTGGGACAATCTACATAGAACTAAGAATGGCCACTATGCTCCCAAAGTAGGTGCATAAAGATAGAAGGTGGAGACTCAATATATAAGTGGAAGAAAGGCCTTCATAGAAGGAAGTAGGGATTCAAGTCTCATAAAGAGCTTCCAAAAATTATGGTACTTATAGCTTTCAGCTCTCATTGCCCCTATCATAAGCATCTTGAAGTGATTGAGGTTAAAGTGAACAAACTATGGTGTACATGCTTGACGAAGTATAAGTTAGGAATCTCATGTCCCTTGAATACGAGGGATGCTCCTCATGCTACTCAAGTTTAGTCACCGGTAAGTTCTTGTCATCGTAAGTATATGTGTATCATAGAGAACCGCCAACGGGGTACCCCTTGCCCGATGATACGGAAGAATCCCCATATCAAAATGACAAGGCAAGCAGACAATGAGCATCTCAGCATTCTTCTTATTTACCATGGAAATATGGTGCTTTTTTCTCTCTTTCCTCTTTTCATAATCTCTTTTTTTTATTTTTCTCTTTTTTTCTCAATATAGAACTCTTTTTTTATAAGAAGAATGCTTCATAGACAGCTCATTATGGTTACGCTACATGTTTCCACCATCGCAGCATGGATTAGACCAGCGGCCCACGCGTTTCTCTAACACATATACATAACTCCATGGACTTACAAGCTCCCCTTTCATTTCACACCGATGACATCCATATACAAAAGAGCATGATATCAACTAGGTACAAGTACCAAGTGCAATGTTGAAAGCGTTCCCCATAACAACATGGTTCTGCTAATTCCAAACAAATAAGTGCAAGCATATACAACATAGACGACACAATGGTTCAAGTTTATTAAGGGCAAGAAAAGTAAAGTGTGCCATCAAGTTCGTGAGAGCTTTAATCACTAGTTTTCTCATAACAAGTTTAATTTGGAAGGTAAAAAAAGCATGAATATACTTGGATTAGCATAAGCTAATAGGTAGGTATGGTGGACTCTTTGGAATAACTTAGTTTTAGGAGTTGGATGCATGAGTGGAACTCATACTTGGTTGTGGAGGCTAGCAAAAGACTGGGAGCGACAAACTAAGAGAGCAATAATGGCCATAATCATGCAGAGCGACAAAACATCATTGATCAAAGCATAAAGTGATACTACAAGTTGAAAAATAAAGGATCATAAAGGCTATGGTGACTTAAGATAGTCATAACATGGTGTGAGCATGCGCCAAGTCAACCCAAATAAAGCATCAAAGGAGAATACCACTATATTATGCTTTAATATGCTAAAACAACGCATGATTCATCCAAGGCACATTAAGCAATCTCAATTGTTTATAACAAGTCATGCTACAGCAAAGAATACTAAGCATAAATACAAAACAATATCAAGCATGGCATGACAAAGCATAGGCCACAGTCAAAAACAAGCTCTCTTTACCACTTAAGCATGAACTTTCCTACTCTTTTCCAAACCAAACCAAACTATTTGCAAACCAATGTACGAAAGAGGGGGTCCAACCAATTTATTCAGCAAACTAAGCAAACAAAAACCAAAACAAAAACGAAAAAGAAGACGCTCCAAGAACAACACAACTGTGCATGAAACAATAAAAATGAAGTGTTTGGAAGAAACCTGGGATTTTTATTGATGAAGAGGGGGGTGCCTTGGTCATCCCCAAGCTTTGACGCTTGTACTTCTTGGATATTTCTTGGGGTGAAACACGTGGCATCCCCAAGCTTGAGCTTTAATCCATCCTTCATCTCATTACTCATTCCTTCCATACACCTGAAAGTTTTCCTTCATACAAAACTTCACACAATCTTTATTAGCAACATTAGTGCACTCAAGATAATAGGTCTGAAGGTTCAGTTCTGACACCAATAAACTTCCATTAGAACACTAGCTACTGAAGCACTTCCCTCAAAAAGCTCAATTCCCCAAAAGAACTCAAAAAGGAACCAACAAGAAGCAAATGCAGAAAATGGCAGAAATCTGTCAAACAGACCAGCAGGTAAAGACGATTTTTTTTCGAAGATCTTCTGTTGCTCAAATCAAAAAGTGTTGAACTAATGAAAGTTAGATAACAACCTGGGGCAGAAGCACAAAAATTCACGCCTCAAAAATACGTTCAGAGATTTTACACGAATTTTTACGGTGAAGCTCAGAAATCTGTTTCGGGACAACAACTTTCCCAATCATTACTTCTCTCTCATTAGAGGTTACTCTTGGCACAAAAAGCAAATAAAAAGGATAAGGAGCGGTTATTAATGAAGTAATAACTTCCAAGACTCATCTAAAACTTTTGGGTTATCTCCCAATAAGTAATTTTCTTTAACGCCTTTAAGTTAAGCATGATAGTTTGAGAAGATGCTCACATAGAAAATATGAATTGAAGTAAAAGAGAGCATCAAGAAGCAAATTCAAAACACATTTAAGTCTAACCCATTTCCTATGCATAGAAATCTTGTAAAGAAACAAGTCATGAAAGCACAAAGCAACAAGCATAGTAAAGCAAAACAAGTGCAACTTCAAGACTTTCAACATAAAGAGGGGAAACTTAATATTATTGAGATGCATACAACCATGTTTCCCTCTCTCATAATAACTTTCAGTAGCATCATGAATAAAATTAACAATATAACTATCACATGAAACATTCTTATCATGAGCCACATGCATAAAAGAATTAATACTCCCCACATAAACATAGTGATTCTTATTAATTGTAGTGGGAGCAAATTCAACAAAATAGCTATAATTTTTATTCTCATCACCATAATCATCAAATATAGGAGGCATATTGTAATAATAATTAATTTCCTCCTCAATAGTAGGTGGACTAAAAATATCATATTCATCATTGCAATCATCATATATTGGAGGTTTTGTATAATCATAAGCAATAGAATAGCTATCTTCCAAAGCTGGGGAACTAAAAAGATCATTTTGATAAAAACTAGCTTCCCCAAGCTTAGACTTTTCCATGGCATTAGCAATAATGGTGTCCAAAGAATTCATACTAACAACATTACTATTATCATGCAAATAAAGTTCCATAGGTTTTTTAATTTTCTATTCAAACACTTCATGTCCTAACTCAAGATAAATACTATAAAGCTCTCTAATTTTGTTGTTGTTTTCCATTAAGCCTAACTAGTGAAAACAATAAACAAAAAGAGAAAATTGCAGAATCTAAAGGAAATAACTTCGAGCACTCACACTGGAGGATGTGAGTACCTTTTACCTTACCTCCCCGGCAACAGCGCCAGAAAATAGGCGTTTGCCGTGGGAGGTTCTTCTTCTTTAATTCTCCGGTGTGAATACTTTTTACCTTACCTCCCTGGCAACGGGGCCAGAAAATAGCTTGATGTCTATGCACTTCTATTCTTGTAGACAGTTGTTGGGCCTCCAAGTGTAGAGGTTTGTAGAACAACAGCAAGTTTTCCCTTAAGTGGATCACCCAAGGTTTATCGAACTCAGGGAGGAAGTGGTCAAAGGTATCCCCTCTCAAGCAATCCTGCAATCAAGATACAAGAAGTCTCTTGTGTCCCCAACACACCCAATACACTTGTCAGGTGTATAGGTGCACTAGTTCGGCGAAGAGATAGTAAAATACAAGTGGTATGGATAATTATAAGTGGTAACGGTGATAGAAAATAGATTGATGGAGTGGAAAAGACTAAAGGCAAACTGAAATAAAGATGGAAGCAAGCAAACATGTAACAGATCTAATTGCAAATGGTGTATCAATGCTGAGAAACAAGGCCTAGGGATCATACTTTCACTAGTAAACACTCTCATATAAATATATCATCTTCATGATACTACTCTTAACTACTCTCCGGTTGGACACTCTAATCAACGGTAGGGCTATAACAACACACCTCAAAGTTCATCTTTCCCATCTAGAAAACCCCACACTGTCACCTTGAGTACTAGATGAGTCCAACAAACACCACAATTTCATAAAGACATCCAACTCCAAATATAACTCATAACAAGTATTTGTAATCTCTAGCCTAAGTGCCACCATGGTGTGCATGCTGTCACTTTCACACACATGGGGAGAGCAGAGATCTATTAAAGCACTTGAGTAACAAGGTAGATCTATAGATTACAAGATCATGATTTCAATAAGATCATGCATAGAGAGAGATGAACACATAGCTATCGGTAGAACCCTTAGCCTCGAGAGAGAACTACTCCCTCCTCATCATGGGAATCAACAATGGTGATGGAGATGGTGGTGGAGATCGATGGAGATGGCTCCGGGGGCACTTCCCCGTCCCGGCAGGGTGCCGGAACAGAGACTTTCTGTCCCCCGAATCTCCCCTTCGGTGGTGGCGGCGCTGTAGAACTTTTCGTGGATTTCTGATTGACTATCTAGGGTTTTGGTATCGGGAGGCTCTTATAGGCGAAGGAGGCAAGGTCGTTGGCCGGCCAGGGGGCCCACACCACCTGGTGGCGTGGCCATGGCTAGCCCGCGTCACCACATGGTGTGGCCCCCCTGTGGCCCCTCTCCGTCTCGTCTTCTGGCTCCGTGAGTCTTCCGGGTAAATATCAAATTTGGCTTTTGTCCCGTCCAATTCCGAGAATATTCATTTTCTGACTTTCCTGGAACCAAAAATAGCAGAAAACAGGCAACTGGCACTGTGGCTCTTGTTAATAGGTTAGTCCAAGAAATCATATGAAAAGTAATCCAAAGTGTGGACAAAACATAAGAAAGTAGATAAAACCAAGCACGGAACATCAAAAATTATAGATACATTTGCAATGTATTAGTGGGTCCCACTTTCCGACTTTGATTTGACTGGGCGTGCGTAATCTTTCGTTTTAACTGCGTCTCCTCGATTTTCGCGTGTAATGGAGATAGTGGGGGACGGTTCGTGTTTTGGCCTCTCCACGTGTCGACAGCGATGTGCGCCACATGTCCAGTAGGGTTTCTGCTGGCCTCTCCGCGTGTAATTTTCCCATCTGCCCTTTCTCTGCTTGTGCTTCCATTGCCATTGTCGCTGCTCTCTGCTTCCTAGAGCTCATCCTCTTCGTGGCACGGGACCAACTCCGCGTCTTCCCGAGCTACTTCCTCCGCTCCCACCGTGGGGTAAAAAGAAGGGAGGCGCCACCGCTGAGTCCGCCACCGCCAAGAAGAAGGGTGGCTCCGCCACTGTGGGCACCAGCGCCGCTGCTGCTAGGAAGAAGAAGGGCGCGGGTACCCAATTGTCACCAATGGTGCATGGTGCGCATCCATTATCAAGTCCTCCGAGCTCCGTCTCCTACGTCAAGATGGAGTTCTGTCACCCGTGGAAGATGATTCGCGAGTGCCAGGTGGCGAGGTAACTCCTTGTCCTCCTGCTCGTTTCCGGGTGATGTTCCTTACGTTCATCATCCGCGGTCTTTCTTTGCCCCTGCATCCTTTCTTCAGGGGCCTCCTTTGCTTCTACGGGCTCCAGCTGCATCAGCTGTCCCCAAATTCTATTCTCCACATCGCCTGCTATATTACTCTTTGCAAGTATTGGCTCGGAGTCGAGCCACACTTTTTCCTCTTTAAGAGGATTTTCACGCTGAAGCGCCAGTCAGCATCTGGTTCCGTAGTCTACGACATAGGAGGCTGCGGAATCCATGTCGACTCCTCCGCCACATATTTCGATATCAAGCTCATGGCATCCATCCAAGGGTGGAGAGACAAGTGGTTCTACATCCGCGACCAGAAGGCCGACGGAGAGCACTACGGTCTCGCGCCCTTCGATCCCACGACGCTGTGCAAGAGGAGGCGTTCTTGGAAGAATGTGGTGATGCCTGGCGAGTCCGAGGATACGGAAGTACTGTACAAGTGCGTCTGCGACCTCGAGAGCCGCATGAGTAAAGAAGAGGGAGGCGTCGCCCTCATTCGCACATGGTTGCGTCGTTGCATCCAGCTGTTGGGTCCGCAGCATAGAAAACAAAAATTTTCCTACGATGAGAACTATACGCCAAGATCTATCTACTAGATACAGAGCAACGGGTGCACATACATCCATGGAGAACTTACCCTTGAAGACAACGAGTTTTGTTAACGAGTAGGAACTCGTGGTTGATGTAGTCGTACGCTTGCCGATCTCAAGATCGTGTGGAAGTCCGAGCGCCGCAAATCAGCAGCGCATCCGTCCTCGCACACACGTTCAAGTCACCGGACAACCTCCACCTCCTCGCTCCAGCGATCCAGCGGAAGCAGCAACTCCTTCCAGACGAAATGCCACCGGGAACATGTATCTCGCTAATCCGTGACCATGGGGGAATAATTCTAGAGGGGGAGAGAGATCCTTCACAAGGAGGTGTGAGGATGAAGGAGGGAATGGGTGGCCTTTTATAGGAGGAGGGAGGGGGGGTGCCCCCCCCTCCATGGCCGGCGCATGGGGGGGTGACCCCTCACCTCCCCCATTCATGTGGTGGTAACCCCTCCACATTAAAATGGCTCTTCACATTCCCTTTTAAAGTCTCCACTTTAAATGCATTAAATTTCTCCAAATTTAATGCTCTCTCATTTAATAAAACTCTTTTTATTAAATTTATTCAGAATTTTGTTAATTACTTTAATTAACAAACATTCACATATAGCCCCTTGCAATATTTCAATATCACATGCAGAAACACCTTCTGCAATTTCACCCGAACAATTTCCGGTTTGTATTGAAACAATTCCCGCGCTTTGCAATTCTTTCGTCTGAAACATATGTGCTCCAAAATGGTGTCCGGTAACTCTTAAGTGTGCCACCCTACGGCTCGCGAATAATGTAGACATGATCGAGACCCTTCTCCGATCAATAATCAGCAGCGGGACCTAGAGATCCGTACTGACTCCTACACATTCAACGATAACTCCTGTGATCGTGAGAACCTTTAACGCTTGTAACTAAATCACTTTGTCTCTCGATATATTACATGTCCGAGATTTGATCATCGGTATCTCCATACCTAGTTTGATCTTGTTACCGACATGCACTTTTTTCTCGTTCCCGTGATATAACATTCTAGTGATCACATCACTTGCTTGCAAGCTATCGTAATGTGATATCACCGAGAGGGCCCAGAGTATATCTATCCGTCATCTGGATTAACAAATTCCACTCTTGATCCATGAGCCTCAACATAACACCTTCGTAGTACTGAACCCATGTTTATAGTCACCCTGTTACGGTGTGACGTTTGATGTTATCAAGATACTCTTCTGGTGTTAGCAATTAACATGATCTCATGGTCTAAGGATAAAGATTACTTCGTATGATGTTATAGCAATATAAACATAATGACTTGATCGTAATGCTATACTTCGGATGAATGTTCATCACATCATTTCACAAATGCTATGACCTTGTTATTAACAACATCCAATGTCCATGATCAGGAAACCTTGATCATCTTGTTAATCAACAAGCTAGTCTATAAGAGAGGCATAACTAGGTACCCTTTTTGTTTATTAAACACACATGTATTGATGTTTCCTATCAATACAATTATAGCATGCAAAATAAACATCTATCATATACAAGGAATACATAATAACAACTTTATTATTGCCTCTCAGGGCATATTTCCTTCTCCAGCCTGTAACTACCTCGGTGAATTGCGCTCTTAGTTACAAGCCTGGATGAGCGGAAATGGTTAAAATAGTATGGTGGGGCCAAATGCCACTCACAGGTAGACCTTTCGGCCGTCCTAACCATTTCCAAACATCGGGACAAGAACGAGCGGCGTAACCGGCAGGCGAAGGGATCAACTACATACACAAATGAGTATGTATGCAAGCCACATACAACAGTCCTCAGAGCCATTCCATCTAAAAGAAATAGAAATATTGCAACGCCATATGGCAAGATCCAAATATCCTAGATAGATATAATAGTTTAGGATATCTCCTCATACATCAAACATCAGAGTATCAGGCGGAAGCAGAAAACAAGATCCGAGTACGGATAAGAAGCAAATCGTCATAAGATGCCCCATAAATAAACACATCCCGCCCACAGATCTCACGGATCCCTGTTCCTAGAATCTCTACACCGAGTGATCGTTTCCAATATCGTCCATCTCCTCCACCCAGTATCCATCTTGCGAGTATACCTGTTCATCTGAATCAAACAATTTATCGTGTGAGACCCTAGGGGTACTCAGCAAGTCTTTATGCCTCTAAAGGGGACACAACCTAGGGTGACGCAATTGCAGCAAAAGATAATCCCTAACAATTCTATAGATACTCTCTAACCATCCACCTAACCAAAGATAGACGGATGTCCGTGAATTAATAACAACAGTTATAATGGTAATATTAACAGATCCATCCTCCTCCTCGCTTACCAACGAGGAAGCGGACGAACAACCCCCATCCGTTGGCAGTTTTATTATCCATTCCATGAGTGTGGCACTATTTACTAGTCAGGTACTTAGTCAAAAAGCGGTACTTTAGTTATACTTGTCTATGATCGAGAAACTGTGCTCCAAGTCGTCCATAACCGCGGACACGGCTTTCAGAAAGATTTACCCTGCAGGGGTGCACAAATAGCAACACACACTCGATCAACCTCAGAAAAACCAAATCAAAACCCAACGAGGCATTCACGACAAAGCGATCACAGGATTCAGAAATGTTTCAGGGGGCCACCCCACTAAGCTACCCGCAACGAAGTTGGCCGGCTCCGGAACGGACCCAGGGTTTGTGTGGACGGCGGTAAACGACTGGGAACCCGAAAATGTGACTGGGCTTGTCGATACAGCGAAAACGTGTCATGGTCCTAAATAGTACATGTGCTCCACGCACAATCTTAAATAAAGAAGTAAAGCATGGCATAAGTACAGGATAGTAATAAAGCCCCAAACTACTTTGTGGCCCCAAGAAATAAGAATGAATCAAGCTCTGGCTCAGGGGGGTCCATAAGGCCTCCCGGATGTGGACAGTGCGAATAGTCAAGGAACATGAATCAAGTACTCGGGGTCCTACGGGACACAAGTGAGCATGAAGAACCAAATAGCAGATATTGCTCACCGGTGCCACTTTCATTAGTTATCCCATTACTACTCAGGTTAAGTTGTTTAGGTACCTCGTTATCCATCAGACACTCACATACCCTACACATGCTGTTCTACAACCCGCATGGCTCAAACAACTCCTGTAGTAATGGCTCATGGGATGGAGGAACAAGCTTCGGTGGGGTTTAAAAGTAAAGGCTATGTAGTACTTGGGATTCAGTTTAATGCAATCGCGACTCAATGATGCAAGAATAAGAGAGAGGCAATAGGTACTATATGTATGCAAGCATGTGGTAGTGCTTGCCTGGCAGCTCAGTTGAAGCGAGAGAAGGATCTGGGTAGTGCTCCTGGGATTCCTGATATATCCCCTGCTCAGCGTCTATTCGAAAAAGAACCAAACAAACAAGGGCCAACATAAATAGAGTGCACAAGCATATGAATTATAATGCGACAAGCGAACAATTATGCCATGATGAATGATGCACAATTTGCATGGCAATAATGTAGCATGGCATGGGTGAGGTGTGGAGTACAAGAATAAAGCATTTTATTGAGTTTTAGTCACATTTTATACTCAAATAAGTTGCTGTATACTTTATATTTATATGATGCATGCTGCAATTCAGAACATGGAATGCATAGATAGAACAGGCTCGTCGTGCTGATCAATTTAGACATATTATTTGTCAAATTTGGAGTTATAAAACTAAAGTTATTAATTAATTAAGGAAAATGGCATTTTATTGTAATTTTAATCATCTCGAAATTTGAAGTGTTCAAACAATATTTTGAATGGCATATTTGAAATCCTCACATTTTTCTGATTCCAAAACATATATCATATGCATTATTTGTAGTTATATTTTAAAAATTATTTAAATCTGACTTGAATTTGAATTTAAATCAATTTTGAAAAAGGTTTAAATGAAACAGGCAACAGGTAAAACATTTGTCACCCAACTCGACTTAGCCAGAGTCACTGACGGGTGGGCCAGCCGCTGGCGGGGCACACGTGCGCGGGGAAACTTTTCACATCGGGGCTCTGCCTAGCCCATGCGACTGCGAGGTGGGACCAACCGACTGAGGCCCACGTGACAGTGAACGAACTCGCAGAGGCTGGCAGGTGGGACCGAGCTGGATCGCGGGTTAAGATAATAAGAGGCTGGGGGGTTACCTGGAAGAAGGCCGCGGCGGATGACAGGTGGGGCTAGCGAGGAGTGCGGGTTTGAAAGATAAAAAGCTAGGGGGTTTCTTGCAAAACACGCGGCGGCACTGTTTCTCTTCTTCGCGATCTGACGTCTGGCAAAGAAAAACGCCAAGCGGCACGGGGCGTGGGTTCGAACCGGGGATCTGGGCGTGCGCGCGGAGGGCATAGCCGCTGCGGTGGCTTAGGCTTGGTGTCAGGTGGGGGCTAGACGACCAGTTGAGGCTATGCCCGGTGCGGGGCGTGCAGACACCAGCGTCTGGCGGTGCACTGAGGGCGCTCGGCGAAAAGATCGGCGATGCTAGACGGCAACGGCGAGGCGGATGGTGTCAGGGAGGAAGAGGGACTCACCGTGGGGTGATCGGTGGTGGTGACACGGCCAGAGACGCGACGGATCATCGAGGTTGCTGGCGTCCTGGCGGTTAGGGTTTGCGTCAGGCGGTGCTGGCTCCGACGGTGCTGGGGCTTCTCGTCCTCGTCGGCGCGTACGAGGCGAAGTAGGGGAGCCTCCTCGTTCTCCTCGTCCACCTCCACGTCAATCCTGAACGCCGGAACGAGGGAGCGGTGTCGGATCTGGCGGTGGCCGGCGAGATATGGCAGGCATCAACGCGGAAGAACGGGAGGAGAGGCAGGTCTCTGGGCGGATCTGGGAAGGCAGAGCAGCCGTGGGGAAGGAGGAAACGAGAGGGAGAGAGGCGAGGAAGCCGTGGCATGGGGTAGATAAAGGTGGCTCGGTTGTCACCTTTTTCCCTCCTCCTCACGTGCAGGCTGGGGCTCGACCTAGGCGGAGCAGAGGCAGGCAGGTGGGCCAGGAAGAGGGGGAGGTAGGTCAGGTCCGGGTGGGACAATCATGGTAGAGAGAAGAGAAAGAGAGAGGAGAGGGGAGGCTCGGTGAGCTAGGGTTGGCTAGGGGAGAGGCTCGGGTTAGGGCTGGTTAGATGGGGTAGGAGGGTAGCTGGGGTGTGGGTCAGGAAGAGAGGGCCAGCCTCGGCAGGGAGAGAGAGAGGTGAGGTGAGGTGTGGTTAGGGTTTGGCTTAGAACTAGGGTTAGAAGAAAAGAGAGGAAACTAGGGTTAGGGTTTAGATGAGGTGTTAGGTTTTTGGAGAGAGGATTAGAGAGAGAGGGTGATGTGGTGGTGGTTTTTTAGCAAGATCAAACAAGATCAAGCAAAAGGAGTGGTAGAGAGGGATAGAGGTGATGGATGGATATAGCCCCATAAAGAGAAAACCCATTTAAACCAAGAGAGAAACAATTGGCTAAAGGTGGTGGTGGTTTTTTAGCAAGATCAAACAAGATCAAGCAAAAGGAGTGGTAGAGAGGGATAGAGGTGATGGATGGATATAGCCCCATAAAGAGAAAACCCATTTAAACCAAGAGAGAAACAATTGGCTAAAGGTGGTGGTACTCTTGCATGGCCCATGCAAAAAATAATAAATGCCTTGATTAAATTCTTGTGAAAACAAAATAATAGCATGGCATTATTCTTATGCATTCCCAAGAAGTGGAATAAAGGCCAAGCAAAAGAATTTATAGATTTAGATCCACCCCACCCACATGAGCTAGAATAAAATCAAAAGAAAAAGAGAAACAAGCTCATGGATAATGGGATGGTGGAATTATAAGGTGGTGACAAAGAGAGGTGGTGGAATTGGAATAAAATATATGCCCCCAACTCAACTTGGGCATTTAAACAATATATCAATAACCAAATACAATATCAAGAGGCAAATACAATTAATAATGCATATGAGAGGAGAACCAAAAGAAAAAGGGTTTTATATGATGCTCAAATGCAAGGTGGCATGATGACATGAGCATGATATAATTATGGTGCAACAATTGTATGTAGGAAGTAGCCATATATATAGACTAGGCTAGTAGCATTGCAATTGTTAGACAATTGGGATGCTACAACTCTCCCCCACTAAACAAGAATCTCGCCCCGAGATTCCTAGAAAAAATAAAACAACACAAGGAGAGGCGGGTGTTCGGAACGAAGGTGACCCTCACGTTCCCAAGTTGATGAACAACGGAATGGTGCGACCACTACACCTTGCAAAACTTGCTAGACTTGTTGCGAGTCTTGCGTTTTGCTTGAGAAACAACGGTTAGAAGAGTTGAAGGATTGTCGTGAGACCAAAAGGATAGGATGAACATAGCTCCGGTTTTCTCAAGAAACATGATAAGAGAATAGAACCACTTGTGAAAGAAAGGACAAGATGATGTATCATGGGTAAAGAAAGACACGCCGTTAAGATTAAAGCTTTACCGATACTAGAGAGGATGAATCTTTGTCTCACCGGAAGAAAAGGGATAGGTTAGAGAGGTTTTGAACCACTATGACGATAGCATCGTATCTTCTCTCGGATTTGAGAAATGAAGTTCGGAAACAATCTTGCCTTCAACCAATAGAGTCCCTTGATATCCATAGAAAGATTTAGTTAGACATCGTCAGATTAGATTCTTCTTGCACCGGTAAGAACCACAGGATCACGCAATTGAGGTGCACGGATATAACTTCCAGAGACGGATGTGAAACTAGATCATGGTGGAATCCCGCGAAGCAAAGAATATGGAGGATCTGGAGTTTATTGTAGAGATACTTATTGCTTTCTTTAGCCCTGAGGCTAACGCAATAGATTTGCGGCTGATGGCATCAACCCTAATTGGCTTTACCATAGAAAAAGAATTGATGAAACAAAGAGGGAGATAGTTTCCTTTCATCTTGTTTGTGGATGTCGAGCATCGGTAGAATGACGAGGACATAAAAGAGTTTGCATTTGTTTCCGCCAGATAATTGAAGATTTTGCTCCATCTAGAATAGACAGACCACCAACAAAAGATTATTGATTACTTTCTTCGAGAGAGCACTCCGGAAAAACAAGGACGGAAGTAAAAGTATCGAGGGATAAAGGCCACTTCTAACTTCCGTGGAATGAGTGAAATCACGTTAATTCACCAATTCGATGTACAAGAGCGAATGATAAGAGTAGTGGTATGGTAGCTACTCCATCCCGCACTCAAAGCATTACTCCGCACATGAATAGGAAAACTAAGCAACCCAACTACCGAAATAGACTGAAGGTATTGACAATAACTCATGGAACTTCGTTAGAAAACAAGGATAGATGCAAACGATTCGCCGGGTTCACAGATAGATAAAGATGATGATGTTGTCATCATGTCGGAAGTACCAAGCCACCAGAAAGATATGAAGGAAGATTACGGAGAACAACTGCAAGATTAAACAACTACAGAAAAGATAGCACCAACTTGAACAGAAGGAATACAAGATCTGGAAGGTCTTCATGGCCTCCGGTGGATTGAGCATAGACGATAGAGTCAGAGGGTTTCAAGAGATTACTTAACGAGATAGAGGCGAAAAGGACTCCATGTTCTTCTTGAAATGATTGAGAGAGGTTTAGCGGTCTTGAGGAAAATCTTTAGCGGAACGACGATGATAACTTGCCAACAAGAAATAACTCCAGATTGGTTGAAGATGAAGGATGGAATTAACAATGGACTTGCTGATTCTAGAATTGAAGTAATGTATTTAGCAGAAGGATGTGGTCGAGATAGGTGACTTCAAGAAGCCAGAATTTCCACTTTGGGAACTTTGCACACGGCAGTGTTTGCGAAGCTTGAGAGAAAGAGACACAGATGACCTTTCATGTTCTTCCATTGACATAGAATAGGCAAGCATATCATCAAGATATACCACCACAGATTAGCAAGATATTCCAAGAATATCCAGTTCAAGAGGTGGGAGAAACGAACAAATGCTCGAAACACTTTCTGAGCTCAACGCTCTTTGAAAGATCAATATTAAGAGCACGAGTTCGTGTTGAAGAAGATGCACTGGCAGAATAGATTATCTGGTCCTTCGGAAGAAAAAGAGATGTCACCTGGTTCACATTGCCGATTGGATCGCCGGTTACAAAGATAAAGAGATCTTGGATAAAGAACCAATGATAGCTCATACCTCAAGCAAAGCTATCAGAGACGAAAAGATGCAATTCCCTCGTATCAAAGAGAATTTTGCAGATATGGAGTTCAAAAAGATGTGCCGCATGATGAACAGATGATAGACCATCGTAGGGCCTTTAAGAAAAACTCCGGATTGGCAAAGATACTTGAATATGCATGGATATGATCACGGTGTAACTCAAAATCACAGGAGATAACCGCCACCATTTGGAGGATAGTGTTGATAGCATTTTCCATATTCCACTCATGATAAGTGTCATATAGCTATGCCAAGAACTAAATTATAATCACCAACATCGGATCGACACATGTTATGTAATTAGCCCAAGAGAATTGGAGATGAAATAAAACTCCAGGATTAAGCGCCGGTGACAAAAGAATGAGTTAGCATGGACATGCTGATAAAAGGAAGATAGATAATGTTTCACACACGACTGAAGAGGAGTGTGGAAACACAGATGTATCAAAGAAAAAATTTCCGCATTTTTCGGCATTAAAATACCAATAGATGCGCAAAACCACTTATCAGATAGAGATTAGTAACTCCCCATTCTGTGAAAGCATGCTGGAAGGAAGAACACCCTTAACAAGATGGCACCGGTTAACAAGGAGTCGGATAGATCGCGTCGGTTTACAAAAGCCTGTCAGTATGGAATGTACCAACAGTTGATAACCAAAAGGCAGATAGTGATAACATGTTGGATGCAACAGATAGACAAGGAATTCACACACACACACAACCTATGGTACTACGGAACCCAGAACACGTGAATCCTAGTTTGAATTTTTAGAAGAGGATTGAAAACGTTACACTTCCTTACCAGAAAAGGGTGGGTGGGTGGGTAAGAAGAAAAATGGAAGCAGTCCTACTCTCACGTTGTTGTTTTTCCCTAGTATACATAACTACCAAAAATATTTGCTAAACTGACAACGACCATTTGGCTGAGACCCTGAAGGGCGGGATGGCTCTGATACCAGTTGTAACTACCTCGGTGAATTACGCTCTTAGTTACAAGCCTGGATGAGCGGAAATAGTTAAAATAGTACGGTGGGGTCAAATGCCACTCACAGGTAGACCTTTCGGCCGTCCTAACCATCTCCAAACATCGGGACAAGAACGAGCGGCGTAATCGGCAGGCGAAGGGATCAACTACACACACAAATGAGTATGTATGCAAGCCACATACAACAGTCCTCAGAGCCATTCCATCTAAAAGAAATAGTAATATTGCAATGCCATACGGCAAGATCCAAATATCCTAGATAGATATAATAGTTTAGGATATCTCCTCATACATCAAACATCAGATTATCAGGCGGAAGCAGAAAACAAGATCCGAGTACGGATAAGAAGCAAATCGGCATAAGATGCCCCATAAATAAACACATCCCGCCCACGGATCTCACGGATCCCTGTTCCCGAAATCTCTACACCGAGTGATCATTGCCAACATCGTCCGTCTCCTCCACCCAATATCCATCTTGCGAGTATACCTGTTCATCTGAATCAAACAATTTATTGTGTGAGACCCTAGGGGTACTCAGCAAGTCTTTATGCCTCTAAAGGGGACACAACCTGGGGTGACGCAATTGCAGCAAAAGAAAATCCCTAACAATTCTATAGATACTCGCTAACCATCCGCCTAACCAAAGATAGACGGATGTCCGTGAATTAATAACAACAGTTATAACAGTAATATTAACAGATCCATCCTCCTCCTCGCTTACCAACGAGGAAGCGGACGAACAGCCCCCATCCGTTGGCAGTTTTATTATCCATTCCATGAGTGTGGCACTATTTACTAGTCAGGTACTTAGTCAAATTAAAAGCGGTACTTTAGTTATACTTGTCTATGATCGAGAAACTGTGCTCCAATTCATCCATAACCGCGGACACGGCTTTCAGAAAGATTTACCCTGTAGGGGTGCACAAATGGCAACACACACTCGATCAACCTCAGAAAAACCAAATCAAAACCCAACGAGGCATTCACGACAAAGCGATCACAGGATTCAGAAATGTTTCAGGGGGCCACCCCACTAAGCTACCCGCAACGAAGTTGGCCGGATCCGGAACGGACCCAGGGTTTGTGTGGACGGCGGTAAACGACTGGGAACCCGAAAATGTGACTGGGCTTGTCGATACAGCGAAAATGTGTCACGGTCCTAAACAGTACAGGTGCTCCACGCACAATCTTAAATAAAGCAGTAAAGCATGGCATACGTACAGGATAGTAATAAAGCCCCAAACTACTTTGTGGCTCCAAGAAATAAGAATGAATCAAGCTCTAGCTCAGGGGGGGGGGGGCATAAGGCCTCCCGGATGTGGACAGTGTGAATAGTCAAGGAACAGGAATCAAGTACTCGGGGTCCCACGGGACACAAGTGAGCATGAAGAACCAAATAGCAGATATTGCTCACCGGTGCCACTTTCATTAGTTATCCCATTACTACTCAGGTTAAGTTGTTTAGGTACCTCGTTATCCATCAGACACTCACATACCCTACACATGCTGTTCTACGACCCGCATGACTCAAACAACTCCTGTAGTAATGGCTCATGGGATGGAGGAACAAGCTTCGGTGGGGTTTAAAAGTAAAGGCTATGCAGTACTTGGGATTCAGTTTAATGCAATCGCGACTCAATGATGCAAGAATAAGAGAGAGGCAATAGGAACTATATGTATGCAAGCATGTGGTAGTGCTTGCCTAGCAGCTCAGTTGAAGCGAGAGAAGGATCTGGGTAGTGCTCCTGGGATTCCTGATATATCCCCTGCTCAGCGTCTATTCGAACAAGAACCAAACAAACAAGGGCACAAGCATATGAATTATAATGAGACAAGCGAACAATCATGCCATGATGAATGATGCAGAATTTGCATGGCAATAATGTAGCATGGCATGGGTGAGGTGTGGAGTACAAGAATAAAGCATTTTATTGAGTTTTAGTCACATTTTATACTCAAATAAGTTGCTGTATACTTTATATTTATATGATGCATGCTGCAATTCAGAACATGGAATGCATAGATAGAACGGGCTTGTCGCGTTGATCGATTTAGACATATTATTTGTCAAATTTGGAGTTATAAAACTAAAGTTATTAATTAATTAAGGAAAAGGGCATTGTATTGTAATTTTAATCATCTCGAAATTTGAAGTGTTCAAACAATATTTTGAATGGCATATTTGAAATCCTCACATTTTTCTGATTCCAAAACATATATAATATGCATTATTTGTAGTTATATTTTAAAAATTATTTAAATCTAACTTGAATTTGAATTTAAATCAATTTTGAAAAAGGTTTAAATGAAACAGGCAACAGGTAAAACTTTTGTCACCTAGCTCGACTTAGGCAGAGTCACTGACGGGTGGGCCAGCCGCTGGCAGGGCACACACGTGCGGGGAAACTTTTCAGACCGGGGCTCTGCCTAGCCCGTGCGACTACGAGGTGGGACCAACCGGCTGAGGCCCACGTGACAGTGAACGAACTCGCAGAGGCTGGCAGGTGGGACCGAGCTGGATCGCGGGTTAAGATAATAAGAGGCTGGGGGGTTTCCTGGAAGAAGGCCACGACGGCTGACAGGTGGGGCTAGCGAGGAGTGCGGGTTGAGCAGATAAAAAGCTAGGGGGTTTCCTGCAAAACACGCGGCGACACTATTTATCTTCTTCGCGATCTGATGTCTGGCGAAGAAAAACGCCATGCGGCGCGGGACGGGGGTTCGAACCGGGGATCTGGGCGTGCGTGCGGAGGGCATAGCCGCTGCGTTGGCTTAGGCTTGGTGTTAGGTGGGGGCTAGACGACCAGTTGAGGCTATGCGCGGCGCGAGGCGTGCAGACACCAGCGTCTGGCGGTGCACTGAGGGCGCTCGGCGAAAAGATCGGCGATGCTAGACGGTGACGGCGAGGCGGATGGTGTCAGGGAGGAAGAGGGACTCACCGCGGGGTGATCGGTGGTGGTGACACGGCCGGAGACGCGACGGATCGTCGAGGTTGCTGGCTTCCTGGCGGTTAGGGTTTGCGTCGGGCGGCGCTGGCTCCGGCGGTGCTGGGGCTTCTCGTCCTCGTCGGCGCGTACGAGGCGAAGTAGGGGAGCCTCCTCGTTCTCCTCATCCACCTACACGTCAACCCTGAACGCCGGAACGAGGGAGCGGTGTCGGATCTGGCGGTGGCCGGCGAGATAGGGCAGGCATCGGTGCGGAAGAAGGGGAGGAGAGGCAGGTCTCTGGGCGGATCTGGGGGAGGCAGAGAAGCCGTGGGGAAGGGGGAAACGAGAGGGAGAGAGGCGAGGCAGCCGTGGCATGGGGTAGATAAAGGTGGCTCGATGTCACCTTTTTCCCTCCTCCTCACGTGCTGGCTGGGGCTCGACCTAGGCGGAGCAGAGGCAGGCAGGTGGGCCAGGAAGAGGGGGAGGTAGATCAGGTCCGGGTGGGACAAGCATGGCAGAGAGAAGAGAAAGTGAGAGGAGAGGGGAGGCTCGGTGATCTAGGGTCGGCTAGGGGAGAGGCTCGGGTTAGGGCTGGTTAGATGGGGTAGGAGGGTAGCTGGGGTGTGGGTCAGGAAGAGAGGGCCAGCCTCGGCAGGGAGAGAGAGAGGTGAGGTGAGGTGTGGTTAGGGTTTGGCGTAGAACTAGGGTTAGAAGAAAAGAGAGGAAACTAGGGTTAGGGTTTAGATGAGGTGTTAGGTTATTGGAGAGAGGATTAGAGAGAGAGGGTGATGTGGTGGTGGTTTTTTAGCAAGATCAAACAAGATCAAGCAAAAGGAGTGGTAGATAGGGATAGAGGTGATGGATGGATATAGCCCCATAAAGAGAAAACCCATTTAAACCAAGAGAGAAACAATTGGCTAAAGGTGGTGGTACTCTTGCATGGCCCATGCAAAAAATAATAAATGCCTTGATTAAACTCTTGTGAAAACAAAATAATAGCATGGCATTATTCTTATGCATTCCCAAGAAGTGGAATAAAGGCCAAGCAAAAGAATTTATAGATTTAGATCCACCCCACCCACATGAGCTAGAATAAAATCAAAAGAAAAAGAGAAACAAACTCATGGATAATGGGATGGTGGAATTATAAGGTGGTGACAAAGAGAGGTGGTGGAATTGGAATAAAAGATATGCCCCCAACTCAACTTGGGCATTTAAACAATATATCAATAACCAAATACAATATCAAGAGGCAAATACAATTAATAATGCATATGAGAGGAGAACCAAAAGAAAAAGGGTTTTATATGATGCTCAAATGCAAGGTGGCATGATGACATGAGCATGATATAATTATGGTGCAACAATTGTATGTAGGAAGTAGCCATATATATAGACTAGGCTAGTAGCATTGCAATTGTTAGACAATTGGGATGCTACACAGCCTCTGCATGCCAGAGTCCACCCCATGTTCCAATGGGCTGGTCCGGACGATGCCACTCGCGTATCTGCCGATGACATTTCCACAGGTGAAGTAGATAAGAGGTTGCGACTGGTGACAAAATATACCACCAAGGAGGTTCTCCCAAGAGAACCAGTCGTGCCTCCCTTTGACACCTCTAACCCTCCTCCTGAGGTAGATTTTTGCTACGAAGTAGCTTTATTTGTCGATTGGCGTTAATTGCTTGATGTATAATGAATTGTTTTCTGAATGCAGGATTGGAAGGTGTCTCGCAGTTTGCCCCCTCTTCCTGAGGGGGTTATTCCTTGCAAAGTGGATGAAGAGGACGAGCCGGAATCTACCGTCCCACTTGAAGAGGAGGGAGCCCCCGAGTCTAGTGATCCGGACACTAGCAAGCGTTCTCGCAGCGAGGATTCAGATGCTTCGTCCCCTTCGACTTCAGAAGGCCCATCTATCGGTGTGGAGGAGCCGATTCCCGCCATTCATGTGCGCTCTATGGCTCCTCCTTCCCGGAAGAAGCTTTGACTGCCAAAGGAATCGTTGGAGTCGGAGGAGCAGTCCTTCGATCTTGATAGATTTGAATGGTAAGTTCTGTATTCGCGACTTCGTTTTGGCTTCTTCTTTGAGTTGTCATCTATCTTGAAGCTCTTGTTTGATTTTGTGTTTCAGTCAAGTGGCGACGTCGTCTTCTGACGACGTCCAATTTTTGAAGGAGTCCGGAGTCGCGGACTCCAAGTCCAAGAAGGTGGCTTCGTGGTCTCCTTCTCCTCCATTGGTGGCCTACTCCAGGCATAATTCATCGAGTTCCCCTCATGCTGGGGAGCATCATATGGTTACCCGGATGACTGTGCAACAACCTTCTTCGGAGTCTGTGGAGGATCATGTAAGTATCTTGTAGTTGGCAGTCGAATTTATTCTTGGCGTGCTTTACTTGAACTTTAAATGTCTCTGATGTAGCTCATCATGAAGGAAGCCGCCTGCCTGGTGGAGCAGATCCTTAACATGGGTCGACAGCATGTGCGACTGCACAATCGCCATCGCATTGTCGAAAGTAAGTTTTGAGTTTTCTTTGTGTTTTGCGAATATTATTGATTCGATTTGGTAACACTCTCTGTATGTTGCAACTGAGCACAATGAATTACTTCGCCATGCTGCTGCATTGGAGAAGACAATAATCTAGTTTTGGTGTTGATCATGTTTTTCCCTAGGGAGTACTTTAGTCAACGGATCTGCTACATTTAGGTCCGTGTGTACTTTACAAATCTTTATATCTCCATCCTTGACATGCTCGCGGATGGAGTGAAACCGACGCTTAATATGCTTGGAATTCTTGTGAGACCTTGGTTCCTTGGCGTTGGCTATGGCTCCATGATTGTCACAATAGATCACCATTGGGTCCAACGCACTAGGAACCACACCTAGTTCCGTTATGAACTCCTTCATCCAAACCGCTTCCTGCGCTGCTTCTGAAGCAGCAACATATTCCGCCTCCGTCGTTGATCCAGCCACCACAGGTTGTTTGGAGCTCCTCCAACTAACTGCTGCCCCGTTCAAGAGAAATATGTATCCGGATTGAGACTTAGAGTCATCCGGATCAGTGTCAAAGCTAGCATCGACATAACACTTAGCGACTAGCTCTTCTTCACCTCCGTATACAAGAAACATATCCTTAGTTCTTCTCAAGTACTTAAGGATATTCTTGACCGCTATCCAGTGTTCCGAACCTGGATCAGATTGGTACCTACTAGTCAAACTAATAGCATGTGCCACATCCGGTCTTGTACATAGCATGGCATACATTATAGAGCCTATGGCCGAGGCATAGGGGATCTTATCCATCATGTCTCTTTCTTCCGCCGTAGCCGGACTTTGAGTCTTACTCAATGTCTTGCCTCGCAACATAGGTAAGAATCCCTTCTTACTTTTGTCCATATTAAACTTCTTTAATATCTTATCAAGGTATGTACTCTGTGATAGCCCAATTAGGCGTCTTGATCTATCTCTATAGATTTTAATGCCTAATATATATGAAGCTTCACCAAGGTCCTTCATCGAAAATTTGCTGTTTAGATAACTTTTAACACTGTTTAAAAGATCTATATCATTTCCAATAAATAATATGTCATCCACATATAATATCAGAAATGCCACATTGCTCCCACTCACTTTCTTGTAAATACAAGCCTCTCCATAAGTTTGGACAAATCCAAACTCTTTGATCACCTCATCAAAACGGAGATTCCAACTCCGGGATGCTTGCTTCAGTCCATAGATGGATCGCTGAAGTTTGCACACCTTATCAGCATCCTTAGGATCGACAAAACCCTTAGGTTGTATCATATACAGCTCTTCTTCAATATTACCATTGAGGAACACAGTTTTGACATCCATCTGCCATATTTCATAATCGAAATATGCAGCAATTGCTAACATAATCCTAACCGACTTAAGCATCACTACGGGAGAGAATGTCTCATCGTAGTCAACTCCTTGAATTTGTCGAAACCCCTTTGCGACAAGTCAAGCCTTATAGATGGTTACATTACCATCAACATCAATTTTTCTTTTGAAAATCCATTTATTCTCAACGGCCTTTCGATCGTGAGGTAAGTCCACCAAGGTCCAAACCTGGTTTTCGTACATGGATTCCATCTCGGATTTCATGGCTTCTAGCCATTTGTTGGAATCAGGGCTCATCATCGCTTCTTCATACGTCGCAGGGTCATCTATTTCATCAATCATGAAATTCATAATAGGATTGCCGTACAGTTCAGGAGCTGCATGTGTCCTGCTTGACCTGCGATGTTCGGTAGTGTCCTCTTTCGGAGTTTCATGATCAATATCATTAGCTCTCTCTTCATTAGGTGAAGTCAACTCCGAAACAACTTCTGGAGCTGTGCTACTCGCCATTTCATGAAGAGAAGGTTCAATAACCTCTTCGAGTTCTACCTTCCGACTACTCACACCTTTCGCGAGAAACTCCTTCTCAAGAAAGGATCCATTCTTGGCAACAAAGACCTTGCCCTCGGATCTGTGATAGAAGGTATACCCAATCGTTTCCTTAGGGTATCCTATGAAGACGCATTTTTCTGCTTTGGGTTCGGGTTTATCCGGTTGAAGTTTCTTCACATAAACATCGCATCCCCAAACTTTAAGAAATGACAGCTTAGGTTTGTTTCCAAACCATAATTCATACGGTGTCTTTTCAACGGATTTAGATGGTGCCCTATTTAAAGTGAATGCAGCGGTTTCTAGTGCATAACCCCAAAATGACAGTGGCAAGTCAGTCAGAGACATCATAGATCGAACCATATCCAATAAAGTACGATTACGACGTTCTGACACACCATTACGTTGTGGTGTTCCGGCAGGCGTGAGTTGTGAAACTATTCCACAGTCTTTCATATGTGTGCTAAACTTGTAACTAAGATACTCTCCTCCACGGTCGGACCGCAGAAATTTGATCTTTCTGTTATGATGATTTTCCACTTCATTCTGAAATTCTTTGAACTTTTCAAAAGTTTCATCAAATAGATATACCCATATCTACTCAAATCATCCGTGAAAGTAACAAAATAACGATATCCACCTCGCGCCGACACACTCATTGGTCCACACACATCAGTATGTATGATTTCCAATAAATCTGTCGCCCGTTCCATTGAACCGGAAAACAACGTTCTAGTCATCTTGCCCATAAGACATGGCTCACATGTATCAAATGATTCAAAATCAAGTGATTCCAAAAGTCCATCGGAATGGAGTTTCTTCATGCGTTTAACGCCAATATGACCTAGACGGCAGTGCCACATATATGTAGATATATCATTATCAAGTTTAATCTTTTTAGCATCAACATTATGAATATGCGTAATACTACTATCGAGATCCAACAGAAATAAACCATTCAACACACGTGCATGACCATAAAAGATATTATTCATATAAATCGAACAACCATTGTTTTCAGACTTAAACGAATAACCACTTTGCATCAAACACGATCCAGATACAATGTTCATGCTCAGTGCAGGCACCAAATAACAATTATTTAGGTTTATAACTAATACCGACGGCATATGGAGAGGCAGCGTTCCGACGGCGATCACATCAACTCTTGATCCATTGCTGACCCGCATCGTGACCTCATCCCTTGCTAGTTGTCGCTTGTTCCGCAGCCCCTAAACCGAGTTACATATATTAGCAACCGATCCCGTATCAAATACCCAGGTGCTACTGCGAGTACTAGTCAAGTACACATCAATAACATGTATATCACATATACCTTTGTTTGCCTTGCCGGCCTTCTTGTCCGCCAAATACTTGGGGCAGTTGCGCTTCCAATGGCCAGTCCCCTTGCAATAGTAGCACTCGGTGTCAGACTTAGGGCTATCTCGGGGTTTCTTTTTAGGCGCGGCAACAGATTTGCCGCCCTTCTTTCCCTTCTGCTTGCCTTTCTTGTCCTTCTTGAAACCGGTGGTCTTATTGATCATAAATACTTGATATTCTTTCCTAATCTCCACTTCTGCAGTCTTAAGCATTGACAGAAGCTCGGGAAGAGACTTCTTCATTCCCTACATATTATAGTTCATCACGAAGCTCTTATAGCTAGGTGGCAGAGATTGGAGAACACGATGTATGCCTAAGTCAATGGGAATCGTTATTCCCAAGGACACAAGCTTATCGGCGTACCTAGACATTTTGAGTACGTGCTCACTAACGGAGCTGTTTTCCTCCATCATGCAGGTAAAGAACTTTTCTGTAGCATTATAACTCTCTACGGCAGCATGGGTATCGAAAATCATTTTCAATTCTCCCATGGTATCAAAGGCATTGCCATTTTCGAAACGCTTTCGAAGTTCTGGCTCTAGCCCATACAGTATACCGCAATGAACTAAGTTGTGATCCTCCTGACGAGTCACATAGACATTCTTTTCCTCGTCAGGGGCATCAGGAGCTGGTGGGGGGCATAGCGGTGCATCTAGCACATATTGCTTTTGTGTAGCAGTGAGAAGAATCCTAAAATTCATAGCCCAGTTGGTGAAGTTGCTACCATTCGCAGCAAGTTTCTCTTTCTCCATGAAGACATTGAAATTAAAAGCAGGTGGTGCCATCTACAACAGAATTTGTAAAGTATATTTAGACTAAGTTTATGATAGATTGAGTTCAAATAATCTAAATTACTAATGAACTCCCACTCAAAAACGACATCCCTCATGTCCTTTTGGTGATTACATGAACCAAATCCACTACACCAAGTCCGATCATCACGTGAGTCGGTGTAGCTTCAAAGGCGAGCATCTATATGGGCATCATATCAACTATATGACTCATGCTTAACCTTTCGGTCCGTGTTCCGAGGCCATGTCTGTACATGCTAGGCTCGTCAAGTAAGAACCTTAGTATTTGCGTGTGTAAAACTGTCTTACACCCGTTGTATGAAAGCGTAGAGTCGAGAACACCCGATCATCACGTGATGCCTCAAAACACGACCCACAAAACGGTCCATACTTAAGGAAGAACACATTTTATCTTGATATCTAAATGAGGGATCATCTTATAATGATACCATAAGCGCCAAACTATCAATATAAGATGCTAACATCTAATGTGTGAAGTGAGATGATATGGTCCATGCATTTGATCTCTATCATTTGCATCGTGGTATGATCTCTATCATTGTGTGTAAGGCCAAGGTCTATGGAACTTACACGTTAAGTGAGTTGTAAGAGTATCTATAATACATCTACTTACAACAATACCATATCAAAACACTAGCCCAGCAACGATCTAAACTAGACGCCTCTAATTTATCAATTGCAAGTTTTACGTGGCTTAGGGCTTTCGGAGATAGAACCGGTCTAACCTACGAACATGAACCACAACGAGGATAACCAAGTTATTAGAAACTCGTTGTAAATCAGATATTGACTATAGTAGGAGAGACAGACACCCGCTAGCCACTTATGCAAAACTAGTTGCATGTCAGTCGTGGAACCGGTCTCATGTACGATGACATGTAAGGTTGGTCCGAGCCGATTCATCCCACTATGCCACCAATATCCAAAGTACATAGAAGATGCAATAACATGATCATCATCGCCCACATATAAACATATGTGTACTACCACTGTTGGGTCCGCAGCATAGAAAACAAAAAATTTCCTACGATGAGAACTATACGCCAAGATCTATCTACTATATATAGAGCAACGGGTGGACATACATCCATGGAGAACTTACCCTCGAAGACAACGAGTTTTGTTAACGAGTAGGAACTCGTGGTTGATGTAGTCGTACGCTTGCCGATCTCAAGATCATGTGGAAGTCCGAGCGCCGCAAATCAGCAGCGCATCCGTCCTCGCACACACGTTCAAGCCATCGGACAACCTCCACCTCCTCGCTCCAGTGATCCAGTGGAAGCAGCAACTCCTTCCAGACGAAATGCCACCGAGAACATGTATCTCGCTAATCCGAGACCATGGGGGAATAATTCTAGAGGGGGAGAGAGATCCTTCACAAGGAGGTGTGAGAATGAAGGAGGGAATGGGTGGCCTTTTATAGGAGGAGGGGGGTTCCCCCTCTCTCCATGGCCGGCGCATGGGGGGGGGTGACCCCTCACCTCCCCCATTCATGTGGTGGTAACCCCTCCACACTAAAATGGCTCTTCACATTCCCTTTTAAAGTCTAAACTTTAAATGCATTAAATTTCTCCAAATTTAATGCTCTCTCATTTAATACAACTCTTTTTATTAAATTTATTCAGAATTTTGTTAATTACTTTAATTAACAAACATTCACAGTATCACATGCAGAAACACCTTCTGCAATTTCACCCGAAACAATTTCTGGTTTCTATTGAAACAATTCCTGCGCTTTGCAATTCTTTCGTCTGAAACATATGTGCTCCAAAATGGTGTCCGGTAACTCTTAAGTGTGCCACCGTACGGTTCGCGAATAATGCAGACATGATCGAGACCCTTCTCCGATCAATAATCAACAGCGGGACCTGGAGATCCGTACTGACTCCTACACATTCAACGATGACTCCTGTGATCGTGAGAACCTTTAATGCTTGTAACTAAATCCCTTTGTCTCTCGATATATTACATGCCCGAGATTTGATCATCGGTATCTCCATACCTAGTTTGATCTTGTTACCGACATGCACTCTTTTCTTGTTCCCGTGATATAACATTCTAGTGATCACATCACTTGCTTGCAAGCTATCCTAATGTGATATCACCGAGAGGGCCCAGAGTATATCTATCCGTCATCTGGATTGACAAATTCCACTCTTGATCCATGGGCCTCAACATAACACCTTCATAGTACTGAAACCATCTTTATAGTCACCCTGTTATGGTGTGACGTTTGATGTTATCAAGATACTCTTCCGGTGTTAGCAATTAACATGATCTCATGGTCTAAGGATAAAGATTACTTCGTATGATGTTATAGCAATATAAACATAATGACTTGATCGTAATGCTATACTTTGGATGAATGTTCATCACATCATTTCACCAATGTTGTGACCTTGTTATTAACAACATCCAATGTCCATGATCAGGAAACCTTGATCATCTTGTTAATCAACAAGCTAGTCTACAAGAGAGGCATAACTAGGAACCCTTTTTGTTTATTAAACACACATGTATTGATGTTTCCTATCAATACAATTATAGCATGCAAAATAAACATCTATCATATACAAGGAATACATAATAACAACTTTATTATTGCCTCTCAGGGCATATTTCCTTCACCAGCCTCTACAGGCCAGAGTCCACCCCATGTTCCAATGGGCTGGTCCGGATGATGCCACTCGCGTATCTGCCGATGGCATTTCCGTAGGTGAAGTAGATAAGAGGTTTCGACTGGTGACAAAATATACCACCAAGGAGGTTCTCCCAAGCGAACCAGTCGTGCCTCCCTTCGACACCTCTAACCCTCCTCCTGAGGTAGATTTGTGCTACGAAGTAGCTTTATTTGTCGATTGGCGTTAATTGCTCGATGTATAATGAATTGTTTTCTGAATGCAGGATTGGAAGGTGTCTCGCAGTTTGCCCCTCTTCCTGAGGGGGTTATTCCTCGCAAAGTGGATGAAGAGGATGAGTCGGAATCTACCGTCCCACTTGAAGAGGAGGGAGCCCCCGAGTCTAGTGACCCGGACACTAGCAAGCGTTCTCGCGGTGAGGATTCAGATGCTTCATCTCCTTCGACTTCAGAAGGCCCATCTATCGGTGTGGAGGAGCCGATTCCTGCCATTCATGTGCGCTCTATGGCTCCTCCTTCCCGGAAGAAGCTTTGACTGCCAAAGGAATCGTTGGAGTCAGAGGAGCAGTCCTTCGATCTTGATAGATTTGACTGGTAAGTTCTGTATTCGCGACTTCGTTTTGGCTTCTTCTTTGAGTTGTCATCTATCTTGAAGCTCTTGTTTGATTTTGTGTTTCAGTCAAGTGGCGACGTCGTCTTCTGACGACGTCCAATTTTTGAAGGAGTCTGGAGTCGCGGACTCCAAGTCCAAGAAGGTGGCTTCACGGTCTCCTTCTCCTCCATTGGTGGCCCACTCCGGGCATAATTCATCGAGTTCCCCTCATGCTGGGGAGCATCATATGGTTACACGGATGACTGTGCAACAACCTGCTTCGGAGTCTGTGGAGGATCATGTAAGTATCTTGTAGTTGGCAGTCGAATTTATTCTTGGCGTGCTTTACTTGAACTTTAAATGTCTCTGATGCAGCTCATCATGAAGGAAGCCGCCCGCCTGGCGGAGCAGATCCTTAACATGGGTCGACAGCATGTGCGACTGGACAATCGCCATCGCATTATCGAAAGTAAGTTTTGACTTTGTCTTTGTCTTTTGCGAATATTATTGATTTGATTTGGTAACACTCTCTGTATGTTGCAACTGAGCACAATGAATTACTTCGCCATGCTGCTGCATTGGAGAAGACGTTGGCCGCGGCAACGAAGAATCGCGAAGAGGCGGTCATAGCCTTGGAGGAGTTGCGGAAGCATGAGCAGGATCTCCTTGCCTCCACTACTGAGAGGGAGAAGATGTTCGAGGAACAGCTTCTCTCGATTGCCAAGTCCCTCTCAGGGATTACTTTTTCATCTGGATATGCCTTGCTCTTGTACTTTGATGTGTGATTGTTGTACTAATGCTTTTGTGTATGCAGATGCCAGTGGCTTGAGTTTTGATGCCCAATCTCTGCGCCGCGCCGATGATTTGGCTGGTGCCATCGCCGCAGTCGAGGATCGCAGCGTATCCCTCCAGGAGACGCTGGGGAAGGCCAAGGATGTGCTCAGTCGCATCCGTGAGGAATTAACTCCCAAGGACGGGATGATCGACAATCTTGGCGACTTGGTGGAGTCTCTGGCTGGAGGAATCCCTACCGACTTCAAGAATTCACAGCGCTCTGTTGGCGCCACCATGGCACTCGCAATGGTGTAGGCCCATGGTGTGGAGATGGATCCTGCCGCTATTTTTGAGGCGATGCCTATCAACGCTGGAGGCCAACAGGTAGTGTTTGCTCCCTTTGCTGGTAAATGCAAAAATTATGGTCCTCAGCTTATCGAGACACTTGCCAAGTACTTCGAGGAGCAGCGTCAAGCGAAAGCTACGGCGACTGGGGGTACCGCCGGCAAGTCCGTGGCATCGAAAACTGCCATGGATGCGATGAAGCCCCCGAGGCTGAAGCCGAAGTCGAAGAGACACACTACTCCTCAGTTTTATATGTAATAGCTCTAGTGTTTGACCTTTTGTGTCCGTGAGATAATGCTTTCATGGGGGTACCCCGGTCAAGACTTTGTTTATGTTTGAATGTATCCAGGCCTTTCGTCGGTGTATCTTCAGCCTCTTATTTTGCTTTTGTTTGGTTCATGATAGGGTACCTCGAGTGGTCCTTCGAGTGATCCTCGGGATCCGCCACCCGCTAATGAGACCTTGGCGCAGTCGCGTTCAAGGGTGGATGAGTTATCCTTGCTTTCGTGACTACGCGATCGCGTTAAGCAGCTGGAACGTGAGTTGCCCATCTTCCGCGGTAACACGGATATATGGAAGTCGAAGGCAGAGAAGGCTGCCACTCGAGAGCAATATCTATTGGAGGAGGTGACGCAGTTGGGCGATCAGTTCAAGTGTTAGCTTCCTGCTCTCTTATCTTTTCTTGTAGCCAATCGCGGTAGTTCATTGTCTTCATATTTTGCCTTTTTTGCCTGGTGTAGTTGTCAGTGCTCGTCATCCGCAGGATGAGAAAGATAGGATCGCCATTCGAATGAACGACCTGACGCAGGAACATCTTGAAGGCAAGTGGGTACTTCTGGGTGGATCATGATCTGTGATCGCACTTGCGACCCTGCAGGATCGTGCTTCTCGAGTACTCCACTTTCTGAAGAAAGCGGAGTCGTGCCTGAGGAATATCTACCAGACGATGTTTCCGCTGGACGCCATCCCGTCGAGCATGTTGGCTCTCCTAGATAAGTTTCAGGATTTGAGTACAGTTCACGAGTGCATGCGGCAGCAGTTAGTGGCTGGTGCCAAGGCTGCTTTGTCGCTGGTGCGACTGCATAGGCCTGATGTAGACGTTGCGGCTGTTGCTGCTGTGCCACCGACTCCGCCGGCAGGTTCGACCTGGAACATGGTTCCACATTACCAGGCGGTGGATCATCCAGCAGAAGAAATTGTCGACTTCTTTGAGGAACAGACAAACGTTCTTCTACTACAGCAGTAGTTTAACTTGTATCCTGCACATAAGTACACTAGTGTTGTAAAAGTTCGTATGGATATATTGTATGTAATTAATTTATATTGATATGTAAAGAGCTTGCTAGCTTATATGTTTTGCGAGTGTAATTGTACTCGACACTTCCTTTTCCTTAGCCTGACTTGTTTTATCTCAGTACCTTGCCAACATGTCAGGTGTGTTGCAACTGGGTTGGTGTTTTATCAAGGGTTTGATTGATATTGTGTCATCTACTCGGGATGATGTGACTTGTTCGTAGAACGAATATGTAAAGGGTGGCGTAGCTTCCGAGTGATAATATTGCCAGAAAAATAAGGAAGAACACAGAGTTTCGGGGCACTTAGCTTTATTTATTCGCAGAACAGTACGAGGTACAATGTGTGGCTAAGTAGCCTAGATGAATAGCCTTATTTGTAATGTAAGAAAAAAAGACTACTAGGGGTAGAAGCGCCGCAGCTGCACGACGTTCCAAGGGTTGGAGTATGCGATCTTGTCTCAAAATCTTTGAGGCGATAGGCGCCACCTGGGATTACTTATGTAATCACGTATGGTCCCTCCCAAGGGGACTCGAGCTTGAGGTGCCCTTGATGGTTTAGTCGCAGAACCAGGTCTCCTTCGACGAAGGATCTGGGGCATAGCCTTCTGCTGTGGTAGTTGCGCAGGTTTTGCTGGTAGATCGTCGATCTTTCGGCTGTGGTATCCCGTGCCTCGTCAAGGAGATCGACAGAGTCTTCGAGTGCAAGTGTTGACTCCTGCTCACTGTACGCGACTACCCGTGGGGCTTTAAAGCGTACTTCTGCGGGTATCACTGCTTCAGCGCCATGCACCATGAAAAAGGGGTATATCCCGTGGCGCTATTTGGGGTTGTGCGCAGGCTCCAAAGTATGGATTGCAGCTCGTCTGGCCAACATCCGGCGGCTTGCTCGAGTGGCCAGAGGAGTCGCTTCTTGATTCCACTGCAGGCGAGGCCGTTGGCCTTTTCGACTTAACCGTTGGTCTGTGGATGAGCTACGGAGGCATAGCTTATGTTGATTCCTAGGTTCTCGCAGAAACCCTGGAACTCCTTAGAGGTGAAGTTTGTTCCATTGTTCGTGATGATGTTGTGTGGCACTCCAAAGCGATAGACAATGGACTCGAAGAACTTGACGGCGCTGGCTCCTGACTGGTTTGTTACCGGCATGGCCTCTATCCACTTGGTGAATTTGTCGACTGCGACTAGGAGATAGACGTAGCCCCCTCGCGAGGAGTTTGGGAGCTTGCCGACCATATCGAGTCCCCATTGTGCAAAGGGCCAAGCCAATGGTATTGGCCGGAGTTCCGTGCCAGGTGCGTGCGGTTTGTCCGCGAATCGCTGACAAGCGTTGCATCGCTAGACGATGTCCTTGGCATCGCGCATGGCCATGGGCCAGTAGAATCCAGCTCGTAGAGCTTTGGCGACGAGGGCACGACTGCAGGTATGGTGCCCGCAAGTCCCTTCATGGATGTCGAGGGGGACGGCCCTTCCGTCTGTGTTGGAGACGCACCGTTGGAGTACTCCTATGATGCTGTGCTTGTATAGTTTTGCCGTTGATGATGGCGAATGCCTTGGATCGCCACGCGATGTGTCGCGCGTCAGTGGGGTCATCCGGTAGCCTCTTGCTGAGAAGATATGTGATGTAGGGTTGAGTCCAAGATGGCTCGATCATCATGACACCCATTGGTCCTTCGAGTCCTGTGTCAAGCTCCAGGTCATCGAGTGCCATTGGCTCATTGGGTGGTGTAGCCCCCGAGTCTGTTGTTGTGCGTGTTTTCTTCTCTGTGGCCTGTGGCTTGATTGAGCGTTCACAAATACGCTCAAGAAATACCCCAGGTGGTATGGGGGTGCAGGTGGAGCCAATGTTGGCAAGTGTGTCCGCCTCTTCATTGCTTTTGCGGCCTACGTGCCGCAGCTCACAGCCGTCGAAGTCCCCTTCGAGTGTGTCGTAGAGGTCACGGTAGGCAATCATATTGTCGTTCAGCGCATCACACTCGTGCATCGTTTGGTTGACGACCAGTTTGGAGTCACCGTAGATGATGAGCCTCTTGGCGCCACAGGCTTTCGCCATCCGCATCCCGTGCAGCAGGGCCTCGTATTCAGCTTCGTTATTGGAGGAAGTGAACTGCATTCGCATAATATATTTCAGCTTGTCTCCCTAGGGCGATGTCAGTATGACGCCTGCACCAGCCCCGTCCTTTCGTTTGGATCCATCGAAGTGCATTGTCTAGAGGTAAGACATATCTGGCTTTTCGGGGAGCTAGTTCTCCATCCATTGTACAAGGAAATCAGGGAGGACTTGCGACTTGATCACGTCGCGCTTTTCGTATGTAATGTCTTGTGGAGACAGCTCGATTCCACAAAGCACGACTCGTCCGATGGCGTCAGGGTTGTTGAGGATATGCCCAAGCGGGGCGTCATTGACCACCACGATTGGGTGCTCCTGGAAGTAGTGGCGCAGTCGCCTGGCTATCATGAAGACATCGTATGCAAGCTTCTGGTAGTGCGGGTACCACTGCTTTGTTGGCGTGAGCACCTCGTTGAGGTAGTAGACTGGGCGCTGCACCCCGTGGACCTTGTTTTCCTCGGAACGTTCCACCATGAGCACCGTGCTGACCACCTGGTTGGTGGCGGAGATGTAGAGCAACAATGGTTCTTTTTCGCGTGGAGTCACCAGTACTAGCGAGGTAGATAGTAGACGCTTGAGGTCTTCGAATGCTTCCTGCGCCTCGTCGGTCCACTCGAACTTGTAAGTTTTGCGGAGAAGTTGGTAGAAAGGCAGTGCTTTTTTGCCCATTCGACTGATGAATCGACTGAGTGCCGCGATTCGCCCAACCAGTTGCTGGACGCCCCTTACGTTTTTTGGATTCTCCATGGCTAGTATGGCTTTTATTTTCTTCGGGTTCGCCTCAATCCCTCTCGCGGAGATGAGATACCCGAGTAGTTGCCCAGATGGTACGCCGAAGGCGCATTTGTCTGGATTGAGCTTGATCCGGTAGCGATCAAGATTGGCGAAGGTCTCGTGTAAATTGTCGATTAGCGAGGCTTCCTCTTTGGTTTTGATGATGATGTCGTCAATGTAGACTTGGATGTTGCGACCAAGTTGATTCTTGAGGCAAGCCTACATGCACCGCTGATAGGTGGCGCCTGCATTTTTGAGCCCAAAGGGCATTGTGTTGTAGCAGAACAGACCAAAAGGCGTCGTAAATGCCGTTTTCTCTTGGTCTTCCTACTTCATTCGAATCTGATTATAGCTTGAGTAGGTGTCGAGGAAGCATAGACGCTCACATCCCGTGGTGGAGTCGATGATTTGGTCGATTCGCGGCAACAGGAAGTGATCCTTTGGGTAGTGCTTATTCAGGGATGTGAAGTCCATGTACATCCGCGAGATATCTGTGTCTTTTTTAGGTACCAGCACCGTGTTGGCGAGCCAAGTACTTTCCTTCATCTCGCGTATGAATTTGGTGTCGAGGAGTCTGTTGATCTCCATTCTGACCACCTTTGCTCTTGGTTCAGACAGTCGCCGAATTGTCTGCTTGACTGGCCTTGCGTCTGGGTTGACGTTGAGTGCGTGCTCGGCGAATTCCCTGGGAACCCCTGGCATGTCCGCTGGACACCAAGCGAAGATTTCCCAGTGCTCACGGAGGAATTCGACGAGCATGAGTTCCTATGCGGAACTCGAGTTGTTGGCAATGAGGGCCGTCTTGGTCGGATCCGTTGGGTGGACCTGGACTTTCTTCGTGTGAACCGACGAGTCGAAGGACGTGTCGGGTGAACTTGGCTGGCTCAGGGGAGGCAGACTATTGTCTATCGACTCCTTTAATCTTGCGGGTTCCTCCTGCATACCGAAGGACTGGGAGATTCTGTTGAATTCCCTGTCGCAACTGTCGGACCTCTCGAAGTTGCTGTTGATTGTGATTACACCGTTTGGGCCTGGCATCTTCATCTGCAGGTAGGCGTAGTGTGGCACCACCATGAACCTTGCGAATGCGACACGTTCGAGGATGCAGTGATATTGTGAAGGCTAGTCGACGACCTCGAAGTCGATGCATTCTCATCGAAAATTTTGCGACGTATCAAAGATGACATCGAGGTTGATTTTGCCTAGGGGATATACACCTTTCCCTGGGACGATGCCATGGAACATTGTGTCTGAAGCTTCCAGACACGTTAGAGGGATCCTCATTGCACGCAAGGTACTCGCGAACATTAAGTTGATGCCACTGCCGCTATCCATGAAGACGCGGCTCATGTCGAAGCCCCGAATCTGCGCCTCGAGTACGAGGGGATAGTGGCTTGGACGAGGAACTTGGCGCGGGTGGTCACGCCAGTCGAAGGTGATGCAGGAGTCGCTTCCACTAAGGTACTCAGTGGTGGAGGGTGGACAGTTGATCGCCAAGTTGACTTGGCGAGTGATGGCCTTCTGCACTCGATTTGAGGGACGCCCCTTTTGGATCATCCCCATGTTGCCCACGGGTCACGGGTATGGTTCGTCACCGTGATTCTGGACCGGTGTGGCCATGGGTGGTGGTATTCCTGGCGGTGGTGGAGGAGCTCAGTGTGCCACGGCGCCTGGGGCGACTCCATAGCCCATGTTGACTGCGTCGCGATTCATCCGAGCCAGACCCTCATGGAGCTTGAGAAACTCGTGACAGTCCTTGAGAAGGTGGCTGGATTTTTTCTTTCCGTCGTGCTTGTCGATGTAGAAGTGCACGTTGCATGGCCCGGATAGTTTATCCTCGATGGTTGTTGCGGGTGCCTCTTCGTGAGTGCGGCGCTACCACACCTGCATGGTTTTCTCGGAGGCGCGGTATCCACCACTGCGATAGTCGCTGTTGCGGTTGTCATCGCGTTTGTCGGTGTAACCGGTTGCAGCCATGTTGACGTCGTCGCGGTCATCGTAGACGCACATCCGCCACTTGCCTCGACGGTCGCGTCTGCGCTTGAGGTCGTCGTTGTCGTTAGAGCAGGTGCGGTTTTTTTACTGAATCCTCTCCGTCAGCCCACCGATTCGCAATTTCCATCAGGTGGTCGATTGTTTTGGGCTTCGAGCGGCCCAGCTCTTCCCTGAGCTCTATGCGGCGAACACCGCCATTGAATGCGTCGATTGTGCGGTCCTCCGAGATGTTTTATGCGGAGTTCTTGATGATGTACCACCTCTAGATGTACGAGCGTAGCGATTCGCCCGATCTTTGCTGGCAGCTCCTCAGCTCTTCGATTGATGCGGGCCTTTTGTAAGTGCCCTTGAAATTGCGTACAAAGCTGTAGACCAGCTCTTCCCAGCTGCGAATGGATCCGCGCATGAGATTGTTGGGCCATGCGTGGGCGGCACCCTGCAGCTATAGCTGCAGGCATTGCATGGCCGTGCTTCCACTCCCGCCATGTAGCCCGACGGAGGAGATGTGGTCCTCCAACCAGATCTTTGGGTCTTGTAGGCCATCGAACTTTGGGTTCTCCGACGGGAATTTGAACCCTTTAGGCATTCGGTTCTGCCTGATGGCCCTGCTGAAGCATCTGGTGCCGCAGAGTTTAGTCTCGTCCTCTTCGGAGTCAGTCGAACAAGCACGTCTTGCCCTTGATTTGTTGATTTTGCGCTGCGTGAGGTCATCACGCGCATCGTAGTCGCGATCATGCCGCCGTGAGCAGCGACGCCGAGACAGATCATGACTGTCGTCGCTGGATGAAGGTGAGGAATAGCGTTTTGCCAGAGCTTTGCCCTTCTTTGGCTCCGGCGTTGGCTCTTTGTCGAGAGCGGCCTCGACTAATCCCGAGCCCGCGATCGTAGATTGGTGCATGGTGGCTAGAGGATCTCCAACTGGTGGCTGGTTGTTGAGGAGGTACATGGTGGCCGCTATCACCGCGGCTTGCGATGTCTTTGGGACCATGTTGCCCCGCGTGTCGACTGTCATAGAGCTGAAGTCGAGGACTTTCGCGGCTTCTATGCGTTCTTTCTTGGTGAGATGGGCCATCCGAGATCGCCTCTTGTTGGCCATGTACTCGTTGCCCTTGGAGGAGGATCCTCCATGGGAGGAGAGCCCAGCTTGACGAAGACTCGACTCATCTGCCGCCTTTTTATGCGCTTCGAGTTGCACGATTGCGTGTAGCTGGCATCTGTACTCCTCCTTTAATAGCCAATGGTAGCCCTTCAGCATGTCCTGTGGCCTGCCAGGGGCAGTGGATTGCCTCGCAGAGCTTCTCGGCAGCGGCCCCACTCATTGTCGTTGAGTTTAATCACGACACGTTCACCAGTGTGCTCGTTCACCATGGTTAGTGGTTCAACTGCCCCTCCGTTGTTGATGGGTGCGCCATTGCCACCGTTGGTGGGGCCACTGTTGGGTGGTCCGCCATTAGGTATGCTGCCGTTGGGCGAATCAGTGCCAGATCCATTGCCACCATTTTTGCAATTGGCGGCGGTGTCGCCAGCGTTTATGACAGCACACATGAAGTGGTTGGGGAAGCTGTTGCTTCCACAACTTTCGGATCTGGAGCCATAGACTCCATCTTCTGTTGCTAGGTCACCCAGATCGGATCCGCGACTACTATCGCTGTCCGTCCTTCCAACTGCTGCTAAGGTGTTGAGCTCACTGAGGGTGCTGATTGGTGGCAGGAACCACGATGCTGGAGCAATCATGGATGCTGTTGGCTGGTCAGGCATGTGAAGCGTGCCCATCTGACCAACTTGGAAGCAGAAGCTCCCAATCGCTAGACTGATTCCATCACCTATGGACTCGAAAGTTGGGCGAGTGTCCGGCGTGTGGATGGTGAAGTCGAATACGCCAAAGAGCTGGAGAATCTCTGCTGTTGCGGAGTTGTAGATCACGGTTGATGGGGCCGAAGAAGCGGCGACATCCGCACTCCCAATTCCCACGGACGGTGCCAATTGACGAGGGTTTAACTCATCAATGCCCATTGTTATGGACTTGAGCTTTGGAGAAGGAGGGAGCGCTGGAGGCATTAGTCGGCTAGCAAACAAGAACACATGGACGCAAGGTTTACCCAGGTTCAGGCCTCGTAGAGGTCCCTACTCCTGCTTGTCTGCTCTTGGAATTAACGAAGGAATCGAAAATTACAGGGGTGCGCAGATGCAATCTGGCGAGAGTTGTGGAAACTAGGGTTGCGTGTGTTCTCCTCGCCGCCCCTCCTAGCCTTTATATAGATAGGCTAGGTCTCGGGTAGCAGGTCGAGTCAGTTACTGTTGGGTTTGCAGCATAGAAAACAAATTTTTTCGTATGATGGGAACTATACGCCAAGATCTATCTACTAGATACAAGCAACGAGTGGATATACATCCATAGAGAACTTACCCTCGAAGACAACAAAGCTTTGTTAACGAGTTGGAACTCGTGGATGATGTAGTCGTACACTTGCCAATCTCAAGATCGTGATGAAGTCTAGCAGGTCAAGTTCCAGCACGTCCATCAAATCCAGCTCCAGGAATTCCAGCACTGCAAAGCAGCGGTGCATCCGTGATCGCACACACGTCCGGTACCCCGACAACCTCCGTCCCTCGCTCCAGCAAAGCAGCGGAAGCAGCAACTCCTTTCCAGATAAAGCCACCAGGAACATGTATCTCGCTAATCCGAGACCATGGGGAATAACTAGAGGGGGAGAGAGATCCTTCACGAGGAGGTGTGTGTCGTGAGGAGGAGAGGGGGGCCTTTTATAGGGAAGAGCGGGGCACCCAAGGGCCATGGCATGGCAGCCATGGTGGTGCCCCAACCTCTTCCACATTCATGTGGGTGGCGCTCCCACTCCCATAAAAAGCCTCCACTCAAAATTCCACTCACACATGCATTAAATTTCCACCAAATTTAATGCAAGCTCTCATTAAATAAAACTATTTTATTTATTTTATTCAGAAATTTTTCAATTACATTAATTAGAAAACACTCACATAAAACCTCCTGCAACATTTCAATATCACATGCATAATCAATTTCAGCAATTTAACCCAAAACAGTTTCGGTGTCTATTGAAATAATTCCAGCGCTTTCTTAAATCTTTATCTGAAACATATTTGCTCCAAATGGTGTCGGTATCCCTTAAGTGTGTCACCCTACGGTTCGCGAATAACGCAGACATGATCGAGACCCCTCTCCGATCAATAATCAGCAGCGGGACCTGGAGATTCGTATTGACTCCCACATATTCAACGATGACTCTTGTGATCGTGTGAACCTTTAACGTCGTAAATAAATCCCTTTGTCTCATGATATATTACATGTCCGAGATTCGATCATCGGTATCCAAATACCTAGTTCGATCTCGTTACTGACATGCACTCTTTTCTCGTTCCCATGATATAACATTCTAGTGATCACATCACTTGCTTGCAAGCTATTTCAATGTGATTTCACCGAGAGGGCCCAGAGTATATCTATTCGTCATCGGGATGGACAAATCCCACTCTTCATCCATGAGCCTCAACATAACATCTTCGTAGCTCTGAACCCACCTTTATAGTCGCCCTGTTACGATGTGACGTTTGATGTTATCAAGATACTCTTCAGGTGTTAGTGATTAACATGATCTCATGGTCTAAGGACTAAGATTACTTCGTATGATGTTATAGAAATATAAACGTAATGACTTTGATCGTAATGCTATACTTCGGATGAATGTTCATCACATCATTCCACCAATGTTGTGACCTCATTATTAACAACATCCAATGTCCATGATCAGGAAACCTTGATCATCTTGTTAATCAACGAGCTAGTTTATATGAGAGGCATTACTAGGAACTTTGTATTTTGTTTATTAAACACACATGTATTAATGTTTCCAATTAATACAATTATAGCATGCAAAATAAACATTTATCATAAACATGGAATAAGATAATAACCACTTTATTATTGCCTCTCGGGCATATTCCCTTCAGTCTCCCACTTGCACTAGAGTCAATAATCTAGTTTGTAAACTTGTATATACAACACCTAGGTGTTGAATATACGCGTTTGGTAGTGGTTAACATAATCTCCGGATCTGGCACTGATGGCTCAATGCACGGCGCCCAGAAAAATGCTGGTGCGTGGTTGATGTAGAGCTCGTTGGGAACCCCAAGAGGAAGGTATGATGAGCACAGCAACAAGTTTCCCTCAGTATGAAACCAAGGTTTAATCGAACCAGTAGGAGCAAGAAAACACCCCAAAGGTGTTACTAGCTGAGCTTTGGCAGGGCGCACTACCGGTGCTAGTAGCAACGTGGAGACCTGCACAACACAACCACAAAACTTTGTCCCCAACTTGCGATGAGGTTGTTAATCTCACCGAGTTTTGTGGAAAACAAAGGATTAAATGTATCGAATGGAAAGAAGTAATAGTTTGCAGAAAGTAAACACAAAGCAGTAAAAGTTTATAGATTGTATGTAAAGACAAGGACCGAGATCCATAGTTCACTAGAGGTGGCTCTCCTTAAGATAGATAACATGCTGGGTGAACAAATTACAGCGGGGCAATTGACAAACATCGAGAAAGCAATACATGCATATACTAATCATCTTGACTCCTTTGAGAATTGATTGGGCATTACAACATTATACATAGACCGCCATCCAACTGCATCTATGACTAATAATCCATCTTCAGGTTATCATCCGAACCCCCTCCAGTATTAAGTTGCAAGCAACAAATTATTGCTTTACGAACTGCGTGTAAAGTAAACAATATGATTGTTCTATGAACAAAGGATTGTTGTTTTCTCCCTAGTAGCAACAACACATCTAGTACCTTAGAGATTTCTGTCACTTCCCCAGATTACCAGAGCCATGAACCCACTATCGAGCATAAATACTAACTCTTGGAGTTGCTAGCATCTACTCGGCCAAGATAGCTACTAACAACGGAAAGCATGCAAGATCACAAATAACAACGACATGATAGAATCAATAATGAATCTGAAATAGCATCTCAATATCCATCGGATCCCCGCAAACACAACATGCAGAATTACAAATAGATGATCTTGACCATGAACGGAGCTCACAAGATCTAAACATGAAAGCACAAAAGAGGATAACCAGCCATCTAGCTACTACATGGATCCGTAGTACAAGGATGAACTACTCACGCATCACACCGGAGGCTTGCATCGTGATGAAGAAGGCCTCCAGGGTGAATTCCCCTCTCCGGCAGGGTGCCGGGAAGAGCTCCAGATCCCTCCCGATCTAGTGATGGAGATGACGGCGGCTACAGACTCTTTCATGGATTTTTGATCAGGCACTTAGGGTTTTCGTCCCGAGGGCAATATATAGGCGGAAGGAGAGGCCGAGGGGGTGCCAGAAATTATAGATGACATCCGCGCGGCCAGGTGGTGTGGTGGACCCTGGCCCGTCTCCATCTCGTATTCTGGCACTTGATGACATCCGGAAAAATAGGCACTTTGGCTTTTGTCCCGTCCAATTCCGAGAATATTTATTTTCTGACTTTCCTGGAACCAAAAACAGCAGAAAACAGGCAGCTGGCACTGTGGCTCTTGTTAATAGGTTATTCCAAGAAATCATATGAAAAGTACTCCAAAGTTGGAACAAAACACAAGAAAGTGGATAAAACTAAGCATGGAACATCAAAAATTATAGATACATTTGCAATGTATCAATATCCCCAAGCTTAACTCCTGCTCGTCCTCGAGTACGTAAGTGATAAAAAGAAAGAATAATTTTTGTGGTGATATGCACCATCATAAACTTGATCAAAGTATTTGTAAAACATTCAAATCTCGGATCATAGTACTTTAATCATAACATGAAAGACAAAGTTCTAGCAATAAGCAAAGAAACTATGATGCAACATGAAAACGCACAAACAAAAGATTCATGAATAACAATGCTTTGCAAGACGTTTGTTTCACATAAAGAAAACATAGCATAATAGTATTCAACTTGTCCCTCAATAGAGTAGCAAATATAAATGCATAGGACACCTTCAAAGTTCATAAGAGTGACTAGATACAATAGTTTAAAACAAGCAATATCAAGTTATGCATCAATCAACTAGTCTTGGGACAATGCACATAGAAGTAAGAATGTCCACTATGCTCTCAAAGTAGGTGCATAAAGATAGAAGGTGGAGACTCAATATAATGGTGGAAGAAAGACCTTTTGTAAAAGGAAGTAGGGATTCAAGTCTCATAAAGAGCTTCCAAAAATTATGGTACTTATAGCTTTCAGCTCTCATTGCCCCTATCATAAGCATCTTTAAGGTGATTATGGTTAAAGTGACACAACTAAGAGGATATGCTTGACAAGTTATAAATCGAAATCTCATGCCCCTTACTTACGAAGACCGATCCTCATGCTACTCAACTTCAGTCACGAGTAAGCTCTTGTCATTGTAAGTATATGTGTATCATTAAGAACCGCCAACGGGGTACCCCTTGCACATGATACGGGTGCTTTCCCATAATCAAAATGACAAGGCAAGCAGACAATGAGCATCTCAGCGATCTTTTTATTTGCTATTTGCATAGGTTTTTTATTGAGGATGCTTCATAGAGTGCTCATTATGGTGATACTGCAAGTTTCCACCATGATTAGGCATGGCTTAGGCTAGTGGCCCAGGCGTTTCTCTAACACACATACAAACTCCATGATCTTACAAGTTCCACTTTTATTTCACACCACCGGGATCCGTAAGCAAAAGAACATGATATCAACGGGGTACAAATTACAAGTGCAATGTTGAAAGTGTTCCCCATGAAACATGGTTCTGCTAATTTCAACTTATAAAGCGCAAGCATATACGCAACAAAGAAGGACCCAATGGTTCAAGTTTATTAGATGCAAAAAGTAAAGTGTGCCATCAAGTTCGTGAGAGCTTTAATCACTAGTTTTCTCATAACAAGTTTAATTTGGAAGGTAAACAAAAGCATGAATATACTTGGAATAGGATAAGCTAGTAGGTAGGTATGGTGGACTCTTTGGAATAACTTGGTTTAGGGAGTTGGATGCATGAGTGGAACTCATACTTTGTTGTGGAGGCTAGCAAAAGACTGGGAGCGACAAACTAAGAGAGCAATAATGGCCATAATCATGCAGAGCGACAAAACATCATTGATCAAAGCATAAAGTGATACTACAAGTTGAAAACTAAAGGATAATAAAGGCTATGGTGACTTGAGATAGTCATAACATGGTGTTAGCATGCACCAAGTCAACCCAAATAAAGCATCAAATGAGAATACCACTACACTATGCTTTAATATGCTAAAACAACGCTTGATTCATCCAAGGCACATTAAAATATCAATTGTTTATAACAAGTCATGCTACAACAAAGAATACTAAGCATAAATCCAAAACAATATCAAGCATGGCATGACAAAGCATAGGCCACAGTCAAAAACAAGCTCTTTTTACCACATAAGTATGAACTTTCCTACACTTCTCCAAACCAAACCAAACTATTTGAAAACCAATGTATGAAAGAGGGGGTCCAACCAATTTATTCAGAAAACTAAGCAAACAAAAGCAAATGAAAAACCAAAATGAAAACAAGAATAAGACGCTCCAAGAACAACACAACTGTGCATGAAACAATAAAGATGAAGCGTTTGGAAGAAACCTGAAATTTTTATTGATGAAGAGGGGGGTGCCTTGGGCATCCCCAAGCTTTGACGCTTGTACTTCTTGGATATTTCTTGGGGTGACACTTTTGGAATCCCAAGCTTGAGCTTTAGTCCATCCTTCATCTCATTACTCATTCCTTTCATACACCTAAAATGTTTCCTTCATACAAAACTTCACACAATCTTTATTAGCAACATTAGTGCACTCAAGATAAATAAGTCTTAAGGTTCAGTTCTAACACCAAATAAACTTCCATTAGAACACTAGCTACTGTAGCACTTCCCTCAAAAAGCTCAATTCCCCAAAATAACTCAAGAAGGAACCAACAAGAAGCAAATGCAGAAAATGGCAGAAATCTGTCAAAACAGACCAGCAGGTAAAGACGAGTTTTTTGAAAGACCTTATGTTGCTCAAATAAAAAAGTGTTTAACTAACTAAAGTTAGATAATAACCTGGGGAAAAAGCACAAAAAATTACAGATCAATCCGACATACAGAGATCTCTCACGAATTTTTACGGTAAAGCACAAAAATCTTTTTCGGGACATCAACTTTCCCAATCATTACTTCTCTCTCATTAGAGGTTACTCTTGGCACAAAAAGCAAATAAAAAGGATAAGGAGCGGTTATTCCAGAGATAATAACTTCCAAGACTCATCTAAAACTTTTGGGTTATCTCCCAATAAGTACTTTTCTTTAACGCCTTTAAGTTAGGCATAAGAAGCAAAGAAAAGAATCAAGTGTTCTCAAATGAAGAAGCATTAAGACCAAATTTTGTTTTCATAGGAGAAGAAAAAGAAATCTTTTCTCTCTTTTTAGGGAAGTGTTCTATACCTTTCTTCAATGGGAGTTGATATTTAATGGTGCCTTCTTTCATATCAATGATGGCACCAACAGTTCTAAGAAAAGGTCTTCCCAAAGTAATAGGACAAGAAGCATTGTATTCAACATCCAAAACATAGAAATCAACGGGGACGTAGGAATAGTTAACCATAATAAGAACATCATTAAGACTCCCCATGAGTTTATTTTTAGCATTATCATCAAGTGGGACATTCAAATAACAATCTTCAAGAGGAGGCAAATCAAGCATATCATAAATCCTTCTAGGCATAATAGAAACACTACTATCAAGATCACATAAAGCTTTGAAATCAAAGTCATTCACTTTCATATTAATGATGGGTTCCAAACCATCCTCTTTTTTTATAGGAATAGAAGCTTTATGTTTCATCTTTTCTTCTTTAATCTTTATGAGGGCATCAGTAATGTGTTTTTATAAAGGCCATGTTCATAGCACTAGTATTAGGACTTTTAGCAAGCTTTTGTAGGAACTTAATAACTTCAGAGATGTTGCAACCATCAATATCAAAGTCAAATTTATCATCTAAAGTAGTAGAACTATTACTAGCCTCAACACTAGTGGTGGTAATAGTAGAAACACTAATGTTTCTAGCAATTTCATCTTCTCTTTCCCACTTAGCATGTAATTCAGCTAAAAGTCTAACATTTTCATCAATTCTTACTTGTCTAGCATTGGTAGATACAAAGGGATTATCAATAGTTTCAGGTTTAGCAGCCATTTTATTCAAAGAAGATTGAGCTTCAGCCAAAGATGTTATATTTCTTTCAGCATTAGAGAGTTTTTCCTCAATAGTTTTATTGAAAGCAGTTTGCTTACTAATAAAGTCTTTAAGCATAACTTCAAGTTCAGAGGGAGCACTCTTATTATTGTTGTAAGAATTTCCATAAGCATTACCATTGTTGGGAGGGAATGGATTATAATTGTTGTTACCAAAATTGTTCCTATACGCATTATTACCATAAACATTGTTGTCAAAATTGTTATTTCTTATGAAGTTCAATCAACTTGCTCTTCTTGAGCAACCAAAGAGGCTAAAGGAACATTATTTGGATCAATATGGGCTTTCCCATTAACAAGCATGGCCATAATAATATCAATCTTATCACTCAAGGAGGAAGTTTCCTCAATAGAATTTACCTTCCTACCTTGTGGAACTCTCTCAGTATGCCATTCAGAATAATTAACCATCATATTGTCCAGAAGTTTTGTTGCAGCACCCAAAGTGATGGTCATAAAGGTACCTCCAGCAGCAGAATCCAATAGGTTCCTTGAAGAATAGTTCAATCCTGCATAAAAAGTTTGGATGATCATCCAAGTAGTCAGTCCATGAGTGGGACAATTCTTTACCAAAGATTTCATTCTTTCCCAAGCTTGAGCAACATGTTCATTATCAAGTTGTTTAAACTTCATTATTTCACTACTCATAGATATAATCTTAGCAGGAGGATAGTATTTTCCAATAAAAGCATCTTTGCATTTAGTCCAAGAACCAATACTATTCCTAGTTAAGGAATTCAACCATTCTTTAGCTTTTCCTCTCAAAGAGAAAGGAAAAAATTTCAGCTTAATAATATCACCATCTATATCCCTATGCTTTTGCATCTCACAAAGTTCAACAAAGTTATTTAGATGGGAAGCAGAATCTTCATTACCAATACCAGAAAATTGTTCTCTCATAACAAGATTGAGTAAAGCAGGTTTTATCTCAAAGAAAGTATCTTCAGGCATAGGTGGAGCAATAGGTGTGCTCATAAAATCATTGTTGTTGGTGCTAGTGAAGTCACACAACTTAGTGTTTTCAAGAGTAGTCATTTTTTTGGGTTTTCAAATAAGAAAGCAAACTAGTAAAACTAATTTTTTGTGTGTTTTTGATAACAAAACAAGCAAACAAAGCAGAAAGAAACTAAGCAAAACAAAAATAACAAGGTAAAGAGATTGGTTATGAGGGACTCCCCTTGTGAAGATGTCCTTGACTCCCTGGCAACGACGCCAGAAAAATGCTTGATGGCTCAATGCACGGTGCCCAGAAAAATGCTGGTGCGTGGTTGATGTAGAGGTCGTTGGAACCCCAAGAGGAAGGTATGATGAGCACAATAGCAAGTTTCCCTCAGTATGAAACCAAGGTTTAATCGAACCAGTAGGAGCAAGGAAACACCCCAAAGGTGTTACTAGCTGAGCTTTGGCAGGGCGCACTACCGGTGCTAGTAGCAACGTGGAGACCTACACAACACAACCATAGAACTTTGTCCCCAACTTGCGATGAGGTTGTCAATCTCACCGTGTTTTGCAGAAAACAAAGGATTAAACGTATCGAATGGAAAGAAGTAAAGTTTGCAGAAAGTAAACACAAAGCAGTAAAAGGTTGTAGATTGAATATAAAAGAGAAGGACCGGGATCCATAGTTCACTAGAGGTGGCTCTCCTTAAGATAGATAACATGCTGGGTGAACAAATTACAGCGGGGCAATTGACAAACATCGAGAAAGCAATACATGCATATACTAATCATCTTGACTCCTTTGGAACTTGATTGGGCATTACAACATAATACATAGACCGCCATCCAACTGCATCTATGACTAATAATCCACCTTCAGGTTATCATCCGAACCCCCTCCAGTATTAAGTTGCAAGCAACAGATTATTGCTTTACGAACTACGTATAAAGTAAACAATACGATTGTTCTATGAACAAAGGATTGTTGTTTTCTCCCTAGTAGCAACAACACATCTAGTACCTTAGAGATTTCTATCACTTCCCCAGATTACCAGAGGCATGAACCCACTATCGAGCATAAATACTAACTCTTGGAGTTGCTAGCATCTACTCGGCCAAGATAGCTACTAACAACGGAAAGCATGCAAGATCACAAATAACAAAGACATGATAGAATCAATAATCAATCTGAAATAGCATCTCAATATCCATCGGATCCCCGCAAACACAACATGCAGAATTACAAATAGATGATCTTGACCATGAACGGAGCTCACAAGATCTAAACATGAAAGCACAAAAGAGGATAACTAGCCATCTAGCTACTACATGGATCCGTAGTACAAGGATGAACTACTCACGCATGACACCGGAGGCTTGCATCGTGATGAAGAAGGCCTCCAGGGTGAATTCCCCTCTCCGGCAGGGTGCCGGGAAGAGCTTCAGACCCCTCCCGATCTAGGGATGGAGATGATGGCGGCTACAGACTCTTTTGTGGATTTTTGATCGGGCACTTAGGGTTTTCATCCCGAGGGCAATATATAGGCGGAAGGAGAGGCTGAGGGGGTGCCGGGAGCGGCCACACCACCCCCTGGCGCGGGTCAGGCCTGGCCGCGCGCCAGGTGGTGTGGTGCCCCCCTGGCCCTTCTCTGTCTCGTATTCTGGAACTTGATGACATCCGGAAAAATAGGCACTTTGGCTTTTGTCCCGTCCAATTCCGAGAATATTCATTTTCTGACTTTCCTGGAACCAAAAACAGCAGAAAATAGGCAGCTGGCACTGTGGATCTTGTTAGTAGGTTAGTCCAAGAAATCATATGAAAAGTACTCCAAAGTTTGAACAAAACACAAGAAAGTGGATAAAACTAAGCATGGAACATCAAAAATTATAGATACATTTGCAATGTATCAGGCACTTTCAGGTCTGTGTGTATTTGCATGTATTTGCGTCTCTACGCATCACTCATTCTCAAATGAGATGGCATTGTATAAATTTGGTCCTTTGGTGAGACCTTTAGTTCGTTCAGGTTAAAATATGTTGATATTATTGTCATACAATATATCTTCATAGTATTAGCCCACTTCGAACCACACCTAGTTTGATAACAAACTACTTAACACAAATGCCCTCCTTTGTTGCTACTATAGAAGTCATATACTTAGCCTTTTGTTGTAGTATCTGTCACAATGCCTCAACTTTGGAACTCATCCAAATCTATCATGGAACATCCTTTCCATTACATTGTGCCACCCATAGTCTAAATTGAGATAAATTTAATTTGTATCTTGTGACAAAACTAGTATCAATGTAACACTTTACAGTGGACTACCTTTAACTATTTGTCACTCATACATGATATATTCTTAGTTCTTCCAAAGCTCATAAGAATATCTTTACTATCGTCGAATGATCATCTTATGAATCATTCTGGTATGTGCTCATAACATTTAGAGCAAAGGACATATCTAGATATATACATTTCATGGTATAATCGATCAAAATATTCATGTGATTTTACTCACCAAGTGTTGAAGCACTTGAATCTTGATACAATCCTTTCCATGTAGCAAGAACTTTTCTTGTTGTTTCCATATTGAACCCTTTCAATATCTCATATATGTACGTCTGGCATAACCATATTAGCGCCTCAATCTATCCATATAGACATTGATGCCATATATTCCGGTTTTGCCCAAGTCTTTCGTCGAAATCCTATTTTAATGAAATTCTTAACTTGTGTCAATAAAAGATACATCATTTCCAATAAACAATATGTACTCTGCATAATGTATTGGAAATTTCTCTCAGCGCTCCCACTTAATTTCTTGCAAATGCAAGCATCTTCATCGTCTCCGATGAAATTAAAATCATTTAACATTTTCATCATGGTAAAGATTCCAACTCCGCTATGATCACTTCAACTATTGAAGTTTGCATGCCCTTTTAGCACCCTTTGAATTAACAAAACCCTTCGGACTGTGTCATGTACACGTCCTAGGTAACCATTCTATTAGAAGAACCTTGTTTTGTTTATTCAACTACCATATACCAAATTATATGTAGTGGTTGCTACATTAATCCGCCAAGACTAATTATCGCTATGAAAGATCAAATCTTGTCATAGTCAACTCCCTGAACATTGCCGTAAACTTCTTTCTGACATGTCGACTATTTCATAGATGTTAAACATCCATGTCTATTTCTTTATAGATCCAAACATGACCGATAGGCTTCACGCCTTTCCGTAGGGTCTTCCAAGTTCAAAAACTTGATTTCTCGTGTATGGATACTATCACGGATTCTATGACTTCTAGTCATTTTATGGAGTCAGGGCCCATCATCGCTTCTTTGCATGCAGTCGGTTCATCATTGTCAAAACAATAACGACTTCTGTTTCAAATCTTACTATTTGATTCTTACCGACCCACATGGTTCAATAGGAACTCTATTCTCCAAGATCACACCCTTTGTAATCACGGGAGCCATGAGCATTATGGCCGCCACTAGGACACTTTCCGGCACTGCGCTACTTAGCACATATAGCTAAGGTTTAACAACCTTATCAAAGTTCTATTGTCCTCCCACTTAACTTTTCACGGAAAATTCCTTCTCAGGAAACTTGACGTTCCAAGCGACAAACTCTTCTGTCCTCGGTGTTATGGAGGAATTCCCAACAAATTATTTAGGATAACCTACAAAGACGTGCTTATCCGACTTTGGTCGTAAACATTTTACTTATGCATAGCATACCAAAATTGAAGAAAAGACAATTCGGGTTTTATCCCAAACCATAACTGATATGGTGTCATTTCAACGGATCACGATGGTGCTCTTTTTGAGTGTAAAAGCGGTAGTCTCTAAACCTTTAATCCTTAAAACATAATGGCAGTTTATAAATGACACCTTTGATCTTACCATGTCAAACAAGGTTTGATTTGATCTCTCGAATATACCATACTCCTGTGGTTTATCGGGAAATGCAAATTCATGGAACAATTCCTAAAATCTTAGGTGTTTTGCTAAACCTGTAACTCAAATATCTTCCTTTATGATCAAATCATAAACTCCTTTATTTTCTTGTTACCATGATTTTTCACTTCATCTTGAAAGTCTTTGAACAATTTTCAAATGTTTCATACTTCTTCCTTATTAAGTAAATATATAGATATATTCACTCAAATTTCTGGAGAAAGCATATGAAGCAAAAAGATCCATCGCATATGGCTACACATAATGGACTATATACATCAACATGCATAATATCCAATAAGTTAGTCATCCGTTCCTCTTTGGCCTATGGATGGAGTTTCAGTTATCTCGAGGAAAGTTTTACAGGCGTCAATTGATCAAAATCAAAAGACTCCAAAAATCCATCAACATGGAGTTTCTTCATGTTTACTTTCCAATATAATTCAAACAATGATCTCACTTCATAAGTGATCTTCCAATTATTTGTCTTACGACATTTTAGCAATAATGTTTATGGGTGTGATTTCTCCAACTAGACTTGTAAAAGTTCATCCATCCTTTATGGAATACGGTAATTATTTAAACAACCATTATTCTCGTAATACCGGAACAAAATAACAATTATTAAAACAAATCTTGAAGGCTCGGTTTGACGACAACGAAAACACAATAACACTTTATTTGTTTTCGATGAACATCATCACTTATTCTGTTGCCAGTTACTTAGGCCGTTGTAGTTCATGAATTGTGTTGTTCAGTATGACACTTCACACCAACCAATTAGGTATCCAATACCTTAGAACCACATTGTTTAACAAGCAAGGAATACAGCCATAACATGTATATCTTCTATATACCTAAGTTGGACATCTCGAACCTTTTCTTTTCTGCCAAATATTTTATAGATTCTCTTTCAACAATTCCTTTTCTTTTAAAAGAATCTATCAACATCAATAGTGGTGTCATTCACATGACACATAGTACAAAGTGTATATAGTCAAATACTAATACCTTTGGACTTGCACTTTGAAGTGGATCACCATCATCAAATGTTTGGTGTTCTTTCAAAAATCCATTCTTTAGTAATCTATTAGTGTAGTAAACATTTTAGTTACATATTCTATTCATCCTTATCATGACAACTTTCATGATCAAGCTACTATAGCCTATAAGGAAGAATCACAAGTATAATGTTAGTTCCCAAAACCTTTTGGGAGATCCGGATGCCTAGCATCTCCATCCTTCACAAATTCTCATACAATATGAGAACATGTATTTTGCTAAATTATACTCTATCATAATGCAACCAAAAACATTGTTTCAGATATCACAATATCTTCCACACATGATGGTTTCTGAAACAAATTTTCAGCTCCTAGATAATCTTGATATTAAAACAACTTTTGAATATCAATAATCATGGAGGCAAACATGATACTTTAGATACTAACATTGGAATTCTTACTCTTGATTTAATACTACTTATTAAACTTCATGCAGTAAATAGAGTCTGCTGAAAGTTTGCAATAGGACTTCTAAACTTTAAATTGACATTCAAAACAATACGATACTAGTTTGTAAAGTAAATATCCATAATTCTATAGTTCTATTATCTCAATTAAAACTAAGCATAAGGTAGTGAACAGATGCCAATGACTACAACAAATTATGCAAATTCACTTTGATTTAGTTTATGACAAATTGAGTTCGACTAATCCAAATTAGAAATGAACTCCCACTCAAAAACGACATCCCTCGTGCCTTTTTGGTGATTACATGAACCAAATCCACTACACCAAGTCCGATCATCATGTGAGTCGGTGTAGCTTCAAAGGCGAGCATCAATATGGGCATCACATAAACTATATGACTCATGCTTAACCTTTCGGTCCGTGTTCCGAGGCCATGTCTGTACATGCTAGGCTCGCCAAGTAAGAACCTTAGTACTCGCGTATGTAAAACTGTCTTACACCCGTTGTATGAAAGCATAGAGTCGAGTACACCCGATCATCACGTGATGTCTCGAAACACGATCCATAGAACGGTGCATACTTAAGGAAGAACACATTTTATCTTGATATTTAAATGAGGGATCATCTTATAATGCTACTAAAACGCCAAACTAGCAATATAAGATGCAAACATCATATGTGTAAAGTGGAATGATATGGTCCATGCATTTGATCACCATCATGTGCATCGTGGTATGATCTCTATCATTCCTTTGTGTGTAAGGCCAGGGTCTATGGAACTTACACGTTAGGTGTGTTGTAAGGGTATCTACCATACATCTACTTACAACATTACCATATCATGACACTAGCCCAGCAACAATCTAAACCAGACGCCTCTAATTTATCCATTGCAAGTTTTACTTGGCTTAGGGATTTCGAAGATAGAACCGATCTAACTACGAACATGGAACCACAACGATGATAACTAAGTTATTAGAAACTCGTTGTATTTCAGATATTGACTATAGTAGGAGAGACAGACACCTGTCAGCCACTTATGCAAAACTAGTTGCATGTCAGTCGTGGAACCGGTCTCATGTGCGATGACATGTAAGGTTGGTCCGCGCCGCCTCATCCCACTATGCCACCAATATCCAAAATACATGAAAGAAGCAATAACATGATCATCATCGCCCACATATAAATATATGTGTACTACCCGTGCAAAGCACCTACACATAGATCAGGATCTGATACTGCTGTTGGGTTCACAGCATAGAAAACAAAAAAATCCTACGATGGGAACTATACGCCATGATCTATCTACTAGACACAAGCAACGGGTGGATATACATCCATAGAGAACTTACCCTTGAAGACAACAAAGCTTTGTTAACGAGTTGGAACTCATGGATGATGTAGTCCAGCAGGTACGGCTCCAGCACGTCCATCAGATCCCGCTCTAGCAAGTCTAGCACCACCAAGTCCAGCACCACAAAGCAGCGATGCATCCGTGATCGCACACACGTCTGGTACCTCAACAACCTCCATCCCTCGCTCCATCAAAGCAGCGGAAGCAGCAACTCCTTTCCAGATAAAGTCACCGGGAACATGTATCTCGCTAATCCGAGACCATGGGGAATAACTAGAGGGGGAGAGAGATCCTTCACGAGGAGGTGTCTGTTGTGAGGAGGAGAGGGGGGCCTTTTACAGGGAAGAGGGGGGCACCCAAGGGCCATGGCATGGCAGCCATGGTGGTGCCCCCACCTCTTCCACATTCATGTGGGTGGAGCTCCCACTCCCATAAAAAGCCTCCACTCAAAATTCCACTCACACATGCATTAAATTTCCACCAAATTTAATGCAAACTCTCATTAAATAAAACTATTTTATTTATTTTATTCAGAATTTTGTCAATTACATTAATTAAAAAACATTCACATAAAATCCTTTGCAACATTTCAATATCACATGCATAACCAATTTCAGCAATTTCACCCAAAACAGTTTCATTGTCTATTGAAATAATTCCAGCGCTTTCTTAAATCTTTATCTGAAACATATTTACTCCAAATGGTGTCGGTATCCCTTAAGTGTGTCACCCTACGGTTCGCGAATAATGCAGACATGATCGAGACCCCTCTCTGATCAATAATCAGCAGCGGGACCTGGAGATCCGTACTGACTCCCACATATTCAACGATGACTCTTGTGATCATGTGAACCTTTAATGTCATAACTAAATCCCTTTGTCTCATGATATATTACATGTCCGAGATTCGATCATCGGTATCCAAATACCTAGTTTGATCTCGTTACCGACATGCACTCTTTTCTCGTTCCCGTGATATAACATTCTAGTGATCACATCACTTGCTTGCAAGCTATTTCAATGTGATATCACCGAGAGGGCCCAGAGTATATCTATCTGTGATCGGGTTGGACAAATATCACTCTTGATCCATGAGCCTCAACATAACACCTTCGTAGCGCTGAACCCACCTTTATAGTCACCCTGTTACGGTGTGACGTTTGATGTTATCAAGATACTCTTCCGGTGTTAGTGATTAACATGATCTCATGGTCTAAGGACTAAGATTACTTCGTATGATGTTATAGAAATATAAACATAATGACTTTGATTGTAATGCTATACTTCGGATGAATGTTCATCACATCATTCCACCAATGTTGTGACCTTGTTATTAACAACATCCAATGTCCATGATCAGGAAACCTTGATCATCTTGTTAATCGACGAGCTAGTTTATATGAGAGGCATTACTAGGAACTTTGTATTTTGTTTATTAAACACACATGTATTAACGTTTCCAATTAATATAATTATAGCATGCAAAATAAAGATTCATCATAAACATGGAACAAGATAATAACCACTTTATTATTGCCTGTCGAGCATATTCCCTTTAGTTACAGATTAGGGTTTTTCCCTTTGAACTTTCTATCTTAAGCTTCTTCTTGTCTCGCAAGCAATCGAGAGTCCGTGGGCCACTCGAATTCTATATTGGGCCTTGGCAACGCCGTGGGCTTCCGTCGTATCCGGACCGTATATACCAAACTCGAGTACCTGTAGGGTATACCCATGTCACCACCTTTGAAACTACTTTGCCGACCATGATGATCGGGGGTGGAGTAGTGAATTGGGGTCATGTGATCACTAAACGAATGGAGGGATGTTCGTTTGAGTGGGAGTTCTTTTTCTTTTAAGTGTTGTATTATTAAACTTGAACTCATTATTATGAACATGGTCTAAACACTTTGAAAATCCATTGTAGATGTCTCTCCCACCCACCTTCAACCTTAGCACTTTCCTCGAGAAGGACAAGCTGAAAACTGATGGAACCAACTTCACTGCATGGTTCCGCAATCTTAGGATCCTCCTAGTCCCCTACAGGTTGACTTATGTCATCGAGGCTGAGCTTCCAGCTAAGCCTGTTGATTCCGCCTCCCAGGACAAAAAGAATGTCTAGCAGTCCAAGGCGGATGATTTCTCCCTCATCCAAAGTGGAATGCTCTATGCCATGGATCCAGAGCTTCAAAAGAGTTTTTAGAAGATGAATGCATTTGAGATCATTGAAGATCTCAAGGCTGTCTTTTCTCCATAGGCTCGGGCAGAGAGGTATGATGCTTCCGAGCTCTTATTCTCTGCCAAGATGGAAGAGCAGAATAGTATTAGTGAGCATGTAGTCAAAATGTCTGGCTACGTTAAGCGTTTGAACGCCCTAGATTGAAAAATCCTGGAGGAGCTCGTGATTGATAGGGTGCTGCACTCGCTTACCCCTAGCTAAAAGAGCTTTGTGATGAACTACAAAATGCAAGGGATGACTAAGACCCTTGCTAAAGTGTTCGCCATGCTCAAAACTGTCGAGGTAGAGATCAAGAAGGATCACACAGTGTTGATGGTCAATAAGACCACCAATTTTAAGAAACCCAGGCAAAAGGGAAAAGTCAAGGGAAAGAATCCTAAGAAGGATGGCAAGTTCTTTGCCAGCACCTCTAAGGCTGCCAAGCCTGGCCCTAAGCCCGGCACCACGTGCTACTACTCCAAAGGGGATGGGCACTGGAAATGCAACTGCCCCAAGTACCTTGAAGATAAGAAAGCTAGCAAGATAGCCGCCAAGGACAAAGGTATATGTGATATACATGTTATTAATGTGTTCCTTACTAGCGCCAGGAGTAACACCTAGGTATTTGATACCGGTTCTGTTGCTCACATTTGTAACTCTCAGCAGGTGCTGCAGAGTAAGAGGCGCCTATGGAAGGATGATATGATGATCCGCGTTGGCAATGGATCAAGAGTCGATGTGGTGGCCATCGGCACTTTACCTCCATGACTACCATCATGATTAATTTTAGTTTTGAATAAATGCTACTATGTACCCGCATTGAGTATGAATATTGTGAGTGGATCTTTCTTGTTGCAAGATCATTGTTCGTTTAAATCCGGAACAAATGGTTGTTCTATTTATATGAATGATGTTTTCTATGTTCATGCACCTATGTGTAATGGTTTATTCTTACTAGATTTTGATTGCAATACTCACATCCATAATGTTGATGCTAAACGTTGTAAGCATAATGATGATAACTCCATGTTTATGTGGCATTGATGTATTGGTCACATTGTCGTAAAGCGCATGAAAAATCTCCATTCAAATGGACTTCTTGGGTCATTGGATTTCGAATATCTCGATACATGTGATCCATGCTTTATGGGTAAGATGACTAGGACACCCTTCTTTGGCATAATGGAGAGAGTTGCGGTCCTACTGGGAATCATACATACGGATGTATGCGGACCAATAAGCATCTCACCACGCAATGGTTATCATTTTTTGTTACGTTTACTGACGACTTAAGTAGATATGGATATATATACTTAATGAAGCACAAAACTGAAACCTTTGGAAAGTTCAAGGAATTTTAGAAAGAAGTAGAGAATCAACTTAATAAGAAAATCAAGCACCTTCGATCAAATCAGGGAGGCGAGTATTTGAGTTATGAGTTTAACATGCACTTGAAGGACTGTGGGATCATACCACAGCTTACGCCAGCCAGAACACCACCGCATAATGGTGTGTCATAACGACGTAACCATACTCTATTGGATAGTGTGTGGTCCATGATGTCTTTGACTGATTTGTCTGTGTCGTTTTGGGGATATCCGTTAGAAACCGCCACTTTTATTTTAAACCGAGCACCATCCAAATCCGTGGACACAACCCCATATGAGATATGGTATGGCAAAAAAGCCAAAGTTGTCATTTCTAAAAGTTTGGGGATGTGAGGCTTACGTCAAGAAACTGCAGCATGACAAACTTGATCCCAAGGCGGAAAAATGTATATTCGTGCGATACCCAAGGGAAACATTTGGGTATACCTTTTACAACCAAGCCAAAGGCAAAACGTTTGTCGCGAAAAACGACACCTTTCTTGAGAAAGAGTTTCTTGCTAAAGGAGTTAGTGGAAGGACAATTGAATTAGATGAAGTTGTTGACCCTTCTCTCCATATTCCGAGTAGCGCAATGAAAGTTGTTCCAAAACCGCTCTCCAACATGGAAGATGAGCCTAATGATGATGATCAAAATGACAACATCGAAACTCCTGCCGGTTCGCAAGTCTACAAGAGTTCGTACCATTCCTGATTGCTACAGTAGCCTTGTGATGTCTGTTATACTAGATGAACAGGAAGAACCTACAAACTATGAAGAAGCTATGGATAGTGCTGATTCCGAGAAATGGCTATAAGCCATGAAATCCGAAGATCCATGTATGAAAACCAAGTTTGGACTTTGGTAGATCTTCCGGAAGGCCGTGGAAAATAAATGGATTTTTAAGAAAAAGACAGATGTGAATGGTAATGTGACCATTCACGAAGCTCGACTTGTCGCAAAGGGGTTTCACCAAATTCAAGGAGTTGACTACGATGAGACTTTCTCTCCCGTAGTGATGCTTAAGGCTGTCTGGATTTTACTAGCAATTGCTGCTCATTTCGACTATGAAATATGGCAGATGGATGTCAAAATCGTGTTCCTTAATGGATACATGATGAAGAGTTTTATATGATGCAACCGGAAGGTTTTGCTGATCCTAAGGATGCTGGAAAGGTGTGCAAACTTCAGCGATCCATTTATGGATTGAAGCAAGCATCTCAAAGTTGGAACCAATGTTTTGATTAAGTGATTAAGAGTTTTGGATTCATCCAAAATCAACAAGAGTTCTATGTTTACAAGAAAGCGAGTGGGAGCTTAGTGGTTTTCCTAGTAGTATATTTGGATGACATATTACTCATGGGAAACGATGTGGATCTTCTAAAAAGCATGAAAGCATATTTGAGTAGTCAATTTTCCATGAAGGACTTAGGTGAAGTTGCATACATATTAGAAATCAAGATCTATAGAGATAGATCAAGGCGTCTAATTGCATTAAGTTAAAGTACTTACATCAAAAAGATGTTGAAGAGGTTAAAAATGGAAGATGCCAAAAGGGGTTTTGTGCCAATGATGAAGAATAGTACACTGAGTTTGACTCAATGTCCAGCAACTGATGCTGGTAGAGAAAGGATGTCTTACGTCCCCTATGCTTGAACCATAGGATCTATCATGTATGCAATGCTAAGTACTCGACCTAATGTGGCATTGTCTCTTAATCTGATGAGCCAATACCAAAGTAATCTAGGATCAGATCACTAGATAGTTGTGACGAATATCCTGAAGTATCTCAAGGGAACGAAGGATATGTTCCTAGTCTACGGAGGAAGTGATGAAGCTCTAAACATAATCGTTTACGTGGATGCGAGCTGGAACTCAAATCTTGATGACTCAAAGTCTCAGATAGGATTTGTGTTTCTAGTGAATGGTGGGGGTAAGCTGGAAGAGCAAGAAGCAGCCGGTGGTGGCGCAGTCTTCAATGGAGTCTGAATACATTGTTGCAGCTGATGAGGCAAACGAAGCTGTTTGGCTAAGGAATTTCATCATAAACTAGGAGTCATTCCAAGTGCGCAAGACCCCGTGACAATCTATTGTGAAAAAAAGGGCGATATTTCAAACGCAAAGGAACCAAGGACTCATTCCACGGCCAAACACATCAAGCTTCGATTTCACGTCATCTGACAGAATGTTGATGAAGGTGAAATCAAGATTTTCAAAGTACACACAAATATGAATGTGGCAGATCCTCTGACTAAAGCTCTCCTACAAGTCAAGCGTGAACAACATCCAGATGCCATTGGTGTTAGATTCCTGCCTATTGTAAACTAGATTTATTTGTACTCTAGTGCAAGTGGGAGACTAAAGGAGATAGGCCCTAGAGGCAAATAATAAAGTGTATTGTTTGATATATCTCTTATATGTTCATAATATGTTTCATATTGTGCTATAATTGTACTAATATGAAACATTAATACATGTGTGGTATGTAAACAAATTGTGTCTCTAGTTATCTCTAGCAAACTAGTTCATTGGTCATGAGGATGCTCTGGGTTTCAAGATCATGGGCATTTATGCCAATTGAAAATGATGTCATATCATCGGTTGAATGATGTGATAGACAAAACATCCAAAAGTTATATCTTAATGAGATCTAGTTACAAAGTTCACCATTCATGATAAACACAGAAAACCTCACAACCTGATCCTTAGACTATGAGATAATGCAAATCACCGTTCTGGAGGAAGCTTTGATGGTATCAAGCATCATCTCGTGCCAGGGTGATCAAAAAGGTGCTACTCAGGTTTTCCAAAGGTATGCGTAGATGAGTACATATCAAGACCAGGATTTGTCAATCCTTGTAACAGATAGATACATGTGGCCATCTCGGCGACTTTACATTAATGAAGCTTGCAAGCGTGTGACTTGGTCATGGAATGCAATGACATGGGAACGAGTAAACAAGTTCATCAGTAACGAGACCAAAATAAGGTATAAATATACCAAAGATCAAGTCTCATATGAACTAGGTATTAAATGACAAATTGAATGGGAAACAATGTTTATGGTTCAAGCGATAAGATTTGTGAAACGCACGGGGGTCAACATGTCCATCTAGGTCAATATGATGATCATTGAAATAAGAGAGGCCTCAATCATGTCCGGAGTTTTTCTAAACCGAAGGATGTCACGCTTAAGGGTGGGGACGCTTAGGGTAGATGTAGTTTCGTAGGAGAAATAGAGAGAGAAACCGGAATAGTTCCGGGTAACATCCCATGTAGGTCGGAGGGGGTCCAGAAGGTGTTCCGAAGTGAAGGAATACAATAATATAAGTGTTTTATGTTCATTGGAGAATTAATATCAAAATATATATATTATTATTTTATTTTTAAAGGCAGCCCATTGCTATTGGGTCTCACCCGGAGGGGAGGCCCAAAGGGGCAAGGCGCCTAGGGAGGAGGGTGATACATTGCAAATGTATCTATAATTTTTGATGTTCCATGCTTGGTTTTATCCACTTTCTTGTGTTTTGTTCCAACTTTGGAGTACTTTTCATATGATTTCTTGGACTAGCCTATTAACAAGAGCCACAGTGCCAGCTGCCTGTTTTCTGCTATTTTTGGTTCCAGGAAAGTCAGAAAATGAATATTCTCGGAATTGGACGGGACAAAAGCCAAAGTGCCTATTTTTCTGGAAGTCATCAGATGCCAGAATAGGAGACGGAGAGGGGCCAAAGGCCGGCCACACCACCTGGCCGCGCGGCCAGGCTGGGACCGTGCTAAGGGGTGGTGTGGTGGCCCCTGGCACCCCCTCGGCCTCCCCTTCCGACTATAAGATGCCCTCGGGATGTAAACCCTAAGTGCCCGATCAAAAAATCCACGAAAGAGTCTGTAGCCGCCGTCATCTCCATCCCTAGATCAGGAGGGATCTGAAGCTCTTCCCGGCACCCTGCCGGAGAGGGGAATTCACCCTGGAGGCCTTCTTCATCACCATGCAAGCCTCCGGTGTGATGCGTGAGTAGTTCATCCTTGGATTACAGATCCATGTAGTAGCTAGATGGCTGGTTCTCCTCTTTTGTGCTTTCATGCCTAGATCTTGTGAGCTCCATTCAAGATCAAGATCATCTATTTGTAATTCTGCATGTTGTGTTTGTGGGGATCCGATGGATATTGAGATGCTATTTCAGATTGATTATTGATTCTATCATGTCTTTGTTATTTGTGATCTTGCATGCTTTCCGTTGTTAGTAGCTATCTTGGCCAAGTAGATGCTAGCAACTCGAAGAGTTAGTATTTATGCTCCATAGTGGGTTCATGCCTCTGGTAATCTGGGGAAGTGACAGAAATCTCTAAGGTACTAGATGTGCTGTTGCTACTAGGGAGAAAACAACAATCATTTGTTCATAGAACAATCGTATTGTTTACTTTACACGCAGTTCGTAAAGCAATAATCTGTTGCTTGCAACTTAATACTGGAGGGGGTTCGCATGATAACCTGAAGGTGGATTATTAGTCATAGATGCAGTTGGATGGCGGTCTATGTATTATGTTGTAATGCCGAATCAAGTTCCAAAGGAGTCAAGATGATTAGTATATGCATGTATTGCTTTCTCGATGTTTGTCAATTGCCCCGCTGTAATTTGTTCACCCAGCATGTTATCTATCTTAGGGAGAGCCAACTCTAGTGAACTATGGATCCTGGTCCTTGTCTTTTATATTCAATCTACAATCTTTTACTGCTTTGTGTTTACTTTCTGCAAACTTTACTTCTTTCCATTCGATACGTTTAATCCTTTGTTTTCCGGAAAACACGGTGAGATTGACAACCTCATCGTAAGTTGGGGACAAAGTTCTGTGGTTGTGTTGTGCAAGTCTCCACGTTGCTACTAGCACCGGTAGTGCGCCCTGCCAAAGCTCAGCTAGTAACACCTTTGGGGTGTTTCCTTGCTCCTACTAGTTCGATTAAACCTTGGTTTCATAACTGAGGGGAACTTGCTGCTGTGCTCATCATACCTTCCTCTTGGGGTTCCCAACGAGCTCTACATCAACCATGCACCAGCACTTTTCTGGGCGCCATACACAGAGCCATCAAGCATTTTTCTAGCGCCGTTGTAGGGGAGTTAAGGACATCTTCACAAGGGGAGTCCCTCATAACCAATCTCTTTACTTTGTTGTTTTTCTTTCCTTAGTTTTCTTTTTGCTTTTTTTGCTTGTTTCTTTATCAAAAACACAAAAAAATTAGTTTTACTAGTTTGCTTTCTTATTCAAAAACACAAAAAAATTAAGTCTCCTTTAGTTGTCACCTCTTCCTTAGCTCACCATGTTGATCCCTACTTTCACCCTGAAAGACCTTTCAATTGGTAGTGGTTCTATAATTGGGAAACATAATATTGAAGAATTCTTTAATCATGTTAGCAAACATGAGGATACTGAGGATAGATCCCTTGCAGAACTTGCTCCAAACTATGAGATTGCTGCAGCTTCTTTAATTCACATGTTAGAAGCTAGGTTTGTAAACCTCAACCCCTTAATGCAAATAATGTTTCTTAAGCTTAAAGAAATTGAGGACCCTGAAAAGAAGGATTTTATTCTAGAAACTTTGTTTAAGGAGTTCTATGATGTTGCCAAGGAAGCTAGGAAAGTCTTTGAACGTTTCAATATGCTAGGCTCATGTGTAGATGTTGTTGGTACACGAGAAAAGATGAACAAAACTGAACCTAATGGGGAGGAACCTAACATACCAATACCCTTCAAACTAGTAGCAATACATGATGCCATAGAAAAGAATCTTGATTGGATTGTTCCCGCAAACCCTTTTGATGAGAATAGTGAAACTAAGAGCATTGCGAGAGGATCCTCTAGAACCTATTTGGATGATATACCTTGCCTTGTTGAAAATATTTCTGGTATTGATCTTAATGCTTCTTCATTTGAGAACACTTGATTCTTTCTTTGCATCTTATGCCTAACTTAAAGGCGTTAAAGAAAATTACTTATTGGGAGATAACCCAAAAGTTTTAGATGAGTCTTGGAAGTTATTACCTCTGTAATAACCTCTCCTTATCCTTTTTATTTGCTTTTTGTGCCAAGAGTAACCTCTAATGAGAGAGAAGTAATGATTGGGAAAGTTGCTGTCCCGAAACAGATTTCCGTGCTTCACCGTAAAAATTCTTATAAAATCTCTGAACGTCTTTTTGAGGCGTGAATTTTTGTACTGCCCCAGGTTGTTATCTAACTTTTTTTAGTTTAACACTTTTTGATTTGAGCAACATAAGGTCTTCGAAAAAATTCGTCTTTACCTGCTGGTCTGTTTTGACAGATTTCTGCCATTTTCTGCATTTGCTTCTTGTTGGTTCCTTTTTGAGTTATTTTGGGCAATTGAGCTTTTTGAGGGAAGTGCTACAGTAGCTAGTGTTATAATGGAAGTTTATTTGGTGTTATAACTGAACCTTAAGACTTATTTATCTTAAGTGCACTAATGTTGCTAATAAAGATTATGTGAAGTTTTGTATGAAGGAAAAATTTCAGCTATATGGAAGGAATGAGTAATGAGATGAAGGATGGACTAAAGCTCAAGCTTGGGGATGCCACGCGTGTCACCCCGAGAAATATCCATGACGTACAAGCATTAAAGCTTGGGGATGCCCAAGGCATCCCCTTCTTCATCAATAAAAATTCCAGGTTTCTTCCAAACGCTTCATTTTTATTGTTTCATGCATAGTTGTGTTTTTCTTGGAGCGTCTTCTTTTTCGTTTTCGTTTGCTTTGGTTTTCTTAGTTTGCTTAATAAATTGGTTGGACCCCCTCTTTCATACATTGGTTTGCAAATAGTTTGGTTTGGTTTGGAAAAGAGTAGAAAAGTTCATGCTTATGTGGTAAAAAGAGATCATTTTTGACTGTGGCCTATGCTTTGTTATGCCATGCTTGATATTGTTTTGGCTTTATGCTTAGTATTATTTGCTTTATCATGACTTGTTATAAACAATTGAGATTGCTTAATGTGCCTTAGATGAATCATGCGTTGTTTTAGCATATTAAAGCATGGTATAGTGGTATTCTCCTTTGATGCTTTATTTGGGTTGACTTGGCGCATGCTCACACCATGTTATGACTATCTCAAGTCACCATATCCTTTATGATACTTTAGTTGTTTTCAACTTGTAGTATCACTTTATGCTTTGATCAATGATGTTTTGTCGCTCTACATGATTATGGCCATTATTGCTCTTTTAGTTTGTCGCTTTTCCCCAGTCTTTTGCTAGCCTCCACAACCAAGTATGAGTTCCACTCATGCATCCAAGTCCCTAAACCAAGTTATTCCAAAGAGTCCACCATACCTACCTACTAGCTTATGCTATTCCAGGTATATTCATGCTTTTGTTTACCTTCCAAATTAAACTTGTTATGAGAAAACTAGTGATTAAAGATCTCACGAACTTGATGGCACACTTTACTTTTCTTGCCTTTAATAAACTTGAACCATTGTGTCTTCTATGTTGTATATGCTTACACTTATTTGTTGGGAATTAGCAAAACCATGCTTTCATGGGGAACGCTTTCAACATTGCACTTGGTACTTGTACCTAGTTGATATCATGCTCTTTTGTCTATGGATGTCGTCGGTGTGAAATGACAGGGGAGCTTGTAAGTCCATGGAGTTATGTATATGTGTTAGAGAAACGCTTGGGCCGCTGGTCTAATCCATGCTGACATGGTGGAAACCTGCAGCGTAACCATAATGAGTTGTCTATGCAGCATTCTTCTTATAAAAAAAGAGTCCTATATTGAGAAAAAAGGGAAAAGAGAAAAAAATGAGATTATGAAAAGAGGAAAGAGAGGAAAACGCACCATATTCCCATGGTAAATAAGAAGATTGCTGAGATGCTCGTTGTCTGCTTGCCTTGTCATTTTGATATGGGGATTCTTCCGTATCATCGGGCAAGGGGTACCCAGTTGGCGGTTCTCTATGATACACATGTACTTACAATGACAAGAACTTACCGGTGACTAAACTTGAGTAGCATGAGGAGCGGCCCTCGTATACAAGGGACATGAGATTTCTAACTTATACTTCGTCAAGCATGTACACCATAGTTTGTTCACTTTAACCTTAATCACTTCAAGATGCTTATGATAGGGGCAATGAGACCTGAAAGCTATAAGTACCATAATTTTTGGAAGCTCTTTATGAGACTTGAATCCCTACTTCCTTTTATAAAGGCCCTTCTTCCACCATATTATTGAGTCTCCACCTTCTAACTTTATGCACCTACTTTGAGAGCATAGTGGCCATTCTTAGTTCTATGTGCATTGTCCCAAGACTAGTTGATTGATGCATACTTGATATTGCTTGTTTTAAACTATTGTATCTAGTCACTCTTATGAACTTTGAAGGTGTCCTATGCATTTATATTCGCTACTCTATTGAGGGACAAGCTGAATGTTATTATGCTATGTTTTCTTTATGTGAAACAAACAAACGTCTTGCAAAGCATTGTTATTCATGAATCTTTTGTTTGTGCCTTTTCATGTTGCATCATAGTTTCTTTGTCTTATTGCTAGAACTTTGTCTTTCATGTTATTATTGAAGTACTATGATCCCAGCTTTGAATGTTTTACAAATACTTTGATCAAGTCTTTGATGGTGCATGTCACCTCAAAAATTATTCTTTCTTTTTATCACTTACCTACTCGAGGACGAGCAGGAGTTAAGCTTGGGGATGTTGATACATTGCAAATGTATGTATAATTTTTGATGTTCCATGCTTGGTTTTATCCACTTTCTTGTGTTTTGTTCCAACTTTGGAGTACTTTTCATATGATTTCTTGGACTAACCTATTAACAAGAGCCACAGTGACAGTTGCCTGTTTTCTGCTGTTTTTGGTTCCAGGAAAGTCAGAAAATGAATATTCTCGGAATTGGACGGGACAAAAGCCAAAGTGCCTATTTTTCCAGAAGTCATCAGATGCCAGAATACGAGACGGAGAGGGGCCAGAGGCCGGCCACACCACCTGGCCACACGGCCAGGCTGGGCCCGTGCCAGGGGGTGGTGTGGTGGCCCCTGGCACCCCCTCGGCCTCCCCTTCCGACTATAAGATGCCATCGGGACGTAAACCCTAAGTGCCCGATCAAAAATCCACGAAAGAGTCTGTAGCCACCATCATCTCCATCCCTAGATTGGGAGGGATCTGAAGCTCTTCCCGACACCCTGCCGGAGAGGGGAATTCACCCTGGAGGCCTTCTTCATCACCATGCAAGTCTCCGGTGTGATGCGTGAGTAGTTCATCCTTGGACTACGGATCCATGTAGTAGCTAGACGGCTGGTTCTCCTCCTTTGTGCTTTCATGTCTAGATCTTGTGAGCTCCGTTCATGATCAAGATCATCTATTTGTAATTCTGCATGTTGTGTTTGTGGGGATCCGATGGATATTGAGATGCTATTTCAGATTGATTATTGATTCTATCATGTCTTTGTTATTTGTGATCTTGCATGCTTTCCGTTGTTAGTAGCTATCTTGGCCAAGTAGATGCTAGCAACTCGAAGAGTTAGTATTTATGCTCCATAGTGGGTTCATGCCTCTGGTAATCTGGGGAAGTGACAGAAATCTCTAAGGTACTAGATGTGCTGTTGCTACTAGGGAGAAAACAACAATCCTTTGTTCATAGAACAATCGTATTGTTTACTTTACACGCAGTTCGTAAAGCAATAATCTGTTGCTTGCAACTTAATACTGGAGGGGGTTCGGATGATAACCTGAAGGTGGATTATTAGTCATAGATGCAGTTGGATGGCGGTCTATGTATTATGTTGTAATGCCGAATCAAGTTCCAAAGGAGTCAAGATGATTAGTATATGCATGTATTGCTTTCTCGATGTTTGTCAATTGCCCCGCTGTAATTTGTTCACCCAGCATGTTATCTATCTTAAGGAGAGCCACCTCTAGTGAACTATGGATCCCGGTCCTTGTCTTTTATATTCAATCTACAATCTTTTACTGCTTTGTGTTTACTTTCTGCAAACTTTACTTCTTTCCATTCGATACGTTTAATCCTTTGTTTTCCACAAAACACGGTGAGATTGACAACCTCATCGCAAGTTGGGGACAAAGTTCTGTGGTTGTGCTGTGCAGGTCTCCACGTTGCTACTAGCACCGGTAGTGCGCCCTGCCAAAGCTCAGCTAGTAACACCTTTGGGGTGTTTCCTTGCTCCTACTGGTTCGATTAACCTTGGTTTCATAACTGAGGGAAACTTGCTGTTGTGCTCATCATACCTTCCTCTTGCGGTTCCCAACAAGCTCTACATCAACCATGCACCAGCACTTTTCTGGGCGCCATACACAGAGCCATCAGAGGGCCTGCTGGCCAAGGCTTGGTGGGGCACTAATGGCTGTGATAATGTAACACTTTTTAGCAATATAAATTGTGTCATTTTCTATCATATCATGCTCCATCTAACGATTGTTATGCATGATATGCATGATTACTTGTTTTTATTAAATTCAATATGATCTTTGCACATTTAGTAGTTTAGGTACAATTTTATCCCTCTTCCTTGTCTTTGTCATGTGTGTAGGTGTTGATGATGATTATGGATAAAACAAAGGCAAAAGGAACAAAGAGAGCATAGTATGGAGGAGCTATAGGGAGCATACTTAGCCATTTGAGGTGTTGGAAAAGTGAATTTTTCCAACTTCTCAAAATAAAGATCCAAAAACCACAGGGTTGTATCACTCGACGAGATGATTTCAATGAGCCCAAGAACATCCAAAACAGAGTTTGTATGAAGAAATGGTGACCAAAATACTAAAGAATACTGATGGTTTGACGACCAACTATATAGCGGGAGCAATAATTCCAGCTGTATAACTCCCACCGTATAGTTGCAAAAAAGGTCGCAAACGACGGGATTTTTCCCCAGAGAAGCTCTAGAACCTTCCCTAAGTCATATGACGGTATTGGGGGAACCCTAGGGCACCCCCAAGGCCTATATAAAAGAGGGAGGACCCAAGGAAGCCACAATACACCATATACAATATCTAGATCTCATCTATCGCCTCCACGGTGATGCCCTGCCGCCTCCATAGCCTCTACAACTCCACCAATATCTAGATCTCCATCAACACCATCAAGCCATCCAAGCAAGAAGAGGAGGAGAAGGAGGACGCCACCATCACCACGCCGACGCCACCATCATCGTGCCGTCATCACCATATCCATCACCGCTACTCCTTCATCCTTCCCAACATGATCTCCGTGATGGGTTGTAACATGGCTTGAACCCCTTTTATTAATGTTATTAAGATTTGAGTAATTGAAGTGTGGTGTGTTCTTGTTAATTAATATTTTTGTGCTTTATCTTTACATTGTTCTATTCATGATATTATTCTAGTGATTCGAGACGTCCAATCCAATGTGGAGGGGTTTACTAGGGATTCACGGAGTGTCACAAAAATTTATCATTAGTCTCTGCTCTTCCATGGGTACCTGACAAGTCCATGGATAGAACTAACAGGCTATTTGCTATAAGTGATTTGCGGAGGCAATAACATCTTAGGATGCACCGCCCAGAGTTCCCTCAATATCACTCATGATATAGATAGGTATAGTGTTGCGAATTTCTTGACCCCAAAGTGATAGATGGGATATCTTGTGACTATCACAGTTGCTTAGGAGTACAGTTGTCCATATAACTTAATGCCTTTGCTATGGTTTACCTTGATTGGTCGTGTTACCTTAATACACTATTCTCTTACAAGATGACCCTTGTCCGAAGAGGGTGTAGACAATTGAGTTATCTAGTTGCCACTTACCAACAGTGGGAGATAACGGTATATGAGGGATCGCCACAATTATAGTTAACAGCTAATCCATAAGCACTTATCATGCACACTGGTATACACAACATTACTTGAGGAATCATAGCATTAATATTTCATCTCATTGCGTTCACTTCTTTTCAGTTTTAATTTTGTTCTAGTCTTCTTCCAGTCCTTTAGTAGTTATTACGAAACATCTTAAATTCATTTATTCTAGCAACTTATAGAATAGGCTATTTCCAAACCACGGTTTGGGTGCGAACATGGTCGCATTGACAACGTGGTTGCGGGGTCGTGTTTGCTAAGCTCCCATCAGGACAAGCTCTTTAAATATTTGATGCTACAAGTACTATAATAACCCTGTTATTGGTGCAGGAATACAGTCCATCAAATTGGCGCTGTTGCCGGGGAGCAAAGCATTCGGTTATCTACTCGCACATAGTTTATTTCAGTATGTTGCTATTATCTTACTGCTTTCTTTTATACTGAAAACAAAAAAAATTACAAAAGCAAAAATTTATAAAAACTATTGCTACTAATGATGTCTTCCGAGATAAATTTTGTGAAAAGATAATACAAGCATTGGAGGATATAAAGGATTCAAGTTCATCAAGGCTGGTTTCTAGACATGAGCTGATACAGAAATTGGTGGACCAATTGGAAATGCATTCATTATGGTTGCATGCTAATGATGGATCTTATTGCATAATTTGTATAACAGATGACCACCTTAATTTTCAATGTGAGTGTTCCAACAATCCTAATCTAGCAAATTATAATAGAGATAAATCCTATGCTAGTTTGGAAGTACTAGAATACATTCTTTTCAAAGGAGCATCTGAAATGGTATTTAAACTAGGAATTATTGATGTAGAAAGTGAAACACTTGATGGAGTTTTTAATTTAGTATACCTCATATTCCTATTTTCGACAGTAATTTAAGCAATAATGCATTGGTATTATATTATCTGAAGCGGTCTAAAACTGCCATGGCGAAAGATAACCTTTTGCAGGTTTCACTAAAGAGCAAAGAGGAAAAGGAGCACAATGAGGAAGAATGGATTGATCACCCGCTCACACCTTCAACTCCAACTTTTGATTCTATCATTGCTATTAAAACAATAGTTGATGAAAAGGAAGAACAAAAAAGTGAGGTTGACAAAGAGAGTCAGGCTACAACTTTTGTTTGTGATGCCTCGTACTCTAGTAGTGATTTTTATGATGCTAAAACTGTTGATAATTTTTTTGCAGAGGCCTGATGGCCCAAAATGTATCGATCTCGTTGGGGAACCCCAAGAGGAAGGTATGATGAGCACATCAACAAGTTCTCCCTCAGTTATGAAACCAAGGTTATCGAACCACTAGGAGCAAAGAAACACCTCCAAGGTGTTGTTTCCAACTTGGAATCCTGCACAACACAACCACAGAACTTTGCCCCCAACTTATAGTGAGGTTGTCAATCTCACCGGTTTTGCTGAAAACAAAGGATTAAACGTATTGTGTGGAAGAAAGTAAAAGCTTGCAGAAAGTAAACAGAAAGTAGTAAATAGTTGTAGATTTATGGTAAAAGAAAGGACCGGGGTCCATAGTTCACTAATGGTGGTTCTCCTTAAGATAGATGACATGTTGGGTGAACAAATTACAACGGGGCAATTGACAAACATCAAGAAAGCATACATGCATATACTAATCTTCTTGACTCCTATGAGATTTGATTGGGCATTACAACATTATACATAGACCGTAATCACTGCATCTATGACTAATAATCCACCTTCAGGTTATCAATCCGAACCCCCTCCAGTATTAAGTTGCAAGCAACTGATAATTGCATTACGCATTGCGTGTAAAGTAAACAATATGATTGTTCGATGAACAAAGGATTGATGTTTTCTCTCTAGTAGAAAAAGCACATCTAGTACCTTAGAGATTTCTGTCACTTCCCAGATTACTAGAGGCATGAACCCACTATCGAGCATAAGTACCCCCTCTTGGAGTTGCTAGCATCTACTTGGCCAAGATAGCTACTAACAACGGAGAGCATGCAAGATCAAAAATAACAAAGACATGATAGAATCAATAATCAATCTGAAATAACATCTCAATATCCATCGGATCCCTGCAAACACAACATGTATGATTACAAATAGATGATCTTGATCATGAACGGAGCTCACAAGATCTAGACATGGTAGCACAAAGGAGAAGAACCAACCATCTAGCTACTACATGGACCCGTAGTCCAAGGATGAACTACTCACGCATCACACCGGAGGCTTGCATGGTGATGAAGAAGGCCTCTAGGGTGAATTCTCCCCTCCAGCAGGGTGCCGGGAAGAGCTTCAGATCCCTCCCGATCTAGGGATGGAGATGACGGTGGCTATAGACTCTTTCGTGGAATTTTGATCAGGTACTTAGGGTTTCTGTATCGGAGGCATCTTATAGGCGAAAGGGGAGGCCGAGGGGGTGCCCTAGGTGGCCACACCACCACCGAGCGTGGGCCAGGCCTGGCCGCGCGGCCACGTGGTGTGGGCGGCCACTGGCCCCTCTCCGTCTCATATTCTGGCTCCATGTCCCCCTCGGTGAAATATTGACTTTGGCTTTTGTCCCGTCCAATTCTGAGAATATTCTTTTTCTGACTTTCCTGGAACCAAAAATAGTAGAAAATAGGCAGCTGGCATTGTGGCATCTTGTTAATAGGTTAGTCCAAGAAGTTGTATAAAAGTACTCCAAAGTGTGGACAAAACATAAGAAAGTAGATATAAAACAAGCATGGAACATCAAAAATTATAGATACGTTTGCAACGTATCAAGGCTTTGTGCCTAGACACTCATATGGATAGCATTAATAATAATGAGCTAGAGATAGAACCTTGCTATACTAACAAGCAGGTTCCTGAACTCCCTGCTATGAAGGAAGAATACTATGAAGTGTTCCTCTACATAGGTAACCAAGGTAAAGTTTAAGAACTTTATATGAATCTCAAATCCTCTTATTGTACCTATACATGGAGGCATGTTCACCAAGCTTGGTGCATCAACACTCGCTTGAAAGCGAGAACTTGTTCATCTACATGATGTCGATGCACCATAAGCGGGTATGACTCCGACCAAACTCTACTTCAAGATTCTCCAAGCTGGTATGCACAACCTCACCTCGAGTCGATATACCTTGGGATCTAGGTTGGAAATGTATAGAGCATCCTAGCCTGGCTTTAAAGAGATCACTTCCTGGGAGGAAACCCGGAAGTTATCAGGTGTCTTTCTTAGTTTTGTGTCTTGAGTATAGTTGCATCCATGTTGCATTGGCACTTTTATTCTTCGCATGTATTGCTATCAGAGTAATCTTGTGGTAGTTTTTAAAAGGTAGAATTTACTGTCACTATATTATGTGTTGCATAAACTCGGTAAAAAGGAAGAGAAATCAGTTTCAGGTGAATCCTTCAATTATATGTATTTGCTGGTCAAAAATTAAAGTTGTTATTTTACCGTCAAAACATGGTGTTTTGCTAAGTTTTAGGTTAAGAAAGAATCCTCGAAGAAACAGGTAAACTTTGGTGACTCCAGAAGGTTTAACGACCAACTATACAGTGGGAATAAAATTCTGGCCGTATAATTACAGTCATATAGTTATCGATGCCTTCATCAAAATTATTTTCCAGGGTACAAAAGGTTTAACGACCAACTATACGGCGGGACCTTTTTGGTCCGGCCATATAGTTGCAGCCGTATAGATATCGACGCCATCTACCCTTTGATGTTCAAGGTACTGTAAGTTTAACGACCAACTATATGGCGGGACCTTTTTGGTCCGACCGTATAGTTTGCGCCCGTGTAGTTAGGAAAACCCCTCAAATGCCAACTGGAAGGTAACCATTGCTCAAAATTTCGTTCTTTCTTCTTCCTTCTTCTTCTAAAAACCTCGAAACACTACCTGGGAGCTTCTCCCATGTTTTAGAGAAGCCGATCGTATGTAAACAATAAAGTTCTACATCAGAAATTCCTTAAGTTGTAATTCTCTTTAGTAGTTCATGTTTTCTTTTTGTTTTCTTTCATTAGTTGGGTGAACGAACTTCATTCGTACACCAAACCATTGTCTTTTATTTTGTGTGTTATTTTCGCAGGTACTTGAACCTTGTGTGATGACATGTACGGTAGTGCCAACCGTGCAAGCACTCGCATGAGCCACTTGGTTGCTTCAATTCAATGTTTCAACAATCAGTGTCTAGTAAAACCTTCCAGCTCGAACCTCTTTTAAATAAGCACATAGGTGATGCACACTCTGTGTTTCATAATTTGTCTCACTTACACTTCATCACAATCTAGGAGAAGCGCACTTCTAGAATTAGTTTGTTGACTTAAGCGTGGTTTTTAGGTTGAAGAACCGACTCAGTGTGACTTGTATTTTATCACTTGTGAGCCAAACCCGTGTCTTCAAAAACATAAAAATATTTTTTCTTCTTTCTAGTCTTGTTCCTACCAGGTTCTTAAGGAAGGCATACACCGGATCATGAAACATTCATTAAAGCAAAGGTTCTTTGTCCATCAAAGTAGAGGTTAAAAGCACCTCAACGGTAAAATATGTCACCCTTGCTTTAACTTAAGCTTGGGGAGGTAACCACTTCTTATACTCTCTTTTGATAACTGCATTTTCTCTTTTGTTTTCATGATCTTCTCAAGTGGATACCTGGAAAGTTCTTAGCTTGGGGAGGTAATTTTGCATGCATAGAGTCTTGTGCAAATTTCTTCATCTTAAAAAGTTTTCATGCTATTGTGTATCTCTCTATTTTTGAATGCTTGCTTAGGTGAGATTTTGTTCATATTTATATAAGGGATATACTTGCTCAGTTTAGGCCCCATAGGAGACAAGCCACAACTTTGATGCATCTTTTCAACTTTTATCTAGCTTGTGAAAATATTGTGATCCTCTAAATATACATTGCCATGTTCTCTACATTTTGAAAATAAAAAATATAATAACGAAGTTCTTCGAAACTTGCTAGTTGTCACTGTTCAGAATTGTCTTAAGTGAATGGTTATGGAGTATCACGGCCCCATAGTGTTGGAAATGATGGTCTTAATAGATGCTTACTGAGTGAGTTGTCAAATAAGAAATGATGTTTCAAAGTTTCGAGATTACATATGCCAAAATTTTGTCTTGGAAATCAAAGTGAGATATTTCTTTATGCGTGTCTTGCGCCACTATCGCACAACATGGTATGCTAACAACTCCGCTAGCCTTTGGACAATCTAAAAAGCAGAAACTTTTGGAGTTTGGCTATGAGTTGCCCAACATATGTAGCAAAAATGCTATATTTGGGTATGCATTGGTATTCTCATGGGCCTGCGTTAAAAGAAAAATTCGGAATACTCCTCTAACCATTATGAGAAATCATTATACCGAAAAGGGAAACCCTGGTAATGGTCACGAGTGTCCTTCCTAGCCTACACAGTCTCGATTGAACATATACCACTCTTTTGGCATGGTCTCGTTACTAAGAAATATATTTTCGATGAGCTCAATAATAAAAGTTTGCACTTGAGAGACTTTAATAGATGGCATGAGTGGGAAGCATTGGAAAACTCTATTTCTATTTATGATTGACAACTAACCGTGTTCATCTTTGCCTTATACAAATAAAAATACAAAAATACAATAAAGTGTGTATTGAAGGATCACAAGTTTACTTGCAAGCTAGATTTAACTTTGACATGGGGCATAAAAGTTTTTGACTAATCTCTAGTGGTTTGGAATAATATAACTGAGCTTATATTGCCTTGTATGATTATGTGCTCACTTGCTTTGAGCTTGCAGGAAACCAAGGATACGTGATACGTCCATTTTGCATCACTATTCTATATCATAATTTACTGTTATTTATTGATATATTTCATATTAAGAGATGATACTTATGTTATTTCATCTATTTTTGCATGGTTGATGACTTTTGGAGGATGGACCGCTGTAGTCAGGATTCTGATGGAAAAGGGGTTGTCTGGAGGCGAAATGCACGAAGATCAGAAAATCCGGGAAACTATATGGAAAATCCTATTTTTCCAGAAGACAAAGGATGCCAGAAGGGGGAGTGGAGATGAGCCACAGGGGACCCACACCACCCCCTGGCGCGGGCCACCCCTAGCCGCGCCACCAGGTGGTGTGGCCACCCTGGCCCACTCCTGGCTCTCCCCTTTGGCGTATATTATCCCCACAAAACCCTAATAGCTGGGGAGGGAGCACAGAAGGATTCCGCTGCCTCTATGGGGCAGAAAACTATAGAGAGAAAGATCTCTCTAGCAGACAGAATTCTGCCGAGGGAATTCCTTCCCGGAGAGGGGAGATCATCCCCATCAACACCACCATCAAACTGGACTTCATCGGGATCATCATCATCATCATCTCCACCAGCACCATCATCACCACTTCATACCGCTGTAACAATTGGGTTGAATCTTGCATAGTTCTTAGGGGAAACTTCCACGGTGTTGATTACTTGTTGTAGTTGATGCCATTGAGTGGAACCATTGAATTATTGTTATGTTCAGATTGTTACATATCATTATATCATCTCTGATGTTGATCCATATGATGTCTTGTGAGTAGTTCATTTAGATCTTGAGGATATGGGAGAAGTCATGTTGTTAGTAGTGGAATTGTGTTGAGAAAGATTCAATAGTTTGTTATTTAAGTTGTGGTGTTATTCTTCTAGTGGTGTCATGTGAACGTCGACTACATGACACTTCACCTTTATGGGCCTAGGGGAATGCATTGTGTATTTGCCTACTAATCGTAGGGGTTGCCGGAGTGACAGAAACCTGAACCCCCGTTAGGAAACTTTTGCACAAGGGATGTCATGATCTTAGAGTTTAAAGTTGTGGTTAGGTTTCTATCTTAATTACTTTCTTGTACTTGCAGATGCTTGCAAGGGGTATAATCACAAGTATGTATTAGTCCTAGGAAGGTCGGTATATTAGCACAGGTTCACCCATACAACACTTGTCAAACTAAAGAAGATTAATCAACTATATGAAGCGAAAGCACTTGACGATATTCCCGTGTGTCCTCGAGAAGATTTGGTCATCTTAAGAAATACAACCGACTTGTCCTTTGCTAAAGAAAGGATTGGGCCACTTGCTGCATTTATTATTATTGTCTTTTATTTACTCGTACTTTATTTATCTGCATTATCAAAAAACCCTAAAAATCCGTTTGCTAAGTATTTACAGAGAATTCCTGCTCCAAGCCACTCGTCAACACCTTCTGCTCCTCGTTGGGTTCGACATTCTTACTTATCGAAAATACTGCGATACACCCCTACACTTGTGGGTCATCAAGACTATTTTCTAGCGCCATTGCCCGGGAGTGAAGCGCTATTGGAGAGTGGAACTGGTAAAGGAAACTTCTACTGTGAGTATTGTTCACTTCTGTTAGTTACTTTATTTCAATATGGATAATTCGCTGAGTTTCTTATTTCGTAATGCTACTACCACTGCTAAGGTAGTAGATGAACCACCACCTGCTAAAAATGATACTTTTAAAATACCTACAAGAACTATTGATCGTGTTATGGATAACTATTATATTGGAGATGGAACTGTCCATCCCGGTGATCATTTGATCTTTATACACGAATTATGCGAGTTATTCAAGTGTGCATGAATTACAACAGATCAATTCAAGAAGAAGTTATTCTCATTATCACTGAAAGGAAGAGCTGAAGAATGGTACAAGCTGCTGAAGAATGGTCAAGCTCTTGAATGGGAGGAAGTAGTACCTCTCTTTTATTCAAAATTTTATCCTCCTAGTGAGATTCATAAATATCGGAATCAAATATACAACTTTTGGCCTCTTGATGGAGAGAGTATAGCTCAAGCTTGGGGGAGATCGAAGTTACTAATACTCAAATGTCCTATTCATGAGCTCTCCAACAATATTATTATCAATAACTTTTATGCAAGGCTTTCTCTTCATGATAAGGATTTATTGGATGCTTCTTGTGCTGGATCATTTACACGCATGGAAGAAGGAGTTAAATGGGATCTTCTAGACCGTATTCAAGACAATGCTGAAGCATGGGAGAATGATAAAGGAAGAAATTCAGGTATAAATTATGATTATGAATGCATTGAATCTTTTATGGGAACTGATGACTTTCAAAATATAAAAAATGCTTATGGTTTAGACTCTCAAGTTATTGCAACTTATTTTAAGGCTTTTGCTTCCTATATTGAAGTTCCTAAAAAGAAGTGGAACAAGTATCATGAACCTTATAAAGATATTGCTAATTGTGTTCCTGCAAGAAATACTGAAGTTTATACTGCTAATCATGTTTTACCTGAACCTTACATAGAGAAAATACGTTTCCTAGTTAAAGTAAAGGAACATTCTATGATAGCTAGTATGGTTAATGAAAGTACAAATAAAGCTATTGAACCTGATGAACAAATGGATGATGAACCTATAATAGCAAATGTGAAAGACTTTTTCACTAAATATGTAGAAGAGGGACACACTATCCTCTGTAAGGATACTTATAATATTATTTCACAAAGTAGTGTTTTGAGAGCCAGTGTCCCTATGTTTTCTGTTAGGATAAGTGATCATTGCTACAATAGTTCTTGTGATAGTTATATCATTAAATTTATGCATGTTACTAAAAGTGATTATGAGAGAGGGAAGACGGTTCTAATGCATCTCAATAATATTAAGTTTCCTCGCTTTATGCTGAAAATCTTTATGTTACACTTGTTTTGCCTTCCTATGCTAGCAATTCCTGGTTTCAACAATTTGTTTGCTTACAAAATTCCCTTGCATAGGAAGTGGGTTAGACTTAAACATGTGTATTTTTGCTTCTCTATGCTCTCCTTTACTTCAATTCATATTCTCATGTGAGCATCATTGAAATTATCATGCCCATCTTAATGGTATAAAAAAAGAGCTTTTTGGGAGACAACCCAATATATTTTTGCTTTCAGTTTGTTTTTGTTTATTTGAGTCTTGGAAGTTATTGCTTCTGCAATAACCTCTCCTTATCCTTTTTTTGTGTCAAGATCAACCTCTAACGAGAGAGAAGTAAGATTTGGGGAAGTTGTTGTCCCGAAACAGATTTTTGTGCTTCGCTGTAAAAATTCGTGAAAAATCTCTGAATGTCGGATTGAGCTGTAATTTTTTGTGCTTATGCCCCAGGTTGTTATTTAACTTTTGTTAGTTTTGAACTTTTTTATTTGAGCAACAGAAGATTTTTTAAAAAATTAATCTTTACCTGATGGTCTGTTCTGACAGATTTTTGCCACTCTTGCATTTGCCACTTAAATCAACTTCCTTCTTGAATTCTTTTTGGGTTTTCGGAAGGAGCTTCTACAGTAGCTTATGTTTTGATGGATTTCTGTTGAAATTGGACTTAAAAGGTTTATTACCTTGCTTACACTAATGTTGCTAATGAGAATTGTGTGAAGTTTTGTGTGAAAGAAATTTCCAGGTTATTGGAGAAAATGGTGTAATAAGATAGTGAAAGATTTCATGACTCAAGCAATATGTGTATGAAGATGAAGATATTGATGTTATTCCAGTGGTGACTCCGGAAGAATATACTAAATGCCAACTTCAGTGACATGCAGAGTCTGTTTTTGAATAGGTAACAGTTCTGGTAAGAAAAGGTCCGCGAAAATCTACCAATTTATATTTTTGCAGTTTTTATCCAACAAGGAAAGCAACGAAGCGAAAGAGGGACAGAAATGGAGCCAGGGTGGCTCACACCACCCCCTAGTGTGGCCCCCCTGGCCGCGCCACCAGGTGGTGTGGCCACCCCGGAGTCCGTCTCCGACCCGTTTTCTCCCAGTACCTTCCTTTTGTCGTAAAAATTCGTAATATATAATCCCCCAGATCCCCCGAGGTTCGTATATCATGTTCTCGTCATGTTTTCGCTGTTCAGATGTCGTTTCAGGGTTTGTTTTCGGAAGACTATGAGCTGTGACACCGACGCGAGCTCCATCGCGACCTGGAGCAGAGAACCTTCGCAGGATGGGTGGAAGAAGAAAGGATCACAGCTAGGCACGAAGATATGGATCGAAGCATCAAGGAGGAAGTGAAGGGCATGAGGACAGGCATGAGAGGACAAGGGATGATACCTCCAATTCTAAACCTCAGTTCCCGCCCTGCAGCGATGGAAGCTCTATGGGCCACTGATGAGTTTGTGATAAGTATCGAGTCCTAAGGAGAAAGGTGGATATACTGCAAGAAGAGAATAACAAGCTCCACAAGATCCTAGAAGATTATCTCACTTTGACCAAGAGAACACCACCACCACCGAAGGAGCAATTTGTCATCAAGTTTTGTCATCCCCTTGGTTTGTTCCAAGCTTGGGGGAGTGTTGTGGTATCATATCACTATCTTCTATCTTTTTACCTTTTTAGTAGAGCCATATCATGAAGAGAAGTTATCATGTAGGATGGTTTGCATTATGGAAGTGTCCCCCCTCTTGTTAGATATCTATGTATCCCTTGGTGTGAGTTGCCATTATGGAATATTAATGAGAAGTTCTATCATTTACTCTTTTGCATATCTTATATTAGTTTGCAATTACTATTATATGATTGATCTTGTTATTAGTACTGGTATCACTTTGGGATCATTGAGTTAATTTAGTTGGTTTTGGCAAACCTAGCTCGATCAGTAGCAACACTATTATGAGAATTGAATAAAAAGATAAAAGTACTCTTAAAGAATATAATTTCATCATCTTTCTAGATTTGCTCATAAGCTTAGTATTCTCTAGTTAAGATCTTTTGTGCTTCCAAGGAAGATTGCATGTTTGTTTTTATCACTTGTATGTTTGTTTGTTTCCTTCAACTCTTATGCTTGCTACCCAGCCTTGCTAGCCAAAAACTTGTACTAAGAGGGAATGCTTCTTGTGCATCCAATCCTTAAACCAAAACCTACGCCATTTGTGTCCACCATACCTACCTATTAGCACTATTGCTATTCCAAGTAAATTCATGTTTTTATCTACCTTCCGAATTAAACTTGTTATGTGAAAATTAGTGATTAAAGCTCTCACGAACTTGATGGTACACTTTACTTTTCTTGCACCTAATAAACTTGAACCATTGTATCATCTAAGTTGTATATGCTTGCACTTATACATTGGGAATTAGCAGAACCATGCTGTCATGGGGAACGCTTTCAACATTGCACTTGTACATTGTACCCAGTTGATATCATGCTCTTTTGTTTATGGATGTCGTCGGTGTGAAATGAAAGGGGAGCTTGTAAGTCCATGGAGTGATGTATGTGTGTTAGAGAAACGCCTGGGCCGCTGGTCTAATCCATGCCTAATCATGGTGGAAACCTGCAGCGTAACCATAATGAGCAATCTATGAAACATTCTTCTTATAAAAAAATAGATACATATTGAGAAAAAGAAAAAAGATGAGAAAAGAGGAAAGAGAGAAAAAAGCACCATTTTCCCAGGGTAGATAAGAAGATTGCTGAGATGCTTATTGTCTGCTTGCCTTGTCATTTTGATATGGGGATTCTTCCGTATCATCGGGCAAGGGGTACCCCGTTGGCATTTCTCTATGATACACATGTACTTACTATGACAAGAACATACCGGTAACTAAACTTGAGTAGCATGAGGAGCGGGCCTTCATATTCAAGGGACATGAAATTGCCAACTTATACTTTGTTAAGCATATACTCCATAGTTTTCTCACTTTAACCTTAACCACCTAAATATGCTTATGATAGGGGCAATGAGAGATGAAAGCTAATAAGTACCATAATTTTTGTAAGCTCTTTATGAAACTTGAGATCCCTGCTTCCCTCTGCGATGGGCCTATCTTTTACTTTTTAGTTGAGTCAGTAAACCTATTCCCTTCTATCTCAGCAAGTATTTTGGGTTGTTGTGTTTCATTCATTCATGTGATGATTTATTCAATCATGTCCTTATGTTCCTTTTTTTTCACATTGCTCTTATCTTGGTGAATATTACTTTGAAAGCTATCATTGAAAACCCCTTTATGATTGAACTCTAGCAAATTGTTAACTATTCTTTGACCAAGAGCAAAGTTTGCCATTACCAATTATGATTTACTTTGTGTATATTTATTGTGTTTCCTTTACTTATTGCAAGTTAAGTTATGTAATAGTGAGTTGTCTTCTATTATGATTTGTGTATTGATGAATGTGATGCTTCTTGTCCGTATTCTTTTATCGACTCTTCACTCCATAAACCTGAGGCCATGTTTACTGAGCTCAGTTTTCGCTTGGGGACAAGCGAAGTCTAAGCTTGGGGGAGTTGATACATCCATTTTGCATCACTATTCTATATCATAATTTACTATTATTTATTGATATATTCCATATTAAGAGATGATACTTATGTTATTTCATCTGTTTTTGCATGGTTGATGACTTTTGGAGGATGGACCGCTGTAGTCAGGATTCTGATGGAAAAGGGGCTGTTTGGAGGTGAAATTCGCGAAGATCAGAAAATCCGGAAAAATATATGGAAAACCCTATTTTTCCAGAAGACGAAGGATGCCAGAAGGGGGAGTGAAGATGGGCCACAAGGGGCCCACACCACCCCCTGGCGCGGGCCACCCCTAGCCGCACCACCAGGTGGTGTGGCCACCCTGGCCCACTCCTGGCTCTCCCCTTTGGCGTATATTATCCCCACAAAACCCTAATACCTGGGGAGGGACTACTGAAGGATTCCGCCGCCTCTACGGGGTGGAAAACTACAGAGAGAGAAAGATCTCTGTGGCAGACAGAATTCTGCTGGGGGAATTCCTTCCCGAAGAGGGGAGATCATCGCCATCAACACCACCATCAAGCTGGACTTCATCGGGATCATCATCATCATCTCCACCAGCACCATCATCACCACTTCATACCGATGTAACAGTTGGGTTGAATCTTGCATAGTTCTTAGGGGAAACTTTCTCGGTGTTGATTACTTGTTGTAGTTGATGCCATTGAGTGGAACCATTAAATTATTGTTATGTTCAGATTGTTACTTATCATTATATCATCTCTGATCTTGATCCATATGATTTCTTGTGAGTAGTTCGTTTAGTTCTCGAGGACATGGAAGAAGTCATGTTGTTAGTAGTGGAATTGTGTTGAGAAAGATTCAATAGTTTGTTACTTAAGTTGTGGTGTTATTCTTCTAGTGGTGTCATGTGAACGTCGACTACATGACACTTCACCTTTATGGGCCTAGGGGAATGCATTATGTATTGGCTACTAATCGTAGGGGTTGTCGGAGTGATAGAAACCTGAACCCCCGTTAGGAAACCTTTGCACAAGGGATGTCAGGATCTTAGAGTTTAAAGTTGTGGTTAGGTTTCTATATTAATTACGTTCTTGTACTTGCGGATGCTTGCAAGGGGTATAATCACAAGTATTTATTAGTCCTAGGAAGGTCGGTACATTAGCACAGGTTCACCCACAGAACACTTGTCAAATTAAAGAAGATTAATCAACTATATGAAGCGAAAGCACTTGACAATATTCCTGTGTGTCCTCGAGAACGTTTGGTCATCTTAAGTAATACAACCGGCTTGTCCTTTGCTAAAGAAAGGATTGGGCCACTTGTTGCATTTATTATTATTGTTTTTTATTTACTCATACTTTATTTATCTGCATTAACAAAAAACCCTAAAAATATGTTTGCTAAGTATTTACAGAGAATTCCTCCTCCAAGCCACTCATTAACACCTTGTGCTCCTCGTTGGGTTTGACACTCTTACTTATCGAAAATACTGCGATACACCCCCCTATACTTGTGGGTCATCAATATGATGCATTTATTTCCAATGATAAGCAAGATCACATCCATTAAGTTATCGATCCCTTTTGCTTGAGGACGAGCAAGATCTAGCTTGGGAAGTTGATGGTTGTGATAATATAACACTTTTTAGCAATATAAATTATGTCATTTGCCTATCATATCATGCTCCATCTAACCATTGCTATGCCTGATATGCATGATTACTTTTTTTATTAAATTCAATATGAGCTTTGCACATTTAGTAGTTTGGGTAGAATTTTATCCATATTCCTTGTCTTTGACATGTGTGTAGGTTTTGGTGATGATTATTGATAAAACAAAGGAAAAAGGAACAAAGAGAGCATAGACCAGACTTAGCCATTTGAGGTGTTGGAAAAGTGGATTTTTCCAACTTATCAAAATAAAGATCCAAGACCACAAGGTTGTAGCCCTCGATGAGACGAATTCAACGAGCCCAAGAACACCCAAAATGGAGTTGGTATGAAGCAATGACAACCAAAATACTAAAGAGTACTAATGGTTTGACGACCAACTATACGGCGGGAGCAATAATTCCGGCTATATAGCTCCCGCCGTATAGTTGCCAAAAAGGTCGCAAACGACTAGATTTCGCCCTAGAGAAGCTCAAGAACCTTCCCTAAGTCATATGACGGTATTGGGGGAACCCTAGGGCACCCCCAATGCCTATATAAAGGAGGGAGGACCCAAGGAAGCCACAATACACCATATACAAGACTAGATCCCATCTACCGCCTCCACAGCGGCGCCCTACCGCCGTACCGCCTCCATAGCCTCTACAGCTCGACCAAGTTCCAGATCTCCATCAACACCATCAAGCCATCCAATCAAGAAGAGGAGGAGAAGGAGGACGCCACCATCACCACGCCGACGCCACCATCATCATGCTGTCATCACCATCTCCATCGCCGCTACTCCTTCATCCTTCCCCATCATGATCTCCATGATGGGTTATAACATGGATTGAACCCCTTTTATTAATGTTATGATGATTTGAGTAATTGAAGTGTGGTGTGTTCTTGTTAATTAATATGTTTGTGCTTTCTCTTACATTGTTCTATTCATGATATTATTCTAGTGATTAGAGACGTCCAATCCATTGTTGAGGAGTTTACTAGGGATTCACAGAGTGTCACAAAACTTATCATTAGTCTCTACTTTTCCATGGGTACCTGACAAGTCCATGGGTAGAACTAATCGGCTATTTTCTATAAGTGATTTGCGGAGGAAATAGCAGCTTAGGATGCACCGCCCAGAGTTCCCGCAAGATCACTCATGATATATATAGGTATAGTGTTGCAAATTGCTTGACCCCAAAGTGACAGATGGGATATCTTGTGACTAGCACACTTGCTTAGGAGAACGATTGTGCATAGAACTTAATGCCTTTGCTCTGATTTACCTTGATTGGTCTTGTTACCTTAATACACTATTCTCTTACGAGATGACCCATGTCCAAAGAGGGTGTGGATAATTGACTTGTCTAGTTGGCACTTACCAACGGTGGGAGACAATGGTATATGAGGGACCGCCACAATTATAGTTAACAGCTATTCCATAAGCACTTATCATGCACACCGGTATACACAACATTACTTGAGGCATCATAGCATTAATATTTCATCTCATTGCATTCACCTCTTTTTAGTTTTACTTTTGTTCTAGTTTTCTTCCAATCCTAGTAGTAGTTATTACAAAACATCTTAAATTCATTTATTCTAGCAACTTATAGAATAAGCTATTTCCAAACCATGGTTTGAGTGTGAACATGGTCGCATTGACAACGTGGCTACAGGGTCGTGTTCGCCAAGTTCCGATCAGGACAAACTCTTTAAATATTTGCTACTACAAGTATTGCAATAACCCTGTTATTGGTGCAGGAACACAGTCCATCAGCCACCCAAGTGGGGCCCGCCTAGGGCCGGCGGCTGCCCCTTTGTGGCTGGCGGGTGTGGGAATTAGTCCCACACCACCTGCACCTTGGGGATGCACCCTCCCCTCCCACTATATATAGGGGTCACCCCTCCCCTTTGGAATCATCCCATTCTCCCATTCTCTCTCTCTCACTTCCATCGAGGACTTCTCCGTAATATTGGAGAGGAACTCTAGGGTTGTGAGTTCTCCACTTTCACACTATCTTCGTGTGATCTTTGATCCGTCATCTTCTTCTTCTGCTGCTCGGCTGGATTGGAGCTCGGGAGACATCGCCTACACCGAACGTGTGTAGTACTTCAGAGGAACCACACTTGGGGTGCTTGGAGCTGCTCAGCTTCATCAACATACGCTTTCCTGCGTAAGGCGTGCCTCGGTCTTCAAGGGTACCGTCTCTCTCTTTCTGTTACTTATGTATGCATAGTATAGATCCTGGTATTAGTGTTCGCATAGTTAGATTTTTTTGTTTTCTGCTACGGAACCGTACAATAATTGTGTTAATTGGAAACATTAATACATATGTGTTTAATAAACAAATAAAGAGTTCCTAGTTATGTCTCTCATATAAACTAGTTCGTTGATTAACAAGATGATTAAGGTTTCCTGATCATGGATATTGGATGTTGTCAATAACGAGGTCACAACACTAGTGGAATGATGTGATAAACATTCATTCAAAGTATAGTAATACGATCAAAGTCATTATGTTTACATTGCTATAACATCATGCAAAGTAACTTTAGTCCTTGGACCATGAGATCATGTCAATCACTAACACCGGAAGCGTAACTTGATAACATCAAACGTCACACCGTAATAGGGTGGAACCCTAGAGTCACTAACACCGTAACATGGTGACAATAAAGGTGGGTTCAGATACTCCGAAAGTATTAAGTAGAGGCTCATGGATCAAGAGTGGGATTTGTTCATCACGATGACGGAGAGATATACTCTGGCCCCTCTCAGTGATATCACATTGACATAGCTTGCAAGCAAGTGATAAGATCACTAGAATGCTATATCACGGGAACGAGAAAAGAGTACTTGTCGGTAACGAGATCAAACTAGGTATGGGGACACCAATGATCGAATCTTGGACATGTAATATATCGCGAGACAAAGGGATTTAGTTACGATGTTAAAGGTTCACACGATCACTAGAGTCATCGTTGAATGTCTGGGAGTCAGTACGGAGCTCCAGGTCCCGCTGCTGATTATTGATCGGAGAGGATTCACGATCATGTCTAAATTATCCGCGAATAGTAGGGTGACACACTGAAGGGATACTGACATCATTTGGAGCAAATAAGGTACCAGAGAAAGATTATGAAAGCGCTGTAATTATTTCGATGGACAGCGGAATTGTTTCGAGTCAAATTGCTGAAATTGGTTTTACATGTGATATCAAAATGTTGCAAGGGGTTTTATGTAAATGTTTGTTAATTAATGCAATTAACAAAATTCTAAATAAAATAAAAAATGGTTTTTATTTAATGAGATCTTGCATTAAATTTGGTGGAAAATTAATGCAAAGTGAGTGGAGTTGTTTTACGGGAGTAGGCTTAGTGGAAGCTCCAGTTACCATTATGGAGGGAGAGGTGGGGAACCACCATGCCATGCGCATGGCCCCATGGGGGATGCCCCCTCCTCCTATAAAAGGAGCTTCCCTCCTCCTCCACTCTTACACCTCCTTGTGAAGGATCTCTCTCTCTCTATAATATTTCCCATGGCTTCGGATTAGCGAAGTACATGTTCCCGATGGATTTTTCTGGAAGGATTTGGTGCTTCCGCTGCTTTGCTGGAGCAAGGACTCGGAGGTGGTCGAGGTACCGAACGTGTGTATGATCACGGATGCACTGCTGCATTGCGGTGTTGGACTTCATCACGATCTCGAGATCGGCAAGTGAACGACTACATCATCCATGAAAATAGATTTCATTAACAACGCCTTTTGGTCTTCGAGGGTAAGATCTCTATGGATGTATATCCACCCGTTGATTGTATCTAGGTAGATGGATCTTGGTGCCTAGTTGTTCATATCGTAGGAATTTTTGTTTTCTATGATGCGAACCTAATAGTGGTATCAGAGCCTAATCTATGCGTAGATGCTTTGCACGAGTAGAACACATATGATTATGTGGGCATTGATGATCATGTTATTGCATCCTCTATGTATTTTGAATATTGATGGCATAGTGGGATGAAACGGCCTGGACTAACTTTACATGCCCTCACACATGAGACCTGTTCCACGCTTGACATGCAACTAGTTTTGCATAAGTGGCTAGCGGGTGCCTGTCTCTCCTACTATAGTCAATATCTAATTTACAACGAGTTGCTAATAATTTGATTATCGTTGTTGTGGTTCCATGTTCGTAGGTAAGAACGGTTCTATCTCCGAAATCCCTAAACAACATAAAACATGCAAAAGATAAATTAGAAGTATCTAGTTTTTGGTTTTGCTAGGCAAGTGCTATGATATGGTAATGTTATAATTTTTTAGTATGGCTTGATACTCTTGGAAATTATAACATACCAAAGTATAAGATCCATAGATCTTGGCCATATACATATAGGAATTATGGAGATCATACCACGATGCACAAGATAGTGATCAAGTGCAAGAACCATAACATATCACTTTTTGCATATGATGTTTATTTGTATCTTATATTGCTTGTATGGCGCTTTAGTGGCATTATAAGATGATCCCTCATTTAAATATCAAGACAAAAATGTGTTCTTCCTTTAGTATCAACTATTAAGAAAGTTCGTCGTTTCGATACACCACGTGATGATCGGGTGTGATAAAGTCTACGTCCGCATACAATGGGTGCAAGACAATTTTACACACGCTGGTACTAAGGTTCTTACTTGGCGAGCCTAGCATGTACATACATGGCCTCGGAACACGAACCGAAAGGTAAAGCATGAGTCATATAGTTGATATGATGCCCATATTGATGCCCGCCTTTGAAGCTGCACCAATTCACGTGATAATCGGTCTTGGATATGGTTCATGTAATAACCAAAACGACTCGAGGGATATTGGTTTTGAGTGGGAGTTCATGTAGTAATATGATTAAAGTTAAACTCAATTTATCATAATCTAAATCGAGTGAATTTGCATATTTTGTTGTAGTCATTGGCATCCGTGTACTACCTTCTACTTAGTTATAATTGAGATAACAAAACTATAGAATTCTGGATATTTACTTTATGACCTGGTATCCGAAGGCCCAAAAGGCCTTTACATGCCTGGCGACGCTTGGGCCGGAGACTCCGGGGTATGATGGCCGGAGACTCCGGGGTGGCCGGAGACTCCGGGGAGGTCTTCAGTCTCCAGGGTAGACTCCGGTGCGGTGGACAAAGAGCTTCAGGCGGGTGGCCGGAGTCCAGTCCGGAGTCCTGGGGCGGAGACTCCGGTGCGGTTGGCCGGAGACTCCAGGGTGGAGCAGCCGGAGACTCTAGGGTGTGAGGAGACTCCGGTGTCGATGACGCTCTCTAGCTTGGTCTCCAGAGGGGTGTATTGAGAGCTACAGGCGACAGTCTGGAGTGCGGCCCGGAGTCCAGGGCGGAGACTCCGTGGTTGGACGCTGGAGACTCCATGGCTTCAGCCTCTGCAGTGTCTTCTTCTTGTCCATCTCCTGGTACTTCCTCCGAGGGGCTTGTCGATGCGTCAGGGCTGCGTAGCTGAGAATGCACAATGTAGTTGCATGAAGTAGAAAGCCATCGATGGATGTATCGAAATCACATGAGGAGAGGAGCGAGTTAACCTTAGCTTGTAGGATCTTGGCTCGAACATGAGTCATCGGTCCACTTTGGGGACTTCGTGGTGAGGATGTCGGAACGTTCGTAGGACGGGCTACACCACCCCCGCACCCTCCTGGCGAGAGCAGCACCTCGCGTCACCGCAGGACGTCGCGCCGTCCAAGACGGCGAGGACATCGCCTCCCGCCGCTGTGGGCTATAGTTGGTTTAACCAGTTAATGTATTTGCACCAATTTAATGTATTTACATGAATCTGAAATGTTTAATTATTTTTTATGGGAGCATGACTGGCAGCCAACGAACCCTCAAAATTTTCATCTATCCGGCACCCGTCCCCAAAAAAATTCATCTATCGGGCGCCCCCATACGTGGCAAAAAAAAAAGGCCACACCGGACATCGTATGGGGCGGCGGCCAGTGGAGATGCTCTAATCTCTGTGTTGCCAGGTTCACAACAACAAACCGATACGTATGCATTAAAGCAGAGTATATACTCCCTCGGTCTACAAATATAGGACGTTTTACCTTTATGAAACGATTGTATCTAGACGATTTATATGTATAGATTCGGAGTGAACCTATACACTAAAAGATATCCAAATATATTCATTTCACGAAACTAAAATATCTTATATCTTTGAAGGGAGGGAGTATATGGTGACAAACTTCAAAACGATCCACGTACGATGACTTGACGGCAGCGTCAAAATTCCAATTTATGGTCGTCGAGTAAATATCCCGCTGCGTGCGGATCAAGCTCAGGATCGGTCGAGTAAAGGCGAGCGCGTGAATTTTGATACGTCCAGCTGCATATCAGAGAAAAAAGACAGGTAAAATCAGAATTCACGGGATTAGCGCGATATTTCCAGCTGGTGCCTCGTCCGACCGACCTACCGGCAGCATATAAATAGTAGTACTCCTACGTCGATCGATTCAGCCAGATCAATCTAACCTTGCTGTATTTCTCGAGGAGACCAAAAATGGCGCCGCTTATATTCGTCGTCGACATGGGCGTCCACTCCCCCGCCGATCTGAAGAGAATGAAGGAGGACATCATCAAGATTCCAGGTACTTAGCACGTTGTTGAATTGTATAGATAGATCAATCCTTTTTATACGACAGATAGAACCGTCGACTGATCTGACTCCGCCGATGCATGCATGCTTTTTATACTCTAGGCGTGGTGGAAGTGCCCGTGTCGTTAGTGACAGGACATGTGGCGATCATCGGTTGGTCGGACGCGGCGACGTTAAAGGCGCGTCTCGAGGCCACGCTATGCAGGCCCGTCTTCCTCATCGCCGACCTTGGGGCACCTCCGGTGGGAGATCGATACGGCATGCTGTTTCCCACGTCGCCTGCTCCAATCTCTGCCTTCCCGGCACCCATGCTGGTCCGTGGATACCACCTGTACGGACCTTTCCCGCCACCGCCGGTGGGCGCTCACTATCCGCCTCGTCGCTACATGGGACCACCGCCGCAGGCCGGCAACTGCTACTACACTCCCTTCGGCGGCAGACCCTGGGGGCCCCTGCCCCGCTACACGCCGTACGACGCCCCGGCCGACCCGTTGGAAGATGATATCTTCCTAGATGAGCACCATAAGGGTTGCTGTTGCTCCATCCAATGATTGATGGCGGAACGAAGACGATTCATGTCTCTCTCTTCTAGATCGAGATATATTTATGCTATCGAATAATTTAGCTGGAATATGTAAAACCAGGTTTCAAAAGTTCACATAGCTTTTCCCGTTCTCCATGAACAAAATCTGCTGTATTAATTACTACCGATGTTTGAGTTCCTTTTATGATTTTCTTTTGGTTTGAACATGAATAATCTGATCTTCTACCGTCTTAAGCTCATGTGATTTCCTTCAATGCATATGTATGTGTGGCCTAATGGAGTCATGGTCTCTTGTTGTGCTAGGTTAGTTGAATCGTACTCGTGCGCTCCGTAATGCCCTCCTTGACTATAGATCGGCACTAGCGCTAGTATGTAGAAGCAGCTGTCGATTACACGCTCTTTGTCCGTCCTTCGTACAGGAAATGCGTCTAACGAGCTCCTCCACGGTCACATCGTTCAGGTAATGCTTCTACGGTCACGTCGTTCAGGTCCTAGGATGGCGCAGCCGCGTGTACCTCGCCTGCCTTTCCTTGGAGGTGTTGAGTGACTCGACTGCCTTTCCTTGGAGGTGATCCGCTCGAACTGCCTAAGCAACCTCTGGACTGTCACCGGTTCACCCCCATCCGTCTACACGGTGTCCCACGCCTCATTTGGCATCTCTCCTTGTCGGCGTTGCCGCTCCTCCTCACCTTGGTGCGCCCACGGCTCAGCTGGTGCCTAGCGTTGTGTCAGCCGGCATGTGCGCAAACCGGATGGCGTCTAGGAGCTGGATGGGTTTGACGGTGCATAATAGTCTACTAACCTGGTTGATGCCCAAAACCTGAAAAGCTCGCCACATCAGCAGCGATTCCCGTGAAAATAATTGAGGCACCGGTCTCACAGTGTATGTGATGCCTCGTGTCAAAAAAAAAAGTGTATGTGATGTCCAAAAGAAAAGCAGGGCCCACATCTGGATTGATCGAGCCAGACTTTACTTTCCTTGCAGCGACTTCTTCTCATCCTCGTCGCCCGACAGGAAAAAAATCTCCTTCTCTAGAACAAAATCGGTCTCTGTCCCTTGCTCCCCTTCCCGATTTCTCATCGTCCTTGCCCAAAATCCACGCGAGGCAGTGGAATTTTTGCCGATTCAGCGGAAGGGCTCGGTGCGAAGCAGCAGATCCAGCGATTCGAGGAGCCCCTAGTCGATGCCGTCGTGGATCTCGCGCCACCGTGTGGCCAGATCGTCCTAGTGCATCTGCCCTTCGCGACGACGGGTATACGACGCCTCGCCAGGGAGCTACAGGTGGTGCTCTTCCTCGTCCTCATCCGCGTTCTTCTCGAACTGGCCGATGTGCGAGGCACCGAGGAAAGAACGGCTTTCCTGGAGGTGATCCGCTCGAACTACGTAAGCAACCCTGGACTGTCACTGGTTCACCCCCATCCGTCTACACGGCGCCCCACGCCTCCTTTGCCATCTCTCCATGTCGGTGTTGCCGCTCCTCCTCACCCAGCTGTGCCCACGACTCAGCTGGCGTTACCAGAAAAACAGCCGTTGTCATGTAGCACGGCGTTGTCATGGTCCGACCGCCGCGGGAACACGGGCAAAGACAACCTTTGCCATGTACAAATAACAACACACATGGTAAAGACACAATACACGACAAAGTCTGCCAGAACACACGACAAAAAATTTACGCACGACAATGGTTGGAGGAGGAACACGGCAAAGTAGCATCTAGGCACACGGCAAAGAAACATCGACGGCAAATCTATGGGCCCCGTAGCCCACTCGCCTCAATTAACGAAGCAGTGTTAACAGATCCGTTCTAGATGAAAGTTGGGTCATTGGATCTAAACTAAATAGATGGACAGATGTTGTTTGGGAGACCACGTCGCGGATTGATGACATGGCCTACCCACTGCGACCCGGTGACCCCACATCCGGCTACTTCTCCTCTTAGCTCTTGGACTCTCTACACAGCACCACTTAAACAAACTCATGTAGCCACGCACATCCGCTCAAGCTGCGCTGGTTCCGCCGGCCGCACGACTCGCACGATGACAAGCACGTCCAACTAGCAACCACCGTTCGTGCCGTCCTCCGCCAGGGCCTTTACCCGCGAGCTACCTATCCACCACGTTGTGGTACTCGCCGTGCAGTGGGAGAGCGTTGGCATCTCCGACCTGCAGCCGCCATGTTCGTGGCCTCGGGGCCTGACCTCGCTGCTCCGGCGCTGCACAACCACGGCGCTACCCCACTGCTCGTCTGCCGCCAGGGCCGTTCATCGACGCCTCACCGGCCGAGGACGTCGCCGCCGCCCCCCTCCATCTCTCTGTCCTTCATGCTCGCGAGGTGGAGACGCCTCACCGGACAACGACGTCGCCGCCGCTGCCACTCCATCTCTCCGACCTCGACGCTCGCGAGCTGGAGACGCCTCACCGGACGTCGATGCCGCCCTCCATCTCTCTGTCCTTGACGCCGCGATCTAGAGACGCCTCACCGGACGATGATGATGTCGTGGCTGCCGTCCTCCGTCTCTCCAACCTCGACGCTACCGAGTCGGAGATGCCTCACCGTCGCACGTCGTTGATGGCGGCGTCCACGGCGGCATCCCTTTTTTTAATCCACGAGGTAGCCTTTGCCAAGTGTTGGATGTGGCACAAGGCAAAGCTGAACTAACTGCTCCCAGACGTGGCCTTCCGTTATCGTTGTCAAGTCACTTTTCTTTGTCGAGTGACGAAGATGGCACACGACGTATTGTTAGGCCAAAACGCACGGCAAAGACTCTTTGTCGTAGCGATCATGCATTACCGTGTAGACTTTGTCGTGTGTCTACACATGGCAAAGCCTTTTTCATGTTTTTAGCCTCCTTTGCCATGATTTTCAGCCACATGGCAATAAGATGCTCTATGGTAGTGACTAAATCAGCATCAATAGATTCATCACAAAGTATATTTTCTTCTTAATATGTCTATTAAATATTGTAGATGTAGATATTTTTTCATAAACATTTGGTTGAAATTAGTAAGATTTGTTTTGACTAATCTCTATACTTCTTAGAGTATCTCCACTCGGGGGCCCTAAAGGCCCCCTAAAGGGGTATCGAGGGCGTCGGCCCATGTCATCGGATTGAAGACAAGTACACCATAAGAGGGTCCTCAAGGCGTGGGAAAAGGTGGGGTCTGAACGTACGGTTCTCCGGGACGGTGAGCACATAAGCTTACTCAGGTACAGATCCGACTGCAGTGGACGAATCCTACTCATTCTAGCAATCCAGTATATCGCTAGAGCCAGAAGTACAATAGATTACAAGAGAGGTTTCCCTGTGAGAGTTGTGGTTGTAGTGCGTTGCCCTAAAGGCTGATCCTTAGGACGGTTTATATAGTCATCCGGTCCTAGGGTTACAGGAGAGTCCTGTCCAGCTACGATACAGAGTCGGTTACATAGTACATCTTGGACTACAAGTATTCCTACAAGCCTACGTCGGTAAGTCTTCTGGGCCTTCCTGTAGCCGGAAGGGCTTTCAACTTATCTCCCTGACTGGGTCGCCCGTGAAGCATAGCTCTAACCCGAAGTGGGTCACCCTGATCAGCGAGTCACAGTGGGTATATCCGGAAAAGATATCCCCAACAGTAGCCCCTAGAAGCCTCCAAGATCCAAAGTTGGATTTCCTCATCTAGCTTGATTCTTCTTTGGCTGTAGAATCTTGAAGGGTTCCTCAAACTCCAAAACAAAACATAGGATCCGAGTCTCAGAATAAGTCATACCCATTGATATCTCATCATTGTTTCCCTACTCGATTTCAAACTGAGCAAGAATTTGGTCGGTGATGTAACTTGACAACTTTCTAGGTCTTGTCTTGTCACTGACAAATATACTGTTAGTGTGACCATTGGTGGGTCCGCATTGCGCGGGGTCGAGGTGTCGTTTCAATGTGAGCAGAGAAAATCGAGGCGGCGGAGCTTTCGCAAGGAAGTTGTCATTCTTGTTCCGCAATGTGTGGCATTAATTTCACGTGTTTACACACTAATCTTTGTGTAGATAGGTTTATAAGGAATAAATCCCCTCGTTTTCTTCCACTTGTGCTCTCATTCTCCCTATAGGGGTTCGTGTATGAAAACAATAAATTTTTACCCTACTCCCCTGAACCCCTTTGTTGCTAGGACCTATCTATTAGTAATAGGTAACGGGAGGGCCTTTTTGCGAACTTACCGTTGAAGACCGAAAAGTGTTGTCAACGCTCGGGAGAGCGTGGTTGATGTAGACGAGCCAAAGCAGACCTCAAGATCGTGATGAAGTCCTTGCGCTCCTGCGGCTCCAATGACTTGAGTGCCTCAAATGTGACACCTCGCAGGGAGTTACATGCATTCAGTGCCTGGCGATGACTCTCGCTTCCCTGATCCAGCAGCTGTTGTGGAAGTAGAGCTCCTGGATTGGAATCCTGCAGCGCGATGGTGCTCCGCAGTGAAGATGTATCTCGTTTGCGCAGTCCGGACTTGGGACCATGGTCACGGGAGAGAGAGAATATCAATTGGAGGTCTCACCAAAAGTAAGGAAACCTTTATTGAATATTGTGTGTATTTTCTGGTCAAAATACCCCACTATATATTGGGGGAGGGGAAGGTACTACCTCCCTCAAAGTCCCGGTGTGGGACTAAAGGAGGGGAGAGGAGGGCAGCCGCCAACCGGCCCTGGTGGGCCCCGCGCAGGGGGGCTAGGCCTAACGGGCCTCCCCTTCCCTCTTTCTCCTTGCCTTTCCCTCATGGGCCCTTCTCCCTCCGGAATTTGGCTCATTAAGCCTTTTTGACCTTTAATTGATTTCTGTTTTATTAAATAATTATGAATAAATGATTAAATCAATATTTAACATTCATTCACATATTATTCAATCTCCGTGGTTATGGAACTCCTTCCACCTCCACTTTGGACATCCTCCGGACTTATCAAAACCCTTCCGGTTTTCTCTCTTTCTATTCTTCGGTGATTCTACTGATCCTATAAACACTCTCTAAGCATAATCAAGCCCTTAAGCATGATACCCCACGGTTCAAGAACACTCCAGACATGGTCGGGACACTCTCGGACCAATGATCAACAGAGGGACCTGGATGGCCATGTGACCCCTGTGCACTCCACGAAGATCTTTCGTTGATTGAACCGGACTGTCGTGTCTTATTCCTTTTGTCTCTCGATACTTGCATTGCGTGAGATCTGATCAATGACATCACCATATTGCGTTCAATCTCGTTACCGAAAAATGCTACTTGACTCGTTCCGATAAGTGATATCCCTGTGATCAAATCACACGATGCGCAGCTATTGGATATAGCTTCTCCGAGGGGGCCCTCGAGTATCTTTCCGTCACGCGGATGGACAAATCCCGCTCTTGACATATATTGCCTCTACTGTTCCTACGAATACCTGAACACACCTTTATGATCACCATATTACCAAGTGACGTTTGATCCTATCTAAGCACTCTCGGGAGACAGTGATTGATATAGCCTCACGGTCTAAGGAATAGTCTACTAGGTATATTCTAATCATCATAAATTGAACTTCGTGACATGATCGGGTCACGATGTTTAGGTTAGGTATTAGTTTATCATTTCATTCTCAGAATGAGGTGACTCATTTCCAACTGGCATAAATGCCACATGATCAGGAAACCTTGATCATCTGTTGACCAATGAATCAGTGACTAGACTTTTCACCAGGAACCCCTAGTTGTTTATATATCACACGTGATTGACATTTCCTTTCAATACAGTTATAGCATGATATAAAACTTCATCATGAACTATATGAAGTATGATAATAAACCTTATTATTATTTTTCTCTAGGGCATATTTTCAACAGTCTCCCACTTGCACTAGAGTACAAATAAACTAGCTGCATTTGTTCTTAATCACTGGCACCATGTATACCGGTACCTTGAACATGCTTGCTTATGGAAGAGGTTGAGTCTTGGGACTGTACCTTACAGTCCCAAATCCTTTGCAACTTACTAATGTCACCTAGATTGACATTAATACTTTATCATCACATGATAACATCTTTGTGTATGCATCGTCGTTATGGCAGCAGAACAAAGCCGGTTTCTAGGATCCTATAGTGACTTTAGATCAACCTCGAGGGCTTTCTCATGCGCACTGTGCCTTGGGACACATCATTCTATGTTAAAAGTGAACTAGCCCCGCCATAACATTATACATCACTTTAGATTATACCCTTATCTTTTATTATAAATGTAATTATCAAAACACTAGTGCATCCTGTGCAACTTTCGATATTTTGTTCACCTCGCTACCTACTTGACTTTAGTCGGTATTATTGATACAAGAGTTTCCAACATATTCCCTTATAACATAACCATTTATGCTTAAGATATCTCATCCTTCATGGATTTGGAATTATGTCTACAGTTCTCAATTAGACACTCTGGACTAATTTAGCTCAATGTTCCGTGATTCATACTTAATCACTTTTCAAACGTTCCTTCTTGGATCATATATTATGTTTAAGTTGTCACCATAGTTTTCCAACATAGAACCTATTTCTCAACATAGTGGATGATGATCATCCTTTTCTTTTTTTCAACCATTGATGTTAAACTTAATGCTATTCCTAATTTGAGTTATCAAGGACCAGTTCCTTAATTAACTTCTATTCTAAAACTCCTTTCAGAATCCTTTTAGGAATACTACATAATATCATAATATACTTATTATCAACTTCTAATTCCTATAAATCTTGATTTATTGGTAATTGCCCTTTCATTCTTAATGGTCGTATACAATTAAGGATCAATCCTTACGCTCCCACTCAAAATATGTTCCCAACATATTTGAGTTTGAAACTTATATTACTCCCACTCAAAAATATGTCATTCACATATTGTTTTAGGAAGACTTGAATAGCTCCCACTCAATTTCATGCAAATTGCATATCCACTAGAACGACTTCAAAATCCTTTGATTAATTATCAAACTTGAGAGTTTTATTATGAGACACTAGTACCTTACTAGTATTAAATCCATTAGACTTTCAACACATTAGAATCAAATTCATTTGAATTTGTCCAATACTTTATTCATGACAACTCATGCTTTTGTCATTCACCTTTTCCTTCATGACTTTGCAGTCATTTGGAAAAGTCAAGTAACCCTTTACTTGTTAAGATTCAACAACCAATTGCTTTCTAATCTTAATTGAATTTTGTCTCTAGGACTTCTCATAATTCTAGTTTACCATTATTTCCTTAGTAGTTCGTAGGTATGTGATATTCCGGTAATACGACAAATGATTCACAAATGTCTCCATACAAGATGTGGAGTACATTTTGGATCCTACTTTGTGTAGTGAAAACACTAGTGGGGAAAACAGAATGATCATTATCATTGATTCTTTCCGTTATAAAGAGAATCGTTCAGGAATGCTTTCCATTGCACTTCTCAACACTCTGATGCAGGGTTTTGAATCCTCATCATGTTTTTCACTATCTTCCAAAAGCTTCACATTCGAGAACATAAACTTTCTCGAAAAAGAACCAAAGTTTAAGCAATACTAATTTTTCCTTTCTTTTGGTTCTAGCCATGGGATTCGTATTCATTTTACCAATTAATACTCTACAAGGACTTATTCGCTATTGTTTTGGTTATATCGAATAACCCCAAAACTTTCACGACAATCCATACAATATATGGCGCCAATCTCACGAATTCATATGGTTTACTATATATTCTAATTGTGTTCTAACTATTTCTAACTAATGGTCTTTACATTTATAATACAACGAATTATTTGGCGCTATTCACCCACTTGATATCTAATATCACATTGTGATGTTTTGCATTTTGACATTTCAAACGCACTACATTTCACAATTTTCTTTATGTGAATCTTATAAAGTTGAATTTCATTACTATTTATCAAACCGTAGTAATTAGATTCTCATTTATATTTAATACCCTTTGTTGATGAAATAACTTGATCATATCAAATAGTTTCATACTCATGTTTTATTTAGTAAACTTCTTTACAAATTTAAACAATCATATAATGATATTTACTATTTTGTTAAAACACAATACATCGAATATGTATTCTATTTCAACAATTCATCAAAACACTTCGTATTCATGTAATACACAGTGTTTAAGTTATTTTGCCGAACTTAGGCATGATTCATATGTGACAAGAAATCGAATGACTTTCACATATTATCACATAACTATGAATTTAAACAATGGTTTCATTCAAAATGAATATATCATTAAGTTAGGTATTTTCAAGGCATTTATCAATATTTTAGAAATGTTCATGCATTATCAATTAGTTTCAAAACAAGGACAATTCACACATAATCGAACAAGATATGAACATGAATAGAAATCATTCATAAAATTAGAACAACTATTTGTTACAAACTCATATGAATGACCGTCTCACGAAGTGTGAGACACACTAAAGAAGTTCACCATCTATCGATTACAATAATCATCCTAAAACCATAAACTAAGTGATAAATGTTGAGGGAGAGTGTCGTTTGTTGGGCCACCAAGAGAAAAACAAAACTTTTTTCTACGCGGTGAACCCAAGATCAAGCTGAGGTAGTAGGCCACGAGAATTACCACTAGACGCGCGGTTGCGGAATCGATGAAACACGTCGCTTGATGCAGCGTAGTCCTCACGATCCGTTCCTGTTCCACGCCTCATGATCCGTTCCGGTTCCACGATCGTCAAAGTGCTAAACGTACATCACCTCCGCCGGTATCCACACGTACGAGGAGGAGCGCCGGTGATGGACTGCTAGGTCCGGTACGGCGGCGACATGACGGACTGGGGCTAGGGTTTCCAACACATGGAGTGACCTCACCTTGTGCTCTAAGCACCTGCGCCCCAGCTTATATAGGGAGTGAAAGTGGGATCCACTCACTTGTGGCCCATTCACTAAAAGGCCTATATTAGCCACTGCAAGTCCCACTTGCTGACTAAGGCCCTGTCTCTATTTGGGTCCAACCCAAATAGATTTCCTGTTTGGGTCTAACCCAAACTTGCTCCCGCTCTTAAGTGTGTGACCCGACAGGCTCATGGTGACCCGGACACGATCCGAGTCTCACTCGTGACCGACCAGTTGGTAGCGGCTCCTAGCAGAACGTGCCAACTCCCAAGTACCAAAGAGTCATGACAACATGCCTTTCAATGTGACTTTCGTCTAAGTCCCTTTTGCCTCATGATATACCTTGTCAGACTATAGGCGAATAATCGTCATCCCTAAAATAGTCCGACTCTCTTTCTCGATCCGAGATAAGTGATTCATCCGACTAACTCTTAGTCGGTTGCCTCGGTTAACACTTAACACTTAACACTTAACCGAGTCACGCATGGCCATGCTTTCCGAATCATATCTTCCGAGAGGGCCCAGAGAATATCTCTCCAGACGGAGGGGCAAAATCCCATCTTGGTTATTCACATTACGCAGCTTAATTCTCAGTCGACCCGAACTCCGCCTTTAGAACTGCCCAGTGACGGAACAACGTTTGACAGAACCTAAGTCGGTGACCCTCAACTCGGATTATGCAATAACCTCAGGTTTAAGGATTACATTGATTGAGATATGCAAATGACGACTTGTTCGTTGCATCTCAATATGGGTCAGTCCGACTCGCTAAACTCTTTAGCCGAATCCATGTAAGTCGGAATAGCATCTCCATGCCCATGACAAGTGGAACCTAGTCATCTGCCGACTTTCACATTGGTCTAAGTTATGTGTCCAGCACAACCTCAATCACCAATGACAATTAGTACGAACAACATGAATATATAGTTGCACAATCAAATCACATATTCGATGATACATATCAGCAGTTCATACATGGACCATAAGCTTATGAATACATTGGGAATAACATCATACATGATTGCCTTTAGGGAATATTCCCAACAGTCTCCCACTTGCACTAGAGTTAATCATCCGACATCACATGTCTAGGCATCTAATGCCCATAGCTCTCAGGTGCGCCTCATGCTTCGGCTGTGGAAGTGGCTTTGTCAACGGATCCGCAATGTTTGCATCTGTGTGTACCTTGCATAACTTGATATCACCTTGATCCACGAACTGGCGAATAAGGTGGTACCGCATGAGTATATGTTTGTTCTTCTGGTGTTGTCTAGGTTCCTTGGCTTGTGCAATAACACCATTGTTGTCACAATACACGTCTAATGGATTGGACGAGCCCTGAACCACACCAAGATCCATGAGGAAATTCCTCATCCAAACGGCTTCCTTTCCCGCCTCTGAGGCAGCAATATACTCAGCCTCTGTCGTCGATACAGACACTGTCTCTTGTTTGGAACTCTTCCAGCTCACAGCCCCTCCGTTTATCACAAACACGTATCCAAATTGCAAACGAGAATCATCCGAGTTAGTGAGATAACTCGCATCCGTGTAACCCCTTACACTGAGTTCATCCTCACCTCCATAAACCAGGAACATATCCTTAGTCCTTCTCAAGTACTTGAGGATATTTTTAGCCGCTGCCCAGTGGATTTATCCAGGGTCAGCCTGGTACCTGCTCACAACACTTAGAGAAGAGGAAACATCCGTCCTAGTACAAATCATAGCGCACATGATGGATCCGACTACAGAAGCATACGGAATCGAACTCATCCGACTTTGCTCATCAGTTGTCGAAGGACACTGAGTCATGCTAAGTTTTACGCCATGGGACATCGGTAAGAACCCCTTCTTAGACGATTCCATGTTGAACTTCTTCAACACTTTGTCCAAGTATGTACTTTGACTCAATCCAATGAGCCGACTTAATCTATCTCTATAGATCCGGATTCCTAGTATGTAAGTCGCCTCACCCAAGTCTTTCATCGAAAAAATATTTTCCAATGATTCCTTAGTCTCTTGCAACATCTGGACATCATTTCCAATCAGTAATATGTCATCCACATATAAGATCAGAAAGTTTACTTTGCTCCCACTAAACTTCTTGTATAAACAAGAATCATGATCACTCTTGATGAAGCCAAACGATTTGACGACCTCATCAAAGCGAATGTTCCAACTCTGAGATGCTTGCTTCAACCCATAAATGGATTTTCGAAGTTTGCATACCTTGTCAGCATTAGCCGGATCGACAAAAACCTCGGGCTGTATCATATACACGTCCCCGGTTAAAATTCCATTAAGGAAAGCCGTCTTGACATCCATCTGCCATATCTCATAGTCGAAATAGGCTTCTATAGCTAACATGATCCGAACTGATTTAAGCATCGCCACGGGAGAGAAAGTCTCATCGTAGTCAACTCCTTGAACTTGTCGGAACCCCTTTGTGACAAGCCGTGCCTTATAGATAGAAACATTTCCATCCATATCAGTTTTCTTCTTGAACTTGTCGGAACCCCTTCGCGACAAGCTGTGCTTTATAGACAGAAACATTTCCATCCATATCAGTTTTCTTCTTAAAGACCCATTTGCACTCGACGGGTCTTACACCGTCTAGCAGATCAACTAAGTTCCAAACTTGATTTTCATCCATGGACTTTAACTCGGATCTCATGGCTCCAAGCCATGACTTAGAATCAGAACCCACCATCGCTTCCGAATAAGTTGCCGGCTCATCACTGTCTAACAGTAACACATCACGAACACTTCGCAATCTGGCCGATCTTCGCAGTGTCGGTGCTGTTTCCGGCTCAGGTACCATGACCGGCTCAACCTCCAAGGCTTTTGCTGACTTGCTACTGGCCGGTACCTCTCGAATTTCTTCGAGTTGCACCGTGCTCCCACTGACTCCCCGACTGAGAAACTCTTTCTCAAGGAAGACACAGTTCCGAGCGACAAACACTTTGCCCTCTTCTCGGTTGTAGAAGTAGTAACCCAAGGTTTCCCTCAGATATCCTATGAAAATGCACTTATCTGACTTAGCTGTAAGCTTGTCCGACTGAAGTCGCTTGACAAAAGCTTCACAACCGCAAATCTTAAGAAAAGATAAACTCGGCTTCTTGCCAGTCCACATCTCATGCGGTGTCTTCTCTACCGACTTTGATGGTACTCTGTTTAGTGTGAACGCTGCAGTTTCTAGACAATAACCCCAAAATGATAAAGGTAGATCTGTCCGACTCATCATTGATCGTACCATGTCCAACATGGTCCGACTCCTCCTTTTCGATACACCGTTTCTCTGCGGCGTTCCTGGAGGAGTGAGCTGGGGAACTATTCCACAACTCTTCAGATGGTCATCAAACTCATGGCTCATGTACTCGCCTCCTCGGTCCGACCAAGAAACTTTATTTTCTTGCGAAGTTGATTTTGTACCTCATTCTGGAATTCCTTGAACTTTTCAAAGGCATCCAACTTATGTTTCATCAAGTAGATATATCCATACCTACTCAAATCATCAGTGAAGGTAATGAAGTACTCATAACCACCTCTGGCTGTCGTGCTCATTGGGCCACATACATCACTATGTACTAGTCCCAATAAGTCAGACACCCTTTCACAACTCTTTGCAAAAGGTGTCTTGGTCATTTTGCCGAGTAGGCAGGATTCACATGTCTCGAATGACTCCAAGTCGAACGAAGTTAGGAGTCCATCATCATGGAGGTTCTTCATGCGTTTCCAACTTATATGACCAAGTCGACAATGCCAAAAGTAAGTCATATTCAGATCATTTGGTTTCAACCTTTTCACATTTATGTTATAGACAGATTCTCCCTCAAGATTAAAAATGAATAATCCGTCCTAGACGGGTGCAAAGCCACGAAACATATCATTCAAATATAAAGAACAACCATTATTCTTAATATTCGACTCATAGCCTTGTCTCATCAAACATGAGGCAGAAATAATGTTTCGACTAAGCACTGGAACATAATAACAATTATTTAGCTCCATTAAGAATCCAGAAGGTAAATGAAGTTGCATCGTGCTGACTTCCAACGCAACAACTCTTGCTTTGTTGCCGACCCGAATGTCAACCTTGCCTCTTGCCACGCTCCTAGTTCTTACCAGTCCCTGCAATGAGTTGCATATGTGAATGACTGATCCGGTATCATATACCCAAGAACTACCAGGTGCATCGGCAAGATAAATGCCTATAACATTGCAAACAAGCGTACCTGAGGCGGAAGTCACACCTCCACTCTTGGCTTTGTCAGCCAGATACTTGCTGCAATTCCTCTTCCAGTGGCCATCCGACTTGCAGTAGAAGCAAGTGGATCCGGCTGCAGGAGATGGCTTAGTCCCTGAGGAAGCGCTTTGGACTGGGTCCTCAGCCTTACCTCCTGACTTTGCCTTCTTCTTCTTAGTCCAAGAACTCTTCTTGAACTTAGCCTTATTCTGCACCATCAACACTTGACTGGCACCTTTCTTGAGATCCGCCTCAGCCTGCTTGAGAATCCCATGCAATTCAGTGAGCTTCTTATCCATACCATGCATGTGGTAGTTTGATATGAACTGACCATATGCACTAGGAAGAGAGTTCAGAATTATGTCCGTAGCGAACTCTTCACTAATGGGGTAGCCAAGCCTTTCCAGAGACTGCACGTAACCAACCATCTTGATCACATGTGGACTCAGTGGATCGCCATCCTTAAGCTTGCAGCTCAACAAAGCCTGAGAGACTTGATACCTCTCAGTCTTTGCCTGAGCCTGGAACATACTTTTGAGGCTTTCGATCATATCATAGGCCTCAACATTCTCGAACTGCTGCTGCAAGTCCGGTTCCATGTGAGCAAGCATAAGACAACTAATCTCCATGGATTTATCACAAATCCGACGGTAGGCATTGGTGGCTGCGACAGTCGCATTCTCGTCCGGCTCAGCTGGAAGTGGGTTGTCTAGGACACGGCCCCTTTTTTCTTGTTTGAGAACAATTCTCAGATTATGATACCAGTTGGTGAAATTAGTTCCATTCAGCTTATCTTTCTCTAAGATGGTTCTCAAAGCAAAACCGGAAATCTGAGGAAGACTGCTAGGTGCCATTGATCTACAACAGAAAATATGAAAAACACTTCAGACATGTATCCATAAAGAGCAAGCATATTAAACATTTTAACATTTATGCTCCCACTAGAACCAACACCCCTCCGATGGTTACTTAGTGATTCAGGACCCTAAATAAGCAATTCGACTAGTGAGCTTTAGCATCACCGCTAGCCGTCAAGTGATCTAGGTAGACAACTCCTTGTCAATCGTATCTCATACGACTCCTGTTGGATGGGTGGCATCCATGCCCCGGCTCCCATCCGACTTTTCCCCGAGTCCCACAACTGTTGTGATAGACCCGTCTAGATTACCAAGTGCTTCTACTATAAGAGTCTGACTCGAACCCACCTAGTCGGAAAGAATTGATAACACCTCAATTTTATGAGCCCACTACCACAAATGTCCGACTTGTGATGGTGCAGCACTGGCAGGGAAACCGACTAGACCTTCTTTGAGGGATTACTTTCTACCAACTATCTAATAGAGGTAAACCAGAGACATAACAATAACACAAAATAAAGCAATTATAATGTGAAATGGTATGGCTCTCTTCATGGCGATCTCCATCTCCACAAAGCTTGTAATTTGACTCGTGTCAACTCTTGTTACGTGCCGCCTTACACCATGTAGCCGACTTGTACATCGACTTGCATGCCTTTCGGATTCTCGAAACAGCTACACTAGCTAGTAATGTAAATTACATAGAGAATCCAACACGCAGGTTGTTATACAATAAGATGACAACACCTAGGCTCCAGCCGGCTGACAAAAACCATGATACGTAGATTACGTATGGATTACACACATCACATGCACATAAGCCATACCATTCACAACATCATCCTGCAAAAAACAAGTTATGCATAGATACGATATCTACCGGCGTTGTGAAACTCGCAACGACATCTAAGGCGCTACGACAGCGCGAAGCCGGCGGGAAAAACGCAGATCTCATCTGCATTCTGGACATGGATTTCGTCATCGGATAAAATAATTTTACCCAAATCCGATTCGGACTTTGATTCAACCACACTCTTTGATCTTTGATCACCGCATCCGGGTTTACGTGTCACAGTCTACCCTGATGGAGGAAGCCGACCGGTAGGGGTATGTCGTTCCACGACCTTAGCAGTTAGATCACGGAAACCAGATCATCCATTCCCCCAAGTACAGTTGATCCAATCAACTTTGTACAAAACCGATCTATCTCATAGACCGACCACCAAAACTGTAATTAGATCCAATCTAACGCCAACCAAATATCACATATGCACGATCTCGAGCCTAAAACCAAAAGCTAACGCTCTGATACCACTATTGGGCCACACAGAGAAAAAGAAAACTTTTTCCTATGTGGTGAACCCAAGATCTAGCTGAGGTAGTAGGCCATGAGAATTACCACTAGATGCGCGGTTGCGGAATCGATGAAGCACATCGCTTGATGCAGTGCAGTCCTCACGATTCGTTCCTGTTCCACGCCTCACGATCCGTTCCGGTTCCATGATCGTCGAAGTGTTGAATGTATAGCACCTCCGCCGGTATCCACATGTACGAGGAGGAGCGCCGACGATGGACTGCTAGGTCCGGTACGGCGGCGACAGGACGGACTGGGGCTAGGGTTTCCAACACATGGAGTGACCTCACCTTGCTCTCTAAGCACCTGCGCCCCAGCTTATATAGGGAGTGAAAGTGGGCTCCACTCACTTGTGGCCCATTCACTAAAAGGCCTATATTAGCCACTGCAAGTCCCACTTGCTGACTAAGTCCATGTCTCTATTTGGGTCGAACCCAAATAGATTTCCTATTTGGGTCTAACCCAAACTTGTTCCCGCTCTTAAGTGTGTGACCCGACAGGCTCATGGTGACCCGTACACGATCCGAGTCTCACTCGTGACCGATCAGTTGGTAGCGGCTCCTAGCAGAACATGCCAACTCCCAAGTACCAAAGAGTCATGACGACATGCCTTTCAATGTGACTTTCGTCTAAGTCCCTTTTGCCTCACGATATACCTTGTCGGACTATAGGCGAATAATCGTCATACCTTAAATAGTCCGACTCTCTTTCTCGATCCGAGATAAGTGATTCACCCGACTAACTCTTAGTCGATTGCCTCGGTTAACACTTAACCGAGTCACGCATGGCCATGCTTTCCGAATCATATCTTCCGAGAGGGCCCAGAGAATATCTATCTAGGCGGAGGGGCAAAATCCCATCTTGGTTATTCACATTACGCAGCTTGATTCTCAGTCGACCCGAACTCCGCCTTTATAACTGCCCAGTGACGGAACATTGTTTGACAAAACCTAAGTTGGTGATCCTCAACTCGGATTGTGCAATAATCCAGGTCTAAGGATTACATTGATTGAGATATGCAAATGACGACTTGTTCGTTGCATCTCAATATGGGTCAGTCCGACTCGCTAAACTCTTTAGCCGAATCCATGTAAGTTGGAATAGCATCTCCATGCCCATGACAAGTGGAACCTAGTCATCTGCCGACTTTCACATTGGTCTAAGTTGTGTGTCCAGCACAACCTCAATGACCAAGGACAATTAGTATGAACAACATGAATATATAGTTCCACAATCAAATCACATATTCGATGATACATATCAGCAGTTCATACATGGACCATAAGCTTATGAATACATTGGGAATAACATCATACATGATTGCCTCTAGGGCATATTCCCAACATCGTTGTCCATCATCATCATGCTCGCCATCAACACGCAACGTCACCTCCTCTCCAGCAAGCAACTCGCATGCAGAAGGACCTGTTTTCAGCAAAATAGAACAAGTATCAAATATACTTAACATTACAATATGTGTTTGTAAGATTATAACATTTATGAAATTGTATATCAAATATATACCTTTGTCATCGATGACCTCACCGGTGATTGTTTCCACCTTTATGTTTCTGAAACGCAATATGAAATCCTGGAAATCCAATGTTTCTATATCACCACTCATAATGCTATTACGGACGTGTCCTTCATAGCTAGGAGGTAGTGATCGAAGCAACATGCCTATCGCAAATGACTCAGTCATCCAATGGTCTACGAAGTAAACCAGTCTCATGTGTGCATCAAGCATGCGCTCCAAGTGACTCTTCAGACAAGTGTGTTCCTCCATCTTTATAGAAAGGAACTCTCCAAGCAGCTCATGCTTCCACATGCGCACGTGGCTTATGAACTCTACTCTCAGCTGATTCACCATCCAATATCGATCAAGATCACCCATGAGTGGATGTAGTTCATTGACCATTCTGTAATGCATTATTATATGAATAAAGGTTGATATCTCTTGGAGATAGTAGTGGTCTACCTGCTCCTGTGGGGTCTTATAGCCATCAGGCTCGGCCAATTCCATCGTGCGGTGTATGTAATCTACCACATGATTCCTAGTACGGAGATTATTCAGGCGCACAAGCCAATCAGGGAAGTTGGATCCATCAAGTCTAAGTTTCTCACCAACTACCCACTCATCAACATCAAAGTAACCTTCACGCTGAGCCATCTCTACATTTATAATTGTAAAAAGGAATTTAGACTAAGTTTATAATTAAATGAGTTAATAATAACTCCACTAAAAACACCTATCCCCTGAAGGGTTCTAGTGATTACACGACACTTTTTATCCACATCTACCCCGATCGTCACGGCCATCAATGTGGGTGCTAGGGTGGATGCCTAAACATTGGTCACATAATTCATGTGACTCGTGCTCGATCTTTCGACCATCCGTGTTCCGAGGCCATGCCTACACATGCTAGGGTCGCTAACTCAGCCTTAGTGTATTCGCTGTGCAACATGGCTTACACCCACTGTATGCGAAGAAGTTATTTACAGTGAGAACTATAATCTTGTAAGCCTTGGAAGAAGTTGCAATATGAAGTTAAGGAAGTTAATAGATGGAAGTCTTGTCCACCTTATTGTCTTAAACCCTGATGAAGAACCTAATCTCATAGAACCATCAATGTCACATTAGGTAAGTGGTTTGTGGTAATTATAAACTCTACAAATCAAGTAGAATTTGATTTGGCAAATCACCAAATATGGAGGACCATGAAACTTATATCATCCCATTACAAACCAAAAAGATTAATCCCTTCTTATGTATATATGTAAATCATTTATGAAGATAAGTTAGAACAAGATTCTATATACATGAATACACATCTCAAACTAGTACCATTCAGATTATCAAGTGAAGTTAGAATAATTTCTATAAGATCTTCTTATAGGAAGGAAATCCCTAAAACTCTAATCATTATTAATATTTCCTAATGGAAAGACTTTTAATATAACAAAATATATTTCGTGGCCTAATAAGAAATTAAGGGAAGAGGATTATAAATTCTACAAACAATAATATTCATGACTTAGAAAGTTTCTGCACATTTTAAAGTCTTATGGAATTCATATGTGAAATGAAATGGTAAAAAACAGAAATAAAAATGGAAATAGAAAAAGAAAATAGAAAGAAAAAAGGGACCGGGCCGAGCCAGTAGACCAGCTTGGGCCGCAGCCCATCCGCTATGTGCCGCACGCGAGCAGCAGCAGCAAATCTTCGCACGCTTTGCCATGGCCCAGTACCAGCCCATCTAGTCTGTCACTCTCTGACTGACCGGTGGGTCCGAAGAAGGACCGTGGGTTGAGCCTGAGTTTTGGCTAGGGGGTTTCATGCAAAATGGCCGTCATCGTCACCGATACGAACACAGGTTGCTCGCTGGCCGGAGCTCCGCCGTCCGTCGCTGCGCCGTGATGTAGGCCTCGTCTAGATTCGTGCCATCGACGCCTGGAGGGGATAAGAAAGCCACCGCGATGCCCTGTCCATCCTCATCCTCAATTCCTCTCTTCTATTTCCTCTTTGTGCCGCGAGGAGCAGAAACTACCTCGCCGGAGTTCATCGTCCTCGTCGTCTCCGACCACCAGAGCTCCAACAGAGGGCACTCCCATGCTCGCCGTACTCTTCTCATTCTTCCTAGCTAGGCCACGGTAGCTAGAGGGCCCCCAATCAAGCCAATCGACACCTTTGTCTGTCGCTCGCCGTCGACCCTGGCGACGCCATCCGAGCTCCCCTCTCCTCACCGTCGCCTCTACAAGCTTCCAGGTGAGCTCTTGTTTCTAATGATCCACTCTGATTCCACCCTAGCCCTCCGTAGCACCATCTCCACGAGCAACCGACACTGCCGCTGTTGTCCGCCGTCGATAGTAAGTTTCCGATGACCAAATCATAGCGGCGCACGCGCAGCTAGGCTCGCCATCACCTCCTCTTTCCAACGCACCACTCCACAGCCGCGCACCCGCTCGGAATCACCGCCGGCGACCACGATCCGGTGGTGATGGTCGTGCCGACATCATCGTGACGCTGTGCTTGCGTCACCGTCTACACAGCCAGCCAGTTTGACCGGTCCACGCCCACGTGGCCTGTCGACGTGGCCTATGGCCCATCTGTCTGTGACTGCGGCTAGGATTACTGTTAGTATAAAAAGTATTATCTGTTTAGTAAATATATAAAACCAAATAAGTTATATATATATATAATTTCTAGAAATTGAATAAAATAGTTAAATCTTGTTAATTCTATATCTTTTGTTTTATAATTTAGAAAAATGCATATAATATATCAAAATGCTTAGAAAAATAAAATCTATAATTTAACCTTACTATCAAATATTATTGTGTTAATTATTTAAATAATAATTATTTAATAATGATTTTATAAGTAATAAAACTTTAAAAATTCATATTTTAATATTAGTAAATAAGAAAAATATAAATAAAATACCAAAATTCTTATAAAAACAAAATCTACATTTACAAACTTGTTTAAGTTATTTTCGTATCATTTAACCAATATTTATTATTTATTAGGTATTTATAAAGCGAATAAACTTATAAAAAATCATATCTTATTATTTAAAATTCACAAAAATACTTATAATATACCAAAATGATCACAAAAATGAAATCTACACACTAAAAATGTCAACTCATACTTTTAAAATAAAATAAATGGTAAAGGTCTAATAAATCTTATTTAAACCCTTTTCTTTTATTTATTTATTAAAAATATATAAATACTTACTATTACCTTTAGCATTGCTTGTTTAAAGTCTAAAAAGTGTAATAACAAATGCAAGTTATGGTTAAATAAAGTTAAAATAGGTCAAACCATTTTAAAATATATCTACTAAAACTATCATCTCAAAGTAAGGATATTTTAGTTTTCCTAAAATATTTTACCAATAATAAAATCAAGTAAAATGGTATATTGTTTATCACAAGAATTCTATACACTTGTAAAGACACCATCTCATTCAAGTAATAACATTTACATTCTAACTTCATGGAGTGTTAAAAGTCTCCATTTACTAGTAGAATAGCTACTCAACAATACTAGTTGTTTTCTACTTTAGTACTTATAATTAATAAGAAACCTTAAAGTGTTAACCTTAAGTTTAAATACTTTTTACTTTGTAAAGTAATGTTTTCCCCAAGAGTTATTCTTTTAAGAAACATTAAAGTAAACCTTGAACACTTCTTTAAAAGCTCTAATTGATTCTTAGTCTTGTTTAAGAAATATTTTAGATACCATGATCCATTTGAATGCTTTAATATTATATACTACTTGTTGTATTTACTTATTGTTTCACACACACTCTCATCAGCCTTAATAAGAAACACAAGTGTGAAACTGACATAAAAGTGGAACACATTTTAAAGATATCATCACAAACTCCAAACCCTAGTTCAGATATGGCTATTCCAGGAATTCGCTTTTATCAAATTTCATTACATTACTTATGCATCGTTGCATCTTGCTTCTTTAAACATTAGTCCTTACCGGACCAATGATGCTATTTACAGAATTTGGATCTTCTATTGTCTTGAAGACCGTGAGTGCATAATCTTGCAATCACAAAAGGCAAGTTCACAACCTGCTCATGTCCTTTGATTATTTTTCTATCAAATGCTTGTAACTCAAATGTTGTCATCACCTACATTTCAAAAAGGTTAGAAAACACTATTTTTATAATAATATGATTATGGATTATTTACCAGATGGTAATAATCTACTGATATAGTTCCAGTGGTAAAGGAACATAATATCTAGGACTTAACAAGCAATGTCGCCCGTGATTCTAGCGCCATGTATTACGCGTCAACCATGAGACTTGGAATGGGACGAGAAAGTCAGTTGTATCTTCTCCCTTTCGTATGGACGGATGACCTTATCATGAGGCTATTGATTTCTCGTGGAGTTCCAAAGAATCCAGCACATGGGAGGGGCCCCTTAGTTCCCCGCGAGCTAGGTGTCTAGATTATCTATGCATCTCTAACTAGGTTTGAGTTCACCATAGCTGATGGTGACCGCCAGACAGAGCTGTGTACGGAGTCTCTAAGAGGCTACCCAAAGAGTAACCGTGGTAGTTGTCTCAAGGGATCGTGTCTCATACAGGGTCACGGAGAGGGCAGTACTGGCTTGGAACTTAAGTTGGGTCTCAAACCATGGAAGTTTGAACAGGGACATACTCCCGGCTATGCAACAAAGCTTAAGGACTCTTGTGGGAAAAGTGATGCACCTCTGCACAGTGTAAGAATTGTGATATGTTACTCCCTGTTCCGGGAAGGAGCTACGAACGCGGCAGGAAAGGAACCCCACGAAGGTTCTGGTCAACCTGTGAAGGCTGTCGGACATAGTTTTCAGAATAAAAGCAACATTTGAAGAAATGTTTACGAAAACCTGCATTACCTACGACCTCTGGTTTGTGGCTGTAGAGATAGTGCATCATACACTCCTTTTTAGTGAACTTGATTAGTACGCTCGTACTCAACCGTACCTTCTTAACCCTTGCTAGGTTCTAAGCCATTGAAGACGACGTCAACATCAATTTCTGCTCAAGAAATCATCATCGACAACTCAAGTTCTTCAATAAAGTCAATGAAGTCAACATATACATCAGCTAAAGTGAAGATAAAGTGTCGGTTTAGATAGGAGTAGATTCTCTAGCCATAAAACCTATTTCTATAGAGCATTGCAATAGCAGCAATGGCAAGCTAAATAGTTTAGATACTAGTCTTAGTTACTAGATAGTTCTGAGTTATTATTTCTGGTTCTTCTTTGTAAGAAGTTCTTTCTCTCTCTTTAACCTAGAGTGTTCTCTAGATCTTTTGTAAAGATTCGAGTTGTAATCTATAGTCATGTCTTGGACCTGCTGTGTTTCTGTTGCACCACTCTGAGGGATGTAATACTAGTGAATAGTGTTTCATTGGTGTTATGTCAATGACTATAGTGTACTACATCATGCAGTGGTTGCTAGGTCACCGCAGCTGGTATCAGAGCATATGCTTTGACCCTAGGATTAAAACCCTTTTAGGAAGATCTGTAGGTTGGATAGTGACTATAGGAAGGCATCTTATCTAAACCAAAACTTGTGATGGATATCCACTTGAGGATAAATCTTGTCACACTTAAGTTGGATGTTCTTATCATCTTTCTTAAGGATTAGTTATCTATCTTCTCTAGAGAATTGCCATTTGAGTGTAGCTCTAAATAGGTATAACACCTATAAGATATCTTAAGTAAGATAAAATTTCAAAGAAGATTACAACTAAGATTGGGATATTATGTGGAGTAGTATTAGTGATGGAGTCTATATTTAGAACCCCTGTTAAGTAGAAGAATCTTACCATTAGTTGATACCACTATATCACCTTAAGTTAGACCATCAGAGTATGCATAGGTACAATTGGAAGTAAATCATGTGGCATTCACTTGAGAATTCCATGTGATGGAGTAGAATTTTGTTAAAAATCTTTAATAGTGAGCTAAGAAGAAGAGTCGTCATGGTGAGACTAGCTCTTTAATCGTGACGACTAAGTAAATCTTAACAAGTTCATGGTGAGAATAGCTCCGAGACCATGATAAGTCGGTAATCAGGACAAGTACTTCGTAACTAATCTTGTAATAATAGTAAGTAAAGAATAGTGTAGGTCTATGATAGAAGTCATAGATATTATAATATTACGATAATTGTTGGATTAAGGTAGTAACTATAGTTTTGTTAGTAGTTCTGAGAGATCATGTGAGGATAGTTTGCGATAGAATGGAAATTTGGTAGTCTTTAGTAGTCCTAAAAGAAAGGTAAGAGGTTAGTCAGAACCAAAGTGAGACCACTTTGCTCAAAATTATTCTGTTGCACTTGAGCAATTTGGGTAGATATTGAGACAAAGAAAAAGTTTAACCCTTAAGTGCTAAGTATCATGAAGTATACCTATATTAGGAGGTGTCATATACTACACAGCTAAGCCTGAATTCTAGAGGTATTATACTCAACTACTATATTCCGGGCTTAGAATGATGTGTGTTATATGTACCACATTTGGATTTTTGGTTTTTATTGCATCTTCTTGATTGACTAGATCTATGCATGAAGTTTTACTTGATGTGCAAATGCATGTTGCATCATCATGTTACTACTTGATGTTATAGACCTAGATAGAAAAGGTAATCCGTGTAAGGGAGTGACGAGTTCCGAAGATCAAGATGAAGATTTGCATGAAGAGTAAAGCCAAATATAAGGAGTATCAACACTATTTTGAAGGATGGATCAACCCCAACTCACTATGAGCTGGCAATAAGAAGGATTATTAGTGCAGAAAAAGGTGGAGAGCAACATGAAGGATGAATTTAAGTTCGCTTAAGATAGGTGATGTTGCTCAGAAGCTAATAAAGTAGTTGTCCCAAAATCATGGAAGTAACATGAAAGGGAGCAAAGAAGAAGTTTTGGAACAAAGGTGGTATTCAAGCTCTGCCAACTCAGAGAGAATGCTAATAGTAAGTCCAGAAACCATAGGGTGATTTGTACACCTAGGAGGATCCATAGCTGGTATCCGTAGTTGGTATCCGTAGCTGGTATCCTAGAGGTTTAGCTAATTAGCATCTTTGTGTAATTTAAAGAGTATAAAACTTGGCCTAAGTTAAGTTAGACCTAAGAAGTATAGAATTTAAGCGAAACAGCTTTCGAGACGCTTCGTGAAATCAGGTTTACCAAGGCGAAAGTGTCCAAAAGGTTAAAAGTAAGACACAGAGTGCTGGAAGAGTCATTTTGGAGATCCACAACTATGTGGGTATACCACAGATTCTTTCGTGAGACCTTATATAGGTAAGATTTAAGCTAGACAGAGACTAATACCTTAACTAGTGGGTATTATACATGAAGTTTAGAGACCATTAGGAAACCCCAAGGCGAGAGTAAACAATAAACACTGAAGTGTGTTGTCCAACTTTCCGACTAAAGGTTGTAGGAGAAGTACTAAACTATGATGAGATTAAGCCTTATTCTCATAAGGTTATAAGAAATCATCTGTATAAGAGTACTCTCTAGAGTATGTCCGGATGAAAGATCGAAGGAGATATAACAACTTAAACCTAGTGGACTAGTTATATAGGGGAAACAGCTCATAAGTTGTCCCTAAGAGTGAAGAGAGTGTTCCAAGATACATCACTAAAGTGTTATAGGAAAATCAGATTGGAATGGACAAAATGTGCCCACAACCAATTCTAAAGAGAACTATCAGGATATAATCCAAGAGATTATAACATAAACCATAGGACAAATTAGGAATGATGGTTCAAAGTTGCCAAGAATGAAGATGATTCAAGGAAACAGATCTGGATACGGGATATCACAATTATACCCAATTTTGATCACTATGGATTTGAGAAATGGTGTGATCAATACAAGTGAACTCCTCATTCTGAAACGCAAGAGAGTACGAACTTCGGGTACAAAGTTTATTTTAAGGGGGAGAGTCTGTAACATCCCAGCATTAGAGCTTAGAAATAAGCTGAACACATGTGTGTGCATTGCATTCATGCATAGAAAATCCGGATAATTTTCGCGCTTTTAAATAAAACTTGTCAAAGTGATTGAAGCTTCTCTTAACTTGGTGGAACTGAAGTAGATCATCAAGTTGACTGCAATAAGTTTCTATATGACCTTTGCTAAAACTTTATCTTTGGGTAATATAATTTGATCTAAGGGTAGATCAAATGAAATAAAACTAAGTCACAACACACTATTTAATAAGGAGTACTTGATCTTCTAGAGATCATCACATGGTATTTCATACCACAACTCAAGGATGAATACTTTATATTCTAAAGATGATATCAAGGTATTATCTACCACAAACCCTGAATACCAAGTTAAGGATATAACTTAAGTAAAGAAACTCTATAACTAAATCTTGAAACACTTGTTTGCAATAGTTTCTCTTACCATGGGTATCATGGTAGTTCTTAAACATCTTGTCACAGATAGAGTAGAAAGGAAGTCAAGCCAAGACCATCCAACATATACTCTTAATAGGATATTAAGAGGTGACATTCCTATGTGACCAATTCCTAGTGTCAATGTATCATCACTATTGAGTGATCAATTCTTGACCTAGAACTTATTGACTCATAGCCTTTGACTTATTGTGTTGACCTTCCAAATACCTTAAGTAAGTAGCTAGTAATTGAGGAGCTATGAGAAAGCTAGTAGTATAAGTACATCAAATAATAATCTTGTTAGGACAAGTGGATATACACTTAGAATAAGCTTGCTTAATAAGATAAGTCTATAGAGAGACTAATACAAGTTTACTACTTAGTTGAGTATAGATCTTGATCAAACAATTAGAAGCCTAAGCTTTGTATGACCAAAGGATGGTGGTTATTATTCTCAAGTCACTTGAGAATAGATGATTAGGTGTTGAAGAAGAGTTATGAATATACCAAGTTAGGCAAGTCCTAGTAAGCTGAATCATCTAGTTTGAACATGAGAAGTCAAACTAGAGTATAATAAATTTTATGACATAAGTTGTAGGAGTAGTTGGAAGTATACTAGGAACCAAGGTAATACAAGAACAAACTTGTATTGGGGAGAGTAGTACCATACCTATTCTACAAGATTGATATCCTTTGTTATTTATAGTGAGAACTATAATCTTGTAAGCCTTGGAAGAAGTTGCAAGATGAAGTTAAGGAAGTTAATAGATGGAAATATTGTCCACCTTATTGTCTTAAACCCTGATGAAGAACCTAATCTCATAGAACCTCACATTAGGTAAGTGTTTTGTGGTAATTCTAAACTCTACAAATCAAGTAGAATTGGATTTGGAAAATCACCAAATATGGAGGACCATGAAACTTATATCATCCCATTATAAACCACAAAGATTAATCCCTTCTTATGTATATATGTAAATCCTTTATGAAGATAAGTTAGAACAAGATTCTATATACATGAATACACATCTCAAACTAGTACCATTTAGATTATCAAGTGAAGTTAGAATAATTTCTATAAGATCTTCTTATAGGAAGGAAATCCCTAAAACCCTAATCATTACTAATATTTCTTAATGGAAAGGACTTTTAATATAACAAATATATTTCGTGGCCCAATAAGAAATTAAGGGAAGAGGATTATAAATTCTACAAACAATAATATTCATGACTTAGAAAGTTTCTGCACATCTTAAACTCTTATGTAATTCATATGTGAAATGAAATGGTAAAAATAGAAAGAAAAATGGAATTAGAAAAAGAAAACAGAAAGAAAAAAGGGACCTGGCCGAGCCAGCAGACCAGCTTGGGCCGCAGCCCATCCGCTATGTGCCCCACGCGAGCAGCAACATCAAATCTTCGCACGCTTTACCACAGCCCAGTACCAGCTCATCTAGTCTCTCACTCTCTGACTGACCGATGGGTCCGAAGAAGGACCGTGGGTTGAGCCTGAGTTTTGGCCAGGGGGTTTCATGCAAAATGGCCGTCATCGTCACCGATACGCACACAGGCTGCTCACTGGCCGGAGCTCCGCCATCCGCCGCCGCGCCGTGATGTAGGCCTCGTCTAGATTCGTGCCACCGACGCCTTGAGGGGATAAGAAGGCCACCGTGATGCCCTGTCCATCCTCATCCTCAATTCCTCTCTTCTATTTACAAACTTGTTTAAGTTATTTTCGTATCATTTAACCAATATTTATTATTTATTAGGTATTTATAAATTGAATAAACTTATAAATATCATATCTTATTATTTAAAATTCACAAAAATACTTATAATATACCAAAATGATCGCAAAAATGAAATCTGCACACTAAAAATATCAACTCATAGTTTTAAAGTAAAATAAAAGGTAAAGGTCTAATAAATCTTATTTAAACCCTTTTATTTTATTTAATTATTAAAAATATATAAATACTTACTATTACCTTTAGCATTGCTTGTTTAAAGTCTAAAAAGTGTAATAACAAATGCAAGTTATGATTAAATAAAGTTAAAATAGGTCAAACCATTTTAAAATATATCTACTAAAACTATCATCTCAAAGTAAGGATATTTTAGTTTTCCTAAAAGATTTTTACCAATTATAAAGTCAACTAAAATGGTATATTGTTTATCACAAGAATTCTATGCACTTGTGAAAACACCATCTCATTCAAGTAATAACATTTAAATTCTAACTTCATGGAGTGTTAAAAGTCTCCATTTACTAGTAGAATAGCTACTCAACAATACTAGTTGTTTTCTACTTTAAGTACTTATAATCAATAAGAAAACCTTAAAGTGTTAACCTTAAGTTTAAATACCTTTTACTTTGTAAAGTAATGTTTTCCTCAAGAGTTATTCTTTTAAGCAACATTAAAAGTAAACCTTGAGCACTTCTTTAAAAGCTCTAATTGATTCTTAATCTTGTTTAAGAAATATTTTAGATACCATGATCCATTTGAATGCTTTAATATTGTAAACTACTTGTTGTATTTACTTATTGTTTCACACACACTCTCACCAGCCTTAATAAGAAACACAAGTGTGAAACTGAGATAAAAGTGGAACACATTTTAAAGATATCATCACAAACTCCAAACCCTAGTTCAGATATGGCTATTCCGGGAATTCACGTTTATTAAATTGCATTACATTACTTATGCATCGTTGCATCTTGCTTCTTTAAACATTAGTCCTTACCGGACCAATGATGCTATATACAAAATTTGGATCTTCTATTGTCTTGAAGACCGTGAGTGCATAATCTTGCAATCACAAAAGGCAAGTTCACAACTTGCTCATGTCCTTTGATTATTTTCTATCAAATGCTTGTAACTCAAATGTTGTCATCACTGCATTTCAAAAAAGGTGATTATGGATTATTATGATTATGATTATCTTCTATTGTCATCACCTGCATTTGATTATCTTCTATTGTCATCACCTGCATTTGATTATGATTATCTTCTATTGTCATCACCTGCATTTCAATAAAACACTATTTTCATAATAATATGATTATGGATTATTTACCAGATGGTAATAATCTACTAATACAGTTCCAGTGGTAAAGGAACATAATATCTAGGACTTAACAACCAATGTCGCCAGTGATTCCAGCGCCGTATATTACGTGTTAACCATGAGACTTGGAATGGGACGGGAAATCAGTTGTATCTTCTCCCGTTCATATGTGCGGATGACCTTATCGTGAGGCTGTTGATTTCTCGTGGAGTTCTAGAGAATCCATAACATGGGTGGGACCCCTTAGTTCCCCGCGAGCTAGTTGTATAGATTATCTGTGCATCTTTGACTAGGTCTGAGTTCACCATAGCTGATGGTGACCGCCAGACAGAGCTGCGTACGGAGTCTCTGAGAGGCTACCCAAAGAGTAACCGTGGTAGTTGTATCGGGGGATCGTGTTCCATACGGGGTCGCGAGAAGGGCAGTACTGGCTTGGAACTTAAGTTGGGCCTCAAACCATGGAAGTTTGAATGGGGCCATACTCCGGGCTGTGCAACAAAGCTTAAGGTCTCTTGTGGGAAAAGTAATGCACCTCTGCAAAGTGTAAGAATTGTGGCATGTTACTCCCTGTTCCGGGAAGGATCTACGAACGCGGCAGGAAAGGAACCCCGCGAAGGTTCTGGTCAACCTGTGAAGGCTGTCGGACATAGTTTTCAGAATAAAAACAACCTTTGAAGAAATGTTTATGAAAACCTGCATTGCGTACGACCTCTGGTCTGTGGCTGTAGAGATAGTGCATCATACACTCCTTTTTAGTGAACTTGATGAGTACGCTCATACTCAACCGTACCTTCTTAACCCTTGCTAGGTTCTAAGCCATTGAAGACGACGTCAACATCAATTTATGCTCAAGAAATCATCATCGACAACTCAAGTTCTTTAATAAAGTCAATGAAGTCAACATATACATCAGCTGAAGTGAAGATAAAGTGTCGGTTTAGATAGGAGTAGATTCTCTAGCCATAAAACCTATTTCTGTAGAGCATTGCAATAGCAGCAATGGCAAGCTAAATAGTTTAGATACTTGTCTTAGTTACTAGATAGTTCTGAGTTTTTATTTCTTGTTCTTCTTTGTAAGAAGTTCTTTCTCTCTCTTTAACCTAGAGTTTTCTCTGGATCTTTTGTAAAGAGTCGAGTTGTAATCTATAGTCATGTCTTGGACCTGCTGTGTTTCTGTTGTACCACTCTGAGGAATGTAATACTAGTGAACAGTATTTCATTGGTGTTATGTCAACGACTATAGTGTACAACATCATGCAGTGGTATGCTGGGTCACTACAGTAGATATGTTTGACACCCGATCATCATGGTGCTGCCTCGTATCGAAGAACTTTCTTGGTGGTGCACACTAAGGGAGAACACAATCATTGGAATTTTTTAATAGGGATCATCTTATTAGGCTATTGTCGAGTATCTAATACTAGCACACAATAAGATATACAAACAATAAACATTGAATGTCAGAGTGATGCGATATGGTCCTTCTCGCTATGATCTCCATCCCGCGCCTCCGTATTCCGGTGCCAGGGTTCCGGCACCGTAGGCACCTGGGTACCGGTGCCTTCTGGCGTGGTAGTCCATCACCTCCATGACCGTCTACTACTAATTAGCCACATAGAGTATGTACTTTACCTTTGCCACAACCATATCACATCTTGACTCCCCTGCAAAACAAAGTTAGACGCCTCTACTTTATCTTTGCATGTTTTATGTGGCTGATTGGGCTTTCACACAAGAACCGTTCTTACCTATGAACTATCACCACAACGCTGATCGAGTAGTTCTCAATACTACACCCCTTTCGGGGCCCTCCATTGCAAATGGTATACCAGCTAATGCGAGAGAGACAGACACCCCCAAAGCCACTTTATACGATACAAGCCGTATGTCAAGCATGGACCGGTCTCGCGAATGAACACGTAAAATTGGTTGGGGGCGCTTCATCAAGCATTACTACGGTATACACAAGTACACGTGGGAGGGTAACAACTAAAAGATCAACGCCCACACACAAAATCTCATGTGTTCTACCCGTACTAGCAATACTACACATAGATCTAGCTCTGATACCACTGAAGGGGTTCGCGTATGAAAATAATAAATTTTTACCCTACGCCCCTGAACCCCTTTGTTGCCAGGACTTATCTATTAGTAATGCAGTAACGTGAGGGGCTTTTCGCGAACTTACCCTTGAAGAACAAAAAGTGTTGTCAATGCTCGGGAGAGCGTGGTTGATGTAGACGAGCCGAAGCCGACCTCAAGGTCATGATGAAGTACTTGCGCTCCTGCGGCTCCAACGAATTGAGTGCCTCAAATGTGATATCTTGCAGGGAGTTACATGCATCCGGTGTCTGGTGATGACTCCCGCTTCCCTGATCTAGCAGCATTTGTGGAAGTAGAGCTCCTAGATTTGAATCCCGTAACACGACGGCGCTCTCGTTCGCGCAGTCTGGACTTGGGACCATGGTCACGAGAGAGAGAGAGAGAGAGAGAGAGAGTATCAATTGGAGGTCTCCCCAAAAGTGAGGAAACCTTTATTGAATATTGTGTGTATTTTCTGGTCAAAATACTCCACTATATATAGGGGGAGGGGAAGGTACTTCCTCCCACAAAGTACCAGGGTGGGACTAAAGGAGGGGAGAGGGGGCAGCAGCCGGCCGGCCCTGGTGGGCCCCTCACGGGGGGGGGGGGGCTACGCCCAGCCGACCTCCCCCTTCCTCCTTTCTCCTCTTGCCTTTCCCTCATGGGCGCTTATCCCTCTGGAATTTAGCCCATTAAGCCTTTTTGACCTTTAATTGATTTCTCTTTTATTAAATAATTATGAATAAATGATTAAATCAATATTTAGCATTTATTCACATATTATTCAATCTCCATGGTTATGGAACTCCTTCCACCTCCACTCCGGACATCCTCTGGACTTACCGAAACCCTTCCGGTTTTCACTCTTTCTATTCTTCGGTGATTCTACCGATCCTATAACCACTCTCTAAGCATATCAAGACCTTAAGCGTGATACCCACAGTTCGGGAACACTCTAGACATGGTCGGGAAACTTCCGGACCAATTATCAACAGAGGGACCTGGATGACCATATGACCCCTGTGCATTCCACAAAGATCTTTCGTCTATTGAACCGGGACTGTCGCATCTTATTACTTTTGTCTGTCGATACTTGCATTGCCCGAGATCTGATCAATGACATCACCATGTCGGGTTCAATCTCGTTACCAAACAATGCTACTTGACTCGTTTCGACAAGTGATATCCCTGTGATCAAATCACACGTTGCGCAACTATTAGATATAACTTCTCCGAGTGGGCCCTCGAGTATCTTTCCATCACGCGGATGGACAAATCCCGCTCTTGACATATATTCCCTCTACTGTTCCTCCGAATACCTGAACTCACCTTTATGATCACTTTATTACCAAGTGACGTTTGATGCTATCTAAGCACTCTCGGGAGACAGAGATTGATATAGCCTCACGATCTAAGGAATAGTCTACTAGGTCTATTCTAATCATCGTAAGTTGAACTTTGTGACATGATTGGGTCATGATGTTTAGGTTGGGTATTAGTTCATCATCTCATTCTCAGAATAAGGTGACTCCATTTTCAACTGACATAAATGCCACATGATCAGGAAACCTTGATCATCTGTTGACCAATGAACCAGTGACTAGAGTTTTCACCGGAACCCCTGGTTGTTTAGATATCACACGTGTATTGACGTTTCCTTTCAATACAGTTATAGCATGATATAAAACTTAATCATAAACTATATGAAATATGATAATAATCCTTATTATTATTTGTCTCTAGGGCATATTTCCAACACTCCCTTCTCCACGAGAAACCCTACACCCCTCATCTTCCTCTCCCTCTTTGTCCCCAAATCCACCAGCGCCACCCAACTATAGTTAGCCAATTGATATGGCCGACGCATTGAGTGCCGGCATCGTGGCGTCAATGATGAGAAGCTTCGAGCCACAGAGGAGGAATGACTTCTCCATGCTGCGAGTGGTGGAGAAGCTATGGCGAACTTCTCCCCGCCACTCGCAACAACGAATGGGTTCACTTCAGGACCCATTTGGATCACGAATTGAGGTTCCTTCCATCGGTGTTCTTCTCTGAGGTAATTTCTCACTACGACTTCCAGCTCCACAATCCCCCCCCCCCAAATTCCATTCTAGAGCTTAGCGCCCATGTCTCTCTTTGTGAGGGAAATCTTGGAATTAGACTGATTCTTCTTCTATTCTGGTACTACTTCGGTACCCGGAAAAATTCTATCACTGTCGGTGTTCCACACAATACCAGAACCTTAGCCTAGTCCTTAGGAGAGACTTACCCCCAAGGTCATAGCTAGCGAGTCAGTGAAGAGATGGCTAGCCACCTTCTTTTATCATAAGGATAAGGCGGCTCCTGGAAAGCCAGAAAGCTTGCCGGTTTTTGTTGACAGTGCCGCCACCCACCAAGAATATTGGGATGCAGAGGCGCCGACTCTGACTGAAGACTTGATCCACGCCAAGAGGCGGATCGAGTTTCTGATGAAGAATAAAGGTTTGAAAAGATCTGACTTAGTCCTTTGCTGGATAACGCATCGGATTCAACCTTTGCAATATCATGGAGACAGGTTGACGCATATGGTCACCTCCGACAAGAAGGACAACATGAAGCTGAGTCCGACCTTGATCCCCGCAAGGAATATGATTCTTGGGTCAAGTGGTTGATCAAGGAGCGGGTAAACTAGAAAGACCCGAGGATCTCCATGCACCTGTATACTGATGTCTACAAGTGCACATATCGTTTGTAGCTAGTTTTGAAGTATAGATATTGATCCCACAGGGAGCCCAAAGGTAAGTGTTTATGGGTGACGTCTATGTCACACCCGAAGTTGTCACAGGTCTTCGAGTGAATTGACTACAAGTGTTGAAATAAGAATGGGGTTCTGATTAAATGAGATGTATTTAAATAGAACTAAAATATAAACTTCAGAAATATAAAGCATAAAAGTAAAGAACGACTTGGTTGTTTGTTGTTTCCTGCAGATGGCAAAAGAAGGCGCGGGGAGATTCAGTTCATGGTGATAGTGACTGTGCCAGGTGGATGAATGATAAATGTAACAATTATAATCATATAAATATATGTGTAGGCGAGCAACCCATAATTAGTCGGAACTCCTCTTGGTAGATTTCAGCCCAACTTCAATAATCCTACTAGCCTGTTACCAAAATCACGGTCAGACACTAGATGATTAAGATCCTTCAGGTCACTTAGCGATTTAGCTCCTTGGATCGGACTAATGCAATAAGCACAGTGTTTCCTCGTTATCCTCAAGTATACTAGTTTTCCATTGATATCCCCGTGACACCCGGGGGTCGCCGGTCTGCTAGCGAATAAGATCTCATCTATGTAGAACAAAACATCATGTTGTTTGGGCCCTCAATTGGACAACAAGCATTAGGTATCCCACAGATAGTCATGCACACATAATATAGTAATTAGAATCAATCACAAACTAATGGAAAATATATGAAGGCACATCACATCTCACCAATCCCCTACATCTCCCACGCCCAAGGAAATTACTCACACATGAGAGAAGAATGGATCATCGATATAATCAAATAAAGGGAATTCGCCTTTATATTACCGTGGAGATCCACAATAAGAATAGAAAAATAGCCAACACAATTCAAGATGGGAAGAAACAATCAAACCCTAGTCTTGCAAGGTGAAGATCCCTCTCTCTCTCAAGTACAAGTAGTGGCTATGGGGATGTATTGGTGTAACATCCCCAACCTTTAATAAGATTGAGTCCCCTGTGTTTCAATGCTAGTCCCTGGATCAATAGCTAGCATCCACAGTTTAGATGTAATATCAAGAGACAAAGGTCATAATGTAACTTTATAACCAGGAATAACATAATTTTATTACATCAAACATAGCTCATTTGGCTATTACATTACATTGCAGCGGAATAACTATAAGCATGGGTCCTTCATCTTCAAAGTGCCACAGGCAGACATGTTGGTTATAGACTTTGTAATCCTAATCAATCAATCTTCACTAAAACAATCAAACCTGCAACATTACAAGTTACAGCCACAAAGGGTCAATACATTTGAATTGTATTGGCAAGTGATACTTTGGTAGTATAGTGGAGTCTATCATCTATATGCATTTGGCTAAGTGGAGTTGAGGCTTGCATTGCTCAAAATAGATTTTTCCTTAACATTTTGAAAACACTAAGTTTTTGTTTGGCACAAAACTTTCCCAAGGCATCTACCAATCAAAGACTGAAGATCCACTCAGGGCATCTACCAATCAAAGACTGAAGATCCTTTTAACCCTTGTTCACCCACAAGTTTTATTTAGAAATTGGAGTGATGAGATTCTTGAAGCTTCCATGTCTTGATGCTCAAATTGTCCTTTACCAGGGACATGGCTAAGTACTTAGGTTTTACACTCTGCAGAGGTGGTGCACTTTCCCCACAAGACTTGGTTTCCCAAGACAAGATCCTTCAGAAGCCTTTCCTTAGTCAAATGGACGCGCTCCAACCTATCATTCCCACTACCACCAACTGTCCAAGAGACTAAGTTCTAGCAACCTAAGATCATGGCAGAGCCCATATTGCCAAGTGGTTGCACTTGAAGCTTCTCAACATTTGACATCTCAAATCTCTTTGTTCCTGGGTGGCCATCCACAAGTGAGATACACAAGCCAGGTCATGGCCTTGTGAACCACTCAACACAAACCATTCCTTCCATTCCACCCAGGTGATTTATTCACTTAGTTGTTTTATTAAACAAAACATAAGTCCACAGACTTAGTAATTTTCCATAGCATGAATATATATTCCACCCTTGTTTTCTATTAGCTAAGCTAAGCATGAAGGTAGTAGGAATCTTAACTTAGGAAATTTCTACTAAGGCTTCATCTATTAGGTTTTCCCATAGCAAGGTCTATACTTAGCAAATAAAAACCATGCAAGATTTACTTAGCAAAAACACTAATGCATAGTGAAAATAATGGGACAAAAGATATGAAGCATCACTTGCCTTTTTGGTAGAGGGTATAGGTTCACTCCTTGTCCTTGCAACAATCACACTCTTTAAGTCACTACAAATCAATCAAGCAAGGCACAAACTCAATCTACCAATCAAGCAAAACACCAAATCAACTAGCATTCCAAATAATCAATCAAACATCATTTCACACACACAAAACTATGAAAACTAGGTCATGCATGGGAGCATGCACAAGATAGTTTATTTTGCAAAGAGGGTCTCTATTAGATTCCTAAACTTTGTAAGATCCAAATTGGTCATTTACCAAAGTGGCAAAGTTATTAGCAAGAGGGTTTCACTTCAAAACTATTTTCAAAACAAAGTATCATTTTATGTGGTGTAGAAATATTTTTACTAAGGCATTAGCCTATAGGGTTCACCCAATGAGTTGCTATTGCAAAACTTGGTGTTTGGGTCAGTAGGTTTGGTCTAAACCATTTTCTCAAAGTTTTCTACTCAAAAACATTTTTCATAAACAAAACAATAGTTTTTAATTAGCTAGAAATGGACTAAACTAATTAATCCATTCTAACCTTTTCCAAAATCATTTTCCAAAACATAGGTTGGTTCCTAGGGTCAGTAAGGTCACAACAGACCAATTTGCAAAGGTTTTAACCTTAAAATCATTTTTAAACAATTTTTCTACCCTAAACAAGCACACAAAAGAATCTGCAAAATCAAGCAATCTAACATATACTATTTGCTAAACTAAGGGCAGGGTTGTCTAGGTCTTGTTCTCCTGAATCCAACGACATAAAATTTGTAATTTTTGGACGTGTGGATCCAAAGATACAAGGGTTTGAAAATGGCTTCAAAATCTGTTTTCAAAATCTGTTTTAAACAGACCTGGCCACGCGTCGCGTTCCTATTGGTCCATACCGGTTCGGGTGGATCGCGTGCTGCGGTGCGTTAGATCTAAGTTAGATCGAGCGGTCCAGAGGACATACCCCTTCGGTGTTTAAGTAATCCATCCGATTCGTTCGATCCAGATCTAACGGCTGCTACTGCCTGGTCACAGATGGGCGGCGCTGCGCGGTGGTGAACGGCGGCGACGGCCAGACGAGATGCTCGCGGTGGTTGTAGGAAGCGAGGAAGACAGAGGGGGTGCTCACCGTGTTCGCCGTGGCGTGGGGAAGCTCAACGTGCCTTCTGCTTGTCGAGGGGCGCGTTGGTGTTGCGGGAATTGCTCGCCGGAGTTCGTTCTGGCGACGGCGTGCTCTGGTTGTGGTTGGGGACGGTGCTGTGGATCACCTCGAGACAAAGCGATAACGCGGTTAGATTCACATGGTCAAGGCGAAGTCGTGTGCATGATCGAGAGGTAGAGAGGCGGCTGGAAACTACCTGTGGGCTTATCCGGAGAGGAAGCAGACGGTGGCGACGGTGGTCATCCTCGTTGGTGAGCCTGCAGGGCACCCGCGGTTGAACGGAAGGCACGGACAAAAGCTCCAGGGGCTGGGGAGTGTGAGTGCTTGGTCAATGAGGCAAGGGGAGGTCTGGTTTCGCCGGAATCGTCACCGGAACATCGTCGGACAGAGCCGGTTCGGGGAGAAATTGGAGCGGCCTGGGGCGAGTCGAGGTGTGGTGACAGAGGGGAAAGGAGGAGAAGGTGCAGGCGCTTAATAGTGCGTGGTCGCAGCGAGGAGTTACTCAGGCATTAAGGCGAATTAAGCCGGAGAAATCAGCGGCAGAAACGGCCGCGCGGTGAGGGGAGAAGGAGTCGCGGGGAGGACGATGAACAGGGCAGAGTGGGCCTACTGGTCAGTGGGAAAAGAAATTGGCGAAGGGTCCACCAGTCATACTCTGTGTGGGTTTCTTTCGCGGTGAATAAAAACGGTTCGGGGGGGGGAATAAGAGGAGATGGGGTCATCTCGTCAGCGAGTGAGTGAGGGGGAGTAGGGGGCCACCGGTCAGTGACTGGGTGGGGTAAGTTTCTGGGTGCAAAACGTTTTCCTTCGGGGAGGGAGTACTGGGCTGATTCTGGGCCTGTTGGGCTGGGCTGTCCTTTTTCTTATTTTTTTCTGTCTGCTTTCTTTTTCCTTTTCTAATTCTTTTTCTGTTTTGAATTTCAATCAATTTCTCAAGCAATCAAACCATTCAAACAATTCAAACAATCACTCAACTTTGTACTTTGAATTTGGTTCTGTTTAGCAACATAATCCAAATCTCAAAATAAAATAATTTAATATTTTTATTCATTTTAGGATCCATTTATAATTAAATAAAATGGATCTTTAGTTATTTAATAAAATAGGGTTTGATTTATTTAACAAAATTTCCATTTGAAATCCAAATAAAACCAAAACACTTTAGTAGGTTTTATTTTGGGAAATCAAAATACTTGGAAAACTTATTTAAAAGAATAAATAAGTTTTGGTGTTTATTTAAAATGGGAAAAGCCTTTACTTAAATAAAATTTGGATATTACATCCTTATTATTTTATTTAAATAAACCTTTACTCATTTTATCAAAACAAAATATTTTATTTGCCTTTATTAAATGTTTATCTTTTTAATCCCTTTAGGATTATTTGTTCACCAATTGGTATGGGTTTTTGGTAAGGCTTTATTAGCTTTGGAAATTCAATTTCCTTATCTTATTATATTCATAAGATTTTATTTATGGTTCCAATTTGAGTGAAACCAACTTCTAGGGTCTTTCTTGATCCTTTGTGAATATTTGTTGATCAATTTTGGTATGGATCAAATCCATAGGCTTGGGGATAACTTGGAAATGGTTTTTATTCCATTAGGGTTTAGGGTTTTGGATTTATTTTCCAAGTGTTCAAATTTCCAGATACATTCATTGAGGAATGCATTTCCCTTGATTTGGATTTGTTGAATTCAAACTTTAACCAAAGTTTGTTCAGGATGGGATTTTAAGTTTCCTTTTAGAAACAAAAGTTTCTTTTCACCCTGATTTTCAACAAAAATTTTATTTGTTTATTTTATTTTTCACATTACAAGATTTGGAAAATCTTGGGATGTGACAGGCTACCACCCTTAAAATAAATCTCGTCCCCGAGATTTGGGAAGGTTAGGGTTACAAGCAGGTTCAAAACAACTAGGGTACTACCACCCTTAAAATTTTTCCAACTAAACTACATCTTGGCTTGCTTGGAATCTTGGAAAACTTTTTCTTGGAAAACTTCTGCATAGTGCCCTTGTTTTCCATTCTTGACTCATGGGCCAAGGTTGAGTTTCTCCATAGACTTGTTCAACTTTTCTGGACAATTGTTTGCATAATGGCCTAGTTCCTTGCATTTGAAACAGGTTATAAGTTTGAGGTCTTGAGGTGGCTTCTCTGGACAAACATCTGCGTAGTGTCCTTTGTTTCCACACTTGAAACATGTGACTTGGCTGATATCCCTCATAGGCTTGTTTATCTTGTGTTTCATCTTCTCTGGACAGTTGCTTGCATAATGTCCTAGCTCTTTGCAGTTGTTGCACCACACTTGGCTAATATCCTTTCTCATCTTGGGTTTCACTAGCTTTTGTTTGTCTTCTTGGCTCTTCTTCTTTTCTGGGCATTCACTGGCATAGTGTCCCATCTCTTTCCAATTGAAACATTGCACTTGTGTAATATCCCTCTTGCTAGTGTTGGGGCATTTCTTCTTCTTCTTTTTGGGTCTCTCCAAAGCTAGGAGTTCTTCTAGTTCATGTTCTTCATGAGTGGGAGATCTTTCTCTCTTCTTGGGGCATTGATCTTCATGCTCCTTGGGTGCATGATCCTTGACTACACAAGTATTGCTAACTTGGGTTCCTTCTAGAATAACATCTTTGTCATCCTTGTTGTCATTAGCTCTTTGGGAAAAGTTTTCTCTCATGTTGATCATTTGAGTAACCAATCCTTGCATCAATTGGGATTGAAGTTTCAAAATCCTTTGTATGGCTGGGTCTAATCCATTGTTGTTGGCTAAAAGATGAGTTGTCTCTTGGCTCAACTGGTGTTGGGTTGCTATGAGCTCTTTCATGTTGTCCTCTTGGTTGTTGTTGATGTCATCGACCTTGATGTTGGAGTCCTTCGGAGTGGTCATCTGTTTGGGTTGGATTGGGATTAGAATAGGCAAAAGAGTTCTAAGGAATCAATTCTATTCACACACATCACAATTCACACAAGCAATGTGCAAGCAATCACAAACCAAACATTTCACTCAAACAAAGTTCCAAGCACATACTTAGGCAATAAACTATTTTTGTTACACCACATAAATTGGTGGGTTTGACTTAAACTAAATATGGTGGTCCATCTATATGGTTTACTTTGTGATCTTTCCTTACTTCCTGGTTGATTCTTCTTTTCATGAGGTCATGGTTTCCTTGGGAAAAACTCTTGGTTGCATAACTTCAAAGGTGTTGATGGCTTCTTCTAAGTTGTGTTTCCTTAGTCTTCAAGTCTTGAGTAACATTTCTTGTCTCACTTGTAGCCTTTAGTGTCATCCAAGTTGGAAGTCTTGGTGAACATGCTGAAGATGTTGAAGTCATTAGAGTTGATGAAGTTGAAGTCATTAGAGTTGATGGAGTCCTTTGCACATGATGAAGTCTTTGGTCATGGGGTAGGCTTTTCCATCAAGTTGAAATAGAAGAGATGTAGAGTTGAAACCAAAAATGCTTGAGGAAAGAGTTTACAAGATTGTTTTGTAAATAAGTTTTGGAACAAAATACAACTCCTATTTTTCTAAGGGTCTTTGTCCAATCCTAGGGTTTACAAATCCTACAGGCAACACAATGCTCTGATACCATGTAACATCCCCAACCTTTAATAAGATTGAGTCCCCCATGTTTACAATGCTAGTCCCTGGATCAATAGCTAGCATCCACAGTTTAGATGTAATATCAAGAGACAAAGGTCATAATGTAACTTTATAACCAGGAATAACATAATTTTATTACATCAAACATAGCTCATTTGGCTATTACATTACATTGCAGCGGAATAACTATAAGCATGGGTGCTTCATCTTCAAAGTGCCACAGGCAGACATGTTGGTTGTAGACTTTGTAATCCTAATCAATCAATCTTCACTAAAACAATCAAACCTGCAACATTACAAGTTACAGCCACAAAGGGTCAATACATTTGAATTGTATTGGCAAGTGATACTTTGGTAGTATAGTGGAGTCTATCATCTATATGCATTTGGCTAAGTGGAGTTGAGGCTTGCATTGCTCAAAATAGATTTTTCCTTAACATTTTGAAAACACTAAGTTTTTGTTTGGCACAAAACTTTCCCAAGGCATCTACCAATCAAAGACTGAAGATCCACTCAGGGCATCTACCAATCAAAGACTGAAGATCCTTTTAACCCTTGTTCACCCACAAGTTTTATTTAGAAATTGGAGTGATGAGATTCTTGAAGCTTCCATGTCTTGATGCTCAAATTGTCCTTTACCAGGGACATGGCTAAGTACTTAGGTTTTACACTCTGCAGAGGTGGTGCACTTTCCCCACAAGACTTGGTTTCCCAAGACAAGATCCTTCAGAAGCCTTTCCTTAGTCAAATGGATGCGCTCCAACCTATCATTCCCACTACCACCAACTGTCCAAGAGACTAAGTTCTAGCAACCTAAGATCATGGCAGAGCCCATATTGCCAAGTGGTTGCACTTGAAGCTTCTCAACATTTGACATCTCAAATCTCTTTGTTCCTGGGTGGCCATCCACAAGTGAGATACACAAGCCAGGTCATGGCCTTGTGAACCACTCAACACAAACCATTCCTTCCATTCCACCCAGGTGATTTATTCACTTAGTTGTTTTATTAAACAAAACATAAGTCCACAGACTTAGTAATTTTCCATAGCATGAATATTTATTCCACCCTTGTTTTCTATTAGCTAAGCTAAGCATGAAGGTAGTAGGAATCTTAACTTAGGAAATTTCTACTAAGGCTTCATCTATTAGGTTTTCCCATAGCAAGGTCTATACTTAGCAAATAAAAACCATGCAAGATTTACTTAGCAAAAACACTAATTCATAGTGAAAATAATGGGACAAAAGATATGAAGCATCACTTGCCTTTTTGGTAGAGGGTATAGGTTCACTCCTTGTCCTTGCAACAATCACACTCTTCAAGTCACTACAAATCAATCAAGCAAGGCACAAACTCAATCTACCAATCAAGCAAAACACCAAATCAACTAGCATTCCAAATAATCAATCAAACATCATTTCACACACACAAAACTATGAAAACTAGGTCATGCATGGGAGCATGCACAAGATAGTTTATTTTGCAAAGAGGGTCTCTATTAGATTCCTAAACTTTGTAAGATCCAAATTGGTCATTTACCAAAGTGGCAAAGTTATTAGCAAGAGGGTTTCACTTCAAAACTATTTTCAAAACAAAGTATCATTTTATGTGGTGTAGAAATATTTTTACTAAGGCATTAGCCTATAGGGTTCACCCAATGAGTTGCTATTGCAAAACTTGGTGTTTGGGTCAGTAGGTTTGGTCTAAACCATTTTCTCAAAGTTTTCTACTCAAAAACATTTTTCATAAACAAAACAATAGTTTTTATTAGCTAGAAATGGACTAAACTAATTAATCCATTCTAACCTTTTCCAAAATCATTTTCCAAAACATAGGTTGGTTCCTAGGGTCAGTAAGGTCACAACAAACCAATTTGCAAAGGTTTTAACCTTAAAATCATTTTTAAACAATTTTTCTACCCTAAACAAGCACACAAAAGAATCTGCAAAATCAAGCAATCTAACAGATACTATTTGCTAAACTAAGGGCAGGGTTGGCTAGGTCTTGTTCTCCTGAATCCAACGACATAAAATTTGTAATTTTTGGACGTGTGGATCCAAAGATACAAGGGTTTGAAAATGGCTTCAAAATCTGTTTTCAAAATCTGTTTTAAACAGACCTGGCCACGCGTCGCGTTCCTATTGGTCCATACCGGTTCGGGTGGATCGCGTGCTGCGGTGCGTTAGATCTAAGTTAGATCGAGCGGTCCAGAGGACATACCCCTTCGTTGTTTAAGTAATCCATCCGATTCGTTCGATCCAGATCTAACGGCTGCTATTGCCTGGTCACAGATGGGCGGCACTGCGCGGTGGTGAACGGCGGCGACGGCCAGACGAGATGCTCGCGGTGGTTCTAGGAAGCGAGGAAGACAGAGGGGGTGCTCACCGTGTTCGCCGTGGCGTGGGGAAGCTCAACGTGCCTTCTGCTTGTCGAGGGGCGCGTTGGTGTTGCGGGAATTGCTCGCCGGAGTTCGTTCTGGCGACGGCGTGCTCTGGTTGTGGTTGGGGACGGTGTTGTGGATCACCTCGAGACAAAATGATGACGCGGTTAGATTCACATGGTCAAGGCGAAGTCGTGTGCATGATCGAGAGGTAGAGGGGCGGCCGGAAACTACCTGTGGGCTTCGCCGGAGAGGAAGCAGACGATGGCAACGGTGGTCGTCGTTGTTGGCGAGCCTGCAGGGCACCCGCGGTTGAACAGAAGGCACGGACAGAAGCTCCAGGGGCTGGGGAGTGTGAGTGCTTGGTCAATGAGGCAAGGGGAGGTCTGGTTTCGCCGGAATCGTCACCGGAACATCGTCGGACAGAGGCGGTTCGGGGAGAAATTGGAGCGGCCTGGGGCGAGTCGAGGTGTGGTGACAGAGGGGAAAGGAGGAGAAGGTGCAGGCGCTTAATGGTGCGTGGTCGCAGCGAGGAGTTACTCAGGCATTAAGGCGAATTAAGCCGGGGAAATCAGCGGCAGAAACGGCCGCGCGGTGAGGGGAGAAGGAGTCGCGGGGAGGACGATGAACAGGGCAGAGTGGGCCTACTGGTCAGTGGGAAAAGAAATTGGCGAAGGGTCCACCAGTCATACTCTGTGTGGGTTTCTTTCGCGGTGAATAAAAACGGTTCGGGGGGGGAATAAGAGGAGGTGGGGTCATCTTGTCAGCGAGTGAGTGAGGGGGAGTAGGGGGCCACCGGTCAGTGACTGGGTGGGGTAAGTTTCTGGGTGCAAAACGTTTTCCTTCGGGGAGGGAGTACTGGGCTGATTCTGGGCCTGTTGGGCTGGGCTGTCCTTTTTCTTATTTTTTTCTGTCTGCTTTCTTTTTCCTTTTCTAATTCTTTTTCTGTTTTGAATTTCAATCAATTTCTCAAGCAATCAAACCATTCAAACAATTCAAACAATCACTCAACTTTGTACTTTGAATTTGGTTCTGTTTAGCAACATAATCCAAATCTCAAAATAAAATAATTTAATATTTTTATTCATTTTAGGATCCATTTATAATTAAATAAAATGGATCTTTAGTTATTTAATAAAATAGGGTTTGATTTATTTAACAAAATTTCCATTTGAAATCCAAATAAAACCAAAACACTTTAGTAGGTTTTATTTTGGGAAATCAAAATATTTGGAAAACTTATTTAAAAGAATAAATAAGTTTTGGTGTTTATTTAAAATGGGAAAAGCCTTTACTTAAATAAAATTTGGATATTACATCCTTATTATTTTATTTAAATAAACCTTTACTCAATTTATCAAAACAAAATATTTTATTTGCCTTTATTAAATGTTTATCTTTTTAATCCCTTTAGGATTATTTGTTCACCAATTGGTATGGGTTTTTGGTAAGGCTTTATTAGCTTTGGAAATTCAATTTCCTTATCTTATTATATTCATAAGATTTTATTTATGGTTCCAATTTGAGTGAAACCAACTTCTAGGGTCTTTCTTGATCCTTTGTGAATATTTGTTGATCAATTTTGGTATGGATCAAATCCATAGGCTTGGGGATAACTTGGAAATGGTTTTTATTCCATTAGGGTTTAGGGTTTTGGATTTATTTTCCAAGTGTTCAAATTTCCAGATACATTCATTGAGGAATGCATTTCCCTTGATTTGGATTTGTTGAATTCAAACTTTAACCAAAGTTTGTTCAGGATGGGATTTTAAGTTTCCTTTAGAAACAAAAGTTTCTTTTCACCCTGATTTTCAACAAAAAATTTATTTGTTTATTTTATTTTTCACATTACAAGATTTGGAAAATCTTGGGATGTGACAGGCTACCACCCTTAAAATAAATCTCGTCCCCGAGATTTGGGAAGGTTAGGGTTACAAGCAGGTTCAAAACAACTAGGGTACTACCACCCTTAAAAATTTTCCAACTAAACTACATGTTGGCTTGCTTGGAATCTTGGAAAACTTTTTCTTGGAAAACTTCTGCATAGTTCCCTTGTTTTCCATTCTTGACTCATGGGCCAAGGTTGAGTTTCTCCATAGATTTGTTCAACTTTTCTGGACAATTGTTTGCATAATGGCCTAGTTCCTTGCATTTGAAACAGGTTATAAGTTTGAGGTCTTGAGGTGGCTTCTCTGGACAAACATCTGCTTAGTGTCCTTTGTTTCCACACTTGAAACATGTGACTTGGCTGATATCCCTCATAGGCTTGTTTATCTTGTGTTTCATCTTCTCTGGACAGTTGCTTGCATAATGTCCTAGCTCTTTGCAGTTGTTGCACCACACTTGGCTAATATCATTTCTCATCTTGGGTTTCACTAGCTTTTGTTTGTCTTCTTGGCTCTTCTTCTTTTCTCGGCATTCACTGGCATAGTGTCCCATCTCTTTGCAACTGAAACATTGCACTTGTGTAATATCCCTCTTGCTAGTGTTGGGGCATTTCTTCTTCTTCTTTTTGGGTCTCTCCAAAGCTAGGAGTTCTTCTAGTTCATGTTCTTCATGAGTGGGAGATCTTTCTCTCTTCTTGGGGCATTGATCTTCATGCTCCTTGGGTGCATGATCCTTGACTACACAAGTATTGCTAACTTGGGTTCCTTCTAGAATAACATCTTTGTCATCCTTGTTATCATTAGCTCTTTGGGAAAAGTTTTCTCTCATGTTGATCATTTGAGTAACCAATCCTTGCATCAATTGGGATTGAAGTTTCAAAATCCTTTGTATGGCTGGGTCTAATCCATTGTTGTTGGCTAAAAGCTGAGTTGTCTCTTGGCTCAACTGGTGTTGGGTTGCTATGAGCTCTTTCATGTTGTCCTCTTGGTTGTTGTTGATGTCATCGACCTTGATGTTGGAGTCCTTCGGAGTAGTCATCTGTTTGGGTTGGATTGGGATTAGAATAGGCAAAAGAGTTCTAAGGAATCAATTCTATTCACACACATCACAATTCACACAAGCAATGTGCAAGCAATCACAAACCAAACATTTCACTCAAACAAAGTTCCAAGCACATACTTAGGCAATAAACTATTTTTGTTACACCACATAAATTGGTGGGTTTGACTTAAACTAAATATGGTGGTCCATCTATATGGTTTACTTTGTGATCTTTCCTTCCTTCCTGGTTGATTCTTCTTTTCATGAGGTCATGGTTTCCTTGGGAAAAACTCTTGGTTGCATAACTTCAAAGGTGTTGATGGCTTCTTCTAAGTTGTGTTTCCTTAGTCTTCAAGTCTTGAGTAACATTTCTTGTCTCACTTGTAGCCTTTAGTGTCATCCAAGTTGGAAGTCTTGGTGAACATGCTGAAGATGTTGAAGTCATTAGAGTTGATGAAGTTGAAGTCATTAGAGTTGATGGAGTCCTTTGCACATGATGAAGTCTTTGGTCATGGGGTAGGCTTTTCCATCAAGTTGAAATAGAAGAGATGTAGAGTTGAAACCAAAAATGGTTGAGGAAAGAGTTTACAAGATTGTTTTGTAAATAAGTTTTGGAACAAAATACAACTCCTATTTTTCTAAGGGTCTTTGTCCAATCCTAGGGTTTACAAATCCCACAGGCAACACAATGCTCTGATGCCATGTAACATCCCCAACCTTTAATAAGATTGAGTCCCCTGTGTTTACAATGCTAGTCCCTGGATCAATAGCTAGCATCCACAGTTTAGATGTAATATCAAGAGACAAAGGTCATAATGTAACTTTATAACCAGGAATAACATAATTTTATTACATCAAACATAGCTCATTTGGCTATTACATTACATTGCAGCGGAATAACTATAAGCATGGGTCCTTCATCTTCAAAGTGCCACAGGCAGACATGTTGGTTGTAGACTTTGTAATCCTAATCAATCAATCTTCACTAAAACAATCAAACCTCCAACATTACAAGTTACAGCCACAAAGGGTCAATACATTTGAATTGTATTGGCAAGTGATACTTTGGTAGTATAGTGGAGTCTATCATCTATATGCATTTGGCTAAGTGGAGTTGAGGCTTGCATTGCTCAAAATAGATTTTTCCTTAACATTTTGAAAACACTAAGTTTTTGTTTGGCACAAAACTTTCCCAAGGCATCTACCAATCAAAGACTGAAGATCCACTCAGGGCATCTACCAATCAAAGACTGAAGATCCTTTTAACCCTTGTTCACCCACAAGTTTTATTTAGAAATTGGAGTGATGAGATTCTTGAAGCTTCCATGTCTTGATGCTCAAATTGTCCTTTACCAGGGACATGGCTAAGTACTTAGGTTTTACACTCTGTAGAGGTGGTGCACTTTCCCCACAAGACTTGGTTTCCCAAGACAAGATCCTTCAGAAGCCTTTCCTTAGTCAAATGGACGCGCTCCAACCTATCATTCCCACTACCACCAACTGTCCAAGAGACTAAGTTCTAGCAACCTAAGATCATGGCAGAGCCCATATTGCCAAGTGGTTGCACTTGAAGCTTCTCAACATTTGACATATCAAATCTCTTTGTTCCTGGGTGGCCATCCACAAGTGAGATACACAAGCCAGGTCATGGCCTTGTGAACCACTCAACATAAACCATTCCTTCCATTCCACCCAGGTGATTTATTCACTTAGTTGTTTTATTAAACAAAACATAAGTCCACAGACTTAGTAATTTTCCATAGCATGAATATATATTCCACCCTTGTTTTCTATTAGCTAAGCTAAGCATGAAGGTAGTAGGAATCTTAACTTAGGAAATTTCTACTAAGGCTTCATCTATTAGGTTTTCCCATAGCAAGGTCTATACTTAGCAAATAAAAACCATGCAAGATTTACTTAGCAAAAACACTAATGCATAGTGAAAATAATGGGACAAAAGATATGAAGCATCACTTGCCTTTTTGGTAGAGGGTATAGGTTCACTCCTTGTCCTTGCAACAATCACACTCTTCAAGTCACTACAAATCAATCAAGCAAGGCACAAACTCAATCTACCAATCAAGCAAAACACCAAATCAACTAGCATTCCAAATAATCAATCAAACATCATTTCACACACACAAAACTATGAAAACTAGGTCATGCATGGGAGCATGCACAAGATAGTTTATTTTGCAAAGAGGGTCTCTATTAGATTCCTCAACTTTGTAAGATCCAAATTGGTCATTTACCAAAGTGGCAAAGTTATTAGCAAGTGGGTTTCACTTCAAAACTATTTTCAAAACAAAGTATCATTTTATGTGGTGTAGAAATATTTTTACTAAGGCATTAGCCTATAGGGTTCACCCAATGAGTTGCTATTGCAAAACTTGGTGTTTGGGTCAGTAGGTTTGGTCTAAACCATTTTCTCAAAGTTTTCTACTCAAAAACATTTTTCATAAACAAAATAATAGTTTTTAATTAGCTAGAAATGGACTAAACTAATTAATCCATTCTAACCTTTTCCAAAATCATTTTCCAAAACATAGGTTGGTTCCTAGGGTCAGTAAGGTCACAACAAACCAATTTGCAAAGGTTTTAACCTTAAAATCATTTTTAAACAATTTTTCTACCCTAAACAAGCACACAAAAGAATCTGCAAAATCAAGCAATCTAACATATACTATTTGCTAAACTAAGGGCAGGGTTGTCTAGGTCTTGTTCTCCTGAATCCAACGACATAAAATTTGTAATTTTTGGACGTGTGGATCCAAAGATACAAGGGTTTGAAAATGGCTTCAAAATCTGTTTTCAAAATCTGTTTTAAACAGACCTGGCCACGCGTCGCGTTCCTATTGGTCCATACCGGTTCGGGTGGATCGCGTGCTGCAGTGCGTTAGATCTAAGTTAGATCGAGCGGTCCAGAGGACATACCCCTTCGGTGTTTAAGTAATCCATCTGATTCGTTCGATCCAGATCTAACGGCTGCTACTGCCTGGTCACAGATGGGCGGCACTGCGCGGTGGTGAACGGCGGCGACAGCCAGACGAGATGCTCGCGGTGGTTCTAGGAAGCGAGGAAGACAGAGGGGGTGCTCACCGTGTTCGCCGTGGCGTGGGGAAGCTCAACGTGCCTTCTGCTTGTCGAGGGGCGCGTTGGTGTTGCGGGAATTGCTCGCCGGAGTTCGTTCTGGCGACGGCGTGCTCTGGTTGTGGTTGGGGACGGTGCTGTGGATCACCTCGAGACAAAACGATGACGCGGTTAAATTCACATGGTCAAGGCGAAGTCGTGTGCATGATCGAGAGGTAGAGAGGCGGCCGGAAACTACCTATGGGCTTCGCCGGAGAGGAAGCAGACGGTGGCGACGGTGGTCGTCCTCGTTGGTGAGCCTGCAGGGCACCCGCGGTTGAACGGAAGGCACGGACAAAAGCTCCAGGGGCTGGGGAGTGTGAGTGCTTGGTCAATGAGGCAAGGGGAGGTCTGGTTTCGCCGGAATCGTCACCGGAACATCGTCGGACAGAGGCGGTTCGGGGAGAAATTGGAGCGGCCTGGGGCGAGTCGAGGTGTGGTGACAGAGGGGAAAGGAGGAGAAGGTGCAGGCGCTTAATAGTGCGTGGTCGCAGCGAGGAGTTACTCAGGCATTAAGGCGAATTAAGCCGGAGAAATCAGCGGCAGAAACGGCCGCGCGGTGAGGGGAGAAGGAGTCGCGGGGAGGACGATGAACAGGGCAGAGTGGGCCTACTGGTCAGTGGGAAAAGAAATTGGCGAAGGGTCCACCAGTCATACTCTGTGTGGGTTTCTTTCGCGGTAAATAAAAACGGTTCGGGGGGGAATAAGAGGAGGTGGGGTCATCTCGTCAGCGAGTGAGTGAGGGGGAGTAGGGGGCCACCGGTCAGTGACTGGGTGGGGTAAGTTTCTGGGTGCAAAACGTTTTCCTTCGGGGAGGGAGTACTGGGCTGATTCTGGGCCTGTTGGGCTGGCCTGTCCTTTTTCTTATTTTTTTCTATCTGCTTTCTTTTTCCTTTTCTAATTCTTTTTCTGTTTTGAATTTCAATCAATTTCTCAAGCAATCAAACCATTCAAACAATTCAAACAATCACTCAACTTTGTACTTTGAACTTGGTTCTGTTTAGCAACATAATCCAAATCTCAAAATAAAATAATTTAATATTTTTATTCATTTTAGGATCCATTTATAATTAAATAAAATGGATCTTTAGTTATTTAATAAAATAGGGTTTGATTTATTTAACAAAATTTCCATTTGAAATCCAAATAAAACCAAAACACTTTAGTAGGTTTTATTTTGGGAAATCAAAATACTTGGAAAACTTATTTAAAAGAATAAATAAGTTTTGGTGTTTATTTAAAATGGGAAAAGCCTTTACTTAAATAAAATTTGGATATTACATCCTTATTATTTTATTTAAATAAACCTTTACTCATTTTATCAATACAAAATATTTTATTTGCCTTTATTAAATGTTTATCTTTTTAATCCCTTTAGGATTATTTGTTCACCAATTGGTATGGGTTTTTGGTAAGGCTTTATTAGCTTTGGAAATTCAATTTCCTTATCTTATTATATTCATAAGATTTTATTTATGGTTCCAATTTGAGTGAAACCAACTTCTAGGGTCTTTCTTGATCCTTTGTGAATATTTGTTGATCAATTTTGGTATGGATCAAATCCATAGGCTTGGGGATAACTTGGAAATGGTTTTTATTCCATTAGGGTTTAGGGTTTTGGATTTATTTTCCAAGTGTTCAAATTTCCAGATACATTCATTGAGGAATGCATTTCCCTTGATTTGGATTTGTTGAATTCAAACTTTAACCAAAGTTTGTTCAGGATGGGATTTTAAGTTTCCTTTTAGAAACAAAAGTTTCTTTTCACCCTGATTTTCAACAAAAATTTTATTTGTTTATTTTATTTTTCACATTACAAGATTTGGAAAATCTTGGGATGTGACAATTGGCTAGGAGGTCGAAGATCATGGAGCAAGATGAAGAACGTCGTCCCCTTCTTCTCCGGATCTCCTCTTTCTACCTTCTGGATGGTATGGCGGCTGCTGTGTTGTGTTTTCGCCTCAAGTCCCTTCATGGAAGTTGTCCCTTTTGACAAGACAGAGGTGGCCGCAACTATACGGCGGGAACTATATGGCCAAAAAAATATTCCCGCCCTATAGTTGCTTGTTAAAGCCTCTGTATGCTCCCCTCGAGTTCTTCCAAAGAGAGACTTTATTGTTTTCTCCAGAATATTGTATTTCTCTAGTTAAAACTTTCTTTTGACATTCAGAACCTGAAACACACATTAAAAAACAAGTTTTCTTTGCTACCGAAGTATTAGCGTTAGGTAAAGCTAGAAAACGATCAAATCCGGGAGAAAACCATCAATAAAAGGCATAAAAAATGTGTCCAATCTCACAACTATCAACTCCTCCAAGATTAGATGTTGCTCGCCCTCGAGTGATAAGAAAATAAGGAAGAATAGCGGAGATTCGAGACTGAAAATAAAAGAACTTATAAGTTTGAATTGGTGTCAAATTATTTTCTTCACGATCCCTGCAATCTTAAATATGATCATACAAGTTTTTACAAGATTGCACTGAGTCCACTTCCTAACCACGTATATCTTGTTAGCAAATAAATCATATGCCAAAGCAAGTGTCAAAAGTTTAGCTAGGAAAGTGAGACAAATTCTTTTGGTATCTCTCTTTGTTGAGAGATGAAAACTTTTTTTCTTGTTTGTTTAATTAATTAAGAGTACTCAAGTTGGCAGCAAAACATTTAATTTAAGAACAACTCATCTACTCCCATGTCAAAATTTCAAGACTCTCAAAGCACCTTTTTCCTTTCTTTTGCCTTTCAAAACTTCAGCTCTTTCATAGAGAAATCATGCCACTATTTTTAACATGTTAATTGGGGCTGTGTTGTGCACTCGTGACCATGCCAATAAATATTTTTTGAGCAATAATGGGTCAGAGGAGTACTAAAACTTCACTTGGAATATGAAACCATGAGGAGACTAAAAAATTTACCCATCATAGCATTGCTAGTACAGACATTTAAAAACTCAATAGGTGAAATCAAGTGGTTTCCCACATTTAGATCGTTCGTTGGCCAGCGGATTTAATAGTCCCCATGGAGCACGATAGAGTTGTAATGACACGCGTAAAGCAATATCTTATGGTAATTATTAGAAAAAGTAGTGGCATAATCTCTACTACTTCGAAGCATCCATTTTATCAAACAATTTCATTCAAAGGTACTATGGAGTCTATTTATATTAAGCTCAAATGGGATGGAGTAGTTCTAAAATCAAATTGTTTGAGCTAAACATGGACTCAAGTCATCTTTCAGATGCTTTTTCTTGTTGTAAAAATATAGGAAGTATTTTTAACCAAGTTCATTGCTCATTGTTTCAAAGCTAAAAAGGATACACTAGCAAAGAAATAGAATTTATAGGATAACAAGCTAAGTGGGGAGTGACTCCAGTGCAAGCGAGTAAATAATTGTAGGATCAATTTAAGGTTACAGAAAGGGTGATGAAAGGAATGTGATACCTCCTCTTGCTTGCTTCGTTCTCATATTTTGAGTCGAACCCCCTCTGTATTTCCATATTGCCAGGTCACCTAAAATTAAGCAATCTCCGCAAACAAACAAACGAACTTGCAAATAAAGTTACAACTATTTTTTTTGTACTTTTGGTTTAGGTATGCAAAACTGAAAATAAACATGCAAATTTTAAGAAATAAAATAAATCAAAATAAGAAATAAAAACATGAATGCAAAGTTTGGAGGTTTTCAAACCTCCCCCAAGTTTAGGCTATTGCTAGGCCCAGTTGTTGCCGTCATCTGGCAGCTGGTGCCGATACTGCTGGTAGTAGTCGGGGAAGTGGGTCATGAAGTGACTGAAGTTGTGAGTCAAAGTACTCACATCTTCATTCACTCCTTGAAGGGTGTGGTTGATCTCCCCAACACGTTGGTTGAGCTGCTGGAATTCCTGATAGGGAACGTAGCTATACCCCTGTTGTGGCTGGTTGGGCCATGGGTCCCAAGCTCCCCCTTGCTGCTGCTACTGCTATCCCTCCCAAGTAGGGTCGTGCCCTGCTCGTCCTCATGCTCCTGCTCATCCTCATCCTGCTACCCTCCTTCATCTTCCTCCTCATCAGGCGGAAATTCAGCCATGATCTCCATCACTTGGTCCTTGGTGACGATCCAAGTGTCTTTCTCCATAATCGAGAAGGCTTGGGGACCGGGCAACGGAACCTGCTCACCTTGTGCATCATCAAGATAACTAAATTGATATCCTTGGAGCCTCCGTTTAGCATGGTAAATACCAAGGAAGCCACAAGCAGTCAAATACTTGATGTCCATGAGTTTGGAGCCGTCAACAGGTTTCATAACAGGTAATATAATATTTAGGGATTTCTATTTTTGTTCCCTCGATTCGTTAGTTGTACTCAGTTTTCCCTAGCCGCTTAGTTTTTCCTCACTTTTGCCCTTCCTCATTCCAAAACCCTTACATGCGCTCGGACGGGGGGATGCCGGCAGGTCAAAGGCTTGACCGTTAGATGCTGACTGATGGGACCATGTTGGGGTGGGTCGTACATTGAGTGTTACGTTATGTCACCTCGATCGTTACATACTGACAGGTGGGGCCAGGATACACAGCGGACCAGCCATCCATCTCTCGCTGATTATGGGGGACGTGATGTGGGACCATGTGGGGCGCGTTTGGTGGTTACGTGCGCCCTGTCGCCTAAATTGGAAGTTTTCTTTTTTTGTTATTTTTATGATTGGCCTTTTTAAGAGCGCTTTTTCCCCTCTCTCTCGCTAACAGTTGTGTCTTTTTGCCTAAAAAGGTAGCAAATCTAGAGCAGTTTCTCTCTTCATTCATTGTTCCTTTTAACCTCGTTTTTTCTTATCTGGTAGCAAATATAGAGCAGCAAAACTAACCAGCACCATAAATAAATTCAGTAAACAGAGCAGATATAGATAAAGCAGCTAATATAGGTTACATAGTATGGTACTTAACGAGGTTCGACAATTAGGCAGCAGCGGACAAGTTCAACACAGACACGACAAAAAGAAGCTGCTTTACAGTAGCAGCAGCAGCAGATCAGTGGACCCTCATGGCCTCTGCCAGGAGGGCCTCCGCCTCCTCCCTCCGACGCCTCCTCCACTTCGTGCTGCCCAGTCCCTTGACCTTGGGCGCCTTGGGCTTGATCGGGGCATGCGACCCTCCTCGATAGCCACCTTCTGGAGCAGAGGTGAAGACCGAGCGCCTGGTGCTTGGCTATGAAGCCGTGGACGTTCACGGACTCGCCGTAGGTCCTCACGTCCTTAGCATGCTTCACGAGGGAGTTGAAGTCCATGGCGTGGAGCCTCCTGGTGGGGCAGAAGGGGCACCTATACACGGCGCCGGTGAAGAAGATGTTGTACTGGCCGGACTTCAGCCTCCTCAGCACATGACGAGTCTTGGTTTCCTTGGAATCGTCGTCGCTGCGGACGTTGCTGCTATCCTCCTATTAGAGAAAACAGTAGAGTGCAATAAGGACATGATTGAGATATTTTGATTATCGGGATTGATTATTTGCATAAATTAACCGATTGAGATCTCCTGATTATTCAAATCTCAAACCAAATCGAATACTGATCCCAACTACGAACAGGGGGTTCAAATATAAAAAGGGGGATTCATCGAAATACGAGATCTAACACAAGATGATTAGCTACTGTAAAAATACGAACAACCGGTCCCTAATAACATACGATCTAGCATCCAACGATGGGAATGGGGGAAGAACAAGGGAAGGGGAGAAAACCTTGGTTACCTCCAACCATGGGTCAGCGATGCTGGTGTCGTAGGGGTTCTCTGGCCTTATATAAAAAACCTCCTCGTAGGGGTCCCAGCCGAGCGGGATCTGCCCGAGACCGGCAGGGGCCTCCTCGCCGGCGGCTACGGCGGATGCGGGGACAGGGACGGGGGCCTGTACAAGGACGGGGGCCTGTACAAGGACGGGGGCCTCCTCACCAGCGGCCTTGGAGGCGCCGATGGCCACCGCACCGTTCTTCTCCATCACCGGCATGGTTGGGGTTTTCTTGGGGGTTTGCAGAAGGTGATGGGACAATGGAAACGGTTGAGTGAGGGAGTGAGTGATGAGTGAGAATGGGGAGGCCTCTATTAAAGGAGAAGGTAAGTGATGTTTCGTTGCACTACCGTGCACCACGTAACCGCATATGCTACTACACCATGCACGGCCACACGTGTCCGCTACCGCCCCGTGCACTGCACACGTGTACCGTGAGTCACGTTTTTTTCCTTTGTGTCTAACCCTGGCAACTCAGTTGTACTCAGTTTTGCCCTTGAGTGTAACACTGGCAGTTTGGTTCTACTCAGTTTTGCCCTCCAGTACTAAAATTGCCGTGTGAAATATACTCAGTTTTACCCTCCGGTGGCTAGTCAACAGAGAGTCAACGAATAGGTTTTAGCTAGCTAATTGAGTCATTTTATGCACAACAAATTCAAATAGAGCAAAACATAGTGGCATCTACCCAGGGAGTCTTATTATGTGACTGGCCACCATAAGAAATGTATATAAACCAAGTTTTAACCTAAATCACCACTTCTCAAATCACCTACTATCTATGAAGGTTCATGGCTTTCTACTCAAGCCTCTTCCCAAAACATCCCTCCCAAAAACATAGTTTGTCTGAATGAGGCAATAATTGTCAAACTGGTGTATATTTGAATTGCAAATAGTTTGATGTATGCCAAGATGTATTTTATTGTATAAAAGACGCATTTTCCATTTTTAAATCTTTTTCTATTTTCTATTTGAATCCCTTTGTCAGTCTTGCCCTTGGTTTTTAAGTTCTACTCAGTTTTGTCCTTGGTTCTTAAGTGCTACTTAGTTTTCCCCTCTCTTTGTATCCATCTCTCGCACCTGTGCTCATCTTCGCTGCTACGCTCTGATTGGTCGAGATAGTTGTCACACGGATCGTGCCCACCAACCGTTGATCCTCTGCAATCTAGTGGACAGGATAACCCCTATATCTGTCGGGGGGCACCCCTCTATCCGTGCAAAATAACGAGTATGCCACCAGTAAATTTTGTATACGCAAGTTTATGCATTATATTTCACTCCATGGAAATGGTAATGTCTCAAGATTTTCTTAGCACAACATTATCACGTATTAAGTGCAATTTTAAAGAGTTCAAAGGTGTATAATTTTTGTATACGCAAGTTTATGCATTATATTTCACTCCATGGAAATGGTAATGTCTCAAGATTTTCTTAGAACAACATTATCACGTATTAAGTGCGATTTCAAAGAGTTTAAAGGTGTATAATTTTTGTATACGCAAGTTTATGCATTATATTTCACTCCATGGAAATGATAAATTATCAGGATTTTCTTAGCACAACATTATCATGACCTAAGTGCATTTTCAAAGAGTTCAAAGGTGTATCATTTTTGTATACGCAAGTTTATGCATTATATTTCACTCCATGGAAATGGTAATCTCTCAAGATTTTCTTAGCACAACATTATCACGACGTAAGTGCGATTTCAAAGAGTTCAAAGGTGTATAACTTTTGTATACACAAGTTTATGCATTATATTTCACTCCATGGAAATGGTAATCTCTCAAGATTTTTTTAGCACAACATTATCACGTATTAAGTGCAATTTCAAAGAGTTCGAAGGTGTATAAACTTCATATACGCAAGTTTGTGCATTATATTTCACTCCATGGAAATGGTAACCTCTCAAGATTTTCTTAGCACAACATTATCACGTATTAAGTGCGATTTCAAAGAGTTCAAAGGTGTATAAACTCCGTATGTGCAAGTTTATGCATTACATTCCACTCTACGAAAATGGGAGAGAAAATAATTATCTCTCAAGATTTTCTTAGCACGACATTATCACGTATTAAGTGCGATTTCAAAGAGTTCAAAGGTGTATAATTTTTGTATACGCAAGTTTATGCATTATATTTTCACTCCATGGAAATGATAAATGATCAGGATTTTAATAGCACAACATTATCATGTCCTAAGTGCGATTTAAAAGAGTTCAAAGGTGTATAACTTTTGTATAATTTCCGTATATGCATTACATTTCACTAAATGAAAATGAAGCAATGGCACGGGCGTGGGTGTGGGGCTGGCTCGGGGTCCCATCTTGCAATGCCAACCTAGGTAAGCTGTGGGTCCGGCGCTCATGTGATAAGCTGTGGGTCCGATGTTGATCTATATAAGTTGAGAGAGGTGTCCATTACGGGAATCGACTGAACGCTGCCCCACTTGTCAGCATGTAACAGCAAGGGTACAGTACGGGACCCGACAGAACACGGTCCTACTCGTCAGCATGTAATGGCGAGGGTCCCCTACGGGACCCAACTGGATGCGACCCCACTTGTCAGCACGTAACGGCAAGGCCGACGGATGGCGAGTTTCAGACCATATGAGAGTTTCGTACAAGGAGATGGGCAAAAGTGAGGAAAAACTAAGCAGATGGGGAAAACTGAGTACAACTGACGAACCGAGGGCATGAAAATAGAAATCCCTAATATTTAATGCATGGGCAAGGTGGGCTACCAATCCACCAATGTGAATGTCATCTTTTGTCTTGTTGCTTTGGTGGCGAAGATGTTGGATGAGTAGAGCTGCGGGATTGGGGCCTTGCGGCGCAGTGTGAAAGAGAGCTGTAACATCCCAAAACTTTAATCCAAGGTTATTAAGATCCAAATCATCAAAACTAGGGTTAACAAAAACTTTTCCAATTAAAATTATTAAAGCATTCATATGAGTGTGCATTTAAATAGGAGTTGATTTGAATTGCCATGATTAAGTGATCCATTGCTTGTAAAATGATTCTTAGGTGAAATAAACATCATCTAGATCATTCCCCAACAAATCCCAAAGAAAAACAAATCAAAATGAATAAAAGAAGAGAATGGTCATTTGTGCCATTTTAATCAACATGCCTACTTTGGCTATTCCTAGGACTCATTTCTTAATAGAAACAATTGTGGATTTTTGCACCCCTTGATAGTACACATAATGATGTACCAAGGCCCACTTTGTGATCTGCCAAAAACTTTCAAACACTAATTTTAAATGACATTTCCAAATTGAATCTAGTGTAGGTATCAAGATCACCCTATTTCAAAAGCCACTCAAATGAGCTCCATTTTCAAAACCCAAGCACCCACGGAGTCTCAAGCTTATTACTAACACACCCACCAAAAATCTTTTCAAAATTCAAAAGTAAATTTCTTGCGCCCATTTCCATAAACACTTGGCAGGCAAAGATTACACCTAGTATTTAGATCACTATTTTCTACACGGCTTTGCCTCCAATTGACCTCAAATAACTCCCTCTGTCTCCACTTGATCCAACCAGGCCATAAACACCCCATCCCCTACCCCCTAGAAGCAATGCCATGCCACCCTGAGCACCATGTCGCCGGCCTAACTTGCCATCGCCGCAGCAGACCGCCCCTCTCTCTCGCCATGTATATCAGCTAGCCCAGACCGCACCCCCACCCTCTGTCCCCTCCCCGAGTAGAGCCGAGCCGTGGACCACCAGCAGCGCGCCGCGCCCAGAGTGTATGCGCAATGCCGAGCACACGCCAGAGCGCCACGCCCGACAAGCGTGCACACGCCGCGCCTCGATCGTAGCCCGCGCTCACCGTGTCGCCACGACCCAGGGAACACCCCAGACATGCCCGTTCAGCGCCGTTCGAACCGCAGCCACCGCACGCCGTGAAGACCATCGCCTCTGCCGCTCAGAGTGTGAGCACCGCCCGACCAAACGCCACCGCCCCTAAGCCTGCATTTAAGCCCTAGCGCACCACCAGGAGACCAGCCACCGTCCCCTGCCTCGAGCCACGCCGCTAGCATGCTGTGCAGCCCTCGCTAGAGCCGCCCGCCCATCACTCTCGGTCGCCTCGTCGAGCTATAAATAGAGGCCACCCCCAGCCTTATTCTGCACTCCACTCACCTCCCCTCTTGCCACTGATCAGTCCCCACTTCTCCCTAGAGCTGCTCGAGCTCGTAGTCACGGGAATTCCACCGGAGCTGGCCGCCTTTGGAGGAGAAGGGCCCTGCTGATTGTGACCACCCCCGGAGCTGCCTCGACCACCCCTGAGCTTGCCGTCGTCCACCAGTTCGTTTGCCCGCCTCACCGTCATTGCTGGAGCCCTGGTACGCCCCCTGAGCACCCCCACCGAGCCGCTAGGGTTAAACCTCGCCGGCGACCTGTCTGTCATCGACGACGAGCCCCAGCCGTCGATCTTAGTTCTAATCTAACGGCCCACATTGCCCGGTATCGCTTCGCATGTAATGAGCCACTAACCGGTGGACCACCCTATCAGCTATGCCCCGTGCCGCGGAGTGTCATTGGTCCGGCCCGTTAGCTTTCCCGCGTGACCCATTTAATGCAAATTAGGATTTTTCTATTTTAGTTTGAACCTAGTTCTATCCCTTAGTTTGAAAATCAATTAAGAGAGATTTACAAATCCAAATAGAGTGATTCCAATTTTGTTAGAAAGATACTGAAATGGTCTACTTAAGACCGTTGGATTTAATTCAATTAGAGTTAGCGATCTCTCCTAGTAAAAATAACAGGACAGAAGCTTTTGCACATTCAAACATTTTTATAAAATCAACCATGATAGCTTTTGAGTTGATTCCAACTCTCAAAAATCACATTTCACCATACCTATCTGAATATGTAATAATATTAAGGTTTACATGCAGTCACTTTGGACTAGTACCAAAATAATGCTATATAGGCATTTCTAGTCACTTTAAATCATTAAATAATGAACTTAAACAAAAGTAATTGTGATTCAACCCTTAAATCACATTCCCACATGCTATAATATGTGGTGATGACATGTGTCCACATGATCCCATATTATAAGTGGTGAATATTAAATCTTAGTTATTTTTCAATGAGTAGAAATTACTTTTCTTAAATAAAAACAATGAAAATAGTTAATAAAACTTGTGATGCTTGTGATGATAATAGATCATCTAATGTGTGCCTTAGAGTTCTAATTAGACTAGTTAAGTATTGTTTGGTGATTGTGTACTCCGTATGTATTTATAGACGATAGTACCAACGAAGCTTTCGAGGAGGAGTTCTATCAAGAGGAGGAAGAAAAATTCAACCACTGCACTAACCAAGGCAAGATATTGTTAGCAAGCTAGAATTAAGCAAGATGACTAGAGCAAAGATGCTTTAGGCATGCTTGAGTTATACCACTTTGACTATTATTCACCCCAAGTATTATTTTCAAGCTTTACTTCCTTTACTTTATAGAAAGTCCTTTACTTGTTTTGAAGGTAGCATAAAGAGTATAAAACTTGGCCTATTTAGATAAACTTAGATTTCATTCTATGGCATGAGATTTATCCCATCTTTCCACCTTAGTGAACACTCTTAACTTAGTAGTTTAGAGTAGATAAAAACTTGAGTCACTTTAGATGGGAACACTTGGTGAAAATGAATTATGAAAACCTTGGAATGATGAGTCATTCTATTGAGATGTTTTGACATGTGTTGAGAAACACCAATGGTTTATGATGGTGAAAATATTGAGGCATGAGCCTTAACCCTTTTACAAAACTGATGGTTGGATTCGGATGCGATACCATTCCAAATTTACCGTACAGCCACAATACCTGAATTGGGTAAGGCTTAGCCGGAAGATTATATGCATTAGTATTAGTTCCCTCGCGGGAGAGGTTTGAGCAGAGTGTAAAGGAAAGGTTATGTTTGATTATCTGCATACTAAGTATGATGATTCAGGGTTATCCCTGACAGATGTATCGAATCTTGTGGTGAAAGTGTACCACCTCTGCAGAGTGTCAAACTATTCGAATAGCCGCGTCGGTGTTATGGACAGTTAGAATGGCCATACTGTTTTGTTGTCAGATGTTTTCAAAATAACTTATGAAAGGAATGATGAATCTTGACTTGACCACAACATGGTTGTGTTTATGTCACTAGCTTCCCAACTTAAGTGATTCTAGAACTTTATTTTATCTTTATTTGCTTCAGAACTCAGCTTAGGTTTCAAACTTAACTTTATAGTTAAACTTAGAGTTAGCACTTTAACTTAGAACTATACTAATTGTTAGTGGTAGTTTGCGAGTACTTAAAGAGTACTCATGGTTTTTGTCCCTGGCTATTCTCATGGCCAGACTATGAAGGAGACTACCAAGATGATGGCCAACAGGATGACTATGATAACTAGGACTATCTGCTTCGTCAGCATTGCCTGTGCCCCTGAAGATGGACCCCACCGCTACGCTTATCTTTTACTCCACTGCTTGTTGTATTAAGACTGGATCATGAGATCCTTATTTGTGTAAGACCTTATGTATGGTTTGTAATGGATGATGTACTGTGATATCCAATCTATTATGTCTCCCAAAAATGGTAATCCTGGGATTGCGATGAATGACATAACAGGCATCTGGGATTAAAAATCCGGGTGTTGACAAGTTGGTATCAGAGCCATCCTGACCATAGGAGACCCTAGTTAGAATGGACGTCCAAACAAAAACTTAGTTTCAAAACCAAAGTGTGTATTTATGAAAAACTATTTCCTCTCTTATCCTTGGGAATACATTCTTTCTCAAAAATTCATGTTCCTCAAAATTCTTACATTACTACTTAAAATTTGACACACTTGATCACTTCACTAATTCCCTCATCCTTAATTCTTGTAGATGGAGACTCCGTTCAGCAAGTTCTACCAGTTGGGAAATGGAGGTTAACTGATCTTCAAGAGGGATCTGGATTCACTGTCGGAGTTACTGGGACGCCCACATCCGGAGTTTCTTGGAGCTCAACTTCCAGGACCCCCAGGAGGAGATTTACAGTGGCTAGTCACCGCTGATCTTAGAGGAAGCATAGAAGCACCAACGTCCGGGAGAATCCAGTTCTCCGTGAGAGAGAACAACTGGCTAGATGGATTAGCCAGGGCAATGCATGAAGCTGTCGCACGTCTATGTGCCCTTAGCGTCAACCAAATCCAAGGAACCCGTTTTGATCACTATGCAAGACGTGACTTCATGGGAATGCCAATGGAGATGCCAAGTCACCCAGAGCTGAAGCGTCAAGTGGAGAACCTGGATTTCCTGTTGTACGATCCTCAGAAGGAGTTGGACAATGCTAGGGAGTTAGCCAACCACAACCGTGCCATTGCCGACCAGAAGGCCCAGACTTTCTCACTACTTATCAAGGACCGTCAGTCTCTTCGCCTCCAGTGCGAGAAGAAGGATCGCACCATCGCCCGTCTTTGCAAGAAGGTGGCCGACCTAGAGAAGACCGTCAAGGAGCAAGAAGCTCAGCTTGCAGCAAAGGAGGAAGAAGAAGAGGGTGAAGACATCCAGGGAGACATGGATTCTTACCTCAGCAATGATGATGACTTTCTGGAGGAGGATGCTATGGACTTCTACACTGACGATGAGGACTCTGACTTCATCGATGATGAGTAGATGCACTAGAGCACTGTCGTAGTATGATATGTATCGGTCCCACTGTATCGTAGCTTGCAGAATGGTTCTTCAAACCATCTGTTTTCCTTTGTTGTTGTGGTGTGTGTTTGTATCGTGTGCTTGTTTGCATGAATGAAATGAAGTTAGTTGCAAAACCTAAGTCAAACTCAAAGTTTTAGCTTGAAACCAAAACCATGAACCTTAGAACTTTCCCTCTTACCCCTTTATCTACCTCAATCTTCAGATGACTCGTGGAAACCAAGGAGGGAGAAGCTCGTCGCAAGACCCAATGCTGCAGATCTTGCAGAATCTCATCGCAGACAGAGAAGCAAGCAGGGCAGAACGCCATGCAAATCTAGCAACACTACAACAGATCGCCCAGATGGCTCTCAACAACCAAGGGCATGGAAATCAGGATCACCATGGATCCAAACTCAAAAACTTTCAGAATACCAAGCCCCCAATCTTCAACCAAGCTAAAAACCCACTAGATGCTGATGACTGGTTACAGACAATGGAAAACAACTTAGAAGTTGCAGGAGTTGATGACAACGAGAAAGTTCTCTTCGCCACCCACTACCTGGCAGGAGATGCAAGAGCTTGGTGGACTAGTATCCGTAATATGAACCATGGTCAAGTAATGACATGTCAAGCCTTCAAAGTTAAGTTCAGCCGCACCCACGTGCCGTAGGGCTTAGTCACCAGAATGAGGGATGAATTTAGAGAGTTGAAGCAAGGCAGAATGACTGTGGTAGAGTACCGTGATAGATTTCCGTTGCTTGCAAGGTATGCACCTGATGAGATGAACACGGAGGCCAAGAAGAAGGAGAGATTCTTGAACAGACTGCATGATGAGATGCATACTTTCCTCGTCAACATCCGTTTCCAGGATCTCAAAGAGCTAGTCGACTCTGCCATTTAGATGGAAGGGAAGATTAACCAGGCAAACGACTACCGCAAACGTCGTATGATGCAGCAATCTGGATCTAGCAGTCACCAGAAGTACCCTCCCAACCCCTCACCAGGATATGCACCAAGGAACAATCGACCCCCAATGTCTCGCCTAAGCTACCCCAACCGTAGCGGAGGCAACATAAAGTCTGGAGGAAACAACATAAACTCTGGCAATGCCAACAATTTCAACCGTGCACCTCCCAAGAACAACAACAACAACAACACTGCACCCAGAACTGGCAGCAATGCTATGCCTGTCGCAGCAAAGGAAAAGTCCCAAATCACTTGTTTCGAGTGTGGAGTGAAGGGTCACTATTCCAATGAGTGTCCCAAGAAGACCGCAGCCACTGCCAATGTGAATGCCCCGGCTCAACAGCAGCGTCGTGTTCAACCAGGGAGAAGGTTTGCCCCAGGGAACCCTCACAACCGCAACGGTCGTCTCTTCCACATGAACGCCGAAGAAGCCCAAGAAGCGCCAGATGTAGTGTTGGGTATGTTTTCTATCAACTCAGTTTTAGCAAGGGTATTGTTTGATTCGGGAGCATCGCATTCATTTGTCACCGAAGAATTTGCATGCACTAGTAAGATTCACCCAACCAACCTGAAGCATGTCATGATAGTTCAAATCCCCGGTTCAACCACCAAAGCTAGAAAAATTTGCAAAGCTCTGCCTATCAGAATACATGGGATAGATTTTTATGCCAACCTAATTGTACTTGGAACCAACGGATTGGAAGTAGTAATAGGCACTAGTGGAAACGAGGCCTTTGGTTGAGCCTAGAAATGGGCTTTAACACCGGTTCTTCTACGAACCGGTATTAAAGGGGGGGCCTGTACCAGCGTGGCCCGTGCAGCAAAAAGGAGCCCCCTTTAACACCGGTTCGTGGCACGAACCGGTGTTAAAGGCCCCTACACCAGTGGCCTGTGCAACCCCCCCCCCCCTTTAACACAGGTTCGTGGCTTGAACCGGTGTTAAAGAGGGGGGCTATATAAGACACCGCAGCCCACACCCCACTCTTCCATTTTTTCACTATCTCATTTTGGAGCCTAGCAAGAGGGTGTGAAGTGTGCTAGTTTGTGTTTTTTTCGTATGCACAAGAGGTGTTCAGTGAAATGCCCGAGAGCTCAAAATAAGTTTTCTCGTTGCTCTTTCCTTCTCGGTCGAGGTCGGCAACTATCCTTTCATGTGTCATTGATGTACTATATATATAAATGGTCATCTCCCTATTATTTTTCGATATATACTATATATTAATGCAGATGAACCGGCAATGGATGTACGGTGACCGCCGCACTTCCGAGTACATTACGGGCCTCCAAAATTTCATCATTGTGGCTAATGCAAACCGTGGTCACAATGGTTTTATGTGCTGTCCGTGTGTTCACTATCAGAACAAGAAAGACTACTCAAATACCAGAACCACTCACGCCCACCTGCTTCGATCCGGTTTCATGCCCAGCTATAATTGTTGGACCAAGCACGGAGAAAAAGGGGTTGTGATGGAAGACAACAAAGAAGAAGAGGATGATGACAACTATCATAATATGTATCCTGAATATGATGATACTGCAACGGGGGTAGATAATGAAGATCAAGAGGCAGCAGATGGGCCTGCTGATGACGATCTTGGTCGGGCCATTACTGATGCAAAGGAAGAATGTGAAACTGAAAAGGAGAAGGAGAAGCTGGAGCAGATGTTAAAGGATCACAAAACATTGTTGTACCCAACTTGCGAAGATGGCCACAAAAAGCTAGGTACCACACTAGATTTGCTGCAATGGAAGGCAGAGAACGGTGTGACTGACAGCGCATTTTCAAAGTTGTTGGTAAAAATGAAGAATCTTCTTCCAAGAAATAATGAGTTGCCTGACAGTACATACCAAGCAAAGAAGGTTGTCTACCCTCTAGGATTAGACGTGCAGAAGATACATGCCTGCATTAATGACTGCATCCTCTACCGCGGTGAGAAGTACGAGAATTTGGATGCATGCCCGGTATGCACTGCACTGTGGTATAAGATCAAACGAGACGATCCTGGCGATGTTGAGGGCGAGGCCCCTAGGAAGAAGGTTCCTGCCAAGGTTATGTGGTATGCTCCTATAATACCACGGTTAAAACGTCTCTTTAGAAATAAAGAGCATGCCAAGTTGTTGCGATGGCACATGGAAGACCGTAAGAAAGACGCGATGTTGAGACACCCCGCTGATGGGTCACAGTGGAGAAAAGTCGAGCGAGAGTACCCGGACTTCGCACGTGACGCAAGGAACTTAAGGTTTGGTCTAAGTACAGATGGCATGAATCCTTTTGGTGAGCAGAGCTGCAGTCACAGCACCTGGCCTGTGACTCTATGTATCTATAACCTTCCTCCTTGGTTGTGTATGAAGAGGAAGTTCATTATGATGCCAGTGCTCATCCAAGGCTCGAGGCAACCCGGCAACGATATTGATGTGTACCTAAGGCCATTAGTTGAAGAACTTTTACAGCTGTGGGCCAAACCAGGTGTACGTATGTGGGATGAGCACAAAGGGGAGCCATTTGACCTACGAGCATTGCTTTTCGTAACCATCAATGATTGGCCTGCTCTTAGTAACATTTCAAGGCAGACAAACAAGGGATACAATGCATGCACACACTGTTTAGATGAGACTAAAAGTGTATATTTGGATAAATGTAAGAAGGTTGTGTACCTAGGGTATCGTCGATTTCTTCCGAACCTACATCCAGTAAGAAAGAAAGGCAAGCATTTCAAACGTCTGGCAGAACCTCGGAGGAAGCCTGTCCTCCGTACCGGTGAGGAGGTATTTGGTATGGTCAAGGACCTAGAAGTAATCTTTGGAAAAGGTCCTGGCAGTCTATTTGTTCCGAATGACGATGCCGGACACGCGCCCATGTGGAAGAAGCAATCTATATTTTGGGACCTACCCTATTGGAAAGTCTTAGAGGTCCGCTCTTCAATCGACGTGATGCACGTGACGAAGAATGTTTGCGTGAACCTGCTAGGCTTCCTAGGAGTGTATGGGAAGACAAAAGATACACCGGAAGCACGGCAGGACCAACAATGTCTGAAAGACCCTGAAGAGCCTATGCATCCTGAGAACAAGAAGGGTAAACGATGCCACTTAACTCTTGCCAGCTACGCTCTTACCAAAGCAGAGAAGGAAATCTTTTTTGAATGCCTGAGCAGTATCAAGGTCCCGTATGGCTTCTCATCGAATATAAAGGGAATAATAAATATGGCAGAGAAAAAATTCCAAAACCTAAAGTCTCATGACTGCCACGTGATTATGACACAATTGCTTCCGATTGCATTGAGGGGGCTCCTACCTGAAAATGTTCGAGTACCCATTGTGAAGCTATGTGCATTCCTCAATGCAATATCTCAGAAGGTAATCGATCCAGAAATCCTACCAGGGTTACAGACAGATGTGGCCCAATGTCTTGTCAGCTTTGAGTAGGTGTTCCCACCATCCTTCTTCAATATTATGACGCATCTCCTGGTTCACCTAGTAGAAGAGATTGCCATTCTCGGTCCTGTATTTCTACACAATATGTTCCCCTTTGAGAGGTACATGGGAGTCTTAAAGAAATATGTTCATAACCGTGCTAGTCCAGAAGGAAGCATCTCCAAGGGCTATGTAATAGAGGAGGTCATTGAGTTCTGTGTTGATTTTATTCCTGACCTTAAGGCGATTGGTGTTCCAGAATCACGACATGAGGGGAGACTGCGTGGAAAAGGCACCCTAGGATGTAAAGCAATGTTATGTAGGGATGGGCATTCTCTCAATCAAGCACACTACACGGTTTTACAAAGATCTATCTTGGTTGCCCCGTATATCAATGAACACAAGAATTTAATACGCCTCAAACACCCGGGGCAGTCTGATGAATGGATTATAAGTGAACACATGGCGAGTTTTGGCGGCTGGCTGCAAATACTTCTCATGAATAACACCACCGTTGGGGATCAGCTGTACTTGTTGGCCAGGACACCATCTTCGACTGTATGTACTTTCCAAGGGTACGAGATAAATGGGAATACATTTTACACGATAGGCCAAGATAAAAAGAGCACCAACCAAAATATTGGTGTCCGCTTCGATGCAGCAGAAGACAATGGGCAAAAGACCACGTATTATGGGTTCATAGAGGAGATATGGGAACTTGACTATGGACCTAATTTTAAGGTCCCCTTGTTTCGATGCAAATGGGTCAAGCTAACAGGAGGGGGTTGAGGTAGACAAGAAGTACAGAATGACAACGGTGGATCTCAACAATCTTATGAAGGTAGACAAGAACTTAGACGAACCCTTCGTCTTAGCCAATGATGTGGCTCAGGTTTTCTATGTGAAGGACATGTCTACCAAACCGAAAAAAAGAAAAAATAAGCAAACAGATACATCACACGATGAGCCAAAGCGTCACATAGTTCTTTCAGGGAAAAGAAACATCATGGGAGTAGAGGACAAGACAGACATGTGAGAAGATTATAATAAGTTTGATGAAATTCCGCCCTTCAGAGTGAAGGCTGACCCAACCATCCTGTTAAACGGTGTTGATACTCCATGGTTACGGCCGACGCGATCATAAGATTGACTATATGTATTAATTGAGCCATTTTTGGCACACATATGTATCTCAACATGGAAATCAATGTCATATTTCTTCTGTTAACAGTATATGTATTAAATGAGCCATTTTTCTTCCTTCTATTTCTTCCCTCCATTTTTCTTCCCGCCATTTTTTCCCGCCATTTTTCTTCCCGCCATTTTTCTTCCCGCCATTTTTTCCCGCCAGTTCTTCCCTCCAGCTCTTCCCGCCAGTTCTTCACTATATATATATGTAGGGTTGGCCTCCATTGTCATTGCACATCTCTAGACTCATATCTGCAACCTCATCACTCTTTCCCATGGCTTCCACCGTAGCACTAACCCCCAGGGAGGCGGAGGCGCTTTGCGCCTCGAACTACCCCTGCCCGCCGGGCTACTGTGTCCCCGTCGGCTGGATGCTGAGCGCCGGAGGCGTGCCGGTTCCTCCTGTCCCTCTAGGAGTGGCGCGCCGGATGGCCATCACGAACCACTACTACTTCGAGCTCACGTCGGAGCAGCGGAGGAATCCCAGATGGTATCCCGACTATTTCCCTACTTGGGAAGCCTTCTTCGTGGATCAGCGTGAGAGGGCGCTCGCCAGGCACGAGGAGGACGGCCCACCTCCTCCGAACTTCAACGAGGCCGGCTGTCGGCTATGGTGGCGCGGTCGGACTCTCCAGAGCGTCATGGCCTATGACACTGCCGCCGACTCTAACCCCCGTCTGCGCTACCCTCAAGTCCAGCCCACGCGTACTCAACCTTCAAGGTTCAATTACGGCGACCCCGACGACGACAGTGATGACGGCGGCGGCGAGTACGACGACTACAGTGGCGAGTATTACAGGTGTAGGCAGGAGCATGACTGAATCACTCCAACATTCTGAAACAAGTTCGGCCGATTGTTACTTAATCTGGCCATGTATCTTAATTTTCAGTTCTTTTATGTATCTTAATTTTCAGTCGTGCTTTATGTAACTTACTATTAGTTGCATTCTGTATTTTAATTCTAGTTCTATCTCCTTCACAAAATGACCTATCTCATTCGAGGTTTCTTGGCTTTCGGGTCAAATGACCAATGTTATGGCTAGAATCAAGGTATAGTTTGTGATAATATGGCCATATTATGCATACATGTGCATCATGGCATGGCAAACAATGTTGCAAGAGGAAGTTTTCCTTTTTATCGCACCAAAAAGGCATTTTCCATTTTCTGAGCATAAAAAACGGACGGTTTTGTGTGAAGCAACCACCAAATGGCTAATTCAAAAAACCACCACCACATTTTACAAAAATACTAGACCACCTTATATGGACAATGTACCAACAGGGGATCTAAAACCTTTCCATCCAACTTTGGTGAAAAAGACAAATTCCTGCCGAATCGGTAGGAAGTGGGTCAGATATGAACTACAGGTACATGATACGATGCTCATGATTTTTTACAAAAATCATTTTTAGGTTCATAATATGCTATTTTATCAAAAATCCAATGCAATTTGAGCGAGGCTTTGTCAGATTCAAGTGTATACAAAAGATGCGGCATTTAAATATCCAATCAATTCAAAAATGTTAATACAAAATAAAATATGATTTGCTCTAATAAAATAGGGTTAGATTCCTTTTTAGATGCTTAATATTTCTTATGTTCAAAGTTTTAGGATTTGACAATTTATTTTTGTTTGAATTGAATAATCAAAATTTATATGTAAGTGTTTTAATCGTTTTGAAAATTTTCATCTAAAGTAAATATAAAATGTTTTTACAAGAATGGATAGATATTATTTTTTTGAAAATTATGATATATTATTCATATTTTTCTGAGTTGAAATGAATAAGATATGAATTTTCTAAATTCATATTTTATTTTTTGAATTATAAATGCCCCCACCCCTTTAATGCATGAAATAAATGCCCCCCTTTAACACCGGTTTCAGCCACGAACCGGTGTTAAAGGGGGGCGCATTTATTTCGTTTCGCGCGTGCACACACCCCCCTTTAACACCGGTTCGTGGCTGGAACTGGTGTTAAGGGGGGGTGCGGGCGCGAAACGAATTCCCCCCTTTAACACCGGTTCCAGCCATGAACCGGTGTTAATGGGGGGGTTATAACGCGCGCCATCCCCTTCCTTCTTCCCCCCAGCCAGATCGAAAGCGCGCGTGCAGAGAAAAGCAGAGCCGTCCAGCCCTCGCCGTCGCCATCCCGCGGGAGCGCCGTCGCCCCCCTCCCTGCGCACGAGTCGTCGCTGTCTGGCCCAACTAGTGGCTGATCTGGCCTCGATCGACCGTGATCGCAGGACACCTGACCGAGCCAAATTGCCTCCTCTCGCTCGAGATCTCGCCCGATAGGAGCTCGACGGCGGCGGCAGCCCACTTGCCGCGGTCGTCCCCTGGCCTCTCCCACTCCCTAGACCCCTTCTCTCCCTACGCTGCTGGCTTTTCGCCGCCGTCTGTCCTCCACCTAGCTCCACCACCCTGCTTGGCCATCGCCTCTGATTCTTGCGGCTCATGGCCGCCCTCCTCCAGTCGTCCACCATGCGACCGTCGGCCGGCGCCGCCTGATTTCTGCGGCCCTGCAGCTTTGCTTCCGCTGGTTGGCTGCTCCTCACAACTCACAAAGTCGCAACGACTCAATTGAACTCGTATGCGTCTCCTCTCAGATTGGTAAATTCATCACTAGTTCAATTGGATGCACTGATTGGATAGTTGGATATATGTGACTGATGCGTTGATTCCATATATGAGTTAGCAGAAGATGAACAGATTTTATTCATCGATCTCAAAAAGAACCAATCAACAAATGTAAATCCTCAAATTATTGATTTGATACTATCTTTTCTATCCACATACCAATATTTTTGGTTTTTAGTCATTTTTCATGTACATTCTTGGCCCGTTAACAATGTATTTGAAAATATATGTTCATCTTTGCAATTGTTTTGTACCAATTCTTTGTGCTATTATAAGAGTGTTCCAATATTTTATTTATGCTTAGTTTTTGGCCCAGGTCTTCCTCCGATCCTAGATCCGCCACTGCCCTGGATGTCGGCGGGGCGAGGGCACTGCTGATTGGCGGCGGTGGTCACAGTCGACGCCCCCCGCCGCGCCAACACCGTCCGCCACAGCGCGCGCCCGCGTCGACCGCCACCCCCGTCGCCGCCGCTCGGATCCGGGGTTATATATATTGTTGCATATATATATATAATTAGTTATTAGTATTTTATAAGTGTGTAGTTTAGCGTGTATTATTAGTAGTTTAGTGTTAGTATTAGTTTAGGGTTTATTTAGTTTAGGGTTATTAGTTTAGGGTTATTTAGTTTAGGGTTATTTATTTAGTGTAGTTTGGTGTATTTAGTTTAGGGTTATTTAGTGTCTTTTATAGTTAGTATTAGTTTAGGGTCGTCACCTCGCTGCTCTGCAAGCGCCGCCACTGGCCGTCATCGTTAACGTCGCTCCGGTGACCCCTAGGTAGTGGCGCCGCCTGTTTTAGGTAGGCCGCATCACGCTGAGGCGAACCCGCTACCTCGCGCGCCCTAGGTCGCTCTCCAGCGCCGCCAGCCGCCGCTTTCTGGAGCATCCTCCGGTCAGCCACTATAGCTAGCCCCTCTCATATGCATCCGGGATTTCTCCAAATTAGGGTTTGGACCCCTCGGAACTCGTTTAAAATGATCAAGCATCCTTAGGGTTTTAATTTCATTTGTGTATTTATTTGTGTATTTTTGTATGAATAATATGTATATTTGTGTATGAATCCAAGTCCACTTGAATGTTTACTCTCTTACTCTAGATAATATTATTGTTTTAGAAACTATGGATCCACTTAGTAGAAACCTTGAAGAAGAAGAAATAATGGAGAACATTATCGATGAGGACACCTCACAATATCTGAACTTGGAGGGACATGATGACAGCTCAAGTAGTCATGGAGAAGATGAAGACTCCGGTGAACGCAATTTAGTGATTACAAAGTCCGGCAAGGTATATGCATTGATTAAGCCTCTGCTGACTTCCACCAACAATCTTCTTCTACATGTATTAATTAACGCTTCTTTCTTCTTTTACCCCTCTGGATCGACCAGCCAACAACCATCTTCTTCTACGAAAAAGAGCAAGCAAGGCGTGAGCCATCGGTTGAAAGATCGTGCAAAGTTCACGATCGAAGCAGTCCATGTTGATGGCATGCCGATGGAGCCCAAGAAGGCCGCAAACAAATTTGTACGTCAGGCTGGAGTTCTTGTTAGGGACCAAATCCCAATCATAATTGAATATTGGAATAAGCCAAAGAAGGGCGACGGTACCTTTGTCGATGAAAGATCCAAAGAAACGCTTTGGAATTCGCTGTTGGTAAATTTCACCCTTCCGCCAGAGGAGGATGAAAACAAACCGGTTATAAAGGAAAAGGTCAAAGAGTGGACTCTAAAGAAGATGGCTGACGCTTTCCGCAACTGGAAGACAAAATTGAACAAATTTGTCAAAGCTCGTGAGACTCCAGATTTCGAAGACGCATATTATGCGAAGATAAGACCTCACTGGCGCGAATTTGTGGCATACAAGGAAGGTGCTATAGCTACAAAGAGGTCAGAAACCAATACGCTAAATGCCCAGAAGAAGGAATATCACCAGAGGACAGGGTCAGGTGGCTACATATCTCAGAGGCCTAAGTGGGAGGAAGCTGAGAAGGCCCTGTGCGACAGAGGGATCACACCCCAGACACATGGGTGGGACCTACGTGCAAAGACTTGGTTCTACGGAATCGGGGTAAGGGTGGACCCAGAAACAGGATTGTGTATCTTCTCAACCCTCCTTGCCAAACCCGTCACTGAACTCATCACGACATACGAGGAAACAGCCGCCAGGACCTTCCATCCCGACAGAGAGAATGACTAGCTCACACGCGCCATCGGTAAAAAAGAACACCTTGGACATGCATGAGGCACAGGGGGGATGACGTGGAAGGATGGGTTTGCCGAGTGGAGCGACTCTTACAGATGGCACGGCAGAAAAGAAAAAGAGCGTACAGAGTGGATGACACAGATCGACCATGCACTTGTGGCGCTGCAGGCGCAAGTGAATGCATAACAGAGCCATCAAGCTACCGGCCCATCTCAGCGGCATGAAGAGCCTGCATTGGAAGCTTCCGGCGGCCCAGACTCTGTGTGGAAAAGCAGCGTGGCTTCCACGAAGAACGTGTAGCCCATGCTTGAAATGGCGGGTCCTCGATACCCCATGGATGAGATCATGGAGAGCGAACACGCTGAGCTGCATGTGATATTAATGGGCTTATCCATTAAGGTGGCTGTCGGCTATGCCTTACCTCCTGTAGCTGGTGGAACTTACCACTGCCGACCGATACCAGATGGCTATGCTATTGTCGGGGTGGATGAGGTTGTGAAGGAATATGAGGAAGCACAGCTTGACCATGCTACAGGTGAAGGGGAAACTCAACTCAAATTTGCAGTGAAAACAACCATTCTTTGGAAGAAGGAACACATCGTGCTTCCAAATTGGAGGCCACTGGCACCCCCGCCGTCTCCGCAGCGTCAGCAGTCTGAGCCGCTTCAGCCATCTCCTGCGCGGCAGCCATCTCCGGCGCTTCAGCCATCTCCGGCGCGCCAGCCATCTCCTGCCCGTCAGCCATCTCCTTAGCGTAAGTGGAAGAGCACTGCCACGAAGAGCATCACTAGCACTGCCACAAAGAGTTCAAAAAACTACATCCCGTAGCCTTCCGCCAAGCCATTGCCGGTTTTACCGTGGAATCACAGCAACGAGGAGACCAATAGGATCTCGGAAGAAGAGGTCAAGAAATTCTTTGCACCGAGACGGGCCGAGCCAAAGGAGAAAATAGATCCGGCGGTGGTGGAGAAGTTTTACAAAAATCTTTTGAAACCTGAAACCCCACTTGTGTCAGACTACGAGCGCCAGATTTTGAAGGCGGATGCAAGGCGCCGTAGGGAGACTGAAAGTAGCAGTCGTGCGGCACCCCAGAAAATAGTTCCCATGCTCGGAGAGCAGGAAAACAATCATGCGCCCTGCTCCAAGTGTTCGACACACGGGACGCTCCTCCCGTAAATGATTACGAGGCAGAGCTACAAAGAAAGGCCAATGAGATGGGGATGACTTACATTGCATACTTGAACATCATGGGAGACAACTTGCCCAAATGCGATGCCAACCCCATACAACCATGGAAGTATGGGAAGAATCTCATCAAGAAAGAGGAGCTCAAGAATCTACAAACAAAGATGCGAAGATTGCACAAGTGGTACCTTGATTTCTGCAAGACGAGAAAGGAAGAATGGATCACGACGCATATAAGAGATGAGATTTTCTTGTGCGGAGACGACGAGATCGACTTCAACATTCAAGACTTGCATTTTCTATTCAATCAGAAGGAACTCGACAAAGCTGCCATCAGCCTTTATTGTGTGTAAGTACTATTTCTGTATTTTCTATCTCATCTCATTCACTTCATTAATTGCATGTATATATATGCTCACCATATATGTATATACTATTATGCAGGAAAAAGGTTATGGAATGCATGAAAGGAGGACCTTTTAACATTGGGTTTGTTGACCCAAATAGAGTTCATGAAGAAGTGGTAAGAACCAAACCCGGGCAAACAGAAGATTTATTGCTAAGGTCTTTACTGAGACAACAAACCAAAAGGGAAATACTATTGCCTTACAACTTCTCGTGAGTACTGTTACCCTCTCTTGTACACATTCTGTTTTGGCTTACTCGATGTTAAGTGTAACTGATGATGAGTTATGCGTGCGTAGGTTCCACTTTATTCTGCTAGTCATTCAACCTGACTCAGGAAAAGTCCTTGTCATGGACTTGTTACGAAAAGAAAAAGAGCTATGGGCAGACTTTAGAGAGATGCTCCAGAGGTAATTTCAATCATATTATCGCACTAGATCAGCAACTTTCGTGACAACAAGTAATTAATTACTCCTTTATCCATTTTCTTTGCCGGACAGGGTTTGGAAAAGGTTCACGGGCAGGGCCATGGGTGAATGGTCAGAAGAACTAAAATTTGTAGACCAAAATGTAAGTAATACTAGCTAGCTAGGTCTGCATATCTCTTTGATTCTGCTTCCAATTCCATTATATCATGCTTTATTGATTATTATTTTGATTGAACTCTCTATTCTCGTAAAGTGCGCGCATCAGGGACACGGCAATAACTTATGTGGGTACTATGTTTGCGAGTTCATTCGCAACACGATATGTGCGACGGGCCAAGCCGCACTAGAACAACTTAGAGTAAGTAAACAAAGTACACAACATTATTTTATTACCATCAATTGTGTTGAGTTGTATTCTTATATATATTGACCCCATTCTTCATATATATTCAGATCGAACGGATGCGGGACCAACTCCTACCATTTGACCGCATACGAGCCATTCAAGAGGAATTGGTGGGGTTCATACTTGATGAGGTCGTCACGCCTGGCGGAGAACTCTTTAGATATCCACCAAAATGAATGTTGTATATATGCTTGAACATGTTTGTCTTGTACTTGATGCTTCAACGTTTACGGAGAATACCACACAATGACGATGTTGTGTATAATAATAGTTGCTTAATTATTCATGTACTCGTATGTACCGATGACGATGTATGTGTATACCGCTCCCGATCGATTCCCCCTCCCCCCCTCCCCGTCCCCGCCACGCCGTAGAAATACACCTAGAACGGGGCAGGGGCAGAACTCTGCCGCGGCAGAGATTTAGGCCGTTTTCCTGCCGCGGCAAAGATTTATCTCCTTTTCCTGCCGCGGCACAGAACCTTTAACACCGGTTCGTGTGTTACGAACCGGTGTTAAAGGGGGGGCCCTGAGCCCTGCGGCAGCCCCACGTGTGCCACCCTTTAACACCGGTTCGTATAAGAACCGGTGTTAAAGGGGGGCCCTCTAACACCGAACCCTCAACAGCGGTTCTACAACCGCTGTTAGAGGGCCCTCCAAACTGGTGTTAGAGGGGGGGGGTGTGCACTAGTGAGGTATGGATTGGATGTCAAGGCATAAAGGAATGATAGACTGTGCTAAGAAAGCCATCACCATGACCAGTAGCTCTAGAGTAATAGTACAACATATATCTGAAACCTTACCTTGTCAATTCGAGTGCAACAAGAGTCTAGCCCTACCCACCATAGACCAAGTCAGAGTAGTTTGTGAATACCCCAACGTATTCCCAGATGAATTGCTAGGTATGCCCTCGGATAGGGATACTGAGTTCATTATCAAACTAATCCCTGGAACCAGACCCATAGCCCAGAGACCATATAGCATGAACCCCTCAGAGTTAGTGGAACTAAAGAAGCAGTTGGATGCTATGTTAGCAAAAGGCTTGATTCAACCGAGCGCATCGCCATGGAGATCACCAGTGTTATTCGTTGACAAGAAAGATGGAGGCAATCGTTTGTGCACAGATTATAGAAAGTTGAATGACATCACCATCAAGAACAAGTACCCCTTGCCAAAGATAGAGGATCTATTTGATCAGTTGACTGGAGCCCAGGTATTCTCAAAGATTGATCTTAGGACTGGTTATCACCAACTTAAGATTCGTGCAACGGATATTCCGAAGACCGCCTTTACTACTCGCTATGGTTTATACGAGTATACGGTTATGTATTTTGGATTAACCAATGCCCCTGCTTATTTCATGAATCTCATGAATAAGATATTTATGAATTTCCTAGATAAGTTTGTAGTTGTGTTTATTGATGACATCCTTATCTACTCCAAGTCAGAAGAAGAGCATGCGCAACATCTGAGAATCATCCTAGAAACCTTGCGAGAGCATCGGTTATATGCCAAGTTCAGCAAGTGTGAGTTTTGGCTAAAAGAAGTAGGATTCCTAGGACATATTGTGTCTGCCGGAGGAGTCTCTGTTGATCCCGCCAAGATCAAAGATGTCGAAGAATGGGAAGCCCCAACCACTCAAACCCAAGTCCGTGCATTTCTTGGATTAGCGGGATACTACCGCAAGTTCGTAGAAGGATTCTCGAGTATCGCCAGACCCATGACGCAATTGCTGAAGAAGGACAAGAAGTTTGAATGGACAGACAAATGTGAAGCCAGTTTTCAGGAGCTGAAGAAGAGATTGATATCAGCCCCAATATTGATCATGCCAGACATCAAGAAGCCGTTTGATGTATATTGTGATGCATCCAAGATTGGTCGATGTGTATTGATGCAAGAAGGCAAAGTCATCGCGTATCTGTATCGACAACTGAAGTAGCATGAGCAGAACTATCTGACCCATGATCTTGAATTAGCAGCCGTAGTTTTGGCATTAAAGACATGGCGTCATTATCTGATGGGTAATCGCTGTGAGATTTACTCAGATCACAAGAGCTTAAAGTATATCTTCACTCAGAAGGAGCTAAATATGAGGCAAAGGAGATGGATAGAGTTAATCAAGGATTATGACCTTGACATTCACTACCACCCCGGTAAAGCCAATGTGGTAGCAGATGCTCTTAGCAGATTGCCGTGTAGGCTAAACACCATGATCAAAGAGAAGCAGCCAAGTTTGTATGAAGAGTTGGAGCAGTTTAGAAATGAATTAGTTAGCAAAGGATTCTTAGCTAGCATTGAACTTCAACCCACTTTGATTAGCCAAATCAAGGAAGCCCAGAAGGGAAATGAAAGTATTGACACAATCAAACGTCGTATTGGTACAGCAAAGGTACCTAGATTCACTGAAGACGAAGAAGGAGTTATGTGGTACAAAGGACGTATCTGTGTGCCAGCAGATTCAGAGCTGAAGCAAGTTATCATGCAGGAAGCTCATGATACTCTTTATTCTATCCACCCCGGAGGAACAAATATGTATCAAGATTTGAAAGAGCAATTTTGGTGGCACAAGATGAAGAGAGAAATCGGAAGCTACATCGCCAAGTGTGACATCTGTCAAAGAGTCAAAGAAGAGCATCAGAGACCCGTAGGACTGTTGCAACCATTGCAGATTCCGGAATGGAAATGGTATTTTGTCGAAATGGACTTTACGACCGGTTTGCCTACTTCCAGTAGGGTAAATAACTCAATCTGGGTCATAGTTGATAGACTGTCCAAGGTAGCCCACTTTATACCTGTCAAGACTACCTACAAAAGTTCGAAGCTAGTAGAACTGTATATTGCTAGGATTGTTAGTCTGCATGGAACCCCTAAGACCATAGTATCAGATCGAGGAACCCAATTTACCTCGATATTTTGGCAGAAAGTTCGGGAAGGATTGGGAACCAAATTGAATTTTAGCACAGCTTATCACCCGCAAACTGATGGACAGACTAAGAGAGTCAACCAGATCCTAGAGGATATGTTAAGAGCTTATGTGTTAGAGTACGGATCAAAATGGGAAGACTACCTGCCTTTCGCAGAATTCTCATATAACAACAGTTATCAAGCTAGTTTGCAGATGGCACCATTTGAATTCCTATACGGAAGAAAGTGTCGCACCCTTTTGAATTGGTCACAAGTAGGAGAGAGTCAAATCTTTGGACCCGACATTCTCCGGGAAGCCGAAGAGAAGGTTCACAAAGTCCATGAGCACCTCAAGACCGCCTAATCCAGACAGAAGAGTTATGTTGACAAGAGAAGGAGAGACCTGACTTTCAATGTCGAAGATTTTGTATATCTCAAGGTTTCACCATTGATGGGAACCCAACGCTTTAGTCTGAAAGGAAAGTTAGCCCCCAGATATATCGGGCCCTTCAAGATTCTGAATCATCGAGGAGAAGTATCGTATCAACTAGAACTAGCTGAAGAGATGTCAGCCATCCATAATGTGTTCCATATCTCGTTACTTCGCAAATGCCTGGAAGTGCCGGAGAAGACTGAAGTTTTCAAGAACATCGATCATAGAGCTGTGGAGATCTACAATGACCTGACCTATCGTGAAGTACCCATCCGTATCCTAGAAGAAGCCTACAAAACCACCAGGACCAGGAGTATCAAGTTTCTCAAGATTCAATGGAGCAACCATACCGAAGAGGAAGCCACTTGGGAGCGAGAAGATTACATTAGGACAGAGTTCCCAGATCTCTTTAGTTCCTAGTTTTCTTTGTAAATCTTAGCACGAGATTTTGTTTAAGGGGGGAAAGTTTGTAACATCCCAAAACTTTAATCCAAGGTTATTAAGATCCAAATCATCAAAACTAGGGTTAACAAAAACTTTTCCAATTAAAATTATTAAAGCATTCATATGAGTGTGCATTTAAATAGGAGTTGATTTGAATTGCCATGATTAAGTGATCCATTGCTTGTAAAATGATTCTTAGGTGAAATAAACATCATCTAGATCATTCCCAAACAAATCCCAAAGAAAAACAAATCAAAATGAATAAAAGAAGAGAATGGTCATTTGTGCCATTTTAATCAACATGCCTACTTTGGCTATTCCTAGGACTCATTTCTTAACAGAAACAATTGTGGATCTTTGCACCCCTTGCTAGTACACATAATGATGTACCAAGGCCCACTTTGTGATCTGCCAAAAACTTTCAAACACTAATTTTAAATGACATTTGAAAATTGAATCTAGTGTAGGTATCAAGATCACCCTATTTTAAAAACCACTCAAATGAGCTCCATTTTCAAAACCCAAGCACCCACAGAGTCTCAAGCTTATTACTAACACACCCACCAAAAATCTTTTCAAAATTCAAAAGTAATTTTCTTGCGGCCATTTCCACAAACACTTAGCAGGCAGAGATTACACCTAGTATTTAGCTCACTGTTTTCTACAGGGTTTTGACCCGAATTGACCTCAAATCACTCCCTCTGTCTCCACTTGATCCAACCAGGCCATAAACACCCCATCCCCTACCCCCTAGCAGCAATGCCATGCCACCCCGAGCACCATGTCGCTGGCCTAACTTGCCATCGCCGCAGCAGACCGCCCCTCTCTCTCTCGCCATGTCTATGAGCTAGCCCAGACCGCACCGCCACCCTATGTCCCCTCCCCGAGTAGAGCTGAGCCTTGGACCACCAGCAGCGCGCCGCGCCTAGAGTGTCTATGCCATGCCGAGCACGCGCCAGAGCCCCGCGCCCGACAAGCGTGCACACGCCACGCCTCGACCGTAGCCCGCGCTCACCGCGTCGCCACGGCCCAGGGAACACCCCAGACATGCCTGTTCGGTGCCATTCGAACCGTAGCCACCACACGCCGTGAAGACCGCCGCCTCTGCCGCTCAGAGCATGAGCACCGCCCGACCAAACGCCACCGCCCCTAAGCCCGCATTTAAGCCCTAGAGCACCGCCAGGAGACCAGCCACCATCCCCTACCTCGAGCCACGCTGCTAGCACGCTGTGCAGCCCTCGCTGGAGCCGCCCGCCCATCACTCTCGGTCGCCTCGTGGAGCTATAAATAGAGGCCACCCCCAGCATTATTATGCACACCACTCACCTCCCCTCTTGCCATTGATTAGTCCCCACTTCTCCTTGGAGCCGCTCGAGCTCGTAGTCACCTGTATTCCACCGGAGCTGGCCGCCTCTGGAGGAGAAGGGCCCCGCTGATTGCGACCACCCTCGGAGATGCCTCGACCACCCCTGAGCTTGCTGTCGTCCACCCGTTCGTTTGCCCGCCTCGCCATCCTTGCTGGAGCCCTGGTACACCCCCTGAGAACCCCCACCGAGCCGCTAGGGTTAAACCTCGCCGGTGACCTGTCTGTCGTCGATGACGAGCCCCAGCCGTTGATCTTAGTTCTAATCTAACGGCCCACATTGCCCCGTACCGCTTTGCGTGTAATGAGCCACTGACCGGTGGACCCCCTGTCAGCTGTGCCTCATTCCGCGGAGTGTCACTGGGCCGGCCCGTTAGCTTTCCCGCGCGACCCATTTAATTCAAATTAGGATTTTTCTATTTTAGTTTGAACCTAGTTCTGTCCCTTAGTTTGAAAATTAATTCAGAGAGATTTACAAATCGAAATGGAGTGATTCCAATTTTGTTAGAAAGCTACTGAAAAGATCTACCCAAGCCCGTTGGATTTAATTCAATTAGATTTAGAGATCTCTTCTAGTAAAAATAATAAGACAGAAGCCTTTTCACATTCAAACATTTTTATAAAATCAACCATAATAGCTTTTGAGTTGATTCCAACTCTCAAAAATCACATTTCACCATACCTATCTGAGTATGTAATAATATTAAGGTTTACATGCAGTGACTTGGACTAGTACCAAAATAATGCTATATAGGCATTTCTAGTCACTTTAAATCCTTAAATAATGAACTTAAACCAAACTAATTGTGATTCAACCCTTAAATCACATTCCCACATGCTAGAATATGTGGTGATGACATGTGTCCACATGATCCCATATTTTAAGTGGTGAATATTAAATCTTAGTTATTTTTCAATGAGTAGAAATTACTTTGTCCGATCAATAACCATCAGCAGGATCTGGAGATCCATAATGGCTCCCACATACTCAACGATGACTTCGTGATCGATAGAACCATTAACATACGAAACCAATTCCCTTTGTCACGCGATATTCTACTTATCCGAGGTTTGATCGTCGGTATCTCCATACCTAGTTCTACCTCGTTACTGATAATCACTCTTTACTAGTTCCATGTTATGTCATCCCTTGTGACCTAGTCACATGCTTGCAAGCTAACTAGATGACATTCCACCGAGAGGGCCCAGAGCATATCTATCCGTCATATGGATGGACAAATCCCAATCTTGGTCCATGCGCTTCAACACATACTTTCAGAATACCCAATGACACCTTTATAACCACCCAGTTACAAAGCGGTGTTTGATGTCATCAAAGTACCCATCCGGTGATGGTGATTAACATAACCTCATGGTCGAAGGATTAGGTTACTATGCATTTGAAAGCTTATAGCAATACGAACTAAATGACTTGATCTTATGCTAAGCTTACTATGGGTGTGTGTCCATCACATCATTCTCCTAATGATATAACCTTGTTATTAATGACATCCAATGTCCATGATCAGGAAACCATGATCATCAATTAATCAACAAGCTAGTTCCACAAGAGGCTTACTAGGGACTCTTTTATGTTTACAAAACACACAAGTATTAATGTTTCCGGTTAATACAATTATAGCATGGGATGTAAACATTTATCATAAACATAAAGATATAATAATAACTACTTTATTATTGCCTCTTGGGCATATCTCCAACAAGCATTGCCTGTGCCCCTGAAGATGGACCCCACCGCTACGCTTATCTTTTACTCCGCTGCTTGTTGTATTAAGACTGGTCATGAGATCCTTATTTGTGTAAGACCTTATGTATGGTTTGTAATGGATGATGTACTGTGATATCCAATCTATTATGTCTCGCAAAAATGGTAATCCTAGGATTGCGATGAATGACATAATAGGCATCTGGGATTAAAATCCGGGTGTTGACAAGAGCCTTGGTGATCATTGCCATGTTCGCATTGGCCATGGAACCGGTATCACCTCTCCCTAGTAGTGTGTTGGCGACGAACAAGGCGTAGTAGCGGATGGTTGGGTTCTGAATGGTGGACATCTTCTTCTGGTAGAAGTTGGTACCACCATTAACATAAATGACCTCCCAAGTTTCTCCGTTTGTGACGCCATAGAGGTTAGTAATAGTTGGATCCCCAACATGGGGGAAGCCGAAAGCATCGCAAAATTGTTCAAAATTTATTTCATAGTGCTATTGGTTCATGGTGAAGCTTATCGTGCACGTGTTACCTTTCTCTCTGTGGTCGTCGTAGAAGGAGGCAAGGAACTCATGGGTAAGCTCGGTGTAGGTGTCGTGGCTTGCGAAGCCAAGTACCGCCAGCCCCGCATTGTTACACATGAGGTCGAAGTCCGCCTTCATCCCCGTCGCAGTGAGAAAACTGTGATCGGCCCAACATGTGGGCAGCACCCTCCTCGATGAAACCATGGCAAACTTGGGGTTGCGCTCGGCTCCGGACCCCAAGACCGAGCCCTCACCCCGTTGGCGCTTGCTCGAATGAAAGAGGTTACCGATTTTGATCATCGTGATGCACTGAAAAATTTCACCATAAAACCTTAGGCATATAGTTTCTATATGATATATGAACGATCCTACGTGGAAAAATTCAATCCCAACGTGAGAAATCAATAGAAAAAACAAAATAACCTTGAGTTCATCCACTAGATCAATGTGAGAGTTTCAACAATGGAAATCTGAAAATAAAGCATGAATAGGGAGAGAAACATACCGATATGTTGATTCCCCCACTCAAACAAACGAAATCCACGAAGAATCAAGAGTTCTAGGTGGATTTTGAGAGGTTTGGAGAGAGAATATGAGAGAAATAATGAGGAGGGGTGAGATACCTAGCCGCCCAGTGCGATTTTGTGGTCGCACCAAACTATATGGCTGGAACTATACGGGCGGGTGATGTTGTTTTGCCTGTATAGTTGCGGCGGCACCGCCAACTAGGGTTTCTTTATGCAGAAAATATCTAAACAGACACAACTATATGGCCGGATCGCAATGATCCTGCCGTATAGTTGGTCGCTAAACCGTCTGTCCCTCGAGATAAATTTCTAAAACAAGCATCAATATCTATATGACCGGAACTATACGGCTGGAATTTTTATTCTCGCTGTATAGTTGGTCGTTAAAATGTCAGTACTTTGTGATAAATTTCTAAGAGAAGCATCGATATCTATACGACCGGAGCTATATGGCCAGAATTTTTATTCCCGTCGTATAGTTGGTCGTTAAACTCTCAGTACTTTTCAGAAAATTTTGTACGAAGGCATCGATATCTATACGACCGGAACTATACGGCCGGAATTTTTATTCCTGTCGTATAGTTGGTCGTTAAATTATCTGTGTCTTCGAAGAAAATTTGTTGATGGCAAATATATCTATACGACCGGAACTATATGGCCAAAAGTTTTATTCCCACCGTATAGTTGGTCGTTAAACCATCAGTAGCCATAAAAAAATTATATTTCTTTGAGAATACCTTCTTATCCCAAAACTTAGGGAAATACCTTATTTTTGACAGAAAATTAATAGTAGAACCTATTGATCAACATTAGCGTATTAAGAGCAAAATTTTAGCTTCTGTAGATCAAAAACTCAAAGTTTTATTTTTATTCTCATTCCATACTCATTCAATCGATGTTTCTACTACTTTTGACAGCTGCATCTTCATAGGCGCTCTTCCGCAAGAATGTCTGTGAAAAGGTGGTAGGAATGTGATGAAATTTTTATTCTCTAATCTACTTTATTGACGAGATGGGTTGACTCCCATTAAACATTTTATTAAGAATGGTTGAGGTACTCAACCTCTTATCTGTTCTCGAATTCTTACCTTGGGTTGCCCCTTATCAAAGGCACTTACCACATGAACTTGTTTTGCTGGTGGAATATATCTTTCGCCTGCTTCTAGCTTTCTTGAAAAATACCGGATGATTTCAGCATCATAAACATTGAAAATTATCTTTCCTTTAGCACAATCCACTGATGCCCCTGCAGTACTAAGGAAAGGTCTTCCAAGTATTATGGATAATTTTTCATCTTTAGGCATCTCAAGAATAATAAAATCAGTGGGAATTACATGCTCATCTATTCTAAGTAGAACATCCTCAATCATACCAACGGGTTGTTTAGTGGACTTGTCAGCCATCTGTAAAGTGATAGTAATAGGATAATACTCCCCTAATCCTACCCTTTTATAAAGGGAGTATGACATTACACTAATTCCTGCTCCTAGATCACACAAGGCATTGTGAATATCAGTTTTACCTATTGAGCATGAAATAGTTGGTATTCGGGGATCTCCAGACTTAGACAACAACTTCCCATTAGCAGGATAACTAGTTACCATGGCAATAGTTTCAGTTATTTCTTTCTTTCTACTAAGAATATCACGGAGGAATTTAGAATAGGTAGGAACTTTGATTGCATCCTCTAATGGAATTTCTAGACGAAGGTCACTAAGTGCCTTTGTAAAAGAATTATAGATTACCTGATCAGGTTCTTTTTTTTTCGATCTGGGTAAGGAAGCTTTTTCTCACCTAACTTACTCTTGTCTTTTACCTTTTGTGGGGGGTTAGGCTCTTTTGTTGCTTTATTTTGTTGTTGCTTATCGCTTTTCTTCTTTTCTACTACAACAACTTCATCTTCCTTGCTTATCTCTTTTTCTTCTCTTGGATCAACCGTCTCCGCACCAGAGTCATAATGGTCATCATGTGCATCATTTTGGTCCTCCTTGGTTTGATCTTGTGTTTCAGTTTCATCTTGAGGATCCACCAATGTATCATATTCTTGGCTTGCTTCAAGCAAGGATTTTTCCTTTCGCTCTTTTTCAGCTTCATATTCCGGTGGTCCTAATGGTCATGTAACAACTGCACCTCTTCTTGTGACAACATTAGTAGAAACAGGAATATCTTTATCATCACGAAGAAAAATTTGATAACCAGATGCTATTTGTTCACACTGGGTTTCAATCATACTAAGATACTTGTGAAATAATTTTATTTCTTGGCCAATCTCATCATAATTTTTCGTGAGTTCCGCCAAAATCTTTTTGTGTTTTTGAAAGTGCTTATGCAATTTATTTGAGATTTTACTTGTCGGTGTTTAAATTCTTGAAAAACTTTTCTAGTTTCATCTTCTTCAGTTAAAACTTGTAACAAATCTACTTCGTTTTCCTTAACAAGTTCAGAAGGTATACCTTTTTCTTTCATTGTTTTGCGTACCTTAGGCATAAGATCAGGAATTTATCCGGGGTATCCCTTTTTCCAGCTTAGTGCCAAAATCAAGATTATATAAAGAATCATTCTTAGCCCTAGTAGATATCAATTACAAACATTCTTTAATAATTAAAGTATTTATCGATCCTTCTGCTGAGAAGTCGAGAAACTCTCTACATTGAGTATTAAGACTGTGGTTAAACAAATGGCAAATAGTTGATTCAGAGTAGCCATGATTGGGAATGCTATTAATCATTCCAAAGAATCTATCCCAAGCTTGTGGGTAGTTTTCTCCCACATTCTGACTAAAGTTGCTTATATTCTTTCTTAGTTCGGTTACCTTTTTAAAAGGATTAAATATGTTTATGAATTTAACAATGTAGTTTTCCCAACATTTAATGTAATGGCGAGGGAGAGAATATAACTAGTCTAGAGCTTTACCTTTAAGAGACCAGCGAAATAATTTTAGATGATATAAGTCTCTTGGCAAACCTTATGGTCCAATTTATGTTATCACATCGTCGAACTCTCTAATATGTCTTTCTAGGTCTTCATCTTCCCTTCCACTGAAAGCTTTTTCCTGCAAAATTTTAATAATTCCACCATCAAATCGATATTCTCTACCTCTAGGATTAGGGAATTCTATTGGTTGTTTAAGAAATTCATAACTTGGAGCACTATATTCTCTGAGAGTTTTGTCAGGTTTCATGGGAGTTGTCCTGTAAATAGACATGATTTCCATAATATCACTCGGGTTTTCAACTTCAATTTTATTTGATCTTAACAGTTTTTCAATAATTTATTCGTGCCTTTGAGCAGGCACGCGCTCAGTATAATCCGGTAGATAGGTACTACCAGAGCGTGTAGACACTTTGTCTCCTAGGGAGAACATTTTGTAGTAGCAACACCTGAAATGTAAAAACACAAACACTTAGCGCTTAGCTCCCCGGCAACGGCGCCAAAAAATAGCTTGATGTCTGCAAGTGCACGAATCATTTGTAGCTAGTTTCGAAGTATAGATATCGATCCCACAGGGATCCCAAAGGTAAGTGTTTATGGGTGAAGTCTCTATCACACCCGAAGTTGTCATAGGTCTTCGAGTGAATTGCACTACTAGGAAACAGCTCTTCTGTTGGTGCACCTTTTTTCATCATCCGTGGTGCATATGTTAGTCGCCACTGATACGTCGCCACTGATAACTAACTTTAGTGGCGCATTTAAAAATGCGCCACAGAAGTCTCAGACTTCAGTGGCGCATATGGCCAATATGCGCCACAGAAGTTGTTTTCCAAAATTCAAAAAAAAAGGCGGGCCAGATCTCAAACTTCTGTGGCGCATATGGCCAATATACAGAAGTTTTTTTCAAATTTCAAAAAAAAAACCGGGCCAGATCTAGATCTGGTCGGATCTGGCCGGAGTTGGTGGTGGTGGTGGTGGCGGGCGGCGGCTAGGGCTAGGAGGAGGTTGCCGGAGTTGGTGGTGGTGGAGGAGGAGGTGGTTACCGGAGTTGGTGGTGGTGGAGGAGGAGGAGGAGCTCGCCGGAGTTGGTGGTGGAAGAGGAGGAGAAGGAGGAGGAGGAGGAGGTCGCCAAAGTTGGTGGAGGAGGAGGAGGAGGAGGTCGCCGGAGTTGGTGGTGGAGGAGGTGGCCGGAGTTGGTGGTGGTGGAGGAGGAGGAGGTGGTCGCCGGAGTTGGTGGTGGTGGAGGAGGAGGAGGAGGTCGCCGGAGAATGGAGAAGGAGGAGGGAGGAGAAGGGGAGAAGTGTGGAGGAGAGGAGAAGGGGAGAAGTGTGGAGGGGAGGAGAGAAGAAGTGGGGAGGGGGAGAAAAAGGAAAAAGGGAGGGAGAAGGGCGCTGGCGGGATTCAAATTTTGAATCCCGCCCAAGACTTCTGTGTCTATCTATAAGCTGTTTCCTAGTAGTGTTGACTGCAAGTGTTGAAATAAGAATGGGGTTTTGATTAAATGAGATGTATTTAAATAAAACTAAAATGTATACTTCAGAAATATAAAGCATAAAAGTAAAGAACGACTTGGTTGTTTGTTGTTTCCTGCAGATGGCAAAAGAAGGCGCGGGGAGATTCAGTTCATGGTGATAGTGACTGTTCTAGGTGGATCAATGATAAATGTAACAATTATAATCTTATAAATATATGTGTAGGCGATAAACCCATAATTAGTCAGAACTCGTCTAGGTAGATTTCATTCCAACTTCAATAATCCTACTAGCCTGTTACCAAAACCATGGTCAGACACTAGACGATTAAGATCCTTCAGGTCGCTTAGCGATTAAGCTCCTTGGATCAGACTAATGCAATAAGCATAGTGGTTCCTCGTTATCCTCAAGTATACTAGTTTTCCATTGATATCCCCATGTCACCCGGGGGTTGCTGGTCTACTAGCGAACAAGATCTCATCTATGTAGAACAAAGCATCATGTTGTCTGGGCCCTTAATTGGACAACAAGCATTAGGCATCCCATAGATAGTCAATTACACATAATATAGTAATTAGAATTAATCACAAACTAATGTAAAATATATGAAGGCACATCACATCTCACCAATCCCCTACATCTCCCACGCCCAAGGAAATTACTCACACATGAGATATGAATGGATCATCGATATAATCAAATAATGGGAATTTGTCTTTATATTACCATGGAGATCCACAATAAGAATAGGAAAATATCCAACACAATTCAAGATGAGAAGAAACAATCAAACCCTAGTCTTGCAAGGTGAAGATCCCTCTCTCTCTCAAGTACAAGTAGTGGCTATGGGGGTGTATTGGCTAGGAGGTCAAAGATCGTGGAGCGAGATGAAGAACGTATTCCCCTTGTTCTCTGGATCTCCTCTTTCTCCCTTCTGGATGGTATGGCGGCTGCTGTGTTGTGTTTTCTCCTCAGGTCCCTTCATGGAAGTTGTCCCTTTTGACAAGACAGAGGCGACGACAACTATATGGCGGGAACTATACGGCCGGAAAAATATTCCCGCCGTATAGTTGCTCGTTAAAGCCTCTGTATGCTCCCCTCGAGTTCTTCCAAAGAGAGACTTGCTTGTTTTGTCCAGATTATTGTGTTTCTCTAGTTAAAACCTTATGTTGATATTCAGAACCTAAAACACACATTAAAAACAAATTTTTATTCGCTATCGAAGTATTAGTGTTAGGTAAAGCTAGAAAACGATCAAATCCGGGAGAAAACCATCAATAAAAGCCATCAAAAATGTGTCGAACCTCACAGATATCATATACTGCCGAGAAACCCCTGACCCCAGTAAGTTTTCCAATTGACCTACCTTGCCATTGCTTATTGGTAGATGTTTCATTATATTGCAATGTTGAGATATTTGCCGACTTTTAGCTTGCTGACCTCCCTGACTCGGAGCTCGCTCCCATCGAGGGATATCCACCAGAGGATCCAGTTCCTCTAGAGGATGAAGAACTGCCTGAAGTGCTTACTCAGAAGTGTAAATCTCTTGTTGTTTAGGTTGGCCCGCAAACGCTACCAGCCGTAAAGAAGTAAGTTTTTTTGCCAGATCTTGTATTTTTGTTTGTATTCTTTCCAGTTCATAGTGATTATAATATGTTACTATCCAGAGCTAAACCATTGATAAAAGGAAAGGGAAAGCCAGGGAAGACTCTGCGCTAGTAGAAGTTAACTCTGGCTTCACCTGCTGTTGCGCCTCCGACTCCCAACCCTACATCGTCATCAGTGCTAGAAGATATTTTGTCTCCACGTGCTGGAGATGTTGAGGCTCGACCTGAAGATACAATGAACTTAGGTTCACAAACCGACGTCACTATGAGTGACTCAAGAATTAATAAGGGCAAACCCTCTAAGGGAAATGATCCTCAGCTGAAACCTTTGCTGATGATCCCCTGAATATTCCTGGTGGCCTCAGCAGAAAAAGTGCAGAAGAGCTTCAGAAGCTTGCCTTAAATTGCCTGAAGACCAAGACTATTATAACTAAGGAAGAGGCTTAGGAAGCTGAAGATGTAAAACTTGTCGATATGCTGGATCAAGTTTATTTTCGTGATGAAAAGTTAAAGGCGAGTGCAGTTCCGCCTGCACCAATCATTCCTTTAACTTTGGTGGAGAAGGTTTCTGTTGAGATCAACATCATCCTCAACAAGTTGCAACATGAGCATTTCATAAGTCACTTTTCGACTCTTTTACTATATTTATATCATATCCTCTATCCCCCAAGCATGAAGTTAGATATAACTAGAAATCCGAGTTTATGCTTTTATAGGATGCCAAAGAACAAAGTAGTCTAGACCCAGAGCTCGTGCTAACATTTAACTTAGTTAAAATAGCATCCCGAGTCCTAGTAGACTTCTAACTCTGGTTACCATTCTGACTTACAAAAAGTTAAAGTTTACAACCAGGAATTATTGAAGAACATCTGTAACAACAGGAGAGAGGTCAAGGCTCTCTGGCTTGAAAATGTTCAGCTTAAAGTTGAGAAGGATGAAACTAAAAGTAAGTTTTCTGGCTATCTCTTCTCAGAATTTTATGCCATGCCGAATTTTGAATTCAACTAAACGTATCCTTTCACTCCAGATTTGCTGACTCAATCTTGAAAACTCGTGGAGCAAGCTGAAAATTTCAAAGCCTTGGAGTCCGAAAATGCCCGATTGCGGGAGCAACTTCAAAAATTGAGGACTGACCATAAATTCAGCATCAATAATATCCTGGAATCCAACAACATGGCCACCGAAGAACGCGACCGAACCATTGCTCGCCAAGACAAAGATATCTCGGATTTAAAAGCACATATGGATAGACAGAAGGATACCACTCAAGCCCTACGGGATGAACTCTGGAGTCTGCAAGAGGAAAATATCAAAGTAGATGAAGCTATATTTGGTATGTTTGCTGCTAGACTGTCTCCTATTTTGTCTTTCCGCATGTTTCTGTCATATTTTATTAATAGTGCTCCTTTTCGCAGGGCCTCTCAACCTCCTGGATTCGTCTTCATCTGAATCTCGCAACAACCGCCTTGATGTAGTCGGAGACCTTCGCTTTACCAAGAGATTAGTGAGACCCTTGATGTATCCGACCTAGCCAAATTGTCCGCCTTTGAGGTGCGTGATAAAGCGAAGCATATTCCCCAGCTCCTTGAAGGTTGGAAAATTGTAGGGGTTCGCACATGAAAACAATAAAAAAATTCCTACGCCTAGAACCCTAGTTGCCAGGACCTATCATTAGTAATGCAGTAATAGGAAGGGCTTTTCACAAACTTACCCTTGAAGACTGAAAAGCGTTGTTAATGCTCGGGAGAGCATGGTTGATGTAGACGAGCTGAAGCCGACCTCAAGGTCGTGATGAAGTCCTGACAGATCCTGCGGCTCCAATGACTCCTAGTGCCCCAAGTTTTGCACCTCGCAGGGAGTTACACACGTCCGGTGCCTAATGATGACTCCCGCCCCTCTGATCCAGCAACAATTGTGGAAGTAGAGCTCCTGGATCCGAATCCCGTAGCACGATGGTGCACTGATACATTGCAAATGTATCTATAATTTTTGATGTTCCATGCTTGGTTTTATCCACTTTCTTGTGTTTTGTTCCAACTTTGGAGTACTTTTATTATGATTTCTTGGACTAACCTATTAACAAGAGCCACAGTGCCAGCTGCCTGTTTTCTGTTGTTTTTGGTTCTAGAAAAGTCAGAAAATGAATATTCTCGGAATTGGACAGGACAAAAGCCAAAGTGCCTATTTTTCCGTAAGGGATCAAGTGCCAGAATACGAGACGGAGAAGGGCTAGGGGCCGACCACACCACCTGGCCACGCGGCCAGGCCTGGCCCGCGCCAGGGGGTGGTCTGGCCGCCCCCAGCACCCCCTCGGCCTCTCCTTCCGCCTATAAGATGCCCTCGGGACGAAAACCCTAGGTACCCGATCAAAAATCCACGAAAGAGTTTGTAGCCACCGTCATCTCCATCCCTAGATCGGGGGGATCTGAAGTTCTTCCTGGCACCCTGTCGGAGAGGGGAATTCACCCTGGAGGCCTTCTTCATCACCATGCGAGCCTCCGGTGTGATGCGTGAGTAGTTCATCCTTGGACTACGGATCCATGTAGTAGCTAGATGGCTGGTTTCTCCTCCTTTGTGCTTTCATGTTTAGATCTTGTGAGCTCCGTTCATGATCAAGATCATCTATTTGTAATTCATACATGTTGTGTTTGCGGGGATCCGATGGATATTGAGATGCTATTTCAGATTGATTATTGATTCTATCATGTCTTTGTTATTTGAGATCTTGCATGCTTTCCGTTGTTAGTAGCTATCTTGGCCAAGTAGATGCTAGCAACTCCAAGAGTTACTATTTATGCTCGATAGTGGGTTCATGCCTCTGGTAATCTGGGGAAGTGACAGAAATATCTAAGGTACTAGATGTGATGTTGCTACTAGGGAGAAAACAACAATCCTTTGTTCATAGAACAATTGTATTGTTTACCTTACACGCAGTTCGTAAAGCAATAATCTGTTGCTTGCAACTTAATACTGGAGGGGGTTCGGATGATAACCTGAAGGTGGATTATTAGTCATAGATGTAGTTTGATGGCGGTCTATGTATTATGTTGTATTGCCCAATCAAGTCTCAAAGGAGTCAAGATGATTAGTATATGCATGTATTCCTTTCTCGGTGTTTGTCAATTGCCCCGCTGTAATTTGTTCACCCAGCATGTTATCTATCTAAGGAGAGCCACCTCTAGTGAACTATGGATCCTGGTCCTCTTTCTTTACATACAATCTACAATCTTTTACTGCTTTGTGTTTACTTTCTGGAAACTTTTACTTCTTTCCATTCGATACGTTTAATCCTTTGTTTTCCGCAAAACACGGTGAGATTGACAACCTCATCGCAAGTTGGGGACAAAGTTCTGTGGTTGTGTTGTGCAGGTCTCCACGTTGCTACTAGCACCGGTAGTGCGCCCTGCCAAAGCTCTGCTAGTAACACCTTTGAGGTGTTTCCTTGCTCCTACTGGTTCGATTAAACCTTGGTTTCATACCTGAGGGAAACTTGCTGATGTGCTCATCATACCTTCCTCTTGGGGTTCCCAACGAGCTCTACATCAACACCACGCACCAAGCACTTTTCTGGGCGTCGTGTATTGAGCCATCAAGCGATTTTCTGGCACCGTTGCTGGGGAGTCAAGGACATCTTCACAAGGGGAGTCCCTCATAACCAATCTCTTTACTTTGTTGTTTTTGTTTTGCTTTGTTTCCTTTTTGCTTTGTTTGCTTGTTTTGTTCTTCAAAAAACACAAAAAAAATAGTTTTACTTGTTTGCTTTCTTTATCAAAAACACAAAAAAATTAAGTCTCCTTTAGTTGTCACCTTTTCCTTAGCTCACCCTGAAAGACCTTCCAATTGGTAGTGGTTCTATAATTGGGAAAGACAATATTGAAGAATTCTTTAATCATGTTAGCAAACATGAAGATACTGAGGATAGATCCCTTGTAGAACTTGCTCCAAATTATGAGATTGCTGCAGCTTCTTTAATTCACATGTTAGAAGCTAGGTTTGTTAACCTCAACCCCTTAATGCAAGTAATGTTTCTTAAGCTTAAAGAAATTGAGGATCCTAAAAAGAGGGATTTTATTCTAGAAACTTTGTTTAAAGAATTCTATGATATTGCCAAGGAAGCTAGAAAAGTTTTTGAACGTTTCAATATGATAGGCTCATGTGTAGATGTTGTTGGTATGCGAGAAAAGATGAAAAAACCGAACCTAATGGGGAGGAACCTAAGATACCAATACCCTTCAAACTAGTAGCAATACATGATGCCATAGAAAAGAATCTTGATTGGATTGTTCCTGCAAACCCTTTTGATGAGAATAGTGAACATTGAGAGAGGATCCTCTAGAACTTATTTGGATGAAATACCTTGCCTTGTTGAAAATATTTCTGGTATTGATCTTAATGCTTCTTCACTTGAGAACACTTGATTCTTTCTTTGCTTCTTATGCCTAACTTAAAGGCGTTAAAGAAAAGTACTTGTTGGGAGATAAACCAAGAGTTTTAGTTGAGTCTTGGAAGTTATTACCTCTGTAATAACCTCTCCTTATCCTTTTTATCTGCTTTTTGTGCCAAAAGTAACCTCTAATGAGAGTGAAGTAATGATTGGGAAAGTTGCTGTCCCGAAACAGATTTCTGTGCTTCACCGTAAAAATTCCTCAGAGAGTTCTGTGCGTCGGATTGAGATGTAAATTTTTTTGCTTCTGACCAAGGTTGTTATAGAAATTTTATTAGTTCAACACTTTTTTATTTGATCAACAGAAGGTCGTCGAAAAAATTCGTCTTTACCTGCTGGTCTGTTTTCACAGATTTCTGCATTTGCTTCTTGTTGGTTCCTTCTGGAGTTCTTTTGGGGAATTGAGCTTTTTGAGGGAAGTGCTACAGTAGATAGTGTTCTAATGGAAGTTTATTTTGTGTTAGAACTGAACCTTGAGACTTATTTATCTTAAGTGCACTAATGTTGCTAATGACATTGTGTGAAGTTTTGTATGAAGGAAAAATTTCATGTGTATGGAAGGAATGAGTAATGAGATGAACGATGACTAAAGCTCAAGCTTGGGGATTCCACGCGTGTCACCCCAAGAAATATCCAAGAATTACAAGCGTCAAAGCTTAGGGATGCCCAAGGCATCCCCTTCTTCATCAATAAAAATCACAGGTTTCTTCCAAACGCTTCATTTTTATCGTTTCATGCACAATTGTGTTTTTCTTGGAGCGTCTTCCTTTTCGTTTTCGTTTTGGTTTTTAGTTTGCTTGGTTTGCTTAGTTTTCTGAATAAGTTGGTTGGACCCCCTCTTTCATACATTTGTTTGCAATTAGTTTGGTTTGGTTTGGAAAAGAGTTGGAAAGTTCATGCTTATGTGGTAAAAAGAGCTCGTTTTTTACTGTGGCTATGCTTTGTCATGACGTGCTTGATATTGTTTTGGATTTATGCTTAGTATTCTTTGTTGTAGCATGGTTTGTTATAAAAAATTGTGATTGCTTAATGTGCCTTGGGTGAATCATGCGTTGTTTTAGCATATTAAAGCATAGTATAGTGGTATTCTCCTTTGATGCTTTATTTGGGTTAACTTGGCACATGCTCACACCATGTTATGACTATCTCAAGTCACCTAAGCCTTTATTATCCTTTAGTTTTCAACTTGTAGTATCACTTTATGCTTTGATCAATGATGTTTTGTCGCTCTGCATGATTATGGCCATTATTGCTCTCTTAGTTGGTCGCTCCCAGTCTTTTGCTAGCCTCCACAACCAAGTATGAGTTCCACTCATGCATCCAACTCCCTAAACCAAGTTATTCCAAAGAGTCCACCATACCTACCTACTAGCTTATGCTATTCCAAGTATATTCATGCTGTTGTTTACCTTCCACTTGTTATGAGAAAACTAGTGATTAAAGCTCTCACGAACTTGATGGCACACTTTACTTTATTGCCTCTAATAAACTTGAACCATTGGGTCCTTCTTTGTTGCGTATATGCTTGCGCTTTATAAGTTGAAATTAGCAGAACCATGTATCATGGGGAACGCTTTCAACATTGCACTTGTACTTTGTACCCGGTTGATATCATGTTCTTTTGCTTACGGATCCTAGCGGTGTGAAATAAAAGTGGAACTTGTAAGATCATGGAGTTTGTATGTGTGTTAGAGAAACGCCTGGGCCGCTAGCCTAAGCCATGCCTAATCATGGTGGAAACTTGCAGCATCACCATAATGAGCACTCTATGAAGCATCCTCAATAAAAACCTATGCAAATAGCAAATAAAAAGAGATGCTCATTGTCTGCTTGCCTTGTCATTTTGATTATGGGGAAGCTCCCGTATCATGTGCAAGGGGTACCCCGTTGGCGGTTCTTAATGATACACATATACTTACAATGACAAGAGCTTACTCGTGATTGAAGTTGAGTAGCATCAGGATCGGTCTTCATAAGTAAGGGGCATAAGATTTCGGTTTATAACTTGTCAAGCATATCCTCTTAGTTGTGTCACTTTAACCTTAATCACCTTCAAGATGCTTATGATAGGGGCAATGAGAGCTGAAAGCTACAAGTACCATAATTTTTGGAAGCTCTTTATGAGACTTGAATCCCTACTTCCTTTTACAAAATGCCTTTCTGCCACCATTATATTGAGTCTCCACCTTCTATTTTTATACACCTACTCTGAGAGCATAGTGGCCATTCTTAGTTCTATGTGCATTGTCCCAAGACTAGTTGATTGATGCATAACTTGATATTGCTTGTTTTAAACTATTGTATCTAGTCACTCTTATGAATTTTGAAGGTCTCCTATGCATTTATATTTGCTACTCTATTAAGGGACAAGCTGAATACTTGTATGCTATGTTTTCTTTATGTGAAACAAACAAACGTCTTGCAAAGCATGTTATTCATGAATCTTTTGTTTGTGCCTTTTCATGTTGCATCTTAGTTTCTTTGCTTATTGCTAGAACTTTGTCTTTCATGTTATGATTGAAGTACTTTGATCCTAGCTTTGAGTTTTGCAAATACTTTTGATCAAGTTTTTGATGGTGCATGTCACCTCAAAAATTATTTCTTTTTATCACTTACCTACTCGAGGACGAGTAGGAGTTAAGCTTGGGGATGTTGATACATTGCAACTGTATCTATAATTTTTGATGTTCCATGCTTGGTTTTATCCACTTTCTTGTGTTTTGTTCCAACTTTGGAGTACTTTTATTATGATTTCTTGGACTAACCTATTAACAAGAGCCACAGTGCCAGCTGCCTGTTTTCTGTTGTTTTTGGTTCCAGAAAAGTCAGAAAATGAATATTCTCGGAATTGGACGGGACAAAAGCCAAAGTGCCTATTTTTCCGGAAGGGATCAAGTGCCAGAATACGAGACAGAGAAGGGCTGGGGGCCGGCCACACCACCTGGCTGCGCGACCAGGCCTGGCCCGCGCCAGGGGGTGGTCTGGCCGCCCCCAGCACCCCCTCGGCCTCTCCTTCCGCCTATAAGATGCCCTCGGGACGAGAACCCTAGGTACCCGATCAAAAATCCACGAAACAGTCTGTAGCCGCCGTCATCTCCATCCCTAGATCGGGGGGATCTGAAGCTCTTCCTGGCACCCTGCCGGAGAGGGGAATTCACCCTGGAGGCCTTCTTCATCACCATGCAAGCCTCCGGTGTGATGCGTGAGTAGTTCATCCTTGGACTACGGATCCATGTAGTAGCTAGATGGCTGGTTTGTCCTCCTTTGTGCTTTCATGTTTAGATCTTGTGAGCTCCGTTCATGATCAAGATCATCTATTTGTAATTCATACATGTTGTGTTTGCGGGGATCCGATGAATATTGAGATGCTATTTCAGATTGATTATTGATTCTATCATGTCTTTGTTATTTGAGATCTTGCATGCTTTCCGTTGTTAGTAGCTATCTTGGCCAAGTAGATGCTAGCAACTCCAAGAGTTAGTATTTATGCTCGATAGTGGGTTCATGCCTCTGGTAATCTGGGGAAGTGACAGAAATCTCTAAGGTACTAGATGTGCTGTTGCTACTAGGTAGAAAACAACAATCCTTTGTTCATAGAATAATCGTATTGTTTACCTTACACGTAGTTCGTAAAGCAATAATCTGTTGCTTGCAACTTAATACTGGAGGGGGTTCAGATGATAACCTGAAGGTGGTTTATTAGTCATAGATGCAGTTGGATGGCGGTCTATGTATTATGTTGTATTGCCCAATCAAGTCTCAAAGGAGTCAAGATGATTAGTATATGCATGTATTGCTTTCTCGGTGTTTGTCAATTGCCCCGCTGTAATTTGTTCACCCAACATGTTATCTATCTAAGGAGAGCCACCTCTAGTGAACTATGGATCCCGGTCCTCTTTCTTTACATACAATCTACAATCTTTTACTGCTTTGTGTTTACTTTCTGCAAACTTTTACTTCTTTCCATTCGATACGTTTAATCCTTTATTTTCCGTAAAACACGGTGAGATTGACAACCTCATCGCAAGTTGGGGATAAAGTTCTATGGTTGTGTTGTGTAGGTCTCCATGTTGCTACTAGCACCGGTAGTGCGCCCTGCCAAAGCTCAGCTAGTAACACCTTTGAGGTGTTTCCTTGCTCCTACTGGTTCGATTAAACCTTGGTTTCATAACTGAGGGAAACTTGCTGCTGTGCTCATCATACCTTCCTCTTGGGGTTCCCAACGAGCTCTACATCAACACCACGCACCAAGCACTTTTCTGGGTGCCGTGTATTGAGCCATCATGCTCCACGGTGAAGAAGACTCTCGCTCGCGCGATCCAAACTTGGGACCACGGTCACGGGAGAGAGAGAATCATTTGGAGGTCTCCCCAAAATAGAGGGAACCTTGTATTGATTATGGTCTATTTAAGTTGCCAAAATACCTCTCTTAATATAGGGGGACCTGTTGGAAATATGCCCTAGAGACAAATAGTAGTAAGGACTATTATCATATTTCATATAGTTCATGATTAAGTTTTATATCATGCTATAACTGTATTGAGTGGAAACATCAATACACGTGTGATATACAAACAACCAGGGGTTCCTAGTGAAACTCTAGTCACTTGTTCATTGGTCAACAGATGATCAAGTTTCCTGATCATGTGGCATTTATGCTAGTTGGAAATGAGGTCATCTCATTCTGTGAATGAGATGATGAACCAATACCCAACCTAAACATCGTGACCTAATCATGTCACGAAGTTCAAGTTATGATGATTAGAAATGGATCCTCGTAGACTATTCCTTAGACCATGAGGCTATATCAATCACTGTCTCCCGAGAGTGCTTAGATAGCATCAAACGCCATCTGGTAATACAGTGGTTATAAAGGTGTGTTCAGGTACTCGGAGGAAACCGCAGAGGCAATATATGTCAAGAGCAGGATTCGTCCATCCATGTGACGGGAAGATACTCAAGGAACCACTCGGAGAAGTTATATCCAATTGTTGCGCAGCGTGTGATTTGATCACAGGGATATCACTTGTCGGAACGAGTCAAGTAGCATTGTTCAGTAACGATATTGAACACGACATGGTGATGTCATTGATCAAATCTCGGGCAATGCAAGTATCGAGTTACAAAGGGAATAAGACACGACTGACCCAGTTCAAACGACGAAAGATCTTCGTGGAGCGCACAGGGGTCACATGGCCATCCAGGTCCCTCTGTCGATCATTAGTGTGGGAGTGTACCGACCATGTCTGGAGTGTTCCCTAACCATGGGGTATCACGCTTAAGGGCTTGATGATGCTTAGAGAGTGTTTATAGGATCGGTGGAATCGCCGAAGAATAGTAGAGAGAAAACCGGAAGGGTTTCCGTAAGTCCGGAGGATGTCCGGAGTGGAGGTGGAAGATGTTCCATAGCCGCGGAGGTTGAATAATATGTGAATGAATGTTAAATATTGATTTAATCATTTATTCATATTTATTTAATAAGAAGAACAATCAATTTAATGGTCAAAGGCTTAATGGGCCAATTTCCGGAGGGAGAGGCCCATTAGGGGAAAGGAGAGAGGGAGAGTGGCCAAGGGGGAGGCCAGCTGGGCCTAGCCCCCCCGAGCGAGGCCCACTAGGGTGGCCGGTGGCCACCCTTCCCCCCTCCTCTCCTTTAGTCCCACCCCGGGACTTTGAGGGAGGGTGTACCCCCTCCTCCCCCTATATATAATGGGGGTATTTGGCCAAGTTAAATACACCGATAATCAATAAAGGTCTCCCCACTTTTGGGAGGACCTCTAGTTGATATTTTCTCTCTCCCCCTCTCTCTCTTGTGACCGTGGTCCCAAGTCTGGACTGCACGAGCGAGAGACATCTTCACCGCGGAGCGCCGTCGCGCTGCGGGATTCGGATCCGGGAGCTCTACTTCTGCAACAACTGCTGGATCAGGTAATCGGGAGTCATTGTCAGGCATCGGATGTGTGTAACTCCCCGTGAGGTGTCGCGCTTGAGGCACTCAAGTTGTTGGAGCCAAGGAGCGCAAGACTTCATCACGACCTTGAGGTCGGCTTCGGCTCGTCTACATCAACCACGCTCTCCTGAGCATTGACAACACTTCTCGGTCTTCGAGGGTAAGTTCACGAAAAGCCCCTCCCGTTACTGTATTACTAATAGATAGGTCCTGGCACCTTCAGGGGTTCAGGGGCATGGAGTAAAATTTATTGTTTTCATACGCAGAACCCCTATAGTGGTATCAGAGCTAGATCTATGCGTAGTAATGCTAGTACGGGTAGAACACACGAGATGTAGCATGTGTGCATTGATCATTTAGTTGTTACCCTCCCACGTGTACTTGTGTATACCGCAGTAATGCTTGATGAAGCGGCCCCCAACCGTTTTTACGCGTTCATTCGTGAGACTGGTCCATGCTTGACATACGGGTTCTACCGTATAAAGTGGCTTAGGGGGTGTCTCTCTCTCGCATTAGTTGGTATGCCATTTGCAACGGAGGGCCCAGAAAGGGGTGTAGTATAGACAACTACTTCATCAGCGTTGTGCTGAAAGTTCATAGGTAAGAACGGTTCCTGTGCAAAAGCCCATTCAGCCATGTAAAACATGCAAAGATAAAGTAGAGGCGTCTAACTTTGTTTTGCAGGGGGGCGTTGCTTTGTGATATGGTTGTGGCAAAGGTAAAGTAATTACCTTTTGTTACATAGTAGAAGAAGGTCACGGAGGTGACGAACTACCACACCGGAATGACACTGGTACCCTAGTGTCTGCGGCGCCGGAACCCTGGCGTCGGAACCCGGTGACGACGGATAGAGATCACGACGTGAAGGACCATATCACATCGCATTTACATTCAATGTTATTGTTTGTATGTATTATTGTGTGCTAGTATTAGATACTCGACGGTAGCCTAATAGGATGATCCCTGTTAAAAATTACCAATGATTGTGTTCCCCCTTAGTGTGCACCACCAAGAAAGTTCTTCGGTATGAGGCGATCCAGGGTTACAGGCCTGGGTGTCAGACATATCTACGTTCGCATACAATGGGTGTAAGCCATGTTGCACAGAGAATACACTAAGGTTGAGTTGGCGAGCCTAGCATGTGCAGACATGGCCTCGGAACACGGATGGTCGAAAGATCGAGCACGAGTCGCATGAATGATGTGACCGACGTTTAGCGTCCACCCTTGAACCCACATTAACGGCCGTGACAATCGGGGGAGATGTGGCTGATAGGGGTCGTGTTATCACTAGGAACCCTTTTGGGGATAGGTGTTTCTGAGTGGAGTTATTATTAACTCATTTAGATATAAACTTAGTCTAAATTCCTTTTGCAATTATAAATGTAGATGGCACCTTTCCTGTTGACGATTGATTGGTTAGAAGGAGAGAAGCTCAGATTAGATGGATCGAACTTCTCCATATGGGTTGCGCGTCTCCACGTTCTCCTTAGCGACAATGACATGGTCGACTACATACTTGACAGGATGGATTTGGATCAGCCTACAGACCTAGAGACCCCAGAGCAGTGGAAAGACCGCTATCTCCATCGTGAGATGGCCTCCTATATTTTAGTTGTAATGTGTTTCGGAACGGTGGACGAGCTGTGGCCTTTCGTCGGTGATGTTAACCCTTGTTTGGTGATGCTACAGCTTAGGACACATTTCGTGTAGCAGACACGCATTTGGGAGCATGAGCTGATGGGAGACTTCCTCTCTATTAAGATGAGGAGAACTCATCACTAGACGACCACTTGGAGCACATGCATGATGTCTACATGAGGCTTGCATACTTCCTGGACATCTGGATGACGGGCTCTTTTGCAAATGCCGTTGTGCTGCGGTCGCTGCCACCAAGCTACCAAGCACAAGTCAGGACTTGCGTTACGAGGGCCGACATAGAATCAATGGAGTTCCACCGGTTCATGACACATCTCAGGAATGTGATAGTTGAACCAGATGTCGGTCAGGTCATCAATGACAAAGGTATATATTTGATATATAGTTTTATAAATGTTATAATCTTGCAAACACATTGCAGTGTTAAGTATATCTGATACTTGTTCTATTTTGCTGAAAACTGGTCTTTCTGCATGAGAGGTGCTTGCTGGAGAGAAGGTGAAGTTGCGTGTTGATGGCGAGCATGATGATGACGGCCGATGACACTCTCCCTCAACATTTATCATTTAGTTTATGGTTTAGGATGATTATTGTAATCAAGAGATTGTGAACTTCTTTAGTGTGTCTCACACTTCGTCAGACGGTTATTTATATGAGTTTGTAACAAACAGTCGTTCCACTTTTATGAATGATTTCTATTCGTGTTCATATCTTGTTTGATTACTTGTGAATTATCCTTGTTGTTTGAAACTAATTGATAATACATGAACATTTGTAAAATATTAAAATGCCTTGTTTAAAATACCCAACTTAATGATATGTTCATCAATGAATGAAAAACTATTGTTTAAATTCAAAGTTATGTGATAATATGTGAAAGTCATTCGATTTCTTATCACATATGAATCATGCCTAAATTCGGCGAAATAACTTAAACACCGTGTATTACTTGAATACAAAGTGTTTAAAGAATTGTTAAAAGTAAATACATATTCGATGTATTGGGTTTTAACAAAAATGGTAATTATCATTACATGATTGTTTAAATGTGTAAATAAGTTTACCAAAGGAAACATGAATATGAAACTATTTGATTTGATCAAAATGTTTCATCAAAGGGTATAAATGTAAAAGAGAATCAAATTACTATGATTTGATCAATAGTAATGAAATTCAACTTTATAAGGATGGCATAAAAGTAATTGTGAAATGCAAAGCGTTTTGAAATGTCAAAATGCAAAGAATCACAATGTGATATTAGATATCAAAGGGGGTTGAATAGAAGGCACCAAATAAATCGTTGTAGTGTAGATGTAGAAACCATTATCTTAGAAATAGTTAGCACTCAATTAGAATTTATAGTGAACCATTTGAATTCGTGAAAGTTTTGGGGTTATTCGATATAACCAAAACAATAGCGAATAAGTCCTTGTAGAGTATTCATTGGAAACTTTGAATACGAAATCCATAGCTGAAACCAAAAGGAAAGCAAGATTCGTACTGCTTGGATTTTGGTGCATTCTTGAGAAAGCTCACTTCTAGTGGTGTTTCTTAATTATGAGGCAAATGGAAAATAGTGTAAAACACGATGAGGATTCAAAACCCTGCATCAGAGTGCTGAGAAGTGCAACGGACAACGTTCCTAAATGATTCTCTTCACAGAAGGAAAGTATCAATGATAATGATCATTGTGTTTTTCCCACTAGTGTTTTCACTACATGAAGTAGGATTCAAAATGTAAATCCATATCTTGTATGGAGACATTTGTGAATCATTTGTCATGATTCTTGAAATATGACATACCTACAAACTACAAAGGAAATAATGGTAAACTAGAATTATGAGAAATCCTAAAGCAAGATTCCCTTGAGATTAGAAAGCAATTCGTTCCTGAATCTCATAAGTAAAAGGAGTTGCTTGAATTTTCCCAAATGACTGCAAAGCCATACTGGAAAAGGGGGTGAATGACGAAAGCACAATTTGTCAAGTATTGGACAAATTCAAATGAATTTGATTCATATGTGCTAAGTGTCTAGTGGATTTAAAACTAGTAATAGTACTAGTATCTCATAGCAAATCTCCAAGTTTGATATTTGATCAAAGTTTTTGAAGTTATTTAAAATAGAGAGTAGATATGCAATTTGCATAAAATTGAGTGGGATCTATGAAAGTCTTCCTGAAACAATATGTGATTGACATATTTTTGAGTGGGAGGAATATAAGTCTCAAATTCAAATGTGTAGAAACATATTTTGAGTGGGAGCTTATAGGAGTAATTCTTAATTATGTTAAGAATAAAGGCGCAAATACTTATAAATAATGATTTATAAGATGTAGAAGTTGATAATAGGCGTATTATGATATTATGTAGTATTCCTTAAGGGATTCTGAAAGGGGTTTCAGAATAGAAGTTAATTAAAGGAACTGGTCCTTATTAACTCAAATTAGGAATAGCATTAAGTTTAACATCAATGGTTGAAAGAAAGAAAAGGATGATCATCATCCACTATGTTGAGACATAGGTTCTATCTTAGAAAACCATGATGATAACTTAGCATAATATGCAATCCAAATAAGGAATGTTTAAAAGTGATTAAGTTTGAATCACAGAATATTGAGTTGAGTTTGTCCGCAGTGTCTAATAGAGAACTATAGACATGTTTTCCAAATCCATAGAGGATGACATATCTTAAAGCATAAAGAGTTATGTTATAAGGGAATATGTTGGAAACTCCCATAAACACCGATTGAAGTCAAGTAGGAAGCGAGGTGAACCAAAAACATCGAAAGTTGCACAGAGCGCACTGGTGTTTCGATGATTACATTTATAATAATAGATAAGGGTACCATCTAAAGTGTTGTATAATGTTAGGGCGAGGCTAGTTTGCTTTTAACGTAGAATGATGTGTCCTAGGGCACAGTGCGCATGAGAAAGCCCTCGAGGTTGATCTAACGTCACTGTTGGCTCCTGGAATCAGGCCTCGTTCTGCTGCCACAACGACAATGCATACACACAGATGCGGTCATGTGATGATAAAGTATTAATGTCAATCAAGGTGACATTAATAAGTAGCAAAGGATTTGGGACTGTAAAGTACAGACCCAAGACTCAACCTCTTCCATGAGCAAGCATGTTCAGGGTACCGGATATATGGTGCCAATGATTGAGAACAAATGCAGCTAGTGTATTTGAACTCTAGTGCAAGTGGGAGACTGTTGGAAATATGCCCTAGAGACAAATAGTAGTAAGGACTATTATCATATTTCATATAGTTTATGATTAAGTTTTATATCATGCTATAACTGTATTGAGTGGAAACATCAATACACGTGTGATATACAAACAACCAGGGGCTCCCAGTGAAACTCTAGTCACTTGTTCATTGGTCAACAGATGATCAAGTTTCCTGATCATGTGGCATTTATGCCAGTTGGAAATGAGGTCATCTCATTCTTAGAATGATATGATGAACCAATACCCAACCTAAACATCATGACCCGATCATGTCATGAAGTTCAAGTTACGATGATTAGAAATGGATCCTCGTAGACTATTCCTTAGACCATGAGGCTATATCAATCACTGTCTCCCGAGAGTGCTTAGATAGCATAAAACGCCATCTGGTAATACGGTGGTTATAAAGGTATGTTCAGGTACTCGGAGGAAACCGTAGAGCCAATATATGTCAAGAGCGGGATTTGTCCGTCCATGTGACGGGAATATACTCAAGGGCCCACTCGGAGAAGTTATATCCAATAGTTGCGCAGTGTGTGATTTGATCACAGGGATATCACTTGTCGGAACGAGTCAAGTAGCATTGTTCAGTAACGAGATTGAACACGACATGGTGATGTCATTTATCAAATCTCGGGCAATGCAAGTATCGAGTGACAAAGGGAATAAGACATGACTGTCCCGGTTCAAACGATGAAAGATCTTCGTGGAACGCACAGGGTCACATGGCCATCCAGGTCCCTCTGTCGATCAGTGGTGCGGGAGTGTCCCGACCATGTCTAGAGTGTTCCCAAACCGTGGGGTATCACGCTTAAGGGCTTGATGATGCTTAGAGAGTGTTTATAGGATCGATGGAATCGCCGAAGAATAGTAGAGAGAAAACCGGAAGGGTTTCGGTAAGTCCGAAGGATGTCCGGAGTGGAGGTAGAAGATGTTCCATAGCCACGGAGGTTGAATAATATGTGAATGAATGTTAAATAATAATTTAATCATTTATTCATATTTATTTAATAAAGAGAAAAATCAATTTAATGGTCAAAGGCTTAATGGGCCAATTTCCAGAGGGAGAGGCCCATTAGGGGAAGGAGAGAGGGAGAGGGGCCAAGGGGGAGGCCGGCTGGGCCTAGCCCCCCTGCGTGGGGCCCACTAGGGTGGCCGGCGGCCACCCCTCCCCCTCCTCTCCTTTAGTCCCACCCCGGGACTTTGAGGTAGTGTACCCCCTCCTCCCCCTATATATAGTGGGGGTATTTGGCCAAGTTAAATACACCAATAATCAATAAAGGTCTCCCCACTTTTGGGAGGACCTCTAGTTGATATTTTCTCTCTCCCCCTCTCTCTTGTGGCCGTGGTCCCAAGTCTGGACCGCACGAGCGAGAGATATCTTCACCGTGGAGCGTCGTCGCGCTACGGGATTCGGATCCGGGAGCTCTACTTCCGCAACTGCTGCTGGATCGGGGAAGCGGGAGTCATCGTCAAGCACCGGACGTGTGTAACTCTGCGAGGTGTCGCACTTGAGGCACTCAAGTCGTTGGAGCCAAGGAGCGCAAGGACTTCATCATGACCTTGAGGTCGACTTCGGCTCGCCTACATCAACCACGCTCTCCTGAGCGTTGACAACGCTTTTCGGTCTTCGAGGGTAAGTTCACGAAAAGCCCCTCCTATTACTATATTACTAATAGATAGTGTTGGGTTCGCAGCATAGAAAACAAAAAATTTCCTACGGTGTGAACTACACGCCAAGATCTATCTACTAGGTACAAAGCAACGGGTGGACATACATCCAACGAGAACTTACCCTCATAGACAACGAGCTTTGTTAACAAGTAGGAACTCGTGGTTGATGTAGTCGTACACTTGCCGATCTCAAGATCGTGATGACGTCCAGCAGGTCCGGCTCCAGCACATCCATCAGATCCAGCTCCAGCATCACCAAGTCCAGCACCGCAAAGCAGCGGTGTATCCGTGATCGCACACACGTCCGGTACCCCGACAACCTCCGTCCCTCGCTCCAGCAAAGCAGCGGAAGCAGGAACTCCTTTCCAGATAAAGCCACCGGGAACATGTATCTCGCTAATCCGAGACCATGGGGAAATAATACTAGATGGGGAGAGAGATCCTTCACGAGGAGGTGTGTGAGAGAAGTGAGGAGAGGGGGGGCCTTTTATAGGAGGAGGGGAGGGTACCCCTCCCATGGCCGGCGCCCCATGGAGGTGACCCTTAACCTCCCCCATTCATGTGGTGGTAACCCCCTCCACATAAATTTGCCTCTTCACATTCTCCATTAAAGTCTCCACTTTAAATGCATTAAATTTCTCCAAATTTAATGCTCTCTCATTTAATAAAACTATTTTATTAGTTTTATTCAGAATTTTTTTAATTACTTTAATGAACAAACATTCACATAAAATCCCCTGCCACATTTCAATATTACATGCAGAACCAATTTCAGCATTTTCACCCGAAACAGTTTCGGTGTCTATTGAAATAATTCCAGCGCTTTCTTAAATCTTTATCTGAAACATATTTGCTCCAAATGGTGTCGGTATCCCTTAAGTGTGTCACCCTACGGTTTGCGAATAATGCAGACATGATCGAGACCCCTCTCCGATCAATAATCAGCAGCGGGACCTGGAGATCCATACTGACTCCTACACATTCAACGATGACTTCTGTGATCGTGAGAACCTTTAACGCTAGTAACTAAATCCCTTTGTCCCGCGATATATCACATGTCCGAGATTCGATCATCGGTATCTCCATACCTAGTTTGATCTCGTTACCGACATGCACTCTTTTCTCGTTCCCGTAATATAACATTCTAGTGATCACATCACTTGCTTGCAAGCTATTTCAATGTGATATCACCGAGAGGGCCCAGAGTATATCTATCCGTCATCGGGATGGACAAATCCCACTCTTGATCCATGAGCCTCAACATAACACCTTCGTAGCACTGAACCCACCTTTATAGTCACCCTGTTATGGTGTGACGGTTGATGTTATCAAGATACTCTTCCGGTGTTAGCAATTAACATGATCTCATGGTCTAAGGATAAAGATTAATTTGTATGATGTTATAGCAATATAAACATAATGACTTTGATCGTAATGCTATACTTCGGATGAATGTTCATCACATCATTCCACCAATGGTGTGACCTTGTTATTAACAACATCCAATGTCCATGATCAGGAAACCTTGATCATCTTGTTAATCAACAAGCTAGTCTATAAGAGAGGCATAACTAGGAACCCTTTTGTTTATTAAACACACATGTATTGATGTTTCTGATCAATACAATTATAGCATGCAAAATAAACATTTATCATAAACATGGAATAAGATAATAACCACTTTATTATTGCCTCTCGGGCATATTCCCTTCAGTCTCCCACTTGCACTAGAGTCAATAATCTAGTTTGAAAAACTTTGCGCATTGAACACCTATGGCTTTCTGGTGTTGCATATACGCTATTGCTAGTGGTTAACATAATCTCCGGATCTGACAATTTCAGGTCCGCGTGTATTTGCATGTCTCTGCGTCTCTACGCATCACTCATTCTCAAATGAGATGGCATTGTACAGATTTGGTCCTTTGGTGAGACCTTTAGTTCATTCGGCTCAAAATATGTTGATATTATTGTCACACAATATATCTTCATAGTATTAGCCCACTTTGAACCACACCTAGTTTGATAACAAACTACTTAACACAAATGCCCTCCTTTGCCGTTACTATAGCAGTCATATACTTAGCCTTTTGTTGTAGTATCCATCACAATGTCTCAACTTTGGAACTCATCCAAATCCATCATGGAACATCCTTTCCATTACATTGTGCCACCCATAGTCTAAATTGAGATAAATTTAATTTGTATCTTGTGACAAAACTAGTATCAATGTAACACTTTACAATGAACTACCTTTAACTATTTGTCACTTATACATTATATATTCTTAGTTCTTCCAAAGCTCATAAGAATATCTTTACTATTGTCCAATGATCATCTTATGAATCACTCTAGTATATACTCATAACATTTAGAGCATAGGACATTCTGGATATATACATATCATGGTATAATCGATCAAAATCTTCATGTGATTTTACTCACCAAGTGTTGAAACACTTGAATTTTGATACAATCCTTTCCATGCAGCAAGAACCTTTCTTGTTGTTTCCATATTGAACCCTTTCAATATCTCATATATGTATGTCTGGCACAACCATATTAGCGCCTTAATCTATCCATATAGATATTGATGCCTAATATTCCGGGTTTGTCCAAGTCTTTCATCGAAATCTTATTTTAATGAAATTCTTAACTTGTGTCAATACAAGATACATCATTTCTAATCAACAATATGTCCTCTACATAATGTATTAGAAATATGTCTCAGCGCTCCCACTTAATTTCTTGCAAATGCAAGCATCTTCATCATCTCCGATGAATTTAAACTCTTTTAACAGTTTCATCATGGTGAAGATTCCAACTCTGCTATGCTTACTTCAACTATTGAAGTTTACATGCCCTTTTAGCACCCTTTGAATTAACAAAACCCTTCGGACCATGTCATGTACATGTCCTAGGTTACCGTTCTATTAGAAGAACCTTGTTTTGTTTATTCAACTACCATATACCAAATTATATGTAGAGGTTGCTACATTAATCCGTCAAGACTATATATCGCTATGAAAGATAAGATCTTGTCATAGTCAACTCCTTGAACATTGTCGTAAACTTCTTTCCGACATGTCGACTATTTCATAGATGTTAAACATCCATGTCTTATTTCTTTATAGATCCAAACACGTCTGATAGGCTTCACGCCTTTCCGGAGGGTCTTCCAAGTTCAGAAACTTGATTTCTCGTGTATGGATACTATCACGGATTCTATGACTTCTAGTCATTTTATGGAGTCAGGGCCCATCATCGCTTCTTTGCATGTAGTCGGTTCATCATTGTCAAAACAATAACGACTTACTTATCAAATCTTACTATTTGATTCTTACCGACCCACACGGTTCTATAGGAACTCTAATCTCTGAGATCACACCTTTTGTAATCACGAGAGCCATGAGCATTGTGGCCGCCACCGGGACACTTTTCGGTGTTGCGCTACTTAGCACATATAGCTAAGGTTCAACAACCTTATTAAAGTTCTATTGTCCTCCCACTTAACTTTTCACGAAAAATTCCTTCTCAAGAAACTTGACGTTCCAAGTAACAAACTCTTTTGTCCTCGGTGTTACGGAGAAATTCCCAACAAATTCTTTGGGATAACCTACAAAGACGTGCTTATCCGACTTTGGTTGTAGACATTTTACTTATGCATAGCATACCAAAATTTAAGAAAAGACAATTCGGGTTTTATCCCAAACCATAACTCATATGGTGTCATTTCAACGGATCACGATGGTCCTCTTTTTAGTGTAAAAGCGGTAGTCTCTAAAGCTTCAATCTTTAAAACATAATGGCAGTTTTATAAATGAGACCCTTAATCTTACCATGTCAAACATGGTTTGATTTTATCTCTCGAATATGCCATACTCCTATGGTTTATCGGGAAACACAAATCATGGAACAATTCCTCAAGTCTTAGGTGTTTTTGCTAAACATGTAACTCAAATATCTTCCTTTATGATCGAATTATAAACTCTTTATTTTCTTGTTACAATGATTTTCCACTTCATCTTGAAAGTCTTTGAACAATTTTCAAATGTTTCATACTTCTTCCTTGTTAAGTAAATATACAGATATATTCACTCAAATTTTCGGAGAAAGCATATGAAGCAAAAAGATCCATCGCATATGGCTACACATAATGGACTATGCACATCAGCATGCACAATTTCCAATAAGCTAGTCATCCGTTCCTCTCTGGCCTATGGACGGAGTTTCAATTATCTCGAGGAAAGTCTCACATGCGTCAATTGATCAAAATCAAAGACTCCAAAAATCCATCAACATGGAGTTTCTTCATGTTTTCTTTCCAATATAATTTAAACAGCGATGATCTTTCCATCATTTGTCTTGCGACATTTTAGCAATAGTGTTTATGGATGTGATTTCTCCAACTAGACTTGTAAATGTTCATCCATCCTTTATGGAATATGGTAATTATTTGAACAGCCATTGTTCACATAATACCGGAACAAAATAAGAATTATTTAAACAAATCTTGAAGGCTTGGTTTGATGACAACGAAAAACACAATAACACTTTATTTGTTTTCAATGAACATCATCACTCATTCTCTTGCTGGTTACTTAGGCCATTGTAGTTCATGAATTGCGTTGTCCTGTATGACACTTCATACCAACCAATTCGGTATCCAATACCTAAGAACCACATTGTTTAACAAGCAAGGAATATAGCCATAACATGTATATCTTCTATATACCTAAGTTGGACATCTCCAACCTTTTATTTTCTGCCAAATATTTTATAGATTCTCTTTCAACAATTCCTTTTTCTTTTAAAAGAATATATCAACATCAATAGTGGTGTCATCAACATGACACATAGTACAAAGTGTGTATAGTCAACTACTAATACCTTTGGACTTGCACTTTGAAGTGGATCACCATCATCAAATGTTTGGTGTTCTTTCAAAAATCCATTCTTTAGTAATCTATTAGTGTAGTAAACATTTTACTTACATCTTCTATTCATCCTTATCATGACAACTTTCATGATCAAGCTACTATAGCCTATAAGGAAGAATCGCGAGTATAATATCAGTTCCCAAAACTCTTTTGGTAGATTCGGATGCCTAGCATCTCCATCCTTCACAAATTCTCATACAATATGAGAACATGTATTTTGCTAAATTATACTCTATCATAATGCAACCAAAAACATTGTTTCAGATATCACAATATCTTTCACACATGATGGTTTCTGAAACAATTTCCAGCTCCAATATAATCTTGATATTAAAACAACTTTTGAATATCAATAATCATGGAGGCAAACATGATACTTTAGATACTAACATTGGAATTCTTACTCTTGATTTAATACTACTTATTAAACTTCATGGAGTAAACAGAGTTTGCTGAAAGTTTGCAATAGGACTTATAAACTTTAAATTGACATTCAAAACAATACGATACCAGTTTGTAAAGTAAATATCCAGAATTCTATAGTTCTATTATCTCAATTAAAACTAAGCATAAGGTAGTGAACATATGCCAATGACTACAACAAATTATGCAAATTCACTTCGATTTAGTTTATGACAAATTGAGTTCGACTAATCCAAATTAGAAATGAACTCCCACTCAAAAACAACATCCCTCGTGCCTTTTTGGTGATTACATGAACCAAATCCACTACACCAAGTCTGATCATCACGTGAGTCGGTGTAGCTTCAAAGGCGAGCATCAATATGGTCATCACATCAACTATATGACTCATTCTTAACCTTTCGGTCCGTGTTCCGAGGCCATGTCTGTACATGCTAGGCTCGCCAAGTAAGAACCTTAGTATTCGCGTGTGTAAAACTGTCTTACACCCGTTGCATGAAAGCGTAGAGTTGAGAACACCCAATCATCACGTGATGTCTCGAAACACGATCCATAGAACGGTGCATACTTAAGGAAGAACACATTTTATCTTGATATTTAAATGAGGGATCATCTTACAATGCTACAGAAAACGCCAAACTAGCAGTATAAGATGCTAACATCTAATGTGTAAAGTGAGATGATATGGTCCATGCATTTGATCTCTATCACTTGCATCGTGGTATGATATCTATCATTCCTTTGTGTGTAAGGCCAAGGTCTATGGAACTTACACGTTGAGTGTGTTGTAAGAGTATGTATCATACATCTACTTACAACAATACCATCTCAATACACTATCCCAGCAACGATCTAAACTAGACGCCTCTAATTTATCAATTGCAAGTTTTACGTGGCTTAGGGCTTTCAGAGATAGAAACGTTCTTACCTACGAACATGAACCACAACGAGGATAACCAAGTTATTAGCAACTCGTTGTAAATCAGATATTGACTATAGTAGGAGAGACAGACACCCGCCAGCCACTTATGCAAAACAAGTTGCATGTCAGTCGTGGAACCGGTCTCATGTACGATGACATGTAAGGTTGGTCCGGGCCGCTTCATCTCACTATGCCACCAATATCCAAAATACATAGAAGATGCAATAACATGTTCATCATCGCCCACATATAAACATATGTGTACTACCCGTGCAAAGCACCCACGCATAGATCAGGCTCTGATACCACTGTTGGGTCCGCAGCATAGAAAACAAAAAAATTCCTACGGTGTGAACTACACACCAAGATCTATCTACTAGGTACAAAGCAACGAGTGGACATACATCCAACGAGAACTTACCCTCATAGACAACGAGCTTTGTTAACGAGTAGGAACTCGTGGTTGATGTAGTCGAACACTTGCCGATCTCAAGATCGTGATGAAGTCCAGCAGGTCCGGCTCCAGCACGTCCATCAGATCCAGCTCCAGCATCACCAAGTCCAGCACCGCAAAGCAGCGGTGCATCCGTGATCGCACACACGTCCGGTACCCCGACAACCTCTGTCCTGCGCTCCAGCAAAGCAGCGGAAGCAGCAACTCCTTTCCAGATAAAGCCACCGGGAACATGTATCTCGCTAATCCGAGACCATGGGGAAATAATACTAGAGGGGGAGAGAGATCCTTCACGAGGAGGTGTGTGAGAGAAGTGAGGAGAGGGGGGGCCTTTTATAGGAGGAGGGGAGGGTACCCCTCCCATGGCCGGCGCCCCATGGAGGTGACCCTTCACCTCCCCCATTCATGTGGTGGTAACCCCCTCCACATAAATTTGCCTCTTCACATTCTCCATTAAAGTCTCCACTTTAAATGCATTAAATTTCTCTAAATTTAATGCTCTCTCATTTAATAAAACTCTTTTATTAGTTTTAGTCAAAATTTTGTTAATTACTTTAACTAACAAACATTCACATAAAACCCCCTGCAACATTTCAATATTACATGCAGAACCAATTTCAGCATTTTCACCCGAAACAGTTTCGGTGTCTATTGAAATAATTCCAGCGCTTTCTTAAATCTTTATCTGAAACATATTTGCTCCAAATGGTGTCGGTATCCCTTAAGTGTGTCACCCTACAGTTCGCGAATAATGCAGACATGATCGAGACCCCTCTCCGATCAATAATCAGCAGCGGGACCTGGAGATCCATACTGACTCCTACACATTCAACGATGACTTCTGTGATTGTGAGAACCTTTAACGCTAGTAACTAAATCCCTTTGTCCCACGATATATTACATGTCCGAGATTCGATCATCGGTATCTCCATACCTAGTTTGATCTCGTTACCAACATGCACTCTTTTCTTGTTCCCGTGATATAACATTCTAGTGATCACATCACTTGCTTGCAAGCTACTTCAATGTGATATCACCGAGAGGGCCTAGAGTATATCTATCCGTCATCGGGATGGACAAATCCCACTCTTGATCCATGAGCCTCAACATAACACCTTCGTAGCACTGAACCCACCTTTATAGTCACCCTGTTACGGTGTGACGTTTGATGTTATCAAGATACTCTTCCGGTGTTAGCAATTAACATGATCTCATGGTCTAAGGATAAAGATTACTTCGTATGATGTTATAGCAATATAAACATAATAACTTTGATCGTAATGCTATACTTCGGATGAATGTTCATCACATCATTCCACCAATGGTGTGACCTTGTTATTAACAACATCCAATGTCCATGATCAGGAAACCTTGATCATCTTGTTAATCAACAAGCTAGTCTATAAGAGAGGCATAACTAGGAACCCTTTTGTTTATTAAACACACATGTATTGATGTTTCCGATCAATACAATTATAGCATGCAAAATAAACATTTATCATAAACATGGAATAAGATAATAACCACTTTATTATTGCCTCTCGGGCATATTCCCTTCAGATAGGTCCTGGCAGCTTCATGGGTTCAGGGGCGTAGAGTAAAATTTATTGTTTTCATACGCGGAACCCCTACAGAACCACCCCGCATAGCTAACTAGCTTAGCCATGTGGAACTAAACAAGGGAGAGGGGGAGGGCTGGACGGTCGGCCTTGCGCGGGGTTCCCAAGTGCCATGCGGCCACCGCCTCCTCCTTCCTCCCTTCGGTCTTTCCCTCATGGGCCCTTTTCCCTCCGGATTTGGCCCAATTAGGTATTTGACCCTTTTTAATTATTTTTCTTTTATTGAATAAATATGAATGAATGATTAAATCAGTATTCAGCATTCACTTACATATTATTCAATCCCCGTTGATGTGGAACTCATTCCCTCTCATTCTGGACATCCTTCGGATTTACTGAAACCCTTCCAGTTTTCTCTCTTCTCTTTTCTTCGATGATTTTGTTGATCCTAAAACACTGACTAAGCATCATCAAGCCCTTAAGCATGATACCCCATGGTTCAAGAACACTCTAGACATGTTCGGGACCCTCCCGCACTAATTACCAACAGAGGAACCTAGTTGGCCATGTGATCCCTGTGCATTCCACAAAATCTTTCGTCGCTGAACCATGAATGTCGTTTCATATTCATTTTGTCTCTAGATACATGCATTGTTTGATACCTGATCAATGACATCACCGTGTCATGTTCAATCGCGTTACCAACAAATGCTCTTTGACTTGTTCCGACAAGTGATGATATCCCTGTGATCAAATCACACACTACGCAGCTATTGGATATAACTTTCTTGAGTGGGCCCTCGAGTATATTTTCCATCATGCGGATGGACAAATCCCGCTCTTGACGCATATTGCCTCAATTGTTCCTACGAATACCTGATCACACCTTTATAATCACTGTGTCACCAGATGACGTTTGATGCTATCAAAGTACCCTTGGGTAATAGTGATTGATATGGCCTCACGGTCTAAGAAATAGGATGCTAGGTATATTCTAATAATCGTAACTTGAACTTCGTGACATGATCGGGTCATGATGTTTACGTTGGGTATAGCTCATTGATGGCTCAATGCACGGCGCCCAAAAAAATGCTTGATGGCGGTGTTGAAGTAGAGCTCGTTGGGAACCCCAAGAGGAAGGTATGATGAGCACAACAACAAGTTTCCCTCAGTTATGAAACCAAGGTTTAATCAAACCAGTAGGAGCAAGGAAACACCCCAAAGGTGTTACTAGCTGAGCTTTGGCAGGGCGCACTACCGGTGCTAGTAGCAACGTGGAGACCTGCACAACACAACCACAGAACTTTGTCCCCAACTTGCGATGAGGTTGTCAATCTCACCGTGTTCTGCGGAAAACAAAGGATTAAACGTATCAAATGGAGAGAAGTAATAGTTTGTAGAAAGTAAACACAAAAGCAGTAAACAGTTTATAGATTGTATGTAAAGAAAAAGGACCGGGATCCATAGTTCACTAGAGGTGGCTCTCCTTAAGATAGATAACATGCTGGGTGAACAAATTACAGCGGGGCAATTGGCAAACATCGAGAAAGCAATACATGCATATACTAATCATCTTGATTCCTTTGAGACTTGATTGGGCATTACAACATAATACATAGACCTCCATCCAACTGCATCATCCAACTGCATCTTTGACTAATAATCCACCTTCAGGTTATCATCCGAACCCCCTCCAGTATTAAGTTGCAAGCAACAGATTATTGCTTTACGAACTGCGTGTAAAGTAAACAATACGATTATTCTATGAACAAAGGATTGTTGTTTTCTCCCTAGTAGCAATAGCACATCTAGTACCTTAGAGATTTCTGTCACTTCCCCAGATTACCAGAGGCATGAACCCACTATCGAGCATAAATACTAACTCTTGGAGTTGCTAGCATCTACTTGGCCAAGATAGCTACTAACAATGGAAAGCATGCAAGATCACAAATAACAAAGACATGATAGAATCAATAATTAGTCAGAAATAGCATCTCAATATCCATCGGATCCCCACAAACACAACATGCAGAATTACAAATAAATGATCTTGATCATGAACGGAGCTCACAAGATCTAGACATGAAAGCACAAAGGAGGAGAACCAGCCATCTAGCTACTACATGGATCCGTAGTCCAAGGATGAACTACTCACACATCACACCGGAGGCTTCCATGTGATGAAGAAGGCCTCCAGGGTGAATTCCCCTCTCCGGCAGGGTGCTGGGAAGAGCTTCAGATCCCTCCCGATCTAGGGATGGAGATGTCGGCGGCTACAGACTCTTTCGTGGATTTTTTGATCAGGCACCTAGGGTTTTCGTCCCGAGGGCAATATATAGGCGGAAGGAGAGGCCGAGGGGGTTCCTGGGCTTGCCACACCACCCCCTGGCGCGGGCTAGGCCTGGCCGCGTGGCCAGGTGGTGTGGCCGCCCTCTGGCCCCATCTCCGTCTCGTATTCTGTCACTTGATGACTTCCGGAAAAATAGGCACTTTGGCTTTTGTCCTGTCCAATCTGAGAATATTAATTTTATGACTTTCCTGGAACCAAAAACAGCAGAAAACAGGCAGCTGGCATTGTGGTACTTGTTAATAGGTTAGTCCAAGAAATCATATGAAAAGTACTCCAAAGTTGGAACAAAACACAAGAAAGTGGATAAAACCAAGCATGGAACATCAAAAATTATAGATACATTTGCAATGTATCAACATCCCCAAGCTTAACTCCTGCTCGTCCTCGAGTAGGTAAGTGATAAAAAGAAAGAATATTTTTTGAGGTGACATGCACCATCAAAGACTTGATCAAAGTATTTGTAAAACATTCAAAGTTGGGATCATAGTACTTCAATCATAACATGAGAGACAAAGTTCTAGCAATAAGCAAAGAAACTATGATGCAACATGAAAAGGCACAAACAAAAGATTCATGAATAACAATGCTTTGCAAGACGTTTGTTTATTTCGCATAAAGAAAACATAGCATAATAGTATTCAGCTTATCCCTCAATAGAGTAGCAAATATAAATGCATAGGACACCTTCAAAGTTCATAAGGGTGACTAGATACAATAGTTTAAAACAAGCAATAACAAGTTATGCATCAATCAACTAGTCTTGGGACAGTGCACATAGAACTAAGAATGGCCACTATGCTCTCAAAGTAGGTGCATAAAGATAGAAGGTGGAGACTCAATATAATGGTGGAAGAAAGGCCTTCATAGAAGGAAGTAGGGATTCAAGTCTCATAAAGAGCTTCCAAAAATTATGGTACTTATAGCTTTCAGCTCTCATTGCCCCTATCATAAGCATCTTGAAGTGATTAAGGTTAAAATGAACAAACTATGGTGTACATGCTTGACAAAGTATAAGTTAGAAATCTCATGTCCCTTGTATACGAGGGACGCTCCTCATGCTACTCAAGTTTAGTCACCGGTAACTTCTTGTCATTGTAAGTATATGTGTATCATAGAGAACCGCCAACGGGGTACCCCTTACCCGATGATACGGAAGAATCCCCATATCAAAATGACAAGGCAAGCAGACAACGAGCATCTTAGCAATCTTCTTATTTACCATGGGAATATGGTGCTTTTTTCTCTCTTTCCTCTTTTCATAGTATCTCTTTTTTTTCTCTTTTTTCTCAATATAAGACTCTTTTTTATAAGAAGAATGCTTCATAGACAACTCATTATGGTTACGCTGCAGGTTTCCACCATGTTAGCATGGATTACACCAGCGGCCCAGGCGTTTCTCTAACACATATACATAACTCCATGGACTTACAAGCTCCCCTTTCATTTCACACTGACGACATCCATATACAAAAGAGCATGATATCAACTAGGTACAAGTACCAAGTGCAATGTTGAAAGCGTTCCCCATGAAAGCATGGTTCTGCTAATTCCCAACAAATAAGTGCAAGCATATACAACATAGACGACACAATGGTTCAAGTTTATTAAGGGCAAGTGAAGTAAAGTGTGCTATCAAGTTCGTGAGAGCTTTAATCACTAGTTTTCTCATAACAAGTTTAATTTGGAAGGTAAACAAAAGCATTAATATACTTGGAATAGCATAAGCTAGTAGGTAGGTATGGTGGAGTCTTTGGAATAACTTGGCTTAGGGAGTTGGATGCATGAGTGGAACTCATACTTTGTTGTGGAGGCTAGCAAAAGACTGGGAGCGACAAACTAAGAGAGCAATAATGGCCATAATCATGCAGAGCGACAAAACATCATTGATCAAAGCATAAAGTGATACTATGATGCGCTCGACTTTCAACGTAGAGATCGTTGGGAACCGCAAGAGGAAGGTATGATGAGCACAGCAGTAAGTTTTCCCTGAGTTATGAAACCAAGGTTTAATCGAACCAGTAGGAGCAAGGAAACACCCCAAAGGTATTGCTAGCTGAGCTTTGGCAGGGCGCACTACCGGTGCTAGTAGCAACGTAGAGACCTGCACAACACAACCAAAGAACTTTGTCCCCAACTTGCGATGAGGTTGTCAATCTCACCGTGTTTTGCAGAAAACAAAGGATTAAACGTATTGAATGGAAAGAAGTAATAGTTTGCAGAAAGTAAACACAAAGCAGAAACAGTTTATAGATTGTATGTAAAGAGAAAGGACCGGGATCCATAGTTCACTAGAGGTGGCTCTCCTTAAGATAGATAACATGCTGGGTGAACAAATTACAGCGGGAAAATTGACAAACACCAAGAAAGCAATACATGCATATACTAATCATCTTGACTCCTTTGAGACTTGATTGGGCATTACAACATAATACATAGACCGCCATCCAACTGCATCTATGACTAATAATCCACCTTCAGGTTATCATCCGACCCCCCTCCAGTATTAAGTTGCAAGCAACGGATTATTGCTTTACGAACTTCGTGTAAAGTAAACAATACAATTGTTCTATGAACAAAGGATTGTTGTTTTCTCCCTAGTAGCAACAGCACATCTAGTACCTTAGAGATTTCTGTCACTTCCCAGATTACCAGAGGCATGAACCCACTATCGAGCATAAATACTAACTCTTGGAGTTGCTAGCATCTACCTGGCCAAGATAGCTACTAACAACGGAAAGCATGCAAGATCTCAAATAACAAAGACATGATAGAATCAATAATCAATCTGAAATAGCATCTCAATATCCATCGGATCCCCGCAAACACAACATGTATGGATTACAAATAGATGATCTTGATCATGAACGGAGCTCACAAGGTCTAAACATGAAAGCACAAAGGAGGAGAAACCAGCCATCTAGCTACTACATGGATCCGTAGTCCAAGGATGAACTACTCACGCATCACACCAGAGGCTTGCATGGTGATGAAGAAGACCTCCAGGGTGAATTCCCCTCTCTGGCAGGGTGCCGGGAAGAGTTTCAGATCCCTCCCGATCTAGGGATGGATATGACGGCGGCTACAGACTCTTAGTTGGATTTTTGATCGGGTACTTAGGGTTTTCGTCCTGAGGGGAACTAATAGGCGGAAGGAGAGGCCGAGGGGGTGCCAGGGCTAGCCTCACCACCCCCTGGCGTAGGCCAGGCTGGGCCGCGCGGCCAGGTGGTGTGGTGGCCCCCTAGTACCTCTCCGTCTCGTATTCTGGCACTTGATCCCTTCCGAAAAAATAGGCACTTTGGCTTTTGTCCCGTCCAATTCCGAGAATATTCATTTTTTGACTTTCCTGGAACCAAAAACAGTAGAAAACAGGTAGCTAGCACTGTGGCTCTTGTTAATAGGTTAGTCCAAGAAATCATATGAAAAGTACTCGAAAGTTGGAACAAAACACAAGAAAGTGGATAAAACCAAGCATGGAACATCAAAAATTATAGATACATTTGCAACGTATCAACATCCCCAAGCTTAACTCCTGCTCGTCCTCGAGTAGGTAAGTGATAAAAAGAAAGATTTTTTAAGTGACATGCACCATCAAAGACTTGATCAAAATATTTGCAGAACATTCAAAGCTGGGATCATAGTACTTCAATCATAACATGGAAGACAAAGTTCTAGCAATAAGCAAAGAAACTATGATGCAACATGAAAAGGCACAAACAAAAGATTCATGAATAACATGCTTTGCAATACGTTTGTTTGTTTCACATAAAGAAAACATAGCATAATAGTATCCATCTTGTCCCTCAATAGAGTAGCAAATATAAATGCATAGGACACCTTCAAAGTTCATAAGAGTGACTAGATACAATAGTTTCAAACTAGCAATAACAAGTTATGCATCAATCAACTAGTCTTGGGACAATGCACATAGAACTAAGAATGGCCACTATGCTCTCAAAGTAAGTGCATAAAGATAGAAGGTGGAGACTCAATATAATGGTGGAAGAAAGGCCTTTTGTAAAAGGAAGTAGGGATTCAAGTCTCATAAAGAGCTTCCAAAAATTATGGTACTTATAGCTTTCAGCTCTCATTGCCCCTATCATAAGCATCTTGAAGTGTTTAAGGTTAAAGTGACACAACTAAGAGGATATGCTTGACAAGTTATAAACCGAAATCTCATGCCCCTTACTTACGAAGACCGATCCTCATGCTACTCAACTTCAGTCACGAGTAAGCTCTTGTCATTGTAAGTATATGTGTATCATTAAGAACCGCCAGCGGGGTACCCCTTGCACATGATACGGGAGCTTTCCCATAATCAAAATGACAAGGCAAGCAGACAATGAGCATCTCAGCGATCTTTTTATTTGCTATTTGCATAGGTTTTTATTGAGGATGCTTCATAGAGTGCTCATTATGGTGATGCTGCAAGTTTCCACCATGATTAGGCATGGCTTAGGCTATCGGCCCAGGCGTTTCTCTAACACACATACAAACTCCATGATCTTACAAGTTCCACTTTTATTTCACACCGCCAGGATCCGTAAGCAAAACAACATGATATCAACCGGGTACAAAGTACAAGTGCAATGTTGAAAGCGTTCCCCATGAAAGCATGGTTCTGCTAATTCCCAACAAATAAGTGCAAGAATATACAACATAGATGACACAATGGTTCAATTTTATTAAGGGCAAGTGAAGTAAAGTGTGCCATCAAGTTCGTGAGAGCTTTAATCACTAGTTTTCTCATAACAAGTTTAATTTGGAAGGTAAACAAAAGTATGAATATACTTGGAATAGCATAAGCTAGTAGGTAGGTATGGTGGACTCTTTGGAATAACTTTGTTTAGGGAGTTGGATGCATGAGTGGAACTCATACTTTGTTGAGGAGGCTAGCAAAATACTAGGAGCGACAAACTAAGAGAGCAATAATGGCCATAATCATGCAGAGCGACAAAACATCATTGATCAAAGCATAAAGTGATACTACAAGTTGAAAACTAAAGGATAATAAAGGCTTAGGTGACTTGAGATAGTCATAACATGGTGTGAGCATGTGCCAAGTCAACCCAAATAAAGCATCAAAGGAGAATACCACTATACTATGCTTTAATATGCTAAAACAACACATGATTCATCCAAGGCACATTAAGCAATCACAATTGTTTATAACAAACCATGCTACAACAAAGAATACTAAGCATAAAGCCAAAACAATATCAAGCACGGCATGACAAAGCATAGCCACAGTAAAAAACGAGCTCTTTTTACCACATAAGCATGAGCTTTCCTACTCTTTTCCAAACCAAACCAAACTAATTGCAAACAAATGTATGAAAGAGGGGGTCCAACCAACTTATTCAGAAAAATAAGCAAACCAAGCAAACTAAAAACCAAAACAAAAACGAAAAGGAAGACGCTCCAAGAAAAACACAACTGTGCATGAAACGATAAAAATGAAGCGTTTGGAAGAAACCTGTGATTTTTATTGATGAAGAAGGGGATGCCTTGGGCATCCCCAAGCTTTGACGCTTGTACTTCTTGGATATTTCTTGGGGTGACACGCGTGGAATCCCCAAGCTTGAGCTTTAGTCCATCCTTCATCTCATTACTCATTCCTTCCATACACCTGAAATTTTTCCTTCATACAAAACTTCACACAATCTCATTAGCAACATTAGTGTACTTAAGATAAATAAGTCTCAAGGTTAAGTTCTAACACCAAATAAACTTCCATTAGAACACTAGATACTGTAGCACTTTGCTCAAAAAGCTCAATTCCCCAAAAGAACTCAAGAAGGAACTAACAAGAAGCAAATGCAGAAAATGGCAGAAATCTGTCACAACAGACCAGCAGGTAAAGAAGAATTTTTTCGAAGACCTTCTGTTGCTCAAATCAAAAGGTGTTGAACTAACTAAAGTTAGATAACAACCTGGGGCAGAATCACAATAAATTACAGCTCAAACCGACGTACATAGCTCTCTCATGAATGTTTACGGTGAAGAACAGAAATCTGTTTCGGGACAGCAACTTTCCCAATCATTACTTCACTCTCATTAGAGGTTACTCTTGGCACAAAAAGCAAATAAAAAGGATAAGGAGAGGTTATTACAAAGGTAATAACTTCCAAGACTCAACTAAAACTCTTGGGTTATCTCCCAACAAGTACTTTTCTTTAACGCCTTTAAGTTAGGCATAAGAAGCAAAGAAAGAATCAAGTGTTCTCAAATGAAAAAGCATTAAGACCAAATTTTGTTTTCATAGGAGAAGCAAAATAAATCTTTTCTCTCTTTTTAGGGAAGTGTTCTATACCTTTCTTGAGTGGGAGTTGATAATTAATGGTGCCTTCTTTCATATCAATGATGGCACCAACAGTTCTAAGAAAAGGTCTTCCCAAAGTAATAGGACAAGAAGCATTGTATTCAACATCCAAAACATAGAAATCAAAGGGGACATAAGAATCGTTAACCATAATAAGAACATCATTAAGACTCCCCATGAGTTTCTTTTTAACATTATCATCAAGTGGGACATTCAAATAGCAATCTTCAAGAGGAGGCAAATCAAGCATATCATAAATCCTTCTAGGCATAATAGAAACACTACTATCAAGATCACACAAAGCTTTGAAATCAAGGTCATTCACTTTCATATTAATGATGGGTTCCCAACCATCTTCTTGTTTTATAGGAATAGAAGCTTTATGTTTCATTTTTCTTCTTTAATCTTTATGAGAGCATCAGTAATGTGTTTTGTAAAGGCCATGTTCATAGGACTAGCATTAGGACTTTTAGCAAGCTTTTGTAGGAACTTAATAACTTCAGAGATATTGCACCCATCAAGATCAAAATCAACTTTATCATCTAAAGTAGTAGAACTATTGTTATCCTCAACACTAGTGGTGGTGATAGTAGAAACACTAATGTTTCTAGCAATTTCATCTTCTCTTTCCCACTTAGCGTGTAATTCAGCTAATAGTCTAACATTTTCATCAATTCTTACTTGTATAGCATTAGTAGTTGCAAAGGGATTCTCATTAGTTTCAGGTTTGGCAGCCATTTTATTAAAAGTAGTTTGAGCTTCAGCTAAAGATGCTATATTTCTTTCATCATTAGAGAGTTTTTCCTCAATAGTTTTATTGAAAGAAGTTTGTTTACTAATAAACTCTTTAAGCATAACTTCAAGTTCAGAGGGAGCACTCTTATTATTGTTGTAAGAATTTCCATAAGCATTACCATTGTTGGGAGGATATGGCTTATAATTGTTGTTACCAAAATTGTTCCTATAAGCATTATTACCATAAGCATTGTTGCCAAAGTTGTTATTTCTTATGAAGTTCACATCAACTTGCTCTTCTTGAGCAACCAAAGAAGCTAGAGGAACATTATTTGGATCAATATGGGCTTTCCCATTAATAAGCATAGACATAATAATATCAATCTTATCACTCAAGGAGGAAGTTTCCTCAATAGAATTTACCTTCTTACCTTGTGGAGCTCTCTCAGTATGCCATTCAGAATAATTAACCATCATATTGTCCAGAAGTTTTGTTGCAGCACCCAAAGTGATGGTCATAAAGGTACCTCCAGCAGTAGAATCCAATAGGTTCCTTAAAGAATAGTTCAATCCTGCATAAAAAGTTTGGATGATCATCCAAGCAGTCATTCCATGAGTGGGACAATTTTTTACCAAAGATTTCATTCTTTCCCAAGCTTGAGCAACATGCTCATTATCAAGTTGTTTAAACTTCATTATTTCACTTCTCATGGATATAATCTTAGCAGGAGGATAGTATTTTCCAATAAAAGCATCTTTGCACTTAGTCCAAGAATCAATACTATTCCTAGTTAAGGAATTCAACCACTCTTTAGTTTTTCCTCTCAAAGAGAAAGGAAACAATTTCAGCTTAATAATATCACCATCCATATCCCTATGCTTTTGCATCTCACAAAGTTCAACAAAGTTATTTAGATGGGAAGCAGCATCTTCATCACCAATACCAAAAAATTGTTCTATCATAACAAGATTGAGCAAAGCAGGTTTTATCTGAAAGAAAGTATTTTCAGCCACAGGTGGAGCAATAGGTGTGCTCATAAAATCATTGTTGTTGGTGCTAGTGAAGTCACACAACTTAGTGTTTTCAAGAGTAGTCATTTTTTGGGTTTTCAAATAAGAAAGCAAACAATTAAAACTAATTTTTTTGGATTTTGAAGAACAAAACAAGCAAACAAAGCAAAAAAAACTAAGCAAAACAAAAACAACAAAGTAAAGAGATTGGTTATGAAGGACTCCCCTTGTGAAGATGTCCTTGACTCCCCGACAACGGCGCCAGAAAATCTTTAATGGCGTGTAGCTGACGTGGGAGTTTCTTCTTCTTCGTTCCCCGGCAACGGCGCCAGAAAATATCTTGATGCGCTCGACTTTCAACGTAGAGCTCGTTGGGAACCCCAAGAGGAAGGTATGATGAGCACAGAAGTAAGTTTTCCCTCGGTTATGAAACCAAGGTTTAATTGAACCAGTAGGAGCAAGGAAACACCCCAAAGGTGTTGCTAGCTGAGCTTTGGCAGGACGCACTACCGGTGCTAGTAGCAACGTGGAGACCTGCACAACACAACCAAAGAACTTTGTCCCCAACTTGCGATGAGGTTGTCAATCTCACCGTGTTTTGCGGAAAACAAAGGATTAAATGTATCGAATGGAAAGAAGTAATAGTTTGCAAAAAGTAAACACAAAGCAGAAACAGTTTATAGATTGTATATAAAGAGAAAGGACCGGGATCAATAGTTCACTAGAGGTGGCTCTCCTTAAGATAGATAACATGCTGGGTGAACAAATTACAACTGGGCAATTGATAAACACCGAGAAAGCAATACATGCTTATACTATTCATCTTGACTCCTTTGAGACTTGATTGGGCATTACAACATAATACATAGACCACCATCCAACTGCATCTATGACTAATAATCCACCTTCAGGTTATTATCCGAACCCCCTCCAGTATTAAGTTGCAAGCAACAGATTATTGCTTTACGAATTGTGTGTAAAGTAAACAATACGATTGTTTATGAACAAAGGATTGTTGTTTTCTCCCTAGTAGCAACAGCACATCTAGTACCTTAGAGATTTCTGTCACTTCCCCGGATTACCAGAGGCATGAACCCACTATCGAGCATAAATACTAACTCTTGGAGTTGCTAGCATCTACTTGGCCAAGATAGCTACTAACAACGGAAAGCATGCAAGATCTCAAATAACAAAGACATGATAGAATCAATAATCAATCTGAAATAGCATCTCAATATCCATCGGATCCCCGCAAACACAACATGTATAGATTACAAATAGATGATCTTGATCATGAACGGAGCTCACAAGATCTAAACATGAAAGCACAAAGGAGGAGAAACCAGCCATCTAGCTACTACATGGATCCGTAGTCCAAGGATGAACTACTCACGCATCACACCGGAGGATTGCATGGTGATGAAGGAGGCCTCCAGGGTGAATTCCCCTCTCCGGCAGGGTGCCGGAAAGAGCTTCAGATCCCTCCCCATCTAGGGATGGAGGTGATGGCGGCTACATAATCTTTCGTGGATTTTTGATCGGGCATCTAGGGTTTTCGTCCCGAGGGCAATATATAGGCGGAAGGAGAGGCCGAGGGGGTGCCTGGGCTGGCCACACCACCCCCTGGCGTGGGCCAGGCCTGGCCACGCGGCCAGGTGGTGTGGCCGCCCTCTGGCCCCTCTCCGTCTCGTATTCTGGCACTTGATGACTTCCGGAAAATAGTCACTTTGGCTTTTGTCCCGTCCAATTCCGATAATATTCATTTTCTGACTTTCCTGGAACCAAAAACAGCAGAAAACAGGCAGCTGGCACTGTGGCTCTTGTTAATAGGTTAGTCTAAGAAATCATATGAAAAGTACTCCAAAGTTGGAACAAAACACAAGAAAGTGGATAAAACCAAGCATGGAACATAAAAAATTATAGATACATTTGCAATGTATCACTCATCATCTCATTCTCCCAATGAAGTGACTCCATTTCCAACTGGCATAAATGCCACATGATCAGGAAACGTTGATCATCTGTTGTCCAATGATCCAGTGACTAGAGCTTCACCGGGAACTCCTGGTTGTTTTTACATCACATGTGAATTGACGTTTCCTTTCAATACATTTATAGCATGATATAAAAATTAATCATAAACTTTATGAAATATGATAATAATCCATATTATTATTTGTCTCTAGGGCATATTTCCAACAGACTCCCACTTGCACTAGAGTACAAATAAACTACCTGCATTTGTTCCTAATCATCAACACCATATATCCATGCACCTTTGATCATGCTTGCTCATGGAATAGATTGAGTCTTGGGTCTGTACTTTATAGTCCCAAATCCTTTGCAACTTACGAATGTCACCTTGATTGACATTAATACTTTATCATCACATGATAACATCTTCGTGTATGCATCGTAGTCATGGCAACAGAATGAGGTTGGTTTCCAGAAGCCTATAGTGACTTAAGATCAGCCACATCGAGCTTTCTCATGGGCACTATGCCCTAGGACACACCTTCTACATAAAGACGAACTAGTCCCGCCATAACAGTATGCATCACTTTAGATGGTACCCTTATCTATTATTATAAATGTAATCATCGCAACACTAGTGCATCATGTGCAACTTTTGATGTTTTATCACCTTGCTTTCTACTTGAGTTCAGTCGGTATTATCGATAAAGGAGTTTCCAATCTTCTAAGGTTAACATATTCCATTATAACATAACCCTTTATGCTTTAAGATATGTCATCCTTCATGGATATGGAAACATGTCTACAATTCTCAATTAGACACTACAGATAAACTTAGCTCAACGTTCAGTGATTCATACTTAATCACTACATTCCTTCTCGGATCATATATTATGTTTAAGTTATCACCATGGTTTTCAAGATAGAACTTATGTCTCAACATAGTGGATGACGGTCATCCTTTTTTTCTTTCAACCATTCATGTTTAACTTAATGCTATTCCTAATTTTGAGTGATCAAGGACCAATCCTTAATAAATTCCTATTCTGAAACTCTTTTCAGAATACCTTTTAAGAATACTACATAATATTGTAATATACTTACTTTCAACTTCTAATCCAGATAAATCATTATTTATTGGTACTTGCGCTTTCATTCTTAATGTGTCATACACACTCAAGAATCATTCTTTTAAGCTCCCACTCAAAATGTGTTTCCAACATATTTGAGTATGAGTCATCCATTGCTCCCACTCAAAATATGTTCTACATATTTGAGTCTCAGACTTATATTGCTCCAACTTAAAAATATGTCATTTACATATTGTTTTAGGAAGACTTTCACAGCTCCCACTTAATTTCATGCAAATTGCACATCCTCTCACTATTTTGAATAACTTCAAATTCCTTTGATCAATTATCAAACTTGAGAATTTTATTATGAGACACTAGTATCAAATCCACTAGATTTTCAACACTTTTAAATCAAATTATTTTTGAATTTGTCCAATACATTATTCATGATAAATTGTTCCTTTGTCATTCACCTTTTCCTTCATGACTCTGCAATTATTTGGAAAATTCTAGTAACTCATTACTTGCTAAGATTCAGCAATAAATTGCTTTCTAATCTTAAGTGAATTTTGCCTCTAGGATTTCTCATAATTTTAGTTCATCATTATTTCCTTCGTAGTTCGTAGGTATGTCATATTCCGGTAACATGACAAATGATTCTCAAATGTCTCCATACAAGATATGCGATACATTTTGAATCCTACTCCATGTAGTAAAAACACTAGTGGGGAAAATACAATGATCACTATCATTGATTCTTTCCTCTATGAAGAGAACCATTCATGAATGCTTTACGTTGCGCTTCTCAACACTCGGATGCAGGGTTTTGAATCCTCATCGTGCTTTTCACTATCTTCCATAAGATTCATAGTCGAGAACACAAACTTTCTCGAGAATACACCAAAATTCAACAAACACTAGTTTTGCCTTTCTTTTGGTTCTAGCCATGGCTTTCGTATTCAAGGTTTCCGATGAATACTCTTACAAGGACTTATTCACTGTTTGTTTTGGTGATATCGAATAACTCCAAAACTTTTCATGATGATCCATACAAGATATGGCGCTGATCTCAGGAATTCATATGGTTCACTATATATACCAATTGAGTGTTTACTATTTCTAACTAATGGTCTTTACATCTACACTACAACGACTTATTTGGCGCCATCTATTTTCCCACTTGATATCAAATATCACATTGCGATGCTTTGCACTTTGACATTTCAAACGCATTTGCATTTCACAATTCGTTATGCCAATCTTATAATGTCGAATTTCATTATAATTGATCAAATCGTAGTAATTAGATTCTCTTTTATCTTTAACTCCCTTGGATGATCAAATATTTTTATCATATCAAATAGTTTCATGCTCACGTTTCCTTTGGTAAACCTCTTTACAAAATTCAAACAATCACATAATGATAATCACCATCTCATTGAAACAAAATACATCGAATATGCATTCTATTTCAACAATTCATCAAACACTTTGCATTCATGCAATACATGGTGTTTAAGTTATTTTGCTGAACTTAGGCATGATTCATATGTGACAAGAAATCAAATGACCTTCACATATTATCAACATAACTATGAATTTAAACAATGGTTTCATTCAAAATGAACATATCATTAAGTTGGGTATTTTTCAAGCCATTTTTCAAATGTTCATGCATTATCCATTAGTTTCATAACCAGGATAATTCACACATAATCGAACAAGATATGAACACAAATAGAAATCATTCATAAAAGTAGAACAACTATTTGTTACAAACTCATATGAATAACCATCTCACGAAGTGTGAGACACACTAAAGAAGTTCACAATCCATCGATTACAATAATCATCCAAAAATGATAAACTAAGTGATAAATGTCGAGGGAGAGTGTCGTTGGCTATGATCATCATGATCGCCATCAACACGCAACATCACCTCCTCTCCAGCAACCAACTCTTATGTAGAAGGACCTATTTTCACAAAAATAGAATAAGTATCAAATACTTTAACACTGCAATAAGTGTTTGCAAGATTATAACATTTATAAAATAGTATATCAAATATATACCTTCGTCATCCACGACCTCTCCGGCGATTGGTTCAACCTTTACATTTCTGAAACATAATATGAAATCCTGGAAATCAAATGTTTCCGTATCACCACTCATAATGCTACTCCGGACATGTCCTTCATAGCTAGGAGGAAGCAATCAAAGCAGCATGCCTATCACAAATGACTCAGTCATCCCGTAGTCCACGAAGTAAACCAGTCTCATGTGTGCATCAAGCATGCGCTCCAAGTTACTCTTCAGACAAGTGTGTTCCTCCATCTGTATGGAAAGGAAATCTCCAAGCAGCTCGTGCTTCCACATGCGCACATGGCGTGTGAACTCTGCTCTCAGCTGATCCACCATCGCATATGGATCAAGATCACCCATGAGCGGATGTAGCTTATCGACCATCCCGTAACGCATTATTATATGAATGAAGGTTGACATCTCTTGGCGATAGTAGCGTTCTGCCCGTTCTCGTGGGGTCTCATACCATCAGGCTCGGCCAATTCTAACGTGTGGCGTATGTAATCTACCACATTGTTCCTAGTAAGGAGATCATTCGGGCGCACAAGCCAACTAGGGAAGTTTGATCCATCAAGTCTAAGTTTATCACCAACTACCCACTCATCAACGTCAAAGTAAGCTTCACGATTAGCCATATCTACATTCATAATTGGAAAAGGAATTTAGAATAAGTTTATAATTATATGAGTTAAAATAATAACTCCACTAAAAACTCCTATCCCCAGAAGGGTTTTAGCGATTACACTATCCCTATTCACTACACTACCCCCGATAGTCACGGCTGGCGACATAGTTGCAAAGGTGGACGCCTAAACATCGATCATATCATTCATGCGACTCGTGCTCTATCTTTCGACCATCTGTGTTCCGAGGCCATGTCTACACATGCTAGGCTCGCCAACTCAACCTTAGTATATTTGCTATGCAACATGGCTTACGCCCACTGTATGTGAACGTAGATACGTCTGACACCCGATCATCACGGCATGCCTCATACCGAAGAACTGTCTTGGTGGTGCACACTAAGGGAGAACACTTTCATTGGTATTTTTATTACGGATCATCTTGTTTCGGCTACCGTCGAGTATCTAATACTAGCACACAATAAGATGTACAAACAATAAATATTGAATGTAAATATGATGCGATATGGTCCTTCACGTTGTGATCTCCATCCCGTGTCTCCGGATTCCGACGCCATAGTTCTAGCTTCGTAGGCACTAGGGTACCGATGCCTTTCGGTGTGGTAGTCCATCATGTCCATGACCATCTACTACTACTTAGCAACATAAGTAAAGTACTTTACCTTTGCCACAACCATATCACATCACAACGCCCCCTGCAAAATAAAGTTAGACGCCTCTACTTTATCTTTACATGTTTTACGTGGATGATTGGGCTTTCGCACAAGAACCGTTCTTACCTACGAAATTTCACCACAACACTGATCAAGTAGTTGTCTATACTACACCCCTTTCAGGGCCCTCCATTGCAAATGGCATACCAACTAATGCGAGAGAGAGAGAGACACCCCCCAAAGCCACTTTATACAGTACAAGCCGTATGTCAAGCATGGATCAGTCTCGCGAATGAACGCGTAAAGTCGGTTGGGGGCCGCTTCATCAAGCATTACTGTGGTTTACACAAGTACACATGGGAGGGCAACAACTAAAATATCAATGCCCACACACTACAACTCGTGTGTTCTACCCGTATTAGCAATACTATGCATAGATCTTGCTCTAATACCACTGTAGGGGTTTGCAGATGAAAATAATAAATTTTTCCCTACGCCCAGAACCCCAGTTGCCAGGGCCTATATATTAGTAATGCAGTAATGGGAGGGGCTTTTTGCAAACTTACCCTCGAAGACGGAAAAGCATTGTCAACGCTCGGGAGAGCGTGGTTGATGTAGATGAGCCGAAGCCGACCTCAAGGTCATGATGAAGTCCTGACAGCTCCTGCGCCTCCAATGACTCCTAGTGCCCCAAGTGTTGCACCTAGTAGGGAGTTACACATGTCCGATGCCTGACGATGACTCTCGCTCCTCCAATCTAGCAGCAGTTGTGAAAGTAGAGCTCCTGGATCCGAATCCCGCAGCAGCACGGTGCTCCGCGGTGAAGAAGACTCTCGCTCGTGCGATCCAGACTTGGGACCATGGTCGCGGGAGAGAGAGAGAGAGAATCAATTGGAGGTCTCCCCAAAATAGGGGGAACCTTTTATTGATTATTGTCTATTTAATTTGCCAAAATACCTCTCTTTATATAGGGGACCCCCCCCCATAGCTAACTAGCTTAGCCATGTGGGACTAAACAAGGGAGAGGGCTGGTCAGCCGACCAAGGCCCTAGTGGGCCCCGCGCGGTGTGCCGAAGGCCCATGCGGCCACCCCCTCCTCCTTCCTCCCTTCGGTCTTTCCCTCATGGGCCCTTTTCCCTCCGGATTTGGCCCAATTAGGTATTTGACACTTTTTAATTATTTTTATTTTATTGAATAAATACAAATGAATGATTAAATCAATATTCAACATTCACTTACATATTATTCAATCCCCGTTGATGTGGAACTCATTCCCTCTCATTCCGGACATGCTCCGGATTTACCGAAACCCTTCTGGTTTTCTCTCTTCTCTTTTCTTCAGTGATTCTGCTGATCCTAAAACACTCTCTGAGCATCATCAAGCCCTTAAGCTTGATACCCCACAGTTCGAGAACACTCCGGACATGGTCGGGACCCTCCCTCACCAATGATCAACAGAGGGACGATGGCCATGTGATCCTTGTGCATTCCATGAAATCTTTCATCGCTGAACCATGAATGTCGTGTCATATTCCTTTTATATCTCGATACATGCATTGTTTGAGACCTGATTAATGACATCACCATGCCGTGTTCAATCTCGTTACCAACAAATGCTCTTTGACTCATTCCGACAAGTGATATCCCTGTGATCAAATCACACGCTGCGCAGCTATTGGATATAACTTTCCTGAGTGGGCCCTCGAGTATCTTTTACGTCACACGGATGGACAAATCCCACTCTTGACGCATATTGCCTCAACTGTTCCTCCGAATACTTGAACACACCTTTACAATCATTGTGTCACTAGATGACGTTTGATGCTATCAAAGTACCCTCGGTTAATAGTGATTGATATGGCCTCACGGTCTAAGAAATAGGATGCTAGGTATATTCTAATCATCGTAATGTGAACTTCGTGACATGATTAGGTCATGATGTTTAGGTTGGGTATAGCTCATCATCTCATTCTCCCAATGAAGTGACTCTATTTCCAACTGGCATAAATGCCACATGACTAGGAAACCTTGATCATTTGTTGGCCAATGAACCAGTGACTAGAGTTTCACTGGGAACTCCTGGTTGTTTATATATCACACGTGTATTGATGTTTCCTTTCAATACAGTTATAACATGATATAAAACTTAATCATAAACTTTATAAAATATAATAATAATCCATATTATCATTTGTCTCTAGGGCATATTTCCAACAAAAATGTCTTATGCCCGTACAGTGGTGCAAAATGCCCTTACCAAAGTAATGATCCACCATGGAAACATGGAAATTTGGCAAGTTACCAAGGGTTATTCGACTATCGATGAATATGGTAAAATTCAAAATGTTGGAGAAATTTGGGACTCTTGTGCCGGATATGCTTATCGCGTGGCCGAGATGACCAAAGATGATAAGCCATTTTTCCAATCCGTCGAAGTGACTCCAAGCCCGCTAGACAAAGATGATGAAGCCCCTGACAACGACGAGTGAATGACTACATCATCCACGAAATCAGATTTCGTTAACAGAGCTTTTTGGTCTTCGAGGGTAAGATCTCTATGGATGTATATCCACCCGTTGATTGTATCTAAGTAGATGGATCTTGGTGCTTAGTTGTTCATATCATAGGAAAAAAATTGTTTTCTATGCTACGAACCCAACATTACAATATGGAGGGCTGGGGCTATATATGGGCCAGCCACTTAAACAAGGGTAGTTTGGGGATAAAAGGTAAGTTCTGGACGGATTTAGGGGTACATGGGCCGAAGGCCCAAAAAGCCTTTACATGCCTGGCGACGCTTGGGCTGAAGACTTCGGGGTGTGATGGTCGGAGACTCCGGGGTGGTCGGAGACTCCGGGGTGGCCGGAGACTCCGGGGCGGTCTTTAGTCCCTGGGGTAGACTCTAGTGCAGCGGACAGAGAGCTTCAGGCGGGTGGCCGGAATCTAGTCTGGAGTCCTAGGGCTGAGACTTCGGGGTGGAGCCGGAGACTCGGAGGTGTGCATAGACTCCGGTGTTGACGACGCTCTCCAGCTCGATCTCCAAAGGGGTGTACTAAGAGCTACAAGCGGCAGTCCGGAGTCCAGGGTGGAGACTCCGGGGTTGGAGGCCGGAGACTCCGGTGCTTCAGCTTCTGCAATGTCTTTTTCTTGTCCAGCTCCTAGTACTTCCTCCAAGGGGGCTTGTTGACCCGACGGGGCTTCGTAGCTGAGAATTCACAGTGTGGTTGCATGAAGTAGCAAACCATCCAAGGATGTATTGAAATCACATGCGGAGAGGAGTGAGTTAACCTTATCATGTAGGAGTTTGGCTCGAACCGGGTCATCGGTCCACTTGGGGGACTTGGTGGTGAAGATGTCAGGATGTTCGTAGACTGCATCACCCTCACACCCTCCTGGAGAGAGCAGCACCTCCCGCCATCGCAGGACATCGTGTCGTCCAGACGAGGACATCGCCTCCCACCGCAGTGGGCTGTAGTTGGTTTAATTAGTTGATGTATTTGCATGGATTTAATGTATTTGCACAAATTTGATGTATTTACACGAATTTGAAATGAATAACTATTTTTGTATGGGGGCACGGCTGGCAGCCAGCGGACCCTCCAAATTTTTCATCTATCCGGTGCTCCCCCCTCCTCCCCCCCTCCCCAATTTTTATCTATCTGGCGGCCCCCATACTGGGCAAAAAAAGCCCGCCCCGGGCGTCGTATGTGGGGCGGGGGTAATTCTATGGGACCTGGTCCACGAAATTAGCCCCGTGGACCAGCTCATGTGTCAATCAGAGGAGTTGGTCCACGGGGCTGATTTCGTGGACCAGGTCGGGGGGGATGCTCTAATACCATGTTCACAACAACAAACCGGTACGTATGCATCAGAGCACAGTATATACTCCCTTCGTTCACAAATATTAGACATTTTAGCTTTGTGTAATAAATGTATCTAGACGACTTTTGTGTATACATTCGGAGTGAACCAATACCTAAAAGATGTCAGATATATTCGTTTTACAAAGCTAAAATATCTTATATTTTAAAACGGAGGGAGTATATGGTGACAAACTTGGATCCACATACGAGATGACTTGACGGCAGCGTCAAAAATTCCAATTTATGGTCGTCAATTAAATATCCCGCTGCGTGCGGATCAAGCTCGGTCGAGTAAAGGAAAGCGCGTGCATTCGGAATGGCAAGAAATCAGAATCTACTTACGGAATTATGGGATCGGCGGCAATCAAGAGATTAGCTATTGATACGTCCAGCTGCATATCGGATCAGAGCAGAGTATATATACGGTGACAAACTTCAAAACGATCCAGGTACGATGACTTGACGGCAGCGTCAAAATTCCAATTTATGGTCGTCAAGTAAATATCCCGCTGCGTGCGGATCAAGCTCAGGATCGGTCGAGTAAAGGCGAGCGCGTGAATTTTGATACGTCCAGCTGCATATCGGAGAGAAAAGGCAGGTAAAATCAGAATTCACGGGATTAGCGCGATATTTCCAGCTGGTGCCTCGTCCGACCGACCTACCGGCAGCATATAAATAGTAGTACTCCTACGTCGATCGATTCAGCCAGATCAATCCAACCTTGCTGTATTTCTCGAGGAGACCAAAAATGGCGCCGCTTATATTCGTCGTCGACATGAGCGTCCACTCCCCCGCCGATCTGAAGAGAATGAAGGAGGACATCATCAAGATTCCAGGTACTTAGCGCGCTGTTGAATTGTATAGATAGATCAATCCTTTTTATACCGACAGATAGAACTGTCGACTGATCTGATTCTGCCTATGCATGCATGTTTTTTATACTCCAGGCGTGGTGGAAGTGCCTGCGTCGTTAGTGACAGGGCATGTGGCGATCATCGGTTGGGCGGACGCGGCGACGTTAAAGGCGCGTCTCGAGGCCACGCTATGCAGGCCGGTCTTCCTCATCGCCGACCTTGGGGCACCTCCGGTGGGCGATCGATACGGCATGGTGCCTCCCACGTCGCCTGCTCCAATCTCTGCCTTCCCGGCACCCATGCTGGGCCGTGGATACCACCCGTACGGACCTTTCCCACCACCGCCGGTGGGCGCTCAGTATCCGCCTCGTCGCTACATGGGACCACCGCCGCAGGCCGGCAACTGCTTCTACACTCCCTTCGGCGGCAGACCCTGGGGGCCCCCGCCCCGCTACACGCCATACGACGCCCCGGCCGACCCGTTGGAAGATGATATCTTCCAAGATGAGCACCATAAGGGTTGTTGTTGCTCCATCCAATGATTGATGACGGAACGAAGAAGATTCATGTCTCTCTCTTCTAGATCGAGATATATTTATGCTATCGAATAATTTAGTTGAAATATGTAAAACCAGGTTTCAAAAGTTCACATAGCTTTTCTCGTTCTCCAGATGTTCAAGTTCCTTTTTATGATTTTCTTTTGGTGTGAACACGAATAATCTGATCTTCTACCGTCTTAAGGTCATGTGATTTCCTTCGATGCATGTGTATGTGTGGCCTAATGGAGTCATGGTCTCTTATTGTGCTAGCTTCGTTGAATCGTACTTGCGCTCCGTAATGCCCTCCTTGACTATAACTCAGCGCTAGCGCTAGTAGCAGTTGTCCATTACACACTCTTTGTCCGTCCTTCGTACAGGAAATGCGCCTGATGAGCTCCTCCATGGTCACATCGTTCAGGTAATGGCTCTATGGTCACGTCGTTCAGGTCCTAGGATGCCGCAGCCGCGTGTACCTCGGCGGCACCCCCATCCCCTAGCTAGCGAGCGCAGGTTGTTCGCGACGCCGGTGATCGGCATGCCGAAGACGTTGAGAGATTAGCTCGCCTGCCTTTCATTGGAGGTGATCCGCTCGAACTGTGTAAGCAACCTCTGCACTGTCACGGGTTCACCCCCATCCGTCTACACGGCATCCTAAGCCTCCTTTGCCATCTCTCCTTATCGGCGTTGCTGCTCCTTCCTCATCCTTCTGCGCCCACGGCTCAGCTGGTGCCTAGCGTTGTGTCCGTGGGCATATGCGCAAACCGGATGGCATCTAGGAGCCGGATGGTTTGACGGTGCATAATACTGTCTACTAACCTGGTTTATTTCGTATGGAACTAATTGATTTCCCAATATATTTCTTCGGTTTTGCTAATTCTCAGAGGTCTGAGAATTAACTAAATCTCAGTCACCTTGATCAGTGTTAGATTTAGCACTAAGATTCGTGCAGGTTGACGTTGTCTGCTGGTTAGGAAGCGATGCGGTGATTCTCCACGCCGAGGGATTCTGGCCTGATGTTGGTGTCACCCCTGCGTGGGCTGCTATTGCGTTGCCTTGGGTTTTTCTATTTATCGATATCTTGTTTAGATTTGGTTCCTTACCGCTTGAAAATATGGAGTTTAGCCACAGCCCATGTTCCATCGGTTCATTGAACTGCACTCCTTTTTATACACTCTTAGTCCCACATCTTGCGCCGCAGGTGCGTTTTAGTCCCACTTCTTGCAAAGTGAACAACACTAGTCCCACAACTTGCATCTCGAGAATATTTTAGTCCAATTTGATTAAATTTCAGCTAGTTTGACTAAATTCGTCCACATTTATCGCCGCATTTTTTCAAAGTGACCCTTGTATATTTTTCTTTTGGCATTTATGTCCTTGGCATGGACTGACAGATAACCAGAAGACGTAGAAATAAAAGATTTAAAACTCTGGGAGAAAAGAGATTCGAACTCAGTACTCGTAGTACAACATAACCACACTGAACCAATACGTCGACATGCGGTGTTATTAACTTAGGACGTAACATTTATCATATAGCTTAGTTCGTTAAGCCGGTAGCTAGTCGTACCGTCTATAATAAATTTGAGTTTATTTCGCAAAAAAAAAGAATAAGAGCATCTCCACTCGTCTCCCCTCCCATACAGTGTCCGGCATGGCTTTTTTTTTCCCGAAATTTGGGTGCGCTGGCTGCCAACCGTGCCTCTCATATAAAAAAATTCAAACATTTAAAATTCGTGCAAATACAACAAATACGAAGCAATTCAAACATGTTTGTACAAAATTTAAAAGGAAAAAACTAAACTAGTGGTGGCCACAACCACGCTCGCCCAGGCTAAGGCCACGGTACACGTCGCGGCGTAGTCGTCATCGTCGTCGCTGGGATCCTGCTTTAGCGGCGGCATGGTGCTACAACTCTGGCCTGGATGGCCACCGCCGCTCCAGTCCGAGTAGCCAGCCCCGTCGTCTTCGCTCTCCAGGTCGATGAATAGGCCGAGGCGGCGGCGCGCTCAGCCTACTCACACCGGTAATCCGCAACGACCAACCCTCGGCGAACTCGTCCGTCGCTGGCGGCACAGTCTTGAAGGACACACGCTGCCCTGGAAACTCCTCCAGGTCCTCCTAGATCTTCAGCTGGAGGACCACCGCCTTGTACTCCGGGGCCTGGCGAGGCGCAGACGGCCATGGGGAGGCGAAGGCGCACGACGGTCCCTGATGACGACGCCGCCCGAGCGCCTGCGCGACTGCGGCGGCAGGCTCTCCTCGTACTCGTCCTTCACCGAGACGAGGAGCGTGACGACGTCGTGGGGTAGGGGAAGTAGCGTGGCGATGAAGACCTCGACCAGGAAAACGTCGTGGAGGAGCGGGTGGCCTGTCAGTGTGGCGCCCACAGCCGGCCCCTACGGTGGAGGCATTGTCAGCGACGGGTTGTTACCGTCGGCGATATAGGCCAAGACCCAGGCGAGCGTCCTACCCAGGGCGCTCCACCACCGACGCCCTTTGTTGTTGCAATCGTCTGGTGGGGGCCATCGCTGCCGTAGGCTTCGAGGCATAACTACCGCCGGTCCGCGAAGAACGCGTCCCACGCTTCGGCATTGTCCGGATCCCAGGCGGGATTGTTCTGCTCCTCCGCCGTGAGGGCGCCCCAATAGTGTCAGTAGATCTCCACCGCGCATGTCTGACCAACGGGGACAGGCGGGATGGGCAGCGCTCCGACGCTAAGCCACCAACGCTTTGGGCAACGCATGTCCGGCGACACTAGGTAACTCATTGGCCGTTGACGCTGATAGGGGGTGTCCCCCCGACTGCCATCCACTTCATGTGTCTTCTTCTCCCCCTCTTTCTCACCAGAAACGCGCCATCCGGTGCCCCCGCTAGCCCCCCGTGGGTTGGGTTCGGCCTGGGGGTGCCAGGTAACAAAACTGGTTGCGCCGGCGCCAAATAAATTTGGGGGGGGGGGGGGGTGGCTGGTCGTGAATTCGACCATCAGCACCCTGATAACCCTTTAGGGAGGCTTTAGCTCCCCCAAGTGGAGATGCTCTAAACTTTAGATATTTCTATAATATAGTCGGGTTCCTGATGACATGTATCTACAGTAAAATGAGTTTAAAAATCGGGCTACATGGAGGCCTTTATTTTGAACATTTAAAAGTCCAATTTAAAGTACTCCCTCCGACCCATATTAGTTGACTTGGATTTATCTAGATTCAGATGTATCTAGTACTAAAACATGTCTAAATACATCTGAATCTAGACAAATTTGAGTCAATTAATATGGGTCGGAGGGAGTATTAAAAAGACTTCCAAAAATATGTACATGTGTGCAATGATGTAGGCCTTTTGTGTGTGCAAAATTTTAACACAGATTGATTTGTATTGAGGCTGAAAAAGTTCTAATATGATTTAAAGCTGCATAGTTAGAAACCCTGATCTCTAATTTTGTCTTTTCTATGTAGCCTAAGACACAGATTATTTTGTCTTTTCTATGTGTGCTGTAGTGGCAAGCTTGCATCTCGTTAGCAGTGCAGATCGGAGTTCCTTTCCCTCCATCTCAGATATTATTTGTTTTCTTACTTGCACGACCGCTGGCAAGGCGCGGTCCTCTTTTTGCATGTCGTGTGTGCTTCCGTTGTATAAAAGAATTATGTGCCACAAGTAACCAATAACGTGTGTTGCTCTATTGGTTTCTACTGTTTTGTTCTTATAGTAAGGTACTGAGTTCGAATCTCTCTTCTTGCTAGTTTAACTATTTTATTTATTGTACGGCTGCTGACAGGTGGTCCTTTGTCAGTCCATGCCAAAGAAAAATATACAGGGGTTATTTTGAAAAAATGCGACGATAAAGATGGATGAAGTTAGTTAAACTTGCTGAAATTCGATCAAATTGGACTAAAGTGTTCTTGAGGTGCAAGTTGTGAGACTAGTGTTGCTTACTTTGCAAGAAGTGGGACTAAAACGCACCCACAGTGCAAGATGTGGGAATAAAGTGTATATACCTCTTCTTTTTTGCAGTAGGTGCAGACAGCTCAATTGCACGACTATATTCTATCTCTTTCACGTACAGTTTTTTTTGATCGATTGTTACATCATTAATGAATGATGACACGATAGTTCGTTTCTTATTTTTCTTATCCTCTATTTTTATTACTTTTTCTCCATGTTTTTGTTTTTATTTACTATTGTTTTTGCCTTTTCTCCTTTCCTCTCCCTTTTATGTTTCCTTTATTTCTTTTTTTCCTATTTTTCATTGATATCAAATACCTTTTACGGTTTTGCTAATACTCGGGCGCCTGAGAATTAGTTAAGTCTTACTCACCTAATATACTGTCGGATCATTTGCTTTACGATCTATACAAACCATGGTGTCTTGGTAGTTGTGTTGGCTGTGTCGCGGCGTTGTTTTGATTTTGTCTGGGCTATGTCCCTCGTACGACGCTTTGCCTTTTTATGTGCGGGCTGGCTTTTATGTTTTCGTGTGGGCTGTTTTTCTGTGGGCTGTCATCAATCTGGGCTATCATCGACCGATTCACAATTTCAACGGGAAGACCGAGAGGTGGACACGGTTGTGTGTTTTTTTCCTGTATTTTTGTTTCTTTTTGTGGTTTTTTTTACCGGCAGCTAGTTGTATTTTTCTTTTAGGTAAAATTGAGATTAGCTTAAGGGTTTGTGTCGGTGGTTCATTTTTCTTTCAATCGATTTGTAATTTTCAATTTTTTTCTTTGCTGGTTGTATTTTTTTATTGTTTCTCTCCAGATTTTACAGTTGTAACTGTTTTATTGCTAGGACGACCTAAGACTACAAATTTTTATAAGGATGATCATAGTCCATATTAACTTAGATTAGTAACATGTATTCCCTCCGCTTTTATAATATAATATGTTTTTAGCTTTGTGAAAGTAATGTATCTAGACCTCTTTTAAAGTATAGATTCAAAGTGAACCTACACACTAAAAATGGTCTAGGTACACTCTATTTTAGAAGAAAATTGTAACTTTATTGTAACTGAGCCCTTTTATAAACTTGTTAGGCTATTTTCTTTGTCGAGCCAGCTATAAATTGGTTGTTACTTTTTAAGCCAGATGCAACATGGTTCATGTTGAAAGCGATTTGCTATTTGCTTGTAACCGGGCCCCGTCGAGAGGCCAGTTACAACTTGCTTGTAATTTGGGCCCGCCAGTTGCAACTTGCATGTAATTGCGCTCCGTCGAGGGCCAGTTGCAACTTTCTTTTAACTGAGCCCGCGTCAAGGGGCCAGTTGCAACTTACTTGTAACTAAACCTCGTCGAAGGCCATTTTTTGCAACTTGCTTATCTGTCGAGGGCCGCAACTGGGCACCCGTAGAGGGGCCATTTTGCAACTTGATTGCAACTGGGCCCCGTCTAGGGGCCCATTGCAACTTGATTGCAACTAGGCCCTCGTCGAGGGGCCAGTTGCAACTTTCTTGTAACTGAGCCCATGTCGAGGGCATATTGCAATTTGATTGCATCTAGGACCCTGTCGAGGGGCTAGTTGCAACTTGTAATTGAGCCCAAGTTGAAGGCCATATTTTTCCAACTCGCTTACCTGTAGTAGAAGATCAGTTGCAACTTGTTTGAAACTGACGCCCCGTCGAGGGGTCATACATTGCAAATGTATCTATAATTTTTGATGTTCCATGCTTGGTTTTATCTACTTTCTTATGTTTTGTTCCAACTTTGGAGTACTTTTCATATGATTTCTTGGACTAACCTATTAACAAGATGCCATAGTGTCAGTTGCCTGTTTTCTGTTGTTTTTGGTTCCAGGAAAGTCAAAAAAGAATATTATCGAAATTGGACCGGACAAAAGCCAAAGTTGTTATTTTCCCGGAAGACTCACGGAGCCAGAAGGAGAGTCGGAGAGGGGCCACAGGATGGCCACACCACCCCTAGGCACGGGCTAGCCCTGGCCGCGCAACCAGGTGGTGTGGGCCCCCTGGCTGCCCACCGACCTTACCTCTTCGCCTATAAGATGCCTCCCGATGCAAAAACCCTAAATAATAAAGCCTCTAGCCACGAAAAGTTCCGCAGTGCCGCCGCCACCGAAGGGGAGCTTCGGGGGACAGAAAGTCTCTGTTCCGGCACCCTGCCGGGACGGGGAAGTGCCCCCGGAGCCATCTCCATCGATCTCCACCACCATCTCCATCACCATTGCTGATTCCCATGATGAGGAGGGAGTAGTTCTCTCTCGGGGCTAAGGGTTCTACCGGTAGCTATGTGTTCATCTCTCTCTATCATGATCTTATTGAGATCATGAGCTTGTAATCTATAGATCTACCTTGCTACTCAAGTGCTTTAATAGATCTCTGCTCTTCCCATGTGTGTGAAAGTGACAGCGTGCACACCATGGTGGCACTTAAACTAGAGATTACAAATACTTGTTATGAGTTATATTTGGAGTTGGATGTTTCTATGAAACTGTGGTGTTTGTTGGAACCGTCTAGAGCTCAAGGTGACAGTGTGGGGTTATCTAGATGGGGAAAGCGGACTTTGAGGTGTGTTGTTATAGCCCTACCATCGATTAGAGTGTCCAACCGGAGAGTAGTTAAGAATAGTATCATGAAGAGAAGATATTTATATGAGAGTGTTCACTAGTAAAAGTATGATCCCTAGGCCTTGTTTCTAAGCATTAATACACTGTTTGCAACTAGATCTGTTATATGTTTGCTTGCTTCTATCTTTATTTCAGTTTTACTTTAGTCTTTTCCACGCCATCAAGTTATCTTCTATCACCGTTACCACTTATAATTATCTACACCACTTGTATTTCACTATCTCTTCGTCGAACTAGTGCACCTATACACCTGACAAGTGTATTGGGTGTGTTGGGGACACAAGAGACTTCTTGTATCTTGATTGCAGGGTTGCTTGAGAGGGGATACCTTTGACCACTTCCTCCCTGAGTTCGATAAACCTTGGGTGATCCACTTAAGGGAAAACTTGCTGCTGTTCTACAAACCTCTGCACTTGGAGGCCCAACAACTATCTACAAGAATAGAAGTGCGTAGACATCAAGCTATTTTCTGGCGCCGTTGCCGGGGAGGTAAGGTAAAAGGTATTCACACCGGAGGATTAAAGAAGAAGAACCTCCCACGGCAAATGCCTATTTTCTGGCGCCGTTGCCGGGGAGGTAAGGTAAAAGGTACTCACATCCTCCGGTGTGAGTGCTCGAAGTTATTTTCTTTAGATTCTGCAATTTTGTCTTTTTGTTTCTTGTTTTCACTAGTTAGGCTTAATGGAAAACAACAACAAAATTAGAGAGCTTTATAGTATTTATCTTGAGTTAGGACATGAAGTGTTTAGAAGAACACACATGCAATGACACTGGGTGTGGTTCATGAAAAGAACAGACATGCAATGACACTGGTGGATCCTTATGTGGTTTCTTTAGAGGAACACACATGCAATAACATTGGGTGTGGTTCATGAAAAGAACATACATGCAATGACACTGGTGGATCCTTATGTGTGGTTCATGAAAAGAACAGACATGCAATGACACTAGTGGATCCTTATGTGGTTTGTTTAGAAGAACACACATGCAATGACACTGGGTGTGGTTCATGAAAAGAACGGACATGCAATGACACTGCTGGATACTTATGTGGTTTGTTTAGAGGAACACACATGCAATGACACTGGGTGTGGTTCATGAAAAGAACAGACATGCAATGACACTGGTGGATCCTTATGTGTGGTTCATGAAAAGAACAAACATGCAATGACACTGGTGGATCCTTATGTAGTTTGTTTAGAAGAACAGACATGCAATGACACTGAGTGTGGTTCATGAAAAGAACACACATCCAATGACACTAGTGGATCCTTATGTGGTTTGTTTAGAGGAACAGACATGCAATCACACTGGGTGTGGATCATGAAAAGAACACACATCCAATGACACTGGAGGATCCTTATGCGCTTTGTTTTAGAGGAACAGACATGCAATGACACCGGTGGATCCACGTGTGGTTCATGAGAAGAACACACATCCAATGACATTGGTAGATCCTTATGTGGTTCATGAAAAGAACAGACATGCAGTGACACCGGGTGTGGTTCATGAAAAGAACAGACATGCAATGACACTGGGTGTTGTTCATGAAAAGAATACACATCCAACGACTCTAGCTGTGGTTCATGAAAAGAACACACATGCAATGACAATGGGTGTGGTTCATGAAAATAATATACATGCAATGACACTGGTGGATCCTTATGTGGTTTGTTTAGAGGAACAAACATCCAATGACATTGGGTGTGGTTCATGAAAAGAACAGACATGCAATGACACTGCTGGATCCTTATGTGGTTTGTTTAGAGGAATACACATGCAATGACACTAGGTGTGGTTCATGAAAAGAACAGACATGCAATGACATTGGTGGATCCTTATGTGTGGTTCATGAAAAGAACAGACATGCAATGACACTGGTGGATCCTTATGTGGTTTGTTTAAAAGAACACACATGCAATGACACTGGGTGTGGTTCATGATAAGAATAGACATGCAATGACACTGGTGGATCCTTATGTGGTTTGTTTAGAGGAACACATGCAATGACATTGGGTGTGCTTCATGAAAAGAACATACATGCAATGACACTGATGGATCCTTATGTGTGGTTCATGAAAAGAACAGACATGCAATGACACTGGTGGATCCTTATGTGGTTTGTTTAGAAGAACACACATGCAATGACACTGGATGTGGTTCATGAAAAGAACAGACATGCAATGACACGGGTGGATCCTTATTTGGTTTGCTTAGAGGAACACACATGCAATGACACTAGGTGTGGTTCATGAAAAGAACAGACATGCAATGACACTGGTGGATCCTTATGTGTGGTTCATGAAAAGAACAGACATGCAATGACACTGGTGGATACTTATGTGGTTTGTTTAGAAGAACACACATGCAATGACACTGGGTGTGGTTCATGAAAAGAACACACATCCAATGACACTGGTGGATCCTTATGTGGTTTGTTTAGAGGAACAGACATGCAATGACACTGGGTGTGGATCATAAAAAGAACACACATCCAATGACACTGGAGGATCCTTATGTGGTTTATTTTAGAGGAACAGACATGCAGTGACACATGTGGATCCACCTGTGGTTCATGAGAAGAACACACATCCAATGACATTGGTAGATCCTTATGTGGTTCATGAAAAGAACAAACATGCAGTGACACCGGGTGTGGTTTATGAAAAGAACAGACATGCAATGACACTGGGTGTTATTCATGAAAAGAATAGAAATCCAACGACTCTAGCTGTGGTTCATGAAAAGAACACACATGGAATAACAATGGGTGTGGTTCATGAAAAGAATATACATGCAATGACACTGGTGGATCCTTATGTGGTTTGTTTAGAGGAACAAACATGCAATGACATTGGGTGTGGTTCATGAAAAGAACAGACATGCAATGACACTGGTAGATCCTTATGTGGTTCATGAAAAGAACAGACATGCAATGACATTGGGTGTGGTTCATGAAAAGAACAGACATGCAATGACACTGGTGGATCCTTATGTGTGTTCATGAAAAGAACAGACATGCAATGACACTGGTGGATCCTTATGTGGTTTGTTTAGAAGAACACACATGCAATGACACTTGGTGTGGTTCATGATAAGAACAGACATGCAATGACACTGGTGGATCCTTATGTGGTTTGTTTAGAGGAACACACATGCAATGACATTGGGTGTGGTTCATGGAAAGAACATAGATGCAATCACACTGATGGATCCTTATGTGTGGTTCATGAAAAGAACAGACATGCAATGACACTGATGGATCCTTATGTGGTTTGTTTAGAAGAACACACATGCAATGACACTGGGTGTGGTTCATGAAAAGAACAGACATGCAATGACACTGGTGGATCCTTATTTGGTTTGTTTAGAGGAACACACATGCAATGACACTGGGTGTGGTTCATGAAAAGAACAGACATGCAATGACACTGGTGGATCCTTATGTGTGGTTCATGAAAAGAACAGACATGCAATGACACAGGTGGATCCTTATGTGGTTTGTTTAGAAGAACACACATGCAATGACACTGGGTGTCGTTCATGAAAAGAACAGACATCCAATGACACTGGTGGATCCTTATGTGGTTTGTTTAGAGGAACAGACATGCAATGACACTGGGTGTGGCTCATGAAAAGAACACGCATCCAATGACACTAGAGGATCCTTATGTGGTTTGTTTTAGAGGAACAGACATGCAATGACACCGGTGGATCCACGTGTGGTTCATGAGAAGAACACACATCCAATGACATTGGTAGATCCTTATGTGGTTCATGAAAAGAACAGACATGCAGTGACACCGGGTGTGGTTCATGAAAAGAACAGACATGCAATGACACTGGGTGTTGTTCATGAAAAGAATAGATATCCAACGACTCTAGCCGTGGTTCATGAAAAGAATACACATGCAATGACAATGGGTGTGGTTCATGAAACGAATATACATGCAATGACACTGGTGGGTCCTTATAGGGTTTATTTAGAGGAACAAACATGCAATGACATTGGGTGTGGTTCATGAAAAGAACAGACATGCAATGACACTGGTAGATCCTTATGTGGTTCATGAAAAGAACAGACATGCAATGACATTGGGTGTGGTTCATGAAAAGAACAGACATGCAATGACACTGGTGGATCCTTATGTGTGGTTCATGAAAAGAACAGACATGCGATGACACTGGTGGATCCTTATGTGGTTTGTTTAGAAGAACACACATGCAATGACACTAGGTGTGGTTCATGAAAAGAATAGACATGCAATGACACTGGTGGATCCTTATGTGGTTTGTTTAGAGGAACACACATGCAATGACATTAGGTGTGGTTCATGAAAAGAACATACATGCAATGGCACTGGTGGATCCTTATGTGTGGTTCATGAAAAGAACAGACATGCAATGACACTGGTGGATCCTTATGTAGTTTGTTTAGAAGAACACACATGCAATGACACTGGGTGTGGTTCATGAAAAGAATAGACATGCAATGACACTGGTGGATCCTTATGTGGTTTGTTTATACAAACACACATGCAATGACACTGGTTGTGGTTCATGAAAAGAACAAACATGCAATGACACTGGTGGATCCTTATGTGGTTTGTTTAGAAGAACACACATGCAATGACACTGGGTGTGGTTCATGAAAAGAACACACATCCAATGACACGGGTGGATCCTTATGTGGTTTGTTTAGAGGAACAGACATGCAATGACACTGGGTGTGGCTCATGGAAAGAACACACAACCAATGACACTGGAGGATCCTTATGTGGTTTGTTTTAGAGGAACAGACATGCAATGACATCGGTGGATCCACGTGTGGTTCATGAGAAGAACACACATCCAATGACACTGGTAGATCCTTATGTGGTTCATGAAAAGAACAGACATGCAGTGACACCAGGTGTGGTTCATGAAAAGAACAGACATGCAATGACATTGGGTGTTGTTCATGAAAAGAATAGACATCCAACGACTCTAGCTGTGGTTAATGAAAAGAACACACATGCAATGACAATTGGTGTAGTTCATCAAAAGAATATACATGCAATGACACTGGCGGATCCTTATATGGTTTATTTAGAGGAATAAACATGCAATGACATTGGGTGTGGTTCATGAAAAGAACAGACATGCAATGACACTGGTAAATCCTTATGTGGTTCATGAAAAGAAGAGACATGCAATGACATTGTGTGTGGTTCATGAAAAGAACAGACATGCAATGACGCTGGTGGATCCTTATGTGTGGTTCATGAAAAGAACAGACATGCAATGACACTGGTGGATCCTTATGTGGTTTATTTAGAAGAACTCACATGCAATGACACTGGGTGTGGTTCATGAAAAGAATAGACATGCAATGACACTGGTGGATTCTTATGTGGTTTGCTTAGAGGAACACACATGCAATGACATTGGGTGTGGTTCGTGAAAAGAACATACATGCAATGACACTGGTGGATCCTTATGTGTGGTTCATGAAAAGAACAGACATGCAATGAAACTGGTGGATCCTTATGTGGTTTGTTTAGAAGATCACACATGCAATGACACTGGGTGTGGTTCATGAAAAGAACAGACATGCAATGACACTGGTGGATCCTTATGTGTGGTTCATGAAAAGAACAGACATGCAATGACACTGGTGGATCCTTATGTGGTTTGTTTAGAAGAACACACATGCAATGACACTAGGTGTGGTTCATGAAAAGAACACACATCCAATGACACTAGTGGATCCTTATGTGGTTTGTTTAGAGGAACAGACATGCAATGATACCGGTGGATCCATGTGTGGTTCATGAGAAGAACACACATCCAATGACACTGGTAGATCCTTATGTGGTTCACGAAAAGAACAAACATGCAGTGACACCGGGTGTGGTTCATGAAAAGAACAGACATGCAATGACACTGGGTGTGGTTCACGAAAAGAATAGACATCCAATGACTATAGCTGTGGTTCATGAAAAGAATAGACATGCAATGACATTGGGTGTGGTTCATGAAAAGAACAGACATGCAATGACACTAGTGGATCCTTATGTGTGGTTCATGAAAAGAACAGACATGCAATGACACTGGTGGATCCTTATGTGTGGTTCATGAAAAGAACAGACATGCAATGACACTGGTGGATCCTTATGTGGTTTATTTAGAAGAACACACATGCAATGACACTGGGTGTGGTTCATGAAAAGAATAGACATGCAATGACACTGGTGGATCCTTATGTGGTTTGCTTAGAGGAACACACATGCAATGACATTGGGTGTGGTTCGTGAAAAGAACATACATGCAATGACACTGGTGGATCCTTATGTGTGGTTCATGAAAAGAACAGACATGCAATGAAACTGGTGGATCCTTATGTGGTTTGTTTAGAAGATCACACATGCAATGACACTGGGTGTGGTTCATGAAAAGAACAGACATGCAATGACACTGGTGGATCCTTATGTGTGGTTCATGAAAAGAACAGACATGCAATGACACTGGTGGATCCTTATGTGGTTTGTTTAGAAGAACACACATGCAATGACACTAGGTGTGGTTCATGAAAAGAACACACATCCAATGACACTAGTGGATCCTTATGTGGTTTGTTTAGAGGAACAGACATGCAATGATACCGGTGGATCCATGTGTGGTTCATGAGAAGAACACACATCCAATGACACTGGTAGATCCTTATGTGGTTCACGAAAAGAACAAACATGCAGTGACACCGGGTGTGGTTCATGAAAAGAACAGACATGCAATGACACTGGGTGTGGTTCACGAAAAGAATAGACATCCAATGACTATAGCTGTGGTTCATGAAAAGAATAGACATGCAATGACATTGGGTGTGGTTCATGAAAAGAACAGACATGCAATGACACTAGTGGATCCTTATGTGTGGTTCATGAAAAGAACAGACATGCAATGACACTGGTGGATCCTTATATGGTTTGTTCAGAAGAACACACATGCAATGACACTGGGTGTGGTTCATGAAAAGAACACACATCCAATGATACTGGTGGATCTTTATGTGGTTTGTTTAGAGGAACAGACACGCAATGACACTGGTGGATCCACGTGTGGTTCATGAGAAGAACACACATCCAATGACACTAGTAGATCCTTATGTGGTTCATGAAAAGAACAGACATGCAGTGACACCGGGTGTGGTTCATGAAAAGAACAGACATGCACTGACACTGGGTGTGGTTCGTGAAAAGAATAGACATCCAATGACTCTAGCTGTGGTTCCTGAAAAGAACACACATGCAATGACACTGGGTGTGGTTCATGAAAAGAACAGACATGCAATGACACTGGTGGATCCTTATGTGTGGTTCATGAAAAGAAAAGACATGCAATGACACTGGTGGATCCTTATGTGGTTTGTTTAGAAGAACACACATGCAATGACACTGCGTGTGGTTCATGAAAAGAACAGACATGCAATAACACTGGTGGGTCCTTATGTGGTTTGTTTAGAGGAACACACATGCTATGACATTGGGTGTGGTTCATGAAAAAGAACAGACATGCAATGACACTGGTGGATCCTTATGTGTGGTTCATGAAAAGAACAGACATGCAATGACACTGGTGGATCCTTATGTGGTTTGTTTAGAAGAACAAACATGCAATGACACTGGGTGTGGTTCATGAAAAGAACACACATGCAATGACACTGGTGGATCCTTATGTGGTTTGTTTAGAGGAACACACATGCAATGACATTGGGTGTGGTTCATGAAAAGAACAGACATGCAATGACACTGGTGGATCCTTATGTGGTTTGTTTAGAAGAACAAACATACAATGACACTTGGTGTGGTTCATGAAAAGAACACACATCCAATGACACTGGTGGATCCTTATGTGGTTTGTTTAGAGGAACACACATGCAATGACATTGGGTGTGGTTCATGAAAAGAACAGACATGCAATGACACTGGTGGATCATTATGTGTGGTTCATGAAAAGAACATACATGCAATGATACTGGTGGATCCTTATGTGGTTTGTTTAGAAGAAGACACATGCAATGACACTGGGTGTGGTTCATGAAAAGAAAAAACATGCAATGACACTGGTGGATCCTTATGTGGTTTGTTTAGAGGAACACACATGCAATGGCATTGGATGTGGTTCATGAAAAGAACAGACATGCAATGACACTAGTGGATCCTTATATGTGGTTCATGAAAAGAACAGACATGCAATGACACTGGTGGATCCTTATGTGGTTTGTTCAGAAGAACACACATGAAATGACACTAGGTGTGGTTCATGAAAAGAACACACATCCAATGATACTGGTGGATCTTTATGTGGTTTGTTTAGAGGAACAGACACGCAATAACACTGGTGGATCCACGTGTGGTTCATGAGAATAACACACATCCAATTACACTAGTAGATCCTTATGTGGTTCATGAAAAGAACAGACATGCACTGACACTGGGTGTGGTTCGTGAAAAGAATAGACATCCAATGACTCTAGCTGTGGTTCATGAAAAGAACACACATGCAATGACACTGGGTGTGGTTCATGAAAAGAAAAGACATGCAATGACACTGGTGGATCCTTATGTGGTTTGTTTAGAAGAACAGACATGCAATGAGACTGGGGGTGGTTCGTGAAAAGAACAGACATGCAATGACACTGGTGGATCCTTATGTTGTTTGTTTAGAGGAACACACATGTAATGACATTGGGTGTGGTTCATGAAAAGAACAGACATGCAATGACACTGGTGGATCCTTATGTGTGGTTCATGAAAAGAACAGACATGCAATGACACTAGTGGATCCTTATGTGGTTTGTTTAGAAGAACAAACACGCAATGACACTGGGTGTGGTTCATGAAAAGAACACACATACAATGACACTGGTGGATCCTTATGTGGTTTGTTTAGAGGAACACACATGCAATGACATTGGGTGTGGTTCATGAAAAGAACAGACATGCAATGACACTGGTGGATCCTTATGTGTGGTTCATGAAAAGAACAGACATGCAATGACACTGGTGGATCCTTATGTGGTGTGTTTAGAAGAACACACATGCAATGACACTGGGTGTGGTTCATGAAAAGAACACACATCCAATGACACTGGTGGATCCTTATGTGTTTTGTTTAGAGGAACACACATGCAATGACATTGGGTGTGGTTCAGGAAAAGAACAGACATGCAATGACACTGGTGGATCCTTATGTGTGGTTCACGAAAAGAACAGACATGCAATGACACTGGTGGATCCTTATGTGTGGTTCATGAAAAGAACAGACATGCAATGACACTGGTGGATCCTTTTGTGGTTTGTTTAGAAGAACACACATGCAATGACACTGGGTGTGGTTCATGAAAAGAACACACATCCAATGACACTGATGGATCCTTATGTGGTTTGTTTAGAGGAACAGACATGCAATGACACCGGTGGATCCACATGTGGTTCATGAGAAGAACACACATCCAATAACGCTGGTAGATCCTTATGTGGTTCATGAAAAGAACAGACATGCAGTGACACTGGGTGTGGTTCATGAAAAGAACAGACATGCAATGACACTAGGTGTTGTTCATGAAAAGAATAGACATCCAATGACTCTAGCTATGGTTCATGAAAAGAACACACATGCAATGACACTGGGTGTGGTTCATGAAAAGAACAGCAGGCAATGACACTGGTGGATCCTTATGTGTGGTTCATGAAAAGAACATACATGCAATGACACTGGTGGATCCTTATGTGGTTTGTTTAGAGGAACAAACATGCAATGACACTGGTGGATCCATGTGTGGTTCATGAGAAGAACACACATCCAATGGCGCTGGTGGATCCTTATGTGGTTTGTTTAGAGGAACAGACATGCAATGACACTAGGTGGATCCATATGTGGTTTATGGAAGTAACAGACATGCAATGACTCTAGCTGTGATTCATGAAAAGAACAGACATGCAATGACACTAGTGAATCCATGTGTGGTTCATGGGAAGAACACACATCCAATGACACTGGTGGAGTCTAGTTGTGGTTTGTTTAGAATAACACACATGCGATGGCACTGGTGGATCCATGTGTGGTTTATGAGAAGAACACGCATCCAATGAACTCTAGTGGATCTATCTTTGCATAATTTGATGTATTCCACGATGTATTTCATTGTACAAGACACTTTCCATTTTTATACTACTTAGTTTTGCCCTTGGTTTTATGTGGTACTACTTAGTTTCCCCCCCTTCTTTATCTTTCGTAGAAGCCCAAACCTGTGCTCACCTTGTCTGCTACTCCCTGATTGGTTGTCAAAGTTGTCACGCGGATCGTGCGCACCAACCGTTGATTCTGTGCGATCCAACAATGATCGTTGCACACGTCGTGCCCTTCACAGTACAGCGTGAGACAGCACGGTCTCCCTCAGCGAGACTTCTACAGGAAGGAACACGATGCGGTCCATGGAAAAAGTCGTCGAGTGGTCATGTCAAGTTTAATCAAGTCTGAAAATCCTACTACCGCTACTACAACTCATGCACAGGGCAACGGGGTCATCGAGTGCACGGTTGTCGACGGGACGCTGCAATTTATTGCCACTTGATTTTAATCAGACATATCCCATTTTTACGCAGCGCTCTCAATCTCACATCCAACTGGGCCCTACCGCTAGTAACTTCCATGAGTCAAGGCCCCCCTCGAGTAGATCTAACGTTGCTAGAAATTAGTTCTGCGCCTCTTGCATGCAGTGGAATCAAGGTCTGCCATGAGCGTGTTTTCAATGCAGCTCTAAAGTGGAGACCGTGGCTGTTTCAAAAAAAGGGAACCGAAAAAAAAGGGTGGAGATCGTGGTAGCCCCCCCCCCGCCCACCACATGTGTCCACTCGAGGACTACGAACGGTCCGGTGTTTATAACCCCCCTCGACCTTCTTCTTCCATGAGCTCGTGTCATTTCCCTCTAGTCTGTCTAGTCCCAAGACCCCAATCTACACCTGCCGCGCGCGCCGAAGCTCCCTCGTTTGCACTACCTCCTTCCCTTGGTGCGCCATGAAGCGTATGCATGGAGACGATCCGGAGGTGAAGCCAGTTGAAGGCACAGCATCAGATGGCTCGGTCGTCGCCAAGCAGGCGGAGGCGTCTTCTCCGGGCACGAACGCCGCTCGTCGCCGCGTCGTTGAGGGTGCGAACTCATCTGTCCAGCTAGTAGCCATCGCCGCCGAGAAGCAGGTGGTAGCCGTCGCTGCCGAGCAGAAGTTGGCAGCCGTCGCCGCCGAGCAGCAGGTGGTAGCCATCACCGCCGAGCAGCAGGTAGTAGCCGTCGCCGCCGAGCAGCAGGTGGCCGACAACGTCGTGGTGCTAGCGGCAGATCTAGATGGGGGGCGGGCGGCAGGCGGAGGCAATCCGGTGATCTACATCGACGACCCCATCGCCGTTCAAGAAATCTTCGACGCAATCGCGGAGAATGATGAGTTCGAGGAGGAGGTCCCAGATGAGGAGTCTGAGGTACTACATTGCTAGCTTCTCTAGTCACAGCCGCGGTTTTCACTGTTCATACATAGGATTTGCTCAATCGTGTACAGATTATTTTGCTCTTGAAGTAGGGTAGTATATATATGATTCGATCGGTTGATTGATGCATCTACCATCTAGTCACAAAACCCCAATCTGTCTAGTCACAAAACCCCAATCTGCTCATCTGCCATCTAGTTGAGTTTGCTAGTTGAGTGTTGATTTCGATACATAGCAGGCCTATAACATTACATTTCTATTTCTTACTGAGCCCAATGATTCAATTTTTCCCCAAAATAGTGCAAGGGCATCTAATGGTCTCGTTTTCTTAGGGACGGTTAGTGGCCCTGAGGCAGCAATGCACATAAACAATATAGGTTGTGTTGTTGGTATTTTGGTTCTCTGACTCTATCGCTAAAAAAAATGAGGCCCTAATTTTTTCTCTCATATGGAACCTAAATATATAATATTTGTATTGTTTCTGATCTATGAATGCGTTGTATGATGCATTTGTATATCCCTGAATATTGTTTTGTACGATTACATTTCAATTTATTATTGTGGCCAATGATTCAAATTTGCCCCAAAGAGAGGCAGACACATTGGTGTCAATTTTTACAGGGATGAGTGAGCGAACCTGGGGCCATGTACAAGATCAATATAAGCTGTGCAATTGTTACTTGGTTCGCTTACGCCATCTCTGTAGAAACTTATGAGGCTGCAATCTTTATTCTATATTCATAGAACTATGATATTTGAATTATCTATTCCATGCATTCATACTGTATAAGAATTACATTTTAGTTTGTCACCGAGGCCGATGATTGAAATTGGCCCCAAAAGAGTTCAAGGGGAGACACGTATGATGGTGTCGTGTTTTAGGGATGGGTTGGTGAACCTGAGGCAGCAATGCACACAAACAATATAGGTTGTGTTGTTGGTACTTTGGTTCCCCAACTCCATCTCTGAAACAAATTATGAAGCCCTGGATTTATTCTCATATGGAACTACATATATGATCCTTGAATTGTTTATGATCTTTTAATGAATTGGTATGATGCATATGTATATGAATGGTTTTGATCATAAGTATTTTTAACATGTACCTAAAGATTAATTGTTTGGTTTTTTATTTATAATTACAATATTTGGGCTTGTTTTTGTACCTGACTATGTATATCCCTGAATAATGTTTTGTATGATTACATTTCAATTTCTTATTGTGGCCAATGATTCAAATTTGCCCCGAAAGAGAGGCAGACACATTGGTGTCAGATTTTTTCAGGGACGAGTTAGTGAACCTGGGGCGATGTACAACAACAATATAGGTTGTGCAATTGTTACTTGGTTCACTTACGTCGTCCCTGTAGAAACTTATGAGGCCTTAATATTTATTCTACATTCATAGAACTATGATATTCTAATTACCTACTCCATGCATTCAGTGTATAAGAATTACATTTTAGTTTGTCACCAAGGCCGATGATTGAAATTTGCCCCAAAAGATTTCAAGGGGAGACACGTATGATGGTGTCGTGTTTTAGGGATGGGTTGGTGAACCTGAGGCAGCAATGCACACAAACAATATAGGTTGTGTTGTTGGTACTTTGGTTCTCCAACTCCATCTCTGAAACAAATTTTGAGGCCCTAGATTTATTCTCATATGGAACTACATATATGATCCTTGAATTGTTTCTGATCTTTTAATGATTGATATGATGCATATGTATATGAATGGTTTTGATCATAAGTATTTTTAACATGCACCTGAAGATTAATTGTTTGGTTTTTATTTATAATTACAATATTTAGGCTTGTTTTTGTACCTGACTATGTATATCCCTGAATAATGTTTTGTACGATTACATTTCAATTTCTTATTATGGCCAATGATTCAAATTTGTCCCAAAAGAGAGGCAGACACATTGGCGTCAGATTTTTTCAAGGACGAGTTAGTGAACCTGGGGCGATGTACAACAACAATATAGCTATGCAATTGTTACTTGGTTCACTTACGTTGTCCCTATAGAAACTTATGAGGCCTTAATATTTATTCTACATTCATAGAACTATGATATTCGAATTACCTACTCCATGCATTCAGTGTATAAGAATTATATTTTAGTTTGTCACCAAGGCCGATGATTGAAATTTGCCCCAAAAGAGTTCAAGGGGAGACACGTATGACGGTGTCGTGTTTTAGGGATGGGTTGGTGAACCTGAGGCAGCAATGCACACAAACAATATAGGTTGTGTTGTTGGTACTTTGGTTCTCCAACTCCATCTCTGAAACAAATTTTGAGGCCCTAGATTTATTCTCATATGGAACTACATATATGATCCTTGAATTGTTTCTGATCTTTTAATGATTGGTATGATGCATATGTATATGAATGGTTTTGATCATAAGTATTTTTAACATGCACCTGAAGATTAATTGTTTGGTTTTTATTTATAATTACAATATTTAGGTTTGTTTTTGTACCTGACTATGTATATCCTTGAATAATGTTTTGTACGATTACATTTCAATTTCTTATTGTGGCCAATGATTCAAATTTGTCCCAAAAGAGAGGCAGACACATTGGCGTCAGATTTTTTCAAGGACGAGTTAGTGAACCTGGGGCGATGTACAACAACAATATAGGATATGCAATTGTTACTTGGTTCACTCACGCTGTCCCTGAATAACTTATGAGGCCGCAATCATTATTCTACATTCATAGAACTATGATATTCGAATTATCTATTCCATGCATTCATAGTGTATAAGAATTACATTTTAGTTTGTCACCGAGGCCGATGATTGAAATTAGCCCCAAAAGAGTTCAAGGGGAGACACGTATGGTGGTGTCGTGTTTTAGGGATGGGTTGGTGAACCTGAGGCAGCAATGCACACAAACAATATAGGTTGTGCTGTTGGTACTTTGGTTCGCCAACTCCATCTCTGAAACAAATTATGAGGCCCTAGATTTATTCTCATATGGAACTACATATATGATTCTTGAATTGTTTCTGATCTTTTAATGATTGGTATGATGCATATGTATATGAATGGTTTTGATCATAGGTATTTTTAACATGCACCTAAAGATTAATTGTTTGGTTTTTTATTTATAATTACAGTATTGAGGCTTGTTTTTGTACCTGACTATGTATATCCCTGAATAATGTTTTGTACGATTACATTTCAATTTCTTATTGTGGCCAATGATTCAAATTTGTCCCAAAAGAGAGGCAGACACATTGGTGTCAAAAAATTTCAGGCACGAGTTAGTGAACCTGGGGCGATGTACAACAACATTACAGGTTGTGCAATTGTTACTTGGCTCGCTGACTCCATCCCTAAAGAAACTTATGAGGCCGCAATCTTTATCCTAGATTCACTCTAATGCAATTATTTGTCATTGTGTTGAGATGAAATGATATATGAACCGATCAAACTATTGCTGAGATGCTTTATCTTTGATATCCACGGATATATTATCTTACATATACATGTTGTCAATTCTTGAGTTGTAATACAATTCAATCATATGTATGAGTTCTAAGTTATGTTCTTAAAAATCAACAGGAGGATGATGATGAAGTGGACGATAGCAAGGTATCCAGGGACAACAAGAGCCGCTACGTGCTGAGGCGGTTACGGTGTGGGCTAATCCGTTTCCACCGTAGGAGGAGATTGTTTTGCCCATTCTGTGGCAGAGCAATCAACGTGGACCTCAACAGCATGATCCAGCACGCGGAGGGCGTTGGCAGAGGCGGAGGTAGAAGGCATAGGCCGATTACCTTGGCGCGGCACACAGCCTATGGAAAATTCCTCCAGGAGTATGTTAGGACTAGCCTATATCCCATCGACTAGGCTGTCGCTGTCTCCTGCTGATAAACCCCTACCCTGCTAGGCGTCTCTGTGACCCGGCCTCCTGCTGTAGCCCCTGCTTTTATTTTTTTCTAGTTAATTATTACCTATGTGTGGCATGTAAGACAATATATCCGTGGTGTCTCTGGTGAACCTTCTATATTAATCTACTCATTTATATGGAGTGCCTTAAAGTTTCTAGTGTTCAATTATATTTACTGATCATGCTCATGCACACTACAAAATATTTCTAGTGCTCGATTATATTATAATTGTCAAAAAATACATCAACAAGTTAAATTGGTCGAAATTTTGTATTGAAGTAACTAAATGTATCACACACACAATAAACTAGAAACTAAAATCTAGTTCAAACACATAATGTATCACCACCACTTGTTGTCGTCCTTGACTTGCTTCCCCTTCAGCCGCTTGATGTCGTCACCATCCCAAGATCCCTTCTCGTCCTGAAACCGCTTTCTGTCCTCCTCGCGCTTCTTCTCCTGGGCTAGCTTGCAACCAGGGCATAGCTCTCTCGTGAAAAACCCCGCCTTAACCATCCCATCTTTCATGGTAATGAGCTTACTGTACAACTCGTATGCCATGTAGGCGTCTCTGGCTGCATACTCGAGGCGCACCTGGCTCATCGGCTTCCACTCCTAGTAGTCGTGATCGAGTCGCTTCAATTTCTTCAGTTTTTCATAGGATTTATCGATGATTTCCACTGCTAGATCACACATTCCATCCTTCGCTGGGTATGATTTGATCTTGTACAGATTTTGGATGTCGATGTGGTGCCCCTCTGGGATTTTTATCGACGCACGAGAAAGCATAATTGTGTCATTTGTGATATCCACACTAGTGAAAGTTATCCCTTTCCTACACAAGAACTCGACCAGAGCCGGACAACGCATCTCAGTTGGTTTACTCCTGCACTTAGATGGTTCTAGGGATGTAAGGGAACAAGGGATGCATAAGTGGTGATCTCAAATTTAAATTTCACATACCTGTAGAAGTGGTAAACGAGGACCTCCTCATGTATGGCGATTTGCACGACAGCGATCTCCTGTGGAGAATTTTTTCTCTTATTTGCACGGGTGTACTCCAAGTGTAGCCCCACAAACTTGTGCTTCTCTTTCTCAAGCAATTGCTCAAACCTGGCGAGAGTTGTCTCCACAGTCGCTTCATCATTTGTGTACACCACTGTCAAAGTCGTGGTGCCATGGGCAGGGACCAAGTGGGTCTCTGTTGTGCGTTTCCCATCGTCCATGCCTGCAAGGAAATGGGTGAAAGGAAATGCCTGCAAGGAACTGCCTGCGAGAGGAAGAAGAAGATGAACCGACGGTTCCAGAACAGAGGAAGAAGAAGCGCCCAGGAAAAACTGCAGAGGAATGACTGAGGAAGAGGAATGACTGCAGAAGAAACGTGGTAACTGCAACTTTCGGTTCGAGAACTCACTGTGGTTACGTGGAGATCGTGGCAGTGCTGCCGGTTCAACAAGTGGGGCCAGTTCCTGTGAGAATATGAAATTAGCTGTGCATTTTTCTATGCGAGAAATTGAGAGGAGTCATTTATATTTTGTCTTTCATAATTAAACACAATGAAGTTGGTACATCCCAAGAGATTTGAACAAAAGAGATTTGCTAGTTTAACATACATCAACACTTACATGCCCGACATGGCAGAACTTGGAGAGCCCTAGAACTTGAGCTACCACAGAGACCTCGGTAGAGGTGGCAGAATTGGTGCGGGTGCAACCACGGCGATGGCGAGCTCGGATTCTAGAGAAGGAAAACAGAACCGAGCATGGTCGACAAGGTGATAGATCTCACCGGGAACCAATTCTTGTCCCCGACCGTGCCATGGGTGCGTCCACGGTGAGGGCGAGCTCCGACTCGGGATGGGGAGGAGAGCGGGGCCGAGCAGCTTCGTCAGGTCCCAGCTCTGCGCCATGTCCGCGACCAAAGATTGCCGCTCCGGGGAAGAAGACGCGTAATGGATGCAGGCGCCAACGCTGCAAGCCTACAGGGAGGAGAGCTGGGCTGAGCAGGTTTGTCCATGTCCCAGCTTCGCGCCATGGCTGCGACGCCCCACATATTGCCGCTCCGGGGAAGAAGAAGACGCGTAATGGATGTAGGCGCCAACGCTGCAAGCCTAATTGACACCTAAGCAACGGGAGCGACATAACGGCGAGAACTGACAGGGGGGCCCAACTTGATGGTCGTTAGCCTGATTTTTTGTATTGAAACATAAAGTTGAATTCGTGCTGAAAAAGACCCTCTGAGTATTTGGCACACCAACTGTAGTCATCGCGGATGATTTCAGGGAACTCGGGTACCGCGTTGCCTGGACACCCCAACTTTCGGGCCGCAAAATGATATTCTCCCATCGAAGGCCATATTTTCCAACCTGCTTACCTATAGAAGGCCAGTTGCAACTTGTTTGCAGCTGGGGCCCTGTCGAGGGGCCATTTGCAACTTACTTGTAACTGAACCCCGTAGAAGGCCACTTTTTTTGCAACTTGTTTGAAACTGAGGACACGTCGAGGGGGCAGTTGCAACTTGACTACAACCGGGGACCCGTCGAGGGGCCATTTTGCAACTAGGCCCCATCGAGGTGCCAATTACAACTGGACCCCTGTTGAGGGGCCAGTTGCAACTTGCTTGTAACTGGGCCCCCGCCAAGGGCATGTTGAAACTTGATTGCAACTGGGGCCCCGTCGAGTTTCCAGTTGTAACTTGTAACTAATCGCCCATCGAAGGCCATATTTTTCCAACTTGCTTACCTGTAGAAGGCTAGTTAAAACTTGCTTGAAACTGAGGTCCCGTCGAGGGGCTAGTTGCTTACCTGTAGAAGGACAGTTGCAACTTTCTTGTAACTGCGCCCCTGTCGAGGGGCCAGATGCAACTTACTTGTAACTAAACCTCGTCGAAGGCTATTCTTTGCAACTTGGTTACTTGGCAAAGGCCAGTTGCAACTGAGCCCCCATCGAAGGCCATAAATTTACAACTTACTTGTAACTGAGCCCCCGTCGAATGGGGCCAGTTACAACTTACTTGTAACTGAACCCTCGTCGAATGGGGCTAGTTGCAAATTGATTGCAAATGAGCCCCCGTCAAGGGGCCACTTGCAACTTTTTTGCAACTAGGGCCCGTCTAGGTCCAGTTGCAATTTGTAACTGAGCCCCATCGAGGGGCCAGTTTGCAACTTGATTGTAACTAGGGTCCCCGTCGAACGACGCTAGTTGCAACTTGATTGCATTTGAGCCCCCGTTGAATGGGGCCAGTTTCAACTTGATTGCAACTGATCCCTGTTGAGGGGCACTTGCAACTTGTTTGGAACTAGGGCCCCGTCGAGGGCTAGTTGCAACTTGATTGTAACTAGGGCCCGTCGAGGGGACACCTGAAGTTTCCACTTCCACGCACAAGACCTGCAAGAATCGCACCCTTCGGCTCTAATCACGTTAGAACCGTCGGTGGAAAAACCTACGCCTACGGCGGTACCAGCTTCTTCCATCGGGTCCTTCATGGACGCCACAGAACAGAACGGAGCAGGCGAAGAAAGCAAGAAAATCGATATGGATCTGGGGGACCTTGATGGTCTTTATAACAATCTTTCCTTTGGATCAGATCCATAGCTAACCTCACCACGTGAAGCAAGCCCGGCAAATTCAGAACCCGAAGAAAGCAGCAAAAACATCGACTTCAGAATTAGGATGGTAGAAATCTACCTAGAACAAAAACTGATGGACCTCACTGGTTCACCCGACAGTGTCTCCCTCGGTTCAGACAGCGACGTCACCAACCCATGTATCACTCAGCACCAAGTATGCGTGATCATTAGAGACGCCTCGACCCAGCAAGACTCCAACGGTAACCCAATTTTTAATCATGATGATATTCTTTGAAACCACAATGCAGGAGATCACGACAATGAAGGAAGCCAAGGAAATGGGGGAGACCCAATAGACAACCGCGTAAATCGAGAAGAAGAAGAACCACGTGGAGGCGAGAGGCAAACTCTCCGGCTACCAGTAGCGGCATGGCAAAAAGCAAGGGAAGCAATTTCGGGAGCAGTTCCGATGATAGCAGACGCTTCACACGAGGATCTATTAGCATACCAATACCTACTTCATCGCAAGAAGAGATACCTACTCAGGATGCAGAGACAACTCGATGAAAGGAAAAGAGTAGCCGACGAATCTAGCCTACAGCGAGCACACTTAAGTTCCACTCGAGGATTAAGGAGCGTAACAGGAGGAGCACCGCCAAGAAGAGGAACATCTTGATTGGAGAATATCCCTGAAGCAGAAAGAGGAGGACCCATCCGGGATCTTGATCTATCATTCATGTCGATCAATCAAGCAGGAAACATCAAGGCAAAAACGGCTCAGGCAACCATTATGGCCGCACAAACATATCTACTCACAACTCAGCCCGCACCCGACGATCCTCGCATGGCCCTCCACCACTCCGCCCTGATGAACCTCGGCATGGCCAGAGCATCTCTTGCGCAAACAAAACAAGGAACCACACGACAGATTGATAGATCCCCACACCGTCGCAGCAACCCTCAGCAAGTGGGACACACCCGATGACCTCGATCGCCATAGCGGGTTCACTTTTCAGAATCAGAGCCGCAAAACGATGCAAGAAACGACATCACTCAGCGAAGGATCAGCCAGTCCAGAGAAGAACGCATCACCCGAAGATATCACGACGGAGAAAGCGAGGAAGAGCAAGAACTATGCGGAACCAGTTGCTTTACCCGATGGGTTCGCAAGACTCCGGTACCATGAGACTTTAAATTACCTCAAGATCGTCAAAAGTACGATGATCTCCAAGAACCCGAAGCTTGGCGGACAGATTATCTGGCAACTGTCAGGCTACAAGGCGGATCCAAAGCTACTGCCATGCAGAGCTTAGAGCTGCACCTAACTGGTGCGGCACGCTGAAATGGATCGTATGGGCACCTAGAGGAGGGTGAATAGGTGCTACTTCAAATTTTAATGCTTTTTCAATTTTAGGATTAGCACAAAGGGTAAATTCTCTAGATATACTATTAGGTGGAATTTCCCTATATGTAAACCTATCTACTAGCGAGTAAAGAGCGAGTGGAAGAGGAACGGGTAAACTGAAGTGAAGCACGCGGAGACATGGGATTTGTTTTACCGTAGTTCCTTCCTTGTTAAGGGAAGTACGTCTGCGTTGGAGGGGTGGGTGGTAATAAGACCACCACGCCACAATAGGCCTCACCCTGTTCTCCGATGGATCCCGCCACCAAAGGCATGATTCACCTTTCCACTATAGGGACCCTTCGAGGCGGGTACCGGTGCCTTTACACAACTAGCGGGGCACAACTCCACAATCAAGTTGGGGGCTCTCGTAATGACAATAAGCTGCCACAAGAACAAGTTATCAATAACAAAGAACAAGATCTTGATATTGACAAGAATACTAGATCAGGGATTTCTCCAAATGAATGGAGAGGAGTTGATGCACTTGATTCGTGATGACGATGATGATCCTCTCCTCCTTCAATTCCCCCAAAGATCGAAGCCTTCGGGTGGTTGAAGTGGGAGATCTAAAATGGGAGCTCTTGCAAAGGGTCTAAACAATTTCGAATGAATCAAGAGTTCTGCTTGTTGGGGAAGAAGGGATATTTACACCCCTTCCAAAACCAAGCCGTTGGAGCTTTCGAGGGCCGGATAATCCGGCCCAAGTGGGGGCCGGATTATCTGGCATGGGGAAACTCCGCCCCAGACTCAGATTATCTGGCACAAAAACCGGCCACGGACAGAAGCTCACGCAGACTTGCCCTTCACACTTTCTTCTGGGGATCGGATTATCCGGCCTAGGGAAAGGCCGGATTATCCAGCTGCTAGAAAAGTCTGCCCAGCCACGGAATATTAGGGGGAAATTCCGCCCCCAGATAGAAGCTTGTGCAGGAGCTCACTTGGGCGATTTCCCTAGGGCTGGCTTATCCGCCCCAACCAGAGGGTCGGATTATCCGGTCCAGGGAGAAAATCTGCCCCAGAGCCAGAATTTTCCGGGGGGAAATCCGCCCCCAGACAGAGACTTGTGCAGAGCCATCCTTGCCCAAGGTGGTCTGGCCGGATTATCCGGCCCATGATAGGGGCGGATAATCCGACCCCAAAAACTCTCAAAACCTCCTGCAACACTTAGTGCACATTAGAATAATCCATGGTATTGTTATCTAACACACAAAACCTGGGAAATTATGAAATGTTCTTTCAATCTCCCTCTTTTTGGTGTTACATGACAATACTAGGATTTGCAAGAAGAATTAAAAGACCACCAACAAAACATGGAAGAGACTCCCCCTCAATGTGTGCATATTAGAGATTTGCATTTGAATACAAATGCACACAAGTAGATGAAAGTCTATTCCATTGAAATATAAATAACATAATCATACCACCGAGATAATGAGAGAGGCGTCCTTGAAATATCTAGAATTATCAACGTGATAACCAATATACGCGCCTTCCTTGTGATAGATTACCAGCATAGGATATGAGTAAATGAATCCATAGGCATAATCCATTACATAAATCCAGACAACCACCGACACAAAGTCTCAAACATACCACAACCCACAAATAAAGTTTAACGCTAAATGGACACAAGCAGGAAAACGACGAATGAAAAAGTGCAAATGCTTGTGCCCGACCCATGCAAATCCTCGAAGTCCTAATAGAACTACTTCTCCCCCTTTGGCATCGAGACGCCAAAAAGGAAGAAGAGCGATGCTAGCGCCCCAAGGTATCACTCGTAGTCCTCGTCCTCGTCCTCGTTCCCACCATCATCTTCATCCTCAAGCTCCTCAGTGTCATCGTCCTCATCATCAGCAGTGGGCGTAGAAGGGAACAAGTGACACTCCAGCTCTCCATAGTTCAACCCAGAAGAAGAGTTCCACCGGGCATATGGTGTGGGAGGAGTAGGAGCCGGGGGATCACCAGAGGCACCAGTCACATGGTGAAGGATGAGCTGCTGAGAGTGAGCCAACTCATGGCGCTGCTTGTAGGCCACATACTATCCCTTGCATGTGTCCACGCCCATGCAAAGAATGTGGCGCTGGAACCAGTTCAGCTGCTTGATCTCACGAGCAACGTGAGGTACTGGAGGCCTGCGAGCATCCCTCATGAGAGCCTCGGGAGTAGAAGAGGGGTGAGAGGTCTTCCGAGCCTTGTTGTAGATCTTCTTGGCCTTATGCACAACATCAATGTTGAAATCTTTAGAGGGGAGCAGGTGCCTAATGAGCATCATAATGTAGGGAGCATACAGAATGGACAACCGGTTGAACATCGCATCAATCAGTTCATGGTGGATGAAGTCCATCACATCCATCTTGTACTGCATGGACTCATCCTCGCACGAGGCAACCTCATGAGAGAATGCAAGGAGCTAGACAAGGTGACCACGGATGCTATCATTGTTGCCTCCACTCGGAGTGATGGAGTCACGGAAGAGGCCCGCTAAGGCAACATAGATATGAGCAAGACCAGCAAGAGTGCCCACAATGCCATTATCCACTGTGCAAGGAGAGAGAGCTGCATCTTTGTTGGGCTTCAGCTGTGTGATGATGCGGTGGCCACTGGCCCTATCCCTGCTGCGGAAAGAGTATCCAAGAACCTCGGCAAACACACGAAAATCAGCAGTCATAGGCCTGTCATGAGTCATCCACTTCATAGTGCGATGCTCATCTCCACAAATAACCAAAGTGGAAAAGAACTGCTTCACCACCTCAGAGTCATATGAGCACTGGAGAGACATGAGATGGTGCAGCCCCATCCGCTCAGCCACAAACATTGCATCCACAAGGTGGGGCTTCTCCAGAGCCTCAGCAAGAACCAGTGGGTGCATAGACCTAATGTTCAGCCTGGCATACACATCTTCATAAATCCCTTTCTATTCAGCACACCAAAAGCGAGAATCCGCCAGCTCAGAATCACGGGGCAGCTCTGCAAACAAATCATGGTGACGGATAGAGGAATAAGTGACAGGATCCATAGCCTTGTAGTTGATCTTGGGCTCTTTGCCCTTCCTCTTGGACACACCCCTCCTGGATCTCTCCCGCTTCTCTTGTTCAGCCATGCGTTCAGCCTCCTTTTCTCTTCTCCTCAGCTCAACTTTGTCCATTGTATTGCCTTCATTGTCTACCCCGAAATAGATAGTGTGAGGACGACGCTTGTAAGTCTTGTGAGCACTTCAACCACCTGTGAATAGAATAAGAGCGATACCATGGGGATAATCACACACACAAGTCCAGGAGAGAGCATGGAAACAGTAGACAAAAAGTTCATGAGTCAAATCTACGCAATGCACACAATATGGTGAAACTGAACCAGAGTTGAATCTGTCAGGCCGGATTATCCGGCCTGGCCAGGGGCGGATAATCCGGCCCTGGCAGAAATTTTTGATTTCACCTAGATTGAGATGCAAAAAGTAGATCGGGCCTAGAAACTTCAAGTCTACGAGTTCTATGCGAGAACACATCCTTCTAGACAACGTTCCACCCAACAAATGACACATCTAGCCAAAGATGGGGAGAGAGGGAGTTACCCTCACTCATTGGAGGAAGAACACGGAGGAGAAGGTACCCGGAGGCGCGGAGAAGAAGATCTGGGGAGGCCCAGAAAATCCGGTGGCCGGAGAGGCTCCGGGGAGGGTGGGGGACGGCAGGCGGCAGCTGAGGAGGAGGAGGAGAGGGTTAGGGGAGAAGAACTGCTCGTTATGAGCCCTTCCCCCTAATCCCTCCCCTTTAAGATGAGATCCGCCAGGGCTGGATTATCCGGCCTACACTTGGGCCGGATTATCCGGCCTCAAATCTGAATTTCTGTTGTACACAGATTCAGGCCCGCGCATCCCCAAACAACACCCCCACAAGGTGTACAAGGGACTTGTGTGCAAGAATAGATGGCTTAGGGGTAGGGAACGGCTTAGGATTAAGAGAGCCAAACTAAGATGGTACTATACACTCAATATTGCAAGAACCAAATCAAATAAGAGCCAAAACTGAGTGTGATTCCCATAAGAGCATGAGATGAGCAAAAAACAACCAAAAAGATCCACAAAAATCCAATTCTCCTCGAGGGAGAGGGTGGTGGCCGTAGCCACCTTGTTGGAGTGTATGGTGTGACACCGCGAAGATATATCTTGGGTTCACGACCAATACTCATCAATAAGCTCACATATCACAAAATGATATTAAGAGAAATGATTTATCTTGCTTTTGGCATTATGGGGGAGGGATAGCCCAATTAATTAGGACCACACTCCCCCTATATCCATGCCCACATCTAGACCAAATAAGACTGAGATGTACGAGTGAGTGCATGGGTACTCAAGACAAGCTCCTGGAATCAATGATATTTAGCTCATTCCTCAAGTAGCAGAATCTTGCTTCATCAAGTGGCTTTGTAAAATATCAGCAAGTTGGTTCTTCATGCTCACAAAAGATAGATCAATATCGCCTCGAGCAACATGGTCTCGAATAAAATGATTCCGAATCTCAATATGCTTTGTCCTTGTGTGCTGTACCAGATTGTACTCAATTTTGATTGCACTTTCATTATCACATAAAAGAGGCACTTTGTCACAATTGACACCGTATTCCTTTAAAGTTTGCCTCATCCACAATAACTGAGTGCAAGCGCTAGCAGTAGCAACATATTCAGCTTCGGCGGTGGAGAGAGATATAGAATTCTGCTTTTTAGATGACCAACACACTAGACATCTTCCCAAGAATTGACAAGCTCCAGAAGTGGATCTCCGATCATCCTTATCACCAGCCCAATCTGAATCAGTCTAACCACATAGAGAGAAATTGGAGCCCTTGGGATACCATAGACCAAAGTTAGGGGAATGAACCAAATATCGAAAGATCCTCTTGACCGCCACTAAGTGGCTTTCTTTAGGAGCTGCTTGATACCTTGCACACACCCCCACACTCAACACAATATCGGGTCTAGATGCGCAGAGGTAAAGAAGAGAGCCGATCATGGACCGGTATACCTTTTGGTCCACATCTTTACCATGTGGGTTATGTTCAAAATGACATTTTGTTTGCATTGGAGTGGCGACACCATTAAGATTCATCATCTTGAATCTCTTGAGCATGTCTTGGATGTAGTTTGCTTGATTGATGAAGGTTCCTTCTCTAAGTTGCTTGATCTCAAATCCAAGAAAGAACCGTAATTCCCCCATCATAGACATCTCAAACCTGTCAGTCATAAGCTTTGAAAATTCATCATTAAAAGCTTTATTAGTAGAACCAAAGATGATATCGTCTACATATAGTTGGCATACGAATAGCTCCCCCTTAACCTTCTTAGTAAAAAGAGTGGGATCAATTTGCCCAACTTCGAAGCCACGGTCTAGCAAAAGCTCTTTAAGGTGCTCATACCACGCACGTGGGGCTTGTTTAAGGCCATAGAGTACCTTATCAAGTTTGTAGACATGGTTCGGGAAAGGATCCTCAAATCCTGGGGGTTGCTTTATATATACCAACTCATGTAGAGGACCATTAAGGAAAGCACTCTTGACGTCCATTTGCTGCAATTTAAAATTATTATGGGCAGCATAAGCAAGAAGGGTACGGATGGACTCAAGTCGAGCCACTGGAGCATAGGTCTCGCTGAAGTCAATGCCCTCAACTTGAGAGTAGCCTTGAGCCACAAGTCTCGCCTTGTTCCTCACAACAATGCCATTCTCATCTTGCTTGTTTTTAAATATCCATTTAGTACCGGTAACATTGCGGCAATCTTTGGGTTTCTCCACGAGTTTTCAAACCTTGTTGCGCTCGAAATTATTCAATTCTTCATGCATAGCAACAACCCAGTCCGGATCTTCAAGAGCTTCAAAAACTTTCTTGGGTTCCACCATTGAGATGTGAGCTTGATGCTCACCAAAACTTGCCAATTCCCTTCTTGTAGAAACCCTTCATAAAAGGTCACCTACAACCTTGTCGAGGGTGTGACCTCTTAACTCAAGGTTCCGATCAGCACGAGCCTTGCTACGAAGTTCAATAAGCTTGTTGTCTCTTGCTGGAATAGTTTCATCACTTGAATCTTCATTGGAATCATTTGCTCGACCTTGATTAGAATCTGGGATAACAGTAGTAGGCGGTGATGAAACGTGCCCTTGAGATGAGTCAGTAGCCGTAACAGGAGACTGCTGAACAACAGGAGAGTCAGGGCCGGATAATCTAGCTGATGGAGAGGCCGGATAATCCAGCCTGGGAGAACTTGTAGCAGCCTCATCAGGCTGACTGGGACTTGCTTGAGCTGGCGAGGGGCCGGATAATCCAAGGTCACCCGAAAAATCCGGCCTGGAGCTTGCAGCGACTTCTTCAACACCAGGTGTAGGCTGTTCATCAGGATGGGGTTAGCCGGATAATCCGGTGTCAACCGGATAATCTGGCCTGGAGCTTGCTGGAACATCTTGACCTTCAGCAGTCGATGGAGATGGTGTAGAAGTTACTCCCGTGGTTGGAACATGATGAATATGTGTAGATGAGGGCTCTTCATGAGTAGAGCATTATCCTTCCCGATCCGCCACAAGGGGTTCCTCAATGGGGCGAAAAAATCCCACGCCCATTCTTCTTATGGCATCTTGGGGTATTTCAACATCTGCATCACAAACATCAACTTGCCCCGCACGGGAGCCGTCATTTTCTTCGAACACCACACTACAAGATTCTACAACAGTTCCGGAGAGCTTATTGTAGACTGTATAAGTGTGGGATTCGGCACCATAACCAACAAAAATACCTTCTAGAGCCTTAGATTCAAACTTAGATAAACGAACTCCCTTGATAAGAAAGAAGCACTTACACCCGAATACCCGAAAGTATGAGATGTTTGGCTTGTTACCGGTAAGTATTTCATACGGAGTCTTGTCCAAGATCTTACGGAGGTATAACCGGTTGGATGAATGACAAGCGGTAGAGATTGCTTCAACCCAGAAGTTATATGGAGACTTGAATTCGGCTAGCATTGACCTTGCCATGTCCATTAGAGTCCGATTCTTCCTCTCGGATACACCATTTTGTTGAGGGGTGTACGCAGCGGAATATTGATGTCTTATCCCCTCTTCACTAAGGAACTCATTTAAGGTGTAGTTCTTGAACTCAGAGCCGTTATCACTTCTTATAGCCAGAATAAGGACATTGTGTTGACGTTGAACCTTGTTGGCAAAGTCGATGACCATTTGTTGAGTTTCACTTTTCAACTTGAAGAAATAAACCCAAGTGTATCTTGAGTAATCATCAACAATAACTAGACAGTACTTCTTCCCACCGAGGCTTGCATGAGATGGAGGACCGAAGAGGTCCACATGAAGGAGCTCTAAGATCCTTTTTGACGAGATAATAGTCTTCCTTGGATGAGGAGAGTCATGCATTTTCCCTTCAACACAGGCCCTGCAAACACGATCTTGGGCAAAGGAGACATTTTCTTTTAGTCCAAGGATGTGGCCACCCTTGTGGAGACTTTGCAAAGTTCTCATATTGACGTGGGCTAGTCGGTGATGCCATAACCAACCCATGTTAGCCTTTCCAAAAAGACACATCGCGCCTGTAGTGGTTTTCCCCGAAAAGTCCACCACATACAGGTCATTTTCGACATATCCCATGAAAGTGACTTTCAGAGACTTGCTCCACAAGAGTACCACCAAATCAACATCCATAAAAACTACAAATCCCATCTTACCAAGGGCGCGAACTGAAAGTAAATTGTACCCGAGGGTCTCAACAAACATGACGTCCACGAGAGAGATATCGTGAGCCACCACAACTTTGCCGAGACCCAATACCTCAGATTTTGACTTGTCACCATAGGAGACGGTTATATGATCAGAATTTGGCCGCATTGATACGCCCATTTTGCATCACTATTCTATGTCTTAATTCACTATTATTCATTGATATATTTCGTATTGAGAGGTGATACTTATGTTATTTCATCTATTTTTGCATGGTTGATGACTTTTGTAGCATGGACCGCTGCAGTCAGGATTCTAATGGAAAAGGTGCTGTTTGGAGGCAAAATTCGCGAAGATCAGAAAATCCAGGAAAATATATGGAAAATCCTATTTTTCCAGAAGACTCAGGATGCCAGAATATGGAGTGGAGGTGGGCCACAGGGGGCCCACACCACCCCATGGCGCGGGCGGGCCTAGGCCGCGCCTGGGAGTGGTGTGGCCGCCCTGGCCCACTCCAGCCTCTCCCCTCTAGCGTATATCATCCCCCACGAAACCCTAAGACTCGGGGAGCGACCACAGAAAGATTCCGCCGCCTCTACGGGGCGGAAAACACCGAGAGAGAAAGATCTCTCCGACAGACAGATTTCTGCCGGGGGAATTCCTTCCCGGAGAGGGGAGATCGTCGCCATTAACACCACCATCAAGCTGGACTTCATAGGGATCATCATCATCACGACCACCATCATAACCATCAGCACCCTCATCACCATCTCCATATTGTTGTAACAATTGCGTTGAATCTTGCATAGTTCATAGGGGAAACTTTCCCGATGTTGATTACTCTTTGTAGTTGATGCTATTGAGTGAACCTTTGAATTATTGTTTATGTTCAGATTGTTATACATCATTATTCCATCTCTGATCATGATCCATATGATGTCTTGTGATTAGTTCATTTTGTTCTTGAGGACATGGAAGAAGTCTTGTTGTTAGTAGTGGAGTTGCGTTGAGAAAGATTCAATAGATTGTTATTTAAGTTGTGGTGTACTTCTTCTAGTGGTGTCATGTGAACGTCGACTACATGACACTTCACCTATATGGGCCTAGGGGAATGCATTGTGTGTTTGGCTACTAATCGTAGGGGTTGTCGGAGTGACAGAAACCTGAACCCCCGTTAGGAAACCATTGCACAAGGGACGTAAGGGTCTTAGAGTTGAAAGCTGTGGTTAGGTTTCTACCCTAATTACTTTCTTGTACTTACGGATGTTTGCAAGGGGTATAATCACAAGTATGTATTAGTATTGGATGGGGCGGTACATTAGCACAGGTTCACCCACACAACACTTAGCAAGCTAAAGAAGATTAATCGACTATATGAAGCGAAAGCACTTGACAGTCTTCCCATGTGTCCTCGAGAATGTTTGGTCATCTTAAGAAATACAAACGGCTTGTCCTTTGCTGCATAAAGGATTGGGCCACTTGCTGCATTTATTCCTACTGTCTTTTATTTTACTCATACTTTGTTTACTTGCTTTATCAAAAACCCCTAAAAATCCGTTTGCTAAGTATTTGCAGAGAATTTCTGATCCATACCACTAGCCAGCACCTTCTGCTCCTCATTGGGTTCGACACTCTTACTTATCGAAAATACTGTGATACGCCCCCTATACTTGTGGGTCATCAAGACTATATTCTGGCGCCGTTGCCGGGGAGTGAAGCGCTATTGGAGAGTGGAACTGGTAAAGGAAACTTCTACTGTGAGTATTGTTTACTTCTGTTAGTTGCTTTATTTTTGTTATGGATAATTCGCTGAGTTTCTTATTTGGTAATGCTACTACCACTGCTAAGGTAGTAGATAAGCCACCACCTGTTGAGAATGATGTTTTCAAAATACCTACAAGAATTATTGATCGTGTTATGGATAACTACTATGTTAGGGATGGAACTGTCCATCCCGGTGATCATTTACTCTTTATACACCAATTATGCGGGTTGTTCAAGTGTGCAGGTATTACTACAGATCAAGTCAAGAAGAAGTTATTCTCCTTATCACTGAAAGGAAGAGCCGAGGAATGGTATAAGCTGCTGAAGAATGGTCAAGCTCTAGAATGGGAGGAAATAGTGCCTCTCTTTTATTCAAAGTTTTATCCTCCTAGTGAGATTCATAAAGATCAGAATCAAATATACAACTTTTGGCCTCTTGATGGAGAGAGTAATGCTCAAGCTTGGGGAGATTGAAGTTACTAATGCTCAAATGTCCCATTCATGAGCTCCCCAACAGTATTATTATCAATAACTTTTATGCAAGGCTCCCTCTACATGATAAGGATTTATTGGATGCTTCTTGTGCTGGATCATTCACTCGTATGTAAGAAGAAGCTAAATGGGACCTTCTAGACTGTATTCAAGACAATGCTGAAGCTTGGGAGAATGACAAAGGTAGAAAGTCGGGTATAAATTATGATTATGAATGCATTGAATCTTTTATGGGAACTGATGACTTTCAAAATATTAGTAATATTTATGGTCTTGATTTGCAAGTTATTACGAATTGCTTTAGAGCTTTTGCTCCCTATATTGAAATTCCAAAAAGGGGATGGAAGAAGTACCATGCACCTTACAAAGATATTGTTGACTATGCTCCTATTGGAAGTGCTGAGTATTGCATTATTGACCCCATCTTACCTGAACCTTATATCGAGAAGATTCCCTCCCCTGAAAAGGTAAAGGACCATCCAATGATAACTAATGTAATCACCAAAAGTGAAAAAAGAACTGTAAAACCTGATGAACAAATAAACATTGAACCTGTGGTAGCAATTGTGAAAGACCTTGTCACTAAAAGCGTAGAAGATGGGCATATAGTCTTTTGTGAGGATGCTTCTAATATTGTTTCACATCCCAATAGAACTAAAAAGGCTAGTGTTCCTGTGTTTTCTGTTAGAATTGGTGATCATTGCTATTATGGTTTATGTGATATTGGTGCAAGTTCTAGTGCTATTCCTTATGAGCTTTATAGAGAAATTATGCATGAGATCAGTCCTTGCGAGTTGGAAGAGATTGATGTGGTTATTCACCTTGATAATAGAGAGACCATCTCTCCAATTGGTAGTGTACGAGACGTGGAAGTTCTTTGTGGTAAGATTAAGTACCCCGCTGATTTTCTAGTACTTGGTTCGGCTGCTAGTAAAATCTACCCTATCATTTTTGGTAGACCTTTCTTGAGTACTTGTGGAGCTATCATTGATTGCAAGAGGGAGAAAATCCTGACTAAGTTTGATGGGGAATCTTATGAGTTTAATTTTTCGAAATTTACTAAAGAACATTGCGAAGAGGAAACCCATAATGAGGATTTTAGGGTTGAACAACTTGCTTCTATTTCTCTTGCTCCTAACAATGCTTTGCAGCAATTTATGGAAGATCATGAAAGTGAAATCTTCATGGAAGAAAGAATGAGATTGACAGGATCCTCCATGATCAACCTAAGATGCTTAAGCACGACTTGCCTGTGGAAGACTTGGGTACCACGATGCCACCTAAAAAGGATCTGGTTTTCGATCTAAAACCTCTCCCTGATGATCTTAAATCTGCTTTTATTGATGATAAAAAGATATATCCTGTTATTATTAGCGCTAAACTTTCAGGGAAGGAAGAAGAAAGATTATTGGAGGTTTTGAGGAAACACCGAGGAGCTATGGGCTATACTCTAGATGATTTGAAAGGGATTTCACCTACTATATGTTAGAATTCTATCAACATAGAACCAGATGCGAAGCCAGTAGTGGAACACCAACGACGTTTAAATCCTAAGATGAAGGAAGTGGTAAGGAATGAGGTATTTAAACTCCTTGATGCTGGTATTATTTACCCTATTGCTGATAGTGAATGGGTTAGTCCTGTTCATTGTTTTCCTAAAAAGGGAGGTATTACCATTGTCCCTAATGATAATGATGAGCTTATTCCTCAAATAATAGTGGTAGGCTACAGGATGTGCATCGATTTTAGGAAAGTCAATAAAGTTACTAAGAAAGATCACTACCCGCTTCCTTTTATTGATCAAATGTTGGAAAGGTTGTCTAAAAAGACCCATTTTTGTTTTCTTGATGGTTATTATGGTTTCTCTCAAATTGTTGTTAAACAACAAGATCAAGAAAAAACTACTTTTACTTGCCCTTATGGAACTTATGCTTATAGACGTATGCCTTTTGGTTTATGTAATACTCCTGCTACTTTCCAAAGGTGCATGTCTACTATCTTTCATGGATTTTGTGGGGAAATTGTAGAAGTGTTCATGGATGACTTTTCTGTCTATGGAACTTCTTTTGATAATTGTCTGCACAACCTTGATAAAGTTTTGCAGAGATGTGAAGAAACTAATCTTGTTCTTAATTGGGAGAAATGCCACTTCATGGTTAATGAAGGGGTTGTTCTTGGTCATAAAGTTTCTGAAAGAGGCATAGAAGTTGATAGAGCCAAGGTTGAGGCAATTGAGAAGATGCCATGCCCAAGAGACATCAAAGGTATTCGTAGTATCCTTGGTCATGCTGGTTTCTATAGAAGGTTTATTAAAGACTTTTCTAGGATATCAAAACCCCTTACTAATCCTCTTCAAAAAGATGTACCCTTCGTTTTTGATGATGATTGTAAGGAAGCTTTTGAAACTCTTTAGAAGGCTTTAACTACAGCCCATATTGTTCAACCACCTGATTGGAGTTTACCCTTTGAAATAATGTGTGATGCTAGTGATTTTGCTGTAGGTGCTGTCCTTGGGCAACGTATTGATAAAAAGCTAAACGTTATCCATTATGCTAGTAAGACTCTAGACGCTGCTCAAAGGAATTATGCTACTACTGAAAAGGAATTTCTAGCTGTTGTTTTTGCTTGTGATAAGTTTAGGCCCTATATTGTGGACTCAAAAGTAACCATTCATACTGATCATGCTGTTATTAAATATCTTATGACGAAGAAGGACACTAAGCCTAGGCTTATTAGATGGGTACTGCTTTTACAAGAGTTTGATCTACATATAGTAGATAAAAAGGGTGCTGAAAATCCTGTAGCTGATAATTTATCTCGTTTGGAAAACATCTCTTTTGACCCTATGCCTATTAATGATAGTTTCCCGAATGAACAGTTAGCTGCAGTGGGGCTGAGCTCGCGAGGAAGCCCTTGGTATGCTGATTATGCTAAATTTATTGTCTCCAAGTATTTGCCTCCAACTTTTACAGCTCAGCAAGGAAGAAAGTTCTTCTATGATGTGAGACATTATTTTTGGGATGACCCACACTTATACAAAGAAGGAGTTGATGGTATTATGCGAAGATGTGTTCCAAAATATGAACAAAAAGAGATATTGCTTAAATGCCATGGTAGCGCCTATGGAGGACATCATGCAGGAGATAGAACTGCACAAAAGGTACTACAATCAGGTTTCTACTGGCCTACCCTTTTTAAAGATGCAAGAAAATTTGTTTTATCTTGTGATGAATGTCAGCGTGTTGGTAATATTTCTAGATGCAATGAAATGCATATGAACTACTCTCTAGTTATTGAACCTTTTGATTGTTGGGGATTTGACTTTATGGGTCCTTTCCCTCCTTCGAAAGGCTACACTCATATTCTTGTTGCCGTAGATTATGTTACTAAGTGGGTAGAAGCCATTCCTACAAATAGTGCTGACGGGGAAACCTCTCTAAAAATGCTTAAAGATGTTATCTTTCTGAGGTTTGGAGTGCCTAGGTATCTCATGACTGATGGGGGTTCGCATTTCATTCATGGCGGTTTTAGGAAGACCCTCGCTAAATATGATGTTAATCATAGAATTGCTTCAGCTTATCACCCCCAAACTAGCGGGCAAGTAGAGTTATCAAATAGAGAAATTAAATCTATCTTGCAAAAGACTGTTAATAGGTCTAGAAAAAACTGGGCTAAGAAGTTGAATGATGCTTTATGGGCTTATAGAACTGCTTACAAAAATCCTATGGGAATGTCTCCTTATAAAATGGTCTATGGGAAAGCTTGCCACCTACCGTTAGAATTAGAACACAAAGCTTACTGGGCAGTGAAAGAACTAAATAGATATTGTAAGCTCGCTGGTGAGAAAAGATTATTTGACTTAAGTTCTTTAGATGAATGGAGGAGTGAAGCCTATGAGAATGCTAGGCTCTTTAAGGAAAAAGTTAAAATATGGCATGACAAGCGAATACTTAAGAGAGAATTTCATGTTGGTGAGAAAGTTCTATTGTATAGGTCTCGTCTCAGATTTTTTGCAGGTAAGCTACTATCAAAATGGGAAGGACCTTTCATCATTGAAGAATTATACCATTCAGGAGCAATAAAAATTTCTTCTCTAAAAGATAATACTACACAAGTAGTGAATGGATAGCGACTCAAACACTATATTGCTGGAGATTCTTACAATGAAGATGTTGATGCCTTTCAAGTTATAACTCTAGAGAAATTCATTGAGGACCAAATTCAGAGACCTGCAGAGTCTGTTTCCAACTAGGTAACAGTTCTGGTAAGAAAAGTTCCGCGAAAATACAATCCAACTATATTTTTGCAGTTTTCAGTCAATAAGGAAAGCTACGAAGCGAAAAGGGACGGAAACGGAGCCAGGGTGGCCCACACCACCCCATGGCGCGGGCCCACCCCTGGTCGCGCCACCAGGTGGTGAGGCCACCCAGGACTCCGCCTCTGACTCGTTTTCTCCCAGTACCTTCCTTTTGAGGAGAAACTTCATAATATATAACCCCCCCGGATCTTCCGAGGTTCGTATATCGTGCTTTCGTCGTGCTTTTGTTTTGATCTGTTTCTGCCAGGTAGAATCCCAGATTTGGAGCCACAATGTCTTCCTCTGGATCATCCAAGGGATATTCCTTAGAAGATATCATCAACCCATACATGAGAGAATTGAAGATTCATCCCAAGGAGTTGTTGCTCAAAGGTGGAGAGGTCCAGATTAAAGAGGTTCAAGGCCCTAAAGGTGAAGGAAGTCTGGAGGACGGGATGGAAGCACTAGAGCATGATGTCTTTAGGTACAAGAAGATGGTGGAGCACGAAGTGGATATCATCCATAAGAATTGTTCCAAACTCATCACCGAGCACCAGAAGGAGACTGCTGAACTCAAAAACGAAGTCCTCTCACTCCGCCAAACAACCAACGAACTGCAAGCACAGTTCTATGATGTTCAAAATCAAAATTGTGAGTATGAGGCTAGATTTAAATGCATAAGTGCTGCTGCAAGTTTCGGGATGTTGGAAACCACGATGTCCTTTGTTGATGGGAAGCCTTTACCCTGGAAGACGGACGAAGATGAGAGGATACCACCACCACCAAAGGAGTAATTCGTCATCAGGTTTGGCATCCCCTTGGTTTGTTCCAAGCTTGGGGGAGTGCCGCGGTATCATATCATTATCTTCTATCTTTTTACCTTATTAGTAGAGTCATATCATGAATAAAGGAGTTATTTTGTAGTATGGTTTGCATTATGGAAGTGTCCCCTCTCTTGTTAGATATGTATCCCTTGGTGTGAGTTTCTGTTATGGAATATTAATGAAAAGTTCTATCATTCACTCTTTTGCATAGCTTATATTAGTTTTCAATTCGTGGTTATATGATTGATCTTGTTGTTAGTATTGGTAGCACTTTGGGATCATTGAGTTAATTTAGTTGGTTTTGGCAAACCTGGCTCGGTCAGTAGCAACACTATTTTTGGGAGTTGAATGAAAAAGATAAAGGTATTCTAAAGAAAAATTATTTCATCATCTTTCTTTCTTGATTTGCTCATAAGTTTAGTATTCTCTAGTTAAGATCTTTTGTGCTTCCAAGGAAGATTGCATGTTTGTCTTTATCACTTGTATGATTGTTTGTTTCCTTCAACTCTTATACTTGCTACCCAGCCTTGCTAGCCAAAAACCTGTACTGAGAGGGTATTCTTCTCGTGCATCCACGTCCTTTAAACCAAAACCTTTGCCATTTGTGTCCACCATACCTACCTAGTAGAATTATTGCTATTCCAAGTAAATTCTTGTTTTGTCTACCTCCCAAATTAAACTTGTTATGTGAAAATTAGTGATTAAAGCTCTCACGAACTTGATGGCACACTTTACTTTCTTGCATTTAAAAAACTTGAACCATTGGGTCCTTCTTTGTTGCGTATATGCTTGCGCTTTATGAGTTGAAGTTAGCAGAACCATGTATCATGGGGACCGCTTTCAACACTTCATTAGTACTTGTACCTAGTTGATATCATGTTCTTTTGCTTATGGATCCCGGCGGTGTGAAATAAAAGTGGAACTTATAAGATCATGGAGTTTATATGTGTGTTAGAGAAACGCCTGTGCCGCTAGCCTAAGCCATCCCTAATCATGGTGGAAACTTGCAACATAACTATAGTGAGCATTCTATGAAGCATCCTCAATAAAAACCTATGCAAATAGCAAATAAAAAGATCGCTGAGATACTCACTATCTGCTTGCCTTGTCATTTTGATTATGGGATAGCTCTTGTGTCATGTGCAAGGGGTACCCCATTGGCGGTTCTCAATGATACGCATGTATTTACAATGACAAGAGCTTGCTCGTGACTGAAGTTGAGTAGCATGAGGATCGGTACTCATAAGTAAGGGGCATGAGATTTCAACTTATAACTTGTCAAACATATCCTCTTAGTTGTGTCACTTTAACCTTAATCACGTAAAGATGCCTATGATAGGGGCAATGAGAGATGAAAGCTAGTAAGTATCATAATTTTTGGGAGCTCTTTATGAGACTTGCAATCCCTGCTTCCCTCTACGAAGGGCCTTTCTTTTACTTTGTAGTTGAGTCAGTAAACCTACTCCCTTCTATCTCAGCAAGTATTTTGAGTTGTTGTGTTTCATTCATTCATATGATGATTTATTCAATCATGTTTCTTATGTTCCTTGTTTTGCACATTTGCTCTTATCTTGAAGTTTACTACTTTGAAAGCTTTCATTGAAAACCAGCTATTTGTGAACTCTAGCAAATTATCAACTATTCTTCGACCAAGAGCTAAGTTTGCCATTACCAATTACGATTCACTTTATGTATCTTTATTGTGTTTCCTTTACTCACTGCAAGTTGAGTTATATAACAGTGAGTTGTCTTCTATTATGATCTATGTATTTGATGAATGTGATGCTTCTTGTCCGTATTCTTTTATCGACTCTTCACTCCATAAACTTGAGGTCATGTTTATTGAGCTCAGTTTCGCTTGGGGACAAGCGAAGTCTAAGCTTGGGGGGAGTTGATACGTCAATTTTGCATCACTATTCTATGTCTTAATTCACTATTATTCATTGATATATTTTGTATTGAGAGGTGATACTTATGTTATTTCATCTATTTTTGCATAGTTGATGACTTTTGGAGCATGGACCGCTGCAGTCAGAATTCTGATGGAAAAGGTGTTGTTTGGAGGCAAAATTCGCGAAGATCAGAAAATCCAGGAAAATATACGGAAAATCCTATTTTTCTAGCAGACTCATGATGCCAGAAGATGGAGTGGAGGTGGGCCACAGGGGGCCCAAACCACCCCATGGCACGGGCAGGCCTAGGCCGCGCCTGGGAGTGGTATGGCCGCCCTGGCCCACTCCAGCCTCTCCCCTCTGGCGTATATCATCCCCACGAAACCCTAAGACTCGGGGAGCGACCACAGAAAGATTCCGCCGCCTCTGCGGGGTGGAAAACACCGAGAGAGAAAGATCTCTCGGGCAGACAGATTTCTGCCGGAGGAATTCCTTCCTGGAGAGGGGAGATCGTCGCCATCAACACCACCATCAAGCTGGACTTCATCGGGATCATCATTATCATCACCACCACCATCACCATCAGCACCCTCATCACCATCTCCATATTGCTGTAACAATTGCGTTGAATCTTGCATAGTTCATAGGGGAAACTTTCCCGGTGTTGATTACTCTTTGTAGTTGATGCTATTGAGTGAACCTTTGAACTATTGTTTATGTTCAGAGTGTTATACATCATTATTCCATCTCTGATCATGATCCATATGATGTCTTGTGAGTAGTTCGTTTTGTTCTTGAGGACATGGGAGAAGTCATGTTGTTAGTAGTGGAGTTGTGTTGAGAAAGATTCAATAGTTTTTATATTTAAGTTGTGGTGTACTTCTTCTAGTGGTGTCATGTGAATGTCGACTACATGACACTTCACCTATATGGGCCTAGGGAATGCATTGTGTATTTGGCTACTAATCGTAGGGGTTGCCGGAGTGACAGAAACCTGAACCCCCGTTAGGAAACCATTGCACAAGGGACATAAGGGTCTTAGAGTTTAAAGTTGTGGTTAGGTTTCTACCTTAATTACTTTCTTGTACTTACGGATGTTTGCAAGGGGTATAATCACAAGTATGTATTAGTCCTAGGAAGGTCGGTACATTAGCACAGGTTCACCCACACAACACTTAGCAAGCTAGAGAAGATTAATCAACTATATGAAGCGAAAGCACTTGATAGTCTTCCCATGTGTCCTCGAGAACGTTTGGTCATCTTAAGTAATACAACCGTCTTGTCCTTTGCTGCATAAAGGATTGGGCCACTTGCTGCATTTATTCCTACTGTCTTTTATTTACTCGTACTTTGTTTACTTGCTTTATCAAAAACCCCTAAAAATCCGTTTGCTAAGTATTTGTAGAGAATTCCTGATCCATACCACTAGCCAGCACCTTCTGCTCCTCGTTGGGTTCGACACTCTTACTTATCAAAAATACTGCGATACACCCCCTATACTTGTGGGTCATCAAGACTATTTTCTGGCGCCGTTGCCGGGGAGTGAAGCGCTATTGGAGAGTGGAACTGGTAAAGGAAACTTCTACTATGAGTATTGTTTACTTCTATTAGTTGCTTTAATTTTGTTATGGATAATTCGTTGAGTTTCTTATTTGCTAATGCTACTACCACTGCTAAGGTAGTAGATAAGCCACCACCTGCTGAGAATGATGTTTTCAAAATACCTACAAGAATTATTGATCGTGTTATGGATAACTACTATGTTGGGGATGGAACTGTCCACCCCGGTGATCATTTACTCTTTATACACGAATTATGCGGGTTGTTCAAGTGTGCAGGTATTACTACAGATCAAGTTAAGAAGAAGTTATTCTCATTATCACTGAAAGGAAGAGCTGAGGAATGGTATAAGCTGCTGAAGAATGGTCAAGCTCTGGAATGGGAGGAAATAGTTCCTCTCTTTTACTCAAAGTTTTATCCTCCTAGTGAGATTCATAAAGATCGGAATCAAATATACAACTTTTGGCCTCTTGATGGAGAGAGGACAGCTCAAGCTTGGGGGAGATTGAAGTTACTAATGCTCAAATGTCCCATTCATGAGCTCCCCAACAATATTATTATCAATAACTTTTATGCAAGGCTTTCTCTTCACGACAAGGATTTATTGGATGCTTCTTGTGCTGGATCATTCACTCGTATGGAAGAAGAAGCTAAGTGGGATCTTCTGTACCGTATTCAAGATAATGCTGAAGCATGGGAGAATGACAAAGGTAGAAAGTCAGGTATAAATTATGATTATGAATGCATTGAATCTTTTATGGGAACTGATGACTTTCAAAACATTAAAAATGCTTATGGTCTAGACTCTCAAGCTATTGCTTCTTATTTTAAGGCTTTTGCTTCCTACATTGAAGTGCCTAAAATAAGTGGAATAAGTATCATGAACCTTATAAAGATATTTCTAAGAGTGTTCCTTCAAGAAATACTGAAGTTTATACCGCTAATCATGTTTTACCTGAACCTTATATTGAGAAAATGCCTTTCCCAGTTAAGATAAAGGAACATTCTATGATAGCTAGTATGGTTAATGAAAGTGCAAATAAAGCTATTGAACCTAATAAACAAATGGTTGATGAACCTATAATAGCAAATGTGAAAGACTTTGTTACTAAATATGAAGAAGAGGGACACACTATCCTTTGTAAGGATACCTCTAATATTGTTTCACAAAGTAGTGTTATGAGAGCTAGTATTCCTGTGTTTTCTGTTAGAATAAGCGATCATTGCTATGATGGCCCTTGTGATAGTTATATTGTTAAGTTTATGCATGATACTGAAAGTTATTATGAGAGAGGTAAAAGTGTTCTTATGTATCTCAATAATATCAAGTTTCCTCGTTTTATGCTAAAAGTTTTTATGTTGCACTTCTTTTGCCTTCTTATGCAAGTAGCCTCTGGTTTCAACAACTTGTTTGTTTACAAAATTCCCTTGCATAGGAAGTGGGTTAGACTTAAATGTGTGAATTTTTGCTTCTTAATGCTCCCTTTCACTTCAATTCATATTCCTATGTGAGCATCTCCAAAATTACCATGCCTATCTTAATGGCTATAAAGAAAGAGCTTTTTGGGAGACAACCCAATTTTTTTTTGCTTTCAGTTTGTTTTTGTTTCTTTGAGTCTTGAAAGTTATTACTTCGGTAATAACTGCTCCTTATCCGTCTTGTTTGGTTTTTGTGTCAAGATCAACCTCTAATGAGAGAGAAGTAATATTTGGGGAAGTTGCTGTCCTGAAACAGATTTTTGTGCTTCATCATAAAAATTCGTGAGAGATCTCTGTATATCGGATTGAGCTGTAATTTTTTTGTGCTTCTGCCCCAGGTTGTTATTTAACTTTCGTTAGTTTTGCACTTTTTGATTTGAGCAACAGAAGATTTTCAAAAAAAAATGATCTTTACCTGCTGGTCTGTTTTGATAGATTTTGCCACTCTTGCATTTGCTTCTTTATTTGATTTCCTTTTTGAGGGTTTTCGGAAGGAGTTGCTACAGTAGCTTTTGTTTTGATGGTTTTCAGTTGAAGTTGGACTCAAAAGGTTTTATCATTTCACTTATACTAATGTTGCTAATGGGAACTGTGTGAAGTTTTGTGTTAAAGAAATTTCCAGGAAGCGGAGATAATGGTGTAATAAGGAAGAGAAGGGTTTTATGACTCAAGTAATAAGTGTATGAAGATGAAGATATTGATGTTATTCAAGTGGTGACTCCGGAAGAATCCACTAAATACCAAATTCAGAGACCTGCAGAGTCCGTTTTCAAATAGGTAATGGTTCTGGTAAGAAAAGTTCCGCGAAAATACTATCCAACTATATTTTTGCAGTTTTCAGTAAATAAGAGAAGCTACGAAGCGAAAAAGGGATGGAGACGGAGCCAGGGTGGCTCACACCACCCTGTGGCGCGGGCCCACCCCTGGTCGCGCCACCAAGTGGTGAGTCCACCCCGGACTCCGCCTCCAACTCGTTTTCTCTCGGTACCTTCCTTTTGATATGAAACTTCGTAATATATAATCCCTCGGATCCCCCGAGGTTCGTATATCGTGTTTTCGTCGTATTTTTGTTTCGATCTGTTTTTGCCAGGACATACTCTTTGAAAGCTTAGAAGCACAATGGTGTCCTCCAAGGATAAAGGGAAGGAGCCTATGGAGAAATATCTCCATGATCCCAAGCAGGGGCTGGTACCTTTAGTCTCTTGCCCCGCATCAACGGAAGCCCTACGAGTCACTAAGGAGTTTTGTGACAAGTACTGAGACTTGAGGAGGAAGGTGGACATGCTTCAATGGGAGAATGATAGGCTTCGCAAGATACTGGAAGATTTCCTCGCGTCAACTAAGAAAATATTACCACCACCACCAAAGGAGTAATTCGTCATCAGGTTTGGCATCCCCTTGGTTTGTTCCAAGCTTGGGGGAGTGTCACGGTATCACATCACTATCTTCTATCTTTTTGCCTTATTAGTAGAGTCATATCATGAATAGAGAAGTTATTATGTAGTATGGTTTGCATTATGGAAGTGTCCCCTCTCTCGTTAGATATGTATCCCTTGGTGTGAGTTGCCGTTATGGAATATTAATGAGAAGTTCTATCATTTACTCTTTTGCATAGCTTATATTAGTTTTCAATTTGTGGTTATATGATTGATCTTGTTGTTAGTATTGGTATCACTTTGGGATCATTGAGTTAATTTAGTTGGTTTTGGCAAACCTGGCTCGGTCAGTACCAACACTATTTTTGAGAGTTGAATGAAAAAGATAGAAGTACTCTAAAGAAAAAATAATTTCATCCTCTTTCTTTCTTGATTAGCTCATAAGTTTAGTATTCTCTAGTTAAGATCTTTTGTGCTTCCAAGTAAGATTGCATGTTTGTCTTTATCGCTTGTATGTTTGTTTGTTTCCTTCAACTCTTGTACTTGCTACCCAGCCTTGCTAGCCAAAAACCTGTATTGAGAGGGAATTCTTCTCGTGCATCCACTCCTTTAAACCAAAACCTTTGCTATTTGTGTCCACCATACCTACCTATTAGCATTATTGCTATTCCAAGTAAATTCTTGTTTTATCTATCTCCCAAATTAAACTTGTTATGTGAAAATTAGTGATTAAAGCTCTCACGAACTTGATGGCACACTTTACCTTTCTTGCATTTAATAAACTTGAACCATTGGGTCCTTCTTTGTTGCGTATATGCTTGCGCTTTATGAGTTGAAGTTAGCAGAACCATGTATCATGGGGACCGCTTTCAACACTTCATTGGTACTTGTACCTAGTTGATATCGTGTTCTTTTGCTTATGGATCCCGGCGGTGTGAAATAAAAGTGGAACTTGTAAGATCATGGAGTTTATATGTGTGTTAGAGAAACGCCTGGGCTGCTAGCCTAAGCCATGCCTAATCATGGTGGAAACTTGCAGCATAACTATAGTGAGCATTCCATGAAGCATCCTCAATAAAAACCTATGCAAATAGCAAATAAAAAGATCGCTGAGATGCTCACGGTCTGCTTGCCTTGTCATTTTGATTATGGGATAGCTCCTGTGTCATGTGCAAGGGGTACCCTGTTGGCGGTTCTCAATGATACGCATGTATTTACAATGACAAGAGCTTGCTCGTGACTGAAGTTGAGTAGCATGAGGTTCGATACTCATAAGTAAGGTGCATGGGACTTCAATTTATAACTTGTCAAGCATATCCTCTTAGTTGTGTCACTTTAACCTTAACCACCAAAAGATTCCTATGATAGGGGCAATGAGAGATGAAAGCTAGTAAGTATCATAATTTTTGGGAGCTCTTTATGAGACTTGCAATCCCTTCTTCCCACTGCGAAGGGCCTTTCTTCTACTTTGTAGTTGAGTCAGTAAACATATTCCCTTCTATCTCAGCAAGTATTTTGAGTTGTTGTGTTCCATTCATTCATATAATGATTTATTCAATCATGTTTCTTATGTTCCTTGTTTTGCACATTGGTCTTATCTTGATGTTTACTACTTTGAAGCTATCAATTGAAAACCAGTTATTTGTGAACTTCAGCAAATTATCAACTATTCTTCGACCAAGAGCAAGTTTGTCATTACCAATTATGATTCACTTTATGTATCCTTATTGTGTTTCCTTTACTTATTGCAAGTTAAGTTATATAATAGTGAGTTGTCTTCTATTATGATCTATGTATTTAATGAATGTGATGCTTCTTGTCCATATTCTTTTATCGACTCTTCACTCCATAAACCTGAGGCCAGGTTTATTGAGCTCAGTTTCGCTTGGGGACAAGCGAAGTCTAAGCTTGGGGGGAGTTGATACGTCCATTTTGCATCACTATTCTATATCATAATTCACTATTATTCATTGATATATTTCGTATTGAGAGGTGATACTTATGTTATTTCATCTGTTTTTGCATGGTTGATGACTTTTAGAGCATGGACTGTTGCAGTCAGGATTCTGATGGAAAAGATGCTGTTTGGAGGCAAAATTCGCGAAGATCGGAAAATCCGGGAAAATATAGGAAAAATCCTATTTTTCCAGAAGACGAAGGAAGCCAGAAGGGGGGCTGGAGATGGGCCACAGGGGCCCACACCACCCCCTAGCGCGGGCAGCCCTAGGCCGCGCCAGCAGGTGGTGTGACCACCCTGGCCCACTCCAGGCACTCCCCTCTGCCGTATATTATCCTCCAGAAACCCTAAGACTCGGGGAGCAACCACGGAAAGATTTCGTCGCCTCTGCGGGGCAGAAAACACCGAGAGAAAGATCTCTCCGGCAGACAGATTTCTGTCAGGGGAATTCCTTCCCGGAGAGGGGAGATCGTCGCCATCAACACCACCATCAAGCTAGACTTCATTGGGATCATCATCATCACCACCATCATCACCATCAGCACCCTCATCACCATCTCCATATTGCTGTAACAATTGAGTTGAATCTTGCATTAGTTCTTAGGGGAAACTTTCCCGGTGTTGATTACTATTTGTAGTTGATGCTATTGAGTGAACCATTGAATTATTGTTTATGTTCATATTGTTATACATCATTATTCTATCTCTGATCATGATCCATATGATGTCTTGTGAGTAGTTCGTTTTGTTCTTGAGGACATGAGAGAAGTCTTGTTGTTAGTAGTGGAGTTGTGTTGAGAAAGATTCAATAGTTTGATATTTAAGTTGTGGTGTACTTCTTCTAGTGGTGTCATGTGAACGTCGACTACATGACACTTCACCTATATGGGCCTAGGGAAATGCATTGTGTATTTGGCTACTAATCATAGGGGTTGCCGGAGTGACAGAAACCTGAACCCCCGTTAAGAAACCATTGCACAAGGGATGTAAGGGTCTTAGAGTTTAAAGTTGTGGTTAGGTTTCTACCTTAATTACTTTCTTGTACTTACGGATGTTTGCAAGGGATATAATCATAAGTATGTATTAGTCCTAGGAAGGTCGATACATTAGCTTAGGTTCACCCACACAACAATTAGCAAGCTAGAGAAGATTAATCAACTATATGAAGCGAAAGCACTTGAGAATCTTTCCATGTGTCCTCGAAAACGTTTGGTCATCTTAAGTAATACAACCGGCTTGTCCTTTGCTGCATAAAGGATTAGGCCACTTGCTGCATTTATTCCTACTGTCTTTTATTTACTCGTACTTTGTTTACTTGCTTTATCAAAAAACCCTAAAAATCCGTTTGCTAAGTATTTGCCGAGAATTCCTGATCCATACCACTAGCCAGCACCTTCTTCTCCTCGTTGGGTTCGACACTCTTACTTATCGAAAATACTGCGATACACCCCCTATACTTGTGGGTCATCAGCACCGGTCGTAATTGCTCTCGTGCGGTCAAAGCCCATCAACTCCGGAACGGTCCAACAAGGGCTCGAGAACAATGCTTGGACGCTTAAAATTGTGGGGACTCTAACGGTGGACACTGTGGCGCAATACCTTCGCTTGTCGCCCATGATCCAATCCTACCAGACTAGGCCTGACATGGAGGACGTGTTCCGGTGGAAACTGTCGTCTGATGGTAAGTACTCGACCTGGTCCACCTACCTTGCTTGCTTCGCTGGCCGAATGACACTGGCCGTTGTTGTGCAGGTGTGGCACTCGTTCGCCCCGCTAAAGTTCAAGTTCTTCTACTGGCTCTCCATTCAGGGTCGATGCTGGACGGCGGACCGTTTGCAGTGACGTGGCCTGCCTAACCAAGGGACTTGTCCTCTGTGCGAGATTCGGGCGGAGAACATCCATCACCTGCTGCTTACCTGCCCCTATGCTCAGGTTGTGTGGGCCACGGTGCTCCGGGAGTTCGGATGGCCTCAGCTTGCCCCCGCCAGTTCGACCATTCTCTAGGAGTGGTGGACTCAGGCTTCCGCCAAGGTGGTCGCCAAGGACAGACGCGCAGTCCACTCACTCTGCTCGCTTACCATGCGTAGTATTTGGCTTGGACGTAATGCCCGTGTTTTCGAAGATCAGGCATGTGTCGCCACAATTCTTACGCACCGCGTAGCTGTGGAATGGCGTGACCACCGCCGTAGTAGACGTGGGCCAGCGAGAGACATAGGTTGACTTCCCGTTGGCGTCGTGTGTGGCTTCGGACAGCCCCACCGTTGTAACAACATAAATCTCTCACTTAATACAACGGTGCGCAGATCTCCCGCGTGTTCTCGAAAAAGAAAAGTTCACAACAACAAACCGGTACGTATGCATCAGAGTATATATGGTGACAAACTTCAAAACGATCCACATACGATGACTTGATGGCAGCGTCAAAATTCCAATTTATGGTCGTCAAGTAAATACTATCCCGCTGCGTGCGGATCAAGCTCAGGATCGGTCGAGTAAAGACGAGCGCGTGAATTTTGATACGTCCAGCTGCATATCTGATAGAAAAGGCAGGTAAAATCAGAATTCACGGGATTAGCGCGATATTTCCAGCTGGTGCCTCGTCCGACCGACCTACCGGCAGCCTATAAATAGTAGTACTCCTACGTCGATCGATTCAGCCAGATCAATCCAACCTTGCTGTATTTCTCGAGGAGACCAAAAATGGCGCCGCTTATATTCGTCGTCGACATGGGCGTCCACTCCCCCGCCGATCTGAAGAGAATGAAGGAGGACATCATCAAGATTCCAGGTACGTAGCGCGCTGTATTGATAGATCAATCTTTTTTATACCGACAGGTAGAACTGTCGACTGATCTGACTCCCCCGGTGCATACATGTTTTTTATACTCCAGGCGTGGTGGAAGTGCCCGCGTCGTTAGTGACAGGATCATCGGTTGGGCGGATGCGGCGACGTTAAAGGCGCGTCTCGAGGCCACGCTATGCAGGCCCGTCTTCCTCATCGCTGACCTTGGGGCACCTCCGGTAGGCGATCGATACGGCATGGTGCCTCCCATGTCGTCTGCTCCAATCTCTGCCTTTCCGGCACCCATGCTGGGTCGTGGATACCACCCGTACGGACATTTCCCGCCACCGCCGGTGGGCGCTCACCATCAGCCTCGTCGCTACATGGGACCGCCGTCGCAGGCCGGCAACCGCTACTATACTCCCTTCGGCGGCAGACCCTGGGGGCCCCCGCCCCGCTACACGCCATACGACGCGCCAGCCGACCCGTTGGAAGATGATATCTTCCAAGATGAGCACCATAAGGGTTGTTGTTGCTCCATCCAATGATTGATGACGGAACGAAGACGATTCGTGTCTCTCTCTTCTAGATCGAGATATATTTATGCTATCGAATAATTTAGCTGAAATATGTAAATCCAGGTTTTAAAAGTTTACATAGCTTTTTTCGTTCTCCATGAACAATCTGCTGTACCGGTGTTTGAGTTCCTTTTATGATTTTCTTTTGGTCTGAACACGAATAATCTGATCTTCTACCGTCTTAAGGTCATGTGATTTCCTTCAATGCATATGTATGTGTGGCCTAATGGAGTCATGGTCTCTTGTTGTGCTAGCTTCGTTGAATCGTACGTGCGCTCCGTAATGCCCTCCTTGACTATAGCTCAGCGCTAGCGCTAGTAGCAGTTGTCGATTACACGCTCTCTGTCCGTCCTTCGTACAGGGAATGCGCCTGATGAGCTCCTCCACGGTCACATCGTTCAGGTAATGCTTCTACGGTCACGTCGTCAGGTCCTAGGATGGCGCAGCCGCGTGTACCTCGGCGGCACCCCCATCCCCTAGCTAGCGAGCGTAGGTTGTTCACGACGCCGGTGATCGGCATGCTGAAGGCGTTGAGCGACTAGCTCGCCTGCCTTTCCTCGGAGGTGATCCGATCGAACTGCGTAAGCAACCTCTGGACTGTCACCGGTTCACCCACATCCGTCTACACGGCGTCCCACGCCTCCTTTGCCATCTCTCCTTGTCGGTGTTGCCTCTCCTCCTCACCCTGCTGCGCCCACGGCTCAGCTGGTGCCTAGCTAGCGTTGTGTCCGCGGGCATGTGCGCGAACCGGATGGCGTCTAGGAGCCGGATGGGTTTTGACGGTGCATAATAGTCTACTAACATGGTTTATTTTTGGACGGAACTAATTGATTCCCCTAATCTATTTCTTCCCAAAAACAGAACGTGGAAGGGGATCGATCATGCCCATCGCCATCATCCCCTCTTCTGAGATTCGGGTACAGGTACTATTTACTGATCTGTCAAAAAAACGGACAAGCTTGATTTTTGACTTAATTTTGATTCTTGTCATATATCGCCACAAACATTCCTATAAAACAAGTAAGCTTTTCTAAGTTTGACCAAGATTATACACAAAAATATGATATTTACAATACTACATCAACACCAAGCCATAAAGTATATTTTTTAAATATTGTAGATATAGATATTTTTTCTAAACAATTGATTCAAGTTAGTAAGATTTGACTTTTGACTAATCTCTATACGCCATAGAGCATCTCCACTTGGGGGCCCCTAAAGGGCTATCGGGCGCCGGCACCGAAAATCACGCCCAGCACACCACCCCCTCCCCCCCCCATTCTTTTTTCGCGTCGGCGCGGCCCGTTTAGTTATCCGGCACCCACAGGCCGAATTAAACCCACAGGAGGTCTAGCGGCGCGCCGGATGGAGCTGAAAACGACGCGGACCAGCCTTGACAGTGAGGTAGGCGTTTCGTTTCCAGAGCCGACGCGTCCCGGCGCTAGGAGGAATCTTAAGGTTCCGAACAGCAGACCGAAACACTTGCTTAACCCCACGAAATTTAATGATAGAGTACATAGAACTAGAAGAATAACTCCTTTAGACTCATGCTGCCATATGAGCTGGTCCTCAGAGTCAGAGAGAACTAGACTTCTAATAATTTCCTGGAGTTCTTGCCACTGAAGCATCATTTGTTCAGTGAAGGTTCTCCTAAAATCACATCTAAGAATGGACCCATCCCACAGACCAGCAATAGTTTTGGTTTGTTGGTTACAAACTATGTAAAGGTCCCCAAATTGGGTGGCTAAGGGTGAATTACCAAACCATATATCTTCCCAAAAAATGACGCAACAACCATTTCCTACATGCCACCTATACCCCAACTTTACTGCCCTAGAAGCCCACATGACACCCTAGAAGGTTGAGGGTTGTGCATCCTGGCAACAAGGGATGTTAGGGTTCCTAGTGTTATATTTAGCATCTATAATTCTTTTCCAAAAAGCACCTTCTCTTTGAATATATCTCTTAATCCAGGAACCAATCAAAGCTAAATTTAGATCTCTAAGGTTAGGGATACCTAAACTACCAAAATCCTTTATCATGCAAATGGAAGGCCAGTTGGCCAGGTGGATCTTGTGATTCCCCTCCTCATCATTCCAGAAAAAGTTAGCTAAGTGTGTCTAGGAGATTTAGAGCCCATTTTGGAAATTCAAAGAAGGAGAGTAAATAGATAGGGATACTAGATAAACAAGCTTGAATAAGGATTTTCTTGGCTACATAAGAGAGCAACTTGCCTCTCCAACCAGTAATTCTATTCAAAATACTCTCTATTAAAGGTTGAAGATCTTCCCTTCTCAGCTTATCAAAGTGTAGATGGATTCCGAGGTATTTCACTAGAAAAGCCCCAGCAACACATTGAAAAATGTCCAAAAAGGGTTGGAGTTCCATGTTATCTAAATTGATAGGAATCAACTCACTCTTATGATAATTGACTCTCATGCCTGACACCTGTTCAAAGCAGGTGAGTATCCATTTAATATCAACAGCAACCCTAGAGTCATTTTCTAAAAAGAGGATGGTGTCATCTGCATATTGCAAACAAACAAATCCTCTTGGAAGAAAGTTACGGCACAAACCTCTAGTGAAGTTATATGCAGTACCTTTAGATAATATTTTGGAAAAATCATCTATCATAATATTAAAAAGGAGGAGGGGCAATAGGATCCCCCTTTCTAAGACCTTTCCTAGTAGGGGAAAATCACTTTCTGAATCATTGACCCTGACCCTAAAGGATCCACATGCATTGATTTGTTTGATGAATCTAATAAAAGAAGGGCAAAACCTTCTAAGAGCTAAGACTTCATATAAAAAAATCTTGGTCCGCCCTATCATATGCCTTTTCATAGTCTATTTTAAGAACCAGACCTTTATCTATTTTCTTACGGACCTCATGAATGATTTCATGAGCTGTCACCACACTTTCCAAAATGAAACGCCCCCTAATGAAGGTCGACTAAAAGTTTGAGTTTAACATATCAATGATCTTAGCTAATCTATTGGTGAGAACCTTAGTGAAAATCTTGAAGGAGCAATTAAGTAAACTAATAGGCCTAAACTTATTCATAGTTTTAGCATAATTTTCTTTACAAATTAGAGTTATCATGGAAAAATTCAATCTAAAAATATCTAGCTTATCTTCAGACCAAGCTTTGAACATATTAAGGAGGTCAACCTTAATGGCATCCCAAAAGACCTGATAGAATAGGAAGGAGAGCCCATCTGGTCTAGGTGCTCCTTCTGCGTAAGAGCCAAACACATCACTCTTAATCTCTTCCTCAGTAAAATCAAAGCCTAGGATTTGATTCTCAAGAACCTTGGCTTTTGGAATTTTCCTAGAAACTTGAAGAAACACCACTGTTTTTATAATATTTAGAGATTCAAAGAAGTTTTAAGACTTATGTAAGAATTTTCTGAGTTTGTAAACTTAGCATAGAAGCCCCACATTTTTTGGGGACCGGGGTTTGATATCTGAATTTTTATCAAAGAATTCAATGTAGAGATAAATATTTGCCCACATTAGTGTTTTTCATTTTTCAACTTTTTGAACATATTTACTTATAGCATAAATATGATGCATGCCATGCTCATGATTGCAAATTTATAGTTATCCCTTCCCTCTAGCTAATTGTTATCCACACATAACATATTGAGTCACCTAAGTGTTCGGAGTCTAGTATTTTTAACACAAAGTTGATCTAGTTACCCGACCCTCATCCTAATAGTTACCGACCCAATACCTGTGGAGTTACCCAGTTCAGAGTATATTTATCACCATGAACTAAATTTAGTTATCGTATCTAGCTAATAGGTAATAACCCAGTACTGATGGGAGTTACCAAGGTGTTCACTTAATAGTTACCAACCTAGTACTTATAGAGTTACATGATACCTTCGATCCGGATTATGGATGTAGTATAGCTCTTTTTCCCTAGTAGGCCTAGGTTTATTGAATCCTCCGAAAGCAGAAGCGTAGTGAAGTTACTTTAACGGACCTTCGACAGTTTTAGAATTCCTTTTGTGTTTTTACCGGACCAAGAGTTTGCTGTCTTTTGTTGTTGTCGATGATGGAGAGAGAGGGCCTACGGCGTTCGGTTTCACCTGTAGCTATGCAAGACATCTTATGTGAATAAAAGATAATAATAAAGTATGCATGTAATTATTAGAGCAAGATAAATTATATGTGGGCAGTGCATCCATAATTGTTATTTCCTCCACAACCGCTTATAGCAATAACATACTAGTCTCATCCATAGAAGAAAGAGAACTAATGATATGCATAGTGACGTCACCATTGATCCCAAGTAAATCCCTCACATACAGCCGTACTACCCCTTCTGTCACTGGGGTTCCCAACCTGCAGATTAGTCATTACTCATACTCCCTATACCTGGCTCAATCCTCGGGGTCTTGGGTACCTGACAAGTCCTTAGATTGAGGCAAGAGATGATACAATAATCATCATATCATACAAACTAATACATGATCCCATATATGATAAATAACATGCACAAAAGCTACATGGCTAGGCCGAAGCCCTTAGCCCAAAGAGAATTACTCACACATAGATATCAGATCAACAATCATAAACATTGCAATGGAAATCATTAGATTGATAGCAAATAGTCTTACAATGTCGCCAATCAAAGATGAGATCTACTATTACAAGTGGTGGAATATGGCTATGGTGGTGGAGAAGGGATTGGAGATTAGACTAAGTCTATTCCTTCGGTGGCTCTTCGGTGTTGTGGATGGAGATCTAGGGACGGCTGGTGATCAAAAAGAGATCTTGTTTCTCGTCGCCTGAGGCCTCTTTATATAGGGGTCCCTTCACGAAAGTTGTTCTGTTTGACCTAGCGGTGTTGATGGAAACTATATGACCGGAATTTTATTCCCGCCGTATAGTTGGTTGTTAAAGCGTCTGTATCCACTTCACGACTCCTGGTTTCTTTGGGGTGTTGGAAATCTCGTATCTTTGACTTTAATGTTGTGATTCCCATCATCAAACGTCATTATCTGTGCAGGGAAAAATAGAAAGAAAGAATTGCATACCCTTTGATCATTAGGCATTAGTGGTAGGGTTTAGAGAGATATTTCATAAAAAATATGAATAATATCCAGTTTATGGACGTAGATGGCTATATTTCAGAGCCATCATTACCCAACTATTTAGGATGTAGTTACCAACTGGTTACATATGGAGTTATCCAGCTGTTCAGGGTAGAGTTACTCGGGTGTTTACGATATACATATCATCATAAAATCGATGTAGTTACACATGCCCTCTAGCTAATAGTTATCCATCCATTACTTATGAAGCTACCCATATATTCAGAGCATAGTTATTAACATGAAGTCGATGTAGTTACCTGACCCTCATGCCAATAGTTATCAACCGAATACATGTATTGCCCAAGTGTTTAGAGTATGGTTATCGCCATGAAGTAAAATTAGTTACCATGCCCTCTAGCTAATAGATAACAACATATTTTAATGGAATTTATTGTCTTAATCAATTTTGGTGTTTGTTAACAACTTGATGATCATTTTATAGTGTGCTAATATTGCCAGTTCAATCTACTGAAAAGAGAAAAGTCTGTGTCGTACTAGAAAAATCCCTGGCTGAAACATAAGTTTCCTGGAAAGTCCAGACCGGAGTCTCCGGTGTGTAAAGACCAGAGTCTCTGGTGTGGTCTGGAGTTTCACCTCAAATCTCCAGAGTGGATCCAAGATGAAGCCCAGGGACGCTCAGATCAGGGGTCACGAGACAAGCAGAATATTGACCAGAATCTCAGGTGTATTCCAACAGACTAGAATCTTCGGGGTGAAAAGTCTGGAGTCTCTAGTGTGCTCTAGTCTGGAGTTCCTGCCAAATCTCCGAAGGGAGCATCAAGACCAGGCCCAGGACATTCTGTCTAGTGGTCTAGAGATGGATCGTAGATGGACCAGAGTCTCCGATCTGCAGACCGTAGTTTCCGATGTGGAAAGTCACCAACGGGCAGAAAACAGACAGAAATCTGTGGGGCTATAAATAGGGGACTTCATCCCCTACCTCTAGCTGCTCGTTCCAGAAAACAAGAACACCCCCATTAGAGCCACCAAATCAATAAGATCTCTCCATCCAACCATCCAAAGTCGCTGATCTTTGGGGAATCAAAGGAGGGGGCCTTGATCTACAGCTTCACCAAGAGAGATCTTCATTTCCCCCTCATTCACTTGAGGGACCCTTGATCTAGGGTTTCATTGAAACCCCTAGGCCTTGATTTGGTTCTTACAAGCTTGTCTTTGATTGTTGTGGCAGATTTCTCGGATTCGGGAGCCTCCAATTCAGTTGTGGACGTGTGCCTCGAACTTGTTGAAAGGGTGCCGACTACCACCTTGAAGGTTGCCGATATAGTGGAAGTGTGAATCGATCCCTTTGGGGTGAGGTTCACCGGAGAACAATGGATTCCTCTCGTGGCGTTGGTGGTTTGATACCACCCCCTCTCCAAACATAGATGTACTTCCCCTCAAAAGGAAGGAACTGCGGGAAATAATCCTTGTGTCTCCGCGTGCTTCATTTCGGTTACTTCTGTCCTTTACTGCACCATACTTATATCTTGCTCTTGCTTAGTTAGTTGTGCTAGTGAGACATATAGGTAAATTCACCTTAGTTGCATATCTAGAGAATTTACCTTTTGTGTCAAACCCTAATTTGAAAAAGAGTAAAATTTGAAGTATCACCTATTCACCCCCTCTAGGTGCCCCATACGATCCTTTCAATTGGTATCAGAGCCTCGACTCTTTATTCGGGCTTAACCGCCTAAGAGTGTATGGGTAACCCGGAGGGAGATGGAGAGGGTGAGGATAGAACTTCTATGACCATGTAGATCTCAAGAAGTTGGAAACAATCTTGAGCTCTTCCTTGGGCAATGAAATCCAACAGTTGCGTTAACTAGTTGATCAACTTGTTAAGGAAAAGACAACCTCACCACCTCCCTCTCAAGAGGAACCACCTCCAATCCCGAAGGTGAGTGCTTCGGCTACGGGTGAAGTAGTGGGGGATGAACATACTGCCACTAACTCCTCCACCAACAAGGGTGATGGGAAGGAAGAGCACCATGCAGTTCCCGGATGGTACTCTCCTAAATCCTCGATCCCTCATATCCATATAAATAATAGAGGTGACCCATCTATGGTAGCTGCACATTCTTTTGCTCAATGGAAAGTTTTGATGAAATCGCATGTGCGCAGCTCTTGCATTAACTTGTGGAACATCATTGAAGAAGGACTCAAAATTGAGGATCCAACCAACTTGACAAGAAGAGAAGTTGTCAATAGTTAACTCAATGCCACCGCCTTGCACATGATTCAACTTGGGGTGGGGCCAAAAGAATTTCCCCACATTGAGCACTTCAATGCCGCCAAGGAAGCTTGGGATGCTCTCATTGATTTGTTTGTTGGGAATGAGAGCATGTGAAGAAACAGATATGATGCCTTGAACAATGAAGCTGAAGGGTTCTATATGAAGGATGGTGAGGATCATGAAGACATGTATCAAAGACTCAAATCCACTGCCACCGCCTTCAGAAATGTTGGTGCCTCACATATTGATGATGCTTGGATAAAGAGGAAGTATGTGAGTGCGCTCATGCCCTTCGAGCCCACCTACTTGAAGAGTCTCCAAGGAAGACACAACTACCATCTCATGACCTCCAATGAAGTTATGCAAGAGATGTTCGTCTTCATGGTTGCTGCCAAGAATGCGAAAGATGCCCAGGCTCGTGCCACTGGAATGAGCAGTGGTGTTAATCTTGACTTGAAGGCCAAGGTTGTTGAATATGAAGAAGAAGAATAAGTGATGATGTACTTACTATGAGCCACCCCGAAGATGTCAAGGTTGCTCATGGTGAATACATGGCCTTCTATGCGAGAAACTTTTGGAAAGATCCTGCCAAGGCCAAGATGCAACGAAGAAGCAACCCAAGTGGTAGAAAAGAGAATGGTTCTACATTGAGAACTTGCTTCAACTGTGGTGACCGCTATCATTTTGTTGCTAGATGTCCATATGAGAAGAGAGAAGATCATGGTGGTGCACTCATATTGAAGAAGAATTCAAAGGCCCCTTTCAAGAAGCCTTTCAACAAGAAGAATGCCACCAACAAGAAATCCGGTGACATTGCATTGATAGAACATGAAGAGTTCTCTTCCAATGATGAAGAGGAGGAAGAAGATGAAGAAATGCGAATGGTGTGGCAGCCATCACCACCACCTCTACATTCACTTTCTCCCTCTTCGATTCCCCAAATGAGAACATCTCCAAGAAGAACGTCACTTGCCTTATGGTAAGAGCATCGGAGGTATCATCATCTCCTCTCTCCACCTTTATTATCAATGATAAATTGAATGATGATATAACTCTTGAGGTGAAGGAGGAATTAGTTACTTTCGATGCTTATATGACTAACTTGCAAGGGGAACACAAGAAGCATTTTGTGAATATCTTGAATCAACTTGCTCACACACAAGATCTCCTTGATGAGAGATGCAAACTTGGGAGAGAGCACCTACTTGAGATGGATTCTCTAACTAATGCTCTAGAAGAAGAACAAGAGACTAGGGAGTCTCTTGAAGAAAAACTTGAAGGCCTCGATGAGGCAAATGATCAAGTCATAGCTAAACTCATTAAGGAACATGATCATGCCATTGCTAAGTATAAAAAGGCTAAAAAGGACAAGATTGAGTTTTGTGTTGTTCATGACAAACTTGCTAAGGATTTTGAGAAGCTTAACAAAGCTCACAAGGCCTTGGAAAGTGAACTCTTGACTCTCACAAAGTCTCGTGAACATCTTCAAACTCAATTGACTAATGTTGCTTCACCCAGTATTTTCATTCCCTTTAGTAGTGCAAACATCCTTGAAGAAAATGCTAGGTTGAAGGGGTAGTTTGCAAAGTCCACCTTCCCTAAAGGAAACAAGTCTCTTGATGACCTCTTGAGTAAGCAAAGGTCAAATAATGAGAAAAGAGGTCTTGGCTATGTGTCCAAGGATAAGAAGAAGACTAAGAAGAAGAAGAAGGCCAAGCCCACACAAGCAAAAGACAAGACCATTATGGGTAGTAATACCACAAGTGGAAAAACTATGTCACAAGATGACTTTGCTGGAAGTGCTAACCCTCACTATGTCTTAATGCGTAATTCTTATGGTGATTTTTATGCACAATATGTTGGTCCATTTGATGGTTATATTGCTTGGTCTATTTGGGTTCCCAAGGTCCTTGTCACTAACAAAAGAGGACCCATTGAAAAATGGGTACCTAAAATCTAGTTTGTTCTCTTGTAGAACTATGCTTCTGGAGGGTCAAAGTGGGTGCTTGATAGTGGATGCACAAGTCATATGACCGAAAGCAAGGAGATTATGATGGAGATAAGGCAAAATCATGATCAAATAACCGTCACTTATGCCGATAAAATCAAGATCTTAGGTAATGGGTCTTGGTAAGGTTGTGGTTGCACACGATACTACTCTCGTGGATGTCATGCTTGTTGAGACCCTTGGCTATAATTTACTTTCGGTCCGTGCTCTTGGAAATATGGGTTTTGTCGTCTTTATTGATGATGATATTGTGGTTCTCTTGTGGAGCAAGACTCTAAAGGTCGCTTTCGTTGGGTACATCAAAAATGACTTGTATGTGATAGACTTTTTAGGGAAAACCACTACAAGTGCGATGTGGCTTTTTGGCAAGGCCGATGTGGGTTGGTTATGGCATCACCGACTAGCCCATTCAATATGAGAACTTTGCAAAGTCTCCACAAGGGTGGCCATATTGTTGGACTAAAAGAAAATGTTTGTTTTGCCAAAGATTGTGTTTGCAGGGCTTGTGTTGAAGGAAAGATGCATGATTCTCCCCACAAGCCAAATAACATTATAAAGTCTAAGAGGATCTTGGAGCTCCTTCATGTGGATCTCTTTGGTACTCCATCTCATGCAAGTCTTGGTGGGAAGAAATATTGTTTGGTGATTGTTGATGATTACTCAAGATATTCATGGGTATACTTCTTCAAGTTGAAGAGTGAGACCCAACAATACTTCATCGACTTTGTCAATATGGTTCAACGTCAATACAATTTGCACGTGATGGTGATAAGAAGTGACAACGGCACCGAGTTCAAGAACTACACATTGAATGGATTTCTTAGTGATGAGGGGATAAAACATCAATATTCCGCTGCATACACCCCTCAATAAAATGGTGTAGCTGAAAGAAAGAACCAGACATTAATGGATATGGAAAGGTCTATGTTGGTGGAGTTTAAGTCTCCATACAAATTTTGGGCTGAGGAAATTTCCACTGCATGCCATGCATCAAACCGGCTCTACCTCCACAAAGAGTTGATCAAGACTCCATATGAAATACTTACCGGTAACAAGCCCAACGTTTCATACTTCTGGGTATTTGGTTGTAAGTGTTTCTATCTCATAAAAGGTGTTCGTTTGTCGAAATTTGATTCCAAAGTTTTAGAGGGTATTTTTGTTGGCTATGGTCCCGATTCCCACACTTATAGAATCTATGATAAACTCTCTGGAATTGTCATAGAGTCTTATAGTGTGGTTTTCGAAGAATATGATGGCCCCTAAGCGGGGTGTGTTGATGTTTGTGATGTAGATTATGAAATCCTCAAGATGTCATAAGAAGAATGGGCGCGGGATTCATCCGCCCTATTGAGGAACCCCTTGTGGTGGATCGAGAAGAACTATGCTCTACTCAAGTGGAGCCCTCGTCTTCACGACATCAACAAGCTCCTATAGATGAAGCTAATGATGACACAAGCCAAAGACAAGCTGAGAACTCTCTCCAAGTTGATCAGGATGGAAGCTCCGGGACAGACTATCCGGACTCTCCATTGACCGGATTGTCCAGTCCTGTGCAGTCAATTGCACAAGGTAGATTTATTAAGTCATTCACAAGATCATCTCAACGCCTTTCAAATAGTATGTCTGATCAAGACCAAGATCAACATGTACCTCATATTGATGAAAATGAACCCATTGTTGATCAAAGTCGAAATGAAGGTCAAGACAAGGACCAAAATGATGAAGAGATCCCGACAAGAAACAACAAGGAGATCGAAACTCGTCGCAAAGCTAGAGTGGATAGAATGTTGGAAAGAAGAGACCACACTCTTGAGAATGTTCTTGGTGATCTAAGGAGTGGAATGTCCACTCAAGCTAAATTGAAGCATTTTGGTGAGCATCAAGCTCATATATCCATGGTGGAGCCCAAGAAAGTGTGGGAAGCTCTTGAAGATTCAGATTGGTTAGAAGCCATCCACAAAGAGCTCAACAACTTTGACAGAAACAAAGTCTGGAAGTTATTAGAAAAGCCCAAAGATTGCCACAATGTCATTGGTACTAAATGGATATTCAAGAACAAGCAAGTTGAACATGGAGTTGTTGTGAGGAATAAGGCCAGATTGGTAGCTCAAGGGTTCTCACAAATTGAAGGCATTGATTATGGAGAGACATATGCTCCTATGGCTCGCCTGGAGTCCATCTGTATCCTTCTTGCATATGATGCACATCATAATTTTAAATTACAACAAATGGTTGTGGAAAGTGCTTTTCTAAATGGTCCATTGTATGAGTTGGTTTATGTTAAGCAACCCCCAGGATTCGAGGATCCCAACTTCCAAACCATGTCTACAAGCTTGATAAGGCGCTCTATGGACTTAAATAAGCTCCACGCACATGGTATGAGCACCTTAGAGAGTTGTTCTTAGACCGTGGATTTGAGGTTGGGAAAATTGATCCCACTCTTTTTACTAAGAAGGTTAATGGGGAGCTTTTCATTTGCCAAATATATGTTGGTGATATTATCTTTGGCTTGTCTAACAAAGCTTTTAATGATGAATTCTCAAAGCTTATGACTGATAGGTTCATGATGTCTATGATGGGAGAGTTGAGGGTTTTCCTTGGCTTTGAGATCAAGCAAATAAGGGGAGGATCCTTCTTCAATCAAGCCAAATATACTCAAGACATGCTCAAGAGGTTCAACATGAAAGAACAAAATGGAACTCCTACTCCCATGACAACAAAGACTCATCTTGAGCTAAATCCAAATGGTAAAGATGTGGATCAAAAGGTATACCAATCCATGATTGGTTCTTTGCTTTACCTATGTGCATTTAGACCCGATATTGTGTTAAGTGTAGGAGTGTGTGAAAGATATCAAGCGGCTCCTAAAGAAAGCCACTTGATGGCAGTCAAAAGAATCTTTCGATATTTGGTTCATACCCCAAACTATGGTGTGTGGTATCCTAGGCGCTCAACATTCTCTATTTGTGGGTACACTGATTCGGATTGGGCTGGTGATAAGGATGATAGGAAATCAACCTCCGGGGCTTGCCAATTCATTGGTAGGTCATTGGTGTGTTGGTCTTATAAGAAGCAAAATTGTATATCTCTCTCCACCGCGAAGGCTGAGTATGTGGCTACTGCGAGTGCATACACTCAATTGCTATGGATGAGGAAAACTTTAAAGGAATACGGTGTCCATTGTGACAAAGTGCCTCTTTTATGTGATAATGAAAGTGCTACCAATATTTCCTACAATCCGGTGGATCATACAAGGACAAAGCATATTGAGATTCGTCATCATTTCATTAGAGATCATGTTGCCCGAGGAGATATTGATCTATCTTATGTTTCAACCGAAGACCAACTTGTCGATATATTCACAAAGCCTCCTGATGAAGCAAGGTTTTGCTATTTAATAAATGAGCTAAATATCGTAGATTCAAGGAGTTTGACTTGATCATCTTGCATACTCACCTATATCTTGATCCATATTTGGTTTAGGTGCATGCATGGAGATAGGGGGAGTGCGGTCCTAATCTATTGGGTTATCCCTCCCCCATAATGCCAAAATTAAGAAAATCAATTCTCTTAATATCATTTTGTGATATGTGAGCTTCATTGATGGGTAGTGGCTATGAACCCAAGGATAATTCTTAGAGGTGTCATGCTTCACACTCTTACATGGTGGCCTCGGCCACCGCCCTCTTCGTTGTGAAGAGTTGGTTCTTGTTTTTGATTGAATTTGAGCTTTATTGGATATTTATTTTGGGCTTCACTGATTCTTGGTTCTTCACAGTTTGGCATCTTAACCTAAGCCATATTCCCTTCCTACAAAACTTGTTATCCATCATATATGTCCCCATACAATTGAAACCGGCAGTTTTGGTCGAAGAGGACCGGAGATTCTGGTGTGCTTACACCAGAGTTTCCGATCAGTCTAGAGTTTCCAGACCACTGGACCAGAGTCTCCGGTTTGGGACGGTTTCAGACCGTGACTAAAGGAGGCCGGGGTGAAAGAGGCACACAAAACTCTTTCTTCCACCTTGACCTCCACACTCACACCCGTCGCCTCCTCCTCCAAAACCGTCGCCCGAGGGCCTTGAAGCCGCTGGGATCTGCCGTGCCGCCGGCCACCTCCACCCTCTCCACCCTTGGGCCATTCCCCACCGGTGGAATCCCTCCAATGGACAGATCTGGTACCCCCTCTCTCACCATGGACCTAGGGTTCATCCCCTTCATTTATTTTGAGCAATGTACCAATTTTTCCACTAGAAACTCATGTATGCATGCACTACTATCACAATAGCTTCGATTTCTTGCCCGATCTACTAGAAGTAATGCCTCCTGCAGCCTCCATGTGCAACCTGATATCTCCGGACCGGAGATTCCGGTCTGAACCGGAGATTCCGGTGTTACACACCGGAGACTCCGGTGTGGATCACTTCTAGCACATCCTGCAAGGGCTTGAGGGTCTTGTTTTTCTTCTCTAGGACATATATGCTCACCTACATACTATCCCCTTCCTCTATATTCACAGGTGGCTCCGGTTCTCTTCGTGGTCGCACCAAAGCCAAGTCCAAAAGAGGGGACCCATAGTTTGATGAAGAAGCTGGATAGTATGTTATTCCACCGTCTAACCAGAGGCAGCTGGCTAGAGATGCTAAATATATGAGAAGGAACCATGAGCGCATTGAGGAAGAAAACCGTGCCAAACGGTCCAAGTATGAAAATTTGTAGTCCCTTGCCCATATGTCAAAGAAAGAATACCGTGAGCTGTGCAAGACAAGGTTCTATGACTTGCCAAGAACCAGCGATGACCCATGATATTTGGAGGAAGGAGAAAAAGGTGTTCATGACGGATATCTACCACAAGCTCACCAAGTCCCCAGTTTGTCCACAACGGTATGTGGACTTCCCCTACATGCGTGCCAATGACTACTTTGCATATGCTCTTTGGGTCACTGAGAAGCTTGGGCTGCACAATCTTATGGAACTTCATGAGGACTACAAAGTTGCCCTGGTTCAACAATTCTATGCGACAGTTGTATTTGGTCATGATGAGGCTAGGACCATGACATGGATGACCGGTAACTTCCGCTGCACTGCTACTTTCTATGATTTTGCTAGGTCCATTCACCAGACCTTTAGTGGCGTGTCAGTTCCTATTGGCCATCACATGCATGATGCTGCTCTTGGAGAAAGAAAAAGCAAGCTTGCACCTCTTTATGGGAGTACAGCCACTATTGGGGAGTCCAAGGGACTCAAGCCCCTCTACAATCTGCTTCTAAGGATCTTTCGCCACACCATTTCTCCGAGTGCGGGAAATGATGATGCTATTCGGTGTGGCCTAGTCAATTTGCTCCATCATGCCCACAAGGTGGTCTATGCTGGCCCTACTGCTGAAGGATTTTCTATTGACATCATGGATTTCATTTTTGAGGAGATGCATCATGCGATACTATTCAGAAAATCTCGTCCATATGCATCCCTTGTGATGAGGCTCATCAACACTCCAGCTCATGATTCACCTCTCGCCCTCCCACCTAACCTTGAAGCACATGTCTCCGTCCCACTCCTCCCAGGGGCTCTCGAAGGAAGAATGCCTCCAATGCACCTATCACCCGTGAGTATGTCCAGGAGAAAGTCAAGAAGGCATCATTTTGGAAGAAGACGTTATGCTCATGAATATGGACATTCACAAAGAATAGCATGCGTCCTACAAGAGCAACCACAGGATTGAGAAGATCCTTAAGGATATTAAGGAGAAGAGGAGAAGAGGAAGAAGAGGAAGGAGAGGTAGAATACGCTGATGAGCATGGGGCTGAACCATTAGCAGAATCAGATCACACACTCTCTTTTGGTGCTTGGAATGCAATGAATGACAACTTAGTTAACTGGAAGACCTTCTCAGAGGTCACATCTGGCTTTGCTTCTCAGGGTACTTCCTCCTCTCGCCCTCATGGAAAAGTACCCCAGGTTCTAGATGCTTATGATGACTATGAGGAGGACGATGATGATGATGACTCCGAGTGATTCCTTTGGGGCAATAGCTGGGTCTTTTCCCTTTTCGGTGTTTTGATGCCAAAGGGGGAGAAGACATCTATTAGGATCATCTAGGATTTGCATGGGTTGGGCATTTGGTTACTTCGTATTTGCCTATGCCGTTATCAAAAATTCGAACATTTGCTTTATTTGGTTCGTGTGATACTATCTACTATTTGTATGGACATGCTATGCCCACGCTATGGAGAGAATATCATTTTGCGGCCTGAAAGTTGGGTCACCCAGGCAACGCGGTACCCAAGTCGATTTTTATCACCGCGATTCGAAAAGTTGGGGCCCCAATTGCTGAGAGGGGTCTTTCGAGTGAATGATGGTGATACGTCCATTTTGCATCACTATTTTATGTCTTAATTCACTATTATTCATTAATATATTTCATATTGAGAGGTGATAGTTATGTTATTTCATCTATTTTTGCATGGTTGATGACTTTTGGAGCATGGACCGCTGCAGTCAGGATTCTGATGGAAAAGGTGCTGTTTGGAGGCAAAATTCGCGAAGATCAGAAAATCCGGGAAAATATATGGAAAATCCTATTTTTCCAGAAGACTCAGGATGCCAGAAGATGGAGTGGAGGTGGGCCACATGGGGCCCACACCACCCCATGGAGCGGGCATGCCTAGGCCGCGCCAGGGAGTGGTGTGGCCGCCCTGGCCCACTCCAGCCTCTCCCCTCTGGCGTATATCATCCCCACGAAACCCTAAGACTCGGGGAGCGACCACAGAAAGATTCCGCTGCCTCTGCGGGGCAGAAAACACCGAGGGAGAAAGATTTCTCCAGCAGACAGATTTCTGCCGGGGGAATTCCTTCCCGGAGAGGGGAGATCGTCGCCATCAACACCACCATCAAGCTGGACTTCATCGGGATCATCATCATCATCACCACCATCATCACCATCAGCACCCTCATCACCATCTCCATATTACTGTAACAATTGCGTTGAATCTTGCATTAGTTCATAGGGGAAACTTTCCCGGTGTTGATTACTCTTTGTAGTTGATGCTATTGAGTGAACCATTGAATTATTGTTTATGTTCAGATTGTTATACATCATTATTCCATCTCTGATCATGATCCATATGATGTCTTGTGAGTAGTTCGTTTTGTTCTTGAGTACATGGGAGAAGTCTTGTTGTTAGTAGTGGAGTTGTGTTGAGAAAGATTCAATAGATTGTTATTTAAGTTTTGGTGTACTTCTTCTAGTGGTGTCATGTGAACGTCGACTACATGATACTTCACCTATATGGGCCTAGGGGAATGCATTGTGTATTTGGCTACTAATCGTAGGGGTTGCCGGAGTGATAGAAACCTGAACCCCCGTTAGGAAACCATTGCACAAGGGACGTAAGGGTCTTAGAGTTTAAAGTTGTGGTTAGGTTTCTACGTTAATTACTTTCTTGTACTTACGGATGTTTGCAAGGGGTATAATCACCAGTATGTATTAGTCTTGGATGGGGCGGTACATTAGCACAGGTTCACCCACACAACACTTAGCAAGCTAGAGAAGATTAATCGACTATATGAAGCGAAAGCACTTGACAGTCTTCCCATGTGTCCTCGAGAACATTTCGTCATCTATAGAAATACAACCGGCTTGTCCTTTGCTGCATAAAGGGTTGGGCCACTTGCTGCATTTATTCCTACTGTCTTTTGTTTACTCATACTTTGTTTACTTGCTTTATCAAAAACCCCTAAAAATCCGTTTGCTAAGTATTTGGAGAGAATTCCTGATCCATACCACTAGTCAGCACCTTCTGCTCCTCGTTGGGTTCGACACTCTTACTTATCGAAAATACTGTGATACACCCCCTATACTTGTGGGTCAGCAAGACTATTTTCTGGCGCCGTTGCCGGGGAGCGAAACGCTATTGGAGAGTGGAACTGGTAAAGGAAACTTCTACTATGAGTTACTTCTGCTAGTTGCTTTATTTTCATTATGGATAATTCGCTGAGTTTCTTATTTGGTAATGCTACTACCACTGCTAAGGTAGTAGATAAGCCACCACCTGCTGAAAAAGATGTTATTAAAATACCTACAAGAATTATTGATCATGTTATGGATAACTACTATGTTGGGGATGGAACTGTCCATCCTGGTGATCATTTACTCTTTATACACGAATTATGCAGGTTGTTCAAGTGTGCAGGTATTACTACGGATCAAGTTAAGAAGAAGTTATTCTCATTATCACTGAAAGGAAGAGCTGAGGAATGGTATAAGCTGCTGAAGAATGGTCAAGCTCTGGAATGGGAGGAAATAGTGCCTCTCTTTTATTCAAAGTTTTATCCTCCTAGTGAGATTCTAAAGATCGGAATCAAATATACAACTTTTGGCCTCTTGATGGAGAGAGTACAGCTCAAGATTGGGGGAGATTGAAGTTACTAATGCTCAAATGTCCCATTCATGAGCTCCCCAACAATATTATTATCAATAACTTTTATGCAAGGCTCCCTCTACATGATAAAGATTTATTGGATGCTTCTTGTGCTGGATCATTCACTCGTATGGAAGAAGAAGCTAAATGGGACCTTCTAGATCGTATTCAAGACAATGCTGAAGCTTGGGAGAATTACAAAGGTAGAAAGTCAGGTATAAATTATGGTTATGAATGCATTGAATCTTTTATGGGAACTGATGACTTTCAAAATATTAGTAATATTTATGGTCTTGATTTGCAAGTTATTACGAATTGCTTTAGAGCTTTTGCTTCCTATATCGAAATTCCAAAAAGGGGATGGAACAAGTACCATGCACCTTACAAAGATATTGTTGACTATGCCCCTATTGGAAGTGCTGAGTATTGCATCATCGACCCCATCTTACCTGAACTAATGTAATCACCAAAAGTGAAAAAAGAACTGTAAAACCTGATGAACAAATAAACATTGAACCTGTGGTAGCAATTGTGAAAGACCTTGTCACTAAAAGCGTAGAAGATGGGCACATAGTCTTTTGTGAGGATGCTTCTAATATTGTTTCACATCCTAATAGAACTAAAAAGGCTAGTGTTCCTGTGCTTTCTGCTAGAATTGGTGATCATTGCTATTATGGTTTATGTGATATTGGTGCAAGTTCTAGTGCTATTCCTTATGAGCTTTACAAAGAAATTATGCATGAGATCAGTCCTGGCGAGTTGGAAGAGATTGATGTGGTTATTCACCTTGCTAATAGAGAGACCATCTCTCCAATTGGTATTGTGCGAGACGTGGAAGTTCTTTGCGGTAAGATTAAGTACCCTGCTGATTTTCTAGTACTTGGTTCAGCTGCTAGTAAAACTTATCCTATCATTTTTGGTAGACCTTTCTGGAGTACTTGTGGACCTATTATTGACTGCAAGAGGGAGAAAATCTTGACTAAGTTTGATGGGGAATCTTATGAGTTTAATTTTTCGAAATTTGCTAAAGAACCTTGCGAAGAGGAAACCCATAATGAGGATTTTAGGGTTGAACAATTTGCTTCTATTTCTCTTGCTCCTAACAATGCTTTGCAGCAATTTATGGAAGAACATGAAAGTGAAATCTTCATGGAAGAAAGGAATGAGATTGACATGATTCTCTGTGATCAACCTATGATGCTTAAGCACGACTTACCTGTAGAAGACTTGGGTACCATGATGCCACCTAAAAAGGATCCGGTTTTCGATCTAAAACCTCTCCATGATGATCTTAAATATGCTTATATTGATGATAAAAAGATATACTCTGTTATTGTTAGCGCTAAACTTTCAGGGAAGGAAGAAGAAAGGCTATTGGAAGTTTTGAGGAAACATCGAGGAGCTATGGGGTATACTCTAGATGATTTGAAAGGGATTTCACCTACTATATGTCAGCAGTCTATCAACATAGAACCAGATGCGAAGCCAGTAGTGGAGCACCAACGACGTTTAAATCCTAGAATGAAGGAAGTGGTAAGGAATGAGGTATTGAAACTCCTTGATGCTGGTATTATTTACCCTATTGCTGATAGTGAATGGGTTAGTCCTGTTCATTGTGTTCCTAAAAAGGGAGGTATTACCATTGTCCCTAATGATAATGATGAGCTTATTCCTCAAAGAATAGTGGTAGGCTATAGGATGTGCATCGATTTTAGGAAATTCAATAAAGTTACTAAGAAAGATCACTACCCGCTTCCTTTTATTGATCAAATGTTGGAAAGGTTGTCTAAAAAGACCCATTTTTGTTTTCTTGATGGTTATTCTGGGTTCTCTCAAATTGCTGTTAAACAACAAAGATCAAGAAAAAACTACTTTTACTTGCCCTTATGGAACTTATGCTTATAGACGTATGCCTTTTGGGTTATGTAATGCTCCTGCTATTTTCCAAAGATGCATGTCTGCTATCTTTCATGGTTTTTGTGAGGAAATTGTAGAAGTGTTCATGGATGACTTTTCTGTCTATGGAACTTCTTTTGATAATTGTCTGCACAACCTTGATAAAGTTTTGTAGAGATGTGAAGAAACTAATCTTGTTCTTAATTGGGAAAAATGCCACTTCATGGTTAATGAAGGGATTGTTCTTGGGCATAAAGTTTCTAAAAGAGGCATAGAAGTTGATAGAGCTAAAGTTGAGGCAATTGAGAAGATGCCATGTCCAAAAGACATCAAAGGTATTCGTAGTATCCTCGGTCATGCTGGTTTCTGTAGGAGGTTTATTAAAGATTTCTCTAGGATATCAAAGCCTCTCACTAATCTTCTTCAAAAAGATGTACCTTTCATTTTTGATGATGATTGTAGGGAAGCTTTTGAAACTCTTAAGAAGGCTTTAACTATATCCCCTATTGTTCAACCACCGGATTGGAGTTTACCCTTTGAAATAATGTGTGATGCTAGTGATTTTGCTGTAGGGGCTGTCCTTGGGCAACGTATTGATAAAAAGTTAAACGTTATCCATTATGCTAGTAAGACTCTAGATGCTGCTCAAAGGAATTATGCCACTACTGAAAAGGAATTTCTAGCCGTTGTTTTTGCCTGTGATAAGTTTAGGCCCTATATTGTGGACTCAAAAGTAACCATTCATACTGATCATGCTGCTATTAAATATCTTATGACAAAGAAGGACGCTAAGCCTAGGCTTATTAGATGGGTACTGCTTTTACAAGAGTTTGATCTACACATAGTAGATAGGAAGGGTGCTGAAAATCCTGTAGCTGATAATTTATCTCGCTTGGAAAACATCTCTTTTGATCCTATGCCTGTTAATGATAGTTTCCCAAATGAACAGTTAGCCGCAGTAGGGGTGAGCTCTCGAGGAAGCCCTTGGTATGCTGATTATGCTAACTTTATTGTCTCCAAGTATTTGCCTCCAACTTTTACAGCTCAGCAAAGAAGAAAGTTCTTTTATGATTTGAGGCATTATTTTTGGGATGACCCACACTTATACAAAGAAGGAGTTGATGGTATTATGCGAAGATGTGTTCCAGAATATGATCAAAAAGAGAGATTCCGTAAATGTCATGGTAGCGCCTATGGAGGACATCATGCAGGAGATAGAACTGCACAAAAGGTACTACAATCAGGTTTCTACTGGCCTACCCTTTTTAAAGATGCAAGAAAATTTGTTTTATCTTGTGATGAATGTCAGCGTGTTGGTAATATTTCTAGACGCAATGAAATGCCTATGAACTACTCTCTAGTTATTGAACCTTTTGATTTTTGGGGATTTAACTTTATGGGTCCTTTCCCTCCTTCAAAAGGCTACACTCATATTCTTGTTGCCGTAGATTATGTTACTAAGTGGGTATAAGCCATTCCTACAAAAAGTGCTGACGGGGAAACCTCTCTAAAAATGCTTAAAGATGTTATCTTTCCTAGGTTTGGAGTGCCCAGGTATCTCATGACTGATGGGGGTTCTCATTTCATTCATGGCGGTTTTAGGAAGACCCTCGCTAAATACGATGTTCATTTCATACGGTATAATGGCCAAACCAAATATTTTCAAATCGCGCCCATTAAGTCAGGATATTCCATTACACTAGTTCCTGCTGTGCCCCTCTGTCAACACCCGGATTTTTAATCCCAGATGCCTATTATGTCATATATCGCAATCCCAGGATTACCATTTTTGCGAGACATAAAAGATTGGATATCACAGTACATCATCCATTACAAACCATAAATAAGGTCTTACAACAAATAAGGATCTCATGATCCAGTCTTAATACAACAAGCAGCGGAATAAATGAGCGTAGCGGTGGGGTCCATCTTCAGGGGCACAGGCAATGCTGACGAAGGCAGATAGTCCTAGTTATCATAGTCGTCCTGCTGTCCATCATCTTGGTAGTCTCCTTCATAGTCTGGCTATAGGAATAGCCAGGGACAAAAGCCATGAGTACTCTTTAAGTACTCGCAAACTACCACTAATAAGTAGTATAGTTCTAGTGGGAAAAGCTAAAGCGAAGTTTTAACTAAGAAGTTAAGTTTGAAATCTAAGCTGAGTTCAGAAACAAAGAAGGATAAAATAAAGTTCTAGAATCACTTAAGTTGGGAAGCTAGTGTCATAGTCACAACCCTGTTGTGGTCAAGTCAAGATTCATCATTCATTTCATAAGTCATTTTGAAAACATCTAACAACGAAACAGTATGGCCACTCCAACTGTCCATAACCACGGACACGGCTATTCGAATAGTTTGACACTCTGCAGAGGTGGTACACTTTCACCACAAGATTTGATACATCTGTCGCGAGGTGGTACACTCTGCTCAAACCTCTCCCGCGAGGGAACTAATACTAATGCATATAAACTTCCGGCTAAGCCTTACCCAATTCAGGTATTGTGGTTGTATGGTAAAATTGGAATGGTATCGCATCCGAATCCAACCATCAATTTTGTAAAAGGGTTAAGGCTCATGCCTCAACATTTTCATCATCATAAACCATTTGTGTTTCTCAACACATGTCAAAACATCTCAATAGAATGACTCATCATTCCAAGGTTTTCACAAGTCATTTTCACCAAGTATTCCCATCTAAAGTGAATCAAGTTTTGAGTTTTGTTCTAACCACTAAGTTAAGAGTGTTCACTAATGTGGTATGCTAAGATAATTCTCATGCTATAGAATGACATCTAAGGTTATCTATATAGGTCAAGTTTTATACTTTTTATGCTACCTTCAAAACAAGTAAAGGACTTTGGTAAACTAAAGAAAGTAAAAGCTTGAAAGTAAACTTGGAATAGGTACTAGTCAAAGTGGTATAACCAAAGCATGCCTAATGCATCTTGCTTAGGTTATCTAAATATTCTAGCTTGCTAACAACAGCTTGCCTTGGTTAGTGCAGTGGTTGAAGTTTTCTTCCTCTTCTTCTTGATAGAACTCCTCCTCCTTGAAAGCTTGGTCGGTACTATCGTCTATAAATACATACGGAGTACACAATCACCAAACAATACTTAACTAGTCTACTTAGCACTCTAAGGCACACATTGAATGATCTATTATCATCGCAAGCATCACAAGGTTTTATTAACTAGCTTCATTCTTTTTATTTAAGAAAAGTAATTTCTACTCATTGAAAATAACTAAGATTTAATATTCACCACTTAAAATATGGGATCATGTGGACACATGTCATCACCACATATTCTAACATATGGGAATGTGATTTAAAGGTTGGATCACTTTTACTTAAGTTTAAGTTCATTATTTAATGATTTAAAGTGACTAGAAATGCCCATATAGCATTATTTTGGTACTAGTCCAAAGTCACTGCTTGTAAACCTTAATATTATTACATATTCAGATAGGTATGCTTAATTGTGATTTTTGAGAGTTGGAATCAACTCAAAAGCTATTATGGTTGATTTTACAAAAATGTTTGAATGTGCAAATGCTTCTGCCTTGTTATTTTTACCAGGAGAGATCTCGAACTCTAAATGAATTAAATCCAATGGGCTTGGATAGATCTTTTCAGTAGCTTTCTAACAAAATTTGAATCACTCAAATTGGTTCAGTAAATCTTCCTGAATTGATTTTTGAACTAAGGGACAGAAGTGGGTTCAAACTAAAATAGAAAAACCTAATTTTGAATTTGTGGGCTAGCGCGGGAAAGAAAACGGGCCGGCCCAGTGGCGCTCCGCGGTGCGAATGACAACTGACAGGGGGATCCCGTAGGTCAGCGGCACATCAAACGCGAAGCGGTACGGGGCAACGTGGACCGTGCGATTAAAAAGAAGATCTACGGCTGAGGATCGTCGTTCCCGGCGAACAGGTCGCCGGCGAGAGCTAACCCTAGCGGCTCAGTGGGGGTGAAATGGGGGCATACCAGGGCTCCAGCTAGCGTGGCGATGTGGGCGATCAAACGTGCTGTCGACGGCGGACTCAGGCGTGTTCGTGGCGGCTCCTGGGGTGGACGAAATCGATGGCGCCTCTCCTCCTCTGCTGCGGCAAGCTCCGGCTAAATTTCGGCGAACGGCGGCCCACCTTGCTCCGGGGATGGGGTGGAAGGATCAGGGGAGAGAGGGGAGTGAGATGGTGTGAGTAGTTTGTGCTGGGGTGGCCTCCTTTTATAGGGCGAAGAAGCGACCGAACATGATGGGATGGCGACTCCGGCGAGGGCTGCAAAGCGTGCTAGCATCGTGACTGGAGGTAGGGGACGGTGGCCTGCCTCCTGGCGGTGCTCTACGGTTTAAATGCATGGCTAGGGGCGGTGGCGTTTGGTCGGGGGAAGCTGGTGCTCTGCGCGGCAGAGGCGGCGTTCGACGCGGCGCACGGGGGCTGCGGGTCAAGCAGCGGCGAACGAGCCTGTCTGGGCGGTTCCCTAGGTCGTGGCGACGCGATGAGCGCGGGCTGCGGTCGAGGTGCGGCGTGTGCACGCTTGTCGGGCGCGACGCTCTGGCGCGTGCTCGGCATGGTGCAGACGTCCTGGGCGCGGTGCTCTGCGAGTGGTCCATGGCTCGGCTCTGCTCGGGGAGGGGACATTGGGTGGTGGTGTGGTCTGGTCTAGCTCCTAGACATGGCGAGAGAGAGAGATGGTCATCTACGAGCTATCCATGCTCGACCGGCGTGCATGGTGCTCAGGTGGCGCGACACTGCTTCAAACGGCTATGGGGTAGCTTCTTGATGGCTGGGTTGGGTCTAGGGGAGACAAGGGCATCTAGTAGGGTTCAAATGGTTTGACAAAAATCGATCAAAAACAGTATAAGTTAGGCCAGTTTGATTCTGTCTGCAAGGTGTTCGACACAATGTCCGCAAGAGAAAAACATTTGAATTTTGGGCTAAAATTTGGTGGAGTGGTTGATCACATGCTTGAGCTTCTAGGTGTGCTTGGGTTTTGAAAATGGAAGTCATTTGAGTGGTTTTTGAATAAGTGTGATCTTGATACCTACACTAGATTCTATTTTCAAATGCCATTTCAAATTAGTGTTTGCAAGTTTTTGGTAGATCACCAAGTGGGCCTTGGTACATCACTACATGTACTAGCAAGGGGTGCAAAGATCCATATTTATTTCTGTTAAGAATTGAGTTCTAGGAATAGCCAAAGTAGGCATGTTGATTAGAATGGCACAAATGACCATTTGGTTATTTTATTCATTTTGATTTTTTTTCTTTGGGATTTGTTTGGGAATGATATAGATGATGTTTATTTCACCTAAGAATCATTTTACAATCAATGGATCACTTAATCATGGTAATTCAAATCAACTCCTAAATTATATGCACACACATATGAATGCTTTAATAATTTCAATTGGAAAAGTTTTTGTTAACTCTAATTTTGATGATTTGGATCATGATCACTTGGATTATAGTTTTGGGATGTTACAAACCTTCCCCCCTTAAACAAAATCTCGTCCCGAGATTTACAAAAGAAAACTAGGAACTAAAGAGATCTGGGAACTCTGTCCTAATGTAATCTTCTCGCTCCCAAGTGGTTTCCTCTTCGGTATGGTTGCTCCATTGAATCTTGAGAAATTTGATACTCCTGGTTCTGGTGGTTTTGTAAGCTTCCTCCAAGATACGGATGGGCACTTCACGATATGTCAGGTCATTGTTGATCTCAACGGCTCGATGATCGATGTTCTTGAAAACTTCTGTCTTCTCCGGCACTTCCAGGCATTTGCGGAGTAATGAGATATGGAACACATTGTGGATGGCTGACATCTCTTCAGGTAGTTCTAGTTGATATGATACTTCTCCTCGACGGTTCAGAATCTTGAAGGGCCCAATATATCTGGGAGCTAACTTTCCTTTCAGACTAAAGCATTGGGTTCCTTTCAATGGCGAAACCTTGAGATATGCAAAATCTCCGACATTGAAAGTCAGGTCTCTCCTTCTCTTGTCAGCATAACTCTTCTGTCTGGATTGGGCGGTCTTGAGGTGCTCACGGACTTTGTGCACCTTTTCTTCGGCTTCTCGGAGAATGTCGGGTCCAAAGATCTGATTCTCTCCTACTTGAGACCAATTCAAAGGGGTACGGCACTTTCTTCCGTATAGGAACTCAAATGGTGCCATTTGCAAACTAGCTTGATAACTGTTGTTATATGAGAATTCTGCAAAAGGCAGGCAGTCTTTCCATTTTGATCCATACTCTAACACACAAGCTCTTAACATATCCTCTAGGATCTGGTTGACTCTTTCAGTCTGTCCATCAATTTGCGGGTGATAAGCGGTGCTGAAATTCAATTTGGTTCCTAATCCTTTCTGGACTTTCTGCCAAAATCTCGAGGTAAATTGGGTTCCTCGATCTGATACTATGGTCTTGGGGGTTCCATGCAGACTAACAATTCTAGGAATATACAACTCTGCTAGCTTCGAACTCTGGTAGGTTGTCTTGACAGGTATAAAGTGAGCTACCTTGGACAGTCTATCAACGATGACCCAGATTGAGTCATTTCCCCTACTAGAAGTAGGCAAACCGATGATAAAGTCCATTTCGACGGAATCCCATTTCCATTCCGGAATCTGCAATGGTTGCAACAGTCCTGTGGGTCTCTGATGCTCTGCTTTGATTCTTTGACAGATGTCACACTTGGCGATGTAGCTTCCGATTTATCTCTTCATCTTGTGCCACCAAAATTGCTCTTTCAAATCTTGATACATCTTCGTTCCTCTGGGTGGATAGAATAAAGAGTATCATGAGCTTCCTTCATGATAACCTGCTTCAGTTCCGAATCTGCTAGAACACAGATACGTCCTTTGTACCACAGAACTCCTTCGTCTTAAGTGAATCCAGGTACCTTTCCTGTACCAGTACGACGTTTGATTCCGTCGATACTTTCATTTCCCTTCTGGGCTTCCTTGATTTGGCTGATTAATGTGGGTTGAAGTTCAATGCTAGCTAAGAATCCTTTGCTAACGAGCTCAGTTCTAAACTGCTCCAAGTTCTCATACAAACTTGGCTGCTTCTCCTTGATCATGGTGTTTAGCCTGCAAGGCAATCTGCTCAAAGCATCCGCTACCACATTGGCTTTGCCGGGGTGATAGTGAATGTCAAGGTCATAATCCTTGATTAACTCTATCCATCTCCTTTGCCTCATATTCAGCTCCTTCTGAGTGAAAATATACTTCAAGCTCTTGTGATCTGAGTAAATCTCACAGCGATTACCCATAAGATAATGACGCCATGTCTTCAATGCCAAAACTACGGCTGCTAATTCAAGGTCATGGGTCGGATAATTCTGCTCATGCTGCTTCAGTTGTCGAGACAGATAGGCTATAACTTTGCCTTCTTGCATTAGTACACATCCGAGACCAATCTTGGATGCATCACAATATACATCAAACGGCTTCTTGATGTTTGGCATGATCAATATTGGGGCTGATATCAATCTCTTCTTCAGCTCTTGGAAACTGGCTTCACACTTGTCGGTCCATTCAAACTTCTTGTCCTTCTTCAGCAGTTGGGTCATGGGTCTGGTGATGCTAGAGAATCCTTCTACGAACTTGCGGTAGTATCCCGCTAATCCGAGAAATGCACGGACTTGGGTTTGAGTGGTTGGGGATTCCCATTCTTCGACATCTTTGATCTTGGAGGGATCAACAGAGACTCCTCCGGCAGACACAATATTTCCTAGGAATCCTACTTCTTTCAGCCAAAACTCACATTTGCTGAACTTGGCATATAACTGATGCTCTCTCAGGGTTTCTAGGATAATTCTCAGATGTTGCTCATGCTCTTCTTCTAACTTGGAGTAGATAAGGATATCGTCGATAAACACAACTACAAACTTATCTAGGAAATTCATAAAGATCTTATTCATGAGATTCATGAAATAAGCAGGGGCATTGGTTAATCCAAAATACATGACCGTATACTCGTATAAACCATAGCGACTAGTAAAGGCGGTCTTCGGAATATCCATTGCATGAATCTTAAGTTGGTGATAACCAGTCCTAAGATCAATCTTTGAGAATACCTGGGCTCCAGTCAACTAATCAAATAGATCCTCTATCTTTGGAAAGGGGTACTTGTTCTTGATGGTGACGTCATTCAGTTTTCTATAGTCGGTGCACAAACAGTTGCCTCCATCTTTCTTGTCGATGAATAACACTGGTGATCTCCATGGTGATGTGCTTGGTTGAATCAAGCCTGTTGCTAACATGGCATCCAACTGCTTCTTCAATTCCGCTAACTCTGAGGGGTTCATGCTATAGGGTCTCTAGGCTATGGGTACGGTTCCGGGGATTAGTTCGATAATGAACTCAATATCCCTATCCGAGGGCATACCTGGAAATTCATCTGGGAATACGTCGGGGTATTCACAGACTACTCTGACTTGGTCTATGGTGGGTATGGCTAGACTCTTGTTGCACTTGAATTGATGAGGTAAGGTTTCAGATATATGCTCTACTGTGACTCCAGAGCTACTGGTCATGGTGATGGTTTTGTTAGCACAGTCTATCAGTCCTTTATGCCTTGACATCTAGTCCATACCTAGTACTACTTCCAATCCTTTGGTTCCGAGTATGATTAGGTTGGCATAAAAATCTATCCCATGTATTCTGATAGGCACAGCTTTGCAAATTTTTCTAGCTTTTGTAGTTGAACCGGGGATTTGAACTATCATGGTATGCTTCAAGTTGGTTGGGTGGATCTTACTAGTGCATACAAATTCTTCGGTGACAAATGAATGCGATGCTCCCGAATCAAACAATACTCTTGCTAAAAATGAGTTGACAGAAAACATACCCAGCACTACATTTGGCGCTTCTTGGGCTTCTTCCGTGTTCATGTGGAAGAGACGATCGTTGTGGTTGTGAGGGTTCCCTGGGGCAAATCTTCTCCCTGGTTGAACACGACGCTACTGTTGAGATGGGGAATTCACATTGGTAGTGGTGGCAATCTTCTTGGTACACTCATTGGAATAGTGACCCTTCACTCCACACTCGAAACAAGTTATCTGGGACTTGTCTTTTGCTGCGAGAGGCACAACATTGCTGCCAGTCCTGGGTGCAGTGTTGTTGTTGTTGTTGCTCTTGGGAGGGGCACGGTTGAAATTGTTGGTGTTTCCGGAGTGATTGTTGTTTCCTCCGGACTTCACATTGCCTCCGCTATGGTTGGGGTAGCTTGGGCGAGACATTGGGGGTCGGTTGTTCCTTGGTGCATATCCTGGTGAGGAGTTTGGACGGTACTTCTAGTGACTGTTGGATCCAGATTGCTACATCATATGACGTTTGCGGTTGTCGTTTTCCTGATTAATCTTCCCTTCCATCTGAATGGTAGAGTCGACTAGTTCTTCGAGATCCTCGAAGCGGATGTTAATGAGGACAGTCTGCATCTCGTCATGCAGTCTGTTCAGGAATCTCTCCTTCTTCTTGGCCTCCATGATGATCTCATCAGGGGCGTACCTTGCAAGCGACAGGAATTTGTCACGGTACTCCACCACAGTCATTCTGCCTTGCTTCAACTCTCGGAATTCATCCCTCATTCTGGTGACTAGGCCTTGCGGCACGTGGGTGCGACTGAACTTGATCTTGAAGGCTTCCCATGTCATCACTTGACCATGGTTAATCAGGCGGATGCTGTTCCACCAGGCTCTTGCGTCTCCTGCCAAGTAGTGGGTGGCAAGGAGAACTTTCTCGTTGTCATCAACTCTGGCTACTTCCAGATTGTTCTCCATCGTCTACAACCAGTCATCAGCATCTAATGGGCTCTCTGAAGTGCTAAAGATTGGGGGATTGGTATTCTGGAAGTTCTTCAGCTTGGATCCTTGATGATCCTGATTTCCATGCCCTTGGTTGTTGAGAGCCATCTGGGCGATCTGTTGCAGTGTTCCTAGATTAGCTTGGCGCTCTGCCCTGCTTGCTTCTCTGTCTGCGATGAGATTCTGCAGGATCTGCAGCATTGGGTCTTGCGACGAGCTGCTCCCTCCTTGGTTTCCACGAGTCATCTGAAGATTGAGGTAGATAAAAGGGTAAGTGGGAAAGTTCTAAGGTTCATGGTTTTGGTTTCAAAGCTAAAACTTTGAGTTTGACTCAGGTTTTGCAACTAACTTCATTCCATTCATTCAAACAAGCACACGATACAAACACACACACACACCACAACAACAAAGGAAAATAGATGGTTTTAAGAACCATTCTGCAAGCTACGGTACAGTGGGACCGATACATCTCATGCTACGACAGTGCTCTAGTGCATATACTCATCATCGATGAAGTCGGAGTCCTCATCGTCAGTGTAGAAGTCTACGGCATCCTCCTCCAGAAAGTCATCATCATTGCTGAGGTAAGAATCCATATCTCCCTGGATGTCTTCACCCTCCTCTTCTTCCTCCTTTGCTGCAAGCAGAGCTTCTTGCTCCTTGACGGTCTTCTCGAGGTCGGCCACCTTCTTGCGAAGACGGGCGATGGTGCAATCCTTCTTCTCGCGCTAGAGGCGAAGAGACTGACGGTCCTTGACTAGCAGTGAGGAAGTGTGGGCCTTCTTGTCGGCAATGGCATGGTTGTGGTTGGCGAACTCCCTAGCATTGTCCAATTCCTTCTGGCGATCGTATAGTAGGAAGTCAAGGTTATCCACTTGACGCTTCAACTCCGGGTGACTTGGCATCTCCATTGGCATTCCCATGAAGTCACGTCTTGCATAGTGAGCAAAACGGGTTCCTTGGATTTGGTTGACACCGAGGGCACATAGACGTGCGCGAGCTTCATGCATTGCACTGGCTAATCCATCTAGCCAGTTGTTCTCTCTCACGGAGAACTGGATTCTCCCGGATGTTGGTGCTTCTATGCTTCCTCGAAGATCAACGGTGACTAGCCACTGTAAATCTCCTCCTGGGGGTCCTGGAAGTTGAGCTCCAAGAAACTCTAGATGTGGGCATCCCAATAACTCTGACAGTGAATCCATATCCCTCTCGAAGATCAGCTGGCCTCCATTGCCCAACTGGTAGAACTTGCTGAACTGAGTCTCCATCTACAAGAATTTATGATGAGGAAGTTAGTGAAGTGATCAAGTGTGTCAAATTTTAGGTAGTAATGTAAGAATTGGAGGAACATGAATTTTTGAGAAAGAATGAATTCACAAGGATAAGAGAGGAAATAGTTTTTCAAAAAAATACTCACTTTGGTTTTGAAATTAAGTTTTGTTTTGGACGTCCATTCTAACTAGGGTCTCCTATGGTCAGGATGGCTCTGATACCAACTTGTCAACACCCGGATTTTTAATCCCAGATGCCTATTATGTCATACATCGCAATCCCAGGATTACCATTTTTGTGAGACATAACAGATTGGATATCACAGTACATCATCCATTACAAACCATAAATAAGGTCTTACAACAAATAAGGATCTCATGATCCAGTCTTAATAAAACAAGCAGTGGAATAAATGATAAGCGTAGCGGTGGGGTCCATCTTCAGGGGCACATGCAATGCTGACGAAGGCAGATAGTCCTAGTTATCATAGCCATCCTATTGTCCATCATCTTGGTAGTCTCCTTCATAGTCTGGCCATAGGAATAGCCAGGGAAAAAAGCCATGAGTACTCTTTAAGTACTCGCAAACTACCACTAATAAGTACTATAGTTCTAGTGGGAAAAGCTAAAGCAAAGTTTTAACTAAGAAGTTAAGTTTGAAACCTAAGCTGAGTTCAGAAACAAAGAAAGATAAAATAAAATTCTAGAATCACTTAAGTTGGGAAGCTAGTGTCATAGTCACAACCCTTTTGTGGTCAAGTCAAGATTCATCATTCATTTCATAAGTCATTTTGAAAACATTTGACAACGAAACAGTATGGCCACTCCAACTGTCCATAACCGCGGACACGACTATTCGAATAGTTTGACACTCTGCAGAGGTGGTACACTTTCACCACAAGATTCGATACATCTGTCAGGGATAACCCTGAATCATCATACTTAGTATGCAAATAATCAAACACAACCTTTCCTTTACACACTCCTATGAGCATGGCCTCCCAACCATGACCATCTGTCATCTTGGGCACTGCATAGGTGGACAACATTGAGAGGTAGCCTCAGCTCAAACCTCTCCCGTGAGGGAACTAATACTAATGCATATAAACTTCCGGCTAAGCCTTACCCAATTCAGGTATTGTGGTTGTATGGTAAAATTGGAATGGTATCGCATCCGAATCCAACCATCAATTTTGTAAAAGGGTTAAGGCTCATGCCTCAACATTTTCATCATCATAAACCATTTGTGTTTCTCAACACATGTCAAAACATCTCAATAGAATGACTCATCATTCCAAGGTTTTCACAAGTCATTTTCACCAAGTATTCCCATCTAAAGTGAATCAAGTTTTGAGTTTTGTTCTAACCACTAAGTTAAGAATGTTCACTAATGTGGGATGCTAAGATCAATCTCATGCCATAGAATGACATCTAAGGTTATCTAGATAGGTCAAGTTTTATACTTTTTATGCTACCTTCAAAACAAGTAAAGGACTTTGGTAAAGTAAAGAAAGTAAAAGCTTGAAAGTAAACTTAGAATAGGTACTAGTCAAAGTGGTATAACCAAAGAATGCCTAATGCATCTTGCTTAGGTTATCTAAATATTCTAGCTTGCTAACAATAGCTTGCCTTGGTTAGTGCAGTGGTTAAAGTTTTCTTCCTCTTCTTCTTGATAGAACTCCTCCTCCTCGAAAGCTTGGTCGGTACTATCGTCTATAAATACATACGGAGTACACAATAACCAAACAATACTTAACTAGTCTACTTAGCACTCTAAGGCACACATTGGATGATCTATTATCATCACAAGCATCACAAGGTTTTATTAACTAGCTTCATTCTTTTTATTTAAGAAAAGTAATTTCTACTCATTGAAAATAACTAAGATTTAATATTCACCACTTAAAATATGGGATCATGTGGACACATGTCATCACCACATATTCTAACATATGGGAATGGGATTTAAAGGTTGGATCACTTTTACTTAAGTTTAAGTTCATTATTTAATGATTTAAAATGACTAGAAATGCCTATATAGCATTATTTTGGTACTAGTCCAAAGTCACTGCATGTAAACTTTAATATTATTACATATTCAGATAGGTATGGTTAATTGTGATTTTTGAGAGTTGGAATCAACTGAAAAGCTATTATGGTTGATTTTACAAAAATGTTTGAATGTGCAAATGCTTCTGTCTTGTTATTTTTACTAGGAGAGATCTCGAACTCTAAATGAATTAAATCCAACGGGCTTTGATAGATCTTTTCAGTAGCTTTCTAACAAAATTTGAATCACTCAAATTGGTTCAGTAAATCTTCCTGAATTGAATTTTGAACTAAGGGACAGAAGTGGGTTCAAACTAAAATAGAAAACCTAATTTTGAATTCGTGGGCTAGCGCGGGAAAGAAAACGGGCCAGCCCAATGGCGCTCCGCGGTGCGAATGACAACTGACAGGGGTTCCCGCAGGTCGTCGGCACATCAAACGCGAAGCGGTACGGGGCAACATGGACCGTGCGATTAAAAAGAAGATCTACGGCTGAGGACCGTCGTCCCCGGCGAGAGCTAACCCTAGCGGCTCGGTGGGGATGCAATGGGGGCATACCAGGGCTCCAGCTAGCGTGGCAATGGGGGCGATCGAACGTGCTGTCGACGGCGTACTCAGGTGTGGTCGCGGCAGCTCCTGGGGTGGACGAAATCGACGACGCCTCTTCTCCTCTGCTGCGGCAAGCTCCGGCTAAATTCTGACGAACAGTGGCCCGCCTTGCTCCAGGGATGGGGTGGAAGGATCAGTGGAGAGAGGGGAGTGAGATGGTGTGAGTAGTTTGTGCTGGGGTGGCCTCCTTTTATAGGGCGACGAAGGGATCGAACAGGATGGGCTGACGACTCTGTCGAGGGCTGCACATCGTGCTAGCATTGTGGCTGGAGGTAGGGGACGGTGGCCTGCCTCCTGGCGGTGCTCTACGGTTTAAATGCACGGCTAGGGGCGGTGGCGTTTGGTCGGGGGAAGCTGGTGCTCTGCGCGGCAGAGGCGGCGTTCAACGCGGCACACAGGGGCTGCGGGTCAAGCGACGGCGAACGAGCATGACCGGGCGGTTCCCTGGGTCGTGGCGACGCGGTGAGCGCTGGCTATGGTCGAGGCGCGTCGTGTGCACGCTTGTCGGGCGTGGCACTCTGGCGTCTGCTCGGCATGGTGCAGACGTCCTGGGCGCGGCGCTCTGCGAGTGGTCCATGGCTCGGCTCTGCTCGGGAAGGGGACATAGGGCGGTGGTGTGGTCTGGTCTAGCTCCTAGACATGGCGAGAGAGAGAGAGATGGTCGGCTGCGAGCTATCCATGCTCGACCGGCGAGCATGGTGCTCAAGTGGCGCGGCACTGCTTCAAACGGCTATGGGGTAGCTTCTTGATGGCTGGGTTGGGTCTGGGGGAGACAAGGGAATCTACTAGGGTTCAAATGGTTTGACAAAAATCGATCAAAAACAGTATAAGTTAGGCTAGTTTGATTCTGTCTGCAAGGTGTTCGACACAATGGCCGCAAGAGAAAAAATTTGAATTTTGGGATGAAATTTGGTGGAGTGGTTGATCACATGCTTGAGCTTCTAGGTGTGCTTGGGTTTTGAAAATGGAAGTCATTTGAGTGGTTTTTGAATAAGTGTGATCTTGATACCTACACTAGATTCTATTTTCAAATGCCATTTAAAATTAGTGTTTGCAAGTGTTTGGTAGATCACCAAGTGGGCCTTGGTACATCACTACATGTACTAGCAAGAGGTGCAAAGATCCACATTTGTTTCTGTTAAGAATTGAGTTCTAGGAATAGCCAAAGTAGGCATGTTGATTAGAATGGCACAAATGACCATTTGGTTATTTTATTCATTTTGATTTGTTTTTCTTTGGGATTTGTTTGGGAATGATCTAGATGATGTTTATTTCACCTAAGAATCATTTTACAATCAATGGATCACTTAACCGTGGTAATTCAAATCAACTCCTAAATTATATGCACACACATATGAATGCTTTAATAATTTTAATTGGAAAAGTTTTTGTTAACTCTAATTTTGATGATTTGGATTATTATCACTTGGATTATAGTTTTGGATGTTACACCCTCCTTCGCCGGTCACTCTTCTTAGCCACCCTGTACGTGTCGTAAGGGCAAATCCATTACTGTACTTTCCTAACTCTTGACACTGAATCTTGCTGCTGCTGCGGCGGCGGTGCCTTTTCTTCCCTTCCCCGACCCTAAATTTGCCGGCGGCGGAGGACCTTTTTTCTCCCTCCCCAGACACTGAATCCGATGGCGGCGGCCTAGCATGTCTTGCAAGGCGAAGCTTGTAGCTACGTTGCCGATTGAAAAGGGTCCGTCAGGGCCCAAGTCTGGGGCTCAACGCGTAGCAGCGGCGAGGTCTTTAGCCCCGGTTAGCGAGGAGGCCAGCAAGGATTCTGCTCCCAAGGTACCTACGAGCAGCAGGTTGAAGAGAAAAGCAAGGCCGACGGCGGATTGTTCGGCTCCGGTGGGCGGATGCAACACTCTGATCTCGAAGAAAAAACCCAGGAGAAGAGCTAGAGGTGAATATTTCTTATCCGTGCCTTATCTTGCAAGTAGATTAGTTACGGAATAATAGAATCGAATGAACTGAAATGTTCCCCTTTTTAATCAAATTAGGCACAACTTTGATACAAGGGACCTATATGAGTTCACAGTTCATGTTCGGCAGTACACTATAAAACTTGATTTTGGTTGCGAGAGGGTTGTGTTCAGGCAAGATGTGCATCTGCTTGTGAATTGCAAAGAGGTTGTGTCTGTTTCGCAGCTGGTAGATATGCTTGCCGCTAGAATTCCCTGGGGTTCTAGATAGAGGACAAAATTGGTGTGGCGCAACATGAATGATACCTATCAGCAAATTGAGCACTCCCATGAGCTTCAGATGGTTTGTGAGTGTTGTGCAGCTGATCGTAAGGTGAAAGTTGAAGCGATGATTGATGATATGTATGCAGATGCTGGAGATCTTGCTGCCAAAGCTTCTGCTCCTAGAGAATACGGACCAATAGATGCTGATCTAGTTAAGTTCAGTATACACATAGAGGTGGATTCATACATGGCAAAACTTGATGAGGGAGTTAATAAGCTAGTTTCGTCATGTACTGTGGAGTGATACATTGCAAATGTATCTATAATTTTTGATGTCCCATGCTTGGTTTTATCCACTTTCTTGTGTTTTGTCCACACTTTGGAGTACTTTTCATATGATTTCTTGGACTAACCTATTAACAAGAGCCACAGTGCCAGCTGCCCGTTTTCTGCTGTTTTTGGTTCCAGGAAAGTCAGAAAATGAATATTCTCGGAATTGGACGGGACAAAAGCCAAAGTGCCTATTTTTCTGGAAGTCATCAGATGCCAGAATACGAGACGGAGAAGGGCCAGAGGGTGGCCACACCACCTGGCTGTGCGGCTAGGCTTGGCCCACGCCAGGGGTGGTGTGGCCAGCCCAGGCACCCCCTCAGCCTCTCCTTCCGCCTATATATTGCCCTCGGGACAAAAACCCTAAGTCCCCGATCAAAAAATCCATGAAAGAGTCTGTAGCCGCCGTCATCTTCATCCCTAGATCAGGAGGGATCTGAAGCTCTTCCCGACACCCTGCTTGAGAGGGGAATTCACGCTAGAGGCCTTCTTCATCACCATGCAAGCCTCCGGTGTGATGCGTGAGTAGCTCATCTTTGGACTACGGTTCCATGTAGTAGCTAGATGGTTGGTTCTCCTCCTTTGTGCTTTCATGTCTAGATCTTGTGAGCTCCGTTCATGATCAAGATCATCTATTTGTAATTCTGCATGTTGTGTTTGCGGGGATCCGATGGATATTGAGATGCTATTTCAGATTGATTATTGATTCTATCATGTCTTTGTTATTTGTGATCTTGCATGCTTTCCGTTGTTAGTAGCTATCTTGGCCAAGTAGATTCTAGCAACTCCAAGAGTTAGTATTTCTGCTCGATAGTGGGTTCATGCCTCTGGTAATCTGGGGAAGTGACAGAAATCTCTAAGGTACTAGATGTGCTGTTGCTACTAGGGAGAAAATAACAATCCTTTATTCATAGAACAATCGTATTGTTTACTTTACACGCAATTAGTAAAGCAATAATATGTTGCTTGCAACTTAATACTGGAGGGGGTTCGGATGATGACCTGAAGGTGGATTGTTAGTCATAGATGCAGTTGGATGACGGTCTATGTATAATGTTGTAATTCCCAATCAAGTTCCAAAGGAGTCAAGATGATTAGTATATGCATGTATTGCTTTCTCGATGTTTGTCAATTGCCCCACTGTAATTTGTTCACCCAGCATGTTATCTATCTTAAGGAGAGCCACCTCTAGTGAACTTTGGATCCCTGTCCTTTATTTTACATACAATCTACAAACTGTTTACTGCTTTGTGTTTACTTTCTGCAAACTATTACTTCCTTCCATTCGATACGTTTAATCCTTTGTTTTCAGCAAAACCGATGAGATTGACAACCTCATCGCAAGTTGGGGACAAAGTTCTGTGGTTGTGTTGTGCAGGTCTCCACGTTGCTACTAGCACCGATAGTGCGCCCTGCGAAGGCTTAGCTAGCAACACCTTTGGGGTGTTTCCTTGATCCTACTAGTTCGATTAAACCTTGGTTTCATAACCAAGGGAAACTTGCTGCTGTGCTCAACATACCTTCCTCTTGGAGTTCCCCAACGAGCTTGTTAATACACGAGCCATCAAGCACTTTTCTGGCGCCGTTGCCGGGGAGTCAAGGACATCTTCACAAGGGGAGTCCCTCATAACCAGTCTCTTTACTTTGTTATTTTTGTTTTGCTTAGTTTCTTCTTTTGCTTTGTTTGCTTGTTTCTTTATCAAAAACGCACAAAAAATTAGTTTTACAAGTTTGCTTTCTTATTTGAAAACCCAAAAAAATGACTACTCTTGAAAACACTAAGTCGTGTCACTTCACTAGCACCAACAACAATGATTTTATGAGCACACCTATTGCTCCACCTGTGCCTAAAGATACTTTCTTTAAGATAAAACCTGCTTTACTCAATCTTGTTATGAGAGAACAATTTTCTGGTATTGGTAATGAAGATGCTGCTGCCCATCTAAATAACTTTGTTGAACTTTGTGAGATGCAAAATCATAGGGATGTAGATGGTGATATTATTAAGCTGAAATTGTTTCCTTTCTCTTTGAGAGGAAAAGCTAAAGAATGGTTGAATTCCTTAACTAGGAATAGTATTGATTCTTGGACTAAGTGCAAAGATGCTTTCATTGGAAAATACTATCCTCCTGCTAAGATTATATCTATGAGAAGTGAAATAATGAAGTTTAAACAATCTGATAATGAGAATTTTGCTCAAGCTTGGGAAAGAATGAAATCTTTGGTTAAGAATTGTCCCACTCATGGACTGATTGCTTGGATGATCATCCAAACTTTTTATGCATGATTGAACTATTCTTCAAGGAACCTATTGGATTCTGCTGCTGGAGGTACCTTTATGACCATCACTTTGGGTGCTGCAACAAAGCTTCTAGATAATATGATGGTTAACTATTCTGAATGGCATACCGAGAGAGCTCCACAAGGTAGGAAGGTAAATTCTGTTGAGGAAACCTCCTCCTTGAGTGATAAAATTGATATTATTATGTCTATGCTTGTTAATGGGAAATCCCATATTGATCCAAATAATGTTCCTTTAGCCTCTTTGGTTGCTCAAGAAGAGCAAGTTGATGTGAACTTCATAAGAAATAACAATTTTGGCAATAATGCTTATAGGAATAATTTTGGTAACAACAATTATAAGCCATATCCTCCCAACAATGGTAATGCTTATGGAAATTCCTACAACAATAATAGGAGTGCTCCCTCTGAACTTGAAGTTATCCTTAAGGACTTTATTAGTAAACAAACTGCTTTCAACAAAACTATTGAGGAAAAACTCTCTAATGCTGAAAGAAATATAGCATCTTTGGCTGAAGCTCAATCTTCTACGAATAAAATGGCTGCTAAACCTGAAACTAATGATAATCCCTTTGCAGCTACTAATGCTATACAAGTAAGAATTGATGAAAATGTTAGACTATTAGCTGAAGTACATGCTAAGTGGGAAAGAGAAGATGAAATTGCTAGAAACTTTATTGTTTCTACTATTACCACCACTAGTGTTGAGGCTAGTAATAGTTCTACTACTCTAGATAATAATTTTGATTTTGATCTTGATGGTTGCAACATCTCTGAAGTTATTAAGTTCCTACAAAAGCTTGCTAAAATTCCTAATGCTAGTGCTATGAACATGGCCTTTACAAAACACATTACTGATGCTCTCATAAAGATTAAAGAAGAAAAGATGAAACATAAAGCTTCTATTCCTATAAATCAAGAAGATGGTTGGGAACCCATCATTAATATGAAAGTGAATGACTTTGATTTAAAAGCTTTATGTGATCTTGATAGTAGTGTTTCTATTATGACTAGAAGGATTTATGATATGCTTGATTTGCCTCCACTTGAAGATTGTTATTTGAATATCCCACTTGATGATAATGCTAAAAAGAAACTCATGGGGAGTATTAATGATGTTCTTATTATGGTTAACAATTCCTATGTCCCCGTTGATTTCTATGTTTTGGATGTTGAATACAATGATTCTTGTCCTATTACTTTGGGAAGACCTTTTCTTAGAACTGTTGGTGCCATTATTGATATGAAAGAAGGCACCATTAAATATCAACTCCCACTCAATAAAGATATAGAACACTTCCCTAAGAAGAGATAGAATATTTCTTTTGCTTCTCCTATGAAAACAAAATTTGGTCTTAATGCTTCTTCATTTGAGAACACTTGATTCTTTTTCTTGCTTCTTATGCCTAACTTAAAGGCGTTAAAGAAAAGTACTTATTGGGAGATAATCCAAAAGTTTTAGATGAGTCTTGGAAGTTATTACTTCAGTAATAACCACTCCTTATCCTTTTTATTTGATTTTTGTGCCAAGAGTAACCTCTAATGAGAGAGAAGTAATGATTGGGAAAGTTGCTGTCCCGAAACAGATTTCCGTGCTTCACCATAAAAATTCGTGTAAAATCTCTGAACGTCTTTTTGAGGCGTGAATTTTTTTCTTCTGACCCAGGTTGTTATCTAACTTTCGTTAGTTCAACACTTTTTGATTTGAGCAACAGAAGGTCTTCAAAAAAATTCGTCTTTACCTGCTGGTCTGTTTTGACAGATTTCTGCCATTTTCTGCATTTGCTTCTTGTTGGTTCCTTTTTGAGTTCTTTTGGGGAATTGAGCTTTTTGAGGGAAGTGCTTCAGTTGATAGTGTTCTAATGGAAGTTTATTGGTGTTAGAACTGAATCTTAAGACTTATTATCTTGAGTGCACTAATGTTGCTAATAAAGATTGTGTGAAGTTTTGTATGAAGGAAAAATTTCAGGTGTATGGAAGGAATGAGTAATGAGATGAAGGATGGACTAAATCTCAAGATTGGGGATGCCACGCGTGTCACCCCAAGAAATATCCAAGAAGTACAAGTGTCAAAGCTTGGGGATGCCCAAGGCATCTCCCTTCTTCATCAATAAAAATCCCAGGTTTCTTCCAAACGCTTTATTTTTATTGTTTCATGCACAGTTGTGTTGTTCTTGGAGCGTCTTCTTTTTCGTTTTCGTTTTGGTTTTTCATTTGCTTTGGTTTGCTTAGTTTTCTGAATAAATTGGTTGGACTCCCTCTTTCATACATTGATTTGCAAATTGTTTGGTTTGGTTTGGAAAAGTGTAGGAAAGTTCATGCTTATGTGGTAAAAAGAGCTCGTTTTTAACTGTGGCATATGCTTTGTCATACCATGCTTGATATTGTTTTGTCTTTATGCTTAGTATTCTTTGCGGTAGCATGACTTGTTATAAACAATTGAGATTGCTTAATGTGCCTTGGATGAATCGTGCGTTGTTTTAGCATATTAAAGCATAGTATAGTGGTATTCTCCTTTGATGCTTTATTTGGGTTGTCTTGGCACATGCTCACACCATGTTATGACTATCTCATGTCACCATAGCCTTTATGATCCTTTAGTTTTCAACTTGTAGTATCAATTTATGCTTTGATCAATGATGTTTTGTCGCTCTGCATGATTATGGCCATTATTGCTCTCTTAGTTTGTCTCTCCCAGTGTTTTGCTAGCCTCCACAACCAAGTATGAGTTCCACTCATGCATCCAACTCCCTAAACCATGTTATTCCAAAGAGTCCACCATACCTACCTACTAGCTTAAGCTATTCCAAGTATATTCATGCTTTTGTTTACCTTCTAAATTAAACTTGTTATGAGAAAACTAGGGATTAAAGCTCTCACGAACTTGATGGCACACTTTACTTTTCTTGCCCTTAATAAACTTGAACCATTGTGTCGTCTATGTTGTATATGCTTGCACTTATTTGTTGGGAATTAGCAGAACCATGCTGTTATGGGGAATGCTTTCAACATTGCACTTGGTTCTTGTACCTAGTTGATATCATGCTCTTTTGTATATGGATGTCGTCGGTGTGAAATGAAAGGGGAGCTTGTAAGTCCATGGAGTTATGTATATGTGTTAGAGAAACGCCTGGGCCACTGGTCTAATCCATGCTGACATGGTGGAAACCTGTAGCGTAACCATAATGAGCTGTCTATGAAGCATTCTTCTTATAAAAAAAGAGTCCTATATTGAGAAAAAATAGAAAAAGAAAAAAAAGAGATATTATGAAAAGAGGAAAGAGAAAAAAAGCACCATATTCCCATGGTAAATAAGAAGATTGCTGAGATGCTCGTTGTCTGCTTGCCTTGTCATTTTGATATGGGGATTCTTCCGTATCATCAGGCAAGGGGTACCCCGTTGGCGGTTCTCTATGATACACATGTACTTACGATGACAAGAACTTACCGGTGACTAAACTTGAGTAGCATGAGGAGCGGCCCTCGTATACAAGGGACATGAGATTTCTAACTTATACTTCGTCAAGCATGTACACCGTAGTTTGTTCACTTTAACCTTAATCACTTCAAGATGCTTATGATAGGGGCAATGAGAGCTAAAAGCTATAAGTACCATAATTTTTTGAAGCTCTTTATGAGACTTGAATCCCTACTTCCTTCTATGAAGGCCTTTCTTCCACCATTATATTGACTCTCCACCTTCTATCTTTATGCACCTACTTTGAAAGCATAGTGGCCATTCTTAGTTCTATGTGCATTGTCCCAAGACTAGTTGATTGATGCATAACTTGATATTGCTTGTTTTAAACTATTTGTATCTAGTCACTCTGATGAACTTTGGAGGTGTCCTATGCATTTATATTTGCCCCTCTATGAGGGACAAGCTGAATACTATTATGCTATGTTTTCTTTATGTTAAACAAACAAACGTCTTGCAAAGCATTGTTATTCATGAATCTTTTGTTTGTGCCTTTTCATGTTGCATCATAGTTTGTCTGTCTTATTGCTAGAACTTTGTCTTTCATGTTATGATTGAAGTACTATGATCCCAACTTTGAATGGTTTACAAATACTTTGATCAAGTCTTTGATGGTGCATGCCACCTCAAAAATTATTCTTTCTTTTTATCACTTACGTACTCGAGGACGAGCAGGAGTTAAGCTTGGGGATATTGGTACATTGCAAATGTATCTATAATTTTGGATGTTCCATGCGTGGTTTTATCCACTTTCTTGTGTTTTATCCACACATTGGAGTACTTTTCATATGATTTATTGGACTAACCTATTAACAAGAGCCACAGTGCCAGCTGCCTGTTTTCTACTGTTTTTGGTTCCAGGAAAGTCAGAAAATGAATATTCTCGGAATTGGACGGGACAAAAGCCAAAGTGCCTATTTTTCCGGAAGTCATCAGATGCCAGAATACGAGACGGAGAAGGGCCAGAGGGCAGCCATACCACCTGGCCGCGCGACCAGGCTTGGCCCGCGCTAGGGGGTGGTGTGGCCAGCCCAGGCACCCCCTCGGCCTCTCCTTCCACCTATATATTTCCCTCGAGACGAAAACCCTAAGTCCCCGATCAAAAAATCCACGAAAGAGTCTGTAGCCGTCGTCATCTCCATCCCTAGATCGGGAGGGATCTGAAGCTCTTCCCGGCACCCTGCCGGAGAGGAGAATTCACCCTAGAGGCCTTCTTCATCACCATGCAAGCCTCCGGTGTGATGCGTGAGTAGTTCATCTTTGGACTACGGATCCATGTAGTAGCTAGATGGTTGGTCCTCCTCCTTTGTGCTTTCATGTCTAGATCTTGTGAGCTCCGTTCATGATCAAGATCATCTATTTGTAATTCTGCATGTTGTGTTTGTGGGGATCCGATGGATATTGAGATGCTATTTCAGATTGATTATTGATTCTATCATGTATTTGTTATTTGTGATCTTGCATGCTTTCCGTTGTTAGTAGCTATATTGGCCAAGTAGATGCTAGCAACTCCAAGAGTTAGTATTTTATGCTCGATAGTGGGTTCATGCCTCTGGTAATCTGGGGAAGTGACAGAAATCTCTAAGGTACTAGATGTGCTGTTGCTACTAGGGACAAAACAAAAATCCTTTGTTCATAGAACAATCGTATTGTTTACTTTACACGCAATTCGTAAAGCAATAATCTGTTGCTTGCAACTTAATACTGGAGGGGGTTCGGATGATAACCTGAAGGTGGATTATTAGTCATAGATGCAGTTGGATGACGGTCTATGTATAATGTTAAAATGCCCAATCAAGTTCCAAAGGAGTCAAGATGATTAGTATATGCATGTATTGCTTTCTCGATGTTTGTCAATTGCCCCGCTGTAATTTGTTCACCCAGCATGTTATCTATCTTAAGGAGAGCCACCTCTAGTGAACTTTGGATCCCTGTCCTTTATTTTACATACAATCTACAAACTGTTTACTGCTTTGTGTTTACTTTCTGCAAACTATTACTTCCTTCCATTCGATACGTTTAATCCTTTGTTTTCAGCAAAACTGGTGAGATTGACAACCTCATCGCAAGTTGGGGACAAAGTTCTGTGGTTGTGTTGTGCAGGTCTCCACGTTGCTACTAGCACCGGTAGTGCGCCCTGCCAAGGCTCAGCTAGCAACACCTTTGGGGTGTTTCCTTGCTCCTACTGGTTCGATTAAACCTTGGTTTCATAACTGAGGGCAACCTGCTGTTGTGCTCATCATACCTTCCTCTTGGGGTTCCCCAACGAGCTTGTTAATACATGAGCCATCATGGAGATCACTGTCGATTCCAAAAACATAACTCTTGATGAAATGAGAGAGATGATCGGTAAGGAAATCAGTATTGGCCCTAAGCAGATGGCAAAAATCCGGTGGTGGCATCATAAGAAGCAGCAATTCATATATGGTTTGGATACTGAAGATCTTATGCAGATTATGCGGCGAAAGAAGCGAACCAGGAAGGTGTTCTTCCTTGGTACCATTTCTGATGTTGTTGAACAGGTTATAGTCGATGTAGATGCCCCTGTAGTGGCTGAACAGAATGAGGTGGTCGACGTTGATGAGATCTGATGAGAGCTGCTACCATGGGCTTGTCATATGGAACGCGGGGTTCCCCTGCCTGTATTTGTAATATTGACTGCTGTTGCATTTAGAGCGTGTTTCTATGATTATGTTTGTTGAGAGATTGCGATATAATGTTGTGCAAGCTGTTGAGATTTTCGGACATGTCACTCACTGAAACCATCGTTGTTGTAATAAGACATAAGTACATTGTAGTTGACATGATTATGTTTCTTAAGATGATGTACCGTACTTGTTTCTGTTATTATGTTTCTTGGGACATTGTAATGTAATGTTTTGTGAAACCATGACTAGACTAGTGATGCATAAATACATTGTAGTTGACATGATTATGTTTCTTGAGATGATGTACTGTACTTGTTTTTGTTATTTTGTTTGTTGAGAGACTGTAATGTAATGTTTTGCGAAACCATGACAGGACAAGTGATGTGTAAGTACCTTGTAGTCGACATGATTTTGTTTCTTGAGTTGATGTAATATACTTGTTTCTGTGATTACGTTTGTTGAGAGATTGTAATGTGATGTTTTGTGAAACCATGTTATGGTTATGTTTGTTGAGAGATTGTAATGTAATGTTTTGTGAAACCATGACTGAAGAAGTGATGCATAAGTACCTTGTAGTTAACATATTTTGTTTCTTTAGATGATGTAATATACTGGTATGTTTTCGTTAGGCAATGAAATTGGGATGGAGGGAGTGCAGGTTTAATATTTGAAATGAGAATGTGTGAAGAGAATCCATATCAGGCAGGAGACAGTAATCTAGGGTGATACATTGCAAATGTATCTATAATTTTTGATGTTCCATGCTTGGTTTATCTACTTTCTTATGTTTTGTCCACACTTTGGGGATCTTTTCATATGATTTCTTGGACTAACCTATTAAGAGCCACAGTGCCAGTTGCCTGTTTTCTACTATTTTTGGTTCTAGAACGTCAGAAAATTTGTATTCTCGGAATTGGACCAGACAAAAGCCAAAGTTGATATTTTACCGAAAGACTCACGGAGCCAGAAGACAAGATGGAGAGGGGCCACAAGGTGTCCACACCATGTGGTGGCGCGGGCTAGCCCTGGTCGCGCCACCAGGTGGTGTGGGCCCCCTGGACACCCACCGACCTTGCCTCTTCACCTATAAGAAGCCTCCCGATACCAAAACCCTAAATCATCAATCAGAAATCCACGAAAAGTCCGCAGCACCGCCGCCACCGAAGGGGAGATTCGGGGGACAGAAAGTCTCTGTTCCGGCACCCTGCCGGGACGGGGAAGTGCCCCCGGAGCCATGTCCATCGATCTCCACCGCCATCTCCATCACCATTGCTGATTCACATGATGAGGAGGGAGTAGTTCTTCCTCGAGGCTAAGGGTTCTACCGGTAGCTATGTGTTCATCTCTCTCTCTATGCATGGTCATATTGTGATCATGAGCTTTGTAATCAAGTAGATCTACCTTGCTACTCAAGTGCTTTAATTAATCTTTGTTATCCCCATGTGTGTGAAAGTGACAGCGTGCACACCATGGTGGCACTTAGGCTAGAGATTACAAATACTTGTTATGAGTTATATTTGGAGTTGGATGTATTTATGAAATTGTGGTGTTTGTTGGACTCATCTAGTACTCAAGGTGACAGTGTGGGGTCTTCTAGATGGGAAAGGCTTACTTTGAGGTGTGCTGTTATAGCCCTACCATGGATTAGAGTGTCCAATCGGAGAGTAGTTCAGCGTAGTATCATAAAGAAGAATATATTTATATGAGAGTGTTCACTAGTGAAAGTATGATCCCTAGGCCTTGTTTCTTAGCATTGAAACACCGTTTGCAATTAGATCTATTACATGTTTGCTTGCTTCCTACTTTATTTCAGTTTGCCTTTAGTCTCTTCCACGCCTTCAAGCTATTTTCTATCACCGTTACCACTTATAATTATCCATACCACTTGTATTTCACTATCTCTTCGCCGAACTAGTGCACCTATACACCTGACAAGTGTATTGGATGTGTTGGGACACAAGAGACTTCTTGTATCTTGATTGCAGGGTTGCTTGAGAGGGAATACCTTTGACCACCTCCTCCCTGAGTTCGATAAACCTTGGGTGATCCACTTAAGGGAAAACTGCTGCTGTTCTACAAACCTCTGCACTTGGAGGCCCAACAACTGTCTACAAGAATAGAAGTGCGTAGACATCACAGGGAAAGGGCACGGTATCCATTAAACTAGTGTAGCATGCCAATTTAGTGATTGTTGCAGCAGTAGAAGGGCTGCTCTCTCTCTCTCTCTCTCTCTCTCCTCTCTCTCCTCTCTCTCTCTCTCTCTCTCTCTCTCTCTCTCTCTCTCTCTCTCTCTCTCTCTCTCTCTCTCTCTCTCTCTCTCTCTCTCTCTCTCTCTCTCTCTCTCTCTCTCTCTCCTCTCTCTCTCTCTCTCTCTCTCTCTCTCTCTCTCTCTCTCGCCGATGCCGACGCCAACGCCTTCGCCTGCGACGACGCATTCGCCATGCTGTCCTTGAACGGCGAGGACGACCAGTCGAGCAGCGACAACCTTCTCACCGACATCGAGTATTCCTTCCACAATGTGAGTTCCTCTGTTTTCTCGGGCTAGGGTTAGGCAATGGTAAATCTCTCGATCTAAGCTCCATATGTGCATGCAATCGTGTTCGATTTCAGCTTTGCGTTTACCTATAGGTACCAAGGATGATCTATGACTCCGAATAGGAGGGCCTAGATCTCGATGGAGAAGTGCCATGTGACCATGGGCTAAAACTGAGGAGATATGTTGCATTCGAAGGAAGTAACACTGGGAGAAGGTTTTTGGGCTGTACAAATCAGGTTTGTTTACATTATGTGCAACTGTGACATGAAGTAAAATGTATCGTGCATGTTCATAACACTATAGTGTGTGTGTTTTTAGGTTGGCCCGGTGTGTAAAGTAGTAGAGTGGGTGGATCTTGAGTGGCCAGATGCACTTAAGAAATGTTTGGCACAGTTATGGGAGATGTATGAGTTGGAAAGGTCGGGGAGATTTACTGATGTAAGTGATGCAGCTGAAAACAATTACAAGCTGTCGGTATGAAATAAGGAGCTAGAACAAGAAATCGAGAATTTGCAGTCAGAGTTAACTGACGGAATCGATGGGAGCTTGGTTGTTTGAACTGCAAAGAAGCTTCAGGATAGTCACACGTTGCTGATTCATAATGCAGAAAAGGAGAGGGATTAGCTCAGGGAAGACAAGAAGAAGCTAGCATACTACATTGCGGATCTGTTGAAGGAACTGAAGAAGGCGCGCGAGGGTGAACAAAGACAGACTATAGAGGATAAAGGAAATTCGAGATGAATAATTTATGTTGTGCCAATGCCTGAAACTAGTTAATTGTAATACTTGTAGTTGCACTTTCCGAACTAAGCCAAACTCAATCCTCGAGCAAACTAATTTCAGATGAACACACATATCATGCATAGAGTTAAGTTCACGCTTACAAAATCACCACTACAGACGATAAACCAGGCAGTTCAGTACTAAATAGACATATGTTGTGTTCAAGCGATCCTGGCCCGGAGCTGCCTGTTTTCCTCCCTAAGATTGGCCAGCTCCTTCAGTACTATGTCGTGCTTCAGCTGTAGGTTCCAGCGCTCCATCACGGATTGGAGAATTTTGTCTGTAGCCATACGATTTTCCTTCAAGATCCCTTTCATGATCTCCGTCTGCTTCCTAGCCGAGGTGCGACCTTCACTGTGTCGCTTCGCCCAGTCGGCGTTTAACTCCTTCAGTTTCTAGCACTTGTTAGAAAGGACCTCGACTTCAGCGCGCAGTTGGTCAAAGGCCAATTTCTGGGAATTCTGCTTCTCCCTTTGGATTGCTATCTTGTCATTTAGCCAGGTCGATAGATCCTGGTCGATCTTTCGCCTCTTTCCCTACAACAAAAATACATAGTATGGTTTGTTCAGTTCACCAGGACAAGCTGATTAGTTTCCATAATTAACTGAATCGACTAGTGGCACTGTCGTAATTTCAAGGAAGAAGCAATCTAGGACTAATCAACATTTTATGAATCGACTAGTGGCACTGTCATAATTTTAATTTCAAAGACAAATAAGATTTATTAGCAGTTTAGTGTGCTGTGGGTTTTTTTCCAATAGCACCAAATAGTAGTGGGAGAGTGGCAAACTCATAATGCATAAACCCATGTCCAGATACATAATGGAAAGAGAACATGGTGTCCATTCATGAACATGAACACCAACACATGTCCAGATAGATAAGGAGTTGCCCTAGGATTCTTATTGCACCCTATAATGGGAAGCACACATGGGCATTGCTCCCTGAACCCTAAACATTACAAAAGGAGAGGAGGATAAACTGATATTCGTGTCCCTGATGTGCTCATCGTTCAATGTAGAGCTTGTTGGGAACCCCAAGAGGAAGGTATGATGAGCACAACAACAAGTTTTCCCTCAGTTATGAAACCAAGGTTTAATCGAACCAGTAGGAGCAAGGAAACACCCCAAAGGTGTTACTAGCTGAGCTTTGGCAGGGCGCACTACCGGTGCTAGTAGCAACGTGGAGACCTGCACAACACAACCACAGAACTTTGTCGCCAACTTGCGAGGTTGTCAATCTCACCGTGTTTTGCGGAAAACAAAGGATTAAACGTACCGAATGGAAAGAAGTAAAGTTTTGCAGAAAGTAAACACAAAGCAGTAAACGATTGTAGATTGTATGTAAAGAGAAAGGACCGGGATCCATAGTTCACTAGAGGTGGCTCTCCTTAGATAGATAACATGCTGGGTGAACAAATTACAGCGGGGCAATTGACAAACACCGAGAAAGCAATACATGCATATACTAATCATCTTGACTCCTTTGAGACTCGATTGGGAATTACAACATAATACATAGACCGCCATCCAACTGCATCTATGACTAATAATCCACCTTCAGGTTATCATCCGAACCCCCTCCAGTATTAAGTTGCAAGCAACAGATTATTGCTTTACGAACTGCGTGTAAAGTAAACAAATGATTATTCTATGAACAAAGGATTGTTGTTTTCTCCCTAGTAGCAACAACACATCTAGTACCTTAGAGATTTCTATCACTTCCCCAGATTACCAGAGGCATGAACCCACTATCGAGCATAAAATACTAACTCTTGGAGTTGCTAGCATCTACTTGGCCAAGATAGCTACTAACAACGGAAAGCATGCAAGATCACAAATAACAAAGACATGATAGAATCAATAATCAATCTGAAATAGCATCTCAATATCCATCGGATCCCCGCAAACACAACATGTATGAATTACAAATAGATGATCTTGATCATGAACGGAGCTCACAAGATCTAAACATGAAAACACAAAGGAGGAGAACCAGCCATCTAGCTACTACATGGATCCGTAGTCCAAGGATGAACTACTCACGCATCACACTGGAGGCTTGCATGGTGATGAAGAAGGCCTCCAGGGTGAATTCCCCTCTCTGGCAGGGTGCCGGGAAGAGCTTCAGATCCCTCCCGATCTAGGGATGGAGATGACGGCGGCTACAGGATCTTTCATGGATTTTTGATCGGGCCCTTAGGGTTTTCGTCCCGAGGGCAATATATAGGCGGAAGGAGAGGCCGAGGGGGTGACGGGAGCGGCCACACCACCCCCTGGCGAGGGCCAGGCCTGGCCGCGCGACCAGGTGGTGTGGTGGCCCCCAGGCCCTTCTCCGTCTCGTATTCTGGCACTTGATCCCTTCCGGAAAAATAGGCACTTTGGCTTTTGTCCCGTCCAATTCCGAGAATATTCATTTTCTGACTTTCCTGGAACCAAAAATAGCAGAAAACAGGCAGCTGGCACTGTGGCTCTTGTTAATAGGTTAGTCCAAGAAATCATATGAAAAGTACTCCAAAGTTGTAACAAAACACAAGAAAGTGGATAAAACCAAGCATGGAACATCAAAAATTATAGATACATTTGCAATGTGTCAACATCCCCAAGCTTAACTCCTGCTCGTCCTCGAGTAGGTAAGTGATAAAAAGAAAGAATAATTTTTGAGGTGGCATGCACCATCAAAGACTTGATCAAAGTATTTGTAAAACATTCAAAGTTGGGATCATAGTACTTCAATCATAACATGAAAGACAAAGTTCTAGCAATAAGCAAAGAAACTATGATGCAACATGAAAAGGCACAAACAAAAGATTCATGAATAACAATGCTTTGCAAGACGTTTGTTTGTTTCACATAAAGAAAACATAGCATAATAGTATTCGGCTTGTCCCTCAATAGAGTAGCAAATATAAATGCATAGGACACCTTCAAAGTTCATAAGAGTAACTAGATACAATAGTTTAAAACAAGAAATATCAAGTTATGCATCAATCAACTAGTCTTGGGACAATGCACATAGAACTAAGAATGGCCACTATGCTCTCAAAGTAAGTGCATAAAGATAGAAGGTGGAGACTGAATATAATGGTGGAAGAAAGGCCTTTGTAAAAGGAAGTAGGGATTCAAGTCTCATAAAGAGCTTCCAAAAATTATGGTACTTATAGCTTCGAGCTCTCATTGCCCCTATCATAAGCATCTTGAAGGTGATTAAGGTTAAAGTGTAAGGTCCCCAACCTTTAATAAGATTGAGCCCCCTGTGTTTACAATGCTAGTCCCTGGATCAAAAGCTAGCATCCACAGTTTAGATGTAATATCAAGAAACAAAGGTCATAATACAACTTTATAACCAGGAATAACATAATTTTATTACATCAATACATAGCTCATTAGGCTATTACATTACATTGCAGCGGAATAACTATAGTCATGGGTTCTTCATCTTCAAAGTGCCACAGGCAGATGTTGGTTGTAGACTTTGTAATCCTAATCAATCAATCTTCACTAAATCAATCAAACCTGCAACATCATAAGTTACAGCCACAAGGGTCAATACATTGGAATAGTATTGGCAAGTGATACCTTAGTATATTTTAAGTGGACTATAATACTATATGCATTTGGCTGGTGGAGCTTAGGCTTGCTTTGCTCAAAATAGATTTTTCCCTAACTTTTGAAAATACTAAGTTTTGTTTGGCAAAAGCACCCAAGGTATCTACCAATCAAAGACTGAAGATCCACTCAGGGCATCTACCAATCAAAGACTGGAGATCCTTTTAGCCCTTGTTCACCCACAAGTTTTATTTAGAAATTGGAGTGATGAGATTTTTGAAGTTTCCATGTCTTGATGCTCAAATTGTCCTTTACCAGGGACATGGCTAAGTACTTAGGTTTTACACTCTGCAGAGGTGGTGCACTTTCCCCACAAGACTTGGTTTCCCAAGACAAGATCCTTCAGTAGCCTTTCCTTAGTCAAATGGACGCGCTCCAACCTATCATCCCATCTACCACCCTCTGTCCAAGAGACTAAGTTCTATCATCCTAAGATCATGGCAGAGCCCATATTGCCAAGTGGTTGCACTTGAAGCTTCTCAACATTTGACATCTCAAATCTCTTTGTTCCTGGGTGGCCATCCACAAGTGAGATACACAAGCAAAGTCCATGGCCTTGTGAACCACGCAACATATACCATTCTTTCCATTCCACCCAGGTGATTCATTAACTTAGTTGTTTTGTTAAATAAAAACAAGTCCTTAGACTTAGAATATTTTTCCATAGTGTGAATATATAAACCACCCTTGTTTTCTAATACCTAGGCTAAGCATGGCATGACAACTTATCCTTAGGGAATTTCCTAGCAACTCTAGCATTCTAATCTATATAGGATTTCCCAACATCATTTGACAAGTGTGGCATGCAAGTCTTAACAAAATATAACTAATGCAAGTATAAAATATAGGAATGGAATATTCATGATGATATCACTTGCCTTTTTGGTAGAGGGTATAGGTTCACTCCTTGTCCTTGCAACACTCACACTCTTCAAGTCACTACAATTCAATCAAGCAAGGCACAAACTTAATCTACCAATCAAGCAAAACTACACACATAAAATAACAAAGTCAAACAAACAATTTTTCACACACAAAGTAATGGGATCTAAGTCATGCATAAGCATGCAAAGGTTGGTTCTATTGTAAGGATGGTCTTCACTAGGCTTCTAACTTTGTAAGTTCCAAATTGGTCATTTACCAAAATGGCAAAGTCATTTGCAAAGAGGGTCTCTATTAGATTCCTAAACTTTGTAAGATCCAAAATGGTCATTTACCAAAGTGGCAAAGTTAAAGTAATGCATGCAAGCATGCCAAGCTTTGCTTTGTTTGTAAAAGTGGTTCCTAGTGGGTCATAGACTTTTGGGTACATCTAATGGTCATTTTGCAAAGTGGCAAGGCCATTTGCAAAAGGGTCTCTACTAGGTTTCCTAAACTTTGTAAGATCCAAATTGGTCATTTACCAAAGTGGTAAAGTTGTTAGCAAAAGGCTTTACTATAAAACCATTTTCCAAAACAAAGTGTCATTCTATGTGGTGTAGAAATATTATTACCAAGGCACTAACCTATAGGGTTCACCAAATGAGTTGCTATTGCAAAACTTGGTGTTTGGGTCAGTAGGTTTGGTCCAAAACATTTTCTCAAAGTTTTCTTTATGAAAGCATTTTCATAAACAAAACAATGGTTTTTAATTAGCTAGAAATGGACTAAACCAATTAATCCATTCTAAACTTTTCAAAAATCATTTTCCAAACTATGGGTTGGTTCCTAGGGTCAGTAAGGTCACAACAAACTAATTGGCAAAGGTTTGATCTCAAAAATCATTTTTAAACAATTTTCCTAATGTTAGCAAGCATGCAAAAGAATCTGCAAAGTTAAACAAGTTAACAGATACTATTTTCTAAACTAAGGGTAGGGTTGGCTAGGTCTTGTCTTGCTGATTCCAACGACATCAAATTTGAAATTTTTGGACGTGTGGATCCCAAGATACAAGGGTTTGAAAATGGCAAAAGTTTCTGTTTTCAATTTCTGTTTTAAACCTAACAGGCGACACGCGGCGTGTTTTAATTCGCCCGTACCGGTTCGGCCGGATCGGCAACGTGGAACGTTAGATCTAAAGTGGATCGTGCGGCACAGGTTCATCCTTACCCCTTCGGTTAGTCATTCTATCCAAGCCGATGGATCTGCATCCTACGGTTCCTATCGCTTGGCCAAAAAGCAGCAGCGCTGGCGGCGGCGTCTGGTGGCGGAGCGGTCGGTCGACGACGGTGCTGGTGCTACAGGGGGTGAGGGAGAAGGAGGGGTTGCTCACCGGGCTCAGGGGGTCACTGCGAAGCTCAAGGTACTGCTGGCTTGACAAGGGGCGCTCAGGGGCAGTCGCAATTCCTCGTCGGAGTTGGGAACGGCGGCGGTTGGCTCTGGTTGAGGTCGGGGATGAAGCTGCAGATCACCTTGAGGCCGGAAACTACCTGCGGGGCTCGCCGGAGTTGAGAGCGGTGTCGGGCTGCTCTGTCCGTGTCGGAGACGTTGCTGTGGTCCACGAGAAGGCAAACGAAAGCATTGTAAGACGTGCAAAGGTACAACGGTGATGCAAGCATGAAGAAGGAGGAGAGGGGTGGTCTGGTTTACCGAGGAATGTCGCCGTAGTTGGAGCAGACGGCGGCGCTGGCTTGGGGCTTGTCGGTGTCGAGGTTCTGGGGTGCTCGCGGGTGAATGGCTGGCACAGGAAGATGCGCCAGGAGATGGGGAAGCTGTTCATGAGCACGGGAAGGCAGGGGGTGGTTGGACGGTGCCGGAATTGGCTGGTGAAGCTCGTCGGAGCAGCAGTGGTGCAGAGAGAAATTGGGGCGGCCTGGAGGCAGAGAGAAGGCGGTGTCTGGGGGAAAACAGAGGAGAGAGTGAGGCGATTAAATAGGCGTCGTCACGACGAGGTTTAATGCACGGATTAACGCGGATTGATGGAGCTCTCAACGGGCAGAAACTGCCGCGCGATGAGGGGAGAAGGGGTCGCGCGGGGAAGAAGAAGGAGGTGGCGGTGGGGTCCTCTGGTCAGTGGGAAAGGGAGAGGGAACGGGGTCCACTTGCCAGTATCTTAGCGGGTTCCTTTCGCGGTGCAGAAAACGGTTCGGGGCGTGGGTGAGAGAGGTGGGGTCGTTTCGTCAGCGAGTGAGGGGAGGAGGAGTGGGTCCTGGTTTTCGTTGACTTAGTGGGTCAGTATCTGGGTGTAAAATGTTTTTCTTCGGGGAGGGAGTACTGGGCTGGACTGGGCCTTAGTGGGTTGCTGGGCTGGGCTGTCCTTTTCCTACTTTTTTCTGTCTGCTTCTTTTTCCTTTTTCTATTTCTTTTCTGTTTTGAAATTTCATTCAATTTTTCAAACAACCAAACAATTCAAACAATTCAAACAACACAACAAACCAATTCAAACTAACACTCAACTTGGTATTTTGAATTTGGTTCTGTTTAACAACATAATCCAAATCTCAAAATAAAATAATATTTTTATTTATTTTAAGATCCATTTAATAATTAAAGAAAATGGATCTTTAGTTTATTAATAGTGTTTGATTTATTTAATAAAATTTCCATTTGAAATCCAATTATTTTCAAAACCAAACCAGAAGGTTTTATTTGAAAAATAAAAGAATACTTGGAAACTTATTTAAATAAATAAATAAGTTTTGGTGTTTAATTAAAATGGGAAAGCCTTTACTTAAATAAAATTGGATATTTAAATCCTTATTATTTTATTTAAATAATTCTTTACTCATTTTAATCAAAAACCTTTTAATAAAAGATTTCAAAGTAGTAATAAAATACTTGGTGTTCATTTAAAATGGGAAAAGCCTTTACTTAAATAAAATTGGATATTTAAATCCTTATTATTTTATTTAAATAAACCTTTACTCATTTTATCAAAACAAAAATATTTTATTACAAAAGCTTGGCCAAAATTAATTTGGCTCACCTTTTCATTTGAAAACAAAGTCTTTTATTAAAAGATCCAAATTAGTATTTCCAAAACAATTTATTTTTCCTTTATTAAATGTTTATCCTTATAAATCCCTTTAGGATTATTTGATCACCAATTGGTAGGGGCTTTTGGTAAGGCTTTAATAGCTTTGGAAATTCAATTTCCTTTAACTCATTATGTTCACAAGATTTTGTCTATGGTTCCAAACTAAGTGAAACCAATTTCTAAGGTCTTACTTGATCCTTTGTGATTATTTATTGGTCAAATTTGGTATGGATCGAATCCATGGATTTGGAGATAACTTGGGAAATGATTTCCTTCCATTAGGGTTTAGGGATTTGGATTTATTTTCCAAGTGTTCAAATTTCCAGATACATTCATTGAGGAATGCATTTCCCTTGATTTGGATTTTGTTGAATTCAAACTTTAGCCAAAGTTTGTTCAAGATGGGATTTTAAGTTTCCTTTTAGAAACAAAAGTTTCTTTTCACCCTGATTTTCAACAAAAAATTATTTTGTTTATTTATTTTTCACATTACAAGATTTGGAAAATCTTGGGATGTGACAGGCTACCACCCTTAAAATAAATCTCGTCCCGAGATTTGGGGAGGCTAGGGTTACAAGCGGGTTCAAAACAACTAGGGTACTACCACCCTTAAAAAAATTCCAACTAGACTACATCTTGGCTTGCTTGGATCTTGGAAAAACTTCTTCTTGGAAAACTTCTGCATAGTGCCCTTGTTTTCCCACTTGACTCATGGGCCAAGGTTGAGATTTTCCATAGGCTTGTTCAACTTTTCTGGACAATTGTTTGCATAATGGCCTAGTTCCTTGCATTTGAAACAGGTTATAAGTTTGAGGTCTTGAGGTGGCTTCTCTGGACAGTATGATGCATAATGTCCTAACTCCTTGCAGTGTTTGCACATCACTTGGCTAATATCCTTCCTCATCTTGGGTTTCACTAGCTTTTGTTTGTCTTCTTGGCTCTTTTTCTTTTCTGGGCATTCATTGGCATAATGACCCATCTCTTTGCAGTTGAAACATTGCACTTGTGTAATATCCTTCTTGCTAGTGTTGGGGCATTTCTTCTTCTTCTTTTTGGGTCTCTCCAAAGCTAGGAGTTCTTCTAGTTCATGCTCTTCATGAGTGGGAGATCTTTCTCTCTTCTTGGGGCATTGATCTTCATGCTCCTTGGTTGCATGATCCTTGACTACACAAGTATTGCTAACTTGGGTTCCTTCTAAAATAACATCTTGGTCATCCTTGTTGTCATAAACTCCTTTGGAAGAGTTTTCTCTGATGTTGATCATTTGAGTAACCAATCCATGCATCAATTGGGATTGAAGCTTCAAAATCCTTTGTATGGCTGGGTCTAATCCATTGTTGTTGGCTAAAAGCTGAGTTGTCTCTTGGCTCAACTGGTTTTGGGTTGCTATGAGCTCTTTCATGCTATCAGCTTGGTTGGTGTTGGTGTCATCAACCTTGTTGTTGGAGTCTCTTGGAGAAGTCATCTGTTTGGGTTGGATAGGGATTAGAATAGGCAAAAGAATTTTTCTAAGGGATCAATTCTAATCACATACCTCACAATTCACACAAGCAATGTGCAAGCAATCACAAACAAACACTCCACTCAAACAACAGTTTCAAGCACATACTTAGGCAACAAAATATTTTTGTTACTCCACATAAGTTGGTGGGTTTGACTTAACTAAAATATGGTGGTCCATCTATATGATTCACTTGTGATCTTTCCATCCTTCTTGGTTGATTCTTCTTGATTGAGATCTTTGTATCCTTGGAGAATTCTTGTGTCTTGGTCACAAATCTTCAAAAGTGTTCATGGTTTCTTCTAAGTTGTGTTTCCTTAGTCTTCAAGTCTTGAGTAACATTTCTTGTCTTACTTGTAGTCTTTAATGATATCCAAGTTGGAAGTCTTTGGTGAACATGATGAAGATGTTGAAGTCACTTGAAGAAGTTGAAGTCATTAGAGTTGAAAGTGTTGAAGAAGTCCTTTGCACATAGTGTAGTCTTTGGTCATGGGGTAGGCTTTTCCATCAAGTTTTGAAGTAGAAGAGAAGTAGAGTTGAAACCAAAATGGTTGAGGAAAGAGTTTACAAGATTGTTTTTGTAAATAAGTTTTGGAACAAAATACAACTCCTATTTTCTAAGGGTTTTTGTCCAATCCTAGGGTTACAAATCCTACAGGCAACACAATGCTCTGATACCATCTGTAAGGTCCCAACCTTTAATAAGATTGAGCCCCCTGTGTTTACAATGCTAGTCCCTGGATCAAAAGCTAGCATCCACAGTTTAGATGTAATATCAAGAAACAAAGGTCATAATACAACTTTATAACCAGGAATAACATAATTTTATTACATCAATACATAGCTCATTAGGCTATTACATTACATTGCAGCGGAATAACTATAGTCATGGGTTCTTCATCTTCAAAGTGCCACAGGCAGATGTTGGTTGTAGACTTTGTAATCCTAATCAATCAATCTTCACTAAATCAATCAAACCTGCAACATCATAAGTTACAGCCACAAGGGTCAATACATTGGAATAGTATTGGCAAGTGATACCTTAGTATATTTTAAGTGGACTATAATACTATATGCATTTGGCTGGTGGAGCTTAGGCTTGCTTTGCTCAAAATAGATTTTTCCCTAACTTTTGAAAATACTAAGTTTTGTTTGGCAAAAGAACCCAAGGTATCTACCAATCAAAGACTGAAGATCCACTCAGGGCATCTACCAATCAAAGACTGAAGATCCTTTTAGCCCTTGTTCACCCACAAGTTTTATTTAGAAATTGGAGTGATGAGATTTTTGAAGTTTCCATGTCTTGATGCTCAAATTGTCCTTTACCAGGGACATGGCTAAGTACTTAGGTTTTACACTCTGCAGAGGTGGTGCACTTTCCCCATAAGACTTGGTTTCCCAAGACAAGATCCTTCAGTAGCCTTTCCTTAGTCAAATGGACGCGCTCCAACCTATCATCCCATCTACCACCCTCTATCCAAGAGACTAAGTTCTAGCATCCTAAGATCATGGCAGAGCCCATATTGCCAAGTGGTTGCACTTGAAGCTTCTCAACATTTGACATCTCAAATCTCTTTGTTCCTGGGTGGCCATCCACAAGTGAGATACACAAGCCAAGTCCATGGCCTTGTGAACCACTCAACATATACCATTCTTTCCATTCCACCCAGGTGATTCATTAACTTAGTTGTTTTGTTAAATAAAAACAAGTCCTTAGACTTAGAATATTTTTCCATAGTGTGAATATATAAACCACCCTTGTTTTCTAATAGCTAGGCTAAGCATGGCATGACAACTTATCCTTAGGGAATTTCCTAGCAACTCTAGCATTCTAATCTATATAGGATTTCCCAACATCATTTGACAAGTGTGGCATGCAAGTCTTAACAAAATATAACTAATGCAAGTATAAAATATAGGAATGGAATATTCATGATGATATCACTTGCCTTTTTGGTAGAGGGTATAGGTTCACTCCTTGTCCTTGCAACACTCACACTCTTCAAGTCACTACAATTCAATCAAGCAAGGCACAAACTTAATCTACCAATCAAGCAAAACTACACACATAAAATAACAAAGTCAAACAAACAATTTTTCACACACAAAGTAATGGGATCTAAGTCATGCATAAGCATGCAAAGGTTGGTTCTATTGTAAGGATGGTCTTCACTAGGCTTCTAACTTTGTAAGTTCCAAATTGGTCATTTACCAAAATGGCAAAGTCATTTGCAAAGAGGGTCTCTATTAGATTCCTAAACTTTGTAAGATCCAAAATGGTCATTTACCAAAGTGGCAAAGTTAAAGTAATGCATGCAAGCATGCCAAGCTTTGCTTTGTTTGTAAAAGTGGTTCCTAGTGGGTCATAGACTTTTGGGTACATCTAATGGTCATTTTGCAAAGTGGCAAGGCCATTTGCAAAAGGGTCTCTATTAGGTTTCCTAAACTTTGTAAGATCCAAATTGGTCATTTACCAAAGTGGTAAAGTTGTTAGCAAAAGGCTTTACTATAAAACCATTTTCCAAAACAAAGTGTCATTCTATGTGGTGTAGAAATATTATTACCAAGGAACTAACCTATAGGGTTCACCAAATGAGTTGCTATTGCAAAACTTGGTGTTTGGGTCAGTAGGTTTGGTCCAAAACATTTTCTCAAATTTTTCTTTATGAAAGCATTTTCATAAACAAAACAATGGTTTTTAATTAGCTAGAAATGGACTAAACCAATTAATCCATTCTAAAATTTTCAAAAATCATTTTCCAAACTATGGGTTGGTTCCTAGGGTCAGTAAGGTCACAACAAACTAATTGGCAAAGGTTTGATCTCAAAAATCATTTTTAAACAATTTTCCTAATGTTAGCAAGCACACAAAAGAATCTGCAAAGTTAAACAAGTTAACAGATACTATTTTCGAAACTAAGGGTAGGGTTGGCTAGGTCTTATCTTGCTGATTCCAACGACATCAAATTTGTAATTTTTGGACGTGTGGATCCCAAGATATAAGGGTTTGAAAATGGCAAAAGTTTGTGTTTTAAACCTAACAGGCGACACGCGGCGTGTTTTAATTTGCCCGTACCGGTTCGGCCGGATCGGCAACATGGAACGTTAGATCTAAAGTGGATCGTGCGGCACAGGTTCATCCTTACCCCTTCGGTTAGTCATTCTATCCAAGCCGGTGGATCTGCATCCTACGGTTCCTATCGCTTGGCCAAAAAGCAGCGGCGCTGGCGGCGGCGTCTGGTGGCGGAGCGGTCGGTCGACGACGGTGCTGGTGCTACAGGGGGTGAGGGAGAAGGAGGGGTTGCTCACCGGGCTCAGGGGGTCACTGCGAAGCTCAAGGTACTGCTGGCTTGACAAGGGGCGCTCAGGGGCAGTCGCAATTCCTCGTCGGAGTTGGGAACGGCGGCGGTTGGCTCTGGTTGAGGTCGGGGATGAAGCTGCAGATCACCTCGAGACAAGATGATGACGCGGTTAGACGCGCGGTATGAAAAAAAGGTTGTGTGCGTGAACGAGCGGTAGAGGGGAGGCCGGAAACTACCTGCGGGGCTCGCCGGAGTTGAGAGCGGCGTCGGGCTGCTCTGTCCGTGTCGGAGACGTTGCTGTGGTCCTCGAGAAGGGAAACGAAAGCATTGTAAGACGCGCAAAGGTACAACGGTGATGCGAGCGTGAAGAAGGAGGAGAGGGGTGGTCTGGTTTACCGAGGAATGTCGCCGTAGTTGGAGCAGACGGCGGCGCTGGCTTGGGGCTTGTCGGTGTCGAGGTTCTGGGGTGCTCGCGGGTGAATGTCTGGCACAGGAAGATGCGCCAGGAGATGGGGAAGCTATTCGTGAGCACGGGAAGGCAGGGGGTGGTTGGACGGTGCCGGAATTGGCTGGTGAAGCTCGTCGGAGCAGCAGTGGTGCAGAGAGAAATTGGGGCGGCCTGGAGGCAGAGAGAAGGCGGTGTCTGGGGGAAAACGGAGGAGAGAGTGAGGCGATTAAATAGGCGTCGTCACGGCGAGGTTTAATGCACGGATTAACGCGGATTGATGGAGCTCTCAACGGGCAGAAACTGCCGCGCGGTGAGGGGAGAAGGGGTCGCGCGGGGAAGAAGAAGGAGGTGGCGGTGGGGTCCTCTGGTCAGTGGGAAAGGGAGAGGGAACGGGGTCCACTTGCCAGTATCTTAGCGGGTTCCTTTCGCGGTGCAGAAAACGGTTCGGGGCGTGGGTGAGAGAGGTGGGGTCGTTTCGTCAGCGAGTGAGGGGAGGAGGAGTGGGTCCTGGTTTTCGTTGACTCAGTGGGTCAGTATCTAGGTGTAAAATGTTTTTCTTCGGGGAGGGAGTACTGGGCTGGACTGGGCCTTAGTGGGTTGCTGGGCTGGGCTGTCCTTTTCCTATTTTTTTCTGTCTGCTTCTTTTTCCTTTTTCTATATCTTTTCTGTTTTGAATTTTCATTCAATTTTTCAAACAACCAAACAATTCAAACAATTCAAACAACACAACAAACCAATTCAAACTAACACTCAACTTGGTATTTTGAATTTGTTTCTGTTTAACAACATAATCCAAATCTCAAAATAAAATAATATTTTTATTTATTTTAAGATCCATTTAATAATTAAAGAAAATGGATCTTTAGTTTATTAATAGTGTTTGATTTATTTAATAAAATTTCCATTTGAAATCCAATTATTTTCAAAACCAAACCAGAAGGTTTTATTTGAAAAATAAAAGAATACTTGGAAACTTATTTAAATAAATAAATAAGTTTTGGTGTTTAATTAAAATGGGAAAGCCTTTACTTAAATAAAATTGGATATTTAAATCCTTATTATTTTATTTAAATAATTCTTTACTCATTTTAATCAAAAACCTTTTAATAAAAGATTTCAAAGTAGTAATAAAATACTTGGTGTTCATTTAAAATGGGAAAAGCCTTTACTTAAATGAAATTGGATATTTAAATCCTTATTATTTTATTTAAATAAACCTTTACTCATTTTATCAAAACAAAAATATTTTATTACAAAAGCTTGGCCAAAATTAATTTGGCTCACCTTTTCATTTGAAAACAAAGTCTTTTATTAAAAGATCCAAATTAGTATTTCCAAAACAATTTATTTTTCCTTTATTAAATGTTTATCCTTATAAATCCCTTTAGGATTATTTGATCACCAATTGGTAGGGGCTTTTGGTAAGGCTTTAATAGCTTTGGAAATTCAATTTCCTTTAACTCATTATGTTCACAAGATTTTTTCTATGGTTCCAAACTAAGTGAAACCAATTTCTAAGGTCTTACTTGATCCTTTGTGATTATTTATTGGTCAAATTTGGTATGGATCAAATCCATGGATTTGGAGATAACTTGGGAAATGATTTCCTTCCATTAGGGTTTAGGGATTTGGATTTATTTTCCAAGTGTTCAAATTTCCAGATACATTCATTGAGGAATGCATTTCCCTTGATTTGGATTTTGTTGAATTCAAACTTTAGCCAAAGTTTGTTCAAGATGGGATTTTAAGTTTCCTTTTAGAAACAAAAGTTTCTTTTCAACGGGGTAAGCTCTTGTCATTGTAAGTATATGTGTATCATTAAGAACCGCCAACGGGGTACCCCTTGCACATGATACGGGAGCTTTCCCATAATCAAAATGACAAGGCAAGTAGACAATGAGCATCTCAACGATCTTTTTATTTGTTATTTGCATAGGTTTTTATTGAGGATGCTTCATAGAGTGCTCATTATGGTGATGCTGCAAGTTTCCACCATGATTAGGCATGGCTTAGGCTAGCGGCCCAGGCGTTTCTCTAACACACATACAAACTCCATGATCTTACAAGTTCCACTTTTATTTCACACTGCCGGGATCCGTAAGCAAAAGAACATGATATCAACGGGGTACAAAGTACAAGTGCAATGTTGAAAGCGTTCCCCATGAAACATGGTTCTGCTAATTTCAACTTATAAAGCGCAAGCATATACGCAACAAAGAAGGACCCAATAGTTGAAGTTTATTAGAGGCAAAAAGTAAAGTGTGCCATCAAGTTCGTGAGAGCTTTAATCAGTAGTTTTCTCATAACAAGTTTAATTTGGAAGGTAAACAAAAGCATGAATATACTTGGAATAGCATAAGCTAGTAGGTAGGTATGGTGGAATCTTTGGAATAACTTGGTTTAGGGAGTTGGATGCATGAGTGGAACTCATACTTTGTTGTGGAGGCTAGCAAAAGACTAGGAGCGACAAACTAAGAGAGCAATAATGGCCATAATCATGCAGAGCGACAAAACATCATTGATCAAAGCATAAAGTGATACTACAAGTTGAAAACTAAAGGATCATAAAGGCTATGGTGACTTGAGATAGTCATAACATGGTGTGAGCATGCGCCAAGTCAACCCAAATAAAGCATCAAAAGAGAATACCACTATACTATGCTTTAATATGCTAAAACAACGCATGATTCATCCAAGGAACATTAAGCAATCTCAATTGTTTATAACAAGTCATGCAACGGCAAAGAATACTAAGCATAAAGTCAAAACAATATCAAGCATGGAATGACAAAGCATAGGCCACAGTCAAAAACAAGCTCTATTTACCACATAAGTATGCACTTTCCTACTCTTTTCGAAACCAAACCAAACTATTTGCAAACAAATGTATGAAAGAGGGGGTCCAACCAATTTATTCAGAAAACTAAGCAAACCAACAAAACTAAAAACCAAAACGAAAACAAAAAAAAGACGCTCCAAGAACAACACAACTGTGCATGAAACAATAAAAATGAAGCGTTTGGAAGAAACCTGGGATTTTTATTGATGAAGAAGAGGATGCCTTGGGAATCCCCAAGCTTTGATGCTTGTACTTCCTAGATATTTCTTGGGGTGACACGTGTGGAATCCCCAAGCTTGAGCTTTAGTCCATCCTTCATCTCATTACTCATTCCTTCCATACACCTGAAAATTTTCCTTCATACAAAACTTCACACAATCTTTATTAGCAACATTAGTGCACTCAAGATAAATAAGTCTCAAGGTTCAGTTCTAACACCAAATAAACTTCCATTAGAACACTAGCTACTGTAGTACTTCCCTCAAAAATCTCAATTCTCCAAAAGAACTCAAAAAGGAACCCACAAGAAGCAAATGCAGAAAATGGCAGAAATCTGTCAAAACAGACCAGCAGGTAAATACGAATTTTTTCGAAGACCTTCTGTTGCTCAAATAAAAAAGTGTTGAACTAACGAAAGTTAGATAACAACCTGGGGCAGAAGTACAAACAATTACATCTCAATACGACATACAGAGCTTTCTCACGAATTTTTACGGTGAAGCATAAAAATCTGTTTTAGTACAGCAACTTTCCCAATCATTACTTCTCTCTCATTAGAGGTTACTCTTGGCACAAAAAGCAAATAAAAAGGATAAGGAGAGGTTATTGCTGAAGTAATAACTTCCAAGATTTATCTAAAACTTTTGGGTTATCTCCCAATAAGTACTTTTCTTTAACGCCTTTAAGTTAGACATAAGAAGCAAAGAAAGAATCAAATGGTCTCAAATGAAGAAGCATTAAGACAAAATTTTGTTTTCATAGGAGAAGAAAAAGAAATCTTTTCTATCTTTTTAGGGAAGTGTTCTATACCTTTCTTGAGTGGGAGTTGATATTTAATGGTGCCTTCTTTCATATCAATGATGGCACCAACAGTTCTAAGAAAAGGTCTTCCCAAAGTAATAGGACAAGAAGCATTGTATTCAACATACAAAACATAGAAATCAACAGGGACATAGGAATTGTTAACCATAATAAGAACATCATTAAGACTCCCCATGAGTTTCTTTTTAGCATTATCATCAAGTGGGACATTCAAATAACAATCTTCAAGAAGAGGCAAATCAAGCATATCATAAATCCTTCTAGGCATAATAGAAACACCACTATCAAGATCACACAAAGCTTTGAAATCAAAGTCATTCACTTTCATATTAATGATGGGTTCCCAACCATCTCTTGTTTTATAGGAATAGAAGCTTTATGTTTCATCTTTTCTTCCTTAATCTTTATGAGAGCATCGGTAATGTGTTTTGTAAAGGCCATGTTCATAGCACTAGCATTAGGACCTTTAGCAAGCTTTTGTAGGAACTTAATAACTTCAGAGATATTGCAACCATCAAGATCAAAATCAACTTTATCATCTAAAGTAGTAGAACTATTACTAGCCTCAACACTAGTGGTGGTGATAGTAGAAACACTAATGTTCCTAGCAATTTCATCTTCTCTTTCCCACTTAGCATGTAATTCAGCTAATAGTCTAACATTTTCATCAATTCTTACTTGTATAGCATTAGTAGCTGCAAAGGGATTATCATTAGTTTCAGGTTTAGCAGCCATTTTATTAATCAATGAAGATTGAGCTTCAGATAGAGATGATATATTCCTTTCAGCATTAGAGAGTTTCAATTGTAAACTAGGAATTTCCCTATTTAGACTCTCAAGTTGATGGCTAATACTTTTCAAAATGGTAAATATTCCTCCATAGTTTTAGTGAATAGCTTATTTTGCTCATATTGCATTTGCATGAAGTTTTTAGTGGCTCTTTCAACTGCTAAAATTCTTCCTTCACTAGGTAATCCAGATTTACCATTATAGCCATAAGTATTACTAGGAGGGTAGGGCCTATAATTGTTGTTACCAAAATTGTTCCTATAAGCATTATTACCATAAGCATTGTTGCCAAAGTTGTTATTTCTTATGAAGTTCACATCAACTTGCTCTTCTTGAGCAACCAAAGAAGCCAAAGGAACATTATTTGGATCAATATGGGCTTTCCCATTAACAAGCATAGACATAATAATACCAATCTTATCACTCAAGGAGGAAGTTTCCTCAACAGAATTTACCTTCTTACCTTCTGGAGCTCTCTCAGTATGCCATTCGGAATAATTAACCATCATATTGTCCAGAAGTTTTGTTGCAGCACCCAAAGTGATGGTCAAAAAGGTACCTCCAGCAGCAGAATCCAATAGGTTCCTTGAAGAATAGTTCAATCCTGCATAAAAAGTTTGGATGATCATCCAAGCAGTCAGTCCATGAGTAGGACAATTCTTTACCAAAGATTTCATTCTTTCCCAAGCTTGAGCAACATGCTCATTATCAAGTTGTTTAAACTTCATTATTTCACTTCTCATAGATATAATCTTAGCAGGAGGATAGTATTTTCCAATAAAAGCATCTTTGAACTTAGTCCAAGAATCAATACTATTCCTAGTTAAGGAATTCAACCACTCTTTAGCTTTTCCTCTCAAAGAGAAAGGAAACAATTTCATCTTAATAATATCACCATCTATATCCCTATGCTTTTGCATCTCACAAAGTTCAACAAAGTTATTTAGATGGGAAGCAGCATCTTCATTACCAATACCAGAAAATTGTTCTCTCATAACAAGATTGAGCAAAGAAGGTTTTATCTCAAAGAAAGTATTTCCAGCCACAGGTGGAGCAATAGGTGTGCTCATAAAATCATTGTGTTTTTTGAAGAACAAAACAAGCAACCAAAGCAAAAAGAAACTAAGCAAAACAAAAAATAACAAAGTAAAGAGATTGGTTATGAGGGACTCCCCTTGTGAAGATGTCCTGGACTCCCCGGCAACGGCGCCAGAAAAGATCTTGATGTGCTCGTCGTTCGACATAGAGCTCGTTGGGAACCCCAAGAGGAAGGTATGATGAGCACAGCAGCAAGTTTTCCCTCAGTTATGAAACCAAGGTTTAATCGAACCAGTAGGAGCAAGGAAACACCCCAAAGGTGTTACTAGCTGAGCTTTGGCAGGGCGCACTACCGGTGCTAGTAGCAACGTGGAGACCTGCATAACACAACCACAAAACTTTGTCCCCAACTTGCGATGAGGTTGTCAATCTCACCGTGTTTTGCGGAAAACAAAGGATTAAACGTATCGAATGGAAAGAAGTAAAAGTTTGCAGAAAGTAAACACAAAGCAGTAAAAGATTGTAGATTGTATGTAAAGAGAAAGGACCAGGATCCATAGTTCACTAGAGGTGGCTCTCCTTAGATAGATAACATGCTGGGTGAACAAATTACAGCGGGGCAATTGACAAACACTGAGAAAGCAATACATGCATATACTAATCATCTTGACTCCTCTGAGACTTGATTGGGCACTACAACATAATACATAGACCGCCATCCAACTTCATCTATGACTAATAATCCACCTTCAGGTTATCATCCGAACCCCCTCCAGTATTAAGTTGCAAGCAACATATTATTGCTTTACGAACTGCGTGTAAAGTAAACAATACAATTGTTCTATGAACAAAGGATTGTTGTTTTCTCCCTAGTAGCAACAGCACATCTAGTACCTTAGAGATTTCTGTCACTTCCCCAGATTACCAGAGGCATGAACCCACTATCGAGCATAAATACTAACTCTTGGAGTTGCTAGCATCTACTTGGCCAAGATAGCTACTAACAACGGAAAGCATGCAAGATCACAAATAACAAAGACATGATAGAATCAATAATCAATCTGAAATAGCATCTCAATATCCATCGGATCCCCACAAACACAACATGTATGAATTACAAATAGATGATCTTGATCATGAACGGAGCTCACAAGATCTAAACATGAAAGCATAAAGGAGGAGAACCAGCCATCTAGCTACTACATGGATCCGTAGTCCAAGGATGAACTACTCACGCATCACACCGAAGGCTTGCATGGTGATGAAGAAGGCCTCCAGGATGAATTCCCCTCTCCGGCAGGGTGCCGGGAAGATCTTCAGATCCCTCCCGATCTAGGGATGGAGATGATGGCGGATACAGACTCTTTTGTGGACTTTTGATCGGGCCCTTAGGGTTTTCGTCCCGAGGGAAATATATAGGCGCAAGGAGAGGCCGAGGGGGTGCCGGGAGCGGCCACACCACCCACTGGCACGGGCCAGGCCTGGCCGTGTGGCCAGGTGGTGTGGTGGCCCCTAGGCCCTTCTCCGTCTCGTATTCTGGCACTTGATCCCTTCCGGAAAAATAGGCACTTTGGCTTTTGTCCCGTCCAATTCCGAGAATATTCATTTTCTGACTTTCCTGGAACCAAAAACAGCAGAAAACAGGCAGCTGGCACTGTGGCTCTTGTTAATAGGTTAGTCCAAGAAATCATATGAAAAGTACTCCAAAGTTGGAACAAAACACAAGAAAGTGGATAAAACCAAGCATGGAACATCAAAAATTATAGATACATTTGCAATGTATCAGTCCCTGCTAACGGGAATCAGACTTGGGAATTGCTCCGATACGCCTCCAGACATGCCCTTAGCTCCTCGTTCTCTTTCTGAACACCCTCGAGTACGGTGATCCCTCTGCTCATGTCCGCCTTCATCTCCTTGACTGCATCCAGGCAACAGTTCCTGTCATGGTAGGCTCGGATGGTAGCCTTGGTGTCCTCGACACGTCCTCTGAGTGCCTCGTTGACTTCGTCCTGCAGGAGAATGCACCTTTCCACGAGATTCTTCTTCTCCTCCGTGAGCTTGTTGATTATCTTGATCCCCTGTTCTTGCCTGTTCAAGTTATGGTCGAGCACTTTCTGCAGCCTAACAACGTCACGTGCAAAATCTAGCGAGATCTCCTTCTGCACAGATAATTGCTTGCATAGGCTCTCATTAGCTTGGGTGAGGGAGCGTGCAAGCTCATGTTGGTTGGCAATCTTGGAATTGATCACGGCCACCTTGTCACGGTACTCGGCCTTCGATCGCTGCATCATTCATGTTAATTGAAATAGGAATTCTACAATTACACTCCAGGTCCCAGGTGAATACTAATACAAATCAAAAAAATCCCCGTTGAATCTATTGGCCGCAGTGTTAAAAGATGGACCTAGAGATCTATTCATGACCACGATAAACTAATCCTAATCACAAAAATCCATAGTGAATCTATGAACAGCGGTATTAAGGAAAGACCAAGAGATCCAGTCATATTCATGAAAACTAATACAACTCGCAAAAGAAGAAGAAAAACCAATGCGGGGCGGACAACATCTAAGAAATCCACATCATAACTCGGAGAAATAAGAGCGTGGAGATTTGCTACCTCGCTGAGACATGGAACAGGGCCGAACGGGTCCTGCAACGCCTCCGTCGTGGTGGATTCGGGCTCCACGGCTGGCCTGTAATACGTAGAAGAGGAAGATCCAGAAGAAGAAGAAAAACAAGAAGAAGTTTATTAAGATCATGATGGAGAGGGAGATGGAGAAGAAGTAGAACAAGGAGACCGTTCGGGAGGAGCCCTCGCCTGCTAGAACATTCGGCGCCATTGTCGGGGGAGATTAGGCCTCAATGAGAGGGTAGGCTTGAGCGGCTGGTAGATCAAGAAGTGCCTCGCGGTGATTTCTCTCCCTTTTCTCCGCGAGGATCGTCGACCGGCCTCTCCCCCTCCTCAGTGGAGCCATGGCTTGCAGGGTGAGTGTGGCGGCGGTAGGAGGAAGGAGATAGTGATTAGTGTGGGAGAAGAGTCAAAGAGTATAAGCCGTGGTCCAGTAGTACTAGTACTATTATACAAGACCACCGTGTACGGTCTACCTTCTCAAAGAAGCCAGGGAGTCAGGGGTAGGGAATCGATGGGACTTGTCTTTATTGTGATGGACACTTCAATGGTCTTCGGCGCCGCCCAAAATCTAGTATATAATAAGGGGAGTGCGAGCTGGAAGGTCATCACGGGAATCGGCGCACATCCCGCGTGCGTGTGTCACGTGTTGATGGGGCAATGACGCGCGCAACTGCTGCACGATCACGTCGGCACGCACATGATATTTACGAATCTAGAATACGCTGTGCCACTTTTGTTGTGATCAAATTATGTTCAGTACACGAGATATTACTTTTTTTTTTGATAATCGACAAATGCATGCGTGGACACGACGCATGAAACCGCTGCTCATCCTTGATCAGATCGGCACCCTACTCTATGTACCCGCCATCGACCATTCGAAGCAACTACCTCGAGCACGATGCCCCCTCGCCGTGGCAATGGCAGGTCCAAGCCATCCACTGGCCGTCCTGCATCCCCGGCTCTTCGCTACATCATCCGTGCTCGCGAGTCGCCTGCTGAGGCAGCACGTCGTGTTCGACCGCGCCAGGATCCATCGACATCGACACTCGAGGACACCATGACGTCGAAGCTCGTACCGGCCATGCAGGAGGAGCATGGGGTACCTGCAGCGTTGGACGAGCCCAAAGCAGCAGCCAGGATGAGGGCACGTGTTGCACCAGCGAGTATGGACAAGAAGAGGAACGAGAAGAAGACCAGGAAGAAGAGAGGAGATAACTATTTGGACGAGTTCGACTCGGCCAACGAGGAGGTGTTCATTGATCAGTTGGAGGCAGAAGTGGAGGAGAGTGATGTGGACCCGTGGGACTATGAAGAGGAGGAGGAGGAGGACTCCGACGAGGAGATAACACGCTTATTCAAGGAAGGGGGCGGTGTCGAGTCGTCAGAGGAGGACACCGACAGCGGCGATGGCAGGGACCATGGCGTTGACGAAGACGAGGACGAACCAGAAGACGAAGACGATGGCTTCTTCGAAATATGATCATTTATTTTATTTATTTTAGTTAGATAGATGGATTTTCACTTGTTTACGGAGGTAAAGTATCGGTGGCACGGATAGAGAGGTGGCACGGATTGACCATGCATAAAATAAGTGGAGAAGGGAGGGGTTATCCTGCCCGTTGGATCACATGGGATCAACGGTTGGTGGAGACGATCCGTGTGACATCTGTGTCAGCCAATCAGGGCATAGCACCCAGAGTGAGCACATGTTTGGGATCTCCACACGTTTGGGCTTTTGTGAGATTTGTGACCGAGAGAGAGGGAAAATCTCTTGTCACAATCCGCCTATGGATCCACCAGTATCATTCAAATGTGTGCTCTTTTTACTAACAACAACCAGAGTCATTGCATGTGTGTTCTTTTTACTAACAACAAATGGAGTCTTTTCATGACTGTTCTTTTCACATACCACATATGGATCCACTAGTGTCATTGAAATGTGTGTTCTCTTTAGAGATCACACATGGATCCACCAGTGTCATTGCATGTCTGCTCTTTTTACTAATAACAACCAGAGTCATCGCATGTGTGTTCTCTTCAAAGACCACACATGGATCCACCAGTGTCATTGCATGTGTGTTCTTTTTACTAACAACAACCAGAGTCATTGCATGTGTGTTCTTTTCACATACCACCTATGGATCCACCAGTGTCATTGCATGTGTGTTCTTTTTACTAAGAAAAACTAGAGTCATTTCATGACTGTTCTTTTCACATACCACATATGGACCCAACAGTGTCATTGAAATGTGTGTTCTCTTCAGATACCACACATGGATCCACCAGTGTCATTGCATGTGTGTTCTTTTTACTAACAACAACCAGAGTCATTGGATGTGTGTTCTTTTCACATACCACATATGGATCCACCAATGCCATTGCATGTGTGCTCTTTTCACAATCCACCTATGGATCCACCAGTTTCATTGCATGTGTGTTCTGTTTACTAACAACAACCAGAGTCATTGAAATATGTGTTCTTTTCACATACCACATATGGATCCACCAGTGTCATTGCATGTGTGCTTTTTTTCCTAACAACAACTGGAGTCATTGCATGTGTGTTCTTTTCACATACCACACATGGATCCACCAGTGTCATTGCACGTGTGCTCTTTTCACAATCCACCTATGGATCCATGATGACCCACAAGTATAGGGGGTGTATCGCAGTATTTTCGAGGGAAGTGAAACCCAATTTATTGATTCGACGCAAGGGGAGACAAAGAATATTTATAAGCCTTAACAACTGAGTTGTCAATTCAGCTGCACCTGGAAACAATCTTGCTCACAGCAGTTTATCTGTAGCAACAGTTTTGTAGTAGGAATAGCAAAGTAACAACAGTACTAAAGCAAAGACAGTAGTAACAAAAGCAGTAAACATTGGGATTCGAGTGCGGTAGGCATAGGGATGGATGGACGGGCGTTGCATGGACAAGACAATTCACATAGCAATCAGAACATAGGGCAATTGCAGATAAATAAGATAAAGCATCCAAGTACTAGAAAATCCTAGGCATGTGTTCCATATATAGTCATACGTGCTCGCAATGAGAACTTGCACAACATCTTTTGTCCTGCCATCCCGTTTGCAGCGGGGCCTCTAGGGAACTACTGGCAATTAAGGTGCTCCTTTTAATAAAGCACCGGAGCAAGGCATTAACACTTCGTGAACACACGTGATCCTCACATCAAAGCCTTTCCCTTCCGGCTACCCCGATTTCTGTCACTTCGGGACCATAGGTTCCGGACAACGATGTGTGTAAACAACTTGTAGATAAGACCCAAAACAATACTATCATGATGAATCAATAATAAGTTCAGATCTGAAATCATGGCACTCGGGCCCTAGTGACAAGCATTAAGCACAACAAGGTTGCAACAAAGTCATAAAGCACTAATAGAGATACTAGGCACTATGCCCTAACAATCTGATGCCATTACATGAATGATCTCATCCAATCCCTACCATACCCATAGCCTACAGCGGGGGATTACTCACTCATAGATGGGGGAAACATGGATGGTCGATGGAGAAGCGATGGTGATGATGATGGCAATGATCTTCTCCAATTCCCCGTCCCGGCAGGGTGCTAGAACGGAGTTTCTGGTGCTATTTCGTGGAATCTGGTGGTGGCGGCGGAGCGGAACTCCTTCTGAAAAAACGTCCCGTCCAATTTCGAGAATATTCATTTTCTGACTTTCCTGGAACCAAAAACAGCAGAAAATAAGCAGCTGGCACTATGGATCTTGTTAATTAGTTAGTCCAAGAAAATCATATGAAAAGTACTCCAAAGTGTGGACAAAACACAAGAAAGTGGATAAAACCAAGCATGGAGCATCAAAAATTATAGATACATTTGCAATGTATCAATCCACCAGTGTCATTGCATGTGTGTTCTTTTTACTAAAACATAACCAGAGTCATTGAAATGTGTGTTCTTTTCACATACCACATATGGAGCCACTAGTGTCATTGCATGTGTGCTTTTTTCACTAACAGCAACTAGGGTTATTGCATGTGTGTTCTCTTCAGAGACCACACATGGATCCACCAGTGTCATTGCATGTGTGTTCTTTTCACAATCCACCTATGGATCCACCAGTGTCATTGCATGTGTGCTCTTTTTACTACTAACAACCAGAGTCATTGCATGTGTGTTCTCTTTAGAGACCACACATGGATCCACCAGTGTCATTGCATGTGTGTTCTTTTTTGCTAACAACAACCAGAGTCATTGCATGTGTGTTCTTTTCACATACCACCTATAGATCCACCAGTGTCATTGCATGTGTGTTCTTTTTACTAACAACAACTGGAGTCATTTCATGACTGTTCTCTTCACATACCACATATGGATCCACCAGTGTCATTGAAATGTGTGTTCTCTTTAGAGACCACACATGGACCACCAGTGTCATTGCATGTGTGTTATTTTTACTAACAACAACCAGAGTCATTGCATGTGTGCTCTTTTTACTAACAACAACCAGAGTCATTGCATGTGTGTTCTTTTCAATACCACCTATGGATCCACCAGTGTCATTGCATGTGTGTTCTTTTTACTAACAACAACTGGAGTCATTTCATGACTGTTCTTTTCACATACCACATATGGATCCACCAGTGTCATTGAAATGTGTGTTCTCTTTAGAGACCACACATGGATCCACCAATGTCATTGCATGTGTGCTCTTTTTACTAGCAACAACCAGAGTCATTGCATGTGTGTTCTTTTCATGTACCACATATGGATCCACCAGTGTCATTCATGTGTGCTCTTTTCACAATCCACCTATGTATCCACCAGTGTCATTGCATGTGTGTTCTTTTTACTAACAACAACCAGAGTCATTGCATGTGTGTTCTTTTCACATACCACCTATGGATCCACCAGTGTCATTGCATGTGTGTTCTTTTTACTAACAACAACTAGAGTCATTTCATGACTGTTCTTTTCACATACCACACATGGATCCACCAGTATCATTGAAACGTGTGTTCTCTTTAGAGACCACACATGGATCCACCAGTGTCATTGCATGTGTGTTCTTTTTACTAACAACAACCAGACTCATTGCATGTCTGTTCTTTTCACATACCACATATGGATCCACCAATGTCATTGTATGTGTGCTCTTTTCACAATACACCTATGGATCCACCAGTGTCATTGCATGTGTGTTCTTTTTACTAACAAGAACCAGAGTCATTGAAATGTGTGTTCTTTTCACATACCACATATGGATCCACCAGTGTCATTGCATGTGTGCTTTTTTACTAACAACAACTGGGGTCATTGCATGTGTGTTCTCTTCAGAGACCACACATGGATCCACCAGTGTCATTGCATGTGTGTTCTTTTCACAATCCACCTATGGATCCACTAGTGTCATTGCATGTGTGCTATTTTTACTAACAGCAACCAGAGTCATTGCATGTGTGTTCTCTTCAGAGACCACACATGGATCCACCAGTGTCATTGCATGTGTGTTCTATTTACTAACAACAACAGAGTCATTGCATGTGTGTTCATTTCACATACCACCTATGGATCCACCAGTGTCATTGCATGTGTGTTCTTTTTACTAACAACAACTAGAGTCATTTCATGACTGTTCCTTTCACATACCACATATGGATCCACAACTGTCATTGAAATGCGCGTTCTCTTCAGAGATCACACATGGATCCACAAGTGTCATTGCATGTGTGTTCTTTTTAGTTACAACAACCAGAGTCATTGCATGTGTGTTCTTTTCACATACCACATATGGATCCACCAGTGTCATTGCATGTGTGATCTTTTCACTATCCACCTATGGATCCACCAGTGTTATTGCATGTGCGTTCTTTTTAATAAAACCAACCAGAGTCATTGAAATGTGTGTTATTTTCACATACCACAAATGGATCCACCAGTGTCATTGCATGTGTGATTTTTTACTAACAACAACTGGGGTCATTGCATGTGTGTTTTCTTCAGAGACCACACATGGATCCACCAGTGTCATTGCATGTGTGTTCTTTTCACAATCCACCTATGGATCCACCAGTGTCATTGCATGTGTGCTCTTTTTACTAACAACAACCAGAGTCATTGCATGTGTGTTCTCTTCAGAGACCACACATGGATCCACCAGTGTCATTGCATGTGTGTTCTTTTACTAACAACAACCAGAGTCATGGCATGTGTGTTCTTTTCACAAACCACATATGGATCCACCAGTGTCATTGTATGTGTGCTCTTTTAACAATCCACCTATGGATCCACCAGTGTCATTGCATGTATGCTCTTTTTACTGACAACAACCAGCGTCATTGCATGTGTGTTCTTTTCACATACCGCGTACGGATCCACCAGTGTCATTGCATGTGTGTTCTTTTTACTAAACAACAACCAGAGTCATTGCATGTGTGTTCTTTTCACATACCACCTATGGATCCACCAGTGTCATTGCATGTGTGTTCTTTTTACTAACAACAACTGGAGTCATTTCATGACTGTTCTTTTCTAATACCACATATGGATCCACCAGTGTCATTGTATGTGTGTTCTTTTCACAATCCACCTATGGATCCACCAGTGTCATTGCATGTGTGCTCTTTTTACTAACAACAACCAGAGTCATTGCATGTGTCTTCTCTTCAGAGACCACACATGGATCCACCAATGTCATTGCATGTGTGTTCTTTTTACTAACATCAACCAGAGTCATTGCATGTGTGTTCTTTTCACATACCACCTATGGATCCACTAGTGTCATTGAATGTGTGTTCTTTTTACTAACAACAACTGGAGTCATTTCATGACAGTTCTTTTCAGATACCACATATGGATCCACCAGTGTCATTGATATTTGTGTTCTCTTCAGAGACCACACATGGATCCACCAGTGTCATTGCATGTGTGTTATTTTTACTAACAACAACCAGAGTCATTGCATGTGTGCTCTTTTTACTAACAACAACCAGAGTCATTGCATGTGTGTTCTTTTCAATACCACCTATGGATCCACCAGTGTCATTGCATGTGTGTTCTTTTTACTAACAACAACTGGAGTCATTTCATGACTGTTCTTTTCACATACCACATATGGATCCACCAGTGTCATTGAAATGTGTGTTCTCTTTAGAGACCACACATGGATCCACCAATGTCATTGCATGTGTGCTCTTTTTACTAGCAACAACCAGAGTCATTGCATGTGTGTTCTTTTCATGTACCACATATGGATCCACCAGTGTCATTCATGTGTGCTCTTTTCACAATCCACCTATGTATCCACCAGTGTCATTGCATGTGTGTTCTTTTTACTAACAACAACCAGGGTCATTGCATGTGTGTTCTTTTCACATACCACCTATGGATCCACCAGTGTCATTGCATGTGTGTTCTTTTACTAACAACAACTAGAGTCATTTCATGACTGTTCTTTTCACATACCACACATGGATCCACCAGTATCATTGAAACGTGTGTTCTCTTTAGAGACCACACATGGATCCACCAGTGTCATTGCATGTGTGTTCTTTTTACTAACAACAACCAGACTCATTGCATGTCTGTTCTTTTCACATACCACATATGGATCCACCAATGTCATTGTATGTGTGCTCTTTTCACAATACACCTATGGATCCACCAGTGTCATTGCATGTGTGTTCTTTTTACTAACAAGAACCAGAGTCATTGAAATGTGTGTTCTTTTCACATACCACATATGGATCCACCAGTGTCATTGCATGTGTGCTTTTTTACTAACAACAGCTGGGGTCATTGCATGTGTGTTCTCTTCAGAGACCACACATGGATCCACCAGTGTCATTGCATGTGTGTTCTTTTCACAATCCACCTATGGATCCACTAGTGTCATTGCATGTGTGCTATTTTTACTAACATCAACCAGAGTCATTTCATGTGTGTTCTCTTCAGAGACCACACATGGATCCACCAGTGTCATTGCGTGTGTGTTCTATTTACTAACAACAACAGAGTCATTGCATGTGTGTTCATTTCACATATCACCTATGGATCCACCAGTGTCATTGCATGTGTGTTCTTTTTACTAACAACAACTGGAGTCATTTCATGACTGTTCCTTTCACATACCACATATGGATCCACAACTGTCATTGAAATGCGTGTTCTCTTCAGAGATCAGACATGGATCCACAAGTGTCATTGCATGTGTGTTCTTTTTAGTTACAACAACCAGAGTCATTGCATGTGTGTTCTTTTCACATACCACATATGGATCCACCAGTGTCATTGCATGTGTGATCTTTTCACTATCCACCTATGGATCCACCAGTGTTATTGCATGTGCGTTCTTTTTAATAAAACCAACCAGAGTCATTGAAATGTGTGTTATTTTCACATACCACAAATGGATCCACCAGTGTCATTGCATGTGTGATTTTTTTACTAACAACAACTGGGGTCATTGCATGTGTGTTTTCTTCAGAGACCACACATGGATCCACCAGTGTCATTGCATGTGTGTTCTTTTCACAATCCACCTATGGATCCACCAGTGTCATTGCATGTGTGCTCTTTTTACTAACAACAACCAGAGTCATTGCATGTGTGTTCTCTTCAGAGACCACACATGGATCCACCAGTGTCATTGCATGTGTGTTCTTTTACTAACAACAACCAGAGTCATGGCATGTGTGTTCTTTTCACAAACCACATATGGATCCACCAGTGTCATTGTATGTGTGCTCTTTTAACAATCCACCTATGGATCCACCAGTGTCATTGCATGTATGCTCTTTTTACTGACAACAACCAGCGTCATTGCATGTGTGTTCTTTTCACATACCGCGTATGGATCCACCAGTGTCATTGCATGTGTGTTCTTTTTACTAAACAACAACCAGAGTCATTGCATGTGTGTTCTTTTCACATACCACCTATGGATCCACCAGTGTCATTGCATGTGTGTTCTTTTTACTAACAACAACTGGAGTCATTTCATGACTGTTCTTTTCTAATACCACATATGGATCCACCAGTGTCATTGTATGTGTGTTCTTTTCACAATCCACCTATGGATCCACCAGTGTCATTGCATGTGTGCTCTTTTTACTAACAACAACCAGAGTCATTGCATGTGTCTTCTCTTCAGAGACCACACATGGATCCACCAATGTCATTGCATGTGTGTTCTTTTTACTAACATCAACCAGAGTCATTGCATGTGTGTTCTTTTCACATACCACCTATGGATCCACTAGTGTCATTGCATGTGTGTTCTTTTTACTAACAACAACTGGAGTCATTTCATGACAGTTCTTTTCAGATACCACATATGGATCCACCAGTGTCATTGAAATTTGTGTTCTCTTCAAAGACCACACATGGATCCACCAGTGTCATTGCATGTGTGTTATTTTTACTAACAACAACCAGAGTCATTGCATGTGTGTTCTTTTCACATACCACATATGGATCCACCAGTGTCATTGCATGTGTGCTTTTTTCACAATCCACCTATGGATCCACCAGTGTCATTGCATGTGTGTTCTTTTTACTAACAACAACCAGAGTCATTGAAATGTGTGTTCTTTTCACATACCACATATGTATCCACCAGTGTCATTGCATGTGTGCTTTTTTACTAACAACAACTGGGGTCATTGCATGTGTGTTCTCTTCAAAGACCACACATGGATCCACCAATGTCATTGCATGTGTGTTCTTTTCATAATCCACCTATGGATCCACCAGTGTGATTGCATGTGTGCTCTTTTTACTAACAAGAACCAGAATCATTGCATGCGTGTTCTCTTCAGAGACCACACATGGATCCACCAGTGTCATTGCATGTGTGTTCTTTTTACTCACAACAACCAGAGTCATTGCATGTGTGTTCTTTTCACATACCACCTATGGATCCACCAGTGTCATTGCATGTGTGTTCGTTTTACTAACAACAACTTGAGTCATTTCATGATTGTTCTTTTCACATACCACATATGGATCCACCAGTGTCATTGAAATGTGTGTTCTCTTCAGAGACCACACATGGATCCACCAGTGTCATTGCATGTGTGTTCTTTTTACTAACAACAACTAGAGTCATTGCGTGTGTGTTCTTTTCACATACCACACATGGATCCACCAGTGTCATTGCATGTGTGCTCTTTTCACAATCCACCTATGGATCCACCAGTGTCATTGCATGTGTGTTCTTTTTACTAACAAGAACCAGAGTCATTGAAATATGTGTTCTTTTCACATACCACATATGCATCCACCAGTGTCATTGCATGTGTGCTTTTTTTACTAACAACAACTGGAGACATTGTACGTGTGTTCTCTTCAAAGACCACACATGGATCCACCAGTGTCATTGCATGTGTGTTCTTTTCACAATCCACCTATGGATCCACCAGTGTCATTGCATGTGTGCTCTTTTTACTAACAGGAACCAGAGTCATTGCATGTGTGTTCTCTTCAAGACCACACATGGATCCACCAGTGTCATTGCATGTGTGTTATTTTTACTAACAACAACCAGAGTCATTCCATGTGTGTTCTTTTCACATACCACCTATGGATCCACCAGTGTAATTGCATGTGTGTTCTTTTTACTAACAACAACTAGAGTCATTTCATGACTGTTCTTTTCACATACCACATATGGATCCACTAGTGTCATTGAAATGTGTGTTCTCTTTAGAGACCACACATGGATCCACTAGTGTCATTGCATGTGTGTTCTTTTTACTAACAACAACTGGAGTCATTGCATGTGTGTTCTTTTCACATAGCACATATGGATCCACCAGTGTCATTGCATGTGTGCTCTTTTCACAATCCACCTATGGATCCACCAGTGTCATTGCATGTGTGTTCTTTTTACTAACAACAACCAGAGTCATTGCATGTGTGTTCTTTTCACATACCACCTATGGAGCCACCAGTGTCATTGCATGTGTGTTCTTTTTACTAACAACAACTGGAGTCATTTCATGACTGTTCTTTTCTAATACCACATATGGATCCACCAGTGTCATTGTATGTGTGTTCTCTTCACAATCCACCTATGGATCCACCAGTGTCATTGCATGTGTTCTCTTTTTACTAACAACAACAAGAGTCATTTCATGTGTGTTCTCTTCAGAGACCACACATGGATCCACCAATGTCATTGCATGTGTGTTCTTTTTACTAACAACAACCAGAGTCACTGCATGTGTGTTCTTTTCACATACCACCTATGGATCCACCAGTGTAATTGCATGTGTATTCTTTTTACTAACAACAACTAGATTTCATGACTGTTCTTTTCACATACCACATATGGATCCACCAGTGTCATTGCATGTGTGTTCTTTTCACATAACACATATGGATACACCAGTGTCATTGCATGTGTGCTCTTTTCACAATGCACCTATGGATCCACCAGTGTCATTGCATGTGTGTTCTTTTTACTACCAACAACCAGAGTCATTGAAATGTGTGTTCTTTTCACATACCACATATGGATCCACCAGTGTCATTGCATGTGTGCTTTTTTTACTAACAACAACTGGGGTCATTGCATGTGTGTTCTTTTCACATACCACAAATGGATCCACTAGTGTCATTATATGTGTGCTATTTTAACAATCCACCTATGGATTCACCAGTGTCATTGCATGTGTGTTGTTTTTACTAACAACAACCAGAGTCATTGCATGTGTGTTCTCTTCAGAGACCACACATGGATCCACCAGTGTCATTGCATGTGTGTTCTTTTTACTAACAACAACCAGAGTCATTGCATGTGTGTTCTTTTCACATACCACCTATGGATCCACCAGTGTAATTGCATGTGTGTTCTTTTCACAATCCACCTATGGATCCACCAGTGTCATTGCATGTGTGCTCTTTTTACTAACAGGAACCAGAGTCATTGCATGTGTGTTCTCTTCAAGACCACACAAGGATCCACCAGTGTCATTGCATGTGTGTTCTTTTTACTAACAACAACCAGAGTCATTGCATGTGTGTTCTTTTCACATACCACCTATGGATCCACCAGTGTAAATGCATGTGTGTTCTTTTTACTAACAACAACTAGAGTCATTTCATGACTGTTCTTTTCACATACCACATATGGATCCACTAGTGTCATTGAAATGTGTGTTCTCTTCAGAGACCACACATGGATCCACTAGTGTCATTGCATGTGTGTTATTTTTACTAACAACAACTGGAGTCATTGCATGTGTGTTCTTTTCACATAGCACATATGGATCCACCAGTGTCATTGCATGTGTGCTCTTTTCACAATCCACCTATGGATCCACCAGTGTCATTGCATGTGTGTTCTTTTTACTAACAACAACCAGAGTCATTGCATGTGTGTTCTTTTCACATACCACCTATGGAGCCACCAGTGTCATTGCATGTGTGTTCTTTTTACTAACAACAACTGGAGTCATTTCATGACTGTTCTTTTCTAATACCACATATGGATCCACCAGTGTCATTGTATGTGTGTTCTCTTCACAATCCACCTATGGATCCACCAGTGTCATTGGATGTGTGCTCTTTTTACTAACAACAACAAGAGTCATTTCATGTGTGTTCTCTTCAGAGACCACACATGGATCCACCAATGTCATTGCATGTGTGTTCTTTTTACTAACAACAACCAGAGTCATTGCATGTGTGTTCTTTTCACATACCACCTATGGATCCACCAGTGTAATTGCATGTGTGTTCTTTTTACTAACAACAACTAGAGTCATTTCATGACTGTTCTTTTCACATACCACATATGGATCCACTAGTGTCATTGAAATGTGTGTTCTCTTCAGAGACCACACATGGATCCACTAGTGTCATTGCATGTGTGTTCTTTTTACTAACAACAACTGGAGTCATTGCATGTGTGTTCTTTTCACATAGCACATATGGATCCACCAGTGTCATTGCATGTGTGCTCTTTTCACAATCCACCTATGGATCCACCAGTGTCATTGCATGTGTGTTCTTTTTACTAACAACAACCAGAGTCATTGCATGTGTGTTCTTTTCACATACCACCTATGGAGCCACCAGTGTCATTGCATGTGTGTTCTTTTTACTAACAACAACTGGAGTCATTTCATGACTGTTCTTTTCTAATACCACATATGGATCCACCAGTGTCATTGTATGTGTGTTCTCTTCACAATCCACCTATGGATCCACCAGTGTCATTGGATGTGTGCTCTTTTTACTAACAACAACAAGAGTCATTTCATGTGTGTTCTCTTCAGAGACCACACATGGATCCACCAATGTCATTGCATGTGTGTTCTTTTTACTAACAACAACCAAAGTCATTACATGTGTGTTCTTTTCACATACCACCTATGGATCCACCAGTGTAATTGCATGTGTGTTCTTTTTACTAACAACAACTAGAGTCATTTCATGACTGTTCTTTTCACATACCACATATGGATCCACCAGTGTCATTGAAATGTGTGTTCTCTTGAGAGACCACACATGGATCCACTAGTGTCATTGCATGTGTGTTCTTTTTACTATAAATAACTAGAGTCATTGCATGTGTGTTCTTTTCACATAGCACATATGGATACACCAGTGTCATTGCATGTGTGCTCTTTTCACAATCCACCTATGGATCCACCAGTGTCATTGCATGTGTGTTCTTTTTACTAACAACAACCAGAGTCATTGCATGTGTGTTCTTTTCACATACCACCTATGGATCCACCAGTGTCATTGCATGTGTGTTCTTTTTACTAACAACAACTGGAGTCATTTCATGACTGTTCTTTTCTAATACCACATATGGATCCACCAGTGTCATTGTATGTGTGTTCTTTTCACAGTCCACCTATGGATCCACCAGTGTCATTGCATGTGTGCTATTTTTACTAACAACAACCAGAGTCATTTCATGCGTGTTCTCTTCAGAGACCACACATGGATCCACCACTGTCATTGCATGTGTGTTCTTTTTACTAACAACAACTAGAGTCATTGCATGTGTGTTCTTTTCACATACCACCTATGGATCCACCAGTGTCATTGCATGTGTGTTCGTTTTACTAACAACAACTTGAGTCATTTCATGATTGTTCTTTTCACATACCACCTATGGATCCACCAGTGTCATTGAAATGTGTGTTCTCTTCAGAGACCACACATGGATCCACCAGTGTCATTGCATGTGTGTTCTTTTTACTAACAACAACTAGAGTCATTGCGTGTGTGTTCTTTTCACATACCACACATGGATCCACCAGTGTCATTGCATGTGTGCTCTTTTCACAATCCACCTATGGATCCATCAGTGTCATTGCATGTGTGTTCTTTTTACTAACAACAACCAGAGTCATTGAAATATGTGTTCTTTTCACATACCACATATGGATCCACCAGTGTCATTGCATGTGTGCTTTTTTTACCAACAACAACTGGGGTCATTGTATGTGTGTTCACTTCAGAGACCACACATGGATCCACCAGTGTCATTGCATGTGTGTTCTTTTCACAATCCACCTATGGATCCACCAGTGTCATTGCATGTGTGCTCTTTTTACTAACAAGAACCAGAGTCATTGCATGTGTGTTCTCTTCAAGACCACACATGGATCCACCAGTGTCATTGCATGTGTGTTCTTTTTACTAATAACAACTAGAGTCATTGCATGTGTGTTCTTTTCACATACCACCTATGGATCCACCAGTGTAATTGCATGTGTGTTCTTTTTACTAACAACAACTAGATTCATTTCATGACTGTTCTTTTCACATACCACATATGGATCCACCAGTGTCATTGAAATGTTTGTTCTCTTGAGAGACCACACATGGGTACACTAGTGTCATTGCATGTGTGTTCTTTTTACTAACAACAACTGGAGTCATTGCATGTGTGTTCTTTTCACATAGCACATATGGATCCACCATCGTCATTGCATGTGTGCTCTTTTCACAATCCACCTATGGATCCACCAGTGTCATTGCATGTGTGTTCTTTTTACTACCAACAACCAGAGTCATTGAAATGTGTGTTCTTTTCACATACCACATATGGATCCACCAGTGTCATTGCATGTGTGCTTTTTTACTAACAACAACTGGGGTCATTGCATGTGTGATCTTTTCACATACCACATATGGATCCACCAGTGTCATTATATGTGTGCTATTTTCACAATCCACCTATGGATTCACCAGTGTCATTGCATGTGTGCTGTTTTTACTAACAACAACCAGAGTCATTGTATGTGTGTTCTCTTCAGAGACCACACATGGATCCACCAGTGTCATTGCATGTGTGTTCTTTTTACTACTAACAACCAGAGTCAATGCATGTGTGTTCTTTTCACATACCAGATATGGATCCACCAGTGTCATTGTATGTGTGCTCTTTTCAGAATCCACCTATGGATCCACCAGTGTGATTGCATTTGTGTTCTTTTTACTAACAACAACCAGAGTCATTGAAATGCGTGTTCTTTTCACATACCACACATGGATCCACCAGTGTCATTGCATGTGTGTTGTTTTTACTAACAACAACCAGAGTCATTGCATGTGTGTTCTTTTCACATACCACCTATGGATCCACCAGTGCGATTGCATGTGTGTTCTTTTTACTAACAACAACTGGAGTCATTTCATGACTGTTCTTTTCACATACCACATATGGTTCCACAAGTTTCATTGAAATGCGTGTTCTCTTCAGAGACCACACATGGATCCACCAGTGTCATTACATGCGTGTTCTCTTTACTAACAACAACCAGAGTCATTGCATGTGTGTTCTTTTCACATACCCACATATGGATCCACCAGTGTCATTGCATGTGTGCTCTTTTCACTATCCACCTATGGATCCACCAGTGTTATTGCATGTGTGTTCTTTTTAATAACAGTAACCAGAGTCATTGAAATGTGTGTTATTTTCACATACCACATATGGATCCACCAGTGTCATTGCATGTGTGCTTTTTTTACTAACAACAACTAGGGTCATTACATGTGTGTTCTCTTCAGAGACCACACATGGATCCACCAGTGTCATTGCATGTGTATTCTTTTTACTAACAACAACCAGAGTCATTACATGTGTGTTCTTTTCACAAACCACATATGGATCCACCAGTGTCGTTGTATGTGTGCTCTTTTCACAATCCACCTATGGATTCACCAGTGTCATTGCATGTGTGTTGCGTTTACTAACAACAACCAGAGTCATTGCATGTGTGTTCTCTTCAGAGACCACACATGGATCCACCAGTGTCATTGCATGTGTGTTCTTTTTACTAATAACAACCAGAGTCATTGCATGTGTGTTTTTTTCACATACCAGATATGGATCCACGAGTGTCATTGTATGTGTGCTCTTTTCACAATCCACCTATGGATCCACCAGTGTCATTGCATGTGTGTTCTTTTTACTAACAACAACCAGAGTCATTGCAATGTGTGTTCTTTTCACATACCACACATGGATCCACCAGTGTCATTGCATGTGTGTTCTTTTTACTAACAACAACCAGAGTCATTGCATGTGTGTTCTTTTCACATACCACCTATGGATCCACCAGTGCCATTGCATGTGTGTTCTTTTTACTAACAACAACTGAAGTCATTTCATGACTGTTCTTTTGACATACCACATATGGATCCACAAGTGTCATTGAAATGTGTGTTCTCTTCAGAGACCACACATGGATCCACCAGTGTCATTGCATGCGTGTTCTTTTTACTAACAACAACCAGAGTCATTGCATGTGTGTTCTTTTCACATACCACACATGGATACACCAGTGTCATTGCATGTGTGCTCTTTTCACTATCCACCTATGGATCCACCAGTGTTATTGCATGTGTGTTGTTTTTAATAACAATAACCAGAGTCATTGAAATGTGTCTTATTTTCACATACCACATATGGATCCACCAGTGTCATTGCATGTGTGCTTTTTTTACTAACAACAACTGGGGTCATTGCATGTGTGTTCTCTTCAGAGATCACACATGGATCCACTAGTGTCATTGCATGTGTGTTCTTTTCACAATCCACCTATGGATCCACCATTGTCATTGCATGTGTGCTATTTTTACTAACAACAACCAGAGTCATTGCATGTGTGTTCTCTTTAGAGACCACACATGGATCCACCAGTGTCATTGCATGTGTGTTCTATTTACTAACAACAACAGATTCATTGCATGTGTGTTCTTTTCACATACCACCTATGGATCCACCAGTGTCATTGCATGTGTGTTCTTTTTACTAACAACAACTGGAGTCATTTCATGACTATTCCTTTCACATACCACAAATGGATCCACAAGTGTCATTAATATGTGTGTTCTCTTCAGAGACCACACATGGATCCACCAGTGTCATTGCATGTGTGTTCTTTTTACTAACAACAACCAGAGTCATTGCATGTGTGTTCTTTTCACATACCACATATGGATCCACCAGTGTCATTGCATGTGTGCTCTTTTCACTATCCACCTATGGATCCACCAGTGTTATTGCATGTGTGTTCTTTTTAATAACAACAACCAGAGTCATTGAAATGTGTGTTATTTTCACATACAACATATGGATCCACCAGTGTCATTGCATGTGTGCTTTTTTTACTAACAACAACTAGGGTCATTGCATGTGTGTTCTCTTCAGAGACCACACATGGATCCACCAGTGTCATTGCATGTGTGTTCTCTTCACAATCCACCTATGGATCCACCAGTGTCATTGCATGTGTGCTCTTTTTACTAACAACAACTAGAGTCATTGCATGTGTGTTCTCTTCAGAGACCACACATGGATCCACCAGTGTCATTGCATGTGTGTTCTTTTTACTAACAACAACCAGAGTCATTGCATGTGTGTTCTTTTCACAAACCACATATGGATCCACCAGTGTCATTGTATGTGTGCTCTTTTCACAATCCACCTATGGATCCACCAGTGTCATTGCATGTGTGCTCTTTTTACTAACAACAACCAGAGTCATTGCATGTGTGTTCTTTTCACATACCACCTATGGATCCACCAGTGTCATTGCATGTGTGTTCTTTTTACTAACAACAACCAGAGTCATTGCATGTGTGTTCTTTTCACATACCACCTATGGATCCACCAGTGTCATTGCATGTGTGTTCTTTTTACTAACAACAACTGGAGTCATTTCATGACTGTTCTTTTCACATACCACATATGGATCCACCAGTATCATTGTATGTGTGATCTTTTCACAATCCACCTATGGATCCACCAGTGTCATTGCATGTGTGTTCTTTTTACTAACAACAGCCAGAGTCATTGAAATGTGTGTTCTTTTCACATACCACACATGGATCCACCAGTGTCATTGCATGTGTGTTCTTTTTACTAACAACAACCTGAGTCATTGCATGTGTGTTCTTTTCACATACCACCTATGGATCCACCAGTGCCATTGCATGTGTGTTCTTTTTACTAACAACAACCAAAGTCATTTCATGACTGTTCTTTTGACATACCTCATATGGATCCACAAGTGTCATTGAAATGCGTGTTCTCTTCAGAGACCACACATGGATCCACCAATGTCATTGCATGCGTGTTCTTTTTACTAACAACAACGAGAGTCATTGCATGTGTGTTCTTTTCACATACCACATATGGATCCACCAGTGTCATTGCATGTGTGCTCTTATCACTATCCACCTATGGATCCACCAGTGTTATTGCATGTGTGTTCTTTTTAATAACAATAACCAGAGTCATTGAAATGTGTCTTATTTTCACATACCACATATGGATCCACCAGTGTCATTGCATGTGTGCTTTTTTACTAACAACAACTGGGGTCATTGCATGTGTGTTCTCTTCAGAGACCACACATGGATCCACTAGTGTCATTGCATGTGTGTTCTTTTCACAATCCACCTATGGATCCACCATTGTCATTGCATGTGTGCTATTTTTACTAACAACAACCAGAGTCATTGCATGTGTGTTCTCTTCAGAGACCACACATGGATCCACCAGTGTCATTGCATGTGTGTTCTATTTACTAACAACAACAGAGTCATTGCATGTGTGTTCTTTTCACATACCACCTATGTATCCACCAGTGTCATTGCATGTGTGTTCTTTTTACTAACAACAACTGGAGTCATTTCATGACTATTCCTTTCACATACGACAAATGGATCCACAAGTGTCATTAATATGTGTGTTCTCTTCAGAGACCAAACATGGATCCACCAGTGTCATTGCATGTGTGTTCTTTTTACTAATAACAACCAGAGTCATTGCATGTGTGTTCTTTTCACATACCACATATGGATCCACCAGTGTCGTTGCATGTGTGCTCTTATCACTATCCACCTATGTATCCACCAGTGTTATTGCATGTGTGTTCTTTTTAATAACAATAACCAGAGTCATTGAAATGTGTCTTATTTTCACATACCACATATGGATCCACCAGTGTCATTGCATGTGTGCTTTTTTACTAACAACAACTGGGGTCATTGCATGTGTGTTCTCTTCAGAGACCACACATGGATCCACTAGTGTCATTGCATGTGTGTTCTTTTCACAATCCACCTATGGATCCACCATTGTCATTGCATGTGTGCTATTTTTACTAACAACAACCAGAGTCATTACATGTGTGTTCTCTTCAGAGACCACACATGGATCCACCAGTGTCATTGCATGTGTGTTCTATTTACTAACAACAACAGAGTCATTGCATGTGTGTTCTTTTCACATACCACCTATGGATCCACCAGTGTCATTGCATGTGTGTTCTTTTTACTAACAACAACCAAAGTCATTTCATGACTGTTCTTTTGACATACCACATATGGATCCACAAGTGTCATTGAAATGCGTGTTCTCTTCAGAGACCACACATGGATCCACCAGTGTCATTGCATGCGTGTTCTTTTTACTAACAACAACCAGAGTCATTGCATGTGTGTTCTTTTCACATACCACATATGGATCCACCAGTGTCATTGCATGTGTGCTCTTATCACTATCCACCTATGGATCCACCAGTGTTATTGCATGTGTGTTATTTTTAATAACAATAACCAGAGTCAATAAAATGTGTCTTATTTTCACATACCACATATAGATCCACCAGTGTCATTGCATGTGTGCTTTTTTTACTAACAACAACTGGGGTCATTGCATGTGTGTTCTCTTTAGAGACCACACATGGATCCACTAGTGTCATTGCATGTGTGTTCTTTTCACAATCCACCTATGGATCCACCATTGTCATTGCATGTGTGCTATTTTTACTAACAACAACCAGAGTCATTGCATGTGTGTTCTCTTAAGAGACCACACATGGATCCACCAGTGTCATTGCATGTGTGTTCTATTTACTAACAACAACAGAGTCATTGCATGTGTGTTCTTTTCACATACCACCTATGGATCCACCAGTGTCATTGCATGTGTGTTCTTTTTACTAACAACAACTGGAGTCATTTCATGACTATTCCTTTCACATACGACAAATGGATCCACAAGTGTCATTAATATGTGTGTTCTCTTCAGAGACCACACATGGATCCACCAGTGTCATTGCATGTGTGTTCTTTTTACTAACAACAACCAGAGTCATTGCATGTGTGTTCTTTTCACATACCACATATGGATCCACCAGTGTCATTGCATGTGTGCTCTTTTCACTATCCACCTATGGATCCACCATTGTTATTGCATGTGTGTTCTTTTTAATAACAACAACCAGAGTCATTGCATGTGTGTTCTTTTCACAATCCACCTATGGATCCACCAGTGTCATTGCATGTGTGCTCTTTTTACTAACAACAACCAGATTCATTGCATGTGTGTTCTCTTCAGAGACCACACATGGATCCACCAGTGTCATTGCATGTGTGTTCTTTTCACAATCCACCTATGGATCCACCTGTGTCATTGCATGTGTGCTTTTTTTACTAACAACAACTGGGGTCATTACATGTGTGTTCTCTTTAGAGACCACACATGGATCCACCAGTGTCATTGCATGTGTATTCTTTTTACTAACAACAACCAGAGTCATTGCATGTGTGTTCTTTTCACAAACCACATATGGATCCACCAGTGTCGTTGTATGTGTGCTCTTTTCACAATCCACCTATGGATCCACCAGTGTCATTGCATGTGTGTTGCTTTTACTAACAACAACCAGAGTCATTGCATGTGTGTTCTCTTCAGAGACCACACATGGATCCACAAGTGTCTTTACTAATAACAACCAGAGTCATTGCATGTGTGTGTTTTTCACACACCAGATATGGATCCACGAGCGTCATTGTATGTGTGCTCTTTTCACAATCCACCTATGGATCCACCAGTGTCATTGCATGTGTGTTCTTTTTACTAACAACAACTAGAGTCATTGAAATGTGTGTTCTTTTCACATACCACACATGGATCCACCAGTGTGATTGCATGTGTGTTCTTTTTACTAACAACAACCAGAGTCATTGCATGTGTGTTCTTTTCACATACCACCTATGGATCCACCAGTGCCATTGCATGTGTGTTCTTTTTACTAACAACAACTGAAGTCATTTCATGACTGTTCTTTTGACATACCACATATGGATCCACAAGTGTCATTGAAATGCGTGTTCTCTTCAGAGACCACACATGGATCCACTAGTGTCATTGCATGCGTGTTCTTTTTACTAACAACAACCAGAGTCATTGCATGTGTGTTCTTTTCACATACCACATATGGATCCACCAGTGTCATTGCATGTGTGCTCTTTTCACTATCCACCTATGGATCCACCAGTGTTATTGCATGTGTGTTGTTTTTAATAACAATAACCAGAGTCATTGAAATGTGTCTTATTTTCACATACCACATATGGATCCACCAGTGTTATTGCATGTGTGCTTTTTTTACTAACAACAACTGGTGTCATTGCATGTGTGTTCTCTTCAGAGATCACACATGGATCCACTAGTGTCATTGCATGTGTTTTCTTTTCACAATCCACCTATGGATCCACCATTGTCATTGCATGTGTGCTATTTTTACTAACAACAACCAGAGTCATTGCATGTGTGTTCTCTTCAGAGACCACACATGGATCCACCAGTGTCATTGCATGTGTGTTCTATTTACTAACAACAACAGAGTCATTGCATGTGTGTTCTTTTCACATACCACCTATGGATCCACCAGTGTCATTGCATGTGTGTTCTTTTTAATAACAACAACTGGAGTCATTTCATGACTATTCCTTTCACATACGACAAATGGATCCACAAGTGTCATTAATATGTGTGTTCTCTTCAGAGACCACACATGGATCCACCAGTGTCATTGCATGTGTGTTCTTTTTACTAACAACAACCAGAGTCATTGCATGTGTGTTCTTTTCACATACCACATATGGATCCACCAGTGTCTTTGCATGTGTGCTCTTATCACTATCCACCTATGGATCCACCAGTGTTATTGCATGTGTGTTCTTTTTAATAACAATAACCAGAGTCATTGAAATGTGTCTTATTTTCACATACCACATATGGATCCACCAGTGTCATTGCATGTGTGCTTTTTTTACGAACAACAACTGGGGTCATTGCATGTGTGTTCTCTTCAGAGACCACACATGGATCCACTAGTGTCATTGCATGTGTGTTCTTTTCACAATCCACCTATGGATCCACCATTGTCATTGCATGTGTGCTATTTTTACTAACAACAACCAGAGTCATTGCATGTGTGTTCTCTTTAGAGACCACACATGGATCCACCAGTGTCATTGCATGTGTGTTCTATTTACTAACAACAACAGAGTCATTGCATGTGTGTTCTTTTCACATACCACCTATGGATCCACCAGTGTCATTGCATGTGTGTTCTTTTTACTAACAACAACTGGAGTCATTTCATGACTATTCCTTTCACATACGACAAATGGATCCACAAGTGTCATTAATATGTGTGTTCTCTTCAGAGACCACACATGGATCCACCAGTGTCATTGTATGTGTGTTCTTTTTACTAACAACAACCAGAGTCGTTGCATGTGTGTTCTTTTCACATACCACATATGGATCCACCAGTGTCATTGCATGTGTGCTCTTTTCACTATCCACCTATGGATCCACCAGTGTTATTGCATGTGTGTTCTTTTTAATAACAACAACCAGAGTCATTGAAATGTGTGTTATTTTCACATACCACATATGGATCCACCAGTGTCATTGCATGTGTGGTTTTTTTACTAACAACAACTAGGGTCATTGCATGTGTGTTCTCTTCAGAGACCACACATGGATCCACCAGTGTCATTGCATGTGTGTTCTTTTCACAATCCACCTATGGATCCACCAGTGTCATTGCATGTGTGCTCTTTTTACTAACAACAACCAGAGTCATTGCATGTGTGTTCTCTTCAGAGACCACACATGGATCCACCAGTGTCATTGCATGTGTGTTCTTTTCACAATCCACCTATGGATCCACCTGTGTCATTGCATGTGTGTTCTTTTCACATACCACATATGGATCCACCAGTGTCTTTGCATGTGTGCTCTTATCACTATCCACCTATGGATCCACCAGTGTTATTGCATGTGTGTTCTTTTTAATAACAATAACCAGAGTCATTGAAATGTGTCTTATTTTCACATACCACATATGGATCCACCAGTGTCATTGCATGTGTGCTTTTTTTACGAACAACAACTGGGGTCATTGCATGTGTGTTCTCTTCAGAGACCACACATGGATCCACTAGTGTCATTGCATGTGTGTTCTTTTCACAATCCACCTATGGATCCACCATTGTCATTGCATGTGTGCTATTTTTACTAACAACAACCAGAGTCATTGCATGTGTGTTCTCTTTAGAGACCACACATGGATCCACCAGTGTCCTTGCATGTGTGTTCTATTTACTAACAACAACAGAGTCATTGCATGTGTGTTCTTTTCACATACCACCTATGGATCCACCAGTGTCATTGCATGTGTGTTCTTTTTACTAACAACAACTGGAGTCATTTCATGACTATTCCTTTCACATACGACAAATGGATCCACAAGTGTCATTAATATGTGTGTTCTCTTCAGAGACCACACATGGATCCACCAGTGTCATTGTATGTGTGTTCTTTTTACTAACAACAACCAGAGTCGTTGCATGTGTGTTCTTTTCACATACCACATATGGATCCACCAGTGTCATTGCATGTGTGCTCTTTTCACTATCCACCTATGGATCCACCAGTGTTATTGCATGTGTGTTCTTTTTAATAACAACAACCAGAGTCATTGAAATGTGTGTTATTTTCACATACCACATATGGATCCACCAGTGTCATTGCATGTGTGGTTTTTTTACTAACAACAACTAGGGTCATTGCATGTGTGTTCTCTTCAGAGACCACACATGGATCCACCAGTGTCATTGCATGTGTGTTCTTTTCACAATCCACCTATGGATCCACCAGTGTCATTGCATGTGTGCTCTTTTTACTAACAACAACCAGAGTCATTGCATGTGTGTTCTCTTCAGAGACCACACATGGATCCACCAGTGTCATTGCATGTGTGTTCTTTTCACAATCCACCTATGGATCCACCTGTGTCATTGCATGTGTGCTTTTTTTACTAACAACAACTGGGGTCATTACATGTGTGTTCTCTTCAGAGACCACACATGGATCCACCAGTGTCATTGCATGTGTATTCTTTTAACAACAACAACCAGAGTCATTGCATGTGTGTTCTTTTCACAAACCACATATGGATCCACCAGTGTCGTTGTATGTGTGCTCTTTTCACAATCTACCTATGGATTCACCAGTGTCATGGCATGTGTGTTGCTTTTACTAACAACAACCAGAGTCATTGCATGTGTGTTCTCTTCAGAGACCACACATGGATCCACCAGTGTCATTGCATGTGTGTTCTTTTTACTAATAACAACCAGAGTCATTGCATGTGTGTGTTTTTCACATACCAGATATGGATCCACGAGTGTCATTGTATGTGTGCTCTTTTCACAATCCACCTATGGATCCACCAGTGTCATTGCATGTGTGTTCTTTTTACTAACAACAACCAGAGTCATTGAAATGTGTGTTCTTTTCACATACCACACATGGATCCACCAGTGTGATTGCATGTGTGTTCTTTTTACGAACAACAACCAGAGTCATTGCATGTGTGTTCTTTTCACATACCACCTATGGATCACCAGTGCCATTGCATGTGTGTTCTTTTTACTAACAACAACTGAAGTCATTTCATGACTGTTCTTTTGACATACCACATATGGATCCACAAGTGTCATTGAAATGCGTGTTCTCTCCAGAGACCACACATGGATCCACCAGTGTCATTGCATGCGTGTTCTTTTTACTAACAACAACCAGAGTCATTGCATGTGTGTTCTTTTCACATACCACATATGGATCCACCAGTGTCATTGCATGTGTGCTCTTTTCCCTATGCACCTATGGATCCACCAGTGTTATTGCATGTGTGTTGTTTTTAATAACAATAACCAGAGTCATTGAAATGTGTCTTATTTTCACATACCACATATGGATCCACCAGTGTCATTGCATGTGTGCTTTTTTTACTAACAACAACTGGGGTCATAGCATGTGTGTTCTCTTCAGAGATCACACATGGATCCACTAGTGTCATTGCATGTGTGTCCTTTTCACAATCCATCTATGGATCCACCATTGTCATTGCATGTGTGCTATTTTTACTAACAACAACCAGAGTCATTGCATGTGTGTTCTCTTCAGAGACCACACATGGATCCACCAGTGTCATTGCATGTGTGTTCTATTTACTAATAACAACAGAGTCATTGCATGTGTGTTCTTTTCACATACCACCTATGGATCCACCAGTGTCATTGCATGTGTGTTCTTTTTACTAACAACAACTGGAGTCATTTCATGACTATTCCTTTCACATACCACAAATGGATCCACAAGTGTCATTAATATGTGTGTTCTCTTCAGAGACCACACATGGATCCACCAGTGTCATTGCATGTGTGTTCTTTTTACTAACAACAACCAGAGTCATTGCATGTGTGTTCTTTTCACATACCACATATGGATCCACCAGTGTCATTGCATGTGTGCTCTTTTCACTATCCACCTATGGATCCACCAGTGTTATTGCATGTGTGTTCTTTTTAATAACAACAACCAGAGTCATTGAAATGTGTATTATTTTCACATACAACATATGGATCCACCAGTGTCATTGCATGTGTGCTTTTTTTACTAACAACAACTAGGGTCATTGCATGTGTGTTCTCTTCAGAGACCACACATGGATCCACCAGTGTGATTGCATGTGTGCTCTTTTTACTAACAACAACCAGAGGCATTGCATGTGTGTTCTTTTCACATACCACATATGGATCCACCAGTGTCGTTGCATGTGTGCTCTTATCACTATCCACCTATGGATCCACCAGTGTTATTGCATGTGTGTTCTTTTTAATAACAATAACCAGAGTCATTGAAATGTGTCTTATTTTCACATACCACATATGGATCCACCAGTGTCATTGCATGTGTGCTTTTTTACTAACAACAACTGGGGTCATTGCATGTGTGTTCTCTTCAGAGACCACACATGGATCCACTAGTGTCATTGCATGTGTGTTCTTTTCACAATCCACCTATGGATCCACCATTGTCATTGCATGTGTGCTATTTTTACTAACAACAACCAGAGTCATTGCATGTGTGTTCTCTTCAGAGACCACACATGGATCCACCAGTGTCATTGCATGTGTGTTCTATTTACTAACAACAACAGAGTCATTGCATGTGTGTTCTTTTCACATACCACCTATGGATCCACCAGTGTCATTGCATGTGTGTTCTTTTTACTAACAACAACTGGAGTCATTTCATGACTATTCCTTTCACATACCACAAATGGATCCACAAGTGTCATTAATATGTGCGTTCTCTTCAGAGACCACACATGGATCCACCAGTGTCATTGCATGTGTGTTCTTTTTACTAACAACAACCAGAGTCATTGCATGTGTGTTCTTTTCACATACCACATATGGATCCACCAGTGTCATTGCATGTGTGTTCTTTTTACGAACAACAACCAGAGTCATTGCATGTGTGTTCTTTTCACATACCACCTATGGATCACCAGTGCCATTGCATGTGTGTTCTTTTTACTAACAACAACTGAAGTCATTTCATGACTGTTCTTTTGACATACCACATATGGATCCACAAGTGTCATTGAAATGCGTGTTCTCTCCAGAGACCACACATGGATCCACCAGTGTCATTGCATGCGTGTTCTTTTTACTAACAACAACCAGAGTCATTGCATGTGTGTTTTTTTCACATACCACATATGGATCCACCAGTGTCATTGCATGTGTGCTCTTTTCCCTATCCACCTATGGATCCACCAGTGTTATTGCATGTGTGTTGTTTTTAATAACAATAACCAGAGTCATTGAAATGTGTCTTATTTTCACATACCACATATGGATCCACCAGTGTCATTGCATGTGTGCTTTTTTTACTAACAACAACTAGGGTCATAGCATGTGTGTTCTCTTCAGAGATCACACATGGATCCACTAGTGTCATTGCATGTGTGTCCTTTCCACAATCCATCTATGGATCCACCATTGTCATTGCATGTGTGCTATTTTTACTAACAACAACCAGAGTCATTGCATGTGTGTTCTCTTCAGAGACCACACATGGATCCACCAGTGTCATTGCATGTGTGTTCTATTTACTAATAACAACAGAGTCATTGCATGTGTGTTCTTTTCACATACCACCTATGGATCCACCAGTGTCATTGCATGTGTGTTCTTTTTACTAACAACAACTGGAGTCATTTCATGACTATTCCTTTCACATACCACAAATGGATCCACAAGTGTCATTAATATGTGTGTTCTCTTCAGAGACCACACATGGATCCACCAGTGTCATTGCATGTGTGTTCTTTTTACTAACAACAACCAGAGTCATTGCATGTGTGTTCTTTTCACATACCACATATGGATCCACCAGTGTCATTGCATGTGTGCTCTTTTCACTATCCACCTATGGATCCACCAGTGTTATTGCATGTGTGTTCTTTTTAATAACAACAACCAGAGTCATTGAAATGTGTATTATTTTCACATACAACATATGGATCCACCAGTGTCTTTGCATGTGTGCTTTTTTTACTAACAACAACTAGGGTCATTGCATGTGTGTTCTCTTCAGAGACCACACATGGATCCACCAGTGTGATTGCATGTGTGCTCTTGTTACTAACAACAACCAGAGTCATTGCATGTGTGTTCTTTTCACATACCACATATGGATCCACCAGTGTCGTTGCATGTGTGCTCTTATCACTATCCACCTATGGATCCACCAGTGTTATTGCATGTGTGTTCTTTTTAATAACAATAACCAGAGTCATTGAAATGTGTCTTATTTTCACATACCACATATGGATCCACCAGTGTCATTGCATGTGTGCTTTTTTACTAACAACAACTGGGGTCATTGCATGTGTGTTCTCTTCAGAGACCACACATGGATCCACTAGTGTCATTGCATGTGTGTTCTTTTCACAATCCACCTATGGATCCACCATTGTCATTGCATGTGTGCTATTTTTACTAACAACAACCAGAGTCATTGCATGTGTGTTCTCTTCAGAGACCACACATGGATCCACCAGTGTCATTGAATGTGTGTTCTATTTACTAACAACAACAGAGTCATTGCATGTGTGTTCTTTTCACATACCACCTATGGATCCACCAGTGTCATTGCATGTGTGTTCTTTTTACTAACAACAACCAAAGTCATTTCATGACTGTTCTTTTGACATACCACATATGGATCCACAAGTGTCATTGAAATGCGTGTTCTCTTCAGAGACCACACATGGATCCACAGTGTCATTGCATGCGTGTTCTTTTTACTAACAACAACCAGAGTCATTGCATGTGTGTTCTTTTCACATACCACATATGGATCCACCAGTGTCATTGCATGTGTGCTCTTATCACTATCCACCTATGGATCCACCAGTGTTATTGCATGTGTGTTATTTTTAATAACAATAACCAAAGTCATTGAAATGTGTCTTATTTTCACATACCACATATAGATCCACCAGTGTCATTGCATGTGTGCTTTTTTTACTAACAACAACTGGGGTCATTGCATGTGTGTTCTCTTCAGAGACCACACATGGATCCACTAGTGTCATTGCATGTGTGTTCTTTTCACAATCCACCTATGGATCCACCATTGTCATTGCATGTGTGCTATTTTTACTAACAACAACCAGAGTCAGTGCATGTGTGTTCTCTTCAGAGACCACACATGGATCCACCAGTGTCATTGCATGTGTGTTCTATTTACTAACAACAACAGAGTCATTGCATGTGTGTTCTTTTCACATACCACCTATGGATCCACCAGTGTCATTGCATGTGTGTTCTTTTTACTAACAACAACTGGAGTCATTTCATGACTATTCCTTTCACATACGACAAATGGATCCACAAGTGTCATTAATATGTGTGTTCTCTTCAGAGACCACACATGGATCCACCAGTGTCATTGCATGTGTGTTCTTTTTACTAACAACAACCAGAGTCATTGCATGTGTGTTCTTTTCACATACCACATATGGATCCACCAGTGTCATTGCATGTGTGCTCTTTTCACTATCCACCTATGGATCCACCAGTGTTATTGCATGTGTGTTCTTTTTAAAAACAACAACCAGAGTCGTTGAAATGTGTGTTATTTTCACATACAACATATGGATCCACCAGTGTCATTGCATGTGTGCTTTTTTACTAACAACAACTAGGGTCATTGCATGTGTGTTCTCTTCAGAGACCACACATGGATCCACCAGTGCCATTGCATGCGTGCTCTTTTTACTAACAACAACCAGAGTCATTGCATGTGTGTTCTCTTCAGAGACCACACATGGATCCACTAGTGTCATTGCATGTGTATTCTTTTTACTAACAACAACAAGAGTCATTGCATGTGTGTTCTTTTCACGATCCACCTATGGATCCACCAGTGTCATTGTATGTGTGCTCTTTTCACAATCCACCTATGGATCCACCAGTGTCATTGCATGTGTGCTCTTTTTACTAACAACAACCAGAGTCATTGCATGTGTGTTCTTTTCACATACCACCTATGGATCCACCAGTGTCATTGCATGTGTGTTCTTTTTACTAACAACAACCAGAGTCATTGCATGTGTGTTCTTTTCACATACCACCTATGGATCCACCAGTGTCATTGCATGTGTGTTCTTTTTACTAACAACAACTGGAGTCATTTCATGACTGTTCTTTTCACATACCACAGATGGATCCACCAGTGTCATTGTATGTGTGCTCTTTTCACAATCCACCTATGGATCCACCAGTGTCATTGCATGTGTGTTCTTTTTACTAACAACAACCAGAGTCATTGAAATGTGTGTTCTTTTCACATACCACACATGGATCCACCAGTGTCATTGCATGTGTGTTCTTTTTACTAACAACAACCAGAGTCATTGCATGTGTGTTCTTTTCACATACCACCTATGGATCCACCAGTGCCATTGCATGTGTGTTCTTTTTACTAACAACAACCAAAGTCATTTCATGACTGTTCTTTTGACATACCACATATGGATCCACAAGTGTCATTGAAATGCGTGTTCTCTTCAGAGACCACACATGGATCCACCAGTGTCATTGCATGCGTGTTCTTTTTACTAACAACAACCAGAGTCATTGCATGTGTGTTCTTTTCACATACCACATATGGATCCACCAGTGTCATTGCATGTGTGCTCTTATCACTATCCACCTATGGATCCACCAGTGTTATTGCATGTGTGTTATTTTTAATAACAATAACCAGAGTCATTGAAATGTGTCTTATTTTCACATACCACATATGGATCCACCAGTGTCATTGCATGTGTGCTTTTTTTACTAACAACAACTGGGGTCATTGCATGTGTGTTCTCTTCAGAGACCACACATGGATCCACTAGTGTCATTGCATGTGTGTTCTTTTCACAATCCACCTATGGATCCACCATTGTCATTGCATCTGTGCTATTTTTACTAACAACAACCAGAGTCATTGCATGTGTGTTCTCTTCAGAGACCACACATGGATCCACCAGTGTCATTGCATGTGTGTTCTATTTACTAACAACAACAGAGTCATTGCATGTGTGTTCTTTTCACATACCACCTATGGATCCACCAGTGTCATTGCATGTGTTCTCTTTTCACTATCCACCTATGGATCCACCAGTGTTATTGCATGTGTGTTCTTTTTAATAACAACAACCAGAGTCATTGAAATGTGTGTTATTTTCACATACCACATATGGATCCACCAGTGTCATTGCATGTGTGCTTTTTTTACTAACAACAACTAGGGTCATTGCATGTGTGTTCTCTTCAGAGACCACACATGGATCCACCAGTGTCATTGCATGTGTGTTCTTTTCACAATCCACCTATGGATCCACCAGTGTCATTGCATGTGTGCTCTTTTTACTAACAACAACCAGAGTCATTGCATGTGTGTTCTCTTCAGAGACCACACATGGATCCACCAGTGTCATTGCATGTGTATTCTTTTTACTAACAACAACCAGAGTCATTGCATGTGTGTTCTTTTCACAAACCACATATGGATCCACCAGTGTCATTGCATGTGTGCTCTTTTCACAATCCACCTATGGATCCACCAGTGTCATTGCATGTGTGCTCTTTTTACTAACAACAATAAGAGTCATTGCATGTGTGTTCTTTTCACATACCACCTATGGATCCACCAGTGTCATTGCATGTGTGTTCTTTTTACTAACAACAACAAAAGTCATTGCAATGTGTGTTCTTTTCACATACCACCTATGGATCCACCAGTGTCATTGCATGTGTGTTCTTTATACTAACAACAACTGGAGTCATTTCATGACTGTTCTTTTCACATACCACATATGGATCCACTAGTGTCATTGTATGTGTGCTCTTTTCACAATCCACCTATGGATCCACCAGTGTCATTGCATGTGTGCTCTTTTTACTAACAACAACCAGAGTCATTGCATGTGTGTTCTCTTCAGAGACCACACGTGGATCCACCAGTGTCATTGCATGTGTGTTCTTGTTACTAACAACAACCAGAGTCATTGCATGTGTGTTCTTTTAACATACCACCTATGGATCCACTAGTGTCATTGCATGTGTGTTCTTTTTACTAACAGCAACTGGAGTCATTGCGTGTGTGTTCTTTTTACTAACAACAACTAGAGTCATTGCGTGTGTGTTCTTTTCACATACCACACATGGATCCACTAGTGTCATTGCATGTGTGCTCTTTTCACGATCCACCAATGGATCCATCAGTGTCATTGCATGTGTGTTCTTTTTACTAACAACAACCAGAGTCATTGAAATATGTGTTCTTTTCACATACCACATATGGATCGACCAGTGTCATTGCATGTGTGCTTTTTTTACTAACAACAACTGGGGTCACTGTATGTGTGTTCTCTTCAGAGACCACACATGGATCCACCAGTGTCATTGCATGTGTGTTCTTTTCACAATCCACCTATGGATCCACCAGTGTCATTGCATGTGTGCTCTTTTTACTAACAAGAACCAGAGTCATTGCATGTGTGTTCTCTTCAAGACCACACATGGATCCACTAGTGTCATTGCATGTGTGTTCTTTTTACTAACAACAACCAGAGTCATTGCATGTGTGTTCTTTTCACATACCACCTATGGATCCACCAGTGTAATTGCATGTGTGTTCTTTTTACTAACAACAACTAGAGTCATTTCATGACTGTTCTTTTCACATACCACATATGGATCCACCAGTGTCATTGAAATGTGTGTTCTCTTCAGAGACCACACATGGATCCACTAGTGTCATTGCATGTGTGTTATTTTTACTAAGAACAACCAGAGTCATTGCATGTGTGTTCTTTTCACATACCACATATGGATGCACAAGTGCCATTGCATGTGTGTTCTTTTCACATACCACCTATGGATCCACCAGTGTTATTGCATGTGTGTTCTTTTTACTAACAACAACCAGAGTCATTGCATGTGTGTTCTTTTCACATACCACCTATGGATCCACTAGTGTCATTGCATGTGTGTTCTTTTTACTAACAACAGCTAGAGTCATTGCATGTGTGTTCTTTTCACATAGCACATATGGATCCACAAGTGTCATTGCATGTGTGCTGTTTTCACAATCCACCTATGGATCCACCAGTGTCATTGCATGTGTGTTCTTTTTACTACCAACAACCAGAGTCATTGAAATGTGTGTTCTTTTGACATACCACATATGGATCCACCAGTGTCGTTGTATGTGTGCTCTTTTCACAATCCACCTATGGATTCACCAGTGTCATTGCATGTGTGTTGCTTTTACTAACAACAACCAGAGTCATTGCATGTGTGTTCTCTTCAGAGACCACACATGGATCTACCAGTGTCATTGCATGTGTGTTCTTTTTACTAATAACAACCAGAGTCATTGCATGTGTGTGTTTTTCACATACCAGATATGGATCCACAAGTGTCATTGTATGTGTGCTCTTTTCACAATCCACCTATGGATCCACCAGTGTCATTGCATGTGTGTTCTTTTTACTAACAACAACCAGACTCATTGAAATGTGTGTTCTTTTCACATACCACACATGGATCCACCAGTGTGATTGCATGTGTGTTCTTTTTACTAACAACAACCAGAGTCATTGCATGTGTGTTCTTTTCACATACCACCTATGGATCCACCAGTGCCATTGCATGTGTGTTCTTTTTACTAACAACAACTGAAGTCATTTCATGACTGTTCTTTTGACATACCACATATGGATCCACAAGTGTCATTGAAATGCGTGTTCTCTTCATAGACCACACATGGATACACCAGTGTCATTGCATGCGTGTTCTTTTTACTAACAACAACCAGAGTCCTTGCATGTGTGTTCTTTTCACATACCACATATGGATCCATCAGTGTCATTGCATGTGTGCTCTTTTCCCTATCCACCTATGGATCCACCAGTGTTATTGCATGTGTGTTGTTTTTAATAACAATAACCAGAGTCATTGAAATGTGTCTTATTTTCACATACCACATATGGATCCACCAGTGTCATTGCATGTGTGCTTTTTTTACTAACAACAACTGGGGTCATTGCATGTGTGTTCTCTTCAGAGATCACACATGGATCCACTAGTGTCATTGCATGTGTGTTCTTTTCACAATCCACCTATGGATCCACCATTGTCATTGCATGTGTGCTATTTTTACTAACAACAACCAGAGTCATTGCATGTGTGTTCTCTTCAGAGACCACACATGGATCCACCAGTGTCATTGCATATGTGTTCTATTTACTAATAACAACAGAGTCATTGCATGTGTGTTCTTTTCACATACCACCTATGGATCCACCAGTGTCATTGCATGTGTGTTCTTTTTACTAACAACAACTGGAGTCATTTCATGACTATTCCTTTCACATACCACAAATGGATCCACAAGTGTCATTAATATGTGTGTTCTCTTCAGAGACCACACATGGATCCACCAGTGTCATTGCATGTGTGTTCTTTTTACTAACAACAACCAGAGTCATTGCATGTGTGTTCTTTTCACATACCACATATGGATCCACCAGTGTCATTGCATGTGTGCTCTTTTCACTATCCACCTATGGATCCACCAGTGTTATTGCATGTGTGTTCTTTTTAAAAACAACAACCAGAGTCGTTGAAATGTGTGTTATTTTCACATACAACATATGGATCCACCAGTGTCATTGCATGTGTGCTTTTTTACTAACAACAACTAGGGTCATTGCATGTGTGTTCTCTTCAGAGACCACACATGGATCCACCAGTGCCATTGCATGCGTGCTCTTTTTACTAACAACAACCAGAGTCATTGCATGTGTGTTCTCTTCAGAGACCACACATGGATCCACTAGTGTCATTGCATGTGTATTCTTTTTACTAACAACAACAAGAGTCATTGCATGTGTGTTCTTTTCACGATCCACCTATGGATCCACCAGTGTCATTGTATGTGTGCTCTTTTCACAATCCACCTATGGATCCACCAGTGTCATTGCATGTGTGCTCTTTTTACTAACAACAACCAGAGTCATTGCATGTGTGTTCTTTTCACATACCACCTATGGATCCACCAGTGTCATTGCATGTGTGTTCTTTTTACTAACAACAACCAGAGTCATTGCATGTGTGTTCTTTTCACATACCACCTATGGATCCACCAGTGTCATTGCATGTGTGTTCTTTTTACTAACAACAACTGGAGTCATTTCATGACTGTTCTTTTCACATACCACAGATGGATCCACCAGTGTCATTGTATGTGTGCTCTTTTCACAATCCACCTATGGATCCACCAGTGTCATTGCATGTGTGTTCTTTTTACTAACAACAACCAGAGTCATTGAAATGTGTGTTCTTTTCACATACCACACATGGATCCACCAGTGTCATTGCATGTGTGTTCTTTTTACAAACAACAACCAGAGTCATTGCATGTGTGTTCTTTTCACATACCACCTATGGATCCACCAGTGCCATTGCATGTGTGTTCTTTTTACTAACAACAACCAAAGTCATTTCATGACTGTTCTTTTGACATACCACATATGGATCCACAAGTGTCATTGAAATGCGTGTTCTCTTCAGAGACCACACATGGATCCACCAGTGTCATTGCATGCGTGTTCTTTTTACTAACAACAACCAGAGTCATTGCATGTGTGTTCTTTTCACATACCACATATGGATCCACCAGTGTCATTGCATGTGTGCTCTTATCACTATCCACCTATGGATCCACCAGTGTTATTGCATGTGTGTTATTTTTAATAACAATAACCAGAGTCATTGAAATGTGTCTTATTTTCACATACCACATATGGATCCACCAGTGTCATTGCATGTGTGCTTTTTTTACTAACAACAACTGGGGTCATTGCATGTGTGTTCTCTTCAGAGACCACACATGGATCCACTAGTGTCATTGCATGTGTGTTCTTTTCACAATCCACCTATGGATCCACCATTGTCATTGCATCTGTGCTATTTTTACTAACAACAACCAGAGTCATTGCATGTGTGTTCTCTTCAGAGACCACACATGGATCCACCAGTGTCATTGCATGTGTGTTCTATTTACTAACAACAACAGAGTCATTGCATGTGTGTTCTTTTCACATACCACCTATGGATCCACCAGTGTCATTGCATGTGTGTTCTTTTTACTAACAACAACTGGAGTCATTTCATGACTATTCCTTTCACATACCACACATGGATCCACCAGTGTCATTGCATGTGTGTTCTTTTTACTAACAACAACCAGAGTCATTGCATGTGTGTTCTTTTCACATACCACATATGGATCCACCAGTGTCATTGCATGTGTTCTCTTTTCACTATCCACCTATGGATCCACCAGTGTTATTGCATGTGTGTTCTTTTTAATAACAACAACCAGAGTCATTGAAATGTGTGTTATTTTCACATACCACATATGGATCCACCAGTGTCATTGCATGTGTGCTTTTTTTACTAACAACAACTAGGGTCATTGCATGTGTGTTCTCTTCAGAGACCACACATGGATCCACCAGTGTCATTGCATGTGTGTTCTTTTCACAATCCACCTATGGATCCACCAGTGTCATTGCATGTGTGCTCTTTTTACTAACAACAACCAGAGTCATTGCATGTGTGTTCTCTTCAGAGACCACACATGGATCCACCAGTGTCATTGCATGTGTATTCTTTTTACTAACAACAACCAGAGTCATTGCATGTGTGTTCTTTTCACAAACCACATATGGATCCACCAGTGTCATTGCATGTGTGCTCTTTTCACAATCCACCTATGGATCCACCAGTGTCATTGCATGTGTGCTCTTTTTACTAACAACAATAAGAGTCATTGCATGTGTGTTCTTTTCACATACCACCTATGGATCCACCAGTGTCATTGCATGTGTGTTCTTTTTACTAACAACAACAAAAGTCATTGCAATGTGTGTTCTTTTCACATACCACCTATGGATCCACCAGTGTCATTGCATGTGTGTTCTTTATACTAACAACAACTGGAGTCATTTCATGACTGTTCTTTTCACATACCACATATGGATCCACTAGTGTCATTGTATGTGTGCTCTTTTCACAATCCACCTATGGATCCACCAGTGTCATTGCATGTGTGCTCTTTTTACTAACAACAACCAGAGTCATTGCATGTGTGTTCTCTTCAGAGACCACACGTGGATCCACCAGTGTCATTGCATGTGTGTTCTTGTTACTAACAACAACCAGAGTCATTGCATGTGTGTTCTTTTAACATACCACCTATGGATCCACTAGTGTCATTGCATGTGTGTTCTTTTTACTAACAGCAACTGGAGTCATTGCGTGTGTGTTCTTTTTACTAACAACAACTAGAGTCATTGCGTGTGTGTTCTTTTCACATACCACACATGGATCCACTAGTGTCATTGCATGTGTGCTCTTTTCACGATCCACCAATGGATCCATCAGTGTCATTGCATGTGTGTTCTTTTTACTAACAACAACCAGAGTCATTGAAATATGTGTTCTTTTCACATACCACATATGGATCGACCAGTGTCATTGCATGTGTGCTTTTTTTACTAACAACAACTGGGGTCACTGTATGTGTGTTCTCTTCAGAGACCACACATGGATCCACCAGTGTCATTGCATGTGTGTTCTTTTCACAATCCACCTATGGATCCACCAGTGTCATTGCATGTGTGCTCTTTTTACTAACAAGAACCAGAGTCATTGCATGTGTGTTCTCTTCAAGACCACACATGGATCCACCAGTGTCATTGCATGTGTGTTCTTTTTACTAACAACAACCAGAGTCATTGCATGTGTGTTCTTTTCACATACCACCTATGGATCCACCAGTGTAATTGCATGTGTGTTCTTTTTACTAACAACAACTAGAGTCATTTCATGACTGTTCTTTTCACATACCACATATGGATCCACCAGTGTCATTGAAATGTGTGTTCTCTTCAGAGACCACACATGGATCCACTAGTGTCATTGCATGTGTGTTATTTTTACTAAGAACAACCAGAGTCATTGCATGTGTGTTCTTTTCACATACCACATATGGATGCACAAGTTCCATTGCATGTGTGTTCTTTTCACATACCACCTATGGATCCACCAGTGTTATTGCATGTGTGTTCTTTTTACTAACAACAACCAGAGTCATTGCATGTGTGTTCTTTTCACATACCACCTATGGATCCACTAGTGTCATTGCATGTGTGTTCTTTTTACTAACAACAGCTAGAGTCATTGCATGTGTGTTCTTTTCACATAGCACATATGGATCCACAAGTGTCATTGCATGTGTGCTGTTTTCACAATTCACCTATGGATCCACCAGTGTCATTGCATGTGTGTTCTTTTTACTACCAACAACCAGAGTCATTGAAATGTGTGTTCTTTTGACATACCACATATGGATCCACCAGTGTCATTGTATGTGTGGTCTTTTCACAATCCACCTATGGATCCACCAGTGTCATTGCATGTGTGCTCTTTTTACTAACAACAACCAGAGTCATTGCATGTGTGTTCTTTTCACATACCACCTATGGATCCACCAGTGTCATTGCATGTGTGTTCTTTTTACTAACAACAACCAGAGTCATTGCATGTGTGTTCTTTTCACATACCACCTATGGATCCACCAGTGTCATTGCATGTGTGTTCTTTATACTAACAACAACTGGAGTCATTTCATGACTGTTCTTTTCACATACCACATATGGATCCACTAGTGTCATTGTATGTGTGCTCTTTTCACAATCCACCTATGGATCCACCAGTGTCATTGCATGTGTGCTCTTTTTACTAACAACAACCAGAGTCATTGCATGTGTGTTCTCTTCAGAGACCACACGTGGATCCACCAGTGTCATTGCATGTGTGTTCTTGTTACTAACAACAACCAGAGTCATTGCATGTGTGTTCTTTTAACATACCACCTATGGATCCACTAGTGTCATTGCATGTGTGTTCTTTTTACTAACAGCAACTGGAGTCATTGCGTGTGTGTTCTTTTTACTAACAACAACTAGAGTCATTGCGTGTGTGTTCTTTTCACATACCACACATGGATCCACTAGTGTCATTGCATGTGTGCTCTTTTCACGATCCACCAATGGATCCATCAGTGTCATTGCATGTGTGTTCTTTTTACTAACAACAACCAGAGTCATTGAAATATGTGTTCTTTTCACATACCACATATGGATCGACCAGTGTCATTGCATGTGTGCTTTTTTACTAACAACAACTGGGGTCACTGTATGTGTGTTCTCTTCAGAGACCACACATGGATCCACCAGTGTCATTGCATGTGTGTTCTTTTCACAATCCACCTATGGATCCACCAGTGTCATTGCATGTGTCCTCTTTTTACTAACAAGAACCAGAGTCATTGCATGTGTGTTCTCTTCAAGACCACACATGGATCCACCAGTGTCATTGCATGTGTGTTCTTTTTACTAACAACAACCAGAGTCATTGCATGTGTGTTCTTTTCACATACCACCTATGGATCCACCAGTGTAATTGCATGTGTGTTCTTTTTACTAACAACAACTAGAGTCATTTCATGACTGTTCTTTTCACATACCACATATGGATCCACCAGTGTCATTGAAATGTGTGTTCTCTTCAGAGACCACACATGGATCCACTAGTGTCATTGCATGTGTGTTATTTTTACTAAGAACAACCAGAGTCATTGCATGTGTGTTCTTTTCACATACCACATATGGATGCACAAGTGCCATTGCATGTGTGTTCTTTTCACATACCACCTATGGATCCACCAGTGTTATTGCATGTGTGTTCTTTTTACTAACAACAACCAGAGTCATTGCATGTGTGTTCTTTTCACATACCACCTATGGATCCACTAGTGTCATTGCATGTGTGTTCTTTTTACTAACAACAGCTAGAGTCATTGCATGTGTGTTCTTTTCACATAGCACATATGGATCCACAAGTGTCATTGCATGTGTGCTGTTTTCACAATCCACCTATGGATCCACCAGTGTCATTGCATGTGTGTTCTTTTTACTACCAACAACCAGAGTCATTGAAATGTGTGTTCTTTTGACATACCACATATGGATCCACCAGTGTCATTGTATGTGTGGTCTTTTCACAATCCACCTATGGATCCACCAGTGTCATTGCATGTGTGCTCTTTTTACTAACAACAACCAGAGTCATTGCATGTGTGTTCTTTTCACATACCACCTATGGATCCACCAGTGTCATTGCATGTGTGTTCTTTTTACTAACAACAACCAGAGTCATTGCATGTGTGTTCTTTTCACATACCACCTATGGATCCACCAGTGTCATTGCATGTGTGTTCTTTTTACTAACAACAACTGGAGTCATTTCATGACTGTTCTTTTCACATACCACATATGGATCCACGAGTGTCATTGTATGTGTGCTCTTTTCACAATCCACCTATGGATCCACCAGTGTCATTGCATGTGTGCTCTTTTTACTAACAACAACCAGAGTCATTGCATGTGTGTTCTCTTCAGAGACCACACATGGATCCACCAGTGTCATTGCATGTGTGTTCTTGTTACTAACAACAACCAGAGTCATTGCATGTGTGTTCTTTTCACATACCACCTATGGATCCACTAGTGTCATTGCATGTGTGTTCTTTAAACTAACAGCAACTGGAGTCATTGCGTGTGTGTTCTTTTTACTAACAACAACTAGAGTCATTGCGTGTGTGTTCTTTTCACATACCACACATGGATCCACTAGTGTCATTGCATGTGTGCTCTTTTCACGATCCACCTATGGATCCATCTGTGTCATTGCATGTGTGTTCTTTTTACTAACAACAACCAGAGTCATTGAAATATGTGTTCTTTTCACATACCACATATGGATCCACCAGTGTCATTGCATGTGTGCTTTTTTTACTAACAACAACTAGGGTCATTGTATGTAGGTTCTCTTCAGAGACCACACATGGATCCACCAGTGTCATTGCATGTGTGTTCTTTTCACAATCCACCTATGGATCCACCAGTGTCATTGCATGTGTGCTCTTTTTACTAACAAGAACCAGAGTCATTGCATGTGTGTTCTCTTCAAGACCACACATGGATCCACCAGTGTCATTGCATGTGTGTTCTTTTTACTAACAACAACCAGAGTCATTGCATGTGTTTTCTTTTCACATACCACCTATGGATCCACCAGTGTAATTGCATGTGTGTTCTTTTTACTAACAACAACTAGAGTCATATCATGACTGTTCTTTTCACATACCACATATGGATCCACCAGTGTCATTGAAATGTGCGTTCTCTTCAGAGACCACACATGGATCCACTAGTGTCATTGCATGTGTGTTATTTTTACTAAGAACAACCAGAGTCATTGCATGTGTGTTCTTTTCACATACCACATATGGATGCACAAGTGCCATTGCATGTGTGTTCTTTTCACATACCACCTATGGATCCACCAGTGTCATTGCATGTGTGTTCTTTTTACTAACAACAACCAGAGTCATTGCATGTGTGTTCTTTTCACATACCACCTATGGATCCACTAGTGTCATTGCATGTGTGTTCTTTTTACTAACAACAGCTGGAGTCATTGCATGTGTGTTCTTTTCACATAGCGCATATGGATCCACCAGTGTCATTGCATGTGTGCTCTTTTCACAATCCACCTATGGATCCACCAGTGTCATTGCATGTGTGTTCTTTTTACTACCAACAACCAGAGTCATTGAAATGTGTGTTCTTTTGACATACCACATATGGATCCACCAGTGTCATTGCATGTGTGCTTTTTTTACTAACAACAACTGGGGTCATTGCATGTGTGTTCTTTTCACATACCACATATGGATCCACCAGTGTCATTATATGTGTGCAATTTTCACAATCCACCTATGGATTCACCAGTGTCATTGCATGTGTGTTGTTTTTACTAACAACAACCAGAGTCATTGCATGTGTGTTCTCTTCAGAGACCACACATGGATCCACCAGTGTCATTGCATGTGTGTTCTTTTCACAATCCACCTATGGATCCACCAGTGTCATTGCATGTGTGCTCTTTTTACTAACAACAACCAGAGTCATTGCATGTGTGTTCTCTTCAGAGACCACACATGGATCCACCAGTGTCATTGCATGTGTGTTCTTTTTACTAATAACAACCAGAGTCATTGCATGTGTGTTCTCTTCAGAGACCACACATGGATCCACCAGTGTCATTGCATGTGTGTTCTTTTCACAATCCACCTATGGATCCACCAGTGTCATTGCATGTGTGCTCTTTTTACTAACAACCAGAGTCAATGCATGTGTGTTCTTTTCACATACCAGATATGGATCCACGAGTGTCATTGTATGTGTGCTCTTTTCACAATCCACCTATGGATCCACCAGTGTGATTGCATTTGTGTTCTTTTTACTAACAACAACCAGAGTCATTGCATGTGTGTTCTTTTCACATACCACCTATGGATCCACCAGTGCGATTGCATGTGTGTTCTTTTTACTAACAACAACTGGAGTCATTTGATGACTGTTCTTTTCACATACCACATATGGTTCCACAAGTGTCATTGAAATGTGTGTTCTCTTCAGAGACCACACATGGATCCACCAGTGTCATTACATGTGTGTTCTCTTTTCTAACAACAACCAGAGTCATTGCATGTGTGGTCTTTTCACATACCACATATGGATCCACCAGTGTCATTGCATGTGTGCTCTTTTCAGTATCCACCTATGGATCCACCAGTGTTATTGCATGTGTGTTCTTTTTAATAACAATAACCAGAGTCATTGAAATGTGTGTTATTTTCGCATACCACATATGGATCCACCAGTGTCATTGCATGTGTGCTTTTTTTTACTAACAACAACTGGGGTCATTGCATGTGTGTTCTCTTCAGAGACAACACATGGATCCACCAGTGTCATTGCATGTGTGTTCTTTTCACAATCCACCTATGGATCCACCAGTGTCATTGCATGTGTGCTTTTTTTACTAACAACAACTGGGGTCATTACATGTGTGTTCTCTTCAGAGACCACACATGGATCCATCAGTGTCATTGCATGTGTATTCTTTTTACTAACAACAACCAGAGTCATTGCAAGTGTTTTCTTTTCACAAACCACATATGGATCCACCAGTGTCGTTGTATGTGTGCTATTTTCACAATCCACCTATGGATTCACCAGTGTCATTGCATGTGTGTTCTTTTTACTAACAACAACCAGAGTCATTGCATGTGTGTTCTCTTAAGAGACCACACATGGATCCACCAGTGTCATTGCATGTGTGTTCTTTTTACTAATAACAACCAGAGTCATTGCATGTGTGTTCTTTTCACAACCAGATATGGATCCACGAGTGTCATTGTATGTGTGCTCTTTTCACAATCCACCTATGGATCCACCAGTGTCATTGCATGTGTGTTCATTTTACTAACAACAACCAGAGTCATTGAAATGTGTGTTCTTTTCACATACCACACATGGATCAACCAGTGTCATTGCATGTGTGTTCTTTTTACTAACAACAACCAGAGTCATTACATGTGTGTTCTTTTCACATACCACCTATGGATCCACCAGTGCCATTGCATGTGTGTTCTTTTTACTAACAACAACTGAAGTCATTTCATGACTGTTCTTTTGACATACCATATATGGATCCACAAGTGTCATTGAAATGCGTGTTCTCTTCAGAGACCACACATGGATCCACCAGTGTCATTGCATGCGTGTTCTTTTTACTAACAACAACCAGAGTCATTGCATGTGTGTTCTTTTCACATACCACATATGGATCCACGAGTGTCATTGCATGTGTGCTTTTTTTACTAACAACAACTAGGGTCATTGCATGTGTGTTCTCTTCAGAGACCACACATGGATCCACCAGTGTCATTGCATGTGTGTTCTTTTCACAATCCACCTATGGTTCCACCAGTGTCATTGCATGTGTGCTCTTTTTACTAACAACAACCAGAGTCATTGCATGTGTGTTCTCTTCAGAAACCACGCATGGATCCACCAGTGTCATTGCATGTGTATTCTTTTTACTAACAACAACCAGAGTCATTGCATGTGTGTTCTTTTCACAAACCACATATGGATCCACCAGTGTCATTGTATGTGTGCTCTTTTCACAATCCACCTATGGATCCACCAGTGTCATTGCATGTGTGTTCTTTTTACTAACAACAACCAGAGTCATTGCATGTGTGTTCTTTTCACATACCACCTATGGATCCACCAGTGTCATTGCATGTGTGTTCTTTTTACTAACAACAACCAGAGTCATTGCATGTGTGTTCTTTTCACATACCACCTATGGATCCACCAGTTTCATTGCATGTGTGTTCTTTTTACTAACAACAACTGGAGTCATTTCATGACTGTTCTTTTCACATACCACATATGGATCCACCAGTGTCATTGTATGTGTGCTCTTTTCACAATCCACCTATGGATCCACCAGTGTCATTGCATGTGTGCTCTTTTTACTAACAACAACCAGAGTCATTGCATGTGTGTTCTCTTCAGAGACCACACATGGATCCACCATCGTCATTGCATGTGTGTTCTTGTTACTAATAACAACCAGAGTCATTGCATGTGTGTTCTTTTCACATACCACCTATGGATCCACTACTGTCATTGCATGTGTGTTCTTTTTACTAACAACAACTGGAGTCATTGCGTGTGTGTTCTTTTTACTAACAACAACTAGAGTCATTGCGTGTGTGTTCTTTTCACATACCACACATGGATCCACCAGTGTCATTGCATGTGTGCTCTTTTCACAATCCACCTATGGATCCATCAGTGTCATTGCATGTGTGTTCTTTTTACTAACAACAACTAGATTCATTGAAATATGTGTTCTTTTCACATACCACATATGGATCCACCAGTGTCATTGCACGTGTGCTTTTTTTACTAACAACAACTGGGTCATTGTATGTGTGTTCTCTTCAGAGACCACACATGGATCCATCAGTGTCATTGCATGTGTGTTATTTTCACAATCCACCTATGGATCCACCAGTGTCATTGCATGAGTGTTCTTTTTACTAATAACAACCAGAGTCATTGCATGTGTGTTCTTTTCACATACCCGATATGGATCCACGAGTGTCATTGTATGTGTGCTCTTTTCACAATCCACCTATGGATCCACCAGTGTCATTGCATGTGTGTTCTTTTTACTAACAACAACCAGAGTCATTGAAATGTGTGTTCTTTTCACATACCACACATGGATCAACCAGTGTCATTGCATGTGTGTTCTTTTTACTAACAACAACCAGAGTCATTACATGTGTGTTCTTTTCACATACCACCTATGGATCCACCAGTGCCATTGCATGTGTGTTCTTTTTACTAACAACAACTGAAGTCATTTCATGACTGTTCTTTTGACATACCATATATGGATCCACAAGTGTCATTGAAATGTGTGTTCTCTTCAGAGACCACACATGGATCCACCAGTGTCATTGCATGCGTGTTCTTTTTACTAACAACAACCAGTCATTGCATGTGTGTTCTTTTCACATACCACATACGGATCCACCAGTGTCATTGCATGTGTGCTTTTTTTACTAACAACAACTAGGGTCATTGCATGTGTGTTCTCTTCAGAGACCACACATGGATCCACCAGTGTCATTGCATGTGTGTTCTTTTCACAATCCACCTATGGTTCCACCAGTGTCATTGCATGTGTGCTCTTTTTACTAACAACAACCAGAGTCATTGCATGTGTGTTCTCTTCAGAAACCACACATGGATCCACCAGTGTCATTGCATGTGTATTCTTTTTACTAACAACAACCAGAGTCATTGCATGTGTGTTCTTTTCACAAACCACATATGGATCCACCAGTGTCATTGTATGTGTGCTCTTTTCACAATCCACCTATGGATCCACCAGTGTCATTGCATGTATGCTCTTTTTACTAACAACAACCAGAGTCATTGCATGTGTGTTCTTTTCACATACCACCTATGGATCCACCAGTGTCATTGCATGTGTGTTCTTTTTACTAACAACTACCAGAGTCATTGCATGTGTGTTCTTTTCACATACCACCTATGGGTCCACTAGTGTCATTGCATGTGTGTTCTTTTTACTAACAACAACTGGAGTCATTTCATGACTGTTCTTTTCACATAACACATATGGATCCACCAGTGTGATTGTATGTGTGCTCTTTTCACAATCCACCTATGGATCCACCAGTGTCATTGCATGTGTGCTCTTTTTACTAACAACAACCAGAGTCATTGCATGTGTGTTCTCTTCAGAGACCACACATGGATCCACCATCGTCATTGCATGTGTGTTCTTGTTACTAACAACAACCAGAGTCATTGCATGTGTGTTCTTTTCACATACCACCTATGGATCCACTACTGTCATTGCATGTGTGTTCTTTTTACTAACAACAACTGGAGTCATTGCGTGTGTGTTCTTTTTACTAACAACAACTAGAGTCATTGCGTGTGTGTTCTTTTCACATACCATACATGGATCCACCAGTGTCATTGCATGTGTGCTCTTTTCACAATCCACCTATGGATCCATCAGTGTCATTGCATGTGTGTTCTTTTTACTAACAACAACCAGATTCACTGAAATATGTGTTCTTTTCACATACCACATATGGATCCACCAGTGTCATTGCATGTGTGCTTTTTTTACTAACAACAATTGGGGTCATTGTATGTGTGTTCTCTTTAGAGACCACACATGGATCCATCAGTGTCATTGCATGTGTGTTCTTTTCACAATCCACCTATGGATCCACCAGTGTCATTGCATGAGTGTTCTTTTTACTAATAACAACCAGAGTCATTGCATGTGTGTTCTTTTCACATACCCGATATGGATCCACGAGTGTCATTGTATGTCTGCTCTTTTCACAATCCACCTATGGATCCACCAGTGTCATTGCATGTGTGTTATTTTTACTAACAACAACCAGAGTCATTGAAATGTGTGTTCTTTTCACATACCACACATGGATCCACCAGTGTCATTGCATGTGTGTTCTTTTTACTAACAACAACCAGAGTCATTGCTTGTGTGTTCTTTTCACATACCACCTATGGATCCACCAGTGCCATTGCATGTGTGCTCTTTTCACTATCCACCTATGGATCCACCAGTGTTATTGCATGTGTGTTCTTTTTAATAACAATAACTAGAGTCATTGAAATGTGTCTTATTTTCACATACCACATATGGATCCACTAGTGTCATTGCATGTGTGCTTTTTTTACTAACAACAACTGGGGTCATTGCATGTGTGTTCTCTTCAGAGACCACACATGGATCCACTAGTGTCATTGCATTTGTGTTCTTTTCACAATCCACCTATGGATCCACCATTGTCATTGCATGTGTGCTATTTTTACTAACAACAACCAGAGTCATTGCATGTGTGTTCTCTTCAGAGACCACACATGGATCCACCAGTGTCATTGCATGTGTGTTCTATTTACTAACAACAGAGTCATTGCATGTGTGTTCTTTTCACATACCACCTATGGATCCACCAGTGTCATTGCATGTGTGTTCTTTTTACTAACAACAACTGGAGTCATTTCATGACTATTCCTTTCACATACCACAAATAGATCCACAAGTGTCATTAATATGTGTGTTCTCTTCAGAGACCACACATGGATCCACCAGTGTCATTGCATGTGTGTTCTTTTTTACTAACAACAACCAGAGTCATTGCATGTGTGTTCTTTTCACATACCACATATGGATCCACCAGTGTCATTGCATGTGTGCTCTTTTCACTATCCACCTATGGATCCACCAGTGTTATTGCATGTGTGTTCTTTTTCATAACAACAACCAGAGTCATTGAAATGTGTGTTATTTTCACATACCACATATGGATCCACCAGTGTCATTGCATGTGTGCTTTTTTTACTAACAACAACTAGGGTCATTGCATGTCTGTTCTCTTCAGAGACCACACATGGATCCACCAGTGTCATTGCATGTGTGTTCTTTTCACAATCCACCTATGGATCCACCAGTGTCATTGCATGTGTGCTCTTTTTACTAACAACAACCAGAGTCATTGCATGTGTGTTCTCTTCAGAAACCACACATGGATCCACCAGTGTCATTGCATGTGTGCTTTTTTTACTAACAACAACTAGGGTCATTGCATGTGTGTTCTCTTCAGAGACCACACATGGATCCACCAGTGTCATTGCATGTGTGCTCTTTTTACTAACAACAACCAGAGTCATTGCATGTGTGTTCTCTTGAGAGACCACACATGGATCCACCAGTGTCATTGCATCTGTGTTCTTGTTACTAACAACAACCAGAGTCATTGCATGTGTGTTCTTTTCACATACCACCTATGGATCCACTAGTGTCATTGCATGTGTGTTCTATTTACTAACAACAACTGGAGTCATTGCGTGTGTGTTCTTTTTACTAACAACAACTAGAGTCATTGCGTGTGTGTTCTTTTCACATACCACACATGGATCCACCAGTGTCATTGCATGTGTGCTCTTTTCACAATCCACCTATGGATCCATCAGTGTCATTGCATGTGTGTTCTTTTTACTAACAACAACCAGAGTCATTGAAATATGTGTTCTTTTCACATACCACATATGAATCCACCAGTGTCATTGCATGTGTGCTCTTTTTACTAACAACAACCAGAGTCATTGCATGTGTGTTCTCTTCAGAAACCACACATGGATCCACCAGTGTCATTGCATGTGTGCTTTTTTTACTAACAACAACTAGGGTCATTGCATGTGTGTTCTCTTCAGAGACCACACATGGATCCACCAGTGTCATTGCATGTGTGCTCTTTTTACTAACAACAACCAGAGTCATTGCATGTGTGTTCTCTTCAGAGACCACACATGGATCCACCAGTGTCATTGCATCTGTGTTCTTGTTACTAACAACAACCAGAGTCATTGCATGTGTGTTCTTTTCACATACCACCTATGGATCCACTAGTGTCATTGCATGTGTGTTCTATTTACTAACAACAACTGGAGTCATTGCGTGTGTGTTCTTTTTACTAACAACAACTAGAGTCATTGCGTGTGTGTTCTTTTCACATACCACACATGGATCCACCAGTGTCATTGCATGTGTGCTCTTTTCACAATCCACCTATGGATCCATCAGTGTCATTGCATGTGTGTTCTTTTTACTAACAACAACCAGAGTCATTGAAATATGTGTTCTTTTCACATACCACATATGAATCCACCAGTGTCATTGCATGTGTGCTCTTTTCACTATCCACCTATGGATCCACCAGTGTTATTGCATGTGTTTTCTTTTTAATAACAACAACCAGAGTCATTGAAATGTGTGTTATTTTCACATACCACATATGGATCCACCAGTGTCATTGCATGTGTGCTTTTTTTACTAACAACAACTAGGGTCATTGTCACATGCCAAATCTTGTAATGTGAAAAATAAATAAACAAAATAAAATTTTGTTGAAAACCAGGGTGAAAAGAAACTTTTGTTTCTAAAAAGAAACTTAAAATCCCATCTTGAACAAACTTTGGATAAAGTTTGAATTCAACAAATCCAAATCAAGAGAAATGCATTAATCAATGAATGTATCTGGAAATTTGAACACTTAGAAAATAAATCCAAAACCCTAAGCCCTAATGGAATAAAAACCATTTCCAAGTTATCTCCAAATCCATGGATTTGATCCATACAAAAATTGATCAACAAATATTCACAAAGGATCAAGAAAGACCATAGAGATTGGTTTCACTTAGTTTGGAACCATAAATAAAATTTATGAATATAATAAGATAAGGAAATTGAATTTCCAAAGCTAATAAAGCCCTTACCAAAAACCCATACCAAGTGGTGAGCAATTAATCCTAAAAAGGATTTAAAAGGATAAACACATATAAAATAAGATTTCACAAATTGGAATCACGAAGTTTGGATCTATAAATAAAAAAATATGGATTTTATAAGACAAAGATAAAAATATTAAATAAAGAATATTTAAAGACCAAATCAAATCTTGGCCTAATCCATTAAGTAAATGGAGTGATTAATCCCAATCCAAATAAAATAAAAGGATAAAGAATATTCCAAATAAAATAAAATGGCAATAACCATTCTATCCCTATCTTAATAAGGACAAATCTCTAAATAAAGATACATGAGAAAATGATATTTGGAATTCACCCAAGTGGAATAAAAGTTGTTTAATCAACTTAAATAAAATAAAACCACCAAATAAAAATTTGGGAATTAAAACTATATTAAATTCCATTGGAATTAAAACAAATACCCAATCTTAAATGATTAATAAATCATATTAGAATACTTTCCAAATAATTCAAGATGAATTATTTGAACCAACTAAACAAATAAAAACCTACTGAAAGGAATTGGGAAGTTTAAAGAATTTAAATGGAGATTTTATTAATTAAATCAAACCCCATTTTATTAAATAAACTAAAGATCCCATTTATTTAATTATTAAATGGATCCTAAAATGAATAAAAATATTATTTTATTTTGAGATTTGGATTATGTTGGTAAACAGAACCAAATTCAAAGTACAAGGTTTGGTGTTTGTTTGATTGTTTGATTGGATTTGATTGTTGTTTGAAATATTGATTGAAATTCAAAACAGAAAAAGAACTAGAAAAAGAAAAAGAAAAGCAGACAGAAAAAAATAAGAAAAAGGACTCAGCCCACTAAGGCCCAGCAGCAGCCCACCTAGCCCACCTGTTCTCTTCCCCGGAGCATTCTTTCTCACTCAGAAACTTACCCGCACTGTGTATGACCAGTGGACCCTCTTCCTTGTTTCTTTCCCACTGACTAACCGACCCCCCCCGAGCGAACCGTTTTTCTTTACCACGGAAAGAACCCACTCAGTCACAGACAGCCTGGACCTACTTCTCCTTCCCCTCTTTCGCTGACGAGACGACCCCACGCAGCCAGCTCATCGTCTTCAACCCCGCGATGACCACGCCCTCTCCTCGCTGCCGTTGCTGTCTTCAATCCCCGCGATCAATTCGCAGTAATTCAGTGCATTAAACCTCGTCGTGACAACGCCCATTTAACCGCCAGCGTTCCCTCCTCCTTTCCCCTCACACGCCGCTCCCTCTCTGCCCCGAGGCTGCCGTAATTCGAGCTCGCATCGCCATAGCTCTGACCACCGTCCCCGACCAATCCAGGCCAGTACACACCACCCCGTGCCTTTCCGAACACCCTAGCAGCTTCACCACTCCCAGACGCTTCTCCCCGTGTCCTTCATTCGACCGCGGGCACCCCCTAGAGTCGACTACGTCAAACTTTCAAGCGCCGCCGTCTGTCTGCAACTACGACGACGACTTCCAGGTGAACCAGACCGCCCCGCCCCTTCTCGTTCACGCACACACTTTCGTCGTGTCTTTGCGCATCTAACCGCATCGGTTTCTTGCCCTTTGGTGGACAGCAGCCCCATCCCCGTCGTCAAGCAGAAGCTCCCGACGCTGCCACGAACTACGGTGAGGAATTGCCGCAGACCCCGAGCGCTCCTTGACCAACCGCGAGTACCTTGAGCTTCGCCGTGACCCCCTGAGCCCGGTGAGCATCTTCCCTCTCTCCCTCACCTCCTGTAGCATCGCCTCCGTCGTCGACCGACAGCTCCGCCGCCGGTAGCCACCGCAGCGCCGCCCACTTTAGGTCAAACTCGCCAGCACCGTTCGATCTAGATCTGGCGCTCACGATTAGTTCACTTAAGCCGCGAAGAGGTACGCGCGCTATGCCGTGCGATCAAACTAGATCCTGCGGTCCGCAGCACGCGATCCACCCGAACCGGTATGGACCAATAGGAACACGACGCGTGGCACTAGATCTGTTTAAAAGAAATTTGAAAACAGATTTTGATGCCATTTTCAAACCCTTGTATCTTTGGATCCACACGTTCAAAAATTACAAATTTTATGTCGTTGGATTCAGGAGAACAAGACCTAACCAACCCTGCCTTTAGTTTAGCAAATAGTATCTGTTAGTTTGCTTGTTTTTGCAGATTCTTTTGTGTGCTTGTTTAGATTAGAAAAATTGTTTAAAAATGATTTTTGGGTTAAAACCTTTGCAAATTGGTTTGTTGTGACCTTACTAACCCTAGAGACCAACCCTTGTCTTGGAAAATGATTTTTGAAAAGTTTAGAATGGATTACTTGGTTTAGTCCATTTCTAGCTAATTAAAAACTATTGTTTTGTTTATGAAAAATGGTTTTGAGTAAAAACTTTGGAGAAAATGTTTTGGACCAAACCTACTGACCCAAACACCAAGTTTTGCAATAGCAACTCATTTGGTGAACCCTATAGGTTAAAGCCTTAGTAAAAAAATATTTCTACACCACATAGAATGATACTTTGTTTTGAAAATGGTTTTGAAGTGAAACCTCTTTGCAAGTGACTTTGCCACTATGGTAAATGATCAATTTGGATCTTACAAAGTTTAGGAATCTAATAGAGACCCTCTTTGCAAAATAAACTATCTTGTGCATGCTCCCATGCATGACCTAGTTTTCATAGTTTTGTGTGTGTGAAATGATGATTGATTGATTATTTGGAATGCTAGTTGATTGGTGTTTTGCTTGATTGGTAGATTGAGTTTGTGCCTTGTTTGATTGGATTGTAGTGACTTGAAGAGTGTGATTGTTGCAAGGACAAGGAGTGAACCTATACCCTCTACCAAAAAGGCAAGTGATGCTTCATACTTTCTATCCCATTATTTTCACTATGCATTAGTGTTTTTGCTAAGTAAAACTTGCATGGATTTTTATTTTTGCTAAGTATAGACCTTGCTATAGGAAAACCTAGTAGATGAATCCTTAGTAGGATTTTCCTAAGTTAAGAATCCTATTACTATCAAGCTTAGCCTAGCTAATAGAAAACAAGGGTGGAATATATATTCACACTATGGAAAAATATCCTAAGTCTGAGGACTTATGTTTTGTTTAATAAAACAACTAAGTTAATGAATCACCTGGGTGGAATGGGACTTGCTTGGTGGTTTTTGGTTGAGTGGTTCACAAGGCCCATGTTTATGGTTTACCTTAGTGTATCTCACTTGTGGATGGCCACCCAGGAAACAAAGAGATTTGAGATGTCAAATGTTGAGAAGCTTCAAGTGCAACCACTTGGCAATATGGGCTCTGCCATGATCATATAGGTTGCAAGAACTTAGCCATATGGACAGTTGGTGGTAGTGTTTGATAGGTTGGAACGCGTCCATGATGGTCTAAGGGAAAGCTTCTGAAAGATCTTGTCTTGGGAAACCAAGTCTTGTGGGGAAAGTGCACCACCTCTGCAGAGTGTAAAACCTAAGTACTTAGCCATGTCCCTGGTAAAGGAAAATTTGAGCATCAAGACATGGAAGCAATCAAGAATCTCATCATTCAAATTTCTAAAGTAAAACTTGTGGGTGAACAAGGGTTGTGTGAATTCTTCAATCTTTGATGGAGAGATGGCTTGGTACAAGGATCTTGAAATCTTTGATTGAGGAAAAATGATTTTGCCAAGCACTTCAGTCTTTGATTGGTAGATGCCTTGGAAAGGATCTTCAGTCTTTGATTGGTAGATGCCTTGGGAAAGATTTTGCCAAACAAAAACTTAGTATTTTCAAAATGTTAGGGAAAAATCTATTTTGAGCAAAGCAAGCCTCAACTCCACTTAGCCAAATGCATATAGATGATAGCCTCCACTATACTACCATAGTATCACTTGCCAATACAATTCAAATGTATTGACCCTTTGTGGCTGTAACTTGTAATGTTGCAGGTTTGATTGATTTTAGTGAAGATTGATTGATTAGGATTACAAAGTCTACAACCAACATCTGCCTGTGGCACTTTGAAGATGAAGGACCCCATGCTTATAGTTATTCCGCTGCAATGTAATGTAAATAGCCAATGAGCTATGATTGATGTAATAAAATTATGTTATTCCTGGTTATAAAGTTGTATTATGACCTTTGTTTCTTGATATTACATCTTAACTGTGGATGCTAGCTAATGATCCAGGGACTAGCATTGTAAACACAGGGGGCTCAATCTTATTAAAGGTTGGGGACCTTACAGATGGTATCAGAGCATTGTGTTGCCTGTAGGATTTGTAACCCTAGGATTGGACAAAACCCCTTAGAAAATAGGAGTTGTCTTATTCCAAAAACTTATTTACAAACAATCTTGTAAACTCTTCCCTCAACCATTTTGATTTCAACTCTACATCTCATCTATTTCAAACTTGATGGAAAAAAACCTACCCATGGCCCAAGACTTCACCATGTGCAAAGGACTTCTTCAACACTTTCAACTCTAAGGACTTCAACTCTAATGACTTCAACATCTTCAGCATGTTCACCAAAGACTTCAACCTTGGATATCACTAAGGACAAGTGAGCCAAGAAATCTTACTCAAGACTTGAAGACTAAGGAAAAACAACTTAGAAGGAGCCATCATCACCTTTGAAGATGTGTGACCAAGACACAAGAATTCTCCAAGGATACAAAGATCTCATTCAAGAAGAACCAAGAAGAATGGAAGATCACAAGTGAACCATATAGATGGACCACCATATTTAGTTTAAGTCAACCCTACCAACTTATGTGGTGTAACAAAATTATTTTTGTTGCCTAAGTATGTGCTTGAAACTTGTTGTTTGAGTGGAGTGTTTGTTTGTGATTGCTTGCACATTGCTTGTGTGAATTGTGATGTGTGTGATTAGGATTGATTCCTTAGAAAAACCTTTTGTCTATTCTAACCCCAACCCAACCCAAACAGATGACTTCTCCAAGAAACTCCAACATCAAGGATGGTGACAACAACAACAATCAAGAGGACAACATGAGAGAACTCATAGCAACCCAAAACCAGTTGAACCAACTAACAGCTCAGTTCATAGCCAGCAATAGTGATAAAGATCCAGCACTGCAAAAGTTTTTGGAGGACCAATCCCAACTGATGCTTAAGGTGACTAATCAAATGATCAGCATGAAAGAAAACTTTTCCCAAAGAGCTAATGACAACAAGGATGACCAAGATGTTATTCTAGAAGGAACCCAAGCTTGCATTATCTATGAAGTCAAGGATCATGCCCCCAAGGAGCATGAAGATCAATGCCCCAAGAAGAGAGAAAGATCTCCCACCTATGAAGAACATGAACTAGAAGAACTCCTAGCTTTGGAGAGACCCAAGAAGAAGAAGAAGAAATGCCTCAACACTAGAAAGAAGGATATTACACAAGTGCAATGTTTCAAATGCAAAGAGATGGGACACTATGCCAATGAATGCCCAGAAAAGAAGATGGATCAAATAAACAAACAAGAGGCAATGACACCAAAGGAAAAGAAATATATCAGCCAAGTGATATGTTATAATTGCAAGAACCCAGGACACTATGCAAGCAATTGTCCAGAAAAGATGAAGAACAAGATGAACAAGCCTATGGAGAAACTCAACCTTGGCCCATGAGTCAAGTGTGGAAACAAAGGACACTATACAGAAGGTAGCCCAAGAAGAAGTTTTCCAAGATCCAAGCAAGCCAAGATGTAGTTTAGTTGGAAATTTTTTTAAGGGTGGTAGTACCCTAGTTGTTTTGAACCTACTTGTAACCCTAACCTTCCCAAATCTCGAGGACGAGATTTATTTTAAGGGTGGTAGCCTGTCACATCCCAAGATTTTCCAAATCTTGTAATGTGAAAAATAAATAAACAAAATAAAATTTTGTTGAAAATCAGGGTGAAAAGAAACTTTTGTTTCTAAAAAGAAACTTAAAATCCCATCTTGAACAAACTTTGGATAAAGTTTGAATTCAACAAATCCAATCAAGAGAAATGCATTCCTCAATGAATGTATCTGGAAATTTGAACACTTAGAAAATAAATCCAAAACCCTAAGCCCTAATGGAATAAAAACCATTTCCAAGTTATCTCCAAATCCATGGATTTGATCCATACAAAAATTGATCAACAAATATTCACAAAGGATCAAGAAATACCATAGAGATTGGTTTCACTTAGTTTGGAACCATAAATAAAATCTTATGAATATAATAAGATAAGGAAATTGAATTTCCAAAGCTAATAAAGCCCTTACCAAAAACCCATACCAAGTGGTGAGCAATTAATCCTAAAAAGGATTTAAAAGGATAAACACATATAAAATAAGATTTCACAAATTGGAATCACCAAGTTTGGATCTATAAATAAAAAAATATGGATTTTATAAGACAAAGATAAAAATATTAAATAAAGAATATTTAAAGACCAAATCAAATCTTGGCCTAATCCATTAAGTAAATGGAGTGATTAATCCCAATCCAAAAAAAATAAAAGGATAAAGAATATTCCAAATAAAATAAAATGGCAATAACCATTCTATCCCTATCTTAATAAGGACAAATCTCTAAATAAAGATACATGAGAAAATGATATTTGGAATTCACCCAAGTGGAATAAAAGTTGTTTAATCAACTTAAATAAAATAAAACCTCCAAATAAAAATTTGGGAATTAAAACTATATTAAATTCCATTGGAATTAAAACAAATACCCAATCTTAAATGATTAATAAATCATATTAGAATACTTTCCAAATAATTCAAGATGAATTATTTGAACCAACTAAACAAATAAAAACCTACTGAAAGGAATTGGGAAGTTTAAAGAATTTAAATGGAGATTTTATTAATTAAATCAAACCCCATTTTATTAAATAAACTAAAGATCCATTTTATTTAATTATTAAATGGATCCTAAAATGAATAAAAATATTATTTTATTTTGAGATTTGGATTATGTTGGTAAACAGAACCAAATTCAAAGTACAAGGTTTGGTGTTTGTTTGATTGTTTGATTGGATTTGATTGTTGTTTGAAATATTGATTGAAATTCAAAACAGAAAAAGAACTAGAAAAAGAAAAAGAAAAGCAGACAGAAAAAAAATAAGAAAAAGGACTCAGCCCACTAAGGCCCAGCAGCAGCCCACCTAGCCCACCTGTTCTCTTCCCCGGAGCATTCTTTCTCACTCAGAAACTTACCCGCACTGTGTATGACCAGTGGACCCTCTTCCTTGTTTCTTTCCCACTGACTAACCGACCCCCCCCCCCGAGCGAACCGTTTTTCTTTACCACGGAAAGAACCCACTCAGTCACAGACAGCCTGGACCTACTTCTCCTTCCCCTCTTTCGCTGACGAGACGACCCCATGCAGCCAGCTCATCGTCTTCAACCCCGCGATGACCACACCCTCTCCTCGCTGCCGTTGCTGTCTTCAATCCCCGCGATCAATTCGCAGTAATTCAGTGCATTAAACCTCGCCGTGACAACGCCCATTTAACCGCCAGCGTTCCCTCCTCCTTTCCCCTCACACGCCGCTCCCTCTCTGCCCCGAGGCTGCCGTAATTCGAGCTCGCATCGCCATAGCTCTGACCACCGTCCCCGACCAATCCAGGCCAGTACACACCACCCCGTGCCTTTCCGAACACCCTAGCAGCTTCACCACTCCCAGACGCTTCTCCCCGTGTCCTTCATTCGACCGCGGGCACCCCCTAGAGTCGACTACGTCAAACTTTCAAGCGCCGCCGTCTGTCTGCAACTACGACGACGACTTCCAGGTGAACCAGACCGCCCCGCGCCTTCTCGTTCACGCACACACTTTCGTCGTGTCTTTGCGCATCTAACCGCATCGGTTTCTTGCCCTTTGGTGGACAGCAGCCCCATCCCCGTCGTCAAGCAGAAGCTCCCGACGCCGCCACGAACTCCGGTGAGGAATTGCCGCAGACCCCGAGCGCTCCTTGACCAACCGCGAGTACCTTGAGCTTCGCCGTGACCCCCTGAGCCCGGTGAGCATCTTCCCTCTCTCCCTCACCTCCTGTAGCATCGCCTCCGTCGTCGACCGACAGCTCCGCCGCCGGTAGCCACCGCAGCGCCGCCCACTTTAGGTCAAACTCGCCAGCACCGTTCGATCTAGATCTGGCGCTCACGATTAGTTCACTTAAGCCGCGAAGAGGTACGCGCGCTATGCCGTGCGATCAAACTAGATCCTGCGGTCCGCAGCACGCGATCCACCCGAACCGGTATGGACCAATAGGAACACGACGCGTGGCACTAGATCTGTTTAAAAGAAATTTGAAAACATATTTTGATGCCATTTTCAAACCCTTGTATCTTTGGATCCACACGTTCAAAAATTACAAATTTTATGTCGTTGGATTCAGGAGAACAAGACCTAACCAACCCTGCCTTTAGTTTAGCAAATAGTATCTGTTAGTTTGCTTGTTTTTGCAGATTCTTTTGTGTGCTTGTTTAGATTAGAAAAATTGTTTAAAAATGATTTTTGGGTTAAAACCTTTGCAAATTGGTTTGCTGTGACCTTACTAACCCTAGAGACCAACCCTTGTCTTGGAAAATGATTTTTGAAAAGTTTAGAATGGATTACTTGGTTTAGTCCATTTCTAGCTAATTAAAAACTATTGTTTTGTTTATGAAAAATGGTTTTGAGTAAAAACTTTGGAGAAAATGTTTTGGACCAAACCTACTGACCCAAACACCAAGTTTTGCAATAGCAACTCATTTGGTGAACCCTATAGGTTAAAGCCTTAGTAAAAAAATATTTCTACACCACATAGAATGATACTTTGTTTTGAAAATGGTTTTGAAGTGAAACCTCTTTGCAAGTGACTTTGCCACTATGGTAAATGACCAATTTGGATCTTACAAAGTTTAGGAATCTAATAGAGACCCTCTTTGCAAAATAAACTATCTTGTGCATGCTCCCATGCATGACCTAGTTTTCATAGTTTTGTGTGTGTGAAATGATGATTGATTGATTATTTGGAATGCTAGTTGATTGGTGTTTTGCTTGATTGGTAGATTGAGTTTGTGCCTTGTTTGATTGGATTGTAGTGACTTGAAGAGTGTGATTGTTGCAAGGACAAGGAGTGAACCTATACCCTCTACCAAAAAGGCAAGTGATGCTTCATACTTTCTATCCCATTATTTTCACTATGCATTAGTGTTTTTGCTAAGTAAAACTTGCATGGATTTTTATTTTTGCTAAGTATAGACCTTGCTATAGGAAAACCTAGTAGATGAATCCTTAGTAGGATTTTCCTAAGTTAAGAATCCTATTACTATCAAGCTTAGCCTAGCTAATAGAAAACAAGGGTGGAATATATATTCACACTATGGAAAAATATCCTAAGTCTGAGGACTTATGTTTTGTTTAATAAAACAACTAAGTTAATGAATCACCTCGGTGGAATGGGACTTGCTTGGTGGTTTTTGGTTGAGTGGTTCACAAGGCCCATGTTTATGGTTTACCTTAGTGTATCTCACTTGTGGATGGCCACCTAGGAAACAAAGAGATTTGAGATGTCAAATGTTGAGAAGCTTCAAGTGCAACCACTTGGCAATATGGGCTCTGCCATGATCATATAGGTTGCAAGAACTTAGCCATATGGACAGTTGGTGGTAGTGTTTGATAGGTTGGAACGCGTCCATGATGGTCTAAGGGAAAGCTTCTGAAAGATCTTGTCTTGGGAAACCAAGTCTTGTGGGGAAAGTGCACCACCTCTGCAGAGTGTAAAACCTAAGTACTTAGCCATGTCCCTGGTAAAGGACAATTTGAGCATCAAGACATGGAAGCAATCAAGAATCTCATCATTCAAATTTCTAAAGTAAAACTTGTGGGTGAACAAGGGTTGTGTGAATTCTTCAATCTTTGATGGAGAGATGGCTTGGTACAAGGATCTTGAAATCTTTGATTGAGGAAAAATGATTTTGCCAAGCACTTCAGTCTTTGATTGGTAGATGCCTTGGAAAGGATCTTCAGTCTTTGATTGGTAGATGCCTTGGGAAAGATTTTGCCAAACAAAAACTTAGTATTTTCAAAATGTTAGGGAAAAATCTATTTTGAGCAAAGCAAGCCTCAACTCCACTTAGCCAAATGCATATAGATGATAGCCTCCACTATACTACCATAGTATCACTTGCCAATACAATTCAAATGTATTGACCCTTTGTGGCTGTAACTTGTAATGTTGCAGGTTTGATTGATTTTAGTGAAGATTGATTGATTAGGATTACAAAGTCTACAACCAACATCTGCCTGTGGCACTTTGAAGATGAAGGACCCCATGCTTATAGTTATTCCGCTGCAATGTAATGTAAATAGCCAATGAGCTATGATTGATGTAATAAAATTATGTTATTCCTGGTTATAAAGTTGTATTATGACCTTTGTTTCTTGATATTACATCTTAACTGTGGATGCTAGCTAATGATCCAGGGACTAGCATTGTAAACACAGGGGGCTCAATCTTATTAAAGGTTGGGGACCTTACAGATGGTATCAGAGCATTGTGTTGCCTGTAGGATTTGTAACCCTAGGATTGGACAAAACCCCTTAGAAAATAGGAGTTGTCTTATTCCAAAAACTTATTTACAAACAATCTTGTAAACTCTTCCCTCAACCATTTTGATTTCAACTCTACATCTCATCTATTTCAAACTTGATGGAAAAAAACCTACCCATGGCCCAAGACTTCACCATGTGCAAAGGACTTCTTCAACACTTTCAACTCTAAGGACTTCAACTCTAATGACTTCAACATCTTCAGCATGTTCACCAAAGACTTCAACCTTGGATATCACTAAGGACAAGTGAGCCAAGAAATCTTACTCAAGACTTGAAGACTAAGGAAAAACAACTTAGAAGGAGCCATCATCACCTTTGAAGATTTGTGACCAAGACACAAGAATTCTCCAAGGATACAAAGATCTCATTCAAGAAGAACCAAGAAGAATGGAAGATCACAAGTGAACCATATAGATGGACCACCATATTTAGTTTAAGTCAACCCTACCAACTTATGTGGTGTAACAAAATTAGTTTTGTTGCCTAAGTATGTGCTTGAAACTTGTTGTTTGAGTGGAGTGTTTGTTTGTGATTGCTTGCACATTGCTTGTGTGAATTGTGATGTGTGTGATTAGGATTGATTCCTTAGAAAAACCTTTTGTCTATTCTAACCCCAACCCAACCCAAACAGATGACTTCTCCAAGAAACTCCAACATCAAGGATGGTGACAACAACAACAATCAAGAGGACAACATGAGAGAACTCATAGCAACCCAAAACCAGTTGAACCAACTAACAGCTCAGTTCATAGCCAGCAATAGTGATAAAGATCCAGCACTGCAAAAGTTTTTGGAGGAACAATCCCAACTGATGCTTAAGGTGACTAATCAAATGATTAGCATGAAAGAAAACTTTTCCCAAAGAGCTAATGACAACAAGGATGACCAAGATGTTATTCTAGAAGGAACCCAAGCTTGCATTATCTATGAAGTCAAGGATCATGCACCCAAGGAGCATGAAGATCAATGCCCCAAGAAGAGAGAAAGATCTCCCACCTATGAAGAACATGAACTAGAAGAACTCCTAGCTTTGGAGAGACCCAAGAAGAAGAAGAAGAAATGCCTCAACACTAGAAAGAAGGATATTACACAAGTGCAATGTTTCAAATGCAAAGAGATGGGACACTATGCCAATGAATGCCCAGAAAAGAAGATGGATCAAATAAACAAACAAGAGGCAATGACACCAAAGGAAAAGAAATATATCAGCCAAGTGATATGTTATAATTGCAAGAACCCAGGACACTATGCAAGCAATTGTCCAGAAAAGATGAAGAACAAGATGAACAAGCCTATGGAGAAACTCAACCTTGGCCCATGAGTCAAGTGTGGAAACAAAGGACACTATACAGAAGGTAGCCCAAGAAGAAGTTTTCCAAGATCCAAGCAAGCCAAGATGTAGTTTAGTTGGAAAATTTTTTAAGGGTGGTAGTACCCTAGTTGTTTTGAACCTGCTTGTAACCCTAACCTTCCCAAATCTCGAGGACGAGATTTATTTTAAGGGTGGTAGCCTGTCACATCCCAAGATTTTCCAAATCTTGTAATGTGAAAAATAAATAAACAAAATAAAATTTTGTTGAAAATCAGGGTGAAAAGAAACTTTTGTTTCTAAAAAGAAACTTAAAATCCCATCTTGAACAAACTTTGGATAAAGTTTGAATTCAACAAATCCAATCAAGAGAAATGCATTCCTCAATGAATGTATCTGGAAATTTGAACACTTAGAAAATAAATCCAAAACCCTAAGCCCTAATGGAATAAAAACCATTTCCAAGTTATCTCCAAATCCATGGATTTGATCCATACAAAAATTGATCAACAAATATTCACAAAGGATCAAGAAATACCATAGAGATTGGTTTCACTTAGTTTGGAACCATAAATAAAATCTTATGAATATAATAAGATAAGGAAATTGAATTTCCAAAGCTAATAAAGCCCTTACCAAAAACCCATACCAAGTGGTGAGCAATTAATCCTAAAAAGGATTTAAAAGGATAAACACATATAAAATAAGATTTCACAAATTGGAATCACCAAGTTTGGATCTATAAATAAAAAAATATGGATTTTATAAGACAAAGATAAAAATATTAAATAAAGAATATTTAAAGACCAAATCAAATCTTGGCCTAATTCATTAAGTAAATGGAGTGATTAATCCCAATCCAAAAAAAATAAAAGGATAAAGAATATTCCAAATAAAATAAAATGGCAATAACCATTCTATCCCTATCTTAATAAGGACAAATCTCTAAATAAAGATACATGAGAAAATGATATTTGGAATTCACCCAAGTGGAATAAAAGTTGTTTAATCAACTTAAATAAAATAAAACCTCCAAATAAAAATTTGGGAATTAAAACTATATTAAATTCCATTGGAATTAAAACAAATACCCAATCTTAAATGATTAATAAATCATATTAGAATACTTTCCAAATAATTCAAGATGAATTATTTGAACCAACTAAACAAATAAAAACCTACTGAAAGGAATTGGGAAGTTTAAAGAATTTAAATGGAGATTTTATTAATTAAATCAAACCCCATTTTATTAAATAAACTAAAGATCCATTTTATTTAATTATTAAATGGATCCTAAAATGAATAAAAATATTATTTTATTTTGAGATTTGGATTATGTTGGTAAACAGAACCAAATTCAAAGTACAAGGTTTGGTGTTTGTTTGATTGTTTGATTGGATTTGATTGTTGTTTGAAATATTGATTGAAATTCAAAACAGAAAAAGAACTAGAAAAAGAAAAAGAAAAGCAGACAGAAAAAAAATAAGAAAAAGGACTCAACCCACTAAGGCCCAGCAGCAGCCCACCTAGCCCACATGTTCTCTTCCCCGGAGCATTCTTTCTCACTCAGAAACTTACCCGCACTGTGTATGTGTTGGAGATATGCCCAAGAGGCAATAATAAAGTGGTTATTATCATATCTTCACACTTATGATAAATGTTTACATTCATGCTATAATAGTATTAACAAGGAAACCATTAATACTTGTGTGATTTGTAAACTTAATTTAAAGTCCCTAGTATAGCCTCTATACTTCACTAGCTTGTTGGTTGATTAATGATTGTGGTTTCCATATCATGAACATTGAGATGTTATCAACAACAAGGTCATATCATTAGGAGAATGATATGGTGGACATACTCCTATAGATAAGCGTAGCATAAAGATCAAGTCATTTCAATAGTTCTATTGCTATATGCTTTCTGATACATAGTAACCTAATTCCTTCGACCATGAGATCATGCATATCACCTTTACCGGATGGATGCTTTGATGTCATCAAACACCACACCGTAACAGGGTGGCTATAAAAGTGGCATTGAGTGTTCGGAAAGTATTGGTTGAAACACATGGATCAAGAGTGGGATTTGTCCATCCACATGACGGATAGATATACTCTGGGCCCTCTCGGTGGAATGTCATCCAATTAGCTTGCAAGCATGTGACATGGTCACAAGGGATCACATATCACGGGAACGAGAAAAGAGTACTTATCAGTAACGAGGTTGAACTAGGTATGCAGAGATACCGACGATCATAACCTCGGATAAGTAACATATCGTGAGACAAAGGGAAATTGGTATCGTATGTAAGTGGTTCATTCGATCGCAAAGTAATCGAAGAAATATGTGGGAGCCATATGAATTTCCAGATTCCTCTATTGGTTATTGTTCGGAGAAGTGTCTCGATCATGTCCGCATAATTCACGAACCGTAGGGAGACACACTTAAGGATTCGACGTTGTTTGAGTAGTTATGGTATTATGAGAAAGAGACCGAATGTTGTTCGGAGTCTCGGATGGGATCCGGGATATCACGAGGTGATCCGGAATGGTCCGGAGAATAAGATTCATATAAGGAAAGTCCCGTTTCGGAGTTCGGGAATGATTCCGGTGTTTTCATCGGGAATGTTCTAGAAGGTTCCGGATTGTCCGGCACTCCGGGGGGGAGGGGTACATGAATGTGTCATTACATATTGGAATGATTGCATCATGTACTAAGTGTTCTTGCTGTCCCAAATATAGGATTAAATTGAATCCTAAAACAGAAAAGTCAAATGTCCAGTTTGAAAGTCAAACGGCTAAAACAAGAAACTGTGGGAAACAAGCAAGAGGAGTTGGAATCAACTTGGAGGAGGAGTTGGACTCCTCCAGGCCGGCGCCCAGCCCAAGGCCGAGTTGGGGAGGGACTCCCTCCCTCCCCTGGCGCGCCAAGACCCCCCTCCCATAAAAGGAGGGGCAGGGCTCCTCCTACACACACAAATTCCTATCTTCTACCTCCGGTTTAGAGCCGTTTTGGTTTAGAGCTTCTAATTGCTTTAGCCTGCGGTTTAGAGCCTTCTAATTGGTTTAGAGCCTTCTAATTGGTGTGTCTAATTACTAGACCACTAATAGCCTCTCTCATAAGCTCCACCATACTCGCACCGGCTTAAGGCGAAGCCCTGCGGGATTTCCCCTCTACTTCCGGTACCACGCCGTTGTGCTGCCGGAATCGCGAGGAGAGTGCTACAACCTCCGCTGCCTGCTGGAACAAGGGAGAGGAAGGTCTTCGTCGAGTACCGAACGTGTGACCGACTGCGGGAGCGCTGCGGGAACGCGGCGCTGGAAGGATCGTCTACGCGATCTTGAGATCGGAAAGAGTACGACTACATCACCCACGAGAATCTGCTCTCGTTAACCGCTTTGGAATCTTCGAGGGTAAGTTATTCCATCGACTCGTTGCTACAATCTAGTAGATAGATCTTGGCTTGTTTGTTTGTATGCGATAGAAAATTTTTGTTTTCCATGCTACGAAACCCTACAGTGGTATCAGAGCCGTGTCTATATGTAGATCTGTTGCACGAGTAGAACACAATGGTCATTGTGGGCGTTGATGCTTTTATTGTCGATTGCTTTTTGTGTACTTTGTATCTTGCGGTATGTTGGGATGAAGCGGCCCGGGCTAACCTTACATGACATCGTTCATGAGACTTGCTCCACGCTCGACATGCAACTTGTATTGCATAAGTGGCTTTGCGGGTGCCTGTTTCTCCTAGCATAGTTAAGATCCAATTTACAACGGGTAATCAACAATGCTAGTATCAATGTTGTGGTTCTTGTTCGTAAGTTAGAACGACACTTATTGAAAGCCCCAAGCCACGTAAAATATGCAAAGAAAGTAGAGGCGTCTAACTTTGTTTTGCAGGGGTGTGCAGTGATGTGATATGGCCATGATTGTGATTATATTTGATGTATGCAATGTTCCTTATTGTAAGTTGGCAACCGGCAGGAGCCATATGGTTGTCTTTAATTTCTGTTAAGACCTGCGTGTCTATTCAAAATAGTTGTAATAGTTGAAGCTGGTGGACGACAACTATGAAGAAGCGTCATTGACCTTGATGCTATGCCGGTAATGATGGAGATCATGTTCGTGCTTGAAGATGGGGATCAGAAGCACAAAGAAGAAAGGCCATATCATATCACATATTATGAATTGCATGTGATGTTAATCCTTTATGCATCTTGTATTGCTTTGTAGACGACGGTAGCATTATAAGATGATCCCTCATGCACATAAATTTCAAGTTCTAAAGTGTTCACCCTTAGTATGCACCGTTGCCAAAGCTTGCTGCTTCGAAGCACCACGTGATGATCGGGTGTCTTTGATTCCGCGGGTGAATACAACGTAAGCAAGCCAGATTTGCTTATGCGGTAGCTAAGGTTTGATCTTGACGAGCCTAGCATGTACAGACATGGCCTCAGGAACACGGATCACCGAAAGGTAAAGCATGAATCATATAGTAGATATGATGAACATGTCGATTGTTCGCCATTGAAACTATATCAACTCTCGTGATGATCGGTTTTGATGTGGTGGATTTGGTTCGTGTGATCACTAAAACAATGTGAGGGATATTGTTTTGAGTGGGAGTTCACCTAGATTAATTTAATTATTAATTAGAACTCAATTTATCATAAACTAAATCAAAGTGAATTTGCATAGTTGTTGTAGTCATTGGCATCCGTTTACCACCTTGCGCTTAGTTATAATTGAGATGATAGAACTATAGAATTCTGGTTAGATACTTTACGAACTGGTATCGTATTGTTTTAAGTGTTAATCTAAAGTATAAAAGTCCTATTGCAAACTTTCAGTAAGTTCCGGTTACTCCATGAAGTTTAATAATTAGTATTAAATCAAGAGTAACAATTCCAAGTGTTAGTATATAAGTATCATGTTTGTATCCATGATTCTTGATATTCAAAGGATTCCCTTAATATCAAGGTTATCTAGGATCTGAAAGAGTTGTGTCAAAAACCATAATGTGTGGAAGATATTGTGATATCTGAAACGAAGTTTTGGTTGCAACATGATAGAGTATAATATGGCAAAAGTCATGTTCTCATATTTGATGAGAATTTGCAAAAAGGTTGGAGACACTTGTTGTCCTAATCCTCCAAAAGGTTTTGGATAGCAACATTATACTCATAATTCATCGTTATAAGCTAAAAGTAGCTTGATCATGGACGATTCCATGATAAGGGTGAATATTTGATGTAGGTAAAATGTTTACTACACCAAGAGATTACTAAAGAAAGGAATTTGAAAGAACACCAAATATTTGATGATGGTGATCTACTTCAAAGTGCAAGTCCAAAGACATTGGTATTTAATTATACACGCTTTGGACTATATGTCATATGTATGACTCCACTATTGATATTGATAGATTCTTTCAAATAGAAAAGGAAATATTGAAAGAGAATCTCATAAATATATGGCAGAAAAGAAAAGACTAGAATTGTTCAGTTTAAGTATATAGATGATATACATGTTATGGCTATATTCTTTGCTTATTAAACAATGTGTTTCTCAAGTATTTGATACTGAATTTGTTGGTGTGAATCGTCATACGAAACAACACAATTCATGAACTACAATGGCCTAAGTAACTAGCAAAAGAATATGTGATGATGTTCATCGAGAACAAATAAAGGGTTATTGTGTTGCTCGTTAAACATCAAAGCTTGCCTTCAAAGATTTGTTTTATCAGGTATTATGAGAACAAAAGGGTTGTTCAAATAATTGCCGTAATCCATAAAAGATGGATGATTCGCAAATCTCGTTGGAGACATCACATCCATAAAACTAGTGCTAAAAATGTCGAAAGACAAATTGATTGAAAGATCACTTAGGAAGTGACATCGCCGTTTAAATTATATTTGAAAGAAAACATGAAGAAACTCCATGTTGATGGAATTTTGGAGTCTTCTGATTTTTGATCAAATGACGCTTGTGAAACTTTCCTAGAGATAATTAAAACTTCGTTCATAGGCCAAAAGGGAACGAATGACTAAGCTTATTGGAACTAGTACATATTGTTGTACGAAGTCCGTTATGTGTAGTCAAGAGCGATGGATTTCAACTTCATATGCTTTCTCCGAAAAATTTGAGTGAATATATAAATATTTACTTAATAAGGATAAAGTATGAAACACTTGAAAAGTTCAAAGACTTTCAAGATGAAGTGCAAGATCATTGTAACAAGAATATAAATAGTTTATGATAAGATCATAAAGGAAGATATTTGAGTTACAAGTTTAGCATAATACCTAAGATTTAAGGAATCGTTCCATGGATTTGCATTTTCCCGAAACACCATAAGAGTATGGAGCGTTCGAGATATGTAATTAAACCTTGTTTGACATGGTAAGATCAAAGGTATAATTCATAAAACTGCCATTATATTTTAAAGATTAAAAGCTTTAGAGATTACCGTTTTTCCACTGAAAAGAGCTCCATCATAATCCGTTGAAATGACACCATATAAAGTTATGGTTTGGGATAAAACCCAAGTTATCCTTTCTTAAACATTGGTATGCTATGCATAAAAAGGATGTGTGCAACCAAAGTCGGATGAACCTGTCTTTGTATAAACTGTTCCTCCATAAAACACCGGAGACAAAAGTGTTTGTTGCTTAGAACGTCAAGTTTCTTTGAGAAGAAATTTTTCGTGAAAAGTTAAGTGGGAGGACATTAGAACTTTGATAAGGTTAAAAGAACCTTAGCTGTATGTGCAGAGTTGCGCAGCGCCGAAAAGTGTTCCGGAGGCGGCAACAATGCTCATGGCTCACGTGCCTCAAAGGTTGTGGTCACGGAGATCTAAGTTCCTATTGAAACAAGTAGATCGGGTAAACAATCAAATACCAAGATTTGAGGGTTGAATCATTATTTGAGAATAATGAACCGACTACATGCAAAGAAGCGATGATGGGCCCTGACTCCGTCAAATGGCTTGAAGCCATAAAATCCGTGATAGTTCCATACACGAGAAATCAAGTTTTGAACTTGAAGGACCCTCGAAAAAGGTGTAAGACCTTGCAGTTGTGTTTGGATCTATAAAGAAGTAGACATGGATGTTTCACATCTATGAAATATTCGACATGTTGGGAAAGAGTTCACAACAATGTTCAAAGGTTGTATATGACAAGATTTGATCTTTCATAGCGATTTTTAGTCTAGACGGATTAATGCAGCAACCACTACATATAATTTGTTATGTGGTAGTAGAATAAACAAAACAAGTTCTTCTAATAGAATGGTTACCTAGGACGTGTGCATGACACAGTCCAAAGGGTTTTGTTAATTCAAAGGATGCTAAATGCATATGCAAACTTCAATGGTTGAAGTAAGCATAGCGGAGTTGGAATCTTCACTATGATGAAACTGTTAAAAAAAGATTTTAATTTCATCAGAGACAATGAAGATGCTTGCATTTGCAAGAAATTAAGTGGGAGCGCTAAGACATGTTTCTAATACATTATGTGGAAGACATATTGTTGATTGGAAATAATGTATCTTTTATTAACACATATTAAGAATTTCATCCCGATGAAAGACTTAGGCAAAAACCAAATATTTGGCATCAATAGACGCTAATATGGTTGTGCCAGAAGTACATAGACGAGATATTGAATGAATTCAATATAGAAACTACAAGAAAGGTTCTTGTTGCACAGAAAGGATTGAAAGAGTTCAATGTTGATGATATATTCAAGTGTATCCGCACTTGGTAAGTGAAACAAAGATTCAAGTATAGATTGATACTTGATGTATGAAATCACAAAGAGTGTTTATATCAATCATACTGTGATATGTACAAATCCAGATATGTCCTATGCTCTAAATGTTGTGAGCATATACCAGAATGATTTGTAAGATGATCATTGGACAATAGTAAGGATATTCTTATGATCTTTTGAAAGAACTAAGAGTATAATATTTGTAGAAGTGACAAATAGATGGTTAGTTCATTGTAAAAGTACTACATTGATACTAGCTTTGTCACAAAGTACAAATTAAGTTTATCTCAATCTAAACTAAGGGTGGCACAATATAATGGAAAGTGAGTTCCATAATGGATTTGGATGATTTCCAAAGTTAAGACATTGTGACAGATACTACAACAAAAGGCTAAGTATATGACTGCTATTATAGCAGCAAAAGAGGGCATTTGTGTCAAGTAGTTTGTTATCAAACTAGGTGTAGTTCACAGTGGGATAATACTATGAAGATATATTGTGCGACAATATTATCAACATGTTTTAACCCCAAAGAACTAAAGGTCACACCGAAAGACCAAATTTATACAAAGCCATCTCATTAGAGAATGAGTGATGCGTAGAGACGCAAAGACATGCAATTACACACGGACCTGGAAGTGTCAGATCCGGAGATCAGTTGACCACTAGCAATCGTGTACATACAACACCGTAAAGCCATAGGTGTTGAATACACAAAAGGTTCGAAACTAGATTATTGACTCTAGTGCAAGTGGGAGACTGTTGGAGATATGCCCAAGAGGCAATAATAAAGTGGTTATTATCATATCTTCACACTTATGATAAATGTTTACATTCATGCTATAATAGTATTAACAAGGAAACCATTAATACTTGTGTGATTTGTAAACTTAATTTAAAGTCCCTAGTATAGCCTCTATACTTCACTAGCTTGTTGGTTGATTAATGATTGTGGTTTCCATATCATGAACATTGAGATGTTATCAACAACAAGGTCATATCATTAGGAGAATGATATGGTGGACATACTCCTATAGATAAGCGTAGCATAAAGATCAAGTCATTTCAATAGTTCTATTGCTATATGCTTTCTGATACATAGTAACCTAATTCCTTCGACCATGAGATCATGCATATCACCTTTACCGGATGGATGCTTTGATGTCATCAAACACCACACCGTAACAGGGTGGCTATAAAAGTGGCATTGAGTGTTCGGAAAGTATTGGTTGAAACACATGGATCAAGAGTGGGATTTGTCCATCCACATGACGGATAGATATACTCTGGGCCCTCTCGGTGGAATGTCATCCAATTAGCTTGCAAGCATGTGACATGGTCACAAGGGATCACATATCACGGGAACGAGAAAAGAGTACTTATCAGTAACGAGGTTGAACTAGGTATGCAGAGATACCGACGATCATAACCTCGGATAAGTAACATATCGTGAGACAAAGGGAAATTGGTATCGTATGTAAGTGGTTCATTCGATCGCAAAGTAATCGTAGAAATATGTGGGAGCCATATGAATTTCCAGATTCCTCTATTGGTTATTGTTCGGAGAAGTGTCTCGATCATGTCCGCATAATTCACGAACCGTAGGGAGACACACTTAAGGATTCGACGTTGTTTGAGTAGTTATGGTATTATGAGAAAGAGACCGAATGTTGTTCGGAGTCTCGGATGGGATCCGGGATATCACGAGGTGATCCGGAATGGTCCGGAGAATAAGATTCATATAAGGAAAGTCCCGTTTCGGAGTTCGGGAATGATTCCGGTGTTTTCATCGGGAATGTTCTAGAAGGTTCCGGATTGTCCGGCACTCCGGGGGGGAGGGGTACATGAATGTGTCATTACATATTGGAATGATTGCATCATGTACTAAGTGTTCTTGCTGTCCCAAATATAGGATTAAATTGAATCCTAAAACAGAAAAGTCAAATGTCCAGTTTGAAAGTCAAACGGCTAAAACAAGAAACTGTGGGAAACAAGCAAGAGGAGTTGGAATCAACTTGGAGGAGGAGTTGGACTCCTCCAGGCCGGCGCCCAGCCCAAGGCCGAGTTGGGGAGGGACTCCCTCCCTCCCCTGGCGCGCCAAGACCCCCCTCCCATAAAAGGAGGGGCAGGGCTCCTCCTACACACACAAATTCCTATCTTCTACCTCCGGTTTAGAGCCGTTTTGGTTTAGAGCTTCTAATTGCTTTAGCCTGCGGTTTAGAGCCTTCTAATTGGTTTAGAGCCTTCTAATTGGTGTGTCTAATTACTAGACCACTAATAGCCTCTCTCATAAGCTCCACCATACTCGCACCGGCTTAAGGCGAAGCCCTGCGGGATTTCCCCTCTACTTCCGGTACCACGCCGTTGTGCTGCCGGAATCGCGAGGAGAGTGCTACAACCTCCGCTGCCTGCTGGAACAAGGGAGAGGAAGGTCTTCGTCGAGTACCGAACGTGTGACCGACTGCGGGAGCGCTGCGGGAACGCGGCGCTGGAAGGATCGTCTACACGATCTTGAGATCGGAAAGAGTACGACTACATCACCCACGAGAATCTGCTCTCGTTAACCGCTTTGGAATCTTCGAGGGTAAGTTATTCCATCGACTCGTTGCTACAATCTAGTAGATAGATCTTGGCTTGTTTGTTTGTATGCGATAGAAAATTTTTGTTTTCCATGCTACGAAACCCTACAGTATGACCAGTGGACCCTCTTCCTTGTTTCTTTCCCACTGACCAACCGACCCCCCCAAGCGAACCGTTTTTCTTTACCACGGAAAGAACCCACTCAGTCACAGACAGCCTGGACCTACTTCTCCTTCCCCTCTTTCGCTGACGAGACGACCCCACTCAGCCAGCTCATCGTCTTCAACCCCGCGATGACCACGCCCTCTCCTTGCTGCCGTTGCTGTCTTCAATCCCCGCGATCAATTCGCAGTAATTCCGTGCATTAAACCTCGCCGTGACAACGCCCATTTAACCGCCAGCGTTCCCTCCTCCTTTCCCCTCACACGCAGCTCCCTCTCTGCCCCGAGGCTGCCGTAATTCGAGCTCGCATCGCCATAGCTCCGACCACCGTCCCCGACCAATCCAGGCCAGTACACACCACCCCGTGCCTTTCCGAACACCCTAGCAGCTTCACCACTCCCAGACGCTTCTCCCCGTGTCTTTCATTCGACCGCGGGGACCCCCTAGCGTCGACTACGTCAAACTTTCAAGCGCCGCCGTCTGTCTGCAACTACGACGACGACTTCCAGGTGAACCAGACCGCCCCGCGCCTTCTCGTTCACGCACACACTTTCGCCGTGTCTTTGCGCATCTAACCGCATCGGTTTCTTGCCCTTTGGTGGACAGCAGCCCCATCCCCGTCGTCAAGCAGAAGCTCCCGACGCCGCCACGAACTCCGGTGAGGAATTGCCGCAGACCCCGAGCGCTCCTTGACCAACCGCGAGTACCTTGAGCTTCGCCGTGACCCCCTGAGCCCGGTGAGCATCTTCCCTCTCTCCCTCACCTCCTGTAGCATCGCCTCCGTCGTCGACCGACAGCTCCGCCGCCGGTAGCCACCGCAGCGCCGCCCACTTTAGGTCAAACTCGCCAGCACCGTTCGATCTAGATCTGGCGCTCACGATTAGTTCACTTAAGCCGCGAAGAGGTACGCGCCCTATGCCGTGCGATCAAACTAGATCCTGCGGTCAACAGCACGCGATCCACCCGAACCGGTATGGACCAATAGGAACACGACGCGTGGCACTAGATCTGTTTAAAAGAAATTTGAAAACAGATTTTGATGCCATTTTCAAACCCTTGTATCTTTGGATCCACACGTTCAAAAATTACAAATTTTATGTCGTTGGATTCAGGAGAACAAGACCTAACAAACCCTGCCTTTAGTTTAGCAAATAGTATCTGTTAGTTTCCTTGTTTTTGCAGATTCTTTTGTGTGCTTGTTTAGATTAGAAAAATTGTTTAAAAATGATTTTTGGGTTAAAACCTTTGCAAATTGGTTTGTTGTGACCTTACTGACCCTAGAGACCAACCCTTGTCTTGGAAAATGATTTTTGAAAAGTTTAGAATGGATTACTTGGTTTAGTCCATTTCTAGCTAATTATAAACTATTGTTTTGTTTATGAAAAATGGTTTTGAGTAAAAACTTTGGAGAAAATATTTTGGACCAAACCTACTGACCCAAACACCAAGTTTTGCAATAGCAACTCATTTGGTGAACCCTATATGTTAAAGCCTTCGTAAAAAAAATATTTCTACACCACATAGAATGATACTTTGTTTTGAAAATGGTTTTGAAGTGAAACCTCTTTGCAAGTGACTTTGCCACTATGGTAAATGACCAATTTGGATCTTACAAAGTTTAGGAATCTAATAGAGACCCTCTTTACAAAATAAACTATCTTGTGCATGCTCCCATGCATGACCTAGTTTTCATAGTTTTGTGTGTGTGAAATGATGATTGATTGATTATTTGGAATGCTAGTTGATTGGTGTTTTGCTTGATTGGTAGATTGAGTTTGTGCCTTGTTTGATTGGATTGTAGTGACTTGAAGAGTGTGATTGTTGCAAGGACAAGGAGTGAACCTATACCCTCTACCAAAAAGGCAAGTGATGCTTCATACTTTCTATCCCATTATTTTCACTATGCATTAGTGTTTTTGCTAAGTAAAACTTGCATGGATTTTTATTTTTGCTAAGTATAGACCTTGCTATAGGAAAACCAAGTAGATGAATTCTTAGTAGGATTTTCCTAAGTTAAGAATCCTATTACTATCAAGCTTAGCCTAGCTAATAGAAAACAAGGGTGGAATATATATTCACACTATGGAAAAATATCCTAAGTCTAAGGACTTATGTTTTGTTTAATAAAACAACTAAGTTAATGAATCACCTGGGTGGAATGGGACTTGCTTGGTGGTTTTTGGTTGAGTGGTTCACAAGGCCCATGTTTATTGTTTACCTTAGTGTATCTCACTTGTGGATGGCCACCCAGGAAACAAAGAGATTTGAGATGTCAAATGTTGAGAAGCTTCAAGTGCAACCACTTGGCAATATGGGCTCTGCCATGATCATATAGGTTGCAAGAACTTAGCCATATGGACAGTTGGTGGTAGTGTTTGATAGGTTGGAACGCGTCCATGATGGTCTAAGGGAAAGCTTCTGAAAGATCTTGTCTTGGGAAACCAAGTCTTGTGGGGAAAGTGCACCACCTCTGCAGAGTGTAAAACCTAAGTACTTAGCCATGTCCCTGGTAAAGGACAATTTGAGCATCAAGACATGGAAGCAATCAAGAATCTCATCATTCAAATTTCTAAAGTAAAACTTGTGGGTGAACAAGGGTTGTGTGAATTCTTCAATCTTTGATGGAGAGATGGCTTGGTACAAGGATCTTGAAATCTTTAAAAATGTTATTCTAGAAGGAACCCAAGCTTGCATTATCTATGAAGTCAAGGATCATGCACCCAAGGAGCATGAAGATCAATGCCCCAAGAAGAGAGAAAGATCTCCCACCTATGAAGAACATGAACTAGAAGAACTCCTAGCTTTGGAGAGACCCAAGAAGAAGAAGAAGAAGAAATGCCTCAACACTAGAAAGAAGGATATTACACAAGTGCAATGTTTCAAATGCAAAGAGATGGGACACTATGCCAATGAATGCCCAGAAAAGAAGATGGATCAAATAAACAAACAAGAGGCAATGACACCAAAGGAAAAGAAATATATCAGCCAAGTGATATGTTATAATTGCAAGAACCCAGGACACTATGCAAGCAATTGTCCAGAAAAGATGAAGAACAAGATGAACAAGCCTATGGACAAACTCAACCTTGGCCCATGAGTCAAGTGTGGAAACAAAGGACACTATACAGAAGGTAGCCCAAGAATAAGTTTTCCAAGATCCAAGCAAGCCAAGATGTAGTTTAGTTGGAAAAATTTTTAAGGGTGGTAGTACCCTAGTTGTTTTGAACCTGCTTGTAACCCTAACCTTCCCAAATCTCGAGGACGAGATTTATTTTAAGGGTGGTAGCCTGTCACATCCCAAGATTTTCCAAATCTTGTAATGTGAAAAATAAATAAACAAAATAAAATTTTGTTGAAAATCAGGGTGAAAAGAAACTTTTGTTTCTAAAAAGAAACTTAAAATCCCATCTTGAACAAACTTTGGATAAAGTTTGAATTCAACAAATCCAATCAAGAGAAATGCATTCCTCAATGAATGTATCTGGAAATTTGAACACTTAGAAAATAAATCCAAAACCCTAAGCCCTAATGGAATAAAAACCATTTTCAAGTTATCTCCAAATCCATGGATTTGATCCATACAAAAATTGATCAACAAATATTCACAAAGGATCAAGAAATACCATAGAGATTGGTTTCACTTAGTTTGGAACCATAAATAAAATCTTATGAATATAATAAGATAAGGAAATTGAATTTCCAAAGCTAATAAAGCCCTTACCAAAAACCCATACCAAGTGGTGAGCAATTAATCCTAAAAAGGATTTAAAAGGATAAACACATATAAAATAAGATTTCACAAATTGGAATCACCAAGTTTGGATCTATAAATAAAAAAATATGGATTTTATAAGACAAAGATAAAAATATTAAATAAAGAATATTTAAAGACCAAATCAAATCTTGGCCTAATCCATTAAGTAAATGGAGTGATTAATCCCAATCCAAAAAAATAAAAGGATAAAGAATATTCCAAATAAAATAAAATGGCAATAACCATTCTATCCCTATCTTAATAAGGACAAATCTATAAATAAAGATACATGAGAAAATGATATTTGGAATTCACCCAAGTGGAATAAAAGTTGTTTAATCAACTTAAATAAAATAAAACCTCCAAATAAAAATTTGGGAATTAAAACTATATTAAATTCCATTGGAATTAAAACAAATACCCAATCTTAAATGATTAATAAATCATATTAGAATACTTTCCAAATAATTCAAGATGAATTATTTGAACCAACTAAACAAATAAAAACCTACTGAAAGGAATTGGGAAGTTTAAAGAATTTAAATGGAGATTTTATTAATTAAATCAAACCCCATTTTATTAAATAAACTAAAGATCCATTTTATTTAATTATTAAATGGATCCTAAAATGAATAAAAATATTATTTTATTTTGAGATTTGGATTATGTTGGTAAACAGAACCAAATTCAAAGTACAAGGTTTGGTGTTTGTTTGATTGTTTGATTGGATTTGATTGTTGTTTGAAATATTGATTGAAATTCAAAACAGAAAAAGAACTAGAAAAAGAAAAAGAAAAGCAGACAGAAAAAAAATAAGAAAAAGGACTCAGCCCACTAAGGCCCAGCAGCAGCCCACCTAGCCCACATGTTCTCTTCCCCGGAGCATTCTTTCTCACTCAGAAACTTACCCGCACTGTGTATGACCAGTGGACCCTCTTCCTTGTTTCTTTCCCACTGACCAACCGACCCCCCCAAGCGAACCGTTTTTCTTTACCACGGAAAGAACCCACTCAGTCACAGACAGCCTGGACCTACTTCTCCTTCCCCTCTTTTGCTGACGAGACGACCCCACGCAGCCAGCTCATCGTCTTCAACCCCGCGATGACCACGCCCTCTCCTCGCTGCCGTTGCTGTCTTCAATCCCCGCGATCAATTCGCAGTAATTCCGTGCATTAAACCTCGCCGTGACAACGCCCATTTAACCGCCAGCGTTCCCTCCTCCTTTCCCCTCACACGCAGCTCCCTCTCTGCCCCGAGGCTGCCGTAATTCGAGCTCGCATCGCCATAGCTCCGACCACCGTCCCCGACCAATCCAGGCCAGTACACACCACCCCGTGCCTTTACGAACACCCTAGCAGCTTCACCATTCCCAGACACTTCTCCCCGTGTCCTTCATTCGACCGCGGGGACCCCCTAGCGTCGACTACGTCAAACTTTCAAGCGCCGCCGTCTGTCTGCAACTACGACGACGACTTCCAGGTGAACCAGACCGCCCCGCGCCTTCTCGTTCACGCACACACTTTCGCCGTGTCTTTGCGCATCTAACCGCATCGGTTTCTTGCCCTTTGGTGGACAGCAGCCCCATCCCCGTCGTCAAGCAGAAGCTCCCGACGCCGCCACGAACTCCGGTGAGGAATTGCCGCAGACCCCGAGCGCTCCTTGACCAACCGCGAGTACCTTGAGCTTCGCCGTGACCCCCTGAGCCCGGTGAGCATCTTCCCTCTCTCCCTCACCTCCTGTAGCATCGCCTCCGTCGTCGACTGACAGCTCCGCCGCCGGTAGCCACCGCAGCGCCGCCCACTTTAGGTCAAACTCGCCAGCACCGTTCGATCTAGATCTGGCGCTCACGATTAGTTCACTTAAGCCGCGAAGAGGTACGCGCCCTGTGCCGTGTGATCAAACTAGATCCTGCGGTCCGCAGCACGCGATCCACCCGAACCGGTATGGTCCAATAGGAACACGACGCGTGGCACTAGATCTGTTTAAAAGAAATTTGAAAACAGATTTTGATGCCATTTTCAAACCCTTGTATCTTTGGATCCACACGTTCAAAAATTACAAATTTTATGTCGTTGGATTCAGGAGAACAAGACCTAACCAACCCTGCCTTTAGTTTAGCAAATAGTATCTGTTAGTTTGCTTTTTTTGCAGATTCTTTTGTGTGCTTGTTTAGATTAGAAAAATTGTTTAAAAATGATTTTTTGGTTAAAACCTTTGCAAATTGGTTTGTTGTGACCTTACTGACCCTAGAGACCAACCCTTGTCTTGGAAAATGATTTTTGAAAAGTTTAGAATGGATTACTTGGTTTAGTCCATTTCTAGCTAATTAAAAACTATTGTTTTGTTTATGAAAAATGGTTTTGAGTAAAAACTTTGGAGAACATGTTTTGGACCAAACCTACTGACCCAAACACCAAGTTTTGCAATAGCAACTCATTTGGTGAACCCTATAGGTTAAAGCCTTAGTAAAAAAAATATTTCTACACCACATAGAATGATACTTTGTTTTGAAAATGGTTTTGAAGTGCAACCTCTTTGCAAGTGACTTTGCCACTATGGTAAATGACCAATTTGGATCTTACAAAGTTTAGGAATCTAATAGAGACCCTCTTTGCAAAATAAACTATCTTGTGCATGCTCCCATGCATGACCTAGTTTTCATAGTTTTGTGTGTGTGAAATGATGATTGATTGATTATTTGGAATGCTAGTTGATTGGTGTTTTGCTTGATTGGTAGATTGAGTTTGTGCCTTGTTTGATTGGATTGTAGTGACTTGAAGAGTGTGATTGTTGCAAGGACAAGGAGTGAACCTATACCCTCTACCAAAAAGGCAAGTGATGCTTCATACTTTCTATCCCATTATTTTCACTATGCATTAGTGTTTTTGCTAAGTAAAACTTGCATGGATTTTTATTTTTGCTAAGTATAGACCTTGCTATAGGAAAACCTAGTAGATGAATCCTTAGTAGGATTTTCCTAAGTTAAGAATCCTATTACTATCAAGCTTAGCCTAGCTAATAGAAAACAAGGGTGAAAAATATCCTAAGTCTAAGGACTTATGTTTTGTTTAATAAAACAACTAAGTTAATGAATCACCTGGGTGGAATGGGACTTGCTTGGTGGTTTTTGGTTGAGTGGTTCACAAGGCCCATGTTTATTGTTTACCTTAGTGTATCTCACTTGTGGATGGCCACCCAGGAAACAAAGAGATTTGAGATGTCAAATGTTGAGAAGCTTCAAGTGCAACCACTTGGCAATATGGGCTCTGCCATGATCATATAGGTTGCAAGAACTTAGCCATATGGACAGTTGGTGGTAGTGTTTGATAGGTTGGAACGCGTCCATGATGGTCTAAGGGAAAGCTTCTAAAAGATCTTGTCTTGGGAAACCAAGTCTTGTGGGGAAAGTGCACCACCTCTGCAGAGTGTAAAACCTAAGTACTTAGCCATGTCCCTGGTAAAGGACAATTTGAGCATCAAGACATGGAAGCAATCAAGAATCTCATCATTCAAATTTCTAAAGTAAAACTTGTGGGTGAACAAGGGTTGTGTGAATTCTTCAATCTTTGATGGAGAGATGGCTTGGTACAAGGATCTTGAAATCTTTGATTGAGGAAAAATGATTTTGCCAAGCACTTCAGTCTTTGATTGGTAGATGCCTTGGAAAGGATCTTCAGTCTTTGATTGGTAGATGCCTTGGGAAAGATTTTGCCAAACAAAAACTTAGTATTTTCAAAATGTTAGGGAAAAATCTATTTTGAGCAAAGCAAGCCTCAACTCCACTTAGCCAAATGCATATAGATGATAGCCTCCACTATACTACCATAGTATCACTTGCCAATACAATTCAAATGTATTGACCCTTTGTGGCTGTAACTTGTAATGTTGCAGGTTTGATTGATTTTAGTGAAGATTGATTGATTAGGATTACAAAGTCTACAACCAACATCTGCCTGTGGCACTTTGAAGATGAAGGACCCCATGCTTATAGTTATTCCGCTGCAATGTAATGTAAATAGCCAATGAGCTATGATTGATGTAATAAAATTATGTTATTCCTGGTTATAAAGTTGTATTATGACCTTTGTTTCTTGATATTACATCTTAACTGTGGATGCTAGCTAATGATCCAGGGACTAGCATTGTAAACACAGGGGGCTCAATCTTATTAAAGGTTGGGGACCTTACAGTCATTGCATGTGTGTTCTCTTCAGAGACCACACATGGATCCACCAGTGTCATTGCATGTGTGTTCTTTTCACAATCCACCTATGGATCCACCAGTGTCATTGCATGTGTGCTCTTTTTACTAACAACAACCAGAGTCATTGCATGTGTGTTCTCTTCAGAGACCACACATGGATCCACCAGTGTCATTGCATGTGTATACTTTTTACTAACAACAACCAGAGTCATTGCATGTGTGTTCTTTTCACAAACCACATATGGATCCACCAGTGTCATTGTATGTGTGCTCTTTTCACAATCCACCTATGGATCCACCAGTGTCATTGCATGTGTGCTCTTTTTACTAACAACAACCAGAGTCATTGCATGTGTGTTCTTTTCACATACCACCTATGGATCCACCAGTGTCATTGCATGTGTGTTCTTTTTACTAACAACAACCAGAGTCATTGCATGTGTGTTCTTTTCACATACCACCTATGGATCCACCAGTGTCATTGCATGTGTGTTCTTTTTACTAACAACAACTGGAGTCATTTCATGACTGTTCTTTTCACATACCACATATGGATCCACCAGTGTCATTGTATGTGTGCTCTTTTCACAATCCACCTATGGATCCACCAGTGTCATTGCATGTGTGCTCTTTTTACTAACAACAACCAGAGTCATTGCATGTGTGTTCTTGTTACTAACAACAACCAGAGTCATTGCATATGTGTGTTCTTTTCACATACCACCTATGGATCCACTAGTGTCATTGCATGTGTGTTCTTTTTACTAACAACAACTGGAGTCATTGCGTGTGTGTTCTTTTTACTAACAACAACTAGAGTCATTGCGTGTGTGTTCTTTTCACATACCACACATGGATCCACTAGTGTCATTTCATGTGTGCTCTTTTCACAATCCACCTATGGATCCATCAGTGTCATTGCATGTGTGTTCTTTTTACTAACAACAACCAGAGTCATTGAAATATGTGTTCTTTTCACATACCACATATGGATCCACCAGTGTCATTGCATGTGTGCTTTTTTTACTAACAACAACTAGGGTCATTGTATGTGGGTTCTCTTCAGAGACCACACATGGATCCACCAGTGTCATTGCATGTGTGTTCTTTTCACAATCCACCTATGGATCCACCAGTGTCATTGCATGTGTGCTCTTTTTACTAACAAGAACCAGAGTCATTGCATGTGTGTTCTCTTCAAGACCACACATGGATCCACCAGTGTCATTGCATGTGTGTTCTTTTTACTAACAACAACCAGAGTCATTGCATGTGTGTTCTTTTCACATACCACCTATGGATCCACCAGTGTAATTGCATGTGTGTTCTTTTTACTAACAACAACTAGAGTCATTTCATGACTGTTCTTTTCACATACCACATATGGATCCACCAGTGTCATTGAAATGTGTGTTCTCTTCAGAGACCACACATGGATCCACTAGTGTCATTGCATGTGTGTTATTTTTACTAAGAACAACCAGGGTCATTGCATGTGTGTTCTTTTCACATACCACATATGGATGCACAAGTGCCATTGCATGTGTGTTCTTTTCACATACCACCTATGGATTCACCAGTGTCATTGCATGTGTGTTCTTTTTACTACCAACAACCAGAGTCATTGAAATGTGTGTTCTTTTGACATACCACATATGGATCCACCAGTGTCATTGCATGTTGGTGTTTTTTTACTAACAACAATTGGGGTCATTGCATGTGTGTTCTTTTCACATACCACATATGGATCCACCAGTGTCATTATATGTGTGCTATTTTCACAATCCACCTATGGATTCACCAGTGTCATTGCATGTGTGCTGTTTTTACTAACAACAACCAGAGTCATTGCATGTGTGTTCTCTTCAGAGACCACACATGGATCCACCAGTGTCATTGCATGTGTGTACTTTTTACTAACAACCAGAGTCATTGCATGTGTGTTCTTTTCACATACCACCTATGGATCCACCAGTGCGATTGCATGTGTGTTCTTTTTACTAACAACAACTAGAGTCATTTCATGAGTGTTCTTTTCACATACCACATATGGTTCCACAAGTGTCATTGAAATGCGTGTTCTCTTCAGAGACCACACATGGATCCACCAGTGTCATTACATGCGTGTTCTTTTTACTAACAACAACCAGAGTCATTGCATGTGTGTTCTTTTCGCATACCACATATGGATCCACCAGTGTTATTGCATGTGTGTTCTTTTTAATAACAATAACCAGAGTCATTGAAATGTGTGTTATTTTAACATACCACATATGGATCCACCAGTGTCATTGCATGTGTGCTTTTTTTACAAACAACAACTGCGGTCATTGCATGTGTGTTCTCTTCAGAGACCACATATGGATCCACCAGTGTCATTGCATGTGTGCTCTTTTCACAATCCACCTATGGATTCACCAGTGTCATTGCATGTGTGTTGTTTTTACTAACAACAACCAGAGTCATTGCATGTGTGTTCTCTTTAGAGACCACACATGGATCCACCAGTGTCATTGCATGTGTGTTCTTTTTACTAATAACAACCAGAGTCATTGCATGTGTGTTCTTTTCACATACCAGATATGGATCCACGAGTGTCATTGTATGTGTGCTCTTTTCACAATCCACCTATGGATCCACCAGTGTCATTGCATGTGTGTTCTTTTTACTAACAACAACCAGAGTCATTGAAATGTGTGTTCTTTTCACATACCACACATGGATCCACCAGTGTCATTGCATGTGTGTTCTTTTTACTAACAACAACCAGAGTCATTGCGTGTGTGTTCTTTTCACATACCACCTATGGATCCACCGGTGCCATTGCATGTGTGTTCTTTTTACTAACAACAACTAAAGTCATTTCATGACTGTTCTTTTGACATACCACATATGGATCCACAAGTGTCATTGAAATGCGTGTTCTCTTTAGAAACCACACATGGATCCACCAGTGTCATTGCATGCGTGTTCTTTTTACTAACAACAACCAGAGTCATTGCATGTGTGTTCTTTTCACATACCACATATGGATCCTCCAGTGTCATTGCATGTGTGCTCTTTTCACTATCCACCTATGGATCCACCAGTGTTATTGCATGTGTGTTCTTTTTAATAACAATAACCAGAGTCATTGAAATGTGTCTTATTTTCACATACCACATATGGATCCACCAGTGTCATTGCATGTGTGCTTTTTTTACTAACAACAACTGGGGTCATTGCATGTGTGTTCTCTTCAGAGACCACACATGGATCCACTAGTGTCATTGCATGTGTGTTCTTTTCACAATCCACCTATGGATCCACCATTGTCATTGCATATGTGCTATTTTTACTAACAACAACCAGAGTCATTGCATGTGTGTTCTCTTCAGACACCACACATGGATCCCCCAGTGTCATTGCATGTGTGTTCTATTTACTAACAACAGAGTCATTGCATGTGTGTTCTTTTCACATACCACCTATGGATCCACCAGTGTCATTGCATGTGTGTTCTTTTTACTAACAACAACTGGAGTCATTTCATGACTGTTCCTTTCACATACCACAAATGGATCCACAAGTGTCATTAATATGCGTGTTCTCTTCAGAGACCACACATGGATCCACCAGTGTCATTGCATGTGTGTTCTTTTTACTAACAACAACTAGAGTCATTGCATGTGTGTTCTTTTCACATACCATATATGGATCCACCAGTGTGATTGCATGTGTGCTCTTTTCACTATCCACCTATGGATCCACCAGTGTTATTGCATGTGTGTTCTTTTTAATAACAACAACCAGAGTCATTGAAATGTGTGTTATTTTCACATACCACATATGGATCCACCAGTGTCATTGCATGTGTGTTCTTTTTACTAACAACAACCAGAGTCATTGCATGTGTGTTCTTTTCACATACCACCTATGGATCCACCAGTGTCATTGCATGTGTGTTCTTTTTACTAACAACAACTGGAGTCATTTCATGACTGTTCTTTTCACATACCACATATGGATCCACCAGTGTCATTGTATGTGTGCTCTTTTCACAATCCACCTATGGATCCACCAGTGTCATTGCATGTGTGCTCTTTTTACTAACAACAACCAGAGTCATTGCATGTGTGTTCTTGTTACTAACAACAACCAGAGTCATTGCATATGTGTGTTCTTTTCACATACCACCTATGGATCCACTAGTGTCATTGCATGTGTGTTCTTTTTACTAACAACAACTGGAGTCATTGCGTGTGTGTTCTTTTTACTAACAACAACTAGAGTCATTGCGTGTGTGTTCTTTTCACATACCACACATGGATCCACTAGTGTCATTTCATGTGTGCTCTTTTCACAATCCACCTATGGATCCATCAGTGTCATTGCATGTGTGTTCTTTTTACTAACAACAACCAGAGTCATTGAAATATGTGTTCTTTTCACATACCACATATGGATCCACCAGTGTCATTGCATGTGTGCTTTTTTTACTAACAACAACTAGGGTCATTGTATGTGGGTTCTCTTCAGAGACCACACATGGATCCACCAGTGTCATTGCATGTGTGTTCTTTTCACAATCCACCTATGGATCCACCAGTGTCATTGCATGTGTGCTCTTTTTACTAACAAGAACCAGAGTCATTGCATGTGTGTTCTCTTCAAGACCACACATGGATCCACCAGTGTCATTGCATGTGTGTTCTTTTTACTAACAACAACCAGAGTCATTGCATGTGTGTTCTTTTCACATACCACCTATGGATCCACCAGTGTAATTGCATGTGTGTTCTTTTTACTAACAACAACTAGAGTCATTTCATGACTGTTCTTTTCACATACCACATATGGATCCACCAGTGTCATTGAAATGTGTGTTCTCTTCAGAGACCACACATGGATCCACTAGTGTCATTGCATGTGTGTTATTTTTACTAAGAACAACCAGGGTCATTGCATGTGTGTTCTTTTCACATACCACATATGGATGCACAAGTGCCATTGCATGTGTGTTCTTTTCACATACCACCTATGGATTCACCAGTGTCATTGCATGTGTGTTCTTTTTACTACCAACAACCAGAGTCATTGAAATGTGTGTTCTTTTGACATACCACATATGGATCCACCAGTGTCATTGCATGTTGGTGTTTTTTTACTAACAACAATTGGGGTCATTGCATGTGTGTTCTTTTCACATACCACATATGGATCCACCAGTGTCATTATATGTGTGCTATTTTCACAATCCACCTATGGATTCACCAGTGTCATTGCATGTGTGCTGTTTTTACTAACAACAACCAGAGTCATTGCATGTGTGTTCTCTTCAGAGACCACACATGGATCCACCAGTGTCATTGCATGTGTGTACTTTTTACTAACAACCAGAGTCATTGCATGTGTGTTCTTTTCACATACCACCTATGGATCCACCAGTGCGATTGCATGTGTGTTCTTTTTACTAACAACAACTAGAGTCATTTCATGAGTGTTCTTTTCACATACCACATATGGTTCCACAAGTGTCATTGAAATGCGTGTTCTCTTCAGAGACCACACATGGATCCACCAGTGTCATTACATGCGTGTTCTTTTTACTAACAACAACCAGAGTCATTGCATGTGTGTTCTTTTCGCATACCACATATGGATCCACCAGTGTTATTGCATGTGTGTTCTTTTTAATAACAATAACCAGAGTCATTGAAATGTGTGTTATTTTCACATACCACATATGGATCCACCAGTGTCATTGCATGTGTGCTTTTTTTACAAACAACAACTGCGGTCATTGCATGTGTGTTCTCTTCAGAGACCACATATGGATCCACCAGTGTCATTGCATGTGTGCTCTTTTCACAATCCACCTATGGATTCACCAGTGTCATTGCATGTGTGTTGTTTTTACTAACAACAACCAGAGTCATTGCATGTGTGTTCTCTTTAGAGACCACACATGGATCCACCAGTGTCATTGCATGTGTGTTCTTTTTACTAATAACAACCAGAGTCATTGCATGTGTGTTCTTTTCACATACCAGATATGGATCCACGAGTGTCATTGTATGTGTGCTCTTTTCACAATCCACCTATGGATCCACCAGTGTCATTGCATGTGTGTTCTTTTTACTAACAACAACCAGAGTCATTGAAATGTGTGTTCTTTTCACATACCACACATGGATCCACCAGTGTCATTGCATGTGTGTTCTTTTTACTAACAACAACCAGAGTCATTGCGTGTGTGTTCTTTTCACATACCACCTATGGATCCACCGGTGCCATTGCATGTGTGTTCTTTTTACTAACAACAACTAAAGTCATTTCATGACTGTTCTTTTGACATACCACATATGGATCCACAAGTGTCATTGAAATGCGTGTTCTCTTTAGAAACCACACATGGATCCACCAGTGTCATTGCATGCGTGTTCTTTTTACTAACAACAACCAGAGTCATTGCATGTGTGTTCTTTTCACATACCACATATGGATCCTCCAGTGTCATTGCATGTGTGCTCTTTTCACTATCCACCTATGGATCCACCAGTGTTATTGCATGTGTGTTCTTTTTAATAACAATAACCAGAGTCATTGAAATGTGTCTTATTTTCACATACCACATATGGATCCACCAGTGTCATTGCATGTGTGCTTTTTTTACTAACAACAACTGGGGTCATTGCATGTGTGTTCTCTTCAGAGACCACACATGGATCCACTAGTGTCATTGCATGTGTGTTCTTTTCACAATCCACCTATGGATCCACCATTGTCATTGCATATGTGCTATTTTTACTAACAACAACCAGAGTCATTGCATGTGTGTTCTCTTCAGACACCACACATGGATCCCCCAGTGTCATTGCATGTGTGTTCTATTTACTAACAACAGAGTCATTGCATGTGTGTTCTTTTCACATACCACCTATGGATCCACCAGTGTCATTGCATGTGTGTTCTTTTTACTAACAACAACTGGAGTCATTTCATGACTGTTCCTTTCACATACCACAAATGGATCCACAAGTGTCATTAATATGCGTGTTCTCTTCAGAGACCACACATGGATCCACCAGTGTCATTGCATGTGTGTTCTTTTTACTAACAACAACTAGAGTCATTGCATGTGTGTTCTTTTCACATACCATATATGGATCCACCAGTGTGATTGCATGTGTGCTCTTTTCACTATCCACCTATGGATCCACCAGTGTTATTGCATGTGTGTTCTTTTTAATAACAACAACCAGAGTCATTGAAATGTGTGTTATTTTCACATACCACATATGGATCCACCAGTGTCATTGCATGTGTGCTTTTTTTACTAACAACAACTAGGGTCATTGCATGTGTGTTCTCTTCAGAGTCCACACATGGATCCACCAGTGTCATTGCATGTGTGTTCTTTTCACAATCCACCTATGGATCCACCAGTGTCATTGCATGTGTGTTCTTTTTACTAACAACAACCAGAGTCATTGCGTGTGTGTTCTCTTCAGAGACCACACATGGATCCACCAGTGTCATTGCATGTGTGTTCTTTTCACAATCCACTTATGGATCCACCAGTGTCATTGCATGTGTGCTCTTTTTACTACTAACAACCAGAGTCATTGCATGTGTGTTCTCTTTAGAGACCACACATGGATCCACCAGTGTCATTGCATGTGTGTTCTTTTCACAATCCACCTATGGATCCACCAGTGTCATTGCATGTGTGCTCTTTTTACTAACAACAACCAGAGTCATTGCATGTGTGTTCTCTTCAGAGACCACACATGGATCCACCAGTGTCATTGCATGTGTGTTCTTTTTACTAATAACAACCAGAGTCAGTGCATGTGTGTTCTTTTCACATACCAGATATGGATCCACGAGTGTCATTGTATGTGTGCTCTTTTCACAATCCACCTATGGATCCACCAGTGTCATTGCATGTGTGTTGTTTTTACTAACAACAACCAGAGTCATTGAAATGTGTGTTCTTTTCACATACCACACATGGATCCACCAGTGTCATTGCATGTGTGTTCTTTTTACTAACAACAACCAGAGTCATTGCATGTGTGTTCTTTTCACATACCACCTATGGATCCACCAGTGCCATTGCATGTGTGTTCTTTTTACTAACAACAACTGAAGTCATTTCATGACTGTACTTTTGACATACCACATATGGATCCACAAGTGTCATTGAAATGCGTGTTCTCTTTAGAGACCACACATGGATCCACCAGTGTCATTGCATGCGTGTTCTTTTTACTAACAACAATCAGAGTCATTGCATGTGTGTTCTTTTCACATACCACATATGGATCCTCCAGTGTCATTGCATGTGTGCTCTTTTCACTATCCACCTATGGATCCACCAGTGTTATTGCATGTGTGTTCTTTTTAATAACAATAACCAGAGTCATTGAAATGTGTCTTATTTTCACATACCACATATGGATCCACCAGTGTCATTGCATGTGTGCTTTTTTTACTAACAACAACTGGGGTCATTGCATGTGTGTTCTCTTCAGAGACCACACATGGATCCACTAGTGTCATTGCATGTGTGTTCTTTTCACAATCCACCTATGGATCCACCATTGTCATTGCATGTGTGCTATTTTTACTAACAACAACCAGATTCATTGCATGCGTGTTCTCTTCAGAGACCACACATGGATCCACCAGTGTCATTGCATGTGTGTTCTATTTACTAACAACAACAGAGTCATTGCATGTGTGTTCTATTTACTAACAACAACAGAGTCATTGCATGTGTGTTCTTTTCACATACCACCTATGGATCCACCAGTGTCATTGCATGTGTGTTCTTTTTACTAACAACAACTGCAGTCATTTCATGACTGTTCCTTTCACATACCACAAATGGATCCACAAGTGTCATTAATATGCGTGTTCTCTTCAGAGACCACACATGGATCCACAAGTGTCATTGCATGTGTGTTCTTTTTACTAACAACAACCAGAGTCATTGCATGTGTGTTCTTTTCACATACCATATATGGATCCACCAGTGGGATTGCATGTGTGCTCTTTTCACTATCCACCTATGGATCCACCAGTGTTATTGCATGTGTGTTCTTTTTAATAACAACAACCAGAGTCATTGAATTGTGTGTTATTTTCACATACCACATATGGATCCACCAGTGTCATTGCATGTGTGCTTTTTTTACTAACAACAACTAGGGTCATTGCATGTGTGTTCTCTTCAGAGACCACACATGGATCCACCAGTGTCATTGCATGTGTGTTCTTTTCACAATCCACCTATGGATCCACCAGTGTCATTGCATGTGTGCTCTTTTTACTAACAACAACCAAAGTCATTGCGTGTGTGTTCTCTTCAGAGACCACACATGGATCCACCAGTGTCATTGCATGTGTATTATTTTTACTAACAACAACCAGAGTCATTGCATGTGTGTTCTTTTCACAAACCACATATGGATCCACCAGTGTCATTGTATGTGTGCTCTTTTCACAATCCACCTATGGATCCACCAGTGTCATTGCATGTGTGCTCTTTTTACTAACAACAACTGGAGTCATTTCATGACTGTTCTTTTCACATACCACATATGGATCCACCAGTGTCATTGTATGTGTGCTCTTTTCACAATCCACCTATGGATCCACCAGTGTCATTGCATGTGTGCTCTTTTTACTAACAACAACCAGAGTCATTGCATGTGTGTTCTTGTTACTAACAACAACCAGAGTCATTGCATATGTGTGTCTTTTTCACATACCACCTATGGATCCACTAGTGTCATTGCATGTGTGTTCTTTTTACTAACAACAACTGGAGTCATTGCGTGTGTGTTCTTTTTACTAACAACAACTAGAGTCATTGCGTGTGTGTTCTTTTCACATACCACACATGGATCCACTAGTGTCATTTCATGTGTGCTCTTTTCACAATCCACCTATGGATCCACCAGTGTCATTGCATGTGTGCTCTTTTTACTAACAAGAACCAGAGTCATTGCATGTGTGTTCTCTTCAAGACCACACATGGATCCACCAGTGTCATTGCATGTCTGTTCTTTTTACTAACAACAACCAGAGTCATTGCATGTGTGTTCTTTTCACATACCACCTATGGATCCACCAGTGTAATTGCATGTGTGTTCTTTTTACTAACAACAACTAGAGTCATTTCATGACTGTTCTTTTCACATACCACATATGGATCCACCAGTGTCACTGAAATGTGTGTTCTCTTCAGAGACCACACATGGATCCACTAGTGTCATTGCATGTGTGTTATTTTTACTAAGAACAACCAGGGTCATTGCATGTGTGTTCTTTTCACATACCACATATGGATGCACAAGTGCCATTGCATGTGTGTTCTTTTCACATACCACCTATGGATCCACCAGTGTCATTGCATGTGTGTTCTTTTTACTACCAACAACCAGAGTCATTGAAATGTGTGTTCTTTTGACATACCACATATGGATCCACCAGTGTCATTGCATGTGTGCTTTTTTTACTAACAACAATTGGGGTCATTGCATGTGTGTTCTTTTCACATACCACATATGGATCCACCAGTGTCATTATATGTGTGCTATTTTCACAATCCACCTATGGATTCACCAGTGTCATTGCATGTGTGCTGTTTTTACTAACAACAACCAGATTCATTGCATGTGTGTTCTCTTCAGAGACCACACATGGATCCACCAGTGTCATTGCATGTGTGTTCTTTTTACTACTAACAACCAGAATCAATGCATGTGTGTTCTTTTCACATACCAGATATGGATCCACGAGTGTCATTGTATGTGTGCTCTTTCCACAATCCACCTATGGATCCACCAGTGTGATTGCATTTGTGTTCTTTTTACTAACAACAACCAGAGTCATTGAAATGTGTGTTCTTTTCACATACCACACATGGATCCACCAGTGTCATTGCATGTGTGTTCTTTTTACTAACAACCAGAGTCATTGCATGTGTGTTCTTTTCACATACCACCTATGGATCCACCAGTGCGATTGCATGTGTGTTCTTTTTACTAACAACAACTGGAGTCATTTCATGAGTGTTCTTTTCACATACCACATATGGTTCCACAAGTGTCATTGAAATGCGTGTTCTCTTCAGAGACCACACATGGATCCACCAGTGTCATTACATGCGTGTTCTTTTTACTAACAACAACCAGAGTCATTGCATGTGTGTTCTTTTCGCATACCACATATGGATCCACCAGTGTTATTGCATGTGTGTTCTTTTTAATAACAATAACCAGAGTCATTGAAATGTGTGTTATTTTCACATACCACATATGGATCCACCAGTGTCATTGCATGTGTGCTTTTTTTACTAACAACAACTGGGGTCATTGCATGTGTGTTCTCTTCAGAGACCACACATGGATCCACCAGTGTCATTGCATGTGTGTTCTTTTCACAATCCACCTATGGATCCACCAGTGTCATTGCATGTGTGCTTTTTTACTAACAACAACTGGGGTCATTGCATGTGTGTTCTCTTCAGAGACCACACATGGATCCACCAGTGTCATTGCATGTGTGTTCTTTTTACTAATAACAACCAGAGTCATTGCATGTGTGTTCTTTTCACATACCAGATATGGATCCACGAGTGTCATTGTATGTGTGCTCTTTTCACAATCCACCTATGGATCCACCAGTGTCATTGCATGTGTGTTGTTTTTACTAACAACAACCAGAGTCATTGAAATGTGTGTTCTTTTCACATACCACACATGGATCCACCAGTGTCATTGCATGTGTGTTCTTTTTACTAACAACAACCAGAGTCATTGCATGTGTGTTCTTTTCACATACCACCTATGGATCCACCAGTGCCATTGCATGTGTGTTCTTTTTACTAACAACAACTGAAGTCATTTCATGACTGTACTTTTGACATACCACATATGGATCCACAAGTGTCATTGAAATGCGTGTTCTCTTTAGAGACCACACATGGATCCACCAGTGTCATTGCATGCGTGTTCTTTTTACTAACAACAATCAGAGTCATTGCATGTGTGTTCTTTTCACATACCACATATGGATCCTCCAGTGTCATTGCATGTGTGCTCTTTTCACTATCCACCTATGGATCCACCAGTGTTATTGCATGTGTGTTCTTTTTAATAACAATAACCAGAGTCATTGAAATGTGTCTTATTTTCACATACCACATATGGATCCACCAGTGTCATTGCATGTGTGCTTTTTTTACTAACAACAACTGGGGTCATTGCATGTGTGTTCTCTTCAGAGACCACACATGGATCCACTAGTGTCATTGCATGTGTGTTCTTTTCACAATCCACCTATGGATCCACCATTGTCATTGCATGTGTGCTATTTTTACTAACAACAACCAGATTCATTGCATGCGTGTTCTCTTCAGAGACCACACATGGATCCACCAGTGTCATTGCATGTGTGTTCTATTTACTAACAACAACAGAGTCATTGCATGTGTGTTCTATTTACTAACAACAACAGAGTCATTGCATGTGTGTTCTTTTCACATACCACCTATGGATCCACCAGTGTCATTGCATGTGTGTTCTTTTTACTAACAACAACTGCAGTCATTTCATGACTGTTCCTTTCACATACCACAAATGGATCCACAAGTGTCATTAATATGCGTGTTCTCTTCAGAGACCACACATGGATCCACAAGTGTCATTGCATGTGTGTTCTTTTTACTAACAACAACCAGAGTCATTGCATGTGTGTTCTTTTCACATACCATATATGGATCCACCAGTGGGATTGCATGTGTGCTCTTTTCACTATCCACCTATGGATCCACCAGTGTTATTGCATGTGTGTTCTTTTTAATAACAACAACCAGAGTCATTGAATTGTGTGTTATTTTCACATACCACATATGGATCCACCAGTGTCATTGCATGTGTGCTTTTTTTACTAACAACAACTAGGGTCATTGCATGTGTGTTCTCTTCAGAGACCACACATGGATCCACCAGTGTCATTGCATGTGTGTTCTTTTCACAATCCACCTATGGATCCACCAGTGTCATTGCATGTGTGCTCTTTTTACTAACAACAACCAAAGTCATTGCGTGTGTGTTCTCTTCAGAGACCACACATGGATCCACCAGTGTCATTGCATGTGTATTATTTTTACTAACAACAACCAGAGTCATTGCATGTGTGTTCTTTTCACAAACCACATATGGATCCACCAGTGTCATTGTATGTGTGCTCTTTTCACAATCCACCTATGGATCCACCAGTGTCATTGCATGTGTGCTCTTTTTACTAACAACAACTGGAGTCATTTCATGACTGTTCTTTTCACATACCACATATGGATCCACCAGTGTCATTGTATGTGTGCTCTTTTCACAATCCACCTATGGATCCACCAGTGTCATTGCATGTGTGCTCTTTTTACTAACAACAACCAGAGTCATTGCATGTGTGTTCTTGTTACTAACAACAACCAGAGTCATTGCATATGTGTGTCTTTTTCACATACCACCTATGGATCCACTAGTGTCATTGCATGTGTGTTCTTTTTACTAACAACAACTGGAGTCATTGCGTGTGTGTTCTTTTTACTAACAACAACTAGAGTCATTGCGTGTGTGTTCTTTTCACATACCACACATGGATCCACTAGTGTCATTTCATGTGTGCTCTTTTCACAATCCACCTATGGATCCACCAGTGTCATTGCATGTGTGCTCTTTTTACTAACAAGAACCAGAGTCATTGCATGTGTGTTCTCTTCAAGACCACACATGGATCCACCAGTGTCATTGCATGTCTGTTCTTTTTACTAACAACAACCAGAGTCATTGCATGTGTGTTCTTTTCACATACCACCTATGGATCCACCAGTGTAATTGCATGTGTGTTCTTTTTACTAACAACAACTAGAGTCATTTCATGACTGTTCTTTTCACATACCACATATGGATCCACCAGTGTCACTGAAATGTGTGTTCTCTTCAGAGACCACACATGGATCCACTAGTGTCATTGCATGTGTGTTATTTTTACTAAGAACAACCAGGGTCATTGCATGTGTGTTCTTTTCACATACCACATATGGATGCACAAGTGCCATTGCATGTGTGTTCTTTTCACATACCACCTATGGATCCACCAGTGTCATTGCATGTGTGTTCTTTTTACTACCAACAACCAGAGTCATTGAAATGTGTGTTCTTTTGACATACCACATATGGATCCACCAGTGTCATTGCATGTGTGCTTTTTTTACTAACAACAATTGGGGTCATTGCATGTGTGTTCTTTTCACATACCACATATGGATCCACCAGTGTCATTATATGTGTGCTATTTTCACAATCCACCTATGGATTCACCAGTGTCATTGCATGTGTGCTGTTTTTACTAACAACAACCAGATTCATTGCATGTGTGTTCTCTTCAGAGACCACACATGGATCCACCAGTGTCATTGCATGTGTGTTCTTTTTACTACTAACAACCAGAATCAATGCATGTGTGTTCTTTTCACATACCAGATATGGATCCACGAGTGTCATTGTATGTGTGCTCTTTCCACAATCCACCTATGGATCCACCAGTGTGATTGCATTTGTGTTCTTTTTACTAACAACAACCAGAGTCATTGAAATGTGTGTTCTTTTCACATACCACACATGGATCCACCAGTGTCATTGCATGTGTGTTCTTTTTACTAACAACCAGAGTCATTGCATGTGTGTTCTTTTCACATACCACCTATGGATCCACCAGTGCGATTGCATGTGTGTTCTTTTTACTAACAACAACTGGAGTCATTTCATGAGTGTTCTTTTCACATACCACATATGGTTCCACAAGTGTCATTGAAATGCGTGTTCTCTTCAGAGACCACACATGGATCCACCAGTGTCATTACATGCGTGTTCTTTTTACTAACAACAACCAGAGTCATTGCATGTGTGTTCTTTTCGCATACCACATATGGATCCACCAGTGTTATTGCATGTGTGTTCTTTTTAATAACAATAACCAGAGTCATTGAAATGTGTGTTATTTTCACATACCACATATGGATCCACCAGTGTCATTGCATGTGTGCTTTTTTTACTAACAACAACTGGGGTCATTGCATGTGTGTTCTCTTCAGAGACCACACATGGATCCACCAGTGTCATTGCATGTGTGTTCTTTTCACAATCCACCTATGGATCCACCAGTGTCATTGCATGTGTGCTTTTTTACTAACAACAACTGGGGTCATTGCATGTGTGTTCTCTTCAGAGACCACACATGGATCCACCAGTGTCATTGCATGTGTGTTCTTTTTACTAATAACAACCAGAGTCATTGCATGTGTGTTCTTTTCACATACCAGATATGGATCCACGAGTGTCATTGTATGTGTGCTCTTTTCACAATCCACCTATGGATCCACCAGTGTCATTGCATGTGTGTTCTTTTTACTAACAACAACCAGAGTCATTGAAATGTGTGTTCTTTTCACATACCACACATGGATCCACCAGTGTCATTGCATGTGTGTTCTTTTTACTAACAACAACCAGAGTCATTGCATGTGTGTTCTTTTCACATACCACCTATGGATCCACCAGTGCCATTGCATGTGTGTTCTTTTCATTAGCAACAACTAAAGTCATTTCATGACTGTTCTTTTGACATAGCACATATGGATCCACAAGTGTCATTGAAATGCGTGTTCTCTTTAGAAACCACACATGGATCCACCAGTGTCATTGCATGCGTGTTCTTTTTACTAACAACAACCAGAGTCATTGCATGTGTGTTCTTTTCACATACCACATATGGATCCTCCAGTGTCATTGCATGTGTGCTCTTTTCACTATCCACCTATGGATCCACCAGTGTTATTGCATGTGTGTTCTTTTTAATAACAATAACCAGAGTCATTGAAATGTGTCTTATTTTCACATACCACATATGGATCCACCAGTGTCATTGCATGTGTGCTTTTTTTACTAACAACCACTGGGGTCATTGCATGTGTGTTCTCTTCAGAGACCACACATGGATCCACTAGTGTCATTGCATGTGTGTTCTTTTCACAATCCACCTATGGATCCACCATTGTCATTGCATATGTGCTATTTTTACTAACAACAACCAGAGTCATTGCATGTGTGTTCTCTTCAGAGACCACACATGGATCCACCAGTGTCATTGCATGTGTGTTCTATTTACTAACAACAACAGAGTCATTGCATGTGTGTTCTTTTCACATACGACCTATGGATCCACCAGTGTCATTGCATGTGTGTTCTTTTTACTAACAACAACTGGAGTCATTTCATGACTGTTCCTTTCACATACCACAAATGGATCCACAAGTGTCATTAATATGCGTGTTCTCTTCAGAGACCACACATGGATCCACCAGTGTCATTGCATGTGTGTTCTTTTTACTAACAACAACCAGAGTCATTGCATGTGTGTTCTTTTCACATACCATATATGGATCCACCAGTGTGATTGCATGTGTGCTCTTTTCACTATCCACCTATGGATCCACCAGTGTTATTGCATGTGTGTTCTTTTTAATAACAACAACCAGAGTCATTGAAATGTGTGTTATTTTCACATACCACATATGGATCCACCAGTGTCATTGCATGTGTGCTTTTTTTACTAACAACAACTAGGGTCATTGCATGTGTGTTCTCTTCAGAGTCCACACATGGATCCACCAGTGTCATTGCATGTGTGTTCTTTTCACAATCCACCTATGGATCCACCAGTGTCATTGCATGTGTGTTCTTTTTACTAACAACAACCAGAGTCATTGCGTGTGTGTTCTCTTCAGAGACCACACATGGATCCACCAGTGTCATTGCATGTGTGTTCTTTTCACAATCCACCTATGGATCCACCAGTGTCATTGCATGTGTGCTCTTTTTACTACTAACAACCAGAGTCATTGCATGTGTGTTCTCTTTAGAGACCACACATGGATCCACCAGTGTCATTGCATGTGTGTTCTTTTCACAATCCACCTATGGATCCACCAGTGTCATTGCATGTGTGCTCTTTTTACTAACAACAACCAGAGTCATTGCATGTGTGTTCTCTTCAGAGACCACACATGGATCCACCAGTGTCATTGCATGTGTGTTCTTTTTACTAATAACAACCAGAGTCATTGCATATGTGTTCTTTTCACATACCAGATATGGATCCACGAGTGTCATTGTATGTGTGCTCTTTTCACAATCCACCTATGGATCCACCAGTGTCATTGCATGTGTGTTCTTTTTAATAACAACAACCAGAGTCATTGAAATGTGTGTTATTTTCACATACCACATATGGATCCACCAGTGTCATTGCATGTGTGCTTTTTTTACTAACAACAACTAGGGTCATTGCATGTGTGTTCTCTTCAGAGACCACACATGGATCCACCAGTGTCATTGCATGTGTGCTCTTTTTCCTAACAACAACCAAAGTCATTGCGTGTGTGTTCTCTTCAGAGACCACACATGGATCCACCAGTGTCATTGCATGTGTATTATTTTTACTAACAACAACCAGAGTCATTGCATGTGTGTTCTTTTCACAAACCACATATGGATCCACCAGTGTCATTGTATGTGTGCTCTTTTCACAATCCACCTATGGATCCACCAGTGTCATTGCATGTGTGCTCTTTTTACTAACAACAACTAGAGTCATTTCATGACTGTTCTTTTCACATACCACATATGGATCCACCAGTGTCATTGTATGTGTGCTCTTTTCACAATCCACCTATGGATCCACCGGTGTCATCATGTGTGCTCTTTTTACTAACAACAAGCAGAGTCATTGCATGTGTGTTCTCTTCAGAGAGTACACATGGATCCACCAGTGTCATTGCATGTGTGTTCTTGTTACTAACAACAACCAGAGTCATTGCATGTGTGTTCTTTTCACATACCACCTATGGATCCACTAGTGTCATTGCATGTGTGTTCTTTTTACTAACAACAACTGGAGTCATTTCATGACTGTTCTTTTCATATACCACATATGGATCCACCAGTGTCATTGAAATGTGTGTTCTCTTCAGAGACCACCCATGGATCCACCAGTGTCATTGCATGTGTGTTAATTTTACTAACAACAACCAGAGTCATTGCATGTGTGTGCTTTTCACATACCACATATGGATGCACCAGTGCCATTGCATGTGTGTTTTTTCACATACCACCTATGGATCCACCAGTGTCATTGCATGTGTGTTCTTTTTACTAACAACAACCAGAGTCATTGCATGTGTGTTCTTTTCACATACCACCTATGGATCCACCAGCGTCATTGCATGTGTGTTCTTTTTACTAACAACAACTGGACTCATTTCATGACTGTTCTTTTCACATACCACATATGGATCCACCAGTGTCATTTTATGTGTGCTCTTTTCACAATACTCCTATGGATCCACCAGTGGCATTGCATGTGTGCTCTTTTTACTAACAACAACCAGAGTCATTGCATGTGTGTTCTCTTTAGAGACCACACATGGTTCCACCAGTGTCATTGCATGTGTGTTCTTTTTACTAACAACAACCAGAGTCATTGCATGTGTGTTCTTTTCACATACCACCTATGGATACACCAGTGTAATTGCATGTGTGTTCTTTTTACTAACAATACCTAGAGTCATTTCATGACTGTTCTTTTCACATACCACATATGGATGCACCAGTGTCATTGAAATGTGTGTTCTCTTGAGAGACCACACATGGATCCACTAGTGTCATTGCATGTGTGTTCTTTTTACTAACAACAACTAGAGTCATGGCATGTGTGTTCTTTTCACATAGCACATATGGATCCACCAGTGTCATTGCATGTGTGCTCTTTTCACAATCCACCTATGGATCCACCAGTGTCATTGCATGTGTGTTCTTTTTACTACCAACAACCAGAGTCATTGAAATGTGTGTTCTTTTCACATACCACATATGGATCCACCAGTGTCATTGCATGTGTGTGTTTTTACTAACAACAACTGGGGTCATTGCATGTGTGTTCTTTTCACATACCACATATGGGACCACCAGTGTCATTATATGTGTGCTATTTTCACAATCCACCTATGGATTCACCAGTGTCATTGCATGTGTGCTCTTCTTACTAACAACAACCAGAGTCATTGCATGTGTGTTCTTTTCACATACCACCTATGGATCCACCATTTTCATTGCATGTGTGTTCTTTTTACTAACAACAACTGGAGTCATTGCATGTGTGTTCTTTTCACATACCACACATGGATCCACCAGTGTCATTGCATGTGTGTTCTTTTTACTAACAACAACAGGAGTCATTTCATGACTGTTCTTTTCACATACCACATATGGATCCACTAGTGTCATTGAAATGTGTGTTCTCTTCAGAGACCACACATGGATCCACTAGTGTGATTGCATGTGTGTTCTTTTTACTAACAACAACTGGAGTCATTGCATGTGTGTTCTTTTCACATACCACACATGGATCCACCAGTGTCATTGCATGTGTGTTCTTTTTACTAACAACAACCAGAGTCATTGTGGGTGTGTTCTTTTCACATACCACCTTTGGATCCACCAGTGTCATTGCATATGTGTTCTTTTTACTAACAACAACCAGAGTCATTGAAATATGTGTTGTTTTCACATACCACACATGGATCCACCAGTGTCATTGCATGTGTATTCTTTTTACTAACAACAACCAGAGTCATTGCATGTGTGTTCTTTTCACATACCACCTATGGATCCACTAGTGTAATTGCATGTGTGTTCTTTTTACTAACAATACCTAGAGTCACTTCATGACTGTTCTTTTCACATACCACATATGGATCCACCAGTGTCATTGAAATGTGTGTTCTCTTCAGAGACCACACATGGATCCACTAGTGTCATTGCATGTGTGTTCTTTTTACTAACAACAACTGGAGTCATTGCATGTGTGTTCTTTTCACATACCACACATGGATCCAGCAGTGTCATTGCATGTGTGCTCTTTTCACAATCCACCTATGGATCCACCAGTGTCATTGCATGTGTGTTCTTTTTACTAACCACAACCAGAGTCATTGAAATATGTGTTGTTTTCACATACCACACATGGATCCACCAGTGTCATTGCATGTGTATTCTTTTTACTAACAACAACCAGAGTCATTGCATGTGTGTTCTTTTGACATACCACCTATGGATCCACCAGTGTCATTGCATGTGTGTTCTTTTTACTAACAACAACCAGAGTCATTGCATGTGTGTTCTTTTCACATACCACCTATGGATCCACCAGTGTCATTGCATGAGTGTTCTTTTTACTAACAACAACTAGAGTCATTTCATGACTGTTCTTTTCACATACCACATATGGATCCACCAGTGTCAGTGTATGTGTGCTCTTTTCACAATCCACCTATGGATCCACCAGTGTCATTGCATGTGTGCTCTTTTTACTAACAACAACCAGAGTCATTGCATGTGTGTTCTCTTCAGAGACCACACATGGATCCACCAGTGTCATTGCACGTGTGTTCTTTTTTACTAACAACAACCAGAGTCATTGCATGTGTGTTCTTTTCACATACCACCTATGGATCCACTAGTGTCATTGCATGTGTGTTCTTTTTACTAACAACAACTAGAGTCATTTCATGACTGTTCTTTTCATATACCACATATGGATCCACCAGTGTCATTGAAATGTGTGTTCTCTTCAGAGACCACACATGGATCCACCAGTGTCATTGCATGTTGTTATTTTTACTAACAACAACCAGAGTCATTGCATGTGTGTTCTTTTCACATACCACATATGGATGCACCAGTGCCATTGCATGTGTGCTCTTTTCACAATCCACCTATGGATCCACCAGTGTCATTGCATGTGTGTTCTATTTACTAACATCAACCAGAGTCATTGAAATGTGTGTTCTTTTCACATACCACATATGTATCCACCAGTGTCATTGCATGTGTGCTTTTTTACTAACAACAACTGGGGTCATTGTATGTGTGTTCTCTTCAGGGACCACACATGGATCCACCAATGTCATTGCATGTGTGTTCTTTTCACAATCCACCTATGGATCCACCAGTGTCATTGCATGTGTGCTCTTTTTACTAAAAAGAACCAGAGTCATTGCATGTGTGTTCTCTTCAAGACCTCACATGGATCCACCAGTGTCGTTGCATGTGTGTTCTTTTTACTAACAACAACCAGAGTCATTGCATGTGTGTTCTTTTCACATACCACCTATGGATACACCAGTGTAATTGCATGTGTGTTCTTTTTACTAACAATACCTAGAGTCATTTCATGACTGTTATTTTCACATACCACATATGGATCCACCAGTGTCATTGAAATGTGTGTTCTCCTCACAGACCACACATGGATCCACTAGTGTTATTGCATGTGTGTTCTTTTTACTAACAACAACTAGAGTCATGGCCTGTGTGTTCTTTTCACATAGCACATATGGATCCACCAGCGTCATTGCATGTGTGCTCTTTTCACAATCCACCTATTGATCCACCAGTGTCATTGCATGTGTGTTCTTTTTACTACCAACAACCAGAGTCATTGAAATGTGTGTTATTTTCACATACCACATATGGATCCACCCAGTGTCATTGCATGTGTGCTTTTTTACTAACGACAATTGGGGTCATTGCATGTGTGTTCTTTTCACATACCACATATGGATCCACCACTGTCATTATATGTGTGCTATTTTCATAATCCACCTATGGATTCACCAGTGTCATTGCATGTGTGCTCTTCTTACTAACAACAACCAGAGTCATTACACGTGTGTTCTTTTCACATACCACCTATGGATCCACCATTGTCATTGCATGTGTGTTCTTTTTACTAACAACAATTGGAGTCATTTCATGACTGTTCTTTTCACATACCACATATGGATCCACCAGTGTCATTGAAATGTGTGTTCTCTTCAGAGACCACACATGGATCCACTAGTGTCATTGCATGTGTGTTCTTTTTACTAACAACTACTGGAGTGATTGCATGTGTTTTCTTTTCACATACCACACATGGATCCACCAGTGTCATTGCATGTGTGTTCTTTTTACTAACAACAACCAGAGTCATTGCGGGTGTGTTCTTTTCACATACCACCTATGGATCCACCAGTGTCATTACATGTGTGTTCTTTTTACTAACAACAACTAGAGTCATTCCATGACTGTTCTTTTCACATACCACATATGGATCCACAAGTGTCATTGAAATGTGTGTTCTCTTCAGAGACCACACATGGATCCACCAGTGTCATTGCACGTGTGTTCTTTTTACTAACAATAACCAGAGTCATTGCATGTGTGTTCTTTTCACATACCACATATGGATCCACCAGTGTCATTGCGTGTGTGCTCTTTTCACTATCCACCTATGGATCCACCAGTGTTATTACATGTGTGTTCTTTTTAATAACAACGGGAGTCATTGAAATGTGTGTTATTTTCATATACCACATATGGATCCACTAGAGTCATTGCATGTGTTCTCTTTTCACAATCCATCTATGGATCCACCAGTGTCATTACATGTGTGTTCTGTTCACAATCCACCTATGGATCCACCAGTGTCATTGCATGTGTGCTCTTTTTACTAACAACAACCAGTCATTGCATGTGTGTTCTCTTCAGAGACCACACATGGATCCACCAGTGTCATTGCATGTGTGTTCTTTTCACATACCACATATGGATCCACCAGTGTCATTGTATGTGTGCTCTTTTCACAATCCACCTATGGATCCACCAGTGTCAATGCATGTGTGTTCTTTTTACTAACAACAACGAGAGTCATTGCATGTGTGTTCTTTTCACATACCACCTATGGATCCACCAGTGTTATTGCATGTGTGTTCTTTTTACTAACAATAACTAGAGTCATTTTATGACTGTTCTTTTCACATACCACATATGGATCCACCAGTGTCATTGAAATGTGTGTTCTCTTCAGAGACCACACATGGATCCACAAGTGTCATTGGATGTGTGTTCTTTTTACTAACAACAACTAGAGTCATTGCATGTGTATTCTTTTCACATAGCACATATGGATCCACCAGTGTCATTGCATGTGTGCTCTTTTCACAATCCACCTATGGATCCACCAGTGTCATTGCATGTGTGCTCTTTTTACTACCAACAACTAGAGTCATTGAAATGTGTGTTCTTTTCACATACCACATATGGATCCACCAGTGTCATTGCATGTGTGCTTTTTTACTAACAACAACTGGGATCATTGCATGTGTGTTCTTTTCACATACCACATATGGATCCACCAGTGTCATTATATGTGTGCTATTTTCACAATCCACCTATGGATTCACCGGTGTCATTGCATGTGTGCTGTTTATACTAACAGCAACCGGAGTCATTGCATGTGTGTTCTCTTCAGAGACCACACATGGATCCACCAGTGTCATTGCATGTGTGTACTTTTTACTAATAACAACCAGATTCATTGCATGTGTGCTCTTTTCACAATCCACCTATGGATCCACCAGTGTCATTGCATGTGTGTTCTTTTTACTACCAACAACCAGAGTCATTGAAATGTGTGTTCTTTTCACATACCACACATGGATCCACCAGTGTCATTGCATGTGTGTTGTTTTTACTAACAAAAACCAGAGTCAATTAAATGTGTGTTCTTTTCACATACCACACATGGATCCACCAGTGTCATTGCATGTGTGTTCTTTTTACTAACAACAACCAGTCATTGCATGTGTGTTCTTGTCACATACCACCTATGGATCCACCAGTGCCATTGCATGTGTGTTCTTTTTACTAACAACAACTGAAGTCATTTCATGACTGTTCTTTTGACATACCACATATGGATCCACAAGTGTCATTGAAATGCGTGTTCTCTTTAGAGACCACACATGGATCCACCAGTGTCATTGCATGCGTGTTCTTTTTACTAACAACAACCGGAGTCATTGCATGTGTGTTCTTTTCACATAGCACATATGGATCCTCCAGTGTCATTGCATGTGTGCTCTTTTCACTATCCACCTATGGATCCACCAGTGTTATTCCATGTGTGTTCTTTTTAATAACAATAACCAGTGTCATTGAAATGTGTCTTATTTTCACATACCACATATGGATCCACCAGTGTCATTGCATGTGTGCTTTTTTACTAACAACAACTAGGGTCATAGCATGTGTGTTCTCTTCAGAGACCACACATGGATCCACAACTGTCATTGCATGTGTGTTCTTTTCACAATCCACCTATGGATCCACCATTGTCATTGCATGTGTGCTATTTTTACTAACAACAACCAGAGTCATGGCATGTGTGTTCTCTTCAGAGACCACACATGGATCCACCAGTGTCATTGCATGTGTGTTCTATTTACTAACAACAACAGAGTCATTGCATGTGTGTTCTTTTCACATACCACCTATGGATCCACCAGTGTCATTGCATGTGTGTTCTTTTTACTAACAACAACTAGAGTCATTTCATGACTGTTCCTTTCACATACCACAAATGGATCCACAAGTGTCATTAATATGCGTGTTCTCTTCAGAGACCACACATGGATCCACCAGTGTCATTGCATGTGTGTTCTTTTTACTAACAACAACCAGAGTCATTGCATGTGTGTTCTTTTGACATACCACCTATGGATCCACCAGTGTCATTGCATGTGTGTTCTTTTTACTAACAACAACTGGAGTCATTTCATGACTATTCTTTTCACATACCACATATGGATCCACCAGTGTCATTGTATGTGTGCTCTTTTCACAATCCACCTATGGATCCACCAGTGTCATTGCATGTGTGCTCTTTTTACTAACAACAACCATAGTCATTGCATGTGTGTTCTCTTCAGAGACCACACATGGATCCACCAGTGTCATTGCATGTGTGTTCTTGTTACTAACAACAACCAGAGTCATTGCATGTGTGTTCTTTTCACATACCACCTGTGGATCCACTAGTGTTATTCCATGTGTGTTCTTTTTACTAACAACAACTGGAGTCATTTCATGACTGTTCTTTTGATATACCACATATGGATCCACCAGTGTCATTGAAATGTGTGTTCTCTTCAGAGACCATACATGGATCCACCATTGTCATTGCATGTGTGTTATTTTACTAACAACAACCAGAGTTAATGCATGTGTGTTCTTTTCACATACCACATATGGATCCACCAGTGTCATTATATGTGTGCTATTTTCACAATCCAATTATGGATTCACCAGTGTCATTGCATGTGTGCTGTTTTTACTAACAACAACCAGAGTCATTGCATGTGTGTTCTCTTTAGAGACCACACATGGATCCACCAGTGTCATTGCATGTGTGTTCTTTTTACTAATAACAACCAGATTCATTGCATGTGTGCTCTTTTCACAATCCACCTATGGATCCACCAGTGTCATTGCATGTGTGTTCTTTTTACTACCAACAACCAGAGTCATTGAAATGTGTGTTCTTTTCACATACCACACATGGATCCACCAGTGTCATAGCATGTGTGTTCTTTTTACTAACAACAACCAGAGTCATTGCATGTGTGTTCTTTTCACATACCACCTATGGATCCACCAGTGCCATTGCATGTGTGTTCTTTTTACTAACAACAACTGAAGTCATTTCATGACTGTTCTTTTGACATACCACATATGGATCCACAAGTGTCATTGAAATGCGTGTTCTCTTTAGAGACCACACATGGATCCACCAGTGTCATTGCATGCGTGTTCTTTTTACTAACAACAACCGGAGTCATTGCATGTGTGTTCTTTTCACATACCGCATATGGATCCTCCAGTGTCATTGCATGTGTGCTCTTTTCACTATCCACCTATGGATCCACCAGTGTTATTGCATGTGTGTTCTTTTTAATAACAATAACCAGAGTCATTGAAATGTGTCTTATTTTCACATACCACATATGGATCCACCCGTGTCATTGCATGTGTGCTTTTTTACTAACAACAACTGGGGTCATTGCATGTGTGTTCTCTTCAGAGAACACACATGGATCCACTAGTGTCATTGCATGTGTGTTCTTTTCACAATCCACCTATGGATCCACCATTGTCATTGCATGCGTGCTATTTTTACTAACAACAACCAGAGTCATTGCACGTGTGTTCTCTTCAGAGACCACACATGGATCCACCAGTGTCATTGCATGTGTGTTCTATTTACTAGCAACAACAGAGTAATTGCATGTGTGTTCTTTTCACATACCACCTATGGATCCACCAGTGTCATTGCATGTGTGTACTTTTTACTAACAACAACTGGAGTCATTTCATGACTGTTCCTTTCACATACCACAAATGGATCCACAAGTGTCATTAATATGCGTGTTCTCTTCAGAGACCACACATGGATCCACCAGTGTCATTGCATGTGTGTTCTTTTTACTAACAACAACCAGAGTCATTGCATGTGTGTTCTTTTGACATACCACCTATGGATCCACCAGTGTCATTGCATGTGTGTTCTTTTTACTAACAACAACTGGAGTCATTTCATGACTGTTCTTTTCACATACCACATATGGATCCACCAGTGTCATTGTATGTGTGCTCTTTTCACAATCCACCTATGGATCCACCAGTGTCATTGCATGTGTGCTCTTTTTACTAACAACAACCAGAGTCATTGCATGTGTGTTCTTTAAACATACCACCTATGGATCCACCAGTGTCATTGCATGTGTGTTCTTTTTACTAACAACAACCAGAGTCATTGCATGTGTGTTCTTTTCACATACCACCTATGGATCCACCAGTGTCATTGCATGTGTGTTCTTTTTACTAACAACAACTGGAGTCATTTCATGACTGTTCTTTTCACAGACCACATATGGATCCACAAGTGTCATTGTATGTGTGCTCATTTCACAATCCACCTATGGATCCACCAGTGTTATTGCATGTGTGCTCTTTTTACTAACAACAACCAGAGTCATTGCATGTGTGTTCTCTTTAGAGACCACACATGGATCCACCAGTGTCATTGCATGTGTGTTCTTTTTAATAACAACAACCAGAGTCATTGAAATGTGTGTTATTTTCACATACCAGATATGGATCCACCAGTGTCATTGCATGTGTGCTTTTTTTACTAACAGCAACTAGGGTCATTGCATGTGTGTTCTCTTCAGAGACCACACATGGATCCACCGGTGTCATTGCATGTGTGTTCTTTTCACAATCCACCTATGGATCCACCAGTGTCATTGCATGTGTGCTCTTTTTACTAACAACAACCAGAGTCATTGCATGTGTGTTCTCTTCAGAGACCACACATGGATCCACCAGTGTCATTGCATGTGTATTCTTTTTACTAACAACAACCAGAGTCATTGCATGTGTTCTTTTCACAAACCACATATAGATCCACCAGTGTCATTGTATGTGTGCTCTTTTCACAATCCACCTATGGATCCACCAGTGTCATTGCATGTGTGCTCCTTTTACTAACAACAACCAGAGTCATTGCATGTGTGTTCTTTTCACATACCACCTATGGATCCAGCAGTGTCATTGCATGTGTGTTCTTTTTACTAACAACAACCAGAGTCATTGCATGTGTGTTCTTTTGACATACCACCTATGGATCCACCAGTGTCATTGCATGTGTGTTCTTTTTACTAACAACATCTGGAGTCATTTCATGACTGTTCTTTTCACATACCACATATGGATCCACCAGTGTCATTGTATGTGTGCTCTTTTCACAATCCACCTATGGATCCACCAGTGTCATTGCATGTGTGCTCTTTTTACTAACAACAACCATAGTCATTGCATGTGTGTTCTCTTCAGAGACCACACATGGATCCACCAGTGTCATTGCATGTGTGTTATTTTTACTAACAACAACCAGAGTCATTGCATGTGTGTTCTTTTCACATACCACATATGGATGCACCAGTGTCATTGCATGTTTGTTCTTTTTACTAACAACAACCAGAGTCATTGCATGTGTGTTCTTTTCACATACCACCTATGGATCCACCAGTGTCATTGCATGTGTGTTCTTTTTACTAACAACAACTAGAGTCATTTCATGACTGTTCTTTTCACATACCACATATGGATCCACCAGTGTCATTGTATGTGTGCTCTTTTCACAATCCACCTATGGATCCACCAGTGTCATTGCATGTGTGCTCTTTTTACTAACAACAACCAGAGTCATTGCATGTGTGTTCTCTTTAGAGACCACACATGGATCCACCAGTGTCATTGCATGTGTGTTCTTTTTACTAACAACAACCTGAGTCATTGCATGTGTGTTCTTTTCACATACCACCTATGGATACACTAGTGTAATTGCATGTGTGTTCTTTTTACTAACAATACCTAGAGTCATTTCATGACTGTTCTTTTCACATACCACATATGGATCCACAAGTGTCATTGAAATGTGTGTTCTCTTCAGAGACCACACATGGATCCACTAGTGTCATTGCATGTGTGTTCTTTTTACTAACAACAACTGGAGTCATGCCTGTGTGTTCTTTTCACATAGCACATATGGATCCACCAGTGTCATTGCATGTGTGCTCTTTTCACAATCCACCTATGGATCCACCAGTGTCATTGCATGTGTGTTCTTTTTACTACCAACAACCAGAGTCATTGAAATGTGTGTTCTTTTCACATACCACACATGGATCCACCAGTGTCATTGCATGTGTGCTCTTTTCAGAATCCACCTGTGGATCCACCAGTGTCATTGCATGTGTGTTCTTTTTACTAATAACAACCAGAGTCATTTAAATGTGTGTTCTTTTCACATACCACACATGGATCCACCAGTGTCATTGCATGTGTGCTCTTTTCAGAATCCACCTATGGATCCACCAGTGTCATTGCATGTGTGTTCTTTTTACTAACAACAACCAGAGTCATTGAAATATGTGTTGTTTTCACATACCACACATGGATCCACCAATGTCATTGCATGTGTATTCTTTTTACTAACAACAACCAGAGTCATTGCATGTGTGTTCTTTTCACAAACCACATATGGATCCACCAGTGTCATTGTATGTGTGCTCTTTTCACAATCCACCTATGGATCCACCAGTGTCATTGCATGTGTGCTCGTTTTACTATCAACAACCAGAGTCATTGCACGTGTGTTCTTTTCACATACCACCTATGGATCCACCAGTGTCATTGCATTTGTGTTCTTTTTACTAACAACAACTGGAGTCATTTCATGACTGTTCTTTTCACATACCACATATGGATCCACAAGTGTCATTGTATGTGTGCTCTTTTCACAATCCACCTATGGATCCACCAGTGTCATTGCATGTGTCCTCTTTTTACTAACAACAACCAGAGTCATTGCATGTGTGTTCTCTTTAGAGACCACACATGGATCCACCAGTGTCATTGCATGTGTGTTCTTTTTAATAACAACAACCAGAGTCATTGAAATGTGTGTTATTTTCACATACCAGATATGGATCCACCAGTGTCATTGCATGTGTGCTTTTTTTACTAACAGCAACTAGGGTCATTGCATGTGTGTTCTCTTCAGAGACCACACATGGATCCACCGGTGTCATTGCATGTGTGTTCTTTTCACAATCCACCTATGGATCCACCAGTGTCATTGCATGTGTGCTCTTTTTACTAACAACAACCAGAGTCATTGCATGTGTGTTCTCTTCAGAGACCACACATGGATCCACCAGTGTCATTGCATGTGTATTCTTTTTACTAACAACAACCAGAGTCATTGCATGTGTTCTTTTCACAAACCACATATAGATCCACCAGTGTCATTGTATGTGTGCTCTTTTCACAATCCACCTATGGATCCACCAGTGTCATTGCATGTGTGCTCCTTTTACTAACAACAACCAGAGTCATTGCATGTGTGTTCTTTTCACATACCACCTATGGATCCAGCAGTGTCATTGCATGTGTGTTCTTTTTACTAACAACAACCAGAGTCATTGCATGTGTGTTCTTTTGACATACCACCTATGGATCCACCAGTGTCATTGCATGTGTGTTCTTTTTACTAACAACATCTGGAGTCATTTCATGACTGTTCTTTTCACATACCACATATGGATCCACCAGTGTCATTGTATGTGTGCTCTTTTCACAATCCACCTATGGATCCACCAGTGTCATTGCATGTGTGCTCTTTTTACTAACAACAACCATAGTCATTGCATGTGTGTTCTCTTCAGAGACCACACATGGATCCACCAGTGTCATTGCATGTGTGTTATTTTTACTAACAACAACCAGAGTCATTGCATGTGTGTTCTTTTCACATACCACATATGGATGCACCAGTGTCATTGCATGTTTGTTCTTTTTACTAACAACAACCAGAGTCATTGCATGTGTGTTCTTTTCACATACCACCTATGGATCCACCAGTGTCATTGCATGTGTGTTCTTTTTACTAACAACAACTAGAGTCATTTCATGACTGTTCTTTTCACATACCACATATGGATCCACCAGTGTCATTGTATGTGTGCTCTTTTCACAATCCACCTATGGATCCACCAGTGTCATTGCATGTGTGCTCTTTTTACTAACAACAACCAGAGTCATTGCATGTGTGTTCTCTTTAGAGACCACACATGGATCCCCCAGTGTCATTGCATGTGTGTTCTTTTTACTAACAACAACCTGAGTCATTGCATGTGTGTTCTTTTCACATACCACCTATGGATACACTAGTGTAATTGCATGTGTGTTCTTTTTACTAACAATACCTAGAGTCATTTCATGACTGTTCTTTTCACATACCACATATGGATCCACAAGTGTCATTGAAATGTGTGTTCTCTTCAGAGACCACACATGGATCCACTAGTGTCATTGCATGTGTGTTCTTTTTACTAACAACAACTGGAGTCATGCCTGTGTGTTCTTTTCACATAGCACATATGGATCCACCAGTGTCATTGCATGTGTGCTCTTTTCACAATCCACCTATGGATCCACCAGTGTCATTGCATGTGTGTTCTTTTTACTACCAACAACCAGAGTCATTGAAATGTGTGTTCTTTTCACATACCACACATGGATCCACCAGTGTCATTGCATGTGTGCTCTTTTCAGAATCCACCTGTGGATCAACCAGTGTCATTGCATGTGTGTTCTTTTTACTAATAACAACCAGAGTCATTTAAATGTGTGTTCTTTTCACATACCACACATGGATCCACCAGTGTCATTGCATGTGTGCTCTTTTCAGAATCCACCTATGGATCCACCAGTGTCATTGCATGTGTGTTCTTTTTACTAACAACAACCAGAGTCATTGAAATATGTGTTGTTTTCACATACCACACATGGATCCACCAATGTCATTGCATGTGTATTCTTTTTACTAACAACAACCAGAGTCATTGCATGTGTGTTCTTTTCACAAACCACATATGGATCCACCAGTGTCATTGTATGTGTGCTCTTTTCACAATCCACCTATGGATCCACCAGTGTCATTGCATGTGTGCTCGTTTTACTATCAACAACCAGAGTCATTGCACGTGTGTTCTTTTCACATACCACCTATGGATCCACCAGTGTCATTGCATTTGTGTTCTTTTTACTAACAACAACTGGAGTCATTTCATGACTGTTCTTTTCACATACCACATATGGATCCACAAGTGTCATTGTATGTGTGCTCTTTTCACAATCCACCTATGGATCCACCAGTGTCATTGCATGTGTCCTCTTTTTACTAACAACAACCAGAGTCATTGCATGTGTGTTCTCTTCAGAGACCACACATGGATCCACCAGTGTCATTGCATGTGTGCTCTTTTTACTAACAACAACCAGATTCATTGCATGTGTGTTCTCTTCAGAGACCACACATGGATCCACCAGTGTCATTGCATGTGTGTTCTTTTCACAATCCACCTATGGATCCACCTGTGTCATTGCATGTGTGCTTTTTTTACTAACAACAACTGGGGTCATTACATGTATGTTCTCTTCAGAGACCACACATGGATCCACCAGTGTCATTGCATGTGTATTCTTTTTACTAACAACAACCGGAGTCATTGCATGTGTGTTCTTTTCACATAGCACATATGGATCCTCCAGTGTCATTGCATGTGTGCTCTTTTCACTATCCACCTATGGATCCACCAGTGTTATTCCATGTGTGTTCTTTTTAATAACAATAACCAGAGTCATTGAAATGTGTCTTATTTTCACATACCACATATGGATCCACCAGTGTCATTGCATGTGTGCTTTTTTTACTAACAACAACTAGGGTCATAGCATGTGTGTTCTCTTCAGAGACCACACATGGATCCACAACTGTCATTGCATGTGTGTTCTTTTCACAATCCACCTATGGATCCACCATTGTCATTGCATGTGTGCTATTTTTACTAACAACAACCAGAGTCATTGCATGTGTGTTCTCTTCAGAGACCACACATGGATCCACCAGTGTCATTGCATGTGTGTTCTATTTACTAACAACAACAGAGTCATTGCATGTGTGTTCTTTTCACATACCACCTATGGATCCACCAGTGTCATTGCATGTGTGTTCTTTTTACTAACAACAACTAGAGTCATTTCATGACTGTTCCTTTCACATACCACAAATGGATCCACAAGTGCCATTAATATGCGTGTTCTCTTCAGAGACCACACATGGATCCACCAGTGTCATTGCATGTCTGTTCTTTTTACTAACAACAACCAGAGTCATTGCATGTGTGTTCTTTTGACATACCACCTATGGATCCACCAGTGTCATTGCATGTGTGTTCTTTTTACTAACAACAACTGGAGTCATTTCATGACTGTTCTTTTCACATACCACATATGGATCCACCAGTGTCATTGTATGTGTGCTCTTTTCACAATCCACCTATGGATCCACCAGTGTCATTGCATGTGTGCTCTTTTTACTAACAACAACCATAGTCATTGCATGTGTGTTCTCTTCAGAGACCACACATGGATCCACCAGTGTCATTGCATGTGTGTTCTTGTTACTAACAACAACCAGAGTCATTGCATGTGTGCTCTTTTCACATACCACCTGTGGATCCACTAGTGTCATTCCATGTGTGTTCTTTTTACTAACAACAACTGGAGTCATTTCATGACTGTTCTTTTCATATACCACATATGGATCCACCAGTGTCATTGAAATGTGTGTTCTCTTCAGAGACCATACATGGATCCACCATTGTCATTGCATGTGTGTTATTTTACTAACAACAACCAGAGTCAATGCATGTGTGTTCTTTTCACATACCACATATGGATCCACCAGTGTCATTATATGTGTGCTATTTTCACAATCCAATTATGGATTCACCAGTGTCATTGCATGTGTGCTGTTTTTACTAACAACAACCAGAGTCATTGCATGTGTGTTCTCTTTAGAGACCACACATGGATCCACCAGTGTCATTGCATGTGTGTTCTTTTTACTAATAACAACCAGATTCATTGCATGTGTGCTCTTTTCACAATCCACCTATGGATCCACCAGTGTCATTGCATGTGTGTTCTTTTTACTACCAACAACCAGAGTCATTGAAATGTGTGTTCTTTTCACATACCACACATGGATCCACCAGTGTCATAGCATGTGTGTTCTTTTTACTAACAACAACCAGAGTCATTGCATGTGTGTTCTTTTCACATACCACCTATGGATCCACCAGTGCCATTGCATGTGTGTTCTTTTTACTAACAACAACTGAAGTCATTTCATGACTGTTCTTTTGACATACCACATATGGATCCACAAGTGTCATTGAAATGCGTGTTCTCTTTAGAGACCACACATGGATCCACCAGTGTCATTGCATGCGTGTTCTTTTTACTAACAACAACCGGAGTCATTGCATGTGTGTTCTTTTCACATACCGCATATGGATCCTCCAGTGTCATTGCATGTGTGCTCTTTTCACTGTCCACCTATGGATCCACCAGTGTTATTGCATGTGTGTTCTTTTTAATAACAATAACCAGAGTCATTGAAATGTGTCTTATTTTCACATACCACATATGGATCCACCAGTGTCATTGCATGTGTGCTTTTTTACTAACAACAACTGGGGTCATTGCATGTGTGTTCTCTTCAGAGAACACACATGGATCCACTAGTGTCATTGCATGTGTGTTCTTTTCACAATCCACCTATGGATCCACCATTGTCATTGCATGTGTGCTATTTTTACTAACAACAACCAGAGTCATTGCACGTGTGTTCTCTTCAGAGACCACACATGGATCCACCAGAGTCATTGCATGTGTGTTCTATTTACTAACAACAACAGAGTCATTGCATGTGTGTTCTTTTCACATACCACCTATGGATCCACCAGTGTCATTGCATGTGTGTACTTTTTACTAACAACAACTGGAGTCATTTCATGACTGTTCCTTTCACATACCACAAATGGATCCACAAGTGTCACTAATATGCGTGTTCTCTTCAGAGACCACACATGGATCCACCAGTGTCATTGCATGTGTGTTCTTTTTACTAACAACAACCAGAGTCATTGCATGTGTGTTCTTTTGACATACCACCTATGGATCCACCAGTGTCATTGCATGTGTGTTCTTTTTACTAACAACAACTGGAGTCATTTCATGACTGTTCTTTTCACATACCACATATGGATCCACCAGTGTCATTGTATGTGTGCTCTTTTCACAATCCACCTATGGATCCACCAGTGTCATTGCATGTGTGCTCTTTTTACTAACAACAACCAGAGTCATTGCATGTGTGTTCTTTAAACATACCACCTATGGATCCACCAGTGTCATTGCATGTGTGTTCTTTTTACTAGGAACAACCAGAGTCATTGCATGTGTGTTCTTTGCACATACCACCTATGGATCCACTAGTGTCATTGCATGTGTGTTCTTTTTACTAACAACAACTGGAGTCATTTCATGACTGTTCTTTTCACAGACCACATATGGATCCACCAGTGTCATTGTATGTGTGCTCTTTTCACAATCCACCTATGGATCCACCAGTGTTATTGCATGTGTGCTCTTTTTACTAACAACAACAAGAGTCATTGCATGTGTGTTCTCTTTAGAGACCACACATGGATCCACCAGTGTCATTGCATGTGTGTTCTTTTTAATAACAACAACCAGAGTCATTGAAATCTGTGTTATTTTCACATACCAGATATGGATCCACCAGTGTCATTGCATGTGTGCTTTTTTTACTAACAGCAACTAGGGTCATTGCATGTGTGTTCTCTTCAGAGACCACACATGGATCCACCGGTGTCATTGCATGTGTGTTCTTTTCACAATCCACCTATGGATCCACCAGTGTCATTGCATGTGTGCTCTTTTTACTAACAACAACCAGAGTCATTGCATGTGTGTTCTCTTCAGAGACCACACATGGATCCACCAGTGTTATTGCATGTGTATTCTTTTTACTAACAACAACCAGAGTCATTGCATGTGTTCTTTTCACAAACCACATATAGATCCACCAGTGTCATTGTATGTGTGCTCTTTTCACAATCCACCTATGGATCCACCAGTGTCATTGCATGTGTGCTCCTTTTACTAACAACAACCAGAGTCATTGCATGTGTGTTCTTTTCACATACCACCTATGGATCCAGCAGTGTCATTGCATGTGTGTTCTTTTTACTAACAACAACCAGAGTCATTGCATGTGTGTTCTTTTGACATACCACCTATGGATCCACCAGTGTCATTGCATGTGTGTTCTTTTTACTAACAACAACTGGAGTCATTTCATGACTGTTCTTTTCACATACCACATATGGATCCACCAGTGTCATTGTATGTGTGCTCTTTTCACAATCCACCTATGGATCCACCAGTGTCATTGCATGTGTGCTCTTTTTACTAACAACAACCATAGTCATTGCATGTGTGTTCTCTTCAGAGACCACACATGGATCCACCAGTGTCATTGCATGTTTGTTCTTTTTACTAACAACAACCAGAGTCATTGCATGTGTGTTCTTTTCACATACCACCTATGGATCCACCAGTGTCATTGCATGTGTGTTCTTTTTACTAACAACAAGTGGACTCATTTCATGACTGTTCTTTTCACATACCACATATGGATCCACCAGTGTCATTGTATGTGTGCTCTTTTCACAATCCACCTATGGATCCACCAGTGTCATTGCATGTGTGCTCTTTTTACTAACAACAACCAGAGTCATTGCATGTGTGTTCTCTTTAGAGACCACACATGGATCCACCAGTGTCATTGCATGTGTGTTCTTTTTACTAACAACAACCTGAGTCATTGCATGTGTGTTCTTTTCACATACCACCTATGGATACACTAGTGTAATTGCATGTGTGTTCTTTTTACTAACAATACCTAGAGTCATTTCATGACTGTTCTTTTCACATACCACATATGGATCCACAAGTGTCATTGAAATGTGTGTTCTCTTCAGAGACCACACATGGATCCACTAGTGTCATTGCATGTGTGTTCATTTTACTAACAACAACTGGAGTCATGGCCTGTGTGTTCTTTTCACATAGCACATATGGATCCACCAGTGTCATTGCATGTGTGCTCTTTTCACAATCCACCTATGGATCCACCAGTGTCATTGCATGTGTGTTCTTTTTACTACCAACAACCAGAGTCATTGAAATGTGTGTTCTTTTCACATACCACACATGGATCCACCAGTGTCATTGCATGTGTGCTCTTTTCAGAATCCACCTGTGGATCCACCAGTGTCATTGCATGTGTGTTCTTTTTACTAATAACAACCAGAGTCATTTAAATGTGTGTTCTTTTCACATACCACACATGGATCCACCAGTGTCATTGCATGTGTGCTCTTTTCAGAATCCACCTATGGATCCACCAGTGTCATTGCATGTGTGTTCTTTTTACTAACAACAACCAGAGTCATTGAAATATGTGTTGTTTTCACATACCACACATGGATCCACCAATGTCATTGCATGTGTATTCTTTTTACTAACAACAACCAGAGTCATTGCATGTGTGTTCTTTTCACAAACCACATATGGATCCACCAGTGTCATTGTATGTGTGCTCTTTTCACAATCCACCTATGGATCCACCAGTGTCATTGCATGTGTGCTCGTTTTACTATCAACAACCAGAGTCATTGCATGTGTGTTCTTTTCACATACCACCTATGGATCCACCAGTGTCATTGCATGTGTGTTCTTTTTACTAACAACAACCATAGTCATTCCATGTGTGTTCTTTTGACATACCACCTATGGATCCACCAGTGTCATTGAATGTGTGTTCTTTTTACTAACAACAACTGGAATCATTTCATGACTGTTCTTTTCACATACCACATATGGATCCACCAGTGTCATTGTATGTGTGCTCTTTTCACAATCCACCTATGGATCCACCAGTGTCATTGCATGTGTGCTCTTTTTACTAACAACAACCAGAGTCATTGCATGTGTGTTCTTTTCACATACCACCTATGGATCCACCAGTGTCATTGCATGTGTGTTCTTTTTACTAACAACAACCAGAGTCATTGCATGTGTGTTCTTTTCACATACCACCTATGGATCCACCAGTGTCATTGCAAGTGTGTTCTTTTTACTAACAACAACTGGAGTCATTTCATGACTGTTCTTTTCACATACCACATATGGATCCACCAGTGTCATTGTATGTGTGCTCTTTTCACAATCCACCTATGGATCCACCAGTGTCATTGCATGTGTCCTCTTTTTACTAACAACAACCAGAGTCATTGCATGTGTGTTCTCTTCAGAGACCACACATGGATCCACCAGTGTCATTGCATGTGTGTTCTTGTTACTAACAACAACCAGAGTCATTGCATGTGTGTTCTTTTCACATACCACCTATGGATCCACTAGTGTCATTGCATGTGTGTTCTTTTTACTAACAACAACTGGAGTCATTTCATGACTGTTCTTTTCATATACCACATATGGATCCACCAGTGTCATTGAAATGTGTGTTCTCTTCAGAGACCACAGATGGATCCACCAGTGTCATTGCATGTGTGTTATTTTTACTAACAACAACCAGAGTCATTGCATGTGTGTTCTTTTCACATATCACAGATGGATGCACCAGTGCCATTGCATGTGTGTTCTTTTCACATACCACCTATGGATCCACCAGTGTCATTGCATGTGTGTTCTTTTTACTAACAACAACCAGAGTCATTGCATGTGTGTTCTTTTCACATACCACCTATGGATCCACTAGTGTCATTGCATGTGTGTTCTTTTTACTAACAACAACTGGACTCATTTCATGACTGTTCTTTTCACATACCACATATGGATCCACCAGTGTCATTGTATGTGTGCTCTTTTCACAATCCACCTATGGATCCACCAGTGTCATTGCATGTGTCTTCTTTTTACTAACAACAACCAGAGTCATTGCATGTGTGTTCTTTTCACATACCACCTATGGATACACCAGTCTAATTGCATGTGTGTTCTTTTTACTAACAATACCTAGAGTCATTTCATGACTGTTCTTTTCACATACCACATATGGATCCACTAGTGTCATTGAAATGTGTGTTCTCTTCAGAGACCACACATGGATCCACTAGTGTCATTGCATGTGTGTTCTTTTTACTAACAACAACTGGAGTCATGGCCTGTGTGTTCTTTTCACATAGCACATATGGATCCACCAGTGTCATTGCATGTGTGCTCTTTTCACAATCCACCTATGGATCCACCAGTGTCATTGCATGTGTGTTCTTTTTACTACCAACAACCAGAGTCATTGAAATGTGTGTTCTTTTCACATACCACACATGGATCCACCAGTGTCATTGCATGTGTGCTCTTTTCAGAATCCACCTGTGGATCCACCAGTGTCATTGCATGTGTGTTCTTTTTACTAATAACAACCAGAGTCATTTAAATGTGTGTTCTTTTCACATACCACACATGGATCCACCAGTGTCATTGCATGTGTGCTCTTTTCAGAATCCACCTATGGATCCACCAGTGTCATTGCATGTGTGTTCTTTTTACTAACAACAACCAGAGTCATTGAAATATGTGTTGTTTTCACATACCACACATGGATCCACCAATGTCATTGCATGTGTATTCTTTTTACTAACAACAACCAGAGTCATTGCATGTGTGTTCTTTTCACAAACCACATATGGATCCACCAGTGTCATTGTATGTGTGCTCTTTTCACAATCCACCTATGGATCCACCAGTGTCATTGCATGTGTGCTCGTTTTACTATCAACAACCAGAGTCATTGCATGTGTGTTCTTTTCACATACCACCTATGGATCCACCAGTGTCATTGCATGTGTGTTCTTTTTACTAACAACAACCATAGTCATTCCATGTGTGTTCTTTTGACATACCACCTATGGATCCACCAGTGTCATTGAATGTGTGTTCTTTTTACTAACAACAACTGGAATCATTTCATGACTGTTCTTTTCACATACCACATATGGATCCACCAGTGTCATTGTATGTGTGCTCTTTTCACAATCCACCTATGGATCCACCAGTGTCATTGCATGTGTGCTCTTTTTACTAACAACAACCAGAGTCATTGCATGTGTGTTCTTTTCACATACCACCTATGGATCCACCAGTGTCATTGCATGTGTGTTCTTTTTACTAACAACAACCAGAGTCATTGCATGTGTGTTCTTTTCACATACCACCTATGGATCCACCAGTGTCATTGCAAGTGTGTTCTTTTTACTAACAACAACTGGAGTCATTTCATGACTGTTCTTTTCACATACCACATATGGATCCACCAGTGTCATTGTATGTGTGCTCTTTTCACAATCCACCTATGGATCCACCAGTGTCATTGCATGTGTCCTCTTTTTACTAACAACAACCAGAGTCATTGCATGTGTGTTCTCTTCAGAGACCACACATGGATCCACCAGTGTCATTGCATGTGTGTTCTTGTTACTAACAACAACCAGAGTCATTGCATGTGTGTTCTTTTCACATACCACCTATGGATCCACTAGTGTCATTGCATGTGTGTTCTTTTTACTAACAACAACTGGAGTCATTTCATGACTGTTCTTTTCATATACCACATATGGATCCACCAGTGTCATTGAAATGTGTGTTTTCTTCAGAGACCACAGATGGATCCACCAGTGTCATTGCATGTGTGTTATTTTTACTAACAACAACCAGAGTCATTGCATGTGTGTTCTTTTCACATATCACAGATGGATGCACCAGTGCCATTGCATGTGTGTTCTTTTCACATACCACCTATGGATCCACCAGTGTCATTGCATGTGTGTTCTTTTTACTAACAACAACCAGAGTCATTGCATGTGTGTTCTTTTCACATACCACCTATGGATCCACCAGTGTCATTGCATGTGTGTTCTTTTTACTAACAACAACTGGACTCATTTCATGACTGTTCTTTTCACATACCACATATGGATCCACCAGTGTCATTGTATGTGTGCTCTTTTCACAATCCACCTATGGATCCACCAGTGTCATTGCATGTGTCTTCTTTTTACTAACAACAACCAGAGTCATTGCATGTGTGTTCTTTTCACATACCACCTATGGATACACCAGTCTAATTGCATGTGTGTTCTTTTTACTAACAATACCTAGAGTCATTTCATGACTGTTCTTTTCACATACCACATATGGATCCACCAGTGTCATTGAAATGTGTGTTCTTTTCAGAGACCACACATGGATCCACTAGTGTCATTGCATGTGTGTTCTTTTTACTAACAACAATTGGAGTCATGGCCTGTGTGTTCTTTTCACATAGCACATATGGATCCACCAGTGTCATTGCATGTGTGCTCTATTCACAATCCAATTATGGATCCACCAGTGTCATTGCATGTGTGTTCTTTTTACTACCAACAACCAGAGTCATTGAAATGTGTGTTCTTTTCACATACCACATATGGATCCACTAGTGTCATTGCATGTGTGCTTTTTTACTAACAACAACTGGGGTCATTGCATGTGTGTTCTTTTCACATACCACATATGGATCCACCAGTGTCATTATATGTGTGCTATTTTCACAATCCACCTATGGATTCACCAGTGTCATTGTATGTGTGCTCTTCTTACTAACAACAACCAGAGTCATTGCATGTGTGTTATTTTCACATACCACCTATGGATCCACCATTGTCATTGCATGTGTGTTCTTTTTACTAACAACAACTGGAGTCATTTCATGACTGTTCTTTTCACATACCACATATGGATCCACTAGTGTCATTGAAATGTGTGTTCTCTTCAGAGACCACACATGGATCCACTACTGTCATTGCATGTGTGTTCTTTTTACTAACAACAACTGGAGTCATTGCATGTGTGTTCTTTTCACATACCACACATGGATCCACCAGTGTCATTGCATGTGTGTTCTTTTTACTAACAACAACCAGAGTCATTGCATGTGTGTTCTTTTCACATACCACCTATGGATCCACCATTGTCATTCCATGTGTGTTCTTTTTACTAACAACAACTGGAGGCATTTCATGACTGTTCTTTTCACATACCACATATGGATCCACTAGTGTCATTAAAATGTGTGTTCTCTTCAGAGACCACACATGGATCCACTAGTGTGATTGCATGTGTGTTCTTTTTACTAACAACAACTGGAGTCATTGCATGTGTGTTCTTTTCACATACCACACATGGATCCACCAGTGTCATTGCATGTGTGTTCTTTTTACTAACAACAACCAGAGTCATTGTGGGTGTGTTCTTTTCACATACCACCTTTGGATCCACCAGTGTCATTGCATGTGTGCTTTTTTACTAACAACAACTGGAGTCATTGCATGTGTGTTCTTTTCACATACCACATATGGATCCACCAGTGTCATTGTATGTGTGCTCTTTTCACAATCCACCTATGGATCCACCAGTGTCATTGCATGTGTGCTCTTTTTACTAACAACAACCATAGTCATTGCATGTGTGTTCTCTTCAGAGACCACACATGGATCCACCAGTGTCATTGCATGTGTGTTATTTTTACTAACAACAACCAGAGTCATTGCATGTGTGTTCTTTTCACATACCACATATGGATGCACCAGTGTCATTGCATGTTTGTTCTTTTTACTAACAACAACCAGAGTCATTGCATGTGTGTTCTTTTCACATACCACCTATGGATCCACCAGTGTCATTGCATGTGTGTTCTTTTTACTAACAACAAGTGGACTCATTTCATGACTGTTCTTTTCACATACCACATATGGATCCACCAGTGTCATTGTATGTGTGCTCTTTTCACAATCCACCTATGGATCCACCAGTGTCATTGCATGTGTGCTCTTTTTACTAACAACAACCAGAGTCATTGCATGTGTGTTCTCTTTAGAGACCACACATGGATCCACCAGTGTCATTGCATGTGTGTTCTTTTTACTAACAACAACCTGAGTCATTGCATGTGTGTTCTTTTCACATACCACCTATGGATACACTAGTGTAATTGCATGTGTGTTCTTTTTACTAACAATACCTAGAGTCATTTCATGACTGTTCTTTTCACATACCACATATGGATCCACAAGTGTCATTGAAATGTGTGTTCTCTTCAGAGACCACACATGGATCCACTAGTGTCATTGCATGTGTGTTCTTTTTACTAACAACAACTGGAGTCATGGCCTGTGTGTTCTTTTCACATAGCACATATGGATCCACCAGTGTCATTGCATGTGTGCTGTTTTCACAATCCACCTATGGATCCACCAGTGTCATTGCATGTGTGTTCTTTTTACTACCAACAACCAGAGTCATTGAAATGTGTGTTCTTTTCACATACCACACATGGATCCACCAGTGTCATTGCATGTGTGCTCTTTTCAGAATCCACCTGTGGATCCACCAGTGTCATTGCATGTGTGTTCTTTTTACTAATAACAACCAGAGTCATTTAAATGTGTGTTCTTTTCACATACCACACATGGATCCACCAGTGTCATTACATGTGTGCTCTTTTCAGAATCCACCTATGGATCCACCAGTGTCATTGCATGTGTGTTCTTTTTACTAACAACAACCAGAGTCATTGAAATATGTGTTGTTTTCACATACCACACATGGATCCACCCAATGTCATTGCATGTGTATTCTTTTTACTAACAACAACCAGAGTCATTGCATGTGTGTTCTTTTCACAAACCACATATGGATCCACCAGTGTCATTGTATGTGTGCTCTTTTCACAATCCACCTATGGATCCACCAGTGTCATTGCTTGTGTGCTCGTTTTACTATCAACAACCAGAGTCATTGCATGTGTGTTCTTTTCACATACCACCTATGGATCCACCAGTGTCATTGCATGTGTTTTCTTTTTACTAACAACAACCATAGTCATTCCATGTGTGTTCTTTTGACATACCACCTATGGATCCACCAGTGTCATTGCATGTGTGTTCTTTTTACTAACAACAACTGGAATCATTTCATGACTGTTCTTTTCACATACCACATATGGATCCACCAGTGTCATTGTATGTGTGCTCTTTTCACAATCCACCTATGGATCCACCAGTGTCATTGCATGTGTGCTCTTTTTACTAACAACAACCAGAGTCATTGCATGTGTGTTCTTTTCACATACCACCTATGGATCCACCAGTGTGATTGCATGTGTGTTCTTTTTACTAACAACAACCAGAGTCATTGCATGTGTGTTCTTTTCACATACCACCTATGGATCCACCAGTGTCATTGCAAGTGTGTTCTTTTTACTAACAACAACTGGAGTCATTTCATGACTGTTCTTTTCACATACCACATATGGATCCACCAGTGTCATTGTATGTGTGCTCTTTTCACAATCCACCTATGGATCCACCAGTGTCATTGCATGTGTCCTCTTTTTACTAACAACAACCAGAGTCATTGCATGTGTGTTCTCTTCAGAGACCACACATGGATCCACCAGTGTCATTGCATGTGTGTTCTTGTTACTAACAACAACCAGAGTCATTGCATGTGTGTTCTTTTCACATACCACCTATGGATCCACTAGTGTCATTGCATGTGTGTTCTTTTTACTAACAACAACTGGAGTCATTTCATGACTGTTCTTTTCATATACCACATATGGATCCACCAGTGTCATTGAAATGTGTGTTCTCTTCAGAGACCACAGATGGATCCACCAGTGTCATTGCATGTGTGTTATTTTTACTAACAACAACCAGAGTCATTGCATGTGTGTTCTTTTCACATATCACAGATGGATGCACCAGTGCCATTGCATGTGTGTTCTTTTCACATACCACCTATGGATCCACCAGTGTCATTGCATGTGTGTTCTTTTTACTAACAACAACCAGAGTCATTGCATGTGTGTTCTTTTCACATACCACCTATGGATCCACCAGTGTCATTGCATGTGTGTTCTTTTTACTAACAACAACTGGACTCATTTCATGACTGTTCTTTTCACATACCACATATGGATCCACCAGTGTCATTGTATGTGTGCTCTTTTCACAATCCACCTATGGATCCACCAGTGTCATTGCATGTGTGCTCTTTTTACTAACAACAACCAGAGTCATTGCATGTGTGTTCTTTTCACATACCACCTATGGATACACCAGTCTAATTGCATGTGTGTTCTTTTTACTAACAATACCTAGAGTCATTTCATGACTGTTCTTTTCACATACCACATATGGATCCTCCAGTGTCATTGAAATGTGTGTTCTTTTCAGAGACCACACATGGATCCACTAGTGTCATTGCATGTGTGTTCTTTTTACTAACAACAATTGGAGTCATGGCCTGTGTGTTCTTTTCACATAGCACATATGGATCCACCAGTGTCATTGCATGTGTGCTCTATTCACAATCCAATTATGGATCCACCAGTGTCATTGCATGTGTGTTCTTTTTACTACCAACAACCAGAGTCATTGAAATGTGTGTTCTTTTCACATACCACCTATGGATCCACTAGTGTCATTGCATGTGTGCTTTTTTACTAACAACAACTGGGGTCATTGCATGTGTGTTCTTTTCACATACCACATATGGATCCACCAGTGTCATTATATGTGTGCTATTTTCACAATCCACCTATGGATTCACCAGTGTCATTGTATGTGTGCTCTTCTTACTAACAACAACCAGAGTCATTGCATGTGTGTTATTTTCACATACCACCTATGGATCCACCATTGTCATTGCATGTGTGTTCTTTTTACTAACAACAACTGGAGTCATTTCATGACTGTTCTTTTCACATACCACATATGGATCCACTAGTGTCATTGAAATGTGTGTTCTCTTCAGAGACCACACATGGATCCACTACTGTCATTGCATGTGTGTTCTTTTTACTAACAACAACTGGAGTCATTGCATGTGTGTTCTTTTCACATACCACACATGGATCCACCAGTGTCATTGCATGTGTGTTCTTTTTACTAATAACAACCAGAGTCATTTAAATGTGTGTTCTTTTCACATACCACACATGGATCCACCAGTGTCATTGCATGTGTGCTCTTTTCAGAATCCACCTATGGATCCACCAGTGTCATTGCATGTGTGTTCTTTTTACTAACAACAACCAGAGTCATTGAAATATGTGTTGTTTTCACATACCACACATGGATCCACCAATGTCATTGCATGTGTATTCTTTTTACTAACAACAACCAGAGTCATTGCATGTGTGTTCTTTTCACAAACCACATATGGATCCACCAGTGTCATTGTATGTGTGCTCTTTTCACAATCCACCTATGGATCCACCAGTGTCATTGCATGTGTGCTCGTTTTACTATCAACAACCAGAGTCATTGCATGTGTGTTCTTTTCACATACCACCTATGGATCCACCAGTGTCATTGCATGTGTGTTCTTTTTACTAACAACAACCATAGTCATTCCATGTGTGTTCTTTTGATATACCACCTATGGATCCACCAGTGTCATTGAATGTGTGTTCTTTTTACTAACAACAACTGGAATCATTTCATGACTGTTCTTTTCACATACCACATATGGATCCACCAGTGTCATTGTATGTGTGCTCTTTTCACAATCCACCTATGGATCCACCAGTGTCATTGCATGTGTGCTCTTTTTACTAACAACAAGCAGAGTCATTGCATGTGTGTTCTTTTCACATACCACCTATGGATCCACCAGTGTCATTGCATGTGTGTCAACCAGAGTCATTGCATGTGTGTTCTTTTCACATACCACCTATGGATCCACCAGTGTCATTGCAAGTGTGTTCTTTTTACTAACAACAACTGGAGTCATTTCATGACTGTTCTTTTCACATACCACATATGGATCCACCAGTGTCATTGTATGTGTGCTCTTTTCACAATCCACCTATGGATCCACCAGTGTCATTGCATGTGTCCTCTTTTTACTAACAACAACCAGAGTCATTGCATGTGTGTTCTCTTCAGAGACCACACATGGATCCACCAGTGTCATTGCATGTGTGTTCTTGTTACTAACAACAACCAGAGTCATTGCATGTGTGTTCTTTTCACATACCACCTATGGATCCACTAGTGTCATTGCATGTGTGTTTTTTTTACTAACAACAACTGGAGTCATTTCATGACTGTTCTTTTCATATACCACATATGGATCCACCAGTGTCATTGAAATGTGTGTTCTCTTCAGAGACCACAGATGGATCCACCAGTGTCATTGCATGTGTGTTATTTTTACTAACAACAACCAGAGTCATTGCATGTGTGTTCTTTTCACATATCACAGATGGATGCACCAGTGCCATTGCATGTGTGTTCTTTTCACATACCACCTATGGATCCACCAGTGTCATTGCATGTGTGTTCTTTTTACTAACAACAACCAGAGTCATTGCATGTGTGTTCTTTTCACATACCACCTATGGATCCACCAGTGTCATTGCATGTGTGTTCTTTTTACTAACAACAACTGGACTCATTTCATGACTGTTCTTTTCACATACCACATATGGATCCACCAGTGTCATTGTATGTGTGCTCTTTTCACAATCCACCTATGGATCCACCAGTGTCATTGCATGTGTCTTCTTTTTACTAACAACAACCAGAGTCATTGCATGTGTGTTCTCTTTAGAGACCACACATGGATCCACCAGTGTCATTGCATGTGTGTTCTTTTTACTAACAACAACCTGAGTCATTGCATGTGTGTTCTTTTCACATACCACCTATGGATCCACTAGTGTCATTGCATGTGTGCTTTTTTACTAACAACAACTGGGGTCATTGCATGTGTGTTCTTTTCACATACCACATATGGATCCACCAGTGTCATTATATGTGTGCTATTTTCACAATCCACCTATGGATTCACCAGTGTCATTGTATGTGTGCTCTTCTTACTAACAACAACCAGAGTCATTGCATGTGTGTTATTTTCACATACCACCTATGGATCCACCATTGTCATTGCATGTGTGTTCTTTTTACTAACAACAACTGGAGTCATTTCATGACTGTTCTTTTCACATACCACATATGGATCCACTAGTGTCATTGAAATGTGTGTTCTCTTCAGAGACCACACATGGATCCACTACTGTCATTGCATGTGTGTTCTTTTTACTAACAACAACTGGAGTCATTGCATGTGTGTTCTTTTCACATACCACACATGGATCCACCAGTGTCATTGCATGTGTGTTCTTTTTACTAACAACAACCAGAGTCATTGCATGTGTGTTCTTTTCACATACCACCTATGGATCCACCATTGTCATTCCATGTGTGTTCTTTTTACTAACAACAACTGGAGGCATTTCATGACTGTTCTTTTCACATACCACATATGGATCCACTAGTGTCATTAAAATGTGTGTTCTCTTCAGAGACCACACATGGATCCACTAGTGTGATTGCATGTGTGTTCTTTTTACTAACAACAACTGGAGTCATTGCATGTGTGTTCTTTTCACATACCACACATGGATCCACCAGTGTCATTGCATGTGTGTTCTTTTTACTAACAACAACCAGAGTCATTGTGGGTGTGTTCTTTTCACATACCACCTTTGGATCCACCAGTGTCATTGCATGTGTGCTTTTTTACTAACAACAACTGGAGTCATTGCATGTGTGTTCTTTTCACATACCACATATGGATCCACCAGTGTCATTGTATGTGTGCTCTTTTCACAATCCACCTATGGATCCACCAGTGTCATTGCATGTGTGCTCTTTTTACTAACAACAACCATAGTCATTGCATGTGTGTTCTCTTCAGAGACCACACATGGATCCACCAGTGTCATTGCATGTGTGTTATTTTTACTAACAACAACCAGAGTCATTGCATGTGTGTTCTTTTCACATACCACATATGGATGCACCAGTGTCATTGCATGTTTGTTCTTTTTACTAACAACAACCAGAGTCATTGCATGTGTGTTCTTTTCACATACCACCTATGGATCCACCAGTGTCATTGCATGTGTGTTCTTTTTACTAACAACAAGTGGACTCATTTCATGACTGTTCTTTTCACATACCACATATGGATCCACCAGTGTCATTGTATGTGTGCTCTTTTCACAATCCACCTATGGATCCACCAGTGTCATTGCATGTGTGCTCTTTTTACTAACAACAACCAGAGTCATTGCATGTGTGTTCTCTTTAGAGACCACACATGGATCCACCAGTGTCATTGCATGTGTGTTCTTTTTACTAACAACAACCTGAGTCATTGCATGTGTGTTCTTTTCACATACCACCTATGGATACACTAGTGTAATTGCATGTGTGTTCTTTTTACTAACAATACCTAGAGTCATTTCATGACTGTTCTTTTCACATACCACATATGGATCCACAAGTGTCATTGAAATGTGTGTTCTCTTCAGAGACCACACATGGATCCACTAGTGTCATTGCATGTGTGTTCTTTTTACTAACAACAACTGGAGTCATGGCCTGTGTGTTCTTTTCACATAGCACATATGGATCCACCAGTGTCATTGCATGTGTGCTCTTTTCACAATCCACCTATGGATCCACCAGTGTCATTGCATGTGTGTTCTTTTTACTACCAACAACCAGAGTCATTGAAATGTGTGTTCTTTTCACATACCACACATGGATCCACCAGTGTCATTGCATGTGTGCTCTTTTCAGAATCCACCTGTGGATCCACCAGTGTCATTGCATGTGTGTTCTTTTTACTAATAACAACCAGAGTCATTTAAATGTGTGTTCTTTTCACATGCCACACATGGATCCACCAGTGTCATTACATGTGTGCTCTTTTCAGAATCCACCTATGGATCCACCAGTGTCATTGCATGTGTGTTCTTTTTACTAACAACAACCAGAGTCATTGAAATATGTGTTGTTTTCACATACCACACATGGATCCACCCAATGTCATTGCATGTGTATTCTTTTTACTAACAACAACCAGAGTCATTGCATGTGTGTTCTTTTCACAAACCACATATGGATCCACCAGTGTCATTGTATGTGTGCTCTTTTCACAATCCACCTATGGATCCACCAGTGTCATTGCTTGTGTGCTCGTTTTACTATCAACAACCAGAGTCATTGCATGTGTGTTCTTTTCACATACCACCTATGGATCCACCAGTGTCATTGCATGTGTTTTCTTTTTACTAACAACAACCATAGTCATTCCATGTGTGTTCTTTTGACATACCACCTATGGATCCACTAGTGTCATTGCATGTGTGTTCTTTTTACTAACAACAACTGGAATCATTTCATGACTGTTCTTTTCACATACCACATATGGATCCACCAGTGTCATTGTATGTGTGCTCTTTTCACAATCCACCTATGGATCCACCAGTGTCATTGCATGTGTGCTCTTTTTACTAACAACAACCAGAGTCATTGCATGTGTGTTCTTTTCACATACCACCTATGGATCCACCAGTGTGATTGCATGTGTGTTCTTTTTACTAACAACAACCAGAGTCATTGCATGTGTGTTCTTTTCACATACCACCTATGGATCCACCAGTGTCATTGCAAGTGTGTTCTTTTTACTAACAACAACTAGAGTCATTTCATGACTGTTCTTTTCACATACCACATATGGATCCACCAGTGTCATTGTATGTGTGCTCTTTTCACAATCCACCTATGGATCCACCAGTGTCATTGCATGTGTCCTCTTTTTACTAACAACAACCAGAGTCATTGCATGTGTGTTCTCTTCAGAGACCACACATGGATCCACCAGTGTCATTGCATGTGTGTTCTTGTTACTAACAACAACCAGAGTCATTGCATGTGTGTTCTTTTCACATACCACCTATGGATCCACTAGTGTCATTGCATGTGTGTTCTTTTTACTAACAACAACTGGAGTCATTTCATGACTGTTCTTTTCATATACCACATATGGATCCACCAGTGTCATTGAAATGTGTGTTCTCTTCAGAGACCACAGATGGATCCACCAGTGTCATTGCATGTGTGTTATTTTTACTAACAACAACCAGAGTCATTGCATGTGTGTTCTTTTCACATATCACAGATGGATGCACCAGTGCCATTGCATGTGTGTTCTTTTCACATACCACCTATGGATCCACCAGTGTCATTGCATGTGTGTTCTTTTTACTAACAACAACCAGAGTCATTGCATGTGTGTTCTTTTCACATACCACCTATGGATCCACCAGTGTCATTGCATGTGTGTTCTTTTTACTAACAACAACTGGACTCATTTCATGACTGTTCTTTTCACATACCACATATGGATCCACCAGTGTCATTGTATGTGTGCTCTTTTCACAATCCACCTATGGATCCACCAGTGTCATTGCATGTGTGCTCTTTTTACTAACAACAACCAGAGTCATTGCATGTGTGTTCTTTTCACATACCACCTATGGATACACCAGTCTAATTGCATGTGTGTTCTTTTTACTAACAATACCTAGAGTCATTTCATGACTGTTCTTTTCACATACCACATATGGATCCACCAGTGTCATTGAAATGTGTGTTCTTTTCAGAGACCACACATGGATCCACTAGTATCATTGCATGTGTGTTCTTTTTACTAACAACAATTGGAGTCATGGCCTGTGTGTTCTTTTCACATAGCACATATGGATCCACCAGTGTCATTGCATGTGTGCTCTATTCACAATCCAATTATGGATCCACCAGTGTCATTGCATGTGTGCTCTATTCACAATCCAATTATGGATCCACCAGTGTCATTGCATGTGTGTTCTTTTTACTACCAACAACCAGAGTCATTGAAATGTGTGTTCTTTTCACATACCACATATGGATCCACTAGTGTCATTGCATGTGTGCTTTTTTACTAACAACAACTGGGGTCATTGCATGTGTGTTCTTTTCACATACCACATATGGATCCACCAGTGTCATTATATGTGTGCTATTTTCACAATCCACCTATGGATTCACCAGTGTCATTGTATGTGTGCTCTTCTTACTAACAACAACCAGAGTCATTGCATGTGTGTTATTTTCACATACCACCTATGGATCCACCATTGTCATTGCATGTGTGTTCTTTTTACTAACAACAACTGGAGTCATTTCATGACTGTTCTTTTCACATACCACATATGGATCCACTAGTGTCATTGAAATGTGTGTTCTCTTCAGAGACCACACATGGATCCACTACTGTCATTGCATGTGTGTTCTTTTTACTAACAACAACTGGAGTCATTGCATGTGTGTTCTTTTCACATACCACACATGGATCCACCAGTGTCATTGCATGTGTGTTCTTTTTACTAACAACAACCAGAGTCATTGCATGTGTGTTCTTTTCACATACCACCTATGGATCCACCATTGTCATTCCATGTGTGTTCTTTTTACTAACAACAACAGGAGTCATTTCATGACTGTTCTTTTCACATACCACATATGGATCCACTAGTGTCATTGAAATGTGTGTTCTCTTCAGAGACCACACATGGATCCACTAGTGTGATTGCATGTGTGTTCTTTTTACTAACAACAACTGGAGTCATTGCATGTGTGTTATTTTCACATACCACACATGGATCCACCAGTGTCATTGCATGTGTGTTCTTTTTACTAACAACAACCAGAGTCATTGTGGGTGTGTTCTTTTCACATACCACCTTTGGATCCACCAGTGTCATTGCATATGTGTTCTTTTTACTAACAACAACTAGAGTCATTTCATGACTGTTCTTTTCACATACCACATATGGATCCACAAGTGTCATTGATATGCGTGGTCTCTTCAGAGACCACACATGGATCCACCAGTGTCATTGCACGTGTGTTCTTTTTACTAACAACAACTAGAGTCATTGCATGTGTGTTCTTTTCACATACCACCTATGGATCCACCAGTGTCATTGCATGTGTGTTCTTTTTACTAACAACAACCAGAGTCATTGCATGTGTGTTCTTTTCACATGCCACCTATGGATCCACCAGTGTCATTGCATGTGTGTTCTTTTTACTAACAACAACTGGAGTCATTTCATGACAGTTCTTTTCACATACCACATATGGATCCACCAGTGTCATTGTATGTGTGCTCTTTTCACAATCCACCTATGGATCCACCAGTGTCATTGCATGTGTGCTCTTTTTACTAACAACAACCAGAGTCATTGCATGTGTGTTCTCTTCAGAGACCACACATGGATCCACCAGTGTCATTGCATGTGTGTTCTTTTTAATAACAACAACCAAAGTCATTGAAATGTGTGTTATTTTCACATACCAGATATGCATCCACCAGTGTCATTGCATGTGTGCTTTTTTTACGAACAACAACTAGGGTCATTGCATGTGTGTTCTCTTCAGAGACCACACATGGATCCACCGGTGTCATTGCATGTGTGTTCTTTTCACAATCCACCTATGGATCCACCAGTGTCATTGCATGTGTGCTCTTTTTACTAACAACAACTAGATTCATTGCATGTGTGTTCTCTTCAGAGACCACACATGGATCCACCAGTGTCATTGCATGTGTATTCTTTTTACTAACAACAACCAGAGTCATTGCATGTGTGTTCTTTTCAAAAACCACATATGGATCCACCAGTGTCATTGTATGTGTGCTCTTTTCACAATCCACCTATGGATCCACCAGTGTCATTGCATGTGTGCTCCTTTTACTAACGACAACCAGAGTCATTGCATGTGTGTTCTTTTCACATACCACACATGGATCCACCAGTGTCATTGCATGTGTGTTCTTTTTACTAACAACAACTGGAGTCATTGCATGTGTGTTCTTTTCACATACCACCTATGGATCCACCATTGTCATTCCATGTGTGTTCTTTTTACTAACAACAACTGGAGTCATTTCATGACTGTTCTTTTCACATACCACATATGGATCCACTAGTGTCATTGAAATGTGTGTTCTCTTCAGAGACCACACATGGATCCACTAGTGTGATTGCATGTGTGTTCTTTTTACTAACAACAACTGGAGTCATTGCATGTGTGTTCTTTTCACATACCACACATGGATCCACCAGTGTCATTGCATGTGTGTTCTTTTTACTAACAACAACCAGAGTCATTGTGGGTGTGTTCTTTTCACATACCACCTTTGGATCCACCAGTGTCATTGCATATGTGTTCTTTTTACTAACAACAACTAGAGTCATTTCATGAATGTTCTTTTCACATACCACATATGGATCCACAAGTGTCATTGATATGCGTGGTCTCTTCAGAGACCACACATGGATCCACCAGTGTCATTGCACGTGTGTTCTTTTTACTAACAACAACTAGAGTCATTGCATGTGTGTTCTTTTCACATACCACCTATGGATCCACCAGTGTCATTGCATGTGTGTTCTTTTTACTAACAACAACCAGAGACATTGCATGTGTGTTCTTTTCACATGCCACCTATGGATCCACCAGTGTCATTGCATGTGTGTTCTTTTTACTAACAACAACTGGAGTCATTTCATGACAGTTCTTTTCACATACCACATATGGATCCACCAGTGTCATTGTATGTGTGCTCTTTTCACAATCCACCTATGGATCCACCAGTGTCATTGCATGTGTGCTCTTTTTACTAACAACAACCAGAGTCATTGCATGTGTGTTCTCTTCAGAGACCACACATGGATCCACCAGTGTCATTGCATGTGTGTTCTTTTTACTAACAACAACCAGAGTCATTGAAATGTGTGTTATTTTCACATACCAGATATGCATCCACCAGTGTCATTGCATGTGTGCTTTTTTTACTAACAACAACTAGGGTCATTGCATGTGTGTTCTCTTCAGAGACCACACATGGATCCACAGGTGTCATTGCATGTGTGTTCTTTTCACAATCCACCTATGGATCCACCAGTGTCATTGCATGTGTGCTCTTTTTACTAACAACAACTAGAGTCATTGCATGTGTGTTCTCTTCAGAGACCACACATGGATCCACCAGTGTGATTGCATGTGTGCTCTTTTCACAATCCACCTATGGATCCACCAGTGTCATTGCATGTGTGTTCTTTTTACTAACAACAACTGGAGTCATTGAAATGTGTGTTGTTTTCACATACCACATATGGATCCACCAGTGTCATTGCATGTGTGTTCTTTTTACTAACAACAACCAGAGTCATTGAAATGTGTGTTCTTTTCACATACCACACATGGATCCACCAGTGTCATTGCATGTGTGCTCTTTTCAGAATCCACCTATGGATCCACCAGTGTCATTGCATGTGTGTTCTTTTTACTAACAACAACCAGAGTCATTTAAATGTGTGTTCTTTTCACATACCACACATGGATCCACCAGTGTCATTGCATGTGTGCTCTTTTCAGAATCCACCTATGGATCCACCAGTGTCATTGCATGTGTGTTCTTTTTACTAACAACAACCAGAGTCATTGAAATATGTGTTGTTTTCACATACCACACATGGATCCACCAGTGTCATTGCATGTGTATTCTTTTTACTAACAACAACCAGAGTCATTGCATGTGTGTTCTTTTCACAAACCACATATGGATCCACCAGTGTCATTGTATGTGTGCTCTTTTCACAATCCACCTATGGATCCACCAGTGTCATTGCATGTGTGCTCGTTTTACTAACAACAACCAGAGTCATTGCATGTGTGTTCTTTTCACATACCACCTATGGATCCACCAGTGTCATTGCATGTGTGTTCTTTTTACTAACAACAACCATAGTCATTGCATGTGTGTTCTTTTGACATACAAACTATGGATCCACCAGTGTCATTGCATGTGTGTTCTTTTTACTAACAACAACCAGAGTCATTGCATGTGTGTTCTTTTGACATACCACCTATGGATCCACCAGTGTCATTGCATGTGTGTTCTTTTTACTAACAACAACTGGAGTCATTTCATGACTGTTCTTTTCACATACCACATATGGATCCACCAGTGTCATTGTATGTGTGCTCTTTTCACAATCCACCTATAGATCCACCAGTGTCATTGCATGTGTGCTCTTTTTACTAACAACAACCAGAGTCATTGCATGTGTGTTCTTTTCACATACCACCTATGGATCCACCAGTGTCATTGCATGTGTGTTCTTTTTACTAACAACAACCAGAGTCATTGCATGTGTGTTCTTTTCACATACCACCTATGGATCCACCAGTGTCATTGCATGTGTGTTCGTTTTACTAACAACAACTGGAGTCATTTCATGACTGTTTTTTCACATACCACATATGGATCCACCAGTGTCATTGTATGTGTGCTCACCTATGGATCCACCAGTGTCATTGCATGTGTGCTCTTTTTACTAACAACAACCAGAGTCATTGCATGTGTGTTCTCTTCAGAGACCACACATGGATCCACCAGTGTCATTGCATGTGTGTTCTTGTTACTAACAACAACCAGAGTCATTGCATGTGTGTTCTTTTCACATACCACCTATGGATCCACTAGTGTCATTGCATGTGTGTTCTTTTTACTAACAACAACTGGAGTCATTTCATGACTGTTCTTTTCATATACCACATATGGATCCACCAGTGTCATTGAAATGTGTGTTCTCTTCAGAGACCACACATGGATCCACCAGTGTCATTGCATGTGTGTTATTTTTACTAACAACAACCAGATTCATTGCATGTGTGTTCTTTTCACATACCACAGATGGATGCACCAGTGCCATTGCATGTGTGTTCTTTTCACATACCACCTATGGATCCACCAGTGTCATTGCATGTGTGTTCTTTTTACTAACAACAACCAGAGTCATTGCATGTGTGTTCTTTTCACATACCACCTATGGATCCACCATTGTCATTCCATGTGTGTTCTTTTTACTAACAACAACTGGAGTCATTTCATGACTGTTCTTTTCACATACCACATATGGATCCACTAGTGTCATTGAAATGTGTGTTCTCTTCAGAGACCACACATGGATCCACTAGTGTGATTGCATGTGTGTTCTTTTCACATACCACCTATGGATCCACCAGGGTCATTGCATGTGTGTTCTTTTTACTAACAACAACCAGAGTCATTGCATGTGTGTTCTTTTCACATACCACCTATGGATCCACCAGTGTCATTGCATGTGAGTTATTTTTACTAACAACAACTGGAGTCATTTCATGACTGTTCTTTTCACATACCACATATGGATCCACCAGTGTCATTGTATGTGTGCTCTTTTCACAATCCACCTATGGATCCACCAGTGTCATTGCATGTGTGCTCTTTTTACTAACAACAACCAGAGTCATTGCATGTGTGTTCTCTTTAGAGACCACACATGGATCCACCAGTGTCATTGCATGTGTGTTCTTTTTACTAACAACAACCAGAGTCATTGCATGTGTGTTCTTTTCACATACCACCTATGGATACACCAGTGTAATTGCATGTGTGTTCTTTTCACTAACAATACCTAGAGTCATTTCATGACTGTTCTTTTCACATACCACATATGGATCCACAAGTGTCATTGAAATGTGTGTTCTCTTCAGAGACCACACATGGACCCACTAGTGTCATTGCATGTGTGTTCTTTTTACTAACAACAACAACTGGAGTCATGGCCTGTGTGTTCTTTTCACATAGCACATATGGATCCACCAGTGTCATTGCATGTGTGCTCTTTTCACAATCCACCTATGGATCCACCAGTGTCATTGCATGTGTGTTCTTTTTACTACCAACAACCAGAGTCATTGAAATGTGTGTTCTTTTCACATACCACATATGGATCCACCAGTGTCATTGCATGTGTGTTCTTTTTACTAACAACAACCAGAGTCATTGAAATGTGTGTTCTTTTCACATACCACACATGGATCCACCAGTGTCATTGCATGTGTGCTCTTTTCAGAATCCACCTATGGATCCACCAGTGTCATTGCATGTGTGTTCTTTTTACTAACAACAACCAGAGTCATTTAAATGTGTGTTCTTTTCACATACCACACATGGATCCACCAGTGTCATTGCATGTGTTCTCTTTTCAGAATCCACCTATGGATCCACCAGTGTCATTGCATGTGTGTTCTTTTTACTAACAACAACCAGAGTCATTGAAATATGTGTTGTTTTCACATACCACACATGGATCCACCAGTGTCATTGCATGTGTATTCTTTTTACTAACAACAACCAGAGTCATTGCATGTGTGTTCTTTTCACAAACCACATATGGATCCACCAGTGTCATTGTATGTGTGCTCTTTTCACAATCCACCTATGGATCCACCAGTGTCATTGCATGTGTGCTCGTTTTACTAACAACAACCAGAGTCATTGCATGTGTGTTCTTTTCACATACCACCTATGGATCCACCAGTGTCATTGCATGTGTGTTCTTTTTACTAACAACAACCATAGTCATTGCATGTGTGTTCTTTTGACATACCACCTATGGATCCACCAATGTCATTGCATGTGTGTTCTTTTTACTAACAACAACTGGAGTCATTTCATGACTGTTCTTTTCACATACCACATATGGATCCACCAGTGTCATTGTATGTGTGCTCTTTTCACAATCCACCTATAGATCCACCAGTGTCATTGCATGTGTGCTCTTTTTACTAACAACAACCAGAGTCATTGCATGTGTGTTCTTTTCACATACCACCTATGGATCCACCAGTGTCATTGCATGTGTGTTCTTTTTACTAACAACAACCAGAGTCATTGCATGTGTGTTCTTTTCACATACCACCTATGGATCCACCAGTGTCATTGCATGTGTGTTCTTTTTACTAACAACAACTGGAGTCATTTCATGACTGTTTTTTCACATACCACATATGGATCCACCAGTGTCATTGTATGTGTGCTCTTTTTACAATCCACCTATGGATCCACCAGTGTCATTGCATGTGTGCTCTTTTTACTAACAACAACCAGAGTCATTGCATGTGTGTTCTCTTCAGAGACCACACATGGATCCACCAGTGTCATTGCATGTGTGTTCTTGTTACTAACAACAACCAGAGTCATTGCATGTGTGTTATTTTCACATACCACCTATGGATCCACTAGTGTCATTGCATGTGTGTTCTTTTTACTAACAACAACTGGAGTCATTTCATGACTGTTCTTTTCATATACCACATATGGATCCACCAGTGTCATTGAAATGTGTGTTCTCTTCAGAGACCACACATGGATCCACCAGTGTCATTGCATGTGTGTTATTTTTACTAACAACAACCAGAGTCATTGCATGTGTGTTCTTTTCACATACCACAGATGGATGCACCAGTGCCATTGCATGTGTGTTCTTTTCACATACCACCTATGGATCCACCAGTGTCATTGCATGTGTGTTCTTTTTACTAACAACAACCAGAGTCATTGCATGTGTGTTCTTTTCACATACCACCTATGGATCCACCATTGTCATTCCATGTGTGTTCTTTTTACTAACAACAACTGGAGTCATTTCATGACTGTTCTTTTCACATACCACATATGGATCCACTAGTGTCATTGAAATGTGTGTTCTCTTCAGAGACCACACATGGATCCACTAGTGTGATTGCATGTGTGTTCTTTTTACTAACAACAACTGGAGTCATTGCATGTGTGTTCTTTTCACATACCACACATGGATCCACCAGTGTCATTGCATGTGTGTTCTTTTTACTAACAACAACCAGAGTCATTGTGGGTGTGTTCTTTTCACATACCACCTTTGGATCCACCAGTGTCATTGCATATGTGTTCTTTTTACTACCAACAACTAGAGTCATTTCATGACTGTTCTTTTCACATACCACATATGGATCGACAAGTGTCATTGATATGCGTGGTCTCTTCAGAGACCACACATGGATCCACCAGTGTCATTGCACGTGTGTTCTTTTTACTAACAACAACCATAGTCATTGCATGTGTGTTCTTTTGACATACCACCTATGGATCCACCAGTGTCATTGCATGTGTGTTCTTTTTACTAACAACAACTGGAGTCATTTCATGACTGTTCTTTTCACATACCACATATGGATCCACCAGTGTCATTGTATGTGTGCTCTTTTCACAATCCACCTATAGATCCACCAGTGTCATTGCATGTGTGCTCTTTTTACTAACAACAACCAGAGTCATTGCATGTGTGTTCTTTTCACATACCACCTATGGATCCACCAGTGTCATTGCATGTGTGTTCTTTTTACTAACAACAACCAGAGTCATTGCATGTGTGTTCTTTTCACATACCACCTATGGATCCACCAGTGTCATTGCATGTGTGTTCTTTTTACTAACAACAACTGGAGTCATTTCATGACTGTTTTTTCACATACCACATATGGATCCACCAGTGTCATTGTATGTGTGCTCTTTTCACAATCCACCTATGGATCCACCAGTGTCATTGCATGTGTGCTCTTTTTACTAACAACAACCAGAGTCATTGCATGTGTGTTCTCTTCAGAGACCACACATGGATCCACCAGTGTCATTGCATGTGTGTTCTTGTTACTAACAACAACTAGAGTCATTGCATGTGTGTTCTTTTCACATACCACCTATGGATCCACTAGTGTCATTGCATGTGTGTTCTTTTTACTAACAACAACTGGAGTCATTTCATGACTGTTCTTTTCATATACCACATATGGATCCACCAGTGTCATTGAAATGTGTGTTCTCTTCAGAGACCACACATGGATCCACCAGTGTCATTGCATGTGTGTTATTTTTACTAACAACAACCAGAGTCATTGCATGTGTGTTCTTTTCACATACCACAGATGGATGCACCAGTGCCATTGCATGTGTGTTCTTTTCACATACCACCTATGGATCCACCAGTGTCATTGCATGTGTGTTCTTTTTACTAACAACAACCAGAGTCATTGCATGTGTGTTCTTTTCACATACCACCTATGGATCCACCATTGTCATTCCATGTGTGTTCTTTTTACTAACAACAACTGGAGTCATTTCATGACTGTTCTTTTCACATACCACATATGGATCCACTAGTGTCATTGAAATGTGTGTTCTCTTCAGAGACCACACAAGGATCCACTAGTGTGATTGCATGTGTGTTCTTTTTACTAACAACAACTGGAGTCATTGCATGTGTGTTCTTTTCACATACCACACATGGATCCACCAGTGTCATTGCATGTGTGTTCTTTTTACTAACAACAACCAGAGTCATTGTGGGTGTGTTCTTTTCACATACCACCTTTGGATCCACCAGTGTCATTGCATATGTGTTCTTTTTACTAACAACAACTAGAGTCATTTCATGACTGTTCTTTTCACATACCACATATGGATCGACAAGTGTCATTGATATGCGTGGTCTCTTCAGAGACCACACATGGATCCACCAGTGTCATTGCACGTGTGTTCTTTTTACTAACAACTAGAGTCATTGCATGTGTATTCTTTTCACATACCACCTATGGATCCACCAGTGTCATTGCATGTGTGTTCTTTTTACTAACAACAACCAGAGTCATTGCATGTGTGTTCTTTTCACATGCCACCTATGGATCCACCAGTGTCATTGCATGTGTGTTCTTTTTACTAACAACAACTGGAGTCATTTCATGACTGTTCTTTTCACATACCACATATGGATCCACCAGTGTCATTGTATGTGTGCTCTTTTCACAATCCACCTATGGATCCACCAGTGTTATTGCATGTGTGCTCTTTTTACTAACAACAACCAGAGTCATTGCATGTGTGTTCTCTTCAGAGACCACACATGGATCCACCAGTGTCATTGCATGTGTGTTCTTTTTAATAACAACAACCAGAGTCATTGAAATGTGTGTTATTTTCACATACCAGATATGCATCCACCAGTGTCATTGCATGTGTGCTTTTTTTACTAATAACAACTAGGGTCATTGCATGTGTGTTCTCTTCAGAGACCACACATGGATCCACCGGTGTCATTGCATGTGTGTTCTTTTCACAATCCACCTATGGATCCACCAGTGTCATTGCATGTGTGCTCTTTTTACTAACAACAACTAGAGTCATTGCATGTGTGTTCTCTTCAGAGACCACACATGGATCCACCAGTGTCATTGCATGTGTATTCTTTTTACTAACAACAACCAGAGTCATTGCATGTGTGTTCTTTTCAAAAACCACATATGGATCCACCAGTGTCATTGTATGTGTGCTCTTTTCACAATCCACCTATGGATCCACCAGTGTCATTGCATGTGTGCTCCTTTTACTAACAACAACCAGAGTCATTGCATGTGTGTTCTTTTCACATACCACCTATGGATCCACCAGTGTCATTGCATGTGTGTTCTTTTTACTAACAACAACCAGAGTCATTGCATGTGTGTTCTTTTGACATACCACCTATGGATCCACCAGTGTCATTGCATGTGTGTTCTTTTTTCTAACAACAACTGGAGTCATTTCATGACTGTTCTTTTCACATACCACATATGGATCCACCAGTGTCATTGTATGTGTGTTCTTTTCACAATCCACCTATGGATCCACCAATGTCAATGCATGTGTGATCTTTTTACTAACAACAACCATAGTCATTGCATGTGTGTTCTCTTCAGAGACCACACATGGATCCACCAGTGTCATTGCATGTGTGTTCTTGTTACTAACAACAACCAGACTCATTGCATGTGTGTTCTTTTCACATACCACCTGTGGATCCACTAGTGTCATTGCATGTGTGTTCTTTTTACTAACAACAACTAGAGTCATTTCATGACTGTTCTTTTCATATACCACATATGGATCCACCAGTGTCATTGAAATGTGTGTTCTCTTCAGAGACCATACATAGATCCACCAGTGTCATTGCATGTGTGTTATTTTTACTAACAACAACCAAGAGTCATTGCATGTCTGTTCTTTTCACATACCACATATGGATGCACCAGTGCCATTGCATGTGTGTTCTCTTCACATACCACCTATGGATCCACCAGTGTCATTGCATGTGTGTTCTTTTTACTAACAACAACCAGAGTCATTGCATGTGTGTTCTTTTCACATACCACCTATGGATCCACCAGTGTCATTGCATGTGTGTTATTTTTACTAACAACAACTAGAGTCATTTCATGACTGTTCTTTTCACATACCACATATGGATCCACCAGTGTCATTGTATGTGTGCTCTTTTCACAATCCACCTATGGATCCACCAGTGTCATTGCATGTGTGCTCTTTTTACTAACAACAACCAGAGTCATTGCATGTGTGTTCTCTTTAGAGACCACACATGGATCCACCAGTGTCATTGCATGTGTGTTCTTTTTAGTAACAACAACCAGAGTCATTGCATGTGTGTTCTTTTCACATACCACCTATGGATACACCAGTGTAATTGCATGTGTGTTCTTTTTACTAACAATACCTAGAGTCATTTCATGACTGTTCTTTTCACATACCACATATGGATCCACAAGTGTCATTGAAATGTGTGTTCTCTTCAGAGACCACACATGGATCCACTAGTGTCATTGCATGTGTGTTCTTTTTACTAACAACAACTGGAGTCATGGCCTGTGTGTTCTTTTCACATAGCACATATGGATCCACCAGTGTCATTGCATGTGTGCTCTTTTCACAATCCACCTATGGATCCACCAGTGTCAATGCATGTGTGTTCTTTTTACTACCAACAACCAGAGTCATTGAAATGTGTGTTCTTTTCACATACCACATATGGATCCACCAGTGTCATTGCATGTGTGTTCTTTTTACTAACAACAACCAGAGTCATTGAAATGTGTGTTCTTTTCACATACCACACATGGATCCACCAGTGTCATTGCATGTGTGCTCTTTTCAGAATCCACCTATGGATCCACCAGTGTCATTGCATGTGTGATCTTTTTACTAACAACAACCATAGTCATTGCATGTGTGTTCTCTTCAGAGACCACACATGGATCCACCAGTGTCATTGCATGTGTGTTCTTGTTACTAACAACAACCAGACTCATTGCATGTGTGTTCTTTTCACATACCACCTGTGGATCCACTAGTGTCATTGCATGTGTGTTCTTTTTACTAACAACAACTAGAGTCATTTCATGACTGTTCTTTTCATATACCACATATGGATCCACCAGTGTCATTGAAATGTGTGTTCTCTTCAGAGACCATACATAGATCCACCAGTGTCATTGCATGTGTGTTATTTTTACTAACAACAACCAAGAGTCATTGCATGTCTGTTCTTTTCACATACCACATATGGATGCACCAGTGCCATTGCATGTGTGTTCTCTTCACATACCACCTATGGATCCACCAGTGTCATTGCATGTGTGTTCTTTTTACTAACAACAACCAGAGTCATTGCATGTGTGTTCTTTTCACATACCACCTATGGATCCACCAGTGTCATTGCATGTGTGTTATTTTTACTAACAACAACTAGAGTCATTTCATGACTGTTCTTTTCACATACCACATATGGATCCACCAGTGTCATTGTATGTGTGCTCTTTTCACAATCCACCTATGGATCCACCAGTGTCATTGCATGTGTGCTCTTTTTACTAACAACAACCAGAGTCATTGCATGTGTGTTCTCTTTAGAGACCACACATGGATCCACCAGTGTCATTGCATGTGTGTTCTTTTTAGTAACAACAACCAGAGTCATTGCATGTGTGTTCTTTTCACATACCACCTATGGATACACCAGTGTAATTGCATGTGTGTTCTTTTTACTAACAATACCTAGAGTCATTTCATGACTGTTCTTTTCACATACCACATATGGATCCACAAGTGTCATTGAAATGTGTGTTCTCTTCAGAGACCACACATGGATCCACTAGTGTCATTGCATGTGTGTTCTTTTTACTAACAACAACTGGAGTCATGGCCTGTGTGTTCTTTTCACATAGCACATATGGATCCACCAGTGTCATTGCATGTGTGCTCTTTTCACAATCCACCTATGGATCCACCAGTGTCAATGCATGTGTGTTCTTTTTACTACCAACAACCAGAGTCATTGAAATGTGTGTTCTTTTCACATACCACATATGGATCCACCAGTGTCATTGCATGTGTGTTCTTTTTACTAACAACAACCAGAGTCATTGAAATGTGTGTTCTTTTCACATACCACACATGGATCCACCAGTGTCATTGCATGTGTGCTCTTTTCAGAATCCACCTATGGATCCACCAGTGTCATTGCATGTGTGTTCTTTTTACTAACAACAACCAGAGTCATTTAAATGTGTGTTCTTTTCACATACCACACATGGATCCACCAGTGTCATTGCATGTGTGCTCTTTTCAGAATCCACCTATGGATCCACCAGTGTCATTGCATGTGTGTTCTTTTTACTAACAACAACCAGAGTCATTGAAATATATGTTGTTTTCACATACCACACATGGATCCACCAGTGTCATTGCATGTGTATTCTTTTTACTAACAACAACCAGAGTCATTGCATGTGTGTTCTTTTCACAAACCACATATGGATCCACCAGTGTCATTGTATGTGTGCTCTTTTCACAATCCACCTATGGATCCACCAGTGTCATTGCATGTGTGCTCGTTTTACTAACAACAACCAGAGTCATTGCATGTGTGTTCTTTTCACATACCACCTATGGATCCACCAGTGTCATTGCATGTGTGTTCTTTTTACTAACAACAACCATAGTCATTGCATGTGTGTTCTTTTGACATACCACCTATGGATCCACCAGTGTCATTGCATGTGTGTTATTTTTACTAACAACAACTGGAGTCATTTCATGACTGTTCTTTTCACATACCACATATGGATCCACCAGTGTCATTGTATGTGTGCTCTTTTCACAATCCACCTATAGATCCACCAGTGTCATTGCATGTGTGCTCTTTTTACTAACAACAACCAGAGTCATTGCATGTGTGTTCTTTTCACATACCACCTATGGATCCACCAGTGTCATTGCATGTGTGTTCTTTTTACTAACAACAACCAGAGTCATTGCGTGTGTGTTCTTTTCACATACCACCTATGGATCCACCAGTGTCATTGCATGTGTGTTCTTTTTACTAACAACAACTGGAGTCATTTCATGACTGTTTTTTCACATACCACATATGGATCCACCAATGTCATTGTATGTGTGCTCTTTTCACAATCCACCTATGGATCCACCAGTGTCATTGCATGTGTGCTCTTTTTACTAACAACAACCAGAGTCATTGCATGTGTGTTCTCTTCAGAGACCACACATGGATCCACCAGTGTCATTCCATGTGTGTTCTTGTTACTAACAACAACCATAGTCATTGCATGTGTGTTCTTTTCACATACCACCTATGGATCCACTAGTGTCATTGCATGTGTGTTCTTTTTACTAACAACAACTGGAGTCATTTCATGACTGTTCTTTTCATATACCACATATGGATCCACCAGTGTCATTGAAATGTGTGTTCTCTTCAGAGACCACACATGGATCCACCAGTGTCATTGCATGTGTGTTATTTTTACTAACAACAACCAGAGTCATTGCATGTGTGTTCTTTTCACATACCACAGATGGATGCACCAGTGCCATTGCATGTGTGTTCTTTTCACATACCACCTATGGATCCACCAGTGTCATTGCATGTGTGTTCTTTTTACTAACAACAACCAGAGTCATTGCATGTGTGTTCTTTTCACATACCACCTATGGATCCACCAGTGTCATTGCATGTGTGTTCTTTTTACTAACAACAACTGGACTCATTTCATGACTGTTCTTTTCACATACCACATATGGATCCACCAGTGTCATTGTATGTGTGCTCTTTTCACAATCCACCTATGGATCCACCAGTGTCATTGCATGTGTGCTCTTTTTACTAACAACAACCAGAGTCATTGCATGTGTGTTCTTTTCACATACCACCTATGGATACACCAGTCTAATTGCATGTGTGTTCTTTTTACTAACAATACCTAGAGTCATTTCATGATTGTTCTTTTCACATACCACATATGGATCCACCAGTGTCATTGAAATGTGTGTTCTCTTGAGAGACCACACATGGATCCACTAGTGTCATTGCATGTGTGTTCTTTTTACTAACAACAACTGGAGTCATGGCCTGTGTGTTCTTTTCACATAGCACATATGGATCCACCAGTGTCATTGCATGTGTGCTCTTTTCACAATCCAATTATGGATCCACCAGTGTCATTGCATGTGTGTTCTTTTTACTACCAACAACCAGAGTCATTGAAATGTGTGTTCTTTTCACATACCACATATGGATCCACTAGTGTCATTGCATGTGTGCTTTTTTACTAACAACTGGGGTCATTGCATGTGTGTTCTTTTCACATACCACATATGGATCCACCAGTGTCATTATATGTGTGCTATTTTCACAATCCACCTATGGATTCACCAGTGTCATTGCATGTGTGCTCTTCTTACTAACAACAACCAGAGTCATTGCATGTGTGTTATTTTCACATACCACCTATGGATCCACCATTGTCATTGCATGTGTGTTCTTTTTACTAACAACAACTGGAGTCATTTCATGACTGTTCTTTTCACATACCACATATGGATCCACTAGTGTCATTGAAATGTGTGTTCTCTTCAGAGACCACACATGGATCCACTACTGTCATTGCATGTGTGTTCTTGTTACTAACAACAACTGGAGTCATTGCATGTGTGTTCTTTTCACATACCACACATGGATCCACCAGTGTCATTGCATGTGTGTTCTTTTTACTAACAACAACCAGAGTCATTGCATGTGTGTTCTTTTCACATACCACCTATGGATCCACCATTGTCATTCCATCTGTGTTCTTTTTACTAACAACAACTGGAGTCATTTCATGACTGTTCTTTTCACATACCACATATGGATCCACTAGTGTCATTGAAATGTGTGTTCTCTTCAGAGACCACACATGGATCCACTAGTGTGATTGCATGTGTGTTCTTTTTACTAACAACAACTGGAGTCATTGCATGTGTGTTCTTTTCACATACCACACATGGATCCACCAGTGTCATTGCATGTGTGTTCTTTTTACTAATAACAACCAGAGTCATTGTGGGTGTGTTCTTTTCACATACCACCTATGGATCCACCAGTGTCATTGCATATGTGTTCTTTTTACTAACAACAACTAGAGTCATTTCATGACTGTTCTTTTCACATACCACATATGGATCCACAAGTGTCATTGATATGCGTGGTCTCTTCAAGACCACACATGGATCCACCAGTGTCATTGCACATGTGTTCTTTTTACTAACAACAACTAGAGTAATTGCATGTGTGTTCTTTTCACATACCACATATGGATCCACCAGTGTCATTGCATGTGTGCTCTTTTCACTATCCACCTACGGATCCACCAGTGTTATTGCATGTGTGTTCTTTTTAATAACAACCAGAGTCATTGAAATGTGTGTTATTTTCATATACCACATATGGATCCACCAGAGTCATTGCATGTGTTCTCTTTTCACAATCCATCTATGGATCCACCAGTGTCATTGCATGTGTGTTCTGTTCACAATCCACCTATGGATCCACCAGTGTCATTGCATGTGTGCTCTTTTTACTAACAACAACCAGAGTCATTGCATGTGTGTTCTCTTCAGAGACCACACATGGATCCACCAGTGTCATTGCATGTGTGTTCTTTTCACATACCACATATGGATCCACCAGGGTCATTGTATGTGTGCTCTTTTCACAATCCACCTATGGATCCACAAGTGTCAATGCATGTGTGTTCTTTTTACTAACAACAACCAGAGTCATTGCATGTGTGTTCTTTTCACATACCACCTATGGATCCACCAGTGTTATTGCATGTGTGTTCTTTTTACTAACAACAACTGGAGTCATTTCATGACTGTTCTTTTCACATACCACATATGGATCCACCAGTGTCATTGAAATGTGTGTTCTCTTCAGAGACCACACATGGATCCACCAGTGTCACTACATGTGTGTTCTTTTTACTAACAACAACCAGAGTCATTGCATGTGTGTTCTTTTCACATACCACCTATGGATCCACCATTGTCATTCCATGTGTGTTCTTTTTACTAACAACAACTGGAGTCATTTCATGACTGTTCTTTTCACATACCACATATGGATCCACCAGTGTCATTGAAATGTGTGTTCTCTTCAGGGACCACACATGGATCCACTAGTGTCATTGCATGTGTGTTCTTTTTACTAACAGCAACTAGAGTCATTGCATGTGTGTTCTTTTCACATAGCACATATGCATCCACCAGTGTCATTGCATGTGTGCTCTTTTCACAATCCACCTATGGATCACCCAGTGTCATTGCATGTGTACTCTTTTTACTACCAACAACCAGAGTCATTGAAATGTGTGTTCTTTTCACATACCACATATGGATCCACCAGTGTCATTGCATGTGTGCTTTTTTTACTAACAACAACTGGGGTCATTGCATGTGTGTTCTTTTCACATACCACATATGGATCCGGTGTCATTATATGTGTGCTATTTTCACAATCCACCTATGGATTCACCAGTGTCATTGCATGTGTGCTGTTTTTACTAACAACAACCAGAGTCATTGCATGTGTGTTCTCTTCAGAGACCACACATGGATCCACCAGTGTCATTGCATGTGTGTTCTTTTTACTAATAACAACCAGAGTCATTGCATGTGTGTTCTTTTCACATACCAGATATGGATCCACGAGTGTCATTGTATGTGTGCTCTTTTCACAATCCACCTATGGATCCACCAGTGTCATTGCATGTGTGTTCTTTTTACTAACAACAACCAGAGTCATTAAAATGTGTGTTCTTTTCACATACCACACATGGATCCACCAGTGTCATTGCATGTGTGTTCTTTTTACTAACAACAACTAGAGTCATTGCATGTGTGTTCTTTTCACATACCACCTATGGATCCACCAATGCCATTGCATGTGTGTTCTTTTTACTAACAACAACTGGAGTCATTTCATGACTGTTCTTTTCACATACCACATATGGATCCACAAGTGTCATTGAAATGCGTGTTCTCTTCAGAGACCACACATGGATCCACCAGTGTCATTGCATGCGTGTTCTTTTTACTAACAACAACCAGAGTCATTGCATGTGTGTTCTTTTCACATACCACATATGGATCCACCAGTGTCATTGGATGTGTGCTATTTTCACTATCCACCTATGGATCCACCAGTGTTATTGCATGTGTGTTCTTTTTAATAACAATAACCAGAGTCAATGAAATGTGTCTTATTTTCACATACCACATATGGATCCACTAGTGTCATTGCATGTGTGCTTTTTTTACTAACAACAACTGGGTCATTCCATGTGTGTTCTCTTCAGAGACCACACATGGATGCACCAGTGTCATTGCAAGTGTGTTCTTTTCACAATCCAACTATGGATCCACCAGTGTCATTGCATGAGTGCTTTTTTTACTAACAACAATTGGGGTCATTGCATGTGTATTCTCTTCAGAGACCACACATGGATCCACCAGTGTCATTGCATGTGTTTTTTTTACAATCCACCTATGGATCCACCAGTGTCATTGCATGTGTGCTCTTTTTACTAATAAGAACCAGAGTCATTGCATGTGTGTTCTTTTCAGAGACGACACATGGATCCACCAGTGTCATTGCATGTGTGTTCTTTTTACTAACAACAACCAGAGTCATTGCATGTGTGTTCTTTTCACATACCACATATGGATCCACCAGAGTCATTGCATGTGTGTTCTTTTCACATACCACCTATGGATCCACCAGTGTAATTGCATGTGTGTTCTTTTTGCTAACAACAACTAGAGTCATTTCATGACTGTTCTTTTCACATACCACATATGGATCCACCAGTGTCATTGAAATGTGTGTTCTCTTCAGAGACAACACATGGATCCACCAGTGTCATTGCACGTGTGCTCTTTTTACTAACAACAACCAGAGTCATTGCATGTGTGTTCTTTTCACATACCACATATGGATCCACCACTGTCATTGCATGTGTGCTCTTTTCACAATCCACCTATGCATCCACTAGTGTCATTGCATGTGTGTTCTTTTTAGTAACAACAACCAGAGTCAGTGCATGTGTGTTCTTTTCACATACCACATATGGATCCACCAGTGTCATTGCATGTGTGTTGTTTTTACTAACAACAACTAGAGTCATTTCATGACTGTTCTTTCCACATACCACACATGGATCCACCAGTGTCATTGAAATGTGTGTTCTCTTCAGAGACCACACATGGATCCACCATTTTCATTGCATCTGTGTTCTTTTTTCTAACAACAACCAGAGTCATTGCATGTGTGTTCTTCTCACATACCACACATGGATCCACCAGTGTCATTGCATGTGTGTTCTTTTTACTAACAACAACAATAGTCATTGCATGTGTGTTCTTTTCACATACCACCTATGGATCCACTAGTGTCATTATATGTGTGTTCTTTTTACTAACAACAATTGGAGTCATTTCATGACTGTTCTTTTCACATACCACATATGGATCCACTAGTGTCATTGAAATGTGTGTTCTCTTCAGAGACTACACATGGATCCACCAGTGTCATTGCATGTGTGTTCTTTTTACTAACAACAACTGGAGTCATTGCATGTGTGTTCTTTTCACATACCACACATGGATCCACCACTGTCATTGCATGTGTGCTCTTTTCACTATCCACATATGGATCCACCAGTGTCATTGCATTTGTGTTCTTTTTACTAACAACATCTGGAGTCATTTCATGACTGTTCTTTTCACATACCACATATGGATCCACCATTGTCATTGAAATGTGTGTTCTTTTCACATACCACATATGGATCCACCAGTGACATTGCATGTGTGCTTTTTTTACTAACAACAACTAGGGTCATTGCATGTGTGTTCTCTTCAGAGACCACACATGGATCCACCAGTGTCATTGCATGTGTGTTCTTTTCACAATACACCTATGGATCCACCAGTGTCATTGCATGTGTGCTCTTTTTACTAACAACAACCAGAGTCATTGCATGTGTGTTCTCTTCAGAGACAACACAAGGATCTACCAGTGTCATTGCATGTGTGTTCTTTTTACTAACAACAACCAGAGTTATTGCATGTGTGCTCTTTTCACAATCCATCTATGGATCCACCAGTGTCATTGCATGTGTGTTCTTTTCACAATCCACCTACGGATCCACCAGTGTCATTGCATGTGTGCTCTTTTGACTAACAACAACCAGAGTCATTGCATGTGTGTTCTCTTCAGAGACCACACATGGATCCACAAGTGTCATTGCATGTGTGTTATTTTCACATACCACATATGGATCCACCAGTGTCATTGTATGTGTGCTCTTTTCACAATCCACCTTTGCATCCACCAGTGTCATTGAAATGTGTGTTCTTTTCACATACCACATATGGATCAACCAGTGTCATTGCATGTGTGCTTTTTTACTAACAACAACTGGGGTCATTGCATGTGTGTTCTCTTCAGAGACCACACATGGATCCACCAGTGTCATTGCATGTGTGTTCTATTTACTAACAACAACGAGTCATTGCATGTGTGTTCTTTTCACATACCACCTATGGATCCACCAGTGTCATTGCATGTGTGTTCTTTTTACTAACAACAACTAGAGTCATTTAATGACTGTTCCTTTCACATACCACAAATGGATCCACAAGTGTCATTAATATGCGTGTTCTCTTCAGAGACCACACATGGATCCACCAGTGTCATTGCATGTGTGTTCTTTTTACTAACAACAACCAGAGTCATTGCATGTGTGTTCTTTTCACATACCATATATGGATCCACCAGTGTCATTGCATGTGTTCTCTTTTCACTATCCACCTATGGATCCACCAGTGTTATTGCATGTGTGTTCTTTTTAATAACAACAACCAGAGTCACTGAAATGTGTGTTATTTTCACATACCACATATGGATCCACCAGTGCCATTGCATGTGTGCTTTTTTTACTAACAACAACTGGGGTTATTACATGTGTGTTCTCTTCAGAGACCACACATGGATCCACCAGTGTCATTGCATGTGTGTTCTTTTCACAATCCACCTATGGAGCCACCAGTGTCATTGCATGTGTGCTCTTTTTACTAACAACAACCAGAGTCATTGCATGTGTGTTCTCTTCAGAGACCACACATGGATCCACCAGTGTCATTGCATGTGTATTCTTTTTACTAACAACAACCAGAGTCATTGCATGTGTGTTCTTTTCACAAACCACATATGGATCCACCAGTGTCATTGTATGTGTGCTCTTTTCAAAATCCACCTATGGATCCACTAGTGTCATTGCATGTGTGCTCTTTTTACTAACAACAACCAGAGTCATTGCATGTGTGTTCTTTTCACATACCACCTATGGATCCACCAGTGTCGTTGCATGTGTGTTCTTTTTACTAACAACAACCAGAGTCATTGCATGTGTGTTCTTTTCACATACCACCTATGGATCCACCAGTGTCATTGCATGTGTGTTCTTTTTACTAACAACAACTGGAGTCATTTCATGACTATTCTTTTCACATAGCACATATGGATCCACCAGTGTCATTGTATGTGTGCTCTTTTCACAATCCACCTATGGATCCACCAGTGTCATTGCATGTCTGCTCTTTTTACTAACAACAACTAGAGTCATTGCATGTGTGTTCTCTTCAGAGACCACACATGGATCCACCAGTGTCATTGCATGTGTGTTCTTTTTAATAACAACAACTGGGGTCATTGCATGTGTGTTATCTTTAGATACCACACATGGATCCACCAGTGTCATTGCATGTGTGTTCTTTTCACAATCCACCTATGGATCCACCAGTGTCACTGCATGTGTGCTCTTTTTACTAACAAGAACCATAGTCATTGCATGTGTGTTCTCTTCAGAGACCACACATGGATCCACTAGTGTCATTGCATGTGTGTTCTTTTTACTAACAACAACCAGAGTCATTGCATGTGTGTTCTTTTCGCATACCACATATGGATCCACCAGTGTTATTGCATGTGTGTTCTTTTACTAACAACAACTGGAGTCATTTCATGACTGTTCTTCTCACATACCACATATGGATCCACCAGTGTCATTGAAATGTGTGTTCTCTTCAGAGACCACACATGGATCCACTAGTGTCATTGCATCTGTGTTCTTTTTACTAACAACAACTGGAGTCATTGCATGTGTGTTCTTTTCACATACCACACATGGAACTACCAGTGTCATTGCATGTGTGTTCTTTTCACAATCCACATATGGATCCACCAGTGTCATTGCATGTGTGCTCTTTTTACTAACAAGAACCAGAGTCATTGCATGTGTGTTCTCTTCAGAGACAACACATGGATCTACCAGTGTCATTGCATGTGTGTTATTTTTACTAACAACAACCAGAGTCATTGCATGTGTTCTGTTTTCACAATCCATCTATGGATCCACCAGTGTCACTGCATGTGTGTTCTTTTCACAATCCACCTATGGATCCACCAGTGTCATTGCATGTGTGCTCTTTTTACTAACAACAACCAGAGTCATTGCATGTGTGTTCTCTTTAGAGACCACACATGGATCCACCAGTGTCATTGCATGTGTGTTATTTTCACATACCACATATGGATCCACCAGTGTCATTGCATGTGTGTTCTTTTTACTAACAACAACCAGAATCATTGAAATATGTGTTGTTTTCACATACCACACATGGATCCACCAGTGTCATTGCATGTGTATTCTTTTTACTAACAACAACTAGAGTCATTGCATGTGTGTTCTTTTCACAAACCACATATGGATCCACCAGTGTCATTGTAGGTGTGCTCTTTTCACAATCCACCTATGGATCCACCAGTGTCAATGCATGTGTGTTCTTTTTACTAACAACAACCAGAGTCATTGCATGTGTGTTCTTTTCACATACCACCTATGGATCCACCAGTGTTATTGCATGTGTGTTCTTTTTACTAACAACAACTGGAGTCATTTCATGACTGCTCTTTTCACATACCACATATGGATCCACCAGTGTCATTGAAATGTGTGTTCTCTTCAGAGACCACACATGGATCCACCAGTGTCATTGCATGTGTGTTCTTTTTAATAACAACCAGAGTCATTGCATGTGTGTTCTTTTCACATACCACATATGGATCCACCAGTGTCATTTTATGTGTGCTCTTTTCACTATCCACCTATGGATCCACCAGTGTCATTGCATGTGTGTTCTTTTTACTAACAACAACCAGAGTCATTGAAATGTGTGTTCTTTTCACATACCACATATGGATCCACCAGTGTCATTGCATGTGTGTTCTTTTTACTAACAACAACCAGTGTCATTGCATATGTGTTATTTTCACAATCCACCTATGGATCCACCAGTGACATTGCATGTGTGTTCTTTTTACTAACAACAACCAGAGTCATTGAAATGTGTGTTCTTTTCACATACCACATATGGATCCACCAGTGTCATTGAAATGTGTGTTCTTCTCATTAACCACAGCTAGAGTCATTGGATGTGTGTTCTCTTCAGAGACCACATATTTATACACCAGTGTCATTGAAATGTGTACTATTTTCAACTACAGCCGTTGGCCACAAACAATCTGGACGCGGAGCTAACCAGCAACCGCTCTAGGCTTCTAGAAGACCCGATCCCCGATTGTTAGGCGTTGTTGGATCGGGGTGCGTGGATGTCCTTTGCGAGGGCGATCCGCGAGAAGTCTGTTTTGCGAACTGATTAGCCGTGGCAACTACGCTGGGGCTACGTCCTTGCCCTTGTCCCCTTAACCTCGGGGCCGAAGATCAGATCGTGTTCCTTCATCGCCATGGAGAGGGAGAGGCCCAAACTCAGCTTGCACGAGGCTCAGATGTTCGTCCACTACGACATACTCGTGCCGCCATTCGCGAGGCTTCCGGCTGGCTTCGAGCTCAGCTACGTCGGGGTTCCTGTCGCGCCACTCTTGCGCGACAACACGTTGGCGAGGCAGATCGAGGAGCGCTGCCACCAGCTGTTGGAGCGGAAGAGGGCAATGGCGCGGTACTCGCGTACGAGCGCGTACTGGCGAAAGTTGTTCAAGAAGGAGCGGGCTGTGTTGATTGAGCTGTGCAGAACCCACCGGTGGGAGATCCACCCGAATCTGCGCAACCCGAAGGAAGGCGGCGCTTCTAGGCAGTGCCTGGGCGTACGACCTCCACCGTTATCGATGCAGCACGTCGTGAAGAATCCATGAGAAGGAGGAACGCTGCCGGGAACATCGACATCGATTCCGACATGGAGGAGGTTGGCGGCGACGCGGACAACATCGTCAATGATGGAGACTGCGGGAGCGTCATAGTCGATTAGGGCCACTTAAGCATAAATTAAATCTATGTACGATATCTTAATGCGCTCTTTGGATCTGGGTCACTTGAGTCATGGTCTATTATCGTCATAATCTATATATGTTGGCCATGTTTGTCTTTGTCTTTGAAACTAGTCGATCGAAACTCGTCCGATCCTGAAAATAAAGTTCGCGCGTTCCTGGCATATCTGATGGGACAATACGCTGACTCTGCTCCCATCACTTGATGGCACAGCCATAATTTGGAGTGCGCTAGAGGAGAATGGATCGAGTGTGTTGTTATAGTGTACTACTCCTATCCAGATATAACTGACTTAGTTTTTTTAGATATTTAATAAATGTGTCTATACCCAAAACATGTCTAGATACATGTTTTAGGTTTCTCTGTCTTTCAAACTAATCAAAAGTCATCAAATTCTGTACAAACAAAGTCATTGCGTTCGCACCTAATGGGACAATACGCTGACTCTGCTACTTGATGGCACAACCATAATTCTGGAGTGCGCCAGAGGAGATGGGAATGCAAGGGAGATGGGAACTAGTAGCCGCATCCAAACGCAGGTAAAAAATTATTGTAATAATATTTTAAAAAAATGTAATCTGGTCCACATGACCCCATCACAGACACGTTGCACACGCCAGATAAAAACGCGCTAGTTTAGTTTCAATGATATAATTCAACATACGACGTTACTGTGCCCGCATCTTTCTGCTCCTCTTATTAGTTTGCTAGCCCACGCTGCATTAAGCATCAGTTGATGAGGATAAAAAATGATAAAATGGCAAATAAAACAATTTTTAAACTTACCTTTCATCCGGAGAATCGTACAAAGATGAAATTGGCAGGGATTTATTATTTCTCCTGCAGTTAGCCGAAAGATCCTCAAGAACATCCTCAATCACCCCAGCAACTTCTTCATATTCTAATACACCTCCATTATTTGCCCTTTCATCCCTGTTCCTCTTACCCTTTTGGTTCTTTTCACACCCTTTTCTAGACGGCACCTCCACTTCTTCATAAATTGGCTGCTTACGTACTTTTTCCTCCGAGTGCTCATCACCGTCTTTGAGCTGCTCTTTCACCAGTTCTGGTTGAGAAGCCTCATTTTCTGCCATCGGGGTGTGACCAGGGACAATAGCATGTGTAACTGGGTTTTTGCACAACCTCTTGATATGGCCGAATCCGCCACAACGTCCGCATTTCCTTTTCCTAGCTCCCAGCCTTGGACCTTTATCGATGGAGGATTCGATCCTTAGCTTTCTAGGCCTCCCAGGTGGCCTCCTAACAACTGGTGGTTGAAGTTTGAACCCTGGATCGACAATCTCCCAATCATTTTCATCGGCCATAGGTGGTACGTTTTCTGCATAAGTTGCAGCAAACTTGTCCACAGATAAATAGTTGTCAACATAGTTCTCTATTTCAGCTCCGTGACCTCTAAGCTTTAAGATGAAGTAAATTGCATGGTGACATGGCAGACCAGTAATCTGCCACTGCCTGCATGAACAAGTCTTGTTTCCAATGTCTATAGTGTACCTCCGTTCAGTTCCACGCTTGTATTCTGCATAAACCTCAGCCAATGTTCTGGAACTTCTGACCATCCTCATCTTTATCGTTCTCATTGCCCTGGTTCTTGCATTCAGTAACATAACCACCTTTGGAACTATTTTATGGCCTAAAAAATTTCTTATACAAATTATTTGCCTTAAATATATCTTCACCATTATGCACTGTCTTATTGCATCCAACAAAATAACAATTCCAAGTGTCTTCATGCCCGAAATCTTATCATTGAAACTCTCTGCCAAATTATTGCAAACAAAATCCACCTTGCTTAATGCACCAAACTTGCTTCTGGCCCATAGCTTGGTGTGATGTTCTTCAAGGTATTTTTTCACCTTTGGCACTACATACATGTTCTGCAAGTAAGTAGCATGCGTGCTTGGGGTGTATGTGTATGCTGATCGCCACAAGTCCTCTTCAAAGATCTTTCCTTTGGACTTCTTCCTGAAGTTAGTAGTGAGGTGCCACATGCATTCCCTATGATCAACCCTAGGAAACACATCATCAACAGCATTCTCAAGACCCTCGGATGCACCGGTGTGTATCACCATGCCTTCAGGGTGACCAATTACTTCCCGTAGTCTCTGCATGAACCATGTCCAGCTTTCATTTGATTCACCCTCAAGAACAACATAAGCTACGGGTAGAAGCCAATTATGCACGTCCAAAGCACAAGCAGAAGCAACATGTCCCCTGAACTTCCCTGTTAAAGAAGTTGCGCCTATTGCCAAGTATGGCCTGCAGCCGTCTAGGAACCCCTTCCAGCATGCCTTCAGGCAAACAAAACATCTCCTGAAGCATATCTTATCTGCCTGCTTATACCTGACCCCCCTCGAGATCTTTTCTCTCCCTTTCACAACCTCATAATCGATGTCAACAACACTACCAGGTGATGTTTTCTCTACCTGAGCTTTGAAACTATACAACATATGAAAATTGTCATTCCACTTGCCTTGAATGAAGTCTAGAGCCATCTCCTTCCCATCAAAGACTCTATGGTAAGGAATCAGAACGTTAAACTTTTTGCTAATCCTTGCTCTGAGTTCAGCAGGTCCAATGTTATGATCCTGCCTCACCCAGTCAAGTACAGTAGCAGCAATCCACTTGGTAGTCACCGGCTAATTTTACCACTTAAAGAAGTATTAGGGCAGTTGTGTTTCTTCGTGTTTACTTTGATCTGCATTCGATAAGAATCCAAATAATTCAGAGCTAGTTATCAGCAGAATAAATATGAGAAAGACTGAAACTAAATGTAGCTATTGCAACCTGAAATGGGTGTCGACCCCGCATTGGAGATGCATGTAATCTCCATTTACACACATTACTTTCCCTATAGTGCACCCTAAATCTCTTTTGGTCGCTCTTTTCAATGATAAATTCGAACCCAACTCTGATTGCATAGGTTGCAACTGCATATCTGTAGTCCTCCACATTATCAAAGACAGTCCCCTCATCAATTGTAGGATTGTCCCTGTCAAAGTGTATCACTGGCATGTCCACGTCTTTGTCGTCGTATCTACATCCCATTTCCACATCTTCACATTCCTCTTCCTCATCAGTCCCATAGTCAGGCTCAAAGTTCGAATCAACCAAATATTCCCTACTCTCCATCCTATCAGGGTTAGCAGCCACGTCTGGATATGCTTTCTCATCATCATCCGCACCGCCACATGTTTCAGTGCCTTCATGCTCGCTTGACAAAGCATCATGCTCAAGGACAAGTTGTACAGACGTCCTGCGGTTACCAACACATATCCATGCCATCACCACGGGACTAGAAATGCTAATTGGGGTATGCAGAAAAGGAATCACAGTTCTTACCCTTCAATGTGGACGCACGGCACCTTCTCCGGGATCCATACCTCCAAAGCTCTGCACCCCGCTTCCTCTCCCCCCATTTTGTTGTCCTCTGTGCTCTCCAGACTTGAAGGAGATTCCGTGCTCTCCAGCCGCGCAGGACCCATATCCGTGCTCTCAAGCCTCACAGGATCCATCTCCGAGCGGGATCTGGATCACCATCGTTGTTGGGCCCCTAACCCAACGGCCAACTCTCGATTTTCGTTTCCAGACGCGCCTGGGCGATGGGCGGTGGCAAGGAGACAGGGCAGGGAGGGGAGGGGAGGGGACGTGAGGGGATGGCAGGGAGGGGAGGGCGGGAGGACGATGGCCCAAGGGGACGATGAGAGCGGTGCACGACTAAGCGGAGTGGCGGCGGCAGGAGTAGAGGAGAGGAGCGGAGCGGAGCTGGCTGCGACAAAGCATGGAAAATTGCACAATAATGTGTTGGTGGGCGGCACCAGCCCTCGAACCTGGGACACGCGTCGTCGAAGGTGGAGGAGGCGGGCCCAACAGTCAGAAAACATGTCACCTGTCAGCGCACTATGCACGGGGAGCACTTCACATATTTTTTTAGTAGGTCCCACATGTCAGTCTGTTTGATCAAAACTTGCATGCAGTGCATGGCTGGTTCACGCGCAGTTCCGAAAAAAGCCCGTTGATCCAAACTTGAATTGGCAGTTCCGCTTCTTCTCCCCCGTCTCCTCGTCTCCTTGCAGTGGGCAGTTCTGCTTTGTCTCCTCGTCTCCTCGAAGTGGCAGTTCCGCTTCGTCTCCCTTGTCTATTATCCTCTTCTTCTCCTCACAATGGTAGTTCTTCTTTCTTCCTCGATCAAAACATTCCCGCATGTAAGCCATGGCCAGTAGCCGGATGAAGAGGAACTGGTCTGATCTCCCGGCCGACCCACTTCGAAAGATCGCCGACTATTTGCTAGAGAAAGAGGAGTACGTCGACACCTATGCTGCTTGTCGGGAAGTCTACACCGATTGGCGCCGCACTTTAAAGGTGCCCGAATTCCATCTCAACAACTGGATCATGATAGATCACACACTTCCAGACGTTGGCGACTTCACCTTCCTCAACCTCGCCACTGGTCGTTGCTTCAGGACAAATCTAATGGACGTCCATCGCAGGTTCACATTCACATACGATATTTATTAGTATTTTCCATTGTAAACATCTTAGTGCTAACTGATGCCCTCTTCTTCCAAAAGATTCTACTTCGTCGGTGTTTCTCGTAGCGTCATCGTGCTTGCTCAGAGGGTGGAGCCATACAAGATTCGGCTTCTGAACCCAATCACTCATAAGTCTAACACTGAGTTTCAAGCACACATACCATCTGATCTTCTGCAATCTGTCATCGTGCCGAAGTCCCCAACGATGGTGTTCGTTTGCACTGATTATCCAGATCATATTGCATGGGCGGATGAGAGCACCCCAACAGGGCAAATCAATGGATCATTTGGAGAAGGATTGTATACGCCACCTCCTGATATGCTTCTGGTTTGCATGACAACATTCCGAGGGGAAGTATATGCATTACTTGAGAATGGAGACATCCGGTCGACCAACATCTAGTTAGAGCAGCGCGCGAGCACTGTCACGATGGCCAAAATAATTTCGGCCCCAGTCTTTGAACAGGTACGCGGAACCTACAATTTTTACCTTGTGGAGTCAGATGGTGATCTGCTTCTTGTGTTGAACGGGGATTTTGCCAAAGGGAAACCGGTGTTGTACCGGATGGACACGGAGAATCGCTCTCTCGAGGCCGCCGACGACATTGGAAGTCATGCCCTCTTCGTTGGTTACAATCGGTCTATCTCCATTAACACCAGGTTACACCCCACAGTCAAACCCGGTTACATATACTACAGGAATTATATCAGACTGTACGATCATGAGGTTCAAGCCTAGGAAGAGGAACCAACAATGGTAATGTATGGCTTAAGTCTGGAACATACACCGAGGCCTTACCCTCTGGACGAGATACTAGCAGCACACTGCCGACGGAGAGAGTTCTCTGAACATGTGTTGCAGCACGCATTAGCCGCCGACGACGAAATATATAGGGGAGAATGAATCCTTTATTCATCCTAGGTTATTTGCTAGCATTTTTCAGGTCTATTATTCGAAGTAGAAATTTGTACTGTATTTATATTATTTCGATCAGCAGTATGCGTATTACCTTTTAGACAAAATTGTAATGTATTTAATTTTAGTACTTTCAGAATTCAAAGTATTTATTTTTAGTAGCTTCTTTCATAATTCTCTGTGTTCGACATGGGCATCATCTCAGTGCCGGAATTCAGGTTCCACATGGAAAATTGCACAATAATATGTTGGTGGGCGGCACCACCCCTCGAACCTGGGATGCGCGCTGTCGAAGGTGGAGGGGGTGAGCCCGCCAGTCAGAAAACATGCCACATCGGCATTCCCTGTTTCTAATGCCCTTTAAAAAAAGAAAACGCGCCACGTCATTATCCCCTGTTTCTGATGGTGTTGCTACACTCGACGGTACATGGTGGCATATAAATAATATCGTATAAACATAGGGCACAGTCGTCAACATTTCTAAAATGAAACCCGGTCCCGTCTCCTACCTGTCCTGGTACATTGCCAGATGAGGTTGATAGCCACGACCGATCTTTTTAATACGTTCGCACTCTTATGCTGAGAAGGGAAATAAAGATTGAGCTGTTAATGCAACGAGTGGCGAATTATTACCCTCTAAGGAAATGGGAAATGGTTATTTTCACACGTGCCCGTAGTCCAAACCTACTGTCAGTCTTTTACTCCCTTCTCCGACTAACCACAGTTCACCTTGCGCAGCTCCTCCGCTCCGCACCAACTAGGGTAACATGGCCCGCCTAAGCAGCCGCCGCCGCCGCGACAGCCGCCGAAACTGGGGTATTTAGCCCCTCTAAGGCAGGCCATGAAGCTCTACTTCAAGGCCGGTCTCCCATTGCCCTGCCAGGCGGATGATTTCCCCGAATGTGCCGAATCGGCCGCGGCGGCGACTGTGGCGTCGTCGGTGCCAGATGCGGCAAGAAGGCCCAAGAGAGCAATGTGGAGAAATCGCGCGGCGGCATTACGGCATGCTCTAGGCAGTGGGAACAAGGTACGTATCAAATCGTTCACGAGAGCATGTCGTCGCCGAGGGTACACACCCTCGAACAGGGCAGCGCCAAGGTCTAGGAACTCTCGCATCCATGCTTCGGCGCGGACTACCTTACCTCAGTGGGGGAGGCTGGGAGCACGCCGTCTGCGGCAAAGACGCTCCATCCTACACACCGTCGGAGGCTGTACCGTGGCGGCGACCAAGCGTCTACACTCAGCATGTTGGATTGTTCGACAGCCGGAGCCGGCGGCGGGCATCAGCTCTGCCCCGGAATTCAGGTTCGAGTTCACATGAACCTACGATCCCGAGAAGGAGATGCCGAATTTCAGTTTCGAAGAAATCGTTACGGCGGCACGGATGGTCCAACTGAACTGGGATTGGCGCACGCAAATCGCTCGTGCATGAACGATGCAGATTTCTTGTAGTTTGGCGGGAAGGCAATAGATCAGTTTGGGTTAAATGATCAAAGAACTTATGTCCTCTCAAGGCAATTGGCCAGCCAACTTTTCTGGTGGAGATCTGTAGTTTCTTCAGTGTAGAATAGTTAAGTTCAGACTGAAGAATGGCTTTTGTAGATGAAATGCCGACGAATTGTTCTACAATCTAGTAAGAAGTTTAGCCCACTTTTGTGCAGGTATAAGACCCTTTTGTATGGAATTGCTACTGTTGTAAGCAAATACTATCAAGTATCTATTTCCTTCAATTACTAGTCGTGGTTCAATCCAGTTAACTGGCATCTTTTTATCCCAGACTACAGATTTTGCGTCTGCTGTCTGTGTTGTAAACCATTTTTCCTTTGTCTTGTGTTGCCTGCAAAATGGTCCTGCAGTTCAATGTGTTACAAATGTAGCTACCTTGTACTTGAAGAGGAGATGGACTACATTTTCCTGGCATCCACAGAATTGACATTGCTCATTGCCAGACCACCCTCTTTTCATGAGGTTGTCCTTGGTTATTCACAGATATTATAAAGCACGGTGTTCAACTACATCGATTCAAACTATTACACACACACTACATCAAATTCATTACCCACACATACTACATCGATTCAAACTATTACACACACATACTACTTCAAACTATTACACACACGTACTACATCGATTCAAACTATTACACATTTTTAGTCAATGCTAACTTCCTGCTATGCTCTCCATACTACAAATTCATAAGCCACGCATACCACGACAATTCACTAGAGCTCTGTCTTCACTCGAGGGAAATCAGAACCACCAGCTCGTCCAAGCACGGTTCCCCCACCGAAATTGTGTGCGCTGTCGTGAAACAGTGGTGGTCCTGTGCCATCGATCCTTCTAGGCTAACACTACAGGCGACGAGGACGCTTTCTGGCAGCCTCTTCGGGGCCCTGAATGCCATGTACCGATTCCAGAACCTCCTCCAGGTGGATGATGACCGGGTGCTTCCAGCAAAGCTGTCGCCCTGCCCTGCTTGGAATCTACACCTCGTACATCTTAGGAACGACGTCAGGATCTTTCAGCCACGCCTTTACCTCGATGACCCACCTGTCGCTTGGTGGCACGATTTCCACCAGCTCGCTGCCAAGGCTACTGACGACATGCTTGAGGGCCTCCGGCTCCCAAGCATCCAATGGGAGGCCATCAAAGCCAAGTTTGGAGAAGAAACGAAGCTGCCCCAAGCGATCGTCCCACCCACAGGCGCGATGCCAACGCATGAAGATCATTTTCTCCCTGCAGCACTCGAAAGAACGGGAAGAATGCAGAACATGCTCGGTGTCTGAGCTGTGCTCGAACTGGACGAAAAAATTGAATGGCGGCGTGCATACCTCAATGTTGACCTCATTTTGTCTAATCCCAAAACGAGACCTAAAAGCCGACAGCAACTCTGCCAGTGACACGGTGGGACAGACGCTTAGCAAGGTGGCCATGAGAGTGTGGTCGTCGACCTGCTATGCCAGGGCTACCATGCCTGGGGTGCGCGGCAGCACGCAACTTCCCGAGGCCGGTCACCGGCCTAGATCGCCCGACGGGACGCGCTCCGCCGTGCGAGAAGGACTAGCCAGAGGCGAGATATTAGTTCGGGGATGCGAAACTCCGATACGGTGGATGATGAAATGGCGATGGCTGCGAGCTTTGATCAGAGGCGTGGGAGGTTGACCGGACATGGCGGGGACGCAAATTAGAACAAGTGCGAGCTCCTATCTGAGACGAGCAACCGGAGCTGAGCAAATGTTATGGGGAGGGGAGCTGGGGAGAAGACCAGAGCAGAGCAAAGAAATAGATCTGGTCCACTTAGGGATCTGGTCCACGCAGGGGTAAGCTAGTCCATGACCGCAAAAGATAACGGGGAATACTGACATGCCGGGCCAAGAAGAGTTGACCTAACGGCGGTATTTGAGTTCAACCGTTTTTCGTCTGGTTCAAACGACCGTTTGGCTGTTAGATTTGTATTCACCCCCATTTGGCCCTTCTAGACAATTGGCGATTCTACTATGCCCCCTCCGCACGATTGATGACAACTCGGGTACCGCGGTGTGCTCACCCACCAAGTTTGGTACCACAAATGAACATCCCACGCTATGTGAACCTTTATCTTATATTATCTAATATGTGTTGCACTATATGTATATATTGATGCACATCGTTAGGGGGAGCATAGCTATGTTTCTTATGTTTAAGAATTTCATGCAAAACCACTTGTTGTCATCGAACACCAAAAATGGGAGATTGAAAGGACATTTATTGTATTAATCAATTTTTGGTATTTGTTAACAACTTGAGGATCATTTTACAGTGTGCTAATATTGCCAGGTTAATCTACTGAAAAGAGAAAAGTCCATGTAATAGTGGAAATAATCCATGGCTAAAACAAAAGTTTCCTGGAAAGTCTAGACCGGAGTCTCCGGTGTGCAAAGACCGGAGTCTCCGGTGTGGCCTAGAGTTTCGCCTCAAATCTCCGGAGTGGATCCAAGATGAAGCCCAGGGATGCTCAGATCAGGGGTCCGGAGATAAGCCAGATATTGACCGGAATCTCCGGTGTATTCCGACAGACCAGAATCTCTGGGGTGAAAAGTCCAGAGTCTTTGGTGTGCTCTGGTCTGGAGTTCCTGCCAAATCTCCGGAGGGAGCATCAATACCAGGCCCAGGACATTCTGTCTGGTGGTCCAGAGATGGACTAGAGACAGACCAGACTCTCCGGTGCGCTGATGACCCACAAGTATAGGGGGTGTATCGCAGTATTTTCGATAAGTAAGAGTGTCGAACCCAACAAGGAGCAGAAGGTGTTGACGAGTGGCTTGGAACAGGAATTCTCTGTAAATACTTAGCAAACGGATTTTTAGGTTTTTTTGATAATTTAGGTAAATAAAGTACGAGTAAATAAAAGATAATAAGAATAAATGCATCAAGTGGCCTAATCTTGTCTTTAGCAAAGGACAAGCCGGTTGTATTACTTAAGATGACCAAATATTCTCTAGGACACATGGGAATATTGCCAAGTGCTTTCGCTTCATATAGTTGATTAATCTTCTTTAGTTTGCTAAGTGTTGTGTGGGTGAACCTGTGCTAATGTACCGACCTTCCTAGGACTAATACATACTTGTGATTATACCTCTTACAAGCATCCGCAAGTACAAGAAAGTAATTAAGATAGAAACCTAACCACAACTTTAAACTCTAAGACCCTGACATCCCTTGTGCAAAGGTTTCCTAACGGGGGTTCAGGTTTCTGTCACTCCGGCAACCCCTATGATTAGTAGCCAAATACACAATGCATTCCCCTAGGCCCATATAGGTGAAGTGTCATGCACTCGACGTTCACATGACACCACTAGAAGAAATACACCACAACTTAAATATCAAACCATTGAATCTTTCTCAACACAATTCCACTACTAACAACATGACTTCTCCCATGTCCTCAATAACTAAACGGACTACTCACAAGACATCATACGGAGCAAGATCCGAGATGAAATAATGATATGTAACAATCTGAACAGAAACGATAATTCAATGGTTCACTCAATAGCATCAACTACAAGGATTAATCAACACCGGGAAAGTTTCCCCTAAGAACTATGCAAGATTCAACCCAATTGTTAGAGTGGTATGAAGTGGTGATGATGGTGCTGGTGGAGATGATGATGGTGATGATGATGATCCCGATGAAGTCCAGCTTGATGGTGGTGTTGATGGCGACGATCTCCCCTCTCCGGGAAGGAATTCCCCCAGCAGAATTCTATCTGTGGGATAGATCTTTCTCTCTCTATAGTTTTTCGCCCCGTAGAGGCGGCGGAATCTTTCTGTAGTCGCTTCCCTGGTATTAGGGTTCCGTGGGGATAATATACGCTAGAGGGGAGAGCCTGGAGTGGGCCAGGGTGGCCACACCACCCGCTGGCGCGTCCTAGGGCTACCCGCTCTAGGGGGTGGTGTGGGCCCCTTGTGGCCCATCTCCACTCCCCCTTCTGGCAATCTTCGTCTTCTAGAAAAATAGAATTTTCCATCCATTTTCCCGGATTTTCTGATTTTCGTGAATTTCGCCTCCAAACAGCCCCTTTTCCATCAGAATCCTGACTGCAACGGTCCATGCTCCAAAAGTCATCACCCATGCAAAACAGATGAAATAACATAAGTATCATCTCTTAATATGAAATATATCAATGAATAACAGTAAATTATGATATAGAATAGTGATGCAAAATGGACGTATTAACTCCCCGCAATATTAGACTTCGCTTGTCCCCAAGCGAAAACTGAGCTCAATAAACATGACCTCAGGTTTATGGAGTGAAGAGTCAATAAAAGAATACGAACAAGAAGCATCACATTCATCAATACACAAATCATAATAGAAAACAACTCACTATTATATAACTTAACTTGCAATAAGTAAAGGAAACACAATAAAGATACAAAAAGTAAATCATAATTGGTAATGACAAACTTAGCTGTTGGTCGAAGAATAGTTGAAAATTTGCAGGAGTTCACACATAAAGGGCTTTCAAAGTAGTATTCACTAAGATAATAGCAATGTGCAAAACAAGGAACATAAGAAATATGATTGAATTAATCATCATATGAATGATTGAAACACAACAACTCAAAATACATGCTTGAGATAGAAGGGAATAGGTTTACTGACTCAACTAAAAAGTAAAAAATAGGCCCTTCGCATAGGGAAGCAGGGATTTCAAGTTTCATAAAGATCTTCCAAAAATTATGATACTTATTAGCTTTCAGCTCTCATTTCCCCTATCATAGGCATCTTTAGGTGATTAAGGTTAAAGTGATCAAATATGTGGATATGCTTGACAAGTTGTAAGTTGAAAATATCATGTCCCTTGAATACGAGGGCCGCTCCTCATGCTACTCAAGTTTAGTTACTGGTAAGTTCTTGTCATAGTAAGTATATGTGTATCATAGAGAACCGCCAACGGCGTACCCCTTGCCCGATGATATGGAAGAATCCCCATATCAAAATGACAAGGCAAGTAGACAATGAGCATCTCAGCAATCTTCTTATTTACCATGGGAAAATGGTGCTTTTTTCTCTCTTTCCTCTTTTCTCATCTCTTTTTTTTTCTTTTTTTCTCAATCTCTATCTCTTATTTTATAAGAAGAATGCTTCATAGGTTTCTCATTATGGTTACGCTACAGGTTTCCACCATGATTAGGCATGGATTAGACCAGTGGCCCAGGCGTTTCTCTAACACACATACATAACTCCATGGACTTACAAGCTCCCCTTTCATTTCACATCGATGACATCCATAAACAAAAGAGCATGATATCAACTAGGTACAATGTAAAAGTGCAATGTTGAAAGCGTTCCCCATGAAAGCATGGTTCTGCTAATTCACAACTTACAAAGCGCAAGCATATATGCAACATAGATGGGCACAATGGTGTGCCATCAAGTTTATTAAGTGCAAGAAAGTAAAATGTGCCATCAAGTTCGTGAGAGCTTTAATCACTAATTTTCACATAACAAGTTTAATTCGGAAGGTAGATAAAAACATGAATTTACTTGGAATAGCAATAGTGCTAGTAGGTAGGTATGGTGGACACAAATGGCATAGGTTTTGGTTTAAGGATTGGATGCACGAGAAGCATTCCCTCTCAGTACAGGTTTTTGGCTAGCAAGGCTGGATAGCAAGCATAAGAGTTGAAGGAAACAAACAAACATACAAGTGATAAAAACAAACATGCAATCTTCCTTGGAAGCACAAAAGATCTTAACTAGAGAATACTAAACTTATGAGCAAATCAAGAAAGAAAGATGATGAAATTATATTTCTTTAGAGTACTTTTATCTTTTTCATTCAATTCTCAAAATAGTGTTGCTACTGATCGAGCCAGGTTTGCCAAAACCAACTAAATTAACTCAATGATCCCAAAGTGATACCAATACTAACAACAAGATGAATCATGTAATCATGAATTGAAAACTAATATAGGATATGCAAAAGAGTAAATGATAGAACTTCTCATTAATATTCCATAACGGCAACTCACACAAGGGATACATAGATATCTAACGAGAGGGGGGACACTTCCATAATGCAAACCATCCTACATGATAACTTCTCTATTCATGATATAACTCTAGTAAAAAGGTAAAAAGATAGAAGATAATGATGTGATACCGCGGCACTACCCCAAGCTTGGAACAAACCAAGGGGATGCCAAAACCTGATGACGAATTACTCCTTTAGTGGTGGTGGTGTTCTCTCGATGAGCTTTTCGATCAATTTCCTCAAGTCCTCAATCTCAAAGGTGAGAGTACGAATCAACTCCGAGTTGTGCTCGATGTGGTGCATGATCATGTCAGGTTGTGAATCCCATCTCGTATGATTCTTTCCCCGCTCTTCCTCCTTGAAGTCTTCTTTTCCTGCATGGTTAGAACGAGGCATATCCCAATTGGAGGGTAGTTTCTCCTTGGGAATATTCTGGAATTGATGCTCATGGATAAGGGTATGGAAGGGATTCTTGGTGCATAGAGAAGGTGACCGTGGAGCCAAGAAATGACGCGGAGGCTTCCCTCCAATTGACATCCGTGCAGTCCTTTTGATCCTGGCAGGGTTTGCCACCACTCCAATGCTTGCAATGGTAGTGCCGGTGTGCGGATGCTGGATTTTCTTTGCCTCCTCTTCATTGACTCCTTCTCCTGCCCGGGGTCTTGGGGATCCTCCTCCGCAGGATCCTTTCCCTTATCCTTGGCGGAGAACATTGTGCTTTTAAACTTTAAGAATAGTTCTTGGCAGAAACAGATCAAAACGAAAACACAACGAGAACACGATATATGAATCTCGGGGGATCCGAGAGATTATATATTACGAATTTTTACAACAAAAGGAAGGTACTGGGAGAAAATGGGTTGGAGACAGACTCCGGGGTGGCTACACCACCTGCTGGCACGGCCAGGGGCCCACGCCAGGGGGTGGTGTGAGCCACCCTGGCTCCGTTTCTGTCCCTCTTTCGCTTTGTTGCTTTCCTTGTTGGATAAAAACTGCAAAAATATAACTGGACAGAATTTTCATGGAACTTTTCTTACTAGAACTGTTACCTATTCGAAAATGGACTCTGCAGGTCTCTGAATTTGGTCTTTGATAAATTTTTCCAAAGTTACTACTTGAATAGCATCAATATCTTCATTGTAAGAATCTCCAGCACTATAGTGCTTCAGTCGCTGACCATTCACCACATGTGTAGTGTTATCTTTTAAAGAAGAAATTTTTATTGCACCTGAACGATATACTTCTTCGGTAACAAAAGGTCCTTCCCATTTTGAAAGTAGTTTCCCTGCAAAAAATCTGAGACGAGACCTATACAATAGAACTTTGTCACCAACATGGAACTCTCTCTTAAGAATTCTCCTGTCATGCCATCTTTTAACTTTTTACTTAAAGAGACTAGCATTCTCATATGCTTCACTCCTCCATTCATCCAACGAACTTAAGTCAAATAATATTTTCTCACCAGCAAGTTTGCAGTCTCTATTAAGTTCTTTCACTGACCAATAAGCTTTGTGTTCTAATTCCAAAGGCAGGTGTCAAGCCTTCCCATAAACAATTTTGTAAGGAGACATTCCCATAGGATCACATGACACCACTAGAAGAAGTACACCACAACTTAAATATCAAACCATTGAATCTTTCTCAACACAATTCCACTACTAACAACATGACTTCTCCCATGTCCTCAAGAACAAAACGAACTACACATAAGACATCATATGGAGCATGATCAGAGATGGAATAATGATGTATAACAATCTGAACATAAACAATAATTCAATGGTTCACTCAATAGCATCAACTACAAAGAGTAATCAACACCGAGAAAGTTTCCCCTAAGAACTATGCAAGTTTCAACCCAATTGTTACAACTATATGGAGATGGTGATAAGGGTGCTGATGGTGATGATGGTGGTGATGATGATGATGATCCCGATGAAGTCCATCTTGATGGTGGTGTTGATGGCAAGGATCTCCCCTCTCCGGGAAGGAATTCCCCCAGCAGAAATCTGTCTACCGGAGAGATCTTTCTCTCTCGGTGTTTTTCGCCCCACAGAGGCGGCGGAATCTTTCTGTGGTCGCTCCCTGAGTATTAGGGTTTCGGGAGAATTATATACGCCAGAGGGGAGAGCCATAGATGGGCAAGGGTGGCCACACCACCTGGTGGCGCGGCCTAGGCTGGCCCGCGCCAGGGGGTGGTGTGGCCCCCTGTGGCCCATCTCCACCCCTCCTTCTGGCAGTCTTCGTCTTCTAGAAAAATAGGATTTTCTGTATATTTTCCCAGATTTTCTGATCTTCGCGAATTTTGCCTCCAAACAGCACCTTTTCCATTAGAATCCTGACTGCAGCGGTCCATGCTCCAAAAGTCATTAACCATGGAAAAACAGATGAAATAACATAAGTATCATCTCTTAGTATGAAATATATCAATGAATAATAGTGAATTATGATATAGACTAGTGATGCAAAATGGACGTATCAACTCCCCCCCAAGCTTAGACTTTGCTTGTCCCCAAGCGAAACTGAGCTCAATAAACATGACCTCAGGTTTATGGAGTGAAGAGTCGATAAAAAAATACAGACAAGAAGCATCACATTCATCAATACATAGATCATAGTAGAAGACAACTCACTATTATATAACTTAACTTGCAATGATTAAAGGAAAAACAATAAAGATACATAAAGTAAATCATAATTGGTAATGGCAAACTTAGCTCTTGGTCGAAGAATAGTTGAAAATTTGCAGGAGTTCACAAATAACTGATTTTCAATGACAACTTTCAAAGTAGTAAACACTAAGATAAGAGCAATGTGCAAAACAAGGAACATAAGAAACATGATTGAATAGATCATCATATGAATGAATGAAACACAACAACTCAAAATACTTGCTGAGATAGAAGGGAGTAGGTTTACTGACTCAACTAAAAAGTAAAAGAAAGGCCCTTCGCAGAGGGAAGCAGGGATTTCAAGTTTCATAAAGAGCTCCCAAAAATTATGATACTTATTAGCTTTCATCTCTCATTGCCCCTATCATAGGCATCTTTAGGTGATTAAGGTTAAAGTGACACAACTAAGAGGATATGCTTCACAAGTTATAAGTTGAAATCTCATGCCCTTAATTATGAGTACCGAACCTCATGCTACTCAACTTCAGTCACGAGTAAGCTCTTGTCATTGTAAGTACATGTGTATCATTGAGAACCGCCAACGGGGTACCCCTTGCACATGATACAGGAGCTATCCCATAATCAAAATGACAAGGCAAGCAGATAATGAGCATCTTAGCGATCCTTTTATTTGCTATTTGCATAGGTTTTTATTGAAGATGCTTCATAGAATGCTCACTATATTTATGCTCCAAGTTTCCACCATGATTAGGCATGGCTTAGGCTAGCGGCCCAGGCGCTTCTCTAACACACATATAAACTCCATGATCTTACAAGCTCCCCTTTTATTTCACACCACCGGGATCCATAGGCAAAAGAATCATGATATCAACTAGGTACAAAGTACCAGTGCAATGTTGAAAGCGTTCCCCATGATACATGGTTCTGCTAACTTCAACTTATAAAGCGCAAGCATATACGCAATAAAGAAGGACCCAATGGTTCAAGTTTATTAAGTGCAAGAAAGTAAAGTGTGCCATCAAGTTCGTGAGAACTTTAATCACTAATTTTCACATAACAAGTTTAATTTGGAAGGTAGATAAAAACAAGAATTTACTTGGAATAGCAATAATGCTAATAGGTAGGTATGATGGACACACATGGTAGAGGTTTTTGGCTTAAGGATTGGGTGCCTGAGAAGAATTCCCTCTCAGTACAGGTTTTTGGCTAGCAAGGCTGGGTAGCAAGTATAAGAGTTGAAGGAAACAAACAAACATACAAGTGATAAAAACAAACATTCAATCTTCCTCGAAAGCACAAAAGATCTTAACCAGAGAATACTAAGCTTATGAGCAAATCAAGAAAGAAAGATGATGAAAATTATAATTCTTTAGAGTACTTTTATCTTTTCATTCAACTCTCAAAAATAGTGTTGCTACTGACCGAGCCAGGTTTGCCAAAACCAACTAAATTAACTCAATGATCCCAAAGTGATACCAATACTAACAACAAAATCAATCATATAACCACGAATTAAAAACTAATGTAAGATATGCAAAAGAGTAAATGATAGAACTTCTCATTAATATTCCATAACCGCAACTCACACCAAGGGATACATATCTAATGAGAGAGGGGACAATTCCATAATGCAAACCATCCTACATGATAACTTCTCTATTCATGATATGACTCTACTAAAAAGGTAAAAAGATAGAAGATAGTGATGTGATACCGCGGCACTCCCCCAAGCTTGGAACAAACCAAGGGGATGCCAAACCTGATGACGAATTACTCCTTCGGTGGTGGTGGCATCCTCTTGTCATCGTCCGACTTCCAGGGTAAAGGCTCTCCATCAACAAAGGACATTGTGGTCTCCAGCATCCTAAAACTTGCAGCAGCACTTATGCGTTTAAACCTAACCTCATACTCATAGTTTTGATTTTGAACGTCGTAGAGTTGTGCTTGCTGTTTGTTGGTTGTTTGGCGGAGTGAGAGGACTTCATCCTTGAGCTCAGCAGTCTCCTTTTGGTGCTCGGAGATGAGTTTGGAACAAATCTTATGGGTGATATCCACTTCGTGTTCCGCCATCTTCTTGTACCTAAAGACTTTTTGCTCCAGTGCTTCCATCCTGTCCTCCAGACTTCCTTCACTTTTAGGGCCTTGAACCTCTTTTATCCGGACCTCCCCATCTTCAAGCAACAACTCCTTGGGATGAATCTTCAACTCTCTCATGTATGGGTTGATGATATCCTCTAACGAATCTTCCTTGGTTGATCTGGAGGAAGACATTGTGGCTCCAAATCTGGGACTCTACCTGTCAGAAACAGACTGAAACGAAAACACAACAAAAACACGATATACGAACCTCGGGAGATCCGGGGGGGTTATATATTATGAAGTTTCACAACAAAAGGAAGGTACTGAGAGAAAACGAGTCGGAGGCGGAGTCCGGAGTGGCCACCCCACCTGGTGGCGTGGCCAGGGGTGGTCCCACGCCACAGGGTGGTGTGAGCCACCCTGGCTCTGTTTCCGTCCCTCTTTCGCTTCGTAGCTCTCCTTATTGACTAAAAACTGCAAAAATATAACTGGACAGATCTTTCATAGAACTTTTATTACCAGAACTATTACCTATTTAAAAGCGGAGTCTGCAGGTCTCTGAATTTGATCCTTGATAAATTTTTCCGGAGTTATAACTTGAAAGGCATCAACATCTTCATTGTAAGAATCTCCAGCAATATAGTGCTTAAGTCGCTGCCCATTCACTACTTGTGTAGTATTATCTTTTAAAGAAGAAATTTGTATTTCTCCTGAACGGTACACTTCTTCAATAACGAAAGGTCCTTCCCATTTTGACAGTATTTTTCCTACAAAAAATCTGAGACGAGACCTATACAATAGAACTTTCTCACCAACATGAAATTCTCTCTTAAGTATTCGCTTGTCATGCCATCTTTTAACTTTTTCCTTGAAGAGCCTAGCATTCTCATATGCTTCACTCCTCCATTCATCTAAAGAACTTAAGTCAAATAATCTTTTTTCACCAGCAAGCTTACAATCTCTATTGAGTTCTTTAACTTCCGAATAAGCTATGTGTTCTAATTCTAAAGGTAGGTGACAAGCTTTCCCATAAACCACGTTATAAGGAGACATCCCCATTGGGTTTTTGTAGGCAGTTCTATAAGCCCATAAAGCATCATTTAACTTTTTAGCCCAGTTTTTTCTAGATCTATTAATAGTCTTTTGCAAGATGGATTTAATTTCTCTATTTGACAACTCTACTTGCCCACTGGTTTGGGGGTGATAAGCTGAAGCAATTCTATGATTAACATCATATTTAGCAAGGGTCTTTCTAAAACCACCATGAATGAAATGAGAACCTCCATCGGTCATGAGATACCTAGGCACTCCAAACCTAGGAAAGATAACATCCTTAAGCATTTTTAGAGAGGTCTCCCCGTCAGCACTCTTCGTAGGGATGGCTTCTACCCACTTAGTAACATAATCAACGACAACAAGAATATGAGTATAACCTTTCGAGGGAGTAAAAGGACCCATAAAGTCAAATCCCCAACAATCAAAGGGTTCAATAACTAGAGAGTAGTTCGTAGGCATTTCATTGCGTCTAGTAATATTACCAACACGCTGACACTCATCACAAGATAGAACAAATTTTCTTGCATCTTTAAAAAGGGTAGGCCAGTAGAAACCTGATTGTAGCACATTTTGCGCAGTTCTATCTCCTGCATGATGTCCTCCATAAGCACTACCATGACATTTACGCAATATCTCCTTTTGTTCATATTCTGGAACACATCTTCACATAATACCATCCACTCCTTCTTTATATAAATGTGGGTCATCCCAAAAATAATGCCTTAAATCGTAAAAGAACTTCCTCCTTTGCTGATCTATGAAAGTTGGAGGAAAATACTTGGAGACAATAAAGTTAGCATAATCAGCATAACAAGGGTTCCCTCGCGAGCTCACCCTCACTGCAACCAACTATTCATTTGGGAAGCTATCATTAACAGGCATAGGATCAAAAGAGATGTTTTCCAATCGAGATAAATTATCAGCTACAGGATTTTCAGCACCTTTCCTATCTACAATATGTAGATCAAACTCTTGTAAGAGCAGCACCCATCTAATAAGCCTAGGCTTAGCATCCTTCTTCGTCATAAGGTACTTAATAGTAGCATGATCAGTATGAACGGTGACTTTTGAGTCCACAATATAAGCTCTAAACTTGTCACAAGAAAAAATGACAGCTAGAAATACTTTTTCAGTCGTAGCATAATTCCTTTGAGCAGCGTCAAGAGTCTTACTAGCATAATTAATAACGTTTAACTTTTTATCAATTCGTTGCCCAAGGACAGCACCTACAGCAAAATCACTAGCATCACACATTATTACAAAGGGTAAGCTCCAATCAGGTGGCTGAACAATAGGAGCTATAGTTAAAGCCTTCTTAAGAGTTTCAAAAGCTTCCTTACAATCATCATCAAAAACAAAGGGTACATCTTTTTTAAGAAGATTAGTGAGGGGTTTTGATATCCTAGAAAAATCTTTAAAAAACCTTCTATAAAAACCAGCATGACCAAGGATACTACGAATACCTTTGATGTCTCTTGGGCAGGGCATTTTCTCAATTGCCTCGACTTTAGCTCTATCCACTTCTATGCCTCTTTCGGAAACCTTATGCCCAAGGACAATCCCTTCATTAACCATGAAGTGACATTTCTCCCAATTAAGAACAAGATTAGTTTCTTCACACCTCTACAAAACTTTATCAAGGTTGTGCAGACAATTATCAAAAGATGTTCCATAGACGGAGAACTCATCCATGAACACTTCCACAATTTCCTCACAAAAACCATGAAAGATAGCAGACATGCATCTTTGAAAAGTAGCAGGAGCATTACATAAACCAAAAGGCATACGTCTATAAGCATAGGTTCCGTAAGGGCATGTAAAAGTAGTTTTTTCTTGATCTTGTTGTTTAACGGAAATTTGAGAGAAACCAGAATATCCATCAAGAAAACAAAAATGGGTATTTTTAGACAACCTTTCTAGCATTTGATCAATAAAAGGAAGCGGGTAATGATCTTTCTTAGTAACTTTGTTAACTTTCCTAAAATCAATGCACATCCTATAGCCCACTACTATTCTTTGGGGAATAAGCTCATCATTATCATTAGGAACAACGGTAATTCCTCCTTTTTTAGGAACACAATGAACAGGACTAACCCATTCACTATCAGCAATAGGGTAAATAATGCCAGCATCAAGGAGTTTCAATACCTCATTTCTTACCACTTCCTTCATTTTAGGATTTAACCGCCGTTGGTGCTCCACTGCTGGCTTTGCATCCAGTTCTATATTGATAGCATGTTGACATATAGTAGGAGAAATCCCTTTTAAATCATCTAGAGTATAGCCCATAGCCCCTCGGTGTTTCTTCAAAACCTCCAATAATCGTTCCTCTTCCTTCCCTGAAAGTTTAGAGCTAATAATAACAGGATATATCTTCTTACATCAATGTAAGCATATTTAAGATCATCAGGGAGAGGTTTTAGATCGAAGACCGGATCTTTTTTAGGTGGCAACGTGGTACCAAAGTCTTCTACAGGCAAGTTATGCTTAAGCATCTTGGGTTGACGACGGAGAATCTCGTCAATCTCATTCCTTTATTCCATGAAGATCTCACTTTCGTGGTCTTCCATAAATTGCTGCAAAGCATTGTTAGGAGCAAGAGAAATAGACGCAAGTTGTTCAACTCGAAAATCCTCATTATGGGTTTCATTTTCACAAGGTTCTTTAGTAAATTTCGAAAAATTAAACTCATAAGATTCCCCATCAAACTTAGTCAATATTTTCTCCCTCTTGCAATCTATAATAGCTCCACAAGTACTCAAGAAAGGTCTACCAAAAATGATGGGATAAGTTTTACTAGCAGCTGAACCAAGTACTAAAAAATCAGCAGGATATTTAATCTTACCACAAAGAACTTGTACATCCTGTACAATACCAATTGAAGATATGGTTTATCTATTAGCAAGGTGAATAACTACATCAATCTCTTCCAACTCGCAGGGACTGATTTCATGTTGGGTCCACAACATAGAAAACAAAAAAATTCCTACGATGAGAACTATACGCCAAGATCTATCTACTAGATACAGAGCAAGTGGTTCAGAAACTCCTTCTCAAGTGGTTTCCAGTGCATAACCCCAAAATGACAGTGGCAAGTCAGTCAGAGACATCATAGATCGAACCATATCCAATAAAGTACGATTATGACGTTTTGACACACCATTACGTTGTGGTGTTCCGGCAGGCGTAAGTTGTGAAACTATTCCACAGTCTTTTATATGTGTGCTAAACTCGTAACTAAGATACTCTCCTCCATGGTCGGACCGCAGAAATTTGATCTTTCTGTTACGATGATTTTCCACTTCATTCTGAAATTCTTTGAACTTTTCAAAGGTTTTAGACTTATGTTTCATCAAATAGATATACCCGTATCTACTCAAATCATCTGTGAAAGTAGCAAAATAATGATATCCACCTCGCGCCGACACACTCATTGGTCCACACACATCAGTATGTATGATTTCCAATAAATCTGTCACCCGTTCCATTGAACCGGAAAACGGCGTTCTAGTCATCTTGCCCATAAGGCATGGCTCACATGTATCAAATGATTCAAAATCAAGTGATTCCAAAAGTCCATCAGAATGGAATTTCTTCATGCGTTTAACGCCAATATGACCTAGACGGCAGTGCCACATATATGCAGATATATCATTATCAAGTTTAATCCTTTTAGCATCAACATTATGAATATGCGTAATACTACTATCGAGATCCAACAGAAATAAACCATTCAACACAGGTGCATGACCATAAAATATATTATTCATATAAATCAAACAACCATTGTTTTTAGACTTAAACGAATAACCACTTTGCATCAAACACGATCCGGATACAATGTTCATGCTCAGTGCAGGCACGAAATAACAATTATTTAGGTTTATAACTAATCCCGACGGCATATGGAGAGGCAGCGTTCTGACGGCGATCACATCAACTCTTGATCCATTTCCGACCCGCATCGTGACCTCATCCCTTGCTAGTTGTCACTTGTTCCGCAGCCCCTGAACCGAGTTACATATATTAGCAACCGATCTCGTATCAAATACCCAGGTGCTACTGCGAGTACTAGTCAAGTACACATCAATAACATGTATATCACATATACCTTTGTTTGCCTTGCCGGCCTTCTTGTCCGCCAAATACTTGGGGCAGTTGCGCTTCCAATGGCCAGTCCCCTTGCAATAGTAACACTCGGTGTCAGACTTAGGGCCATCTCGGGGTTTCTTTTCAGGTGCGGCAACAGATTTGCCGCCCTTCTTTCCCTTTTTCTTGCCTTTCTTGTCCTTCTTGAAACCGGTGGTCTTATTGATCATCAACACTTTATGTTCTTTCCTAATCTCCACTTCTGCAGTCTTAAGCATTGACAGAAGCTCGGGAAGAGACTTCTTCATGCCCTGCATATTATAGTTCATCACGAAGCTCTTGTAGCTAGGTGGCAGAGATTGGAGAACATGATGTATGCCTAAATCAATGGGAACCGTTATTCCCAAGGACACAAGCTTATCGAAGTACCCAGACATTTTGATTACGTGCTCACTAATGGAGCTGTTCTCCTCCATCATGCAGCTAAAGAACTTTTCAGAAGCATTATAACTCTCTACGGCAGCATGGGTATCGAAAATCATTTTCAATTCTCCCATGGTATCAAAGGCATTGCCATTTTCGAAACGTTTTCGAAGTTATGGCTCAAGCCCATACAATATGCCGCAATGAACTAAGTTGTGGTCCTCCTGACGAGTTATATAGACATTCTTTTCCTCGTCAGGGGCATCAGGATCTGGTGGGGGGCCTAGCGGCGCCTCTAGCACATATTGCTTTTGTGCAGCAGTGAGGAGAATCCTCAAATTCATAGCCTAGTTGGTGAAGTTGCTACCATTCGCAGCAAGCTTCTCTTTCTCCATGAACACATTGAAATTAAAAGCAGGTGGTGCCATCTACAACAGAATTTGTAAAGTATATTTAGACTAAGTTTATGATATATTGAGTTCAACTAATCCAAATTACTAAGGAACTCCCACTCAAAAACGACATCCATCGTGTCCTTTTGGGTGATTACATGAACCAAATCCACTACACCAAGTCCGATCATCACGTGAGTCGATGTAGCTTCAAAGGCGAGCATCTATATGGGCATCATATCAACTATATGACTCATGCTTAACCTTTCGGTCCGTGTTCCGAGGCCATGTATGTACATGCTAGGCTCGCCAAGTAAGAACCTTAGTATTCGCGTGTGTAAAATTGTCTTACACCCGTTTTATGAAAGCGTAGAGTCGAAAACACCCGATCATCACGTGATGCCTCAAAACACGATCCACAAAACGGTGCATACTTAAGGAATAACACATTTTATCTTGATATTTAAATGAGGGATCATCTTATAATGCTACCAAAAACGCCAAACTAGCAATATAAGATGCTAACATCTAATGTGTGAAGTGAGATGATATGGTCCATGCATTTGATCTCTATCATTTGCATCGTGGTATGATCTCTATCATTCCTTTGTGTGTAAGGCCAAGGACTATGGAACTTACACGTTAAGTGAGTTGTAAGAGTATCTATCATACATCTACTTACAACAATACCATATCAAGACACTAGCCCAGCAACGATCTAAACTAGACGCCTCTAATTTATCAATTGCAAGTTTTACGTGGCTTAGGGCTTTCGGAGAAAGAACCGGTCTTATCTACGAACATGAACCACAACGAGGATAACCAAGTTATTAGAAACTCGTTGTAAATCAGATATTGACTATATTGGAGAGACATACACCCGCTAGCCACTTATGCAAAACTAGTTGCATATCAGTCGTGGAACTGGTCTCATGTACGATGACATGTAAGGTTGGTCCGGGCCGCTTCATCCCACTATGCCACCAATATCCAAAATACATAGAAGATGCTATAACATGATCATCATCGCCCACATATAAACATATGTGTACTACCCGTGCAAAGCACCTACGCATAGATCAGGCTCTGATACCACTGTTGGGTCCGCAACATAGAAAACAAAAATTTTCCTATGATGAGAACTATACGCCAAGATCTATCTACTAGATACAGAGCAACGGGTGGACATACATCCATGGAGAACTTACCCTCGAAGACAACGAGTTTTGTTAACGAGTAGGAACTCATGGTTGATGTAGTCGTACGCTTGCCGATCTCAAGATCGTGTGGAAGTCCGAGCGCCGCAAATCAGCAGCGCATCCGTCCTCGCACACACGTTCAAGCTACCGGACAACCTCCACCTCCTCGCTCCAGCGGATCAGCGGAAGAAGCAACTCCTTCCAGACACAAGGCCATCGGGAACATGTATCTCGCTAATCCGAGACCATGGGGGAATATCTAGAGGGGGAGAGAGATCCTTCACGAGGAGGTGTGGTTTGTGAGAGGGGAGAGGGGGCTTTATATAGGAGGGAGGGAGACCCCTCCCCTCCCATAGCCGGCGCATGAGGGGGGGTGGACTCCTCCCCTCCTTCATTCATGTGGTGAACCTCCACTCACATAAACATGGCCTCCACCCAAAATCCCACTCACATGTATTTAATTTCCACCAAATTAAATGCAACTCTCAATTTAATAAAACTCTTTTATTTATTTTATTTAGAATTTTGTTAATTAATTTAATTAACAAACATTCACATAAAACCCCTTGCAAAATTTCAATATCACATGCAGAACCACTTTCTGCAATTTCACCCGAAACAATTCTGGTTTCTATCGAAACAATTCCTATTTCTATCAAAACATTTCCTGCGCTTTGCAAACCTTTTGTCTAAAACATATGTGCTCCTAAATGGTGTCCGGCAAGCCTTAAGTGTGTCACCCTACGGTTCACGAATAATGCAGACATGATTGAGACTCCTCTCAGATCAATAATCAGAAGCAGGACCTGGAGATCCATACTGACTCCTGCACATTCAACGATGACTTCTATGATCGTGAGAACCTTTAACGCTAGTAATTTAATCCCTTTGTCTCATGATATAATACATGTCCGGGATTCGATCATCGGTACCCAAATACCTAGTTTGATCTCGTTACCGACATGCACTCTTTTCTCGTTCCCGTGATATAACATTCTAGTGATCACATTACTTGCTTGCAAGCTATCTTAATGTGATATCACCGAGAGGGCCCAGAGTATATCTATCTGTCATCAGGATTGACAAATTCCACTCTTGATCCATGAGCCTCAACATAACACCTTCATAGCACTGAACCCACCTTTATAATCACCCTATTACGGTGTGACGTTTGATGTTATCAAGATACTTTTCTGGTGTCAGCAATTAACATGATCTCATGGTCTAAGGACTAAGACTACTTTGTATGATATTATAGCAATATAAACATAATGACTTGATCGTAATGCTATACTTTGGATGAATGTTCATCACATCATTTCACAAATGCTGTGACCTTGTTATTAATAACATCCAATGTCCATGATCAGGAAACCTTGATCATCTTGTTAATCAATAAGCTAGTCTATAAGAGAGGCATAACTAGGAACCCTTTTTGTTTATTAAACACACATGTATTGACGTTTCCTATCAATACAATTATAGCATGCAAAATAAACATCAATCATATACAAGGAATACATAATAACAACTTTATTATTGCCTCTCAGGGCATATTTCCTTCATTTCATGCATAATTTCCTTATACAGCTCATAAGGAATAGCATTTAAACTAGCACAAATATCACACAAACCATAATAGCAATGATCACCAATTCTAACAAAAAGCACAGGGACACTAGCCTTTTTAGTTCTATTGGGATGTGAGACAATATTAGAAGTGTCCTCACAAAACACTATGTGCCCATCTTCTACACTTTTAGTAACAAGATCTTTAACAATTGCTACAACAGGTTCAATGTTTATTTGTTCATCAGGTTTTATAGTTCTCTTTTCACTTTTAGTGATTACACTAGTTATCATAGGATGATCCTTTACCTTATCTGGGAAAGGTATCTTCTCGATATAAGGTTCGGGTAAGATATGATCAGTAGTGCAATACTCAGCACTCCCAACAGGAACATAGTCAACAATATCTTTATAAGGTGCATGGTACTTGTTCCATCCCTTTTTTGGAATTTCAATATAAGAAGCAAAAGCCTTAAAGCAATTTGTAATAACTTGTAAATCAAGACCATAAGCATTACTAATATTTTGAAAGTCATCAGTTCCCATAAAAGATTCAATGCATTCATAATCATAATTTATACCTGACTTTCTTCCTTTGTCATTCTCCCAAGCTTCAGCATTGTCTTGAATACGGTCCAGAAGATCCCATTTAGCTTCTTCTTCCATGCGAGTGAATGATCTAGCACAAGAAGCATCTAATAAATCCTTATCATGAAGAGAAAGCCTTGCATAAAAGTTATTGATAATAATATTGTTGGTGAGCTCATGAATGGGACATTTGAGCATTAGTAACTTCAATCTCCCCCAAGCTTGAGTTGTACTCTCTCCATCAAGAGGCCAAAAGTTATATATTTGATTCTGATCTTTATGAATCTCACTAGGAGGATAAAACTTTGAAGAAAAGAGAGGCACTATTTCCTCCCATTCAAGAGCTTGACCATTCTTCAGCAGCTTATACCAGTCCTCAGCTCTTCCTTTCAGTGATAATGAGAATAACTTCTTCTTGACTTGATCTGTAGTAATACCTGCACACTTGAACAACCCGCATAATTCGTGTATAAAGAGCAAATGATCACCAGGATGGACAGTTCCATCTCCAACATAATAGTTATCCATAACACGATCAATAATTCTTGTAGGTATTTTAAAAGTATCATTCTCAGCAGGTGGTGGTTCATCTACTACCTTAGAAGTGGTAGTAGAATTAAGAAATAAGAAACTCAGCGAATTATCCATATTGAAATAAAGCAACTAATAGAAGTAAACAGTACTCACAGTAGAAGTTTCCTTTACCAGTTCCACTCTCCAATAATGCTTCACTCCCTGGCAACGACTCTAGAAAATAGTCTTGATGACCCACAAGTATAGGGGGTGTATCGCAGTATTTTCGATAAGTAAGAGTGTCGAACCCAACGAGGAGCAGAATGTGCTGGCTAGTGGTATGGATCAGGAATTCTCTGCAAATACTTAGCAAACAAATTTTTAGGGGTTTTTGATAAAGCAAGTAAATAAAGTACGAGTAAATAAAAGACAGTAGGAATAAATGCAGCAAGTGGCCCAATCCTTTATGCAGCAAAGGACACGCCGATTGTATTACTTAAGATGACCAAACGTTCTTGAGGACACACGGGAAGACTGTCACGTGCTTTTGCTTCATATAGTTGATTAATCTTCTTTAGCTTGCTAAGTGTTGTCTGGGTGAACCTGTGCTAATGTACCAACCTTCCTAGGACTAATACATACTTGTGATTATACCCCTTGCAAACATCTATAAGTACAAGAAAGTAATTAAGGTAGAAACCTGACCACAACTTTAAACTCTAAGACCCTAACGTCCCTTGTGCAATGGTTTCCTAACAGGGGTTCAGGTTTCTGTCACTCCGGCAACACCTACGATTAGTAGCCAAATACACAATGCATTCCCTAGGCCCATATAGGTGAAGTTTCATGTAGTCGACGTTCACATGACACCACTAGAAGAAGTACACCACATCTTAAATATCAAACCATTGAATCTTTCTCAACACAATTCCACTACTAATAACATGACTTCTCCCATGTCCTCAAGAACAAAACGAACTACTCACAAGACATCATAAGGATCATAATCAGAGATGGAATAATGATGTATAACAATCTGAACATAAACAATAATTCAATGGTTCACTCAATAACATCAACTACAAAGAGTAATCAACACCGGGAAAGTTTCCCCTAAGAACTATGTAAGATTCAACCCAATTGTTGTAGCTATATGGAGATGGTGATGAGGGTGCTGATGGTGATGATAGTGGTGATGATGATGATGATGATCCTGATGAAGTCCAGCTTGATGGTGGTGTTGATGGCGACGATCTCCCCTCTCCGGGAAGGAATTCCCCCGGCAGAAATCTGTCTGCCAGAGAGATCTTTCTCTCTCAGTGTTTTCTGCCCCATAGAGGCAGTGGAATCTTTCTGTGGTTGCTCCCCGAATATTAGGGTTTCGGGAGGATTATATATGCCAGAGGGGAGAGCCAGAGGTGGGCCAGGGCGGCCACACCACCTGGTGGCACGGCCTAGGCTGGCCTGTGCCAGGGGTGGTGTGGGCCCCCTGTGGCCCATCTCCACTCGTCCTTCTGGTAGTCTTCGTCTTCTGGAAAAATAGGATTTTCCGTATATTTTCCCAGATTTTCTGATCTTCGCGAATTTTCCCTCCAAACAGCACCTTTTCCATCAGAATCCTGACTGCAGCGGTCCATGCTCCAAAAGTCATCAACCATGCAAAAATAGATGAAATAACATAAGTATCATCCCTTAATATGAAATATATCAATGAATAACAGTGAATTATGATATAGAATAGTGATGCAAAATGGACGTATCATGAAGCAATTCTATGATTAACATCATATTTAGCAAGGGTCTTTCTAAAACCACCATGAATGAAATGAGAACCTCCATCAGTCATAAGATACCTAGGCACTCCAAACCTAGGAAAGATAATATCCTTAAGTATTTTTAAAGAGGTCTCCCCATCAGCACTTTTTGTAGGTATGGCTTGTACCCACTTAGTAACATAGTCAACAGCAACAAGAATATCGGTATAACCTTTTGAAGGGGGAAAGGACCCATAAACTTGAATCCCCAACAATCAAATATTTCAATAACTTGAGAGTAATTCATAGGCATCTCATTGCGTCTAGAAATGTTACCAACTCGTTGGCACTCATCACATGATAAGAAATTTTTTCTTGCATCTTTAAAAAGGGTAGACCAGTAAAAACCTGATTGTAGCACCTTCTGTGCGGTTCTATCTCCCGCATGATGTCCTCCATAAGCACTACCATGACATTTCCACAATATCTCCTTTTTTTCATATTCTAGAACGCAGCTTCACATAATACCATCTACTCCTTCTTTATATAAATGTGGGTCATCCCAAAAATAATGCCTCAAATCATAAAAGAACTTCCTTCTTTGCTGAGCTTGAAAAGTTGGAGGCAAATACTTGGAGACAATATAGTTAGCATAATCAGCATACCAAGGGCTCCCTCATGAGCATACCCCTACTGCAGCCAACTGTTCATTTGGGAAACTATCATTAACATGCATAGGATCAAAAGAGATGTTTTCCAGTCGAGATAAATTATCAGCAACAGGATTTTCAGCACCTTTCCTATCTACAATATGTAGGTCAAACTCTTGTAAGAGCAGCACCCATCTAATAATCCTAGGCCTAGCATCTTTCTTCGTCATAAGGTACTTAATAGCAGCATGATCAGTATGAATGGTAACTTTTGAGTCAACAATATAAGGTCTAAACTTATCACAAGCACAGACAACAGCTAAGAATTCTTTTTCAGTAGTAGCATAATCCTTTTGAGTAGCGTCAAGAGTCTTACTAGCATAATGGATAACATTTAACTTTTTATCTATATGTTACCCAAGGACAGCACCTACAGCAAAATCACTAGCGTCACACATGATTTCAAAGGGTAAGCTCCAATCAGGTGGTTGAACAATAGGAGCAGTAGTTAAAGCCTTCTTTAGAGTTTCAAAAGCTTCCTTACAATCATCATCAAAAACAAAGGGTACATCCTTTTGAAGAAGATTAGTGAGGGGTTTTGATATCTTAGAGAAATCTTTAATAAACCTTCTATAGAAACCAGCATGACCAAGGATACTACGAATACCTTTGACGTCTCTTGGACATGGCATTTTCTCAATTGCTTCAACTTTAGCTCTATCAACTTATATGCCTCTTTTAGAAATCTTATGTCCGAGGACAATCCCTTCATTGACCATGAAGTGGCATTTCTCCCAATTAAGAACAAGATTGGTTTCTTCACATCTCTGCAAAACTTTATCAAGGTTGTGTAGACAATTATCAAAAGAAGTTCCATAGACGGAAAAAACATCCATGAATACTTCCACAATTTCCTCACAAAAACCATGAAAGATAGCAGGCATGCATCTTTGAAAAGTAGCAGGAGCATTACACAAACCAAAAGGCATACGTCTATAAGCATAGGATCTATAAGGGCATGTAAAAGTAGTTTTTTATTGATCTTGTTATCTAATAGCAATTTGAGAAAACCCAGAGTATCCATCAAGAAAACAAAAATGGGTCTTTTTAGACAACCTTTCTAACATTTGATCAATAAAAGGAAGTGGGTAATGATCTTTCTTAGTAACTTTGTTAACTTTTCTGAAATCAATGCACATCCTATAACCTACTACTATTCTTTGGGGAATAAGCTCATCATTATCATTAGGCACAACGGTAATTCCCCCTTTTTAGGGACACAATGAACAGGACTAACCCATTCACTATCAGCAATAGGATAAATAATACCAACATCACGGAGTTTTAATACCTTGTTTCTTACCACTTCCTTCATCTTAGGATTTAAACAACATTGGTGCTCTACCACTAGCTTTGCATCTAGTTCTATATTGATAGCGTGCTGACATATAGTAGGAGAAATCCCCTTTAAATCATCTAGGGTATAGCCCATAGCTCCTTGGTGTTTCTTCAATACCTCCAATAATCTTTCCTCTTCCTTCCCTGAAAGTTTAGAACTAATAATAACATGATATATTTTATTATCATCAATGTAAGCATATTTAAGATCATCAGGTAAAGGTTTTAGATCGAAGAACGGATCCTTTTTAGGTGGCAATGTGGTACCCAAATCTTCCATAGGCAAGTTATGCTTAAGCATCTTAGGTTGACGATGGATAATCTTGTCAATCTCATTTCTTTCTTCCATGAAGATTTCACTTTCATGGTCTTCCATAAATTGCTGCAAAGCATTGTTAGGAGCAAGATAAATAGAAGCAAGTTGTTCAACTCTAAAATCCTCATTATGGGTTTCATTTTCACAAGGTACTTTAGTAAATTTCGTAAAATTAAACTCATAAGATTCCCCATCAAATTTAGTTAAAATTTTCTCTGTTTTGCAGTCTATAATGGCTCCACACGTGTTCAAGAAAGGTCTACAAAAAATGATAGGATAGGTTTTACTAGCAGCTGAACCAAGTACTAGAAAATCAGCAGGATATTTAGTCTTACCACAAAGAACTTCCACATCTCTTAAAATACCAATTGGAGAGATGGTCTCTCTATTAGCAAGGTGAATAACCACATCAATATATTCTAGTTCGCAAGGACTAATTTCATGCATAATTTCTTTGTAAAGCTCATAAGGAATAGCACTTGAACTTGCACCAATATCACATAAACCATAATAGCAATGATCACCAATTCTAATAGAAAGCACAAGGACACTAGCCTTTTTAGTTCTATTAGGATGTGAGACAATATTAGAAGCATCCTCATAGAAGACAATGTGTCCATCTTCTACACTTTTAGTGACAAGGTCTTTCACAATTGCCGCTGCAGGTTCAATGTTTATTTGTTCATCGGGTTTTATAGTTCTCTTTGTACTTTTATTAATTACACTAATTATCATAGGATGCTCCTTTACCTTATTCAGGAAGGGTATTTTCTTGATATATGGTTTAGGTAAGTGATACGTCCATTTTGCATCACTATTCTATGTCATAATTCACTGTTATTCATTGATATATTTTATATTGAGAGGTGATACTTACGTTATTTCATCTGTTTTTGCATGGTTGATGACTTTTGGAGCATGGACCGCTGCAGTCAGGATTCTGATGGAAAAGGTGCTATTTGGAGGCAAAATTCGCGAAGGTCAGAAAATCCGGGAAAATATACGGAAAATCCTATTTTTCCAGAAGATGAAGGAAGCTAGAAGGGGGTTGGAGATGGGCTAGAGGGGGCCCACACCACCCCCTGGCGCGGGCCAGCCTAGGCCGCACCACTAGGTGGTGTGGCCTCCCTGGTCCACCCCTGGCACTCCCCTCTAGCGTATATTATCCTCCCGAAACCCTAAGACTCGGGGAGCAACCATAGAAAGATTCCGCCGCCTCTGCGGGGCGGAAAACACCGAGAGAGAAAGATCTCTCCGGCAGACAGATTTCTGCCAGGGGAATTTCTTCCCAAAGAGGGGAGATCATCGCCATCAACACCATCATCAAGCTATACTTCATCGGGATCACCATCATCATCATCACCACCATCATCACCATCAGCACCCTCATCACCATCTCCATATTGCTGTAACAATTGGGTTGAATCTTGCATAGTTCATAGGGGAAACTTTCCCGGTGTTGATTACTCTTTGTAGTTGATGCTATTGAGTGAACCATTGAATTATTGTTTATGTTCAGATTTTTATACATCATTATTCCATCTCTGATCATGATCCATATGATGTCTTGTGAGTAGTTCGTTTTGGTCTTGAGGACATGGGAGAATTCATGTTGTTAGTAGTGGAGTTGTGTTCAGAAAGATTCAATAGTTTGATATTTAAGTTGTGGTGTACTTCTTCTAGTGGTGTCATGTGAACGTCGACTACATGACACTTCACCTATATGGGCCTAGGGGAATGCATTGTGTATTTGGCTACTAATCGTAGGGGTTGCCGGAGTGATAGAAACCTGAACCCCCGTTAGGAAACCATTGCACAAGGGACGTAAGGGTCTTAGAGTTTAAAGCTGTGGTTAGGTTTCTACCTTAATTACTTTCTTGTACTTACGGATTTTTGCAAGGGGTATAATCACAAGTATGTATTAGTCCTAGGAAGGTCGGTACATTAGCACAGGTTCACCCACACAACACTTAGCAAGCTAAAGAAGATTAATCAACTATATGAAGCGAAAGCACTTGACAGTCTTCCCATGTGTCCTCGAGAATGTTTGGTCATCTTAAGTAATACAACCGGCTTGTCCTTTGCTGCAAAAAGGATTGGGCCACTTGCTGCATTTGTTCCTACTGTCTTTTATTTACTCGTACTTCGTTTACATGCTTTATCAAAACCCCCTAAAAATCCGTTTGCTAAGTATTTGCAGAGAATTCCTGATCCATACCACTAGCCAGCACCTTCTGCTTCTCGTTGGGTTCGACACTCTTACTTATCGAAAATACTGCGATACACCCCCTATACTTGTGGGTCATCAGTAAGATGTGATCAATAGTGCAAAATTCAGTACTTCTAACAGGAACATAATCAACAATATCTTTATATGGTGCATGATACTTGTTCCATTCCTTTTTCGGAATTTCAATATAAGAGGCAAAAGCCTTAAAATAATTTGCAATAACTTGAGAATCAAGACCATAAGCATTACTAATATTATGAAAGTCATCAGTTGCCATAAAAGATTCAATGCATTCATAATCATAATTTATACCTGACTTTCTTCCTTTATCATTCTCCCATGCTTCAACATTGTCTTGAATACGGTCTAGAAGATCCCATTTAGCTTCTTCTTCCATCCGTGTAAATGATCCAGCGCAAGAAGCATCCAATAGATCCTTATCATGAAGAAAAAGTCTTGCATAAAAGTTATTGATAATAATATTATGAGGGAGCTCATGAATAGGACATTTGAGCATTAGTAACTTCACTCTCCCCCAAGCTTGAGCTGTACTCTCTCCATCAAGAGCCCAAAAGTTGTATATTTGATTCCGATCTTTATGAATCTCACTAGGAGGATAACATTTTGAATAAAAGAGAGGTACTACTTCCTCCCATTCAAGAGCTTGACCATTCTTCAGCAGCTTATACCATTCCTCAGCTCTTCCTTTTAGTGATAATGAGAATAACTTCTTCTTGACTTGATATGTTGTAATACCTGCACACTTAAACAACCCGCATAATTCGTGTATAAAGAGCAAATGATCACCGGGATGGACAGTTCCATCTCCAAAATAGTAGTTATCCATAACACGATCAATAATTCTTGTAGGTATTTTAAAAGTATCATTCTCAGCAGGTGGTGGTTCATCTACTACCTTAGAAGTGGTAGTAGAATTAAGAAATAAGAAACTCAGCGAATTATCCATATTGAAATAAAGCAACTAACAGAAGTAAACAATACTCACAGTAGAAGTTTCCTTTACCAGTTCCACTCTCCAATAATGCTTCACTCCCTGGCAACGACGCTAGAAAATAGTCTTGATGACCCACAAGTATAGGGGGTGTATCACGGTATTTTCGATAAGTAAGAGTGTCGAACCCAACGAGGAGCAGAAGGTGTTGACGAGTGGCTTGGAACAGGAATTCTCTGTAAATACTTAGCAAACGGATTTTTAGGGGTTTTTGATAATGCAGGTAAATAAAGTACGAGTAAATAAAAGACAATAAGAATAAATGCAGCAAGTGTCCCAATCCTTTCTTTAGCAAAGGACAAGCTGGTTGTATTACTTAAGATGACCAAACTTCTCGGGGACACACGGGAATATCGTCAAGTGCTTTCGCTTCATATAGTTGATTAATATTCTTTAGTTTGCTAAGTGTTGTGTGGGTGAACCTGTGCTAATGTACCGACCTTCCTAGGACTAATACATACTTGTGATTATACCCCTTGCAAGCATCCGCAAGTACAAGAAAGTAATTAAGATAGAAACCTAACCACAGCTTTAAACTCTAAGACCCTGACATCCCTTGTGCAAAGGTTTCCTAACGGGGGTTCAGGTTTCAGTCACTCCGGTAACCCCTACGATTAGTAGCCAAATACACAATGCATTCCCCTAGGCCCATATAGGTGAAGTGCCATGTAGTTGATGTTCACATGACACCACTAGAAGAAATACACCACAACTTAAATATCAAACCATTGAATCTTTCTCAACATAATTCCACTACTAACAACATGACTTCTCCCATGTACTCAAGAACTAAACGAACTACTCACAAGACATCATATGGATCAAGATCAGAGATGAAATAATGATATGTAACAATCTAAACATAAAAGATAATTCAATGGTTCACTCAATAGCATCAACTACAAGGAGTAATCAACATCGGGAAAGTTTCCCGTAAGAACTATGCAAGATTCAACCCAATTGTTACAGTGGTATGAAGTGGTGATGATGGTGCTGGTGGAGATGATGATGGTGATGATGATGATGATCCTGATGAAGTCCAGCTTGATGGTGGTGTTGATGGCGACGATCTCCCCTCTCCGGGAAGGAATTCCCCTAGGAGAAATCTGTCTGCCAGAGAGATCTTTCTCTCTTTGTAGTTTTCCGCCCCGCAGAGGCGGCGGAATCTTTCTGTAGTTGCTCCCCTGGTATTAGGGTTTCGTGGGGATAATATACGCCAGAGGGGAGAGCCTGGAGTGGGCCAGGGTGGCCACACCACCTGCTGGTGCGACCTAGGTCTACCCGTGCTAGGGGGTGGTGTGGGCTCCCTGTGGCCCATCTCCACTCCCCCTTCTGGCAATCTTCATCTTCTGGAAAAATAGAATTTTCCATGTATTTTCCCGGATTTTCTGATCTTCGCGAATTTCGCCTCCAAACAGCCCCTTTTCCATCAGAATCCTGACTATAGCGGTCCATGCTCCAAAAGTCATCACCCATGCAAAAACAGATGAAATAACATAAGTATCATCTCTTAATATGAAATATATCAATGAATAATAGTAAATTATGATATAGAATAGTGATGCAAAATGGACGTATCATGCGCTGGTGTCTCCGGTCTGCAGACCGGAGTTTCCGGTGTGGAAAGTCACCAACGGGCAGAAAACGGTCAGAAATCTGTGGGGCTATAAATAGGGGACTTCATCCCCTACCTCTAGCTGCTCGTTCCAGAAAATAAGAACACCCCCATTAGATCCACCAAATCAACAAGATCTCTCCATCCAATCATCCAAAGTTGTTGATCTTTAGGGAATCGAAGGAGGAGGCCCTAATCTATAGCTTCACCAAGAGGGATCTTCATTTCTCCCTCATTTACTTGAGCCCCCCTTGCTCTAGGGTTTCATTGGAAACGCTAGGCCTTGATTTGGTTCTTAGAAGCTTGTCTTTGATTGCTGTGGCAGCTTGCTTGGATTCGGGAGCCTTCAATTCAGTTGTGGATGTGTGCCTCGAACTTGTTGGGTGTTGGCTACCACCTTGAAGGTTGCCGATATAGTGGAAGCATGAATCAATCCCTTTGGGGTGAGGTTCACTGGAGAACAAGGGAGGCCTCTCATGGTGTTGGTGGTTTGATACCACCCCCTCTCCAAACATAAACGTACTTCCCCTCAAAAGGAAGGAACTGCGGTAAATAATCATTGTGTCTCCACGTGCTTCATTTCAGTTACTTCTATCCTTTACCGCACTATACTTATATCTTGCTCTTGCTTAGTTAGTTGTGCTAGTGAGACATAAAGGTAAATTCACCTTAGTTGCATCTCTAGAGAGTTTACCTTTTGTGTCAACCCCTAATTTGAAAAAGAGTAAAATTCACCTATTCACCCCCCCTCTAGGTGACCCATACGATCCTTTCGATAGTATCAATAGAGTTACCCAGGTGTTGAAGGTATAGTTACCAACCCAATACTTATAGAGTTATCTAGACTTTCAGGGTATAGTTACCAACTGATAAAATATGGAGTTATCCAACTGTTTAGGCTAGAGTTACTCAAGTGCTTATGGTATAGCTATCATCGCCAAATTGATGCAGTTACCCATGTCATCTAGCTAATAGTTATCCACCTATTACCTATAGATTTACCCATGTGTTTATAGTATAGTTATCAACCTAGTACTTATAGAGTTACCCAGGTGTTAATTAGGGTATAATTACCAACTATTTACATATGGAGTTATCTAGGTGTTCAATATGTGGTTACCCAGCTGTTTATGATTTAGCTATCATCACTAATTAACATGCTCTCTAGGTTATACTTATCCACACATTACCTATGGAGTATGCATGTGTTTAAGATATAGCTATGGTCATGATCTCTAGGTAATAGTTTCTACCTATTAATTATGGAGTTCCCCATGTGTTTATGGTTTGGCTATCACAAAGAAGTTGACGCGGTTACTATGATATCTAGTAAATAGTTACCAAATCAGTACATATGGAGTTAAGCATCTATTTTAGGGTGTAGTTATCACTATGAAATCGATATAGTTATCATCCTAGTATTTATGGAGTTATCCAGGTGTTTTAGTGTATAATTACTCATTTTTCCATGATATAGTTACCACCTCAAAGTGGGAAATCACTTATGAAACTAGATTTTAACTTCTGAAATAAAAAAGAAGAACCAAAAGTGATATTTAGTTTCAAGCGAAAAATAATTGTTTATGCAAAATAGTGGGTTTCCCACGGTGGTAGTTGTGCATCCGAATCCCTCATCCATCCATTGATCAGTCCTATCGATGAATTTCCACAGAAAATTCACATAACATCGTTAGTCACTTTCTATCCTTGCTCACCTAACCCAAATGCCAAATCCACCTCCCACGCCTCTCTCTCACCTGACCCAATCCACCACCACCCCTCCTCCTCCCCCCCACCATGACAAAATCCTGAGCCAGCCTCGCTCGACCCCTACCCCTTCTGATGCTAGTGCTAAACCGCGCGATCACCAGCCACCTCACCTATTCGCACACATCCACACCTCCACCATGATGTCACTAATTGTCTATCTCATCTTAGGAACCAATGTCTCTTCCTGTAGTGGTAGTAGACCGACTATCAACACCTCTTAGTTTTACCATGTCCTTTGGGTAATACTTGCTGAAACAAAACTGATGTGGTTATCCAGATGTGTTGGGTATATTTACTACCAGGAAGTCAATGTAGTTACCTAGGTGTTACCCAGTTGTTCATGATATAGTTAACAATCAAATACCGATGGAGTTACCTAGGTGTTCAGTGTATAGTTACCAATTGATTACATATGGAGTTGTACAAATGTTTAGACAAGAGTTACCCAGTTGTTTATAGTGTAACTATCATCACCAAATTGACATAGTTACCGTAGTATCTTGGTAATATTTATCCACCAATTGCTTATAAAGTTACCATTTACTCTAACTAATAGCCATCCAGCCATTACTTTTAGGGTTACCCATGTGTTTAGGGGTTGTCTATCACCAAGAAGGCAATGTAATTTCCCTATCCTTGGGAAAATACCTACCAACACAATAATGATGTGATTTATCCGAGTGTTTAGTGTATAGTTACACCAAGAAGTTAATAGAGTTACCATGTCATCTAGCAAATAATTATCAACCAAGTATTGATGGGGGTTACCCATATGTTTAATGTATAGTTACCAATTTAGTATTTATAGAGTTACACAGGTGTTCAGGATATGGTTATCAACCGATTATATAAAGGGTTATCCAGGTGTTCGTGGTAGAGGTACCCAAGTGTCTACGATATAGCTATCATCACAAAAATAGATGTGGTCACCATGCTCTCTATGTAATACTTATCCACTCATTACATACGGAGTTACGCATATGTTCTAGGTATAGTTACCGACCTAGTACCTATAGAGGTATCCAGGTGTTCAGTGTATAGTTATTAACCGGTTAAATAATGAGTTATCCAGATGTTTAGTGTAGAGTTATCTAGGTGTTCACGACATAATTATCATCACCAAACAATTATTGTAGTCATCATGCTCTCTAGATAATAGCTATCCACCCATTACCTATGGAGTTACCCATGAGTTCAAGGCATAGTTACGAAACTAGGACTTATAAAGTTACTCAGGTACTCACAATATTGTTATTCAACCTAATACATATGGAGTTATCCATATGTTCATGATAGAGTTACCCAAGTATTTAAGGTAGAGTTATCTAGGTGTTCATAATACGATTATCATCACCAAATCGATGTAGTTACCATCCTTTCTAGGTAATAGTTATCCACCCATTATCTATAGTGTTACCCATGAGTTGATGGTATAGTTACCAAGCTAGTACATATAGAGTTATCCAGGTGTTCAGGGTATAGTTACCAACCTATTATATATGGAGTTATCCAGGTGTCGAGGGTAGAGTTACACAAGTGTTTATAGTATATCTATCATCAACAAATTGATGTAGTTATCCTGCTCTCTAGCTAATAGTTATCCATCCATTACTTATAGAATTACCAAGACAAGGCCCATGTCTGTCCTTATTCTGATAGTAGTGAAGATAATGCTGAGAATTATGTTCGTGCCCCATGAAAAGGAAGTTCAAGGTGGCGATTCTTGGTGGTGATATTCCTATTCTTTATCTCACCGCCTCGGGGTTTAGTGAAGACAAGGATATAGGCTTTTGAACAGAGGTCACTGGTTTCAGAACAGAGATCATGTTCAGATGATCCTCTAAGAATCAAGTAGGGATATCAGTGCAAATCTTGACGAAGTGCCAGAACAAATTTCCTGGTGGGATGGATCTTTGTGAAGCACATGTTTTTCATGTCGACAATAGAGAGGGGCAAAACAAGCTCCACACAGTCCATACATATGGTGGATAACCTGCATACTAGAGTCTGGATAACTTTTGGTTTGAATTTGTTTCATCGAAATCTCGTCACGAGTAGGACAACGATAAAAAGGGATCTGTATGACCTACAAAACAACTAGAACTTTTAGTTTTTATATTTAATTCCAATGATGATAGCATCTCTATCCTTTTGCGTTTAAGTACTAAACAGAGCATAATTACTCCTAGACCAATATATGCACGTGTGGGACATGTCGGATTTTGCTTTTTCGGATGCATCTCTCGTTGGATAGAGTGATGTCGGAAGCCCGTGAGAATTTGCAATTTGAAAAATGACAGCCAGATAGCATTGTCCGAAAAAAGCTTTTAGTTCATAGGGTGGCTAACTTGCATGATATTACCTTCATAACTCACGTGTGCGAGTAACTTTTGGTCCTTTTTTTTATCGAAACATATCTATATAGTATCTAGTTCCGAAGTTCTTGTTGCGCCAACGGTGAAAAACGATCGGATAAAGGGTTTGACCCACAAAACATTTTAAATTTTTGCATTTGCATATTTAATTATGTTGACATAAGCAATTTAGTCGTCTACTGTTATATAACAATTTTCCCGTTTAAGCCAATAACTAATCACGCATGCAAGCTAACTAACTTTCTCTAGTTAGGACCAACACAAGCGGGAATTAAGTAAGGGAGACAAGGGTTGTCGATCCCGTCCGCCGAGTTTGATGATATGTAGGGCGTTATGAATGTAGCAGCCATAGTAAGTGCATAGGCTCTCATCTCATATACATAGAAAGGGTTATGAGGGGCAATTGATGAAAGTGGGTAACCTTTAGGGTACCATCTACCCTATTTAGTAAAAAAAAAGCTATTTTTTACTAATTAACACTTTCTGATAAAATTAGTTTATTTATTGAACTAAATTAAAATATGGGTACCTAAAGGTTCCAAACTTCCATCTTAGAAAAACAGAAGCCATAGAAGGTACTCCCTCCGTTTCACAATATAAACCCTTTTAGCAAATTGTTGTTGAGCAGAGGTAGTAATTACAATCGGTTAGCCATTTACAAGCTAATGAACCTAGACCGTTTCTGTTAACAATTCTCATCCATGGCAGCGAGCTACGTGCATGGTGGAGTGAGAAGAAAACAGCGATGGACAGAACGAGGTGCGAAGGAGGAGAAATGAAGGAGACCGACAGGCGGAGCTATTTCCCCCGGAGACTTCCAGAGCACGGTGATTACTATCGTTTTCCTTAGTCTTTAAGCCACTCCGGCGACGTCTCCTCCCTTGAAGCTGTCACCAGCGAGGTGAGGTGACTGGGACGTCCGAAAAGAAAACAGCCGCCGGCCGAATGCAAACGCGTTACCGGTTCCATTCGATGATCTGAAGCAGGGAGGCAATCACAAGGGATAAGTCAAAGAGGAGTTCACGATCCAGATCGTGCCGCACGCTAAACCCTAAACCCTAAACCCTAATCCAGATCGTACCGCACGCTACAGCTCCACGTAGGCGCCTGTCCCCATCGGCCAGCCTCCATACCGATGCCTCCCCATTGATTGCGTACAGAACCGGTAGCCAGAATCAAGAACCCAGTTCCCCACGTCAAGTTCACGCGTCAACCCCACCCCAGCCGAGCGGTTCTCCTACCCTTCTCTCGCCGGCACAGGTCACCGTCGGCCTCCCCCCAGCCATGTCGAAATACGGGACCATCCCCACCTCCTCCGACGGTCCGCATCCTCCGGACTCCTCCCCGCTGGACTTCATCTCCCGCGCCAAGGCCCGCGGCGCCTCGGCGCTGGCGACGCGCCGGCCATGGCGCGAGGTCGCGGACCCCGGGGCCCTCGCCGTGCCCCGGGGCCTCAGGGACGCCTACCTCCGCGCGCGCGCCAACCTCGCGCACTTCTCCATGAACTACGCCATCGTCGTCCTCTGCGTCGTCTTCCTCTCCCTGCTCTGGCACCCCTTCTCCCTCATCGTCTTCCTCGCCTGCATGGTCGCCTGGATCTTCCTCTACTTCCTCCGCGACGTGCCGCTCGCCTTGTTCGGCCACACCATCGGCGACGGCGTCGTGCTCGCCGTCCTCTCCGCGCTCACGCTCATCCTGCTCCTGCTCACCGGCGCCACTCGCAACATCCTCACCTCGCTGCTCGTAGGGCTCGTGCTCGTCCTCCTGCACGCCCTGCTTCACCGCCCCGCGGACAACATCGACGAGGAAGCCGGACGGTGGTACACGCCCACCCCGCCACCGCCGCCCTACTAGTCTCTGAATTGTGAGCTGCTCAATCCTCATCTTCTCGCTTCTTGTAATCTCGTCGGTTCCTGGTTTGTGAAATACATCTGTTCTTAATCACCTATTTGCGCACCTGTTAATATGAACAATAATGTGCGCAATTGGTGTTCTTGTTCTGTTTTATCTTACAATTGATTGATAGTATCAAACATTGTTGTCAGTGATGTTGTTTGTTTGCCTCTTGCAATCGGTCGATATCAAGCATTGTTATATTGCATAATATATGGTCAATGATGTGAGTGTCCTGCGGATGAATTGAGGAACGGGTGATCAATTTGGAGTCTCAATTAGGTTGCTTAGCTCAGAACAAGGAAGTGGATGGTCAAACTCAAACCCAAACAGCTGTGCCTTGTGCTCCAGGGTATGGCCGGCCAGAAACAGTTGCTCCCGAGTGTGAGACGTGGACGTTGATGATGTGCCCATATAAACTACTCGGACCAATTGCATTGTTAATAATTAGCCTCTGACCAATGGCAAAAGTACAACTACGATTTATCCGCATAAACCATCTAGATCCGGCTGAATTTTAGTTTTATATTGGAACCCAATTCGTTTGCTTGTACTACGAGTTAGTCTATTTCTAGGTCTCTCTAACGCTCAGCTGACTAAGAATAAGAATTGGGCTAATTCTCAGTCACACGGGCAGTTACGGGCACAATTAGGCCTTTCATAATGAAATTTTTTTAGCGTTATATCCTAGACACTTCACTTATGTGACACTATAATTAATGTGAAAAGAGATTGAGGTTGTATCTTAGAGCGTATAGCCAGCTGCTGGCTATACGCCAAGTATCATGTCATATATAGTCAACTTAGAGCTAACATATACAATAGTAAGCTACAAAAATATCCTATCTTAGCACTACATGGCCCACCTCTCTTGCACAAAACCATAGGCAAAATAGTCTAATCACATGCATATATGTCTCTTAAATCATTAAATGTAGAGACACCACTTAAGAAATAATGCATAACGTTGTTGTCTCTTAACCATTTACTTCGCCTATAATAACATGCAAAGAACCACTTGACTGTGAAAGGTCTTAAGACTAGCCCCAATGAAAATATCATAGGTAGTATTATGCATGCCATGTTGGCATTCTGACGTGGTATGCTAATTAATGATGAAAGAGATTGTATTGGTATTATAGGTAGATACAATATCATAGCACGTAGAATTAGAAAAACTATTTTTAAATCAATTTTATACAATTTTATATTAAGATTCTATAAAACAATAGATATACTTATACTATAATAATAGTACTTTATACATGATATTATGCATTATGGATGGTATCATACATGATACCACGCTTCCACTAGTCTAAACCCTCGCATCAGCTACTACTATTTCTCATAGCCCTGTGTTGTACGGTCAGTTGCTGGCTTGGCCTGTGTTGTACGCATGTGCATGCAACATGCACCCGGCCGGCCGGCCCTACGCGAACTACCATGAAGCCTGTCAATTTTGGACCAGCATTTAATTATACGTTTTGGATTCTAATTCGTTTGCTCACTGTTTTCAATTTGTACTGTTCGTTAGGCAAACTGTCGCTCGAAATTAAAATAATTCTCGACTAGAAAAAAATTACTCTATCGGTCTTGAATCAATTGCTATCGTAGTTTTTTCTCTCTCTCTCTATATATATATATATATATATATATATATATATATATATATCTAAACACATTTTAGTATATACATACATACGAATCTGAAATCTGTGACAAATATTAGCCACAAACCCTTGTGCAAAATATTAATTACAGCTGCAACTGCATTTGCAACTAGCAAGTCTGGATTGCAGCTCCACTTGTAACTCTAGAACATCTCAGTGTAACTGCACTTGGTAAGTATCGGTTAGAGCATTTCTAGCGGATACTGTGTACCGCAAATGTGGTTTGCGGTAAACTGCAAACCACGTTGCGGTATGAAATTTGCCGCGGTGGAACAGATACACTAAAATGAACTGCATATTTAAAAAATAAAACATTGGCGCCAGTCAATACATAGGGGGAGTTTTGATCAACCAAGATCACCATATTTACAACAAAATATTGGATGCCGCGCCCTATATCCAATCTAGCCTAGAAGCCGCCGATGGTACCTACTCACCGGAGCATCTATGGCGCCGACGTCCGTTGCTACTCGAAATCAGAGTCGGAGCTGTCGTCGGAGTAGTCGAGGACGAAGACCCTGAGCGGGGCCTAGTGCTCGCGGGAGGAGTGGCGGCAGACGTGGCGGAGCTCGCGCTCGTCGCGGCGGCGCTCCGTGCGGTCCCAGACGTCCGAGACGTGGGTCCCGAGCGAATTGAACTTCGCTTCGCGGACCGCGTCGTCCTCCTCCGAGCCGGAGTCCGCCTCCTCGTCGTCGGTCTCCTCGCCGGAGATGTGGCCCCACTGTGCGGGAGCGAGACCGACGGCGCGCCGAGGCGCGGGCCCGTGCTCATGGCAGCCCGGGAGCTACCCGCCTCGGCATCATGCACGGCGGGCGCGAAGGCGAACCTGGCCCATGCCAGGGAGGTCACGAGGGAGCGCGCGAGGGCGCCGCGCGCGTGGGACTGCTCGGAGCGGCGCCAACGCACCTCCTCCTCGCTCGGCGGAGACGTAGGAACTCGAGCGTCGGAGCTCCCTCCGTGCTGTGGCGAACGGTCGCCTCGTCTGGCCAAATTCCAACAGGATTGGCTGGCCATGGCATGGAGGGGTGGCTGGGAGGTGGTGGGCGGCGGCGATTTGATTTCCGGTGAAGGACGCGGTCGGAGTCTGAGTGGGCGACGGCGGCGGCGAGGGTTTCTACGAGGGGGAGAAGGGGAAGAATGGGATGCGGTTTACCGCATCCAACCCTTCTTGTCCCGAATATATGCGGGACGGACGGGCCGTTTTGTGGAAAACGGCAAAAAAAATTATGGTACAGCCTAATTTGAGGTATCTACAAAGCAATTTTTCAGATTCGATACCGCATATCGGCCCAAAATTTTACGGTATGGCCGATATGCAGTATCTGTTAGAGATGCTCTTACAACCCCACTTGCAACTCTAGAAAATCTGAGTTGCAACCTCCAGTGCAACTCAACAAAATCTACAGTTACAACCACACTTGCATCTGGAGAAAATATCAGTTGTGTCTCCACTTGCAAAAAAAATCTCTCATTACAATCCCGTTCGCAACTGGAAAATATCTCAGTTGTAACCCGACTTGCAACTGGAAAAATCCTAGTTTCAACATCACAATACAAACAAACCGACACACCCAAACAAGACAATACAAATATTGAGGTCAATCTTCTTAATTAGCTCAGGATTAGAAAATCCGACTTTCTAGTTTCAACCCCTCTCGCGACTGGGAAAAACCTGGTGTAACCTCACTTGGAACTAATAAACTTATGTGCAACCGACTTGCAATTGAAAAAATCCTAGTTCCAACATCACAATACAAATGGACCCACACACTAATGACCCTCGGAAGGAAAAACACAAGCGAACCGCGCCCCGAACAAGACAACACTAATATTGAGGCCATTCTTTTAAATTAGCTCGGGATTAGCAAATATGCCTTTTTTAGTTGCAACTCCTCTTGCGACTGGGAAAAAACTTAGTGTAATCTCACTTGGAACTAATATAATTATGTTGCAGTTACTAAAGAAAACTCAGTTGCAACCTCACTTGCAACTAGAAAAAAATGCAATAGCATCTCCACTTACAACTGAAAGAAACTGTAAGTTACAGCCCGCTTGCAACAAAAAATTCTCAGTTCCAACTTCACATGTAGCTGGAAAAAAAATACTTAGATGCAATCCACTTGAACATGTTGCGCACTGAGATTCTTCCATATTTAGAATTGCAAAATAAAATATAAAAAAAGTAGTTAAGTTGCAACCTTCGTTCTCCAATGATCCATCAAAAAATAAATAACTCAATAAAAAGTCAAATATTTTGGCGCTACAAATAGGCATGTTTAAAAATATAATTTAATGATCATGGAACCCAACAAAATTAAGGGAACATGCAAATATAAAATGAAAAAATGACAAACACAAGCAGTGTAGAAAGTGCAATCTCTTTACTTAGTGTAGAAATTACAATGTTAGTTTGAAAAAATTACTGTTAGCAACCTACATTACATAGCAGCCCACGGGAAAAAACAAAACAAAAATTTAGAACCGGTCAGCTGACCCGTACGGGGTCAATAGCACTCGAATAGGCTGGGCTAACCCATCCACGACCAGAGCGAGACGCGGATGGCTAGCCGTGTGAACTCGGATCTTCATAGATTAATTGGACGGTTAATAAGGTGACTACGCCATATGCTAAATCTTAGCTAGACGAGAACTAGCAATTCCCCTATTTCTAAGCGTCGACGAGGAGACTAGGCGGTGGTTGACATGGGTATGCCCTACGGATACCCGGGTTTAGCCTATATAGTTTGGTTCAAGAGAAGTCCACGGTGAAAATAGAGCCCATGAAGATTTGGGTGGCCCAAGCCCGTGGAGGTGTAACTCCTTGGAGTACACGAAAAAGAATAGATAGAAAGTTTAAAGAAAAAAACCCTAATTTATAACCGACTCACCTTGCTATCCCGAGACTTGGCCTCCTTATATAAAGGCCAGGAGGGGCAGTAAGAAGGGCATCGCAAACCCTAGTTCATGCATCGCCAGATTACATCTGCGCACCCTGGTAACCCTCGATTCCATCAATAATCAAGAGCAGACAAGCAGGAGTAAGGTTTCCCTCCGGGGGCCCGAACCTGGATAAACTTCGTGTCCCCGATCTGCTTGCCTGTTAGCCGAACGAAGCTTCCAACACTCCCCTCTTCCTCAAACCCAAGTCCATCAACCATGGGCATTGACGTGTTAACCCCACATCAGTGGTACGCGCCCATCCCGCCACCAAGGGTTTCTCGAAGGAAGGCGGGGGTTCGCTAGGAAAAAGGGACAGGAGGTGAAAACGAACTCACACCACGCAATGAATACGATGAACACACACCAAAACCCAACACAATATAAGTTGTTAGTTAACTCCGGTGGCTACCGATCCAATACAATCCATGCATGAGGATCGGTATCGAACAAAGGACTCTCGCAATCCCAAATAGAGAGGGCAAGTACTTTAGTGAGGATCTTAACAACTTCATATAGAAGTAACTCAAGGAGAAGGTCTTGTACAACTTGGATGCCACGAGAAAAGTTTAAAGAGGGGTTTGATAACATGGCTTCCTCAATGGAAGATGAGACCAAAACTAGAAGGATGTCTATCTAGGGTTTTCTAGTTCTATTATCAAGTCTAAGCAACAAAGGGTGAGCCATAAGGGATATTTATAGTAGCCAGGGCAAAAGGGTAGGTAAAATTATTATTTTAGGACATCAAACCCAAAGCTTGAAGTGTTACGTAGCAGAAAACAAAAAAATCCTAACAACGAGAAAGATTTAGCCAAGATCTATTCTATGCAGATGTAAGGTAACGGGAGGATTCGGTGTTCATACCCTTCAAGACCGTATAGCGTTTACATTCCAATGAACGTTGAAGATGAATACATACAACAACACTGACCTCAAGTTCATGTAGATGTACAAGTGATGAGTGTTATAACTAGAAGCACCTCCATAGTTCTACGTGCGTCTGGTGTAGACGATGTCCCCTGGGCCCCGGTCCAATGAAGCAGCAGAAGAAGAAAGATCCAGATCGAGGATCCAGCAGCACGATAGTGTGCATATGGTGGAGAACTCTAACCCCGTATGCACCTTCCAATATTATGGAACCACATGTGAGGGAGAGAGAAAGAGAGGCAAAAGACAAGGGGGTGTGTCAACAACCGGATTTTTAATCCCAGATGCCTATTATGCCATACATCGCAATCCCAGGATTACCATTTTTACGAGACATAACAGATTGGATATCACAGTACATCATCCATTAAAAACCATAATAAGGTCTTACACAAATAAAGGATCTCATGATCTAGTCTTAGTACAAATAAGTAGAGGAATAATAAGCGTAGCGGCGGGCTCCATCTTCAGTGTCACAGGCAATGCTGACGATGGGAGATGATCCTAGTTGTCGTAGCCGTCCTGCTGTCCTTCTTCCGGATAGTCCTCCTCATAGTCTGGCCACGGGAATAGCCAGGAACAAAGCCATGAGTACTCTTTAAGTACTCGCAAACTATCACTAACAAATAAGATAGTTCTAGTAGGAAATGCTAAGCTCTAAGTTTATTTGCAAAGTTAAGTTTGAAACCTAAGCTGAGTTCAGAAACAAAGAAAGATAAAATAAAGTTCTAAATCACCTAAGTGGGAACTTAGTTTTCATAGTCACAACCCTGTTGTGGTCAAGTCAAGTCACAATTCATTTCATAAGTCATTTTGAAAACATCTGACGATGGAACAATATGGCCACTCCAACTGTCCATGACCGCGGACGCGGCTATTCGAATAGTTTGACACTCTACAGAGGTGGTACACTTTCACCACAAAATTCGATACATCCATCAGGGATAACCATGAATCATCATACTTAGTATGCGGATAATCAATCATAACCTTTCCTTTACACACTCTAGTATAAGCACCTCTCCTATGAGCTTGGCCTCCCAGCCATGGCCATCTGCCATCCTGGGCACTGCATAGGTGGACAACATCAAGAGGTAGCCTCAGCTCAAACCTCCTCCGCGAGGGGACCCATACTAATGCATATAAACTTCCGGCTAAGCCTTACCCAATTTAGGTATTGTGGTTGTACGGTAAAATTGGAATGGTATCGCATCCGAACCCAACCATCAGTTTTTTATAAAGGGCTAAGGCTCATGGCTCAACATTTTCATCATCATAAACCATTTGTGTTTCTCAACACATGTCAAAACATCTCAACAGAATGACTCATCATTCCAAGTTCATAAGCATTTTCACCAAGTATTCCCATCTAGAGTGATCAAGTTTTTGGTTTAGCACTAACCACTAAGTTAAGAGTGTTCACTAAGGTGGGATGCTAATCTCAATCTCATGCCATAGAATGATATCTAGTATAGGCCAAGATTTCTACTCTTTATGATATCTATACTACTTTCTAAAAATCTCACAAAGCATTACTAGAAGTAAAGAGACTTTGGTAAAGCAAAAGTAAAACTTGTAAGTAAAACTTGGGATGGGTATAAATCAAAAGGTATAACCAAAGCATGCCTAAAGCATTTGCTCAAGTTAAGGGGAAAGTGTTAACTTGCTTAGTTCTAGCTTGCCTTGATTGGTGCAGTGGTTGAAATTCTCCTCGTCTTCTTCGGGGTAGAACTCCTCCTCCTCGTAGACGTGGTCGGTACTTCTATAAATACATACGGGATACACAATCACCAAACAATACTTAACTAGTCTATTTAGCACACTAAGTCACACACTTGATGATCTAGTATCATCACAATCATCACAAGATTTAAAGAACTAGTTTCGTTTATTTTATTTGAGAAAAGTAATTTCTACTCATTGAAATTAATTAAGATTTAATATTCTCCAATTAAAATATGGGATCATGTGGACACTGATGGGTTCGTAGCATGGAAAACAAAAAAATTCTACCGCAAGAACGAACAAAACCCAGATCTAATCTAGATAAAAGCCAAGATCTAATCTATTAGACATGTGCAACGAGATAGATCTGTACTAACCCTTGTAGATCCGAAAGCCTTGTGCGAGATCAGATCTCGTGCTTGATGTAGACGATCACTTGCCGATCTCAAGATTGAGTAGACGATCCATCCGGCGCCGTGTTCCGGCAGCGCTTCCGCAGTCAGTCACACGTGCGGAGTCGATGCAGACCTTCCTCTCCCCGTTCCAGCGAGCAACGGAGGTAGTAGATCTCTCCATGGAATCCTAGCAGCACGACGGCGTGGTGGTGGTGGTGGAGTAGAGAATTTTGCAAGGCTTCGCCTAAGCCTGAGCAGAGCGGAGGAGGAGGAGAGAGGCGGCTAGGGCAAGGAGTGGAGGGGCAAGGGGGTGGCGCCTCCACCCCTCTGTATATAGAGGGAGGGGTGCGGCCTAGGGTTCCCACCCCTAGGCCCACCTCCTAGGGCCGGCGCACAAGGGAGAGGGGGGAGGGAGTTTCCTTCACCCCAAGTCTTCCCCTTTCCTTTCTTGGTTTTCAAGTAAAGTCCACAGAACCTTCTGGAACTTTTCGGAACATTCCGAAACCTTCTAGAATCCCCATATAAACACTCCGAAACATTTCTGAACCTAGAAAATGATCTCCATTATATGAATCTTATTCTCCGGACAATTCCGGGTCTCCTCGTGATGTCCCAGATCCAATCCGAGACTCCGAACTACATTCGGTCTCCAACGCATATTCCATATCTACCTAAACAGCATCGAACCTTAAGTGTGTCACCCTACGGTTCGTGAATATGCAGACATGATGGAGACACCTCTCCGATCAATAACCATCAGTGAGATCTGGAGATCCATAATGGCTCCAACATACTCAACGATGACTTCGTGATCGATAGAACCATTAACATACGAAACCAATTCCCTTTGTCACGCGATACTCTACTTATCCAAGGTTTGATCGTCGGTATCTCCATACCTAGTTCTACCTCGTTACTGATAAGTACTCTTTACTCGTTCCATGATATGTCATCCCCTGTGACCTAGTCACATGCTTGCAAGCTAACTAGATGACATTCCACCGAGAGGGCCCAGAGCATATCTATCCGTCATATGGATGGACAAATCCCAATCTTGGTCCATGAGCTTCAACACATACTTTCAGAATACCCAATGACACCTTTATAACCACCCAGTTACGAAGCGGTGTTTGATGTCATCAAAGTACCCATCCGGTGATGGTGATTAACATAACCTCATGGTCAAAGGATTAGGTTACTATGCATTTGAAAGCTGGTAGCAATACGAACTTAATGACTTGATCTTATGCTACACTTACTATGGGTGTGTGTCCATCACATCATTCTCCTAATGACATAACCTTGTTATTAATGACATCCAATGTCCATGATTAGGAAACCATGATCATCTATTAATCAACAAGCTAGTTCAACAAGACGCTTACTAGGGACTCTTTTATGTTTACAAAACACATAAGTATTAGTGTTTCCTTATAATACAATTATAGCATGGAATGTAAACATTCATCATAAACACAAAGATATAATAATAACCACTTTTATTATTGCCTCTTGGGCATATCTCCAACAGTCTCCCACTTGCACTAGAGTCAATAATCTAGATTACATGGTAATGTACCTAACACCCATGACGTTCTGGTGTTGGTCATGCTTTGCTCTAGGGAGAGGTTTAGTCAACGGATCCGCCACATTTAGATCAGTGTGTACTTTGCAAATCTTTATGTCACCATCTTGGACATACTCGCGAATATCATGGAAACGTAGCTTGATGTGCTTCAGCTTGCTATGTGACCTTGGCTCCTGTGCATTAGCTATGGCACCTGTGTTGTCACAATGGATGGCCATCGGGTCCAACGCACTAGGAACCACGCCAAGTTCAGTAATGAACTCCTTCATCCATATGGCTTCTTGTGCAGCCTCTGAAGCAGCTATGTATTTCGATTCAGTTGAAGATTTCGCCAACGCTTTGCTTGGCACTCCTCTAGCTCACTGCAGCACCATTCAAAATAAATACGTATCCATACTATGACTTCGATTCATCTAGATCGGTGTTCCAACTAGCATCAGTGTAACTGTTTACAACAAGCTGTTCATCACCTCCATAAGAAAGAACCATATCCTTAGTCCTATTTAGGTACTTTAGGATATTCTTGACCGCTGTCCAGTGCTCCATTCCAGGATCACTTTGATATCTGCTAGTCAAACTAACAGCATGTGCTATATCCGGTCTTGTACACAGCATGGCATACATGATAGAACCTATGGCCGAGGCATAGGGAATATTAGTCATTTTCTCTCTATCTTCTGCCGTAGCTGGACTTTGAGTCTTACTCAAGGTCTTACCTGACAACATGGGCACGAACCCTTTCTTGCTCTCTTCCATTCTAAACGTCTTTAGAACTTTGTCCAAGTATGTACTTTGTGAAAGCGCTATTAGGCGTCTTGATCTATCTCTATAAATCTTGATGCCTAGAATATATGCCGCTTCGCCAAGATCCTTCATTGAAAACCTATTCTTCAAATAGGCTTTGACACTATTAAGAAGTTCTATGTCATTCCCAATCAACAATATGTCATCTACATATAGTACTAGGAAAGCTATAGAGCTCCCACTCACTTTCTTGTAAATACAAGTTTCTCCATAAGTTTGTATAAATCCAAAGTTTTTGATTACTTTATCAAAACGTTGATTCCAACTCCGGGATGCTTGCTTCAGTCCATAAATGGAGCGCTGAAGTTTCCATACCTTGTCAGCATCTTTAGGATCGACAAAACCCTTGGGTTGTACCATATACAACTCTTCCTCAATGTCTCCATTAAGGAACGCCATTTTGATATCCATCTGCCAAATCTCATAATCGAAATATGCAGCAATTGCTAACAAAATCCTCACAGACTTCAGCTTTGCTACTGGTGAGAACGTCTCATCGTAGTCAACTCCTTGAATTTGTCGGAACCCTTTCACGACAAGTCGAGCTTTATAAACGGTAACATTACCATCAACATCTGTTTTTCTCTTGAAAATCCATTTGTTCTCGACAGCCTTACGGCCATCCGGTAAGTCCACCAAAGTCCACACTTGGTTTTCGTACATGGATCCCATTTCGGATTTCATGGCTTCTAGCCATTTGTCGGAATCTGGGCTCACCATAGCTTCTTCATACGTCGCAAAGTCATCAGTGTTGTCCACCAACATGATGTTCAAGGCAGGGTCATACCAATCAGGAGTGGTACAAACCCTCGTTGACCTGCGAGGTTCAGCAGCAACTTCGTTCGAAGTTTCATGATCACCATCATTAGCTTCCTCTCCAATTGGTGTAGGCGGCACAAAAACATCTTCCGGTGCTGCGCTACTCTCAACTCCGAGAGAAGGTTTAATAACCTCGTCGAGTTCTACTTTCCTTCTAGTCACTTCCTTCGAGAGAAACTCCTTCTCAAGAAAGGATCCATTCTTGGCAACAAAAACTTTGCCTTCGGATCTATGATAGAAGGTATACCCAATTGTTTCTTTAGGGTATCCTATGAAGACGCATTTCTCCGCTTTGGGTTCAAGCTTATCAGGTTGTAACTTCTTTACATACGCTTCGCAAACCCAAACTTTAAGGAACGACAACTTAGGTTTCTTTCCAAACCACAATTCGTACGGTGTCGTTTCAACGGATTTAGATGGTGCCCTATTTAAAGTGAATGCGAGTCTCTAATGCATAGCCCCAAAATGATAGCGGTAAATCTGTAAGAGACATCATAGACCGAACCATATCTAAGAGAGTTCGATTACGACGTTCGGACACACCATTATGTTGTGGTGTTCCCGACGGTGTCAATTGTGAAAGTATTCCACATTTCTTTAAATGCATGCCAAACTCATAACTTAGATATTCACCTCCGCGGTCAGAACGCAGAAATTAAATCTTCTTGTTGCGATGAGTTTCCACTTCACTTTGAAATTCCTTAAACTTCTCGAAAGTTTCAGACTTATGTTTCATAAAGTAGACATACCCGTATCTACTTAAGTCATCCATGAAAGTGAGAACATAACGATATCCACCATGCGATGCTACACTCATTGGGCCGCATACATCGGTATGTATTATTTCCAATAAGTCTGTAGCTCGCTCCATTATTCCAAAGAATGGAGTCTTAGTCATTTTTCCCATTAGACATGCTTCGCATCTTTCAAGTGATTCAAAATCAAGTGATTCAAGAAGTCCATCAGAATGGAGTTTCTTCATACGCTTCACTCCAATGTAACCAAGACGACAGTGCCACATGTATGTAGAATTATCATTCAATTTTATTCGTTTAGCATCTATGTTGTGAACATGTGTATCACTACTACCGAGATTCAGTAAGAATAAACCATTCATCTCAGGTGCATTACCATATAAGATATTACTCATATAAATCGAACAACCTTTATTCTCGGACTTAAAAGAGTAACCGTCTCTCAATAAACAAGATCTAGATATAATGTTCATGCTTAACGCAGGCACCAAATAACAATTATTTAAATTTAAAACTAATCCCGATGGTAGATGTAGAGGGAGCGTGCCGACGGCGATCACATCAACCTTGGAGCCATTTCCAACGCGCATCGTCACCTCGTCTCTCGCCAGTCTTCTCTTATTCCACAGCTCCTGTTTCGAGTTACAAATATGAGCAACCGAACCAGTATCAAATACCCAAGCACTACTACGATTACTAGTAAGATACACATCAATAACATGTATATCGAATATACCTTTCTTCTTGATGTTGTCGTTCTTCAGATCTGTCAGGTACTTGGGGCAGTTACGCTTCTAGTGACCAGCACCCTTGCAGTAGAAGCATTCAGTTTCAGGCTTAGGACCAGCCTTGGGCTTCTTAGCAGGCGCGGCAGCTTTCTTGCCGTCCTTCTTGAAGTTGCCCTTGTTCTTAGGCTTGCCCTGTTTCTTGAAATTGGTGGTCTTATTGACCATCAACACTTGGTGCTCCTTCTTGATCTCCACTTCAGCAGTTTTTAGCATGGACGATAGTTCAGGCAACGTCTTGTTCATGCAGTGCATATTGTAGTTCATCAAAAAGTTCTTATAACTTGGTGGCAGTGATTGGAGGACACGTTGAATCCCTAACTCATTAGGAATCCTTATCCCCAACTCTTGGAGCTTGTTTGCGTGCCCAGACATGGTGAGCACGTGCTCGCTAACGGAGCTACCCTCTTCCATCTTACAGTTAAAGAACTTTTCAGAGGCCTCATAGCTCTCCACAGCCGCGTGAGTCTCAAAAATCAGCCTGAGCTCTTTAATGATCTCAAACGGGTCATGGTGCTCAAAGCGCTTCTGAAGCTCCGTTTCTAAACCGTACAGGATGGCACACTGAACTGTGGAGTAGTGATTTTTCCGAGTGGCGTAAACATTCTTTAGGTCATCGGTGGCATCTTCTATAGGTGGGTCACCTAGCGGTGCTTCGAGCACATAGGTCAACTGACCAGCCCTGAGGACAATCTTCAGTCCACGGAACCAGTCCGTGAAGTTGCTTCCATTGTTCTTAAGCTTTTCTTTCTCTAGGAACGCATTGAAATTGATGGAGAGGTTCGCCATAATCTACAACAAATTTGCAAGTAGTTTAGACTAAGTTTATGACAAATTGAGTTCAGTCTAAATTCTTTAAGTTAACTAGGTGAACTCCCACTCAAAACAACATCCCTCACATTGTCTTAGTGATTACACGAACCAAGTCCACTACACCAAGTCCGATCTTCACGAGAGAAGATGTAGTTTCATCGGCGAACAATCTTCATGTTCATCATATCATTTATATGACTCATGCAATAGCTTTCGGTATTTCGTGTTCCGAGACCATGTTTGTACATGCTAGGCTCATCAAGATTAACCTTAGTTTCCGCATGTGCAAATCTGGCTTGCACCCGTTGTATGCACACGTAGAATCTATCACATCCGATCATCACGAGATGCTTCGAAACGACGAGTCTTAGCAACGGTGCCAACTAAGGACGAACACTTTATTACTTCATATTTAGTGAGAGGGATCATCTTATAATGCTACCGTCGTGATCTAAGCAATACAAGATGCATAAAGGATTAACATCACATGCAATTCATAATTAGTGTGATATGATATGGCCCTTTCTTCTTATGCCTTTGATCTCCATCTCCAAGACACGGACATGATCTCCATCATCACCAGCAGCACGTCAAGGTCAGTGGCGCCGCTTCATGGTTGTCCATCATCACTAGCAACTATTACAACTACTTGGAATAAAGCTATTACAAGATGATTTGAGACACGCAGGTCTTAACAGAATTAAAGACAACCATTAGGCTCCTGCCGGTTGCCATATTACAACCAGGATCATTGCATACATCAAATATAATCACAATCACATGATGGCCATATCACATCACAAAACCCCTACAAAAACAAGTTAGACGCCTCTAATTTTCTTTGCATGTTTTAAGTGGTTTGGGGCTTTCGAATAAGAACGGATCTTACCTACGAAACTGAACCACAACGTTGATACAAGTGCTATCAAGTGCAAAGTGTAAATTGGATCTATACTATGGTGGGAGAGACAGACACCTGCAAAGCCACTTGTGCAAAGCAAGTTACACGTCAAGCGTGGAGCAAGTCTCATGTGCGATGACATGTAAGGTTAGCCCGAGCCGCTTCATCCCACCATACTGCAAGATGCAAAGTACACAAAGCAAAAGATGGCACGAGCACCAACGCCCACAAAACCATTGTGTTCTACTCGTGTAACAGATCTACGCATAGACACGGCTCTGATACCACTGATGGGTTCGTAGCATGGAAAACAAAAAATTTCTACCGCAAGAACGAACAAAACCCAGATCTAATCTAGAAAAAAGCCAAGATCTAATCTATTAGACATGTGCAACGAGATAGATCTGTACTAACCCTTGTAGATCCGAAAAGCCTTGTGCGAGATTGGATCTCGTGGTTGATGTAGACGATTACTTGCCGATCTCAAGATCGAGTGGACGAGCCTTCCGGCGCCATGTTCCGGTAGCGCTTCCGCAATCAGTCACACGTGAGGAGTCGATGTAGACCTTACTCTCCCCGTTCCAGCGAGCAACATAGGTAGTAGATCTCTCCACGGAATCCCAGCAGCACGACAGCGTGGTGGTGGTGGTGGAGTAAAGAATTCTGCAGGGCTTCGCCTAAGCCAAAGCAGAGCGAAGGAGGAGGAGAGAGGCGGCTAGGGCAAGGAGTGGGGGGGCCAAGGGGGGCGCCTCCACCCCTCTATTTATAGAGGGAGGGGTGGCGCCTAGGGTTCCCACCCCTAGGGCCACCTCTAGGGTCGGCGCACAAGGGGGGGGGCTTGGGGGAGTTTCCTTCCCTCCCAAGTTTCCCCTTTTCCTTTCTTGGTTTTCAAGTAAACTCCACAGAACTTTCTAGAACCTTCCGGAACATTCTGAAACCTTCTAGAATCCCCATATAAACACTCTGGAACATTTCTGAACCTAGAAAATGATCTCCATTATATGAATCTTATTCTCCGGACAATTCCGGATCTCCTCGTGATGTCCTAGATCCAATCCGAGACTCTGAACAACATTCGGTCTCCAACGCACATTCCATATCTACCTAAACAACATCGAACCTTAAGTGTGTCACCCTACGGTTTGTGAATATGCAGACATGATGAAAACACCTCTCCGATCAATAACCATCAGCGGGATCTGGAGATCCATAATGGCTCCCACATACTCAACAATGACTTTGTGATCGATATAACCATTAACATATAAAAACCAATTCCCTTTGTCACGCGATACTCTACTTATCCGAGGTTTGATCGTCGGTATCTCCATACCTAGTTCTACCTTGTTACTGATAAGTACTCTTTACTCGTTCTATGATTTGTCATCCCTTGTGACCTAGTCACATTCTTGCAAGCTAACTAGATGACATTCCATCGAGAAGGCCTAGAGCATATCTATCCGTCATATGGATGGACAAATCCCAATCTTGGTCCATGCGCTTCAGCACATACTTTCAGAATACCCAATGACATCTTTATAACCACCCAGTTACGAAGCGGTGTTTGATGTCATCAAAGTACCCATTCGGTGATGGTGATTAACATAACCTCATGGTCGAAGGATTAGGTTACTATGCATTTGAAAGCTTGTAGCAATACGAACTTAATGACTTGATCTTATGCTACACTTACTATGGGGGTGTGTCCATCACATCATTCTCCTAATGATATAACCTTGTTATTAATGACATCCAATGTCCATGATCAGGAAACCATGATCATCTATTAATCAACAAGCTAGTTCAACAAGACGCTTACTAGGGACTCTTTTATGTTTACAAAACACACAAGTATTAGTGTTTCCTTATAATACAATTATAGCATGGGATGTAAACATTCATCATAAACACAAAGATACAATAATAACCACTTTTATTATTGCCTCTTGGGCATATCTCCAACATAAACCTTGCGGCACATGGGTGCGGCTGAACTTGTTCTTGAAAGCTTCCCACGTCATCACTTGACCGTGGTTCATTGTACGGGTGATGTTCCACCAGGCTCTTGATCTCCTGCCAGATAGTGGGTGGCAAACAAGACTTTCTCGTTGGCGTAAACTCCTGCGACTTCTAGGTTATTTTCCATGGTCTGTAACCAATCATCAGCATCCAACGGGTCTTCATACTAGTTAAAGATAGGGGGATTGGTATTCTGGAAGTTTTTGAGTTTGGATCCATGATGATCCTGATTTCCATGGCCTTGATTATTGTGGGCCATCTGGGCGATCTATTGCAGGGTGGCTAGGTTGGCTTGGTGCCCTGCTCTACTAGCTTCACAGTCAGAAACGAGCATCTGCAGAATTTGCAGCATCGGGTCCTGCGATGAGCTGCTTCCTCCTTGGTTTCCACGAGTCATCTGAAGATTGAGATAGATAATGGGGTAAGAGGGAAAGTTCTAAGGTTTATGGTTTTGTTTTCAAAGCTAAAACTTTGAATTTGAACTCAGGTTTTGCAAACTAACTTCTTCTCATTCGTTCATTCAATCAAAGCACACGATACAAACACACACACCACAACATGAAAGGAAAACATATGGTTTTAAGAACCATTCTGTGAGCTAAGATACAATGGGACCGATAGTTCTCACTCCTACGATAGTGCTCTAGTGCATCTACTCATCATCAATGAAGTCGGAGTCATCATCATCGGTGTAGAAGTCCATGGCATCATCCTCCAGATAGTCATTGTCATCACTGAGGTATGAGTGAATATCCCCTGGATGTCTTCACCTTCTTCCTCTTCTTCTTCTTTTGCTGCAAGTTGAGCTTCTTGGTCCTGGATGGTCTTCTCGAGGTCGGCCACCTTCTTGCAAAGATGAGTGATGGTGCGATCCTTCTTCTCGCGTTGCCGGCGAAGTGATTGACGATCCTTGACGAGTAGTGAGAAAGTTTGGGCCTTCTGGGCGGCGATGGCAAGGTTGTGGTTTGCGTAGGCTCGAGCATTGTCCAATTCCTTCTATCTATCATACAACAGGAAGTCAAGGTTCTCCACTTGGTGCTTCATCTCCGGGTGACTTGGCATCTCCAGTGGCATTCCCATAGAATCACGCCTTGCATAATGGCAAAGCGAGTTCCCTGGATCAAGTTGACATTCTGTCCACAAAGACGGGCGAGAGCTTCATGCATAGCCCTGGCTAATCCATCTAGCCAGTTGTTCTCTCTCACGGTGAATTGAATCTTCTCGGAAAGTGGTGCTTCCATCTTGTCTCAAAGATCAGCAACTATCAACCATTGTAAATCTCCTTCGAGAAAATCCTTGAGTTGGGCTCCAAAGAATTCCGGATGCGCGCGTTCAAGGTACTCAGACAGTGCATCAAGATCCCTCTCGAAGATCAGTTGGCCTCCGTTGCCCAACTGGTTGAACTTGCAATACGGAACTTCCATCTATAAGACTTTAGGATGAGTAAGTTAGTGAGGTGATCAAGTGTGTCAAATTTTATGTAGTAATGTAAGAATTTTTGAGGGACATGATTTTTTTTGAAAGAATCTCACGGATAAGAGTGAAAATAGGTTTTCATAAATACTCACTTCTTTGGTTTTGAAACTAAGTTTTTTGTTCGGACGTCCATTCTAACTAGGGTCTCCTATGGTCAAGATGGCTCTGGTACCAACTTGTCAACACCCGGATTTTTAATCCCAGATGCCTATTATGCCATACATCACAATCCCAGGATTACTATTTTTTGCGAGACATAACAGATTAGATCACAGTACATCATCCATTACAAACCATAATAAGGTCTTACAGAAATAAAGGATCCCATGATCTAGTCTTAGTACAAACAAGTAGCGGAATAATAAGCGTAGCAGTGGGCTCCATCTTTAGTGTCACAAGCAATGCTAATGATGGGAAATGATCCTAGTTGTCGTAGCCGTCCTGCTGTCCTTCTTCCGGATAGTCCTCCTTATAGTCTGGCCATGGGAATAGTCACGGACAAAGCCATGAGTACTCTTTAAGTACTCACAAACTATCACTAACAAGTAAGATAGTTCTAGTAGGAAATGCTAAGCTCTAACTTTATTTGCAAAGTTAAGTTTGAAACCTAAGCTGAGTTCAGAAACAAATAAAGATAAAATAAAGTTCTAAATCACTTAAGTGGGAACTTAGTTTTCATAGTCACAACCCTGTTGTGGTCAAGTCAAGTCACAATTCATTTCATAAGTCATTTTGAAAACATCTGACGACGGAACAGTATGGCCACTCCAACTGTCCATGACCACAGACGCGGCTAATCGAATAGTTTGACACTCTGCAGAGGTGGTACACTTTCACCACAAAATTCTATACATCCGTCAGGGATAACCCTGAATCATCATACTTAGTATGCGGATAATCAATCATAACCTTTCTTTTACACACTCTAGTATGGCCTCCCAGCCATGGCCATCTGCCATCCTAGGCACTGCATAGGTGGAGAACATCAAGAGGTAGCCTCAGCTTAAACCTCCTCCGCGAGGGAACCCATACTAATGCATATAAACTTCCGGCTAAGGCTTACCCAATTTAGGTTTTGTGGTTGTACAGTAAAATTGGAATGGTATCGCATCCGAACCCAACCATCAGTTTTTTATAAAGGGCTAAGGTTTGTGCCTCAACATTTTCATCATCATAAACCATTTGTGTTTCTCAACACATGTCAAAACATCTCAATAGAATGACTCATCATTCTAAGGTTTTCATAAGCATTTTCACCAAGTATTCCCATCTAGGGTGATCAAGTTTTTGGTTTAGCACTAACCACTAAGTTAAGAGTGTTCACTAAGGTGGGATGCTAATCTCAATCTCATGATATAGAATGACATCTAGTATAGGCCAAATTTTCTACTCTTTATGCTATCTATACCACTTTCTAAAAATCTCACAAAGCATTACTAGAAGTAAAGAGACGTTGGTAAAGCAAAAGTAAAACTTGTAAATAAAACTTGGGATGGGTATAAATCAAAAGGTATAACCAAAGCATGCCTAAAGAATTTGCTCAAGTTAAGGGGGCAAGTGTTAACTTTCTTAGTTCTAGCTTGCCTTGATTGGTGTAGTGGTTAAAATTCTCCTCGTCTTCTTCGGGGTCGAACTCCTCCTCCTCGTAGACTAGGTCGATACTATCGTCTATAAACTCATACGGGATATACAATCACCAAACAATATTTAACTAGTCTATTTAGCACACTAAGTCACACACTTGGTGATCTAGTATCATCACAATCATCACAAGATTTAAAGAACTAGTTTCATTTATTTTATTTGGGAAAAGTAATTTCTACTCATTGAAATTAATTAAGATTTAATATTCTCCAATTAAAATATGGGATCATGTGGAAACATGTCATCACCACATATTCTAATACATGGTAATGTGATTTAAATGTTTGATCATATTTCAATAAGTTTAAGTTTATCATTTAAATTATTTAAAGTGACTAGAAATGCCTATATAGCATTATTTTGGCACTAGTCCAAAGTCACTGCATGTAAACCTAAATATTATTACATATTAAGATAGATATTATTAAATGTGACTTTTGAGAGTTGGAAACAACTCAAAAGCTATTCTGGTTGATTTTTGAAAAATGTTTGAATGTAGAAAAGGCTCTGTATTGTTATTTTTGCTATATGTGATCTCTAACTCCTATTGATTTAAATCCAATAGGACTGGATAGAGATTTTAATTATCTTTCTAACAAAATTTGAATCATGCATTTTGGTTATGTGGATCTCTCTGAACTGATTTTTAAACAAGTGGACAGAATCTAGTTTAAGTGTAAATAGAAAAACATCTATTTGAATTTGTGGGCTAGCGCGGGAAACTAAACGGGCCGGCCCAGTGGCGCTCCGCGGCGCAGAGGGAAACTGATAGGAGGGTCCGCATGTCATCGGCACATCTAACACAAAGCGGTACGGGGCGATATCAGTTGTGTGATTAGACGACAGATCGACGGCTGACGTTCATCATTTTCCGGTGAACAACTCCGACGAGATCAAACCCTAACGCGGCACGGTGGGGGTCTACAGGGACTTACCAGGGCTCCAGCTAGACATGGCGATGGGGGCGATCGAACTGGTGGACAACGACGGTTCTAGGCGTGGTTGCGGCGGCTCCTGGGGCAGTTGCAATCAGCGGCGCCTCTTCTCCTCTACTACGGCCAGCTCCGGTGAAATTCCGGTGACTGAGGGCTCGATTGGCTCCGACGAGAAGTGGGGAAGGCTCAGTGGTGAGAGGGGAGTTGAGTGGTGTGAGAAATGAGGTTGGGGGAGGCCTCCTTTTATAGGCTCGACAGCGAGACCGAGCGACGTGGGCGCGGCTCATCGGGAGCGATGGTACAAGAAGCTATTGCCGGGGCTGAGGTAGGTGAACGGTGCGCGGTCTGCTGGTGGTCATCTATGGCGTAAAGGCGCGGCTAGGGGCGGTGGCATTTTGTCGGGCGCGGCTCGTGCTCTGCGCGGCAGAAGCGGCGTTCGACGCGGCTCACGGTGGTTGCAGGTCAAGCGGCGGCGAACGGGCATGTCCAGGCGGTTCCTAGGGTCATGGCGATGTGGCGCGTGCGGGCTGCGGTTGAGGCGCGGCGTGTGCATGCCTGTCAGGCGCGGCGCTCTGGTGCGTGCTCGGCATGTCACAGACATGGTGGGGGCGGTGTCGCTGGGGGTGGTCCATGGCCTGGCTGTCATCGAGGGGTGGACAGGGAAAGGCGGTAGGGTGTGGCGATCGTCCTAGACATGGCGGGAGTGAGAAGGGAGCTCCGGGCTGAACGGTCCATGGTCGACCGACGGTGACCATCTTTGGGCGACGCTCTACTGGCGCAGCGGCTAAAGGGGGTGTTGTCTGGGGCTGGGTTAGGTGCTAGGGAGACAGAGGAGAGATGATGGGGTCAATTGGGGGACAAGACATTGATCAACAACAGTATTAGTTAGGCGGTTTATTTGGTGATCACCAGATGTTCGACACAATGGCCGCAAGAAATATAACTTTGAATTTTGGAAAGATTTTTGGTGGGTGTGTTGTTCATAAGCTTGATCATCTGTGGTTGCTTGGGTTTGGCAAGGGGAGTTCATTTGAGTGGTTTTTTGAAAAAGTGGGATCTATGCATATGTAATGGATTCACTTTTCAAATGTCATTTAAATTGTCTCGCTAAAGGTTTCTGTAAGATTCTAGAGTGGGCCTTGGTACTTCTTTACTTGTACTAGCAAGGGGTGAAAAGAGTTGAGAATGTTTCTGTTTGAAATTGACTTCTAGGAACACCTAAAGTGGCCTAGTGGATTAAAATGGTCAAAATGATCATTTGGTCTTTTTATTCTTATTTGATTTCTTTTTCTTTGGATTGTGTTTTTAAATGGTCTAGATGATGTGTCATTCACCTTTAAACCATTTCATATCATTTAGAACAATCAAACATGGCATTTTCAAACAATTCTATACTAATGCAAACACACATGCATTCATAATTATTTTAATAATAAAAAGTTTTTGTTAACCCTAAATTGGGTGATTTGGATCTTGATAACCTTGATTAAAGTTTTGGGATGTTACAGGGTGAATGAGGGGAGGGGGATCCCGTCCTTTATATAGGCCAAGGCGAAGGGGTAGGTGCCATCTAGGGCACCTCCACCTGGGGTGGGGACCCACCCTAGGGCAGCCACCGCCACCCCCTCTATGTTGCGTGCCTCCCTCCTCTTGGGTCGTCGGCCACTTGGGGTGTGTGGGCCATCCCCTAGTGGGTTTCCACATGGTGGCCCATTAGGGGTAGGCCATATATATTTAATATTTCATTCATTCAATTAAATACTAAAATACACAACTCAAGTGTCAAAACAATTCATCGACTTAGGAACCTTTTTGACATCTCTCCAAAATAATTCTGGAGTTCTCTCTCTTTTCTCCAATGGCCCCGAATCAAACCCTAAGCGTCGTATACCCTTAAGCGTGCCACCCTACGATTCGGGAATGCACAGACATGATCGAGACATCTCTCTAATCAATGACCAATAGCGGGATCTATAAAGCCATGATCGTCCCTATGCATTCTACAAATTAATGTTATCGCTTGAACCTTAAACGTCAAGTCACATTCCCTTTGGTACAAGATACTTGGTTTGTCCAAGATCCGATCTTCGATATCCCTATACCTAGATCGATCTTGTTACCTAAAAACACATTTACTCGTTCTATGATATTACATTCCCGTGATCTAGTCACATGCTTGCAAGCTTCGTAGATGTAATCTCACCGAGTGGGCCTAGAGTATCTATCCATCACGCGGATGGACAAATACTGATATTGATGCATACGCATCAACTATTCCTTTAGGATACCTAAGAGACACCTGTACGATCACCCTGTTACAGTGTGATGGTTGATGCAGTCAAAGCTCCCTCTGGAGATTATGATTAGATATGGTCTCACGATCAAAGGATTGGATTACTATGTTTTCCTAGTTATCACAATGTTGAACTTTGTGAATAGATCTCATTTCAATACTTGAGTTGGGTGTGTGTCCGTCACATCATTCACCTAATTACATGACCCCATTGTCAATTGATAAAAATATCCATGATCATGAAACCTCGATCATCAGTTGACCAATGGGTTAGTTGAATAGAGGCTACTAGGGACTTGGTTTGTTTACATACCACACATGTACTAATGTTTATGCTTAATACATTTATAGCATGGTATAAAATTTGTTATGAACATTTGAGATATGACAATGAAAATACCTTTATTATTTTCCTCCAGGGCATATATCCAAAAGTCTCCCACTTGCACTAGAGTACAATAATCTATTTTTTATTTTGTGCATTTAACACCTTTATTATTCCGGTGTTGTCCACACTCGTTGCTTGTGGTAAACCTAATCTCTAGAACTGATACTTTCAGCTATGTGTGTATTTGCATGTCTTTGCATCTCTACGTATCACTCATTCTCTAATAAGATGGCATTGTACAAATTTAGTCTTCTAGTGAGACTGCAATTCCTTAGTCAAACCGTGTTGACACTATTGTCGTACAATAGATCTTCATAGTATAGCCCAATTGGAACTGCAGCTAGTTTGATAACAAAATACTTGACACAAATGCCCTTCTTCTACTGCTGCTAGAGCATTCATATACTCAACCATCATTGTAGTATCCGTAACAATGTTATAACTTTGGAACTAAACCAAATCTATCATGGAACTTTCTTCCATTTCACCGTGCCACCTTCTTTCTTAACATATATTCTATATTGAGATAAACTTCATTTGTATGTGAAAAAACTTGTATCAATGTAACACATTACAATGAACTATTTCATCGCTTCTGCATATAGAGCATATTCTTGGTTCTTCCAAAGTACACAAGAATATCATTACTATTGTCCAATGATCATCTTATAAATCACTCTGGTATATGCTCCTAACATTTAGAGCATAGGACTCGTCTAGATATGTACATATCATGGCATTCATGATTAATCAAATCATTTATGAGGTTTCACGTACCAATTGTCAATACAATTGATCTTGCTTCCATGTGGCAAGATCCTTTCTTACCTTTTCCATATTGAACTAATTCCTTATTTCATCTATGTATTTTTTCATAACTATATTATCGTTTCAATCTATCTGTATAGACTTTGATGTCTAGTATTCTTGTCTTGCCTAAGCCTTTCATCAAAATCCAAATTTAGTGAAATTCTTAATTTGTATTAAAATAAAAGATAAATAATTTACAATCAACATAATGCCTTATACATAAAGCATTGGAAGTATGTCTTAGCGCTTTGATGGCTGCGAAAATAGCCATCTTTATCCCTATTTAAATCTTACTTTAAGTCAAGAAATGGACTAAATAACTCTCTAGCCTTGCTACTAATGACCAATTATTGCAAAGATGTGCAAATCTTTCCCTTGATATGTGATGTGCATAAAATCATGCCTTTATGACGAGATCAGGAGAAACTACTGAAGAATACGTCGTTACCAACACAACCAAGTCAACCAGGGGTGAAAAGGTGTTTCCGGAGTGTTATTTTGAATAACGTGAGCAACAACCTCTTGTTGGTGGTATCGACAATTTCAAGATGGACGAGAATTCTTGTTAGTGGTGTCGTGACCATCAACCTGATGCAATAAGATCTGATAGTCAAACCTCTCTTCCCGGTGTCTTTGCCTGGATCTTGGAACACGACCCCTTGTTATTGGTGTTGTGTTGTAATGCCCGGAAAATATCCCCAATTAGATTTGGCTATTGTTTTTAATTTGTGCATCATCATGAAACCATGCATATTTTTGCCTTTAAAAACATTTTTACCAAAACCCTATTTTGTTTTCTAATTATTCTCCTTCTTTTATTTTCAAATTTAAAATCCTAAGACTTTAGGATATTTTGTTTATCTAAAACTATTTGCAAGAAGTCCTTTAAAAATTAATTAAATAAATAAAAATGTTTTAGAGGGAGGCATCCGGCCAGGCCGGAAGGTCCAGCCCATATAAACCCACCGGAGACCCACCTAACCAAACCCTAACCTAAGCCTATCCCTAAACACACCCCACACCTGACCGGCACACACCACCCTACCCATTGTCGACCGACCCAACTCTACCCGTCTACACACTAGACACAACACCACAACGCACGCACTCAAAGCGCGCACACACACATGGCACACCACGCACACTAGACATGCTCCCGGCCACATACACTAGCCCCGACCCAACCTGACCCACACGCTACATGCACGCATGCACGCGAATCCCACCTTGCCCATCGCGATCCCCTCCCTACGCTCTCTGCTCGATATATACCGTCGCCTCTAGTGAGCCCTTCCTCTCTACCCTGTTAGTGACCTCAGCACCATGGGCTGGAATGTGGGCTGCCTCTTCTGGGCCTGGGCTTCTAGGAAGCCACGGGAGCCTACAGCTACATATACAAGGGGATCGACGATGGACAACTTAGCTTTGGAACGGACGGTTTCGGCCTCCTCGCTTCTGTCTCTTCTTCCCTCTCGTGTCCATGACTCCATGTCCTCTTCTTCTCTGTACTAGATTGAACCTCCAAATCCATGGCTTGTAGTCTAAATTGTTGAGTAATTGATCTGTGTGCTAGTGTGGTGTTAACATTTGGTATTTAGAGCCAATCTGTTCCTCCACACAATAATCCCCAGAAATCCCACCAAAATATTTCCCCCCAAAAATTTCCACCTCCACCACCCTTCTCCTCTCAGTTCCATGGAGTGGAAAGCCCAGCTCGTCTCCTCAATCGAGGCGGCCGTCGAGAGATCAATGTGTGCGACTATCAAGGAGTCCGCGGAAGAGACGGCACGACGCCATAAGAGGTGGCTTCGCATCCAGCTCATAGAAGACAGGGTGAGGCGTGACCCGGTGTACGCGGAGAAGTTGGCTAGGCGTCATGCTGCTTTCCGTGACTCCATATCTGCTGCGGAGAAGGTGGCGATGGCGACCTCACCATCTATCGCACCTGGCACCATCCTCGTTGCGTGTGTGGTGAGCGATGGCAACCACGTCACTCGAACGCCCACGACCTGTTCAACGAGTTGCCCAACCCGGGTCGTCGCCTCATCGGTGTCTGCACTCACCGCGATTGCAGCACCAACATCGTCCATGAGCACTGGTGGCATCGTCCCCGAGCGCTGCTACTACGACCTCGAGCAAGTGGGCGCGGCCTCGACTCCGACATGCTCGCGGTCCGATCTGCACGCCACGGCTGCGAGCGACACCTCCAAGAGGTCCACGTCCATCCAGACGACGGCGACATCTGACTTCATCATGGGAGAAACATCCATATGTGACGACTCTGAGGTTGCTTTTGTGGCGTCTATCACCTGTTCGACGCAATGTCCAAGCCGCGATGCCACCGTGTCAGTGTCAGTGCTCCCCTCCGCTGTGACATCAGCTTCGTCCGAGGTCACCATCGGCGTCATCCCCGAGGGTTGCTATTCTGACCCCGACCCAGCAGCCACGGCCTCAACTCTGATTTCCACACTGGATGTCCCAGGCGCCCGAGCACCAGCGGCTCTCAAGCCCGACCTCTTCACAGTGCCACCAACTAGTAGCTCTATGGTGTGCCTGAACAAACCAGAGGACAAGCAACTGCTGGCTTATTCAAGCGTTGAACGACCAATCTCCTTTGGTGGTGTGAGTGCGGATGATCACAGCTTCGTCACCGGCATGTCTGCAATGCCACAAACTATGGCCGCACTCAGTGTCGACAATGGCTGCGTCGCCAACAAGCACAAGGTTCTTTTGCCGCTCAAGCTGCTAGTGCCATTGTCCAAGTGCAAGGAGCTGAACGTGTCACCTCTTCTACCACAATGCACTCGAGCCATGGTCACATCAAGCACATATCTGAATCAACTTCATGCAAAGTATAGTGGTATGTGCTCTAAACTTAGCTGTTCCAGTACCACTACTCACTTAATGTCCTTGTTGCCATGGGACCCGGGAGAGAAAACAGGCGTATCAACCGATTATGTCCTTAGTAGAGAGATTGCTTGGGATGCATGTTTTAAGAAAATGGATGCAAGTTTATCAGGCAGTCATGACCATCATCAGAAGTCTGGATATGTAAAAATATATATTCATTGGTCGCTTCAAGTGTCTTACTCCATTCAGAATGCACTAGGCAAGTGTTCTTGTAAGGGCATTTATGTGGAATTGCTCCAGAATCAGTTTAATTGTGTTGGCCCATTCAGTAAGCAATACTGGGAATATCTGACTGCTTGTGCTATTACCAGTCCTGCCATGTGTGATGCACTAGTTCCCTTCGAGGACTTCCTGTTGGAATTTTTTGGTAATGTTCAAAAGAATTTTCAACCACAGTATCTTGAAGTGTATACATACTTTTCACTGGCAGCAGATTCTATTCCTTATGACTATGCACCTGGAACTGCTGGAATGATTTTTCCTTATGGTTCTGTTTGTCTACCATGGGAACTTGCATGGCCTAGGTTGTTGGATGTTTCGAGGGCAATTTAGAGCGCATATGAGCTTCGGTCATGCATCTGGTGGTCATGGACTGCAGTGTTATTTCTTCCGTCCTTTAGGAATTCAACATTTAAGGAACCAATGGAGGAATGGAATCCAGGCATTACAAGGATCTGTCACAATTGCATGCAGTATTTACATACTTCTTGTCACCTTGTATCTACGAAAGATACATCAGAGCTTATGCCGGGAAAGTTTGTTTGGTCAGAGTACTACATCAGGGCAACAGGCTGTGATCAGTTCAACTGTGTTGCCCCATTCTGTCAGTGGTCATTACATATCACTAGTCTGGTGAGAGATGTTTTTGATACTTGTCAGATGATGATGATACTTTGGCGTACATGGGATATTAATCTGATTACTTTTTCTGAACCATTAAATGATCATCTTGTGGAGTTTAGTGGACATATGGATCAGTCCTATTACTGGAACAATCTTATGTCCAAAGGTGCTACACATTATGGTGCTGCATATTTTCCATGGGAAATTGTATGGTTCTTTGTAGGATATTCTTTTGGTTCTTTAGATCAGGAAGACAGTGGGAACCTTGCTGACAAGTGTCGACAAGATTGTGGAGTCGAGACATGACCATTGCCGTGGCCGTCTTTCAAAAATGATCAGGTTGGATGGCAGCAAGGACTGCCACCACACCAACCACCATCAACATTGTTAGTCAATTTTGACTACTCGCTAGAAGCTTGGTTGGGCTACTACACCATTGTTACTTGTGTGGGCGAGTTTGGAGGGCTAATTCATGGTGATGATACAAGTTCTATGCACAGCTGTGAGGTGATCTGTGGACTTCATCATGAGAAGCTATGGGATCCTGGAGGTTCAGTTCTGGCCTTGATTAGCACCTCACTACTGAATCACTGGTTCCAGTCTTGCAATGCTGGCCATGGATGCCTTGGTGGTTCTGCTTACGGTTCCTATGAGGTGCTCTCAATTGGGAACTGCAAGCTTGTGGCAGTTTCCTGTGACACTGGATCAACTATCAAGAGTGCTAGATGTTCAATGGCTTCTGAACCTTGCTAGGCGCAGTCATTGCGTCGACCATGCTAACTTCTTCGACAAAGTTTGTGACCAAGTACACATCGGCCACCACTACAAGCTTGGCGTCTTCCTTGAGCAAGTCCATGCCATCTGCTACCCCAAACTTGTCAAGGTCTGCTTCGACTACAAAACCCCCCGTGACCTCAGCGAAGTCATGACACATCAAGTACCATGGGATCCAGGCGGTTCAGCGCGGCATTGGCTTAAGGTCAAGCCAAAATTTAAGGAGGAGGGAATGTTGGCGACCTCGGCACCATGGGATGGAATGTGGGCTGCCTCTTATGGGCCTAGGCTTCTAGGAAGCCACGGGATCCTACAGCTACATATACAAGGGGATCGACGATGGACAACTTAGCTTTGGAACGGACGGCTTCGGCCTCCTCGCTACTGTCTCTTCTTCCCTCTCGTGTCCATGACTCCATGTCCTCTTCTTCTCTGTACTAGATTGAACCTCCAAATCCATGGCTTGTAGTCTAAATTGTTGAGTAATTGATCTATGTGCTAGTGTGGTGTTAACATACCCCTCTTCGGAAGCTCCATCGTCCGCCAACCTCGTTGTTCCCTACCTCCAGAATCCAGTGCCGCTGGCCGGTAGGAGTCTTGCTACTCGCCCCTGATCGTCTTCCCTCTGGCTCGAATCCTTCCTTCTCGAGCCCGAGCCTTGCCTCCTTATGCAAGCTTACCTCCTCCCTCGAGCACTCGCCTCTGCCCATGCTCACCTACTGTCGCCGAGCCCCAGGAGCTGCCACTTCTTGCTGCACGATGTTGTTCTCCATGGCGTGCCACTGCTCGAGCTCTGTTGCCACCGTCACCATCCCTCTCAACACGCGCGACCTTCCTTCAGAACCCTCAGTCTAGCAGCGCCGCCAGGGCTCACGCATCCCTATCGTTCGAGTCCCCCTTCCCCGGTCAGCCTCTAGGATGTGTGCCTCCACCTGAAGACCGACCTCCTCATCCACGTGTTCTGTTTCCTCCGGTTCTCGATCTCCACCGCGCGTGCGCTGTTGTCGGGATCCCTCTCTATCGCCGTGCTGCCCCGGAGCGCCACAGGCCCCTTGCGACAAGCTCATTAGTTGGTGCAGGTTCCTCCACCTATCTCGACATCACGGACGCCCATGAATCAGGACGGCCGCCACCATGCGCCGCACACATGCACCAAACCGTTATATTGATGTATCCTTTCTCTGCTCGTAGACTGATGGATGTCCTTCTGCTCACGATCGATGCAAGTACCAGTTGCGATCTCCTACTCCTGCCTGCATATAGGTGCATGTGCCATGATGTTGCTCTGCTTGTTGTTTAGCATGTCTCTATTGCTTCTACTTCGGTTGTAGTATCCTGGTGGAAGTGCGATATTGTTTTGGTACTGATTGTGTGGTGTGGTGCAATCATACAAGATGGTGGTGATGGTGGTGTTGTGGAACACTGCGACCTCGACTACAACCTCCAGTGTACAAGAACGAGAAGATGCACAAGGTCTTTAGCTGTCCTCAACAAGATCTTCCGAAGACCACAGGTGCTCGAACCAAGACTGTCATCCACGAAGAAGTCGGGATCCAAGATCTTTGACACCGAACCCTTGGGATCTCCTTCACGAACCCGAACCCCTATGAACCCAAGATCTTTGAACCCCCAATATTTGACCCTGAATCCCTATTTTACAAATCCACATAACTTGTTTCATATTAAAGCCTTCTTGATTGCATACATGCCATATGGTTTGGGCAATTAGCCCATTCATCTACAATTAAATATGGAGTGTATATGTAGATATTCTTGCCTTGTTCCGGACTCCATTTAAATGGTGTAGCTCATCTATGTCATGCTTTTGCCATGTTAATTCAATATTTAAATTGTGGGGCACCTAAATAACTTGAACCTCTAATTAATTGTCGGGATTCTGATTCCGCTTAATATTGCTAAGTTGCATAGCATCTTGTCATGTCATGCATCATATCATGATCATGCCGGATCTTCCGTTGTATTATTAAATACTGAATTGGTTATTCTTTCTAGTGTGTTGCTTCTTCTCGGATAGGACGATGAGTTGATGTGAGTTGTGACAAGCCTTCGGTTGCCCCGACTTTGTCTCACATGCGAGCATTCTCCCCCTTCTATCTATTTTGCATTTATAATTTTACTTCCTTCCTTTGTCTACTGCTATCCTTTATTTTTGATGCTTTAGTTTCTGCACCTTTGTAACACCCCGTCCACTCCTGGGCCTGGGGGGGTGTCACTCCTGGTAGCTTAATATGATATCTAGACTGGCCCCACAGACCAACACTAGTCTTTTCTGCGCACTTTGTCCTCACTCGTGCGCACCCGGTACCCACTTCCCGGTCGGTCACCCATCCTAGAATTGCTCTAGGCCAAGCACGCTTAACCTTAGAGTTCTGTTCGAATGAGCTTCCGGAAAAGAAGTTGCAACTTGTTGATATGGGTATCCTATCAATCCTATTAAGCCATGTGCCTAGATCTCACAACCTTTAACTCTCCTACAACTATTATATTGCCTTGGATATCCTATTACCTATTTCTTGAGTAGATAGGTTGGACTTGCGAGTTGTAACGCATGCTTAGGTCTGTTGCCCGCTGTCATACATGTGGAACTTGATATCTGGATAATGTTGGTGATATGGATATTAATCTGATGTTGTTGGTTATGGCTTCATCTAATGATAAGGCCCCAGCAACAACCATCTTTGGGGACTACTTGAGTTGACCTAGGAACCGTTCATTCTACGAAACCATTTCTCACTACAAAAATACCCCATACCCTGTGGATTTTTAGGGTGGCACAAGAGAAAAGTACCTGCAAAAGTTAGATGCACGGTGGATGGGAAATCACAACACCATTCTGTCATGGCAGCTATTTTTCGCTGCTATTGTGTGATCCGCGGCGCCTGTATGTGCTGCAATCCACATTTGCCGGGTCCCACGACCGATTTCCATTTTCCCTCCACTCTTTTCGCTTGTCCTGCTTAGATTTCGAATGGCCCCACCTGAAATCAGACCGACACGGCCCTCCTTAGGCAAATCTTTCCCTTTCCCGTTTCCAAAATCCCCATTCCCTTCTGCACACTAAACCCTTGACTCCGGATATCACCAACTAATTACGCCATTGAGGCTGGTCGATGGCCGCCTGAAGTGACTCCCTTCCTCCGCCCCTCCACTGTGCATCACCGACGTCGCCTAGGTCATTGTGGTAAGTCTTTCGTGCATACTCTGCTTTGTTTACACCGTCCCCCTTATGTTTACTACCTCCATGTGTGCATTGGGCATGACTCTGCTCCCATTGTTTTACCATTTGATAGATGGCATGAAGAGGGAAGAGAAGGGCTTCTTCGCAACAGGAAGAAGCCCGGGATGTAATATCAGAATATGAAAAGCGAAGATTGGAAACCGTAGAAGAAAACAATGCAAGAATTAGAGAAAGGAATTTTGCACACAGCTTCCTTATATGGCCACCCTCTCACGAAGATCCAGTTGTTCCTGGACAGAATAATGCTACAGATGAGGTGTATATACTTTCCTGGTTGTAGATCTACCATTACTGATTTACCCATAAATTTTAGTCATAGTGCTATAGCTGAATTTTCGTCATTGTACTAACTGAATTTTAGTCATAGTGCGAACTGAATTTTAGTAACAGTGCTAGCTGAATTTCATTCATAGTGCTATAGCTGAATTTTAGTGCATATAGAATAGCTTTCTACCCTGAGTTACATGCCTACATCCTTAATACATGCAGTGCGAGTGATGAATGGGAGAAATGTGAGGGCTCCTACTAAGATGAGGTCAATAACAAGGAGTAATGGGTGGTTCAAAATTTCTGTCAAGTTCAACAAACTAGGACAACCTTGTGGGCTTGCTACAGCCAACTTTGCTAACTATATTGCCTACCTGGCAAAAAGAGGTAACATATCCTTTAGATTTACAGACTGGAGGAAAGATGATGAGAAGCAGAAGTTGTGGGATGTACTGAACGTAATCACAGCTTTTCCCTGTTAACCCTTCTTGCTATTTTACATCAGTCTTCTTATCCTGACACATGCTTCTCAAAATGTAGAAATATTTAGATATTGATTCTTTGTGTAAAGATTGGGTAATGCGGTCAGCTGGAAAGAAATGGCATGATTTCAAAAGAATGTTGAATAAGATGTATTACAGACCTGCCTTGAATGTTGAGGAGAAAGTTGCAAATATTTGTGGAGATAGAATGTCACACACTGAATGTGAAATATTGTGTGAGTATTGGAGCTTGGATTCCACCAAGGAGAAAGCTTGTAAGAATGCAGAAAATCGTGCTAATCAAACAAATGTCTGTCATGCTTCTGGATCAAGGAGTTTTGCCAGGGCGAGGTACATAGGGGTGAGTAGCATTTAAGTTGTGTACTTATACTTGGTATCCATTTTATGAATGTTTACATAGGTTTTTTTATGCTTCATATCCTATATCTGAATGTGTGCATCTTTCATTAGGATAAAGCTCATAAATGTCCAATTACAAGAGCTGAATTATACAGAGCCACACACACGACCAAAGACAACATACCTATTGATGAAGTGGCTGAGAGAAATATTATAAATTATTATTCACTATCTTATAACATATGATGTATATACGTGATGGTTAATGCTAGTGCTAATGTTAGTACAAATAATATGCTAGGCCAATATGCAAAGAGAACTTCTACTTGATCTAGCCCTTGAGTTGAAGGAAATATGTCCTAAGAGGCAATAATAAAGTTGTTATTATGTATTCCATGTATATGATAGATGTTTATTTTGCATGCTATAATTGTATTGATAGGAAACGTCAATACATGTGTGTTTAATAAACAAAAAGGGTTCCTAGTTATGCCTCTCTTCCAGACTAGCTCGTTGATTAACAAGATGATCAAGGTTTCCTGATCATGGACATTAGATGTTGTTAATAATGAGGTCACAACATTGGTCACATCATTTGTGAAATGATGTGATGAACATTCATCTGAAGTATAGCATTATGACCAAAGTCATTATGTTTACATTGCTATAATATCATACAAAGTAATCTTAGTCCTTAGACCATGAGATCATGTTAATTGCTAACACCGGAAGAGTATCTTGATAACATCAAACGTCACACTGTAACAGGGTGGCTATAAAGGTGGGTTCAGTGCTACGAAGGTGTTATATCGAGGCTCATGGATCAAGAGTGGAATTTGTCAATCCCAATGACAGATAGATATACTCTAGGCCCTCTCGGTGATATCACATTAAGATAGCTTGCAAGCAAGTGATGTGATCACTAGAATGTTATATCACAAGAATGAGAAAAGAGTGCATGTCGGTAACGAGATCAAACTAGGTATTTGGATACTGATGATCGAATCTCGGACATGTATTATATCATGAGACAAAGGGATTAAGTTACTAGCGTTAAAGGTTCTCATGATCACAGAAGTCATCGTTGAATGTGCAGGAGTCAGTATGGATCTCCAGGTCCCGCTTCTGATTATTGATCTGAGAGGAGTCTCAATCATGTCTACATTATTCGTGAACCGTAGGGTGACACACTTAAGGTTTGCCGGACACTATTTTGGAGCACATATGTTTCAGACGAAAGGATTGCAAAGCGCAGGAATTGTTTTGATAGAATCCGGAATTGTTTCAGGTGAAATTGCAGAAAGTGGTTCTGCATGTGATATTGAAATGTTGCAAGGGGTTTTATGTGAATGTTTGTTAATTAAAGTAATTAACAAAATTATGAATAAAATAAATAAAAGAGTTTTATTAATTGAGAGTTGCATTAAATTTGGTGGAAATTTAATGCATGTGAGTGGATTTTTGGGTGGAGCTTGAATTGATGTGAGTGGAGCTTCCACCGCATGAATGAGGAAGAGGTGGGGGCACCCTCCTTGGCCGCCGGCCATGGTAGGGGAGGATCCCCCCTCTCCTATAAAAGTCCCCCTCTCCTCCCTCACAAAACACACCTCCTCGTGAAGGATCTCTCTCCCCCTCTAGATATTTCCCCATGGTCTCTGATTAGCGATATACATGTTCCCGGTGGCCTTGCGTCTGGAAGGAGTTGTTGCTTCCGCTGATTCGCTGGAGCGAGGAGGTGGAGGTTTTCCAGTGGCTTGAACGTGTGTGCAAGGACGGATGCGCTGCTTATTTGCGGTGCTCAGACTTCCACACGATCTTGAGATCGGCAAGCGTACGACTACATCATCCACGAGTTCCAACTCGTTCACAAAACTCTGTTGTCTTCGAGGGTAAGTTCTCCATGGATGTATATCCAACCATTGCTCTGTATCTAGTAGATAGCTCTTGGCATATAGTTCTCATCATAGGAATTTTTTTGTTTTCTATGATGCGAACCCAACAGTGGTATCAGAGCCTGATCTATGCGTAGGTGCTTTGCACGGGTAGTACACATATTTTTATATGTGGGCGATGATGATCATGTTATTGCATATTCTATGTATTTTGGATATTGGTGGTATAGTGGGATGAAGCTGCCCGGACCAACCTTACATGTCATCGTACATGAGACCAGTTCCACGACTGACATGCAACTAGTTTTGCATAAGTGGCTAGCGGGTGTCTGTCTCTCCTACTATAGTCAATATCTTATTTACAACGAGTTGATAATAACTTGGTTATCCTCGTTGTGGTTCATGTTCGTAGGTAAGGCCGGTTCTATCTCCGAAAGCCCTAAGCCACGTAAAACTTGCAATTGATAAATTAGAGGCGTCTAGTTTAGATCGTTGCTGGGCTAGTGTCTTGATATGGTATTGTTGTAAGTAGATGTATGATAGATACTCTTACAACACACTTAACGTGTAAGTTCCATAGACCTTGGCCTTACACACAAAGGAATGATAGAGATCATACCACGATGCAAATGATAGAGATCAAATGCATGGACCATATCATCTCACTTTACACATTAGATGTTAGCATCTTATACTGCTAGTTTGGCGCTTTTGGTAGCATTGTAAGATGATCCCTCATTTAGATATCAAGATAAAATGTGTTCTTCCTTCAGTATGCATCGTTCTATGGATCGTGTTTCGAGACATCACGTGATGATCGGGTGTACTCGACTCCGCGCTTTCATACAGCGGGTGTAAGACAGTTTTACACACGCGGGTACTAAGGTTCTTACTTGATGAGCCTAGCATGTACAGACATGGCCTCGGAACACGGACCGAAAGTTTAAGAATGAGTCATATAGTTGATATGATGCCCATATAGATGCTCGCCTTTGAGGCTACACCGACTCACGTGATGATCGGACTTGGTGCAGTGGATTTGGTTCATGTAATCACCAAAAAGACACGAGGGATGTCGTTTTTGAGTGGGAGTTCATTAGTAATTTGGATTAGTTGAACTCAATCTATCATAAACTTAGTCTAAATAAACTTTACAAATTCTGTTGTAGATGGCACCACCTACTTTTAATTTCAATGTGTTCATGGAGAAAGAGAAACTTGCTACGAATGGTAGCAACTTCACCAACTGGGCTATGAATTTGAGGATTCTCCTCACTGCTGCACAAAAGCAATATGTGCTAGAGGCGCCGCTAGGCCCCCCACCAGCTCCTGATGCCCCTGACAAGGAAAAGAATGTCTATATAACTCGTCAGGAGGACCACAACTTAGTTCATTGCGGCATACTGTATGGGCTAGAGCCAGAACTTCGAAAGCGTTCCGAAAATGGCAATGCCTTTGATACCATGGGAGAATTGAAAATGATTTTCGATACCCATGCTGCTGTAGAGAGTTATAATGCTTCTGAAAAGTTCTTTAGCTGCATGATGGAAGAGAACGGATCCGTTAGTGAGCACGTACTCAAAATGTCCGGGTACGCCGATAAGCTTGTGTCCTTGGGAATAACGATTCTCATTGACTTAGGCATACACCGTGTTCTCCAATCTCTGACACCTAGCTACAAGAGCTTCGTGATGAACTATAACATGTAGGGCATGAAGAAGTCTCTTCTCGAGCTTCTGTCAATGCTTAAGACTGCAGAAGTGGAGATTAGGAAAGAACATCAAGTGTTGATGATCAATAAGACCACCGGTTTCAAGAAGGACAAGAAAGGCAAGCAGAAGGGAAAGAAGGGCGGCAAATCTGTTGCCGCACCTGAAAAGAAACCCTGAGCTGGCCCTAAGTCTGATACCGAGTGCTACTATTGCAATGGGACTGGCCATTGGAAGCGCAACTTCCCCAAGTATTTGGCGAACAAGAAGGCTGGCAAGGCAAACAAAGGTATATGTGATATAGATGTTATTGATGTGTACTTGACTAGTACTCGCAGTAGCACCTGGGTATTTGATACAGGATCGGTTACTAATATATGTAACTCGATTCAGGGGCTGTGGAACAAGCGACAACTAGCAAGGGATGAGGTTACGATGCGGGTCGGCAATGGATCAAGAGTTGATGTGATCACCGTCGGAACACTGCCTCTCCATATGCCGTCGGGATTAGTGATAAATCTAAATAATTGTTATTTTGTGCCTGCACTGAGCATGAACATTGTATCCGGATCATGTTTGATGCGAAGTGGTTATTCCTTTAAATCTGAAAACAATGGTTGTTCGATTTATATGGATAATATCTTTTATGGTCATGCACCTGTGTTGAATGGTTTATTTCTATTGGATCTCGATAGTAGTATTATGCATATTCATTGTGTTGATGCTAAAAGGGTTAAACTTGATGATGATATATCTACATATATGTGGCACTGCCGTCTAGGTCATATTGGCGTTAAACGCATGAAGAAACTCCATTCTGATGGTCTTTTGGAATCACTTGATTTTGAATCATTTGATACATGTGAGCCATGCCTTATGGGCAAGATGACTAGAACACCGTTTTCCAGTTCAATGGAACGGGCGACAGATTTATTGGTAATCATACATACTGATGTGTGTGGACAAATGAGTGTGTCGGCGCGAGGTGGATATCGTTATTTTGTTACTTTCACAGATGATTTGAGTAGATACGTGTATATCTATTTGATGAAACATAAGTCTAAAACTTTTGAAAAGTTCAAGGAATTTCAGAATGAAGTGGAAAATCATCGTAACAGAAAGATCAAATTCCGCGGTCCGACTGTGGAGGAGAGTATCTTAGTTACGAGTTTAGCACACATATGAAAAATTGTGGAATAGTGTCACAACTCACGCCTGCCGGAACACCACAACGTAATGGTGTGTCGGAACGTCGTAATCGTACTTTATTGGATATGGTTCGATCTATGATATCTCTGACTGACTTGCCACTGTCAGTTTGGGTTTATGCACTGGAAACCGCTGCATTCACTTTAAATCGGGCACCATCTAAATCCGCTGAAACGACACTGTATGAATTATGGTTTGGAGACAAACCTAAGCTGTCATTTCTTAAAGTTCGGGGATGCGATGTTTATGTGAAGAAACTTCAGCCGGATAAACTCGAACCCAAAGCGTAAAAATGCGTCTTGATAGGATACCCTAAGGAAACGATTGGTTATACCTTCTATCACAGATCCGAGGGCAAGGTTTTGGTTGCCAAGAATGGATCCTTTCTTGAGAAGGAGTTTCTCGCGAAAGGTGTGAGTAGTCGGAAGGTAGAACTCGAAGAGGTTATTGAACCTTCTCTTCATGAAATGGCGAGTAGCACAACACCGAAAGTTGTTTCGGAGTTGACTTGACCTAATGAAGAGAGAGCTAATGATATTGATCATGAAACTCCGAAAGAGGACACTACCGAACCTCGCAGGTCAAGCAGGACACGTGCAACTCCTGAACTGTACGATAATCCTGTTATGAATTTCATGATTGATGAAATATATGACCCTGCGACGTATGAAGAAGCGATGATGAGCCTGGATTCCAACAAATGGCTAGAAGCCATGAAATCCGAGATGGAATCCATGTACGAAAACCAGGTTTGGACCTTTGTGGACTTACCTCACGATCGAAAGGCCATTGAGAATAACTGGATTTTCAAAAGAAAAACTGATGTTGATGGTAATGTGACCATCTATAAGGCTCGACTTGTCACAAAGGGGTTTCGACAAATTCAAGGAGTTGACTACGATGAGACATTCTCTCCCATAGCGATGCTTAAGTCGGTTAGGATTATGTTAGCAATTGCTGCATATTTCGATTATGAAATATGGCAGATGGATGTCAAAACTGCATTCCTCAATGGTAATATTGAAGAAGAGTTGTATATGATACAACCTAAGGGTTTTGTCGATCCTAAGGATGCTGATAAGGTATGCAAACTTCAGCGGTCCATCTATGGACTGAAGCAAGCATCCCGGAGTTGGAATCTCCGCTTTGATGAGGTGATCAAAGAGTTTGGATTTGTCCAAACTTATGGAGAGGCTTCTATTTACAAGAAAGTGAGCGGGAGCAATGTGGAATTTCTGATATTATATGTGGATGACATATTATTGATTGGAAATGATATAGATCTTTTAAACAATGTTAAAAGTTATTTAAACAGCAAATTTTTGATGAAAGACCTTGGTGAAGCTTCATATATATTAGGCATTAAATCTATAGAGATAAATCAAGACGCCTAATTGGGCTATCGCAGAGTACATACCTTGATAAGATATTAAAGAAGTTTAATATGGACAGAAGTAAGAAAGGGTTCTTACCTATGTTGCAAGGCAAGACACTGAGTCTACTCAATGTCTGGCTACGACGGAAGAAAGAGAGATAATGGATAAGATCCCCTATGCCTCAGCCATAGGCTCTATAATGTACGCCATGCTATGTACAAGACCAGATGTGGCACATGCTATTAGTTTGACTAGTAGGTACCAATCTAATCCAGGTTCGGAACACTGGATAGCGGTCAAGAATATCCTTAAGTACTTGAGAAGAACTAAGGATATGTTTCTTGTATACGGAGGTGAAGAAGAGCTAGTCGCTAAGTGTTATATCGATGCTAGCTTTGACACCGATCCGGATGAATCTAAGTCTCAATCCGGATACGTATTTCTCTTAAACGAAGCAACAATTAGTTGGAGGAGTTCCAAACAACCTGTGGTGGCTAGATCAACGACGGAGGCAGAATATGTTGCTGCTTCAGAAGCGGCGCAGGAAGCGGTTTGGATGAAGGAGTTCATAACGAAACTAGGTGTGGTTCCTAGTGCATTGGACCCAATGGTGATCTATTGTGCAAACAATGGAGCCATAGACAACGCCAAGGAACCAAGGTCTCACAAGAATTCCAAGCATATTAAGCGCCGGTTTCACTCCATCCGCGAGCATGTCAAGGATGGAGATATAAAGATTTGTAAAGTACACACGGACCTGAATGTAGTAGATCCGTTGACTAAATTTCTCCCTAGGGCAAAACATGATCAACACCAGAACTCCATGGGTGTTAGATTTATCACTATTAAACTAGATTATTGTCTCTAGTGCAAGTGGGAGACTGAAGGAAATATGCCCTAAGAGGCAATAATAAAGTTGTTATTATGTATCCTTGTATATGATAGATGTTTATTTGCATGCTATAATTTTATTGATAGGAAACATCAATACATGTGTGTTTGATAAACAAAAAGGGTTCCTAGTTATGCCTCTCTTCCAGACTAGTTTGTTGATTAACAAGATGATCAAGGTTTCCAGATCATGGACATTGGATGTTGTTAATAACGAGGTCACAACATTTGTGAAATGATGTGATGAACATTCATCTGAAGTATAGTATTACGACCAAAGTCATTATGTTTACATTGCTATAATATCATACGAAGTAATCTTAGTCCTTAGACCATGAGATCATGTTAATTGCTAACACCGGAAGAGTATCTTGATAACATCAAACGTCACAATGTAATAGGGTGACTATAAAGGTGGGTTCAGTGCTACGAAGGTGTTATGTTGAGGCTCATGGATCAAGAGTGGAATTTGTCAATCCCAATGACGGATAGATATACTCTGGGCCCTCTCGGTGATATCACATTAAGATAGCTTGCAAGCAAGTGATGTGATCACTAGAATGTTATATCACGGGAACGAGAAAAGAGTGCATGTCGGTAACAAGATCAAACTAGGTATTTGGATACTGATGATCGAATCTCGGACATGTATTATATCATGAGACAAAGGGATTAAGTTACTAGCATTAAAGGTTCTCATGATCACAGAAGTCATCGTTGAATGTAGGAGTCAGTATGGATGTCTAGGTCCCGCTTCTGGTTATTGATCTGAGAGGAGTCTCAATCATGTCTGCATTATTCGCGAACCGTAGGGTGACACACTTAAGGGTTGCCGGACACCACTTTGGAGCACATATGTTTCAGACGAAAGGATGGCAAAGCGCAGGAATTGTTTCGATAGAAACCGGAATTGTTTTGGGTGAAATTGCAGAAAGTGGTTCTGCATGTGATATTGAAATGTTGCAAGGGGTTTTATGTGAATGTTTGTTAATTAAAGTAATTAACAAAATTCTGAATAAAATAAGTAAAAGAGTTTTATTAATTGAGAGTTTCATTAAATTTGGTGGAAATTTAATGCATGTGAGTGGATTTTTGGGTGGAGCTTGAATTGATGTGAGTGGAGCTTCCACCACATGAATGAGGAAGAGGTGGGGGCACCCTCCTTGGCTGCCGGCCATGGTAGGGGAGGAGCCCCCCACTCCTATAAAAGGCCCCCCTCTCCTCCCTCACAAAACACACCTCCTCGTGAAGGATCTCTCTCCCCCTCTAGATATTTCCCCATGGTCTCGGATTAGCGAGATACATGTTCCCGGTGGCCTTGCGTCAGGAAGGAGTTGCTGCTTCCGCTGATTCGCTGGAGCGAGGACGGATGCGCTGCTGATTGACGACCCATAAGTATAGGGAGTGTATCGCAGTATTTTCGAGGGAAGTGAAACCCAATTTATTGATTCGACACAAGGGGAGCCAAAGAATATTTATAAGCCTTAACAACTGAGTTGTCAATTCAGCTGCACCTGGAAACAATCTTGCTCACAGCAGTTTATCAGTAGCAACAGTTTTGTAGTAGGAATAGCAAAGTAACAACACTAGCAAAGCAAAGACAGTAGTAACAAAAGCAGTAAACAGTGGGATTCGAGTGCGGTAGGCATAGGGATGGATGGACGGGCGTTGCATGGAAAAGACAATTCACATAGCAATCAGAACATAGGGCAATTGCAGATAAATAAGATAAAGCATCCAAGTACTAGACAATCCTAGGCATGTGTTCCATATATAGTCATACGTGCTCGCAATGAGAACTTGCACAACATCTTTTGTCCTGCCAGCCTGTTTGCAGCGGGGCCTCTAGGGAACTACTGGCAATTAAGGTGATCCTTTTAATAGAGCACCGGAGCAAAGCATTAACACTCCATGAACACATGTGATCCTCACATCAAAGCCTTTCCCTTCCGGTTATCCCGATTTTTGTCACTTCGGGGCCATAGGTTCAGGACAACGACGTGTGTATACAACTTGTAGATAAGACCAAGAACAATACTATCATAATGAATCAATAATAAGTTCAGATCTGAAATCATGGCACTCGGGCCCTAGTGACAAGCATTAAGCACAACAAGTCGCAACAAAGTCATAAAGCACTAATAAAAAATAGTAGGCACCATGCCCTAACAATCTGATGCCATTACATGAACGATCTCATCCAATCCCTACCATCCCCATAGCCTACAACGGGGGATTACTCACTCATAGATGGGGGAAACATGGATGGTCGATGGAGAAGCGATGGTGATGATGATGGCGATGATCTCCTCCAATTCCCTGTCCCGGCAGGGTCCCAGAACGGAGTTTCTAGTGCTGTTTCGTGGAATCTGGTGGTGGCGGCGGAGCGGAACTCCTTCTAGAAAAACGTCGAACCCCCCAAAGTTTTTAGGTCACAAGGCTCCTTATAGGCGAAGAGAGAGGCCGAGGGGGTGCCTGGGGGGCCCACACCACCCCCTGGCGCGGCCTGGCCTGGCCCGCGCCACCAGGTGGTGTGGCCACCCCAGGGCTCTTCTCCGTCTCGTATTCTGGCTCCTGGAGTCTTCGGGTGAAATAGGATTTTTGGCATATTTTCTAGGATTTTTCCTGATAGTTGATTTTCTGCACAAAAAGTAGACACCAAGGCAATTCTGCTGAAAATAGCGTCAGTTTGCATTAGTTGCATCCAAACCACACAAGTATAGAGGAGAAACAATAGCAAAAGTGTTTGGGAAAGTAGATACGTTTTGGACGTATCAACTCCCCCCAAGCTTAGCTTATTGCTTGTCCTCAAGCAATTCAGTTGAAAACTGAGTGCGATAAAAGAACTTTCACGAACACATTTGCTTCATATGATGTAAATATTCTCAGCAATGAGATCAACTACTTGGACAATTCATAATAAAGAGTATGCAACCAAGTCTACTTAATAGTCATTGCAAGCTATGAAGAGATTCCAACTCAAGAATAATAAGTAGCATGAGGCACAAACATAAGCAACATTACAATGCTCATAGAAAGGTATGATAGAGTGGTATCTCGCTTTGCCTTTGATTATGAAAGTCAAGGCACCTCTGAAGTTCAAGTGATGACTAGAAGTAAAGATATCAAGGATACAAGCATCAAAGTCATAACACAAATAACCAAGTAATGGAACAAACACAAAGAAAGACAACTATGCTCTCAAGAAGGTGCTCAAAGAATGTATGGAGACTCAACAATAGAAGAAAAAGGTTTTGAATAATTTTGAAAGGCTTCCAAATGCTGAAAGTATGGTACTCGTTAGCTTTGAGCTCTCATTGCCCCTATCATAAGCATCTTTAAAGTGGTTAAGGTGAAGTGACACAACTAAGAGGATATGCTTGACAAGTTATAAATCGAAGCCTCATGCCCCTTACTTACGAAGACCGATCCTCATGCTACTCAACTTCAGTCACAAGTAAGCTCTTGTCATTGTAAGTACATACGTATCATACAGAACCGCCAACGGGGTACCCTTGCACATGACACGGGAGCTATCCCATAATCAAAATACAAGGCAAGCAGACAATGAGCATCTCGGCGATCTTTTTATTTACTATATACATAGATTTTTATTGAGGATGCTTCATAGAATGCTCATTATGGTTATGCTGCAAGTTTCCACCATGATTAGGCATGGCCTAGGCTAGCGGCCCAGGCGTTTCTCTAACATACATACAAACTCCATGATCTTACAAGTTCCACTTTTATTTCACACCGCCGGGATCCATAAGCAAAAGAACATGATATCAACTAGGTACAGAGTACCTATGAAGCGTTGAAAGTGGTCCCCATGATACATGGTTCTGCTAACTTCAACTCATAAAGCGCAAGCATATGCACAACAAATAAGGACGCAATGGTTCAGGTTTATTAAGTGCAAGAAAATAAAGTGTGCCATCAAGTTTGTGAGAGCTTTACTAACTAACTTTCTCATAACAAGCAAACATTTTATGCGGAAGAAAACAAGGCATATTGAATATGCACGGAAGTAGCAAATGATGCTAATGGGTAGGTATGGTGGGCACTTTTGGAAATATTTGGTTTAGGGAGTTGGAAACTTGAATAAAACACTCAGTGGAAGCGAAGGCTAGCAATAGTAAGGGAGCGACAAATGAGAGAGCAATAACTATCAATATCATGCTTGCAATAAAACAAGACTACTCATGTCATGAAAGTGATTCAAGATCCTCAAGGCAAAATAATTCATCAAGGCTTTAACTGATTATCACAGTCCTGTGCATGCGTGATCATGTGCCAAGTCAATTCAAATGAAACATTCAGAGGAGGATACCGCGGTGTCATACCAATTTATGAATAGAGCAATGCAAGCAAACATTCATAAGACATGCTACAAACTATTAGCGAGCTGGAGCTAATCATAAGAAAGCAAGAACTACTAAGCATCCAAAGATAACATACACCCTACTTGAACGGACTAAGCAAGCCCACAGTGATGAGTATATGTAAAAAAATGAAAACGAATAGAGTTTGTTACCAGCCTCTTACCACGCCTCAAGTTGTCATTGATCCTCATTATTGCTCTTCACTTGTGTGGCTTGAATAATAATATGAAACCAACATCCACTGAGGACTGCCGAACCCTGTAGCAAACTCACAAAAACCAAAGAAGAACGACAAATATTTTTGGTGTTTTCGATTTTTAAACAAGAACCAAAAGGGAAAAACAAGCAAAGCAAAATCTTTTTGGGTTTTTCGAATAGTTCAAACAAAGCAAAAAGGGAAAAGCAAACCAAGGCAAAAAGAAGAAGCAAACCAAAGAGAAACAACAAAAATATTTTTGGTCTTTTTGTGTTTTTAGAAAGCAAAAGCAAAGAAGAGCGAAAACTAAAAAGAGAACGAAAGCATGAATATACAAAGTACTGACACAACATGATATGAAGATGAGTGTGGTGTCGGCTTACCTCCCCCCAACCTTAGGCTTTTGCCCTAAGTGGGTATCAATCCATGTATGAATAGGGGTTCCAAGCGAGCGGATCTCGGTAAGAATGGTAGTAGCTGGGCCCATGAGAAGAGGAGGAAGCTCCCCAATCATAAGCGGGCTGCTGATATGAAGACTCTCCCTCATTCGAGGGCTGGATCGAATCATCCATGACCTCCCTTCTAGTGTCCTACTCCTATTGGGAGAGCTCTCCCAAGTACGTGTCATGCTCCTCCTCAGTGAGGGACCATCCTTCCCTGTTATCAAGGTTAAACAAAACAGGTGCAGGCAAAAGAACAACATGCTCGGACTTGCTCTTTCTCCAACCAGCTTTGAGAAAGGTTATTTCATAAGACAACTCACTCAAACTAGCCCACGAGGAAATAAATTTATGTTGTATCATGGAATTAAAATCAAGCCTCTCTATGGGAAACTGTAGGTCTAGATGATGAGGCACTAAACCATGTAATGCTAGTAAACAAGAAGCAATGAGGCCTCCACAAATTCCACCTTTCTCACGATTAGCAGCAAGACGGAAAGCTATCAAAGCACCAAAGTTGTAAGACCTATCTCGTCTAAGAGCAGTAGAGATAAATGCTAGATCAAACAAAGATAATTTATTGGCAGTTTTCCTAGCAAGAACACACTTGGCAATAAAGTAGGCAAAGTAGCGAATGGAGGGAAGATGAATGTTACGGATTTTTCCATTCTCCTTCGAGAAGCTACTCCCTTGAAAAATTTCTGCGTATAAATCCATGAGTGGTTCCGGTCTCTCTTTAATCTTCCTACATGATCCCCATTGAGGTACCTTAATAGCTGCACAAAAATCATCAAGAGGAAGATTGACAGCAATATTGTAAATTTTGTAATGGACCATGGGGTTAGGCAAAGAGTGACTAAATTGGAAATACTGCACCAGAGACATGGTTAGCTTCACAAATTGACAAGGTTCATCTTCCAAGAAGCGCTCTAACCCTGCATTAGAAACCAAAGTGTGGAAATCTTGTAGAATTCCTGCAGCTCTCATGAACTCAGGGCATGGATAAATGGAGGGAAAAACTTCCTCCTCCCGATGGACCTTCATGACCTCAGGCACCCAAAGCTCATGTTGGTTTAGGTGGTGATCACTCATCTTCTATTCTGAAATTTAAACACCTATTAAACAAGTGATTGCAAAGTAAATATAATGAAGGATTCTACTCATAGGTACTTGCAAGAGTCCTAAACATGCATCAAAACTATATCTCTAAGCATCAAACAAGCTTACAAGCTCTCATAACCAGTCACCTACAGCAGCAAAATACTCAACATATAATCCACTAAACACAAATCTACTTGGACAAGGGGAGGAGTCACATACTAGGGAACAATTGCTCCAAATTTCAGCAAGAAAGATGGCTTGAGCAAGGAGATCGAAGAAATCGAGAGCAAGCACAGAAAGAACATGATTTTGAGCTATGAACTGGAGCTTACTCGGGAGAGGGAAGAAAGTGGCAGGTGAGAGAGGTAGTGGGGGGCCAGGGGTGGCCCACACCAGGGCATGGCGCCACCCAGGGCTGGCCGCGCCACCACATGGTGTGCCTTCCTGGTGGGCCCCCCTGGTACCTACCAGGTACTCCTCTGCCCCTTTTTTCACGTAAAAATTTAATATGAATTTTTGGAATTTTTCGAGACACTTTATTTTTGGGAAATTTTTAGAAATAGAAGAATGATTTTTCTGACAGACAGATTTTTCTTCTTTTTGAAACATGATGCAAAGACAAAACAAGGCTAGAACTACAGAAGTTCTAGCATGCAAGCAACTAACAACACAAAGAAAACTAAACGAAAACAAAAACTAAAATGCAAAGGACGGAGATAATCATAATGAAAACATTGTTTTGTTCAATGGAATCCTTTTGTTAGCAAGGTTGATCAAGTCTTGCTACCAAAACAATTGCATATGAGACAAAACTTTGTACTCCACTAATGATTATGTTACCTTAACCTTGATAGCAATAGTCCCAATCATAATAGTTTCAAATTTTTCTCTTGGTATGGGACAATATATTTCTCCAACTTGAATGCCTTCAACATGTTCAATTGAATTCAAACCATAAGTCCTTTCAATCTTCTTGGGGAAATATACAGTATGTTCCCACTTGTCATTAACATTGAAGGTCACCTTTCCTTGATTACAATTAATAACAACTCCTGCAGTATTAAGAAAAGGTCTCCCAATAATAATAGACATATTATCATCTTCAGGCATTTCAAGCACAACAAAATCAGTTAGTATCAAGCAATTGTGAGCCACCTGAACAAGTACATCCTCACATATACCCACAGGAATGGTGGTAGATTTATCAGCTATTTTCAAAGATATATTAGTTGGTATTAATTTTTCAAGTTGAAGCCTCTTATAGAGAGAGAAAGGCATAACACTAACTCCAACAACCAAATCACACAAAGCAGTTCTAACATAACTGTTCTTAATAGAGCAAGGGATAGTTGGAATCCCTGGGTCTCCAAGTTTCTTAGGAACCTTACCATTGAAGGAATAATTAGCAAGGAAATTAAAAATTTCTTCATTAGGGATCTTCCTTTTATTCGAGACAATATCCTTCATATACTTTGAGTAAGGAGGCAATTTAATAGCATCAGTCAAAGGAATTTGCAAGAATAAAGGCTTCATCCACTCACAAAACTTATTGTAGTGTTCATCTTCCTTTGACTTGTGTTTCTTATCAGGGAAAGGCATAGGTTTTTGGACCCAAGGTTCTCTTTCACTACCATGTTTCTTAGCAATAAAATCTTCTTTAGTGTATTTAGTAGTCTTAGTGTGGTTTTCAGGTTCTTCTTCAACTTTTTCTTCATTAGGCACTTCATTTTCTTCATTACCACTTTCAGTTTCAGCATCAGAGATAGATATACTATTAGGATCTATAGCAGGTTCAGAGGGTTCTACAACAGTTTTATGTTTCTTATTCCTTTTCTTACGAGTAGAACCACTATTTTCAGCTCGTTGAGAATCCTGCTCAATTCTTTTGGGATGCCCCTCAGGATATAGAGGATCCTGGGTAGCAGCACCACTTCTAGTCCTAATTTCATAAGCATGTTTTTCTTTAGCAGCATTAACTAGCAAGTCATTTTGTACTTTAACAAGTTGATCTATTTGAGTTTGAACCATTTGAAAGTGTTTAACAATCATTTGAACATCATTAGAGGTTCTTTCCACAATATCTTTCAACTCAACTATAGCTCTAGTGTTTTCCATTAGATGATTTTGCACCCTTTTATTAAAGTTATCTTGCTTAACAATAAAGATATCAAATTCTTCTAAGCATTGATCAGGAGGTTTAGAGTAAGGGATATCACCTTCATCAAAGTGTTGGAGAGAGTGTACCTCAATAGTGGGTGAGTAGGGAATAGGCTTACATAATTCTTCTATAGGAGGTAAATTCTTGACATCTGCAGCTTTAATTCCCTTCTCCTTAAGACATTTCTTAGCTTCCTTCATCACTTCATCATTTAATTCAATAACTCCCCTCTTCTTTGATGTTGGAATAGGCACAGGAATAGATGGTTTGGGTACAATTACTTCAGGTATAGCTTGTTTAGGAGGAGTCCAATCTTCATAATTCTTGCTTATTTTAGCCATTAATTCCTCAGCTTCCTTTGGAGTCCTATTCCTGAAAACACAATCAGCACAACTATCTAGGTATGTCCTAGATTCTTCGGTTAGTCCATTATAAAATTTATCAAGAAGCTCATTCTTAGGTAATGGACTTCCAGCCTGTGCATGAATCAAAGCACAAAACCTTGCCCAAGATTCAGGCAATACCTCTTTTTCTCCCTGTTTGAAATCAAAAAGCTCCTGCAAAATAGCATGTCTAGCACTGAGAGGAAAATATTTCTGCAGGAAAGTACTAATCAAGCACTCAGGGCTATCAATAGATCTAGGAGGTAAATTACTAAACCAAGTTTTAGCTTCTCCTTTCAGTGAAAAAGGAAAAATCTTAGCAACAAAGTAAGTACGCATCTTAATATCATCAGAAAGCAAGCCACTCATGGTAGAAAGTTCATTCATATGTGCTACCGCACTTTCATTCTTAGTCCCACAAAAAGGTTCTTTCTCGACAATAGCTATGTAAGATAGATCGAGAGAGAAATCATAATCTTCATCTATAATGTTTATGGGAGAAGCAGCAAACTTAGCAGCAGGATATAATTTGGGTCTAATAGTACGCCTCTCAAGGAGACTCTTAGCAGTGCTCCTATCATGGGTGTTCTTACATTCTTTAATAAACTCATTGGTCATCTCAACATAATCTTCTTCAATATCATAACTCTCACTAGACTCAGGTGAGCTAACAGGTGTGGTAGTGTCTTCATTAGGAGTTTCGGTATTTCCAACTATAGTTCTAGCAATCGTAGCATCTAGGAAAGGACCTAATGAACCACTCTTATCAAGCACACTAGAAGCAGCATCATAAGCATCAGAAGTTTCAGATTCAGCAGTAGTAGCAGTGTGTGTAGCATGTGTATGTGGTGGTGTAATGAGCTTACTTATAACATATGGTGAATCAAGAGCAGCAGAGGTGTTTAGAACCGTACCTCTTCTTGTAGTGGATGGTAAAATAGGAACCTTGCCATCACGAGACTTACCCATGATGGATGGATAGCTGCGAACAATAGAGAATCCAAGTGAACTTGATAAATAAAGCTATGCTCCCCGGCAACGGTGCCAGAAAATAGTCTTGATGACCCACAAGTATAGGGGGCGTATCGCAGTATTTTCGAGGGAAGTGAAACCCAATTTATTGATTCGACACAAGGGGAGCCAAAGAATATTTATAAGCCTTAACAACTGAGTTGTCAATTCAGCTGCACCTGGAAACAATCTTGATCACAACAGTTTATCAGTAGCAACCGTTTTGTAGTAGGAATAGCAAACTAACAGCAGTAGGAAAGCAAAGACAGTAGTAACAAAAGCAGTAAACAGTGGGATTCGAGTGCGGTAGGCATAGGGATGGATGGACGGGCGTTGCATGGACAAGACAATTCACATAGCAATTAGAACATAGGGCAATTGCAGATAAATAAGATAAAGCATCCAAGTACTAGACAATCCTAGGCATGTGTTCCATATATAGTCATACGTGCTCGCAATGAGAACTTGCACAACATCTTTTGTCCTACCAGCCCGTTTGCAGCGGGGCCTCTAGGGAACTACTGGCAATTAAGGTGATCCTTTTAATAGAGCACCGGAGCAAAACATTAACACTCCGTGAACACATGTGATCCTCACATCAAAGCCTTTCCCTTCCGGTTATCCCGATTTCTGTCACTTCGGGGCCATAGGTTCCGGACAACGACGTGTGTATACAACTTGTAGATAAGACCAAGAATAATACTATCATAATGAATCAATAATAAGTTCAGATCTGAAATCATGGCACTCGGGCCCTAGTGACAAGCATTAAGCACAACAAGTCGCAACAAAGTCATAAAGCACTAATAAAAGATACTAGGCACCATGCCCTAACAATCTGATGCCATTACATGAACGATCTCATCCAATCCCTACCATCCCCATAGCCTACAGCGGGGGATTACTCACTCATAGATTGGGGAAACATGGATGGTCGATGGAGAAGCGATGGTGATGATGATGGCGATGATCTCCTCCAATTCCCCATCCCGGCAGGGTCCCAGAACGGAGTTTCTAGTGCTGTTTCGTGGAATCTGGTGGTGGCGGCGGAGCGGAACTCCTTCTGGAAAAACATCGAACCCCCCGAAGTTTTTAGGTCACAAGGCTCCTTATAGGCGAAGATAGAGGCCGAGGGGGTGCCTGGGGGGCCCACACCACCCCCTGGCGTGGCCTGGCCTGGTCTGCGCCACCAGGTGGTGTGGCCACCCCAGGGCTCTTCTCCGTCTCGTATTCTGGCTCCTGGAGTCTTCGGGTGAAATAGGATTTTTGGCATATTTTCTGGGACTTTTCCTGATAGTTGATTTTCTACACAAAAAGTAGACACCAAGGCAATTCTGCTGAAAACAGCGTGAGTTCGCATTAGTTGCATCCAAACCACACAAGTATAGAGGAGAAACAATAGCAAAAGTGTTTGGAAAAGTAGATATGTTTTGGACGTATCACTGATTTGCGGCGCTCGGACTTCCACATGATCTTGAGATCGACAAGCGTACGACTACATCATCCACGAGTTCCAACTCGTTAACAAAACTTTGTTGTCTTCGAGGGTAAGTTCTCCATGGATGTATATCCACCCATTGCTCTATATCTAGTAGATAGATTTTGGCGTATAGTTCTCGTCATAGGAATTTTTTTCTATGCTGCGAACCCAACATGAGTACAGAGATATTGAAGAAGGTGACTGATAGCTCCAAATTTCAACACTTATTATCATTGTTTTTTCCTTTTGTTTATTGCTGGATTTCACTGATTTTTATCCTTTTCAGTAATGTTAACATCGCAACTAGCGAAACCTTGGTTTCTTGTGATGGTTTTCATGCAATGAACATTTTTGGAAGATCTAATAGCATTTATGGGCTAATTACACCTAAAGAAACAAATCCCCAATTGGAGCCCCTTTCATTAGAGGCATTCTAAGCGCATAACGACCACTGGTACGGTCAGGAAGCACCCGTACCGTCCGCCCGTATGACCCACCGTCAGCTCCATTATATCAATATAAACAACTTTTGTGAAGGGGAGACAACAGAAAACACAACACAACCGCCGTAAACAAATCCAGAAGAGGGGAGATCATCTGGAGAAGGAGAAGAACACTGTCTCATTCTTCGATGATCCCTAGCCTCTAAACCATCCACTCCACCATCACCCCCATGTGTACTTAGAGAGAAAGACAAAGATGGTACTTGTAAGATTAGGGTTTGATACTTTGATCTACCTTGGTTTGTATTTGGTTCGATCTTCAAATGATTTTGTGGCCTGCTGTGATAACTTTGAGATGATTTCTATTTGCAATACAATTACGCCTTTGATCTATATTCCTCTCATGTCTGAGGAAACCCCCATAGGCATGGGAGATGTAGGGGATTAGTAAGATCTGTTGTGCCTCCTTTGTTTCCATCCATTTCTTATTGTTGCAGTGATTATTAAATTATGAGAATGAATATCTATGTTTGCCTAATGCTTGTTATCCATTTTAAGGGCCCGGGTAAAATGATCCAAAGACCTCATAGATATGAAATTTTATGCTAGTGAATCAGCGACCCCTGAGTGAATATCAATGAGGAACTAGTACTACTCGAGGACAACAAGTAACCATCAACATTAAAGCCTTGATATGGTCGGAGGACCTTAATTAATGTACTGACCATTACTATGTTAACAAGAAGATGGATCATTAGGACTGGGAAGAATTGGCCATGAGAACTCCCAATCGGTACATGGGTTGCTTGCCTACTCACTTATAAATAAGAAATATCACAATCACTTATTCCATTTTATTCATCTGACACCTTCATGATTACCATGAACCATTTCTCTCCGCGCCTAACTTCTCACCTGCAGGAACCTCAAACACTTTTCTCACCTTTACTTTTATATATTTAATTCTCACTTTTTCCTTTACGCAAGTTTCCTCTATTACTCACTCTCACCCCTTTCCACCTTCAACAATTGCAGTCAATTCACTCAAGAGACGTGACACCTTGAGTGCGATAGAAATGCCGCACAAAGACACTTACCTAAGCTCCTTATTGGGATCAATATAAAAACTGGAATTAGTACTTCCATGAAAACATGCTCTGATGAACCTGTGCACTTGTAGGCCATCAAGTTATTTTCTGGCGCCATTGCCGAGGAGCTAAGTGCTAAGTGTTGTTTATTGACATAAGTGATTGTTGATACCATCCATGATCTCCATTGAATATAGAGGTACCACTCATTCTGGAAGAACTTATTTGCCCATATATTGACCGTATTCCAACTTAAAGACGTCTAGAATTTATTGAAAGATTTTCTAATTCACATACTATAGACATGAACAATTTGATTCCTTTGATGGCAGACTTAACCATCATCCAGGGGGCCGAAGAGCATGAGCTACCATTGGGAGAATATGGGAATCCATCCACGCACTTAAGAAAAATGCATATTCTTTGTCCTGATCTTGAAAGTTAGGAATTTGAAATATATCCTGAGCTAATTTATATGATGAAAGAAATTGCGTTCGCATGAAAAGAAGAGGAAGATCCTAGTGATCATTTGACGAAGGTCTATGACCTTTGTGCTACTCTTAAACCGGCAAGTCTACCAATAGAGTTTGTACTCCTTAAACTTTTTCGCTGCTATCTGAATGTAATGCTTTTACTTGGTTACAATCATTACCCAATCACACTATAAAAAGCTGGGAAGATTGCATTCGAGAATTTATACATAAATATTGCTCATTTACTAAAATCATGCAAATTAAACGCATCATTACAAACTTTCTTCAAGCGATTGGACAAAACTTTTATCAAGCATGGAATAGATTTTATGGAATGATTATAGAAGTTGCAAACCATGGTTTCCATGAGAATTTAGTTATCCAATATTTTTATAATGGGCTTAATGAATATACAAAAGAAATGATTGACTTATCTGCAGGAGGAGCTATTAGCAACTTGACGTTGCAAAAATGCATAAAGATTTTTGAGGTAAGATCCCTTGATGATGAACAATACAACCTAGTTGAGGATGTTAAACCACAAAAAAGGTATGTTTCACATACCCAAAGAACTTATGCCGAAAGTTAAGATGTCCATGGAAGAAAAAGAAATAGCAGTGGAACTTGTGGAAGAAAATAAAGTAGATATTCTTCAAGCTTATGTTATATAAGATGAAATAAATATTGTGATGCAAAATTTTAGATATCAACAAAATCAGTTCCATGAGAAGTATTATAAATGTCTAATGACTCAAGAAAAGAACATAAAAGAGCTAACTGAAGTTTTTGATGACTTACGACATGCCATGAGGCATTTGGATAAATACTTGAGTATGGTTAAAACTCAATGTGATAAAATAGTTGAAACTCAAGATCTTATCTTAGATAAAGGTAATTTTAATTATAATACTGCTTCTATTAACATTGTCACTAGACGTGGTACAGAGACACAGGAACCCTAGAGGCCACCTTGGTATCAAAAATAACAAGCCCGCAAGGAAAAAGAGACTCAAGAAATGAGTCAAGAAGAAGAGGACCTTATGGATCCTCAAGATGATATTGATTACGAAGCTCAGATAAGAGAGCATGAGACTTCTAAAGATAAAGAAGAAGAAGATACAGGAGATAAACATAAACAATATGATTCAGATGTTGAGACAGTCAAGTCAAGAGAAGAGGCTGATCTCAGAAAGGAACAAGAAGAGCAGGCCATCGACTCAAGTGAAGAACGTGTCGATAAGCAAAAACCTTCAGCAAAGAAGAAAACTAAAAAGGATGCTGAACCGGTGGAAAAGTTAATGGAGAAGGTAATACCCATTAGAAAGAAAATTCCTTATCCTAATCGTGTTTGGTATGAACCGGATAAAGCCATTTATGATTCTTTTGCCGAAGCTCTAGGAAGCCTTCGTTTAGAACTTCCTCTAACTGATGTTATTCAAGTTCCTACTTATAAAAAGTTTATGCGAGATATTCTTAATAGAAAAAAGAAGGTAACTAAGATTATAGAAGTAATGACAAGCTTTGGTGATAAGCTGCCTGCTAAGCTTAGGGACCCAGGTATACCAAACATCTCTTGCGTAATCAGAAAAACTAATATCCTTAATGCTCTTTGTGACCTAGGGGCAGGTGTTAGTGTCATCCTTTATTCCCTATTCAAGAAATTGAACCTTGGAGAGTATTCTCCTACTTCAATTACTTTGCAAATGGCTGATAAGACAACTAAACAACTTGTCGGTATGACCGAAGATGTTTTACTTAGAATTGAAAAACATGTTATACCCACTGGTTTTATCATACTAGATGTTCCCGAAGATGACAATTTTCAATCATCCTTGGAAGACCTTTTCTTAGCACTGTTGGAGCTAATGTCGATTTCTCTCGCGGTAAGGTTGTTTTCAATATTGATGATGATCAGATTGTTCGCTATTTTTCGAAGAAATAGGAGCATTGTGACAAATATGTTCCACCACCTAAGCGTATCCAAGTGGTAAATGCCATCAATGAAGGGAAGCTTGAGGTAAACGCTGATGACTTGGAGGTTGGTTAACAAGCTAACCCTCCTTAATAAAATGCTTAATGGGAGTCAACCCATTCTTAGTAGTAAAGTTTATTTTGTTAGATTTTATTTTGTTTCATTTTTGTGTGTCTTAATAAATATGTTCAAGTTTTTTTAGACTTGCAGAGAATTTATACTTTCATGAAGTTTAAGGAAAAGTGAAAGAAAGGCGAAAGGAAGAATAAAATAGGGTTCAGAATGCATAACGGGTAGCAGTATGACCAGAGGCGACCGTACCGTGCGCCCGTACTGTTGAAGGGAAAGCAGTCGATAAGTTCTTTCCAACACAGTGCTCATAACAAGCACTTGTACGGTCGGAGGTACCTGTACCTCCCGCCTGTACCGAACTTCGACGATTTGCTCCAAACTTACTACCGCGATAACGAGCATTGGTACGGTCAGGATGCGCCTGTACCGTCTGTCCATACTAGACCTCCAGGTTTGATCTCAGAACCCTAATTTTGATCCAACGGTGATGACCACCGGTATGGGCAGGATGCGCTCGTACCGCCCACCTATACTGAGTACATCGCCAGGTAAAGACCGATGGCGGTTGGCTCACAGCCAGCCCCTTACTTCTTCCTCCCTCATTCTTTTTTCTGTTTATCTCTCCACCTCAAACCCTAATCCTCGATAACCTTTGATTCTTCATTGATTTCGTGTTTTTGAGTGGGGAAATCTTCACATCGGTAAGTTTCTCATCCGATCCACGCTTTATTTTCTAAAATTCATGGTTGAATTCCTCACATTGATTATCTAGATGAGTTCATCATATTTTGAGATTATTTTTGATTACTCACGTTAGGATTTGTAATTTTTGCGTGTAATCATTTGTTTGTATGATAGAAACCTGATGCCTATAGTTTTATTTGAAAATTTTGCAGCATAATGCATAACATTCGGAGGATTTTTAGCTCGAGCAAGGGCCCAGGAACGTTAGGGGCCTCGGGTTCCACTACGCCACCTGGATCGAAGAAGAGACGCTCAGAGGTGGACAACTTAAGAGCACCCATGAATGTAGACTATGAGAGGGTGAGCCAATGCAAGGTTTAACCCACTAAGTGGGTAAGCCATGAGTTTCTCTCCCACCAGGGTCTGTTGGAGGACTTCAACTAGATGGCCGAGCAATCAGGCATGGTCCCTTTCTCCTACCTCTCCACCAACACCTTCGCGCTTGCCATGTACGAGTTCCTATCAATGTTCCACGTGTTGGGTTTGCAGCATAGAAAACAAAAAGTTTCCTATGATGGGAACTATACGCCAAGATCTATCTACTAGATACAAGCAACGGGTGGATATACATCCATAGAGAACTTACCCTCGAAGACAACAAAGCTTTGTTAACGAGTTGGAACTCGTGGATGATGTAGTCGTACACTTGCCGATCTCAAGATCGTGATGAAGTCCAGCAGGTCCGGCTCCAGCACGTCCATCAGATCCAGCTCCAGCAAGTCCAGCACCACCAAGTCCAACACCAAAAAGCAGCGGTGCATCCGTGATCGCACACACGTCCGGTACCCCGACAACCTCCATCCCTCGCTCCAGCAAAGCAGCGGAAGCAGCAACTCCTTTCTAGATAAAGCCACCAGGAACATGTATCTCCCTAATCCGAGACCATGGGGGAATAATACTAGAGGGGGAGAGAGATCCTTCATGAGGAGGTGTGAGGAAGAAGGGGTGTGAGGGGGGCCTTTTATAGGAGGAGGGGAGGGTACCCCTCCCATGGCCGGCGCCCATGGAGGGTGTCCCTTCACCTCCCCCATTCATGTGGTGGTAACCCCTCCACATTAAAATGCTCCTTCACATTCTCTTTTAAAGTCTCCACTTTAAATGCATTAAATTTCTCTATTGGGGATATACTTTCTGGGTATCCTCACAGTTCCTCACTGACCAGGGTGGCCCACTTCGGGTTAGAGCTTTGCTTCACGGGAAGCCCAGTCAGGGAGAAAGATGGAGTCCAATCTGGATAAGGGAAGGCCCAGAAGACTTACCGACTTAGGCCCATAAACTTCTTGTAGTTCAAGATGTACTTTGTAACCGACTCTCAGTCGTAGCCGGATAAATCTCTCATGTAAACCCTAGGCCGGATATCTATATAAGCCGTCCTAGGGAGAGCCTTTAGGGCACCTCAATAGTCTACAACCTCAACTCGCACAGGCGAAACCCTTGTAACCCATATTCCGGCTCTGCCGTATTACTGGATTGCTAGCAGGAGTAGGATCCGTTCAAAGCCGGCGGATTCGAACCTGGGTAAACTTGTGTGCTCACCGTCCTGGAACACCGTACGTCTCACACCCCTCTCTTCCGCATGCCTCGAGGACCCCCTCATGGCGTACTTGTCCTCAATCGGACGACAGTTGGCGCCCACCGTGGGGCAAGTGAGCTTCGGATCTGCGTTCCGAGCGGAATCTGCAAGAATCAGAATCGGTGAAACTATCGCCGCCGGTCGCATCCTCTACGCCAGCGACGTACCCCTCATCGTTCTCGATGAGACTTGGATTCCGGCTAGGGAGGCCGTGACTTCCTACACAATCATGTCTTTTGGCGAGATCAATGTTTACATCGGTTTCGCTAAACCTGCCCAACCCACCCTAGCGGTGATGATAGAGGCAGAAGAATCTTCTAGATCCCCTTTGTCCGCGGAGGCGGTAGAGTTCTGGATCTCAGAAAACCCTAATCCTACCCATCATCACACCAGTTGCGGAGACAATGGAGAAATCTGAGCCTGAAGAAGACCTTGCGGCCCAAGTCGAATCTAGAGTGGATCTTCCTAGAGAAGCCGGATCCCAGATCGACCCAGCCGTGGAAGTCGAAATCCAGGAGGAGCATATCAACGACACTGATTCCGGCTCTGATGATGCCAGGACAGACATACCTTTCCTAAGGTACACACTAAAACGTATGATACTGCAAGGCGAAAGCGCAGATGCAATCCTCGAGACCATCAAAAGTTTCGACATGGCTGATCGCGAGAGCCGCAGGTACCTCAAGAAGCATGCATCGCACTTCGTTGGTTACGTGGGATTCGGATCCAGCTCTGCCGATGCTAGAGAAAACACCGACTCTGTGCTGGAGGCAATTGGAACAAACACTGACGTTCCCGCATCCTCGGATGAATCGATGACGTCAGCGGATTTCCGAAAGTTCTCCGCGGAATATGAAGAGGAGTATAACTCCAAAGCTGCAGAAGAAGGATAAGCCATGGATGAAGGATCCAGGGAACACTCTCCTAAAGCGCAGGATGACATGGACGTCGGAGATAATCCCGAAGTCCAGATGTCCAAAAGTACCGACCAGAGCTTGACTCCGGGAAACGGACCCAAAGCCGTCTTTGCTACCGGCGCTGCCAAGAAGGCAAAGAAGAAGAACAAGAAGAGCAAGACCCCGACAAAAGACCCTCTGGCAGAGGAGGTGATTGCCGAGGAATACGAAGAAGACTCGGATGGAGCACTTATCCCAGAAGAGCCGAAAAAAGAAGAATCGGTGGACAGACACGTGATCACCGAAGGTGCGCGTAAACTCATCGATGCTGCATTAACCACACCTATCCCTACAGCTGCAGAACTTACTACTGAAGAGCTGGACGAAAGGGCCCAAGCCCTAGAAGCGCGTCGTCAACAACTCCTCGATGAAGCCAAAAACATCAAGGTGGAGAAGAAACGCATGGCAACTAAGGACTACATGTCTCGGTTGCACCAGAAGACACGGAAGCGTTACACCAATGACGACCAGTTCCCAACTGTCCGTGCCATCCTTTTCGGAGATGAGATGGGGAAGCCATGGAAAGGTAGCAAAGGAGATTGGGTATACCTAACCCTAGTATAGAATACCGTGGCGGCCCGAGAAATTCTATCGGCTAATCCAGGACCGGAGGAGATCCATTTGGGTATCAAGCTACTCAATAAGGGACTGGAGCAGCAAAAGGTCACCCTGTCCGGAAGTCAAAAACTAGTCTCGGATTCTGACCAATGTCGCACAGATCCGGCATGGGCTGACGTAAGACCCCATCACGTCCGGGAGCAGTATCATCACCCCGAACGCCGGGAAGACAATTATTCAAGAACTAGATCATCAGGACAACACTACAAGACCACGCGTAACTGGAGCAACGTCGTTCCGGTGGCCGAGAAATACGCCATTGCTGCACTGAATCTGACGAACCCTCCCCGACGAGAATCGAACAATCGAAGGGGAGAAGATAAAGAGAAACGACAGGAGGAGGATCATCAAAAAATGCCACCTCCTAAACATACGAGCCGTCCGGATGGTCCTCACCGTGGTGAGAACGATAGACAAAGGAACGACGGAAACCACGCTGGAACAAGCTGGCAGGGGGCTCGTCATAGTCAAGATCCTCCTCGGAACCGGAATAATGACGCCCCGGGCGGAGGCCGGCGATCAACTGGAAACTATCCAGCTGCCCCACCCTCTCCACCACACAGTCATCACAACGGCTCCCATGGAGGGCAAGGAGGACGACATGGCGGAGGAGGTGGTGGCAGAAGCCGAAGTCTGGCTCCACGGCACCACAGCCACAACCGACATTCGGGACGATCTCTATCCCCGAACGACGCAAGGCACGGGATCAATTCCAACATAGAGGCGTGGCGCTATGAAAACGATGACATGTACGTGGGCCCAAAGTGCTTCGGACCACGCATCAGAGCTAGAAGATTCCTGGAAGGATTCGCTATATCAAGGCACATCCAAGCCTACGACGGCATTGCTCGGCCAGACACTTGGCTACAGGATTTTTTCCAAGCTTGCTGCATCTCCAAAGGCGGAAATAGCCTGGTCGCAACCCGATATCTCCCACTTATGTTGCGGAAGACGGCGCGATCATGGCTCAATGAACTTCCGGAGAACACCATCCATAACTGGTATGACATGCAAAGTGCGTTCTTTCGGAATTTCGAAGGCACATATCGGAGGCCCTGTTCGGTCGGACACCTACAACGTTGCACCCAGAAAGCCGGAGATTATCTCAGACGATGGATCGACACCAAGAACTCCTGTGAATGAGTAAACGATCAAACCGCGATTGAAGCTTTCACCGCAGGGCTTCCAATTGGTCTACTACGTCACCGCTTGAAGTGTGACAAGGTCACTGATCTGGGAGAGATGATAGAAACAGCGAGCAAGTACGCAGATGCTGATGACAATACAGAGGGATTACTCAATGTCCTAGTTGTGCCTCAGTCAGCAAAAACAAAGCAACAAGCTCAGAAGCGCAAAAATACCTCGGAGGAAAACCCCAACGCGGAAACAGCGGTGGTTACTACTGTTTCTGGGTCTAGAGGACAAGGAGGACGTGGCGGAGGCCGCGGGCATGGCCGTGGGACTTCAAGGGTCCAAGGTAGAGGAGAACAGCAACCAGGAAAAACCTACTCTTGGGCCGACATTGCCAATAACCCATGTGTGCATCACCTAGACGCCAATGGGGGCTCGTCCCACACCAACGCTGAGTGTCGTTTTAATGACGACATCAAAAGAGATGATACCGTGGGCTACAAAGCTAAGCGGAAGAAGGGAAAGAAAAATCCCGAAAAGGACAAGGAGACCAAGGAAGATTCCGACATGGAGGAAGCTGATGCTTCAAATCCCAAGTCGGAGGGGAAGAAGACCTTTCCCACCAAGAAGGACACTTATGTCACCTTCCTCGGATCTCAACCAGCAAAGGTCAAGAAAGCAGTTCTCCACGAGCTCAATGCAACAGTTCCGGCTGTCCCTCAATATCTGGATTGGTCGAAAGTGGCAATCACATTTGACCGTGCTGATCATCCACCTAAGTTACACAATCAAGGAAAATACGCCTTAATCATCAACCCACTTATTGACGGTTATGGTTTCTCCAAGACCCTCATGGACGATGGTAGCAGCATCAATATTCTCTATGTCAAAACGCTACGCCGGATGAAGATCTCGGAGACCCAGCTGAACCATAGCTCTGTGATCTTTCACGGAGTTGTTCCAGGAAGACAAGCTAATTCCCTGGGAGAGATCACTTTGGATGTTACCTTTGGAACTCCAAAGAACTATCGGACGGAGGCACTTTCCTTCGAAGTGGTCCTGTTCAAGAGTGCATACCACGCTATATTCGGACGTCCGGCTTACTAGGCTTTCATGGCTCGTCTGTGTTACATTTACAATATGATGAAAATTCCAGGTCCCAACGGCCTGATCACCATCAAGGGAGACCCGAAGAAAGCGCGAGAGTGCGAGGATGGAAATGCTGCCTTTGCCGAAGCCGTGCTACACGCCCAGGAGTACCAGGAGATCAAGAAGAGCATAGATCCGTCCGAGATGCCCGCAACGAAGAAGGAGGTGACAAAGCCAAATCCGGAGTTCAAGGCATCGGAAGAGACGAAGAAAGCGCCAGATCCTTGCTGACTTTGTCACTGATTGGATAGAGACGAAGGAGAATATGATCCTCCCTGAGTCGGAATATTGGACCCTCTTTTTCGATGGGTCTAAGGCTCGAGGGGGCTCGGGGGCTGGCGTGGTGCTCAAATCACCCCAAGGAGATAAAGTTTTATACGTGTTGTAGATCCACTTCACAGCGACAAACAATATTGACGAGTATGAAGCACTGCTGCATGGAATCCGAATTGCTAAGGATATTGGCATCCGACGTTTGATGTGTTACGGAGATTCGGATCTTGTTGCTCAGCAAGTGTCAGATATTTGTAACGCAAATAAACACATGGCAGCATATAAAGCTGTCGTGGATGATCTATCTAAATTGTTCAAAATGTTTGAAGTTCAACACATCCCTCGAGCAGAAAACGAGGAAGCAGATGCACTATCTCGGATAGGCTCTGCGCGGAAAGAGGTCCCGGATGGCGCGTTTTTAGAGCACCTCAAAGTTCCCTCAATAAAGGGAGTATATGAGGAATATCCGACCAAATCTGACTCACCTTTGATAGCAGTTCTGGCTGTAATCCCTAGCTGGACTCAACCCTACCTCGATTATTTGGTAGATGGCAAATTACCCGAAGACGAGGTGCTGAGCCGGCAGATTATCTAACGAGCAAAAGCATATACTATTGTTAAAGGCGATCTCCATAAACAGAGTGTTTCTGGGGTCTTTCAGCGCTATGTATCTCCGGAAGAAGGAGTGGAAATCTTAAGGGAAATCCACGAAGGCGAGTGTGGTCACCACGCTGCAGCCAAATCTTTAGTGGCAAAAGCTTTTAGACACGGATTTTTCTGGCTTACAGCTCAGGCAGATGCCGAACGATTAGTCAAGACGTGCAAAGGGTACCAAAAGTACGCCAAGCAAGCTCATGTTCCGGCTGATCAGCTGCGAACAATACCTATAACATGGCCTTTTGTAGTCTGGGGGCTTGATATGGTAGGACCTTTTAAACGAGCTCCAAGTGGATTTACTCACCTCTTAGTGATGGTGGATAAATTCACCAAATGGATTGAGGCTAAACCCGTCACAAGTTGTGATGGAGCAACAGCCAAATGATTTGTCGAGGATGTTATAATCCGGTATGGTTATCCGCATAGCATTATCACGGACAACGGGAGTAACTTTTCTATGGGAGAATTGGCTGAATTCTGCGACGAGCAAAATATCTGGCTTGACATTGCGTTAGTCGCACATCCACAAGCTAACGGACAAGTCGAAAGAGCAAATGGTTTAATCTTACAAGGCCTAAAACCGAGACTCGAAGCACCACTATGACGTACTGCGAGGGCTTGGGTAGAGTAACTACCCTCTATAATTTGGAGTTTACGAACAACTCCAAACAGGTCAACAGGATACGCACCTTTCTTCTTGGTCTATGGCGCAGAAGTAGTTCTTCCTAGTGATTTGATTCATACTTCTCCTAGAGTGGCCGCGTATATCAAAGAGGATGCCGAGATTACTCGACAAAATGATCTCAACTTAGTCGAAGAAGTTCGCGTCGTTGCTGAAATGAGATCTACAACCTATCAGCAGAAGTTACGCAAGTATCATAGCCAGAGAGTCCGAAATAGATCTTTCAATAAAGGTGATTTGGTTCGTCGGCTTGTGCAACAAAGAAAGCACAAACTTTCTCCAGTATGGGAAGGGCCCTTTTTAGTTAGTCGAGTATTGCACAATGGATCGTACTACTTAACTGACATGAGGCCAGTCAAAGAAAGACCTGCTACTAAGAAGAGAAAGAGAGCTGGAGGCAGTACAAATCCGGATGAGTTAGACAGACCGTGGAATATTGCTCAGCTACGTCCCTTTTATTCTTAGTTTATCCTTATTTGTAATCATATATATGTACATGTTCTGAGAGAAATAAAAGTTTTGGTTGCATCAAGTTTTTCTGAGAAGTTTTTACCATCTTATTTCCAAAAAGATCATGTCATAGTCGAAAATCCCAGAATGCTTGAAAGTACTTTATGCTCATGATCGTTCTGGTTTAGATTTCCGATTCTAATACTGCTACCTTCGGGTATTACTCTAAAGTTTCTAGTCTTTACTTTGGTTATTTGTCTGATTGCTGGATGCGGGCATTTTCCGAGTAGTGAATTGTTGGTACTGGAAGCCAGGTTTGTTTCCGAGTTTAAACTGGTTTAGCAATTGAGCTCCGTTGCTCGGCAAAGTTTCCGGCGGAAGGTTTAGCCGGATCACGAAAGGGACGAGGCGGAAAGCCAGATAAACGATAAGTAGAGACGAAAAAGTACAAGTGCTTGTGTAAACATTTCAGGCACACAATAAATTTCAAAACCGAAAAGTGCTGAATAGATCAAAAGCTTAGCAGTAGCAAAGTTAAAGTATTACATATTTACAAACACATCATGTTTTTTGGGGAATAATACATAAGTTTCTGGTCTATGATGCACGAGGAGATGAAGGAGCTACCGGCTCGCTGGTTACTCCTCCTTGATATTGTTCCGAGATGTCCGCATCCGAGGTGGTGCGTTCATCGTCGGAAACTTCTTCGGTTTCTTCTGGAGGAGGAGGCGGAGTAGCTACGTGGGTGAAGAAGGGGATCTCGTAGCTGGTCAGATCAGCCACGTGACACCCATATCCGGCGCAGGAGTGCATGATGGCTTGAAGGTCCTGCTCCTGGCCGTCTTCGTCTACCTTGCAGTATCCTCTGGTCACTTGCCATATCTCCATGTTTCCATGGTGGCTCATGACCATGGTGAGAGCGTTCTGCGCAGCAGTCCGCGCGTAGGACATGTTCCAGTCCCGAACAAGTTGCGACATCTCCTTGGCCTTGTCCCGCACCTGAAAATCTGACATGCTTGGCATGTCCGGAATCTTGAGAGCTTCGCCGACGTCCTCAAGGGGCTGGCGGCAGTCATGAAGCAGGTCACCGACTTGGGTAAGCCGGTGGGTGCAGGGCTCGGAGGAGGAAGAGTCCGTCAAGTTTAGAGGACCTATACACAAAATAAGTTAAGAAAAATCCGACATTGATAAAGGTCGAAGAAAGAGACAAGTCGGATAGATGGAACGTACCAAAAATGACGTCGTCAATTTTGGTCTTCTCCTCCCGGAGACTCTGGAGTTCAGCCCGGAGCGCCTGGGACATATCCTTCTCTCTGCCAAGCTCATTCTTGAGATCCGAGATTATTTTATCTTGAGTAGCGATCTTGCGATCACGCTCATCAGTGGCCATGGAGGAGGATTAAAGGACTTGAGCTATGCTCCTTTCATGATGCGCCTTAAGCTTATCCAGCTCTTGGCGAAGTCCCTTGTTCTCCACCACCAGGGTCTTGAGGTTCTCAGCCTCTTCAATCATGGCGACGGATTGTTTCACCAGCGCTATAAGTCAAAAAAAAGAACAACAGTTCAGAAAAATTTGACATAAAAAATAACAAGGACAAGGTTTGAGTCTCGGAATGTGTACCTTCGGCCTCATCCTTGGCAACTTTGAGTTTAGTATTTTTAAGCCGGAGAGCTTTGATCTCTCTCCGCTTGTCGCAGACATTGGTCAGTAATTCCTGGTTATAGGAACATACTTTCTGTAAGTCAGAATACCCAAAGTCAGAAAGCTACTTAAGACTCGGGCTAATATTTTTGCTAAATATCAGCACGAGCCTTGGGGGCTACACTAGTTCGTTCTTTGGCATCCTAATGAAGCATAAACCCGGATTATATATCCTACTTCATGCTTGGGGGATAGAGGATATGATATAACATAATGGAAAATATAGGAGTTGGAATTCTGACTTACATATTGCTCGCGGGTAAGTTTGTCCAAACCCGCGTTCACTTCAGCAGCCACCTTTTCGGCGAGAGTAAGAGGGATCACTGGGGCTGTTGGAAGCTCGCCAGTCCTAATCCTCTCATCGCAAAGGCGGACTTGGGCAAGAAGGTCAAAGAACTTGACGTCCTCTTCTTCTTGCGCTTCTTCCTCGGCAGATAGATGGCTTTTCTCTAGGACTTGCTTGGCTAGCCGCTGGATTTCTTTAGCAGATTTCCGAGACAAGCCAAACTTGGCAAGACCCGGATTGCTCAAGAGGTTTTTGGTGAAGGTTTCTGCCGAGGGATCATTACCCAAAGAGGGATCACCCTTATCTAGATCTCACGCACTCATGGTGACGTCAGTTTGCGACCCAAGGTTCGAAGGCTCCGCTGAAGGAGCCGGATTTTCTATGACGACCGGGGAAGGAATGGTCGCCGGTGTTGTAGAAGGTTGAGGGGTCGGAGTCGGAGGAGCCACGGCAGGGGAAGCTATGGTAAGCTTCGTCGGACGCAAGGGCTTCGAAGAAATCCCTTTCCCCTTGCCCTTGATGATTGATTTTGCTCTGGGAATGTAGTAAAGTCGAAAACATTACATCTCGGAAAGAAATTTGAGTAAAGTACACAGGCGGAAAGTTGTGACTGAAAGTTACCTCTTCATGACAGGCACCTCTTTTGTGCCAACAGCCACTGTTGGAGCTTTGCGCTTCTTGAGCGCAAGATCCGGCAACGGAACTACCTCCACCTCCTGAGAGAACTCCGGAGGATATCCTTCGAGCGGAGCAAATTCCGACTCGGGGAGGTCAGCAAGCTGAAAAGAAGAAAACACATCAGTATTGCGATATAACTCAAAGATTGAAACACATAAAAGGTGTGATGATGGAAGCTTACCAGCACCACAGGGTTTTGCGCCGTGTGCATATCCAGAGAAACATCCGGAATTCTCCTCTCGATCCGCTCCTTGATCAGCCACTTGATCTGGCTTATGTAGCCTTGAGTGGTGTAGGCTTTGGAGCTGATGCGAAGGGAGTCTTTCGGAGACGACGTAATGGAATGCATCAGTCGGGTTCCGTGGTACTGAAGTGGCTGGACTTCACTGGACCAAGTCGGACCCCTTCAGACCATTGTGCTTAATCAAATATTCGATCTGCCTCTTAGCAAGGATCAGATTGTCGGAAAGAGCCAGAGCAGCCTCATCCCAGGAAGGCTGGGCCGTGGCGGCTCCATCGACAAAAGCCGGCAAAGCGGTAGCTTTGTCGGGAGCCGGGATATCCCTATGATAGAAAAATGTGGCTGGCCATTGTTTGACCGAGTCACTGGCTAGAATTTTGGGATAAGACCGGTCGCGTCTAAGCGAAAAACTAATAGTGCCGGTGATGTAAGGGACACCGGCGGTAATGGAGTTTCTCCGGACATGGAAATAGTACCGGAAGAGAGTCAAACTCGGCCTAATGCCAAGAAAGCCCTCACAAAGCGAAGAATACGCACTCATTTCTAAGAGAGAGTTGGGAGGAAGGTTATGGAGTTGAACTCCGTAATGATCTATCACCTTGGAGAAGAACTCCGAGGGAGGAAAAGATAGACCTCAATCGAGCTGGTTGCCGAAGTGGACCCGCTCGCCGTCGCGCGGGTTGGGGACGGTTTCCCTGTAGCCGCGCGCCAGTAGCCGGCGACGAGAAGCCCCTCCTTCTCCATGTTCTTGAGGCCCTCCTCATTGAGAGCGCAGGGAATCCAGATTCCTCGGAAGCTCTCCTTCTCCGCTGCTGCTTCTGCCGTCGCCGTCGCCGCCGCTGCTGCTGGCGCCAAACTGAAGGAAGAAGATGAAGCCATTTCTCCGGTGAGAAGATGACCTAGAAGGGGCGGCGCTGGGAGTTCTATGGGGGAAGAACGAGGAAGCTCTGTGCGCGCAGGAGGATTGGGAGGAAAGGAAATGGCAAAGGACTAGTGGAAAGGAGAAGGAAAAATCCAAACCCCTTATATCCACCTAACTGTGCCAAGATTCGTGCAAATGCTACAGTGTAACCGCCATGCGTCGTGGAAGGAACTGGGAAGGACCCACACGATGGTTGCGTCGCCTCGATCTCCACGCACGCATTGAAACGGCGCCTCGGTTCCGCGGACCATGGACCAACCAACGGTCGTGCTGACGGAACGCCTGTCAGATGACGTGACTTGACCATGCTTGTGGCAGGTGGCGTTAGAGACCAAGTTTCGGCTTAGTTTGAAATCGAGCTGGAAAATCCGAGTAACTTGTTGATAGGTCCGACTTATTTTTAAGACCCGGATCGTATTTTTTATTGTGAAGTTTCAGGAACCCTTCAAGATTCTGCAAGCCGAAGATCAAGCTAGACGATGATAAATCTGACTTTGGATCTTGGACACCTCCCGGGGCTGTTGTTGGGGATATACTTTCCGGGTATCCTCATAGTTCCTCACTGACTAGGGTGGCCCAATTCGGGTTAGAGCTTTGCTTCACGGGCGGCCCAGTCAGGGAGAAATACGGAGTCCAATCTGTCTACGGGAAGGCCTAGAAGACTTACCGACTTAGGCCCATAAAGTTACTTGTAGTTCAAGATGTACTCTGTAACCGACTCTCAGTCGTAGCCGGATAAATCTCTCCTGTAAACCCTAGGCTGGATATCTATATAAGCCATCCTAGGGAGAGCCTTTAGGGCACCTCAATAGTCTACAACCTCAACTCGCATAGGCGAAACCCTTGTAACCCATATTCTGGCTCTGCCGTATTACTAGATTGCTAGCAGGAGTAGGATCCATCCAAAGCCGGCGGATTCGAACCTGGGTAAACTTGTGTGCTCACCGTCCCGGAACACCGTACGTCTCACACCCCTCTCTTCCGCACGCCTCGAGGACCCCTCATGGCGTACTTGTCCTCAATCCGATGACATTCTCCAAATTTAATGATCTCTCATTTAATAAAACTCTTTTATTATTTTTGTTCAGAATTTTGTTAATTACTTTAATTAACAAACATTCACATATTCACATCTGAAACATATTTGCTCCAAATGGTGTCGGTATCCCTTAAGTGTGTCATCCTACGGTTCGCGAATAATGCAGACATGATCGAGACCCCTCTCAGATCAATAATCAGAAGCGAGACCTGGAGATCCATACTGACTCCTACACATTCAACGATGACTTCTGTGATCGTGAGATCCTTTAACGCTAGTAACTAAATCCCTTTGTCTCGCGATATATTACATGTCCGAGATTCGATCATCGGTATATCCGTACCTAGTTTGCTCTCGTTGCCGACATGTACTCTTTTCTTGTTCCCGTGATATAACATTCTAGTGATCACATCACTTGCTTGCAAGCTATCTTAATGTGATATCACCGAGAGGGCCCAGAGTATATCTATCCGTCATCGGGATGGAAAAATCCCACTCTTGATCCATGAGCCTCAACATAACACCTTTGTAGCACTGAATCCACCATTATAGTCACCCTGTTACAGTGTGACGTTTGATGTTATCAAGATACTCTTCCGGTGTTAGCAATTAACATGATCTCATGGTCTAAGGACTAAGATTACTTCGTATGATGTTATAGCAATATAAATATAATGACTTTGATCGTAATGCTATACTTTGGATGAATGTTCATCACATCATTCCACCAATGTTGTGACCTTGTTATTAACAACATCCAATGTCCATGATCAGGAAACCTTGATCATCTTGTTAATCAACGAGCTAGTTTATATGAGAGGCATTACTAGGAACTTTGTATTTTGTTTATTAAACACACATTTATTAACGTTTCCAATTAATACAATTATATCATACAAAATAAACATTTATCATAAACATGGAATAAGATAATAACCACTTTATTATTGCTTCTCTAGCATAATCCCTTCAGTCTCCCACTTGCACTAGAGTCAATATATAGTTTGAAAAACTTTGCGTATTGAACACCTATGGCTTTCTGGTGTTGCATATACGTGATTGCTAGTGGTTAACATAATCTCCGGATCTGACAGATTCAGGTCCGTGTGTATTTGCATGTCTTTGCGTCTCTACGCATCACTCATTCTCAAATGAGATGGCATTGTATAAATTTGGTCCTTTGGTGAGACCTTTAGTTCGTTCGGGTTAAAATATGTTGATATTATTATCATACAATATATCTTCATAGTATTAGCCCACTTTGAACCAGACCTAGTTTGATAACAAACTACTTAACACAAATGCCCTCCTTTGCTGCTACTATAGCAGTTATATACTTAGCCTTTTGTTGTAGTGTCCGTCACAATGTCTCAACTTTGGAACTCATCCAAATCCATCATGGAACATCCTTTCCATTACATTGTGCCACCCATAGTCTAAATTGAGATAAATTTAATTTGTATCTTGTGACAAAACTAGTATCAATGTAACACTTTACAATGAACTACCTTTAACTATTTGTCACTTATACATGATATATTCTTGGTTCTTCCAAAGCTCATAAGGTTATCTTTGCTATCGTCCAATGATCACCTTATGAATCATTCTGGTATGTTCTCATAACATTTAGAGCATAGGACATATCTGGATATGTACATATCACGGTATAATCAATCAAAATATTCATGTGATTTTACTCACCAAGTGTTGAAACACTTGAATCTTGATACAATCCTTTTCATGCAGCAAGAACCTTTCTTGTTGTTTCCATATTGAACTCTTTCAATATCTCATATATGTACGTCTGGCATAACCATATTAGCGCCTCAATCTATCCATATAGCATTGATGCTAAATATTCCGGTTTTGCCCAAGTCTTTCATCGAAATCCTATTTTAATGAAATTCTTAACTTGTGTCAATACAAGATACATCATTTCCAATCAACAATATGTTCTCTAAATAATGTATTAGAAATATGTCTCAGCGCTCCCACTTAATTTCTTGCAAATGCAAGCATCTTCATCATCTCCGATGAATTTAAAATCTTTTAACAGTTTCATCATGGTGAAGATTCCAACTCCGCTATGCTTACTTAAACTATTGAAGTTTGCATGCCCTTTTAGCACCCTTTGAATTAACAAAACCCTTCGGACCGTGTCTTGTACACGTCCTAGGTAACTATTCTATTAGAAGAACATTGTTTTGTTTGTTCAACTACCATACATCAAATTATATGTAGTGGTTGCTACATTAATCCGTCAAGGCTAAATATCTCTATGAAAGATCAAATCTTGTCATAGTCAACTCCTTGAACATTGTCGTAAACTTCTTTCCGACATGTCGACTATTTCATAGATGTTAAACATCCATGTCTATTTCTTTATAGATCCAAACATGACCGATAGGCTTCACACCTTTCCGGAGGGCCTTCCAAGTTCAGAAACTTGATTTCTCGTGTATGGATACTATCACGGATTCTATGACTTCTAGTCATTTTATGGAGTCAGGGCCCATCATCGCTTCTTTGCATGTAGTCGGTTCATCATTATCAAAACAATAATGACTTGCTTATCAAATCACACTATTTGATTCTTACCGACCCACACGGTTCAATAGGAACTCTAATCTCTGAGATCAAAACCTTTGTAATCACGGGAGCCATGAGCACTGTGGCCGCCACCGGGACACTTTCCGGCGCTGCGCTACTTAGCACATATAGCTAAGGTTCAACAACCTTATCAAAGTTCTATTGTCCTCCCACTTAACTTTTCGTGAAAAATTCCTTCTCAAGAAACTTGACGTTCCAAGTAACAAACTCTTTTGTCCTTGGTGTTTTGGAGAAATTCCCAACAAATTCTTTGGGATAACCTACAAAGACGTGCTTATCCGACTTTGGTTATAAACATTTTACTTATGCATAGCATACCAAAATTTAAGAAAAGACAATTTGGGTTTTATCCCAAACCATAACTTATATGGTGCCATTTCAATGGATCATGATGGTGCTCTTTTCAGTGTAAAAGCGGTAGTCTCTAAAGCTTCAACCCTTAAAACATAATGGCAGTTTTATAAATGACACCTTTGATCTTACCATGTCAAACATGGTTTGATTTCATCTCTTGAATATGCCATACTCCTATGGTTTATCGGGAAAACACAAATCATGGAACAATTCATCAAATCTTAGGTGTTTTGCTAAACATGTAACTCAAATATCTTCCTTTATGATCGAATCATAAACTCTTTATTTTCTTGTTACAATGATTTTCCACTTCATCTTGAAAGTCTTTGAACAATTTTCAAATGTTTCATACTTCTTCCTTATTATGTAAATATATAGATATATTCACTCAAATTTCTGGAGAAAGCATATAAAGCAAAAAGATCCATCGCATATGTATAATATCCAATAAGTTAGTCATCCGTTCCTTTTGGCCTATGGATAGAGTTTCAATTATCTCGAGGAAAGTCTCACAAGCGTCAATTGATCAAAATCAAAGACTCCAAAAATCCATCAACATGGAGTTTCTTCACGTTTTATTTCCAATATAATTTAAACAATGATGTCACTTCATAAGTGATCTTTTAATAATTTGTCTTGCGACATTTTAGCAATAATGTTTATGGATGTGATTTCTCCAACTAGACTTGTAAAAGTTCATCCATCCTTTATGGAATACGGTAATTATTTGAACAACCATTGTTCTCGTAATATCGGAACAAAATAACAATTATTAAAACAAATCTTGAAGGCTAGGTTTGACGACAACGAAAAACACAATACCACTTTATTTGTTTTTGATGAACATCATCACTTATTCTCTTGCTAGTTACTTAGGCCATTGCAGTTCATGAATTGTGTTGTCCTGTATGACACTTCACACCAAACAATTTGGTATCCAATACCGGTATCCAATACTTAAGAACCACATTGTTTAACAAGCAAGGAATACAGCCATAACATGTATATCTTCTATATACCTAAGCTGGACATTTCCAACTTTTTCTTTTCTGCCAAATATTTTATAGATTCTCTTTCTACAATTCCTTTTCTTTTAAAAGAATCTATCAACATCAATAGTGGTGTCATTCACATGACACATAGTACAAAGCGTGTATAGTCAAATACTAATACCTTTGGACTTGCACTTTGAAGTGGATCACCATCATCAAATGTTTGGTGTTCTTTCAAAAATCCATTCTTTAGTAATCTATCAGTGTAGTAAACATTTTACTTACATCTTCTATTCATCCTTATCATGACAACTTTCATGACCAAAGTACTATAGCCTATAAGGAAGAATCGCGAGTATAATGTTACTTCCCAAAACCTTTTTGGGAGATCCGGATGCTTAGCATCTCCATCCTTCACAAATTCTCATACAATATGAGAACATGTATTTTGCTAAATTATACTTATCATAATGCAACCAAAAACATTGTTTCAGATATCACAATATCTTTCACACATGATGGTTTCTGAAACAATTTCCAGCTCCTATATAATCTCGATATTAAAATAACTTTTGAATATCAATAATCATGGAGGCAAACATGATACTTTAGATACTAACATTGGAATTCTTACTCTTGATTTTATACTACTTATTAAACTTCATGGAGTAAATAGAGTTTGCTGAAAGTTTGCAATAGGACTTCTAAACTTTAAATTGGCATTCAAAACAATACGATACCAGTTCGTAAAGTAAATATCCAAAATTCTATAGTTCTATTATGCAATTAAAACTAAGTATAAGGTAGTGAACAGACGCCAATGACTACAACAAATTATGCAAATTCACTTTGATTTAGTTTATGACAAATTGAGTTCGACTAATCCAAATTAGAAATGAACTCCCACTCAAAAACGACATCCCTCGTGCCTTTTTGGTGATTACATAAACCAAATCCACTACACCAAGTCCGATCATCACGTGAATCGGTGTAGCTTCAAAGGCGAGTATCAATATAGGTATCATATCAACTATATGACTCATGCTTAACCTTTTGGTCCATGTTCCGAGGCCATGTCTATACATGCTAGGCTCGCCAAGTAAGAACCTTAGTACTCGCGTGTGTAAAACTGTCTTACACCCGTTGTATGAAAGCGTAGAGTCGAGTACAGACGATCATCACGTGATGTCTCGAAACACGATCCATAGAACGGTGCATACTTAAGGAATAAAACATTTTTATCTTGATATCTAAAAGAGGGATCATCTTAAAATGCTACTAAAACGCCAAACTAACAATATAAGATGCAAACATCTAATGTGTAAAGTGAGATGATATGGTCCATGCATTTGATCTCTATCATATGCATCATGGTATGATCTCTATCATTCCTTTGTGTGTAAGGTCAAGGTCTATGGAACTTACATGTTGAGTGTGTTGTAAGAGTATCTATCATACATCTACTTACAACAATACCATATCAAGACACTAGCCCAGCAACGATCTAAACTAGACGCCTCTAATTTATCAATTGCAAGTTTTATGTGGCTTAGGGCTTTCAGAGATAGAACCGTTCTTACCTACGAACATGGAACCACAACGAGGATAAACAAGTTATTAGTAACTCGTTGTAAATCAGATATTGACTATAATAGGAGAGACAGACACCCGCCAGCCACTTATGCAGAACTAGTTGCATGTCAGTCGTGGAACCGGTCTCATGTACGATGACATGTAAGGTTGGTCCGGGCCACTTCATCCCACTATGCCACCAATATCCAACATACATAGAAGATGCAATAACATGATCAGCATCGCCCACATATAAACATATATGTACTACCCGTGCAAAGCACCTACGCATAGATCAGGCTCTGATACCACTGTTGGGTTCGCAGCATAGAAAACAAAAATTTCCTACGATGGGAACTACACGCCAAGATCTATCTACTAGATACAAGCAACGGGTGGATATACATCCATAGATAACTTACCCTCGAAGACAACAAATCTTTGTTAACGAGTTGGAACTCGTGGATGATGTACTCATACACTTGCCAATCTCAGATCGTGATGAAGTCCAGCAGGTCCGGCTCCAGCACGTCCATCAGATCCAGCTCCAGCAAGTGCACCACCAAGTCCAGCACCGCAAAGCAGCGGTGCATCCGTGATCGCACACACATCCGGTACCTCGACAACCTCTTTCCCTCGCTCCAGCAAAGCAGTGGAAGAAGCAACTCCTTTCCAGATAAAGCCACCGAGAACATGTATCTCGCTAATCTGAGACCATGGGGGAATAATACTAGAGGGGGAGAGAGATCCTTCACAAGGAGGTGTGAGGAAGAAGGGGTGTGAGGGGGCCTTTTATAGGAGGAGGGGAGGGTACCCCTCCCATGGCCTGCGCCCATGGAGGGTGTCTCTTCACCTCCCCCATTTATGTGGTGGTAACCCTTCCACATTAAAATGCCCCTTCCACATTCTCTTTTAAAGTCTCCAATTTAAATGCATTAAATTTATCCAAATTTAATGCTCTCTCATTTCATAAAACTCTTTTATTATTTTTATTCAGAATTTTTTAATTACTTCAATTAACAAACATTCATATAAAACCCCCTGCAACATTTCAATATTACATGTAGAACCAATTTCAGCAATTTCACCCGAAAGAGTTTCGTTGTCTATTGAAATAATTCCAGCGCTTTCTTAAATCTTTATCTGAAACATATTTGCTCCAAATGGTGTCGGTATCCCTTAAGTGTGTCACCCTATGGTTCGCGAATAATGCAGACATGATCGAGACCCCTCTCAGATCAATAATCAGAAGCGGGACCTGGAGATCCATACTGAATCCTACACATTCAACGATGACTTCTGTGATCGTGAGAACCTTTAACACTAGTAACTAAATCCCTTTGTCTCGCGATATATTACATGTCCGAGATTCGATCATCGGTATCTCCATACCTAGTTTGATCTCGTTGCCGACATGCACTCTTTTCTCGTTCCCGTGATATAACATTCTAGTGATCACATCACTTGCTTGCAAGCTATCTTAATGTGATATCACCGAGAGGGCCCATAGTATATCTATCCTTCATCGGGAAGGACAAATCCCACTCTTGATCCATGAGCCTCAACATAACACCTTTGTAGCACTGAACCCACCTTTATAGTCACCCTGTTACGGTGTGACGTTTGATGTTATCAAGATACTCTTCCGGTGTTAGCAATTAACATGATATCATGGTCTAAGGACTAAGATTACTCCGTATGATGTTATAGAAATATAAACATAATGACTTTGATCGTAATGCTATACTTCGGATGAATGTTCATCACATCATTCCACCAATGTTGTGACCTCGTTATTAACAACATCCAATGTCCATGATCAGGAAACCTTGATCATCTTGTTAATCAACGAGCTATTTTATATGAGAGGCATTACTAGGAACTTTGTATTTTGTTTATTAAACACACATGTATTAATGTTTCCAATTAATACAATTATAGCATGCAAAATAAACATTTATCGTAAACATGGAATAAGATAATAACCACTTTATTATTTCCTCTCGGGCATATTCCCTTCACCACGATGACCTTGAGGTCCAAGAGAGAAATTTCACTATAAGTTTCGTGCTTAATGGGCAACCCCACAGCCTCTCTTTCTATCAATTTTGTGATTGTTTCGGGTTCTCTCATGAGGGAGAGCTCAATATGAATGATAATGTCCATGTAGAGGGAATGCATTCTTGGGAACAGATTTCTGTCCACATGAACACCGATTATTTGCGCAAAAAGAGCTCTACCATCCTGAATCCCACTATCCTTTACTTCTCCACCTTCTTGGCAAATTCTATTTTTGGGAAAGGAGATGTTGGGGCAATGATAGGCCCCGACATAAGTGTAATATATATGGCTCTGCATCCTGAGATGGAGCACAAGGTAAACTAGGGTGCCTTGCTCATCCAGCACTTCTGCCGCCAAAGGTCGGATTCCTCGGGTGACATTCGCTATGGTGGCTTGATCACACAGATTGCCCACGCGAGTGAGTTTATCCTACCCCATGAGAGAGCTATGGTTGGCAGTAAGATTCTAGATGATATTCCATGGCCAGCACCAAATTCATGGGGGTCTACAGACCCCAACGCTCACTCCGTGCTTATCAATTTTATTTTGAGCCTAATGGTGATCTCCACCAAGTTTTGCTTCCTTTTGTCCAAGCTTTTGGTTTGCCAGGTAAACAGAATTAGGTCCTCAATGATGAAGAGTTCCAAGAGGCATTGATATCCTTAGGCAGGATTGCACTCCCGGAAGGTCATCCCAACTGGGAGCACGCAGCCGGTGACAAGCAACAACCGGAGGAGCAAGGAGGAGGGGACTAGAATGCAACAGGCTGGGATGACTATGGCCAACATCATCATCATCAACAACCTTTTCCCCAGCACCATCAGCAAGGTATACCTCCACCTCAGACGTGCTTCAACTATGTCCCGAGGAGTGATTTTGACCAGGTGGTGCATCGCATCGACAATGTAGAAAATACATTGCACAATGTGAACGCTAGCATCGTCAACCTCACCCAACTTTCACCACCTTCATAACCGACTTTTCGAGCCGCTATCCGTACTTCCCATACCAGCAGCCACCACCCGATGATGGCAGCAATAATTGATTCAAGATAGTCCAAGAGCCTAAGCTTGGGGAGGTTAAACTCCTCCCCACCTTTTGCATTCATATTTTCTATTATTCTTTTGATTTATTTCTTTTCCTTCTAGTGCATGTTTACTTTCAATTTTCATTGATAAAATAAAACCCAAAAATATTAGACTAGCTTTTATCTTTATTTGTGAAAATTTCTCTCGACTCTTGTTGATTTTTCTGCAAGTTATTCACTCCTAGTGACTTGGCTATAGAGATGAACGCGAGGAGTTGACCCAAGTGGGAGATGCGAAAGCAAGAGGAGGTATCTCCTTCCTATTTTTCCTCTTCCTGTAAGTTTATTCATGAACATATTGTATTTGTTCGGTTGCACTTGAGTTCTACTCCACACTTAGCTCATTATCTTTTGGGACTTAATCTCAAGGTTAATGTCACTAGTTTGGTTTAGACTTATGACAATTACGATCGGTTAGAAAAACAACCCTTTGGATTAAATTCCAAACTTTTGAGAACAATAGAAAGTGTATTTTGACAATTTTGGTGCCATGTTTTTTTCTTAAGGGCTTAATCTTAGCAGTACTCAACCCCGCATCCTAATCGTTTGACTTGATAATACCTTCTAAAAAGAATTGTTTGATGGAACGAACTTTTTATGGTGGTTGTGGGAGATGCCAAACCAGTTTGGATCAGCTGAAAAGAGATACTTTTTTGGGAAAGAATTATCAGAGTACCCAAACTTCATGGAACTAACAACTCCTATGTCCTATGAACGATCTTGAGTTCATCTCAGATTTTGGTTACGAGTTGGTTACACATTGACAACATTGCTGAGATGGGCAAAATTTTAGTTCCACGGTCCCAAGTACTTGAGTAAAAAAACAAAAAATTACCATCGAGGTATGAGCTAAAATTATTCAATTATTATGAGAGCATTAGTATCACCTCAACACCTAAAATGAAGAAAACTAGAGTTCTTGAAAAACAAGAAAGAGATGGGGTGTTAGATAGCCATGATTTTCGAAGTGGGTGTTAATAAAAAGCTCTAATTTTATCCTTCTTTCGACATCTACTTGTGCACCCATAATTTTGACTAAAAGCATCCTTGCTTGAAAATATTTTTACTCTCATAAAGAGGGGCACTTAAAAGAATTGGTTCGCAAGCCTAGCCAATTTTTTAACAGTCTCTTTTGATTTTAAGAACTATTAGCTAGCGAGTTACTTGCGATTAGGAAGCGAACTTAAGTGCAATTGTTCAGATATATTATGCTCATGTTTAAGGTTGCATAATTTGAGAAATATGATACAACCTCGAACATGTGAGTTTTCTCTTGATTCAATTTCTGGCTATTACTCATTATAGCTCCGTCACTCGAGGGCGAGTAACACCTAAGCTTGGGGAAGTTGATAGCTCCAAATTTCCACACTTTTTATCATTGTTTTTCCTTTTGTTTATTGCCAGATTTCACTAAATTTTATCCTTTTCACTAATGTTAACATCGCAACTAGCGAAACCTTGGTTTCTTGGGATGGTTTTCCGGAAATGAGCATTTTTTGGAAGATCCGTTAGCATTTATGGGCTAATCACGCCTAAAGAAACAAATCCCCAATTGGAGCACCTTTCATTAGAGGCATTCTGAGTGCATAACAACCACTGGTACGGTCGGGATGCGCCTGCACCGTTCGCCCATACGACCCGCCATCAGCTCCATTATATCAATACAAACAACTTTCATGAAAGGGAGACAACAAAAAACACAACACAGTTGTCGCAAACACATCCAGAAGAGGGGAGATCAGATCTGGAGAAGGAGAAGAACACCGTCTCATTCTTCGACGATCCCTAGCCTCTAAACCATTTACTCCACCATCTTCCCCATGTGTACTTAGAGAGAGATAGAGAGAGATTGGCACTTGTAAGATTAGGGTTTGATACTTTGATCTACCTTGGTTTGTATTTTGTTCGATCTTCAAACGGTATTGTGGCTTGCAACGGTAACTTTGAGATGATTTCTATTTGCAATACAATTATGCATTTGATCTATCTTCCTCTCATGTCTGAGTAAACCCCTATAGGCTTGGGAGATGTAGGGGATTCGTAAGATGTGTTGTGCCTCCTTGGTTTCCATCTTTTTGTGATTATTGTAGTGATTATTAAATTGTGAGAATGAATATCTATGTTTGCGTAATGCTTGTTATCCAATTTAAGGGCATGGGTGACATGATCTAGAGACCTCATAGGTATGAAATTATATGCTAGCGAATCGGCGACCCCCAAGTGAATATCAATGAGGAACTAGTACTACTTGAGGAAAACAAGGAACCATCAAGATTAAAGCCTTGATCTGGTCAAAAGACCTTAATTAATGTGCTGTCCATTACTGTGGTAACAGGCAGATGGATCATTGGGACTAGGAAGAATTGGACATGAGGACTCCCAGTCAGTATATGGGTTGCTTTCCTACTCACTTATAAATAAGAAATATCACAATCACTTATTCCATTTTATTTATCTGGCACCTTCATTATTACCATGAACCATTTCTCTCTACGCCTAACTTCTCACCTGCAGGAACCTCAAACACTTTTCTCACCTTTACTTTTATGTTATTTAATTCTCACTTTTTCCTTTACTCAAGTTTCCTCTATTAGTAACTCACCCCTTTCCACCTCAACTATTGCAGTCAATTCACTCAAGACACGTGACACCTTGAGTGCGATAGAAACGCCACACAAAGACACTTACCTAAGCTCCTTTTTGGGATCGATATAAAAACTAGAATTAATACTTCCGCAAAAACATGCTCTGGCGAACCTGTGCACTTGTAGGCCATCAATGACCTTTAAGCCCGTGCATTTCCAAAAGATACCTGCAAGGCGGTTGACATTGCAAGAACATATGCGAGGTGTACAGAAATAACATAGGATATCTATGAGCTTAGGTCGACGAATGTTGTCCTTAGCGCTAGGTTGGATGCCTAGGAGGAAAGAATAAATGCAATGCAGAAGAATTTGGATAGTCAAGAAATTGATGATAACAAATCTTGCATAGCTGCAGAGAGCACTAGTCGACCATAAGTTAGTGTGCAATCACCTCTTCGAAGAATGTCTCAAGTTGTCCATCCTACCCCAGATGTGGCACTTTCTGATGCCATAGATCTCAGAATTCCTTAAGTGGCACCTCGCTACGTTCTACCTCCTTGTGGTGCTGTAATTACTCTCCCATCAAGTGTTATACTACAAGAGAAAAGAGTTTTTGTGACAAATCACTTTCGTCACCGAAAATGCCATTTCCGTCACTAAGTACTCCCTCGTGACGAAATTGTGGCATCACCAGGGTCATCACGGAAGCTCCATCACAGATTCTTTTATAGTGATGGAATACAAATTTTCGTCACGCAAGATTGAGCTTTGGTGACGGTCCTTACGGCGTCATATAAGATAGGTTATCCGTGACGGACCTTCTACGTCACCTAAAATAGGAAAATCTCTCACTGTTTAGCATATTCGTTGACGAAATATGCCGTCACGGAAGATTTATGGCGTCACGAGGATTCTGGCAGGTGGGACCTGCAATGCTGACGTGGCAGCTGGCAGGTGGGTCCCACCATGATGACGTGGCATATGACAGGTGGGTCCGACGATGCTGACGTGGCAGCTGGCAGGTGGGTCCGATGATGATGACGTGGCAGCTGTCAGGTGGGTCCGACGATGCTGACGTGGCAGCTGGCAGGTGGGTCTGACGGTGCTGACGTGGCAGCTGGCAGGTGGGTCCAACGATGATGACGTGGCAGCTGGCAGGTGGGTCCCACCACGATGACGTGGCATCTGACAGGTGGGGCCAATGCGATGACATGTCACCTTCGTGTGGGGCCCGCGGAGATGACGTGGCAGCTGGCAGGTGGGTCCAGCGACGCTGACATGGCAGCATGTAGGTGGGGCCGTCAACGATGACGTGGCGTCTACATGTGGGGCCCGCGATGATGACGTGTCATTTTTTGGGCCGGCCCATTCGGAACTGCCTTGTGGGCCGGGAGGAATGTGACGCCGTCACCAATTTTTTTGCACGGACAAATTTGATTAAAAATTGAAATTCCATGCAAATTACGAAACAAAATTAAATGGAAGCAAATATTTGAAATGGCAGAAAATTTATAAATATGAATTGTATCACACGCAAACTTTAAAATTCTGGTAGACTGAAACTGCTGTATCAAACTCGAATGACTAAAGGAATAAAAAAACAATGTTTCGGCCCACCCGGCCCATTAGCGCAGAGATTTTTGCCCCAAGTCACGAGGACTGGGACTAGGAGTCGCTACGACATCCTCAATAGGTAACTAAGCATGCCATCCATTTCCTTCTGCCTCTTCTCAAATGCCAGACGATTCGCTTTGCTAGACTTTTTCACTGCTTCAAGTTCATCATCCTGCTTCTTTCTCATCTCTTCAAATCTCCTTTCCTGCTCTTGCATCCGTTCCTCCATCTCGCGTTGAACCCTTTCAGCTGCATTCAACGAATCTTGCTCCTGACTTGATAACTGTTCTTCTAAATCACGGATGCGCCCAGCTGAGACGCTAGACCTCTTGGAAGCAGATGAAACTCTGATGTTGGAAAGGAAAGTAATTGATCTTGAATTGTTCTGGTCTCTCAGGACTTCTTCAACAATCTCCAGATCAGTTTTGGGAATCCAATCTTCTGGGTGTGGTCCCATTTTCTGAAGCACCATCTCAGTCTACAATAGGATAAAAAATAGCAAGTCCATAGTTAGAAGAAATCAAATAATTAGACAAACTAATGAGAAATGTGTAGCACATAAAATAATTTACTTACATAAGCTTCTGCTGATTTCTGGGACATCATACCATCCTTGTTAGTGTGGCTTGCTTTAAAGAAAGCAATCGGGGAGGTATCGACATCCTCTGTCTTCTGAGATTTCTACAAGAATTATGACACGATGAATTATAAGTGTGTATGGCATGTTAACAAAAAGAAGTAGGTGTTGCATCTGAAGAGTTCGAATACTCACAAGTGCATGGTAATGCGCAACAAAGCTTCTTGAGCCAGTGGTGTGTTTCTTCGTCACATCATCTTTGTTCTTCTTGTTACTCTCGCAGATTGCCTATGTACAGATGCATGAATTTAGTATTCCACAGTATAGTAGTATGTCTGCGATAGATGTAGCTGAAACAACAGGAATCGTGTACCTTGTAGTGCTCATCATGCCATATATCAAGAAGCTCTGCCCAGTTTTCCTCGTCTACCTCTTTTGGTTTCAACAATAAAGCTTGCTCGCGGGTTAGATCTTTAACATCTTTCCAATAGACCTTTTTCAGCCTCCAACGTTGTTGGCGAATACCTTTCTATAAAATGTCGGTGCAAATGTCTTTGCCAAGGTCACCACTGCTGTCCATTGTAAATTTTCCCTGCAGATAACATGGAACACAAATTCATATCAGCATCGAATGACAGAATTGTTAAAAAATCATCCACCAATGAGACATTTTATATGGAAAATGAATAAGAGGTTAACGTACTTACAGTTATAGACTTAATGGTTTCCGAAATAGTATCTTTCAGACGACCTTCCTTGTCACCATACTGCTTCTAGTGGGTTGCCAGTGGCATCTTGCTGCGTATGTGAATGCCACACTCTAAACTCAGTTTTGCTGCTTGCACAGGATCGGTGGGTCTCCTCATGCCAGGAGTGAAGTTGATCTGCATCTTAGCCCCTCCATTCCTTCTAGACCACTCGTGTACCCCATGCCCCATAGTAGGTTTGCGTACATTACGCTTTTCCTTTAGAGCACCCTTGTCTACAATTGCAACTGAAACCAGTGACAAAGCAAGAGTCAAGACTTCAATTGAAATTTTTTCAACTAAACCAGTGAATAAATTGTAAGACGTGCTGTCAATACCTTCCCGTTTGCTGCGGACAAGTACATTCTCCTCAGGTGAGTTGCTTCCTCTAGAGGTTTGAATTAGCATGGGCGAGGATTCATTTCCATTAGTACCCCCTTCCCCTGCTTTCTGGGTAGGGGTCTCTGTTTCACCATTATCTTGAGTCTCTGCATTTGCTGCTGACCTTGTTACAACATTTGGAGGCACAAAGTATTTTGAGCGCTTCTGCTTCTTTTCTTTTGTAGAACCTTCCGTTACCTGCATTCTAATAGATCAAGCCATAAATATTAAAGCAATCTGTACATATCCTACATGTGAAGGCAGGAGAATGCTGCATTTCTTCACCTTAGAGGAAGATTTAACAACATCATGGTCCTCTTCATCCGGAACAAACACATCATCATCAGTTGGCTCGTCGGCAGGATCAGGTTCATAATTAGGGTCCTCGGTGATATCCTTCTCCTGCGGTTGTGCCTCTTTTCGTGTTGTCACTGCCACCGGTTTCTTAGCAGTACCAAACACAAATTCACGCGCCATCTCCATGAAATCCTCCATTGGCTTGCCATGTTCAATAGCATTCTGCTTCAGTGCTTCAGACATACGAGACACGTTCTCCTCCATCACTTGTTTCCTAACATTTTGATATGCGTCTGCTGTTTTGACTTGAGTAACTGAAAACAATCAAGCAAAGGAAAGTCATGATCATACTCATTAGTACAAACAGAGTAGACAAGATCATTAAAGCAAAAATTATGTGATCCATACTATAAAATAAACATGCTCACAAAACATTATTCTATTGCCTCCAAATCTCGTATCGTCATTCAGTTAACTGTCTAAACCCTACTGTCAACAAGTTCAGTTAAGTGTCAGGTTCAGTGTATTAGGTATCAAGTTGTTCAGTTGCGTCAGTTAAGACGCCAAGCAGCAGGGTTTATCCAACAAGTTGTGCCCTATTGCCTGAACCATTATGTAGGAATAGAAACCTAAATCTAACACATATTTATAAGATCGGATCATAGGGTGTCATGCTCAACACATTCATGGCATCTGGAACCATGATCTATGAAATTAAAACCCAAGACAAGCACATTGTCGAAGGATTCAGATCATAGGGTGTCATGTTCAACACGTGTTAGGCATCTCGAACCATGTCTATGACCTAAAACCTAGATCTTGCACATAAGCTGCAGCATCTTGAACAACGATCTACACATGTTGATCTACTAGAACTCATGCTTGACTAATCTAGAAAGAGGCATAGACCTAGGGCGGCAGGAAAATGACCTGGGCGTTTATGCTTTTGCTTCGGTGTCGGTGGTAGCACATTCCGGCGTGGTGTGCCGCTTCAAAGACTGCCGGACATGTCGCCCGCTGCAGAGGGAAATCCGCCGGCAACCAACGCCTTGCTTGACGGATCTAGGGTCGAGGAAAGTGGCGATAGGGTTTTAGGTGGGCGGTGAACAAGGAAGAGAATTAGGGGATGGGTATGCGGGAGGTGGGGGCATGCCGTTTTTAAAGTGTCGTGGGGGCGGCAAATTATTAGCGCCAAAATGGACGGGCGGGTGGAAAACAAAAGAGGTGGGAACGAAATTTTTCGGTACACCAGTGGAGGGAACGAAAACCATTCATTGTAAATTTGATTGGAAAAAACAGAGGGAACGGAGCGGGAGGTTTACAAGTGGGGATTATCTCAAATTACATATTGTAATTAAATAAATCCTAACACATGCAACGGTTTAGGTTTTGCCTCTACTTAGACCTCCCGTGCGGAATTTGTAATATGGTTTACAAGCCGGGATTATCTCTAATTCATTGTACTATAAATTTATTTGGCCATGAACCATATTAAATTATTTGAATAAGTCATTTGTTTATATATGAAAAGGAAAACAAAATATGTTCATTCACGTACAACAGTTGGATTACTGAGCAAACAATACCATTAGTTTCCTTCATTCCACAACTCCAACTTGAAAGCTAAAGCACAATATCACTTAAACAAGTAAACCTCATTGATTCAAAAAACAAACAGAAGAGCAGAATTATTTCACATATTAGATATGTAGCCAGCAAAGTTTTCTAACATCCACCAAAAGGTAGGTGATCTCATTAGACTTTACACCCAGAAACTCAGCAAATAGTTTTGCAACTAGGAACAGGGGCGGATCTGCTTGGTCACAACCTGATGCACATGCAACCGGGTAGAAAAAGCATTTTTAGTCTGACATATTAGACTTAAGCATAGTATATCACGAAAACTTAAACAGAGTGCATCAGGGTAAGTTTAATCCTAGATCCTCTTCCTAGTCTAGGAAGAGGCAGACATGGAAATCTGATAGGGTCAGGACACGGTCTAGACGTCCGTACTAGCCCTCTGACATCTCCTCCTCCTTGACAGGCATGGTCTGCGTGTCCCTGTCACCGCCACTGCCATCATCGTCGCTGTCATCGTCGCTGCTGGTGGTGTACTCCTGGCGGGAGAGCCTACCGCCGTAGATTGTGACGACCAGCTCCCTGTTGCCAGCATAGTAGTCGAACGCCAGGATGTTGGCTAGCAAAATAGTGTAGCACTTGACGAACTTGGGCCAGCCCCTGCGGAGGTACAAGCGGTCGTCTCGATGATCAAAATACATCTCCACATCGAAGGTCGGCCTGCTGTTACGCTCCCAGACACGCACAGTGTTGGGCTGTTCGCCGCTGATGTAATCTTTGAAAGCATGGCAGAGGGAGAGCTTGTCCCACTTGTCCTCATGAAGGATGCGGATGAACATAAAGTCGGGGTTCAGATACAGCGGCAGATGGGGTGGTGGAGACGGTTACGGCGATAGCGATGGCGATGGCGATGGCGACAGAGAAGTGGCCCTGCCCTTGCCGCTGCCCCTGCCCGTACGACGACGCCTCTTCTTGACAATGCGGGTTGCCGGCATACGCGTCTGTCCTTCACGTCCCTTGCCCGCCGTCGCCTTGGCACCCCTGAGCATGGACACCGGCGTAGGCGACAAATCATTTATTCTTATAAATATGAAGACGAAACCCTCTCGGTTACGCCACCCTTCTGAATGCGCTTTCTTTGAGTATATGAGAACAGCTTGTCCCTCTTCTAGATCTGTGCTCTGTACGAAACACTTCCACCCATCTGGATCGAAGAAGAGGCAATCATCCTTTTCTATCTTGAAGTCGATGGGGGTGATCTCCTCTTTAGGAAGACACACTCCAGTTGAGCCTCCCTCACAGATTTGTAGAGCATTAACAACCTTCTTAGGCAATTTCTGATCAATACAAAACAACATATATAAGTTAGTAAGTCGATGTCATAAACCACATAGACAAATTGCATACACGCATGGCAACAAAAAAGAATTAAAAGAAAGTTATATGAATGTACCATGTGGTACAGCTTAAGATTCGTTTTGGTCAAGCGGGTTACGAATGGCAACCCGACAATTTTGCCCATGTTCGATTGAAGTTCCAGCAAATGCTCTTGCTCACTCTCAATAAGCCGGCATCTTTGGGCGATGAGTGGTCCGAGATCACGCTTCTGCGAAGATGCTCCTGCCATGTTAAAGAATGGGCTGCGCATACAAATTTAGCACACATTAACAAATGGTAAAAGTGTAGGAAACACAATATAGGTATTACAGCGTCACAACAACGTATTTCATCACAACAATACAAATATTGTTTCTGCAAATACTTGCAAGTTATTACAATGCTACAAGCACTAGTCATAGCATAGGAAAGCTCTAGACTCCTATTCTGTCAGATATAAGTTCTCTAAGAACTACCTTTGCTGTGTTGGATTTTAGGCACATCGTAAGTACTACATTAGTTCTTGCCATATATAGTAGCTAGATGGCCGATCTTTTTTGGGAGACTAGGAAGTTTAGGCCTATTTCTTATAGAAACAGATCATAGCTAGTAATTATGTTCTGTTTTAGTCACCAGAATATAATGCTTCAGCGATTTAGCACATCAGAGATGGCAAGTTAGTGTATGTTCTTCCATTTCTGATGTTGTGGTTGCATGTGGTACAACCGACCCCAAAACTGTCCCTCTATGCATCATGTTGTTGTACTTTCTAGGCATGTGTTTCTGGTTCATTGTCATTCATGCTCTGGACCTTGCTTACTGCTAGTTGTTTCCTTGCAACAAGGAAAACAACCAGGTGGTATTTTTTACACATGAACATCCATCCATAATTCCATCATCGACAATTTCTTAAGACATGTCATGCCTAACTAATTTATCATCTATATATGTGTGTGTCCAAACAAGTTCCATTTTTCATATCAAGATGTAGCTAGCTAAACTTGTTATGTTTGATGGAGAGAATGAATGTGATCTGGTCATCTTGGTGATGGCAGAATGATGCATTATTGTGCACCAAGGAAATGGACCACCACCAAACTTCACTTTGAATCTCTGGCTTGTCAGTATTGTACATTAGATTTACCTTTTCATGCCTGATGTGCTAAGTTATAGCTATAGTGTATTCCTACCTATTAGGAAAACATTTATTCACAAGTGTTATCTGTTGCTCACCCTTGGCTAAGATTTTCAAGAAGTGGCACATGTTCTAACATGTTCTAGTTTCTCTTATTTGCAGGCACACAATGATGCAACTTCCTATAAGTACAAGGTTATCAAGTATTGGGATATAATGAGCACACTTTACTCATGGGGTCGAGCTACTGAGCAGGAGCTAGGACTGCAGCTGAAAGCCGTGCGGAAATGGCGGACGAAAACGCTAACAATGACAACATCATTGATCAAGCTGTGTTGATATAATGAGCAGACAAGTGTATTTGTGGATACATTGATCTTTATTCATGTTGTAGTTGATTTTTATTTTTAAAATATCATATTTTATTTACATTATGTAATTGAATTTTGAAGCCAAATGTGTTGTTGATTTCACAATTGGCTTAAAATGGCAGCCAAACAGAAGCTGTAAATCATTTCATTTCAGAATTCCAGGTGGCAGCCAAACAAAAAAATTCATTAAGGAATTTAAATTCCATCCAAATGAAGTGACATGGGGATTTCATTTCATTTCATTTAAACCAAATGAAATGAATGCATAGGAGCCAAACGAGCCCTAATATATTTTCCTACACATGCATTGTAGAGTTCAGACCTTATGCAATGTTTCCTTCCAGTAGTGTTTGATTCATGGGATTGTAATGTGCACGAATTATTCCAGTAGGTACACTAGTGTATTTTCATGGGAAATCTAGCTTCAGCACATAGCTCGTGGAAAACCCTACTGGACAAACAATGCAGACATGATTTTAGTGGGCAGCACAAGTAAATCCAACATGATTGGGCTCACCTTCAGCGCGGAGCAAGGTTGCGGAGATGCGGTCAACACCGACGGGCCGGTGTCGCGGTGGTGTGGCCGGAGTCGATGCGGACGTGCACGTCGTTACAGGCGACGGATGCGTTTCGGAGATGCACGACGGCGTGGCTGTGGAGAAGCGCGGTGGCGGGGTTGCAGAAATACGATCGTCGGTGGCTGGACGATCCTGACGGAGGCGATGCGGACGGCCATGGCAGCGATGCGGAGATGCGGATGGAGAGGAGCAGTTTGGGGAAAGTACGAGAAGGGGCTAGGATATCTTCAGGGATAGAATTTTTCCCCAATTAGGTAAACTATTATTTGTACTGACATTGGTGCATGTTGGACCCACTTATACTAACATTGGTGCATGTGGGACCCACTTATCAATGTTTAAAATAGCGGGTTATTTGATTTAGCGGCGCCGATTTTAAAAGCTATCAAAAGCTATAGCGGAGCTATAGCGCGCTATGCCCATTTAGCGGGTTTGCTAAATAATGATTTTAAAAAAAGAGCAGTACATATTGGTATATATATCAATAATTTACAAATATTTGACAGTTTTATAGATCAATGCTCTAATCAACTCGCTTATAACAGGTTTGACAGTGCATAGTGCATATTGCATAGTAAAATTTGAAACAGAGCCACTTATACTAGCATTGGTGCATGTGGGACCCAATGGCATCTGTGGTTCCTGTTTGGCTGAGTTTGGGCAAAATTTGACCCTGATGACACATGTGGGTCCAGTTACACTAGCATCGGTGCATGCGAGTACCGATGACATATGTGGTTATAGTCTGAGTGAGTTTGGGCAAAAGTTTGACTGAAATTGTGCAAAAGTTGACCCCGATGACACATGTGGGCCCACTTACACTAGCAATGGTGCATGTGGGACCTAATGGCATATGTGGTTTCAGTTTGACTGAGATTGGGCAAAAGTTGATCCCGATGACAAATGTGGGTCCAATAACACTAGCTTAAAATAACTTTGTAACGCTTGCGTTTACAATTCTAGACTTTCATCAAGGCAAGTTTATATCTGTTGACAATCATATTCCTTTGAACTAGTATAGCCAGTGCACAAACACAACTGAACACACATATAACATTATATAGATAAGTTTGCTAGCTCACGGTACTTTAAGAAACAAGCATACTAAAGTAGTTCAACTTAGAAAGTAAACAACAACAAAGTACCACGATTTGTACTACATAAACAACATACAACATCACGAATATAACTGGCTATAGTCTAGTAACGTGCATTAATTCCATCCAGTGGCGTTGGAGGCGGTGGGGTCGGTGGTTTTGTCGCCCCAGGCAGTGGTGGTGGTGTCGCCCCAGCCAACGGTGGTGGTGTTGCCCCAGCCAGTGGTGTCGTTCTGCTCGCCGTCCTGGTCATCTTCGCCCGCTTCCCGTGAGCGTTTGGCGACATGCACCACCTCTCCATCCGCCTCTTCTGCTCCCCAGACCGCCTGCTGCTCTTCCTAGATCGCCCTCGCCTATTCCCTTTCAGCCTGCTGCGTTGCATCATCCTGCTCGTCATCTGCATCACTCTGGTCTGCAGCAGATGCCTCCTCGGCCGCAGCTTTTGCCGCCTCGGCCTTAGCTGCTGCCGCCTTTTCTGCTGCATTAATTGCAGCCTTGTGAGTCCCCCGGTCTAGCCCGTCCCTTAAGTTAATGAGCTTACGATACAACTCGTAGGCAACATACCCGTCTCTTGCTGCATACTCTAGGTTCATCGCGGAAAGTGGCTTGTTCTCCCATACTTCGTGGCCATCGTCCGGGAGTGCCTTGCAATTCCCGAGATCTCTGTCAATGATGATCACTGCTAGAGATAAGATCCTGTCCCTGTCATACGGCTGATTCCAATGGAACCGTTCTTTGGTCTTAAACATGTCTTGGATGTCGATGTGGTACTGTTCTGGAATGGTGATATCCTCATGTGCAAGCTTCTCTTTATCACTCCTGATGTCCACGCTAGCGGAAGTGATCCCCTTTTCCTGAAGGAACTCTGCCAGTTTCGGATAAGGCTCCCTTCTCCTGCAGTATAAATGCAAATTAAGACATGCAAATAATTTGGATGATGTACAATTATTTGATGATAATGTTAAACAAGGTAATTGCATAACCGTACCATTAGGCCATGTACAACACCCACAGATCATGCATAATACTTGAACTAACATGTCTAAGTATTTGAAATAAACGAGTGCAAGCAATGTATTTGCATTGGCTAATTATACATGATCTCAAATGGAAAATAAAAATATGCAAATAACCAGTTTCGGACAAGGCTCCCTTCTACTGCAGTATAGATGCAAACTATGACATGACAATAATTTGGATGGTGTACAATTATTTGATGACAATGTTGAACAAGGAAATTGCGAAACCGTGCTATTAGGCCACGTACAACGCCCATAGATCATGCATAATACTTGATCTAACAAAATCCACAAGGACTTAAACCTATAGGAATTAAACAATGCACATAGGAAAAATTTCTAAGGATCAAAATCCTCCAAAATTCATATGAGATTCCTTTGAATCAAACAAGCCCTGCATCAAAGGAGGCCTGATATGAAAACGTTCGTACAAGGTACAATCCTATGAATCAAACATGTGCTGATGGAAAAAATATAGGGATTGAATCCTATACAAACCCATAGGAAATCCTTTGAATCAAAGGAGGCCTGAAATAGAAATGCCCATCCTTAGTACGTATATTACCTGCAGTAGTGGAACACGAGGATAGTCTCCTTCAGGGCGATCTGGACGACGAAGAGCTTTTGTGATGGAGCTTCGTCCCGCCTATTCCTTGTGTACTCGAGGTCGAGTCCGAGGAACTTGTAAGTATCTTTCTCGAGCAATTGCTCGAACTTCTCCAGCATGTGATTCAAGTAGTTCACATCGTTGGTGTACACCACCTCCATAATCTTCGTGCCATAGGCATAGATGGGCTTGATGTCAACCGTGGTTTTCCCGTCATCGAGGATGTCTCCATAGGGATCCCTGGATGCTGAGTTCCCCGTCGTGTGGAGGAGGAAGACGCGGGAGGAAGAAGAACAAACGAGAAGCGAACGTGTTGCGGTTATTGTGGTGTTACGGCGGCGGTGGAGTCGAGGCGGAGGGCCCTAGTCGACCTGTTACGGTGCGATGCGGTTAGTGCGGTGCAGTGTGGTCAGTTTTGTTACGGTGCGACGCGTTTAGGAGTGGTGTGATGCGGTTATTGCGGTGCAGTGGGGTAAGTTTTAATTTGTTACGGTGCGACGTGTTTAGGTGTGGTGCATGCGATGCGGTTATTGCGGTGCAGCAGTGGGATCAGTTTTGTTACGATGCGACGCGTGTAGGTGTGGTGCGGTCCGGTCGTGGCTGCAAACTTTCAACAATTGAACGCACAGGGCTTTCACCAATCCTCTGGTCGTGGCTGCAACTTAATTTCAAAAATTGAACCCACAGCTTTCCTACAACTTTCAACTCAAGTTTGACCAAAGCTTGTACAGTGCATAACTAATTCAAAATATCTCATAAAAATTGAAAACCTACACACTGATAAATTTTACGTGAACTAGTTGACACGAAATTTTTTACACTTGAAACATTTCATTCTCATCAAAATAACAATCCCGCATATGAGCTTCCACATAGAATGTACCATGACTCACGTGGGTCCACATACACAAGCATTGGTGCAAGTGGGCCCAATAGCATATGTGGGTCTAGTTTGACTAAGATTGGGCTTAAGTTGACCCTGATGACACATGTGGGCCCACATAGCTAGTAGCGGTGCATGTGGGACCTTATGGCATCTGTGGGTCCAGTTTGACTAAGATTGGGCTTAAGTTGACCCTGATGACACATGCGGGCCCACATAGCTAGCAACGGTGCATGTGGGACCCTATGGCATCTATGGGTCCAGTTTGACTAAGATTGGGCTTAAGTTGACCCTGATGACACATGTGGGCCCACATAGCTAGTAGCAGTGCATGTGGGACCCTATGGCATCTATGGGTCCAGTTTGACTAAGATTGGGCTTAAGTTGACCCTGATGACACACGTGGGTCTAGTTTGACTAAGATTAGGCTTAAGTTGACCCTGATGACACACGTGGGTCCACATACACTAACATTGGTGCATGTGGGCCCAATGGCATCTATGGTTTCTATGTTGACTCATATCGCCGCAAAAGTTGACCCTGATGACACATGTGGGTCCACTTAGCTAACATTGGTGCATGTGGGACCCTATGGCATCTGTGGGTCCAGTTTGACTAAGATTGGGCTTAAGTTGACCATGATGACACGTGGGCCCACATAGCTAGCAGCAGTGCATGTGGGACCCTATGGCATCTGTGGGTCCAGTTTGACTAAGATTGGGCTTAAGTTGACCCTGATGACAAATGTGGGCCCACATAGCTAGCTGCGATGCATGTGGGACCCTATGGCATCTGTGGGTCTAGTTTGACTAAGATTGGGCTTAAGTTGACCCTGATGACACACGTGGGTCCAGTTTGACTAAGATTGGGCTTAAGTTGACCCTGATGACACACGTGGGTCCACATACACTAGCATTGGTGCATGTGGGCCCAATGGCATCTGTGGGTTCTATGTTGACTCCTATCGCCGCAAAAGTTGACCCTGATGACACATGTGGGTCCACTTAGCCAACATTGGTGCATGTGGGACCCTATGGCATCTGTGGGTCCAGTTTGACTAAGATTGGGCTTAAGCTGACCCTGATGACACATGTGGGCCCACATAGCTAGCAGCGGTGCATGTGGGACCCTATGGCATCTGTGGGTCCAATTTGACTAAGATTAGGCTTAATTTGACCCTGATGACACATGTTGGCCCACATAGCTAGCAGCGGTGCATGTGGGACCCTATGGCATCTGTGGGTCCAGTTTGACTAAGATTGGCCTTAAGTTAACCCTGATGATACATATGGGCCCACATAGCTAGCAGCGGTGCATGTGGGACCCTATGGCATCTGTGGGTCCAGTTTGACTAAGATTGGGCTTAAGTTGACCCTAATGACACACGTGGGCCTAGTTTGACTAAGATTGGGCTTAAGTTTACCCTGATGACACACGTGGGTCCACATACACTAGCATTGGTGCATGTGGGCCCAAGGGCATCTGTGGGTTCTATGTTGACTCATATCGCCGCAAAAGTTGACCCTGATGACACATGTGGGTCCACTTAGCAAACATGGGTGCATGTGGGACCCTATGGCATCTGTGGGTCCAGTTTGACTAAGATTGGGCTTAAGTTGACCCTGATGACACATGTGGGCCCACATAGCTAGCAGCGGTGCATGTGGGACCCTATGGCATCTATGGGTCTAGTTTGACTAAGATTGGGCTTAAGTTGACCCTGATAACACATGTGGGTCCAGTTTGACTAAGATTGGGCTTAAGTTGACCCTGATGACACACGTGGGTCCACATACACTAGCATTGGTGCATGTGGGCCCAATGGCATCTGTGGGTTCTATGTTGACTCATATCGCCACAAAAGTTGACCCTGATGACACATGTGGGTCCACTTAGCTAACATTGGTGCATGTGGGACCCTATGGCATCTATGGGTCAAGTTTGACCAAGATTAGGCTTAAGTTGACCCTAATGACACATGTGGGCCCACATAGCTAGCAGCGGTGCATGTGGGACCCTATGGCATTTGTGGGTCCAGTTTGACTAAGATTGGGCTTAAGTTGACCCTGATGACACACGTGGGCCCAGTTTGACTAAGATTGGGCTTAAGTTGACCCTGATGACACACGTGGGTCCACATACACTAGCATTGGTGCATGTGGGCCCAATGGCATCTGTGGGTTCTATGTTGACTCATATCGCCGCAAAAGTTGACCCTGATGACACATGTGGGTCCACTTAGCTAACATTGGTGCATGTGGGACCCTATGGCATCTGTGGGTCCAGTTTGACTAAGATTGGGTTTAAGTTGACCCTGATGACACATGTGGGGCCACATAGCTAGCAGAGGTGCATGTGGGACCCTATGGCATCTGTGGGTCCAGTTTGACTAAGATTGGGATGAAGTTGACCCTGATGACACATGTGGGGCCACATAGCTAACATTGGTGCATGTGGGACCCTATGGCATCTGTGGGTCCAGTTTGACTAAGATTGGGCTTAAGTTGACCCTGATGACACATGTGGGGCCACATAGCTAGCAGAGGTGCATGTGGGACCCTATGGCATCTGTGGGTCCAGTTTGACTAAGATTGGGCTTAAGTTGACCCTGATGACACATGCGGGACCACAAAGCTAGCAGCGGTGCATGTGGGACCCTATGGCATCTGTGGGTCCAGTTTGACTAAGATTGGGCTTAAGTTGACCCTGATGACAAATGTGGGCCCACATAGCTAGCAGCGATGCATGTGGGACCCTATGGCATCTGTGGGTCTAGTTTGACTAAGATTGGGCTTAAGTTGACCCTGATGACACACGTGGGTCCAGTTTGACTAAGATTGGGCTTAAGTTGACCCTGATGACACACGTGGGTCCACATACACTAGCATTGGTGCATGTGGGCCCAATGGCATCTGTGGGTTCTATGTTGACTCCTATCGCCGCAAAAGTTGACCCTGATGACACATGTGGGTCCACTTAGCCAACATTGGTGCATGTGGGACCCTATGGCATCTGTGGGTCCAGTTTGACTAAGATTGGGCTTAAGCTGACCCTGATGACACATGTGGGCCCACATAGCTAGCAGCGGTGCATGTGGGACCCTATGGCATCTGTGGGTCCAATTTGACTAAGATTAGGCTTAATTTGACCCTGATGACACATGTTGGCCCACATAGCTAGCAGCGGTGCATGTGGGACCCTATGGCATCTGTGGGTCCAGTTTGACTAAGATTGGGCTTAAGTTGACCCTGATGATACATATGGGCCCACATAGCTAGCAGCGGTGCATGTGGGACCCTATGGCATCTGTGGGTCCAGTTTGACTAAGATTGGGCTTAAGTCGACCCTAATGACACACGTGGGCCCAGTTTGACTAAGATTGGGCTTAAGTTTACCCTGATGACACACGTGGGTCCACATACACTAGCATTGGTGCATGTGGGCCCAAGGGCATCTGTGGGTTCTATGTTGACTCATATCGCCGCAAAAGTTGACCCTGATGACACATGTGGGTCCACTTAGCAAACATGGGTGCATATGGGACCCTATGGCATCTGTGGGTCTAGTTTGACTAAGATTGGGCTTAAGTTGACCCTGATGACACATGTGGGCCCACATAGCTAGCAGCGGTGCATGTGGGACCCTATGGCATCTATGGGTCTAGTTTGACTAAGATTGGGCTTAAGTTGATCCTGATAACACATGTGGGTCCAGTTTGACTAAGATTGGGCTTAAGTTGACCCTGATGACACACGTGGGTCCACATACACTAGCATTGGTGCATGTGGGCCCAATGGCATCTGTGGGTTCTATGTTGACTCATATCGCCACAAAAGTTGACCCTGATGACACATGTGGGTCCACTTAGCTAACATTGGTGCATGTGGGACCCTATGGCATCTATGGGTCCAGTTTGACCAAGATTAGGCTTAAGTTGACCCTAATGACACATGTGGGCCCACATAGCTAGCAGCGGTGCATGTGGGACCCTATGACATTTGTGGGTCCAGTTTGACTAAGATTGGGCTTAAGTTGACCCTGATGACACACGTGGGCCCAGTTTGACTAAGATTGGGCTTAAGTTGACCCTGATGACACACGTGGGTCCACATACACTAGCATTGGTGCATGTGGGCCCAATGGCATCTGTGGGTTCTATGTTGACTCATATCGTCGCAAAACTTGACCCTGATGACACATGTGGGTCCACTTAGCTAACATTGGTGCATGTGGGACCCTATGGCATCTGTGGGTCCAGTTTGACTAAGATTGGGCTTAAGTTGACCCTGATGACACATGTGGGGCCACATAGCTAGCAGAGGTGCATGTGGGACCCTATGGCATCTGTGGGTCCAGTTTGACTAAGATTGGGATGAAGTTGACCCTGATGACACATGTGGGGCCACATAGCTAACATTGGTGCATGTGGGACCCTATGGCATCTGTGGGTCCAGTTTGACTAAGATTGGGCTTAAGTTGACCCTGATGACACATGTGGGGCCACATAGCTAGCAGAGGTGCATGTGGGACCCTATGGCATCTCTGGGTCCAGTTTGACTAAGATTGGGCTTAAGTTGACCCTGATGACACATGCGGGACCACATAGCTAGCAGCGGTGCATGTGGGACCCTATGGCATCTATGGGTCCAGTTTGACTAAGATTGGGCTTAAGTTGACCTTGATGACACATGTGGGCCCACATAGCTAGCAGCAGTGCATGTGGGACCCTATGGCATCTATGGGTCCAGTTTGACTAAGATTGGGCTTAAGTTGACCCTGATGACACACGTGGGTCCACATACACTAGCATTGGTGCATGTGGGCCCAATGGCATCTATGGGTTCTATGTTGACTCATATCGCCGCAAAAGTTGACCCTGATGACACATGTGGGTCCACTTAGCTAACATTGGTGCATGTGGGACCCTATGGCATCTGTGGGTCCAGTTTGACTAAGATTGGGCTTAAGTTGACCATGATGACACATGTGGGCCCACATAGCTAGTAGCAGTGCATGTGGGACCCTATGGCATCTGTGGGTCCAGTTTGACTAAGATTGGGCTTAAGTTGACCCTGATGACACATGCGGGACCACATAGCTAGCAGCGGTGCATGTGGGAGCCTATGGCATCTATGGGTCCAGTTTGACTAAGATTGGGCTTAAGTTGACCTTGATGACACATGTGGGCCCACATAGCTAGCAGCAGTGCATGTGGGACCCTATGGCATCTATGGGTCCAGTTTGACTAAGATTGGGCTTAAGTTGACCCTGATGACACACGTGGGTCCAGTTTGACTAAGATTGGGCTTAAGTTGACCCTGATAACACACGTGGGTCCACATACACTAGCATTGGTGCATGTGGGCCCAATGGCATCTATGGGTTCTATGTTGACTCATATCGCCGCAAAGTTGACCCTGATGACACATGTGGGTCCACTTAGCTAACATTGGTGCATGTGGGACCCTATGGCATCAGTGGGTCCAGTTTGACTAAGATTGGGCTTAAGTTGACCATGATGACACATGTGGGCCCACATAGCTAGTAGCAGTGCATGTGGGACCCTATGGCATCTGTGGGTCCAGTTTGACTAAGATTGGGCTTAAGTTGACCCTGATGACAAATGTGGGCCCACATAGCTAGCAGCGATGCATGTGGGACCCTATGGCATCTGTGGGTCTAGTTTGACTAAGATTGGGCTTAAGTTGACCCTGATGACACACGTGGGTCCAGTTTGACTAAGATTGGGCTTAAGTTGACCCTGATGACACACGTGGGTCCACATACACTAGCATTGGTGCATGTGGGCCCAATGGCATCTGTGGGTTCTATGTTGACTCATATCGCCACAAAAGTTGACCCTGATGACACATGTGGGTCCACTTAGCTAACATTGGTGCATGTGGGACCCTATGGCATCTATGGGTCCAGTTTGACCAAGATTAGGCTTAAGTTGACCCTAATGACACATGTGGGCCCACATAGCTAGCAGCGGTGCATGTGGGACCCTATGGCATTTGTGGGTCCAGTTTGACTAAGATTGGGTTTAAGTTGACCCTGATGACACACGTGGGCCCAGTTTGACTAAGATTGGGCTTAAGTTGACCCTGATGACACACGTGGGTCCACATACACTAGCATTGGTGCATGTGGGCCCAATGGCATCTGTGGGTTCTATGTTGACTCATATCGCCGCAAAAGTTGACCCTGATGACACATGTGGGTCCACTTAGCTAACATTGGTGCATGTGGGACCCTATGGCATCTGTGGGTCCAGTTTGACTAAGATTGGGCTTAAGTTGACCCTGATGACACATGTGGGGCCACATAGCTAGCAGAGGTGCATGTGGGACCCTATGGCATCTGTGGGTCCAGTTTGACTAAGATTGGGATGAAGTTGACCCTGATGACACATGTGGGGCCACATAGCTAACATTGGTGCATGTGGGACCCTATGGCATCTGTGGGTCCAGTTTGACTAAGATTGGGCTTAAGTTGACCCTGATGACACATGTGGGCCCACATAGCTAGTAGCAGTGCATGTGGGACCCTATGGCATCTGTGGGTCCAGTTTGACTAAGATTGGGCTTAAGTTGACCCTGATGACACATGCGGGACCACATAGCTAGCAGCGGTGCATGTGGGACCCTATGGCATCTATGGGTCCAGTTTGACTAAGATTGGGCTTAAGTTGACCTTGATGACACATGTGGGCCCACATAGCTAGCAGCAGTGCATGTGGGACCCTATGGCATCTATGGGTCCAGTTTGACTAAGATTGGGCTTAAGTTGACCCTGATGACACACGTGGGTCCAGTTTGACTAAGATTGGGCTTAAGTTGACCCTGATGACACACGTGGGTCCACATACACTAGCATTGGTGCATGTGGGCCCAATGGCATCTATGGGTTCTATGTTGACTCATATCGCCGCAAAGTTGACCCTGATGACACATGTGGGTCCACTTAGCTAACATTGGTGCATGTGGGACCCTATGGCATCAGTGGGTCCAGTTTGACTAAGATTGGGCTTAAGTTGACCATGATGACACATGTGGGCCCACATAGCTAGTAGCAGTGCATGTGGGACCCTATGGCATCTGTGGGTCCAGTTTGACTAAGATTGGGCTTAAGTTGACCCTGATGACAAATGTGGGCCCACATAGCTAGCAGCGATGCATGTGGGACCCTATGGCATCTGTGGGTCTAGTTTGACTAAGATTGGGCTTAAGTTGACCCTGATGACACACGTGGGTCCAGTTTGACTAAGATTGGGCTTAAGTTGACCCTGATGACACACGTGGGTCCACATACACTAGCATTGGTATATGTGGGCCCAATGGCATCTGTGGGTTCTATGTTGACTCATATCGCCACAAAAGTTGACCCTGATGACACATGTGGGTCCACTTAGCTAACATTGGTGCATGTCGGACCCTATGGCATCTATGGGTCCAGTTTGACCAAGATTAGGCTTAAGTTGACCCTAATGACACATGTGGGCCCACATAGCTAGCAGCGGTGCATGTGGGACCCTATGGCATTTGTGGGTCCAGTTTGACTAAGATTGGGCTTAAGTTGACCCTGATGACACACGTGGGCCCAGTTTGACTAAGATTGGGCTTAAGTTGACCCTGATGACACACGTGGGTCCACATACACTAGCATTGGTGCATGTGGGCCCAATGGCATCTGTGGGTTCTATGTTGACTCATATCGCCGCAAAAGTTGACCCTGATGACACATGTGGGTCCACTTAGCTAACATTGGTGCATGTGGGACCCTATGGCATCTGTGGGTCCAGTTTGACTAAGATTGGGCTTAAGTTGACCCTGATGACACATGTGGGGCCACATAGCTAGCAGAGGTGCATGTGGGACCCTATGGCATCTGTGGGTCCAGTTTGACTAAGATTGGGATGAAGTTGACCCTGATGACACATGTGGGGCCACATAGCTAACATTGGTGCATGTGGGACCCTATGGCATCTGTGGGTCCAGTTTGACTAAGATTGGGCTTAAGTTGACCCTGATGACACATGTGGGGCCACATAGCTAGCAGAGGTGCATGTGGGACACTATGGCATCTGTGGGTCCAGTTTGACTAAGATTGGGCTTAAGTTGACCCTGATGACACATGCGGGACCACATAGCTAGCAGCGGTGCATGTGGGACCCTATGGCATCTATGGGTCCAGTTTGACTAAGATTGGGCTTAAGTTGACCTTGATGACACATGTGGGCCCACATAGCTAGCAGCAGTGCATGTGGGACCCTATGGCACCTATGGGTCTAGTTTGACTAAGATTGGGCTTAAGTTGACCCTGATGACACACGTGGGTCCAGTTTGACTAAGATTGGGCTTAAGTTGACCCTGATGACACACGTGGGTCCACATACACTAGCATTGGTGCATGTGGGCCCAATGGCATCTATGGGTTCTATGTTGACTCATATCGCCGCAAAAGTTGACCTTGATGACACATGTGGGTCCACTTAGCTAACATTGGTGCATGTGGGACCCTATGGCATCTGTGGTTCCAGTTTGACTAAGATTGGGCTTAAGTTGACCATGATGACACATGTGGGCCCACATAGCTAGTAGCAGTGCATGTGGGACCCTATGGCATCTGTGGGTCCAGTTTGACTAAGATTGGGCTTAAGTTGACCCTGATGACAAATGTGGGCCCACATAGCTAGCAGCGATGCATGTGGGACCCTATGGCATCTGTGGGTCTAGTTTGACTAAGATTGGGCTTAAGTTGACCCTGATGACACACGTGGGTCCAGTTTGACTAAGATTGGGCTTAAGTTGACCCTGATGACACACGTGGGTCCACATACACTAGCATTGGTGCATGTGGGCCCAATGGCATCTGTGGGTTCTCTGTTGACTCATATCGCCACAAAAGTTGACCCTGATGACACATGTGGGTCCACTTAGCTAACATTGGTGCATGTGGGACCCTATGGCATCTATGGGTCCAGTTTGACCAAGATTAGGTTTAAGTTGACCCTAATGACACATGTGGGCCCACATAGCTAGCAGCGGTGCATGTGGGACCCTATGGCATTTGTGGGTCCAGTTTGACTAAGATTGGGCTTAAGTTGACCCTGATGACACACGTGGGCCCACTTTGACTAAGATTGGGCTTAAGTTGACCCTGATGACACACGTGGGTCCACATACACTAGCATTGGTGCATGTGGGCCCAATGGCATCTATGGGTTCTATGTTGACTCATATCGCCGCAAAGTTGACCCTGATGACACATGTGGGTCCACTTAGCTAACATTGGTGCATGTGGGACCCTATGGCATCTGTGGGTCTAGTTTGACTAAGATTGGGCTTAAGTTGACCATGATGACACATGTGGGCCCACATAGCTAGTAGCAGTGCATGTGGGACCCTATGGCATCTGTGGGTCCAGTTTGACTAAGATTGGGCTTAAGTTGACCCTGATGACAAATGTGGGCCCACATAGCTAGCAGCGATGCATGTGGGACCCTATGGCATCTGTGGGTCTAGTTTGACTAAGATTGGGCTTAAGTTGACCCTGATGACACACGTGGGTCCAGTTTGACTAAGATTGGGCTTAAGTTGACCCTGATGACACACGTGGGTCCACATACACTAGCATTGGTGCATGTGGGCCCAATGGCATCTGTGGGTTCTATGTTGACTCATATCGCCACAAAAGTTGACCCTGATGACACATGTGGGCCCACATAGCTAGTAGCAGTGCATGTGGGACCCTATGGCATCTGTGGGTCCAGTTTGACTAAGATTGGGCTTAAGTTGACCCTGATGACAAATGTGGGCCCACATAGCTAGCAGCGATGCATGTGGGACCCTATGGCATCTGTGGGTCTAGTTTGACTAAGATTGGGCTTAAGTTGACCCTGATGACACACGTGGGCCCAGTTTGACTAAGATTGGGCTTAAGTTGACCCTGATGACACACGTGGGTCCACATACACTAGCATTGGTATATGTGGGCCCAATGGCATCTGTGGGTTCTATGTTGACTCATATCGCCACAAAAGTTGACCCTGATGACACATGTGGGTCCACTTAGCTAACATTGGTGCATGTGGGACCCTATGGCATCTATGGGTCCAGTTTGACTAAGATTGGGCTTAAGTTGACCCTAATGACACATGTGGGCCCACATAGCTAGCAGAGGTGCATGTGGGACCCTATGGCATTTGTGGGTCCAGTTTGACTAAGATTGGGCTTAAGTTGACCCTGATGACACACGTGGGCCCAGTTTAACTAAGATTGGGCTTAAGTTGACCCTGATGACACACGTGGGTCCACATACACTAGCATTGGTGCATGTGGGCCCAATGGCATCTGTGGGTTCTATGTTGACTCATATCGCCGCAAAAGTTGACCCTGATGACACATGTGGGTCCACTTAGCTAACATTGGTGCATGTGGGACCCTATGGCATCTGTGGGTCCAGTTTGACTAAGATTGGGCTTAAGTTGACCCTGATGACACATGTGGGGCCACATAGCTAGCAGAGGTGCATGTGGGACCCTATGGCATCTGTGGGTCCAGTTTGACTAAGATTGGGATGAAGTTGACCCTGATGACACATGTGGGGCCACATAGCTAACATTGGTGCATGTGGGACCCTATGGCATCTGTGGGTCCAGTTTGACTAAGATTGGGCTTAAGTTGACCCTGATGACACATGTGGGGCCACATAGCTAGCAGAGGTGCATGTGGGACCCTATGGCATCTGTGGGTCCAGTTTGACTAAGATTGGGCTTAAGTTGACCCTGATGACACATGCGGGACCACATAGCTAGCAGCGGTGCATGTGGGACCCTATGGCATCTATGGGTCCAGTTTGACTAAGATTGGGCTTAAGTTGACCTTGATGACACATGTGGGCCCACATAGCTAGCAGCAGTGCATGTGGGACCCTATGGCACCTATGGGTCCAGTTTGACTAAGATTGGGCTTAAGTTGACCCTGATGACACACGTGGGTCCAGTTTGACTAAGATTGGGCTTAAGTTGACCCTGATGACACACGTGGGTCCACATACACTAGCATTGGTGCATGTGGGCCCAATGGCATCTATGGGTTCTATGTTGACTCATATCGCCGCAAAAGTTGACCCTGATGACACATGTGGGTCCACTTAGCTAACATTGGTGCATGTGGGACCCTATGGCATCTGTGGGTCCAGTTTGACTAAGATTGGGCTTAAGTTGACCATGATGACACATGTGGGCCCACATAGCTAGTAGCAGTGCATGTGGGACCCTATGGCATCTGTGGGTCCAGTTTGACTAAGATTGGGCTTAAGTTGACCCTGATGACAAATGTGGGCCCACATAGCTAGCATCGATGCATGTGGGACCCTATGGCATCTGTGGGTCTAGTTTGACTAAGATTGGGCTTAAGTTGACCCTGATGACACACGTGGGTCCAGTTTGACTAAGATTGGGCTTAAGTTGACCCTGATGACACACGTGGGTCCACATACACTAGCATTGGTGCATGTGGGCCCAATGGCATCTGTGGGTTCTCTGTTGACTCATATCGCCACAAAAGTTGACCCTGATGACACATGTGGGTCCACTTAGCTAACATTGGTGCATGTGGGACCCTATGGCATCTATGGGTCCAGTTTGACCAAGATTAGGTTTAAGTTGACCCTAATGACACATGTGGGCCCACATAGCTAGCAGCGGTGCATGTGGGACCCTATGGCATTTGTGGGTCCAGTTTGACTAAGATTGGGCTTAAGTTGACCCTGATGACACACGTGGGCCCAGTTTGACTAAGATTGGGCTTAAGTTGACCCTGATGACACACGTGGGTCCACATACACTAGCATTGGTGCATGTGGGCCCAATGGCATCTATGGGTTCTATGTTGACTCATATCGCCGCAAAGTTGACCCTGATGACACATGTGGGTCCACTTAGCTAACATTGGTGCATGTGGGACCCTATGGCATCTGTGGGTCTAGTTTGACTAAGATTGGGCTTAAGTTGACCATGATGACACATGTGGGCCCACATAGCTAGTAGCAGTGCATGTGGGACCCTATGGCATCTGTGGGTCCAGTTTGACTAAGATTGGGCTTAAGTTGACCCTGATGACAAATGTGGGCCCACATAGCTAGCAGCGATGCATGTGGGACCCTATGGCATCTGTGGGTCTAGTTTGACTAAGATTGGGCTTAAGTTGACCCTGATGACACACGTGGGTCCAGTTTGACTAAGATTGGGCTTAAGTTGACCCTGATGACACACGTGGGTCCACATACACTAGCATTGGTGCATGTGGGCCCAATGGCATCTGTGGGTTCTATGTTGACTCATATCGCCACAAAAGTTGACCCTGATGACACATGTGGGTCCACTTAGCTAACATTGGTGCATGTGGGACCCTATGGCATCTATGGGTCCAGTTTGACCAAGATTAGGCTTAGGTTGACCCTAATGACACATGTGGGCCCACATAGCTAGCAGCGGTGCATGTGGGACCCTATGGCATTTGTGGGTCCAGTTTGACTAAGATTGGGCTTAAGTTGACCCTGATGACACACGTGGGCCCAGTTTGACTAAGATTGGGCTTAAGTTGACCCTGATGACACACGTGGGTCCACATACACTAGCATTGGTGCATGTGGGCCCAATGGCATCTGTGGGTTCTATGTTGACTCATATCGCCGCAAAAGTTGACCCTGATGACACATGTGGGTCCACTTAGCTAACATTGGTGCATGTGGGACCCTATGGCATCTGTGGGTCCAGTTTGACTAAGATTGGGCTTAAGTTGACCCTGATGACACATGTGGGGCCACATAGCTAGCAGAGGTGCATGTGGGACCCTATGGCATCTGTGGGTCCAGTTTGACTAAGATTGGGATGAAGTTGACCCTGATGACACATGTGGGGCCACATAGCTAACATTGGTGCATGTGGGACCCTATGGCATCTGTGGGTCCAGTTTGACTAAGATTGGGCTTAAGTTGACCCTGATGACACATGTGGGGCCACATAGCTAGCAGAGGTGCATGTGGGACCCTATGGCATCTGTGGGTCCAGTTTGACTAAGATTGGGCTTAAGTTGACCCTGATGACACATGCGGGACCACATAGCTAGCAGCGGTGCATGTGGGACCCTATGGCATCTATGGGTCCAGTTTGACTAAGATTGGGCTTAAGTTGACCTTGATGACACATGTGGGCCCACATAGCTAGCAGCAGTGCATGTGGGACCCTATGGCATCTATGGGTCCAGTTTGACTAAGATTGGGCTTAAGTTGACCCTGATGACACACGTGGGTCCAGTTTGACTAAGATTGGGCTTAAGTTGACCCTGATGACACATGTGGGTCCACATACACTAGCATTGGTGCATGTGGGCCCAATGGCATCTATGGGTTCTATGTTGACTCATATCGCCGCAAAAGTTGACCCTGATGACACATGTGGGTCCACTTAGCTAACATTGGTGCATGTGGGACCCTATGGCATCTGTGGGTCCAGTTTGACTAAGATTGGGCTTAAGTTGACCATGATGACACATGTGGGCCCACATAGCTAGTAGCAGTGCATGTGGGACCCTATGACATCTGTGGGTCCAGTTTGACTAAGATTGGGCTTAAGTTGACCCTGATGACAAATGTGGGCCCACATAGCTAGCAGCGATGCATGTGGGACCCTATGGCATCTGTGGGTCTAGTTTGACTAAGATTGGGCTTAAGTTGACCCTGATGACACACGTGGGTCCAGTTTGACTAAGATTGGGCTTAAGTTGACCCTGATGACACACGTGGGTCCACATACACTAGCATTGGTGCATGTGGGCCCAATGGCATCTGTGGGTTCTCTGTTGACTCATATCGCCACAAAAGTTGACCCTGATGACACATGTGGGTCCACTTAGCTAACATTGGTGCATGTGGGACCCTATGGCATCTATGGGTCCAGTTTGACCAAGATTAGGCTTAAGTTGACCCTAATGACACATGTGGGCCCACATAGCTAGCAGCGGTGCATGTGGGACCCTATGGCATTTGTGGGTCCAGTTTGACTAAGATTGGGCTTAAGTTGACCCTGATGACACACGTGGGCCCAGTTTGACTAAGATTGGGCTTAAGTTGACCCTGATGACACACGTGGGTCCACATACACTAGCATTGGTGCATGTGGGCCCAATGGCATCTGTGGGTTCTATGTTGACTCATATCGCCGCAAAAGTTGACCCTGATGACACATGTGGGTCCACTTAGCTAACATTGGTGCATGTGGGACCCTATGGCATCTGTGGGTCCAGTTTGACTAAGATTGGGCTTAAGTTGACCCTGATGACACATGTGGGGCCACATAGCTAGCAGAGGTGCATGTGGGACCCTATGGCATCTGTGGGTCCAGTTTGACTAAGATTGGGATGAAGTTGACCCTGATGACATATGTGGGACCCTATGGCATCTGTGGGTCCAGTTTGACTAAGATTGGGCTTAAGTTGACCCTGATGACACATGTGGGCCCACATAGCTAGCAGCGGTGCATGTGGGACCCTATGGCATCTATGGGTCTAGTTTGACTAAGATTGGGCTTAAGTTGACCCTGATAACACATGTGGGTCCAGTTTGACTAAGATTGGGCTTAAGTTGACCCTGATGACACACGTGGGTCCACATACACTAGCACTGGTGCATGTGGGCCCAATGGCATCTGTGGGTTCTATGTTGACTCATATCGCCACAAAAGTTGACCCTGATGACACATGTGGGTCCACTTAGCTAACATTGGTGCATGTGGGACCCTATGGCATCTATGGGTCCAGTTTGACCAAGATTAGGCTTAAGTTGACCCTAATGACACATGTGGGCCCACATAGCTAGCAGCGGTGCATGTGGGACCCTATGGCATTTGTGGGTCCAGTTTGACTAAGATTGGGCTTAAGTTGACCCTGATGACACACGTGGGCCCAGTTTGACTAAGATTGGGCTTAAGTTGACCCTGATGACACACGTGGGTCCACATACACTAACATTGGTGCATGTGGGCCCAATGGCATCTGTGGGTTCTATGTTGACTCATATCGCCGCAAAAGTTGACGCTGATGACACATGTGGGTCCACTTAGCTAACATTGGTGCATGTGGGACCCTATGGCATCTGTGGGTCCAGTTTGACTAAGATTGGGCTTAAGTTGACCCTGATGACACATGTGGGCCCAGTTTGACTAAGATTGGGCTTAAGTTTACCCTGATGACACACGTGGGTCCACATACACTAGCATTGGTGCATGTGGGCCCAATGGCATCTGTGGGTTCTATGTTGACTCATATCGCCGCAAAAGTTGACCCTGATGACACATGTGGGTCCACTTAGCTAACATTGGTGCATGTGGGACCCTATGGCATCTGTGGGTCCAGTTTGACTAAGATTGGGCTTAAGTTGACCCTGATGACACATGTGGGCCCACATAGCTAGCAGCGGTGCATGTGGGACCCTATGGCATCCGTGGGTCCAATTTGACTAAGATTAGGCTTAATTTGACCCTGATGACACATGTTGGCCCACATAGCTAGCAGCGGTGCATGTGGGACCCTATGGCATCTGTGGGTCCAGTTTGACTAAGATTGCGCTTAAGTTGACCCTGATGATACATATGGGCCCACATAGCTAGCAGCGGTGCATGTGGGACCCTATGGCATCTGTGGGTCCAGTTTGACTAAGATTGGGCTTAAGTTGACCCTAATGACACACGTGGGCCCAGTTTGACTAAGATTGGGCTTAAGTTTACCCTGATGACACACGTCGGTCCACATATACTAGCATTGGTGCATGTGGGCCCAAGGGCATCTGTGGGTTCTATGTTGACTCATATCGCCGCAAAAGTTGACCCTGATGACACATGTGGGTCCACTTAGCAAACATGGGTGCATATGGGACCCTATGGCATCTGTGGGTCCAGTTTGACTAAGATTGGGCTTAAGTTGACCCTGATGACACATGCGGGACCACATAGCTAGCAGCGGTGCATGTGGGACCCTATGGCATCTATGGGTCCAGTTTGACTAAGATTGGGCTTAAGTTGACCTTGATGACACATGTGGGCCCACATAGCTAGCAGCGGTGCATGTGGGACCCTATGGCATCCGTGGGTCCAATTTGACTAAGATTAGGCTTAATTTGACCCTGATGACACATGTTGGCCCACATAGCTAGCAGCGGTGCATGTGGGACCCTATGGCATCTGTGGGTCCAGTTTGACTAAGATTGCGCTTAAGTTGACCCTGATGATACATATGGGCCCACATAGCTAGCAGCGGTGCATGTGGGACCCTATGGCATCTGTGGGTCCAGTTTGACTAAGATTGGGCTTAAGTTGACCCTAATGACACACGTGGGCCCAGTTTGACTAAGATTGGGCTTAAGTTTACCCTGATGACACACGTCGGTCCACATACACTAGCATTGGTGCATGTGGGCCCAAGGGCATCTGTGGGTTCTATGTTGACTCATATCGCCGCAAAAGTTGACCCTGATGACACATGTGGGTCCACTTAGCTAACATTGGTGCATGTGGGACCCTATGGCATCTATGGGTCCAGTTTGACCAAGATTAGGCTTAAGTTGAGCCTAATGACACATATGGGCCCACATAGCTAGCAGCGGTGCATGTGGGACCCTATGGCATTTGTGGGTCCAGTTTGACTAAGATTGGGCTTAAGTTGACCCTGATGACACACGTGGGCCCAGTTTGACTAAGATTGGGCTTAAGTTGACCCTGATGACACACGTGGGTCCACATACACTAGCATTGGTGCATGTGGGCCCAATGGCATCTGTGGGTTCTATGTTGACTCATATCGCCGCAAAAGTTGACGCTGATGACACATGTGGGTCCACTTAGCTAACATTGGTGCATGTGGGACCCTATGGCATCTGTGGGTCCAGTTTGACTAAGATTGGGCTTAAGTTGACCCTGATGACACATGTGGGGCCACATAGCTAGCAGAGGTGCATGTGGGACCCTATGGCATCTGTGGGTCCAGTTTGACTAAGATTGGGATTAAGTTGACCCTGATGACACATGTGGGGCCACATAGCTAGCAGCGGTGCATGTGGAACCCTATCGCATCTATGGGTCTAGTTTGACTAAGATTGGGCTTAAGTTGACCCTGATGACACATGTGGGCCCACATAGCTAGCAGCGGTGCATGTGGGACCCTATGGCATCTGTGGGTCCAGTTTGACTAAGATTGGGCTTAAGTTGACCCTGATGACACATGCGGGACCACATAGCTAGCAGCGGTGCATGTGGGACCCTATGGCATCTATGGGTCCAGTTTGACTAAGATTGGGCTTAAGTTGACCTTGATGACAGATGTGGGCCCACATAGCTAGCAGCAGTGCATGTGGGACCCTATGGCATCTATGGGTCCAGTTTGACTAAGATTGGGCTTAAGTTGACCCTGATGACACACGTGGGTCCAGTTTGACTAAGATTGGGCTTAAGTTGACCCTGATGACACACGTGGGTCCACATACACTAGCATTGGTGCATGTGGGCCCAATGGCATCTATGGGTTCTATGTTGACTCATATCGCCGCAAAAGTTCATCCTGATGACACATGTGGGTCCACTTAGCTAACATTGGTGCATGTGGGACCCTATGGCATCTGTGGGTCCAGTTTGACTAAGATTGGGCTTAAGTTGACCATGATGACACATGTAGGCCCACATAGCTAGCAGCAGTGCATGTGGGACCCTATGGCATCTGTGGGTCCAGTTTGACTAAGATTGGGCTTAAGTTGACCCTGATGACAAATGTGGGCCCACATAGCTAGCAGCGATGCATGTGGGACCCTATGGCATCTGTGGGTCCAGTTTGACTAAGGTTGGGCTTAAGTTGACCCTGATGACACACGTGGGTCCAGTTTGACTAAGATTGGGCTTAAGTTGACCCTGATGACACACGTGGGTCCACATACACTAGCATTGGTGCATGTGGGCCCAATGGCATCTGTGGGTTTTATGTTGACTCCTATCGCCGCAAAAGTTGACCCTGATGACACATGTGGGTCCACTTATCTAACATTGGTGCATGTGGGACCCTATGGCATCTGTGGGTCCAGTTTGACTAAGATTGGGCTTAAGCTGACCCTGATGACACATGTGGGCCCACATAGCTAGCAGCGGTGCATGTGGGACCCTATGGCATCTGTGGGTCCAATTTGACTAAGATTAGGCTTAATTTGACCCTGATGACACATGTTGGCCCACATAGCTAGCAGCGGTGCATGTGGGACCCTATGACATCTGTGGGTCCAGTTTGACTAAGATTGGGCTTAAGTTGACCCTGATGACACATGTGGGCCCACATAGCTAGCAGCGGTGCATGTGGGACCCTATGGCATCTGTGGGTCCAGTTTGACTAAGATTGGGCTTAAGTTGACCCTAATGACACACGTGGGCCCAGTTTGACTAAGATTGGGCTTAAGTTTACCCTGATGACACACGTGGGTCCACATACACTAGCATTGGTGCATGTGGGCCCAAGGGCATCTGTAGGTTCTATGTTGACTCATATTGCTGCAAAAGTTGACCCTGATGACACATGTGGGTCCACTTAGCAAACATTGGTGCATGTGGGACCCTATGGCATCTGTGGGTCCAGTTTGACTAAGATTGGGCTTAAGTTGACCCTGATGACACATGTGGGCCCACATAGCTAGCAGCGGTGCATGTGGGACCCTATGGCATCTATGGGTCTAGTTTGACTAAGATTGGGCTTAAGTTGACCCTGATAACACATGTGGGTCCAGTTTGACTAAGATTGGGCTTAAGTTGACCCTGATGACACACGTGGGTCCACATACGCTGGCATTGGTGCATGTGGGCCCAATGGCATCTGTGGGTTCTATGTTGACTCATATCGCCACAAAAGTTGACCCTGATGACACATATGGGTCCACTTAGCTAACATTGGTGCATGTGGGACCCTATGGCATCTATGGGTCCAGTTTGACCAAGATTGGGCTTAAGTTGACCCTAATGACACATGTGGGCCCACATAGCTAGCAGCGGTGCATGTGGGACCCTATGGCATTTGTGGGTCCAGTTTGACTAAGATTGGGCTTAAGTTGACCCTGATGACACACGTGGGTCCACATACACTAGCATTGGTGCATGTGGGCCCAATGGCATCTGTGGGTTCTATGTTGACTCATATCGCCGCAAAAGTTGACCCTGATGACACATGTGGGTCCACTTAGCTAACATTGGTGCATGTGGGACCCTATGGCATCTGTGGGTCCAGTTTGACTAAGATTGGGCTTAAGTTGACCCTGATGACACATGTGGGGCCACATAGCTAGCAGCAGTGCATGTGGGACCCTATGGCATCTATGGGTCCAGTTTGACTAAGATTGGGCTTAAGTTGACCCTGATGACACATGTGGGCCCACATAGCTAGCAGTGGTGCATGTGGGACCCTATGGCATCTGTGGGTCCAGTTTGACTAAGATTGGGCTTAAGTTGACCCTGATGACACAAGTGGGCCCAGTTTGACTAAGATTGGGCTTAAGTTGACCCTGATGACACACGTGGGTCCACATACACTAGCATTGGTGCATGTGGGCCCAATGGCATCTGTGGGTTCTATGTTGACTCATATCGCCGCAAAAGTTGACGCTGATGACACATGTGGGTCCACTTAGCTAACATTGGTGCATGTGGGACCCTATGGCATCTGTGGGTCCAGTTTGACTAAGATTGGGCTTAAGTTGACCCTGATGACACATGTGGGGCCACATAGCAAGCAGAGGTGCATGTGGGACCCTATGGCATCTGTGGGTCCAGTTTGACTAAGATTGGGATTAAGTTGACCCTGATGACACATGTGGGGCCACATAGCTAGCAGCGGTGCATGTGGAACCCTATGGCATCTATGGGTCTAGTTTGACTAAGATTGGGCTTAAGTTGACCCTGATGACACATGTGGGCCCACATAGCTAGCAGCGGTGCATGTGGGACCCTATGGCATCTGTGGGTCCAGTTTGACTAAGATTGGGCTTAAGTTGACCCTGATGACACATGCGGGACCACATAGCTAGCAGCGGTGCATGTGGGACCCTATGGCATCTATGGGTCCAGTTTGACTAAGATTGGGCTTAAGTTGACCTTGATGACAGATGTGGGCCCACATAGCTAGCAGTAGTGCATGTGGGACCCTATGGCATCTATGGGTCCAGTTTGACTAAGATTGGGCTTAAGTTGACCCTGATGACACACGTGGGTCCAGTTTGACTAAGATTGGGCTTAAGTTGACCCTGATGACACACGTGGGTCCACATACACTAGCATTGGTGCATGTGGGCCCAATGGCATCTATGGGTTCTATGTTGACTCATATCGCCGCAAAAGTTGATCCTGATGACACATGTGGGTCCACTTAGCTAACATTGGTGCATGTGGGACCCTATGGCATCTGTGGGTCCAGTTTGACTAAGATTGGGCTTAAGTTGACCATGATGACACATGTAGGCCCACATAGCTAGCAGCAGTGCATGTGGGACCCTATGGCATCTGTGGGTCCAGTTTGACTAAGATTGGGCTTAAGTTGACCCTGATGACAAATGTGGGCCCACATAGCTAGCACCGATGCATGTGGGACCCTATGGCATCTGTGGGTCCAGTTTGACTAAGATTGGGCTTAAGTTGACCCTGATGACACACGTGGGTCCAGTTTGACTAAGATTGGGCTTAAGTTGACCCTGATGACACACGTGGGTCCACATACACTAGCATTGGTGCATGTGGGCCCAATGGCATCTGTGGGTTTTATGTTGACTCCTATCGCCGCAAAAGTTGACCCTGATGACACATGTGGGTCCACTTAGCTAACATTGGTGCATGTGGGACCCTATGGCATCTGTGGGTCCAGTTTGACTAAGATTGGGCTTAAGCTGACCCTGATGACACATGTGGGCCCACATAGCTAGCAGCGGTGCATGTGGGACCCTATGGCATCTGTGGGTCCAATTTGACTAAGATTAGGCTTAATTTGACCCTGATGACACATGTTGGCCCACATAGCTAGCAGCGGTGCATGTGGGACCCTATGACATCTGTGGGTCCAGTCTGACTAAGATTGGGCTTAAGTTGACCCTGATGACACATGTGGGCCCACATAGCTAGCAGCGGTGCATGTGGGACCCTATGGCATCTGTGGGTCCAGTTTGACTAAGATTGGGCTTAAGTTGACCCTAATGACACACGTGGGCCCAGTTTGACTAAGATTGGGCTTAAGTTTACCCTGATGACACACGTGGGTCCACATACACTAGCATTGGTGCATGTGGGCCCAAGGGCATCTGTAGGTTCTATGTTGACTCATATTGCTGCAAAAGTTGACCCTGATGACACATGTGGGTCCACTTAGCAAACATTGGTGCATGTGGGACCCTATGGCATCTGTGGGTCCAGTTTGACTAAGATTGGGCTTAAGTTGACCCTGATGACACATGTGGGGCCACATAGCTAGCAGAGGTGCATGTGGGACCCTATGGCATCTGTGGGTCCAGTTTGACTAAGATTGGGATGAAGTTGACCCTGATGACACATGTGGGGCCACATAGCTAACATTGGTGCATGTGGGACCCTATGGCATCTGTGGGTCCAGTTTGACTAAGATTGGGCTTAAGTTGACCCTGATGACACATGTGGGCCCACATAGCTAGCAGCGGTGCATATGGGACCCTATGGCATCTATGGGTCTAGTTTGACTAAGATTGGGCTTAAGTTGACCCTGATAACACATGTGGGTCCAGTTTGACTAAGATTGGGCTTAAGTTGACCCTGATGACACACGTGGGTCCACATACACTAGCATTGGTGCATGTGGGCCCAATGGCATCTGTGGGTTCTATGTTGACTCATATCGCCACAAAAGTTGACCCTGATGACACATATGGGTCCACTTAGCTAACATTGGTGCATGTGGGACCCTATGGCATCTATGGGTCCAGTTTGACCAAGATTGGGCTTAAGTTGACCCTAATGACACATGTGGGCCCACATAGCTAGCAGCGGTGCATGTGGGACCCTATGGCATTTGTGGGTCCAGTTTGACTAAGATTGGGTTAAGTTGACCCTGATGACACACGTGGGTCCACATACACTAGCATTGGTGCATGTGGGCCCAATGGCATATGTGGGTTCTATGTTGACTCATATCGCCGCAAAAGTTGACCCTGATGACACATGTGGGTCCACTTAGCTAACATTGGTGCATGTGGGACCCTATGGCATCTGTGGGTCTAGTTTGACTAAGATTGGGCTTAAGTTGACCCTGATGACACATGTGGGGCCACATAGCTAGCAGCAGTGCATGTGGGACCCTATGGCATCTATGGGTCCAGTTTGACTAAGATTGGGCTTAAGTTGACCCTGATGACACATGTGGGCCCACATAGCTAGCAGTGGTGCATGTGGGACCCTATGGCATCTGTGGGTCCAGTTTAACTAAGATTGGGCTTAAGTTGACCCTGATGACACACGTGGGTCCACTAACACTGGCATTGGTGCAAGTGTTCCCAATAGCATCTGTGGGTCCAGTTTAACTAAGATTGGGCTTAAGTTGACCTAATGACACAAGTGGGTCCAGTTACACTAGCATTGGTGCATGCGGGTACCAATGGCAACTGTGGGTCCAGTTTAACTGAGATTGGACAAAAGTTGACCTGATGAGACACATGGGTCCACTTACACTAGCATTGGTGCAAGTGGGCCCAATGGCGTCTGTGGGTTCTATGTTGACTGAGATTGGGCAAAAGTTGACCCTGATGACACATGTGGGTCCAGTTACACTGATGACCCATTGGCATCTGTGTGTTCCAGTTTGACCGAGATTGGTTCCAATTTAATTGAGGATTTCAACTAATTTGAACAAATTCAATATTTCTCTATAAAATCTTTTAGAAAACTTATTGTTTTATACACAATATAATTTTTTTACTTATATAATATAGATTTTTTTAACAATTTATATAATATAGAATTTGTAGAGATTTCCGCTGCAACGCGCCACTCTCCCAAATGTCATGCGTGGGTCCAATGTGAAAGCAATGGGAAAGTGGACTACATGCAGGACTACACGATTCCACACCCACGCGTGCACCAGAGGAAACCGAACCGCCAGCATCTATATAACACATCGGTCTCATCGTCTCTCCCACCATCGTCCACTTCTTCCCCAATCTGCCGAAAACCCCAATCCGCTCCCACCACCGCACCGCCAATCTCATCCCTTAGTGAATCTGCAAGATGAAGCGCGCTCGCGAAGACGAGCCAGAGTCGAAGGCGGTCGGCGGCTCTGGCGATGCACCCGCGGTCGTCGCCGCGGTGGCGGGCGAGGAGTCTTCTTCGGGAGCACCAGCCGCTCATCGGCGCGCCGTGACCGTTGCGGACTCCACCGTACCGGTCGTGGTTGTCGTCGATGATGAGAAGAAGGAGGACGTCGGCGCCCACGGCAGATCTACAGAACCCGCATGCAGGCCGCCAGGTCATCGTTGTGCCGGACGATGAGTACTACGACGGCGAAGACCCTGACTCCATCGAGTACCTCTATGAACAAGCCCGCAAAGAAGATGTACCTTTCAAGGAGGAGGCCTCCGACGACGGGACCGAGGTTCTGAGCTATTCTGTTCGATCTCCTCTCTTCATCTTACTGTTCACATAGGGTTTGTTCGTAGAGTAGATTGATTTGTGCTGTCTAGGTGGTCTTCTAGATATTCTTGATTCTAGGGTTCGTACGGTTCCTTTGTAGTTGACTTTGATTTGATCTGCCATATAGTATTCTTACTCAAATGATATATATGGGTTCATGGTTATCAGATTAATTTCTGAATGTTGTGCCTTAAATTCATCCGAGTCTGATTTGATTGTAGAGATTATGATAACAAAGATTTTTGTTTGGGAAGAAAAGATTGATCTGATGCATAGAATTTATAATTACCATTTTCTTAATTTGCTGCTTATTAATGTGTTGATTCCATAGTGTGTATCAATTAGTATCCTGTTAAGTGCAATGATCAATGCGTTTGAAACTTAAATTCATCCGAGTCTTGTTTCATTCTAGTGATTATGATTGCTCATATGATATCTATCAGTTAATAGTTATCAGATTACATTCTAAATGTGTTAAGGTAGTTACCTTGCACATGATTGACCAACAGAAGTGACTTAAATTTATTTGAGTCTAATTTGATTGTAGATATTATGATAGCAAGAATTTTGTTTGGGAATAAAGGATTGATCTGATGCATGGAATTCATAATTACCATTATCTAAATTTTCTGCTTATTAATGTGATGATTCCATAGTGTGTTTGAATCAGTATCCTGTTTAGTGTAACGATCATTGCGTTTAAAACTTAAATTCATCCAAGCCTTCTTTAATTCTACTTATTATGATTTCTCATATGGTATCTATCGGTTCATAGTTATGAGATAACTTTCTGAATGTGTTAAGGTAGTTAACTTGTAAATGATTCATCATTAAGTGCCTTAAATTCATCTGAGTCTAATTTGATTGTAGAGATTATGATAACAAGAATTTTATTTGGAAAGAAATGATTGATCTGATGAATGGAATTTAATGTGTAATGATCAATGCGTTTGAAACTTAAATTCATCCGAGTCTTCTTTCATTCTAGTGATTATGATTGCAAGAATTTTATTTAGGCATAATTGGTTATTTGCCCCTAAAGTTCACATGCCTTGAATTATGTCCCCAAAGAATATTGTTCTTTAATAAATTATCCATTATGGACTTTGAAGCAGATAGAAATGAACGCTCAGGCGTTCCAGCGCTCACTAGACATGATAAGACAAAACTGTCCTCGATTCATCAAATATTGGTCACACAACATTATCCCCGATTCATCAAATGTTAGTACTATCACCACAACACAAAACTGTCCTCGATTCATCAAATGTTAGTACTATCACCACAACAATTTAGAATAATTTTGGCAGCATTGTTAATTTTTTTACAGCTTATTTCGTTTGATCGTTGTTGTGCTCCTGTTTATCTCACTTCTTACGTATTTCAAAATTCACAGGAAGACTCTGACGACATGGGCCACGACAAGGACGACAGGGACCGCAAGAGCCGCTTTGTTCTTAAGCGGCTGGTGAGTGGCCAGATACCTTTCCGCAGCCGCGGGGAGCTATCTTGCCCATTCTGTGGCAGGATCATCACCAAGAACTTAGAGAGCATGATCCAGAACGTGGATGACATTGGCGTAGGCAGCAGGCAGAAGCACAAGGGCCACACCATGGCGAAGCATGCCGCCTTTGGCAGATTCCTCGACAAGTACGTCAAGGGTGGCCTCATCCCGGTTATCGGTCCTGCTGTTGCCCCTCATGTTCTATTTCCACAAGTTTAGTTTATGTTTGTGTTGTCCCCCTGGAGATGAAGAGAAACTGTGTGCTGTTTGAAGACTAAGTTTTTATTATGTATGGTGGAAGCTGCGCAATCATACCCAGTTGTTTAAGACTATGTTAATGTGTATGGAGTTTGCTGGTGTGTTACTGGTGCACTTGTTATCTGAATTCTCATGTTGATGCACACTGCATTTGTTTACTAAATTAGATGGTTTGATGCTTTATTTTGTAGCTAAGAAAGTTTGAAGTAAGTTTGGACTACAAAAAGTTTTTGAAACCAATCTCAAACCAGAAACTTATGTACTTTACATACCGATGATCCTTCAGAATGTCTAAAAACAACCACAAACATGAAAGGCAAACTCCTTATTTCCAATACTTTTCATAAAATTTGCAAAATATTCTAAGTAAAGGATTTAATTAATATAGCTAATTCTTTCCTTGTTAGTCTCAAGATTCTATTTTAGAGGATCTTACAGGACCTAACTATGACGACTAAGTCAGAGCAATAAAAACCAAATCAATTTCCTTGCTCTGCGCACTAAATATAATCAATATATTTCCTTGTTTTGCCTAACGGCTAAAGCTAATCACGTCGAGCCCAAAAATTAAGCTTACAACTAGGTCCAGGCCCGGCATGCAAGCATAGTCGGACCATATATATATATATACGCTCTCCCTCCAACAAAACCTAAAGGCATAGTTGGAGTTAGCGCCGCCATCTAAACCACCTTTGCCTAGGCCGCAGATCTGTCGAGAGAGAGGGATGGCGAAGGGCAAGATCATTGCGGTAAAAATCTAACCTATCTAGTTTGCATGTACTGGATCTATTTGGACAAAATTGTACGGCCAATGATCTTTAAATTTTCTTTTTTTGATTCGTAGTGTCCTTGGTATTTTGACACCAAGGGTCTATGCGGCCTGGGCGACAAGATCAAGTCCTTTTTCATTCTCACCCTTGTAGAGAATTTTGAAAAATTGACGGTACTGGTTTTATTTTTGTATTATCATCGGTCTTTCCTGTTCCACCCTTTTTTCATGAATTATAGCATCTGTTAGTTTGTCATGTAGTAAATATGTTCCATTTTTCTTCAGTTAATACCCTGCTATGCTAGAGCGAATTTCCTTAAGAAGTTTGCCATCGACTCTGTCGACCACAAGAACGATTTTGTGGTCGAGGTGGTTACGGAAGAAGTGTTCGAATTCAACGTTGATTGTATCAACAAGGATGGCAAAACATATCTTGAAGGCCAATATTGGAGAGAATTTGCTAGAGTCTACAATTTGGATGTTGAAACGGAGCTTGTCTTCTCTACCGACACACAAGGTCCATCTACCCCTGTGACGTCGATCAACCTACCGATCACCCAACCATGTAAGTAACTGCTTATTTGAAGTACTCCCTCAGTTTACAAATATACGATGTTTATGAGTTTGTATAAAATGGATGTATATATGTAGATCCACTAAAATATTTAGGTTCACCCATTTTTCTCGGTTTCTAGTCTACTTTGTAATGTGTAGAATGTTACCGATGGAATTTTCTCTAGTTTTTTCCTTATGAAAAAAGAAGTAGTTGCTTTGTGTTTAGCACGATATTTTTTCCTTGTTCCTAAACAATCTTAATGTTGACGTACCTACCATGGATTAATCTTAATTTTGATTCAGTAATATTTATTTAATTAAGTATTTGAATTTGTACAACATATTACAATCTGACCCAGGATAAGAAAGGCATACTTGACGCTATGCATGCCACTGATGGAACCATAATTAACTGGAGAATGATGGAGTCAGTGGTCAGCAATGTTGACATCATTGACACGCTGGTTGATGAACATGGAGCTGGGCCTTATCAAGTTGGAAAATGTGAGTCTCTGATCCACACATTAAGCTGGACAAATTGCAGGAAGAAAGAGCTGGTAAGTATGAGTGATCTACTATGTTGTGCCTGTAATTTTCCGATTAACAAATGTTCACATTATGCATGTGGACCAAGAATAGAAACTCCCGTGACGCCTTGTCCCTGAATACATGGCTGAATATGGTGATATCACAATTGTGTGTGATAAATACACAAAGGTCAAAGGATCGTACTCAATTTCTCCTGAGGATGGCCGAGTATGCTGCGCTGGGTGGAGGGAAGTGATGTCACAGGAGGAGGATTTTCGGCGAATTGGAGACAAGATGTTTTTCATGCTGTACGTAGGACGTAAGGGGGCTTTCCTATTTGCCTTCTATGTTCCAAATGTGGAACTTTAGTAGCCTTGATCATTTTCACTATGATGGTCATGGGTCATTTGTCGACCTAATAATATGAGATGTTAAGACAATATTTTACGGTCCTTTCATTATGTGGCATTAGTATGTCTGAAGACATGGTTAAGTGTAATGGTACTATTAAATTTTTTATGAGCTGAAATATATTATGCATGTCGTTGCTGCCAATTATAGTGAAATCGTGTTAATTGAGTTCATTTCATCGGTATCTATGAATATTTTATGAGCTACAAATTTTATGCGTGCACAACTTACTAGACGGACATGTCTGTCGTGTAGGTTATGTCATGTAAAGAAGTATCTATCTCCAGTAAATCTATTTTGCTGCTCGAAGTAAGTATGACAAAAACAAGCAAAAACATCTAGGTACGACCATATATATCATTGTAATTAATAATTTTGTGTATAACATGGTTACTGGAAATTGAATGCAACAGTCTCCATAACTAGTATCAAACAGTACAACTGCGTGCTAGTATTTTAGTAACGCATTTTCACAAGGTACTAGTCAATATCACTATCAACATCTGAAATGCTCCTCCCAAATTCATCGACAACCGGTTCCAAGTCTTCTTGTTCTTCGTCGCTCAGGTCCATATCATAGTTTACACCATTTTTCCCTGCTAGCTGTCTAACAGTCTGAGAGTCAACAAATATCACATCATCAGAGCGATCAGCCATGTCATCTTCATGATCATCAACATATTCATCTTCCTCGTCCTCAATTTGGTGAACAATGGGATCTTCCGAACCTAGGTCTTCCTGGTATGCACCTGCATTGCCTTCATCATCTTTTTCTGGAACATCGTATACATTCCTATGCTTGAAAGTTTGCACCACCTTCCAAGGATCACCAAATTTTGTGTCTTCCAAGTAAAAACAAGTTTCTGCTTGGTGAGCTAATATGAAAGGGGCGTTCTTGTACCACAATACAGACGTATTGATGCTTTTAAAGTATCCATCATCCTTCATCTCCGTGGTTTTCCTACTTCCAAGGTCAAACCAATCACAACGGAACAAGAACACGGATCTGTAGCCGTGCTTGTTTCTCGGGTACTCTAACTCAAGAACCTCCTTCATCACACTGTAGTGAAGGAAATATGCCCTGAGAGGCAATAATAAAGTTGTTATTATGTATTCCTTGTATATGATAGATGTTTATTTTGCATGCTATAATTGTATTGATAGGAAACATCAATACATGTGTGTTTAATAAACAAAAAGGGTTCCTAGTTATGCCTCTCTTATAGACTAGCTTATTGATTAACAAGATGATCAAGGTTTCCTGATCATGGACATTGGATGTTGTTAATAACAAGGTCACAACATTTGTGAAATGATGTAATGAACATTCATCCGAAGTATAGCATTACGATCAAGTCATTATGTTTATATTGCTATAACATCATACGAAGTAATCTTTATCCTTAGGACATGAGATCATGTTAATTGCTAACACCGGAAGAGTATCTTGATAACATCAAACGTCACACCGTAACAGGGTGACTATAAAGATGGGTTCAGTACTACGAAGGTGTTATGTTGAGGCTCATGGATCAAGAGTGGAATTTGTCAATCCAGATGACGGATAGATATACTCTGGGCCCTCTCGGTGATATCACATTAGGATATCTTGCAAGCAAGTGATGTGATCACTAGAATGTTATATCACCGGAACAAGAAAAGAGTGCATGTCGGTAACAAGATCAAACTAGGTATGGAGATACCGATGATCGAATCTCAGACATGTAATATGTCGAGAGACAAAGGGATTTAGTTACAAGCGTTAAAGATTCTCACGATCACAGGAGTCATCGTTGAATGTGTAGGAGTCAGTACGGATCTCCAGGTCCCGCTGCTGATTATTGATCGGAGAAGGGTCTCGATCATGTCTGCATTATTCGCGAACCGTAGGGTGGCAGACTTAAGAGTTACCGGACACCATTTTGGAGCACATATGTTTCAGACGAAAGAATTGCAAAGCGCAGGAATTGTTTCAATAGAAACCGGAAATTGTTTCGGGTGAAATTGCAGAAGGTGGTTCTGTATGTGATATTGAAATATTACAAGGGGCTATATGTGAATGTTTGTTAATTAAAGTAATTAACAAAATTCTGAATAAATTTAATTAAAAGAGTTTTATTAAATGAGAGAGCATTAAATTTGGAGAAATTTAATGCATTTAAAGTGGAGACTTTAAAAGGGAATGTGAAGAGGCATTTTAATGTGGAGGAGTTACCACCACATGAATGGGGGAGGTGAGGGGTCACCCCCCATGCGCCGGCCATGGAGAGAGGGGGCACCTCCCTCCTCCTATAAAAGGCCACCCATTCCCTCCTTCATCCTCACACCTCCTTGTGAAGGATCTCTCTCCCCCTCTAGAATTATTCCCCCATGGTCTCGGATTAGCGAGATACATGTTCCCGGTGGCATTTCGTCTAGAAGGAGTTGCTGCTTCCGCTGGATCGCTGGAGCGAGGAGGTGGAGGTTGTCTGGTGGCTTGAACGTGTGTGCGAGTGCGGATGCGCTGCTGAGTTGCGGCGCTCGGACTTCCTCACGATCTTGAGATCGGCAAGTGTACGACTACATCAACCACGAGTTCCTACTCATTAACAAAGCTCGTTGTCTTCGAGGGTAAGTTCTCCATGGATGTATGTCCACTCGTTGCTCTGTATCTAGTAGATAGATCTTGGCGTGTAGTTCTCATCGTAGGAAATTTTTTGTTTTCTATGCTGCGGACCCAACAGTGGTATTAGAGCCTGATCTATGTGTAGGTGCTTTGCACGGGTAGTACACATATGTTTATACGTGGGCGATGATGATCATGTTATTGCATCTTCTATGTACTTTGGATATTGATGGCATAGTGGGATGAAGCGGCCCGGACCAACCTTACATGTCATCGTACATGAGACCGGTTCCACGACTAACATGCAACTAGTTTTGCATAAGTGGCTGGCGGGTGTCTGTCTCTCCTACTATAGTCAATATCTGATTTACAACGAGTTGCTAATAACTTGGTTATCCTCGTTGTGGTTCATGTTTGTAGGTTAGACAGGTTCTATCTCCGAAAGCCCTAAGCCACGTAAAACTTGCAATTGATAAATTAGAGGCGTCTAGTTTAGATTGTTGCTGGGCTAGTGTTTTGATATGGTATTGTTGTAAGTAGATGTATAATAGATACTCTTACAACTCACTTAACGTGTAAGTTCCATAGACCTTGGCCTTACACACAAAGGAATGATAGAGATCATACCACGATGCAAATGATAGAGATCAAATGCATGGACCATATCACCTCACTTCACACATTAGATGTTAGCATCTTATATTGCTAGTTTGGCGCTTTTGGTAGCATTATAAGATGATCCCTCATTTAGATATCAAGATAAAATGTGTTCTTCCTTAAGTATGCACCATTTTGTGGATCGTGTTTTGAGGCATCACGTGATGATCAAGTGTTCTCAACTCTACGCTTTCATACAACGGGTGTAAGACAGTTTTACACACGCAAATACTAAGGTTCTTACTTGACGAGCCTAGCATGTATAGACATGGCCTCGGAACACGGACCAAAAGGTTAAGCATGAGTCATATAGTTGATATGATGCCCATATAGATGCTCGCCTTTGAAGCTACACTGACTCACGTGATGATCAGACTTGGTGTAGTGGATTTGGTTCATGTAATCACCAAAAGGACACGAGGGATGTCGTTTTTGAGTGGGAGTTCATTAGTAATTTGGATTAGTTGAACTCAATCTATCATAAACTTAGTCTAAATATACTTTACAAATTCTGTTGTAGATGGCACCACCTGCTTTTAATTTCAATGTGTTCATGGAGAAAGAGAAACTTGCTGCGAATGGTAGCAACTTCACCAACTGGGCTATGAATTTGAGGATTCTCCTCACTGCTGCACAAAAGCAATATGTGCTAGATGCGCCGCTAGGCCCCCCACCAGCTCCTGATGCCCCTGACGAGGAAAAAAACGTCTATATAACTCGTCAGGAGGACCACAACTTAGTTCATTGCGGCATACTGTATGGGATAGAGCCAGAACTTCGAAAACGTTTCGAAAATGGCAATGCCTTTGATACCATGGGAGAATTGAAAATGATTTTTGATACCCATGCTGCCGTAGAGAGTTATAATGCTACAGAAAAGTTCTTTAGCTGCATGATGGAGGAAAACAGCTCCATTAGTGAGCACGTACTCAAAATGTCTGGGTACACCGATAAGCTTGTGTCCTTGGGAATAACGATTCCCATTGACTTAGGCATACATCGTGTTCTCCAATCTCTGCCACCTAGCTACAAGAGCTTTGTGATGAACTATAATATGCAGGGCATGAAGAAGTCTCTTCCCGAGCTTCTGTCAATGCTTAAGACTGCAGAAGTGGAGATTAGGAAAGAACATCAAGTGTTGATGATCAATAAGACCACCGGTTTCAAGAAGGACAAGAAAGGCAAGCACAAGGGAAAGAAGGGTGGCAAGTCTGTTGCCGCGCCTGAAAAGAAACCCCGAGCTGACCCGAAGTCTGACACCGAGTGCTACTATTGCAAGGGGACTGGCCATTGGAAGCGCAACTGCCCCAAGTATTTGGCGGACAAGAAGGCCGGCAAGGCAAACAAAGGTATATGTCATATACATGTTATTGATGTGTACTTGACTAGTACTCGCAGTAGCACCTGGGTATTTGATACGGGATCGGTTGCTAATATATGTAACTCGGTTCAAGGGCTACGGAACAAGCGACAACTAGCAAGGGATGAGGTCACGATGCGGGTTGGCAATGGATCAAGAGTTGATTTTATCGCCGTCGGAACGCTGCCTCTCCATATGCCGTCGGGATTAGTTATAAACCTAAATAATTGTTATTTGGTGCCTGCACTAAGCATGAACATTGTATCTGGATCGTGTTTGATGCAAAGTGGTTATTCATTTAAGTCTGAAAACAATTGTTGTTCGATTTATATGAATAATATCTTTTATGGTCATGCACCTGTGTTGAATGGTTTGTTTCTGTTGGATCTCGATAGTAGTATTACGCATATTCATAATGTTGATGCTAAAAGGATTAAACTTGATAATGATATATCTACATATATGTGGCACTGCCGTCTAGGTCATATTGGCGTTAAACGCATGAAGAAACTCCATTCTGATGGACTTTTGGAATCACTTGATTTTGAATCATTTGATACATGTGAGCCATGCCTTATGGGCAAGATGACTAGAACGCCGTTTTCCGGTTCAATGGAACGGGCGACAGATTTATTGGAAATCATACATACTGATTTGTGTGGACCAATGAGTATGTCGACGCGAGGTGGATATCGTTATTTTGTTACTTTCACGGATGATTTGAGTAGATATGGGTATATCTATTTGATGAAACACAAGTCTGAAACTTTTGAAAAGTTCAAAGAATTTCAGAATGAAGTGGAAAATCATCGTAACAGAAAGATCAAATTTCTGCGGTCTGACCGTGGAGGAGAGCATCTTAGTTACGAGTTTAGCACACATATGAAAGATTGTGGAATAGTTTCACAACTCACGCCTGCCGGAACACCACAACGTAATGGTGTGTCAGAACATCGTAATTGTACTTTATTGGATATGGTTCAATCTATGATGTCTCTGACTGACTTGCCACTATCATTTTGGGGTTATGCACTGGAAACCGCTGCATTCACTTTAAATAGGGCACCATCTAAATCCGTTGAAAAGACACCATATGAATTATGGTTTGGAAACAAACCTAAGCTGTAATTTCTTAAAGTTTGGGGATGCGATGTTTATGTGAAGAAATTTCAACCGGATAAACTCGAACCCAAAGCGGAAAAATGCGTCTTCATAGGATACCCTAAGGAAACGATTGGGTATACCTTCTATCACAGATCCGAGGGCAAGGTCTTTGTTGCCAAGAATGGATCCTTTCTTGAGAAGGAGTTTCTCGCGAAAGGTGTGAGTAGTCGGAAGGTAGAACTCGAAGAGGTTATTGAACCTTCTATTCATGAAATGGCGAGTAGCGCAGCTCCAGAAGTTGTTTCGGAGTTGACTTCACATAATGAAGAGAGAGCTAATGATATTGATCATGAAACTCCGAAAGAGGACACTACCGAACCTCGCAGGTCAAGCATGACACGTGCAGCTCCTGAACTGTATGGCAATCCTGTTATGAATTTCATGATTAATGAAATAGATGACCCTACGACATATGAAGAAGCGATGATGAGCCCTGATTCCAACAAATGGCTAGAAGCCATGAAATCCGAGATAGAATCCATGTACGAAAACCAGGTTTGGACCTTGGTGGACTTACCTCACGATCGAAAGGCCGTTGAGAATAAATGGATTTTCAAAAGAAAAATTGATGCTGATGGTAATGTAACCATCTATAAGGCTCGACTTGTCGCAAAGGGGTTTCGACAAATTCAAGGAGTTGACTACGATGAGACATTCTCTCCCGTAGCGATGCTTAAGTCGGTTAGGATTATGTTAGCAATTGCTGCATATTTCGATTATGAAATATGGTAGATGGATGTCAAAACTGTGTTCCTCAATGGTAATATTGAAGAAGAGTTGTATATGATACAACCTAAGGGTTTTGTCGATCCTAAGGATGCTGATAAGGTGTGCAAACTTCAGCGATCCATCTATGGATTGAAGCAAGCATCCTGGAGTTGGAATCTCCGCTTTGATGAGGTGATCAAAGAGTTTGGATTTGTCCAAACTTATGGAGAGTCTTGTATTTACAAGAAAGTGAGTGGGAGCAATGTGGCATTTCTGATATTATATGTGGATGACATATTATTGATTGGAAATGATATAGATCTTTTAAACAGTGTTAAAAGTTATCTAAACAGCAAATTTTCGATGAAGGACCTTGGTGAAGCTTCATATATATTAGGCATTAAAATCTATAGAGATAGATCAAGACGCCTAATTGGGCTATCACAGAGTACATACCTTGATAAGATATTAAAGAAGTTTAATATGGACGAAAGTAAGAAGGGGTTCTTACCTATGTTGCAAGGCAAGACATTGAGTAAGACTCAAAGTCCGGCTACGACGGAAGAAAGAGAGATAATGGATAAGATCCCCTATGCCTCATCCATAGGCTCTATAATGTATGCCATGCTATGTACAAGACCGGATGTGGCACATGCTATTAGTTTGACTAGTAGGTACCAATCTGATCCAGGTTCGGAACACTGGATAGCGGTCAAGAATATCCTTAAGTACTTGAGAAGAACTAAGGATATGTTTCTTGTATACGGAGGTGAAGAAGAGCTAGTCGCTAAGTGTTATGTCGATGCTAGCTTTGACACTGATCCGGATGACTCTAAGTCTCAATCCGGATACGTATTTCTCTTGAACGGAGCAACAGTTAGTTGGAGGAGCTCCAAACAACCTGTGGTGGCTGGATCAACGACGGAGGCGGAATATGTTGCTGCTTTAGAAGCAGCGCAGGAAGCGGTTTGGATGAAGGAGTTCATAACGGAACTATGTGTGGTTCCTAGTGCATTGGACCCAATGGTGATCTATTGTGACAATAATGGAGCCATAGCCAACGCCAAGGAACCAAGGTCTCACAAGAATTCCAAGCATATTAAGCGCCGGTTTCACTCCATCCGCGAGCATGTCAAGGATGGAGATATAAAGATTTGTAAAGTACACATGGACCTGAATGTAGCAGATCCGTTGACTAAAGTAATCCCTAGGGCAAAACATGATCAACACCAGAACTCCATGGGTGTTAGATTTATCACTATATAAACTAGATTATTGTCTCTAGTGCAAGTGGGAGACTGAAGGAAATATGCCCTGAGAGGCAATAATAAAGTTGTTATTATGTATTCCTTGTATATGATAGATGTTTATTTTGCATGCTATAATTGTATTGATAGGAAACATCAATACATGTGTGTTTAATAAACAAAAAGGGTTCCTAGTTATGCCTCTCTTATAGACTAGCTTGTTGATTAACAAGATGATCAAGGTTTCCTGATCATGGACATTAGATGTTGTTAATAACAAGGTCACAACATTTGTGAAATGATGTAATGAACATTCATCCGAAGTATAGCATTACGATCAAGTCATTATGTTTATATTGCTATAACATCATACGAAGTAATCTTTATCCTTAGACCATGAGATCATGTTAATTGCTAACACCGGAAGAGTATCTTGATAACATCAAACGTCACACCATAACAGAGTGATTATAAAGATGGGTTCAGTACTACCAAGGTTTTATGTTGAGGCTCATGGATCAAGAGTGGAATTTTTCAATCCAGATGACGGATAGATATACTCTGGGCCCTCTCGGTGATATCACATTAGGATAGCTTGCAAGCAAGTGATGTGATCACTAGAATGTTATATCACCGGAACGAGAAAAGAGTGTATGTCGGTAACGAGATCAAACTAGGTATGGAGATACCGATGATCGAATCTCGGACATGTAATATATCGAGAGACAAAGGGATTTAGTTACAAGCGTTAAAGGTTCTCACGATCACAGGAGTCATCGTTGAATGTGTAGGAGTCAGTACGGATCTCCAGGCCCCGCTGCTGATTATTGATCGGAGAAGGGTCTCGATCATGTCTGCATTATTCGCGAACCGTAGGGTGGCACACTTAAGAGTTACCGGACACCATTTTGGAGCACATATGTTTCAGACGAAAGAATTGCAAAGCGCAGGAATTGTTTCAATAGAAACCGGAAATTGTTTTGGGTGAAATTGCAGAAGGTGGTTCTGTATGTGATATTGAAATATTACAAGGGGCTATATGTGAATGTTTATTAATTAAAGTAATTAACAAAGTTCTAAATAAATTTAATTAAAATAGTTTTATTAAATGAGAGAGCATTAAGGTTGGAGAAATTTAATGCATTTAAAGTGGAGACTTTAAAAGGGAATGTGAAGAGGCATTTTAATGTGGAGGAGTTACCACCACATGAATGGGGGAGGTGAGGGGTTACCCCCCCATGCACCGGCCATGGAGAGAGGGGGAACCCCCCTCCTCATATAAAAGGCCATCCATTCCCTCCTTCATCCTCACACCTCCTTGTGAAGGATCTCTCTCCCCCTCTAGAATTATCCCCCATGGTCTCGGATTACCGAGATACATGTTCCCGGTGGCATTTCGTCTAGAAGGAGTTGCTGCTTCCGCTGGATCGCTGGAGTGAGGAGGTGGAGGTTGTCCGGTGGCTTGAACGTGTGTGCGAGTGCGGATGCGCTGCTGAGTTGCGGCGCTCGGACTTCCTCATGATCTTGAGATCGGCAAGTGTACGACTACATCAACCACGAGTTCCTACTCGTTAACAAATCTCGTTGTCTTCGAGGGTAAGTTCTCCATGGATGTATGTCCACCCGTTGCTCTGTATCTAGTAGATAGATCTTGGCGTGTAGTTCTCATCATAGGAAATTTTTTGTTTTCTATGCTGCGGACCCAACACGTTGTATTCTTGATCTTGTTCGTCAGAAACGGATCCCCTTGTCATTATGCCTGAGTTTTGAGTCCTCATGTTCTTCTCACGCTCGACGGAACGGAACCTAGCGCCATTTACATTGCACATAGGGTGTACAACTACACGAGCATCTGGACCAAGTGCTAGTGATTTTAAATCTTCTGGAGCATTGTCCAAATTACTGACATGTTTTTTAAACCATGCAGGGAATTCTTTCTCTAGTTCCGCCTCAATGTTGTTCACACCCATGTTCTGTAGTTGTTGTCGGAAATTCCTAAAAATGAAAAACAAATTAGTAATGGTACTGTTATAACACAAAATATTACTAAAAATTTTGAATGATTAATAAAAAGGTAAATAGACCTACCGAATATAATTTTGTGCCTCATCACAGTTCTGAAGTACATACCAAACCATACTGTCAAATTCTTTGGGAAAATACTTCAACTTGGATAGTCCTAAACCTTTGGCTCCATCTGAAAAAATATCAAACTCTAGCGGATCAACTCTTTGTTTCTTATCTTGGTTCCTCTCAGGCTTGTTATGTCTGGTTTCTATGACATCGCCCAAAAATTTAGAGCAATGATGCAAGCACTCATCCACGATATATCCCTTAGCAATTGAACCTTCAGGCCTTGATTTGCTACGCACCGTTGATTTTAGGTACCCGAGCCTTCTTTCAACTGGATACATCCAACCATATTGAATAGGCCCCCTCTGAAGTGCCTCATCAGGTAGATGAATAGTGAGGTGCACCATTACATCAAAGAATGATGGGGGAAATAGCAGCTCAATCTTGCAAAGAATTATGACAATTTCAACCTTCATTCGACGCAGCATAGATGCTCTTAGAGTTTTGGCACACAACTCCCTGAAAAAGTTTCCCAGTTCAGCAATGGTCTCATACATCGCCTTTGATTCAATGCCTCTCAGACCAGCTGGCAACACACACTGCATAAGTATGTGGCAGTCATGCGTCTTCAGACCGTGCACTTTACCCCCTGGGATGTCCACACATCTTGCTAAGTTTCCAGCAAAACCATCTGTGAACCTAGTGTTGGACAAATACTTGCACAATTTTTGTTTGCCTTCCTTTTGAAGCGTCCATGGTGCTTTCTCCTTTGAAAAACCCTTGGCCTCAGGTTTCATCCAGAACTTCTTCCTGACATTAAATTTCTCCAAATCCATTCTACCACCAACAGTGTCCTTGTTCTTTCCATCAAGCTCAAGAAGGGTACCAAGGATATTGTCCAATATGTTCTTCTCAATGTGCATCACATCTAGGTTGTGAACAAACTTCAATCTTGACCAGTATGGCAGATCATATAAGCTGATCTTGAGGTGCCAGGTTGGCTCACCAGTCATGCCACGCTTTCTCTTCCTAGTTGATGGATTTTTCCCTGGCCTATAATCCTGAACTCTCTGTACCCTCTCCTCTCTTTCTGCAAGTGTGAAACTTGTTGGTGCATCCTTAGGTTCAGGTTTTCCATTGAAGGCTCTGCTACTCCTCCACTTGTGATCGTGAGGCAGAAATCGACGATGACTAATATAACCAATTTTATTATGCATAGACTCGTAGCAAGGATCCTTATCGCAGTGCGCACATGCGAAAAACCCTCTTGTGCTATGGCCAGACATCGTGGCATATCCAGGATAGTCATGAATCGACCAAAGAAACGCAGCATGCAACGGAAACTCTCTACCTGTGCACGCATCATATGTGCCCACGCCACTCCATAGCTTCATCATATCTTTTATCAATGGCTGCATAAATACATGAAAATCCTTTCCTGGTGAATTTTTTCTAGGGATTAGCAATGATATCATGAAGTTGGATTGATCCATGCACATCCACGGTGGGAAGTTGTATGGAATGACAAAAACTGGCCACATACTGTATGAACTACTCATGTTTTCGTATGGGTTGAATCCATCTGTCGCAATACCAAGCCTTATGTTACGGGCATCTGAAGCAAACCATCCAAACTCCTTGTCAAAGTGCTTACATGCTTCACCATCAGCTGGGTGCCTCAAAATACCCGGTTGTGCAACCCTCTTCTCCTTGTGCCACTTGGTGTTCATCGACGCTTCCTTGGAAACAAAAAATCTCTGTAACCTTGGGATTATAGGAAAGTATCGAAGCACCTTGTGGAGAATCTTTCTCTTTGCTTCCGGGTCTTTCCACCTTGAAAATCCACACTCGGGACAATGAGTTTTTTTGGCATGGTCTCCCCAAAACAGAGCACAGTCATACTTGCAAACATGAATTGTGTCATAACCAAGCCCAACCTCAGAAAGAACACTCTTAGCTTCATCATAGGACTTGGGAAAATTCACTTTTGGCAAACCAGCACATAAGACAGCCATAAATTGATCAAAAGCTCTATTTGTGACCCGGTTGTATGATTTCACGTAAAGCATCTTCATAATGAATGACAACCTCGTCTTAGTGGTGCATCCGTTGTGAAGCTCTTTCCTAGCTTCTTCGATGAGGTTCGCATAGAAATTAGTGTCACTTGGGCCTCTGTCACCAGAATCATGCAGCTCATCTAACATCTTGTCAACATGATCATTATGATTCTCATTTCCATCATCATAATCATCATCGTCATCGCTTTGATACAAACTATGGTCATAGTTTTCATCAGGACCATCATCTTCTCCATGATAACTCCACTTTGTGTATGAAACGACCATACCATTGACGTGTAAGTGATACTCAATAGTGTCCTGAGTCTGCTGCGTAATATTAAGGCATTTTTGGCATGGGCACAATATTGATGCACCTTCGTTGCAGTTTGCGCGCGCAAACTCCATAAACTCGCGGACACCTTGTATGTAAAAAGGGGTGAACTTGCGCCCATGAGTAATCCACTGTCGATCCATCGCCTACAAAAATATATATAATGTGTTCCACTCGAGTCATGATGCCATTCAATTTGTACTAATCGATGTGAAAATTGTTTACCAAAGTCCAAATAAATCACAATGTGTAACATAAACACCAATCCAAATCAATTTCATAACAGATCTTAAAGGAACTCACATGTGCTTCCTATCGCCGTGCGCCGGCCTTCCGCGAAGCCTCGCTAGCTGGGATCATGATCGATCATCGTGATCGCGTAGGCGCAAGTAGCCGGGACTTGTAGATGAAGGGCCAACGAATGTCGTGATCGCCTGGACAAGGGATACCCTTGACGGCACTCGTTCGCAAGAACAGAGAAGAAAACTATTTGGAAGATCGCACAAGTCCTAACTATAATGATCCATGTTTGTACATGCCATGTACTGCACATAGAGTTTACAAAATAGTAGGCCAATCAAACAATTCAAAAACCGAACGGTAGCCCAGCGGTAACGAAACGTTCTACTTTGTACTAGGTCCTTGGTTCGAAACCCATCTTTGCCCTTTTATCATTTTTAACACAATTGCTAACTCATTGGTCCCACGAACAATCGGTGATGGCTTAATCTACGACGCTCTAAAATCCGTCGTGCGGATAATCGGCGACAGTTTGTCGTGACGCGAAACGCGACCGTCACGCATTATCAAGCATACGTGACGCCCAAAACTAATCCGTCACCTATGGTTACTTTTGGTGACGGTTCTGAATTTTGTCACCAGGCAATTCGTCACCGATTATAGGATCTGTTGTAGTGTTAGAAGTGCTGAAGCTATTCCTCGTACGAGAAGAATTCAAACTCCCACCACTCCTTTATTGTCGACTCGTGTTGATGATGTGCTAAATGGAGCAGTTGGTGATACTGAAGTGCTAACTCCAAATGGTGGTGCTAGTGTTGGTGGTGCTGCTGGTACACCTCCAGGAACACCTCTAGATGATGTTGATGCTCCTATAACTACCACTCTAGATGCTGCTATAACCACCCCTCTAGATGCTGCTGAGGCTAACCTCCAGATTGCTATTGCTGCAAAGGAGATGTAGATTCATCTATTGGTGGAAATAGTTCCAAGAAGAAGAAATTAGGAGGTGGTCATTATAGGCCTCCATTTTTCATGCCCTTGTCGCAGGTGATCATTGCACAATTCAATACTTATTTCTCCCCATTACCCTGTTATGCATTGCAGTTGTTGACCTATGCACTTTTATAATCCAAGGACCACCATGAAGATGATGCTCTCAAGTATTTGAGTTCGACTAACTACGCATTTCAGGTATATGTCTTCTATACGTATGTTAGTTGTCAGGAATGATATGCTGTTGATGCTACATTAACTTCCTATAGGTTGAATCAAGAGTGGGTTTGCGATCAATGAATATGTTTTTCCTTTTACTAAACCACAACTAGAGTCATTGCATGTGTGTTATTTTACTAAACCACATGGATCCACCAATGTCATTTGCATGTGTGTTCTTTTCCTAAACCACCACTAATGTCATTGCATGTGTGTTGTTTTACTAAACCACATGGATCCACCAGTGGCATTGCATGTGTGTTCTTTTCGTAAACCACAACTAGAGTCATTGCATGTTTGTTATTTTCATAAACCACATGGATCCACTAGTGTCATTGCATGTATGTTCTTTTCATAAACCACCACTAGATTCATTGCATGTGTTCTTTCCATAAACCACATGGGTCCACCAGAGTCATTGCATGTGTGTTCTTTTCATAAACCACTTGGATCCACCAGAGTCATTGCATGTGTGTTCTTTTCATAAACCACAACTATAGTCATTGCAAGTTTGTTCTTTTCATAAACCACATGGAACAACAACTAGAGTCATTGCATGTGTGTTCTTTTCATAAACCACCACCTGTGTCATTGCATGTGTGTTCTCTCCATAAACCACATGGATCCACCAGTGTCATTTGCATGTGTGTTCTTCTCAATGACCACCACCAGTGTCATTGCATGTGTGTTCCTTTCCTAAACCACATGGATCCAACAATGTCATTTGCATGTGTTCTTTTTCATAAACCACCACCAGTGTCATTGCATGTGTGTTCCTTTCCTAAACCACAACTAGAGGCATTGCATGTTTGTTATTTCCATAAACCACTTGGATCCACCAGAGTCATTTGCATGTGTGTTCTTTTCATTAACCACCACCCTTGTCATTGCATGTGTGTTCCTTTCCTAAACCACATGGATCCACTAGTGTCATTGCATGTGTGTTCTTTTCATAAACCACAACTAGAGTTATTGCATGTTTGTTCTTTTCATAAACCACATGGATCCACTAGTGTCATTGCATGCCTGTTATTTTCATAAACCACCACTAGATTCATTGCATGTGTGTTCTTTCCATAAAACCACATGGATCCACCAGAGTCATTGCATGTGTGTTCTTTTCATCAACCACTTGGATCCACCAGAGTCATTGCATGTGTGTTCTTTTCATAAACCACAACTATAGTCATTGCATGTTTGTTCTTTTCATAAACCACATGTAACAACAACAAGAGTCATTGCATGTGTGTTCTTTTCATAAACCACCACCAGTGTCATTGCATGCATGTGCTTTCCATAAACCACATGGATCCACCAGAGTTATTGCATGTGTGTTCTTTTCATAAACCACTTGGATCCACCAGAGTAATTGCATGTGTGTTCTTTTCATAAATCACAACTATAGTCATTGCAATTATATGTGAATATTGACTCCCAACTGCCTAATTTGTCAAATGTGTGTAACCTAACAAATGTATATCTACTGGCTTCGTAGGTCAAGAAGGCAGATGGAGCTCCTAGGTCTAACAGTAGACCTATTTTCTATTATTTGATCTAACAAAAGTATGTCTGGTCTTTTAGCTAGTATCTATGCTACTATACATATTTCCTTGTTTGCAGTAAAGTGATTATAGTTCTTTTTATTCCTTGTTCATCAAGAGTTTGCCATAGACTCAACTGAATACCAAGCAATCAGCACTTCATCGTAACACTTGTTACCCTAAACGAGATGGGTTCCTTGTTGGTCGAAGATTGAGTTAATTCGTGTGAAGTCGATTATGCTTAAACTTCTCTTCGAAACTTGTGTGATGGATGTGTAAAAATGATCATGATGCCTTCTGTAGTGCTATGATGTATATGTTGGATACTCTGTTATGCTATATATTCGAATTTTTGATATGATATTTAGAAGAATCATGTGCGATTTGGTGTAAATTAGGGGAATCCTAAATATAGAAACCGCGAGCTCAATTGCTGCACCTAAAAGCATCATTAGGGGCACCAAAGATTATGTCGTGCATGGGTTACATAGGGATGCACCATATTATGCCGTTGTCTCACAACAACCACAACATGTACGCAATGACTCCCTACATGGGCCACGGGATAAACACTTTACTAATATAGAAGCGCTAGCTCGGCGGATCATGTTGTGCTGAGCCAAAAAATCCGCCGCTATTTCAGGATCCCCGATGCAGTTACCCCTGGCGGGTTTTTTGCCGTGTCAGCTCGACCGTGGCGACTAAGGCTGTACCTCAGTGTCTATAAGCGCCAGGGCCCTAGCTCCTTGTTGTAGTGTCTAAGAATATCATGCTAACCAAACGCGGAGGCCTCTAGGATCCACCCTCAACTTCCAGCGCTATTCGTATATTTAGAGGGTCACAAAATTAGTTTTCCATTTAGTGCATATGCATAATATGTCCTCAGACATGGATTGACTTGTGATATGATTTTTATGGACTGCCTAGGCATTGCTTACATAAAAGTGGTACATGGTGGCGGTTGGATGGAGCTCTACAAGTTACCTTCTGAAGACCGATCCTCCAGTAGGCGTAAATGTTATGCCACCTTGAGAATCGTCATGCCTCTTGGCTAGATAAAACATAGTAGGTGATACCTCTGGATATGAGTGTAGTTAAGGGATAGTTCTTGTTGTGAGATTCAGAAGGCACGCATAATATGTTTCCTAAAGGGTTGAACGTGCATTTGGATACAGTAGTGCACCCCTGTAGGGTAAATTTTTTCAAGAAGCCGTGTGTCCATGATTATGGATGCCTCAGGACTACAATGTCATGATCATAGACAATGCCACTAATGCTTTTGACTCTAATAATATGACTAGTAATTATCCTTATCGACTAAACAACTACTTAACTAAAATTGCAATGTGTGTGTTCCGTGGGACTACTTCCTCAACTGATTTTCAAGGGGGATATCTTCGGAAGCGTTATGGTTGGTGTTATATTATAGTTATTGTATAACGCTCTCTTATCTCGCTCTAATATCCAAAGTTGTAGCGTGTCTCTATAAGTTAGACAATGCAAACTTTGCTGCCACTGATCCCACCATACCCATGTAGGTGAGAGCCGTCGAACTCTAAGACTCATCGTGTACTGGCCTCAGTACCAACCGATATATTTGTTTTTATTTTGCCCTTTGTTAGCACCCCTTTGGTTTTGAAAGGTATGTAATCAACGATGTTATCAAGGTTACCCTTCTGGCTTGGCTTGGGAAGGGTTGTCATCTGTGCTTGGCTATTCTTCAGGACTCTTAGTCCCATTTGGCTCTTATCCGTACTCGGATACTATTTTGCTTTCTTCTGAATTGTATCATTTTTATTCTTGACTCGTCAAGTCATTGTTGTGTATATATGTTTCTTGTTTGTTTTGTTGTAAACTATTGTGATGTAACTACTTGGAACAAATTCCACCCACACGAAAATGTCTGGTGGGCGTCTTTGAATCGCTTCTATGCGGGTTTTGGCAAAAAAATGCTGAGATCTGCATAGGCCCAATTTGGAGGCGTTACACCTTCCCGCTACCCTAGATAGACCAGATTGTTTACTCCACCACGGATTACGATTTGCTCTATTTTCCTGCCTTTTTAGGGTACCATCAGATCAAGATGGTCGAAGATAACGGTGAGAAGATATCGTTTGTCACCCCAAAGGGATTCTTTTGCTACATATGCATTCCTTTCAGGTTGAAATGCTGGTTCAACCTTCCAGGGGGGCCATGCAGGAGTGCTTGGGGCCGCAGATGGGGCACAATATTGAGGACCACATCAACGACATCATGGTGAAAACTAAGGACAAAGATACCCTAATCGCTGATCTGGACGAGACTTTCAATGACCTTTGCCGCATCCACATCAAGCTAAACTCGTAGAAGTGCGCCCTTGGCGTACCCTTCGGGAAGCTACTGGGCTTCCTAGTGTCGCACTAGGGAATCAAGGTGAACCCCGACAAGATCAAGGCAATCGAGCAAATGGAGGCACCCAAGTGCAAGAAGGACGTGCAATGCCTCAACGGATGCATCACCTCTTTGGGGCAGTTCATATCTCTCCTAGGAAAACATGCTCTCTCATTCTTCAAACTGCTAAAGAAATCGGGGCCTATTGACTGGACGCTCGAGGCCGAGGACGCCCTGCAAGGGCTGAAGAAGTACCTGGCCATGCCCCCCGTGCTAGTGTCACCACGGAAAGGAGAGTCGCTTCTACTATACCTCGCGTTCACCAATCAGTGCTAGTAGCGGAACAAGAAGAGTTGCCCCCTCCCTGAAGGGACCGATAGGAACAAGACCGACACGCTTCATGCACCGGAACAGGACATCCTGGTGAGGAGAGCCGGGGCATAGAAGCCCAAAATGATGATGGGTCGGGCTACGAAAACCACCCCGAAAAAGATAATTCAGGATACCTGGCGGTCTCGATCCCCATGGCGGGATCCAGGGCTACCAAGGCCAAAAGCCAAGTGGTGCAATAGCCGATGTACTTCATCAGTGCCATGTCATGGGATGCTTAGGAGCACTACCCTGAGATATAGAAGCTCCTTCTGGGAATACTCCTCGGCTTGCGGAAGCCGATGATCTACTTCGAGGCGCACTACATCACTGTGCTAATGGAGTTCCCCTAGAGAGAATCCTCTATAACTGAGGATGTTGTCGGATTGAGGACAAGTACGCTATGAGGGGGTCCTCAAGGCGTGCGGAAGAGAGGGGTGTGAGACGTACGGTGTTCCGGGATGGTGAGCACACAAGTTTACCCAGGTTCCAATCCGCCGGCTTTGGACGGATCCTACTCATGCTAGCAATCCAGTAATACGACAGAGCCGGAATATGGGTTACAAGGGTTTCTCCTATGTGAGTTGAGATTGTAGACTATTGAGGTGTTCCCTAAAGGCCCTCCCTAGGACGGCTTATATAGATATCCGGCCTAGGGTTTACAAGAGAGATCTATCCGGCTACGGCTAAGAGTCGGTTACAGAGTACATCTTGAACTACAAGCAACATTATGGGCCTAAGTCGGTAAGTCTTCTGGGCCTTCCCGTAGCCAGATTGGACTCCATCTTTCTCCCTGACTGGGCCGCCCATGAAGCAAAGCTCTAACCCGAAGTGGGCCACCCTGGTCAGTGAGGAACTGTGAGGATACCCGGAAAGTATATCCCCAACAGCAGCCCCCGGAGGCCTCCAAGATCCAAAGTCGGATTTATCATCGTCTAGCTTGATCTTCGGCTTGCAGAAACTTGAAGGGTTCCTGAAACTTCACAACAAAAAATACGATCCGGGTCTTAAAAATAAGTCGGACCTATCAACAAGTTACTCGGATTTTCCAGCTTGATTTCAAACTAAGCCGGAACTTGGTTCCCAACGCCACCTGACACAAGTCATGGCCAAGTCATGTCATCTGACAGGCATTCCGTCAGCACGACCGTTGGTGGGTCCGCGGTTCGCGGAACCGAGGCGCCGTTCAATGCGTGCGTGGAGATCGAGGCGACATAATCATCGTGTGGGTCCTTCCTAGTTCCTTCCACGATGCGTGGCGGTTACACTGTAGCATTTGCACGAATCTTGGCGCAGTTAGGTGGATATAAGGGGTTAGGATTTCTTCCTTCTTCTTCCACCAGTCCTTTGCCTTTTCCTCTCCTCCCAATCTCCCTGCGCGCATAGAGCTCCCCCGTTCCTCCCCCATATAACTCCCAGCGCTGCCCCTTTTAGGTCAACTGCTCGCCAGAGAAATGGCTTCATCTTCTTCCTCCAGCTTGGCGGTAGCGGCGGCGGTGGTGACGGTGGAGAAAGAGAGCTTTCGCGGGCTCTGGATTCCCTGCGCGCTCAACGAGGAGGGACTCAAGAACGTGGAGAAGGAGGGCTTCTTGCCACCGGCGACTGGCGGAGCGGCTTCGAGGAAACCGTCCCTAACCCACGCGACAGCGAGCGGGTCCACTTCGGCACCCACCTCGACAGAGGTTTGTCGTTTCCTCCCTCGGAGTTCTTCTCCGAGGTGATTGATCATTACGGAGTTTAACTCCATCATCTTCCTCCCAACTCTCTCTTAGAGATGAGCGCGTACGCTTCATTGTGTGAGGGCTTTCTCGGCATTAGGACGAGTTTGACTCTTTTCCGGTACTATTTTCATGTCCGGAGAAACTCCATTACCGCCGGTGTTCGTTATATCACCGGGACTATTAGTTTTTCGCTTAGACGCGAGCGCGCGTATCCCAAAATTCTAGCCAGTGACTCGGTCAAACAATGGCCATCCACGTTTTTCTATCATAGGGATATTCCAGCTCCCGGCAAAGCCATTGCTTTGCCGGCTTTCATCGATGGAGCCTCCACGGCCCAACCATCCTGGGACGAGGCTGCTCCGGCTCTCACTGACGATCTGATCCTCGCTAAGAGGCGGATCGAATACTTGATCAAACACAAGGGTCTGAAGGGATCCGACTTGGTCCAGTGCTGGGTCTCACGTCGGATCTAGCCCCTTCAGTACCAAGGGACCCGACTGATGCACTCCATCACGTCGTCCAAAAAAGACTCCCTCCGCATCATCCCCAAAGCCTACACCACTCAAGGCTACATAAGCCAAATCAAGTGGCTGATCCGGGAGCGGATTGAGAGGAGAATCCTGGAGGTTTCTCTGGATATGCATACGGCGGATAACCCCATAGTGCCGGTAAGCTTCTAACAGTACACCTTTTTATGTGTTTCAATCTTTGAGTTATATCGCAATACTGATATGTTTTCTTCTTTTCAGCTTGCTGACCTCCCCGAGTCGGAACTTGCTCCGCTCGAAGGATATCCCCCGGAGTTCTCTCAGGAGGTAGAAGTGGTCCCATTGCTAGATCTTGCGCTCAAGAAGCGCAAAGCTCCGACAGTGGCTGTTGGCACAAAGGAGGTGCCTGTCGTGAAGAGGTAACTTTCAACCACAACTTCCGCCTTTCTACTTTACCCGAATTTCTTTTGCGAGATGTAATGTTTCTGACATTACTACATTCTCAGAGCAAAACCGCTCATCAAGGGCAAGGGGAAGGGAACTTCTTTGAAGCCCCTGCGATAGACGAAGCTCACCATAGCTTCCCCTGCCATGGCTTCTCCTCCTCCTACCCCTCAATCTTCTGCAACGCTAGCAACCATTCCTCCCCGGTTGTTGCAGAAGATCCAGCTCCTTCAACAGAGCCTGCGATCCTTGAATCGCACACTGGCGTCACCATGGGTGAGTCGGATCTAGACAAGGGTGAACCCTCTTTGGGTAATGATCCCTCGGCAGAAACCTTCGCCGAAAACCTTATCAGCAATCCGGGACTTGCCAAGTTTGGCCTATCTTAGAGATCTGCTGAAGAGATCCAGCGGCTCGCCAAGCAATGCTTGGAGAAAAGTACTTTATCCGCCGAAGAAGAAGCGCAAGAAGCAGAGGACGTCAAGTTCTCTGACCTTCTCGCCCAAGTGTGCCTTCGCGACGAGAGGATTATGACTGGTGAGCTTCCAACAGCCCCAGTAATTCCGCTGACTCTCGCCGAGAAGGTTGCCGTTGAAGTGAACATGAGTTTGGATAAACTCACTCGCGAACAATATGTAAGTCGGAATTCCAACTTTTGTTTTTCCTTATTTCATATCATATCCTCTAGCCCCCAAGCATGAAGTAGGATATACAATCCGGGTTTATGCTTCATTAGGATGCCAAAGAACGAATTAGTGTAGCCCCCAAGGCTCGTGCTGATATTAGCAAAAATATTAGCCCGAGTCTTAAGTATCTTTCTAACTTTGGGTATTCTGACTTACAGAAAGTATGTTCCTATAACCAGGATTTATTGAAGAATGTCTGTGATAAGCGGAGAGAGATCAAAGCTCTCCGGCTTAAAAATACTGAACTTAAAGTTGCCAAGGATGAGGCTGAAGGTAAACATTCCGAGTCTCAAACCTTGTCTTTGTTATTTTCAATGTCGAATTTTTCTTAACTGTTGTTCTTTTTGACTTATAGTGCTGGTGAAACAATCCTACGCCATGATCGAAGAGGCCAAGAAGCTTAAGACCTTGGTGGTGGAGAACAAGGAGCTTCGCTAAGAGCTGGACCAGCTCAAGGCAAATCATGAAAAGAGCATAGCTCAAGTCCTTGAATCCTCCTCCATGGCTACTTAAGAGCATGATCGCAAGATCGCTGCTGAAGATAAAATAATCTCGGACCTCAAGAATGAGCTTAGCAGAGAGAGGGATCTTTCCTAGGCGCTCCGGGCTGAACTCTAGAGTCTCCGGGAGGAGAAGACCAAAATTGACGAAGTCATTTTCGGTACGTTCCATCTGTTTGACTTATCTTTTTCTTCGACTTCCTTCAATGTCGGATTTTTCTTAACTTGCTTTGTATATAGGTCCTCTGAACTTGACGGACTCTTCCTCCACCGAGCCCCACACCCACCGGCTTACCCAAGTCGGTGACCTGCTTCATGACTTCCGCCAATCCCTTGAGGACATCGGCGAAGCCCTCAAGATTCCGGACATGCATAGCATGTCGGATTTTCAGGTGCGGGACAAGGCAATGGAGATGCCGCAGCTTGTTCAGGATTGGAACATGTCCTACGCGCGGACTATGGCGCAGAACGCTCTCACCATGGTCATGAGCCACCATGGAAACATGGAAATATGGCAAGTGACCAGAGGGTACTGCAAAGTAGATGAAGACGGCCAGGAGCAGGACCTTCAAGCCATCATGAACTCCTGCGCCGGATATGGGTGTCACGTAGCTGATCTGACCAGCTACAAGACCCATTTCTTCACCCGCGTGGATACTCTGCCTCCTCCAGAAGAATCCGCAAAAGTTTCCGACGATGAATGCACCACCTCGGATGCGGACATCTCAGAACGATACCAAGGCGGCGTAACCAGTGAGCCGGTAGCTCCTTCATCTCCTCCTGCATCATAGATCAGAAATTTTTGTATTATTCCTGAAAAACATGATGCATCTGTAAATATGCAGTACTTTAATTTTGCTAGTGCTAAGCTTTTGATCTATTCAGCACTTTTGGCTTTAAAATTTTTTGCGTGCCTAAAATGTTTACATAAGCACTTGTACTTTTTCGTCTCTACTTATCATTTATCTGGCTTTCCGCCTCGTCCCTTTCGTGAGCCGGCTAAACCTTCTACCAGAAACTTTGCCGAGCAACGGAGCTCAATTGCTAAACCAGTTTAAACTCGGAAACAAAGCCGGCTTCCAGTACCAACAATTCACTACTTGGAAAATGCCCGCATCCAGCAATCAGACAAATAACCAAAGTAAAGACTAGAAATTTTAAAGTTATACCCGAAGGTAGAAATTTTAGAATCATAAATCTAAACCAGAACGAACATGAGCATAAAATACTTTCAAGCATTCTGGGATTTTCGATTATGACATGATCATTCGGAAATAAGATGGTAAAAACTTCTCAGAAAAACTTGAGGCAACCAAAACTTTTATTTCTCATAGAATCATGGGCATATATATGTTTACAAAGAAGGATAAACTAAGAATAAACAGGACGTAGCTAAGCAATATTCCACGATCTGTCTAACTCATTTGGATTTGTACTGCCTCCAGCTCTCTTTCTCTTCTTAGTAGAAGGTCTTTCTTTAACTGGCCTCATGTTAGTTAAGTAGTACGATCCATTGTGCAATACTCGACTAACTAAAAAAGGCCCTTCCCATACCGGGGAAAGTTTGTGCTTTCTTTGTTGCACAAGCCGGAGAACCAAATCACCTTTATTGAAAGACCTATTTCAGACTCTCTGGCTATGATACTTGCGTAACTTCTGCTGATAGGCTGTAGATCTCATTTCAGCAACGACGCGAACTTCTTCGACTAAGTCGAGATCATTTTGTTAAGAAATCTCGGCATCCTCTTTGATATACACGGCTACTCTAGGAGAAGTTTGAATCAAATCACTAGGAAGAACTGCTTCTGCGCCATAGACCAAGAAGAAAGGTGTGTATCCTGTCGACCTATTTGGAGTTGTTCGTAAACTCCAAATTACAGAGGGTAATTCCTCTGCCCAAGCCCCCGCAGCACGTCGTAGTGGTGCTTCGAGTCTCGGTTTTAGGCCATGTAGAATTAAACCATTTGCTCTTTCGACTTGTCTGTTAGCCTGTGGATGTGCGACTGACGCAATGTCAAGCCGGATATTTTGCTCGTTGCAGAATTCAGCCAATTCTCCCATAGAAAAGTTACTCCCGTTGTCCGTGATAATGCTATGCATATAACCATACCGGATTATAACATCCTCGACAAATCTTTTTGCTGTTGCTCCATCACAACTAGTGACATGTTTAGCCTCAATCCATTTGGTGAATTTAGCCACCATCACTAAGAGGTGAGTAAATCCACTTGGAGCTCGTTTAAATGGTCCTACCATATCAAGCCCCCAGACCGCAAAGGGCCATGTTATAGGTATTGTTCGCAACTGATCAGCCGGAACATGAGCTTGCTTGGCGTACTTTTGCCAGCCTTTGCACGTCTTGACTAATCGTTCGGCATCTGCCTGAGCTGTAAGCCAGAAAAATCCGTGCCTAAAAGCTTTTGCCACTAAAGATTTGGCTGCAGCGTGGTGACGACACTCGCCTTCGTGGATTTCTCTTAAGATTTCCACTCCTTCTTCTGGAGATACACAGCACTGAAAAACCCCAGAAACACTCCGTTTATGGAGCTCACCTTTAACAATAGTATAGGCTTTTGCTCATCGGATAATCTGCCGGCTCAGCACCTCGTCTTCGGATAATTTTCCATCTACCAAATAATCGAGGTAGGGTTGAATCCAGCTGGGAATTACAGCCAGGACTGCTATCAAAGGTGAGTCGGATTTGGTCGGATATTCCTCATCTACTCCCTTTATTGAGGGAACTTTGAGGTGCTCTAAAAAAGTACCATCCGGGACCTCTTTCCACGCAGAAGCTATCTGAGATAGTGCGTCCGCTTCCTCATTTTTTGCTTGACGGATGTGTTGAACTTCAAACCCTTCGAACGATCTAGATAGATCATCCACGACATCTTTATATGCTGCCATGTGTTTATTTGCATTACAAATATCCGACACTTGCTGAGCAACAAGATCCGAATCTCCGTAACACATCAAACGTTGGATGCCAATATCCTTAGCAATCCGGATTCCATGCAGCAGTGCTTCATACTCGGCAATATTGTTTGTCGCTGTGAAGTGTATCTGCAACACATATAAAAGTTTATCTCCTTGGGGTGATTTGAGCACCACGCCAGCCCCTGAGCCCCCTCGAGCCTTAGACCCATCGAAAAAGAGGGTCCAATATTCCGACTCAGGGAGGATCATGTTCTCCTTCGTCTCTGTCCAATCAGCAACAAAGTCAGCAAGGATCTAGGATTTGATTGTTGTCCAAGGTTTGTACTCAATATCGAAAGCTAAAAGCTCTATGCCCCATTTGGCGACGCGTCCTGTGGCTTCACTGTTGTTGATTATATCTCTCATAGGAGCTGTGCTCACCATGGTAATTGGATGCTCCTGAAAGTAGTGTCGTAACTTACGAGATGCTAGAAAAACACCGTAAGCCAACTTTTGATACTGCGGATACTGCTGTTTTGATTCTGTCAGGACCTCGCTGACAAAGTAAGTCGGATGCTGCACCAGGTGTTCCTGATTTTCCTCTGGTCTCTCCACCACCATGACGATACTAACGACCTTATTTGTCGCAGCAAGATAGAGCAACATCGGTTCCTTAGGTTCCGGTGCTGCAAGGATAGGAGCAGATGGGAGTACTTTCTTCAGATCTTGTAGTGCAGCTTCAGCTTCGTCAGTCGAAACAAAATCCTTGGTCTTTTTCAGGAGTTTGTACAATGGTGTGGCTCTTTCACCAAGCCGGCTTACAAATCGACTGACCCCAGCGATGCAACCAGTTAGTCTTTGTACGTCCTTCAGGCGAGTTGGCCTGGAAATATTGAGTATAGCCTTGATTTTTTCTCGGTTCACCTCTATGCCTCTTTGAGACACGATAAAACCTAACAATTTTCCGGCTGGTATTCCAAAGAAGCATTTCTTCGGGTTAAGCATGATGTTGTATTTTCGTAGATTGGCAAATGTTTCCTACAAGTCGGAAATCAGCGTTTCCTTCTTTTTGGACATTACCGTGATATCATCCACGTATGCATGTACGTTGCGTCCGAGTTGGTCATGGAGGCAACGCTGCATCGTGCGCTGGTACGTAGCTCCTGCGTTCTTCAGCCCAAAAGGCATCATAACAAAACAAAAGGTTCCGAAAGGGGTTATGAATGAAGTTTTGACTTTGTCAGATTCCTTCATCCAAATTTGGTGATAACCAGAATATGCTTCGAGAAAACAGAGGAGTCCCGAGCCTGCCGTAGAATCGATAACTTGATCAATTCTAGGCAGAGCGAACGGATCTTTTGGACAAGCCCTTGTTCAAGGAAGTATAATCAACACACATCCTTAAATCAGTGGTGTCATTTTTAGGGACCATTACAGGATTGGCCGACCACTCAGTGTGGATGACCTCTTCTATGAATCCAGCTAACTTGAACCGCGCTAGTTCCTTAGCTATTGCCTTACGCTTTTCATCGCCAAACCGTCGTAAGGACAGTTTGACGGGTTTAGCGTTCGGGTTTACATTTAGAGAGTGCTCGGCAAGTTCCCTAGGTACTCCGGTCATGTCAGATGGCTGCCATGCGAAGATATCTTGATTTGCTTGGAGGAACTTGACGAGCACACTTTCATATGCGCTACTTAGGCCTACGCCTATCTAGGTCACCTTGGAGGGGTCATCATCCTTCAACGGTGCTTTCTTCGTCTCTTCTGATGCCTTGAACTCCAGATTTGGCTTTGTCACGTCCTTCTTCGTTGCGCGCATCTCGGACGGATCTATGCTCTTCTTGATCTCCTGGTACTCCTGGGCGTGCAGCACGGCTTCAGCAAAGGCGGCATTTCCATCCTTGCACTCTCGCGCTTTCTTTGGGTCTCCCCTGATGGTGATCACGCTGTTGGGACCTGGAAGTTTCATCATATTGTAAATGTAACACGGACGAGCCATAAAAGCCCGGTAAGCCGGACGTCCGAATATAGCATGGTATGCGCTCTTGAACGGGACCACTTCGAAGGAAAGTGCTTCCGTCCGATAGTTCTTTGGAGTTCCAAAGGTAACAGCCAAAGTAATCTCTCCCAGGGAATTAGCTTGTCTTCCTGGGACAACTCCGTGAAATATCACAGAGCTATGGTTCAGCTGGGTTTTCGAGATCTTCATCCGGCGTAGCGTTTCGACATAGAGAATATTGATGCTGCTACCATCGTCCATGAGAGTCTTGGAGAAACCATAACCGTCAATAAGTGGGTTGACGATTAAGGCGTATTTTCCTCGCCTATGTAACTTAGGCATATGATCAGCGCGGTCAAATGTGATTGCCACTCCGAACAGTCTAGATATTGGGGGACAGCCGGAACTGTTGCATTGAGCTCGTGGAGAACTGCTTTCTTGACCTTCTCTGGTTGAGATCCGAGGAAAGTGACGTAAGTGTCCTTTTTGGTGGGAAAAGTCTTCTTCCCTTTCGGCTTGGGATTTCAAGCATCAGCTTCCTCCATGTCAGAATCTTCATTGGTCTCCTTGTCCTTTTCGGGATTTTTCTTTCCCTTCTTCCGCTTAGCTTTGTAGCCCGCGGTGTCATCTCTTTTGATGTCGTCATTGAAACGACATTCAGCGTTGGTGTGGGACAAGCCCCCATTGGCGTCTAGGTGATGCACACATGGGTTATTGGCAATGTTGGCCCAAGAGTAGGTTTTGCCTGGTTGCTTTTTTCCTCTACCTTGGACCCTTGAATTCCCACAGCCACGCCCGCGGCCTCCGCCATGTCCTCCTCGCCCTCTAGACCCGGAAACAGTAGTAACCACCGCTATTTCCGTGTTGGGTTTTTCTTCCGAGGTATTTTTGCGCTTCTGAGCTTGTTGCTTTGGTTGTCTTGCCGACTGAGGCACAACTAGGACGTTGAGCAATCCCTCTGCATCGTCGTCAGCATCTGCATACTTGCTCATTGTTTCTATCATCTCTCCCAAATCAGTGACCTTGTCACACTTCAAGCGGTGATGTAGTAGACCAATTGGGAGCCTTGCAATGAAAGCTTCAATCACGGTTTGATCGTTTACTCCTTCACAGGAGTTCTTGGTGTCGATCCATCGTCCGAGGTAATCCCGGCAAGTTTCTCCGGCTTTCTGGGTGCAACGCTGTAGGTCTCCGACCGAACAGGGCCTCTGATATGTGCCTTCAAAATTCTGAAAGAACGCACTTTGCATGTCATACCAGTTATGGATGGTGTTCTCCGGAAGTTCATTGAGCCATGATCGTGCCGTCTTCCGCAACATAAGGGAGATATCGGGTTGCGACTAGGATGTTTCCGCCGTAGGCTTGGATGTGCCTTGAGATAGCAGATCCTTCCAGGAATCTTGTAGCTCTGATGCATGGTCTGAAGCATTTCGGGCCCACGTAGATATCATCGTTTTCATAGCGCTACGCCTCTATGTTGGAATTGATCCTGTGCCTTGCGTCGTTCGGGGATAGAGATCATCCCGAATGCCGGCTGTGGCTGTGGTGCCTTGGAGCCGGACTTCGGCTTCTGCCGCCACCTCCTCCGCCTCGTCGTCCTCCTTGCCCTCCTTGGGAGCCGTTGTGATAACTGCTTGGTGGAGAGGGTGGGGCAGCTGAATTGTTTTTGGCTGATCGCCGGCCTCTGTCCGGAGCGTCATTATTCCGGTTCCGAGGAGGATCTTGACTATGATGAGCCCCCTGCCGGCTTGTCCCAGCATTGTGTCCGTCGTTCCTTCGTCCGTCGTTCCCACCATGGTGAGGCTCAGCCGGACGGCTTGCATGTCTAGGAGGTGGCATTCTTTGGCGATCCTCCTCCTGACGTTTCTCTTTATCTTCTCCCCTTTGATTGTTAGACTCTCGTCGGGGAGGGTTCCTCAGATTCAGTGCAGCAATGGCATCTTTTTCGGCCACTGGAGCGACGTTGCTCCAGTTAGACGTAGTTCTATAATGCTGTCCTGACGATCCGGTTCTTGAATAATTGTCTTCCCGGCGTTCGGGGCGATGATACTGCTCCCGGACGTGATGGGGTCTTACGTCAGCCCATGTCGGATCTGTGCGACATTGGTCGGAATCCGAGACCAGTTTTTGACTTCCGGATAGGGCGACCTTTTGCTGCTCCAGTCCCTTGTTGAGTAGTTTGATACCCAAACGGATCTCCTCTGGTCCTAGATTAGCCGATATAATTTCTCGGGCCGCCACGGTATTCTGTACTAGGGTTGGGTATACCCAATCTTCTTTGCTATTTTTCCGTGGCTTCCCCATCTCATCTCCAAAAGGATGGCACGGACATGTGGGAATTGGTCGTCATCGGTGTGACACTTCCGTGTCTTCTGATGCAACCGAGACATGTAGTCCTTAGTTGCCATGTGTTTCTTCTCCACCTCGATGTTTTTGGCTTCATCGAGGAGTTGTTGACGACGCGCTTCTAGGGCTTGGGCCCTTTCGTCCAGCTCTTCAGCAGTAAGTTATGCAGTTGTAGGGATAGGTGTGGTTAATGCGTCATCGATGATTTTACGCGCACCTTCGGTGATCACGTGTCCATCCACCGATTCTTCTTTTTTCGGCTCTTCTGGGATAAGTGCTCCATCCAATTCTTCTTCTTATTCCTCGGCAATCACCTCCTCTATCAGAGGGTCTTTTGCCGGGGTTTTGTTCTTCTTGTTCTTCTTCTTTGCCTTCTTGGCAGCGCCGGTAGAAAAGACGGCTTTGGGTGCGTTTCCTGGAGTCAAGCTCTGATCGGTACTTTTGGACATCTGGACTTTGGGATTATTTCTGACGTCCATGTCATCTTGCACTTTGGGAGAGTGTTCCCCGGATCCTTCATCCATGGCTTCTCCTTCTTCTGCAACTTTGGAGTTATACTCCTCTTCATATTCCACGGAGAACTTTCAGAAATCCGCTGACGTCATCGATTCATTCGAGGATGCGGGAACATCGGTGTTTGTTCCAATTGCCTCCAGCACAGAGTCAGTGTTTTCTCCAGCATCGGCAGAGCCGGATCCGGATCCCATGTATCCGACGAAGTGCGACACGTGCTTCCTGAGGTACCTGTGGCCTTTGCGATCAGCCATGTCGAAACTCCTAATGGTCTCGAGGATTGCATCCGCGCTTTCGCCTTGTAGTATCATGCGTCTGAGTGTATACCTCAGGAAAGGCCTGTCTGTCCCGGCGTCATCGGAGCCAGAATCAGTGTCGTTGTTATGCTCCTCCTGGATTTCGACTTCCATGGCTGGGTCGATCTGGGATCCGACTTCTCCAGGGAGATCCACTCCAGATTCGACTTGGACCGCTAGGTCTTCTTCAGGCTCGGATTTCTCCACTATCTCCGCAACTGGTGCAGGCTGGGTGGGTTTAGGTTTTGCTAAGATCCGGAACTCTGCCGCCTCCGCGGACAAAGGGGACCCAGAAGATTCTTCTGCCTCTATCATCACTGCTGGGGTGGGTTGGGCAGGTTTAGCGAAACCGATGTAAACATCGATCTCGCCAAAAGACATGATTGTGTAGGCAGTCACAGCCTCCTTAGCCGGAATCCAGGTCTCGTCGAGAATGATGAGAGGGACGTCGCTGACGTAGAGGATGCAACCAACGACGATAGTCTCACCAATTCCGATTCTTGCAGATTCCGCTCGGAACGTAGATCCGAAGCTCAGCTGCCCCACGGTGGGCGCCAACTGTCGTCGGATTGAGGACAAGTACGCCATGAGGGGGTCCTCGAGGCGTGCGGAAGAGAGGGGTGTGAGACGTACGGTGTTCCAGGACGGTGAGCACACAAGTTTACCCAGGTTCGAATCCGCCAGCTTTGGACGGATCCTACTCCTGCTAGCAATCCAGTAATACGGCAGAGCCGAAATATGGGTTGCAAGGGTTTCACATGTGCGAGTTGAGATTGTAGACTATTGAGGTGTGCCCTAAAGGCCCTCCCTAGGATGGCTTATACAGATATCCGGCCTAGGGTTTACAGGAGAGATCTATCCGGCTACGATTAAGAGTCGGTTACAGAGTACATCTTGAACTACAAGCAACATTATGGGCCTAAGTCGGTAAGTCTTCTGGGCCTTCCCGTAGCCGGATTGGACTCCGTCTTTCTCCCTGACTGGGCCGCCCGTGAAGCAAAGATCTAACCCAAAGTGGGACACCCTGGTCAATGAGAAACTGTGAGGATACCCGGAAAGTATATCCCCAACAGAGGAGACATTGGTCACATCACTGAATGGGCCATGAAGCTCTTAGGGTTCGACGTACATTTCAGTCATACCAAGGCCATCAATAGAAAGGCGCTGGCCGAGTTCCACGTAGAGTGGACCCAGACAACCATCACTGAAGATGAGGGGGCTGAGTCTAGCCTTCCCGAACATGAAGACCCTGGGTCGGTGGACCATGTACTTTGACAAGGCTTTCTCCAGCCATGGCGCAGGGGCTGGAGTGGTCATGTAGTCACCTACTAGGGAGTAGATCAATTACATCATACACCTAGACTATGATAGAAGCCTCTTCACCAACAACGCCACCAAATACGAGGGGCTACTATCTAAGATAACGGTTGCGGTCAGCCTCGAAATCCAGTTCCTCCTGGTGAAGGGTGACTCACATTTGGTTGTGAAGAAAATCCGATAGGACTACGGCTGCCCCTCTATGGAGCCCTACATCAAAGAAGTGCACAAGATGGAGTGGCACTTTGACAGGCTAGACCTAGAGCACATATGCCAGGGCAAGAACTATGTCAAGAGGATGTGTTGTCCTAGCTCGCCGCTAAAGAGAGACAATTCTACCTAGAGTGTTCGTGTAGAGGCTCACCAGACCCTCTATCATGCTCCCGGTAGCAGTGGATGAAAGAAAGGAGCCAATGGCCGCTGAGCTGGTAGAGGATCAAGACCTCCCAAGCCCAGCCCCGCCAATGGCATCGCTCCCGATAAAGCATGTCGCCGTGGTGGAAGGATCCACCCCGACATGGGCCGTGGAGTTGGTTAACTTCCTTCGCTTCAAAGCCCTCCTAGAGGAGACGCAGGAGGCCGAGCCGGTGACTCTCTAGTCCAAAATGTACGTGCTGATCGATGGAGACCTGTATTGGTGGTAGAGAATGGGGTGCATGTCAGGTGCATCTAGGATGAAGAAGGTTAGGGGCTATTGGTGGACATCCACGAAGGCACCTGCTCCAGTCATGTGACTTCCCGGGCCCTGGACAGAAAGGCGTTCGGACAAGGTGAAAGAACATTTCATGATCTATAGTGTTTTTTGTGTAGATAACAATGCCAAGGACTATTTAATTGTGTGTTTAGTGGTGCAGAATACTTTTCCACCCAAACGCAGCTAAACCAGTGTTTAAGGGGCGAATTATCCACCCCTACCAAGGGCCAGATTATCCACCCACCGAGCTCGACAAGGCCGCCAAGGCACGTCACCTAGAAGGGGGGAGTTTTCCCAAATTAACCGGCCAGGCTCGGATCTTTTGCCCGGACCTAATAATCTGCCCCACCAGGGTGCCGGATAATCAGCCCCTAGGAATTTTCCAAAGGCTTCCAAGGCGCGTCACCTAGAGAGGGGCGGAGTTTTCCCCGGATTACCCGGCCAGGGTCAGAGCTTTTTCTTGGGCTGGATAATCCACCCCCCCCCCCAGGAATTTTTCTGAAGGCTTCTAAAGCGCGTCACCTAGAGAGGGGGCGGACATTTGGTTCAGATTGTCCGATTCTGGGCCGGATGTTTGCCCTAGCTGGATAATTCGACCCTCACTTAGGATGGATAATCCGGCCCCCTTTTCGTCCAACGGTTGGATCTTGGCAAGGTGTATAAATACTCTAATTGCTCCTCCTATCAGATCTCTTGATTCATTCGAAAACGTGTAGAGATGTTGATTCTAATTCTCACGAGATCTCCATGTTCAACCACTCGATGGCTCCGATCTTTGGGGAATTGAAGGAGGAGGCCTCGATCTACATCGACACCAATCAAGATCTCCATTTCCCCTCCATTCACTTGGAGGATTCTTGATCTAGTATTTCTTGCAAATATCTAGATCTCTATTTTGATTATTGATTAACTTGTTCTTGTGGTAGCTTGTTGTCATCACGAGAGCCTCCAATTCAGTTGTGGATGTGTGCCCCGCTAGTGTTGTAAAGGCATCGGTTCCCGCCTAGAAGGGTACCAAATAGTGGAAGGTGGATCAGGCCTTTGGTGGTGAGATCCATCGGATAATAGGGTGAGGCCTTTTGTGGCATTGTGGTATTAGTACCGCCCACCCTCCAACGCAAACGTACTTCCCTTAATAAGGAAGGAACTTTGGTAAAACAAATCATGTATCTCCATGTGCTTCACTACGGTTCCCTTTGCCTTTACTCACTTAGTAGTTAGGTTGACATATAAGGAAATTCATCTTAGTTGCATATCTAGAGAATTTACCTTTGTATTAAGCCTAAAATTAAAAAGAACTAAAATTTGGAGTAGCACCTATTCACCCCCTCTAGGTGCCCATACGATCCATTTCACAAGGCTTCTGCTGGCCCACGACACTGGTGAATGTCGAGCGCCTGCTTAATGGTCCATAATACTTGGTGCATTTGTTTTTATTAAATAGTGGCATACTACTAAGCATTTATGAAGTTTATGAAAGATACCACTTTATGATTTATTTTGCTTGTTGCTATTCTTTAAAGAATGAACCATTTAACTTTTTGTAGCAATGATCATGACTTATAATGTAAACATAGCAACAAACTACAGAGTCCATGTTTAGTTTTATCACCTTAATGCTCGAGGACGAGCAAAGGTTAAGCTTGGGGATGTTGATGCATGTAAAATACATACATGAACTTTATAATCTATTGATACATATTCTCATATATTTGCATCATATAGAATGCTATATCCATGTTTTTGTAACATCATAGGATTTTATAATTTGGGATTTAAAAATAAAATTGCATTTCATTGCATCATGGCATCTAATGCAAACCTTGGTTCAACATCTTGCATCAAAAACCTATTTTGAATCTTCCATAATTGCCAAACAATGAAATATATGCATAATGAAATTCTTGTATTTTAATTTTGCTTGAAAGTATTCTCTATAAAGTCTAATGTGTGCATTTTGAATTTAGAAATTGATTTTGCTCAATTTGGAGCTATAAAAGTAAAACTGTAAAATAAAAAAGAAATATAAAAAAGAATAAAAAAGACAACCTATCTAACTGGGCTAGACCGCAGCGCACACACGGCCGTGGCCTGCCTTTTCTCTGCCGCACGCAGTGGAGCAAGTAGCAGATGCAGCCGACCCAACCAGCAGCTTAGTCGCAGCCCGTGTCCCCTCTTCTCTCTCTCACGGGAGGGTCCCACTGAAGGGGTTCGTGCATGAAAACAATAAATTTTACCCTACGCCCAGAACCCGAGTTGTTAGGACCTATCTATTAGTAATGCAGTAACGGGAGGGGCTTTTCGCGAACTTACCCTTGAAGAACGAAAAGCATTGTCAATGCTCGAGAGAGCATGGTTGATGTAGATGAGCCAAAGCCGACCTCAAGGTCGTGTTGAAGTCCTGACAGCTCCTTCAGCTCCAATGACTCCTAGTGCCCCAAGTGTTGCACCTTGTAGGGATTTACACATGTCCGGTGCCTGATGATGACTCCTGCTCCTTCGGTCCAGCAGTAGTTGCGGAAGTAGAGCTCCCGGATCTAAATCCCGCAGCGCGACGGTGCTCCACGGTGAAGAATACTCTCGCTCGCGCGATCTGGACTTGGGACCACGGTCACGGAAGAGAGAGCGAATCAACTAGAGGTCTCCCCAAAATAGAGGGAACTTTTTATTGATTATTGTGTATTTAATTTGCCAAAATACCTCTCTTTATATAGGGGAAAAAACCCCCACATCTAACTAGCTTAGACATGTGGGACTAAACAAGGGAGAGGGGAGAGGAAGAGGGATGGCCGCCTCCGGACAGGGCCCAAGTGGGCCCCACACGGGGTGCCTTGGCCCAGCCGGCAACCCCCTACTCCTTCCTCTCTTCGGTTTTCCCTCATGGGCCCTTTTCCCTCTGGATTTGGCCTAATTAGGTATTTGACCCTTTTTTAATTATTTTTTCTTTTATTGAATAAATTAAATTGAATGATTAAATCAATATTCAACATTCACTTACATATTATTCAATCCCCGTTGATGTGGAACTTATTCCCCCTCATTCCGGACATCCTCTAGACTTACTGAAACCCTTCTGGTTTTCTGTCTTTTCTTTTCTTTGGTGATTTTGCCGACCCCAAAACACTCTCTGAGTATCATCAAGCCCTTAAGCGTGATACCCCATAGTTCGGGAACACTCTAGACATGGTCGGGACCCTCCTGCACCAATGATCAACAGAGGGACCTGGATGGCCATGTGACCCCTGTGCATTCCATGAAATATTTTGTTGCTTGAACCATGAATGTCGTGTCATATTCCTTTTTTCTCTCGATACTTGCATTGTCCGAGATCTTATCAATGACATAACCACGTCATTTTCAATATCATTATCAACAAATGCTACTTGACTCGTTCCGACAAGTGATATCCCCATGATCAAATCACATGATGCGCAACTATTGTATATAACTTCTCCAAGTGGGCCCTCGAGTATCTATTCCGTCACGCGGATGGACAAATCATGCTCTTGACGCATATTGCCTCAACTATTCCTCTGAATACATGAACACACCTCCATGATCACCGTGTCATCGAGTGTTGTTTGATGCTATCAAAGTACCCTCGGGTAATAGTGATTGACATGGCCTCAAGGTCTAAGAAATATTACACTAAGTCTATTCTAAGCATCGTAACTTGAACTGCATGACATGATCGGGCCATGATGCTTAGGTCGGGTATAGCTCATCACCTCATTCTCACAATGAAGTGACTCCATTGTCAACTAGCATAAATGCCACATGATTAGGAAACCTTGATCATCTGTTGACCAATGAACTAGTGACTAGAGTTTCACAGGGAACTCCTAGTTGTTTATATATCACACATGTATTGACATTTCCTTTCAATACAGTTATAGCATGATATAAAACTTAATCATAAACGTGTATTGACGTTTCCTTTCAAAAAGACGTTCAGAGATTTTACACAAATTTTTACGGTGAAGCACATAAATCTGTTTCGGGACAGCAGCTTTCACAATCATTACTTCTCTCTCATTAGAGGTTACTCTTGGCAAAAAAAGAAAATAAAAAGGATAAGGAGCGGTTATTACTGAAGTAATAACTTCCAAAACTCATCTAAAACTTTTAGGTTATCTCCCAATAAGTACTTTTTTTAACGCCTTTAAGTTAGGCATGATAGTTTGAGAGGATGCTCACATAAGAAATATGAATTGAAGTAAAAGAGAGCATCAAGAAGCAAATTCAAAACACATTTAAGTCTAACCCACTTCCTATGCATAGGAATCTTGTATGCAAATAAATTCGCAAAGAACAAAGTGATAGGCATAGGAAGATAAAACAAGAGTAACTTCAAAACTTTCAACACATAGAGAGGTGTTTCAATACCATGAAAACTTCTACAACCATATTTTCCTCTCTCATAATAATTTTCAGTAGCCTCATGAATAAACTCAACAATATAACTATCACAAAAAGCATGCTTTTCATGTTCTACAAAAACATAATTTTTATCAAGATCAAAAATAGTGGGGTTAAAACCTTCAAACCCAGTTTTAACAATTCTATAACACGATGACTGATCATTCAATATAGGACCATCGTCTAGAGCTTTATCATAAACAATTTCTAAGCAAAACTGTTCAGTACCATGCATCTCGAAGTTAGGCACAAATAAAGGATTATCACAGATAACATGAGCATAACATTCATCCTCCTTTGGTAAGCATGGGGGACAATCAAATAAAGTAAGGGATAAAGAGTTACTCTCATTAGAAGGTAGGCATGGGTAGCTAATCCATTCTTCCTCTTTTGTTCATCACTCTCCTCCTCTTTTTTATCTAATGAGCTTTCAGGTTCATCAATTTCTTCTTCCATAAGATCCTGCAAGGCATTAGTCTCCTCCATTTGTGGAAAACATCTATTAATATATTCAAGAATATAGCCATTTTCTTCCTTGTAATTATCAAAGCAAAATTTAAGTATATCATAAACCTCATATTTATAAGATGAATCATCAATATTTTCAAGCAAACTAGCAAGTTCAAATGCACCCTTCCAAGCAATAAATTCTTCAATTTGTTCCACATCATAAAAGTCATAATTTCCTTTAACATAAGAAGATATGGTAACATTATCATTATACTCACATTGAAAAGGGAGGTGTTTATACCTCTTACAGCAACAAGATTTATCAAAGCAATAAGTAACATTATAAGTAGAGCACACATTTCTAGCAATGGTATACAATTTATCAATTTGTTCCCATAAGTGTTTCCCTTTTTGTGACAAGCGGTGTTCCTTATAATAATATTTTTGATCTTCCGTGAACCCACCTTGCCAATAAGGTTCAGTTTCAAAGAAAACAACCAATGATAGCAAGCATGATAAAGCAAGACAATAACAGACCAACGAAAATAACAACTAGAGTAGGAACTATTTTTTTTGTATTTTTGATAAACAAACAAGCAAACAAGGCAGAAATAAACTAAGCTTGAACAATAGTGATTCCAAGTGGACTTGATAAATAAAGCTATGCTTCCCGGCAACGGCGCCAGAAAATAGTCTTGATGACCCACAAGTATAGGGGGTGTATCGCAGTATTTTCGAGGAAAGTGAAACCCAATTTATTGATTCGACACAAGGGGAGCCAAAGAATATTTATAAGCCTTAACAACTGAGTTGTCAATTCAACTACACCTGGAAACAATCTTGCTCACAGCAGTTTATCAGTAGCAACAGTTTTGTAGTAGGAATAGTAAAGTAACAGCAGTAGTAAAGTAAAGACAGCAGTAACAATAGCAGTAAACAGTGGGATTCGAGTGCGGTAGGCATAGGGATGGATGGATGGGCGTTGCATGGACAAGACAATCCACATAGCAATCAGAACATAGGGCAATTGCAGATAAATAAGATAAAGCATCCAAGTACTAGATAATCCTAGGCATGTGTTCCATATATAGTCATACATGCTCGCAATGAGAACTTGCACAACATCTTTTGTCCTACCAGCCCGTTTGCAGCGGGGCCTCAAGGGAACTACTGGCAATTAAGGTGCTCCTTTTAATAGAGCACCAGAGCAAAGCATTAACACTCTGTGAACACATGTGATCCTCACATCAAAGCCATTCCCTCCGGTTATCCCGATTTCTATCACTTCGAGGCCATTGGTTCCGGACAACAACGTGTGTATACAACTTGTAGATAAGACCATAAACAATACTATCATAATGAATAAATAACATGTTCAAATCTGAAATCATGGCACTCGGGCCCTAGTGACAAGCATTAAGCATAACAAGTCACAACAAAGTCATAAAGCACTAATAGAAGATACTAGGCACCATGCCCTAACAATCTGATGCCATTACATGAACGATCTCATCCAATCACTACCATCCCCATATCCTACAGCGGGGGATTACTCACTCATAGATGGGGGAAACATGGATGGTCGATGGAGAAGCGATGGTGATGATGATGGAGATGATCTCCTCCAATTCCTCGTCCCGGCAGGGTGCCAGAACGGAGTTTCTGGTGCTGTTTCATGGAATCTGGTGGTGGCGGCGGAGCGGAACTCCTTCTGGAAAAACATCAAACCACCCCTGAATTTTTAGGTCAGAAGGCAACTTATAGGGAAAGAGGGAGACCGAGGGGGAGTCTGGGGCGGCCAGACCACCCCCTGGTGAGGCCAGGCCCAGCCCGCGCGGCTAGGTGGTGTGTCTGGGCCCCAGCCTCACTCTGTCTCATATTCTGGCTCCGGGAGTCTTCTGGTGATATAGGATTTTTGGCTTTTGTCCCGTCCAATTCCGAGATTATTCATTTTCTAACTTTCCTGGAACCAAAAACAGTAGAAAATAGGCAGCTGGCACTGTGGCTCTTGTTAATAGGTTAGTCCAAGAAATCATATGAAAAGTACTCCAAAGTGTGGACAAAACATAAGAAAGTAGATAAAACCAAGCATGGAACATCAAAAATTATAGATACATTTGCAATGTATCAGTATCCTGCGCATGGGGTAGGCTAATTAGTAATATGAATTGCTCTGCTAAATTTTCTGAAAGTTTCCAGGATGTAGAGTAAAACCGAACTGAGGGAGTAGTAATAAAATCATGGAAAACAATCTATAAATCCTTTTTGGGGATTCAAATTGCTACTAGTTCTAAATTGCATCACCTATCCATTAGTATTTAGTTTACAATTTAATTCGACAGAAACATCAGAAGTTTAAATAAAGTGAGCTAAACCCTATCTAAATCACCATAGTTCTAATAATAAATTGATTCATGCATTAAAATACTTTCCATGTGCATCATCCAATATAATAATGTCCAGAGAACTAAAAACGACCTTGTGACTTATTAAATCGTCATGCATGCATTTGTTCATCATTATTTTATTGTATTGTTGCACTGTTGCACAATTGCGATGTTTTGATTGGTGTGTTTGTTGTGCCTTTGTTTTCAAATGCTAGAATGCAAGGTGTGCAACTGCGATGATTGCAAGTTCTGTGATTACAATGAGTGTCTGAATAACTTCATCAAGTAAAGGCAAGTGGTGTTATCTTGGTCATAAATATCCTATTGTTTTCCTATGTATTGTGTTTTTGTAAAATTGCATGTGTAGGAATTAAAATGTGTATAAGTTATGTTATGTCCCATAGTATACTCCCTACTTATCCTTGTTTATGAGCCATCGTATTGGTAGAATGCTTAGCTATGCTATATAGACGACGATGAGAGTCACACTATGAAAAGTTATGTGTTTTAAAAGCTTATACTTTCTAAATGGTAAAGGAACCTAATTTTAATGAACCAGCTGTGCGGATTGGTTTGATTGTCATCAGAGTGCAGATTTATGGTGTGGAATTCCGCCTAGGGCACCAAGAATGATTGGTTTCTTTGTTTGGTAGCTTACATGTGCAACCATGTGCCAATGAGTTATGGGTGGTTGGCTGGACTTAGTAGGTTGTGGCGAATCGAACCCTACATAGCCAGAGATGTCGATAGTGTATGTTGGTACAGTGCGTGGATAGGTTTGTGAAGCTCTTCTCGAATGGTCTCGTCTTGGACTTCTCCCTACCACGACACAATATGAGTGTAGTGGTATGAGCGGGTTAACCAAGTCACATGGGTAAAATGTACAAACCCTTGTAGGGTATCTAATCTAAGTACTTAGTTGTGTCCCCGGTTATGGACAATTTGAGCAACCTAATTCTGAGGCTATGACATATTTCTAACTCGGTCCAATTTCCCAATTACTTAAAACTTGTTGGGTGAACTTAGTTGGGTAGGAGCACCTGAGAGTGAACCAGAGTGTAACACCCTCAAATCGGTCCTATGCAAGTTTCAGCGATTCCCGCCAAACCCGCGTAGAAACGATTCAAAGATGCCCACCAGGCACTTGTGTGCGGGTGGAAAACGAAGTAATATCATTACATAATAATCCATGATGGGACCGATAGAACATATATATACAACAACGACTCATCGAGTCAAGGATACAGATATATAGTACAAAGATCCAAATCACCTCGAAAACGGTACAACATCCGAGTACGGATAAGATGCAAATGGGGCTAAGAGCCCTGAAGAATAACCAATGGCGTCCATAACCCTGCCCAGGCCAAGCCGGAAGGGTAACCCTGCTAACAACGTTGAACTCGTACCTGCTAAACAAAAGGGGTGCCGACAAAGGGCGAAGGGAAAAAGAGGAGCGTTAGTACTGAGGCCAGTACACGGCGAGGCTAGAATTCAGCGGCTCTCGCCTACATAGGTATGGTGGACTAAAGCAGCAGCGAAGCATGCACTAAACAACCTATAGAGACTCGATTCATCTATCGGCTATTAGATAGGGATAAGAGAGACCTATTCAGATCCAACCTGATACTATCACCAATCATACCCATCCTGGTATTCCCCCCCTCGAGACCAAACGAGGAAGTTAAACCAAGGAACTCACACAGTTGGCAGTTTTATTCATTCCATTATAGTTGCAGCACTTACTAGTCAGATATAGATATCATGAGTCATCCTGATAGCATAAGTAGTGGGCAGTTTTAGTTAACCATTCAGTGGTAGTTGCAGTACTTACTAGTCAGATACAATTAGCATGTGACATCCCAAACCCAGTAGTTGTTGGCACTTTTATTTCATTCCATTGGAGTTGCGATACTTACTAGGAAGGTATAACATGACACGATACATCCCAGTTCCACCAGTTATTGACAATTTTATTATCCATTCCATTATAGTAAAGTTGATTACTAGTCACATATTAAGTCAAATTTATAGCACTACTTTAGTTATGCTTGTCTATGATCGAGATACTGTGCTCCAAGTCGTCCATAACCGCGGACACGGCTTTCAGAAAGATTTACCCTGCAGGGGTGCACAAATAGAAACACACACACGATCAACCTCGGAAAAACCAAATCAAAACCCAACGAGGCTTTCACGACAAAGCAATCACAGGATTCATAAATTATTTCAGGGGCCCACCCCATTAAGCTACCCGCAACGAAGTTGGACGGCTTCGAGATGGACCCAAGGTTTGTGCCAATGGCTGTAAACGACTAGGAACCCAAAAGTGTGACTGGGCTTGTCGATACCGCGAAAACATTCCACATTCCTAAACAGTACAGGTGCTCCACGCACAATCGTAAATAAAGCATTAAAGCATGGCATAAGTACAGGATAGTAATAAAGCCCCAAACTAGTTTGTGGCCCCAAGAAATAAGAAATGAATCAAGCTCTGGCTAAGGGGATTCATGGTCCCATATGCGGATAGTGCGATAGTCAAGGAACAGGTATCAAGTACTCGGGGTCCTACGGGACACAAGTGAGCGTGGAAAAACCAAATAACATCTATTGCCCACCGATGCCTCTGCATTAGTTATATCTATTCCCAGCATTTTAACAGTTGCATTTAAAGTCATGATCATCTCCACCTTTAAGCATCTCTATCATTAAGCATGTGCCAACCTTTTATCAATGGTGGAACGACAACGATGCGAAGAAGCACCTGAGCAAGCAACTACGACTCGCAAGGCCGACTGTCTATCAATCAACAGGCAATAGGATGTGTCCAAGGCAATATAGAGGCTGCAAGGAATATAAATGGTGCACGGAAACTAAAGCATCGTAACACGGATAGCAATAGATCAACAGGAGGAAGTAAAGACTATAAATGCAAAATAGGTAGAAAGGGGGAGATTGCTCGTCTGGGAAAACATAGCCGAAGAGACATTATCCGAAGAACTTGTCGATACTCGCATCCACTCAACGGCCTAATCCATGAAGAAGCAAAGCACTAAAAGAAACATTGGATGCACTATTTAATACTACGGTAGAAGATCCGGCATGATTATGATATGATGCATGTATGACATGGCAAAGGTGCGATGCAACTAGGCAATATTAAGCGGAACCAGGGTCCCGACAATTAATTAGATGATTCATGTTGTTTAGATACCCCGCAATTTAAATGTTGCATTAACAAGGCAAAACATGGCATCGGGTCGCTACACCAATTTAAATGGAGCCAATATAAGACTAGATTCGCCCACATATGGTCTCCATATTTAATTATGAGGTGAATCGGCTAAAAGCCCCCAAACCGCATGATGAGATGTATGCAAGCATGAACAATCTAATATGCAACAAGATATATATTATATATTATAAAAATATGGGTCTCGGAAAAGGGGGCACACATCAAGGTCCGAAGATCTTGGGTTTCCGAGGGTTTGACGGGATCGGTCTTCGGGCTCCAGGATCGGGGTCTCAAAGAGTGTCGTGTTCCCATGGTCTTCCGGAGCATCTTCATGTCGAACTTGGTTGACAATGAAAACTTCGGAAGATCTTGGTGTTGGTGAGGTTCTCGTCATTAACTCTTCGAGCCCTTGTGCAAATGTCGGTCACGTAGTACCCAGACCTGCAGCAGTACCCCATCCACATATCAACAGCTCGATGTCCACATCACTATGTAACCACCAGCACTTAACACAGCATCCTTCAACACATCTTACCAGTAGGACTCACACTGTAACATCAAAGCTGCAGGGGTCGTTCAAGACGAACAAGAGGTCGAGGGTCATCCATCTGCAGACGGAGGAGGAGGCTCGGACGCGCTGGGGCGGCCACGGCGCTCTGCAGGGCGAGGGAGGCGGCTAGGGCAAGGGGTCCGCAGCGAGGAAGGAGGCGCACACGACCGGGGTCGCTGGCGTGCAGGACGGCGGCCGGGAACAGGAGGACGACGACGAGGTTCGGCGACACGTGAGGGGAACTTGGCAGGCTTGCTGCGGAAGGTGGGGTCAGGGCGGAAGCAAGGACGGTGAGGCCGGGAGGCGCTTGGGCCGCGACTGAGATGGAGCTTGGGTGCGAGGTCGAGGCGGTGACCTGTGGATGGGGCCGGGGTGCTCGCGGGGTCGAGCTGGGCGAGGTAGACGGAGGGGCTCGGGCGGCGCCGGGACAGAGGGCTGGAGGTCGACACTGGACGACCCGGAGCACGACGGCATGCTGCAAGGAGGACGCGCGCGGCGACAGGGAGAGGCAAGGTTGGCGACCGGGGAGAGACGGGGCGTCATGCCTCGACCTGACGGTGGTCGCTGGCGGCTTGCGGGCGAGGAGAGGGGCGGCGCCTGGCGGCAGGCCTGAGCAGCGAGGCAGGCACGCGCGCGAGACGTGGGGATCATGAGTGCGCCGCGTCGGTGGGGGTGGGGCCCACATCGCGGTGGGTGGGAGAGTGGGGGTGGGCTAGCATTTGGTGCGGGGTCGAGTGCTTCAGGGCGGGCATCGCGTGGGGTAGTGCGTGCCTAGGTTAGTCGCTGTGTGGGGTTGGGTCAGGGCTCGCGCATGGTCACGCGATTTGCGCAGGGATGAGCCGGTCGCTGCAGTGCGGGTGCGGTGCGGCGCTGCTGGTGGCGGGGTTAGTTTAGGTAGGGACTAGGTTAGGGTTTGCTGATTGGGACTGGTTGGGCCACCGGGGTTGTAGGCTGGCTGGCTGGGCCTTTTGGCTTGGCTGGCTGCCTCCCTATTTAAAATAATTTTTTTATTTATTATTGTTCTGCTTTATTTAAAAACCTTTTGTAAATAACTTTTAGACAAATCAAAATATCTAGATGCCCGGGGTTTTACATTTGAAATAAAGAGGAAGACAAATAGAAAACGAAAACAGGCTTTTGGGAAATAGTTCTAGGCAAAATATGCATGATGAAATGACGATGCTCAAATGCAATATGGCATGATGACATGAGCATGTTGTCATGATGATGCATAAAAGAGAAACACCAAGCGATTTTCTACTAGTGATTTTATCGGGGTGCTACACAGGGTGTCCTATTTATCGTATTGAAAAAGTACTTTGACAGAAATGTTAGGATAATTATGAAAATGAGCCTGAACTCCACCTAGCCAAATAAGCATGTAGTTGCTAGATCTGTTGTAATCCACTTTAGCCTACTTTCCATACTTTCAATGTACTGACCATTCGTGGCTGCAACATTTCATGTTGCAGGTTATTCCGTTTCTGAGTGATCGTTATAGGTCACGAGACTCCACTCAACAATTGTTCGCCTGTGGCACAATTGAAGGATGGAGATCTACCTTGTATTACTTTCCGCTATAATATAATGTAAATTCTAGATCATATTCGTTATATTTATGATGCACAATTATATTTGGTATCATTTTGTACTGTGTGTGCTAGTGAACTGATCCCTGGATTAGCACTATACACAGGAACTATCAGGTGAGGGTGCTATAGTTTTACATTGATTTATGGGGATTTACAAATGATCCCCTTTATTTGACTTATAACTCAGTAGGACAGAAAACCATGTTTTGTGTATTTTCATCTTTCATGGACTAAACGAAGTCAAATGGACCTGAGATTTTTTGAGGATGATTTTTATGTGAGGACAACAACCTAGAGCACTCGAATCTCAGCAGGGGGACTCGGAGGCCCAAAAGATCCCAGGTGGCACGGTCCCTACCCTAGGCCGCCCACCATAGCTCCCTCCTCAAGCATCAACAACCATCCATCTTGAGCCATACCTCAAAGTCTTGACCTAAAAACGCCTATAAAAGGTCCCCCGGGTCAATCTCGAAGGGGGCGGAGCGGAAACATAGAAACACCAAAATAGAGCCAGAACCAACAAATATTAGAGGGGGAATGCCGTTGGAGCCGCCGCGGGTTGCATCTCTACCTTCTCTAACATCATCTCCATGATGATGAGGGAATAGTCCACCTTTGGACTATGGGTTTGTGGCAGTAGCTTGATCTATCTATCTCTTGTTTTGTCATTGTTCTAGTACCATATGAGCTACCTCATGGCTGTGAAAATAGCATCTTTCTCCGCGTTTAAACTTCGCTTTAGTCAAATAATTGACCAAGAATCTCTCTAGCCTTGCTACTAATGACTAATTATTGCAAAGATGTGCAATCCCTTGTTTTGAATTGTATTGTGCAGGAAATCGTGCTTTTAAGGCGAAATAAGGAGCCATTAAAGATTTTGAGGAAGTCTACACGACCAAGCAGTCTTGGAGTAAAAACCAGTCGACAGAGGCTTTAACGACCACTGGTACAGGCAAGGCCCAGCCGTATCGTCTGGCGTTAGCTTCATCTCGTCAAACCCTACGACTTTTGTGAAGGCACTTATATATTTTGGGGTCCCAACCGCCGCACATAGGACCTCCATTCTTAGATTGCATCACAACACCACCAAAGGAGATCCACCACCATAGTTAATCCTCTCCACCCTCCATACTCTCCATAGCCATAGCCATTAGCTTGTACTTGAGATCTCTTTGTGATTCGACGACCATTGTAAGAATATTTGATTTCAATCTAAGTATTTTGCAAATGTTTTCTATCCTTGATCTAATTATTATGAGTGAGTAGTTGATGTGCTCGTCGTTCGACGTAGAGCTCGTTGGGAGCCCCAAGAGGAAGGTATGATGAGCACATCAGCAAGCTTTCCCTCAGTTATGAAACCAAGGTTTAATCGAACCAGTAGGAGCAAGGAAACACCCCAAATGTGTTACTAGCTATGATTTGGTAGGGCACACTACCGGTGCTAGTAGCAACGTGGAGATGACGGCGGCTACAGACTCTTTCGTGGATTTTTGATTGGGTACTTAGGGTTTTCATCCCGAGGGCAATATATAGGTGGAAGGAGAGGTCGAGAGGGTGCCGGGAGCGACCATACCACCCCCTGGAGCGGGCCAGGCCTGGCCGCGCGGTGTGTGGTGGCCCCCAGGCCCTTCTCAGTCTCGTATTCTGGCACTTGATCCCTTCCGGAAAAATAGGCACTTTGGCTTTTGTCCTGTCCAATTCCGAGAATATTCATTTTTTGACTTTCCTGGAACCAAAAACAGCAGAAAACAGGCAGATGGCACTGTGGCTCTTGTTAATACGTTAGTCCAAGAAATCATATGAAAAGTACTCCAAAGTTGGAACAAAACACAAGAAAGTGGATAAAACCAAGCATGGAACATCAAAAATCATAGATACATTTGCAATGTATCAACATCCCCAAGCTTAACTCCTGCTCGTCCTCGAGTAGGTAAGTGATAAATAGAAAGAATAACTTTTGAGGTGACATGCACCATCAAAGACTTGATCAAAGTATTTGCAAAACATTCAAAGCTGGGATCATAGTACTTCAATCATAACATGAAAGACAAAGTTCTAGCAATAAGCAAAGAAACTATGATGAACCATGAAAAGGCATAAACAAAAGATTCATGAATAATAATGCTTTGCAAGACGTTTGTTTGTTTCACATAAAGAAAACATAGCATAATAGTATTCAGCTTGTCCCTTAATAGAGTAGCAAATATAAATGCATAGGACACCTTCAAAGTTCATAAGAGTGACTAGATACAATAGTTTAAAACAAGCAATATGAAGTTATGCATCAATCAACTAGTCTTGGGACAATGCACATAGAACTAAGAATGGCCACTATGCTCTCAAAGTAAGTGCATAAAGATAGAAGGTGGAGACTCAATATAATGGTGGAAGAAATGCCTTTGTAAAAGGAAGTAGGGATTCAAGTCTCATAAAGAGCTTCCAAAAATTATGGTACTTATAGCTTTCAGCTCTCATTGCCCCTATCATAAGCATCTTGAAGGTGATTAAGGTTAAAGTGACACAACTAAGAGGATATGCTTGACAAGTTATAAACCGAAATCTCATGCCCCTTACTTACGAAGACCGATCCTCATGCTACTCAACTTCAGTCACGAGTAAGCTCTTATCATTATAAGTATATGTGTATCATTAAGAACCGCCAACGGGGTACCCCTTGCACATGATACGGGAGCTTTCCCATAATCAAAATGACAAGGCAAGCAGACAATGAGCATCTCAGTGATCTTTTTATTTGCTATTTGCATAGGTTTTTATTAAGGATGCTTCATAGAGTGCTCATTATGGTGATGCTGTAAGTTTCCACCATGATTAGGCATGGCTTAGGCTAGCGGACCAGGCATTTCTCTAACACACATACAAACTCCATGATCTTACAAGTTCCACTTTTATTTCACACTGCTGGGATCCGTAAGCAAAAGAACATGATATCAACGGGGTACAAAGTACAAGTGCAATGTTGAAAGCGTTCCCCATGAAACATGGTTCTGCTAATTTCAACTTATAAAGCGCAAGCATATACGCAACAAAGAAGGACCCAATGGTTCAAGTTTATTAGAGGCAATAAAGTAAAGTGTGCCATCAAGTTCGTGAGAGCTTTAATCACTAGTTTTCTCATAACAAGTTTAATTTGGAAGGTAAACAAAAGCATGAATATACTTGGAATAACATAAGATAGTAGGTAGGTATGGTGGACTCTTTGGAATAACTTGGTTTAGGGAGTTGGATGCATGAGTGGAACTCATACTTGGTTGTGGAGGCTAGCAAAAGACTGGGAGGAGCGACAAACTAAGAGAGCAATAATGGCCATAATCATGCAAAGCGACAAAACATCATTGATCAAAGCATAAAGTGATACTACAAGTTGAAAACTAAAGGGTCATAAAGGCTATGGTGACTTGAGATAGTCATAACATGGTGCGAGCATGCGCCAAGTCAACCCAAATAAAGCATCAAAGGAGACTACCACTATACTGTGCTTTAATATGCTAAAACAACACATGATTCATCCAAGGCACATTAAGAAATCTCAATTGTTTATGACAAGTCATGCTACAGCAAAGAATACTAAGCATAAAGCCAAAACAATATCAAGCATGGCATGACAAAGCACAGGCCATAGTCAAAAACAAGCTCTTTTTACCACATAAGTATGAACTTTCCTACTCTTTTCCAAACCAAACCAAACTATTTGCAAACCAATGTATGAAAGAGGGGGTCCAACCAATTTATTCAGAAAACTAAGAAAAACAAGCAAACTAAAAATCAAAATGAAAATAAAAAAATAAGACGCTCCAAGAACAACACAACTGTGCATGAAACAATAAAAATGAAGCGTTTGGAAGAAACCTGGGATTTTTATGGATGAAGAAGGGGATGCCTTGGGCATCCCCAAGCTTTGACGCTTGTAATTCTTGGATATTTCTTGGGGTGACACGCGTGGAATCCCCAAGATTGAGCTTTAGTCCATCCTTCATCTCATTACTCATTCCTTCCATACACCTGAAAATTTTCCTTCATACAAAACTTCACACAATCTTTATTAGCAACATTAGTGCACTCAAGATAAATAAGTCTCAATGTTCAGTTCTAACACCAAATAAACTTCCATTAGAACACTTGCTACTGTAGCACTTCCCTCAAAAATCTCAATTCCCCACAAGAACTCAAAAAGGAACCCACAAGAAGCAAATGCAGAAAATGGCAGAAATCTGTCAAAACAGACCAGCAGGTAAAGACGATGTTTTTCCAAAACCTTCTGTTGCTCAAATCAAAAAGTGTTGAACTAACGAAAGTTAGATAACAACCTGGGGCAGAAGCACAAAAAATTACAGATCAATCCTACATACAGAGCTCTCTCACGAATGTTTACGGTGAAGCACAAAAATCTGTTTTGGGACAGCAACTTTCCCAATCGTTACTTCTCTCTCATTAGAGGTTACTCTTGGCACAAAAAGCAAATAAAAAGGATAAGGAGAGATTATTACAGAGGTAATAACTTCCTAGACTCATCTAAAACTTTTGGGTTATCTCCTAATAACTACTTTTCTTTAACGCCTTTAAGTTAGGCATAAGAAGCAAAGAAAGAATCAAGTGTTCTCAAATGAAGAAGCATTAAGACCAACTTTCTTGCCCTTACCTCTTTTATTTTTATTCTTAACCTTTGGGAAAATGTGATTGTTTGGTGGAGAATAAAGGTGCATGGTCCCCCTTCCCACATCTATTATTGCTCCAAGGAGTTCTAATAGGGACCTTCCAAGTGTAATTTGTCCTTTTCCTGCACATTCAATAACAAGATAATCAGTAGAAATCATTTTCCCAAGGATCTTTGTAAACACTCCTTCAGCTATTCCAATAGGTAATATGGTAGCATTATTAGCAAGAGATATTTTTTTAAGCCCCCAAGTCTTCAGAGATTTATAAATATCTTTGGGCATAAGACAAAATTCAGGCATGATATCACAACGAGCTTGAAAAGTTTCAGTGTTCATCTCAATCTTTACTGTAGGGAACCACTTTGATGGTTCAGAGTTTATTGGAACATAATTGTGATGCTCCCTAAGCGTATTATAGCAACTTTCTAAGCTAGTAGTGCTAGCCTCAAGAGTGTTCAACCTAGCAAATATTTTTGCGAAAGAAATATCAGTTTGGCTAGGCATCATCCTCATTACATTGGAGGAAATCTCCGCCCACAACAGCATCAAAAGCATATCTATAGCAAAGAGCAATCCCAAGGTAAAAACTGCTAAGGAACAAGCTTTGAGTCATTTTAGGCTCAGTTTTTTCATGTAGATCAGAGATTCTAGACCAAGCTTCTTTAAAACCTTCCTCAATTCCTTGTTTAAAAGTGAAAATCATTTCCTCGGGTGACATAGTGACTGGAGCAAGGCTAGACATAGTGGCACTCAAGATAGGAACTAATTTTTTTGTGTTTTTGAAATAAGAAAGCAAACTAGTAAAACTATTTTTTGTGTTTTTGAAGAACGAAATAAGCAAACAAAGCAAAAAGAAACTAAGAAAAACAAAAACAACAAAGTAAAGAGATTGGTTATGAGGGACTCCCCTTGTGAAGATGTCCTTGACTCCCCGGCAACGGCGCCAGAAAAGATCTTGATGTGCTTGTCGTTCGACGTAGAGCTCGTTGGGAACCCCAAGAGGAAGGTATGATGAGCACAGCAGCAAGTTTTCCCTCAGTTATGAAACCAAGGTTTAGTCGAACCAGTAGGAGCAAGGAAACACCCCAAAGGTGTTACTAGCTGAGCTTTGGCAGGGCGCACTACCGGTGCTAGTAGCAACGTGGAGATCTGCACAACACAACCACAAAACTTTGTCCCCAACTTGCGATGAGGTTGTCAATCTCACCGTGTTTTGCGGAAAACAAAGGATTAAATGTATCGAATGGAAAGAAGTAAAAGTTTGCAGAAAGTAAACACAAAGCAGTAAAAGATTTTGATTGTACGTAAAGAGAAAGGACCGGGATCCATAGTTCACTAGAGGTGGTTCTCCTTAGATAGATAACATGCTGGGTGAACAAATTACAGCGGGGCAATTGACAAACACCGAGAAAGCAATACATGCATATACTAATCATCTTGACTCCCTTGAGACTTGATTGGGCAATACAACATAATACATAGACCGCCATCCAACTGCATCCATGACTAATAATCCACCTTCAGGTTATCATCCGAACCCCCTCCAGTATTAAGTTGCAAGCAACAGATTATTGCTTTACAAACTGCGTGTATAGTAAACAATATGATTGTTCTATGAACAAAGGATTGTTGTATTCTCCCTAGTAGCAATAGCACATCTAGTACCTTAGAGATTTCTGTCACTTCCCCAGATTACTAGAGGCATGAACCCACTATCGAGCATAAATACTAACTCTTGGAGTTGCTAGCATCTACTTGGCCAAGATAGCTACTAACAACGGAAAGCATGCAAGATCACAAATAACAAAGACATGATAGAATCAATAATCAATCTGAAATAGCATCTCAATATCCATCGGATCCCCGCAAACAGAACATGTATGAATTACAAATAGATGATCTTGATCATGAACGGAGCTCACAAGATCTAAACATGAAAGCACAAAGGAGGAGAACCAGCCATCTAGCTACTACATGGATTCGTAGTCCAAGGATGAACTACTCACGCATCACACTAGAGGCTTGCATGGTGATGAAGAAGGCCTCTAGGGTGAATTCCCCTCTCCGCCAGGGTGCCGGGAAGAGCTTCAGATCCCTCCCGATCTAGGGATGGAGATGACGGCAGCTACAGACTCTTTCGTGGATTTTTGATCGGGTACTTAGGGTTTTCATTCCGAGGGCAAAATATAGGTGGAAGGAGAGGCCGAGGGGGTGCCGGGAGCGGCCACACCACCCCCTGGCGCGGGCCAGGCCTGGCCACGCGGCCAAGTGGTATGGTGGCCCCTAGGCCCTTCTCCGTCTCGTATTCTGGCACTTGATCCCTTCAGGAAAAATAGGCACTTTGGCTTTTGTCCTGTCCAATTCCGAGAATATTCATTTTTTGACTTTCCTGGAACCAAAAACAGCAGAAAACAGGCAGCTGGCACTGTGGCTCTTGTTAATACGTTAGTCCAAGAAATCATATGAAAAGTACTCCAAAGTTGGAACAAAACACAAGAAAGTGGATAAAACCAAGCATGGAACATCAAAAATCATAGATACATTTGCAATGTATCAACATCCCCAAGCTTAACTCCTGCTCGTCCTCGAGTAGGTAAGTGATAAATATAAAGAATAACTTTTGAGGTGACATGCACCATCAAAGACTTGATCAAAGTATTTGCAAAACATTCAAAGCTCGGATCATAGTACTTCAATCATAACATGAAAGACAAAGTTCTAGCAATAAGCAAAGAAACTATGATGAACCATGAAAAGGCACAAACAAAAGATTCATGAATAACAATGCTTTGCAAGACGTTTGTTTGTTTCACATAAAGAAAACATAGCATAATAGTATTCAGCTTGTCCCTTAATAGAGTAGCAAATATAAATGCATAGGACACCTTCAAAGTTCATAAGAGTGACTAGATACAATAGTTTAAAACAAGCAATATCAAGTTATGCATCAATCAACTAGTCTTGGGACAATGCACATAGAACTAAGAATGGCCACTATGCTCTCAAAGTAAGTGCATAAAGATAGAAGGTGGAGACTCAATATAATGGTGGAAGAAATGCCTTTGTAAAAGGAAGTAGGGATTCAAGTCTCATAAAGAGCTTCCAAAAATTATGGTACTTATAGCTTTCAGCTCTCATTGCCCCTATCATAAGCATCTTGAAGGTGATTAAGGTTAAAGTGACACAACTAAGAGGATATGCTTGACAAGTTATAAACCGAAATCTCATGCCCCTTACTTACGAAGACCGATCCTCATGCTACTCAACTTCAGTCACGAGTAAGCTCTTGTCATTGTAAGTATATGTGTATCATTAAGAACCGCCAACGGGGTACCCCTTGCACATGATACGGGAGCTTTCCCATAATCAAAATGACAAGGCAAGTAGACAATGAGCATCTCAGCGATCTTTTTATTTGCTATTTGCATAGGTATTTATTAAGGATGCTTCATAGAGTGCTCATTATGGTGATGCTGCAAGTTTCCACCATGATTAGGCATGGCTTAGGCTAGCGGACCAGGCGTTTCTCTAACACACATACAAACTCCATGATCTTACAAGTTCCACTTTTATTTCACACCGCCGGGATCCGTAAGCAAAAGAACATGATATCAACGGGGTACAAAGTACAAGTGCAATGTTGAAAGTGTTCCCATGAAACATGGTTCTGCTAATTTCAACTTATAAAGCGCAAGCATATACGCAACAAAGAAGGACCCAATGGTTCAAGTTTATTAGAGGCAATAAAGTAAAGTGTGCCATCAAGTTCGTGACAGCTTTAATCACTAGTTTTCTCATAACAAGTTTAATTTGGAAGGTAAACAAAAGCATGAATATACTTGGAATAGCATAAGATAGTAGGTAGGTATGGTGGACTCTTTGGAATAACTTGGTTTAGGGAGTTGGATGCATGAGTGGAACTCATACTTGGTTGTGGAGGCTAGCAAAAGACTAGGAGGAGCGACAAACTAAGAGAGCAATAATGGCCATAATCATGCAAAGCAACAAAACATCATTGATCAAAGCATAAAGTGATACTACAAGTTGAAAACTAAAGGATCATAAAGGCTATGGTGACTTGAGATAGTCATAACATGGTGCGAGCATGTGCCAAGTCAACCAAAATAAAGCATCAAAGGAGAATACCACTATACTATGCTTTAATATGCTAAAACAACACATGATTCATCCAAGGCACATTAAGCAATCTCAATTTTTTATGACAAGTCGTGCTACAACAAAGAATACTAAGCATAAAGCCAAAACAATATCAAGCATGGCATGACAAAGCACAGGCCACAGTAAAAAACAAGCTCTTTTTACCACATAAGTATGAACTTTCCTACTCTTTTCCAAACTATTTGCAAACCAATGTATGAAAGAGAGGGTCCAACCAATTTATTCAGAAAACTAAGAAAACCAAGCAAACTAAAAATCAAAATGAAAACAAAAAAGAAGACGCTCCAAGAACAACACAACTGTGCATGAAACAATAAAAATGAAGCGTTTGGAAGAAACCTGGGATTTTTATGGATGAAGAAGGGGATGCCTTGGGCATCCCCAAGCTTTGACGCTTGTACTTATTGGATATTTCTTGGGGTGACACGCGTGGAATCCCCAAGCTTGATCTTTAGTCCATCCTTCATCTCATTACTCATTCCTTCCATACACCTGAAAATTTTCCTTCATACAAAACTTCACACAATCTTTATTAGCAACATTAGTGCACTCAAGATAAATAAGTCTCAAGGTTCATTTATAACACCAAATAAACTTCCATTAGAACACTAGATACTGTAGAACTTCCCTCAAAAATCTCAATTCCCCAAAAGAACTCAAAAAGGAACCCACAAGAAGCAAATGCAGAAAATGGCAGAAATCTGTCAAAACAGACCAGCAGGTAAAGACGATGTTTTTCGAAAACCTTCTGTTGCTCAAATCAAAAAGTGTTGAACTAACGAAAGTTAGATAACAACCTGGGGCAGAAGCACAAAAAATTACAGATCAATCCTACATACAGAGCTCTCTCACGAATGTTTACGGTGAAGCACAAAAATCTGTTTTGGGACAGCAACTTTCCCAATCGTTACTTCTCTCTCATTAGAGGTTACTCTTGGCACAAAAAGCAAATAAAAAGGATAAGGAGAGATTATTACAGAGGTAATAACTTCCTAGACTCATCTAAAACTTTTGGGTTATCTCCTAATAACTACTTTTCTTTAACGCCTTTAAGTTAGGCATAAGAAGCAAAGAAAGAATCAAGTGTTCTCAAATGAAGAAGCATTAAGACCAACTTTCTTGCCCTTACCTCTTTTATTTTTATTCTTAACCTTTGGGAAAATGTGATTGTTTGGTGGAGAATAAAGGTGCATGGTCCCCCTTCCCACATCTATTATTGCTCCAAGGAGTTCTAATAGGGACCTTCCAAGTGTAATTTGTCCTTTTCCTGCACATTCAATAACAAGATAATCAGTAGAAATCATTTTCCCAAGGATCTTTGTAAACACTCCTTCAGCTATTCCAATAGGTAATATGGTAGCATTATTAGCAAGAGATATTTATTTTTAAGCCCCCAAGTATTCATAGATTTATAAATATCTTTGGGTATAAGACAAAATTCAGACATGATATCACAGCGAGCTTGAAAAGTTTCAGTGTTCATCTCAATCTTTACTGTAGGGAACCACTTTGATGGTTCAGAGTTTATTGGAACATAATTGTGATGCTCCCTAAGCGTATTATAGCAACTTTCTAAGCTAGTAGTGCTAGCCTCAAGAGTGTTCAACCTAGCAAATATTTTTGCGAAAGAAATATCAGTTTGGCTCGGCATCATCCTCATTACATTGGAGGAAATCTCCGCCCACAACAGCATCAAAAGCATATCTATAGCAAAGAGCAATCCCAAGGTAAAAACTGCTAAGGAACAAGCTTTGAGTCATTTTAGGCTCAGTTTTTTCATGTAGATCAGAGATTCTAGACCAAGCTTCTTTAAAACCTTCCTCAATTCCTTGTTTAAAAGTGAAAATCATTTCCTCGGGTGACATAGTGACTGGAGCAAGGCTAGACATAGTGGCACTCAAGATAGGAGCTAATTTTTTTGTGTTTTTGAAATAAGAAAGCAAACTAGTAAAACTATTTTTTTTGTGTTTTTGAAGAACGAAATAAGCAAACAAAGCAAAAAGAAACTATGAAAAACAAAAACAACAAAGTAAAGAGATTGGTTATGAGGGACTCCCCTTGTGAAGATGTCCTTGACTCCTCGGCAACGGCGCCAGAAAAGATCTTGATGTGCTCGTCGTTCGACGTAGAGCTCGTTGGGAACCCCAAGAGGAAGGTATGATGAGCCGCAGCAGCAAGTTTTCCATCAGTTATGAAACCAAGGTTTAATCGAACCAGTAGGAGCAAGGAAACACCCCAAAGGTGTTACTAGATGAGCTTTGGCAGGGCGCACTACTGGTGCTAGTAGCAACGTGGAGATCTGCACAACACAACCACAGAACTTTGTCCCCAACTTGCTATGAGGTTGTCAATCTCCCCGTGTTTTGCAGAAAACAAAGGATTAAACGTATCAAATGGAAAGAAGTAAAAGTTTGCAGAAAGTAAACACAAAGCAGTAAAAGATTGTAGATTGTATGTAAAGAGAAAGGACCGGGATCCATAGTTCACTAGAGGTGGTTCTCCTTAGATAGATAACATGCTGGGTGAACAAATTACAGCAGGGCAATTGACAAACACCGAGAAAGCAATACATGCATATACTAATCATCTTGACTCCTTTGAGACTTGATTGGGAAATACAACATAATACATAGACCGCCATCCAACTGCATCTATGACTAATAATCCACCTTCAGGTTATCATCCGAACCCCCTTCAGTATTAAGTTGCAAGCAACAGATTATTGCTTTACAAACTGCGTGTATAGTAAACAATACGATTGTTCTATGAACAAAGGATTGTTGTATTCTCCCTAGTAGCAACAGCACATCTAGTACCTTAGAGATTTCTGTCACTTCCCCAGATTACCAGAGGCATGAACCCACTATCGAGCATAAATACTAACTCTTGGAGTTGCTAGCATCTACTTGGCCAAGATAGCTACTAACAACGGAAAGCATGCAAGATCACAAATAACAAAGACATGATAGAATCAATAATAAATCTGAAATAGCATCTCAATATCCATCGGATCCCCGCAAACACAACATGTATGAATTACAAATAGATGATCTTGATCATGAACGGAGCTCACAAGATCTAAACATGAAAGCACAAAGGAGGAGAACCAGCCATCTAGCTACTACATGGATCCGTAGTCCAAGGATGAACTACTCACGCATCACACCGGAGGCTTTCATGGTGATGAAGAAGGCCTACAGGGTGAATTCCCCTCTCTGGCAGGGTGCCAGGAAGAGCTTCTGATCCCTCCCGATCTAGGGATGGAGATGACGGCGGCTACAGACTCTTTCGTGGATTTTTGATCGGGTACTTAGGGTTTTCATCCCGAGGGCAATATATAGGCGGAAGGAGAGGCCGAGGGGGTGCCGGGAGCAGCCACACCACCCCCTGGCGAGGGCTAGGCCTAGCCACGCGGCCAGGTGGTATGGTGGCCCCCAGGCCCTTCTCCGTCTCGTATTCTGGCACTTGATCCCTTCCGGAAAAATAGGCACTTTGGCTTTTGTCCCGTCCAATTCCGAGAATATTCATTTTTTGAGTTTCCTAGAACCAAAAACAGCAGAAAACAGGCAGCTGACACTGTGGCTCTTGTTAATACGTTAGTCCCAGAAATCATATGAAAAGTACTCCAAAGTTGGAACAAAACACAAGAAAGTGGATAAAACCAAGTATGGAACATCAAAAATTATAGATACATTTGCAATGTATCAGTAGTCCTCATGGGATGTGGGTTGGGGTGAAATATTACAGTGATTATGTGCGTCTAATCCATAGGAGTACTATGTATTGATTGAATAAAGATTTGTATCTTTGTTTCTTTGTCTCCTGTCTCGATCTATGGACTTGTAGGTACCCAAGATTCCAGAGATTGATAAAGGCTCGAGGTGAGATACTTGGTTAGCGGCGATCTCGTAGGAAACCCAGTGACAGAAACGGGAGTATGGTATTTGTTTAGTGATCCATTTGGGAACAATAGCAACATCACTTCTTAAGGATTTTATCTGTGTTTTCACTTAATAACTGTTGTAAGCCCGGTGCTTCGCGGTTACAATGGTTGGATCAAAAGACTATTGTTATGCTTGTGACTCGCAAGGGCTCTAGTATATCAGGATGTGTTGCCCACAAATTTTATTTTTGTTAAATCAGTACACATGAATATGCGTATTACTATCTTTACCTCATATGATGTGCAGCTACAGGTGAACCTTCAACACTGACCTATCTCCATCCATTGAAACAACCCATGATCCAAAGTAAACTAGAAAGGCCCAGTGAACAAAGGTAAAACAAAGAAACAAGTCTTGTAGAAATGCCTTATTATTTTCCTTTTAGCATTGTTTACCAAGGATTCGATTAAACCTAGGTATACTAGGGAAAAAGCTACTATACCGCATCCATAAATACGGAACGAAGGTATCAACCCTTTTTCTGGCGTTGTTGTCGGGGAAGCAATTCACTATCCTAGTGAGGTCACCAGAGACCTTGTTTTTAGTTTTTTTGTAGTTTATTTCTTTTTATTATTTTAATTTTTGTTATTTATTGAAAACCCCCAAAAAATTACTTGTTTATTTGCTTCTCTCATATCAAAAACACCAAAAAGATAAGAGCCATGGCTCAAAAGAAATGTGGGAAGTATGCTACTCCCACTGATGAATTTATTCGTGCACCTATTACTCAGCCCACTATTGATGCGGAAACTTAAGAAATTAAGACTAACCTTTTGAGTTTGGTTCAGCATAATCAATTTGTAGGCTTATCTGCTGAGGACTCGGGTTTCCACCTAAATACTTATACTGAGTTTTGTGACATGATGCGCATAAAAGATGTTTACCCAAATGTGGTTAAATTATGTTTATTTCCTTTATCTCTAAGAGGAAAGGCTAATAATTGGTCGCTAGCTTTGTCTAAAGGAACTATTAAATCTTGGGAGGAATGCACTAATCTTTTTATGACTAAATTTTTCCCTCCATCTAAGACTATGCAGCTAAGGTCCAACATTACAAGCTTTAGACAAGAAGACCGCGAGCCATTAGATCTTGCTTGGGAAAGGATGAAAGAAGTCATAATGAACCATCCTAGTCATGGGTTGGAAGAATGGCTTACATTACATTTGTTTTATAATGGTCTTAACCCGATGTCTAAGTCTATGCTAGTTACCGCCACAGGAGGAACCGTCATGGGAAAGCAAGTGAGTGTTGCAAATAAATTACTTGATGATATGCAAAACAACCATGCCCAATGGAATGTAGAAAGATCCTCAAAAGGGTGAATTCCATCACCGAGGAACATAATGAAGAGCTTACATCAAAGGTAAATGAGTTACTTAATATTGTGAAGGGTAAGGAAGATACCCAAATTAATGTTATCACTACTGATGCTAATGATGCTAATTTTATAGCTCGTAATCCTTATAATCCTACTTGGAAGAGTCAAAACTTTGGCTCAAACTTTTAAAAGCAATATCCTAATCCTACAGTTGCTCCTTATAATAACAATTATGATAACCATAATGGAGCAAATCATGGCAATCTATCTCTTGAAAATAGTGTTAGAACTTTCATGCAAGCTCAAACCGAGCAAAATAATATGCTTATTAAAATATGGAGAACCATGAGACTAGTATTGGAAAATTATCTAACCAAGCCATTCAATTATAAATGATGTGCATGCTCTATAGGAAAGAACCAAGACCATGGAGACACAGTTGGACAAAGTAGCTGAGAGCCAAGCTCTCATATTTTCAAAATTTGCTAGAAAGCCCGGGGCAAACCTAATGGAAGAAAATAAAGATGGGAAGCCTGAAGAGCTAGACTATAGCAATGCGCCATCACCAGATTATACCATGGAAGATTTGTTGAAGAAGATCACCATCAATAATCCCAATATAGAACAAGGTAACAATGCTACATACCAATAATTTATAAAAGAAGTAGCATCAAAAGTTCGTGAACTAGAAATGGAGTATAAGAAACTAGCTAATAAGCTTTCAGCTAATCTAGATGATATTTTTTAGCCCACTATTAAAATGATAATTGGGGTTACTAAGATAGCTGCTCTTTGTGATCTTGGTGCAAGCGTCTCTACAATTTCCAAGAGCTTATTTGATAAGATAAACTTAGGGCCATTTACAACTACTGAAATGAGACTCCATCTTGCTGATTCAGCCTATAAACAAGTCGTTGGGAAAAAATATAATATAGTTGTTGAAATTAAAGGTTTTCCCGCGCTTATAGATCTTGTTATAGTGGACATGCCTGAAGATCCCATAGAACCTATAATTTTCGGTAGGCCTTTCCTAAGAACTATCAAAGCTTTGATCAATTTACATGAAGGGAATGTGAGAATAGGACTACCATCTAGAGATCCTTTTATAGTCCACTTCCCAAGAAAGAAGAAGGCCAAGCCTAATGATGATGATGGTATAATCACTTTAAAAGCTAATTACTTTAGATTGGGTATCCCACTTGCAAATCCTAAATAATCACCATCTTGGTCAAGCTAATTGATCTTAACTAGAAGCGCTTCATGAGAGGCAACCCATGTGAAATAAAGTTTTAATTTGTGTTAGTTTTATTTTTTATTTTGTTTTGTTTTTAATAAAGAGTGTTCAAGAAGGTCCTTTGAAGAGAGAGAATAAATCAAGGTAATCCTCGATCTATTATAATAGCTAACATGTGGCAATAAGGTACTGTTGTTTTTTATGAAGTTTATTTGCTATGTTTTTTTGTTGCTAAGTTGTGCAAAGGCACATGAAGCTACTAACCTAAATCTTTAAGTTTTTGAAGCATACTATGAGCTTAACGAGCACTGGTACGACCGACGGTGACCGTACCACGCGCCCGTACCACATGTGGCACAAGAAAATGCAAACTTCGATTTTTGTTGATGGACACATAGGCCATAAAGACCTCTGGTATGACCAGGGTTGACCATACCGTCCGCCCATACCGTATACGTGAGCAAAACATCAAGTTTGAGGTAAACATACCGAGGAGATAACAACCATTAGTACGGGTGTGAGGACCGTACCACGCGTCCGTACCGAGTGCGCCGCCGGAAGGGTCCTTCGACCCCAAGGTTGGACACTTGGTAAGGGTGGGATCCGGCCATACGGCCCACCCATATCGCATACCCAACCGCGACATGAACCCCAGGGAGAGGTAAACCTCAAATCCCTAATTCATAAATTTCTCTTTCCTCTTCCTCCAAACTACCTTCATCGGATCTTCAATTATGCCCGTTATTTTTTCAATTCCTCGCACCCAACTGATCTAAGGAATGTTTATACTCCGATGCCCGGCTTATATGCATCAAAACCTTGCTTAATCTTTCACCATTATCAATCTATACTTAGGTCTTGTTCTTGGGATAATCTTGATTATGAGCATGCTTAGTTTTGTATTTAGAGGATATTCTTTTGTAAGAAGTGTAGAGGATCACTTATGCTATGTTTCTATTGGATAAATTTTTAATTAGCTTTATTTTTGTCTTAGATGAATACGAGGAGACGTACACGTGTTGTGTTTGTGGAACAAGCCGCACCACTTATTGATACACTAACCCTCATGTCATTTGGCATCAAGTTCACCAAGGAGTTTCAAATCACTTGTTTCAACTGTCTCAAGCACCGAGCGATCAAGTACACAAAGTGGGCGTGTCCTTACATCCTCAACCAACTAGGCATTTGTCATGATTTTGATTTCCTTTGCAACAATATTGGTTTGCATCACTTTGTTTTTCAGGACGCCGCCACATATCGCTGCTTGACACTTGAGTTCCTTGTACTTTGACGCACACGGTGAGTCCATACTACTACTACTCCGAGGAGTATATACCAGGAGTTGATCGCATCAACTTACATCTTATGAAATGTGAGTATTCCTTGACACTCGACCAATGGGCTCATTACTTCGGGTTTGCCAACAACACCACTGACATACACTCCACCACCTTTGTTCTTTATCCATCACCCTTGGACTTCTATTGCACAATGAAAATTCGTCGAAACATTCCCAAGGGAAACCAAATTGATCACCCTGTTGTTCGTTATTTGTTCTATGTTATTGCTAACACTTTGCAGGCACGTGGTAAGTTTACTATAGTAAATGAGGAGGATACGATGATCCTCGCCAGAGATGCTATTCCAAATTGTGATTTGACGCCAAATTTGGGCACCCTTTTATTGTCTATCTTAATCATCAAGCTCTTCAATGTTGTGGTCCCATATGTGAAGGAGGAGTTATCACAGTTCTTTCATGTGCGCTTCAAGTCAACATAGTTAATATCCAACCATTGGCAGGAGACGGTCGTCTTGGTTTCTCTACTCTAAGAGCTTGTGGTATGATTTCTAAATCCAATGGTAGATACTTTCTTGATATATTTGGAGCAGATCACTTGGCCCCAGCTCCTTTGCCTAATGGTTTGTTATCTATCGAGGATGGACATTTGCTTTTTGACGCGCAGGTTTAAGCGAGGCTACCCCAACAATAAGAACCCATGAATGAAGAAGGAGACGATGAAAAAGTAGAACAAGAAGGACCCAAAAAAGATGAGCAGCCACCCAACTACTACACCACCTATGATGATATCTATGCTCTTGAAGGAAGCATCCAAAATATGAGCAACCTCTCCATCAACCTTCGAGATGCTACTGCCAACCTCTCAACCTAGTTCACCAATTGGAGCAGCCAATGTAACTTGGGAGATTATCCACCACCACCACAATGAGCAATAAAAGGGCTTGCAAAAGCCTAATCTTGGGGATGTGTCCCCCGACATTTATATTTGTGTAATGATGAGGTTTTACTTCATCTCCTTGTGAGCTTTGAAACACTTGTGTTGGTTTGTTCCAACACTTCGCTTTTTCTTTTTGTTTTTTGTTTGATTGTTTGTTTGTTTTTCTTTGCTTAGTTCCTTACTTGGTCGCGAGCTATTTTTTCTAATCTTTAATCCCCATCCTCAAAAATACAAAAAGATTTTTTCCTTTTATCCTTTTCGTGAAAGTGGATTAGCCAAATTGCCTATTTGCTTCGATATTATTATGAGAGTGATTTTAACTTTAGTTTTGAAGGAACACATCCCCATAAGGAAGAGAAATATGAGGTCACTCATGAGAGGTATGTCCTATGTCCCCCACTTTAGAAGTTTGAGTTGTTCATCTTAATTAGTTGATTTGCTAAGTTGTTATGCTAGTGGGAGTAATTCAAAATAGTTAGAGTAAAGCTTTTTATTTGCATGAGTAATTATTTGTGGAAACTTTTTCTCTAGTTCTTATAGTTAACTGGGTCTTCCCTTGGAAATAACATTGCCAAACAAGTACACCAAGAAAAAGTCTCAAAATTATGACTTGTTTGATGAGTGATTGTCTTAAGAGTATACCTTTGAAGATAGTTAACCTCGTAGATGTTTATAGAATTGATGACACTCTCGAAAGGAGTTATTTGTTTGAAATGAATTCTAATGGTAATTGTGATTCATGCTTAAGCTAACCTTGTGGATCAAACTGTGATACTATTTAAAAAGTTTATATGTTTTTGTGCACACCTTTGGATGCCAACAATTCCGCTAGCATACGAACAATCAATGGTACAACCCCTGATTTTGGCTATGAGTTGAAGACATGGGTGGCACTTGTTAGTGTAATGGGCAATAGTATTGGTACTCTTGAAGGCTGTGCAAACCATTTGTTAAAATAATCACTCAGTGATCCTTAAAGAAAAATAAAGATCCACATAAAACTTTCTTTGGCATGGTCTCTTTAGTACTCTATGAATGTTCTTGGAAGACAATGATTGGAATAGTAGTGTTTTGATAGGCTTGATTTACTGATGTGGGTGTCAATAGGACACTTCACTATTATACTACATGGGACATGATCTCTCTTACTTAATTCCGCTATTATAAAATATTCAAGTGTTCCTTGGTAGGCTGAGAGTTAAATAGAGGAATTGGATTGATTGTTACACTTCTAGTTATCCATACTTATATTAAACTCTACTTTGATTATTTTGATTAACAAAGATCATATAGTATTCTTGGCATCTCTCTAACTTTGATGAGATTTTCAAATGGAAGAAGTGCTGGACGCATATGACTACCAAGCGTAAGTGAATTCATACTCCCGTTATTTCAGTTTAAACATTGAGTTATGTATGATTTTGTTGTTTTCTTGCTCGACGACGATCAATGCCTGTGCTTTCGGGAAGTTGATGACTATGAAAATAGCCATCTTTCTCCGCATTTAAACTTTGTTTTTAGTCAAATAATTGACCAAGAATCTCCCTAGCCTTGCTACTAATGACTAATTATTTCAAAGATGTGCAATCCCTTATTTTTAATTCTATTATGCAGTAAATCATGCTTTTAAGGCGAAATAAGGAGCCATTAATGAAGATTTTGAGGAATTCTACATGGCCAAGCAATCCTAGAGTAAAAACCAGTCGATAGAGGCTTTAACAACCACTAGAACGGGCAAGGCCTACCCATACTGTGTGGCATTGGCTTTGTCTCGTCAAACCCTACGACTTTCGTGAAGGCACCTATATAATTTGAGGTCCCAGCCGCCGTGCAGAGGACCGCAATTCTCATATTGCATCACAACGCCACCAAAGGATATACACCACCATAGTTCATCCTATCCACCATCCATCCTCTCCATAGCCATACCCATTAGCTTGTACTTGTGATCTCCTTGTGATTCAGCGACCATTGTAAGATTATTTGATTTCAATCTAAGTATTTTGTAAATATTTTCTATCTTTATCTTATTGTTATGAGTGAGTAGTCCTCACGGCATGTGGGTTGGGGTGAAACCTCGTAGCGATTATGTGCATCTAATCCATGGGAGTACTATGTATTGGTTTAATAGAGATTTGTATCTTTGTTTCTTTGTCTCTTGTCTCGATCTAAGGACTTGTAGGTACCCAAGATCCTGGATATTGATAAAGGCTCGAAGTGAGATACTTAGTTAGCGGCGATCTCATTGGAAACCCAGTGACAGAAAGGGGAGAACAGTCTTTGTTTAGCAATCCATTTGGGAACAATAGGATCATCACTTCTTAAGGCTTTGATATGTGTTTTCACTTAATAATTGTTGTAAGCCCGGTGCTTCGTGGTTACAATGGTTGGATCAAAATACTATTGCTATGCCTGTAACTCGCACAGGATCTAGTATGTCGGGATGTGTTTCCCACAAATTTTATCTTGGTGAAATCATTACACATGAATATGCGTATTACTATCTTTATCCCATATGATGTGCAGCTGCAGGTGAATCTTCAACCCTGGCCTATCTCCATCCATTGAAACAACCCACGATCCAAAGTAAACGAGAGAAGTCCGGTGAAAGAAGGTAAAACATAGAAACAAGTCTTGTAGACATGCCTTATTATTTCCCTTTTAGCATTGTTTCCCAAGGATTCGATTAAACCTAGGTCTACTAGGGAAAAGCTACTATACTAGATCCATAAATCCGGATCGAAGGTATCACTGCCTAACATGATTATGGTCATTGATGGCTCTGAAATATAGCCATCTATGTCCACATTTAAACTAGATATTATTCATATTTTTGATGAAATATCTCTCTAAATCCTGCCACTAATGCCTAATGATCAAAGGGGTATGCAATCCTTTCTTTCTATTTTCCCTGCGCAGATAATGATGTTTGATGATGGGAATCACAACATTAAAGTCAAAGATACGAGATTTCAAACAACCCGAAGAAACTAGGAGTCGTGAAGTGGAGATAGACGCTTTAACGACCAACTATACGACGGGAATAAAATTCCAGCCATATAGTTCCGGTCGTATAGTTGCCATCAACACCGCTAGGTCAAACAGAACAACTTTCATAAAGGGACCCCTATATAAAGAGGCCTCGAACAACGAGAAAAGAGCCCTTCTCTTTCTGATCATCAGCCGCCCCTAGATCTCCATCCACAACACCGAAGAGCCGCTGGAGGAATAGACTTAGATCTAATCTCCAAACCCTTCTCCACGACCATAGCCATATTACACCACTTGTAATAGTAGATCTCATTATCGATTGGCGACATTGTAAGACTATTTGCTATCAATCTGATGATTTCCACTACAATGTTTATGATCTTTGATCTCATCTCTATGTGTGAGTAATTCTCCTTGGGCTAAGGGCTTCGGCCTAGCCATGTAGCTTTTGTGCATGTTATTTATCATAGATGGGATCATATATTAGTTTGTATGACACAATGATTATTGTATCCTCTCTTGCCTCAATCTAAGGACTTGTTAGGTACCCAAGACCCCGAGGATTGAGCCAGGTATAGGGAGTATGAGTAATGACTAATCTGCAGGTTGGGAACCCCAGTGACAGAAGGGGTAGTACGACTGTATGTGAGGGATTTACTTGGGATTAATGGTGACATCACTATGCATATCATTAGTTCTCTTTCTTCTATGGATGAGACTAGTAGGTTTATTGCTATAAGCGGTTGTGGAGGCAATAGCAATTATGGATGCACTACCCACATATAATTTATCTTCTCTAATAATTACATGCATACTTTATTATTATATTTTATTCTGATCAGATGTTTTGCACATCTATAGGTGAAACCAAACGCCCTAGGCCCTCTCTCTCCATCATCGACAACAACAAAAGACACAAACTCTTGGTCCGGTAAAAACATAAAAGGAATTCTAAAACTCCCGAAGGTCCGTTAAAGTAACTTCACTATGCTTTCTGCTTCTCGAGATTTTGATAAACCTAGGTCAACTAGGGAAAAAGAGCTATACTACATCCGTAATACGGATCGAAGGTATCAACCCTTTTTCTGGCGCCATTGCCGGGGAAGCAATACCTACCCTGCTGAGGTTAGTAGGAACCTCGCTAGTTTTAATTCTTGTTTTTATTTTTGTTAGTTTGGTTTCTGTCTTTATTTAAAAAACTAAAAAAATTAGTTAGTCTTTAAATTCTTGTTTTTATTATCATAAGTCTCTATTTAAGAAAACCTAAAAACATAGGAAATATGGCTGAAAAGAAGCTTGGGGAGTTTGCAACTCCCAATAATGATTATTTGCATACTCCTATTACTCAGCCAGCAATTGCTACTGATGACTATGAAATTAAGCCCCATTATTTAAGTTTGGTTCAACATAATCAATTTGGAGGCTCTGCTATTGAGGATGCAGGTATGCACTTGAATACTTTCACTGAAATATGTGATATGATGCATGTAAAAGATGTTGAACCCGATGCGGTCAAATTGCGCTTACTTCCTTTCTCTCTTAGAGGAAGAGCAAAAGAATGGTTGCTATCTTTGCCTAGAAATACTATTACATCATGGGTAGAATGTACTTCTTTATTTATGACTAAATTTTTCCCACCTGCAAAGACTATGCAACTAAGATCTAATGTTACTGGTTTTAGACAGGAAGAGCATGAGCCACTAGCGCTTGCATGGGAGAGGATGAAATAATGCATGAGAAACTGTCCCAGTCATGGGATGGAAGATTGGCTAATTCTCCATTTATTTTATAATGCTCTTAATCTTGTGTCTAAGTCTATGCTTGATACTGCAGCTGGAGGAACATTTATGGGTAAACATATTACCAAAGCAAAGCAGCTGCTAGACAATATACAAGACAACCATGCCCAGTGGCATGAGGATAGATCAAACACGAAGAAGGTGAACTCTGTCTCACCACAAGAAAATGAAGAACTCAATGCTAAGCTGGATGAGCTCATATTAGCTGTAAAAGGTAAGGAAAACCAGGTAAGAGCTATCCCAGAAACAAATATTGAAGAAGTAGACTTCATAGCTCGTAATGATTATAACCTTGCTTGGAAGAAGAATTATAATCATAATTTTCAGAAATACTATTCTAGTCCTACAGGTAACTCTAATAATAATATGGGATCAAGTAATGGTAGTCTCCAAGAAACACTTAAGTCCTTTATAGACTCACAAAATGAGCAAAACAACATCCTTGTTAAAATAATAGAGAACCATGATGCTATGCTTGGTAAATTATCTAACCAAGTTGTAAGTTTGAGGAATGATTTGCAGGCCCTCCAAGAAAGAACGAGGATTGTTGAGGCACAGGTAGGTAAGATAACTGAGAGTCAAACTCTCGATCTACATAAATTTGTAGGGAAAGATGAGCCCAATCCTATTGAAGATCTCAAGATGATGTGAATCCAAAGAGAGGAGCCTAAAGAACTTGATTATAGTAATGCTCCTTCACCAAGTTACACCGTTGAAGATCTTGTAAAAAGGATGAACATCAAGATTCTGGTAAGTAAAGGAAATGATGAAGCCATGTATCAACACTTTGTTAATCAGGTAGCAACAAAGGTACGTGAGCTTGTAGAAGAATATAAGAAAATTGCTGAAAAATTACCTGTTAAGCTTGATGATATATTTGAGTCTACTATTAAGATTATAATTGGGACAAATAAGATAGTTGTACTTTGTGATCTAGGTGCAAGTGTTTCAACAATTCCAAAGAGTCTTTTTAGTAAGTTAAATCTTGGCTCTTTTGAAATCACTGAGTTAAAATTACATCTTGCAGATTCTACCTACAAACAAGTTGTAGGAATTAAGGAGAATACTTTAGTATACATTAAAGGTTGTCCTGCTCTTATTGATTTTGTTATTGTTGACATGCCTGAAGATGCTACTTCTCCTATTATATTAGGTCGTGATTTCTTAAGAACTATTAAGGCTTTGATTAATCTACATGAAGGGAACGTGAAGCTTCAATTGCCTTCACGGGATCCTTTTGTTATTCATTTCCCAGGAAAAAGAAAGACAAGCATGATGAAAAGGAGGCCATCACTTTGAAGGCCAACTATTTTGGAGTGGGTGTTCCACTCATCTGGCCTAAGTGAGCAACATCAAGGTCAAGATATTGACCATAAAAGAGTGCTGCATGGGAGGCAACCCATGTGAAATAAAGGTTTGAGTAAAGTTTTTAAGTTTTATTTTAAGTTTATGTTTAATAAAGAGTGCTAGAAAGCTCCAGTTGAGGAGAAGAAGTTCGGTAGTACTAAAAATCCTATTTTATACATGCTATTGTTGGTCAACAATTTTTACTGTCAACTTTCTGTCAAAAACAAGGTGTTTCGCTAAGTTTTAGAATAAGAAATATCTCGAAGAAACGGAATTTTTTTTATGGCTACAGAGAGTTTAACGACCAACTATACGGATGGAATAAAAATTCCGGCCATATAGTTCCGGCCGTATAGATATTTTTTCCATCGACAATTTTTCTTTCAAATGTACTGATGGTTTAATGATCAACTATATGGTGGGAATAAAAATTCCGGTCGTATAGTTCTGGTCATATAGATATCGATTCTTTCGTACAATTTCTTTTCCAGGTACAGAGGGTTTGACGACCAACTATACTGCGGGAACACATTGTTCCGGCCATATAGTTTTGGCCGTATAGCTGCGCCGCCAGGTGGAAACCCTAAAATTTTGATAGCAGGCCAACTATATGGCGGGAACACATTGTTCCGGCCGTTTAGTTTGCCCGTATAGTTGCGTCCGACCACAAAATTCCACGGGAGGTACCTCCAACCCCAAAACTTCAATCCTTTTTCTCTCTTCTACCTCCAAACTCTCTCAAAACCTCAAGAGATCTTCGTCTCTACTCATTTTCGTTCGATTTCCTCGCACACAAGTGATCTATGGTATGTATATCCTAGGATCCTCCAGTTACTTTTTGCAAATTCATCTTTGATCTATCGTCATTATCAATCTAGGGTGAGACCTACTGTAAACTAATTGTCAAGATTCTTTTGCCTAGATTATTACTTTGAGGTGATTCTTTAGTGTGCTATGATGAGGAATATGTTATGCTTATTAGTGTTGGATCAAATAGTTTTATTTTTATCTTTCTTTATTATTTTAGATGATGAACACAAGGAGCCAAACTCGTGCTGGTGCCACCGCTAGCGCTTCTCGGGCTATCGCTCAAGAACGCATGGGGATATGGTTCAGGAATGAGCTCCAACATGATCGCTTCGATAGGATCAAGAACCAAGAATTGAAGGCAACCAAGTGGGCTTGCCCCATTATATTGAACCAACTCGGTATTTCTAATGACTTCAATTTACTTTGCAATAGGGTTGGCCTGCAAAACTTTGTATTCAATGACGTGCCTACTTATCGCTGGTTAACTCTTGAATTTCTAAGTTCCTTGCAAAGCACCGTTAAACTATGGCACAGAGAGGACACGATTTCTTTCCGACTTATGAACAACAATTACACTTTATCACTAGATGAATGGTGTGCATGCTTTAATTTTCCAAACAATAATAATAATGACCTACGCACATCCTTTATTGGCTTAGACCCTTCCCTGGAACAATATTATAATGGAATGAGCTTCACTTGTAGAGTGAGCAAGGGGAAGAATATTCAACATCCTACAATTTGCTATTTGTTCTATGTTATTGCTAACACCTCGCAGGCACGAAATGAGTTCACAAGACTCAATGAGGAGGACATATTAGTCCTCGCAAAGGCTTCTTACAACAACTGCGACTTGTCACTCAACTTCGGCGCAATCCATATGCGCTACCTGGAGCACCAATCCTCCCAAAGCCAAGGACCAATCACAGGTGGAGGCATCATCACCGTGCTTTCCATTGCCCTAGGCATCAACCTAGCTGAGTTGCAACCTGTGCTAGGTGAGCGACGTGTTGGTTTCTCTACTTTAAAAGCTTGTGGATTGCTCACTAGGAGAGGTGGTCTTTTTTACTTGCATATTGTTGGAGCTGGGTGTCTCTACCCCGCTCCTATGCCTAATGGTTTTTTCTCTATCGAGGAAGGATGTTTGTTATATGACTTGCAGGTTGAGCAACACCAACCCGAGGAGGAGATTCCGGATGAGGATGAGGACCAAGAAGAGGAGCAATAAGTTCCTTATCAAGAGGAGCAGCCACCAACCCGGTTTGCTACATACCAAGACTTCCAAGAACCTCCGAAGAACAACTAGTAATTTATCAACTCAATTTGCAAACTGGAGTAACGACTTTTCCCGCCACCACAATGATTTGAAGGGCTTGCAAAATCCTAAGCTTGAGGAAGTTTCCTCATTTATCTTTATTTAGCGTTCATTTGCTTTTATTTATTTTGAGGTTATGTTTTTATTCAAGTTTATAAGCACTCGTGTTCGTTTCCCCAACACTTTATCTTTAGTTATTTCTATTTGTTTTCGAGATTTTCTAGCCGAGCTTTGCCACCAATTTTCTATTCTTTCGTTCCCTCTCTTATAAACAACAAAAAGATTTCTCCATTTATCTTTATTTTCCCTCTTTCTTTTCTTTTCGCCTCGAGGTTCTCATGTATTTGTAGGAAGAGTGATCGACTTCGAGTTTCCAAGAAACGAATCAAAAAGGAAGAGAGAAGTGGAACCAAACATGAGAGGTATGCCTTATGACTCCCCACTTTTGAAGTTTCAGAAACCCATGCTAGTTAGTAGTAAATGTTGAGATATTATATTGGTGGAGTGAGTCTTCCTATTGTAGTAAAGTTTTGTTTGCATGGGTATTTAGTTGGGCACGTTTTGTCCCAGCTCTTGTAGTTAACCAATTCTTGCCTAAAAATTTGCTAAACAGTTGTAATAAGAAAAAGTCTCACAATTGAAGGCTTGGGTGTTGTAGTGTTTAGTCTTGAAGGCTTATTTCTAGAAACACTCAACACCACGGAATATAATGATTGACTTGATAGCTCTCATTAAAAGGATTTGTTCGATTGAATTAATGTTTAGCGGTTTTTGTGAGCATGCCAAAGTTTAATTTGTGAATCATCAGAATGATATAGCTTTATGCGTGTCAAACTTCATGGGATGCCAACAACCAACTCCGCTAGCCTACGAACGATCTTCATGGAGGAAACTCCTAGATTTCGGCTATGAGTTGATTAAACATGTGTAGCAGCAATGCTATAATGGGTAAGATTCTTGGCACTCCCGGATAGCTGTGTTCATGATGGAATCACTCCTCTGGCTATTATGAGTAATCATTGTACAAAAGTAACAAAACCTTAGTGATGCCACGAATGATATAGCTTTATGACGTTTGATAATGGGAATCATAACATTAAAGTCAAAGTTACAATATTTCCAACAACCCGAAGAAACCAAGAGTCGTGAATTTCGAGACAGACGCTTTAACGACCAACTATACGGCGGGGATAAAATTTCGCCTGTATAGTTCCGGTCGTATAGTTGCCATAAACACCACTAGGTCAAACAGAACAACTTTCGTGAAGGGACCCCTATATAAAGATGCCTCAGGCAACGAGAAAAGATCCCTTCTCATTCTGATCATCAGCCGCCCCCAGATCTCCATCCACAACACCGAAGAGCCGCCAGAGGAATAGACTTAGATATAATCTCCAAACCCTTCTCCACCACCATAGACATATTCCACCACTTGTAATAGTAGATCTCATCTTCGATTGGCGACATTGTAAGACTATTTGCTATCAATCTCATGATTTCCACTATAATGTTTATGATCTTTGATCTCATCTCTATGTGTGAGTAATTCTCCTTGGGCTAAGCGCTTCGGCCTAGCCATGTAGCTTTTGTGCATGTTATTTATCATAGATGGGATCCTGTATTAGTTTGTATGACATGATGATTATTGTATCATCTCTTGCCTCAATCTAAGGACTTGTCAGGTACCCAAGACCCCGAGGATTGAGCTAGGTATAGGGAGTATGAGTAATGACTAATGTGCAGGTTGAGAACCCCAGTGACATAAGGGGTAGTATGGCTGTATGTGACGGATTTACTTGGGATTAACGATGATGTCACTATGTATATAATTAGTTCTCTTTCTTCTATGGATGAGACTAGTAGGTTATTGCTATAAGCGGTTGCGGAGGCAATAGAAATTATGGATGCACTTCCCACATATAATTTATCTTGCTCTAACAATTACATGCATACTTTATTATTATCTTTTATTCCCATCAGATGTTTTGCATAGCTACAGGTGAAACCGAACTCCCTAGGCCCTCTCTTTCCATCACCGACAACAACAAAAGACGCAAACTCTTGGTATGATAAAACACAAAAGGAATTCTAAAACTCCCGAAGGTCCATTAAAGTAACTTCACTATGCTTTCTGCTTCCCGAGGATTCGATAAACCTAGGTCTACTAGGGAAAAAGTGCTATACTACATCCGTAATCCGGATCGAAGGTATCAGTCATCTATGTAATTCCTATGTGGTGGATCTCTGTTTGATGATTTGATATTTGAGATTGGAATTCTATTAGGTGTAAGATGTATTCACATATGCATATTGTGTACCCCATTTTTAGGTACTTGTTATGATCAAACTTGTATGGAGAAACATGTGTATTAGAGAGTAACATGGTGGTGGTGATTGGGCGGTGACATAAAACTCGAGATCCACTATGGTTTATACCTTTCTTTTGTTACTTCACTAGGGATAAAGTGAATGCATGTGTTATAATAATCTGGTGATATCCAAGGTGATCTTGTTTGCTCAAAGTAGCACATTTGATATTCAAACTCTATGCCAAAGTACCTACGGCTATACTCTGTTTATTCTTAATTCTAGATTGCATGGAGTTTTCCCTTTCTAGAGGAGTATGAGTGAGATGTGTTGCATCATATTTATATTAGGACGTGATGCCCATATGAATGCTAATCAAACACATAATCATATTTCATTTAACTTATGTACTTTATGAATAATTTCATGTCCATTACACCTTATGAGAGAGTAGTCAAGTGAACCCATGAACACCGGTCCACTTTTTATTATAAGAAACCACTTTATATTGATTTTATTCCATTTTATATTTTCTAGGCTAATTAAATCCGAAAATACAAAATCACTTTTACTATTAGCAAACACAAACAAAAACCCCAAAAGAACTTTACTTTATTTTTTTTACTTTCCTTGCCTAGTCATAGATTTTTTACTTTTATTTATTTATAGTTTTATTTTAGTTTTGCTAATACAAAACCTTGTGCTTGACAACCACACAGTGGAGTTGGGGACACAAGGCAAATGCTTTGTTTTGTATGTTGCGTGAAGAAGACAAGAGGAGAAGTTCCTAAGCCAATTCCCTGAGAGTTCGATATGAACTCTCGAGTCACCCTTCTGGGGAAAAGACACTTGCTACAACACTTTGTACTTGGAGTCCCAACGACTTGGTATACATAGAGTTGTTGCCATCAGGCGCCTACCATGGGGTTCTCCCTCATCATCATCATCACTTGGATACCAATTCGGTTCACCTTGAAATTTGTGTCTTGCATTGAAATTGTGAGGATGGTGATTTTGCCGATCATTGTTATGTTTGTGAGGCTTGACTTAATTGTTGATGTTGTTGGGAGATTGAACTTGGAATATTTATTGAATTGGATGCGGCTCCTGCTCTTGATGAGGGTGATGATGGTCTTGAGATTGTTGTGGTGGTTGGTCATTATGATCATGGCACCAATGATGTATTTCTTGATGAGGTTGGTGAACTTGAGTATCAACTTCATATTCATGTCGGTGATGAGCTTGCCTTTCCCCACTATGGTGGTGGGATTCTCCATGTCGTGAGTTTGAGCATGAGGACTCGACATGGTGACTTGAGGAGCGAGTACAAGATGAACCTGAAGAGCTTGAGTGATGTCCACGCTGGTTGGCAAGATTTGTGATTCCATCTTGTATGCCTTCATTTGGCATATCAACAAGGTGACTTCATTATGGACATCATCAAATTGTTCGTCCTATCTTTTTTCAATCCTCTCAAATCTTTGACGGCTTCCTTCTTGCAATCTCCAATGATCATGTTCGTAAGACATATTGATCTTCACCATCAAAGTGTGGGTCGTCCTCCATGCTCGCATTTCTTTACCTAAACATTATCTCACAAGACCAAGAGTATTATGGTGGAAAAGGAAATATACACTACAAGAAAAGTTTCCTTTCGCAACGACTTGGCCCGACGGTCGTTGTAGAAGGCGCGTCTTCCACGACGAATTTCTCGGCTCAACTATGGTCAATGGAAAAAAAATTCAGGTTTCGCGGCCCTCTACTACGACAGAACCGCTAAAAACATGGAGGAAGATCGGCTGGCGCATGGCAGAAGCAAGATTTTTGTTTCCTCGCGCGATGTTGATTCGCTGAAGTCTTTTGAGGCGTGTGGGTCCCGGACGTCAGTGTCTCTAGTGGACCATACTTTTCAGTCACGCCTCCCTAATTTGATCTCAATAACGTTGCTTGAGGCGTCTGCCGTTTAGTAAGGTTGTTGGGTCCCACATGTCAGCCTCTCATTAGAAGAATCGTGTGTATGATGGAATTTTTTTACTTCGCTTGCACTACCCTGTTCCTAAGTTGATAGCGCTGCTCGATACATCTACCATTTAATCAATCTCCTGGGACCCACATGCCATCCTCTCATTAGAAGAAACGTGTGTATGATGGAATTTTTCTCTTGGCTATTGCCTCCCTGATTTCAACTTGATAACATTGCTCGATCTATCTGCCGTTTAGTCATGCTGCTGGGTCCTCCATGTCAGCCTCACATTATAAGAATCATGTGTATGATGGAATTTTTTTTCATCACTCGCGCTACCCTATTCCGAACTTCATAGCACTGCTCAATGCATCTACCGTTTAATCAAACTCCTGGAACCCACATGTCGTCCTCTCATTAGAAGAAACGTGTGTATGATAGAATTTTTTTCCCTCGGTCGCACCTCCGTGTTCCGAACTTGATAGCATTGCTCGCTGCATCTACCGTTTAATCATGCTGCAGGGCCCCACATGACATCCACTCATTAGAAGAAACGTGTGTATGATGGAATTTTTGCTCTCGGTCGCGCCTCTGTGTTTCAAACTTGATAGCGTTGCACGATGCATCAGCCGTTTTTCCAGGATGCTGGGTCCCTCATGTGAGCCTCTCATTAGAAGAAACGTGTGCATGCTGGATTTTTCTCGCTCGCGCCTCCCTGTTTCGAACTTGGCAACATTGCTCGAGGTAGCACCTGTATAAGGCCGGCTACTGGGTCCCACATGTCGGTCTCTCTGTAAATGAAACCTACGTATGATGGACATTTTTTCCAGCTGTGTCCGCTGTTTTGACCTTGGCAACGTTGCTTGATGTGGCAGCCTTGTATGGTCTTGCTGCTGAGGCCCCCATGTCAGCCTCTCTAGTATGTCTAGCTTGTGGATCCTAGATGCAGCCTATATGTTCTGGCGGGTGGGTCCTAGATGCCAGCCTCTCTACAAGTATTTAACTTTTTTTTCAAACCCGACCATTAAACTCGAGGGATGCTGCAGGCTGGTGGGTCCATGATGTTAGCCTCTCTGTAATGTGATATTAAAAAGTAAACCCCTTCTCAAAAAAAAGCAAACCCAAGATATATATAAATATGTACACACAGGGGATTCGAACTAAAGACCTTCAAATCAAATCAAATAGACATAAACTAAGTGTTTTGCCACTACACCAAAGCAATTTATAGAAATTGAATCATTAAACATGTATTAGTACTATAACTTATGTATCAGTCTTCTAAAAAATATTTTATGTGTCCATGTTATCTCTCTTAAAATAAAAGGGTAGTGCTACTGGAACCTCGATTTATAAAAAGCCACATAATGGATTAGTTTCTTAAAAACATGGTAGGCAGAGTTTTTTTAGAGGTGGGGGGCAATGCCAAAAAGGCCAAATTAAAAAGTTTTTGGGCTATGGTCACTGGGATCCTATATCAAATTTCACTGGGCTGTGGCTCGCCAGATTCAAACACAGACCTTATCGAGGGAGGAAAAAAGCGATAATTCCTTTGACATATATTCATGTAAAAAACATCTAATGAACACACACCACATGCGCCAAAACAGGGCTAGTATCCAATGACTTCACTTGGTGAAATCATGTTGTATATCTTTACCCTCTCATCTCTGTCCAAAACGCATCGAAGGTTCCGATGACACAATGATAAAAGCTCTAGAGCAAGCAGCCAACAACAACGACATAACTTTTGACAAATTCAATACCATTTGAAAGATTAATGAGTATAGAATAATAAGACATAAAAAATCGACAGATTCCTAGTTCATATCCATCAGCACTTGACCAATTCAGAAGCATTTCAAAGTGACTGATTCAGCAATACCGACACTGAAATTCAATAGTAGTACAGAGAGAGACAAATCTTGTTTCAGCTCTAAAAACCATGCCACGCGATCAGTTTGCCCTTTTCTCCAAACACACTCGATCACTGGAATACAATCATTGTCATAATATTTGGTCATATAGGGAACCGTCATATAGATACAGATATACCATACCAGTACGTACCAGTCATAGCTCCAATCCAGCAAAAAGGTTATCACAGTTTTACCACCCATATATGATTAGTAGAGATAATACAACCACATAATTAATTACAATAGCATGCGGCCAAAGAGCTATACAGCTAGGAAGTTCATGAATAGCATGCGGCATTCAGGGCAGCCAAATACATCGACCTTGACCATTCTTCCAATAGTAAGTTTGGCTGCTTTCCGGAACTTGATCCACCTAGAAGTAGCTGCCAAGCACCCATCAGTCGAGTTAATGGCGTAGCATCCCTCGATTTGCAATCCTTCGCTTTGCATCGTGAAGACTATTGTGCCCTTTTGTCTAGCCTGGAGTTGCTTTGTGGAACTCTAAGGCAATTTCTGAGTCAAAGCAAGAGATAGACGCGTAATCACTAAGAGCAATGCACTGAATCATGTGAAACTTGAGAAGACATTCAGAGCAGTTTATCTGCCGCCGTATACTCACAAACGTAATCCAGTGCGACCTTGTGATGACGCATGTGTAGGATATGGTCCGACAAGGTACTGCCCGAGGTGATGAAGGAGCTTGTGCCGGTGCCTGTGCTAGGGCTGGTGCGGTAGCTGGTGCTGGTGCAGGAGATGGTGCCACTAATTGTAGAGGGGCTGGTGCAGGAGCCAGAAGGCCCAGAACCGGTGCCGGCGCCAGTAGCTTGATGCTAGATTCCTTTTGAGGGGTAGCTAAGCTGACTATAGGGATGGTAGAGGCAGATGAGAAGTGTACAAGCAAAATGATCTCTTATACAACAGTTACTCACAAGATGGTGATCAGAGGATATGATGAGTATAGAAGCAAATTAAGTTACTACCTCCATTCTTTCTTCTTAGGTCAATAGGTGCCGGAGTAGGAACTAGGGCAAGTGCCGTTGAGGGTGCCAGCAGCTTGATGCTAGTTACCTTCTGGGGGTAGGTAAGGGGACTGCAAGAGTGGTCAGAGAGGCATATGAGATGTGTACAAGCAAAATGGTTTCTTATACAACAGTAACTCCTAGGCAGAGATGAGAGTATACAAGCAAATTAAGTTAGTACCTTTATTCTTTCTCCTACTGAGGTCAATATGTGCCATTGCAGGAACTGGGGCCGGTGCCAGTGCCAGCAGCTTGATGCTGGCACCCTTCTAGGTGGTACATAAGGGGAAGCGGATTGCAGAAGTGGTCAGGGTCATATGAGGAGTAAAGACAATGGTGCAGAATAATTAGTTGCAAGAAAATCATTAGAGGTTGTGATGATTACAAAAGCAAATTAATTAGTACTACCTCTGTTCTTGGTCCTTTGGTCAACAGGTGTATGATGGCATGCAAGTATCTGCCCAGGCTTGCTAAAATCGAATGTTACCTTGTCCCCCTATTTCAGACCATTCTCACGGACATACTTGGACCAACCTCGGCCACCCAAATAGGTGGTGGCCATCGTCTAGGAGACATCCACATCATATAATTGTCGCATGCCTTTAGGGCCCTCGCTATACAGAGTTAGAAACTTTTCGTTTCCGAACATCTTGTTTATAATGGGGCGAGCGACACAAGGGACAACCATCATGAGAAAATTGATAGAGAAGTAAGGCGACAACAAAAAAAGTGAGATACAAGATATTACATCAAGTCGGTCTAAACCACTTGGAATCCATACCTGATACCATGGGCACCCTTTGCGAAGGGTGGCCATGCACCATTTTTCTTTCGTATAACTTTGGAAGGGCATACAGGGCCCCCCTTTCAATCCACAAGCTTGACAAGAGGAGGGTAGCAGAAAGGGCTGAGCAGTTGGTGCGTGGTACTGATTGAAATTAAGTGGAAAGGTTAAATTATGTAAAGAGCAAGTAAATCTAATAATATAAGACAAAACCATTGCCTGTAAAGCAAACAGATTTGATTTTTGTGGACTTCTGATGAGCGTAAACATATAGTACTAGCTGATAACAATAACATGGAAAATCATTACATGTAAACAAATTTGATTTTTGTGGATTTCCAAATTATACCCACTTCTTAGAGAGTTCACTGCCCACCTGGATGCTTCTTGATAGATGTGTGGGATAGAGGGCTCGTGGTACCTGCTACCTGCCCTTCCTCCACTTTGATAACCGTGTGAACGGAGAGTGGGTAGAGCAAAAGGGAAGGATGTCCTCATACGGAGTCGCACACTTGAGCATGGCGCTTCCTCGTTGTGTAGAGGATGTCCTCTTTTGGTGTGGGCGTCCGAAATCTACTAGCCTCTACAACAGCCTCAGCCTCCGCAGCAGAACCTTCAATCTGCATAAATAGCAACAGAGCTCAACAATTCAATACTATGTAAAGTTTGACCAAGTTTTCAGAAAAAACTATTTTTTATAATATGAATTATATATCTTTGGATATATCATGAAACATATATTCATGTCGTATGTATATAATATCATAGTTCTTGATAGTTTTTGACTTTTTTCAAAAAGTTTGGTCAAAATTTCCGTAGCTTGACTTTTCAAAAAAATATATATGCCTCAAACCTTGGGACAGAGGGAGTACAGTACATAGTAGTCATATACTGACTATATGAGACAGTCAGACAGATCCAGATCTGGATTCACATAAACACAGTGCCAGAATTAATAAAATCACACATATGTTTCTGAACATCTAATAAGCATGCATGACACCAAGCGGGTAATAATTAAATCTGACTGCACCATGGTAATAAGGTTATTAAGAACAAATACCTTTCTCTTTAAGCTGGGCCCTCCCAGCTGCTCGGTGACCTTGCGCTTGTTTTGTGAGTAGTGGTACTGGTCAGATCATGTGGCATGTGGAGGTACCATCCTGTTTGCCGCACCTAGAGCACCGCGTGTTCGCAGGTATGTACCACCGTGTTACAGTAAATGAAGAAGGGATGGTGTCACAGAGGCTTCCACAAAAATAGGATGCAGACATAGACAACTTTTAGCACAGGGATACATCCAAGTTGTAGCCAACCACTTTCAGCATTGAAAAGATTGGAAGAACATGACGAATATACTGCTACATTGCCTTTTTAGGCAACTTTTAAGGGAACTGACGGGACCATCCATGTCTGTAGTGGTCATGCACGCCACTGACCCATAGTTCTCCATATAGAATCTGACACAAAATCCACTGCACATTACGAGTAGCAACTAGTAAAGGTTACAGAAGTGAAGAACACTAAAATCGAACCCGACCAAAAGCCCCAATCAGAACAACGGTGACCACACGCTAATCCTAAATCCATACTAAATCAGTACCACCTCCCCCACGCCCACCCCCAACCCCCACCACCACCCCCACCCCACCCAAATGACCCAATCAATCAGAGCAGAGAAAAACTATCCTGATTAGGTGATTCCGAGGTGAGCCATATTGTAAGCAAGAACTCCACAATAAAAGCATACCGAATACTACTACTCCTAGTACTAATAGTACCCCAAATGGCCCAATCGGAAGCAAATTAAGCAAAGCCAGATTTCGAGGTGAGCAAATACACCCACCTATTTCAACAAGAACTCCCCAATCAGAGGTTGCACTACTTCCAACAGTTGCTTGCTGGATGGGAGCTAGCTAGTGATGGTTTCTTGTCTTGTCATCGGTAGAAAGGCATGGGCAGGGGAGTAGTAGTACTAGTAGTAGTAGGGCTGGGCAGTCCACCTTTTCTACAGTAAGTATTTTTAAGTGGCAGTGGCGGGAACATTTTGCCGGGAGAGAATCCCAAATTTTTAATCCTAGCTATCACGTGGTGGCCTACAGCTGTTTCAAGCGGGACCCACGTCAGGGGTGAGTTAAAGCAGGTCCCACATCAAGTAGGTGAGATAATTGACCGAGCCAACCTCCTCCTTCCCTTGGTACTAGTACTAGTTCTCCCGGGTTCCTCTCCAAGGACAGAGAAAATCACCCCTCTTCGAATCAAATTGATCCTAGCTTATTATCCTTTTGTTGATTCGTCTCACGGAGCATTGAGGGAGGGGAAGGGATAGAAGTGGACAAGACCGCGGTAGTTGCAGCATAGGGCACCAGTGCTGGGCCTCAAAAACAGTTTAGGAACCGATAAAATGATAAGCTCGGATTTCAGACTAGAAACACACACAAGAACACATATAAATACTAATATACAGAATAGTTTCCAATTACAGTTCTGCTAACAAAGGCATAGAAATCATAAGGTAGCTCCATATTATAGAACTACGATAGTAGCGAACCAATCATGGGATAGCTCTACACCCCAAGAGTTTTGCAGTTGGGCTAGTGGTCATGAGACTACCCAGACGACACCAAAAGTACACCCCTGATGATCAGTAGCCCTGCATCAAATACATCCAGAAGCAATGTACCCGATCCACAACCTTAGGTGTAGGCTCATCAATGAATAGGTCATCATCGTTACCATCAAAGTCCTCTTTGGTCATCTACTTCTGTGATTAGTAGATTAACAGATACGTTTATACAGAAACATCAAAGACACACAACCTCAACATTTGTCGTTCTACAGATATACCTTGTCATCTGGCATAGAGGTAGTACCAGAAATGAAACCCGTTTCATGCAGCTTGTGCTTTTTCTCGCCTCCCCTTCTCCAAGTTGATCTAGTTGATCAACATCTGCTTCCCCTACTTGATCTTGATGATAAAGATGTGCTTCCCCTAGTACATATGGAGGATAATATGGTTCACCATGAAATACCTATATAACATATGTGCTTAGCATCCTAGATGTAAAAATATGGTCTTCCACTATACTTTGAGGCAGCACCCTACGATTCACACACAACCGGCAGGGGCAATGTACTTTTGAGTTTTCACAATGAGCTCTAACAAACCCCATAAATCATAGAATACCAAGGATATGTTTAGCACTGCCTAATGGAGCAATCTCTATCCAAAATCTGCCCATCTGTTTAATTATGACATACAAGGTTGATTATTATTAAAAGAAAAGTAGGAAACATATAGATGGAGTAGAAAAACTATATATGCCTATGCATTTCAGCAAACATATTGACAGCAAAAATCGCCGAAGGTATTTAGGAACACAGATCCAGTGCAGAATAAACTATGACCATGCAGATTGAGGACAAATTAAATTACATATTTGAGGAGGTAGATCGGGTGAAAGGCCAATAAAATGGCAACCAGATCGAGCTAGAGATAGAAGGACTACCGTGGGATCGAAGTGCCCACCGGTGCATCTCAAGAAGACTGATGGGTAGGGAAAGCTTCTTCGTGCACGGTGGTGAAGAGGAGTGGCCGTAAGGGAGTCTTTTTTGTGGGGAAGGGGGTGAGGGCCTAGGCGGCGCTGGGTGGAAGTTAATACACAGCGCGAAGGGGTGTGGAGGGATAACTTTGGAAATTCTGACCTACCCTGCTTTGGGCACCACCATATACGTGGCCCATCTGCCAGTCACCATAGATCAAAATTGATCCAAAACTTGTCAAAATAAAGTTTATGTTTTACCATGGAAACTAATTAACATAGCATTGCACTTTGCGAACGAATGGCTTTATTTCAACATATATTTAACTTCGTCCCTAATTTTTTCAAAAAGGGACCAAATTTGGAAATTCAAAAGTAAACTTCAAATTTGGAACCAGACATATTAGTTGATTTGCCAAGATGCACAGATATACCAAATGTGGACACATCATCATAAATTATGGCCATGACCTTGGTCACCTTTTTTGGATGATGGTCATCTTTTTGAAAGCCTTGAATTGTTCGATAATTTCAGCAAATGCCTAAAAAATCATTTAAATGTTGGAAAGCAACTCTCATTGGTATGCGGGTCTAGATTGTAACAGCCAATCTGAGCGGCCCCACATCGGAGCAGCGTATGTTTGAAGCTTCTACCTCAAAAGTTTGGTACCGTGCCCAAACATCGCACACATTCCTTCAAATATCCCGCGCATCCATTCAGACATACTTCATATTTTTTTAGAATGCATAATTCCTCTTCTATACCTGCTCCTCTTGTTTAAATGTTCATTAATTTCGGCATATGTCCATAAACTCATTAAATGCTGGAAAGCATATAGGCATGTGGGTCTATTTGACGGGGAAAACATCCCAAGTGGGAGTAGCGTACCTTAGAAGCTTCAACTTCAAAATTTCGGTAGAGCGCCAAAATATCCCGCCCACCCATTCAAACATCCAGCCCCAAAAATTATTTTATTGCACAAATTTAGCCTGGAAGCTTGAAAGGGCATTATACATTGTGTGAAAAAATGGGTGGTGGCATTTTGAGCCATTATCTTTGTAGTTGCTTCACAACAAAACACATTGTTGTTACTTGGAAATTCGAAAACAAACTTCAAATTTGGAACCAGACATATTGGTTGATTTGCAAAGATGCACCGATCTACCAAATACGGACACATCATCATAAACTATTTCCATGACCTTGGTCACCCTTTTTTTGGACGATGGTCATCTTCTTGAAATCCTTAAATTGTTCAAAAATTTCAGCAAATACCTAGAAACTCGTTTAAATGCTAGGAAGCAACTCTCGCAGGCGTGTGGGTCTAGATGGTGACAGCACGTCTGAGAGGCCCCACGCCGGAGTAGCATATGCTAGAAGCTTCGACCTCAAAATTTTGGTACTGTGCCCAAACATTGCACCCATCCATTAAAATATCCCGCGCATCCATTCAAACATGCTTCACCTCTTTCTAGAAAGAAAAATTCCTCTTATATCCCTACTCCGGAAATAAGAATCTGAGGGAGCACTGCAATAACAGAGGGATATAGGTCGTAAATTTGTGTTCTCCCAAGTGCATCACCCCATCGATATTTCCCAGCCACTACAAGAAAAGTTGGCTTTTACAACGGATGATTTTCATGGTTGAAGGGCCTTTTTGTGGCCAAAAAGTCTTCTACGATGGATGCCCATCGTGGTAAAAGCCCTGTCACAAAAGAATCTACCACGGTTTTTTTCCTGACCTTGGCAGATCATACCCTTCAGCCACGAAAACTTGTTCTGTCGTAGATCCGTTTGCCAGCCGTGCTGACTGCGACGTCATGCAAAATGCCACGTGGAAAACACTGTTAACAACCAGTTACCGCCATTAACAGCCACGGAAACCGTGGTAGAAACCAGGCCTATCCAAGGACTGCTCATAATTAAGTGGGCCGGCCCATCAAGAGAGCCTAATAAGATTATGACTCGTTACTGTTTCGTACGACTGTTTGAAATGGGCCCAAAGATGTGGCCAGCAGTGGCCCGTGAATGTCAGACCCGTTACTGTTTTGGCCTACGAAAGCCCACACTTATCAAATACGGTGTGGCTCTTTAACAGGCTGCAACAAGTAGGCCCGATATTGTTAAAGCCCACGGTCAGCCAGTCACTATTCTCACAGATCGTCATGGGCCGCCTACGAACGCCCCACTTTTGAGAAGGTCCGATACTGTTCTGGCATTTTACTATTCTGGCTCGTTACTGTTCTGGCCGTCTACTATTCATGTCCGTTGCTGTTGTGGTCCTTTACTATTCTGGCCTGTTACTGTGTTGGTTGCCCCTGTTCTGGGCTGCTACTATTCAGGCCTATTATTGTTCTGGCATGTTAGTATTCTGGCATGTTACTGTGCTAGATTGGCACTGTTCTGGTCTACTGGTGTTTTGTCCTGCTACTGTTTAGCCTATTACTGTTTTGGAATGTTACTGTTTTGGCATGTTACTGTTTTTGGCCTGTTACTATTTTGCCATGTTACTGTTTTGGCCTGTTACTATTTTGGCTTGTTACTGTTTTGGCCCGTTACTGTTTTGTCCTGTTACTATTTTGGCATGTTACTGTTTTGGCATGTTACTGTTTCGGTCTGTTACTGTTTTGGCATGTTACTGTTTTGGCCAATTACTGTTTTGGTCTGTTACTGTTTTGGCATGTTACTGTTTTGGCCAGTTACTATTTCGGTAATTCTGAATCCTGATTGACCTGGCTAGCACAGTTATGGTACCGCCATGCGTGGACGGCGTCAACTAAATGCCTACATGGCCTATGCAAGTTATCTAGATGTCGTCGGATTGATGACAAGTACGCCATGAGGGGGTCCTCGAGGCATGCGGAAGACAGGGGTGTGAGACGTACAGTGTTCCAGGACGGTGAGCACACAAGTTTACCCAGGTTCGAATCTGCCGGCTTTGGATGGATCCTACTCCTGCTAGCAACCAGTAATACGGCAGATCCGGAATATGGGTTACAAGGCTTTCGCCTGTGCGAGTTGAGATTGTAGACTATTGTGAGGGTGCCCTAAAGGCTTTCCCTAGGACGGCTTATATAGATATCCGGCCTAGGGTTTACAGGAGAGAGCTATCCGGCTATCACTAAGAGTTGGTTACAGAGTATATCTTAAACTATAAGTAACACTATGGGCCTATGTCGGTAAGTCATCTGGGCCTTCCCGTAGCCGAATTGGACTCCGTCTCTTCTCCTTGACTGGGCCGCCCATGGAGCAATGCTCTAACCCGAAATGGGCCACCCTGGTCAGTGAGGCATAGTGAGGATAACCGGAAAGTATATCCCCAACAGCAGCCCCCGTAAGCCTCCAAGATCCAAAGTCAGATTTCATCATCGTCTAGCTTGATCTTCGACTTGCAGAATCTTGAAGGGTTCCTAAAACTTCAAAAGAAAGGATAGGATCCAGGTCTCAAATGAGTTGGACCTATGAATACATTATTCGAGTTTCTAGCTCGAAATTCAAACTAAGCCAGAACTTGGTCTTTGACGTAATCTGACACTAGTCATGGTCAAGTCACATCACTGAAAGACATTCCCGTCAGCACGACTGTTGGTGGGTCCGCCTTTTGCAGAACCGAGGCATCGTTTAATGCGTGCGTGGAGATCGTGGCGGCGTAATCATCGCGTGGGGGTTACCCAGCTCCTTCTGCGACGCATGTCACGGTTACTATACACATTTGCACGAATCTTGGCGCAGACAAAGGATATAAGTGGTTAGGATTCTCGTCCCCATCTTCTTCACCAGCACTTGCGCAACTTCCTTCCTCCCAATGCTTACCATGAAAACAGAGCTCCTCTGCCTCCCCAGAATCCTCTAGCACCGGCCATCCTAGGTCACCGGCCCATGAGAGAATGGCCTTGACCTCATCCTCCGGCGCGGCGGCGACAGCAACGACGGCTTCGACAATGGAGAAGGAGAGCAACCGCGGGGTCTGGATCGGGATTGTTCGTCTACAGTACCAAAGTTCGTAGGCTAGCGCATGGCGGTACCTAAGTTGCCTGAAATTACCGTGTTTCGAAAAGTTGGGCCGCCAACTACCGAGAGGGGCCATTTCGATGCAAACTCGTCTCACCCCTACCAAATCCAAACATGCCGTTAAACTGTCCCGTGAAGTAGACGGTCGGGACCCTCATGTCAGTAATATTTCCGTGACGCGAGCGCCAACGTGGCAACCACATAGGCGAAACGAGATACTAAAGGAGCATGGTGCGTTGACCAAATTCACGAATCCACTCCCTCCCTCCTTTTGCATGAACCCTAGCACCGGCGGCATCGAAATCCCCTCTCCAACCAGAATGATCTCTTCGGGCATTTGACTTCCGGCGCCAAGTTGCTGCGCCTACTCACTGCTACCGAGATCTAATGCCGAATGTCGTGCCAGCCGTTGCGACGATCTAGCCCGCCTCTACCGCCGACGAGCTGAGAAGCGCGAAGGATGGCAGATCCATTTGCCGAGGAAGAAGTACTTCTGGCTAATTTCAGGTGAGCTACTCTTCTCTTTGCTGTTCGCACTACCTATAACTGCTAGCTGGCTATTGGAATTATAGAGATATATCAAACATAGAATTGTTTGCTAGCACGACGCTGACAAACAATTCTTATCTTTTGTCTCCAATTTTCTGTCAACTAGGATCTCCGCTGAACCCAAATACACGGTTCTGGTGGCCATCTGCGGCTACCTCATTAAATTAGCATATGGGAAAAGCACGTGGAAACAAGCTCAGAATCTGAAGATGGAAGTAGCGCCTGTGCAGTTATGCACTGTCCCTGGTTTGGTTGCTGCTGTGCGTGAACTTGCTGAAATGAGGCCAGAGCAGACTACACGGTTTAGCATCGTTTATGAACGAGGCTTCAAGTTTTCTATAGCGTATGACAGTCAGCTAATTGGGTTGATGAAACAGCATGTTCGGGTTCGTGTGGTTATGCTGGTCTGTAACATACTGGATGAGGAAGCTCCTACTACTGGGAGTCGCCCAACTATTATTGGACAGGGAGGTCTAACTCGAACTCCTGCTGTTGTTGAGCAAAATGTGGTTCCTCGTCCGCGACATGCTTCTATCAGGCAACCTCCTCATAGGAGTCCCTGTATTGCCATTGTGGAAAACTCAGCTCTAGAATCTGCTGGTACTGGTCGTCCCCGTCCCCATGCCCGTGTTGTTGTGGCTGCTGCTCACCCAATCCATGCCGCTGTTGAGCAAACTAAGGCTTCCGGAGGCTGCCCCGCTGTTGTTGCCAAGACCGTCGCCTTGTGTGCTGCTCCTCCTTGAAACCGTCCTCATGTTGTGCGAACCCGTGCTCTGGAATCTACTGGTACTGGTCGTCCTCGTGTTGTTGTTGATCTGGACGATGTTGACCCAATCCATGCCGCTATTGAGCAAACTAAGGCTTCCAGAGGCTGCCCCACTATTGTTGCAAAGACTAATGCCTTGTCTCCTCCTCGAACCAGTGCTTGGGTTCAGCGAGCTGCTGGTCTGAAGCCAGCTCATGGTCTGGACTCTGCTAGCACTCGAAACACTGTCGTTGTGGGAACTGCTCCTAATTGTCGATGTGGCATGGCAGCAGCTGATCCTATTGTGGCTGCCGTTAGAAGGGGCCCTGCCTGTCCACCATGTAATGTAGCTCCCGCTACTAAGGGCCCTCGCCTTACTCCTGGTCCTAGTACTTCCACCGAGGTTGATCCAGCTAGCAATGACGCTGGTGATGGCGGCGGTGGCATTGGGGCTGGGTCTAATGGTGCCGCTCCATCTCTCGAACCTCTCGGAGGTTTCTATCCTGAAGAACCTGGTGATGGCAAAGTAATCATTCGTATCGGTGCAAAATTAGATGATGGCATAGAAAAATTCTATGACGAGTTTGATGTAATCCTTGGCAGATATGACCCTAAAGTGGTAGAGTTATCTGACCTGATGGCATCGTTACGTGTGAAGGTGCTATGGGGGTCATCCTAGGAAGCACGTTTGTTATATTATGGTTACAGGAGAAAAAAGGCTATCAAAGTAAAAGATACCAGGGATTTAGTCGTACCGTTTACAAGGAAACATTATAGAGGTGAAGTTTACTTCCACTTGGTAGTGCTCACGGTTGGAGAGGAATTGGAACTCGACAATAGAGATGATGGACTTTTAGAAGGCATGTGTGACCTGATCCATGGCATCACTAGGGCTGGTGCGACTAAGGGTAGCTTCGAACAGAGGAGAGTCTTACAGAGGAGCGTCATAAAGAGGAGCAGGAAGAGCATCCCCAGAAAGCGCACCCCGAAGAAGAACGTCACCAAGGAGACCACGCCAGAGAAGAGGACGCCCAAGAGTCGCATGACAAAAGGCACCACGCCGCAGAGTACACCCATGCGATCCAGCCAAAATGCCACACGGAACGGTAGCAGCAAAAATGCTAAGAGGGCTAGCATGGTGGTGAACACTCCCAGGAGTGGTAGCAAAGAGGCGAAGATGGCCAGCACGGAGGCTACCACACCCAGTGGGAGCAGAAAAATACTAATTTGGAGCGGAACACGCCGCTGTCAGGGAATTATGCCAGCACGAAGGAGAACACACCCAATAGTAGCAGCAAAAGGGCTAATTTGGAGCGGAACATGCCGCTGAGGTCAGGCAATAATGCCAGCACGAAGGAGAAGACGCCCAATAGTAGCAGCAAAAGGGCTAATTTGTAGCAGAACACGCCGCTGGGGTCAGGCAATAATGCCAGCACGAAGGAGAACATGCCCAATAGTAGCAGCAAAAGGGATAATTTGAAGAAGAACACGCCGTAGAGGTCAGGCAATAATGCCAGCACCCTGGAGCCAACACCCGTGAGGGGAGGCAGTAAGGAGATCACACCCAAGAGCGGCAGCAAAAAGCCTAGTTCGATGGGGAATGGAACGCGGATGTCAAGCCCTACTGATACCATCAGGAAAGATTACATCAGGAAGGAGGATGTACACAGGAAGAGCAAGAGGGTCATGTACACTCAAGATGAAATTGATTCTGACTGTTGTTTGTCCACTGAAGTACCTAGGATGCATGCAAACATAAGACCACCCCATGTGGTTGCAGCAGAACCAACCGAATGTCTTGAAGAAAATAGAGTTGCCGGTGAGGTGGATTGGGGCAATGTTCCTGTCCATCCGGGTGGAGACAATGGTGCAGCCCCACCCATGGGAGTCAATATGATGTGTGCAGTACTAGGCATTAGAGACGATGGCGAAGATTCTGAATCAGATGAAGAAGACACTATAGAGGATCAAGAATCTGGTGATGATGAAATAGACGAGGAACTTAATGATGAGGCTGGTATTCCAGTCGATGATTTGGGTGTTGAAGTAGAAGCAATGAAACATGACCACGAGTATCCTATAATTTCGGTCGGCACCGAGTTCAGGAGTATGCATGAGTTCAGGATGTCGTTCCGACATTTTTGTATCAAGGGGGAGTTCGACATTTATCGACTGAAGAACTCTGCCGAGAGGTATGATGCCATTTGCAAGTTAACGTGCATGAATCGACGGGCCGAGGTACATTGTCCATGGAGGATCACAGCAAGAGCCTTACCTGCGTCGACTGCAATTAGGGTATTGGGGCAATGAATGCAGCAAACCATTAGAACTCTCTCTCTTTTCACTCTATAACTACAATTGATGTGCGATATCTTTCTGGAAACTAGTCGACTCTGCTTATCTTTTAAATGAATCTGTGTTGCAGGTGAACAAAATGGGCCCTCCACACATGTATCCAACAGGCAGCAAACTGAAACCCTCAATGGCTGATACGGAGTGGGTGGCTATGCAATCTATGTCCATACTAAAGGATAACCCTAAGGAGACCGCGAAGAATATTCAGACTAGCCTCGGTTCTAAATACAACATTGTCCTTCCATATTACACGGTTTGGAAAGGTAAAGAGAAAGCTCTGGGGGTCTTGCACAGGGATTGGACCAATAGCTTCAGGATGCTATACAACTTCAAGGCGGAGGTGCAAGCTAGTTGTCTGGGGAGTGTTGTGGAGATTGACACCGAATCATAAGGTGGTAAAATATATTTCAAAAGATTTTTCAAGGCGCTTAAAGCTTGCATCCAGGGATTCAAGGACGGCTGTAGGCCGTATCTGAGTGTAGACAACACTGTCCTAACTGGCAAATGGAAAGGATGCCTGCCATCTGCCACAACACTTGATGGTCACAACTGGATGGTCCCAGTGGCATTCGGGCTGTTTGAAACAGAAACGGAGGAAAACCGGGTTTGGTTTATGAGGCAGCTCAGGAGATCAATAGGCCACATGGATCCATTGGCTATATCCACGGATGCATGCAAAGGGCTGACGAATGCAGTGAAGGAGGTGTTCCCGCGAGCTGAAGGTAGAGAATGTCATGCCCATATGATGCTCAACTTGTACTCACACTATGCAGGCAGCGTATTTTGTTACAGGTTTCCTACTGCTAGAGTTTACAAACCTAGTAGCAGTGAATATTTCATGAGCAAGATTTTTGCCGAAGCCCTTGAACTTCCAAAGTACTTAGCCATCCATCATTCGTAGATATGGAACAGGAGTCAATTCAACCCTGACATCAAAGTTGATTACATAAACAACAACCTTGCAGAATGCCTGAATAACTGGGTGAAGGACATAAAAGTGCGTCCTATTCATATCTTGATGGACAGCATATGTGGTATGATCATGAAGCTGTTAAATATAAGGAGAGAGATTGGTAGGAGACCTAGAGGACACATGCTACCGCCAGTTGTACAACAACTACACAAGAGAAGCCGAGGACTTGCTCATCTTAAGGTTCTCCCGTCAACCAGCAGAAGCTGTGAGGTGGTCGATATGTCCAAGAGTGGCAAAAGAGATGTTGTGAACATCCAGCTGCAAGAATGCGCCTGCTTAGAGTGGTAGCATACCGAGAAACCTTGCGACCACGCCTTGGCCTTCTTGGTGAAGAAAAGAACTCTACCACATTTGGATCAGTATTTGTCAGACTACTACTCTATGGAAAAGTTCAGAGTTGCGTACGCTAGATCCGTCGAGCCATGTACAGACCCATCTCAGTGGCCTCAAGTCCAACTGTCTTTCGAGCTTTGCCAGCCAGTTACAAAAAGGGGAAGAGGAAGACCCCAGGTGAATAGGTTTAAGAATTTTCTCGAGAAGAAGGGTTCGGCTTTCTGTGCTACAAAGAAGGGCAAAAACAGATGCAAGACCTGCCATCTTATAGGCCATAGAGCAGTTGGATGTCCCCTTAATGCTCCCAAACCTAGGTATGAGATGGTACATTCACACAAAAAATTGTTTATAGTCTATAGATATAAGGTAGTAATCCATGTACTGTTTTTTTACAGGAAGCGCAAGGTAAGAAACAAGACAGCCGACTCAGTGATTTTGCTATGGGAAGAAAACCAAAACAAGTGGAGTGATGATGCCGGACAAGATTTTCGTGCTGATTGGCCTGACTTCCCTCGGCCCAGAGATGCAGGGTACGTGAAGGTAAGAAAATTGGCACCCAGGAAGAGGAAGAAGGCAAGAGATGAAGAAGCCAATGGACGTGAAGGAAAGAGGAAGAAAGTTGGCACCCAAGCAGAGAAAGAGGGCTAGCAGTGTAGCAGCCTAATGATGTATTGAACTTGAACCTATATATGTAGTTCGGTTAAACTCTGGAGCTGTGTGCGTGGAACTTGTCGGGCGAAACAATCTACCTCCCGTACTTGGAGTAAAATGTATCGCGACTTTAGGATTTGATACGGCCGAGGCCACTAGTTGAATCCAAAACTATGACTGTGCCACTACTATGTGAACAATCGTGATAGCTGAGTGGTTAAATCCTCTCCAAAATCGATGGGTGTTAGTGGCACAGACATGATTTATTTGTAGGCACTTAATAAATCCCTGCTATTGGCATTACACTTATGATAAGTTTCTAGGCTGGAAAACAATTTCTTAAGCTGGCTGCTACACTCCACGAAGCAGCAACTTATTTCAGTTGCTGGACAACGACATGGCAACATAAACTGCAAATGCAACATATAATGCCCAGATAATGAGGAAATTGTGTCCACTATCTGGCCTAATCTTGAGCCCGTCTGTCTCACCACCTCCCTGCCCCTGCCTCCCCTGCACCCGGCGAAGCTCCCGGATCTCTCGCTCCATCGCATGAATCTCCTCTTTCTTGTCCCACACAGCATCACACAAATCCTGAACAAGCTCTCTGTGAAAACCTATCAGTGGCTTTTCGATCCACACAAACTTGTCACAGCCAGTCCCCCTCCCTTTCTGCGTAGTAGATCGAAGGAAACAAAAAAAAGAATTACATTACGCTTTCCGGATTCGGGTTACCATTGTACCTATAGTAGGAACTTACCGCTCTGATGTTGCAGTTGCTGAATTTTCCTGCAGTATTTTCGTCGGGCTAGGAAATCCATCTTGGCATCTTCTCACCGCACAAACACAGCATATCGGGGTAGTAATCGTAGGGAGCCCTCCGGTACCTGATGGGGGCACCCGCCTGATGGTGTTAAGCCGACCCTAATTCCGCCCGAGCTGCGAGCAGATGGACGAGCTGCGAGCCATGAGCGAGGGGAGCGAGGGCAGAGGAAAGAGGAGCCTTTGGATGTCAGGGTAGTGGTGAAGCATGATTTATCCCTACTTAATAACTCGGACAGAATCCTATCGTCCACATTCGGCTGACAGGTGGGGGACCTAGCGTGTGGACTTGTCAAAAAAACCTCGCACCTTCGTGGTTCAAAATCCCTCTCGCGCGCATTGGACGAAATTTTTTGGCACCTTGCCCGCGTACATATCACTGGGAGGCCTTGCTCAGGAACCAAACATGCCTGGCCCACAATCTTACTCCCTCCTAGGAACTTGTCATGGCTCGCGCTGGCAGATCCATTAGCTCCAGCGCTTCCGGTAGGGCTCGCCGCGGCGGATCCACCCCAAGATCCTACCGTCGCAGTATCAAATGGCCATGGTTTCTTGAGAGGAGCGACGATGCTACGTATTCGAGCTCGGCCCCTCCTACCTGTAGAAGGACCGATGCGGCGTCGAGCTTGAGCTAGAGCCGCCAGGCGCGACGGTGCTTGGTCCATGCCAACCCCGTCATCTTCGTCATTGTCGATTCCGATGTGGAGGACGACGGGGACGAAGCTATGCAAAATGCCATTGTTGCCTCCTTGGTGAAGGGCAAGCCACGAGCGGGAGTGGATGTCACTGGGAAGGGCACGACGGTGTCACCAATCGAGGTGGACTCCGACGACAGCCCGTGTGATGTGGGTTTAGATGTTGTTTAGGATGGTTGCAATTTCGGTTGTGTTTAATGCGAGTACAATTATTGTAATGGGTTTGTCGAGCTATATTGAGAAATATGTGCAATAGCAGTGTGTGAGTGCTTCCACTTTAGAAATTGTGTCTGTGCCATTTTCATGTTGCATTATCAACGTAGATTACTTCTAAACAATCCAACGAAAATCATCAGATTACAACCATCGGACGGGAGTGGTAGGATGGAAGAGAAGTTGGGACAGTGGCTTCGAGGGGAAGGAAGAGGAGGGGCGTGACACTGGAAGGTGGGCCCTCGGAACACGTGACACTGACATGCGGGAGCGGGAGCACACGGTATTGCCAGTCTGTCCAGAGCAAGTGGACTTTGCAACATGACAACAGCAAGCTGATTGGACCAATATAATAACTCATCGAATTATTAAGGAGTACTGAAAACTACAACTGGGGTACATTCGCACAACACGTATGCTCTAAGCACCTGAGAAGCATTACTTAAGTCTAAAAGTAACAACAGCACAAGTACTACATTTCCCTCTCGGTCTTCTCGATACAAATGTAGAAATGCATCTGCCTGTTTGGTCCAGCACCGACAAGGTACTGAGATGGCACACATAGGATCGACCTTAGGTCCACATACTCCACCTCCCGCAGCGTCGGTCAGCTCGGCGCCTCGGCTAGCACAAGAATGCTATCCAACGATGGCGGCTGGGCGTTCACCCACATGCGCACCGTGTGTACGATCCAGGTGCATGAGACCGACCTGACGCATACGGCACACACGACGGTGGGCCCGGCTCTGGTTCTCGGAACATCGGCGGTGATGGTCAGGACAAAAACAGAGCCGTCCCCCCCCTGGAAAATTAGCCGGCGATGTGCCGAGTCAGTGAACGGCACTTGCTCTTGGAGAAGTTGGTCTTGCCCGTACGAGATCCTAATCACTTTGATCAAGTGCCCCTCTGCAAGGTGGACGACGAGCTCTGCCGGCGGACCGGTGTAGTTGCAGCCCGGCTCCGTGCAGGAGCACGCGCCGTGCGGGCATGCGGGCTCGTGGAGCGGGATCTCGTGGTAGGAGTAACTGCGAAAGCATCTTGGGTGGGAGCACACGAGCGGGAACATCGCTGTGAAGTTGCGTGCGAGGATCTCCAGATTCTTGAGCTGCAGCATCTGCCACATCTGAAGTTCGTCGAGAAATCGGAAAAAAGATCAGCAGTTAGATTGGCGAATAGCAGGAATATGTAGGATAAGTTCAAAAGCTTGTAAAATGATTTCTTAGCATGAAGGTAGCGACCCGAGAATTGGCGGATGTCGTCGGCTTGCGGCTATGGCAGGATGGAAGTGAAGTGGGGAAAGTGGCTTCGAGGGGAAGAAAGAGAAGTACGGGGAGGAAGAGAAGTAACGGGGACATGACACTGGGATATGGCCCACTGAACTCGTGAGTCGTGACAATCGCAACATGCCAGTTTGTCCAGAGCAAGCGTGGCCAATCATGCCGTAGAACAGCCTACTCGAGGATCGCTCTCACGAATACCATCCCAATCGTCCAAGCGCCCCAATCAAACGGTATGAACAATCGTCAAGCAGAACAACTGTGTTATGGCGTGCCTTCTAGAAGACTCGGTCTAACGGTGGATCCATTAGGGGCAGTGCTAGTTTTAGTATTAGAACAAACATGCAATGACTCTAATGGATCCATATGTGGTTTGTGGAAAGAAAACATATGCAATGACACTACTTGATCCATGTGTGGTTTGTGGAAAGAACACACATACAATGACTCTAGTTCTAGTTTTAGTATAAGAACACACATGCAATGACTCTAATGGATCCATATGTGGTTTGTGGAAAAGAAACACACATGCAATGACCACTGGTTGATCCATGTGTGGTTTCTGGAAAAGAACACACATGCAATGACCACCGGTTGATCAATATGTGGTTTGTGGAAAATAACACACATGCAATGACCACTTGTTGATCCATAAGTGGTTTGTGGAAAGAACACACATGCAATGACCACTGGTTGATCCATAAGTGGTTTGTGGAAAAGAACACACATGCAATGACCACTGGTTGATCCATAAGTGGTTTGTGGAAAAGAACACACATGCAATGATTCTGGTTGGTCCATATGTGGTTTGTGGAAAGAACACACATGCAGTGACCACTGGTTGATCCATGTGTGGTTTGTGAAAAGAACACACATGCAATGCCACTAGTTGATCCATGTGTGGTTTGTGGAAAGAACACACATGCAATGACTCTAATGGATCCATATGTGGTTTGTGAAAAGAACACACATGCAATGACCACTTGTTGATCCATGTGTGGTTTGTGGAAATAACACACATTCAATGACAGTGGTGGAACCATGTGTGGTTTGTGAGAAGAACACACATGCAATGACCACTGGTTGATCCATATGTAGTTTGTGGAAAAGAACACACATGCAATGAACATTGGTGGATCCAGAAGTGGTTTTTGGAAAGAACACACATGTAATGACCACTGGTTGATCCATAAGTGGTTTGTGGAAAAGAACACACATGCAATGAACACTAGTGCATCCATGTGTGGTTTGTGGAAAAGAACACACATGCAATGAGTCTAGTTCTAGTTTTAGTATAAGAACACACATGCAATGACTCTAGTGGGTCCACATGTGGTTTGTGAAAAGAACACACATGCAATGACACCAGTTGGTCCATATGTGGTTTGTGGAAAAGAACACACATGCAATGAACACTGGTGGATCCATAAGTGGTTTGTGGAAAGAACACACATGCAATGACCACGGGTTGATCCATAAGTGGTTTGTGGAAAAGAACTCACATGCAATGACCACTGGTTGATCCATAAGTGGTTTGTGGAAAAGAACACACATGCAATGAACACTGGTGGATCCATAAGTGGTTTGTGGAAAGAACACACATGCAATGACCACTGGTTGATCCATAAGTGGATTGTGGAAAAGAACACACATGCAATGAACATTGGTGGATCCATGTGTGGTTTGTGGAAAAGAACACACATGCAATGAGTCTAGTGCTGGTTTTAGTATAAGAACACACATGCAATGACTCTAGTGGGTCCACATGTGGTTTGTGAAAAGAACACCCATGCAATGACATGGGTTGATCCATATGTGGTTTGTGGAAAAGAACACACATGTAATGAACACTAGTGGATCCATATGTGGTTTGTGGAAAGAACACACATGCAATGACCACTAGTTGATCTAGAAGTGGTTTGTGGAAAAGGACACACATGCAATGACCACTGGTTGATCTATATGTAGTTTGTGGAAAGGACACACATGCAGTGAACACTGGTGGATCCATGTGTGGTTTGTGAAAAGAACACACATGCAATGAACACTGGTGGATCCATAAGTGGTTTGTGGAAAGAACACACATGCAATGATTCTAGTGGTAGTTTTAGTATAAGAACACACATGCAATGACTCTAATGGATCCATATGTGGTTTGTGAAAAGAACACACATGAAGTGACCACTTGTTGATCCATGTGTGGTTTGTGGAAAGAACACACATGCAATGACAGTGGTGGATCCATGTGTGGTTTGTGAAAAGAACACACATGCAATGAGTCCAGTGCTGGTTTTAGTATAACAACACACATGCAATGACTCTAGTCGGTCCACATGTGGTTTGTGAAAAGAACACACATGCAATGACCACTGGTTGATCCATATGTGGTTTGTGGAAAAGAACACACATGCAATGAACACTGGTGGATCCATAAGTGGTTTGTGGAAAGAACACACATGCAATGACCACTAGTTGATCCATAAGTGGTTTGTGGAAAAAAACACACATGCAATGACCACTGGTTAATCCATATGTGGTTTGCGGAAAGAACGCACATGCAATGACCAATGGTTGATCCATGTGTTGTTTGTGAATAGAACACACATGCAATGACTCAAGGGCTAGTTTTACTATAAGAACACACATGCAATGACTCCAGTGGGTCCACATGTAGTTTGGGAAAAGAACACACATGCAACGACCACTGGTTGGTCCATAAATGGTTTGTGGAAAGAACACACATGCAATGACCACTGGTTGATCCATAAGTTGTTTGTGGTAAAGAATACACATGCAATGACTCTGGTTGGTCCATATGTGGTTTGTGGAAAGAACACACATGCAGTGACCAATAGTTGATCCGTGTGTGGTTTGTGAAAAGAACACATATACAGTGCCACTGGTTGATCCATGTGTGGTTTGTGGAAAGAACGCACATGCAATGACTCTAGTGCTAGTTTTAGTATAAGAACACACATGCAATGACTCTAATGGATCCATATGTGGTTTGTGAAAAGAACACACATGCAATAACCACTTGTTGATCCATGTGTGGTTTGTGGAAAGAACACACATGCAATGACAGTGGTGGATCCATGTGTGGTTTGTGAAAAGAACACACATGTAATGAGTCTAGTGTTGCTTTTAGTATAAGAACACACATGCAATGACTCTAGTGGGTCCACGTGTGGTTTGTTTAAAGAACACACATGCAATGACACCAGTTGATCCATATGTGGTTTGTGGAAAAGAACACACATGCAATGACCACTGATTGATCAATAACTGGTTTGTGGAAAAGAACACACATGCAATGACCACTGGTTGATCCATATGTGGGTTGTGGAAAGGACACACATGCAGTTACCACTGGTGGATCCATATGTTGTTTGTGAAAAGAACACACATGCACTGAACACTGGTGGAACTATAAGTGGTTTATGGAAAGAACACACATGCAATGACTCTAGTGCTAGTTTTAGTACAAATACACACATGCAATGACTCTAATGGATCCATATGTATTTTGTGAAAAGAACACACATGCAATGACCACTTGTTGATCCATGTGTGGTTTGTGGAAAGAACACACATGTAAGGACAGTGGTGGATCCATGTGTGGTTTGTGAAAAGAACACACATGTAATGAGTCTAGTGCTGGTTTTAGTATAAGAACACACATGCAATGACTCTAGTGGGTCCACATGTGGTTTGTGAAAAGAACACACATGCAATGACCACTGGTTGATCAATGTGTGGTTTGTGGAAAAGAACACACATGCAATGAACACTGGTGGATCCATAAGTGGTTTGTGCAAAGAACACACATGCAGTGACTTTAATGCTGGTTTTAGTTTAAGAACACACAAGCAATGACTCTAGTGGGTCCATATGTGATTTGTGGAAAGAACACACATGCAATGACGCTGGTTGATCCATGTGTGGTTTGTGGAAAGAACACACATGCAATGCCATTGGTTGATCCATGTGTGGTTTGTGGAAATAACACACATGCAATGACTCTAATGGATCCATATGTGGTTTGTGGAAAAGAAACACACATGCAATGACCACTGGTTGATCCATGTGTGGTTTGTGGAAAGAACACACATGCAATGACTTTGGTTGATCCATGTGTGGTTTGTCGAACGAACACACATGCAATGACACTGGTTGATCCATATGTGGTTTGTAGAAACAACACACGTGCAATGACACCGGTCCATCCATGAGTGGTTTGTGGATAGAACACACATGCAATGACTCTAGTGGGCCAATATGTGGTTTGTGAAAAGAACACACATGCAATGACCACTGGTTGATCCATATGTGGTTTGTGGAAAGAACACACATGCAATGACTATAGTGGGTCCATATGTGGTTTGTGAAAAGAACACACATGCAATGACCACTGGTTGATCCATATGTGGTTTGTGGAAAGAACACACATGCAATGACTCTAGTGGGTCCATATATCGTCTGTGAATAGAACACACATGCAATGACCACTGGTTGATCCATATGGGGTTTGTGGAAACAACACACAAATGCAGTGAACACTGGTGGATCCATATGTTGTTTGTGAAAAGAACACACATGCAATGACTCTAGTGCTGGTTTTAGTATAAGAACACACAAGCAATGACTCTAGTGGGTCCATATGTGATTTATGGAAAGAACACACATGCAATGACACTAGTTGATCCATGTGAGGTTTGTGGAAAGAACACACATGCAATGACTCTAGTTGATCCATGTGTGGTTTGTGGAAAGAACACACATGAAGTGACACTAGTTGATCCATGTGTGGTTTGTGGAAAGAACACACATGCAGTGAACACTGGTGGATCCATATGTTGTTTGTGAAAAGAACACAGATGCAATGACACTAGTTGATCCATGTGTGGTTTGTGGAAATAACACACATGCAATGACTCTAATGGATCCATATGTGGTTTGTGGAAAAGAACACACATGCAATGACCACTGGTTGATCCATATGTGGTTTGTGGAAAGAACACACATGCAATGACTATAGTGGGTCCATATGTGGTTTGTGCAAAGAACACACATGCAATGACCACTGGTTGAACCATATGTGGTTTGTGGAAAGAATACACATGCAGTGAACACTGGTGGATCCATATGTTGTTTGTGAAAAGAACACACATGCAATGACTGTAGTGCTGGTTTTAGTATAAGAACTCACAAGCAATGAATCTAGTGGGTCCATATGTGATTTGTGGAAAGAACACACATGCAATAACACTGGTTGATCCATGTGTGGTTTGTGGAAAGAACACACATGCAATGACTCTAGTGGTTGATCCATGTGTGGTTTGTGGAAATAACACACATGTAATGACTCTAGTGTTGGTTTTAGTATAAGAACACACACGCAATGACTCTAGTGGGTCCACATGTGGTTTGTGAAAAGAACACACATGCAATGACCACTGGTTGATCCATATGTGGTTTGTGGAAAAGAACACACATGCAATGAACACTGGTGGATTCATAAGTCGTTTGTGGAAAGAACACACATGCAGTGACTCTAATGCTGGTTTTAGTTTAAGAACACATATGTATCCATATGTGTATTATGGAGAAGAACACACATGCAATGACACTAGTTGATCCATGTGTGGTTTGTGGAAAGAACACACATGCAATGACACTGGTTGATCCATATGTGGTTTTTGGAAAGAACACAGGTGCAATGACACCGGTTGATCCATGTGTGGTTTGTGGATAGAACACACATGCAATGACTCTAGTGGGTCCATATGTGGTTTGTGAAAAGAACACACATGCAATGACCACTGGTTGATCCATATGTGGTTTGTGGAAAGAACACACATGCAATGACTCTAGTGGGTGCATATGTGGTTTGCGAAAACAACACACATGCAATGACCACTGGTTGATCCATATTTGGTTTGTGGAAAGAACACACATGCAATGCCACTGGTTGATCCATGTGTGGTTTGTGGAAAGAACACACATGTAATGACTCTACTGCTAGTTTTAGTATAAGAACACACATGTAATGACTCTAATGGATCCATATGTGGTTTGTGGAAAAGAACACACATGCAATGACCACTGGTTGATCCATGTGTCGTTTGTAGAAAGAACACACATGCAATGACTGTGGTGTATCCATGTGTGGTTTGTGAAACGAACACACATGCAATGAGTCTAGTGCTGGTTTTAGTATAAGAACACACATGCAATGACTCTAGTGGGTCCACATGTGGTTTGTGAAAAGAACATACATGCAATGACCACTGGTTGATCCATATGTGGTTTGACGAAAAGAACACACATGCAATGAACATTGGTGGATCCATAAGTGGTTTTAGTATAAGAACACACATGCAATGACTAATGCTGGTGTTAGTTTAAGAACACACAAGCAATGACTCTAGTGGGTCCATATGTGATTTGTGGAAAGAACACACATGCAATGACACTAGTTGATCCATGTGTGGTTTGTGGAAAGAACACACATGCAATGACACTGGTTGATCCATATGTGGTTTGTGGAAAGAACACACGTGCAATGACACCGGTTGATCCATGTGTGGTTTGTGGATAGAACACACATGCAATTACTCTAGTGGGTCCATATGTGGTTTGTGAAAAGAACACACATGCGATGACCACTCGTTGATCCATATGTGGTTTGTGGAAATAACACACATGCAATGACTCTAGTGGGTCCATATGTGGTTTGTGAAAAGAACACACATGCAATGACCACTGGTTGATCCATATGTGGTTTCTGGAAAAGAACACACATGCAATGAACACTGGTGGATCCATAAGTGGTTTTAGTATAAGAACACACATGCAATGACTCTAATGCTGGTTTTAGTTTAAGAACACACAAGCAATGACTCTAGTGGGTCCATACGTGATTTGTGGAAAGAACACACATGCAATGACACTGGTTGATCCATGTGTGGTTTGTGGAAAGAACACACATGCAATGACTCTAATGGATCCATATGTGGTTTGTTGAAAAGAACACACATGCAATGACCACTGGTTGATCCATGTGTGGTTTGTTGAAAGAACACACATGCAATGACAGTAGTTGATCCATGTGTGGTTTTTGGAAAGAACACACATGCAATGACACTAGTTGATCCATGTGTGGTTTGTGGAAAGAACACACATGCAATGACACTGGTTGATCCATATGTGGTTTGTGGAAAGAACACACGTGCAATGACACCGGTTGATCCATGTGTGGTTTGTGGATAGAACACACATGCAATGACTCTAGTGGGTCCATATGTGGTTTGTGAAAAGAACACACATGCAATGACCACTAGTTGATCCATATGTGGTTTGTGGAAAGAACACACATGCAATGACTCTAGTGGGTCCATAGGTGGTTTGTGAAAAGAACACACATCCAATGACCACTGGTTGATCCATATGTGGTTTGTGGAAACAACACACATGCAATGACACTAGTTGATCCATGTGTGGTTTGTGGAAAGAACAGACATGCAATAACTCTACTGCTGGTTTTAGTATAAGAACGCACAAGCAATGACTCTAGTGGGTCCATATGTGATTTGTGGAAAGAACACAAGTGCAATGATACTGGTTGATCCATGTGTGGTTTGTGGAAAGAACACACATGCAATGCCATTGGTTGATCCATGTGTGGTTTGTGGAAATAACGCACATGCAATGACTCTAATGGATCCATATGTGGCTTGTAGAAAAGAACACACATGCAATGACCACTGGTTGATCCATGCGTGGTTTGTGGAAAGAACACACATGCAATGACACTAGTTGATCCATGTGTGGTTTGTGGAAAGAACACACATGCAATGACACTGGTTGATCCATATGTGGTTTGTGGAAAGAACACACGTGCAATGACACCCATTGATCCATGAGTGGTTTGTGGAAAGAACACACATGCAATGACTCTAGTGGTTGATCCATGTGTGGTTTGTGGAAATAACACACATGCGATGACTCTAGTGCTTGTTTTAGTATAAGAACACACATGCAATGACTCTAGTGGGTCCACATGTGATTTGTGAAAAGAACACACATGCGATGACCACTGGTTGATCCATATCTGGTTTGTGGAAAAGAACACACATGCAATGAACACTGGTGGATTCATAAGTCGTTTGTGGAAAGAACACACATGCAGTGACTCTAATGTTGGTTTTAGTTTAAGAACACATATGTATCCATATGTGTATTATGGAGAAGAACACACATGCAATAACACTAGTTGATCCATGTGTGGTTTGTGGAAAGAACACACATGCAATGACACTGGTTGATCCATATGTGGTTTTTGGAAAGAACACAGGTGCAATGACACCGGTTGATCCATGTGTGGTTTGTGGATAGAACACACATGCAATGACTCTAGTGGGTCCATATGTGGTTTGTGAAAAGAACACACATGCAATGACCACTGGTTGATCCATATGTGGTTTGTGGAAAGAACACACATGCAATGACTCTAGTGGGTGCATATGTGGTTTGCGAAAACAACACACATGCAATGACCACTGGTTGATCCATATTTGGTTTGTGGAAAGAACACACATGCAATGCCACTGGTTGATCCATGTGTGGTTTGTGGAAAGAACACACATGTAATGACTCTACTGCTAGTTTTAGTATAAGAACACACATGTAATGACTCTAATGGATCCATATGTGGTTTGTGGAAAAGAACACACATGCAATGACCACTGGTTGATCCATGTGTGGTTTGTAGAAAGAACACACATGCAATGACTGTGGTGTATCCATGTGTGGTTTGTGAAACGAACACACATGCAATGAGTCTAGTGCTGGTTTTAGTATAAGAACACACATGCAATGACTCTAGTGGGTCCACATGTGGTTTGTGAAAAGAACATACATGCAATGACCACTGGTTGATCCATATGTGGTTTGACGAAAAGAACACACATGCAATGAACATTGGTGGATCCATAAGTGGTTTTAGTATAAGAACACACATGCAATGACTAATGCTGGTGTTAGTTTAAGAACACACAAGCAATGACTCTAGTGGGTCCATATGTGATTTGTGGAAAGAACACACATGCAATGACACTAGTTGATCCATGTGTGGTTTGTGGAAAGAACACACATGCAATGACACTGGTTGATCCATATGTGGTTTGTGGAAAGAACACACGTGCAATGACACTGGTTGATCCATGTGTGGTTTGTGGATAGAACACACATGCAATTACTCTAGTGGGTCCATATGTGGTTTGTGAAAAGAACACACATGCGATGACCACTCGTTGATCCATATGTGGTTTGTGGAAATAACACACATGCAATGACTCTAGTGGGTCCATATGTGGTTTGTGAAAAGAACACACATGCAATGACCACTGGTTGATCCATATGTGGTTTCTGGAAAAGAACACACATGCAATAAACACTGGTGGATCCATAAGTGGTTTTAGTATAAGAACACACATGCAATGACTCTAATGCTGGTTTTAGTTTAAGAACACACAAGCAATGACTCTAGTGGGTCCATACGTGATTTGTGGAAAGAACACACATGCAATGACACTGGTTGATCCATGTGTGGTTTGTGGAAAGAACACACATGCAATGACTCTAATGGATCCATATGTGGTTTGTTGAAAAGAACACACATGCAATGACCACTGGTTGATCCATGTGTGGTTTGTTGAAAGAACACACATGCAATGACAGTAGTTGATCCATGTGTGGTTTTTGGAAAGAACACACATGCAATGACACTAGTTGATCCATGTGTGGTTTGTGGAAAGAACACACATGCAATGACACTGGTTGATCCATATGTGGTTTGTGGAAAGAACACACGTGCAATGACACCGGTTGATCCATGTGTGGTTTGTGGATAGAACACACATGCAATGACTCTAGTGGGTCCATATGTGGTTTGTGAAAAGAACACACATGCAATGACCACTAGTTGATCCATATGTGGTTTGTGGAAAGAACACACATGCAATGACTCTAGTGGGTCCATAGGTGGTTTGTGAAAAGAACACACATCCAATGACCACTGGTTGATCCATATGTGGTTTGTGGAAACAACAGACATGCAATGACACTAGTTGATCCATGTGTGGTTTGTGGAAAGAACAGACATGCAATAACTCTACTGCTGGTTTTAGTATAAGAACACACAAGCAATGACTCTAGTGGGTCCATATGTGATTTGTGGAAAGAACACACGTGCAATGACACTGGTTGATCCATGTGTGGTTTGTGGAAAGAACACACATGCAATGCCATTGGTTGATCCATGTGTGGTTTGTGGAAATAACGCACATGCAATGACTCTAATGGATCCATATGTGGCTTGTAGAAAAGAACACACATGCAATGACCACTGGTTGATCCATGCGTGGTTTGTGGAAAGAACACACATGCAATGACACTAGTTGATCCATGTGTGGTTTGTGGAAAGAACACACATGCAATGACACTGGTTGATCCATATGTGGTTTGTGGAAAGAACACACGTGCAATGACACCCATTGATCCATGAGTGGTTTGTGGAAAGAACACACATGCAATGACTCTAGTGGTTGATCCATGTGTGGTTTGTGGAAATAAAACACATGCGATGACTCTAGTGCTTGTTTTAGTATAAGAACTCACATGCAATGACTCTAGTGGGTCCACATGTGATTTGTGAAAAGAACACACATGCGATGACCACTGGTTGATCCATATCTGGTTTGTGGAAAAGAACACACATGCAATGAACACTGGTGGATCCATAAGTTGTTTGTGGAAAGAACACACATGCAGTGACTCTAATGCTGGTTTTAGTTTAAGAACACATATGGATCCATATGTGGTTTGTGGAGAAGAACACACATGCAATGACACTAGTTGATCCATGTGTGGTTTGTGGAAAGAACGCACATGCAATTACACTGGTTGATCCATATGTGGTTTGTGGAAAGAACACACGTGCAATGACACCGGTTGATCCATGTGTGGTTTGTGGATAGAACAGACATGCAATGACTCTAGTGGGTCCATATGTGGTTTGTGAAAAGAACACACATTCAATGACCACTAGTTGATCCATATGTGGTTTGTGGAAAATACACACATGCAATGACTCTAGTGGGTCCATATGTGGTTTGTGGAAACAACACACATGCAATGACCACCGGTTGATCCATATGTGGTTTGTGGAAAGAACACACATGCAATACCACTGGTTGATCCATGCGTGGTTTGTGGAAACAACACACATGCAATGACTCTACTGCTAGTTTTAGTATATGAACACACATGCAATGACTCTAATGGATCCATATGTGGTTTGTGGAAAAGAACACACATGCAATGACCACTGGTTAATCCATGTGTGGTTTGTGGAAAGAACACACATGCAATGATAGTGGTGTATCCATGTGTGGTTTGTGAAAAGAACACACATGCAATGAGTCTAGTGCTGGTTTTGGTATAAGAACACACATGCAATGACTCTAGTGGGTCCACATGTGGTTTGTGAAAAGAACACACATGCAATGACCACTGGTTGATCCATATGTGGTTTGTGGAAAAGAACACACATGCAATGAACACTGGTGGATCCATAAGTGGTTTTAGTATAAGAACACACATGCAATGACTCTAGTGAGTCCACATGTGGTTTGTGAAAAGAACACACATGCAGTGACACCGGGTTATCCATATGTGGTTTGTGGAAATGAACACACATGCAATGACCACTGGTTGATCCATAAGTGGCTTGTGGAAAGAACACACATGCAATGACCACTGGTTGATCCATAAGTGGTTTGTGGAAAGGAACACACATGCAAGGACCACTGGTTGATCCATATGTGGTTTGTGGAAAGAACACACATGCAGTGACCACTGGTGGATCCATATGTTGTTTGTGAAAAGAACACACATGCAATGAACACTAGTGGATCCATAAGTGGTTTGTGGAAAGAACACACATGCAATGACTCTAGTGCTAGTTTTAGTGTAAGAACACACATGCAATGACTCTAATGGATCCACATGTGGTTTGTGAAAAGAACACACATGCAATGACCACTTGTTGATCCATGTGTGGTTTGTGGAAAGAACACACATGAAATGACAGTGGTGGATCCATGTGTGGTTTGTGAAAAGAACACACATGCAATGAGTCTAGTGCTGGTTTTAGTATAAGAACACACATGTAATGACTCTAGTGGGTCCAAATGTGGTTTGCGAAAAGAACACACATGCAATGACCACTGGTTGATCCATATGTGGTTTGTCGAAAAGAACACACATGCAATGAACACTGGTGGATCCATAAGTGGTTTGGGGAAAGAACACACATGAGTGACTCTAATGCTGGTTTTAGTTTAAGAACACAAAAGTAATGACTCTAGTGGGTCCATATGTGATTTGTGGAAAGAACACACATGCAATGACACTTGGTTGATCCATGTGTGGTTTGTGGAAAGAACACATATGTAATGCCATTGGTTGATCCATGTGTGGTTTGTGGAAATAACACACATGCAATGACTCTAACGGATCCATATGTGGTTTGTTGAAAAGAACACACATGCAATGAGCACTTGTTGATCCATGTGTGGTTTGTGGAAAGAACACACATGCAATGACACTAGTTGATCCATGTGTGGTTTCTGGAAAGTACACACATGCAATGGCACTGGTTGATCCATATGTGGTTTGTGGAAAGAACACACGTGCAATGACACCAGTTGATCCATGTGTGGTCTGTGGATAGAACACACATGCAATGACTCTAGTGGGTCCATTTGTTGTTTTTGAAATGAACACACATGCAATGACCACCGGTTGATCCATATGTGGTTGTGCAAAGAACACATATGCAATGACTCTAGTGGGTCCATATGTGGTTTGTGAAAAGAACACACATGCAATGACCACTGGTTGATCCATATGTGGTTTGTGGAAAGAACACACATGCAGTGAACACTGGTGGATCCATATGTTGTTTGTGTAAAGAACACACATGCAATGACTCTAGTGCTGGTTTTACTATAAGAACACATAAGCAATGACTCTAGTGGGTCCATATGTGATTTGTGGAAAGAACACACATGCAAGGACACTAGTTGATCCATGTGTGGTTTGTGGAAAGAACACACATGCAATGACTCTAGTGGTTGATCCATGTGTGGTTTGTGGAAATAACACACATACAATGACTCTAGTGCTAGTTTTAGTACAAGAACACACATGCAATGACTCTAGTGGGTCCACATGTGGTTTGTGAAAAGAACACACATGCAATGACCACTAGTTGATCCATATGTGGTTCGTGGAAAAGAACACACAAGCAATGAACACTGGTGGATCCATAATTGGTTTGTGGAAAGAACACACATGCATTGACTCTAATGCTGGTTTTAGTTTAAGAACACATATGGATCCATATGTGGTTTGTGGACAAGAACACACATGCAATGACACTAGTTGATCCATGTGTGGTTTGTGGAAAGAACACACATGCAATGACACTGGTTGATCCATATGTGGTTTGTGGAAAGAACACACGTGCAATGACACCGGTTGATCCATGTGTGGTTTATGGATAGAACACACATGCAATGACTCTAGTGGGTACATATGTAGTTTGTGAAAAGAACACACATTCAAAGACCACTAGTTGATCCATATGTGGTTTGTGGAAAGAACACACATGCAATGACTCTAGTGGGTCCATATGTGGTTTGTGAAAATAACACACATGCAATGACCACTGGTTGATCCATATGTGGTTTGTGGAAAGAACACACATGTAATGCCACTGGTTGATCCATGCGTGGTTTGTGGAAAGAACACACATGCAATGACTCTACTACTAGTTTTAGTATAAGAACACACATGCAATGACTCTAATGGATCCATATGTGGTTTGTGGAAAAGAACACACATGCAATGACGACTGGTTAATCCATGTGTTGTTTGTGGAAAGAACACACATGCAATGATAGTGGTGTATCCATGTGTGGTTTGTGAAAAGAACACACATGCAATGAGTCTAGTGCTGGTTTTGGTATAAGAACACACATGCAATGACTCTAGTGGGTCCACATGTGGTTTGTGAAAAGAACACACATGCAATGACCACTGGTTGATCCATATGTGGTTTGTGGAAAAGAACACACATGCAATAAACACTGGTGGATCCATAAGTGGTTTTAGTACAAGAACACACATGCAATGACTCTAGTGGGTCCACATGTGGTTTGTGAAAAGAACACACATGCAATGACACCGGTTGATCCATCTGTGGTTTGTGGAAAAGAACACACATGCAATGACCACTGGTTGATCCATAAGTGGCTTATGGAAAGAAAACACATGCAATGACCACTGGTTGATCCATAAGTGGTTTGTGGAAAAGAACACACATGCAAGGACCACTGGTTGATCCATATGTGGTTTGTGGAAAGAACACACATGCAGTGACCACTGGTGGATCCATATGTTGTTTGTGAAAAGAACACACATGCAATGAACACTATTGGATCCATAAGTGGTTTGTGGAAAGAACACACATGCAATGACTCTAGTGCTTGTTTTAGTGTAAGAACACACATGCAATGACTCTAATGGATCCATATGTGGTTTGTGAAAAGAACCCACATGCAATGACCACTTGTTGATCCATGTGTGGTTTGTGGAAAGAACACACATGAAATGACAGTGGTGGATTCATGTGTGGTTTGTGAAAAGAACACACATGCAATGAGTCTAGTGCTGGTTTTAGTATAAGAACACACATGTAATGACTCTAGTGGGTCCAAATGTGGTTTGTGAAAAGAACACACATGCAATGACCACTGGTTGATCCATATGTGGTTTGTGGAAAAGAACACACATGCAATGAACACTGGTGGATCCATAAGTGGTTTGGAGAAAGAACACACATGAGTGACTCTAATGCTGGTTTTAGTTTAAGAACACAAAATCAATGACTCTAGTGGGTCCATATGTGATTTGTGGAAAGAACACACATGCAATGACACTAGTTGATCCATGTGAGGTTTGTGGAAATAACACACATGCAATAACTCTAGTTGATCCATGTGTGGTTTGTGGAAAGAACACACATGCAGTGACTCTAATCGATCCATATGTGGTTTGTTGAAAAGAACACACATGCAATGACCACTTGTTGATCCATGTGTGGTTTGTGGAAAGAACACACATGCAATGACACTAGTTGATCCATGTGTGGTTTCTGGAAAGTACACACATGCAATGGCACTGGTTGATCCATATGTGGTTTGTGGAAAGAACACACGTGCAATGACACCAGTTGATCCATGTGTGGTCTGTGGATAGAACACACATGCAATGACTCTAGTGGGTCCATTTGTTGTTTTTGAAATGAACACACATGCAATGACCACCGGTTGATCCATATGTGGTTGTGGAAAGAACACAGATGCAATGACTCTAGTGGGTCGATATGTGGTTTGTGAAAAGAACACACATGCAATGACCACTGGTTGATCCATATGTGGTTTGTGGAAAGAACACACATGCAGTGAACACTGGTGGATCCATATGTTGTTTGTGTAAAGAACACACATGCAATGACTCTAGTGCTGGTTTTACTATAAGAACACATAAGCAATGACTCTAGTGGGTCCATATGTGATTTGTGGAAAGAACACACATGCAAGGACACTAGTTGATCCATGTGTGGTTTGTGGAAAGAACACACATGCAATGACTCTAGTGGTTGATCCATGTGTGGTTTGTGGAAATAACACACATACAATGACTCTAGTGCTAGTTTTAGTACAAGAACACACATGCAATGACTCTAGTGGGTCCACATGTGGTTTGTGAAAAGAACACACATGCAATGACCACTAGTTGATCCATATGTGGTTCGTGGAAAAGAACACACAAGCAATGAACACTGGTGGATCCATAATTGGTTTGTGGAAAGAACACACATGCATTGACTCTAATGCTGGTTTTAGTTTAAGAACACATATGGATCCATATGTGGTTTGTGGACAAGAACACACATGCAATGACACTAGTTGATCCATGTGTGGTTTGTGGAAAGAACACACATGCAATGACACTGGTTGATCCATATGTGGTTTGTGGAAAGAACACACGTGCAATGACACCGGTTGATCCATGTGTGGTTTATGGATAGAACACACATGCAATGACTCTAGTGGGTACATATGTGGTTTGTGAAAAGAACACACATTCAAAGACCACTAGTTGATCCATATGTGGTTTGTGGAAAGAACACACATGCAATGACTCTAGTGGGTCCATATGTGGTTTGTGAAAATAACACACATGCAATGACCACTGGTTGATCCATATGTGGTTTGTGGAAAGAACACACATGTAATGCCACTGGTTGATCCATGCGTGGTTTGTGGAAAGAACACACATGCAATGACTCTACTACTAGTTTTAGTATAAGAACACACATGCAATGACTCTAATGGATCCATATGTGGTTTGTGGAAAAGAACACACATGCAATGACCACTGGTTAATCCATGTGTTGTTTGTGGAAAGAACACACATGCAATGACTATAGTGGGTCCATATGTGGTTTGTGAAAAGAACACACATGCAATGACCACTGGTTGATCCATATGTGGTTTGTGGAAAAGAACACACATGCAATAAACACTGGTGGATCCATAAGTGGTTTTAGTACAAGAACACACATGCAATGACTCTAGTGGGTCCACATGTGGTTTGTGAAAAGAACACACATGCAATGACACCGGTTGATCCATCTGTGGTTTGTGGAAAAGAACACACATGCAATGACCACTGGTTGATCCATAAGTGGCTTATGGAAAGAAAACACATGCAATGACCACTGGTTGATCCATAAGTGGTTTGTGGAAAAGAACACACATGCAAGGACCACTGGTTGATCCATATGTGGTTTGTGGAAAGAACACACATGCAGTGACCACTGGTGGATCCATATGTTGTTTGTGAAAAGAACACACATGCAATGAACACTATTGGATCCATAAGTGGTTTGTGGAAAGAACACACATGCAATGACTCTAGTGCTTGTTTTAGTGTAAGAACACACATGCAATGACTCTAATGGATCCATATGTGGTTTGTGAAAAGAACCCACATGCAATGACCACTTGTTGATCCATGTGTGGTTTGTGGAAAGAACACACATGAAATGACAGTGGTGGATTCATGTGTGGTTTGTGAAAAGAACACACATGCAATGAGTCTAGTGCTGGTTTTAGTATAAGAACACACATGTAATGACTCTAGTGGGTCCAAATGTGGTTTGTGAAAAGAACACACATGCAATGACCACTGGTTGATCCATATGTAGTTTGTGGAAAAGAACACACATGCAATGAACACTGGTGGATCCATAAGTGGTTTGGAGAAAGAACACACATGAGTGACTCTAATGCTGGTTTTAGTTTAAGAACACAAAATCAATGACTCTAGTGGGTCCATATGTGATTTGTGGAAAGAACACACATGCAATGACACTAGTTGATCCATGTGAGGTTTGTGGAAATAACACACATGCAATAACTCTAGTTGATCCATGTGTGGTTTGTGGAAAGAACACACATGCAGTGACTCTAATCGATCCATATGTGGTTTGTTGAAAAGAACACACATGCAATGACCACTTGTTGATCCATGTGTGGTTTGTGGAAAGAACACACATGCAATGACACTAGTTGATCCATGTGTGGTTTCTGGAAAGTACACACATGCAATGGCACTGGTTGATCCATATGTGGTTTGTGGAAAGAACACACGTGCAATGACACCGGTTGATCCATGTGTGGTCTGTGGATAGAACACACATGCAATGACTCTAGTGGGTCCATGTGTGGTTTGTGAAATGAACACACATGCAATGACCACCGGTTGATCCATATGTGGTTGTGGAAAGAACACAGATGCAATGACTCTAGTGGGTCCATATGTGGTTTGTGAAAAGAACACACATGCAATGACCACTGGTTGATCCATATGTGGTTTGTGGAAAGAACACACATGCAGTGAACACTGGTGGATCCATATGTTGTTTGTGTAAAGAACACACATGCAATGACTCTAGTGCTGGTTTTACTATAAGAACACATAAGCAATGACTCTAGTGGGTCCATATGTGATTTGTGGAAAGAACACACATGCAAGGACACTAGTTGATCCATGTGTGGTTTGTGGAAAGAACACACATGCAATGACTCTAGTGGTTGATCCATGTGTGGTTTGTGGAAATAACACACATACAATGACTCTAGTGCTAGTTTTAGTACAAGAACACACATGCAATGACTCTAGTGGGTCCACATGTGGTTTGTGAAAAGAACACACATGCAATGACCACTAGTTGATCCATATGTGGTTCGTGGAAAAGAACACACAAGCAATGAACACTGGTGGATCCATAATTGGTTTGTGGAAAGAACACACATGCATTGACTCTAATGCTGGTTTTAGTTTAAGAACACATATGGATCCATATGTGGTTTGTGGACAAGAACACACATGCAATGACACTAGTTGATCCATGTGTGGTTTGTGGAAAGAACACGCATGCAATGACACTGGTTGATACATATGTGGTTAGTGGAAAGAACACACGTGCAATGACACCAGTTGATCCATGTGTGGTTTATGGATAGAACACACATGCAATGACTCTAGTGGGTACATATGTGGTTTGTGAAAAGAACACACATTCAAAGACCACTAGTTGATCCATATGTGGTTTGTGGAAAGAACACACATGCAATGACTCTAGTGGGTCCATATGTGGTTTGTGAAAATAACACACATGCAATGACCACTGGTTGATCCATATGTGGTTTGTGGAAAGAACACACATGTAATGCCACTGGTTGATCCATGCGTGGTTTGTGGAAAGAACACACATGCAATGACTCTACTACTAGTTTTAGTATAAGAACACACATGCAATGACTCTAATGGATCCATATGTGGTTTGTGGAAAAGAACACACATGCAATGACCACTGGTTAATCCATGTGTTGTTTGTGGAAAGAACACACATGCAATGATAGTGGTGTATCCATGTGTGGTTTGTGAAAAGAACACACATGCAATGAGTCTAGTGCTGGTTTTGGTATAAGAACACACATGCAATGACTCTAGTGGGTCCACATGTGGTTTGTGAAAAGAACACACATGCAATGACCACTGGTTGATCCATATGTGGTTTGTGGAAAAGAACACACATGCAATGAACACTGGTGGATCCATAAGTGGTTTTAGTACAAGAACACACATGCAATGACTCTAGTGGGTCCACATGTGGTTTGTGAAAAGAACACACATGCAATGACACCGGTTGATCCATCTGTGGTTTGTGGAAAAGAACACACATGCAATGACCACTGGTTGATCCATAAGTGGCTTATGGAAAGAAAACACATGCAATGACCACTGGTTGATCCATAAGTGGTTTGTGGAAAAGAACACACATGCAAGGACCACTGGTTGATCCATATGTGGTTTGTGGAAAGAACACACATGTAGTGACCACTGGTGGATCCATATGTTGTTTGTGAAAAGAACACACATGCAATGAACACTATTGGATCCATAAGTGGTTTGTGGAAAGAACACACATGCAATGACTCTAGTGCTTGTTTTAGTGTAAGAACACACATGCAATGACTCTAATGGATCCATATGTGGTTTGTGAAAAGAACCCACATGCAATGACCACTTGTTGATCCATGTGTGGTTTGTGGAAAGAACACACATGAAATGACAGTGGTGGATTCATGTGTGGTTTGTGAAAAGAACACACATGCAATGAGTCTAGTGCTGGTTTTAGTATAAGAACACACATGTAATGACTCTAGTGGGTCCAAATGTGGTTTGTGAAAAGAACACACATGCAATGACCACTGGTTGATCCATATGTGGTTTGTGGAAAAGAACACACATACAATGAACACTGGTGGATCCATAAGTGGTTTGGAGAAAGAACACACATGAGTGACTCTAATGCTGGTTTTAGTTTAAGAACACAAAATCAATGACTCTAGTGGGTCCATATGTGATTTGTGGAAAGAACACACATGCAATGACACTAGTTGATCCATGTGAGGTTTGTGGAAATAACACACATGCAATAACTCTAGTTGATCCATGTGTGGTTTGTGGAAAGAACACACATGCAGTGACTCTAATCGATCCATATGTGGTTTGTTGAAAAGAACACACATGCAATGACCACTTGTTGATCCATGTGTGGTTTGTGGAAAGAACACACATGCAATGACACTAGTTGATCCATGTGTGGTTTCTGGAAAGTACACACATGCAATGACACTGGTTGATCCATATGTGGTTTGTGGAAAGAACACACGTGCAATGACACCGGTTGATCCATTGTGGTCTGTGGATAGAACACACATGCAATGACTCTAGTGGGTCCATGTGTGGTTTGTGAAAAGAACACACATGCAATGACCACTGGTTGATCCATATGTGGTTGTGGAAAGAACACACATTCAATGACTTTAGTGGGTCCATATGTGGTTTGTGAAAAGAACACACATGCAATGACCACTGGTTGATCCATATGTGGTTTGTGGAAAGAACACACATGTAGTGAACACTGGTGGATCCATATGTTGTCTGTGAAAAGAACACACATGCAATGACTCTAGTGCTAGTTTTACTATAAGAACACACAAGCAATGACTCTAGTGGGTCCATATGTGATTTGTAGAAAGAACACACATGCAATGACACTAGTTGATCCATGTGTGGTTTGTGGAAAGAACACACATGCAATGACTCTAGTGGTTGATCCATGTGTGGTTTGTGGAAATAACACACATACAATGACTCTAGTGCTAGTTTTAGTATAAGAACACACATGCAATGACTCTAGTGGGTCCACATGTGGTTTGTGAAAAGAACACACATGCAATGACCACTGGTTGATCCATATGTGGTTTGTGGAAAAGAACACACATGCAATGAACACTGGTGGATCCATAAGTGGTTTGTGGAAAGAACACACATGCAGTGACTCTAATGCTGGTTTTAGTTTAAGAACACATATGGATCCATATGTGGTTTGTGGACAAGAACACACATGCAATAACACTAGTTGATCCATGTATGGTTTGTGGAAAGAACACACATGCAATGACACTGGTTGATCCATATGTGGTTTGTGGAAAGAACACACGTGCAATGACACCGGTTGATCCATGTGTGGTTTATTTATAGAACATGTTGGGGATCGGTGCGGAAAACAAAAAAATTCCTACGACGGAACCCCAGAATCTAGCCTAGGATTTATCTATGTAGTAATGCGGTAACGGCCGATGCGTAGAGAATACATACCCTTGTAGACCGTACGCGGTTAACGTTCCGCAGGGAACATGGTTGATGTAGTCGTACTCGAAGCCGACCTCAAGGTCGCGAAGCTCCTCGCAGGTCACCCCTTGCTCCTTCTTGATCTTCATCATCTTCATCGTGCAATAGCTCCGGCTCACGACATTCTAGAGCCCCAACTGTTGCGCCTCGTGTCTTCGTACACATCCGGTGCACGATGAGACCTCTGGCTCCCCGATCCCGCCGAGAGTGCGGAAGTTGATATCCGGCTAGGAATCCCTGCAGCGCAACGGCGTACTGCAGGTGTGCCTCGATCGCACAGCCCAGACTTGGGGCCATGGTAACGAGGTATAGAGAGAGAGGGAGGAGGAGAAAGTCAACCAAAGGACTTCTCAACTTGTGTGTTCAATCCCACCCATGGGCACCCCTTTATATAGGGGGAGGTGGTGTGCCCTCCCCTTTGGGTTTCCCATGTGGGACTATTCAAGGGAGAGGGGGAGGCGCATGGACCCTTAGGGCTTCATGGGCCAGCCAGCCAGGGGTGGGCCCCACCCCGCGCACAGCCCTAGGCTGGCCGGGTGGGGCCCCTTGTGGCGGCTGGTCCTTGGCCCTTTGGCCCTTCTCTCCTCCGGTTTTCCCTCATGGGCCCTATTTCCCTAGGAAGTTTGGCCCATTAGTGGAATAACCATTCAAATTAGATTTTAATATTATATTTAATATTAATTACATTAATTAATATGTAAATACATATTACAAAATACATCTTGACCCGAAACACCTTTCGGTTCCCTTTCGATTTCCTCCGAACAACTTCGAATCTTTACCGGAATGATTTCGGTCCTTTATTCTTTCTCCGAACAACTTCGGATCTCTCCGCAGAATGATTCTGGCTTTCTCTCTTTCTCTATTGTGATTTCTTCTTATGAATGATCGCTCTCACCGTACCCTTAAGTGTATCCTCTCACGGCTCGGGAATGCTCTAGACATGATCTGTATCAATGATCAACAGAGGGACCAGTGATATCCATGTGACCCCTATGCATTCCTGATGACAATGTCACTTGAACCGTCTAAATGTAGCATCCTCTTCCTTTTGTTTCTCGATACAACTTGTTCGAGATCCGATCACTGGTATCCCATACCTTGTTCAATCTCGTTCACAACAAGTTATGTTTTCTTGTTACCGTGATATTACATCCCCATGACCTAGTCACATGTTGCAACATTTATAGATGTAATCTCACCAAGTCGGCCGTATGTATATTTACCCGTCATGTGGGTGAACAAATCTCGGTCTTGCAGTCACATGTCATCTACCGTTCCTTCGGAATACCCAACGTACACCTTTATGGCCACCGCATTTACCAAGTGGCGTTTGATGCAGTCAAAGCAGCCTAGGGAAACAGAGAGTAATATGAGCTCATGGTGTAAGGAGAAGGATTCTAGGTATAGATGTTGCAACAATGAACTATATGACTTGATCGTGTTGTAATCCTTGAGGAATGTCCAATCACATCATTCTCCAATGATATGATCTCGTTGTCAGTCGGCATAAATGCCAGTGATCTTGAAACCCAGATCATCTTCGTGATCAACGAACTAGTATGAATAGAGGCTACTAGGGACTTTGTTGTTTCATACCACACATGTACCAATGTTTCTAGTTGGCACAGTTCTAGCACAATATGAAACTATTATAAACTAATTGAGATATGACAATAAAAACCTATTTCTTATTTGCCTCTAGGGCATATCTCCTTTAGTCTCCCACTTGCACTAGAGTACAAATAAGCTAGCTCGCATTTTACTCATATAAACCATATACCATATGTGTTTATGGATCATGCATGCTCCTGGGAAACGTTGTGTCCATGTTCTGTTTTACCAGATCATTATGTCTTTTGCAAATCGCTAATGTCTTCCTAATTTTCACATTCACACCATTATATTATAATGGGTCGATGTATTTGTTTGGCGACAAAGTGAGACTTTGTTTCTAGTGTTTATGATGACGGTCATTTTTCACTGTTGTCATCTAAACTTCAAAACACACTTTGCTATCCTTTGTGTATATACTATAGTCATGGCAGCAGAACGAGGCCGGATTCCAGGAGCTTACAGTGACGTTAGATCAACCTCGAGGGCTTTCTCATGGGCACTGGGCCCTGGGACACATCATTCTACGTTAAAAGCGAACTAGCCCCGCCATAACATTATACACCACACCAGATGTAGCCTTTATACTTATATATCTATATAGATCCTAGTGCAAGATATGCAACTATGCCACTTACATTGCTTCTTCCCATTTAAGTACAAACTTAATTCTGGTTCAGTGATCAACTCAGGAATCACTTAAAGACAAGTTCTTACAGTTAAGAGATAGTCCTTCCAACCAGAACCTTGGGTCACTTTATGTCGAGTATACAACATGGTTATGTGGAAGAACCTATGACTGAGGCATAGGAGATGCAACGCATCTCTTTCTTTCCTTCAACCATAGTTGCATTACTAATTCAATGCTTCATATAGTAAGAACTTCTTTATTACCTTGTTCCATTCTGAGCTACTTCAGAATCTTGCTTAGGACATTCTGGACATCTTATAGAATCAAGTCCAGGAAGCATTCGACATTTTGTGTTTATTAAACTTACTAATCTATCTTGATAGATCTTATTATTTAATAACTTCAACTTCATCCTTATTTATCTAACTTAAATATTATTAACACCAACCACATCATTCATATATGTCGTCCACATATCACAGAATGATTTCTCGCTCCCACTCAAATATGACATTCATGTTTGAGATCTAGGGATTTCACTTAGCTCCCACTCAAAATATGACATTCATGTTTGAGATCCAGGGATTTCACTTAGCTCCCACTCAAAAATATGTTAGCTACATATCATGAATTTAGCCAAGCTGATTTGCTCCCACTCAAATCTAGGTCCTCTCGACAATCTTGGACATTCCAAAATCCTTTGATCATCATCAATCTAAGAATCCCAATTACGAGACTTCAATATCCATATATTTCTAGTGTAAATCCAAGAGACTTAAGCATCACTACTGTTGTAGTCAACTCCTTGAATTTGTCCAAACTTGTGACAAATCGAGCTTTTTTGTCATTCATTAAGTTTCATTTCCTTCTTATGACTTTGCAGTCATTTAGAAATATCAAGTAAACTTCTTTACTTTAATAAGATCAAGTAACATGTTACTTTACAATCTTAAATGTAACTTAATATAGGATTTTATGACTCGTTGTCATTTCTCGCACTCAGGTCCATCACGCTTCTTTGTAATTTGTAGGTATGTCTTGTTCAAAACATGACAAGTGAATCAACAATGTAATTCCACAAACTTGTAGAATATATAGTTAAATCCTACTTGCTTTAGTAAAAGTATTCACTGAAACTTGATGATCATTATCATTGGTTTCTCCTCTATTTGTAGAGTTTGGTTTCACGAAACAAATTTCACTACGCCACTCAACAATTCGGAGGTAAGGTCAAATACCTTGTTTTGATCTTTTACTTTCTTCCACCTGTATCTTCATCAAGACACATCAACTTAGGACAATAACATGTTTGCCCCTTTTTGTGGAAGATGCATTCATAGCTTTCTAAGAATGCTCTACAAAGACTTGTTTATTCGCCACGACTTCGACTTATTGAAATATCCAGAAACTCGAACATGTTATAACACTTATGGTGTTGTTTCCACGAATCTTTAGATGTTCCTTTGTATTTCAAATGAGTGTTTGCTTATTTCGATCTTTAACTCTAAACGACAACTACAACCCTGGTAAGAGATAATATGTATCTAATACAAAATTATTATGATGTTTAGACATTTCAACAAAGTTTGAATTCGTCCAATTATCATAATTTGTGAAACAACTTTCACAAGTCCCTTTTATGCTAAACTTAACTTGAATACCTTAGTCATGTCGATCAAATCGAAGAGACTTGTTAATTCAGTTAATTCAATATTCTCTTTGTTGTGAACTCATTTGAACAATTCAAATCATTTCAAACTTCATGTTTCATTAAGTAAATACACTTATTCACTTAAGTCCACAATAAATGATTTCCACTACTTGTTGAAAATATGATACATCACTATGTATAACATTCAACATTTCTTCGCATATTACCGTTTTACCAGAATGCGGAGTTTTAGTCATTCTGCCCAAGAGGCATGGTTTTGCAAAGTCTCTAGATTATGCATCTAGGACCCCGATCTTTCATAAAGAACCTGCAATAACCAAAATGACTTAAACTGTAGTGTTATTTCATTATTAAACTTTGGATATCTTTTAGCATTCTAATCCTTTATAAATGTTTAAACTATTATCATTAACACAGTGATGAGAATAACTTGTTTATAATCGTAATGTGACCATAAGGTATTGTTCATAAGAATAGTACAAACTGGTTTGTAACTTGTATGAATAATTGTCTCACCAAAAGCAAGACACACAAACAGGGATTACAAATTTATATTCAAGTCCACTAATCCAAATGACAAACTTTGAGGGAAGAGGTGATGTCGGCCATCAACTATTTTGCTTGCCGCCATCAAGTCACTTTGCCTCAAATCCAGCAATTCTCAAGCAGATCCTCCTGTTTTCTCAAAACGGGACAAGTATCAAATAATTTGCAAACTTTAATGAGTTCTGCAAGAACCACATTTATAATTTGTATATCTTACATATACCTTTTCCATCTATGACCTCCTTTTGCAATCAAGCCCTTCTAAGAGTTCTCAACTCTAATGCAAGATCACTAAGTGTTTTTTGTAAACAATCCAGAGTCATTGAATTATCTCCTAATGGTTATTGTATCAAGAAGAGAAGAACACCTTTTATGAGGATATCCCTCGGGCATGGGTATTAATCTATGAAGTTGGACCCTTTTCCTAAGTTCCACATTAAGCAATATATTCCCATGGTCACAAAGGACCTCAATGGGATAGGCCAAGGTCTACTAAGATATTTGCAAACAGACATCTGATGTCTACGCACTTCTATTCTTGTAGACAGTTGTTGGGCCTCCAAGTGCAGAGGTTTGTAGAACAGCAGCAAGTTTTCCCTTAAGTGGATCACCCAAGGTTTATCGAACTCAGGGAGGAAGTGGTCAAAGGTATCCCCTCTCAAGAAACCCTGCAATCAAGATACAAGAAGTCTCTTGTGTCCCCAACACACCCAATACACTTGTCAGGTGTATAGGTGCACTAGTTCGGCGAAGAGATAGTGAAACACAAGTGGGATGGATAATTATAAGTGGTAATGGTGATAGAGAATAGCTTGGTGGCGTGGAAAAGACTAAAGTAAAACTGAGATAAAGATGGAAGCAAGCAAACATGTAACAGATCTAATAGCAAACGATGTTTCAGTGCTTAGAAACAAGGCCTAGGGATCATACTTTCACTAGTGAACACTCTCATATAAATATCTTCTCTTTATGATACTACTCTTAACTACTCTCCGGTTGGACACTCGAATCGATGGTAGGGCTATAACAACACACATCAAAGTAAGTCTTTCCCATCTAGAAAACCCCACACTATCACCTTGAGCACTAGATGGTTCCAACAAACACCACAATTTCATAAACACATCCAACTCCAAATATAACTCATAACAAGTATTTGTAATCTCTAGCCTAAGTGCCACCATGGTGTGCACACTGTCAACTTCACACACATGGGGAGAGCAGAGATCTATTAAAGCACTTGAGTAGCATGGTAGATCTATAGATTACAAGCTCATGATCTCAATAAGATCATGAATAGAGAGAGAGATGAACACATAGCTACCGGTAGAACCCTTAGCCTCGAGAGAGAACTACTCCCTCCTCATCATGGGAATCAGCAATGGTGATGGAGATGGAGGTGGAGATCGATGGAGATGGCTCCGGGGGCACTTCCCCGTCCTGGCAGGGTGCCGGAACAGAGACTTTCTGTCCCCCGAATCTCCCCTTCAGTGGCGGAGGCGCTGTGGAACTTTTCGTGGCTGGAGGCTTGATGATTTAGGGTTTATGCATCGGGAGGCTTCTTATAGGCGAAGAGGCAAGGTCGGTGGAGTGCCAGGGGGCCCACACCACCTGGTGGTGCGGGTAGGACTATCCCGCGCCTGGGGGTGTGGCCAGGGCCTAGCCCTCCTCCGTCTCGTATTCTGGCTCCGTGACTCTTCCGGTAAAATAGGAACTTTGGCTTTTGTCCCGTCCAATTCCGAGAATATTCATTTTCTGACTTCCTGAAACCAAAAACAGCAGATAACAGGCAATTGGCACTGTGGCATCTTTTTAATAGGTTAGTCCAAGAAATCATATGAAAAGTACTCCAAAGTTGGAACAAAACATAAGCAAGTAGATAAAACCAAGCATGGAACATCAAAAATTATAGATACATTTGCAATGTATCAACATCCCCAAGCTTAACTCCTGCTCGTCCTCGAGTAGGTAAGTGATAAAAAGAAAGAATATTTTTTGAGGGGACATGCACCCTCAAAGACTTGATCAAAGTATTTTCAAAACATTCAAAGTTGGGATCATAGTACTTCAATCATAACATGAAAGACAAAGTTCTAGCAATAAGCAAAGAAACTATGATGCAACATGAAAAGGCACAAACAAAAGATTCATGAATAACAATGCTTTGCAAGACGTTTGTTTGTTTCACATAAAGAAAACATAGCATAATAGTATTTAGCTTGTCCCTCAATATAGTAGCAAAATATAAATGCATAGGACACCTTCAAAGTTCATAAGAGTGACTAGATACAATAGTTTCAAACAAGCAATAACAAGTTATGCATCAATCAACTAGTCTTGGGACAATGCACATAGAACTAAGAATGGCCACTATGCTCTCAAAGTAGTGCATAAATATAGAAGATGGAGACTCAATGTAATGGTGGAAGAAAAGCCTTTTGTAAAAGGAAGTAGGGATTCAAGTCTCATAAAGAGCTTCCAAAAATTATGGTACTTATAGCTTTCAGCTCTCATTGCCCCTATCATAAGCATCTTGAAGTGATTAAGGTTAAAGTGAACAAACTATGGTGTACATGCTTGACGAAGTATAAGTTAGAAATCTCATGTCCCTTGAATACGAGGGTCGCTCCTCATGCTACTCAAGTTTAGTCACCAGTAAGTTCTTGTCATCGTAAGTACATGTGTATCATAGAGAACCGCCAACGGGGTACCCCTTGCCCGATGATACGGAAGAATCCCCATATCAAAATGACAAGGCAAGCAGAAAACGAGCATCTCAGCAATCTTCTTATTTACCATGGGAATATGGTGCTTTTTCTCTCTTTCCTCTTTTCATAATCTCTTTTTTTCTCTTTTCTCTTTTTTCTCAATATAGGACTATTTTTTATAAGAAGAATGCTTCATAGACATCTCATTATGGTTACGCTGCAGGTTTCCACCATGTCAGCATGGATTAGACCAGCGGCCCAGGCGTTTCTCTAACACATATACATAACTCCATGGACTTACAAGCTCCCCTTTCATTTCACACCGACGACTTCCATATACAAAAGAGCATGATATCAACTAGGTACAAGTACCAAGTGCAATGTTGAAAGTGTTCCCCATGAAAGCATGGTTCTGCTAATTCCCAACAAATAAGTGCAAGCATATACAACATAGATGACACAATGGTTCAAGTTTATTAAGGGCAAGTAAAGTAAAGTGTGCCTTCAAGTTCGTGAGAGCTTTAATCACTAGTTTTCTCATAACAAGTGGAAGGTAAACAAAAGCATGAATATACTTGGAATAGCATAAGATAGTAGGTAGGTATGGTGGAATCTTTGGAATAACTTGGTTTAGGGAGCTGGATGCATGAGTGGAACTCATACTTGGTTGTGGAGGCTAGCAAAAGACTGGGAGCGACAAACTATGAGAGCAATAATGGCCATAATCATGCAAAGCGACAAAACATCATTGATCAAAGCATAAAGTGATACTACAAGTTGAAAACTAAAGGATCATAAAGGCTATGGTGACTTTGGATAGTCATAACATGGTGTGAGCATGCGCCAAGTCAACCCAAATAAAGCATCAAAGGAGAATACCACTATACTATGCTTTAATATGCTAAAACAACGCATGATTCATCCAAGGCACATTAAGAAATCTCAATTGTTTATAACAAGTAATGATACAGCAAAGAATACTAAGCATAAAGCCAAAAAAATATCAAGCATGGCATGACAAAGCATAGGCCACAGTCAAAAACAAGCTCTCTTTACCACTTAAGCATGAACTTTCCTACTCTTTTCCAATCCAAACCAACCTATTTGAAAACCAATGTATGAAAGAGGGGGTCCAACCAATTTATTCAAAAAACTAAGCAAACCAAGCAAACTAAAAACGAAAAAGAAGACGCTCCAAGAACAAAACAACTGTGCATGAAACAATAAAAATGAAGCGTTTGGAAGAAACCTGGGATTTTTATTGATAAAGAAGGGGATGCCTTGGGCATCCCCAAGCTTTGACGCTTGTACTTCTTGGATATTTCTTGGGGTGACACGTGTGGCATCCCCAAGCTTGAGCTTTAGTCTATCCTTCATCTCATTACTCATTCCTTCCATATACCTGAAATTTTCCTTCATACAAAACTTCACACAATCTTTATTAGCAACATTAGTGTACTTAAGATAAATAAGTCTCAAGGTTCAGTTCTAACACCAAATAAACTTCCATTAGAACACTAGATACTGTAGCACTTCCCTCAAAAAGCTCAATTCCCCAAAAGAACTCAAAAAGGAACCAACAAGAAGCAAATGCAAAAAATGGCAGAAATCTGTCAAAACAGACCAGCAGGTAAATACGAATTTTTTCAAAGACCTTCTGTTGATCAAATAAAAAAGTATTGAACTAACGAAACTTAGGTAACAACCTGGGGCAGAAGCACAAAAAATTACAGCTCAATCCGATTTATAGAGATCTCTCACAAATTTTTACGGTGAAGCACAAAAATCTGTTTCGGGACAGCAACTTTCCCAATCATTACTTCTCTCTCATTAGAGGTTACTCTTGGCACAAAAAGCAAATAAAAAGGATAAGGAGCGGTTATTACTGAAGTAATAACTTCCAAGACTCATCTAAAACTTTTGGGTTATCTCCCAATAAGTACTTTTCTTTAACGCCTTTAAGTTAGGCATGATAGTTTGAGAAGATGCTCACATAAGAAATATGAATTGAAGTAAAAGAGAGCATCAAGAAGCAAATTCAAAGCACATTTAAGTCTAACCCACTTCCTATGCATAGGAATCTTGTAAAGAAACAAGTCATGAAAGCACAAAGCAACAAGCATAGGAAAGAAAAACAAGTGCAACTTCAAGACTTTCAACATAAAGAGGGGAAACTTAATATTATTGAGATGCATAAAACCATGTTTCCCTCTCTCATAATAACATTCAGTAGCATCATGAATAAAATTAACAATATAACTATCACATAAAACATTCTTATCATGAGCCACATGCATAAAACAATTATTACTCTCCCTATAAGAATAGTCATTCTTATTAATCATAGTGGGAGCAAATTCAACAAAATAGCTATCATTATTATTCTCATCACCATAATCATCAAATATAGGAGGAATATTGTAATCATAATTAATTTTCTCCTCAATAGTAGGTGGACTGAAAATATCATATTCATCATTGTAATCATCATATATTGGAGGTTTGGTATCATCATAAGCAATAGAATAGCTATCTTCCAAAGCTGGGGAACTAAAAAGATCAGTTTCATAAAAACTAGCTTCCCCAAGCTTAGACTTTTCCATAGCATTAGCAATAATGGTGTTCAAAGAATTCATACTAATAACATTGCTATTAGCATACAAATAAAGTTCCATAGGTTTTTTAATTTTCTCTTCAAACACTTCATGTCCTAACTCAAGATAAATACTAGAAAGCTCTCTAATTTTTTTGTTGTTTTCCATTAAGCCTAACTAGTGAAAACAAGAAACAAAAAGACAAAATTGCAGAATCTAAAGGAAATAACTTCGAGTACTCACACCAGAAAATAGGCGTTTGCCGTGGGAGGTTCTTCTTCTTTAATCCTCCGGTGTGAATACCTTTTACCTTACCTCCCCGGAAACGGCGCCAGAAAATAGCTTGATGTCTACGCACTTCTATTCTTGTAGACAGTTGTTGGGCCTCCAAGTGCAGAGGTTTGTAGAACAGCAGCAAGTTTTCCCTTAAGTGGATCACCCAAGGTTTATCGAACTCAGGGAGGAAGTGGTCAAAGGTATCCCCTCTCAAGCAACCCTGCAATCAAGATACAAGAAGTCTCTTGTGTCCACAACACACCCAATACACTTGTCAGGTGTATAGGTGCACTAGTTTGGCGAAGAGATAGTGAAACACAAGTGGGATGGATAATTATAAGTGGTAATGGTGATAGAGAATAGCTTGGTGGCGTGGAAAAGACTAAAGTAAAACTGAGATAAAGATGGAAGCAAGCAAACATGTAACCGATCTAATAGCAAATGGTGTTTCAGTGCTTAGAAACAAGGCCTAGGGATCATACTTTCACTAGTGAACACTCTCATATAAATATCTTGTCTTTATGATACTACTCTTAACTACTCTCCGGTTGGACACTCTAATCGATGGTAGGGCTATAACAGCACACCTCAAAGTAGGTCTTTCCCATCTAGAAAACCCCACACTGTCACCTTGAGCACTAGATGGTTCCAACAAACACCACAATTTCATAAACACATCCAACTCCAAATATAACTCATAACAAGTATTTGTAATCTCTAGCCTAAGTGCCACCATGGTGTGCACACTGTCAACTTCACACACATGGGGAGAGCGGAGATCTATTAAAGCACTAGAGTAGCAAGGTAGATCTATAGATTACAAGCTCATGATCTTAATAAGATCATGAATAGAGAGAGAGATGAACACATAGCTACCGGTAGAACCCTTAGCCTCGAGAGAGAACTACTCCCTCCTCATCATGGGAATCAGCAATGGTGATGGAGATGGCAGTGGAGATCGATGGAGATGGCTCCGGGGGCACTTCCTCGTCCCGGAAGGGTGCCGGAACAGAGACTTTCTGTCCCCTGAATCTCCCCTTCGGTGGCGGCGGCGCTGTGGAACTTTTCGTGGCTGGAGGCTTCATGATTTAGGGTTTATGCATTGGGAGGCTTCTTATAGGCGAAGAGGCAAGGTTGGTGGAGTGCCAGGGGGCCCACACCACCTGGTGGCGCGGGTAGGGCTAGCCCATGCCTGGGGGGTGTGGCCAGGCCCTGGCCCTCCTCCGTCTCGTATTCTGGCTCCGTGAGTCTTCCGGTAAAATAAGAACTTTGGATTTTGTCCCGTCCAATTCAGAGAATATTCATTTTCTGACTTCCTGAAACCAAAAACAGCAGATAACAGGCAACTGGCACTGTGGCATCTTGTTAATAGGTTAGTTTAAGAAATCATATGAAAAGTACTCCAGAGTTGGAACAAAACATAAGAAAGTAGATAAAACCAAGCATGGAACATCAAAAATTATAGATACATTTGCAATGTATCAACATCTAGACTAAGTTTATATAAGAGATCAATTTACAATTGGTATCCACTAAAACGGTCATCCCCTGGACGATTTTAGTGATCGCATGATCCCTATCCTCTGCACCTCCCCCGATCATCACGGCCATCAGTGCAGTATCAAAGGTAGGCATTCAACAATGCCAATCACATCATCCATGTGACTCATGCTCGATCTTTCTATCTCTTGTGTTCCGTGGCCATGTCTGTACATGCTAGGCTCGCCAAATCTAACTTGTGTGTATTCGCTGTGCAACATGGCTTACACCCACTGTATGCGAACATAGATATGTCTGACCCCCGATCATCACGGTCGGCCTCATACCGAAGAACTTTCTTGGTGGTGCACACACAAGAGGAAGACGGAACATTGGAATTAAATAGGGATTATCTTATTTTCTACCGTTGAGTATCTAAATACTAGCACACAATAAGATGAAAAACTGGTATCAACATCATATGTATAATGCGATATGATATGGTCCTTCTTGCGCCTTGATCTTCATCGAGCGCTCCGGCATGATCTCCATCGTGCCCTTGGTTTGACGCCAAGTCCACGACGCCTCCGCCAGGTCGTCCATCGGAACAATGACCATTACTATACTACTTAGTAACAGAAAAGTAACTACTTTACCTTCGTAACGACCAATGCCATATCATAATCACATGCCCCCTGCAAAATAAAGTTAGACGCCTCTACTTTATGTATTGCAAGTTTTACATGGTTGTTAGGGCTTTCGCACTAGAACCGTTTCTAAACTATGAACTTTCCAACCACAACATGGATCCGACAGTTGTCTCTATTACACCCCTTTCGGGGTCCTCCATTGTAAATGCTATATCAGCTATCGAATGAGAGACAGACACCCTCTAGCCACTTATACGGTACAAGCCTATGTTGAGCGTGGAACCAGTCTCGCGTACGAATACGCGTAAGGTTGGTCCGGGCCGCTTCATCAAACAATACCGCGATATAAACAAGTACACGTTAGAGGGTAACAACTAAGGGATCAATGCCCGCACAATACTTGTGCGTACTGTCCATACAGCACTCCTACGCATAGATTGGCTCTGATACCACTGTTGGGGATCGGTGCGGGAAACAAAAAAATTCCTACGACGGAACCCCAGAAACTAGCCTAGGATCTATCTATGTAGTAATGCGGTAACGGCCGATGCGTAGAGAACACATACCCTTGTAGACCGTACGCGGTTAACGTTCCGCGGGGAACGTGGTTGATGTAGTCGTACTCGAAGCCGACCTCAAGGTCGCGAAGCTCCTCGCGGGTCACCCCTTGCTCCTTCTTGATCTTCATCATCTTCATCGTGCAACATCTCCGACTCATGACATTCTAGAGCCCCAAGTGTTGCGCCTCGTGTCTTCGTACACATCCGGTGCACGATGAGACCTCCGGCTCCCCGATCCCGCCGGGAGTGCGAAAGTTGATAGCCGGCTAGGAATCCCTGCAGCACAACGGCGTACTGCAGGTGTGCCTCGATCACACATCCCAGACTTGGGGCCATGGTCACGAGGTATAGAGAGAGAGGGAGGAGGAGAAAGTCAACCAAAGGACTTCTCAACTTGTGTGTTCAATCCCACCCATGGGCACCCCTTTATATAGGGGGAGGGGGTGTGCCCTCCCCTTTGGGTTTCCCATGTGGAACTATTCAAGGGAGAGGGGGGAGGCGCATGGGCCCTTAGGGCTTCATGGGCCAGCCGGCTAGGGGTGGGCCCCACCCTACGCACAGCCCTAGGCTGGCCGGGTGGGCCCCCTTGTGGCGGCTAGGCCTTGGCCCTTTGGCCCTTGGCCCTTCTCTCCTCTGGTGTTCCCTCATGGGCCCTATTTCCTTAGGAAGTTTGGCCCATTAGTGGAATAACCCTTCAAATTAGATTTTAATATTATATTTAATATTAATTACATTAATTAATATGTAAATACATATTACAAAATCCATCTTGACCTGAAACACCTTTCGGTTCCCTTTCTATTTCCTCCGAGTGACTTCGGATCTTTCCCGGAATGATTCTGGTCCTTTATTCTTTCTCCGAACAAATTCGGATCTCTCCGCGGAACGATTCTGGCTTTCTCTCTTTCTCTACTGTGATTCCATCTTACGAATGATCGCTCTCATCGTACCCTTAAGTGTATCCTCTCACGGCTCGGGAAATGCTCTAGACATGATCTGTATCAATGATCAACAGAGGGACCAGGGATATCCATGTGACCCCTATGCATTCCTTATGACAATGTCGCTTGAACCGTCTAAATGTAGCATCCTCTTCCTTTTGTTTCTCGATACAACTTGTCCGAGATCCGATCACTGGTATCCCATACCTTGTTCAATCTCGTTCACAACAAGTTATGTTTTCTTGTTACCGTGATATTACATCCCCATGACCTAGTCACATGTTGCAACATTTATAGATGTAATCTCAGCAAGTTGGCTGTATGTATCTTTACCCGTCATGTGGGTGAACAAATCCCAGTCTTGCAGTCAAATTTCATCTACTGTTCCTTCGGAATACCCAACATACACCTTTATGGCCACCGCATTACCAAGTGGCATTTGATGCAGTCAAAGCAACCTAGGGAAACAGTGAGTAATATGAGCTCACGGTCTAAGGAGAAGGAGTCTAGGTATAGTTGTTGCAACAATGAACTATATGACTTGATCGTGTTGCAATCCTTCGAGGAATGTCCAATCACATCATTCTCCAATGATATGATCTTGTTGTCAGTCGGCATAAATTCCCATGATCTTGAAACCTAGATCATCTTTGTGACCAACGAACTAGTATGAATAGAGGCTACTAGGGACTTTGTTGTTTCATACCACACCTGTACCAATGTTTCTACTTGGCACAGTTCTAGCACAATATGAAACTATTATAAACTAATTGAGATATGACAATAAAAACCTATTTCTTATTTGGCTCCAGGGCATATCTCCTTCAGAACACACATGCAATGACTCTAGTGGGTCCATATGTGGTTTGTGAAAAGAACACACATGCAATGACAATTGGTTGATCCATATGTGGTTTGTGGAAAGAACACACATGCAATGACTCTAGTGGGTCCATATGTGGTTTGTGAAAACCACACACATGCAATGACCACTGGTTGATCCATATGTTGTTTGTGGAAAGAGCACACATGCAATGCCACTGGTTGATCCATGTGTGGTTTGTGGAAAGAACACACATGCAATGACTCTACTACTAGTTTTAGTATAAGAACACACATGCAAAGACTCTAATGGATCCATGTGGTTTGTGGAAAAGAACACACATGCAATGACCACTGGTTGATCCATGTGTGGTTTGTGGAAAGAACACACATGCAATGAAAGTGGTGTATCCATGTGTGGTTTATGAAAAGAACACACATGCAATGAGTCTAGTGCTGGTTTTAGTATAAGAACATACATGCAATGACTCTAGTGGGTCCACATGTGGTTTGTGAAAAGAACACACATGCAATGACCACTAGTTGATCCATATGTGGTTTGTGGAAAAGAACACACATGCAATGACCACTGGTGTATCCATAAGTGGTTTGTGGAAAGAACACACATGCAGTGACTCTAATGCTAGTTTTAATTTAAGAACACACAAGCAATGACTCTAGTGGGTCCATATGTGATATGTGGAAAGAACACACATGCAATGACACTGGTTGATCCATGTGTGGTTTGTGGAAAGAACACACATGCAATGCCATTTGTTGATCCATGTGTGGTTTGTGGAAATAACACACATGCAATGACTCTAACGGATCCATATGTGGTTTGTGGAAAACAAAACACATGCAATGACCACTGGTTGATCCATGTGTGGTTTGTGGAAAGAACACACATGCAATGACACTAGTTGATCCATGTGTGGTTTGTGGAACGAACACACATGCAATGACACTGGTTAATCCATATGTGGTTTGTAGAAAGAACACACGTGCAATGACACCGGTTGATCCATGTGTGGTTTGTGGATAGAACACACATGCAATGACTCTAGTGGGTCCATATGTGATTTGTGAAAAGAACACACATGCAATGACCACTGGTTGATCCATATGTGGTTTGTGGAAAGAACACACATGCAATGATTCTAGCGGGTCCATATGTGGTTTGTGAAAAGAACACACATGCAATGACCAATGGTTGATCCATATGTGGTTTGTGGAAACAACTCACATGCAGTGAACACTGGTGGATCCATATGTTGTTTGTGAAAAGAAGACAGATGCAATGACTCTAGTGCTGGTTTTAGTATAAGAACACACAAGCAATGACTTTAGTGGGTCCATTTGTGATTTGTGGAAAGAACACACATGCAATGACACTGGTTGATCCATGTGTGGTTTGTGGAGAGAACACACATGCAATGACTCTAGTGGTTGATCCATGTGTGGTTTCTGGAAATAACACACATGCAATGACTCTAGTGCTGGTTTTAGTATAAGAACACACATGCAATGACTCTAGTGGGTCCACATGTGGTTTGTGAAAAGAACACACATGCAATGACCACTGGTTGATCCATATGTGGTTTGTGGAAAAGAACACACATGCAATGAACACTGGTGGATCCATAAGTGGTTTGTGGAAAGAACACACATGAAGTGACTCTAATGCTGGTTTTAGTTTAAGAACACATACGGATCCATATGTGGTTTGTGGAGAAGAACACACATGCAATGACACTAGTTGATCCATGTGTGGTTTGTGGAAAGAACACACATGCAATGCCACTGGTTGGTCCATATGTGGTTTGTAGAAAGAACACACGTGCAATGACACCGATTGATGCATGTGTGGTTTGTGGATAGAACACATATGCAATGAATCTAGTGGGTCCATATGTGGTTTGTGAAAACAACACACATGCAATGACCACTGATTGATCCATATGTGGTTTGTGGAAAGAACACACATGCAATGACTCTAGTGGGTCCATATTTGGTGTGTGAAAACAACACACATGCAATGACCACTGGTTGATCCATATGTGGTTTGTGGAAAGAACACACATGCAATGCCACTGGTTGATCCATGTGTGGTTTGTGGAAAGAACACACATGCAATGACCGTACTGCTAGTTTTAGTATAAGAACACACATGCAATGACTCTAATGGATCCATATGTGGTTTGTGGAAAAGAACACACATGCAATGACCACTGGTTAATCCATGTGCGGTTTGTGAAAAGAACACACATGCGATGACAGTGGTGTATCCATGTGTGGTTTGTGAAAAGAACACACATGCAATGAGTCTAGTGCTAGTTTTAGTATAAGAACACACATGAAATGACTCTAGTGGGCCCACATGTGGTTTGTGAAAATAACACACATGCAATGACCACTGGTTGATCCATATGCGGTTTGTGGAAAAGAACACACATGCAATGAACACTGGTGGATCCATAAGTGGTTTGTGGAAAGAACACACATGAAGTGACTCTAATGCTGGTTTTAGTTTAAGAACACACAAGCAATAACTCTAGTGGGTCCATATGTGGTTTGTGAAAACCACACACATGCAATGACCACTGGTTGATCCATATGTTGTTTGTGGAAAGAACACACATGCAATGCCACTGGTTGATCCATGTGTGGTTTGTGGAAGGAACACACATGCAATGACTCTACTGCTAGTTTTAGTATAAGAACACACATGCAATGACTCTAATGGATCCATATGTGGTTTGTGGAAAAGAACACACATGCAATGACCACTGGTTGATCCATATGCGGTTTGTGGAAAAGAACACACATGCAATGACAATGGTGTATCCATAAGTGGTTTGTGGAAAGAACACACATAAAGTGACTCTAATGCTGGTTTTACTATAACACACATGCAATGACTCTAGTGGGTCCATATGTGGTTTGTGAAAACCACACACATGCAATGACCACTGGTTGATCCATATGTTGTTTGTGGAAAGAACACACATGGAATGCCACTGGTTGATCCATGTGTGGTTTGTGGAAAGAACACACATGCAATGACTCTACTGCTAGTTTTAGTATAAGAACACACATGCAATGACTCTAATGGTTCCATATGTGGTTTGTGGAAAAGAACACACATGCAATGACCACTGGTTGATCCATGTGTGGTTTGTGGAAAGAACACACATGCAATGACAGTGGTGTATCCATGTGTGGTTTGTGAAAAGAACACACATGCAATGAGTCTAGTGCTGGTTTTAGTATAAGAACACACATGCAATGACTATAGTGGGTCCACATGTGGTTTGTGAAAAGAACACACATGCAATGACCACTGGTTGATCCATATGTGGTTTGTGGAAAAGAACACACATGCAATGACCACTGGTGGATCCATAAGTGGTTTGTGGAAAGAACACACATGCAGTGACTCTAATTCTGGTTTTAGTTTAAGAACACACAAGCAATAACTCTAGTGGGTCCATATGTGATTTGTGGAAACAACACACATGCAATGACACTGGTTGATCCATGTGTGGTTTGTGGAAAGAACGCACATGCAATGCCATTGGTTGATCCATGTGTGGTTTGTGGAAATAACACACATGCAATGACTCTAATGGATCCATATGTGGTTTGTGGAAAACAACACACATGCAATGACCACTGGTTGATCCATGTGTGGTTTGTGGAAAGAACACACATGCAATGACACTAGTTGATCCATGTGTGGTTGGTGGAACGAACACACATGCAATGACACTGGTTAATCCATATGTGGTTTGTAGAAAGAACACATGTGCAATGGCACCGGTTGATCCATGTCTGGTTTGCGGAAAGAACACACATGCAATGCCACTGGTTGATCCATGTGTGGTTTGTGGAAAGAACACACATGCAATGACCGTACTGCTAGTTTTAGTATAAGAACACACATGCAATGACTCTAATGGATCCATATGTGGTTTGTGGAAAAGAACACACATGCAATGACCACTGGTTAATCCATGTGCAGTTTGAGAAAAGAACACACATGCAATGACAGTGGTGTATCCATGTGTGGTTTGTGAAAAGAACACACATGCAATGAGTCTAGTGCTAGTTTTAGTATAAGAACACACATGAAATGACTCTAGTGGGCCCACATGTGGTTTTTGAAAAGAACACACATGCAATGACCACTAGTTGATCCATATGCGGTTTGTGGAAAAGAACACACATGCAATGAACACTGGTGGATCCATATGTGATTTGTGGAAAGAACACACATGCAATGACACTGGTTGATCCATGTGTGGTTTGTGGAAAGAACGCACATGCAATGCCATTGGTTGATCCATGTGTGGTTTTTGGAAATAACACACATGCAATGACTCTAATGGATCCATATGTGGTTTGTGGAAAACAACACACATGCAATGATCACTGGTTGATCCATGTGTGGTTTGTGGAAAGAACACACATGCAATGACACTAGTTGATCCATGTGTGGTTGGTGGAACGAACACACATGCAATGACACTGGTTAATCCATATGTGGTTTGTAGAAAGAACACACGTGCAATGGCACCGGTTGATCCATGTGTGGTTTGTGGATAGAACACACATGCAATGACTCTAGTGGGTCCATATGTGATTTGTAAAAAGAACACACATGCAATGACCACTGGTTGATCCATATGTGGTTTGTGGAAAGAATACACATGCAATGACTCTAGTGGGTTCATATGTGGTATGTGAAAAGAACACACATGCAATGACCAATGGTCGATCCATATGTCGTTTGTGGAAACAACACACATGCAGTGAACACTGGTGGATCCATATGTTTTTTGTGAAAAGAACACACATGCAATGACTCTAGTGCTGGTTTTAGTATAAGAACACACAAGCAATGACTCTAGTAGGTCCATATGTGATTTGTGGAAAGAACACACATGCAATGACACTGGTTGATCCATGTGTGGTTTGTGGAGAGAACACGCATGCCATGACTCTAGTGGGTTATCCATGTGTGGTTTGTGGAAATAACACACATGCAATGAATCTAGTGCTGGTTTTAGTATAAGAACACACATGCAATGACTCTAGTGGGTCCACATGTGGTTTGTGAAAAGAACACACATGCAATGACCACTTGTTGATCCATATGTGGTTTATGGAAAAGAACACACATGCAATGAACACTGGTGGATCCATAAGTGCTTTGTGGAAAGAACACACATGAAGTGACTCTAATGCTGGTTTTAGTTTAAGAACACATATGGATCCATATGTGGTTTGTAGAGAAGAACACACATGCAATGACACTAGTTGATACATGTGTGCTTTGTGGAAAGAACACACATGCAATGACACTGGTTGATTTATATGTGGTTTGTGGAAAGAACAAACGTGCAATAACACCGGTTGATCCATGTGCGGTTTGTGGATAGAACACACATTCAATGACTCTAGTGGGTCCATATGTGGTTTGTGAAAAGAACACATGCAATGAGTCTAGTGCTGGTTTTAGTATAAGAACACACATGCAATGACTCTAGTGGGTCCACATGTGGTTTGTGAAAAGAACACACATAAAATGACCACTGGTTGATCCATATGTGGTTTGTGGAAAAGAACACACATGCAATGAACACTGGTGGATCCATAAGTGCTTTGTGGAAAGAACATAGATGAGTGAGTCTAATGCTGGTTTTAGTTTAAGAACACAAAAGCAATGACTCTAGTGGGTCCATATGTGATTTGTGGAAAGAACACACATGCAATGACACTGGTTGATCCATGTGTGGTTTGTGGAAAGAACGCACATGCAATGCCATTGGTTGATCCATGTGTGGTTTGTGGAAATAACACACATGCAATGACTATAATGGATCCATATGTGGTTTGTGGAAAACAACACACATGCAATGACCACTGGTTGATCCATGTGTGGTTTGTGGAAAGAACACACATGCAATGACACTAGTTGATCCATGTGTGGTTGGTGGAACAAACACACATGCAATGACACTAGTTAATCCATATGTGGTTTGTAGAAAGAACACACGTGCAATGGCACCGGTTGATCCATGTGTGGTTTGTGGATAGAACACACATGCAATGACTCTAGTGGGTCCATATGTGATTTGTGAAAAGAACACACATGCAATGACCACTGGTTGATCCATATGTGGTTTGTGGAAAGAACACACATGCAATGAGTCTAGTGGGTTCATATGTGGTTTGTGAAAAGAACACACATGCAATGACCAATGGTCGATCCATATGTGGTTGTTGGAAACAACACACATGCAGTGAACACTGGTGGATCCATATGTTGTTTGTGAAAAGAACACACATGCAATGACTCTAGTGCTGGTTTTAGTATAAGAACACACAAGCAATGACTCTAGTGTGTCCATATGTGGTTTGTGGATAGAACACACATGCAATGACACTGGTTGATCCATGTGTGGTTTGTGGAGAGAACACGCATGCCATGACTCTAGTGGTTGATCCATGTGTGGTTTGTGGAAATAACACACATGCAATGACTCTAGTGTTGGTTTTAGTATAAGAACACACATGCAATGACTCTAGTGGGTCCACATGTGGTTTGTGAAAAGAACACACATGCAATGACCACTGGTTGATCCATATGTGGTTTGTGGAAAAGAACACATATGCAATGAACACTGGTGGATCCATAAGTGCTTTGTGGAAAGAACACACATGAGTGACTCTAATGCTGGTTTTCGTTTAAGAACACAAAAGCAATGACTCTAGTGGGTCCATATGTGATTTTGGAAAGAACACACATGCAATGACACTGGTTGATCCATGTGTGGTTTGTGGAAAGAACGCACATGTAATGCCATTGGTTGATCCATGTGTGGTTTGTGGAAATAACACACATGCAATGACTCTAATGGATCCATATGTGGTTTGTGGAAAACAACACACATGCAATGACCACTGGTTGATCCATGTGTGGTTTGTGGAAAGAACACACATGCAATGACTCTAGTGGTTGATCCATGTGTGGTTTGTGGAAAGAACACACATGCAATGACCGTACTGCTAGTTTTAGTATAAGAACACACATGCAATGACTCTAATGGATCCATATGTGGTTTGTGGAAAAGAACACACATGCAATGACCACTGGTTAATCCATGTGCGGTTTGTGAAAAGAACACACATGCAATGACAGTGGTGTATCCATGTGTGGTTTGTGAAAAGAACACACATGCAATGAGTCTAGTGCTAGTTTTAGTATAAGAACACACATGAAATGACTCTAGTGGGCCCACATGTGGTTTGTGAAAAGAACACACATGCAATGACCACTGGTTGATCCATATGCGGTTTGTGGAAAAGAACACACATGCAATGAACACTGGTGGATCCATATGTGATTTGTGGAAAGAACACACATGCAATGACACTGGTTGATCCATGTGTGGTTTGTGGAAAGAACGCACATGCAATGCCATTGGTTGATCCATGTGTGGTTTTTGGAAATAACACACATGCAATGACTCTAATGGATCCATATGTGGTTTGTGGAAAACAACACACATGCAATGACCACTGGTTGATCCATGTGTGGTTTGTGGAAAGAACACACATGCAATGACACTAGTTGATCCATGTGTGGTTGGTGGAACGAACACACATGCAATGACACTGGTTAATCCATATGTGGTTTGTAGAAAGAACACACGTGCAATGGCACCGGTTGATCCATGTGTGGTTTGTGGATAGAACACACATGCAATGACTCTAGTGGGTCCATATGTGATTTGTAAAAAGAACACACATGCAATGACCACTGGTTGATCCATATGTGGTTTGTGGAAAGAACACACATGCAATGAGTCTAGTGGGTTCATATGTGGTTTGTGAAAAGAACACACATGCAATGACCAATGGTCGATCCATATGTGGGTTATGGAAACAACACACATGCAGTGAACACTGGTGGATCCATATGTTGTTTGTGAAAAGAACACACATACAATGACTCTAGTGCTGGTTTTAGTATAAGAACACACAAGCAATGACTCTAGTGGGTCCATATGTGATTTGTGGAAAGAACACATATGCAATGACACTGGTTGATCCATGTGTGGTTTGTGGAGAGAACACACATGCCATGACTCTAGTGGTTGATCCATGTGTGGTTTGTGGAAATAACACACATGCAATGACTCTAGTGCTGGTTTTAGTATAAGAAGACACATGCAATGACTCTAGTGGGTCCACATGTGGTTTGTGAAAATAACACACATGCAATGACCACTGGTTGATCCATATGTGGTTTGTGGAAAAGAACACACATGCAATGAACACTGGTGGATCCATAAGTGCTTTGTGGAAAGAACACACATGAAGTGACTCTAATGCTGGTTTTAGTTTAAGAACACATATGGATCCATATGTGGTTTGTGGAGAAGAACACACATGCAATGACACTAGTTGATCCATGTGTGATTTGTGGAAAGAACACACATGCAATGACACTGGTTGATCCATATGTGGTTTGTGGAAAGAACACATGTGCAATAACACCGGTTGATCCATGTGCGGTTTGTGGATAGAACACACATGCAATGACTCTAGTGGGTCCATATGTGGTTTGTGAAAAGAACACATGCAATGAGTCTATTGCTGGTTTTAGTATAAGAACACACATGCAATGACTCTAGTGGGTCCACATGTGGTTTGTAAAAAGAACACACATGCAATGACCACTGGTTGATCCATATGTGGTTTGTGGAAAAGAACACACATGCAATGAACACTGGTGGATCCATAAGTGCTTTGTGGAAAGAACACAGATGAGTGACTCTAATGCTGGTTTTAGTTTAAGAACACAAAAGCAATGAATCTAGTGGGTCCATATGTGATTTGTGGAAAGAACACACATGCAATGACACTGGTTGATCCATGTGTGGTTTGTGGAAAGAACGCACATGCAATGCCACTGGTCGATCCATGTGTGCTTTGTGGAAATAACACACATGCAATGACTCTAATGGATCCATATGTGGTTTGTGGAAAACAACACACATGTAATGACCACTGGTCGATCCATGCGTGGTTTGTGGAAAGAACACACATGCAACGACACTAGTTGATCCATGTGTGGTTGGTGGAACGAACGCACATGCAATGACACTAGTTAATCCATATGTGGTTTGTAGAAAGAACACACGTGCAATGGCACCGGTTGATCCATGTGTGGTTTGTGGATAGAACACATATGCAATGACTCTAGTGGGTCCATATGTGATTTGTGAAAAGAACACACATGCAATGACCACTAGTTGATCCATATGTGGTTTGTGGAAAGAACACACATGCAATGACTCTAGTGGGTTCATATGTGGTTTGTGAAAAGAACACACATGCAATGACCAATGGTCGATCCATATGTGGTTTGTGGAAACAACACACATGCAGTGAACACTGGTGGATCCATATGTTGTTTGTGAAAAGAACACACATGCAATGACTCTAGTGCTGGTTTTAGTATAAGAACACACAAGCAATGACTCTAGTGGGTCCATATGTGATTTGTGGAAAGAACACACATGCAATGACACTGGTTGATCCATGTGTGGTTTGTGGAGAGAACACGCATGCCATGACTCTAGTGGTTGATCCATGTGTGGTTTGTGGAAATAACACACATGCAATGACTCTAGTGCTGGTTTTAGTATAAGAACAGACATGCAATGACTCTAGTGGGTCCACATGTGGTTTGTGAATAGAACACACATGCAATGACCACTGGTTGATCCATATGTGGTTTGTGGAAAAGAACACACATGCAATGAACACAGGTGGATCCATAAGTGCTTTGTGGAAAGAACACACATGAAGTGACTCTAATGCTGGTTTTAGTTTAAGAACACATATGGATCCATATGTGGTTTTTGGAGAAGAACACACATGCAATGAACACTGGTGTATCCATAAGTCTTTGTGGAAAGAACACACATGAGTGACTCTAATGCTGGTTTTAGTTTAAGAACACAAAAGCAATGACTCTAGTGGGTCCATATGTGATTTGTGGAAAGAACACACATGCAATGACACTGGTTGATCCATGTGTGGTTTGTGGAAAGAACGCACATGCAATGCCATTGGTTGATCCATGTGTGGTTTGTGGAAATAACACACATGCAATGACTCTACTAGATCCATATGTGGTTTGTGGAAAACAACACACATGCAATGACCTCTGGTTGATCCATGTGTGGTTTGTGGAAAGAACACACATGCAATGACACTAGTTGATCCATGTGTGGTTGGTGGAACGAACACACATGCAATGACACTGGCTAATCCATATGTGGTTTGTAGGAAGAACACACGTGCAATGGCACCGGTTGATCCATGTGTGGTTTGTGGATAGAACACACATGCAATGACTCTAGTGGGTCCATATGTGATTTGTGAAAAGAACACACATTCAATGACCACTAGTTGATCCATATGTGGTTTGTGGAAAGAACACACATGCAATGACTCTAGTGGGTTCATATGTGGTTTGTGAAAAGAACACACATGCAATGACCAATGGTCGATCCATATGTGGTTTGTGGAAACAACACACATGGAGTGAACACTGGTGGATCCATATGTTGTTTGTGAAAAGAACACACATGCAATGACTCTAGTGCTGGTTTTAGTATAAGAACACACAAGCAATGACTCTAGTGGGTCCATACGTGATTTGTGGAAAGAACACACATGCAGTGACATTGGTTAATCCATGTGTGGTTTGTGGAGAGAACACGCATGCCATGACTCTAGTGGTTGATCCATGTGTGGTTTGTGGAAATAACACACATGCAATGACTCTAGTGCTGGTTTTAGTATAAGAACACACATGCAATGACTCTAGTGGGTCCACATGTGGTTTGTGAAAAGAACACACATGCAATGACCACTGGTTGATCCTTATGTGGTTTGTGGAAAAGAACACACATGCAATGAACACTGGTGGATCCATAAGTGCTTTGTGGAAAGAACACACATGAAGTGACTCTAATGCTGGTTTTAGTTTAAGAACACATATGGATCCATATGTGGTTTGTGGAGAAGAACACACATGCAATGACACTAGTTGATCTATGTGTGCTTTGTGGAAAGAACACACATGCAATGACACTGGCTGATCCATATGTGGTTTGTGGAAAGAACACACATGCAATAACACCGGTTGATCCATGTGCGGTTTGTGGATAGAACACACATGCAATGACTCTAGTGAGTCCATATGTGGTTTGTGAAAAGAACACATGCAATGAGTCTAGTGCTGGTTTTAGTATAAGAACACACATGCAATGACTCTAGTGGGTCCACATGTGGTTTGTGAAAAGAACACACATGCAATGACCACTGGTTGATCCATATGTGGTTTGTGGAAAAGAACACACACGCAATGACCACTGGTGGATCCATAAGTGGTTTGTGGAAAGAACACACATGTAGTGACTCTAATGCTGGTTTTAGTTTAAGAACACACAAGTAATGACTCTAGTGGGTCCATATGTGATTTATGGAAAGAACACACATGCAATGACACTGGTTGATCCATGTGTGGTTTGTGGAAAGAACACACATGCAATGCCATTGGTTGATCCATGTGTGGTTTGTGGAAATAACACACATGCAATGACTCTAATGGATCCATATGTGGTTTGTGGAAAACAACACACATGCAATGACCACTGTTTGATCCATGTGTGTGTTGTGGAAAGAACACACATGCAATGACACTAGTTGATCCATGTGTGGTTTGTGGAACGAACACACATGCAATGACACTGGTTAATCCATATGTGGTTTGTAGAAAGAATACACGTGAAACGGCACCGGTTGATCCATGTGTGGTTTGTGGATAGAACACACATGCAATGACTCTAGTGGGTCCATATGTGATTTGTGAAAAGAACACACATGCAATGACCACTGGTTGATCCATATGTGGTTTGTGGAAAGAACACACATGCAATGACTCTAGTGGGTCCATATGTGGTTTGTGAAAAGAACACGCATGCAATGACGAATGGTCGATCCATATGTGGTTTCTGGAAACAACACTCATGCAGTGAACACTGGTGGATCCATATGTTGTTTGTGAAAAGAACACACATGCAATGACTCTAGTGCTGGTTTTAGTATAAGAACACACAAGCAATGACTCTAGTGGGTCCATATGTGATTTGTGGAAAGAACACACATGCAATGACACTGGTTGATCCATGTGTGGTTTGTGGAGAGAACACGCATGCAATGACTCTAGTGGTTGATCCATGTGTGGTTTGTGGAAATAACACACATGCAGTGACTCTAGTGCTGTGTTTAGTATAAGAACACACATGCAATGACTCTCGTGGGTCCACATGTGGTTTGTGAAAAGAACACACATGCAATGACCACTGGTTGATCCATATGTGGTTTGTGGAAAAGAACACACATGCAATGAACACTGGTGGATCCATAAGTGGTTTGTGGAAAGAACACACATGATGTGACTCTAATGCTGGTTTTAGTTTAAGAACACATATGGATCCATATGTGGTTTGTGGAGAAGAACACACATGCAATGACACTAGTTGATCCATGTGTGCTTTGTGGAAAGAACACACATGCAATGACACTGGTTGATCCATATGTGTTTGTGGAAAGAACACACGTGCAATAACACCGGTTGATCCATGTGCGGTTTGTGGATAGAACACACATGCAATGACTCTAGTGAGTCCATATGTGGTTTGTGAAAAGAACACATGCAATGAGTCTAGTGCTGGTTTTAGTATAAGAACACACATGCAATGACTCTAGTGGGTCCACATGTGGTTTGTCAAAAGAACACACATGCAATGACCACTAGTTGATCCATATGTGGTTTGTGGAAAAGAACACACATGCAATGACCACTGGTGGATCCATAAGTGGTTTGTGGAAAGAACACACATGTAGTGACTCTAATGCTGGTTTTAGTTTAAGAACACACAAGCAATGACTCTAGTGGGTCCATATGTGATTTATGGAAAGAACACACATGCAATGACACTGGTTAATACATGTGTGGTTTGTGGAAAGAACACACATGCAATGCCATTGGTTGATCCATGTGTGGTTTGTGGAAATAACACACATGCAATGACTCTAATGGATCCATATGTGGTTTGTGGAAAACAACACACATGCAATGACCACTGTTTGATCCATGTGTGTTTTGTGGAAAGAACACACATGCAATGACACTAGTTGATCCATGTGTGGTTTATGGAACGAACACACATGCAATGACTCTAGTGGGTCCATATGTGGTTTGTAGAAAGAATACACGTGCAATGGCACCGGTTGATCCATGTGTGGTTTGTGGATAGAACACACATGCAATGACTCTAGTGGGTCCATATGTGATTTGTGAAAAGAACACACATGCAATGACCACTGGTTGATCCATATGTGGTTTGTGGAAAGAACACACATGCAATGACTCTAGTGGGTCCATATGTGGTTTGTGAAAAGAACACGCATGCAATGACCAATGGTCGATCCATATGTGGTTTCTGGAAACAACACTCATGCAGTGAACACTGGTGGATCCATATGTTGTTTGTGAAAAGAACACACATGCAATGACTCTAGTGCTGGTTTTAGTATAAGAACACACAAGCAATGACTCTAGTGGGTCCATATGTGATTTGTGGAAAGAACACACATGCAATGACACTGGTTGATCCATGTGTGGTTTGTGGAGAGAACATGCATGCAATGACTCTAGTGGTTGATCCATGTGTGGTTTGTGGAAATAACACACATGCAGTGACTCTAGTGCTGGGTTTAGTATAAGAACACACATGCAATGACTCTAGTGGGTCCAAATGTGGTTTGTGAAAAGAACACACATGCAATGACCACTGGTTGATCCATATGTGGTTTGTGGAAAAGAACACACACGCAATGACCACTGGTGGATCCATAAGTGGTTTGTGGAAAGAACACACATGTAGTGACTCTAATGCTGGTTTTAGTTTAAGAACACACAAGCAATGACTCTAGTGGGTCCATATGTGATTTATGGAAAGAACACACATGCAATGACACTGGTTGATCCATGTGTGGTTTGTGGAAATAACACGAATGCAATGACTCTAATGGATCCATATGTGGTTTGTGGAAAACAACACACATGCAATGACCACTATTTGATCCATGTGTGTTTTGTGGAAAGAACACACATGCAATGACACTAGTTGATCCATGTCTGGTTTGTGGAACGAACACACATGCAATGACACTGGTTAATCCATATGTGGTTTGTAGAAAGAATACACGTGCAATGGCACCGGTTGATCCATGTGTGGTTTGTGGATAGAACACACATGCAATGACTCTAGTGGGTCCATATGTGATTTGTGAAAAGAACACACATGCAATGACCACTGGTTGATCCATATGTGGTTTGTGGAAAGAACACACATGCAATGACTCTAGTGGGTCCATATGTGGTTTGTGAAAAGAACACGCATGCAATGACCAATGGTCGATCCATATGTGGTTTCTGGAAACAACACTCATGCAGTGAACACTGGTGGATCCATATGTTGTTTGTGAAAAGAAGACACATGCAATGACTCTAGTGCTGGTTTTAGTATAAGAACACACAAGCAATGACTCTAGTGGGTCCATATGTGATTTGTGGAAAGAACACACATGCAATGACACTGGTTGATCCATGTGTGGTTTGTGGAGAGAACACGCATGCAATGACTCTAGTGATTGATCCATGTGTGGTTTGTGGAAATAACACACATGCAGTGACTCTAGTGCTGGGTTTAGTATAAGAACACACATGCAATGACTCTAGTGGGTCCACATGTGGTTTGTGAAAAGAACACACATGCAATGACCACTGGTTGATCCATATGTGGTGTGTGGAAAAGAACACACATGCAATGAACACTGGTGGATCCATAAGTGGTTTGTGGAAAGAACACACATGAAGTGACTCTAATGCTGGTTTTAGTTTAAGAACACATATGGATCCATATGTGGTTTGTGGAGAAGAACACACATGCAATGACACTAGTTGATCCATGTGTGCTTTGTGGAAAGAACACACATGCAATGACACTGGTTGATCCATATGTGTTTGTGGAAAGAACACACGTGCAATAACACCGGTTGATCCATGTGCGGTTTGTGGATAGAACACACATGCAATGACTCTAGTTAGTCCATATGTGGTTTGTGAAAAGAACACATGCAATGAGTCTAGTGCTGGTTTTAGTATAAGAACACACATGCAATGACTCTAGTGGGTCCACATGTGGTTTGTCAAAAGAACACACATGCAATGACCACTGGTTGATCCATATGTGGTTTGTGGAAAAGAACACACATGCAATGACCACTGGTGGATCCATAAGTGGTTTGTGGAAAGAACACACATGTAGTGACTCTAATGCTGGTTTTAGTTTAAGAACACACAAGCAATGACTCTAGTGGGTCCATATGTGATTTATGGAAAGAACACACATGCAATGACACTGGTTAATCCATGTGTGGTTTGTGGAAAGAACACACATGCAATGCCATTGGTTGATCCATGTGTGGTTTGTGGAAATAACACACATGCAATGACTCTAATGGATCCATATGTGGTTTGTGGAAAACAACACACATGCAATGACCACTGTTTGATCCATGTGTGTTTTGTGGAAAGAACACACATGCAATGACACTAGTTGATCCATGTGTGGTTTATGGAACGAACACACATGCAATGACTCTAGTGGGTCCATATGTGGTTTGTAGAAAGAATACACGTGCAATGGCACCGGTTGATCCATGTGTGGTTTGTGGATAGAACACACATGCAATGACTCTAGTGGGTCCATATGTGATTTGTGAAAAGAACACACATGCAATGACCACTGGTTGATCCATATGTGGTTTGTGGAAAGAACACACATGCAATGACTCTAGTGGGTCCATATGTGGTTTGTGAAAAGAACACGCATGCAATGACCAATGGTCGATCCATATGTGGTTTCTGGAAACAATACTCATGCAGTGAACACTGGTGGATCCATATGTTGTTTGTGAAAAGAACACACATGCAATGACTCTAGTGCTGGTTTTAGTATAAGAACACACAAGCAATGACTCTAGTGGGTCCATATGTGATTTGTGGAAAGAACACACATGCAATGACACTGGTTGATCCATGTGTGGTTTGTGGAGAGAACATGCATGCAATGACTCTAGTGGTTGATCCATGTGTGGTTTGTGGAAATAACACACATGCAGTGACTCTAGTGCTGGGTTTAGTATAAGAACACACATGCAATGACTCTAGTGGGTCCAAATGTGGTTTGCGAAAAGAACACACATGCAATGACCACTGGTTGATCCATATGTGGTTTGTGGAAAAGAACACACACGCAATGACCACTGGTGGATCCATAAGTGGTTTGTGGAAAGAACACACATGTAGTGACTCTAATGCTGGTTTTAGTTTAAGAACACACAAGCAATGACTCTAGTGGGTCCATATGTGATTTATGGAAAGAACACACATGCAATGACACTGGTTGATCCATGTGTGGTTTGTGGAAAGAACACACATGCAATGCCATTGGTTGATCCATGTGTGGTTTGTGGAAATAACACACATGCAATGACTCTAATGGATCCATATGTGGTTTGTGGAAAACAACACACATGCAATGACCACTGTTTGATCCATGTGTGTTTTGTGGAAAGAACACACATGCAATGACACTAGTTGATCCATGTCTGGTTTGTGGAACGAACACATATGCAATGACACTGGTTAATCCATATGTGGTTTGTAGAAAGAATACACGTGCAATGGCACCGGTTGATCCATGTGTGGTTTGTGGATAGAACACACATGCAATGACTCTAGTGGGTCCATATGTGATTTGTGAAAAGAACACACATGCAATGACCACTGGTTGATCCATATGTGGTTTGTGGAAAGAACACACATGCAATGACTCTAGTGGGTCCATATGTGGTTTGTGAAAAGAACACGCATGCAATGACCAATGGTCGATCCATATGTGGTTTCTGGAAACAACACTCATGCAGTGAACACTGGTGGATCCATATGTTGTTTGTGAAAAGAACACACATGCAATGACTCTAGTGCTGGTTTTAGTATAAGAACACACAAGCAATGACTCTAGTGGGTCCATATGTGATTTGTGGAAAGAACACACATGCAATGACACTGGTTGATCCATGTGTGGTTTGTGGAAATAACACACATGCAATGACTCTAATGGATCCATATGTGGTTTGTGGAAAGAACACACATGCAATGACACTAGTTGATCCATGTGTGGTTTGTGGAAAGAACACACATGCAATGACACTGGTTGATCCATGTGTGGTTTGTGGAGAGAACACGCATGCAATGACTCTAGTGGTTGATCCATGTGTGGTTTGTGGAAATAACACACATGCAGTGACTCTAGTGCTGTGTTTAGTATAAGAACACACATGCAATGACTCTAGTGGGTCCACATGTGGTTTGTGAAAAGAACACACATGCAATGACCACTGGTTGATCCATATGTGGTTTGTGGAAAAGAACACACATGCAATGAACACTGGTGGATCCATAAGTGGTTTGTGGAAAGAACACACATGATGTGACTCTAATGCTGGTTTTAGTTTAAGAACACATATGGATCCATATGTAGTTTGTGGAGAAGAACACACATGCAATGACACTAGTTGATCCATGTGTGCTTTGTGGAAAGAACACACATGCAATGACACTGGTTGATCCATATGTGTTTGTGGAAAGAACACACGTGCAATAACACGGGTTGATCCATGTGCGGTTTGTGGATAGAACACACATGCAATGACTCTAGTGAGTCCATATGTGGTTTGTGAAAAGAACACATGCAATGAGTCTAGTGCTGGTTTTAGTATAAGAACACACATGCAATGAATCTAGTGGGTCCACATGTGGTTTGTGAAAAGAACACACATGCAATGACCACTGGTTGATCCATATGTGGTTTGTGGAAAAGAACACACATGCAATGACCACTGGTGGATCCATAAGTGGTTTGTGGAAAGAACACACATGTAGTGACTTTAATGCTGGTTTTAGTTTAAGAACACACAATCAATGATTCTAGTGGGTCCATATGTGATTTATGGAAAGAACACACATGCAATGACACTGGTTGATCCATGTGTGGTTTGTGGAAAGAACACACATGCAATGCCATTGGTTGATCCATGTGTGGTTTGTGGAAATAACACGAATGCAATGACTCTAATGGATCCATATGTGGTTTGTGGAAAACAACACACATGCAATGACCACTGTTTGATCCATGTGTGTTTTGTGGAAAGAACACACATGCAATGACACTAGTTGATCCATGTCTGGTTTGTGGAACGAACACACATGGAATGACACTGGTTAATCCATATGTGGTTTGTAGAAAGAATACACGTGCAATGGCACCGGTTGATCCATGTGTGGTTTGTTGATAGAACACACATGCAATGACTCTAGTGGGTCCATATGTGATTTGTGAAAAGAACACACATGCAATGACCACTGGTTGATCCATATGTGGTTTGTGGAAAGAACACACATGCAATGACTCTAGTGGGTCCATATGTGGTTTGTGAAAAGAACACGCATGCAATGACCAATGGTCGATCCATATGTGGTTTCTGGAAACAACACTCATGGAGTGAACACTGGTGGATCCATATGTTGTTTGTGAAAAGAAGACACATGCAATGACTCTAGTGCTGGTTTTAGTATAAGAACACACAAGCAATGACTCTAGTGGGTCCATATGTGATTTGTGGAAAGAACACACATGCAATGACACTGGTTGATCCATGTGTGGTTTGTGTAGAGAACACGCATGCAATGACTCTAGTGATTGATCCATGTGTGGTTTGTGGAAATAACACACATGCAGTGACTCTAGTGCTGGGTTTAGTATAAGAACACACATGCAATGACTCTAGTGAGTCCACATGTGGTTTGTGAAAAGAACACACATGCAATGACCACTGGTTGATCCATATGTGGTTTGTGGAAAAGAACACACATGCAATGAACACTGGTGGATCCATAAGTGGTTTGTGGAAAGAACACACATGAAGTGACTCTAATGCTGGTTTTAGTTTAAGAACACATATGGATCCATATGTGGTTTGTGGAGAAGAACACACATGCAATGACACTAGTTGATCCATGTGTGCTTTGTGGAAAGAACACACATGCAATGACACTGGTTGATCCATATGTGTTTGTGGAAAGAACACACATGCAATAACACCGGTTGATCCATGTGCGGTTTGTGGATAGAACACACATGCAATGACTCTAGTGAGTCCATATGTGGTTTATGAAAAGAACACATGCAATGAGTCTAGTGCTGGTTTTAGTATAAGAACACACATGCAATGACTCTAGTGGGTCCACATGTGGTTTGTCAAAAGAACACACATGCAATGACCACTGGTTGATCCATATGTGGTTTGTGGAAAAGAACACACATGCAATGACCACTGGTGGATCCATAAGTGGTTTGTGGAAAGAACACACATGTAGTGACTCTAATGCTGGTTTTAGTTTAAGAACACACAAGCAATGACTCTAGTGGGTCCATATGTGATTTATGGAAAGAACACACATGCAATGACACTGGTTGATCCATGTGTGGTTTGTGGAAAGAACACACATGCAATGCCATTGGTTGATCCATGTGTGGTTTGTGGAAATAACACACATGCAATGACTCTAATGGATCCATATGTGGTTTGTGGAAAACAACACACATGCAATGACCACTGTTTGATCCATGTGTGTTTTGTGGAAAGAACACACATGCAATGACACTAGTTGATCCATGTGTGGTTTGTGGAACGAACACACATGCAATGACACTGGTTAATCCATATGTGGTTTGTAGAAAGAATACACGTGCAATGGCACCGGTTGATCCATGTGTGGTTTGTGGATAGAACACACATGCAATGACTCTAGTGGGTCCATATGTGATTTGTGAAAAGAACACACATGCAATGACCACTGGTTGATCCATATGTGGTTTGTGGAAAGAACACACATGCAATGACTCTAGTGGGTCCATATGTGGTTTGTGAAAAGAACACGCATGCAATGACCAATGGTCGATCCATATGTGGTTTCTGGAAACAACACTCATGCAGTGAACACTGGTGGATCCATATGTTGTTTGTGAAAAGAACACACATGCAATGACTCTAGTGCTGGTTTTAGTATAAGAACACACAAGCAATGACTCTAGTGGGTCCATATGTGATTTGTGGAAAGAACACACATGCAATGACACTGGTTGATCCATGTGTGGTTTGTGGAGAGAACACGCATGCAATGACTCTAGTGGTTGATCCATGTGTGGTTTGTGGAAATAACACACATGCAGTGACTCTAGTGCTGGGTTTAGTATAAGAACACACATGCAATGACTCTAGTGGGTCCACATGTGGTTTGTGAAAAGAACACACATGCAATGACCACTGGTTGATCCATATGTGGTTTGTGGAAAACAACACACATGCAATGAACACTGGTGGATCCATAAGTGGTTTGTGGAAAGAACACACATGAAGTGACTCTAATGCCGGTTTTAGTTTAAGAACACATATGGATCCATATGTGGTTTGTGGAGAACAACACACATGCAATGACACTAGTTGATCCATGTGTGGTTTGTGGAAAGAACACACATGCAATGACACGGGTTGATCCATATGTATTTTGTGGAAAGAACACACGTGCAATGACACCGGTTGATCCATGTGTAGTTTATGGATAGAACACACATGCAATGACACTGGTTGATCCATATGTGGTTTGTGAAAAGAACACATGCAATGACCACTGGTCGATCCATATGTGGTTTCTGGAAAGAACACACATGTAATGACTCTAGTGGGTCCATATGTGGTCTGTGAAAAGAACACACATGCAATGACCACTGGTTGATCCATATGTGGTTTGTGGAAACAACACACATGCAGTGAACACTGGTGGATCCATATGTTGTTTGTGAAAAGAACACACATGCAATGACTCTAGTGCTGGTTTTAGTATAAGAACACACAAGCAATGACTCTAGTGGGTCCATATGTGATTTGTGGAAAGAACACACATGCAATGACACTAGTTGATCCATGTGTGGTTTGTGCAAAGAACAGACATGCAATGCCATTGGTTGATCCATGTGTGGTTTGTGGAAATAACACACATGCAGTGACTCTAACGGATCCATATGTGGTTTGTGGAAAAGAACACACATGCAATGACCACTGGTTGATCCATGTGTTGTTTCTAAAAAGAAAACACACATGCAATGACACTAGTTGATCCATGTGTGGTTTGTGGAAAGAACACACATGCAATGACACTGGTTGATCCATATGTGGTTTGTGGAAAGAACACACGTGCAATGACACCGGTTGATCCATGTGTGGTTTGTGGATAGAACACACATGCAATGACTCTAGTGGGTCCATATGTGGTTTGTGAAAAGAACACACATGCAATGACCACTGGTTGATCCATATGTGGTTTGTCGAAGAACACACATGCAACAACTCTAGTGGGTCCATATGTGGTTTGTGAAAACAACACACATGCAATAACCACTTGTTGATCCATATGTGGTTTGTGGAAACAACACACATGCAGTGAACACTGGTGGATCCATATGTTGTTTGTGAAAAGACCACATGCAATGACTCTAATGCTGGTTTTAGTATAAGAACACACAAGCAATTATTCTAGTGGGTCTATATGTGATTTGTGGAAAGAACACACATGCAATGACACTCGTTGATCCATGTGTGGTTTGTGGAAAGAACACATATGCAATGACTCTAGTGGTTGATCCATGTGTGGTTTGTGGAAATAACACACACGCAATGACTCTAGTGCTGGTTTTAGTATAAGAACACACATGCAATGACTCTAGTGGGTCCACATGTGGTTTGTGAAAAGAACACACATGCAATGACCACTGGTTGATCCATATGTGGTTTGTGGAAAAGAACACACATGCAATGAACACTGGTAGATCCATAAGTAGTTTGTGGAAAGAACACACATGCAGTGACTCTAATGCTGGTTTTAGTTGAAGAACACATATGGATCCATATGTGGTTTGTGGAGATGAACATACATGTAATGACCCTAGTTGATCCATGTGAGGTTTGTGGAAAGAACACACATGCAATGACACTGGTTGATCCATATGTGGTTTGTGGAAAGAGCACACGTGCAATGACACCGGTTGATCCATGTGTGGTTTGTGGAAAGAACACACATGCAATGACTCTAGTGGGTCCATATGTTGTTTGTGAAATATACACACATGCAATGACCACTGGTTGATCCATATGTGGTTTGTGGAAAGAACACACATGCAATACCACTAGTTGATCCATGTGTGGTTTGTCGAAAGAACACACATGCAATGACTCTAGTGCTGGTTTTAGTATAAGAACACACAAGCAATGACTCTAGTGGGTCCATATGTGATTTGTGGAAAGAACACGCATGCAATGACACTGGTTGATCCATGTGTGGTTTGTGGAAAGAACACACATGCAATGCCATTGGTTGATCCATGTGTGGTTTGTGGAAATAACACACATGCAATGACTCTAAAGGATCCATATGTGGTTTGTGGAAAAGAACACACATGCAATGACCACTGGTTGATCTAGGTGTGGTTTGTGGAAGGAACACACATGCAATGACACTAGTTGATCCATGTGTGGTTTGTGGAAAGAACACACATGTAATGACACTGGCTGATCCATATGTGGTTTGTGGAAAGAACGTGCAATGACACCGGTTGATCCATGTGTGGTTTGTGGATAGAACACACATGTAATGACTCTAGTGGGTCCATATGTGGTTTGTGAAAATAACACACATGCAATGACCACTGGTTGATCCATACGTGGTTTGTGGAAAGAACACACATGAATGACTCTAGTGGGTCCATATGTGGTTTGTGAAAACAACACACATGCAATGACCACTGGTTGATCCATATGTGTTTTGTGGAAAGAACACACATGCAATGCCACTGGTTGATCCATGTGTGGTTTGTCGAAAGAACACACATGCAATGACTCTAGTGCTAGTTTTAGTATAAGAACACACAAGCAATGACTCTAGTGGGTCCATATGTGATTTGTGGAAAGAACACGCATGGAATGACACTGGTTGATCCATGTGTGGTTTGTGGAAAGAACACACATGCAATGCCATTGGTTGATCCATGTGTGGTTTGTGGAAATAACACACATGCAATGACTCTAATGGATCCATATGTGGTTTGTGGAAAAGAACACATATGCAATGACCACGGGTTGATCCATGTGTGGTTTGTGGACGGAACACACATGCAATGACCACTGGTTGATCCATGTGTGGTTTGTGGAAAGAACACACATGCAATGACACTAGTTGATCCATGTGTGGTTTGTGGAAAGAACACACATGCAATGACACTGGTTGATCCATACGTGGTTTGTGGAAAGAACACAAGTGCGATGACACCGGTTGATCCATGTGTGGTTTGTGGGTAGAACACACATGCAATGACACTAGTGGGTCCATACGTGGTTTGTGAAAAGAACACACATGCAATGACCACTGGTTGATCCATATGTGGTTTGTGGAAAGAACACACATGCAATGACTCTAGTGGGTCCATATGTGGTTTGTGAAAAGACACACATGCAATAACCACTGGTTGATCCATATGTGGTTTGTGGAAACAACACACATGAAGTGAACACTGGTGGATCCATATGATGTTTGTGAAAAGAACACACATGCAATGACTCTAGTGCTGGTTTTAGTATAAGAACACACAGGCAATGACTCTAGTGGGTCCATATGTGATTTGTGGAAAGAACACACATGCAATGACACTGGTTGATCCATGTGTGGTTTGTGGAAAGAACACACATGCACTGACTCTAGTGGTTGATCCATGTATGGTTTGTGGAAATAGCATAGATGCAATGACTCTAGTGCTGATTTTTGTATAGGAACACACATGCAATGACTCTAGTGGGTCCACATGTAGTTTGTGAAAAGAACACACATGCAATGACCACTGGTTGATCCATATGTGGTTTGTGAAAAAGAACACACATGCAATTAACACTGGTGGATCCATAAGTGGTTTGTGGAAAGAACACACATGCAGTGACTCTAATGCTGGTTTTAGTTTAAGAACACATATGGATCCATATGTGGTTTGTGGAGACGAACATACATGTAATGACCCTAGTTGATCCATGTGTGGTTTGTGGAAAGAACACACATGCAATGACACTGGTTGATCCATATGTGGTTTGTGGAAAGAACACACGTGCAATGACACCGGTTGATCCATGTGTGGTTTGTGGATAGAACACACATGCAATGACTCTAGTGGGTCCATATGTGGTTTGTGAAAATAACACACATGCAATGACCACTGGTTGATCCATATGTGGTTTGTGGAAAAGAACACACATGCAATGAACACTGGTGGATCCATAAGTGGTTTGTTGAAAGAACACACATGAAGTGACTCTAATGCTGGTTTTAGTTTAAGAACACATATGGATCCATATGTGGTTTGTGGAGAAGAACACACATGCAATGATACTAGTTGATCCATGTGTGGTTTGTGGAAAGAACACACATGCAATGACCCTGGTTGATCCATATGTGGTTTGTGGAAAGAACACACGCGCAATGACACCGGTTGATCCATGTGTGGTGTGTGGATAGAACACACATGCAATGACCACTGGTTGATCCATATGTGGTTTGTGGAAAAGAACACACATGCAATGAACACTGGTGGATCCATAAGTGGTTTGTGGAAAGAACACACATGAAGTGACTCTAATGCTGGTTTTAGTTTAAGAACACATATGGATCCATATGTGGTTTGTGGAGAAGAACACACATGCAATGACACTAGTTGATCCATGTGTGGTTTGTGGAAAGAACACACATGCAATGACACTGGTTGATCCATATGTAGTTTGTGGAAAGAACACACGTGCAAAGACACCGGCTGATCCATGTGCAGTTTGTGGATAGAACACACATGCAATGACTCTAGTGGCTCCATATGTGGTTTGTGAAAAGAACACACATGCAATGACCACTGGTTGATCCATATGTGGTTTGTGGAAAGAACACACATGCAATGACTCTAGTGGGTCCATATGTGGTTTGTGAAAAGAACACGCATGCAATGACCAATGGTCGATCCATATGTGGTTTCTGGAAACAACACTCATGCAGTGAACACTGGTGGATCCATATGTTGTTTGTGAAAAGAAGACACATGCAATGACTCTAGTGCTGGTTTTAGTATAAGAACACACAAGCAATGACTCTAGTGGGTCCATATGTGATTTTTGGAAAGAACACACATGCAATGACACTGGTTGATCCATGTGTGGTTTGTGGAAAGAACACACATGCAATGACACTGGTTGATCCGTATGTAGTTTGTGGAAAGAACACACGTGCAAAGACACCGGTTGATCCATGTGCAGTTTGTGGATAGAACACACATGCAATGACTCTAGTGGCTCCATATGTGGTTTGTGAAAAGAACACACATGCAATGACCACTGGTTGATCCATATGTGGTTTCTGGAAAGAACACACATGTAATGACTCTAGTGGGTCCATATGTGGTCTGTGAAAAGAACACACATGCAATGACCACTGGTTGATCCATATGTGGTTTGTGGAAACAACACACATGCAGTGAACACTGGTGGATCCATATGTTGTTTGTGAAAAGAACACACATGCAATGACTCTAGTGCTGGTTTTAGTATAAGAACACACAAGCAATGACTCTAGTGGGTCCATATGTGATTTGTGGAAAGAACACACATGCAATAAAACTAGTTGATCCATGTGTGGTTTGTGGAAAGAACAGACATGCAATGCCATTGGTTGATCCATGTGTGGTTTGTGGAAATAACACACATGCAATGACTCTAATGGATGCATATGTGGTTTGTGGAAAAGAACACACATGCAATGACCACTGATTGATCCATGTGTTGTTTCTGGAAAGAACACACATGCAATGACACTAGTTGATCCATGTGTGGTTTGTGGAAAGAACACACATGCAATGACACTGGTTGATCCATATGTGGTTTGTGGAAAGAACACACGTGCAATGACATCGGTTGATCCATGTGTGGTTTGTGGATAGAACACACATGCAATGACTCTAGTGGGTCCATATGTGGATTGTGAAAAGAACACACATGCAATGACCACTGGTTGATCCATATGTGGTTTGTGGAAGAACACACATGCAACAACTCTAGTGGGTCCATATGTGGTTTGTGAAAAGAACACACATGCAATAACCACTTGTTGATCCATATGTGGTTTGTGGAAACAACACACATGCAGTGAACACTGGTGGATCCATATGTTGTTTGTAAAAAGACCACACATGCAATGACTCTAATGCTGGTTTTAGTATAAGAACACACAAGCAATGATTCTAGTGGGTCTATATGTGAGTTGTGGAAAGAACACATATGCAATGACTCTAGTGGTTGATCCATGTGTGTTTTGTGGAAATAGCACACACGCAATGACTCTAGTGCTGGTTTTAGTATAACAACACACATGCAATGACTCTAGTGGGTCCACATGTGGTTTGTGAAAAGAACACACATGAAATGACCACTGGTTGATCCATATGTGGTTTGTGGAAAAGAACACACATGCAATGAACACTGGTGGATCCATAAGTGGTTTGTGGAAAGAACACACATGCAGTGACTCTAATGGTGGTTTTAGTTTAAGAACACATATGGATCCATATGTGGTTTGTGGAGACGAACATACATGTAATGACCCTAGTTGATCCATGTGTGGTTTGTGGAAAGAACACACATGCAATGACACTGGTTGATCCATATGTGGTTTGTGGAAAGAACACACGTGCAATGACACCGGTTGATCCATGTGTGGTTTGTGGATAGAACACACATGCAATGACTCTAGTGGGTCCATATGTGGTTTGTGAAAATAACACACATGCAATGACCACTGGTTGATCCATATGTGGTTTGTGGAAAAGAACACACATGCAATGAACACTAGTGGATCCATAAGTGGTTTGTTGAAAGAACACACATGAAGTGACTCTAATGCTGGTTTTAGTTTAAGAACACATATGGATCCATATGTGGTTTGTGGAGAAGAACACACATGCAATGATACTAGTTGATCCATGTGTGGTTTGTGGAAAGAACACACATGCAATGACACTGGTTGATCCATATGTGGTTTGTGGAAAGAACACACGCGCAATGACACCGGTTGATCCATGTGTGGTGTGTGGATAGAACACACATGCAATGACCACTGGTTGATCCATATGTGGTTTGTGGAAAAGAACACACACGCAATGAACACTGGTGGATCCATAAGTGGTTTGTGGAAAGAACACACATGAAGTGACTCTAATGCTGGTTTTAGTTTAAGAACACATATGGATCCATATGTGGTTTGTGGAGAAGAACACACATGCAATGACACTAGTTGATCCATGTGTGGTTTGTGGAAAGAACACACATGCAATGACACTGGTTGATCCATATGTAGTTTGTGGAAAGAACACACGTGCAAAGACACCGGTTGATCCATGTGCAGTTTGTGGATAGAACACACATGCAATGACTCTAGTGGCTCCATATGTGGTTTGTGAAAAGAACACACATGCAATGACCACTGGTTGATCCATATGTGGTTTGTGGAAAGAACACACATGCAATGACTCTAGTGGGTCCATATGTGGTTTGTGAAAAGAACACGCATGCAATGACCAATGGTCGATCCATATGTGGTTTCTGGAAACAACACTCATGCAGTGAACACTGGTGGATCCATATGTTGTTTGTGAAAAGAAGACACATGCAATGACTCTAGTGCTGGTTTTAGTATAAGAACACACAAGCAATGACTCTAGTGGGTCCATATGTGATTTGTGGAAAGAACACACATGCAATGACACTGGTTGATCCATGTGTGGTTTGTGGAAAGAACACACATGCAATGACACTGGTTGATCCGTATGTAGTTTGTGGAAAGAACACACGTGCAAAGACACCGGTTGATCCATGTGCAGTTTGTGGATAGAACACACATGCAATGACTCTAGTGGCTCCATATGTGGTTTGTGAAAAGAACACACATGCAATGACCACTGGTTGATCCATATGTGGTTTGTGGAAACAACACACATGCAGTGAACACTGGTGGATCCATATGTTGTTTGTGAAAAGAACACACATGCAATGACTCTAGTGCTGGTTTTAGTATAAGAACACACAAGCAATGACTCTAGTGGGTCCATATGTGATTTGTGGAAAGAACACACATGCAATAAAACTAGTTGATCCATGTGTGGTTTGTGGAAAGAACAGACATGCAATGCCATTGGTTGATCCATGTGTGGTTTGTGGAAATAACACACATGCAATGACTCTAATGGATGCATATGTGGTTTGTGGAAAAGAACACACATGCAATGACCACTGATTGATCCATGTGTTGTTTCTGGAAAGAACACACATGCAATGACACTAGTTGATCCATGTGTGGTTTGTGGAAAGAACACACATGCAATGACACTGGTTGATCCATATGTGGTTTGTGGAAAGAACACACGTGCAATGACATCGGTTGATCCATGTGTGGTTTGTGGATAGAACACACATGCAATGACTCTAGTGGGTCCATATGTGGATTGTGAAAAGAACACACATGCAATGACCACTGGTTGATACATATGTGGTTTGTGGAAGAACACACATGCAACAACTCTAGTGGGTCCATATGTGGTTTGTGAAAAGAACACACATGCAATAACCACTTGTTGATCCATATGTGGTTTGTGGAAACAACACACATGCAGTGAACACTGGTGGATCCATATGTTGTTTGTAAAAAGACCACACATGCAATGACTCTAATGCTGGTTTTAGTATAAGAACACACAAGCAATGATTCTAGTGGGTCTATATGTGAGTTGTGGAAAGAACACATATGCAATGACTCTAGTGGTTGATCCATGTGTGTTTTGTGGAAATAACACAAACGCAATGACTCTAGTGCTGGTTTTAGTATAACAACACACATGCAATGACTCTAGTGGGTCCACATGTGGTTTGTGAAAAGAACACACATGAAATGACCACTGGTTGATCCATATGTGGTTTGTGGAAAAGAACACACATGCAATGAACACTGGTGGATCCATAAGTGGTTTGTGGAAAGAACACACATGCAGTGACTCTAATGCTGGTTTTAGTTTAAGAACACATATGGATCCATATGTGGTATGTGGAGACAAACATACATGTAATGACCCTAGTTGATCCATGTGTGGTTTGTGGAAAGAACACACATGCAATGACACTGGTTGATCCATATGTGGTTTGTGGAAAGAACACACGTGCAATGACACCGGTTGATCCATGTGTGGTTTGTGGATAGAACACACATGCAATGACTCTAGTGGGTCCATATGTGGTCTATGAAAAGAACACACATGCAATGACCACTGGTTGATCCATATGTGGTTTGTGGAAAGAACACGCATGCAATGACTCTAGTGGGTCCATACGTGGTCTATGAAAAGAACACACATGCAATGACCACTGGTTGATCCATATGTGGTTTGTGGAAAGAACACACATGCAGTGAACACTGGTGGATCCATATGTTGTTTGTGAAAAGAACACACATGCAATGACTCTAGTGCTGGTTTTAGTATAAGAACACACAAGCAATGACTCTAGTGGGTCCATATGTGATTTGTGGAAAGAACACACATGCAATGACACTAGTTGATCCATGTGTGGTTTGTGGAAAGAACACACATGCAATGCCAATGGTTGATCAATGTGTGGTTTGTGTAAATAACACACATGCAATGACTCTAATGGATCCATATGTGGTTTGTGGAAAAGAACACACATGCAATGACCATTGGTTGATCCATGTGTTATTTCTAGAAAGAACACACATGCAGTGACACTAATTGATCCATGTGTGCTTTGTGGAAAGAACACACATGTAATGACACTTGCTGATCCATATGTGGTTTGTGGAAAGAACACACGTGCAATGACACCGGTTGATCCATGTGTGGTTTGTGGATAGAACACACATGTAATGACTCTAGTGGGTCCATATGTGGTTTGTGAAAATAACACACATGCAATGACCACTGGTTTATCCATACGTGGTTTGTGGAAAGAACACACATGGAATGACTCTAGTGGGTCCATATGTGGTTTGTGAAAACAACACACGTGCAATGACCACTGGTTGATCCATATGTGTTTTGTGGAAAGAACACACATGCAATGCCACTGGTTGATCCATGTGTGGTTTGTCGAAAGAACACACATGCAATGACTCTAGTGCTAGTTTTAGTATAAGAACACACAAGCAATTACTCTAGTGGGTCCATATGTGATTTGTGGAAAGAACACGCATGAATGACACTGGTTGATCCATGTGTGGTCTGTGGAAAGAACACACATGCAATGCCATTGGTTGATCAATGTGTGGTTTGTGGAAACAACACACATGCAATGACTCTAATGGATCCATATGTGGTTTGTGGAAAAGAACACACATGCAATGACCACTGGTTGATCCATGTGTGGTTTGTGGAAGGAACACACATGCAATGACCACTGGTTGATCCATGTGTGGTTTGTGGAAAGAACACACATGCAATGACACTAGTTGATCCATGTGTGGTTTGTGGAAAGAACACACATGCAATAACACTGGTTGATCCATATGTGGTTTGTGGAAAGAACACACGTGCGATGACACCGGTTGATCCATGTGTGGTTTATGGATAGAACACACATGCAATGACACTAGTGGGTCCATACGTGGTTTGTGAAAAGAACACACATGCAATGACCACTGGTTGATCCATATGTGGTTTGTGGAAAGAACACACATGCAATGACTCTAGTGGGTCCATATGTGGTTTGTGAAAAGACACACATGCAATAACCACTGGTTGATCCATATGTGGTTTGTGGAAACAACACACATGAAGTGAACACTGGTGGATCCATATGTTGTTTGTGAAAAGAACACACATGCAATGACTCTAGTGCTGGTTTTAGTATAAGAACACACAGGCAATGACTCTAGTGGGTCCATATGTGATTTGTGGAAAGAACACACATGCAATGACACTGGTTGATCCATGTGTGGTTTGTGGAAAGAACACACATGCACTGACTCTAGTGGTTCATCCATGTATGGTTTGTGGAAATAACACAGATGCAATGACTCTAGTGCTGATTTTTGTATAGGAACACACATGCAATGACTCTAGTGGGTCCACATGTGGTTTGTGAAAAGAACACACATGCAATGACCACTGGTTGATCCATATGTGGTTTGTGGAAAAGAACACACATGCAATGAACACTGGTGGATCCATAAGTGGTTTGTTGAAAGAACACACATGCACTGACTCTAATGCTGGTTTTAGTTTAAGAACACATATGGATCCATATGTGGTTTGTGGAGAAGAACACACATGCAATGATACTAGTTGATCCATGTGTGGTTTGTGGAAAGAACACACATGCAATGACATTGGTTGATCCATATGTGGTTTGTGGAAAGAACACACACGCAATGACACCGGTTGATCCATGTGTGGTGTGTGGATAGAACACACATGCAATGACCACTGGTTGATCCATATGTGGTTTGTGGAAAAGAACACACATGCAATGAACACTGGTGGATCCATAAGTGGTTTGTGGAAAGAACACACATGAAGTGACTCTTGACATGGTTATATCCGACGGGTACATAACTTCAGCATACCTGGTCCAGCCCAAGGAAGACCCATAGCAGATATACGCTGGCCCATGAAGATTTTCGGGTGGCCAAGGCCCATGACGCCTTCGGATCCTTGGAGAGCAAGACTAGAGTTCGAATACAACTTGTAACCTACTCGTATCGGTACCTGAGACCTAGCCTCCTCATATATAAAGGCTAGGAGGGGCCAACGAGCAGGACAGATCCATACTTTTCGTACACGCCTCCACGCCAGATCTAATCTGCGCACCCAGTAACTTTCGGTTCCGCCGTAATCAAAGAGCAGACAAGCAGGAGTAGGGTTTTCCCTCCGGGGGCCTGAACCTGGGTAAATCTCGTGTCCCCTGGTTGCTTGTCTGTTAACCGTGCCACGATCTCCAGCATCCCCATCTTCTCCAAAACCCAAGTCCATAACAATGGGCATTGACGAGATTAAACCTCGTCAATTGGCGCCGTCTGTGGGAATTGGGGCTGCTGATTGTGCGGTCGTGACGGTTCCGACCCGATCGATCTACAACTCCTCAGCGACAGAGAATCACCTCCTCTTTGGCACTTTCGACTTCACCGCCCACTCGCCGACCACCATGAAGGATTTCGAGCCTGTAGGCGACGGACTCGAAATTCTGTTCGGGAGCTTCTGCTTCTAGGTGGGACAAGATGGTACCCTCCGCCTCCCTGAGCGGGTGCCCGTACCATCAATCAGGCCCGCTTCGTGGGCTCCACACCCTGTGCTACGCACGTCACCATCAACAAATGAGTTTTTCGACAGCAGCAGCTGCAACTCCGATCTGTGCAATCCACCTTCGGATGAAGGGACCTACGGTTCCGAATCCGAAAGCTGCGGCAGTAGCCAACCAATCTGCAGGCGCTATCTATGCGCCGCAATCATCCAAACTGACGAAGACACGCCTAACCCACCGCCCAACCCCAACCCGCAGGGCCAAAACGGTGAAAACGGGGAAAACAGGGGCCACCTCATCCAACTTAGCAAAGAAGGATGGGCCAAAGCACGCCGCGCCGTCGCAGGCGAAATAGTCCTACCTCTGGACTCCCCACGTGACCTGCTGATGGCATACCACTACCTCCTCATCGAGGAGCACAAGAAGCAAGTCAAGATGCAGGAGACGCTCGATAAACGCAAGAAAGCAGCCTCTGAGTCCAGTGCGCGACGAGCTGCGCTCTCCGCCATGGGACCCGGCTCCAGCACAAACGGAAATCAGGGAAACAAGCACCACTCTCGGGTGGAAAACATGGACCCGAAGGAGCGGCGTGACGTGACCCAAACCCTCCACACATCGTTCATGGATATGGACGCCGACGGCAACATCACCCCGAAGACGCCACAAGCCGCGATCATGGCAGCCACTGCGTATCTTGCGGCTCACCCACCTCCGGAGGGGGACCCGAAAAGGGCCATGCATAGGTCCGCACTCACCGGACTAGGAGTAATCGGAGCTGCGCTCCACGAAGACGCTCCTACGGAGCCGAAGAAGAAAGCTCCGGCCAGGCGCGACCGGAGCCCCACTCCCTCATCCGAAGATGAAGAAGAACACGATCTTCCTCGAAGAAAGAAGAGCTCACACCGCCATAAGCACGACTACGACGCTAGGGACAAGCTTACACAGCGCAAAATCGACAAAGCACGTGCCAAACGCGCATGCTCATCCGAATCTGAGATGGATGAAGACGAAGGAGAACTCTGCGGGGCTCGATGCTTCAGCAGACCCGTCCGGCGAACACAGATGCCACGCAACTTCAAGCTTCCTTCGGATACTCCGAAGTTCAACGGCACGCAAGATCCAAAGTCCTGGCTCAGTGACCATCTATCATCCGTTAAACTTCACGGAGGCAGCAAAGAAACCGCCATGCAATGCCTTCAGCTGCAGCTGACAGGCGCGGCACGGGTCTGGCTCAGCAGCCTATCATCAGGATCCATCCGAAGCTGGGAGGAGCTCGCTTATAGCTTCATCCAAAACTTCAAAGGCACCAGCAAAAGGCCCGCCTCAATCGAAGAGTTGCGAGCCTGCACTCAGAGAACGGGTGAATCTATTCGCTCGTACATACTACGCTGGTCCACGACCAAGAACTCCGCAGCACACATCTCCGAAGAACAGGCCATCGACGCCTTCAGGGACGGCGTCAAACGCCCAGACTTCAAGGAGAAACTTGGACGCGTAAAGCCCAAGACACTCGACCAGCTCATGGAAATCGCCAACAGTTGGGCAGATGGCGAAGATTGCATCCAGCGGGCGCTATCCGATGAAGAAGACGACTACGGCCAAAGACGCGAACGCCGCAGCAAGAGGAGACCACGCGTATACGAGGACCGCGACGGACCCGACATGGTCGTAGCCGGCTACGCCGACTGCCGTAACGACAACAGCCGCAGCAGCGGAGGATATCGCAGCGGAAACTTCCGCGACAACGGACGACCAACGCAGTCGTGGCAACGCCGCGACCGTGACAACGGACCTTCAGCATTCGACAAACTTTCGGGTCCATGCACCATCCACTTCTACATCGACAAACAAGACGGCAAAAAGAAAGCTAGCCACATGCTCAAGGACTGCTGCGAGTTCCAGAAACTCAGCGAAAGCATGGTACAGATGAGGCAACAAGCACCAATTCCTGCGTTCGGAAACGCACTTGCGCCAGGCGAAATAGCACACGGAGCTCCTCCACCGCCGCCTATCGGAGGCCCACATCAACCCGCCGCACCAGCGCAAAACAACGCCGGAGTCGCATACCCCCCACCAAAAGGAGCACTCAATATGATACAGAAAGGACGCCCAACCAACAGGGTACAAAAGAAGATCACCCGCCAAATCAATATGGCCGTGACAACTCCACCTGCCATCCCTGAGTACCTCAGCGGATCGGAGTCCTGCATCACATTCACTCGCGCGGATCACCCTATTCAGATCCCTCGCCCAGGTCATGCTGCCCTGGTGCTGGAGGCGCAGATCGGAGGCTTCGAGATGAGTCGCGTCTTCATGGACGGCGGCAGCGGCATCAACCTAATATTCGCAAGCACTCTAGCAGCTATGCGGATCCCGCAATACAGCCTGGAACAATCAGACACAACGTTCCACGGCATTGTCCCAGGGAAGGGCATCTTCCCCCTGGGCAAAATAGGGCTCGACGTCATCTTCGGGACACCGGACAACTTTCGACAGGAGCGCCTAGAATTCGAAGTGGTGGACTGGCCGTCGCAATACCACGCCATTCTGGGACGCGTAGCATTCGCAAGGTTCCTGGCCGTCCCACACTATGCATACCTACTACTCAAAATGCCAGGACCAAGGGGCGTCATCACAGTCCACGGGAGTTTCACCCGATCGGACCAATGCGACAGGGATTTCAACAAAATCTCCCAGTCTTTCGGCATGCAAGACGAGCTCGTAAGGCTCCGCGAAGTGACAGACAATGGGCTACCCCCAGTCACCAAGCAGAACGCACCTGATATGTCTTTCGACTCCACCATCAACACCAAAAAAGTACAGGTCCATCCAACGGATGCCTCCAAGACGGCGCTAATCGCCAACGACCTCAACACCGCATAGGAAAGCGCGCTCGTCGAATTCCTCCGTGAGCACTGGGAAATCTTCGCCTGGTGTCCTGCGGACATGCCAGGAGTTCCCAGGGAATTCGCCGAGCACGCACTCAATGTCTTCCCAGACACCAAACCAGTCAAGCAGTCCATCCGAAGACTGTCGGAGCCACGAGCCGAAGCTATCGGCAAAGAGATCAACAGATTACTCGCAGCAGACTTCATCCGGGATATCAAGGAAAGCGAGTGGCTGGCAAACACAGTGATGGTCCCGAAGAAGGACACGGACATCCTGCGGATGTGCGTGGACTTCACGTCACTGAACAAACACTGCCCTAAGGACCACTTCCCTCTCCCTCGGATCGACCAGATCATCGATTCGACTGCAGGTTGTGAGAAACTCTCCTTCCTCGACGCCTACTCAGGCTATAATCAGATTCGACTCAAGGTCGAAGATCAAGAGAAAACGGCGTTCATCACACTGTTCGGAGTATACTGCTACAACACAATGCCCTTCGGGCTAAAGAACGCGGGTGCCACGTACCAGCGATGCATGCAGGCCTGCCTCAAGGACCAGATCGGTCGCAACGTCCAAGTCTATGTCGACGACATAGTCATCAAAACCAAGGAGGCAAGAACACTTATCGACGATCTCCGCGAGACGTTCGACAACCTTGATCGCTACAGGATCAAGCTCAATCCAGAAAAATGCGCCTTCGGCGTCCCCTCAGGTCAGCTGCTCGGATACTTCATCTCTCAACGAGGGATCGAAGCAAACCCGAAGAAAATCAAAGCTATCATGACAATGGAGAAGCCGAAAAACCTCAAGGGCGTTCAGCAGCTCGCAGGGCGAGTAGCGGCACTAAGCAGGTACATCAGCCGCATGGGCGAGAAGGCCCTACCATTTTACCAACTGCTGCGCAAAGCAGACAAGTTCGAGTGGACACCAGAAGCCAACGACGCATTCGAAAACCTCAAGCGGCTCCTCTCCACCTCGCCCGTTTTGGTCACGCCAAAAGAGCGCGAGCCCCTGTTGTTGTACATAGCAGCCACGCACCAGGTAGTCAGCACAGTACTTGTGGTCGAACGACCCGAAGAAGGCAAGACCCATGGGGTACAACGCCCAATTTACTACCTCAGCGAGGTTCTCACTCCAACAAAACAGCGGTACCCGCACTACCAGAAGCTGGCCTACGGCGTGTTCATGATGGCTCGATGACTGAGCCACTACTTCCAGGAGCATCAGGTGATGGTCGTCCACGAGGCACCCCTAAATAGCATCCTGAACAATCCAGAGGCCACAGGACGCGTGGCCCTGTGGGGCATCGAACTATCACCACTGGACATCACCTACGAGAAGCGACACGCAATCAAATCTCAAGTCCTTCTGGACTTTCTGGTGCACTGGATGGAGCTACAGCTGCCTGACACCCCAGACATGTCGCAGTCCTGGACAATGCATTTTGATGGCTCCAAACGCGAAGCCGGAGCAGGGGCAGGAGTCATATTGACCTCCCCGCAAGGTGACAAGATGAAGTACGTCCTTCGGATGAAATTCAGAGACTCCAACAACGAGGCTGAATACGAGGCCCTCATCCATGGCATGCGGATGGCAAAAATATGCGGCGCAACGCGCCTGGTCATCTACGGTGACTCCAACCTTGTCGTCCAGCAGACGATGAATGAGTGCGACGCACACGCCGAAAACATGATAGCATACCGTGCACTATACAACGCACTCGAAGGAGAATTCGACGGCTGCGAACTTCGGCACGTTGGAAGAGAGAGCAACAAGGAGGCCGACAGACTCGCCAACATCGGCTCGACTTGTGCAAAAGTACCACCAGGTGTGTTCCTCGAACAGATCTGCGTGCCATCCATCAAGCGGAAATTCCCCAAGGGATCACCGGAAGAAGCAGAACACTCGGGGGCTACGCTACCCGAAGGACAGGAAGGACCCGAAAAGTTGGATACCGAAGTCGCCATGGTCAACCTGACGCAGGTCATGGCAGTCGAAGAAACTTGGACACGTCCATACCTCCAGTACCTGATAAACGAAGAATTGCCAGACAGCCCGACAAATGCCCGGCGCATATCTCGTCGGTCAAAAGCCTTCACCATCATCAACGGCGAGCTGTACAAACGCAGCATTACAGGCTTCCTACAACGGTGCGTCACCATCGACGACGGCAAGGCCATACTCCAAGATATCACATACGCCTCAGTGGCGCACCCGCAAACAAACGGGCAAGTGGAAAAGGCCAACGGACTAATCGGCGCTGGCATCAAGAAACGCCTCACGAGCTCACTCGAGCACAAAGCTGGCAACTGGACGAAAGAGCTACCGTCTGTCCTGTGGAGCTTACGAACTACGCCAAACAGCTCCACCGGTTACACACCGTTCTTCATGGTACACGGAGCTGAGGCGGTGCTACCAGCCGAACTACGTCACCAGGCTCCACGAGTCGTCGCTTACAGCGAAGCCGAATCCACGGCCGCACTCGAAGATGCCGTCGACACACTCGACGAAGCACGGGATATAGCAGCAGCTAGATCCGCGGTGTACCAGCAAAGTCTCCGCAACTATCACAGCCGCCGGCTGCGCCCAAGGTCCTTCATCGAAGGAGACCTCGTCTTGCGACTCAAGCAAAAGCGACCGAACAAACTCGAGTCGCCATGGGAAGGACCCTACGCCATCACCGAGGTCATCCCAGGTGGCGCCTATCGCCTCAAGCACGTGGAGTCTGGAGTCGCATACTCCAACCCATGGAACATCTCGCACCTGCGACGATTCTACCCATAGCAATGGGCAATGTACCCCTTTTACTTTCAATAAGGCTTACAGCCAAGGCTACTCAGCCGAACCATGTACCTTCTCCATTACGCTACAAATAAAGCTAAGTGTCTCGCTCCCAACCTTCGAGTGACTATTTCTTTGCAACTTTGATTACATGCTACTAACGCACTCGGGGGCTCCCCCCACCTCACGATTTCATCGACTGGGGACAAAACGTGTATACCTGAGTAGCTGACCACGTCAGGCAAACGAAAAGGGCACGTACTAAATCAAAGCACTGCGTGCTCGGGGGCTCCCCCCACCTCACGATTTCATCGACTGAGGACAAAACATGTACACCTGAGTAGCTGACCACGTCAGGCAAACGAAAAGGACACGTACTAACTCACAGCACTGCGTGCTCGCTAACAAGCGAACCTTTACAACAAAGGGCACATACACGCCCAGCCGCAATATACAAATTTTACATCTATCTGTTTATTTTCAGGTTCTACCTATTCTGAAGAATAGCCTGAGCACGCTGCTCAAACAAATCTACAATCTGTTCGGCATACTGCCTTATAGCCGCATAATGCGGACGCATATTCCACTCGCCACCATCTGGCCGAGGAGGTGGCCCAGTCACCACAGCAGCCAAATCTACATCAGGGCGATGCACCCTCACAAGAGACAAGGCAGCCTTCACCCCTGCGACAAGCTGCTGCCGCACCAGCTCCTTGACATTGCTGGCACTCCGAAACTTCGCCAGAAGACCTGCAAGGGTCGTCGGCACGCCATCCAACGGAAACATGACGTGCAACACCGAGGACAGTGATGTCTGCACCTGGCGGAGCACCCGCGAAACCTGGAAGACGCGATCCTGCACCGTCGCCAGAACCATGGCACGATCGCGATCCATCCAAAAGAAGCCACCGGCTTCCATGTCCTGTTGAGTCAAGCAATTGACTCGAACAGCAATGCGCTCCTTTTCTTCCTTCGGAGCAAGATTCGCACCTGCGACAACAGCATAGAACAAGAGTAAGGCCAGCAGGCTCACCCGAAGAACTAAGCTACGACCCGAAAGAAGGACCAACTTACACTGCAGCTGCTCAGACAGCCGACCCAGCTCCGCCATCAAGTATTCCTCTCTAACTGCACTACGGTCTGCCTTGGACTTCCAAACGTCTGCACGACCGCGTAGCCCAAGCAAATCCCTCTCCAAGCTGCGTACACGATCCCGAAGAAAAGCGAGATGCGAGGTATCATCCAACGATGCTCGCAAGGGCCTTTCGGATGAAGTACCAACTGGGTCAACACCCGAAGGAACCTAAAGCAGAAGAAAAAGAAGGCACACCGATACTCAGCCAAAGATAAAAGCCCAACTCGGAGGAATTCATTAAATAAGGCCACTGCGTGGCTCAAGAATGGTGCTACAAAAGATATTTACAGCAAAAATAAACTACATACTACCCTACATCTCCTATGCCTAAGGCGTAGGACACCGAGTCGCCTCAGAGCCAGACTGCCTAGCTTTGGCCTCGCCCTGCTGCTGTAGCGCGTACTCAGACAACAAGTCAATGAGCTTGGGCCCATATCGTCTGCAGCGAGCGGAGTAAGCAGCGAAGGCTACCTCTGATCCATCCGCAGCCGTCGGCATCCGAGAAGTGATCTGGGGCAAGTCCAGCTCCGTCCCAGCCGCCATGGCCATCGCCAGCCCGACGGACACGCCGATGCCCTTCTGCTTGCGCTTGTACGCTGCAGGCGCTTCGGCCGACAGAGCCTCTGCCAGAGCACCCACATCTTCAAGGGTTGCGCCCTTCGGGAAGAACTCCTGGTAGAAGCGACCAAGGACCTCCTTCGCCTTGGCAAGGGAGTTGACGACGGTACTGCAGCGGTCTTCGACCGCCAAAGTGGCATCATCCAGAGCACTCCCGTGCTCCAGAGCACTGCGGTCGAACTCGATGCCTGCGGCATCTGAGACAGAACAGAAGAAAACATGAAGAAAAGCAACATAGAAGAAGACCCGAAGAAAAAGGAGCAAGTGCAAAAGCTAGCACTCACCCGAAATTGCCTTGGCAGCAGCCATGAGCTTCTCCGCCGCCCCCCTTTCACGACCTGCGGCTTCCCGCTGCAGACGCTCTTTCGCTTCGGCTGTTTTCGTCAGCTCCAGCTCAAGGCGCTCTTTCGCCTCAGCGGCAGCTTCGGCCTTCTGCTCCAATTGGCCAAGGCTCTTCTTCAGAGCATCAACCTCACGAAGAGAGTCATTATGCTCCTCTACATTTACAACAGGCAAGTATCAAAGCACAGCACCAGGATAAGCAAGAAATGTAATACAAGGCATACGAATACCTTGAAGCTGCCGAAGTTTCGCCTCCAGCGTCAGGCGCTCCTCCACCAGCCGCTTGGCCTCTTGGACAAAAGGCTGCAGGAAAAGGCAATAGCAGTAAGAGCAGGACTTGGGGGCTACGCCCAAAACACAGAAGCAAACACAACATCAGCACACGAAGACGCTCGGGGGCTCCCCCCGTGACATGAAGCAGACAAACTTATGTGCTCCGAAGATGAACCCGCAGGCCCGCCTGCGACATTCTGAGGCGCAACCACCAGCCTCTCTTGCACAAGAGGAACTGGCGCAGCACCACCCGAAGTCGCCACCGCCTGCGGAGGGGGCGACGCAATGTTCGACTCCCCCATCATCTCGCGTGCTCCATCACTCGAGCCGTCGGAGGATTGCCTGAATACGAAGCCAATCAACACAGGCGAAAAAATAACAAGTGAACAACAGACAACAGTGGCAACAAGAACACTTACGAGCCCAACGCGCTCAGGTCGAAGATAGGAGAAGCCCTCCGGGCCCTCTTCTCCTCCTTCTTCTCTTCCTTCTTCCGCTTTGCTGGCGGGTGCGGAGAAACAGCTCGCACAGGAACGGCAGGAATGGGAGAAGACGAACCCCCCTGAACATCATCATGACGCTCAAGACCCCGAGGATTTCTGGGAGTCGGAGAAGTCGAGGCATCCGAAGACTCGCTCGAGCTCCGTGATCGCTTACTCGAATGATCTTCACTCGATTCGTCGGCATCCTCCGCCGGAGATCGCGCCGAAGGAAGCTCGGACACGGAATCCACCACTTCATTATCCGGGGCATTCGGATACCTTTCGGGCAATGGTGGCGCCATGCCTGGCACTTTGAAGCTCTACAAGATGAGAAGAAACTTTGTTAGCAAACAAAGGGCACAAGTACACAACTGACAAAACATAAGGGAAGCACTACGTGCGCAAATCTACACCTTTGGCACGGCCAACATCGACGAAAAGGGCGGAGTCAACGACTTCCCCGGGATTTCCTCGTCGGCCTTGAACTTCAACAGCACGCGAAGAGCCCTGTCAAGTTCCACCTCGGAGATTTTCTCACTCGAAACCCTCGTCGGATCACGGCGCCCAGAGTAAAGGAACATCGGATGCGCCCTCGCCTGGAGTGGCTGCACCCGACGCTCAAGAAACACCCGGATAATGTCGACACCGTTCACCTCCTTCTCAGGAATCAATTGGACCTCCTCCACCCGACGGTACAAGGCCTCTATCTCCGCCACCTCACCGTCTAAGATCTGATTTTTCCAGGACCTCTTCTTCACAATCAACTGGGAAGGGTCAAAAGGAACAAGACCAAAATCTTGCCCAGGCAGCACGGAGTCACGGATGTAAAACCATTTCCTCCGCCAGTACTGGACAGATTCGGACATGGAGAAGGAAAAGAATTGGACATCGGGACTAAGAGAGATGATGAAACCCCCAATGGGATACACACCATCCGAACCAGACTGCCTCCTCACGGAATATAGCTTCCGGAAGAGGCCAAAGTGCGGCTCAATGCCAAGCCAACACTCGCAAAGAGTGATAAAACACACAATGTGGAGAAGGGAGTTGGGAGACAGATGATGGAGTTGAACCCCATAGAAGAAGAGCAGTCCACGAAGGAAGTCATGGACTGGATACGAAAACCCACGCAAAACAAAGGCGACGAACATAACCCGGTACCCAGATGGGGGACGGGGGATTACCTCATTGCCGGGGAGTTTCACGGCCGTCGCGTCCTGCGGGATTAGGCTCCGCTCGCGCAGCTTGCGAAGATCGCTTTCCCGCGTCTCTGATCGCCGCCAGCCACCATCGGTGACACGAGCAGCGGCGGCGCCCTTCTTGCCTCCGGCAGCGCTGGTCCCAACTGCAGATGAGGATTTCTTCTTCCCCATGGCGCTACGGCGGTGGTGGCGTTGCCAACGACGAAGACAAAGGAAATGCGAAAGGAAATCTCAGCACGCAGCAAGAATCGCTCGAGCGCAAGGAAGCAATGGACAGATGAACTGCTGCGGTAAAAGACATACCACGATTTCACCACGGATTATAACAGCAAAGACGACGCACGCTGGCCGTCCATCGAGAAGACCTAACGCCAACGGCAGATCTGGCCGTACACGTGTCAGCACCAAAACGAACCGTCGTTCCCACGACGTCCACTACGCGCAGAGATCGAGGAAACGCCGTAATCATCCCCACGCCACGCGTGACCGGTCAATTCAAAGTCAGGAAGTGGGACCCACACTTCGTCAAGTCAAGTCATCTCTGGCGCAGCAGACGCTTGAGGTCATTGATCGTCAGCACTGACGTCATCAAAAGCTATACTAGCACCAAACTTCGGCTACACAGCTAAGAGTACTCACTCGAATCTACGATTCGACTAAATACTCGGGGGCTACTCCTATCAGGAGCGCTAGTCGCGCACCTGATGTACTTACGGACAGCGGTACGCCCACGTGATTTTCCCACTACCGTTGCATGATACAAGACTCGAGTCTCTGCCCGAGTCTACGACTCCGCCAGACACTCGGGGGCTACTCCAAACTGGAGCGATGGCCGTTCACACACAAGAGCTTCGAGTCCTACGTCGAGTTCACGACTCCACTACGGACTCGGGGGCTACTCCCATAGGGAGGAAGGATTTCAGCATCCGAAAATTTTCGAGTCCTACGGACTAAACAACTGAGCAATGCTTGCACTAAAAGTCTCCGCTCGAGTCTACGACTCGAACAGACACTCGGGGGCTACTCCCATAGGGAGCGCTGGTCGCGCACCCTATGAAATCTTCGACTGCGATCTTCCGTATCCGCATGCAAAAACTTTTCGGCAACTCTGCCCCAATTAATGCTAAGTGAATAACATCCTCCTTGGCCACCCGAAACACCTCCGCGGTGATAAACATTCGGATGCTGCGTCTGCGACGCAAAGATAAGACCTACAGATACCATCTGATGGCCTGGCAACGCACCTGACTGCGCTCTGCTAGTATAAATCCATGCCAGTAGGCGTGATGAAAAAACCCGACGGACGCGTTGGGTACATCATTTAAAATCACTGGAATTCCACTCCTGTAAGTCCTCCGCGGCCTGAGTCGAATTACGCCAGCATATGTTCCGGGTTCGAGTCGAGGGACTCGCACCTGAAGAAGATCGTGTTGTTTTGTCCTAAGACGATTAACTGACCCTGATCCGTCGGGTGAGTCAGGCACATGCATCAACAATCCCTACACATTCTCTTGAAAGACAGAGTTACACCCGAAGGATTGAAGAGTCCTCAGCCGAATCTACGATTCGACTGAACACTCGGGGGCTACTGACATGGTTATACCCGACGGGTACATAACTTCAGCATACCTGGTCCAGCCCAAGGAAGGCCCACAGCAGACATACGCTGGCCCATGAAGATTTTCGGGTGGCCAAGGCCCATGACGACTTCGGATCCTTGGAGAGCAAGACTAGAGTTCGAATACAACTTGTAACCTACTCGTATCGGTACCTGAGACCTAGCCTCCTCATATATAAAAGCTAGGAGGGGCCAACGAGCAGGACAGATCCATCCTTTTCGTACACGCCTCCACGCCAGATCGAATCTGCGCACCCTGTAACTTTCGGTTCCGCCATAATCAAAGAGCAGACAAGCAGGAGTAGGGTTTTCCCTCCGGGGGCCTGAACCTGGGTAAATCTCATGTCCCCTGGTTGCTTGTCTGTTAACCGTGCCACGATCTCCAGCATCCCCATCTTCTCCAAAACCCAAGTCCATAACAATGGGCATTGACGAGATTAAACCTCGCCAACTCTAATGCTGGTTTTAGTTTAAGAACACATATGGATCCATATGTGGTTTGTGGAGAAGAACACACATGCAATGACACTAGTTGATCCATGTGTGGTTTGTGGAAAGAACACACATGCAATGACACTGGTTGATCCATATGTAGTTTGTGGAAAGAACACACGTGCAATGACACCGGTTGATCCATGTGAAGTTTGTGGATATAACACACATGCAATGACTCTAGTGGGTCCATATGTGGTTTGTGAAAAGAACACACATGCAATGACCACTGGTTGATCCATATGTGGTTTCTGGAAAGAACACACATGTAATGACTCTAGTGGGTCCATATGTGGTCTGTGAAAAGAACACACATGCAATGACCACTGGTTGATCCATATGTGGTTTGTGGAAACAACACACATGCAGTGAACACTGGTGGATCCATATGTTGTTTGTGAAAAGAACACACATGCAATGACTCTAGTGCTGGTTTTAGTATAAGAACACACAAGCAATGACTCTAGTGGGTCCATATGTGATTTGTGGAAAGAACACACATGCAATGACACTAGTTGATCCATGTGTGGTTTGTGGAAAGAACAGACATGCAATGCCATTGGTTGATCCATGTGTGGTTTGTGGAAATAACACACATGCAATGACTCTAATGGATCCATATGTGGTTTGTGGAAAAGAACACACAAGCAATGACCACTGGTTGATCCATGTGTTGTTTCTGGAAAGAACACACATGCAATGACACTAGTTGATCCATGTGTGGTTTGTGGAAAGAACACACATGCAATGACACTGGTTGATCCATATGTGGTTTGTGGAAAGAACAGACGTGCAATGACACCGGTTGATCCATGTGTGGTTTGTGGATAGAACACACATGCAATGACTCTAGTGGGTCCATATGTGGTTTGTGAAAAGAACACACATGCAATGACCACTGGTTGATCCATATGTGGTTTGTGGAAGAACACACATGCAACAACTCTAGTGGGTCCATATGTGGTTTGTGAAAAGAACACGCATGCAATAACCACTTGTTGATCCATATGTGGTTTGTGGAAACAACACACATGCAGTGAACACTGGTGGATCCATATATTGTTTGTGAAAAGACCACACATGCAATGACTCTAATGCTGGTTTTAGTATAAGAACACACAAGCAATGATTCTAGTGGGTTTATATGTGATTTGTGGAAAGAACACACATGCAATGACTGGTTGATCCATGTGTGGTTTGTGGAAAGAACACATATGCAATGACTCTAGTGGTTGATCCATGTGTGTTTTGTGGAAATAACACACATGCAATGACTCTAGTGCTGGTTTTAGTATAACAACACACATGCAATGACTCTAGTGGGTCCACATGTGGTTTGTAAAAAGAACACACATGCAATGACCACTGGTTGATCCATATGTGGTTTGTGAAAAAGAACACACATGCAATTAACACTGGTGGATCCATAAGTGGTTTGTGGAAAGAACACACATGCAGTGACTCTAATGCTGGTTTTAGTTTAAGAACACATATGGATCCATATGTGGTTTGTGGAGACGAACATACATGTAATGACCCTAGTTGATCCATGTGTGGTTTGTGGAAAGAACACACATGCAATGACACTGGTTGATCCATATGTGGTTTGTGGAAAGAACACACGTGCAATGATACCGGTTGATCCATGTGTGGTTTGTGGATAGAACACACATGCAATGACTCTAGTGGGTCCATATGTGGTTTGTGAAAATAACACACATGCAATGACCACTGGTTGATCCATATGTGGTTTGTGGAAAGAACACACATGCAATGACTCTAGTGGGTCCATACGTGGTCTATGAAAAGAACACACATGCAATGACCACTGGTTGATCCATATATGGTTTGTGGAAAGAACACACATGTAGTGAACACTGGTGGATCCATATGTTGTTTGTGAAAAGAACACACATGCAATGACTCTAGTGCTGGTTTTAGTATAAGAAAACACAAGCAATGACTCTAGTGGGTCCATATGTGATTTGTGGAAAGAACACACATGCAATGACACTAGTTGATCCATGTGTGGTTTGTGGAAAGAACACACATGCAATGCCAATGGTTGATCCATGTGTGGTTTGTGGAAATAACACACATGCAATGACTCTAATGGATCCATATGTGGTTTGTGGAAAAGAACACACATGCAATGACCACTGGTTGATCCATTTGTTATTTCTAGAAAGAAAACACATGCAATGACACTAATTGATCCATGTGTGGTTTGTGGAAAGAACACACATGCAATGACACTGGTTGATCCATATGTGGTTTGTGGAAAGAACACACGTGCAATGACACCGGTTGATCCATGTGTGGTTTGTGGATAGAACACACATGCAATGACTCTAGTGGGTCCATACGTGGTTTGTGAAAAGAACACACATGCAATGACCACTGGTTGATCCATATGTGGTTTGTGGAAAGAACACACATGCAATGACTCTAGTGGGTCCATATGTGGTTTGTGAAAAGAGCACACATGCAATAACCACTTGTTGATCCATATGTGGTTTGTGGAAACAACACACATGAAGTGAACACTGGTGGATCCATATGTTGTTTGTGAAAAGACCACACATGCAATGACTCTAATGCTGGTTTTAGTATAAGAACACACAAGCAATGACTCTAGTGGGTCCATATGTGATTTGTGGAAAGAACACCCATGCAATGACACTAGTTGATCCATGTGTGGTTTGTGCAAAGAACACACATCCAATGACTCTAGTGGTTGATCCACGTGTGGTTTGTGGAAATAACAAACATGCAATGACTCTAGTGCTGTTTTTAGTATAAGAACACACATGCAATGACTCTAGTGGGTCCACATGTGGTTTGTGAAAAGAACACACATGCAATGACCACTGGTTGATCCATATGTGGTTTGTGTAAAACAACACATATGCAATGAACACTGGTGGATCCATAAGTGGTTTGTGGAAAGAACACACATGCAGTGACTCTAATGCTGGTTTTAGTTTAAGAACACATATGGATCCATATGTGGTTTGTGGAGAAGAACATACATGCAATGACACTAGTTGATCCATGTGTGGTTTGTGGAAAGAACACACATGCAATGACACTGGTTGATCCATATGTGGTTTGTGGAAAGAACTCACGTGCAATGACACCGGTTGATCCATGTGTGGCGTGTGGATAGAACACACATGCAATGACTCTAGTGGGTCCATATGTGGTTTGTGAAAAGTACACACATGCAATGACCACTGGTTGATCCATATGTGGTTGGTGGAAATAACACACATGAAATGACTCTAGTGGGTCCATATGTGGTTTGTGAAAACAACACACATGCAATGAGCACTGGTTGATCCATATGTGGTTTGTGGAAAGAACACACATGCAATGCCACTGGTTGATCCATGTGTGGTTTGTGGAAAGAACACACATGCAATGACTCTAGTGCTAGTTTTAGTATAAGAACACACATGCAATGACTCTAATGGATCCATATGTGGTTTGTGGAAAAGAACACACATGCAATGACCACTGGTTAATTGATGTGTGGTTTATGGAAAGAACACAAATGCAATGACTCTAGTGGGTCCACTTGTGGTTTGTGAAATGAACACACATGCATTGACCACTGGTTGACCCATATGTGGTTTTTGGAAAAGAACACACATGAAATGAACACTGGTGGATCCATAAGTGGTTTGTGGAAAGAACACACATGTAGTGACTCTAATGCTGGTTTTACTTTAAGAACACACAAGCAATGACTCTTGTGGGTCCATATGTGATTTGTGGAAAGAACACACATTAAATGACACTAGTTGATCCATGTGTGGTTTGTGGAAAGAACACACATGCAATGCCATTGGTTGATCCATGTGTGGTTTGTGGAAATAACACACATGCAATGACTCTAATGGATCCATATGTGGTTTGTGGAAAAGAACACACATGCAATGACCACTGGTTGATCCATGTGTGGTTTGTGGAAAGAACACACATGCAATGACACAAGTTGATCATGTGTGGTTTGTGGAAAGAACACACATGCAATGACACTAGTTGATCCATATGTGGTTTGTGGAAAGAACACACGTGCAATGACACCGGTTGATCCATGTGTGGTTTGTGGATAGAACACACATGCAATGACACTAGTGGGTCCATACGTGGTTTGTGAAAAGAACACACATGCAATGACCACTGGTTGATCCATATGTGATTTGTGGAAAGAACACACATGCAATGACTCTAGTGGTTGATCCATGTGTGTTTTGTGGAAATAACACACACGCAATGACTCTAGTGTTGGTTTTAGTATAACAACACACATGCAATGACTCTAGTGGGTCCACATGTGGTTTGTAAAAAGAACACACATGCAATGACCACTGGTTGATCCATATGTGGTTTGTGAAAAAGAACACACATGCAATTAACACTGGTGGATCCATAAGTGGTTTGTGGAAAGAACACACATGCAGTGACTCTAATGCTGGTTTTAGTTTAAGAACACATATGGATCCATATGTGGTTTGTGGAGACGAACATACATGTAATGACCCTAGTTGATCCATGTGTGGTTTGTGGAAAGAACACACATGCAATGACACTGGTTGATCCATATGTGGTTTGTGGAAAGAACACACGTGCAATGACACCGGTTGATCCATGTGTGGTTTGTGGATAGAACACACATGCAATGACTCTAGTGGGTCCATATGTGGTTTGTGAAAATAACACACATGCAATGACCACTGGTTGATCCATATGTGGTTTGTGGAAAGAACACACATGCAATGACTCTAGTGGGTCCATACGTGGTCTATGAAAAGAACACACATGCAATGACCACTGGTTGATCCATATATGGTTTGTGGAAAGAACACACATGTAGTGAACACTGGTGGATCCATATGTTGTTTGTGAAAAGAACACACATGCAATGACTCTAGTGCTGGTTTTAGTATAAGAAAACACAAGCAATGACTCTAGTGGGTCCATATGTGATTTGTGGAAAGAACACACATGCAATGACACTAGTTGATCCATGTGTGGTTTGTGGAAAGAACACACGTGCAATGCCAATGGTTGATCCATGTGTGGTTTGTGGAAATAACACACATGCAATGACTCTAATGGATCCATATGTGGTTTGTGGAAAAGAACACACATCCAATGACCACTGGTTGATCCATTTGTTATTTCTAGAAAGAAAACACATGCAATGACACTAATTGATCCATGTGTGGTTTGTGGAAAGAACACACATGCAATGACACTGGTTGATCCATATGTGGTTTGTGGAAAGAACACACGTGCAATGACACCGGTTGATCCATGTGTGGTTTGTGGATAGAACACACATGCAATGACTCTAGTGGGTCCATACGTGGTTTGTGAAAAGAACACACATGCAATGACCACTGGTTGATCCATATGTGGTTTGTGGAAAGAACACACATGCAATGACTCTAGTGGGTCCATATGTGGTTTGTGAAAAGAGCACACATGCAATAACCACTTGTTGATCCATATGTGGTTTGTGGAAACAACACACATGAAGTGAACACTGGTGGATCCATATGTTGTTTGTGAAAAGACCACACATGCAATGACTCTAATGCTGGTTTTAGTATAAGAACACACAAGCAATGACTCTAGTGGGTCCATATGTGATTTGTGGAAAGAACACCCATGCAATGACACTAGTTGATCCATGTGTGGTTTGTGCAAAGAACACACATCCAATGACTCTAGTGGTTGATCCACGTGTGGTTTGTGGAAATAACAAACATGCAATGACTCTAGTGCTGTTTTTAGTATAAGAACACACATGCAATGACTCTAGTGGGTCCACATGTGGTTTGTGAAAAGAACACACATGCAATGACCACTGGTTGATCCATATGTGGTTTGTGTAAAACAACACATATGCAATGAACACTGGTGGATCCATAAGTGGTTTGTGGAAAGAACACACATGCAGTGACTCTAATGCTGGTTTTAGTTTAAGAACACATATGGATCCATATGTGGTTTGTGGAGAAGAACATACATGCAATGACACTAGTTGATCCATGTGTGGTTTGTGGAAAGAACACACATGCAATGACACTGGTTGATCCATATGTGGTTTGTGGAAAGAACTCACGTGCAATGACACCGGTTGATCCATGTGTGGCGTGTGGATAGAACACACATGCAATGACTCTAGTGGGTCCATATGTGGTTTGTGAAAAGTACACACATGCAATGACCACTGGTTGATCCATATGTGGTTGGTGGAAATAACACACATGAAATGACTCTAGTGGGTCCATATGTGGTTTGTGAAAACAACACACATGCAATGAGCACTGGTTGATCCATATGTGGTTTGTGGAAAGAACACACATGCAATGCCACTGGTTGATCCATGTGTGGTTTGTGGAAAGAACACACATGCAATGACTCTAGTGCTAGTTTTAGTATAAGAACACACATGCAATGACTCTAATGGATCCATATGTGGTTTGTGGAAAAGAACACACATGCAATGACCACTGGTTAATTGATGTGTGGTTTATGGAAAGAACACAAATGCAATGACTCTAGTGGGTCCACTTGTGGTTTGTGAAATGAACACACATGCATTGACCACTGGTTGACCCATATGTGGTTTTTGGAAAAGAACACACATGAAATGAACACTGGTGGATCCATAAGTGGTTTGTGGAAAGAACACACATGTAGTGACTCTAATGCTGGTTTTACTTTAAGAACACACAAGCAATGACTCTTGTGGGTCCATATGTGATTTGTGGAAAGAACACACATTAAATGACACTAGTTGATCCATGTGTGGTTTGTGGAAAGAACACACATGCAATGCCATTGGTTGATCCATGTGTGGTTTGTGGAAATAACACACATGCAATGACTCTAATGGATCCATATGTGGTTTGTGGAAAAGAACACACATGCAATGACCACTGGTTGATCCATGTGTGGTTTGTGGAAAGAACACACATGCAATGACACAAGTTGATCATGTGTGGTTTGTGGAAAGAACACACATGCAATGACACTAGTTGATCCATATGTGGTTTGTGGAAAGAACACACGTGCAATGACACCGGTTGATCCATGTGTGGTTTGTGGATAGAACACACATGCAATGACACTAGTGGGTCCATACGTGGTTTGTGAAAAGAACACACATGCAATGACCACTGGTTGATCCATATGTGATTTGTGGAAAGAACACACATGCAATGACTCTAGTGGTTGATCCATGTGTGTTTTGTGGAAATAACACACACGCAATGACTCTAGTGTTGGTTTTAGTATAACAACACACATGCAATGACTCTAGTGGGTCCACATGTGGTTTGTAAAAAGAACACACATGCAATGACCACTGGTTGATCCATATGTGGTTTGTGAAAAAGAACACACATGCAATTAACACTGGTGGATCCATAAGTGGTTTGTGGAAAGAACACACATGCAGTGACTCTAATGCTGGTTTTAGTTTAAGAACACATATGGATCCATATGTGGTTTGTGGAGACGAACATACATGTAATGACCCTAGTTGATCCATGTGTGGTTTGTGGAAAGAACACACATGCAATGACACTGGTTGATCCATATGTGGTTTGTGGAAAGAACACACGTGCAATGACACCGGTTGATCCATGTGTGGTTTGTGGATAGAACACACATGCAATGACTCTAGTGGGTCCATATGTGGTTTGTGAAAATAACACACATGCAATGACCACTGGTTGATCCATATGTGGTTTGTGGAAAGAACACACATGCAATGACTCTAGTGGGTCCATACGTGGTCTATGAAAAGAACACACATGCAATGACCACTGGTTGATCCATATATGGTTTGTGGAAAGAACACACATGTAGTGAACACTGGTGGATCCATATGTTGTTTGTGAAAAGAACACACATGCAATGACTCTAGTGCTGGTTTTAGTATAAGAAAACACAAGCAATGACTCTAGTGGGTCCATATGTGATTTGTGGAAAGAACACACATGCAATGACACTAGTTGATCCATGTGTGGTTTGTGGAAAGAACACACGTGCAATGCCAATGGTTGATCCATGTGTGGTTTGTGGAAATAACACACATGCAATGACTCTAATGGATCCATATGTGGTTTGTGGAAAAGAACACACATCCAATGACCACTGGTTGATCCATTTGTTATTTCTAGAAAGAAAACACATGCAATGACACTAATTGATCCATGTGTGGTTTGTGGAAAGAACACACATGCAATGACACTGGTTGATCCATATGTGGTTTGTGGAAAGAACACACGTGCAATGACACCGGTTGATCCATGTGTGGTTTGTGGATAGAACACACATGCAATGACTCTAGTGGGTCCATACGTGGTTTGTGAAAAGAACACACATGCAATGACCACTGGTTGATCCATATGTGGTTTGTGGAAAGAACACACATGCAATGACTCTAGTGGGTCCATATGTGGTTTGTGAAAAGAGCACACATGCAATAACCACTTGTTGATCCATATGTGGTTTGTGGAAACAACACACATGAAGTGAACACTGGTGGATCCATATGTTGTTTGTGAAAAGACCACACATGCAATGACTCTAATGCTGGTTTTAGTATAAGAACACACAAGCAATGACTCTAGTGGGTCCATATGTGATTTGTGGAAAGAACACCCATGCAATGACACTAGTTGATCCATGTGTGGTTTGTGCAAAGAACACACATCCAATGACTCTAGTGGTTGATCCACGTGTGGTTTGTGGAAATAACAAACATGCAATGACTCTAGTGCTGTTTTTAGTATAAGAACACACATGCAATGACTCTAGTGGGTCCACATGTGGTTTGTGAAAAGAACACACATGCAATGACCACTGGTTGATCCATATGTGGTTTGTGTAAAACAACACATATGCAATGAACACTGGTGGATCCATAAGTGGTTTGTGGAAAGAACACACATGCAGTGACTCTAATGCTGGTTTTAGTTTAAGAACACATATGGATCCATATGTGGTTTGTGGAGAAGAACATACATGCAATGACACTAGTTGATCCATGTGTGGTTTGTGGAAAGAACACACATGCAATGACACTGGTTGATCCATATGTGGTTTGTGGAAAGAACTCACGTGCAATGACACCGGTTGATCCATGTGTGGCGTGTGGATAGAACACACATGCAATGACTCTAGTGGGTCCATATGTGGTTTGTGAAAAGTACACACATGCAATGACCACTGGTTGATCCATATGTGGTTGGTGGAAATAACACACATGAAATGACTCTAGTGGGTCCATATGTGGTTTGTGAAAACAACACACATGCAATGAGCACTGGTTGATCCATATGTGGTTTGTGGAAAGAACACACATGCAATGCCACTGGTTGATCCATGTGTGGTTTGTGGAAAGAACACACATGCAATGACTCTAGTGCTAGTTTTAGTATAAGAACACACATGCAATGACTCTAATGGATCCATATGTGGTTTGTGGAAAAGAACACACATGCAATGACCACTGGTTAATTGATGTGTGGTTTATGGAAAGAACACAAATGCAATGACTCTAGTGGGTCCACTTGTGGTTTGTGAAATGAACACACATGCATTGACCACTGGTTGACCCATATGTGGTTTTTGGAAAAGAACACACATGAAATGAACACTGGTGGATCCATAAGTGGTTTGTGGAAAGAACACACATGTAGTGACTCTAATGCTGGTTTTACTTTAAGAACACACAAGCAATGACTCTTGTGGGTCCATATGTGATTTGTGGAAAGAACACACATTAAATGACACTAGTTGATCCATGTGTGGTTTGTGGAAAGAACACACATGCAATGCCATTGGTTGATCCATGTGTGGTTTGTGGAAATAACACACATGCAATGACTCTAATGGATCCATATGTGGTTTGTGGAAAAGAACACATATGCAATGACCACTGGTTGATCCATGTGTGGTTTGTGGAAAGAACACACATGCAATGACACAAGTTGATCCATGTGTGGTTTGTGGAAAGAACACACATGCAATGACACTAGTTGATCCATATGTGGTTTGTGGAAAGAACACACGTGCAATGACACCGGTTGATCCATGTGTGGTTTGTGGATAGAACACACATGCAATGACACTAGTGGGTCCATACGTGGTTTGTGAAAAGAACACACATGCAATGACCACTGGTTGATCCATATGTGATTTGTGGAAAGAACACACATGCAATGACACTAGTTGATCCATGTGTGGTTTGTGGAAAGAACACACATGCAATGCCATTGGTTGATCCATGTGTGGTTTGTGGAAATAACACACATGCAATGACTCTAATGGATCCATACGTGGTTTGTGGAAAAGAACACACATGCAATGACCACTGGTTGATCCATGTGTGGTTTGTGGAAAGAACACACATGCAATGACACTAGTTGATCCATGTGTGGTTTGTGGAAAGAACACACATGCAATGACACTGGTTGATCCATATGTGGTTTGTGGAAAGAACACACGTGCAATGACACCGGTTGATCCATGTGTGGTTTGTGGATAGAACACACATGCAATGACACTAGTGGGTCCATACGTGGTTTGTGGAAAGAACACACATGCAATGCCACTGGTTGATCCATGTGTGGTTTGTCGAAAGAACACACATGCAATGACTCTAGTGCTAGTTTTAGTATAAGAACACACAAGCAATGACTCTAGTGGGTCCATATGTGATTTGTGGAAAGAACACGCATGCAATGACACTGGTTGATCCATGTGTGGTTTATGGAAAGAACACACATGCAATGCCATTGGTTGATCCATGTGTGGTTTGTGGAAATAACACACATGCAATGACTCTAATGGTTCCATATGTGGTTTGTGGAAAAGAACACACATGCAATGACCACTGGTTGATCCATGTGTGGTTTGTGGAAGGAACACACATGCAATGACCATTGGTTGATCCATGTGTGGTTTGTGGAAAGAACACACATGCAATGACACTAGTTGATCCATGTGTGGTTTGTGGAAAGAACACACATGCAATGACACTGGTTGATCCATATGTGGTTTGTGGAAAGAACACACGTGCGATGACACCGGTTGATCCATGTGTGGTTTGTGGATAGAACACACATGCAATGACACTAGTGGGTCCATACGTGGTTTGTGAAAAGAACACACATGCAATGACCACTGGTTGATCCATATGTGGTTTGTGGAAAGAACACACATGCAATGACTCTAGTGGGTCCATATGTGGTTTGTGAAAAGACACACATGCAATAACCACTGGTTGATCCATATGTGGTTTGTGGAAACAACACACATGAAGTGAACACTGGTGGATCCATATGTTGTTTGTGAAAAGAACACACATGCAATGACTCTAGTGCTGGTTTTAGTATAAGAACACACAGGCAATGACTCTAGTGGGTCCATATGTGATTTGTGGAAAGAACACACACGCAATGACACTGGTTGATCCATGTGTGGTTTGTGGAAAGAACACACATGCACTGACTCTAGTGGTTGATCCATGTATGGTTTGTGGAAATAGCACAGATGCAATGACTCTAGTGCTGATTTTTGTATAGGAACACACATGCAATGACTCTAGTGGGTCCACATGTGGTTTGTGAAAAGAACACACATGCAATGACCACTGGTTGATCCATATGTGGTTTGTGGAAAAGAACACACATGCAATGAACACTGGTGGATCCATAAGTGGTTTGTTGAAAGAACACACATGCAGTGACTCTAATGCTGGTTTTAGTTTAAGAACACATATGGATCCATATGTGGTTTGTGGAGAAGAACACACATGCAATGATACTAGTTGATCCATGTGTGGTTTGTGGAAAGAACACACATGCAATGACACTGGTTGATCCATATGTGGTTTGTGGAAAGAACACACGCGCAATGACACCGGTTGATCCATGTGTGGTGTGTGGATAGAACACACATGCAATGACCACTGGTTGATCCATATGTGGTTTGTGGAAAGAACACACATGCAATGACTCTAGTGGGTCCATATGTTGTTTGTGAAAACAACACACATGCAATGACCACTGGTTGATCCATATGTGGTTTGTGGAAAGAACACACATGCAATACCACTGGTTGATCGATGTGTGGTTTGTCGAAAGAACACACATGCAATGACTCTAGTGCTAGTTTTAGTATAAGAACACACAAGCAATGACTCTAGTGGGTCCATATGTGATTTGTGGAAAGAACAGGCATGCAATGACACTGGTTGATCCATGTGTGGTTTGTGGAAAGAACACACATGCAATGCCATTGGTTGATCCATGTGTGGTTTGTGGAAATAACACACATGCAATGACTCTAAAGGATCCATATGTGGTTTGTGGAAAAGAACACACATGCAATGACCACTGGTTGATCTAGGTGTGGTTTGTGGAAGGAACACACATGCAATGACACTAGTTGATCCATGTGTGGTTTGTGGAAAGAACACACATGTAATGACACTGGCTGATCCATATGTGGTTTGTGGAAAGAACACACGTGCAATGACACCGGTTGATCCATGTGTGGTTTGTGGATAGAACACACATGTAATGACTCTAGTGGGTCCATATGTGGTTTGTGAAAAGAACACACATGCAATGACCACTGGTTTATCCATACGTGGTTTGTGGAAAGAACACACATGGAATGACTCTAGTGGGTCCATATGTGGTTTGTGAAAACAACACACATGCAATGACCACTGGTTGATCTATATGTGTTTTCTTGAAAGAATACACTTGCAATGCCACTGGTTGATCCATGTGTGGTTTGTCGAAAGAACACACATGCAATGACTCTAGTGCTAGTTTTAGTATAAGAACACACAAGCAATGACTCTTGTGGGTCCATATGTGATTTGTGGAAAGAACACGCATGCAATGACACTGGTTGATCCATGTGTGGTTTGTGGAAAGAACACACATGCAATGCCATTGGTTGATCAATGTGTGGTTTGTGGAAATAACACACATGCAATGACTCTAATGGATCCATATGTGGTTTGTGGAAAAGAACACACATGCAATGACCACTGGTTGATCCATGTGTGGTTGGTGGAAGGAACACACATGCAATGACCATTGGTTGATCCATGTGTGGTTTGTGGAAAGAACACACATGCAATGACACTAGTTGATCCATGTGTGGTTTGTGGAAAGAACACACATGATATGACACTGGTTGATCCATATGTGGTTTGTGGAAAGAACACACGTGCGATGACACTGGTTGATCCATGTGTGGTTTGTGAATAGAACACACATGCAATGACACTAGTGGGTCCATACGTGGTTTGTGAAAAGAACACACATGGAATGACTCTAGTGGGTCCATATGTGGTTTGTGAAAACAACACACATGCAATGACCACTGGTTGATCCATATGTGGTTTGTGGAAAGAACAGACGTGCAATGACACCGGTTGATCCATGTGTGGTTTGTGGATAGAACACACATGCAATGACTCTAGTGGGTCCATATGTGGTTTGTGAAAAGAACACACATGCAATGACCACTGGTTGATCAATATGTGGTTTGTGGAAAGAACACACGTGCAATGACACCGGTTGATCCATGTGTGGTTTGTGGATAGAACACACATGTAATGACTCTAGTGGGTCCATATGTGGTTTGTGAAAAGAACACACATGCAATGACCACTGGTTGATCCATATGTGGTTTGTGGAAAGAACACACATGGAATGACTCTAGTGGGTCCATATGTGATTTGTGAAAACAACACACATGCATTGCCACTGGTTGATCCATGTGTGGTTTGTGGAAAGAACACACATGCAATGACTCTAGTACTAGTTTTAGTATAAGAACACACATGCAATGACTAATGGATCCATATGTGGTTTCTGCAAAAAGAACACACATGCAATGACCACTGGTTAATCCATGTGTGGTTTGTGGAAAGAACACACATGCAATGACAGTGGTGTATCCATGTGTGGTTTGTGGAAAGAACACACATGCAATGAGTCTAGTGCTGGTTTTAGTATAAGAACACACATACAATGACTCTAGTGGGTCCTCATGTGGTTTGTGAAATGAACACACATGCATTGACCACTGGTTGATCCATATGTGGTTTGTGGAAAAGAACACACATGCAATGAACACTGGTGGATCCATAAGTGGTTTGTGGAAAGATCACACATGTAGTGACTCTAATGTTGGTTTTAGTTTAAGTACACACAAGCAATGACTCTCGTGGGTCCATATGTGATTTGTGGAAAGAACACACATGCAATGACACTGGTCAATCCATGTGTGGTTTGTGGAAAGAACACATATGCACTGACTCTACTGGTTGATCCATGTGTGGTTCATGGAAATAACACACATGCAATGACTCTAGTGGGTCCACATGTGGTTTGTGAAAAGAACACACATGCAATGACCACTGGTTTATCCATATGTGGTTTGTGGGAAAGAACACACATGCGATGAACACTGGTGGATCCATAAGTGGTTTGTTGAAAGAACACACATGAAGTGACTCTAATGCTGGTTTTAGTTTAAGAACACTAATGGATCCATATGTGGTTTGTGGAGAAGAACACATATGCAATGACACTACTTGATGCATGTGTGGTTTGTGGAAAGAACACACATGCAATGACACTGGTTGATCCATATGTGGTTTGTGGAAAGAACACACGTGCAATGACACCGGTTGATCCATGTGTGGTGTGTGGATAGAACACACATGCAATGACCACTGGTTGATCCATATGTGGTTTTTGGAAAGAACACACATGCAATGACTCTAGTGGGTCCATATGTGGTTTGTGAAAACAACACACATGCAATGACCACTGGTTGATCCATATGTGGTTTGTGGAAAGAACACACATGCCATACCACGGGTTGATCCATGTGTGGTTTGTCGAAAGAACACACATGCAATGACTCTAGTGCTAGTTTTAGTATAAGAACACACATGCAATGACTCTAATGGATCCATATGTGGTTTGTGGAAAAGAACACACATGCAATGACCACTGGTTGATTCATGTGTGGTTTGTGGAAATAACACACATGCAATGACGGTGGTGTATCCATGTGTGGTTTGTGGAAACAACACACATGCAGTGAACACTGGTGGATCCATATGTTGTTTCTGAAAAGAACATATATGCAATGACTCTAGTGCTGGTTTTAGTATGAGAACACACAAGCAATGACTCTAGTGGGTCCATATGTGATTTGTCGAAAGAACACACATGCAATGACACTGGTTGATCCATGTGTGGTTTGTGGGAAGAACACACATGCAATGACTCTAGTGGTTGATCCATGTGTGTTTGTGGAAATAATACACATGCAATGACTCTAGTGCTGGTTTTAGTATAAGAACACACATGCAATGACTCTAGTGGGTCCACATGTGGTTTGTGAAAAGAACACACATGCAATGACCACTGGTTGATCCATATGTGGTTTGTGAAAAAGAACACACATGCAATTAACACTGGTGGATCCATAAGTGGTTTGTTGAAAGAACACACATGAAGTGACTCTAATGCTGGTTTTAGTTTAAGAACACATATGGATCCATCTGTGGTTTGTGGAGAAGAACACACATGCAATGACACTAGTTGATCCATGTGTGGTTTGTGGAAAGAACACACATGCAATGACACTGGTTGATCCATATGTGGTTTGTGGAAAGAACACACATGCAATGACACCGGTTGATCCATGTGTGGTGTGTGGATAGAACACACATGCAATGACCACTGGTTGATCCATATGTGGTTTATGGAATGAACACACATGCAATGACTCTAGTGGGTTCATATGTGGTTTGTGAAAATAACACACATGCAATGACCACTGGTTGATCCATATGGGGTTTGTGGAAAGAACACACATGCAATACCACTGGTTGATCCATGTGTGGTTTGTCGAAAGAACACACATGCAATGAATCTAGTGCTAGTTTTAGTATAAGAACACACATGCAATGACTCTAATGGATCCATATGTGGTTTGTGGAAAAGAACACACCTGCAATGACCACTGGTTGATCCATGTGTGGTTTGTGGAAATAACACACATGCAATGAGTCTAGTGCTGGTTTTAGTATAAGAACACACATGCAATAACTCTAGTGGGCCACATGTGGTTTGTGAAAAGAACACACATGCAATTACCACTGGTTGATCCATATGTGGTTTGTGGAAAAGAACACACATGAAATGAACACTGGTGGATCCATAAGTGGTTTGTGGAATGAACACACATGAAGTGACTCTAATGCTGGTTTTAGTATAAGAACACACAAGCAATGACTCTAGTGGGTCCATATGTGATTTGCCAAAAGAACATGCATGCAATGACACTGGTTGATCCATGTGTGGTTTGTGGAAAGAACACACATGCAATGCCTTTGGTTGATCCATGTGTGATTTGTGGAAATAACACACATGAAATGACTCTAATGGATCCGTATGTGGTTTGTGGAAAAGAACACACATGCAATGACTACTGGTTGATCCATGTGTGGTTTGTGGAAAGTACACACATGCAATGGCACTAGTTGATCCATGTGTGGTTTGTGGAAAGAACACACATGCAATGACACTGGTTGATCCATATGTGGTTTGTGGAAAGAACACACGTGCAATGGCACTGGTTGATCCATGTGTGGTTTATGGATAGAACACACATGAAATGACTCTAGTGGGTCCATATGTGGTTTGTGAAAAGAACACACATGCAATGACCACTGGTTGATCCATATGTGGTTTGTGGAAAGAACACACATGCAATGATTCTAGTGGGTCCATATGTAGTATGTGAGAAGAACACACATGCAATGACCACTGGTTGATCCATATGTGGTTTGTGGAAATAACACACATGTAGTGAACACTGGTGGATCCATATGTTGTTTCTGAAAAGAACAGACATGCAATGACTCTAGTGCTGGTTTTAGTATAAGAACACACAAGCAATGACTCTAGTGGGTCCATATGTGATTTGTGGAAAGAACACACATGCAATGACACTGGTTGATCCATGTGTGGTTTGTGGGAAGAACACACATGCAATGACTCTAGTGGTTGATCCATGTGTGGTTTGTGGAAATGTAAGGTCCCCAATCTTTAATAAGATTGAGCCCCCTGTGTTTACAATGCTAGTCCCTGGATCATTAGCTAGCATCCATAGTTAAGATGTAATATCAAGAAACAAAGGTCATAATACAACTTTATAACCAGGAATAACATAATTTTATTACATCAATCATAGCTCATTGGCTATTTACATTACATTGCAGCGGAATAACTATAAGCATGGGGTCCTTCATCTTCAAAGTGCCACAGGCAGATGTTGGTTGTAGACTTTGTAATCCTAATCAATCAATCTTCACTAAAATCAATCAAACCTGCAACATTACAAGTTACAGCCACAAGGGTCAATACATTTGAATTGTATTGGCAAGTGATACTATGGTAGTATAGTGGAGGCTATCATCTATATGCATTTGGCTAAGTGGAGTTGAGGCTTGCTTTGCTGAAAATAGATTTTTCCCTAACATTTTGAAAATACTAAGTTTTTGCTTGGCAAAATATTTCCCAAGGCATCTACCAATCAAAGACTGAAGATCCTTTCCAAGGCATCTACCAATCAAAGACTGAAGTTCTTGGCAAAATCATTTTTCCCCAATCAAAGATTTCAAGATCCTTGTACCAAGCCATCTCTCCATCAAAGATTGAAGATTTCAAACAACCCTTGTTCACCCACAAGTTTTATTTTAGAAATTGGAATGATGAGATTCTTGATTGCTTCCATGTCTTGATGCTCAAATTGTCCTTTACCAGGGACATGGCTAAGTACTTAGGTTTTACACTCTGCAGAGGTGGTGCACTTTCCCCACAAGACTTGGTTTCCCAAGACAAGATCCTTCAGAAGCTTTTCCTTAGACCATCATGGACGCGTTCCAACCTATCAAACACTACCACCAACTGTCCATATGGCTAAGTTCTTGCAACCTATATGATCATGGCAGAGCCCATATTGCCAAGTGGTTGCACTTGAAGCTTCTCAACATTTGACATCTCAAATCTCTTTGTTTCCTGGGTGGCCGTCCACAAGTGAGATACACTAAGGTAAACCATAAACATGGGCCTTGTGAACCACTCAACCAAAAACCACCAAGCAAGTCCCATTCCACCCAGGAGATTCATTAACTTAGTTGTTTTGTTAAATAAAACACAAGTCCTCAAACTTAGAATATTTTTCCATAGTGTGAATATATAAACCACCCTTGTTTTCTAGTAGCTAGGCTAAGCATGGCATGGCAACTTATCCTTAGGGAATTTTCCTAGCAACTCTACCATTCTAATCTACATAGGATTTCCCAACATCATTTGACAAAAGTAGCATGCAAGTCTTAGCAAAATATCTAATGCAAGTATAAAATATAGGAATGGAATATTCATGAAGATATCACTTGCCTTTTTGGTAGAGGGTATAAGTTCACTCCTTGTCCTTGCAACAATCACACTCTTCAAGTCACTACAATTCAATCAAGCAAGGCACAAACTCAATCTACCAATCAAGCAAACACAAATTCAATTTACATTCCAAACTAAAGTCAAACAAACAATTTTTCACACACAAAGTAATGGGATCTAAGTCATGCATAAGCATGCAAAGGTTGGTTCCATTGTAAGGATGGTCTTTACTAGGCTTCTAAACTTTGTAAGTTCCAAATTGGTCATTTACCAAAATGGCAAAGTTAAAGTAATGCATGCAAGCATGCCAAGCTTTGTTTTGTTTGAAAAAGTGGTTCCTAGTGGGTCATAGACATTTGGGCACAACTAATGGTCATTTTGTCAAGTGGCCAAATCAATTGCAAAAGGTTTCACTTTAAAAACCATTTTCAAAACAAAGTAACATTTTACTAGGGCATTAACCTATAGGGTTCACCAAGTATGTTTTCAATCACAAAACTTGGGGTTTGGGGTTAGTGAGTTTAAAACAAAACATTTTCCAAAGGTTTTCTTCCAAAACCATTTTTAATAAAAACCCACATTTCTACTTGACTAGAAATGGTTTTAAATCAAAAATTCCTTATTTTGTTTCACCAAATGAGTTGCTATTGCAAAACTTGGTGTTTTGGGTCAGTAGGTTTGGTTCAAAACATTTTCTCCAAAGTTTTTACTCAAAACCATTTTTCATAAACAAAACTATAGTTTTATTTGGCTAGAAATGGACTAAACTAATTAATCCATTCTAAACTTTTCCAAAATCATTTTCCGAAACATAGGTTGGTTCCTAGGGTCAGTAAGGTCACAACAAACCAATTTGCAAAGGTTTTAACCTTAAAATCATTTTTAAACAATTTTTCTACTCTAAACAAGCAATCAAATGTTTCTGCAAAATCAAGCAAACTAACTGTTACTATTTACTAAACTAAAGGCAGGTCTGGCTAGGGCTTGCTCTCTTGAATCCAACGACATAAAATTTGTAATTTTTGGACGTGTGGATCCAAAGATACAAGGGTTTGAAAATGGCACTTAAATCTGTTTTTCAAATTCTGTTTTAAAACAGATCTGGCCACGCGTCGCGTTCCTATTGGTCCATACCGGTTCGGCCGGATCAATCGCTGTGGAGTGTTGGATCAAGTTAGATCGCACGGTCCAGAGAACATACCCATTCGCGTTTAAGTGGTTCTATCGTACTCGCCTGATCTAGATCGAACGGCTGCTATTGCCTGGCCAAGAACTGGCGGCGCTGACGGTGGCTAGCGGCGGCGGAGCTGTCGGTCGATGATGGAGGCGACGCTACAGGAGGTGAGGGAGAAGGAGGAGTTGCTCACCGGGCTCAGGGGGTCACGGCGATGCTCAACGTGCCGACGGTTCATCAAGGAGCGCTCGGGGTCTGCGGCAATTCCTCACCGGAGTTCGTGGCGGCGTCGGGAGCTTCTGCTTGACGACGGGGATGGGGCTGCTGTCCACCAAAGGGCAAGAAACCGATGCGGTTAGATGCGCAAAGACACGGCGAATGTGTGCGTGAACGAGAAGGCGTGGGGCGGTCTGGTTCACCTGGAAGTCGTCGTCGTAGTTGCAGACAGACGGTGGCACTTGAAAGTTTGACGTAGTCGACGCTAGGGGGTGCCCGCGGTCGAATGAAGGACACGGGGAGAAGCGTCTGGGAGTGGTGAAGCTGCTAGGGTGTTCGGAAAGGCACGGGGTGGTGTGTACTGGCCTGGATTGGTCGGGGACGGTGGTCGGAGCTATGGCGATGCGAGCTCGAATTACGGCAGCCTCGGGGCAGAGAGGGAGCGGCGTGTGAGGGGAAAGGAGGAGGGAACGCTGGCGGTTAAATGGGCGTTGTCACGGCGAGGTTTAATGCACGGAATTACTGCGAATTGATCGCGGGGATTCAAGACAGCAACGGCAGCGAGGAGAGGGCGTGGTCATCGCGGGGTTGAAGACGATGAGCTGGCTGCGTGGGGTCGTCTCGTCAGCGAAAGAGGGGAAGGAGAAGTGGGTCCAGGCTGTCTGTGACTGAGTGGGTTCTTTCCGCGGTAAAGAAAAACGGTTCGCTCGGGGGGGGTCGGTTGGTCAGTGGGAAAAGAAACAAGGAAGATGGTCCACTGGTCATACACAATGCGGGTAAGTTTCTGAGTGAGAAAGAATGCTCCGGGGAAGAGAACAGGTGGGCTAGGTGGGCTGCTGCTGGGCCTTAGTGGGCTGGGTCTGTTGCACTATTTTTTTCTGTCTGTTTTCTTTTTCCTTTTCTAATTCTATTTTTCTGTTTTGAATTTCAATCAACATTTCAAACAACATTCAAACAATTCAAACAAACACTCAACTTTGTACTTTGAATTTGGTTCTGTTTAGCAACATAATCCAAATTCCAAAATAATTTAATATTTTTATTCATTTTAGGATCCATTCAATAATTAAATAAAATGGATCTTTAGTTATTTAATAAAATAGGGTTTGATTTAATTAATAAAATTTCCATTTAAAATCCAAATACTTTCAAAACCAAACCAGTAGGTTTTATTTGAAAATAAGGATATTTGGAAATCTTGTATTAACAAAATAACCTTTTATTTTAGGTTCCATTAATAATTAAATAAATGGACCTTAGTTAATAATCCATATAGGATTTGTTTATTTAAAAACCTTATTTTGAAATCCAAATAAAACCAACACACTTTAGTAGGTTTTATTTGAGAAAACAAAATACTTGGAAAACTTATTTAAAATAAGTTTTAGTGTTTATTTAAAATGGGAAAAGCCTTTACTTAAATAAAATTGGATATTTAAATCCTTATTATTTTATTTAAATAAATCTTTACTCATTTTATCAAAACAAAATATTTTATTTTATTTTAATAAATGTTTATCTTTATAAATCCCTTTAGGATTAAATGCTCACCAATTGGTATGGGTTTTTGGTAAGGGCTTTATTACCTTTGGAAATTCAATTTCCTTATCTTATTATATTCATAAGATTTTATTTATGGTTCCAACTAAGTGAAACCAACTTCTATGGTCTTTCTTGATCCTTTGTGAATATTTGTTGATCAATTTTGGTATGGATCAAATCCATGGATTTTGAGATAACTTGGAAATGATTTTCTTCCATTAGGGTTTTGGATTTATTTTCCAAGTGTTCAAATTTCCAGATACATTCATTGAGGAATGCATTTCTCTTGATTTGGATTTGTTGAACTCAAACTTTAACCAAAGTTTGTTCAGGATGGGATTTTAAGTTTCCTTTTAGAAACAAAAGTTTCTTTTCACCCTGATTTTCAACAAAATTTTATTTTGTTTATTTATTTTTCACATTACAAGATTTGGAAAATCTTGGGATGTGACAGGAAATAACACACATGCAATGACTCTAGTGCTGGTTTTAGTATAAGAACACACATGCAATGACTCTAATGGGTTCACATGTGGTTTGTGAAAAGAACACACATGCAATGACCACTGGTTGATCCATATGTGGTTTGTGAAAAAGAACACACATGCAATTAACACTGGTGGATCCATAAGTGGTTTGTTGAAAGAACACACATGAAGTGACTCTAATGCTGGTTTTAGTTTAAGAACACATATGGATCCATATGTGGTTTGTGGAGAAGAACACACATGCAATGACACTAGTTGATCCATGTGTGGTTTGTGGAAAGAACACACATGCAATGACACGGGTTGATCCATATGTGTTTTGTGGAAAGAACACACGTGCAATGACACCAGTTGATCCATGTGTGGTGTGTGGATAGAACACACATGCAATGACCACTGGTTGATCCATATGTGGTTTGTGGAAAGAACACACATGCAATGACTCTAGTGGGTCCATATGTGGTTTGTGAAAATAACACACATGCAATGACCACTGGTTGATCCATATGGGGTTTGTGGAAAGAACACATATGCAATGCCACTGGTTGATCCATGTGTGGTTTGTCAAAAGAACACACATGCAATGACTCTAGTGCTAGTTTTAGTATAAGAACACACATGCAATGACTCTAATGGATCCATATGTGGTTTGTGGAAAAGAACACACCTGCAATGACCACTGGTTGATCCATGTGTGGTTTGTGGAAATAACACACATGCAATGATAGTGGTGTATCCATGTGTGGTTTGTGAAAAGAACGCACATGCAATGAGTCTAGTGCTGGTTTTAGTATAAGAACACACATGCAATAAATCTAGTGGGTCCACATGTGGTTTGTGAAAAGAACACACATGCAATTACCACTGGTTGATCCATATGTGGTTTGTGGAAAAGAACACACATGAAATGAACACTGGTGGATCCATAAGTGGTTTGTGGAAAGAACACACATGCAGTGACTCTAATGTTGGTTTTAGTTTAAGAACACACAAGCGATGACTCTAGTGGGTCCATATGTGATTTGTGGAAAGAACACGCATGCAATGACACTGGTTGATCCATGTGTGGTGTGTGGAAAGGACACACATGCAATGCCATTGGTTGATCCATGTGTGGTTTTTGGAAATAACACACATGCAATGACTCTAATGGATCGATATGTGGTTTGTGGAAAAGAACACACATGCAATGACCACTGGTTGATCCATTTGTGGTTTGTGGAAAGAACACACATGCAATGATACTAGTTGATCCATGTGTTGTTTGTGGAAAGAACACACATGCAATGACACTGGTTGATCCATATGTGGTTTGTGGAAAGAACACACGTGCAAAGACACCGGTTGATCCATGTGTGGTTTGTGGATAGAACACACATGCAATGACTCTAGTGGGTCCATATGTGGTTTGTTAAAAGAACACACATGCAATGACTACTGGTTTATCCATATGTGGTTTGTGGAAAGAACACACGTGCAATGATTCTAGTGGGTCCATATGTGGTATGTGAAAAGAACACACATGCAATGACCACTGGTTGATCCATATGTGGTTTGTGGAAACAACACAAATCCCGTGAACACTGGTGGATCCATATGTTGTTTGTGAAAAGAACACACATGCAATGACTCTAGTGCTGGTTTTAGTATAAGAACACACAAGCAATGACTCTAGTGGGTCCATATGTGATTTGTGGAAAGAACACACATGCAATGACACTGGTTGATCCATGTGTGGTTTGTGGAAAGAACACACATGCAATGACTCTAGTCGTTGATCCATGTGTGGTTTGTGGAAATAACACACATGCAATGACTCTAGTGCCGGTTTTAGTATAAGAACACACATGCAATGACTCTAGTGGGTCCACATGTGGTTTGTGAAAAGAACACACATCTAATGACCACTGGTTGATCCATATGTGGTTTGTGGGAAAGAACACACATGCAATGAACACTAGTAGATCCATAAGTGGTTTGTGGAAAGAACACACATGCAGTGACTCTAATGCTAGTTTTAATTTAAGAACACACAAGCAATGACTCTAGTGGGTCCATATGTGATTTGTGGAAAGAACACACATGCAATGACACTGGTTGATCCATGTGTGGTTTGTGGAAAGAACACACATGCAATGACTCTAGTGGTTGATCCATGTGTGGTTTGTGGAAATAACACACATGCAATGACTCTAGTGCTGGTTTTAGTATAAGAACACACATGCAATGACTCTAGTGGGTCCACATGTGGTTTGTGAAAAGAACACACATGCAATGACCACTGGTTGATCCATATGTGGTTTGTGGGAAAGAACACACATGCAATGAACACTGGTAGATCCATAAGTGGTTTGTGGAAATAACACACATGCAGTGACTCTAATGCTAGTTTTAATTTAAGAACACACAAGCAATGACTCTAGTGGGTCCATATGTGATTTGTGGAAAGAACACACATGCAATGACACCGGTTGATCCATGTGTGGTTTGTGGAAAGAACACACATGCAATGACACTAGTTGATCCATGTGTGGTTTGTGGAACGAACACACATGCAATGACACTGGTTGATCCATATGTGGTTTTTGGAAAGAACACACGTGCAATGACACCGGTGGATCCATGTGTGGTTTGTGGATAGAACACACATGCAATGACTCTAGTGGGTCCATATGTGGTTTGTGAAAAGAACACACATGCAATGACTCTAGTGGGTCCATGTGTGGTTTGTGAAAAGAACACACATTCAATGATCACTGGTTGATCCATATGTGGTTTGTGGAAAGAACACACATGAAGTGACTCTAATGCTGGTTTTAGTTTAAGAACACACAAGCGATGACTCTAGTGGGTCCATATGTGATTTGTGGAAAGAACACGCATGCAATGACACTGGTTGATCCATGTGTGGTCTGTGGAAAGAACACACATGCAATGCCATTGGTTAATCCATGTGTGGTTTTTGGAAATAACACACATGCAATGACTCTAATGGATCAATATGTGGTTTGTGGAAAAGAACACACATGAAATGACCACTAGTTGATCCATGTGTGGTTTGTGGAAAGAACACACATGCAATGACACTAGTTGATCCATGTGTTGTTTGTGGAAAGAACACACATGCAATGACACTGGTTGATCCATATGTGGTTTGTGGAAAGAACACAGGTGCAATGACACTGGTTGATCCATGTGTGGTTTGTGGATAGAACACACATGAAATGACTCTAGTGGGTCCATATGTGGTTTGTGAAAAGAACACACATGCAATGACCACTGGTTGATCCATGTGTGGTTTGTGGAAAGAACACACATGCAATGACTCTAGTGGTTGATCCATGTGTGGTTTGTGGAAATAACACACATGCAGTGACTCTAGGGCTGGTTTTAGTATAAGAACACACATGCAATGACTCTAGTGGGTCCAGATGTGGTTTGTGAAAAGAACACACATGCAATGACCACAGGTTGATCCATATGTGGTTTGTGGAAAAGAACACGCATGCAATGAACACTGATGGATCCATAAGTGGTTTGTGGAAAGAAAACACATGCAGTGACTCTAATGCTGGTTTTAGTTTAAGAACACATATGGATCCATATGTGGTTTGTGGAGAAGAACATACATGCAATGACACTAGTTGATCCATGTGTGGTTTGTGGAAAAAACACACATGCAATGACACGGGTTGATCCATATGTGGTTTGTGGAAAGAACGCACATGCAATGACACCAGTTGATCCATGTGTGGTGTGTGGATAGAACACACATGCAATGACCACTGGTTGATCCATATGTGGTTTGTGGAAAGAACACACATGCAATGACTCTAGTGGGTCCATATGTGGTTTGTGAAAATAACACACATGCAATGACCACTGGTTGATCCATATGGGGTTTGTGGAAAGAACACATATGCAATGCCACTGGTTGATCCATGTGTGGTTTGTCGAAAGAACACACATGCAATGACTCTAGTGCTATTTTTAGTATAAGAACACACATGCAATGACTCTAATGGATCCATATGTGGTTTCTGGAAAAGAACACACCTGCAATGACCACTGGTTGATCCATGTGTGGTTTGTGGAAATAACACACATGCAATGATAGTGGTGTATCCATGTGTGGTTTGTGAAAAGAACGCACATGCAATGAGTCTAGTGCTGGTTTTAGTATAAGAACACACATGCAATAACTCTAGTGGGTCCACATGTGGTTTGTGAAAAGAACACACATGCAATTACCACTGGTTGATCCATATGTGGTTTGTGGAAAAGAACACACATGAAATGAACACTGGTGGATCCATAAGTGGTTTGTGGAAAGAACACACATGCAGTGACTCTAATGTTGGTTTTAGTTTAAGAATACACAAGCGATGACTCTAGTGGGTCCATATGTGATTTGTGGAAAGAACACGCATGCAATGACACTGGTTGATCCATGTGTGGTGTGTGGAAAGAACACACATGCAATGCCATTGGTTGATCCATGTGTGGTTTTTGGAAATAACACACATGCAATGACTCTAATGGATCGATATGTGGTTTGTGGAAAAGAACACACATGCAATGACCACTGGTTGATCCATTTGTGGTTTGTGGAAAGAACACACATGCAATGATACTAGTTGATCCATGTGTTGTTTGTGGAAAGAACACACATGCAATGACACTGGTTGATCCATATGTGGTTTGTGGAAAGAACACACGTGCAAAGACACCGGTTGATCCATGTGTGGTTTGTGGATAGAACACACATGCAATGACTCTAGTGGGTCCATATGTGGTTTGTGAAAAGAACACACATGCAATGACTAGTGGTTTATCCATATGTGGTTTGTGGAAGTGGGTCCATATGTGGTATGTGAAAAGAACACACATGCAATGACCACTGGTTGATCCATATGTGGTTTGTGGAAACAACACACATCCAGTGAACACTGGTGGATCCATATGTTGTTTGTGAAAAGAATACACATGCAATGACTCTAGTGCTGGTTTTAGTATAAGAACACACAAGCAATGACTCTAGTGGGTCCATATGTGATTTGTGGAAAGAACACACATGCAATGACACTGGTTGATCCATGTGTGGTTTGTGGAAAGAACACACATGCAATGACTCTAGTCGTTGATCCATGTGTGGTTTGTGGAAATAACACACATGCAATGACTCTAGTGCTGGTTTTAGTATAAGAACACACATGCAATGACTCTAGTGGGTCCACATGTGGTTTGTGAAAAGAACACACCTGTAATGACCACTGGTTGATCCATCTGTGGTTTGTGGGAAAGAACACACATGCAATGAACACTGGTAGATCCATAAGTGGTTTGTGGAAAGAACACACATGCAGTGACTCTAATGCTAGTTTTAATTTAAGAACACACAAGCAATGACTCTAGTGGGTCCATATGTGATTTGTGGAAAGAACACACATGCAATGACACTGGTTGATCCATGTGTGGTTTGTGGAAAGAACACACATGCAATGACACTAGTTGATCCATGTGTGGTTTGTGGAAAGAACACACATGCAATGACTCTAGTGGTTAATCCATGTGTGGTTTGTGGAAATAACACACATGCAATGACTCTAGTGCTGGTTTTAGTATAAGAACACACTTGCAATGACTCTAGTGGGTCCACATGTGGTTTGTGAAAAGAACACACATGCAATGACCACTGGTTGATCCATATGTGGTTTGTGGGAAAGAACACACATGCAATGAACACTAGTAGATCCATAAGTGGTTTGTGGAAAGAACACACATGCAGTGACTCTAATGCTAGTTTTAATTTAAGAACACACAAGCAATGACTCTAGTGGGTCCATATGTGATTTGTGGAAAGAACACACATGCAATGACACCGGTTGATCCATGTGTGGTTTGTGGAAAGAACACACATGCAATGCCATTGGTTGATCCATGTGTGGTTTGTGGAAATAACGCACATGCAATGACTCTAATGGATCCATATGTGGTTTGTGCAAAAGAACACACATGCAATGACCACTGATTGATCCATGTGTGGTTTGTGGAAAGAACACACATGCAATGACACTAGTTGATCCATGTGTGGTTTGTGGAACGAACACACATGCAATGACACTGGTTGATCCATATGTGGTTTGTGGAAAGAACACACGTGCAATGACACCGGTGGATCCATGTGTGGTTTGTGGATAGAACACACATGCAATGACTCTAGTGGGTCCATATGTGGTTTGTGAAAAGAACACACATGCAATGACTCTAGTGGGTCCATATGTGGTTTGTGAAAAGAACACACATTCAATGACCACTGGTTGATCCATATGTGGTTTGTGGAAAGAACACATATGAAGTGACTCTAATGCTGGTTTTAGTTTAAGAACACACAAGCGATGACTCTAGTGGGTCCATATGTGATTTGTGGAAAGAACACGCATGCAATGACACTGGTTGATCCATGTGTGGTCTGTGGAAAGAACACACATGCAATGCCATTGGTTGATCCATGTGTGGTTTTTGGAAATAACACACATGCAATGACTCTAATGGATCAATATGTGGTTTGTGGAAAAGAACACACATGCAATGACCACTGCTTGATCCATGTGTGGTTTGTGGAAAGAACACACATGCAATGACACTAGTTGATCCATGTGTTGTTTGTGGAACGAACACACATGCAATGACACTGGTTGATCCATATGTGGTTTGTGGAAAGAACACACGTGCAATGACACCGGTGGATCCATGTGTGGTTTGTGCATTGAACACACATGCAATGACTCTAGTGGGTCCATATGTGGTTTGTGAAAAGAACACACATGCAATGACTCTAGTGGGTCCATATGTGGTTTGTGAAAAGAACACACATTCAATGACCACTGGTTGATCCATATGTGGTTTGTGGAAAGAACACACATGAAGTGACTCTAATGCTGGTTTTAGTTTAAGAACACACAAGCGATGACTCTAGTGGGTCCATATGTGATTTGTGGAAAGAACACGCATGCAATGACACTGGTTGATCCATGTGTGGTCTGTGGAAAGAACACACATGCAATGCCATTGGTTGATCCATGTGTGGTTTTTGGAAATAACACACATGCAATGACTCTAATGGATCAATATGTGGTTTGTGGAAAAGAACACACATGCAATGACCACTGGTTGATCCATGTGTGGTTTGTGGAAAGAACACACATGCAATGACACTAGTTGATCCATCTGTTGTTTGTGGAAAGAACACACATGCAATGACACTGGTTGATCCATATGTGGTTTGTGGAAAGGACACACGTGCACTGACACCGGTTGATCCATGTGTGGTTTGTGGATAGAACACACATGAAATGACTCTAGTGGGTCCATATGTGGTTTGTGAAAAGAACACACATGCAATGACCACTGGTTGATCAATATGTGGTTTGTGGAAAGAACACACATGCAATGATTCTAGTGGGTCCATATGTAGTATGTGACAAGAACACACATGCAATGACCACTGGTTGATCCATATGTGGTTTGTGGAAATAACACACATGCAGTGAACACTGGTGGATCCATATGTTGTTTCTGAAAAGAACATACATGCAATGACTCTAGTGCTGCTTTTAGTATAAGAACACACAAGCAATGACTCTAGTGGGTCCATATGTGATTTGTGGAAAGAACACACATGCAATGACACTGGTTGATCCATGTGTGGTTTGTGGGAAGAACACACATGCAATGACTCTAGTGGTTGATCCATGTGTGGTTTGTGGAAATAACACACATGCAATGACTCTAGTGCTGGTTTTAGTATAAGAACACACATGCAATGACTCTAATGGGTCCACATGTGGTTTGTGAAAAGAACACACATGCAATGACCACTGGTTGATCCATATGTGGTTTGTGAAAAAGAACACACATGCAATTAACACTGGTGGATCCATAAGTGGTTTGTTGAAAGAACACACATGAAGTGACTCTAATGCTGGTTTTAGTTTAAGAACACATATGGATCTATATGTGGTTTGTGGAGAAGAACACACATGCAATGACACTAGTTGATCCATGTGTGGTTTGTGGAAAGAACACACATGCAATGACACGGGTTGATCCATATGTGGTTTGTGGAAAGAACACACGTGCAATGTCACATCCCAAGATTTTTCAAATCTTGTAATGTGAAAAATAAAATAAACAAAATAAATCTTTGTTGAAAATCAGGGTGAAAAGAAACTTTTGTTTCTAAAAGGAGACTTGAAATCCCATCTTGAACAAACTTTGGCTAAAGTTTGAATTCAACAAAAATCCAAATCAAGGGAAATGCATTCAATGAATGTATCTGGAAATTTGAACACTAGGAAAGTAAATCCAAATCCCTAAGCCCTAATGGAAGGAAATCATTTTCCAAAGTATCTCCAAATCTATGGATTTGATCCATACCAAATCTGATCAACAAATAATCACAAAGGATCAAGTAAGACCATAGAGATTGGTTTCACTTAGTTTGGAACCATAGACAAAATCTTATGAATATAATAAGATAAGGAAATTGGATTTCCAAAGCTAATAAAGCCCATACCAATTGGTGAACAAATAATCCTAAAGGGATTTATAAGGATAAACATTTATCAAAGGAAAATAAATTGTTTTGGAAACACTAATTTAGATCTTTTAATAAAAGACTTTGTTTTCAAATGAAAAGGTGAGCCAAATTAATTTTGGCCAAGCTTTTGTAATAAAATATTTTTGTTTTGATAAAATGAGTAAAGGTTTATTTAAATAAAATAATAAGGATTTAAATATCCAATTTTATTTAAGTAAAGGCTTTTCCCATTTTAAATGAACACCAAGTATTTTACTACTACTTTGAAATCTTTTATTAAAAAGGTTTTGATTAAAATGAGTAAAGAATTATTTAAATAAAATAATAAGGATTTAAATATCCAATTTTATTTAAGTAAAGGCTTTCCCATTTTAATTAAACACCAAAACTTATTTATTTATTTAAATAAGTTTCCAAGTATTCTTTTATTTTTCAAATAAAACCTTCTGGTTTGGTTTTGAAAATAATTGGATTTCAAATGGAAATTTTATTAAATAAATCAAACACTATTAAATAACTAAAGATCCATTTTATTTAATTAATAAATGGAACCAAAAATAAATAAAAATATTATTTCATTTTGAGATTTGGATTATGTTAATAAACAGAACCAAATTCAAATGAAAAGTTTGTTGATTGTTTGAATTGATTGAGTGTTGTTTGATTGTTTGACTAATTGTTTGGAAATTCAAAACAGAAAAAGATTTAGAAAAAGAAAAAGATTTAGACAGAAAAAAAATAGAGCAACCCACTAAGGCCCAGCAGCAGCCCACCTAGCCCACCTCTCTTTTTCCTTAGAAAAACTTTTCACACCAAATAATTAACCCGCACAGAGAGTGACAGCTTGGACCCACTTCTCCCTCTCACTCACTCGCTGACGAGATGACCCCACCTCCTCTTATTTCCCCCGAGCGAACCTTTTTTCTTTACCGCGGAAAGAACCCACTGAGTGAATGACAGTCTGGACCCACTCCTCCTTCCCCTCTTTCGCTGACAGGTAAACCCCACCACCACTGTTCTTCTTCTCACCCGCGCGACCCTGTCTCCCCCAGACCTCGCTGCCGTTGCTGCCATTCAAGCCGCGATCAATTCGCAGTAACGCCGTGCTTTAAACCTCGCCATGACAACGCCCATTTAACCGCCTGCTCCTCCTCCTCCATTTCCCCCAGACACCGCCTCCCCTCTGCCCCCAGGCCGCTCCAATTTCTCCCCGAGCCGCTCTGTCTCCGACAAGCCTCCCTCTCGATTCCGGCCACACCCCGCCGCCTCTCGCCTACCTCTGCACGCGAACACGCTCACCGCATCCTGGCGCATCCTCCTGTGCCAGTCATTCATCCGCAGGTGCCCTGTAAGCTCGTCCTCGACAAGCTCTGAGCCAGCGCCGCCGTCTGCTCCAACTGTGGCGACGTTCCCCGGTAAGCCTCGACCGCCCCTCTACCTCTCGTTCATGCACACGACTTCGCCTCGACCCTGTGAATCTAACCGCGTCATCATTTTGTCTCGAGGTGATCCACAGCACCGTCTCCGACCGTGGACAGAGCCGTCCGACGCCAGCCCTAACTCCGGCGAGCAATCAAGCTCACTCCAGTACGCCCCGCGATAAGAAGACACTACCTCGAGCTTCCCCACGTTCTTGCAAGCACAGTGAGCAACCCCTCTTTCTCCCTCACCTCCGGTAGTGTCTCCTCCGTCGTCGACCGACAGCACCGCCGCCGTTAGCCACCGCAGCACCGCCAGTTGATGGTCTGATTGTTAGCAGCCGTTCGATCTATATCTAGCGCTCACGATTAGTTCACTTAACACCGAAGAGGTATGTCCTCTGGACTGCACGATCCACTTTAGATCTAACGTTCCACGTTGCCGATCCGGCCGAACCGGTACGGGCGAATAAGAACACGACGCGTGGCACTAGATCTGTTTAAAAGAAATTTGAAAACAGATTTATTTGCAAACTTCAAACCCTTGTATCTTTGGATCCACATGTCCAAAAATTACAAATTTTATGTCGTTGGAATCAGGAGAGCAAGACTTAACCAACCCTACCCTTAGTTTAGCAAATAGTATTTGTTAGCTTGCTTGATTTTGCAGATTCTTTTGTGTGCTTGCTAACATTAGAAAAATTGTTTAAAAATGTGTTTAAGGTTAAAACCTTTGCAAATTGGTTTGTTGTGACCTTACTGACCCTAGGAACCAACCTATGCCTTGGAAAATGATTTTTGTAAAGGTTTAGAATGGATTAATTAGTTTAGTCCATTTCTAGCCAAACAAAACTATTGTTTTGTTTACAAAAATGTTTTTGTAAAGAAAAACTTTGAGGAAATGGTTTAGACTAAACCTACTGACCCAAACACCAAGTTTTGCAATAGCAACTCATTTGGTGAACCCTATAGGTTAAAGCCTTAGTAAAACTAATTCTTCACCACATAAAATGACCAAATAGGTGCCTTGTTTGAAATGGTTTTATAGTGAAACCTTTTGCAAATGACTTAGCCACTTCACAAAATTTCCATTAGGTGTATTCCAATGCCTATGACCCATTTGGAACCCCTTTTTCAAACAAAACAAGGCTTGGCATGCTTGCATGCATTACTTTAACTTTGCCATTTTGGTAAATGACCATTTTGGATCTTACAAAGTTTAGGAATCTAATAGAGACCCTCTTTGCAAATGACTTTGCCATTTTGGTAAATGACCAATTTGGAACCTACAAAGTTTAGAAGCCTAGTGAAGATCATCCTTACAATATAACCAACCTTTGCATGCTTATGCATGACTTAGATCCCATTACTTTGTGTGTGAGAAATTGTTTGTTTGACTTTGGTTTGGAATGTGAATTGAATTGTGTTTGCTTGATTGACTTGTAGTGAAGTGTGAGACTAGCAAGATCAAGGAGAAAACCTATACCCTCTACCAAAAAGGCAAGTGATACTTCATATTATCTATCCCATTATTTTCATTATGCATTAGTGTTTTTGCCAAGTAAAACTTGCATGGTTTTTATTTTGCTAAGTATAGACCTTGCTATAGGAAAACTAGTAGAATGAATCCTTAGAAGGATTTTCCTAAGTTAAGAATCCTATTACTATCAAGCTTAGCCTAGCTAATAGAAAACCTGGGTGGGATATATATTCATGCTATGAAAATTCCTAAGTCTATGGACTTGTGTTTTGTTTAATAAAACAACTAAGTTAATGAATCACCTGGGTGGAAATGGAAGGAATGGTTTGTGTTGAGTGGTTCACAAGGCCATGGACTTGGCTTGTGTATCTCACTTGTGGATGTCCACCCAGGAAACAAAGAGATTTGAGATGTCAAATGTTGAGAAGCTTCAAGTGCAACCACTTGGCAATATGGGCTCTGCCATGATCATATAGGTTGCAAGAACTTAGCCATATGGACAGTTGGTGGTAGTGTTTGATAGGTTGGAGCGCGTCCATGATGGTCTAAGGAAAAGCTTCTGAAAGATCTTGTCTTGGGAAACCAAGTCTTGTGGGGAAAGTGCACCACCTCTGCAGAGTGTAAACCTAAGTACTTAGCCATGTCCCTGGTAAAGGACAATTTGAGCATCAAGACATGGAAGCAATCAAGAATCTCATCACTCCAATTTCTAAATTAAAACTTGTGGGTGAACAAGGGTTGTGTGAATTCCTCAATCTTTGATGGAGAGATGGCTTGGTACAAGGATCTTGAAATCTTGGATTGGGAAAAATGATTTTTTCCAAGCACTTCAGTCATTGATTGGTAGATGCCTCGAGAAGGATCTTTAGTCTTTGATTGGTAGATGCCTTGGGAAAGTTTTTGCAATAATTGTTGCCAAGCAAATCTTCAGTCTTTGATTGGTAGATGCCCTGAGTGGATCTTCAGTCTTTGATTGGTAGATGCCTTGGGAAAGTTTTTGCCAAACAAAAACTTAGTATTTTCAAAATGATAGGGAAAAATCTATTTTAAGCAATGCAAGCCTCAACTCCACTTAGCCAAATGCATATAGATGATAGACTCCACTATACTACCAAAGTATCTCTTGCCAATACAATTCAAATGTATTGACCCTTGTGGCTGTAACTTGAAATGTTGCAGGTTTGATTGATTTTAGTGAAGATTGATTGATTAGGATTACAAAGTCTACAACCAACATCTGCCTGTGGCACTTTGAAGATGAAGGACCCATGACTATAGTTATTCCGCTGCAATGTAATGTAAATAGCCAATGAGCTATGTTTGATGTAATAAAACTATTTTATTCCTGGTTATAAAGTTGTATTATGACCTTTGTTTCTTGATATTACATCTAAACTGTGGATGCTAGCTATTGATCCAGGGACTAGCATTGTAAACACAGGGGACTCAATCTTATTAAAGGTTGGGGACCTTACATGCAATGACACCAGTTGATCCATGTGTGGTGTGTGGATAGAACACACGTGCAATGACCACTGGTTGATCCATATGTGGTTTGTGGAAAGAACACACATGCAATGACTCTAGTGGGTCCATATGTGGTTTGTGAAAATAACACACATGCAATGACCACTGGTTGATCCATATGGGGTTTGTGGAAAGAACACACATGCAATGCCACTGGTTGATCCATGTGTGGTTTGTCGAAAGAACACACATGCAATGACTCTAGTGCTAGTTTTAGTATAAGAACACACATGCAATGACTCTAATGGATCCATATGTGGTTTGTGGAAAAGAACACACCTGCAATGACCACTGGTTGATCCATGTGTGGTTTGTGGAAATAACACACATGCAATGATAGTGGTGTATCCATGTGTGGTTTGTGAAAAGAACGCACATGCAATGAGTCTAGTGCTGGTTTTAGTATAAGAACACACATGCAATAACTCTAGTGGGTCCACATGTGGTTTGTGAAAAGAACACACATGCAATTACCACTGGTTGATCCATATGTGGTTTGTGGAAAAGAACACACATGAAATGAACACTGGTGGATCCATAAGTGGTTTGTGGAAAGAACACACATGCACTGACTCTAATGTTGGTTTTAGTTTAAGAACACACAAGCGATGACTCTAGTGGGTCCATATGTGATTTGTGGAAAGAACACGCATGCAATGACACTGGTTGATCCATGTGTGGTCTGTGGAAAGAACACACATGCAATGTCATTGGTTGATCCATGTGTGGTTTTTGGAAATAACACACATGCAATGACTCTAATGGATCCATATGTGGTTTGTGGAAAAGAACACACATGCAATGACCACTGGTTGATCCATTTGTGGTTTGGGGAAAGAACACACATGCAATGATACTAGTTGATCCATGTGTTGTTTGTGGAAAGAACACACATGCAATGACACTGGTTGATCCATATGTGGTTTGTGGAAAGAACACACGTGCAAAGACACTGGTTGATCCATGTGTGGTTCGTGGATAGAACACACATGCAATGACTCTAGTGGGTCCATATGTGGTTTGTGAAAAGAACACACATGCAATGACTACTGGTTTATCCATATGTGGTTTGTGGAAAGAACACACATGCAATGATTCTAGTGGGTCCATATGTGGTATGTGAAAAGAACACACATGCAATGACCACTGGTTGATCCATATGTGGTTTGTGGAAACAACACACATCCAGTGAACACTGGTGGATCCATATGTTGTTTGTGAAAAGAACACACATGCAATGACTCTAGTGCTGGTTTTAGTATAAGAACACACAAGCAATGACTCTAGTGGGTCCATATGTGATTTGTGGAAAGAACACACATGCAATGACACTGGTTGATCCATGTGTGGTTTGTGGAAAGAACACACATGCAATGACTCTAGTGGTTGATCCATGTGTGGTTTGTGGAAATAACACACATGCAATGACTCTAGTGCTGGTTTTAGTATAAGAACACACATGCAATGACTCTAGTGGGTCCACATGTGGTTTGTGAAAAGAACACACATGTAATGACCACTGGTTGATCCATATGTGGTTTGTGGGAAAGAACACACATGCAATGAACACTAGTAGATCCGTAAGTGGTTTGTGGAAAGAACACACATGCAGTGACTCTAATGCTAGTTTTAATTTAAGAACACACAAGTAATGACTCTAGTGGGTCCATATGTGATTTGTGAAAAGAACACACATGCAATGACACTGGTTGATCCATGTGTGGTTTGTGGAAAGAACACACATGAAATGACTCTAGTGGTTGATCCATGTGTGGTTTGTGGAAATAACACACATGCAATGACTCTAGTGCTGGTTTTAGTATAAGAACACACATGCAATGACTCTAGTGGGGCCACATGTGGTTTGTGAAAAGAACACACATGCAATGACCACTGGTTGATCCATATGTGGTTTGTGGGAAAGAACACACATGCAATGAACACTGGTAGATCCATAAGTGGTTTGTGGAAAGAACACGCATGCAGTGACTCTAATGCTAGTTTTAATTTAAGAACACACAAGCAATGACTCTAGTGGGTCCATATGTGATTTGTGGAAAGAACACACATGCAATGACACCGGTTGATCCATGTGTGGTTTGTGGAAACAACACACATGCAATGCCATTGGTTGATCCATGTGTGGTTTGTGGAAATAACGCACATGCAATGACTCTAATGGATCCATATGTGGTTTGTGGAAAAGAACACACATGCAATGACCACTGGTTGATCCATGTGTGGTTTGTGGAAAGAACACACATGCAATGACACTAGTTGATCCATGTGTGGTTTGTGGAACGAACACACATGCAATGACACTGGTTGATCCATATGTGGTTTGTGGAAAGAACGCACGTGCAATGACACCGGTTGATCCATGTGTGGTTTGTGGATAGAACACACATGCAATGACTCTAGTGGGTCCATATGTGGTTTGTGAAAAGAACACACATGCAATGACTCTAGTGGGTCCATATGTGGTTTGTGAAAAGAACACACATGCAATGACCACTGGTTGATCCATATGTGGTTTGTGGAAAGAACACACATGAAGTGACTCCAATGCTAGTTTTAGTTTAAGAACACACAAGCGATGACTCTAGTGGGTCCATATGTGATTTGTGGAAAGAACACGCATGCAATGACACTGGTTGATCCATGTGTGGTCTGTGGAAAGAACACACATGCAATGCCATTGGTTGATCCATGTGTGGTTTTTGGAAATAACACACATGCAATGACTCTAATGGATCAATATGTGGTTTGTGGAAAAGAACACACATGCAATGACCACTGGTTGATCCATGTGTGGTTTGTGGAAAGAACACACATGCAATGACACTAGTTGATCCATGTGTTGTTTGTGGAAAGAACACACATGCAATGACACTGGTTGATCCATATGTGGTTTGTGGAAAGAACACACGTGCAATGACACCGGTTGATCCATGTGTGGTTTGTGGATAGAACACACATGCAATGACTCTAGTGGGTCCATATGTGGTTTGTGAAAAGAACACACATGCAATGACCACTGGTTGATCCATATGTGGTTTGTGGAAAGAACACACATGCAATGATTCTAGTGGGTCCATATGTGGTATGTGAAAAGAACACACATGCAATGACCACTGGTTGATCCATATGTGGTTTGTGGAAACAACACACATCCAGTGAACACTGGTGGATGCATATGTTGTTTGTGAAAAGAACACACATGCAATGACTCTAGTGCTGGTTTTAGTATAAGAACACACAAGCAATGACTCTAGTGGGTCCATATGTGATTTGTGGAAAGAACACACATGCAATGACACTGGTTGATCCATGTGTGGTTTGTGGAAAGAACACGCATGCAATGACTCTAGTGGTTGATCCATGTGTGGTTTGTGGAAATAACACACATGCAATGACTCTAGTGCTGGTTTTAGTATAAGAACACACATGCAATGACTCTAGTGGGTCCACATGTGGTTTGTGAAAAGAACACACATGCAATGACCACTGGTTGATCCATATGTGGTTTGTGGGAAAGAACACACATGCAATGAACACTGCTAGATCCATAAGTGGTTTGTGGAAAGAACACAGATGGAGTGACTCTAATGCTAGTTTTAATTTAAGAACACACAAGCAATGACTCTAGTGGGTCCATATGTGATTTGTGGAAAGAACACACATGCAATGACACCGATTGATCCATGTGTGGTTTGTGGAAAGAACAAACATGCAATGCCATTGGTTGATCCATGTGTGGTTTGTGGAAATAACGCACATGCAATGACTCTAATGGATCCATATGTGGTTTGTGGAAAAGAACACACATGCAATGACCACTGGTTGATCCAGGTGTGGTTTGTGGAAAGAACACACATGCAATGACACTAGTTGATCCATGTGTGGTTTGTGGAATGGCCACACATGCAATGACACTGGTTGATCCATATGTGGTTTGTCGAAAGAACACACGTGCAATGACACCGGTTGATCCATGTGTGGTTTGTGGATTGAACACACATGCAATGACTCTAGTGGGTCCATATGTGGTTCGTGAAAATAACACACATGCATTGACTCTAGTGGGTCCATCTGTGGTTTGTGAAAAGAACACACATGCAATGACCACTGGTTGATCCATATGTGGTTTGTGGAAACAACACACATGCAGTGAACACTGGTGGATCCATATGTTGTTTGTGAAAAGAACACACATGCAATGACTCTAATGGATCCATATGTGGTTTGTGGAAAAGAACACACATGCAATGACCACTGGTTGATCCATGTGTGGTTTGTGGAAAGAAGACACATGCAATGACACTAGTTGATCCATGTGTGGTTTGTGGAAAGAACACACATGCAATGACACTGGTTGATCCATATTTGGTTTGTGGAAAGAACACACGTGCAATGACACCGGTTGATTCATGTGTGGTTTGTGGATAGAACACACATACAATGACTCTATTTGGTCCATATGTGGTTTGTGAAAAGAACACATATGCAATGACCACTGGTTGATCCATATGTGGTTTGTGGAAAGAACACACATGCAATGACTCTAGTGGGTCCATATGTGGTCTGTGAAAAGAACACACATGCAATGACCACTGGTTGATCCATATGTGGTTTGTGGAAACAACACACATGCATTGAACACTGGTGGATCCATATGTTGTTTGTGAAAAGAACACACATGCAATGACTCTAGTGCTGGTTCTAGTATAAGAACACATAAGCAATGACTCTAGTGGGTCCATATGTGACTTGTGGAAAGAACACACATGCAATGACACTGGTTGATCCATGTGTGGTTTGTGGAAAGAACACACATGCAATGACTCTAGTGGTTGATCCATGTGTGGTTTGTGGAAATAACACACATGCAATGACTCTAGTGCTGGTTTTAGTATAAGAACACACATGCAATGACTCTAGTGGGTCCACATGTGGATTGTGAAAACAACACACATGCAATGACCACTGGTTAATCCATATGTGGTTTGTGGAAAAGAACACACATGCAATGAACACTGGTAGATCCATAAGTCGTTTGTGGAAAGAACACACATGCAGTGACTCTAATGCTAGTTTAAATTTAAGAACACACAAGCAATGACTCTAGTGGGTCCATATGCGATTTGTGGAAAGAACACACATGCAATGCCATTGGTTGATCCATGTGTGGTTTGTAGAAATAACACACATGCAATGACTCTAATGGATCCATATGTGGTTTGTGGAAAATAACACACATGCAATGACCACTGGTTGATCCATGTGTGGTTTATGGAAAGAAGACACATGCAATGACACTAGTGAATCCATGTGTGGTTTGTGGAAAGAACACACATGCAATAACACTGGTTGATCCATATGTGGTTTGTGGAAAGAACACATGTGCAATGACACCGGTTGATCCATGTGTGGTTTGTGGATAGAACACAGATGCAATGACTCTAGTGGGTCCATATGTGGTTTGTGAAAAGAACACACATGCAATGACTCTAGTGGGTCCATATGTGGTTTGTGAAAAGGACACACATGCAATGACTCTAGTGGATCCATATGTGGTTTGTGAAAAGACCACACATGCAATGACCACTGGTTGATCCATATGTGGTTTGTGGAAACAACACGCATGCAGTGAGCACTGGTGGATCCATATGTTGTTTGTGAAAAGAACACACATGCAATGACTCTAATGGATCCATATGTGGTTTGTGGAAAAGAACATACATGCAATGACCACTGGTTGATCCATGTGTGGTTTGTGGAAAGAACACACATGCAATGACACTAGTTGATCCATGTGTGGTTTGTGGAAATAACACACATGCAGTGACACTGTTTGATCCATATGTGGTTTGTGGAAAGAACACACGTGCAATGACACCGGTTGATCCATGTGTGGTTTGTGGATAGAACACACATGCAATGACTCTAGTAGGTCCATATGTGGTTTGTGAAAAGAACACACATGCAATGACCACTGGTTGATCCATATGTGGTTTGTGGAAAGAACACACATGCAATGACTCTAGTGGGTCCATATGTCGTCTGTGAAAAGAACACACATCCAATGACCACTGGTTGATCCATATGTGGTTTGTGGAAACAACACACATGCAGTGAACACTGGTGGATCCATATGTTGTTTGTGAAAAGAACACACATGCAATGACTCTAGTGCTGGTTTTAGTATAAGAATACACAAGCAATGACTCTAGTGGGTCCATATGTGATTTGTGGAAAGAACACACATGCAATGACACTAGTTGATCCATGTGTGGTTTGTGGAAAGAACACACATGCAATGACACTAGTTGATCCATGTGTGGTTTGTGGAAAGAACACACATGCAATGACACTGGTTGATCCATATGTGGTTTGTGGAAAGAACACACGTGCAATGACACCGGTTGATCCATGTGTGGTTTGTGGATAGAACACAGATGCAATGACTCTAGTGGGTCCATATGTGGTTTGTGAAAAGAACACACATGCAATGACTCTAGTGGGTCCATATGTGGTTTGTGAAAAGAACACACATGCAATGACTTTAGTGGATCCATATGTGGTTTGTGAAAAGACCACACATGCAAGGACCACTGGTTGATCCATATTTGGTTTGTGGAAACAACACACATGCAGTGAGCACTGGTGGATCCAATTGTTGTTTGTGAAAAGAACACACATGCAATGACTCTAATGGATCCATATGTGGTTTGTGGAAAAGAACACACATGCAATGACCACTGGTTGATCCATGTGTGGTTTGTGGAAAGAACACACATGCAATGACCACTGGTTGATCCATGTGTGGTTTGTGGAAAGAACACACATGCAATGACACTAGTTGATCCATGTGTGGTTTGTGGAAAGAACACACATGCAATGACACTGGTTGATCCATATGTGGTTTGTGGAAAGAACACACGCGCAATGACACCGGTTGATCCATGTGTGGTTTGTGGATAGGACACAGATGCAATGACTCCAGTGGGTCCATATGTGGTTTGTGAAAAGAACACACAAGAAATGACCGCTGGTTGATCCATATGTGGTTTGTGGAAAGAACACACATGCAATGACTCTAGTGGTTGATCCATGTGTGGTTTGTGGAAATAACACACATGCAATGACTCTAGTGCTGGTTTTAGTATAACAACACACATGCAATGACTCTAGTGGGTCCACATGTGGTTTGTGAAAAGAACACACATGCAATGAACACTGGTATTTCCATATGTGGTTTGTGGAAAATAACACACATGCAATGACTCTAGTGGGTCCATATGTGGTTTGTGAAAAGAACACACATGCAATGACTCTAGTGGATCCATATATGGTTTGTGAAAAGACCACGCATGCAAGGACCACTTGTTGATCCATATGTGGTTTGTGGAAACAACACACATGCAGTGAGCACTGGTGGATCCATACGTTGTTTGTGAAAAGAACACACATGCAATGACTCTAATGGATCCATATGTGGTTTGTGGAAAAGAACACACATGCAATGACCACTAGTTGATCCATGTGTGGTTTGTGGAAAGAAAACACATGCAATGACACTAGTTGATCCATGTGTGGTTTGTGGAAAGAACACACATGCAATGACACTGGTTGATCCATATGTGGTTTGTGGAAAGAACACACGTGCAATGACACCGGTTGATCCATGTGTGGTTTGTGGATAGAACACACGTGCAATGACTCTAGTGGGTCCATATGTGGTTTGTGAAAAGAACACACAAGAAATGACCGCCGGTTGATCCATATGTGGTTTGTGGAAAGAACACACATGCAATGACTCTAGTGGGTCCATATGTCGTCTGTGAAAAGAACACACATGCAATGACACTAGTTGATCCATGTGTGGTTTGTGGAAAGAACACACATGCGGTGACACTGTTTGATCCATATGTGGTTTGTGGAAAGAACACACGTGCAATGACACCGGTTGATCCATGTGTGGTTTGTGGATAGAACACACATGCAATGACTCTAGTGGGTCCATATGTGGTTTGTGAAAAGAACACACATGCAATGACCACTGGTTGATCTATATGTGGTTTGTGGAAAGAACACACATGCAATGACTCTAGTGGGTCCAAATGTCGTCTGTGAAAAGAACACACATGCAATGACCACTGGTTGATCCATATGTGGTTTGTGGAAACAACACACATGCAGTGAACACTGGTGGATCCATATGTTGTTTGTGAAAAAAACACACATGCAATGACTCTAGTGCTGGTTTTAGTATAAGAACACACAAGCAATGACTCTAGTGGGTCCATATGTGATTTGTGGAAAGAACACACATGCAATGACACTAGTTGATCCATGTGTGGTTTGTGGAAAGAACACACATGCAATGACACTAGTTGATCCATGTGTCTTTTGTGGAAAGAACACACATGCAATGACACTGGTTGATCCATATGTGGTTTGTGGAAAGAACACACGTGCAATGACACCGGTTGATCCATGTGTGGTTTGTGGATAGAACACAGATGCAATGACTCTAGTGGGTCCATATGTGGTTTGTGAAAAGAACACACATGCAATGACTCTAGTGGGTCCATATGTGGTTTGTGAAAAGAACACATATGCAATGACTCTAGTGGATCCATATGTGGTTTGTGAAAAGACCACACATGCAAGGACCACTGGTTGATCCATATGTGGTTTGTGGAAACAACACACATGTAGTGAGCACTGGTGGATCCATATGTTGTTTGTGAAAAGAACACACATGCAATGACTCTAATGGATCCATATGTGGTTTGTGGAAAAGAACACACATGCAATGACCACTGGTTGATCCATGTGTGGTTTGTGGAAAGAACACACATGCAATGACACTAGTTGATCCATGTGTGGTTTGTGGAAAGAACACACATGCAATGACACCGGTTGATCCATGTGTGGTTTGTGGATAGAACACGGATGCAATGACTCTAGTGGGTCCATATGTGGTTTGTGAAAAGAACACACATGCAATGACTCTAGTGGGTCCATATGTGGTTTGTGAAAAGAACACACATGCAATGACTCTAGTGGATCCATATGTGGTTTGTGAAAAGACCACACATGCAATGACCACTGGTTGATCCATATGTGGTTTGTGGAAACAACACGCATGCAGTGAGCACTGGTGGATCCATATGTTGTTTGTGAAAAGAACACACATGCAATGACTCTAATGGATCCATATGTGGTTTGTGGAAAAGAACATACATGCAATGACCACTGGTTGATCCATGTGTGGTTTGTGGAAAGAACACACATGCAATGACACTAGTTGATCCATGTGTGGTTTGTGGAAAGAACACACATGCAGTGACACTGTTTGATCCATATGTGGTTTGTGGAAAGAACACACGTGCAATGACACCGGTTGATCCATGTGTGGTTTGTGGATAGAACACACATGCAATGACTCTAGTGGGTCCATATGTGGTTTGTGAAAAGAACACACATGCAATGACCACTGGTTGATCCATATGTGGTTTGTGGAAAGAACACACATGCAATGACTCTAGTGGGTCCATATGTCGTCTGTGAAAAGAACACACATGCAATGACCACTGGTTGATCCATATGTGGTTTGTGGAAACAACACACATGCAGTGAACACTGGTGGTTCCATATGTTGTTTGTGAAAAGAACACACATGCAATGACTCTAGTGCTGGATTTAGTATAAGAATACACAAGCAATGACTCTAGTGGGTCCATATGTGATTTGTGGAAAGAACACACATGCAATGACACTAGTTGATCCATGTGTGGTTTGTGGAAAGAACATACATGCAATGACACTAGTTGATCCATGTGTGGTTTGTGGAAAGAACACACATGCAATGACACTGGTTGATCCATATGTGGTTTGTGGAAAGAACACATGTGCAATGACACCGGTTGATCCATATGTGGTTTGTGGAAAGAACACACACGCAATGACACCGGTTGATCCATGTGTGGTTTGTGGATAGGACACACATGCAATGACTCCAGTGGGTCCATATGTGGTTTGTGAAAAGAACACACAAGAAATGACCGCTGGTTGATCCATATGTGGTTTGTGGAAAGAACACACATGCAATGACTCTAGTGGTTGATCCATGTGTGGTTTGTGGAAATAACACACATGCAATGACTCTAGTGCTGGTTTTAGTATAACAACACACATGCAATGACTCTAGTGGGTCCACATGTGGTTTGTGAAAAGAACACACATGCAATGAACACTAGTAGATCCATATGTGGTTTGTGGAAAATAACACACATGCAATGACTCTAGTGGGTCCATATGTGGTTTGTGAAAAGAACACACATGCAATGACTCTAGTGGATCCATATATGGTTTGTGAAAAGACCACGCATGCAAGGACCACTTGTTGATCCATATGTGGTTTGTGGAAACAACACACATGCAGTGAGCACTGGTGGATCCATACGTTGTTTGTGAAAAGAACACACATGCAATGACTCTAATGGATCCATATGTGGTTTGTGGAAAAGAACACACATGCAATGACCACTAGTTGATCCATGTGTGGTTTGTGGAAAGAAAACACATGCAATGACACTAGTTGATCCATGTGTGGTTTGTGGAAAGAACACACATGCAATGACACTGGTTGATCCATATGTGGTTTGTGGAAAGAACACACGTGCAATGACACCGGTTGATCCATGTGTGGTTTGTGGATAGAACACACGTGCAATGACTCTAGTGGGTCCATATGTGGTTTGTGAAAAGAACACACAAGAAATGACCGCCGGTTGATCCATATGTGGTTTGTGGAAAGAACACACATGCAATGACTCTAGTGGGTCCATATGTCGTCTGTGAAAAGAACACACATGCAATGACACTAGTTGATCCATGTGTGGTTTGTGGAAAGAACACACATGCGGTGACACTGTTTGATCCATATGTGGTTTGTGGAAAGAACACACGTGCAATGACACCGGTTGATCCATGTGTGGTTTGTGGATAGAACACACATGCAATGACTCTAGTGGGTCCATATGTGGTTTGTGAAAAGAACACACATGCAATGACCACTGGTTGATCTATATGTGGTTTGTGGAAAGAACACACATGCAATGACTCTAGTGGGTCCAAATGTCGTCTGTGAAAAGAACACACATGCAATGACCACTGGTTGATCCATATGTGGTTTGTGGAAACAACACACATGCAGTGAACACTGGTGGATCCATATGTTGTTTGTGAAAAAAACACACATGCAATGACTCTAGTGCTGGTTTTAGTATAAGAACACACAAGCAATGACTCTAGTGGGTCCATATGTGATTTGTGGAAAGAACACACATGCAATGACACTAGTTGATCCATGTGTGGTTTGTGGAAAGAACACACATGCAATGACACTAGTTGATCCATGTGTCTTTTGTGGAAAGAACACACATGCAATGACACTGGTTGATCCATATGTGGTTTGTGGAAAGAACACACGTGCAATGACACCGGTTGATCCATGTGTGGTTTGTGGATAGAACACAGATGCAATGACTCTAGTGGGTCCATATGTGGTTTGTGAAAAGAACACACATGCAATGACTCTAGTGGGTCCATATGTGGTTTGTGAAAAGAACACACATGCAATGACTCTAGTGGATCCATATGTGGTTTGTGAAAAGACCACACATGCAAGGACCACTGGTTGATCCATATGTGGTTTGTGGAAACAACACACATGTAGTGAGCACTGGTGGATCCATATGTTGTTTGTGAAAAGAACACACATGCAATGACTCTAATGGATCCATATGTGGTTTGTGGAAAAGAACACACATGCAATGACCACTGGTTGATCCATGTGTGGTTTGTGGAAAGAACACACATGCAATGACACTAGTTGATCCATGTGTGGTTTGTGGAAAGAACACACATGCAATGACACCGGTTGATCCATGTGTGGTTTGTGGATAGAACACGGATGCAATGACTCTAGTGGGTCCATATGTGGTTTGTGAAAAGAACACACATGCAATGACTCTAGTGGGTCCATATGTGGTTTGTGAAAAGAACACACATGCAATGACTCTAGTGGATCCATATGTGGTTTGTGAAAAGACCACACATGCAATGACCACTGGTTGATCCATATGTGGTTTGTGGAAACAACACGCATGCAGTGAGCACTGGTGGATCCATATGTTGTTTGTGAAAAGAACACATGCAATGACTCTAATGGATCCATATGTGGTTTGTGGAAAAGAACATACATGCAATGACCACTGGTTGATCCATGTGTGGTTTGTGGAAAGAACACACATGCAATGACACTAGTTGATCCATGTGTGGTTTGTGGAAAGAACACACATGCAGTGACACTGTTTGATCCATATGTGGTTTGTGGAAAGAACACACGTGCAATGACACCGGTTGATCCATGTGTGGTTTGTGGATAGAACACACATGCAATGACTCTAGTGGGTCCATATGTGGTTTGTGAAAAGAACACACATGCAATGACCACTGGTTGATCCATATGTGGTTTGTGGAAAGAACACACATGCAATGACTCTAGTGGGTCCATATGTCGTCTGTGAAAAGAACACACATGCAATGACCACTGGTTGATCCATATGTGGTTTGTGGAAACAACACACATGCAGTGAACACTGGTGGATCCATATGTTGTTTGTGAAAAGAACACACATGCAATGACTCTAGTGCTGGATTTAGTATAAGAATACACAAGCAATGACTCTAGTGGGTCCATATGTGATTTGTGGAAAGAACACACATGCAATGACACTAGTTGATCCATGTGTGGTTTGTGGAAAGAACACACATGCAATGACACTAGTTGATCCATGTGTGGTTTGTGGAAAGAACACACATGCAATGACACTGGTTGATCCATATGTGGTTTGTGGAAAGAACACATGTGCAATGACACCGGTTGATCCATGTGTGGTTCGTGGATAGAACACACATGCAATGACTCTAGTGGGTCCATATGTGGTCTGTGAAAAGAACACACATGCAATGACCATTGGTTGATCCATATGTGGTTTGTGGAAAGAACACAAGTGCAATGACTCTAGTGGGTCCATATGTGGTTTGTGAAAAGAACACACATGCAATGACCACTGGTTGATCCATAAGTGGTTTGTGGAAAGAACACACATGCAATGGCACTGCTTGATCCATGTATGGTTTGTGGAAAGAACACACATGCAATGACTCTAGTGCTAGTTTTAGTATAAGAACACACATGACTCTAATGGATCCATATGTGGTTTGTGGAAAAGAACACACATGCAATGACCACTGGTTGATCCATGTGTGGTTTGTGGAAAGAACACACATGCAATGACAGTGGTGTATCCATGTGTTGTTTGTGAAAAGAACACACATGCAATGAGTCTAGTGCTGGTTTTAGTATAAGAACACACATGCAATGACTCTAGTGGGTCCACATGTGGTTTGTGAAAAGAACACACACGCAATGACCACTGGTTGATCCATATGTGGTTTGTGGAGAAGAACACACATGCAATGAACACTGGTGGATCCATAAGTGGTTTGTGGAAAGAACACACATGCAGTGACTCTAATGCTGGTTTTAGTTTTAGAACACATATGGATCCATATGTGGTTTGTGGAAAAGAACACACATGCAATGATCACTGATTGATCCATAAGTGGTTTGTGGAAAGAACACACATGCAATGAACACTGGTTGATCCATGTGTGGTTTGTGGAAAATAACACACATGCAATGACTCTAGTGGGTCCATATGTGGTTTGTGAAAAGAACACACATGCAATGACTCTAGTGGATCCATATGTGGTTTGTGAAAAGACCACGCATGCAAGGACCACTGGTTGATCCATATGTGGTTTGTGGAAATAACACACATGCAGTGAGCACTGGTGGATCCATACATTGTTTGTGAAAAGAACACACATGCAATGACTCTAATGGATCCATATGTGGTTTGTGGAAAAGAACACACATGCAATGACCACTGGTTGATCCATGTGTGGTTTGTGGAAAGAACACACATGCAATGACACTAGTTGATCCATGTGTGGTTTGTGGAAAGAACACACATGCAATGACACTGCTTGATCCATATGTGGTTTGTGGAAAGAACACACGTGCAATGACACCGGTTGACCCATGTGTGGTTTGTGGATAGAACACACATGCAATGACTCTAGTGGGTCCATATGTGGTTTGTGAAAAGAACACACAAGAAATGACCGCCGGTTGATCCATATGTGGTTTGTGGAAAGAACACACATGCAATGACTCTAGTGGGTCCATACGTCGTCTGTGAAAAGAACACACATGCAATGACACTAGTTGATCCATGTGTGGTTTGTGGAAAGAACACACATGCGGTGACACTGTTTGATCCATATGTGGTTTGTGGAAAGAACACACGTGCAATGACACCGGTTGATCCATGTGTGGTTTGTGGATAGAACACACATGCAATGACTCTAGTGGGTCCATATGTGGTTTGTGAAAAGAACACACATGCAATGACCACTGGTTGATCCATATGTGGTTTGTGGAAAGAACACACATGCAATGACTCTAGTGGGTCCAAATGTCGTCTGTGAAAAGAACACATATGCAATGACCACTGGTTTATCCATATGTGGTTTGTGGAAACAACACACATGCAGTGAACACTGGTGGATCCATATGTTGTTTGTGAAAAAAACACACATGCAATGACTCTAGTGCTGGTTTTAGTATAAGAACACACAAGCAATGACTCTAGTGGGTCCATATGTGATTTGTGGAAAGAACACACATGCAATGACACTAGTTGATCCATGTGTGGTTTGTGGAAAGAACACACATGCAATGACACTAGTAGATCCATGTGTGGTTTGTGGAAAGAACACACATGCAATGACACTGGTTGATCCATATGTGGTTTGTGGAAAGAACACACGTGCAATGACACCGGTTGATCCATGTGTGGTTTGTGGATAGAACACAGATGCAATGACTCTAGTGGGTCCATATGTGGTTTGTGAAAAGAACACACATGCAATGACTCTAGTGGGTCCATATGTGGTTTGTGAAAAGAACACACATGCAATGACTCTAGTGGATCCATATGTGGTTTGTGAAAAGACCACACATGCAAGGACCACTGGTTGATCCATATGTGGTTTGTGGAAACAACACACATGTAGTGAGCACTGGTGGATCCATATGTTGTTTGTGAAAAGAACACACATGCAATGACTCTAATGGATCCATATGTGGTTTGTGGAAAAGAACACACATGCAATGACCACTGGTTGATCCATGTGTGGTTTGTGGAAAGAACACACATGCAATGACACTAGTTGATCCATGTGTGGTTTGTGGAAAGAACACACATGCAATGACACTGGTTGATCCATATGTGGTTTGTGGAAAGAACACACGTGCAATGACACCGGTTGATCCATGTGTGGTTTGTGGATAGAACACACATGCAATGACTCCAGTGGGTCCATATGTGGTTTGTGAAAAGAACACACAAGAAATGACCGCTGGTTGATCCATATGTGGTTTGTGGAAAGAAGACACATGCAATGACTCTAGTGATTGATCCATGTGTGGTTTGTGGAAATTACACACATGCAATGACTCTAGTGCTGGTTTTAGTATAACAACACACATGCAATGACTCTAGTGGGTCCACATGTGGTTTGTGAAAATAACACACATGCAATGACCACTGGTTGATCCATATGTGGTTTGTGGAAAAGAACACACATGCAATGAACACTGGTAGATCCATAAGTGGTTTGTGGAAAGAACACACATGCAATGACTCTAGTGGGTCCACATGTGGTTTGTGAAAAGAACACACATGCAATGACCACTGGTTGATCCATATGTGGTTTGTGGAAAAGAACACACATGCAATGAACACTGGTAGATCCATATGTGGTTTGTGGAAAATAACACACATGCAATGACTCTAGTGGGTCCATATGTGGTTTGTGAAAAGAACACACATGCAATGACTCTAGTGGATCCATATGTGGTTTGTGAAAAGACCACACATGCAAGGACCACTGGTTGATCCATATGTGGTTTGTGGAAACAACACACATGCAGTGAGCACTGGTGGATCCATATGTTGTTTGTGAAAAGAACACACATGCAATGACTCTAATGGATCCATATGTGGTTTGTGGAAAAAACACACATGCAATGACCACTGGTTGATCCATGTGTGGTTTGTGGAAAGAACACACATGCAATGACACTAGTTGATCCATGTGTGGTTTGTGGAAAGAACACACATGCAATGACACTAGTTGATCCATATGTGGTTTGTGGAAAGAACACACGTGCAATGACACCGGTTGATCCATGTGTGGTTTGTGGATAGAACACACATGCAATGACTCTAGTGGGTCCATATGTGGTTTGTGAAAAGAACACGCATGCAATGACCACTGGTTCATCCATATGTGGTTTGTGGAAATAACACATATGCAATGACTCTAGTGGGTCCGTATGTGGTCTGTGAAAAGAACACACATGCAATGACACTGGTTGATCCATATGTGGTTTGTGGAAAGAACACACGTGCAATGACACCGGTTGATCCATGTGTGGTTTGTGGATAGAACACACATGCAATGACTCTAGTGGGTCCATATGTGGTTTGTGAAAAGAACACGCATGCAATGACCACTGGTTGATCCATATGTGGTTTGTGGAAAGAACACACATGCAATGACTCTAGTGGGTCCGTATGTGGTCTGTGAAAAGAACACACATGCAATGACCACTGGTTGATCCATATGTGGTTTGTGGAAAGAACACACATAAAGTGAACACTGGTGGATCCATATATTGTTTGTGAAAAGAACACAAATGCAATGACTCTAGTGCTGGTTTTAGTATAAGAACACACAAGCAATGACTCTAGTGGGTCCATATGTGATTTGTGGAAAGAACACACATGCAATGACCCTGGTTGATCCATGTGTGGTTTGTGGAAAGAACACACATGCAATGACTCTAGTGGTTGATCCATGTGTGGTTTGTGGAAATAACACACATGCACTGACTCTAGGGCTGGTTTTAGTATAAGAACACACATGCAATGACTCTAGTGGGTCCAGATGTGGTTTGTGAAAAGAACACACATGCAATGACCACAGGTTGATCCATATGTGGTTTGTGGAAAAGAACACACATGCAATGAACACTGATGGATCCATAAGTGGTTTGTGGAAAGAACACACATGCAGTGACTCTAATGCTGGTTTTAGTTTAAGAACACATATGGATCCATATGTGGTTTGTGGAGAAGAACACACATGCAATGACACTAGTTGATCCATGTGTGGTTTGTGGAAAGAACACACATGCAATGACACTGGTTGATCCATATGTGGTTTGTGGAAAGAACACATGTGCAATGACACCGGTTGATCCATGTGTGGTTCGTGGATAGAACACACATGCAATGACTCTAGTGGGTCCATATGTGGTCTGTGAAAAGAACACACATGCAATGACCATTGGTTGATCCATATGTGGTTTGTGGAAAGAACACAAGTGCAATGACTCTAGTGGGTCCACATGTGGTTTGTGAAAAGAACACACATGCAATGACCACTGGTTGATCCATAAGTGGTTTGTGGAAAGAACACACATGCAATGGCACTGCTTGATCCATGTATGGTTTGTGGAAAGAACACACATGCAATGACTCTAGTGCTAGTTTTAGTATAAGAACACACATGACTCTAATGGATCCATATGTGGTTTGTGGAAAAGAACACACATGCAATGACCACTGGTTGATCCATGTGTGGTTTGTGGAAAGAACACACATGCAATGACAGTGGTGTATCCATGTGTTGTTTGTGAAAAGAACACACATGCAATGAGTCTAGTGCTGGTTTTAGTATAAGAACACACATGCAATGACTCTAGTGGGTCCACATGTGGTTTGTGAAAAGAACACACACGCAATGACCACTGGTTGATCCATATGTGGTTTGTGGAGAAGAACACACATGCAATGAACACTAGTGGATCCATAAGTGGTTTGTGGAAAGAACACACATGCAGTGACTCTAATGCTGGTTTTAGTTTTAGAACACATATGGATCCATATGTGGTTTGTGGAAAAGAACACACATGCAATGATCACTGATTGATCCATAAGTGGTTTGTGGAAAGAACACACATGCAGTGAACACTGGTTGATCCATGTGTGGTTTTTGAAAAGAACACACATGCAATGCCATTGGTTGATCCATATGTGGTTTGCGGAAAGAACACGCATGCAATGACACTGGTTGATCCAAATGTGGTTCATGACAGGAACACACATGCAATGACTCTTGTGGATACATATGTGGTTTTGTGGAAAGAACACACATGCAATGAACTCTAGTGGATCTATCTTGGCATAATTTTATGTATGGCATGATGCATTTCATTGTAAAAGACACCCACTTTCCATTTTTATACTACATAGGTTTGCCCTTGGTTTTTTTATAATACCCAGTTTTGCCCCCCTCTCCCTTTCGTAGAAGCCCAAACCTGTGCCCACTCTATGTGCTACGCCCTGATTGGTTGTCATAGTTGTCACGCGGATCGTGCGCACCAACCGTTGATCCTGTGTGATCCAACAAGGCTCGTTGCACACGTCGTGCCCTTCACAGGACAGCGCGAGACAGCAGAGACGTCTCCCTCAACAAGACTTCTACAAGAAGGAACACGATGCCGTCCAAGGAAAAAGTTGTCGAGTGGTCATGTCATGTTTAATCTAGTCTGCAAAGGCTACAAGTATACTGCACAACAACTGGTCATCCACGGACCACCGGCTATACCATTTTTACTACGCAGCGCGCCTGCACTGTCACTTCCGACAGCCCCCACCACACGAACCTTCCACGTGGCAACCGGAGCCAGAAGAGCTGCCAACCGGGGCCCTCGAGGAGGCCTAAACGTCCCCGCATTAAAAACCCAGCCTATCGGGTCCTCCATTTGCACTCATCCACTACTCTCTCTTCCCTATCCAGCAAAACCCCACAATCTTTAACATACTTGCATGAACCTTCTCCATGAAACCAGTGCGTGGGGGTGAGTGTCCGGGCATCGCCACCGGGGTGGTGCTTCACGCGGCAGATCTGGAGGACCATCAGGCAGCACAAGCTGAGGAGGACATGTAGTTCAACCCCTTGGGGGACCATGTGCTCGCTGGTGCTGACGACTTCGAAGTTTCCGATGAGGGCGTGGAGTTCGACGAACACGCTCCGCTCGTGTACCCAGAGGTACATCTATTTATACATGTTTCATATTTTCTACTCGAGCTTAATCTATCCTGGCGTCATAAAAAAATCTAGTCCTAATGATTAGATGCAACGTACAAACCGGTACATGGAGAGATCTAGTCTATTCTGAATGAATCCATATTATTTATTTATTAATAAGTTACCAAGAACACAAACCACATTAATTTAGGAGCGAGCTGGGGAGACGACCGTAATGAACTGCTGAACCTGTATAGACATGTTATTGCATCGAAAGTAACTTGGAATGGTGGAAGGAATATATATTTATTATTTTGCTCATTTCGGTTTGTATTCCATACATTACAGGTGTATTCAAGTGAGATGGACTCTGACAAGGAGACCAGGGACAACAAGAGCCGCCATGTCATGAAGAAGCTCAAGAGCGGGATAATCCCTTTCCGCACTCGAGTTGGGGAGCTCAAGTGCCCTTTCTATAAGAAAGGAGTCAACCCGAGGATTGCGAGCTTGATTCCGCATGTGGTTGGCATCGATAAAAGCCCGACTAGTAAACACAAGTCGGGGACCAAGGCTAAGAACGCTGCTTATGGTAAGTTCCTGAGGGAGTATGTCAAGACCAGCCTAGTATCCCCTTACTTAGGAATCAGCAACTTCTAGCCGACCAACCCCGTCACTGTGCTGGCCCGACCACTAATAATATTTAGTTCTCTTACCATATCTAGACCCTTAAACTATGGGGATTTCTATTTTCGTACCCTTCAAAATAAATTCAAGTTCATCTGTTTATGGAGTTAATGTTTCGGTGGCATACTCATTATTTTGCATGGATAGAGGGGTGCCCCCGACAGATGGGTTATCCTGTCCGCTAGATCACAGAGGATCAACGTTGGTGGGCAAAACTGAGTACAACTGAATCACCATGGTTAGACATGAGGGAAAAAACGTGACTCATGGTACGCGTGTGCGGTGCACGGGGCGGTAGCGGACACGTGTGTTCGTGCACGGTGAATTAGCGTACGCGGTGCATGGTAGTGCAACGAAACGTCCCTTCCCTTCTCCTTTAATAGAGGCCTCCCCACTCCTACTCATCATGCACTCGCTCACTCAATCGTCTCCACTATCCCATCACCTTCTGCAAACGCCCAACAAAACCCCAACCACGCTGGTGATGGAGAAGATCGGCGCGGTGGCCATCGGCGCCTCCAAGGCCGCCCACGAGGAGCCCCCGGTCCCCGTCCCCACATCCGCTGTAGCCGCCGGCGATGAGGCCCCCGCCGGTCTCGGACAGATCCCGCTCGGCTGGGACCCCTACGAGGAGGTTGTCTACATAAGGCCGGAGAACCCCTATGACACCAGCATCGCCAACCCATGGTCTGAGGTAACCAGGGTTTTCTCCCCTTCCCTTTTTCTTCCCCCATTCCCATCGTTGGATGCTAGATTGTATGTTATTAGGGCTCGGCTGTTCGTATTTTTTATAGTAGCTAATCCTCTTGTGTTATATCTCGATTTTCGATGAATCCCCCTGTTCGTAGTTGGGATCAGTATTCGATTTGGTTTGAGATTTGGGGAATAATCAGGAGATCTCATTCGGTTAATTTATGCAAAAAATCAATCCCGATAATCAAAGTATCTCAATCGTGTCCTTATTTCACTCTACTGTTTTTTCCAATAGGAGGATAGCAGCAACCTCCGCAGCGACGACGAGTCCAAGGACACCAAGACTCGTCATGTGCTGAGGAGGCTAAAGTCCGATCAGTACAACAACTTCTTAGCCGGCGACGTGTAGAGGTGCCCCTTCTACCCCACCAGGAGGCTCCGCGCCACGAACTTCAACTCCATCGTGAAGTATGCCGAGGACGTGAGGACCTGCGGCGAGTCCGTGAATGTCCATGGCTTCAGGGCCAAGCACCAGGTGCTCGGTCTTCACCTCCGCAACCTCCAGAATGTGGCTATCGAGGAGGGTCGCATGCCCCCGATTAGACCCAAGGCGCCCAAGGTCAAGGGGCTGGGCAACAAGAAGTGGAGGAGGCACCAGAGGGAGGAGGTGGATGCCCTCCTGGCAGAGGCCACGAGGGGCCACTGATCAGCTGTTGCTGCTGTAAAGCAGCTTCTTTTGTCTTGTCTGTGTTGAAGCAGTCCGCTACTGCTGCTGAGCAGCCTAATTGTCGAACCTCATTAAGTATCGTACTATATAATCTAGATTAGCTACTTTATCTACATCTGCTCTGTTTACTGAACTTATTTATGGTGCTGGTTTGTTTTGCTGCTCTAGATTTGCTACCAGGTTGGGGAAAAACGATCGCAAAAGGAACAATGAATGAAGAGAGAAGCTGCTCTAGATTCCCTACCTTTTTGGGCAAAAAACACAACTGTTAGAGAGAGAGGGGAAAAGGCGCTCTTAAAAAGGCCAAATAACAAAAAAAACTTCCACTTTAGGCATCATGGCGCACGTAACGGCCAAGCCTTTGACCAGACGGCACCCCCCTCCGAGCACATGTGAGGGCTTCGGAATATCGGGAGGGCAAAAGTGAGGACAAACGAGACACAATATTGCTATAGCTAAATCTGAAAAAAAGCTGAATTTGGCTTTACCATGCAATTTGGCTAGAGCTCCACAATGTAGCTATTCTAAATCCCTAAACTATGTGGTGTGTTGAAACCTAATGCTTATCCACCAACACGTGTGTTGCAAAGTTGCTTGATCGTGCATGCTTACACAAGTGGCCTACATAGAAACTTATAGAAGCATGGGCAAACAAGCTTTATTTTGGCAAATTCGGGACAAGCTTTGCGCAATCGCCAGGCCTGATCGGCTGGGCGGCTGCCCCGGGGTGCAGGGATGCTAGGTCCATGTCTATGCTTACACTTCTTAAACTTGTTAGGAATTAATAATAACTGTACACTTCCTTCTGTCATGTCACGTTACATCGTGTCAGCACCGTGCACCCGCTGCGGATCAGCAACGGGACGGTGGTCTACGTGACCGGTCTCTGCCACGCCAAAGCCACGTCGCACACCCGTCCCATCGCCTACCGGGACGGACGCCGAATTTAATCGCTAGGATTGGAAACCATCGGTGCTCGCCCCGTAAAACTTGCTTTTGCATGGGTATGACCGGAATATTGGTAAACGGAATTTAAGCATCGCATTCCGTCTCCTCAGCACATCACTGTGCAAAAATCCCCAACTCATTCCTTCCGCCGGCACCGCCAACGTAAGAACCATCGACGCTGCCGCAGGCACTGCCTCCGCCTGGCCATACCACCGCAACAAATCACTCCACCTCCACGCCCAGTCACAGCCACCGCTACCGGCCCTAGGCCACCGCCGCCGCATTAGCTGCTGCCATGGACGCAGAGTACGGCGTGTTCAGCGACAGGAGCGACTACACCGACGAGTACACCGTCACCGCCCATGGCACCACCAAGTTGACGGTCGTCCACACAAATGCGTCAACAGAGGTCGCCAAGGTCATCACAATGTACGAGCGGTGGCTACAGGAGCCGATGGACAGGTACAAGATCGTCGGACTTGACCTAGAGTATACCGGATATAGGAAGAGGACAACGCTTTTGCAGCTGTCCATACGCAACCACGGCCTCCTATATCACGTATGTAGGGCCAAATCTGTATGCCCGGAGCTTCACGAGTTCCTACACAGGAGGGAGATCTACTTCGCCAGCGTCGACATCAAGAACGACACTCCGAAGCTAGAACAGGATCTCCTCGTTCATGTCGTCAATCACGTCGATCTCCAACATTTGTGGAGGTACCCGGATGGCGGTACGGGGAAAGCCGGCATGGCTAGACTCGCTTCTGACATCATCGACCGCGAGTACACCGGCATGAAAGTCGAGTTTCCGAAGCACCTGCATGAGCGATGGGAGTGGAGGCACCTGGATTACGATGCGATCAAGTACGCAGCCAGGGACACGTATGTCTGCTACGAGATGCTCAATAGGATCTGGTGGGTGGGTGAGTGTGCTGTTTACCAATACTAGTTTCGCATTTCGTTCCTAGTTTTATCTCGCCTGTATTTTATCTCGCATGTATTTTCTAAGCATTCTGTGTGTAAGAACCAAGCTTGTATGATCCCTGTGCTATTAGCTACTTAACCTGTATGAATTACATTCCCCCTTTTGTATGCTCAACATTCATTCTTACAAATTCTGTCTGTGCCATTTGCATGCGACAGAATCCAGGACTGACATGCATAAGGTGTGATACAGTCATAAGTCATAACCAAACCCAGATTATAGCTAAGGATATAGTCATAACCAAACCCAGATTATAGTTTGACAAAGGTAATACATAGCAGTTCGTAATTGCTCACATAGTGTACTTATGAAATAACATGTTTTCATAAACACAACAATCATGCACTAATAGTCTACATCCCAGCTTGTTGGAGAAGGCAACCGATCCTAGGATGCCTTCGGTCGCTTGCCCTGGTTTGTAGATTCATCTACACTCCGGCATCTGGGGCAAACAACTTGCCTTGGTGGTGGTTCAATGATGCGATGCCTGGAACGAGATTTTACAATCTAGCGGTACAGCTCGTGGCTAACATACCCGTCAATTGCAGCGTACTTCAGATTAGGTTCAGAAAGCGGCTTATCCTCCCAGTAATCGTCACCTAAACGCCTCCACGAACATCTCGGCAATCTGTCCTTCATGTCAGCGTACCACGGGTCGATGAGTTCGGAGGCAAGAGCAGCCATCCTGGTCTTGCCGCCCTTCGTCCCTGGGATCCAGTAAATTTCATGGATGTCCACTCTACACTCCTTTGGGATTCTAATGTTGACAGTCGGGCTTTCAAGCAGTTTAGTGTCATTCGTGATGTCAACACTAGAAATGTTATGTGCTGGTTCACGAGAAAGTCATGAAATAGATCCCTAATGCTTTTGCCCCACCTGCATGAAAATGAATTCAGACAAATAATATAGCAATAACTTTTGCAAACAGACGGTTCACAAACAAAAAGACAGCAAAGTCTACCAGATCCCGTCAGCCCCCTTCTCGCAAAAAGGCTGGTATATGAGGACGTGCCCCTTCATGGAGAGTTGCACCACGACGATCCTACGGTGATCGTGGCTATACTCGAGGTCGAGACCTATGAACCTGTTTTCTTCGAACTGTAGCCAACTCGTGTAATTATTCAGAGTGTTCCTCACCGTCCGAGGGTCGGTGGTGTAGACGACATCGATCTTCTTCCCGCCATGTACTTCGATGTCGAAGTGCGCAGTTTCTTGCATGCTGTTGTTTCAGACGTCCGGAGCGTCCATGACTACAGGCAAGAGGGAAAGGATACTGAGGAAGAGGGTGATGCGGTGGTGGAGGAAATGGATGAGGCCATGGAGGAGAAAGACGATGAGGCCGTGGAGGAGGAAATGAGACGGAGAAGTGAAAGATTGGAACCGCCCTTACCAATATCTGGAATAGTGCACGACCGTTCGTAGTAGGGTGAAGGTGGAGAAAAATGGCAGTTTTGCACGTCGACACTAGCGCTTCCTAAAATTTGTTCTGCGCCACTTGCATGCGGTGGAATCAATTCAAACGTAGGCACGTTTGCACGTGCCGATCTTCACTCCCTGACAGGCAGGCCGCACATTTCTCTTTTACAATTTATTTTTTCACCTCCTCTAGACGGTTCCGGTGCCCGCCCTTAATAATTACGCCCTCCTTCTTGTCTTCCACGTGGACGAGAACCAGCGGCGGTGGCAGTTCCTTGCAGATTCACTCCCCACTCGAACAACTGCCCCATCCCTGATTCCACCCCCTCTTGAATCCATCCGCCTCCTTATCACAACGCCTCCATTAATCTACCGGATTCCAGACTCCATTTGCCGCTATGGGTAGAGCTTGGGGTAGCAGCAAGCTGAAACGAAAGGCATGCAACGACGACGCGGATGCCCAGGGCGACCGCTACCACGAGGATTGGGGATGGTCGAACCTTAGGGCCGCGAACATGCACAGGATCGCCTCGGGGTTGGACATCATATCAGCCGGCCGCCTCGCTTGCTGCATCCCTGGCTACCGCTTGACGATGCGGAACATGGACGAACAACCATTCGGCACGCCAGGCCTTCTTTACCCCGATAACAGCAAATGTCCATACGACCGTGATGGACACGTAAATTCCAGCATCTAGCTTATTCGTTCAGTCATATCGTTGATTCATATGTGCTGAACTCTCATCATAATCCTATGTTCCTTTCGTCCAACGTGTTGTATGCATGCGTGGTTTGAACAAATCGAACCATTTAATACTATTCTGTACAGCGGAAGCTCTGCTCGTACCTGATATTCTGGTATTTTCGTAGTGACACAGTCTTACTTTAGGTGATAGACGAGTTGTCAATTTCGATTTTGCAATGGAATGCCTGCTAGGTGATATTCTGTTTCCTAAAATAAAAACAAACAGATTAGACGATTTAAGGCTATTATGCCCCGAGCTGTTTATGATCATCGTCAGGAGTTTGTTCTGGGGGCTCTGCTAGTACTCCATATATTGAGTATCTTCATAGTGACAGAGGCACAATTTAGGCTATATCTGAGGAGACACTCATATTTAGGCGATATTTTGTGTACTTTAATCTAAAGGCCTAGTTGTCAAATTGTATTTGCAATGGAATCCATGCTAGTTTATTGTACCAACTGACAACAAAACTCTGCAGAATATTCATGCAAAACTGATGCTGCTGGATAAGTGGTCTGAATCAGTAGTGGTGAATATCAAGGAAGAAGAAGAGAGGGAAATGGAAGATGACCAGAACTGGGTGGGTGGCAACGGTGAGTGGCTAGTCCTTTTATCACAGGATGGCAGTACTTGGACTCTAAAAAATGGCTATAGATCGGTGAGACTTGCAGTGCCATCTTTGAAGGGTGTCGGCATTACTACATTCAACAGCAGGTGGTCGTCGCCCATTTCCGAATTCGCTTACAGGTTCAACATGGCAGAACTTGACCTCGTGAAGGTACAGCTCCCACATAGACCGTGGGAGGGGCGTGGAAGAACTGGGAGTACGACCTCTTAGCGGTGTTCGACAAGGCAATCACATTCATTAGATGCCCAGAAGACAAGGAATGGATAGTCTTGTGCGACAACTTCCTGCGACCGGAGAAGTATGTCGATGCTATCTTCACCTACGGCTACTCTTCGTACAGACCGCAACACATTTATGCGGTCACTGAACCTGGCGGCGATGTACGTGTTTGGGAGATGTCCATTTTGGGTGAGTCATGGTGTCATATAGCATGTAAATCCCATTCAAAATTCTGCTTACTGGCTATTAGTAACACGCAGGTACCCACACAACCCCGCGCATCATTCCAGCTCCGGTCATCGAAGATGCAGTAGCAGATGCTGAACTTGGGACACGGCGTTGGTTCCTGGCACCTCTCAGAGACAACACGGAACAGGATGATGAACTCTTGTGGATTCATACCAGGGGAGCACTAAACAGCGTTGGTGATACAATAGAACATATGGGGACACAACTTTCTTCATACTCATCGCTGCGGTGTCATGTTTTCTCGAGGTCTGCATGCCCATCCGAAGACCCAGTAGAGCAAGTCTGGAGCAGAGTCAACAATCTGAAGGGACAATCTGTGTTTCTTGGGATCAACTACCCTTTTTTTGTCGGAGCCCCTGGAGCTGTTGAACCTGTAATTGCGCAGGCAGCCCTAGCCCCTGATGCTGCTGCTGCTGGTGGTGGTGGTGGAGCTGACAAAGAACTAGCTACTTCTGCTCCTAGTGAAGCTGACGAAATACTTGGTGATGCTGCTACTGGTGAAGCTGATGAAATACTTGCTAATGCTGCTGCTGGTGAAGCTGACGAAATACCTGCTGAGGCTGCTGCCGGAGTCTAGGAAGAACATGCTGGTGTTGTTGCTGAGGTGCCAGCACTTCCAGTGTTGATAGCAGACTGTGTGTTTGCTGCACACTCACGCGCCTATCATGTTGACACTCCAGATCTGACCTGGAGCCGAATCCACATCAGGGGGAGGGCGCCTACAATTGGCTCATCGGTGGGGTCGTACTATTTGAAGGAGAATGAAACACGGCCAAACACAGCATTCTGGTTCGTTCCAATGATACCACCAGCTCCAGGGACCTAGTGCTCATACTGGCAGATCCGATGAACCATTTGTCTTTATCTTTATCATTAGTTACGCTTATGTGTGTAAAGACTAAGTTGTGCTTATTTGTGTAAGACTAAGTTAGGCCTAACTACGTAATATTCAGTGAAGCCCAGCTTTCTTTCCACGCCCATAACAACAGAATTGCAGCATAGAACATACAAATGTAATGTGCATACCAGGCATTTTTGCTCAGGATAACAACCACTTCAAGCAAATGATACATCGTGTACGCATTTGAACGCATCACTAGAATGTGCCACCTATTGATGATTGATGACATGGATCTAGCTTTTCTGCGTGTATTTGCATTGGATCGCTCATTGATTTGTTCACATATTTTTTGGCAATGGCTGATGAACTCCACTCTCTTGGTAACTTGCTTTGTTAGCGAGCACTTGTTGATGCAATGCAAAGTACAGAACATGGTCGTCATCGTCATTCCATTTAGGTTCTCCATGTTTCGTCATCATGGAGCTACTAATTCCAAATGAAAATCTAGTAAACAATATGTGTGTACATTGTTAGAGTATGCTACGGCCACGGTACATACATGTTTTTCTACAATCACAAGAAGAAAACTTCATGCATTTTCACCTTGTTGGTGTTGTGCCGAACTGGGTGGATGTGGCTTTGGGGTTCAGAGAGGAAGGCGCCGTGGCTGGTGCGTGTGCGACCATGGCGAGAGCGAGCTCGGATTCTGGAGGAGGCCAACAGGACCGAGCATGGTTGGCATGGTGACAGATCTCACCCAGGAATGAATTCCCGTCCCCACGCCGTGCCAATGGTGCGGTCATGGTGAGGGCGAGCTCTGATTCGGGATGGGGAGGAGAACGGGCCAAGCAGGTTCGTCCAAGTCCTAGCTCCACGCCATGGCCGCGACCACAGATTGCTGCCCTGGAGGAAGAAGAAGACGCGTAAAGGATGCATGCGCCAACGCTGCAAGCCTACATGGCAGCAACGACGGAAGCGACATAACGGCGAAAGCTTACAGGGGGGCCCAATTTGACGGCCGTTAGCCTGATTTTTTGTATTGAAACGTAAAGTTGAATTCATGCCGAAAAAGACCCTCTGAGTATTTCGCACGCCAATTGTAGTCATCGCGGCTGATTTCAGGGAACTCGGGTACCGCGTTGCCTGGACACCCCAACTTTCGGGCCGCAAAATGATATTCTCGTCTGGATCCCGTGCATCCTCGATGATGCCAAGCTCCACGTCATGGAGAGCGAAGGTCTCCTCCGCGCCGGCGACTGGCGGAGCGGCTACAGCCAAACCGTCCCTACTCCTCACGCCGACAAGCGGGTACACTTTGGCACCCACCTCGACAGAGGTTTGAGTTTCCCTCCCTCGGACTTCTTTTCTGAGGTTATAGATCACTACAGAGTTCAACTCCATCATCTTCCCCCGAACTCTCTCTTAGAGATGAGCGCATATGATTCTTTTTGTGAGGGGTACCTCGGCATTAGGCCGAGTCTCACTCTTTTTCGGTTTTATTTTCATATCCGAAGAAATTCTATCACCGTCGGTAATCCGTATATTACCGGAACCATTAGTTTTTCCGTTAGGAGATTGTGTCTATCCTTGGATTAGAGCTAGTGAGTCGGTGAAACAAGGATATTCCTGCTCCCGGCAAAGCTACTGCTTTGCCGGCTTTTGTCGACGGTGCCGCCACGCCCCAAGAGTCCTGGGACGCAGATGCGCTGGCTCTCAGTGATGATCTGCTTCTTGCCAAGAGGCGGATTGAATATTTGATGAAGCATAAGGGCCTTAAGGGGTCCGACTTAGTTCACTGCTAGGTGGCACGCCGGATCCAGCCTCTTCAACATCATGGAGATCGGCTAATGCATTCCATTACAGCGTCCGAGAACGATACCCTCCGGATCTGCTCCCAGCCTTACACGGATAAAGAATATGAGTCCCAAATCAAGTGGCTAATAAGGGAGCGGGTCGAGAGGAAAATCCCGGAGCTATATTTGGATATGCATACGGCTGAGGATCTTGTGGTACCGGTAAGTTTCCAGCAGTAACTTGAATTATGTGTTCATCTTTACATTGTTGTTTCTTTTTGCAATACTGAGGTATCTCTTCTTTTCAGCTTGCTGACCTCCCCGAGTCAGATCTTGCTCTTCTCGAAGGATATCCTCTGGAGATTTCTCAAGATGAAGGAGAATTGGTTCCACTGCTGGATGCACTTACTTGGAAGCGTAAGTCTCCGATAGTGTCTATCGGCGCAAAGGAGGTGCCCGTTGTGAAGAGGTAACTTTCATCACAAGGTTTTTGTACTTTATGTCTTATCCTTTCTGAGGTGTAATGATTTTCGTTCTATCATCTCTTCAGAGCTAGACACCTCACCAAGGGCAAAGGGAAGGGAGCCTCGTCAAAGTCCCTACGTCAGTCAAAACTTAATTTGACTTCTCCTGCCATAGCTCCTCCGACTCCTGTCCCTTAGCCTTCTGCGGCACCAGAGATTACTCCATCTCCGACCGCCGTAGAAGATCCGGCTCAACAAGCAGAGCCAGTGATACTTGGATCACAAACTGATGTCACCATGGGTGACTCGGGTTTTGATAAGGGTGAACCCTCTTCGGGTAATGATCCCTTGGCAGAGGTCTTCGTTGAAAACCTCTTCAACAATCCGGGTCTTGCCAAGCTTGGCATTACTCGGAAGTATGTGGAGGAGATCCAACGGCTAGCCCATCAATGCTTGGAAAGCCGGAATATTACTACCGAAGAAGAAGCACAAGAAGCGGAGGATGTTAAGTACTCCGAACTTCTCGAGCAAATCCGTCTTTGTGACGAGGGGCTAAGAACCGGTGCGCATCCGCCACCCCCAGTAATCCCGCTGACCCTCGCCGAGAAGGTTAGCACTAAAGTATCCATGAGCTTAAGCAAGCTCACCCATGAACATCATGTAAGTCGAATTCCAACTCATCTTTTTTTACTTCATATCATATCCTCTAGCCCCAAGCATGAAGTTGGATAGATAATCCGGTTTTATGCTTCCTTAGGATGCCAAAGAATGAAATAGTGTAGCCCCCAAGGCTCGTGCTGATATTAGTAAAAATATTAGCCTGAGTCTTTAGTAGACTTCTGACTCTGGGTATTCTGACTTACAGAAAGTTAATTCGTATAACCAGGAATTGTTGAAGAATATCTCCAACAAGCGGAGAGAGATCAGAGCCCTTCGTCTTGAAAATGCTCAATTGAAAGTGTCAAGGGATGAGGCTGAAGGTAAATATTCCAGTACTCAAACCTTGCCTTTTATTTCATAGTCGAATTTTTATTCATCTGTTATTCTTTTGACTACAGCACTGGTAAAGCAATCATGTGCTATGATTGAAGAAGCCGAAAACCTGAAGACCCTGGCGGTGGAGAACACTGACTTACGTCGGGAGCTGGACAAGCTAAAGGCGGATCATGAACCGAGCATTGCTCAAGTTCTTGAATCCTCTTCCATGGCCATCGAAGAACATGATCGAAGGATCACGGCCCGGGATCAAAGGATCTCAGATATCAACGATGCTTTATTCAGAGAGAAGGACATTACCGAGGCACTTAGGGCTGAACTCCAGAGCCTACGAGAAGAGAAGACCAAAGTTGACGATGTCATCTTTGGTATGTTTCCCCCTTTCTAAATTTCTGCATTTTCTGACTTTTGGAGTTCAGATATATTTGCTTAACCTTTTGCATTATATGCGTAGGTCCTCTGAACTTGCTGGATTCTGCCTCCATCGAGTCTCGCACCAACCGGCTTACTCAAGTCAGTGACTTGCTTTGTGATTTCCGCCAATCTTTGGAGGATATTGGCGAAGTACTCAAAGTCTTGGACATGCATAGAATGTTCGGCTTTGAAGTGCGAGACAAGGCCAAGGAGATGCCTCAGCTCATCCAGGACTGGAACATGTCCTACGCGTGAACTGCAGCGCAGAACGCTCTCACCATGGTCATAAGCACCATGGAAGCATGGAAATCTGGCAAGTGACTAGAGGGTATTCTACTATGGATGAAGACAGACAGGAGTAGGACATCAAAGCAATCATGGACTCCTGTGCTGGATATGGGTGCCATGTAGCTGACTTGACCAGCTACGACACTCCTTTCTTCACTCGCGTAGACACGCCGCCTCCGCCCGCCGATGAAACTGGTGAAGTTTCCAACGACGAACAAACCATTTCAGATTTGAACGTCTCGGAAAAATATCGAAGCGAGGCTGATGTCTCCATTGAGCCGGCAGCTCCTACCTCTCCTCCTGCATCGTAGAGCATCAGAACAAACAATGTGCTATTCTGAAAACAATTCGGGTTGTAAATAAGTACTATAATATTTTTGTTGGTGCTAAGTTTTACTTTATCTATTTAGCACTTTTGGCTTTATAAGTTTCGTGGCTAAATTTTTTACATAAGAACTTATGTTATTTGTCTGTACTTATCGTTTATCTGGCTTTCTGCCTCGTCCCTTTCGTGAGCCAGCCAACCTTTAGCACGGAAACTTTGCCGAGCAACAGAGCTCAATTGCTAAACCAGTTTAAACTCGAAAACAAAGTCGGCTTACAGTACCAACAATTCACTACTCGGAAAATGCCCGCATCCGGCAATCAGATAAATAACCAAAGTATAGACTAAATTTTTTAAATTTATACCCGAAGGTAGAAATTTTAGAATCAGAAATCTAAACCAGAACAAACATGAGCATAAAGTACTTTCAAGTATTCTGGGATTTTCGACTTGTGACATGATCATTTGGAAATAAGATGGTAACAAACTTCTCAGATTTTTTTTGAGGCAACCAATACTTTATTTCTCATTGAACATGTACATATATATGATTACAAAGAAAGATAAACTAAGAATAAAAGGGACGTAGATGAGCAATATTCCATGGTTTGTCTACTTCCAGGTCTGTACTGCCTCCAGCTCTCTTTCTTTTCTTAGTAGCAGGTCTTTCTTTAACTAGCCACATATCAGTTAGATAGTAAGAACCATTATGCAAAACTCGGCTAACTAAAAAGGGCCCTTCCCAAATTGGGGAAAGTTTGTGCTTTCTTTTCCGCACAAGCCGGAGAACCAAATCGCCCTTATTGAAAGACCGGTTTCTGACTCTCTGGCTATGATACTTGCGTAACTTTTGCTGATAGGCTGTTGATCTCATCTCAGCAACGACGCGAACTTCTTAGACTAAGTCGAGATCATTTTGTCAAGAAATCTCGGCATCCTCTTCAATATACACGGCAACTCTAGGAGAAGTGTGAATCAAATCACTAGGAAGAACTGCTTCTGCGCCATAGACCAAGAAGAAAGGTGTGTATCCGGTTGATCTGTTCGGAGTTGTTTGCAAGCTCCATATTACAGAAGGTAATTTCTCTTCCCAAGCCCCCGCAGCACGTCGTAGTAGTGCTTCAAGTCCTGGTTTTAGTCCTTGTAGGATTTCGACTTGTTCATTAGCCTGCGGATGTGCGACTGACGCAACGTCAATCCGGATATTTTGTTCATTGCAGAATTTGGCAAGCTCTCCCATAGAAAAGTTACTCTCGTTGTCCGTGATAATGCTATGCGGATAACCGTATCGGATTATGACATCCTCGATAAATCTTCTGGTTGTTGCACCATCACAACTAGTGACGGGTTTAGCCTCAATCCATTTTGTTAATTTATCCACCATTACTAAGAGATGAGTAAATCCACTTGGAGCCTGTATAAACGGTCCTACCATGTCAAGCCCCCAGACCGCGAAAGGCCATGTTATATGTATTGTTCGCAGCTGATCAGCCAGAACGTGAGCTTACTTGGCGTACTTTAGGCAGCCTTTGCACGTCTTGACCAGCCGTTCGACATCTGCCTTGGCTGTAAGCCAGAAAAAACCGTGTCGTAAAGCTTTTTCCACTAGAGATTTGGCTGCAGCATGGTGACCGCACTCGCCTTCATGGATTTCTCGTAAGGTTTCCACTCCTTCTTCCGGAGATACATAACGCTGAAAAACCCCAGACACGCTCCTGATGACCCACAAGTATAGGGAGTGTATCGCAGTATTTTCGATAAGTAAGAGTGTCGAACCCAATGAGGAGCAGAAGGTGCTGGCTAGTGGCTTGGAGCAGGAATTCTCTGTAAATACTTAGCAAACAGATTTTTAGGGGTTTTTGATAATGCAAGTAAATAAAGTGCGAGTAAATAAAAGACAATAAGAATAAATGTAGCAAGTGGCCCAATCCTTTATTCAGCAAAGGACAAGCCAGTTGTATTACTTAAGATGCCCAAATGTTCTCGAGGACACATGGGAATTCCGTCAAGTGCTTTCACTTCATATAGTTGATTAATCTTCTTTAGTTTGCTAAGTGTTGTGTGGGTGAACCTGTGCTAATGTACCGACCTTCCTAGGACTAATACATACTTGTGATTATACCCTTTGCAAGCATCCGCAAGTACAATAAAGTAATTAAGGTAGAAACCTAACCACAGCTTTAAACTCTAAGACCCTGACGTCCCTTGTGTAATGGTTTCCTAACAAGGGTTCAGGTTTCTATCACTCCGGCTACCCCTACGATCAGTAGCCAAATACACAATGCATTCCCCTAGGCCCATATAGGTGAAGTGTCATGTAGTCGACGTTCACATGACACCACTATAAGAAGTACACCACAACTTAAATATCAAACTATTGAATCTTTCTCAACACAATTCCACTACTAACAACATGACTTCTCCCATGTCCTCAAGAACTAAACGAACTACTCACAAGACATCATATGGATCATGATCAGAGATGAAATAATGATGTATAACAATCTGAACATAAACAATAATTCAACGGTTCACTCAATAGCATCAACTACAAGGAGTAATCAACAAGGAAAGTTTCCCCTAAGAACTATGCAAGATTCAACCCAATTGTTACAGCGGTATGGAGGTGGTGATGATGGTGTTGGTGGAGATGATGGTGGTGATGATGATTATGATGATCCCAATGAAGTCTAGCTTGATGGTGGTGTTGATGGCGATGATCTCCCCTCTCCGGGAAGGAATTCCCCTGGCAGAATTCTGCCTGCCGGAGAGATCTTTCTCTCTCGGTGTTTTCCGCCCCACAGAGGCAGTGGAATCTTTCTGTGGTTGCTCTCCGAGTCTTAGGGTTTCGGCAGGATAATATACGCCAGAGGGGAGAGCTAGGGGTGGACCAGGGTGGCCACACCACCTGGTGGCGTGGCCTAGGGTGGCCCGCGCCAGGGGTGGTGTGGGCCCCCTGCGGAGATTATCACTTTGTGGCCCGAAAGTTGGGGTGTACAGGCAACGCGGTACCCAAGTTCCCTGTAATCAGCCGGGATGACTACAGTTGGTGTGCCAAATACTCAGAGGGTCTTTTTCGGCACGAATTCAACTTTACGTTTCAATACAAAAAATCAGGCTAACGGGCGTCAAGTTGGGCCCCCATGTTAGTTCGCCGTTATGTCGCTCCCATCGCTTAGGCTGGGTGGCTGTCACGTAGGCTTGTAGCGTTGGCATAGTGGATAGGACAACACCCCCTACCCAGTGTATTGACGTGACAAAACAGGGCCCTTGTATCAGCGTTATAATTATTTTTTGTTTACTCAGAAGCTGGAACGGCCACCGCCACGCGTCTCTCCTTGGACTTCCGTCCCAATCGTTAACCCCTACCATAAAAGCGCATTGACAGTTCCACCATTCCCCTGCCTCGTAGAAACCACTTTTCTTCTTCCTGTCATCTACTATCTTCTTCCCGTCTTCTCCTTGCCGCCATGGAAGATCTACACACTCTAGAGACAAGCTTCACTACCCATGACAACAAGAAGATAGACGTTGTCTACACCAATGAGGAGGAGATAGTGGTGCGTGTCCTGAGGATGTACGAGGGTTGGCTGGGATAGACGAGGACAAGTTTGTGGGATTGGACCTCGAGTACACCCCGGAGCACCCATATGAAGGGAGTGAAGTCGCTGTCGTTCAACTTGCCATGCGGAAACACGTCCTCGTCTACCACCTCTCACGGTTTGTAGATCTACTCTCTGTAGCTAACCGCTTTTCGGGTTTTCTCCTCTTGTTCTTTATCCACTTGCTCATCTTGCAACTACTGGATTTTACTTAGGACCAAATAAATTAGGGTTTGCCTATGTCTCAATCGACTGAGATTTTATTTAGTCTCAATCACCTAAGAAAAGTGCAATCATAGTTAAAAGAAATGTGCAACTCGTTCAGTCGACTGAGAAATAGCAAAACCGAATAAATTATGACAATACAATGTTGAGAGTCTTGATCTTGCATTTACTAAACTTTTCAAAATTATATTGAGATGATGATCTTGCATTGACAAAATATTTGTAGTTACAAATTTTGGTGATGACAAACTACATACTTTCAGGACTGACAGGAAATGTCCGGCGCTACGCCAGTTCCTTCAAAAAGAGGGAATTGTTTTCTGCACTGTCGACACAACAACTGATTTTTCGAAATTGTATCAAGAGGAAATTATAATTCCTACGCACATTTGGATCGATATTCAGCGTCTTGTCAAGATCCTAGGGGGCTCGAAGAAGGATGGAATGGCATCACTCGCAACTAGAATCCTCGATGAGTCGTACGACAAAATGAAGGAAGATTTCCCTACGGATAGGCACGATTTCTGGGACGAGTGGCCGTTGTCTGATATAAACCTGAAGTATGCAGCCATAGATGCTTATGTGACCTACCAGATGTACAAGAAGATCCATTTTTTTCTACGTTACCTCGTGTTTTGCCCTATTTGCAAGAGGGAAGACGAGCTTAGGGGAGACCTTTGTAGAAAATGCGGAATAGCTGAGTTTGAAGTTGAATATGCAAAGAAATTGGATGCATCTGAAGCAGCTGGCAGAGAGGCTGCAGAAGCAGCTGAAAGAGAGCTTGCAGCTAAAGAAGCAGCTGACAGAGAGACTGCAGCTGACGCGGCAAATAGAGACGAGGCATCTTCTAGCGGCAACAATCAGGCCTGTGATGCACCACTAATTGTGTCGCAGGACGCTGAAGATAGGAAAGCCAAGTCAGATGCCAATTGGGACAAAGCAGTTCGTCGGATGTGGAGTACCTGGAACGATGGCAAGCGCCTCAAGTGGTCTGATGAGGAGTGAATTAAATTTTACTTGTCAGTGTTATGTTTCTGTTTTGTGGAACTCAGTTAGCGTGCCAAGATGTCTAGCGCATCAAGTGATACTAGTAAAATAAATTTAACCCTCGTTGTGTTATGTTTATGTATGTGTCTTGTAGCTTGTCAAGATGGTATCTTCTTAACTGGCAGTTTGAAAGAGTGCCCTTTTCCTCTCTCGCTAAACATATATGTTTCATTTTGCCCAAATTGGTAGCAAATCTAGAGAAGATTCTCACTTCGATATTCCGTTCCCTTTTGGACCTCTTTTGCCTCCGATCAGGTAGCAAATCTAGAGCAGCAAATCACACCAGGCAGAATACATTCATTCAGAAAACAAAACAAATGTAGATATAGCTGTGCGCAGCTAAATAGGATATAGCCATAGAAAGTAGGTTGCTTAACGAGGTTCGATGCATTCAGCCAGAAATAGGATATAGCTAGAAAAGAAGCTGCTTAGCAGCAGGGGCAGCCGCCACAGCTACATGCACATCCTGCAAGCGCCCGCGCCTCCGCCATCTCCCTCTGGTGCTTCTGCCACTTCTTGGACTTGGGGGCCTTGGGCCTGATTGGAGGCATGCGACCCTCTTTCATGGCCACCCGCTGGAGGTTTCGGAGGTGAATGCAGAGAGAACGGTGTTAAGCGATGTAGGCGTTGATGTTTGCGGGCTCGGGCTTGCCTCTTTTGTGGATGCCGGAGCCCGTGGCCTCTGCATGCTTCGGTAAGGTGTTCAAGACGGTGCCACCGGCGGCGCGACTCGTCAAGAAGTAGACGCCCCCTTGCGGAAGGGGCAGCTGTAGGGGTCCCTGAGGAAGCCGTCGTACTTGCCGGCCCGCAGCCTCCTCAGCACCTGACGAGCCTTAGTGTGAATGGACTCGTCATCGCTGCAGATGTTGCTGCCGGAAACCTATTGGAAGAAAGGGAAAATGGGGGCGTAGATGGTGTAAGAAGATTGAGCAATCGAAATGCGAACAAGCGAATCCTAATAAACCAAGATCTAGCATCCAACAATGGGAACGGTGTTGGATAATTAGGCACAATTTCCATGATTAATTCCAGAATATTAAACATGACAATACCAGCTAAATTTTAAATATATTAGCCCATTATTTCTAACAAACGGTAGAAGAACCAGGGGAGGGAGCAAACCCAAGTTACCTCCGACCATAGGTCGTCGATGCCGGTGTCGTAGGGGTTCAGCGGAGCGATGTACTTATCTGGATCATAGGTGCCCAAGAAGTGCGTGATCTGCTTGTAACCGGCTGGGGCCTCCTTGCCGGCAGGGGCTCCTCTTTGGTGGCTCCATCGGTAGCTGGGACGGGGCCCTGGACGGGAACGGCGGCTGCCATCGATGCCTCCACTGGGGCCTGGACAGGGACAGCGGCTGCTTTCAACGCGTCGAGGGGGACCGGCAAGGAGACAGGGGCCTCCTCGCCGGTGGCCACGGAGGCGACGATGGCCACCTTATCCTCCTCGGCCATCGCCGGCGCGGACAGGGTATTCTCGGGAGTTTGTAGATGCTGGTGGGACAGTGGAGAGGGTTGCGTGGGGACAGTGAGCGAGAGTGGGAGTGGGTGTGCGGAGAGGGGCTCTATAGTTAAGGTGGATAGAAGCAAGGCACGTTTCATTGCACCACCGTGCAACGCGCCGCGCAATCGACTACACCGTGCACCGCGACACGCACACGGTACGTCACGTTTTTTCCCGGGCCATGCATGGCAGTTCTGTATTGAGCCGCATGCAAAGGAAGCACACACAATTTCTATGTACGAAGTTTGACATGGCCCTAAAATTGACGACTTAGAGCCACTGCATAAAAAATAGGATATGTCTTATTAAAATCAAGTGGCAATAAATTGCAGCTGTCCATCGACGACCGTGCACTCGATGACGCATGTGTTGTGGCGTAGTAGTAGCAGTAGTAGGCTTTTCAGACTTGATTAAACGTGACATGACCGCTCGATGACTTTTTCCATGGCGGCATCCTGTTCCTTGTTGTAGAGGGAGACATCAAGATGGGGCCTCGTCACAATGGTAGCTCATTAACTGGCAGTTTGAAAGAGTACCCTTTTCCTCTCTCGCTAAATAGATATGTTTCATTTTTCCCAAATTGGTAGCAAATCTAGAGAAGATTCTCTCTTCGATAATTCGTTCCCTTTTGGACCTCTTTTCGCCTCCGATCAGGTAGAAAATCTAAAGCAGCAAATCACACCAGGCAGAATACATTCATTCAGAAAACAAAACAAATGTAGATATAGCTATGCGTAGCTAAATAGGATATAGTGATAGAAAGTAGTAGGTTGCTTAACGGGGTTCGATGCATTCAGCCAGAAATAGGATGCAAGCAAAATATAGAAAATCAAAAGAAGCTGCTTAGCAGCAGCAGCCGTGGCAGATGCAAATACATTCAAGGAGACATCCAACCCGTTCATTCGCCAGCGCCTCCATCTCCCTCTAGCGCCTCCGCCACTTCTTGCTGCCCAGTTTCTTGGACTTGGGGGCCTTGGGCCTGATTGGAGGCATGCGACCCTCTTTGATGGTTGATACATTGCAAATGTATCTATAATTTTTGATGTTCTATGCTTGGTTTTATCCACTTTCTTGTGTTTTGTTCCAACTTTGGAGTACTTTTCATATGATTTCTTGGACTAACCTATTAACAAGAGCCATAGTGCCAGCTACCTGTTTTCTGCTGTTTTTGGTTCCAGGAAAGTCAGAAAATGAATATTCTCGGAATTGGACGGGACAAAAGCCAAAGTGCCTATTTTTCTGGAAGGGATCAAGTGCCAGAATACGAGACGGAGAGGGGCCAGGGGCAGGCCACACCACCTGGCCACGCGGCCAGGCTTGGCCCGCACCAGGGGGTGGTCTGGCCGACCCCAGCACCCCCTCGGCCTCTCCTTCTGCCTATAAGTTTCCCTCGGGACGAAAACCCTAGGTACCCGATCAAAAATCCACGAAAGAGTCTGTAGCCGCCGTCATCTCCATCCCTAGATCGGGAGGGATCTGAAGCTCTTCCCGGCACCCTGCCAGAGAGGGGAATTCACCCTGGAGGCCTTGTTCATCACCATGCAAGCCTCCGGTGTGATGCGTGAGTAGTTCATCCTTGGACTACGGATCCATGTAGTAGCTAGATGGCTAGATTATCCTCCTTTTTGCTTTCATGTTTAGATCTTGTGATCTCCGTTCATGATCAAGATCATCTATTTGTAATCCATACATGTTGTGTTTGCGAGGATCCGATGGATATTGAGATGCTATTTCAGATTGATTATTGATTCTATCATGTCTTTGTTATTTGAGATCTTACATGCTTTCCGTTGTTAGTAGCTATCTTGGCCAAGTAGATGCTAGCAACTCCAAGAGTTAGTATTTATGCTCGATAGTGGGTTCATGCCTCTGGTAATCTGGGGAAGTGACAAAATCTCTAAGGTACTAGATGTGCTGTTGCTGCTAGGGAGAAAACAACAATCCTTTGTTCATAGAACAATCGTATTGTTTACCTTACACACAGTTCATAAAGCAATAATCTGTTGCTTGCAACTTAATACTAGAGGGGGTTCGGATGATAACCTAAAGGTGGATTATTAGTCATAGATGCAGTTGGATGACGGTCTATGTATTATGTTGTATTGCCCAATCAAGTCTCAAAGGAGTCAAGATGATTAGTATATGCATGTATTTCTTTCTCGGTGTTTGTCAATTTCCCCGTTGTAATTTGTTCACCCAGCATGTTATCTATCTAAGGAGAGCCACCTCTAGTGAACTATGGATCCCGGTCCTTTGTCTTTACATACAATCTATAAACTGTTTCTGCTTTGTGTTTACTTTCTGCAAACTTTTACTTCTTTCCATTCGATACGTTTAATCCTTTGTTTTCCGCAAAACACGGTGAGATTGACAACCTCATCGCAAGTTGGGGACAAAGTTCTATGGTTGTGTTGTGCAGGTCTCCACGTTGCTACTAGCACCGGTAGTGCGCCCTGCCAAAGCTTAGCTAGTAACACCTTTGGGGTGTTTCCTTGCTCCTACTGGTTCGATTAAACCTTGGTTTCATAACTGAGGGAAAACTTACTGTTGTGCTCATCATACCTTCCTCTTGGGGTTCCCAACGAGCTCTACGTTGAAAGTCGAGTGCATCAAGATCTTTTCTGGCGCCGTTGCCAGGGAGTCAAGGACATCTTCACAAGGGGAGTCCCTCATAACCAATCTCTTTACTTTGTTGTTTTTGTTTTGCTTAGTTTCTTTTTGATTTGTTTGCTTGTTTTGTTCTTCGAAAACACAAAAAAATTAGTTTTACTTGTTTGCTTTCTTATTTGAAAACCCAAAAAATGACTACTCTTGAAAACACTAAGTTGTGTGACTTCACTAGCACCAACAACAATGATTTTATGAGAACTCCTATTGCTCCACCTGTGGCTGAAAATACTTTCTTTGAGATAAAACCTGCCTTGCTCAATCTTGTTATGAGAGAGCAATTTTCTAGTATTGGTAATGAAGATGTTGCTTCCCATCTAAGTAACTTTGTTGAACTTTGTGAGATGCAAAAGCATAGGGATATAGATGGTGATATTATTAAACTAAAATTGTTTCCTTTCTCTTTGAGAGGAAAAGCTAAAGAATGGTTGAATTCCTTAACTAGGAATAGTATTGATTCTTGGACTAAGTGCAAAGATGCTTTTATTGGAAAATACTATCCTCCTGCTAAGATTATCTCCATGAGAAGTGAAATAATGAAGTTTAAACAACTTGATAATGAGCATGTTGCTCAAGCTTGGGAAAGAATGAAATCTTTGGTAAAGAATTGTCCCACTCATGGACTGACTGCTTGGATGATCATCCAAACTTTTTTGCAGGATTGAACTATTCTTCAAGGAACCTATTGGATTCAGCTGCTGGAGGTACCTTTATGACCATCACTTTGGGTGTTGCAACAAAACTATTGGATAATATGATGGTTAATTATTCTGAATGGCATACTGAGAGAGCTCCACAATGTAAGAAGGTAAATTCTGTTGAAGAAACCTCCTCCTTGAGTGATAAGATTGATATTATTATTTCTATGCTTGTTAATGGGAAGGCCCATATTGATCCAAATAATGTTCCTTTAGCCTCTTTGGTTGCTCAAGAAGAGCAAGTTGATGTGAACTTCATAAGAAATAACAACTTTGGCAACAATGCTTATGGTAATAATGCTTATAGGAACAATTTTGGTAACAACAATTATAAGCCTTATCCACCCAACAATGGTAATGCTTATGGAAATTCTTACAACAATAATAAGAGTGCTCCCTCTGAACTTGAAGTTATGCTTAAAGAGTTTATTAGTAAACAAACTGCTTTCAATAAAACTATTGAGGAAAAACTCTCTAATGCTGAAAGAAATATAACATCTTTGGCTGAAGCTCAATCTTTTTTGAATAAAATGGCTGCTAAACCTGAAACTAATGAGAATCCCTTTGCAGCTACTAATGCCATACAAGTAAGAATTGATGAAAATGTTAGACTATTAGCTGAATTACATGCTAAGTGGGAAAGAGAAGATGAAATTGCTAGAAACATTAGTGTTTCTACTATTACCACCACTAGTGTTGAGGCTAGTAATAGTACTACTACTTTAGATGATAAAGATGATTTTGATCTTGATGGTTGCAACATCTCTGAAGTTATTAAGTTCCTACAAAAGCTTGCTAAAAGTCCTAATGCTAGTGCTATGAACATGGCTTTTACAAAACACATTACTGATGCTCTCATAAAAATTAAAGAAGAAAAGATCAAACATAAAGCTTATATTCCTATAAAGCAAGAAGATGGTTGGGAACCCATCATTAATATGAAAGTGAATGACTTTGATTTCAAAGCTTTGTGTGATCTTGATAGTAGTGTTTCTATTATGCCTAGAAGGATTTATGATATGCTTGATTTGCCTCCTCTTGAAGATTGCTATTTGAATGTTCCACTTGATGCCAATGCTAAAAAGAAACTCATGGGGAGTCTTAATGATGTTCTTATTATGGTTAATGATTCCTATGTCCCCGTTGATTTCTATGTTTTGGATGTTGAATACAATGCTTCTTGTCCTATTACTTTGGGAAGACCTTTTCTTAGAACTGTTGGTGCCATCATTGATATGAAAGAAGGCACCATTAAATATCAACTCCCACTCAAGAAAGGTATAGAACACTTCCCTAAAAAGAGATAAAAGATTTATTTTGCTTCTCCTATGAAAAATAAATTTGGTCTTGATGCTTCTTCATTTGAGAACACTTGATTCTTTCTTTGCTTCTTATGCCTAACCTAAAGGCGTTAAAGAAAATTACTTGTTGGGATATAATCCAAGAGTTTTAGATGAGTCTTGGAAGTTATTACCTCTGTAATAACCTCTCCTTATCCTTTTTATTTGCTTTTTGTGCCAAGAATAAGCTCTAATGAGAGTGAAGTAATGATTGGGAAAGTTGCTGTCCCGAAACAGATTTCTGCGCTTCACCGTAAAAATTCCTGAGAGAGTTCTGTACATCGGATTGAGCTGTAATTGTTTGTGCTTCTTCCCCAGGTTGTTATATAACTTTCCTTAGTTCAACACTTTTTGATTTGAGAAACAGAAGATCTTCGAAAAAAATCGTCTTTACCTGCTGGTCTGTTTTGACAGATTTCTGCCATTTTCTGCATTTGCTTCTTGTTAGTTCCTTCTTGAGTTCCTTTGGGGAATTGAGATTTTTGAGGGAAGTGATACAGTAGCTAGTGTTCTAATGGAAGTTTATTTGGTGTTAGAACTGAACCTTGAGACTTATTTATCTTAAGTGCACTAATGTTGCTAATGAGATTGTGTGAAGTTTTGTATGAAGGAAAATTTTCAGGTGTATGGAAGGAATGAGTAATGAGATGAAGAATGGACTAAAGCTCAAGCTTGGGGATGTCACGAGTGTCACCCCAAGAAATATCCAAGAAGTACAAGCGTCAAAGCTTGGGGATGCCCAAGGCATCCCCTTCTTCATCAATAAAAATTCCAGGTTTCTTCCAAACGCTTCATTTTTATTGTTTCATGCACAGTTGTGTTTTTCTTGGAGCGTCTTCTTTTTCATTTTCATTTTGGTTTTTAGTTTGCTTGGTTTGCTTAGTTTTCTGAATAAGTTGGTTGGACCCCCTCTTTCATACATTGGTTTGCATTTAGTTTGGTTTGGTTTGGAAAAGAGTAGGAAAGTTCATGCTTATGTGGTAAAAAGAGCTCGTTTTTGACTGTGGCTATGCTTTGTCATGCCATGCTTGATATTGTTTTGGCTTTATGCTTAGTATTATTTGTTGTAGCATGACTTGTTATAAACAATTGAGATTGCTTAATGTGCCTTGGATGAATCATGCGTTGTTTTAGCATATTAAAGCATAGTATTGTGGTATTCTCCTTTGATGCTTTATTTGGGTTGACTTGGCACATGCTCACACCATGTTATGACTGTCACAATTCACCATAGCCTTTATGATCCTTTATTTTTCAACTTGTAGTATCGCTTTATGCTTTGATCATTGATGTTTTGTCACTCTACATGATTATGGCCATTATTGCTCTCTTAGTTTGTCGCTCCCAGTCTTTTGATAGCCTCCACAACCAAGTATGAGTTCCACTCATGCATCCAACTCCCTAAACCAAGTTTTTCCAAAGAGTCCACCATACCTACCTACTAGCTTATGCTATTCCAAGTATATTCATGCTTTTGTTTACCTTCCACTTGTTATGAGAAAACTAGTGATTAAAGCTCTCACGAACTTGATGGCACACTTTACTTTATTGCCTCTAATAAACTTGAACCATTGGGTCCTTCTTTGTTGCGTATATGCTTGTGCTTTATAAGTTGAAATTAGAAGAACCATGTACCATGGGGAACGCTTTCAACATTGCACTTGTACTTTGTACCCCGTTGATATTATGTTCTTTTGCTTACGGATCCCGGCGGTGTGAAATAAAAGTGGAACTTGTAAGATCATGGATTTTGTATGTGTGTTAGAGAAACACCTGTGCCGCTAGCCTAAGCCATGCCTAATCATGGTGGAAACCTGCAGCATCACCATAATGAGCACTCTATGAAGCATCCTCAATAAAAACCTATGCAAATAGCAAATAAAAAGATCGTTGAGATGCTCATTGTCTGCTTGCCTTGTCATTTTGATTATGGGAAAGCTCCCGTATCATGTGCAAGGGGTACCCCGTTGGCGGTTCTTAATGATACACATATACTTATAATGACAAGAGCTTACTCGTGACTAAAGTTGAGTAGCATGAGGATCGGTCTTCGTAAGTAAGGGGCATGAGATTTCGGTTTATAACTTGTCAAGCATATCCTCTTAGTTGTGTCACTTTAACCTTAATCACCTTCAAGATGCTTATGATAGGGGCAATGAGAGCTGAAAGCTATAAGTACCATAATTTTTGGAAGCTCTTTATGAGACTTGAATCCCTACTTCCTTTTACAAAAAGTCTTTCTTCCACCATTATATTGAGTCTCCATCTTCTATTTTTATATACCTACTTTGAGAGCATAGTGGCCATTCTTAGTTCTATGTGCATTGTCCCAAGACTAGTTGATTTATGCATAACTTGTTATTGCTTGTTTGAAACTATTGTATCTAGTCACTCTTATGAACTTTGAAGGTGTCCTATGCATTTATATTTGCTACTCTATTGAGGGACAAGCTGAATACTATTATGCTATGTTTTCTTGATGTGAAACAAACAAACGTCTTGCAAAGCATTGTTATTCATGAATCTTTTGTTTGTCCTTTTTCATGTTGCATCATAGTCTCTTTGCTTATTGCTAGAACTTTGTCTTTCATGTTATGATTGAAGTACTTTGATCCCAGCTTTGAGTGTTTTGCAAATACTTTGATCAAGTCTTTGATGGTGCATGTCACCTCAAAAATTATTTCTTTTTATCACTTACCTACTCGAGGACGAGCAGGAGTTAAGCTTGGGGATGTTGATACATTGCAAATGTATCTATAATTTTTGATGTTCCATGCTTAGTTTTATCCACTTTCTTGTGTTTTGTTCCAACTTTGGAGTACTTTTCATATGATTTCTTGGACTAACCTATTAACAAGAGCCACAGTGCCAGCTGCCTGTTTTCTGCTGTTTTTGGTTCCAGGAAAGTCAGAAAATGAATATTCTCGGAATTGGACGGGACAAAAGCCAAAGTGCCTATTTTTCCGGAAGGGATCAAGTGCCAGAATACGAGACGGAGAGGGGCCAGGGGCCGGCCACACCACTTGGCCGCGCGGCCAGGCTTGGCCCATGCCAGGGGGTGGTCTGGCCGACCCCAGCACCCCCTCGGCCTCTCCTTCCGCCTATAAGTTTCCCTCGGGACGAAAACCCTAGGTACCCGATCAAAAATCCACGAAAGAGTCTGTAGCCACCGTCATCTCCATCCCTAGATCGGGAGGGACCTGAAGCTCTTCCTGGCACCCTGCCAGAGAGGGGAATTCACCCTGGAGTCCTTGTTCATCACCATCCAAGCCTCCGGTGTGATGCGTGAGTAGTTCATCCTTGGACTACGGATCCATGTAGTAGCTAGATGGCTGGTTTCTCCTCCTTTGTGCTTTCATGTTTAGATCTTGTGAGATCCGTTCATGATCAAGATCATCTATTTGTAATCCATACATCTTGTGTTTGCGGGGATCCGATGGATATTGAGATGCTATTTCAGATTGATTATTGATTCTATCATGTCTTTGTTATTTGAGATCTTGCATGCTTTCCGTTGTTAGCAGCTATCTTGGCCAAGTAGATGCTAGCAACTCCAAGAGTTAGTATTTATGCTCAATAGTAGGTTCATGCCTGCTCTTTTCATGAACCACCAGTGTCATTGCATGTCTTCTCTTTTCATGAACCACAGCTAGACCATTGGATGTGTGTTCTTCTCACAGACCACATATCACCAGTGTCATTGCATGTGTGTTCTTCCCAACGACCACACATGGATCCACCAGTGTCATTGCATGTGTGTTCTTCCCATGAACCACACATGGATCCACCGGTGTCATTGCATGTGTGTTATTCTCACAGACCATGTAAGGATCCACCAGTGTCATTGCATGTGTGTTCTAATCACAAACCATATCATGAACCACACCCAGTCTCATTGGATGTGTGTTCTTCTCACAAACTACATATCACCAGTGTCATTGCATGTGTGTTCTTCCCACAGACCACACATGGATCCACCGGTGTCATTCCATCTGTGTTCTTCTCACAAATCACACATGGATCCACTAGTGCCATCGCATGTCTGCTCTTTTCATGAACCACGGCTAGAGTCATTGCATGTGTGTTCTTCTCACAGACCACATATCACCTGTGTCATTCCATGTGTGTTCTTCCCACAGACCACACATGGATCCACCAGTGTCATTGCATGTGTGTTCTTCTCACAAACCACACATGGATCCACCCAGTGTCATTGCATGTGTGTTCTTCCCACAGACCACACATGGATCCACCAGAGTCATTGCACGTGTGTTCTTCCCATGAACCACACATGGATCCACCGGTGTTATTGCATGTCTGCTCTTTTTATGAACCACAACTAGAGTCATTGCATGTGTGTTCTTCTCACAAACCACATATCACCGGTGTCATTGCATGTGTGTTCTTCCCATGAACCACACATGGATCCACCAGTGTCATTGCATGTGTGTTCTTCCCACAGACCACACATGGATCCACCAGTGTCATTAAATGTGTGTTCTTCCCATGAACCACACATGGATCCACGAGTGTCATTGTATGTCTGCTCTTCCCATGAACCACAGCTAGAGTCATCGCATGCGTGCTCTTTTCATGAACCACAGCTAGAGTCATTGCATGTGTGCTCTTCTTACAAACCATATCATGAACCACACCCAGTGTCATTGCATGTGTGTTCTTCTCACAAACCACACATGGATCCACCGGTGTCATTGCATGTCTGCTCTTCTCATTAACCACAGCTAGAGTCATTGCATGTCTGTTCTTTTCACAAACCACATATCACCAGAATCATTGCATGTGTGTTCTTCCCATGAACCACACATGGATCCACTAGTGTCATTGCATGTGTGTTCTTCTCACAAACCACACACGGATCCACCCAGTGTCATTGCATGTGTGTTCTTCCCATGAACCACACATGGATCCACCAATGTCATTGCATGTCTGCTCTTTTCATGAACCACAGCTAGAGTCATTGGATGTGTGTTCTTCTCAGAGACCACATATCACTAGTATCATTGCATGTGTGTTCTTCCCAAAGACCACACATGGATCCACCAGTGTCATTGCATGTGTGTTATTCCCATGAACCAAACATGGATCCACCAGTGTCATTGTATGTGTGTTATTCTCACTAACCACGTAAGTATCCTCCAATGTCATTGCATGTGTGTTCTTCTCACAAACCATATCATGAACCACACCCAGTGTCATTGGATGTGTGTTCTTCTCAGAAACCTCATATCACCAGTGTCATTGCATGTGTGTTCTTCCCATAGACCACACGTGGATCCACCGGTGTCATTCCATCTGTGTTCTTCTCACAAACCACACATGGATCCACCAGTGCCATCGCATGTCTGCTCTTTTCATGAACCACGGCTAGAGTCATTGCATGTGTGTTCTTCTCACAGACCACATATCACCTGTGTCATTGCATGTGTGTTCTTCCCACAGACCACACATGGATCCACCAGTGTCATTGCATGTGTGTTCTTCTCACAAACCACACATGGATCCACCCAGTGTCATTGCATGTGTGTTCTTCCCACAGACCACACATGGTTCCACCAGAGTCATTGCACGTGTGTTCTTCCCATGAACCACACATGGATCCACCCGTGTCAACGCATGTCTGCTCTTTTCATGAAGCATAGCTAGAGTCATTTAATGTGTGTTCTTCTCATATACCACATATCACCGGTATCATTGCATGTGTGTTCTTCCCATGAACCACACATGGATCCACCAGTGTTATTGCATGTGTGTTCTTCCCACAGACCACACATGGAACCACCAGTGTCATTGCATGTGTGTTCTTCCCATGAACCACACATGGATCCACCAGTGTCATTGTATGTCTGCTCTTCCCATGAACCACAGCTAGAGTCATCGCATGCGTGCTCTTTTCATGAACCACAGCTAGAGTCATTGCAGGTGTGTTCTTCTTACAAACCATATCATGAACCACAGACAGTGTCATTGCATGTGTGTTCTTCTCACAAACCACACATGGATCCACCAGTGTCATTGCATGTCTGCTGTTCTCATTAACCGCAGCTAGTGTCATTGCATGTATGTTCTTTTCACAAACCACATATCACCAGAGTCATTGCATATGTGTTCTTCCCATGAACCACACATGGATCCACCAGTTTCATTGCATGTGTGTTCTTCTCACAAACCACACATGGATCCACCCAGTGTCATTACATGTGTGTTCTTCCCATGAACCACCCATGGATCCTCCACTGTCATTGCATGTCTGCTCTTTTCATAAACCACAGCTAGAGTCATTGGATGTGTGTTCTTCTCACAGACCACATATCACCAGTGTCATTTCATGTGTGTTCTTCCCAAAGACCACACATGGATCCACCAGTGTCATTGCATGTCTGTTCTTCTCACAAACCATATCATGAACCACACCGAGTGTCATTGCATGTGTGTTCTTCTCACAGACCACACATGGATCCACCAGTGTCATTGCATGTGTGTTCTTCTGACAAACCATATCATGAACCACACCCAGTGTCATCGCATGTGTGTTCTTCTCATTAACCCCACATGGATCCACCGGTGTCATTGCATGTCTGCTCTTTTCATGAACCACAGCTAGAGTCATTGCATGTGTGTTCTTCTCACAAACCACATACCACCGGTGTCATTGCATGTGTGTTCTTACCATGAACCACACATGGATCCACCAGAGTCATTGCATGTGTGTTCTTCCCACAGACCACACATGGATCCACCAGTGTCATTGCATGTGTGTTCTTCCCATGAACGACAGCTACTGTCATCGCATGCGTGCTCTTTTCATGAACCACAGCTAGAGTCATTGCATGTGTGTTCTTATTACAAACCATATCATGAACCACACCTAGTGTCATTGCATGTGTGTTCTTCTCATGAACCACACATGGATCCACCGGTGTCATTGCATGTCTGCTCTTCTCATTAACCACAGCTAGAGTCATTGCATGTCCGTTCTTTTCACAAACCACATATCACCAGAGTCATTGCATGTGTGTTTTTACCATGAACCACACATGGACCCACCAATGTCATTGGATGTGTGTTCTTCTCACAAACCACACTTGGATCCACCCAATGTCATTGCATGTGTGTTCTTCCCATGAACCACACATGGATCCACCAGTGTCATTGCATGTCTGCTCTTTTCATGAAGCACGGCTAGAGTCATTGGATGTGTGTTCTTCTCACAGACCACATATCACCAGTGTCATTGCATGTGTGTTCTTCCCAAAGACCACACATGGATCCACTAGTGTCATTGCATGTGTGTTCTTCCCATGAACCGCACAAGGATCCACCAGTGTCATTGCATGTGTGTTATTCTCACACACCACGTAAGGATCCACCAGTGTCATTGCATGTGTGTTCTTCTCACAAACCATATCATGAACCACACCCAGTGTCATTGGATGTGTGTTGTTCTCACAAACCACATATCACCAGTGTCATTGCATGTGTGTTCTTCCCAGAGACCCCACATGGATCCACCGGTGTCATTGCATCTGTGTTCTTCTCACAAACCACACATGGATCCAGCAGTGCCATCGCATGTCTGCTCTTTTCGTGAACCACGGCTAGAGTCATTGCATGTGTGTTCTTCTCACAGACCACATATCACATGTGTCATTGCATGTGTGTTCTTCCCACAGACCACACATGGATCCACCAGTGTCATTGCATGTGTGTTATTCCCACAGACCACACATGGATCCACCCAGTGTCATTGCATGTCTGTTCTTACCACAGACCACACATGGATCCACCAGAGTCATTGCACATGTGTTCTTCCCATGAACCACACATGGATCCACCAGTGTCATTGCATGTCTGCTCTTTTCATGAACCACAGCTAGAGTCATTGCATGTGTGTTCTTCTCGCAAACCACATATCACCAGTGTCATTGCATGTGTGTTCTTCCCAAAGACCACACATGGATCCACTAGTGTCATTGCATGTGTGTTCTTGCCATGAACCGCACAAGGATCCACCAGTGTCATTGCATGTGTGTTATTCTCACACACCATGTAAGGATCCACCAGTGTCATTGCATGTGTGTTCTTCTCATAAACCATATCATGAACCACACCCAGTGTCATTGGATGTGTGTTCTTCTCACAAACCACATATCACCAGTGTAATTGCATGTGTGTTCTTCCCACATACCCCACATGGATCCACCGGTGTCATTGCATCTTTGTTCTTCTCACAAACCACACATGGATCCACTAGTGCCATCGCATGTCTGCTCTTTTCATGAACCATGGCTAGAGTCATTGCATGTGTGTTCATCTCACAGACCACATATCACCTGTGGCATTGCATGTGTGTTCTTCCCATAGACCACACATGGAACCACCAGTGTCATTGCATGTGTGTTCTTCCCATGAACCACACATGGATCCACCAGTGTCATTGTATGTCTGCTCTTCCCATGAACCACAGCTAGAGTCATCGCATGCGTGCTCTTTTCATGAACCACAGCTAGAGTCATTGCAGGTGTGTTCTTCTTACAAACCATATCATGAACCACAACCAGTGTCATTGCATGTGTGTTCTTCTCACAAACCACACATGGCTCCACCGGTGTCATTGCATGTATGCTCTTCTCATTAACCGCAGCTAGTGTCATTGCATGTATGTTCTTTTCACAAACCACATATCACCAGAGTCATTGCATGTGTGTTCTTCCCATGAACCACACATGGATCCACCAGTTTCATTGCATGTGTGTTCTTCTCACAAACCACACATGGATCCACCTAGTGTCATTGCATGTGTTTTCTTTCCATGAACCACCCATGGATCCACCAGTGTCATTGCATGTCTGCTCTTTTCATGAACCACAGCTAGAGTCATTGGATGTGTGTTCTTCTCACAGACCACATATCACCAGTGTCATTGCATGTGTGTTCTTCCCAAAGACCACACATGGATCCACCAGTGTCATTGCATGTGTGTTCTTCTCACAAACCATATCATGAACCACACCCAATGTCATTGCATGTGTGTTCTTCTCATAGACCACACATGGATCCACCAGTGTCATTGCATGTGTGTTCTTCTCACAGACCACACATGGATCCACCAGTGTCATTGTATGTGTGTTCTTCTCACAAACCATATCATGAACCACACCCAGTGTCATTGCATGTGTGTTCTTCTCATTAACCCCACATGGATCCACCGATGTCATTGCATGTTTTCTCTTTTCATGAACTACAGCTAGAGTCATTGCATGTGTGTTCTTCTCACAAACCACATATCACCGATGTCATTGCATGTGTGTTCTTCCCATGAACCACACATGGATCCACCAGTGTCATTGCATGTGTGTTCTTCCCACAGACCAGACATGGATCCATCAGTGTCCTTGCATGTGTGTTCTTCCCATGAACCACACATGGATCCACCAGTGTCATTGCATGTGTGTTTTCTCACAGACCATGTAAGGATCCACCAGTGTCATTGCATGTGTGTTATTCTCACAAACCATATCATGAACCACACCGAGTGTCATTGGATGTGTGTTCTTCTCACAAACCACATATCACCAGTGTCATTGCATGTGTGTTCTTCTCACAAACAACACATGGAACCACCAAGTGTCATTGCATGTGTGTTCTTCCCATGAACCACACATGGATCCACCAGTGTCATTGCATGTCTGCTCTTTTCATGAACCACAGCTAGAGTCATTGGATGTGTGTTCTTCTCACAGACCACATATCACCAGTGTCATTGCATGTGTGTTCTTCCCAAAGACCACACATGGATCCACCAGTGTCATTGCATGTGTGTTCTTCCCATGAACCACACACGGATCCACCAGTGTCACTGCATGTGTTATTCTCACAGACCACGTAAGGATCCACCAGTGTCATTGCATGTGTGTTCTTCTCACAAACCATATCAGGAACCACACCAAGTGTCATTGGATGTGTGTTCTTCTCACAAACCACATATCACCAGTGTCATTGCATTTGTGTTCTTCCCACAGACCCCACATGGATCCACCGGTGTCATTGCATCTGTGTTCTTCTCACAAACGACACATGGATCCACGAGTGCCATCGCATGTCTGCTCTTTTCATGAACCATGGCTAGAGTCATTGCATGTGTGTTCTTCCCACAGACCACATATCACCTGTGTCATTGCATGTGTATTCTTCCCACAGACCACACATGGATCCACCAGTGTCATTGCATGTGTGTTCTTCCCACAGACCACACATGGATCCACCAGAGTCATTGCATGTGTGTTCTTCCCATGAACCACACATGGATCCACCAGTGTCATTGCATGTCTGCTCTTTTCATGAACCACAGCTAGAGTCATTGCATGTGTGTTCTTCTCACAAACCACATATCACCGATGTCATTGCATGTGTGTTCTTCCCATGAACCACACATGGATCCACCAGTGCCATTGCATGTGTGTTCTTCCCACAGACCACACATGGATCCACCAGTGTCATTGCATGTGTGTTCTTCCCATGAACCACACATGGATCCACCAATGTCATTGTATGTCTGCTCTTCCCATGAACCACAGCTAGAGTCATCGCATGCGTGCTCTTTTCATGAACCACAGCTAGAGTTATTGCATGTGTGTTCTTCTTACAAACCATATCATGAACCACACCTAGTGTCATTGCATGTGTGTTCTACTCACAAACCACACATGGGTCCACCGGTGTCATTGCATGTCTGCTCTTCTCATTAACCGCAGCTAGAGTCATTGCATGTCTGTTCTTTTCACAAACCACATGTCACCAGAGTCATTGCATGTGTGTTCTTCCCATGAACCACACATGGATCCACCAGTGTCACTGCATGTGTGTTCTTCTCACAAACCACACATGGATCCACCCAGTGTCATTGCATGTGTGTTCTTCCCATGAACCACACATGGATCCACCAGTGTCATTGCATGTCTGCTCTTTTCATGAACCACAGCTAGAGCATTGGATGTGTGTTCTTCTCACAGACCACATATCACCAGTGTCATTGCATGTGTGTTCTTCCCAAAGACCACACATGGATCCACCAGTGTCGTTGCATGTGTGTTCTTCTCACAAACCATATCATGAACCACACCCAGTGTCATTGCATGTGTGTTCTTCTCACAGACCACACATGGATCCACCAGTGTCATTGTATGTGTGTTCTTGTCACAAACCATATCATGAACCACACCCAGTGTCATTGCATGTGTGTTCTTCTCATTAACCCCACATGGATCCACCGGTGTCATTGCATGTCTGCTCTTTTCATGAACCACAGCTAGAGTCATTGCATGTGTGTTTTTCTCACAAACCACATATCGCCGGTGTCATTGCATGTGTGTTCTTCCCATGAACCACACATGGATCCACCAGTGTCATTGCATGTGTGTTCTTCCCACAGACCACACATGGATCCACCAGTGTAATTGCATGTGTGTTCTTCCCATGAACCACACATGGATCCACCAGTGTCATTGTATGTCTACTCTTCCCATGAACCATAGCTAGAGTCATCGCATGCGTGCTCTTTTCATGAACCGCAGCTAGAGTCATTGCATGTGTGTTCTTCTTACAAACCATATCATGAACCACACCTAGTGTCATTGCATGTGTGTTTTTCTCATGAACCACAGCTAGAGTCATTGCATGTGTGTTCTTCTCATAGACCACATATCACCTGTGTCATTGCATGTGTGTTCTTCCCACAGACCACACATGGATCCACCAGTGTCATTGCATGTGTGTTCTTCTCACGGACCACATATCACCTGTGTCATTGCATGTGTGTTCTTCCCACAGACCACACATGGATCCACCAGTGTTATTGCATGTGTGTTCTTCCCACAGACCACACATGGATCCACCCAGTGTCATTGCATGTGTGTTCTTCCATGAACCACAGCTAGAGTCATTGCATGTGTGTTCTTCTCACAAACCATATCACAAACCACACCCAGTGTCATCGCATGTATGTTCTTTTCATGAACCACAGCTAGAGGCATTGCATGTGTGTTCTTCTCACAAACCACATATCCACAAGTGTCATTGCATGTGTGTTATTCCCATGAACCACACATGGATCCACCAGTGTCATTGCATGTGTGTTATTCTCACAAACCACGTACAGATCCACCAGTGTAATTGCATGTGTGTTTCTCTCATAGACCACACATGGATCCACCCGTGGCATCGCATGTGTGCTCTTTTCATGAACCACAGTTAGAGTCATCACATGTCTGCTCTTTTCATGAACCATAGCTAGAGTCATTGCATGTGTGTTCTTCTTACAAACTATATTATTAACCACAGCCAGATTCATTGCATGTGTGTTCTTCTCGTTAACCACACATGGATCCACCAGTGTCATTGCATGTGTGCTCTTCTCATTTACCACAGCTAGACTCATTGCATGTCTATTCTTCCCACAAACCACATATCACCAGAGTCATTGCATGTGTGTTCTTCCCACAAACCACATATCACCGGTGTCATTGCATGTCTGCTCTTCTCATTAACCACAGCTAGATCCACCTGTGTCATTGGATGCATGTTCTTTTCATAAACCACATATGGATACTAATTAACCTTAGGAGAGCCCTAACCTTAGCGTTAGACCGAGTCTTCTAGAAGGCACGCCCTAACACAGTTGTTCTGCTTGTCGATTGTTACATACCGTCCGATCGGGGCGCTTGGACGATTGGGATGGTTTTCGTGAGATTGATCTGCGAGTAGTCTGTTCTGCGGCATGATTGTCCACGCTTGCTCTGGACAAACTGGCAACACCGGGGGCTCCCCTGTTGCGAGTGTCACGACTCACGAGTTGAGCGGGCCATATCCCAGTGTCACGTCCCCATTACTTCTCTTCCTCCTCGTACTTCTCTTCCTTCCCCTCGAAGCCACATTCCCCACTTCACTCCCATCCTGCCGTAGCCGCAAGCTGATGGCACCGCCATCCCAATCCCCTCTCCGGCAGCCACCCCCCCCCTCTCGCCATGGGTTCAAGGGGAGATGACGAGGAAACGCGTCATGACGACCGGGACGGTGATTTTGATGTGAGTCGTCTCATCTCTATCTCTATCATCCGTGGCCAGTTATCTATTTTTTGAGCCAGATCTACTCCGTTTACTCATGCGTGTATGATGTGTTAGGCCAACCAGACGATGTATGACGCCGACTATCACGGTTTAGCGGATGAAGATAGTCCTCTGCTATGTAAACATGGATATGTGCCCGCTAAATTTGTAGCGTTCGAAGGACAAAACGCAGGCAGGAGGTTTCTACGGTGTCAAGGACATCGTGCAATGATGTGAGGCGGAAGTTGCGATGTTGTCAAATGGGTAGATCCAGAGTGGCCCAAATCGATGCAGAAAACGCTGGACAAACTATGGGAAATGATTGTTGAGTTGAAAGAATCCGCATTCAGCTCACTTCTTGATAGTGTTGAGATGAAGCTATGGGAACCAGTTGACACGACCAAGCATAAGAGAGATCTCATGGGGTGGAAGACAAGGTTAGCAAAGTCGAGAAGGAGAGGGACGCGGCGTTGGCCCGGAAGGCTAAAGCATAGCAAGAACTGACTCAAGCAAGGAAGGATCTTCACCAGGCCAAAGTCCTGCAGTTCACAACTACGAGTATTGACAAGTGCATGAGGAAAGATGCAGAGAAGCAATTGAAGCTGTGCAAGGAAGATGCTAAAAGGAAGGAGCAGATGATTCGATCCTTGCTCTCGCAGGAAGATGCGCATAGGGCTAAGATTAGGAAGATCAAGGAGATGTGTGTTAACTAGTTCTATTTAGCTTAAGCCCCGTGCCTTTTTTAAGTTGTAATAGTTGTACTTGTTGATCTAGCGGTCTAAACTATTGGCCCCGGAGTCCTGGGAGTAAAAAAATTGGTCGCCTGTTAATTTGTATTAACCCTGCATTACTTCCTTTTGTCTGACCAATGCCCCTTGGATATTCCGCCCGTCACTTCGTCGTCCTCATGTACAAATAGGAGGCGCCACAGCTCGTCGCTTTGTCACCCATCCCCTCGCCCTCTCCAATCTCCACCGCGCCGTCCACCCCCTCGCTCCCTCTCAAATCTCCACCGCGCCGCCATGGAGATGCCCTCGCTGAACTTCTACGAGGCGGTGATGTTCTCACACTTTGACATCCTCATGCCGCCGGCCGTGACGGTGCCCCACGGATGGCGCATCAGCTATGCGGGGGTGCTGGTGGCTCCGCTCCTCGTCCCCGGTGGAGCCGTGATGGAGAGCGAAATCGCGGCGCGCCGCCGCCTAATGCCCGCATGGAAGAGGGCGCTGCCCCGGTACGCGGCGGCCAGCCCGTACTGGCCGGCACTATTTAAGAAGGAGCGGAAGTCCAAGATTGGCAACCGCATCGTTTACGAGCACGTAGTGCACCGGGATCTCCACAACCGAGAAGGGCGGGAGAGGTTCTAGTCCGTCCCTGGACGGACCAAGTTCATCGTCATCGCCGCCACTCACTGCGAAGAGGTGCTCCGTCTCGCGTACAATGCGGAAATCCTGGAGGTTCCGTCCGACGAAGACGAGGAAGCCGGCGGCTCGGAGGACAGCGGCAGCGGAAGTGAAATTGTTGACTAGTTAGTTGAATTAATGTAGGATGTGAAATCGCACCTTTGTTTAGAAGAATTTGTGGTTGAATTAATGAAATGCCTCGATTTAGATCTCTGTCTCGATTAATTTGTGGAAGAATTTATGATTTAGATCAATTTCTGCCTCGATTTAGATCTCTGTCCCGGATTGGAAACGTGACCGTGGACCAAAGACCCCTTTTCTACTAGTGTATTCTGACATTGGTGGTTTGTTTAAACATAATCTACGTGGATTTGGCCGCATGCAAATGGCACAACCACAATTTATAAAGTGGAAGCACGTACACCCGGTTACTGGAGATCCGGGAGCTTCGCTAGATGCAGGGGATGCAGGAGCAGAGAGGCGGTGAGATAGACGGGCTCAAGATTAGGCCAGAAAGTGGTACCCATTTCCTCCTCATCTGGGCATTATCGGTGAGAACATTGCTATTTATGTTGCCACGTCGTTGTGCAGCATCTGAAATAAGTTGCCGTCATATTTGGAGACCTCCTGCCCCTCAGCAATCGTGGAACCGGTGGATCCTTGTTTTCAGATAGCAGTGGCACAATCACAATTTCGGATTCAACTACTGACTCGTGCATTTCCAAACCCTAAGTCGTGCTACATTTTACTCAGAGAATGTGGGTAGATTGTTTTGCCTAGCAACATGCCACACACAGAGCTCCAGAATTTAACAGAATTACATATATAGGTTCAAGTTCAACACACTACTATGCATCTTCATTGCCAGCAGCCTTCTTCCGCAGCCTGGGTGCCAAGCCTTCACGTCCAATGGCTTCTTCATTTCCTGTCTTCTTCCTCTTCCTCGGTGCTAATTTTCTTAGCTTCATGTACTCTGCATCGCCGGGACAATGGGCACCAAAATCGTGTCCAGCATCATCTTTCCACTCGTTTTTAATTTCTTCGGGCAGCAAAATGACTAACCCGGCAGTCATGTTTCTAACCTTGCGGCGCTTCCTGTCAAAGAAACAAGACTGTTGCATAACTGCCCAATATCTACAGAGTAAATAAAACAAAAATTACAATTCAACACAAACATGCGAACCCCAAGCGACCTTTGCTTACTAGGAGCTAATTGCGTTCGAGCAACCACCCTGTCCAAGAATAGAAGGGCGACTCCCAGTTGCAGCAGCTTCCACATCCAGTACATCACAATTCAGCTCAAACATGCAATCCGAAGCATACATTTTCATCAACCCAATTAGCTGACTGTCACACGATATAGGAACCATGATGCCACGTTCACCCATGAAGCGGAACTTTGCAGTCTGCTTCGGCCATACTTCAACATGATTACGCAGAGCAGCAACCATACCAGATATAGTGCAGATCTGCGCACGCGCTTCTTCCATCGTGAAACAATGGCTTCCATACCACTTGCCCTTGGAGTCGTACCTGTAGAGGACTACCGTAACCAGGTAAGGGGGTCCGCGCAGATCCCACTTGACAGAAAATTGTGGACAAAATATGTTTGTCAGCGTTGGGCTAACGAACAATTTGAGGTTCAGTAGCCAGTTAGCAGTTGTAATTAGTGCGAATAGAAAAGAGAAGGGTAGCTCACCCGCTTGTAGGCAGAACTTCGTCTTCCTTGATAGTAGGATCTGCCATCCTCCGAACTGCTCGGCTCGTCGGCGGTGGAGGCAGGCTAGGGCCTCGCAACGGCGGCTACGGCATGCGCCATTGGAGCTCGGTATCAGCGACTGGGCGCAGCAACTTGGCCCTAGAAGTCAAATGTCCGAAGGGATCGTCCTGCCTGGAGGGTGGATTCCGACGTTGGCGGTGCTAGGGGAAAGCTGGGAATGGATTTGTGAAATTGGTTAACGCATCCAATCACTTAGCTGCTCGATTTGCCTAAGAGGTTGCCGCGTTGGCGCCCGTGTCGCGGACAGATAACCGACATGTGGGTCCCAACCGTCTACTTCACGGGGCGGTTTAACAGAAAGTTTGTATTTGGCAGGGGTGAGATGAGTTTGCCTCGAAATGGCCCCTCTCAGTAGTTGGTGGCCCAACTTTTCAAACGCGGTAATTTCAGGCAACTTAGGTACCGCCATGCGCTGGCCTGCCAACTTTGGTACCGCAGACGAACAAGCCCCCCTATGGCCCATGTCCACTTCCCCTTCTGGCTTTCTTCGTCTTCTAAAAAATAGGATTTTCCATGTATTTTCTAGGATTTTCTGATCTTCACGAATTTTGCCTCCAAACAGCACCTTTTCCATCAGAATCCTGACTGCAGCGGTCCATGCTCCAAAAGTCTTCAACCATGCAAAAATAGATGAAATAACATAAGTATCATATCTTAATATGAAATATATCAATGAATAATAGTAAATTATGATATAGAATAGTGATGCAAAATGGACATATCAACTCCCCCAAGCTTAGACTTCGCTTGTCCCCAAGCGAAACTGAACTCAATAAACATGACCTCAGGTTTATGGAGTGAAGAGTCGATAAAAGAATACGGACAAGAAGCATCACATTCATCAATACATAAGTCATAATAGAAGACAACTCACTATTATATAACTTAACTTGCAATAAGTAAAGGAAACACAATAAAGATGCATAAAGTAAATCATAATTGGTAATGGCAAAATTAGCTCTTGGTCGAAGAATAGTTGACAATTTGCTGGAGTTCACAAATAACTGATTTTCAATGATAGCTTTCAAAGTAGTAGACACCAAGATAAGAGCAAAGTGCAAAACAAGGAACATAAGAAACATGATTGAATAAATCATCATATGAATGAATGAAACACAACAACTCAAAATGCTTGCTGAGGTAGAAGGGAATAGGTTTACTGACTCAACTAAAAGGTAAAAGAAAGGCCCTTCGCAGAGGAAAGCAGGGATTTCAAGTTTCATAAAGAGCTTCCAAAAATTATGGTACTTATTAGCTTTCAGCTCTCATTGCCCCTATCATAGGCATCTTTAGGTGATTAATTCTAAAGTGACACAACTAAGAGGATATACTTGACAAGTTATAAGTTGAAATCTCATGCCCCTTACTTACGAGTACTGAACCTCATGTTACTCAACTTCAGTCACAAGTAAGCTCTTGTCATTTTAAATACATCTTTATCATAAAGAACCGACAATGGGGTACCCCTTGCACATGATACAGGAGCTATCCCATAGTCAAAATGACAGGGCAAGCAGACAATGAGCATCTCAGCGATCCTTTTTTTGCTATTTGCATAGGTTTTTATTGAGGATGCTTCATAGAGTGCTCATTATGGTTATGCTGCAAGTTTCCACCATGATTAGGCATGGCTTAGGCTAGCGTCCCAGGCGTTTCTCTAACACACATATAAACTCCATGATATTACAAGTTCCCCTTTTATTTCACACCTCCGGGATCCATAGGCAAAAGAATCATGATATCAACGGAATATAAGTGCAAAGTTGAAAGTGTTCCCCATGATACATGGTTCTACTAACTTTAACTTATAAAGCGCAAGCATATACGCAACAAAGATGGACACAATGGTTCAAGTTTATTAATTGCAAGAAATTAAAGTGTGCCATCAAGTTCGTGAGAGCTTTAATCACTAACTTTCTCATAACAAGTTTAATTTGGAAGGTAGATAAAAACATGAATTTACTTGGAATAACAATAATGATAATAGGTAGGTATGGTGGACACAAATGGCATAGGTTTTGGTTTAAGGATTGGATGCACGAGAAGCATTCCCTCTCAGTACAGGTTTTTGGCTAGCAAGGCTGGGTAGCAAGCATAAGAGTTGAAGGAAACAAACAAACATACAAGTGATAAAAACAAACATGCAATCTTCCTTGGAAGCATAAAAGATCTTAAGTAGAGAATACTAAACTTATGAACAAATCAAGAAAGAAAGATGATGAAATTATATTTCTTTAGAGTACTTTTATCTTTTCATTCAACTCTCAAAAATAGTGATGCTACTGACCGAGCCAGGTTTGCCAAAACCAACTAAATTAACTCAATGATCCCAAAGTTATACCAATACTAACAACAAGATCAATCATATAACCATGAATTGAAAACTAAAATAAAATATGCAAAAGAGTAATTGATAGAACTTCTCATTAATATTCCATAACGGCAACTCACACCAAGGGATACATAGATATCCAACAAGAGGGGGACACTTCCATAATGCAAACCATCCTACATGATAACTTCTCTATTCATGATATGACTCTACTAAAAAGGTAAAAAGATAGAAGACAATGATATGATACTGCAGCACTCCCGCAATCTTTGAAAAAACCAAGGGGATGCCAAAACCTGATGACGAATTACTCCTTCGATGGTGGTGGTGTTCTCTCGATGATGGGGATATGCCTAAGGGGGTATGCTCAGTAGTGGGTTTCGATTGGGCCGGAAAGCCCGCGAGTAGGCCTGAAGGACAGTGACTGGACTCTGAGGAAAGAAGAGGCCTATCAACTGGCGACTAGAAGCTCAGGAGCGTAGCAGAGGCCCAGTCGGATTAGGTCAAAGGCTCCCGGATCCTTATCTTGTTTGGGGGCAACTTGTAAACCCTGGGAGGTGCTTCATATATAAACCTCCCTAGGGTATAGTAGAGACTTACGTTCCATCATACTCCCCCTCAAGCGACTCGCCGCCCAGCCGCTGAGCTCGCCGCCCGTGTAACTCGCTCTCTCATAATCTAACCTAGCAGGAGTAGGTCTTTACCCTCCGAGGGGACGAACCTGGGTAAACCCTTGTGCACCTGCCCCCATCTCGCACCGTAGATGGCCGCCAACTCTTCCTCACGAAACTCTCAATCGCTGCCTATGGCAGCGACTGCCGTGGCCATTTCCACGACAGTGGCGCCCACCGTGGGGCATAGTGGGACTGGCCTGAGTTCTGCGGCGAGACCCTACTCGCCGATCAAGCGACCGTTCGCCACCGGCCGCATGATCGCCTTTGGCGGGATCTTGCAGATCCTGCCCAACAGCTACATCCCGGCGTCGCGCCCGGTCACACACGCCGTGGTGATGCTGATCGGCTCCATCAACCTCTTCGTCGGCTTTACCGGCGCGGTCGACCTAGCCGCGACCATGATCGTCGGCGGATCACCTCCACACCACGATCTGCTTTCGGAGGAGCAGGTCCGCTCCATCAGGGGCCTCGTCACCGAGTACGACTCGGCCGCTAGCGACGCGGTCGAGACCAACGTCGCCACCAACGATGACGCCGACTCCGCGACCCCCGCATCGGCCAACGAATCCATCACCGCCGCGTCACGGGAGGACTCCATCACACGAGTCTCCAACCTCGAAGATTTCGAGGATCCCTCCATACTCGGGATCTTCGACTCCGACTCCGGCTCGGAATCCCTCGAGGATCTTCGCGCCAGATCCAATCGCTTCAACGCGATTTACATGGCGACAAGCGCGGCCGCCCTGCCAGATCCGTTCTCCACGCCAATTCCGCCGACCGCGACGGCCACGGAGGTGGAACAAGCCCGCCTGTGGCTCCAGGAGGCGCAGCGCAACAAACTCGCCGAGCGCGAGAAATACCGCCTCGAATGAGAGACGGCGAAGGAGCTGTCACTCTATCACCAGCGCCGCATTAGGACCCGCCTGAACCCCGATGTTCAGGGTCGCGTCCTGAACTTCAATGACGAGGGCTACCCCACACGCGCCGCCGAGCGCGAACACGGCGAGAACGCGCCGCCAGGAGGAGGCAACCCCGCAAGACCACCACCTGGAGCACCGGCGAATGGGGCCCCTCCACCACCCATGGGTCGTGCGCCCCCACCTGACCAACCACGCATCATCATCTCGCCTCAAGCCCGGGACGCCAACGGGCTACCACTGTACTCCACCCCGATGGACAACGTCGTCGCGGCCGACGCCACGATCACCAACCTCGATGTCCAAGGCGACGGCGCGCTACAGATCCAGTACGCCAAGGCCCTACTCGTCAGGGCCGTCGAGCAACAAGCTGCGGGAGTAGATCCGTGTGGGAGGATGTATTCCCGCTCGTCAGCAAGCAGGGCGGCATCAAGCGGCCACCCAACTATGGCCAACGCGATAGTTTACCCACCACCCCAACCACTGGCAAACCAACCGCGAGCCGCCAACCCCGCGTTGTCGACCAACGAGCCGCGACCTGCGAACAACACCGTCGCCGCAAACGGGCAACCACTCGACGCTCGAACGCACATCATCAACAATCAGGCGTGGCGATCGCGCCAGCCCTACGACCTGCAAAACACCCTCGCCAACCGCGGCGACCCGGAGCCAAGAGGCTCACTCAGTCGAGTCGGGCCACAATGCTTTGGACCCATGAGACGCGGGGAAAAATACCCCGCCAACTTCAAGGCCCCCAAGGAGATCGAGAAATACGACCCGACGTACGACCCCGCCGTTTGGCTAGACACATATCTCATGGCAATGGGGATCGCAGGCCACACCGACCTGCTCACCGCTCGCTACCTCCCCTGATGATGGAGGGTGCGACCCGGCAATGGATCAATACGCTACCCGCCGACAGCATCGACTCCTGGGAAGAAATGCGGGACGCCTTCGTCATGCACTTCGAGGGTTCCTACACCCGCGCCACCACCATCGAGGACCTGGAGCGATGCATTCAGGGACAACACGAGTCGACCCGCCGGTGGATCCAAAGGTGGCAAGAGCTGTGGATAAACGCCTCTGGCATCCACCCAGACACGGCGATACACTGCTTCAAAAACGCGTGCCGGTATGAACCTCTGGTAGCCAAGATCAACAGGGTCTACCGGACGCTCGACAACATCCCCGACCTCCTCGAGATTGCCAAGCGCTACGTGGAGGAAGATCCCAACCAAGACTCCGATGACGAGTCGGGAGGCAGACGGCGCACCAGCATCCACGACAGCGGGCGACTACGCGACATGCGCTACAACAACACCCGCATCACCGGCAACCGCCGGACCGACGGGCGAGTCGACTTCGTCGCCAACGCCGGCTACGGACAACACGACTCCAAGAACTACCGCGGCGAAGGAGGAAACTACCGCGACAGCGGGAACTACCGCGCCAACAACGCGACGAGGCCGAAATTCGACCCCGCCGCCCTGCTTAATCAGCCCTGCATCTACCACAGCAGGGAGGGAAAACCAGCCACCCACACCACCGTCGACTCCCACTCTCTCAAAGAGATCGAGAAGGCAAGACGTGCAAGGGAGGACCCCAACAACAACCAACCGCGGGACAATAGGAACGGCGGTGGCTTCGGAACCGCTGTCGGGTCGCTTCATACCTTCACCGGGCTCGGCACCAAGCATGAGAAGAAGGTACTCGCCTGCGCGGTTGCCGTCAATGTGGTGACGCAAGTCGACGTCCCCCGCTTCCTAAACTGGTCCGAGCAAAGCATCACCTGGAGTCGCCAGGACCATGCGCCAAGAATCGAGTATCCAGGCTGAGTCGCCCTGGTGGTCAGGCCAAAGGTGGCCGACTACTGGCTGCCCAAGACGCTGATGGACGGTGGGAGCTCCATCAACATCATGTAACTCGACACCTTCAAAAGGCTCCAGCTCCCAGAAACATCCATCGAGCCAACACTGACGACCTTCCACGGCATCGTCCCCGGTCGGAAGGCGTACCCGATCAGGAAGGTGACGCTGCCAGTCACCTTCGGCACCCCGGCAAACTACCGCACGGAGAGGATCGTCTTCGAGCTGGTAAACTTCCGCAGTCCCTACCACTACGTCCTGGGCCGCTAGGCATTCGCAAAGTTCATGGCGACCCCACACTACGCCTACAACATGATGAAGCTCCCCGGGCCGAGCGACATCATCAACGTCCACGGCGACCCCGATATGGCCGTGGAATGCAAGGAAAAAGGCGCCGAGCTCGCCGACGCCATCATCACCGCGGAGACTGACCACGCGGAGGATCTCGCGAAATACGCGGGCAACATCAACAAGGACGATCCCACCATCCTGAAGAAACCAATTGCCGCGAACTCCATGTTTGAGGCGACCACGCACACCCGCACCGTCGAGCTCATCCCAGGCGACTCCAGCCAGATGGTCACCATCGGGGCGCATATGAGTCCCGCATAGGAAAGCGCGCTCACCAGGTTCCTCCGTGAGAACCGCAACATCTTCACATGGAAGCCATCTGACATGCCAGGTGTCCCGAGGGAACTCGCTGAGCACAAACTCAATGCCGACCCCAAAGTGTGACCAGTAAAACATTCGCTACGGCCCTTCAATGAAGAACGCCGACGGGCAATCGCCGAGGAGGTCCAGCGCCTGCTAGCCGCAGGCTTCATCCGGCCAATTAAGTACTCCAAGTGGCTGGCAAACCCAGTCCTGGTTCTCAAAAAGAACAACACCTGGAGAATGTGTATAGACTACACCAACCTCAACAGCGCCTGCCCGAAGGAGGAGTTTGTCCTACCGCGCATCAATCAGATCATCGATTCGACCGCGAGATTGGAGTCGCTGTGTTTTCTCGATGCTTACTCTGGTTACAACTAGATCAAGATGGCGGTCGAAGACGAGGAGAATACGGCGTTCATCACGCCATTCAGCGTGTTCTGCTACACGGCCATGACAAGAACGCAGGCGCCACATATCAGAGGTGCATGCAGGAGTGTCTAGCGAGCCAAATTGGCCGCAACATCCACGTCTACATCGACAACGTGGTGGTAAAATCTACCCGCCAGGACGACCTGCTCGCCGACCTAGCAGAAACCTTCACAAATCTGCGGAGGTACAACATCAAGCTGAACCCCGGAAAATGCACCTCCGGCGTACCCACTGGACAACTTCTGGGGTACGTAGTCTCCAAGAGAGGCATTGAGGCCAACCCCACCAAGATCGACACCATCGCGCGACTCGGGAAACCCGAGTGCCTGCTCGACGTCCAAAAGTTGGCAGGGCGAGTCGCGGCTCTCAGTCGCTTCATCCCCCAACTAGGCGAGAAGGCAATGCCCCTATACCGCCTGATGCGCAAGAACCCAACGTTCCAATGGGACGCAGAGGCCGACAACGCACTGAAAGCACTCAAAGAAGTGCTACTCGCGGCACCACTACTCACCGCGCCACTCGACAGAGAGCCAATGCTCGTCTACGTCGCGGCCTCCAATCGGGTCGTCAGCGCCGTGATGGTCGTCGAACGACCAGAAGAGGGCAAGGAGCGCCCCATATAGCGCCCAGTATACTACATCAGCGAAGTCTTAACAGACTCACGACAGCGCTACCCGCAATACCAAAAACTGGTGTACGCGGTATTCCGAGCACAGCGGCAACTCCCGTGCTACTTCCAGGAGTACCCAATAACGGTGGTATCCTCCGCGCCCCTGCAAGACATCATACGCAATCGCGATGCGACTGGGCGAGTCGCCAAGTGGGCCGTCGAGATCAGCGTCCACAACATCAAATACGAGCCCCGAAAAGCGATCAAGTCGCAGGCCCTGGCCGATTTCCTCGCCGACTGGGAAGAGGCACAGTAGCCAGAGAAGCTCCCATACCTCCACTACTGGTTGATCCACTTCGACGGCTCCAAGAACGCCGACGGCGCGGGGGCTAGGGTCATACTAACCTCCCCCAAAGGAGACAAGCTCCGCTACGTGCTCCACCTCAACTTCACACCCTGCACCAACAATGTGGCGGAATACGAGGCCCTCCTCCACGGCATGAGAGCCGCCAAGGAGATGAACATCAATCGCCTATGATGCTACGGCGACTCCGACCTAGTCGCCGGCCAAGTGGCCGGGACATGCGACGCTGTTTCCCCAACAATGATAGCATACCGCCAGGCCGTCGACCAACTGGGAGGACACTTCGATGGCTACTTCGTCGAGTGGATCGACAGGCGTGAAAACGAGGAGGCGAACGCACTTTCCCACATCGGGTTGGCTCGACAGACGCCACCAGTAGGCGTCTTCCTCGACATCATCCACAAGCCCTCCATCAGCCCACCGAAGGAGATCGACATCGGGATTCCACTAGAACCAGAACCGGCCTTAGTTGCCATGGTTGTGGAACCTAGCGACTGGACAGCACCATACGTCGCCTTCCTAGAACACAAACTCCTACCGAGCAACGAGACAGAGGCGCGAATGGTCGTACGCCGCTACAATCCTTCATCATCATCAATGGCGAGCTCCACAAGCACAGTGTGACCGGCGTGTTCTAGCGCTGCGTACAGCCAGAGGAAGGCCGCAAGATCCTCCAGGACATCCACGCCGGCGACTGCGGCCATCACGCTGGTGCCAAGTCGCTAGTCGCCAAGGCCATGCGGCACGGCTTCTACTGGCTCATCGCACACGCCAACGCCACCGACGTTGTCCAAAGATGCGTCGGATGCCAGAAGTATGCCAACCAGACGCACCTTCTTGGTTCGGCGCTCAAGAAAATCCCCATCACGTGGCCATTCGCCGTATGGGGCATGGACATGGTCGGCCCATTCAAGAAGGCCCCATCGGGCTTCACTCACCTCCTGGTCGCAGTCGACAAGTTCACCAAATGGGTGGAGGCCAAGCCGATCAAGAAGTGCGACGGCAAGACGGCTACCAAGTTCCTCCGCGAACTCATCTACCGGTACGGCTACCCACACAGCATCATCACAGACAACGGCACCAACTTCGCCAAGAGGGCCATGGCGGAATTCTGTGAGGAGCACGGCATACAACTCGACCTCGCATCAGTCGCCCACCCGGAGTCAAACGGCCAGCAGAACGCGCCAACCAGAGCGTCCTCCACGGTCTAAAGCCGCGACTACAGGTGCCCCTCGAGCGCACCCCAGGATGCTGGGTCGACGAGCTCCCCTCTGTGATATGGGGGATCCGCACCTCCGTCAACCGATCAACAGGGTTCACGCCTTTCTTCATGGTGTACGGCGTTGAGGCCATAATGCCAACATACCTGGAGCACGACTCCCCTCGAGTCGCCAACTACGTCGAGGCGGCCAACAAAACCGTCCGCCAAGACAGCGTTGATCAACTCGACGAAGCACGCGACCTGGCTCGCTCCCGCACCTCCATATACCAGCAGGGACTTCGTCGCTATCACAGCCGCTGAGTGCAAACTCGCACCTTCTAGGAAGGCGACCTGGTCCTACGACTGGTCCAAGATAAAAAGGGCATGCACAAGCTATCCCCCCCATGGGAGGGGCCATTCGCCATAGGCCGAGTCCTTGGCAACGACGCTTACTACCTCATCGACATACGGGGTTATGGCCAATTGGAGGTCGGGAGGCCATGGAATGTAAACCTCCTCAGAAAGTTCTATACTTAGAACCTCACAATGTACTCCATCGGCATATATAATGAAATTCATTCGGATCGCACAAATTGTGTCCACTCGCCATATTCTTGTGCCACTCGCACTCGTACATACTAGCAATATGCTACCTACGGAAGTCAACCTCTGGTCGAGCGACCGGCACGGCCAAGTAGTGCGGCACAAGGGCACCGGAAAAATCCGGGCCTTGGGTCGTCCACGAAAAACGCCAACCCGGAGCCGCCATTGGAGTCGCCTAGCCCGACTGGCCCGCCGGGCCAAGACATCCGACACACGCTTCTCACAGCGACATGTACCCCTCACCCTCGCGCAAAGCGACTCGAATGGTTAAGTACCACGCACGGGGACTGCGCAAAACGGGGACCCCACGCGGCTCGGGAACACACCCGGTAAGAGAGCTGCCTAGGGCTCGCCAAGCGACTGGCTCTCCGGGCCAGGGGAGGAGACGCGTTACAAACAACGCATTCATAACTTGCAACAGGAACACGACCAATACGGTCTAGCACAATGCTCGGGGACTCGTTCACAAACAATACTCACCCGCACTCAGGAACTCGTCGCTCAGGAGACGCGAGGGGCAAAAACAAACGCAAAAACAAGGCAAACATATAGAAATACATAGTCGAGTTATACCCCATTAAAGGGTTAACGCGCTCGGGGACTCGCTCAAATTGTTGAACAAAACACTGCCTTAATAAAACACAAGTCGACCAAGTCCCTGCGACACGGGTTACAAAAATCATACAAATGTTCGCCACCTGGCATCTATTACAACTTTTACATTTGCTCATTACATAGGCCCTGACAAAGAAGAAGCACCACCACCCTTGACGCGCACAAAGGGCTGCCACGGGTTCATCGGATGCGTGGTCAGTGACTTCGCCAATGATGACCGGAAGGGCTTCTCCGACTTCATGTCGCGGTGCTCCGGCTCTAGGTCGCCAGGCGCCAACACCGTCTCCTGGTACGGCAGCAGATCCCCCATCACCAAGACACGATCAGCATAAGGAGCGGCCTTCGCGGTCAGCTTCAGCACCTCCGACATCTCCACCATGCCGGTCGCCGAGGGATAGCCACTCATGACATCGTCAAGATCGAAGTCGTCGAGGAAATGCGCGAGACCCAAGCTCAACGCCGTGGCGGCCCCGCGTCTGAACGCCGAGCGCGTCATCCACTCCACAACCGCGGGCACCTCCTCTAGATAGCGCCACACCTCCGTGAGCCCCCCAGGGATGACTTCGGTGGGAGACATGCCTTGGAGAGCCGCCTAGACACACAACATCGAGGCTGTGGCCGCATTCACCACGGCAGTTACGCACTGCGAAGCAGTATAAGTCTGCACCATCGGGTCGCTTTGGCCTGCCACAGCTGCAAAGTCAGATATCAGCGAAACAATGAAACCCCCAAAGCGGGGACCGGATAAAAGGCTACAGCAATGACAGAAACTCACCAAGCAGCTTGCGGCAATTCTCCTTGACGTGCTTCTCCAAGGCGGCCTGGTCGTTATGCAGTCCCACGATGATGGAGTCCGCGGCTTTGCGTTCCTCTTCAGCGGAAGCGACGGCAGCCTTCGCCCATTCTTCCGAAGAAATTGAGGTCGCCTTAGCATCCTCCAACTCCTTGACCAAGAAGGCCACTCCCTCATTCGCCGCGTCCAGTTCCGCGAGTGGGACATACCCCTCACGGGCTTTGCAGACCTCAGTCGGGAAACCGTCTGCAAGTGGAGATGTCAAAGTATTGCATAAAACCAGCTCACAACAAGCAAAGAAGAACAACGCCAAACACTCACCGATCCTCTCCTGAAGCTGCCGGTTCACCTCCTGCGCCTCGCGCAAGTCACGCTCCATACGCTCTCGCGTAGCCTGCCGATCATTCGACTCCCGCTGCAACCCCTGCAAAACAACAAGACCAGCTAAGCATCAGGAGGAAAATTATCACCAGTTCTCAGTCGCTGAAATTCAGCGACTAGGAACTCGGGGACTGGAGAAGGAAGAAAAAACCAAGACCAGTTCCCAGTCGCTGAAATTCGGCGACTAGGAACTCGGGGACTGGAGAAGGAAGAAAAACCAAGACCAGTTCTCAGTCGCTGAGATTCAGCGACTAGGAACTCGGGGACTGGAGAATATAGGAAGATAAAGACAATTCCCAACCGCTGAAATTCAGCGGCTAGGAATTCGGGGACTGGACATACCTGAATGGCAGCGTCGAGCATCTTGTGAAGTTCAGCAGCGTCAGTCGACGGGACCATGAAGAAGGTGCGCCCGCGGCGGGCCTCAATCTCCGCGTCCATGATTTTCGGAAACTGTGGAGATTGCACGTCCGCACCGCCTGGAAACCCCCTCGCCATAAAGCGAGGGAATGTCGCCGACGCCCTGGCAGGGGCGCTGGCCGCCGGGGCCGGCACCTGCGGCGCGGATGCAACTGGCTCTGATCACGTCGTTGTCCCCTCTTCGACGAGCGGTGCAGCAACTGGCTCCGTGGCGCTTCCCCCGGTCGCGGCGTCGTCAGCGCAGCCCTTCTATTTCTTCGCGACTTCAGCAGTCACGACATCCTCGGAGGCCTTCCTCTTCCTAAGGAGACCACCTTCTCCCGCGACAGTGGCCGGGGGAATCTTGGCCACCGAAGGGCGCCCAATCTTCTTAGCCCCCAACCTGCATGAGCCCTTCTAATCAGCACAACCACGACATGAAAGATGCAAAGCAAATTGGGACAAGGAAGTGTAACTTACTTGGCGACTGGAAGAACGCGAAGATCGGTACTGATATGGGCAGGCTTGTCCAACTCGGGACCAAGCTTGCGACTGAGCCCCCGCTGGAATATGTCTGAAGCCCACGAAACCGAAGGCTTCCTTGACGATGAAGCCGCAGTCGCCGGGATCTCAATGGCGACTTGGGTGGCACCACGTCGGTGGCTTCTTGGTTTGGGACCCCCGAGGTCTTCGGCACGATTGAAGCTAGGGCGCCTCTACCACCACCTCCGTGTCCTTGCCCTCCAACCCCTTCGTCGGGGTTGTGGCCCTCGGGACCTTGTGCGAGACTTCAGGAGACCCTTCGCCGTCGGAGTTGTCGTCCGACCCGAACACCACTGACGACCTGACTGGCGACGCGGGCCTCTTCGCCGGCAACTTGGGCCAGCGTGGGGGCTTCGAAGGCGTGGTGGTGCGCCGGGACGTCTGCTCCTGTGCGACCTTGTCGCCTTCTTCGAACTCGTCCAGGATGCGGCTCGCTTCAACCTCCCGCTGCTTCTAAATTCGGGTCTTGCGAGCCACAGGCGCTGGGGGAGCGACCTCTTTGTCTTCCCCGTCGCTATTGGAAGGATTCCCCTTGGAATCTTCCTCCAGCTCCTGGGGGACTTCTTCATCGAGCGGAGGGAGCCAACCCTCCAATACCTGAAAAAGCTGAGAACCATTGCGAGTCAGAAACACGACAAGCGAAAAGAACAAAATTGGAATACAAACGGAGCGATTGGAAAGAAGACTTACTATAGGGGCTTCATTCTTCACAGGAGTATACGGGGCGACTCCGACCGCCGCACCCGTGAACTCCGCGTCGGTGATCTTCTTCAGGGCGGCCTTGTAATCTTCGGCCTCCCACGACTCCTTGCTGGTGCGAGATGGATCAAGGTTCCCGCTGTACTCGTACATCCAGCGTGGACGAGCCGCCAGTGGAACCAGGCGCCGCCCAAGCCAGCAATTGTAGAGGTTGATCGGAATCAACCCTTGGTCCTTTAGCTTCTGGATCTGGTTCATCATCTCCGCGACGGCCATCCGCTGATCTTTAGGGAGCTTCTTTGGCACTAGTCGGCGGGGCTCGCTCCTCTCGGCAATGAATTCAGGGAGGGAAACCTCGCCGGAGGGAGTGGCTTCCTTGACGTAGAACCAGCTTTTCTTCCACTCGCTGGCGGCTTTCTTCGGCAGGAGAATATTGACGAAGTTGGCCTTCGGCTTCAACTGGAAGGTGACCCCGCCTGCGGCCAGCATCAAGCCGCTGGACGCCTCGCGCCCGATGCGGCCATGGAAGAGCTCCAGCCACAGCAGGAAGTAAGGCCTGCAGCCGAGGTAACACTCGCAGAAGGCGACGAAGATCGCCAGCTGCTCGATGCTATGCGGACCAATATCCGAGGGCTTGATCGCGTAGTACGCGCAGAAGCGGCGGAAGAAGAGCGAAGTGGGGAACCCTAAGCCCCTCTCTAGATGGCTGGTGAAACAGATGAACTCGTCAGGCCGCGGCTTCAGCTCGGTCTCAGAAGAAGAGGGAACTCGCCAATTCCCCTTGCGAAGCACCCCGGCGTCCTCGAAGGATTTCAGCTGGGCCGTGGAGCACTTGGATTTTCCCCACGAGCCTTTGGGAGGCGCCATTGAGTGGGAAGCAGAATCACGCGATGCGAGGATAATAGGTCGGGGGCGAGCAGAGAGGAAGAGCAAATGAGGAAGGATGAAGAATGCAAAGCAGGGTCGTGAAGCAGATCCATCACTCCCCTTATATGGGAAAGGTCACCCGCCAAAATCGGGATAGCCGTTACCCATGGTAATTGCGTCGTAGTTAGCGTTGGAAATTCCAACGGGTATTTTGACTGAGGTTGACGGTCCAACTTCGGTGATCCACTCGCCACCCGCCAATCTCTCTCCTCGCCGAAATTAAAGTGACGAGCGGAGCTGTGGAGAAATTCTCCTCGGCATTAATAGAGTCCATCGCCGATTCGACTGGGCACCCAAATTGGGCTCGCCTACTTCAAGCACCAAAGAACGCCTGTGCCTACATCAACGATGGCCTCGGGGACTACTGATGGGGATATGCCTAAGGGGGTATGCTCAGCAGTGGGTTTCGAGTGGGCCAGAAAGCCCGCGAGTACGCCTGAAGGACAGTGACTAGACTCTGAGGAAAGAAGAGGCCCATCGACTGGCGACTAGAAGCCCAGGAGTGTAGGAGAGGCCCAGTCGGATTAGGTCAAAGGCTCCCGGATCCTTATCTTGTTCGGGGGCAACTTGTAAACCCTGGGAGGTGCTTCATATATAAACCTCCCTAGGGTATAGTAGAGACTTACGTTCCATCATACCCCCCCTCAAGCGACTTGCCGCCCAGCCACCGAGCTCGCCGCCCTTGTAACTCGCTCTCTCATAATCTAACCTAGCAGGAGTAGGTCTTTACCCTCCGGTGGGCCGAACCTGGGTAAACCCTTGTGCACCTGCCCCCATCTCTCATCGCAGATGGCCGCCAACTCTTCCTCACGAAACTCTCAATCGCTGCCTATGGCAGCGACTGCCATGGCCATTTCCACGACACTTGATGAGCTCTTTGATTAGTTTCCCCAAGTCCTCAATCTCGAAGCTGAGATTACGAATCAGCTATGAGTTTTGCTCAATGCGGCTCATGATCATGTCGGGTTGCGAATTCCAACTCTTGCGATTCTTTCCCCACTCTTCCTCCTTGAAGTCTTCTTTTCCTACATGGCTAGAACGGGGCAAATCCCAATTGGAGGGTAGTTTCTCCTTGGGCATATTCTAGTATTGATGCTCATGGATAAGAGTATGGAAAGGATTCTTGGTGCGTGGAGGAAGTGACCGTGGAGCCAAACAGTGACGTGGAGGTTTCCCTCCAGTTGACATCCGTGCAGTCCTTCTGACCCTGGCAGGTTTTGTCAACACTCCAATGCTTGCAATGGTAGTGCCGGTGTGCAGATGTTGGCCTTTCTTTGCCTCCTCTTCATCTTCACTCTTGATCTCCTCCTCCTGTCTGGGGTCTTAGGGATCTTCCTCCATAGGCTCCTTTACTTTATCCTTGGCGGACACCATCGTGCTTCTAAATTTCAAGAATAGTTCCTGGCAGAAATAGATCGAAACGAAAACACGACGAGAACACGATATACGAACCTCGGGGGATCTAGGGGATTATATATTACAAAGTTTTACAGCAAAAGGAAGGTACTGGGAGAAAACGGGTCGGAGACGGAGGCCGAGGTGGCCACACCACCTGCTGGCGAGGCCAGGGGCCACGCCAGGGGGTGGTGTGAGCCACCCTGGCTCCGTTTCCATCCCTCTTTCACTTCGTAGCTTTCCTTGTTGGATAAAAAATGCAAAAATATAACTGGATAGTATTTTCGTGGAACTTTTCTTACCAGATCTGTTACCTATTCGAAAACAGACTCTGCAGGTCTCTGAATTTGGTCTTTGATAGATTCTTCCGGAGTCACCACTTGAATAACTTCAACATCTTCATCTTCATACTCATATTGCTCGAGTCATGAAACCTTTCTCTTTCTTATTACACCATTTTCTTCAATAACCTGGAAATTTCTTTCACACAAAACTTCACACGATTCTCATTAGCAACATTAGTGTAAGCGAGGTAATAAACCTTTTAAGTCCAATTTCAACTGAAATCCATCAAATCATAAGCTACTGGAGCAACTCCTTCTGAAAACCCAAAAATAATTCAAAAAGGAAATCGATTTAAAGAAGCAAATGCAAGACTGGCAAAATCCATCAAAATAGACCAGCAGGTAGAGATTAATTTTTTCGAAAATCTTCTGTTGCTCAAATCAAAAAGTGCAAAACTAATGAAAGTTAAAAACAACCTGGGGCAGAAGCACAAAAATTTACAGATCAATCCGACATACAGAGATCTCTCAAGAATTTTTATGGTGGAGCACAAAAATCTGTTTTGGGACAGCAACTTCCCCAAATCTTACTTCTCTCTCATTAGAGCACAAAAACCAAACAAAAAGGATAAGGAGAGGTCATTACCAAAGTAATAACTTCCAAGACTCAAATAAACAAAAACAATCTGAAAGCAAAAATAAATTGGGTTGTCTCCCAAAAAGCTCTTTCTTTATAGCCATTAAGGTGGGCATGATAATTTCAAAGAAGCTCACATAAGATATGAATTGAAGTGAAAGAGAGCATTAAGTAGAAAAAATACACATGTTTAAGTCTAACCCACTTCCTATGCAAGGGAATTTTGTAAACAAACAAGTTGTTGAAACCAGAGGCTACAAGCATAGGAAGGCAAAACAAGTGCAACATAAAAAACTTTAGCATAAAACGAGGAAACTTGATATTATTGAGATGCATAAGAATAATCTTCCCTCTTTTATAATAACTTTCAGTATCATGCATAAACTTAATAATGTAACTATCACAAGAACCGTTGTATTAATGATCACTTATCCTAACAGAAAACACAGGGACACTAGCTCTCATAACACTACTTTGTGAAACAATATTAGGGATATCCTTACAGAGGGTAGTGTGTCCATCATCTTCATATTTAGTGACAAAATCTTTCACATTTGCTATTATAGGTTCATCATCCATTTGTTTATCAGGTTCAATAGCTTCATTTGTACTTTCATTAACCATACTAGCTATCGTAGAATGTTCCTTTATCTTAACTGGGAAAGGTATTTTCTCAATGTAAGGTTCAGGTAAAGCATGATTAGCAGTATAAACTTCAGTAGTTCTTGCAGGAACACACTTAGCAACATATTTATATGGTTCATGATACTTATTCCACTTCTTTTTAGGAACTTCAATATAGGAAGCAAAAGCCTTAAAATAAGTTGTAATAGCTTGAGAGTCTAAACCATAAGCATTTTTAATATTTTGAAAGCCATCAGTTCCCATAAAAGAATCAATGCATTCATAATCATAATTTATACATGGCTTTCTTTCTTTGTCATTCTCCCATGCTTCAGCATTATCTTGAATACGGTCTAGAAGAGCATCCAATAAATCCTTATCATGAAGAGAAAGCCTTGCATAAAAGTTATTGATAATAATATTGTTGGGGAGCTCATGAATGGGACATTTGAGCATTAGTAACTTCAATCTCCCCCAAGCTTGAGTTGTACTCTCTCCATCAAGAGGCTAAAAGTTGTATATTTGATTCCGATCTTTATGAATCTCACTAGGAGGATACAACTTTGAATAAAAGAGAGATACTATTTCCTCCCATTCAAGAGCTTGACCATTTTTCAGCATCTTATACCATTCTTCAGTTCTTCCTTTTAGTGATAATGAGAATAACTTCTCCTTGACTTGATCTATAGTAATACCTGCACACTTGAGCAACCCGCATAATTCGTGTATAAAGAGCAAATGATCACCGGGATGGACAGTTCCATCTCCAACATAATAGTTATCCATAGCACGGTCAATAATTCTTATAGGTATTTTAAAAGTACCATTCTCAGCAGGTGGTGCTTCATCTACTACCTTAGCAGTGGTAGTAGCATTACGAAATAAGAAACTCAACGAATTATCCATATTGAAAATAAAGCAACTAACAGAAATAAACAATACTCACAGTAGAAGTTTCCTTTACCAGTTCCACTCTCCAATAGCGCCAGAAAATAGTCTTGATGACCCACAAGTATAGGGGGTGTATCGCAGTATTTTCGATAAGTAAGAGTGTCGAACCCAACGAGGAGCAGAAGGTGCTGGCTAGTGGCTTGGAGGAGGAATTCTCTGTAAATACTTAGCAAACGGATTTTTACGGGTTTTTGATAACACAAGTAAATAAAGTGCAAGTAAATAAAAGACAATAAGAATAAATGCAGCAAGTGGCCCAATCCTTTATTCAGCAAAGGACAAGCCGGTTGTATTACTTAAGATGACCAAACATTCTCGAGGACACATGGGAATTCCGTCAAGTGCTTTCGCTTCATATAGTTGATTAATCTTCTTTAGTTTGCTAAGTGTTGTGTGGGTGAACCTGTACAAATGTACCGACCTTCCTAGGACTAATACATACTTGTGATTATACCCCTTGCAAGCATCCGCAAGTACAAGAAAGTAATTAAGGTAGAAACCTAACCACAGCTTTAAACTCTAAGACCCTGACGTCCCTTGTGCAATGGTTTCCTAACGGGGGTTCAGGTTTCTGTCACTCCGGCAACCCCTACGATTAGTATCCAAATACACAATACATTCCCCTAGACCCATATAGGTGAAGTGTCATGTAGTCAACGTTCACATGACACCACTAGAAGAAGTACACCACAACTTAAATATCAAACTATTGAATCTTTCTCAACACAATTCCACTACTAACAACATGACTTCTCCCATGTCCTCAAGAACTAAACGAAATACTCACAAGACATCATATGGATCATGATCAGAGATGAAATAATGATGTATAACAATCTAAACATAAACAATAATTCAACGGTTCACTCAATAGCATCAACTACAAGGAGTAATCAACACCGGGAAAGTTTCCCCTAAGAACTATGCAAGATTCAACCCAATTGTTACAGCGGTATGGAGGTGGTGATGATGGTGCTGGCGGAGATGATGGTGGTGATGATGATCCTGATGAAGTCCAGCTAGATGGTGGTGTTGATGGCGACGATCTCCCCTCTCCGGGAAGGAATTCCCCTGGCAGAATTCTATCTGCCGGAGAGATCTTTCTCTCTCGGTGTTTTCCGCCCCGTAGAAGCGGCGGAATTTTTCTGTGGTTGCTCTTCGAGTATTGGGGTTTCGGGAGGATAATATACGCCAGAGGGGACCAGGGCGGCCACACCACCTGGTGGCGCGGCCAAGGGTGGACCAAGGCGGCCACACCACCTGGTGGCACGACCTAGGATGGCCCGCGCCAGGGGGTGGGGTGGGCCCCTTGTGGCCCATCTCCACTTCCCCTTCTGGCTTTCTTCGTCTTCTGGAAAAATAGGATTTTCCATGTATTTTCCCGGATTTTCTGATCTTCGCGAATTTTGCCTCCAAACAGCACCTTTTCCATCTGAATCCTGACTGCAGCGGTCCATGCTCCAAAAGTCTTCAACCATGAAAAAATAGATGAAATAACATAAGTATCATCTCTTAATATGAAATATATCAATGAATAACAGTAAATTATGATATAGAATAGTGATGCAAAATGGACGTATCAGCTCCGCTTATAGAGCCCACCACTAATTATAGTATAAGCTTTTGCTCGTCGGACGATCTGCTGGCTCAGAACTTCATCCTCGGGTAATTTGTCATCTACCAAGTAATCAAGGTAGGATTGAGTCCAGCTGGGAATTATAACCAGAACTGCTACTAGAGGTGAGTCGGATTTGGTCGGATACTCCTTTTATAGAGGGAATTTTGAGGTGCTCTAAAAAGCGCCATCCGGAACCTTTTTCCGTGCAGAGCCTATACGAGATAGTGCATATGCTTCCTCATTTTCTGTTCAAGGGATGTGTTGAACTTCAAACCCTTCAAATGATTTAGATAGTTCATCCACGACGGCTCTATATCCTGCCATGTGTTTATTCACATTACAGATATCCGACAGTTGTTGGGAAACAAGATCCGAATCTCCATAACACACTAAACGTCGGATGCTGATATCCTTAGCAATCCGGATTCCATGCAGTAGTGCTTCATATTCGGCAATGTTATTCGTCGCCGAGAAGTGGATATGCAACACATAGAAAAGTTTGTCTCCTTGGGGTGATTTGAGCACCACGCTAGCCCCCGAGCGCCTTAGACCCGTCAAAACGTAAGGTCCAGTCTTCCGACTCTGGTAGGGTCATATTTTCCGTTGTCTCTGTCCAATCAGCAAAAAAGTCAGCGAGGATTTGGGATTTGATTGCTGTACAAGGTTTATACTCAATGTCAAAAGCTGAAAGCTCTATGCCCCATTTTGCGACACGTCATGTAGGATCGTTGTTGTTAATTATATCTCTCATGGGAGATGTGCTCACCACGGTAATGGGATCTTCCTGAAAATAATGCCGTAACTTACGAGATGCGAAAAACACGCCGTAAGCCAGCTTTTGATAGTGCGGATACCGCTGCTTTGATTCAGTTAGGACCTCACTGAGATAATAAGTCGGACACTACACCAGGTGTTCCTAATTTTCCTCTGGTCTCTCCACCACCATGACGACACTGACGACTCTATTTGTCGCAGCGAGATAGAGCAACATTGGTTCTCATGGTTCCGGTGCTGCAAGGATGGGAGCAGATGAGAGTACTTCTTTCAGGTCTTGTAGTGCAGCTTCAGCTTCGTCAGTCCAAATGAACTTTTTGGTATTTTTCAAGAGCTTGTATAGTGGTGCGGCTCTTTCTCCGAGCCGGCTTACAAACCGACTGACTGCAGCAATGCAACCAGTTAGTCTTTGAATGTCCTTCAGGCGAGTTGGCCTAGAAATATTGAGTATAGCCTTAATCTTGTCTCAGTTTACCTCTATGCCTATTTGAGACACGATAAAACCTAACAATTTTCCGGCTGGTATTCCAAAGAAGCACTTCTTCGGGTTAAGCATTATGTTGTATTTTTGTAGATTTTCAAATGTTTCCTCCAAGTCAGAAATTAGAGTTTCCTTCTTTTTGGACATCGCCGCAATGTCATCCACATATGCATGTACATTGCGTCCGATTTAGTCATGGAGGCAACGCTACATAGTGCGCTGGTACGTAGATCCTGCGTTCTTGAGCCCAAAAAGCATCATAACAAAACAGAAGGTTCTGAAGGGGGTTATGAATGAAGTTTTGACTTTTTTGGATTCCTTCATCCGAATTTGGTGATAGTCAGAATATGCGTCGAGAAAATATAGGAGTTCTGAGCCTGCCGTAGAATTGATAACTCGATCAATTCTAGGCAGAGCGAACGGATCTTTTGGACAAGCCTTGTTCAAGGCAGTATAATCAACACACATCCTTAAATCAGTGGTGTCCTTTTTAGGGACCATTACAGGATTGGTCGACCACTCAGTGTGGATGACCTCATCTATGAATCCGGCTAACTTGAGCCGGGCTAGTTCCTTAGCTATTGCCTTATGCTTTTCATCGCTGAAACATCGTAGGGACTGTTTGATGGGTTTAGCGTTTGGGTGTACATTTAGAGAGTGCTCGGCAAGTTCCCTAGGTACTCCGGTCATGTCAGATGGCTGCCATGCGAAGATATCTTGATTTGCTTGGAGGAACTTGACGAGCATGCTTTCCTATGCGCTATCTAGGCCTACACCTATCTGGGTCACCTTGGAGGGGTCGTCATCCTTCAATGGCATCTTCTTCGTCTCTTCCGATGCCTTGAACTTCAGATTCTAATTTGTCACCTCCTTCGTTGCGGGCATCTGGACGGATCAATGGTCTTCTTGATCTCCTGGTACTCTTGGGCTTGCAGCATAGCTTTAGCAAAGGCGGCATTTCCGTCCTCGCACTCTCGCGCCTTCTTCGGGTCTCCCCTGATTGTGATCACGCCTTTGGGACCTAGAATTTTCATCATATTTTAAATGTAACACGGATGAGCCATAAAAGCCCAGTAAGTCGGACGTCCGAATATAGCATGATACGTGCTCTTGAACAGGACCACTTCAAAGAAAAGTGCCTCCATTCGATAGTTCTTTGGAGTTCCAAAGGTAACATCCAAAGTGATCTCTCCCAGGGAATTCGCTTGTCTTCCTAGGACAACTCCGTGAAAGATCACATAACTGTGGTTTAGCTGGGTCTCCGAGATCCGCATCCAGCTAGCGTTTCGACATACAGAATGTTAATGCTGCTGCCGCCGTCCATGAGAGTCTTGGAGAAACCATAGCCATCAATAAGTGAATTGACGACTAAGGCGTATTTTCCTCGCCTATGCAACTTAGGCGGATGATCAGCACCGTCAAAGGTGATTGCCACTTCCAACCAGTCCAGTAATTGTGGCACAGTCGGGACAGTTGCGTTGAGCTCATGCAGAACTGCTTTCTTAACCTTAGCTAGTTGACATACGAGGAAGGTGACGTAAGTGTCTTTCTTTGTTGGGAAATTTTTCTTTCCCTTTGGCTTGGGATTTAAAGGATCAGCTTCCTCCATGTCAGAATCTTCCTTGGTATCTTTATCTTTCTCGGGATTCTTCTTTCCCTTCTTTCGCTTAGCCCTATAGCCAATGGGTATCGTCTTTCTTGATGTCGTCATTAAAACGACACTCGGCGTTTGTGTGAGACGAGCCCCCACTAGCATCTAAGTGATGCACACAGGGGTTATTGTCAATGTCGGCCCAGGAGTAGGTTTTGCCAGGTTGCTGGTCTCCTCTACCCTAGACCCTTGATGTCCTAGGACCGCGTCCGTGACCACCGCCACGTCCTCCTCGTCCTCCAGACCCGAAAGTAGCAGTGACCACTTCCATTTTCGTGTTGGGTTCTTCTAAGGTGTTCTTGCGCTTCTGAGCTTGTTGCTTTGGTTGTTTTGCCGACTGTGGCACAGCCAGGGCGTTCAGTAATCCCTCTGCGTCGTCATTAGCATCTGCATACTTTCTCGTTGTTTCTATCATCTCCCCCATATCAGTGACTTTGTCACACTTCAAGCGATGACGCAGTAAACCAATCGGGAGTCCTGCAATGAAAGCTTCAATCGTAGTTTGGTCATTTACTCCCTCATAGGAGTTCTTAGTGTCGATCCATCATCCGAGGTAATCTCGGCAAGTTTCTCTGGCTTTCTAGGTGCAACGTTGTAGGTCTCCTACCGTAAAGGGCCTCCGATACGTGCCTTCGAAATTCCGAAAGAACGCACTTTGCATGTCATACTAGTTTTGGATGGTGTTCTCCGGAAGTTCGTTTAGCCATGATCGTGCCGTCTTCCGCAACATAAGTGGGAGATATCGGGTTGCGACCAAGCTATTTCCGCCTTTGGCGATGCAGCAAGCCTGGAAAAAATCCTGGAGCCAAGTATCTGGCCGAGCTACACCGTCGTAGGGCTGGATGTGCCTTGCGATAGCAAATCCTTCCGGGAATCATGTTGCTCTTATGCGTGGTCCGAAGAATTTTGGACCTGCATAGGTTTCGTCGTTCTTGTAGCGTCGCGCCTCTATGTTGGAGTTGATCCGATGTCTCGTGTCACTTGGTGACAGAGATCGCCGTCCTGATTGACGGCTGTGGCTGTGGTGCCTTGGAGCCAAACTTCGGCTTCTGCCACCACATCCTCCGCCACGACGCCCTCCTTGGCCTCCTTGGGAACCGTTGTGGTGGCTACTTGGTGGAGAAGGTGGATTGTTTCCGGCTGATTGCCGGCCTCCGTCCGGAGCATCATTATTCCGGTTTCGGGGAGGGTCTTCATTGCGATGTGCCCCCTGCCGGCTTGACTCGGCACGGTGTCTGTCGTTCCTTCGTCCATCATTCCCATCGCGATGGGGTTCAGCTGGACGGCTTGTATGTCTAGGAGGTGGCATTCTTTGACGGTCCTCCTCCTGACGTTTCTCTTTGTCTTGTTCCTTGCGATCGTTCGACGCTCACCGGGGAGGATTTCTTGGATACAGTGCAGCAATTGCTTCTTGCTCCGCGGCTGGGGCAACGTTGAGCCCGTCACGGGCAGTTCTGTGGTGTTGTCCTAAAGATCCGGTTCTTGAGTAGTTGTCTTCCCGACGGTCGGAACGGTGATGCTGCTCCGGAACCCGTTGGGGTCTTATGTCATTCTAGGCCAGATCCATGCGGCATTGGTCAGATTGAGAGACCAGTTTTCTGCTACCGGATTTCGCGACCTTCTGCTGCTCCAGACCCTTGGTGAGTAGCTTAATGCCCAATCGAACCTGTTCTAGGCCTGGATTATTTGCTAGGATATCTCGGGCCGCAGCACTGTTCTGTACTGGTGTTGTACACCAGATCTCCATTACTGTCAAGCCGAGGCATCCCCAGATCTCCTTCAAAGAGAACCTTACGTACTTCCAGAAATTTGTCGGCCCGTACATTGCCTTTCCGGTTCTTCTGATGTTGTAGAGAGATGATCTTCTCCGCAGTAGCCATGCGCTTCTTCTCTTCCTCGATGTTTTTGGCTTCATCCAGGAGTACTTGGCGACGTGCTTCTAGGGCTTGGGCCCTTTCTTCCAATTCCGCGGCAATGAGTTCTACCGCAGTAGGGATAGGTGTGGTTAATGCGGCATTGATGAGTGTACGGGCACCTGCGGTGACCACGTGTCCATCCACCGACTCTTCTTTGGGCTCGTCTAGGATAAGTGCTCCATCCAAGTCTTCCTCATATTCCTCAGCAATCACCTCCTCTACCAGAAGTTCTTTTGTCGGGGTCTTGTTCTTCTTTGCCTTCTTGGCAGCGCCAGTAGCAAAGACGGCTTTGGGTCCATTTCCTGGAGTCAAGCTCTGAGCGGTACTTTCATACATCTGAACATTGGGATTATCTCCGAGATCCATGTCATCCTACGCTTTGGGAGAGTTTTCACCGGATCCTTCATCCATGGCTTCTCCTTCATATTCTGTGAAGAACTTCCGGAAATCTGCCGACGTCATCAAGTCATCCGAGGATGCGGGTAAGTCGGTGTTTGTTCCGATCGCCTCCAACATCGAGTGTTCGTTGTCTCCAGCATCTGCAGAGCCGGATCCGGATCCAACATATCCGACAAAGTGCGACGTGTGAGTCCTAAGGTAGTTGCGGCTTTCCTCGTGGGCTTCCTCGAAAATCCGGATGGATTCGAGAACCTCATCCATGTTTGCGCCTTGTAGCATCATGCGCCTCAACATATGCCTCAGGAAAGGTTGGTCTGTTCTGGCATTGGCAGAGCCGGAACCAAGGTTATTGTCTCGCTCCTCCTAGATTTCGACTTCGGCGGTTAGATCGATCTAGGATTCGGCCTTGCTAGGTAGGTCCACTCCAGATTCGACTTGAACCGCAAGATCTGCTTTAGGTTCGGCTTTCTCTACTATCTTGGTGACTGGTGCGGGCTAGGTGGGATTAGGGTTCTCTAAGATCCGGAACTCTGCCAAGTGTACCCAGAGTTTTCTTCTGCCTCTATCATCACCACTGGGGTGCGTGGGACAGGTTCAGCAAACCCGATGTACACATCGATCGCGCCGAAGGACAAGATGGTGTAAGCAGTCATGGCCTCCCTAGCCAGAATCCAGGTCTCATCGAGAACGACGAGAGGGACGTTGCTGGCGTAGAGGACGTGACCGATGGTGATAGTCTCGCCGATTCTGATTCTTGCAAATTCCACTCGGAATGCAGATCCGAAGCTCACTTGCCCCATGGTGGGCGCCAACTGTCATCGGATTGATGACAAGTACGCCATGAGGGGATCCTCGAGGCATGCGGAAGAGACGGGTGTGAGACGTACGGTGTTCCGGGATGGTGAGCACACAAATTTACCCAGGTTCGAATTTGTCGGCTTTGGACGGATCTTACTCCTGCTAGCAATCCAGTAATACGGCAGAGGCGGAATATGGGTTACAAGGGTTTCGCCTGTGCAAGTTGAGATTGTAGACTATTGTGAGGGTGCCCTAAAGGCTTTTCCTAGGATGGCTTATATAGATATCCAGCCCAGGGTTTACGGAGAGACCTATCCGGCTACGACTAAGAGTCGGTTATAGAGTACATCTTGAACTACAAGTAACACTATGGGCCTATGTCGGTAAGTCATCTAGGCCTTCCCCTAGCTGGATTGGACTCCGTCTCTTCTCCCTGACTAGGCTGCCCGTGAAGCAATTCTCTAACCCGAAATGTGCCACCCTGGTCAGTGAGGCACGGTGAGGATACCCAGAAAGTATATCCCCAACTCTAGATATTACATCAGCTGCAAACTTTTTAAAAATATTACAAAATATGAACAAAAGGGAAAGAAAATGCAGCACTTCAGTTGCGAATCAAGTTGATAGCAGAGTCCTCAGTTTGCTTTCTCAATCCATCAACTACATCTCCCTTTGAGTGTGACAGCTACATTGGAAAACCACCTTGAGATATGATCTTGCAGTCCCCTCTTTGGTGGTAATAGCAATAATTGCAGTCTGAAACTAACTAATAACAAGTTAATACAGCAAAGAAGACAAACTACTCATATCTAAGAATGAACCAGATAGGAATTATAACTGCATAATACGAACTTGTAGAGCAGGAATGCAAACCATGAATGAACTATATAGTAGAGAATAGTTATGTTGTTGCCTAGGACGAACTAGAACCAGATACGAGATATAACGGTGTGGCTTGTGAACCTGTAGAACAGGACAAACAAGCATTAGAAAAGTATGCCAACAATGAAATGAGCAATCAAACAAAGTGTTTTTAGAATTTGAGTATAAACTAGCCAGGTCATTTTAGCAAATATATATGGAAGCAGTGGTATCTCCTAGAATGCAAGAGACATTGGGTGACTCGGAATTTGTGGTGAGCTACACAAGGGCATGCAGTTACTATCATAGCTAACAATGAACCACATAGAAATTATAACCGCATCATACCAGAACTTGTTGAGCAAGAATGGAAAACACGAATGAACTATATAGTAAAGAATAATTATGCCGTTGATTAGGACGAACCAGCACCAGATATAGAAAATATATAATGGCATCGCTGGTGGACCTGTAGGCTGTGCAAACCAACATGTTTTGTGTTGCGTTTTTGAGATCTACGCAAAGAAAACGAAAATAGTTAGTGTTGCAGCTTTTGAAGAACCAGATTGCAAACACCAAAATTATAATCGAACTAGTACGAAGAGTTTGAACGAGTACCACGGGATAGCAGAATGATGTCAGGGAGGAAATAATAGCAGGAACTTAGCTCAGGAACAACCAGATAGAGTCAGTAACTGTGTATCAGGGAATCCACACTAATATTTTCCACTAACATTACATTTTTCAAGAACTACACAATAGCAGGCATTTACTAGTGTACGGTGCAGCTAAGATAAGAACATGTGCATGAAAAAATAACAGACATATGCATGACTTGATATTTGTAGAGCGACAAATGCAAACCAACATGTCTAATGACCTTGTATGTACTAGCACGAAGAACAGGCGTGCCTAGTGACTTGTATGTACTAGCACAATTACAAAAATGTAGTTCACTGCGACAGGCTTGAACCTGCTATATCGCTGACAAAACAAAAATGGGTTGGAGATGTGGTTACCTTGATTGGAGAGGCGTCTAAGCATCGTCAGTAGCGTGCGAGTTACGTCCAGGTCACCAAGGGTGCTGTGATTGCGGTGGCTGTTGGTGTCGGGGAAGCAGATCTTGGGCGGTCGATGCCGGTGCAGTCAATAGTGATGACCGTGTAGCTGGTCTGGAGCAGTGGACATGGAACTTGTTGAATTAGATCTCGTCTGGTGGACAATGGTGAAGCTGCTCCGGTACGATTGGGTAGCTTTCAACGGTGGGGAAGCAGAGCATGGGCGGTCGACAACACCATAGGCGCGGTCAGTGAGACCACAACTCTGGTGGAGTGGCAGAGAGACTCGATGAACTAGATCCGATGGGGTGGGCGTCGATGAAGCGGCTCCGGTAGCCGTGGAATTGTCGCCGGGCGGTGCGCGCGATGGTTGTGGAGGTGAGGGCATGGGAGAGAAGCTTGGGATTTTGGGTGGGCCAGCTGGAAAAACTGCGCGAATCGGGTCCATGGAGGTGAATAGAAAAATAATTACGACCGTGCCCCCCAGCTACTAACTTTAGCGTGCCATAGGGCGTCGAAACAATGGGTAGAAAAGGAATTTTAACATCAAAAGTTTTTGAAATGGAGGGGCGCGAAATGCTTCAAAGTCGGTCTAGAAAAATGGTAATCCTCGGTGGGAGATTTTGCCTCAAAGTTTTTGAAACGGTAGGACAGGAAATGCTTCAAGGTTGGTCTATGATTTTGCCGTTCGACCAAGATTTTGAATTTGGCTACCAGACAAATAATAATAATAGAAAAATGATTCTCCACGGTGGGAGATTTTGCCTCAAAGTTTTTGAAACGGCGGGGCGGGAAATGCTTCAAGGTCGTTGTGTGAATTTGTCGCCCGATTGAGATTTTGAATTTGGCTACCGGAAAAGTAATAATACTATAATCGAAAAATGGTACTCCATGATGGGATATTTTGCTTCAAAGTTTTTGAAACGGTGGGGCGGGAAATTCTCAAGGTCGGTGTGTGTTTTGCCACTCGATAGAGATTTTGAATTTGGCTACAGGACAAATAATAGAAAAATGGTACTCCCCGATCGGAGATTTTGTTCAAAGTTTTTGAAATCGTGGGGCAGGAAATACTTCAAGGTCGGTGTGTGATATTGCTGCTCGATTGAGATTTTGAATTTGGCAAGAGTCCAAGTAATACTAGAAAAATGGTACTCCATTGGTGGGAGATTTTGGCTGAAAGGTTTTGAAACGGAGGGGCACGAAATGCATATGAGTCGGTTGGGATTTTGCCGCTCTATTTTACGATTTTGAATTTGGCTAGCGACGAAGTAATAATAATAAAAGATAGTTGTAGACTAGTACGCTATCTGGTCAGGAATTGAAGGCCGAGAGTCACAACAACTGACCTTCCATTACATAATTGTGCAGAACATTGGTAAATTTTGCCGCTCAACTGATATTTTGAATTTGGCTAGAGTAAAAAGTAATAATTTGAAAAAGATGCTACTCCCTATTTTTAGAAATAAAAAAATATTCCCATAGAAAAAATAATTATGACTCCATCTGCGAAATTCTTTGGGCTGTAGGTTTTTACCCTCGATTAAGATTTTGAATTTGGTTATAGTCCTAGTAACAAAAATTATGAGCAAACCCCACCACCCAACCCAGCAATTTCACAATCTCCATTGGTCATGAGTATGATAGGTCAAACGGAATTTCGCAGTATACGAAAGATTAAACATGGGGCCCAAATATTTTGTGCAGGCGGGAGCTTTTGCCTCTCGATTCAGAATTTGAATTTGGTGACAGTCCAAGTAATAACTGCGAGTAGACCGTACTTCCTATGTTCACGAATCAAAGGCCTGGTCACATCAACTGATCATCTAGGACCTTGCTCAAAGTAGCCCTTTTCTAGACGAAGGGGTAGAAAATTGGATACCATGATCTCGGATTCAAAAATATTATGGGGGACGGTGGGAGGATTTGCATCTCAAGTACAGTTTTGAATGTGACTACTCTAAGTAACAGAACAGAAAATTGTATAAGGTCTTTTTTTTGCGGGTCATACTCCATCTATTTATCAGTCCATTCATACGTGAAAGAAAATGTTGAGCTCCGATTTAAAAATGTATTTCCATTTATCACATGACGCGTATGAATATGGTGTGCAACAAAGGGCTAAGGCATTGTTTTGAGAACCTGAACCTTATGATCAATGATCCAGGACAGCAGCACTTGTAACATAATGTACTGTATCACACTAGTACATATTCGTGCATCCACACATAACCAATTTGTGGCATTTGTTGCACAAAACACAGAAACAAATTCTTTTTTTGCATCTAGCTCAGTTTCTTTTGTGTAACATAAAGATTCATAATTCATATATATAGTAATACTAGCATCATCCTAATATCAATAAATTAGTCATACATAGTAATAGCATCATCCTAATTTGCTAAAATATCACATCAGCTCATACTTAACAAGATGAATAAGAGAGAAGCTCAATGTTCATACACCATTATTCATACATGCAAGCTCCATTTATTCATAGATTTCCTGATTGGAGTAAATTACTACCAAAGTCCACCTATTCATAATCGATACTAATGACCTTGCATCTACACTAGTTATTTCATTGAAATTGGTATGTATTTCTTCCCAAAATTGTTGGAAAGGCTGGTCGACTCCAACAATTGTTTGATGATACCAAGTATAGTACAATTCATTGTCGTCATCCTCGGACCATGGAGCTTCTCTTTTCTTCACCTTGCTACAAAGAACCCTGGAGCTTATCTCTTCCTCACCTTGTTCTAGCGGCGCTGGTATGGGAAGGTGCCGGTGTGGGTCCAAGGGTTGGTGCCGGATCTAGAGCTAGTGGCGGTGCGGGTGCTCGGGGCGCCGCTCCTGCGAGCTCGGTCGGGGAGTTGCAACGATGTGTAGTCATGCCAAAGGGTGCTTGGCCACCGGGATCCGATTGTATCGTGGCAAATCCTGGCCACGATGCGTCGAATCCGGCGAAGCTCAGTGGTGCATTTGTGGCAAGGGAAAATGGCTCGTGGCGGATGATTCTGGCGACGTAGGCTACCACAACAAGCACAGAGGGTAGCTTGCCATCGGCAGGACACAGATCCGGTAAAGGGGAGCGGGCCGACAACAAACGTGCGGGTGGGGGAGAAAAAATAAAGGAGTCGAGGTCACGATGGCAAGTCCTATATTTATTCTCCTCTAAACGGCGATAGGGGTTAGGGTTAGGTTCGGTGCGGCTTCGGCCGTTAGAGGAGTAAATTTACTCCTCCATTGATGTTTTGGGGATGGGTTAGAGATGCTCTAACCCATCAGGTTAAGATGTTTATTTGGGCCAGGTGCAAAAAATTAAGCCACAAACTGTGCTAGCCACAAAAAAGGTCATGTTTCTATGTTCTGTGCAACAAATGCCACAAAGACTGGTGTTAGATGCAATTTTCTCCATCCACACATATTAGGTACACAACAATCCAACCTTGCAGCGTATAAAGCAACAATATTAAGCAGGCTAGCAATCCAGAGATCACGCATTCAGGAATCATACTACTTCCATATTGGTACATTCTGCTCCCCAATAGTACCTCCATTGATACTATAAAGATCTTTAGCAAGCTAAAAATAGCTTTGCTAAAAAGGGCTATATTTTGAAACAGAGGAAGTACATTATAAGGTACCATACAAATTAAAGACATGTCGCAACAAGGAAACAAGCCAAGTTCATAACAAGTGCATACTAGTGCACTAACAAATACTTTCAGCTTCAGGTTCCATTTCATGATAAAGGGACTGATCTCAGCTGTTAGTGCTCAACCACAAATACTGGGCATCTTTAATAACTTTCTCCTTATTTTCTATGGAGTTCTCCAGCCGAATTAAAATTTCTTCTAACTTTGCGATCAAACATTCATTGTATACAAATAGGGCAGATGATAACAATTGTTTAGCTTGGAGTTGTTCTTCTAGAACTTGAATATGCAAAGAAATGGCCATGGAGTTGGACTTGAACTTGAACTTGGAATTTGACGAGCTCGCTGGGAACCCAGCATTACACAGCAACATATTCTTGGCTATAGCACCGTGTTGTAGTACCTTGGAAAATAAATCCACACATTTTTTTTGAGTTTTTACTGAATAGTCTTTCCTAGGATTTGCCAGCTCCTCTTTCAATTCAGCCTGGAAAGTTTTCAGTTGATAGACATGTGTAAGAGAAGTGAAGTTACTACAGAGAAACATGCAGACATGTTTAACATGTGCATGAACTGCTATAATTGGCAGTGCTGATAACGCATCTTATACACTTCAATAAAAAGATCTTTTTGTCATTCATCTTTTTTTATGTCATCTACTAACAAGACTAAAAATGTGGCTTCCTGTGTAAACACTGTGAGGTGCATGATATGCCAACTGTTTGTACAATTCATAACTGAAACTGACTTTAGTTGCAAATTATGAAGGAAAATGAAAACAAAAATGAGAAGCAGTCCAGGCAAGGTTGCATATCAAACTTATACGTACAAATCATTGCAAGTGCACCATATCTATCCGTCTGGCATCCCTCAAATTTCTCTAGCATAGTCAACCATTTTTTGGATCCGCATTAGACTTCGTCTGCATTTGGACGGGCAAAAATAAATTGCATCACATGGTGGAAACGGAGGTTGAAAGATAAGATGCATACATATTTCACAACATCAATTACATACTTATTTAAAATATACAGTACAGAACAACAGGTCCTTACCAATTGGTAGAGGTGCCCAATTATGTTGCGGGATCCTGTGCGACTTAGTACTCGTACTTTATTACGTCTAGAACGGTTCCTTTGAGCGATGGCCTACAAAATGAGACTTGTAAAACACATGAATAAATACGAATTGACAATGTGATCTAGTCTCAGTCTTCTCAAAGCATACCTTATTATTTTGATCAAACCAGTGGTGGAGAAGATCACCCCACTGATCGTCAGTCATGTGATCCACAGGAGACGTTCTTGTAACATCCTTAAAACACTTGCCAGAGAAGTGTTGCTTCTTTAGCCTATGGCGCTGTTGGCGCAAACATGCGGACAATATGCTTTTGAGAACAACCTTTACTTCCTCGTTATTCTCATCGAACATGAAAAATCTCTATAGACAACAATGAGGAGCATATATAAAAAATAGCAAGCTAAGAAGACAAGGGACAAAGCAATGGAGTATGTCCAAGAGACAAAGGACTTACATGTAACTTCTTCAGTAAACCTTCAAAATGCTCAGGGGTATTTCGGTGGTGTTTCCATGAGGTCAAGATGGGAATATCATTTCTTACAAAACACATGTGATCGATGCAATATAAGCAGATTCATGTGGATCTAGTGGCCTTCTGAATCCTGCTATAGATGTGATCGGAAGTCTTGATTTAGTTATTTCAAGCATATGCTCAAGATTCTTTCCCATCGTCGGACCCCTTGTTAATCTTCGTCGTAGTGCAACTAAAAAATTTACATCAAATATTAATGTATACATATTACATATAAAAGGGCATGCTACTACTAGTCTCTGAACATATAAACAATTTGGTGTCAAGCTCATTTGCAAGGGAGTATATATCTCTGTCAGTACTAAAGGTCATTGGGAGATCATAACCAGTTCGTTGATGATAACCTGCTGTTGAAATTGGTTATGCTGCCAATTCTTCCTGGGTAACCGGATGGGCTACCGGCGGTTGTGGGATGTGTATTTTTCTATTTGCAGCCACCAGTGCAACTGGACCAACTGGTGCGGGATTAGGATGAAACTTTTTATGCTAATGTTTTGCATTATTGTCTTTTTTGGCCTGGTTGTCATTTTCAACTAGATTAAGTAGAGTCTGAGACCTTGTTCTAACTTTGTTTCCTGCATTGGAAGCAAATAGCTTTTCAGATTTATCATGGAATCGTGTGAAAAAAAAGAAATTATTAGGAGTTCTTGCAGAGGTTGAAGGCTCGAAAAGCAATGATTCCCATCACAACTCTAGTACAGTACTTCCGCTATGAGTACTCTAACCATATGTAACCCTGAGTAAGAAGAAAACACATGAAGTTCCAATACAATTGACTAACCTGTAGGCTTGACTATAATACTGATAACATAACTAGCAGGGTCTGCCTGGTTATACTCTAAACAAGGAGCCATGACATACTAATTCAGCTTAGGACATCAGATAGAGTTGACGTATACCAGCTATGCTATCTATAAACCTGTACGCCCCAACTAGAATCATTTTAGGAGATATTCCACATATGTTAGAGGAGCTTCATAACGATGGTAATGAAGGCTCTAGCAAACTTTAGTAACGATCGAGTATATGAGCAAGATGTAGTACACTACAACAAAAGATGAAGTACTTTTGATAGTAATAAGGTGCATAACGAAAGGAAGCATAAAGTGTGCAACAACATTCGTATGGGGAGGAGACGAGTTTACGCTTCGCGTTGGTGCGGTCGAACGGGGGGCGCGTTGTTTACCCATCTCTCCGGTGCTAGAGACTAGGGAGTCCGTGAAGCAGATGGGACTTTGGGGCAACCATACCGTGTTTGCTGGCGACGCTGTGCACGCTCCGGCACAGTGGTCATCGGCGTGGGGAAGCCGCTCCGTCTTGCTAAACAAGGGAGTGGTGCCTTTGGTCACAACGGAACCTAGTGAGGAGGCAGTGGTGGTGGGGAGGGATGGCGATGCGAGGCCACATTCGTTGGAGATGCTCTGGTTCTGAGGTCGAGTGAGAGATGTGGGATACGGCGTGTTTTATATGTATCACAAGGGCTCGGTGGTAGGTTCAAAACTTTTGAATTGCGTCGCGTCGGGTAGTTCAAAGAAAAACCCGCCAATGTCATTCAAATTTTGGTGATCTCACTTTAGAACGAGATGAACCCGCCAAAAAAATGGCGATCTCTACTCTATGATTATTGCTACACTAGCCAGGAGCCGAGCTAGAGGAAGTGCATCGAATGCGATGGGAGGTATGAACGCATCAGCAGCCTTTCTCAGGTGTAGACTCTGTGTAGTCCCTACTGCGAAAATCTATGCACAGTCACGAGCAGGGCCTCTGCTTCAAGCACTCCTACTCTAGGGTCCGTTTGATTCAAAGGATTTGCCTAGGAATTTTGTAGTATTACATCCTACAGGAAAATTTCCTACGATGGCTGTTTGATTTGTAGGATTGATTCCCATAGTGCTAGTTTTCATAGGAAATCAAACATCCACACATACCTCTTTTTCAGATTATAGGGCATGTTTGATTCCTAGGAAAGGAAAATCGTAGGAGTAGGAAAAATGTAGGATTGCAATGTCATGCCCACTAAAATCATATAGGGATTCATATGAACCAAAGTGCATTTGATTCCACCATAGGAATCTGAAAAGGAGGTATGGGTGGATGTTTGATATCCTATGAAAACTAGTACATAGGAATCCTTAGGAAATAATCCTATGGGAATCAATCCTACAAATCAAACAGTCGTCATAGAAAAAATTCCTATAGGATCTAATCCTACAAAATCCCTAGGGAAATCCTTTGAATCAAATGGACACCTATGGTGGAATCAAACACACTTTGGTTCATATGAATTCCTATAGGATTGGAGTGGGATGACATTGCAATCCTACATTTTTTCTACTCCTACGATTTTCCTATCCTACGAATCAAACATGTACACTCCCCTTTTAGGGAAAAATACTACTATGTAGTATACTACCTCCATTCCAGTTCATTAGACAAATACGTACTCGAAGAAAATAATTTGACCATAAATTTGGTCATCAATTTATGAATCGTATGTCATAATAATTGTACCATTGGAATCGTCTTTCAAATATAAATAAATTGGTTAAAAATTATTAAATATAATTATATATTATTGATCAGATTTACGGTCAAACTATGTTCTTGAAGTAAGTATTTGCATAATAATTTGCACGTGAGATGTGTGCGTTCTCTTGTGAGACCTTTAAATTTGTTCACATGGTTGGTGTTTATATCAACCTTATCTGATCCGTAAACTATACTCGGTACTTGGTTTTTAATAAAAGGGATTTGTGCATCCTTTGAGTGCAGAGGATGCGGTATCCCCATTTCAAAAAAACAAACGTGAGACTCAAATAAAAGACTATCATGTCATCTCTAGCTATGAGATGGAAAGTAAGACATGTCATCACTTATAAAATTATAATAGGTAAAGCTTAAAAGACTATTAAAGAATTTTGAACCACATCATATCCATAAATTATTAGGTGTATACTTGGTTCTTGTCACATAATAATACTCAAAAAAATTGTAACATGCTTAGAGAAATGACAGAGAAGATTCTAGAATGGCAGAGAATTGTGTTTTAAAGTTTTAGCATAGCGTCCATTGTGCTAAAGACTATCCATTGAATCTTCTAGATGCTAGAATGGTAAAGATCCAGAGGTTAGATATGTTGCGATTTGCCAGTCTTCATCCAGCGGTCAACCTTCAAAGTTATTCGTACACTATATAGTAGTAATAAGATAAGATAAGAAAGTTCGACCTAGTTTCACGACATCGTTTCCTTTTTCTATAGTTTCCTTTTTCTTTTTGCGACGGGCTCGCTGTAGTTGAGTCGGTCCAAGAAATTCCACATATTTTCTAGGTGTGTGCCAGGGCACAAGGGGCACAGTCGTTGTCACATAAAAACTAATACGCGCATTTTTTTTCATTTTTCATGCATTTGTTGCATTTTTCCATAACAGGGTGAGAAATTTTTGGGAAGACCATTGATAGAATATTCATTCATCATCTTGTTCTTGCAACTCTCTTTTTTTTACTCATATATGTACCTCTCTCCCCTCTTTATTAGATCCTATGTACTCCCTCTATTCCAAAATATAGGATGTTTTAGCTTTTGTGAAATGAATATATCTAGACACCTTTTAATATGTAGGCCTCTCTCCTCAAGAGAGAATTATCACACCAGGTTGACACTATGCAGAATAAAGGCCATGTCTGTAGCTAACGCATAATCCTACTCCCTTCGTATCAAAATAGATGTCACAAGTTAGTCAAAAATTGGAAGAATCTATATACTACTACTAAATAACTAAATAGTGTTTTTTAATTGTCGACCAAATAGCACACATCAAGTTAAAGGTCGAATTAATTTGACAAAATCACCCGAAACTCTTTTAAATGGCTATAAAAGTGGTTATCTCTTCAATGTATAAATTGTGGAGAGTGTACATATGTTTAGGAGGGATCCCCAGCAGTTACCTCTTTCTTCCCCTGTAAGCATTGGCGCAATGATTATACTACACTATAGCTGTACAGAGACAAAGTTGGGGTCCTGATCTAAAGTCACCATCAATGGGATACCGCTGCGACTGCCATCAGCAGGACCAAAACCGAAGATGGCGGAAGAACGGAAGCTCTTTTTTTTGGAGTAAAGAAGAATGGAGGCTTTGAGCAAGTGAAGTTGGTGAGATGCAACATGAAAACAACGAAAAGGTAGATACCGCTATGCACAGAAGCGATAATAACTACTAATTACTACTATAGTACAGTAGGAAAGATAATCGCACCCGAAATTGGCTCTGGCAACATGGTGGCTGGTGATGCTGATGCATATCACATTCACCAAATAACCAAATATTTTACCAGGAAGTACACGATCATACATTCATACTAGTAATAAAGGTTTTTCAATTTACTGGCACAATATTGCAATCTATATATACGATCATCAACTAGTCCCTCCGTTCCATAATATATAAGCCTTTTTGTAAGCTATTTTAGCTCTGTAAATAGGCTTATATTGTGAAAACAGATGGAGTACTAACTAAGGTCTTCCACGTGTCGGCTCATTGATGGAGATTGACGACAGTTTCACACTTCAGCTTTGCCAGCTCGGCTATTAGTTTGTCCTTCTGGTCCTCGAGGTCCTGGATCTGTTCGAAGCTTATGCCTAGCATCTCCATCATGTTGATGTTTCGTTGCTTCAGCTCGTCACGCTCAATCAAGTATTCCATGGCGAGATTCCTGAGGAGGCTAAGCCCGACCTTGTCAGTGGCGAGTTTGGAGTAAAGTTTAGTGCACTCATTGATGAGGTCGCTTCTATCCGCTGTCTTGACGCAGAAATCGCCCATCACCTTTTTCACCATAAACTCGATCTCGAAGCCAATATTCTGTTAGATGAACAGGGAGCGTAAATTCAGAAGTGTACCTAGACAACTATCAAGGAAGAGAGACACGGAATCACAATTCGAATGATTTCTTACCTTGCGGCTGTACCGATCGGCCTCCATCGGCAATGGTGAAGATGATTATGCAGGCAGGAGTGTCACGGGAATGCGAAGTCCGCCTGACCTAAAACAACATTGAGAAAAAATGTACTAATAGGGAAATGAGCGAATCAAGAAACAGTCAAAGACATGGAAAGTTGCCCAAGCACGGAGATTTACCTGAAGGTATCAGTCCCCATCAGTGACGGTGAAGATGATTCTGCAGGTAGGAGTGCTGATGGAATTCGGAGACCGCCCAACCTAAAAACACCATTGAGGAAGAACGTGTTTTTTTAGGTGAATGAGAAATCAAGAAACGGTCAAAGACATGGAAATTTGCGCAAGAACGGAGATTTACCTGAAGGTATATGTCCCTGGTTGCGGCGGCTTCGAAGAACCTTGAGTTGAAGACCTCTCGCCTACAGCCGAGGGATTCGACTGGGACCCTTGCTCGTCGCATCGCTTGGTACCGGTAGCAACATAATGGCAGAATGGCAAGTTGACTTCTTCTCTTCCGCCAGCTTCGCCATCGCGGCATGAGCCCTTCTGTGGCGAGACTACCCGGTCATGCGGGTGAAATAGCACAGCAAAAAGGAATGAAAACAGGCAAAGCAATCTGGCAGAGAAGAGCTACAGTCGCGACGAGGAGGAGGAAGAAGGTCGAGTCCATGAGAGGTGGCCTCCTGGTCTCCATGCGAGTAAAAAAACCATTTCCATTCGGATACAGTACTTGACGCAGAAATCGAAGAGACGGTCATAAGCAGTTGTCACCCCCGCATGGTCTGGACATCCACTATAAAGTTGAACGTGCCTTGCACAGGATAGGAGAAGCTCAAAAAATAATTTTAATTTCAAGCCACGTCCATAAAATATCGGGTGCATATTTGGTTCTTCTACTTTGTATTGTATCGTGTAGAAATCAATCTAGCTACTCCTACCTAATACTCCACATGCTCTAGAGAAGATTCTAGAATTATTGAAAAGTGTGTTTTGAGATTTGTGCATAGTGTTCATTATGATGAAGACTAAAATAGAATCTTCTAGATGCTACTCCCTCGTTCACAAGTATAAGACATTTTACCTTTGTGAAACGAATGTATCTAGATGTCGTCCTATAGACTAAAATACATCTAGATACATTCGTTTCACAAAGCTAAAATGTCTTATATTTCTAGACAGAGGGAGTACACTGGATAGAAGATCCAATGGTTAATTAGCAATGTTGGAATTCACAAGTCTAAATCCAATGGTCAAAGTTCAAAGTTATTTGTATCATACACTATACAGTGTTATCTTCTTTTCTTCTACTACTATAATAGAGCAATTTTGAATTGGATCCATAGCACAAATCCTAACCGTTGGGATGTTAGATCCAATGGTTCAGAGCAGCTGGATTCGTGTTGAACAGCTAGTATGTACCTAGAGAAAACTCCACCATGTTCTAGAACCATCATGTCAACACCCCACCCCCCTCCTAAATTTCATAGCAGAGTAGGCTATATTCTGAATATGTGTAGATAGTTATTATTAGTAGCACCAATCCTAACGATTGGGCTGTTAGATCCAATGGTTCAGAGCAGCTGGATTCATGTTGAACAGTACCCATAGAGCATACTCCACCATGTAAACCCCCCCAAAAAAAATCATAGCACAATAGGTTGTATTCTCAATGTGTGTAGATAGTTATTATTAATAGAATTAATGTATGCCTTTTTCTCTAATAGGACTATTGGTTAATAATAACAACTTAATGTTTGTTAAATCACATTTCATACAACATATACATGTGCGGCTCATGTATTTTACTAGTAGACTTAATGTATGGATTTTTTTCTCTAGACTATTGGTTAATAATAACAACTTGATGTTTGCTAAATCACATTTCATGCACTATAAACATGTGTCGCTCATGCCTTTTACTATTAAACTTAATGCATGCCCTTTTTTCTCTAACAAGACTATTGGTTAATAATAACAACTTAATGTTTGCTAAATCACATTTCATATAATATATACGTGTGTGGCACATGCCTTTTACTAGTCCATTCTAGCTAGCATCTAAATAGAAGATACACTATAGATAATACATTATTTTACCCACTATAGTGTACGAATAACTTAGAATTTTGACCGTCGGATCAAGACTCGTGAATCCCAACATTGCCAACCGGTTGGATCTTCTTTTCCATTCTGGCATCTAGTAGATACAATTGATAGTCTTTCTTATCGTATCCTGCGAATAACTTTTAATATTGATCAGTTGGATCAAAACTCGTGAATCCTAACATTGCCAGCCGTTGGATCTACTGTTACATTGTAGCATCATCTCTAGAAAATATTATTGTTTATCTTATCTTATCTTACCACTATATAGTGTACGAATAACTTCGAATATACTTATCGTTGGATCAAGACTCGTGAATCCCAACATTGTTAGTCGTTGGATCTTCCTTTCCATTCTACTAGCTAGCATCTCTACTAGAATATATTATGGATAGTGCGTCTTTAGCACAATGAATGCAATGCACAAACCTCAAAAAACACTACTCCATCATTCTACTCCCTTCGATCCAAATTATTGTTCTCAGATTTGTCTAGATTCGGATGTATCTAACACTAAAACATGACTAGATACAACCGAATCTAGACAAATTTGAGAACAATAATTTGGATCAGAGGGAGTAGAATAATCTTCTCAGGTGTATATTTCGTGCTTGTACTTTGCATATCATGTAGAAGTCAATGATTATTAGCTATCTAAAACTTTAAAAATTTGGTAACATGGTCTAGAGAAACGAGGGATAAGATTCTAGAATGATGGAGAAGAGTGTTTTGAGTTTTGTGCATAGCATTCATTGTGATGAAGACTATCAATATAATCTTCTAGATGCTAGAATGGAAAATAAGATCCAACATCTGGAAATGTTGGGATTTGCGAGTCTTGATCCAACAGTCAATATTCAAAGTTGTCCATACACTATATAGTGGTAAGATCATGTAGAAGTCAACGATTATTAGCTATCTACTAAAACATGAAATTTTTGGTAACACATGGTCTAGAAAAATGAGCTAGGGAGAAGACTCTAGAATGATGGAGAAGTGTGTTTTGAGTTTTGTGCATAGCATTCATTTTAATGAAGACTATCAATAGAATATTCTAGACCGTTCAAAAAATACAATCTTCTAGATGCTAGAATGGAAAAGAAGATCCAACGGCTAGAAATGTTGGGATTCACGAGTCTTGATCCAACGGTCAATATTCAAAGTTATACGAACACTATATAGTGGTAAGATAAGATAAGATAAGAATAGAGCAGTTTTGAATTGGATCCATAGCACCAATCCTGACAGTTGAGATGTTAGATCCAATGGATCAAAGCAGCTGGATTCGTGTTGAATAGTACCTAGAGCAAACTCCTCCATGTTCTAGAACCATCATGCATGTCACCACCCCCAAAATTTCATACCACAGTAGGTTGTATTCTCAATATGTGTAGATAGTTATTATTAATATACTTAATTTATGCATTTTGGGGGTGGTGACATGATGGTTCTAGAACATGGTGGAGTTTGCTCTAGGTCTGTACTATTTACAGCCTACTATGCTAAGAAATTTTGGGGGTGGTGGCATGATGGTTCTAGAACATGCAAGGTGGAGTTTGCTCTAGGTACTATTCAATTTGAATCTAGCTTCTCTGAACCATTGGATCTAAAAGCCCAACGATCAGGATTGGTGTTATGGATCCAATACAAAACTGCTCCATTATAGTAGTAGAGATAGAGATATCTTATCTTACCTCTTACCACTATATAGTGTATGAATAACTTTGAATATTGACCGTTGGATCAAGACTCGTGAATCCCAACATTTCTAGCCGTTGGATCTTCTTTTCCATTCTAGCATCTAGAAGATTCTATTGATAGTCTTCAGCATAATGACATGCAAAGTACAAGGACCAAATATACACCCATACTTTATAGATATTGATGAAATTTATAATTTATTGTGCTTTACCAGTTATAATTTTATATAGTGATGATATGTCATACGTCTACTATCTGAGTTTCACATGCAAGGCACATGTAACTTACTAGTAATAGGTAAAGCAGAAAAAATATAAATTTGATCAACATCTATAAAGTATCGATGTATATATTTGGTTCTTGTACTTTGTATATCATGTAGAAGTCAACGATTATTAGCTATCAAAAACTTTAAAATTTTGGTAACATGGTCTACAGAAACCAGAGAGAAGATTCTAGAATGATGGAGAAGTGTGTTTTGAGTTTTCTTCATAGAATTCATTGTGATGAAGACTATCAATCGAATCTTCTAGATGCTAGAATGGAAAAGAAGATAGTTATTATTAATAGACTTAACGTATGCATTTTTCTCTAACAATACTTAAAGTATGATGGTTCTAGAACATGGTGGAGTTTTCTCTAGGTACTGTTCAACACGAATCCAGGTGCTCTGAACCATTGGATCTTATATCTCAACGGTCAGGATTGGTGTTATATATCCAATTCAAAACATGCTAGAGACTCTTGTCAAGAAAAAAGGAAATAACAGGCCACACACACACAGCGTGGCCGTACCAAGGCACACTTGTGCGACGCGACGCAGTGGGACGAGGGAGAGATCAGCCGGCCAGTGCGCGCAGGGCGCTGCACAGGAGGGAGAGAGGATGGATGGTGAGAGACAGTGAAGGAGAGAGAAAACATAGTATTACTACTAGTAGTATTGTGCTACTAGTAGTAGGTATATGTACCTTGTGTCAGAAACCCGTCAAACTAGCTTTAATCTGACATCGCACCGCCTTCAACTCCTTCGCTGCTCTCGCGCTGCCTCCCGTTAATAATCTCTTCTTGCTCTTCTTTTTTTCTTCCGTTTTTTCTTTGGCAGCTTTGGGGTTAATTTTCTGGTGCCCCTAGTTCAGTAGAAGTACGGAATACTCAAGTTTTGCACAATAGTCCTTTTTTCTGAAAATTGGGTCTAGGGCATTCAGATCCAAAATATTCATGCGCAAAATAATTACGGTCACTGTGTACTTTTTCTTTTTCTTTCTAACGAGGAATCTGCCCCAAAGTACCAAGAACATGCACGTTAAAATCCAATTGTGGGCATAAAAATTACATAGTGGTCCAAAGAGAAAACCAAAATACATCTGGGAGCTATACTTGTACAACACAGGCCCTAAAGATACAACTCGGAAATTGAACATGTTTTTCTTAATACTAGTTCGAAACTACCACCCCAGCATTATTGTATATCATGGCAAGACACACCCATCTACCAAATATGGGAACATTATCATGAACTACGATGTAGATATGGCCATGACCTAATCAGTCGTTTCGCTCGAGAAACCCTCAAGTGTTCAGGCCATATCTAATGTGACTACAACTTTTTCGAATGTTTCAAATCTCATGTTTACCATTTTTTAATGGCTGGTACTGCAAATGAGAGGATATCATGTGGACCCTTTCCATTTCTTCATTTTCCTTTATATCCTTTCATTTTTTTAATCTGTGTAAGAGTGTTAGCATGCAAATTCATATATATCAAGATATTGAGTCATTCAGAAATCTCGGTGATTTTCAAGATATTGACCCACAGTGTACACCTTCAAAATAGTTTCATAGTATAACTTCAAGAGCAAAGCTGCGATGGGTTCCTAACACGAGGTACAGAATACGGGGAGTAGTAAAATGCAATGAGATGGGGGGAGTAATTTCTAGAGCCCTAGTTATTGCAGCCCCTAATTTCTGGCATCTACCATTTCTCTCTATATGCGGTAGAGCGCGAAGAAAAAATAAACAAATGGGGAGAGAATTACGGTGCAGTTAAGAGGCTAGCTCTAATAACGTTCCCAAGATTTTCTCACCGATTTTCAAGGCCACGTCTTGGTACCAACAAAATAGTAGTACTAGCTAGTACTCCCGCCGTTCCAAAATATAAGATGTTTTAGTTTTGTGAAAAGAGTGCATGTAGACCGCTTTTGGTGTATATGTTCATTTAGATTGAACATATACACTAAAAGCGGTCTAGATACACTCTTTTCACAAAACTAAAACATCTTGTATTTTGAAATGGAGGGAGTACATGTTTTTTGAACAGGCAGTACTAGTACTCCATGTTAAGGCCATAGTGGTAGTAACCTAGTCCTACTTGTATTACCAACTAAGCATTTAGGTGATATGACATGCAATGAAATGATGAGAGAGAGACTTGTCGTAACTAGTTATGTTACCATAACATCACATTTCAAGACAAAATGAGTCTACATTGCAATAAATGAGATTGTGCATGATACCACACCTATGTTATTTTCCACTATGGAGGTAGTAACTTAGACTAGTAGCATATGCATGTTACTACTACTTACTACTTCACACTATGATCAGCCTAAGTGGGGATTTGGCCATGCGAGAGGCCGCACAATTACCAAGATAAGCATGCAGGCTTGGTTAGGTAGGAACTTAATACTAGAAGGTCAACTATACCGGTGGTAGTAGCTTTCTACCGTTGATTGCTTGTACGAGTACTACTACTAGTACTTCGTAGTATATGTATGTACTACACTTCGAAAAGTAAGAGTACAAATGTAACTAGATTAAGCAGCGGTGGAGTCTGTCGCAGAGCGATATCCAGGGAGAGAGAGAAGGAAATATGGAGGTTGTGTGGGCGAGCGTCATCCGTCTGATAGAGAAAGTCAGTGACGCCCACCCCCAGGTCGACTCTTTGCAGCGCCTCTGTATCGTGCTGGCACACGCCATGGCACGCACCTATTCTGACGCCATCTTCGCAGCCTGACTCAAGAAGATGGTGGACTCTTTCCTCACCAACTTTGGCGTCATCACAGGCATGGTGGACGACCTCACTGCCCGCCTTCAGGCCATGCACCATGACGCATACCCAACAGGTATGTTTGCCACAATGCATGCTACCGGCAACGATATCATTTTCTTCTATGGACTTCATTCATCTAGCCTATTGATGCGCTCGACTTTCAACGTAGAGCTCGTTGGGAACCCCAAGAGGAAGGTATGATGAGCACAGCAGTAAGTTTTCCCTCAGTTATGAAACCAAGGTTTAATCGAACCAGTAGGAGCAAGGAAACACCCCAAAGGTGTTACTAGCTGAGCTTTGGCAGGGCACACTACCGGTGCTAGTAGCAACGTGGAGACCTGCACAACACAACCACAGAACTTTGTCCCCAACTTGCGATGAGGTTGTCAATCTCACCGTGTTTTGTGGAAAACAAAGGATTAAACGTATCGAATGGAAAGAAGTAAAAGTTTGCAGAAAGTAAACACAAAGCAGAAACAGTTTATAGATTGTATGTAAAGGACAAGGACCGGGATCCGTAGTTCACTAGAGGTGTCTCTCCTTCAGATAGATAACATGTTGGGTGAACAAATTACAGCGGGCCAATTGACAAACACCGAGAAAGCAATACATGCATATACTAATCATCTTGACTCCTTTGAGACTTGATTGGGCATTACAACATAATACATAGACTGCCATCCAACTGCATCTATGACTAATAATCCACCTTCAGGTTATCATCCGAACCCCCTCCAGTATTAAGTTGCAAGCAACAGATTATTGCTTTACGAACTGCGTGTAAAGTAAACAATACGATTGTTCTATGAACAAAGGATTGTTGTTTTCTCCCTAGTAGCAACAGCACATCTAGTACCTTAGAGATTTCGGTCACTTCCCCAGATTACCAGAGGCATGAACCCACTATCGAGCATAAATACTAACTCTTGGAGTTGCTAGCATCTACTTGGCCAAGATAGCTACTAACAGCGGAAACCATGCAAGATCTCAAATAATAAAGACATGATAGAATCAATAATCAATCTGAAATAGCGTCTCAATATCCATCGGATCCCCGCAAACACAACATGTATGGATTACAAAAAGATGATCTTGATCATGAACGGAGCTCACAAGATCTAAACATGAAAGCACAAAGGAGGAGAAACCAGCCATCTAGCTACTACATGGATCTGTAGTCCAAGGATGAACTACTCACGCATCACACCGGAGGCTTGCATGGTGATGAAGAAGGCCTCCAGGGTGAATTCCCCTCTCCGGCAGGGTGCTGGGAAGAGCTTCAGATCCCTCCCGATCTAGGGATGGAGATGACGGCGGCTACAGACTCTTTCATGGATTTTTGATCGGGTACTTAGGGTTTTCGTCCCGAGGGCAACTTATAGGCGGAAGGAGAGGCCGAGGGGGTGCCGGGAGCCACCACACCACCCCCTGGCGCGGGCCCAGCCTGGCCGCGCGGGCCCAGCCTGGCCGCGCGGCCAGGTGGTGTGGCCGGCCCCTAGCCCTTCTCCGTCTCGTATTCTGGCACTTGATCCCTTCCGAAAAAGAGGCACTTTGGCTTTTGTCCCGTCCAATTCCGAGAATATTCATTCTCTGACTTTCCTGGAACCAAAAATAGCAGAAAATAGGCAGCTGGCACTGTGGCTCTTGTTAATAGGTTAGTCCAAGAAATCATATGAAAAGTACTCCAAAGTTGGAACAAAACACAAGAAAGTGGATAAAACCAAGCATGGAACATCAAAAATTATAGATACATTTGCAATGTATCGACATCCCCAAGCTTAACTCCTGCTCGTCCTCGAGTAGGTAAGTGATAAAAAGAAAGAATAATTTTTGAGGTGACATGCACCATCAAAGACTTGATCAAAATATTTGTAAAACATTCAAAGCTGGGATCATAGTACTTCAATCATAACATGAAAGACAAAGTTCTAGCAATAGGCAAAGAAACTATGATGCAACATGAAGAGGCACAAACAAAAGATTCATGAATAACATGCTTTGCAAGACGTTTGTTTGTTTCACATAAAGAAAACATAGCATAATAGTATTTAGCTTCTCCCTCAATAGAGTAGCAGATATAAATACATAGGACACCTTCAAAGTTCATAAGAGTGACTAGATACAATAGTTTCAAACAAGCAATAACAAGTTATGCATCAATCAACTAGTCTTGGGACAATGCACATAGAACTAAGAATGGCCACTATGCTCTCAAAGTAGGTGCATAAAGATAGAAGGTGGAGACTCAATATAATGGTGGAAGAAAGGCCTTTGTAAAAGGAAGTAGGGATTCAAGTCTCATAAAGAGCTTCCAAAAATTATGGTACTTATAGATTTTAGCTCTCATTGCCCCTATCATAAGCATCTTGAAGTGATTAAGGTTAAAGTGACACAACTAAGAGGATATGCTTGACAAGTTATAAACCGAAATCTCATGCCCCTTACTTACGAAGACCGATCCTCATGCTACTCAACTTCAGTCACGAGTAAGCTCTTGTCATTGTAAGTATATGTGTATCATTAAGAACCGCCAACAGGGTACCCCTTGCACATGATACGGGAGCTTTCCCATAATCAAAATGACAAGGCAAGCAGACAATGAGCATCTCAGCGATCTTTTTATTTGCTATTTGCATAGGTTTTTATTGAGGATGATTCATAGAGTGCTCATTATGGTGATGCTGCAAGTTTCCACCATGATTAGGCATGGCTTAGGCTAGCGGCCCAGGCGTTTCTCTAACACACATACAAACTCCATGATCTTACAAGTTTCACTTTTATTTCACACCGCCGGGATCCGTAAGCAAAAGAACATGATATCAACGGGGTACAAAGTACAAGTGCAATGTTGAAAGCGTTCCCCACGATACATGGTTCTGCTAATTTCAACTTATAAAGCGCAAGAATATACGCAACAAAGAAGGACCCAATGGTTCAAGTTTATTAGAGGCAATAAAGTAAAGTGTGCCATCAAGTTCGTGAGAGCTTTAATCACTAGTTTTCTCATAACAAGTGGAAGGTAAACAAAAGCATGAATATACTTGGAATAGCATAAGCTAGTAGGTAGGTATGGTGGACTCTTTGGAATAACTTGGTTTAGGGAGTTGGATGCATGAGTGGAACTCATACTTGGTTGTGGAGGCTAGCAAAAGACTGGGAGCGACAAACTAAGAGAGCAATAATGGCCATAATCATGCAGAGCGAAAAAACTTCATTGATCAAAGCATAAAGTGATACTACAAGTTGAAAACTAAAGGATCATAAAGGCTATGGTGACTTGAGATAGTCATAACATGGTGTGAGCATGTGCCAAGTCAACCCAAATAAAGCATCAAAGGATAATACCGCTATACTATGCTTTAATATGCTAAAACAACGCATGATTCATCCAAGGCACATCAAGCAATCTCAATTGTTTATAAAAAGTCATGCTACAGCAAAGAATACTAAGCATAAAGCCAAAACAATATCAAGCACGGCATGACAAAGCATAGCCACAGTCAAAAACGAGCTCTTTTTACAACATAAGCATGAGCTTTCCTACTCTTTTCCAAACCAAACCAAACTAATTGCAAACCAATGTATGAAAGAGGGGGTCCAACCAACTTATTCAGAAAACTAAGAAAACCAAGCAACCTAAAAACCAAAACGAAAATGAAAAGGAAGACGCTCCAAGAAAAACACAAATGTGCATGAAACGATAAAAATGAAGCGTTTGGAAGAAACCTGGAATTTTTATTGATGAAGAAGGGGATGCCTCGGGCATCCCCAAGCTTTGACGCTTGTACTTCTTGGATATTTCTTGGGGTAACACGCGTAGCATCCCCAAGCTTGAACTTTAGTCCATACTTCATCTCATTACTCATTCCTTTCATACACCTGAAATTTTTCCTTCATACAAAACTTCACACAATCTCATTAGCAATAGCACTTAAGATAGATAAGTCTCAAGATACAGTTCTAACACCAAATAAACTTCCATTATAACACTAGCTACTGTAGAGCTTCCCTCAAAAATCTCAATTTCCCAAAAGAGCTCAAGAAGGAACTAACAAGAAGCAAATGCAGAAAATGGCAGAAATCTGTCAAAACAGACCAGCAGGTAAAGACGAATTTTTTCGAAGACCTTGTGTTACTCAAATCAAAAAGTGTTGAACTAACGAAAGTTAGATAACAACCTGGGGCAGAAGAACAAAATATTACATCTCAATCCGACGTACAGATCTCTCTCAGGAATTTTTACGGTGAAGCACAAAAATCTGTTTCAGGACAGCAACTTTCCCAATCATTACTTCACTCTCATTAGAGGTTACTCTTGAGCAAATAAAAAGGATAAGGAGCGGTTATTACAGAGGTAATAACTTCCAAGACTCAACTAAAACTCTTGGGTTATCTCCCAACAAGTACTTTTCTTTAACGCCTTTAAGTTAGGCATGAAAATTTGAGAAGATGCTCTCATAGGAAATATGAATTGAAGTAAAAGAGAGCATCAAGAAGAAAATTCAAAAAACATTTAAGTCTAACCCACTTCCTATGCATAGGAATCTTGTATGCAAATAAATGTACAAAGAACAAAGTGACAGGCATAGGAAGATAAAACAAAAGTACCTTCAAAACTTTCAGCACATAGAGAGGTGTTTCATTACCATAAAAACTTCTACAACCATATTTTCCTCTCTCATAATAATTTTCAGTAGCCTCATGAATAAACTCAACAATATAACTATCACATAAAGCATCCTTTTCATGATCTACAAGCACTAAGCTTTATTATAAACATTTTCAAAAGAATCATCGGGAACATAACATTCACCCTCCTTTGATAAGCATGGGGGACAATCAAATAATGTAAGGGATAAAGAGTTACTCTCATTAGAAGGTAGGCATGGGTAGATCCATTCTTTCTCCTTTTGTCCATCACTCTCCTTCTCTTTTTCATCTAATGAGCTTTCAGGTTCAGCAATTTCTTCTTCCATGGAGGTTCTAGCAGACGGTGGTTCATCTATTACCTTAGCAGTCATAATACTGTTCCCAAATAGGAAACTGAGTGAGCTATCCATAATGAAATAGTGATTGGAGCAGAGCTAGTCATAAAGGCAACTTAAGAAAGGAACTAATTTTTTTGTGTTTTTCCAATAAGAAAGCAAACTAGTAAAACTAATTTTTTTGTGTTTTTTGAAGAACAAAACAAGCAAACAAAGAAAAAAGAAAACTAAGCAAAACAAAAACAACAAAGTAAAGAGATTGGTTATGAGGGACTCCCCTTGTGAAGATGTCCTTGACTCCCCGGCAACGGCGCCAGAAAATGTCTTGCTGCGCTCGACTTTCAACGTAGAGCTCGTTGGGAACCCCAAGAGGAAGGTATGATGAGCACAGCAGTAAGTTTTCCCTCAGTTATGAAACCAAGGTTTAATCGAACCAGTAGGAGCAAGGAAACACCCCAAAGGTGTTACTAGATGAGCTTTGGCAGGGCGCACTACCGGTGCTAGTAGCAACGTGGAGACCTGCACAACACAACCACAGAACTTTGTCCCCAACTTGCAATGAGGTTGTCAATCTCACCGTGTTTTGCAGAAAACAAAGGATTAAACGTATCAAATGGAAAGAAGTAAAAGTTTGCAGAAAGTAAACACAAAGTAGAAACAATTTATAGATTGTATGTAAAGGACAAGGATCGAGATCCATAGTTCACTAGAGGTGACTCTCCTTAAGATAGATAACATGCTGGGTGAACAAATTACAGCGGGGCAATTGACAAACACCGAGAAAGCAATACATGCATATACTAATCATCTTGACTCCTTTGAGACTTGATTGGGCATTACAACATAATACATAGACCGTCATCCAACTGCATCTATGACTAATAATCCACCTTCAGGTTATCATCCGAACCCCCTCCAGTATCAAGTTGCAAGCAACAGATTATTGCTTTATGAACTGTGTGTAAAGTAAACAATCGATTGTTATATGAACAAAGGATTGTTGTTTTCTCCCTAGTAGCAACAGCACATCTAGTACCTTAGAGATTTCTGTCACTTCCCCAGATTACCAGAGGCATGAACCCACTATCGAGCATAAATACTAACTCTTGGAGTTGCTAGCATCTACTTGGCCAAGATAGCTACTAACAACGGAAAGCATGCAAGATCTCAAATAACAAAGACATGATAGAATCAATAATCAATCTGAAATAGCATCTCAATATCCATCGGATCCCCGCAAACACAACATGTATGGATTACAAAAAGATGATCTTGATCATGAACGGAGCTCACAAGATCTAAACATGAAAGCACAAAGGAGGAGAAACCAGCCATCTAGCTACTACATGGATCCGTAGTCCAAGGATGAACTACTCACGCATCACACCGGAGGCTTGCATGGTGATGAAGAAGGCCTCCAGGGTGAATTCCCCTCTCCGGCAGGGTGCCGGGAAGAGCTTCAGATCCCTCCCGATCTAGGGATGGAGATGACGGTGGCTACAGACTCTTTCGTGGATTTTTTGATCGGGTACTTAGGGTTTTCGTCCCGAGGGCAACTTATAGGCGGAAGGAGGGGTCGAGGGGGTGCCGGGAGCCACCACACCACCCTCTGGCGTGGGCCCAGCCTGGCCGCGCGGCCAGGTGGTGTGGCCGGCCCCTGGCCCTTCTCCGTCTCGTATTCTGGCACTTGATCCCTTCTGGAAAAAATAGGCACTTTGGCTTTTGTCCCGTCCAATTCCAAGAATATTCATTCTCTCACTTTCCTGGAACCAAAAACAGCAGAAAACAGGCAGCTGGCACTGTGGCTCTTGTTAATATGTTAGTCCAAAAAATCATATGAAAAGTACTCCAAAGTTGGAACAAAACACAAGAAAGTGGATAAAACCAAGCATGGAACATCAAAAATTATAGATACATTTGCAATGTATCACCTATCTATAACTGACTTTTTAGCCCCAAATTTTGGTCCAGGTGTTCCTCCCCAGGTTGTTGCCGCGCTCGCCACTTCCCGGCTAGTCTCTCTGGAGACGATCTGTTCCGCGCACTGATGGCCCTGCAGCTTTCCGAGGCTTTGCCCGCCGCACCAGCGGACATCTACATGGAGGTAGTTGTTATCGCACAACGTCTTACCCAGCATGACGAGTTGGACCTCTTCATCAGCCTCCTTGAGCAGTGTGTATTCTAGGGCACGTCTGGCGTGAACAACGCCCGCACGGCCGCCATCCTCCATCGTAGGGATATCCTCGACAACTTTGCAAAAAAATATATCAATCTGGCAGGTACCATTGCTCCTCGTGGCGCGGGCAACTGAGGTTGAAGACGAAGGGCTCTCAAGGATTTCGATGTAATTTTAGTTTTTGTTGAGGTGCTTTGTACTATTCGATGTTTCTACTAATGCCAGGATCCTTTTCGCAAAAAAAGGAGAAGGGAAGACGTATGATGATTCTCCATGGTTACTGTCACTGTGCCATTTATATGGACAGATCACATATGGGTTTAACAAACATTATGTTTTTATTAACCAACAGTCTTCATAGAGAAAAAGGCATACATTAAGTCACTAAGGTTTATACACATCAGGTCATTGCATATGGTTATTATGTTGAAATTCATTTCTTGTGCTATATATTCTTGGTGATGAAGACATTATTTTTTTGTCATGTAATGGAAACATTTCCCCTGATGGTGAAAATATTGTTTCGTTTTATGGAATTCTCTATAAAATGGTAAAAATTAATTATTAACAATGAAAATATTTTTAGATATAAAAAAAGGTCACAACTCTTTTTTCATCATTTCATGCATCATTGGAAATGATGGTAGTTTAATGTAACATTTAGAAAGTAGGGAAAAACGATGAAACTTACACGTAACATTGAGTGTAGACTCCAAACGTTGTTCATGGAGAGGTATATGTACATTGTCTGCCTGGACGACAAATGTGAACAATGCAAAACCAAAATTGTGCATGTCGAGAGTTATGCAAAACCATCTATAGTACTGCATCTATTAAAAAATACGTGATATCTTGGTAAGCTAGAAACATGTTTGGGAGTACTTCTAAAATACCCGAGATATGTTTAGTTCTAATAAGTCGACCAAGTATTGAACCAAAGTTCTAAATTATGTAGGATATTATTATGCTTTAATAAGGTAAGTTATTGGAGTGCACGCAATAAAATAGTGTGTGAAGCACGCATAGTTTATTAGTATACACCAAGGCAGCTGACCAACACACTAGAGACTTTTGTCAAGAAAAAAAGGAAAAAACATGCCACACACACAGTACGGCCGTACCAAGGCACACGTGTGCGGCACGATGCAGTGGGACGAGGGAGTGATCAGCTGGCTGGTGCGCGCGGGCGCTGCATAGGAGGGGGAAGATAGGATGGATGGTGAGAGACAGCGAAAGAGAGAGAAAACATAGTAGTACTACTATTGTACTATGCTACTAGTAGTAGGTACCTGTACCTCGTGTCAGAAACCCGTCAAACTAGCTTTACTCTGACATCGCACCGCCTTCAACTCCTTTGCTGCTCTCGCACTGCCTCCTGTTAATAATCTCTTCTTGCTCTTTGTTTTTTCTTCTGTTTTTTCTTTGGCAGCTTTGGGGTTAATTTTCTGGTGCCCCTAGTTTAGTAGAAGTACGGACTACTCAAGTTTTTCACAATAGTCCTTTTTTCTGAAAATTGGGCTTGGGGCATTCAGATCCAAAATATTCGTGCGCAAAAAAATTCCAGTCATTGGGAACTTTTTATTTTTTTTCTAACGAGGAATCTGCCTCGAAGTACCAAGAACGTGCACGTTAAAATCCAATGGTGGGCATAAAAATTACATAGTGGTCCAAAGAGAAAACCAAAATACATCTGGGGCCTATACTTTTACAACACGGACCCTAAAGATACAACTCGTAAATTTGAACATGTTTTTCCTAATACTAGTTCGAAACTACCACCCCAGCATTATTATATACCATGGCAAGACACACCCATCTACCAAATATGGGAACATTATCATGAACTATGATGTAGATATGGCCATGACCTAATCGGCCGTTCCGCTCGAGAAACCATCGAGTGTTCATGCCATATCTAATGTGACTATGAATTTTTTGAATGTTTCAAATCTCATGTTTACCATTTTTTAATGGCTGGTACTGCAAACGCGAGGATGTCATGCGGACCCTTTTCGTTTATTCGTTTTCCTTTATATCCTATCGTTTTTTAATCTATGTAAGAGTTGCCAGCATGCAAATTCATATATATCAAGATATTGAGTCATTCAGAAATCTCGGCGATTTTCAAGATATTGACCCACAGTGTACACCTTCAAAATAGTTTCATAGTATAACTTCAAGAGCAATCTTTGTGAGTCTCTCTCTCTGTGTGTGTGTGTGTGCTTCTTCTTCTTGGGGTGTGACATGGAGCAACAAGAGTAGTATATCTTACCACTATCTCATCTTTCCATTATCTTACCACTTTTTTATATAGTGTATGAATAACTTTGAATGTTGACCATTGGATCAAGACTCGCGAACCCCAACATTTCTAGATGTTGGATCTTCTTTTCCATTCTAGGCCATCATGTTTGATTCAAAGGATTTACATGGGAATTTTATAGGATTAAATCCCATAAGAATTTTTTCGATAATGGTTGTTTGATTTGTATGATTATTGATTCCTATAGGAAATTTTCCTAGGGAATCCTTTGCACTAGATTGCATAGGAAATCTAACATCGATCCATGCCCAAACCTCTTTCTTAGAATCCTTTTTTCCTTCGATGGAAACAAACAAACTTTCTTGCATATATATATGGGTTCCTATAGGATTAAAGTGGGCATGGCATTGTAATCTTATGTTTTTCCTATTCCTATGCTTTTCCTATCCTACGAATCAAACAAGCCCCTAGCATCTAGAAGATTTTGTTGATAGTCTTCAGCATAATGAATTCTAGGTACAAACCTCAAAACACATTTCTCCATCATACTAGAATCTTCTCCCTCGTTTCTCTTGACCATGTTACCAAAAATTTCAAGTGTTAGGTAGCTAATAATATTTGACTTCTACATGATGATACAAAGTACAAGAACCAAATATACACCCATACTTCTTATTTTATCTTACCACTATATAATGTACGAATAACTTTGAATATTGACCGTTAGATCAAGACTCGCGAATCCCAACATTTCTAGCGATTGGATATTCTTTTCCATTCTAGCATCTAGAAGATTCTATTGATAGTCTTCATCACAATGAATGATATGCACAAAACTCAAAATACACTTCTCCAACATTCTAGAATCTTCTTCCTCATTTCTCTGGACCATGTTACCAAAAATTTCAAGTTTTAGATAGCTAATAATCGTTGACTTCTACATGATATATATATACTATACAAAGTACAAGAACCAAATATACACCCATACTTTTTATAGATGTTGATCAAATTTATATTTTTTCCGCTTTACCTGTATTATAATTTTATATAGTAATGATATGTGTCAGATGTCTATTATCTAAGTCTCACGTGCAGGGCACGTGTAATTTAATAGTTATATATATATATGTTAATCAAATTTATAAAATTTTGTGCTTTACCTATTATAATTAAGAGCTACGTCCATAAAGTACCAGGTGTGTATTTGGTTCTTTGTACTTTGTATCATGTAAAAATAAACCTACTATTAGTTACCTAGTACTCGACATGCTCTCGAGAAATGACGAAGATGATTCTAGAATTACCGTGAAGTGTGTTTTGAAGTTTGTGCATAACATTCAGTGCACTAAAGAACATCAATAGAGAATCTTCCAGATGCTAGAATGGATTGAAGATCCAACTTAATTCTAATTTGCAGTGTTGGGATTTGCCAGTGTCTTGATCCAACGGTTAAAGTTCAAAGTTATTTGTACACTATATATATAGTGGTAAGATATGATTATATAATAGGTTAAGCTCAAAAAGTTTTAAATTTGATGGACATCTGTAAAGTATGGGTATATATTTGGTTCTTGTACTTTCTATCATGTTGAAGTCAACATAGAAGTAAATGTTTGTTAGCTATACCTAATACTTCAAATTTTGGTAACATGGTCTATAGAAATGTTTGAAAGATTCTAGAATGATAGAGAAATGTTTTAAGATAAGAAGTATGGGTGTATATTTGGTCCTTGTACTTTGTATGTCACGTAGAAGTCAAAGATTATTAGCTATCGAACACATTCAATTTTTGATAACATGGTCTAGAGAAACAAGGGAGAATATTCTAGTATGATGGAGAAGTGTGTTTTGAGGTTTGTGCATATCATTCATTATGACGAAGACTATATATCAATATAATCTTCTAGATGCTAGAATGGAAAAGAAGATCCAACGCTAGAAATGCTAGATTCACGAATCTTGATCCAACGGTCAACATTGAAAGTTATTTGTACACTATATAGTGGTAAGATAAGATAAGATCATACAGAAGTCAATGATTATTAGCTACGAGGGAGAAGATTCTAGTATGATGGAGAAGTGTGTTCTGAGGCTTGTGCATAGCATTCATTATGCTGAAGACTATCAATAGAATCTTCTAGATGCTAAAATAGAAAAGAGAATCCAACGGCTGGAAATGTTAGGATTCGCGAGTCTTGATCCAACGGTCAATATTCAAAGTTATTCGTACACTATATAGTGGTAAGATAAGATAAGATGGTAAGATAAGATATATAGCAATCATAATATTTTTTGTGTGTGTGCTAATAGGTGGGGAAAGTATGTCATACATACAACACAATAACACATACTCTAGATATATACGGATGTATCTAGCACTAAAACTTGACTAGATACATCCGTATCTAGATGAATCTCTAAACCAACCAAATATGGGTCAGAGGGATTATATGTTTGTAGCACAGCTCGCTCTCATATATATATACTCATACTAAAACATGTCATGTATATGGAAATGTATATGTACACGCTTGTAGATACTTGGCCACTCACACGTCACACACACACGCAAACAGCTACACGTATACATGTACATGGCCGCACACCACACACACACGTACACAGACACGTACAAATACATGTACACATGGCCACACTTGTACACATGGAAAGACACATGTACAAAAATATAAGCCTTAATTAATAAGCTCTAGGATGGAGGTAGTACAAATTAATTTTACGATATTTAGGCCTTAATATTTTATTGTTTGGAAGAAGGAAAGTTAGCGTCCTACGACTTCTCTAGCTTTTCTTCTACAGTATAAGTTAGAGGATCTGTATAACTTGTTTCTTGCCAAATATCATGGTAAATATAGTTTTAGTCCCACTTCTCGCACCTGGGGTACAAATTAGTCCCATATCTTGTAGAGTGGACAAAATCAATCCCAAAGCATGCATCCCTGGTGCAAATCAGTCTATTTCAAATAAATTTGAGCGTATTTGACCAAATTCGTACATGTTTAGCTGTCCTGATCGTGCCTTTTTGCGATTGAGACAGTAAAATAGTACCGGCCTGCAAGTGGTGCCCTTCCACGACTTCTATTGCTTTTGAAAGTATGCATCAATTGTTTTATATGTGACGATTCAACTTGAGCATTGCGAAGTACGTTGGATGAGCACATGGACATACGTTGTTCGCATATCATGTCAAATTCCCAGGATTTTAGCTTCAGCACATGGGCTTTTCTATAAACAATGATGCCTTGCGTGGGCCCATAAATTACCCTCGCCTTGCTTTTCTTATCTTATCTTACATCTTACAACTATATGGTGTATGGAGAAATTTGAACACTGGTCGTTGAATCAAGATTGTCAAATCCCAACATTGCTAGCGGTCGTATCTTCTTCTCCATTATGGGATCTAGAAGATTCTATTGATAGTGTTTAGCACAATGAAATTTATGCACAAACCTCAAATACATGCATGTTATGAAAGTAGCTAATAAGGTTGAAATCTACATTATATAAAGCACAAGAACCAGATATACACCCAATACTTTATGGATCTGGCTCAGAATTATAATTATTTTTTCGAGCTTTACCTACTCCCTCTGGTCCATATTAATGTTCCCAACTTTGTCTAGATTCGGATGAATAATCTAGTCAAAATTATTAACTAGGTACATCCGAATCTAGATAAAGTTGAGAACAATAATATGGGCCGGAGGGAGTATTATAATTTTATAGTGATGATATGTCATACTTCTATTATCTGAGTCTGACGTGCAAGGCAGGTGCAACTTACTAGTATGGACTAACCCGCAAAACTACCCGGTAAGGACAACCTAACACGTTCAAATTCGCTCAGTTCATTCAAATTCCATTCAATCTGTTTGAAATAGACTAAACTGCGCTTGTGGTGCAAGGTGTGGGGCTAGTTTTGCCCATTTACAAGATGTGAGACTAATTTGCACCCTGGATGTATGAAGCGGGACTAGAAGTGTAGCTTCTTGCCAAACTAGCTTTCCATGGGCATAGAATTGACAAAGCGAATACATAGCTCATTCTTATAGGGACTGGACCGCGTTTCGACGAATCCTTGCATGGTGCTTGTTGTAATTTTGTGGGACCTGGTTGTGTCTCCTTGTTTTCTTCTGGTCCTTTCTGTAAAATGTACCTACAACTTCATTACCACTATGTATGAAGAAAACACACCATAAGCCAAAAAATACACCTTAAGAGCTATCCATATGCATAGTGGAGCTTGTCCACAAGCGAAAAAGCTTAAGGGTGACCCATAAGCTTAGGGCATCACCTCACCTATGTATAAGGTGAACTTTTGCCATAAGGTGGATCCCACATAGCTTGTGGAAGTAGCTATAATGTATAAAGTCAACTTATCTATAAGCTAGGACCCATATGTCTGCAAAACGTACACACATACAAGAGATGGAGAGAGAGGAGAGAGTAAATAATTTTATAATGCTTACACCCACAATGTGTAGCCAAAAGTGGTTCCATATTTGCTTTTTGGCTTTTGGAACTAGTTCCCTACACTATGGAGGTGGTTCCAAATGAGAGAAAACTGGGAACCGGAGCAAGTATAGTTGCTCCGATGCCAAATTTGCTTTTTGGCTTTTGGAACTAGTTCCCTACACTGTGAGGGTAGTTCCATATTTGCTTCATGTGTTGTTTTAGCTAGATGGTGGGACCCACGTTATAAATATTTGGAACTAGTACATTGTGGAGCTCTTTCTATATTTTATACCAAAGCCAAATTTACCTTTACGTCAGATTTGGCAATGGCAACATTGTGGGTGCCCTTGGACAAGCCACAAGCTTATGGGTCACCCTTAAGAAAATTTCCTTAAGGTGAAGCTCTACTATGTATATATATGTGGTCATCCATAAGGACTACTTTTTGCTTGTGGACACCCTTATGGACAACATAGTGGATTCCCTAGGTGAACTTTTGCCATAAGGTGGGTCCCACACAGCTTGTGGAAGTAGCTATAACATCACTTATGTATAAGGTGAACTTTTGCCACAAGATGGAACCCACACAGCTTATAGAAATAGCTACAATGTATAAGGTCGAGTTCACCTTAAGATGGGACCCACATGTTTGTTAAAAATACACACAAGCAAGAGAGAGAGGAGAAAGTAAAATAATTGTTTATTGCTTATGGACAACCCATAAGCTTGTAGGTCACCCTTAAGGAAATTCCACTAAAGTGAACCTCTACTATGTATATGGATAGGCTTGTGGGCTATTTTTTGGCTTGTGGGTAGACAACATAGTGGATGCCCTAGGCACCCACAATGTATAGCCAAATCTAGTTCCAAAATAGATATTTGGCTTTTGGAACTAGTTCCATATGTTGCAGAGTTAGTTCCAAATCTGAGAAACTAGGGAACCGGAGCAACTCCGTGCGCCGATGCCAAATTCCACTGTCTAAATAAAATACTACTACTCTATCTGATCATGTGGCAGTGCACTACTTCTCTCTCGTGCGATGGGGAGCGAGAACATCCTTTACTATGTTGTTTTATTCTGTGTAAGGGCCCACTATGCAGATCTTTGGCAAGACCAACGTTGTGGAGCTAATGCCAAATTTGCCTCCCATGCTAGATAGTGTTGTGTGTCAGATTTGGCAACATCAACGATGTGGCTGATAAAGTCGACTTATCTATAAGCTGGGACCCATATGTCTGCAAAAAGTATATAGATGCAAGAGAGAGAGGAGAGAGTAAATAATTTTATATTGCTTATGGACAAGCCACAAGCTTAGGTGAAGCTCTACTATGTATGTGGTCATCCATAAGGATTACTTTTTTCTTATGGACAATATAGTGGATGCCCTAATACAGATCTCGTTCCGTGAAAAAAGAAAAACTGAGCTCGTCCACGCAAGTAAAATAGTACTACAGAGCTCGGATTTCCGAATTAGTACTCCAGTACAACCCGTACCCTAGGCGTCTAGTAGAGTCAGGCTGGTCACAGTCTCCTCAAAATTAACTACTCTGACTGTCTAGACGTCTACTGGTACTAGGGAGTAGGGAGTCGGCGGGTCACTGTCTCCTCGAAATGCAGCTGAGGAGCACATGCTCGTGTTGATTAATCCAGCTTTTCCCCCTTGCCTATTCCCCCGCCCCCTCCAAGGCGTCTTCCCCTTCCGCACCATGCGCCACCACTTTCGCCATATGCCAATTTTGGATTCTCTTCCTTGTCTCACTCAGGCAGTTGCCACCCTCGATTCCCCCTCTCTTCTGAAACCCCAATCAATGAAATACGTACGCTGCCTTGCGATGGCGTCAGCGAGCAAGAACAGTGAGCATGATTCTAAGCTTTTTCATGACGTGTTTACCGAAGGCCCCTTTGAAGAACTCATAACCCAATGCGACATCATCACTGCCGCCAGCGTAATCGGTCTGTCCAAACTTTTTCTTGAATCTGCGAAAGCTAGTGCAACTCTGGATGCTTCAATGCCATTTGTCCTCCCATGTGTTCTTCATTCCCTCCTGACGAAGGGACCGCTAGATTTCTTGCATTACTTCAAAATTGATAGCCTCTCGTGCAAACTGTCGCCGCTAGACAGGTTCTCCTCTGATGTTATGGTACCATGCTATACTTCTGGGCAGTGGGTATGTGCCAATGGAGATTGGATTGCCACGGCTAGCTTCAGAGGCAAGTTGGAGCTTTGCAACGTGTACACTCATCGCAAGATTCCTCTCCCAGCATTGTTGTTCCAAGAAACTGACCAGCCAACCACGTTCTTATTGGATAATGATCTTCCAGCTGTAATGTAGAAGATTGTTATTTGCCAAGTTCCCACGGCTACTGGGAGATATAAAGATTTCTCGCTTGTTGCAGTCTTCAACGTCAGAATTGCCATCCTTCAGGGTGGTGATGATGGATGGACAGTTCTTCCACTTCCTCTTAATCACACCCTGAGCCCTTACAGTTACAATGAAGGAATTACCCATGACAGACTGGTGTTCGCCACAACTCTGTATGGCAACGTTCATGTTTGGGATCCTCTGCATCCTGGTAATTATTCCTTCATATGTAGTGTACTGGCTTAATTACTCATGTGCCCAAACTATTGTACTGAATTGACATATGGAGTGTTTCGTTTAAATGAAAATACGAGTAGTTATTTTAGACTCTATGAACTGTACGAATCATAGTTTTTCCGTAGGATTTTTTATTATAGTAGTCGTTTGATTCATCGGATTGAATTATGCACAGTAGATTTTTCTGGATGTCTTTTAATTCATTCGATAGGAATTTAAGATATACTTGAAGCTCCTGAAAAGAATTCGTTCAATGGTTTTTCTATGCAATGTAATGCAACACAACCGCAAACTTGCAGGAGTATAAATGGACATGCAAATGTAAAATCCTGTGTCTTTCCTATCCTATGTTTTCTGCATTTGCACAGGTTTTTGGCAAGTTCTCCTGCAAATGGACTGGTCAATTATCTTTGCCTTTTTTAGACAAAACGAGCCAAAATTGCCCGTCTTGTTCGAAAAAAAGATGAGTCCGTTCTCTAGGAAATTTCCCTATTATATAATGCTTTGATTCCTTTGTATGATTCTAGTCCATAGTTTTTTTTCCTATGTTCGAGCTACTTTGCATGCAGTTCAATTGGAAGGAAATTTTTCAGTGGGATTCACTATATCATGTTGCTGGAATCATAAGTTAACGCATTCTGCTACCTTTTCAAGGTCTTGCGCTGGTCTTGGCGCGACCAGCAGCCACAGACGACTTGGTGGATTCATTCCTTAATGCTACTGGAGACGAGCACGGCTACTTTTTTGATTTTTGGTGGTTAGCAAGATCTACAGATGGTTCTAGACTTCTTCATATATATACGCTTGGTGCTTCTTATGATCCCGGATGTCTTACTTGTCATTGCCGCCATTGTACTGGTGTTGTTCATCCTCGTGTTGTACATTGTGGTCGCACTATCTCCACTTATACTTCTGGATTTGGCTACTTGGTGTTCTCAATGAACACTGGTCAGGTTGATCTAGCTAATCCATGTGAAAGGATTGCTGACCTTGGATCATATTCTCATTTCATTGGAGTGAACTATCCGATTATCATGCGCGTAGGCGGTGCAGATCTTACCTCAGGTTATTTGACGAGAAGCAACTGTCTCTACATCTTAACAACTGCAGCATGGATTTCCAAAGAGGCGTAGCCTGAATTATGTTGCTTTAGTCTTAGTGGTAAAGACTGTGGTGTTACTTCTGAAATCAATGTCCTTGAGGGAATTACTAACCCTCGTTTCTAGACAGGAACGATGAAGCATCCACTTTGGTTCGTACCAACCTTCACGAACGTCGTCGATTGGAACCGGCCTCATGCTTAACTAAGAAACAAGACATGTTGCCACAGTATGTAATGATGCAATCCATATGTAATAGTTATTACTACAAGTAGAGAAATAGTTCTGGACCATGTTGAACTGTTTATTTTGTTTGGTTGTCTGAAGTCATCGGCTTTCAACTTGTTGGTCTCCTCTCTTTTGAAACATATCATTGTATCGGTACTATGTTTATTTACTCATATGAACTTGACTATGTTTTTTTGGACCTTTAGCATAATGCACTTTAGTCCGCTGATTCTAGAGTTCTTTTAGAAATTATGGAAATTTTAGCATCAATAGGATGGTACGGACCACATGCCATACACTTGAACAATCACCTCAATGCTTGTGTAAGGGTCGTACTCTATGAAAATAACCATGGCTTGAACGATTATAGCCTCATGCACTAGTCTTTGGTTAAGTTGATATGACGAGACCATACTTTTTAGAGATTTATCTTATCTTATCTTACCACTATATAGTGTATGGTTAACTGTCAACATTAATCGTTGTATCAAGACTAGCAAATTCAAACATTGCTAACCCTCGAATCTTCTTTTTCATTCTAGCATCTACTCACTCTGTTCCATAATATAAGATGTTTTAACTTGTGCGAAACGAATGTATCTAGACGACTTTTAGTGTATGGTTCACTCCGAACCTATACACTACTTTTAGTGTGTAGTAAAAGATGTCTACATACTGATGTCTACGCACTTCTATTCTTGTAGACAGTTGTTGGGCCTCCAAGTGCAGAGGTTTGTAGAACAGCAGCAAGTTTTCCATTAAGTGGATCACCCAAGGTTTATCGAACTCAGGGAGGAAGTGGCCAAAGGTATCCCCTCTCAAGCAACCCTGCAATCAAGATACAAGAAGTCTCTTGTGTCCCCAACACACCCAATACACTTGTCAGGTGTATAGGTGCACTAGTTCGGCGAAGAGATAGTGAAATACAAGTGGTATGGATAATTATAAGTGGTAACGGTGATAGAAGATAACTTGATGGCGTGGAAAATACTAAAGGCAAACTGAAATAAAGATGGAAGCAAACAAGCATGTAACAGATCTAGTTGCAAACGGTGTATCAATGCTTAGAAACAAGGCCTAGGGATCATACTTTCACTAGTGAACACTCTCATATAAATATCTTCTCTTCATGATACTACTCTTAACTACTCTCTGGTTGAACACTCTAATCGATGGTAGGGCTATAACAGCACACCTCAAAGTAAGCCTTTCCCATCTAGAAAACCCCACACTGTCACCTTGAGCACTAGATGAGTCCAACAAACACCAAAATTTCATAAAGACATCCAACTCCAAATATAACTCATAACAAGTATTTGAGAACTCTAGCCTAAGTGCCACCATGGTGTGCACGCTGTCACTTTCACACACATAGGGAGAGCAGAGATCTATTAAAGCACTTGAGTAGCAAGGTAGATCTATAGATTACAAGCTCATGATCTCAATAAGATCATGCATAGAGAGAGAGATGAACACATAGCTACCGGTAGAACCCTTAGCCTCGAGAGAGAACTACTCCCTCCTCATCATGGGAATCAGCAACGGTGATGGAGATGGTGGTGGAGATTGATGGACATGGCTCCGGGGGCACTTCCCTGTCCCGGCAGGGTGCCGGAACAGAGACTTTTTGTCCCCCGAATCTCCCCTTCGGTGGCGGCGGCGCTGCAGAACTTTTTGTGGATTTCTGATTGATGAGATAGGGTTTATGTATCGGGAGGCTTCTTATAGGCGAAGAGGCAAGGTCGATGGAGTGCCAGGGGGCCCACACCACCTGGTGGCGTGGCTAGGGCTAGCCCGCGCCACCATATAGTGTGGCCAGGCCCTGTCCCTCCTCCGTCTCTGCTTCGGGCTCCGTGAGTCTTCCGGTAAAATAGGAACTTTAGCTTTTATCCTGTCCAATTCCGAGAATATTGATTTTCTGACTTTCCTAGAACCAAAAACAGCAGAAAACGGGCAATTGGCACTGTGGCTCTTGTTAATAGGTTAGTCCAAGAAATCATATGAAAAGTACTCCAAAGTATGGACAAAACATAAGAAAGTAGATAAAACCAAGCATGGAACATCAAAAATTATAGATACATTTGCAATGTATCAACATCCCCAAGCTTAACTCCTGCTCGTCCTCGAGTAGGTAAGTGATAAAAAGAAAGAATAATTTTTGAGGTGACATGCAAAGACTTGATCAAAGTATTTGTAAAACATTCAAAGCTGGGATCATAGTACTTCAATCATAACATGAAAGATAAAGTTCTAGTAATAAGACAAAGAAACTATGATGCAACATGAAAAGGCACAAACAAAAGATTCATGAATAACAATGCTTTGCAAGATGTTTGTTTGTTTCACATAAAGAAAACATAGCATAATAGTATTCAGCTTGTCCCTCATAGAGTAGCAAATATAAATGCATAGGACACCTTCAAAATTCATAAGAGTGACTAGATATAAATAGTTTAAAACAAGCAATATCAAGTTATGCACCAATCAACTAGTCTTGGGACAATGCACATAGAACTAAGAATGGCCACTATGCTCTCAAAGTAGGTGCATAAAGGTAGAAGGTGGAGACTCAATATAATGGTGGAATAAAGGCCTTCATAAAAGGAAGTAGGGATTCAAGTCTCATAAAGAGCTTCCAAAAATTATGGTACTGATAGCTTTCAGCTCTCATTGCCCCTATCATAAGCATCTTGAAGTGATTAAGGTTAAAGTGAACAAACTATGGAGTATATGCTTGACAAAGTATAAGTTGGAAATCTCATGTCCCTTGAATACGAGGGCCGCTCCTCATGCTACTCAAGTTTAGTCACCGGTAAGTTCTTGTCATCAGAAGTACATGTGTATCATAGAGAACCACCAACGGGGTACCCCTTGCCCGATGATACGGAAGAATCCCCATATCAAAATGACAAGGCAAGCAGACAACGAGCATCTCAGCAATCTTCTTATTTACCATGGGAATATGGTGCTTTTTCCTCTCTTTCCTCTTTTCATAATCTTTTTTTTCTTTTTCTCTTTTTTCTCAATATAGGACTCTTTTTTTATAAGAAGAATGCTTCATATACAGCTCATTATGGTTACGCTGCAGGTTTCCACCATGTCAGCATGGATTAGACCAGCGGCCCAGGCGTTTCTCTAACACATATACATAACTCCATGGACTTACAAGCTCCCCTTTCATTTCACACCGACGACATCCATAGACAAAAGAGCATGATATCAACTAGGTACAAAGTACCCGTGCAATGTTGAAAGCGTTCCCCATGACAGCATGGTTCTGCTAATCCCCAACAAATAAGTGCAAGCATATACAACATAGACTACACAATGGTTCAAGTTTATTAAGGGCAAGAAAAGTAAAGTGTGCCATCAAGTTCGTGAGAGCTTTAATCACTAGTTTTCTCATAACAAGTTTAATTTGGTAGGTAAACAAAAGCATGAATATACTTGGAATAGCATAAGCTAGTAGGTAGGTATGGTGGACTCTTCGGAATAACTTGGTTTAAGGAGTTGGATGCATGAGTGAAACTCAAACTTGGTTGTGGAGGCTAGCAAAAGACTGGGAGCGACCAACTAAGAGAGCAATAATAGCCATAATCATGCAGAGCGATAAAACATCATTGATCAAAGCATAAAGTGATACTACAAGTTGAAAACTAAAGGATCATAAAGGCTATGGTGACTTGGGATAGTCATAACATGGTGTGAGCATGTGCCAAGTCAACCCAAATAAAGCATCAAAGGAGAATACCACAATACTATGCTTTAATATGCTAAAACAACGCATGATTCATCCAAGGCACATTAAGCAATCTCAATTGTTTATAACAAGTCATGCTACAGCAAAGAATACTAAGCATAAAGGCAAAACAATATCAAGCATGGCATGACAAAGCATAGGCCACAGTCAAAAACAAGCTCTTTTTACCACATAAGCATGAACTTTCCTACTCTTTTCCAAACCAAACCAAACTATTTGAAAACCAATGTATGAAAGAGGGGGTCCAACCAATTTATTCAGCAAACTAAGAAAACCAAGCAAACAAAAATGAAAAAGAAGACGCTCCAAGAACAACACAACTGTGCATGAAACAATAAAAATGAAGCGTTTGGAAGAAACTTGGGATTTTTATTGATGAAGAAGGGGATGCCTTGGATATCCCCAAGCTTTGACGCTTGTAATTCTTGAATATTTCTTGGGGTGACACACGTGGCATCCCCAAGCTTGAGCTTTAGTCCATTCTTCATCTCATTACTCATTCCTTCCATACACCTGAAAATTTTCCTTCACACAATCTTTATTAGCAACATTAGTGCACTCAAGATAATAAGTCTTTAGGTTCTCTTCCAACACCAATAAAACTTACATTAAAACACAAGCTACTGTAGAACTTCCCTCAAAAAGCTCAATTCCCCAAAAGAACTCAAAAAGGAACAAACAAGAAGCAAATGCAGAAAATGGCAGAAATCTGTCAAAACAGGCAGCAGGTAAATACGAATTTTTTAGAAGACCTTATGTTGCTCAAATCAAAAAGTATTGAACTAACTAAAGTTAGATAACAACCTGGGGCAGAAGCACAAAAATTCACGCCTCAAAAATATGTTTAGAGATTTTACACGAATTTTTATGGTGAAGCACAGAAATCTGTTTTGGGATAGCAACTTTCCCAATCATTACTTCACTCTCATTAGAGGTTACTCTTGGCACAAAAAGCAAATAAAAATGATAAGGAGCGGTTATTACTGAATTAATAACTTCCAAGACTCATTTAAAACTTTTGGTTTATCTCCCAATAAGTACTTTTCTTTAACGCCTTTAAGTTAGGCATGATAGTTTGAGAAGATGCTCACGTAGGAATTATGAATTTAAGTAAAAGAGAGCATCAAGAAGCAAATTCAAAGCACATTTAAGTCTAACCCACTTCCTATGCATAGGAATCTTGTAAAGAACAAGTCATGAAAGCACAAAGCAACAAGCATATAAAAGCAAAACACGTGCAGCTTCAAAATTTTCAACATAAAGAGGGGAACTTAATATTGTTGAGACACATAAAACCATGTTTCCCTCTCTCATAATAACTTTCAGTAGCATCATGAATAAAATTAACGATATAACTATCACAAGAGACATTCTTATCATGATCCACATGCATAAAATAATTAATACTCCCCACATAAACATAGTCATTCTTATTAATTGTAGTGGGAGCAAATTCAACAAAATAGCTATCATTATTATTCTCATCACCATAGTCAGCAAATATAGGAGGCATATTGTAATCATAATTAATTTTCTCCTCAATAGTAGGTGGACTGAAAATATCATACTCATCATTGTAATCATCATATATTGGAGGCATAGTATCATCAAAGTAAATTTTCTCCTCCATGCTTGGGGGACTAAAAAGATCATTCTCATCAAAACTAGCTTCCCCAAGCTTAGACTTTTCCATAGCATTAGCAATGATGGTGTTCAAAGAATTCATACTAATAACATTGCTATTAGCATGCAAATAAAGTTCCATATGTTTTTTAATTTTCTCTTCAAACACTTCATGTCCTAACTCAAGATAAATACTATAAAGCTCTCTAATTTTGTTGTTGTTTTCCATTAAGCCTAACTAGTGAAAACAAGAAACAAAAAGATAAAATTGCAGATTCTAAAGGAAATAACTTCGAGCACTCACATCGGAGGATGTGAGTACCTTTTACCTTACCTCCTCGGCAACGACGCCAGAAAATAGCTTGATGTCTACGCACTTCTATTCTTGTAGACAGTTGTTGGGCCTCCAAGTGCAGAGATTTGTAGAACAGCAGCAAGTTTTCCCTTAAGTAGATCACCCAAGGTTTATCGAACTCAGGGAGGAAGTGGTTAAAGGTATCCCCTCTGAAGCAACCCTGTAATCAAGATACAAGAAGTCTCTTGTGTCCCCAACACACCCAATACACTTGTCAGGTGTATAGGTGCACTAGTTCCACGAAGAGATCGTGAAATACAAGTGGTATGGATAATTATAAGTGGTAACGGTGATAGAAGATAACTTGATGGCGTGGAAAAGACTAAAGGCAAACTAAAATAAAGATGGAAGCAAACAAGCATGTAACAGATCTAGTTGCAAACGGTGTATCAATGCTTACAAACAATGCCTAGGGATCATACTTTCACTAGTGAACACTCTCATATAAATATCTTCTCTTCATGATATTACTCTTAACTACTCTCCGGTTGAACACTCTAATCGATGGTAGGGCTATAACAGCACACCTCAAAGTAAGCCTTTCTCATCTAGAAAACCCCACACTGTCACCTTGAGCACTAGATGAGTCCAACAAACACCACAATTTTATAAAGACATCCAACTCCAAATATAACTCATAACAAGTATTTGAGAACTCTAGCCTAAGTGCCACCATGGTGTGCACGCTGTCACTTTCACACACATAGGGAGAGCAGAGATCTATTAAAGCACTTGAGTAGCAAGGTAGATCTATAGATTACAAGCTCATGATCTCAATAAGATCATGCATAGAGAGAGATGAACACATAGATACCGGTAGAACCCTTAGCCTCGAGAGAGAACTACTCCCTCCTCATCATGGGAATCAGCAACGGTGATGGAGATGGTGGTGGAGATCGATGGAGATGGCTCCGGGGGCACTTCCCCGTCCCGGCAGGGTGCCGGAACAGAGACTTTCTGTCCCCCGAATCTCCCCTTCGGTGGCGGCAGCGCTGCAGAACTTTTTGTGGATTTCTGATTGATGATCTAGGGTTTATGCATCGGGAGGCTTCTTATAGGCGAAGAGGCAAGTTTGGTGGAGTGCCAGGGGGCCCACACCACCTGGTGGCATGGCCAGGGCTAGCCCGCGCCACCATATGGTGTGGCCAGGCCCTGGCCCTCCTCCGTCTCTTCTTCGGGCTCCGTGAGTCTTCCGGTAAAATAGGAACTTTAGCTTTTGTCCCGTCCAATTCCGAGAATATTGATTTTCTGACTTTCCTGGAACCAAAAACAGCATAAAACAGGAAATTTGCACTGTGGCTCCTGTTAATAGGTTAGTCGAAGAAATCATATGAAAAGTACTCCAAAGTATGGACAAAACATAAGAAAGTAAATAAAACCAAGCATGGAACATCAAAAATTATAGATACATTTGCAATGTATCACATACATTTTTCACAAAAGCTAAGCCATCTTAAGTTTTGAAACAGAGGAAGTAGGAGATTCTATTAATACTCTCTCTGATCCAAATTAATTGACTTAGATTTGTCTAGATACATCCGTATCTAGACATATTTTAGTGCTAGATACATCCATATCTAAATGAACCTAAGTCAAGTAATTTGGGTCAGAGGGAGTACTAGACTTTAGCACAATGAACGCTATGCACAAGTACAAGAACCAAATACACACCTGATACTTTATGGAAGTGGCTCGAAAATATAATTATTTTCTCAGCTTTACCTATTACTACTTTATAGAGTAGTACAATTTTATATTGTCATGATATGGCATTCTACTAGACAGCGTTGGCGTGCTAGACTAGCTAGCTAATTACTACTAGTAAAGTTTCCTCGATGCTACTATAGTAGTACTAGACAGCGTTGGTGTGCTACACTAGCTAGCTAATAATTAAAGTCTCCTCGATGAAGTTGCGCCCTGCAGCAGAAGACCGACGACGGAACACGCAAAAAATCCTCGTTCAAAGAGCCATATCGTCTTCCTCATCTCTGGCAGTATTTGGTATCATATCCAACACGCGCATCACTCAATTTCCTCGCCATCTCGCCCGCAGCATCGATCCTTCCAGGCCGTCATCCCTCTCCTCCAAAACCTCCCAACAGTCATAGATTGATCCGCCTCACCCCCAAACCACCGGGACGCGATGGCGGATTCGGGGCCCAACCGGTGGTACGGCGGATGGAGCAACGTCGGCGCTGACATGTTCGACTAGATCGCTATGCGTATGGACACTACCAGCACCGTCCGGCTGGCCGCATGCTCCAAGGAGTTGAACCCCCGAGTCACCAGCAGAAAAGGTAGCAGATGCCCCAACGACGGTTGCGGGACATTGGTCGCCTACCATCAGGTCCACAACCACAAGATTGTGTGCATGTACGGCCCTTGCAACTGCATGGAGGATGGCTGCATTTTCGCCGCCTCACCGGTGGTGCTCCTTGCCCATCTCTATGAAGATCACTCTATGAGGGTGTGTAGTTTCCGCTACGGCAAAACACGTAGGTACTCCTCTAAGCCTCTGTCGGCAACAGGCCTACGGATATTAGATATCATCGGATCCGGGGACGATGGTACTGTGTTCGCGGTGCAATTTGACACGTGCCAAATGCTACACATTGTATCCGTCGTATGCGTCAGGTCGGCGGCGTGCTTGTCGCCGCGGTACATGGTGAAGTTTTGGTCATCGACTATGATTGAGGGGAGAAGGATAAAAAAATCCGGACTATGCGTGTCGGAGAGCACCGCGTCGCTTGACGGCATCCCGTTCGATGAGCTGCAGTGGCTCCTGCTGGTGCCGATGTCGCACCTGGTCGCCCGTCAACCATCGGTGTTCACCCTGGAATAGTCTCTTCGGATTAACAGGATTCATGAGTGAGATAAACATATCTTAATGTTCGTTGGAGTATTTGAACTGCTAGAAAGACTTACTATCTGTTCTTAGTAGTTGTTATTAGGAGTAGTTTTATGGAGTTCAACTACTGCTAATGCATTTTGTAGAAATACCTACTGTATATACTGGTACTTATCATTTTGAGAGACGTGGTTCCTTGCTTAAGGTAGTTCTGAGTATTTTCTATAGAGTTCTTCCTCTGCTAATCTATTTTGTAATAATAACTATGTACTGGTGCTTGTTCAGATTGACAGATGAAGTGCAGAATATGGTCTCGCTTTACTTTTGAATTAGGCCTAGCTACATCTATTGAATTTCAATGTGTGCATTGCTGAATCTGTCGATTATTGTCTGTGTACTGCTAATTTGATCAGTTTGAAATGCTATTGAATCTGTCAAGTGCTGCTGAATATGAACTGAGAATCTGCCAAGTGCTGCTGAATATGAGCTGAGAATTTGTTGATATTTTTCGTTCATATTCTGTACTGCTGAATCTTTTAAATGCTACTGAATTTATCAAATGTTATGTTGTTACTATTAGTACGTATAATATAATATTTTGTAAAACTAACTGTGATGTACGTGTACTTGTTTATATCAAGTGTAGCAGACTGTCTTGCTTTTCTTTTGGAACTTGGCATTTTATAAAACTAATACTGATGTACTGCTACTTGTTTAGACCAAGTGCAGTACATGGTCTTGCTTTTCTTTTGGAACTTGGAATTTTATAGAACTAATACTGATGTTCTGCTACTTGTTTAGATCAAGTGCAGTAGATCGTCTTCTTTTCTTTTGTAACTTGGCCTTGTCATAAACTCATAATCTTGATAAGGCTTTGCATTGATGTGAGAAGGAGGCATGCACAGAAAAGCAGAATTGATCGTCAGTTTTGCTTGCTCCAATAATTGAGTCTATTCGGAGAACAGGCCAAATTGATCGTGGGCCAAGTTTTTTTTGCTGGAACAAGAATTGATTATCTCTGTACTGCTATTGAATTTCAAGAAGGAAAGCTACCGAATCTCTCAAATGTTCTGTCATTGCTATTACTAAAGCATTTGTGTAACTAATACTGATGTACTGGTATTGTATTTTGTTGTCTGTATTGCTGCATTGTTTACTTTTAAAATGCTGCTGAATTGGTCAAGTGCTTCCGAATATTAACTTCGAATCTGTTGATAATTTTTCTACCTTATTCTGTACTGCTGAATTTTGACATGAATATCTGCCAAAAAGAATTATCGCTTTCCCTCGCCCTCGCTGAGGTCATTGTTTCAAATCCGGCAGAGCACATCACAATGCAATTTTTATTAACCAGGAGAAGAAATCTAGTAATCCCTCTGATCCAAATTAATGTTCTCACATTTGTCTAGATTCTGACATATCTAGTCATGTTTTAGTGCTAGATACGTCCGAATCTAGCGAAATCCGAGAACATTAATTTAGATCGGAGGGAGTAGCTTATTCGGCCCCTCTTTATCCCAGAACATTTTAATTCAGTCTTTTCAGGGTCAGGTACTGCTGACCACAGCCCAACAAAATTTTAGAAAGGAGCCCATGGAGCATAGCCGAGAACATATTAGTTCGGCCTTTTACGGGTCAGCGGACTGCTGAGCACAACCCAGTGAAATTTGAGAATGAAGCCCATGAAGCATAGCCTATGGAATATAACCCACGTAGAGCAATAGTCAAACTCTTTTTAATTCGGCCTTTTGGGCATTGCTCCCCCACCTCTCATAATAAAAAAACTCTGCCTACCCATGTTTTTAAGAAAATACTCCATTATATGGTATTTCATAAATTGAGATGATAGTAGCGCTGCCCTATTATATTTTAAAAGAGATAGACATAGATATACAAAATATTTTAAGAACACTAATACAGAAGTTGTAGTACTAATAAAAGTTTAATGATATTTTTTCTATAAATATCTTTGTTGTAGTGGAAACGCACTCAGTTTATGTTTATTTGATTTGAAGGTTTTTGTTCGAATCTTGGGTTTACATTTTTTTCTTCTAGCAATATCGCATTACAGAGAGGCTGACATCACGGACCCACCATCATGCAGCGTCCCTGGAGTTTGTTTTGAGGGTGGGTTCGAAACAAAAGTTTAAAAACTTGTACAGAGAGGCTCGCATCAGGGACCCAGCAGACAGAACATACAAGGCTATATCGGGGACACACAAGCCAGAACATGCCAGAGAGGATGACATAAGGGCCCCAGCAGTAAGACCATACACGGCTGCCACGGTGAAAACAATAGATGTGGCCGAAAAAAAGTCCATCACACACATGTTGCACTTATAGAGAAGCTGGTATGCCTGACCGAGCAGGCCCAAGCATAGCCCATGAAATTAGCCTATCAGCCGCATAGCCCAATACCTTCTAATTAGGCCTTTTCGTGGTCTTGTGGCCACCAACCATAGCCCATTCAATTTAGGAATGAGCCCATAGAATATAATCCATGACGAATAGGGCATCCACCCCGAGTTAGCGCAGACTCTTTTTAATTCGACCTTTATGAGAATTTTTTGTACTCTGAGGCTGACATCTGGGACCCGAAAAAACAGTCCAACATAAACACGTTTCTTTCAAATAGAGGCTATCAGCTCGGACCCAGCATAGACACGTTTCATGCACATAGGTGGTTGACATCTGGGACCCAGCAAGTTGACAAGGTCAAAACAGCGGACATGGCCAAAAAAAAGTCCATCATACGCATGTTTCATTTACAGAGAGGCTGATATGTGGGATCCAGCAGCGCAACCTTATACAGATGCTGCATCGAGCAACGAAGCCAGTTCGAAACAGGGAGGCGCGAGCGAGAAAAAAGTTCAGCATGTATACGTTTCTTTTAATGAGAGGCTGGAATGGGGGACTCATACGTCCATAACGTATCTATAATTTTTGATGGTTTTATGCTAATAATATGCTTTTGACACTCTTTTTTATATAAAGTTTATGATTTATTTGGACTAACATACTAATAGTTGCAAAAGTGCACAATGTTCTTGTTTTACACTTTGATGTGTAGGAATTACCAAAAATACATGTGGAAACCTTGTTGTAGTCAAAATGGAATTTTTTTTCAGAAATCTATCTCAGAACTCTTTTTGAATATGGTCACATTTCGGGTCCAATACGGCGTCAAATGGAAAACTCTTAAACTACAAAGTTGTTGGAAATTTCGCGACAACCATTCTAGACATAAAATTTAGTTGATTCCGAGTCCGGACGAGTCCGCTAGACCCGATTTACTGCAACCCAAGATGGGGTGACGGGAATCCGAGAAGCTATATAAAGGGAGGAAACCTAATTCTCCCAGGGCATCTCCACCCACGAATTTGCAGCCGCCAAAGCCACGTTTTTACTCCCCCATGTATCCCATCTCCATAGGGGAGGGCTCCCAAGAAGCCATGAAGGAAGGGGGCTAAGGGGCGGTGCTCCCCCATGATACCGGCAGCGGGGAAGGAGTCCCTCGCGTCGCTGCCGGCGCTGGCGCCGCCCTCTTCACCATCTTCACCGCCATCTCCATCACCTAATCCTCCTAGTATCCAGTGGTTCATCCTCCCACACACCTCTGTACCGTCCTATATAAACATGGTATTTAATGCTATAAGTTATAATCATATGATCTATGTCATGTTTGTGTAGTTTTTTTTGTTCTTAGATTGAATGGTTGAACGTCTTTGGTTTATTAGAGTTGTATGTTGATATGGCACAGTCCTTTTGTGTCCATTATATTTGTGCGCGCATGGATTAAACATCATAGGATTTGTAGTATGTGTAAAAGGAAGGGGGAGTTCTGCCGGAGTGATAAAAACCTGAGGACACGAACCAGAACGTTGCACGTATGGGAGTAAGAGGATCATTAAACTTAAGGCTATGGTTGGGGAAACCTTAATGCATTGTTAGTACTTACGGATGTTTGCTAACAATCCAATCATATAGTACATGTAATTCCAAGTAGTGAAGCGCATGTATATTTAGCCTCTCCCATATAGAAAACTGCATCGAAGACAATGGACCTGATCTATTCGCTATTTAAACTTGGACAAAACCACCACAATTACCACCACTATTCCACACTCATGGTTCTATTAGTTTAGTGTATTTTATTGCTGTAGCAACTAGCTTTACTTTCTTGTTATTTATTATCATGCAAAGTTATCTATATTACTCGTATTGTTGCTCTAGTTTTATTTCCTAGATAATGCGAATGTTTAGTGTGCGTAGAGTTGTATCAGTGGTTGATAGAATTTGAGAGAATATTTATCCTACTTTTAGCTCCTCGTTGGGTTCGACACTCTTACTTATCGAAAAGGCTACACACGATCTCCTATACTTGTGGGTTATCAGGGACCCATCAGCGTGAGTAAACGGCAGATTCGATGAGCAAAGCTATCTAGTTCGGAACAGGGTAGCGCTAGAGAAGAAAAAATCCATCATACCCACGATTCTTCTAATGTGAGGATGACATAAGGGACCCACCAGCCTGATTAAACGGCTGATGCAGTGAGCAAAGCTATCAAGTTCGAAACACGAAGGCTCTACAAAGGGTAAAAAAATCCATCATACACACGTTTATTTTAATGAGAGGATGGCATGTGGGGCCCAACATCGTGATTAAACGGCAGATGCATCAAACAACGCTATCAAGTTCGGAACAGGATAGCGCGAGTGAAGGAAAAAATCCATCATACACACGTTTATTCTAATGAGAGGATGACATGTGGGGCTCAGGAGGTTGGTTAAACGGTAGATGCGTCGAACAACACTATCAACTCGGAATAGGGTGGCACCAGCGAAGGAAAAAATTCCATCATACACACATTTCTTCTAATGAGAGGATGGCATGTGGGTTCTAGGAGGTTGATTAGATGGTAGATGCATCGAGCAGCGCTATCAACTTCGGAACAGGGAGCACGAGCGAAGGAAAAAATTCATCATACACACGATCCTTCTAATGAGAGGCTGACATGTGGGACCTACCAGCCTGACTAAACGGCAGACGCCTTGAGCTACTTTATCGAGTTCAAATCAGGGAGGCGCGACCGAAAAGTATGGTCCGCTAGAGACACTAACATCCGGGATCCACACGCCTCAAAAGACTTCGGCGAGTCAACATCGCACGAGGAAACAAAAATCTTGCTTCTGCCAAGCGCCAGCCGAGCTTCCTCCATGTTTTTAGCAGATCTGTCGTAGTAGAGGGCCGCGAAACCAGAAAAAACGTTTTCCATCGGCCACAGCCGAGCCGAGAATTTCGTCGCAGAAGACGCGCCTTCTACGACGACCGTCGAGCCAAGTCATTGCGGAAGGAAACTTTTCTTGTAGTGAGCCCTTCTTCAATATTTACCTGCCCGCCCATTCCAACATACACTGACTTTTTGGACCCACTATGCAAAGTGACCCACATGTCAGTGAGCCAGAATTACGGGAAGTAGATATTTCCATCACTTGTTCAAAATTTGAACGCTAAACCGAGATAAAATCGTTAAAATCATCCAACCTGGCTTGGATGCTTGAAAATTCATGAAACTTGGCCATTATCCATAAAAAAAATTAGTCTCTGTGAGAAAATTGGTGCCGTGAGATTTTGAACCACATATAATCTGTGTAGTTGCTTCACAACGGAAGCCATTATTGTCACTTGGACAATTTAAAATAACTTCGATTTGGATGCACCCTTTTTTGTAAACATTGTTTGAAATGCCAATATGCAGTTATGCACTGATGTACGAAAGATGGACACGTTATCATAAACTATGGCAAACATATTGCCATGACCTTGGTCATCTCGTTTGAAAGACATGAATGTTTATACATGGTATGCCATATTGTGAAACGGGATTCTTCGAAAGTTGTCAAATTTTAGCATACTTTTCATGGAAACTTGGCAGTGCACATAACACAATACTCTGCGAAAGAAAGACATTGCTTCAATTTATATATTTTTTATTTGGATTTTTCTTTCAAAAGGTCGCAAATTAGGCTACATTATTAGCATTCGTATCAAGAAGTTGAGGGGTTGTTTGGTTAAGCTTATCTGTCGCTTTTAGCTTTATTTTATAAGCCACTTTAGATTTTTGCATTTGGCTTATACCATGATTCAACTATGTCAGAGAAAAAGCTAAAAAAACAAAGCCAGAAATACATTCATGGCTTTATAAGCCAAAAATCAAAAGCCAGAATTAGAGCCCAACCAAATAGCGCCTAAATCTCACGAAACTCTTCGTGTTTCTCCCTTGTTTTAGTACTTGGGTACCTTCAATTGTATTTAATAAAAAATATGACCAAGCATGATATCGTCGACTTGTAGATCAAATTTTGAGATACTTTCATTAAATTGCAGTAACACCATTCAATTCCACGAATATATAACCATAAAGTTTGAACATATTATTGAGAATTCACCGGATCCTAAACCATAAACTCTAAACCCCTAAACCATGACCAAGCAGGTACCGTGCACTTATAGATCAAAATTTGAGATACTTTCATTAAATTGAGTAACACCATTCTATTCCACGAATATAAGCATAAAGCTTTAACATTATTGAAAATTCGCAAAACCCTAAACCCCTAAAACCCAAATCCTAAACCCCTAAACCCTATAACCCTAAACCCTAAACCCTGACCAAGCATGTAGCAAGCACTTATAGATCAAAATTTAAGATAATTTCGTTAAATTGGGAACGCCTTCTATTTGATGAATATAAGCATAAATTTTGAGCAATATAAAAAATTCCCTAAACCCTAAACCCTAAACAACCCCTAAAACTTAAACCCTAAACCCTCAGTCATAAACCCTAACCAAGCAGGTGTCATGCACACATTGATCAAAATTTGAAATACTTTCATTAAATCAGCTAACACCATTATGTTCTACAAGTATAAGCATAAACCTTGAGCATTATTGAAATTTTGCTAAACCCTAAACCCTAAACAACCCATAAAACTAAACCATAAAAACCTATAACCCTAAACCCTCGGCCCATAAACCCCAACTAAAGCAAGTATCGTGCACTTCTACATTAAAAATTTGAGATACTTTCAATAAATTGATGTAATCCCATTCTATTCCATGAATATAAGCATAAAGCAGCTTGAACATTACTGAAAATTCCTAAAACCAGAAACCCTAAATCCCTAAAACCTGAAACCCTAAACCCTTACCAAGCACCTAGCATGCACTTATAGATAAAAATTTGATATACTTTTGTTTAATTTGGTAATGCCATTTTATTCGATGAATATAAGCATTAATTTTGACTATCAAAAAATCCCTAAACCCTAAACAACCCCTAAAACCTAAACCCTAAAACCCCAAACCCTCAACCCATAAACACTAACCAAGCAGGTATCATGTACTTTATAGATCAAAATTTGAGATACTTTCAATAAATTCAGTAATGCCATTCTATTCGACGAATATAAGTATAAAGCTTGAGCATTATTGAAAATTTGCTAAACCCTAAACCCTATACAACCATAAAACCTAAACTATAAAACCCTAAACCCAAAACCCACGACCCATAAACCCTAACCAAGCAGGTATCATGCACTTCTATATCAACATTTGAGATACTTTCATTAAAGCAGGTAACGCCATTCTATTCGACGAATATAAGCATAAATATTTGAGCATTATTGAAAAATCACTAATCCCTAAACCCTAAACAACCCATAAAACCTAAACCGTAAAACCCTAAATCCTCGACCCATAAACCCTAAACCAAGCAGGTACCATGCACTTATAGATCAAAATTTGAGATACTTTTATTAAATTGTGGTAACACCATTCTATTCCATGAATATAAGCATAAATCTTGAACATTGTTGAAAATCAAAACCACTTAATTGTAAACCCTAATAACCTCCTAACCCTAGAACCCTAAACTCCTAACCCTAGAACCTTAAACTCTTACCAAGGAGGTATAATGCACTTATAGATCAAAATTTGAAATACTTTTATTAAATTGCGATAACGCCATTCTATTCCATTAATATAACCATATATATAAAGCTTGAACATTATCATTGAAAATTCCCTAAACCCTAAGAACTAAACAATCATAAACCCTAGAACCCTGAACAACCCTAAACCCTAAATCATGAACCCTAAACCCTAAAAGCCTAAACCCTAAAATCCTAAACCATAAACCATGAACCCTTAAACCCTCAACCCAAAATAAACCCCAAACCCTAAACTTAACCTTAGGCTATATATATACTTTGTGTGAAAATTGGGGCAGTGGGATTTTGAGCCATATTTTGTAGTTGCTTCATGACAAAAGTCATCGTTGTGCCTTAGAAAATCGAAACAACTTCCAATTCGGAAGCTTCCTTTGTAAATAATATTTTAAATGACAATACGCACCAACTAGCAAATTTGGATAGGTTATTATAAACTATAGAGAAGATATGGCCATGACCTTGGTCATCTAGTTTAAAAGCCATGCATATTCTTACATGGTACTCCATATATTGTGATACACTTTTTTCTCAAAGTATCAAATTTTAAGATTATATTTTTCCATGGAAACTAGCTAGTGCACGGATACATGAAGAGAGAAAAGAATGGATGTATTTCTTTTTATATTTTGTTTCTTTGTAATTCTTTAAAAATGACTGAAATTAGGTGTCATTACCATTCATATCAAAAAGTCATTTTATTGCATAGATTTAGCTAAAAAGTCATTTTGTATGAAAGCCTTCAAAATATATTGTTAATCAATTTCAGCAACTATGTGGAAACTCATTTATATGTTGGTAAGCATACTATCGCCAGCATGTGGGTCTAGATGGGGCCAACACATGAGAGAGGCCACGTCGGAGTACCGTACGTCGGAAGCTTCAACCTCAAAATTTCTGTAAGGTGCCAAAACATCCCGCGCACATCTATTCAAATATCCCGTGCATCTATTCAAATATCCCGCCCTACTTTTTGTAAATGCAAAATTCCTCTTCTATTCCTGCTCCGGAAACAAGGATCATGGGAGTACTGCAATAATAGAGGGGTATAGGTGGTAAATATGCGTCATCCCAACTATATTCCCCTATCGTATCTTCGCCGCCCACACCCCTCCAACCTCGACCTTCCTACAGCTGCTTCACCATCGGCCCTCTCTTCCACACCGGAGCTCCTCCACTACCAGCGCTCTTCACCGAAACTATTTCACTGACTCCCTCGCTGCACCGGATCTGCATCGCTAACACCATCATCTACCCTACCGGGGTAGCTTCACTGAATCACTCGTTGCTGACCCTGAAATGCTGAGACATCGCTCCCGTCGCCCTCTTGCCCATCCTAGCCGTCCTCACCACGCAGCGGTAATTTCTCTTGCCCGTTTGCTATATTTTTGGTACTCGTTAGCTACGAAATTGTTAGGATGTTACTCAATATCCTGGATGCTATTGCCATTTTGTTTGCACCCTTCATTTGGTAGGTCCTATCCACATCATTAGATTCTCATTTTATTCCCTTTATTACATTCTCAGGCTATCGGTTTAATCCTCCAACACCAACTGATAGATGTTATTCTTTCCGAGCGCTCGTACGGGTCATGCAAACAGCTCATAGAGGATCCAACACTGACAATCTGACGCCCAGCAAGGCTGAATCGTGAGGTTTCCTTGTGTTACTTAGGCTAGTTTCTTGTCATGTTAATAAGTTGTATAACCCGCATGCCTAAGAAGTTAATAAGTCATTCTACCTAAGACCTTGTCCTAACATTTTCATTCATGTTCTATTGTCTTTCAAATGCTTAATTTAGAAAATGTCCATCTAGTTTGAATGATATATCTGGTCATTTTTAATGCTATATGTTGGTGTTTTCACCTTTTCATCCTTCCAAACTGGCTATCTAGTTTTGAATCATACTGTTGGAATTATGCCCTAGAGGCAATAATAAAGATGTTATTATTATAATTCTTGTTCATGATAAAGTTTATATTCCATGCTAGAATTGTATTAAGCGGAAACATTAATACTTGTGTGGTTTGTGAACAACACCGTGTCCCTAGTACGCCTCTATGGACTAGCTCATTGATCATTGATGGTTAAGCTTTCCTAACCATAGACATGAGTTGTCAATTGATAATGAGATCATATCATTGAGAGAATGATATGATGGACAGACCCAAACTAAGCGAAGCAATTAGATCGTGTCATTGTGTTCATCTTTGCGAAGCTTTTCCTATGTCAAATATTGTATTCCTTAGACCATGAGATAATACAACTCCCTGGTATCGGAAGAAAGCTTTGAGGTCATCAAACGTCATCCTATGAGAGGGTGATCATAAAGGTGTCTCTCAGGTGATCGGAAAGTATCTGTTGGGTTGTATGTATCGAGATGGAATTTGTCCCTCCCAAGTCGGAGAGATATACTTCGGGCCCACTCGGTAATCGATATCAACACCGCTTGCAAGCATGTGGTTAAGGAGTTAATCACAAAGTGATATCGGATTACGGAACGAGTAAAGTACTTGCTGTGAATGAGATTGAACTAGGTATGACGATACCGACGATCGAATCTCGGGCAAGTAAAATATCGCGAGACGAAGGGAATATATATATGGGATTGATTGAATCCTGGCATCGTGGTTCATCCGATATGATCATCGATGAATGTGTGGGAGTCAATATGGGTGCCCAGACCCCGCTGTTGATTATTGATAGAAGATCATGTCTGCATATTCTCAAACCCGCAGGGTCACACACTTAACGTGTCTCGACGCTAGGATAGATTGGATAATTGGTTTATGAATTTTTGTTCGGAGTCTCGGATGGGATCCGGGATATCACGAGAGGTTCCGGAATGGTCCGGAGAATAAGATTCATATAAGGCAGTGCAGTTTTTGGAGTTCGGAATAGTTCCGGGTTAATCGGTATTGTACCGGAAGCTTCTAGAACCTTCCGGAAGGGGGCCAACGTGGTCCCACCTTCCGGGAGGGGGCATGGGCCTATGAGGGAGTGTCCTGGCCGCATTGGGCCAGGGGCACAAGGCCCCATAGGGCCCAGCCGATCCTAGATAAGTTTAAATCGTTTAAACTAGAGATAAGATAGGGTTTCTAGAAGGGAGAGTTTAAATCGTTTAAACTAGAGATAGGCTTGGAGGATGGGCAAGGGCTGGCCGCACCCCCCTCTCTATATAGAGGGCTGGTGCGCCCCCTCCCCCCCAACCTACACCTTCCTCCAAACCCTAGTTGCCCTGCTGCCCTCCTCTCTCCCTCCCGACTGTTTGTAGGCGAAGCCCTGCTGCAGAAATTCTCCACCATATACACCACGCCATCGTGTTGTAGATCCAATCCATCTCTCCGCCATACTTGCTGGTCCGAGGAAGGAGGAGACGTCGAGGTGATGCACGTGTGCATCTCACGGAGGCACCGCCACTTGTGGTGCTAGGTCGGATCGGATCGCGAGGAGGAGAAGCAAGTACGACTACATCACCCACGTCCCGATGAACGTTCCGCTGTGCGAATCTTCAAGGGTATGAAGATCTAATCCAATCTCTCTCGTTGTTTGCATCTCCTAGATTAGATCTTGGCTTTCCCTCTGTTCGCTTCCGTAGAAAATTTTGATTTACTATGCTGCGAAACCCTTCAGTGGTATCAGAGCTAGATCTATGCGTAGATGTGTTTCACGAGTAGAACGCAGCATGGTTGTTGCGGGCGTTGATGTTTTTTGTTGCAAGCCTCTTGTTTGTGTTCTTCTTATGATGCGGGATAGTGAGATTGAAGCGGTCCAGGCCAACCTTACGCGACGTCATTCGCGAGACCGGCTCCGCACTTGACGTGTGGCTTGTACCACACATGCAGCTGGTGGATGTCAGTTTCTCTCACTATAGTTGTCATGGGATTAACACCGGAGTTTGGCAACCATAATATCACCGTTGTGGCTTTCCGTAGGTAAGAATCGTTCTTAGCATCTACTCCCATAAGCCACGTAAAACATGCAACAACAAAGTAGAGGCGTCTAACTTGTTTTTGCAGGGAGTGTTTTCTGTGATATGGTATGGCCCAAGATGTGATGTGTATATTGTATGTGATGATCATGTTTTGTAATATTTCACGACTTGCATGTCGATGAGTACACAACCGGCAGGAGCCATATGGTTGTCTTTATAATTGTGTATGACCTGCGAGTCAACTTATTATACGCCATGTAATAGCTTTACTTTATCGCTAAGTAGTTAGCAATAGTTGTAGTTGCTATTCGTGGTGGAGGAAATCATGGTGAAGTGATGGAGATCATGCCGGAACGCACAAGATGGAGATCATTGCGCGAAGATTGGCTATACCATGTCACATAAAGTTATATGCATGTGATGTTTATCCTTTTATGTATCTTATTATGCTTAGATCGCGACGGTAGCATTATAAGATGATTCCTCACTTAAAGATCAAGATAAAACTGTGTTCTCCCCAAGTATGCACCGTTGCGAAAGTTCGTCGTGTCCAAGCATCACGTGATGATCGGGTGCTATAGACTCTACGCTCACATACAACGGGTGCAAGCCAGTTTTGCACACGCGGAAATACTTGGGTCTAACTTGACGAGCCTAGCATGTACAGACATGGCCTCGGAACACACGAACCGAAAGGTTAAGCATGAGTCATATGAATGATATGATCGACACTTTGTTGTCCACCATTGAAACCACATCTCTTCTCGTGAAGATCGGATTAGGTGTGGTGAATTTGGATCGTGTTCACTAAACAATTTGAGGGATGTTGAATTTAGTGGGAGTTCATCTAGTAATTTGATTAAAAGTTGAACTAGTTATCATGAACATAGTCTAATTTGTACTTGCAAATACTGTAGATCACATGGCCAAGTCCAACTTCAACTTCAACGTTTTTGCTGAGAAAGAAAAGCTTAGAAACAATGGGTCTAACTTCACCAACTGGTTCCGCAATCTAAGAATCATTCTGTCTGGCGGACAAAAGGACTATGTCCTTGAGAAAGCGTTAGGTAACCCCCCTACTGCAACTGCGTCGGCTGATGAGAAAGCTGTCTATCAGTCGCGCAAAGATGATTATGGTGTGATTAAGAGCACCATGTTGTTTGCTATGGAACCAGAACTTCAAAATCGTTTTGAAAACTATCCCGGGCCCTTTGAGATTCTCGAGGAGCTGAAAACCATGTTTCAGACTCAGGCCCGTTCTGAGAGATATGAGATCTCTGAGAAGTTCTTTAACTGCAAGATGGAGGAAGGGAGTTCCGTTAGTGAGCACGCCATTAAGATGTCGGGCTACACTCAACGCCTTGAGCAACTGGACTGCAAGATTCCAGAGGAGCTCAAGATTGACAGGGTTCTGCAATCACTCCCTCCCAGCTACAAAAGTTTTGTAGTGACTCATAATCAGATTGGTTCCACTGATACGGTCACCGAGCTCTTCGCAAAGCTGAAGGCTGCGGAGGTGGACATCAAGAAGGATAATCATGTGTTGATGGTCAACAAGCCCTCCTTTAAGAAAGGTAAAGGTGCAAAGAAGCCCTTCAAGAAGGGCGGCGGCAAGCGCAATGCCCCTGCTGAGAAGAAGCTCAGGTCTGGTCCCAAGCCGGAAACTGAGTGCTTCTATTGCAAGGACAAGGGTCACTGGAAGCGCAACTGTCCGAAGTACTTAGCGGACAAGAAGGCTGGCACCATCAAAGGTATATTTGATATACATGTTATTGATGTTTTCCTTACTAGCCCTCGTTGTAGTGCCTGGGTATTTGATACCGGTTCAGTTGCTAATATTTGTAACTCGAAACAGGAGCTGCGGAATAGACGGCGGCTTGCGAGGGATGAGGTGACGATGCGCGTTGGCAACGGATCAAGAGTTGATGTGATGGCCGTCGGCATGCTCTCCTTAGTTTTACCTTCGGGATTAGTTTTAAACCTTAATAAATGTTATTATGTGCCTGCGTTGAGCATGAACATTATTTCTGGATCGTGTTTATTGCAAGACGGTTATTCATTTAAATCGGAGAATAATGGTTGTTCTATTTATATGAGTAACATCTTTTATGGTCATGCACCTCTTGTGAGTGGTTTATTTCTTCTAAATCTCGAAAGGGATGAAACACACATCCATAACATTGAGGCTAAGAGATGCAAAGTAGATAGTGATAATACTACTTATTTGTGGCACTGTCGTCTAGGTCATATTGGTGTAAAGCGCATGAAGAAACTCCATTCTGATGGACTTTTGGAGTCTCTTGATTTTGAATCATTTGACACATGCGAACCAAGCCTCATGGGCAAGATGATCAAAACCCCGTTCTCCGGTATGATGGAGCGAGCAACGGACTTGTTGGAAATCATACATACCGATGTATGCGGACCGATGAGTGTTTCGACGTGCGGTGGATATCGCTATTTTCTCACTTTTACCGATGACTTAAGTAGATATGGGTATATCTATTTAATGAAACATAAATCTGAAACGTTTGAAAAGTTCAAAGAATTTCAGAATGAAGTGGAGAACCATCGTAATAGAAAGATTAAGTTTCTACGATCCGATCGTGGGGGCGAATATTTGAGTTATGATTTTCTCACGCATCTCAAAGCAAGTGGAATCGTTTCACAACTCACGCCACCCGGAACACCACAGCGCAATGGTGTGTCTGAATGCCGGAATCGAACCCTATTAGATATGGTCCGATCGATGATGTCTCTTACTGATTTGCCGTTATCATTTTGGGGTTATGCATTAGAAACCGCTGCATTCACTTTAAATAGGGCTCCATCTAAATCCGTTGAGATGACACCGTATGAACTATGGTTTGGTGCTAAACCTAAGTTGTCGTTTCTTAAAGTTTGGGGATGCGAAGCTTACGTCAAGAAGTTGATGCCAGACAAACTCGAACCCAAAGCGGAGAAATGCGTCTTCATAGGATACCCTAAGGAAACTATTGGGTATAGCTTCTATCACAGAACCGAAGGCAAAGTGTTTGTCGCAAAGAACGGTTCCTTTCTTGAGAAGGAGTTTCTCTCGAAAGAAGTGAGTGGGAGGAAAGTAGAGCTAGACGAGGTTATTGAACCTTCTCTTGAATTGGAGAGTAGCGCAGCACCTGAAATCGTTCCAGTGCCGCCTGCACCAACAATAGAGGAAGCTAATGACAAGGATCATGAAGCTTCGGACGATGCTGCTACTGAACGTCGTAGGTCGACAAGGTCGCGTGCCCCTTCTGAGTGGTACGGCAACCCTGTCTTGACTGTCTTGTTAGTAGAAGACAGTGAACCTACGAACTATGAGGAAGCGATGATGAGCCCAGACTCTGAGAAATGGCTAGAAGCCATGAAATCCGAATTGGGATCCATGAGCGAAAACCAAGTATGGACTTTGGTGGACCCTCCTAGCGACCGAAAGGCCGTTGAGTGCAAATGGATCTTCAAGAAGAAAACGGACGCAGATGGTAATGTTACCGTCTATAAAGCACGGCTTGTTGCGAAAGGTTTTCGACAAGTTCAAGGTGTTGACTACGATGAGACTTTCTCTCCCGTAGCGATGTTTAAGTCCATTCGGATTTTATTAGCAATTGCTGCGTTTCATGATTATGAAATATGGCAAATGGATGTCAAGACTACTTTCCTCAATGGCAACATTGATGAAGAGTTGTATATGATGCAACCCGAAGGTTTTGTCGATCCTAAGGATGCTGATAAAGTATGCAAACTTCAGCGTTCCATTTATGGACTGAAGCAAGCATCTCGGAGTTGGAACCTTCGTTTTGATCAAGTGATCAAGAGCTTTGGATTTGTTCCAAATTGCTACGAAGCTTGCATCTACAAGAAAGTGAGTGGGAGCTCGGTGACGTTTCTGGTACTATATGTGGATGACATATTGATTATTGGAAATGACATCGACATGCTTAATGATGTGAAGAGTTATTTGAACAAGTGTTTTTCAATGAAAGACCTAGGTGAAGCTGCTTATATATTGGGCATCAAAATCTATAGAGATAGACAAAGACGCCTGATAGCTTTAAGCCAGAGTACATACCTAGACAAAGTTCTGAAAAGGTTCAGAATGGATAAGGCATTGAAAGGTTCAGTGCCTATGTTGTCAGGTAAGATATTGAGCAAGGCTCAGTGTCCAGCTACGGTAAATGATAGGGAAGCTATGAGCAAAGTGCCTTATGCCTCGGCCATAGGTTCCATCATGTATGCCATGCTGTGTACTAGACCGGATGTGTCCAATGCTCTTAGTTTGACGAGCAGATATCAAAGTGATCCAGGAGTGGAACACTGGACAGCCGTGAAGAACATCCTAAGGTACCTAAATAGGACTAAAGAAATGTTCTTAGTCTATGGGGGTGATGAACAGCTTGTCGTAAAAGGTTACGTCGATGCTAGTTTCGACACCGACAAGGATGATGCTAAATCTCAGACAGGATACGTGTATATTTTGAATGGAGGAGCTGTGAGCTGGAGAAGCTGCAAGCAAAGCGTGTTCGCGGGATCTACAGTAGAAGCGGAATACATGGCTGCTGCAGAAGCGTCAAGTGAAGGAGTTTGGATCAGAAACTTCATCACTGAGCTTGGCGTGGTTCCAAGTGCATTGGACCCACTGGAGATATTGTGTGACAACACTGGCGCCATAGCACTCGCTAAGGAACCAAGATATCATCCAAAGACCAAGCATATCAACTGCAAGTTTCATATAATCCGAGATTATATAGCAGATGGAGATCTGAAGATCAGCAAAGTACATACAGATCTGAATATTGCAGATCCATTGACTAAACCTCTTCCACGTGTAAAACATGATCAGCACCTCAGTGCCATGGGTGTGAGATTGTTGCCAAATGTAAACTAGATTATTTACTCTAGTGCAAGTGGGAGACTGTTGGAATTATGCCCTAGAGGCAATAATAAAGATGTTATTATTATAATTCTTGTTCATGATAAAGTTTATATTCCATGCTAGAATTGTATTAAGCGGAAACATTAATACTTGTGTGGTTTGTGAACAACACCGTGTCCCTAGTACGCCTCTATGGACTAGCTCATTGATCATTGATGGTTAAGCTTTCCTAACCATAGACATGAGTTGTCAATTGATAATGAGATCATATCATTGAGAGAATGATATGATGGACAGACCCAAACTAAGCGAAGCAATTAGATCGTGTCATTGTGTTCATCTTTGCGAAGCTTTTCCTATGTCAAATATTGTATTCCTTAGACCATGAGATAATACAACTCCCTGGTATCGGAAGAAAGCTTTGAGGTCATCAAACGTCATCCTATGAGAGGGTGATCATAAAGGTGTCTCTCAGGTGATCGGAAAGTATCTGTTGGGTTGTATGTATCGAGATGGAATTTGTCCCTCCCAAGTCGGAGAGATATACTTCGGGCCCACTCGGTAATCGATATCAACACCGCTTGCAAGCATGTGGTTAAGGATTTAATCACAAAGTGATATCGGATTACGGAACGAGTAAAGTACTTGCTGTGAACGAGATTGAACTAGGTATGACGATACCGACGATCGAATCTCGGGCAAGTAAAATATCGCGAGACGAAGGGAATATATATATGGGATTGATTGAATCCTGGCATCGTGGTTCATCCGATATGATCATCGATGAATGTGTGGGAGTCAATATGGGTGCCCAGACCCCGCTGTTGATTATTGATAGAAGATCATGTCTGCATATTCTCGAACCCGCAGGGTCACACACTTAACGTGTCTCGACGCTAGGATAGATTGGATAATTGGTTTATGAATTTTTGTTCGGAGTCTCGGATGGGATCCGGGATATCACGAGAGGTTCCGGAATGGTCCGGAGAATAAGATTCATATAAGGCAGTGCAGTTTTGGGAGTTCGGAATAGTTCCGGGTTAATCGGTATTGTACCGGAAGCTTCTAGAACCTTCCGGAAGGGGGCCAACGTGGTCCCACCTTCCGGGAGGGGGCATGGGCCTATGAGGGAGTGTCCTGGCCGCATTGGGCCAGGGGCACAAGGCCCCATAGGGCCCAGCCGATCCTAGATAAGTTTAAATCGTTTAAACTAGAGATAAGATAGGGTTTCTAGAAGGGAGAGTTTAAATCGTTTAAACTAGAGATAGGCTTGGAGGATGGGCAAGGGCTGGCCGCACCCCCCCTCTATATATAGAGGGCTGGTGCGCCCCCTCCCCCCAACCTACACCTTCCTCCAAACCCTAGTTGCCCTGCTGCCCTCCTCTCTCCCTCCCGACTGTTTGTAGGCGAAGCCCTGCTGCAGAAATTCTCCACCATATACACCACGCCGTCGTGTTGTAGATCCAATCCATCTCTCCGCCATACTTGCTGGTCCGAGGAAGGAGGAGACGTCGAGGTGCTGCACGTGTGCATCTCACGGAGGCACCGCCACTTGTGGTGCTAGATCGGATCGGATCGGATCGCGAGGAGGAGAAGCGAGTACGACTACATCACCCACGTTCCGACGAACGTTCCGCTGTGCGAATCTTCAAGGGTATGAAGATATAATCCAATCTCTCTTGTTGTTTGCATCTCCTAGATTAGATCTTGGCTTTCCCTCTGTTCGCTTCCGTAGAAAATTTTGATTTACTATGCTGCGAAACCCTTCACATATATCTGGTAATTTTTAATGCTATGTTTTTGGTATTTTTCAAGAGTTTTCATCCTTCCAAGATAGCTAACTTGGTTTCAAATGTCATGCAGCGAAATGACAATGGAGTACAAGGACCAGAGTTCCAACTGTTCGGCTCTGATTCTTCTGGCAGATTGACCAGGAGTCCCACCTGCTCGAGAAGGAGCTACTGTCAGCCTGAACGTGCTACTGTAAGTTCATACTTACTTTAAATGATCTCTACTTTATATAATACTACTTGTTTCCCTTATTCTTTGTTTTAACCTATTTCACCATATTTTAGCAGACTCTAGTTAAAACCCAGCAGGAGTCCTTGAAAGGCAGGACTAAAAGTTGTGATCCCTGTTCCCATTCATCCTCCCATTATATTTCCGAAGCAAACAACTTACTTAACAGTCCACCTAAAACAACTCCTGCAGGTGATAAATATATAAAGATTGTATTGCATGCAAAACGAAAGGGTGTAGCTGCTCTTAGATCTGTAGCTGAAATGTTGAAGAAGAATACGGATGATATATTGAAGCGAATCGCCATGTACCGATCTCTTATTGATGGTACTGACACATTGTAATCTTTCATAATTACGATCTTGTTGTATAACTCATTGTAACAAACTTTTATTGTTGTGTAATAAGTAGTTTTCATTTGTGCGTGTTTATTAATTGATGGCTTGATATTCACCTGTTCTGCCAAAAGTAGGCGCTAGCAAAAAAGGCCGAAATAGTAATAGACCGGAGCAGTAACATGTCGAACGTTGAAACAACATGATGGATGGCGCAAAATGACCAGAATAGTAAAAGGCTAGAACTTAAAAGACCATAACAGTAAAAGGCTAGAATGGTAAAAGGCCATAATAGTAAAAGGCCAGAATAGTAAAAGGCTATAACAGCAGGCCAGAATAGTAAAAGGCCAGAACGGTAAAAGGCTAGAGCGGTAAAAGGCCAGAACAGTAAAAGGCTAGAATAGTAAAATGCCAGAATAGAGAAAACCATAATAGTAAAAGATCAGAACAGAGAAAGGTCAGAACAGTGAAAGGACGAAACCACGAATGGTCTCGACAGTAAATGGACGGAACACTAAACGTCTAGAACAGTAACAAGTCGAACAGTGCCAGCCTGAATGGGCAAAAGCCCAAACACTAAAGGGCCTAAACAGTAACGGGACGAAATTCCTAAAAGGCTAGAACAGTAATAGGACTAAACAGTAAAAGGCTATATTGGCAACAGACTTGAACAGTGTCGGGCCATCTTGCTGCAGGCCTCAAGTGACAGCACAATGTTGAGCTAACCTGGGCCTTATATAGGCCAAAATAGTGTCAGGCCCGAAAGTGTACAGGCCGCTGCTGGCTATAGTACTGGGCCGATTCAAGACAATGCAGGACTAAACAGTAAAGGGTCGTGTTCCTATTGGGCTCTCCACATGGGTCGGTCCATTTAATTATTAGTAAGCCTTGGTTGGGCCTCGCTTCCACCACGGTTTTTGCGATCGTTAACGGTGGTAACCAGACATTAACAGCGGCTACCGCGTGGCAGATTGCATGACGTCAGCAGTTAGCGCGGCTGGCGAATAGATCTACGACGGAACAAGTTTTCGTGGTCGAAGGGTGCGATCCGCCAAGGTCAAAAAAAATTGTGGTTGATTCATTTGTGACGAGGCTTTTACCACGAAGGCCATCCGTCATGGAAGACTTTTATCCATGAAAAACGGGCCTTCAACCACGAAAATCGTTCATTGTAAAATCCAACATTTCTTGTAGTGATAGAAGTGTATTCCTATAAAGTATCACCAATGAGATATTATCAGATTAGTGATTTAGCCGAGGTTGACCTGAAATGCCAAACACAAAATACACACACAAAAAGCTTATTATCGATAGGTTAGAAAGATGGAGAAGAAAATCAAGCCAACCAAATGAAACTACGAAGTTAAAAGTGAGTAAATTCCAAAAGATCGAAATGAGAAAAGGCAAAGATCAAAAGAGTTACCAGAAACCTAACTACACTCTAACAACAGGATAAGCGGGGTTAGCACGACTACAGGGATGAGCTATAAACAAGATGATCTAATGAAGACTAAATCTCATGCCATACTAACTCAAGGAAGGATGCTAGCTATGATTGCAAATTGATAAAAATCTCTAGATTTGCACTTGGTAAACCTTGCACTCTCTTACTCTATTTACTCACAAGCTAAGTGTCAAACCTATAAGATAGTACTTGTCACTACTTTCTTTTTCTTTGTTTTTTATCTAGGGAATTTTAGAATCCAAGGTTGTGTATTTTAATAGAATTGTTTTTATTTATCTATTAGAGTTATGGAACATGTTTATATAAGAAATTAGGGTTTTGTTTATTTAAGAAGGATTTTGAGTAATTCAGATGTTTGAATTATTATGAATATCACTGAGAAGTATTTTGGCATGTCTCAACAATATTTTAGAAATGGTTTTGAGCCATTACTCCTTTACATATCCATGTGTGGTATTTAAATGGTATTCGAGTCTTTTGAATGTATTTTGGTTCAAAATAATAATTTTGAACTTCAACATTTTTTCTAGATTGGAATACCTAGCTCAGATATGATCAAGGGTTTGGTATTTCATTATTTAAATAGGGTTTTGATAAATACTTTCTTAATAGGAAAGAATTTTAAATAGAAAGGAAAAAATATTAGAACCCTTTTAAAAATGGAATCCTTGTTCAAGATGTAGATTTTGAACCTTGACGAATTTCCAAGGCTCGTCCTGTTTCTCTTTCATTTAGGAAATTTATAAAATATTTCTATATTCATGTCCCACGTGAAATATAGCTAGGATTGTCAAATAGGGTTTCCAATTTGAGAGAAATTTCAAATGGATATTGTTATGTTGGTAAGTACTTTATATTATGTTGAGTAACTCAAAATTGAATTGAGACACTTATAGATAATTTGAGTAGGTTCTCTACTGGCATATATGGATGACTCTGAGTAGATGTTCTTATGATGAAAATCATAAAATAATCTTTATGTTTTTACCCAAGTCCTAAATTTTTAATATCGTCCACCCAGTCTATGGACAAGGTTAAGTTTATCCACCTAGAGACTTGTGATCATAATCATATCAACATAACACTAGGGTTTAGTGTTAGAAGAATAAATTTTATATGGTCTTATAACCAGGCCAAAGGATTATTCCTATGATGGATTTGATAGAGATAAGTCACAAGCTATGGATGGAAACATATAGTTGATTTGCTCTCTAAATTATTATGGCATATATGTGCCCTATTTTAGAATAGAGCATATATCATCTACTTAATTTCCCTCTCGATTTAAGTAGGAATTCTACTCTTTAAAGAGTTTGAATAGATAAGATGATTTTATAAAGCCTTAGATTGGATTAAGGTTGGGATCTACTAGGTATGCTTTCCTACTCTTAAATTATCACTAATGGTAGGTTGTTATAAGGAATATCTTTCCTAGATATATTTATGGTCATGTGAATTTGTTTCTTGGGATATGATGAATTTTCCTCATATGGCATGATCCACTTCCAAGATGCTTCCCTTGCTCCTCTAGATCTCTCTCTAACTCCCTCTCTTGTGTTTTCTAGTTAGTATGGATTGGGGGGTGAGATGCGAAGGCTCATGGGGTCTCCTATTTATAGGACCGAGGTAACTTGAGACCCGAGATTCCTAAGGTAACTTGGTAGTCGAGATACTTGGTGACCAAGGTAGCTAGGTGGCATGGTTATCCACTTAAGATATTTATTTTGGATCATGACAAGTGGCATTTATCACTAAATGGGTTTTGGGATGAATTTGACGTTTGGACCTTAATAATTTAGATTGGACCACTTATACAGTTGGGACGATTTGTGATATTAAATTAAAACTTAAGAGGCAGTTATGGGTTAATTAGTGTAAGCTTTCATATTAATTAAGTGAAAACTTAATTAGCAATATGGATGATCTAGAAAGACCCAAATAAGGGCTTTACTATTAACTAAGTGAGAACTTAATTAACAATGGATTATTATCAAAGATCCAAATGCTGACTTAGTACCAATTGGTCATTCAATACCAATAGAGAAAACTTCAAATTGAATGTGGCCTTAGTGTTAATTAAGTAAAAATTTAATTAACAATATAGATGATTTGGTTCATCAAGGCATGATCATTTGAGTTGCAAAACACCCATAGATAATTTTATTAAAATATTTGACCTATCTGAGGGAGTACAAATGATTTTAATTTTACTCGATTCCATATATTTATTAAGCTATGATTTGTATAAAATGCATAGCTATTATGCACTTGAGACCTTATGGTTCCCCACATTTATGTAGAAGGTGTTAGGAGTGGTTATGATTTGGATTTATATGAAAGATTGGGATAAGATAGGACGAGATATGATGAGTTATAATAAGGTAAGAATAGAATTGATCTTGTTTTGATTGATTTGTCGTCTACTAAAGAATTATTTAGAACATGTGTGAATTGATGATTTAGATAAGATGAGTTATGCAACAAGTTATTATTTATTTCTTAATAATGTATTGTGTGTTGGTTCACTTTTATTTTTGAGTCTTATATCTACCCTTCCTAATATAGAAGTTTACCAAACCTTATTTTAAAGTTTTAACATTCAGCATGATGAACTAGTTCCTAAATCATCAGCTTGGTGGAACTTCAATCACTTTGACAAGTTCCATCAAAAAGTTTTAAATTTCCCCAGGTTTTGCATGCATGAATGCAATGTACACATCTATGTTCTACCCTTTTCGAGTCTCTTGAGATAAGGGATATTATATAGCAGGAGTAGGATCCCGCCACCATCACAGGATCTGAACCTAGGTAAGTTGTGTCACCCTATCCCGGACGCTCGCTGCCCTTCTCACCCACCTCTCTAAACTTTCTATGAGGATCCCCTCATGGCGTAATCATAAGCAATACCACGACAGTTGGAGCCCACCGGTGAGCAAGGAGCACTGGAAGACTCAATGCAACTTTACTAGTTCGTGACCTCTCCTTTAGACACATGTGTTCAAGCTAGGGTCCCAAGCTACAAAAGCAGACTGATTCTAGTTCTTTCAACATGATGATGTGCAAGGAGGCAAGAGACATCTAGAGATATAATCATGACCATGAAGCTCTAACTCCTAGGAAACATCTTATCACCACATGAGATGCTAGACTCAATACAACTTTACTAGGTCGCGGCCTCTCCTTCAAACACGTGTGTTTAAGCTAGGGTCCCTAGCTACAAAGCAGAATGATTCTAGTTCTTTCAACATGATAATTGTACAAGGAGGCAAGAGACATATAGAGCTACAATCATGACCATGAATCTCTAACTCCTAGGCAACAACTTATCACCACATGAGGCACTAGACTCAACACATCTTTACTAGGACGCGACCTCTACTTCAACCATGTGCGTTCAGGCTTCTCAACTGTCATGTTGAATTGGATTGAGTTGAGCACAAAACAAGTTTCCTATTTGACTCAAAGCTATAAATAAGACATTGCGGTCTTCATCCTTGCTCCGCTTCGGGTTTTCAAGCAAGCTAGAGTCAATCCTTGCTACATGGCATGTAGTATGCATAGCTAGTGATCATGGATGCTTAGGACGTGTTTTTGCTATTAATTCATCTATTTCCACTTCACATCAATGATGTATTTTGTCATACTACTTCTTATGTTCTTTCTATATATTCTCACATACAACTTGTGCAAAGGTTGGTATTAGTGTTTATCTTATACACCACTCCACCGGTTGCTAGATATATGGGAGTTTTTTTACTACATATGTGCATTTTGTATTCCAATGTAAAATCTTAATAATGCACAGACTTAGGGAGAGTCTTTCCTATATCTGGTTATCCATCTTTCTAAATTTATATCAAGTTGTTGTGACCTCAAATCATGTTCTATCAACCACCAAAATTGGGGAGATTGAAATGACATATTCAACCCCTATGTGGTTTTTGGTTGTAATGTGGTGATTTTAAAGGACTAATGGTGCTAGAAGTGTATGGAATAAATTAGTCTAGACATGGATGAAGTTTTGCAGTTGGCGCCCCTATACAAAAGGTTGATAACAAGATGACATATTTAGATTTATAATTTTTTTTACGTTTCTTTTAGTCATAGGATATCAGTACTATTAAGAGGGGACCAAATATTACAAGGAGTGAGGATAAATGACCTATAATCACCCTAAGAGCACTCCCAAAAGAACCGAGTTGAAAAACCCAAGGGAATCTCCCATTTATGGTCCTTTCCAAGACCCAAGTCTAGGAGGCTTCGAGATTTTTTCTGGCCTCTTCTGTAAAGCATGTATATATTTACCATGAATATCCTAGAATATCAGGGCATCTCAGAGGCTCCGTCCTTCTCATGACTTATAGGAAATGGTTATAAATGGAGTAACCATCTATATAGTGAGTCTTCTCCAATAATACTATCTTCTGGATCTGAGTTGTGCCATCATTTTTTACCTCAAAAAACTTGATTACTTTCAATCCCTCCACTCAAAGTTGTATCCAAGTGAGGGGAAAGAAACAAAAAACCTAGAACTACAAATCCACCAAACCAAAAACCCTCCTGAGCTTGCTTTGTTCTTGGTTCTCTTTGGTTTGTGGGGAATCCTACAAAATTAGAGTTTCCTTGTGAGCTCCAAGATTGTGGATTGCCTCCAGGAGTTTGTGTAGGTATGGAGATCACCTCAAGATCTATCAATGGTGGAGGATCTCCCACTTCATGAGATCTCAAGTGGAGACGAATGCTCAAAGGGATCGTTGTGGCTCCACAACCTCTACAACATTGAGTTGAGTCATCAAAAGGACTTTAACTTAGACATACATCACCGAGTCTATCTGTTCCTTTCACCTTTAATAATTTTGTTCCTCGCCTTTACATGTGCTTGTTTTATTATAGCTTGTTTACTTGCTTGCTAGTTTAATATTGCATTATCGGATTGTTCATCTAGTTATATTTTAGGATAATTTAATTTATCTACAAATTATCCTTGAAATCAACTAATTTTATTAAAATTCATAGTAGCCTATTCACCCCGTCAAGTCAACATTTTATATCCTTCAACAGGGTAGATATGGTACTACTTTAAAAATCATAGGTGAAGATTCTACATGATTATGTAATTACCTTATGCACGTGTTAGTCTCTACTATCTAAAAAGGATATTGGGGTTCCGTTTTCTGCCCATGGCCGCACTACGTCTTCGCTTCGTCCAACTTCCCCCGTCTCCGCTCAATCCTTTGCGTTTAGCCCTCCCAAAAAGAGCATATCAACATCCAGCCGGGCATCCTCATCCTCTCTCCCACGCAGCCCGCTCCCAGGAAGGAAACTCACCACTGAATCTTCGAGCGCTCTCGTCTCCAAGCCGTGGAGTCGGGAAGGATGGCCGTAGAAGAGATGTGAGCCACAGCGAGCTCCACCGGACATGGCTCTCTCGATGCAACCTCCGCTCGCTTCCTGGCGCCCGTCGTTGTGTCAGATCCAGCGACTTGGATCTCGCACGCGCGTTTTGCGCTCCGCGGCCCGGTCTCACAGCGCGCCGCCCCGACCTACACGCCGGCAACATGAAGTATCTGTTGACCGGTGGCACGGTGGGCGACTTCCCGAAGCGGTGACGGCCAGCACATCAGCGTCGTGCTAGAGACGGGTGGCCTCTATTGTCCTCCTAAATCGGCACGTGCCTGGTTTCCCTAACCCATCCGGCTGCAAGAGAGTCTGGATAATGGCGACGGTTCCATACGTTCTGATACGTTTATACAATCCTCCCCCCTTTTCTATGAATTTATCTAATATATTTTGTTTAATAGAGGGACTGATATAAAGAAGATTTTAGAGGATATCCGGATGTTTGGCCGCCGTTGGGATACCTCCGAGTGCAGAACCGTTGCCGCTGCCACGTCGTCCATCTTGTTCCTCCCTCACCGGCAAGAGCGGAGGATGTTCAAATCCGGAGACTGCATGTGGCCGATGTGAAGGCGAGGTACACTACAGTGTCAAGCGTCCACAACCTGGGCTTGTTCAGGAGGTACTATAGACATTCGAATTAGCAAGATTTTGTGTGGTTCAATATCCAATTACTAAATAGGTTTGGACGTCTCACGAAGACATCATGGTGTAGTACCGGTCTTTGTTCGACAGACTGGTGCTTATTTGTTGGAGAAGTCCAGGACTCAATATTGAAAACATTGGAAAGCCATACTTGAACTAAATTTCAGAATCCTACTTTTAGTTATAGGTTGCGGAGAGGTTATGCAAGATAGAAAAAGAAGGGTGGAGGCCAAGGTAAATAATATCGTTTGCAGTTGGGACGTAGAAGAGTGTGTGCTGGTATGTTCTTGCTCTTGTCCTCTCAAATGCTTGCTTATTCGCAAGTTTAAGCGCTAAATGTAGGAATTCCAATATATCCCAGATAGGGTCTACAAAATGGGCATAATAGAATTAGATATGATTGCTTTAGGATCTATTGTTTATCTGACTGTCAACATCAATTTTTTGGGCCTGGTGGTCTTATGCCCCGTGCTACAATTGAACTCATGAATTGATCAAAGAAGCAATTAGAATGGCACTTAAGCTGTTCACCGCTTCCGTTTATGCAAATTCAGAGCAAACAAGAAATGGCTCCATGCAATTGCATAAGCACAATCACATTTTCAAATTCTTGAGCTGTACCGTGTATAATATTAGGGATTGTCGACATAGATTCCAAGTCATATATTTGTTCCCTCCTTTTATTTTATTGGAAGGTACCAAATTCTAACAACCCATCGTGTAGTAATCTTTAGGTATGACATTGATGGAATGATCTTGTAATTCTATTTTTGCACAAATAACTGATCACGAGAATTTCATTTCATTTCATTTGAAACATCTTTTCATGCACTGAAGTGATATGCTCAATTTTTAGATTGCAAGAGTGGCTGGCGCAGGGTCCAACAAATACTTGGCGCAGGTGTCCTCTTTGTTACGCGAGAGCTCGGAACAGCTCGGAAATTTTGCAAGACTTCTGAAGGCAGCCACGAAAACTCACGTAAAAAGAAGGTAACCAAAATCCATTCAAGTAGAAACATAATTTCCAAAGGTGTAATTAAAACATCAATTTTCCTCGTGATAAATGTTGTACTGAGACCTAGAGTTGTGGTGGTGTAGGATGATGACGGCCGAGAGCTACTGCAGACAAGAGTTGGCGGGCGGCGGAGGTGGAGGTGAGGTCATCTTTGCCATTAGGTAATCCCAACAGCTCTGTTTCTCCTCTGCTAACTTCGGCATCATGACCAACCTCAAGGCTATTCGATGCATCCACTTCGGCGTCAACGTCCTGGACACTTTCCTCCTTCCAATCGCTGTTGATTCGGGCCGCCTCCCCTCTCATCTTAACTCATCTGTTAGTTTTACATATATTGTTTCAATTGATTGATCGTAGATGATTCTGTACCTCTTATGGCTTCAAGCGAAACCAAAGCCAGAGTTGCATCAATTTAGAGGGGGAGGAAAAATAAAGATAAAGAATTATAGACTACATTAGCTTGTTATCTGCATTATCCAGAGTAGAAGCTTTGTATGCAGCTTAGGAGATATGAAGTAACCACAGTTTTAGCTCGGTTGGCACCCCTCCACACTTTTTACGAATACCAAAATCATGTTGAAGTGTGCAGCCACCTCCTGGAGCCTTAGATAAAATTTTATCAGATCTATTGTGAGGCAGTGTGATGGATTGATTCCAGAGTTGCAGCTAGCATCGCTGCACCATTGTCATATTGTCCTTAGTATTCAATCTCCCACAATATGCTAGAGAGGACAGAGGCACACAATGCCGTTGAAGCGGGCAGCCAACAGGCTGGAGCAATGTTACATTGGCTTATCTCTGGATAAACGGCAGTCAAAACCATTAGAAACGCTTGATCAGTGAGTAAATTTTTTAATTGCATCTCTCTAGCCTTGGTGCCTCCACTCTATTACAGAAAATGACTTATATATCCTTTCGTTTTTAGTGGTACGACTGCTTTGCAGATGTTTGTATTAAAGACAAAGCACATGGCATGTTTCAACTTCACTTGTTTGTATAAAATACACCGTTCCATAAAAAGCTGCACTTCAGTAGTGTGCTATACGTTCATATATTCTCTTGCTAAACTGATATTTTATATACTGAAGTGCAGCAAATTCAACGCCCATCCTCTCAAGATATTATGTGTGAAAAGCCTCAAGTTGCCATTACTTTTTTTAAACTGCTAAATGTCTCAGTTCGGCATTATCTAGTACTGTATCATAACTTATCAGTAAGAAGGCTCAATGTTTACGAAAGTTCATGTCCGTCAAGGTATAGCTTCATAGGTGACCCTTACGTTGTCTAAAATATGTTAATTTTTTTAATGTCCGTATTTATTTATGTGTACTGCAAGTTAATTGTTGGCAAGTTCTAATTAAGTAGACTAAAGAATTTCATATTTATGGTACACAGGTTGCACTCAGTTTTTTTTTGCTCCGAGGGTGTGCTTACTGGTGCATGTTGTCCTCATAATTGACTGGTTTTTCTACATGAGATGGTGCATGGAGGGGGCAAAGAGAGAACAAATGTGTTCTATGTTATCGTGATAAGACAATTGATAATCTATTTTTCTTTGTCCCGGTTGCAAAATACTACCTCTGTTCCAAATTATAAAACGTTTTGGTAGGCCATTGAATAACGTATCTCATGTATGATAGTTAGCGTTAACATCTGAATATAAGAGTCAATTTTTTGTTGTTGATCTCGCAACTATGATATGGACCCTCTGGAATGCTCATGACAATTCTTGCTTTCGGGCCTATTTCCCACTAATCCCATGGCCTAGATGTACATAATCTGCTATTGAATGCTCACTGGTCTAAATTGCAAAAAAAACCCGAAACAAATGGCTTGTCGGTAAGGATACCAAATACATGTGGCTATATCTGCACACCAGGGGTGTTTAATACATGTGGAAGTTGGGATCCGACGACCTTATGCCTCCAAGCATGAAGTTTTGGAGCATTTTCACAGGCTTGCTATGTTGGAAGTGGTGCTGCTCCGGCAGTGTCTTGCAGAAAGCTAGGGGGTGTTTTAGGTGTTCATTGTCCTGAGCATAGTTAACTTCCTCTTGCACAAAATTGTACTAGCCTTTGTATCATTTCATGCATTATATACAATTGCCTTGGGTTTTGGGAACATATTTGCTGTTAGGGGAAAATGGAAGGCCGTTTTGGCTTCCCAGAAATTTTATATACATGATAGCCTTCCTTCTCCACATTTGGATAAAGGAGCATTCTTTGCATCTTAGACGAATGCTCTTGAGACTACTGCAATTTGACTCTTTGAGGTATTAATATATTCACTCCTTTTTGAATTGTTTTTAGTGTTGAACATCTGTCTAATTAGTTTCCATTATTATTTTGCCTGGTCTCCTTTGCAACATGAAGTTCTTTGACGAAATGGATGAATACAAAAGTGGGTAGAACTACTTGAATTGCTTATTTTTCCTTTTCTTATTGCATTCCGTAGATTATATGATAATTAAGATTATTTTGACAGGCTTGAGGCATAAAAATGTTGCATGCCTTGGAAACAAGAGGAAAATTAATTGCAAGAGGCTCTCAAACCATACGGCTGTGGAATAACCAGAACTTACTTGCCCTGTTGAAAGAGCCATCTATGAGACAAACAACAAAAACCAAGTTCAGATTTGCATCCAAAGCCCGTGGTATGTTCAACAAGCAATCCAGTCCCACAAGTATGATAAGAAATCAGGGTTCCATGCACAACCTTTAGCAGGGTCAGGCTAGAATCTGCAAAGCCTAAGATTCATAATGGTTTCAAAACCAATGTGAGGCTAGAAGCAGCAAAGCCTAGGCCCCAGAAGCGTTACCAGGAAGATAAAAATGGTGTTTTACCCTTGTGTCACAATATTTTTCTTTTATCACTTCCACACACACACACACACACACAAACACACACACACATATATATATATATATATATATAAGATAAAAAAATACGAACCCGTTGCAACGCACGGGCATGTTCCTAGTACTTAAAAAATTGTAGACAAAAAGAGCATGTAGAATTTACTTTTTCGTGGAAGTACCGAGTGCGGCGAAAAAAGACCACATTTTTATATGGAACCATGTAAGGTCAGCTCAAGATTAAAGGATCAAAGTCCAAACTACATGACGGTTCATGCACGACAACTTCAAGATGATGATATCATTTTTTCGCCAAGGAAAAGTTTGTTATAGTTATGTCGAGTTGTGTGGTAAAACTTACTTTTTGTGGAAGCATTGAGTGTGGCGAAAAAAGACCATATTTTTGGATGGAGACATGTAAGCTGAGTTCACAATTAAAGGTTCAAAGTCCAAACTACATGACGGTTCATGCATGATGGCTTCAAGATGACGACATCATCTTCTTGCCAACGAAGATTGTTATTGTTATGTCGAATATGTGTACAATGGAACTAATTTTTTGAAGGGGACTGCTAGACGTCCCCCGCTTTCCATCCCTAGGGTCCCCAATTGTTGGATCAAATCAGATCAACGTACAGATCTTTTCCGTCCCGGTTTTGCTACAATGTAGCAAAAATATAGTCCCGTCATGCTTGTCCCTTACCTCGGAGACGTCGGCAGCGTATCGTTCAGCGTCTATGCTCACGTTCAGCGGCTGCTTGTCCTTTTCCCCAGAGACGCCGGTAGCGTGGCATTCATCGAGTGCTTATCCCTTTTCCCGGAGACGCCGGTCGTGCTCACGTCGTTGACGAGAAGGGGCGTGTAGATGAGGGAGCCGACGAGGTCCATCCCAAGTTGGAACGCGTAGGATGTGTCCCCGAAGACGACGACCCCGGACGAGGACGAGGACGTCGACGGGAGGCAGAACATGAATTTGGGGGAGAAGCAGAACATGGGGCGAGCTGCATTAGGAGCGTGAAGTGCGTGTAGCTGAGCGACGCCATGCCTCGTTGGTGGGCAGTTTTCGGCACCATTCGAGGTGTCGGCAATGCTATTCACGTGGTGGCAGCGCGATTAGAGACGAGACGAACTTCGGCGACCATGGCAGGGAAGGACGCCAGCAACAACGTGCCCTCGGCGAGCATCCCGGCGACTGCGACGGGTCGACCGGTGCGTTTTGCCTCGTCGAAGACGATGGTGGATGCGGTAGAGAAATTATACTCATCAGCCTCGCGGACGAGCAAATATAGGAGAGGAGGGGAAAATTATAGGAGTTAGATTTCTATATTTACTCGTCTAACCGAATTTGCGGCTTCGGTTAGTGACGGTTTCGACCTATAGAGGAGCAAATATGCTCGGCCAGCCGATTATAGGGGTTCGATTAGAGATGCTCTAAAATGTCCCAATATAGCAAATCTGATCTCACCGGAGAGCTCGCCGGAGATCTTGTAGCAAGACTTATTATATTGTAGCAAAACAACCAAACTTTTGTAGCAAAAAAATGTAGCAAAATCTGACACTGTACGTAGCACCGCCGGTGGTCTCGTAGCGACAGTGTCGGTCGCATGTAGCAAATCTAACGCCCGTTTGTAGCACCGACACCGGCCGCATGTAGCAAACCCGACATAGCTTGTAGCAGCGCTGTCGGGCACACGTAGCAACCCTTGACACTGGATGTAGCAGTGCCGCCGGCTACATGTAGCAAGTCCTGATGCGGAGTTGTAGCAGCGCCGTCCCTACATTGGGGAGGGAGCTTCGGCGTTGGAGCCTCGCAACACTAGCCCTCGGTTGCCTCACCGGAGAAGCTTGTGTTGTCACCGCAGGGTTGTGCCATGGCCATGGCGGAGCAACGTGGGCGCAGGATAGGACGAGGAAGAGCTTCGTCTCCGGCGAAGGGCGGGCAGTGCGGGGTGCGGAGGCGGAGCAACGGGCAGGGAGGTAGGGCGTCGGTGGCGGCCGGCGCTGGGCTAGGGCGGTGGCGGCGGCGTGTTCATGGAGCGAGGAAGAGGATTGTATGCAATGTTGTCTTTAGCCCCACTCCTTCCGGAAAAGGTGTGTCACGAGGATGAGCCGGAGGATGCGAGCGATGCGCTCCTCCGGGGGCACTGTATCCTTTTTCTTTTTTAAGGTATATATTTGGATGTTTGAGTCTAATGGAATTAATTGGATATTATAGACGTTGTTATATTTGTTATAGACTTGATCAAACCGAGATAATTTTGGATTTAAACTTCAATAAATTTAAAATCTCTCCGGTCCAAAATACTTGTCGTGAAGGAGAATTATTATTCGGTTCAGGCCGATCCAAAATTGAAATTTCAAGTGGAACAAGCTACTCCCTCCGATTCATATTACTTATCGTTAAAATGAATATATTTAGATATACTTTAGTGCTAGATACGTCTAATTTAGCGACAAGTAATATGAATCGGAGTACTAGAGTATGGTCTAAGCCTCTGGCCCCACTTACCAGTCACAGTTCGCATCGACCCATTTCCTCTGGTTTCCCAAATCTTCCCCATCCACGCGAAAGAGCCATCCGCCACCGTCTCCACCACACGGCCACAATCTCTGACTCTCCCTCCCTCCCTCCCTCCCCGCAACCAAGGAAGAAGGCGGTGGAGAACCGACGGGTGCCGCACACAGTACTCGTCCACCTGCCCCGGCGCCTTGCATGCTTCCGGACCCGGCGCCGAATACATCGGTGATTGCGGCGGCGGTCTAGCCGCGCTCGCCGGAGTTGTTGGCCCGTCCCGGAGCGACGCAGAGCACATGGCCGAGGCCGTACTCCACCACCTTCCCCTCCGATTCTGCGCCTCCACCTCCGCCTCATCGTCCCCGTCATCCCACTGGGTCCTCTCGCCCGGTTCGCGTGCTGACCTGCGGCGGACACGCTTGGCAGTTGCCGCCCCGCTTGGGCAGCCTTGCCGGCTCAAGGTGCGTGCGCGCTCTTGTTTCCTGTGGATTATGCCGAGAGGATTTTTCGTCCTTAACGGTGTGTTTGAGCTGTTGCGGCGGGGGAAGTTCGAGGCTCAATGTAGGGTTTTGGGGGCTTGGGATGGTGGGGTTGCAGAAGGCGTCTGGTCGCTTATTTGGGTGTTCGTTCTGGATTACAGAAAAACAAGAGTGTCCTGGTCACTTCGTGATGTTCGAGCATTTCAGTTACACACTATACCTGATTTCTTGATTTGGGTAATACGAATTACATGTAAAATTAACACGCCCGCTTCTATCCACTGGAACTGTATATGCCAATATTGGAAGTTGTTAATGTATCAAACTCCAAACTGCATTACTACTTCACCCTTGGTTGAGGCTGTTGAGGATGTGCTAGACTTCTTACTTAAAAAAATGCTCTGGGCATGGATAGGTCTCCTGCTTGCTGAGACTCTTTGATGGTGATGGACTTTTCATTTTTCTCATGCCAGGTCCATGCGGCAATTCGTTCAGAGACTGGTGAGCAACCAAAATGGTGGGAAAAGAATGCTGGTGCAAATATGATTGACATACACTCCACACAGGAGTTCTTGGATGCACTAAGGGATGCAGGTGACAAGCTTGTTATTGTGGAGTTTTATGGAACTTGGTGTGGTTCTTGCCGGGCACTCTTTCCAAGGGTAATTACCATTAATCCTTACTGATGTTTATATAACTATATTTTTTCGATAAAGGTTTATATAACTATATGCCATTTAATGTTGTTATTATGCCATGAATACTTTATGTGGAAAATTTGTTTCTCACATCCATAATGGGTAGATTTGTATTTTGTATCGACGATATTTACAATGCTACGATACTGGATATAGGCAAATACTCCCTTCAGTTGTAAATGTGAGGCTTAAGTTGTTGCAATCTTGTTCCAATATATAAACCTGCATTTGGAATTGAGGAAGGTTTTTCTTTTTCTACCATTTTGTCTTCCCTCTCTCAAGAACGTTTTGGTAAACACTAAATACACATACTAAATGTTATCTCTGTTATTCGCAAGAAATCAGCACTATGGATACCATGGTCATAACTCGCATATCTCTGTCATATGACCCTAATACCATGCTTGACCAAACTTAGTCTCCCAAAGAGAACAAAAGGGAGTATGTGTGAGCAAGATTTACCATGGTCTCCTGGCGAGACTAAGATTAGGATGGAATTCTCAAAAGTGCAAATGATAGTCCTGTTTTGCCCCAACTAACTGGCAAGAAGAAAACTTGTTTTTTTTATCCTTAGCAATCTATCATGGTGATGAGATCTTAATAGTTTCTGATGAGTTGTCCAATGTTACTGTTTTCTGATTGTAAGAGAGGTGACTGATTGATCGCCGAATAGTTGAACACTATGATGCATTAGATATGCTCAAAGGATATGGGGTAAGGATGATGACACACCGCAAGACCTGCTAAGCTTTGTGGAAAAAGTACAAATTCTACTGCTCAACTGGTGGCATCAAACAGAGGAAAGAACTAATTTTAGCCAGTTTAACAAATGAATCGTGCTTACCTGGATCATCGCTTGCATCCCTAGATATTGGCCTATAGTGATAATTTTAGGCTAAACTTTATTTTGCTGAACTGCTGGTTATTCCTGATAGTGTGTTGCTGAAAGTTCTCCTGTCCCATCCTGCCAGAGATTCCACCAAGTGTAATGTTAACTGCATTGGAGTCCTTTGCTGTTTGGGCAGAGATCTTCTCAGTTCTTCCCACTGTTCTACTAGGCTGCAAGTTTCACAGACACATCTGTTCTGAGAAATTTCATGGAATCTCCAAAGAAGTGCTGAAACTTCTTATGCCAAACCTGCTGCAATGAAATCACAATCAAGTGAGGGGGTATGTCGCCGTTTCTGGCCACAATAGAGAAGGCCAATTTAGTAAGCACGTTTAGCATTTGACAACCATTACACGAGTGAGCTAATTTTAGGTAATGTTAGTGCTTGATTGGCATCTAGCTGGTGAAAACTAGTTAACAAATCACAAGAAAATGAGAAGCCAAGGGCCTCTTTGGCCCTAAGGTACGTGTGCCACTGCTTAGAACTCTCAACTTTGATGCCACTGAAGATGCCCATTTCCCAAGTAACTCATCTGGTATTTCTTATAGAAGCTTATGGCCCTTTGGAGGCTGTTAGAAGGACTGGATTCAGCAGCCTACATAATTTATGAGCATAAGTTATTACCTGCTAAACTGTACATCCTAAGCTCATTGTTGTCAAGCTTCATGCACTAGCCAATGCAACCAAAAACCTGAACTGATGGAAAGGGCTAGGCAATCCACTTATACACTTCAACAATCCCCCTCATGTGTGATGGGAAAGACAAGTCAACACGTGTAGAGGAGACTTAGAGGTAGGCTCAAGGGCCTTGTACATGGATAGAGGGGGCAGCAAAAAATTTAGACAAAAATGCGAAAGCCAGGACTTGAACTCGAGACCTTAGGCTCTAATACCATGTCAAGCTTCATGCACTAGCTAACGCAATCAAAAATCCGAACTGATGGTAAGGGCTAGACAATCTTCTTATACACTTCAACAATTGTGTCTTACCATCTCATTTTGGCTCTTTCGTCAGTCTCACAGTTAGGTCTGCATATTCTGGGCATATATCATCATGGTGCTAGTGTGACAGGTCTTGCTTGGTTCATGGTGCTTGAGTGACTCGGCTGCATAGCTCAGTAGTATGATTTTTTTTTTGCTCAGTAGTATGATTGAGGTCGCCCTTGAATAAAAAGGCAGCTTGCTTGCAATTTGGAGACGACTCACCTTGCTCAGGCCTGTGACTAGTGGTGCCAGGGGCTTTTAACTACTAACTTAACCTTGTCCTAGTTGTTTTCCTTAAACATGGTTTATCGTTGCCATCTGATATCCCCTACCGTCTTACATTCTGAGGAGAGGGCTTCATAAAATACTGTTCTAAAATTAATGCCATCTCAAATTTCAATGCAGCTCTGCAGGACAGCTAAGGATAATCCTAGCATTGTGTTCTTAAAAGTAAATTTCGACGAAAACAAACCTATGTGTAAACGGCTGAATGTGAAGGTCCTCCCTTTCTTCCATTTTTATCGTGGATCTGATGGGCAACTGGAGGCGTTCTCATGTTCCTTAGCCAAGGTAAGCATGCACCACCACATTTTTGTAGGTTAACTATGGCTTCACCTTGTGAGTAGGTAATATCTGATCATAAGCCATGATGTATCAGATTGTTGGGAACTCCTGTCTCCAGATGCATAAGCCTGTTTTAGAGAGGCTTCTTTTGCAAATGTGGCAGTTTATCATTTTGTTGTTAAGTGACGTGTTTTATTGTAAAAAACATGGGTTCATAATTTAATCATTTGGGACCTTAGGTAGGTACTAGGTAGGCACTGAAGAATCTAAAATTTCTTTGTAAAGTTCTGTCCACGTTCAATGCACTCTTATCATGTTTGGGTTCTGCTTTACAGTTTCAGAAGCTGAAGGATGCCATTGCTGTTCATAACACCGACCGTTGCAGCATCGGTCCACCTGTCGGAGTTGGGGATGTGCTTGATAGCTCAAGCCCTCAGGAGAAACCTGCAGAAGCTAGTACAAGCTAGCCCCTGGTAGAAACCGTCTTTTTCTATGTCTGCTCATTTTCTTGACCCACTGCAATCAGCTTAGCAGAATCTTCAGTTTTCCTGGATGGAGGAGGTCACTTTCGCATGAGATGTTGTGAGGATTACTGTTTTACTTTTAAGGAAGGAAAATGTGTATTGTAGCTTGTCAACTGTTCCTTATGCTTGGCGGAAGAATTATACTAGTGTTGTATATCAATTTAGGGGGAGGAGTCGTGGACAGTAGAACACCAACCTGGAATTATTTCTACTTTCTAAAACCAATCCCGACCACCTGGTCTTGTGAATTTTATGCCGCTGCTAAGAGCTTTGGGTTAGCCGGGGCGATGGCACGATGAAGCCGGCGTTTGACTACTTTCTGCCATTGCAGTCATCATCATCCCAGCCACACTATCTGTAAATTGCTTACCAAAATTTGCAGGGGTCACTTTATTGTTGTGCTCTTTTGAGAATACAATCTTAGACATGGTCATTTTATGGATGCTTTTGGCATGGATTGTGATAATCTCCTGCGTTTGGACATGGTCCTGAATCATAGGCGGACCAACCGTCTCTAAGCGTGGGCATATGTCCATACTTCTGACCGGCCGACAAGCCTAATTTAATAGCAATTTGATAAAAGATAGTGTCACTAGCCTTGAAATACACGCTTTGAATAATTCTTAGACCCGCCACTATCCTGAATGATAATAATTTAATTTTCATTGGAATTCATGAAACTCAGTTGGAAGAGTTTAGTGAGTGTGGCTAGATCAAATACGTGCTAGGCAGCATTTCTTTTGGCATGTGCTACCATCTTTCGGGAGGTCCTAGGGGATCCTTGTTGGGGTCAAAACAGCCTTGTATGAGGTGATAGAAGTAGAAGAGGGGAAGTAATTTGTAAGATGTTTGATCAAGAATAGAGATGATGATGATTTTAAGTGGAATCTGGTTATTATATACGATGCAGCACAAATGTCTTGAAAACAATCTTTTCCTAGAGGATTTGCTCACTTATGTACAACTAGATTCTCCACCTTGTTTGAAGGTGATTTTAACCTAATAAGAATGCTAGTAAGAAAAATACTGCTGGTGGACTTGGCAGATGGAATGGATCTTTAACATTATCATTGAAAAAAGTAACATGATGGATATACACCTAAATAATAGAAAATATACTAGGTGTAAAGACCATGAGGTGCGTACTTATGCAAAATTAGATAGGTTCTTTGTAACTATGGATTGGATACCCTTCATCACAAGTGAATATGGATTGGATTGAGCACTACCCTTTATCACAAGTGACTCCCTTGACTAGGGAGATGTCTGATCACACTCTGTTATTGAACACTAGTAGTGGGGTGTGTAAAACTTTCCATTTAAAATTTGAACTATGTTGGTTGTCGAGGGAGGACAATCATGATGTGATTAAATCTGTTTGGGGGTTTCCAGCCGGAAACAGAAATGCCCATTAGGAGTGTACTTGGAGGTTGGCTCAAACTAGAAAGAAATTAAGGGGGTGGAATAGAAACATTGATGCAGAATATAGGAAGAATAAAAGATTGTCCTAAATCCTGGATGACCTTGATAAATTGGCTGAGACCAGTGATATTTTGATATAAAGAAGAAACTTAATGAGTTAATTAAAGAGGATAACATTAAGTGCTTCTAGAGAGCTAAGAGTGCTAACCTAAAGTTAGGCCAAACATGCACTAGATATTTGATGAATAAAGCTAGTGGGAGAAAGAGGAAGAACAAGATAGTGCATTTTTCATGATGGTGATGACCTAATAGAGGGTGATGAGGATCTCTTGTTTCATGCCACTATTTTTTTATAAAGTTTTTTTAGCCAATCAGAGAGATCCCATGCAGGGATCGATTTTGATTTCCCCAAATTAGTGAGTCAGAATGATCATCTCACTAGGATATTTTCATTTGAAGAAATTTAAGAGATAGTTTTCTTTGGCTAGAAATAAAAGTCTTGGTCCTATTGGTTTACCTAGGGAATTTTATCAGTTTTTCTAGGATGGTATCAAAGTTGCTTTGAAAAAATTGTTTCATGATTTTGTTGTTGGTAAGTTGGACATTGGTAGATTAAACTGGTACTATAACACTCATTCCAAATTGTGAAGATGTTGTTGTTATTCAAAAGTTTAGACCTATCTGCTTAATGAACACTAGTCTTAAAAATGCTTACTAAGGGTTTAAATATAGAATTGCCCGTGTGGCAGAGGAGATTATAGATAAAACTTAGACAACCTTTATGAAAAATAGATTCATTCTGGAGGGTATCAATATTTTACATGAAGTATTGCATGAATTTAAAGTTAGGAAAATGTCTAGAGTCCTTCAAAGTGGACTTTGAAAAGGCTTATGACAACATTAATTGGGCTTTCGTATACAATGTGATGTTAAAATAAGGCTTTTCTCATCATTTGAATGATATAATTTTTAGCATCATAACTAGTGGCAAGGTTAATATTAATACTAATGACCCGATGGGTGCTTTTTTCCTACTTATATATAGAAGGGTGAGGCAGTGTGACCCCCCTCTCACCCACTTTTTTAATGTAGTTGTTGATACTTTGAGTGTGATGGTTGTAGAACAAAATGGTTTGATTATAGGTCTAGTCCCTCATTTGCAGGAAAATGGCATTGCCATTCTCTAATATGCGGATGATACTATATTTCTGTTGGGTGAGGGGTTTTAAAATGCAAGAAATCTTAAATTTCTTCTTTGCCTTTTTGAACAAATGTCAGGGTTGAAAATCAACTTCTTCAAAAGTGAAGTGTTTTGTTTAGTCAAGTGCACACATCAAGAACATATATATGAGGAAATCTTTATTTGTCGGTCTGGTAAATTACCTTTAAAATATTTGGGTGTGCCCATTGACAAAAAAACTTAACATTCACTAGAACCCGTTGATGATAAAATGGAAAAAAGATTGGTATGTTGGCAAAGAAAACTCTTGCACATAGGCTCTAGAGTTATTCTTTTGAACTCATGTATGTCCACTGTTCCTATGTATATGATTTCCTTTCCTTTTATAGGGTGCCTGTGGGTGTCAAGAAAAATGGGATATTTTTAGAAATAGATTATTATGGCGGGAAACAAGGGGTTAGGAAATATCATCTTATGAATTGGGAAACGTTTTGTTCTTCTAAAGATTTAGGAGGACTAAGTGTTTTGTTTAATAAACAGAAGTTTATTGTGTAAATGCTTATGCAAATAGGATAATGAGGATGCATCTTGGCAAGGGATCTTGAAGAAAAAATATCTTCAAAAAGAAACTTTGTCTCGGGTTGGTGAAAAACCTAGGGTATCACAATTCTGGGTAGGATTGATGAAAGTTAAACCTATCTTATACATATTCTATGATAGGATCTTGATATCTCGGAACAAAACCAGATTTTAGAAAGATGTTTGTCATAAGAAAAAGAAAACAATGGGTGAATTTTTCCAAGGTTGTATGGCCTGTCATTTAATACAAATATCCCAGTTGAAAGGGTTGTACAATCTTTTGGAGCTTGCCTTGTGTTCAGGAGGTGTTTGTGGGGTGACCTGGCTATAGAATGGGTTAAACTTCTTGACATCATTCATGGAGTAAATTTGGGGGTTGGTGATGATAGAGTAGTATGGAAATTATGAAATAAATGATTTTCTATGAAAAGTCTATGTAATACTCTACAAACTAGAACACCAGTTAAAGTTCTCCAAAAACTTTGGAAACTCAAACTACCTGCCAAATAAAGGTATTTCTTTGGTGTTTGATGTGGGGAAAAACTCTAACAAAAGAAAATTTGAAGAAAATGGGGTATACTGGGGATGGAGAATGCATGTTTTGTGCTTCTAATGAAAGCATTGATCATTTATTCTTCATTTGTCCCATTAAAAGATTTATATGGAATATGCTTTAGTGTGCTTTTGGCATCCCTAGTCATCCTAGGAAGATGTATGATGTGGGTAGGTGGATTGCCAAATTACAAGGGAAATATAGAGTAGCACAAAAGTTTTCTTAGTTATCTTTCGGTTCATTTGGAAAACTAGAAATAAATCTTTCTTTAACAATGTGATGCCTAGTGATCTTTATGATATAATCTTCATGATTTGTCATCGGATGACTTATTGGAGTGAAATGCAGAAACCAAACATTCAAAAGGTGCTGCGGGGAGGTGATGATGTCCAAGGAAGTCTTCAGCAGAGCGAGAGGCTTGTCTCCATTATGTTGAAGAATTTCCATGGTACATCTTCATAAGGAATCCGAGTTTGTGAATTCTACTGGAGTGTGGTAGAACTGTTGGTGTTTTGTTGAAGTTTAACTTCTGTTGTACCTACCTTGTGTTGGTTTCTGGTTAGTTTTTTGTGTGTTTTCGATGGAGAGCATGCTGAAAATGTAATAAACTCTAGGGGAGGGAGGGGAACCCCTTTGATAAAAAGATAAATTTGACTAGTTCTTGTGTAGTTTATTATTGTTCGAGAAACTTTTTTCTTTTACTAGAGTACTCCGACAGCGAACCATATTTGTATGGAAGGTAGCTGGAAAACTACAAGAAGATCACTCCAATCTCGTACAAAAGAGCGAACCAAAACCGTAGAAGCTATACACATAACCAAACTACTTGTGAGTCATGACTCCCTATTCCCTATCACTCCTGCGCTTGCTTCTTTCCATTCCTCAAACTCCATGAAGTATGTTTCCAGCTATAGAAAAGAGGAACCAGCGAGTTACTGACCTTCTTGCTCTTACAACATCTCCACCGGCGCCTCCCAACGGGTGACCTGCAAGCGCCCCGACAGTTGGTTTGGGAGGCACTGCCCAAACTTCCGGTAGTTTGGGGAGGCCGTCACACACCGACGCCCCCAACGATCACACGGCCAGGAAATACGAAATGAAATGAAATTCATTCAAATTTAGGATATTTTACATGATTTGAACGAACTTTGTGTGAATTTAAACCTGAATCACAGTTTGGTCATTTACTCCTTCACAGGAGTTCTTGGTGTCGATCCATCGTCCGAGGTAATCTCGGCAAGTTTCTCCGGCTTTCTGGGTGCAACGCTGTAGGTCTCCTACCGTACAGGGCCTCCAGTATGTGGCTTCGAAATTTCGAAAGAACGCACTTTGCATGTCATATCAGTTGTGGATGGTGTTCTCCGGAAGTTCATTGAGCCATGATCATGCCGTCTTCCGCAACATAAGTGGGAGATATCGGGTTGCGACCAGGCTATTTCCGCCTTTGGCAATACAACAAGCTTGGAAGAAATCCTGGAGCCAAGTATCTGGCCGAGCTATACCGTCGTAGGCTTGGATATGTCTTGAGATAGCAAATCCTTCCGGGAATTTTGTAGCTCTTATGCGTGGTCCGAAGCATTTTGGGCCCACGTATATATCATCATTTTCGTAGCGCCACACCTCTATATTGGAATTAATCCTATGCCTTGCGTCATTTGGGGATAATGATCGTCCCGAATGACGGCTATGGCTGCGGTGCCTTGGAGCCGGACTTTGGCTTCTGCCACCACCTCCTCCACCACGACGCCCTCCTTGGCCTCCTTGGGAGCCGTTGTGATGGCTACTTGGCGGAGAGGGTGGAGCAACTGGATTATTTCCGGCTGATCGCCGGCCTCCATCCGGAGCATCATTATTCCGGTTCCGGGGAGGATCTTCATTGTGACGAGCCCCCTGCCGGTTTGATTCGGCATGGTGTCCGTCATTTCTTCGCCCGTCAGCCGGACGGCTTGCATGTCTAGGAGGTGGCATTCTTTGTCGGTCCTCCTCCTGACGTTTCTCTTTATCTTCGTCCCTGTGATCCTTCAACTCTCGCCGGAGAGGATTCCCTGGATTCAGTGCAGCAATTGCCTCTTGCTCCGCAACTGGGTTAACGTTACGCCAATCACGTGCAGCTTTGTGGTGCTGTCCTGAAGATCCGGTTCTTGAGTAGTTGTCTTCCCGACGGTCAGAACGATGGTGCTGTTCCAGAACACGTTGGGGTCTTATGTCAGCCCAGGCCGGATCCATGCGACATTGGTCAGAATGGGAGACCAGCTTTTGGCTTCCGGACAGGGCGACCTTTTGCTGCTCCAGACCCTTGTTGAGTAGCTTAATGCCCAATCGGATTTGCTCTGGGCCTGGATTAGCAGATAGGATTTCTCGAGCCGCAACGGTGTTCTGTACTGGTGTCGTATACACCCAATCCCCGTTGCTGTCGCGCCGAGGCATCCCATGTTCTCCTCCAAAGAGGACTTTGTGAATCTGCGGGAACTAGTCGTCATGAGTATGACGTTTCCTGGTCTTCTGATGTTGCCTAGAGTTGTACTTCTCCGCAGTTGCCATGCATTTCTTTTCTTCCTCGAGATTTTTGGCTTCATCGAGGAGTACTTGGCGACGCGCTTCTAGGGCCTGGGTCCTTTCGTCCAGATCTTCAGCAGTAAGTTCTGCAGCTATAGGAATAGGTGTGGTTAATGCAACATCGATGAGTTTACGCGCACCTTCAGTGATCACGTGTCCATCCACCGACTCTTCTTTGGGCTCGTCTGGGATAAGTGCTCCATCCGAGTCTTCTTCGTATTCCTCGGCAATCACCTCCTCTGCCGGAGGGTCTTTTGCCGAGGTCTTGTTCTTCTTGTTCCTTTTCTTTTCCTTCTTGGCAGCGCCGGTAGCAAAGACGACTTTGGGCCCGTTTCCCTGAGTCAAACTTTGATCGGTACTTTCGGCCATTTGGTTCTCGGGATCATCTCCGAGATCCATGTTGTCCTGTGCTTTGGGAGAGCTTTCTCCGGATCCTTCGTCCATGTCTTCTCCTTTTGCAGCAGCTGTGGAGTTAACCTCCTCTTGATATTCTGCGGAGAACTTCCAGAAATCTGCCGACGTCATCGAGTCATCCGAGGATGCCGGTAATTTGACGCTTGTTCCGATAGCCTCCAGCATGGAGTCGGTGTTATCTCCAGCATCAGCGAAGCCGGATCCGGATCCCACATATCTGACAAAGTGCAACGCGCCCCTCCTGAGATAACTGCGGTCTTCATAGTAGGCTTCGTTGAAACGTTTGATGGTCTCGAGGATTGCATCTACGCCTGAGTTTTGCATCATCATGCATCTTAGTGTGTATCTCAGGAAAGGCCTGTCCGTCCCGGCGTCATCAGAGCCGGAACCAGCTTTGTTGTTATGCTCCTCCTGGATTTCGACTTTAGCGGGTGGGTCGATCTGGGATTCGGTCTCTCTAGGGAGATCCACTCCAGATTCAACTTGGACCGCCAGGTCTGCTTCAAGCTCGGATTTCTCCACTATCTCCGCAACTGGTGCGGGCTAGGTGGGATTAGGGTTTTCTGAGATCCGGAACTCTGCCGCCTCTGCGGACAAAGGGGACCCAGAAGTTTCTTCTGCCTCTATCATCACCGTTGGGGTGGGTGGGGCAGGTTCAGCGAAAACGATATAAACATCGATCTCATCAAAATACATGATGGTGTAGGTGGTCACGGCTTCCCTAGCAGGAATCCAAGTCTCGTCAAGAACAATGAGAGGGACGTCACTAGCGTAGAGGATGCGACCAATGGTGATAGTCTCGCTGATTCTGATTCTTGTAGATTCCGCTCGGAACGCAGATCCGAAGCTCACTTGCCCCACGGTGGGTGCCATCTATCGTCGGATTGATGACAAGTACGCCATGAGGGGGTCCTCGAGGCGTGCGTAAGAGAGGGGTGTGAGACGTACGGTGTTCTGGGACGATGAGCACACAAGTTTACCCAGGTTCGAATCCGCCGGCTTTGGACAGATCCTACTCCTGCTAGCAATCTAGTAATACGGCAGAGCCGAAATATGGGTTACAAGGGGTTCGCCTGTGCGAGTTGAGATTGTAGATTATTGGGTTGCCCTAAAGGCTCTCCCTAGGATGGATTATATAGATATCCGGCCTAGGGTTTACATGAGAGATCTATCCGGCTACGACTAAGAGTCGGTTACAGAGTACATCTTGAAATACAAGTAACACTACGGGCCTATGTCGGTAAGTCTTATGGGCCTTCCCGTACCCGGACTGGACTCCGTCTCTTCTCTCTGACTGGGCCGCCCGTACAACAAAGCTCTAACCCGAAGTGGGCCACCCTGGTCAGTGAGGAACTGTGAGGATACCCGGAAAGTATATCCCCAACAGGGCCGGGTTTGCGCCACTAGTGGAGATGCTCTTACTCGTTTACACTTCTCAAATTCCCCAAATATGTTTCTAGCCAGGGAAACAACAGAGAGTTGCTACTGAATGTTGCCAAACCAACACTCCTCCATTTTGAGAGGGTCATAAAGATCAACATCACTACTAAGTCAAATCTTTTCTTTTGTTCGCAATAAACTTTTTTCCATTTATTACATCATCACCAAATCATTCCTAACCAACTAGTGCAAACTAGCTAGATAAACGGCGGCATCAGTCGGACGTGATGCGCTACTGCCGGCTCCTCACCCTAGCATCGTTCCTTTCAACTCCTGCTTCCGGTGGCTCCCGCTTCTCTTGTTTGGAGGAGGTAGATGAGGCTGGATTGTCTGATGATGACCATGTGGTTGTGCAAGTCGCATAAGCGGTAATCATCGTGAAGTTGTCCGGTCCCCGTCATTTCAATGCAATGAGAAGCCTGACAAGGAGCGTTTGGACATGTTCTGGGAAGGCGTCGGTTTTCCATCCCCGTCGTCTAGATTCTAGGAAAGAAAAGATGTCGCGGAGGTGGGTCTCGCAAGGTGAGGCTTTGTCGTTGATGTGTAGGTTGCTGGTGCAGCTGGAGGAAGGATCTTTGGGGCTAGGCCAAAGAAGAGCAAGGTCTTCGTTGCTATCAAGATCACTGGAGGAGTTCCCATCAGGGCGGCATCGAGGCTCTTCTTCTTCACTGTTAGGGCTACGAATCGTGCAACCACCGCGCATGGGCCCCTAGAAGGGACCCCTGCCTCAAAGACTTGTCACTCCACCTCCTGTGTTGGGCATGTTCGTTGATTGTGTGGTGCCGGCAGGCGGTCACCATCCATTGGTAGACAAGCATGCAACCAGTGATACGATCACGGAAATTGTGGATCATGATCCGGATTATACACCTCAGGATGCCACTGTCGATCTACATGTGGATGATCTGAGCCGTCAAGGTCCTTGGGAGCATCTAGGTCATCTCTTCAAGGGCTTGTGGGGCCTGGTGTCCTACCCTAAGTCTCTGACCCATGTCAACTATGGTTCCAACCTAGCCGCCTCGTCAATGCCTCCTTATCAAGCATTTCTATCATGTGATGCCTCGCTCGAGCCCATTTCACCATCCGTTATTGCATCTGTTACCGACTTTCCCTCACACCATCATTTGACCTTGTTGTTCAGGTCGTCGTTGTACAAGCAGTGGGTGCCACCTCTCCCATTCCAGAGGACATTCACCAAGGTTGCAGCAATCAAGCTCATGTCGAGGCCTCCGTAGCGACTACCGACACCTGGGGGTAATGCCATGGGACACATCTGACCGCTAATGCTTCAAGAACTGCAAGCCCAACCTAGGCAGATTCCTCGTCCTGCTCCTCTAGGTTAGGTTGCCACTAGTGGGAAACAAGCCATGTCAGGGTAGTACATGGATCACAGGGGATCGGGGCACCGCTGCCGCTGCAACCTCCATCTCGACAGCCCAGCCTCCTGACATTCATGCCCCCATAGAAGATACCCTATGTGCAATATCTTCAGGTACAACACCAGCAGTTCCTGACATTAGTTTATCAACACAATTTTAATAAGGGTTAGCATGTGCCGCCTAGTTTCCTAACGTTTCAACTATAGTTGTCAAGGAATCAGCCAGCACGGCAGGCCAGTGTAGTAGCTGAAAGGAATATGCCCGAGAGGCAATAATAAAATGGTTATTATCTTATTCCATGTTTATTTCTCAGGCTATAATTGTATTAACAAGAAATGTTAATACATGTGTGTTTAATAAACAAACCGAAGTTCCTAGTAATGCCTCTCATCTAACTAGCTCGTTGATTAACATATGATCATGGTTTCCTGATCATGAACATTGGATGTTGTTAATGACATGATCATACCATTAGAAGAATGATATGATGAACATACACCCAAAGTAGATTTAGCAATACAATCTAGTCATTAAGTTTACATTGCTACATCAAACACATACGGAGTATTCCTAATCTTTAGACCATGAAATCATGTTAATTTCTAACAATGGAAGAGTACTTTGATAACATCAAATGTCACACCGTAACAGGGTGACTATAAAGGTTGATTTAGGTATTCCAAAAGTGTTATATTGAGGCTCATGGATCAAGTGTGGGATTTATCCATCCTAATGACAGAGATATAAACACTAGGCCCTCTCGGTGATATCACATCAACATCGCTTGCAAGCACGTGACTAGGTCACAGGGATGTTGTATCATAGAACGAGTAAAGAGTACTTATCAGGAACAAGATCGACCTAGGGTATGGCTGATACCTATGATCGGATCTTGGACAAGTAAAGTATTGTGAGACAAAAGGAATTAGACACGACGTTGATGGTTCACACGATCATAAGAGTCATCATTGAATGTGCAAGAGTCAGTACAGATCTCCAGGTCCCGCTTCTGATTATTGATAAGAGAGGTGTCTCTATCATGTATGCATTATTCGTGAACTGTAGGGTGACACACTTAAGGTTCTCCGACACTAAGTGGTATATAAAGCATATCCGAGAATAAATTTGTTAGAGCTAAAATTGTTTCGATGATCACCGGAATTGTTTTGGGTCAAATCACTTAAAATGGTTTAAGGTGTAATATCAAAACAATGCAAGGGGTTTTATGTGAATGTTTGTTAATTAAATTAATTAATAAAATTATGAATAAAATAAATAAAAGAGTTTTATTTAAAGATAAAAATACGTTTATGCTAATGGGTAATTAATGCATGTGAGTGGAGGAGATGTTTATGTGAGTGGGATGTCCACTCACATGAATGAGGGAAGAGGTGGGGGCACACCCATGGCCGACAGCCAAGCCCCATGGGCATCCCTCCCCCCTATAAAAGGAGCCCTCCTCCTCCTCTCTAGATGCACCACCTCCTCGTGAAGGTTCTCTTCCTCCTCTAGCATTTTCCTCATAGCCACGGATTAGCGAGGTACATGTTCTGTTGGATTCTTAGAGTAAGATTTATCTACTCCTTGTGCTGCTTTGCTGGAGTGGAGGCATGGAAGTTGTTGGGATCCATACGTGTGCTCGAGGACGGATGTGCTGCTGGTTTGCGGTGCTCTTCAACTCGATCTTGAGATCGGCAAGTGATCGACTACATCAATAACGAAATCAATTTTCATAAAAGGATTTCGGTCTTTGAGGGTTAGTTTTTCTGGTTACCCTCTTACTCGTTATTAGCATCTACTAGATTAGATCTGGGTGCAATTGGCATTCTTATCGTAGGGAATTTTTTGTTTTCTATGCTGCTAACCCTCCAATAACACCGCCAAATAAAAGGAAGAAGAAGAATTCTCAACCGAGTACTATGCAACAATTACCCATCCACTCTCATAGTGTTTCGATTCAAGTGGACCAATAGTTTTCTCAGGTGGCTTATGTACCAGTGTTGCAAGTTGGTGTGTTTTCTAGTCCTTCGGTTGGCGTTGTCCCTCTGACTGTACATGTTACTACTCCAATGCCCACAGTTGATCAGTCCAACACACATGTGTTGCCACATGGTAAGGTAAAAAAATCTATTAAATGCTGGAAGTGTTCTGTTGACTCACATGCAACTAAGAATTGTCATGTTCAACACTACTGCTTGGTTTGTGATAATACCGCTCATCCTACTACTAGATGCCCAAATTTGAAGCTTCTTAGGCCTTTAGCTTTTGGGACTAGTAGTGGGACAAATGATACTATATTCCTCTAGCCGCCTAACAGTGTGTTCAAGGGACACCTTGCACCCAAGCGCTCCCCCATTGCAAAGGTTACAATTACTAGGGAGATGGTACCTGCGGCCAGCATTAAGTCACATATGGCAAGGATATGCCTACTTAATACTTAGTGGAAGTGGGAGGCCCTCATAAATGGGGAAGATTGTTTCCTGGTTAATTTTCGTTCTTTCAAGGATCAAGAAAGGGTTGATGGAATTCAAATGGGGGTTCCTTCATTGAGTGGTTATTTCAACATCAGTGTTTGGGAGGTTCAATACATCCAACACAACTTTGAGTTGCCATAGGTCTGGGTTCATGTAAAGGGGGTGCCACATACCGTTAGGCACTTCCATGGGATTTGGGCCATTGGTTTTGTTTTGGGCACTATTGTGGATGTTGATTTGGTTGCTCTACATAGTCATAATATCGTATTTATCCTTATGGCTATTATGGACCCAAATTTTCTTAGAAAAAAGGTGTATGAAAAAGGTTCGTACATTGGTGTTACTGCTACACTCAGGATCAAGGGCTATGACTTTATTTTTCGGCGTGAGAATATTAACTTCCTTATCCTAAATTCACTTCTACGCAAAGGTGATGGTTTTTATAATGAGGATCAAAATGAAGATAAGGAAAAGGATGTCATTTTGGGACAAGGCAGTACTTCTGGATATCTTGCGACCAATATGGAGGTTGATAGTTCTCATACTCAGGGTAGCCACTATTCTGGTAAAACAGTGTTACACCTTGCTATAGATTCTATTATCATGGCTATGACTCCTTTCAACCCCAATCTTCAAACTCTGAGAGGTAAAGAGATTGTGGCGAGTGCTTGAGGGTTACTATTCTTTTGAGGAGTTCGTCTACCTTTGCTTCCAACTCAGCAATCCAGGCTACGCATGAGCATGGCAGAGATCTCTTCGTGCCGGTAGTTGGGTGATGCACGCCAGCTTCAGCGGCAGGGGGCCAGCCCATGATGGAGATGATGCGGTCGGCGTCAGATAGCAACTACACTTCTGGGTGCCGGCTACTTCACATGCGATGACTGCCAAGGAGGCTTATTCTATAGGGCCCAATTCCACTTCTGTGTCATCGCCTGCTACATCGCTGTAGCTTGCTAGGCCGGTTCTCGCGCCAGCTGTCGGGCTACTGACTGTTACACTTCTACAACTTTATAGTGGGTTGCCTGCTAGGCCACGACTAGCATCACTATTGGGCATGTGAGGACACCAGCAGCCCCAGTGACTAAGGCTTTGACGGGGAGGGGATTGCGACATCAACACCACCTCCCCTGCCTTGTGAGGATGACGTGCTGCTGGGGAATGGAACATCTTCAGCAGGAGGGGCTTCGACACCGATAGTGCAGCCCCTAACACCTGTGTTGATCTCTACCGTTGTTCCTGCAGGGAAAGATGCTTCTTCACACCCATCACTGTCTTGCGCTGGTAGGGGTACAGTCACTCCACTGCCCACACCTTCCACGACCACTAATATACGTTGAAGCAGGAGCCATGGTTGTGCGGTGAATGGGATCTTTGTGACTGATGAGGATACTTTACAGAAGCCCATGCATAGGAAGGCTGATCATAACCTTGACTACTCATGTATACCTCCTTATTCTAATTCCAAATGTTTTATATATTTTTTAACACCAGTTATGTCTTCTAAGTTAAATAAAGTAGGTATAAATCTTGGTAGAAATGAAAAATAGATTTCTATTTCTTTTAGTGTCTTGATGCATATGGAATTTGAACGTCTAATAGTTATTTCTAAAGCTTTGACAGTTTCTTGCACCACATATACAGATGATGAGGATGCGATTGCCACATCAAATGGTCAGGTTCTATCACATCGTGTAGGTTCAGTGTTGGATGTTTGTTTAGATGAGGTTCATCTTAGTTCATTATATGAAGTAAAAGCATTAGGCCGGGAATCTGGATCTTCCTCCCATAAAAAGAATAAAAAGGTTATGGAAGCATGCTATTGTTCCAAAAAACTTCAATTGTTTCCCAATGAATGACATGTTTTCTAATAGTAGAGGTCTTCATGACCTAGCTAAACAAGTACACATTGCTGATTGTATTCAGGATCATGTTTTGGATTTTGTGGCCATTTCGGAAACGATTAAACGAGAGTATACACAAAGTTTTCTTAACCGCCTTTCAGGCAGTATCGACTTCATGTGGCATTCTTGTCCACCTTGTGGACGGTCTAGTGGCATCCTTGTTGGTGTTACGACTAGTTTATGGATGTTTTGGCTTGTTCAGAAGGGCTGTATCATGTTAAACTCCATATCTGTAATAATGCTGATAACTTACATAGAGTCTTGTGGCTGTGTATGGTGCTTCCTAGGATGAATTTAAGGCTGATTTTCTTTGATAAATGGTTAATCTAGCAGAAGATAACCCATACCCAATTTTAATTGGAGGGAATTTTAACTTGTTTAGAGATTCCCATTCGAGAAGAGCAATGGCCGGTTTAATGAACATTGGCCCTTCTTATTCAACACGTTCATTGATAGCTTGGATTTAAGGGAGATCTCAATGGTTGGAAGATAGTTTACTTGGGAAAATAGTCTTCCTGACTACATACCAAAAGTTGGACTATGTACTAATGGAATCTGGTTGGGAAGAGAAATTTCCTATGGTATCAATACATGCTCTGGAACGTATTGTGGCTCTGTCAGACCATGCTTCCATTCTATTAACCATTGGTACCCCGAGACATTAGTGTGTTCACCAGTTCAAGTTTGAACTTGGGTGATTACACCGTGAAGGGTTCTATGAGATGGTTAAAAATGTATGGGAAAGACCTGTTGTTGGGTGTACCCAAATACAAAGGTGGAATTATAAGATGATATGATAGGCAAACACCTTGGTGGCTGGGCAAGACATACAATATGCATTCTTAAGCAAGAAAGCTATGACTTTCATCCATTATTGATGACCTTGAAGCATTAGCTGAAGTTTGTCCCCTATTTGTGCATGAAATTGAGTTTAAGAGCCAATCTGATGCACAAATAGCACAACTTCTATGTGAAGAGGAGATCAAATGGTATCAACTGTCCAAAAGTCAATTCATTATGGAAGGATATTCAAATACAAGATACTTCCATAATATCGCCAATGACATACATAGGAAGAAACTTATTCATTCTCTTGTATAGGATGAGGGTACGGTTGAGGGGCATGAATATTTAAAGTCTTATATTATGAATTATTGCAAGATCTTGTTTGGAGCCCTAGAAGATGTCAACTTCTCTGTGGATGAGTCCCATACATATGACATACCCCAAGTTACTATTGAGGAAAATAACTTTTCTAACTAATCTGTATTCAGAGGAGGAAGTGAAGAAGACTGTTCTCTAAATGGGACACAACAAAGCCCCAGGTCCCGATGGATTCCCGACAAAGTTATTTTATTACTTTTGGGAAATCATCAAATTAGATCTCCTTGAGTTGTTTAGTTGTCTTCATATTGCACAACTAGAGTTGTTTCGCCTGAATTTTGGTGAGATCATTTCATTACCTAAGATTAATGAAGCATAAATGATCCAACAATATAGGCCTATCTATTTCCTTAATGTTAGTTTTAAAATATTCACCAGAGTTGTGACAATCAGCTGAATTATGTGGCTAATCATGTGGTTCGTCCCTCTCAAACTGCTTTCATGCAAGGTCATAACATCCTAGATAGGGTTGTGATTCTTCATGAAACAACACACGAACTACATAGGGAAAAGTTAAATGGGGTTATTTTAAAAAATGATTTCAAGAAAGCCTATGATGAAGTCAAATGGTATTTTCTCCAACAAACTCTCAAAATGAAATGTTTCTCTGATGAGTGGCATGCTCTCATTCATATCTTTGTGTATAGTGGTATTGTAGCCATTAAAGTTAGTGATGACATTGAAAAATACTTCCATACTATAAAAGGGGCTAAGGAAAGGCGACCCATTATCACTAGTGCTATTTAATATAGTGGCTGATATGTTAGCTATTACGATCTGACACGCAAAGTATGATGGTCTAATTGAAGGTGTAATTCCACATTTAGTTGATGGTGATCTATCGATTCTTCAATATTCCAAAGATATGATTCTTTTTATGGAACATTATATCAAGAAAGTGAGGAATCTGAAGTTAATACTTTCATCTTTCGAACAACTTTCGGAACACAAAATTAACTTCCATAAGAGTGAATTATCTTGTTTGGCGAGGCCCAAGATGAGACCAATTCGTATGCTGAATTATTCGGCTACGGTCAAAATCAGTTTCCAATTAGGTATTTGGGTGTTCTGATATATTATCGGCGACTTACTAATGCCAAATGGAAACTTGTTGAGGAAGGACTACAACTACATTTAAGTAGTTGAAAAGGTAAACTACTATCACTTAGAGGAAGGTTGGTCCTTATCAATTCAGTCCTAAGTAATATGGTATTGTATATGATCTCCTTCCAACTACCAGAATGAGTCTTGAAAAAATTGGATTATTTCAGATCAAGATTCTTTTGGTAGGGTGATAATGAGAAAATAAAATATAGACTGTCTAAGTGGTCTGTGCTCTATTGTCGTGGTGGTGGCATGGTAGATGCCATGTATAGGCTAAAGATGGGGCCAGTGTGCACTAGAGGAATCCAGGGAGGGATAGTGTGATGGTTCCACACACAGATGTTTGTATTTCTCTCATGTTGATTAAGGATTACAAGGGCTCCTCAAGATGTTCATGAGGAGGAGACTAGTTCTCTTACTGCCCACTATTATGCCCTAGGGTTCTTCCTTAGACAAAATGACCCATCCCTCTCTATGGAGGCCCTAGTGCTCCTTATATAGGGATGCCCAGGTTACAAATCTAGGGCACACGTGGAGGCATATTATCCAAATATGCCCTTTGGTAAAGTAAGATGCCTCTTTTTACACTTTAAACGGCTAGTCCGTACTAAGGGCGTAAGCCTCCCTGAGCCTCTCTGTGGTGTAGCATCACCCGACATTGGCTACGTCATCCTTGTCGGCCATGCCCTGCTGGTCCTTCCCTCTGCCTGGTTCGCTCACGCTACAGTGGATAGAGGTCACCTTTTGACCAGCGAGATTCCTTCCTTCTCTTGGAAGCCAAGTGGTAACCCAGCTAGCGCCTGGCTAACTCGGACATGTGGGTACCTGTAGACAAGTCACAAAGGCCTTGCCAACATACGCTATATGCTGGCCGGGTCAAGGTTAGACGGACATCCTCCGGGGCGGGTCATCCCGTAAGTCGGCCTACCTTAAGGTGACTCGGCCAGCTCTCTCTTTGACCTTGCCGTTCCTCGACTAAAACAGCCTTTATACCCTGGCTTGACCCTACCCGGGGGTATCCCCCCAACGTTAGTCCCCGAAGCTGGTGCGCTCTTGGCAACTTCAGCTGATAAGGCCAAAGTAGGTTCAACCTACCAAGTTCTGCGCTTTCCTCACCGAGTTGTCCTGTAACTCGACTCCTTTGGCTCGACCTTCCCTTGGCTCATTCCGAGTTGTCACTCGCTGGCCGGGTTATGTTCTACTTGTCCGAATCATCTATCCTTCTCTCATACGCTTCCCCACGTCCTACGTGGAGGGTAATCATTACTTTCCCTCATTTTAAGGGCTTGCGCTAGTTACTGCGTGATGACCCACAAGTATAGGGGGTGTATCGTAGTATTTTCGAGGGAAGTGAAACCCAATTTATTGATTCGACACAAGGGGAGCCAAAGAATATTTATAAGCCTTAACAACTGAGTTGTCAATTCAGCTGCACCTCGAAACAATCTTGCTCACAGCAGTTTATCAGTAGCAACAGTTTTGTAGTAGGAATAGTAAAGTAACAGCAGTAGTAAAGCAAAGAAAGTAGTAAATTTTTTTGTAGTAAACAGTGGGATTCGAGTGCGGTAGGCATAGGGATGGATGGACGGGCGTTGCATGGACAAGACAATTCAAATAGCAATCAGAACATAGGGCAATTGCAGATAAATAAGATAACGCATCCAAGTACTAGATAATCCTAGGCATGTGTTCCATATATAGTCATACATGCTCGCAATGAGAACTTGCACAACATCTTTTGTCCTGCCAGCCCGTTTGCAGCGGGGCCTCTAGGGAACTACTGGCAATTAAGGTGCTCCTTTTAATAGAGCACCGGAGCAAAGCATTAACACTCCGTGAACACATGTGATCCTCACATCAAAGCCATTCCCTTCCGGTTATCCCGATTTCTATCACTTCGGGGCCATAGGTTCCAGACAACAACGTGTGTATACAACTCGCAGATAAGACCAAAAACAATACTATCATAATGAATCAATAACATGTTCAGATCTGAAATCATGGCACTCGGGCCCTAGTGACAAGCATTAAACACAACAAGTCGCAACAAAGCCATAAAGCACTAATAAAAGATACTAGGCACCATGCCCTAACAATCTGATGCCATTACATGAACGATCTCATCCAATCCCTACCATCCCCATAGCCTACAGCAGGGGATTACTCACTCATAGATGGGGGAAACATGGATGGTCGATGGAGAAGCGGTGGTGATGATGATGGCGATGATCTCCTCCAATTCCCCGTCCCGGCAGGGTGCCAGAACGGAGTTTCTGGTGCTGTTTCGTGGAATCTAGTGGTGGCGGCGGAGCGGAACTCCTTCTGGAAAAACGTCGACCCCCCTGGAGTTTTTAGGTCAGAAGGCTTCTTATAGGCGAAGAGGGAGATCGAGGAGGTGCCTGGGGCCACCACACCATGCCCTGGCGCGGCCAGGCCCAGCCCACGCCTGGGGGGAGGGGGTGTGGCCAGCCCCTGGCCCTCCTCCGTCTCGTATTCTGGCTCCTGGAGTCTTCTGGAAAAATAGGCACTTTGGCTTTTGTCCCGTCCAATTCCGAGAATATTCATTTTCTGACTTTCCTGGAACCAAAAACAACAGAAAACAGACAGCTGGTACTGTGGCTCTTGTTAATAGGTTAGTCCAAGAAATCATATGAAAAGTACTCCAAAGTGTGGACAAAACACAAGAAAGTGGATATAACCAAGCATGGAGCATCAAAAATTATAGATACATTTGCAATGTATCAACATCCCCAAGCTTAACTCCTGCTCGTCCTCGAGTAGGTAAGTGATAAAAAGAAAGAATAATTTTTGAGGTGACATGCACCATAATAAAATTGATCAAAGTATTTGTAAAACATTCAAAGCCGGGATCATAGTACTTCAATCATAACATGAAAGACAAAGTTCTAGCAATAAGACAAAGAAACTATGATGCAACATGAAAAGGCACAAACAAAAGATTCATGAATAACAATGCCTTGTAAGACGTTTGTTTGTTTCACATAAAGAAAACATAGCATAGTGGCATTCATCTTGTCCCTCATAGAGTAGCAAACATAAATGCATAGGACACCTTCAAAGTTTACAAGAGTGACTAGATACAAATAGTTTAAAACAAGCAATATCAAGGTATGCATCAATCAACAAGTCTTGGGACAATGCACATAGAACTAAGAATGGCCAGTATGCTCTCAAGAAAGTGCTCATAGAATGTGTGGAGACACAATAAGGAAATGAACAGGTTTTGAAAAGTTTGAAAGGCTTCCAAATGCTGAAAGTATGGTACTCATTAGCTTTGAGCTCTCATTGCCCCTATCATAAGCATCTTTAAATGGTTAAGGTTAAAGTGACACAACTAAGAGGATATGCTTGACAAGTTATAAATCGAAGTCTCATGCCCCTTACTTACGAAGACCGATCCTCATGCTACTCAACTTCAGTCACAAGTAAGCTCTTGTCATTGTAAGTATATACGTATCATAGAGAACCGCCAACGGGGTACCCCTTGCACATGACACAGGAGCTATCCCATAATCAAAATGACAAGGCAAGCAGACAATGAGCATCTCAGCGATCTTTTTATTTACTATGTGCATAGATTTTTACTGAGGATGCTTCATAGAATGCTCATTATGGTTATGCTGCAAGTTTCCACCATGATTAGGCATGGCTTAGGCTAGCGGCCTAGGCATTTCTCTAACATAGATACAAACTCCATGATCTTACAAGTTCCACTTTTATTTCACACCGCCGGGATCCATAAGCAAAAGAACATGATATCAACTAGGTACAAAGTACCAATGAGTGTTGAAAGCGGTCCCCATGATACATGGTTCTGCTAACTTCAACTCATAAAGCGCAAGAATATGCGCAACAAATAAGGACGCAGTGGTTCATGTTTATTAAGTGCAAGAAAATAAAGTGTGCCATCAAGTTCGTGAGAGCTTTACTAACTAACTTTCTCATAACAAGCAAACATTTTATTCGGAAGAAAACAAGGCATATTGAATATGCACGGAAGTAGCAAATGATGCTAATAGGTAGGTATGGTGGGCACTTTGGCAATAATTGGTTTAAAGGAGTTGGAAACTTGAGTAAAACATACTCAGTGTAAGTGAAGGCTAGCAATAGTAAGGGAGCGACAAACGAGAGAGCGATAATGGCCATAATCATGCAGAGTGACAAAACATCATAGATCAAAGCATAAAGTGATACTACAAGTTGAAAACTAAAGGATCATAAAGGCTTAAGGTGACTTGAGATAGTCATAACATGGTGTGAGCATGCGCCAAGTCAACCCAAATAAAGCATCAAAGGAGAATACCACTATACTTATGCTTTAATATGCTAAAACAACGCATGATTCATCCAAGGCACATTAAGCAATCTCAATTTTTTATACCAAGTCATGCTACAACAAAGAATACTAAGCATAAAGAGAAAACAATATCAAGCATGACATGACAAAGCATAGGCCACAATCAAAAATAAGCTCCCTTTACCACTTAAGCATGAGCTTTCCTACTCTTTTCCAATCCAAACCAAACTATTTGAAAACCAATGTATGAAAGAGGGGGTCCAACCAATTTATTCAGCAAACTAAGCAAACCAAGCAAACGAAAAAGAAAAATAAGACGCTCCAAGAACAACACAACTGTGCATGAAACAATAAAAATCAAGCGTTTGGAAGAAACCTGGGATTTTTATTGATGAAGAAGGGGATGCCTTGGGCATCCCCAAGCTTTGACGCTTGTACTTCTTGGATATTTCTTGGGGTGACACGCGTGCATCCCCGAGCTTGAGCTTTAGTCCATCCTTCATCTCATTACTCATTCCTTCCATACACCTAAAAATTTTCCTTCATACAAAACTTCACACAATCTTTATTAGCAACATTAGTGCACTCAAGATAAATAAGTCTTAAGGTTCAGTTCTAACACCAAATAAAATTCCATTAGAACACTAGCTACTGAAGCACTTCCCTCAAAAAGCTCAATTCCCCAAAAGAACTCAAAAAGGAACCAACAAGAAGCAAATGCAGAAAATGGCAGAAATCTGTCAAAACAGACCAGCAGGTAAAGACGATTTTTTTAGAAGACCTTATGTTGCTCAAATCAAAAAGTGTTGAACTAACGAAAGTTAGATAACAACCTAGGGCAGAAGCAAAAAAATTCACGCCTCAAAAAGACGTTCAGAGATTTTACACGAATGTTTAAGGTGAAGCACAGAAATCTGTTTCGGGACAGCAACTTTCCCAATCATTACTTGTCTCTCATTAGAGGTTACTCTTGGCACAAAAAGCAAATAAAAAGGATAAGGAGCGTTATTACTGAAGTAATAACTTCCAAGACTCATCTAAAACTTTTGGGTTATCTCCCAATAAGTACTTTTCTTTAACGCTTTTAAGTTAGGCAAAAGCAAAAACTAAAATGGATAGAATAGAAGTAAGCGGAGATAATCATGGTGAAAACATTGTTTTGTTCAATGAAATCCTTTTGTTAACAAGGTTGATCAGGTCTTGATACCAAAACAATTCCATATGAGACAAAACTTTGTATTCCACTAATGATTATGTTACCTCAACCTTGATAGCAATAGTCCCAATCATAATAGTTTCAAATTTTTCTCTTGGTATGGGACAATATATTTCTCCAACTTGAATGCTCTCAACATGTTCAATTGAATTCAAAACCATAAGTCTATCAATCTTCTTGGGGAAATAGATAGTATGTTCCTTGTCATTGATATTGAAGGTCACCTTCCCTTGATTACAATTAATAACAGCTCCTGCAGTATTTAAGAAAAGGTCTCCCAAGAATAGTAGACATATTATCATTTTTAGGCATAAAAGTTTGAGAGGATGCTCTCATAAGAAATATGAGTTGAAGTAAAAGGGAGCATCAAGAAGCAAATTCAAAACACATTTAAGTCTAATCCACTTCCTATGCATCGTGTATGCAAATAAATTCACAAAGAACAAAGTGACAGGCATAGGAAGATAAAACAAGAGTAACTTCAAAACTTTTAGCACATAGAGAGGTGTTTCAATACCATGAAAACTTCTACAACCATATTTTCCTCTCTCATAATCATTTTCATTAGCCTCATGAATAAACTCAACAATATAACTATCACATAAAGCATGCTCTTCATGATCTACAAGCACTAGAGCTTTATTATAAACATTTTCAAAAGAAACCTCAGGAACATAGCATTCATCCTCCTTTAGTAAGCATGGAGGACAATCAAATAATGTAAGGGATAAAGAGTTACTCTCATTAGAAGGTAGGCATGGGTAACTAATCCATTCTTCCTCCTTTTGTTCATCACTCTCCTCCTCTTTTTCATCTAATGAGATTTCAGGTTCATCAAATTCTTCTTCCATAGGATCCTGCAAGGCATTAGTCTCTTCCATTTGTGGAAAGCATCTATTAAAATATTCAAGAATATAGCCATTTTCATCCTTGTAATTATCAAAGCAAAATTTAAGTATACCATAAACCTCATATTTGTAAGGTGAATCATCAATATTTTCAAGCAAACTAGCAAGTTCAAAAGCACCCTTCCAAGCAATAAATTCTTCAATTTGTTCCGCATCATGAAAGTCATAAATTCCTTTAGCATAACAAGATATGGTATCATTATCATTATACTCACTTTGAAAGGGAGGTGTTTATACCTCTTTCTGCAACGAGAGTCATCACAGCAATAAGTAACATTATAAGTAGAGCACACGTTTCTAGCAATGGTGTACAATCTATCAATTTGTTCCCATAAGTGTTTCACTTTTTGTGACAAGCGGTGTTCCTTATAATAATACTTTTGATCTTCCGTGAACCCACCTTTCCAATAAGCTTCAGTTTCAAAGAAACCAACCATTGACAACAAGCATGATAAGGCAAGACAATAACAGACCAACGGAAATAACAAATAGAGTAGGAACTACTTTTTTTTTGTATTTTGATAAAGAAACAAGCAAACAAGGAGAAAATAAACTTAGCTTGAACAATAGTGAATCCAAGTGGACTTGATAAATAAAGCTATGCTCCCCGGCAACGGCGCCAAAAAATAGTCTTGATGACCCACAAGTATAGGGGGTGTATCGCAGTATTTTCGAGGGAAGTGAAACCCAATTTATTGATTCGACACAATGGGAGCCAAAGAATATTTATAAGCCTTAACAACTGAGTTGTCAATTCAGCTACACCTGGAAACAATCTTGCTCACAACATTTTATCAGTAGCAACAGTTTTGTAGTAGGAATAGTAAAGTAACAGGAGTAGTAAAGCAAAGACAGTAGTAACAAAAGCAGTAAACGGTGGGATTCGAGTGCGGTAGGCATAGGGATGGATGGACGGGCGTTGCATGGACAAGACAATTCAAATAGCAATCAGAACATAGGGCAATTGCAGATAAATAAGATAAAGCATCCAAGTACTAGATAATCCTAGGCATGTGTTCCATATATAGTCATACGTGCTCGCAATGAGAACTTGCACAACATCTTTTGTCCTGCCAGCCCGTTTGCAGCGGGGCCTCTAGGGAACTACTGGCAATTAAGGTGCTCCTTTTAATAGAGCACCAGAGCAAAGAATTAACACTCCGTGAACACATGTGATCCTCACATCAAAGCCATTCCCTTCCGGTTATCCCGATTTCTGTCACTTCGGGGCCATAGGTTTCGGACAACAACGTGTGTATACAACTCGCAGATAAGACCAAAAACAATACTATCATAATGAATCAATAACATGTTCAGATCTGAAATCATGGCACTCGGGCCCTAGTGACAAGCATTAAGCATAACAAGTCGCAACAAAGTCATAAAGCACTAATAAAAGATACTAGGCACCATGCCCTAACAATCTGATGCCATTACATGAACGATCTCATCCAATCCCTACCATCCCCATAACCTACAGCGGGGGATTACTCACTCATAGATGGGGGAAACATGGATGGTCGATGGAGAAGCGATGGTGATGATGGTGGCGATGATCTCCTCCAATTCCCCGTCCCGGCAGGGTGCCAGAACGGAGTTTATTGTGCTGTTTCGTGGAATCTGGTGGTGGCGGCGGAGCGGAACTCCTTCTGGAAAAACGTCGAACCCCCCGGAGTTTTTAGGTCAGAAGGCTTCTTATAGGCAAAGAGGGAGACCGAGGAGGTGCCTGGGGCCACCACACCATGCCCTGGCGTGGCCAGGCCCAGCCCGCGCCTGGGGGGGGGGGGGTGTGGCTAGCCCCTGGCCCTCCTCCGTCTCGTATTCTGGCTCCTGGAGTCTTCTGGAAAAATAGGCACTTTGGCTTTTGTCCCGTCCAATTATGAGAATATTCATTTTCTGACTTTCCTGGAACCAAAAACAACAGAAAACAGGCAGCTGGCACTGTGGCTCTTGTTAATAGGTTAGTCCAAGAAATCATATGAAAAGTACTCCAAAGTATGGACAAAACACAAGAAAGTGGATCAAACCAAGCATGAAGCATCAAAACTTATAGATATATTTGCAATGTATCACTGCGCTGGTTACTGTATTTACTATCAGGAATAACTGCTACAAACGTCATGTCGTGGCAACCTCCTTGTTAACTGTATCACCACGTCGCGTCGTGGGATCCGCTACTCCATGTGGCCCTTGGTGTGGCACGCGTATGATTGGTTAACTTGGTAAATACATGGCCACTCCGTGTGGCACCGCCGCAGCGCTAGATCCCACTACGCCTCCCAGGGGCACAGTTAAATAAGGGACATGGACGCCCCTTGGGGATTTCCCCCACTCTACATGCGCTCTAGCCCATCTTCTTCCTTCTTTCCCACAGCAACGCCGCTGTCGCTGCTTCTGCTCCGCGTAGTGCCGTCGCCGCTGCTGGTTCTACCCCGTGTAGCACCGTCGTCGCCATGCTTTGCTGTTCTTCTGCACCCGCGCTTCCACTCCTGTGCAACATCGCCGCTATGGGTCCCCGCTAGTCCAGGCCACTACCCCCTACCGCAGATTCTTTTCGCGAGGACAGTGATTTGGAGATGACGGAAGAGGAAATCACCATGGCTGAAGAAGAGGAGGAGGAAAGCAAGGCGCACGAACACGACGGCTGGGTTGGCTCATGGGTCTGTCAAGACGATCTTGGCTGGCTCTACTAGACTCACCGCATCCCCGCAGGAGTCACCTGCCGCCTCGCCGCCCAGGAGATCGCTCCCTCCCCTAATCCGGGTGAGTTTGTGGTCTTCTTGTCTCACTTCTAGCGTGGCTTTAACCTCCCTGTTAGTGACTTTTTCCATGATTTCATCAATGTCTACAAGCTTCAACCACACCATCTCTCGGCGAACGCCATTCCTTCCCTTTCTTCATTCGCCTCCGGCATTGAAGGATATGTCGGTGTCTGGCCCACCAAGGAGCTTTGGATTAAGTTCTTTGGCCTTCATAAAAATTTCATTCCTGACCCTCATCTCGCCCCTGCCGAAAAGTCCTTAACCCAGTGCGATGGAGCTTCTATCTCTGTCCCGCAAAAACTCTGCTTTCCCCCAGGTCACATGCCTCGAATCCTGCAAGGGTTGGTCCCAGACTTTCTTTTATGTAAGGAATGATACAGATGAAGATCTGATCCGGCTGCTTCCCTTCAAGCTGGGTCCTTCGGTTACAACCTTATGGGACCGAATCCCAAGGCGGGCAACTGCCTTGGCGAATCAGGTGGACAAGCAAATTAAGGAGTTGAACAAGCTGGGGCTGCGCAGCGAGGACGTGATGATCACTTTTGTTCGCAACTATATCTCCCCACTCCAAAAGCGCACGCACAAACTCTGCCACATGAGTGGCCCTCTCGACCCTAATCACACCTCCTCCTTCGAGCTCGACAATACTGACATACTTCACCGAGTCAGGACTATCTTTAAGATAGAAAAAGGACTTTACCGAGGCATGGAAGTGGGGGCTTGAACACTATACCCGGGATAACTTGCCTCCTCCAGTATGTTCCTTATCTGATCCTCTTTCCGAGTCCTGTCTTATGTTGGAAAACTCTCTTACTTATTTCTTTCGTACTTCTGTCTCTAGTTGTTTCTTCAATAGACCATTGAGGATGGTTCAGTACCATCTCTCAAATGGGGGAAGGACCGCTCAGACCTGGACACGGTTGAGCCGGACACAGAGATGTTCTTGCCAACTCCGGATGGCTCTAGACAAACCTCTGGTAAGGCCTCTTCTTTGAGGGCATGGCCTGATGTTGACGACTCCGATGATGAGATTATAGAGGTACTTGAACCGGTGCCCATTTCTTCTGCGTTTCCGGTTGACTCGGCTTCAGCTAACCTGGCCAGACAGGTCAATGAGGATCCTCCTCTTGCCGTGGATGAGCCGGTTCCTGCCCCTCCCCAGAAATGCTAGGCAAGCTCGCTTGCTGCTTTTGAGGCGCCTCCACCCAAGAAGAGGCAAAGAAATCCAGCGTCAAGGGTGCAAACAAGCCGGTACCCAAGGCCATAGTCCGGAGAGCGCCCAAGCCCCGGGAACCTCCAACCTCAACTGAGTAAGTTCTTGCACCTTCATTGCCCATCTTCGACTTGCATTTCCCTATCTTCATGTATGTATGGCTTCTCTTTTTTCCTTTTTAACTTGATGTCCGTTGTCTGATTCGGTAGGGTTGCCAGGGAGATCCCCTAGAGTGGTTCCAACATCGCTTATCCTATCTGGAGTGCTCCATCTCCCCTCCGTGACGATGATGTTAGCCTGCTGAGCCCTATCTAAGAGAGCTCAGGGGCTGCTCCGGATCTGAGCCCACCTCGTCATGAGGAGGGCAATGTCGGTGCGGGGGAAAGTGGGGCTGCCAAGGATATGGCTATGCCGGATCTCCCCAGCTCCTCTTTGGCTTATCTGCAACCTACCTTCATTGAGGTGCCAGTATCATTGGCACCGACCCAAACCTCTTCTTCTCTAGTACCAGCATCAACAGCAGCATTAGTTCCTGCACTAGCATTAGTACCAGCACCAGTACCAGCAACAATACCAATACCAGCACCAACACCAACACCAACACCAACACCAACATCAACGCCATCACCAACAGCAACACCAACACCAGCGGCAGTGCCGGCACCAACACTGGCACCCAAAAAGCCTCAGGCAGCTACTTCCGGATCAACTCCTTCCATTAAGGACATATTCCAGCCAGCGTCTCAGGCTCAATCTGGAGCACAAACTTTGGCTCCTCTGCAGCGGCCCAAGTCCGGCAGCAAGAGCAAGAAGGTTGTCGAGGTTGCCAAAGACCCAGCCTCCAAAGGTACTAACATTGAGTCTGGACAGCGTACACTCGCGTCCATGCCTAAGAAGGATAGCGCCGCCTCCGGGTCATCTGCCGCTGGATCTGATGGTAGCAAGCAGCTTACCCTGCACACCAGTCCGGCTGCTGCCCAAATCACGAGGCAAGAGGCCCATGCCAAGGGTCTGGTGACGAGCCAGACGCTCAGTGGGGAGAATTATAGCTTGGCGCTCATTGAGTGTGATAATAATTAGAATGGCCCCGAGTTTATCAACCCCCAAGATGATCTCCCAGAGAAATTCAGTCCGGCTGAGTTTAGCGTCCAAATGAACACTGCCACCAAGGCCATTTCTTTTGCTGGCCAAATGATGGAGGTAAACCCTTTTCCGTCATGCCTTTAATATGCGCAAATACTTAATGATATACCCACTAGTCCCCGAGCCTCTGGGGGATGCTCTTAGAAAACTAGCGCATGTCCTTAGTAGTTTCAAATATGCACACACCTAGAGACAGGTTAAGTTCCACTTGGCCTGAATCTTGTAGACTTCGAATATCCACATACCTAGAGCCAAGTTCAGTTCCACTTGGCCTAGATCTTGTAGACTTCGAATATCCACACACCTAGAGCCGGGTTAAGTTCCACTTGGCCCGGATCTTGTAGACTTCAAATATCCACACACCTAGAGCCAGGTTCAGTTCCACATGGCCCGGATCTTGTAGACTTCGAATATCCACACACCTAGAGCCAGGTTCAGTTCAACTTTGCCCGGATCTTGTAGACTTCGAATATCCACACACCTAGAGCTGGGTTAAGTTCAACTTTTCCCGGATCTTGTAGACTTCGAATATCCACACACCTAGATCCGGGTTAAGTTCCACTTGGCCCGGATCTTGTAAACTTCGAATATCCACACACCTAGAGCCGGGTTAAGTTCTACTTGGCCCGGATCTTGTAGACTTCGAATATCCACACACCTAGAGCCGGGTTAAGTTCCACTTGGCCCAGATCTTGTAGACTTTGAATATCCACACACCTAGAGCCGGGTTAAGTTCCACTTGGCCTGAATCTTGTAGACTTCGAATATCCAAACACCTAGAGCCGGGTTAAGTTCCACTTGGCCCGGATCTTTTAGACTTCGAATACCCACACACCTAGAGTCGGGTTAAGTTCCACTTGGCCCGGATCTTGTAGACTTCGAATATCCACACACCTAGAGTCGGGTTAAGTTCCACTTGGCCTGGATCTTGTATACTTCGAATATGCACACATTTCTTCTTAGTCCTAAACTAACATTTTCTTCTTTTAGATCACCACCAACCACCGAACTACTGAGTTCTAGCATCTGATGGACACTTACAAGGACCTTTGCTCCAAGCATATCAAACTGATTGATGAGCTGAAGAAAAAGTGTAAGTTATTTCACTTAGGATCTTTCACTTTCACTTCTCTATGTTATTTGTTATCCATATTAACTTGTCCTATGGATTGCAAAGCCGAGGTTGAAGCTGATAACAACATCATGAGAAAGAACTTGGCCGAAGTCACAGGTAACTTGTCTTGGTCACTTAGCCTTTATTTACCCTTACTTTGACTCGGTAGATAATTTTACCTTGACTCTGCCGGGTCAACCAACTACTGCAGTGACACTTCAAGATAGCATGCCTATGCCTGACATGATGCTTCACTTTCTCGAACAAGCAGGAAAGCATCAAGCTGAGCTTAAAAAGAAGGATGATGAAATCGCCAAGCTTCTCCTCAAGGACGATGAGATAACTCGGCTGAACGCCGAAATCCAAAGGCTCAAAGATCTTCATAAGGCAGAGCTGGATAAGGCCGATCAGGACTTCTCCGAGGAGAAAGAGCGCTTGAAGACTCAACTGGCCAAGGACAACGATTTGCTGAAGGAGGTCGACACCAAGTTTGCCATAGTGAATGCTGGATGTGAAATGCTCAAGAATAGAAACGTGGCTTCACTTGCCGAACTGGGTCAGATCCTTGGCCATATCGCACGTGAGTTTCCTCCTCTTTACCGTCATTTATTTGTCCGGGTTTGGCCCTTGTATTTGTACTAAAGCCTTTCCCTTATTCCATTTTCAGGAAAATTCCCCGAATCAGATGCCATTGCCAATGCTGTAGTTGATAAGTTTCACATGCAGCGAGGTACTCCGGCCGGTCCTTCCTCTGATCCAATTGCTTATGATATGGAGGACATGCTAGTGAGCCTCACAGCGCGAGCATAAGTTGTGAAGAACTATGGTGCAGATATTATGCCCGTAGCTATCCGGATCTTCTGTGCCATGTGGCCCACACATGATACCCCTGAAGATTCAAGAGCTTTCCTTGAGAAATTATTGGAGTGCGAGACTCAGCTGGATCTTTGGCGAGAATCTGCTACACGCACGAGGGCTGTTACGACATTGAGCTTCGTCCTCTCATGGTATGAGATGCTGGATCTGAAGGTGCTTGGCCGCATGCGCACCGGATCAAAATGGACTAATGATCCGGAGTGCATCGCTCAACACAAGGCTTGCGCCTACAACCTCATCCAATACGCCTTCTACCATAGCTGGAATGAGGGTCCGAGCTTCCTTGGCCTTATCGATGATGCCTATGTCTCGAACGACAAAGAAGACGATGAAATCTTGGAAGTTGCCGAGGATGCCGAGGCTAATCCAGCAGATGAGACAGAGACAAGAGCCCCGCCTACTGAGGCCGAATTACCCCCTTCTGCAACTGATGATCCGGCTCCTGGCTCTGCTCCTTGAGCAAAAAAACTTTAACTTTTATCAGATCCCTGGTATGCCAGGTGCAAATGTATTAAGCACAGTGGTTTGTGTTTTGCCACTAAGTCTTTTAATGTCGGATTAACTTGGGCGGAGTCCCTGAGTTTCCTTTTCTTGTTCCTTGAATTTTATGATTCGGCTCGTGTTTACCTTGATTCAGTTTTTGACTTACGAGTCCGAGGTTCAAAAAATTTACTTAACAATACTTGAAACTTTGGGATTAGCTCAAAATGATTCAACATAACATAAACAAAATAAATACAAGGTTAGTCCAAATAACAAATTTCGGCTCGATTACGTTTCTTTCTTTAGTCGTTTTTCACGTGCCTTGCAATTCCAAACGTGTTCTCTTGCTTGCCATGAAGCCAATTCTTGTTGAACAGCAGCAAGTCGAAGAGTTAAGGTTTTGGTGCTTACACACTACTAATCCGGCTAAGGTGTAAGTAATTTAAGCCAGCCGACATATAGAAAATAAACACAAAAAAGACAATTATTAAGGCAGTCCCCGAGTTTCTTCTTGGGGTGCCGAGGTTTCATTGACATGCTGATCGCCGACATACATACCGACATATGAGAGACTCAGATACATACACTTCTTTGCTAAGTGTAAAATGGACGAAGTAGAGCTACATTCCATGGGCGCTTAGATTCCTTGCTGGACCTGTCCGCCTTGTTCTTCTCCTGTGGCTGTGCATTGATAAGATAATAGGAATCACCATGCAACGCTTTGCTTACAATGAAGGGTGCTTCCCATGGAGGGGATAATTTATGCATGCCAGTAGTGCGCTACACCAACCGAAGTACGAGATCACCGTCCCGAAAGACTGAGGGGTTTACTTTCTGGCTATGGTAGTGTCAGTGATTTTGTTGATATATGGCGGATCTAGACAAGGCCAATTCTCTCGCTTCTTCCAGCAGATCAACATAATTTTGCCGGGCTTCTCGTAGTTCAGCTTCTATGTATTGGGCGACCCTGGGCGAATCATGCTCTATGTCGACTAGTAATACAGCTTCTTCCCTATATACCAGAAAAAATGGCGTATAGCCTGTTGATCGATTCAAAGTTGTTCTTAAACTCCAGAATACCGTCGTGGTGTGGAACACGGCAGTGCCATCGGGGATGGCAAGAAGGGGACAATCAGGATGCTATCGGTGGCTACTTGTAATGGGTTGGGCACAGATACTGCAAACACAGCGATGTACCCAGGTTCAGAGCCCTCTTGGAGAGGTAAAGCTCCTACTCCTGCAAGGATCTACTATTAAGGGGCGAATACCCAATACCGATGCTCCTTGAGCTGTCTTCCTAGCTACTCCTTGCTAGAAGAAGAAGAAGGAACTACTCAACTTGTCCAATCTGGAGAACTTCTAACTTGTCATTTTCTACCTAGAACCCTAGCACTACAACCCTTATATAGTGGTTGAGGAGGTAGTTTACAAGATGGGTTTAGGGTTTACTGTTTGGATTTGGGCTTTACAAAGTGGGCCGGCTGGACAGGGTTAAACGATAGGCCCAGGTCCAGTCAAGCCTCCAGTACAGGGAAGGACAATGATACAGTGTCCAACGCTCTTGCTTTATTCGTCGGCTGGCTCTTTCTCCATCAGCCGACTCTTTATGCGTAGGCCGAAGCTTTACTCGTCAGCCCTTGCTTTGCTCGTCAGCCTCCAGCTTTGGCATAGTTGTTTGGTAGTGCCGGCCAGGCTAGCCAGCCTGTCCGGTCAAAGGTGCACCCAACAAGGAGCGTCATCCCCACCGTACCATGGCCAGGGGATCCGAGGCGGCCGGCTAGGAGCAGCCTCCCAACCGGTTCTTTTGGCTACGCGGCTAGATGGGCCAGCCGGGGAAACTTGGATGCGGACCGGGTGGAGGATTCCATCTACCCTTGGTTTCCTGTCTTGGGTCTAGATGGCCCGAGCTTCTTAGAGCCGGTCAGTTGGTCCCGTCTTGGCCTACCCGGGGGTCATCCCCTCGACACTAGTCCCCGAGTGTGTTAGGACTTCGCCTCGTGGAGAAGTTCTTGAGTGCTCACTTGGTCGAGTTTGAAATGATTGTTGATGCAAAGGTTTTGTCATTTTGTTTTGTCTTGTAGCTTTTGACTTGTAGCTCTTGTCTTGTTCTGGCTTTATATTCTTCGCTATTTCCCGCCTGGGGTTTACCGGCTACGGAGCCGATGGCCCCACCACAGGGTGTGAGCGGTGAGCTTTTAGACCGGCTACCGCACCCAGCCGGGAGAGGGATCACTGGTTTGTTGACGCCGCTGCTCGCGTCATCCACGCCTGCCACTTCTGGTGCGCGTCGCATTAGTTTGACCCCTTGGTCTGCCGCAACAGTTTTTGGTAACCGCGTGCATGTCTTCATCATTGCGGTTTCTCGGGGATCATGGCGCGGTTTGCCTCCCGCAGTAACTCCTGCAGGATCTTCTGTGCATTTTGCGTGGGCGCACACAATCTGCCTCGAACCGTCGCGTGGAGGTGGGGTAGTTGCTTGCCACATGGCGGAGAGGAGGGCAACTGGCGTAGTTCTTCTTCTCCGATAAATAGGGACACTAGGGAACGGGGTTTCCTCACTTCTTCTTCCTGCGCCTGCTTCCCTTGCCCTCCATTGCGCCCTAGCCTTCTGCTGCTTGCTTGCGCCGCTGCTACTTGGTCGCCGGTGCTGCCCTTCTTCCTTTTCTTCGACGATGGGACCGCACGCCTCCAACACGGCTACCTTCCCCAACAACATGCTTCTGGACGTCGCCGGCGGGTGGTGTGGCTCTTAAGTCACCGAAGAGCTAGTGCGGAAGTACCGGCGGGGGAGGTTCCTGCCGTCAGAGCGCTTGGTGAGGCACCGCCTCGTGCCGGAGGGCGAGCGGGTGCCCAACCCTCAGCCTGGCGAGGCCATCGTCTTCCTCGCCCACTTTGCTCGTGGCATCGGGCTGCCGTTGAGCAGGTTCGTCCTGGAGCTGCTCGTCTCCTTCGACCTCCAGCTCAACCACCTCGGAGCCAATGTCGTGGCGATGCTGACGCATCACGCGGCCTGCTGCGAGGAATATCTCGGTGTCCGCCCCAATGCCGTGAATTTCTTGAAGTTCTTCTACTTCAAGGTGCAGGTGGTGGGGAAGGGCGGCCCGCTGACGAAGACGGGCTGCTGCACCATCTATCTGCCGCCGTCGGCGGCGATGCCGCGCCTGGAGCTCCCGGACACCATCAAGCTGTGGCAGCGCTCGTACTTCTACGTGCGCAACGTCACCAAGGTAGACTGGATCAAGATTCCGGTCTTCTCGAACATCCCTTCCACCCGGAAGGCCTAGACCGTCCAACACTTGGGCACCCAGGGAGACATCGACCGGATGGCCACCCGACTAGCGGTCCTGGTCGAGAAGGAGCGGCTCATCGCCCGGGACATTCTGCTGTCCTGGATGGTGAGTCGCGTGCTCTCGCTGTAGAATCGGTCGCACAAGATGTGCCACCTCTCTGGCCATCTGGATCCCACCCGGGTATCCCGGCTGGACGTGCCGTACGCTTCCCTCCGCGAGTGGCTAGCCACCATCTCGAAGGAGGCGCTGGAGGAGGACTGGGAGTTCTCCTGCCGGCCGGCTTCCGCCGAAGGTAGGTCTTTCCTCCTCTTTTCTGGGTGGATTTTTGATGACCCACAAGTATAGGGGGTGTATTGTAGTATTTTCAAGGGAAGTGAAACCCAATTTATTGATTCGACACAAGGGGAGCCAAAGAATATTTATAAGCCTTAATAGCTGAGTTGTCAATTCAGCTGCACCTGGAAACAATCTTGCTCACATTACTTTATTAGTAGCAACAGTTTTGTAGTAGGAATAACAAAGTAATAGCAGTAGTAAAAGTAAAGACAATAGTAACAATTGCAGTAAACAGTAGGAATAGGGCACGGTAGGCATAGGGATGGATGGACGGGCGTTGCATGTACAAGACAATTCACATGGCAATCAGAACATAGGGCATTTGCAGATAAATAAGATAAAGCATCCAAGTACTAAATAATCCTAGGCATGTGTCCCATATATAGTCATACATGCTCGCAATGAGAACTTGCACAACATCTTTTGTCCTGCCAGCCCGTTTGCAGTGGGGCCTCAATGGAACTACTGGCAATTAAGGTGCTCCTTTTAATAGAGAACCGGAGCAAAGCATTAACACTCCATGAACACATGTGATACTCACATCAAAGACATTCCCTCCGGTTATCCAAATTTCTGTCACTTCGGGGCCTTTGGTTCCGGACAACAACGTGTGTATACAACTTGCAGGTAAGACCATAAACAATACTATCATAATGAATCAATAACATGTTCAGCTCTAAAATCATGGCACTCGGGCCCTAGTGACAAGCATTAAGCATAACAAGTTGCAACAAAGTCAAAAAGCACTAATAAAAGATACTAGGCACCATGCCCTAATAATCCGATGCCATTACCTGAACGATCTCATCCAATCCCTACCATCTCCATAGCCTACATCGGGGGATTACTCACTCATAGATGGGGGAAACATGGATGGTCGATGGAGAAGCGATGGTGATGATCTTCTCCAATTCCCCGTCCCGGCAGGGTGCCAGAACGGAGTTTCTGGTTCCGAATCGCGGAATCTGGTGGTGGCGGCAGAGCAGAACTCTTTCTAGAAAAACATCGACCCCCCTAAGTTTTTAGGTCAGGAGGCAACTTATAGGCAAAGAGGGAGACCGAGGGGGTGCCTGGGGCGGCCAGACCACCCCTGGCACGGCTAGACCACCCCCTGGCGCGGCCAGGTGGTGTGGCCAGGCCCCAGCCCCACTCTGTCTCGTATTCTGGCTCCATGAATCTTCTAGTGAAATAGGATTTTTGGCATATTTTCCGGGATTTTTCCTGATAGTTGATATTCTGCACAAAAACTAGACACCAAGGTAATTCTGCTGAAAACAGCGTCAGTCCGTGTTAGTTGTATCCAAATCACACAAGTTTAGAGGAAAAAGAATAGCATAAGTGTTCGAGAAAGTAGATACGTTTTGGACGTATCAACTCCCCCCAAGCTTAGCTTATTGCTTGTCCTCAAGCAATTCAGTTGAAAACTGAGTGTGATAAAAGAAACTTTCACGAACACATTTGCTTCATATGATGTATATATTCTCAGCATATGATCAACTACTCAGCCAATTCATAATAAGGAGTATGCAACTAAGTTTACTTAATAGTTATTGCAAGCTATGAGGAGATTCCAACTCAAAAATAATAAGTAGCATGAAACACAAACATAAGCAACATTGCAATGCTCATAAAAAGGTATGATAGAGTGGTATCTCGCTTGCCTTTAATTGTAGAGCAAACATAAGTGCCAAGGCACCTCTAAAGTTCAAGTGAAGACTAGAAGTAAAGATATCAAAGATACAAGCATCAGAGTCATAACACAATTAATTAAGTTTTGAGACAAGCATATTACACTAAGAATGACAACTATGCTCTCAAAAAAGTGCTCATAGAATATGTGGAGACTCAACAAAGAAATGAAAAGGTTTTGAATAGTTTGAAAGGCTTCCAAGTGCTGAAAGTATGGTACTCATTAGCTTTGAGATCTCATTGCCCCTATCATAAGCATCTTTAAATGGTTAAGGTTAAAGTGACACAACTAAGAGGATATGCTTGACAAGTTATAAGCTAAAATCCCATGCCCCTTACTTACGAGTACCGGACCTCATGCTACTCAACTTCAATCACAAGTAAGCTCTTGTCATTGTAAGTACATATGTATCATAGAGAACCGCCAACGGGGTACCCCTTGCACATGATACAGGAGCTATCCCATAATCAAAATGACAACGCAAGCAGACAATGAGCATCTCAGCGATCTTTTTATTTGCTATTTGCATAGGTTTTTATTGAGGATGCTTCATAGAATGCTCATTATGGTTATGCTGCAAGTTTCCACCATGATTAGGCATGGCTTAGGCTAGCGGCCCAGGCGTTTCTCTAACACACATACAAACTCCATGATCTTACAAGTTCCCCTTTTATTTCACACCGCCGGGATCCATAAGCAAAAGAATCATGATATCAATGAGGTACAAAGTACCAGTGCAATGATGAAACCGTTCCCCATGATACATGGTTCTGCTAACTTCAACTTATAAAGTTCAAGCATATACGCAACAAAGATGGACACAATGGTTCAAGATTATTAAGTGCAAGAAGATAAAGTGTGCCATCAAGTTTGTGAGAGCTTTACTAACTAACTTTCTCATAACAAGCAAACATTTTATTCGGAAGAAAACAAGGAATATTGAATATGCATGGAACAGCAAATAGTGCTAATAGGTAGGTATGGTGGACACTTTTGGCAATATTTGGTTTTAGGGAGTTGGAAACACAAGTAAAGCTCATACTCAGTGCAGGTGAAGGCTAGCAATAGTAAGGGAGCGCCAAACGAGAGAGTAATAACTGTCATAATCATGCTTGCATCAAAACAGGACTAATCATGGCATGAAAGTGATTCAGGACCCCTGAGGCAAAATAATTCATCGAGGCTTAACTAATTATTGTTTCAGTCATAAGCATGCATGAGCATGTGACAAGTCAATTCAAGTGAAACACTCAGAGGAGGATACCACAGTGTCACACCAAGTTATGAATAGAGCAATGCAAGCAAACATTCATATGACATGCTATAAATTATTAGCGAGCTGGAGCTAATCATAAGAAAGCAAGAACTACTAAGCGTCCATAAATAACATATACCCTACATGAACATACTAAGCATGCCCACAATGATGAGTATATGTATAAAAATGAAAACAAATAGAGTTTGATACCAACCTCTTACCACACCTCAAGTTGTCATTAATCCTCATTATTGCCCTTCACTTGTGTGGCTTGAATAATAACATTAAACCAAATTCCATTGAGGACTGCTGAACCCTGCAACAAACTCACAAAACCAAAGAAGAACAACAAATATTTTTGGTGTTTTCGATTTTTTTAAACAAGAACCAAAAAGGAAGAACAGGCAAAGCAAAAATCTTTTTGAGTTTATCGAATAGCTCAAACAAAACAAAAAGGGAAAAGCAAACCAAGGCAAAAATAAGAAGAAGCAAACAAAGAGAAACAACAGAAATATTTTTGGTCTTTTTGTGTTTGGAAAGCAAAAACAAAGAAAGAACAAAAACTAAAAAGAGAACAAAACATGAATATACAAAGTATCGACGAAACATGATATGGAGATGAGTGTGATGTCGGTGTACCTCCCCCCAAGCTTAGGCTTTTGGGATTAAGTGGGTGTCAATCCAAATACGAGTAAGGGTTCCAAGCAGGCGGGTCGTTGTAAGAATGATCGTAGTTAGGCCCTTGGGAAGAAGAAGCTCTCCAATCATAGGTAGGCTGCTGATATGAAGACCCCCCCCTCATTCGAGGGCTGAACCGAATCATCTGTGACCTCCCTTCTAGTGTCTTGCTCCTGTTGGGAGAGTCCTCCCAAGTACGTATCAAGCTCCTCCTCCGTGAGGGACCATCCTACCCTGTTATCAAGGTTAAACAAAACAGGTGCAGGCAAAAGAACAACTCGCTCTGACTTGCTCCTTCTCCATCCAGCCTTGAGAAAGGTTATTTCATAAGACAAATCACTCAAATTAGCCCAAGAAGAAACAAATTTATGCTTTATCATGGAATTAAGGTCGAGTCTCCCTATAGGAAACTGTAGGTCTAAATGATGAGGCACTAAACCTTGCAGAGCTAATAAACGAGAGGCAATGAGGCCTCCACAAATTCCACCTTTCTCGTGGTTAGCAGCAAGACGGAAAGCTATCAAGGAACCCAAGTTGTAAGTCCTATCTCGTTTTAAAGCAGCTGAGATGAATGCTAGATCATACGAGGATAACTTATTAGCAGTTTTCCTAGCGAGAACACACTTGGCAATAAAGTAAGCAAAGTAGCGAATAGACGGGAGATGAATGTTATGAATTTTCCGGCTCTCCTTTGAGAAGCTGCTCCCTTGGCAAATCTCCGCATACAAGTCCATGAGTGGTGCAAGACGCTCTTTAATCCTTCCACATGATCCCCACTGAGGTACCTTAATAGCTGCACAAAAGTCATCAAGAGGAAGGTCGAAAGCTAAATTGTAAATTTTGTAGTGGACCATGGGGTTAGGCAAAGAGTGACTAAATCGAAAGTCCTGCACCACATACATAGTTAGTTTCACAAATTGACAAGGTTCATCTTCCACAAAGTGCTCCAATCCTGCATTAGCAACTAAGGTGTGGAAGTCCTGGGAAATTCCTACAGCCCTCATGAATTTGAAGCATGGATAGATGGAAGGAAAAACTTCCTCCTCTCGGTGAACCTTCATAATCTCAGGCACCCTCAGTTCATGTTGGTTGAGTTGATGCTCATTCATCTTCTATTCTGAAATTTAAACATCCATTAAACAAGTGATTGCAAAGTGAATATATAATGAAGGGCACTACTCATAGGGACTTGTAAGAGGCCTAAACATGCATCAAAACAATATCTTTAAGCATTGGACAAGCTTACAAGCTCTCATAACCTGTCACCTATAGTAGCAAAATACTCAAGATATAAACCACTAAACACAAATCTACTTGGACAAGTGGAGGAGTCACATACCGGAGAACAAATGCTCCAAATTTCAGCAGCAAAGATGGTCTGAGCAAGGAGATCAAAAAATCGAGGGCAAGAACAGCAAGAACGCGATTTCGAGCAATGAGCAGGTGTTTTCTCAGGAGAGAGAAGGCAGAGGCAAGTGAGAGAGTGAGTGGAGGGCCAGGGGTGGCCCACACCATGGCCAGGCGCGCCCTGGGCTGGCCACGCCACCAAGTGGTGTGACTGCCTGGTGGGCCCCCTGGTACCTTCCAGGCACTCCTCTGCCCTTTTTCACGTAAAATTTTAATATGAATTTTCTAGAATTTTTCGAGACACTTTATTTTTGAGCAATTTTTAGGTATAGACGAATGATTTCCTGACAGAAAGATTTTTTCGGAAAGATGCAATGACAAAACAAAGCTAAAACTTCAAAAGTTCTAAGACACTCTAATATGCAAGCAACTAACAACAGAAAAGCAAACTAAACATAAGCAAAAACTAAAAATGGATAGAATAGAAGTAAGCGAAGATAATCATGGTGAAAACATTGTTTTGTTCAATGAAATCCTTTTGTTAACAAGGTTGATCAGGTCTTGTTACCAAAACAATTTTATATGAAACAAAACTTTGTATTCCACTAATGATTATGTTACCTCAACCTTGATAGCAATGGTCCCAATCATAATAGTTTCATATTTTTCTCATGGTATGGCAGAATATATTTCTCCAACTTGAATGCCCTCAACATGTTCAATTGAATTCAAACCATAAGTCCGATCAATCTTCTTGGGGAAATACACAGTATGTTCCTTGTCATTAACATAGAAAGTCACCTTTCCTTGATTACAATTAATAACAGCTCCTGCAGTATTAAGAAAAGGTCTCCTAAGAATAATAGACATATTATCATCTTCAGGCATTTCAAGCACAACAAAACTAGTTAATATCAAGCAATTATGAGCCACTTGAACAGGTACATCCTCACATATACCAACAGGAATAGTGGTAGATTTATCAGCCATTTGCAAAGATATATCAGTTGGTATTAGTTTTTCTAGTTGAAGTCTCTTATAGAGAGAAAAAGGCATAACACTAACTCCTTCTCCCAAATCAAACAAAGCAGTTCTAACATAACTATTTTTAATAGAACAAGGAATAGTTGGAATCCCTGGGTCTCCAAGTTTCTTTGGAACCTTACCATTAAAGGAATTATTAGCAAGCAAAGTGTAAATTTCTTCATTAGGGATCTTCCTTTTATTTGAGACAATATCCTTCATATACTTTGAATAAGGAGGCAATTTAATGGCATCAGTCAAAGGAATTTGCAAGAATAAAGGATTCATCCACTCACAAAACTTATTATAGTGTTCATCTTCCTTTGACTTGTGTTTCTTATCAGGGAAAGGCATAGGTTTTTTAACCCAAGGCTCTCTTTCACTACCATGTTTCTTAGCAACAAAATCTTATTTAGTGTATTTAGTATTGTTATTGTGCCTTTCAGGTTCTTCTTCAACTTTTTCTTTATCAGGAACATCATTTTCTTCATTACCACTTTCAGTTTCAGCATCAGAGACATATATACTATTATGATCCTTAGCAGGTTCTGAGGATTCTACAATAATTTTATGTTTCTTTTTTATTTTCTTACGAGTAGTACCACTATTTTCAGCTTGTTGAGAATCCTTCTCGATTCTTTGAGGATGCCCCTCAGGGTATAGAGGATCCTGGGTAGCAGCACCAGTTCTAGTTCTAACTTCATAATCATGTTTTTCTTTAGCAGCATTAACTAGCAAGTCTTTTTGCACTTTAATAAGTTGATCTATTTGAGTTTGAACCATTTGAAAATGTTTAACAAGCATTTTAACATCATTAGAGGTTCTTTCCACAATATCCTTCAACTCAATAATAGCTCTAGAGTTTTCCATTAGATGATTTTGCACCCTTTTATTAAAATTATCTTGCTTAACAATAAAAATATCGAATTCTTCTAAGCATTGATCGGGAGGTTTAGAGTAAGGGATGTCACCTTCATCAAAGTGTTGGAGAGAGTGTACCTCAATAGTGGGTGAATGGGGAATTGGCTTACATAATTCTTCTATAGGAGGTAAATTCTTGACATTTGCAGCTTTAATTCACTTCTCCTTAAGACATTTCTTAGCTTCCTTCATCACTTCATCATTTAGTTCAATAACTCCCCTCTTCTTAGATGTTGGTATAGGCGCAGGAATAGTTGGTTCAGTTATAGCTGGTTCAGGAGGAGTCCAATCTTCATAATTCTTGCTTATTTTAGCCATTAATTCCTTAGCTTCCTTGGGAGTCCTATTCCTGAAAACACAATCAGCACAACTATCTAGGTATGTCCTAGATTCTTTAGTTAGTCCATTATAAAATATATCAAGAAGCGCATTCTTAGGTAATGGACATCCAGCCTGTGCATGAATCAAAGCACAAAACCTTGCCCATGATTCAGGCAATATCTCTTTTTCTCCCTGTTTAAAATCAAAAAATTCCTGCAAAATAGCATGTCTAGCACTACTAGGAAAATATTTCTGCAGGAAGGTACTAATCAAGCAATCATGGCTATCAATAGATCCAGGAGGTAAATTATTAAACCAAGTTTTAGCTTCTCCTTTTAGTGAAAAGGGGAAAATTTTAGCAACAAAGTAGGTGCACATCTTAATATCATCAGAAAACATGCCACTCATGGTACAAAGCTCAGTCATATGTGCTACTGCACTTTCATTCTTAGTCACACAAAAAGGTTCTTTCTCAACAATAGCTATGTAGGATAGATCAAGAGAGAAATCATAATCCTTATCTTTAATGTTTATGGGAGATGCAGCAAACTTAGCATTAGGAGACAATTTGGGTTTAATAGTACGCCTCTCAAGGAGACTCTTAGCAGCACTCCTATCATGGGTGTTTTGACATTCTTTAATAAATTCATCGGTCATCTCAATATCACCGTCTTCAATATCATAGCTCTCTCTAGACTCAGGTGAACTAACAGGTGTAGTAGTGTCTTCATTAGAAGTTTCAATATTTCCAGCTATAGTTCTAGCAATTGTAGCATCTAGGAAAGGACCTAATGAACCACTCTTATCAAGCACAATAGAAGCAGCATCATAAGTATCAGAAGTTTCAGATTCAGCAGTAGTAGCAGTATGTGTAGCATGTGTATGTGGTGGTATAAGGAACTTACTCATAACAGACGGTGAATCAAGAGCAATAGAGGTGTTCAGAACCGTACCTCTTCTTGTAGTGTATGGTAAAATAGGAACCTTGCCATCACGAGACTTACCCATGATGAATGGATGGCAGCAAACAATAATGATTCCAAGTAGACTTGATAAATAAAGCTATGCTCCCTAACAACGGTGCTAGAAAATAGTCTTGATGACCCACAAGTATAGGGGGTGTATCGCAGTATTTTTGAGGGAAGTGAAACCCAATTTATTGATTCGACACAAGGGGAGCCAAAGGATATTTATAAGCCTTAACAACTGAGTTGTCAATTCAGCTGCACCTGGAAACAATCTTGCTCACAACAGTTTATTAGTAGCAACAGTTTTGTAGTAGGAATAGCAAAGTAATAGCAGTAGTAAAAGTAAAGACAATAGTAACAATTGCAGTAAACAGTAGGATTAGGGCGAGGTAGGCACAGGGATGGATGGACATGCGTTGCATGGACAAGACAATTCACATGGCAATCAGAACATAGGGCATTTGTAGTTAAATAAGATAAAGCATCCAAGTACTAAATAATCCTAGGCATGTGTCCCATATATAGTCATACGTGCTCGCAATGAGAACTTGCACAACATCTTTTGTCCTGCCAGCCCATTTGCAACGGGGCCTCAAGGGAACTACTGGCAATTAAGGTGCTCCTTTTAATAGAGCACCAGAGCAAAGCATTAACTCTCCGTGAACACATGTGATCCTCACATCAAAGCCATTCCCTCCGGTTATCCCAATTCTTGTCACTTCGGGGCCTTTGGTTCTGGACAACAATGTGTGTATACAACTTGCAGGTAAGACCATAAACAATACTATCATAATGAATCAATAACATGTTCGGATCTGAAATCATGGCACTCGGGCCCTAGTGACAAGCATTAAGCATAACAAGTTGCAACAAAGTCAAAAAGCACTAGGCCCCCTTCTTTTCAGCTTCTTGGGCAGCTTCTCCCAGAAGCTACCCTCGACCAGCTTCTCCCAGAATCTCATCTGCCAAAATCGTTTATACTTTTAAATTGATGTTGAAACTACTAGTTAAGAAGTTTGAACAAATTTTGAAGATGAGCTTCTGAGAGAAGCTGGTGGAGGATAGCTTCTGGGAGAAGCTGCCCAAGAAGCTAAAAAGAAGGGGGCCTAATAAAAGATACTAGGCACCAAGCCCTAATAATCCAATGCCATTACATGAATGATCTAATCCAATCCCTACCATCCCCATAGCCTACAGCGGGGGATTACTCACTCATAGATGGGGGAAACATGGATGGTCGATGGAGAAGCGATGGTGATGATGGCGATGATCTCCTCCAATTCCCCGTCCTAGCAGGGTGCCAGAATGGAGTTTCTAGTTTCGAATCACGGAATCTGGTGGTAGTGGCAGAGCGGAACTCTTTCTGGAAAAACGTCGAACCCCCTTAGTTTTTAGGTCAGGAGGCAACTTATAGGTGAAGAGGGAGACTGAGGGGGTGCCTGGGGCGGCCAGACCACCCCCTGGCGCGGCCAGGTGGTGTGGCCAGGCTCTAGCCCCACTCCGTCTCATATTCTGGCTCTGTGAATCTTCTGGTGAAATAGGATTTTTGGCATATTTTCCGGGATTTTTCCTAATAGTTGATTTTCTGCACACAAAAACTAGACACCAAGGTAATTCTGCTGAAAACAGCGTCAGTCCGTGTTAGTTGTATCCAAATCACACAAGTTTAGAGGAAAAAAATAGCAAAAGTGTCCGGGAAAGTAGATACGTTTTGGACGTATCAATTTTTCTAGAGAAATCCTTGTTTCGTGCCTCTTATCTTCCCTTGTTGAGTAGCTTTTTACGGTACAGCTAGCGGAGGACAGCATGGGGGACAATGAGCTCCCCAACTTCTCCGCGGACCTCAAGCCCGCGAAGGCGCCGCCGATGGAGCCGGAGCGGTTCCCTATGCAGGCCGATGAGGGCTGCGAGTTCCCACCCGGTGAGAATTTTTGCTTGTCCTTGCTTGCCTTGCTCTTACTGCGTTTTAGCCGTGAACTTGATATTTTGCTTGTGTGTTGGAGCAGCCGCGCACGGCGAGGACGTGGATCTGGCGGAGGCCGCCGCGCCCAGGGCCCGGGGGAAGCGAGCCGCCTCGACTAGCACCGAGCCGGCTGGGGGTGCTGTCAAGAAGAGCCGCTGCCCCAGAGCCGTGGCCACCATGCCGAGCGTCGCCGGGTAGGTGCTCCTTTATCCTTATATACTTGTACTAATGGGCTCGCACTTGCTTATTTCGCCCTTGTTCTTCCTGTAGCGAGGCGATGGCTCTGCCCGGCTCCACGACCGTTGCCACCGCGTCCGCCCCTCCGTCTGTGGAGGACGGAGGTGCATCGGTTGTGACGCCCGAGGCGAGGCCAGATGCGACACCCGAGGCTGTGCTTGCTGCGCCGGCTAGGGCTGATGCGGACGCGGCGGAGACGGTGCTGTTGGCTACGCCCATGATGCTGCACCGTGACGGCGCCATCTCTCGTCTTGCCGAGGCTGGTGCAGCCGCGCCTCCCCCTGGCCCAACGGTGGGGGCTGGCTCCGACGCCTACCGGGTGGAGGAGCCGGTGGAGGTGCCGCCACCAGAGGTACCTGCCTAGCCGGCGGGTGGGCCCTCCATGGCCACGGGGAGCGACGATGACCTTCAGGTCACCGGCTGGACGCCGGCTCGGGCTGCACCGCCGCTGGACGCCGCCTTGGTGCAGTTGTCGGGGGCGGTGCCCCTGGCTATCAGCCAGGCCCGCCAACTGGTGGAGGCGCTGGAGCAGGGCCTTGGCCAGGCCAAGGCGCTAGGAGCCTTCATCGAGGTATGTGTCCTTTTGCCGATTCTGATGTTTTTTCACAGTCTTGCGCCGCAATCGGTCTTTTTTGGTTCTTACTTTTCTCTTTTACGCAGAGGGCTCTTGCCGACGCTGCCAAGACTTCACGGGATCTTGGCCGTAAGATTGCTTGCTCTGCCGTGTCTTCCCGATTGCGCGATTTCTCGCGCTTCTTGTTGAATATTGGTTACCCTCCTGTAGCTCTGCTGGCGAACCGGGACCGCGAGGCGGCCAGGCTGATGGGGGAGGTGGCCCGGCTCGAGGAGTCCAACAGAGCTCGCCAGGACCAGATCGCCCAGCTGGCTGTGCATCAACGGCAGATGGAGTTCAAGGCTGCCTAAGCCAAGAAGGTGGCGGACATCTGGGCCGAGGCGCTGAATAACCTTGAGCAGATCCATGCCACCCAGGCGGATGCTCTCAAGGCCTCCCAGGCCAAGGAGATGGCGGCGTTGGGGGAGCTTTGCCAGATCGCCGAGATTGTCGTCAGTAAGTGCTCTTAGACCAGACCAGCATTTTTATTTGTCTTCTGTGGCTGATATTGATCTTTGTCCCTTCTCCTGGGTGTAGCTCAGTATCCTGAGGTGACTGATCAGGCGCTGGCGCGCATCCCCGAGACGGATCCGGGGCGGGATCTCCACCCGAGCGAGCTGGTGGCGGTTGTCAGCGAGGAGGCGAACCGGCTGCGTGTTGCCGCTCTCGAGGTCTACGACTATGTCTGGCCTAACACCGTCTAGTCGGACACCATTGACGGTTTGGCTGAGCGTCTTTGGGGCGCTCCGGACCTCATGAACGTGGCTCAGGAGTGGGCGGCACACAGTGGCGCGGAGATGGTGCTGGCCTTGCTAAAGTCTTGGTACCCGGACGTGGATCTGCGGAGCCTTTCTCGCGGATTTCACCAAGGGACCAGCTACGACCAGCTTCGCGCCGAGGTTCCTGACATTCGCTCCTGTGGCGTGGAGATTGGGAGCTTCGTCGCGCTGGACCGGGACTTCAGTGACCTGGCTGGCACGGAGCCGTATCACCACAGTCTGGATGCGCTGCACACTGAGGCTCTGGCTGCGCCCCAGACCGCCCCGGCCGACGTCGCCTCCAGCAGCCAAGCCCCAGCCAATGCCTCCGGCCCTTCCGCCAATCAGCCAGCTTGGTCCTTAGTATGCCAGGAGTATTTGTAGATGAAAAACTTGTGTTTTTGCATTGGTGAACAATTTTCTCTGTTCTGTTATTGAACTCTAGTGGGAGCATCGCCTCCCTTTGGATATTTGCTCGTGCTTTTCATTCGCACTTTCTGTTTTGCATTTGTTGCATGCTTGTTTCTGTGTGGGGGCGCGCGAGCGCACCCACAGGGTGTAGTCCCCGAGGTTCGGGCCGGCTGGAGAATACGGCCGGGTTGAAGCTCCTTTATATTGTTGTCAGTTTGCAGGTTTTTGTGTGGGGGCGCGCAATCGCACCCATAGGGTGTATTCCCCGAGGTTCGAGCCAGCTGGAGAATACAGCCGGGTCGAAGCTCCTTGACCTGCTATGCTGCCGCTTGGAAGTTGTTAGCCTCCGGCTTGGGTGTTTGTCGTGGAACTTTGGCTCATGCAAAGATGAAAAAACAAACAAGTCATTTGCCTGGTTAAACAGATGCAAGCTAAATTGTAATCTGAGATTTATATTCTTGAAATTTTGCTGTTTCGCATGAAGCCAATGACTTTTCCCTTTTCTTAGTGAGCATTGGCCAATTTGATGTTGTACCCTTGCCGGCTTCGAGCCAGAGTCGAAGGTGTAGCTTAGTGGGCATACTACACGATACTTTGGGTTTGGGTCATTGGCCTTGGGCGAGCGAGCGCGACCGGAACGTCCAGATGTTTTTGTTTTCCTCGTAGCTTTTTCGTGTAAGGGTCTTCGAGCGTTCTGCTCTTGCCAGATCTGTCAGCCGGCTTGCGGTCTACAGCCAGAACCGAAGAGGAAGCCCTAGGATCCGCGTACAGTACTTTGCCGTGTGGATTGCATGGCCGTCTAGGCCAACCAGCGAGTTCCCAAGACGGATCGCTGGCTCTGGGGTTACAATAATGCAGCCGGAAAGCCAAATTGTGCAGCATGACTTGCTAATTTATTGCGGAGTCCTCGAGACTAGGTCGAGGCTCCCATGCTTGTTCATTACATAAAGGTAAGATACATACACTTCTTGTTCAAGTGTAAAAGGGGCGAAGCAGGATCGTGTTCCATGGGCGCTCAGTTTCTTCGCCTGAACGGTCCATCCTGTTCTTTTCCGGCTGGCGGGTGTCGATAAGATAGTATGAGTTGTTCTGTAGTGCCCGACTGATGATGAATGGGCCCTCCCAGGGTGGAGATAACTTGTACTTCCCCTTGGTGTCCTGTACCAACCTTAATACTAGGTCGCCCTCACGGAATGAGACGCTACGGATCCGGCTGGAGTGGTAACAACGTAAGTTTTGCTGGTAGATGGCAGATCTGGACAAGGCCAGCTCACGTGCTTCTTCGAGGAGATCGACGCTGTCCTCATGTGCTTCCTTGGGTTACTGCTCTGAGTATAGCAACTTGCGAGGTGCATCAAACTCGATGTCTGTTGGCAAGACCGCCTCCGCCCCGTAGACGAGGAAGAAAGGGGTGTAGTCGGTGGACCGGTTTGGCATGGTGCGAAGGCTCCAGAGCACAGCCGGTAGCTCCTCTATCCAGCAGTCGGGGGATCACATCAGTGGTTCGATCAGCCGAGGCTTGATTCCGGCTAGGACTAGGCCATTCGCTCGCTCGCACTGCCCGTTGGATCGAGGGTGTGCCACAGATGCAAGGTCCAGGCGGATGCCCTTGTCTCAGCAAAACCGTGCGAAAGCTCCCTTGGCGAAAATTGTGCTGTTGTCTGTTATGATGCTGTTGGGGTAGCCAAAGCGTGTGATTATGTCCGTGAAGAACCTGACCACTGTTGGTCCATCCAGCTTCTTTATTGGCTTTGCCATGATCCACTTGGTGAATTTGTCTACTGCCACCAACAGGTGCGTCATGCCAGATCGGGCTATTTTGAAAGGGCCTACCATGTCCAGCCCCTAGACGGCAAAGGGCCAAGTGATGGGAATCGTCTTGAGTGCCGCAGACGGGGTGTGCTTCTGTTGGATGAACCGCTAGCAACCGTTGCATGCCTTGACTATTTGTTCAGCATCTTCGAGCGCCATGGGCCAGTAGAACCCATGGCGAAATGCCTTTGCCACTATGGCTCGTGATGACGCATGGTGTCCACACTCGCCCTAGTGAATGTCAACCAGCAGCCGGATCCCTTCCTCGTGGCTCACGCATCGCTGATAAATGCCCCCAACGCTGTGCTTGTAGAGCTCATTGTTGATGATAGTATATGCGCTGGCTCTGCGCTTCACCTTCCTTGCATCTACCTCCTCTTCGGGCAGCTTTCCTCTGGCTAGGAAATCTATGAACGGCTTGTCCCATGTTGGGGTTTCCCGGATGGCGCATACCGCCTGCATTAGCAGGTTCACTTCTGCGCGGATGACCGGGTTGGGCTTGTCTAGAGGCCGACCCGGCGGAGTAATGGAGCCAGTGGCCTCTAGGCTGGACGCGGCAGTCCCCGGGTGTGGTGAAGCCATCGGGGAGGTCTTGGAGTAGGTAGTCCCCGGGAGCGGTGAAGCCGTCGCGGAGGTCTTGGAGCCGACAGTCCTTGAGTGCGGTGAAGCTGTCCCCGGGTGCGGTGAAGCAGTCCCCGGGTGCGGTGAAGCCGTCGCGGAGGTCTTGGAGCCGGCAGTCCCCGGGTGAGGTGAAGCAGTCCCCGGGTGTGGTGAAGCCGTCGTGGAGATCTTGGAGTCGGCAGTCCCCGGGTCCGCGTCCAATATTATGGAGTCGGATTCTGGAGACGGTGTGATTTATGGCTTGCGCAGGTGCTCGAGGGAGACTCCATGTGAAACTCGCGATGTCGTTGACCCGATGCGGGCGAGCGTGTCCGCGACCTCGTTGTTTACTCTGGGGACATGGTGAAACTCGCATCCTTCAAAACAAGCACACAACTATTGTACAAAGAAGCGGTATAGAGCCATGTTTGTGTCCCTGGTGTCCCAATCGCCCGACACTTGCTGCACCACCAGATCCGAGTCGCCAAAGCATAGAATGAGCCGAATGCCGATCTCTTTTGCCATCTTGAGGCCATGGATGAGCGCCTCGTATTCAACGACATTGTTGGACGCGCGGAAGTGGATCTGCATCACGTATTCCAGCCGGTCTCCTTTTGGAGAGGTGATGACCACTCCGGCTCTGAGCCCTCCATACATCTTGGAGCCATCGAAATGCAGCTTCCAATGCGTGGAGTCAGGGCAAGGCGGTAGGTACTGCGTCTCTGCTCAATCAATGAGGAAATCTGCTAAGGCCTGAGACTTGATCGCCATTCTTGGCTCGTACTGTATGTTGTGGGTGGCGAGCTCTATGTCCCATTTCGCCACCCGGCCTGTGGCATCTCTGTTGCCGATGATCTCCGAAAGTGGCGCTAGCACCACCACCCGGATGGAGTGTTCTTGGAAGTAGTGCTTCAACTTCTTGGCAGCCATGTACACGCCATACACCAGCTTCTAGTGATGAGGGTAGTTCTACTTCGAGAGCGAGAGTACCTCACTCAGGTAGTACATCGGTCATTGCACCGGCTATGCCTTTCCTTCTTCCGGCCTCTCCACCACCAGCACCACACTGCCGACCCGGTTGGTTGCTGCAATGTACATTAGCATGGGATCCTTTGCCGCTGGTGCTGCCAGTATAGGTGGTGACGTGAGCATCGCTTGAGGTCGCGGAAGGCTTCATCCGCCTGCAATGTCCAGACAAACTTGTCCGTCTTCTTCATGAGTTGGTAAAGCGGGAGTGCTTTCTCGCCCAGCCGGCTGATGAACCGGCTGAGGGAGGCCAAGCATCTGGTGAACTTCTGTACGTCTTGAAAGTTCTTAGGCGGCTGCATGTGCTCGATTGTGCCAATCTTCTCAGGGTTCGCCTCGATTCCCCGTTCTAACACGAGAAAACCGAGTAGCTAGCCGGCTGGGACGCCAAACACACATTTCTCCGGGTTCAGCTTCATCTGGAACCAGTGGAGGTTGGTGAATGTTTCCTTCAGATCTTCAAGGAGTGTTTGGTGCTCCTTGGTCTTGACCACTACATCATCGACGTAGGCATGTACGTTTCTGCCGATTTGGGTTTGCAGGCATTTTTGCATGCATCGCTAGTACGTTGCCCTAGCGTTTTTTAGTCCAAATGGCATGGTGGTGTAGCAGTATGCTCCATAAGGAGTAATGAATGCTGTCTTTATTTGATCAGCGGGGTTCAGCCGGATCTGGTGGTAGCCGGAATACGCATCCAGAAACGACAATAGCTCACAGCCGGCCATGGAATCAATTGTCTATCCTTGGTAGTGCGAATGGATCTTTGGGACATGCCTTGTTGAGGCTGGTGTAGTCAACACACATGCGCCAAGTCTTGTTCTTCTTCAGCACCAGTACGGGGTTTGCCAGCCATTCCGGGTGGAAAACCTCCATGATGAATCCGGCTGTGAGTAGCCGGGTGATCTCTTCACCGATGGTTCTTTTTTTTCTGCGAAGCGGCGTAGTGACTATTTGACCGGCTTTGTGTCCGGCCTGACATGTAAGGAGTGCTCGGTGAGCTCCCTCGGAACACCTGGCATGTCCTTGGGGACCATGAGAAGATACCCCGATTCTCACGGAGGAAGTCGACGAGCGCACTTTCCTATTTGCTGTCAAGGCCGTCTCCGACCAGGACGAACTTGTCTGACTCGACCTCGTCCAACAGGATATTTCTCATGCCCTTGGACGGCTTGAACTGTGCTTCTCCGGCCAGCTTGGGTTCGCTAGCCGGCATGTCCTTCTGCAGGGCTGCCACATTATGCATGATAATGCGCTTCTCTTCCGCGATGATCATTGCCTCCGCTATCTTGGACCCGTCTGTGGCGCATTCCACAGACTGCCTGTAGCATCCGACCACGGTGATGACACCCTTTGGCCCTGGGAGCTTCATCTTGAGGTACGCATAGTGTGGCACCGCCATGAACTTGGTGAGCGCTGGGCGCCCCAGGATCGCGTGGTATGCGCTCCAGAGGTTGACCACCTCAAACCAATTGGGCTCGCGACAGAAGTTATCCTCTATGCTGAAGATGACATCGAGCCGGATATTTCTGATGGGCGAATGTGACGGGCCCGGAACCGCTCCGTGGAATGAGGTGCTTGACGGCTCCAGCTGGGACTCGCTGATACCGAGCCGGTCTAGCGAGCTGCGGTATAGGAGGTTGATGCTACTCCCACCGTCTACGAGGACGCGGGAGAATCTGCAGGAATGCTTCTTGGAGACAATGATAGGATCCAAAACCATCGCGTAAGTGCCTAGGTGAGGTAGCTCAGCTGGCTGGTCCTTCCGGCTCCATGCAACTTCTTGTTCCGACCAGTTGAGGTACTGGGGACAGGGGGACGATCGCGTTCACCTCCGCCTCACGGCGTCTCTTGTTGTGCTTGGTATCCGGCTCCGTCGTGAAGATGTGGTAGTTTCCCACCTGGCGGGGGTAGTTGCCATCGTCATTCTCCCTCCGGTGTTGGTTATCGCGGTCGCCTGGCGGCCCACCTGCTGGGGGTGGTGGAGCCTGCCCAGTCGGCACGCCGGCAATTTCCGCCATCTTCTTCGTCCACGTGCACTGGCGTGTGGTATGTGTAGCCGGTTTGTTGCCTCCGCTGTGGAACTTGCATGGCCCATCAAGCACTGACTCGATGGTGTACTTGGGCCTCGGAGGCCGGTCATCAGGCTTCTGTCTCCGGCTTCCGCCTGCAGCCGGATCCTCCTGCACTGCTGCCACCTGCCTGGAACCGTATTGGTTATCCAGCTGGTCATCCTTTCTTTTGCCATGGCGGTTGTCATGCCGCCTGGAGTTGTGGCCATTCCCCTCCGGCTGGCGTCGATCCATAGTTACGCCGGTGATGATTTGCCCCTGGTCGTCCACCCAGACGGATCTTTTCATTGCCGCGTTGGTGGTGGCGTACTTGTCCGTGATGGACATGGTCTGCGCCATGGTGGTGGGCTCCACCCGGCGAAGCTTGTGCTTGAGCATAGTGCCATCTCTGCAAACATTGATGAAGAAGTCAATCGTCTGGTGCTCACGCACCCCCTTGCAGGAGTTGTGCATGCTCGTCCACCGGGTGATGTAGGAGTGATCAGATTCATCCGTCCCTTGCATGCAAAGAGCGAGCTTGCTGGGTCGACCTGGCACTTGTAGGTTCCAGTGAAGTTGCGGACAAACGCCTGCTCGAAATCAATCCAAGCATTAATGCTGTTGTCAGGGAGGCTATTGAGCCATGTCCTCGCCGAGTCGAGGAGCATGAGGGGGGCGTAGCGCACAGCCACCCGGCGGTTGCCATTTGCAATGCCCACCGCGGTGGTGTAGTCCACCAGCTAGTCCTCCAGCTTGACCGAGCCGTTGTACTTTGGCGTATCCCTTGGGAGCGAAAATCTCTTTGGAAACGGTTCATTCCGAATTCGCGGTCCGAAGCATCTTGGGACGGCTGGGCTTTCTTCTTCCAGCGCGCGCGACTGGACCAGTAGGGCGATGCGTGTGCGCGCGTCTTGTGGTTCATCTGGCTCGAGCGGTCCTAGCCGGCCAGATAGGCGGGACTTGGGCAACTCCTGGCCTTTTCCGGCTTCGTCGGCCGGCTCACGGTTTTTGCTGGTGACAGCTGCTGCGTCGTGGGCGTTGTGCCCATGGCCCGCTGATCCGCCGCGTGGGCGGTTTCTCGGCCTCGCTCCATTTGGGGAAGATGCCTTTTTGGCGCCTGTAGCCGGATCTGCCATCCGGCGAACTGGTTGGGTCCTGCTGTTGCCGGCCATGCTGAGTTCTGCCTCATCCTGCTGTTTGTTTGCCATGACCACGAGGAGATGGACACATGTCTGCTGACGGAGCAGCTCCTTGCCCTGCAGGTGGCTTAGTTATGCGACTGCCGGCTCCGTGGCCCTCATGTTTTTGGCAGGAGTGCTATAAACCGGCTGCACCGCGGGCATACGCGGATCAGCAGCACGATCCATCTCTGAACCGAGGTTTCGGCCTTGGGGCTGGGCCAGGCGGCTGGTGCCGTGTAAGCGGGCGAAGCCGTGCACGATGTTGTACTCGCACATGGTCGTGTTCATCCGCTGTTGGGCGGCTGCTACTTTGCCAGCTTCTTCCAGAAGGCTCTAGCGAGTAGCCTCTAGTGCTACCACAGCTGCTGCTGGATTTGCCTCGATGGGGGTGATGGGGTTGCGGAGGTGCTCGATGGATGATGTGAGAAGGTCCTGGTTCAGGAGGCGCGAGTTAGCGGCGCAACTGTCCCAGTTGCGCTCCAGAGGTGGACGACGGTTCTCGCCTGAGCCCGCCATCATAACCTCGACGCTGGCACTGGTGACACGCGAAGCGGAGAAGCCAGGAGGCACGCCGGACACGGTGACGACCTCGCGAGGAAAGGTCTCGGTGATGGAGGCGTTGTAGACGCGGTGCTCGCCGAAGTGCATGATGGAGCCTACGCTTGGGAAGGTTCCCCTAGTGAAGCAGGATGTGTTGTCAAGGACGCAGTCGAAGGAGCCGGAGGTGAGGATGAGGCCGGAGGCGACTCGCTCACCGACGATGAGCGGAAGTCCCGTGCAAAAGATGACCCCAACCGAAGCGTTGTGCCCCACGGTGGGCGCCAACTGTCATGGCGTGGAACACGGCAGTGCCATCAGGGATGGCATGAAGGGGACAATCAGGATGCTATAGGTGGCTACTTGCAACGGGTTGGGCACAAATACTACAAACACAGCGATGTACCCAGGTTTGGGCCCTCTTGGCAAGGTAATGTTGGAGATATGCCCAAGAGGCAATAATAAAGTGGTTATTATTATATATTTATGTTTATGATAAAATGTTTACATCCCATGCTATAATTGTATTAACCGGAAACATTAATACTTGTGTGTTTTGTAAACATAAAAGAGTCCCTAGTAAGCCTCTTGTTAAACTAGCTTGTTGATTAATGGATGATCATGGTTTCCTGATCATAGACATTGGATGTGATTAATAACAAGGTTATATCATTAGGAGAATGATGTGATGGACACACACCCATAGTAAGCGTAGCATAAGATCAAGTCATTAAGTTCGTATTGCTGTAAGCTTTCAACTACATAGTAACCTAATCCTTCGACCATGAGGTTATGTTAATCACCATCACTGGATGGGTACTTTGATGACATCAAATGCCGCTTCGTAACTAGGCGGTTATAAAGGTGTCATTGGGTATTCTGAAAGTATGTGTTGAAGCGCATAGACCAAGATTGGGATTTGTCCATCCATATGACGGATAGATATACTCTGGGCCCTCTCGGTGGAATGTCATCTAGATAGCTTGCAAGCATGTGACTGGGTCACAAGGGGTGACATAACATGGAACGAGTAAAGAGTACTTATCAGTAACGAGGAAGAACTAGGTATGAAGATACTGACGATCAAACCTCGGATAAGTAGAATATCCCTGACAAAGGGAATTGGTTTCGTATGTTAAATGGTTCAATCAATCACGAAGTAATCGTTGAGTATGTGGGAGCCGTTATGGATCTCCAGATCCCGCTGATGGTTATTGATCGGAGAGGTGTCTTCATCATGTCTGCATATTCACGAACCGTAGGGTGACACACTTAAGGTTCGAAGTTGTTTTAAGTAGATATGGAATTTGCGTTGGAGACCGAATGTTGTTCGGAGTCTCGGAATGGATCCGGGACATCACGAGGAGATCCGGAATGGTCCGGAGAATAAGATTCATATATTGGGGATGATTTTCTAAGTTAGGAAATGTTCCAGAGTGTTTGTATGGAGATTCTAGAAGGTTTCAGAATGTTCTGGAAGGTTCTAGAGGATTTCTTGGAGTTTGCTTGAAAACCAAGAAAGGGATCAAGGAGACCAAGTGGGGCAAGACACGGATTCATGGGGGAGGAGGATTCCTCCCCCCTTCCCACCGCCGGCCCAAGGAGGGGAGTCCTACTAGGACTCCCCCTCCCCAGGCGCGCCTCCCTCCTTTAAATAGAAGGGAGGGGGCGCCCCCTCTTGCACCTCCTCTCATAACAACCAATCTCAGCCGCCTCTCTCCTCCACCTTTCTTCTGCACAGGCATAGGCGAAGCCCTGCAGAATTCTCATCTCCACCACCACCACCATGCCGTCGTGCTGCTAGGATTCTGTGGAGAAGATCTACTACCTCCGCTGCTCGCTGGAACGGGGAGAGGAAGGTCTGCTTCGAATCCGCACGTGTGACCGTCTGCGGAAGCGCTGCCGGAACGCGGCACCGGAAGGATCGTCCACACGATCTTGAGATCGGCAAGTGATCGACTACATCATCCACGACATCTAATCTCGTAACGCTTTCGGTTCTACGAGGGTTAGTACCGATCTATTTCGTTGCTCATGTCTAATAGATTAGATCTTGGCTTTTATCTAGATTAGATCTGGGTTTTGTTCGTTCTTGCGGTAGAAATTTTTTGTTTCCCATGCTACGAACCCATCAGGTAAAGCTCCTACTCCTGCAAGGATCTACTATCAAGGGGCGAATACCCATCACAGATGCTCCTTGAGCTGTCTTCCTAGCTACTTCTTGCTAGAAGAAGAAGAAGGAACTACTCAACTTGTCCAATGTGGAGAACTTCTAACTTGTTATTATCTACCTAGAACCCTACCACTAACCCCCCCTAATATAGTGGTTGAGGAGGCAGTTTACAAGATGGGTTCTAGGGTTTACTGTTTGGATTTGGGCTTTACAAAGTGGGCCGGCTGAACAGGGCCAAACGGTAGGACCGGGTTCAGTCAAGCCTCCAGTACAGGGGAGGACAACACTACAGTGTCCAGCGCCCCTGCTTTATTCGTTGCCGGCTCTTTCTCCGTGAGCCGGCTCTTTATGTGTAGGCCGGAGCTTTACTCGTCAGCCCTTGCTTTGCTTGTCAGCCTCCAGCTTTGGCACAGTTGTCCGGTAGTGCCGGCCAGGCTAGCCAGCCTGTCTGGTCAAAGGTGCACTCAGCAAGGAGCATCATCCCCACCGTACCATGGCCAGCGGATCCGAGGCGGCCAGCTAGGAGCGGCCTCCCAGCCGGTTCTTCTAGCTACCCGGCTAGACGGGCCAGCCGGGGAAACTTGGATGCGGACCGGGTGGAAGATTCCATCCGGCTGTGGTTCCCTGTCTTGGGTCCAGATGGCCCGAGCTTCTTAGAGCCGATCAGTTGGTCCCGTCTTGTCCTACCCAGGGGTCATCCCCTGACAAGTACCATTGGTAGTTCTTCTATCCAGCACCCCGCTGATCTTTGTAGCGGCTCAATGAGCCAGGGTTTTATCCTGGACAAAACTAGCCCGTTGGATCTTTCCACCTGTCCGTTCGACGCGGGGTGGGCTACTGAGGCAATATCTAGCTGGATCTTCTTTTCTCGGCAGAACCTCACAAATGCTCCTTCAGCAAAATTCGTGTCATTATATGTTATGATACTGTTGGGATAGCCATATGTCAAGATTATATCTTTGAGGAATGTCACAGTTGTTGCCCCATCACATTTCCTGATTGGCTTTACCTCAATCCACTTGGTAAACTTGTCCACCATAACCAACATATGAGTCATGTTTCCTTTTGCCGGCTTAAATGGGAGGACCATATCCAAACACCATACCACAAACAGCCAAGTGATAGGTATAGTTTTCAGTTCCGACATAGGCATACGCGTCTTCGTGGCGTACCTCTGATAGCCATTGCATTTTCGTACAAGATCCTCTGCTTGCTCCAAGGCACTTGGCCAGTAAAATCCATGCCTGAAAGCTTTCACCACTAATGCTCTAGAAGATGCATGATGACCACATTCCCCTTGATGGGATATCCCGGAGGATGTCAATCCCTTCTTCTGGGTCTACGCATCATTGCAGAATACTTGTAACACTCCTTTTGTATAGTTCGGCGTTGATAATAGTGTATGCCTTTGCTCTTCTTTGGATTTTCCTTGAGAGTATCTCATCAATCGGGAAGGTTCCTTCTTTTAGGAATTCAAATATTGGCTTTGCCCATGCAGGTATAGCTCGAACGGGGAAAATCACTTCGTCAATTTCCATTGCATCTACCGACATAACTCCAGTCGGATCTACCGAAGTAGTCCCCGGGTTTGCTGAGGTGCTTCCCCAGTCTATATCCATAGGGGTGGCTTCTGATCCGGAGTGAGCCGAGACATAAATTGAGTCGGATTCCGGTGAAGGTGTGATAGATGGTTTTCTCAAATGTTCCAAAACTACGCCTGGCAGGATTGGCTGCCGAGATGACCCCAACTTAGATAATACATCGGATGCCTCATTTTCAATCCGAGGTATATGGTGGAATTCACATCCTTCAAAGAACCCAATTATCTTTTGAACATGGAATCTATAAAGGGCCATGTTTGCATCCAGTGCATCCCAATTGCTAGACACTTGCTGTACCACCAAATCCGAATCATCAAAACATTGTATCCGATGTATTCCTACTTCCTTTGCTACCTTAAGTCCATGCACGAGCGCTTCATACTCGGCAACATTGTTTGATGCGCTAAAATGGATTTGGAGGACATATTTCAACTGATCTTTCTTGGGCGAGGTAAGCACTACCCCGGCCCCCAGTCCTTCCTTTAGCATTGATCCATCAAAGTGCATTCTCCAATATTTTGAGTCTGGCAAAGGTGGCTCGTATTGCATCTCAGCCCAATCCACGAAGAAATCTGCTACTGCTTGAGATTTGATCGCATCTCTTCTATCAAACTGCGGTGCGTATGGGGCCAACTCAATTGCCCATTTTGCAATTCAGCCACTGGCATCCTTGTTGCTCATAATCTCGGATATGGGCACTTCGCATATCACCTTGATGGGGTGTTCCTCAAAGTAATGCTTGAGTTTCTTGGCTTCCATGTACACACCGTATGCCATTTTCTGATAGTGAGGGTAATTCTGCTTTGAAGTCGACAACACCTCGCTCAAGTAATACACTGGTCTTTGCACCGACTTACCTTCCTTGTCACATTACACCACAATCACTGCACTTACAACTCGGTTGGTCATGGCTATATAAAGTAACATCGGTTCTTTAGATAATGGCGAGGCTAGTACTGGTGCGGAAGACATCATATTTTTTAACTCACGGAATGCGCTATCAGCTTGCGGTGTCCATGTAAACTTATCTGCCTTTTTCATTAACTGTAGAGGGGCAATGCCTTCTCTCCCAGCCAACTTACAAACCGACTTAACGATGCCAGGCAACTAGTAAATTTATGCAGATCATTAAGACAATTTGAAAGTTCCATTCTCTCTATGGCTCGGATATTTGTGGGGTTAGCCTCGATACCTTGGTTGGATACAAGAAAACCGAGTAACTTCCCAGCCGGCACGCCAAAAGTACATTTCTTCGGGTTAAGCTTCATCCGGAACCGCCTTAGGTTCGCGAATGTTTGTTGGATATCATCAAGGAGCCTTTTGCTTTCCTTAGTTTTTATCACAACATAATCCACATAAACTTGCACATTTTGACCAATTTGGTCATGTAGACGTTTCTGCATGCATCGTTGATACGTTGCTCCTGCATTATGTAAACCAAACGGCATAGTGTGATAGCAATAAGCCTCATACAGGGTGATAAGCATAGTCTTTATTTGAACATTCGGGTTCAAAGGTGTCTGGTGGAAATCAGAATATGCATCTATGAATGATAACAGCTCACACCCGACAGTTGAATCTATGACCTGGTCTATCCTTAGCAGTGGAAATGGATCTTTCGGGCACGCCTTATTCAGGTTGTGTAATCGATACACATGCACCACACCACAGCCACATTCGGATCATCCTTCTTCTTCTCCACGAGCACCGGATTAGAGAGCCAATCCGGGTAATGCACTTCCATGATAAATCCGGCTGCAAGGAGCCAAACTATCTCATCCCCAATGACCTTTCTCCTATCTTCGGCGAAGCGGCGGATAGGTTGCTTCACTAGCTTTGCCTCGGGTCTTACATTCAAAGAGTGCTCAACCAACTCCCTCTGCACACCTTGCAAGTCCCGTGTGGACCAAGCAAAAATATCCCGATTCTCATGGAGGAAGTTGGCAAGCTCGCTTTCCTGTTTGTCGCCTAACCCGACACCATTGGTCATGGTGCGCTCTAGAAACTGATCATCAATGGGCACCTTCTTGGTATCTTTTGTCGCTTGAAACGACACACTTCCATGCGGGTTGGTTAGAGCTGGCATATGCTGTTGCACGGACTGAGCCAATGCCACCACCTCCTGAATTCTCCTTTTCTCTTAAGCAATCACAAGTGACTCGGCCAGGTTAGATCTGGTGGAAGCGCACTCAATTAAACGCATGAAGTCCCCAGCTATGGTTATCACCCCCATGGTCCGGGAAATTTCATCTTTAGGTAACTGATGTGAGTGCATGCCATGAACTTGTTCAGAGCAGGCTTGCCGAGTAACGCATGATACGCGCTTTCCAAGTTCACCACCTCAAACTCCAAGTTTTTAGTCCGTCAGTTGTCCCTTGTGTCGAATAACACGTCAACTTGACATCATCCGAGGCTAGGTCGGATCTTCCAAGGCGTACGAATCTGCAATCCGGATCGTTTCAGCCAAAGTAGTTGGCATATCTCTCTGCAATCTTTGCCACAATATACTTGCATACCTACACCCTTGGGCGAAGCACGCAATAGCTTGTGATTCAATTACCCCTTCACGGGAGTTTCTCATATTACACCAGTAAGTTTTTCATTCAGTCTTTGCTTGCACAACGCCAGAGTCTATGGCCTGTTCAGCCTCTTGTACGTGCTCGAGAAATTACTAATAAACATCTCCTCAAAGTCTATCCAGCAGTTGATACTTCCCTCTAGCAAGTTATTTAACCAGACCCTTCTAACATTTGAGGTACGTACCTCACTGCCCATCTCAAATTTCCTCCGGCTACGTTTACTGCAGTTGCATAGTCGATGAGCCAATCATCCGGCTTTGTGCTACCGTCATATGTCTTTGTTTCTTGGGCCAGCTGGAAGTTCGGCACTGGTGGTTCCCTCATGATCCGAGGTCCAAAACATGTTGGACCCGGAGGGCCTTATACTTCAACCATTTCTGACCTATAGATTCAGTCTAGTTTCAGTCTTGCGTCATCCGGCTGCAAATTCCTGTTCCCCAATCTCGATCCAATCACATGGTGCTCCGGTCTAGGAAATCCGGCATCAGCCATTGCCGAATAACCATCATTGTATCTATCCTGACCCGGACGAGTATTTTGCTGCTGCATTGCTGGCCCAGCACTTCTCTCCTGCCTTGGTGCGTACTGTTGCTGCTGTTGCTGAGGCATATTTTGCCCTGCTCCCGCCGGATTATGCTGTCCGGCATTACCGTTGGCAACGTTTCTATGACCGGCATTGCCTTGGTCATGGTTACCTCGGCCAGCTTCACCCCAGCTGGCACTGTAGCGATCCTCATCAATTTGCACTGTTTTCCCTTTTCCGGCCATTATCGGATCATACGGGACCATCTGTTTGTCTTTTCTCCCTAAGGTTACCACGTCCTCTCTGGGGCCATCATGAGGTGACGACGCAGCTCCAGCGGACTTTGTCGGGTTATTCCTTGCCGAATGAACCACGTCTGATGCTCCGGGTTGTGCCGGGTTTGCCTTCTTTATTTCCTCATTCTGCTGACATGATACCCTTACCAAGTGGTTAACTTTCTCATGTGGCCTCTCTCGGGCCTCTTCGGTTAAACCCTCTAACTCGGATGTAGCCGCATTGGCGGTCCTGAGGTTTTTCGCCGGGGTATTATACCTCTCCAACCCTGCTGTTACTATAGTAGCTGTCTGGCCCGGCTTAGGCACATATTCCTTGTCAATCTCAGTAATCAGGTTTCTACCTAGGATTTTTACTCCGTCTATGCAGTTCGCCTTTGCATACTCCCGCAAAGTGATGTTCAGTGACTGCTGTAACTCAGCTACTTTTTTCGCACCAGCTAGCATTTTTTGCCTAGTTTCCTCTAACTCGGCCTATGCCTGTGCTGGATCTACCACTGGCGCTATGGGTGTTGCTAAGCTATCTATTTCCTGCTGCAGTACATTCTCTGGCCTCTCTAGTGGAGGGAATCTAGACCTTGCCTGCTTCGGCGTGGCGTCGAGATCTGGCGTCGGGTCCTTGCTTGCTCCTGCATCAGGCGCTGTCGTCATGACCTCAACACAGCTTGTGGAGCGAATGATACGCGAACCACGATCCACGCTGAGAGGTGGTTCGCCTCCCTCGACGTCGTGCTGCGGATGAACGCAGGACTCCTCGACGCTGACGTAGATCTTGTGGGGGCCAAGCTTGATGAAGAGGCCGTTGCGTGGAGGAGGGCGCCTGCCGAAGCTCCCAACATTGTCACTGACGTAGTCCAGTGCTCTAAAGCGCTGAACAAGCCCGAAGACGATGCGTTCTCCAGTGCCAAAGATGTTTCCCGTCCGGATTTTTAATCCTGCTAGCACTACTAGCCCCACAGTGGGCGCTAATTGTCGTGGTGGTGGCACAGCAGATGCCATGTATAGGCTAAAGATGGGGCCAATGTGCACTAGAGGAATCCAGGGAGGAATAGTGTGGTGGTTCCACACACAGATGTTTGTGTTTCTCTCTTGTTGATCAAGGATTACAAGGGCTCCTCGAGTTGTTCGTGAGAAGGAGACTAGTTCTCTTACTGCCCACTACTATGCCCTAGGGTTCTTCCTTAGACAAAATGACCCATCCCTCTCTATGGAGGCCCTGGTGCTCCTTATATAGGGGAGCCCAGGTTACAAATCTAGGGCACACGTGAAGGCATATTAGCCGAATATGCCCTTTGGTAAAGTAAGATGCCTCTTTTTACACTTTAAACGGCTAGTCCGGACTCAGGGCGTAAGCCTCCCTGAGCCTCTCTATGGCGTGGCATCACCTGACGCTAGTGGCGTCAGCCGACATTGGCTACGTCATCCTTGTCGGCCACGCCCCGCTAGTCCTTTCCTCTGCCTGCTTCGCTCACGCTACAGTGGACATAGGTCACCTTTTGACCAGCGAGATTCCTTCATTCTCTTGGAAGCCAAGTGGTAACCTGGATAGCGTCCGACTAACTCGGCCATGCGGGTACCTACAAACAAGTCACAAAGGTCTTGCCGACATATGCTATATGCCAGTCGGGTCAAGGTTAGACGGACATCCTCCGGGCCGGGTCATTCTGTAAGTCGGACTGCCTTGAGGTGACTCGGCCAACTCTCGCTTTGACCTTGTCGTTCCTCAGCTAACACGACCTTTATACCTCGACGTGACCCTACCCGGGGTATCCCCCCAACATCTATCGACCTAAAGACCAGGGTGGGCTTGGTATTCATGATCTTGAGATAAAAAACACAGCCCTCCTGGATAAATGAATCCTCAAGTTACCCACTGAGGATGGAGTATGGAAGACTCTCCTTAAATGTAGATATGTTGGATCGAAAGCTTATCCTAGGTTATATGGAAACCGGGAGATCCGTATTTCTGAGCTGGTCTGATGGCGATAAAGTAACATTTATTTTGCTTTAGATCCTTTTTTTTGTTAAGGACGGCTTTAAAATCCGTTTTTGGGAGGACAAGTGGTTAGGTAACACCACACTCCGGGAACAGTATCATGCTTTGCGCAATATTGTAGGTCACAAAGCCGATACAATTGCCACTGTTTTGGGATCTTTCCCACCGAATGTGACGTTCAGGAGAGATTTATTGGTCCTAGACTGGTGTCTTGGCAAACCTTGTTTCTGCGCTTGGCTACTATGCAAATAACACCTGGCCATGATGAATTTCGCTAGAATCTACTTGAAAATGGTGAATTCTTAGTTGCTTCCATGTATAATGCACTCATCTAGTCTGATTTACCAGATAATAATTAAAAAATATGAAAGATGAAGATACCTCTCAATAACAAAATATTTGCTTGGTATCTTTATCGAGGTATTATTCTTACTAAACACAAGCTTGCGAAGCGCCATTGGCATGGAAGTAAATCATGCGTTTTCTTTCCTCATGATTGACAATCAAACATATTTTCTTCCAATGTAATTTTGCCCTTTCTATATGGCTAGTCATCCAAGCAGCTTGTATCCACCCAGTAGTATCAACAATATATTTAGAAATTGGCTACATGGTATAAATTACAAGTATAAAATTCTTATTAGGGTGGGAGAGATTGCATTAATTTGATTGTTATGGCTACATATAAATGATGAAGTGTTTAGTGATAAAAATTCTTCCGTTTTGCAGGTTATCTACCGGTGTACAGGTACACTCCGCACTTGGTCTTTGCTACAGCATAGAGTTTTGTGACCTCTTTACGGAGGTGCGCACTCGACTGGAGGATACAATGAATGATTTATTTATCCAATATGGATGGCAACATAATCTCCAGATAAGTCCTGTCAGGTCTTAGGAGTTATTACAATTTCTCATCACGTATGTAATTCGTCTTTTTTAGTTTATTTACTCGAACATGGATTCGGATCAGCTGTGTGCATCTTAGCTATGTAAAGGCTGGGTTTAATGCTTAAGACTCTTTAAGTAAAAATGCCGTTTATCAAAAAAATTACTTGAAAAAAGTATACTGGAGATTATTAAGAAAAATAGCATAAAAATTCATTGTAAACTGAGCATTAATAAATATTGATATACAAAATGTCAAGCAACCTAGAATTATCAAACTGATTAAAAAACTATTTTTGGCTAAGCAACCTCATCTCTCTCTCTCTTTCTCTTTCTCTGCAACCCCACACAGCGAGCCGACGACTCCCATACTCTCGTAGTTATTACTCCCTCCAATCCATAATGTCGCTGATTTAGTACAACGACACTTATTATGAATCGGAGGGAGTAGATTAGTTTTTGCTCTTGGCCTATTGCTATGCTGAACTTCCATAATGTTGAACTGGTTGTTGGTGGAACACAAACTCCATAACCTTGCATAGTTGCATTTCACCGTGAACTTAAATGTCTAAGAGGCCAGTGGTTGTATTCTTTGTCCAAAATTATTTTCCTGCAAGCTATTATTATTCATGCTGGAGTATCATTCATCTGCCTACATTTTTTTTGCATTCTTTTCCTTTATAAATGCCAAAAAAATCTTCTATGTAGGCTTACTGTAACTGTGTATTGGAATTTAGAACACCACCCAGTAACACAAACTTAGCCAAGTGCAACAACTTTACTGGTTTCAGTTTCACCTGATTTCTGTTCTAATATGACAATGCACCCATGATTTATTCTTGTTTACATCTAGCAAAATTGTGCACTTTTACTTTGTAACCATGGAGTGGTACGAAAAACACTCTCGTTGATCAGTACTATGGAATCTAGTACTTCCGTGCTCTGTTAGCCATTTGATGGTTTGTAATTTTCTTTAGTATATGTGCTATTTTCCATCAAAGGTACTCATCCGATTCTGAAAATAATCAGCCTTGAAAAATATATTAGTGCTATTGAGCATTATAGTTTGAAATCATTTTAGTTATGAGAGTTATCATGGATGACTATAACTATTGCATGCAAAATAACTTGGAACGATCCATCTTACAATCAAATTGGAAATATTCATCGTAAGCCCCAGCTATTGCGCCTGTTTCTGTAGGCTTCAATTTTACAAGCATGTAGAGTTAACTTGGAAAATACAAAGGATATATCCCCTATCTTATCATCTCTATACTACTAGGGTGTTCCTCTCTGTTCACCCTTGTACTGTCTATACATCTTCCTATGATCTACCGATCTTGTATGTATACAATTATACACTTAGCGCTTCCATTAAAATATCCATATCAATTGTTGTGATTACATGGCGGTGGCGGCATAACTGTTCCCAACTTCTTCCATTTTGCATTCTGACAGGTGCTCTTTGCATTCCCACTGCCTCGTTTTAGAGTAAGCTTGACGTCGTGCAAGGCTATGGCATGGCAAGGTACAGCTCTATTGCAACTCAGCTTGATAGCCTCTGTTGAGGCACTTGTACCCCTGATGTTCTTAAACAGGACATGGCTCACTTCCACTGCCGATCTCTGTGAAAAACCACATCAGGTTATATGTATGCTAAATTAATAATAAACAAATAAATAATAATACAAACTTGGTCATCGAATTTATTTACGTATACCTGTTTATTACACGGTATAGCCGAGTCGCAGTAGTTTTGGTCAATAATGATTGGGTTCCACACATTCTCCATGATCATGTTCTGGAACACAATGTTCCTCGCATAACCCCGCCCGCCCTGCCACGTCTTATACGAGCTCCGTTTGTGGTGCCACGCAGTCGCACCCCGTCGATGGTGATGTTTTCAACCCGAGCTTCAGAGTAGCGATCACCCAAGCTCCCAATGCTGATCCCGTGCCCTGGTCCACACACGATGTTCTTAACGTGTAGGTTGTTAGTTCCATCCTCGATCGACATGCAGTCGTCGCCGGTCTTGATTGCGCAGTTGGTGACCTTCACATGCTGACTATGGGCGATGTGGATGCCGTCAGTGTTGGGGCTAGTTCCGGGTGCTGTGATTGCTAGGCGGGACATCTTTACATCGGTGCAGTGCTCTACTGACAAGTGGATTTGTTGGCTGTTCAGCAGTTGTAAGTTATCCACTTTCAGGTTTGCGCAAGAGTAGAACGTCAAAGCCTGGATATTGAAAGGAAACATAGTCATCAAGTTGTAAAGAAGAAGAAAACAAGGCTACTCCACTGGAAATGTGCAAGATAAGAAGAACAGAAAGGGCAGTCATGTACCGTTGGAGCTTGCCTGCAAGGCTGAAAAAGAAAAGAAAAGAATAATTCATACTATTAGAAAGCTTTCAGGAGAACAAAATTAAATATTTCTAGTGCTTGGAGATGCATTTCGTTACTGAAAATTTTACAAGTTCAATGTGCTTACGAGCTTTGGGTTTGTTTTGCAGGAACTCTGCCACCAAATCTTGCCATTTCCATCGATAGTCCCGCCACCAGTGACAGTAAGACCTGTCACAGTTTTGAACAAAATCCAGTGCCTAATGGTATCCTCGATCCAGTAGGATCTCTTTGGAGGAGCCACCAAAGTACCCTCTATCTGCAATTTGGTGGAAAATGAGAATTTTGTTTTCCAATTTTTTTATGAAAGAATAGAAAACATGCATGTTCTTGTTGTTCATCTATCTCACCATTAACTTGATGCTGGATTTGCATGGGCCAGAAAAGGTTACATGTTTCGTTAGGCATTTCTTGCCCTTGGGAATGAGCATAATGCCAGGGTGAGGAGAGGAGCAAGCTGCAGCCCAGGCCTTGGACAATGCCTACAAGAAGGGGATGCGCAAAAACCAATGGTAAGCGTACCTAAAATAAATGATGCTCTGCATTTTGAGGTGGTGTTGCATTAGACATACCATTGTGTCATCGTGGCGTCCATCCCCATGAGCCCCATACCTCAGCACATCGAAGACCTTATTGGACTGTAGAGATCTACCTCTGTGACCAGCCCCATTTTTCGAAGGGATCACTGTCAGGTGGTCTCCCTTGGCAAGAACACAACACAAGAACAATGACACTAGAAGGGGTGCAGAGAAAAGGAGCACATGAGAAGCCATTTGTATGTGCTCTTGGATGCAGCGATTGATGGGATCACGCATTCCATCATGAGGAGTATTTATAGGTGCTAAGTTGGGCTGGAGATCTTGGATCATGTTCTCAGCTCAGGTTGCTTCTGGTTGATTATCTTAGTTGGCATAGATAGTTGGAGCCTAGCAGTACGTAGAAGATTCTATTGGTGTGTGAGTCAAGATAAATGTGCTTGAAACAATGTGTTGGCCATTGCTTCCGGCTAGCTCGGTTTGGCCTTCGAGATTCTAACAGCAAAATTTAAGGACACCTGGAGCACTAACTGTCAAGACAAATCATCTGAAAAATACATGCATTATTTCTTCGGTGCTGCACTCCTCAGAACCACTAACCTTGCATGAATGTTTAAACCCTTACAGATGTCCAACCCACAGGCTTGTGGAAGTGATGATTTCGTTTGTGCACCTCATCAGTGGTAATGACAAGTCATTGGGGGAAGAAAGCATGGGAATGTTGACCTTTTCAGTTAGGTTTCTGAATATTAGGGAGCAGAGCTTTCAGTTATAGGATCTCTAGATCTTAGCTGAGAAAGAAAAGGCATGTGGCTCGATCCAAGGTTGCCGATCTGGAGACTTCTAAGGTTTTAGCGAGGTCATTTTCTTGCAGGCATGAAGTTGTGGAGTAAGGAGGTGAACAAACCTTTGTTGAGGCTTTCAAGTAATTAGGAAGCTACGGAGAGTATTTTGGTTGCTACCCACAAGACATCCACTTTTGACCGGTTAGATCTGCCACTAGAAATTCAAAGGGTGACAGGATGTGCCACTGCCACAGGCCTACAGATGTAATCCGGTTGTGACCACAGCTTACCGAAGCATGAGAATAACAGGTTTTAGTGAAATGTGTTGGTCATTGAGTTCTTAATTAACCAAGAAAATGCTTGCGGCTTCTATTCATGTCCCGATAAGTGGCATACAAACTCTGAGCTATATACAAATCATACTAACTACAATCCATAAATCTCCGTTGTCTTCTTTTTTTTTTTCGGAAAAAGATCCGGATCTATTTCATGTGTTCATAAGAAGTACAAAGTATCCTAAACATAATAAAAATTACATCGAGGTCTTTGGACCACCTAACGAATACTACTTCCGCCAGAGCGAGCCGCCGACGCGCCGTTGTCGCCGCTCCATTACCGGAGCCGGCATGCCATTGTTGATGACAGTCGGGAAGTCTTCGTGCACGTGCCCCTAAGGACCAGCGCCCCAGAGATGAAGTTGTCGCCATTGAACCCTTGAATTGATCTGAAACTTGTTACACCAAACCTAAAACACACGTAGACTGGACGAGATTCAGAAGACACGTAGACTGGATGAAATCCACCACTCCATGGAAGCGGCGACCAGACGAATCCCCACCCTCCTCAACGCCAGCAGCAGAATCATCGCCGACGAGATGGAAGAGAAGGCGGGTAAACCTTATTCTTGTCCCGCACAACGCCGCCATAGCCACCATAACAACGATGTCGGATGACCAGACTCTAACTTTAGAGACCCTTCTACACCGCCGAGCGCAGGTCCGAGGTCCCCACCTCCTCCCGCCGCCGGAGCAGCAAGCAGAGGAGGCGGGGACCCGCCGATGCTCGGTCGCAGACGGCGAGGACGAAGTAGATCGTGGCGGCTGCTAGGGTTTTTACCCTAGCCGCCGCCTCTTTTTCTCACGGGAATCTCCGTTGTCTTCTTGAATCAGGCTTTCGCCCGCTATATTAATATATCAACCACACGAGACAACAGACATGTTGGGGCCGTAGCACAACAAAACCCAACCGAAAATAAAGAGAACAAAAGAGAAATAAATGCCAACATTGGCAAATCGATGAAAAGAAGATGGCCATCTACCGCTGCGCCCTCCAGAATGGGCCCTCCGAAAAGGTCCCACCGTGTTCCTGGTATTTCGAACCGCCGTGTACCAAGAAACACCTTCAGCAAGGAGTGCGACGACGCCGCCGCTGCTGCCCGGATTGGTCCTAGGGTTTTCCCCGGTACACGGAGGAGGGTAGGGAGGAGGTACCTGACGCCCTTCAGGAAGGAAAGGCGACACCCGCAGGCATCACCGCGTCAGTGCCGTCCGGGGCCGACAGGGATTTCGCCCACCCCCAAAGAACCACCACCCCGGACGGTCTGAAGTGCTCCACCCAACCCACCGCCAACCAGCATGCGCCACCACGGAAAAGGCGCCATCTTCATCATCTCTCTATGGGCATCAGCACAGGGCCTCGAGGCCTGAGCAAGTGGATAGTGGTACCAGGGGTAGTAGCATTGCAACCGCACGGGAGGGAACTACCTCCACCGCCGTGGCAGTAGCCGACCAGACGCGGCAACAGGGGCACACCAAGTCTCGGGCCCGGTCGAACCCAGATGGGCCCGCAAAGCCCCCCGTCGCCACATTGTAGCAAGAGCAGCCATGAGCGCCACCACCGTCCCATACGCGTCGTCGCCCCTCCTCCACCTCCAGGGAGCCGCACAGGGACACGCAGCGACAAACCCCTTCCAACCCAGATGGGGCCCAAATGGGCCTAGATCTGGGCCGAGAAGGGCCCCGCCGGACCGCTGCCCCTTGCTGCCCCGCCGGTGCTGCTGTGTCTCCGCCCACCCCACTCCTGGGTTCCACGCCAGGCTGCTGGACAGCCGCCGGCCGAGTGGCACCGCCGCCAGATACTCCATCCCGAGCCAGAGCATCGTGCGCGCGGGGAGAGGAGAGGCCGCCGCCTCCGACCCGCGCGGACACCACCCGGCAGCGCTTGCCGACGGTGGCGGGAGGAGGGTCAGGGTGAGGAAGGCGAGGGGCGCGGCGGATGGAAGGCCCCCGGCCGCCTCGCTCGGGGAGGCGGCACGGGGCTAGTATTATTCTTCTAGAGAACCAGTGGTACTTTGGTTTAGCTGCCTCCAGAATGTGTTTTTTGATTGCAAGTACAACAAAGATAGAAGAAACAGCCATTGCCTCGTTGTTTCAGCAGGTTTTCGGGATGACATACGTGGATTCTTTTAGTTTCATATTGTTGCATATGCTTGTTGTGGTAACCTTGCGACGCTCACACTGAAAGCGAGCTTCGCATCTTTCTTGCAACAATATGTCACTGCAATCTAACTTGGTACAGTAGCTTCTTCGGTGGCACTCATACCTCCTAGTATATTCTTGAACCAAACATCGCCAAACTCCACCGCCGAACTTAGCTTCTTACACGATTAGGCTTCAAAGGATAGACTACCGTGCAATAATTCTGGTCAATGATTATAGGATTCTTTACGTCATCCATGATCATGTCCTGAAATGGAGAAAATTATATTTTGCTACCACTTTTCAGGCTAGTTTTTTTTTTAAATACCACTTTTCATATTTTTTTCAAAAAACTACCGCATTTCGTCCTAATTGTTGCAAAAAAAACTACCAAACCACACTAACCCATCGTCTTGGGACATTTGGCGCACAAGAGTGGCCCACTGGCAGGCCGATGTGGCGTTGGGCAATGGTCAAGCGCGGACAGCCGTTAACGTTAACGACGTTGTCGTGAGGTTAGCTGTCGGAGGCGGCTGGTTCAATCCATTGTCGCGCGCGCTTCATGTGGTTCAGCTCGTTCCATGGCTATGGTGACTTGTGGTGGCATCGTTGTCGCTAGAGAAGATGGCAGCGCGGCGGCGGAGAGAGAAGCGACGGTGTTGGTGGAGGCGGAAGTGGGTTTCCCCTGGCTAATTTGGGGGACAAGGGGGATCTCCGGGATCTCGAACGCAGTTGGCTCACTCGCGGAGGCCTTCACGGTGGTCAGGGTGGAGACCAATCCCTCGCAGAGCCAGCGCTGGAACACCTTTGGGGATGAGTTGAGTAAGTTATCTCCACCCCTCCCCCTCCCATATGAACATTTTGAGCTCATTTAGGTTTTGGAAACTAGAAAATTTAATATCTTGTTTAAATTGTGTAGTTTTGATGATGATTTGTGGAGTGTCAGATTGGCCGGTCGGATATCACATATTTGAACTTGTTAGCTCTAATTGAGGCCAAGGGCTATGGAATCAGAGATTCCGTGTACCATTTGAAGGAAGAGGAAAATGGGCTGGCAGGGTGTGAGCTTCTAGATGGAATGGTTAAGGTGTTGAAAATGTTGGACGGTTGTGAGGACAAGGCGTCTATTTCAGTCATTATTGTCAAGAGAAAAAATAAACCTTCTGGTAGAATTAACACTGCTTTTGATGATCAAAACCATCTTCCCTAGATAGCAGATCTAGTGGTTTATTCACTTGATGATGAAGGTGCCAAATTTCTAGGTCAGCCAATTGTAGAAGATGTCGAATTCTACATTGTGATTCAGTAGAAAAATCATGTAGAAGAAGTTGAATATTTGTTGACTCATCAGTAATGCAACAATTTGCAGAAGGGAGAGAAGTCCGATAGCTTATCTGATTTGACAGAGGATTCTTGGGATGAGTTTGTGTGTAACATAGGGGATGTCAGTCCTGAAGAGCATGATGCATAGTTGAGTCAAGAGAAGATTGAAATGAGTCAAAGGTTAATCTCAATGAAAAGGAGAAGGCAAGAACCAAATAAGCACCATGGAGGTGATACAGAAGTAGAGGAGCTTTTCTATCATTCAGAAAGTGGGGATGATGACCATAATTTTATGTAGATAGTGGAGCATGAGCATGAGCCTATGCAACACAAGAGGATGAAGCTTACTCTTGTTAGGAAAGGGTCAACGGAGAGGGAACATTGCAGTGCAGAGAGTTCTACATCGCACATTATGTGCCATATTCTAATTCTGGCTCAGATGGTGACATCAAAGCATTAAATGATGATGCAGCTCAATTAATGTGTTGGATAGTGCCAATTGAAAGGAAGAGCGAGGCAAAGAATAAAAAACAAGGGCATGCATGGTATGATAACAATTATGCCTTAAGATGTGTTTTATTGATGTTTATTAGTTCAGAAGATGTCAACACCCGGATTTTTAATCCCAGATGCCCGTTATGCCATACCTCGCAATCCCAGGATTACCATTTTTGCGAGACATAACGGATTGGATATCACAGTACATCATCCATTACAAACCATACATAAGGTTTTACACAAATAAGGATCTCATGATCCAGTCTTTAATACAACAAGCAGCGGAAATAAGCGATAGCGTAGCGGTGGGGTCCATCTTCAGGGGCACAGGCAATACTGACGAAGGCAGATAGTCCTAGTTATTATAGTCATCCTGCTGACCATCATCTTGATAATCTCCTTCATAGTCTGGCCATGATAATAGCTAGGGACAAAAGCCATGAGTACTCTTTAAGTACTCGCAAACTACTACTAGCAAGGAGTATAATTCTAAAATAAAGTACTGAATCTAAGTTAACTATCAAGTTAAGTTTGAAACCTAAGCTGAGTTCAGAAGCAAAGAAAGATAAAATAAAGTTCTAGAATCACTTAAGTTGGGAAGCTATTATCATCAACACAACCCTGTTGTGGTCAAGTCAAAGTTCATCATTCATTTCAAGTTATTTAGAAAACATCTGACAACGAAACAGTATGGCCATTCCAACTGTCCATAACCGCGGACGCGGCTATTCGAATAGTTTGACACTCTGCAGAGGTGGTACACTTTCACCACAAGATTCGATACATCTGTCAGGGATAACCCTGAATCATCATACTTAGTATGCAGATAATCAAACATAACCTTCCCTTTACACACCCTAGTACAAGCACCTCTCCTATGAGCATGGCCTCCCAACCATGACCATCCGTCATCTTGGGCACTGCATAGGTGGACAACATTGAGAGGTAGCCTCAGCTCAAACCTCTCCCGTGAGGGAACTAATACTAATGCATATAAATTTCTAGCTAAGCCTTACCCAATTCAGGTAATGTGGTTGTACGGTAAATTTGGAATGGTATCGCATCCGAATCCAACCATCAGTTTTATAAAAGGGTTAAGGCTCATGCCTCGTCATTTTCATCATCATAAACCAGTTGTGTTTCTCAACACATGTCAAAACATCTCATAGAATGACTCATCATTCCAAGGTTTTCATAATTCATTTTCACCAAGTGTTCCCATCTAAAGTGACTCAAGTTTTTGATCTATACTAAGGTACTAAGTTAAGAGTGTTCACTAAGGTGGAAAGATGGGATCAATCTCATGCCATAGAATGACATCTAAAGGTTTCTAAGTAGGTCAAGTTTTATACTCTTTATGCTACCATCAAAATTAAGTAAAGAACTTTGTGTAAACTAAGGGAGGTAGAACTTGTCAATAAGACTTGGGGTACTAATAGTTAAAGGGGTGTGATCAAAGCATGCTTAAGGCATCTTTGCTAAACCATCTAGTTTTATTCTAGCTTGCTAAGAATAGCTTGCTAAAGTATGTTTTGCAAGGGTTAGCTTGCCACTAATAGCTTGCCATGGATGGTGCAGTGGTTGAAGTTTTCTTCTTCTTCTTCTTCTTGGTAAAACTCCTCCTCCTCGAAAGCTTGGTCGGTACTAGCGTCTATAAATACATAGGGAGTAGACAATCACCAAACAATACTTAACTAGGCTAAGTAGCATTCTAAAAACACCCAATTGATGATCTATTATCATCACAAGCATCATAAGTTTAATTTCAATAGTTTCATCCTTTTTATTTTAGAAAAGTAATTTCTACTCATTGAAATATTAACTAAAATTTAATTTCTACTCATTGAAAAGGTTGGATCAATGTTACTTTGGTTTAAGTTTATTATTTAATGATTTAAAGTGACTAGAAATGCCTATATAGCATTATTTTGGTACTAGTCCAAAGTCACTGCATGTAAACCTTAATATTATTACATATTTAGATAGATATGATGAAATGTGATTTTTGAGAGTTGGAATCAACTCAAAAGCTAACTTGGTTGATTTTATAAAAATGTTGCAAGTTGCAAAAGCTTCTGTCTTGTTATTTTTATTAGGAGAGATCTATAACTCTAATTGAATTAAATCCAACAGGCTTGGATAGATCATTTTAATACCTTTCAGACAAAGTTGGTTTCATGCAATTTGGATTTTTAAAACTCTCTGAATTGATTTTCAAACTAGTGGACAGAAATTAGATTCAAACTAAAAAGAAAATCCAGATTTGAATCGATGGGCTAGCGAGGGAAAAGGAATGGGCCGGCCCAGTGGCGCTCCGCGGCGCGGGGCTCAGTTGACAGGGGGTTCCGCTTGTCAACGGCACTTAACACGCGAAACGGTACGCGCGCTGTGGGTCGTGCGATTAGAAGCGTGATCAACGGCTGAGAGTCGTCATCGACGACGAACAGGTCGCCGACGAGCTCGAACCCTAGAGGCTCGGTGGGGGTCTACTGAAGGAAATATGCCCTGAGAGGCAATAATAAAGTTGTTATTATGTATTCCTTGTATATGTTAGATGTTTATTTTGCATGCTATAATTGTATTGATAGGAAACATCAATACATGTGTGTTTAATAAACAAAAAGGGTTCCTAGTTATGCCTCTCTTATAGACTAGCTTGTTGATTAACAAGATGATCAAGGTTTCCTGATCATGGACATTGGATGTTGTTAATAACAAGGTCACAACATTTGTGAAATGATGTGATGAACATTCATCCGAAGTATAGCATTACGATCAAGTCATTATGTTTATATTGCTATAACATCAGACGAAGTAATCTTTATCCTTAGACCATGAGATCATGTTAATTGCTAACACCATAAGAGTATCTTGATAACATCAAACGTCACACCGTAATAGGGTGACTATAAAGATGGGTTCAGTACTACGAAGGTGTTATGTTGAGGCTCATGGATCAAGAGTGGAATTTGTCAATCCAGATGACGGATAGATATACTCTGGGCCCTCTCGGTGATATCACATTAGGATAGCTTGCAAGCAAGTGATGTGATCACTAGAATGTTATATCACGGGAACGAGAAAAGAGTGCATGTCGGTAACGAGATCAAACTAGGTATGGAGATACCGATGATCGAATCTCGGACATGTAATATATCGAGAGACAAAGGGATTTAGTTACAAGCGTTAAAGGTTCTCACGATCAAAGGAGTCATCGTTGAATGTGTAGGAGTCAGTACGGATCTCTAGGTCCCGCTGCTGATTATTGATCGGAGAAGGGTCTCGATCATGTCTGCATTATTCGCGAACCGTAGGGTGGCACACTTAAGAGTTACCAGACACCATTTTGGAGCACATATGTTTCAGACGAAAGAATTGCAAAGCGCAGGAATTGTTTTCAATAGAAACCGGAAATTGTTTCGGGTGAAATTGCAGAAGGTGGTTCTGCATGTGATATTGAAATATTGCAAGGGGCTATATGTGAATGTTTGTTAATTAAAGTTATTAACAAAATTCTGAATAAATTTAATAAAAAGAGTTTTATTAAATGAGAGAGCATTAAATTTGGAGAAATTTAATGCATTTAAAGTGGAGACTTTAAAAGGGAATGTGAAGAGGCATTTTAATGTGGAGGGGTTACCACCACATGAATGGGGGAGGTGAGGGGTCACCCCCCCATGCGCCGGCCATGGAGAGAGGGGGCACCCCCCTCCTCCTATAAAAGGCCACCCATTCCCTCCTTCATCCTCACACCTCCTTGTGAAGGATCTCTCTCCCCCTCTAGAATTATTCCCCCATGGTCTCGGATTAGCGAGATACATGTTCCCGGTGGAATTTCGTCTGGAAGGAGTTGCTGCTTCCGCTGGATCACTGGAGCGAGGAGGTGGAGGTTGTCCGGTGGCTTGAACGTGTGTGCGAGGACGGATACGCTGTTGATTTGCGGCGCTCGGACTTCCACACGATCTTGAGATCGGCAAGCGTACGACTACATCAACCACGAGTTCCTACTCGTTAACAAAAATCGTTGTCTTTGAGGGTAAGTTCTCCATGGATGTATGTCCACCCGTTGCTCTGTATCTAGTAGATAGATCTTGGCGTATAGTTCTCATCGTAGGAATTTTTTTGTTTTCTATGCTGCGGACCCAACATCTACTGGGGGCGTACCAGGGCTCCAGCGGGGTCGGCGAGGCGGGCTAACAAAGTGGAAGACGACGGCAAGGCGAGGTGTGGTCGCGTCTGAGCTTGGGGCGGTCGAAATCAACGGCACCCTTCTCCTCCAGAAGCGGCGACTCCGGCTCCAATTCCGGCGAGCTGCTGCTCCACTTGCTCCGGCGAGAGGTAGGTGAGGTTCAGAGAGGTGAGGGGAGTGGAATGGTGTGGAGAAGAATGGCTGGGGAGGGCTCCTTTTATAGGCCCGACGGTGAGACCGAGCGGGATGGGCGGTCGACGGTGGCGACATGGCTACGGCGAGCTAGCGACATGGCTGGGGATGGCGATCGATGGGCGGTTCCCTGGTGGTGCTCTAGGACTTAAATGCGGCCGTAGGGGCGGTGGTATGCGGTCTGGGCGAGGTGGCGCTCTGGGAGGCAGAGGCGGCGGTGTCCACGGCGAGCGGTGGCTGTGGGGCTTTGGGCGGCGAACGGGGATGTCTGGGGTGTTCTCCAGGTCGAGGCGGAGTGGCGGATGCGGCCTGTGGTCGAGCAGCGGCTTGTGCACGCGGGGACGGAGCGTGCTCTGCGGGCGGCATCAGCATGGTGCGGTGGCACTGGGCGCGGGTTCTCCTCGGTGGTCCACGGCAGCACTTGGCTCGGGCAAGGGACAGAGAAGGGCGGTGAGGTGTTGGTACCTCCTAGACATGGCGAGGGAAGGGGGAGTGGTCTGCTACAGCGGGGCAAGGTTTGGCCGGTGAGCATGTCCCGGTGGCATTTCGTCTGGAAGGAGTTGCTGCTTCCGCTGGATCGCTGGAGCGAGGAGGTGGAGGTTGTCCGGTGGCTTGAACGTGTGTGCGAGGACGGATGCGCTGCTGATTTGCGGCGCTCGGACTTCCACATGATCTTGAGATCGGCAAGCGTATGACTACATCAACCACGAGTTCCTACTCGTTAACAAAAATCGTTGTCTTCGAGGGTAAGTTCTCTATGGATGTATGTCCACCCGTTCCTCTGTATCTAGTAGATAGATCTTGGCGTATAGTTCTCATCGTAGAATTTTTTTGTTTTCTATGCTGCGGACCCAACAGTGGTATCAGAGCCTGATCTATGCGTAGGTGCTTTGCACGGGTAGTACACATATGTTTATATGTGGGCGATGATGATCATGTTATTGCATCTTCTATGTACTTTGGATATTGGTGGCATAGTGGGATGAAGCGGCCCGGACCAACCTTACATGTCATCGTACATGAGACCGGTTCCACGACTGACATGCAACTAGTTTTGCATAAGTGGCTAGCGGGTATCTGTCTCTCCTACTATAGTCAATATCTGATTTACAACGAGTTGCTAATAACTTGGTTATCCTCGTTGTGGTTCATGTTCGTAGGTAAGACCGGTTCTATCTCCGAAAGCCCTAAGCCACGTAAATCTTGCAATTGATAAATTAGAGACGTCTAGTTTAGATCGTTGCTGGGCTAGTGTATTGATATGGTATTGTTGTAAGTAGATGTATGATAGATACTCTTACAACTCACTTAACGTGTAAGTTCCATAGACCTTGGCCTTACACACAAAGAAATGATAGAGATCATACTACGATGCAAATGATAGAGATCAAATGCATGGACCATATCACCTCACTTCACACATTAGCATCTTATATTGCTAGTTTGGCGCTTTTGGTAGCATTATAAGATGATCCCTCATTTAGATATCAAGATAAAATGTGTTCTTTCTTAAGTATGCACCGTTTTGTGGATCGTGTTTTGAGGCATCACGTGATGATCGGGTGTTCTCGACTCTACGCTTTCATACAACGGGTGTAAGACAGTTTTACACACGCAAATACTAAGGTTCTTACTTGACGAGCCTAGCATGTACATACATGGCCTCGGAACACGGACCGAAAGGTTAAGCATGAGTCATATAGTTGATATGATACCCATATAGATGCTCGCCTTTGAAGCTACACCGACTCACGTGATGATCGGACTTGGTGTGGTGGATTTGGTTCATGTAATCACCAAAAGGACACGAGGGATGTCGTTTTTGAGTGGGAGTTCATTAGTAATTTGGATTAGTTGAACTCAATCTATCATAAACTTAGTCTAAATATATTTTACAAATTCTATTATAGATGGCACCACCTGCTTTTAATTTCAATGTGTTCATGGAGAAAGAGAAGCTTGCTGCGAATGGTAGCAACTTCACCAACTGGACTATGAATTTGAGGATTCTCCTCACTGCTGCACAAAAGCAATATGTGCTAGAGGCGCCGCTAGGCCCCCCACCAGCTCCTGATGCCCCTGACGAGGAAAAGAACGTCTATATAACTCGTCAGGAGGACCACAACTTAGTTCATTGCGGCATACTGTATGGGCTAGAGCCAGAACTTCGAAAACGTTTCGAAAATGGCAATGCCTTTGATACCATGGGAGAATTGAAAATGATTTTCGATACCCATGCTGCCATAAAGAGTTATAATGCTTCTGAAAAGTTCTTTAGCTGCATGATGGAAGAGAATAGCTCCGTTAGTGAGCACGTACTCAAAATGTCTGGGTACGCCGATAAGCTTGTGTCCTTGGGAATAACGATTCCCATTGACTTAGGCATACATCGTGTTCTCCAATCTCTGCCACCTAGCTACAAGAGCTTCGTGATGAACTATAATATGCAGGGCATGAAGAAGTCTCTTCCCGAGCTTCAGTCAATGCTTAAGACTGCAGAAGTGGAGATTAGGAAAGAACATCAAGTGTTGATGATCAATAAGACCACCGGTTTCAAGAAGGACAAGAAAGGCAAGAAGAAGGGAAAGAAGGGCGGCAAATCTATTGCCGCGCCTGAAAAGAAACCCCGAGCTGGCCCTAAGTCTGACACCGAGCGCTACTATTGCAAGGGGACTGGCCATTGGAAGCGCAACTGCCCCAAGTATTTGGCGGACAAGAAGGCCGGCAAGGCAAACAAAGGTATATGTGATATACATGTTATTGATGTGTACTTGACTAGTACTCGCAGTAGCACCTGGGTATTTGATACGGGATCGGTTGCTAATATATGTAACTCGGTTCAGGGGCTGCGGAACAAGCGACAACTAGCAAGGGATGAGGTCACGATGCGGGTCGGCAATGGATCAAGAGTTGATGTGATCACCGTCGGAACGATGCCTCTCCATATGCCATCGGGATTAGTTATAAACCTGAATAATTGTTATTTGGTACCTGCACTGAGCATGAACATTGTATCCGGATCGTGTTTGATGCAAAGTGGTTATTCGTTTAAGTCTGAAAACATTGGTTGTTCGATTTATATGAATAATATCTTTTATGGTCATGCACCTGTGTTGAATGGTTTATTTCTGTTGGATCTCGATAGTAGTATTACGCATATTCATAATGTTGATGCTAAAAGGATTAAACTTGATAATGATATATCTACATATATGTGGCACTGCCGTCTAGGTCATATTGGCGTTAAACGCATGAAGAAACACCATTCTGATGGACTTTTGGAATCACTTGATTTTGAATCATTTGATACATGTGAGCCATGCCTTATGGGCAAGATGACTAGAACGTCGTTTTCCGGTTCAATGGAACAGGCGACAGATTTATTGGAAATCATACATACTGATGTGTGTGGACCAATGAGTGTGTCGGCGCGAGGTGGATATCGTTATTTTGTTACTTTCACAGATGATTTGAGTAGATACGGGTATATCTATTTGATGAAACATAAGTCTGAAACCTTTGAAAGGTTCAAAGAATTTCAGAATGAAGTGGAAAATCATCGTAACAGAAAGATCAAATTTCTGCGGTCCGACCGTGGAGGAGAGTATCTTAGTTACGAGTTTAGCACACATATGAAAGACTGTGGAATAGTTTCACAACTCACGCCTGCCGGAACACCACAACGTAATGGTGTGTCAGAACGTTGTAATCGTACTTTATTGGATATGGTTCGATCTATGATGTCTCTGACTGACTTGCCACTATCATTTTGGGGTTATGCACTGGAAACCGCTGCATTCACTTTAAATCGGGCACCATCTAAATCCGTTGAAAAGACACCGTATGAATTATGGTTTGGAAACAAACCTAAGCTATCATTTCTTAAAGTTTGGGGATGCAATGTTTATGTGAAGAAACTTCAACCGGATAAACTCGAACCCAAAGCGGAAAAATGCGTCTTCATAGGATACCCTAAGGAAATGATTGGGTATACCTTCTATCACAGATCCGAGGGCAAGGTCTTTGTTGCCAAGAATGGATCCTTTCTTGAGAAGGAGTTTCTCGCGAAAGGTGTGAGTAGTCGGAAGGTAGAACTCGCAGAGGTTATTGAACCTTCTCTTCATGAAATGGCGAGTAGCGTAGCTCCAGAAGTTGTTGGAGTTGACTTCACTTAACGAAGAGAGAGCTAATGATATTGATCATGAAACTCTGAAAGAGGATACTACCGAACCTCGCAGGTCAAGCAGGACACGTGCAACTCCTAAACTGTACAGCAATCCTGTTGTGAATTTCATGGTTGATGAAATGGATGACCCTGCGACGTATGAAGAAGCGATGATGAGCCCGGATTCCAACAAATGGCTAGAAGCCATGAAATCCGAGATGGAATCCATGTACGAAAACCAGGTTTGGACCTTGGTGGACTTACCTCACGATCGAAAGGCCGTTGAGAATAAATGGATTTTCAAAGGAAAACTGATGCTGATGGTAATGTAACCATCTATAAGGCTCGACTTGTCGCAAAGGGGTTTCGAAAAATTCAAGGAGTTGACTACGATGAGACATTCTCTCCCGTAGCGATGCTTAAGTCGGTTAGGATTATGTTAGCAATTGCTGCATATTTCGATTATGAAATATGGCAGATGGATGTCAAAACTGTGTTCCTCAATGGTAATATTGAAGAAGAGTTGTATATGATACAACCTAAGGGTTTTGTCGATCCTAAGGATGCTGATAAGGTGTGCAAAGTTCAGCGATCCATCTATGGACTGAAGCAAGCATCCCGGAGTTGGAATCTCCGCTTTGATGAGGTGATCAAAGATTTTGGATTTGTCCAAACTTATGGAGAGGCTTGTATTTACAAGAAAGTGAGTGGGAGCAATGTGGCATTTCTGATATTATATGTGGATGACATATTATTGATTAGAAATGATATAGATCTTTTAAACAGTGTTAAAAATTATCTAAACAGCAAATTTTCGATGAAGGACCTTGGTGAAGCTTCATATATATTAGGCATTAAAATCTATAGAGATAGATCAAGACGCCTAATTGGGCTATCGCAGAGTACATACCTTGATAAGATATTAAAGAAGTTTAATATGGACGGAAGTAAGAAGGGATACTTACCTATGTTGCAAGGCAAGACATTGAGTAAGACTCAAAGTCCGGCTACGGCGGAAGAAAGAGAGATAATGGATAAGATCCCCTATGCCTCAGCCATAGGCTCTATAATGTATGCCATGCTATGTACAAGACCGGATGTGGCACATGCTATTAGTTTGACTAGTAGGTACCAATCTGATCCAGGTTCAGAACACTGGATAGCGGTAAAGAACATCCTCAAGTACTTGAGAAGAACTAAGGATATGTTTCTTGTATACGGAGGTGAAGAAGAGCTAGTCGCTAAGTGTTATGTCGATGCTAGCTTTGACACTGATCCGGATGACTCTAAGTCTCAATCCGGATACGTATTTTTTCTTGAATGGAGCAGCAGTTAGTTGGAGGAGCTCCAAACAACTTGTGGTGGCTGGATCAACGATAGAGGCGGAATATGTTGCTGCTTCAGAAGCAGCGCAGGAAGCGGTTTGGATGAAGGAGTTCATAACGGAACTAGGTGTGCTTCTTAGTGCGTTGGACCCAATGGTGATCTATTGTGACAATAATGGAGCCATAGCCAACGCCAAGGAACCAAGGTCTCACAAGAATTCCAAGCATATTAAGCGCCAGTTTCACTCCATCCGCGAGCATGTCAAGGATGGAGATATAAAGATTTGTAAAGTGCACACGGACCTGAATGTAGCAGATCCGTTGACTAAAGTACTCCCTAGGGCAAAACATGATCAACACCAGAACTCCATGGGTGTTAGATTTATCACTATATAAACTAGATTATTGTCTCTAGTGCAAGTGGGAGACTGAAGGAAATATGCCCTGAGAGGGAATAATAAAGTTGTTATTATGTATTCCTTGTATATGATAGATGTTTATTTTGCATGCTATAATTGTATTGATAGGAAACATCAATACATGTGTGTTTAATAAACAAAAAGGGTTCCTAGTTATGCCTCTCTTATAGACTAGCTTGTTGATTAACAAGATGATCAAGGTTTCCTGATCATGGACATTGGATGTTGTTAATAACAAGGTCACAACATTTGTGAAATGATGTGATGAACATTCATCCGAAGTATAGCATTACGATCAAGTCATTATGTTTATATTTCTATAACATCATACGAAGTAATCTTTATCCTTAGACCATGAGATCATGTTAATTGCTAACACCGGAAGAGTATCTTGATAACATCAAACGTCACACCGTAATAGGGTGACTATAAAGATGGGTTCAGTACTACGAAGGTGTTATGTTGAGGCTCATGGATCAAGAGTGGAATTTGTCAATCCAGATGACGGATAGATATACTCTGGGCCCTCTCGGTGATATCACATTAGGATAGCTTGCAAGCAAGTGATGTGATCACTAGAATGTTATATCACGGGAACGAGAAAAGAGTGCATGTCGGTAACGAGATCAAACTAGGTATGGAGATACCGATGATCGAATCTCGGACATGTAATATATCGAGAGACAAAGGGATTTAGTTACAAGCATTAAAGGTTCTCATGATCACAAGAGTCCTCGTTGAATGTGTAGGAGTCAGTACGGATCTCTAGGTCCCGCTGCTGATTATTGATCGGAGAAGGGTCTCGATCATGTCTGTATTATTCGCGAACCATAGGGCGGCATCGGCATGGTGCGGTGGCACTGGGCGCGGGTTCTCCTCGGTGGTCCACGTCAGCACTTGGCTCGGGCAAGGGACAGAGAGGGGCGGTGAGGTGTTGGCTACCTCCTAGACATGGCGAGGGAAGGGGGAGTGGTCTGCTGCAGCGGGGCAAGGTTTGACCGGCGAGCATGTCCTCGGTTTGGCATGGCCTGGGGGTTAGGGACAAGGGACAGAGGTGCTAAAGGCATGGTTAGACCAAGAGGGGACAGAGAGGTTAAATGGAGATCAAATGGGGGCAAAACCCTATGCAGAATAGTGAGCTAGGATTATAGGTGGGATTAAGCATGCCAAGTGTTTGATGAAATGGCCGCAAGAGAAAAAGTTTTGAATTTTGAGTTCAAAATTTTTGAGTGATCTCCACTAGTGATAGGTAGTCTCTGGTTGCAAGGGTTTTGAAAATGGAGCTCTAATAGATGGTTTTGGAAATAGGGGTGATCTATGCATATGCATTAGATTCAGTTTTAAACTCTCATTTAAAATAGCTAACAGAATGTTTTTAGCAGATCAAAAGGTGGGCCTTGGTACCTCATTATGTGTACTAGCAAGGGGTGCAAAGATCAAGAATTGTTTCTGTTAATAATTGAGTACTAGGAATAGCCAAAGTAGGCATGAGAGTTAAATTTGCCAAAATGACCATTCCTTCATTTTAAATCTTTTTGATTTGATTTTCTTTAGGAAAAGTTTGGGAATGATGTAGATGATGTTTAAATCACCTAAGAAACATTTTACAAGCATTGGATCAATCAATCATGGCAATTCAAACAACTCCTATTTTAAATGCACACATATATGAATGCTTTCATTTTAAATTTGGAAAAGTTTTTGTTAGCCCTATTTTTGGATGATTTGATCTTGATAAGCTTGGGTTAAAGTTTTGGGATGTTACAAACCTTCCCCCTTAAACAAAATATCGTCCCAAGATTTACAAAGAAAAACTAGGAACTAAAGAGATCTGGGAACTCTGTCCTAATGTAATCTTCGCGCTCCCAAGTAGCTTCCTCCTCGGTATGGTTGCTCCACTGAATCTTGAGAAACTTGATACTCCTGGTCCTGGTGGTTCTGTAGGCTTCTTCTAAGATACGGATGGGTACTTCCCGATAGGTCAGGTCCTTGTTGATTTCCACAGCTCTGTGATCGATGTTCTTGAAAACTTCAGTCTTCTCAGGCACTTCTAGGCATTTGCGAAGTAACGAGATATGGAACACATTGTGGATGGCTGACATCTCTTCAGGCAGTTCCAGTTGATACGATACTTCTCCTCGGTGGTTCAGAATCTTGAAAGGTCCGATATATCTGGGGGCTAATTTTCCCTTCAGACTAAAGCGTTGAGTTCCCTTCAATGGTGAAACCTTGAGATATACGAAATCTCCGACATTGAAAGTCAGGTCTCTCCTTCTCTTGTCAGCATAGCTCTTCTGTATGGATTGGGCGGTCTTGAGGTGCTCACGGACTTTGTGAACTTTCTCTTCTGCTTCTCGGAGAATGTCGGGTCCAAAGATCTGACTCTCCCCTACTTGCGACCAATTCAAAGGGGTACAACACTTTCTTCCGTATAGGAATTCAAATGGTGCCATCTGCAAACTAGCTTGATAACTGTTGTTATATGAAAATTCTGCAAAAGGCGGGCAGTCTTCCCATTTTGATCTGTATTCCAACACACAAGCTCTAAGCATATCCTCTAAGATCTGATTGACTCTCTCAGTTTGTCCATCTGTTTGCGGGTGATAAGCGGTACTGAAGTTCCACTTGGTTCCTAAACCTTCCTGGACTTTCTGCCAAAATCTTGAAGTAAACTGGGTTCCTCGATCTGATACGATGGTCTTGGGGGTTCCATGCAGACTAACAATCCTAGCAATATATAGCTCTGCTAGTTTTGCACTCTGGTAGATTGTCTTGACAGGTATGAAGTGGGCTACCTTGGACAGTCTATCAACTATGAACCAGATTGAGTCATTTCCCCTACTGGAAGTGGGTAAACCGGTGATAAAGTCCATTCCGACGGAATCCCATTTCCATTCCGGAATCTGCAATGGTTGTAATAGTCCTGCAGGTCTCTGATGCTCTGTTTTGAATCTTTGACAGATGTCACATTTGGCGATGTAGCTTCCGATCTCTCTTTTCATCTTGTGCCACCAAAATTGCTCTTTCAAATCCTGATACATCTTTGTTCCTCTGGGGTGGATATAATAAAGAGTATCATGAGCTTCCTTCATGATAACCTCCTTCAGCTCCGAATCTGCCGGCACACAGATACGTCATTTGTACCATAGTACACCTTCTTCGTCTTCGGTGAATCCAGGTACCTTTCCTGTACCAATACGACGTTTGATTCCGTCGATACTCTCATTTACCTTCTGGGCTTCCTTGATTTGACTAATCAAAGTGGGTTGAAGTTCAATGCTAGCTAGGAATCCTTTGCTAACTAACTCAGTCCTGAACTACTCCAACTCCTCATACAAACTGGGTTGCTTCTCCTTGATCATGGTGTTAAGCCTACACGGCAATCTGCTAAGAGCATCCGCTACCACATTGGCTTTGCCGGGGTGATAGTGAATGTCTAGGTCATAATCCTTGATTAACTCTATCCATCTTCTTTGCCTCATATTCATCTCCTTCTGGGTGAAGATATACTTCAAGCTCTTATGATCTGAGTAAATATCACAACGATTACCCATCAAATAATGACGCCATGTCTTCAATGCTAAAACCACGGCTGCTAGCTCAAGATCATGGGTCGGATAGTTCTGCTTATGCTGCTTCAGTTGTCGAGACAGATACGCGATGACTTTGCCTTCTTGCATCAATACACATCCTAGGCCAATCTTGGATGCATCACAATACACATCAAACGGCTTCTTGATGTCTGGCATGATCAAAATTGGGGCTGATATCAATCTCTTCTTCAGCTCTTGGAAACTGGCTTCACACTTGTCTGTCCATTCAAACTTCTTGTCCTTCTTCAACAATTGGGTCATTGGTCGGGCTATGCTCGAGAATCCTTCTACGAACTTGCGGTAATATCCTGCTAATCCGAGAAATGAACGAACTTGTGTTTGATTGGTTGAGGCTTCCCATTCTTCGACATCTTTGATCTTGGTGGGATCAACAGAGACTCCTCCGGCAGACACAATATGTCCTAGGAATCCTACTTCTTTCAGCCAAAACTCACACTTGCTGAACTTGGCATATAACTGATGCTCTCTCAGGGTTTCTCGGATGATTCTCAGATGTTGCTCATGCTCTTCTTCTGACTTGGAGTAGATAAGGATGTCACCGATAAACACAACTACAAACTTATCTAGGAAATTCATAAAGATCTTATTCATGAGATTCATGAAATAAGTAGGGGCATTGGTTAATCCAAAAGACATAACCATATACTCGTATAAACCCTAGCGAGTAGTAAAGGCGGTCTTCGGAATATCCGTTGCATGAATCTTAAGTTGGTGATATCCAGTCCTAAGATCAATCTTTGAGAATACCTGAGCTCCGGTCAACTGATCAAATAGATCCTCTATCTTTGGCAAGGGGTACTTGTTCTTGATGGTGACGTCATTCAACTTTCTGTAGTCTGTACACAGACGGTTGCCTCCATCTTTCTTGTCGACGAATAACACTGGTGATCTCCATGGTGATGCGCTTGGCTGAATCAAACGTGTTGCTAACATGGCATCCAACTGCTTCTTCAGTTCTACTAACTCTGAGGGGTTCATGGTATAGGGTCTCTGGGCTATAGGTCCCATTCCGGGGATTAGTTCGATAATGAACTCAATATCCCTATTCTGGGGCATACCTGGCAATTCATCTGGGAATATGTCGGGGTATTCACAGACTACTCTGACTTGGTCAATGGTAGGCAGGGCTACACTCTTGTTGCACTTGAATTGACGGGGTAAGGTTTCAGAGATATGCTCTACTGTTACTCCAGAACTACTGGTCATGGTGATGGATTTCTTAGCACAGTCTATCAGTCCTTTATGCCTTGACATCCAGTCCATACCTAGTACTACTTCCAAACCTTTGGTTCCAAGTACAATTAGGTTGGCATAAAATTCTATCCCATGTATTCTGATAGGTACAGCTTTGCAAATTTTTCTAGCTTTTGTTGTCGAACCGGGGATTTGAACTATCATGACATGCTTCAGGTTGGTTGGGCGAATCTTACTAGTGCATACAAATTCTTCGGTGACAAATGAATGCGATGCTCCAGAATTAAACAATACCCTTGCTAAAACTGAGTTGACAGAAAACATACCCAGCACTACATCTGGCGCTTCCTGGGCTTCTTTTGCGTTCATGTGGAAGAGACGACCATTGCGGTTGTGCGGGTTCCCTGGGGCGAATCTCCTTCCTGGTTGAACACGACGCTGCTGCTGAGCTGGAGCATTCACAGGGGCATTAGGGGCAGTCTTCTTGGGACACTCATTGGAGTAGTGACCCTTCACTCCACACTCTAAACAAGTGATCTGGGACTTGTCCTTGACTGCGACAGGTACAGCATTGCTGCCAGTTCTAGGTGCAGTGTTGCTGTTGTTGTTGTTGTTGCTCTTGGGAGGGGCACGGTTGAAGTTGTTGGCATTGCCGGAGTTGTGATTGTTTCCTTCGGACTTCAAATTTCCTCCGCTACGGTTGGGGTAGCTTGGGCGAGAATTTGGGGGTCGGTTGTTCCTTGGTGCATATCCTGGTGAAGGGTTAGGACGGTACTTCTGGTGACTACTGGATCCAGACTGCTGCATCATACGGCGCTTGCAGTTGTCGTTTGCCTGGTTAATCTTCCCTTCCATCTGAATGGAAGAGTCGACTAGCTCTTCGAGATCCTGGAAACGGATGTTGACGAGGACAATCTGCATCTCATCATGCAGTCCGTTTAAGAATCTCTCCTTCTTCTTGGCCTCCGTGTTGATCTTATCCGGTGCATATCTGGCAAGTGACAAGAATTTGTCACGGTACTCCACCATAGTCATTCTTCCTTGCTTCAGTTCACGGAATTCATCTCTCATCATGTTGACAAGACCTTGCGGCACGTGGGTGCGGCTGAACTTGACCTTGAATGCTTCCCAGGTCATCACCTGGCCATGGTTCATATTGCGGATGCTATTCCACCAAGCTCTTGCATCTCCTGCCAGATAGTGGGTGGCGAAGAGAATTTTCTCATTCTCATCAACTCTTGCAACTTCGAGGTTGTTTTCCATGGTCTGTAACCAGTCATCGGCATCTAATGGGTTTTCAGATTGGTTGAAGATTGGGGGATTGGTGTTCTGAAAGTTTTTGAGTTTAGATCCATGGTGATCCTGATTTCCATGTCCTTGGTTGTTGAGAGCCATTTGGGCGATCTGCTGCAATGTTGCTAAGTTGGCTTGACGCTCGGTCCTGCTTGCTTCACGGTCCGCGATAAGATTCTGCAAGATCTGTAGCATTGGGTCCTGCGACGAGCTGCTCCCTCCTTGGTTTCCATGAGTCATCTGAAGATTGAGATAGATATTGGGGTAAGAGGGAAATTCTAAGGTTCATGGTTTTGGGTTTTCAAAGCTAAAACTTTGAGTTAGACTCAGGTTTTTCAACTAACTTCATTTACATTTATGCAAGCAAGCACACGATAAAACACACACCACAACAATCAAAGGGAAAACAGATGGTTTGATGAACCATTCTGTAAGCTACGATACAATGAGATGATACATCTCATGCTACGACAGTGCTCTAGTGCCTCTACTCATTGTCGATGAATTCGGAGTCTTCATCATCAGTGTAGAAGTCCACAGCATCCTCCTCCAGAAAGTCATCATCGTTGCTGAGGTAAGAATCCATATCTCCCTGGATGTCTTCACCCTCATCATCTTCTTCCTTGGCGGCAAGCTGAGCTTCCTGCTCCTTGACGATCTTCTCGAGGTCGGCCACCTTCTTGCGAAGACGGGCGATGGTGCGATCCTTCTTTGCACGCTGGTGACGAAGAGACTGACGATCTTAGCCAAGCAGTGCGAAAGTCTGGGCCTTCTGGTCGGCGATGGCACCGTTCTGGTTGGCTAACTCTCTGGCATTGTCCAGTTCCTGTTGTCGGTCATGCAGCAAGAAGTCAAGGTTCTCCACTTGACGCCTCAATTCTGGGTGACTTGGCATCTCCATCGGCATTCCCATGAAGTCATGTCTTGCATAGTGGGCAAAACGGGTTCCTTGAATCTTGTTGACGCTGAGGGCACATAGACGTGCGAGAGCTTCATGCATTGCCCTGGCTAATCCATCTAGCCAGTTGTTCTCTCTCACAGAAAACTGAATTCTCCCGGAAGTTGGTGCTTCGATGCTTCCCCGAAGATCCGCGGTGACTAGCCACTGTAGGTCTCCTCCTGGGGGTCCTGGAAGTTGAGCTCCAAGAAACTCCGGATGTGGGCGTCCCAGTAATTCCGACAGTGAATCTAGATCCCTCTCGAAGATCAGCTGACCTCCGTTTCCCAACTGGTAAAACTTGCTGAACTGAGTCTCCATCTACAAGAATTTAGGATGAGGAAGTTAGTGAAGTGATCAAGTGTGTCAAATTTTAAGTAGTAATGTAAGAATTTTGAGGAACATGTATTTTTTTTAGAAAGAATGAGTTCACAAGGGTAAGAGAGGAAATAGTTTTTCATAAATACTCACTTTGGTTTTGAAGCTAAGTATTTGGTTTGGACGTCCATTCTAACTAGGGTCTCCCATGGTCAGGATGGCTCTGATACCAACTTGTCAACACCCGGATTTTTAATCCCAGATGCCCGTTATGCCATACCTCGCAATCCTAGGATTACCATTTTTGCGAGACATAACGGATTGGATATCACAGTACATCATCCATTACAAACCATACATAAGGTTTTACACAAATAAGGATCTCATGATCCAGTCTTCAATACAACATGCAGCGGAAATAAGCGATAGCGTAGCAGTGGGGTCCATCTTCAGGGGCACAGGCAATGCTGACGAAGGCAGATAGTCCTAGTTATCATAGTCATCCTGCTGACCATCATCTTGATAATCTCCTTCATAGTCTGGCCATGATAATAGCCAGGGACAAAAGCCATGAGTACTCTTTAAGTACTCGCAAACTACTACTAGCAAGGAGTATAATTCTAAAATAAAGTACTGAATCTAAGTTAACTATCAAGTTAAGTTTGAAACCTAAGCTGAGTTCAGAAGCAAAGAAAGATAAAATAAAGTTCTAGAATCACTTAAGTTGGGAAGCTATTATCATCAACACAACCCTGTTGTGGTCAAGTCAAAGTTCATCATTCATTTCAAGTTATTTAGAAAACATTTGACAACGAAACAGTATGGCCATTCCAACTGTCCATAACCGCGGACGCGGCTATTCGAATAGTTTGACACTCTGCAGAGGTGGTACACTTTCACCACAAGATTTGATACATCTGTCAGGGATAACCCTGAATCATCATACTTAGTATGCAGATAATCAAACATAACCTTCCCTTTACACACCCTACTACAAGCATCTCTCCTATGAGCATGGCCTCCCAACCATGACCATCCGTCATCTTGGGCACTGCATAGGTGGACAACATTGAGAGGTAGCCTCAGCTCAAACCTCTCCCGTGAGGGAACTGGCAGGCCGATGTGGCGTTGGGCAATGGTCAAGCGCGGACAGCCGTTAATGTTAACGACGTTGTCGTGAGGTTAGCTCTCGGAGGCGGCTGGTTCAATCCATTGTCGCGCGCGCTTCGTGTGGTTCAGCTCGTTCCATGGCTATGGTGACTTGTGGTGGCAGCGTTGTCGCTAGAGAAGATGGCAGCGCGGCGGCGGAGAGAGAAGCGACGGTGTTGGTGGAGGCGGAAGTGGGTTTCCCCTGGCTAATTTGGGGGACAAGGGGGATCTCCGGGATCTCGAACGCAGTTGGATCACTCGCGGAGGCCTTCACGATGGTCAGGGTGGAGGCCACTCCCTCGCAGAGCCAGCGCTGGAACACCTTTGGGGATGAGTTGAGTAAGTTATCTCCACCCCTCCCCCTCCCATATGAACATTTTGAGCTCATTTAGGTTTTGGAAACTAGAAAATTTAATATCTTGTTTAAATTGTGTAGTTTTGATGATGATTTGTGGAGTGTCAGATTGGCCGGTCGGATATCACATATTTGAACTTGTTAGCTCTAATTGAGGCCGAGGGCTATGGAATCAGAGATTCCGTGTACCATTTGAAGGAAGAGGAAAATGGGCTGGCAGGGTGTGAGCTTCTAGATGGAATGGTTAAGGTGTTGAAAATGTTGGACGGTTGTGAGGACAAGGCATCTATTTCAGTCATTATTGTGAAGAGAAAAAAGAAACCTTCTGGTAGAATGAACACTGCTTTTGATGATCAAAACCATCTTCCCTAGATAGCAGATCTAGTGGTTTATTCACTTGATGATGAAGGTGCCAATTTTCTAGGTCAGCCAATTGTAGAAGATGTTGAATTCTACATTGTGATTCAGTAGAAAAATCATGTAGAAGAAGTTGAATATTTGTTGACTCATCAGCAATGCAACAATTTGCAGAAGGGAGAGAAGTCCGATAGCTTATCTGATTTGACAGAGGATTCTTGGGATGAGTTTGTGTGTAACATAGGGGATGTCAGTCCTAAAGAGCATGATGCATAGTTGAGTCAAGAGAAGATTGAAATGAGTCAAAGGTTAATCTCCATGAAAAGGAGAAGGCAAGAACCAAATAAGCACCATGGAGGTGATACAGAAGTAGAGGAGCTTTTCTATCATTCAGAAAGTGGGGATGATGACCATAATTTTATGTAGATAGTGGAGCATGAGCATGAGCCTATGCAACACAAGAGGATGAAGCTTACTCTTGTAAGGAAAGGGTCAACGGAGAGGGAACATTGCAGTGCAGAGAGTTCTACATCGCATATTATGTGCCATATTCTAATTCTGGCTCAGATGGTGACATCAAAGCATTAGATGATGATGCAGCTCAATTAATGTGTTGGATAGTGCCAATTTAAAGGAAGAGCGAGGCAAAGAAGAAAAAACAAGGGCATGCATGGTATGATAACAATTATGCCTTAAGATGTGTTTTGTTGATGTTTATTAGTTCAGAAGATGTCAACACCCGGATTTTTAATCCCAGATGCCCGTTATGCCATACCTCACAATCCCAGGATTAACATTTTTGCGAGACATAACAGATTGGAAATCATAGTACATCATCCATTATGAACCATACATAAGGTTTTACACAAATAAGGATCTCATGATCCGGTCTTTAATACAACAAGCAGCGGAAATAAGCGATAGCGTAGCGGTGGGGTCCATCTTCCGGGGCACAGGCAATGCTGACAAAGGCAAATAGTCCTAGTTATCATAGTCATCCTGTTGACCATCATCTTGATAATCTCCTTCATAGTCTGGCCATGATAATAGCTAGGGACAAAAGCCATGAGTACTCTTTAAGTACTCGCAAACTACTACTAGCAAGGAGTATAATTCTAAAATAAAGTACTGAATCTAAGTTAACTATCAAGTTAAGTTTGAAACCTAAGCTGAGTTCAGAAGCAAAGAAAGATAAAATAAAGTTCTAGAATCACTTAAGTTGGGAAGCTATTATCATCAACACAACCCTGTTGTGGTCAAGTCAAAGTTCATCATTCATTTCAAGTTATTTAGAAAACATCTGACAACGAAACAGTATGGCCATTCCAACTGTCCATAACCGCGGACGCGGCTATTCGAATAGTTTGACACTCTGCAGAGGTGGTACACTTTCACCACAAGATTCGATACATCTGTCAGGGATAACCCTGAATCATCATACTTAGTATGTAGATAATCAAACATAACCTTCCCTTTACACACCCTAGTACAAGCACCTCTCCTATGAACATGGCCTCCCAACCATGACCATCCGTCATCTTGGGCACTGCATAGGTGGACAACATTCAGAGGTAGCCTCAGCTCAAACCTCTCCCGTGAGGGAACTAATACTAATGCATATAAATTTCCAGCTAAGCCTTACCCAATTCAGGTAATGTGGTTGTATGGTAAATTTGGAATGGTATCGCATCCGAATCCAACCATCAGTTTTATAAAAGGGTTAAGGCTCATGCCTCGTCATTTTCATCATCATAAACCAGTTGTGTTTCTCAACACATGTCAAAACATCTCAATAGAATGACTCATCATTCCAAGGTTTTCATAATCCATTTTCACCAAGTGTTCCCATTTAAAGTGAGTCAAGTTTTTGATCTATACTAAGGTACTAAGTTAAGAGTGTTCACTAAGGTGGAAAGATGGGATCAATCTCATGCCATAGAATGACATCTAAAGGTTTCTAAGTAGGTCAAGTTTTATACTCTTTATGCTACCTTCAAAATTAAGTAAAGAACTTTGTGTAAACTAAGGGAGGTAGAACTTGTCAATAAGACTTGGGGTACTAATAGTTAAACGGGTGTGATCAAAGCATGCTTAAGGCATCTTTGCTAAACCATCTAGTTTTATTCTAGCTTGCTAACAATAGCTTGCTAAAGTATGTTTTGCAAGGGTTAGCTTGCCACTAATAGCTTGCCTTGGTTGGTGCAGTGGTTGAAGTTTTCTTCTTCTTCTTCTTCTTGGTAGAACTCCTCCTCCTCGAAAGCTTGGTCGGTACTAGCGTCTATAAATACATAGGGAGTAGACAATCACCAAACAATACTTAACTAGGCTAAGTAGCATTCTAAAAACACCCAATTGATGATCTATTATCATCACAAGCATCATAAGTTTAATTTCAATAGTTTCATCCTTTTTATTTTAGAAAAGTAATTTCTACTCATTGAAATATTAACTAAAATTTAATATTCACCACCAAAATATGGGATCATGTGGACACATGTCCTCACCACATATTCTAACATGTGGGAATGAGATTTAAAGGTTGGATCAATATTACTTTGGTTTAAGTTTATTATTTAATGATTTAAAGTGACTAGAAATGCCTATATAGCATTATTTTGGTACTAGTCCAAAGTCACTGCATGTAAACCTTAATATTATTAGATATTTAGATAGATATGATGAAATGTGATTTTTTGAGAGTTGGAATCAACTCAAAAGCTAACTTGGTTGATTTTATAAAAATGTTGCAAGTTGCAAAAGCTTCTGTCTTGTTATTTTTATTAGGAGATATCTATAACTCTAATTGAATTAAATCCAACGGGCTTGGATAGATCATTTTAATACCTTTCAGACAAAGTTAGTTTCATGCAATTTGGATTTTTAAAACTCTCTGAATTGATTTTCAAACTAGTGGAAAGAAACTAGATTCAAACTAAAAACAAAAATCCAGATTTGAATCGATGGGCTAGTGCGGGAAAAGGAATGGGCCGGCCCAGTGGCGCTCCGCGGCGCGGGGCGTAGCTGACAGGAGGGTCCCGCTTGTCAGTGGCACTTAACACGCGAAACGGTACGCTCGCTGTGGGCTATGCGATTAGAAGCGTGATCAACGGCTGAGAGTCGTCGTCGACGACGAACAGGTCGCCGGCGAGCTCGAACCCTAGCGGCTCGGTGGGGGTCTACTGGGGGCGTACCAGGGCTCTAGCGGGGTCGGCGAGGCGGGCTAACAAAGTGGAAGACGACGGCGAGGCGAGGCGTGGTCGCAGCTAAGCTTGGGGCGGTCGAAATCAATGGCACCCTTCTCCTCCAGAGGCGGCGGCTCCGACTCCAATTCCGGCAAGCTTCTGCTCCACTTGCTCCGGCGAGAGGTGGGTGAGGTTCAGAGAGGTGAGGGGAGTGGAATGGTGTGGATAAGAATGGCTAGGGAGGGCTCCTTTTATAGGCCCGACGGTGAGACCGAGCGGGATGGGCGGTCGACGGTGGCGACATGGCTACGGCGAGCTAGCGGCATGGCTAGGGATGGCGATCGATGGGCGGTTCCCTGGCGGTGCTCTAGGACTTAAATGCGGCCGTATGGGCGGTGGTATGCGGTCTGGGCGAGGTGGCGCTCTGGGAGGCAGAGGCGGCGGTGTCCACGGCGAGCAGTGGCTGTGGGGCTTTGGGCGGCGAACAGGGATGTCTGGGGTGTTCTCCAGGTTGAGGCGGAGCGGCGGACGCGGGCTGCGGTCGAGCGGCGGCTTGTGCACGCGGGGACAGAGCGTGCTCTGCGGGCGACATCGGCATGGTGCGGTGGCACTGGGCGCGGGTTCTCCTCGGTGGTCCACGGCAGCACTTGGCTCGGGCAAGGGACAGAGAGGGGCGGTGAGGTGTTGGCTACCTCCTAGACATGGCGAGGGAAGGGAGAGTGGTCTGCTTCAGCGGGGCAAGGTTTGGCCGGCGAGCATGTCCTTGGTTTGGCATGGCCTGGGGGTTAGGGACAAGGGACAGAGGTGCTAAAGGCATGGTTAGACCAAGAGGGGACAAAGAGGTTAAATGGAGATCAAATGGGGGCAAAACCCTGTGCAGAATAGTGAGCTAGGATTAGAGGTGGGATTAAGCATGCCAAGTGTTTGATGAAATGGCCGCAAGAGAAAAAGTTTTGAATTTTGAGTTCAAAATTTTTGAGTGATCTCCACTAGTTATAGGTAGTCTCTGGTTGCAAGGGTTTTGAAAATGGAGCTCCAATAGATGGTTTTTGAAATAGGGGTGATATATGCATATGCATTAGATTCAATATTAAACTGTCATTTAAAATAGCTAACAGAATGTTTTTAGCAGATCAAAAGGTGGGCCTTGGTACCTCATTATGTGTACTAGCAAGGGGTGCAAAGATCAAGAATTGTTTCTGTTAATAATTGAGTACTAGGAATAGCCAAAGTAGGCTTTAGAGTTAAATTTGCCAAAATGACCATTCCTTCATTTTAAATCTTTTTGATTTGATTTTCTTGAGGAAAAGTTTGGGAATGATGTAGATGATGTTTAAATCACCTAAGAAACATTTTACAAGCATTGGATCAATCAATCATGGCAATTCAAACAACTCCTATTTTAAATGCACACATATATGAATGCTTTCATTTTAAATTTGGAAAAGTTTTTGTTAGCCCTATTTTTGGATGATTTGATCTTGATAAGCTTGGATTAAAGTTTTGGGATGTTACAGAAGATCACTTCAGAATTTCCCAATTGAGAAATTTTGGTTACCACAGGAATGGGCCAAAAAGAATAATCTCAGTGCTCACAAAGGGAGATTAAAGAGTATCAATTCTACATGGTGGTTCAACAATTGGAAAAGAGAAAACATTTTGTGTTGGGCAGATGAAGTTGCAACGCACATGTGCAACTTCACATGAAGCATACAAGGTTACTGCAAAGTGGGTTTCCAAGGTATGTGAGTCCAACATGAGAATGGATCCTAGTACAAGTATGAGACTAAGGTGGAGACTGCAAAGAAGAATATGGTGTTGAGGTTGGCAAGGTGATGACGTCTTACAGATCTAGGAAGAGAGCTTTACAGGTGGTGCTTGGTGATCAGCTGAAGTAGTTGTAACATACCAACAGTTAGGACTAAACGAAGGGTAGATTTAGGATTTTGTGCATTTGCATGCATGCATATGAAATTTAGGGTATTTTTTTGCCAAACTAAAAGACTAGAGGGATCAGAGTTCTCTCACTTCGATGAGTTAGGTTTAGGTCATCTAAGGTGGGTCTAAGGAATTTTGAAATGACCTCTATTGTTTTATTGATTTATGGGGTGAGAGATTTGGATTGTAAATATTTATAAACAATATCAGAAATTAAGTAAATAAAAAATAAATAGTAAATGAATAAAGAATATTTTATATTACAAGTAAGTAAAAGAAATAAACTAATTTAATACAAAAGGTAAAGTTATATTGTTTAATTTAATCCATATACAAATTGGAGGAAGTGATTGCTTACAATAACACAAATACACGTAATATAATGTAATACAACAGGGAAGATCATGAGGGACAAGGAGGAAGATCATGAGGGAAGAGGCTATATCCTCCAGTGCTCCTACTGCTCATGAGGCTATATCCTCCCTAGCTATTCTATAAGCCTATGCATGTATGTCTAAAAGGGTAAAGATGGTTAACCTAGAGGGGTGAATAGGTTTCTACAAAATTGTTTATAATCTTTTGCAAGTTTTAGGCTTTGCGGAATACGAGTGTGCCTAAATGAAAACTAAGTGAAGCAACCTAGATGATGATAATATATTTCAAGCACAAAGGCTATCACAAGGTAAACAACACAAGTAATGAGATCGGTTAGAAATAAGCGAAACAGGCGGAGATAAAGATGTATTCATGTGTTCCCTTCCTTAGGTGGAAGGTACGTCACATTGGAGAGATGTGAGATCCCATGAAGGATTACCTAACGCCATGAAGTCTCACCTTCTTCTCTGAACCTTTCCCACGAAGGAATATCTCACTTACTCATGTAGACTTTAAGGTAGTCTCCAAACTCTCCCAAACTTTCCACAGGGCAAATCACAAGCCAAAAGCCTCTGGGCGACCCTATCCGCCTAGGTTTCCCCATGAACCTAAGAGTAACAAGAAAACTTGATGAACACAAGGGGAATGAAATATGACTTGGTGGAAACATAAATCGGGACCTCCTCTTGCTTTCTACAAAAAGATTTGGATTTGGTTGGGTAGAATGGGAGATCATCGAGATTTGGTGTTTCAACAATGGAGTGAGAGAGAGAGATCAAATAATGAATATGAATGGTTCACCTAACCTCCTCAAGGAGGAAGAAAGGATATATATATATAGTCCAAGGGAGAAAAGTAGCCGTTTGGGGGTTCTATGACCAAACCGGCAGCAAGTCTGACGGCGCCACAACCGGCTAGTTGGATGCTAGGCCGAACTAGGCCGGCGCTGCATCGGACAAACCAGCACCCCGCTAAACAGCTTTACTGTAAGGTAATTCAGTATGGGGGTGCTTAAACTGTCATCCACCAGTTCAAACCGATGACACGTCCGGCGACGCCAGATTTCCTGCCGGTTTCGCAAAAATCCTCAAACATGCTGCTTTTCTCCTTCATCATATGCTCTCCTCTAGTGGGTGTGATGGCTATTGGGTGTTAGGATGTGTATAGGGTATATTGTCATCCCAAAAAAGCTCATCGAGACTGCCCCTATTAATAGTGTGTTGTTTCCTATACGACTCAAGCATGAATAAAAGAGAAATCTAACGACAACACTGACTCTTCTCTTGAATAGCGAATGGGAGGTCTCCTACCACCATCCATCATCACTTGTGAACTAAAACCTATATAACCACTTGCCGGTAACATTACTACACACTTTAGCTCTGATGTCAATGTTAACCACAATAATGATTAAGGGAAAAATTCCCTTACAATCTCCCCCTTTTTGGTTAGCGATGACAACCGAACTAGAGTCACAGAAGAATATTATGATGAGCTTATAGAAATGCTTCTATAGAAGATTATAAACAAGCTCCCCCATGATGTATGCACTCGGTTGAATTTTTGTTTGAATGCAAAGTGCAACATTAGGAATATTAGAAGCTTCCATAATATATTTAGGAAGCAAGCATGGCATAGACAAGTTAAAGCATGGATATCTGAATATAAATGACATAGCATAGCATAGCATAGGTAGATATCCAAGTCTCACAAGCATAGGTAATACAAAATTGTACATCACACCACACAACAAAAAAGGTTTAAATAGTTCGAATAAAATAGCAAATAGTAACACAAGACAATAAGAACCAAATAAAGTAGCAAGGCTTGTGCATACTAGCGAAACCTAGAACCCCGGGCTGACTCTACTCTATTCTCACCTTTAGCATCAAAACACCAAAAAGGAACAAGCGGGTAGATGATGTTAGTGCTCAAGGGAAGAGCTCCTCGTCACGAGAACAAGCAAAAGTAGAAACATCCTCGTCATCATCACCACCACCGTCATCATCATCATCATCAGTATCTTCATCCTCCTCTTCTTCTTCAATATCATCAACATGACCAAATCTAGGCTAGTGAGAGCTGGAGGACCCAAACATCAGTATATGGGAATAGTAGAAGCCTTGAAACATGTCATCGTCAATGGGAGGCATCACATGAATCAAATATGGCACGAGATTGAGCTCATTGCCAATTTCCATAACATGAATGTTCCTCTCAGCAAGGAAAGCATTGTGCCTCCTCCTAGTCTCCTGACCCAACTCAAGACTCTGGTTGGCAACATCATAGGTGCCATGACACATGTCCCACGGGCTAGTGAAGAACTTGGCAAGACCCTTCTTTCGAGTATGGACTATGCATCGAGAACTAGAGGCACCATGGTGAGGATCATGCGAAGCCTTTGTCCTTCCCTTACGAGGTGTCTCCATTCCACGGACATCTAGATATGTTCCACAAAGAGTGGCGGTGATCTTTTCCATGAGGAGATGCTAGCCATGGGTATCTTGGCATGCAGGCACAAACACATTGAGCAAGCACTGAACATACTGACAGTAATTGGGTGTCATGCCCTTTACCATGGACCTATTCAACTCAACATAGATGAAGTCACAACCATTGATCTTCCTCGGTCATTCAAGGTGGAAATTGTACAGAAGATTGTGATGATAAGCATGGCATCTTGTTGTTGAAGATATGCCCTAGAGGCCAATAATAAAGATGGTTTTATTGTTATATATCATATGTTCATAATAGTTTTATGCCATGCTATAATTGTGTTAAGCGGAAACATTAATATATGTGTCGTATGTAAACAAACCAAGTCCCTAGTAAGCCTCTAGTTAACTAGCTCATTGGCCAACTGATGATCGAGGTTTCCCGGTCATCGACATTTATGTCAATTGGCAATGGGATCATGTCATTGGATGAATGATGTGATGGACACACACCCAACCATAGTATTGCAATGAGATCTAGTCACCAAGTTCAACATTGTGATATCTAGTAAAATGTAGTAACCCACTCCTTTGACCGTGAGATGATATCTAATCACTATCACCGGAGGCTGCCTTGACTACATCAACCATCACATCATAACAAGGTGATCATAAAGGTGTCTCTTAGGTATTACGAAGGGGTACGTTGAGGCATATACATCATGATCGAGATTTTCCCATCCGGGTGATGAATAGATATCGTGGGCCCACTCGGTGAGATTACATCTATGAAGCTCGCAAGCATGTGACCAAGTCATGTGGATGTAATATTAGGGGAACAAGTAAACGTGTGTGTCGGTAAAAAGATATGACTAGGTATAGATATATCGAAGATCAGGTCTTGGACAAACCAGATATCAAAGATCAAAGGGAATTAGACTTAACGTTTAAGGTTCAAGCGATCAAGTAATCCGTGGAATGCATGGGGGCATCAAGGATTTCCAGATCCCGCTATTTGTCATTGATCGGATAGGTGTATCGATCATGTATGCACATTCCCGAACCATAGGGTGGCATGCTTAAGGTAGATGATGCTTAGGGATTGATCCAAGATTGTTGGAGAAAAGAGAAGAGAGAACTAGAAACGTTCCGTGATAATCCGAAAGGTATTTCGGAGTAAGAGGAATGAAATAATGTGTATTTAATATTAATTAAATAGATTAATATTAATATATATTATATTGATTTAAGGAGCAACCCACATATATGGGTCCCCTCCCAGAGGGGAGGCCCATGTAAGGGCTGGGTTAGCCGGCCGGCCTAGGGCTGGGCACGCAGGGGGGGGCACCCCGGCGGTCGCCTCCTTTGGTCCCACCTTGGCCGCCGCCCCATCGGGGTGCTCCCCTCCCCCGTATATAAAGTGAGGAGCACCCCTCCTCCTCATTCATAACAATTGGCTTTTGCCTCCTCTCTCTCCCCTTCACGTGTTGTTCCTCCATTGAAACGTGCATACGGGGATAGAGGTTTCTCCACCATATGCATGTCGTCGTGATACTGGAATCTCAGTCCAGATCATCTTCTTCTACTGCTTCGCTGAACCGGAGCCCGGGGGACGTCATCTACACTGGACACGTGTAGAACTGCGGGGGTGCTGCCAGTTGTGGCACTTGTCGCTTGTACTCCTACACGACCTTGAGGTCAGCGTAGCCGTAAACATTTGAACAAGAACATAATCCTGCTTTTGGTCTACAAGGGTATGAAAATAAAATCTCTCTCATTACTTTACATCTGCATAGATAGATCTTCTCTATGTTGTTCTCGTCGTTAGGATTTTTTTGTTTTCTGCTACGGAACCCCTTCACTTGCTTCATCACCCGCCTTGCTAACACTATTCTCACGGAATAGCTTGGCCAAAGTGTGGTAGTAGAAATACATGCTAGAAATTCTTGGAGGAGGCTGACTGGGGTCTTCAGAATAACAATGAGTAATCTTCTCATCATAGGATCTAGCCCTAGATCAAACCCTAGTTTAGAAACACCCACAAAAATGGAGCCAAACTAGAGGGGAATTGAGAGCTAGTGAAGGGAGAACAAATCACCCGAAGAAGACATGATTCCTCTTGCCCAAGCTTGCCAAGAAGATTGGCCTCAAGGGGAAAAACTTGAAATATCCAAGATCTCCCAATGCGGTAAAAAACTTGAGATTTCCTTCGGTGGAGAGCCTTTCAATCACCCGATCTATCGATTTGTGGAGTTTGGAGGAGTTTGGGTGGGTGGAGAAGGCTAGGGAGGTGGTGGATCACCTTAAGGCGGCAAGTGGAGGATTTTCCATAAGTTCCCCACATCCACGGCCAGTTATGACACGATTTTTCCATACTGGCAGCACCAGATCGTACATCGAATTATTTTGGTGTTAGCCGGTTCAAACCAGCAGTAGGCCAAGTCAATCCGGCGGCAGACTCGGTGGAGCTTAGTTTCCACCGAAACTGCGTGAAACACCAAATTTTTATCCTTTTGCATAGACTTTTGGAGAAAATATGTGGAGATGCAATGTGACTTGTACAGATATACGAAAACCAAGTGATCTAGACATACTCATTGGGTGATAATCAAACAAGAGAGGAATAACAACAATGGGCATGTAGTCGATTTATCAAGATGAAATAATTTCTCAAAAACACAAGATTTTTCAAATAAGCATATAAGCCTCAAAAGATGAGAACACCAAGATGCATAAGAGTCAAAAGATGGGCGGGGGATTTCTCCCCCTATGTTTAAGCACAAGTGTCATGGCGCCTCAAAGATAGATGCTTGGACCCATATCATGACATTAGATCAGTTAATGTTGCATGGGTGGGTATTTATCATACCAAGACATGATAAGATGACTATCCCCATGTGTGCTGCACAACTAGGATACATTCTAAGAGAAAGAATATAGTGCAAGAAGTAAATCAATCCAAGTTTTTAGGATCAAGAATACCGAGTTCCGCCTTAACATAACAAAATGGGCTTCATCTAAAGGTTTCGTGAAGATACCCTCCAATTAGAACACCGTTCCCATGTGAGTGAGATTGATGCCACCATTTGCGACATGGTCACGTAGGAAGTGGTGGTGAGTGTCGAAATGTTTGGTGCGACAATGTTGGACGGGGTTATGGGCGATCTTTCGTGTGCTTTCATTGTCACACAGAAGAGGCACTGTACCAAGATACACATGATAGTATTTCAAGGTTTGCTTCATCCATAAAGAAATGAGCGCAATAATATGTAGTGGATATCTATTCAGCTTCGGGGGTGGATATGATAGTGTAACTTTGTTTCTTCGATGACCAATGACCATCCAATGAATTCGAAAGCCCCGGAGGTCGACTTCCGGTCAACCTTATTGTTGGCCCAATTGGAATCCAAATAGCCAACAAACTCAAAGATTGACCCCTTTGGATACCAAAGCCCAAGAGTAGGAGTGAGAACAGGATATCTTGAAATCCGTTTAACCATAGTCAAATGTAACTCCTTGGGAGTAGATTAAAAACAAGCACACATTCCAACACTTAGCATGATATCTGGCATAGAAGCACAAAGGTAGAGCAAGGAACCAATCATGGAGCGATATATCTTTTGATCCACATCCTTCTCACCTTCTCGAAAACCAAGTTTCCCTTTTAGGGGCATGCATGTCTTCATGGGATGAGCCTTGGTCATATCGAACTTCTTAAGCATGTCCTTCACATACTTTTCTTGGGAGATGAAGGTGCCATTAGAAAGTTGCTTCACAATGAAGCCTAGAAAGTACTTCCACTCCCCCATCACAGACATGCTGAATTTCCTAGTCATCAACTTGGAAAAATCTTTGTTATGAGATTCGTTAGCTCCACCAAAAATAATATCATCAACATAGATTTGACATATAAACAATCCACCCCCTTTAACCCGTTTGGTGAATAGGGTGGAATTGATCTTCCCCACGCTAAACCTGTCCATGAGTAAGAAATCCCTGGGGTACTCATATGAAGCAAGAGGAGCTTGCTTTAGTCCGTGGAGTGCCTTATGGAGTAGGTACACATGGTTGGAATATCACGTGTCTTCGAAAATTGGGGGTTTAGCAACATATCCGATATCTTTCAAGGGACCATTAAGAAATGATCTCTTCACATCCATTTGATAAAGCTTGAAGTTATGAAAATATGCATATGCAAGAAGAGAAGAATAACTTCAAGGTGAGCGACGGGTGCAAAGGTGTCCTCATAATCCATGCCGTCTTTTTGAGAATACCCTTGCGCCACTAACCTTACTTTATTTCTTGTGATGGTTCCATTCTCATCTTTCTTGTTCTTGAACACCCACTTGGTCCCAATGACATTCATGCGATGATCTTTAGGCCTGTCCACTAGAGACCAAACTTCATTGTGGGTGAAGCACTCGAGTTCTTCTTGCATGGCAACAACCCAATCTGGATCCTCCAAAGCTTCATGTACCTTGAGTGTTTCAAAGTTAGACACAAAGGCATGATATCCACAAAAGGTTGCAAGATCCTTCTTCCTCTTGATATGCTTCCAAGGATACCTTGGCCCTAATGAAATTCATGCGATGATCTTTAGGCCTCTCCACTAGATACCAAACTTCGTTGCGAGTGAATCACTCGAGTTCTTCTTGCATGGCAGCAACCCAATTCGGGCCCTCCAAAGATTCATGTACCTTGAGTGTTTCAAAGTTAGACACAAAGGCATGATATCCACAAAAGGTTGCACGATCCTTCTTCTTGTGAGTCTTGATTCCTCTTAATATGCTTCCAAGGATATTGTTGACTTGAATCCTACTTGCAATGGAGGCGGACTTGATCTTCTGGATTATTCCTTCATGATCAACAAATTCATCTTTTGATGGTCCTTTATCATTGACAACATATTGAGCTTGACCTTGAGATGTAGGTTGTTCTTATTCTTGGTCCTGCATAATGGGTCAAGGGCTTGATCCTTGTTCTTTGGTATGCAGATCCTTTTGAGTGCGTGGCTAATCTTGATGTGCACTTGATGGTTCAACTTGCGTAGAGCTAGGCTCTGCTTGGGTTGAGCTTGATTCTTACTTATCATCTTCTTGCGCATGACATGAGACTCAACGGGCAAGATATTCCCAATTCCCATCAACTTGATGACTTAAGAAGAATCACCATCACCTACATCACATGGAACAACTTGCCCTTCTTAGGAGCCATTATTCTCCAAAAACTCCAATACATCCATTGGGTTTATTTTAGTATCTATAGGCATGAGAGTCATCCGCATAACCAACAAACATACCCTCTATAGTTCTAGATTCAAATTTACCAAGATTTTATTTCTTGTTCTTGAGGAGGCACTTGCATCTAAAGATGCAAAAATACTTGAAATTGGGCTTGTTGTTTGAGATAATATCATACCGAGTCTTGTAAGAAGGTTGCACAGAGGAAGAGCTAGTTTAAGTACTGAACCGTAGTAGAGATGGCTTCTCCCCAAAAGTTGTGGGTGACTTTAATTCACTCAACATTTTCTTGACATTTTAGTGAGTGTCCGGTTATTCCTTTAAACAACACCATTTTGTTGAGGGGTGTAGGGAGCTCAGATTTCATGCTTGATCTCCTCATCTTGAACAAACTCTTGCATGGTGTAGTTCTTCAATTCGTTGCCTTTGTTGGTCATAATAGTTTTTATATCCACTTCATATGTGCATTAGGCTTGCTTAGCGAAGATCATGAAGTTCTTGTAGGTCTCATCCTTTGACTTGAGGAGGAATACCCAAGTATATCTTGAGTAGTCATGAACGATGATGAGTCCATACTTCCTTCCACCAAAAGTATCATAGTGTGATGGCCCGAAGAGATCCAAATGAAGGAGCTCCAAAGGCCTCGAGGTGGACACCTTGATCTTGGATGGATGATGCTTCCCGAGTTGCTTCTCAGAGATGTAAGCACTACACAAAAAATCTTTCTCGAAAGATACACTGGTTAGTTGAACAATATGCTCACCCTTTAGGAGTTGTTTAAGATTTCTCATGTTGATGTGGACTAGGAGACGATGCCAAAGCCATCCCTCGTCAAACATGGCCATTAGAGATGTAGGAAGAGAGGGGCTCTCTTGCAATAGGTCGACCAAGTAAAGGTCGTATTCCACATACAACAAGGACCAAAGGTCCTAAATACTTTCACAAAAGTTCTAGAAAACAGGAACCATAACCTGCATCCACAAGATTTTTAATTTAAAGCAAGTTGTAGCCAAGGTTTTGAACAAGCATGATGTATATAGAGACAAAGTCTTGGAGACCACCAACTTGTCATAACTTAGTACCTTTCCTTTAGAGTTATTTCCAAAAGTGATGCTTGACGTTGAGTTGACATCGTGAATGAATTGGTCAAGTGCACTTCTAACACTACTCATATGATTGGTGCATCCACTATCAAACACCCATTTTGATCCACTAGAGGCCTATCCCTACAAAATCAAGTCATTGTTTTAGGAACCCATTGAGTAATGAGTCCCCTAGCATTAGCAACAAGATCTTTTAGTACCCAAACTGAGTACCATCTACAAGCATAACCGTTATGAGGGCCAACATATTTAGAATACGCATCCCCTTGAGTGCCCTTATATAGCACTGATACGTCCAAAACGTATCTACTTTCCTGAACACTTTTGCTATTGTTTCTCCTCTATACTTGTATGATTTGGATGCAACTAATGCGAACTGATGTTGTTTTCAACAGAATTGCCTTGGTGTCTACTTTTTATGCGGAAAATCAACTTTTAGGAAAAATCCCGGAAAATATGTCAAAAATCCTATTTCACCCGAAGACTCCAGGAGCCAGAATACGAGACAGAGAAGAGCCAGGGGGTGGCCACACCACCTGCTAGCGCGGGCCAGGCCAGGCCGCGCCAGGGGGTGGTGTGGGCCCCCCAGGCACCCCCTCGGCCTCTCTCTTTGCCTATAAGGAGCCTTCTGACCTAAAAACTTCGGGGGGTTCGACGTTTTTCCAGAAAGAGTTCCGCTCCGCCGCCACCACCAGATTCCACGAAACAGCACCAGAAACTCCGTTCTGGCACCCTACCGGGACAGGGAATTGGAGGAGATCATCGCCATCATCATCACCATCGCTTCTCCATCAACCATCCATGTTTCCCCCATCTATGAGTGAGTAATCCCCCGATGTAGGCTATGGGGATGGTAGGGATTGGATGAGATCGTTCATGTAATGGCATCAGATTGTTAGGGCATGGTGCCTAGTATCTTTTATTAGTGCTTTATGACTTTGTTGCGACTTTTTGTGCTTAATGCTTGTCACTAGGGCCCGAGTGCCATGATTTCAGATATGAACGTATTATTGATTCATTATGATAGTATTGTTCTTGGTCTTATCTACAAGTTGTATACACACGTTGTTATCTGGATCCTATGGCCCCGAAGTGACAGAAATCGGGATAACCAGAAGGGAAAGGCTTTGATGTGAGGATCACATGTGTTCATGGAGTGTTAATGCTTTGCTCCGGTGCTCTATTAAAAGGAGCACCTTAATTGCTAGTAGTTCCCTAGATGCCTCGTGATACATTGCAAATGTATCTATAATTTTTTATGTTCCATGCTTGGTTTTATCCACTTTCTTGTGTTTTGTTCCAACTTTGGAGTACTTTTCATATGATTTCATGGACTAACCTATTAACAAGAGCCATAGTGCCAGCTGCTTGTTTTCTGCTGTTTTTGGTTCCAGGAAAGTCGGAAAATGAATATTCTCGGAATCGGACGGGACAAAAGCCAAAGTGCCAATTTTTCCGGAAGGGATCAAGTGCCAGAATACGAGACGGAGAAGGGCTGGGGAGCCACCACACCACCTGGCCGCGTGGCTAGGCCTGGCCCGTGCCAGGGGGTGGTGTGGCCGCTCTCGGCACCCCCTCGGCCTCTCCTTCCGCCTATAAGTTGCCCTCGGGACAAAAACCCTAAGTACCCGATCAAAAATCCATGAAAGAGTCTGTAGCCGCCGTCATCTCCATCCCTAGATCGGGAGGGATCTGAAGCTCTTCCCGGCACCCTACCGGAGAGGGGAATTCACCCTGGAGGCCTTCTTCATCACCATGCAAGCCTCCGATGTGATGCGTGAGTAGTTCATCCTTGGACTACGGATCCATGTAGTAGCTAGATGGCTGGTTTCTCCTCCTTTGTGCTTTCATGTTTAGATCTTGTGAGCTCCGTTCATGATCAAGATCATCTATTTGTAATCCATACATGTTGTGTTTGCGGGGATCCGATGGATATTGAGACGCTATTTCAGATTGATTATTGATTCTATCATGTCTTTGTTATTTGAGATCTTGCATGCTTTCTGTTGTTAGTAGCTATCTTGGCCAAGTAGATGCTAGCAACTCCAAGAGTTAGTATTTATGATCGATAGTGGGTTCATGCCTCTGGTAATCTGGGGAAGTGATAGAAATCTCTAAGGTACTAGATGTGATGTTGATATTAGGGAGAAAACAACAATCCTTTGTTCATAGAACAATCCTATTGTTTACTTTACACACAGTTCGTAAAGCAATAATCTGTTGCTTGCAAGTTAATACTGGAGGGGGTTCGGATGATAACCTGAAGGTGGATTATTAGTCATAGATGCAGTTGGATGGCGGTCTATGTATTATGTTGTAATGTCCAATCAAGTCTCAAAGGAGTCAAGATGATTAGTATATGCATGAATTGCTTTCTCGGTGTTTGTCAATTGCCCCGCTGTAATTTCTTCACCCAGCATGTTATCTATCTAAGGAGAGCCACCTCTAGTGAACTATGGATCCCGGTCCTTTGTCTTTACATACAATCTATAAACTGTTTCTGCTTTGTGTTTACTTTCTGCAAACTTTTACTTCTTTCCATTCGATAAGTTTAATCCTTTGTTTTCCGCAAAACACGGTGAGATTGACAACCTCATCGCAAGTTGGGGACAAAGTTCTGTGGTTGTGTTGTGCAGGTCTCCACGTTGCTACTAGCACCGGTAGTGCGCCCTGCCAAAGCTCAGCCAGTAACACCTTTGGGGTGTTTCCTTGCTCCTACTGGTTCGATTAAACCTTGGTTTCATAACTGAGGGTAAACTTGCTGTTGTGCTCATCATACCTTCCCCTTGGGGTTCCAAACGAGCTCTACGTCGATCGTCGAGCGCATCACCCCGCTGCAAATGGGCTGGCAGGACAAAAGATGTTGTGCAAGTTCTCATTGCGAGCACGTATGACTATATATGGAACACATGCCTAGGATTTTCTAGTACTTGGATGCTTTATCTTATTTATCTTCAATTGCCCTATGTTCTGATTGCTATGTGGATTGTCTTGTCCATGCAATGCCCGTCCATCCATCCCTATGCCTACCGCACTCGAATCCCACTGTTTACTACTTTTGTTACTATTGTCTTTGCTTTACTACTGATGTTACTTTACTATTCCTGCTACAAAACTATTGCTACTGATAAACTGCTGTGAGCAAGATTGTTTCCAGGTGCAGCTGAATTGCCAACTCAGTTGTTAAGGCTTATAAATATTCTTTGGATCCCCTTGTGTCGAATCAATAAATTGGGTTTCACTTCCCTCGAAAATACTGCGATACACCCCCTATACTTGTGGGTCATCAAGACTATTTTCTGGCGCCGTTGCCAGGGAGCATACCTTTATTTATCAAGTTCACTTGGATTCTCTATTATTCGCTGTTATCCATCCATCATGGGTAAGTCTCGTGATGGCAAGGTTCCTATTTTACCATCCACTACAAGAAGAGGTATGGTTCTAAACACCTTTGCTGCTCTTGATTCACCATTTGTTATAAGTAAGCTCGTTACACCACCACATACACATGTTACACACACTGCTACTACTGCTGAATCTGAAACTTCTGATGCTTATGATGCTGCTTCTACTGTGCTTGATAAGAGTGGTTCATTAGGTCCTTTCCTAGATGCTACGATTGCTAGAACTATAGCTAGAAATACCGAAACTCCTAATGAAGACACTACAACACCTGTTAGCTCACCTGAGTCTAGTGAGAGTTATGATATTGAATAAGATTATGTTGAGATGACCGATGAGTTTATTAAAGAATGTAAGAACACCCATGATAGGAGCGCTGCTAAGAGTCTCCTTGAGAGGCGTACTATTAGACCCAAATTATATCCTGCTGCTAAGTTTGTTGCTTCTCCCATAAACATTACAGATGAAGATTATGATTTTTCTCTCGATCTATCGTACATAGCTATTGTCGAGAAAGAACCTTTTTGTGGGACTAAGAATGAAAGTGCGGTAGCACATATGAATGAACTTTCTACCATGAGTGGCTTGTTTTCTAATGATATTAAGATGCGTACTTACTTTGTTGCTAAGATTTTTCCCTTTTCACTGCAAGGAGAAGCTAAAACTTGGTTTAGTAATCTACCTCCTGGATCTATTGATAGCCCTGAGTGCTTGATTAGTACTTTCCTGCAGAAATATTTTCCTCCCGGTGCTAGACATGCTATTTTGCAGGAAGTTTTTGATTTCAAACAGGGAGAAAAAGAGGTATTGCCCGAATCTTGGGAAAGGTTTTGTGCTCTGATTCATGCACAGGCTGGAAGTCCATTACCTAAGAATGAGCTTCTTGATATATTTTATAATGGACTAACCGAAGAATCTAGGAGATACCTAGATAGTTGTGCTGATTGTGTTTTCAGGAATAGGACTCCGAAGGAAGTTGAGGAATTAATGGCTAAAATAAGCAAGAATTAATAAGATTGGACTCCTCCTAAACAAGCTATACCTGAAGTAATTGTACCTGAACCATCTATTCATGTGCCTATTCCAACATCAAAGAAGAGGGGAGTTATTGAATTAAATGATGAAGTGATGAAGGAAGCTAAGAAATGTCTTAAGGAGAAGGGAATTAAAGCTGCAGATGTCAAGAATTTACCTCCTATAGAAGAATTATGTAAGCCTATTCCCTACTCACCCACTATTGAGGTACACTCTCTCCAACACTTTGATGAAGGTGATATCCCTTACTCTAAACCTCCTGATCAATGCTTAGAAGAATTTGATATCTTTATTGTTAAGCAAGATAACTTTAATAAAAGGGTGCAAAATCATCTAATGGAAAACACTAGAGCTATTGTTGAGTTGAAAGATATTGTGGAAAGAACCTCCAATGATGTTAAAATGATTGTTAAACACTTTCAAATGGTTCAAACTCAAATAGATCAACTTGTGAAAGTGCAAAACGACTTGCTAGTTAATGCTGCTAAAGAAAAACATGCTTATGAAATTAGAACTAGAAGTGGTGCAGCTACCCAGGATCCTCTATATCCTGAGGGGCATCCCAAAAGCATTGAGCAGGATTCTCAACAAGCTGAAAATAGTGGTTCTACTCGTAATAAAAGGAAAAAGAAACATAAAACTGTTGTAGAACCCTCTGAACCTGCTGTAGATCCTAATAGTATATCTATCTCTGATGCTGAAACTGAAAGTGGTAATGAAGAAAATGAAGTGCCTAATGAAGAAACAGTTGAAGAAGAACCTGAAAACCACACTAAGAATACTAAATACACTAAAGAAGATTTTATTGCTAAGAAACATGGTAGTGAAAGAGAACCTTGGGTCCAAAAACCTATGCCTTTCCCTGATAAGAAACACAAGTCAAAAGAAGATGAACACTATAATAAGTTTTGTGAGTGGATGAAGCCTTTATTCTTGCAAATTCCTTTGACTGATGCTATTAAATTGCCTCCTTACTCAAAGTATATGAAGGACATTGTCTCGAATAAAAGGAAGATCCCTAATGAAGAAATTTCTACTTTGCTTGCTAATTATTCTTTCATTGGTAAGGTTCCTAAGAAACTTGGAGACCCAGGGATTCCAACTTTCCTTGCTCTATTAAGAACGGTTATGTTAGAACTGCTTTGTGTGATTTGGGAGCTGGAGTTAGTGTTATGCCTTTCTCTCTCTATAAGAGGCTTCAGCTTGAAAAATTGATTCCAACTGATATATCTTTGCAAATGGCTGATAAATCTACCACTATTCCTGTGGGTATATGTGAGGATATACCTGTTCAGGTGGCTCACAATTGCTTGATATTAACTGATTTTGTCGTGCTTGAAATGCCAGAAGATGATAATATGTCTATTATTCTTGGGAGACCTTTTCTTAATACTGCAGGAGCTGTTATTAATTGTAATCAAGGAAAGGCTATTCAATGTTAATGACAAGGAACATACTGTCTATTTCCCCAAGAAGATTGAAAGGACTTATGGTTTGAATTCAATTGAACATGTTGAAGGCATTCAGGTTGGAAAAATATATTGTCCCATACCAAGAGAAAAATTTGTAACTATTATGATTGGGACCATTGCTATCAAGGTTGAGGTAACATAATCATTAGTGGAATACAAAGTTTTGTCTCATATGCAATTTTTTTGGTAGCAAGACTTGATCAACCTTGCTAACAAAAGGATTCCATTAAACAAAACAATGTTTTCACTATGATTATCTTCGTTTATTTCTATCCTTTGCATTTTAGTTTTTGCTTTCGTTTAGTTTTCTTTGTGTTTTTAGTTGCTTGCATGCTAGAACTTCTGTAGTTATAGCCTTGTTTTGTCCTTGCATCATGTTTCCAAAAGAACAAAAATCTGTCTGTCAGAAAATTCATTCTTCTATTTCTGAAAAAAGCCCAAAAATAAAGTGTCTCGAAAATTTCCAGAAAATTCATATTAAATTTTTACATGAAAAAGGGGCAGAGGAGTACCTGGTAGGTACCAGGGGGGCCCACCAGGCAGGCACACCATGTGGTGGCGTGGCCAGACCTGGGTGGCGCCATGCCCTGGTGTGGGCCACCCCTGGCCCCCCACCAACTCTCTCACCTGCCACTTTCTTCTCTCTCCCGAGTAAGCTCCAGTTCATAGCTCAAAATCGCGTTCTTACTGTGCTTGCTCTCGATTTTTTTCGATCTCCTTGCTCATCCCATCTTTCTTGCTGAAATTTGGAGCATTTGTTCCGTGGTATGTGACTCCTCCCCTTGTACAAGTAGATTTGTGTTTAGTGGATTATATGTTGAGTATCTTTCTACTGTAGGTGACTGGTTATGAGAGCTTGTAAGCTTGTTTGATGCTTAGAGATATAGTTTTGATGCATGTTTAGGCCTCTTGCAAGTCCCTACGAGTAGAATCCTTCATTATATTTACTTTACAATCACTTGTTTAATAGGTGTTTAAATTTCAGAATAGAAGATGAGTGAACACCACCTAAACCAACATGAGCTTTGGGTGTCTGAGGTCATGAAGGTCCATCGGGAGGAGGAAGTTTTTCCCTCCATTTATCCATGCCCTGAGTTCATGAGAGCTGCGGGAATTCTACAAGATTTCCACACTTTGGTTTCTAATGCAGGGTTAGAGCGCTTCTTGGAAGATGAACCTTGTCAATTTGTGAAGCTAACCATGTCTGTGGTGTAGGATTTCCAATTTAGTCACTCTTTGCCTAACCCCATGGTCCATTACAAAATTTACAATATTGCTGTCAATCTTCCTCTCGGTGTTTTTTGTGAACCTATTAAGGTACCTCAATGGGGATCATGTAAGGAGATTAAAGAGAGATCGGAACCACTCATGGATTTATACAGAGAAATTTTTCAAGGGAGTAGCTTCTCGAAGGAGAATGGAAAAATCCATAACATTCATCTTCCCTCCATTCGCTACTTTGCCTACTTTATTGCCAAGTGTGTTCTTGCTAGGAAAACTGCCAATAAGTTATCTTCGTTTGATCTAGCATTTATCTCTATGGTTCTTAGACGAGATAGGTCTTACAACTTGGGTGCTTTGATAGCTTTCCGTCTTGCTGCTAACCGTGAGAAAGGTGGAATTTGTGGAGGCCTCATTGCTTCTTGTTTACTAGCATTGCATGGTTTAGTGCCTCGTCATCTAGACCTACAGTTTCCCATAGAGAGGCTTGATTTTAATTCCATGATACAGCATAAATTTATTTCCTCGTGGGCTAGTTTGAGTGAGTTATCTTATGAAATAACCTTTCTCAAAGCTGGTTGGAGAAAGAGCAAGTCCGAGCGTGTTGTTCTTTTGCCTGCACCTGCTTTGTTTAACCTTGATAACAGGGAAGGATGGTCCCTCACTGAGGAGGAGCTTGACACGTACTTGGGAGAGCTCTCCCAACAGGAGCAGGATACTGGAAGGGAGGTCACGGATGATTCGGTCCAGCCCTCGAATGAGGGATAGTCTTCATACCAGCAACCCGCTTATGATTGGGAGTTTCTTATTCCTCTCATGGGCCCAGCTACGACCATTCTTACCAAGATCCACCCGCTTGGAACCCCTTTTCGTACATGGATTGATACCCACTTAGGCCAAAAGCCTAAGCTTGGGGGGAGGTACGCCGACACCACACTCATCTCCATATCATGTTGCATCGGTACTTTGTATATTCATGTTTTCGTTCTCTTTTTAGTTTTCGTTCTTCTTTGCTTTTTCTTTCTAAAAACACAAAAAGACCAAAAATATTTTTGTTGTTTCTCTTTGGTTTGCTTCTTCTTTTTTCCTTCGTTTGCTTTTCCCTTTTTGTTTTGTTTGAACTATTCGAAAAACCCAAAAAGATTTTGCTTTGCTTGTTTTTCTCTTTTGGTTCTTGTTTAAAAATCAAAAACACCAAAAATATTTGTCGTTCTTCTTTGGTTTTTGCGAGTTTGCTGCAGAGTTCGGCAGTTCTCAGTGGATTATTGGTTTCATATTATTATTCAAGCCACACAAGTGAAGAGCAATAATGAGGATTAATGACAACTTGAGGCGTGGTAAGAGGCTGGTAACGAACTCCATTTGTCTTCATTTTTGTACATATAATCATCATTGTGAGCTTGCTTAGTCTGTTCATGTAGAGTGTATGTTTTCTTTGGATGCTTAATAGTTCTTTCTTTCTTATGATTAGATCCAGCTCGCTAATAGTTTGTAGCATGTCTCATGAATGTTTGCTTGCATTACTCTATTCATAAATTGGTATGACACCGTGGTATCCCCCTCTGAATGTTTCATTTGATTGACTTGGCACATGCTCACGCATGCACATGACTGTAATAATCAGTTAAGCCTCGATGAATTATTTTGCCTTGAGGATCTTGAATCACTTTCATGCCATGAGTAGTCATGTTTTGTTGCAAGCATGATAATGACAGCTATTGCTCTCTCGTTTGTCGCTCCCTTTCTATTGCTAGCCTTCACTTCCACTGGGTGTTTTACTCAAGTTTCCAACTCCCTAAACCAAATATTTCCAAAGTGTCCACCATACCTACCCATTAGCATCATTTGCTACCTCCGTGCATATTCATTATGCTTTGTTTTCTTCCGAATAAAATGTTTGCTTGTTATGAGAAAGTTAGTTAGTAAAGCTCTCATGAACTTGACGGCACACTTTATTTTCTTGCACTTAATAAACCTGAACCATTGTGTCCTTCTTTGTTGTGCATATGCTTGCGCTTTATGAGTTGAAGTTAGCAGAACCATGTATCATGGGGACCGCTTTCAATGCTTCATAGATTCTTTGTACCTAGTTGATATCATGTTCTTTTGCTTATGGATCCCGGCGGTGTGAAATAGAAGTGGAACTTGTAAGATCATGGAGTTTGTATGTATGTTAGAGAAAGGCCTGGGCCGCTAGCCTAAGCCATGCCTAATCATGGTGGAAACTTGCAGCATAACCATAATGAGCATTCTATAAAGCATCCTCAATAAAAATCTATGCACATAGTAAATAAAAAGATCGCCGAGATGCTCATTGTCTGCTTGCCTTGTATTTTGATTATGGGATAGCTCCCGTGTCATGTGCAAGGGGTACCCCGTTGGCAGTTCTCTATGATACGTATATACCTACAATGACAAGAGCTTACTTGTGACTGAAGTTGAGTAGCATGAGGATCGGTCTTCGTAAGTAAGGGGCATGAGACTTCGATTTATAACTTGTCAAGCATATCCTCTTAGTTGTGTCACTTTCACCTTAACCACATTCAAGATGCTTATGATAGGGGCAATGAGAGCTCAAAGCTAACGAGTACCATACTTTCAGCATTTGGAAGCCTTTCAAAATTATTCAAAACCTTTTTTCTTCTACTTGTTGAGTCTCCATATTTTCTTTGAGCACCTTCTTGAGAGCATAGTTTTCATTCTTTGTGTTTGTTCCATTACTTGATTATTTGTGTTATGACTTTGATGCTTGTATCCTTGATATCTTTACTTCTAGTCATCACTTGAACTTCAGAGGTGCCTTGACATTCATAATCAAAGGCAAGCGAGATACCACTCTATCATACCTTTATATGAGCATTGTAATGTTGCTTATGTTCGTGCTTCGTGCTACCTATTATTCTTGAGTTGGAATCTCTTCATAGCTTGCAATGACTATTAAGTAGACTTGGTTGCATACTCTTTATTATGAATTGTCCAAGTAGTTGATCACATTGCTGAGAATATTTACATCATATGAAGCAAATGTGTTCGTGAAAGTTCTTTTATCGCACTCAGTTTTCAACTGAATTGCTTGAGGACAAGCAATAAGCTAAGCTTGGGGGAGTTGATACGTCCAAAACGTATCTACTTTCCTGAACACTTTTGCTACTATTTCTCCTCTATACTTGTGTGATTTGGATGCAACTAATGTGAACTGACGCTGTTTTCAGCAGAATTGCCTTGGTGTCTATTTTTTGTGCAGAAAATCAACTTTCAGGAAAAATCCCGGAAAATATGTCAAAAATCCTATTTCACCCGAAGACTCCAGGAGCCAGAATACGAGACGAAGAAGAGCCAGGGGTGGCCAAACCACCTGCTGGCACGGGCCAGGCCAGGCCCCGCCAGGGGATGGTGTGGGGCCTCCAGGCACCCCCTCGGCCTCTCTCTTCGCCTATAAGGAGCCTTTTGACCTAAAAACTTTGGGGGTTCGACGTTTTTCCAGAAGGAGTTCCGCTCCGCCGCCACCACCAGATTCCACGAAACAGCACCAGAAACTCCATTATGGCACCCTGCCAGGACGGGGAATTGGAGGAGATCATCGCCATCATCATCACCATCGCTTCTCCATCGACCATCCATGTTTCCCCCATCTATGAGTGAGTAATCCCCCGCTGTAGGCTATGGGGATGGTAGAGATTGGATGAGATCGTTCATGTAATGGCATCAGATTGTTAGGGCATGGTGCCTAGTATCTTTTATTAGTGCTTTATGACTTTGTTGCGACTTGTTGTGCTTAATGCTTGTCACTAGGGCCCAAGTGCCATGATTTCAGATCTGAACGTATTATTGATTCATTATGATAGTATTGGTCTTGGTCTTATCTACAAGTTGTATACACACGTTGTTGTCCGGATCCTATGGCCCCTAAGTGACAGAAATCGGGATAACCGGAAGGTAAAGGCTTTGATGTGAGGATCACATGTGTTCATGGAGTGTTAATGCTTTGCTCTGGTGCTCTATTAAAAGGAGCACCTTAATTGCCAGTAGTTCCCTAGAGGCCCCACTGCAAACGGGCTGGCAGGACAAAAGATGTTGTGCAAGTTCTCATTGCGAGCACGTATGACTATATATGGAACACATGCCTAGGATTGTCTAGTACTTGGATGCTTTATCTTATTTATCTGCAATTGCCCTATGTTCTGATTGCTATGTGGATTGTCTTGTCCATGCAACGCCCGTCCATCCATCCCTAGGCCTACCGCACTCGAATCCCACTATTTACTGCTTTTGTTACTATTGTCTTTGCTTTACTACTGCTATTACTTTACTATTCCTGCTACAAAACTGTTGCTACTGATAAACTGCTGTGAGCAAGATTGTTTCTAGGTGCAGCTGAATTGACAACTCAGTTGTTAAGGCTTATAAATATTCTTTGGCTCCCCTTGTGTCGAATCAATAAATTGGGTTTCACTTCCCTCGAAAATACGGTGATACACCCCCTACTTGTAGGTCATCAAGCACATAGGATGGGTTAGATTTCCCCGCAAATTTAGGGGTTGCCCCTTGTGTCTCCCCTATTCACAACATTCTTCTTGGCTTGGTCATCCACCTTGTTCCCTTCTTGCACAAATATAACCTTCTTAGGTGGAATGACACCATCCTTGTTGCTCCTTGGATTAAACCCAATTCCTTGGTTTGGAGATCTAACCTTTTGACGAGAAAGAATCTCATCAAGAATATTGCCCTTAGAAGTGGGTTGTGGGACGCTCCTTCTCAATTATTTCAAGCTCTTGTTCCCCTCAATGAGGAGATCTTGATCAAGGGTATATTTAGAGGTACAAGAAATATTTTAAACAATAATTGGATCCTTCAATGTACCAAGATCCTTTTCATAAGTGACTCGAAGTTGATCATGATTCTCCCTAAGTTTTATGATCTCACACTTTACAAGAAAGTTAGCCTTTTCAAAGGTGCTTAATTTACTTGGTGATATAATCATGAGCAATCTCAAGTTCCTTATTTGAGGCATGTGGAGATTAAATCTTCGCTTCTCATATTCAATATGAGATTCCAAGTTATCAATGGTCTCATCACGTGAATTTACAAGATTCATTAATTGCTTTAATCTAGCACGAGCATTTCTAGGGAGAGACACCATAATTTTATACATTTCTTGTATGTGGTTTTCATCAAACTCATCATTGTCACTATCATTGTTATCCAATACGCTAGAGAGAGATGGATGATAAGAGATTAACTTGGATCTTCTTGCCATAAGGCAAGTGTCGTCAACCTTAGGAGTAAAGGAGTCATTAGTGTAGTCCTTCGTGTAGTCATAGGCAAAGAGTGAACCAGGTTCGGAAAAAGCCAAACAGGCCACACCTACAACCTTCTCCTCATCCTCACTCTCCGCATAGGATATGTACTCTTGACCTAGGAGTCCTTTTCCATCATGTCTCTTGTTCTTCTTGAGTCTCTCGTTAATGGGATTGGAACTGAATCTTGGCTTGGCACCCTCTTCATACTTTTGATTGTCAAGCCTCTTCTCAAATGGTAACTTGTCAGTAAAATGATCTGCTTGATCACAATTGTAACAAGTCCTATTATTTTAACTTCTTCCGGTAGAGATTCTAAAGTTTCTTGGTGAAAAAGGCAAGTTTGGAAAGCATCTCATCAACTTAACCCATTTGATCTCGATCGTTCTATTCTTCACTTCCATCATCAACTTGCACTTTCTTGTCCTTCAAAGCTAGGCTATGAGATGATCTCATAGCATGGTTGATCTCCTTGACCTTCATTCCTTTGTTTTGCCATATTTTACATGGCAATAAAGTATGACACTAGATCATCGGGAGAGAAGGGGTTTCTAGCATCAAGGAGTTGCAAGTTTAAGGCAAGTTGTCTATCATCGGCTATGATCATGGAAACAATCTTGCCCTTGATGAACTCATCATTCACACTGAATTCATCATCATTGATGGGGATATGCCAATTGGGGTATGCCCAGCAGGACGTTCCGATTAGTTCGATGGCCTAGCGAGTGGGCCTGCAGGACGGCGACTAGAATGCGACTGAGGAGAAGGCCCGGTGATTGGAGACAGGAGGCCCAGAAGCGTACTTGAAGCCCAGTCGGATTAGGTCAAAGCCTCTGAATCCATATCTTGTTCGGTTGTACACTGTAAACCCTAGTGAGGTGCCTCCTATATAAGCCTCCCTAGGGTACTCTAAGGACTTATGTTCCATCATACACCCCTTCAAGCGACTCGCTGCTTAGACGTCGAGCTCGTCACCCCTGTAACTCGCTCTCCATCAATCCAATCTAGCAGGTATCCTCCGGGGGGGTGAACCTGGGTAAACCCATGTGCATCCACCCCCATCTCGCACCACAGATGGCCGCCAGCTCTCGCCCCCGATTCTATCAATCGTTGCCTATGGCAACGACTGCCGTGGCCATTTCCACAATAGTGGCGCCCACCATGGGGCCCAGCCGGACTGGCCTGAGTTCTGCGGCGAGACCCTACTCGCTGATCGATCGGCCGATCGCCACCGGCCGCATGATCGCCGTTGGTGGGATCTTACAGATCCTGCCTAGCAGCTACATCCGAGTGTCACGCCCGATCATCCACAGTGCGATAATGCCGGTCGGCACCATCAACCTGTTCGTCGGCTTCACCGGCGCAGTAGACCCAGCGGCAACGGTGATTGTCGGCGGATTGCTGCCACGCCACGATCTGCTCTCGGAGGAGCAGGTCCGCTCCATCAGCCGCCTCGCCACCGAATACGACTCGGTCGCTAGCAACATCGTCGAGACCAACGCCGCCGCGGATGACATGCCCCTCCACGACAACGCCGACTCCGTGACCACTGCCTCGGTCGACGGATCCATCACCGCAGCATCATGGGAGGACTCCATCATGCGGGTCTCCAACCCTTAGGACTTCGAGGATTCCTTCATCCTTGGGATCTTCGATTCCAACTCCGGCTCGGAGTCCCCCGAGGACTTCCGTGCCAGATCCAATCGCTTCAATGTGATCTACATGGCGGGCAGCACGGTCGCCCCACCAGATCCATTCTCTACACCGATTCCTCCAACTGCGACGACCACCGAAGTGGAGGAAGCCCGCCTGCGACTCGAGGAGGCGCAGCGTAAGGAGCTAGCCGAGCGCGAGAAATTCCGCCTCGAGCGGGCAAAGGCGCAGGAGTTGTCGCTCTACCACCAGTGCCGCATCAGGACCCGCCTGAACTCCAACGTCCAGGGCCGCGTCCTGAACTTCAACGACGAAAGTGACCCCGCACGCGCGGCTGAGCTCGAATACTGTGAGAACGCGCCACCAGGTGGCAGCAACCGGCCACCACCCGACACACCGGCGACTGGGGCCCCACCGCCACCCATTGGTCATGTGCCCCCACCGGACCAGCCGTGGATCGTAATCTCGCCACAAGCCCGTGATGCCAACGGGCTCCCACTGTACTCCACTCCAATGAACAACGCTGTCATGGCCGATGCCCCAGTCGCCAACCTCAACGTCCAAGGATAAGGTGCGTTACAGATCCAGTATGCCAAGGCCCTGCTCGCCAGGGTCATCGAGCAGCAAGTCGCGGGAGTCGATCTGCGGGGGCAAATGTATTCCCGATCATCGGCAAGCAGGGCAGCCTCAAGCAGCCACCCAACCGTCGCCAACGCCGTGACCTGCACACCGCCCCAGCCCCTGGTGCACCAGCCACGGGCCGCCAACCCCGCGCTCTCCACCAACAAGCCGCGGCCGGTGAACAACACGGTCGCCACCAACGGGCAACCCATCGATGCCCGAATGCACATTGTCAACAACCAGGCTTGGCGGGCGCACCAGCCCAATGACTTGAGGCACATCCTCACCAACCGCGGCGACCCCGAACGCAGGGGCTCGCTCAGCCGAGTCGGTCCCCAGTGCTTTGGACCTATGATCCGAGGCGATAAGTACCCCTCCAACTTCAAGGCGCCCAAGGAGATCGAAAAGTACGACCCAACGTACGACCCAGCGGTGTGGCTGGACACATACCTTATGGCGATGGGAATCGCCGGCCACACCGACCTGCTAGCCGCTCGCTACCTCCCCTGATGATGGAGGGTGCGACCGGGCAATGGATCAACACCCTCCCCGCCGACAGCATCGACTCGTGGGAAGAGATGCTGGATGCCTTTGTCAAGCACTTTGAGGGCTCCTACACCCGCGCCACCACCATCGAGGACCTGGAGCGATGCATCCAGGGACAACGCGAGTCGACCCTCCACTGGATCCAAAGGTGGCAGGAACTATGGATCAACGCCTCCGGCATCCACCTGGACACGGCGATACACTGCTTCAAGAATGTGTGCCGGTACGAACCCCTAGTCGCCAAGATCAAGAGGGTCTACCGGACGCTCGACAACATCCCCGACCTCCTCGAGATTGCCAAGTGCTACGTGGAAGGGGACCCCAACCAGGACTCCGACGACGAGTCGGGAGGAAGAAGCCGCATCAGCACCCACGACAGCGGGCGACAGCGCGACATGCGCTATAGAATCACTCGCATCACTGGCAAGCGCCATGGTGATGGGAGATTCGACTTCGTCGCCAATGCTGGGTATGGACAACGTGACCCGAAGAACTTCCACCGCGACGGAGGAAACTGCCGCGACAGCGGAAACTACCGTGCCAACAATGCGGCAAGGCCGAAATTCGACCCCGCCGCCCTGCTCAACCAACCCTGTGTCTACCACAGCAGGGAGGGAAAGCCCGCCACCCACACTACCGCAGACTGCCACTCCCTCAAGGATAATCGAAAAGGAAAGGCGGGCACGGGATGACCCCAACAACAACCCGCCAAGGGACAACGGAAACTCCGGCAGCTTCGGCAATGCTGGCGGATCACTCCACACCTTCACCGGGCTCAGCACCAAGCATGAGAAGAAGGTGCTCTCCTGTGCGGTCACTGTTAATGCGGTGACCCAAGTTGACATCCCTTGCTTCCTCAACTGGTCCGAGCAAAGCATCACCTGGAGTCGCCAAGATCACGCGCCCAGGATTGAGTATCCGGGGCGAGTCGCCCTGGTGGTCAGGCCCAAAATGGCCGACTACTGGCTGCCAAGACGCTGATGGACGGCGGAAGCTCCATCAACATCATGTACTTGGACACATTCAAGAGGCTGCACCTCCCGGAGTCGGCGATCGAGTCGACACTCACCACCCTCCATGGCATCGTCCCTGGTCGGAAGGCGTATCCGATTGGCAAGGTGACACTGCTAGTCGCCTTCGGCACACCAGCGAATTTCTGCACCGAGCGAATCGTCTTCGAGCTGGTGAACTTCAGCAGCCCTTACCACTGTGTCCTAGGGCGCCAGCCATTCGCCAAGTTCATGGCGACCCTGTATTACGCCTACAACATGATGAAGCTCCCAGGGCCAAGCGGCATCATCAGCGTCCACGGCGACCCCGACATGGTTGTGGAGTGCAAAGACAAAGGTGTCGAGCTCGCCGTTGCCGTCATCGCGCGGAAACAAACCACGCAGACGAGCTCGCGAAGTATGCAAGCAACATCGACAAGGACGACCCCACCATTCTGAAGAAGCCAACCGCCGCGAGTTCCACATTCGAGGCAACCATGCACACCCACACCGTCGAGCTCGTCCCAAGGCACACATGAGCCCCGCATAGGAAAGCACGCTCATCGGGTTCCTACGTGAGAATCATGACATCTTCGCATGGAAACCATCTGACATGCCTGGTGTCTCGAGGGAACTCGCTGAGCACAAACTCAACGCCGACCCCAAAGTGCGACCAGTAAAGCATTTGCTACGGCCTTTCAATGAAGAGCATCGTCGAGCAATCACCGAAGAAGTACAGCACCTTCTAGCCGCAGCATTCATTCGTCCCATCAAATACTCCAAGTGGCTGGCAAACCCAGTCCTGGTCCTGAAAAAGAACAATCCCTGGAGAATATGTATCAATTACACCAACCTCAACAGTGTCTGCCCGAAGGAGGAGTTCGTCCTACCACACATCGACCAGATCATCGATTCGACCGCGGGATCGGAGTCGTTGTGCTTCCTTGACATGTATTCTGGCTACAACCAGATCAAGATGGCGGTCGAGGACGAGGAGAAGACGGTGTTCATCATGCCATTCGGCGCCTTTTGCTACACGGCCATGACGTTCATCCTCAAGAACGTCGGCGCCACCAACCAAAGGTGCATGCAGGAGTGCCTCATGGACCAAATTGGCCGCAACATCCACGTCTACATCGACGACGTGGTGGTTAAATCCACCCGCTAGGATGACTTACTCGTTGACCTGGCCGAGACCTTCGCAAATCTGCGGAGGTACAACATCAAGGTAAACCCAGGGAAATGCACCTTCGGTGTCCCCACCGGACAACTCTTGGGATATGTGGTCTCCAAGCGGGGCATCGAGGCGAACCCCACAAAGATCGACACCATCGCGCGGCTCGGGAAACCCGAGTGCCTACGCGACGTCCAGAAGTTGGCCGGGCGAGTCGCGGCTTTCAGCCGCTTCATTCCCCGGCTCGGCGAGAAGGCAATGCCCCTCTACCGCCTGATGCGCAAGAACCCCATGTTCCAATGGGACACAGAAGCAGACAACGCGCTCAAAGCACTCAAGGAAGTGCTACTCGTGGCTCCACTACTCATCGCCCCAGTCAACAAAGAACCAATGCTCGTTTACGTGGCAACTACCACTCGAGTCGTCAGCACCGTGATGGTCGTAGAACGACCAGGAGAGGGCAAGGAGCGCCCAGTATAGCGCCCTGTCTACTATATCAGCGAGGTCCTGACAGATTCAAGGCAGTGCTACCCGCAGTACCAGAAACTGGTCTACGCAGTATTCCGAGCCCAGCAGCGACTCTTGCACTACTTCCAGGAGCACCCAATCATGGTCATTTCCTTCGCGCCACTACAGGATATCATCCGCAATCGCGAGGCAACTGGGTGAGTGGCCAAGTGGGCCGTCGAAATAGGCGTCCACAACATCAAGTACGAGCCACAAAAAGCAATCAATTCGCAAGCCCTGGCCGACTTCCTCGCCAACTGGGAAGAAGCACATCAGCCAGAGAAGCTACCATACCTCCACTACTGGTCGCTCCACTTCGACGGTTCCAAGAACACCGACGGCACAGGGGTCGGGGCAATACTGACCTCACCCAAGGGAGACAAGTTGCACTACGTGCTCCGCCTCGACTTCACGCCCTGCACCAACAACATGGCTGAGTATGAGGCCCTCCTGCACGGCATGCGGGTCGCCAAGGAGATGAATGTCAATCGCCTACGGTGCTACGGCGACTCCGACCTAGTCATCGGCCAAGTCGCTAGGACCTGCGACGCTGTCTCTCCGACGATGATAGCGTACCGCCAAGCCGTCGACCAGCTTGGAGGGCACTTTGTCGGCTACTCAGTCGAGTGGATCGATAGGCGAAAGAATGAGGAGGCAGACGCCCTCTCTCGAATAGGGTCGGCTAGGAAAACGCCACCCGTAGGAGTCTTCCTCGACATCATCCACAAGCCTCCGGTCTCCCCGCCAAAGGAGATCGACATCGGGATACCACTGCAGCCCGAGCCTGCCCTCGTCGCCATGATCATAGAGCCCAGCGACTGGACCACACCATACATCGCCTTCCTCGAGCACAAGATCCTCCCAAGCAATGAGACGGAAGCGAATGATCATGCGTCGTAGCAAATCCTTCGTCATCATCAATGGCGAGCTCCACAAACACAGCGTAACCGGCGTGTTCTAGCGCTGCGTACAGCCAGAAGAAGGACGCAAGATCCTCCAGCACATCCACACCGGCGACTGTGGCCATCATGCCGGTGCCAAGTCACTGGTCGCCAAGGCCATGCGGCATGGCTTCTACTGGCTCACCACGCACGCCGACGCGACCGACATCGTCCAACAATGCGTCGGGTGCCAGAAGTACGCCAATCAGACGCATCTCCCTGGTTCGGCATTCAAGACCATCCCCATCACCTGGCCATTCGCCGTATGGGGCATGGACATGGTCGGCCCGTTCAAGAAGGCCCCATCCGGCTTCACCCACCTCCTGGTCGCGGTCGACAAGTTCACCAAGTGGGTTGAAGACAAGCCGATCAAAAAGTGTGACGGCAAGACGGCCACCAAGTTTCTCCGCGAGCTCATCTACTAGTATGGCTACCCGCACAACATCATAACGGACAACGGCACTAACTTCGCCAAGGGCGCCATGGCAGAATTTTGCGAAGAACACAGCATACGACTCGACCTCGCCTTAGTCGCCCATCCGGAGTCAAACGGCCAAGCGGAACGTGCTAATCAGAGCGTCCTCCACGGGCTCAAGCCGCAACTTCAAGTGCCCCTCGAGTGAACCCTAGGATGCTGGGTCGAAGAGCTCCCCTCCGTAATATGGGGATCCACACCTCAGTTAACCGCTCCACGGGGTTCACACCCTTCTTCATGGTGTATGGCGCCGAGGCCGTATTGCCAACCGACCTGGAGCACGATTCACCTCGAGTCGCCAACTATGTCGAGGCGACAAACGAGACCGCCCGCCAAGACAGCATCGACTAGCTCGATGAAGCACGCGACCTAGCTTGCTCCTGCACCACCATCTACCAGCAGGGACTCCACCGCTACCATAGCCACCAAGTCCGGACCCGCACCTTCCAGGAAGGCGACTTGGTCCTGCGACTGGCCCAGGACAAGAAGGGCATGCACAAGCTTCTCCCCCCCCATGGGAAGGGTCATTCACCATAGGGAGCATCCTCGGCAACGACGCTTACTACCTTATCGACGTACGAGGCAATGGCCAGCTCGAGGTCGGGAGGCCATGGAATGTAAACCTCCTCCAAAAGTTCTATACATAGAACTCAAACTTGTACCTAGATGATATATAATGAAATATATTCGGATTGCACAAATTGTGCCTACTTGCCATCTCATTGTGCCACTCGCACTCGTACGTTTAGCAATATGCTACCTACGGAAGTCAACCCTTGGTCGACCGACCGGCACGGCTAAGTAGTGCGACCCAAGGGCACCGGAGATATTCGGGCCTTGCACCGTCCACGAACATGCCAACCCGGAGCCACCATCGGAGTCGCCCCGCTCGATTGGCCTACTGGGCCAAGATGACCGATAAACGCTTCCCACAGCGACCTGTCCTCCCTATCCTCGTGCAAAGCGACTCGAACGGTTAAGTACCATGCACGGGGACTTCGCAACAAGAAAACCTCACGTGGGTTAGGAACACACCAAGTAAGAGAGCTGCCTTGGACTCGCCACGCGACTGGCTTTCCGAGCCAGGGGAAGAGACGCGTTACAAACAACGCATTAGACCTTGCTGAAGGGTTTCGCAGCATAGTAAATCAAAATTTTCTACGGAAGCGAACAGAGGGAAAGCCAAGATCTAATCTAGGAGATGCAAACAACGAGAGAGATTGGATTAGATCTTCATACCCTTGAAGATTCGCACAGCGGAACGTTCGTCGGAACGTGGGTGATGTAGTCGTACTCGCTTCTCCTCTTCGCGATCCGATCCGATCCGATCTAGCACCACAAGTGGTGGTGCCTCCGTGAGATGCACACGTGCAGCACCTCGACGTCTCCTCCTTCCTCGGACCAGCAAGTAGGGTGGAGAGACAGATTGGATCTACAACACGACGGCGTGGTGTATATGGTGGAGAATTTCTGCAGCAGGGCTTCGCCTACAAACAGTCGGGAGGGAGAGAGGAGGGCAGCAGGGCAACTAGGGTTTGGAGGAAGGTGTAGGTTGGGGGGAGGGGGTGCACCAGCCCTCTATATATAGAGGGGGGTGCGGCCAGCCCTTGCCCATCCTCCAAGCCTATCTCTAGTTTAAACGATTTAAACTTATCCCTTATCTAGAAACCCTATCTCTAGTTTAAACGAGTTTAAACTTATCTAGGATCGGCTGGGCCCTATGGGGCCTTGTGCCCCTGTCCCAATGCGGCTAGGACACTCCCTCATAGGCCCATGCCCCCTCCCGGAAGGTGGGACCACATTGGCCCCCTTCCGGAAGGTTCTAGAAGCTTCCGGTACAATACCGATTAATCCGGAACAATTCCGAACTCCAAAAACTGCACTGCCTTATATGAATCTTATTCTCCGGACCATTCCGGAACCTCTCGTGATGTCCCGGATCCCATCCGAGACTCCGAACAAAAATTCATAAACCAATTATCCAATCTATCCTAGCGTCGAGACACGTTAAGTGTGTGACCCTGCGGGTTCGAGAATATGCAGACATGATCTTCTATCAATAATCAACAGCGGGGTCTGGGCACCCATATTGACTCCCACACATTCATCGATGATCATATCGGATGAACCACGATGCCAGGATTCAATCAATCCCATATATATTCCCTTCGTCTCGCGATATTTTACTTGCCCGAGATTCGATCGTCGGTATCGTCATACCTAGTTCAATCTCGTTCACAGCAAGTACTTTACTCGTTCCGTAATCCGATATCACTTTGTGATTAACTCCTTAACCACATGCTTGCAAGCGGTGTTGATATCGATTACCGGGTGGGCCCGAAGTATATCTCTCCGACTTGGGAGGGACAAATCCCATCTCGATACATACAACCCAACAGATACTTTCCGATCACCTGAGAGACACCTTTATGATCACCCTCTCATAGGATGACGTTTGATGACCTCAAAGCTTTCTTCCGATACCAGGGAGTTGCATTATCTCATGGTCTAAGGAATACAATATTTGACATAGGAAAAGCTTCGCAAAGATGAACACAATGACACGATCTAATTGCTTCGCTTAGTTTGGGTCTGTCCATCATATCATTCTCTCAATGATATGATCTCATTATCAATTGACAACTCATGTCTATGGTTAGGAAACCTTAACCATCAATGATCAATGAGCTAGTCCATAGAGGCGTACTAGGTACACGGTGTTGTTCACAAACCACACAAGTATTAATGTTTTCGCTTAATACAATTCTAGCATGGAATATAAACTTTATCATGAACAAGAATTATAATAATAACATCTTTATTATTGCCTCTAGGGCATAATTCCAACAGTCTCCCACTTGCACTAGAGTCAATAATCTAGTTTACATTTGGCAACAATCTTACACCCATGGCACTGAGGTGCTGATCATGTTTTACACGTGGAAGAGGTTTAGTCAATGGATCTGCGACATTCAGATCTGTATGTACTTTGCTGATCTTCAGATCTCCATCTGCTATATAATCTCGGATTATATGAAACTTGCGGTTGATATGCTTGGTCTTTGGATGATACCTTGGTTCCTTAGCGAGTGCTATGGCGCCAGTGTTGTCACACAATATCTCCAGTGGGTCCAATGCACTTGGAACCACGCCAAGCTCAGTGATGAAGTTTCTGATCCAAACTCCTTCACTTGACGCTTCTGCAGCAGCCATGTATTCCGCTTCTACTGTAGATCCCGCGACCACGCTTTGCTTGCAGCTTCTCCAGCTCACAGCTCCTCCATTCAAAATATACACGTATCCTGTCTGAGATTTAGCATCATCCTTGTCGGTGTCGAAACTAGCATCGACGTAACCTTTTACGACGAGCTGTTCATCACCCCCATAGACTAAGAACATTTCTTTAGTCCTATTTAGGTACCTTAGGATGTTCTTCACGGCTGTCCAGTGTTCCACTCCTGGATCACTTTGATATCTGCTCGTCAAACTAAGAGCATTGGACACATCCGGTCTAGTACACAGCATGGCATACATGATGGAACCTATGGCCGAGGCATAAGGCACTTTGCTCATAGCTTCCCTATCATTTACCGTAGCTGGACACTGAGCCTTGCTCAATATCTTACCTGACAACATAGGCACTGAACCTTTCAATGCCTTATCCATTCTGAACCTTTTCAGAACTTTGTCTAGGTATGTACTCTGGCTTAAAGCTATCAAGCGTCTTTGTCTATCTCTATAGATTTTGATGCCCAATATATAAGCAGCTTCACCTAGGTCTTTCATTGAAAAACACTTGTTCTATCATCGGAGCCCCCTTAGCTGGCTCCGATTGAGTGGCCGTCACCTCTCCGCCGGCGCCAGGGTCATTCCCCTTGGTGTTGTCTTCTGCTGCAGCATCGTCAGGCTCACCCCTCTGCTTCTTCGCGCCCTCAGTAGGTGCAACATCCGCAGCAGGCTTCCTCTTCTTGGGGGGGTCGCCTTCCCCATGGTGACAACCAGCGGAATCTTAGCCACTGAGGGATGACCTATCTTCTTAGCACTGGACCTACAAAACCACCAAAGTCAGCAAAGAAATCATACAAGAAGTCGCCCAAGAATTGAAAAGAAAACTTGTGACTCACTTGGCGACCGGAAGAACACGTAACCTGATGCTGATGTGGGCGGGTTTGTCTAGCTCCGGGCCCATATTGCGCGTGAGACCCTTCTCGAAAACATCCGAAGCCCATGACACCGTTGGCTTCTTCACTGATGAAGCCGCGATCACGGGAATCTCCAGCCTAGACGATGCGGCCGTCCCCGAAGGTTGTGGCGACTTTAACGCTGCAGCTTCAGAAGCCTCCTGCTCAGACGTAGCCAAAGCTGTCAACGTGATCGCCACGAGCGGAACTTCCACCGCCACTGCCGTGTCCTCAGCCTCCGATCCCATCATCGGAGTCGCACCCTCTGGGATCTCGTGTGAGGTGTTGGTCACATCATCATCGGATTCATCGTCTGACTCAAACACCACCACCGATTTGGGTGGCGACACCGTCTTCGGAGCCGGTTTCTTTGTGGGCGACTTCGGTTTGCATGCAGGTTTTGCCGGCGTGGCCATTCGCCGTGAGCTGTGCTCTTGCAAAATCTCGTCGTCTTCATCGCGCTCCTCAAGACTACGACTCGCCTCGAACTCGCGTTGCTTCTGCATACGAGTCTTGCGAGCCACGGGTGCTGGGGGAGGAACTTCCCTCTCTTCCTCTTTGCTCTCGGAGGACTCTCCTTCGGTACCCTCCTTGAGCTCCTTGGGGACCTCTTCGTCGAGCGGAGGAAGCCAGCCCTCGAGGACCTGAAATAGCTAAGAACGGCCACAAGTGAGCATCCTAATTAAAGAGAATGGTTGCGAGTCAATTTGATGAGAGTGGCTTACCGTGGGAGCTTCATTCTTCTCGGGCACATACGGAGCGAGCCCGGCCGATGTGGTGGTGAATTCCGTGTCGGTGATCTTCTTCAGAGAGGCCTTGTAATCCGCAACATCCTATGACTCCTTTCTGGTCCGGGAAGGGTCATTCTTCCTGGTGTACTCATACATCCAATGGGGCCGGGTCGCCAATGGGACCAGACGCTACCCTAGCCAGCAATTGTACAGATTAATTGTGGACAATCCCTTGTCCTTCAGCTCCTAGATCTGGTCCAACATTTCCATGGTGGCCATCCTCTGACCGTCGGGAAGCTTGTCCGCTGTTAGCCGGCAGGGCTCGCTTCTTTCGGCGACGTACTCGGGGAGCACCAGTTCACCGGAGGGAGTGGATTCTTTCACATAGAACCAACTTCTCTTCCACTTGATCGCGGCCTTCTTCGGTAGTAGGATCTTGAAGAAATTGGCCTTCGGCTTCAACTGAAACGTAACGCCCCCTGCTGCCAAGATCGGGCCACCGGATCCCTCGCGCTCGATGCGGCCGTGGAACAACTACAACCATAGTGGAAAGTACGGCCTGCAGCCGAGGTAACATTTGTAGAAGGCGACAAAGATTGACAGTTGCTCGATTCTGTGCGGGCCGAGATCTGATGGCTTGATCGCGTAGTACGTGCAAAATCGCCGGAAGAACACCGAGGTGGGGAATCCCAAGCCCCTCTCCAAATGGCTTGGGAAGCAGATGAACTCGCTGGTGCGTGGCTTCGGCTCGACCTCGGAAGACGTGGGGATCCGCCAATTCCCCTTACAGAGGACCCCCGCATCCTCAAATGACTTGAGCTACGCCGCGGTGCACTTGGATTTCCCCCCACAGACCTTTCGGAGGCGCCATCAGGAAAGAAGCAAGGTCACTTGGTCTGGAGAATCTAGATCAAGGAGAGATAGAGAGAATGGATGCGCAAAGATGAGGAATGCGGGGAAGGGTCTACAGGATTGATCCGTCACTCCCCTTATAAAGAAGTGTTATCCACGGTAATCATGCCGAAGTTACCAACGGATAGTTTGACCAAGCTGACTGTCCAACTCCTTCCACTCGACTCGCCTGCAATTATACCCTATCTGGTCGATGGGGGCAGTGACTCGGTGGTGATTGCATTCGCCAAAGCGACGACTGGAGACCCGGTGGAAAATTTTCTTGGTTCTCGGCAGAGTCCATCACCGATTCGACTAGGCGTCCAAATTGGACTCGCCTACTCCGACTGCCAAATGAACACTTACGTTTGAATCAATGATGGCCTCGGGGACTACTGATGGGGATATGCCGATTGGGGTATGCCCAGCAGGACGTTCTGATCGGGCCGATGGCCTAGCGAGTGGGCCTGCAGGACGGCGACTAGAATGCGACTGAGGAGAAGGCCTGGCGATTGGAGACTGGAGGCCCAGAAGCATACTTGAAGCCTAGTCGGATTAGGTCAAAGCCTCCGAATCCATATCTTTTTCGGTTGTAAACTATAAACCCTAGCAAGGTGCCTCTTATATAAGCCTCCCTAGGGTACTCTAAGGACTTATGTTCCATCATACACCCCTTCAAGCGACTCGCTGCTCAGACGCCGAGCTCACCACCCCTGTAACTCGCTCTCCATCAATCCAATCTAGCAGGAGTAGGTCTTTACCCTCCAGGGGGCTGAACCTGGGTAAACCCATATGCATCCACCCATCTCGCACCGCAGATGGCCGCCAGCTCTCTCCCCCGATTCTATCAATCGCTGCCTAGGGAAGCGACTACTGTGGCCATTTCCACGATAATCGTACTTGTCACAACCAAGACCCTTTATATTCACACGAAGAGCAACAAGTATTGCTTAAGCCTCAAAGATGCTTGATGCATGTAAAAATGCATACATGAACTTTGTCATTTATTGTTGCATATTCCCACTTATTTGCATCTTAAATAATGTTATATTCATGTTTTATAATGTTTTATGGGGATTTTCCATTGATACCCTTTCATTGGTTTTTAACTCTAGAGAACAGGAAACCCCTATTTTCTGTATTTTTAAGTTTCATGGACCTTATGGAACTCAAATGGACCTGGCATCAATATTTTTGCATAATGAACAAAATTGAGCACTTGAAGTACACGAGGGGTCCCATGAGGCCCAAACGAGGCCAGGTGTCGCAGTCACCTCCTTGGATCGCGCCATTGTAGCCCGTTCCCTCATCGAGCATTGGATGCCATCCGTTTTCATCTGTTTCTCTTCGGTTTGACCTAAAATCGACTATAAAAAGGGTCCCCAGGGCGTTCCCAAATAGGGCGGCACGGAGATCGAAAACAAAGAAATAGAGAGACAGAAGGTAGTCACCAAAAGAGTTAAGAGAGGGGAAACGCTGCTAGAATCTCCTTCGGTAGGCTCCACCCCCTCCGGCGTGTTCATCATCACCATCTATATCAACACCATCCTGATCCCCCTACTGTAATCTCTTGGCAAACATGACGTGTGGTACAATCTATTGTTTTCCCATGAGCTATTGTATCTATGTCTAAGTTGAGTACTAACCTGTTCTTGCCAATTGTGAAATACTTTGTTTATTTGTTGCATATATACAAGTATGTTATATTCTATGATGGTCTTATGTACTGATATATGAGTGCACACATATGTTGGGGGATGCATAAGGTTATCACCATTGCATGTTGCTAGGAGGAGGGATGGACAGACCGACAGAAACCATGTTCCAAGTCTTATATGCATGCTATATTAATTTATGGTTAATTAACAAGGAGTGATATATTGGGGACCTTAGAACTTTAAGCAGTTGTTAGACATATTTGTATTAATGAAATCCCTTGTTATCACATTCACTTGGCCTAGGGACAAATAACTAGGGGTGTACTTGCTTATTTACTTGACTACACCTATTTATGGCTCCACCTAGAAGAAATAATAGATTTTATTTATACAAGTTAGTGATGGTTAGGAATGTCACTTGCTAGACACATGTACTTAATTAATCCTATTGTTTCTCTATATTCTAGTGCCTTGGGGTTTTAATCATCGAGTTCTTTATGCTTTATGGTATTGAGTACTTATGCATCTAGCTGGTATAAATTGTGCTTCACCAATTGTGACAACCAAAATAAATGAAATAACAATTTGCCAGAACATTTGCTTCCTTGAGTTACTTGCTTCTATTTTACTTTACTTGTGTTTACCTTACTTGCACTAGATAGTTTTATATTTTGTATTTAATTTTAGCACTAGATAGTTTTACTTTACAGTTTTCTAGTTAGAAGTAAAAAGTACCTTGCACCTAGTAGATCATTGCATTGCACAAAGGGTTATATAAGTGGGTTATAGGGCTCTATAGAATAGGTAGTTTACCTTTAGCTACTCATGGGATCGACAATCAAATACTTATCAAATTGTGCCATAGTGATTCCCTCCTCTTGGGGATTATCAAGTACTTTTCTGACTCTGTTGGTGGGGAGTGTAGCACTAGGATTCTATTTTTTGCGTTGCTAGTTTACTTTCACTCTTGTCTTTACTTTCCTTATATCAACAACACATAAAATTAGTATAACTTTTACCATGGAGGATATTGATAAAATTTTGGATGCCTACTATGAATATAGAGAAACTAAAGAAGGCAAAAGAATGGATGAATTCCTTGATTCTCTCAACAATATTGCTATTGACTTTTGTGGACTACATGATATAACTTGTTGCACTAGCGAAGTCTACAGACACTCTCACTATCAATGTAAACATAATAGTGATCCTATAATTGCTTCTTGTCGAGAGAGAGAGAGAGAGAGAGAGAGAGAGAGAGAGAGAGAGAGAGAGAGAGAGAGTAGAATCTTATGCCATGATATAGAACAAGTTGATAAATATATTGCTTATATTGCAACTCATAAATTAGACTCCCTTATTAATGAAAAACTTGGAACTAGTCAAATGGATCCCATGTTTAAATGGCACCTGGCCCTTATGCTTCAACTTTGCATACAAGAATTTAGTGATAATGCTTATGTTATTAAATATAAAGAAAGAACTCTTGTTGCCATGGAAAGTACTAATATTTTGCAGGAAGAAGATGACAAAAGCCTAAGCTTGGGGATGCCCATGCATCACAAAGAAAAGGAGATAGAAGAGTAATAATAACAAGTGGAGGAAGAATAGAGTAGCTACCCATCTCCTACTCCCAACAAGGGTAACACACAAATTCCCACGAACAACTCTTCTTATAATGATAATGATTCTTTATTTCCAAGTAGTCCTCTATGTGGAACAATTACAACTAATATATGGGAGGTTAAAAGTGATCTAATTGAGTTAGATGATCCATTATGCTCATTGGATGACTTGTATTTATGTGGTGATTCTATTCATACCTATGTTGTTGAGTTTATTTTTGATGCTTCAAAGAGGAAGACATAAGAGCCCTTTTTACGTTTCCATGTTATTTAAAATGCAACCTACTGATCATTATATGCATTGGCTACAAGTAAGTTGTTGTTATTTATTAATATATAAAGTGCCAATGCATAGGAAGAGAGTTAGACTTAAAAATTAATGGTTTTATGTTTTGTGGTGTGATCCATATGCTTTCTAATACTATTCAGTTTGAGCACACCTTTGTATCCTTGTAACATGTAAAATATGTTTAGCTACTATTTTATAACAATTATTGTAGGAGTTTAAATAAAAATTAAAATTTGGGAAAGTAAATGAGAAAGATAAGCAATGATGAAGTTGGGGTCGACCTTGAGCATGTGTTGTTCATGCCAATGGAACCATTGCAAAGTCTATATCAGTAAAAAATACCTTAATAAAAAACCATAAAATACTGTTCTACTATACATACTTGCTTCTTGAATGGTTTTCCAATAATTACTAGATTTTTCATCATGGTTGAGACTATTATATCATTTGGATAGAGAACTAACCATTTTGTAGGCAATAAAGTATCATGAGGATGAAAATAATCCTTTGTTTGAGATAAAACATGATATGATCAGAAAGGAGTAGAGGAAAAGAACTAGAAAAACCACATGCTTGGGGATGCCCATGCATCACTGATGACCCACAAGTATAGGGGGTGTATCGCAGTATTTTCGAGGGAAGTGAAACCCAATTTATTTATTCGACACAAGGGGAGCCAAAGAATATTTATAAGCCTTAACAACTGAGTTGTCAATTCAGCTGCACCTGGAAACAATCTTGCTCACAGCAGTTTGTCAGTAGCAATAGTTTTGTAGCAGGAATAGTAAAGTAACAGCAGTAGTAAAGCAAAGACAATAGTAACAATAGCAGTAAACAGTGGGATTCGAGTGCAGTAGGCATAGGGATGGATGGACGGGCGTTGCATGGACAAGACAATTCACATAGCAATCAGAACATAGGGCAATTGCATATAAATAAGATAAAGCATCCAAGTACTAGACAATCCTAGGCATGTGTTCCATATATAGTCATATGTGCTCGCAATGAGAACTTGCACAACATCTTTTGTCCTGCCAGCCCGTTTGTAGCGGGGCCTCTAGGGAACTACTGGCAATTAAGATGCTCCTTTTAATAGAGCACCGGAGCAAAGCATTAACACTCCGTGAACACATGTGATCCTCACATCAAAGCCATTCCCTTCCGGTTATCCCGATTTCTGTCACTTCGGGGCCATAGGTTCCAGACAACAACGTGTGTATACAACTTGCAGATAAGACCAGAAACAATACTATCATAATGAATCAATAACAAGTTTAGATCTGAAACCATGGCACTCGGGCCCTAGTGACAAGCATTAAGCACAACAAGTTGCAACAAAATCATAAAGCTCTAATAAAAGATACTAGGCACCATGCCCTAACAATCTAATGCCATTACATGAACGATCTCATCCAATCCCTACCATGCCCATAGCCTATAGAGGGGTATTACTCACTCATAGATGGGGGAAACATGGATGGTCGATAGAGAAGCGATGGTGATGATGATGGCGATGATCTCCTCCAATTCCCCGTCCCGGCAGGGTGCCAGAACGGAGTTTCTGGTGCTGTTTCATGGAATCTGGTGGTGGTGGCGGAGCAGAACTCCTTCTGGAAAAACGTCGAACCCCCTGGAGTTTTAGGTCAGAAGGCTTCTTATAGCCAAAGAGGAAGACCGAGGGGGTGCCTGGGGCCACCACACCATGCCCTGGCGCAGCCAGGCCCAGCCCGTGCCTGGGGGTGGTGTGGCCAGCCCCTGGCCCTCCTCCGTCTCGTATTCCGGCTCCTGGAGTCTTCTAGAAAAATAGGCACTTTGACTTTTGTCCCGTCCAATTCCAAGAATATTCATTTTCTGACTTTCCTGGAACCAAAAACAGCAAAAAACAGGCAGCTGGCACTGTGGCTCTTGTTAATAGGTTAGTCCAAGAAATCATATGAAAAGTACTCCAAAGTGTGGACAAAACACAAGAAAGGAGATAAAACCAAGCATGGAACATCAAAAATTATAGATACATTTCCAATGCATCAACATCCCCAAGCTTAACTCCTGCTCATCCTCGAGTAGGTAAGTGATAAAAAGAAAGAATAATTTTTGAGGTGACATGCACCATCAAAGACTTGACCAAAGTATTTGTAAACATTCAAAGCTGGGATCATAGTACTTCAATCATAACATGAAAGACAAAGTTCTAGCAATAAGCAAAGAAACTATGATGCAACATGAAAAGGCATAGACAAAAGATTCATGAATAACAATGCTTTGCAAGACGTTTGTTTGTTTCACATAAAGAAAACATAGCATAAAAGTATTCAGCTTGTCCCTCAATAGAGTAGAAAATATAAATGCATAGGACACCTTCAAAGTTCATAAGAGTGACTAGATATAATAGTTTAAAACAAGTAATAACAAGTTATGCATCAATCAACTAGTCTTGGGACAATGCACATAGAACTAAGAATGGCCACTATGCTCTCAAAGTAAGTGCATAAAGATAGAAGGTGGATACTCAATATAATGGTGGAAGAAAGGCCTTCATAGAAGGAAGTAGGGATTCAAGTCTCATAAAGAGCTTCCAAAAATTATGGTACTTATAGCTTTCAACTCTCATTGCCCCTATCATAAGCATCTTGAAGTGATTAAGGTTAAAGTGAACAAACTATGGTGTACATGCTTGACGAAGTATAAGTCAGAAATCTCATGTCCCTTGTATACGAGGGCCGCTCCTCATGCTACTCAAGTTTAGTCACCGGTAAGTTCTTGTCATCGTAAGTACATGTGTATCATAGAGAACCGCCAACGGGGTACCTCTTGCCCGATGATACGGAAGAATACCCATATCAAAATGACAAGGCAAGCAGACAACGAGCATCTCAGCATTCTTCTTATTTACCATGGGAATATGGTGCTTTTTTCTCTCTTTCCTCTTTCCATAGTATCTTTTTTTTATTTTCTCTTTTTTTCTCAACATAGGACTCTTTTTTTTATAAGAAGAATGCTTCATAGACAGCTCATTATGGTTACGCTGCAGGTTTCCACCATGTCAGCATGGATTAGACCAGTGGCCCAGGCGTTTCTCTAACACATATACATAACTCCATGGACTTACAAGCTCCCCTTTCATTTCACACCGACGACATCCATATACAAAAGAGCATGATATCAACTAGGTACAAGTACCAAGTGCAATGTTGAAAGCGTTCCCCATGAAAGCATGGTTCTGCTAATTCCCACCAAATAAGTGTAAGCATATACAACACAGAAGACACAATGGTTCAAGTTTATTAAGGGCAAGAAAAGTAAAGTGTGCCATCAAGTTCGTGAGAGCTTTAATCACTAGTTTTCTCATAACAAGTTTAATTTGGAAGGTAAACAAAAGCATGAATATACTTGTAATAGCATAAGCTAGTAGGTAGTTATGGTGGACTCTTTGGAATAACTTGGTTTAGGGAGTTGGATGCATGAGTGGAACTCATACTTGGTTGTGGAGGCTAGCAAAAGACTGGGAGCGACAAACTAAGAGAGGAATAATGGCCATAATCATGCAGAGCGACAAAACATCATTGATCAAAGCATAAAGTGATACTACAAGTTGAAAACTAAAGGATCATAAAGGCTATGGTGACTTGAGATAGTCATAACATGGTGTGAGCATGTGCCAAGTCAACCCAAATAAAGCATCAAAGGAGAATACCACTATACTATGCTTTAATATGCTAAAACAACGCATGATTCATCCAAGGCACATTAAGCAATATCAATTGTTTATAACAAGTCATGCTACAGCAAAGAATACTAAGCATAAGGCCAAAAGAATATCAAGCATGGCATGACAAAGCATGGGCCACAGTCAAAAACAAGGTCTCTTTACCACATAAGCATGAACTTTCCTACTCTTTTCCAAACCAAACCAAACTATTTGCAAACCAATGTATGAAAGAGGGGGTCCAACCAATTTATTCATAAAACTAAGCAAACAAAAGCAAACGAAAAACCAAAATGAAAACGAAAAAGAAGACGCTCCAAGAACAACACAACTGTGCATGAAACAATAAAAATGAAGCGTTTGGAAGAAACCTGGGATTTTTATTGATGAAGAAGGGGATGCCTTGGGCATCCCCAAGCTTTGACGCTTGTACTTCTTGGATATTTCTTGGGGTGACACATGTGGCATCCCCAAGCTTGCGCTTTAGTCCATCCTTCATCCCATTACTCATTCCTTCCATACACCTGAAATTTTTCCTTCATACAAAACTTCACACAATCTTTATTAGCAACATTAGTGCACTCAAGATAATAGGTCTAAAGGTTCAGTTCTTACACCAAATAAACTTCCATTAGAACACTAGCTACTGTAGTACTTCCCTCAAAAAGCTCAATTCCCCAAAAGAACTCAAAAAGGAACCAACAACAAGCAAATGCAGAAAATGGCAGAAATCTGTCAAAACAGACCAGCAGGTAAAGACGAATTTTTTAGAAGACCTTCTGTTGCTTAAATCAAAAAGTGTTGAGCTAATGAAAGTTAGATAACAACCTGGGACAGAAGCACAAAAATTCACGCCTCAAAAAGACGTTCATAGATTTTACACGAATTTTTACGGTGAAGCACAGAAATCTGTTTCGGGACAGCAACTTTCCCAATCATTACTTCTCTCTCATTAGAGGTTACTCTTGGCTCAAAAAGCAAATAAAAAAGATAAGGAGCGGTTATTACTGAAGTAATAACTTCCAAGACTCATCTAAAACTTTTGGGTTATCTCCCAATAAGTACTTTTCTTTAACGCCTTTAAGTTAGGCATAAACAAAAACTAAAATGGATAGAATAGAAGTAAGCGGAGATAATCATGGTGAAAACATTGTTTTGTTTAATGAAATCCTTTTGTTAACAAGGTTGATCAGGTCTTGCTACCAAAACAATTCCATATGAGACAAAACTTTGTATTCCACTAATGATTATGTTACCTCAACCTTGATAGCAATAGTCCCAATCATAATAGTTTCAAAAAAATTTCTCTTGGTATGGGACAATATATTTCTCCAACTTGAATGCCCTCAACATGTTAAATTGAATTCAAAACCATAAGTCTATCAATCTTCTTGGGGAAATAGATAGTATGTTCCTTGTCATTGACATTGAAGGTCACCTTCCCTTGATTACAATTAATAACAGCTCCTGCAGTATTTAAGAAAAGGTCTCCCAAGAATAGTAGACATATTATCATCTTCAGGCATAAAAGTTTGAGAGGATGCTCTCATATGAAATATGAGTTGAAGTAAGAGAGAGCATCAAGAAGCAAATTCAAAACACATTTAAGTCTAACCCACTTCCTATGCATGGGAATCATGTATGCAAATAAATTTGCACAGAATAAAGTGACAGGCATAGGAAGATAAAACAAGAGTGACTTCAAAACTTTCAGCACATAGAGAGGTGTTTCAATACCAGGAAAACTTCTACTACCATATTTTCCTCTCTCAAAATAATTTTCAGTAGCCTCATGAATAAACTCGACAATATAACTATCACATAAAGCATGCTCTTCATGATCTACAAGCACTAGAGCTTTATTATAAACATTTTCAAAAGAAACCTCAGGAACATAACATTCATTCTCCTTTAGTAAGCATGGGGGACAATCAAATAATGTAAGGGATAAAGAGTTACTCTCATTAGAAGGTAGGCATGGGTAGCTAATCCATTCTTCCTCCTTTTGTTCATCACTCTCCTCCTCTTTTTCATCTAATGAGATTTCAGGTTCATCAATTTCTTCTTCCATAGGATCCTGCAAGGCATTAGTCTCTTCCATTTGTGGAAAGCATCTATTAAAATATTCAAGAATATAGCCATTTTCATCCCTGTAATTATCAAAGAAAAATTTAAGTATACCATAAACCTCATACTTGTAAGGTGAATCATCAATACTTTCAAGCAAACTCAGCAACCTCAAAAGCACCCTTCCAAGCAATAAATTCTTCAATTTGTTCCGCATCATAAAAGTCATAAATTCCTTTAGCATAGGAAGATATGGTATCATTATCATTATACTCACATTGAAAAGGGAGGTGTTTATACCTCTTTCTGCAATGAGATTCATCACAACAATAAGTAGCATTATAAATAGAGCACACGTTTCTAGCAATGGTATACAATCTATCAATTTGTTCCCATAAGTGTTTCCCTTTTTGTGACAAGCGGTGTTCCTTATAATAATATTTTTGATCTTCCGTAAACCCACCTTGCCAATAAGCTTCAGTTTCAAAGAAACCAACCATTGACAACAAGCATGATAAAACAAGACAATAACAGACCAACGAAAATAACAACTAGAGAAGGAACTACTTTTTTTTGTAATTTTTATAAAGAAACAAGCAAACAAGGAGAAAATAAACTTAGCTTGAACAATAGTGAATCCAAGTGGACTTGATAAATAAAGCTATGCTCCCCGGCAACGGCGCCAGAAAATAGTCTTGATGACCCACAAGTATAGGGGGTGTATCGCAGTATTTTCGAGGGAAGTGAAACCCAATTTATTGATTCAACACAAGGGGAGCCAAAGAATATTTATAAGCCTTAACAACTGAGTTATCAATTCAGCTGCACCTGGAAACAATCTTGCTCACAGCAGTTTATCAGTAGCAACAGTTTTGTAGCAGGAATAGTAAAGTAACAGCAGTAGTAAAGCAAAGACAATAGTAACAATAGCAGTAAACAGTGGGATTCGAGTGCGGTAGGCATAGGGATGGATGGACGGGTGTTGCATGGACAAGGCAATTCACATAGCAATCAGAACATAGGGCAATTGCAGATAAATAAGATAAAGCATCCAAGTACTAGACAATCCTAGGCATGTGTTCCATATATAGTCATACGTGCTCGCAATGCAAACTTGCACAACATCTTTTGTCCTGCCAGCCCGTTTGCAGCGGGGCCTCTACGGAACTACTGGCAATTAAGGTGCTCTTTTTAATAGAGCACTGGAGCAAAGCATTAACACTCCATGAACACATGTGATCCTCACATCAATGCCATTCCCTTCCGGTTATCCCGATTTCTGTCACTTCGGGGCCATAGGTTTCAGACAACAACGTGCGTATACAACTTGCAGATAAGACCAGAAACAATACTATCATAATGAATCAATAACAAGTTCAGATCTGAAATCATGGCACTCGGGCCCTAGTGACAAGCATTAAGCACAACAAGTTGCAACAAAGTCATAAAGCACTAATAAAAGATATTAGGCACCATTCCCTAACAATCTGATGCCATTACATGAACGATCTCATCCAATCTCTACCATCCCCATAGCCTACAGCGGGGGATTACTCACTCATAGATGGGGAAACATGGATGGTCAATGGTGAAGCGATGATGATGATGATGATGGCGATGATCTCCTCCAATTCCTCGTCCCGGCAGGGTGCTAGAACATAGTTTCTGGTGCTATTTCGTGGAATCTGGTGGTGGCGGCGGAGCGGAACTCCTTCTGGAAAAACGTCGAACCCCCCGGAGTTTTTAGGTCAGAAGGCTTCTTATAGGCGAAGAGAGAGACCGAGGGGGTGCCTGGGGCCACCACACCATGCCCTAGCACAGCCAGGCCTAGCCCGCGCCTCGGGGTCGTGTGGCCAGCCCCTGGCCCTCCTCCGTCTCGTATTCTGGCTCCTGGAGTCTTCTGGAAAAATAGGCACTTTGGCTTTTGTCCTGTCCAATTCCGAGAATATTGATTTTCTGACTTTCCTGGAAACCAAAAACAGCAGAAAACAGGCAGCTGGCACTATGACTCTTGTTAATAGGTTAGTCCAAGAAATCATATGAAAAGTACTCCAAAGTGTGGACAAAACACAAGAAAGCAGATAAAACCAAGCATGGAACATCAAAAATTATAGATACATTTCCAATGTATCAATCACCCTCTTCTTTCATGAAATTTCAAGTATTATCATCTCAAACTCATGTTTTAGTTTTATCTTCATGTTCTCTTTTGTTTGTGGGAATCATTTTTATACTTGCCTTTTTGTTTTTATTTTTATTCTTATTTATAAACATAAAATACAAAAAATATTTCATGTTTATTTATTTGGTTTTTCTTTGGTTTTAATTTGCTCCTTCTTTGTCTTTTGACAAAACAAAAACAACAAAAAGATTTTGTTTCTTCTTTGCTTGTTTCTCTTGATTCTTTCTTGGTTATTTTTAGTTCTTTTTGATTTTTGGTTTTAAACTTTTTTTCTCTTTTAAAATAAGGTTTTAGCATGTTTTTACAATTTAAAAAAATAAAACCCATTTTGGATGTTAAAGTTGTTGTACATATGTGGAGTTGCAGATTTCTGCACGTTGCTATTCACCATTTTATTTTTAATTAATATTAATAACTCCTAAAATTGTGAAATTAATACAGATAGTTACAAATTTTCATCCTATGTATACACTTAAAATTTTAGATTTTTTTGCGATGTTTAAGTGGTCCAAATAAATACGTTTTGCTGCTGCTTTTTTCTAGACAGATTCTGTCTTTTTGTTGCTTAAGTCATTCTTCTGAGTTTCAATTCGATTCTTTTTGTGTCTTTTGATATTTTATGAATGATGGAAACTTAATATACTCTCTGGAAACTTCAAACTAAATTTTATTTGGAGGTTTTATGGCCGCATGCATTTATCTTTATGCCACTAATGTCACTTCGCAGAAAAAGAATGGGAGAGTTTTTGTGTTGAAGTTTGTCACAGGGAATGAAGGAACACCAAACTGAGAAATATTCAAGATAGGTAAAAACCATAATCTTGGGGATGCCCTAGTATCCCCTCTACACCAAGCACAGAATATTCAATAATGGTCAACACCTCAAGCTTGGGGTGCCCATGCATCCCTCTACTCCAACAACACCTCGGTTTGCAAACCGTAAAACTTTGTTTTTTGAGCAACATAGAAACATGCATAAACTTGGAGCGTTTGTATACTTAATTTTATGTTAAATTTTCATTTAATTCATGTTTCCAAGACCACTATCAATAAAGTTTCTATATAAATAAAATAAACTGGATGCGTGCTAAAAGAAAGGGAAAGGGAAGAAATAATAGTTGTCTTATATGTTATGCATGTTGTCACGTTCTTGTTGGACTATTTATTTTATTTAAATGATGATGGTATGTAAGTATCATATATAGTTCTATCTCTTATTTACAACATAGATGGTTAGCTCTAAGTTGATCTTGTTTATTAATAAATGAGTAGTACTATGGACATTTTAACATGCATGCATGTAGATGGTCAACTATTCCTCCCCTTGCTAGCCAACAATTTAATGAAGAAAGCAAAGACTTTTGAAGCCAAACTCCCTTGAGTATATTTCCATTTAGTAGTGTCAGCCATACCTATTACCTATCAAGTATATTGCATTGATCTAGCTTTGGAAGTAAGATGTGGGGTTAATCCAGAAGAAGCATAGTTGCTTGAAATAAAATGAACAATTAATATTGTGAAATGAGATATGTTAGTCATATCCATGACATGTTATGAGTTTATTGTTATCAGAATCATGCTAACATGGGGAACATTTTGAACTCAAGCACCATCTGTTGATATCATGTACTTTTGTCCATGGCTGTCTAACGGTGTGAAATGCACTGGTATAATTAAGATCTTTTGAGTATGCATACAGGTTAGAGGGACATTGGGCCACCAATTAAAGCCATGAGTCATGGTAGAAATTTGCAGCATGGGCATTCACATGAAACTGAACTAAATAAAAACTATGCAAATAGTAAATAAAAGAGAGAGGTGGAGGATGCACATTTGTCTGTTTGTCCTGCCATTTGAGTATGGATGGTAAATCTTTTAACATAAGTTTGAAGGACCACTCGTACAAGGGGGCAGTAGGTACCTCAGTTCCACCTCATTTGGAGCTATTTGCATACTAGGATGAACATCTTGTGGCCTAAGTTTAGTAGCACATGGTTTAGGCAATTGTGTTCAACGGGCATGAGACACTTTTACTTAGAACATGTCAAGCATATAAGGAGTATATTTACTTTCACTTTAACACCACAATCATACCTTGAACCACACTTTTGCTTACCAATGTTTTATCCAAAGTTTTAGTTCAATATATATCAATGCTTGTAGTTCCTTGTTCAAAGAGTCAAAAATAAAAGTAAAGTTAAGATTCTATGACCAAAGTAGGACATCTTGCATTTGCATTTTTTATTCTTTACATGTTTCATTGTCCATAGTACTATGTGCGTTTATTCTTACACAAGATTGATATATTGGTAAGCATAGATGAATTTTATGAGATATATCACTTTATATATGCTTGCTTGTTGTTATTCTTTATGGAGTAAACTTTTTGACTTGTTATGTTTCAATGGTCATGACCTATAATGTTAAACAACAACAAACTCCAAAGTTCATGTTAGTTTTATCACCTTTATGCTCGAGGATGAGCATAGGCTAAGCTTGGGGATGTTGATGCATGTAAAATGCACACATGAACTTTGTCATTTATTGTTGTATATTCCCACTTATTTTCATATTATATAATGTTATATTCATGTTTTATGGGGATTTTCCACTGATACCCTCTCATTGGTTTTTAACTCTACAGCATAGGAAATCCCTATTTTGTGTATTTTTAAGTTTCAGGGACCTTACAGAACTCAAATGGACCTGGACTTTTTCGGGCGTCAATATTTTTGCGAAAGGAACAAATTGAACACTTCAAGTACATGAGGGGGACCACGAGTCCCGAACGAGGCCAGGTGGTGTGGTCACCCTCTTGGCCCGTGCCACTATAGCATGTTCCCTCGTCGAGCATCAGATGTCATTTGTTTTCATCTGGTTCTCTTCGGTTTGACCTAAAACCGACTATAAAAAGGGTCCCCAGGCATTCCCAAAAGGGGGCGGCGTGGAGATAAAAAACAAAGAAACAGAGAGACGGAAGGTTGTTGCCAAAAGAATTTGGAGGGGGCAACGCTGCAAGAATCGCCTCCTGTAGGCTCCACCCCCTCCGGCGTGTTCATCATCACCCTCTACAACAACACCATCTTGATCTCCCTACTGTAATCTCTTGGCAAACATGATGTGTGGTACAATCTATTTTTTTCCCATGATCTATTGTATCTATTTGTAAGTTTGAGAAGTGATTTGTTCTTGGAAATTGTGAAATACTTTGTTTATTGGTTACATACAAGTATGTCTTCTACGATGGTCTTATGTGCTAATATATGAGTGCACACATATGTTGGGGGATGCATAAGGTTGTTACCGTTGCATGTTGCTGGGAGGAGGGATGGACGAACAGACAGAAACCATGTTCCAAGTCTTATATGCATGCTATATTAATTAATGATTAATTAATGGGGAGTAATATATTAGGGACCTTAGAACTTAAAGCAGTGGTTGGACCAATTTGTCTTAGTGAAATCCCTTGTTAACACATTAACTTGTCCTAGGTACCAATCGCTAGGGGTGTACTTGCTCATTTACTTGACTAAACCTATTTATGGCTCCACCTAGAAGAAACAATAGACTTTATTTATACAAGTTAGATGTGATAGTTATGTGTGTCACTTGCTAGACGCATGTCCTTAATTAATCCTATTATTGCTCTAGATTCTAGTGCATTGGGGTTTTAATCATCGAGTTCTATATGATTTATGGTATTTAGTACTTATGCATCTAGCTTGTATAAATTGTGCTTCACTAATTGTGACAACCAAAATGAATGAAATAACAATTTTCCAGAACATTTGCTTCCTTGAGTTACTTGTTTTTACTTTACTTGCACTAGCTAGTTTTACTCTATATTTATTTTTAGCACTAGATAGTTTTACTCTATAGTTTTCTAGTTAGAAGTAAAAAGTACCTTGAACCTAGTAGATTATTTTATTTCAAAAAGGGCCATATAAGTGGGTTATAGGGATTAGAGAATAGATAGTTTATCTTCATCTCCTTGTTGGATCGACCCTCAAATACTTATCAAATTGTGCTACAGTGATTCCCTGCTCTTAGAGATTATCAATGCTCTCACCATCTTTGTTCATGAACAAGTTCATCTCTGACTTGGCAGCTTCGTACTTGTACTTTTGGATGAGAGACGTTCCCTCTCGGAGGACGACAACCCGATCCCAAAGGTCCTTGCGGTGTTAATTTTACTAACTTGATCAAGAAGAATGCAGTTAATGGCACTCTGAATCTTATCACAAGCCGTAGCATTGAGTTGTCGATTATAGTGCTCTCCCGAGGTGAGGGTGTTGGGATCAAGTGGGTCGAATACATTGAGCACAATCTCCCATAGCTCCACACTGTAGCCACGAAGATGATATTCCATAGTAGCTTTCCAATGAGAAAATTGAGTTCTATCAAATTGAGGTGTGAGGCCTAAACCATTGATATGAGGCATGATATTCTTTTGATTAGGATATACATAAGGGGATTGATTACGGGTCGTGGATAATTGTGATGGGTCGCTCTCATGAGAGGACTCCTCAACATTATCCTTCCTGGTGTCCAACAACCTCCCTTGAGGTACTACCAAAGGGTTACCAAGAAAATCCCCATTGACAAAACCCTTAAGACATCCTTCTAGGTAGCTCATTCAAGCAACAAGGTCAAAATCCGCCTTAGACTTGTCACGAGCTTCATGGGAAAGAATTTCACAAACCTCCTTGACCGAATAAACCTTTCCCTCATCATCATTGGAGAAAAACATCTTTCTCTTTAGGCGGTAAAGCCCTTAAAAGATCCATTGGCTTTGATACCAATTGAAAGGGTAGAGATGGTTAACCTATAGGGGTGAATAGGTTTCTAAAAAATTCTTTACAATGTTTTGCAAGTTTTAGTCTTTGCATCATATAAGTGTGCCTAAATGGAAACTAGGTATAACAACCTAGATGATGATAAGATACTTCAAGCATGAAAGCTATCACAAGGTAAACAACACAAGTAAAGATATTGGTTAGGAATAACTGAAGTACGTGGAGACAAAGATGTATTTTCGTGTTCCCTTCCTTGGGGGGAAGGTATGTCACGTTGGATAGGTGTGAGGTCCCACGAAGTCTCACCTTCTTCTCCGAGCCTATCCCACAAAGGAATATATCACTTATTCGTGGTAGACATTAAGGTAATCTCCAAACCGTCACAATCTTTCCAGGGGTCATATCATAAGCCAAAAGCCTCTAAGCAACCCTAGCCACCTAGGGTTTCCCACAAACCCAAGAGTAAAAAATAAAACTCGATGAACTCAAGGGGGAATGAATGTGGCTTGGTGGACAAGTAGATCTAGACCTCCTCTTGCTTTCTACCAAAGGGATTTTGATTTGGTTGGGTAGAATGGGGGATCCTCAAGCTTTGGGGTTTCAACAATGGAGTGAGAGAGAGATCTCAAAGAATGAATATGAATGGTTGACCTAACCTCCTCGAGGAGGAAGAAAGGATATATATATAGTCCAATGGATAAAAGTAGCCGCTTGGGGGTTATGCGACCAAATCGACAACAAGTCTAGCGGTGCTGGATCCTGCGCCGGACAAACCGATGGCACAACAGGCCAACCGGATGCTGGGACAAACTGGGATGGCACCGCGCTAGACAAACTGATGCCCCACAAAACTACTTTATTGTAAGGCAATTTAGTATGGGGGCTCTCAAATTGGCAACCACCCGTTCAAACCGGTGACACGTCCGGTGGCACCGGATTGCTGTAGGTTTCGTAGAAACTCTCAAAAATGTAGTTTTTGTCCTTCATCATGTATGATCTCCTCTAGTGGGTGTTATGGCTATTTGGTATTAGGATGTGTATAGGGTATATTGGCATCCCCAAAGAGCTCCTCGAGGTTGTCATTCTACATAGTGCGATGTTTCCTATACAACTCAAGCATGAATAAAAGATAAATCTAACAAAAACACCGGCTCTTCTCTTGAATAGCAAATGGGGGGTCTCCTATCACCTTCCACCATCACTTATGAACAAAAATTTGTATAATCACTTTTAGGTAACATTAGTCCACACCTTAGCTCCGATGTCAATGTTAACCAAAATAATGATTAAGGGCAAATGCCCTTACAATGTCGATGCGAGCCTTGAGACACTTCACATAGACAGATATGTTGGTTCCAGGGGAGGAAGCACGAAAGGACACCGTAGTTCTAGATAATACAGTTGAAGCTTTGGCTAATGATGCCATAGAGTTGATCAAGTCCACAGGAACTCCAGCTGCTTTTGAGCCAGGAGATAAGGCGGGAAAAGTTCCCAAGGACCAATCTATTGAACCTAACGTTTAATGAGTGCATTTTTGAAGAATATTTACCATATGTTTTTGCATGAGTAGCAGTAGGTTTTTAGTATTTTATGACGCTCGCGTGCACCTTTTATGCATGTTTCCACATGATCCCAAATTATTGAGCAATTGATGAACATATCACGTTGAGCTATCATATAAGAAGAAAATATGATATATTTTAAGAAATAAAAAGTCATTATTATGATTTACCACACACCTGAGAGAAAAGGCATCATGAATAGGATCTCCAGAAGGTTTAACGAGCGTCAGTATGGGAAGACCCCACCCGTACCATGCGCCCATACCATGTGGCGGCCAATTTGCCTCGTCAAACACTCTCGCCACACGAAAACGGATCTAAGATCCGACATTCACAGATACCAGAACACACAAAAAACTCACCTCCGAAAGTGATCTGGAGGGGGAACTTATAGAGGGAATCATCCTTGCTGTTGCACGGATCATTGGAGTCCAAGGCATCATCTTCATCATCAACCATTGCATCTTCATCACCATCACTATTCCCATCTCATTTACCCCAGCTTGTTGTAATTCTAATTACTATTGTGGATTACATTTTTAATCATCCATCTACTCATATTCATTTCATATATCCATGACGATGTTGTTGATTTCCTCCATCAGTAAGTAGTTTATCCTATTCTTGGGGATATGGAGAAACCCTAGCAATATTATGATATGAAATAAAGATTATCTATAACTTTGGTTCATGATTATGTGTTGGTTTTCTCTCTAGATATTATGTGAAGTCGACCATGTAATATTTGTCTTCAATACTAGAGAGAGAATTACCATTGGGTATATGGTAGTACGTACGGTGCTAAGTGATATAACATGTTGGCATGCTATTCATATGGTCAAGGGGGATAAGGAGAGATTCACTAAACTCATATTAATATCCATGGGGAAAACCATAAATTTGAGGGATCGGAGTGGCTTCCTTACAATCATCGCAGTGGTTATTAGGGATGAAATAATAGATGGCTTTGTATGATCATTCATTTATGGAGCTCTCCCCAAACATGTCATGAATAAAGACATAGATTTATTCTAATCATGATTAAAACCAATGCTAGAGGTGAATCCTACAATCCTCAAGAACACTTCACCTTACTACATTTTCATTACTATTTACATTGCATTTGTCTCCGTGTTGCTTTGCTCTTTAGTATTTACTTTATGCACAAAATAACCCTCTTAAAACACTCTTACTTGAGATCAAGGGCATCTTACAAGTATTTCTTGATAGATAGTGACAAGGGGCATTAATACCTTAACCAAATAGCTCTCTATAGTTCAATACTTTTACTTCGAAACTAGCTACATTGTGCTCGTGCTCTTGCAGTCATCAAGCTATTTTCTGGCGCCGTTGCCAACGAGCTAAGCGCTTTTGGTCTTTGTTCTTAGTTGCTAATTTATTATTTGTTTTACTAAAGTTGTTTACGAGTTTCGGGTAAACACCATGACTACGCTCAGGCTTATGAACAACCTCGGGAGGTTTAATAGAGCCTATGTGAAAGAATTCCCGAGTGAAATCACTAACCCTCGTCATTCTACATGAAAGAAGATTCACATGAGATGATCTTGATGAAGATCCCTATGCTAATTTAAATCATTTTACTGACATATGTTGGACCCTTAAACTGAAAGGCTATTTTGATGATGAACTAAAACATAAATTGTTTAGCCAATATCTAACCAATACTACCCTTTCTTGGTATAGAATTTTCACTACAAAATTGATAAGTACTTGAGAAAAACTGAAAGGGGAATTCATATCTCACTTTTATCCCAAGGTGAAGTTAGCTGGAGCGAGACGAGCAACTATAAACTTCAATAATCATCCACATGAAGGTTTTTTAAGAGTCTACAAAAAGTATAGAAGTATGATTGTTAAATGTCCCCATCATGATCAACCGCAATAGTATGTTTTACATATTTTCTATGAAGGACTTAATTAAGATAATAAGAATGAAATATATCTGGCTTATGGTGGAGATTTTATGGAATTCCCTATAACACAAACTTGGGCACTTCTAGAAAGAATTCACCATAATAGAGAAACTTGGGGTTTTGATTTAGGAGGCGAAGGAGGAATATAAGTAGAATATGATTGTCTCAATGTTTACAAAGAAACTATTAAAGTAAAAGAATTTGTTGATGAGTTTAATTTTGATGAAGATATTATTCTGCAAATCCTTTAGTCTTTTACAAAACACATTGAAGCACCGAAGGAGGATTGGCTTCAATATACTCCGCCACCTAAACCAGTTGAAGTGCAAGCAGTAGCTAGAGTGGTAATCAACCCACCAAGGAAGAGACATCCTTATGTGGAACCACTTCCTTTTCCATGGACTGTGGAAATTCATGTGATAGCTCAACATCTTGTAGAACAATTAGAGGAGGAACAAAGAGTTCTAAGAGAACAACAAGAAGAAGCAAAGGTAGAAGAAATTATTCTTGTAAATGTAGAAGAAGAAAGAGAAGTGAGAAATGAAGAAATATCGGCTATGTTTGCACACTGCAACGTAGTTGAACTTGACACTGGACCTTCCCAATTTGCTACAGGAAAGGTAAAAGCTAAAAATGTTGGTAAGCCTATTCTTCCATCCACCTACGGTGAGTATTCTTACTATGGAATTTGTGATATAGGATTGTTGTTAATGTCATCCCTTTTGAATTCTATCTAGACATCCAAGATGAACTTGAACCAGCCAAACTCTTAAATACCGATATGACAATTACGCTTGATAATAAAACACTTAGAGTCCCCATGGGAGTCATAAAAGATGTTCCAATTTCCATTGGCCCATATGAACACCCCATTGATTTTGTGGTAGTTGATATGCCTACTGATGCTTATTGTCCAATTATTTTAGGAACAACTTTCTTGAATTCTATAGGGAAAATATTGACTACAAGAAAGAGACAGTTTCACTAAAGTTTCGGAAAGATAAAATTAAATTCCATTTCTTATAGTCTCAACACAAGCCTACGTTTGAAGAATTTGAAGAGGAAGAAGAAGAAGAAGAAGAAGAAGAAGAAGAAGAAGAAGAAGAAGAAAATGCTATTACACATCTTGCTTCTTTGTTTTATGAAGCACTAGGCGATGATCTAGAAAGAATCTTGGTAGAAAATAATAATATCCTCGAAGACATTGGTAAGATGGAGATCGATGAGTATCACTCATCTCCCATAATTGATTCTCCCATGAATGAAGAATATGAAGTTCTAGAAAGAAAGGATAACGAGGAACTTCCACCCCCTAAACTCAAACTTCTTCCTAAAGAATTAAAATACAGTTTTTAGATGATACTAACAAATACCATGTTATTGTAAGTGCTAATCTTATAGGGAAGGAATAAGAGAATTCAATGACAATATTGAGAATGCACCGTAAAGATTTAGGGTATTCTATGGATGACTTGAAAGAGATTAGTCCTTCAATAGGAACCCATCAAACATTTATGGAATAAGGCTCTCAACCGGTTATAGACTTTCAAAAAAGGATAAGACCACAAATGAAGGAAGTGGTAAGAAAAATAATAATTCACCTCTTAGATGCAAGTATTATTTATCATGTGACGAAAAGAGAATGGGTAAGTCTTGTTCATTGTGTTCCTAAGAAGGGTGGATTAACTGTGGTGCCAAATGAACACAATGAATTAGTTCCTACTTGAACTATTGTTGGGCATAGAATGTGCATTGATTTTATAAATCTAAATAAATAAACTAGAAAGGATCACTACATTTCCATTTATAGATCAAACATTAGAGAGACTTGCTAAGTATTCTTACTTTTGTCATCTAGATGGATATTCTGTTTTTTCTCAGATGGTTGTTCATCAATAAGATCAATTGAAAACCAATTTTACTTGTCCATTTGGTTTATATGTTTACCATCGTATGCGTTTGGATTATTTAATGCACCTTCTACTTTCCAGAGGTGTATGACTGCTATCTTTACAGATTTTCTTGAAAATATCATCAAAGTATTCATGGATGATTTATCCGTCTATGAAACTTTATTTAACCATTGTCTCAAACTGTGAAGACACTAACCTTAGCCTAAATTGGGAGAAATGCCACTTTATGGTGCAAGAAAGAATAGTGCTTGGTCACAAGATCACAGCTAAATGTATAGAGGCTGATACAACAAAAAATAGAAACAATAGAGAGGCTACCACCTCCCACGTGACATGAAAGGTACAAGCAGTTCTCTTGGTCATGCTAGTTTTAACAGGAGGTTCATTAATAACTTCTCTAAATTTGTTATACCATTAACTAACCTCTTATAGAAGGATGCTCGTTTTAATTTTGATGAAAGTTGTTTCACTGCTTTCACCATTTTAAAATACGGTTAATTATTGGTTTGCCACTACAGGCTGCCATATGCTCAGTTTTGCCACTAGCGCGAAATGGTGCTCAGTTTTTCCACTATTTCGGGCGCAGCTGCTACGGCGATGCCAACCGGCCAATTTAAATGGGTATAACAAATTAAAAAAATGAAAAAACTGCGCACATAGTCTTCTTATGTCATATAATAACAATTCAAGTTAATAAACATGGTTTACATACATTCATGCGAAAAATTCATGAATACATGATAAACAAGGTCTACATACATGAATACATGAATTTTTTTGTTTAAATGTATGTAGACCTTGTTTATTAACTTTAGTCATTAGTATAAAACATAAGAAGACTATGTGCGCAGGTTTTTCATTTTTTTAATTTTTTATGGTCATTTAAACTAGCCGATTGGCGTCGCCATAGCAGTTGCGCCAGAAATAGTGGCAAAACTGAGCACTATCCCGGGCTAGTGGCAAAACTGAGCGTATGGCAGCCTCTAATGGCAAACCAATAATTAACCCTTCAAAATAAGCTCTTCTAAATGCTCCTACTATTAAACCACCTAATTGGAAGAAGTCTTTTGATTTATCACTAGCAATGAAGCTATTGGGGTTGTTCTTTACAGCGTGATGGTGATGAACTCAATATCATTCATCATGCTAGTCGCACTCTTAATGAGTCCCAAAGGAACTACCCTATGGCTGAGAATGAACTCTTTGCAGTTGTCTTCTCCTTTTATAAGTTTAGATCTTACATTATTGACTCACAAGATAGAGTTCATACTGATCATGATAGCTTGAAAGAAATTTTTGAAAGAACTAATGTTAAGCCTAAGATGATTCGTTGGACTTTGCTTTTGCAAGAATTTGAGTTGTAGATTATGTAAAGAAACGAAGAACTACCCAAGGTGCCAGGTTCAATTGAATAGATATTAGTTGGAGAGAGGGTAGTATCAATATATATACATCCAAGTATCATACGTCCAGAAAAAAATTCTAACGTTTTTTTAATGGGTTTAGCAATTTCTTGTGACCAACCATACATAAGGATAAAAGGAAAATAGTGCAAAAGTTAAAGGGAAGTACATTTCCTAAACTCATTCCTTGAGGATCTGATAAGTAAGGTAAGTTTAAACTTACTCTTTTCTATTTTTATACCTATTTCATCCTTTTCGTTTTGTTTTTAAAGCCCTTGTGTTTTTCTGAGTTGATTGGTAGTTTTCAGAAGTTGATACGAGCGGACGATACGAACACACCCATCCGTACCAATAGTAGTTAAACTGCCAGTAAACTCGGGCATTTTTCTTATTTTTTCATAGAGTTAGTACGAACGCGAGGTATGGGTGCATCCCACCATACCGACGGTCGTTAACTTCTCTGATACTTTTGGTTTATGTCCTTTTGTTTTCATCATTTATATATAAAAAAACCTTTTGTACCGCCTATCAAAGGTCATTGCCTTCGGTGCGGTTAGATGGTACGGACACATCCCACCCATACCGAGTTAATTGGAAATTTTACTGATGTATCACCAAAGGAATTTTTTGCTAGAATATCGGGTAGAGGCAGACGGTACGGGCGCCACCCGTACCCGTGGTTGTTATATATCTACATTTCTCTATTTGCTTCTTTCATTTCCTATTTATTGGGATTCTTTTCTTATTTAGTTTCTTCACCAATATTATGAAATTTCATGTTCCTAACCCCTCATAAACTCTCCCAAAGAGTCTCTCTCTTCTCCTCGTGTCAAATAGATCTCATCAACACTACCTCTCTTCTGGAACCTCATGACCATGTCTCAGCCATGGGAGACCATTCAAGTAAGAGAGGACAGAAGGGATCCTCTGCAGTCTCAAGACATGTTGATAAGAAGGCCATTGAAGAGAAGAAGGAAGAAAAACTCTTTTTGTACCAGTTTGGGCCGAAGGATACGTTCAAGCTAATGGAGATGCTGAAAGAAGGGTGCAAGGTGTTCATCCTGCTTGTAGGGAAGGAGGATGATCATGAAGAGGTGCACCTTGCCCAGAGGAGGATGACAATTTCTCACTCAAGAAACTGAAACTAGAAAACAAAGAGATTCAAGCGTCACTCGATAGCCTCGATCACCGCATCAAGAAAATTGATGTGAAGCACTAGGATCTCCTAAACATAGACCTTCTACATTGCTATCTTCACCATATGGGCAAGAAGAAAATAAAGGGATTGAAAGCCAATCTTGACATTAGTCTTTGTTCACTCAAAAATCAAAAGAAGACAATTGAGATCCAACATTTCCTTATAGATCAGTTGGAGAAAATTAGCGAGCAGCACAGGATTTGCACTATAACTTTGGAAGCAACGACAAAACCATCTATACCAAGCTCTGTGATGCAAGAGCTTTGTCTTCAAAATAAAAGGAGCATCACGATATCAAATAATCACAAGGGATTATTTGATCCCATCGGACTTGATTCCAATCTTGAGGAGATCTATATCACCTTGTTAAAGTTTAAGCATGTTTACATTTTTGCATGCATATTAGTTTAAATTCACATTAGTTGCATATTCAACTCCCTTGGAGAAGGAAAGAATTATATCCAACAAATTTTCGAGCCTTTATGATATTTGAAGTATTCTTGGTTTTATGATTATTGTATTAGATGTATGAATTAGGATAATTACTCTTATACGTGTACTTTGTGATGATTTTAGGGTCTTCCACACCAGTAGTACTGATAAAATATGAGAAAAAAATTAATAGCATGTTATAATCATTTGTTTGATTGCAAAAATAAAAATATCCAAGCAAAAGAACTATGAAAGCAATAAAAATAAAGAAAGTTGTGCTATTAAGAAAATTATTATAGAGTGAGTACAAGTTGAGGTGGATACTCAAACCATAACCGTGAATTACTTCATACTTGGCTTTGATGTTAGTACCTTGTATTGATCTGTTTTGAGTCTTCTCATGAGAATAAAATATGTCTAGCTTCTTTGCACAAGCAATACAAGAAAAAGAGAGAGAAAAAATAAAAGAAATTTGCAGCTGAAAATGTGCAAAAGGCAATAGACATATACGATCATGGGAGGAAACGAAAGAGACCATCCATAGTTTTGAATCCCAAGTGGTGCGAAGTCCTAACATGTTTGAGGTCACCTCGCAAACTCTTTTAGTTGAACTTTATGATTTTATGATATGCTTGTAATTCATCTTCATATAAACTATAATCACTAAGGTATGAAAGCATCTAAGTCATTTTATATGTGGAAGTGTGATAGAGCTCACAATGTGATTCTATATCTGTTATTATAATTGTTGCTTCAAATACCTCGTGTATTTTAATGGCTCAAGCTTAACATGATAACCTTCTCCTTTAAAGCTCCTATCTTGCTCGAGGACGAGCAAGAGTCTAAGCTTGGGGAAGTTGATGAGTGCATTATTGAAGCATATTTATCTTATATTTTGCATGTGTAGTAGTAGGTTTTTAGTATTTTATGGCGCTCGCGTGCACCTTTTATGCATGTTCCCACAGGATCCCAAAATATTGAGGCATTGATGAACATATCACTATGAGCTGTCATATTGGATGAAAATATGATATTTTTGAAGAAATAAAAGTCATTATTATGATTTACCACACACCTAGGAGAAAAGGCATCACGAAGAGGAGCTCTAGAAGTTTTAACGATCGTCGATATGAGCAGACCCTGTCCGTACCACGCGCTTGTATCATGTGGCGGCTGCTTCGCCTCGTTAAATACTCTCACCACCGGAAGACGGATCCGAGATCCGACATTCAAAGACACCAGAACATGCAGAAATCCCACCTTCAGAAAGGATCTGGAGAGGGAACTTGTAGAGGGCATCATCCTTGCTGCTACACGGATCATTGGAGGCCAATGCATCATCTCTAGAATCATCAATCGATGCATCTTCATCACCATCATCATTCGCACATCATTTACCCCATCTTGTTGTAATTTCAATTACTATTGTGGATTTGCATCTGTTATCATACATATACTTGTATTCATTTCATATATTCATGATGATGTCGTTGATTGCCTCCATGAGTGTGTAGTTTACCCTGTTCTTGGAGAGATGGAGAAACTCTAGCAATATTATGATATGAAATAAAGATGATATACAACTTTGGTTCATGATTATGTGTTGGTTTTCTCTCTAGATATCATGTGAAGTCAACCATGTAATATTTTCCTTCGGTATTAGAGAGGGAATTACCGTTGGGTATATGATAGTACGTACGGTGCTAAGTGACATAACATGCCAACGTGCTATTCATATGGTCAAGGGGGATAAAGAGAGATTCACTAAGCTCATATCAATATCCATGGAGAAACGCTTAATTGTGAGGGATTGGAGTGACTTGCTTACGATCATCGTAGTGGTTATTATGGATAAAACAATAGACGGCTTTCTGTGATCATTCATTTATGGAGTTCTCCCCACACATGGCACGAAGAAATACATAGATTTATCCTAACCATGATTAATACCAATGCTAGAGGTGGATTCTACAATCCCTAAGAACACTTCACCATACTGTATTTTTATTACTATTTACATCGCATTTTTCTCCTTGTTGCTTCACTCTTTAGTTTTTATTTTATGCACAAAACAACTATGTTAAAACACTCGTACTTGAGATCAAGGGCAATTTGTTTGAAATATGCCCTAGAGGCAAATAATAATATAGATTATTAACATGTTTCATTAAGTTCAGAATAGGTTTTATATCATGCTACAACTGTATTGATAGGAACGTCAATACACGTGCGATATGTAAACCACTAGAGTCCCTAGGGATCCTCTAGACACTAGTTCATTGGTCAATTGACGATCGACGTTTCCCGGTAATGGACATTTATGTCAATTGACAATAGGGTAATTTTATTAGGGGAATGAAAGTGATGGACATACCCAACACGGGAATTGTAACATGATCAAGTCATGAAGTTCACCGTTATAATGACTGGAAAACATAGTAACCAATTCCTTGGACCGTGAGACTATATTTAATCACTATCACCCGAGAGTGTCTTGTTTGCATCCAACGTCACTCAGTAAAACGGTTATCATAAAGTTGTCTTCAGGTATTCAGAGGGGCATGTAGAGGCGTATGTGTCAAGAGAGGTATTTGTTCTTCCGTGTGACGGAGAGATACTCTGGGCCCACTCGGAGACATGAAATCCATAAAGCTGCAGCGTGTGACTAGGTCACGGGGATGGCATAGCTCAGAACAAGTAAAGTTGTATTTGTCGGTAATGAGATTAAACACGACATGGCAATGTCTTTGATTAGGTCTCGTACAAGTAAAGTATCATATATGAAAGGGAATAGGACTATATTTAATGGTTCAATGACAAAGATTCTCGTGGAATGCGCAGGGGTTTTATGGGCATCCAGGTCCCGTTGATGATCATTGGTCTGAGAGGGGTCTCGACCATGTCTGTAGTGTTCTCGAACAGTTAGGGTAACACACTTAAGGGTTTGACAATGCTCTAAGATTGTTTTGGTATCTAGGAATCACCTAAGAAAAGAGAAAGGAAAACTGTAAGGGTTCCGAGAAAGTACGATGGGTGTCCGGAGTTATTCGGAAGGAGTTCAAGTGCAACGGGAATTAAATAATATGTAAATATATGTTAATTATTGAATTATACATATTATTTATATTTATTTAATGATTTAGTGGGCAGCCCATGCCTAATGGGCCAATTCTCTAAGGGGAAAAGACCCAAGAGGGAGGGCACCCAAAGGGAAGAGGGAGGAGTGGCTGCATGGGCCCCTTGGCGTCCATGTGGGGCCCAAGGAGGGCCTTGGCTATCGGCCAAGGTTGAAAGGAATATGTCTGAGAGGCAATAATAAAATGGTTATTGATACATTGCAAATGTATCAATAATTTTTGATGTTCCATGCTTGGTTTTATCTACTTTCTTATGTTTTGTCCACACTTTGGAGCACTTTTCATATGATTTCTTGGACTAACCTATAAACAAGATGCCAAAGTGCCAGTTGCCTGTTTTCTGCTGTTTTTGGTTCCAAGAAAGTCAGAAAATAAATATTCTCAGAATTGGACGGGACAAAAGCCAAAGTTCCTATTTTACCGGAAGACTCATGGAGCCAGAATACGAGACGGAGGAGGGCTAGGGCCATGCCACACCCCCCAGGCGCGGGCTAGCCCTACCCGCGCCACCGGGTGGTGTGGGCCCCCTGGCCGGCCACCGACCTTGTCTCCTTCGCCTATAAGAGCCTCCCGATACCAAAACCCTAAATAATCAATCAGAAATCCATGAAAAGTTCCGCAGCGCCGCCGCCACCGAAGGGGAGATTCGAGGGACAGAAAGTCTCTGTTCCGGCACCCTGCCGGGACGGGGAAGTGCCCCCGGAGCCATCTCCATCGATCTCCACCGTCATCTCCATCACCATTGTTGATTCCCATGATGAGGAGGGAGTAGTTCTCTCTCGAGGCTAAGGGTTCTACCGGTAGCTATATGTTCATCTCTCTCTATGCATGATCTTATGGAGACCATGAGCTTGTAATCTATAGATCTACCTTGCTACTCAAGTGCTTTAATAGATCTCTGCTCTCCCCATGTGTGTGAAAGTGACAGCGTGCACACCATGGTGGCACTTAGGCTAGAGATTACAAATACTTGTTATGAGTTATATTTGGAGTTGGATCTTTCTATGAAATTGTGGTGTTTGTTGGACTCATCTAGTACTCAAGGTGACAGTGTGGGGTTTTCTAGATAGGAAAGGCTTACTTTGAGGTGTGTTGTTATAGCCCTACCAATGATTAGAGTGTCCAACCGGAGAGTAGTTTAGCGTAGTATCATGAAGATAGGATATTTATATGAGAGAGTGTTCACTAGTGAGAGTATGATCCCTAGGCCTTGTTTCTAAGCACTGAAACACCGTTTGCTATTAGATCCGTTACATGTTTGCTTGCTTCCATCTTTATTTTAGTTTGCCTTTAGTCTCTTCCACGCCATCAAAGTATTTTCTATCACCGTTACCACTTATAATTATCCATACCACTTGTATTTCACTATCTCTTCGCCGAACTAGTGCACCTATACACCTGACAAGTGTATTGGGTGTGTTGGGGACACAAGAGACTTCTTGTATCTTGATTGCAGGGTTGCTTGAGAGGGAATACCTTTGACCACTTCCTCCCTGAGTTCGATAAACCTTGGGTGATCCACTTAAGGGAAAACTTGCTGCTATTCTATAAACCTCTGCACTTGGAGGCCCAACAACTGTCTACAAGAATAGAAGTGCATAGACATCAATCTATTTTCTGGCGCTGTTGCCGGGGAGGTAAGGTAAAAGGTATTCACACCAGAGGATTAAAGAAGAAGAACCTCCCACGACAAACGCCTATTTTCTGGCATGTGAGTGCTCGAAGTTATTTCCTTTAGATTCTGCAATTTTGTCTTTTTGTTGCTTGTTTTCACTAGTTAGGCTTAATGGAAAACAACAACAAAGTTAGACAGCTTTATAGTATTTATCATGAGTTAGGACATGAAGTGTTTGAAGAGAAAATCAAAAAACCTATGGAACTTTATTTGCATGCTAATAGCAATGTTGTTATTATGAATTCTTTGGACACCATTATTGCTAATGCTATGGAAAAGTCTAAGCTTGGGGAAGCTAGTTTTTATGAAAATGATCTTTTTAGTTCCCCAGCTTTGGAAGATAGCTATTCTATTGCTTATGATGATACCAAACCTCCAATATATGATGATTACAATGATGAATATGATATTCTCGGTCCACCTACTATTGAGGAGAAAATTAATGATTACAATATGCCTCCTATATTTGATGATTATGGTGATGAGAATAATAATGATAGCTATTTTGTTGACTTTGCTCCCACTACAATTAATAAGAATAACTATGCTTATGTGGAGAGTAATAATGATTATATGCGTGTGGCTCATGATAAGAATGTTTTATGTGATAGTTATATTGTTAATTTTATTCATGATGCTACTGAAAGTTATTATGAGAGAGGGAAACATGGTTTTATGCATCCCAATAATATTAAGTTTCCCCTCTTTATGTTGAAAGTCTTGAAGTTGCACTTATTTTCCTTTCCTGTGCTTGTTGCTTTGTGCTTTCATGACTTGTTTATTTACAAGATTCCTATGCATAGGAAGTGGGTTAGACTTAAATGTGCTTTGAATTTGCTTCTTGATGCTCTTTTTTTACTTCAATTCATATTTCTTATGTAAGCATCTTCTCAAACTATCAAGCCTAACTTAAAAGCGTTAAAGAAAAGTACTTATTGGGAGATAACCCAAAAGTTTTATATGAGTCTTGGAAGTTATTACTTCGGTAATAACCGCTCCTTATCCTTTTTATTTGCTTTTTGTACCAAGAGTAACCTCTAATGAGAGAGAAGTAATGATTGGAAAGTTGCCGTCCCGAAACAGATTTTTGTGCTTCACCGTAAAAATTCGTGAGAGAGCTCTGTATGTTGGATTGAGCTGTAATTTTTTGTGATTCTGACACAGGTTGTTATCTAACTTGCTTTAGTTCAACACTTTTTGATTTGAGCAACAGAAGGTCTTCGAAAAAATTCGTCTTCACCTGTTTGTCTGTTTTGACAGATTTCTGCCATTTTCTGCATTTGCTTCTTGTTGGTTCCTTTTGAGTTCTTTTGGGGAATTGAGATTTTTGAGGGAAGTGCTACAGTAGCTAGTGTTCTAATGAAAGTTTATTTGGTGTTAGAACTGAACCTTAAGACCTTTTATCTTGAGTGCACTAATGTTGCTAATAAAGATTGTGTGAAGTTTTGTATGAAGGAAAATTTTCAGGTGTATGGAAGGAATGAGTAATGAGATGAAGGATGGACTAAAGCTCAAGCTTGGGGATGCCACGCTTGTCACCCCAAGAAATATCCAAGAAGTACAAGCGTCAAAGCTTGGGGATGCCCAAGGCATCCTCTTCTTCATCAATAAAAATCCCAGGTTTCTTCCAAACGCTTCATTTTTATTGTTTCATGCACAGTTGTGTTGTTCTTGGAGCGTCTTCTTTTTCATTTTCGTTTTGGTTTTTCATTTGTTTTGTTTTCTTAGTTTGCTGAATAAATTGGTTGGACCCCCTCTTTCATACATTGGTTTTCAAATAGTTTGGTTTGGTTTGGGAAAGAGTAGGAAAGTTCATGCTTAAGTGGTAAAGAGAGCTTGTTTTTGACTGTGGCATATGCTCTGTCATGCCATGCTTGATATTGTTTTGGATTTATGTTTAGTATTCTTTGTTGTAGCATGACTTGTTATAAACAATTGAGATTGCTTAATGTGCCTTGGATGAATCATGCGTTGTTTTAGCATATTAAAGCATAGTATAGTGGTATTCTCCTTTGATGCTTTATTTGGGTTGACTTGGCACATGCTCACACCATGTTATGACTATCTCAAGTCACCATAGCATTTATGATCCTTTAGTTTTCAACTTGTAGTATCACTTTATGCTTTGATCAATGATGTTTTGTCGCTCTGCATGATTATGTCCATTATTCCTCTCTTAATTTGTCGCTCCCAGTCTTTTGCTAGCCTCCACAACCAAGTATGAGTTCCACTCATGCATCCAACTCCTTAAACCAAGTTATTCCAAAGAGTCCACCATACCTACCTACTAGCTTATGATATTCCAAGTATATTCATGCTTTTGTTTACCTTCCAAATTAAACTTGTTATGAGAAATCTAGTGATTAAAGCTCTCACGAACTTGATGGCACACTTTACTTTTCTTGCCCTTAATAAACTTGAACCATTGTGTCGTCTATGTTGTATATGCTTGCACTTATTTGTTGGGGATTAGTAGAACCATGCTATCATGGGGAATGCTTTCAACATTGCACTGGTACTTTGTACCTAGTTGATATCATGATCTTTTGTCTATGGATGTCGTCGGTGTGAAATGAAAGGGGAGCTTGTAAGTCCATGGAGTTATGTATATGTGTTAGAGAAACGCCAGGGCCGCTGGTCTAATCCATGCTGACATGGTGGAAACCTGCAGCGTAACCATAATGAGCTGTCTATGAAGCATTCTTCTTATAAAAAAAGAGTCCTATATTGAGAAAAAAGAGAAAAAGAAAAAAAGAGATTATGAAAAGAGGAAAGAGAGAAAAAAGCACCATATTCCCATGGTAAATAAGAAGATTGCTGAGATGCTTGTTGTCTGCTTGCCTTGTCATTTCGATATGGGGATTCTTCCGTATCATTGGGCAAGGGGTACCCCGTTGGCGGTTCTCTATGATACTCATGTACTTACAATGACAAGAACTTACTGGTGACTAAACTTGAGTAGCATGAGGAGCGGCCCTCGTATACACGGGACATGAGATTTCTAACTTATACTTCGTCAAGCATGTACACCATAGTTTGTACACTTTAACCTTAATCACTTCAAGATGCTTATGATAGGGGCAATGAGATCTGAAAGCTATAAGTACCATAATTTTTGAAAGCTCTTTATGAAACTTGAATCCCTACTTCCTTCTATGAAGGCCTTTCTTCCACTTATATATTGAGTCTCCACCTTCTATCTTTATGCACTTACTTTGAGAGCATAGTGGCCATTCTTAGTTCTATGTGCATTGTCCCAAGACTAGTTGACTGATGCATAACTTGATATTGCTTGTTTTAAACTATTTGTATCTAGTCACTCTTATGAACTTTGAAGGTGTCCTATGCATTTATATTTGCTACTCTTTGAGGGACAAGCTGAATACTATTATGCTATGTTTTCTTTATGTGAAACAAACAAACGTCTTGCAAAGCATTGTTATTCATGAATCTTTTGTCTATGCCTTTTCATGTTGCATCATAGTTTCTTTGCTTATTGCTAGAACTTTGTCTTTCATGTTATGATTGAAGTACTATGATCCCAGCTTTGAATGTTTTACAAATACTTTGATCAAGTTTATGATGGTGCATGTCACCTCAAAAATTATTCTTTCTTTTTATCACTTACCTACTTGAGGACGAGAAGCTTGGGGATGTTGATACATTGCAAATGTATCAATAATTTTTGATGTTCCATGCTTGGTTTTATCTACTTTCTTATGTTTTGTCCACACTTTGGAGCACTTTTCATATGATTTCTTGGACTAACCTATTAACAAGATGCCACAGTGCCAGTTGCATGTTTTCTACTATTTTTGGTTCCAGGAAAGTCAGAAAATGAACATTCTCGGAATTGGACGGGATAAAAGCCAAAGTTCCTATTTTACCGGAAGACTCACGGAGCCAGAATACGAGACGGAGGAAGGCCAGGGCCTGGCCACACACCCCAGGCGCGGGCTAGCCCTACCCGCGCCACCGGGTGGTGTGGGCCCCCTGGCCGGCCACCGACCTTGTCTCCTTCGCCTATAAGAGCCTCCCGATACCAAAACCCTAAATAATCAATCAGAAATCCACGAAAAGTTCTACAGCGCCGCCGCCACCGAAGGGGTGATTCGGGGGACAGAAAGTCTCTGTTCCGGCACCCTGCCGGGATGGGGAAGTGCCCCCGGAGCCATCTCCATCGATCTCCACCGCCATCTCCATCACCATTGCTGATTCCCATGATGAGGAGGGAGTAGTTCTCTCTCGAGGCTAAGGGTTCTACCGGTAGCTATGTGTTCATCTCTCTCTCTCTATGCATGATCTTATTGAGATCATGAGCTTGTAATCTATAGATCTACCTTGCTACTCAAGTGCTTTAATAGATCTCTGCTCTCCCCATGTGTGTGAAAGTGACAGCATGCACACCATGGTGGCACTTAGGCTAGAGATTACAAATACTTGTTATGAGTTATATTTGGAGTTGGATCTTTCTATGAAATTGTGGTGTTTGTTGGACTCATCTAGTACTCAAGGTGACAGTGTGGGGTTTTCTAGATGGGAAAGGCTTACTTTGAGGTGTGCTGTTATAGCCCTACCAATGATTAGAGTGTCCAACCGGAGAGTAGTTTAGCGTAGTATCATGAAGATAGGATATTTATATGAGAGAGTGTTCACTAGTGAGAGTATGATCCCTAGGCCTTGTTTCTAAGCACTGAAACACCATTAGCTATTAGATCTGTTACATGTTTGCTTGCTGCCATCTTTATTTCAGTTTGCCTTTAGTCTCTTCCACGCCATCAAAGTATTTTCTATCACTGTTACCACTTATAATTATCCATACCACTTGTATTTCACTATCTCTTCGCCGAACTAGTGCACCTATACACCTGACAAGTGTATTGGGTGTGTTGGGGACACAAGAGACTTATTGTATCTTGATTGCAGGGTTGCTTGAGAGGGAATACCTTTAACCACTTCCTCCCTGAGTTCGATAAACCTTGGGTGATCCACTTAAGGGAAAACTTGCTGTTGTTCTACAAACCTCTACACTTGGAGGCCCAACAACTGTCTACAAGAATAGAAATGCATAGACATCGGTTATTATATTATATTCCATGTTTATGATAAATGTTTATTTCTCATGCTATAATTCTGTTAACCGGAAAAGTTAATGCTTGTGTGTTTAATAAACAACGAAAAGGTTCCTAGTAAGGCCTCTCATTAGACTAGCTTGTTGATTAACAGATGATCAAGGTTTCTTGATCATGACATTGGATGTTGTTAATAACAAGGTCACACCATTGATTGAATGATGTGATGAACATACTCCCAAAATATAGTAACACGATCAAGCCATTATGTTTACACTACTATAACATCATTCAAAGTAACCCTAATCCTTAGACCATGAGATCGCGTCAATCACTGACTCCGGAAGAGTATTTTGATTGCATCAAATGTCACACCGTAACATAGTGATTATAAAGGTGTCGTCAGATACTTGGAAAGTGTTAGTTGAGGCTGGTGGATCAAGGTGGGATTTGTCCATCCTGATGACGGAGAGATATACTCAGGGCCCTCTTGGTGATATCACATTGACAGAGCTTGCAAGCAAGTGATAATGATCACTAAGAATGTTATATCATGGGAACGAGAAAAGAGTACTTGTCAGTGACAGGATCGAACTAGGTATGAATGATACCAAATGATCGGATCCTAGAGGAGTAAAATATCACGAGACAAAAGGAATTGGTTACTATGAATAAAAGGTCACGCGATCACTAAGTCATCGCATGAACTGGTGGGAGTCATTATGGATCTCCAGGTCCCGCTTATGATTAATGATCATAGAATGTCTCGATCATGTCCACATAGTTCACGACCCGTAGGGAGACACACTTAAGGGTAGTCGACGCATTTGAGTGGATAGAGAACACCAGAGAAGATAATGGACATTGTAGGAATTTATTCTTTGAATCTGCCAAAATGGTTTCGGGGTATCGAAACAAAGCAAGGAAATAAAATGTTAATGTGTTCATTAAAATAAGTTTTCATTAAATGAAGTACTCATTAAATGAAGTGTTCATTAAATTGAGTTGCATTAAAACAAGAGAATTAAAGTGCTTTAATTGAAAGACATTTGGTTTTTTGAGTGGAGAATAAATTGAGAAAGTGGAGAATGAATTATGTGTGAGTGGAGTGTACACCAACATGAATGATAGGAGGAGAAGGGGCACCCCATGGCGCTGGCCAAGGAGGGGGACTCCCCCCCTCTCCCCTATAAAAGGAGGTGGAGACCTCTTCCCTCTCACACAATTGCCCACTCCTCTCATATGCCCTTTGGTTGACATCTTCTCCCTCTTGCTAGCCTTGTCCATTGCCACACAAAAATGTGCTTAGGCGAAGCCCTGCTTGATATCTTCCCCTCCACCATCTCTACCATGGTGTAGCACTGTTGGAGTTCCTGGGGATCCACTACTTCTGCTGCCCGACTAGAGCAAGGGTTCGGGAGTCATCAGCACACCGTACATGTGACCGATTATGGAGGTGCTGCACATGTGGCACTATCATCACATCCTTGAGGACGGTCGAGTACACTATACAACAGCCACTTTTTTTTGTGGGAACATTATCCGCGTTACAGTCTTCGAGGGTGAGTTGGACTGAGGACAAGTACGCCAAGGATAGATAGTGACGAGGGGCACTAAGACCTTAAATTATCTCTCCAAGGTTAGATACTCTTACTTCAAAACTAGCTATTGTCGTCGAATTGAGGACAAGTACACCATGGGGGGTCCTCGGGGCGTGTGGAAGAGAGGGGTGTGAGTCGTACGGTGTTCCGGGATGGTGAGCACACAAGCTTACCCAGGTTCGAATCCGCCAATGGTGGACAGATCCTACTCTTGTTGTCAATCCAGTAATACGGCAGAGCCGGAATATGGTTTACAAGGGTTTCGCATGTGCGAGTTGAGATTGTAGACTATTGTAGTTTCCCTAAAGGCTGGTCCCTAGGATGGCTTATATAGATATCCGGCCTAGGGTTACAGGAGATATCTATCCGTCTACGATACAGAGTTGGTTACAAAGTACATATTGGACTACAAGTAACTAAACAAGCCTATGTCGGTAAGTCTTCTGGGCCTTCTCGTAGCTGTACTGGACTCCGTCTCTTCTCCCTGACTGGGCCTCCCATGAAGCATAGCTCTAACCCGAAGTGGGCCACCCTGGTCAGCGAGGCATAGTGGGTATACCCGGAAAGTATATCCCCAACAACAGCCCCCGGAAGCCTCCAAGATCCAAAGTCGGATTTCATCGTCTAGCTTGATCTTTCTTCATCTTGCCGAATCTTGAAGGGTTCCTGAAACTTTCAAAACAAAGGATAGGATCCGATTCTCAAATTGAGTCGAATTTGTTAATACTTCACTCGTTCTTTTCCCTGCTTGATTTCAAACTAAGCCAGAAGATAGCCTCTAACGTCATATGACACTAGTCAAGGTCTGGTCATGTCACTGACATACATTCCTGCCAACGTGACCGTTGGTGGGTCCGGTTTCACGCGGAACCGAGGCGCCATTTTAATGCATGCACGGAGATCAAGGAGGCATAATATTGTCGAGTAAGTTACACTAGCTCCTTCCATGATGTGTGGCTAACACCACAGTGTTCATACACGAATGTTAATGCAGGTCAGGTACATAAGGGGTTGATATTTCCTCTTTCTCCTCTACATGTTGTTGCCTTCTCTTTCCTCCAGTGACGTAGCGCTTCCTAGCCTCCTTTTCCTTCCCCAAACTCCACAGCGCCGCCCATCCTAGGTCACCGCACCAGACCAAATGGTTGAGGCATCCTCCTCCGGCATGGCGGCGACGACGGCGGCAGCTGTAGAGAAACAGAACTTTCATGGCCTCTGGATCTCTTGCGTTCTTGACGATGAGAAGCTACACTTCGTCGAGAAGGAAGGCCTTCTCTGCACCGGCGAGTGGCAGAGCGGATTTGGGGAAACCGTCCCCCCCCTCACGACGACCCAGAGAGTTCACTTCGGTACGCATCTTGACCGAGGTCTAAGTTTTCCTCCTTCGGAGTTCTTCTCTAAAGTGATCCAACATTATGGAGTACAACTCCATAACTTCCCCCCAAATTCGACCCTAGAGCTTAGTTCCCATGTTTATCTTTGCGAGGGTTATCTCGGAATAAAGTTGAGTCTCACTCTTTTCTGGTACTATTTTGGTACCCGGAGAAATTCCATCACTGTCGGTAATCCTTATATTACCGGAACGCTTAGCGTGTACCTTAGGAGAGAACGAACCTATCCTAAGGTTATTGATACGTCCATTTTGCATCACTATTCTATGTCTTAATTCACTATTATTCATTGATATATTTTGTATTGAGAGGTGATACTTATGTTATTTCATCTATTTTTGCATGGTTGATAACTTTTGGAGCATGGACCGCTGCAGTCAGGATTCTGATGGAAAAGGTGTTGTTTGGAGGCAAAATTCGCGAAGATCAGAAAATCCAGGAAAATATACGGAAAATCCTATTTTTCTAGAAGACTAAGGATGCCAGAAGATGGAGTGGAGGTGGGCCACAGGGGGGCCACACCACCCCATGGCGCGGGCAGGCCTAGGCCGCGCTTGGAGGTGGTGTGGCCACCCTGGCCCACTCCAGCATCTCCCCTCTGGCGTATATCAACCTCCCGAAACCCTAAGACTCGGGGAGCAACCACAGAAAGATTCCGCCGTCTCTGCGAGGCGGAAAACACTGAGAGAGAAAGATCTCTTCGGCAGACAGATTTCTGCCAGGGGAATTCCTTCCCGGAGAGGGGAGATCGTCGCCATCAACACCACCATCAAGCTGGACTTCATCGGGATCATCATCATCATCACCACCATCATCATCACCATCAGCACCCTCATCACCATCTCCATATTGCTGTAACAATTGTGTTGAATCTTGCATAGTTCATAGGGGAAACTTTCCCGGTGTTGATTACTCTTTGTAGTTGATGCTATTGAGTGAACCATTGAATTATTGTCCATGTTCAGATTGTTATACATCATTATTCCATCTCTGATCATGATCCATATGATGTCTTGTGAGCACTTCATTTTGTTCTTGAGGACATGGGAGAAGTCTTGTTGTTAGTAGTGGAGTTGCGTTGAGAAAGATTCAATAGATTGTTATTTAAGTTGTGGTGTACTTCTTCTAGTGGTGTCATGTGAACGTCGACTACATGACACTTCACCTATATGGTCCTAGGGGAATGCATTGTGTATTTGGCTACTAATCGTAGGGGTTGCCGGAGTGACAGAAACCTGAACCCCCATTAGGAAACCATTGCACAAGGGACGTAAGGGTCTTAGAGTTTAAACTTGTGGTTAGGTTTCTACCTTAATTACTTTCTTGTACTTACGGATGTTTACAAGGGGTTTAATCACAAGTATGTATTAGTCTTGGATGGGGCGGTACATTAGCACAGGTTCACCCACACAACACTTAGCAAGCTAAAGAAGATTAATCAGCTATATGAAGTGAAAGCACTTGACAGTCTTCCCATGTGTCCTCGAGAACGTTTGGTCATCTATAGAAATACAACCGGCTTGTCCTTTGCTGCATAAAGGATTGGGCCACTTGCTGCATTTATTCCTACTGTCTTTTATTTAGTCGTACTTTGTTTATTTGCTTTATCAAAAACCCCTAAAAATCCGTTTGCTAAGTATTTGCAGAGAATTCCTGATCCATACCACTAGCCAGCACCTTCTGCTCCTCGTTGGGTTCGACACTCTTACTTATCGAAAATACTGCGATACACCCCCTATACTTGTGGGTCATCAAGACTATTTTCTAGCGCCGTTGCCGGGGAGTGAAGCGCTATTGGAGAGTGGAACTGGTAAAGGAAACTTCTACTGTGAGTATTGTTTACTTCTGCTAGTTTCTTTATTTTCGTTATGGATAATTCGCTGAGTTTCTTATCTGGTAATGCTACTACCACTGCTAAGGTAGTAGATAAGCCACCACCTGCTGAGAATGATTTTTTCAAAATACATACAAGAATTATTGATCATGTTATGGATAACTACTATGTTGGGGATGGAACTGTCCATCTCGGTGATCATTTACTCTTTATACACGAATTATGCGGGTTGTTCAAGTGTGCAGGTATTACTACAGATCAAGTCAAGAAGAAGTTATTCTCATTATCACTGAAAGGAAGAGCTAAGGAATGGTATAAGCTGCTAAAGAATGGTCAAGCTCTGGAATGGGAGGAAATAGTGCCTCTCTTTTATTCAAAGTTTTATCCTCCTAGTGAGATTCATAAAGATCAGAATCAAATATACAACTTTTGGCCTCTTGATGGAGAGAGTACAGCTCAAGCTTGGGGGAGATTGAAGTTACTAATGCTCAAATGTCCCATTCATGAGCTCCCCAACAATATTATTATCAACAACTTTTATGCAAGGCTCCCTCTACATGATAAAGATTTATTGGATGCTTCTTGCGCTGGATCATTCACTCGCATGGAACAAGAAGCTAAATGGGACCTTCTGGACCGTATTCAAGACAATGCTGAAGCTTGGGAGAATGACAAAGGTATAAAGTTAGGTATAAATTATGATTATGAATGCATTGAATCTTTTATGGGAACTGATGACTTTCAAAATATTAAAAATGCTTATGGTCTAGACTCTCAAGCTATTGCTTCTTATTTTAAGGCTTTTGCTTCTTACATTGAAGTGCCTAAAAAGAAGTGGAATAAGTATCATGAACCTTATAAAGATATTGCTAAGAGTGTTCCTGCAAGAAATACTGAAGTTTATGTTGCTAATCATGTCTTACCTGAGCCTTACATTGAGAAAATGCCTTTCCCAGTTAAGGTAAAGGAACATTCTATGATAGCTAGTATGGTTAATGAAAGTATGAGAAAAGCTGTTGAACCTCATAAACAAATGGTTGATGAACCTATAATAGCAAATGTGAAAGACTTTGTCACTAAATATGAAAAAGAGGGACACACTATCCTTTGTAAGGATACCTCTAATATTGTTTCACATAGTAGTGTTATGAGAGCTAGTATTCATGTGTTTTCTGTTAGAATAAGTGATCATTGCTATGATAGTCCTTGTGATAGCTATATTGTTAAGTTTATGCATGATACTGAAAGTTACTATGAGAGAGGGAAAAGTGTTCTTATGTATCTCAATTATATCAAGTTTCCTCGTTTTATGCTGAAAGTTTTTATATTGCGCTTCTTTTGCCTTCTTATGCAAGTTGCCTTTGGTTTCAATAACTTGTTTGTTTACAAAATCCCCTTGCATAGGAAGTGGGTTAGACTTAAATGTGTGTGTTTTTGCTTCTTAATGCTCTCTTTCACTTCAATTCATATCCCTATGAGAGCTTCTTCAAAATTATCATGCCCATCTTAATGGCTATAAAGAAAGAGCTTTATGGGAGACAACCCAATTTGTTTTTGCTTTCAGTTTGTTTTTGTTTCTTTGAGTCTTGGAAGTTATTACTTCGATAATAACCGCTCCTTATCTGTTTTGTTTGGTTTTTGTGTCAAGATCAACCTCTAATGAGAGAGAAGTAAGATTTGGGGAAGTTGCTGTCCCGAAACAGATTTTTGTGCTTCACCGTAAAAATTCGTGAGAGATCTCTGTATGTCGGATTGAGCTGTAATTTTTTGTGCTTCTGCCCCAGGTTGTTATTTAACTTTCTTTAGTTTTGCACTTTTTGATTTGAGCAACAGAAGATTTTATAAAAAATTGATCTTTACCTGATGGTCTGTTTTGACAGATTTAGCCACTCTTGCATTTGCTTCTTTATTCGATTTCCTTTTTGAATTCTTTTTGGGTTTTCGGAAGGAGTTGCTACAGTAGCCTATTATTTGATGGTTTTCAGTTGAAGTTGGACTCAAAAGGTTCTATCACTTTACTTATACTAATGTTGCTAATAAGAACTGTGTGAAGTTTTGTGTGAAAGAAATTTCCAGGAAGTGGAGATAATGGTGTAATAAGAAAGAGAAGGGTTTTATGACTCAAGTAATAAGTGTATGAAGATGAAGATATTGATGCCTTTGAAGTTATAACTCTGGATAAATTCATTGAGGACCAAATTCAGAGACCTGTAGAGTCTGTTTCCAACTAGGTGGGGAGGTCCGGATTACAGAGGTTCAAGGCCCTAAAGGTGAAGGAAGTCTGGAGGACAGGATGGAAGCACTGGAGCAAGAAGTCTTTAGGTACAGGAAGATGGCGGAGCACGAAGTGGATATCATCCATAAGATTTATTTTGAACTCATCATCGAGCACCAAAAGGAGACTGCTGAACTCAAGGATGAAGTCCTCTCACTCCGCCAAACAACCAACAAACTGCAAGCACAGTTCTATGATGTTCAAAATCAAAATTGTGAGTATGAGGCTAGATTTAAACACGTAACTGCTGCTGCAAGTTTCAGGATGTTGGAAACCACGATGTCCTTTGTTGATGGGAAGCATTTACCCTGGAAGACGGACAAAGATGAGAAGACACCACCACCACCAAAGGAGTAATTCGTCATCAGGTTTGGCATCCCCTTGGTTTGTTCCAAGCTTGGGGGAGTGACACGGTATCACATCACTATCTTCTATCTTTTTACCTTATTAGTAGAGTCATATCATGAATAGAGGAGTTATTATGTAGTATGGTTTGCATTATGGAAGTGTCCCCTCTCTCGTTAGATGTGTATCCCTTGGTGTGAGTTGCCGTTATGGAATGTTAATGAGAAGTTCTATCATTCACTCTTTTGCATAGCTTATATTAGTTTTCAATTCGTGGTTATATGATTGATCTTGTTGTTAGTATTGGTATCACTTTGGGATCATTGAGTTAATTTAGTTGGTTTTGGCAAACCTAGCTCGGTAAGTAGCAACACCTTTTTGAGAGTTGAAAAGGAAAAGATAGAAGTACTCTAAAGAAAAATAATTTCATCATCTTTCTTTCTTGATTTGCCCATAATTCTAGTATTCTCTAGTTAAGATCTTTTGTGCTTCCAAGGAAGATTGCATGTTTGTCTTTATCATTTGTATGTTTGTTTGTTTCCTTCAACTCTTGTACTTGCTACCCAGCCTTGCTAGCCAAAAACCTGTACTAAGAAGGTATTCTTCTCATGCATCCACCTCCTTTAAACCAAAACCTTTGCCATTTGTGTCCACCATACCTACCTAGTAGCATTATTGCTATTCCAAGTAAATTCTTGTTTTATCTACCTCCCAAATTAAACTTGTTATGTGAAAATTAGTGATTAAAGCTCTCACGAACTTGATGGCACACTTTACTTTCTTGCACTTAATAAACTTGAACCATTGTGCTCACCTATGTTGCGTATATGCTTGCTCTTTGTAAGTTGTGAATTAGCAGAACCATGCTGTCATGGGGAACGCTTTCAACATTGCACTGGTACTTTGTACCAAGTTGATATCATGTTCTTTTGTCTATGGATGTCGTCGGTGTGAAATGAAAGGGGAGCTTGTAAGTCCATGGAGTTATGCATATGTGTTAGAGAAACGCCTGGGCCGCTGGTCTAATCCATGCTGACATGGTGGAAACCTGCAGCGTAACCATAACGAGTATCTATGAAGCATTCTTCTTATAAAAAAAGAGAGAGATTGAGAAAAAAAAGAGATATTATGAAAAGAGGAAAGAGAGAAAAAAGCACCATATTCCCATGGTAAATAAGAAGATTGCTGAGATACTTGTTGTCTGCTTGCCTTGTCATTTTGATATGGGGATTCTTCCGTATCATCGGGCAAGGGGTACCCCGTTGGCGGTTCTCAATGATACACATATGCTTACGATGACAAGAACTTACCGGTGACTAAACTTGAGTAGCATGAGGAGCGGCCCTCGTATTCAAGGGACATGAGATTCTCAACTTACAACTTGTCAATGCATATCCTCATTTTTGATCACTTTAACCTTAATCACCTAAAGATGCCTATGATAGAGGTAATGAGAGCTGAAAGCTAGTAAGTATCATAATTTTTGGGAGCTCTTTATGAGACTTGCAATCCCTGCTTCCCTCAGCGAAGGGCCATTCTTTTACTTTGTAGTTGAGTCAGTAAACCTATTCCCTTCTACCTCAGCAAGTATTTTGAGTTGATGTGTTTCATTCATCCATATGATGATTTATTCAATCATGTCTTATGTTCCTTGTTTTGCACATTGCTCTTATCTTGATGTTTACTACTTTGAAAGCTTTCATTGAAAAAACAGCTATTTGTGAACTCCAGCAAATTATCAACTATTCTTCGACCAAGAGCTAAGTTTGGCATTACCAATTATGATTCACTTTATGTATCTTCATTGTGTTTCCTTTACTCACTGCAAGTTGAGTTATATAATAGTGAGTTGTCTTCTATTATGATCTATGTATTTGATGAATGTGATGCTTCTTGTCCGTATTCTTGTATCGACTCTTCACTCCATAAACTTGAGGTCGTGTTTATTGAGCTCAGTTTCGCTTGGGGACAAGCGAAGTCTAAGCTTGGGGGAGTTGATACGTCCATTTGCATCACTATTTATGTCTTAATTCACTATTATTCATTGATATATTTCGTATTGAGAGGTGATACTTATGTTATTTCATCTATTTTTGCATGGTTGATAACTTTTGGAGCATGGACCGCTGCAGTCAGGATTCTGATGGAAAAGGTGTTGTTTGGAGGCAAAATTCGCGAAGATCAGAAAATCCAGGAAAATATATGGAAAATCCTATTTTTTCAGAAGACTAAGGATGCCAGAAGATGGAGTGGAGGTGGGCCACAGGGGGCCCACACCACCCCATGGCGCGGGCAGGCCTAGGCCGTGCTTGGAGGTGGTGTGGCCACCCTGGCCCACTCCAGCATCTCCCCTCTAGCGTATATTAACCTCCCGAAACCCTAAGACTCGGGGAGCGAGCACAGAAACATTCCGCCGCCTCTGCGGGGCGGAAAACACCAAGAGAGAAAGATCCCTCCGGCAGACAGATTTCTGCCAGAGGAATTCCTTCCCGGAGAAGGGAGATCGTCGCCATCAACACCACCATCAAGCTGGACTTCATCGGGATCATCATCATCACCACCATCATCATCACCATCAGCACCCTCATCACCATCACCATATTGCTGTAACAATTGCGTTGAATCTTGCATAGTTCATAGGGGAAACTTTCCCGGTGTTGATTACTCTTTGTAGTTGATGCTATTAAGTGAACCATTGAATTATTGTCCATGTTCAGATTGTTATACATCATTATTCCATCTCTGATCATGATCCATATGATGTCTTGTGAGTAGTTCATTTTGTTCTTGAGGACATGGGAGAAGTCTTATTGTTAGTAGTGGAGTTGCGTTGAGAAAGATTCAATAGATTGTTATTTAAGTTGTGGTGTACTTCTTCTAGTGGTGTCATGTGAACGTCGACTACATGACACTTCACCTATATGGGCCTAGGGGAATGCATTGTGTATTTGGCTACTAATCGTAGGGATTGCCGGAGTGACAGAAACCTGAACCCCCGTTAGGAAACCATTGCACAAGTGACGTAAGGATCTTAGAGTTTAAAGTTGTGGTTAGGTTTCTACCTTAATTACTTTCTTGTACGTACGGATGTTTGCAATGGGTTTAATCACAAGTATGTATTAGTCTTGGATGGGGCGGTACATTAGCACAGGTTCACCCACACAACACTTAGCAAGCTAAAGAAGATTAATCAGCTATATGAAGTGAAAGCACTTGACAGTCTTACCCTGTGTCCTCGAGAACGTTTGGTCATCTATAGAAATACAACCGGCTTGCCCTTTGCTGCATAAAAGATTGGGCCACTTGCTGCATTTATTCCTACTGTCTTTTATTTACTCGTACTTTGTTTATTTGCTTTATCAAAAACCCCTAAAAATCCGTTTGCTAAGTATTTGCAGAGAATTCCTGATCCATACCACTAGCCAGCACCTTCTGCTCCTCGTTGGGTTCGACACTCTTACTTATCGAAAATACTGCGATACACCCCCTATACTTGTGGGTCATCAGTTATATCCAGCGAGTGAGTGAAGAAATGGCCGTCCACATTCTTTTATCATAAGGACAAACCGGCTCCTGGCAAGCAAGAAGCATTGTCGGATTTCGTCGATGGAGCTACAACTCCCCAAGAGTCCTGGGACGCTGATCCGCCGACTCTCACGGATGACCTGATCCTTGCCAAGCGACGGATCGAGTACTTGAGAAACACAAGGGTTTGAAAGGATCCGACCTTGTCCATTGCTGGCCCGCACACCGGATTCAGCCCCTCCAACACCACGGTGATCATCTCATGCATACGATTACCAACAGTAAGAAATATAGCCTGAGAATTAGCCCAAAGTCAATCCCGGATAAGGAGTACGAATCTTGGATCAAGTGGCTGATTAAGGAGCGGGTTAAGAGGAAAATTCTGGAGATCTCTCTAGATATGTATACAGCTGAAAACCCTCTTACTCCAGTAAGTTTTCTGACTTACTCTTTCTTACTGTCAAATTAGTTATCCATTTGCAATACTGAGATATTTCTTTGCCTTTTAGCTTGCTGACCTCCCCGAGTTGGAGCTTGCTCCTCTTGAGGGATATCCACCTAAGGATTCGGTTCCTCAGGAGGATCAAGAACTTGAATTACTGCCGGATGCGTTTACCCGTAAACGCAAAACTCCGGCTATTTCTATTGGCATGAAGGAAGTGCCTGTTGTGAAGAGGTAACTTTCCTCACAAGGTCTCTCATTTTATTTTACGATCTTTCTGAATTGTGACGATCTTATTCAGTCACTCTTCAGAGCTAAACAACTTGCGAAGGGCAAAGGGAAAGGAAATACGGAAAAGATCATGTGCCAGTCAAAGTTAGTTTTGACTTTGCCTGCTCCCTCGCCTCTGACTCCTATGCCAAAGCCCTCTACAACACCGAAGGTTACCTCATCTCCTCGTGCTGCAGAAGATCCGGCTCAGCACTCAGAGCTAGCGATCCTTGGCTCTCAAACCGACATCACCATGGGTGATTTGGCAACTGATAAGGGTGAACCCTCAAAGAGTAATGATCCCTCAGTAGAAACTTTTGCAGATAACCTCCTGAACAATCCGGGTATCGCCAAACTTGGCATTACTTGGAAAACTGCAGAAGAGATCCAGAAATTGGCTCTCCACTATTTGGAGAGACGAAACATCACTGCTGAGGAGGAGGCACAAGAAGCCGAGGACATCAAACCCATCGAGCTTCTTGACCAAGTTCGTCTTCGTGACGACAAGCTGAAGGATGGCATGGATCCTCCACCGCTAGTAATCTCTCTGTCTCTCGCCGAGAAGGTTTCTTCTGAGGTGAATATGAGTCTCAACAAGTTAACCCATGAACACCATGTAAGTCAAAATTTGACTCTCTTTTTACTTTACTTTATATCATATCCCCTAGCCCCAAGCATGAAGTTGGATAGGAAATCTAAATTTGTACTTTCATAGGATGCCAAAGAACGAACTAGTATAGCCCCCAAGGCTCGCGCTGATATTTAGTTAAGATATTAGCCCAAGTCTTTAGTAGACTTCTGACTCTGGGTATTATCTGACTTACAGAAAGTTAATGCTTATAACTAGGAATTGTTGAAGAATATCTGCAATAAACAAAGAGAGATCAGAGCTCTCCGTCTATAAAATGCCAAACTGAAAATTGCCAAGGATGAAGTTGAAGCTAATCATTTTAGTCCTCATGCTTATTGTTTGATTTTATGACTCATAGCTGAATTTTTATTCGACTTCTGTCTTGCTTTTACAGAACTAGTAAAACGGTCCTCCAAAATGATTGAAGAGGCTGAGAATTTCAAAACCCTAGAGGTGGAAAATGCCGATTTAAGGAAAGAGCTAAATAAGCTTAAGGAAGATCATGAGCGCAGTATTAACAACATTATTGAATCATCCAACATGGCCACCGAAGAACGTGATCGTAAGATTGCTATCCAGGATAAGAAAATTTCGGATTTGAAAGATGATCTGGACAGAGAGAGGGACACCAGCAAGGCTCTCTAGGATGAACTCCAGAGTCTTCGAGCGGAGAAAGCCAAAGTTTATGATGCCATCTTTGGTAAATTTTCCTGTCTCTGACCTTTCTTTTTTACGACTCTAGGAGTTAAGATATATTTATGACTTTGCTTTATGTATGCAGGTCCTTTGAATATGCTGGATTCTCCCTCTTCTGAATCTCGTACCAGCCAGCTTACTTCAGTCGGAGATCTACTTCATGATTTCCGCCAGTCACTGGAGGACATTAGTGAAGCTATAAGGGTTTCTGACATGAATAGAATGTTTGCCTTTAAAGTGCGGGACAAGGCAAAGGAGATACCTCAGCTCATCCAAGATTGGAACATGTATTATGCGCGAACTGCTGCACAGAATGCCCTGACCATGGTTATGAGCCACCATGGAAGCACAGAAATATGGCAAGTAACCAAGGATTATTCAACTATTGATGAAGACGGCAAGGAGAAGAACATCATGGATGCTTGTCCTAGATATGGGTGTCGTGTGGCTGAGCTGACCAGTTACGACAAGCCATTCTTCACTCCCTTGGAAGCGCCATCTCTGCCTCAAGGAGTTGTTGAAGCTTCCGACGATGAGCAGACCGAGTCTAATATCCTCGTCGCGGAAAGATATCAAGGCGGAGGAGATGTTACCAGTGAGCCGGCTGATCCTTCATCTTCACCTGTGGCATAAGAAATGCTAGAAAAACAATGTATTATTCTGATAAACAAATCTTTATGTACTAACTAATATATTTATTTTGATGTGCTAGCTAGTAAGATCGTAATGCTTTTACTCCTTTAGCACTTTAATTTTGTAAAAAAAAATCGTGCGTGAAAATTACGTAAGCACTTATTTTGTTTGTACTTATCGTTTATTTGGCTTTCTACCTCGTTCCTTTTGTGAGCCAGGAAACTTTCAGCACGGAAACTTTGCCGAGCAACGGAGCTCAATTGCTAAACCATCTTAAACTCGGAAACAAAGTCGGATTCCAGTACCAACAATTCACTACTTGGAAAATACCCACGTTTGGCAATCAGACCAAAACCAAAGTACAAACATGAAATTTGATTTATACCCGAAGGTAGTGTTTTTAGAATTAGAAATCTAACCAGAATAAACATGAGCATAAAGTAATTTCAAGTATTCTAGGATTTTCGACTTATGTCATGATCATTCAGAAATAAGATGGTACTATAAAATTCTCAGAAAAATATTGAGGCAACCAATACTTTATTTCTCATTGAACATGTACATATATATGATTACAAAGAAAGATAATTTTAAGAATAAAAGGGACATCGCTGAGCAATATTCTACGGTCTGTCTAATTCTTCCAGGTTTGTACTGCCTCCGGCCCTCTTTCTCTTCTTAGTAGCAGGTTTTTCATTGACTAGCTTTATATCAGTTTGGTAGTAAGAACCATTGTGCAACACTCGACTAACAAAAAAGGGCCCTTCCCAAACTGGGGAAAGTTTGTGCTTTCTTTTTTGCACAAGCCGGAGAACCAAGTCGCCCTTATTGAAAGATCGATTCTTGACTCTCTGACTATGATACTTGTGTAACTTCTGCTGATAGGCTGTTGAACTCTGCTCAGCAACGACACGAACTTCCTCGATTATATCAAGATCATCTTATCGAGAAACCTCGACATCCTCTTCGATATACGCAACAACTCGGGGAGAAGTATGGATCAAATAAGTAGGAAGAACTGCTTCTGCGCCATAGACCAAGAAGAAAGGTGTGTACACTGTTGACCTGTTCGGAGTTGTTCTCAAGCTCCATATCACAGACGGCAATTCATCTGCCCAAGCCCCCACAACACGGTGAAGTGGTGCTTCGAGTCTTGGTTTGAGGCCTTGAAGGATTAACCATTTGACCTTTCGACTTGTCTGTTGGCTTGTGGATGTGTGACCGATGTAATATCAAGCCAGATTTTTTGATCGTTGTAGAATTCGGTAAGTTCTCCCATAGAAAATTTTTCTCCTATTGTCCGTAATAATATTGTGCGGATAACCGTATCGGATTACGATGTCCTCGATGAATCTTTTGGCTATTGCTCCATCACAATGTGTGATGGGTTTAGCCTCAATACATTTTGTGAACTTATCACCATCACTAAGAGGTGAGTAAGTCCACTTGGAGCCCGTTTAAACGGCCTACCATGTTAAGCCCCCAGACCGCGAAGGGCCATGTTATCGGAATTATTCGCAACTGATCAACCGGAACATGGGCTTGTTTAGCGTATTTTTGGTAGCCTTTGCACGTATTGACAAGCCATTCAACATCTGCCTTAGCTGTAATCTAGAAAAATCCGTGTCTAAAAGCCTTTGCCACTAAAGATCTGGCTGCGGCATGATGTCCGTATTCGCCTCTGTGGATCCCCCTTAGGATTTCCACTCCTTCTTCTGGAGAAACACATCGCTGAAAGACCCCAGACACACTCTGCTTATAAAGCTCACCATTTATTATCGTATAGGTTTTTACTCATCGGACGATCTGCCGGCTCAGAACCTCATCTTCGGGTAATTTTCCGTCTACCAAGAAATCAAGGTAGGGTTTTGTCCAGCTGGGAATCATAGCTAGAACTGCTATTAACAGTGAGTCGGATTTGGTCGGATACTCCTCGTCAACTCCTGTGATAGAGGGAACTTTAAGGTGTTCTAGAAAAGCACCACCCGAGACCTTTTTCCATGCAGAGCCTATTCGAGATAATGCATATGCTTCCTCATTTTCTGTTCGAGGGATGTGTTGAACCTCAAACCCTTCGAATGATTTAGATAATTCATCCACGATAGCCCTGTACGCTGCCATGTGCTTGTTTGTATTACAGTGATCCAACACTTGTTGAGCAACAAGATCTGAGTCTCCATAACACATGAGTCGTCAGATGCCGACATCCTTAGCAATCTGGATTCCATGCAGCAATGCTTCATATTCGACAATGTTGTTTGTCGCCGTGAAGTGGATCTGCAGCACATAGAAAAGCTTATCTCTTTGGGGTGATTTGAGCACCACGCCAGCCCCCGAGCGCTTTAGACCCATCAAAATGTAAGGTCCAATATTCTGACTCTGATAGGGTCATGTTCTCCGTTGTCTCTGTCCAATCAGCAACAAAGTCAGCAAGGATTCGGAATTTGATTGATGTGTGAGGTTTATACTCGATATCGAAAGCTGGCAGCTCTATTCCCCACTTTGCGACACATCATGTGGCGTCGCTGTTGTTGATTATGTCTCTCATGGGAGCTGTGCTCACCATGGTAATCTAGTGCTCCTGAAAAAATGTCGTAGCTTTCTAGATGCGAAGAACACACTATAGTCTAGCTTTTGATAGTGCAGATACCACTGTTTGGATTCAGTCAAGACCTCGATGAGGTAGTAGGTCGGACGCTACACCAGGTGTTCCTGTTTTTCCTCTGGCCGTTCCACCACCATGACATCGCTGACAACTCTATTTTTTGCAGCTAGATAGAGCAACATTGGTTCCTAAGGTTCCGACGCTGCAAGGATGGGAGCGAACGAGAGTACTATTTTCATATCTTGTAGTGCAGCTTCAGCTTCATTAGTCCAGACAAACTAATTTGGTCTTTTTCAGGAGCTTGTAAAGTGGTGCGTCTGTCTCAGCGAGCCGTCTTACAAACCGACTGACTGCAGCAATGCAACCAGTTAGTCTTTGTACGTCCTTTAGGCGAGTTGTCCTAGAAATGTTGAGTATAGCCTTTATCTTGTCTCGGTTCACCTCTATGTCTCTTTGAGACACGATGAAACCTAACAATTTTCCGGCGGGTATTCCAAAGAAACATTTCTTCGGATTAAGCATTATGTTGTATTTGCATAGATTGGTGAATGTTTCCTCCAAGTCGGAAATTAGCGTTTCCTTCTTTTTGGACATTACCGCTATATCATCCCCATATGCATGTACGTTGCGTCCAATTTGATCATGGAGGCAATGCTGCATAGTGCGCTGGTACGTAGCTCCTACGTTCTTGAGCCCAAAAGGCATGGTAACAAAACATAAGGTTTTGAAGGGGGTTATGAATGAACTTTTAGTTTATCTGATTCCTTCATCTAGATTTGGTGATAACCGAAATATGCATCGAGAAAACATAGGAGTTACGAGCCTGACGTAGAGTCGATTACTTGATCAATTCTAGGTAGAGCAAACAAATCTTTGGGACAAGCCTTGTTCAAGGTAGTATAATCAACACACATCCTTAAATCAGTGGTGTCCTTTTTAGGGACCATTACAGGATTGGCCGACCACTTAGTGTGGATGACCTCTTCTATGAATCCGGCTAACTCGAGTCGGGCTAGTTCTTTAGCTATCGCTTTTTTCTTTTCATCACCGTTGTAGAGACTGTTTGACGAGTTTAGAGTTTGGGTGTACATTTAAAGAGTGCTCCACAAGTTCCCTAGGTACTCCGGTCATGTCAGAAGGTTGCCATGCGAAGATACCTTTATTAGCTTGGAGGAACTCGACGAGCGCGCTTTCCTATGCACGATCTAAACCTACACCTATCTACGTCACCTTGGAGGGATCTCCTTCCTGCAATGGCGTTGTCTTCATCTCTTCCGATGCCTTGAAATCCGGAGTTGGCTTCGTCACCTCCCTCTTTGTCGCGGGCATCTCGGACGGGTCGATGGTCTTTTTGATCTCCTGGTACTCCTGGGTGTGCAATATAGCTTCAGCAAAGGCGGCATTTTCATCTTCGCATTCTCTGCCTTCTTTGGGTCTCCCCTGATGGTGATCACGCCCTTGGGACCTGGAATTTTCATCATATTGTAAATGTAACACGGACTAGCCATAAAAGCCCAGTAAGCCGGACGTATGAAGATAGTGCGGTATGCGCTCTTGAACGGGACCACTTCGAAGGAGAGTGCTTCCGTCTGATAATTCTTTGGAGTTCCAAAGGTAACATCCAAAGTGATCTCTCCTAGAGAATTTGCTTGTCTTCTGGGGACAACTCCGTGGAAAACCACAGATCTATGATTTAGCTGTGTCTCCAAGAGCCTCATCCGACGCAGCGTTTCGGCATAGAGGATGTTGATGCTGCTGCCGCCGTCCATGAGGGTCTTGGAGAAACCATAGCCGTCAATAAATGGATTGATGACTAGAGCATACTTTCCTCACCTGTGCAACTTAGGCGGATGATCGCCACGGTCAAAGGTGATTGTTACTTCCGACCAGTCCAAAAACCGGGGGACAACCGGAATAGTCGTAATTGAGCTCATGGAGTACTTCCTTCTTGACTTTGGCTGGTTGAGACCCAAAGAAAGTGACATAAGTGTCTTTCTTCGTTGGGAAGGTCTTCTTTCCATCCGACTTGGGATTTGAGGCTTCTGCCTCCTCCATGTAGGAATCTTCCTTGGTCTCTTTTTCTTTGTCAGAATTTTTCTTTCCTTTTCGTTGCTTGGCCCTATAGCCAGCTGATACGTTGCTAACATATCCATAATTTTTGATGTTCCATGCTTAGTTTTATCTACTTTCTTATGTTTTATCCATACTTTGGAGTACTTTTTATACACTTTCTTGGACTAACCTATTAACAAGATGCCATAGTGCATGTTGCTTGTTTTCTGCTGTTTTTGGTTCCAAGAAAGTCAGAAAATAAATATTCTCGGAATCGGACGGGACAAAAGCCAAAGTCAGTTTTTCACCGAGGGGGACACGGAGCCAGAATACGAGACGGAGAGGGGCCAGGGGCGGCCACACCACCTGGCCGCGCGGCTAGGCCTGACCCGCGCCGGGGGGTGGTGCGGCCACCCAGGGCACCCCCTCGGCCTTCCCTTTCGCCTATAAGATGCCTCCGATACAGAAACCCTAAGTACCCGATCAAAATTCTACGAAAGAGTCTGTAGCCACCGCCATCTCTATCCCTAGATCGGGAGGGATATGAAACTCTTCCCGGCACCCTACTTGAGGGGAGAATTCAGCCTAGAGGCCTTCTTCATCACCATGCCTGCCTCCGGTGTGATGCATGAGTAGTTCATCCCTGGACTACGAGTCCATGTAGTTGCTAGATGGTTGGTTCTTCTCCTTTGTGCTACCATGTTTAGATCTTGTGAGCTCCGTTCATGATCAAGATCATCTATTTGTAATCATACATGTTGTGTTTACAGGGATCCGATGGATATTGAGATACTATTTCAGATTGATTATTGATTCTATCATGTCTTTGTTATTTGTGATCTTGTATGCTCTCCGTTGTTAGTAGCTATCTTGGCCGAGTAGATGCTAGCAACTCCAAGAGGGAGTATTTATGCTCGATATTGGGTTCATGCCTCTAGTAATCTGGAGAAGTGACAGAAATCTCTAAGGTACTAGATGTGTTGTTGCTACTAGGGAGAAAACAACAATCTTTTGTTTATAAAACAATCGTATTGTTTACTTTACACGCAATGCTTAATGCAATTATCTGTTGCTTGCAACTTAATACTGGAGGGGGTTCGGATAATAACCTGAAGGTGGATTATTAGTCATAGATGCAGTTGGATTACGGTATATGTATAATGTTGTAATGCCCAATCAAATCTCATAGGAGTCAAGATAATTAGTATATGCATGTATGCTTTCTTGGTGTCTGTCAATTGCCCCGCTGTAATTTTTTCACCCAACATGTCATCTATCTTAAGGAAAACCACCACTAGTGAACTATGGACCACGATCCTTTCTTTTACTATCAATCTACAATCTGCTATTTACTGTTTTCTGTTTACTTTCTGCAAGCTATTACTATCTTTCACACAATACGTTTAATCTTTTGTTTTCAGAAAAACCGGTGAGATTGACAACCTCACTGTAAGTTGAGAGCAAAGTTCTATGGTTGTGTTGTGCAGGATTCCAAGTTGGAAACAACACCTTAGAGGTGTTTTGTAACACCCTAGTTTTAGCTGATGTCTAATTAGGGTTTAATGTGCATTACATGAGCATCATCTTTTAAAATGTGCATGAAAAAGAACAAAGCAAAACCCTAAAACCCTACTTCTTCCCTCTCTTTAGAAACCCTTCTCAAATGGTTTTGTTTTTCAAAAATTACAAAGAAATGTGGAGCCCAAACAGTATAGAGGGCCCCCAAGTGTTTCAAAAGTTATTTGTAATCCTCTAATATTTTTGGAAGATTCAAATCAGAAAAGGATTTGGAAATACAAACTCAAGTGAGAAAACAGAAAAAGAAAAATGGTTTCAATAAAAAAATGCAGCCAGAGAGCAGTCTGGGCCGCAGCCCATCTAACGTATCCCTCTCCTCAATCTTTTCCGTGGCCCACCTCTGGCCCATCTACAGCCCGTTCCCGGCCTCGTACCGGTTCGGACTTCTTCCCGCTTCGTCGTCTTCAACGGCGACGCCAAAGCAGCTCGCTGTCGACACGCCCGCCGCTCGCCGGTGCCGATGCCCACCTGCGCCAGGATTCGGCGATGGTTGCTGCTCTGGTGTGCTGGTCCTTTAGGGACTTAGCACGACAACTTTTCGTCCATCTACTACAACAAACTCTACTATGACAAGCTTTGCTCGGCTCTGGTGATGGAGGGGCGAGGACTGCGGCGCGCCTTCGACTCGTACTAGTGTTCGTAGTCGTCGCTAGGTGGTCCAATGGCCTATTTGTAATTTTTATTACTTTTGGGACTCTTTATACTGCTGTTGATGATTATTAATATATCGGTGGAATTTCACAAAAAAAAATAGAAAAGCAATTTTCCTATAATAAAAGTTTTTTTTGAGGTAGCCTACAATAAAAGTTTTGTATAGGAGATATGCTTGTGTTTATTGTTAGAAATAATCCATTATAAACATATTTTTGTTGTCTAAGAGAAGACTGTCTTCTTTTTTTGAGGGAAGAGAAGACTGTCTTCTTTATCATTGTACCTGCCCTTAGCAGTACAATCAGTGTGTAGCGGTTGAAATGAAGTGTGTATTAAGCAAACACTGCACTCTGATCTTAATACCGATAGATCAGATCACACCAAACTCAACCTCCCAGAAGTCTGCTTCTCCTCCCCAAGTCTCGCCTGTCCCTCGCCCCTTCTAGAACCTTCCAATGCCGCTCCACCACCCCAAGCACCGACACCACCACGACGAAGACGTCCTCCCCTACCACCGCTCCGACGACGAGGCCAAGCCGCGCCGCCCGTACGCCCCTTCCAGCTTCCCTTCCTCCCCTGCCTCAGCCGCCTCCCCCCACCGCCTTCTCCTCCTCTTCGCCGTCGTCTGCCTCCTCCTCGCCGTGGCCTCCCTGTCCTTCGCCGTCTCCGTTAGCCGCCGCCCTGCTCCACTCCAGCCGCCACCCGCCACCGTAGCCTTCCGCTGCGGCCGCGTGGAGGACTCCCTACGCTCCTTCCTCGCCTCCTCCCGGAACTACTCCGCCGGCGACCGGGAGAAGGTGCTCGCCGTCGTCGGCGTCCACACCGAGCTCGGATCCGCCGACCTCCGCGCTGCGTTACGTGCCACCTGGTTCCCGCCCAACCCTGAAGGCATCGTAAGGTTCCGTGTGATTCTCCATTCATTCGACTTGGATCTCGTTGGATGCTTGCTTGCTCTAGTTTGCTGCTACTCTTGTGGTGCTTCACATATAAGCTTCTAGCAGTGTGTATAGCTTATACCACCATGAGGATCTGTTAAGACGATGTTTGTAGTTGCTGTTACCTGCCTGCATTGCTCTAATGAAGCTTCGAGTAACGCGAGATCTGTTTGAATCACTAATGATGCCTGCACTCAGTACTCTAGGCTCTATTCCACTAATTTGATGTTATTTTGTGATTGGTTTCTTGTATAATTGTAAATTTTCTGGATTAATAGTAGGTCAGGTCGGGATGGTTCGTACACACCAGGGCTGCCACACTTTTTTGCAGTTTTTCTTTGGCATGGAAGTTAAGCGTGGGTTCTTTCTCGCATTGTTTGAAGAACTAGCAGCATCGTAAGATTAGTAATATTAAAGTTAGTGTAATAATATTTATAGGGATTTTTTGCAATTCCATCTTCTAGTTTACGCAACAGAGTATGTTCGTAAGCTACAATTGAAACTTACGGGCACATTACAAACTTCTGCATATTAAAACTTCCCTGAAATTCATAATGGTTGTACACCAAGACTCAAAAAATCAACGATTAAAGTAAAATGTAGTTCACCGACACGCAATGCCACTCATTATGCGCCCTCCTAGGAGAAAATACAGGTGCACAGATTATTTAGCAGGGGCTCCAAAGTGAAAATAAAATGGCACTAATATTCATCAACCCAGTTTTCCACTAACTTGCCCGTTTACTCTGGATTGGAGAAATGCTCATGTTGCAGTATTCTGAGGGCAGAGGGGACCTGGTTCTTACGAAGGTTTTTCCTCTTACCAAGTGAACACAAATCCAATTGATTGCTCTGTGACCAAGCAATGTAAAAAAGAAAGGTGACTTGGTACAAAGTTTGTAGAATACACAAGTCAACAAACTTCATTTTGCTGCTTTAGATGTAAGAATGTGTTGGTGTCTTGGTGAGAAGGGATAGGAGGCTAAATGGATTTATTATTTCAAGATCTGTTCATATTCTTTGCTATGATTCTTTTTTTTTGGCTGCCCTTATAGATATATTTGTGGTTTTATCAATTTCATGAGAACTTCCAGATTTTAGAAAGCCCTTTTATTATGTGAGACTAGAAAACATTATCTCATTTTTATGCTCACTGGCTCTCCCATTGATTCTGCAGTTTGGAACATAGATTTGGTTTAGCATTTAGGTTTGTCATTGCAAGGACAAAAGACAAAGAAAAAATGGCAGATCTTCAGAAAGAGGTAGACCTGTATCATGACTTTCTGTTTATTGATGCTGAAGAGGGTATGAAGCCCCCACAGAAGATGTAAGTTGTTCTCTGTACCCTTGCATTTCTACCTGTGAACTTGCATCTGATTAATCTTGTCTACCCCGTTTGTTGGCCATGCTATAGGTTAGCATATTTTAAAGCAGCTTATGAGATGTTTGACGCCGAATTCTATGTCAAAGCTGATGACACTATCTATCTGCGCCCAGGTTAAATTCGTGTTTACAATGTACTCCCTCCGATCCAAATTAATTGACTCGAATTTGTCTAGATTCGGATGTATCTAGACATGTTTTAGTGCTAGATACATCCGAATCTAGACAAATCCAAGTCAATTAATTTGGATCGGAGGGAGTACCAAAACTGTTGCTTAGATAGTTAGATCTGTTTTATAGTATTCTTGTCACATTTCTGTGCCAGATAGACTTGCTGCTCTCCTGGCGAAGGACAGACCTCATGTTCGGTCTTACGTTGGTTGCATGAAGAAGGGACCAGTTGTCAGTGATCCAAATATGAAATGGTTAGTTGAAACATAAATTGGTTCTAATTTATTTATATTTATGTACATACCACATTTTTTTTTCGAAAAAGTTACTGGATTTTCCATGTCCAAGTTGTACCTCTACCTTGTTCAGTAATCATGTTATCATTTCATGACAGGTATGAAAGTTCATATGGATTATTAGGTAATGAGTACTTCACGCACGCATCTGGCGCACTGTATACTCTTTCTTCGGAAGTGGTGGGAGCTCTAGCTACTGCAAAAAATGATAGGTCAGTCATTTATCTTTCCTTTTTCTTCCTATACAGTGAAAGCTCTAGGAGAATTTAGTTGACCTTTCTTCGTCAACCAAGATACAAAGATAGATATCAATGCAAATACTGCATACAATATACATAAAACATCAAGTAAATCCTTGGTGATCTACATTATATTTAAAGTGATGCAAGCTACATATCGTTTAATATCTTTACTGGTGAGTTATTTATGTTTCTAGCGGAGTCCCAAGGTGCTGTAGCAGATCTAAAATAAACAATGCCACAATACTAAACTATAAAAAATGTGAGTTTCCCATGATTATGTTGCTTACACTTTGCATGAGTACTCAAAATGTGACTCAGTCAAACATGTTAAATCAACCCTATGAAATTGAAATCTATCATGCACAAAAACAACTGGTTATAGCTTTGTCGGCTTATTCATTATGTTCAGATAATTTTTTGTTATTTTTAAAATTGAGTACCAATTTGTACCTGATCAGCAAGCTGTAGATAATGATACTCCCTCCGACCCAAATTAGTTGATTTAGATTTGTCTAAATTCGAATGTATCTAGACTTGTTTTAGTGCTAGATACCTCCGAATCTAGACAAAACCAAGTCAACTAATTTGGGTCGGAGAGAGTATCATAAATGGTATGCGTACATATGTGCTCAAATAACCTTATTCTGCACAGAAGATCACCAAGTCATGTACTGCTAAGGTAGAGGTAGAAGAACGTATCAACAAAACCAGTCCCTCCATTCCAAAATACATGACACTTTAGATATGGATCCAGCTTTAGTTGCTGTTTTTTGTATGTATATTTTAGTAATAAACTGTATTTTTAAAAACCATTTCATGAAAAATGTAATGATAGAATTTGTGGATAAGAATTCTGAATATTTGTTGTTAATTAGTTTTCAAAGGTACTTTAGGCATTATTTTATGTAAATATATGGGCCCCATGGATTTTGCATATAAAGGAATTGGAACATGCACATATCCTTCACTCCACATGTACAGTCTCTGTAGAAATTCCGTGACTTCTGTTAGTAGATTGCACACAGTATATGCCCCTACCTTGCTACTTCACAATGAGAAAACAACTAGATCTAGTATGAGCTGAACAAGGTTATCTGTCAATGGTAGCCATGCTAATGGGATTTTGTTGATTTATTGGGTGCAAGGGTAGCACCCGCCATGCCAAATGTTGCCTTCGAGTAATAAAGACCTAAAAATGTGCACACAAAATCATTGAAACCGGGACAAAAAGAAATCCCCTCTCCCCCGAATATACGAAAACTAGAAAAAACAGAGAGGGGGACAAGGGGTGCCCTCTGCATGACACGTGTCATGCAGGGAAGGGGTGGACCCTCCATGGAGGGTAACCTCCCCCTAGCATGCCTTAATTTAATCCTTTGGCCCCACTTGGATGGCTGTTTCTTAGCCCAAAACCAGTGAAAATGTCTGCTTGGATCGCCGTTTTGTGAAACTCCAAACCAGTCGTTTCCTAACTCCCGCCCGTAAAAGTATAGACACCTCCACAGGTCCTGAGTCTAATCCGACAACATGCAGAGGTTTCTTTCATGCACAGCAATAACTGTCTGTTGGTTTTCACTGGCAGAAGATTCAACTGAGTTTCCAATCGGGGCCTTCATTTTTCTTCTGTTCTCTTTGGTATGATGTTTAAGTTTTGCATGTTCATGTAGTCACTATTTTTTCTTTTTTCATTTCCCAGTTTAAGGATGTTCGATTATGAGGATGTTACCATTGGCTCATGGATGCTCTCTATGAATGTAAATCATGAAGACAACCGTGCAATGTGTGATTCCACATGCACTCCCACCTCCATTGCTGTATGGGACAGCAAGCCATGTTCAGGTATGCAGCCAGTAAAATGCTTGTCTCAAAATATTAATTACTCCCTCCGTCTAGAAATAACTGACTTGAGTTTGTTTAGATATGAATGTATCTATACACTAAAACATGTCTAGATACATTTGAATTTAGACAAAGCTAAGTCAGTTATTTCTGGACGTAGGGAGTATAAAAAGTCCGAAGGAGAGAATGACCATAGTGTCCGTTAAGTCATTTATCTATATGCATCAGCTATTCTGTTACAGTACTGTTATGCATAATGTTTTTTTATTTCTCAAGCCTATCACTATAAATCAAGTTCTTACTATGCAGTACAAAAAGTCTTTGACTGACCATATGTCATGCCTTTTTTGTGGCTTAAGTCCATGCACGGAAATCCAACACATGTTTAAAGTAATCCTTATTTATTACAGGTTCCTGTAACCTCATTGAGAAAATAAAGGAGCTGCACAATACAACTTTGTGCTCGAAAAGCCCAACATTACCACCTGATGTGGAGGAGGAAGAGTAGAACATTGTTATACTGACACGTACATTTTTGGCCCATGAGTGGGCTGTTGTGTGGATGCGATTCTCTCTTGTTGGGAAATTAGATTCATCATCATCCCCTGCAGTTGTATTGTTGTCTCTACTGCCGACCTTGTTTGGATGGCAGTCTTGTTATAGCCTCTTTGCTGCTGGACGATACCTGCTGAAGATACCACCACAAGAACAGTGTGGCACTCCGCATTCTGAGTGTATACCCACAACGGATCAGTTGAAGCGAGCAAGCAACGTTCCTCTTAGGTTCAGATATATTGATAAACTGTCAGATGATAGTTGAAGGATTTGTTCAATCCTGTCGATGTATACGCCAATCATGAACCCGTTACCTCTATAGTTGATGTTCACCGATGTACATACACTACTGTGATCCTTTGTTATGTACCATTGCTTGGGTACGTGACAGCACAATTAGGGTGATTATAGTTGGAGCTATCTGATTCAGGTTGCATTGTATCATTGTAGCGCCACTTTGTGATGATTTCAGTTATTCTCGTTTCTAAGGTACGTACTAAAATACCTGGCAGTACTGCGCATTGGATGGAGCTTTCTTCCTTTTATCTATGTCTGTTCAGCCCTATACTCTTGCCATAGTGCACTTTCCGTTTTAACGGCAGTGGTCCGAGCGTTTTGTTTTTGTTGTGGAGCTGAAGCCAAAATACATCGAACATTCAATACATTTGCATCACCAGAGCGCTGGTGCAGGCGCGCCCACCCTGAAACTGAAATGATGAAGAGGCTTGTCGTTTGGACTTTAGGAGTTGGGAAGGCCAAAGCTGTGTCCCATGCCTACGGCACCACGCGTGCCCTGATACTCAACACCACCGACGCGGCCATATTGCCCGCGGGCACCGCGGCATCGCTATCAATTGCGTATTGAACTGCTCGTGGATTTCAGCTCTGGCTTTGTTATTTCTATGCAAAAAATATACTCCCTCTGTCCAGATACATTTGAATCTAGACAAACCAAAAGTTAGTTATTTCTGGACGAAGGGAGTAGTACACTTTGTCTCAAATTATAAGACGTCTAAAATTAGTCAGAAGTTAACAATTTTCTAAGATCGACAAGTTTATAAAGAAAATAAACATCTGGACTACAATACTTAATCAACATCCATAGATTTACTATAAAGTATATTTTCTCAATATGTCCTTTCAATATTGTAGTTGCAGATTTTTCCCTAAATATTTGGTAAAAGTTAGCACGAGTACTTATTAGTTTTTGGTCAAAGTTCGATGAAACAAACAATATCAAAGTTAGTAGGAGTACTTATTATTATCGAAAAAAATAGAGAAGAAGGCGATCCAGAAGGCGATAATATAACCAATCTAGGGTTCTGTCCCTCTCACTGGCAAGGCTGTTGTTTCGCTCTGTCTCCAGTGGTTGGAGCATTGAAGGTGTGACGGACCACGACCTCTCGCTGACGGGAGATTTTCTGTTGCTTGTTTAGCCTATTTTTTATTGTCTTTTTTAACATGTTGATGCGATGGCTACGTCATGAAGTCAGAATAAGATCCTTCCCGCTCTATCCTCGAGTCCCTTGGTGCATCTAGCAATGATGGAGGGCGCGTGGACGTGTGTGTCCGACGGATCTTCTAAAATCTGGTCCGTTTTCATGTTCGTATGTGGGATTTCAGGTCAGTCTCTTTCGATGTAGGATTATCATCATTGGTGATGGTTAATGCTCTGATTTGCTGGTCTTTTGTGGCAGGGGCGAAGCCAATAGAATTAAGTATTGGGTTCATCTATATAAAATTATGGAGTCAAACTAAATGCTATAATGTGCTAAGTAGCAGTTAGGTTGGATTACAACAGATCCATTGGATTCATTTGAACCCAACTATTACATGGTGGCTCCGCACTGTTTTGTGGCCTTAGGATGACGACTTTCTATTTATCTATGTAACAACTTTACCGTGACAAGCTTTGCCGGTTCCAGTAATGGAGGGCCTTAGGATGGCAGTCTTGTTATAGCCTCTTGCTGCTGGAGGATACCTGCTGAAGATACCGCCACAAGAACAGTGTGGCATTCCGCATTCTGAGTGTATACCCACATCGGATCGGTGCAAGCGAGCAAGCAATGTTCCTCTTAGGTTCAGATATATTGATAAACTGTCAGATGATAGTTGAAGGATTTGTTCAATCCTGTCGATGTATACGCCAATCATGAACCCGTTACCTCTATAGTTGATGTTCACCGATGTACATACACTACTGTGGTCCTTTGTTATGTACCATTCCTTGGGTACGTGACGGAACAATTAGGGTGATTATAGTTGGAGCCATCTGATTCAGGTTGCATTGTATCATTGTAGCGCCACTTTGTGATGATTTCAGTTATGCACGTTTCTAAGGTACTCCCTCCGTTTCAAATTTCAAAAGGGTTTTTATTATTTCTATCACTATGACCAACCAAAAATTCAGTTTTGTCATTTGACTGATCGAAACTTCAAATTTTGCCATTACTCTGTTACGACACTCTTCGTTTTTGCCATTCCGTCATCTTTCTACCGTTAATCTATAATCAGTTTTGCCATTTCAGTTTTTCCACCCCTTTTTATTTAGAGTTAATTTCATTTCTAACATGTACATGCTTCTGACAATATTTAGCCTACGTAATAGAAAGTACTTCCATTTACCCATTTAGTAAAACTTGTGATGATTTTACCCATTCTGAATTTTTACATATTCTATGAAGTGTGATCTCGGCGTATCCGCATCAGTGTCATTATAGTATCTGCGGTTTCGTGACCGCCATAGACCAAGACTAATAAGTTCAATCGGCGGTAGAGCGAGTAGCGACTAGGACTTGTTTGACCCAGAACCAAGCATGGTCTCCGCCGTCGTCTTAACAACGTTTGGCACAAGGTCGCTGATGATCTTGGAAAACTATGGCTCAGGGAGGATTGCGTGGGCCGCATCAGGATGTTTGTCATCCGCCTCTCCATATCGAACACTAGTGGAGTAATCAGGTATACGTCATGACTACGCGCTCTCAACTAGCCTTTCATGCGTTATATTCCAAACTGTGAAGTCGTGCTACTGGGATGATCGTGCAGATGTTTATCGTCGTTGTGGCAAGTTATGGTAATAAAATGGCAAGAACGATTATAGACTAACGATAGAAAGATGATGGAATGGCAAAATTGAGGAGTATTGCAACGGAGTAGTGGCAAAATTAGAGTTTCGATCGGTCAAATGGCAAAACTAAGTTTTGAGTTGGTCATAGTGGCAGAAATGATAATTAATCAAAAACTCAGTTTTGTCTTTTGACCGATCGAAACTCCAATATTGTCATTACTCTGTTACCACACTCCTCGGTTTTGCCATTCCGTCATCTTTCTACCATTAATCTATAATTAGTTTTGCCATTTCAGTTTTTTCCACCCCTTTTTATTTAGAGTTAATTTCATTTCTAACATGTATATATAGTTTGTAGTGAACCTAAATACTAAAAGAGTGTAGATACATTCGTTTCACAAAGCTAAAACATCTTATATTTTAAAATGGAGGGAGTATTAAAATACCACTCGATGGAGCTTACTTCCTTTTACTTATCTACTATCTCCGTTCCACAGTATAAGCCCTTTTGCAAGAGAATTACAGTGTGGCTCCCGGGTGCTACACACCCCATACTTGTAAAAATTAAAAAATAATTAAGGTTAAGAAAATCAAACTTTTTTAGAAATCAAAGATGACTAGGTATGCTACTTGTATAAAAATATTTTTCTAGAAAATTACTTTCATTGTATCTAGGAAAAAAATTCAAAACGCTACATGTAACACCCTCAGAATCGTACCTATGCAAGTTTTAGCGAAACCCGCCAAACCCGCATAGAAACGATTCAAAGGTGCCCACCAGGCACTTTCGTGCGGGTGGAAAACGAAGTAATAACATTACACAACAGTCCTCGATGGGACCCACAGAACAGATATATACAACAGCGACTCAATGAGTCAAGAATACAGATATAATATACAAAGATCCAAATCACCTTGAAAACGACAGAGCGTCCTGCTACGGACAAGATGCAAATGGGGCTAAGAGCCCTGAAGAATAACCAATGGCGTCCATAACCCTGCCCAGGCCAAGCCGGAAGGGTAACCCTGCTAACGACGTCGATCTCAAAACCTGCTTAAACAAAAGGGGTGCCGACAAAGGGCAAAGGAAAAAGAGGAGCGTCAGTACTGAGGCCAGTACACGGCGAGGCTAGAATTCGGCGGTCCTCGCCTACATAGGTATGGTGGACTGAAGCGGCAGCGGCAGCATGCACTAAACAACCTATAGAGACTCGATACAACGGCGGCTATCAGAGAGGGGTAAGAAAGACCTATTCGGATCCAACCTGATACTACCATCAAACAAACCCATCCTGGTGTTTCCCCCTCGAGACCAAACGAGGAAGTCAACCGAGGAACTCACACAGTTGGCAATTTTATTTATTCGGTTATCGTTGCAGCAATTACTAGTCAGGCATAGATAATCATCCTGATAAAATAAGCAGTGGGCACTTTTAGTTAATCATTCCGTGGTAGTTGCAATAATTACTAATCAGATACAGATAGCATGAGATAAACCCAAAACCCAGCAGTAGTTGATACTTTTATTCAGCCATTCCGTTGTAGTTGCAATACTTACTAGTCAGGTACAATGGTCGCAAGCGACACTCCAAACAAGCAATTGTGGGCAGTATTAATTAGCCATTCCATTATAGTGGAGCTGATTACTAGTCATTATAAAGTCAAATTTATAGCAATAAACTTTAGTTATGCTTGTCTATGGTCGAGATACTGTGCTCCAAGTCGTCCATAACCGCGGACACGGCTTTCAGAAAGTTTTACCCGGCCGGGGTGCACCAATAGCAACACACACTCGATCAACCTCGGAAAAAACCAAATCAAAACCCAACGAGGCCTTCACGACAAAGCAATCACAAGATTCAGAAATATTTCAGGGGGCCACCCCATTGAGTAGAACCGCAACGAAGTAAGCTAGCTCCGAGACGGACTCAAGGTTTGCGACAATGGCTGTAAACGACTGGGAACCCGAAAGTGTGACTGGGCTTGTCGATACCGCGAAAACACTCCGCTTACCTAAACAGTACAGTGTGCTCCTCGCACAATCGTAAATAAAGCAGTAAAGCATGGCATAAGTACAGGATAGTAAATAAAACCTCAAACTAGTTTGTGGCCCCAAGAAATAAGACTGAATCAAGCTCTGGCTCAGGGGGGTCCCATATACCTCCCGGATGTGGATAGCGCGATAAATCAAGGAACAGGTATCAAGTACTCGGGGTCCTACGGGACACAAGTGGGCGTTCGGAAACCAAAAATTATCTATCACCCACCGATGCCTCTGCTTACTTCAATTTTAGTTGTTAAACAGGAATTAAAGTGAGCGATAAGTAAAACCAGGATCATCTCCAACATCAGACTTGTGGCAATACTCCAACAACTGTGGTACATGGCGACACGCAACAGCACTTGAGCAAGCGACTACGACGCGCAAGTCCGACTATCTACCAAACAACAGGTAATAGGAGGTAGCCATGGCAATATAGGGCTGCAAGGGATATCACGGGTACGAAAACTAGAGCATCGCAACACAGATAGCAATAGATCAACAGGAGGGAATAAATACTATAAAAGTAAGATAGGCAGAAAGGGGGAGATGCTCGCCTGAAAACATCGTCGAAGGTTTCAACCGAAGATCGGGTCGGCACTCGCATCAACTCAACGGCCTTATCCGCGAAGAAGCAAATCGCTAGAAGAAACACCGGATGCAATATTCAATACACAGCAGAAGATCGGCATGATGCATGCATGATGTATGGCATGGCAAGGTGCGATGCAATTAGGTCATATTAAGCAGAACCGGGGTCCCGACAATTAATATATGGTTCAAGTTATTTAGATACCCCGCAATTTAAATGTTGTTTTAACATGGCCAAAATATAGTAACGGTTCGCTACATCAATTTAAATGAGGCCGATATGAGACTAGATTTGCCCGCATATGGGCCCCATATTTAATTATTAGGTGAATCGGCATAAGGCCCCCAAACCACATGATTATGCATGCAAGTATGGCAGTTAATATGCAACCAGTTGTTATATTTGATAAAATAGGGTTTTCGGGGAGGGGTTCACACATTGAGGGGTCTCGACGATCTTGGGGTTCCGGGGTTCGGGGTTGGTCTCAGGGTCTAGGGTTCGACGGTCGGTCTCAGCGGGATCGTTCTCGGATATCGGGGCAGTTCTTGGCGTTCTTCCGGTTCAGGGTTTGGAGTCTGAGGAATTGCTTGGCGTTCCCGGAGGAAGTTCTTGTCGTTCCCGTGTTGGCGTCCTCGGTGTCGGGGAAGACCTTGGGGTTCCAACTTGTCCATCATTGACGGACTTGGTTCGTCGTCGGGGCTCGTCGGGATCCGTCTTCGGGGTCCTACGGTAGATCTTGGCCCTGTCGAAGATGTTGCCGGAGATTCGTCGAGTGTCCTCGGTTCGGCGCCGAAGGCCGTTGGCGAGCTTGGGGTGCCTCAAGACGGCCATAGGGAACATTAGCATACTTCCATGGCACACATACACGGGCACACGCAGACGCGCACACGGGAGGCAGGGCCCACAAGAGGACGGTGGCGGGTCAGGCGAGGTGGGGCCGGTTACTGGGGCGAGCTTGGCGGACGCGGAGGAGGCCGGCGGCGGTAGGCGGCGGTGGCGGGCGCAGCCGGAGCGGCGGACGGCTCGGGGCGAACGGGCTGAGGACGCGCGGGGCGTTGAGGTGGCCGGCGGTCACGGCGATGGCGGGCTCGCCGGGGAGCTCTGGCAGCAGGGGCGGCCCGAGGAGGACGCGGGACCTGTCGGGGCTGCGGGGTCGTCGGGGGCGCGGCCGGGCTTGACGGGGAGGTCCGCCGGCGAGCTGGGCCGGAGGAGGGGGCGCGCGGGGAGGAGGGGGTGAGGCGAGGCGACGCGCCGGCGGTAGCCGGAGGGGAGGGAGGCGGCGAGCAGAGAGGAAAGAAGGCGGGGCCGGGCCGCAGAGCGCGGTGGAGGGAGGCGGCGTGCGGGTTGGTGGAGCTTGATGAGGGAAGGACCGGCGGGCGAGCTTGGGCGGCAGGGAGGGAGCGCGGCGGCGCCAGGGAGGAGGCGGCCGGCGGTGCTAAGCGGGGTCGGGGCGGAGCCGTCGCCGGAGGCGAGGGAGGAGGGGGTGGTTCGGCGCGGCAGGCGAGGTGCGGAGGAGGAAGGAGACACGCGTGGGGGTCGCGTGCGGGGTCGGTTCCAGGCTGCGTGGGTGGTGAGGCTGGCGGTGGGCCAGGGGAGAAGGGGGGGCCCACGTGCAGAGAGAGGGAGGGCTGGGGCGCGTGCAGGGCGCGTGCCGGCGTGTGTAGGGCGCGTGCAGGCGCGTGTAGGGCGCGTGCAGGCGCGTGTAGGGGGGGGTGGCCGGCTGGGGCCAGGGGTGGGTGTGTTGGTGGGTCCCGGTTGGCAGCGAGAGAGGGTAGAGAGGGTCAGGGTGAGGTGGAGGGGGTGTGTGGGTAGATAGGTGGGTAGCTGTAGGTTTTAGAAGGGCGGTTTAGGTGGACCGATTATATTTTTCTGGGGTGGTCGTTCGGGTCATTCGGCCCGTTCGACTGCCCCACTAAAATAATGCAATAATTTATTTATTTAAATGGACCGTTTGCAAAACCTATTTAATCAAAACAAAATATTCCGGCGACCCGGGTTTTGATATTTGAATAAAGATGGGGCGTTTTAGAAAACAAAACAGGCTTTGCGAAAATAGTTTTAGACAAACAACATATGATGATGACGATGCAATGCACAAATTCAACGCGATTTTCTAGTAGTGGTTTTTGCGGGATGCCACAATTCGACACCACTAACAATGGATCTCGCCCTCGAGATCCGCCTCAAGGTACCGGAAGGATGGTCGGCGATCTGCGTCTTCTCGCTTCGTGTAGATCCTCGCGACACCACTAACAAGAGGTCGTTGTCCGTGATCGTCGAGAGAACACTCCGGGAAACAAAAGGTCAAAGGTAGAGGTATCAACAAATAAAGCCACCCCTAACTTCGATGGAAGAGAGGGAACCGATGCATTCTCATCAACTTCAATGTACAAAAGCGAATAGAAAGGGTAGTCGGCATGGGGGCCAATCCATCACGCACCCAAACTATTACTCCGCACAATCCGTAGAAGAGCGTGCAACCATTCTCGGAATCAGACGGAAGATCTCGGCAAGCGAGGTTCGGAAACAAAGGAGTGATGCAGACTCTGCATCGGATCTGGCGTAGAGGATGTCGTCGCGTCGGAAAAACACCGGAAAGCACAAGCAAGGAACAAAGAATGGTACCACAGATGAAGGATTCCTCGGGCAGCATGAACACCGGACGTAGCATCACCGTTATCAAAGGTGGAAGCGAAACCTTGAAGGTACGACGGAAACCCAACCACGAGAATTCTTGGACTCGAAGAAAGAGAAGAGAGCGGATTCAAAACACGTTGAGGTAAGAGGAGAACAGCAGAGGGGTAAGGAGTAAAATCAGACCTAATCAGAACTATCCAACCGATTACTTGTGGGGTATCGCAACTGCTGAGCTCTGATACCACTCTGTAACACCCTCAGAATCGGACCTATGCAAGTTTTAGCGAAACCCGCCAAACCCGCATAGAAACGATTCAAAGGTGCCCACTAGGCACTTTCGTGCGGGTGGAAAACGAAGTAATAACATTACACAACAGTCCTCGATGGGACCCACAGAACAGATATATACAACAGCGACTCAATGAGTCAAGAATACAGATATAATATACAAAGATCCAAATCACCTTGAAAACGACAGAGCGTCCTGCTACGGACAAGATGCAAATGGGGCTAAGAGCCCTGAAGAATAACCAATGGCGTCCATAACCCTGCCCAGGCCAAGCCGGAAGGGTAACCCTGCTAACGACGTCGATCTCAAAACCTGCTTAAACAAAAGGGGTGCCGACAAAGGGCAAAGGAAAAAGAGGAGCGTCAGTACTGAGGCCAGTACACGGCGAGGCTAGAATTCGGCGGTCCTCGCCTACATAGGTATGGTGGACTGAAGCGGCAGCGGCAGCATGCACTAAACAACCTATAGAGACTCGATACAACGGCGGCTATCAGAGAGGGGTAAGAAAGACCTATTCGGATCCAACCTGATACTACCATCAAACAAACCCATCCTGGTGTTTCCCCCTCGAGACCAAACGAGGAAGTCAACCGAGGAACTCACACAGTTGGCAATTTTATTTATTCGGTTATCGTTGCAGCAATTACTAGTCAGGCATAGATAATCATCCTGATAAAATAAGCAGTGGGCACTTTTAGTTAATCATTCCGTGGTAGTTGCAATAATTACTAATCAGATACAGATAGCATGAGATAAACCCAAAACCCAGCAGTAGTTGATACTTTTATTCAGCCATTCCGTTGTAGTTGCAATACTTACTAGTCAGGTACAATGGTCGCAAGCGACACTCCAAACAAGCAATTGTGGGCAGTATTAATTAGCCATTCTATTATAGTGGAGCTGATTACTAGTCATTATAAAGTCAAATTTATAGCAATAAACTTTAGTTATGCTTGTCTATGGTCGAGATACTGTGCTTCAAGTCGTCCATAACCGCGGACACGGCTTTCAGAAAGTTTTACCCGGCCGGGGTGCACCAATAGCAACACACACTCGATCAACCTCGGAAAAAACCAAATCAAAACCCAACGAGGCCTTCACGACAAAGCAATCACAAGATTCAGAAATATTTCAGGGGGCCACCCCATTGAGTAGAACCGCAACGAAGTAAGCTAGCTCCGAGACGGACTCAAGGTTTGCGACAATGGCTGTAAACGACTGGGAACCCGAAAGTGTGACTGGGCTTGTCGATACCGCGAAAACACTCCGCTTACCTAAACAGTACAGTGTGCTCCTCGCACAATCGTAAATAAAGCAGTAAAGCATGGCATAAGTACAGGATAGTAAATAAAACCTCAAACTAGTTTGTGGCCCCAAGAAATAAGACTGAATCAAGCTCTGGCTCAGGGGGGTCCCATATACCTCCCGGATGTGGATAGCGCGATAAATCAAGGAACATGTATCAAGTACTCGGGGTCCTACGGGACACAAGTGGGCGTTCGGAAACCAAAAATTATCTATCACCCACCGATGCCTCTGCTTACTTCAATTTTAGTTGTTAAACAGGAATTAAAGTGAGCGATAAGTAAAACCAGGATCATCTCCAACATCAGACTTGTGGCAATACTCCAACAACTGTGGTACATGGCGACACGCAACAGCACTTGAGCAAGCGACTACGACGCGCAAGTCCGACTATCTACCAAACAACAGGTAATAGGAGGTAGCCATGGCAATATAGGGCTGCAAGGGATATCACGGGTACGAAAACTAGAGCATCGCAACACAGATAGCAATAGATCAACAGGAGGGAATAAATACTATAAAAGTAAGATAGGCAGAAAGGGGGAGATGCTCGCCTGAAAACATCGTCGAAGGTTTCAACCGAAGATCGGGTCGGCACTCGCATCAACTCAACGGCCTTATCCGCGAAGAAGCAAATCGCTAGAAGAAACACCGGATGCAATATTCAATACACAGCAGAAGATCGGCATGATGCATGCATGATGTATGGCATGGCAAGGTGCGATGCAATTAGGTCATATTAAGCAGAACCGGGGTCCCGACAATTAATATATGGTTCAAGTTATTTAGATACCCCGCAATTTAAATGTTGTTTTAACATGGCCAAAATATAGTAACGGTTCGCTACATCAATTTAAATGAGGCCGATATGAGACTAGATTTGCCCGCATATGGGCCCCATATTTAATTATTAGGTGAATCGGCATAAGGCCCCCAAACCACATGATTATGCATGCAAGTATGGCAGTTAATATGCAACCAGTTGTTATATTTGATAAAATAGGGTTTTCGGGGAGGGGTTCACACATTGAGGGGTCTCGACGATCTTGGGGTTCCGGGGTTCGGGGTTGGTCTCAGGGTCTAGGGTTCGACGGTCGGTCTCAGCGGGATCGTTCTCGGATATCGGGGCAGTTCTTGGCGTTCTTCCGGTTCAGGGTTTGGAGTCTGAGGAATTGCTTGGCGTTCCCGGAGGAAGTTCTTGTCGTTCCCGTGTTGGCGTCCTCGGTGTCGGGGAAGACCTTGGGGTTCCAACTTGTCCATCATTGACGGACTTGGTTCGTCGTCGGGGCTCGTCGGGATCCGTTTTCGGGGTCCTACGGTAGATCTTGGCCCTGTCGAAGATGTTGCCGGAGATTCGTCGAGTGTCCTCGGTTCGGCGCCGAAGGCCGTTGGCGAGCTTGGGGTGCCTCAAGACGGCCATAGGGAACATTAGCATACTTCCATGGCACACATACACGGGCACACGCAGACGCGCACACGGGAGGCAGGGCCCACAGGAGGACGGTGGCGGGTCAGGCGAGGTGGGGCCGGTTACTGGGGCGAGCTTGGCGGACGCGGAGGAGGCCGGCGGCGGTAGGCGGCGGTGGCGGGCGCAGCCGGAGCGGCGGACGGCTCGGGGCGAACGGGCTGAGGACGCGCGGGGCGTTGAGGTGGCCGGCGGTCACGGCGATGGCGGGCTCGCCGAGGAGCTCTGGCAGCAGGGGCGGCCCGAGGAGGACGCGGGACCTGTCGGGGCTGCGTGGTTGTCGGGGGCACGGCCGGGCTTGACGGGGAGGTCCGCCGGCGAGCTGGGCCGGAGGAGGGGGCGCGCGGGGAGGAGGGGGTGAGGCGAGGCGACGCGCCGGCGGTAGCCGGAGGGGAGGGAGGCGGCGAGCAGAGAGGAAAGAAGGCGGGGCCGGGCCGCAGAGCGCGGTGGAGGGAGGCGGCGTGCGGGTTGGTGGAGCTTGATGAGGGAAGGACCGGCGGGCGAGCTTGGGCGGCAGGGAGGGAGCGCGGCGGCGCCAGGGAGGAGGCGGCCGGCGGTGCTAAGCGGGGTCGGGGCGGAGCCGTCGCCGGAGGCGAGGGAGGAGGGGGTGGTTCGGCGCGGCAGGCGAGGTGCGGAGGAGGAAGGAGACACGCGTGGGGGTCGCGTGCGGGGTCGGTTCCAGGCTGCGTGGGTGGTGAGGCTGGCGGTGGGCCAGGGGAGAAGGGGGGGCCCACGTGCAGAGAGAGGGAGGGCTGGGGCGCGTGCAGGGCGCGTGCCGGCGTGTGTAGGGCGCGTGCAGGCGCGTGTAGGGCGCGTGCAGGCGCGTGTAGGGGGGGGGGTGGCCGGCTGGGGCCAGGGGTGGGTGTGTTGGTGGGTCCCGGTTGGCAGCGAGAGAGGGTAGAGAGGGTCAGGGTGAGGTGGAGGGGGTGTGTGGGTAGATAGGTGGGTAGCTGTAGGTTTTAGAAGGGCGGTTTAGGTGGACCGATTATATTTTTCTGGGGTGGTCGTTCGGGTCATTCGGCCCGTTCGACTGCCCCACTAAAATAATGCAATAATTTATTTATTTAAATGGACCGTTTGCAAAACCTATTTAATCAAAACAAAATATTCCGGCGACCCGGGTTTTGATATTTGAATAAAGATGGGGCGTTTTAGAAAACAAAACGGGCTTTGCGAAAATAGTTTTAGACAAACAACATATGATGATGACGATGCAATGCACAAATTCAACGCGATTTTCTAGTAGTGGTTTTTGCGGGATGCCACACTACATGACCAGGTACTATTTATTTATTTTTGCCCCGAAGACCATGCGAATTATTTTCTTTCTAAATATTTTTATACGATTACAATACCTAATCATCTTTGATTTCAAAAAAATTTAATTTTTTAAACTTTTTTTAATTATTTTTTATTTTTCCAAGTATGGGGGTGTAGCACCTGAGAGGCAAAAGTCCGCGTTATTTTTACCAAGCTAAAATAGCTTTCTAAATAGACTTATATTATGGAACGGAGGTAGTATTTCCGTTCAGCCCTATACTCTTGCCGTAATGCACTTTCCATTTCAACAACAGCGTTCGCACGTTTTGTTTTTGTCGTGAGGCTGAAGCCAAAATACATCGAACATTCAATACATTTGCATCACCAGAGCGCTGGTGCAGGCGCGCCCACCCGAAACTGAAATGATGAAGAGGCTTGTCGTTTGGACTTTAGGAGTTGGGAAGGCCAAAGCTGTGTCCTGATACCCATGCCTACGGCACCACGCGTGCCCTGATACTCAACAGCACCGACGCGGCCGTGTTGCCCGCGGGATTTCAGCTCTGGCTTTGTTATTTCTAGGCAGAAATATAGTACACTCTCTCCCAAATTGTAAAGCGTCTACGATTGATCAAAAGTTAACGTTTTCTAAGTTTCACAAGTTTATAAATAATAAACATCTGAACTATAATACTTAATCAAAATTAATAGATTTAATATAAAGTATATTCTCCCAATGTGTCCTTTCAATATTGTAGTTGTAGATTTTCCCCCGTAAAAGTTAGTAGGAGCACTTATTAGTTTTTGGTCAAAGTTCGTAAAATTCAATGAAACAAACAATATCAAAGTTAGTAGAGAAGAAGGCGACCGAGGAGGCGGGGAGGCGACAACATAACCAACCTAGGGTTTCGTCCCTCTCACTACCAATGCCGTCGGTCCGCTTCATCTCCGGTGGTTGGGGCATTGGAGGTGTGGCAGATCACGACCTCTTGCCGACGCGAGGTTTTCTGTTGTTTGTTTAGGCTAATTTTCAATGTCTTTTTTGAGATGTTGATGCGATGTTTACGTCCTGAAGTCAAAATAAGGTCCTTTCACTCTATCCTCGCTCTGGTGATGCATCTAGCGATGATGGAGGGCGCGTGGACGCGTGTGTCCAACAGATCTCCTAGAATCGGGTCCGTTTTCGTGTTCGTATGTGGGATTTTAGGCAAGCCTCGTTCGATGTAGGATTATCACGATTGGTGATGGTTACTGCTGTAGTGCGCGGATCCTTTATGATCTTAGGACGATGATTTTCCATTTATCTATACAACAAACTTTACTGCCACAAGTTTTGCCCGGTCCGGTAATGGAGGGTTGAAGACGACGGTGGGTCTTTGGCTCGCGTAGTGATTGTACTAGTCGCTAGGTGGTCTAATCCGCCCTGGATCACGTCCCTGCGCGCCAACTCGGAGGCGGCCGCCCCGTTGAGAGAGAGAGTCAGATGTGGGTCGGGGAGAGAAGGGAGCGCCGCTAGGTGGGGTAGCCGGTGGCGGAAGCACATGAGCGGGCGACTAGAGAGGGCGGAGGTCGATGGGGTCATGGTCACCGACCGGCGCTGCTGGTGGTCGAGGACGAGGGGCTCAGGAGGCACTGGGGAGAGACAAACGGCGATATCCTGGCAGCGGGGAACTCCCGGGCTCGATGCAGAGGTGGGGGAGACCAGCGGCGCCATGGCACGGTGGGGACGGGCGGCGCTGCTGGGAGGTTGGAGAGGCGGCGCCGGTGATGGCCTGCTGGGGCGAGGCAGGGCAAGGCGGCGGCCTCGGGTCCATCGGGGAGAAGCTCGCAGCTGCGGCACTCTGCTGGCTGATGGAGGAGGGCGGCATCTGAGGCGCCGCTGAGGGTAAGGACTGAGCACCCGATGTTCAGAGATAGTTTGCGCTTCTGATTTCAGTAGCAACAGTTGCCCCTTCAGAGACGACGCTTTTGATTTCAGACACCTGCAATCTAGAGCGTATTCAATATTCAGGTCTTTTTCCCTGTATGATGCTACTGTGGACTGCCTACTTGACATGGATCGAGGTGTGTTAAGGCTGGATGAGGTTGCAAATCAGAAAATGATACCTTTTGGTTCTTCCGTTCTTTGTTTACTGCCACGTTCTTACTGCAGGGCTGTCAGATGGTCCGGCAAAGAAGCCGGTGCTGTTAGCTTTGCGACAAGTAAATAACGAAAAACGAAAATAAAATCACAGCAAGGGGGACACAGATTTAACGTGGAAAACCCTCTCCAACAAAGAGAGGGGAAAAACCACGGGCGTCAGCCAGCGAAACTTCACTATAACGGGAGTGTTTACACAACGCCGGGGATTTCACAGATACAACTTATCCCAGCCGGCGGCTTACAAGAGGTATATATAACGGTGGTAACCTAGGTCATCAACGATCCGTACTCGCTCCACTCCGTCAGAAGTTGGTATTTACTTTGTAGAATTTGGATCAACATATAACAAACTCCACCTTAAGACAAATTCCTTCTTGTAGCATCATCAGTAATCATCTTCCTGAACAAAGAAAGAAAACACTTTCGGCACCAACAACCACTTGGGCTAAGCAGTTATACCAACTAAGCTTGAGCATAGCTCAAACTTAGCAACAGGAACAGGCTTTGTCATCATATCAGCAGGATTATCATGAGTGCTTATCTTGCATACCTTCAGCGTACCTTGTGCAACAACATCACGAACATAATGGTACTTGATATCAATGTGCTTTGTTCTCTCATGGAACATCTAATCCTTAGTAAGGTAAATAGCACTTTGACTGTCACAGAACAGGTTAATGCAAGAATCATCCTGACAAAGCTCAGCATACAAACCTTTCAACCAAACAGACTCTTTGCAAGCTTCAGCAACAGCCATATATTCTGCTTCGGTTGTAGATAAAGCAACAACTGGTTGCAGCGTTGCCTTCCAACTCACGACACATCCACCTATCGTGAACACATAACCTGTGAGGGACCTCCTCTTATCCAAGTCGGCAGCAAAATCTGAATCCACATAGCCTGCGAGTCCCTCATCAGTCTTGCCAAACTTCAAGCAAGCGTTGGATGTGCCACGGAGGTACCTGAAAATCCACTGAACAACTTTCCAATGTTCTTTACCAGGATTATCCATGTAACGACTCACCAAACTCATAGCATATGATAAATCAGGGCGAGAGCAAACCATGGCATACATCAAGGAACCAACAGCACTAGAATAAGGAACTCGAGACATGTACTCAATATCATCATCAGAACTAGAACATTGCAATGCTGACAATTTAAAGTGAGGAGCAATAGGAGTACTAACAGCCTTTGCATCATGCATATTAAAACGTTGAAGAACTTTCTCAACGTAACTTTGCTGACTAAGAAATAGCAACCTAGATTTTATGTCCCGTTTAATTTCCATACCTAGGAGTTTCTTAGCAGCACCAAGATCTTTCATCTCAAATTCACTACTTAGGTGTGCCTTCAAAGTAGTGATTTCTTTCATGCTCTTGGCAGCAATTAACATATCATCAACATATAACAGCAAGTAAATAGGTGATCCATTAACAAATTTTATGTAAACACAACTATCAAATTGAGACCTCTTAAAACCTTGCGAGATCATAAATGAATCAAACCTTTTGTACCACTGTCTTAGAAATTGCTTCAAACCATAAAGCGACCTCTTCAATTTGCACACAAAATCCTCTTTTCCAGGAACTATGAACCCTTCAGGTTGGTCCATGTAAATCTCCTCCTCCAGTTCACCATGCAGAAAAGCAGTCTTTACATCTAGCTGCTCAAGCTCAAGATTATGCATAGCAACAATACCAAAGAAAGTACGAATAGAGCTATGCTTCACAACCATAGAGAAAACATCATTATAGTTGATACGTCCAAAACGTATCTATTTTCTCGAACACTTTTGCTATTGTTTCTCCTCTAAACTTGTGTGATTTGGATGCAACTAATGCGGACTGACGCTGTTTTTAGCAGAATTGCCTTGGTGTCTACTTTTTGTGCAGAAAACCAACTATCAGGAAAAATCCCGGAAAATATGCCAAAAATCATATTTCGCCCGAAGACTCCAGGAGCCAGAATACGAGACGGAGAAGAGCCAGGGGGTGGCCACACCACCTGCTGGCATGGGCTAGGCCAGGCCGCGCCAGGGGGTGGTGTGGGCCCCCCAGGCACCCCCTCGGCCTCTCTCTTCGCCTATAAGGAGCCTTCTGACCTAAAAACTTCGGGGGGTTCGACGTTTTTCCAGAAGGAGTTCCGCTTCGCCACCACCACCAGATTCCACGAAACAGCACCAGAAACTCTGTTCTGGCACCCTGACGGGACGAGGAATTGGAGGAGATCATCGCCATCATCATCACCATCGCTTCTCCATCGACCATCCATGTTTCCCCCATCTATGAGTGAGTAATCCCCTGCTGTAGGCTATGGGGATGGTAGGGATTGGATGAGATCGTTCATGTAATGGCATCAGATTGTTAGGGCATGGTGCCTAGTATCTTTTATTAGTGCTTTATGACTTTGTTGCGACTTGTTGTGCTTAATGCTTGTCACTAGGGCCCGAGTGCCATGATTTCAGATCTGAACATGTTATTGATTCATTATGATAGTATTGTTCTTGGTCTTATCTGCAAGTTGTTTACACATGTTGTTGTCCGGAACCTATGGCCCCGAAGTGATAGAAATCGGGATAACCGGAAGGGAATGACTTTGATGTGAGGATCACATGTGTTCATGGAGTGTTAATGCTTTGCTCCGGTGCTCTATTAAAAGGAGCACCTTAATTGCCAGTAGTTCCCTAGAGGCCCCGCTGCAAACGGGCTGGCAGGACAAAAGATGTTGTGCAAGTTCTCATTGCGAGCACGTATGACTATATATGGAACACATGCCTAGGATTATCTAGTACTTGGATGCTTTATCTTATTTATCTACAATTGCCCTATGTTCTGATTGCTATGTGGATTGTCTTGTCCATGCAACGCCCGTCCATCCATCCCTATGCCTACGCACTCGAATCCCACTGTTTACCGCTATTGTCACTGTTGTCTTTACTTTGCTACTGCTGTTACTTTACTATTCCTACTACAAAACTGTTGCTACTGATAAACTGCTGTGAGCAAGATTGTTTCCAGGTGCAGCTGAATTGACAACTCAGTTGTTAAGGCTGATAAATATTCTTTGGCTCCCCTTGTGTCGAATCAATAAATTGGGTTTCACTTCCCTCGAAAATACTACGATACACCCCCTATACTTGTGGGTCATCAAGACTATTTTCTGGCGCCGTTGCCAGGGAGCATAGCTTTATTTATCAAGTTCACTTGGATTCTCAATTGTTCGCTGCTATCCATCCATCATGGGTAAGTCTCGTGATGACAAGGTTCCTATTTTACCATCCACTACAAGAAGAGGTACGGTTCTGAACACCTCTGCTACTCTTGATTCACCGTCTGTTTTGAGTAAGTTCCTTACACCACCACATACACATGCTACACACACTGCTACTACTGCTGAATCTGAAACTTCTGATGCTTATGATGCTGCTTCTACTGTGCTTGATAAGAGTGGTTCATTAGGTCCTTTCCTAGATGCTACGATTGCTAGAACTATAGCTGGAAATACCGAAACTCCTAATGAAGACACTACCACACCTGTTAGCTCACCTGAGTCTAGTGAGAGTTATGATATTGAAGATGGTTATGTTGAGATGACCGATGAGTTTATTAAAGAATGTAAGAACACCCATGATAGGAGCACTGCTAAGAGTCTCCTTGAGAGGCGTACTATTAGACCGAAATTATATCCTGATGCTAAGTTTGCTGCTTCTCCCATAAACATTATAGATGAAGATTATGATTTCTCTCTCGATCTATCTTACATAGCTATTGTCGAGAAAGAACCTTTTTGTGGGACTAAGAATGAAAGTGCGGTAGCACATATGAATGAACTTTCTACCATGAGTGGCTTGTTTTATGATGATATTAAGATGCGTACTTACTTTGTTGCTAAGATTTTTCCCTTTTCATTGAAAGGAGAAGCTAAAACTTGGTTTAGTAATTTACCTCCTAGATCTATTGATAGCCCTGAGTGCTTGATTAGTACTTTCCTGCAGAAATATTTTCCCCCCAGTGCTAGACATGCTATTTTGCAGGAAATTTTTGATTTTAAACAGGGAGAAGAAGAGGTATTGCCCGAATCTTAGGCAAGGTTTTGTGCTTTGATTCATGCACAGGCTGGAAGTCCATTACCTAAGAATGAATTTTATAATGGACTAACTGAGGAATCTAGGACATACCTAGATAGTTGTGCTGATTGTGTTTTCAGGGATAGGACTCCAAAAGAAGCTGAGGCATTAATGGCTAAAATAAGCAAGAATTATGAAGATTGGACTCCTCCTAAACAAGCTATACCTGAAGAAATTGTACCTGAACCATCTATTCCTGTGCCTATTCCAACATCAAAAAAGAGGGAAGTTATTAAATTAAATGATGAAGTGATGAAGGAAGCTAAGAAATGTCTTAAGGAGAAGAGAATTAAAGCTGCAGATGTCAAGAATTTACCTCCTATAGAAGAATTATGTAAGCCTATTCCCTACTCATCCACTATTGAGGTACACTCTCTCCAACACTTTGATGAAGGTGATATCCCTTACTCGAAACCTCCTGATCAATGCTTAGAAGAATTTGATATCTTTATTGTTAAGCAAGATAACTTTAATAAAAGGGTGCAAAATCATCTAATGGAAAACACTAGAGCTATTGTTGAGTTGAAAGATATTGTGGAAAGAACCTCTAATGATGTTAAAATGATTGTTAAACACTTTCAAATGGTTCAAACTCAAATAGATCAACTCGTTAAAGTGCAAAACGACTTGCTAGTTAATGCTGCTAAAGAAAAACATGCTTATGAAATTAGGACTAGAAGTGCTGCTGCTACCCAGGATCCTCTATATCCTGAGGGGCATCCCAAAAGAATTGAGCAGGATTCTCAACAAGATGAAAATAGTGGTTCTACTCGTAAGAAAAGGAAAAAAGAAACATAAAACTGTTGTAGAACCCTCTAAACCTGCTATAGATCCTAATAGTATATCTATCTCTGATGCTGAAACTGAAAGTGGTAATTAAGAAAATGTTGTTCCTAATGAAGAAAAAGTTGAAGAAGAACCTGAAAACCACACTAAGAATACTAAATACACCAAAGAAGATTTTATTGCTAAGAAACATGGTAGTGAAAGAGAACCTTGGGTCCAAAAACCTATGCCTTTTCCTGATAAGAAACACAAGTCAAAGGAAGATAAACACTATAATAAGTTGTGTGAGTGGATGAAGCATTTATTCTTGCAAATTCCTTTGACTGATGCTATTAAATTGCCTCCTTACTCAAAGTATATGAAGGACATTGTCTCGAATAAAAGGAAGATCCCTAATGAAGAAATTTCTACTTTGCTTGCTAATTATTCCTTCAATGGTAAGGTTCCTAAGAAACTTGGAGACCCAGGGATTCCCACTATCCCTTGCTCTACTAAGAACAGTTATGTTAGAACTGCTTTGTGTGATTTGGGAGCTGGAGTTAGTGCTATGCCTTTCTCTCTCTATAAGAGGCTTCAACTTGAGAAATTAATACCAACTCATATATCTTTGCAAATGGCTGATAAATCTACCACTATTCCTGTGGATATATGTGAGGATGTACCTGTTCAGGTGGCTCACAATTGCTTGATATTAACTGATTTTGTTGTGCTTGAAATGCCTGAAGATGATAATATGTCTATTATTCTTGGAAGACCTTTTCTTAATACTGCAGGAGCTGTTATTAATTGTAATCAAGGAAAGGTGACCTTCAATGTTAATGACAAGGAACATACTGTCTATTTCCCCAAGAAGATTGAAAGGACTTATGGTTTGAATTCAATTGAACATGTTGAAGGCATTCAAGTTGGAGAAATATATTGTCCCATACCAAGAGAAAAATTTGAAACTGTTATGATTGGGACCATTGCTATCAAGGTTAAGGTAACATAATCATTAGTGGAGTACAAAGTTTTGTCTCATATGCAATTGTTTTGGTAGAAAGACTTGATCAACCTTGCTAACAAAAGGATTCCATTGAATAAAACAATGTTTTCATTATGATTATCTCCGTTTATTTCTATCCTTTGCATTTTAGTTTTGTTTTCGTTTAGTTTTCTTTTTGTTGTTAGTTGCTTGCATGTTAAAACTTCTGTAGTTCTAGCCTTGTTTTGTCCTTGCTTCATGTTTCCAAAATAAAAAAATGTGTCTGTCAGAAAAATCATTTTTCTATTTCTGAAAATTGCCCAAAAATAAAGTGTCTCGAAAAATTCCAGAAAATTCATATTAAAATTTTACATGAAAAAAGGGGCAGATGAGTACCTGGTAGGTACCAGGGGGGCCCACCAGGCATGCACACCACATGGTGGCGCGGCCAGCCTTGGGTGGCGCCATGCCCTGGTGTGGGCCACCCCTGCCCCCCACCAACTCTCTCACCTGCCACTTTCTTCTCTCTCCCGAGTAAGCTCCAGTTCATAGCTCAAAATCGCGTTCTTGCTGTGCTTTCTCTCGATTTTTTCGATCTTCTTGCTCAGCCCATCTTTCTTGCTGAAATTTGGAGTATTTGTTCCCTGGTATGTGACTCCTCCCCTTGTCCAAGTAGATTTGTGTTTAGTGGATTATATGTTGAGTATTTTGCTGCTGTAGGTGACTGGTTATGAGGGCTTGTAAGCTTGTTTGATGATTAGAGATATAGTTTTGATGCATGTTTAGGCCTCTTGCAAGTCCCTATGAGTAGAATCCTTCATTATATTTACTTTGCAATCACTTGTTTAATAGGTGTTTAAATTTCAGAATAGAAGATGAGTGAACACCACCTAAACCAACATGAGCTTTGGGTGCATGAGGTCATGAAGGTCCATCAGGAGGAGGAAGTTTTTCCCTCCATTTATCCATGCCCTGAGTTCATGAGAGCTGCAGGAATTCTACAAGATTTCCACACTTTGGTTTCTAATGCAGGGTTAGAGCACTTTTTGGAAGATGAACCTTGTCAATTTGTGAAGCTAACCATGTCTGTGGTGCAGGATTTCCAATTTATTCACTCTTTGCCTAACCCCATGGTCCATTACAAAATTTACAATATTGCTGTCAACCTTTCTCTTGATGATTTTTGTGCAGCTATTAAGGTACCTCAATGGGGATCATGTAGGAAGATTAAAGAGAGACCGGAACCACTCATGGATTTATATGCAGAAATTTGTCAAGGGAGTAGCTTCTCGAAGGAGAATGGAAAAATCCATAACATTCATCTTCCCTCCATTCGCTGCTTTGCCTACTTTATTTCCAAGTGTGTTCTTGCTAGGAAAACTACCAATAAGTTATCTTCGTTTGATCTAGCATTTATCTCTGCTGCTCTTAGACGAGATAGGTCTTACAACTTGGGTGCTTTGATAGCTTTCCGTCTTGCTGCTAACCGTGAGAAAGGTGGAATTTGTGGAAGCCTCATTGCTTCTCGTTTGTTAGCATTGCATGGTTTAGTGCCTCATCATCTAGACCTACAGTTTCCCATAGAGAGGCTTGATTTTAATTCCATGATACAGCATAAATTTATTTCCTCGTGGGCTAGTTTGAGTGAGTTATCTTATGAAATAACCTTTCTCAAAGCTGGTTGGAGAAAGAGCAAGTCCGAGCGTGTTGTTCTTTTGCCTGCACCTGTTTTGTTTAACCTTGATAACAGGGAAGGATGGTCCCTCACTGAGGAGGAGCTTGGCACGTACTTGGGAGAGCTCTCCCAACAGGAGCAGGACACTAGAAGGGAGGTCACGGATGATTCGGTCCAGCCCTCGAATGAGGGAGAGTCTTCATATCAGCAACCCGCTTATGATTGGAGAGCTTCCTCTTCTTCTCATGGGCCCAGCTACGACCATTCTTACCAAGATCCGCCCGCTTGGAACCCCTATTCGTATATGGATTGATACCCACTTAGGCCAAAAGCCTAAGCTTGGGGGGAGGTACGCCGACACCGCACTCATATTCATATCATGTTGCGTCGGTACTTTGTATATTCATGTTTTCGTTCTCTTTTTAGTTTTCGTTCTTCTTTGCTTTTGCTTTCTAAAAACACAAAAAGACCAAAAATATTTCTGTTGTTTCTCTTTGGTTTGCTTCTTCTTTTTGCCTTGGTTTGCTTGTTTTTCCTTTTTTGCTTTGTTTGAACTATTCGAAAAACCCAAAAAGATTTTGCTTTGCTTGTTTTTCCCTTTTGGTTCTTGTTTAAAAATCGAAAACACCAAAAATATTTGTCGTTCTTCTTTGGTTTTTGTGAGTTTGCTACAGGGTTTGGCAGTCCTCAGTGGATATTGGTTTCATATTATTATTCAAGCCACACAAGTGAAGAGCAATAATGAGGATCAGTGACAACTTGAGGCGTGGTAAGAGGCTGGTAACGAACTCTATTTGTTTTCATTTATGTACATATACTCATCACTGTGGGCATACTTAGTCCGTTCATGTAGAGTGTATGTTTTCTTTGGATGCTTAATAGTTCTTGCTTTCTTATGATTAGCTCCAGCTCGCTAATAGTTTGTAGCATGTCTTATGAATGTTTGCTTGCATTTCTCTATTTATAAATTGGTATGACACCGTGGTATCCTCCTCTGAATGTTTCATTTTAATTGACTTGGCACATGCTCACGCATGCACATGACTGTAATAATCAGTTAAGCCTTGATGAATTATTTTGCCTTGAGGATCTTGAATCACTTTCATGCCATGAGTAGTCTTGTTTTGTTGCAAGCATGATAATGACAGCTATTGCTCTCTCGTCTGTCGCTCCCTTACTATTGCTAGCCTTCACTTTCACTGAGTATGTTTTACTCAAGTTCCCAACTCCCTAAACAAAATATTTCCAAAGTGTCCACCATACCTACCCATTAGCATCATTTGCTACCTCCGTGCATATTCAATGTGCCTTGTTTTCTTCCGAATAAAATGTTTGCTTGTTATGAGAAAGTTAGTTAGTAAAGCTCTCACGAACTTGATGGCACACTTTATTTTCTTGCACTTAATAAACCTGAACCATTGCATCCTTCTTTGTTGTGCATATGCTTGCGCTTTATGAGTTGAAGTTAGCAGAACCATGTATCATGGTGACCGCTTTCAACGCTTCATAGGTACTTTGTACCTAGTTGATATCATGTTCTTTTGCTTATGGATCCCGGCGGTGTGAAATAAAAGTGGAACTTGTAAGATCATGGAGTTTGTATGTATGTTTGAGAAACGCCTGGGCCGCTAGCCTAAGCCATGCCTAATCATGGTGGAAACTTACAGCATAACCATAATGAGCATTCTATGAAGCATCCTCAATAAAAATCTATGCACATAGTAAATAAAAAGATCGCCGAGATGCTCATTGTCTGCTTGCCTTGTTATTTTGATTATGGGATTATGGGATAGCTCCCGTGTCATGTGCAAGGGGTACCCCGTTGGCGGTTCTCTATGATACGTATATACTTACAATGACAAGAGCTTACTTGTGACTGAAGTTGAGTAGCATGAGGACCGGTCTTCGTAAGTAAGGGGCTTGAGACTTCGATTTATAACTTGTCAAGCATATCCTCTTAGTTGTGTCACTTTCACCTTAACCACATTAAAGATGCTTATGATAGGGGCAATGAGAGATCAAAGCTAACGAGTACCATACTTTCAGCATTTGGAAGCCTTTCAAATTATTTAAAACCTTTTCTTGTTGAGTCTCCACATATTATTTGAGCACCTTCTTGAGAGCATGATTGTCATTCTTTGTGTTTGTTCCATTACTAGATTATTTGTGTTATGACTTTGATGCTTGTATCCTTGATATCTTTACTTCTAGTCATCACTTGAACTTCAGAGGTGCCTTAATATTCATAATCAAAGGGCAAGCGAGATACCACTCTATCATACCTTTTTATGAGCATTGTAATGTTGCTTATGTTTGTGCCTCATGCTACTTATTATTCTTGAGATGGAATCCCTGCATAGCTTTCAATGACTATTAAGTAGACTTGGTGGCATACTCTTTATTATGAATTGTCCAAGTAGTTGATCACATTGCCGAGAATATTTACATCATATGAAGCAAATGTGTTCGTGAAAGTTCCTTTATCGCACTCAGTTTTCAACCGAATTGCTTGAGGACAAGCAATAAGCTAAGCTTGGGGGCAGTTGATACGTCCAAAACGTATCCACTTTCCGAACACTTTTGTTATTGTTTCTCCTCTAAACTTGTGTGATTTGGATGCAACTAATGCAGACTGACGATATTTTTAGCAGAATTGCCTTGGTGTCTACTTTTTGTGCAGAAAACCAACTATCAGGAAAAATCCCGGAAAATATGCCAAAAATCCTATTTCACCTGAAGACTCCAGGAGCCAGAATACGAGACGGAGAAGAGCCAGGGGGTGGCCACACCACCTGCTGGCGCGGGCCAGGCCAGGCCGCGCTAGGGGGTGGTGTGGGCCCCCCAGGCACCCCCTCGGCCTCTCTCTTCGCCTATAAGGAGCCTTCTGACCTAAAAACTTTGGGGGGTTCAACGTTTTTCTAGAAGGAGTTCCGCTCCGCCGCCACCACCAGATTCCACGAAACAGCACCAGAAACTCCGTTCTGGCACCCTGCCGGGACGGGGAATTGGAAGAGATCATCACCATCATCATCACCATCATCATCACCATCGCTTCTCCATCGACCATCCATGTTGCCCCCATCTATGAGTGAGTAATCCCCCGCCGTAGGCTATGGGGATGGTAGGGATTGGATGAGATCGTTCATGTAATGGTATCAGATTGTTAGGGCATGGTGCCTAGTATCTTTTATTAGTGCTTTATGACTTTGTTGCGACTTGTTGTACTTAATGCTTGTCACTAGGGCCCGAGCGCCATGATTTCAGATCTGAACATGTTATTGATTCATTATAATAGTATTGTCCTTGGTCTTATCTGCAAGTTGTTTACACACGTTGTTGTCTGGAACCTATGGCCCCGAAGTGATAGAAATCGGGATAACCGGAAGGGAATGGCTTTGATGTGAGGATCACATGTGTTCACAGAGTGTTAATGCTTTGCTCCGGTGCTCTATTAAAAGGAGCACCTTAATTGCCAGTAGTTCCCTAGAGGCCCCGCTGCAAACGGGCTGGCAGGACAAAATATGTTGTGCAAGTTCTCATTGCGAGCACGTATGACTATATATGGAACACATGCCTAGGATTGTCTAGTACTTGGATGCTTTATCTTATTTATCTGCAATTGCCCTATGTTCTGATTGCTATGTGGATTGTCTTGTCCATGCAACGCCCGTCCATCCATCCCTATGCCTACCGCACTCGAATCCCACTGTTTACTGCTATTGTCACTGCTGTCTTTACTTTGCTACTGCTGTTACTTTACTATTTCTACTACAAAACTGTTGCTACTGATAAACTGCTGTGAGCAAGATTGTTTCCAGGTGCATCTGAATTGACAACTCAGTTGTTAAGGCTGATAAATATTCTTTGGCTCCCCTTGTGTCGAATCAATAAATTGGGTTTCACTTCCCTCGAAAATACTGCGATACACCCCCTATACTTGTGGGTCATCAATAGTCAATACCTGGAATCTGGCTAAAACATTTTGCTACTAACCTTGCCTTAAACCTTGGAGGCTCATTAGGAGACAAACCTTCCTTTCTCTTGTATATCCACTTACAGCGGACGACCTTCTTCTGTTTAGGAAAACGCACAACTTCCCATGTACCATTCTTATCAAGCGATTGCATCTCTTCTTGCATAGCAGAAACCCACTTCTCGCGGTCAACGGATGCAACAGCCTCATTGTATGTAACAGGTTCAATGTCATGCTCCACCTGTTCAGCACAACTCAGAGCATAATGAGCAAGATTACACTCTTCAATCAAACGACAAGGTGGAACTATGTTACGCCTCGGTCTATCAGCAGCAATAGATTCATGTGGCTGCTGCAAAACAGTAGGTGAGTGCTGAATAACATCATCATCAATATTTTCCTCATGAGTATCATCAACAGCAGCATTATTATCAACAGTTTTCTGCAGGTGCTCCACCTGCACACGAACTCCCTCCTTTCCAATAGCAACAGGAGAGGGATCTGATGGCAAGCTGTCATGATACATAACGGTTTCATTAAAAACAACATTCCTACTCAACAAAATCTTTTTAGTTTCAGGATTCCATAGTTTATATGCCTTAAATCCTGAACCATAACCAAGGAATATGCACTTAACAGCTCTAGGCTCTAACTTTCCATTATCAACGTGAGCATAAGCAGTGCAACCAAAAACTCTCAACTGTGAATAATAAGCAGGCAAACCTGACCATACCTCAATAGAAGTTTTCTTCTCAAGTGGAATAGAAGGTGACCTGTTGATGAGTTAACACGCTGTGTTGGCTGCTTCAGCCTAGAAACGTCTATGCATACCTGCATTGAACAACATACAACGAGCCCTCGAGATAATGGTTATGTTCATGCGCTCAGCCACGCCATTCTGTTGAGGGGTGTAAGGGATGGTATGGTGCCTGATCATACCATCATTACTACAAAACTCCTCAAACTCATTAGAACAGAATTCCATACCATTGTCAGTACGTAGTACCTTTACCTTCTTTTCAGTTTGCTTTTCTACCATAACTTTCCACTTCTTAAAAGCATCAAAAATATCAGATTTATGTTTTAGGAAGTATGGCCACACTTTTCTTGAGTAGTCATCAATAATAGTAAGCATATAATTAGCACCACCAATAGATGTCTTACGGGAAGGCCCCCAAACATTAGCATGCACATAATCTAAAATGCCTTTGGTGGTATGAACGGAAGCATTGAATTTAACTCTTTTATGCTTACCAAAAACGCAATGCTCACAGAACTCAAACTTACCCAAGTTGCAACCATCAATCAGCTCTCTCTTAACCAATTCTGCCATGCCATATTCGCTCATATGCCCAAGACGCATATGCCACATATTTGTTTTACCACAATCATTAGAATCATTAGAAGTAACAGCAGCAGTAATACCAGGCAAAGTGCTACCTCTAAGAACATATAACTTAGCATAATTCATATCACCTATCATGTGAATAAGAGAACTTTTTGATACCTTTTACAATCTACGCCCACCGGCGTACTTATATCCATCAACGTCCATGGTACTCAGGGAGATCAAATTTCTGGCCATGCTTGGTATGTGCTTCACCTCATCCAACGTACGCGTCACGCCATCATGTGTCTTGATCTTAACAGATCCAACTCCGACAATATGGCATGGGTTGTCATTTCCCACACGTACAAAATCTCCAGTCTGCACAGACTCATATGAACTGAACAAATCTTTATTACAGCAAATATGAAACGAACATACAGTATCAAGTATCCATTCATCATCACGAGAAGCACAGGCAGCAAAAACGGCTAGACATTCACCGTCAGAACTATCACCAGAAACAACAGCAGCCTTACCAGTACCTTGATCCTTATCTTTCGATTGGTAAGTACCGTTCCTTTTCTCCTTATTCTGCAGCTTTCAACAATCATCAATAACATGATTAGATTTCTTACAATACCTGCAGAACTTGTCCTTTCTCTTGGACTTAGAACGACTGCTGCCGTCTTTGCTCTTATCTCGGTTGCCATATTTGTTAGATCTGTGCTCGGTCCTGCCACGAACCTGCAGAGCTTCAGCCTTGGAAGACGCCCCATCTGCCTGCACCATAGATTTCATCTTTTCCCTCTGTTTGAGGGCATCTTGTACTTCATCAAGGGTTATTTTATCACAGCTCAACAACATAGTATCACGAAAGTGTGTATAAGAACTAGGCAGCGAGCATAAGAGTAATAGAGCTAAATCCTTATCATCATATTTTACTTCCATAGATTGCAAATCAAAAATAATCTCTCTGAAAAGAGATAAGTGATTCATTACCGATACACCTTCCTGCAATCTATGCGAGAACAACTTCATCTTCACATGCATCTTACTAGTTAGATCCTTTGACATGCAGATCATCGATTCCAGTTTTTCCCAAAGGGCAGCAGCAGATTTCTCTGTCAAAACTTCCTGCAAAATATTATTGGACAGATAAAGTTGAATCATAGACAAAGCCTTGCGGTCCTTCCGCTTCTCTTCGTCAGACCAACTCTTAGCATCCTTTTCCCTGAATCCATCCAGCGCATCATCCAGATCTGAAGTTTGGGCAGAATCGCCCGCATCTTCACCTGCCACAAGCAGAATCTTGTGGAGTAGTCCAGCTGCGGTAGATCGAACTTCAATGACGACATGTCGCAAACCCTAGATTAGAACCTGGGGCTCTGATACCACTTGTTAGCTTTGCGACAAGTAAATAACGAAGAACGAAAATAAAATCGTAGCAAGGGGGACATAGACTTAATGTGGAAAACCCTCTCCAACAAAGAGAGGGGAAAAACCACGAGCGCCAACCAGCGAAACTTTACTATAACGGAAGTGTTTACACAACGCCGGAGATTTCACAGATGCAACTTATCCCAGCCGGCGGCTTACAAGAGATATATATAACGGTGGTAACCTAGGTCATCAACGATCCGTACCTCGCTCCGCTCCGTCATAAGTTGGCCTTTACTTTATAGAATTTGGATCAACATATAACAGGTGCCTCTTCATTGCTAACGTCTAATCCAAATATGTTTTTTTAGTGCAATGGACTATAGACATTTCTTGTTGAATTAGCTGACAAACGATTAGTCGTGTGATTTTAATTATTACATGTTCAAAATCGATGTTCTATGATTTCAATATTGCATGAAACAAACACTTGGATAATCAAGATTACTACAATTTGGATTTTAATTAATTTGGTTAGCGTGACCGTAGCAACACACGGATTCTCTGCTAGTTACTCTTAGGTCTGGTAAAAGTTAGCAGGTGTATACTTTCTTTTGTAGACTTCTTTTCTGGACTGATTGTTTTTGCAGACTTGATGCGCCCTAATAACAAGCACCAAAGAGAAAACGTTGTACACGGAGCACCTGGGCTCCACACGACCATATAGCATCACCTGAGAGGCTGAGACGCGTTGACGTAACCAACCGAGGGAGGCTCTGTCGGTGTCGGTGTCGGTGTCGGTGCGCGACAACTGCCGGGCCGGCTGACTGTCTCGATCGCCTCAACCGCCGCACGGTTTCGTCGACCAAAACCCGGAGACGGAAGCGACGCGGGTCTTTCGTGGCGTGCGGCCGTGTCTGCCGTGCACAGGACGCCCGGGGTGCTGTACACGTACGACTACGCTACACACGGTGCCACAGTGGAACAAACAGCTCCAGCCTCCAGGGAAAATAATGACCCACAGTGTCTGTTGTGGCGACGATACATTTGAGTGATCATTGATCAAGCTTAGTTGTAGCTAGATACGTAATTATGGCCATGGAAAAGGTGCATATCCTCAACAAATCTACTGGTACTAAACAAATGCAAATTATACATACCCCATGGAGTTGTTAAGACTTTTGGTTCTGCGCAAAATAAAATAGAGTGAAGCGCAGTCTTTCCTCTAGTTTTAGATATTTAAGGTGTGTTTGGTAGGCCGGACCAACCCAGATTCTCTATCTCCACTCATACATGTTGTCTCTATACAAGCTCAGCTCAGATTTACTCATGTGTTTGGTAGCCGAGGAAGCTGGAACGAGCTGGACTGAGAAGTTGTTTGGTGGCTTGCTTGAGTTCAACAACGATACTGTCGAAACTTTTATACAGGGGTCCTTGTACATCAAAGAAAAAATCAATCGGGTCCTTATACATCAAAGAAAAAATCAATCGGGTCCTTGTAAAGAAAAATAAAAAGCAATCGGGTGCTCGCGTCGTGTCATGGCGTAGCTGTGCTCTGCCGTGAGGCCTCGCGCCGCCGGGAAGTCGCGTTTCTAGGAGGTCGCGCCGCCGGGAGCTCGCACAGGAGGATGGCGGCCTACGGGGGAGGAGGAGGAGGACGACCGCCGGGAGCTCGCGCTGCCTCTAGGAGCTCGCGCTGCTTCCAGGAGATGGCGCTTCTGGGAGCTCGTGACTCCAAGAGGTCACGCCGCCAGGAGCTCGCACAGGAGGACGGCGGCCTGCGGGAAAGGAGGAGGAGGTCGGCTGTCGGGAGCTCGCGCTGCTTCTAGGAGATGGCGCTTCCGGGAGCTCGTGACGCCAACAGGTCACGCCGCTGGGATCTCGCGCGGGAGGAGGACGGCCGGAAGGAGCTCGCGTTGCCAGAAGGTCGTGTTGTTGCAGGTCAGGGACGGGGAAGGGAAGGGCGTCTCGTCGGAGGAGAGGAGCTCGGTCGCGAGAGGGCTATCTGGGGCGAGAGGAGTTTCGTGCGGGGGGAATGAACGTGCAAGGCTTTGACCCCTATCGGCCTGGAGCGAGCCGCACGATGGACCCGGCACTGCCGAGTTGTGAAGTTCGATTTGAGCTTCGCAACTAGGCAGCAAAGGCTGAGGGGCTATTTTCGTATCATGTGGGCATAGCTGAGGGGAGCCGACCCGGCCTACCAAACAACAAAAAGTGAGAAAGAGTAGGGTGAGGTGAGATTTTCTGGGTTGCCTCGGTCTACCAAACACACCCAAAACATCCAAAACACAGGGCGTGTTTGCTACTCGTATTCTCGTTTCTCGCATCCAGCGGAAAGAATTTGGACCGTTTGGCTTGCGGGATCGTATGGATTCCTTGCACCGCATCGATTTTAAAGCAACCCAAAACATGGTACTCTGGGAACGCCTAAAGCGAGCGTTTCCACGAGACAGGCTGCACTCGTGCAAAAAGGGGAAGCAACGCGTCGCCCGTGCAAGCTCGGTGATGGCGCGAGCAACCGCTTTTCCTCAAAAGTCGGTGGGAGAAATTTCGGCACTATCCGTCGAATCACCCCGCTATATATCACAGCTTCTCTCACCGCCATTAGTCGCGCCACCATTTCCCCCTTTTCGAGCTCTCGACCCAGACAAGATCTTCACCGAAGAGCAGGTAAACGACGACAAACGATATCAGTGGATGTAGGATGACTCTGACAGGCGTTCTTCTCCGAGCTCTTCACCGACACGTGCTCCGCTCCTCCGATGTCGGTCAGCCTTTTCAAACCCCACCTCTAGTAGCTTCGACCTGCTAGATCCAAGTGTAGTTTGCGGTAGATCTATGGTAGTATGCCCAATGAATTGCATGATGTAGTCATAAATCGATGATTTTGTGGCCTTATTGCATGTTTAGGTAGGTTATTCAGTCTAGGTACTCATATGTGTGATGGTGATACATGTAGGACATGACCCTTGATGAGTTTAGCCAGGCCCTCATGGATTCTCAGGAGACCTTTGTGCTGAGACCCAATCCTAACTCCTCGCTTGAGGCTCACCTAGCAGCAATGCTCGAAGATCATGTCTCCGCCTCCTATGACTGTGTACACGGTGGAGCAGATTGTTGAGAAAGCTGCACTTATCATGGCTAAGAAGAAGGCCATCGAGGCTGGCAAACCCTACATCACTGGCCATGATAAGGGGGTGAATGGCACTATGAAGTGAGAACCATTCCTCTCCACATTCGTGATGAACAAGATGTGTGAGATCATCAAGAGCGGCGTGAGAACGGAGAAGGGGATTCAAGGAGGTGTGAACACTTGTGCCCAGAAGGTGTTTGAGTTTTGTGGCATCAAGGTGTCCTCGCAAAAGGTGTCCAACCACCTACGTAAGTGGAAGTCTAGTGGATCCATGTGTCCAAGCTCAGAGACCTTAGCGGAGCTAGCTCGGATGAGGAGAGTGACACCATCATCTTGGAGGACGCCCACTACAGGGGCCACATCTCGGTAGTAACTAATTTCAGTTCTTCCACTAACCTCCCTTTTGTTCGAACTTGCACTAACCTCCGTGCAATTCCCTGTGTCAGCATTCCAAGGATGTCTAGTATCTGAACAAGCCAATCGCCAACTATAGGCAGATGTAGACCATCTTCTCATTTAACCTTACAACTGGTAGGTTTTCCATGGGCTCTAGTGAGCCTCTTGGTACACCGAGCCCTGAGTACGTGCAGACCCAGGAGTCCGAGACAATGTTGCTTGATGACGAGGGCGAGAATGAAGCCGTCGGTGGTTCTGTCGCTCCAGGTGGTGGTCCTAGTGACATCACAAATACCTCCATTTGTGGTGGCTTCCAGCTTTCCAAGAATAGGAAGATGTCGCTGCTAGGAGAGGAGGACGTCGTATCCATCATGTGCATGATCGAGGCCGTGAAAGCGGTGGCGGCTGCCATCACCACTACTTCCCCTCCCGATGTGCACCCACCTCTCTATGAAGCCGTCATGAGGGCCACCGGCTTCAGCCCTGAGGCTCTGATGGTAGCGCTGATGACCCACAAGTATAGAGGGTGTATCGTAGTATTTTCGAGGGAAGTGAAACCCAATTTATTAAATCTTAACAACTGAGTTGTCAATTCAGCTGCACCTGGAAACAATCTTGCTCACAGTAGTTTATCAGTAGCAACAGTTTTGTAGTAGGAATAGCAAAGTAGCAGTAGTAGCAAAGTAAAGACAGCAGTAACAATAGCAGTAAACAGTAGGATTCGAGTGCGGTAGGCATAGGGATGGATGGACGGGCGTTGCATGGACAAGACAATTCACATAGCAATCAAAACATAGGGAAATTGCAGATAAATAAGATAAAGCATCCAAGTACTAGATAATCCTAGGCATGTGTTCCATATATATGTAGGGGTTCGTAGCATGGAAAACAAAAATTTTCTATCGCATACAAACAAACAAGCCAAGATCTATCTACTAGATTGTAGCAACGAGTCGATGGAATAACTCACCCTCGAAGATTCCAAAGTATTTAACGAGAGCAGATTCTCGTGGGTGATGTAGTCGTACTCTTTCCGATCTCAAGATCGCGTAGACGATCCTTCCGGCGCCGCGTTCCCGCAGCGCTCCCGCAGTCGGTCACACGTTCGGTACTCGACGAAGACCTTCCTCTCCCTTGTTCCAGCAGGCAGCGGAGGTTGTAGCACTCTCCTCGCGATTCCGGCAGCACAACGGCGTGGTACCGGAGGTAGAGGGGAAATCCCGCAGGGCTTCGCCTTAAGCCGGTGCGAGTATGGTGGAGCTTATGAGAGAGGCTATTAGTGGTCTAGTAATTAGACACACCAATTAGAAGGCTCTAAACCAATTAGAAGGCTCTAAACCGAATAGCTCTAAACCGGGGTCTAGATCTAGGGTTTAGTTTAGAGGATAGGAAACTTGTGTGTAGGAGGGGAGCCCTGCCCCTCCTTATATAGGTGGGAGGGCTGGCCGGCCAAGGGGAGGAGTTCCTCCCCAACTCGGCCTAGGGAGGTGCGCCGGCCAAGGGGAGGAACCCTCCTCCAACTCGGCCTCCACCTCTCCTCCTCTTTTCCCACTTCCCAAAACTGCCGTTTGACTTTCAAACTAGCCGTTTGACTTTTCAATTTAGGATTTAAATAAATCCTTTATTTGGGACAGCAAGAACACTTAGTACATGATGCAATCATTCCAATATGCAATGACACACTCATGTACCCTTCCCCCTCCGGAGTGCCGGACATTCCGGGACCTTCTAGAATGTTCCCGATGAAAACACCGGAACCATTCCCCAACTCCAAAACGGGACTTTCCTTATATGAATCTTATTCTCCGGACCATTCCGGATCACCTCGTGATATCCCGGATCCCATCCGAGACTCCGAACAACATTCGGTCTCTTTCTCATAATACCATAACTACTCAAACAACGTCGAATCCTTAAGTGTGTCTCCCTACGGTTCGTGAATTATGCGGACATGATCGAGACACTTCTCCGAACAATAACCAATAGAGGAATCTGGAAATTCATATGGCTCCCACATATTTCTACGATTACTTTGCGATCGAATGAACCACTTACATACGATACCAATTTCCCTTTGTCTCACGATATGTTACTTATCCGAGGTTATGATCGTCGGTATCTCTGCATACCTAGTTCATCCTCGTTACTGATAAGTACTCTTTTCTCGTTCCCGTGATATGTGATCCCTTGTGACCAAGTCACATGCTTGCAAGCTAATTGGATGACATTTCACCGAGAGGGCCCAAAGAATATCTATCCGTCATGTGGATGGACAAATCCCACTCTTGATCCATGTGTTTCAACCAATACTTTCCGAACACTCAATGCCACCTTTATAGCCACCCTGTTACGGTGTGGTGTTTGATGACATCAAAGCATCCATCCAGTAAAGGTGATATGCATGATCTCATGGTCGAAGGAATTAGGTTACTATGTATCAGAAAGCATATAGCAATTGAACTATTGAAATGACTTGATCTTTATGCTACGCTTGTCTATAGGAGTATGTCCACCATATCATTCTCCTAACGATATGATCTTGTTGTTGATAACATCTCAATGTTCATGACAAAGAAACCACATCATCAATCAACCAACAAGCTAGTGAAGTATAGAGGCTATACTAGGGACTTCAAATTAAGTTTACAAATCACACAAGTATTAATGGTTTCCTTGTTAATACTATTATAGCATGAATGTAAACATTTATCATAAACACAAAGATATATAATAATAACTATATTTATTACTGCCTCTAGGGCATATCTCCAACAGTCTCCCACTTGCACTAGAGTCATCTAATCTAGATTACATGGTAATATACCGAACACCCATGGCAGTTTGGTGTTGGTCATGTTTTGCCCTCGGGAGAGGTTTAGTCAACGGATCCGCCACATTCAGATCTGTGTGTACTTTGCAAATCTTTATATCCCCATCCTGGATATGTTCTCGAATAGCGTGAAAACGCAGCTTGATATGCTTCAGTTTCTTGTGTGACCTTGGTTCTTGCGCATTGGCTATGGCGCCCATGTTATCACAGTAGATAGACATTGGGTCCAGCGCACTTGGAACCACACCCAGCTCTGCAATGAACTCTTTCATCCATATCGCTTCTTGTGAAGCCTCCGAAGCAGCCATGTATTCCGATTCAGTTGAAGATCTCGCCACAACGCTTTGCTTTGCACTCCTCCAGCTAACTGCTGCACCATTCAAAATAAATACGTATCCAGATTGTGATTTAGAATCATCCGGATCGGTGTTCCAACTAGCATCGGTGTAACCATTAACAACGAGCTGTTCATCACCTCCATAAGAAAGAACCATATCCTTAGTTCTTCTCAAGTACTTAAGGATGTTTTTGACCGCTGTCCAATGATCCACTCCTGGATCACTTTGATATCTGCTAGTTAAACTAACAGCATATGCAATGTCGGGTCTAGTACATAGCATGGCATACATTAGAGATCCTATGGCTGAGGCATAGGGAGTCTTACTCATTCTTTCTCTATCTTCTGCCGATGTCGGACATTGAGTTTTACTCAAGGTCGTATTGGGCAACATGGGCAAGAACCCTTTCTTGCTATCTTCCATTCCAAACCTCTTTAGAATTTTGTCCAAATATGTACTTTGTGACAATGATATTTGGCGTTTCGATCTATCTCTATAAATCTTTATGCCTAATATGTAAGCTGCTTCGCCAAGATCCTTCATTGAAAAACTATTATTCAAATACTCTTTGACACTATTAAGAAGGTCTACATCATTCCCAATTAACAATATGTCATCCACATACAGTATTAAGAATGCTACAGAGCTCCCACTCACTTTCTTGTAAATACAAGCTTCTCCATAAGTTTGTATAAAACCAAAACTTTTGATTACCTTATCAAAACGTTGATTCCAACTTCGGGATGCTTGCTTCAATCCATAGATGGACCGTTGAAGTTTGCATACCTTGTTAGCATCTTTAGGATCGACAAAACCTTTGGGTTGTATCATATACAACTCTTCATCAATGTCTCCATTGAGGAATGCTGTTTTGACATCCATCTGCCATATCTCATAATCATAATATGCAGCGATTGCTAACATAATCCTCACAGACTTTAGCTTCGCTACCGGTGAGAAAGTCTCATCGTAGTCAACTCCTTGAATTTGTCGAAACCCTTTTGCGACAAGTCGAGCTTTATAGACAGTAACATTACCATCAGCATCTGTTTTCTTCTTGAAAATCCATTTGTTCTCGACAGCCTTCCGGCCATCCGGTAAGTCCACCAAAGTCCATACTTGGTTTTCGTACATGGATCCAATCTCGGATTTCATGGCTTCTTGCCATTTATTGGAATCTGGGCTCATCATCGCTTCCTCATATGTCTCGGGGTCATCGGTGTTGTCCACCAACATGACATTCATAACGGAATCATACCAATCTGGAGTGGTACGAGTTCTCGTTGACCTCCGAGGCTCTGTAGCAACTTCAACCGAAGTTTCATGATCACTATCATTAGCTTCCTCTCTTATTGGTGCAGGCACCACAGGAACTTCTTCCGGTGCTGCGCTACTCGTAATTTCGAGAGAAGGTTCGACAACCTCGTCGAGTTCTACTTTCCTTCCAGTCACTTCTTTCGAGAGAAATTCCTTCTCTAGAAAGGATCCATTCTTGGCAACGAAGATTTTGCCTTCGGATCTATGATAGAAGGTATACCCAATAGTTTCCTTCGGGTATCCTATGAAGACGCATTTTTCCGCTTTGGGTTCAAGCTTGTCCGGCTGTAACTTCTTTACATAGGCTTCGCATCCCCAAACTTTAAGGAACGACAATTTAGGTTTCTTCCCAAACCATAATTCATACGGTGTCGTTTCAACGGATTTAGACGGTGCCCTATTTAAAGTGAATGCGGCTGTTTCTAATGCATAACCCCAAAATGATAGCGGTAAATCTGTAAGTGACATCATAGAACGAACCATATCTAAGAGGGTTCGATTACGACGTTCAGACACACCATTACGCTGTGGTGTTCCCGGCGGTGTCAATTGTGAAAGTATTCCGCATTTCTTCAAATGCTCGCCAAACTCGTAACTTAGATATTCACCTCCACGATCAGAACGTAGAAATTTAATCTTCTTGTTACGTTGATTCTCTACCTCACTTTGAAACTCCTTAAACTTCTCGAAAGTTTCGGACTTATGTTTCATGAAATAGATATACCCATATCTACTCAAATCATCCGTGAAGGTAAGAACATAACGATAACCACTGCGCGATGCTACACTCATTGGACCACACACATCGGTATGTATGATTTCCAATAAGTCTGTAGCTCGCTCCATCATACCAGAAAATGGAGTCTTAGTCATTTTACCCATCAGACATGCCTCGCATCTTTCAAGTGATTCAAAATCAAGTGATTCAAGAAGTCCATCGGAATGGAGTTTCTTCATACGCTTCACTCCAATGTGACCAAGACGACAGTGCCACATATAGGTCAAATTATCGCTTGATTTCAAACGTTTAGCCTCAATGTTATTAATATGTGTATTTCTACTATCGAGATTCAATATGAATAGACCATCTATCAAAGGTGCATGTGCATAAAACACATTACTCATATAAATCGAACAACCATTATTCTCGGATTTAAACAAGTAACTGTCTCGCAATAAACAAGATCCTGATATAATGTTCATGCTTAACGCAGGCACCAAATAACAATTATTTAAGTATAAAACTAATCCCGATGGTAGATGAAGAGGTAGCGTGCCGACCGCGATCACATCAACCTTTGATCCGTTTCCTACGCGCATCGTCACCTCGTTCTTCACTAGCTTCCGTTTATTCTGCAGCTCCTGTTTCGAGTTACAAATATGAGCAACCGAACCAGTATCAAATACCCAGGCACTACTACGAGTACTAGTGAGATACACATCAATAACATGTATATCAGATATACCTTTCTTCTTGATGTTGCCGTTCTTCAAATCCGCCAAGTACCTTGGGCAATTCCGCTTCCAGTGACCTTCTCCCTTGCAGTAAAAGCACTCAGTTTCAGGTTTAGGTCCAGCCTTGGTCTTCTTCGTCGGCGTGGTAACTTTCTTACCACCCTTCTTGAAGTGTCCCTTTTGCTTGGACTTGCCTTTCTTGAATTTGGTGGTCTTATTGACCATCAACACTTGGTGCTCTTTCTTGATCTCCACTTCTGCAGATTTTAACATAGCAAATAGTTCTGGCAACTCTTTGTTCATGTTCTGCATGTTGTAGTTCATCACAAAGTTCTTGTAACTTGGTGGTAGTGATTGGAGGATGCGGTAAACTCCCAAAGTATTAGGAATCACTATACCCAAACTTTGAAGTTTATTTGCGTGCCCAGACATCTTAAGCACATGCTCACTGACGGAGCTACCCTCTTCCATCTTGCAGTTAAAGAACTTTTCAGAAGCTTCATAACTTTCAATTGCCGCATGAGTCTCAAAGATTAATTTGAGATCCTCGACAATATCATATGGATCTGACTCTTCAAACCTTTTCTGAAGCTCCGATTCTAAACCATACAAGATAGCATACTGAACTATGGAGTACTGATTCTTCCGAGCAAGGTAAACATTCTTTACTTCATCGGTAGCATCAGCTGCAGGTAGGTCACCTAGCGGTGCATCCAGCACATAGGTCAAATTACCAGCTGTGAGGACAATCCTCAAATTGCGGAACCAATCCGCGAAGTTGCTTCCATTGTTTTTCAACTTTTCTTTCTCTAGGAACGCATTAAAATTGATGGTAGGGGCTGCCATTGATCTACAACATATTTGCAATAGTTTAGACTAAGTTTATGACAAATTGAGTTCAAATTAATTAATGAAATTAAACTAGGTGAACTCCCACTCAAAACAACATCCCTCACATTGTTTTAGTGATCACACGAACCAAATCCACTACATCAACACCGATCATCACGAGAGCTGATATAGTTTTAATGGCGAACAATCATCATGTTCATCATATCTACTATATGATTCATGCTTTGCCTTTCGGCGATCCGTGTTTCTGAGGCCATGTCTGTACATGCTAGGCTCGTCAAGATCAAACCTTAGCTTCCGCATAAGCAAATCTGGCTTGCTTACGTTGTATTCACCCGCGGAATCAAAGACACCCGATCATCACGTGGTGCTTCGAAGCAGCAAGCTTTGGCAACGGTGCATACTAAGGGTGAACACTTTAGAACTTGAAATTTATGTGCATGAGGGATCATCTTATAATGCTACCGTCGTCTACTAAGCAATACAAGATGCATAAAGGATTAACATCACATGCAATTCATAATATGTGATATGATATGGCCTTTCTTCTTTGTGCTTCCGATCTCCATCTTCAAGCACGAATATGATCTCCATCATCACCGGCATAGCATCAAGGTCAATGACGCTTCTCCATGGTTGTCGTCCACCAGCTTCAACTATTACAACTATTTTGAATAGACACGCAGGTCTTAACAGAAATTAAAGACAACCATATGGCTCCTGCCGGTTGCCAACTTACAATAAGGAACATTGCATACATCAAATATAATCACAATCATGGCCATATCACATCACTGCACACCCCTGCAAAACAAAGTTAGACGCTTCTACTTTCTTTGCATATTTTACGTGGTTTGGGGCTTTCCATAAGTGTCGTTCTAACTTACGAACAATAACCACAACATTGATACTAGCATTGTTGATCACCCGTTGTAAATTGGATCTTTACTATGCTAGGAGAAACAGGCACCCGCAAAGCCACTTATGCAAAACGAGTTGCATGTCAAGCGTGGAGCAAGTCTCATGAACGATGTCATGTAAGGTTAGCCCGGGCCGCTTCATCCCAACATACCGCAAGATGCAAAGTACACAAAAAGCAATCTACAATAAAAGCATCAATGCCCACAATGACCATTGTGTTCTACTCGTGCAACAGATCTACATATAGACACGGCTCTGATACCACTGTAGGGGTTCGTAGCATGGAAAACAAAAATTTTCTATCGCATACAAACAAACAAGCCAAGATCTATCTACTAGATTGTAGCAACGAGTCGATGGAATAACTCACCCTCGAAGATTCCAAAGTGTTTAACGAGAGCAGATTCTCGTGGGTGATGTAGTCGTACTCTTTCCGATCTCAAGATCGCGTAGACGATCCTTCCGGCGCCGCGTTCCCGCAGCGCTCCCGCAGTCGGTCACACGTTCGGTACTCGACGAAGACCTTCCTCTCCCTTGTTCCAGCAGGCAGCGGAGGTTGTAGCACTCTCCTCGCGATTCCGGCAGCACAACGGCGTGGTACCGGAGGTAGAGGGGAAATCCCGCAGGGCTTCGCCTTAAGCCGGTGCGAGTATGGTGGAGCTTATGAGAGAGGCTATTAGTGGTCTAGTAATTAGACACACCAATTAGAAGGCTCTAAACCAATTAGAAGGCTCTAAACCGAATAGCTCTAAACCGGGGTCTAGATCTAGGGTTTAGTTTAGAGGATAGGAAACTTGTGTGTAGGAGGGGAGCCCTGCCCCTCCTTATATAGGTGGGAGGGCTGGCCGGCCAAGGGGAGGAGTTCCTCCCCAACTCGGCCTAGGGAGGTGCGCCGGCCAAGGGGAGGAACCCTCCTCCAACTCGGCCTCCACCTCTCCTCCTCTTTTCCCACTTCCCAAAACTGCCGTTTGACTTTCAAACTAGCCGTTTGACTTTTCAATTTAGGATTTAAATAAATCCTTTATTTGGGACAGCAAGAACACTTAGTACATGATGCAATCATTCCAATATGCAATGACACACTCATGTACCCTTCCCCCTCCGGAGTGCCGGACATTCCGGGACCTTCTAGAATGTTCCCGATGAAAACACCGGAACCATTCCCCAACTCCAAAACGGGACTTTCCTTATATGAATCTTATTCTCCGGACCATTCCGGATCACCTCGTGATATCCCGGATCCCATCCGAGACTCCGAACAACATTCGGTCTCTTTCTCATAATACCATAACTACTCAAACAACGTCGAATCCTTAAGTGTGTCTCCCTACGGTTCGTGAATTATGCGGACATGATCGAGACACTTCTCCGAACAATAACCAATAGAGGAATCTGGAAATTCATATGGCTCCCACATATTTCTACGATTACTTTGCGATCGAATGAACCACTTACATACGATACCAATTTCCCTTTGTCTCACGATATGTTACTTATCCGAGGTTATGATCGTCGGTATCTCTGCATACCTAGTTCATCCTCGTTACTGATAAGTACTCTTTTCTCGTTCCCGTGATATGTGATCCCTTGTGACCAAGTCACATGCTTGCAAGCTAATTGGATGACATTTCACCGAGAGGGCCCAGAGAATATCTATCCGTCATGTGGATGGACAAATCCCACTCTTGATCCATGTGTTTCAACCAATACTTTCCGAACACTCAATGCCACCTTTATAGCCACCCTGTTACGGTGTGGTGTTTGATGACATCAAAGCATCCATCCAGTAAAGGTGATATGCATGATCTCATGGTCGAAGGAATTAGGTTACTATGTATCAGAAAGCATATAGCAATTGAACTATTGAAATGACTTGATCTTTATGCTACGCTTGTCTATAGGAGTATGTCCACCATATCATTCTCCTAACGATATGATCTTGTTGTTGATAACATCTCAATGTTCATGACAAAGAAACCACATCATCAATCAACCAACAAGCTAGTGAAGTATAGAGGCTATACTAGGGACTTCAAATTAAGTTTACAAATCACACAAGTATTAATGGTTTCCTTGTTAATACTATTATAGCATGAATGTAAACATTTATCATAAACACAAAGATATATAATAATAACTATATTTATTACTGCCTCTAGGGCATATCTCCAACAATATAGTCATACGTGCTCGTAATGAGAACTTGCACAACATCTTTTGTCCTGCCAACCCGTTTGCAGCGGGGCCTCAAGGGAACTATTGGCAATTAAGGTGCTCCTTTTAATAGAGCACCGGAGCAAAGCATTAACACTCCGTGAACACATGTGATCCTCACATCAAAGCCATTCCCTCCGGTTATCCCGATTTCTGTCACTTCGAGGCCATCGGTTCCGGACAACAATGTGTGTATACAACTTCCAGATAAGACCATAACCAATACTATCATAATGAATCAATAACATGTTCAGATCTGAAATCATGGCACTCGGGCCCTAGGGACAAGCATTAAGCATAACAAGTCGCAACAAAGTCATAAAGCACTAATAGAAGATACTAGGCACCATGCCCTAACAATCTGATGCCATTACATGAACGATCTCATCCAATCCCTACCATCCCCATAGCCTACAGCGGGGGATTACTCACTCATAGATGGGGGAAACATGGATGGTCGATGGAGAAGCGATGGTGATGATGATGGCGATAATCTCCTCCAATTCCCATCCCGGCAGGGTGCCAGAACGGAGTTTCTGGTGCTATTTCGTGGAATCTAGTGGTGGCGGCGGAGCGGAACTCCTTTTGGAAAAACGTCGACCCCCCAGAGTTTTTAGGTCAGAAGGCATCTTATAGGCGAAGAGGGAGACCGAGGGGGTGCCGGAGGGGCCCACACCATGCCTTGAGCGGCCTGGGGGCACCCGCGCCTAGGGGGGTGTGGCCAGCCCCTGGCCCTCCTCCGTCTCGTATTCTGGCTCCATGAGTCTTCCGAAAAATAGGCACTTTGGCTTTTTTCCCGTCCAATTCTGAGAATATTCATTTTCTGACTTTCCTGGAACCAAAAACAGCAGAAAACAGGCAGCTGGCACTGTGGCTCTTGTTAATAGGTTAGTCCAAGAAATCATATGAAAAGTACTCCAAAGTGTGGACAAAACATAAGAAAGTAGATAAAACCAAGCATGGAACATCAAAAATTATAGATACATTTACAATGTATCAAGCGCTCATCCACTTCTTCGACAACAGGGTCTAGGGAAACAACTTCGTTCAGATGGCAGAGGACCATAGGGAGCTCTGGCTCAGGACCTTCCTGACCAAGCACTACTATGTGTAGTGCTTGCTCCCCGATCATGGAGATAGTGGCAGTGGTGCATGCATGATGAAGAAGAAGTTGTATATTTTATAGTAGCTAGGGACTAGACGAAAACTTATTCCAAGGCCTATTTATTGTGAGGTGGTATATACTAACCCCTCACATTATGGAGAACTTACGGTGGTAGGATTACACTCCTTTTGATGTGGTGGTAGGATGACACCATAAAAGTTGGTGACGATTAGTAAGATCACACTAGTTTGGTAGATTGAACTGTGATGCTTTTGCCCATATGATCATGCATGCTTAACCTGCTTATGTTGTTTACCTCGTGTTTGTGAACTTTTTTGTCTGCTATAGTTGTGATACTTATGTTGCATATGTTATGTCTCATAGAAATACAACTGGTATATGGTGTACTACGACAAGAAGTCGTGAATCTACAAGACATGGAAAGAGTGCAACCAACAAGGAAAGGGTTACTAGTACAACCTCCATAAGGGGTTTAAGACTCTAGAACATACACAAATAGCCTACTCCGAGTTCTTAGAAGAGGGTCTACAGGAGGCATAGCCACCACAAGGTATGAAATACAATGTCGCTCCACAACCTGCAGCTCAACAGGTTCATCCACAATAACAACTTGCACCTATACGAGGTGAAAGTATGATCAAAGACATCATCATCTTCGACCTTATCATGTGGATCGTGTACTACCAGTTGTTCAGATTCATGTGATCGATGATGTAAGACCATCAACCCTTAAAACCTAATGAGTAGTTGCTTGAACCCTTAAACTCTTGCTGCTGGTAAGCTCACCATTTGCCGATCAAGGTAACCATATCAGGCCTTATGCGGGCTCCAAAACGTGCAACTTTGCATCCGTCGAGCCCATTCAGGGAAACCAAACAAAGTGGGCATATGAGCTCCCCTGGTTCATATACCAAAATACGAGCTACCAAATAAAACGCACATCCAGATTTGAGCCCAATCTCCCCACATGCAGCATCCACCGGGCCAACTAGCAAAAACGAGAAATTTCGGCCCGAGCAAGCAAACACGCCCATAATGTTTGATCATTGGTTTATACTACAGTACAATCTGGGGTGGCGAAGCTGCATGCATACAACCTCTAATTCGTGTCATGCCACTAGTTTGGTTACTCACATTTTATTCCCTACTTCACAAGAGAAGCCAAGCACCAAGTGTTTTGTTGCCTGAAGTTTACGTTTTCGTTAAATTCTAGTCGTTTAATTACATGCATTTTGCCTGATAGTGTTACCTCCTTGGCTATGTGGTGAGCTTACCCATCAGAAGAACATAGTAGAAAATGTGTTTCATAGAATTGTGTAAGGAGGAACGACTAATATAGTAATACCAGATAATGTAAACAGTTACGATGTTAGTGTTGTAACACGAGTTCACGAACAACTGTTTGTGATGCAACACAAGTCCATCAATCGAGGGGTTATATCTGAATACGACTACTAGTAGAAACTCGTTACTTACAGACGGTGCCTAGAGACGGGTTACCACTAAAATAGAAACTACCGGTTGTGTTTAGCAACCTCAGGCGGTCGTTATGTTGTGACCATCTCTAATAGTAGCCTCACATGGTTAGAAAGTAACGTCGTCTCTAGTACTACTTCCTCCTTAGTCGATCTTTAAAACAAAACGCCTCTAAAGAAAACCCGAGACAAAGGTAAATAGTGGGCGTCTCCCTAGAAATTTGACCTACATCCATTCAAAAATATTAACCGCCTCTGGAGGCCTATTGAGGCGGACCTTTATACCGCCCATCTCGAAAACTGGCTTCCTACATGTTTTTGAGGTAGTATGCGCGTGGATCTGTTGTTAAATGTAATTAGAAAGTAGTGATCATGTACGAGTCCACCACTCGCGTACACACCCACGTGTCCACATTATAATACTTGATACATTCTCACTTGGTGGTATCCAATACTTTTTGTTGGGTAGCTCTTGTCGTCCTCTTTTCAACAAAATTGGTTTTGGCTCAATCGAAGTTTCCTAACTCAAGTTATTGCTATTTGAAGTTTGCCCTTTATTTGGTTTGATAATAAAAAAAGGTTTTATGCTGGGCCAAGCAGTACTACCACTATGCGCTTCCGGGCGCTACTGAACGCGCGGCTCAGTCCTATGTGCGGCCCGGCTGTGGAGCTGGTCCAGGACCGGTTGTACCGGCCCAGGCGGTAGTACCGCTGGCCTGGCCAGTACTACTAGGCTAGCCCATCTCCGTCTAGCCTGCCTTGCTGCCGCTACCTCGCTTGAGTGTTGCTCGCCCACGCCCTCGCCTGATCCCCTTCCTCGCTCGATCGCTGTGCCTCCCTGATCCCCTTTTCCCTTGCTCGCTGCCCGTGCTTGCTCGCTAGATCACCAAGCGCTGCCACCCGCGTTGACCTGCTTCCTGGCGCTGTTGGTTCGGGGACCGGTAGCACTAGCCCACTGTTGTACTATCGGCCCAGGTCAGAAATCTGCCCCAACAGACATTTTTTCTTGGGCCCCTATTTAAGCCCCCTTTCTCTCTCCTTTTTGGCTAGTTCTTCTCCCTTTTCCTCTCAAGTTTTGCCCCATTATTTGACCTCTCTTTGAGCTTGATTTCTTTCCCCCCTCCAATGATTCTTGCATATATTTGAGAGAAAGATTGAGGAGATCTATATCTACATTTTGACCAAACCATATCATCTCTCTGTGAGTGAATCTTTGCGATCTAGATCTTGGAGGATTTGGTGTTCTCCTTGTGTTCTTCCTCTCTTGTTCCCCCAATAGCTTTAGTAGCTTTGTTGGAACTTGAGAGTGAAGGATTGGAGCATGTTTGTGGTGTTCTTGCCTTTTGCGTTGGGTGCATCAGTTTGAGTTCTCCTCGGAGGATTTGGTTGGTGAAATCAAGAAGATTGCCCCTCTTGGGGTCTCGGAACCCTAGACGGTTGTGTCGCCTTTGTGGTGAGTTCTTGGGGCCTTCAATTAAGTTGTGGAGCTCTCCCCAAGATTGTGGTCTTGGTGGTGATTATTGGGAGCCTTCAATTTTGTTGTGGAGATTGCCCCAATCTTGTATGGGTTTGGTGACCACCCTCAAGTGTCCCATAGTGGATTGGGTGCTTGCCGTGTGGTGGGTGCTCGGGAGAATAGGGTGAGGACTCTTGTGGTGTTGGTGGTCTTAGTACCTCCCACCCTTCCAAAGAGACGTACTCCCTTGTTGGGAGGAACTCGGTAAAATATTGTCGTCTCCGTGTGTCTCGGTTATCTCTATACCCAGGCTCTTTACTTATGCACTTTACTTTATGATAGCCTTCGTGCTTGAAGTAATCTACCTTGCTATCACTTTGTTGCTTGTCTTGCTTAGCATAAGTTGTTGGTGCACATAAGTGAACCATAACATTTATAGGCTTTGTGCTTGACAAAAGAAAACGCTAGTTTTATTCTGCCTTTGTTAAGCCCTTCTTTTAAAAGTTTTTAACCGCCTATTCACCCTCCCTCTAGGCGGCATCCGTGATATTTCATTTGTCATGAAAAAAAGTGCAAGCTAGGAAGATGATATATTTGTTGAACATGTGATCAACAAGCTAGAGCTTGTGATATTTAATTACTTCTAGTAATTACAAGCCTGCTATAATTCTCTAATTCTTTGTACTTCCGTAGACATTTAAAGATGAGTTCACAAGAAAATACCTAAAGAGTCGCCTTGATGAACCTATTAATATCCATATTTAGCAAATGAATAGCAAGAAGCTACATATGGTTAGGATGAAGATGGGAGTAACCTTGATGTCTGGATAAGAAAAGGTTGTGGGAAGATTCAAGTTAAAGCAGCATAGCATTTCCTTTTTTTCTTTAATGAAAAGATAATGGAGAGGTATATATTTTGGTTCAGCCACTTTCACCAGGCGGGCCATTATAAATGCAATGCTGGTTGTTAGAGAGTACTAATTATGCTTGTTTGATATATAAAACTCCGCTTTGTATGTACTGTCATAAAGTAATGGCTAAATATGTGTGGATTTCCCCAACTATCTGGCTAAGGTTAATTATTAATATAATGATCTTCCTTTGGCTGGCTGCTAAGTACTTGAGCTAATCTGTCTATCCATTTTCTAGCTGCTGAATCATGATTATGTGTCATGTCTGCTATGATTGAGTTTGAATTAGCATTATTGTTGTAGGCGACCATGAATAACTACCGCTTCGAGGTGTGCTTGTTCTGAAGACGGTTTTGATTTGAATCCGACTCCGGGTGCCTTACTCTTGGAGACAGTTCCTACTAGAAGCCATCTGAGGGTGAGGAGTTCTTGCAAACGGTCAGGACTAATAGCCGTCTCCAGTTCGTACATCTTAGAGGCGTTTAAATTTATGCACCGCGTAAGGTCATGTATCTTAGAGCCGGATCGGAAAACTGACTCAGGTTGGTGCGTTGTTCGAGACTATGCACTTGAGCCAGAACGAAAAACCGGCTGAGACCTATGTGCAATAACCGTCTCTAAGTAACGTGTTTTTACTAGTTCACCTCACAAAATATACAGACCTGCCATCAGTTTTCATCAAGTCTATCTACTATACAATATACATCATAGTCACCATCATAATCAGCATCATCGGCACCACAACCAGCACCAGCGCCAGCACCACCAAATGTGAGTCGGCTCCTCGCAGGTAGTGCTTGTTCAGAAAAACCATGAACAAGCTCATAGCAAGATACCCGCTGGCATGTGCCTTGTTCTCCGTGAGGTGGCTAAGAAGACGATGTATCGCAGTCGGAGTGATGGGCACTACGAGAATACGATCACTTTAGATAAGATTCATCTGAAAATAGTTCTGAATGTGCTAGTTGATCAACTCGGTGTTCTTTGGGTAAACCTACGTGATAACACAATTAGTTAGAAGTTTTTGTTCACACGTGAGCTTACGGACAAATGAATGAAATAGAACAAATGCCAATTTATCTAACCTTGATGTACACATAGTACGACTAGTCGTCCAACACAATAGACGATGTCTCCTCCCAGCGCACATCCTTAAGCCTTCTGATTTTTAGTACCTGAAACCGCCTAGCTCTTCAATGCTTCAAATGATTCTATATCTAAGCCGGACCAACTCGATGACTGCATAACCTGAAGACATCCTTGGCAACAGCTTCAAGGTCCTTCCGTCCGAAGACTCGATCCACAGAGACCCCCTTCTTGATGAGCCGACAGGATGGTGGACGTACTACCTAGCCTTGTCATGATATTCCTCTTTAGAATTGGGCAGTACCTATCAGGCGTCGGCATATATCGCAGCGACAGCACAAATTTTTTACCAATGGATGCGAGAAACGGCTTTGCAAGCAAACAAACACGTCCTTAGCATTTTATCGGTTCAAACCGTTGCAGTTCGGGTAGCCCATCGTTTTCCGTTCGTTTGTTGGTGTATACAGGATATAGAATATTGATATTTGACCGAACAGACACGTTTTTTCCATATCCCATGACACTGACCATACGAACGTCAGCATGGTGGCATTACAGCGTGCAACGTGAGGCAACTACAATAAGGCGCGCCATTATTGCATACACTAAATACCTATAGTGGCATGATGAGGTATTCCATGCCATGATACTTCTAATACAATAGTCGAGTTAGTATGGAGGTCGTAGGAGTATATTATAAGTGCATGTGTTAGGTTGGGGATGAATACGGGGGCTGGCTCATTTTCGTTTCATGCGCGTAGATAGGTCAATTAGTAGACATTATAACTGTGAGCCCATGTGGTACATGTGTCATTCTATCCTAAGCAATGTGGAGATTGGAGTAGCATTTTCGACAAATCAATTGATGCTCCGCCGTCAGGGGCGGCTCTACGTTTTCTAGGGCCCTAGGCAAAGTCGACAGCATGGGCTCCTAAGTCTAATGTATATATAAACATATTAAGAAAAATTATCATATATATATCTACTATCACTTTCAAAATAAAAAGTTAACATCCAACCATACATTTTAGTATCAAAATATAATAAGTAGTATTTGTTGCAAGTTTGATTACCTCAAATAAGAAATAATTCCAACGATAATATTGCTTCAACGCCTCACAAAAAAGCTTCTTCGGACATTTCTAGATGCAAAATCATTGAGTACAATCTCAAGATCAATTTTATCCAAGATATCCTTCTCAATACAACATGTAGCCAAGCCGTTTAACCTGTCTTGTAGCATAGTTGACCTCAAACAATTCTTCAGTAGTTTCAGCTTAGAGAAACTTCTTTTAGTAGAGGCTACAGTCACAGGTATAGTCAAAAGGCTCCGATAGGCAACTGATACATTTGGATAGCAATCTGCGGCGATAAAAAACTGAAGAATCTCAGGCGCTGACATCAAAGCATCTGGCAAGGTTACTTACAACACTTTTAACTCAGAGAAAAAATCATCAAGATCAACATCACACGACTCCTTATGAGTAAAAACTTCTGCAAAAGTAGTACAAGATTTGCATAGCTTACTATCATCCAAAGACTTCAGATTATTTGAGTTGAATAAGAAACCAAACACCTTTTCAAATATCTTTAGCTGCTCAAATCGACTAGATAATGAAGCAATTGCGGTGTCAACAATGACAAAAAAGTATGTAACTCTGAAGGATTCAATAGCTGACAGTTGCAGTTCTTCATCATTGATTTCATCAAAATGCTTCTTCCTTTTACTTTAACGTTTTGTACGAAATTTTGGCTCTATGTCCATATCCAATGCAATGGCTTTGGCACTCTCAATACTTGAATGGAAACCTTTATCTCTAAACTTCTGAAAAAGTGTAATGACCCCTTCAATGTGTTTGAGAGTAGCATCGATGCACACAATTTTTTCTTATAACTTTTGGCTCAACATATTTATAAAAAATAGTACATCATGTCAAATAATCATACCAACTATAGTCTCAAATTTCCCAAGTGCCTTGAACAAAGATTGAGCATCACTTACTCTAAGCTGGATCATCACTAGAAGCCTTCTCTAGTTGCTTCAAAGCTGATCTTACTTGGGAAGTTTGGTTCCTTATAGGCTGCACACTCTTTATTCGACTCTCCCAATGAGTATCAGACAAAGGTTTGAGGGTTAGATTTGGAACATTATCAAGCAAAATCTTCCATCTTTTAGTAGAGCGTGCAAACAATACATATATACGCTGTATAATACCAAAGAATGAAATAGCTATTTTTCCATATCACAAAGAGTGAGATTCAAACTATGACATGTACATGGCATATACAATGCTTTGGGGTTAACTAGAAGCAAACGATTCTGTACACCTTGATGTTTTCCCTTCATGTTGGAACCATTGTCGTAACCTTGCTCTCTCACGTCAGCAACATCCAAGTCAAGGGAGTCCAATGTATCCATCAACACATTAAAAAGCCCCAATCCTGATGTGTCATCAACTTGTAAGAACTTTAAAAAAACTCCTCCACTCTTGGAATGTTACTTGACATATTGACACAATGCACAATTAGCATCATTTGTTCTTCGTGGCTTACATCTGGGATACAATCCAATATAACATAGAAATACTTAGCATCCTTGATGGTTTTCAAGATAACCTTTTTCACTGCATTACCAAGAAGTGAGATCAACTCATTCTGAATACCGTGGCCAAGATAATGATGATGTATCTCATTATTTTGAATGCGTCTAATATGCTCTTGCATCACAGGATCAAATTCAGCAATCATTTTAACCGTTCCCAAAAAAATTACCATTACTATCTTGATACAATTTCTCATTTGTTCCTCGAAAGGCCAAATTATGTTTTGCAAGAAACTTCACTGCAGAAACTATTCTTAGCAATACCTGTCTCCAACACTCATTTTCCTTTGCAACCTTCTGCTGCATCTCATCATCAATTGTTTGATTTGTACTTAACCTCAACCGTAGTTCATTCCATGTGTTCATGTTGGTAAAGTGCTCAAAACTATTCTCATGTTCTCTAAGTCTTACAATGATACACCTCCAGTCCTTCAGTCCATCAGATGCTAGCAAAGACCTGTTCTAAGTTGATTTGAATAACTTGCAACAAAAACAATAAACTTTGTCAACCTCTTTAGAGTAAACCAAATACTTCCTGTCAATACCCTCACGATTAGCTAACTTTCTGGTGTAGTGAGAATATGAAAAATGTCTATCATCAGCATCCGTAGGGAACTCCAAACCCAATTCTCTCACTGGCCTCTTTTCTATCCCTTTTGCTGCTGTCAAGATTATCCCATGTTCTAGGATCATATAACCATGAAAGAGAATAATCATGTTCATCATCATTCTGAATATCAGGTGAAGGCTGCAAATTTTCATCCTCCGTATTGTCCTTAGAAACATCAAGATCTACATTCAATTTCAAGAAACTACAGTTAGTTAGTTACTTGCTTATACATAAATCGAAACTATTTAGTTACTTACCCACATTTGAGGACTGTTCATTGATTTGATCATCGGCATTTGAATTATGATCATCATCTTGTTCGGGTTCACATTCTTGACTTTGATTATCCTCATTGACATTAACACTACTTGCTGCCGGAAAATACTTTTTTAAAGCACCTTTTTATGATTTAATAAGTTTATTCTCTCGTTTTCGTTTATTCCTTTTCGCAGCACCAGACAACTGTCTTGGCGCCATATCACCTAAAATTGCGAAGGAATCGACTACATTATAATCATATAAAGAATTAAAAACAGAATTACAGAAATAGAACGATCGGGGCTGAGATTTAATATACCCGTACCAGCGTCCAACGGATCAGGGCCTGTCGTCTGCGTCTACTAGTGATCCCCGATGGGCGATAGATGACTGCGATCAAGTCAGGACGGCAGGATCGAGTCTTGTCACTTCACTTGTCAGATCAACGATCAGTCGCTAGGAAGCAGCAGCCGGCAGGGTAGATCGCGACTTCGCCAGGGACTTCGAGAATTGCTGATCGCGAGCCGAGGACGAGGAGTCAGAAGGACAAGGCTAAGGCTCAGAAGGCAGATCGGCAGATCGCGATCCGCGACTCCGTGGCGACGTGGCGTCGACCGGTTGACGCGTCGTATCGTCAGGGCCCTGCCCCTGCGGCCCTGCGTATCGTAACTTGTGCTCGTGTCGGACCCGGGACCCTGGTGCCTTGTTTCTGGCTTCGACGCGTCGTGGGTAGCAGGCCAGCAGCGGACAGTTTTCTCGCTCGATCGATCATCGATGTGACGATGTATATACCGAGTAGTACAAATTTTTGGGCCCCCTCAGCCGTGGGCCCCTAGCCAATGCCAGGGTCGTGACCCCTTAGAGCCGGCCCTGTCCGCCGTACTCCCTCCGGTCGATATTAATGACCTCAATTTTATTTAGATATGAATACATCTAGTTTAAATATTGAACTAGATACTTCTATGTTCTCAGTAGATGAATCTAGATAAAGTTAATGCCATTAATACGTACCAAATATAGTATTATTGTTCCTGTCGTCTTGCCTAGCAGATCGGTAGCTTGCATGCATTCGGATCCGAATGTGACTCGTCTCAACAGATCGACGGCTTGTTACAAATATATGACATGCGCTACTAATTAAAAATTGTGGTTAATTGCAGTAATCCAAAAATATGTGGTTTGAACTTCATAGACGTTTGATGTAAACAAATTTTAAAGATGAACTAATTTACATAAGGTCATTTCCAATGCATCGAATCCGAACGGTGCTACCTTAGATGGTGGTAGATTTTAAAAAGAGACAACTCTCTTAAGTGTTGTGTCCAAGTGAAATTGTATTTATAATTGATTTAAGGATCAAACTATGATCGCGAGCAAGAGCCGCATTTTGGCTAAGAAAGATACACCATTAATATTTTTGGTCTTTAACTATAGTGTCACCTCAGCCGTTTGTGTATGATGACTTGTAAGAGCCAAGCACCGGGATTGATCTAAGTGGACTCTAGGCTGAAAGTGTTCAAAATTCAAAATTAAATTTTGTAAATGTTGAAAGAAATGCAAAAAGCATTAGACATCTACATATTTGTGTCCTTGACTATCTACAATTTTGATAGAAAACACAAGCATAGCGACATGTGCTAGAAAACACAGACTGTTTTCCAGTATCAGACAATAATAGTTCCAAAAGTCGAGGATATTAACTTAAGGCTTCCATTTCGGTATACCCCTCCCCCTAAACTCAAACACAAGAACGACTGAGATTGCTCCATATCACTTGTCTGTAGCAGATTCAAAGAAAAATGGCCAGCGGGGTGACAAAGAGGATAGGGCCACGACAGAAGCCAAATTACCATTTTTTAAAGAGACTTAGAACTATTTTTTTAAGAAACACAATACAAACGCAGACGCTCACAATACGTACATACACTCACCCCTATAAACACACGCACGCATACCCTACCCTTATGAGCACCTCCGAGAGACTGAGTCGGCGGCTCTTGAGATTGACGAAGTCACCGCAGGCGCCTCGCTATCGACGGGAACGTCGCCTCCCACTGAAAGAATATTCCTCCTTTATGAGACACCAAAGCATCAAACCTAGGGTTTGAACTCTGGTGGGCTAGGGGTACCACTGCCCTCCTAACCATCCAACCATGGGTTGGTTCTCAGAAGCCAAATTACTCTCCATGTAGGCTTGCGAATGGTAATTAGGCTTAAGTTTAAGACAAGATTTTGGACCTATATTCTATGTGATACAAAACTCGAATGGTAATTGGGATCAAGTTTAAGACAAGATTGTGGACCTATATTCTATGTGATACAAAACTGGTGTCACTAGATTCGTATTTAGAAGTAGGGCGATGCTAGGCGTCCCTAGGGAATAAGTTCTTAGGATCCCCGGGTCCCTAGCACGACACTCTGTTCAAAAATAGCCCTAATCTTGTTTTTAGTACAAAATGTCCCGCTTTTGATATAAAACATCCTGCTTTTTCTGCATTGTAGCAAAAAAGCGTTCGCCCACAAAATCCAAAAGGAAAATGCTAGCCTCGCCGGAGACCTTATTGGAGACCTTGTAGTAAAAGTTTTGTTCTATTGTAGCAAAACAGATTTTGCCGGAAACTCTCGCTGAAGACCTCATAGCCAAAAATTTGTCTATTATAGCAAAACTATAGAATGGTTGTAGCAAAAATAATTGTGCTATTGTAGTAAAAGACTGACTTCGGCGCCAGATACCTTGTAGCGAACAAATCTTGCTATTGTAACAGAACCAACCGGAGGACAATTGTAGCGAAACATTTGTAATATTGTAGCATCTTCGCAGCAAAAAAGTGTGCTATGTTGTAAAATCGTCCGCCGCGCTCACACCGTAGGTAGCAAATTCGACCATTGTACGTAGAATTTTTTCTAGGATATGTCTTGGGAGACGCACCAAACACGTAGAAGAAGAAGCCGATGGCCGATACAACACTATTGAAGGCTACAACTCCACTCACCCAACACGATACATATCCAAGCGGCTCACAACGCGACTTCGACCATCGACCCGACAACAACGACTTGCCTTGCCCAACCTCCTTCCGAGGGTGGAGAGGAGATGACGCACAGAGCTACGAGACCACGTCACGGTCCGAGCAAACACCACCATAGCACGAAAACGACTCCAAGGCAGACCCGACCAACGCACCTTCCCCCATGAGCCTAAGAGAGGGCGAGTAGTAGAGGGGGTCCGACCGGACTCGGTGAAGGCGTCGACTAAGTTGCATCCGCCATGCCGTACATTGTGCCCCAGAAGCCCACGCCCTGGGCAGCAGCGAACACTCAGCACATCCCACATCACCCAACTATCACATCGGCCTCTCTGCTGATGGCCAAGATAACATCTTCAAGAAGAGAAACGACGTCGTGGCACCGTTGTCATCTGGTTCGGCGAACCTGACCTAGGGTTTCCCCTGGCACATGAGAAGAGGAAGGCACGGTTGGGACCAAAACCACGCCTCCAAGAAGGAAGTGGCACCCGCAAGCGTCGCCGTGGTCCACCTCAGAGACACCGAGCAGAGCTTTCGCCTTGGTCCTTCACCATGATCCCGAGCCAGACTGGAAACATGGATGCCACTGTGCGCTGCCTATAGCCACCACCAGAGAGGCAAGATGCAACACCGGTCACACCATCGAAGAAGAAGGGCGCTGGTCCCCACCGGCCTCGCCGTCGGCCGACATGGGCTCGGGGGAGGAGCCCCCCCATGCCGACTGACCACCACAGTTGCCGCACCCACACAGCACGCCCGTGCCAGAGCTCCTCGCGCCGCCGAGCCCCCCAGAGGCCGTGGCGCGCGCAGGCCCGCAATCCCAGATCGAGCCCGGCCGCCATGCGCGACCACGACCACAGGAAGCTCCCCACACGCTGCAGCCACCACCATGTGCCCTGCGTACCGCCACCCCGCGCCCTCCCTGCGCCGTGTCAACACCCGGATTTTTAATCCCAGATGCCTATTATACCATACCTCGCAATCCCAGGATTACCATTTTTGCAAGACATAACAGATTGATATCATAGTACATCATCCATTACAAACCATAACAAGGTCTTACACCATAAAGGATCTCATGATTCAGTCTTAATACAAATCAAGCAGCGGAAATTAAACGTAGTAAGGGCTCCATCTTCAGGATCACAGGCAATGTTGACGATGGGAGATGATCCTAGTTGTCGTAGACCTCCTGCTGTCCATCATCCTGATAGTCCTCCTCATAGTCTGGCCATGGGAATAGCCAGGGACAAAGTCATGAGTACTCTTTAAGTACTCGTAAACTATCACTAACAAGTAAGATAGTTCTAGTAGGAATCTTAAGGTCTAGGTTTATTTGCAAAAAGCCAGATTTATCTAAAACTGAGTTTAGAAGTAAAGAAAACTAAGTTAATGTTCTAAATCACTTAAGTGGGAACCTAGCTTTTATATCCACAACCCTGTTGTGGTCAAGTCAAGGTCATAGTTCAATTCACAAGTCATTTTGAAAACATCTGACGACGGAACAGTATGGCCACTCCAACTGTCCATGATCGCGGACGCGGCTATTCGAATAGTTTGACACTCTGCAGAGGTGGTAAACTTTTACCACAAAATTCGATACATTCGTCAGGGATAACCCTGAATCATCATACTTAGTATGCAGATAATCAATCACAACCTTTCAATTACACACTCTAGTATAGGCACCTCCCCTATGAGCTTGGCCTCCCAGCCATGGCCATCTGCCATCTTGTGCACTGCATAGGTGGACATTCATACTCACGAGGTAGCCTCAGCTCGACCTCTTCCGCAAGGGAACCCATACTAAGGCATATAAACTTCTGGCTAAGCCCTACCCAATTCAGGTATTGTGGTTGTACAGTAAAATTGGAATGGTATCACATCCGAACCCAACCATCAGTTTTTATAAAGGGCTAAGGCTCATGCCTCAATATTTTCATCATCAAATCCTTTTGTGTCCATAACACATGTCAAAACATTTCAATAGAATGAATCATCATTCCAAGGTTTTCATAATCATTTTCACCAAGTATTCCCATCTAAAGTGATCAACTTTTATGCTTAGCACTAGCCACTAAAGTTGGGGGTATTCACTAATGAGGGGTGCTAGTCTCCAATCTCATGCCATGGAATGACATCTAAGTATAACTGGTTAGGCCTAGTTTTATACTCTTTATGGTATCTATACTACTTTTCCAAATACTCACAAAGCACTAGCTAAAAGTAAAGAATTTTGGTAAAGTAGAAGAATAAAGCTTGCAAGTAAAACTTGGGATTGGTATAATCAAAGTTGCATAACCAGGCATGCCTAATGCATCTTGCATAGGTTATGAAGTGGGCAAGTATTAACTTGCATAGTTAACTTGTAGTGTTAGGCTTTCCTTGAGTAGTGCAGTGGTTGAAGTTCTCTTCTTCTTCTTCTTCTTCTTGGTAGTACTCCTCCTCCTCATATCCCGGGTCGGTACCATCGTCTATAAATGAATACGGGGTACACAATCACCACACAATACTTAACTATTTCTATTTAGCATACTAAGGTTCACACTTGATGATCTAGCATCATCACAATCATCACATGAAATAAAGACTTAATCTTGTTTATCTTATTTTAGAAAAGTAATTTTTACTCATTGAAAATAATTAAGATTTAATATTCTCCAATTAAAATATGGGATCATGTTGACATATGTCATCACCACATATTCTAATACATGGGAATGTGATTTAAAGTGTTGGTCATATTTTATAAAGTTTAAGATTATCATTTAATAGAATTAAAGTGACTAGAAATGCCTATATAGCATTATTTTGGTATTAGTCCACTGTCACTGCATGCAAACCTAAATATTTTTACATATTCAGATAGATCTTATCAAATGTGTTTTTTGAGAGTTGGAATCAACTCAAAAGCATTTATGGTTGATTTTTGAAAAATGTTTGAAGTTGAAAAAAGTTTCTGTCTTATTCTTGTTGGTATAGGTGATATCTAACTCCAATTGATTTAAATCCAACGGGTTTGGATAGATAATTTAAATATCTTTCTAACAAAATTGGAATCATGCAATTTGGTTCAGTGAATCTCTTTGAATTGATTTTTGAATCTACTGACAGAATGTGGTTTTAACTAAATTGGAAAATACTTATTTGAATTCACAGGCCTGCGCGGGAAACTAAACGGGCTGGCCCAATTTGCACAGCACAGCGCAGAGGGCTGCTGACAGGGGGGTCCCACTTATCAGCGACTTAGTCTAACCGAAACGGTATCGTGCAATCTAGGCCCTACGATTAGAAAGCGATCCAATGACTGCAGTTCATCGTCGATGATGAACAACTCCGGCGAGGTATTAAACCTAACACGGCGGTGGGGGTCGTGTGGGGCTCACCTGGGCTCCAGCTAGGGTCGGCGATGGGGGCGAACGACGTGGTCGACGATGATGGTTCGAACAGTGGTCGCGGCAGCTCCTGGGGCGGCTCCAATCGACGGCGCCCTTCTCCTTCTGCAGCGACGGGCTCCGGCCAAATTCCGGCGAAGCGGTGCTCGCCTTGCTCTGGGGAGAAGTGTGGGAGGGTCTGTGAGGAGTGGGGAGTGTGTTGGTGTGGATAATGGAGGCAGAGAGGGCCTCTATTTATACACCGACGAGGGGACCGAGCGGGATGGGCTGGCATCTCCGGCGAGGGCGGTACATCGTGCTATCGGCGTGGCTGTGGGTAGCGGGCGTTGTGGTGTTCCCTGGCGGTCATCACTGGCGTAATGGCGCGGCACGGGATGGTCTAGGTTGGCCGGGCGCGTGCGACGCTCTGCGCGGAACCGGCGGTGTTCGCGACGGTGCACGGGTGCTACGGGTCGCGCGGCGGCGAACGGGGGTGTCTGAGAGGTGGCTGTGATCATGGCGAGTGTGCGCGTGCGCGGAGAGAGCGAGGCGCGGTCTGTGCGAGCCAGTCGGGTGCGGCGCTCTGGCACGCTCTCGGCACGGCGCAGAGAGAGTGGGCGCGGCTGGTCTTGGGTGGTCCATGGCCTGGCTGCGGTCAAAGGCTGGACAGGGGGTGGCGGTGGAAGGTGGCATGCCTCCTGGACATCATGGATGGTTGCGGCGTTGTCTGGAGCGAGCGGTTCTTGGTCGGCCGGTGATGACCATTTTCGGGCGGCGCTGCACTAGATCAACAGCAGATGGGGGTGGCTGTCTATGTATTGCTAGACACTAGGGGAGACAGGGGAGTGAAGATGGAACCATTTGGTCGAGTGATCACTGCTCTAAACAGTGAAGTTAGGCCAGGATTAAATTGTGTCTGCAAGGTGTTTGACTTAATGGCCGCATGAGATTTAGTTTGAAAATTTTGAATGAAATTTAGTGAGTGTTTGAATCTTATGCTTGAGTGTCTATGGTTGTTTGGAGAAGTCAAGTGAAATTGATTTGAGTGGTTTTTGCAAAATGATGATCTTACCATATGAACTAGATTCAAATTTAAACTGTCCTTTAAATAGATTTGAAAATAGTTTTTGTGGGTTTGTAAAGTGGGCTTGGGTTCACTTTTACTTGGTCTAGCAAGGAGTGAAAAGAAGTGGAATTGTTTCTGTTAGAAATTCTTTTCTAGGAACACTCAAAGTGGCCTAGTGGTTAATTTGGACAAAATGACCATTTGCTTATTTAATTCATATTTGATTTTTTTTTGATTTTGTTTGTAATTGGTCTAGATGATGTAGTATTCACTTTTAAACTATTTCTCATCATTTGTAGCAATCAAACATAGCAAATTCAATCAATCATACACTAATGCAAATCACACATGCATTCATATAGATTTTTGAAATAAAAGTTTTTGTTAACCCTAAACTTGGATGATTTGAACTTGATAATCTTGATTACTGTTTTTGGGGTGTTACACGCTGCCACCCGCCGAACCGCCGCCGCCACCCAGACCGATCATCCGACGAGGAGGCGCCGCGAGGGAGATGGAGAGACCCCGCCTCTGTCGACGGCGGCGCGAGCTTTGCCCGGCCGCGTCCTCCGACGAAGGCAGGGAGGGGAGGAGGTGGCCTGCCCCCGACGGCAGCTAGGGCCTGTCCCTCCGGCGCCGCCCGAGCGGAGGCGACAAGGGAGGAGAGGGGTACGTAGAAAAATTGCCCATGGTGGCCTGTCTTCCAGGAGGTGGTGATGTGTACTCCTTAGAATTATGAACTTGTAGTTATGATTTGCATCATATAGATTAGATAGTAGTGATGTAACGAAACAGGGGTAGTAAATAAATGCATTTTTTCTGTAAAATAATAATCGCTGTACATTTCTTTACCTGCCAAAACAGACCCACAATTTCGACTGAGATCAGTTTGATCCGGTGACCTGCGCCGTGAATTTACTGGAGTTTCCTCCCTTTGCCGCCGTTGTGGTGAATAAAACAAGAACAGGACATCTCAGCATTGGCTGTTGTGATCCTGGGGCCCCATCGGCATGGTTGGATCCGTCCTGTTTCCAGGCGGGGGAGGCGATGGCCGCGGGCGCACGATACCGCCAGCACGACGCACTTGCGCCGTCCAATAATTCGGCTCCCCAATTCGTCTCACTGAACATGCGCGGTCTTCTTCTCCTCCCCCTGATTAAGAATCAACCCAATTACAGCTCAGAAACTGCTAAATTCCTCAAAACCCTAATCAGAACGGTAAACAACTATGGGCATTTTCTTGGGGGTCTTCAGCATCCAGGCATGATGTGCACCTTGTTAACTTGCTGAAAGCGGCAGGCTCCAGGCACTCAAGTCAAAGGCCCGTAACTACCATCATCACTCGCTAATGAGAAACACATGGCCATGGGTGGCTACGTATCAACTTGCACCGTGTTTGAATATCACGCGCTTAAACAAGCGAGAAGTTCCTGCGTGAACCCTGCACGGATACTTGGATCGTACCTAGACATTGACTTACTGCACATCGTTCCTGCGTGGCTCAGTCCACAAAATATTCCGAAAGTAAAACTAGAGCTACTACAACAGGACATTGCATTGAGCTCTATTTTTTGTTGCGATTTCTTTGGGGTGCCATGACCATATATGCAATGGTAGTTGAAGCGGATCAAAAGGGTAAGCATCACCAAATTAGTATATTAAGCCGGCCTTTCGTTTTGTTAATGACAGTAGAGAAACAGGAAAGCTGGGCCAATTAGTAGCAGTAGCATTTAGCAAAGTACCAAATCATTGACTTAGTCCACAAAATATTCCCAAAAGTAAACTAGAGCTACAACAGGACATTGCATTGAGCCGGTGAAGAAAAACGACTCGTTCGTCCTGTCCGCTCCCGCGAGCGGCAGGGCGAACCCTAGCGTCGGGACACCGCCAGCCCTTCTCCACCTCCTTCCCTCTCCCCCGTCGCCGCCAGACGATGACGTCGGGCCCTTCTCTCCCTCCCCCGCGGGGGTGGCGGTGCGGGTTGCTGATGATGGCGGGGACGTGGCTGCTCGGCGTTCAGGGCGTGCTGGCGGCGACGGCGATGATGGCGTTGGATGCATGCGACGTGAGCTCTGGCTCGTCCGATATAGGGAAGTCGGGCGCGATCTGGTGCAAGACGTGAGCGGCCACGCCTCTCTGGTGGTGGTCCGCGGCTTCAGGCGGAATCCTGGTGGGGGCGGGGTAGCACGGCCATCTGGCAACTTCGATCGGGCCGAAGTAGGGGCTCCGATCCCCTTTGAGCCCAACCCTTAGCCCCAGATCCAATGACGTCGGTTGCCATGGGGCCGCATGTCGTCGATCTTCAAGGGGATCCCTTCTTCGTCGTCTCGCTGGTCTTCGGGGACCTCGCGGCGGTGACTTCTGGTGTTTCCTCAGTTCGTCGGTGCTCTTTGCTTGGTTCCGGGGTGGGGCCCTAGACGATGGGAGTCATTTTGGTTGGAGGGCGTGCCAGGGGCTCTGGTGCTGGCTGGTTTTCATGGTCGTTGGGATGACGTGGTGCCGGCAAGCTGTGTTGCGTGGTGTATGGACCACTAAGTGACATTGTCGGGGTAACCTCTGCCCTTTGGGCCTCGACGGTGGCGTATGTGGACGTCGTCCCCTTCTTGAAGGTGTCGATGTGGCGGCGCTTGGTGTGCCTGTGTGCTCCGGGTGAAAACCCATGATCCTCAGATCGGGCGGCAGCGGCGCCTTTGCGTCGTGATCTTCTTAAAGATGCCGCCTTGGAGTCCCACTGCGAGCGGCTCTCCGATGGTTGGGTGGTTCCACCCCACTCTCCTCGGCAAAGTTTGCTTTGTGTTATGCTATCTCGGTGTTTCTCGTATGGCTAGACTCTGGCGCTGCTCCTCGGTTGTGAGTCGTCGGTTGATTCCTGATGGTGGCTGGTCTCTGGTGGCGTTCCCTGCGACAGTGGAGCCGTCTCGATTGGTGGTTGTCGGTTCGCCCGCGTAGGTGAGCGACGGTCCGACACGCAACCCGTCCAGCGTCTGCTCCTCCCATATGTAGTCTACTATGTCGGTCTCGCGTTTCCGGTTGTAGTTTAGGCATGTCCCTGTGTGAGTGTGCAATTATGCATTGTAAGCTAGGTTCAGCATTGTATATGTGTTTCGAAGCTGTTGGCGTTATTTATTTAACGTCGGCCCTTTTGGCCTAGTTTCTTGGAAAAAAACATTGCATTGAGCCATAGGATGAACTGCTCTTATTTTTGTTGCGATTCATTTGGTAGTTGAAGCGGATCAAAAGGGCAAGCATCACCAAATATATTAAGCCGCCCTTTCGTTTTGTTAATGACAGTAGAGAAATAGGAAAGCTGGGCCAATTAGTAACAGTAGCATTTAGCAAAGTACCAAATCATTAGGTGAGGTAAAGCCATCACGCGTAATAAGGTGACGCGTCTCTTTTCATCTCACCTCACCATACCACACTCACACACTCTGTCTCTCCCTCCTCCCTTCCCTTATTAGATCTCTCTGACTCCACGAAATTCCTCACCCCGACCTCCCTCCTGACACAACCACTCACCCAGCACCACCGCGTCAGGGAGCCTCCTCGGCTTGTCTACGGCGGCTGCAATGGCCGACCGCGTCTACCCCGCCGCGAAGCCCAACCCGCCGCCAGCAATGGCCAACGGCAACGGCGTGCCCCCGAAGCCGCAGATGTACCAGCGCCCCATCTACCGGCCGCAGGGGGCGGCCAAGAGCCGGCGCGGGCGGTCCTGCCGCTGCAGCTTCTGCTGCACCTTCTGCTGGGCGCTGCTGGTCATCATCCTCCTCGCGCTCGTCGCCGCGGCGGCGGGCGGCGCCTTCTACCTCCTCTACCGCCCGCAGCGCCCCAGCTTCAGCGTCTCCTCCGTGCGCCTCACCGCGTTCAACCTTTCCTCCTCCGCCACCGCGCCCGTGCTCACCGACACCATCAAGCTCACCGTCACCGCCAAGAACCCCAACAAGAAGCTCGTCTACTTCTACGACGACTTCTCCTTCTCCGCCGCCACCGCAGCCAACGGCGTCCCGCTCGGCGTCGCCACGGTCCCCGGCTTCGCGCACCAGGCAGGCAACACCACCGTCTTCACCGCCACCATCTCCGCCGCCGCCGTCACCGTCGACCCCAGCGGCGCCGGCTCCGACCTCAAGAAGTCCGGCGCTTTCTCCGTCTCCGTGGACGCCGATACGCGCGCCGGAGTCAAGGTCGGCAGCCTCAAGACCAAGAAGATGGCCATCCAGGTGCGCTGCGACGGCATCAAGGTCACGCCGCCTAGCCCGCCTCCGCCGGCGCCCAAGAAGGTGAAGGGCAAGAACGGGACCGCCCTGGCCCCGGCGCCCGCGCCTGCAATGGACACCGCCGAGCCGACCACGACCGTGAGCACCGTCGCGCACCCGTGCACGGTCAGAGTCCGCGTGAAGATCGGGAGGTGGACCTTCTAGGGGCAATACGTACCAAACTTTAGGGACCTGGTTGCAAAAGATTTTTCACTTTTATTATATTGGAAGAAAGTAGAGACCATGCATATCGTCGGTGTAAATTCCCTCAAAACATTTAATTCTATTTTTGTTTCTGTTTGGAATTTTGTTTTGCATGTTTGATTAGTGCATGTATAACTTGGTGATTTGTGACATTATTCTTCGAATATATTTATGTTCGCCACTTGCTGCTAGAATTTTTACCTATGCGATTGTGTCGGTATGGAGAATCTTTCAGCTTGCCTGGCCATTTTCAGTTTATATTTAATAAACACGTAAAATTATTTGCGGGTGGGAAATGGAGACTTCGCTCTGTGCATCTGCAAAGGAACCGTGAGATGTTTTTAGGCATGTGAAGGACAGCGAGGATGGGAGCGCACGGCTTAGTTTTTGTTGGTGTGGCTAGGTGACGTGAGGATAGGGGCTCACAGCTGTACGCCTTGTACTTGAGCGGGAAAGATCGGATTATTTAATCAGGTGCTGGTGCCATTGATTGGAGCAATTAACCACCGTGATTTGTGAAGCCAAACATGTCATTAAAGGTCAACACAACGCAATGATTAAATGGTGGAGGGGCCGGGCCGTGGCGTGTGCACTTTCGCCGGCACAGCACAGGGGCACGACTCGGAAGTACTAGGAACCACGTCGGTTGAGTTCATTGAAAGCACCGGGACAACTAACGCGCTTGGACACCTCGCAATCCACCTATTGCAATATACATTTTCTGAGATTTTTCTAGATTCGTATGTATGTACAATGACATTTATGCATACGAATCTAATAAATCTCCACATCTAATTCGACAGGAGTTAGTACAACATTTTAAATTAAAATTTGTTAGATCAAGTCTTTGACCCCATGATTACTCTATTTTAATATGCTTTTATGTAACATAAAATTGATACCAATGTGTTGGTGTTAAAAAAAATTACTACTTATTTATCGTTATTATTTGATATCACAAAAGTTACAAACTAATCAAGCAATTGTTTGCGTCCCCGGCATCCCCAACCGCAGCCATACACGACTCCATCTTGTTGCGAGCCTCCCGATACCACACACGAACTCCATGACTCCATCCACACAACGAGCATTGCGCCCCGATGTGGTTCTTCTCCGCGATCCCGTGACGGTGCACATCCTCCATCCTCGCTGCTACCAAGCCGTTGCACCTTCTTCTGCGCAACCGCATGCCTCCCTGTTTCGGATGCCATGCTTATCCTCCACTTCGCGCTCCTCCAGCGTTGTGGTCTTGTGAAAACAGGAACAAATGTCCACTCATTAAATTTTAAAATTTCGTTGTATGAAATCATAAATTCAGAATTTAAAATACTACAGCTATGTATTATATAGAAACATAAAAAATAGGGAGGAAACAAGTGGCGGAGGCGAGATTTAAGCTTAAGGGAGGGCCTAACATGATAATCCGTAATTGGGTGGGAGAGAACGAGAAACGTAATTTTATCTCAAAATGCTACCGGTTTATAAATTTCTTCTTTCTTGTACCATATCATAGGGGTGTGTTGGGAAACTTGCTATGCAAAAAAAATTAGCATACACATTAAACGAAGATAATGATCAAGACGCAAGGAACAGAGTCATACCCTTGATGACCATGTCCATGCAACAAAGAAGTAAATGTACTCAATGCCGATTCTCGCAGCTAGGTTATACCTCCAAGTCATGAGAATTTAATCCTCACAAAGATTCACACAATCAAGGGTTGAAGTTGACACCGTATCCGAGGTATCCACGTGTTCCGGGCTGCATCAACGTTCGCTGTGCGCTCAAGCACAACAGAGCATTTGTGATCGCCATCTATATTAGATCTAAAATAGGGTAAATGAGCCAGCAGCACTTCGTGGGAGGGAGAGGAGAACCTAGGGCGAGGAGGTGCCCTAGGGTTGTGGCCCACCGGCATGGGGTCGGTGGCGATGGCTTGGGTTTCCAGCTAGGAGCATGGGTGCGGCCAAGGTCCTACCCCTTGCGCCTCCTCCCTTTTATAGGTGGATAAGGGGTGTGGCTGGGGAAGGAGTTCTCCAGGTAGGACTCCTTGCCAAGCCGATTTGGGGGAGAGGAGTTTTGCAGGAACTCAGTCTCCTCCCCTCCCTATTCGACCGACCAAGGGGCCACTGGTTGGGACCCTTCCGGGGCCATCAAAATATTCTGGAACCTTATAACCTAAACGTGCCATCCTATATACCCAAACACTCCCGGACACCTTTGAGATCATCTGGAATCCATAGGAACACTTTCGAGATCATCCAAGAGACTATTAGAACCCTTCTATCTTATCTTCATTTTACTACTAGCATACCTAAATGTGGCTAGATCGTTAAACATGTGACCCTATGGGTTTGACCATATGTATACATGCCCGAAATACTTTCAATAATCGACAACGAGATCTTGATAGCCATATTGATTTCCACATATCTACAAAGATCTTTATCATGCAAACCTTTAGTATTTATATGTCAACACTTCCACATTTCGTCTTGATACTTTACACCAACCAAGGATGTTATCCTCGTTTTTCATCGTGTACTCTTTTCTCGTTACCGTGTTTCTGATGTCACTATGACTAACTCTTTAGTAACACCTGGTTAGGCGATGACAAATATTGTAAACACCATGTGAGCCTAGAGTCTATCTCTCCATGGTGGGAGGATCACCTCCCTGTCCTGAACCATCTACAACAATGACATCTGTATAATTACATTGTTACGATGTTATGTTTGATGTTATCATTAGCAACCACCTGATATCCATGTCTAGATGTCCTCATGGTCTAAGAAAGCTAGTTGAATTTAATACATTACATGATAAAATACCGACAAAATATTGATGAAGTGTTTCAGGGTATATCACATCATTGTTCATCCTAAGATCGAATGTGATATAGTATATAATCAACAAACATGGTTAAGAAAATTGAGACCATTGATAATACATTAGCGGGTCAAAGGCCTGGCGAGGAATCTAGTTTTGTGTTTATTATTCTACACATGTACTTAGGTCTTTCCCGTGAATCATTTAGAAACTAATACAATTATAGCATAGAACATAAATATTATCATAAACAGGGAAACAATATAATAACAACTTTATTATTGTCTCTTAGAACATATTTGGAACAGGGTACCATGTCCCCTAGCTTCGCCACTGAGGCTCGATCCTTAAAATACAATGGTTCGCATACAAAGAAATATAACTCCACTCTACTAAATCTACAAAGATGGATTCTACGAGAAAACAAAAATGTAGGTACAGTCTATGACTGTAAATAATTCTTTATATAAACAACATAAGCTTACTTTGAAAAGTACAAAAGAAAAGTTTGCTATAACTTATAGAAGTTCAATGAAAAAAGAAAATTGGAGAAAAGGGGCGTGAACGTCAAAGGTAAAACTAGCTCTCCTTCATTAAAAAAATCTTCAAAAAATGCAGAATCTAATCGTTGCATAAAACTTCATACCATACTTTTATGCTTACGGTTCACTCACTGAACTTTAGCATGTCGTTGTATAAAACACAGAAGTCCACTTTGCTTAACTAGAAATTGTGTACCATATGAAAAAGTAAACAAAAGTTCAATCTTTGAACCTCAGCTGTTCATATCTCACCACAAGAACAAAAATAGAAGTTCATTCTAGAAAATGAACACAAAGACAAGGACATCAAAGCCTCTCTCTCCCTCCTCTTCTTCTCTATTTTATTTCCATTTTTCTAAGATAGCTCCTCACTTTAGCCTTCTTAGTCAATAAGAGTTACTGAATTAGGAGGTTAGACAAGAGGTCAAAAAAATCTAGAAATAGGAACAAAATCTATGATGACCGTATGGTAAAACTTCGCCAGCAAAAAAGTCTCACTTAGAAGCAAGTTTTGAGGGTCTGGTTGGTATAAACCTAAAGATGCAAGTGGTCACCCCGCAAAAAAGATGCAAGGGTTTGGTAGCTTTATTTTGAATGGCCATAACGAAGTATGCATGTTCTACTAAACACTACGCATAACTGACCCTGAACAAAAAAGAAACATCAAAGAAGTGTGTTTTAGTTCACTCACACATATAGAGAAGTTAGCTACCATATCGGTGACATCATGAGCCTTCTCAAGGCTTGTCCAGTCACACGGGGTTTGGGCATGAACAACATAGATGCGTATATCTAATGTTCGGTTCAGGTTTTAGCGCACTCCCATTTATTTTCCTTGGATTTTGATAAGCATACGATTGTGTCTCTTGTTGTGCTTGCCATGTTATGGTTCGTTAATCAATTCTCGTGTTTAGTGCTTCACTTTGTATAGAAGATTATTTTATACAGAAAAATGCGCAATTATATCGATAAGAGGTCAAGATTGGTCCATTTTGTTCTCTATTTAACCAATATAAGTACAGTTCTTTGAATGAAGTCAAGTGATGACAATTGATCCCAGTTCCTCATGAATTTTGGCTATATAGCTCTAGCATTTTGTTAGAAAGGATATGCGTTGATTCTTTGCATATGAGTTTTCATTCAGTCCAGCAGAATACATTGTCATTATGCCCAAAATATTATAATACCCCAGGATTAGCACCTAGAAATAGAGGTCACATGTTTGTGCATTGCATTCATGCATAAGAAAATCCGAAGAATTTTCACGCAAAACTAAAAGAACTACAGAGGGATCGAGGTCTCTCTTATTCTGATGGAGATGCCAGGGCTAGTGCTATGGATTTCGACATTACCTTTGTTGAATCCTTTGATTTTGGGTGAAGCAATTCAAATTTGAAGATTCAAATAATATATATTAAATTCAAAAGAAATTTGAAATTAAATTATAAATGAAGAAATGAAGAAATGGATTATAATAATAAATAAGAATTGAATCTTATTTCTAAATAAGAATTGAATCTTATTTCTAAATAAGAATTGAATTCTTATTTATAAACATTTAATAGATTCAAATTACAAAAGGAAGGAATTTTAACTTTATTATAATAATAGTATTGCATTGTCCTTTACAATAAAGGAATAAAGATAAATGTTATGAATTGGAATTGAAGGAAAATATTAAATTTATTAATTAAAAATAGATATTACAATGTCTCTTTACAAAAGAATAATGAGTAAGGATTACAATAGAAAATTAAAACCCTAAAAACTAAATCTTATTTCTGATCATTCTTGATCCTTTTCCTGTACCTGCAAAACAACACAAAAGAAATACAAATAAAAAAGAAAAGGTGGTTATGGGTTAGTATACTCTTAGTAGGGCAATGAGTTGCATTACTAGATCACCATTGAGTGTATATATATAAATAAAATCAAATAGGTAATATGTTCTTATTAGTATGTTTTGCGTTAGTACTACATCCTTGGCAATAGAAAGGGGCAAGTTTCACCATTAAATAACCACTAGGAAACACAGAAATAAAGGTCAAGCCAAGATAATACCAAGCCAGCCAAAGCATATCCATAGAAAAATATCCCACATATGAAACCTAGAAGAGGGGAGGTTCCTGGACCAACATCACACAAACAAGTAGCTTACACCACAACATGCAATTGTTGTGCTGTCAACACATCAGGGCAGCAACAGGTAATATTTGAGGAGATAATAGTCATAGCAGCTAAGCTGCTAGCCTCACACTATTTCATGGCACATCCATACACCGTACCATATCCATTTCCTCTCCACAACACCATAGTTCACCACAAGAATATCCACACAGATCAATACCATCACAGCCACCATAAACACATAAGAAGGCCAGGCAATAGCTCCAGGAGAAGAAGGCCAAGCAGCAACTGCAGGAGGACATGGATAGTAGAATAAGGAGGATGAGGTCAGCTGCACCAGGAGGAGGGTTTCTAGAACAATTATAAGAGTAGATCCAAGAGAAGGAGTAACAATGACAAGAAGAAGAGCAGTAGAAGATCAAGCTCACCTAGGAGGAGAAGTAGCTTGGACTGGGAGAGAAAGTTGTAGAAGATCGAGAAGCCCATGTTATAGTGAAACAATCTATAGATGAGCAGCAGGTAGAAATCCAATAGGATCATACCTCATCTCATGCAGCATATAATTTTGTTGTTTTTGCACCAACATAATTAAGGAGCAATAAAGGGTGCTCCAAACCAATCTCTATTCAACTACACTACAACTAGAGCTGATCTAGGAGGATTAGGAGAATAGTTTCCTCTTAGAGCTGCATAGAAATGCTATGCAGATTCATCCTAGAGGCTTTGGAAATCACATTATAGTATTTGTCCTTATCCAAAGCAGTGCCTCAGCCTTTTGCATCATAGTATTGAGGCCACATAAATAGTTAATTACACATCAGAAAATCATGCTACATGGGCCACTGTTGTGCACACTCCAGGTTTGGAGGCACCACAATAACAATCCAGGTTAGCAGAGCCACTTGTGGAAATTAAACATCAACCCAAGCATCACTGGCAAGGTTCCACAAAAAGTTTGCAAATCACATTATCCAACTAATAAAAGTCATTCATATGTATTCACACTTAGGAAAACAAATCCTGCAAGTCGTAGATCTTGTGTACCATCCTTATGGAAAATTCACATTGATCTAAGCTCACAAGAAGTAATTCCTAATAAGAGAATTCCATATCTAAATGCTACTTGTTTAATTAACAAGTAAAAAATCTCAAGGCAACATGTTCTAAGAAGAAGATAAATCATTTCCCTAGCTTACAACTAGAGATCATCATAGTAGCATGGTCAAACAAAAGGAATCCACTATTAGCACATGTCCTTATCCAAATCAAAGCCTTAGTTTAAAACATCATTGGCATTAATTTCATTTTTAGAGTAACAACAGCTGATTCAGTAACACTTCACCACTGTGCACACTTTCTCAGGAAGGCACCACAGTGGAATGTTCCACCACAGAAGCTAGGTTTACAGAGAAAAACAGTCCTACATTAAGATAGCATTCTATCATCTTCCTAATCCAAATTTTAGGAATCAAGAATATATGAAACACTCAATGACTGTTTCATCCAACAGTTAATCATCTTCCTAAATCTTGTGTTTAGGAATCATTAATAGGAGTCTAGTAGTTTCTCATTCATGAAAATGAGGATACATGCCACATTATCTGTAGCATCATGATATGTGATGTCAAGATACAACTAGCAAGCACATTCTACATTTGTCCACACAAATCTGTATAAGATATGATTACTAAAAGAACTCACGAACAACACCAATAAATTCTAGCAAGCAAACCATAATGTTACAACCAGTACAAGTATAATCTCACACACTTTTATTTCCAGGACTAGATTAAAACAAAAGCTTTGATGTCATCTACTTTATTACACACTAAAAAATTATGTAAAGGATTATTTACATGATTTAGTATGTCTACATGAGTTTATCCACACTCTTGCACAAGATCTATACATGGATTTAGTGAAAACAGTAGGTACTCCACTAAATCACACAATACCACAACCTACACATCAAAGAGACCTACTTTACAAAGACCTCAACTTAGCATAGAATTCAACATAGAACCAACAAGGGCTTAGTAGGAACCTACCACCAATTTAAGCATTTAAACAATCAAGTAATCAAGTCACCAATAGTATGAACATTGCACATCCTAAACACCCGAGTTTAATTAAGTTAGTGTGTATTTCTGTATGTACACAGTCCTAGGTGTACCGAAGGACCAGAACAACATGTTAAGTAACTAGGTAAACCTGTAGTATATGAAGCTCCATTCATTCCTAGAGATACCAAGTACTCCTAGCACTGGCAAGATCCCTAATCCATACCAGATCACTTCTAGTAACCCGAGCTCATAACCACAAAACTACCACCCTAATGTTACAGACGGCGCAGTACATCAGCATAAAGGCTGGTCACAACGGGTCAAAACTTACTGAGGGTGTCGAGAACCTGGTGTGTTGGCTTGACGGAGGCATGGAGAAGTTCTTGTCTAATACCATCACCACATCAGTGGGAGCACCAGAGACACCGGGGTTGCATTGTCAGCGTCATCCTGCCGGTACCAAGAGTCGGAGATGCCGGGGTTGCAGGTGCTGATGTTGTCCCACCCATCGACTGGAGGGAGCGACCTGAGGGTGGCGACAAGGAACACTGGTGGCAGACTGCCAAGGCGGCCGAGATGGGACGGTCAGCATCAACCAGGGCCACGAGAAGCAGTCATGGCGTGGGGATGCTACCACGCTGGCACACCTGTACCTCACGGGTAGGGTTAGCCGGTACAAGGACCCGTGCGGGAGCTAAAGGGCATCAAGATAGTGGGGAACGGAGGAAGAAAACTGGGCAAGGCAGCGACATCAAGCGTCGGTGGTGGGTGCTAGCGGCGGCAGCCGGACGGGAGGCAAGCGACGACATTACAAGCGACAATAGGGGATTGGGAAGGTTGAGGTCGTGCGTGACCGTGCAAGCGTGAATGAGAGTGGGTAGGGGTGTAATTCACCCTGAACCAGCCAGTTAGGCCATGGTGGGCCGGGTTGAGTTAAATCGGCCTCTGGGCCAAGTTAGCTCGTGGGCCAGTCTCGGTAGAAAAAGAAATTGAGTAATAAATAAAGAATGAAAATGGGAATTTCCAAAATGACTCTATAAACATTTTAAGCTCTAGAAAAATCCTAAAAATACATATAATATATCAAAATGATCACAAAAATAAACTCTACCTAGAAATAAATATAACATTACTTGTGTGAGTTAAATAAATACAACTAAATATTAGAGCCACAAAAATCCAAAATGAAATTTACCAATATAAGGAAAAGTTCTAAAAATCAATAAAAATCATTTTTGTGTATAAAAATGAATCTACTATTTTATAAAAATACTAATTATAAAATTCTAAGTCATTTTAGGATTTATCAACAAATAAGTATTATAATACTTTATAGTCCTTTTCTTGTATTGAAATATAAGAGATATATTTTCACTTGTAATTTATAAATCAAAATAAATCCATATTTTATTTAATTGACTACTTGCGATTTATTGAAACATAGAATGTAATTCTTTAAGAATAAAAGATATAGAACTTATATAAAGCTATTTCTTTAAACAACAGAATTAACTCTTAAGTTTATTTAAATACTTCAAACCTTAACAAATTAGTAAAAATCATTTATATATGCTTTCATCAACGAGTTAAAACTTACCTTTAAGTTATAATAGCAAGTCAAGTCTGGGGTTCATCATTCATTTGAATTGGAAGTGAATAATTTCACATCTTTGATTATGCTTAGGGAAAACCTAGAACTTGGTAATACATAAATCTTAGGTCTTAAACCATTTATATTTTATAGTTAACTTTGGTCAAATGTACAATAGACTAAAAGTATAATAACTCTAGATCATTTGTATCTTATAAAAAACCATAGTTATAATTCTAGTAATCTTTAAGATTGACTAACTTAACATAACCAATGTTTTCTTCAAATGTTATTCTTTTTTCACTTCAAGCAAACACAATTTGTTATTTCTTTTAAGTCTTAACAACTTAAAACTTGAGTTTTTATAAGAGTTTCATGATATAACCAACCACAATTATATGTTTTTATTGTACTTTACTTGTATACCTTGCATGTTAAACTCTTAAGTGCTTTGTAGATTTGTTTACTTGTGAAGTAAACTTGAAGAATAACCAAATCTTAAAGACATGACATAAGTTTAACTCATCCACATTATTGGGAATTATCTCGGGATTTTACAAAATGCATTACATTACTTATGCATCACAGCATATTGTTTCTTTAAACATTAGTCCTTACCGAACAAATGATGTTGTTTTCAGATATTGGATTTTATATCATCTCGAAGACCGTGATTGCATAATCTTGGGATCACAAAGGCAAGTTCACACTTGCTCATGTCCTTTGGTTATTTTCTATCAAGTATTTGCAAATCAAATGATGTGATCACCTGCATTTCAAAAAGGTCAAAAAACTCTAATTTCATAATTATATGATTATGGGTTATTTACCAAATGGTAATAACCTACTATTACAGTTCCGGTGGTAAAGGAACACATTATCTAGGACTTAACAACCAATGCCTCCAGTGATTCTTGCACCGTATAATACGCGTTAACCATGAGATTTGGAATGGGATGGAGAAGTCATATGGATCTTATTCCTTTCTTATGTTAACGGATGACCAGGTCGTGGCTATAACTCCTCTATATGGATTGGCAGCATATGGGTGGGATCCCTCAACATCCCACGGCTTCTGGTATCTATTAGGGTTGTATGCCTTAGAATGCCATTAGAAACAAGTTTTATCCTAGGCCTACAATCTGTTGGGCATGCGGGGTCGTGGAGAAGGACATCAAATGGCTTGGATCTTAGGTTGGGCCTTAAATCATGGAAGTTTGAACGAGGACATACTCCTAGTTGTGCAACAAAGCTTAAGGTCTCTTATGGGTAAAGCAACGCACCTCTACAGAGTGTATAAAAGTGTGACATGTTACTCCCTGTTCCGAGAAGGAGATGCAAATGTTGCAGGGAAGGAACTCCATCAAGTTCTAATCAACCTGTGAAGGCTGACGGACATAGTTTTTTAGAATAAAAGCAATCTTTGAAGAAATGTTTATGAAAACCTGCATAGACTACGACCGATGGTCTATGGCTGTAGATAGTGCATCACACACTCCTTTTAGTGAACTTGCTGAGTACGCTCGTAATCACCCGTACCTTCTTAACCCTTGCTAGGTTCTAAAGCTAATGAACACGATGTCAACACCAACTTATACTCAAAGTACTCAACATCGAAAGATCAAGTTCTTCAATGAAGTCAATGGACTCAAGAGATACATCAACTAAAGTAAAAGTGAAGTTCTTGATTATATAGGAATATGATCTCTATCCCTAGAACCTATTTCTGTAGAGCAGTGCAATAACAACAATTGCAAGCTAGATAGTTTAGATGCTAGTATATTAGTACAATCTTTATGAGTTGTTATTTCTGGTTCTTCTTTGTAAGAAGTTTATTTCTCTCTATAACCTAGAGTGTTCTTTCGATATTTTGTAAAGAGTCGAGTTGTAACCTATAGTCATGTCTTGGACCTGCTATGTTTCTCTTGTACCACTCTGAGGGATGTAATACTAGTGGAACGGTGTTTCAATGGTATTATATCAACGATTATAGTGTACTATATCATGTAGTGGTATGTTGGGTCACCGCAAATATATACATGTATATAATGCCATTCAGTCATTCTTCCATGGATTGAAATGAAATTTCGATTTGGAAATCCTTAATTGGTATGGCATGTTGCTAGGTTGATCCAGATTGCCAATTTGTAGGAAGATAATTTGTTGCGTATTACTTCCTCGATTTCAAAATATAATATATTTTAGCTCTTGTGATACGGATGTATCTAGACATCTTTTAGTGTGTGAGTTAAACTCATGCACTAAAAGACATCTAGATACATTCGTCTGACAAAAACTAAAACATCTTATATTATGGAACATAGGTAGTACTTGTGCCATGTATCTTGTTCTTTTTTGTGATGAGTGCCATGGATTTTGTTGACGGTTTAGGTCATTGCCATAGTTTTATGTTATGCCATTTGACAAGGTAAATGCTTCTCTGCTTAGTCTATTGATCTAGTGGCTTCTTTATATTAATAGGAGAGAAAGAGGTTGCTCTGTTTAGATAAATTTGTGAAATATTTTTTAGGACGGAAGGAGTAGTTTATTTTCCGTGTACTTAGATCTCAAGTTAGAAGTTTATTCCTTTATAATATTCTTCCAGTTTTACTGTTGTTTTATCCTAGAAGTCCTAGCCCCGAACAGTAGCATAGCCCACCTAGACAACTCAGATTTCCATCTTGTTTTTGAAGATGTGTCATTTGAAATACTACCACATACAGAGAGCATATGCGATGTTGTTACTGATGTGACCATTATCAACATAACTCAGTTAAGTTTCCCATTTGTTATATTTCATCAATTTAGATATATGAACTTTACACTGCAAACACCAAACTCATAGTTGACCCAATCTAATTTCCGTTTTGTTCTTGACAATGTACCTCTCGAAATTAGATGTTTGTGATTAGAGTATGAACATGGTTAAACAAAGAGAGGTAGATTTTTTTTTGAAATGGGGATAGTACCTTGACCGCTGAATTGATCGATGCACATCCTTTTATTAAAAGCGAACCCATTCAAAATTATTACAACTAATGGATCCTCAAAGTTGAAATATGAATCAACCAGCAAAAAATAACAAGCATAAGGCAACTAAGCATCTTGTAGCTGATTAACATGGTGCTAGCCAGACCGGCTTAAGATATGCTGATCAATCGTGAGCAAACAATTGCACCCAACATCCATAGTATCTGTCTGGTCGGGCAGTAGGTGAGGAACACCCATAGCTCGACCCAATGTACCACCATATGTATAACCTGCAAGAAATTGAAAAAAAATGTTGTTAAAAATTATGTCATTCCTACATCTCCATATAGACCAACATAAGGCTTAAACACGAATGCGAATTCTAGCCTTATCTAACTTATCTACTCCATTAACTAATTATCAAACATAATGGTGATATTAGTCGGCGGAGGTGGGTCATAGGTAATATAGAAAATACGCGAAAGAAGCTTAGCAGAAGGATATGTGATAAAAATATGTTCCACCGTCCCTTTTGCCCCACAGAAACAACATTTTGTACACCCATTCCAATTCCTTTTTTCCAAATTGTCCTTGGTTAAAAGAACTTTATTAGTAAGGAACCACATGATTTATAGGGAGTTTGAGTTTCCATAAATACTTACAAAGAAAAGGAGTATGATTATTCATTAGATCCTCATATATTTATTTTACCGAGAAACCCCTAGAGATTTTTAGGGAATTTTAATTTCCCTACAAACCTATCTGATTCATTTGATAATTGTACCATCATCAATCTTTGCATAAGTGTAGCCAAGCTGCCCATTTAGTACCAACTAGAAACCTTCTAAAAACAATGTCCAGCGGTCGTGTATGACTTAAGACATCAGGTACATAAACATTTTTACGTTGCACAATGTTATACAATGATGGATATTGCTGGCCTAAAGAAACAAATGTAGGTAGATGATGATATTATAAAAGTTTCTACCATTCTAACTACTACTTGCTTCTATTTCACTAGGTATGCTAGCTCAATTTGTTTTGTTATATGTCTTCTAGCTCCTCCTTTTTTTCTTTTTTAGGGAAGTCTTCTAGATCCACCCTGCAATCTCTAGCAAGATGATCTTTTGCACTCACCCATCTTTCTTCTCTCCATTACAAACTCATGTTCATTGTCCATTTTCATTCAAAATTCTTCGGTCTCCCCTAAGTATTTTCTCTCCTTTGGACACCACATTTCATTTATCCATAATTTATCCTTCACCCATTCTCGGTCTCTCAGTGTACTCCACTTCATGCTTACGAATAGTGCCTCCTCTTCACTCTACAGTTTTAAGCTGATCATGGACATCTCTTTTGTTAATGCATCTTTATTAAACAACAAATTTTCTAGCTCAACCAAGGATGGTTGTGAGTACACATCTCACGGCCTCCATAAACCCAATGTGCTCGAGTCTTAGGCCATAGATGATGATCCTTCTCGTTCTTGCCTCGGTAATCTTTATAGTCATAGAATGTTCTCCAACACAATCTCCCCTTAGTTCATATTAGTGACTCCAAACAATGTAAGAGCTCCGTGCATATTTAAGATTGCTCCGAGAAATGTAATTGCCTAGGCAAGTGGCTAATCTAAGAAGTGGTGATTTCCTCTCACTCACTTCTCATTCTTCCTCTCAATGGTCCAAGACTGTCTCCTGTTATATCAATTATAGAAAATCCACTTTGGATTGGTGCATCAATGTCGATGATGATCCTGGAGCCTCCTCTCTTTTTACTTCCCGCATAAATCTCCTTCCATTTCTCCCAATCTTTGAGCTTTATCCAATAGTGAGATATTGTGAAAGCCCTTTTCTCGTGGCATGTCTTGGAGTGTTCCAAAACTTAACCCACCTACACAACAAGTTTGATGTTTTAATGGTGCAAGTAAGGTTTGAATAAAAGGGCAAGAAAAGTTTTAAGTAACATATGATGTCTCCAACACCAATACGACTCATGGGCCTTGTCTTGATATGGTCATATGAAGCACAAAATTTGGTGCATTGTTCGAAGATGAATTCCCATGTTTTGGTAAGAGATTTCTCATTATGATCACTCTAAAAAAGATGCTCACTGAAATGTCTATGCTCATGGAAGAAGTTCCACACTCGGTTCCAAAATGTTGGAAATATGCCCTAGATACAAATAATAATATAGATTATTGACATATTTCATTAAGTTCATAAATAGGTTTTATATCATGCTATAATTATATTGATAGGAACGCCAATACATGTGTGATATGTAAACCACCAGAGTCCCTAGTGATCCTCTAGACACTAGTTTATTGGTCAATTGATGATCGATGTTTCCCGATCATGGACATGTATGTCAATTGACAATGGGGTCATTTCATTAGGTGAATGAAAATGATGGACATACCCAACACAGGAATTATAACACGATTAAGTCATGAAATTCACCGTTACAATGACTGGGAAACGTAGTAACCAATTCCTTAGACCGTGAGACCATATTTAATCACTATCACCCGAGAGTGCCTTGTTTTCACCAAACGTCAATCTGTAAAATGGTGATCATAAAGGTGTCTTCAGGTATTCAGAGGGGCATGTAGAGGCTTATGTGTCAAGAGCGGGATTTGTTGTTCCGCTTGATGGAGAGATACTTTGGGCCCACTCGAAGACATGACATCCATAAAGCTGCAGCATGTTACTAGGTCACGAGGATGGCATAGCTCGGAACGAGTAAATTTGTATTTTTTGGTAATGAGATTGAACCCAACATGGAGATGTCATTGATCAGATCTCAGACAAGTAAAGTATCAAAGTAACAAAGGTAAAAGGTCTCTATGTTTAATGGTTCAACGACAAAGATTCTCGTGGAATGCATAGGGGTCATTATGGGCATAGAGGTACCGATAATGATCATTTGTATGAGGGGTCTCGACCATGTCTGGAGTGTTCCTGAACCATTAGGGAAACACACTTGAGTGTTTAACAATGCTTGGAGATTGTTTTGGTATCATAGGAATCACTGAAGAAAAGAGAAGGGGAAATCAGAAGGGTTCCAGGAAAGTTCAGCGAGTGTCCTGAGTTGTCCGGAAGGAGTTCCGATGCAACGAGAATTAAATAATATGTTAATATATGTTAATTATTGAATTATATATTATTTTTATTTATTTAATGATTTAAATATGATTTAAATGGCATCCCATGCCTAATGGGCTAACTCCCTAAAGGGAAAATGGCCCCTGAGGGAAAACCCCCAAGGGAAAAGGAGGGAGTGGCCAGCTAGGCCACATGGTGGCCGGCCAAGCCTCTCCCCTCCTCTCCTTGGTTTATTCCCATATGGCTAAGACAAGTGACTTGGGGGCTCCCCTCCTCCTATATAAAGGAGGGCATCGGGAGGGATTTAAACACACCAATAAATCCCAAGCTTTGAGGCTTTCCCTCCAAGTGCCCTCCTCTCTCCCTCTCTCTTTTGTGACCACAACCCTACTGTAAGGCTGTGCGAACAAGAGAGTTCTTCACCGCGGAGCACCGTCATGCTGCGGGGATTTCGCATCTAGAAGATCTACTTCCACAACCTTTGTTGGATTAGAGTCCAAGAGTCATTGTCTAGCACCATATGTGTGCGACCCCCTACGAGGCGATGCAGTTGTGGTGCTCAAGTTGTTCGAGCCAGCGGAGTCATTGGAGCCAGTGGAGCCGTCCGAGTTCAGAACAACCTTGAGGTCGGCATCGGTACGACTACATCATCCATGTTCTCCTGAACATCGACAAACCTTTCGGTCTACAACTTGGTAAGTTTTCAAAAATCTCCTCCCGTTACTGCATTCTAATAGATAGATCCTAGCATTAGGGTTCTTGGCGTAGGAAAAATTGTTGTTTTCAAGCGCTAAACCCCAACAGTTGTATCATAGACGATCTATGCGTAGTTGTGCTAGTACGGGTAGAACACATGTTGATTGTGTGGGTGTTTATCATATAATTGTTACCCTCTCACGTGTACTTGCATATACCGCAACACTGCTTGATTGAAGAGGGCCCCGACCAACATTACGCATTCATTCGCGGGACTAGTCCACGCTTGACATACGGCTATAGTATAAGTGGCTTGGGGATGTCAGTTTCTCTCACAGTAGTTGGTAAACCATTTACAATGGAGGGCCCTGAAAGGGGTGTAATAGCGACAATTATTTAATCAACATTGTGGTCCATGTTCGTAGGTAAGAAATGGTTCTTGTGTGAAAGCCCTAGTAGCCACGTAAAATATGCAAAAGTTAAAGTAGAGACATCTAACTTTTTTTGCAGGGGCTTGTGATATGATATGGTCAAGGTAAAAGGTAAGGTATTTTACTTTCATATTGCTAAGTTGTAGTAATAGGATGGTGGCATCAAGGGCTTGGCTCCACACACCGGAGCGCATGATGAAAATCATGGAGCAACGATCTACGACCATGTCATGTCACACTTATTTACATTTGATGTTTAATTGTGTGCATCTTGTTTGTGCTAGTAGACGGTAGCATTAATCGGATGATCCCTTCATATAATACCAATATTGTGTTCTCTCTTAATGTGCACCACCAAGAAATCTCTCTGTTATGAGGCACGCCATGATGATCGGGTGTCAGACATATCTGCATTTGCATATGGTCGGTGTAAGACATGTTACACATCAAATACATGTGAGGTTGGATTGGCGAGCCTAGCATGTACAGACATGGCCTCGGAACACGGATGATTGAAAGATCGAGCATGAGTCACATGAATGATGTGATTGACATTGGAGAATGTCTACTGTTGTAGTTTTGTTGTTGGTCGTGACGATCGGGGGTGACATAGTGAGTGGGGATCATGTAATCACAAAAACTTCTTTAGGGTTGTTCATTTTAGTGGGAGCTCATCTAATATAATATGATTATAATTTGAACTCACGTATTATGAACTTAGTATAATTGTCTTTGCAAATACTTTTGTAGATCATGGCAAAACCTAAGTATCTGTTTAGTTTTGAGGGTTTCATGGATAGTGAGAAACTCAAAGTAGATGGGTCCAACTTCATAGACTGGTACCAACACCTGAGGAACCTCCTCATCTTCCATGATCTGTTCTACGTGTTGCGAGAACTGCTAGGAGATTTTCCCGTTGGCTTCACCGGATTTCCCGATGATCATGATTATAGTGCCCGACGTGACGCCTTCATGACAGTCAAATACATTATGGTTCATGTCATGGAGCCTGCTCTGGGAGCACCGTTCCATGAGATTGAGGCCTTCAACCTGGCCGAAGGACTTAAGATGCTCTTTCCATATCAAGTTAGAATCATGGCATTTGAATACATGGATGAATTCCTGTCAACAAATATGAGGGAAGACACCAACCTGGAAGACCACTTGGATATCATGGAAAGAATTCATGAGCACCTTATGAACAGAATGAACTACTGGATGAATGAAAAATTTGCAATAGATGTGGTGTTTCACTCGCTACCCCACAATTACAAAGATGTCATCTTGAAGTACCTCATGGAAGGGAAAGAGATTACCATCCTTGAGTTCATGGCTCATATGATAACCCAGAATCTAGTGCCTTCTCTAGGAGCTGTCATCAATAGGAAAGGTATATATTTGATATACAGTTATAAATGTTTATTTTTCAAACACTTATAGTAGTTTATGAAGTATTTGATACTTGTACTATTTTATGAAAATAGAACCTGTTGCTTGAGAAGGGATTGAAGGAGTGGGCGTGACAATGCGTGTTGATGGCAAATAAGATGCCAACGATGCTCTCCTTCTGAAGTTATCATTTGGATTAGAATATTTGAATAAATTTGTAATCGATGAGAGTGAACTACATTAGTGTATGTCTTGCATTTGTAAGACAGTTATTCATATGAATTTGAGACACAAATCAGTTGTTTTATTCCTATGAGTAATATATTGTATGTTCATGGTTAAGATTATAAATGGGTTATTCATATTTTGATCTTGATGATAGAAATTTAATGTTTATAAGATTGTGAAAATGCCAAAAGATATTCAAACTTAATAATGACATCATTTTGAACGACACTAGTGTATTAAGTCATATTGGTACATATGAAAGGTTTCATAGGTGATGAAACCAAGGTACTAAAGATACTTGATCTTTTGACACATACAAACCATGCCCCTGTTAGGCAAAATGACTAAAACTCCACATTCTGGTAAGACAGAGTGTGTGTTGAATAATTAGATATCATACATGATGATATGCTGTATTGTTCAACAAATGGTGGATATCACTATTTCATAAAACTTCACTATTAATCTAAGCAAATAAATGTATTTGCTGAATGAGACACAAGTCTGAAACTATTTGTTATGAACAAAGAATCATTCAGAGTTAAGAAGAATATTGAATTAACAAGAATACGAGTCTTTATGATTTGATCAAAATGACAAGTATTTGAGTTGTGATTGAAGCATATAAGACTTGTGAAAAGTGTTCCACAAATTGCAAAATATGTCAATGTGTTGACATGTATAAAGAATTATAATCATACCATATTAGAGCAACGGAATTGTTTCTAAAGTGGTGATTTATCATAGTCTCCTCTATGTGTCGAGTTTTGTTCCGGAATCAATTCCGTTGCAATTTGTGGACCTTGCCTCCAAATCTTAACAATAGAGTTGATGGATAAAGATGAAAGCTCAAATAAGGTTGAGAACCTTGCCTCCAAATCTTAGGGTAGAGCAACGGAATTGATTCCGGAACAAAACTCGACACATAGAGGAGACTATGATAATGATCAAAAGTTTTAGTGGGAGCTTTTACTAAAATAAAGTAGGATTCGTGAATAAGTTCTGCCTCATTACAGGATTGAATTCATGATTCACTTGTCATGTTAGACGAACAATGTCATATCTAGGAACTACAAAGAAGTGATGGTGAACCCAAGTACGAGAAATGATTTAGAGTCATCAAATCTTGTACATTAAGCTACATTTAAGATGGTAAAGTAAAATGTTACTTTGATATTCCAAAGGGACTGCTAAAGTAAGTGATCACGGGGCAAGGTCGAAAGTATTCATGCCACCGTGCCTAAGTTCATAGACTCTCTAGGTGAATCTCAGGGAAGAAATGAAACTTAAAGTAAGACATAAAGCTTGATTTGTGTCAAGAAATGTCTTGAACAAATTCAAATGGTTAACTACAATGTGTAGCTATGCTTAAGTCGAACAAATGGAATTTCATAGCTAGAATTCTCAATTTGATGAATGATCAAAGGATTTTGGGATTGTGCCCACAATATTGAGAATACCCGCATTTACAATAAACTGAGTGGGAGCTAAGAGAGTTCCATACTCTTATGTGTAACTGGCATATTTGAGTGGGAGATTGATGAAACATTCTCATATGTGATTGACATATTGTGAATGGTATTGTTGGTATTAGTAATTATTAGAGAATATTAAGTAGATTAAGTTGAACGAATATTAAACATTGAAATCTATCAAGATATATTAATATGTTTAATAGAATTAATCCGGAATTTTTTCCTTGATTGGATTCTAAATAAGTTCATAATGGAATAAGTTAAGAAGGAAGTTCTTCCTTGTCTAACTAGGTGAAGCATCGAGATTGTCTCGGTACGATGATGGTTAAAAGAAGGAAAAAATGTGTAACATCTACTAAGGCTCAGTCATAGGTTCCATCTTATCAAACCATGTTGTATACTCAACATAATATGACCCAAGTTCTTAATCAGAAGAACATGTTGCAAAGTGATATCTGAGTGAATCACTGAACAAAATCTTAAGTATAGTATTCAATGTCTAGAGAGAATTGAAGGTATACATATGATCTCTAAAGGATGGTGAACTTGATCGTCAAAGGGTTACTCTAGGAAGTTCCACCCAACCTAGATGATTGGAATTCTCACAACATTGAATGCCCTAGAATAATAGAAGCACGGTTAGACATCGAAGTGGCATTCATTGCACTTGTCGATAATATTTACATTGATATAAGAAGTATATGATTACTTCAAAGGTAAAATATGCAATGTTACGGCTGAGGAAGTCCATCTTCCCACAGAGTGTGTTCCTAATTCCCATGGCAATGAAAATGTCATATTTTGATTTATTAATCAGATGTCATGACAGAAGGAACAAAAACAGCACTCTGTCACCAAAACATAAATATTTACAACTCAAGATTATCATATGATGATAAGAAGAATGTCAAATTAGGTGGCATTAACAATTCGCAAAGACATAAGGATTTGTATAGTACAGTCGATAGATAAAACCTCTTCCATGAGCAAGCATGATCAAAACACCAAAAGTGTTATGGCGTAATGATTCATATTAAATGCAGCTGGTTTATTTGTACTCTAGTGCAAGTGGGAGACTGTTGGAAATATGCCCTAGAGGAAAATAATAATATATATTATTGACATATTTCATTAAGTTCATAATAGGTTTTATATCATGCTATAATTGTATTGATAGGAATGTCAATAAACGTGTGATATGTAAACCACCAGAGTCCCTAGTGATCGTCTAGACAATAGTTCATTGGTCAACCGATGATCGATGTTTCCCAATCATGGACATTTATGTCAATTGACAATGGGGTCATTTCATTAGGTGAATGAAAATGATGGACATACCCAACACAAGAATTATAACACGATCAAGTCACGAAGTTCACCATTACAATAACTAGGAAGTGTAGTAACCTATTCCTTGTACCATGAGACCATATTTAATCACTATCACCCGATAGGGCCTTGTTTGCATCAAACGTCACTCGGTAAAATTGTGATCATAAAGGTGTCTTTAGGTATTTAGAGGGGCATGTAGAGGCGTATGTGTCAAGAGCGGGATTTGTTCTTCCGCGTGATGAAGAGATACTCTAGACCCACTCGGAGACATGACATCCAGAAAGCTGCAGCGTGTGACTAGGTCACGGGCATGGCATAGCTCGGAACGAGTAAAGTTGTACTTGTTGGTAATGAGATTGAACCTGACATGGCGATGTGGTTGATCATATCTCGGACAAGTAAAGTGTCAAAGTAACAAAGGGAAAAGGGCTCTATGTTTAATGATTCAACGATAAATATTATAGTGGAATGCACAAGGGTCATTAAGGGCATCCAAGTCCTGCTGATGATCATTGGTACGAGAGGGGTCTCGACCATGTCTGAAGTGTTCCTAAACCATTAGTACTACAAACTTAGGGGTTTGACAATGCTCGGAGATTGTTTTGGTATCATAGGAATCACCGAAGAAAAGAGACGGGGAAACTAGAATGGTTCCGAGAAAGTCCAGCGAGTGTCCGAAGTTCTCCGGAAGGAGTTTCGGTGCAACAGGAATTAAATAATATGTAAATATATGTTAATTATTGAATTATAAATTTATTTTTATTTATTTAATGATTTAAATATGATTTAAATGGCAGCACATGCCTAATGGGACAACTCCCTAAAGGGAAAAGGGCCCATGAGATAAAAAACCCAAGGGAAAAGGAGGGAGTGGTCGGCTGGGCCACATGCTAGCTGGCCAAGCCCACCAAGGTGGCCGGCCAAGCCTCTCCCCTCCTCTCCTTGGTTTAGTCCCATATGGCTAAGGCAAGGGACTTGGGGGCTCCCCTCCCCTATATAAAGGAGGGCATAGGGAGGGATTTAAACACACCAACAAATCCCAAGCTTTGAGGCTTCCCCTCCAAGTGCCCTCCTCTCTCCCTCTCTCTTGTGACCATGACCATGCTATAAGGGTTATGCGAACAAGAGAGTTCTTCACCACGGAGCATCGTTGTGCTGCGGGGATTCTAGATCCAGGAGATCTACTTCCGCTGGATCAGAGTCCAAGAGTCGTCATCAAGCATCGTATGTGTGCGAACCCCTACGAGGTGCTACACTTGTGGCGCTTGAGTTGTTTGAGCCATCGGAGTCATTGGAGCTAATGGAGCCGTCCGATTTCAGAACGACCTTGAGGTTGGTGTCGGTAAGACTACATCATCCATGTTCTCCCGAACATTGACAAAGCTTTTCGGTCTATAACTTGGTAAGTTTTCGACAAACTCCTCCCATTACTGCATTACTAATAGATAGATCCTAGAATTAGGGTTCTTGGCATAGGAAAAATTATTGTTTTCATGCGCTAAACTCCAACACAAAAAGGCCCTCCTTTTGCCTCACATAGCATATCGTCCTCGAGGTCTATGTATGCGCCAGTCCTTCTGCTACAGCCTTGAGTCTATTGTGCTAGTTCATCCTCGAACAAAGGCTATAGATCGATTGAGATGCCACCTTGGTCTTGTTGGGTACCTTGTTCGGTGGCTTGTTGGGTTTCCTACGGGAAAGGCTTTTCACACATGATATGGAAAGCACATGACCAGGGACTATAATTATAACTTAGTAGACGGAGTTGCGGCCAGCATTTCACCGAACAGGTTGTGGAGAGGGCATGCTGTGGGCAGGCACCGGTCGTGAGGTTTTGCTTCTCGACGAGGAGCCTCCGCAAACCGGCACGGTGTTCAAATGAAGGCCAACATATATTCTCACTATTGGGAAGGACTGCTTGATATCAACAAGGGCAAAAAATATCATCTTGTAGGGTGCCCGCCTACGCGGAAAGGGCATCGGTGTTGGACTTAGCCTGAATGGACGTCGCGTTCTCGAGGCCGAGGGCCCTTTCCTTTGTGGCTTGGACAACAACAAGGCAACCCCTTGACCTATCTCTTTGAACTTCCCTCTTCCTCGTATCCTCCTTTCGTTGCTCCTCCGTGAGCTCCTTCTTGACCTTGGCGATGAGGACGGGTTTCGCCGAATCTTTTGCGGGAGTTGCAGGTCCAGGTCTAGGGGGTGGAGCATCTCCTGGAGGTACAAGTGGGCCGCAACCGGGGGTAGGGGCGCCAGAGGGCAGCGAGGACGGTGTTGCATCCATGGTGTTGTCCTTGGTGCTACTAGGTTTGGTGGTTACGTGGGTATGGGGTGGTGGCGGGGCAAGAGGAGAAGCATGTGTCCCTAGACATAGGGGTCTGGGGAGGACGCCACTCGGACGTGCATGTTGTGCATCCTCGCAAACCCGACTCAATATTGGATCAGGGGTGCGCTAAAACGGACCGGTCCGAAGCTGTGGTTCCATTTGCGAGAGGGCGTTGGGCTGTGAGCTCTATCTGGTCGGATAGACGTGAACGGTTCATTTGGGGGCCGCCATTTGCATGTCCTCAAGGCATCTCCACCGGGTTGACCCAACCCGTCCCGGCGCATCCGAACCCGTCCACGCGGACACACGTGTCATGCGCGGTGCCGCAACGGCACGCCCCATCCGTCCCGACGCGTCTGGCTTGACCCATCCGTGCACCTAATTTGCGTGACCACTGGGTCGGCCTGGACAGCGCGCACTTCCTCGTGTGTCCGACTGATGGCTTTGATAAAACAACACTTTTTAGCAATATAAATTGTGTCATTTGCCTATCATATCATGCTCCATCTAACTATTGTTATGCCTGATATGCATGATTACTTGTTTTTATTAAATTCAATATGAGCCTTGCACATTTAGTAGTTTAGGTAGAATTTTATCCCTCTTCCTTGTCTTTGACATGTGTGTAGGTGTTGATGATGATTATGGATAAAACAAAGGCAAAAGGAACAAAGAGGGCATAATATGGATGAGCTGCAAGGACCAGACTTAGCCATTTGAGGTGTTGGAAAAGTAAATTTTTGCAACTTCTCAAAATAAATATCCAAGACCACAGGGTTGTAGCCCTTGACGATATGAACTTAACGAGCCCAAAAACACCCAAAACGGAGTTCGTATGAAGAAATGGCGACCAAAAATCTAAAGGGGACAGGTGGTTTGACGACCAACTATACGGCGGGAGCAATAATTCCGGCCATATAGCTCCCGCCGTATAGTTGCCAAAAAGGTCGCAAACAACGGGATTTCGCCCAAAAAAAGCTCTAGAACCTTCCCTAAGTCATATGACGGTATTGGGGGAACCCTAGGGCACCCCCAAGGCCTATATAAAGGAGGGATGACCCAAGGAATCCACAATACACCATATACAAGATCTAGATCCCATCTACCGCCTCCACGGCAGCGCCCTACCGCAGTGCCGCCTCCATAGCCTCTACAGCTCCGCCAAGATCTAGCTCTCCATCAACACCATCAAGCCATCCAAGGAAGAAGAGGAGGAGAAGGAGGACGCCGCCATCACCATGCAGACACCACCATCACCGCGCCGTCATCACCCATCTCCATCGCCGCTACTCCTTCATCCTTCCCTATCATGATCTCCGTGATGGGTTGTAACATGGCTTGAACCCCCTTTTATTAATGTTATGATGATTTGAGTAATTGAAGTGTGGTGTTTTCTTGTTAATTAATAAGTTTGTGCTTTCTCTTTACATTGTTTTATTCATCGTATTATTCTAGTGATTGGAAAAGTCCAATCCATTGTTGAGGAATTTACTAGGGATTCACGGAGTGTCATAAAACTTATCATTAGTCTCTACTTGCCGAGGGTTTAACTCGTCAATGCCCATTGTTATGACTTGGGTTTTTGGAAAAGGAGGGAGCGTTGGAGGCATCAATCGGCTAACAAACAAGCACACATGGATGCAAGGTTTACCCAGGTTCAGGCCTTTTAGAGGTTCCTACTCCTGCTTGTCTGCTCTTAGAATTATCGAGGGAGTCGAAGGTTATAGAGGTGCGCAGATGCAATCTGGCGATGGTTGTGAAAACTAGGGTTATGATTGTCCTCCTCGCTGCCCCCTCCTAGCCTTTATATAGATAGGCTAGGTCTCGGGTAGCAGGTCGAGTCGGTTACAAATTAGGGTTTGTACCTTTGAACTTTCTATCTTAAGCTACTTCTTGCGTTGCAAGCAATTGGAGTCTCCGTGGGTCACCCAAATTCTGTATTGGGGCTTGGCAATGTCGTGGGCTTCTGCGTATCTGGACCGTATATACCAAACTAGAGTACCTATAGGGTATACCCAAGACAGTAGCCCCCGAGTGTCCAGTGGAATCGCAGATTCGACTGGAGACTTTATGAAGTCTTTCGAGTGCATGACTGAGCATATTTTCGAGTGTTCTATCTGTGTCGCAGAATTCCTGGAACTCCTTGGAGGTGAAGTTCGTCCCGTTGTCCGTGATGATGCTATGTGGCACTCCAAAACGGTAGACGATGGACTCGAAGAACTTGACAACGCTGGATCCTGATTGATTTGTCACTGGCATGGCCTCGATCCACTTGGTGAATTTGTCGACCGCGACTAAGAGGTAGACATAAGCTCCTCGCGAGGACTTTGGGAGCTTGCCGACCATGTTGAGTCCCCGTTGTGCGAAGGGCCAGGCTAATGGTATTGGCCTGAGTTCCGCGCCAGGTGCGTGTTGTTTGTCCATGAATCGCTGGCAAGCGTTGCAGCGCTGGATGATGTCCTTTGCGTCGCGCATGGTCGTGGGCTAGTAGAATCCAGCTCCTAGAGCTTTGGCGACAAGGGCATGACTGCCAGTGTGATCTCCGCAGGTGCCTTCATGTACGTCGAGGAGGACGGCTCTTCAGTCCCTGTTGGAGACGCACCGTTGAAGTACCCCGGTGATGCTACGCTTGTATAATTCACCATTGATGAGGGCAAATGCCTTGGATCGTCGCGCGATGTGCCGTGCATCAGTCTGGTCGTCTGACAGCCTCTTGCTGAGCAAATATGTGATGTATGGATGTGTCCAGGATGGTTCGATCATCATGACCGCCATTGGTCCTTCAAGTCCTGTATCAAGCTCCATATCATCGAGTGCCATTGGCTCATTGGGTGGCGTAGCCCCCGAGTCTGTTGATGTGCTTGATTTCTTCTCTCAAGCCTTGGGCTTGATGGAGCGCTCGCAGATGGGCTCGAGGAATACCCCAGGTGGTATGGGGGCGCAGGTGGAGCCGATGTTGGCGAGTATATCCTCCTCTTCGTTGCTTTCGCGGCCTACGTGTTGTAGCTCGCAGCCATCAAAGTCTCCCTCGAGTGTGTCGTAGAGGTCGCGATAGGCGATCATGTTGTCGCTCAGTGCGTCGCACTCGTGCATCATTTGGTTGACCACCAGCTTGGAATCACCATAGATGATGAGCCTCTTGGCGCCGCAGGCTTTCGCCATCCGCATTCCATGGATTAAGGCTTCGTACTCGGCTTCGTTATTGGATGCTGTGAACTGCATTCGCAGAACATATTTCATCTTGTCTCCTTGGGGCGATGTCAGTATGACACCTGCGCCAACTCCGTCCTTTCGCTTGGATCCATCAAAGTGCATTGTCCAGAGATAGGACATATCTGGTTTGTCGAGGAGCTGGTTCTCCATCCAGTGCACGAGGAAGTCTGGGAGAACTTGCAACTTGATCGCGTCGCGCTTTTCATATGTGATGTCGCGTGGTGACAACTCTATGCCCAGAGCACGACTCGTCCAGTGGCATCAGGATTCTTGAGTATATGCCCGAGTGGGGCGTCGTTTACCACCACGATTGAGTGCTCCTAGAAGTAGTGACGCAGTCGCCTGGCTGTCATGAAGACGCCGTATGCCAATTTCTGGTAGTGCGGGTACCGCTTCTTTGTTGGCGTGAGCACCTCCCTGAGGTAGTACACTGGGCACTGAACCCCGTGGACTTTATTTTCCTCGGCTCGCTCCACCATGAGCATAGTGCTGACCACCTGGTTGGTGGCAGAGATGTAGAGCAGTAGTGGCTCCTTTTCGCAAGGCGCCACCAGTACTAGCGAGGTGGATAGTAGACGCTTGAGGTCTTCGAATGCTTCTTGCACCTCGTCTGTCCACTCGAACTTGTCAGCTTTGTGGAGGAGTTGGTAGAAGGGAAGTGCCTTTTCGCCCATTCGACTGATGAATCGACTGAGCGTCGCGATTCGTCTAGCCAGCTGCTGGACGCCATTTACGTTCTTTGGCTTCTCCATGGCCAGTATGGCCTTTATTTTCTTCAGGCTTGCTTCGACCCCCTCGCGGAGATGAGATAACCGAGTAGTTGCCCAGATGGTACACCGAAGGCGCATTTGTCCGGATTGAGTTTGATCCGGTAGCGGTCGAGGTTAGCGAAGGTCTCGTGGAGATCGTCGATTAACGTGGCTTCCTCCTTGGTTTTGATGACGATGTCGTCAACATAGACTTGGATATTGCGACCAAGTTGGTTCTTGAGGCAAGCCTGCATGCATCGCTGATAGGTGGCTCCAACAATTTTTAGCCCGAAAGTCATCGTGTTGTAGCAGAACACACCAAAGGGGCGTTGTAAACGCTGTTTTCTCCTGGTCTTCCTCCTTCATTCGAATCTGATTGTAGCCTGAGTAGGCGTCGAGGAAGAAGAGGTGCTCGCATCCCGCAGTGGAGTCGATGATTTGATCGATCCGTGGCAACGGGAAGTGATCCTTTGGGCAGTGCTTATTCAGGAAGGTGAAGTCCACGCACATCCGCAGGATATCCGTGTCCTTTTTAGGCACAAGCACTGTATTTGCGAGCCAGGTGCTTTCCTTGATCTCGCATATGAAATTTCCGTCGAGGAGTCTGTTGATCTCCATACCGACTGCTTTTGCTCTTGGTTCAGACAGTCGCCGTATTGTTTGCTTGACTGGCCTTGCGTCTGGATTCACATTGAGTGAGTGCTCGGTGAATTCCCTAGGAACCCCTGGCATGTTTGCTGGACACCAAGCGAAGATTTCCCAATGCTCATGGAGGAATTCGACGAGCGCGAGTTCCTATGCGGAACTTAAGTTGTTGGCGATGAGGGTCATCTTGGTCGGGTACGTTGGGTGGACATGGACTTTCTTTGTGTGCACCGACGAGTCAAAGGACAGGTCGGGTGAACTTTGCCTGCTCAGGGGATGCAGGTTGTTGTCTGTTTGACTCCTTCAGTTTTGCGAGTTCCTCTTGCATACCAAAGGACTGGGAGATTCTGTTGAATTCCCTATCGCAGCTGTCAGACCTCTTGAATCTTCCGTTGATTGTGATGACGCCGTTTGGTCCTGGCATCTTCATCTGCAGGTGGGCGTAGTGTGGTACTGCCATGAACCTTGCGAACACGACACGTCCGAGGATGAAGTGGTACTGTGAGGGCCAGTCGATGCGCTCCCACTGAAAGTTTTGCGGCGTGCCGAAGATGACTTCGAGGTTGATTTTGCCCAGGGGTATACACCCTTCCCTGGGACGATGCCGTGGAACATCGTGTCCGAAAATTCCAGACAAGTTAGAGGGATCCTGATCACGCGCAAGGTACTTGCGAACATGAGGTTGATGCCGCTTCCGCCGTCCATGAAGACACGACTCATATCGAAGCCCCCGATCTGCGCCTCGAGTACGATGGGACCGTGGCCTAGACAAGGAACTTGGCGCAGGTGGTCGTGCTTGTCGAAGGTGATGCAGGACTCGCTGCCACTGAGGTACTCAGTGGTAGATGGCAGGGAGTTTGTCGCCAAATTGACTTGGCGAGTGATTGCCTTCTGTGCCTGATTTGAGGGGCGACCCTTTTGGATCATCCCCATGTTCCCCAGCGGTCGAGGGTATGCCTCACCTCCGTGGTTGCGGGGTGGTGCAGCCGCTGGTGGTGGGATTGGTTGTGGTGGAGGGACTCCATGTGCCACGACGCCTGGGGTGGCTCCGTAGCCCTTATTGATCGTATCGCGGTTCATCTGGGCCAGGCCTTCGTGGAGTTTGAGGAACTTGTGGCAATCCTTTAGAAGATGGATGGACTTTTTCTTGCCGTCATGCTTGTCGATGTAGAAGTGCACGTTGCATGGTCTGGACAGTTTGTCCTGAATGGAAGTTGTGGGTGCTTTGTCGCGAATGCGGCGTTGCCACACCTGCGTGGTTTTCCTAGAGTCGCAGTATCCACCGCTGCAATATCCACTGTTGCGGTTGTCATCGCGTTTGTCGGCATAGCCGGCTGTGATCATGGTGACTTTGTCGTGGTCCTTGTATCTGCGCATTTGATGTTTCCCTCGGTGTTCGCGTCTGCGCTCGAGGTCTTCGTCGTTATCAGAGTAGGCATGGTTTTTCACCGAGTCTTCTCCATCGGCCCACCGATTTGCGATCTCCATCAGGTGGTCCATTGTTTCGGGCTTTGAGCGGCCCAGCTCCTCCCTGATCTCTCTGCAACGTATGCCGCCATTAAACGCGTCGATTGCGCGGTCCTCGGAGATGTCTTCTGCGGAGTTCTTGATGATAGACCATCTCTGGATATACGAGTGCAGTGACTCGCCAGATCTCTGGTGACAGCCTCTCAGCTCTTCAATTGATGCGGGCCTCTTGTAGGTGCCCTTGAAGTTGCGCACGAAGCTGTAGACTGGCTCTTCCCAGCTACGAATGGATCCGCGAGGGAGATTGTTGAGCCATGCACGAGCGGCGCCCTGCAGCTGTAGTTGCAGGCATTGCATGGCCGTGCTTCGACTCCCGCCATGCAGCCTGACGGAGGAGATGTGATCCTCCAGCCAGATCTTCGGGTCCTGTAGGCCATCAAATTTTGGGTTCTCTGATGGGAGTTTGAACCCTTTAGGAATTCACTTCTGCCTGATGGCTCTGCTGAAGCATCTAGCGCCGCAGAGTTCCACTTCGTCGTTTCCCGAGTCAGTCGAACGAGAGCGCCTTGCGCGCATTTTGTCAACTTTGCGCTGCGTGATGTCATCACGCGTGTCGTAGTCATGATCGTGCCGCCGTGAGCGACGAAGTCGAGACAGGTCGTGGCTATCATCACTGGACGAGGGCGAGGAGTAGCATTTGGCCAGAGCCTTGCTTTTCTTTGGCTCTAGCATTAGCTCTTTGTCGAGGTTGGCCTCGATTAGCTCCAAGCCCGCGATCATATATTGGTTCATGGTAGTTCGCGGATCTCCAGCCGATGGCTGGTTGTTGAGGAGGTACATGGTGGCCGCTGTTACTGCAGCTTGCGGCGTCTTTGGGAGCACGTTGCCCTGTGTATCCACCATCATAGAGCCGAAGCCGAGGACTTTTGTGGCTTCTACGTGCTCCTGGTCGGTGAGGTGGGCCAGTCGAAATCGTCTTTTGTTGGCCAGGTACTCGTTGCCTTCGAAGGAGGATCCTCCATGGGAGGACAGCTGAGCTCGCCGAAGGCTCGACTCTCCCACCGCTTTCCTGCGCGCCTCGAGTTGCCCGAGTACCTGCTGCTGGCGTTTGAATTCTTCCTTCAGCAGCCAATGGTAGCCCATTAGCATGTCCTGCGATGTGTTGGGGGTAGGGGATTGCCTCATAGAGCTTCTCGACAGCGGGCCCATTCATTGTCGTTGAGTTTGATCAGCATGCGCTCTCCGGTGTTCTCATTCGTCGTGAGATGCGGTTCTCCACCCGTCCAATTGTTGGTGGGTGCGCCGTTGGTGGGGCCACCATTTGCGATTGGGATGCCACCGTTGGTTAGACCAGTGCCGGTGCCGGCGTTTTTGTGGTTGGCGCTGGTTTCGCCGGCGATGACGACGGTGCACATGAAGTGGTTTGGGAAGTTGTTGCTTCCACAACTTTCGGATCTGGAGCCGTAGGCTCCATCTTCCATGGCCAGGCCACCCAGATCAGATTCGCGACTGTTGTCACTGTCCGTGCTCCCAGCTGTTGTCGGGGCGTCGAGTTTGCTGAGAATGCCGATTGGTGGACGGAACCACGATGTTGGAGCAATCACGGATGTCGTTGGCTGGTCGGGCAGGCGAAGCATGCCTAGCTGACCGACCTGGAAGCGGAAGCTTCTAATCACCATGCTGATCCCATCACCCACAGACTCGAAAGCCGGGCGAGTGGCTGGCGTGTGGACGGTGAAGTCGAAAGCGCCGAAGAGCTGGCGAATCTCCGCTGTTGTAGAGTTGTAGATCGCGGTTGATGGGGCCGAAGAAGCCGCGACATCAGCACTCCCAGTTCCCACAGACGGCGCAAATTGACAAGGGTTTAACTCATCAATGCCCATTGTTATGGACTTGGGTTTTGGAGAAGGAGGGAGAACTAGAGGCATCAATCGGCTAGCAAACAAGCACACAAGGACTCAAGGTTTACCCAGGTTTAGGCCTCGTAGAGGTCCCTACTCCTGCTTGTCTACTCTTGGAATTATCAAGGGAGTCGAAGGTTACAAAGGTGCGCAGATGCAATCTGGCGATGGTTGTGAAAACTAGGGTTGTGATTATCCTCCTCACCGTCCCCTTCTAGCCTTTATATAGATATGCTAGGTCTCGGGTAGCAGGTCGAGTCGGTTATAGATTAGGGTTTATCCCTTTGAACTTTCTATCTTAAGCTACTTCTTGCGTTGCAAGCAATCGAAGTCTCCATGGGTCACCAGAATTCTGTATTGGGCCTTGGCAACACCGTGGGCTTCTGCCGTATCTGGACCGTATATACCAAACTCGAGTACCTATAGGGTATACCCATGTCACTATTCATTCCATGGGCCTGACAAGTCCGTGGGTAGAACTAATAGGCTATTTGCTATAAGTGATTTGCGGAGGCAATAGCAGCTTAGGATGCACCGTCCATTCAGATTTAATTCATCAAGATCACTCATGATATAGATAGGTATAGTGTTGCGAAATGCTTGACCCCAAAGTGACATACGGGATAACTTGTGACTAGAATACTTTCTTAGGAGTACGGTTGTCCATAGAACTTAATGCCTTTGCTCTGGTTTACCTTGATTGGTGTTGTTACCTTAATACACTATTCTCTTACGAGATGACCCATGTCCGAAGAGTGTGTGGACAATTGAGTTGTCTAGTTTCCATTTACCAATGGTGGGAGACAATGATATATGAGGGACCGCCACAGTTATAGTTAACAACTATTCCATAATCACTTATCATGCACACCGGTATACACAACATTACTTGAGGAATCATAGCATTAATATTTCATCTCATTGCATTCACCTCTTTTTAGTTTTACTTTTGTTCTAGTTGTCTTTCTAGTCTTAGTAGTAGTTATTACAAAACATCTTAAATTCATTTATCCTAGCAACTTATAGAATAGGCTATTTCCAAACCAAGGTTTGGGTGTGAACATTGTCGCATTGACAACACGGCTACGAGGGTCGTGTTCGCCGAGCTCCCATCGGGACAAACTCTTTAAATATTTGCTGCTGGAAGTACTGCAATAACCCTGTTTTGGTGCAGGAACTCAGCCCATCACCGACCATTTGTTAAGCCGGGCCCTGTAGCCAGTGGCACAAAGACACTCCTCCCCCCAAACCCTCGCCTTCCATATCCCGCGCGAAGAGCAGACGCAACCAGCCACCGCCACCATTGACGGCTATCGCTCCCCCCAGCGGCCCCCGGCGTGATATCGAGCAGGATGACCGCAAGCCGCACGCGGTGCTGGACTTGGCTAGACGATCCATGGACAAACCCGCCGCTCTGGCCTCTGCCTCTACATTGGACGCGCACGACCTGTTCGGTCATTTGCCGAGGTGCGTTCGCCAGCCTTTTCTTGGTAATGTAGTTCGTTGCAGGAGATGGTAAAGCCATTGACGGTAGTGTACTTGACAGATGGGTAGGAGGCGAAGGGTGATCAAGTTCTTCTACAAGAATTACATCGAGTCATCGTCCAAGGAGGAGTCCGACAGTGAGACCGAAATTCTTCTGGCGGTTGCACATATGGTGCACGACAACTACCTCCTCCCACCTCATAGAGGCGGCTCAGCGAAGCGGCGCGTAGTCAACCATGAAAGCGACCGGGAAGAGGGGAACATACGCCTTTACAAGGACTATTTCCACCCAACTAATCCAGTCTTTAAAGAGAAGGCATTCCGTCGCTGCTATCGGATGTCCAGGAACATGTTCTTGGACATACTCAATGGGGTGAGAGAGTACGACGACTACTTCGAGGCCAAGTACGATTGCACCGGTAAGCTTGGCTTATCCTCCTACCAGAAATGTTTAGCTGCCATTCGGCAGCTTGCATATGGAGTGCCCGGTGATCTCCCCGACGACTACATGCGTATGAGCGAGTCTACATGCCATGAGGCCATGTATAGATTCTGCAGCATAGTTGTAGTGGTGTTTGGCAAAGTATACCTGCGAGAGCCAAACACCGAAGACACTTCCTGCCTTCTGTCCATCAACAAGCGTAGGGGGTTTCTTGGGATGCTTGGCAGTATTGACTGCATGCATTGGCAGTGGAGGAACTGTCCTTTTGGTTGGCAAGGACAGTTCAAAGGGCATGCAGAGGGTTGCACAATCATACTTGAGGTTGTTGCATCACATGATCTCTAGATTTGGCACTCCTTTTTTGGCATGGCTGGATCAAACAATGACATCAATGTGCTGCAGAGGTCTCCGATGTTTGCTAGGCTGGCAGAAGGCAACGCCCCACAAGTTTCTTATGAGATCAATGGCAATGCATATGATATGGGGTACTACATACCTAGCTGACGGTATCTATCCATCCTGGGCCACCTTTGTGAAGACAATCCTCAACCCTGGAGATGAGAAATGCAAGAGGTTTGCGAAAGAGCAAGAGGCCGCTAGGAAATATGTAGATCGAGCATTTGGTGTGCTTCAGTCAAGATGGGCTATTGTTCGCTACCCTGCTAGAACTGGAGCACAGAGAGGATGTGGAATGTGATGACTGCGTGCGTGATCATGCACAACATTATCGTTGAGGACGAGCGTGATGACGATATTTTGGACCAAGGCTGGGATTTCCAGGATCAATTGGTTGAGCCAGAGCCAGGTATAGCGTTTTGGGAAGAATTCATGCAAGTGCATGAAAATTTGCGTCACAGTCACATTCATAACCGGCTTCAACTAGATTTGGTTGAGCATATATGGCCTCGTACAGGAAATCAAAATGCTTAATCCCTTATTTGTTTTCTGCAATTTAAATAATATTTAAATATTTTTTATCGAACCATGTAAGTGTGAACTATTCGTGTACGAGTGCAAAACCTGAGTGTTCAGCGCAGGGACTGGTCGATCGATCATGGGTAGGATCGTGCCATCGTGGCCTGCTAGAGTTTGGTGTTGGGCTGTTTGCGCTAGGCCGCAGGAGCAAATTAAATTGGTTGCTGCAGCTGGGCACTAGTTGACGCAAGCACGTGGCAACAGAAATTTGGCGCCCTGCAAATCGGGGGCCTGTTCGGTTAATCACTTTGAACATGGCCAGTGACAGGCCTGCCCTTCCTATCTCCCTACAAACAGTAAGCGCGGGATCCATATAACCATATTGGATTCAATAGACACATTTGCGTCAGAGCCTTGCACCCTGCAAGAAGGGTGACCATCCAAAACCAGCAAGAACAGGAGGCGGCAATTTGGCTAATAAGTGCACATTATGAGAAAACATATTTTAAAATATTAAAAAATTTAAAAACAAATTTGTACATATATATTCGAACATTTTATGCCGATTCACAAGTTTTCGGGACGGAATAACACGTGTATGAAAGATAAAAATATCACGTGAATAGTCGTATGCACATGACATTTTCTGTCTTTTTTATACACGACACATAAAATATTCTTTCATCTCGAAAACTTATGAACCAACATAAAATATTTGAATCTATATGTAATTTTTTTTTAATTTTTTGATATTTTAAAATATGTTTTCTCACGATGAGTGCATTTACACCTGCGAGTCAAAGTGAATATCCGCAAGAACTAGGCAATATTAACAAGCTTTCTTTCTTGAGAGCTTATTGTAACTTGCTTTTCAATTAATAAATTACGTGGTTGCTCTCCAAAAAAACAAGTTTCTTTCTTGAGAGCAAGCACATATTTCACTAATGAGAAGTACAATAAGCAACACGGGAAAACTAAAATACATACCCTGATAAAATGATTTTTGAAAACTTTACATATAAAATTCCAAGAGATCAAGAAATACAAATAATTCTTAGTGTTTGTTGCAACCACTGAAACTAGTGGCAGCCGTCCAACTCCCTCCCTCATCTAAATACAGGCGGCGGCGACAACTCCCTCCCTCCAAATCTCAGCCGGCGAGAGACTTGGTTCCCTCTAGCTCTGCTTGCTGCTTCGATGGTAGGAGGAAAGGGGGACTCGTTCCTCCGTCTAGTAGTTAAGGTTAGAGGCAGTGTGCTGTTGTGCATTGTTGGGTGGTGGGAGTTGTGCCTGGGCAATTAAATATGTCTCAACTCTACTCCCATACTAAAGATGACCTTCACAACGATGCCTCAGAATTGATGGTTCAGATTGATAGCTTGGTCTTCTCGCTGTTTTTCAGGTCTAGCGTGATCAGTTTCTCGGTGAGTCGCTGACGTTCGTTGTCATCCACGATGTCGCTGGTGACCAGGGCGAGGTGTTTTCTCTGGACCGTCGATGTTGGTCCGGAGGTGATGGATCTGTCGTTCTTCTCCAACTTTGTTTCCATCAAACATCAGCGCTACGTCTGGTGCCTCCTCCGTCACCTTCAATGCCGGCTCATTTACTCCGTCCAACTCCTCCTACACCGTGTCTATGATGGCGGGAGTAATGGCGACGGCGGCGTCTGTGATTCCTGCGACGCTGATCAACCTCTCCAACTAGATCACGATACAAACACGGGTTTAGCCTAATACTACTATCAGTGGTTTATCAGATAGGAGATGGCATATCTTGGTTCAAGATAGCACGAGACGTCCCCGGTCGACATGCCACAACGACATGTGCTTGGCCGCGTGCACCAGGCATGTTCACCAACTCATAAAATCTCGTTGACAATGATGTCTTTTGGAATTCGACAATGGTGGAGGCTCGGCGTTCTTCCGGCCCGAGTCTCGGCCAGATTAACAAGGTACTCCCTCCGTTCAGGAATATAAGACGTTTTAGCTTTGTGAATGAAATGTATCTAGACGTCTTTTAGTTTAGTGTATAAGTTCGTAGAGGTTCGGAGTAAACCTATAAACCTATACACTAAAAAACATTTAAAAACATTTATTTCATAAAGATAAAATATCTTATATTTCTGAACGGAGGGGGTAGGAATAAAGCAAGAATGTAAACTAATGCTGACAATGATTTATACCTCGAATTCCTGATTACATCCTCTTGGACTTTGCTGTGGCAGAGTCCCAAAACCGCACAATCTACCCTCGATATGTCGCCGGGAAACTTCACGTCTCTGGACTACAAGTTTCAGCAAGGGTCCACGTACGATCATGAAACATCCATCTTCTACCATATATAGTTTTAAAAAAACCAACCGACCGGCGGTATGACCTGAAGAACCGTGACCATCGACGTGACCGGTTTTTAAGAGATAAAGTCCAGACATTAACAGGAGAAAAAATAGATGCTACCGCCAGGAATCAAACTTGCAACCTACTAGTACTTGTTAGGAAAAAATAGCACCCATGAGGCCCAATACCACTTGTGCCGACCTTCTTTTATCATCACATATTGAAGTATGATCCCCTTTCACACACAAAAAATATACTCCCTCCGTCTTAAAATAAGTACTCTAATAAATACTCTAGACAAAGTCAAATCAGTTCGGGATGGAGAGAGTATGTTCATGTATCTAAAGAATAGTGTACATCTTCTCCGGTGCACTTAAAAGTAGGAAAAATTGCTTCTCTGTGATCACAAGGAAATCAAACACAATAATTTTTTTTTGTGAAGCTTATTGGAGGCCGGGAATTGAAGAGGATAGAGATAATAACTTGCACCTTTCCAAGACGTTTTTCTACTTCACTCCATAATTTGTCTTAAAATTTGTAGACTTTTCTTAGGCTTGTTTTTCAAACTCCTTTTCTATTGACGAATCGAAACACAAATCTTTTTTACATTTTGCGAGAAAAATGTCTTAAAAATTTCTAGACCTACACTTATTTGTGGATTTAGTATGTTATGTATACACTTCATGGTCATGTACTACAAAGTTTGTTAAATTTTAATGAAAAATACCGGTTGTTTGTTGCACGGCCATGGAATGGCTGAACCACTTTCCTGGTCGGTTTACTCCTTAGATTATCTCTAACCGAAAGTGAAAAACTTAGAATAAAAGGCCTCCCCTAAAGCTTAAAATTCTATATTTTGTCCTATAAATTTAGCGCCGCAGATTTGAACCCCAATAACTTAGAGGACTAAAGATGTTTTTCAACCAAATTTGCAAATTTGAGCACATGAATACATGACAAAATATAACCTAAGTAGATCCATAATGCATAAGTCATATAAATTAATACAATCACCATAAACCCGACAAATTGGGGTTTTCTACCTCATCAGTAGAACCATTAGAGTTGGGTTCTCAACCATCTACGGATTATTTCCTACGCGAGTCGTCATGATTATAGCGCATTACTACCTTGTGCCACCGATTCATCATCGATGTTAAGGACCGAATATCTCCACTAGTTCTTTGATTGAAGTTGTCATGGATCTCTTTGCAAAATTGCTTGCGCGGCTGCTTAGATCAAACAATTATTTGATGATGTCATGCGAAATACAAATCATTGTCCTCATCCTAACTCCATGATGGTTATCTCTTCACCTTGCTACAAATTTAAAAGAACATGCATTGGCTTCATCTAGCGAAATTTAGGAGATTTCACTAAGAAACATAAGTTGAGAAACACACCTTGGCGGATCCGGTATCCAAGAAGCTGCCGGTGCCGGATCTGCAGGTCCGGTGCTATAGGTGCCGGTGCAGGTGTTGCTGCCACCGCCGGAGCAGAAGTCGGTGCCGGTGCCGGTGCGGTGCTCGCATGAGGTCCTTCAAACCTAAATCTGGTGTGTCGCACCGGCGCTTGGAGGAAGAAGCCTCGCCGGAGGTAGGGAGGAGCAGGAGCATGGCGGTACCTCGACGAATCCCGACAGCGGTGCCTCGATTCTGTCTGGGGCAGCGACGGATTTTATCAAGCTTGCGCTGCTTGATTTTGGTGAAATAGGATGCCGACGGGTCGGGAAGAACGTAGGACGATCTGGGGGAGCCTACGACGGGTCAAGGGTAGGGGTATCTGGTCATCAGAGCCATCGACGGCGGGTAGGTGGTGGCGATGCGGCGCTGCAGGGTGAGAGGTGGAGGCGAAAGGTGGAGGACTAAACTTCTAGTCTAGCGGTCGCGAGCGGCTATATTTAGGGGCCTCGGAGGACCGGACTAAAAATATTCTCCTCTAACAGCCGCTTGGGGATCGGCTCGAGGCGCCTTTGGCCGTTATCCCACAAAATTTTATCCTCTAAAGGCCTTTCGGCTTTCGGTTAGAGATGCTCTTAGTTCGGTTATTCAAACTATTAAGAAGTTTGTTTAAATTCTAACGAAAAATAAAACTACCGGCTGTGTTGCCACCGAATCAACCAACCACTTGCATGTCGGTTATGTATCTAGACGCGGAGGCGATCCTCCCTACTGCAACTGATCTTGCCCCACCCTCTCCCTTCTCTGGTTCTTCTTCCTCCGGGCCAGCGGGCCCCCTACTCTCTGCCGGCGGCCAGCGTTGAGATTGGGTGAGGGACCCTTCCCCCTATACATCAGTAGCTAGAGTAGCCTAGTTTGATGTGTTCCCCAATTTCGTCTAGCATCATGCCATTTGGGATCTCGTCGTTGGGGTTCATGAGCGACCTCTGGAGGCGGGTGGTGGTGATCTACTTGCTCGTAGTGCTCCATTGGTGGGAGCCAGAGGTGAGTAGTGGTGCTGCAACCACAATCCTCGCAATAAATCTCCCTTTGCTCTACCCAAATCGAGGCATAGCAGTTGGGGTTCTTCCTACAAGCCATCGAGGTGGTGGAGTTGAGAAAGATCCTCAATCCATTGTGGACCCTTGCCGATCTGAGGAGCAGGATGGTAGGAATACTTCGACGATCTTCTAGATCGGATCCTCGGTGGCTCCTCCCTGGCGTCACGCTGGCCTGCCAGCGACTCATATGGCCGAATGGCGGCTGCTCTGAGCTCTGGTGTCGACCACTGCCCGGTGCCATCTCACCTTCAACCTCCAGGCCAATATGCCATGTCGGAGGCCCTTCATATGCTTCATCGCCGGGAGCCCTATCTGCACCTCACCAAGTGGTCTAGTCCCCGGTGGTGGTGTCAACGCCGATGATCTGAACCTCAAGGTAGCATCCAGTGGATAGGGACCCGATCATTTTTTTAGTTTTCAGGTCATGTATGCATTGTGGGAGGACTATATTGTAATTTCTACCTTTTTTGAGGTTCTCCCTGTATCTTGTAAGCCCACCGCTGGCAGTTTAAATAAAAATAACCCAAAATTCAAACAAATTTAAATAATAAACCTTGCGCCAAACTATTTCAGTGGCGGTAACCCTTTTCTGCCACTCCCGCCCGCGTGGCGCCGCAGCCAAGTCTGTCGCTCCACCACGCACGACGCCGCACACCTGCCACGCTGGTGCTGCGGGACCAGGCATGCAGACATGCCACACTGGTGCGCACCTGCGGCTCCAGGTCGCACGATGCTGCAAGCACGCATGCCGCGCCACATTAGGCGGCGCCGCACACCCTGCCACGCTGGCGCTGCGGGCCCTGGCAGCACAAGTGTTGCACTAGTCGGGGTGACGCCGCACCCACTTCTGCAGCGCCGGCATGCACGGCCGCACAAGCTACACCACTTAGCCGCGCTGGCCCTCTCCCAGCTCAAACCCTAACCCTATCTTCCTCCTCCTCTCTTCCCAATCAGCGGCGGCGGCGGGTACTCCTTCCCCCTCCAATCTTCACCAAGAGGCCCCAAATCTCAAGAAAAAGAAGGGGAATTCTTTCCCAAACGCTTCCCCAAGGTACTCTCCTCCACTTCTCTCCATTTCATCCGAAAATTTGAAGTTATTTGTCCCTAGTTTGCAAAATTCGTCCAAATCTCAAATCCCATTGGGTATGTAAATTTGTATGGACCAATGGGGTGTTTGGTTGATATATAGAGTAAGGATTGGTATAGTAATTCTTCATGTGTATAGCTAAGATTATTAGTGTTAGTGTTAGGGTTAGGGTTATGGTAAGGGTAAGATTATGGTTGTGTGAGTATGCTGTTAGTGAAATTTTTGGCCTAAATATATATATCAACCATTGTGTTCTTATACTTATTTACCATTGTGTTCTTATACTTATTTTAGGGATGGCTAGAATTGTCCATGTTCATCATATGGACAAGGACACGTTCTTGGGAGGCAATATTGAGCCAGACCCGGATGAGATTGACTTGGTGTTCGAGCGTAGTTCAACCTACGCCGAGGTGCTGCACCAAGTTTGGGTAGATTTGAATTGGCTGGATCCGAGTGATGTTGTTGAGTTGGATGGTAGGCATAATGTGGGATTTGGGTTGCATAGTCATTGGAAGACAATGCGTATTAGATTCGAGCAACATTCGGTTGCATACAAGGAAGTGGTGGCCGAATCACAAGACAAAGCTCTCGAGTTATTTGCCACAAAAAAGGTTGATGATAATTTTCAAAAGAGTATCATACGAGTTGCTTCCCGATGTGAAGCTCGGAGTCCTTCACACATTAACCAAGAGGAATTGACCGAGCCTCCTTTAACCCAACAACATGAAGTGAGGACATGTGTGAGCCCCGTTTCAAATAACCAATATGAAGCATTGGAAGAGGACAATAATGAGTGTGAGTACAGCGAGGATGAGGTGGAGCTCCATGACAACACTGTTGGAGATTTGGACCTATATCTTACACAAGAGAACACGGATCACGACATCCTGTATTCTTGAATGTATGCATCAGACTCAGATGAGGATGGTCCTAATCAAGAGGTTGATGATGAGGGGTTCACGAAGGATGAGGCCGAGGTGCACGAGAAGGTATTGGGCAGGGATCCTCGGATACCCTTGATGTGTGATCTCGGTCTAGCGGATGAAGCCGTGGTTGATGGTGGCAAGGGTGTAGTGCTTGGACCAAGACCAACTTCCTACCGGGATGATAGTCATGAGAAGAATGGGATTTCAAAAGGACTTAGGTTTGCCACATTGTTGGAACTTAAGCAATGGATCAAGGACTTCTCTATTAGGTATCATCAGCCATTCACGATGGTTCACTCGGATGTGAAGAAGTGTTACACGATAAATGCGAGGATGATGGATGTCCTTGGATTGTGCGTGCAAGACCACAGGGGAGGGCCCAATTGGCGCATTTCAAGCTGTATGTCAACACACATGTGCCACGTCAAAAGGGTGGATGGCAAAGATGTGAAGCACGAGCATCGCCAACTGACATGTGAGTTCCTTGCCTTTAGGCTTTCAAACCAAATTTCATCACTTCCAACAATGACCATCAAGATGGTCATGGAGATCGTGGAAGCTCTATTTAACTATGAGGTGAAGTACGGAAAGGCATGGAAGGCGAAGTGTTGGGGATATACTTTCCGGGTATCCTCATAGTTCCTCACTGACCAGGGTGGCCCACTTTGGGTTAGAGCTTTGCTTCACGGGCGGCCCAGTCAGGGAGAAGAAACGGAGTCTAGTCCGGCTACAGGAAGGCCTAGAAGACTTACCGACATAGGCCCATAGTGTTACTTGTAGTTCAAGATGTACTCTGTAACCGACTCTTAGTCGTAGCCGGATAGATCTCTCCTGTAAACCCTAGGCCGGATATCTATATAAGCCGTCCTAGGGAGAGCCTTTAGGTCACCCAATAGTCTACAATCTCAACTCGCACAGGCGAACCCTTGTAACCCATATTCCGGCTCTGCCGTATTACTGGATTGCTAGCAGGAGTAGGATCTGTCCAAAGCCGGCGGATTCGAACCTGGGTAAACTTGTGTGCTCACTGTCTCGGAACACCGTACGTCTCACACCCCTCTCTTCCACACGCCTCGAGGACCCCCTCATGGCGTACTTGTCATTAATCCGACGATAGTTGGCGCCCACCGTGGGTCAAGTGAGCTTCAGATCTGCGTTTCGAGCGGAATCTGCAAAAATTGGAATCGGTGAGACTGTCGCCGTCGGTCGCATCCTCTACGCAAGCGATGTCCCTCTCATTGTTCTCGACGAGACCTGGATTCCGGCTAGGGAGGCTATAACCGCTTACACCATCATGTGTTTTGGGGAGATCGATGTTTACATCGGCTTTGCTGAACCTGCCCCACCTACCCCAGCAGTGATGATAGAGGCAGAAGAAATTTCTGGGTCCCCTTTGCCCGCGGAGGCGGTGAAGGGGTTTCGCAGCATAGTAAATCAAAATTTTCTACGGAAGCGAACAGAGGGAAAGCCAAGATCTAATCTAGGAGATGCAAACAACGAGAGAGATTGGATTAGATCTTCATACCCTTGAAGATTCGCACAGCGGAACGTTCGTCGGAACGTGGGTGATGTAGTCGTACTCGCTTCTCCTCCTCGTGATCCGATCCGATTTAGCACCACAAGTGGCGGTGCCTCCGTGAGATGCCCACGTGCAGCACCTCGACATCTCCTCCTTCCTCGGACCAGCAAGTAGGGTGGAGAGATAGATTGGATCTACAACACGACGGCGTGGTGTATATGGTGGAGAATTTCTGCAGCAGGGCTTCGCCTACAAATAGTCGGGAGGGAGAGAGGAGGGCAGCAGGGCAACTAGGGTTTGGAGGAAGGTGTAGGTTGGGGGGAGGGGGCGCACCAACCCTCTATATATAGAGGGGGGGTGCGGCCAGCCCTTGCCCATCCTCCAAGCCTATCTCTAGTTTAAACGATTTAAACTTATCCCTTATCTAGAAACCCTATCTCTAGTTTAAACGAGTTTAAACTTATCTAGGATCGGCTGGGCCCTATGGGGCCTTGTGCCCCTGGACCAATGCAGCCAGGACACTCCCTCATAGGCCCATGCCCCCTCCCGGAAGGTGGGACCACGTTGGCCCCCTTCCGGAAGGTTCTAGAAGCTTCCGGTACAATACCGATTAATCCGGAACAATTCCGAACTCCAAAAACTGCACTGCCTTATATGAATCTTATTCTCCGGACCATTCCGGAACCTCTCGTGATGTCCCGGATCCCATCCGAGACTCCGAACAAAAATTCATAAACCAATTATCCAATCTATCCTAGCGTCGAGACACGTTAAGTGTGTGACCCTGCGGGTTCGAGAATATGCAGACATGATCTTCTATCAATAATCAACAGCGGGGTCTGGGCACCCATATTGACTCCCACACATTCATCGATGATCATATCGGATGAACCACGATGCCAGGATTCAATCAATCCCATATATATATTCCCTTCGTCTCGCGATATTTTACTTGCCCGAGATTCGATCGTCGGTATCGTCATACCTAGTTCAATCTCGTTCACAGCAAGTACTTTACTTCTTCCGTAATCCGATATCACTTTGTGATTAACTCCTTAACCACATGCTTGCAAGCGGTGTTGATATCGATTACCGAGTGGGCCCGAAGTATATCTCTCCGACTTGGGAGGGACAAATCCCATCTCGATACATACAACCCAACAGATACTTTCCGATCACCTGAGAGACACCTTTATGATCACCCTCTCATAGGATGACGTTTGATGACCTCAAAGCTTTCTTCTGATACCAGGGAGTTGCATTATCTCATGGTCTAAGGAATACAATATTTGACATAGGAAAAGCTTCGCAAAGATGAACACAATGACACGATCTAATTGCTTCGCTTAGTTTGGGTCTGTCCATCATATCATTCTCTCAATGATATGATCTCATTATCAATTGACAACTCATGTCTATGGTTAGGAAACCTTAACCATCAATGATCAATGAGCTAGTCCATAGAGGCGTACTAGGGACACGGTGTTGTTCACAAACCACACAAGTATTAATGTTTCCGCTTAATACAATTCTAGCATGGAATATAAACTTTATCATGAACAAGAATTATAATAATAACATCTTTATTATTGCCTCTAGGGCATAATTCCAACAGTCTCCCACTTGCACTAGAGTCAATAATCTAGTTTACATTTGGCAACAATCTCACACCCATGGCACTGAGGTGCTGATCATGTTTTACACGTGGAAGAGGTTTAGTCAATGGATCTGCAATATTCAGATCTGTATGTACTTTGCTGATCTTCAGATCTCCATCTGCTATATAATCTCGGATTATATGAAACTTGCGGTTGATATGCTTGGTCTTTGGATGATATCTTGGTTCCTTAGCGAGTGCTATGGCGCCAGTGTTGTCACACAATATCTCCAGTGGGTCCAATGCACTTGGAACCACGCCAAGCTCAGTGATGAAGTTTCTGATCCAAACTCCTTCACTTGACGCTTCTGCAGCCGCCATGTATTCCGCTTCTACTGTAGATCCCACGACCATGCTTTGCTTGCAGCTTCTCCAGCTCATAGCTCCTCCATTCAAAATATACACGTATCCTGTCTGAGATTTAGCATCATCCTTGTCGGTGTCGAAACTAGCATCGACGTAACCTTTTACGACGAGCTGTTCATCACCCCCATAGACTAAGAACATTTATTTAGTCCTATTTAGGTACCTTAGGATGTTCTTCACGGCTGCCCAGTGTTCCACTCCTGGATCACTTTGATATCTGCTCGTCAAACTAAGAGCATTGGACACATCCGGTCTAGTACACAACATGGCATACATGATGGAACCTATGGCCGAGGCATAAGGCACTTTGCTCATAGCTTCCCTATCATTTACCGTAGCTGGACACTGAGCCTTGCTCAATATCTTACCTGACAACATAGGCACTGAACCTTTCAATGCCTTATCCATTCTGAACCTTTTCAGAACTTTTTATAGGTATGTACTTTGGCTTAAAGCTATCAGGCGTCTTTGTCTATCTCTATAGATTTTGATGCCCAATATATAAGCAGCTTCACCTAGGTCTTTCATTGAAAACACTTGTTCAAATAACTCTTCACATCGTTAAGCATGTTGATGTCATTTCCAATAATCAATATGTCATCCACATATAGTACCAGAAATGTCACCGAGCTCCCACTCACTTTCTTGTAGATGCAAGCTTCGTAGCAATTTGGAACAAATCCAAAGCTCTTGATCACTTGATCAAAACGAAGGTTCCAACTCCGAGATGCTTGCTTCAGTCCATAAATGGAACGCTGAAGTTTGCATACTTTATCAGCATCCTTAGGATCGACAAAACCTTCGGGTTGCATCATATACAACTCTTCATCAATGTTTCCATTGAGGAACGCAGTCTTGACATCCATCTGCCATATTTCATAATCATGAAACGCAGCAATTGCTAATAAAATCCGAATAGACTTAAACATCGCTACGGGAGAGAAAGTCTCATCGTAGTCAACACCTTGAACTTGTCGAAAACCTTTCGCAACAAGCCGTGCTTTATAGACGGTAACATTACCATCCGCGTCCGTTTTCTTCTTGAAGATCCATTTGCACTCAACGGCCTTTCGGTCGCTAGGAGGGTCCACCAAAGTCCATACTTGGTTTTCGCTCATGGATCCCAATTCGGATTTCATGGCTTCTAGCCATTTCTCAGAGTCTGGGCTCATCATCGCTTCCTCATAGTTCGTAGGTTCACTGTCTTCTACTAACAAGACAGTCAAGACAGGGTTTCTGTACCACTCAGGAGGGGCATGCGACCTTGTCGACCTGCGACGTTCAGTAGCAGCATCGTCCGAAGCTTCATGATCCTTGTCATTAGCCTCCTCTATTGTTGGTGCAGGCGACACTGGAACAATTTCAGGTGCTGCGCTACTCTCCAATTCAAGAGAAGGTTCAATAACCTCGTCTAGCTCTACTTTCCTCCCACTCACTTCTTTCGAGAGAAACTCCTTCTCAAGAAAGGAACCGTTCTTTGCGACAAACACTTTGCCTTCGGTTCTGTGATAGAAGGTATACCCAATAGTTTCCTTAGGGTATCCTATGAAGACGCATTTCTCCGCTTTGGGTTCGAGCTTGTCCGGCATCAACTTCTTGACGTAAGCTTCGCATCCCCAAACTTTAAGAAACGACAACTTAGGTTTAGCACCAAACCACAGTTCATACGGTGTCGTCTCAACGGATTTAGATGGAGCCCTATTTAAAGTGAATGCAGCGGTTTCTAATGCATAACTTCAAAATGATAACGGCAAATCAGTAAGATACATCATCGATCGGACCATATCTAATAGGGTTCGATTCCGGCGTTCAGACACACCATTATGCTGTGGTGTTCCGGGTGGCGTGAGTTGTGAAACGATTCCACTTGCTTTGAGATGCGTGAGAAAATCATAACTCAAATATTCGCCCCCACGATCGGATCGTAGATACTTAATCTTTCTGTTACGATGGTTCTCCACTTCATTCTGAAATTCTTTGAACTTTTCAAACGTTTCAGATTTATGTTTCATTAAATAGATATACCCATATCTACTTAAGTCATCGGTAAAAGTAAGAAAATAGCGATATCCACCGCGCGTCGAAACACTCATCGGTCCGCATACATCGGTATGTATGATTTCCAACAAGTCCGTTGCTCGCTCCATCATACCGGAGAACGGGGTTTTGATCATCTTGCCCATGAGGCATGGTTCGCATGTGTCAAATGATTCAAAATCAAGAGACTCCAAAAGTCCATCAGAATGGAGTTTCTTCATACGCTTTACACCAATATGACCTAGACGACAGTGCCACAAATAAGTAGTATTATCACTATCTACTTTGCATCTCTTAGCCTCAATGTTATGGATGTGTGTTTCATCCCTTTCGAGATTTAGAAGAAATAAACCACTCACAAGAGGTGCATGACCATAAAAGATGTTACTCACATAAATAGAACAACCATTATTCTCCGATTTAAATGAATAACCGTCTTGCAATAAACACGATCCAGAAATAATGTTCATGCTCAACGCAGGCACATAATAACATTTATTAAGGTTTAAAACTAATCCCGAAGGTAAAACTAAGGAGAGCGTGCCGACGGCCATCACATCAACTCTTGATCCGTTGCCAACGCGCATCGTCACCTCATTCCTCGCAAGCCGCCGTCTATTCCGCAGCTCCTGTTTCGAGTTACAAATATTAGCAACTGAACCGGTATCAAATACCCAGGCACTACAACGAGGGCTAGTAAGGAAAACATCAATAACATGTATATCAAATATACCTTTGATGGTGCCAGCCTTCTTGTCCGCTAAGTACTTCAGACAGTTGCGCTTCCAGTGACCCTTGTCCTTGAAATAGAAGCACTCAGTTTCCGGCTTGGGACCAGACCTGAGCTTCTTCTCAGCAGGGGCATTGCGCTTGCCGCCGCCCTTCTTGAAGGGCTTCTTTGCACCTTTACCTTTCTTAAAGGAGGGCTTGTTGACCATCAACACATGATTATCCTTTTTGATGTCCACCTCCGCAGCCTTCAGCTTTGCGAAGAGCTCGGTGATCGTATCAGTGGAACCAATCTGATTATGAGTCACTACAAAACTTTTGTAGCTGGGAGGGAGTGATTGCAGAACCCTGTCAATCTTGAGCTCCTCTAGAATATTGCAGTCCAGTTGCTCAAGGCGTTGAGTGTAGCCCGACATCTTAATGGCGTGCTCACTAACGGAACTCCCTTCCTCCATCTTGCAGTTAAAGAACTTCTCGGAGATCTCATATCTCTCAGAACGGGCCTGAGTCTGAAACATGGTTTTCAACTCTTCGAGAATCTCAAAGGGCCCGGGATAGTTTTCAAAACGATTTTGAAGTTCTGGTTCCATAGCAAACAACATGGTGCTCTTAATCACACCATAATCATCTTTGCGCGACTGATAGACAGCTTTCTCATCAGCCGACGCAGTTGCAGCAGGGGGGTCACCTAACGCTTTCCCAAGGACATAGTACTTTTGTCCGCCAGACAGAATGATTCTTAGATTGCGGAACCAGTTGGTGAAGTTAGACCCATTGTTTCTAAGCTTTTCTTTCTCAGCAAAAACGTTGAAGTTGAAGTTGGACTTGGCCATGTGATCTACAGTATTTGCAAGTACAATTTAGACTATGTTCATGATAAATAGTTCAACTTAATCAAATTACTAGATGAACTCCCACTAAATTCAACATCCCTCAAGTTGTTTAGTGAACACGATCCAAATTCACCACACCTAATCCGATCATCACGAGAAGAGATGTGGTTTCAATGGTGGACAACAAAGTGTCGATCATATCATTCATATGACTCATGCTTAACCTTTCGGTTCTTGTGTTCCGAGGCCATGTCTGTACATGCTAGGCTCGTCAAGTTAGACCCAAGTATTTCCGCGTGTGCAAAACTGGCTTGCACCCGTTGTATGTGAGCGTAGAGTCTATAGCACCCGATCATCACGTGATGCTTGGACACGACGAACTTTCGCAACGGTGCATACTTGGGGAGAACACAGTTTTTATCTTGATCTTTAAGTGAGGAATCATCTTATAATGCTACCGTCGCGATCTAAGCATAATAAGATACATAAAAGGATAAACATCACATGCATATAACTTTATGTGACATGGTATAGCCAATCTTCGCGCAATGATCTCCATCTTGTGCGTTCCGGCATGATCTCCATCACTCCACCATGATTGCCTCCACCACGAATAGCAACTACAACTATTGCTAACTACTTAGAGATAAAGTAAAGCTATTACATGGCGTATAAGAAGTTGACTCGCAGGTCATACACAATTATAAAGACAACCATATGGCTCGTACCGGTTGTGTACTCATCGACATGCAAGTCGTGAAACATTACAAAACATGATCATCGCATACAATATACACATCACATCTTGGGCCATACCATATCACAGAAAACACTCCTTGCAAAAACAAGTTAGACGCCTCTACTTTGTTGTTGCATGTTTTACGTGGCTTATGGGAGTAGATGCTAAGAACGATTCTTACCTACGGAAAGCCACAACGGTGATATTATGGTTGCCAAACTCCAGTGTTAATCCCATGACAACTATAGTGAGAGAAACTGACATCCACCAGCCGCATGTGTGGTACAAGCCACACGTCAAGTGCGGAGCCGGTCTCGCGAACGACGTCGCGTAAGGTTGGCCTGGACCGCTTCAATCTCACTATCCCGCGTCATAAGAAGAACACAAACAAGAGGCTTGCAACAGAAAACATCAACGCCTGCAACAACCATGTTGCGTTCTACTCGTGAATCACATCTACGCATAGATCTAGCTCTGATACCACTGAAGGGGTTTCGCAGCATAGTAAATCAAAATTTTCTACGGAAGTGAACAGAGGGAAAGCCAAGATCTAATCTAGGAGATGCAAACAACGAGAGAGATTGGATTAGATCTTCATACCCTTGAAGAGTCGCACAGCGGAACGTTCGTCGGAACGTGGGTGATGTAGTCGTACTCGCTTCTCCTCCTCGCGATCCGATCCGATCTAGCACCACAAGTGGCGGTGCCTCCGTGAGATGCCCACGTGTAGCACCTCGACGTCTCCTCCTTCCTCGGACCAGAAAGTAGGGTGGAGAGATATATTGGATCTACAACACGACGGCGTGGTGTATATGGTGGAGAATTTCTGCAGCAGGGCTTCGCCTACAAACAGTCGGGAGGGAGAGAGGAGGGCAGCAGGGCAACTAGGGTTTGGAGGAAGGTGTAGGTTGGGGGGGAGGGGGCGCACCATCCCTCTATATATAGAGGGGGGGGTGCAGCCAGCCCTTGCCCATCCTCCAAGCCTATCTCTAGTTTAAACGATTTAAACTTATCCCTTATCTAGAAACCCTATCTCTAGTTTAAACGAGTTTAAACTTATCTAGGATCGGCTGGGCCCTATGGGGCCTTGTGCCCCTGGCCCAATGCGGCCAGGACACTCCCTCATAGGCCCATGCCCCCTCCCGGAAGGTGGGACCATGTTGGCCCCCTTCCGGAAGGTTCTAGAAGCTTCCGGTACAATACCGATTAATCCGGAACAATTCCGAACTCCAAAAACTGCACTGCCTTATATGAATCTTATTCTCCGGACCATTCCGGAACCTCTCGTGATGTCCCGGATCCCATCCGAGACTCCGAACAAATTCATAAACCAATTATCCAATCTATCCTAGCGTCGAGACACGTTAAGTGTGTGACCCTGCGGGTTCGAGAATATGCAGACATGATCTTCTATCAATAATCAACAGCGGGGTCTGGGCACCCATATTGACTCCCACACATTCATCGATGATCATATCGGATGAACCACGATGCCAGGATTCAATCAATCCCATATATATATTCCCTTCGTCTCGCGATATTTTACTTGCCCGAGATTCGATCGTCGGTATCGTCATACCTAGTTCAATCTCGTTCACAGCAAGTACTTTACTCGTTCCATAATCCGATATCACTTTGTGATTAACTCCTTAACCACATGCTTGCAAGCGGTGTTGATATCGATTACCGAGTGGGCCCGAAGTATATCTCTCCGACTTGGGAGGGACAAATCCCATCTCGATACATACAACCCAACAGATACTTTCCGATCACCTGAGAGACACCTTTATGATCACCCTCTCATAGGATGACGTTTGATGACCTCAAAGCTTTCTTCCGATACCAGGGAGTTGCATTATCTCATGGTCTAAGGAATACAATATTTGACATAGGAAAAGCTTCGCAAAGATGAACACAATGACACGATCTAATTGCTTCGCTTAGTTTGGGTCTGTCCATCATATCATTCTCTCAATGATATGATCTCATTATCAATTGACAACTCATGTCTATGGTTAGGAAACCTTAACCATCAATGATCAATGAGCTAGTCCATAGAGGCGTACTAGGGACACGGTGTTGTTCACAAACCACACAAGTATTAATGTTTCCGCTTAATACAATTCTAGCATGGAATATAAACTTTATCATGAACAAGAATTATAATAATAACATCTTTATTATTGCCTCTAGGGCATAATTCCAATAGGCGGCAGAGTTCTGGATCTTAGAAAACCCTAATCCCACCCAGCCCACACCAGTTGTGGAGATAGTGGAGAAATCCGAGCCTGAGGAAGACCTGTTGGTCCAAGTTGAATCTGGAGTGGATCTCCTTGGAGAGATCAAATCCTAGATCGACTCACCCGCTGAAGTCGAAATCCAGGAGGAGCACAACAACAACGACGGTTCCGGCTCTGACGATGCCGGGACGGATAGGCCTTTCCTGAGGTACACGCTGCGACGCATGATGATGCAAGATGCAAGCATAAACGATATTCTCGAGACCATCAGGTGTTTCGAGGAAGCAGATCGCAAAAGCCGCAACTATCTCTGGAGGCACGCATCACACTTTGTCGGATATGTGGGATCCGGATCCGGCACTGTAGATGCTGGGGACAACACCAACTCTGTGCTGGAGGTGATCAGAACAAACGCCGACGTACCCGCATCCTTGGATGAATCGATGACATCGGCAGATTTCCGAAAGTTCTCCGTGGAATATGAAGAGGAGTATAACTCCAAAGCTGTAGAGGAAGGAGAAGCCATGGATGAAGGATCCAGGGAAAACTCTCCCAAATCACAAGACGATATGGAAATCGGAGATAAGCCCAAGGTCTAGATGTCCAAAAGTACCGATCAGAGCTTTACTCCGGGAAATGGACCCAAAGCGGTCTTTGCCACTGGCGCTGCCAAGAAGGCAAAGAAGAAGAACAAGAAGAACAAAACCCTGGCAAAAGACCCTCCGGTAGAGGAGGTGATTGCCGAGGAATACGAGGAAGACTCGGATGGAGCGCTTATCCTAGATGAGCCCAAAAAAGAAGAGTCGGTGGATGGACACATGATCACTGAAGGTGCGCGTAAACTCATTGATGCTGCATTAACCACACCTATTCCTACAGCTGCAGAACTTACTGCTGAAGAGCTGGACGAAAGGGCCCAGGCCCTAGAAGCGTGTCGCCAAGTACTCCTCGATGAAGCCAAAAACATTGAGGAGGAAAAGAAACACATGTCAACTACGGAGAAGAACAACTCCAGGCAACATCAAAAGACCAGGAAACGTCATACTCATGACAACCAATTCCCGCACATTCACAAAGTCCTTTTCAAAGGAGAACTTGGGATGCCTCGACGCGACAGCAATGGGGATTAGGTGTATCCAACGCCAGTACAGAACAACGTTGCGGCTCGGGAAATCCTATCGGCTAATCTAGGCCCGGAGCAGATTCGGTTGGGAATCAAACTACTCAACAAAGGACTAGAGCAGCAAAAGGTCGCCCTGTCCGGAAGTCAAAAACTGGTCTCAGATTCTGACCAATGTCGCACAGATCCGGCATGGGCTGACGTAAGACCCCAACGTGTTCTGGAGCAGCAACATCGTTCCGACCATCGGGAAGACAACCACTCAAGAACCAGATCTTCAGGACAGCACCACAAAGCTACTCGTGACTAGCGTAACGTTAACCCAGTTGCGGATCAAGAGGCAATCGCTGCACTGAATCCGAGGAACCCTCCCCGACGAGAGTCGAAAGACCGCAGAGAAGAAGATAAAGAGAAACGTCGGGAGGAGGACCGACAAAGAATGCCACCTCCTAGGCATGCAAGCCGTCTAGATGACGGGCGAAGGAACGACGGACACCGTGCCGAGTCAAGCCAGCAGGGGGCTCGTCACAATGAAGACCCTCCCCGGAACCGGAATAATGATGATCCGGATGGAGGCCGGCGATTAGCCGGAAACAACCCAGCTGCTCCACCCTCTCCACCAAGTAGCCATCACAACGGCTCCCAAGGAGGCCAAGGAGGGCGTCGTGGTGGAGGAGGTGGTGGCAGAAGCCGAACTCCGGCTCCAAGGCACCGCAGCCATAGCCGTCACTCGGGACGATCTCTATCCCCAAATGACGCAAGGCACAAGATCAACTCCAATATAGAGGCGTGGCGCTATGAAAATGATGATATATACGTGGGCCCAAAGTTCTTTGGACCACACATAAGAGCTACAAGATTCCCGGAAGGATTTGCTATCTCAAGGCATATCCAAGCCTACGACGGCATAGCTTGGCCAGATACTTGGCTATAGGATTTCTTCCAAGCTTGCTGCATCGCCAAAGCTGGAAATTGCCTGGTCACAACCTGATATATCCCACTCATGTTGCGAAAGACGACACGGTCATGGCTCAATGAACTTCCGGAGAACACCATCCACAACTGGTATGACATGCAAAGTGTGTTCTTTTGGAATTTCAAAGGCACATACCGGAGGCCCTGTATGGTCGGAGACCTATAGCGTTACACCCAGAAAGCCGGAGAAACTTGCCGGGACTATCTCGAACGATGGATCGACACCAAGAACTCCTGTGAAGGAGTAAATGACCAAACCACGATTGAAGCTTTCATTGCAGGTCTCCCAATTGGTTTACTGCGTCATCGTTTGAAGTGTGACAAGGTTACTGATTTGGGAGAAATGATAGAAACAACGAGCAAGTATGCAGATGCCGACGACGATGTAGAGGGATTACTCAACGCCCTGGCTGTGCCACAGTCGGCAAAACAACCAAAGCAACAAGCTCAAAAGCGCAAAAATACCTCGGAAGAAAAACCCAACGCGGAAACAGCAGTAGTCACTACTACTTTCGGGTCTGGAGGACAAGGAGGACGTGGCGGTGGCCGCGGACGCGGTCGTGGGACGTCAAGAGTCCAAGGTAGAGGAGACCAGCAACCCGGAAAAACCTACTCTTGGGCCGACATTGCCAATAACCCATGTGTGCATCACTTAGACGCTAATGGGGGTTTGTCCCACACAAACGCTGAGTGTCGTTTCAATGACGACATTAAGAGAGATGATACCGCTGGCTACAAAGCTAAGCGGAAGAAGGGAAAGAAAAATCCTAAAAAGGATAAAGAGACCAAGGAAGATTCCGACATGGAGGAAGCAGACGCTTCAAATCCCAAGTCGGAAGGGAAGAAAAATTTTCCGACCAAGAAAGACACTTATGTCACCTTCCTCGGATCTCAACCAGCAAAGGTCAAAAAGGCAGTTCTACATATGCTCAATGCAACAGTTCCAGCTGTCCCCCAATTCTTGGACTGGTCGGAAATGGCAATCACATTTGACCGCGCTGATCATCTGCCTAAGTTGCACAGGCGAGGAAAATATGCCTTAATCGTTAATCCACTTATTGACGGTTATGGTTTCTCCAAGACTCTCATGGACGGTGGCAGCAGTATTAATATTCTGTATGTCGAAACGCTGTGCCGGATGAAGATCTCGGAGACCCAGCTGAACCACAACTTTGTGATCTTTCACGGGGTTGTCCCAGGAAGACAAGCAAATTCCTTGGGAGAAATCACTTTGGATGTTACCTTTGGAACTCCAAAGAACTATCGGACGAAGGCACTTTCCTTCGAAGTGGTCCTGTTCAAGAGCGCGTACCACGCTATATTCGGACGTCCGGCTTACTGGGATTTTATGGCTCGTCCGTGTTACATTTACAATATGATGAAAATTCCAGGTCCTAACAACGTGATCACTAACAGGGGAGACCCGAAGAAAGCGCGGGAGTGCGAGGATGGAAATGTCGCCTTTGCTAAAGCCGTGCTGCACGCCCAGGAGTACCAGGAGATCAAGAAGAGCATAGATCCGTCCGAGATGCCCGCAACAAAGAAGGAGGTGACAAAGCCAAATCTGGAGTTCAAGGCATCAGAAGAGACGAAGAAGAAGCCGTTGAAGGATGATGACCCCTCCAAGGTGACCCAGATAGTCCTAGGCCTAGATAGCGCATAGGAAAGTGTGCTCGTCAAGTTCCTCAAAGCAAATAAAGATATCTTCGCATGGCAGCCATCTGACATGACCGGAGTACCTAGGGAACTTGCCGAACACTCTTTAAAATGTAAACCTGAATGCTAAACCCGTCAAACAGTCCTTACGATGTTTCGGTGATGAAAAGCGTAAGGCAATAGCTAAGGAACTAGCACGGCTCGAGTTAGACGGATTCATAGAAGAGGTCATCCACACCGAGTGTTCGGCCAATCCTGTAATGGTCCCTAAAAAGGATACCACTGATTTAAGGCTGTGTGTTGATTATACTGCCTTGAACAAGGCTTGTCCCAAAGATCCATTCGCTCTGCCTAGGATTGATCAAGTTATCGATTCTACGGCAGGCTCGGAACTCCTCTGTTTTCTTGACGCATATTCCGGTTATCACAAAATCTAGATGAAGGAATCTGACAAAGTCAAAACTTCATTCATAACCCCCTTCAGAACCTTCTGTTTTGTTACGATGCCCTTTGAGCTGAAGAACGCAGGAGCTACGTACCAACGCACAATGCAACGTTGCCTCCATGATCAAATCGGACGCAATGTGCATGCATATGTGGATGATATTGTGGTGATGTCCAAAAAGAAGGGAACATTGATTTCCGACTTGGAGGAAACGTTCGCCAATCTACGAAAATACAACATAATGCTTAATCCGAAGAAATGCTTCTTTGGAATCCCAGCCGGAAAATTGTTAGGTTTCATCGTATCTCAAAGAGAAATAGAGGTGAACCGAGACAAAATCAAGGCTATACTCAATATTTCCAGGCCAACACGCCTGAAGGACGTACAAAGACCAATTGGTTGCATCGCTGCAGTCAGTCGTAAGCCGACTCGGTGAGAGAGCCGCACCATTATACAAACTCCTGAAAAAGACCAAGGATTTTGTATGGACCGATGAAGTTGAAGCCGCACTACAAGACCTGAAGAAAGTACTCTCATCTGCTCCCATCCTTGCTGCACCGGAACCACATGAACCGATGTTGCTTTATCTTGCCGCGACAAACAAAGTCATCAGTATCGTTATGGTAGTGGAGAGACCGGAGGAAAATCAGGAACACTTGGTGTAGCGTCCAACTTACTTTGTCAGCGAGGTCTTGACAGAATCGAAACAGCGGTATCCGCACTATCAAAAGCTAGCTTATGGTGTGTTCTTAGCATCTCGTAAGCTGCGACATTATTTTCAGGAGCATCCAATTACCATGGTGAGCACAGCTCCCATGAGAGGTATAATCAACAACAGTGACGCCACAGGACGCGTCGCCAAATGGGGCATAGAGCTCTCAGCTTTCGATATTGAGTACAAACCTGAGACAGCAATCAAATCCCAAATCCTTGCCGACATTGTTGCTGATTGGATAGAGACGAAGGAAAATATGACCCTCCTGAGTCGGAATATTGGACCCTATATTTTGATGGGTCTAAGGCTCGTGGGGGCTCGGGGGCTGGCGTGGTGCTCAAATCACCCCAAGGAGATAAACTTTTATACGTGTTGCAGATCCACTTCACAGTGACAAATAATATTGCCGAGTATGAAGCACTGCTGCATGGAATCCGGATTGCTAAGGATATCGGCATTCGACATTTGATGTGTTACGGAGATTCGGATCTTGTTGCTCAGCAAGTGTCGGATATTTGTAATGCAAATAAACACATGGCAGTTTATAAAGCTGTCGTGGATGATCTATCTAAATCGTTTGAAGGGTTTGAGGTTCAACACATCCCTCGAGCAGAAAATGAGGAAGCAGATGCACTATCTCGGATAGGCTCTGTACAGAAAGAGGTCCCGGATGGAGCTTTTTTAGAGCACCTAAAAGTTCCCTCGGTAGAGGGAGTAGATGAGGAATATCCGACCAAATCCGACTCACCTTTGATAGCAGTTCTGGCTATAATTCCTAACTAGACTCAACCCTACCTTGATTATTTGGTAGATGGCAAATTACCCGAAGATGAAGTTCTGAGCCGGCAGATCATCCGACGAGCAAAAGCCTATACTATAGTTAGTGGTGAGCTCTATAAGCAGAGTGTATCCAGGGTCTTTCAGCGCTGCGTATCTCCAGAAGAAGGAGTGGAAATCTTAAGAGAAATCCACGAAGGCGAGTGTGGTCACCATGCGGCAGCCAAATCTTTAGTGACTAAAGCTTTTTGACACAGTTTTTTCTGGCTTACATCTCAAGCAGATGTAGAGCGGCTAGTCAAGATGTGTAAAGGCTGCCAAAAGTACGCCAAATAAGCTCACGTTCTGGCTGATCGGCTGCGAATAATACCTATAACATGGCCTTTCGCGATCTGGGGGCTTGACATGGTAGGACCGTTTAGACGGGCTCCAAGTGGATTTACTCACCTCTTAGTGATGGTGGATAAATTCACCAAATGGATTGAGGCTAAACCCGTCACTAGTTGTGATGGAGCAACAGCCAAAAGATTTGTCGAGGATGTTATAATCCGGTATGGTTATCCGCACAGTATTATCACGGACAACGGGAGTAATTTTTCTATGGGAGAACTTGCCGAATTCTGCAACAGACAAAATATCCGGCTTGACATTGCATCATTCGCACATCCGCAGGCTAATGGACAAGTCGAAAGAGCAAATGGATTAATCCTACAAGGCCTAAAATCGAGACTCGAAGCACCACTACGACGTGCTGCGGGGGCTTGGGCAGAGGAATTACCCTCTGTAATATGGAGTTTACGAACAACTCCGAATAGGTCAACCGGATACACACCTTTCTTCTTGGACTATGGCGCAGAAGCAGTTCTTCCTAGTGATTTGATTCACACTTCTCCTAGAGTGGCCGCGTATATCGAAGAGGATGCCGAGATTTCTCGACAAAACGATCTCGACTTAGTCGAAGAAGTTCGCATCGTTGCTGAAATGAGATCAATAGCCTATCACCAGAAGTTACGCAAGTATCATAGCCAGAGAGTCAGAAACAGATCTTACAATAAGGGTGATTTGGTTCTCCGGCTTGTGCAAGAAAGAAAGCACAAACTTTCCCTAGTATGGGAAGGGCCCTTTTTAGTTAGTCGAGTATTGCACAATGGTTCATACTACCTAACTGATATGAGGCAAGTCAAAGAAAGACCTGCTACTAAGAAGAGAAAGAGAGCTAGAGGCAGTACAAATCCGGATGAGTTAGACAGACCATGGAATATTGCTCAGCTATGTCCCTTTTATTCTTAGTTTATCCTTCTTTGTAATCATATATATGTACATGTTTTGAGAGAAATAAAAAGTTTTGGTTGCCTCAAAGTTTTTCTGAGAAGTTTCTACCATCTTATTTTCGAATGATCATGTCACAGTCGAAAATCCTAGAATACTTGAAAGTACTTTATGCTCATGTTTGTTCTGGTTTAGATTTCTGATTCTAAAAATGCTACCTTCGGGTATAACTCTAAAGTTTCTAGTTTGTACTTTGGTTATTTATCTGATTGCCGGATGCGGGCATTTTCCGAGTAGTGAATTGTTGGTACTGAAAGCCGGCTTTGTTTCCGAGTTTAAACTGGTTTAGCAATTGAGCTCCATTGCTCGGCAAAGTTTTCGTGCAGAAAGTTTAGCCGGCTCACGAAAGGGACGAGGCGGAAATCTAGATAAACGATAAGTATAGACAAAAAAGTATAAGTGCTTATGCAAACATTTCAGGCACACAGAAATTTAAGACAAAAGTGCTAAATAGATTAAAACTTAGCACTAGGAAAAAAGAGTATCATACTACATATTTACAGATCCATAATTTTTTCAATATAACACATTTGTTTTTGATAATCTATGATGCAGGAGAAGAGGTAGGAGCCGCCGGCTCGCTGGACACATCAGCCGCACCCTAATAACGGTCCGAGATGTCCAAATCCGATATGGTTTGTTCATTGTCGGACACTTCGACTGCTTCTTTGGGAGGCGGAGGCGGTGTGTCCACGCGGGTGAAGAAGGGAGTGTCATAGCTGGTTAAGTCAGCTACATGACACCCATATCCAGCGCAGGAGTCCATGATGGCCTTGATGTCTTGCTCCTATCCGTCTTCGTCCACCTTGCCTTACCCTCTGGTCACTTACCAGATTTCCATGTTTCCATGGTGGCTCATGACCATTGTAAGGGCGTTCTGCACTGTTGATCGCGCAAAGGACATGTTCCAGTCTCGGACGAGCTGCGGCATCTCTGTTGCCTTGTCCTACACCTGAAAGTCGGACATGCTATGCATGTCCAGAACCTTGAGAGCTTCGCCAATATCCTCAATGGATTGGCGGAAGCCATGAAGCAGATCACCGACTTGGGTAAGCCGGTGGGTGTGAGGCTCGGCAGAGGTGGAGTTCGTCAAGTTCAGAGGACCTATACACATAACGCAAAATGGTTAAGTAAATCCGACATCGAAAGAGTCGAAGAATGTAAACAAGTCAGAAAGATGGAAACATACCAAAGATGACGTCATCAACTTTGGTCTTCTCTTCTCGAAGTGCCTCGGAAAGGTCCTTCTCTCTACAAAGCTCGTCGTTGAGATCTGAAATTTTCTGCTCATGGAGTGCAATCTTGCGATCACGCTCCACGGTGGCCACGGAGGAGGATTCGAGAACTTGAGGTATGCTCTTCTCATGATCCACCTTAAGCTGGTCAAGCTCTCGGCGGAGATCCTTGTTTTCCACCACCAGGGTCTTCAGATTTTCGGCCTCTTCGATCATAGCACAGGACTGTTTTACCAGTGCTGTAAGTCAAAAAGAACAACAGTTCAGCAAAATTATTCGACTATGAAAACACAGGACAAGGTTTGAGTCTCGGAATGTTTACCTTCGACCTCATCCTTGGAAACTTTAAGCTCAGCATTTTTAAGTCGGAGAGATCTGATCTCTCTCCGCTTGTTGCAGACATTCTTCAACAAATCTTGGTTATATGAATTAACTTTCTGTAAGTCAGAATACCCAGAGCCAGAAGTCTACTAAAGACTCGGGCTAATGTTATAGCTAATATCAGCATGAGCCTTGGGGGCTACACTAGTTCATTCTTTGGCAACCTAAGGAAGCATAAACCCGAGTTGTATATCCAACTTCATGCTTGGGGGCTAGAGGATATGATATAAAAGTACAATAAATAAAAGCGTGAGTTGGAATTCCGACTTACATGACGTTCATGTGTGAGCTTGCTCAGGCACATGTTCACCTCGGTGGTAACCTTCTCAGCGAGGGTGAGTGGAATAACCGGAGGTGGTGGAAGCACACCAGCTCGTAGTCCCTCGTCGCGAAGGCGGACTTGTTCAAGAAGATCGAAGTACTTGACGTCCTCCGCTTCTTGTGCTTCTTCTTTGGCAGAGAGATTACGGCTTTCCAGGTATTGCCGGGCCAGCCGCTGGATTTCTTCCACAGATTTCCGAGACAAGCCAAATTTGGCAAGTCCCAAATTGTTCAGGATGTTTTCGAAAGTCTCTGCCGAGGGATCATTACCCAAAGAGGGTTCACCCTTATCAAAACCTGAGCCACCCATGGTGGCGTCAGTCTGCGACTCAAGGGTCGCTAGCCCTATTGAGGGAGCCGGATCTTCTGCGACAACCGGCGATGGAATAACCACCGGCATTACAGAAGGTTGAGGGGTAGGAGTCGGAGGAGCTGTGGCAGGCGAAGCCATGGTTAGCTCCGTCTGACGCAGGGGCTTCGAAATGTTTCCCTTCCCCTTTCCCTTGATGAGTTTCTTAGCTCTGAGAAAGTAATAGAATAAAGACATTATGTCTCAGAAGAAATTACCAATAAAGTACAAAGGCGGAAGTTGTGTGGAAAGTTACCTCTTCACAACTGGCACTTCCTTTGTGCCGATGGCCACTGTCGGAGCTTTGCGCTTCCTGGGCACAATGTCCGGCAGTGGGACCAGTTCCTCCTCCTGAGAAAACTCTGGAGGGTATCCCTCGATAGGAGCCAGTTCCAATTCGGGGAGGTCGGCAAGCTGAAAAAAAGATAATATCTCATTATTGCAAAACAAGTTAAAGGTGAAACATATAAAAAGGGGTTTGTCGCTAAAGCTTACCGGCACTACAGGGTCTTCTGCTGTGTGCATGTCCAATGACAAATACGGGATCTTTCTCTCGATCCGCTCCTTTATCAGCCATTTGATCTGGCTTATGTAATCCTGTGGCTTTAAAGCCTTGGGACTGATGCGGAGGTAGTCATTTTTCGACGCCGTGATGGAATGCATCAGTCGGTCGCCGTGATACTGGAGAGGCAGGCTCCGGCGTGCCACCCAGGACTGGACTAAGTCGGACCCTCTCAGGCCCTTGTGTTTCATCAGATATTCGATCCACCTCTTGGCAAGGATCAGATCGTCACTGAGAGCCGGAGGAGCTTCGTCCCAAGACGCTAGGGCCGTGGCGGCTCCATCGACAAAAGCCGGCAAAGCAGTAGCTTTGCCGGGAGCAGGGATATCCCTATGATAAAAGAAGGTGACCGGCCACTGTTTGACCGACTCACTAGCTAAAATGTGAGGATAAACACGCTCGCGTCTAACTGAAAGGCTAATCGTGCCAGTAATGTAAGGATTACCGGCAGTGATGGAGTTTCTCTGGACATGAAAATAGAACCATAACAAGGTGAGACTCGGCCTAATGCCGATATATCCCTCACACAAAGCTGCATAGGCGCTCATCTCTAAGGTGGAGTTGGGGGGAAGATAGTGAAGTTGAACACCGTAGTGATCTATCACCTCGGAAAAGAATTTCGAGGGAGGGAAGGACAAAACTCTGTCGAGGGGGGTGCCAAAGTGCACCCGCTCGTCGACGCGTGGGTTGGGGATGGTTTCACCGAAGCCGCTCCACCAGTCGCCGGCGCGGAGGAGCCCTTCATTCTCCACGCCGCGGAGCTTCTCGTTGTCGAGGATGTAGGGGATCTAGACCCCGCAATTGCTTTCCTTTTCTGCCGCCACCGCCGCCGTCGCCGCTGCTGCGGCCCCAGCCAAGCCAGATGATGAAGATGAATCCATTCCTCCGGTGTGCCGGTGACCTTGCGTGGGCGGCGCTAGGAATCTGGGAAGCAGGGGAGCTCTATGCGCGAGGGAGAAGTGGAGGAGAGGAAACGACAAGGGGAATAGGTGAAGATGAGGGAAAGGAATCCTCACCCCTTATAACACCTAACCTCGCCAAGATTCGTGCAAAAGCCACAGTGAGTATGCCAAGCATCATGGAAGGAACTGGGAAGGACCCACGTGTTGATTACGTTGCCTCGATCTTCGTGTACGCATTGAAACGGCGCCTCGGTTCCACGAACGGCGGACCCACCAACGGTCGTGCTGATAGGATGTCTGTCAGTGACGTGACTTGACCATGACCAATGTCAGATGACGTCAGAGACCAAGTTCTGGCTTAGTTTGAATATCAAGCTGGAAAATCCGAATAACGTACTGATAGGTCCGACTTATTTTTGAGACCCGGATCGTATCTTTTGTTTTGAAGTTTCAGGAACCCTTCAAGATTCTGCAAGCCGAAGATCAAGCTAGACGATGATGAATCCGACTTTGGATCTTGGAGACTTCCGGGGGCTGCTGTTGGGGATATACTTTTCGGGTATCCTCACAGTTTCTCACTGACCAGGGTGGCCCACTTCGGGTTAGAGCTTTGCTTCACGGGCGGCCCAGTTAGGGAGAAGAAACAGAGTCTAGTCCAGCTACGGGAAGGCCCAGAAGACTTACCGACATTGCCCATAGTGTTACTTGTAGTTCAAGATGTACTCTGTAACCGACTCTTAGTCGTAGCCGGATAGGTCTCTCCTGTAAATCCTAGGCCAGATATCTATATAAGACGTCCTAGGGAGAGCCTTTAGGGCACCCAATAGTCTACAATCTCAACTCGCACAAGCGAACCCTTGTAACCCATATTCCGGCTCTGCCGTATTACTAGATTGCTAGCAGGAGTAGGATCTGTCCAAAGCCGACGGATTCGAACCTGGGTAAACTTGTGTGCTCACCGTCCCGGAACACCGTACGTCTCACACCCCTCTCTTCCGCACACCTCGAGGACCCCCTCATGGTGTACTTGTCATCAATCCGACGACATGAAGCAAGCCGCATTCAGGATGTTGTACGGTGGTTGGGAAGAATCATACAGCCGAATCCCTAGGTTGTTGTTACCAATGGCCAATGCTAACCCGGGCATGGTTCATGTGGTCGAGCCATATGGCCCCGAAACAATGCTTCGTAACAGAAGAAATGTTCGAGTATTTGGGCGTACTTTTTGGGCATTTGAGTAATGTGTGAGGGGCTTCGAACATTGTAGTCCGGTAATCTCCATTGATGGCACCTTCTTGACCGGGCAGTTCTGTGGCACTCTCTTGATTGCAATAGGAAATGATGCAAATAACCGGTTGCTTCCCTTGGCTTTTGCTTTGGTTGAGGCGGAGAAGAATATTAATTGGGAGTGGTCCTTAAGTCTTTTGAGAACCAAGGTATTACCTCTTGATAGGGAAATATGTGTCATCTCGGATCGCCATCAAGGAATTCTCAATGCGGTGATGATCGACATTCCCGGGCATCCTCCTTTGCACCACCGACTGTGCATGAGACATTTTGTTTCCAACTTCTATAGGGCATGTAAGAGCAAGGAGTTGTCTGATGATCTTCAAGATTGTGGTCTTGCTTTCACGGACCGGTGTTTCACAAACTTATATATAAGATTGTTGAACAACAAAAAACTCGATTCGAAGGGTCAAGAGTTTCTCAATACGCACATTCAACTCTGGGACAAGTGGGCACGAGCTTATGATGAGGATGGCCAGAGGTATGGTCAAATGACAAGCAACATGGCAGAGGCCTTCCAAATTTTTTGCCTGGCTACTTCTGAATATGAGACTAAATACCAAAGATTTAATGACAAGAAAGAATTTCTTCATGGAATTCAATGACTGTGTAATATGTGACACATGTCCTCAGGAAACCCTACAACATCTATTCTTCGAATGCAGTTTCAGCCAAGGGTTCTGGTGGGCCCTGGGACTTGAATGGAACACTGATATGGATATTCATCAAATGATCAAGGATGCTGGAAGCAGATTCAATCCTAGTTTTCGTATGGAAATTATCATCACTGGATGTTGGAGTATATGGGATCAAAGAAATAGCTGTATTTTCAGGGATCTTAATCCTTCCATCACTAGATGTATTTCCTTCTTTAAAGCAACCTTCACCTTGACTATGCATAGAGCTAAACCTAGTCTCAAGGAAGGTATGCAGCAGTGACACATTATGAATGCAAATCATCTGTAAAATGGATCTGAGCCTGGCTCAAGCCTCTGTACATTATAAAATGACACATTAGGGGTCTTTCCTACTGTTTTTGTCAAAAAAAGGGTGTCCTGCGGTGATCCAACATACCACTGCATGATGTAGTACACTATAGTCATTAACATAACGCCAATGAAACAATGTTCACTGGTATTACATCCCTCAGAGTGGTACAACAGAAACACAACAGGTCCAAGACATGACTATAGATTACAACTCGAATCTTTACAAAAGATCCAGAGAACACTCTAGGTTAAAGAGAGAGAAAGAAACTTCTTACAAAGAAGAACCAGAAAAAATAACTTAGAACTATCTAGCTAATAATACAAGTATCTAAACTATCTGGCTTGCAATTGCTGCTATTGCAATGCTCTGCAGGAGTAGGTTTTAAGGCTAGAGAGTATACTCCTATCTACACCGAGACTTCGCCTTCACTTCAGCTAATGTATATGTTGACTCCATTGACTTCATTGAAGAACTTGAGCTTTCGATGATGATTTGTTGATGATGAGTTGGTGTTGATGTCGTCTTCAATGGCTTAGAACCTAACAAGGGTTAAGAAGGTACGGTTGAGTAGAGTGTACTCAACAAGTTCACTAAAAAGGAGTGTATGATGCACTATCTCTACAGCCACAGACCATAGGTCGTAGGCAATGCAGGTTTTCGTAAACATTTCTTCAAAGGTTGCTTTTATTCTGAAAAGCTATGTCTGTCAGCCTTCACAGGTTTAGCAGAACTTTCGTGGAGTTCCTTTCCTGCCGTGTTCGTAGCTCCTTCCCAAAACAGGGTGTAACATGTGTGGAGACCCAGCATACAACTGCATGTGTAGTACACTATAGTCGTTGACATGACACCCACAGAACACCGTTCTGTAAATATCACATCCCTCAGAGTGGTATAACAGAAACATTGCGGGTCCATATTACAAACATACACACTTCAGTATTATTATTATACTAGAAGTTTGAGACTTCAAGTGATTCAAAATTACAAACCAACTTAAACAGTTTCAGCGGAAGATTCAAAGTTTCAAACTCGTACTCCGAATTGAGCTCAACAACTTATTATATAAAGTTTATGCTGCTCGGCTCAATTGGTTTACTAATAACTAAGGCAACTACTCAGACTCGTTGCCCTCCACTCCACAGCGTATTTCATAGTCCACCCCTTCGATTCCACCAGACAGGTCCGGCTCTTCATAGTAGACGTCGCTCTGGACTTCCATAGCATACACCTGGTCATCCTTTTGGCCTCAAAGTCTAGCAAGGGGTTCAAAGGAAAGAGTGAGTAACAACATTACCCAGCAAGTTCATTATATGCAAGGTGGGAGGTTTGATGCTCTAACTACCACCTCGGACTATAAGTCCTTGGTACTATGTAGTTTTAGTAAAAATTTCTTCAAAGATTGATTTTATTATCAAAAACTATGCCCATCAGCCTTCACAGGTTAACCAGAACTTCATGGAGTTCCTTTCCTGCCGCGTTCGTAGCTCCTTCCCAAAATAGGGAGTAACATGTCAAAATTCTTACACTCTGCAGAGGTGCGTTACTTTACCCATAAGAGCCCAAATCCTTGTTGCACAACCGGGCATACTTTCCCGTCCACAATTCTTTGATGTGGGGCCTAGTAGATGATCCAAGCCAATGACTGCCCCTCTCCGTGACCCCGCATGAAGACACGACCTCCCCAAGAAGATATACCCCCATTAACCCCCATATAGGCAGATATAACCCTAGCAACCCCTTAGAGACTCCAGTGAGCAGATCATGTCCCTGGCAAACCCCATATAGGCAGATATACCTCCGACAGCCCCTCACGGAAAGTCTAGACACCAATATTGCGGGGAACTAGGAGTCCCACCCATCTGCTGAGTCCCCACAAGGAAGCTACATCCTCATGATAAGGTCACCCGTCCATGCGAAAGGACGAAGATCCAGCTGACTTCTCTGTGCCATTCTAGATCTCATGGTTAATGCGTAATATATGGTGCTAGAATCGCTAATGACATGGGTTATTAAAGCCTAGTTGTTCCGCAACTGGAATCTCGGATTCCATTGTCATTCTTAGTATTTATCACCACTTAGGATGATAATAGCATTTCATTTGTTTGGGAAAATACTTATTTTCTGTCTCTTTTAGAACATAGGTGATAACACACAATTTTTCAAATATCTTCATAAAGACTCTTCAAAGGACATGAGCAAGTGATGAACTTGCCTTGTGACTACAAGGTAGTGAAGTCGGATACTTCCACTTGACCTTGAACTCCAGTTTCTACAGAAGACCATTATTGCCTGGTAAGGACAATATTTAAAGAAGCAATATGCAATGCATAGTAACGTAATGAAAGGTTTTATCATCTTCTTATTTGCGTGTTTTACCCACCTTATAAAGGTTTATTATTTTCTTTGATTAATAAAAGGAAGTATTACTCAAAGTCTTTTAAATTAACATATTCATTATTTCTAGTATTTTTATAATAACTAGTATTATTCCAAGAGTTTAAAAATGAATTTATTTAATTTTAACTCGTTTAAATGTTTAACTAAAATTCCTTTAAGGAAATCAGATTTTATTTTTATCACACTTGATTTACTTTTCAAAAATACAAATAGTATTTTTCTATAATAGTACTCCTTTTAGGATCTTAAAAATGGATTTTATTCAATTTTAAGTGTTTTATATATTTTTATAAAATTCCAAAAGGAGTATATACATTAATAATAACAGTTCTAAATTTAATTACCTAGAATTGCATTTATTATATTTTTCTTGAATAGAGGACCCTTTTGTGAGTTTTTTGGTATTTTATTTATACTTTTGGGATTTTTATTTTATTTCTTAGAACCTTTTAAGTCCTAGGGGTATTTTGGCCTTTTTATAAATTATTTAGACTTTTCTTTTAAATATCTGGACCTAGCCCATTGGGCTGGCCCAGCCCTAACTCGGCCCATCAAGGTTGGTCAAACCCTTTCGGGTAGAGTGGCCCAGTACCACTCGCACCCCTCTCTCTCACGTTCACCTTTCTCTCTCGCTCCCCATGGAGACACTATGCCTCCGACGCCGCCGTCGCGCGACTCCGGCCTCCCCCAGCCTCTCCAGCCGCCACCGTGGTGCATGGCGAGGTAGTCGATGCTGCTCCGCCATCTAGACCTGCTCGATTCATCACTGGGCGCTTCTTCTGTCCACGCCACCTCCACCCCGAACCCTATGGTTTGGTGGTTGCCAGTGATGTGGTGTTCCGTCACCCCTATGATGCTGTGCCACGACTCGGTGGCCCTGTGGTGCCACCGTTGTTGCTCGTGTGGTTGTGGCTGCCGCCTCATGGCTCGGTACGGGTTGCAGCACCCTCGGGTGCTCCCCGTACCGCCGTGTGCGCTCGCCAGTGATTCCGCTTCCTCTTCTAATCTTCAGCGAGGACTACGGGTAAGTGTACCTTTCTCTCCCCCTATGGTCCTCCCTTGAAACTCCGTGGGTGCCTATGGTGAGGAATCCCTAATTAGGGTTCATCCCCTATGTTGTGATTGTTGGAAATATGCCCTAGAGACAAATAGTAGTAAGGACTATTATCATATTTCATATAGTTTATGATTAAGTTTTATATCATGCTATAACTGTATTGAGTGGAAACATCAATACACGTGTGATATACAAACAACCAGGGGTTCCCAGTGAAACTCTAGTCACTGGTTCATTGGTCAACAAATGATCATGTTTCCTGATCATGTGGCATTTATGCTAGTTGGAAATGAGGTCATCTCATTCGGAGAATGATATGATGAACCAATACCCAACCTAAATATCGTGACCCGATCATGTCACGAAGTTCAAGTTACGATGATTAGAAATGGATCCTCGTAGACTATTCCTTAGACTGTGAGGCTATATCAATCACTGTCTCCCGAGAGTGCTTAGATAACATCAAACGCCATCTGGTAAAACGGTGGTTATAAAGGTGTGTTTAGGTATTCGGAGGAAACCGTAGAGGCAATATATGTCAAGAGCGGGATTTGTCCGTCCATGTGACGGAAAGATACTCAAGGGCCCACTCGGAGAAGTTATATCCAATAGCTGCGCAGCGTGTGATTGGATCACGGGGATATCACTTGTCGGAACGAGTTAAGTAGCATTGTTCAGTAACGAGATTGAACACGACATGGTGATGTCATTGATCAGATCTCGGGCAATGCAAGTATTGAATGATAAAGGGAATAAGACATGACTGTCCCGGTTCAAACAACGAAAGATCTTCGTGGAACGCACATGGGTCACATGGCCATCTAGGTGCCTTTGTCGATCATTGGTGCGGGAGTGTCCCGACCATGTCTAGAGTGTTCCCGAACCGTAGGGTATCACGCTTAAGGGCTTGTTGATTCTTAGAGAGTGTTTATAGGATCGGTAGAATCACCAAAGAAAAGAAGGGAGAAAACCGGAAGGGTTTCGGTAAGTCCAGAGGATGTCCGGAGTGGAGGTGGAAGGTGTTCCATGGCCACGGAGATTAAATGATATGTGCATGATGTTAAATATTGATTTAATCATTTATTCATATTTATTTAATAAAGAGAAAATCAATTAAAGGTCAAAAGGCTTAATGGGCCAATTCCCAGAGGGGAGAGGGCCCATTAGGGAACGACAAGAGGGGAGAGGGGCCAAGGGGTGCCCGGTGGCCCTATTGGACCAGCCCTCCCATGTGGGGCCCATGAGGGGGTGGCCAGCGGTGCCTCCCCTACTTCCTCCTCTCCTTTAGTACCACCCCGGGACTTGAGGGGAGGTAGTACCTCCCCCCCCTATATAAAGTGGGGTATTTGGCCTAGAAAAAACAACGAATAATCAATAAAGGTCTCCCCACTTTTGGGAGGATCTCTAATTGATATTTTCTCTCTCCCCCTCTCTCTCTCTCTCGTGACCATGGTCCCAAGTCTGGACTGCGCGAGCGAGAGACATCTTCACCGCGGAGCGCCGTCGCGCTGCGGGATTCGGATCCGGGAGCTCTACTTCTGCAACTACTGCTGGATCGGGGAAGCGGGAGTCATCGTCAGTCACCGGATGTGTGTAACTCCCACGAGGTGTCACACTTGAGGCACTCAAGTCATTGGAGCCAGAAGGAGCGCAAGGACTTCATCACGGCCTTGAGGTCAGCTTCGGCTCGTCTACATCAACCACGCTCTCCTGAGCGTTGATAATGCTTTTCGGTCTTCAAGGATAAGTTCGTGAAAAGCCTCTCCTGTTACTGTATTACTAATAGATAGGTCCTGGCAGCTTCAGGGGTTCAGGGGCGTAGAGTAAAATTTATTGTTTTTATGCGCGGAACCCCTACAGTGGTATCAAAAGCTAGATCTATGCGTAGTAATGCTAGTACGGGTAGAACACACGAGATGTAGCGTGTGGGCGTTGATCTTTTAGTTGTTACCCTCCCACGTGTACTTGTGTATACCGCAGTAATGCTTGATGAAGCGGCCCCCAACCGACTTTACGCGTTCATTCGCGAGACTAGTCCACGCTTGACATATGGCTTGTACCGTATAAAGTGGCTTAGGAGGGTGTCTGTCTCTCTCGCATTAGTTGGTATACAATTTGCAACGGAGGGCCCCGAAAGGGGTGTAGTAGAGACAACTACTTGATCAGCGTTGTGCTGAAAGTTCGTAGGTAAGAACGGTTCTTCTGCGAAAGCCCATTCAGCCACGTAAAATATGCAAAGATAAAGTAGAGGCGTCTAACTTTGTTTTGCAGGGGGAGTTGCTTTGTGATATGGTTGTGGCAAAGGTAAAGTAATTAACTTTTGTTACGTAGTAGTAGATAGTCACGGAGGTGACGAACTACCACGCCGGAATGACACCGGTACCCTAGTGTCTACGGCGCCGAAACCCTGGCACCAGAACCCGGTGACGACGGATGGGGATCACGACGTGAAGGACCATATCACACAACATTTACATTCAATGTTATTGATTGTATGTCTTATTGTGTGCTAGTATTAGATACTCGACGGTAGCCTAATAAGATGATCCCTGTTAAAATAACCAACGATTGTGTTCCCCCTTAGTGTGCACCACCAAGAAAGTTCTTCGGTATGAGGCAGGCCATGATGATCGGGTGTCAGACATATCTACGTTCACATACAGTGGGTGTAAGCCATGTTGCATAGCGAAAGATCGAGCACGTGGATGGTCTCGGAACGTGGATGGTCAAAAGATCGAGCACGAGTCGCATGGATGATGTGACCGACATTTAGCGTCCACCCTTGAACCCACATTGATGGCCGTGATGATCGGGGGAGATGTGGCTGATAGGGGTCGTGTTATCACTAGGAACCCTCACCGGGGATATGTGTTTCTGAGTGGAGTTATTATTAACTCATTTAATTATAAACTTAGTCTAAATTCCTTTTGCAATTATAAATGTAGATGGGCTCTTTCGTGTTGACAATTAAATGGTTAGAAGGAGAGAAGCTCAGATTAGATGGATCGAACTTCTCCATTTGGGTTGCCAGTCTCCATGTTCTCCTTAGCTAGAACAACATGGTCGACTACATACTCGATGGGATGGATCTGGATCCGTCCACAGACCTTGAGACCCCAGAGGAGCGGAAAAACCACTATCTCCGTCGGGAGATGGCCTCCTATATTTCCGTTGTGATGCATTTCGGAATGGTGGACGAGCTGTGGCCTTTCGTGGGTGATGTCAACCCTCGTTCGGTGATGCTACAGCTTAGGACACATTTTGTGGATCAGACACGCATTTGGGAGCATGACTTGATGGGAGACTTTCTCTCCATTAAGATGGAGGAGAACTCGTCACTGGACAACCACTTACAGCACATGCATGATGTGTACATGAGGCCATCATACTTCCTAGACGTCTTGATTTCAGGCTCTTTTGCAAATGCTGCTGTGCTGCGGTCGCTACCACCAAGCTACCAAGCACAAGTCAGGACTTGCATAATGAGGGGCGACACGGAAATGGAGTTCCACCGGTTCATGACACATCTCAGGAATGTGTTGGTTGAACCAGATGTCGCTCAGGTCGTCAACGACAAAGGTATATATTTGATATACAGTTTTATAAATGTTATAATCTTGCAAACACATTGCAGTGTTAAGTATATCTGATACTTGTTCTGTTTTGCTGAAGACAGGTCCTTCTGCATGAGAGGTGCTTGCTGGAGAGGAGGTGATGTTGCGTGTTGATGGCGAGCATGATGATGATGGCCAACGACACTCTCCCTCGACATTTATCATTTAGTTTGTGTTTTAGGATGATTTTTGTAATCAAGAGATTTGAACTTCTTTAGTGTGTCTCACACTTCGTGAGACGGTTATTCATATCAGTTTGTAACAAACAGTTGTTCCACTTTTATGAATGATTTCTATTTGTGTTCATATCTTGTTTGATTATGTGTGAATTGTCCTTATTGTTTAAAACTAATTGATAATGCATGAACATTTGTAAAGCATTAAAAATGCCTTGTTTAAAATACCCAATTTAACGATATGTTCATCGATGAATGAAACCATTGTTTAAATTCAAAGTTATGTGATAATATGTGAAAGTAATTCAATTTCTTTTCACATATAAATCATGCCTAAGTTTGGCAGAATAACTTGAACACCGTGTTTTACTTGGGTACAAAGTGTTTAATGAATTGTTAAAAGTGAATACATATTCGATGTATTGCGTTTTAACGAAAATGGTAATTATCATTAAATAATTGTTTGAATGTGTATAGTAGTTTACCAAAGGAAACATGAATATGAAACTATTTTGATTTGATCAAAGTACTTCATCAGTAAAAGGGTATAAGTATAAAAGAGAATCCAATTACTATGATTTGATCAATAGTAATGAATTTCAACTTTATAAGAATGGCATGAAAGAAATTATGAAATGCAAAGTGTTTTGAAACGTCAAAATACAAAGCAGCACAATGTGATATTAGATATCAAAGGGGTTGAATAGAAGGCACCAAATAAATCGTTGTAGTGTATATGTAGAGACCATTAGCTTAGAAATAGTTAGCACTCAATCAGAATTGGTAAACCATTAGAATTCATGAAAGTTTTGGGGTTATTCGATATAACCAAAACAATGGCGAATAAATCCTTGTAGAGTATTCATTGGAAACTTTGAATACGAAATCCATAGCTGAAACCAAAAGGTAAGCAAGATTCATATTGCTGGGATTTTGGTGCATTCTTGAGAAAGCTCACCTTTAATGAAGTTTCTCAATTATGGAGCAAATGGAAAATAGTGTAAAACACGATGAGGATTCAAAACCCTGCATCAGAGTGTTGAGAAGCGCAATGGACAACGTTCCTGAATGATTCTCTTCACGGAAGGAAAGAATAAATGATTTTGATCATTGTGTTTTTCCCTCCACTATTGTTTTTCACTACATGAAGTAGGATTCAAAATGTAAATCCATATCTTGTATGGAGACATTTGTGAATCACTTGTCATGATTTTTGAAATATGACATACCTACGAACTACAAAGGAAATAATGGCAAACTGGAATTATGAGAAATCCTAAAGACAAAATTCCCTTGAGACTAGAAAGCAATTCATTGCTGAATCTCACAAGTAAAAGGGGTTACTTGAATTTTTCCAAATGGCTGCAAAGCCATAGTAGGAAAAGGGGTTGAATGACTGAAGCACAATTTGTCAAGTATTGGACAAATTCAAATGAATTTGATTCATGTGTGTTGGATGTCTAGTGGATTTAAAACTAGTAAAGTACTAGTATCTCATAATAAATCTCCAAGTTTGATAATTGATCAAAAGATTTTGAAGTTGTTCAATGTAATAAGGAGATATGCAATTTGCATAAAATTGAGCGGGAGCTATGAAAGTCTTCCTAAAACAATATGTGATTGACATATTTTTAAGTGGGAGCAATGTAAGGCTCAAATTCAAATATGTGGGAACATATTTTGAGTGGGAGCTTATAAGAGTAATTCTTAAGTATGTTAAGTATGAAAGGCACAAATACTTATAAATAATGATTTATAAGATGTAGAAGTTGATAATAGGTGTATTATGATATTATGTAGTATTCCTTAAGGGATTCTGAAAAGGGTTTCAGAATAGAAGTTAATTAAGGAACTGGTCCTTAATAACTCAAATTAGGAATAGCATTAAGTTTGAACATCAATGGTTGAAAGAAAGAAAAGGATGATCATCATCCACTATGTTCAGACATAGGTTCTATCTTAGAAGCCATGATGGTAACTTAGCATAATATGTAATCCAAATAAAGAACATTTGAAAGTGATTAAGTTCGAATCACAGAACGTTGAGCTAAGTTTGTCCGCAGTGTCTAGTAGAGAACTGTGGATATATTTTCCAAATCCATAAAGGATAACATATCTTAAAACATAAAGGGTTATGTTATAAGGGAAGATGTTGGAAACTCTTGTAGATACCAATTAAAAGTCAAGTAGGAAGCAAGGTGAACAAAACATCGAAAGTTGCAAAGAGTGCACGGGAGTTTCGATGAATACATTTATAATAATAGATAAGGGTACCATCTAAAGTGTTGTATAATGTTATGGCGGGGCTAGTTTGCTTTTAACGTAGAATGATGTGTCCCAGGGAACAGTGTCCATGAGAAATCCCTCGAGGTTGATCTAATGTCATTATAGGCTCCTGGAATCAGGCCTCGTTCTGCTTTCATAGCGATGATACATACACACAGATGCTATCATGTGATGATAGAGTATTGATGTCAATCAAGGTGACATTAGTAAGTTGCAAAGGATTTGGGACTGTAAAGTATAGACCCAAGACTCAACCTCTTACATGAGCAAGCATGTTTAGGGTACTGGATATATAGTGCCAATGATTGAGAACAAATGCAGCTAGTGTATTTGTACTCTAGTGCAAGTGGGAGACTATTGGAAATATGCCCTAGAGATAAATAGTAGTAAGGACTATTATCATATTTCATATAGTTTATGATTAAGTTTTATATCATGCTATAACTGTATTGAGTGGAAACATCAATACATGTGTGATATACGAACAACCAGGGGTTCCCAGTGAAACTCTAGTCACTGGTTCATTGGTCAACAGATGATCATGTTTCCTGATCATGTGGCATTTATGCTAGTTGGAAATGAGGTCATCTCATTCGGAGAATGAGATGGCGAACCAATACCCAACTTAAACATCGTGACCCGATCATGTCACGAAGTTCAAGTTATGATGATTAGAAATGGATCCTCGTAGACTATTCCTTAGACCGTGGGGCTATATCAATCACTGTCTCCCGAGAGTGCTTAGATAGCATCAAACGCCATCTGGTAAAACGGTGGTTATAAAGGTGTGTTCAGGTATTCGGAGGAAACCATAGAGGCAATATATGTCAAGAGCGGGATTTGTCCGTCCTTGTGACGGAAAGATACTCAAGGGCCCACTCGAAGAAGTTATATCCAATAGCTGCGCAGCGTGTGATTGGATCACGGGGATATCACTTATCGGAACGAGTTAAGTAGCATTGTTCAGTAACGAGATTGAACACGACATGGTGATGTCATTGATCAGATCTCGGGCAATGCAAGTATCGAATGACAAAGGGAATAAGACACGACTGTCCCGGTTCAAACGACGAAAGATCTTCGTGGAACGCATAGGGGTCACATGGCCATCCAGGTCCCTGTGTCGATCATTGGTGCGGGAGTGTCCCGACCATGTCTGGAGTGTTCCCGAACCGTAGGCTATCATGCTTAAGGGCTTGTTGATGCTTAGAGAGTGTTTATAGGATCGGTAGAATCACCGAAGAAAAGAAGGGAGAAAACCGGAAGGGTTTCGGTAAGTCCGGAGGATGTCCGGAGTGGAGGTGGAAGGTGTTTCATGGTCATGGAGATTAAATGATATGTGAATGAATGTTAAATATTGATTTAATCATTTATTCATATTTATTTAATAAAGATAAAATCAATTAAAGGTCAAAAAGGCTTCATGGGCCAATTCCCGGAGGGGAGAGGGCCCATTAGGGAAAGGCAAGAGGGGAGAGGGGCCAAAGGGTGGTCGGCGGCCCTATTGGGCCAGCCCCCCACGTGGGGCCCATGAGGGGGTGGCCGGTGGCGCCTCCCCCACTTCCTCCTCTCCTTTAGTCCCACCCCGAGACTTGAGGGGAGGTAGTACCTCCCCTTCCCCTACATAAAGTGGGGTATTTGGCCTAGAAAAAACAACGAATAATCAATAAAGGTATCCCCACTTTTGGGAGGACCTCTAATTGATATTTTATCTCTCCCCCTCTCTCTGTCTCGTGACCTTGGTCCCAAGTCTGGACTATGCGAGCGAGAGACATCTTCACCGCGGAGCGCCGTCGCGCTGCGGGATTCGGATCCGGGAGCTCTACTTCCGCAACTACTGCTGGATTGAGGAAGCGGGAGTCATCGTCAGGCACCGGACATGTGTAACTCCCACGAGGTGTCACACTTGAGGCACTCAAGTCGTTGGAGCCAGAAGGAGCGCAAGGACTTCATCACGACCTTGAGGTCGGCTTTGGCTCGTCTACATCAACCATGCTCTCCTGAGCGTTGACAACGCTTTTCGGTCTTCAAGGGTAAGTTCACGAAAAGCCTCTCCCGTTACTGTATTACTAATAGATAGGTCCTGGTAGCTTCAGGGGTTCAGGGGCGTAGAGTAAAATTTATTGTTTTTATGCGCGGAACCCCTATAGTGATTTGCCCCCTAGTGCTGTGATTACTAAGGCAATAAACGATTTAGGGTAATTGGTGGTGATTAGTCTGTGCAGAATTACTGCCTATTGGTGGACTTTGAATTTGATGATAGTGGCCCTATTAAATGCATTCTTATATAGTATTGTGTACACTTTGAATGCTGGGACTCTGATCTATGCTGAGAGTGTATTTGTTCCTATTCTAGAACATGGAGTTGGCTTCCTGTTCAAACATTACTTATGCATTATTGTTGATAGCTTCTGATATACAGCAGACTAATTCCTAAGTACTGTATTAGGAAGATGATTGAGTATTCTTTTGAAAGAATTGGATTAAGAAATCCCTGGGTAGAATCTGCTTGGTTAGGATGAATCCTTGTGAAACCTTCATTTGAATGGTACACAAGCTTTATCCTGATACTAGGTTATTTTCTATTTGTAATCTAGAGTGGCTGAGAGTTGAAAAAACTCTATTGGATAAATTGGCATGTGGTACTCATTAACTTTATTAAGCCTATGATGCTGGTCTGAGCCAAAGCTATGGACAAATAGCTGTTTTCACCTGCTGCTTTTCTTCTTAAATGATCTTGGATGGATAACTTCAAGATATCATTCCTATAGTGCTTTGGGAAATTAATTTGATAGTTCTGGTAAGGTTAATATGAAAGATCTCTACTGTTTAAGATGGATCCTGATGCTATAATAACTTCTGAGGTGCTACCATCCATGGGATGTGCCCAGAAATCCTCACTTAAGGCTACTGTCTTATTAGTTGTAGAAATATGTGTTACTTTCCCAAGATGAGTGATGCACAGGCTGAGATCTTGGTGTGGCTTGCAAAGATTAATTGTTTGGGCTTTATTTTATTTCTTCTGTGATGGATACACCCCACTTGGGGTGTTTTTCTGAGAATATATCATATGAAACAACACATGCTTATATAAGATTTAACATGTGATGGTTTTGTATAAAATCACAACACAACTTTCCTGTTGGTGATGTTGTGGTGTTGCTTGGTTTTGCTGGCTTGATCTTGGTGACTTGATCACCTCTTGGAGCCTGTTCTACACACCCCTAGGTTTTGGTTCTGCTCCTCCTTGCTCATGTGACCTTGTACTTGTCCTTTCTATCCTCCTGCACCACCCCCTCCTTATGTCACCATTCTATGGTGATTTGATGGTTGATTTGGTAAGCTATCTGGTGGATTTGCTTGGGAAGTGGACAGACTCACTGTGTTCTTGCAGTGTGCTTGAGAAAAGGAAATGAGCTCCCTAGTAGTTGTGCTACGACTGTGAACTCCTTTTTGACTGCTTGTGCTGTTGCTGTTGTTTGGACAACACATTACATGCATTTATGTGACTAAGCTGTCTTGCTGCTTGACTGTTTGTGGATCAGATCAAGTGAATTAAAATTTTCTTCTTATCCCTTTACTGGTTACTGTCCTGGTGAAACTTGCCCCTTTCTCTATACTCAATGATGTAATAAGAACATGCACCACACTGTTCTCTACTGAGAGTAAAACTAACAATTTAGTATATTGTTTCCCCTTTTTGGTTTCTTTTATTTTGCAGGAACAAAGATCTGGATTGTCAAGACTTAGTATAGGAGTAGATAGGTAGTCTAGGTTTTCATTGTAATTTTCTTCTTATCCTTTTGTAAATAATCTTGTAAAGATATTCTTATAAGTTAATAAAGTTTTATTTCATTAGATTCTATTCCTTGTAATATTTTGTTTTGATGTATTTATCTCAAGTTGTAATATAATTATGTAATAAAGAAAAGAAATAAGAATTCATTCCTTATATGAGTTTCCTTGTCTTAATTCCTATTATGGTTTAATATACATTTAATATAATCAAGCAATATTACTAAATCATTTTGGACAACATTGTAATATTACTCACTTCTATTATCCAAATATTTTCCAAATGTTTTTAAATTTCAAATTTGAATTCAAATGATTTCCCCCAAAACTCATTAATTCCTAAAGGTCATGTCAAAAGTTTATAGCAATCACCAGAAAGAGCTATTCCTACCTCTTGTTAGTGAAAGGAACTCTGATCTCTTTAGGTTTTTGTTTAGCAAAAAATTTATCTGGATTATACAAATGAATGCATGCACATGTGCAGATTCCTATTTCTACCCTTCGTTTGTTCCTAAATGCTGGGGTGTTACAACATGTCATGATTCTTACACTCTGCAGAGGTGCGTTACTTTACCCTATAAGAGATCTTAAGCCTTGTTGCAGATCTGAGTGCGCATTCTCGTTCACACTTCCTTAGTATAAAGCATGAGCTAAGATCCAAGCCAATCACTGCCCTTCTCCGTGACCCCGCATGAAGACACAACTCTCCAAGAAGGAATACCTCCGTTAACCCCCTTATAGGCAGATATAACCCTAGCAACCCCTTGGAGACTCTAGTGAGTAGATCATGTCCCTGGCAACCCCCAACAAAGTGGCAGATCTACCTCCGACAGCCCCTCACGAATAATCTAGACACCTATATCATGGGGACATAAGGGTTCTCACCCATGTGCTGGATTCTCCACGAGAAATCTGCAGCTTCATGATAAGGTCATCCGTCCATGCGAAAGGAAGAAGATCCAGCTGAATTCTTCGTCCTATTCCAAATCTCATGGTTAACACGTCATATATGGCGCTAGAATCACTAGCGACATTGGTTGATTAAGTCCTAGATATTATGTTCCTTTACCACTGGAACTATATCAGTAGATTATTACCATTCAGTAAATAATCCATAATCATATTATTATAAAAATAGTGTTTTTGGACCTTTTTGAAATGTAGGTGATGAGAATATTTGAGTTACAAGCATTTGATAGAAAATAACCAAAGGACATGAGCAAGTGTGAACTTGCCTTTTGTGATTGCAAGATTATGCACTCACGGTCTTCAATACAATAGAAGATCCAAAATCTGAAATTAGCATCATTGGTCCAGTAAGTACAAATGTTTAAAGAAGCAAGATGCAATTATGCATAATTAATGTAATGCAATTGGTAAACGCGAATGCCTGGAATAATCGTATTTGATCTAGGGTTTGAAGGTTGTGATGAGTTCTTTGGAATGTGTTGCACTTTTGTACCAGTTTCACACATGTTCCTATTATTAAGGCTTTTGAGTGTGTGTGAAACAACTTATAAGTACAATCAAGTAACACACAATGACATAGCACCCAAGGTGTTGACAAATGATTCTGAGTTTATTCTATTCAAGCTTTCTATTATATCTTAGGGAGTTAAAGAAAAATGTGGAGTTTTATTTGTAATTACTTTAAAAGAATTACTTTCGAGGAAAAGATTACTTTACAAAGTAAGATCATTTCAATCTTGAAGCTACACGTTTAGGGTTTCTTATTAACTAAAAGTATTTAAGAACAAAACAATTAGCATTTCTAATAGCTATTCCACTAGTAAGTGGAGACTTTTATATTTTGAATATGGCATCATATTATGGGTGGTTCACTTCTCAAGGTTTCACAACAGAGGTAATTACAAGTAGTATTACTTTTATGGAAATGGTTTTTCCTTAATGTTATACTTCATAAATTTAGAATAGGCATTAATTTAATTACTTACAAACTTGGTTTAAATCTTTGAATGGATTTCCAATCTAGTAAAAGATTTAGTGGATATTAGCTTGGTGATTTTATGAAGAGGAGAATCCTCAAGACAAGGAAAACACTACTATCGATGGTTTTATAGCTGATAAACTATTTTTAACATATAAAATATAATTACTTTGAATGGTAATTTTAATAAATGCATTTCAAAATGGTTAGACTTATTTTGTCTGCCTACAAACATCAATTGAACTTGTTATTACACCTTTAGACTTTAAACAAATAAAGACAAAGGTAATAGTAAAGTTTTATATATTTTTAATCTACTAAAGTAGAAGAAAATGGTTTTAACAAGACTTAGTAAAAAATTTCATTTATTTTGCTGAAAATGTAAAGGGTTATATTTTTAATGTGTATATTTTACTTTTGTGATCATTTTGGTATATTATATGTATTTTTGTGAATTTTAAATAATAAGATATGATTTTTATAAGTTTTATCATTTTATAAAGACTTAATAAATAATAATGTTTAGTTAAGTGTTATAAAGATATATGAAACAAGTTTATAGATGTATATTCTGTCTTTCTAAGAATTTTGATATATTATACTTATTTTTTCTGAATTTTAAATAATATAATATATTTATTTAAGATTTATCCCTAATAGGGTATTTACTAATTAATACTAATTATTTTATTTAAGTTGGAAACTAAAATATGATAATAGGTTTAAATTATAGAATTTATTTTTCTGAACATTTTGTTATATAATATATATTTTTTCTGAATTATAAATCACAAGTTATTGAATTTACAAGATTTAATCATTTTGTTTAATTTCTGGAAAATATTTATATTTGAATTTATAATGATTTATTTTTTTATTAAACAGGGACATACTTTTCTCACCAAGTCCTAATATAGCCAGGATCACTAACTAGTGGGGTCAGGGCCTCGTTGGCATGGACCGAGTCAAACATAGTGACGTGGCGGGGTCTGACGTCACCACGACATCAGCCTGGCCTCCACCGCTAGGTCGTGGTCACCAGCGGCGAACCAAGCTTCGCCGACAAGCGCAGATGACTGAGCTAGGACCACAAGGATGTGAGGAACCCGTTGGTACTCACACCGCCACTAAATGGTCACTGGAGGTGTACCGGCGACGAGCTTCTGCGGCGGCGCGGTCGGACTCCCGTGGGCTAGACGATTAGGCATGCAATCGATCGAGAAGAAAGGTGCTAGAGCACCAGGAACTTAACCTGGTTGTAGTGGTGATGTCAGTGAGGGCTAACACGGCCAGAATCAATGGAATCAACGACGGAGGGCATCGAGGCAGAGGTAGTGCCTAGGGCTTCCTCGACTTCCGTGGAGTGGGACTATCGAATGATAAGAGCTCGGCGGTCCTCCCAATGGTCTTAGCTGGCCGAGGCGAGCACGGAATCGATGGCACCGGCGAGACCTAGGGCTAGGGTTTCCGGTGGGGAAGAAGACTCAGAGAGAGAGTGAGGGAGAATGGGAGGATGAGGATGGGCAGGGGCTTCGTGGCGTTCTTATCTCCCCTTGGTGACAATGGCACAAATATGGATGGAGGTCTACATCACGGCACGGCTGTGGACAGCGGGGCCCCGGCCAGCGAGCTGCTTGTGACGTCGGGAGGTAGACGACAATGACATTTTGTAGAAAACCCCCTGGATATTTTCCAGGCTCAACCTGTAGTCAACCTGCTGTCCCACCTATCAGTGAGAGAGAGGGAGACGAACTAAGTTGGTACTGGGCCGTAGGAAAGTAAGCAGTTTATTCCATATGTTGCTCGCGAGACGGGAATAGGGCATTGGTCGTGGCCTAGTTATTTCCTTTTCTTTTTTCATTTCTATTTTTTTGGTTTTCTGTTTTACACAAACCAATTCAAATATGAATTTCTTCAAGGATTTAAATATCCAGAGAATTTGTAGGTCAAGAATATTATGGTATAAAGCAAGTATGACCCTCTTCTCATCCTTTCTCATATTTTATAAAAATATTCATAACTATATGAAGAATCCTTTGCATTAGGAAATATTAATAGGAATTAGGGTTTTAAGGAATTACTTCTTATTTAAAGATCCCTTAAAGATGATTTGTTTTCACTTGGTAATGGTAATGGTAATGATTTAGGATGGTGAATGATATATCTAAAATTTGATTCCTACTTAACCTCATAAAGGAATTATAGGTATATTATAAGATTCTAAATCTTTGTGGTTAATAATATGATGGTTTTCTAATGTGACTCAGGAGAAAGAAATGATATTTATGGTTTCTAAGCATATTTGTTTTTTATGGTTGGGAGTAACAAAGATGTGCTTAAGTGATTTGGATATAGAAGAATATTCCTACAAACCATTATGGAAATATATTGGTTGGTCAAGCATACGAGATAGATATCAAACTTGCTATAGAACTAAGGTTGAATGATTACCAAGAACTCCTATCTTGCTAGCTTCTGTAGCTGATTCTTCTGGAATTCTGAATAAACCTTCTTCTTGTGGCATGCCTGCACCTTCTATCTCCTTCATCTTAGTATGAGCTAAAGTTTAGATTGGCCCAAACTCGTTGGTATGAATATATCTTAATGTTTTGGGGTCAAATGGCAACTATGGTGTCCTATTTATAGGTTTGAGCATGCTCTAGTAGCATGACACATAGGTGGGTGACTCTTGGTTGAGTTTGATGAGTAAGGTGCTTTGTTGTCAAGCTCTCATGCATGGGAATTACTTGACGTTCAAGTCATGGAAGATATTTCTAGTGGATAAGAATGGCCACATAGGATGCTATTATCCATGATTATACTTTGTTTTTCATTACCCGAGTGGAATTTAGTACTAGATGAACTGAAATGGGATAGACATGTGAGAAAGGTTACTAGAACTACTCCACTGCTACTTTTATACTACTGGGCTTTGATGGACAACACATCATGTGCATGTGAGTAAGTGATACGTTGCTAACGTATCTATAATTTTTGATGTTCCATGCTTGTTTTATATCTACTTTGTTATGTTTTGTTCATACTTTGAGGTATTTTTATACATTTTCTGGAACTAACCTATTAACAAGATGCCACAGTGCCAGTTGCCTGTTTTCTTCTGTTTTTGGTTCCTGAAAAGACAGAAAATGAATATTCTCGGAATTGTACTGGACAAAAGCCAAAGTCGATATTTTACCGGAAGACTCACGGAGCCAGAAGACGAGATGGAGAGGGGCCAGGGGGATGGCCACACCATGTGGTGGCGCGTGTCCCCTGGCCGCGCCACCAGGTGGTGTGGGACCCTAGTCCACCCTCTGACATCGCCCTTTCGCCTATAAGAAGCCTCCGATGCAGAAACCCTAAATAATCCAGCCTCCAGCCACGAAAAGTTCCGCAGTGCTGCCGCCACCGAAGGAGAGATTCGGGGGACAGAAAGTCTCTGTTTCGGCACCCTGCCGGGACAAGGAAGTGCCCCCAGAGCCATCTCCATCGATCTGCACCGACTCTCCATCGCCGTTGCTGATTCCCATGATGATGAGGGAGTAGTTCTTCCTCGAGGCTAAGGGTTCTACCGGTAGTTATGTGTTCATCTCTCTCTCTCTATGCATGATTATATTGTGATCATGAGCTTTGTAATCAGGTAGATCTACCTTGCTACTCAAGTGCTTTAATAGATCTCTGGCTCTCTCCACGTGTGTGAAAGTGATAGCGTGCACACCATGGTGGCACTTAGGCTAGAGATTACAAATACTTGTTGTGAGTTATATTTGGAGTTGGATGTCTCTATGAAATTGTGGTGTTTGTTGGAACCATCTAGCGCTCAAGGTGACAGTGTGGGGTTATCTAGATGGGGAAAGCGGACTTTGAGGAGTGCTGTTATAGCCCTACCATGGATTAGAGTGTCCAACCAGAGAGTAGTTCAGAGTAGTATCATAAAGAGATGATATTTATATGAGAGTGTTCACTAGCGAAAGTATGATCCCTAGGCCTTGTTTCTAAGCATTGAAATACCGTCTGCAACTAGATCTGTTACATGTTTTCTTGTTTCCATCTTTATTTCAGACTGCCTTTAGTCTCTTCGTACTCGTCAAGCTCTTTTCTGGCACCTTTACTGTCAACACCTAGATTTTTAATCCCAGATGCCTGTTATGCCATACATCGCAATCCCACGATTACCATTTTTGCGAGACATAATAGATTGGATATCATAGTACATCATCCATTACAAACCATAATAGGGTCTTACACATATAAAGGATCTCATGATCCAGTCTTAGTACAAACAAGTAGCGGAATAAATAGCATAGCGGTGGGATCCATCTTCAGTGTCACAGGCAATGCTGACAATGGGAGATGATCCTAGTTGTCGTAGCCGTCCGACTGTCCTCCTTCAGGGTAGTCCTCCTCATAGTCTGGCCACGGGAATAGCCAGGGACAAAAGCCATGAGTATTCTTTAAGTACTCGCAAACTATCACTAACAAGTAAGGTAGTTCTAGTAGGAATGCTAAACTCTAAGTTTATTTATAAAGTTAAGTTTGAAACCTAGTTAGAATGGACGTCCGAACAAAAAAAACTTAGTTTCAAAAAAAAACAAAGAAGTGAGTATTTATGAAAACCTATTTCCTCTCTTACCCTTGGGATTCTTTCTCTCAAAAAAATACATGTTCCTCAAAAATTCTTACATTACTACATAAAATTTTGGTACACTTGATCACTTCACTGACTTACTCATCCTAAATTCTTATAGATGGAAGTTCAGTACTGCAAGTTCTACCAGTTGGGCAACGGAGGCCAACTCATCTTCGAGAGGGATCTTGGTGCACTGTGTGAGTACCTTGAGCGTACACATCCAGAATTCTTCGGATCTCAACTCAATGGTCCCCCAGGAGAAGATTTACAATGGCTAGTAGTTGCTGATCTTCGAGGCAAGATAGAGGCACCATTTTCCGAGAAGATTCAATTCATCGTGAGAGAGAACAACTGGCTAGACGGATTAGCCAAGGCAATGCATGAAGCTCTCGCTCCTCTTTGCGCACATAATGTCAACTTGATCCAGGGAACTCGCTTTGCTCACTATGCAAGGCGTGATTCGATGGGAATGCCTCTAGAGATGCCAAGTCACCCGAGGTTGAAGCGCCAAGTGGAGAACCTTGACTTCCTCCTGTATGACAGACAGAAGGAATTGGACAATGCTAGAGAATTCGCCAACCACAACCTTCCCATTGCCGCCCAGAAGGCCCAGACTTTCTCCCTGCTCGTCAAGGATCGTCAGTCACTTTGCCGTCAACGCGCGAAGAAGGATCGCACCATCGACCGTCTTTGCAAGAAGGTGGCCGACCTCGAGAAGACCATCAAGGAGCAAGAAGCTCAGCTTGCAGCAAAAGAAGAAGAAGAGGAAGGTGAAGACATCCAGGGGGATATTCACTCGTACCTCGGCAATGATGATGACTATATGGAGGATGATGCCATGGACTTCTACACCCACGATGATGACTTCGACTTCATCGATGATGAGTAGATGCACTAGAGCACTATCGTAAGAGTGAGAAGTATCGGTCCCATTGTATCTTAGCTCGCGGAATGGTTCTTAAAACCATCTGTTTTCCCTTCATGTTGTGGTGTGTGTTTGTATCGTTTGCTTTGCTTGAATGAATGAAAAGAAGTTAGTTGCAAAACCTGAGTCAAACTCAAAGTTTTAGCCTTGAAACCAAAACCATAAACCTTATAACTTTCCCTCTTACCCCCATTATCTATCTCAATCTTCAGATGACTCATGGAAACCAAGGAGGGAGCAGCTCATCGCAGGACCCAATGCCGCAAATTCTGTAGACGCTCATTGCAGACCGCAAAGCTAGTAGGGCAGAGGACCAAGCAAATCTAGCCACACTGCAGCAGATCGCTCAGATGGCTCACAACAATCAGGGCCATGGAAATCAGGATCATCATGGATCCAAGCTAAAACTTCCAGAATAGCAATCCCCCTATCTTTAGCAAGTCCGAAGACCCGCTGGATGCTGATGATTGGTTACAGACCATGGAGAATAACTTAGAAGTCGTCGGAGTGGATGCCAACAAGAAAGTTTTGTTTGACACCCACTATCTGGTAGGAGATGCAAGAGCATGGTGGAACAGCACCCGCACGATGAACCACGGTCAAGTGATGACGTGGGAAGCCTTCAAAGTCAAGCTTAGCCACACCCATGTGCCGCAGGGTCTAGTCACCAGAATGAGAGATGAATCCGGAGAACTAAAGCAAGGCAGAATGACTGTAGTGGAGTACCGTGACAGATTCTTGTCCCTCGCCAGGTATGCACCTGATGAGATCAACACGGAGGCCAAGAAGAAGGAGAGATTCCTGAACGGACTGCATGATGAGATGCAGACAGTACTCGTCAACATCTGTTTCGAGGATCTCGAAGAGCTACTCGACTCTGCCATTCAGATGGAAGGGAAGATAAATCAAGCAAACGACAACCGCAAACATCGGATGATGCACCAAGCTGGATCCAACAGTCACCAGAAGTATCGTCCCAACCCGTCTGCCGGATATGCCCCGCGGAACAATCGGCCCCCAATGTCTCGCCCAAGCTACCCCAACCGCAGCGGAGGAAATGTGAAGTCCGGAGGAAACAACAACAACCACCCTGGCAACTCCAGCAATTTCAACCGTGCACTGCCCAAGCCCCACAACAACAACAACAACACTACACCTAGAACTGGAAGCAATGCCGTGCCCGTGGAAGCAAAAGACAAGTCTCAGATTACTTGTTTCGAGTGTGGAGTGAAGGGTCACTACTCCAAGCATGGTGGAACAACCCGGAAGAAGATTCGCCCTAGGGAACTCTCACAACCGCAACGGCCGTCTCTTCCACATGAACGCCGAAGAAGCCCAAGAAGAACCAAATGTCGTGCTGGGTATGTTTTCTGTCAACTCAGTTTTAGCAAGAGTGTTGTTTGATTCTGGAGCATCGCACTCGTTTGTCACCGAAGAATTTGCATGCACTAGTAAGATTCACCCAACCAACTTGAAGCATGTTATGATAGTTCAAATACCCGGTTCAACCACAAAAGCTAGAAAAAATTGCAAAGTTGTACCTATCAGAATACATGGGATAGATTTTTATGCCAATCTAATAGTACTTGGAACCAAAGGTTTGGAAGTAGTACTAGGAATGGATTGGATGTTGAAGCATAAGGGATTGATAGACTGTGCCAAGAAAGCCATCACCATGACCAGTAGTTCTGGAGTATCAGTAGAGCATATATATCTGAAACCTTGCCCCATCAATTCAAGTGCAACAAGAATCTAGCCCTACCCGCCATAGACCAAGTCAGAGTAGTCTATGAATACCCTGACGTATTCCTAGATGAATTACCCAGTATGCCCCCGGATCGGGATATCGAGTTCATTATTGAACTAATTCCTGGAACCGGACCCATAGCTCAGAGACCCTATAGCATGAACCCCTCAGAGTTAGTGGAACTGAAGAAGCAATTGGATGCTATGCTGGAGAAAGGCTTGATTCAACCAAGCGCATCGCCATGGAGATCGCCCATGTTCTTCGTCGACAAGAAGGATGGAGGCAACTGTTTGTGCACAGATTACTGGAAGCTGAATGACGTCACAATCAAGAACAAGTACACCTTGTCAAAGATAGAGGATCTATTTGATCAGTTGATTGGTGCCAGAGTGTTCTCTAAGATTGATCTTAGGACTGGTTATCAGCAACTTAAGATTCGTGCAACGGATATTCCAAAGACCGCCTTTACCACCAGATATAGATTATATGAGTATACGGTCATGTCTTTTGGATTAACCAATGCTCCCTCTTATTTCATGAATCTCATGAATAAGATCTTTATGAATTTTCTGGATATGTTTGTCGTTGTGTTTATCGACGATATCCTTATCTACTCCAAGTCAGAAGAAGACCATGAGCAACATCTGAGAATCATCCTTGAAACCCTTAGAGATCATCAGTTGTATGCCAAGTTCAGCAAATGTGAGTTTTGGCTGAAAGAAGTAGGATTCCTCGGACATATTGTTTCTATCGGAGGAGTCACTGTTGATCCCACCAAGATCAAAGATGTCGAAGAATGGGAAGCCCCAACCACTGAAACCCAAGTCTGTGCATTTCTCGGATTAGCAGGATATTGCCGCAAGTTCGTAGAAGGATTTTCGAGCATCGTAAGACCTATGTCCCAATTGTTGAAGAAGGACAAGAAGTTTGACTAGACTGACAAATGTGAAGCAAGTTTGCTAAAGCTCAAAAAGAGATTGATGTCAGCCCCAATACTGATCATGCCAGATATCAAGAAGTCGTTTGACGTGTATTGTGATGCATCCAAGATTGGTCTCGGATGTGTATTGATGCAAGAAGGCAAAGTCATCGCATATATGTCTCGACAACTAAAGCAGCATGAGCAGAACTACCCTACTCATGATCTTGAACTAGCAGCTGTAGTTTTAGCCTTGAAGACATGGAATCATTATCTCATGGGTAATCACTGTGAGATTTACTCAGATCACAAGAGCTTGAAGTATATTTTCACTCAGAAGGAGCTGAATATGAGGCTAAGGAGATGGATAGAGTTAATCAAGGATTATGACCTTGACATTCACTATCACCCTGGCAAAGCCAATGTGGTAGCGGATGCTCTTAGCAGATTGCCGTGTAGGTTAAACACCATGATCAAGGAGAAGCAACCAAGTTTGCATGAGTTGGAGCAGTTTAGAACCGAGCTTGTTAGCAAAGGATTTTTAGCTAGCATTAAACTTCAACCCACTTTGATTAGTCAAATCAAGGAAGCCCAGAAGGGAAATGCAAGTATCGACGGAATCAAGCGTCGTATTGGTACATGAAAGGTACCTGGATTCACCGAAGACGAAGAAGGAGTTCTATGGTACAAAGGACGTATCTGTGTGATGGCAGATTCAGAGCTGAAGCAAGTTATCATGCAAGAAGCTCATGATACTCTTTATTCTATCCACCCTGGAGGAACAAAGATGTATCAAGATTTGAAGGAGAAATTTTGGTGGCACAAGATGAAGAGAGAAATTGGAAGCTACATCGCCAAGTGTGATATCTGTCAGAGAGTTAAAGTGGAACATCAGAGACCCGTAGGATTGTTGCAACCATTGCAGATTCTAGAATGGAAATGGGATTCCGTCGGAATGGACCTTATCACCGGTTTTCCTACTTCTAGTAGGGGAAATGACTCTATCTAGGTCATCGTTGATAGACTATCCAAGGTAGCCCATTTTATAGCTGTCAAAACAACCTACCAGAGTTCGAAGCTAGCAGAGTTGTACATTGCTAGAATCGTCAGTTTGCATGGAACCCCCAAGACCATAGTATCGGATCGAGGAACCCAATTTACCTCGAGATTTTGGCAGAAAGTCCAAGAAGGATTAGGAACCAAACTGAATTTCAGCATAGCTTATCGCCCGCAAACCGATGGACAGACTGAAAGAGTCAACCAAATCCTAGAGGATATGTTGAGAGCTTGTGTGTTAGAGTACGGATCAAAATGGGAAGATTGTCTGCCTTTCGCAGAATTCTCATACAACAACAGTTATCAAGCTAGTTTGCAAATGGCCCCATTTGAGTTCTTATATGGAAGGAAGTGTCGTACCCCTTTGAATTGGTCGCAAGTAGGAGAGAGTCAGATTTTCGGACCCGACATCCTACGAGAAGCCGAAGAGAAGGTTCACAAAGTCTGTGAGCACCTCAAGACCGCCCAATCCAGATAGAAGATTTTTGCTAACAAGAGACGTAGAGACCTGACTTTCAATGTCGGAGATTTTGTGTATCTCAAAGTTTCGCCATTGAAGGGAACGCAACCTTTTAGTCTAGGAAAGTTAGCCCCCAGATATATCGGACCCTTCAAGATTCTGCACCATCGAGGAGAAGTATCGTATCAACTAGAACTGCCAGAGGAGATGTCTGCCATCCACAATGTGTTCCATATCTCGTTACCTCGCAAATGCCTAGAAGTGCCGAAGAAGACTGAAGTTTTCAAGAACATCGATCATCGAGCCATTGATATCAACAAGGATCTGACGTATCGTGAAGTGCCCATACGTATCTTGGAGGAAGCTTACAGAACCACCAGGACCCAGAGTATCAAATTTCTCAAGATCCAATGGAGCAACCATACCAAAGAAGAAGCCACTTGGGAGCGAGAAGATTACATTAGGACTGAGTTCCTAGATCTCTTTAGTTCCTAGATTTCTTTCTTAAATCTCGGGACGAGATTTTGTTTAAGGGGGGAGGTTTGTAACATCCCAAAACTTTGATAAAGGTTAATCAAGATTCAAATCACCCAATTTAGGGTTAACAAAAACTTTTCATTATTAAAACAATTAAGCATGCATATGTGTGTTGCATTAATATGGAATTGTTTTGAAATTGCCATGTTTGTTTGTTCTAATGGTTGTAAAATGATTCTAAGGTGAATGCCACATCATCTAGATCATTCCCAAGCAAGATCCAAAGAAAAAGAAATCAATTGGAAGTAATAAAGGCAAATGGTCACTTTTGCCATTTTAATCCACTAGGTCACTTTAGGTGTTCCTAGAAGTCAATTCTTAACAGAAACAATTCTAACTCTTTGCACCCTTTGCTAGTACAAGTGAAGATCTACCAAGGCCCACTGTGAAATCTTACAAAAACATTTAAACACTAAATTTAAATGACATTTGAAAATGGAATCAAGTGTATGTACCTAGATCCCACTTTTTCAAAAACCATTCAAATGAGTTCAACTTGACAATCCCAAGCAACCACAGAGGCTTAAGCATGTGACCAACAACTCCACCAAAAATCTTTTCAAAATTCAAAGTTTGATTTCTTTTGGCCATTTTGTCAAACACCTTCTGTGCACAAATCTGGCAAAATCCACAAACACTATTGTGAGCAGGGTTCTAGCCAAATTGGTCTCCCATTTTGCAACCAAAGTGCTCCCAGTACACCTCCCACCTTGTACCTGCATGGCCACCCACTGTGCACACGATCAAATGGTCATGGCCACCATGGCCGAGCACATTTATCACCCCCACCGTCGACAACATGACCCAAGCATCGCCAGCCTCGCCTACCATGTTTGGCACGTCGCCCGTGCTCCACTTCCCCCTTTAGGCCAGCCCCAACTCAATGAAAGAGAGAGGAGGAGCCAGGAACACCGTGCCCGGGCCGTGTCTGCCATGCCACACCGCACCCGCCGTTCACGACTGTCCCTGCTCCACCCAACCTAGCCTCGCTCCCACCGCCAGCCTACATGATCACTAGTGTCCCAAGAGGCCAAAGGACATGCCCGTTCCCTCGACCGTGCCCTGTAGCCGCCGGACGCCGCGAAATTCGCTGTTGACCGAGACAGCATGCATGCGCCGACGCCCACTTCTCCTGACCACGTTGCACTGCACGAGCACCTCCGTGAAGATCGCCAGGGAACCACCCACCGTCCTAGCCCTAGAACCATGCAAATAGCTCGCTGTGTCGTCGATCCTGTCGAGCTCCGACCATGCCGTGATGCACCCCTTGCCCCACTATAAAAAGAGAGCCTCCCAACACCAACTATTCACACCATCTCCCTCCACTTCACCTCAGAGACCTTCCAGAGCCCCACCAGAGCAAGCCGCTGCCCGTAGCTCCCCAATTTCGTCGGAGACCGTCGCGGAAGGAGGAGAAGGGCGCCACTGATCCAGGCCATCTCTAGGGACGCCACCGATACCAGGAGAACCACCGTCCTCAGCACGTCCAGTTGCCTGCCTCACTGACCCTCGCCGAAGCTCCGGTAAGCCTCCCCAGACCCTCAAAGACCTTGGTAGGGTTTCTCCCCGTCGTGTCCTGTTCCAGTGACGAAGAGGGCTGTGAGCCGTTGATCCAGGATCTAATCCTACGGTCACCCTCCTCCGATACCTGTTCGGCATCCCCTGTCCCACTAATAGGTGGGGCCATCGCTTAAGTCAGCCTAGGTGCTGCGCGGAGCGTAGTGGGCCAGCCCATTTCTTTCCCGCGCAACCCAGTAGATTCAAATAAATCTTTTCCAATTTTTGACTTAAACTCATTCTGTCCACTAGTTTAAAAATCCACCCAGAGAGTTCTGCTTAACCAAATGACATGATTCAAATTTTGCTAGAAAGATAATTAAAATATCTATCGAAGACCATTGGATTTAAATAATTTAGAGTTATAGATCACATATAGCAAAAACAACAAGACAAAGGCTTTTCTCCATTCAAACATTTTTCAAAAATCAACCATAATAGCTTTTGAGTTGATTCTGCCTCTCAAAAATCACATTTGAATATACCTATCTGAATATGTAATAATATTTAGGTTTGCATGCAGTGACTTTGGACTAGTATCAAAATAATGCTATATAGGCATTTCTAGTCACTTTAAATCATTTAAATATGAATCCTAAACTTTATAAAATGTGATCCAACATTTAAATCACATTCCCATGTATTAGAATATGTGGTGATTTCATGTGTCCACATGATCCCATATTTTAATTGGAGAATATTAAATCTTAATTAATTTCAATGAGTAGAACTTACTTTTCTCAAATAAAATAAATGAAACTAGTTCATTAAATCTTATGATGAATGTGATGATACTAGATCATCATGTGTGTGCCCTAGTGTGTTAAATAGACTAGTTAAGTATTGTTTGGTGATTGTGTATTCCGTATGTATTTATAGATGATGGTATCGACCAAGTCTACGAGGAGGAGGAGTTCTACCCCGAAGAAGACGAGGAGAATTTCAACCACTACACCAATCAAGGCAAGCCATCATTAACAATGCAAGCTAAACCTTGCAAGCTAGAACTAAGCAAGTTAACATTTGCCCACTTAACTTGAGAAAAAGCATTAGGCATGCTTTGGTTATACCCTTTCTTGATTTATACCAATCCCAAGTTTTACTTACAAGCTTTACTTTCTTTTACTTTACCAAAGTTTTTTACTTTATTTATAGATAGCATAAAGAGTATAAAACTTGGCCTAGATAGTTAGACTTAGATGTCATTCTATGGCATGAGATTGAGATGAGCATCCCACCTTACTGAACACTCTTAACTTAGTGATTAGAGCTAAACCAAAAACTTGATCACTCTAGATGGGAATACTTGGTGAAAATGACTTGTGAAAACCTTGGAATGATGAGTCATTCTATTGATATGTTTTGACATGTGTTGAGAAACACAAATGGTTTATGATGATGAAAATGTTGAGGCATGAGCCTTAGCCCTTTTATAAAAACTGATGGTTGGGTTCGGATGCGACACCATTCCAATTTTACCATACAACCACAATACCTGAATTGGGTAAGGCTTAGCCGGAAGTTTATATGCATTAGTATTAGTTCCCTCACGGGAGAGGTTTGAGCTGAGGCTACCTCTCAATGTTGTCCACCTATACAGTGCCCAGGATGGAAGATGGCCATGGCTGGGAGGCCAAGCTCATAGGAGAGGTGCTTATACTAGAGTGTGTAAAGGAAAGGTTATGTTAGATTATATGCATACTAAGTATGATGATTTAGGGTTATCCCTGACAGATGTATCGAATTTTTTGGTGAAAGTGTACTACCTCTGCAGAGTGTCAAACTATTCGAATAGCCACGACCGTGGTTATGGACAGTTGGAGTGGCCATACTGTTCCGTTGTTAGATGTTTTCAAAATGACTTATGAAATGAATTGTGACATGACTTGACCCCAACAGAGTTGTGACTATGACAACTAAGTTCGCACTTAGGTGTTTTCAAACTTTATTTTATCTTTCTTTGTTTCTGAACTCAGCTTAGGTTCCAAACTTAACTTTGCAAATAAACTTAGAACTTAGCATTCCTACTAGAACTACCTTACTTGTTAGTCATAGTTTGCGAGTACTTAAAGAGTACTCATGGCTTTTGTCCCTGGCTATTCCCGTGGCCAGACTATGAGGAGGACTACCCTGAAGGAGGACAGCAGGACAACTACGACAACTAGGATCATCCCCCATCGTCAACATTGCCTGTGACACTGAAGATGGAGCCCACCGCTATGCTATTTATTCCGCTACTTATTTGTACTAAGACTGGATCATGAGATCCTTTATTTGTGTAAGACCCTATTATGGTTTGTAATGGATGATGTACTATGATATCCAATCTGTTATGTCTCGCAAAAATGGTAATCCTAGGATTGCGATGTATGGCATAATAGGCATCTGGGATTAAAAATCTGGGTGTTGACAATTACCACTTATAATTATCCATACCACCTGTATTTCACTATCTCTTCGCCGAACTAGTGCACCTATACACCTGACAAGTGTATTGGGTGTGTTAGGGACATAAGAGACTTCTTGTATCTTGATTGCAGGGTTGCTTTAGAGGGATACCTTTGACCACTTCCTCCTTGAGTTCGATAAACCTTGCGTAATCCACTTAAGGGAAACTTGCTGTTGTTCTACAAACCTCTGCACTTGGAGGCCCAACAACTGTCTACAAGAATAGAAGTGCGTAGACATCAAGCTATTTTCTAGCACCGTTGCCGGGGAGGTAAGGTAAAAGGTACTCGCATCCTCCGTCTACTAAGCTATCTTCTAGTGCGGTTGCTAGTGTGTGAGTGCTCGAAGTTATTCCCTTTAGATTCTACAATTATATCTTTTTGTTTCTTGTTTTATTTTCACTAGTTAGACTTAATGGAAAATAACAACAATATTAGAGAGCTTTATAGTATTTATCTTGAGTTAGGACATGAAGTGTTTGAAGAGAAAATTAAAAAACCTATGGAACTTTATTTGCGTGCTAATAGCAATGTTATTAGTATGAATTCTTTGAACACCATTATTTCTAATGCTATGGAAAAGTCTAAGCTTGGGGAAGCTGGTTTTGATGAGCATGATATTTTTAGTCCCCCAAGCACGGAGGAGAAAATTTACTTTGATGATACTATGCCTACAATATATGATGATTACAATGATGAATATGATATTTTCAGTCCACCTACTATTGAGGTGAAAATTAATGATTACAATATGCCTCCTATATTTGATGATTATGGTGATGAGAATAATAATGATAGCTATTTTTTGAATTTGTTTCCACCACAATTAATAAGAATGACTATGCTTATGTGGATAGTATTAATTCTTGTATGCATGTGGCTCATGATAAGAATGTTTTATGTGATAGTTATATTTTTAATTTTATTCATGATGCTACTGAAAGCTATTATGAGAGAGGTAAACATGGTCTTATGTATCTCAACATTATTAAGTTTCCCCTCTTTATGTTGAAAGTCTTGAACTTGCACTTGTTTTGCTTTACTATGCTTGTTGCTTTGTGCTTTCATTACTTGTTTGTTTACAAGATTCCTATGCATAGGAAGTGGGTTAGACTTAGATGTGCTTTGAATTTGCTTCTTGATGCTCTCATTTACTTCAATTCATATTTCTTATGTGAGCATCTTCTCAAACTATCATGCCTAACTTAAAGGCGTTAAAGAAAAGTACTTATTGCGAGATAAACCAAAAGTTTTAGTTGAGTCTTGGAAGTTATTACCTCTGTAATAACCTCTCCTTATCCTTTTTGTTTGATTTTTCTGCCAAGAATAACCTCTAATGAGAGGGAAGTAAGATTTGGGAAAGTACTGTCCTGGAACAGATTTTTGTGCTTCGCTATAAAAATTCGTGAAAAATCTATGTATGTCGGATTGAGATGTAATTTTCTTAATAAATCTCCCATGTTGTTATCTAACTTTCGTTAGTTCAACACTTTTTGATTTGAGCAACAGAAGGTCTTCGAAAAAATTGGTTTTCACATGCTTGTCTGTTTTGACAGATTTCTGCAATTATTTGCATTTGCCTCTTTATCGATTTGTTTTTGGATTATTTTTGGTGAATTGAGCTTTTTGAGGGAATTTCTACAGTAGCTTGTGTTTTGAATGAAAGTTTTTCTGTTTTAAAACTAAAACCCAAAGGTTTATTATCTTTTTAATGCACTAATGTTGCTAATGAAGATTGTGTGAAGTTTTGTATGAAGGAAATTTTCAGGTGTAGGGAAAGAATGATGTAATGAGATAAAGAATGGACAAAAGCTCATGCTTGGGGATGCCACCCCGTGTCACCCCAAGAAATATTCAAGAGGTACAAGCGTCAAAGCTTGGGGATGCCCAAGGCATCCCCTTCTTCATCAATAAAAATCTCAGGTCTTTCTAGACACTTCGTTTTTATTGTTTCATGCACTGTTGTGTTGTTCTTGGAGAGTCTTTGTTTTTGTTTTTAGTTTTTTTTTGCTTTGTTTGCTGCAATAAGTTGGTTGGATCCCAGCACTTCTTTTGGAGAGAGACACACCCTGTTATTCATTGCCTAGAACACTCTAGTTTTCATTCTTATTGTTTTGTGAGTGTTCTCTTTTGCTAGCACTGTGTTTAGCCTTAGTTTTCTTGTGCTTTCAGCTTAGAACTTTTTAGTTCTTCTTTTTGGATTTGTGAGACAAGCTCACTGATTTTTATTTATTATTATCTTTGTGAGTTCTTTCAAATAGGTTGATTTGGATTGGAAAAGAGTAGGAAAAGTTCATGCTTAAGTGGTAAAAAGGAGCTTGTTTTTGACTGTGGCCTATGCCTTGTCATGGCATGCTAGATGATTGCTTTGACCTTATGCTTAGTGCTTATTGTTGTAGCATGACTTGTTCCAAACAATTGAGATTGCTTAATGTGCCTTGAAAGAATCATGCGTTGTTTTAGCACATTAAAAGCATAATATTGTGGTATTCTTCTTTAAATGCTTTATTTGGGTTGACTTGGCGCATGCTCAGACCATGTTAAGGCTATACCAAGTCACCATAGCCTCTATGATCATTTAGTTTTCAACTTGTAATATCACTTTATGCTTTAATTAACGATGTTTTGTCGCTTTGCATGATTATGGCCATTATTGCTCTCTTAGTTGGTCGCTCCCAGTCTTTTGCTAGCCTCCATACCAAGTATGAGTTCTACTCATGCATCCAACTCCAAATAAAAAAAAGTTATTCCAAAGAGTCCACCATACCTACCTATTAGCATTTGCTACTCCAAGTATATTCATGTTTTATCTACCTTCCGAATTAAACTTGTTATGTGAAAATTAGTGATTAAAGCTCTCACGAACTTGATGGCACACTTTACTTTTCTTGCCCCTAATAAACTTGAACTATTGTGTCATATATGTTTTATATGCTTGCACTTATACGTTGGGGATTAGCAGAACCATGCTCTCATGGGGAACGCTTTCAAAATTGCACTTGTACATTGTACCTAGTTGATATCATGCTCTTTTGTTTATGGATGTCGTCGGTGTGAAATGAAAGGGGCTTGTAAGTCCATGGAGTTATGTATGTGTGTTAGAGAAATGCCTGGGCCGCTAGCCTAAGCCATGCCTAATCATGGTGGAAACTTGCAGCATCACCATAGTGAGCAATTTATGAAGCATTCTTCTTATAAAAAAAGAGATAGAGATTGAGAAAAAGAAAAAAAGAGATAATAAAAGAGGAATGAGAGAAAAAAGCACCATTTTCCCATGGTAAATAAGAAGATTGCTGAGATGCTCATTGTTTGTTTGCCTTGTCATTTTGATTATGAGATAGCTCCTGTATCATGTGCAAGGGGTACCCTGTTGGCAGTTCTCTATGATACACATGTACTTACTATGACAAGAACTTACCGGTAACTAAACTTGAGTAGCATGAGGAGCGGCCCTCGTATTCAAGGGACATGAGATTGCCAACTTATACTTTGTCAAGCATATACTCCATGGTTTGTTCACTTTAACCTTAATCACCTAAAGATGCTTATGATAGGGGAAATGAGAGCTGAAAGCTAATAAGTACCATAATTTTTGGAAGCTCTTTATGAGACTTGAATCCCTGCTTCCTTCTATGAAGGCCTTTCTTTTACTTTTATGTTGAGTATCCATCTTCTATCTTTATGCACCTATTAAGAGAACATAGTGGCCATTCTTAGTTTAATGTGCATTGTCCCAAGACTTATTGATTGATGCATAACTTTGATATTGCTTGTTCTTAAACTATTTGTATCTAGTCACCCTTATGAACTTTGACGGTGTCCTATGCATTTACGTTTTGCTACTCTATGAGGGACAAGCTGAATACCATTCTCATTATGCTTTCTTTATGTGAAACAAACAAACGTCTTGCAAAGCATTGTTATTCATGAATCTTTTGTTTGTACCTTTTCATGTTACAACATAGTTGCTATGTCTTATTGTTAGAACTATATCTTTCATGATATGTTAAAGTACTATGATCCCTTCTATCATTGTTTTACAAATACTTTGATCAAGTTTATGATGGTGCATGTCACCTCAAAAATTATTCGTTCTTTTTATCACTTACCTACTCAAGGACGAGCAGGAGTTAAGCTTGGGGATGTTGATACGTTGCTAACGTATCTATAATTTTTGATGTTCCATGCTTGTTTTATATCTACTTTCTTATGTTTTGTTCATACTTTGAGGTATTTTTATACATTTTCTGGAACTAACCTATTAACAAGATGCCATAGTGCCAGTTGCCTGTTTTCTTCTATTTTTGGTTCCAGAAAAGCCAGAAAATGAATATTCTCGGAATTGGACCGGACAAAAGCCAAAGTCGATATTTTACCAGAAGACTCACGGAGCCAGAAGACGAGACGGAGAGGGGCCAGGGGCTGGCCACACCATGACATGACGCGGGTCCGCCTGGCCACGCCACCAGGTGGTGTGGGCCCCTGGTCCACCCTTTGACATCACCCTTTCGCCTATAAGAAGCCTCTAATGTAGAAACCCTAAATAATCCAGCCTCTAGCCACGAAAAGTTCCGCAACACCGCCACCACCGAAGGGGAGATTCGAGGGACAGAAAGTCTCTGTTCTGGCACCCTGCCGGGACGGGGAAGTGCCCCCGGAGCCATCTCCATCGATCTCCACCGCCATCTCCATCGCCGTTGCTGATTCCCATGATGATGAGGGAGTAGTTCTTCCTCGAGGCTAAGGGTTCTACCGGTAGCTATGTGTTCATCTCTCTCTCTCTCTATGCATGATCATATTGTGATCATGAGCTTTGTAATCAAGTAGATCTACCTTGCTACTCAAGTGCTTTAATAGATCTCTGGCTCTCCCCACGTGTGTGAAAGTGATAGCGTGCACACCATGGTGGCACTTAGGCTAGAGATTACAAATACTTGTTATGAGTTATATTTGGAGTTGGATGTCTCTATGAAATTATGGTGTTTGCTGGAACCATCTAGCGCTCAACGTGACAGTGTGGGGTTTTCTAGATGGGGAAAGCGAACTTTGAGGACTGCTGTTATAGCCCTACCATGGATTAGAGTGTCCAACTGGAGAGTAGTTCAGAGTATTATCATAAAGGGATGATATTTATATGAGAGTGTTCACTAGCGAAAGTATGATCCCTAGGCCTTGTTTCTAAGCATTGAAATACCTTTTGCAACTAGATGTGTTACATGTTTGCTTGTTTCAATCTTTATTTCAGATTGCCTTTAGTCTCTTCCTACCTGTCAAGCTCTTTTCTGGCACCTTTACCACTTATAATTATCCATATCACTTGTATTTCACTATATCTTCGCCGAACTAGTGCACCTATACACCTGACAAGTGTATTGGGTGTGTTGGGGACACAAGAGACTTCTTGTATCTTTATTGTAGGGTTGCTTGAGAGGGATACCTTTGACCACTTCCTCCCTGAGTTCGATAAACCTTGGGTAACCCACTTAAGGGAAACTTGTTGTTGTTCTACAAACCTCTGCACTTGGAGGCCCAACAACTGTCTACAAGAATAGAAGTGCGTAGACATCAGTAAGCTACTTGTAGCTGGGCCCCATATGGTGCAAGTTCCCATGCCTTGGAACTTGTGCCTATGGATGAGCTCAACTTGAAAGATCTTTGCTATGGATGTACTTGGGCTGGATTGATATTATCTTGGCTTAATCTTTATTTTTGTGCTGCCAAGGGTTTATTTGATGGTGAAACTTGCCTTTGCATGTGATGTTGTACTAAGGCATACAAGCTGATAAGAACAAATTACTAATCTGGCCCTAATTTGATTTAAGCTCTATGATGTGCTACCAATGCACTTCATTGCCAAACTGAGAGCACAACTAACCCACAACCCCTCCTTTCTTTTCTCTTATCTTTTTTGTCTTTTTTTGCAGAAATTGGAGATCTAGAAGATACAAAAATGAAGGAATAATTTAGTATTCTCACTATACTTCTTCACCATCTAGTCATCTATTCTCAAGTGACTTGAGAGTAATGACCACCAACATTTGATCATACAAAGCTTAGGCTTCTAATTGTCCAATCAAGATCTATTATCAACTAACTAGTAGACTTTTACTAGTCTATTTATAAAGTTTATCTTGTTAAGGAAGCTTACTCCATAATTGTATCTACTTGGTTTAACAAGATTACTATTTGATATCCTATCATTTCTAACCTTCTTATAACCTCTCAAGTATTAGTTAATTCTTAGGTTTAGATACCTCTTCTAGTTAACTCAAGAGTGAGTTATCTCCTCCCACATCAGATGGTTTGATCTCCACTAAGGATCTCATTCCATTGATGATGGCACAATCTACCCTAACTAGTTCCTCCTTATTAATTTACTTAAGGTCTTTGGAAGGTCAATATAATAGGTCAAGGGCTAAAGGTTAATAAGTTCTAGGTCAAGGATTGATCACTCAATATTGATGATCAATTGACACTAGGAATTAGCTATTTAGGAATGTCATATGTTAATATGACAACAAAGGTATGTGATGAATGGTCTTGGCTTGACTTCTATTTTCTCCCTATTAGTGATAAGAGTTAATATTTAAGAGCTACCATGATACCCATGGTAGGAATAACTATGTCAAACAAGTGTTTCAAGATTTAGTTATTAAGTTTCTTTGCTTAAGTTATAAACTTAATTGAGTATTCAAGAGTTGTTATAATGAATACCCTGATGTGATCTCCATAAGATCCTTCATTATTCATTAAATAATGTGTTACGGGTTTAGCTTGATACCATTTGATCTACCCATAGATAAAATTATATTACCCAAAGATAAGATTTTAGCAAAGGTCATATTGAAACTTATCGCAATCAACTTGATGATCTACTTCAGTTCCACCAAGTTAAGAGAAGCTTCAATCACTTTGATAACTTTTATTTAAAAGCGCGAAAATTATCCAAATTTTCTATGCATGAATGCAATGCACACACCTGATCTCAGCTTATTTCTAAGCTCTAATGCTAGGATGTTACATATCCATGCGTTGCCCGTCACTACAATAGTTCGATACACATTCGACAAGTTGAATGGTTATTGTTTGAACTAGTCACTTGAAACGGATAAGCAAATTGCGAGACAGAACAAAAACGAGTACAAGTACCCACCCAAGGCTCTAGCCCGCACGGCGCGGCAGGCCTGGGAGGCTGCGGCTCCAGCCCGCTCGATGCTGCGTGTGACCCTGCGGCGCCAGGCCGCACGGCGTGGCAGACCTGGGAGACTGCAGTGCCATATCTCGTGGCGCTATACCTGTTCTTGCGGCGCGAGTTCACACGGCGCTGCACATTGACAGTTATCAGAAAATGACATTTCATCAACCTTCCTCACATACCAAACAAGATGTTTTCAAGCAACAACATACAAACATAAATCTAAATGGTTTTTAATGAAGAAAGATAGGATAAATATGGATCATTTCTAACAAGTTTTGATCCAATCATCATCTCCAACAAGTACCAAGTTCACTACATTAACATAAATACGGATCATCTCTAACAAGTATCAACAAAGCCAAGCATCATCTCCAACAAGTACCACCCAGCCACATCATCCAACAAGCTACCATGTTCACTACTTTCTCGCACGCTTGCTCTTGCCTCCTCTCCTCGGAGCAATCTTCCGGTGCGGCTCCTCATCATCATCAGACTCGAGAACCGGAGGCTTCCTTGGCCTTAGCTTGATTGCGGATCGTACCTTGGCCTTAGTTTGATCGCGAACCTGGCGTCGGTACCTCTCTAATAGCATGTCAGCTGGTGCAACCGCATCTTCATCTTCGACCTTTAGAATAAGAACAATGATCTCGTTTGAGTGATACATGGCAATTCATAAAAGGATGTGATCGGTAAACTCTATGTCATACCGTAGTAGATTTCTCTTCATCGGGGCTACCTTGCTCTTCATCGGGGCTACCTTCCTCTTCTGAGGTCAACTTGGCCCGTTGCTTGGATGACATCGCAACCTCGGGGTCTCGGCAACCAAGCAAGTTCGTGAAGTGATGTAACTTCTGAGCCTGCCGCTTAACGAAATCCCGCAACTTATTATGGCCCTCCTCATCCCTTGAGAACTCCAAAGCGCCCTCCAATTCATCCGCCTGCTTCTGGACCTCCGTGCGCTAACATGCAAGCAAATAAACACACATATTGTACAATTCGTTGAGATAGTAACACAAACACAAACTAATCGACTTACCACAAAGTTGATCATGGGAGCAAAGGAGGTTTGGCGCCCTTCTCTAACAATCTGGTTGTACTCAAGTTTGCCCAGCTCGTCGAAACCAGGTAGCGGCTCTTCCAAAATATTTTCTCGATAGGTATCCGGTTGGAGCTTGACACGAGTGTTTTCTAGAAACCAACGGATGTACTCGCTGAAAGCATCCTCACAATGGGGTTTTGCGAGAATTCTTTTTGATTTCTTAGCTTCTTTCACACAAATGAGAAACCTAGACATGTGATTCCTGTGAATCTTGTCCCAGTCCGTCTTCTTGCTCCTGAGCCTGTTCAAACTGTGTATGAACAAAGCGCAATTTTTTTAGCACACACAACTATGGCATACATCGTCTTGGGAAACATGTGTAGAACCGATTCTTACCCGCTAAGAAAAGTTTCGGTGTCCTGCCAATCCGGAGGTGTAGACTGATACAAACCAAACTATCTCATAACCCGTTGCGGCATATGATGCTCAACTACCTACATGCATATCATGGGGCACTGCATATACCATAGATTACATTCCGCGTCGCACTGCGGGTTAAGAAGGAACTCCTCACAACCAAAATTGTCCCTAGGACCATATACCTCCCATACAACCTTAATCACACCCAAGATATTTCAATGAGAAAAATACTTGAAAGGAATACTAAATGGTGATGGGTTGGAAATTCTTACTTGCTCTAGGAGAAGGTTATCAAACTCATTGGTGTATCTCAGGTACGCCGTTTGTTGGTCAATTGGGGGCTTGGAGACCACGTCCCAATTGTAAGCCCATGTGGGCCATCTCGATCGGTTCCCGCCATCAATATAAGCCTTGGGGGAATTTTTTGGGGCCGTCCAACTGGAAAGCGTTCCCACATCCACACCGAGAGAAGTAGCAATGGACCACCAATGTAAGCCTCAGCACCAGTTCTTCGACAAGCCTCGTCCATCTATGCATGAAAGCAAACAAAGTTTATTCATGGGAAAATTCGAAGAGCACATGTAAAGATGGGGAAAATATAAACACTCCATTACCTGCCGGTACAAGAAGGCCAATGCCGCTGAACCCCAACTCTATTTTTTATCCATTAGAGTCAAAGCCTTCAGCCAGTGCTAGTGAGCCATGTTGCCCTTACCATCAGGAAATATAGTCTTCGTGATAACATACCACACATACACACAGGCATATATTAGGATCTCATCCTGACATTAGCATTCTCAGGACATGTACTGAAGTTCTGTGATATCCACTTGAAAGTAGCCCCGACTGTGACCCTCAATTTCCCCCCTTAGTGTTTATAGTGTCACCAGGACACTTACCACCAGTAAAGTCAGACATCCTGTCACGCCAGTTCTCAAAGGATGTGTTAATGCAGAGAGGATCCCCCTGGATAGGGAGTGCAAGGATCATCGACATGCCCTGAAGAGTCACGGTCATGTCACCGGCATGGAGGTGAAAACTATGCGTCTCTGGCCTCCACCAGTCGACAAGCATGGTGATGGCAGCAGGGTTCATGTGTGGTGTACCCTGGTTGACCATATGGATGAATGGGAGCAGTCCTAGCGCTTGGATGTGCATCGTGTACCGACCATCATATGGCATCATCTCTTGGAAATGCCCATGATATCTCAGTCGTAGGGGAACAAGAGGCTGCACACATACAAGCTTGATTATAACATGTCCATTAAACTTAAACAACATATGGGGGGGTTGTTTTTCTTACCTTAATCTGCTCGGCCATCATGTAGCCACGGTGATGCTTATCATACGCCGGCTCAAGAAGCTCCATGCCTTCGAAAAACCCGGTTTGTACATGGATTTCTTCCTCTTCCTCTTCTGACATCCTAGATAATTAAAAAAGAAAGAACAACTAAATATGTGAGCACATTGTAAAACACCTACTAATATGAATAAAGTTCTCTTTCTATATGGTCATATCCATGTGAGCAAAATTTACAAACCATTCTTTCTATATGAGCATCTCTTTGTGAGCTAATTGTATAAACCTTAGTTCCTATGTGGGCATCTCTATATGAGCAAGGTTTCAATAGTTATGAACAAAAAATTCAAACTAACAAGTGCATGAGGAATTCCTACCAAGTATTGCTAACAAATGGGCATCTATATGTGAGCAATCATACTATAAATATGTATGACAACAATTTCTTCAAGCACAAAAACACTACAAATATTTTCAAGTACAAACATATTAGTAGCTAGAAGCTAATCCTACAATTATTTTCAAGTTAGAAGCACAAACATATTTTCAAGCATAAATATTTCCACAACAAACATACTACAAATTTATATTCCTACAATATTTTCAACCTCAATCATACTAGAAGTTCATAGACCTAACATACTACCACCTTATCTATTCCCCATCAATAAAGAAACTATATTTCTAGATTTTGGGATGAACTAGGGTTTTCCTAAACTATCAAAATTAGGGAAAATAAAGAGATTTTTAGGACAAATTGGAGAGGGTTACCGCCGGTGAAATAATTTGACGCAAGGTTTATTATTTAAATTTATTTGAATTTTGAATTATTTTTATTTAAATTGTTTCCACCACCGAAGATTAATGCAGTGTTCTGGGCCTTGGGGCTCTTCCCGTGTTTAAAAAAAAACTCGCCCGCTAGTTTATTCTTCGGTCTGATTTTTTAATGCTCTCATGACTTGCTCCAAAAAGTATGGAAATAGTGGGGATGGCGGATGGTGTAAAAATGACCAACATCCTACTGTTGGTGGGACCGTGCTTGGACGTGGCACAACAGGAGATATCTTGGATATTGCCAATCTGCGTATTTTTTGATAAATCTGTCCAAGTCTGAAAATTTCAACCAAATCTAAACCCTTCTCGAAATTAATTCAGAATTTGACTCCTGTGATCGGCGCCATTTTAAATAGAGCCGAAGTTGTATAGGTCGACGCCAACACATCAGAAAACCGAATCGAAGGAGAAACGGCGCCGCCGACGTCGGCTCCATTTAAAACGGCACCGATCTTCCTAAGTTGCCCCTTGTTGTCACGTGTTAGCTGTTAGCGTCGACCTGTATAACTTCGGTTCCGTTTAAAATTGTGCCGATCCCAGGAATCAGATTTCGAATTAGTTTTAGAGAGGGATCAGATTCGGTTGAAGTTTCGTAAAATTTGGAAGAAAAAAAATACCCAATGCGCGGTAGCGCCGAAGCTGAAGCTACATTTACATGACAGGGACATCCTGGCATGGCACGCGATGATCTGACCGCGGATATCATCATGACACCTGCGGTTCTGTGGATGGACAAGACTCTACTCTGACCGGGCCAACCCGACCCGACCTGACCGGACCGTAGGGCGCCATCGACGTGATCGTGATCAGTTCATGCGGACGGCGCGGCGCGGCGCATTGGGTAGATGAGACGACAGCGGCGCTGGGACAGGTGTCCATGTCAGCTGCACGCGCTATCCATCAGCAGCGGATACGCATGGTTTCATTTCTGGCAGCCAATCTCGATTTGCAATTCAATGCGGCGGATTCGTTTCAGCGGATAAATGCACTGCTCCGAAGAAAAATAACTAAACAAGGACGAACATACGCAAAGCGTGCCTACTTTTGCTGCTCCTACATGAACTTCGGGCGATATGGTCCGTACTTGCCATTTACTCGTACTCTGCATAGTGCGTCTATCTCTCTTTAGTCAATGTGGTGTGAATGGCGATAGCAGACCAGCCGCTCAGAGCATCGAAAACTGAAAGTTCACGAGCCGTTAGGGCATCTCCACCGCATCGACACAAACGTGGACTCAAACCGTCCGTTTATGTCCGTTTGGTCGACCCGCGGCTACTTTGGGGCCGCGGTCCGGCCTGTTCGAACGATCGTGTCCAGCACCGCGATCCAAATGTTCGCGCCTGCAAAAGACCCATCACCGACGTCGGTGCCGGTGTATATCCTATTCGTTCGTGCCGCGCCGCCGCCTGCCAGCTTTCTTCCATGGTTTCCCGCCTCTTCCCCGCCAATTCCCGCTGTGTCCAAGCGCGTCCATAAAAAGGGGAGGCCAGCCGATGTAGGCACAAACCAAAAACCCTACCACCCCACGGCGCCATGCCTGGCCTTCCTCGTCGCCGATCTAGCGGCCGCGACAATCGCCAGAAATCCCACCTCCCCCCAGAGCGCCCGTTGCCATCATGGTGGCCGGACCCGCCGAAGGAACCGAACGTGTTGCCGCCTCCGATCCCGGGACACCCGCAGATATACAGAATGCGCACCGGGCCACGACGTCCTTTCTACGACCACCATGTGACCAACGGCGAGCCTTTCACGATGGAGGTGACAGGACGCGTCTTCCTGCCGGAGCACGGACGATGGGACCAGCTCGCATTGGTGCAGGCCGACCGCCGGGAAGCGGTGCAGGCCAATCTTGACGACGCTTCCCTACGTGCCCGCCTCGACCGAGCTGAAGAGGAGGTGCAGACACAGGATGCGATCATCCGGTCTCTACACGACGAATGGTGTATCTGATCCGCCGGGCGATCAACGTGTAGTTTTAGGTGTGCATGTGGTGTGTTTGTACCAGGAGTTCTAGGCCTTGAATAAAGCTTTTTATTGCAAATGTGGCCAATGCCTCGATCGATACATAGTACATGGCGCGCGCGCAGCCTAACCTACTCGTCGGTTTCGGAGTCGGAGTTGGAGATCGGGCGGTACCGTCTCCGGCACATGCTGTCGTCGAAGACGCTGACACCGAGCCTTCCTTCGCCATCGTACTTGAACACGACGATGTTGCCTGCTTCGATCTGGTGCGCGCGGGCGAAGCACTCCCGGCCGTCGCCGAGGTACAACTGGCTGAGGTGGTCGAACCGCAGATCGACCGAGTATGTGGTGGTCCTGAAACCGTTCGCCCGCAGGATGACAAGCGGGGGTGGTGGGTCGCCGACCAGGGTCACGAACCTGCATGACAGGAGGAGCCTGTTAGTCGGCATGCCAAGGTGGATGGCCACCGCGAACTGGATGCCTGGGTCGACCTCGTCGGGCGACAACGGCGTTGAGGGAGACTGTGGTGGCGCGCTGGCTTGGCCGCGTCCTCCGCGCCTCCCTCGACGTCCACGACCGGCACGCCCTCCCCTCGATCCTTCGCCGTCGACCATGGCTAGGTATAGGGTAGTGACGGAAAGGAGGAGGAGGGAGAGAATGGTGTAGTGTGGTAGTAATTTGTCGCGGGCGGCTAGTTAAAAAAGTCCCGGCATCGGATGCCGGCATGGAGGCCAAAGAGAAGGCATTGAAGCGTCCAGTCAGCCAGTGCGCCGTCTCGTCGCCATTCTGGCATCGACTCTGAATCGCTGTCACGGCCTTTGCGTCTGAATCGGTGCCGCGGTTGCGTCTGAATGGGCGTAGCGGTTGTGCCTGTCGCTGGCGGGTGGGCCACTAGTGCGCTCGTGGAGGACACGCCCGCGACCCGCCCGTACCCGGGATGAACCAGTGGTTATGCAAATTAGGTGCACGGATGGGTCGAGCCGGATGCGTCAGGACGGATGGGCCGTGCCACTGCGGCGCCGTGCACGTCGCGCACATCCGCGCTGACGGTTCGGACACGCCGGGACGGGTTGGGTCGACCCGGTGGATATGCCCTTAGGGCAAAGCTACTCCCCTTGACAATATTTTGATTCGAGGTAAACTATTCTTCGGTTCAACCAACTGTACATTCTACTCCTGAACGGAGATGGAGTACACTACCATTTTTTTTAAAAAAATGACTAGATGACTGGGGAGTAAGCTCTTCTCTCCCCCATCTCTCTTTCTCACATTCCACTCCCTCACCCCGGAGTCTCGCCATGCTCCCTGGCTCCTCCCTCCCTATTCTCTGGCGGCGTCGCCAGCCAGAGGGGAAAGGGGATGGAGACCGGCTCCCTATAGATAGTAGTAGTTTAGGTTTGGGCTTCCTCCGGTGCTTGGGATTTATACCTGATGGCTCTGAAATATAGCCATCTATGGCTATTTTTTTTTTAAATAATACATTTAATTTCATAAATTTCATGAATAATACGCGATCTGAGGGATTACGGGATCTAGCGCGGCGTCGTCTTTTCCAAAACCGACCACGCCGTCTTGTCTTTTGAAGCACCAAAAGGTGTGAGAGTGGGTCCCACCTGGCCGGGCTGTCGGGAGACATCGACTCGTCTTTAATTGAAAAGCCGACCAGCCCTCGTCTTTAATTGAAAATCCATCCAGCCCTCGTCTTTAATTGAAAAGCCTACCAGCCCTCGTCTTTAATTCAACACCCGACCATCCCCTCTTCTTATCCACGCGCACGCCGGCTAGCCCCGCGGGTCCTTCTTCTTCCTCTTCCTCCTAGCTTCTCGTCTTTAATTGAAAAGCTGACAGACCTCGTCGGTTATTCAAAAGCCGACTCTGGCCCTGACACGCCCTGACACCCACCAACATGGTAGTCGGTTTTTCAAAAACAGACTAGTCCTTTCGGCTTTTCAAAAGCCGATACCGCGCTATATTTGATAATCCTTCAAATCGCGTATTATTCGTGAAAATTATGAAAAAATGTACCATTTAAAAAAAATAGCACCATCTACGTCCACATTTAAACTAGATATTATTCATATATTTGATGAAATATCTCTCTAAACCCTGCCACTAATGCCTAATAATCAAAGAGGTATGCAATCTTTTCTTGCTATTTTTCCCTACGCAGATAATGACGTTTGAAGATGGAAATCACTACATTAAAGTCAAAGATACGAGATTTCTAACCACCAGAAGAAACCAGGAGTCGTGGAACGGAGGCAGACGCTTTAACGACCAACTATACGACCGGAATAAAATTCCGGCCGTATAATTGCGGTCGCATAGTTAGCACCACCACCACTAGGTCAAACAGAACAACTTTCGTGAAGGGACCTCTATATAAAGAGGCCTCGGGCGACGAGAAAGGAGAGCTCGACCAGACCATCAACCGATTCCAGATCACCATCCACAATACCAAAGAGCCGCCGGAGGAATAGACTTAGATCTAATCTCCAAACCATTCTCCACCACCATAGCCATATTCCACAACTTGCAATAGTAGATCTCATCTTTGATTGGTGACACTGTAAGACTATTTGCTATCAATATTATGATTTCCACTATAATGTTTATGATCTTTGATCTTATCTCTATGCGTGAGTAATTTTCCTTGGGGTAAGAGCTTCGACCTAGCCATGTAGCTTTTGTGCATGTTATTTCTCATAGATCGGATCATGTATTAGTTTGTATGACATGATGATTATTGTATCCTCTCTTGCCTCAATCCAAGGACTTGATAGGTACCCAAGATCCCGAGGATTGAGCCAGGTATATGGAGTATGAGTAATGACTAATCTGCAGGTTGAGAACCCAGTGACAGAAGGAGTAGTACGGCTATATGTGAGTGATTTACTTGGGATTAACGGTGACGTCACTATGCATATCATTAGTTCTCTTTCTTCTATGGATGAGACTAGTAGGTTATTGTTATAAGCGGTTGCGGAGGCGATAGCAATTATGGATGCACTGCCCACATATAATTTATCTTTCTCTAACAATTATATGTATACTTTATTATTATATTTTGTTTTCATCAGATGTTTTGCACAGCTACAGGTGAAACCGAACGCCCTAGGCCCTCTCTCTCTCCATCATCGACAACAACAAAGACGCAAACTCTTGGTCTGGTAAAAACACAAAGGAATTATAAAACTCCCGAAGGTCCGTTAAAGTAACTTCACTATGCTTCTACTTCCCGAGGATTTGATAAACCTAGGTCTACTAGGGAAAAAGAGCTATACTACATCCGTAATCCGGATCAAAGGTATCAACCCTTTTTCTGGCGCCATTGCCAGGGAAACAATAGTTACCCTGGTGAGGTTAGTAGGAACCTTGCTAGTTTTAATTCTTGTTTTTAATTTTTAGTTTGCTTTCAGTCTTTATTTGAAAAACAAAAAAATTAGTTAGTCTTTAAATTCTTCTTTTTACTGTTATAAGTCTCTATTTAGGAAAACCCAAAAACATAGGAAATATGGCTGAAAAGAAGCTTGCGGAGTTTTCTACTCCCAATAATGGTTATTTGCATACTCCTATTACCCAGCTAGTAATTACTGCTGATGATTATGAAATTAAGCCCCATTATTTAAGTTTGGTTCAACAGAATCAATTTGGAGGCTCTGCTGTTGAGGACGCAGGTATGCATTTGAATACTTTCACTAAAATATGTGATATGATGCGCATAAAAGATGTTGACCCCGATGCGGTCAAATTGCGCTTATTTCCTTTCTCTCTTAGAGGAAGAGCAAAAGAATGGTTTCTATCTTTGTCTAGAAATACTATTACATCATGGGTGGAATGTACTTCTTTATTTCTGACTAAATGGTTCCCAGATGTAAAGGCTATGCATCTGAGATCTAATATTACTGGTTTTAGACAGAAAGAGCGTGTGCCACTAGCGCTTGCATGGGAGAGGATGAAAGAATGTATGAGAAACTATCCCAGCCACGGGATGGAAGATTGGTTAATCCTCCATTTATTTTATAATGCTCTTAACCCTGTATCCAAATCTATGCTTGATACTGCAGCTGGAGGAACATTTATGGATAAACATATTACCGCAGCAAAGCAACTGCTAGACAATATGCAAGACAACCATGCCCAATGGCATGTGGATAGATCAAACACAAAGAAGGTGAACTCTGTCTCACCACAAGAAAATGAAAAACTCAATGCTAAGCTGGATGAGCTCATATTAGCCGTAAAAGGTAAGGAAAGCCCAGCAAGAGCCATCCCTGAATCAAATATTGAAGAAATAGACTTCATAGCTCGTAATGATTACAACCCTGCTTGGAAGAAGAACTATAATCCTAATTTTCATAAACATTATTCTAGTCCTACAAGTAACTCTAATAATAATATAGGAACTAGTAATGGTAGTCTCCAAGAAACACTTAGGTCTTTCATAGACTCACAAAATGAACAAAAAAATATTCTTGTTAAGATAACGGAGAACCATGATGCTATGCTTGATAAATTATCTAACCAAGCAGTTATTTTGAGAAATGATTTGGAAGCCCTCCAAGAAAGAACGAGGATTGTTGAGGTACAGCTAGGTAAGATAACCGAGAGTCAAACTCTCATTCTAGATAAATTTGCAGGTAAAGCTGACCCCAATCCTGTTGAAGACCTCAAGATGATAATTATCCAAAGGGAGGAGCCAGAAGAACTTGATTATAGTAATGCCCCTTCACCAAATTACACCGTTGAAGATCTTGTAAAAAGGAAAAATGTCAAGATTCCGGTAAGTGAAGGAAACAAGGAAGCAATGTACCAACACTTCGTTACTCAAGTAGCAATAATGGTACGTGAGCTTGAGGAAGAATATAAGAACATCGCTGAAAAATTTCCTATGAAACTTGATGATATATTTGAGCCTACAATTAAGATTAAAATTGGGACCAATGATATATTTCTTTTCCAAGTAGAGACTATTTGATGACCAACTATATGGCAGGAACAAATTATTCCGGCGGTATAGTTCTGGTCGTACAGCTGCGCCACCAGGTGGAAACCGTAAAATTCTGACAGCAGGCCAACTATACGGCCGAAACACATTGTTCCGACCATATAGTTCCGCCCGTATAGTTGCGTCCGACCACAAAATCGCACGAAAAGGTACCTCCAACCTCAAAACTTCAATTCTTTTTCTCTCTTCTACCTCCAAACTCTCTCAAAACCTCAAGGGATCTTCATCTCTACTCAATTTCATTCGATTTCCTTGCACACAAGTGATCTACGGTATGTTTCTCCTCCGATCCTCCAACTACTTTTTGCAAATTCATCTTCGATCTATTGTCATTATCAATCTAGGGTAAGACCTACTATGAACTAATTATCATGATTATCTTGCCTAGATTATTATTTTGAGGGGACTCTTTAGTGTGCTATAATGAGGAATATGTCATGCTTATTATTGATTAGATCAAAGAGTTTTATTTTTGTCTTTATTTATTATTATAGAAGATGAACACTAGGAGCCAAACTCGTGCTCGTGCCGCCGCTAGCGCTTCTCGTGCTGTCACTCAAGAACGCATGGGGATACAGTTCAGGAATGAGATCCAACATGATCGCTTCAACAAGATCAAGAACCGATAAGTGCAGACAACCAAGTGGGCTTGCCCCATCATATTGAACCAACTTGGTATTTTTAATGACTTCAATTTACTTTGCAATAGAGCTGGCCTGCAAAGCTTTGTATACAATGATGTGCCTACTTATTGTTGGTTAACTATTGAATTTTTAAGTTCTTTGCAAAGCACCATTAAACTATGGCATAGAGAGGACACGATTTCTTTCCGACTCATGAACAACAATTACACTTTAATACTAGATGAATGGTGTGCATGTTTTAATCTTCCAAACAATGATGTTAATGCTTTACGTGCATCCTTTACTCGCTTAGACCCTTCCCCTGAACAATATTATAATGGAATAAGCTTCACTTCTAGAGTGAAAAAGGGGAAGAATATTCAACATCCTACAATTCGCTATTTGTTTTATGTTATTGCTAACACCTTGCAGGCAAGAAATGAGTTCACAAGACTCAATGAGGAGGACATCTTAGTCCTCGCAAAATCTACTTACACCAACTGTGACTTGTCACTCAACTTGGGCGCAATCCTTGTGCGCTACCTAGAGCACCAATCCTCCCAAAACCAAGGACCAATCACTGGTGGATGAGTCATCACTGTGCTTTCCATTGCCCTAGGCATCGACCTAGGTGAGTTGCAACCTGTGCTAGGTGAGCGACTTCTTGGTTTATCTACTTTAATGGTTGTGGAATGCTCACTAGGAGAGGTGGTATTTACTACTTGCATATTGCTGGAGCTAGGTGTCTCTATCCTGCTCCTATGCCTAATGGTCTTTTCTCTATCGAGGAAGGATGTTTGCTATATGACTTGCAGGTTGAGAAACACCAACCCGATGAGGATGAGGACCAAGAAGAGGAGCAAGAAGTTACTTACCAAGAGGAGCAGCCACCAACCCGGTTCGCTACATACCAAGACTTCCAAGAACTTGGAGGGACTATGGAGAGGATGCATAACCTCTCTTTGAACCTCCGAGGATCAACTAGTAATCTATCAACTCAATTTGCGAACTAGAGTAACGACTTTTTCCCGCCACCACATTGATTTGAAGGGCTTGCAAAAGCCTAAGCTTGGGGAAGTTTTCATAATTATCGTTATTTGGCATTCATTTGCTTTTATTTATTTCAAGGTTATGTTTTTAATTCGAGTTTATAAACACTCGTATTGGTTTCCCCAACACTTTATCTTTAGTTATTTCTATTTGTTTTCGAGATTTTCTAGCCAAGCTTTGCCGCCAATTTTCGATTCTTTAATTCCCTCTCTCAAAAACAACAAAAAGATTTCTCCATTTATCTTTAGTTTCCCTCTTTGTTTTTTCTTTCTGCCTCGAGGTTCTCATATACTTGCAGGAAGAGTGATTGACTTCGAGTTTCCAAGAAACAAATCAAAAGGGAAGAGAGAAGTGGAACCAAACATGAGAGGTACTCCTTATGACTCCCCACTTTTGAAGTTTGAGAAACCCATGCTAGTTAGTAGTAAATGTTGAGATATTATATTGGTGGAGTGAGTCTTTATATTGTAGTAAAGTTTTGTTTGCATGGGTATTTGATTGGGTACGTTTTGTTCCAGCTCTTGTAGTTAACCAAGTCTTGCCTAAAAATTTGCTAAACAATTGTATTAAGAAAAAGTCTCACAATTGAAGGTTTGGATGTTGTAGTTCTTAGTCTTGAGGGCTTATTTCTAGAGACACTCAACACCACAGAAAATAATGATTGACTTGATAGCTCTCTTCAAAAGGATTTGTTTGATTGAATTAATGTTTAGCGGTTTTTGTGAGCATGCCAAAGTTTGACTTGTTAATCATAAGAATGATATAGCTTTATGCGTGTCAAACTTCATGGGATGCCAACAACTTCGCTGGCCTACGAACGATCTTCATGAAGGAAACTCCTAGATTTCGGCTATGAGTTGATTAAACATTTGTAACAACAATGCTATAGTGGGTAAGATTCTTGGCACTTTCGGGTAGTTGTGTTCATGATGGAATCACTCCTTTGGCTTATATGAGTAATCATTGTGAAAAAGGAACAAAAATCTTAGTGATGCCACGAGTGTCCATCACAGCCCAATAAACTAATATTTTTTTTGGCATGCTCTCAATTACTCAAGAACTGAAATTCTTAAAGGACAATGAATGGCAAAGTAGTGCTTGAAAGGTCTTGATTTATTGATGTGGGAGAATTGAGATACTCTAGTATATGCTTTTCATGACAACTCCACACTCTCAATTTTATATGATCATACTTTATTATTTAAAAGCAAGCCTATGAGTTGATTACATGACATGGAATAAAGTTTACTCATTTGAATCATCCATGTTAACAATAATTTTGCTGCGCTATAAATATGCATAAAACCTGTATGATATGCTTGCCATTACTCTATCTATGCTGAAGTTTTTCAGATTTATAAAGTGGAGGAAACATGAGACTATCAATCATGAGTAAGATCATCATCTCGTTATTTCAGTTTAAATGTTGAGGTCCTTTTTGATATTTGGTTTTATTGCTCGAGGACGATCAAGTTTAAGGTTGAGGAGGTTGATGGCTCTGAAATATAGCCATCTATGTCCATATTTAAACTGGATATTATTCATATATTTGATGAAATATCTCTCTAAATCCTGCCACTAATGCCTAATAATCAAAGGGGTATGCAATCCTTTCTTGCTATTTTTTCCTGCACAGATAATGACGTTTGAAGATGGGAATCACTATATTAAAGTCAAAGATACGAGATTTACAACAACCAGAACAAACCAGTAGTCATGGAACGGAGGCAGATGCTTTAATGACCAACTATACGACCGGAAGAAAATTTTGGCCGTATAGTTGCGGTCGTGTAGTAGGCACCGCCACCGCTAGGTCAAACAGAACAACTTTCATGAAGGGACCCCTATATAAAGAGACCTCGGACAATGAGAAAGGAGAGCTCGACCAGACCATCAGCCGTCTCCAGATCTCCATCCACAACACCGAAGAGCTGCCAGAGGAATAGACTCAGATCTAATCTCCAAACCATTCTCCACCACCATAGCCATATTCCACCACTTGCAATAGTAGATCTCATCTTCGATTGGCGACATTGTAAGACTATTTGCTACCAATATTATGATTTCCACTACAATGTTTATGATCTTTGATCTCATCTCTATGTGTGAGTAATTCTCCTTGGGATAAGGGCTTCGGCCTAGCCATGTAGCTTTTGTGCGTGTTATTTATCATAGATTGGATCATGTATTAGTTTGTATGACATGATGATTATTGTATCCTCTCTTGCCTTAATCCAAGGACTTGTTAGGTACCCAAGACCCCGAGGATTGAGCCAGGTATAGGGAGTATGAGTAATGACTAATCTGCAAGTTGGGAACCCTAGTGATAGAAGGGGTAGTACGGCTGTATGTGAGGGATTTACTTGGATTAACGGTGACATCACAATGCATATTATTAGTTCACTTTCTTCTATGGATGAGACTAGTAGGTTATTGTTGTAAGCGGTTGCGGAGGCGATAGCAATTATTGATGCACTACCCACATATAATATATCTTGCTCTAACAATTACATGCATACTTTATTATTATCTTTTATTCCCATAAGATGTTTTGCATAGCTATAGGTGAAACCGAACGCCCTAGACCCTCTCTATCCATCCTTGACAACAACAAAGACGCAAACTCTTGGTCCAGTAAAAACACAAAAGGAATTCTAAAACTCCTAAGGGTCCGTTAAAGTAACTTCACTACGCTTCTGCTTCCCGAGGATTCGATAAACCTAGGTCTACTAGGGAAAAAGAGCTATACTACATCCATAATACAGATCGAAGGTATCAATGCCCATAGTTTGGAACAGAAATCTGGATCTTCATTTTTTTGAAGGAGTATATATTAATATCAACAAATATACCAATTACACCCAGCCTCTACAACAACGCAGTGCCCTAACGGCATTATGGATGCACACAGCTAAAAAAGAAAAAGAGAAATTACAAAAAAGAAAAGCTCCACTACAACAATGTATTCCTTGTAACAACAATACTAATACCACCATAACAGCACCAGAAGTCTCCAATAAGGGAACAGTGCACAAGCGCCCTCGTCGCCTGATCATAGATCTTAGGTTTTCACCATGAAGAAAGTCCTTGCTCGCAAAACAATGCCTTCAACAAGTCCATTCCCAGGCACAACCAATTAAGGCCAGACCTTGGATTTTCACCCTACAAGATCAGACACTAAACGTCTCATGTGCTACTGCCCCCACTAACAAGCCGCTGCTATAAAACACGGATCAACAAGCCAGTTACTCAGCGCCGAAGACTCGAACCAACTATGCTAGCCCTCAAATCTCTGCTTTCATGACATTCTCCACCATTGACTTCACCATGGACCGACAAAGAAAATGTCCAATGATGGTACAGGCAGCAGAGCTTCGCAACACTCCCTCTGAAACCAAACGGTCAGAAAATGCACGGGTGCGCACGACCGAATCCCATCCGACCAGCATTCTCCAGGCATGAGTGCCCATGGGAGATCGCCAGTGGAGCATTCTGGAACCCGACAATCCTCACAGTTCAGCAACGGCATGCAACCACCAGTTCTTTGTCTTTGCGCATGAGAAACCAAGGGCTACCGCCATTATACTCGAGACTCGCAAGCCCCCACGCCGCTAGCCTCCTCCAGCATGACGGCAACACAAAGAAGCAACAAGAAAGCTAAGTCGAAATGGACGAACCCCCTGCAACAGCAGCCCTACTGGGATCCAACAACGTTGAACATGACCCAAGGCCTAGATGTGTCCACCAGAAACCCAGATCGCTGCTGCCAGTGACCATCGCCGCTACCGGTAGCCACCATGGCGGAGCCTTGCCACCTCTACGATGTTGCCCTGCTGGAGAAGTCAAGCCACAGCTGACAAGCAGCACCATGCAGTGCACTCCACCACCGCCGCCACGTAACCCCCCATGCAATGTGGCCGAGGCCACCTCTCCGGCCCACCTTCATTTGACGGGATGGGCGCCGCCACCACCGCCATCACCGGCGGCAGCGGCGGCCGCTGCTTACAGATCAGCGTCGAGAGGAGGGATTGTAGGGAGGGTCTTCTAGAGCCGCCAGGGAGGGAGGCGGCCCGGGAGGAGGGTTTTCGTTAGAGGGTTTGATTTGTGGTTGGATCTCAACAGTACACTACTAGGAAATACCTCTTTAGTGGCGCATGGATTTTATCTTTCTGTGGCGCATATGTGATGTGCCACTGTTACGTCGCCACTGATATCTACTTTCTGTGGCGCACAGAAATGTCAAACTTCTGTGGCGCATTTCTGCATATGCGCCACACGAATGTTTTCAGTGGCGCATACACTCCCATGCGCCACATAATGTATATACGCCACAAACACCTTTACTATATGCGCCACTGACTATATTACATGCATTCAAAGTAGAATACATTCCTGGTGTATAATCAAGTATTTATACAGTATTTATCCAAATCAGTATAAACAGTACATTGTACATATAGTAGATGAAAACCAACATATAATACAAACACAAGTATAATATCATCACACTTAGAGCCCGATCAAGATACATATATAGTGTCAAGTGGCAAATTTTTACACAAGTGCCGAATACAAAGTTCATATCATCTCACATTACAAATATGAAGTGGTCACCGCCTACACTAGGATCAAACAGAATACAGCTGTGATGATGGTGAGCAAGAGCATGAGCCCGACCAATATCTTCATCCGGTTCTTCTTCCATAGTTGGTTCCTCCACTTGGCTACCTCCTCCTCTCTAGTCGCGTATCCTTTGTAGCTGTTGCTGCTGAACTTGTTCACTTGTTTGTGACAGTTCTCCTACTCCTTGTAGACTCTTGGAAGCCGACCCATGTACACCACATACCAGCTCGTCGCTATCTCTATAGACGACAAGGCATATTAGTAAAACATGCAATGAAAAGAATTAATAAAGGGTTCACATGCGTATATATATGTTCACAAAATATAAAACAAAGGATCCATAAACCTAAAAGATAGCATCGCAATCATCATAGAAGTAATAAGTTCAACGACAACACGGCCACAATATAGTTAAGTCTAGCAACAATGATCGATTCGACCACAAGATAGTAAAGTTTATGACACACACACTATAGGCGTCCATCGAGAATATACACACACTTGATCATGCTAGACACACATCGATCATGAAGACTTCTTCTTCTCGCTCGGCTTTGGGAACGGTTGATAGCCCTCTTTCGTCATCCACGTCCTTGTGTCACCCTGCTTACGGAGGCGTTCTTCGATCTCCCTCTTACTCAACCCTCTGGCTTGTTGTAGGCCCCCCTTGTGTTGACATCTTCAACGATGATTTGCGACAACTTCATTTGAATGCGATGGAAGTATTCTCTAAGATCATCATCGTCGCTTCGCGCCAAAGTTTCGGCCCATCCTCAGAGACTAGATGGCAGCGTTAGTTTCTGGCAATCCCGAACATAGCATTTAAGGTGATGGAGGACGTAGAAGGCCTCCTTGGCGCTACCAGTAGCCGACTGCTTGACGTAGGGGAACTCGAGCACATGCTTGAACACGTGTTTGCCATCCTTGATACATTCCCCCTTATCTACGAAGGTGCATCCCTTCTTGGCGTAGCACTCGAGAGCCTCATTGAGAACTCCCCTTATTCTGGTGTAGTCTTTCTTCTTCGTCAAACTCCCCGAGTTGAAATACGTGGCTAGCGAATACCTCGGGGCAAGGATGATGAGTGTGCAGTATTTGTCTCTGTGTAACATAATTGGAATGGAATGTTGGAAAAAGAGCAAAGGAAGAAATCTATAAGAAATGCATAAGTCACGACAGCGAGCGAGTGTGTACTTACTCGGGAAAGCAAGGCAAAAGAAGTGTGTCCTTCCTCTTGTTGTCCACCATGAATTTCTCCAGGTACGCTGATGGCTCAAAATATATCGAGCTCGTTGGGAACCCCAAGAGGAAGGTATGATGAGCACAGCAGCAAGTTTTCCCTCAGTTATGAAACCAAGGTTATCGAACCAGTAGGAGCAAGGAAACAACTGCAAGGTGTTACAGTGAGGTTGTCAATCTCACCGGTTTTGCTGAACACAAAGGATTAAATGTATAGTGTGGAAGATAGTAATTGCTAGCAGAAAGTAAATAGTAAACGGTAAACAGTAGATGGTATATGAATGGTAAAAGCATGGACCGAGGTCCATAGTTCACTAGAGGTGTTTCTCCTTAAGATAGATAACATGCTAGGTGAACAAATTACAGTAGGGCAATTGATAGATTTGAGAAAGCATAACAATGCATATACTAGACATCTTGATTCCTATGAGATTTGATTGGGCATTACAACATCATACATAGACCGTAATCCAACTGCATCTATGACTAATAATCCACCTTCAGGTTATCATCCGAACCCCTTCCAGTATTAAGTTGCAAGCAACAGATAATTGCATTAAGCAAAGTGTGTAAAGTAAACAATATGATCGCCCCATGGAAAAAGGATTGTTGTTTTCTCCCTAGTAGCAACAGCACATCTACAACCTTAGAGATTCCTGTCACTTCCCCAGATTACTAGAGGCATGAACCCACTATTGAGCATAAATACTCCCTCTTGGAGTTGCTAGCATCTACTTGACCAAGATAGCTACTAACGATGGAGAGCATGCAAGATCATAAATAACATAGACATGATAGAATCAATAATCAATCTGAAATAGCATCTCAATATCCATCGGATCCCCGCAAACACAACATCTAGGATTACAAATAGATGATCTTGATCATGAACAGAGCTCACAAGATCTAAACATGATAGCACAAAGGAGGAGAACCAACCATCTAGCTAATACATGGACCCGTAGTCCAAGGGTGAACTACTCATGCATCACTCCGGAGGCTTGCATGGCGACGAAGAAGGCCTCCAAGGTGATCTCTCCCCTCCGACAGGGTGTCGGGAAGAGCTTTGGACCCCCTGATCTAGGGATGGAGATGATGACGGCTACAGACTCTTTCATGGATTTTTTATCGGGTACCTAGGGTTTTCGTCCTTGGAGGCTTTTATAGGCAAAGGGGCAAGGTCGGTGGAGCACCAGGGGGCCCACACCCCTTGGTGGTGCGCCCCCTAGGCCGCGCCGCCACCAGGTGTGGCCGCCCTGGTGCGCCACTTCGTCTCCCCTTCGGTCTTCGTATTGCTTCGGGTAAAATATTGACTTTGGCTTTTGTCCCCTCCAATTCCGAGAATATTTCTTTACTAGCTTTTCAGAAACCAAAAACAGCAGAAAACAAACAACTAGCACTGTGGCATCTTGTTAATAGGTTGGTTCTAGAAATGTATAAAAATACCTCAAAGTGTGAACAAAACATAAGAAAGTAGATACTAAACAAGCATGGAACATCAAAAATTATAGATACGTTTACGACATATCAACATCCCCAATCTTAACTCCTGCTCGTCCTCGAGTAGGTAAGTGATAAAAAAGAAAGAATACTTTTGAGGTGACATGCACCATCATATTTGTAAAGCATTGATAGCTGAGATCAAAGTATTCTAAACATAAGCATGAAAGATAGAGTTCTAACAATAAGACATAGAAACTATGTTGTAACATGAAAAGGTACAAACAAAAGATCATGAATAACAATGCATTGAAAGACGTTTGTTTGTTTCACATATAGAAAACATAATAAGAGTGGTATTCATCTTGTCCCTCATGGTATAGCAAAACATAAATGCATAGGACACCTTCAAAGTTCATAAGGGTGACGAGATACAAATAATTTAAGAACAAGAAATATCAAAGTTACGAATCAATCAACAAGTTTTGGGACAATGCACATTAAACTAAGAATGACCACTATGCTCTCTCAATAGGTGCATAAAGATAGAAGATGTAGACTCAACATAAAAGTAAAAAGAAAGGCCCTTCGCAAAGGGAAGCAGAGATTCAAGTTTTATAAAGAGCTTCCAAAAATTATGGTACTTATTAGCTTTCAACTCTCATTTCCCCTATAATAAGCATCTTGAGGTGATTAAGGTTAAAGTGACACAAATATGAAGATATGCTTGACAAGTTATAAGTTGAAAATCTCATGCCCATGCTTACGAGTACCGAACCTCATGCTACTCAACTTTAGTCACGAGTAAGTTCTTGTCATTGTAAGTACATGTGTATCATAGAGAACCGCCAACGGGATACCCCTCGCCCCATGATATAGGAGTTATCCCATATCAAAATGACAAGGCAACAGACAATGAGAATCTCAGTGATCTTTTTATTTGCTATTTGCATAGGTTTTTATCGAGGATGCTTCATAGAATGCTCACTATGGTTATGCTGCAAGTTTCCACCATGATTAGGCATGGCTTAGGCTAGCCGCCCAAGTGTTTCTCTAACACACATACAAACTCCATGAGCTTACAATCTTCCCCTTTATTTCACACGTCGGGATCCATAAAAGATCATGATATCAACTGAATAATAAGTGCAATGTTGAAAGCGTTCCCCATGACAACATGGTTCCGCTAATTCACAACTTATAAAGTGCAAGCATATATGAAACATAGATGGAAACAATGGTTAAAGTTTATTAAGTGCAAGAAAGTAAAGTGTGCATCTTTGTGAGAGATTTAATCACTAATTTTCACATAACAAGTTTAATTCGGGAGGTAGATAAAAGCATGAATATACATGGAATGGTGTAACACACCATGCATAGGAATTTATAGTGGAGTCTTTGGAATAACTTGGTTTTCTTGGGGGTTGGATGCATGAGTGGAACTCATACTTGGTACAGGTGGAGGCTAGCAAAAGACTGGGAGCGACCAACTAAGAGAGCAATAATGGCCATAATCATGCAAAGCGACAAAACATTATTAATTAAAGCATAAAGTGATATTACAAGTCATAAACTAAATGATCATAGAGGCTAAGGTGACTTTTTCATAGTCTTAACATGGTGTAAGCATGCGCCAAGTCAACCCAAATAAAGCATCAAAGGAGAATACCACAATATTATGTTTTTAAATGATAAAACAACGCATGATTCTTTCAAGGCACATTAAGCAATCTCAATTGTTTGGAACAAGTCATGCTACAGCAATAATCACTAAGAATAAAGCCAAAAGAATATCAAACATGACATGATAAAGTCTAGGCCATAGTCTAAACAAGCTCCTTTTGTACCACTTATAAGCATGCAACTTCCTACTCTTTTCCAACCATCAATCAACTTATTTGAAACCACCATATGAATGCGGGGGTCGAACCAATTTATTTAAGCAAACTAAACAAAATAAAGCTAAAACCAAAAATGAAGACGCTCGAAGAACAACACAATTGTGCATGAAACAATAAAAATGAAGTGTTTGGAAGAAAACCTGAGATTTTTATTGATGAAGAAGGGGATGCCTTGGGCATCCCCAAGATTTGACGCTTGTACTTCTTGAATATTTGTTGGGGTGACACGGGTGGCATCCCCAATCTTGAGCTTTTTTCCATACTTCATCTCATCACATTATTCTTTCCTACACTTTAAAATTTCCTTCATACAAAACTTCACACAATCTTCATTAGCAGCATTAGTGTATTCAAGATCATAAGTCTTTAGGTTCAGTTTCAACACAAGCAAATCTTCCATTATAACACAATCTACTATAGCAATTCCTTCTAAAAGCTCAGGTGATCAAAGAGAACTCAAAGAGAAAGAGATTAAGAGGGAAATGCAAATAATGGCAGAAATCTGTTAAAACAGACCAGCAGGTAAAAGCCGATTTTTTCGAAGACCTTATGTTGCTCAAATCGAAAAGTGATAAACTAACGAAATTTAGATAATAACCTGGGGCATAAGAAAAAAAAATTACAGCTCAATCCGACGTACAGGGCTATTTCACGATTTTTTATAGTGAAGCACAAAAATCTATTTCGGGACAACAACTTTCCCAAGTCTTACTTCTCTCTCATTAGAGGTTATTCTTGGCACAAAAACCACACAAAAAGGATAAGGAGAGGTTATTACTGAAGCAATAACTTCCAAGACTCAACAAAATAAAAATTTACTGAATAAAAATTTGGGTTATCTCCCAATAGTGCTTTTCTTTAACGCCTTTCAGCTAGGCATGAGAGCAAGATTCAAGTATTTTCAAATGAAGAATCATTAAGAGAAAATTTTGTTTTAATAGGAGAGTCAAAAGGTATCTTTTCTCTCTTCTTAGGGAAGTGTTCTATACCTTTCTTGAATGGGAATTGATATTTAATGGTGCCTTCCTTCATATCAATAATGGCACCAACAGTTCTAAGAAAAGGTCTTTCCAAAATAATAGGACAAGAAGCATTGCATTCAACATCCAAAACATAGAAATCAACGGGGACATAGGTATTGTTAACCATAATAAGAACATCATTAATACTTCCATGAGTTTATTTTTAGCATTATCATCAAGTTGGACATCTAAATAACAATCTTTCAATGGTGGCAAAACAAGCATTTCATAAACCTTTCTAGGCATAATAGAGACACTGGTACCAAGATCACATAAAGCTTTGAGATCAAAATCATTCACTTTCATATTAATGATGGGTTCCCAACCATCTTCTAATTTCCTAGGAATAGAAGCTTTATGTTTCAATTTTTCTTCTTTAGTTTTTATGAGAGCATCTGTAATGTGTTTTGTAAAGGCCATATTCATAGTCCTAGCATTAGGACTTTTAGCAAGCTTTTGTAGGAACATAATTACTTCAGAAATATTGCAACCATCAAGATCAAAATCAACATTACCATCCAAGGTAGTAGAATTATTGTCTCCCATATTAATGGGGACTTCATGTGGTTTGCTAGCATCAACATTAGTGGTGATGATAGTACAAATACTACTATTTCTAGGAATTTCATCTTCTCTTTCCCACTTAGCATGCAATTCAGCCATCAGTCTAACATTTTCATCAATTCTAACTTTTATGGCATTAGTAGCAGCAAAGGGATTTTCTATAGTTTTAGGTTTAGCAGCCATTTTATTAATCAAAGAGGATTGTGCTTCAGACAAAGATGATATTTTTTTCAGCATTCAGAAATTTTTCCTCAACAGTTTTATTGAAAGCAGTTTGTTTACTAATAAAATCCTTAAGCATGACTTCAAGTTCAGAGGGTGCACTTCTATTGTTGTTGTAGGAATTTCCGTAAGCATTACCATTATTGGGAGGATATGGCCTATAATTATTACTACCAAAATTGTTCATGTAAGCATTGTTGCTAAAATTATTATTTCTAATGAAGTTCACATCAACTTGCTCTTCTTGAGCAACCAAAGAGGCTAAGGAAACATGATTTGGATCAATATGATCTTTTCCTTTAACAAGCATAGACATAATAACATCAATTTTATCACTCAAGGAGGAGGTCTCTTCAACAGAATTTACCTTCTTACCTTGTGGAGCTCTCTTAGTGTGCCATTCAGAATAGTTAACCATCATGTTATCAAGGAGCTTTGTTGCAGCACCCAAAGCAATGGTCATAAAGGTGCCTCTAGCAGAAGACTCCAATAGATTTCTTGAAGAATAATTCAGCCCTGCATAAAAGGTTTGGATAATCATCCAAGCAGTCAGTCCATGAGTGGGAAAATTCTTTACCAAAGACTTCATTCTTTCCCAAGCTTGAGCAACATGTTCATTATCAAATTGTTTAAATTTCATTATTTCACTTCTCATAGATATAATCTTACCAGGAGGATAGTATTTTCCAATGAAAGCATCTTTGCATTTAATCCAAGCATCTTTAGCTTTTCCTCTCAAAGAGAAAGGAAACAGTTTAAGCTTAATAATATCTCCATCTATATCCTTATGTTTTTGCATCTCACAAAGTTCAACAAATTTATTAAGGTGAGCAACAACATCATCGGTACCAGCACTAGAGAATTGTTCTTTCATAACAAGATTAAGCAAAGCAGGTTTAATTTCAAAGAAAGCAGCTTCAGGAACAGGTGGAGCAATAGGTGTGCAAATGAAATCATTGTTGTTTGTGCTAGTGAAATCACACAACTTATTGTTTTCAAGAGTAGTCATTTTTTTAAGATTAAGGCAAGCCAATAGAAATAGAGACTAATTTTTTTTTTGTGTTTTTGATAAAAAGAAACAAGCAAAACAAAGCAAAAATAAACTAACCAAAACAAAAAAACAAAGTAAAGAGATTGGTTGTGAGAGACTCTCCTTGTGAAGCTATCCTTAAATCCCCGACAACAGCACCAGAAAAAAGGCTTGATGGCTCAAAATATATCGATCTTGTTGGGAAACCCAAGAGGAAGGTATAATGAGCACAACGGCAAGTTTTCCCTCAGTTATGAAACCAAGGTTATCGAACTAGTAGGAGCAAGGAAACAACTTCAAGGTGTTTCTAGCAACTTGGAATCCTGCACAACACAACCACAGAACTTTGCCCCAACTTACAGTGAGGTTGTCAATCTCCCCAGTTTTGCTGAACACAAAGGATTAAACATATAGTGTGGAAGATAGTAATTGCTTGCAGAAAGTAAACAGTAAACGGTAAACAATAGATGGTATATGAATGGTAAAAGCATGGACTGGGGTCCATAGTTCACTAGAGGTGTTTCTCCTTAAGATAGATAGCATGCTAGGTGAACAAATTACAACGGGGCAATTGACAGATTTGAGAAAGCATAACGATGCATATACTAGACATCTTGATTCCTATGAGATTTGATTGGGCATTACAACATCATACATAGACTGTAATCCAACTGCAAATATGACTAATAATCCACCTTCAGGTTATCAATCTGAACCCCCTCCAGTATTAAGTTGCAAGCAACAGATAATTGCATTACACATTGCGTGTAAAGTAAACAATACGATCGCCCCATGGACAAAGGATTGTTGTTTTCTCCCTAGTAGCAATAAAACATCTACAACCTTAGAGATTCCTGTCACTTCCCCAGATTACTAGAGGCATGAACCCACTATCGAGCATAAATACTCCCTCTTGGAGGTGCTAGCATCTACTTGGCCAAGATGGCTACTAACGATGGAGAGCATGCAAGATCACAAATAACATAAACATGATAGAATCAATAATCAATCTGAAATAGCATCTCAATATTCATCGCATCCCCGCAAACAAAACATGTAGGTTACAAATAGATGATCTTGATCATGAACGGAGCTCACAAGATCTAAACATGATATCACAAAGGAGGAGAACCAACCATCTAGCTACTACATGGACCCTTAGTCCAAGTATGAACTACTCACGCATCACTCCGGAGGCTTGCATGGTGATGAAGAAGGCCTCCAGGGTGATTTCTCCCCTCAAGTAGGGTGCCGGGAAGAGTTTCGGATCTCCCCGATCTAGGGATGGAGATGACGGCGTCTATAGACTCTTTCGTGGATTTTTGATCGGGTACCTAGGGTTTTCGTCCCGGGAGGCTTTTATAGGCGAAGGGGCAAGGTCGGTAGAGCACCAAGGGGCCCACACCCCCTGGTGGCGCCCCCAGGTCACGCCGCCACCAGGTGTGGCCACCCTGGTGCGCCACTTCGTCTACCCTTCGGTCTCCGTATTGCCTCGGGTAAAATATTAACTTTCGCTTTTGTCTCGTCCAATTCCGAGAATATTTCTTTACTAGCTTTTCTGAAACCAAAAACAGCAGAAAACATGCAACTGACACTGTGGCATCTTGTTAATAGGTTAGTTCCAGAAAATGTATAAAAATACCCTAAAGTGTGAACAAAACATAAGAAAGTAGATACTAAACAAGTATGGAAAATGAAAAATTATACATACATTTACGATGTATCATACGTCGTCGCCTTGGTCCGTGTCTCTGATCCTTCGGCCAACTGGCTATCCCGCATATAGTAGGGATCCACTATCGTGACTTGCGGGGTACTCTCTCTCTTGATCTTCATCACCAGATTGAGTGCGTATTGGCGGACCAAGTTATAGTCCAACCGTTTCGAGAGAAACAACTTGAAGATGTCCTCATACGCTATGAAGAATAGATCCGCGGGAGCTTCATTGACAAAGCCCACGTCCGATGGTACCTTCGCCGTGAAAACTGGGTAATTTGGATCTTTGTCTTTAAGAAGGAGGCCCTCTAGTGTCTTGACACCCTCATGCAAAGTTAACATGGGTCCAACCGCAATATGGAGGAGATCCGGAGTCAATATCGGATCACCAGCTACATGCACTCGAGGCAAGCCATATTGTGTGGATGGTATGATGACAGCGTCCTGAGCCCGGATCCTCTTCAGAGGAGGCTGGCTCGCAGCCTTCTTATTAGCATTATTACCTCTCTTCCTATGCTTCTTGTTCGCCACAGGGTCCTCCACTGCCATCTGCCCATCGGCCGCCTTTCGAAGTGCGTTAGGGCTGAAAACCAATCCTGGTTTTTCCTGTGGTGGATCGGTGGCCGGAGGCATCTCTTGAGAAAAACCATGGAAGACCAGGTGTTGCGTGCATGTATTGGGCCGACCAGCTTGATGGCCGCGAGCTATGAAGGGTTCTTCATCCATAGAAGGCATATACAATCCTTTGTCAGTGTTGGTGTCGATGAAGTTGTCAACGTTGACCAATTCATCACAATCTACGTGGGTGCCATCATGTGGTGGTGGTAGCGGGAGTGATGACGGTTGCGGTGCAACGTCTTTGCCATGGGGCGGTACACACGCACCCAAAAGTTGCTCGTGACGATTGGTGGTGGCGACGACAACTGGCTTCCGAGGAGGTGGCCAGACGATCGACCGAGAGGTGGCGCTAGTGCTCCCCCCGCAAGACGAATCTGGGTCTTCGTCCATGTCAAGGGCCAGTTGTAGCATTCTCCAATGGTCTTGTGTTCGTTGGCTCCCTGATGTTAAAAGGGGGGTCCATGTCGTCGCACCCTGGCAACACTCGAGCCAACCTGACCCTCATCACGTCATCATACATTTGATTGTTGTGCATCGTGTGGCCCGCCGGTTGTATGAGAGTGCCCTTGGCAATATCCTTCAACTCACCGCTGACATATTTAATCAGGAGTACGCAAGAAGTGTCCTAAGGCAAAACATGTTGGGCATCATGAGATGGCAGCAGTCATCAAAGGCATAAAGGAGATGATGTGCACTAACTAATTAGTTACCTTGGTGATGGCATTAAGATCGGCTAACGTAGAGACACGACCGATGCCGGCGGCCGGCCTATCATCATCTGCATTCTCCCGCTCGGGTGACTCACGAAGCACCACCGTCATCGGTTGCGCCTTGGTATCTTTGGCGGGAGGGGCGTCGGTGCGACCAAAACGAGCGGCTGTGTCCCGACGTTGACGGCCGACGGGGTCACCAGGTCCGGCAACATGTTAACATTGATTCAATAATAGCGAAACGAGACCACGCGATGAGGGAGTATGGACAAATAGATCTACAAGTTGGTGGAGAGGAAATTAGTAAACAAATAGAGATGTGGGAGAGAAAAGTAAGGAACTTTTAGATCTACAAGTTGGAGGGAGGCTTCCCCTTACCAATCTATGAACTAAAGTAGGTTTAGTTACAAGAACATGGAGAAACTATGGGCAAAATGGGGTGGGAGGGAGGAGGAAGACGAGCTGAGTGTGTAGAAGGGAAGAAGAGATGTGAAATGGGTGGTGGTGGATAGAGGGGTGATCTTGCCATCTTTTTGCACATGGATCTGGACGCCTTGTTGTGTGGCGCATATTGCAGTTATGCGCCACAAAAGTTCAAATTTATGTGGCGCATATTGCAATATGCGCCACAGAACAAGGCGGTGCACTTTCCACGATGGGACCCACATCAACTTTCTGTGGCGCATGTGTGGATATGCGCCATAGAAACCAAACATTTCTATGGCGCATATTCACCTATGCGCCACAGAAAGTGGGTCAAAAATATTCTATGTTGGGACCCGCCTCCACTTTCTGTGGCGCATAAGGAAATATACGCCACAAAACTTATTACTTCTATGGCGCATACGTTAGTATGCGCCACAGAAAGTGGGTCTCCCCACCTCGGTTGGCAGGGCCCACATAATTTCTGTGGCACATGGGTTCTGGAATGCACCACAGAATTGTGCAAGTTTCTGTGGCACATTTCCTCTAGTACGCCACTGATATTTCTCTGTGGCGCATGGTTTTGCATATGCTCCACAGAGTAGTTTATCTATCTATAGCTGTTTTCCTAGTAGTGGTAGGGTTCCCTTTTTACCTCCTTACTTCTCTGTTAAGGGTTGGAGGTTGAGGAGTGGGCCACTGTTCTTTCCAATAAATTCATGCTCAGTCGCCAGAGCGGAGATAGTGGTGGACATCCTCTAGCTGGCCATGGTGGTGAGGGGAGGAGGTAGGATACTGAGTTTAGCTGGGGAGATCTCTAGATGTTGCAGGTAAAAGTGGTAAGTCTTCCTCCATCCGGACGTGGAGGAGATGGGAAGAACACGAGGAACTGCATACTCTATGGATCTAGAGGTTCGAGAAGTGGAGGCATCGGTGCTACGTCTGGTTGGAGCGAGATCTTGATGGAAAGCTCATCATCGACATCCACTAGTAGAAAAAGGGCCTTTGGTTCGGGCCATTAGTCCCGACCGTGGCTGGGGCCAGAACTAATGGTCCGAACCGGATGGCCCAAACCCTTTGAAACCATTTGTCCCAGATTGTTAGAGACCATTTGTCCTGATTTGAGATACAAACCGGGACTAATGGGTCTAGTGCCTGCTGGGCGCTCCTAGCACACCCATTAGTCCCAGTTATTAGTCCTAGTTTGTATCTCAAACCGGGACTAACGGGCTAGCCCTATATATATGCACACCCCTCCTCTATTTTTTCATGGAGGAAGGTGGCATAGTTAGTGCTAGGTTTTTTCTCATCATATGCACTAGAGGTGCTCGATGAAATGCCTATGAGAGCAATGTCCCTTGAGTTCACATAAGATTAACATGATATGAGGTGCCCAAGATACACTTAAGCTTTCTCCTCTTTGTTTCCAAGTTTCCTAAAAGGTTACGAACTATTTTTCCCGTTTAGACCACGCGGTACTAATTTTAGCGTCATGATTGCATTTGATATATATGGTTGTATGATGCAGATGAGCCATCCATGGATGTACATTGACTGACACTCTGACGCTTACAGAGAAGGCGTGCGTTCTTTTCGCCTTGTGGCTGAGGGAAACAAGCGGCAGGATGGTTTTATGTGTTGTCCATGTGTTGAATGTCGAAATGAGCAGGCTCACACTTCCTCAAGAGTCGTTCAGAGCCACTTGCTTCGGTCCAGTTTCATGTCTGGCTATAATGTTTGGACCAAGCACGGAGAAAGAGGTGTTATGATGGAAGACGGTGATGAATAAGAGAACGATGATGGCAACTATCGATCTATGTTCCCTGAATACGCTGATACCGCAATGGAAGACAATGAAGAAGAAGGAGGTGAAGAACGGGCACCAGATGATCTCGCTGATGATCTTGGTCGGGTCATTTCTGATGCAGAGCGAGACTGCGAGATAGAAAAGGAGAGGTTGCAGTTTGAGCAGATGTTATAGGACCACAACAAATTGTTGTACCCAACTTGTGAAGATGGCCAGAAGAAGCTTGGTAGCACACTAGAATTGCTGAAGTGAAAGGCAGAGACCGGTGTGACTGACTCAAGATTTGAAAAGCTACTGGTACTAATGAAGAAGATTCTTCCAAGACAGAACGAATTGCCCGCCAGTATGTACGAAGCAAAGAAGCTTGTCTGCCCTCTAGAATTAGACGTGCAGAAGATACATGCATGCCCTAATGACTGCATCCTCTATCGCGGTGAGAAGTACAAGAATATGGATAAATGCCCGGTATGCACTGCATTGCAGTATAAGATCAGAAAAGATGACCCTCATTAGTAGGAAAAGGGCTATCAGTGGATCACAAAAAAGAAGTCAGTGGCGCACGGGGCATGCGCCACTGATAATACGCCACTGATAGCAGGATAGTCAGTGGCACACGTCCTGGTGCACCAGGATAGTAGTGTAGTCAGTGGCGCACGCCCATATCTTGCGCCACAGATATTACCAACAGCGCACACTCCCGCACGCCATGGATAGTAGGGTAGTTAGTTGCGCACGACCATGTCGTGCGCCACAGATATTATCAGTAGCTCACATGTACATGGTGCGCCACTGACCTAAAAAATGGTGCGCCACTGACTACTCGAGTGTATTTTTTTATTTATACGGTAGTTATACAACAGTTATACGGCAATTATATATATCAGTTATATAGCAATACATCAAATCTAAGATGATAGTGATCCATAGTGCTGAAATACATCAAATATGAATTCAAGTGTTGGATTATTACACAAAGTGGTGGTACAAATTTGGTCAGTCATATTACAAATTCGATCAACATATTATACATAGAGCTATCACCCTAGACTATGATCGAATAGAGGATAGCAGCGATGACGGGGAGCAACACCGAGACCATGATCAAGATCTTCATCCAGTTCTTCTTCCACATGTGTCTCCTCCACTTGGCTAACGCTAGCTCTCTTGTCTTGTACCCTTTGTAGCTGTTGCCGCTGAAGTTGTTCACTTGTGCCTGGCAGTCCTCCCATTCGTCGTAGACCCAAGGAACCCGACCCCTGTATACCATCTACCACTTCGCCATCTCTGTAGACAAGGCATACAAAGACAAGACACGCATGTAGTATACGTTATACAACGAAAAGAATGGCAAACTACAAACATGTTTGCATGATCAGAAAAATGTGCAAAGATTCATAAACTTAAAATAAAATATAGCAACGATGACGATCATATAAGCAAGTCCAACATCGACCATCAAGGGTTTTACTAGCTCGGGGTAGGTAATAATGTTTACGACACACACATGAAACGATAGTTCAGAAACATATCATGAGGATAGTCAAGTTTATGACACGACACACACAACCAACACTGCTAGCTGGGCACACACACATCATGTAGACCTCGCCGGGAACGGGGTCATGCCCTCTCTCGTCATGAACGTCCTGGTGTCGCGCTGCATGTCGAGGAGTTCTTCGATCTTGTGGGTACTCAACACGATGGGCACGTACATGACCCCCCTTTGGTTTCGACATCGTCATGGATGATTTGGCAGAGCCGAGTCTGGATGCGCCAGAAGTCCTCCATAAGGTCTGCATCATCGATTGTCGCCAACTGTGTGGCTCAGCGTCGAAGATTAGCTGGCAGCGCCTTGACCCGTGAATCCCGCATGAACCCCTTGATGTGATGGAGGATGTAGCAGGCCTCCTTCACACTGTGGGTCGGCTGCTTGGCACAGGGGAACTTCGTGTGGTGCATGAACACATGTTTGCCATCCTTGGTCCTCCCCCCTTGGAGAATTTGCCTCCCTTTTCGACGTAGACTTGTAGAGCATCATCTAGAACTCTCTTGAATATGCCATAGTCCTTCGGCTTTGTGTCACTCGACGATTCGAAGTACGTTGCTTGCGACAACCTTGGAAAAATGGAGATGAGTGTGCAGTATATGCCTCTGCACAACACAACTGAAACAGAACTAATTATTGTTGGAAGAGGACAACGAAAATCTAAGAAAGAATTTTTTATGATGGCGACCTAATGTGTGTTTCTTACTCGGGAAAGCAAGGCAGAAGAATGGAGTCAATGGTCTGGTTCTCATGGAAGATATTCCCTAGGTACTCTGCTACCATTGCCCGATCCCCATCGTTCGCCAAGATAACTTCACGCATGTAGTAGGGGTCCACTATAACGATGCCCCGGGTTTTCTCTCTCTTGGCCTTCAACGCCATATTGAGCGAGTACAAACGGATCGAGTTATAGTCCAGCCGCTTCAAGTGCAGGAGATTGTAGATGTCCTCGTACCGCACGAAGAATATGTCCATGGGTGCTTGGTCGACGAAGCCATGGCCCGATGGCACCTTGAATGTGAAGACCGGGTACCCGGGCTTCTTCTCTTTAAGAAGGGTGGTCTCGAGATGCAGAATTGAGTAATTCATATTCGCTATGGGTCCACCCGCGACTTCGAGCATATCCTTAGTCAGAATCGCCTTACCCTCTATGTGTGCCCTGAAATCACTGGGCTCTTGTCTCACGCCGTCCCGAGCCCAAAGTATCTTCTTCCGAAGCAGCTGGCTTGAAGCCTTCTTGCTCCGGCTATGCTTCCGGCCCTTCATCAGCTTCTCAGCCACCTCGACAGGAATCAGTGGATCATCGTAACTGCTCCTCGGCCACCTTGTGGAGTGTGGTGGGGATGATGATCACCGTCGGGTTAGGTTGTGGACCAGCAGCATCACCCAGAGGCGTCTCTTGATCATAAATGCCGCCAAAGTTGAGACGTTGCGTGCATGACATGGGACGACCGAGTTGTTGACAGCGGGAGGCTAGCTCTCCAATAGGAGGCATGTAGAATCTGTTGGTGACCATGGTGTTGAGGTAGCCATCGACATCATCGTCATCGTTGGTGACGTGAGGTGCATCCTGATGCACGTCCTTGGGCTATGGCGATGTTGTGCGTGCGATTAACTGCTGATGCCTCTTAGTGGTGGGGTCGAACACTAGTGACCGTGTCTTATTAGTTGGGGCGGCGGAGCGACGCCCTTCCTTGGCCATAGCAAGGAAAATCTGTGACTTGGGCCATAGCAAGGGCCAGCCGTAGCAACCTCCAAGCGTCTTATGCTCATCGGCTCCTTCAGGTTGGTTGGGGGGAGGGGGTCAACGCTGTCGCAATCCTTCAACGTCATTACCAAGGTGACCCTAAACATGCCAGCAGGGATCGGCTTGTTGTGCATCATGAGCATCTTCGGTCTAACGATACTACCCTTGGCTACATCCTTCAGCACGCCGTCCACATACTGAAGTAATGTGCAATTAGCGTCCGATGGGAAAACATGTTAGGGATCATGATCAGATGGAAGTCGATCAAAGACCAACAATGGTGTATGAAGTCAGGCCTACGATGAAGCATAATTAGTTACCTTGGTGAGGGCGTCGAGATCGGCTAATGTGGACACACGGGGCTGCATCACATCCTGCTCGGGTGCATCACGAAGCAACACCAAGTACGTGTTGGTGTTGGGTGCCATCGGCTGCGCATTGGTGTTGGGCGCCGGTGGGCTCACCAATGCGACCGGCTGCACCAAGGTGTTGGAAGGCGGGGTCACCAAGTTTGGCAACACGTGTTGGGCCGAGTTGCTGCCAGGAACGCTGGGCACCGGTATCGGCCCAACTCCACCAGCAGCATTCCACTAGGCTAGACCCTCCCACAGTTGAGGAGGAATGATCTGGTGCAACCTTGCTTCCAACTTTGCTTCCAACTTTTCCTCCATTTGCGCCTCCATTTGTGCCGGCAACTGGGCCACTTGGGCCTTGAGATCCGCTATCTCCCATCTCTGCTCGGCGCCACCTTGGCCTTTCTCTCCTTTTTGATCTTTGAGTCCTCTTTGAAGTGGACGCCAACTTTCCTGGTCAGCCCATAACCGGATGTCATCTTCATGTTCTTGGTCCTCTTCTTGATAACATTCCCCTCCCTGTTGAAAGGAGTGTCCCACAGCCCCGACAGCCCTGTGGCGGGGGAACCTGCCTCAGCCGCTATTTCATCTTCCTGCAAAAGGAAGGTGAACCCACTTTTAATTTTGGCTTCATTATTGATCGCCAATCGACTTGAGATCCACATGGTTAGCTGCTTACCAGGTGTTTCTCGAAATTCAGCACATCCGGATCTGTGGTTTTGAATTCCTTTGTTATGGGGCACATGAAGTAGTGGGCCCGCACAAGGTTCCTCACCAACTCGTCCTTGAATTTGTTAAACATGTTTGGTTTACCAAGATGCCTAAGCTCGGTGTCCTCCTTGTCCCAAATATGCTTTATTCCTCTGTAACCGCCGCTCCCAAGCCTAAGGTTACATATGTTCTGGTCACGCAGTCTCTTCCCCCACACCATCCAAGCTTTTGTGTTATCGATCTCTAACTCCTTCTTGAAGAGGAGATAGTCGTCGTGTTCGAGAAGTGGCTCGTGCTTCTTTATCTCCTCCCAACTTTCATTTTTGTCTATCCGCTTCTTCACCCGGGTTCTCTAGTTGCTCAAGAGGGTGCTCATCTTCATGAGGGCCTCCTCGTTCACCGCATTGTTCTTAACCTCAAGGTTGTCATAATCATGGGGGAACTTGTAGCATCTGTGAAGCTTCTGCATGAGGAGCTGGACGAAATGCGCATTGCCGGGATCTCGGAGGTTCCTCGTGTTGACCGTCAAGGTCTCCTATACAATGCACCCGAGTTGTATCCTGTACCCAGCGGCAAGGGCTGCAGGCGCCACGGGTGCACTGATCTCTGTCACTTCGGTGAACTCGTCACGCTCCATGCCATGCGTTGGCGGGTCCCAATTCTTCCTCACGACCTTCTTAGCTGTCGGGGCGGCACTACCATCCGTCTGTCCGCCGATGTTGGTGTGTTCACCGGCATCGGTGGTGTCATCCTCGACGCCATCGGTGCTTTCGCCGCCGGCATCGGTGGTGTCATCCTCGTGGCCATCACTTGTTCCAGCATCGTCGTCACCCTCCATGTCTTCTTCGTCGTCAGCCATGGCAGCTATTTCCTGCTCCTCCTCCCTCCTCTAGGAAAACCACCAAAACGGCATGTTGGCCTCCCGGGCTTCTTCTTCGATAGTCATTTTCTTCGAAGGGCCGGCCCCGTCGTTTACTTGTCTGGTCGACATCTTTGCACTAAACAAGTATATGCTACTAATTAGTACAAGAGAAATCGATCAGAAAATTTGACAACATCTACCCTAAAAAAGGCTACCTAGAAGTGCCCATTTCTCACTGAAACAGAAATGAATCAACATTTTTGGAGTAACGGGCACTCAGTTTGGAATCCCTGCAACAATTGACAAAAAAGGCAGTGACGCCATACACAAAATGTCCACCCCCACCCCCACTGATTCATACAAGCATATACAGAAAATGTCCACCACCACCACCATTATAAGCTACTCAAAATACCACTTATCTAATTCACAACACCATTTCATTCACATCACCATTATAGCAGAATATAAACAAGCATATTTATAAACAAGGATAGAAAGTTTCCACTCTTGATATAGCAGAATATAGCAGCAATACTTTGTAGCAGAATATAGCAGCAATATGGCAGAGAATTACAGTGTGGCTCCCGGGTGCCACACACCCTCATACCTGGAAAAATTAAAAAATAATTAAAAAAAGTTTTAAAAATTCTATTTTTTTTAAATCAAAGATGAACAAGTATTGTACTTGTATAAAAATATTTTTCTAGGAAATTACTTTCATTGTGTCCTGGGTTAAAAAACTCGAAACGTCCCATGACCACGTAATATTAACCTTTAATACGTCATATTTTTGTTTTTTCCCTGAAGACCAAGCGAATCATTTCCTTTCCAAATATTTTTTTACGAATACAATACCTGATCATCTTTGATTTAAAAAAAAGTTAGAATTTTTTTAACCTTTTTTAATTTTTCTAGGTATGGGGTATGTGGCACCCGAGAGCAAAAAGTCCGCGTTACAATATAGCAGCAATATATTCTGTTAATATAGCAGAATATAACAACTAAAATGCAGAATATATCAAGCACGTGACAAGAACACATCAGCATAGAGATATGCAGACACAACAATTTTCACACTAATTGCCATAGTTTATTTTTTAATATGTTTATGTGGCTGGAACAGAATGATATGTTCAAAAGGGAGATGCAGTACATATTTGCTTCCCTCTGCATTATACAGGAGGAAATCCAGGAAGCTATGGAGATGGATGCAGAGACTGAGAAAGGGATCCAGTTCGCTTCATACCATGCTGCCAAATTCCAAGGGGAAATCCTGAACATGAAGCAGGAGAATAACAAGGTTGCAGATGAACTGTAGGCTGGTTTGGATCATGTCTATTCTATTCTACGCATGAACCTAAATGAAATAGGTACTCATGTCTGTCTATTCTATGCATGAACTTTCAGCTAATGTTTCTCCCTATGACTACATGGATTAACATGCTGCAATGATAAACAGGCCTTCGCGAATGAACTAAGTTCATCATGCATGGAGCTAAATGAACTGCCAAGCAGACGTGACTTGAAATATCATGTCAGGTTGCATCATCCCAATGCCGGACAGTTCCTCTCAGCCAACTTCAAGGCTATGGCAGCACATTTACTAGGATTAGCTAGAGTTCACAAAGTAGTTGTTTATGAGAATATACTAGTACTACACATACTTATCCTTGATACAATTTCATGACACTGAATGCCTTATTAGCTACAAAAGGCATGCTTTCTTTCTCATCTGTAGGATTTATGAGGTCACCTTGTCCTACGGTGCTGCCGTTCAGCAATACGCATTCTGAAATCTAGGTGTCGAGACGCCATTAAAGAACAGTCATGAAATGCATAAGTATGGTTACTTAAATCTAGGTGTTGAGATTGCACCTTTATGTTGGGTAATACATCCCCCTTTTGCCATGTACATAAGTAAATATCGTGTTCACATATAGTTATAGATGAGGAAACGAGTCGTCCTTCTCCGTTTGTATATTGAAAATCAAATAGAATAGAAATATAGGAAACAAAATTAAATAGTTATAGAACTACTGCTACTACTAAAGAGGAAACACAGACTAGATGTCTCAGCATATTGCATCATAGACTCTAATTGTTCCATGCTTAAAACATCAAGATTTAATTACTCATAGTCAGGTAAGCTAACTAAATTGGCAGCAAATCATACTAACATAGGCCATAATACTATGTACACTCTTTTGAGGCATCACAGTAGTAATACGATAGTAGTAGAAACCATCAATTCACCTAGCAACTCTACATGAGTAGGTTATCATGCACCTATTAGGGATGCGCCACTGAGTTTCCATGGTTAGTTTAAAATGACGCGTGATGCAGTGTTGACAACAACACTCGCATGCCCTACTGGTTACTACGATGGGTTGGTTGGTTTGAAATCCTAGGCGCTGGGTTGAAATTCTAGCACCCCCATTTTTTCTTTAATTTAAAAATATATTTAATAAAGTTTGGAATTACTGTTTGGTCTAGTAATATTTACTCATTAGAAAATATGTTTCTAGTATTTTTAAAATATGAACAATTCAACATTTATAAAAGCAAAAACACATGTATACAATGCAAGTAGACAAAAAAATTATTCCAAAAAACCACGAATCATGTATATGATTATTGTTCCAAAAAACCATATGTATCATGTATAGTTTTATCGACTTGATGCGCGCGCACACACATCACACCCAAAAAAGTAACTTCTTGCGATGTTGATTCCGAACGAGCTAGCATCGTCTCGTCACGATGATTTTCTTGCCCTTCTTCATTGCGGTTGAATAATTTAGCCCGGGAACATGGGGATTTCTTCTCGTGTACAGACATCCTCTAGCGAGTAGGATGGTCTTCCTTCTTCCTGATGCAGCACTAGGTCTGTTGAAGTACTTGTCGAATTCCTCTTCTATCTTCGAATCACCGTACTTGTTGAAGTCTTGTTCGGTGGCCGCTCCCTCTATTCCGATGATGATCCTTTTCCCCTCCTGACAACAAAGCGGCTAGGCCTTACAGGGTCGGTAATGTAGAAGCATTGATCCACCTAGAAAGCCAGTACCCATGGCTCGTTTTTCTCCTGGAAGTTCGCGCCAGATGCCTTTGATGATTTGGCTTCGGGTATAACCATCGTGGTGAAATACCGACCTTCTTTTTTTACGCTTTTGGCCCATCTGACCCGGAACATCGGCATCTTGTATCCACAGTAGTCGAGTTCCTAGATCTCCTAGATCCTACCAAAGAATCTCTCCTTGATAGTGGATTCCTCGTCCGCGTAGGATAGCATCATGACTCCCGAGTTCTGATATTCGCTGTTCTTGTCCTTTTCCTCGGTGTAGAATATGTAACCGTTGATGTCGTACGCCTGATAGGTCCTCACGTTCATCGTGGGGCCCTGTGACAAGGTGAATATGAGTTTTTCCTCATCCGATGAAGGCATCTTACCATGAGAAAGCTGGAGTAGCTCTTTCTTGAACCAACGTGTGAAGATGGAGTTGTGTTGTCGAGTCACGTCTCCCTTAGTCTGTCATTGGTTCGTGTCCCTAAACATCTTCTCAGTTAAGCTTTTGTGCTCTAGCACCCATGGTTCGACCAACTCTATGTGTTGTAGCGCGACTGGATGTGCCCTGTCATAGTTTGTCTGTTGACCAGTGAAGACGATATGCATTAGGGTGTGGCCCTCGTGGTGACCATATCCATCGAGCCTCCCGAGGTGCCTCTTGATTGGCAGACCAACCAGGCCATCATCATCCTCATTTCGTAGATAATTCTGGCAGAACGATATGGACTCGTACGTCAGGAAGCCCTTGGCTATGCTTCCATCCGGACGGTTCCTGTTGCGAACGAATCCTTTGAGAACGCCGTTCAACCTTTCAAACGACATCATGTTTTGTAGGAATAGCGGCCCGAGGTGGACCAGAAAATGCACCATGATGTCATGGAACGCGGGGGGAAGTAAATCTCGAGCTCGCTAGTATCACGACGATCTCTTCTTGTAGCCTGTCGAGCTGCTTCACACCGATCGACTTCCTAGAGATTACGTGGAAAAAGTTGCAGAGACCATACAGCGTCTCACGTACGTGCTCGTCCATTATCCCTCGGATCGCAACCAGAAGTATGTGTGTCATTACCACATGGCATTCGTGTGATTTCATTCCATAGAACCTCTTCTTAGTTTCGTCCAGATATCAGGATATCTTTCCTCCGTAACCGATAGGAAGTTTGGTTCCGACAAGGACGTTGAAAAACTGCTGGAGCTCCCCCTCACTCATAGTGAATCAGGAAGGGGGTAGTGGTAGTCATTCCTCTTAGCCCTTTTGCGCCAACGACCTTGAGTCTCTTGCATCTGAGCATTATCATCGTCGTCATCATCATCGGGGCATCCTCCATGAAGTTCTTCCTTTATGCCAGCTTGATCAGGTCGTTTCTTGCCTTTGGCCCATGTTTGGTCCTCTCCGGCATGTTCACAAGAGTGCCAATCAGAGTCTCGCACACGTTCTTCGTGATGTGCATGAGGTCAAGGCGATGTGGTGTGTGGAGGTATTTCCAGTATGACAGGTCCCAGAAAACAGACCTCGCTTTCCATACACCTAGCAGCGGCTTTGTCCTCGGATGCTTCTTTCCTGGCGCGGGGCACTCTTTCCATTTTCCAGCAAGTCATTGATATCCTTTCCACTCCTCCTAGGTAGGGCTGTTTCGAGCTTGTCCTCACCATTGAAAAGATCTCCGCATTTCTCCACGGGTGATCCACGGGAAGCCACTTTCGAATCCCTAGGAACACGGTTTCCGAAGACCCGGGATCCCTCGATAGCTACATATGCGGGGTTTTCTCCATGCACTTGACACATGCACCGTGTCCATGGTTCACCTGACATGATATATATGCTAGACCAGGATAGTCCTGCACCGTCGTGAGCAACATGGCTCTCAGAGAGAAATATTCTCCTGTGTAGGCGTCCCATGTATGGGCTGGCATCTCCCACAACGTGTCTAACTCCTCTTTCAACAACCCAAGATAAAGATGCATGTCGATACCCGGTTGTTTCGGCCCCTGAATAAGAATACTCATGTGTACGTACCTTTGCTTCGTGCATAGCCAGAGGGAGGTAGTACAGCCATACAAACATGGGCCAGGTGCTATGCGTGATACCCTGGTTGCCAAAGGGATTGACTCCATCGGTGCTCATACCCAGCCTAACATTCCTGGCATCGTCCCTGAACTCCTCTTTGAACTCCATGTCCAATGCGTGCCACTGGCTAGCATCTGCAAGGTGTGTCAGGATCTTGCCCTTCTCCAGATCATCTTCGGGCTTCTCCCTTTCCGCATGCCATTGCATGAGCTTCACTTCCGTAGGGTCTACGAAATACGGCTGCAGACGGGGAGTGATAGGAAAGTACCATACCACTTTTTGAGGAACTTTCTCGTTCCCTCTCTTGTATCGTGCATGGCCACACACCGGACATGTGGTTCTATCCTTGTATCGTGCTTTGTCATTGATCGTCTCCTTGAGGAGCAGTTCTTGAAAATGAGGGCCCCGTAAAGCTGAAGTTAGCGGTGTCTGTGTGTCCGTGTCTTCTCCACCACCATCAGATCTGGCATCTCCTTTTGATCATGTCCACTAGCATCTTCTTCATCATAATCATGTTCGGCGTCTTCGTGAGCACCATTTCCTGCCAGCGCCCCGTTGTTGACATCCTCGTCAATGTCGTCGGGCATAAAACTACCCATGAGCAAGTGCTTCTCCAATGTCCCAGAATCAGGTCTGATTAGGGTACCAAGTTTGCATCTCTTAAAAATACATCTTATCTCAGTCATGTTGTTTTGAATCATAACGGCCGTCACGCGTGCCTTGTATCTAGCCACCATAGCTTCTCTCATCTGACACACCATGGTTGCCTGCGCGGCGGTATGGAGCAAAAGGGAATATTTAGAACCATGCATGCAAAAATTCGGCATGACCTTCCCTATAAATAGGACATATGAGTAGTGCAAAAATTTGCCAAAACAGAAATGAATCAACATTTCGGCAAACATTCATTGCACCACACACACCGGCACCTGCACAACACGAAAGCATACACAAGAGCACAAGCATATATCCATGTAAACATTGTCTCTCAAGCCAACACCATTGTCCACACACAAAAACACAAGCATATATCCATGTACATAAGAACACAAGCATATATACCGCCAACATCGTCGTCCACACACACAAAACAAGCACAAGTTACACCGAGACAAGAGAGGCCGCGCAAGAGAGCGTGTGGTGTGGTTAGTCAAACTTGATGTGGAGGAGAGGAGAGAAAAGGTGTGTGCACTTACTTTAGTGGATCTACACGGTGGAGATGAGTTTCCTTTATAGATCCATCCAACCGAAAGAGGTTTTGGCAACTTAAAATGGAGAAATTGTTGGAAAAAATGGGGTGAGGAGGAGGAGCAACTCGAGCTAGATCTAGTGGAGGTAGGGGAAAGTGTTCTAGCTAGTGGAGGTAGGGGAAAGTGCCACCTTTTTCTGTGGCTGGCACGACACATCCGTGGTGCAACTGATAAACCTTGCACCACTGATAAAATATATCCGGGGCGCACCACTATGTCGTGCACTGCAGGTAATCTATCACCTTTTCAGATGCTTGGGCCGACCAACACCCATGGCGCACGGGAAAACTGTGCGCCACTAATAACCCTTCTATGCGTGGCACACATCGGTTTCGTGTGCCACGGATATGCTGACCATGGACGGGGCCAGCCACCAGTGCTGGGGTCCACATAATAGTGGCGCACCATTTGGCCCGTGCTCCACATGTAAGGTTAGTGGCGCATGGTTAAGCCCGTGCGCCACGGATAACTATCCACGGGGCACACATTACATGTGCGCCACTGATAAGGACCCTGTGGATAAGCATTTTCCTACCTGTGCCTGGTGAAGTTGAGTGCGAGCCACCTAGGAAGAGGGTTCCTACCAAGGTGATGTGGTATGCTCCTATAATACCACGGTTGAAACGTTTATTCAGAAACAAAGAGCATGCCAAGTTGTTGCGATGGCACATGGAAGACCATAAGAAAGACGGGATGTTGAGGCACCCTGTTGATGGTCGGCAGTGAAGGAAAATCGAGAGAGAGTTCCCAATCTTTGCTGGTGACGAGAGGAACTTATGGTTTGGTCTAAGTATAGATGGCATGAATCCTTTTGGGGAGCAGAGCTGCAGACACAACATCTGGCCTATGACTCTATGTATCTACAACCTTCCTCCTTGGTTGTGCATCAAGCGGAAGTTTATTATGATGACAGTGCTCATCCAAGGCCCAAAGCAACCTGGCAATGACATTTATGTGTACCTAAGGCCATTAGTTGATGAACTTTTATGATTGTGGGCTAAACCAGGTGTACGTGTGTGGGATGAGCACAAATAGCAGGAATTTGACCTACAAGCGTTGCTATCCATAACCATCAATGATTGGCCTCCTCTTACTAACATTTCAGGACAAATGAACAAAGGATACAATGCATGCACACACTGTTTAGATGAGACTGAAAGTATATATCTATATAAATGTAGGAAGAATGTGTACCTGTACAATTGTCGTTTTCTTCCACCCAAGCATCCCTTAAGGAAAAAGGGAAGCATTTCAATGGCAAGGTAGAAACCCGGATGAAGCCTATCCCCCGTACTGGTGCCGATGTATTTGGTATGGTCAAGGATTTAAATGTAATCTTTGGAAAGGGTCCTGGCAGACAACATGTTCCTAAAGACACTAACGGAGATGCAACCATGTGGAAGAAGAAATCTATATTTTGGGAGCTACCCTATTGGGAAGTCCATGAGGTACGCTCTGTAGTTGACGTGATGCACCTGGCGAAGAATCTTTGCATGAATATTCTAGGCTTTCTGGGCTTGTATGGGAAGTCAAAAGATACCCGACAGCACGGGAGGACCAGCAACATCATAAAGGACAAGACGACATGTATCCAAGGCAGTTTCAAGGACCTGCCAGCTACGCTCTTACCAAACAAGAGAAGGAAATCTCTTTTGAAGTCCTTTTCAGTATCAAGGCCCCGTCTGGATTCTCGTCGAATATAAAGGGAATAGTAAATATGAAAGATAAAAAAATCAAAACCTAAAGTCTCATGACTGCCACGTGCTTATGACGCAATTGCTTCCGGTTGCATTGAGGGGAATTCTACCAGAAAATGTTCGACTAGCCATTGTGAAGGTATGTGCATTCCTCAATGCAATTTCTTAGAAGGTAATCGATCTAGAAAGTCTGTCACGGTTACATATTGATGTGGTCTAGTGCTTGGTCAGCTTCGAGTTGTTGTTCCCGCCATCCTTCTTCAATATTATGACGCACCTCCTAGTTCACGTAGTCGAAGAGATTAGAATTCTCGGTCCTGTGTTTCTACACAATATGTTCCCCTTCGAGAGGTTCATGGGAGTTTTAAAGAAATATGTTCATAACCATGCTAGGACAAAAGCAAGCATCTCCGAGGGCTATGGAACAGAGGAGGTCATTGAGTTTTGTGTTGACTTTCGTCCTGACCTTAAGCCGATTGGTGTTCCTGAATCTCGGTATGAGAGGAGGCTGACTAGAAAAGGCACACTAGGAAGGAAATCAATGGTATTTAGGGACGGGCATTCTTTCACTCAAGCACACTACACAGTTCTACACAATTCCAGCGTGGTTGCTCCGTATATCGAGAAACACAAGAATATTCTACGCTTCGGAAATCCGGGGAAGCCTGACTACTGGATTAAAGGGGAACACGTGAGAATTTTGGACGTTGGTTGCAGACACATCTCATGAATAACACCACTGTTGGAGATCAGCTATACTTGTTGGCCAAGTTACCATCTTCAACTATATGTATTTTCCAAGGGTACGAGATAAATGAGAATACATTTTACATGATCACCCAAGATAAAAAGATCACCAACCAAAACAGTGGTGTCCACTTTGATGCAACATATGGCAATGGGAAGAAGGACACATATTATGGCTACATAGAGGAGATATGGAACTTGACTATGGACCTACTTTTAAGGTTCCTTTGTTTCTGTGCAAATGGGTCAAGCTAACAGGAGGCAGGGTACATGTAGACCAAAAGTACGACATGACAATAGTGGATCTCAACAATTTTGCGTACATGGACGAACCATTTATCCTAGCCAACGACGTGTATCAGATTTTCTATGTGAAGGACATGTCTACCAAACCAAGAAAAAGAAATCAGCAAAAGAATATTTCATCTGATGAGCCAAAGCGCCACATAGTTCTTTTAGGGAAAGGAAACATCGTGGAAGTGGATGACAAGACAGACATGTTAGAAGATTATAATAAGTTTCATGAAATTCCGCCCTTCAAAGTGAAAACTAACCCAAACATCATGTTAGATGATGAAGATTCTCCATGACTATAGCACAAAAGAAAACCATAACACTAGATAGGGATGTTGGTGATGTGTAATAATGTATTAAACCTTTTATGTAATAAATGTATGCAATATTGTTATGAAGATAGAGGATGAGCCTCATTAAAACTTGCATTGGATCTATAAAGAAACATCATATTATGAGTCTAAAAATGATTTTTTTCAAAAATCATGAGCGTTAGATCATGTACCTATAGTTCAAACTTGACCCACTTCCTACCGATTCAGCAGACTGATGAGTGGATATTTGCATCATGTTTTATATTATTATTTTGCATTGTAGATGTAGGATCTTGGTATATTACGGTATTCACGCGTACGTTTTATGTCTATTTTCACCAGGATCAGGACATATGATGGATACAATGGACATAATTCTTGAAGCAGTTGTATTGGGGAGAAAGGAGCCAAAATCAACATAAATCGCTTATTTGTGAAATATCAATAACACTAGAATAAAACCCGAAGCGATCGAGGCTTACAAATGGTTTAACGACCAACTATACGGTGGGAATAAATTTTCTGACTATATAGTTCATGCCGTATAGTTGGCGCCGCCACCGCCTCCTCAAATAGTTTCACCCCGTGCAACTGGATCAGGGAGACGACATACAGAACAACCAGAAATCGCCGAAACCTCAAATCTGGAAGGCATCTGAAGGGGGAACTCGTCCACCAGGGATCCATCTTCGCCCTGCGCAGATCCGGGAGGCTAAAGCATCGATCTTCATCATCAACCATTGCATCACCACCATCTCCATCCATCCCATCTACATATTGTCTAGATCTTGTTGTAATTCCCGTACTCGTTGTGGATTGATACAAGTACTATTCATCCATGATAGATTCCAATGTCATTTCCATGATGTTGATTACCTCCATGTCTGAGTAGATCATTATTTCTTGGGGATATGGAGAAACCCTAGTATGAGATTGAAATTAGATAAAGTTTATTATGATATTCATCGCTGTGACCATGTGTTAGATTGTCTTCATCTTGATGTTGAGAGAAGTTGACCTCTCAATATTTGCCTCTTATGGGAACTTTATGGAAGGAACTACTTGTTGGTAGACGTAGGTGTGTTAGCACTTACAGTGACTATAAAGCTATTGGCACCCCGAGGAAACCGAGGAAACTCATGGAACACTGTCCATGACATGGGATACGTCCTACGGGATTAAGTCCCTTAATAGCGTAGTAACTCAATTGACGTCGATTGCTGACTGCTGTGGTTATGAGGATGATGTGAGCAGTGGTTGCTGCTTGTTTGTCTAAATACGGAGTTCCTCCCACACATACATAGTTGAGAATGTTTATGATAATAATATTAAACTTAGATCTTTAGAATGCTAGTGGTGTATCCGCTACTCCCTGAGAACGCTTTCCCCTATTGCAGTTCCAAATCACTTTTACATACGCGATACTTACTTTCTGTGTTTAGTTACTTTACTTTACTTATTGTTCTCTTATACCCAAAACCCCAAAACACCTTTTTACACAATACTCGCATTTATCTTGTTACTTAGAACTTTATTTATCATTTCTATTATAGTATTTAACTCAAGAGTTATTAGACTTCAGACTCCTGCTCCCTGTGGGATCAATATCTTTATTTCGAAACTAGCTACAAACGATTTGTGCACTTGCAGTAATCAAAGACATTTGTATTTTTCACCCGAGAAGTATGGAAAGGTTTGAGATCTCTTGGTTGGGAGATATTCCATGTAAGGTGTTCTAGTATTTTTTTTTAAATGGGGTGGTAGCATCTTGAAACATCATTTTGGTGGTTGCTTCATAAAACGCCCCGTTTTTGGCGCTCAGAAAATGGAAAATGGTTTTTCCGTGTGACGAAAAGGAAAACTTGTTGTTGAAACATTGTTCTCCATCCCAAGATGCACATGCATGCACAATATTAGCACAATATCACAAACTATGTCGTGATTCGGCACATAACATTCGTTATTTGGACCGAAAGCCATGAAACCTCGAACATGATAGGTCATTTTGTGAAGGGTTTTTTGAGACATAATCAATATACCAAGTTTGGTATTTTACCTTGCAACTATGTCACATAATATGACACCACACGAAGGATTTACATTATTCAGACCATTTTTGAATTTCTTATCCCCGTTTCAAATATTTCCTGTTTCAAACTATGGTCAAAACGGCAGGCATGAAGATAGGGGATGAGCCTCGTTAAAACTTACATTGGATCTCTAAAGAAACATCATATTATGAGTCTAAAATGATTTTTTTTTAAAATCATGAGCGTTAGATCATGTACCTGTAGTTCAAAACGGAGTCACTTCCTATCGATTCGGCAGATATTTGTCTTTTTCATCCGGGAAGTATGGAAAGGTTTGAGATCTCCCGGTTGGGAGATCTTCCATCTAAGGTGTTCTAGTATTTTTGAAAAATGGGATGGTAGCATTTTGAAACAGCATTTTGGTGGTTGCTTCATAAAACGCCCTGTTTTTGGCGCTCGGAAAATGGAAAATGGCTTTTCCGTGCGACAAAAAGGAAAACTTCCTCCTACAACATTGTTTGCCATACCAAGATGCACATGTATGCACAATATGGGCACAATATCACAAACTATGTCACGATTCTGCACATAACATTCATCATTTGGATCAAAAGCCATGAAACCTTGAACATGATAGGCCATTTTGTGAAGGTTTTTTGAGACATAATCAATATACCAAGTTTGGCATTTTTCCTTGCAACTATATCACATAATATGACACCACGCGAAGGATTTACATTGTTTGGACCGTTTTTGAATTTGTTATGCCCGTTTCAAAATATCTTTAGTCCCGATTGAACAAACCAAGCGGGACTTAAAGGTTTGCGGTAGGCTAGAGCTAGCGCGAGGATGTTTAGTCCCGGTTGAAGAAACCAACCAGGACTTAAGGGTGAGTGTCGACACTATGACAGGGGTGAGTGTTGACATTATGTCGTGAGTGTCGACACAATGTTGTGCTGCTTAATCTATAAATAGGCATCCTTGTGAAGTTATCAACTGCAACCAGGATGGTGTGCGAGAGTAGGGACAACACTATGGCAAGCTTGATGGAGATGCCAGCGGAGCCCAGTCCTTCGGCATCTCCAACAAGCTGTCCATAGATGCACTCCCTAATGTGTGAAATTAGTTTGCTCCCCGGCGTATTGATCTAGTTAGAAAAATTATAAACTACAAGATAGTGTGCGAGAGCAGGGACAACACTACAATCAACTTGAGGGAGATGCCGGCGGAGCCCAGTCCTCCGTCATCTCCAACAAGTTGGCCATAGATGCACTCCCAAATACGTGAAATTAGTTAGCTCCCTGGCACAAGAATAGAACAACATCTTCATAGTTCAGGAAAGTTGTAGAGAAACTAACACTAGTAGGAAACGATCTATTAGTTCAGGTTTCCTAACTAGGACTACGGAATCGGGACTAAAGGCCCCCCTTTAGTCTCGTCGAGCCACAAACCAGGACTAACACTCAAGAAATTTATTATTATTAAAAAACTAGGACTACGCAATCGGGACTAAAGGCCCCCCTTTAGTCATACTCATATCTAGCCCTATAGTACACAGATTCAGGGTCGTCTTCGTCATCATCGTCGCTAGGGGCACGCGGCTGGATCCTAAGCCCATCCAAGACATATTCCAGGGGGCACCTGCCACTCCGGCCTTGAATTCACGACGCGTGTAGGAGGGGGCTCCTGGATGACAACGCCGCTATGCCCACGGCCTTCACCACCGCCGAGAATATCATTTTGTGGCCCGAAAGTTGGGGTGTCCAGGCAACGCGGTACCCAAGTTCCCTGAAATCATCCGCGATGACTACAATTGGTGTGCCAAATACTCAGAGGGTCTTTTTAGGCATGAATTCAACTTTACATTTCAATACAAAAAATCAGGCTAACGGCCATCAAGTTGCCCCCCTATCAGTTCTCGCTGTTATGTTGCTCCTGTCGCTCCTGTCGCTTAGGTGTCAATTAGGCTTGCAGCGTTGGCGCCTGCATCCATTACACGTCTTCTTCTTCCCCGGAGTGGCAATCTATGGGGCGTCGCAGCCATGGCGTGGAGCTGGGACATGGACGGACCTGTTCGGCCCAGCTCTCCTTCCTGTAGGCTTGCAGCATTGGCGCCTGCATCCATTACGCGTCTTCTTCCCCAGAGCGGCAATCTGTGGTCACAGCCATGGCGCAGAGCTGGGACGTGACGAAGCTGCTTGGTCCCGCTCTCCTCCCCATCCCGAGTCAGAGCTCGCCCTCACCATGGACGCACCCATGGCACGGTGCAGGGACCAGAATTGGTTCCTGGTGAGATCTATCACCTTGTCGACCATGCTCGGTTCTGTTTTCCTCCTCTAGAATCCGATCTCGCCGTCGCCGTGGTTGCACCCGCACCAATTCTGCCATCTCTGCCGAGGTCTCTATGGTAGCTCAAGTTCTGGGGCTCTCCAAGTTCTGCCATGTTGGGCCTATAAGTGTTGTTGTATGTTAAACTAGCAAATCTCTTTTGTTCAAATCTCTTGGGCTGTACCAACTTCATTGTGTTTAATTATGAAAGACAAAATATAAATGGTTTCTCTCAATTTCTCGCATAGAAAAATGCATAGCTAATTTCATATTCTTGCAGGAACTGGCCGCAGTTGTTGAACCGGCGGCACTGCCACGATCTCCACGTAACCACGGTGAGTTCTCGAACCGAAAGTTGCAGTTACCATGTTTCTTCTGCAGTCATTCCTCTGCAGTTTTTCCTGGGCGCTTCTTCTTCCTCTGTTCTGGAACCGTCGGTTCATCTTCCTCTTCCTCTCGCAGGCAGTTCCTTGCAGGCATTTCCTTTCACCCATTTCCTTGCAGGCATGGACGATGGGAAATGCACAACAGAGACCCATTTGGTCCCTGCCCATGGCACCACGACTTTGATAGTGGTGTACACAAATGATGAAGCGACTATGGAGACAACTCTCGCCAGGTTTGAGCAATTACTTGAGAAAGAGAAGCACAAGTTTGTAGGGCTAGACTTGGAGTACACCCGTGCAAATAAGCGAAAAAATCCTCCACAAGAGATCGTTGTCGTGCAAATCGCCATACATGAGGAGGTCCTCGTTTACCACTTTTGCAGGTATGTGAAATTTAAATTTGAGATCACCACTTCTGCATCACTTGTTCCCTTACATCCCTAGAACCATCTAAGTGCAGGAGTAAACCAACTAAGATGCATTGTCCGGCTCTGGTCGAGTTCTTGTGTAGGAATGGCATAACTTTCACTAGCGTGGATATCACAAATGACACAATTATGCTTTCTCGTGCGTTGATAAAAATCCCAGAGGGGCACCACATCGACATCCAAAATCTTTACAAGATCAAATCATACCCAGCGAAGGATGGCATGGGTGATCTAGCAGCGGAAATCATCGATAAATCCTATGAAAAACTGAAGAAATTGAAGCGACTCGATCATGAGTACTGGGAGTGGAAGCCGATGAGCCCAGTGCGCCTCGAGTATGCAGCCAGAGACGCCTACATGGCGTGCGAGTTGTATAGTAAGCTCATTACCATGAAAGACGGGATGGTTAAGGCGGGGTTTTTCGTGAGAGAGCTATGCCCTGGTTGCAAGCTAGCCCAGGAGAAGAAGAGCGAGGAGGACAGAAAGCAGTTTCAGGACGAGCAGGGATCTTGGTACGGTGGCGACATCAAGCGGTTGAAGGGGAAGCAAGTCAAGGACGACAACAAGTGGTGGTGATACATTATGTGTTTGAACTAGATTTTAGTTTCTAGTTTATTATGTGGGTGATACATTTAGTTACTTCAATACAAAATCTCGACCAATTTAACTTGTTGATGTATTTCTTTACAATTATAATATAATCGAGCACTAGAAATATTTTGTAGTGTGCATGAGGATGATCAGTAAATATAATTGAACACTAGAAACTTTAAGGCACTTCATATAAAGGAGTAGATTAATATAGAAGGTTCACTAGAGACACCACTGATATATTGTCTTACATGCCACACACAGGTAATAATTAACTAGAACAAAATAAAAGCAGAGGCTGCAGCAGGAGGCCGGGACACGGAGATGCCTAGCAGGGCGGTAGTTTATTAGCAGGAGGCAGCGACAACCTAGTTGATGGGATATAGGCCAGTCCTGACATACTCCCGGAGGAATTTGCCGTAGGCTACGTGCCGCGCCAAGGTAATCGGCCTATGGCTTCTGCCTCCGCCTCTTCCAACGCCCTCCGCATGCTAGATCATGCTGTTGAGGTCCATGTTGATTGCTCTGCCACAGAATGTGCAAAACAGTCTCCCCCTACGATGGAAACGGATTAGCCCACACCGTAACCGCCTCAGCACGTAGCGGCTCTTGTTGTCTCTGGATACCTTGCTATCGTCCACTTCATCATCATCCTCCTGTTGATTTTTAAGAACATAACTTAGAACTCATACATATGATTGAATTGTATTACAACTCAAGAATTGATAACATGTATATGTAAGACAATATATCCGTGGATATCAAAGATAAAGCATCTCAGCAATAGTTTGATCGGTTCATATATCATTTCATCTCAACACAATGACAAATAATTGCATCAGAGTGAATGTAGGATAAATCTAGGGGCCTCATAAGTTTCTTCAGGGATGGAGTCAGTGAACCAAGTAACAATTGCACAACCTGCAATGTTGTTGTACATTGATACATTGCAAATATATCTATAATTTTTGATGTTCCATGCTTGGTTTTATCCACTTTCTTGTGTTTTGTTCCAACTTTGGAGTACTTTTCATATGATTTCTTGGACTAACCTATTAACAAGAGCCACAGTGCCAGCTGCCTCTTTTCTGCTGTTTTTGGTTCCAGGAAAGTCAGAAAATGAATATTCTCGGAAATGGACGGGACAAAAGCCAAAGTGCCTATTTTTCCAGAAGACTCACAGAGCCAGAATACGAGACGGAGGAGGGCAAGGGGCTGGCCACCCCCCCCCAGGCGCGGGCTGGGCCTGGCCACGCCAGGGCATGGTGTGGTGGCCCCAGGCACCCCCTCGGTCTCCCTCTTCGCCTATAAGAAACCTTCTGATCTAAAAACTTCGGGGGGTTCGACGGTTTTCCATGAAAAGTTCCGCTGTGCTGCCGCCACCGAAGGGGAGATTCGGGGGACAGAAAGTCTCTGTTCTGGCACCCTACCGAGACGGGGAAGTGCCCCCGGATCCATCTCCATCGATCTCCACCATTGTCTCCATCGACCATCAATGTTTCCCCCATCTATGAGTGAGTAATCCCCCGCTGTAGGCTATGGGGATGGTAGGGATTGGATGAGATCGTTCATGTAATAGCATCAGATTGTTAGGGCATGGTGCCTAGTATCTTTTATTAGTGCTTTATGACTTTGTTGCAACTTGTTGTGCTTAATGCTTGTCATTAGGGCCCGAGTGCCATGATTTTAGATCTGAACATGTTATTGATTCATTATGATAGTATTGTTTTGGGTCTTATCTGCAAGTTGTATACACATGTTGTTGTCCGGAACCTATGGCCCCGAAGTGACAGAAATCGGGATAACCGGAAGGGAAAGGCTTTGATGTGAGGATCACATGTGTTCACGGAGTGTTAATGCTTTGCTCTGGTGCTCTATTAAAAGGAGCACCTTAATTGCCAGTAGTTCCCTAGAGGCCCCGCTGCAAACAGGCTGGCATGACAAAAGATGTTGTGCAAGTTCTCATTGCGAGCACGTATGACTATATATGGAACACATGCCTAGGATTGTCTAGTACTTGGATGCTTTATCTTATTTATCTGCAATTGCCCTAGGTTCTGATTGCTATGTGAAATGTCTTGTCCATGCAACGCCCGTCCATCCATCCCTATGCCTACCGCACTCGAATCCCACTGTTACTGCTTTTGTTACTACTGTCTTTGCTTTACTACTATTGTTACTTTGCTATTCCTACTACAAAACTGTTGCTACTGATAAACTGCTTTGAGCAAGATTGTTTCCAGGTGCAGCTGAATTGATAACTCAGTTGTTAAGGCTTATAAATATTCTTTGGCTCCCCTTGTGTCGAATCAATAAATTGGGTTTCACTTCCCTCGAAAATACTGCGATACACCCCCTATACTTTTGGGTCATCATACATCGCCCCAGGTTCACTAACTCATCCCTGAAAAAATCTGACACCAATGTGACTGCCTCTCTTTTGGGACAAATTTGAATCATTGGCCACAATAAGAAATTGAAATGTAATCGTACAAAACATTATTCAGAGATATACATAGTCAGGTACAAAAACAAGCCTAAATATTGTAATTATAAATAAAAAAGCAAACAATTAATCTTCAGGTGCATGTTAAAAATACTTATGATCAAAACCATTCATATACATATGCATCATACCAATCATTAAAAGATCAGAAACAATTCAAAGATCATATATGTAGTTCCATATGAGAATAAATCTAGGGCCTCATAATTTGTTTCAGAGATGGAGTTGGCGAACCAAAGTACCAATATCACAACCTATATTGTTTGTTTGCATTGCTGCCTCAGGTTCACCAACCCATCCCTAAAACACGACACCATCATACGTGTCTCCCCTTGAACTCTTTTGGGGCAAATTTCAATCATCGGCCTCGGTGACAAACTAAAATATAATTCTTATACACTATGAATGCATGGAATAGATAATTCGAATATCATAGTTCTATGAATGTAGAATAAAGATTGCGGCCTCATAAGTTTATTCAGGGATGGCGTGAGCGAACCAAGTAACAGTTGCACAGCTTATATTGTTCTTGCATATGGTCCCATGTTCGCTCACTCATCCCTGAAAAAATCTGACACCAATGTGTATGCCTCTCTTTGGGGCAAATTTGATTCATTGGCCACAATAAGAAATTGAAATGTAATTTTACAAAATAATATTCAGGGATATACATAGTCAGGTACAAAAACAAGCCTAAATATTGTAATTATAAATAAAAAACCAAACAATTAATCTTTAGGTACATGTTAAAAATACTTATGATCAAAACCATTCATATACATATGCATCATACCAATCATTAAAAGATCAGAAACAATTCAAGGATTATATATGTAGTTCCATATGAGAATAAATCAAGGGCCTCATAATTTGTTTTAGAGATGGAGTTGGAGAACCAAAGTACCAACAACACAACCTATATTGTTTGTGTGCATTGTTGCCTCAGGTTCACCAACACATCCCTAAAACACGACACCATCATACGTGTCTCACCTTGAACTCTTTTGGGGCAAATTTCAATCATCGGCCTCGGTGACAAACTAAAATGTAATTCTTATACACTATGAATGCATGGAATAGATAATTCGAATATCATAGTTCTATGAATGTAGAATAAAGATTGCGGCCTCATAAGTTTATTCAGGGATGGTGTGAGCGAACCAAGTAACAATTGCACAGCATATATTGTTCTTGTACATGGTCCCAGGTTCGCTCACTCATCCCTGAAAAATTTTGACACCAATGTGTCTGCCTCTCTTTGGGGCAAATTTGAATCATTGGTCATAATAAGAAATTGAAATGTAATCGTACAAAACAATATTCAGGGATATACAAATGCATCATACAACGCATTCATAGATCAGAAACAATACAAAGAATATATATTTAGGTTCCATATAAGAGAAAAATTAGGGCCTCATTTTTTTCAGCGATGGAGTCGGAGAACCAAAATACCAATAGCACAACCTATATTGTTTATGTGCATTGCTGCCTCAGGTTCACTAACCATCCCTAAGAAAACTACACCATCAGATGCCCTTGCACTATTTTGGGGCAAAATTGAATCATTGGGCTCATTAAGGAATGCAAATGTAATGTTATAGGCATGCCGTGTATCGAAATCAACACTCAACTAGCAAACTCAACTAGATGGCAGATGAGCAGATTGGGGTTTTGTGACTAGACGGATTGGGGTTTTGTGACTAGATGGATCAACCGATCGAATCATATATATACTACCCTACTTCAAGAGCAAAAGAATATGTTCATGATTGAGCAAATCCTATGTATGAACAGTGAAAACTGCGGCTGCGACTAGAGAAGCTAGCAATATAGTACCTCGGACTCCTCATCAGGGACCTCCTCTTTGAACTCATCATTCTCCGTGATTGCGTCGAAGATTTCTTGAACGGCGATGGGGTCGTCGATGTAGATCACCGGATTGCCTCTGCCTGCCTCCTGCCCCCCATCCAGATCTGCCGCTGGCACCATGACGTTGTCGGCCACGATGTTGTCGGCCACCTGCTGCTCGACGGCGATGGCTACTACTTGCTACTCGGCGGCGATGGCTACCACCTGCTACTCGGCAGCGACGGCTACTGGCTGGACGGATGATCTCGCACCCTAGACGGCGCGGCGATGAGCGACGTTCGTGCCCGAAGAAGACGCCTCCGCCTGCTTGGCGATGACTGAGCCATCTGCTGCTACGCATTCAACTGGCTTCACCTCCGGATCGTCTCCACGCGTACGCTTCATGGCGTACCAAGGGAAGGAGGTAGTGCAAACGAGGGAGCTTCGGCGCGCGCGACAGGTGTAATTGGGGTCTTGGGACTAGACAAACTAGGGGAAATGACACGAGCTCATGGAAGAAGAAGGTCGAGGGGGGTTATAAACACCAGACCGTTCGTAGTCCTCGAGTGGACACGTGTGGTGGGCGGGGGGCAGGGGGCTACCATGACCTCCACCCTTTTTTCGGATCCCTTTTTTTTGAAACAGCCACGATCTCCACTTTAGAGCTGCATTGAAAACACGCTCATGGAAGACCTCGATTCCACTGCATGCAAGTGGCGCAGAACTAATTTCTAGCAACGTTAGATCTACTCGAGGGGGCCCTTGACTCATGGAAGTTACTAGCAGTAGGGCCCAGTTGGAAGTGGGATTGAGAGCGCTGCATAAAAATGGGATATGTCTTATTAAAATCAAGTGGCAATAAATTGCAGCGTCCCGTCGACAACCGTGCACTCGATGACCCTCTTGCATGTCAGTTCTTTTCATGAACCACATAAGGATCCACCAATGTCATTGGATGTGTGTTCTTCTCATGAACCACACATGGATCCACCAGTGTCATTGCATGTGTGGTCCTTTCATGAACCACACCCAGTGTCATTGCATGTGTGTTCCTCAAGACAAACCACATAAGGATCCACCGGTGTCACTGCATGTCTGTTCTTTTCATGAACCATAGCTAGAGTCCACCAATGTCATTAGATGTGTGTTCTTCTCATGAACTACACCCAGTGTCACTGCATGTCAGTTCTTTTCATGAACCACATAAGGATCCACCAGTGTCATTGGATGTGTGTTCTTCTCATGAACCACACATGGATCCACCGGTGTCATTGCATGTCTGTTCCTCTAAACAAACCACATAAGGATCAACCAGTGTCATTGCATGTATGTTCTTTTCATGAACCACACCCAGTGTCATTGCATGTGTGTTCTTCTAAACAAACCACATAAGGATCCACCATTGTCATTGGATGTGTGTTCTTCTCATGAACCACACATGGATCCACCGGTGTCATTGCATGTATGTTCCTCTAAACAAACCACATAAGGATCCACCAGTGTCATTGCATGTATGTTCTTTTCATGAACCACACCCAGTGTCATTGCATGTGTGTTCTTCTAAACAAACCACATAAGGATCCACCAGTGTCATTGCATGTCTGTTCTTTTTATGAACCACACCCAGTGTCATTGCATGTCTGTTCTTTTCATGAACCACACCTAGTGTCATTGCATGTGTGTTCTTCTAAACAAACCACATAAGGATCCACCAGTGTCATTGCATGTCTGTTCTTTTCATGAACCACACCTTGTGTCATTGCATGTCTATTCTTTTCATGAACCACAGCTAGAGTCATTGCATGTCTATTACTTCCATAAACCACACATGGATACACCGATGTCATTGCATGTCTGTTCTTTTCATGAAACACACCCAGTGCCATTGCATGTTAGTTCTTTTCATGAACCACACCTAGTGTCATTGCATGTTAGTTCTTTTCATGAACCACATAAGGATCCACCATTGTCATTGCATGCCTGTTCTTCTCACAAACCACAAAAGGATCCACCAGTGTCATTGCATGTCTGTTCTTTTCATGAACCACACCTAGTGACATTGCATGTGTGTTCCTCTAGACAAACCACATAAGGATCCACCGGTGTCACTGCATGTCTGTTCTTTTTATGAACCACACATGGATCCACCGGTGTCATTCCATGTCTGTTCTTTTCATGAACCACACCCAGTGTCACTGCATGTCAGTTCTTTTCATGAACCACATAAGGATCCACCAGTGTTATTGGATGTGTGTTCTTCTCATGAACCACACATCGATCCACCGGTGTCATTGCATGTCTGTTCCTCTAAACAAACCACATAAGGATCCACCAGTGTCATTGCATGTCTGTTCTTTTCATGAACCACACCCAGTGTCATTGCATGTGTGTTCTTCTAAACAAACCACATAAGTCATTGCATGTCTGTTCTTTTCATGAACCACACCCGATGTCATTGCGTGTGTGTTCCTCTAGACAGACCACATAAGGATCCATCGTTGTCAATGCATGTTTTTTCTTTTCATGAACCACATAAGGATCCACCAGTGTCATTGGATGTGTGTTCTTCTCATGAACCACACATGGATCCATCGGTGTCATTGCATGTGTGTTCCTCTAAACAAACCACATAAGGATCCACCAATGTCATTGCATGTTTGTTCTTTTCATTAACCACACCTAGTGTCATTGCATGTGTGTACTTCTAAACAAACCACATAAGGATCCACCAGTGTCATTGCATGTGTGTTCTTTTCATGAACCACACCCGGTGTCATTGCATGTATGTTCTTTTCATTAACCACAACTACAGTCATTGCATGTCTGTTACTTCCATAAACCACACATGGATCCACCGATGTCATTGCATGCATGTTCTTTTCATGAACCACACCCAGTGTCATTGCATGTCAGTTCTTTTCATGAACCACACCCAGTGTCATCGCATGTCAGTTCTTTTCATGAACCACATAAGGATCCACCAGTGTCATTGGATGTGTGTTCTTCTCATGAACCACACATGGATCGACTAGTGTCATTGCATGCGTGTTCTTTTCATGAACCACACCCAGTGTCATTGCATGTGTGTTCCTCAAGATAAACCACATGAGGATCCACCGGTGTTACTACATGTCTGTTCTTTACATGAACCATAGCTAGAGTCCACCAGTGTCATTGGATGTGTGTTCTTCTCATGAACTACACCCAGTGTCATTGCATGTCGGTTCTTTTCATGAACCACATAAGGATCCACCAGTGTCATTGGATGTCGGTTCTTTTCATGGACCACATAAGGATCCACCGATGTCACTGCATGTGTTTTCTGTTCATGAACCACATAGGGATCCACCAGTGTCATTGGATGTGTGTTCTTCTCATGAACCACACATGGATCCACCGGTGTCATTGCATGTCTGTTCCTCTAAATAAATCACATAAGGATACACCAGTGTCATTGCATGTGTGTTCTTTTCATGAACCACACCCAGTGTCATTGCATGTGTCTTCTTCTAAACAAACCACATAAGGATCCACCAGTGTCATTGCATGTCTATTCTTTTCATGAACCACACCTAGTGTCATTGCATGTGTGTTCTTTTCATGAACCACAGCTAGAGTCATTGCATGTCTGTTCTTTTCATGAACCACACCCAGTGTCATTGCATGTCTGTTCTTTTCATGAACCACACCCAATGTCACTACATGTCAGTTCTTTTCATGAACCACATAAGGATCCACCAGTGTCATTGGATGTGTGTTCTTCTCATGAACCACACATGGATCCACCGGTGTCATTGCATGTCTGTTCCTCTAAACAAACCACATAAGGATCCACCAGTGTCATTACATGTCTTTTCTTTTCATGAACCACACCCAGTGTCATTGCATGTGTGTTGTTCTAAACAAACAACATAAGGATCCACCAGTGTCATTGCATGTCTGTTCTTTTCATGAACCACAACTAGAGTCATTCCATGTCTGTTACTTCCATAAACCACACATGGATCCACCAGTGTCATTGCATGTCTGTTCTTTTCATGAACCACACCCAGTGTCATTGCATGTCAGTTCTTTTCATGAACCACATAAGGATCCACCAGTGTCATTGCATTTTTGTTCTTCTCACAAACCACACATGGAACCACCAGTGTCATTGCATGTTTGTTCTTTTCATGAACCACACCCAGTGTCATTGTATGTGTGTTCCTCTACACAAACCACATAAGGATCCACCGATGTCACTGCATGAATGTTCTTTTCATGAACCACAGCTAGAGTCCACCAGTGTCATTGGATTTGTGTTCTTCTCATGAACCACACCCAGTGGAACTACATGTCAGTTCAATTCATGAACCACATAAGGATCCGCCAGTGTCATTGGATGTGTGTTCTTCTCATGAACCAGACATGGATCCACCAGTGTCATTGCATTTCTGTTCCTCTAAACAAACCACATAAGGATCCACTAGTGTCATTGCATGTCTGTTCTTTTCATGAACCACACCCATTGTCATTGCATGTGTGTTCTTCTAAACAAACCACATAAGGATCCACTAGTGTCATTGCATGTCCGTTCTGTTCATGAACCACACCCAGTGTCATTGCATGTCTGTTCTGTTCATGAACCACAGCTAGAGTCATTACATGTCTATTCTTTTCATGAACCACACCCAGTGTCATTGCATGTCTGTTCTTTTCATGAACCACACCAAGTGTCACTGCATGTCAGTTCTTTTCATGAACCACATAAGGATCCACCAGTGTCATTGGATGCGTGTTCTTCTCATGAACCACAGATGGATCCACTGGTGTCATTGCATGTCTGTTCCTCTAAACAAACCACATAAGGATCCACCAGTGTCATTGCATGTCTCTTCTTTTCATGAACCACACCAGTGTCATTGCATGTGTGTTTTTCTAAACAAACAACATAAGGATCCACCAGTGTCATTACATGTCTGTTCTTTTCATGAACCACACCCGGTTTCATTGCATGTCTGTTCTTTTCATGAACCACAGCTAGAGTCATTGCATGTCTGTTACTTCCATAAACCACACATGGATCCACCGGTGTCATTGCATGTATGTTCTTTTCATGAACCACACCCAGTGTCATTGCATGTCAGTTCTTTTCATGAACCACACCAAGTGTCATTGCATGTCAGTTCTTTTCATGAACCACATAAGGATCCACCAGTGTCATTGCATGTCTGTTCTTCTCATGAACGACACATGGATCCACCAGTGTCATTGCATGTGTGTTCTTTTCATAAACCACACCCAGTGTCATTGCATGAGTGTTCCTCTAGACAAACCACATAAGGATCCACCAGTGTCACTGCATGTCTGTTCTTTTCATGAACCGCAGCTAGAGTCCACCAGTGTCATTGGATGTGTGTTCTTCTCATGAACGACACCCAGTGTCACTGCATGTTAGTTATTTTCAAGAACCACATAAGGATCCACCAGTGTCATTGGATGCGTGTTCTTCTCCTGAACCAGACATGGATCCACCGGTTTCATTGCATGTATGTTCCTCTAAACAAACCACATATGGATCCACCAGTGTCATTGCATGTCTGTTCTTTTCATGAACCACACCTCGTGTCATTGCATGTGTGTTCTTCTAAACAAACCACATAAGGATCCACCAGTGTCATTGCATGTCTGTTCTTTTCATGAACCACACCCAGTGTCATTGCATGTGTGTTCTTTTCATGAACCATAGCTAGAGTCATTGCAATTCTATTCTTTTCATGAACCACACCCAGTGTCATTGCATCTCTGTTCTTTTCATGAACCACACCCAATGTCACTGCATGTCAGTTCTTTTCATGAACCACATAAGGATCCACCAGTGTCATTGGATGTGTGTTCTTCTCATGAACCACACATGGATCCACCGGTGTCATTGCTTGTTTGTTCCTCTAACAAACCACATAAGGATCCACTAGTGTCATTGCATGTCTGTTCTTTTCATGAACCACACCCAGTGTCATTGCACGTGTGTTCTTCTAAACAAACCACATACGGATCCACCAGTGTCATTGCATGTCAGTTATTTTCATGAACCACACCTAGTGTCATTGCATGTCTGTTCTTTTCATGAACCATAGCTAGAGTCATTGCATGTGTGTTCTTCTAAACAAACCACATAAGGATCCACCAATGTCATTGCATGTATGTTCTTTTCATGAACCACACCCGCTGTCATTGCATGTCTGTTCTTTTCATGAACCATAGATAGAGTCATTGTATGTCTATTACTTCCATAAACCACACATGGATCCACCAGTGTCATTGCATCACTGTTCTTTTCATGAACCACACCCAGTGTCATTGCATGTCAGTTCTTTTGATGAACCACACCCAGTGTCATTGCATGTCAGTTCTTTTCATGAACCACATAAGGATCCACCAGTGTAATTGCATGTCTATTCTTCTCAGAAACCACATAAGGATCCACCAGTGTCATTGTATGTCTGTTCTTTTAATGAACCACACCCAGTGACATTGCAGGTGTGTTCCTCTAGACAAACCACATAAGGATCCACCGGTGTCACTTCATGTCTGTTCTTTTCATGAACCACACATGGATCCACCGGTGTCATTGCATGTCTGTTCTTTTCATGAACCACACCAAGTGTCACTGCATGTCAATTCTTCTAAACAAACCACATAAGGGTCCACCAGTGGCATTGCATGTATGTTCTGTTCATGAACCACACCTAGTGTCATTGCATGTCTGTTCTTTTCATGAACCACAGCTAGAGTCATTACATGTGTATTCTTGTCACGAAACACACCCAGTGTCATTGCATGTCTGTTCTTTTCATGAACCACACCTAGTGTCACTGCATGTCAGTTCTTTTCATGAACCACATAAGGATCCAGCAGTGTCATTGGATGTGTGTTCTTCTCCTGAACCACAGATGGATCCACCGGTGTCATTGCAAGTATGTTCCTCTAAACAAACCACATAAGGATCCACCAGTGTCATTGCATGTCTGTTCTTTTCATGAACCACACCCAGTCTCATTGCATGTGTGTTCTTCTAAACAAACCACATAAGGATCCACTAGTGTCATTGCATGTCTGTTCTTTTCATGAACCACACCCGGTGTCATTGCCTGTCTGTTCTTTTCATGAACCACGGCTAGAGTCATTGCATGTCTGTTACATCCATAAACCACACATGGATCCACCGGTGTCATTACATGTTTGTTCTTTTCATGAACCACACCCAGTGTCATTGCATGTTAGTTCTTTTCATGAACCACACCCAGTGTCATTACATGTCAGTTCTTTTCATGAACCACATAAGGATCCACCAGTGTCATTGCATGTCTGTTCTTCTCACAAACCACACATGGATCCACCAGTGTCATTGCATGTGTGTTCTTTTCATTAACCACAACCAGTGTCATTGCATGAGTGTTCCTCTAGACAAACCACATAAGGATCCACCAGTGTCACTGCATGTCTGTTCTTTTCATGAACCGCAGCTAGAGTCCACCAGTGTTATTGGATGTATGTTCTTCTCATGAACCACACCCAGTGTCACTGCATGTCAGTTCTTTTCATGAACCACATAAGGATACACCAGTGTCATTGGATGTGTGTTCTTCTCATGAACCACACATGTATCCCCTGGTGTCATTGCATGTCTGTTCCTCTAAACAATCCACATAAGGATCCACCAGTGTCATTGCATGTATGTTCTTTTCATAAACCACACCCAGTGTCATTGTATGTGTGTTCTTCTAAACAAACCACATATGGATCCACCAGTGTTATTGCATGTCTGTTCTTTTCATGAACCACACCCAGTGTCATTGGATGTGTGTTCTTCTAAACAAACCACATAAGGATCCACCAGCGTCATTGCATGTCTGTTCCTTTCATGAACCACGCCCGGTGTTATTGCATGTCTGTTCCTTTCATGAACCACATCTAGAGTCATTGCATGTATGTTACTTCCATAAACCTCACATGGATCCACCGGTGTCATTGCATGTCAGTTCTTTTCATGAACCACACCCAGTGTCATTGCATGTCAGTTCTTTTCATGAACCACACCTAGTGTCATTGCGTGTCAGTTCTTTTCATGAACCACATAAGGATCCACCACTGGCATTGCATGTCTGTTCTTCTCACAAAGCACATAAGGATCCACCAGTGTCATTGCATGTCTGTTCTTTTCATGAACCACACCTAGTGACATTGCATGTGTGTTCGTCTAGACAAACCACATAACGATCCACCGGTGTCACTACATGTCTGTTCTTTTTATGAACCACACATGGATCCACCGGTGTCATTGCATGTCTGTTATTTTCATGAACCACACCCAGTGTCACTACATGTCAGTTCTTTTCATGAACCACATATGGATCCACCGGTGTCAATGCATGTCTGTTCCTATAAACAAACCACATAATGATCCACTAGTGTCATTGCATGTCTGTTCTTTTCATGAACCACACCCAGTGTCATTGCATGTGTGTTCTTCTAAACAAACCACATAAGTCATTGCATGTCTGTTCTTTTCATGAACCACACCCGGTGTCATTGCATGTGTGTTCCTCTTGACAGACCACATAAGGATCCACCGGTGTCACTGCATGTCTGTTCTTTTCATGAACCATATAAGGATCCACCAGTGTCATTGGATGTGTGTTCTTCTCATGATCCACACATGGATCCACCGGTGTCATTGCATGTCTGTTCCTCTAAACAAACCACGTAAGGATCCACCAGTGTCATTGCATGTCTGTTCTTTTCATGAACCACACCCAGTGTCATTGCATGTGTGTTCTTCTAAATAAACCACATAAGGATCCACCAGTGTCATTGCATGTGTGTTCTTTTCATGAACCACACCCGGTGTCATTGCATGTCTCTTCTTTTCATTAACCACAGCTAGAGTCATTGCATGTCTGTTGCTTCCATAAACCACACATGGATCCACCGGTGTCATTGCATGTCTGTTCTTTTCATGAACCACACCTAGTGTCATTGCATGCCAGTTCTTTTTATGAACCACACCCAGTGTCATTGCATGTCAGTTCTTTTCATGAACCACATAAGGATCCACCAGTGTCATTGGATGTGTGTTCTTCTCATGAACCACACATGGATCCACCAGTGTCATTGCATGTGTGTTCTTTTCATGAACCACACCTAGTGTCATTGCTTGTGTGTTCCTCTAGACAAACCACATGAGGATCCACCGGTGTCAGTGCATGTCTGTTCTTTTCATGAACCACAACTAGAGTCCACCAGTGTCATTGGATGTGTGTTCTTATCATGAACCACACCCAATGTCACAACATGTCAGTTCTTTTCATGAACTACATAAGGATCCACTACTGTCATTGGATGTGTGTTCTTCTCATGAACCACACATGGATCCACCGGTGTCATTGCATGTTTGTTCCTCTAAACAAACCACATAAGGATCCACTAGTGGCATTGCATGTCTGTTCTTTTCATGAACCATACCTAGTGTCATTGCATGTGTGTTCTTTTCATGAACCACACCCAGTGTTATTGCATGTGTGTTCTTTTGATGAACCACAACTAGAGTCATTGCATGTCTGTTCTTTTCATGAACCACACCCAGTATCATTGCATGTCTGTTATTTTCATGAACCACACCCAGTGTCACTGCATGTTAGTTATTTTCATGAACCACATAAGGATCCCCCAGTGTAATTGGATGTGTGTTCTTCTCATGAACCACACATGGATCCACTAGTGTCATTGCATGTCTTTTCCTCTAAACAAACCACATAAGGATCCACCAGTGTCATTGCATGTCTGTTCTTTTCATGAACCACACCCAGTGTCATTACATGTGTGTTCTTCTGAACAATCCACATAAGGATCCACCGGTGTCATTGCATGTCTGTTCTTTTCATGAACCACAACTAAAGTCATTGCATGTATGTTACTTCCATAAACCACACATGGATCCACTGGTGTCATTGCATGTATGTTCTTTTCATGAACCACACCTAGTGTCATTGCATGTTAGTTCTTTTCATGAACCACACCCAGTGTCATTGCATGTCAGTTCTTTTCATAAACCACATAAGGATCCACTAGTGTCATTGGATGTGTTATCTTCTCATGAACCACACATGGATCCACCAGTGTCATTGCATGCGTGTTCTTTTCATGAACCACACCCAATGTTATTGCATGTGTGTTCCTCTAGACAAACCACATGAGGATCCACCGGTGTCACTGCATGTCTGTTCTTTACATGAACCACAACTAGAGTCCACCAGTGTCATTGGATGTGTGTTCTTCTCATGAACTACACCCAGTGTCACTGCATGTCAGTTCTTTTCATGAACCACATAAGGATCCACCAGTGTCATTGGATGTGTGTTCTTCTCATGAACCACACATGGATCCACCGGTGTCATTGTATGTCTTTTCCTCTAATAAAACCACATAAGGATCCACCAGTGTCATTGCATGTCTGTTCTTTTCATGAACCACACCAAGTGTCATTACATGTGTGTTCTTCTGAACAATCCACATAAGGATCCACCGGTGTCATTGCATGTCTATTCTTTTCATGAACCACACCCAGTGTCATTGCATGTCTGTTCTTTTCATGAACCACAACTAAAGTCATTGCATGTCTGTTACTTCCATAAACCACACATGGATCCACTGGTGTCATTGCATGTATGTTCTTTTCATGAACCACACCTAGTGTCATTGCATGTTAGTTCTTTTCATGAACCACACCCAGTGTCATTGCATGTCAGTTCTTTGCATGAACCACATAAGGATCCACCAGTGTCATTGGATGTGTTATCTTCTCATGAACCACACATGGATCCACCAGTGTCATTGCATGCGTGTTCTTTTCATGAACCACACCCAGTGTTATTGCATGTGTGTTCCTCTAGACAAACCACATGAGGATCCACCGGTGTCACTGCATGTCTGTTCTTTACATGAACCACAACTAGAGTCCACCAGTGTCATTGGATGTGTGTTCTTCTCATGAACTACACCTAGTGTCACTGCATGTCAGTTCTTTTCATGAACCACATAAGGATCCACCAGTGTCATTGGATGTGTGTTCTTCTCATGAACCACACATGGATCCACCGGTGTCATTGCATGTCTGTTCCTCTTGACAGACCACATAAGGATCCACCGGTGTCATTGCATGTCTGTTCTTTTTATGAACCACACCCAGTGTCATTGCATGTGTGTTCTTCTAAACAAATCACATAAGGATCCACAAGTGTCATTGCATGTCTGTTCTTTTCATGAACCACACCGAGTGTCATTGCATGTGTGTTCTTTTCATGAACCACACCTAGAGTCATTGCATGTCTGTTCTTTTCATGAACCACATCCAGTGTCATTGCATGTCTGTTCTTTTCAGGAACCACACCCAATGTCACTGCATGTCAGTTCTTTTCATGAACCACATAAGGATCAACCAGTGTCATTGGATGTGTGTTCTTCTCATGAACCACACATGGATCCACCGATGTCATTACATGTCTGTTCCTCTAAACAAACCACATAAGGATCCACCAGTGTCATTACATGTCTTTTCTTTTGATGAACCACACCCAGTGTCATTGCATGTGTGTTCTTCTAAACAGACCACGTAAGGATCCACCAGTGTCATTGCATGTCTGTTCTTTTCATGAACCACACTCGGTGTCATTGCATGTCTGTTCTTTTCATGAACAACAACAATAGACATTGCATGTCTGTTACTTCCATAAACCACACATGGATACACCGGTGTCCTTGCATGTCTGTTCTTTTCATGAACCACACCCAGTGTCATTGCATGTCAGTTCTTTTCATGAACCACATAAGGATCCACCAGTGTCATTGGATGTGTGTTCTTCTCACAAACCACACATGGATCCACCAGTGTCATTGCATGTGTGTTCTTTTCATGAACCACACCCAGTGTCATTGCATGTGTGTTCCTCTACACAAACCACATAAGGATCCACCGGTGTCATTGCATGTCTGTTCTTTTCATGAACCACAGCTAGAGTCCACCAGTGTCATTGGATGTGTGTTCTTATCATGAACCACATCCAGTGTCACAGCATGTCAGTTCTTTTCATGAACTACATAAGGATCCACTAGTGTCATTGGATGTGTGTTCTTCTCATGAACCACACATGGATCCACCGGTGTCATTGCATGTTTGTTCCTCTAAACAAACCACATAAGGATCCACTAGTGGCATTGCATGTCTGTTCTTTTCATGAACCATACCTAGTTCATTGCATGTGTGTTCTTTTCATGAACCACACCCAGTGTTATTGCATGTGTGTTCTTTTGATGAACCACAGCTAGAATCATTGCATGTCTGTTCTTTTCATGAACCACACCCAGTATCATTGCATGTCTGTTATTTTCATGAACCACACCCAGTGTCACTGCATGTCAGTTATTTTCATGAACCACATAAGGATCCCTAGTGTAATTGGATGTGTGTTCTTCTCATGAACCACACATGGATCCACCAGTGTCATTGTATGTCTTTTCCTCTAAACAAACCACATAAGGATCCACCAGTGTCATTGCATGTCTGTTCTTTTCATGAACCACACCAAGTGTCATTACATGTGTGTTCTTCTGAACAATCCACATAAGGATCCACCGGTGTCATTGCATGTCTGTTCTTTTCATGAACCACACCCAGTGTCATTGCATGTCTGTTCTTTTCATGAACCACAACTAAAGTCATTGCATGTCTGTTACTTCCATAAACCACACATGGATCCTCTGGTGTCATTGCATGTATGTTCTTTTCATGAACCACACCTAGTGTCATTGCATGTTAGTTCTTTTCATGAACCACACCCAGTGTCATTGCATGTCAGTTCTTTTCATGAACCACATAAGGATCCACCAGTGTCATTGGATGTGTTATCTTCTCATGAACCACACATGGATCCACCAGTGTCATTGCATGCGTGTTCTTTTCATGAACCACACCCAGTGTTATTGCATGTGTGTTCCTCTAGACAAACCACATGAGGATCCACCGGTGTCACTGCATGTCTGTTCTTTACATGAACCACAACTAGAGTCCACCAGTGTCATTGGATGTGTGTTCTTCTCATGAACTACACCTAGTGTCACTGCATGTCGGTTCTTTTCATGAACCACATAAGGATCCACCAGTGTCATTGGATGTGTGTTCTTCTCATGAACCACACATGGATCCACCAGTGTCATTGCATGTCTGTTCCTCTTGACAGACCACATAAGGATCCACCGGTGTCATTGCATGTCTGTTCTTTTTATGAACCACACCCAGTGTCATTGCATGTGTGTTCTTCTAAACAAATCACATAAGGATCCACAAGTGTCATTGCATGTCTGTTCTTTTGATGAACCACACCGAGTGTCATTGCATGTGTGTTCTTTTCATGAACCACACCTAGAGTCATTGCATGTCTGTTCTTTTCATGAACCACATCCAGTGTCATTGCATGTCTGTTCTTTTGAGGAACCACACCCAATGTCACTGCATGTCAGTTCTTTTCATGAACCACATAAGGATCAACCAGTGTCATTGGATGTGTGTTCTTCTCATGAACCACACATGGATCCACCGATGTCATTACATGTCTGTTCCTCTAAACAAACCACATAAGGATCCACCAGTGTCATTACATGTCTTTTCTTTTGATGAACCACACCCAGTGTCATTGCATGTGTGTTCTTCTAAACGGATCACGTAAGGATCCACCAGTGTCATTGCATGTCTGTTCTTTTCATGAACCACACTCGGTGTCATTGCATGTCTATTCTTTTCATGAACCACAACAATAGACATTGCATGTCTGTTACTTCCATAAACCGCACATGGATCCACCGGTGTCCTTGCATGTCTGTTCTTTTCATGAACCACACCCAGTGTCATTGCATGTGTGTTCTTCTAAACAAACCACATAAGGATCCACCAGTGTCATTGCATGTCTATTCTGTTCATGAACCACACCCAGTGTCATTGCATGTCTGTTCTTTTCATGAACCACAGCTAGAGTCATTACATGTCTATTCTTTTCATGAACCACACCCAGTGTCATTGCATGTTTGTTCTTTTCATGAACCACACCCGGTGTCACTGCATGTCAGTTCTTTTCATGAACCACATAAGGATCCACCAGTGTCATTGGATGTGTGTTCTACTCATGAACCACAGATAGATCCACCGGTGTCATTGCATGTCTGTTCCTCTAAACAAACCACATAAGGATCCACCAGTGTCATTGCATGTCTGTTCTTTTCATGAACCACACCCAGTGCCATTGCATGTGTGTTCTTCTAAACAAACCACATAAGGATCCACCGGTGTCATTGCATGTCTGTTCTTTTCATGAACCACACCTAGTGTCATTGCATGTCAGTTCTTTTCATGAACCACATAAGGATCCACCAGTGCCATTGCATGTCTGTTCTTCTCGCAAACCACATAAGGATCCACCAGTGTCATTGTATGTCTGTTCTTTTCATGAACCACACCCAGTGACATTGCATGTGTGTTCCTCTAGACAAACCACATAAGGATCCACCGGTGTCACGTCATGTCTGTTCTTTTCATGAACCACACATGGATCCACCGGTGTCATTGCATGTCTGTTCTTTTCATGAACCACACCCAGCGTCACTGCATGTCAGTTCTTTTAAACAAACCACATAAGGATCCACCAGTGTCATTGCAGGTTTGTTCTGTTCATGAACCACACCCAGTGTCATTGCATGTCATTTCTTTTCATGAACCACACCCAGTGTCATTGCATGTCAGTTCTTTTCATGAACCACATAAGGATCCACCACTGTCATTGCATGTTTGTTCTTCTCACGAACCACATAAGGATCCAGCAGTGTAATTGCATGTCTGTTCTTTTCATGAACCACACCTAGTGACATTGCATGTGTGTTCGTCTAGACAAAGCACATAAGGATCCACCGGTGTCACTACATGTCTGTTCTTTTTATGAACCACACATGGATCCACCGGTGTCATTGCATGTTAGTTCTTTTCATGAACTACATAAGGATCCACTAGTCTCATTGGATGTGTGTTCTTCTCATGAACCACACATGGATCCACCGGTGTCATTGCATGTCTGTTCCTCTAAAACAAACCACATAAGGATCCACCAGTGTCATTGCATGTCTGTTCTTTTCATGAACCACACCCAGTGTCATTGCATGTGTGTTCTTCTAAACAAACCACATAAGTCATTGCATGTCTGTTCTTTTCATGAACCACACCCGGTGTCATTGCATGTGTGTTCCTCTTGACAGACCACATAAGGATCCACCGGTGTCACTGCATGTCTGTTCTTTTCATGAACCACATAAGGATCCACCAGTGTCATTGGATGTGTGTTCTTCTCATGAACCACACATGGATCCACCAGTGTCATTGCATGTTTGTTCCTCTAAAAAACCACGTAAGGATCCACCAGTGTCATTGCATGTCTATTCTTTTCATGAACCACACCCATTGTCATTGCATGTGTGTTCTTCTAAACAAACCACATAAGGATCCACCAGTGTCATTGCATGTGTGTTATTTTCATGAACCACACCCGGTATCATTGCATGTCTATTATTTTCATTAACCACAGCTAGAGTCATTGCATGTCTGTTACTTCCATAAAACACACATGGATTGACCGGTGTCATTGCATGTCTTTTCTTTTCATGAACCACACCTAGTGTGATTGCATGTCAGTTCTTTTCATGAACCACACCCAGTGTCATTGCATGTCAGTTCTTTTCATGAACCACATAAGGATCCACCAGTGTCATTGGATGTGTGTTCTTCTCATCAACCACACATGGATCCACCAGTGTCACTGTATGTGTGTTCTTTTCATGAACCACGCCCAGTGTCATTGCATGTGTGTTCCTCTAGAGAAACCACATGAGGATCCACCTGTGTCACTACATGTCTGTTCTTTTCATGAACCACAGCCAGAGTCCACCAGTGTCATTGGATGTGTGTTCTTCTCATGAACCACACCCAGTGTCACTGCGTGTTAGTTAATTTCAAGAACCACATAAGGATCCACCAGTGTCATTGTATGCGTGTTCTTCTCATAAACCACACATGGATCCACCGGTTTCATTGCATGTATGTTCCTCTAAACAAACCACATAAGGATCCACCAGTGTCATTGCATGTTTGTTCTTTTCATGAACCACACCTCTTGTCATTGCATGTGTGTTCTTCTAAACAAACCACATAAGGATCCACCAGTGTCATTGCATGTCTGTTCTTTTCATGAACCACACCTAGTGTCATTGCATGTATGTTCTTTTCATGAACCACAGCTAGAGTCATTGCATGTCTGTTATTTTCATGAACCACACCCAGTGTCATTGCATGTCTGTTCTTTTCATGAACCACATCCAATGTCACTGCATGTCAGTTCTTTTCATGAACCACATAAGGATCCACCAGTGTCATTTGATATGTGTTCTTCTCATGAACCACACATGGATCCACCGGTGTCATTGCATGTCTGTTCCTCTAAACAAACCACATAAGGATCCACTAGTGTCATTGCATGTCTGTGCTTTTCATGAACCACACCTAGTGTCATTGCACGTGTGTTCTTCTAAACAAACCACATAAGGATCCACCAGTGTCATTGCATGTCTGTTATTTTCATGAACCACACCCAGTGTCATTGCATGTCTGTTCTTTTCATGAACCATAGCTAGAGTCATTGCATGTGTGTTCTTCTAAATAAACCACATAAGGATCCACCAATGTCATTGCATGTCTGTTCTTTTCATGAACCACACCCGGTGTCATTGCATGTCTGTTCTTTTCATGAACCATAGCTAGAGTAATTGCATGTCTGTTACTTCCATAAACCACACATGGATCCACCGGTGTAATTGCATCTCTATTCTTTTCATGAACCACACCCAGTGTCATTGCATGTCAGTTCTTTTCATGAACCACACCCAGTGTCATTGCATGTCAGTTCTTTTCATGAACCACATAAGGATCCACCAGTGTCATTGCATGTCTGTTCTTCTCACAAACCACATAAGGATCCACCAGTGTTATTGCATGTCTGTTCTTTTCACGAACCACACCCAGTGACATTGCATGTGTGTTCCTCTAGACAAACCACATAAGGATCCATCGGTGTCACTGCATGTCTATTCTTTTCATGAACCACACATGGATCCACCGGTGTCATTGCATGTCTGTTCTTTTCATGAACCACACCCAGTGTCACTGCATGTCAGTTCTTTTCATGAACCACATAAGGATCCACGAGTGTCATTGGATGTGTGTTCTTCTCATGAACCACACATGGATACACCAGTGTCATTGCATGTCTGTTCCTCTAAACAAACCACAAAAGGATCTACCAGTGTCATTGCATGTCTGTTCTTTTCATGAACCACACCTAGTGTCATTGCATGTGTGTTCTTCTAAACAAACCACATAAGTCATTGCATGTCTGTTCTTTTCATGAACTACACCCGGTGTCATTGCATGTGTGTTCCTCTAGACAGACCACATAAGGATCCACCGATGTCACTGCATGTGTTTTCTGTTCATGAACCACATAGGGATCCACCAGTGTCATTGGATGTGTGTTCTTCTCATGAACCACACATGGATCCACCGGTGTCATTGCATGTTTGTTCCTCTAAACAAACCACATAAGGACCACCAATGTCATTGCATGTCTGTTCTTTTCATGAACCACACCCAGTGTCAATGCATGTGTGTTCTTCTAAACAAACCACATAAGGATCCACCAGTGTCATTGCACGTGTGTTCTTTTCATGAGCCACACCCGGTGTCATTGCATGTCTATTCTTTTCATTAACCATAGCTAGAGTCATTGCATGTCTGTTACTTCCATAAACCACACATGGATCCACCGGTGTCATTGCATGTCTGTTCTTTTCATGAACCACACCTAGTGTCATTGCATGTTAGTTCTTTTCATGAACCGCACCTAGTGTCATTGCATGTCAGTTCTTTTCATGAACCACATCAGGATCCACCAGTGTCATTGCATGTCTGTTCTTCTCATGAACGACACATGGATCCACCAGTGTCATTGCATGTGTGTTCTTTTCATGAACCACACGTAGTGTCTTTGCATGTGTGTTCCTCTAGACAAACCACATGAGGATCCACCAGTGTCACTGCATGTCTGTTCTTTTCATGAACCCCAATTAGGGTCCACCAGTGTCATTGGATGTGTGTTCTTCTCATGAACCACACCCACTGTCACTGCATGTTAGTAATTTTCATGAACCACATAAGGATCCACCAGTGTCATTGGATGTGTGTTCTTCTCATGAACCACACATGGATCCACCGGTGTCATTGCATGTCTTTTCCTCTAAACAAACCACATAAGTATCCACCAGTGTCATTACTTGTCTGTTCTTTTCATGAACCACACCCAGTGTCATTGCATGTGTGTTATTCTAAACAAACCACATAAGGATCCAGCAGTGTCATTGCACGTGTGTTCTTTTCATGAGCCACACCCGGTGTCATTGCATGTCTGTTCTTTTCATTAACCACAGCTAGAGTCATTGCATGTATGTTACTTCCATAAGCCACACATGGATCCACCAGTGTCATTGCATGTCTGTTCTTTTCATGAACCACACCCAGTGTCATTGCATGTTAGTTCTTTTCATGAACCACACCCAGTGTCATTGCATGTCAGTTCTTTTCATGAACCACATAAGGATCCACCAGTGTCCTTGCATGTCTGTTCTTCTCATGAACCACACATGGATCCACTAGTGTCATTGCATGTGTGTTCTTTTCATGAACCACACCTAGTGTCATTGCATGTTTGTTCTTCTAAACGAACCACATAAGGATCCACCAGTGTCATTGCATGCCTGTTCTTTTCATGAACCGCACCCGGTGTCATTGCATGTCTGTTCTTTTCATGAACCATAGCTAGAGTCATTGCATTTCTATTACTTCCTTAAACCACACATGGATCCACCAGTGTCAATGCATGTCTGTTCTTTTCATGAACCGCACCCGGTGTCATTGCATGTCTGTTCTTTTCATAAACCATAGCTAGAGTCATTGCATCTCTGTTCTTTTCATGAACCACACCCAGTGTCATTGCATGTCAGTTCTTTTCATGAACCACATAAGGATCCACCGGTGTCATTGCATGTGTGTTCCTCTAAACAAACCACATAAGGATCCACCAGTGTTATTGCATGTCTGTTCTTTTCATGAACCACATCTAGTGTCATTGCATGTGTGTTCTTCTAAACAAACCACATAAGGATCCACCGGTGTCACTGCATGTCTGTTCTTTTCATAAACCACACATGGATCCACCGGTGTCATTGCATGTCTCTTCTTTTCATGAACCACGCCCAGTGTCACTGCATGCAAGTTCTTTTCATGAACCACATAAGGATACCTGTGTCATTGGATGTGTGTTCTTCTCATGAACCACACATGGATCCACCGGTGTCATTGCGTGTCTGTTCCTCTAAACAAACCACATAAGGATCCACCAGTATCATTGCATGTCTATTCTTTTCATGAACCACACCCAGTGTCATTGCATGTGTGTTCTTCTAAACAAACCACATAACTCATTGCATGTCTGTTCTTTTCATGAACCACACCCGGTGTTATTGCATGTGTGTTCCTCTAGACAGACCACATAAGGATCCACCGGTGTCACTGCATGTCTGTTCTTTTCATGAACCACATAAGGATCCACCAGTGTCATTGGGTGTGTGTTCTTCTCATGAACCACACATGGATCCACCGGTGTCATTGCATGTCTGTTCCTCTAAACAAACCACATAAGGATCCACCAGTGTCATTGCATGTCTGTTCTTTTCATGAACCACACCTAGTGTCATTGCATGTGTGTTCTTATAAACAAACCACATAAGGATCCACCAGTGTCATTGTATGTGTGTTCTTTTCATGAACCACGCCCGGTGTCATTGCATGTCTATTCTTTTCATTAACCACAGCTAGAGTCATTGCATGTCTCTTACTTACATAAACCACACATGGATCCACCGGTGTCATTGCATGTCTGCTCTTTTCATGAACCACACCCAGTGTCATTGCATGTCAGTTCTTTTCATGAACCACACCTAGTGTCATAGCATGTTAGTTGTTTTCCTGAACCACATAAGGATCCACCAGTGTCATTGCATGTTTGTTCTTCTCATGAACGACACATGGATCCACCAGTGTCATTGCATGTGTGTTCTTTTCATGAACCACACCTAGTGTCATTGCATGTGAGTTCCTCTAGACAAACCACACGAGGATCCACCGGTGTCACTACATGTCTGTTCTTTTTATGAACCACAATTAGAGTCCACCAGTGTCATTGGATGTGTGTTCTTCTCATGAACCACACATGGATCCACCAGTGCCATGGCATGTCTGTTCTTTTCATGAACCGCACCCGGTGTCATTGCATGTCTATTCTTTTCATAAACCATAGCTAGTCATTGCATCTCTGTTCTTTTCATGAACCACACCCAGTGTCATTGCATGTCAGTTCTTTTCATGAACCACACCAGTGTCATTGCATGTCAATTCTTTTCATGAACCACATAAGGATCCACCGGTGTCATTGCATGTGTGTTCCTCTAAACAAACCACATAAGGATCCACCAGTGTTATTGCATGTATGTTCTTTTCATGAACCACACCTAGTGTCATTGCATGTGTGTTCTTCTAAACAAACCTCATAAGGATCCACCGGTGTCATTGCATGTATGTTACTTCCATAAACCACACATGGATCCACCAGTGTCATTGCATGCCTGTTCTTTTCATGAACCGCACCCGGTGTCATTGCATGTCTGTTCTTTTCATGAACCATAGCTAGAGTCATTGCATTTCTATTACTTCCTTAAACCACACATGGATCCACCAGTGTCAATGCATGTCTGTTCTTTTCATGAACCGCACCCGGTGTCATTGCATGTCTGTTCTTTTCATAAACCATAGCTAGAGTCATTGCATCTCTGTTCTTTTCATGAACCACACCCAGTGTCATTGCATGTCAGTTCTTTTCATGAACCACATAAGGATCCACCGGTGTCATTGCATGTGTGTTCCTCTAAACAAACCACATAAGGATCCACCAGTGTTATTGCATGTCTGTTCTTTTCATGAACCACATCTAGTGTCATTGCATGTGTGTTCTTCTAAACAAACCACATAAGGATCCACCGGTGTCACTGCATGTCTGTTCTTTTCATGAACCACACATGGATCCACCGGTGTCATTGCATGTCTCTTCTTTTCATGAACCACGCCCAGTGTCACTGCATGCAAGTTATTTTCATGAACCACATAAGGATACCTGTGTCATTGGATGTGTGTTCTTCTCATGAACCACACATGGATCCACCGGTGTCATTGCGTGTCTGTTCCTCTAAACAAACCACATAAGGATCCACCAGTATCATTGCATGTCTATTCTTTTCATGAACCACACCCAGTGTCATTGCATGTGTGTTCTTCTAAACAAACCACATAACTCATTGCATGTCTGTTCTTTTCATGAACCACACCCGGTGTTATTGCATGTGTGTTCCTCTAGACAGACCACATAAGGATCCACCGGTGTCACTGCATGTCTGTTCTTTTCATGAACCACATAAGGATCCACCAGTGTCATTGGGTGTGTGTTCTTCTCATGAACCACACATGGATCCACCGGTGTCATTGCATGTCTGTTCCTCTAAACAAACCACATAAGGATCCACCAGTGTCATTGCATGTCTGTTCTTTTCATGAACCACACCTAGTGTCATTGCATGTGTGTTCTTATAAACAAACCACATAAGGATCCACCAGTGTCATTGTATGTGTGTTCTTTTCATGAACCACGCCCGGTGTCATTGCATGTCTATTCTTTTCATTAACCACAGCTAGAGTCATTGCATGTCTCTTACTTACATAAACCACACATGGATCCACCGGTGTCATTGCATGTCTGTTCTTTTCATGAACCACACCCAGTGTCATTGCATGTCAGCTCTTTTCATGAACCACACCCAGTGTCCTAGCATGTTAGTTGTTTTCCTGAACCACATAAGGATCCACCAGTGTCATTGCATGTCTGTTCTTCTCATGAACGACACATGGATCCACCAATGTCATTGCATGTGTGTTCTTTTCATGAACCACACCTAGTGTCATTGCATGTGAGTTCCTCTAGACAAACCACACGAGGATCCACCGGTGTCACTACATGTCTGTTCTTTTTATGAACCACAATTAGAGTCCACCAGTGTCATTGGATGTGTGTTCTTCTCATGAACCACACATGGATCCACCAGTGCCATGGCATGTCTGTTCTTTTCATGAACCGCACCCGGTGTCATTGCATGTCTATTCTTTTCATAAACCATAGCTATAGTCATTGCATCTCTGTTATTTTCATGAACCACACCCAGTGTCATTGCATGTCAGTTCTTTTCATGAACCACACCAGTGTCATTGCATGTCAATTCTTTTCATGAACCACATAAGGATCCACCGGTGTCATTGCATGTGTGTTCCTATAAACAAACCACATAAGGATCCACCAGTGTTATTGCATGTCTGTTCTTTTCATGAACCACACCTAGTGTCATTGCATGTGTGTTCTTCTAAACAAACCTCATAAGGATCCACCGGTGTCATTGCATGTATGTTACTTCCATAAACCACACATGGATCCACCAGTGTCATTGCATGTCTGTTCTTTTCATGAACCGCACCCGGTGTCATTGCATGTTTGTTCTTTTCATAAACCATAGCTAGAGTAATTGCATCTCTGTTCTTTTCATGAACCACACCCAGTGTCATTGCATGTCAGTTCTTTTCATGAACCACACCCAGTGTCATTGCATGTCAATTCTTTTCATGAACCATATAAGGATCCACCGGTGTCATTGCATGTGTGTTCCTCTAAACAAACCACATAAGGATCCACCAGTGTTATTGCATGTCTGTTCTTTTCATGAACCACACCTAGTGTCATTGCATGTGTGTTCTTTTCATGAACCACACCTAGAGTCATTGCATGTCTGTTCTTTTCATGAACCACATCTAGTGTCATTGCATGTGTGTTCTTCTAAACAAACCACATAAGGATCCACCAGTGTCATTGTATGTGTGTTCTTTTCATGAACCACGCCCGGTGTCATTGCATGTCTATTCTTTTCATTAACCACAGCTACAGTCATTGCATGTCTCTTACTTACATAAACCACACATGGATCCACCGGTGTCATTGCATGTCTGTTCTGTTCATGAACCACACCCAGTGTCATTGCATGTCAGTTCTTTTCATGAACCACACCCAGTGTCATTGCATGTCAGTTCTTTTCATGAACAACATAAGGATCCACCAGTGTCATTGCATGTCTGTTCTTCTCATGAACGACACATGGATCCACCAGTGTCATTGCATGTGTGTTCTTTTCATGAACCACACCTAGTGTCATTGCATGTGTGTTCCTCTAGACAAACCACACGAGGATCCACCGGGTCACTGCATGTCTGTTCTTTTCATGAACCACAATTTGAGTCCACCAGTGTCATTGGATGTGTGTTCTTCTCATGAACCACACATGGATCCACCGGTGCCATTGAATGTCTGTTCCTCTAAACAAACCACATAAGGATCCACCAGTGTCATTGCATGTCTGTTCTTTTCATGAACCACACCCAGTGTCATTGCATGTGTGTTCTTCTAAATAAACCACATAACTCATTGCATGTATGTTCTTTTCATGAACCACACCCGGTGTCATTGCATGTGCGTTCCTCTAGATAGACCACATAAGGATCCACCGGTGTCACTGCATGTCTGTTCTTTTCATGAACCACATAAGGATCCACCAGTGTCATTGGATGTGTGTTCTTATCATGAACCACACATGGATCCACCGGTGTCAATGCATGTCTGTTCCTCTAAACAAACCACATAAGGATCCACCAGTGTCATTGCATGTCTGTTCTTTTCATGAACCACACCCAGTGTCATTGCATGTCAGTTCTTTTCATGAACCACACCCAGTGTCATTGCATGTCAATTCTTTTCATGAACCATATAAGGATCCACCGGTGTCATTGCATGTGTGTTCCTCTAAACAAACCACATAAGGATCCACCAGTGTTATTGCATGTCTGTTCTTTTCATGAACCACACCTAGTGTCATTGCATGTGTGTTCTTTTCATGAACCACACCTAGAGTCATTGCATGTCTGTTCTTTTCATGAACCACATCTAGTGTCATTGCATGTGTGTTCTTCTAAACAAACCACATAAGGATCCACCAGTGTCATTGTATGTGTGTTCTTTTCATGAACCACGCCCGGTGTCATTGCATGTCTATTCTTTTCATTAACCACAGCTACAGTCATTGCATGTCTCTTACTTACATAAACCACACATGGATCCACCGGTGTCATTGCATGTCTGTTCTGTTCATGAACCACACCCAGTGTCATTGCATGTCAGTTCTTTTCATGAACCACACCCAGTGTCATTGCATGTCAGTTCTTTTCATGAACAACATAAGGATCCACCAGTGTCATTGCATGTCTGTTCTTCTCATGAACGACACATGAATCCACCAGTGTCATTGCATGTGTGTTCTTTTCATGAACCACACCTAGTGTCATTGCATGTGTGTTCCTCTAGACAAACCACACGAGGATCCACCGGGTCACTGCATGTCTGTTCTTTTCATGAACCACAATTTGAGTCCACCAGTGTCATTGGATGTGTGTTCTTCTCATGAACCACACATGGATCCACCGGTGCCATTGAATGTCTGTTCCTCTAAACAAACCACATAAGGATCCACCAGTGTCATTGCATGTCTGTTCTTTTCATGAACCACACCCAGTGTCATTGCATGTGTGTTCTTCTAAACAAACCACATAACTCATTGCATGTATGTTCTTTTCATGAACCACACCCGGTGTCATTGCATGTGCGTTCCTCTAGATAGACCACATAAGGATCCACCGGTGTCACTGCATGTCTGTTCTTTTCATGAACCACATAAGGATCCACCAGTGTCATTGGATGTGTGTTCTTATCATGAACCACACATGGATCCACCGGTGTCAATGCATGTCTGTTCCTCTAAACAAACCACATAAGGATCCACCAGTGTCATTGCATGTCTGTTCTTTTCATGAACCACACCCAGTGTCATTGCATGTGTGTTCTTCTAAACAAACCACATAAGGATCCACTAGTGTCATTGCATGTGTGTTCTTTGCATGAACCATACCCGGTGTCATTGCATGTCTGTTCTTTTCATTAACCACATCTAGAGTCATTGAATTTCTGTTACTTCCATAAACCACACATGGATCCACCGGTGTCATTGCATGTCTATTCTTTTCATGAACCACACCCAGTGTCATTGCATGTCAGTTCTTTTCATGAACCACACCCAGTGTCATTGCATGTCAGTTCTTTTCATGAACAACATAAGGATCCACCAGTGTCATTGCATGTCTGTTCTTCTCATGAACCACACATGGATCCACCAGTGTTATTGCATGTGTGTTCTTGTCATGAACCACACCCAGTGTCATTGCATGTGTGTTCCTCTAGACAAACCACATGAGGATCCACCGGTGTCACTACATGTTTGTTGTTTTCATGAACCACAATTAGAGTCCACCAGTGTCATTGGATGTGTGTTCTTCTCATGAACTACGCCTACTGTCACTGCATGTTAGTTCTTTTCATGAACCACATAAGGATCCACCAGTGTCATTGGATGTGTGTTCTTCTCATGAACCACACATGGATGCACCGGTGTCATTGCATGTCTGTTCCTCTATACAAACCACATAAGGATCCACCAGTGTCATTGCATGTCTTTTCTTTTCATGAAACACACCCAGTGTCATTGCATGTGTGTTCTTCTAAACAAACCACATAACTCATTGCATGTCTGTTCTTTTCATGAACCACACCCAGTGTCATTGCATGTGTGTTCCTCTAGACAGACCACATAAGGATCCACCGGTGTCACTGCATGTCTGTTCTTTTCATGAACCACATAAGGATCCACCAGTGTCATTGGGTGTGTGTTCTTCTCATGAACCACACATGGATCCACCGGTGTCATTGCATGTCTGTTCCTCTAAACAAACCACATAAGGATGCACCAGTGTTATTGCATGTCTGTTCTTTTCATGAACAGCACCTAGTGTCATTTCATGTGTGTTCTTCTAAACAAACCACATAAGGATCCACACCTGTCATTGTATGTGTGTTCTTTTCATGAAACACACCCGGTGTGATTGCATGTCTATTCTTTTCATTACCCACAGCTAGAGTCATTGCATGTCTGTTACTTCCATAAACCACACATGGATCCACCGGTGTCATTGCATGTCAGTTCTTTTCATGAACCACACCCAGTGTCATTGCATGTCAGTTCTTTTCATGAACCACACCCAGTGTCGTAGCATGTTAGTTCTTTTTCATGAACCACATAAGGATCCACCAGTGTCATTGCATGTCTGTTCTTCTCATGAACCACACATGGATCCACCAGTGTCATTGCATGTGTGTTCTTTTCATGAACCACACCTAGTGTCATTGCATGTGTGTTCCTCTAGACAAACCACATGAGGATCCACCGGTGTCACTGCATGTCTGTTCTTTTCATGAACCACAATTAGAGTCCACCAGTGTCATTGGATGTGTGTTCTTCTCATGAACCACACATGGATCCACCGATGCCATTGTATGTCTGTTCCTCTAAACAAACCACATAAGGATCCACCAGTGTCATTGCATATCTGTTCTTTTCATGAACCACACCGAGTGTCATTGCATGTGTGTTCTTCTAAACAAACCACATAAGTCATTGCATGTATGTTCTTTTCATGAACCACACCCGGTGTCATTGCATGTGCGTTCCTTTAGACAGACCACATAAGGATCCATCGGTGTCACTGCATGTCTGTTCTTTTCATGAACCACATAAGGATCCACCAGTGTCATTGGATGTGTGTTCTTCTCATGAACCACACATGGATCCACCGGTATCAATGCATGTCTGTTCCTCTAAACAAACCACATAAGGATCCACCAGTGTCATTGCATGTCTGTTCTTTTCATGAACCACACCTAGTGTCATTGCATGTGTGTTCTTCTAAACAAACCACATAAGGATCCACCAGTGTCATTGTATGTGTGTTCTTTTCATGAACCACACCCGGTGTCATTGCATGTCTATTCTTTTCATTAACCATAGCTATAGTCATTGCATGTCTGTTACTTCCATAAACCACAGATGGATCCACCGGTGTCATTGCATGTCTGTTCTTTTCATGAACCACACCCAGTGTCATTGCATGTCAGTTCTTTTCATGAACCACACCCAGTGTCATAGCATGTTAGTTCTTTTCATGAACCACATAAGGATCCACCAGTGTCATTGCATGTCTGTTCTTCTCATGAACCACACATGGATCCACCAGTGTCATTGCATGTGTGTTCTTTTCATGAACCACACCTAGTGTCATTGCATGTGTGTTCCTCTAGACAAACCACATGAGGATCCACCGGTGTCACTGCATGTCTGTTCTTTTCATGAACCACAATTAGAGTCCACCAGTGTTATTGGATGTGTGTTCTTCTCATGAACCACACATGGATCTACCGGTGCCATTGCATGTCTGTTCCTCTAAACAAACCACATAAGGATCCACCAGTGTCATTGCATGTCTATTCTTTTCATGAACCACACCCAGTGTCATTGCATGTGTGTTCTTCTAAACAAACCACATAACTCATTGCATGTCTGTTCTTTTCATGAACCACACCCGGTGTTATTGCATGTGTGTTCCTCTAGACAGACCACATAAGGATCCATCGGTGTCACTGCATGTCTGTTCTTTTCATGAACCACATAAGGATCCACCAGTGTCACTGGATGTGTGTTCTTCTCATGAACCACACATGGATCTACCGGTGCCATTGCATGTCTGTTCCTCTAAACAAACCACATAAGGATCCACCAGTGTCATTGCATGTCTGTTCTTTTCATGAACCACACCCAGTGTCATTGCATGTGTGTTCTTCTAAACGAACCACATAAGTCATTGCATGTATGTTCTTTTCATGAACCACACCCGGTGTCATTGCATGTGCGTTCCTCTAGACAGACCACATAAGGATCCACCGGTGTCACTTCATGTCTGTTCTTTTCATGAACCACATAAGGATCCACTAGTGTCATTGGATGTGTGTTCTTCTCATGAACCACACATGGATCCACCGGTGTCAATGCATGTTTGTTCCTCTAAACAAACCACATAAGGATCCACCAGTGTCATTGCATGTCTGTTCTTTTCATGAACCACACCCAGTGTCATTGCATGTGTGTTCTTCTAAACAAACCACATAACTCATTGCATGTCTGTTCTTTTCATGAACCACACCCGGTGTCATTGCATGTGTGTTCCTCTAGACAGACCACATAAGGATCCACCGGTGTCACTGCATGTCTGTTCTTTTCATGAACCACATAAGGATCCACCAGTGTCATTCGGTGTGTGTTCTTCTCATGAACCACACATGGATCCACCGGTGTCATTGCATGTCTGTTCCTCTAAACAAACCACATAAGGATGCACCAGTGTCATTGCATGTCTGTTCTTTTCATGAACCACACCTAGTGTCATTGCATGTGTGTTCTTCTAAACAAACCACATAAGGATCCACCAGTGTCATTGTATGTGTGTTCTTTTCATGAACCACACCCGGTGTGATTGGATGTCTATTCTTTTCAGTAACCACAGCTAGATTCATTGCACGTCTGTTACTTCCATAAACCACACATGGATCCACCGGTGTCATTGCATGTCTGTTCTTTTCATGAACCACACCCAGTGTCATTGCATGTCAGTTCTTTTCATGAACCACACCCAGTGTCATAGCATGTTAGTTCTTTTCATGAACCACATAAGGATCCACCAGTGTCATTGCATGTCTGTTCTTCTCATGGACCACACATGGATCCACCAGTGTCATTGCATGTGTGTTCTTTTCATGAACCACACCTAGTGTCATTGCATGTGTGTTCCTCTAGACAAACCACATGAGGATCCACCGGTGTCACTGCATGTCTGTTCTTTTCATGAAACACAATTAGAGTCCACCAATGTCATTGGATGTGTGTTCTTCTCATGAACCACACATGGATCCACCGGTGCCATTGCATGTCTGTTCCTCTAAACAAACCACATAAGGATCCACTAGTGTCATTGCATGTCTGTTCTTTTCATGAACCATACCGAGTGTCATTGCATGTGTGTTCTTCTAAACAAACCACATAAGTCATTGCATGTATGTTCTTTTCATGAACCACACCCAGTGTCATTCATGTCCGTTCCTCTAAACAGACCACATAAGGATCCACCGGTGTCACTGCATGTCTGTTCTTTTCATGAACCACATAAGGATCCACCAGTGTCATTGGATGTGTGTTCTTCTCATAAAGCACACATGGATCCACCGGTGTCAATGCATGTCTATTCCTCTAAACAAACCATATAAGGATCCACCAGTGTCATTGCATGTCTGTTCTTTTCATGAACCACACCCAGTGTCATTGCATGTGTGTTCTTCTAAACAAACCACATAAGGATCCACCAGTGTTATTGCATGTGTGTTCTTGTCATGAACCACACCCGGTGTCATTGCATGTCTGTTCTTTTCATTAACCACATCTAGAGTCATTGCATGTCTGTTACTTCCATAAACCACACATGGATCCACCGGTGTCATTGCATGTCTGTTCTTTTCATGAACCACACCCAGTGTCATTGCATGTCTGTTCTTTTCATGAACAACATAAGGATCCACCAGTGTCATTGCATGTCTGTTCTTCTCATGAATCACACATGGATCCACCAGTGTCATTGCATGTGCGTTCTTGTCATGAACCACACCAAGTGTCATTGCATGTGTGTTCCTCTAGACAAACCACACGAGGATCCACCGGTGTCACTGCATGTTTGTTCTTTTCATGACCACAATTAGAGTCCACCAGTGTCATTGGATGTGTGTTCTTCTCATGAACTACACCCAGTGTCACTGCATGTTAGTTCTTTTCATGAACCACATAAGGATCTACCAGTGTCATTGGATGTGTGTTCTTCTCATGAACCACACATGGATCCACCAGTGTCATTGCATGTGTGTTCTTTTCATGAACCACACCCAGTGTCACTGCATGCAAGTTCTTTTCACGAACCACATAAGGATACCAGTGTCATTGGATGTGTGTTCTTCTCATGAACCACACATGGATCCACCGGTGCCATTGAATGTCTGTTCCTCTAAACAAACCACATAAGGATCCACCAGTGTCATTGCATGTCTGTTCTTTTCATGAACCACATCCAGTGTCATTGCATGTGTGTTCTTCTAAACAAACCACATAACTCATTGCATGTATGTTCTTTTCATGAACCACACCCGGTGTCATTGCATGTGCGTTCCTCTAGATAGACCACATAAGGATCCACCGGTGTCACTGCATGTCTGTTCTTTTCATGAACCACATAAGGATACCAGTGTCATTGGATGTGTGTTCTTCTCATGAACCACACATGGATCCACCGGTGTCAATGCATGTCTGTTCCTCTAAACAAACCACATAAGGATCCACCAGTGTCATTGCATGTCTGTTCTTTTCATGAACCACACCCAGTGTCATTGCATGTGTGTTCTTCTAAACAAACCACATAAGGATCCACTAGTGTCATTGCATGTGTGTTCTTTGCATGAACCATACCCGGTGTCATTGCATGTCTGTTCTTTTCATTAACCACATCTAGAGTCATTGAATTTCTGTTACTTCCATAAACCACACATGGATCCACCGGTGTCATTGCATGTCTGTTCTTTTCATGAACCACACCCAGTGTCATTGCATGTCAGTTCTTTTCATGAACCACACCCAGTGTCATTGCATGTCAAATCTTTTCATGAACAACATAAGGATCCACCAGTGTCATGGCATGTCTGTTCTTCTCATGAACCACACATGGATCCACCAGTGTTATTGCATGTGTGTTCTTGTCATGAACCACACCCAGTGTCATTGCATGTGTGTTCCTCTAGACAAAACACATGAGGATCCACCGGTGTCACTACATGTTTGTTGTTTTCATGAACCACAATTAGAGTCCACCAGTGTCATTGGATGTGTGTTCTTCTCATGAACTACGCCCAGTGTCACTGCATGTTAGTTCTTTTCATGAACCACATAAGGATCCAACCAGTGTCATTGGATGTGTGTTCTTCTCATGAACCACACATGGATGCACCGGTGTCATTGCATGTCTGTTCTTTTCATGAAACACACCCAGTGTCATTGCATGTGTGTTCTTCTAAACAAACCACATAACTCATTGCATGTCTGTTCTTTTCATGAACCACACCCAGTGTCATTGCATGTGTGTTCCTCTAGACAGACCACATAAGGATCCACCGGTGTCACTGCATGTCTGTTCTTTTCATGAACCACATAAGGATCCACCAGTGTCATTGGGTGTGTGTTCTTCTCATGAACCACACATGGATCCACCGGTGTCATTGCATGTCTGTTCCTCTAAACAAACCACATAAGGATGCACCAGTGTTATTGCATGTCTGTTCTTTTCATGAACAGCACCTAGTGTCATTTCATGTGTGTTCTTCTAAACAAACCACATAAGGATCCACCAGTGTCATTGTATGTGTGTTCTTTTCATGAAACACGCCCGGTGTGATTGCATGTCTATTCTTTTCATTACCCACAGCTAGAGTCATTGCATGTCTGTTACTTCCATAAACCACACATGGATCCACCGGTGTCATTGCATGTCAATTCTTTTCATGAACCACACCCAGTGTCATTGCATGTCAGTTCTTTTCATGAACCACACCCAGTGTCATAGCATGTTAGTTCTTTTTCATGAACCACATAAGGATCCACCAGTGTCATTGCATGTCTGTTCTTCTCATGAACCACACATGGATCCACCAGTGTCATTGCATGTGTGTTCTTTTCATGAACCACACCTAGTGTCATTGCATGTGTGTTCCTCTAGACAAACCACATGAGGATCCACCGGTGTCACTGCATGTCTGTTCTTTTCATGAACCACAATTAGAGTCCACCAGTGTCATTGGATGTGTGTTCTTCTCATGAACCACACATGGATCCACCGATGCCATTGCATGTCTGTTCCTCTAAACAAACCACATAAGGATCCACCAGTGTCATTGCATATCTGTTCTTTTCATGAACCACACCGAGTGTCATTGCATGTGTGTTCTTCTAAACAAACCACATAAGTCATTGCATGTATGTTCTTTTCATGAACCACACCCGGTGTCATTGCATGTGCGTTCATTTAGACAGACCACATAAGGATCCACCGGTGTCACTGCATGTCTGTTCTTTTCATGAACCATATAAGGATCCACCAGTGTCATTGGATGTGTGTTCTTCTCATGAACCACACATGGATCCACCGGTATCAATGCATGTCTGTTCCTCTAAACAAACCACATAAGGATCCACCAGTGTCATTGCATGTCTGTTCTTTTCATGAACCACACCTAGTGTCATTGCATGTGTGTTCTTCTAAACAAACCACATAAGGATCAACAAGTGTCATTGTATGTGTGTTCTTTTCATGAACCACGCCCGGTGTCATTGCATGTCTATTCTTTTCATTAACCATAGCTATAGTCATTGCATGTCTGATACTTCCATAAACCGCACATGGATCCACCGGTGTCATTGCATGTCTGTTCTTTTCATGAACCACACCTAGTGTCATTGCATGTCAGTTCTTTTCATGAACCACACCCAGTGTCATAGCATGTTAGTTCTTTTCATGAACCACATAAGGATCCACCAGTGTCATTGCATGTCTGTTCTTCTCATGAACCACACATGGATCCACCAGTGTCATTGCAAGTGTGTTCTTTTCATGAACCACACCTAGTGTTATTGCATGTGTGTTCCTCTAGACAAACCACATGAGGATCCACCGGTGTCACTGCATGTCTGTTCTTTTCATGGACCATAATTAGAGTCCACCAGTGTCATTGGATGTGTGTTCTTCTCATGAACCACACATGGATCTACCGGTGCCATTGCATGTCTGTTCCTGTAAACAAACCACATAAGGATCCACTAGTGTCATTGCATGTCTGTTCTTTTCATGAACCACACCCAGTGTCATTGCATGTGTGTTCTTCTAAACGAACCACATAAGTCATTGCATGTATGTTCTTTTCATGAACCACACCGGGTGTCATTGCATGTGCGTTCCTCTAGACAGACCACATAAGGATCCACCGGTGTCACTTCATGTCTGTTCTTTTCATGAACCACATAAGGATCCACCAGTGTCATTGGATGTGTGTTCTTCTCATGAACCACACATGGATCCACCGGTGTCAATGCATGTTTGTTCCTCTAAACAAACCAAATAAGGATCCACCAGTGTCATTGCATGTCTGTTCTTTTCATGAACCACGCCCAGTGTCATTGCATGTGTGTTCTTCTAAACAAACCACATAACTCATTGCATGTCTGTTCTTTTCATGAACCACACCCGGTGTCATTGCATGTGTGTTCCTCTAGACAGACCACATAAGGATCCACCGGTGTCACTGCATGTCTGTTCTTTTCATGAACCACATAAGGATCCACCAGTGTCATTCGGTGTGTGTTCTTCTCATGAACCACACATGGATCCACCAGTGTCATTGCATGTCTGTTCCTCTAAACAAACCACATAAGGATGCACCAGTGTCATTGCATGTCTGTTCTTTTCATGAACCACACCTAGTGTCATTGCATGTGTGTTCTTCTAAAGAAACCACATAAGGATCCACCAGTGTCATTGTATGTGTGTTCTTTTCATGAACCACGCCCGGTGTGATTGGATGTCTATTCTTTTCATTAACCACAGCTAGAGTCATTGCACGTCTGTTACTTCCATAAACCACACATGGATCCACCGGTGTCATTGCATGTCTGTTCTTTTCATGAACCACACCCAGTGTCATTGCATGTCAGTTCTTTTCATGAACCACACCCAGTGTCATAGCATGTTAGTTCTTTTCATGAACCACATAAGGATCCACCAGTGTCATTGCATGTCTGTTCTTCTCATGGACCACACATGGATCCACCAGTGTCATTGCATGTGTGTTCTTTTCATGAACCACACCTAGTGTCATTGCATGTGTGTTCCTCTAGACAAACCACATGAGGATCCACCGGTGTCACTGCATGTCTGTTCTTTTCATGAACCACAATTAGAGTCCACCAATGTCATTGGATGTGTGTTCTTCTCATGAACCACACATGGATCCACCGGTGCCATTGCATGTCTGTTCCTCTAAACAAACCACATAAGGATCCACCAGTGTCATTGCATGTCTGTTCTTTTCATGAACCATACCGAGTGTCATTGCATGTGTGTTCTTCTAAACAAACCACATAAGTCATTGCATGTATGTTCTTTTCATGAACCACACCCGGTGTCATTCATGTCCGTTCCTCTAAACAGACCACATAAGGATCCACCGGTGTCACTGCATGTCTGTTCTTTTCATGAACCACATAAGGATCCACCAGTGTCATTGGATGTGTGTTCTTCTCATAAACCACACATGGATCCACCGGTGTCAATGCATGTCTATTCCTCTAAACAAACCATATAAGGATCCACCAGTGTCATTGCATGTCTGTTCTTTTCATGAACCACACCCAGTGTCATTGCATGTGTGTTCTTCTAAACAAACCACATAAGGATCCACCAGTGTTATTGCATGTGTGTTCTTTTCATGAACCACACCCGGTGTCATTGCATGTCTGTTCTTTTCATTAACCACATCTAGAGTCATTGCATGTCTGTTACTTCCATAAACCACACATGGATCCACCGGTGTCATTGCATGTCTGTCCTTTTCATGAACAACATAAGGATCCACCAGTGTCATTGCATGTCTGTTCTTCTCATGAACCACACATGGATCCACCAGTGTCATTGCATGTGTGTTCTTTTCATGAACCACACCAAGTGTCATTGCATGTGTGTTCCTCTAGACAAACGACACGAGGATCCACCGGTGTCACTGCATGTTTGTTCTTTTCATGACCACAATTAGAGTCCACCAGTGTCATTGGATGTGTGTTCTTCTCATGAACTACACCCAGTGTCACTGCATGTTAGTTCTTTTCATGAACCACATAAGGATCTACCAGTGTCATTGGATGTGTGTTCTTCTCATGAACCACACATGGATCCACCAGTGTCATTGCATGTCTGTTCCTCTAAACAAACCACATAAGGATCCACCAGTGTCATTGCATGTCTGTTCTTTTCATGAACCACACCCAGTGTCATTGCGTGTGTGTTCTTCTAAACAAACCACATAACTCATTGCATGTCTGTTCTTTTCATGAACCACACCCGGTGTCATTGCATGTGTGTTCCTCTAGAAAGACCACATAAGGATCCACCAGTGTCACTGCATGTCTGTTCTTTTCATGAACCACATAAGGATCCACCAGTGTCATTGGGTGTGTGTTCTTCTCATGAACCACACATGGATCCACCGGTGTCATTGCATGTCTGTTCCTGTAAACAAACCACATAAGGATCCACCAGTGTCATTGCATGTCTGTTCTTTTCATGAACCACACCTAGTGTCATTGCATTTGTGTTCTTCTAAACAAACCACATAAGGATCCACCAGTGTCATTGTATGTGTGTTCTTTTCATGAACCACGCCCGGTGTCATTGCATGTCTATTCTTTTCATTAACCAAAGCTAGAGTCATTGCATGTCTGTTACTTCCATAAACCACACATGGATCCACCGGTGTCATTGCATGTCTATTCTTTTCATGAACGACACCCACTGTCATTGCATGACAGTTCTTTTTATGAACCACACCCAGTGTCATAGGATGTTAGTTCTTTTCATGAACCACATAAGGATCCACCAGTGTCATTGCATGTCTGTTCTTTTCATGAACCACACCTAGTGTCATTGCATTTGTGTTCTTCTAAACAAACCACATAAGGATCCACCAGTGTCATTGTATGTGTGTTCTTTTCATGAACCACGCCCGGTGTCATTGCATGTCTATTCTTTTCATTAACCAAAGCTAGAGTCATTTCATGTCTGTTACTTCCATAAACCACACATGGATCCACCGGTGTCATTGCATGTCTGTTCTTTTCATGAACCACACCCGCTGTCATTGCATGTCAGTTCTTTTTATGAACCACACCCAGTGTCATAGGATGTTAGTTCTTTTCATGAACCACATAAGGATCCACCAGTGTCATTGCATGTTTGTTCTTCTCATGAACCACACATGGATCCACCAGTGTCATTGCATGTGTGTTCTTTTCATGAACCACACCTAGTGTCATTGCATGTGTGTTCCTCTAGACAAACCACATGAGGATCCACCAGTGTCACTGCATGTCTGTACTTTTCATGAACCACAATTAGAGTCCACCAATGTCATTGGATGTGTGTTCTTCTCATGAACCACACATGGATCCACCGGTGCCATTGCATGTCTGTTCCTCTAAACAAACCACATAAGGATCCACCAGTGTCATTGCATGTCTGTTCTTTTCATGAACCACACCCAGTGTCATTGCATGTGTGTTCTTCTAAACAAACCACATAAGTCATTGCATTTATGTTCTTTTCATGAACCACACCCGGTGTCATTGCATGTGCGTTCCTCTAGACAGACCACATAAGGATCCACCGGTGTCACTTCATGTCTGTTCTTTTCATGAACCACATAAGGATCCACAAGTGTCATTGGATGTGTGTTCTTCTCATGAACCACACTTGGATCCACCGGTGTCAATTCATGTCTGTTCCTCTAAACAAACCACATAAGGATCCACCAGTGTCATTGCATGTCTGTTCTTTTCATGAACCACACCTGGTGTCATTGCATGTCTGTTCTTTTCATTAACCACATCTAGAGTCATTGCATGTCTGTTACTTCCATAAACCACACATGGATCCACCGGTGTCATTGCATGTCTTTTCTTTTCATGAACCACACCCAGTGTCATTGCATGTCAGTTCTTCTCATGAACCACACCCAGTGTCATTGCATGTCAGTTCTTTTCATGAACAACATAAGGATCCACCAGTGTCATTACATGTATGTTCTTCTCATGAACCACACATGGATCCACCAGTGTCATTGCATGTGTGTTCTTTTCATGAACCACAGCCAGTGTCATTGCATGTGTGTTCCTCTAGACAAACCACATGAGGATCCACCGGTGTCACTGCATGTTTGTTCTTTTCATAAACCACAATTAGAGTCCACCAGTGTCATTGGATGTGTGTTCTTCTCATGAACTACACCCAGTGTCACTGCATGTTAGTTCTTTTCATGAACCACATAAGGATCCACCAGTGTCATTGGATGTGTGTTCTTCTCATGAACCACACATGGATCCAACGGAGTCATTGCATGTCTGTTCCTCTAAACAAACCACATAAGGATCCACCAGTGTCATTGCATGTCTGTTCTTTTCATGAACCACACCAAGTGTCATTGCGTGTGTGTTCTTCTAAACAAACCACATAACTCATTGCATGTTTGTTCTTTTCATGAACGACACCCGGTGTCATTGCATGTGTGTTCCTATAGACAGACCACATAAGGATCCACCGGTGTCACTTCATGTCTGTTCTTTTCATGAACCACATAAGGATCCACCAGTGTCATTGGGTGTGTGTTCTTCTCATGAACCACACATGGATCCACCGGTGTCATTGCATGTCTGTTCCTCTAAACAAACCACATAAGGATCCACCAGTGTCATTGCATGTCTGTTCTTTTCATAAACCACACCTAGTGTCATTGCATGTGTGTTCTTCTAAACAAAACACACAAGGATCCACTAGTGTCATTGTATGTGTGTTCTTTTCATGAACTACACCCGGTGTCAATGCATGTCTATTCTTTTCATTAACCACAACTAGAGTCATTGCATGTCTGTTACTTCCATAAACTACACATGGATCCACCGGTGTCATTGCATGTCTGTTCTTTTCATGAACCACACCCAGTGTCATTGCATGTCAGTTCTTTTCATGAACCACACCCAGTGTCATAGCATGTTAGTTCTTTTCATGAACCACATAAGGATCCACCAGTGTCATTGCATGTCTGTTCTTCTCATGAACCACACATGGATCCACCAGTGTCATTGCATGTGTGTTCTTTTCATGAACCACACCTAGTGTCATTGCATGTGTGTTCCTCTAGAAAAACCACATGAGGATCCACCGGTGTCACTGCATGTCTGTTCTTTTCATGAACCACAATTAGAGTCCACTAGTGTCATTGGATGTGTCTTCTTCTCATGAACCACACATGGATCCACCGGTGCCATTGCATGTCTGTTCCTCTAAACAAACCACATAAGGATCCACCAGTGTCATTGCATGTCTGCTCTTTTCATGAACCACACCCAGTGTCATTGCATGTGTGTTCTTCTAAACAAACCACATAAGTCATTGCATGTATGTTCTTTTCATGAACCACACCCGGTGTCATTGCATGTGCGTTCCTCTAGACAGACCACATAAGGATCCACCGGTGTCAGTTCATGTCTGTTCTTTTCATGAACCACATAAGGATCCACCAGTGTCATTGGATGTGTGTTCTTCTCATGAACCACACATGGATCCACCGGTGTCAATGCATGTCTGTTCCTCTAAACAAACCACATAAGGATCCACCAGTGTCATTGCATGTCTGTTCTTTTCATGAACCACACCCAGTGTCATTGCATGTGTGTTCTTCTAAACAAACTACATAAGGATCCACCAGTGTCATTGCATGTGTGTTCTTTTCATGAACCACACCCGATGTCATTGCATGTCTGTTCTTTTCATTAACCACATCTAGAGTCATTGCATGTCTGTTACTTCCATAAACCACACATGGATCCACCGGTGTCATTGCATGTCTGTTCTTTTCATGAACCACACCCAGTGTCATAACATGTCAGTTCTTTTCATGAACCACACCCAATGTCATTGCATGTCAGTTCTTTTCATGAACAACATAAGGATCCACCAGTGTCATTGCATGTCTGTTCTTCTCATGAACCACACATGGATCCACCAGTGTTATTGCATGTGTGTTCTTTTCATGAACCACACCCAGTGTCATAGGATGTTAGTTCTTTTCATGAACCACATAAGGATCCACCAGTGTCATTGCATGTCTATTCTTTTCATGAACCACACCTAGTGTCATTGCATTTGTGTTCTTCTAAACAAACCACATAAGGATCCACCAGTGTCATTGTATGTGTGTTCTTTTCATGAACCACGCCCGGTGTCATTGCATGTCTATTCTTTTCATTAACCAAAGCTAGAGTCATTTCATGTCTGTTACTTCCATAAACCACACATGGATCCACCGGTGTCATTGCATGTCTGTTCTTTTCATGAACCACACCCACTGTCATTGCATGTCAGTTCTTTTTATGAACCACACCCAGTGTCATAGGATGTTAGTTCTTTTCATGAACCACATAAGGATCCACCAGTGTCATTGCATGTTTGTTCTTCTCATGATCCACACATGGATCCACCAGTGTCATTGCATGTGTGTTCTTTTCATGAACCACACCTAGTGTCATTGCATGTGTGTTCCTCTAGACAAACCACATGAGGATCCACCGGTGTCACTGCATGTCTGTACTTTTCATGAACCACAATTAGAGTCCACCAATGTCATTGGATGTGTGTTCTTCTCATGAACCACACATGGATCCACCGGTGCCATTGCATGTCTGTTCCTCTAAACAAACCACATAAGGATCCACCAGTGTCATTGCATGTCTGTTCTTTTCATGAACCACACCCAGTGTCATTGCATGTGTGTTCTTCTAAACAAACCACATAAGTCATTGCATTTATGTTCTTTTCATGAACCACACCCGGTGTCATTGCATGTGCGTTCCTCTAGACAGACCACATAAGGATCCACCGGTGTCACTTCATGTCTGTTCTTTTCATGAACCACATAAGGATCCACAAGTGTCATTGGATGTGTGTTCTTCTCATGAACCACACTTGGATCCACCGGTGTCAATTCATGTTTGTTCCTCTAAACAAACCACATAAGGATCCACCAGTGTCATTGCATGTCTGTTCTTTTCATGAACCACACCTAGTGCCATTGCATGTGTGTTCTTCTAAACAAACCACATAAGGATCCACCAGTGTCATTGCATGTGTGTTCTTTTCATGAACCACACCCGGTGTCATTGCATGTCTGTTCTTTTCATTAACCACATCTAGAGTCATTGCATGTCTGTTACTTCCATAAACCACACATGGATCCACCGGTGTCATTGCATGTCTGTTCTTTTCATGAACCACACCCAGTGTCATTGCATGTCAGTTCTTCTCATGAACCACACCCAGTGTCATTGCATGTCAGTTCTTTTCATGAACAACATAAGGATCCACCAGTGTCATTACATGTATGTTCTTCTCATGAACCACACATGGATCCACCAGTGTCATTGCATGTGTGTTCTTTTCATGAACCAGAGCCAGTGTCATTGCATGTGTGTTCCTCTAGACAAACCACATGAGGATCCACCGGTGTCACTGCATGTTTGTTCTTTTCATAAACCACAATTAGAGTCCACCAGTGTCATTGGATGTGTGTTCTTCTCGTGAACTACACCCAGTGTCACTGCATGTTAGTTCTTTTCATGAACCACATAAGGATCCACCAGTGTCATTGGATGTGTGTTCTTCTCATGAACCACACATGGATCCAACGGAGTCATTGCATGTCTGTTCCTCTAAACAAACCACATAAGGATCCACCAGTGTCATTGCATGTCTGTTCTTTTCATGAACCACACCAAGTGTCATTGCGTGTGTGTTCTTCTAAACAAACCACATAACTCATTGCATGTTTGTTCTTTTCATGAACGACACCCGGTGTCATTGCATGTGTGTTCCTATAGACAAACCACATAAGGATCCACCGGTGTCACTTCATATCTGTTCTTTTCATGAACCACATAAGGATCCACCAGTGTCATTGGGTGTGTGTTCTTCTCATGAACCACACATGGATCCACGGGTGTCATTGCATGTTTGTTCCTCTAAACAAACCACATAAGGATCCACCAGTGTCATTGCATGTCTGTTCTTTTCATAAACCACACCTAGTGTCATTGCATGTGTGTTCTTCTAAACAAAACACACAAGGATCCACTAGTGTCATTGTATGTGTGTTCTTTTCATGAACTACACCCGGTGTCAATGCATGTCTATTCTTTTCATTAACCACAACTAGAGTCATTGCATGTCTGTTACTTCCATAAACCACACATGGATCCACCGGTGTCATTGCATGTCTGTTCTTTTCATGAACCACACCCAGTGTCATTGCATGTCAGTTCTTTTCATGAACCACACCCAGTGTCATAGCATGTTAGTTCTTTTCATGAACCACATAAGGATCCACCAGTGTCATTGCATGTCTGTTCTTCTCATGAACCACACATGGATCCACCAGTGTCATTGCATGTGTGTTCTTTTCATGAACCACACCTAGTGTCATTGCATGTGTGTTCCTCTAGAAAAACCACATGAGGATCCACCGGTGTCACTGCATGTCTGTTATTTTCATGAACCACAATTAGAGTCCACTAGTGTCATTGGATGTGTCTTCTTCTCATGAACCACACATGGATCCACTGGTGCCATTGCATGTCTGTTCCTCTAAACAAACCACATAAGGATCCATTAGTGTCATTGCATGTCTGCTCTTTTCATGAACCACACCCAGTGTCATTGCATGTGTGTTCTTCTAAACAAACCACATAAGTCATTGCATGTATGTTCTTTTCATGAACCACACCCGGTGTCATTGCATGTGCGTTCCTCTAGACAGACCACATAAGGATCCACCGGTGTCACTGCATGTCTGTTCTTTTCATGAACCACATAAGGATCCACCAGTGTCATTGGATGTGTGTTCTTCTCATGAACCACACATGGATCCACCGGTGTCAATGCATGTCTGTTCCTCTAAACAAACCACATAAGGATCCACCAGTGTCATTGCATGTCTGTTCTTTTCATGAACCACACCCAGTGTCATTGCATGTGTGTTCTTCTAAACAAACTACATAAGGATCCACCAGTGTCATTGCATGTGTGTTCTTTTCATGAACCACACCCGGTGTCATTGCATGTCTGTTCTTTTCATTAACCACATCTAGAGTCATTGCATGTCTGTTACTTCCATAAACCACACATGGATCCACCGGTGTCATTGCATGTCTGTTCTTTTCATGAACCACACTCAGTGTCATTACATGTCAGTTCTTTTCATGAACCACACCCAATGTCATTGCATGTCAGTTCTTTTCATGAACAACATAAGGATCCACCAGTGTCATTGCATGTCTGTTCTTCTCATGAACCACACATGGATCCACCAGTGTTATTGCATGTGTGTTCTTTTCATGAACCACACCCAGTGTCATTGCATGTGTGTTCCTCTAGACAAACCACATGAGGATCCACCGGTGTCACTGCATGTTTGTTCTTTTCATGAACCACAATTAGAGTCCACCATTGTCATTGGATGTGTGTTCTTCTCATGAACTACACCCAGTGTCACTGCATGTTAGTTCTTTTCATGAACCACATAAGGATCCACCAGTGTCATTGGATGTGTGTTCTTCTCATGAACCAGACATGGATCCACCAGTGTCATTGCATGTCTGTTCCTCCAAACAAACCACATAAGGATCCACTAGTGTCATTGCATGTCTGTTCTTTTCATGAACCACACCCAGTGTCATTGCGTGTGTGTTCTTCTAAACAAACCACATAAGGATCCACCAGTGTCATTGCATGTCTGTTCTTTTCATGATCCACACCTAGTGTCATTGCATGTGTGTTCTTTTCATGAACCACAGCTAGAGTCTTTGCATGCCTATTCTTTTCATGAACCACACCCAGTGTCATTGCATGTCTGTTCTTTTCATGATCCACACCTAGTGTCATTGCATGTGTGTTCTTTTCATGAACCACAGCTAGAGTCTTTGCATGCCTATTCTTTTCATGAACCACACCCAGTGTCATTGCATGTCTGTTCTTTTCATGAACCACACCCGGTGTCACTGCATGTCAGTTGTTTTCATGAACTACATAAGGATCCACTAGTGTCATTGTATGTGTGTTCTTCTCATGAACCACACATCGATCCACCGGTGTCATTGCATGTCTGTTCCTCTAAACAAACCACATAAGGATCCACCAGTGTCATTGCATGTCTGTTATTTTCGTGAACCACACCCAGTGTCATTGTATGTGTGTTCTTCTAAGTAAACCACATAAGTCATTGCATGTCTTTTCTTTTGATAAACCACACCTGGTGTCATTGCATGTGTGTTCCTATAGACAGACCACATAAGGATCCACCGGTGTCACTGCATGTCTGTTCTTTTCATGAACCACATAAGGATCCACCAGTGTCATTGGATGTGTGTTCTTCTCATGAACCACACATGGATCCACCGGTGTCATTGCATGTCTGTTCCTCTAAACAAACAACATAAGGATCCACCAGTGTCATTGCATGTCTGTTCTTTTCATGAACCACACCCAGTGTCATTGCATGTGTGTTCTTTTCATGAACCACAGCTAGAGTCATTGCATGTCTATTCTTTTAATGAACCACACCCAGTGTCATTGCATGTCTGTTCTTTTCATGAACCACACCCGGTGTCATTGCATGTCTGTTCTTTTCATGAACCACAGCTAGAGTCATTGCATGTCTGTTACTTCCTTAAACCACACATGGATCCACCGGTGTCATTGCATGTCTGTTCTTTTCATGATCCACACCCAGTGTCATTGCATGTCAGTTCTGTTCATGAACCACACCTAGTGTCATTGCGTGTCAAATCTTTTCATGAACCACATAAGGATCCACCAGTGTCATTGCATGTCTGTTCTTCTCACAAACCACATATGGATCCACTAGTGTCATTGCATGTCTGTTCTTTTCATGAACCACACCTAGTGTCATTGCATGTGTGTTCTTTTCATGAACCACAGCTAGAGTCATTGCATGCCTATTCTTTTCATGAACCACACCCAGTGTCATTGCATGTCTGTTCTTTTAATGAACCACACCCGGTGTCACTTCATGTCAGTTCTTTTCATGAACCACATAAGGATCCACTAGTGTCATTGTATGTGTGTTCTTCTCATGAACCACACATCGATCCACCGTTGTCATTGCATGTCTGTTCCTCTAAACAAACCACATAAGGATCCACCAGTGTCATTGCATGTCTGTTATTTTCGTGAACCACACCCAGTGTCATTGTATGTGTGTTCTTCTAAACAAACCACATAAGTCATTGCATGTATGTTCTTTTGATAAACCCCACCTGGTGTCATTGCATGTGTGTTCCTATAGACAGACCACATAAGGATCCAGCGGTGTCACTGCATTTCTGTTCTTTTCATGAACCACATAAGGATCCACCAGTGTCATTGGATGTGTGTTCTTCTCATGAACCACACATGGATCCACCGGTGTTATTGCATGTCTGTTCCTCTAAACAAACAACATAAGGATCCACCAGTGTCATTGCATGTCTGTTCTTTTCATGAACCACACCCAGTGTCATTGCATGTGTGTTCTTCTAAACAAACTACATAAGGATCCACCAGTGTCATTGCATGTGTGTTCTTTTCATGAACCACACCCGGTGTCATTGCATGTCTGTTCTTTTCATTAACCACATCTAGAGTCATTGCATGTCTGTTACTTCCATAAACCACACATGGATCCACCGGTGTCATTGCATGTCTGTTCTTTTCATGAACCACACTCAGTGTCATTACATGTCAGTTCTTTTCATGAACCACACCCAATGTCATTGCATGTCAGTTCTTTTCATGAACAACATAAGGATCCACCAGTGTCATTGCATGTCTGTTCTTCTCATGAACCACACATGGATCCACCAGTGTTATTGCATGTGTGTTCTTTTCATGAACCACACCCAGTGTCATTGCATGTGTGTTCCTCTAGACAAACCACATGAGGATCCACCGGTGTCACTGCATGTTTGTTCTTTTCATGAACCACAATTAGAGTCCACCATTGTCATTGGATGTGTGTTCTTCTCATGAACTACACCCAGTGTCACTGCATGTTAGTTCTTTTCATGAACCACATAAGGATCCACCAGTGTCATTGGATGTGTGTTCTTCTCATGAACCAGACATGGATCCACCAGTGTCATTGCATGTCTGTTCCTCCAAACAAACCACATAAGGATCCACTAGTGTCATTGCATGTCTGTTCTTTTCATGAACCACACCCAGTGTCATTGCGTGTGTGTTCTTCTAAACAAACCACATAAGGATCCACCAGTGTCATTGCATGTCTGTTCTTTTCATGATCCACACCTAGTGTCATTGCATGTGTGTTCTTTTCATGAACCACAGCTAGAGTCTTTGCATGCCTATTCTTTTCATGAACCACACCCAGTGTCATTGCATGTCTGTTCTTTTCATGATCCACACCTAGTGTCATTGCATGTGTGTTCTTTTCATGAACCACAGCTAGAGTCTTTGCATGCCTATTCTTTTCATGAACCACACCCAGTGTCATTGCATGTCTGTTCTTTTCATGAACCACACCCGGTGTCACTGCATGTCAGTTGTTTTCATGAACCACATAAGGATCCACTAGTGTCATTGTATGTGTGTTCTTCTCATGAACCACACATCGATCCACCGGTGTCATTGCATGTCTGTTCCTCTAAACAAACCACATAAGGATCCACCAGTGTCATTGCATGTCTGTTATTTTCGTGAACCACACCCAGTGTCATTGTATGTGTGTTCTTCTAAGTAAACCACATAAGTCATTGCATGTCTTTTCTTTTGATAAACCACACCTGGTGTCATTGCATGTGTGTTCTTATAGACAGACCACATAAGGATCCACCGGTGTCACTGCATGTCTGTTCTTTTCATGAACCACATAAGGATCCACCAGTGTCATTGGATGTGTGTTCTTCTCATGAACCACACATGGATCCACCGGTGTCATTGCATGTCTGTTCCTCTAAACAAACAACATAAGGATCCACCAGTGTCATTGCATGTCTGTTCTTTTCATGAACCACACCCAGTGTCATTGCATGTGTGTTCTTTTCATGAACCACAGCTAGAGTCATTGCATGTCTATTCTTTTAATGAACCACACCCAGTGTCATTGCATGTCTGTTCTTTTCATGAACCACACCCGGTGTCATTGCATGTCTGTTCTTTTCATGAACCACAGCTAGAGTCATTGCATGTCTGTTACTTCCTTAAACCACACATGGATCCACCGGTGTCATTGCATGTCTGTTCTTTTCATGATCCACACCCAGTGTCATTGCATGTCAGTTCTGTTCATGAACCACACCTAGTGTCATTGCGTGTCAAATCTTTTCATGAACCACATAAGGATCCACCAGTGTCATTGCATGTCTGTTCTTCTCACAAACCACATATGGATCCACTAGTGTCATTGCATGTCTGTTCTTTTCATGAACCACACCTAGTGTCATTGCATGTGTGTTCTTTTCATGAACCACAGCTAGAGTCATTGCATGCCTATTCTTTTCATGAACCACACCCAGTGTCATTGCATGTCTGTTCTTTTAATGAACCACACCCGGTGTCACTTCATGTCAGTTCTTTTCATGAACCACATAAGGATCCACTAGTGTCATTTTTTGTGTGTTCTTCTCATGAACCACACATCGATCCACCGTTGTCATTGCATGTCTGTTCCTCTAAACAAACCACATAAGGATCCACCAGTGTCATTGCATGTCTGTTATTTTCGTGAACCACACCCAGTGTCATTGTATGTGTGTTCTTCTAAACAAACCACATAAGTCATTGCATGTATGTTCTTTTGATAAACCCCACCTGGTGTCATTGCATGTGTGTTCCTATAGACAGACCACATAAGGATCCAGCGGTGTCACTGCATTTCTGTTCTTTTCATGAACCACATAAGGATCCACCAGTGTCATTGGATGTGTGTTCTTCTCATGAACCACACATGGATCCACCGGTGTTATTGCATGTCTGTTCCTCTAAACAAACAACATAAGGATCCACCAGTGTCATTGCATGTCTGTTCTTTTCATGAACCACACCCAGTGTCATTGCATGTGTGTTCTTTTCATGAACCACAGCTAGAGTCATTGCATGTCTATTCTTTTAATGAACCACACCCAGTGTCATTGCATGTCTGTTCTTTTCATGAACCACACCCGGTGTCATTGCATGTCTGTTCTTTTCATGAACCACAGCTAGAGTCATTGCATGTCTGTTACTTCCATAAACCACACATGGATCCACCGGTGTCATTGCATGTCTGTTCTTTTCATGATCCACACCCAGTGTCATTGCATGTCAGTTCTGTTCATGAACCACACCTAGTGTCATTGCGTGTCAGTTCTTTTCATGAACCACATAAGGATCCACCAGTGTCATTGCATGTCTGTTCTTCTCACAAACCACATATGGATCCACTAGTGTCATTGCATGTCTGTTCTTTTCATGAACCACACCTAGTGTCATTGCATGTGTGTTCTTTTAATGAACCACAGCTAGAGTCATTGCATGCCTATTCTTTTCATGAACCACACCCAGTGTCATTGCATGTCTGTTCTTTTCATGAACCACACCCGGTGTCACTGCATGTCAGTTCTTTTCATGAACCACGTAAGGATCCACTAGTGTCATTGTATGTGTGTTCTTCTCATGAACCACACATCGATCCACCGGTGTCATTGCATGTCTATTCCTCTAAACAAACCACATAAGGATCCACCAGTGTCATTGCATGTCTGTTATTTTCGTGAACCACACCCAGTGTCATTGTATGTGTGTTCTTCTAAACAAACCACATAAGTCATTGCATGTCTGTTCTTTTGATAAACCACACCTGGTGTCATTGCATGTGTGTTCCTATAGACAGACCACATAAGGATCCACTATTGTCACTGCATGTCTGTTCTTTTCATGAACCACATAAGGATCCACCAGTGTCATTGGATGTGTGTTCTTCTCATGAACCACACATGGATCCACTGGTGTCATTGCATGTCTGTTCCTCTAAACAAACAACATAAGGATCCACCAGTGTCATTGCATGTCTGTTCTTTTCATGAACCACACCCAGTGTCATTGCATGTGTGTTCTTTTCATGAACCACAACTAGAGTCATTGCATGTCTATTCTATTAATGAACCACACCCAGTGTCATTGCATGTATGTTCTTTTCATGAACCACACCCGGTGTCATTGCATGTCTGTTCTTTTCATGAACCACAGCTAGAGTCATTGCATGTCTGTTACTTCCATAAACCACACATGGATCCACCGGTGTCATTGCATGTCTGTTCTTTTCATGATCCACACCCAGTGTCATTGCATGTCAGTTCTGTTCATGAACCACACCTAGTGTCATTGCGTGTCAGTTCTTTTCATGAACCACATAAGGATCCACCAGTGTCATTGCATGTATGTTCTTCTCACAAACCACATATGGATCCACTAGTGTCATTGCATGTCTGTTCTTTTCATGAACCACACCTAGTGTCATTGCATGTGTGTTCTTTTAATGAACCACAGCTAGAGTCATTGCATGCCTATTCTTTTCATGAACCACACCCAGTGTCATTGCATGTCTGTTCTTTTCATGAACCACACCCGGTGTCACTGCATGTCAGTTCTTTTCATGAACCACATAAGGATCCACTAGTGTCATTGTTTGTGTGTTCTTCTCATGAACCACACATCGATCCACCGGTGTCATTGCATGTCTATTCCTCTAAACAAACCACATAAGGATCCACCAGTGTCATTGCATGTCTGTTATTTTCGTGAACCACACCCAGTGTCATTGTATGTGTGTTCTTCTAAACAAACCACATAAGTCATTGCATGTCTGTTCTTTTGATAAACCACACCTGGTGTCATTGCATGTGTGTTCCTATAGACAGACCACATAAGGATCCATCGGTGTCACTGCTTGTCTGTTCTTTTCATGAACCACATAAGGATCCACCAGTGTCATTGGATGTGTGTTCTTCTCATGAACCACACATGGATCCACCGGTGTCATTGCATGTCTGTTCCTCTAAACAAACAACATAAGGATCCACCAGTGTCATTGCATGTCTGTTCTTTTCATGAACCACACCCAGTGTCATTGCATGTGTGTTCTTTTCATGAACCACAACTAGAGTCATTGCATGTCTATTCTTTTAATGAACCACACCCAGTGTCATTGCATGTCTGTTCTTTTCATGAACCACACCCGGTGTCATTGCATGTCTGTTCTTTTCATGAACCACAGCTAGAGTCATTGCATGTCTGTTACTTCCATAAACCACACATGGATCCACCGGTGTCATTGCATGTCTGTTCTTTTCATGATCCACACCCAGTGTCATTGCATGTCAGTTCTGTTCATGAACCACACCTAGTGTCATTGCGTGTCAGTTCTTTTCATGAACCACATAAGGATCCACCAGTGTCATTGCATGTCTGTTCTTCTCACAAACCACATATGGATCCACTAGTGTCATTGCATGTCTGTTCTTTTCATGAACCACACCCAGTGTCATTGCATGTGTGTTCCTCTAGACAAACCACATATGGATCCACCAATGTCATTGCATGTCTGTTATTTTCATGAACCACAGCTAGAGTCCACCAGTGTCATTGGATGTGTGTTCTTCTCATGAACCACACATGGATCCACCAGTTTCATTGCATGTCTGTTCTTTTCATGAATCACAGCTAGAGTCATTGCATATCTGTTACTTCCATAAACCACATATGGATCCACCAATTGTGATTGCATGTCTGTTCTTTTCACAAACCACACATGGATACACCAGTGTCATTGCATGGGTAGCCGTAAGACCAAGTCCTCTAGAAGGCATGCGCTAACACTGTTGTTCTGCTTGACGATTGTTACATACCGTTTGATTGGGGCTCTTTGACGATTGGGATGGTCTTCGTGAGAGTGATCCACGAGTAGGCTGTTCTGCGGCATGATTGGCTACACTTGCTCTGGACAAACTGGCAACACCGGGCGCTCCCCTGTTGCGAGTGTCACGTCTCACGAGTTCAGTGGGCCACATCCCAGTGTCACGTCCCCATTACTTCTCTTCCTCCCTGTACTTCTCTTCCTTACCCTCGAAGCCACTTTCCCTACTTCACTCCTATCTTGCCGTAGCCGCAAGCCGACGGCGCCTCCATCCCAATCCCCTCTTCGGTAGCCACCCCCCTCCCCTCTCGCCATGGGTTCAAGGGGAGACGGCGAGGAAACACGTCATGACGACAGGGATGGTGATTTTGATGTGAGTCGTCTCATCTCTATTTCTATCATCTGTGGCCAGTTATCTATTTTTTGAGCTAGATCTAATCTGTTTACTCATGCGTGTATGATGTGTTAGGCTAACCAGAAGATGTATGACTCAGACTATCACGGTTTAGCGGATGAAGACAGTCCTCTGGTATGTAAACATGGATATGTGCCCGCTAAATTTGTAGCGTTCGAAGGACGAAATGCAGGCAGGAGGTTTCTACGGTGTCAAGGACATCGTGCAATGATGCAAGGCGGAAGTTGTGGTGTTGTCAAATGGGTAGATCCATAGTGTCCCAAATCGATGCAGAAAACGCTGGACAAACTATGGGAAATGACTGTCAAGTTGAAAGAATCCGTATTCACCTCACTTCTTGATAGTGTTGAGATGAAGCTATGGGAACCAGTTGACACGACCAAGCATAAGCGAGATCTCAGGTGGGTGCAAGACAAGGTTAGCAAAGTCGAGAAGGAGAGGGACGCGGCGTTGGCCCTGAAGGCTAAAGCAGAGCAACAACTGACTCAAGCAAGGAATGATCTCCACCAGGCCAAAGTCCTGCAGTACACAACTACGAGTATTGACAAGTGCCTGAGGAAAAATGCAGAGAAACAATTGAAGCTGTGCAAGGAAGATGCTAAAAGGAAGGAGCAGATGATTCGATCCTTGCTCTCGTAGGAAGATGTGCATCGGGCTAAGATTAGGAAGATCAAGGAGATGTGTGATAACTAGTTCTATTTAGCTTAAGCTCTATGCCTTTTTAAGTTGTAATAGTTGTACTTGTTGACCTAGCGGTCTGAACTATTGGTCCTGGATTCCAGGGAGGAAAAAATTGCTCTGACCCTGCATTACTTATTTTGTCTGACCCCGCATTACTTCTTTTGTCTGACCAATGCCACTTGGATATTCCGCCCGTCGCTTCGTCGTCCTCGTGTACAAATAGGAGGCGCCACAGCGCGTCGCTTCGTCGTCCATCCCCTCGTCCTCTCCAATCTCCACCGCGCCGCCATGGAGATGCCTGATCTGAACTTCTACGAGGCGGTGATGTTCGCGAACTTCGACATCCTCATGCCGCCAGCCGCGACGGTGCCCCACGGATGGCGCATCAGCTCTGCGGGAGTGCCGGTGGCTCTGCTCTCTGGCCGAGCCAAGATGGAGAGTGAAATCGTGGCGCGCCGCCGCCAGATGCCCGCGTGGAAGAGGGCGCTGCCCCGGTACGCGGCGGCCAGCCCGTACTGGCCGACGCTGTTCAAGAAGGAGCGGAAGGCCAAGATTGGCAACCACATTGTTGACGGGTGCGTGGTGCACCGGGATCTCCACAACCGAGAAGGGCGAGAGAGGTTCTGGTCCGTCCCTGGACGGACCAAGTACACCGTCATCGCCGCCACTCGACGCGAAGAGGTGCTCCGTCTCGCGAACAATGCGGACATCGTGGAGGTTCTGTCCGACAGCGACGAGGAAGCCGGCGGCTCGGAGGACAGTGGCAGCGGAAGTGAGATTATTGACTAGTGGTTGAATTAATGTAGGATGTGAAATCGCACATTTGTTTAGAAGAATTTGTCGTTGAAGTAATGAAATGCCTCGATTTAGATCTCTATCTCGATTAATTTGTGGAAGAATTTGTGATTTAGATCAATTTCTGCCTCGATTTAGATCTCTGTCCCGGAGGAGCGTGACTGTGGACCAAAGACACCTTTTCTACTAGTGTATTCTGACATTGGTGGTTTGTTTAAACGTAATCTACATGGATTTTGCTTCATGCAAATGGCACAACCACAATTTATAAAGTGGAGGCACGTACACCCGGTTACTGGAGATCCGGGAGCTTCGCCAGATGCAGGGGATGCAGGAGCAGAGAGGCGGTGAGATAGACAGGCTCAAGATTAGGCCAAAAAGTGGTACCAATTTCCTCCTCATCTGGGCATTATCGGTGAGAACATTGTTGTTTATGTTGCCACATCGTTGTGCAGCATCTGAAATAAGTTGCTGCTTCATGGAGTGTGGCAGCTTAAATAATTTATTTCTGTACCACTTACATTCTGTCGTATTTGGAGACCTCCTGCCCCTCAGCAATCGTGGAACCAGTGGATCCTTGTTTTCAGATAGCAGTGGCACAATCACAATTTCAGATTCAACTACTGACTCGGGCGTTTCCAAACCCTAAGTCGCGGTACATTTTACTCAGAGAACGTGGGTAGATTGTTTCGCCCAGCAACGTGCCACACACAGAGCTCCAGAATTTAACAGAATTACATATATAGGTTCAAGTTCAACACATTACTATGCATCTTCATTGTCAGCAGCCTTCTTCCGCAGCCTGGGTGCCAAGCCTTCACGTCCACTGGCTTCTTCATTTCCTGGCTTCTTCCTCTTCCTCGGTGCCAATTTTCTTAGCTTCACGTACTCTGCATCACCGGGACAATGGGCACTACAATCGTGTCCAGCATCATCTTTCCACTCGTTTTTAATTTCTTCGGGCAGCAAAATGACTGACCCAGCAGTCATGTTTCTAACCTTGCGACGCTTTCTGTCAAAGAAACAAGACTATTGCATAACTGCCCAATATCTACAGAGTAAATAAAACAAAAATTACAATTCAGCACAAACATGCGAACCCCAAGCGACCTTTGCTTACCAGGAGCTAATTGGGTTCGAGCAACCATCCTGTCCAAGAATAGAAGGGCGACTCTCCGTTGCAGCAGCTTCCACATCCAGTACATGACATTTCAGGTCAAACATGGCAACCGAAGCATACCTTTTCATCTACCCAATTAGCTGACTGTCACACGTTATAGGAACCATGATGCCACGTTCATCCATGAAGCTGAACTTTGCTGTCTGCTTCGGCCATAATTCAACATGATTACGCAGAGCAGCAACCATACCAGATATAGTGCAGATCTGTGCAGGCGCTTCTTCCATCATGAAACAATGGCTTCCATACCACTTGCCATTAGAGTCGTACCTGTAGAGGACTACCGTAACCAGGTAAGGGGGGTCCGTGCAGATCCCACTTGACAGAAAACTATGGACAAAATATGTTTGTCAGCGTTGGGCTAACAAACAATTTGAGGTTCAGTAGCTAGCTAGCAGTTATAATTAGTGCGAATAGCAAAGAGAAGGGTAGCTCACCCGCTTGTAGCCAGAACTTCTTCTTCCTTGATAGTAGGATCTGCCATCCTCCGAACTGCTCGGCTCGTCGGCGGTGGAGGCGGGCTAGAGCCTCGCAACGGAGGCTACGACATGCACCATTGGAGCTCGGTATCAGCAACTGGGCACAGCAACTGGGCACAGCAACTTGGCCCTGGAAGTCAAATGTCCGAAGGGATCGTCCTGCCTCGAGGGTGGATTCCGACGCTGCCAGTGCTAGGGAAAAGCTAGGAATGGATTTGTGAAATTGGTCAACGCATCCAATCCACTTAGCTGATCGATTTGCCTAAGAGGTTGCCGCGTTGGCCCCCGCGTCACGGACAGATGACCGACATGTGGGTCCCGACCGTCTACTTCAAAGGGCGGTTTAACGGAATGTTTGAATTTGGCAGGGGTGAAATGAGTTTGCCTTGAAATGGCCCCTCTCACTAGTTGGTGGCCCAACTTTCCGAAACGCGGTAATTTCAGGCAACTTAGGTACCTCCATGCACTGGCCTGCGAACTTTGGTACCACAGGCGAACAAGCCCACCACCGCCACCCTTCTTGTGGCTCTATGGAGGGTCAAAGTGCAGGCACCACAAACGAGTATGATCTCCCTGGGAAATGTAGTGTATCACACCAACGATAGTACGGTTTGCCCACCACAGGAGGTGACCGGCCTCGTTGTGGTTCACCGGGGGCGAGTCGTCACCCTCGTACCTAGCGAGCTCCCTTTCCTGCTGGTTAGCGAAAAAGGCATTCCAGGTGTTATAGTTGTCGGGATCCCAATGGGGATCCATCTGCTGCTCCTGCGTGAGCTCTAGGTAGAAGTAGTTCATGATGATGGCCACCTAGAAGGAGGAACCTTGAGGCACAGGAGGGACAGGAACTCCTCTAGCGCTCAACATCTAGTCGGCGGGCAGCCGGTAGCCTAGCGTGCATGGGTAGCTGGAGGCCCACAATGCCTCGCTTTCCTCGAGGGTCAGAATGGCCCGGTATGTGGTGTCCATTATTGTGAGGGGGGAAGTTGTGGATGTGTGGATGGCCATGGCGGTCGGCCTAGTTATAGAGGGAAAAGGCGGGAAAATATGGTGGGAAGCGAAGGGAAATGTTGGGAAAGCATGACGCGTAGCTTGAAAACTCTGAGAAGGGGCGGGAAATATCTTAAGTCCTGGTTATTAGATCCAACCGGGACTAAAGGCCCCTGAAATATCTTTAGTCCCAGTTACTAGTTTTAATAGTTAGACTAAATATTTTAGGAAACGGAAAAATGTTTTGGAGTATTCAATCAAATTCAAACCCTAAAACCCTAAACCTTAAACTCTAAAACCTAAACCCTAAACCCAATAATATTGTAAGTTTTATCATATTTAATAATATTGATATATATACTTTTATTAGATAGATTGTTACTAGTTTATTTAGTAACATTGTATGCAATAAGGCGGGAAACACAGTTTGTAGGATTTTTTTTAAAAATGGACCTTTAGTCCCAGGTCATGGCACGACCTGAGATTAAAGGGGTGCGGTTAGCGCACGCCCTCTGGGCTGCTGCCGAAAACCCTTTAGTCCCGGGTCGTGCCACGACCCAGGACTAAAGGCCCTTCCCCTTATATTCACGCGTTCGTTCTCCCCCCAAATCCCCATATCACTCTACTTGTAGCACGGAGGCCCCGACGATGACGTGAAGGACAACGACAGGCTTCCCAATCGATTCTCCGGCCACCATCACCTCCAACCACCGCCGTCGCGGGCATCGTCTCTGTCTCCGGTCGCCACCACCTCCATCCGCCGTCGTGTGTTGTCCCCGGCCAGGTACGCACCCCTATCCCCCGTCGGGCATAAGCGGCGACAGCTACGACGGCGGTGCCGCCGGCCACTACAAGCGAGCAGGCCGGGGTGGCGCTGGCCACTGCGGGGGCGAGGTAGCAGGGGCCGTCAATATCAGTTTTTTTCTCGTATTTTTTTCTGGGGCACTATTATTACTATATAGTGTATAAAAATATAATATATCATGTATAGTGTAATATATAGTGTATATTTTTAGAGTGTATATATTTTTATAGTGTAATATATAGTGTATAGTGTCACTACAAGAAAAGTTCCCTTCTACAACGAATTGGCCCGATGGTCGTTGTAGAAGGCGCGTCTTCCGCGACGAAATTCTCGGCTCGACCGTGGCCGGTGGAATTTTTTTTCCGGTTTCGCAGCCCTCTACTACGACAGATCTGCTAAAAACATGGAGGAAGCTCGGCTGGCGCATGGCAGAAGCAAGATTTTCGTTTCCTCGCGCGAAGTTGACTCGCCGAAGTCTTTTGAGGCGTGTGGTTCCCGGACATCAGATGCTGGGCCCCACATGTCATCCTCTCATTAGAAGAAACATGTATATGATGGATTTTTTACCCTCTGTCGCGCCTTCGTGTTCCGAACTTGATAGCGTTGCTCGCTGCATCAGCCATTTAATCAAACTCCTGGACCCCACATGTCATCCTCTCATTAGAAGAAACGTGTGTATGATAGATTTTTTTCCCTCGGTTGCGCCTCCGTGTTCCGAACTTGATAGAGTTGCTCGCTGCATCTACCATTTAATCATTATGTAGGGCCCCATCCCCACATGTCATACACTCATTAGAAGAAACGTGTGTATGATGGAATTTTTGCTCTTGGTCGCGCCTCCGTGTTTCGAACTTGATAGCGTTGCTCGATGCATCAGCCATTTTTCTAGGCTGCTGAGTCCCCCATGTGAGCCTCTCATTAGAAGAAAGGTGTGCATGCTGGACTTTTTTCTCGCTCATGCCTCCCTGTTTTGAAGGCCGCGCTACTGGGTCCCACATGCCGGTCTCTATGTATATCAAACCTGTGTATGATGTAATTTTTTTCGGCCGCGTCCGCTATTTTGACCTTGGCAACGTTGCTCGATGTGCAGCCGTGTATGGTCTTGCTGCTGAGTCCCCCATGGCACTCTCTCTGGTATGTTCTGGCCGGTGGGTCCCTGATGCCAGCCTCTCTGTACAAGTATTTAACTTTTTTTTCAAACCCGACCATTAAACTCGAGGATGCTGCAGGATGGTGGGTCTACGATGTCAGCCTCTCCGTAATGCGATATTAAAAAGTAAACCCTTTCTCAAAAAAAAGTAAAACCAAGATATATATAAATATGTACACATAGTGGATTCAAACTAAACACCTTCGAATCAAATCAAATAGACATAAACTGAGTGTTTTTCCACAATACCAAAGATACTATTAGAAATTGAATCATTAAACATGTATTAGTACTACAACTTATGTATCAGTCTTCTAAAAAATATTGTTATGTTTCCATGTTATATCTCTTAAAATAAAACAACAGTGCTACTGGAACCTCGATTTATAAAAAGCCACATAATGGATTAGTTTCTTAAAAACATGGGTAGGCAGAGTTTTTTTAGAGGTGGGGGGCACTGCCAAAAAGGCCAAATTAAAAACTTGTTGGCTATGGTCAATGGGCTCCTATCTCAAATTTCACTAGGCTGTGTCTCGCCTGATTCAAACACAGACCTCTTCGAGGGAAGAAAAAAGCGATAATTCCTTTGACAGATATTCCTGTAAAAATATCTAATGAACACACACCACATGCGCCAAAACAGGGCTGGTATCCAATGACTTCACTTGGTGAAATCACGCTGTATATCTTTACCCTCTCATCTCTGTCCAAAATGTATCCAACGGTTCCGATGACACAAAGGAAAAAGCTCTAGAGCAAGCAGCCAGCAGCAACGACATAACTTTTGACAAATTCAATACCATTTGAAAGATTAAGGAGTATAGAATAATAAGACATAAAAAAATCGATAGATTTCTAGTTCATATTCAGCAGCACTTGACCAATTCAGAAGCATTTCAAAGTGACTGATTCAGCAATACAAACACTAAAATTCAATATCACTACAGAGAGAGACAGTTCTTGTTTCAGCTCTAAAAACCATGCCACGCGATTAGTTTGCCCTTTTCTCCAAACACACTCGATCACTGGAACACAATCATTATCATAATATTTTCTCATATAGGGAACCGTCATATAGATACAGATATACCATACCAGTACGTACTAGTCATAGCTCCAATCCAGCAAAAGGTTATCACAATTTTACCACCCATATATGATCAGTGGAGATAAGACAACCACATAATTAATTACAATAGCATGCGACCAAAGAGCTAGACAGCTAGGAAGTTCATGAATAGCATGTCACATTCAGGGTAGCGAGATACATTGACCTTGACCGTTCTTCCAATAGTAAGTTTGGCTGCTTTCCAGAACTCGATCCACCTAGAAGTAGCTGCCAAGCGCCCATGAGTCGACTTAATGGCATAGCATCCCTCGATAAGAAATCCTTCGCTCTGCATCGTGAAGACTATTGTGCCCTTTCGTCTGGCCTGGAGTTGCTTTGTGGCACTCTTAGGCAATTTTTGAGTCAAAACAAGAGGTAGACGCATAATTACTTAGATCGATGAACTGAATCATGTGAAACTTGATAAGACATTCAGAATAGTTTATCTGCCGCCACATACTCACAAACATAATCCGGTGCAACCTTGTGATGACACATGTGTAGGATATGGTCTGACAAGGTGCTGCCAAGGGTGATGAAGGAGCTTGTGCCGGTGCCTGTGCTGGGGATGGTGCTGGTGCAGGATATGGTGCCACTAATTGTAGAGGGGCTGGTGCAGGAGCCAGGAGGCGTAGAACCAGTGCCGGTGCCAACAACTTGAAGCTAGATTCCTTTTGAGGGGTAGCTAAGCTGACTGTAGGGATGGTAGAGGCAGATGAGAAGTATACAAGAAAAATGGTCTCTTATACAATAGTTACTCACAAGACAGTGATTAGAGGATATGATGAGTATACAAGCAAATTAAGTTACTACCTCCATTCTTTCTACTTAGGTCAATAGGTGCCGGAGCAGGAACTAGGGCCAGTGCCGTTGGGGGTGCCAGCAGCTTGGTGCTGGTTACCTTCTGAGGGGTAGGTAAGGGGACTGCAGGAGTGGTCACAGAGGCATATGAGATGTGGACAAGAAAAATGGTTTCTGTCAACACCCAGTTTTTTAATCCCAGATGCCTGTTATGCCATACATCGCAATCCCAGGATTACCATTTTTGCGAGACATAACAGATTGGATATCATAGTACATCATCCATTACAAACCAATATGAGGTCTTACACAAATAAAGGATCTCATGATCCAGTCTTAGTACAATCAAGTAGCGGAATAAATAGCGTAGCGGTGGGGTTCATCTTCAGAGTCACAGGCAATGCTGACGATGGAAGATAGTCCTAGTTATCATAGCCATCTTGCGGTCCTTCATCTTGGTAGTCTCCTTCATAGTCTGGCCATAGAAATAGCCAAGGAAAAATCCATGAGTACTCTTTAAGTACTCGCAAACTACCACTATCAAGTAGTATAGTTCTAGTATGAATGCTAAATCTAAGTTTATTTATAAAGTTAAGTTTGAAACCTAAGATGAGTTTAGAAATAAAGAAAGATAAAATAAAGTTTGGAATCACCTAAGTGGGAACTTAGTCATCATAGTCACAACTCTGTTGTGGTCAAGTCATGTCACAATTCATTTCATAAGTTGTTTTAAAAACATCTGACAACGGAACAGTATGGCCACTCCAACTGTCCATAACCGTGGACGCGGCTATTCGAATAGTTTGACACTCTACAGAGGTGGTACACTTTCACCACAAGATTCGATACATCTATTAGGGATAACCCTGAATCATCATACTTAGTATGCAGATAATCAAACATAACCTTTCCTTTACACACTCTAGTATAAGCACCTCTCCTATGAGCATGGCCTCCCAACCATGACCATCTGTCATCTTGGGCACTGCATAGGTGGACAACAATGAGAGGTAGCCTCAGCTCAAACCTCTCCCGCGAGGGAACTAATACTAATGCATATAAACTTTCGGCGAAGCCTTACCTAATTCAGGTATTGTGGTTGTACGGTAAAATTGGAATGGTATCGCATCTGAACCCAACCATCAGTTTGTAAAAGGGCTAAGGCTCATGCCTCAACATTTTCCTCATCATAAACAATTTGTGTTTCTCAACACATGTCAAAACATCTCAATAGAATGACTCATCATTCCAAGGTTTTCACAAGTCATTTTCACCAAGTAGTCCCATCTAAACTGAATCAAGTTTTTAGTTTAGCTCCAACTACTAAGTTGAGAGTGTTCACTAAGGTGGGATGCTAATCTCAATCTCATGCCATAGAATGACATCTAAGTCCAACTAGATAGGTCAAGTTTTATACTCTTGATGCTACCTTTAAACAAGTAATGGACTTTGGTAAAGTAAAGAAGGTAAAGCTTGTAAATAAAACTTGGAGTAGGTATAAGTCAAAGGGTATAACCAAAGCATGCCTAATGCATCTTTCTTAGGTTATCTAGCTTGCAAGGATTAGCTTGCATTGTTAATAATGGCTTGCTAGTATAAATACTTGCAAGTGTTAGCTTGCCAATAATAGCTTGCAAGGGTTCACTGGTATAGTGCTAGCTTGCCTTGTGTAGTGCAGTGGTTGAAGTTTTCTTCCTCCTCCTCTTGGTAGAACTCCTATTCCTCGTAGACTTGGTCGGTACTATCGTCTATAAATACATTCAGAATACATAATCACCAAACAATACTTAACTGGTCTACTTAGCACACTAAGTCACATATTGGATGATGCATTATCATCACAAGCATCACAAGGTTTAATGAACTAGCTTCATTTTTGTTATTTGAGAAAAGTAATTTCTACTCATTGAAATTAACTAAGATTTAATATTCTCCAATTAAAATATGGGGATCATGTGGACACATGTCATCACCACATATTCTAACATATGGGAATGTGATTTAAAGGTTGGATCACATTTTAATAGGTTTAAGTTTAATAATTAATGATTTAAAGTAACTAGAAATGCCTATATAGCATTATTTTGGTACTAGTCCAAAGTCACTACATTCCAACCTCAATATTATTACATATTCAGATAGTTATGGTTAAATGTGATTTTTGAGAGTTAGAATCAACTCAAAAGCTATTATGGTTGATTTTATAAAAATGTTTGAATATGCAAAAGCTTCTGTTTTGTTATTTTAACTAGGCGAGATCTCTAACTCTAAAAGATTTAAATCCAACGGGCTTGGATAGAGATTTTCAGTAGCTTTCCAACAAAATTGGAATCACTCAATTTGGTTTAGTAAATCTTCCTGAAATGATTTTTAAACTAAGGGACATAATTGATTTTAAGTCTAAATAGAAAAACCTATATTTGAATTACTGGGTCAGCGCGGGAAACTAAATGGGCCGGCCCGGTGGCGCTCCATGGAACAGAGGGCGACTGACAGGCTGGTCCTGCATGTCAGCGGCACTTAAAACCCGAAGCAGTACGGGGCAATCTGTGCGCTACGTTTAGAACAGAAATCAACGGTCCATGGTCGTTGTCGACGACAGACTCGTCGCCGGCGAGACCGAACCCTAGAGCGGTCAGTGGGGGTGCAGTGAGGGCATACCAGGGCTCCAGCTAGTGTGGCGAGGCGGGAAAACGAACTGGATGGTGACGGCGGACTCAGGCGAGGTCACGGCAGGAGCTGAGGTGGACGAAATCGACGGGGACTTCTCCTCCTCTACAGTGGCTACCTCCGGCGCAATTCTGGTGATGTGCGGCTCGAGCGGCTCCGGCGAGAGAGCGGAAACGGTCAGTGGAGGTAGGGGAGTGAGGTGGTGTGCAGAATGAGGCTGGGGGTGGCCTCCTTATATAGGCTCGACGAGTGGACCGATGGGTGTGGGCTGGCGTCTCCGGCGAGGGCGGTACAGAGGGCTACCGGCGTGGGCAAGGTAGGCGACGGTGGGCGGTCTGCTGGCGGTCCTCTATGGCATAATGGCGATGCTAGGGGCGGTGGCATTTGGTCAGGGGCTTCCCGTCCTCTGGGAGACAGAGGCAGTGCTCGACGGCGATCATGGCGACTATGGGTTGCGCGGCGGTGCACGGCCGTGTCTGGCGGGGTGTGGGTGTCGATGCGGAGATGCGTGCACGATTTGGTGTCGAGGCATGGTCTGAGGCATGCTGGCGGCGATCGCGCTCTGGCGTGCGCTGCGCATGGCATAGAGAGAAAGGGCGGCGCTACTCTGGGGTGGTCCAGTGCCTGGCTAGGCTTGGGGAAAGGACAAGGAGTCGCGGTGTGGTCTGGTCTACCTCCTAGACATGGCGAGAGAGGGAGGGGCGGTCTGCTAGGAGTTTTCCATGCTTGACCGGCGAGCATGGCGCTCAGGTGGCGCGGCACTACTGCAAACGGCTAAGGGGTATCCCCTTGATGGCATGGTTGGTACTGGGGGAGACAATGGGAGAGGTTTTAGGCCTTAGTGGCATTGGATCACTGCTCTAAAATAGTAATAGTTAGGCAGTTTGTTTAGTGCTCACTAAGTGTTCGACACAATGGCCGCAAGAGATTTTAAATTGAATTTTTGAAAGATTTTTGGTGTGTGCTTTGATCTGATGCTTGGTAGACTGTGGTTGCTAGGATTTGTTAAATGGAATCTATTTGAGTGGTTTTTGCAAAAGTGGTATCTAGACATATGAACTAGATTCAATTTTCGACTGTCATTTAAAATTAGTGTTTGAAGGTTTTCGGCGGATCACAAAGTGGGCCTTGGTACATCACTACTTATACTAGCAAGGGGTGCAAAGATCCACAATTGTCGCTGTTTGAAAATGAGTGCTAGGAATAGCCAAAGTGGGCTATGTGATTAAAATGGCAAAAGTGACCATTTGCTTATTTAATTCCTTTTGATTTATTTTTCTTTGGGATTTGCTTGGGGATGATCTAGATGATGTGTAATTCACCTTAGAGTCATTTTACAATTAAGAGATCACCTAATTATGGAAAATCAAAACAACTCCTATTTAAATGCACACACATGAATGCTTAAAGATTTTTAAATGGAAAAGTTTTTGTTAACCCTGAATTGGGTAGATTTGATCTTGATCACTTGGATTAAAGTTTTGGGATGTTACAAACCTTCCCCCCTTAAAAAAAATCTCGTCCCGAGATTTAAGAAAGAAAACTAGGAACTAAAGAGATCTGGGAACTCAGTCCTAATGTAATCTTCTCGCTCCCAAGTGGCTTCCTCTTCGGTATGGTTGCTCTATTGAATCTTGAGAAATTTTATACTCCTGGTCCTGGTGGTTCTGTAGGCTTCTTACAAGATACGGATGGGCACTTCACGATATGTCAGATCCTTGTTGATGTCAATAACTCGGTGATTGATGTTCTTGAAAACTTCGGCCTTCTCCGGCACTTCTAAGCATTTGCGAAGTAACGAGATATGGAACACATTTTGGATGGCTGACATCTACTCTGGCAGTTCCAGTTGATACGATACTTCTCCTCGACGGTTCACAATCTTGAAGGGTCTGATATATATGGGGGCTAACTTTCCTTTCAGACTAAAGCGTTGGGTTCCCTTCAATGGTGAAACCTTGAGATATACAAAATCTCCGACATTGAAAGTCAGGTCTCTCCTTCTCTTGTCAGCATAACTCTTCTGTCTGGATTGGGCGGTCTTGAGGTGCTCACGGAATTTGTGAACCTTCTCTTCAGATTTTCAGAGAATGTTGGGTCCAAAAATCTGACTATCTCCTACTTGCGACCAATTCAAAGGGGTACGACACTTTCTTCCGTATAGGAACTCAAATGGTGCCATTTGCAAACTGACTTGATAACTGTTGTTATATGAGAATTCTGTGGAAGGTAGACAATCTTCCCATTTTGATCCGTACTCCAACACACAAGCTCTCAACATATCCTCTAGGATTTGGTTGACTCTTTCAATCTGTCCATCGGTTTGTGGGTGATAAGCGGTGCTGAAATTCAACTTGGTTCCTAATCCTTCTTGGACTTTCTGCCAAAATCTCGAGGTAAATTGGGTTCCTCGATCCGATACTATGGTCTTGGGGGTTCCATGCAGACTAACAATTCTAGCAATGTACAACTCTACTAGCTTCGAACTCTGGTAGGTTGTCTTGACAGGTATAAAATGAGCGACCTTGGACAGTCTATCAATGATGACCCAGATTGAGTCATTTCCCCTACTATAAGTAGGTAAGCCGGTGATAAATTCCATTCCGACAGAATCCCATTTCCATTCCGAAATCTGCAATGGTTGCAATAGTCCTGCGGGTCTCTGTTGTTCCGCCTTGACTCTCTGACAGATATCACACTTGGTGATGTAGCTTCTGATTTCTCTCTTCATCTTGTGCCACCAAAATTGCTCTTTCAAATCTTAATACATCTTCGTTCCTCTAGGGTGGATAGAATAAAGAGTATCATGAGCTTCTTGCATGATTACTTGCTTCAGTTCCGAATCTGCTGGCACACAGATACGACCTTGGTACCACAGAACTCCTTCTTCATCTTCGGTGAATCCAGGTACCTTTCCTGTACCAATACGATGTTTGATTCCGTCGATACTTTCATTTCCCTTCTGGGCTTCCTTGATTTGACTAATCAAAGTGGGTTGAAGTTCAATGCTAGCTAAGAATCCTTCGCTAACTAGCTTAGTCCTGAACTGCTCCAACTCCTCATACAAACTTGGCTGCTTCTCCTTGATCATGGTGTTTAGCCTACACGGCAATCTGCTAAGAGCATCCGCTACCACATTGGCTTTGCCAGGGTGATAGTGAATGTCAAGGTCATAATCCTTGATTAACTCTATCCATCTCCTTTGCCTCATATTTAGCTCCTTCTGAGTGAAAATATACTTCAAGATTTTGTGATCCGAGTAAATCTCATAGCGATTACCCATAAGATAATGACGCCATGTCTTCAATGCCAAAACTACGAAAGCTAATGTTGGGGGGATACCCCCCGGGTAGGGTCACGCCGGGTTATAGAGGCCGAGTCAGCTGAGGTACGACAAGGTCAAAGCGAATGTTGGCCGAGTCACCTCAAGGCAGGCTGACTTACGCGGTAACCCGGACCTGAGGATGTCCGCCTAACTGAGTCCCGGCCGACGTATGTCGTATGCCGACAGGTATTTTGTAACTTGTATGCAGTTACCCACGGGGCCGGATTAACCAGGTACGATCCGGGTTATATCAGGCTTGCAAGAGAAGGAAGGTATCTCACTGGTCAAAAGGTGGTCACTATACACTAGAGCGTGAGCGAAGCGGACAGAGGGAAGGACCACCGAGGCGTGGCCGACAAGGGTGACGCGCCCTGTGTTGGATGACGCTGGCGCCGCAGAGGCTTACGTAGCCTCTACATGGCTTACGATGGCGAAAAGTGACCCGGTCGGTTTGCTATTTTGGGAAGAGGCATATTCCCAGGAATATGCCTCCACGTATGCCCTAATTGGAGACCTAGCCTCCCCTTTATATGGAGCGCTAGGTCCTCTGTAGAGGGGGGTGGCATTTGAGTAGTTGGTTCCTTGGAGATAGGTAGTGGTGAGAGTAAGAGAGCTCTTTCTTCCTCCTCTCCCCAATACAGCTCCAGGAGCATTTGTAAACCTTGAGAACCTAGTGAATACAAAGCTTCCACGTGTGGAATCACCACACTATCCCTCCCTAGATTCCTCTAGCGCATATTGGCCCTACCTTTAGCCTATCCATGGCATCTGCCGTGACACCACCATGACAGTTGGCGCCCACCGTGGGGCTAGCGGCGCTAGTAGGAGTGAAGATCCAGACGGGAAACCTCATCGGCAATGGCGAGCGCATCGTCTCTGGGCTCGTTCAGTGCTTTGGAGCGCTGGACTACGTCAGCGACAATGCTGGTTGCTTCGGCAAACAACCTCTTCCGCGCAACGGCCTCTTTGTCAAGCTTGGCGCTCACAAGATCTACATCACCGTCGATGTGTCGTGCGTTCACCCGCGGCACGTTGTCGAGGGAGGCGAGCCACCCCTTAGCGCGGCTCACAGGGCGCTTATCACTTGCTCCTCTAACTACGTCGAGGTGATGATGACGGCGCCTGGCGCTGGCGCGAGCAAGGATCTGACACCAGATCTGGAGGTAACACCCAAGGCACCAAGGAAAAGTAGAGGTCCTCCACTAGAGAGGCCAGAGAACGTGCTGCAGCAGGCGATAGATAGCCTAGAGAGCACCATAGCTCCTGCGGTAGATCCGGCTCGGGCACAGGCTGAGTTAGAAGAAACTAGGCAGAAAATACTAGAAGGTGCGAAAAAGATAGCCGCGGCTCAGCAGTCGTTGAACATGACGCTGGACGAGTACGCAAGAGCAAATAAGGTAGATGCTGTAAAAGTAAAGGGGAGAAACCTCATCAGTGAAATGAACAAAGAGGGTGATACTAGAGTTGAGGAGTCAGAGAACATTTTGTCCGTGGGGCTACCGAAGTACAGTACCCCGGCAAAGAACCTCAGAGCAGCGGATGCAGCTGCGTCCGAGTTAGAGGGTTTGACGAGTGAAGCCCGACAAAGACAACGGGAGAGGGTCAATGAGTTAGTTCGGATCGCTAACAGGAAAAATGAAGAGTTGCTCAGGGATAACCCTGTAACACCCTCAGAATCGGCCCTATGCAAGTTTCAACGCTTCCCGCCAAACCCGCATAGAAACGATTCAAAGGTGCCCACCAGGCACTTGCGTGCGGGTGGAAAACGAAGTAGTATCATTACACAATAGCCCTCGATGAAACCCACAAAACAGATATATACAACAATGACTCCATGAGTCAAGAATACAAATATAACATACAAAGATCCAAATCACCTTGAAAACGATACAGCGTCCGAGTACGGACAAGATGCAAATTGATCTAAGAGCCCGGAAGAATAACCAATGGCGTCCATAACCCTGCCCAGGCCAAGCCGGAAGGGTAACCTTGCTAACGACGTCGATCTCAAAACCTGCTTAAACAAAAGGGGTGCCGACAAAGGGCAAAGGAGAAAGAGAGAGCGGTCAGTACTGAGGCCAGTACACGGCGAGGCTAGAATTCGGCGGTCCTCGCCTACATAGGTATGGTGGACGGAAGCGGCAGCGCAGCATGCACTAACAACCTATAGAGACTCGATATAACTGGCGGCTATTAGAGAGGGATAAGAAAGACCTATGCGGAACCATCCTGATACTACCACCAAACATACCCATCCTGGTATCTCCCCCTCGAGACCAAACGAGGAAGTCAACCGAGGAACTCACACAGTTGGCAGTTTTATTTATTCAGTTATCGTTGCAGCAATTACTAGTCAGGTATAGATAGTCATCCTGATATAATAAGCAGTGGGCAGTTTTAGTTAACCATTCCGTTGTAGTTGCAACACTTACTAGTCAGATACAATAAGCATGAGATATCCCAAACCCAGCAGATGTTGGTACTTTTATTTAGCCATTCCGTTGCAGTGAAGCTGATTACTAGTCATATCGGATACAAGTCAAATTATAACAGTAAACTTTAGTTATAGTTTTCTATGATCGAGAACTGTGCTCCAAGTCTTCCATAACCGCGGACACGGCTTTTCGAAAAGATTTAACCCTGCAGGGGTGCACCAAAGTATCCACACGCACTTCGACCCTTTTTGCCAGATCAGTTAACATACACCCATCGGTATGTCGGCGGGGCCTAAGTCATGACGTTTCCTAGACCCAAAGCAAGTACATGGGGGCCACCCCACTAAGCTACCCGCAACGAAGTTGGCCGGCTCCGGAACGGACCCAGGGTTTGCGTCAGTGCCTGTAAACGACTGGGAACCCGAAAGTGTGACTGGGCTTGTCGATACCGCGAAAACACTCCGCAATCCTAAACAGTACAGGTGCTCCACGCACAATCTTAAATAAAGCAGTAAGGCATGGCATAAGTACAGGATAGTAATAAAGCTCCAAACTACTTTGTGGCCCCCGGTACAATACTTTGAAATCAGGTACTAATCGATGGGGGTGCCCACACACCCCACCTGTGGTTAGCGCGCTCGATCTCGGAACAGGTGTCAAGAACTCGGGGTCCTACGGGACACCAGTGAGCGGTTAAAAACCAAATATTGTCTATTACCCACCGGTGCCTCTGCATTTACCTACTTTCGATTTTAGTTATTAAACAATAATTAAAGCCATGATCATATCCAACATAAAGCATATGGCAGCCTTCCAACAGTTGTGGTACTGGACGACACGCAACAGCACTTGAGCCAGCGACTACGACGCGCAAGTCCAACTATCTACCAAACAACAGGTAATAGGATGTGTCCAAGGCAATATAAGGCTGCAAGGGATATCTCGGGCACGAAAACTAGAGCATCGCAACACATATAGCAATAGATCAACAGGAGGGAATAAATACTATAAAAGTAAGATAGGTAGAAAGGGGGAGGTGCTCGCCTGAAAACATTGCCGAAGGTTCATCCGAAGATCGGGGCGAAGCTCACATCAACTCATAATTCTTAGCCGCGAAGAAGCAAAACACTAGAAGAAACATCGGATGCACTATTTAATACTACGATAGAAGATCGGGCATGATGCATGTATGATGCATGGCATGGCAAATATGCGGTGCAATTAGGCAATATTAAACGGAACCGGGGTCCCGACAATTATTTAAGTGGTTCAAGTTGTTTAGATACCCCACAATTTAACTGTTGTCTTAACATGGCAGAAGATAGCACCGGTTCGCTACACAAATTTTAATGGGCAACTATTAGACTAGATTTGTCCGCATATGGAGCCCATATTTAATTATGAGGTGAATCGGCATAATGCCCCCAAACCACAAAATATGTATGCAAGCAGGTCAATTTAAGATGCATGAGTTTATATTACAATTTATAAAATAGGGCTCGGAAAGGGGATCACACATGGGGTCTTGGCGATCTTGGGGTTACGAGGGTCGCGAGTTCGGTCTCGACGCCGGGATCGGTCTTCGGACACGAGGCTTCAGGGTTCGACCATCGGATCCATGTCGGCGATCTTGTGGTTTCATCCAATACATGAAGAGGATCTTGGGGTTCCTACGGCCATTGTCGTTGTCGGTCTCGAGTGGCGTCAAATGTGGACGAACTTGGCGCTTCACCACTGACTTGTCTTGTTAGCACAATAGCACATACACCTTGCCGTCAGGGTACAGAACAAGGCAACTGGCTCGATAGTTCGAGCGGTGACCTAACGAGAAGGCGTCTGCGGCGATACTCGTGGTGGTACTGCGGGAGAGGGTGAAGCTAGTCCACCAGGTGTGGGACATAGTGGACAAAGGCCACGGCTTCAAAGTCAAGGCAGAAGGCGCGTGACCGGAGCGCAAGCAGGGAACAAGGTGGGGCTGTCCAAAAACAGGACGCACGCACGTGGCCCAAGAACATGGCAGAGAACAGGGCGATGCCGGCGCTCGAGGGAGGAGGACAGCGGCCGACACGGTCGAACGATGGCATGCATCTGGGCGAGGAAGGGCGCGGCGAGGAAGCTTGGGCCGAAGAAGTTGGCGAGAGGAGGCGCTGGCGGGGCTCAGCGATGGATGGAGCGGCCCAGGTCGCGGCGGGCGGCGCATGCGGCCGGACTCCATGGCGGCGCCATACTACAGAGGGGAGCGGCCAGGAGGAGAGGGGCTATGGCGGAGGGCCCCTGGCGGTGCACGGTCGGGGAAGGATGGGGACGGGGGCACCGCATCGGGAGGAGGCGAGAGGAGGAAGGGGACGCCGAGGGTTGCAGGGCGAGCGGCGGGCGTCGAGCGGCCAAGGGCGGCGGTTTCGCGGGGAAGGGGTGACGACCGGACGCAGGGCAGCGGTGACGAGGTGGTCCCGTCGGCGCCGCGAGGAGCTTGCAGAGGAGGGAGGAGACACGGTGGCTGTGACGGTGGCCCTCGAGCGCGGGGCCGGAGAGGCGGCCTGCGGCGAGGCCAGGGGAAGAGGAAGGCGTGGCTGGGCGCCGGTGTTACAGAGGGGGAAGGACCGGCGGCGGCGCGTCCCGGGGTTGGTGGTGGCGGGGATTCGAGATGAGGGAGGATGCGAGCGACGGGGGGGGGGTGTCGAGGTGGGCCAGGAGCGGGGCCGGGGTGGGTGCATTGCGTGCACTATGTGGTGGTGGCATGGGTCGGTGGGGCCGGTGGGACCGGGGTGGAAGGGAGAGGAGGTTGGGGAATGGGTCGGCTGTGTGTGTGGTGTTGGGGCAGGTGTGAGAGGGTGTGGAGAGGAGGTGGGTCCAGGAGGCTGATGTGGCGGCATGGGAGTGGAGGAAGTGGTGAGGTGGCGGGTGGTGATTGGCCGGGGTGATGTGGCTGGGGATGGGTAGAATAGGGTGGGGTAGGAAAAGGTTTGGGTAGTCTGGTTTTTGTACTGGGGGTGGCCGACTAGGTCGGAACGGCCCGGTATGGCTCCTCCCTAAAATAAAATATATATTTTAATATTTACAACGGGGTTGTTGAAAACCGTTGTAGACGAAACAAAATAATCCGGAGACCCCGGTTTTGATTTGAATAAAGACGGGGCGTTTAGAAAATAAAAACAGACTTTTCGAAAATAGTTTTATGCAAACAAAATGCAAGATGACATGGCGATGCTCAAATGCAAGGTGGCATGATGACATGAGCATGCGGTCATGATGATGCGCAACACAAAAACACCGCGATTTTCTAGTAGTGGTTTTGCGGGATGCTACAATTCGACACCACTAACAATGGATCTCGCCCTCGAGATCCGCCTCATCATACAGGACAGAAGGTCGACGGCCGGAATCTTCTCGCTTCAGGTAGATCCTCGCGACACCACTAACAAGGGTTCTTCTCTGTCTTGAAATCGGCGACACCACCAACAAGGGTTGTTGCTCATGCTCGTCGAGACAACACTCCGGAGAAACAATGGACGAAGGCAGAGGTATCAAAAGATAAAGCCACCTCTAACTTCGACAGAAAGAGAGAACCGATGCATTCTCATCCACTTCAATGTACACAAGCGAATAGAGGGAGTAGTCGGCATGGGGGCCAATCCATCACGCACCCAAACTATTACTCTGCACAATCAGTAGAAAAGCGTGCAACCATTCTCAGAATCAGACTGAAGATCTCGACAATCGAGGTTCGGAACAGAGGGGTGATGCGGCTCTACATTGGATCTGGCGTAGAGGATGTCGTCGCGTCGGAAAACACCGGAAGGCACAAACAAGGAACAAAGAATGGTACCACAGATAAAGGATCACTCAGATAGCATGAAGTCCGGAGGTGGGAACACCATTGCCAAAGGAGGAAGCGAAACCCTGAAGGTACGACGAAACCCAACCACGAGAAATCCTGGACTTGAAAAAAAAGGTAAGAGAGCAGATCCAAAACACGCAGAGGTAAGAGGAGAATAGCATAGGGGTAAGGAGTAAAATCAGACCTAATCAGATCTATCCAACCGATTTTGCAAAAATAGTTTTGACACTCTACTTCGGCCGTTAGCTAGGTTATCCTACAGACTAGACTTGTGGGGTATCGCAACTGCTGAGCTCTGATACCACTCTGTAACACCCTCAGAATCGGCCCTATGCAAGTTTCAACGCTTCCCGCCAAACCCGCATAGAAATGATTCAAAGGTGCCCACCAGGCACTTGCGTGCGGGTGGAAAACGAAGTAGTATCATTACACAATAGCCCTCGATGAAACCCACAAAACAGATATATACAACAACGACTCCATGAGTCAAGAATACAAATATAACATACAAAGATCCAAATCACCTTGAAAACGATAGAGCGTCCGAGTACGGACAAGATGCAAATTGAGCTAAGAGCCCGGAAGAATAACCAATGGCGTCCATAACCCTGCCCAGGCCAAGCCGGAAGGGTAACCCTGCTAACGACGTCGATCTCAAAACCTGCTTAAACAAAAGGGGTGCCGACAAAGGGCAAAGGAGAAAGAGAGAGCGGTCAGTACTGAGGCCAGTACACGGCGAGGCTAGAATTCGGCGGTCCTCGCCTACATAGGTATGGTGGACTGAAGCAGCAGCGCAACATGCACTAACAACCTATAGAGACTCGATACAACTGGCGGCTATCAGAGAGGGATAAGAAAGACCTATGCGGAACCATCCTGATACTACCACCAAACATACCCATCCTGGTATCTCCCCCTCGAGACCAAACGAGGAAGTCAACCGAGGAACTCACACAGTTGGCAATTTTATTTATTCAGTTATCGTTGCAGCAATTACTAGTCAGGTATAGATAGTCATCCTGATATAATAAGCAGTGGGCAGTTTTAGTTAACCATTCCGTTGTAGTTGCAACACTTACTAGTCAGATACAATAAGCATGAGATATCCCAATCCCAGCAGTTGTTGGTACTTTTATTTAGCCATTCCGTTGCAGTGAAGCTGATTACTAGTCATATCGGATACAAGTCAAATTATAACAGTAAACTTTAGTTATAGTTGTCTATGATCGAGAACTGTGCTCCAAGTCGTCCATAACCGCGGACACGGCTTTTCGAAAAGATTTAACCCTGCAGGGGTGCACCAAAGTATCCACACGCACTTTGACCCTTTTTGCCAGATCAGTTAACATACACCCATCGGTATGTCGGCGGGGCCTAAGTCATGACGTTTCCCAGACCCAAAGCAAGTACATGGGGGCCACCCCACTAAGCTACCCGCAACGAAGTTGGCCGGCTCCGGAACGACCCAGGGTTTGCGTCAGTGGCTGTAAACGACTGGGAACCCGAAAGTGTGACTGGGCTTGTCGATACCGCGAAAACACTCCGCAATCCTATACAGTACAGGTGCTCCACGCACAATCTTAAATAAAGCAGTAAGGCATGGCATAAGTACAGGATAGTAATAAAGCTCCAAACTACTTTGTGGCCCCCGGTACAAGACTTTGAAATCAGGTACTAATCGATGGGGGTGCCCACACACCCCACCTGTGGTTAGCGCGCTCGATCTCGGAACAGGTGTCAAGAACTCGGGGTCCTACGGGACACCAGTGAGCGGTTAAAAACCAAATATTGTCTATTACCCACCGGTGCCTCTGCATTTACCTACTTTCGATTTTAGTTATTAAACAATAATTAAAGCCATGATCATATCCAACATAAAGCATATGGCAGCCTTCCAACAGTTGTGGTACTGGACGACACGCAACAGCACTTGAGCCAGCGACTACGACGCGCAAGTCCAACTATCTACCAAACAACAGGTAATAGGATGTGTCCAAGGCAATATAAGGCTGCAAGGGATATCTCGGGCACGAAAACTAGAGCATCGCAACACAGATAGCAATAGATCAACAGGAGGGAATAAATACTATAAAAGTAAGATAGGTAGAAAGGGGGAGGTGCTCGCCTGAAAACATTGCCGAAGGTTCATCCGAAGATCGGGGCGAAGCTCACATCAACTCATCGATCTTATCCGCGAAGAAGCAAAACACTAGAAGAAACATCGGATGCACTATTTAATAATACGACAGAAGATCGGGCATGATGCATGTATGATGCATGGCATGGCAAATATGCGGTGCAATTAGGCAATATTAAACGGAACCGGGGTCCCGACAATTATTTAAGTGGTTCAAGTTGTTTAGATACCCCACAATTTAAATGTTGTCTTAACATGGCAGAAGATAGCACCGGTTCGCTACACAAATTTTAATGGGCAACTATTAGACTAGATTTGTCCGCATATGGAGCCCATATTTAATTATGAGGTGAATCGGCATAATGCCCCCAAACCACAAAATATGTATGCAAGCAGGTCAATTTAAGATGCATGAGTTTATATTACAATTTATAAAATAGGGCTCGGAAAGGGGATCACACATGGGGTCTTGGCGATCTTGGGGTTACGAGGGTCGCGGGTTCGGTCTCGACGCCGGGATCGGTCTTCGGACACGAGGCTTCAGGGTTGGACCATCGGATCCATGTCGGCGATCTTGTGGTTTCATCCAATACATGAAGAGGATCTTGGGGTTCCTACGGCCATTGTCGTTGTCGGTCTCGAGTGGCGTCAAATGTGGACGAACTTGGCGCTTCACCACTGACTTGTCTTGTTAGCACAATAGCACATACACCTTGCCGTCAGGGTACAGAACAAGGCAACTGGCTCGATAGTTCGAGCGGTGACCTAACGAGAAGGCGTCTGCGGCGATACTCGTGGTGGTACTGCGGGAGAGGGTGAAGCTACTCCACCAGGTGTGGGACATAGTGGACAAAGGCCACGACTTCAAAGTCAAGGCAGAAGGCGCGTGACCGGAGCGCAAGCAGGGAACGAGGTGGGGCTGTCCAAAAACAGGACGCACGCACGTGGCCCAAGAACATGGCAGAGAACAGGGCGACGCCGGCGCTCGAGGGAGGAGGACGGCGGCCGACACGGTCGAACGATGGCGTGCATCTGGGCGAGGAAGGGCGCGGCGAGGAAGCTCGGGCCGGAGAAGTTGGCGAGAGGAGGCGCTGGCGGGGCTCGGCGATGGATGGAGCAGCCCAGGTCGCGGCGGGCGGCGCATGCGGCCGGACTCCATGGCGGTGCCATACTACAGAGGGGAGCGGCCAGGAGGAGAGGGGCTATGGCGGAGGGCCCCTAGCGGCGCACGGTTGGGGAAGGATGGGGACGGGGGCACCGCATCGGGAGGAGGCGAGAGGAGGAAGGGGACGCCGAGGGTTGCAGGGCGAGCGGCGGGCGTCGAGCGGCCAAGGGCGGCGGTTTCGCGGGGAAGGGGTGACGACCGGACGCAGGGCAGCGGTGACGAGGTGGTCCCGTCGGCGCCGCGAGGAGCTTGCAGAGGAGGGAGGAGACACGGTGGCTGTGACGGTGGCCCTCGAGCGCGGGGCCGGAGAGGCGGCCTGCGGCGAGGCCAGGGGAAGAGGAAGGCGCGGCTGGGCGCCGGTGTTGCAGAGGGGGAAGGACCAGCGGCGGCGCGTCCCGGGGTTGGTGGCGGCGGGGATTCGAGATGAGGGAGGATGCGAGCGACGGGGGGGCGCGTCGAGGTGGGCCAGGAGCGGGGCCGGGGTGGGTGCATTGTGTGCACTATGTGGTGGTGGCATGGGTCGGTGGGGCCGGTGGGACCGGGGTGGAAGGGAGAGGAGGTTGGGGAGTGGGTCGGCTGTGTATGTGGTGTTGGGGCAGGTGTGAGAGGGTGTGGCGAGGAGGTGGGGCCAGGAGGCTGATGTGGCGGCATGGGAGTGGAGGAAGTGGTGAGGTGGCGGGTGGTGATTGGCCGGGGTGATGTGGCTAGGGATGGGTAGAATAGGGTGGGGTAGTAAAAGGTTTGGGTAGTCTGGTTTTTGTACTGGGGGTGGCCGACTGGGTCGGAACGGCCCGGTATGGCTGCTCCCTAAAATAAAATATATATTTTAATATTTACAACGGGGCTGTTGAAAACCGTTGGTAGACGAAACAAAATAATCTGGAGACCCGGGTTTTGATTTGAATAAAGACGGGACGTTTAGAAAATAAAAACAGACTTTTCAAAAATAGTTTTATGCAAACAAAATGCAAGATGACATGGCGATGCTCAAATGCAAGGTGGCATGATGACATGAGCATGCGGTCATGATGATGCGCAACACAAAAACACCGCGATTTTCTAGTAGTGGTTTTGCGGGATGCTACAATTCGACACCACTAACAATGGATCTCGCCCTCGAGATCCGCCTCATCATACAGGACAGAAGGTCGACGGCCGGAATCTTCTCGCTTCAGGTAGATCCTCGCGACACCACTAACAAGGGTTCTTCTCTGTCTTGAAATCGGCGACACCACCAACAAGGGTTGTTGCTCATGCTCGTCGAGACAACACTCCGGAGAAACAATGGACGAAGGCAGAGGTATCAAAAGATAAAGCCACCTCTAACTTCGACAGAAAGAGAGAACCGATGCATTCTCATCCACTTCAATGTACACAAGCGAATAGAGGGAGTAGTCGGCATGGGGGCCAATCCATCACGCACCCAAACTATTACTCTGCACAATCAGTAGAAAAGCGTGCAACCATTCTCGGAATCAGACTGAAGATCTCGACAATCGAGGTTCGGAACAGAGGGGTGATGCGGCTCTGCATCGGATCTGGCGTAGAGGATGTCGTCGCGTCGGAAAACACCGGAAGGCACAAACAAGGAACAAAGAATGGTACTACAGATAAAGGATCACTCAGATAGCATGAAGTCCGGAGGTGGGAACACCATTGCCAAAGGAGGAAGCGAAACCCTAAAGGTACGACGAAACCCAACCACGAGAAATCCTGGACTTGAAAAAAAAGGTAAGAGAGCAGATCCAAAACACGCAGAGGTAAGAGGAGAATAGCATAGGGGTAAGGAGTAAAATCAGACCTAATCAGATCTATCCAACCGATTTTGCAAAAATAGTTTTGACACTCTACTTCGGCCGTTAGCTAGGTTATCCTACAGACTAGACTTGTGGGGTATCGCAACTGCTGAGCTCTGATACCACTCTGTAACACCCTCAGAATCGGCCCTATGCAAGTTTCAACGCTTCCCGCCAAACCCGCATAGAAACGATTCAAAGATGCCCACCAGGCACTTGCGTGCGGGTGGAAAACGAAGTAGTATCATTACACAATAGCCCTCGATGAAACCCACAAAACAGATATATACAACAACGACTCCATGAGTCAAGAATACAAATATAACATACAAAGATCCAAATCACCTTGAAAACGATACAGCGTCCGAGTACGGACAAGATGCAAATTGAGCTAAGAGCCCGGAAGAATAACCAATGGCGTCCATAACCCTGCCCAGGCCAAGCCAGAAGGGTAACCCTGCTAACGACGTCGATCTCAAAACCTGCTTAAACAAAAGGGGTGCCGACAAAGGGCAAAGGAGAAAGAGAGAGCGGTCAGTACTGAGGCCAGTACACGGTGAGGCTAGAATTCGGCGGTCCTCGCCTACATAGGTATGGTGGACTGAAGCGGCAGCGCAGCATGCACTAACAACCTATAGAGACTCGATATAACTGGCGGCTATCAGAGAGGGATAAGAAAGACCTATGCGGAACCATCCTGATACTACCACCAAACATACCCATCCTGGTATCTCGCCCTCGAGACCAAACGAGGAAGTCAACCGAGGAACTCACACAGTTGGCAGTTTTATTTATTCAGTTATCGTTGCAGCAATTACTAGTCAGGTATAGATAGTCATCCTGATATAATAAGCAGTGGGCAGTTTTAGTTAACCATTCCGTTGTAGTTGCAACACTTACTAGTCAGATACAATAAGCATGAGATATCCCAATCCCAGCAGTTGTTGGTACTTTTATTTAGCCATTCCGTTGCAGTGAAGCTGATTACTAGTCATATCGGATACAAGTCAAATTATAACAGTAAACTTTAGTTATAGTTGTCTATGATCGAGAACTGTGCTCCAAGTCGTCCATAACCGCGGACACGGCTTTTCGAAAAGATTTAACCCTGCAGGGGTGCACCAAAGTATCCACACGCACTTCGACCCTTTTTGCCAGATCAGTTAACATACACCCATCGGTATGTCGGCGGGGCCTAAGTCATGACGTTTCCTAGACCCAAAGCAAGTACATGGGGGCCACCCCACTAAGCTACCCGCAACGAAGTTGGCCGGCTCCGGAACGGACCCAGGGTTTGCGTCAGTGCCTGTAAACGACTGGGAACCCGAAAGTGTGACTGGGCTTGTCGATACCGCGAAAACACTCCGCAATCCTAAACAGTACAGGTGCTCCACGCACAATCTTAAATAAAGCAGTAAGGCATGGCATAAGTACAGGATAGTAATAAAGCTCCAAACTACTTTGTGGCCCCCGGTACAAGACTTTGAAATCAGGTACTAATCGATGGGGGTGCCCACACACCCCACCTGTGGTTAGCGCGCTCGATCTCGGAACAGGTGTCAAGAACTCGGGGTCCTACGGGACACCAGTGAGCGGTTAAAAACCAAATATTGTCTATTACCCACCGGTGCCTCTGCATTTACCTACTTTCGATTTTAGTTATTAAACAATAATTAAAGCCATGATCATATCCAACATAAAGCATATGGCAGCCTTCCAACAGTTGTGGTACTGGACGACACGCAACAGCACTTGAGCCAGCGACTACGACGCGCAAGTCCAACTATCTACCAAACAACAGGTAATAGGATGTGTCTAAGGCAATATAAGGCTGCAAGGGATATCTCGGGCACGAAAACTAGAGCATCGCAACACATATAGCAATAGATCAACAGGAGGGAATAAATACTATAAAAGTAAGATAGGTAGAAAGGGGGAGGTGCTCGCCTGAAAACATTGCCGAAGGTTCATCCGAAGATCGGGGCGAAGCTCACATCAACTCATCGATCTTATCCGCGAAGAAGCAAAACACTAGAAGAAACATCGTATGCACTATTTAATACTACGACGGAAGATCGGGCATGATGCATGGCATGGCAAATATGCGGTGCAATTAGGCAATATTAAACGGAACCGGGGTCCCGACAATTATTTAAGTGGTTCAAGTTGTTTAGATACCCCACAATTTAAATGTTGTCTTAACATGGCAGAAGATAGCACCGGTTCGCTACACAAATTTTAATGGGCAACTATTAGACTAGATTTGTCCGCATATGGAGCCCATATTTAATTATGAGGTGAATCGGCATAATGCCCCCAAACCACAAAATATGTATGCAAGCAGGTCAATTTAAAGATGCATGAGTTTATATTACAATTTATAAAATAGGGCTCAGAAAGGGGATCACACATGGGGTCTTGGCGATCTTGAGGTTACGAGGGTCGCGGGTTCGGTCTCGACGCCAGGATCGGTCTTCGGACACGAGGCTTCAGGGTTCGACCATCGGATCCATGTCGGCGATCTTGTGGTTTCATCCAATACATGAAGAGGATCTTGGGGTTCCTACGGCCATTGTCGTTGTCGGTCTCGAGTGGCGTCAAATGTGGACGAACTTGGCGCTTCACCACTGACTTGTCTTGTTAGCACAATAGCACATACACCTTGCCGTCAGGGTACAGAACAAGGCAACTGGCTCGATAGTTCGAGCGGTGACCTAACGAGAAGGCGTCTGCGGCGATACTCGTGATGGTACTGCGGGAGAGGGTGAAGCTAGTCCACCAGGTGTGGGACATAGTGGACAAAGGCTACGGCTTCAAAGTCAAGGCAGAAGGCGCGTGACCGGAGTGCAAGCAGGGAACGAGGTGGGGCTGTCCAAAAACAGGACGCACGCACGTGGCCCAAGAACATGGCAGAGAACAAGGCGACGCCGGCGCTCGAGGGAGGAGGACGGCGGCCGACACGGTCGAATGATGGCGTGCATTTGGGCGAGGAAGGGCGCGGCGAGGAAGCTCGGGCCGGAGAAGTTGGCGAGAGGAGGCGCTGGCGGGGCTCGGCGATGGATGGAGCGGCCCAGGTCGCGGCGGGCGGCGCATGCGGCCGGACTCCATGGCGGCGCCATACTACAGAGGGGAGCGGCCAGGAGGAGAGGGGCTATGGCGGAGGGCCCCTGGCGGTGCACGGTCGAGGAAGGATGGGGACGGGGGCACCGCATCGGGAGGAGGCGAGAGGAGGAAGGGGACGCCGAGCGGCCAAGGGCGGCGGTTTCGCGGGGAAGGGGTGACGACCGGACGCAGGGCAGCGGTGACGAGGTGGTCCCGTCGGCGCCGCGAGGAGCTTGCAGAGGAGGGAGGAGACACGGTGGCTGTGACGGTGGCCCTCGAGCGCGGGGACGGAGAGGCGGCCTGCGGCGAGGCCAGGGGAAGAGGAAGGCGCGGCTGGGCGCCGGTGTTGCAGAGGGGAAGGACCAGCGGCGGCGCGTCCCGGGGTTGGTGGCGGCGGGGATTCGAGATGAGGGAGGATGCGAGCGACGGGGGGGCGCGTCGAGGTGGGCCAGGAGCGGGGCCGGGGTGGGTGCATTGCGTGCACTATGTGGTGGTGGCATGGGTCGGTGGGACAGGGGTGGAAGGGAGAGGAGGTTGGGGAGTGGGTCGGCTGTGTGTGTGGTGTTGGGGCAGGTGTGAGAGGGTGTGGAGAGGAGGTGGGGCCAGGAGGCTGATGTGGCGGCATGGGAGTGGAGTAAGTGGTGAGGTGTCGGGTGGTGATTGGCCTGGGTGATGTGGCTGGGGATGGGTAGAATAGGGTGGGGTAGGAAAAGGTTTGGGTAGTCTAGTTTTTGTACTGGGGGTGGCCGACTGGGTCGGAACGGCCCGGTATGGCTGCTCCCTAAAATAAAATATATATTTTAATATTTACAACGGGGCTGTTGAAAACCGTTGGTAGACGAAACAAAATAATCCGGAGACCCGGGTTTTGATTTGAATAAAGACGGGGCGTTTAGAAAATAAAAACAGACTTTTCGAAAATAGTTTTATGCAAACAAAATGCAAGATGACATGGCGATGCTCAAATGCAAGGTGGCATGATGACATGAGCATGCGGTCATGATGATGCGCAACACAAAAACACCGTGATTTTGCTAGTAGTGGTTTTGCGGGATGCTACAATCCCGGCAAGGGCTGGGGTTTCCAAAGTCGTTTATTCAGCGATAGGTAACCCAGAGAAATCTGCTAGAGCTGCATCGTCCCCTCATGGTGGCCCAAGAAGAGAGGACGTGGTAACCTCGGCGAGGAGAAACAAACAAATAGTCCCCTATGACCCGACAAGGGCAGGGAAAGGAAAAGCAGTGCAGGGAAATGAGGATCGACGAAGTGTCAGCTAAGGTGAAGCTGGCCGAGGTAACCGCGACCAAGGCAATGCCGGTCAGGGAAATGCTGCGAACAGCAATGCCGGACAGCGCAACTCAGCGGGTGCAGGGCAACCGCAGCAGCGGAATATACCACGTTAAGAGCGAAGTGCCGGCCAAGGTATGCAACAGAGAGGCGCTCCACAAGAGCAAGATACATACAATGATGGTGATTCAGAAATGGTGAACACAGGATACCCTAGGCTGGACTATCACGTGATAGGTTCAAGGTTGGGAAGAAGGAACTTGATGCCTGACAACGCCAGATTAAATCTGGATCGGCTCTATAGATCGGAGCAGATTGAGGGGCAAGGTCCTCCGGGTCCAGCGTGCTTTGGGCCCCGGATCATGAAAGAACCTCCAGTACCTAACTTCCAGTTACCCAGAGGTACGAAAACATATGACAGTAGCACGAAGCCAGAGGATTGGTTGATTAACTACGCGACGGCGGTGAAAATTGCTACAGGCAACTTGAGATGGGCTGTGAGATATGTACCTCAGATGCTGGAACGGCCAGCGAGGGTATGGCTAAATAATTTACCACCCGGTAGTATCAAATGTTGGATCGATTTTGAGGAAATGTTCATCAGTAACTTCTCGAGCACGTATCAGAGGCCGAATAGGCCACAGACCTTAGCGATGTGCAAGCAGAGACCAAATGAAACAGACAGGGAGTTCTTGACCCGCTGGTGCACCGTGAGAAACTCGTGTGAGGGCGTGATTGAGTCACAGGCCATAGCTTGGTTTGCACAAGGGTGTAGATATGCAAGCATGCTATGGCAAAGACTACAAAGGGATATGCCAACTACACTGGCAGAAACAATCCGGATTACTGATTCATACGCTTTGGGTGATCTGACTCAACCTAGGCTTATGTCAAACGAGTCAAATGAGGAGTACTACCAGCGAGATGGAGCCAAGTCATCCCGGCGGAATGATTACCAGGGTAAGAGAAGATATGATATACCGGATTACAAATACAGTTCGCAACAAGTTGCAGCTGTAAATCAAGATCAACCCGGAGCAGGGAGTAATCAGCGTCAGAAAACTAGAGGGCAACAATGGACTCCGAGAAATGATGGCAAGAAAACTTGGAAGCCCGAGCAAAAGAGACAGTGGCAAGAAAAGAAAGACTGGCCGAGGTATACGTATGAGGCGATGCTGGATCAGTCGTGCAAATTTCACACGCCAAATCTGAGTAACCCGACGGGTCACACGACTCGGCAATGCGAGTGGATGAGGAAGATTGAACAAAGTGGTTCGGGGAATGCTCAGGCACCTCGGAACGATCAACCTCGGCAGGAGTTACCCCGGCAGCAATTGCTCTCCGGAGCAAACACACAACAGTTAATGTTGCCACCACCTCCGCCGAGGTATGAAAACCATGAGAGAAGGGATGCAGTGCATCAGGTGGAGAACCAACATCAGCCAGATCAAAGGTACCCTGGAAATAAGGGGAGAAATGAATACAGGGAGCATTACCAGAGTTACTGTGTGTTTACCACGGAGGAAACGGATAGAAAGAGCTTGCAGCGCAGACATATCGAAGTGAACACAGTAATGCCGGCAGTGACGAGGTATATGCCTTGGTCCGATCAGGAAATTTCCTGGAGTATCAAGGATCATCCCAAGCTTATGTCGAGTCCTGGTTCGTATGCATTAGTGCTGCACCTAACATTCATCGGGCCCAATATCAATGTGAGATTTTCTAAGGTGCTGATTGACAATGGCAGCAGCATTAATATCATGTATGTGGATACAATGTGCAAGTTGGGTATCTCGGAGAACATGCTCCAGGCCACGAGGACAACTTTCCATGGTATTGTGCCAGGCATTTCCTATGAACCTATTGGCAAGGTCCGGGTTGACGTATTATTCGGCACACGAGATAACCGCTGAACTGAGAATTTGGAATTCGAAGTGGTGAACTTAGAAAACGCGTATCACGCGTTACTCGGCAGGCCAGCCCTAAACAAATTCATGGCAAGTTGTCACATCAGTTACCTGAAGATGAAGTTGCCCGGGCCAAATGGATTAATTACCATAGCAGGAGATTTCCGACGTTCAATTGAGTGTGCGTCATCCAGGTCTAACCTGGCCGAGTCACTCGTGATCGCACAAGAAAAGAGAAAGATCCAGGAAGTGGCGGCATTGGCTCAGTCCGCACAGCAATATATGTCGGCGCTGAGTAACCCGCATGGAAGTGTTTCATTTCAAGCAACGAAAGTTACAAACAAAGTGTCTGTTGATGATCTATTCCCAGAGTGCACCGTAATGATTGGTGCCGGGTTAAATGACAAATAGGAAAGCGAGCTCGTCAACTTCCTCCGTGAGAATCGGGATATCTTTGCTTGGTCCACACAGGACTTGCAAGGTGTTCCGAGGGAGTTGGCCGAGCACTCTTTGAATGTGAGACCCGGAGCAAAGCCGGTGAAGCAACCTCTCCGCCGCTTCGCCAAAGATTGGAGAAAAGTCATTGAGATACCTTGGCTCCTAGTAGCTGGATTTATCATGGAAGTGCTTTACCCGGATTGACTATCTAATCCGGTGCTGGTGGAAAAGAAGAAAGATGATCCGAATGTGGCAGTGGTTTGGCGTATGTGCATCGATTACATGAACCTGAATAAGGCGTGCCCAAAAGATCCATTCCCACTGCCAAGGATAGATCAAGTCATAGATTCTACTACTGAGTGTGAACTGTTGTCATTCATAGATGCATATTCTAGTTTCCACCAGATAGCTCTGAACCCGAATGATCAAATAAAGACTGCGTTTATCACCCCGTATGGGGCTTATTGCTATCGCACCATGCCTTTTGGTTTACGTAATGCAGGGGCAACGTACCAAAGATGTATGCAAAAATGTTTACACGACCAAATCGGCCGAAATGTGCAAGTATATGTGGATCATGTGGTTATAAAAACCAAGGAAATCAAATGCTCCTTGATGATATCAGGCAAACATTTGCGAATCTAAGGAGGTTCCAAATGAAGCTTAACCCGGAGAAATGTACCTTTGGTGTCCCGGCTGGAAAATTACTCGAATTTCTTGTCTCCAGCCGAGGTATCGAAGCTAACCCAACTAAAATCCGAGCCATAGAGCGAATGGAACTGCCGAAGTGTCTTAACGATGTCCAGAAGTTCACTGGTTGTCTGGCTTCCTTAAGTCGGTTTATATGTCGGATGGGAGAAAAGGCATTGCCTCTCTATCAATTAATGAAAAAGGCGGACAACTTCATATGGACGCCGCAGGCAAATGAAGCCTTCATTCAGCTAAAGAAAATGTTAGCCAGTGCACCAATATTAGCCTCGCCACTATCAAAAGAGCCAATGTTGCTCTACATAGCCACAACCAACCGAGTTGTAAGTGCAGTAATAGTGGTAGAGCGCGATGAAGAGGGTAAGTCGATGCAGAGGCCAGTCTATTACCTGAGCAAGGTATTATCAGCATCAAAGCAAAACTATCCTCACTATCAGAAGATGACATATGGTGTGTATATGGCGGCAAAGAAACTGAAGCACTATTTTCAAGAGCACCCCATAAAAGTGATATGTGAAGCCCCCATATCTGAGATAATGAGCAACAAGGACGCAAGCAGCCGGATCGCAAAATGGGCAATTGAGCTAGCCCCTTATGCTCCACAGTACGACAGGAGAGATGTGATCAAGTCTTAGGTTGTGGCCGACTTTTTCATGGATTGGGACGAGATGCAATATGAGCCACCATTACCAGATCTGAACTACTTGAGAATGCATTTTGATGGATCAAAAACAAAAACCGGGTTAGGTTCCGGAGTTGTGCTTACCTCACCCAAAAAGGACCAGCTGAAGTATGTGCTGTATATCCATTTCGCAGCATCGAACAATGTTGCAGAATATGAAGCACTAGTGCATGGGCTCAAAGTGGCAAAAGAAATTGGAATACGTCGGATCCAATGCTTTGGCGACTTGGATTTGGTAGTTCAGCAGGTCTCGGGGCAATGGGATGCTTTGGATGCAAACATGGCATTGTATAGATTTCATGTGCAAAAGATATCAGGGTACTTCGAGGGATGCGAGTTTCACCATGTACCCCGACTGGAAAACGAGGTTGCTGACGTATTGTCGAAGCTCGGATCAACCCGACAAGCAATTCCGCCAGGTGTAGCACTAGAGCACGTCAGAATACCATCTATGAGGCCATCCCCAGAATCCGAGTCAATTTTCATCCCGGCAGATCCCGAGTTCGGAGCTGTACCCATGGACATTGATGTAGGAAGTGGTTCAGGAAACCCGGGGACTGCGCAACATGATCCGGCCGAGGTTATGCCGGTGGATCAAATGGAAATTGATGAGGATGTGTTTCCGATGCGAGCTATACCCGCTTGGGCACTGCCCATATTTCAATTCCTGAAGGATGGAACTTTGCCGAATGAAGAGGTGCTGTCCAGGCAAATTCAGAGGCACGCAAAGGCATACACGATTATCAATGTCGAACTATACAAGAGGAGCATCACAAACATCCTCTAGCGATGTGTTGACCTGGAAGAAGGGCTTGACATCCTCCAAGATATACATCAAGGGGAATGTGGGCATCACGCCTCATCTAGAGCATTAGTGGCAAAAGCTTTCCGGCATGACTTCTACTGGCCAAGTGCCTTGGAACAAGCAGAAGATCTAGTAAGAAAATGCAATGGTTGTCAGAGGTATGCTACCAAGACACACATGCCAATGTCAGAGCTCAAGACCATACCAATTACCTGGCCATTTGTTGTATGGTGTTTGGATATGGTTGGTCCATTTAAGCCGGTGAGAGGGAACATGACCCATATCCTGGTCATGGTTGACAAGTTTACAAAGTGGATTGAGGTAAAACCGATAAGAAAATGTGATGGAGCTACAACCGTGACATTCCTCAAAGATATCATTCTGAGATATGGCTATCCTCACAGTATCATAACAGATAACGGCACCAATTTTGCTGAAGGAGCATTTACGCGATTCTGCCGAGATAAGAAGATCCGGCTGGACGTTGCCTCGGTAGCCCACCCCGCATCGAACGGACAAGTGGAGAGATCCAACGGATTAGTATTATCCGGGATAAAACCCCGGCTAGTTGAGCCCCTGCAAAGATCAGCGAGGTGCTAGATAGAACAATTACCAACGGTACTATGGAGCTTAAGAACAACTCTGAATCGATCAACAGGCTATACGCCATTCTTTCTGGTATATGGGGCAGAAGCTGTGTTACCAGTCAACATAGAGCATGATTCGCCTAGGGTCACCCAATACACAGAAGCCGAAGTGCGAGAAGCCCGGCAAAATGATGTTGATCTGCTGGAAGAAGCGAGAGAATTGGCATTGTCCAGATCCGCCATATATCAGCAAAACCTCCAACACTATCATAGCCGGAAGGTAAACCCCCGAGTCTTCCGGGAAGGTGATCTGGTACTCCCGCTGGTACAACATACTGCTGGCATGCATAAGTTATCCCCCCCATGGGAAGGGCCATTCATTGTGAGCAAAGCATTGCACAATGACTCTATTATCTCATCAATGCAAAACCACAGGAGAAGAACAAGGCAGACAGGTCTGGCGAGGAATCTAAGCGTCCATGGAATGTAGCTCTACTTCGTCCGTTCTACACTTAACAAAGAAGTGTGTGTATCCGAGTCTCTCATACGTCGGTATGTATGCCGACAATGAGTTTATCAATGAAATCTTGGCACCTCGAGCAGTAACTCGGGGACTGCCTTAATAATATTTGTCATCTTCTGTATTTGTTATTTATTTTTATGTCGGTTGGCGTAAGTTGCTTCTACCTAAGCCGGATTAGTAGTGTGTGAACACCAAAAACTCAACTCTTCGACTTGCTACTGTCCAACAAGAATTGGCTTCATGGCAAGCAAGATAACAAGTTTGGAATTGCGTAGCACACGAAAAACGACTAAGGAAAAGAACTTAATCGAGCCGACATTTGTTATTTGGACTAACATTATGTTTAATTTATGTTTACTACGCTGGATTACTTTGAGCTAAGCCTAAATTTTCCAAGTATTGTTAAGTCAATTTTTGAAACTCGGACTCGTAAGTCACAAATTCGAATCAAGGTAGACGCGAGCCGAGCCATGAAATTGAGGGAACAAGAAAATGTAACTCGGGGACTACGCTCAAGATAATCTGGCATAAATAACTTGGTAGCAAAACATAATCAGTATGCTTAATACATCTGCACCCGGCATACCGGGGATCTGATAAACTTCATAGTGTTTTTTGGTGCTCAAGGAGCAGCAGGAGGAGGTAACTCGGCACCAGCAGGTGGAACTCCGGCCTTAGCTTCATCGTCATCTTCATTATCTTCGACGTCCGAGGCTTCATCCTCTTCCTCCTCATCCGAACCATCTTCGACATATTCGTTGTCAACAGCGTCGAGAAAGCTTGGTCCCTCGTTCCATTGATGGATGGGGGCAAACTGAATGAGGTTATGGGCGCAAGCCTTGCGCCGAGCTATCCAATCCAGATCATTTGACCACCTTGATCCAGTGCGCAAGCGCTCAAGAAGATTTAGATTTAGTTTCTCATACCATGTGAGAACAAAGTGGAGAACAGTTTTAGCTCTAGCGCGTGCGGTGGATTCCCTCTAGAGGTCAAGCTGGGTCTCGCAATCCATCAATCTATTGATCAAGGCAGTGGTTCCCTCCGGAGCATCCTCACCAGGCCACAGTGCACGAAAAATCCGGACAGCGGCATCCAGGAGCCCTGAACCATCAGCAAGTCCTCCATATCATAAGGAATGTTTTCAGAACCAGGACCAGTTGGGGTACCCCTCTGCTGGCGGAACTTGGTAACCGCAGCAACAACAATGGCATCGCCCTCTAGGAATTTGCCTGAAAACAAGACAAGTGAAATGAGTAAAGGAGGTTGACCCGGAGAGATTCATGTCGGCTGAAGGAAAAGAAGTTACAAGAGATATGACTGTGGATCCAGGTCAGCTCTGTGGGGCAATCAACACGCCTCTTCCGGAGTATCTCAAGTTCAGCGTTTGCCGATTCAAGCTTGACGTCGGCCTCCTTCAGTAGCTCTTGATCTTTTGCAAGTTGAAGGTTGAGGCATTCTTGCTCCTCGGTGAAATCTTGGCCAGCCTTGTCCATCTCAACCTTATGGAGCTCCTTAAGTTTTTTCATCTCGACCTTGAGCTTGGAAATTTCATCGTCTTTGGATCGGAGTTGGGCGAGCTCATCATCCTTCTTCTTATGTTCGGCCTGGTGTTGCCCTGCTTGTTCGAGAAAATGCAGCATCATATCAGGCATGGGCACACTATCTTCAAGGGATGCTGAAATAGTTTGTTGACCCGGCAAAGCCGAGGTATGAATATTTGCCAAGCTCAGGAGAATGGAAAGAGAGAACAGAGATTAAGTAATCGAAGTGACTTACCTTTTATCTAATCCAAGTTCTTCCTCATGATGGTGTTTTCGGCCTCCACTTTGGCTGCCCAATCTGAATAACAGATTAGTTCAATAGAAAAGCAAGGAAGGATAAGGAAGAAGGCAAAGAGAAAACTTACCCCTTTTTTCAAAGTCAGCAAGAAGTACAAAATGTTTCGAGCGTAGCGCCTTGTGTGTGTCCAAGAGGCGCTGAAACTCAGCACTCCGACGATTGGTGGTGACCTAAGAAAAGCAAAATTTACTTAATTATGTGCATATTCGAAGTGTACAAGATCCAGGCCAAGAGGATCTTAACCCGGCTCTAGGTGTGTGCATATTCGAAGTGTACAAGATCCGGGCCAAGTGGAACTTAACCCGGCTCTAGGTGTGTGCATATTAGAAGTGTACAAGATCCAGGCCAAGTGGAACTTAACCCGGCTCTAGGTGTGTGCATATTCGAAGTGTACAAGAGCCGGGCCAAGTGGAACTTAACCCGGCTCTAGGTGTGTGCATATTCGAAGTGTACAAGATCTAGGCCAAGTGGAACTTAACCCGGCTCTAGGTTTGTCCATATTCGAAGTGTACAAGATCCGGGCCAAGTGGAACTTAACCCGGCTCTAGGTGTGTGCATATTCGAAGTGTACAAGATCCGGGCCAAGTGGAACTTAACCCGGCTCTAGGTGTGTGCATATCCGAAGTTACTAAGGAGCTATGCTAGTTCTCTAAGAAGCATCCGGCCGAGTAAAGTTACTCCCCCGGAGGCTCAGGGACTAATGGATATATCTCTAAGCACTTGTGCGTGCTAAAGAAAAGACAGAGTAGCGTACCTCCATCATCCGGCCGGCAAGGTTGATAGCCTTGGCGGCTGTGTTCATTTGTGTGGCAAACTCCACGGGCCCAAACTTCTCCGGAAGATCGTCATTGGGATTGACAAACTCCGCCTTGTTCCAGTTATTGACGTACTCGATTAGGGCCGGAGGATAGCGCTCTCCACTAAGCATCTGGGGTGCAATCAAACCCTTGGCATGGGCCTCCCTCCTTTCAACTTGGGCGGTAGCAGGGCTGGTGTGCAATGCAAGTTGCGTGCTAGCTGACCCGGGGGAGGCATCTTTCTTCGGTGGATTTTTCTTTGGAAGCATGGACGTGAGCGTGCGCTGTCCAGCTTCGATGGATGCTGCCCTAGCGGCATCAGAACTTTTCTTGGCCTTGGGATGCTACTGAGAAGCTGAGGTTTGAGCTGCGGATTTAGACTTGGGTGCAGCCTTGGTGCTAGTTTGGTCTTCTCGCTGAGTCTTGGAAGACTTGGACGAGGCAGAAGGAGTTGGTGCTGCTGCTGGTACTTGTGGTGCTTCTGTTGGTGCTGGAGCTGGTGCTTGTGCTGGTGCTGGTCTTGGCGGTGGTGCTGTTGGTACCTCGGAGGTGGCAGGTTGCAGCTGAGCCGATGAAGAGCTGGGAGCATCCGATGCCTCCGCATAGCCACTTCCCCCTGCTCCATGGTTTCCCTCCTCTGGACGAGGTGGGCTAGAACCCGGAGCAGCCACTGAACCCTCCTGAATGGGGCTCAGCGGGCGTGTATCGTCGCCACGAGGGGGAGATGGGCTATGCCGGAGAGGCGAAGCGATGCTGGAGCCGCTCTAAGGAACCTCTACCGCAGCCCTATCGAATCAAATGATGAATAATAAGTTATAATAAAAGAAAGGCATATAGATAGAAAAACATGAAGCAAAGAATTAGAAAAAGAGAAAAGTGACTTACTCGTCAGAAGTCAAAGGCTCCTTGGGCTTTCGAGCTCTCCGGACTAAGGCTTTAGTCGGAGGCTTGGTGGCGGTCTTGTCGGTGGACTTCTTTCACCTCTTGGTCGTTTTGGTAGGTCCAGAGGAAGCAGCGGAAGTGGCAGCCTGTTTCTTAGACGCGGCTGGAACCGGCTCACCCGTGGCGAGAGGAGGAACTTCGTGGATCTGCCCAGACGGGTTAGCTGAAGCCGAAAATGCGTAAGAAATGGGCACAGCGTCAAATGCTTCCATCACCTCAATGTCGGAATCATCTTCATCATCAGGCCAGTCCCTTAAGGAAGAGAAGTTACCAGTGGGTCGCTTGGTTGCATCAGGGAATGGCAGGAACATTTCCTGATCCGGCTCCTCCTCGTCCGAGGCAAGTCGATCCTTCGCCCATTTGAGGGAAGGCTCGGTGCCATCTTTGAGGGTTTGCTCAAGAAACAACTAAGAAGAAAATGCAAAGGGATCAAATAAATAGCATACTTCGACATAGGATATAACTTAGAAAGAGATTGAATCACGAGATTTACCGTAGGAGGAGGCTTGTCCCGGCAGAAATGCTCCATCCCCCACTCCCAATCAGCGGAGAAGTCTTTGTCGGTCGTAAAGAGGGCCTTGACCTGGCGGAATATCTCGATGTTGTTCAATTCAAAGGAAGAAGTCTGGTTGGGGTCAAGTCGCCAGCTCAAGTGGCAAAGCTTGTGTGTGCGCTGCTAGAGAGGGGAGATCCGGCTGCGGACGAAAGCGATCATCGCGTCCTGGTTACACAGCCCCAAATCCTTCAGCTCCTTGAACTGCTTGTTGACTTGATTCGCCAAGTGGGTTTCTTGGAAACACGGTCCCACAAATCCGGATTAGGAGGACCTGGAGCATAGGGGCGCAGCCGGATCAGATCCTCATTCGTGCCATTTCTGACATAGAAGAAAGTTCGGGCCCAGCCCTTGCAAGAATCAAGCCCTGTGACCTAGGGAAAGACAGATTGTTTTTAGGGACAAACAGAGGCAGCACCGAATTGTGTCAGATGTTTGTCCTCTGGGCCAAGCAGTTTATTCGGAATCACGTTCCTTCACAGACCGAAGAACCGGATCCAGAGCTCTTTGGTAGGCCACAGGCCGACATACCCTTCTACGGTGGAGGCAAATGAAGAAAGGGACGTAATGGCATTCGTCGGGAGATGGTGAGGTTGGAGTTCATAGATGTTGAGGAAGTCATGGAAAAAATCACTCACGGGCAGGCCGAAGCCACGCTAAAAGTGAGAGAGGAACACGACGAACTCACCCGGATTGGGTGAGGGAGCGAGCTCCTCGGAGGTGAGGCAGATAATCACGCCCTCAGGGATACGGCGGGTGCGGTAGAGCCAGTCTAGGTCATCCTGGCACACCCAGGAACCGGCCTAGGCACCGCGCTCTACGTTTTCCGCCCCTCCTCCATTTCTTCTTCAGCGACGGCGAGCTCCTCTTCGGTCATTTCTAGGTCACTATCCTCACCGGCCCTATCGGAGGTGGGAGGCAGAGACTTGGACTTGCGCGGACCCGTGACGGTGGAGAAGCGCGGGAGCAACAACGAGGTAGGTGCGAAAAGGCACGGTGCAGCGGCGGTGCTGCTAAGCAGATGCGGCGGCGACGGCACTGTCGCTAGGAAGAAGAAGAGACAGAGAGGCAGAGGGGCGCGAGAAGGGGAAAATAGCCAAGGGGCGCGCTCCTCCCCTATTTAACCACGCCCCAGCGGGGGTAGTGGGATCGTGCAACGCATCGAGGCCACACGGTATGGACGTGTATCTACCGGGTCAGCCAATCAGAGGCGAGCCACAGGAAGGGCCACAGGGCATAGGGGATCCCACGACGCGACATGGTGATACAGTTAACGAGGAGGCATTCGCGACGCGACATGTGCAATAGTAACACCTGACAATAAGTGTAGTAACTAGCGCAGGCCCTTTAAATGAGGCAAGATAATGATTACCCTCCACGTGGGACGTGGGGAAGCGTACAAGAGAAGGAAGGATAACCCGAAAAACTAAAGGGTGACCCGGCCAGTGAGTGAAAACTCGGAAAGTGCCAACGGAAAGCTAGCCATGAAATCCGGGCTATGAGGTAACTCGAAAAAGGGAGCAAAAGGTTCGGTAAATTGAACCTGCCGTGGCCTTAGAAGCTGAAGCTGCTAAGACTGCACTAGCTTCGGGAACTAATGTTGGGGGGATACCCCCGGGTAGGGTCACGCCGGGTATAGAGGCCGAGTTAGCCGAGGTACGGCAAGGTCAAAGCGAATGCTGGCCGAGTCACCTCAAGGCAGGCCGACTTACGGGGTAACCCGAACCTGAGGATGTCCGCCTAACTGAGTCCCGGCCGACGTATGTCGTATGCCGGCAGGTATTTTGTATCTTGTATGCAGGTACCCACGGGGCCGGATTAACCAGGTACGATCCGGGTTATATCAGGCTTGCAAGAGAAGGAAGGTATCTCGCTGGTCAAAAGGTGGTCACTGTATGCTGGAGCGTGAGCGAAGCGGACAGGGGGAAGGACCACCGAGGCATGGCCGACAAGGGTGACGCGCCCTGTGTTGGATGACGCTGGCGCCGCTAAGGCTTACGTAGCCTCTACATGGCTTACCATGGCGAAAAGTGACCCGGTCGGTTTGCTATTTTGGGAAGAGGCATATTCCCAGGAATATGCCTCCACGTATGCCCTAATTGGAGACCTAGCCTCCCCTTTATAAGGAGCACTAGGGCCTCTGTAGAGGGGGTTGGCATTTGAGTAGTTGGTTCCTTGGAGATAGGTAGTGGTGAGAGTAAGAGAGCTCTGATCATGGGTCATGGGTCGGATAGTTCTGATCATGCTGCTTCAGTTGTCAAGACAGATATGCGATGACTTTGCCTTCTTGCATCAGTACACATCCCAGACCAATCTTGGATGCATCACAATACACATCAAACGGCTTCTTGATATCTGGCATGATCAATATTGGGGCTGAAATCAATCCCTTCTTCAGCTCTTGGAAACTTGCTTCACATTTGTCGGTCTATTCAAACTTCTTGTCCTTCTTCAACAATTGGGTCATGGGTCTGGCTATGCTAGAAAATCCTTCTACGAACTTGCGGTAATATCCCGCTAATCCGAGAAATGCATGGACTTGGGTTTGAGTGGTTGGGGCTTCCCATTCTTCGACATCTTTGATCTTGGCGGGATCAACAACGACTCTTCCGGCAGACACAATATGTCCTAGGAATCCTACTCCTTTCAGCCAAAACTCACATTTGCTGAACTTGGCATACAACCGATGCTCTCTAAGGTTTTCAAGGATGATTCTCAGATGTTGCTCATGCTCTTCTTCTGACTTGGAGTAGATAAGGATATCATCGATAAACACAATGACAAACTTGTCTAGAAAATTCATAAAGATCTTATTCATGAGATTCATGAACTAAGCAGGGGCATTGGTTAATCCAGAAGACATGACCGTATACTCGTATAAAGCATAACGAGTAGTAAAGGCGGTCTTCGGAATATCCATTGCACGAATCTTAAGTTGGTGATAACTGATACATTGCAAATGTATCTATAATTTTTGATGTTCCATGCTTGGTTTTATCCACTTTCTTGTGTTTTGTTCCAACTTTGGAGTACTTTTCATATTATTTCTTGGACTAACCTATTAACAAGAGCCACAGTGCCAACTGCCAGTTTTCTGCTGTTTTTGGTTCCAGGAAAGTTAGAAAATGAATATTCTTGGAATTGGACGGGACAAAAGCCAAAGTGCCTATTTTTCCGGAAGGGATCAAGTGCCAGAATACGAGACGGAGAAGGGACAGAGGGCGGCCACACCACCTGGCCGCGCGGCCAGGCCTGGCCCGCGCCAAGGGGTGGTGTGGCCGCTCCCGGCACCCCCTCGGCCTCTCCTTCCACCTATATATTGCCCTCGGGATGAAAACCCTAAGTACCCGATCAAAAAATCCACGAAAGAGTCTGTAGCCGCCGTCATCTCCATCCCTAGACCGGGATGGATCTGAAGCTCTTCTTGGCACCCTGCCGGAGAGGGGAATTCACCCTGGAGGCCTTTCTCATCACCATGCAAGCCTCCGGTGTGATGCGTGAGTAGTTCATCCTTGGACTACGGATCCATGTAGTAGCTAGATGGCTGGTTTCTCCTCCTTTATGCTTTCATGTTTAGATCTTGTGAGCTCCGTTCATGATCAAGATCATCTATTTGTAATTCATACATGTTGTGTTTGCGGGCATCCGATGGATATTGAGATGCTATTTCAGATTGATTATTGATTATCATGTCTTTATTATTTGAGATCTTGCATGATTTCCGTTGCTAGTAGCTATCTTGGCCAAGTAGATGCTAGCAACTCCAAGAGTTAGTATTTATGCTCGATAGTGGGTTCATGCCTCTGGTAATCTGGGGAAGTGACAGAAATCTCTAAGGTACTAGATGTGCTGTTGCTACTAGGGTAATAATCCTTTGTTCATAGAACAATCGTATTGTTTACTTTACACGCAGTTCGTAAAGCAATAATCTGTTGCTTGCAACTTAATACTAGAGGGGGTTCGGATGATAACATGAAGGTGGATTATTAGTCATAGATGCAGTTGGATGGCGGTGTATGTATTATGTTGTAATGCCCAATCAAGTCTCAGGGGAGTCAAGATGATTAGTATAGGCATGTATTGCTTTCTCGGTGTTTGTCAATTGCCCCACTGTAATTTGTTTACCCAGCATGTTATCTATCTAAGGAGAGCCACCTCTAGTGAACTATGGATCCCGGTCCTTTCTCTTTACATACAATCTATAAACTGTTACTGCTTTGTGTTTACTTTCTGCAAACTTTTACTTCTTTCCATTCGATACGTTTAATCCTTTGTTTTCCGCAAAACACGGTGAGATTGACAACCTCATCGCAAGTTGGGGACAAAGTTCTGTGGTTGTGTTGTGCAGGTCTCCACATTGCTACTAGCACCGGTAGTGCGCCCTGCCAAAGCTCAGCTAGTAACACCTTTGGGGTGTTTCCTTGCTCCTACTGGTTCGATTAAACCTTGGTTTCATAACTGAGGGAAACTTGCTGCTGTGCTCATCATACCTTCCTCTTGGGGTTCCCAACGAGGTCGACATCAACCACGAGCCATCAACACATTTTCTAGGCGCCGTGCATTGAGCCATCAGGCGATTTTCTGGCGCTGTTGCCGGGGAGTCAAGGACATCTTCACAAGGGGAGTCCCTCATAACCAATCTCTTTACTTTGTTGTTTTTGTTTTGCTTATTTTTCTTTTTGCTTTGTTTGCTTGTTTTGTTCTTCAAAAAACACAAAAAAATAGTTTTACTTGTTTGCTTTCTTATTTGAAAAACACAAAAAAATTAGTTCCTATCTTGAGTTGCCACTATGTCTAGACTTGCTCCATTCACTATGTCACCTGAGGAAAGGATTTTCACTTTTAAACAAGGAATTGAGGAAAGTTTTAAGGAAGCTTGGTCTAGAATCTTTGATCTACATGAAAAAACTGAGCCTAAAATGACTCAAAGCTTGTTCCTTAGCAGGTTTTACCTTGGGATTGCTCTTTGCTATAGATATGCTTTAGATGCTATTGTGGGAGGAGATTTCCTCCAATGTAATGAGGATGATGCTATTAATCCTATAAAGAAATTGATCCTCACTTACACTATGCCTAGCCAAACTGATATTTCTTTCGCAAAAATATTTGCTAGGTTGAACACTCTTGAGGCTAGCACTACTTGCTTAGAAAGTCGCTATAATACGCTTAGGAAGCATCACGATTATGTCCCAATAAACTCTGAACCATCAAAGTGGTTCCCTACAGTAAAGATTGAGATAAACACTGAAACTTTTTAAGCCCGCTGCGATATCATGTCTGAATTTTGTCTTATGCCCAAAGATATTTATGAATCTTTGAATCTTTGGGGGCTTACTGGAGGAGGAAAAGAAATATCTCTTTCTAATAATGCTACCATATTACCTATTGGAATAACTGAAGGAGTGTTTATAAAGATCCTTGGGAAAATGATTTCTACTGATTATCTTGTTATTGAATGTGCAGGAAAAGGACAAATTACACTTGGAAGGTCCCTATTAGAACCTCTTGGAGCAATAATAAATGTGGGAAAGGGGACCATGCACCTTTCTTCTCCACCAAACAATCACATTTTCCCAAAGGATAAGAATGAGAATAAGAGATTTAAGGGCAAGAAAGTTGGTTTTAATGCTTCTTCATTTGAGAACACTTGATTCTTTCTTTGCTTCTTATGCCTAACTTAAAGGCGTTAAAGAAAAGTACTTATTGGGAGATAACCCAAAAGTTTTAGATGAGTCTTGGAAGTTATTACTTCAGTAATAACCGCTCCTTATCCTTTTTATTTGCTTTTTGTGCCAAGAGTAACCTCTAATGAGAGTGTAGTAATGATTGGGAAAGTTGCTGTCCTGAAACAGATTTTTGTGCTTCAGCGTAAAAATTCCTGAGAGAACTATGTATGTCATATTGAGCTGTAATTTTTCGTGCTTCTGCCCCAGGTTGTTATCTAACTTTAGTTAGTTCAACACTTTTTGATTTGAGCAACATAAGGTCTTTGAAAAAATTCTTCTTTACCAGCTGGTCTGTTTTGACAGATTTCTGTCATTTTCTGCATTTGCTTCTTGTGGGTTCCTTCTTGAGTTCTTTTGGGGAATTGAGATTTTTGGGGGAAGTGCTACAGTATCTAGTGTTCTAATGGAAGTTTATTTGGTGTTAGAACTGAACCATGAGACTTATTTATCTTAAGTGCACTAATGTTGCTAATGAGATTGTGCGAAGTTTTGTATGAAGGAAAATTTCAGGTGTATGGAAGGAATGAGTAATGAGATGAAGGATGGACTAAAGCTCAATCTTGGGGATTCCAGGCGTGTCACCCAAAGAAACATCCAAGAAGTACAAGCGTCAAAGCTTGGGGATGCCCAAGGCATCCCCTTCTTCATCAATAAAAATCCCAGGTTTCTTCCAAACGCTTCATTTTTATTGTTTCATGCACAGTTGTGTTTTTCTTGGAGCGTCTTCTTTTTCGCTTTCGTTTAGGTTTTTTGTTTGCTTTGGTTTTCTTAGTTTTCTGAATAAATTGGTTGGACCCCCTCTTTCATACATTTGTTTGCAAATAGTTTGGTTTGGTTTGGAAAAGAGTAGGAAAGTTCATGCCTATGTGGTAAAAAGAGCTTGTTTTTGACTATGGCTATGCTTTGTCATGCCATGCTTGATATTGTTTTGGCTTTATGCTTAGTATTCTTTGCTGTAGCATGACTTGTTATAAACAATTGAGATTGCTTAATGTGCCTTGGATGAATCATGCATTGTTTTAGCATATTAAAGCATAGTATAGTGGTATTCTCCTTTGATGCATTATTTGGGTTGACTTCGCACATGCTCACACCATGTTATGACTATCTCAAGTCATGATAGCCTTTATGATCCTTTAGTTTTCAACTTGCTAGCCTCCACAACCAAGTATGAGTTCCACTCATGCATCCAACTCCCTAAACCAAGTTATTCCAAAGAGTCCACCATACCTACCTACTAGCTTATGCTATTCCAAGTATATTCATGCTTTTGTTTACCTTCCACTTGTTATGAGAAAACTAGTGATTAAAGCTCTCACGAACTTGATGGCACACTTTACTTTACTTGCCCTTAATAAACTTGAATCATTATGTTGTCTATGTTGTATATGCTTGCACTTATTTCTTGGGAATTAGCAGAACCATGCTTTCATGGGGAACGCTTTCAACATTGCACTTGGTACTTGTACCTAGTTGATATCATGCTCTTTTGTATATGGATGTCGTCGGTGTGAAATGAAAGGTGAGCTTGTAAGTCCATGGAGTTATGTATATGTGTTAGAGAAATGCCTGGGCCGCTGGTCTAATCCATGCTGACATGGTGGAAACCTGCAGCGTAACCATAATGAGCTGTCTATGAAGCATTCTTCTTATAAAAAAAGAGTCCTATATTGAGAAAAAAGAGAAAAAAAGAGATACTATGAAAAGAGGAAAGAGAGAAAAAAGCACCATATTCCCGTGGTAAATAAGAAGAATGCTGAGATGCTTGTTGTCTGCTTGCCTTGTCATTTTGATATGGGGATTCTTCCGTATCATCGGGCAAGGGGTACCCCGTTGGCGGTTCTCAATGATACACATGTACTTACAATGACAAGAACTTACCGGTGACTAAACTTGAGTAGCATGAGGAGCGGCCCTCGTATACAAGGGACATGAGATTTCTGACTTATACTTCGTCAAGAATGTACACCATAGTTTGTTCACTTTAACCTTAATCACTTCAAGATGCTTATGATAGGGGCAATGAGAGCTGAAAGCTATAAGTACCATAATTTTTGGAAGCTCTTTATGAGACTTGAATCCCTACTTCCTTTTACAAAAGGCCTTTCTTCCACCTTTATATTGAGTCTCCACCTTCTAACTTTATGCACCTACTTTGAGAGCATAGTGGCCATTCTTAGTTCTATGTGCATTGTCCCAAGACTAGTTGATTGATGCATACTTTGATATTGCTTGTTTTAAACTATTGTATCTAGTCACTCTTATGAACTTTGAAGGTGTCCTATGCATTTATATTTGCTACTCTATGAGGGACAAGCTGAATACTATTATGCTATGTTTTCTTTATGTGAAACAAACAAACGTCTTGTCAAGCATTGTTATTCATGAATCTTTTGTTTGTGCCTTTTCATGTTGCATCATAGCTTCTTTGCTTATTGCTAGAACTTTGTCTTTCATGTTATGATTGAAGTACTGTGATCCCAACTATGAATGTTTTGCAAATACTTTGATCAAGTCTTTGATGGTGCATGTCACCTAAAAAATTATTTCTTTTTATCACTTACCTACTCGTTGACGAGCAGGAGATAAGCTTGGGATGTTGATACATTGCAAATGTATCTATAATTTTTGATGTTCCATGCTTGGTTTTATCCACTTTCTTGTGTTTTGTTCCAACTTTGGAGTAATTTTCATATGATTTCTTGGACTAACCTATTAACAAGAGCCATAGTGCCAGCTGCCTGTTTTCTGCTGTTTTTGGTTCCAGGAAAGTCAGAAAATGAATATTCTCGGAATTGGACGGGACGAAAGCCAAAGTGCCTATTTTTCCGGAAGGGATCAAGTGCTAGAATACGAGACAGAGAAGGGCCAGAGGGTGGCCACACCACCTGGCCGCGTGGTCAGGCCTGGCCCGCGCCAGGGGGTGGTGTGGCCGCTCCCGGCACCCCCTCGGCCTCTCCTTCCGCCTATATATTGCCCTCGGGACGAAAACCCTAAGTACCCGATCAAAAAATCCACGAAAGAGTCTATAGCCGCCATCATCTCCATCCCTATATTAGGAGGGATCTGAAGCTCTTCTCGGCACCCTGCCGGACAGGGGAATTCACCCTGGAGGCCTTCTTCATCACCATGCAAGCCTCCGGTGTGATGCGTGAGTAGTTCATCCTTGGACTACGGATCCATGTAGTAGCTAGATGGCTGGTTTCTCCTCCTTTGTGCTTTCATGTTTAGATCTTGTGAGCTCCGTTCATGATCAAGATCATCTATTTGTAATTCATACATGTTGTGTTTGCGGGGATCCGATGGATATTGAGATGCTATTTCAGATTGATTATTGATTCTATCATGTCTTTGTTATTTGAGATCTTGCATGCTTTCCGTTGTTAGTAGCTATCTTGGCCAAGTAGATGCTAGCAACTCCAAGAGTTAGTATTTATGCTCGATAGTGGGTTCATGCCTCTGGTAATCTGGGGAAGTGACAGAAATCTCTAAGGTACTAGATGTGCTGTTGCTACTAGGGAGAAAACAACAATCCTTTGTTCATAGAACAATCGTATTGTTTACTTTACACGTAGTTCGTAAAGCAATAATCTGTTGCTTGCAACTTAATACTGGAGGGGTTCGGATGATAACCTGAAGGTGGATTATTAGTCATAGATTCAGTTGGATGGCGGTCTATGTATTATGTTGTAATGCCCAATCAAGTCTCAGAGGAGTCAAGATGATTAGTATATGCATGTATTGCTTTCTCGGTGTTTGTCAATTGCCCCGCTATAATTTGTTTACCCAGCATGGTATCTATCTAAGGAGAGCCACCTCTAGTGAACTATGGATCCCGGTCCTTTTTCTTTACGTACAATCTATAATCTGTTACTGCTTTGTGTTTACTTTCGGCAAACTTTTACTTCTTTCCATTCAATACGTTTAATCCTTTGTTTTCTGCAAAACACGGTGAGATTGACAAGCTCATCACAAGTTGGGGACAAAGTTCTATGGTTGTGTTGCGCAGGTATCCACGTTGCTACTAGGACCGGTAGTGCGCCCTGCCAAAGCTCAGCTAGTAACACCTTTGGGGTGTTTCCTTGCTCCTACTGGTTCGATTAAACCTTGGTTTCATAACTAAGGGAAACTTGCTGCTGTGCTCATCATACCTTCCTCTTGGGGTTCCCAACAAGCTCTACATCAACCACGAGCCATCAACACATTTTCTAGGCGTTGTTCATTGAGCCATCAATAACCAGTCCTAAGATCGATCTTAGAGAACACATTTGCTCTAGTCAACTGATCAAATAGATCCTCTATCTTTGGCAATGGGTACTTGTTCTTGATAGTGACATCATTCAGCTTCCTGTAATCTGTACATAGACGGTTGCCTCCATCTTTCTTGTCGACGAATAACACTGGCGATCTCCATAGCGATGCGCTTGGTTGAATCAAGCCTGTTGCCAACATAGCATCCAGCTGCTTCTTCAATTCTACTAACTCTGAGGGGTTCATGATATAGGGTCTCTAGGCTATGCGTCCGGTTCCAGGTATTAGCTCAATAATGAACTGAATATCCCTATCCCGGGGCATACTTGGCAATTCATCCGGGAATACGTCGGGGTATTCACAGACTACTCTGACTTGGTCAATGGTGGGCAGGGCTAGACTCTTATTACACTTGAATTGACGGGGCAAGGTTTCAGATATGTGCTCTACTGATACTCTAGAGCTACTGGTCATGGTGATGGCTTTCTTGGCATAGTCAATCAATCCTATATGCTTTGACATCCAATCCATTCCTAGAACTACTTCCAAACCTTTGGTTCCAAGTACTATTAGGTTGGCATAAAAATCTATCCCATGTATTCTGATAGGCATAGCTTTGCAAATTTTTCTAGCTTTTGTAGTTGAACCAGGGATTTGAACTATCATGACATGCTTCAAGTTGGTTGGGTGAATCTTACTAGTGCATGCAAATTCTTCGGTGACAAATGAGTGCGATGCTCCAGAATCAAACAACACTCTTGCTAAAACTGAGTTGACAGAAAACATACCCAGCACTACATCTGGAGCTTCTTGGGCTTCTTCGGCGTTCATGTGGAATAGACGCCGTTGCGGTTGTGAGGGTTCCCTGGGGCGAATCTTCTTCCTAGTTGAACACGACGCTGCTGTTGAGCTGGGGCATTCACATTGGCAGTGGCGGCAATCTTCTTGGGGCACTCATTGGAATAGTGACCTTTCACTCCACACTCGAAACAAGTGATTTGAGACTTGTCTTTTGCTGCCACGGGCACAGCATTGCTTCCAGTTCTGGGTGCATTGTTGTTGTTGTTGTTGTTGTTGTTGTTGTTACTCTTGGTAGGTGCACGGTTGAAATTGTTGGTGTTGCCAGAGTGATTGTTGTTTCCTCCGGACTTCACATTTCCTCCGCTACGGTTGGGGTAGCTTGGGCGAGACATTGGGGGTCGGTTGTTCCTCGGTGCATATCCCGCTGAAGGGTTGGGACGGTACTTCTGGTGACTATTGGATCCAGCTTGGTGCATCATACGACGTTTGCGGTTGTCGTTTCCCTGGTTAAGCTTCCCTTCCATCTGAATGGCAGAGTCGACTAGCTCTTCGAGATCCTGGAAATGGATGTTGACGAGGACAGTCTGCATCTCATCATGCAGTCCGTTCAAGAATCTCTCCTTCTTCTTGGCCTACGTGTTGATCTCATCAAGTGCATACCTGGCAAGGGACAAGAATCTGTCACGGTACTCAACTACAGTCATTCTGCCTTGCTTAAACTCTCTGAATTCATCCCTCATTCTGGTGACTAGACCCTACGGCACGTGGGTGCGACTGAACTTGATTTTGAAGGCTTCCCATGTCATCACTTGACCATGGTTCATTGTGCAGGTGTTGTTCCACCATGCTCTTGCATCTCCTGCCAGATAGTGGGTGGCAAAAGGAACTTTCTCGTTGGCATCCACTCCTGCTACTTCTAAGTTGTTCTCCATTGTCTGCAACCAGTCATCAACATCTAGTGGGTTCTCCGAAGTACTAAAGATTGGGGGATTTGTATTATGGAAGTTTTTGAGTTTGAATCCATGATGATCCTGATTTCCATGGTTCTGGTTGTTGTGAGCCATCTGGGCGATCTGTTGCAGTGTTGCTAGATTAGCTTGGCGCTCTGCCCTGCTTGGTTCACGGTCTGCAATGAGATTCTGCAGGATCTGCAGCATTGGGTCTTGCGATGAGCTGCTCCCTCCTTGGTTTCCATGAGTCATCTGAAGATTGAGGTAGATAAAGGGGTAAGAGGGAAAGTTCTAAGGTTCATGGTTTTGATTTCAAAGCTAAAACTTTGAGTTTGACTCAGGTTTTTGCAACTAACTTCTTTTCATTCATTCAAGTAAAGCACACGATACAAACACACACACACACCACAACATCAAAGGGAAACAGATGGTTTTAAGAACCATTCTGTAAGCTACGATACAATGGGACCGATACATCTCATGCTACGATAGTGCTCTAGTGCATTGATGACCCACAAGTATAGGGGGTGTATCGCAGTATTTTCGAGGGAAGTGAAACCCAATTTATTGATTCGACACAAGGGAGCCAAAGAATATTTATAAGCCTTAACAACTGAGTTGTCAATTCAGCTGCACCTGGAAACAATCTTGCTCACAGCAGTTTATCAGTAGCAACAGTTTTGCAGTAGGAATAGTAAAGCAACAGCAGTAGTAAAGCAAAGACAGCAGTAACAAAAGCAGTAAACAGTGGGATTCGAGTGCGGTAGGCATAGGGATGGATGGATGGGCGTTGCATGGACAAGACAATACACATAGCAATCAGAACATAGGGCAATTGCAGATAAATAAGATAAAGCATCCAAGTACTAGACAATCCTAGGCATGTGTTCCATATATGGTCATACGTGCTCGCAATGAGAACTTGCACAACATCTTTTGCCCTGCCATCCCGTTTGCAGCGGGGCCTCTAGGGAATTACTAGCAATTAAGGTGCTCCTTTTAATAGAGAACTGGAGCAAAGCATTAACACTCCGTGAACACATGTGATCCTCACATCAAAGCCATTCCCTTCCGGTTATCCCGATTTCTGTCACTTCGGGGCCATAGGTTCCGGACAACAACTTGTGTATACAACTTGCAGATAAGACCAAAAACAATACTATCATAATGAATCAATAATAAGTTTAGATCTGAAATCATGGCACTTGGGCCCTAGTGACAAGCATTAAGCACAACAAGTCGCAACAAAGTCATAAAGCACTAATAAAAGATACTAGGCACCATGCCCTAACAATCTGATGCCATTACATGAACGATCTCATCCAATCCCTACCATCCCCATAGCCTATAGTGGGGGATTACTCACTCATAGATGGGGGAAACATGGATGGTCGATGGAGAAGCGATGGAGATGATGATGGCGATGATCTCCTCCAATTCCCCGTCCCGGCAGGGTGCCAGAACGGAGTTTCTGGTGCTGTTTCGTGGAATCTGGTGGTGGCGGCGGAGCGGAACTCCTTCTGGAAAAACGTCGAACCCCCCGAAATTTTTAGGTCAGAAGTCTTCTTATAGGCGAAGAGGGACACCGACGGGGTGCCTGGGGCCACCACACCATGCCCTGGCACAGCCAGGCCCAGCCCGCGCCTAGGGGTGGTGTGGCCAGCCACTGGCTCTCCTCCGTCTCGTATTCTGGCTCCTGGAGTCTTCTGGAATAATAGGCACTTTGGCTTTTGTCCCGTCCAGTTCCGAGAATATTCATTTTCTGTCTTTCCTGAAACCAAAAACAGCAGAAAACAAGCAGCTGGCACTGTGGCTCTTGTTAATAGGTTAGTCCAAGAAATCATATGAAAAGTACTCCAAAGTGTGGACAAAACACAAGAAAGTAGATAAAACCAAGCATGGAGCATCAAAAATTATAGATACATTTGCAATGTATCAACATCCCCCAGCTTAACTCCTGCTCGTCCTCGAGTAGGTAAGTGATAAAAAGAAAGAATATTTTTTCAGGTGACATGCACCATCAAAGACTTGACCAAAGAATTTGTAAAATTCAAAGATGGGATCATAGTACTTCAATCATAACATGAAAGACAAAGTTCTAGCAATAAGACAAAGAAACTATGATGCAACATGAAAAGGCACAAACAAAAGATTCATGAATAACAATGCTTTGCAAGACGTTTGTTTGTTTCACATAAAGAAAACATAGCATAGTGGCATTCAGCTTGTCCCTCAAAGAGTAGAAAATATAAATGCATAGGACACCTTCAAAGTTCATAAGAGTGACTAGATACAATAGTTTCAAACAAGCAATAACAAGTTATGCATGAATCAACTAGTCTTGGGACAATGCACATAGAACTAAGAATGGCCACTATGCTCTCAAAGTAGGTGCATAAAGATAGAAGGTGGAGACTCAATATAATGGTGGAAGAAAGGCCTTTTGTAAAAGGAAGTAGGGATTCAAGTCTCATAAAGAGCTTCCAAAAATTATGGTACTTATAGCTTTTAGCTCTCATTGCCCCTATCATAAGCATCTTGAAGTGATTAAGGTTAAAGTGAACAAACTATGGTGTACATGCTTGACGAAGTATAAGTCAGAAATCTCATGTCCCTTGTATACGAGGGCCGCTCCTCATGCTACTCAAGTTTAGTCACCGGTAAGTTCTTGTCATCGTAAGTACATGTGTATCATTGAGAACCGCCAACGGGGTACCCCTTGCCCGATGATACGGAAGAATGCCCATATCAAAATGACAAGGCAAGCAGACAACGAGCATCTCAGCATTCTTCTTATTTACCATGGGAATATGGTGCTTTTTTCTCTCTTTCCTCTTTTCATAGTATCTCTTTTTTCTTTTCTTTTCTTTTCTCTTTTTTATAAGAAGAATGCTTCATAGACAGCTCATTATGGTTACGCTGCAGGTTTCCACCATGTCAGCATGCATTAGACCAGCGGCCCAGGCGTTTCTGTAACACATATACATAACTCCATGGACTTACAAGCTCCCCTTTCATTTCACACTGACGACATCCATATACAAAAGAACATGATATCAACTAGCTACAAGTACCAAGTGCAATGTTGAAAGCGTTCCCCATGAAAGCATGGTTCTGCTAATTCCCAACAAATAAGTGCAAGCATATACAACATAGAAGACACAATGGTTCAATTTTATTAAAGGCAAGTAAAGTAAGGTGTGCCATCAAGTTCGTGAGAGCTTTAATCAATAGTTTTCTCATAACAAGAGGAAGGTAAACAAAAGCATGAATATACTTGGAATAGCATAAGCTACTAGGTAGGTATGGTGGACTCTTTGGAATAACTTGGTTTAGGGAGATGGATGCATGAGTTGAACTCATACTTGGTTGTGGAGGCTAGCAAAAGACTGGGAGCGACAAACTAAGAGAGCAATAATGGCCATAATCATGCAGAGCGACAAAACATCATTGATCAAAGCATAAAGTGACACTACAAGTTGAAAACTAAAGGATCATTAAGGCTTATGGTGACTTGGGATAGTCATAACATGGTGTGAGCATGTGCCAAGTCAACCCAAATAAAGCATCAAAGGAGAATACCACTATATATTGCTTTAATATGCTAAAACAACGCATGATTCATCCAAGGCACATTAAGCAATCTCCATTGTTTATAACAAGTCATGCTACAGCAAAGAATACTAACCATAAAGCCAAAACAATATCAAGCATGGCATGACAAAGCATAGGCCATAGTCAAAAACAAGCTCTCTTTACCACTTAAGCATGAACTTTCCTACTCTTTTCCAATCCAAACCCAACTATTTGAAAACCAACGCATGAAAGAGGAGGTCCAACCAATTTATTCAGAAAACTAACAAAGCAAATTAAAAACCAAAACGGAAATGAAAAAGAAGACGCTCCAAGAACAACACAACTATGTATGAAACAATAAAAATGAAGTGTTTGGAAGAAACCTAGGATTTTTATTGATGAAGAAGGGGATGTCTTGGGCATCCCCAAGCTTTGACGCTTGTACTTCTTGGATATTTCTTGGGGTGACATGCGTGGCATCCCCAAGCTTGAGCTTTAGTCCGTCCTTCATCTCATCACTCATTCCTTCCATACACCTGAAATTTTTCTCCATACAAAACTTCACACAATCTCTATTAGCAACATTAGTGCACTCAAGATAAATAAGTCTTAAGGTTCAGTTCTAAAACCAAATAAACTTCCATTAGAACACTAGCTACTGTAGCACTTCCCTCAAAAAGCTCAATTCCCCAAAAGAACTCAGAAAGGAACCAACAAGAAGCAAATGCAGAAAATGGCAGAAATCTGTCAAAACAGACCAGCAGGTAAAGACGATTTTTTTCGAAGATCTTCTGTTGCTCAAATCAAAAAGTGGTGAACTAATGGAAGTTAGATAACAGCCTGGGGCAGAAGCATAAAAATTCACGCCTCAAAAGACGTTCAGAGCTCTCTCAGGAAGTTTTACGGTGAAGCACAGGAATCTGTTTCAGGACAGCAACTTTCCCAATCATTACTTCTCTCTCATTAGAGGTTACTCTTGGCACAAAAGGAAAATAAAAAGGATAAGGAGCGGTTATTACTGAAGTAGTAACTTCCAAGACTCATCTAAAACTTTTGGGTTATCTCCTAATAAGTACTTTTCTTTAACGTCTTTAAGTTAGGCAAAAGCAAAAAAAAAAACTAAAATGGATAGAATAGAAGTAAGCGGAGATAATCATGGTGAAAACATTGTTTTGTTCAATGAAATCCTTTTGTTAACAAGGTTGATCAGGTCTTGTTACCAAAAAAATTTCATATGAGGCAAAACTTTGTATTCCACTAATGATTATGTTACCTCAACCTTGATAGCAATGGTCCCAATCATAATAGTTTCAAATTTTTCTCTTGGTATGGGACAATATATTTCTCCAACTTGAATGCCTTCAACATGTTCAATTGAATTCAAACCATAAGTCCTTTCAATCTTCTTGGGGAAATAGACAGTATGTTCCTTGTCATTAACATTGAAGGTCACCTTTCCTTGATTACAATTAATAACAGCTCCTGCAGTATTTAAGAAAAGGTCTCCCAAGAATAGTAGACATATTATCATCTTCAGGCATAAAAGTTTGAGAGGATGCTCTCATAAGAAATATGAGTTGAAGTAAAAGAGAGCATCAAGAAGCAAATTCAAAACACATTTAAGTCTAACCCACTTCCTATGCATAGGAATCATGTATGCAAATAAATTTACAAAGAACAAAGTGACAAGCATAGGAAGATAAAACAAGAGTAACTTCAAAACTTTCAGCACATAGAGAGGTGTTTCAATACCATGAAAACTTCTACAACCATATTTTCCTCTCTCATTATAATTTTTAGTAGCCTCATGAATAAACTCAACAATTTAACTATCACATAAAGCATGCTCTTCATGATCTACAAGCACTAGAGCTTTATCATAAACATCTTCAAAAGAAACCTCGGGAACATAACATTCATCCTCCTTTAGTAAGCATGGCGGACAATCAAATACTGTAAGGGATAAAGAGTTACTCTCATTAGAAGGTAGGCATGGGTAGCTAATCCATTCTTCCTCCTTTTGTTCATCACTCTCCTCCTCTTTTTCATCTAATGAGATTTCAGGTTCATCAATTTCTTCTTCCATAGGAGCCTGCAAGGCATTAGTCTCTTCCATAGGGTCCTGCAAAGCATTAGTCTCTTCCATTTGTGGAAAGCATCTATTAAAATATTCAAGGATATAGCTATTTTCATCCTTGTAATTATCAAAGCAAAATTTACGTATACCATAAACCTCATACTTATAAGGTGAATCATCAATATTTTCAAGCAAACTAGCAAGTTCAAAAGCACCCTTCCAAGCAATAAATTCTTCAATTTGTTCCGCATCATAAAATTCATAAATTCCTTTAGCATAGGAAGATATGGTATCATTATCATTATACTCACATTGAAAAGGGAGGTGTTTATACCTCTTTCTGCAACAAGACTCATCACAACAATAAGTAACATTATAAGTAGAGAACACGTTTCTAGCAATGGTATACAATCTATCAGTTTGTTCCCATAAGTGTTTCCCTTTTTGTGACAAGCGGTGTTCCTTATAATAATATTTTTGATCTTCCGTGAACCCACCTTGCCAATAAGCTTCAGTTTCAAAGAAACCAACCATTGACAACAAGCATGATAAAGCAAGACAATAAGAGACCAACAAAGATAACAACTAGAGTAGGAACTACTTTTTTTTGTATTTTCAATAAAGAAAGAAGCAAACAAGGAAGAAATAAACTTAGCTTGAACAATAGTGATTCCAAGTGGACTTGTTAAATAAAGCTATGCTCCCCGGCAACGGCGCCAGAAAATAGTCTTGATGACCCACAAGTATAGGGGGTGTATCGCAGTATTTTCGAGGGAAGTGAAACCCAATTTATTGATTCGACACAAGGGGAGCCAAAGAATATTTATAAGCCTTAACAACTGAGTTGTCAATTCAGCTGCACCTGGAAACAATCTTGCTCACAACAGTTTATCAGTAGCAACAGTTTTGCAGTAGGAAGAGTAAAGCAACAACAGTAGTAAAGCAAAGACAGCAGTAACAAAAGCAGTAAATAGTGGGATTCGAGTGCAGTAGGCATAGGGATGGATGGATGGGCGTTGCATGGACAAGACAATCCACAAGCTTGACAAGAGGAGGGTAGCAGAAAGGGCTGAGTAGCTGGTGCGGGGACTAATTGAAAGTAAGTGGAAAGGTTAAATTATGTAAAGAGTAAGTAAATCTAATAATATAAGACAAAATCATTGCCTGTAAAGCAAACATATTTTATTTTTGTGAACTTCTAATGAGCGTAAACATATAGTACTAGCTGATAAAAATAACATGGAAAATCATAACATGTGAAATTGTAGATTTACAAATTATACCCACTTCTTAGAGAGGTCACTGCCCACCTGGGTACTGTGTTTGGCGCTTCCTCGTTGTGTAGAGGATGTCCTCTTTTGGTGCGGGCATCAGAAATCTACTAGCCTCTACAGCAGCCTCAGCCTCCGCAGCAGCACCTTCAATCTGCATAGATAGCAACAGAGCTCAACAGTTCAACACTATGTAAAGTTTGGTCAAACTTTCCATCGCTTGACTTTTCAAAAAATACAGTATATGCCTAAGCCTTGGGACAGAGGGAGTATAGTACATAGTAGTCATATACTGACTGTATGAGACAGTCTACAGATCCAGATCTGGATTCACATAAACATAGTGCCAGAATTAATAAAATCACACATATGTTTCTGAACATCTGATAAGATGCATCACACCAAGCGGGTAATACTTAAATCTGTCTACACCATGGTAATAAGGGTATTAAGAACAAATACCTTTCTCTTTAAGCTGGGCCCTCCCAGCTGGTCGGTGGCCTTGCACTTGTTTTTTGGTGAGTAGTGGTACTCGCCGGATCCTACGGCATGTGGGGGTACCATCCTGTTTGCCGAACCTGGAGCACCACACATTCGCATGTATGTACCACCGTTCCACAGTAAATAAAGAAGAGATGGTGACACAGAGGCTTCCACAAAAACAGGATGCAGACAGAGACAACTTTTAGCACAGGGATACATCCAGGTTGCAGCCAACCAATTTCAGCATTGGAAAGAATGGAAGAATGCAATGAATATACTGCTACATTACCTTTTTTAGGCAACTTTTAAGGGAACCGACGGGACCATCCCTGTCCGTAGTGGCCGTGCGCGCCACTGACCCATAGTTCTCCATACAAAATCTGACTCAAAATCCATTGCACATTACGAGTAGCAACTAAAGGTTATAGAAGTGAAGAACACCGAAATAGAACCTGACCAAATGCCCCAATCAGAACAGCGGTGACCATGCCCTTATCCGGAATCCATACGAAATCAGTACCACCTCCCCCCACCCCCACCCCCATCCCCACCACCACCCCCACCCCACCCAAATGACCCAATCAATTAGAGAAGAGGAAAATATCCTGATTAGGTGATTCCGAGGTGAGCAATAAGCAAGAACTGCACAATAAAAGCATACCGAATACTACTACTCCTAGTACTAATAGTACCCCCGATGGCCCAATCGGAAGCAAATTAAGCAAAGCCAGATTTCGAGGTGAGCAAATACACCCACCTATTTCAACAAGAACTCCCCAATCGGAGATTGCACCAGTTCCAACAGTTGCTTGCTTGATGTGAGCTAGCTAGTGATGGTTTCTTATCTTGTCGTCAGTAGAAAGTCATGGGCAGGGGAGTAGTAGTACTAGTAGTAGTAGGGCTAGGCAGTACACGTTTTTCTATAGTAAGTATTTTTAAGTGGCAGTGGCGGGAACATTTTGCCGGGAGAGAATCCCGAATTTTTGATCCCAGCTATCATGTGGTGGCCTACAGCTGTTTCAAGCGGGACCCACGTCAGGGGTGAGTTAAAGCAGGTCCCACATCAAGTGGGTGAGATAATTGACCGAGCCAACCTCCTCCTTCCCTTGGTACCAGTACTAGTTCTCCCGGGTTCCTCTCCAAGGACAGAGAAAATCGCCCCTCTTCGAATCAAATTGGTCCCAGCTTATTATCCTTCTGCTGATTCGTCTCACGGAGCAGTGGACAAGACGGCGGTAGTTGCAGCATAGGGCACCAGCGCTGGGGCCTCAAAAACAGTTCAGGAACCGATAAAATTATAAGCTCGGATTTCAGACTAGACACACACACAAACACACATATACACCGTATATACTAATATACGGAATAGTTTACAATTATAGTTCTGCTAACAAAGGCCTAGAAATCATAATAAGGTAGCTCCATATTACAGAACTACGACAGTAGCGAACCAATCATGGGATAGCTCTACACCCCAAGAGTTTTGCAACTAGGCTAGTGGTCATGAACGGCACCAAAAGTACACCCCCAATAATCAGCAGCCCTGCATCAAATCCATCCAGATGCAGTGTACCCAATCCACAGCCTCAGGTACACTCTCATCAATGAATGGGTCATCGTCATTACCATCAAAGTCCTCTTCGATCGTCTGCTTCTGCGATTAGTAGATTAACAGATACGTTTATAGAAAAACATCAAAGACACACAACCTGAACATTTGTCGTTCCACAGATATACCTTGTCATCTGGCATAGAGGTAGTACTAGAAATGAAACCTGTTTCATGCAGCTTGCGCTTTTTCTCTCCTCCCCCTTCTCCAAGTTGATCTAGATGCTCAAGAGCTGCCTCTGTCAGTTGATCTAGTTGATCAACATCTTCTTCCCCTACTTGATCTTGATGATAAAGATGTGCTTCCCCCGGTTCATATGGAGGATCATATGGTTCACCATGAAATACCCATCTAATGTATGTGCTAAGCATCCCAAATGTAAAAATATGGTCGTCCACTATACTTTGAGGCAGCACCCTACGATTCGCACACAACCGGCAGGGGCAATGTACTTTTGAGTTGTCACAATGAGCTCTAACAAATCCCATAAATCGTAGAACATCAAGGATACATTTAGCGCTGCCTAATGGAGCAATCTCTATCCAAAATCTGCCCATCTGTTTAATTATGACATACAAGGTTGGTTATTATTAAAAGAAAAGCACGAAACATATAGATGAAGTATAAAACTATATATGCATATGCGTTTCAGCAAACATATTGACAACAAAAATCGCCGAAGGTATTTAGGAACACAGATCTAGTGCAGAATAAACTATGACCATGCAGATTGAGGACAAATTAAACAACGTAGGAATATTTGAAAGGGCAATAAAAATGCCAACCAGATTGATCTTGATATAGAAGGACTATCGTGGGATCGACGTGCCCACTGGTGCGTGTCAAGAAGACCGACGGGTAGGGAAAGCTTCTTCACGCACGTTGGTGATGAGGAGCGGCCGTAAGCGCGTCTGTTTTGTGGGGAAGGTGGTGAGGCCTAGGCGACGGAGGGTGGAAGTTAATACACAGCACGAAGGGGTGCAGAGGGATAACTTTGGAAATTCTGACCTACCCTTCTTTGGGCACCACCATATACGTGGCCCACCTGCCAGTCACCATAGATCAAAATTGATCCAAAACTTGTCAAAATACAAGTTTATGTTTTACCATGGAAACTGATGCACATAGCATTGCACTATGTGAAGGAATGGCTTTATGTCAAAAAGTTATTTAATTTCAGTATCTTCAGCTAGGAAGCTTGGAAACTCATGGAAGCAGGGCATTATCCATCAAATCTGGAATCTCCTTTGTAAACAATTGCTTGAAATACCAAGATGCACCGATCTACCAAATATGGCCAGGTTTGTAAGCTTGGTTGGCCAAGATGCTTCAATGTACGGAGTAGTACAAAAGATGAAAAGGGTACAGAAAATATGGTTGTGACCTTTCTCCTCTTGTTTGAAAGCCTTGAATTAATGTTCATTAATTTAGGCAGATGTCTATAAACTCATTAAATGCTAGAAAGCATACATGACTGTGGGTCTATCTAACAGGTACATCATCCCAAGTGGGAGTAGCGTACCTTAGAAGCTTCAACTTCAAAATTTCGGTAGAGCACCGAAATATCCCGCCCATCCATTCAAATAGCCCGCCCACCCATTCAAACATCCCATCCATCCATTCAAACATCCAGACCAAAAAAATCTAGCCCCAAATATTTTTTATTGCACAAATTTAGCCTGGAAGCTTGAAAGGGCGTTATACATTGTGTGAAAAAAGGGGGAGGTGGCATTTTGAGCCATCATCTTTGTAGTTGCTTCACAACAAAACAGATTGTTGTTACTTGGAAATTCGAAAACAAACTTCAAATTTGGAAGCAGACATATTGGTTGATTTGCAAAGATGCACCAATCTACCAAATACGGACACGTCATCATAAACTATTTCCATGACCTTTGTCACCTTTATTTTTGGATGATGGTCATCTTCTCGAAAGCCTTAAATTGTTCGAAAATTTCAGCAAATGCCTAGAAACTCGTTTAAATGCTGGGAAGCAACTCTCGCTGGCGTGGGGGCCTAGACGGTGACAGCGCGTCTGAGAGGCCCCACACCGAGTAGCGTATGCTAGAAGCTTCGACCTCAAAATTTGGTACGGCGCTCAAACATCGCACCCATCCGTTAAAATATCCCGCCCATCCATTCAAACATGCTGCACCTCTTTCTAGAATGCAAAATTCCTCTTCTATCCCTCCTCCGGAAACAAGAATCTGAGGGAGCACTGCAATAACAGAGGGATATAGATGGTAAATTTGTGTTCTCCCAAGTGCATCACCCCATCCACGTTTCCCAGCCCTTCTTCAATATTTACTTGCCCACCCACTTCGACCTACACTGACTTTTTGGACCGACTATGCAAGTGACCCACATGTCAGTGAGCCAGAATTATGGGAAGTAGAGATTCCCATCGCTTGTTGTTCAAAATTCGAACATTTTTCGCTAAACCGAGATAAAATCGTTTAAATCATCCAACCTGGCTTATACTATCATTCCACTATGTCAGAGTAAAAGCTAAAAAAACAAAGGCAAAAACATGTTTGTAGCTTTATAAGAAAAATCAAAAGCCAGAATTCGAGCCCAACCAAACAACGCCTAAATCTCAAGGAACTCTTCCTGTTTCTCCCTTGTTTTAGTACCCGGGTACCTTCAATTTTATTTAACAAAAAATATGACCAAGCAGGATATCATCGACTTGTAGATCAATTTTTGAGATACTTTCATTAAATTGCGGTAACACCATTCTGCTCCACGAATATATATAACCATAAAATTTGAAAATATTATTGAGAATTCACGGAATCCTAAACCATAAAATCTAAACCCCTAAATCCTGACCAAGCAGGTATCGTGCAACTATAGATAAAAAATTGAGATACTTTCGTTAAATCAGGTACCGCCATTCTATTAGACGAATATACGCATAAATCCTGAGCATTACCAAAAATTCTCTGAACCCTAAACCGGAAACAACCCATAAAACTAAAATGTAAAATCCTAAACCCTCGACCCATAAACCCTAATCAAGCAAGTATCATGCACTTATATATCAAAATTTGAGATACTTTCATTAAATTGTGGCAACACCATTCTATTCCACGAATATAAGCACAAAGCTTGAACATTATTTAAAATTCCTGAAACCCTAAAATCTAAACAATAAACCCTAAATCCTTACCAAACACGTAGCATGCACTTATCGATCAAATTTGATATATTTTCATTAAACTAGTAACTCCATTCTATTCGATGAATATAAGCATAAATCTTGAGCATTATTGAAAATGCCCTAAACCCTAAACAACCCCTAATAAAACCTAAACCTAAAACCCCAAACCCTCAACCCATAAACCCTAACAGATCTGGTATCATGCACTTATAGATAAATTTTGGAGATACTTTCAATGAGTTAGGTAGCGCCATATATATTCTATTCAACGAATATAAGCATAAAGCTTCAGTATTATTGAAAATTTGATAAAACCCAGTCCATAAAACCTAAACCGTAAAACCATAAAACCCTAAACCCTCGACCCATATAAACCCTAACCAAGCAGGTATCATGGACTTATAGATCGAAATCTGAGATTCAACATTTCATTAAATTATGGTAACGCCATTCTATTCCACAAATATAACAATAAAGTCTGAACATTATTGAAAATTCCAAAAAACCGAAACCCGTAAAACCCAAATCCTAAACCCTATAACCGTAAACCCTCACCAAGCATGTAGCATGCACTTATAGATCAAAATTTAAGATAATTTAGTTAAATTGGGTAACACCATTTTATTTGATGAATATAAGCATAAATCCTGAATAATATCAAAATTTCCCTAAACCCTAAACAACCCCTAAAACTTAAACCCTAAACCCTAAAGCCATAAACCCTAACCAAGCATGTGTCATGCACACATTGATCAAAATTTAAGATACTTTCATTAAATCAGCTAACACCCATTTTGTTCTACGAGTATAAGCATAAATCTTGAGCATTATTGAAAATTTGTAAAACTCTAAACCCGAAACAACCCATAAACTAAACCGTAAAAACCTATAACCCTAAACCCTCGACCCATAAACCCTGACCAAAGTAGGTATTGTGCACTTATACATCAAAATTTGAGATACTTTCAATAAATTGATGTAATGCCATTCTATTCAACGAATATAAGCATAAAGCAACTTGAACATTGTTAAAAATTCCTAAAACCCAAAACCCTAAACCCCTAAAACCCTAAACCCTAAACCCTTACCAAGCACGTAGCATGCACTTATAGATCAAAATTTGATATACTTTCGTTTAATTTGCTAATGCCATTTTATTCGACGAATATAAGCATAAATCTTGAGCATTATCGAAAATTCCCTAAACCCTAAACCCTAAACAACCCCTAAAAGCTAAACCCTAAAACCCCAAACCCTCAACCCATAAACACTAACCAAGCAGGTATCATGCACTTTATAGATCAAAATTTGAGATACTTTCATTAAATTTGGTAACATCATTCTATTCAATGAATATAACTATAAAGCTTGAGCATTATTCTAAATTCGCTAAACTCTAAACCCTATACAACGATAAAGCCTAAACTATAAAACCCTAACCAAGCAGGTATCATGCACTTATAGATCAACATTTGTGATACTTTTATTAAAGCAGGTAACGCCATTCTATTCGCCGAATATAAGCATAAATCTTTGAGCATTATTGAAAAACCGCTAATCCCTAAACCCTAAACAACCCATAAAACCTAAACCGTGAAACCCTAAATCATTAACCCATAAACCCTAAACCAGCATGTATCGTGCACTTATAGATCAAAATTTGAGATACTTTCATTAAATTGTGGTAACGCCATTCTATTACATTAATATAAGCATAAAGCTTGAACATTATTGAAAATCGAAAACCCTTAACCGTAAACTCTAATAACCTCCTAACCCTAGAACTCTAACTTCCTAACCCTAGAACCCTAAACCCTTACCGAGGAGGTATAATGCACTTATAGATCAAATTTTGAAATACTTTTATTAAATTGCGATAACGCCATTCTATTCCATGAACATAACCATATATATAAAGCTTGAACATTATTATTGAAAATTCCCTAAAGCTTAAAACCTAAACAATCATAAACCCTAAAACCTTGAACAACCCTAAACCCTAAACCACTAAACCCTAAAAGCCTAAACCATAAACCATGAACCCTCAACCCAAAATAAATCCCTGAACCCTAAACTTAACCCTAGGCTATATATACTTTGAGTGAAAACCGGGGCAGTGGGATTTAAAGCCATGTTTTGTAGTAGCTTCATGACTAAAGCCATTGTTGTGCATTAGAAAATGGAAATAACTTCCAATTCGGAAGCTTCCTTTGTAAATAATAATTTAAATGTCAATACACACCATAACAAATATGCATAGGTTATTATAAACTATAGAAAAGATATGGCCATGACCTTGGTCATCTGGTTTGAAAGCCATGCATATTCTTACATGGTACTCCATATATATTGTGATACAATTTTTTCTTAGAAATTATCAAATTTCAAGATTATATTTTTCCATGGAAACTAGCTAGTACACATAGTGAGACACAAAGAGAGAAAATAATGGATGCATTTTTTTATATTTTGTTTCTTTGTATTTTTTTTAAAATGGCCGAAATTAGGTGTCATTTTTTTATATTTTGTTTCTTTGTTTTAAAAAGTTGAATATTCTGAAACTCTCGGTGGTTCTCCAATATTTGACTACTTGATATCTTTGAATTATTTTAAAAAGTCAAGAGCAAGGTATATCACACACTTTCTAGTTCGAAATTAGACATATTTACTTCAGATTGTCAAAAAGTCATTTTATTGCATAGATTTAGCTAGAAAGTTTGGAAATTCATGAAAGTTGGGCATTGTCCATCAAATCTAGAATCTTCTTTTGAAATGTCAAGATGCATCTATCTACCAGATATGGACACGCTATTATAAACTATAACAGAGATATGGCCGTGACCTTGGTCATCTTGTATGAAAGCCTTCAAAATATATTGTTTATCAATTTTGGAAAATGTGTGGAAACTCATTTATATGTTGGTAAGCATACTGTCGCTGGCGTGTGGGTCTAGACGGGGCCAACACGTGAGAGCGGCCGCGTCAGGGTAGCGTATGTCGGAAGCTTCAACCTCAAAATTTCCGCATGGCGCCGAAACATCCTGTGCACATCTATTCAAATATCCCACGCATCTATTCAAATATCCTGCCCCGCTTTTTGCAAATGCAAAATTCCTCTTCTATCCCTGCTCTGGAAACAAGGACCGTGGGAGTACTGCAATAATAGAGGGGTATAGGTCGTAAATGTGCGTCATCCCACCTATATCCCCCCATCATCTCTTCCCCGCCCACACTCCTCCAACCTTGACCTTCCTCTAGCTGCTTCACCACATGCCCTCTCTTCCACACCGGAGCTCTTTGATGTCTACGCACTTCTATTCTTGTAGACAGTTGTTGGGCCTCCAAGTGCAGAGGTTTGTAGAACAACAGCAAGTTTTCCCTTAAGTGGATTACCCAAGGTTTATCGAACTCAGGGAGGAAGTGGTTAAAGGTATCCCTCTCAAGCAACCCTGCAATCAAGATACAAGAGGTCTCTTGTGTCCCCAACACACCCAATACATTTGTCAGGTGTATAGGTGCACTAGTTCGGCGAAGAGATAGTGAAATACAAGTGGTATAGATATAAGACAACGGTTCCAGAAAATAGCATGATGGCGTGGAAGAGACTAAAGCAAACTAAAATAAATATGGCAGCAAGCAAACATGTAACAGATCTAGTTGCAAACGGTGTTTCAATTCTTAGAAACAAGGCCTACGGATCATACTTTTGCTAGTGAACACTCGCATATAAATATCTTCTCTTCATGATACTACTCTGAACTACTCTCCGGTTGGATACTCTAATCCATGGTAGGGCTATAATAGCACACCTCAAAGTTCGCTTTCCCCATCTAGATAACCCCACACTATCACCTTGAGCTCTAGATGGTTCCAACAAACACCACAATTTCATAGAAACATCCAACTCCAAATATAACTCATAACAAGTATTTGTAATCTCTAGCCTAAGTGCCACCATGGTGTGCACGCTGTCACTTTCACACTCATGGGGAGAGTAGAGATCTATTAAAGCACTTGATTAGAAAGTTAGATCTACTTGATTACAAAGCTCATGATCACAATATGATCATGCATAGAGAGAGATGAACACATAGCTACCTATAGAACCCTTAGCCTCGAGTAAGAACTACTCCCTCGTCATCATGGGAATCTGCAACGGTGATGAAAATGGTGGTGGAGATCGATGGAGATGGCTCTGGGGGCACTTCCCTGTCCCAGCAGGGTGCTGGAACAGTGACTTTTTGTGCCCCGAATATCCCCTTTGGTGGTCTAGGGCTGCCCGCGCCAAGGGGTGGTGTGGCTGCCCTGTGCCCCCCCTTCATCTCTCCTTCGGACTCCATGTGTCTTCCGGTAAAATATTGACTTTGGCTTTTGTCCCGTCCAATTCCGAGAATATTGATTTTCTGACTTTCTTGGAACCAAGCAGAAAACAGGCAACTGGCACTGTGGCATCTAGTTAATAGGTTAGTCCAAGAAAGTGTATAAAAATACTGCAAAGTGTGGACAAAACATAAGAAAGTAGATATAAAACAAGCATGGAACATAAAAAATTATAGATATGTTAGCAACATATCACTCTTCCACTGCAGGCGCTCTTCACCGGAACTATGTCACCGACTCCCTTGCAGCACCGTATCTACTTCACCAATGCCGTCGTCTACCCTACCGAGCCGCTTCACTGAATCATTCGTTGTTGACCCCGAAATGCCGAGCTGCCGCCCCTGCCGCCCACTTGCCCGTCCCATCCGTCCTCGCCTCGCAGCTGTAATTTCTCTTGCCTGTTTGCTATATTTGTGTTACTCGTAAGCTAGGAAATCTTTAGGATGTTGCTCAATATCCTGGATGCTATTGCCATTTTGTTTGCACCCTTCATCTTGTAGGTCCTATCCACCTCATTAGCTTCTTGCTTTTATTCCCTATCTTTATTCTCATGCTATCGGTTTAATCCTCCAACACGAACTCATAGATTCTATTCTTTCTGAGTGCTCGCACGGGTCATGCAAACAACTCATAGAGGATCCAACACTGACAATCTGACGCCCAGCAAGGCTGAATCTGTTGGGGTTCATAGCATAGAAAACAAAAAAAATCCTACGATGAGAGCTACACGCCAAGATCTATCTACTAGGTACAAAGCAACGGGTGGACATACATCCATCGAGAACTTACCCTCGAAGACAACGAGTTTTGTTAACGAGTAGGAACTCGTGGTTGATGTAGTCGTACACTTGCCGATCTCAAGATCGTGAGGAAGTCTGGGCGCCACAACTCAGCAGCGCATCCGTACTCGCACACACATTCAAGCCACCAGACAACCTCTACCTCCTCGCTCCAGCGATCCAGCGGAAGCAGCAACTCCTTCCAGATGAAATGCCACCGGAAACATGTATCTCGCTAATCCGAGACCATGGGGGAATACTTCTAGAGGGGGAGAGAGATCCTTCACAAGAAGGTGTGAGGAAGAAGGAGGAAGAGGGTGGCCTTTTATAGGAGGAGGGGGGTGCCCCTCCTTCATGGCCGGCGCATGGGAGGTGACTCCTCACCTCCCCCATTCATGTGGTGGTAACTCCTCCACATTAAAATGCCTCTTCACATTCCCCTTTAAAGTCCCTACTTTAAATGCATTAAAATTCTCTAAGTTTAATGCTCTCCCATTTAATAAAACTATTTTATTAAATTTATTCAGAATTTTGTTAATTACTTTAATTAACAAACATTCACATATAACCCCTTGCAATATTACAATATCACATGCAGAACCACTTTCTGCAATTTCACCCGAAACAATTTCTGGTTTCTATCGAAACAATTCCTGCGCTTTGCAATTCTTTCGTCTGAAACATATGTGCTCCAAAATGGTGTCCGGTAACTCTTAGGTGTGTCACCCTATGGTTCGCGAATAATGCAGACATGATTGAGACTCCTCTCAGATTAATAATCAGAAGCGGGACCTGGAGATCCATACTGACTCCCGCATATTGATGACTTCTGTGATCGTGAGAACCTTTAACGCTTGTAACTAAATCCCTTTGTCTCGCGATATATTACATGTCCGAGATTCGATCATCGGTATCTCCATACCTAGTTTGATCTCGTTGCCGACATGCACTCTTTTCTTGTTCCCGTGATATAACATTCTAGTGATCACATCACTTGCTTGCAAGCTATCTTAGATATCACCGAGAGGGCCGAGAGTATATCTATCCATCATCGGGATTGACAAATTCCACTCTTGATCCATGAGCCTCAACATAACACCTTCGTAGCACTGAACCCATCTTTATAGTCACCCTGTTACGGTGTGACGTTTGATATTATCAAGATACTCTTCCGGTGTTAGCAATTAACATGATCTCATGGTCTAAGGATAAAGATTACTTCGTATGGTGTTATAGCAATATAAACATAATGACTTTGATGATAATGCTATACTTCGGATGAATGTTCATCACATCATTCAACTAATGTTGTGACCTTGTTATTAACAACATCCAATGTCCATGATCAGGAAACCTTGATCATCTTGTTAATCAACAAGCTAGTCTATAAGAGAGGCATAACTAGGAACCCTTTTTGTTTATTAAAGACACATGTATTGACGTTTCTGATCAATACAATTATAGCATGAAAAATAAACATTTATCATAAACATGGAATAAGATAATAACCAATTTATTATTGCCTCTCGGGCATATTACCTTCAGTCTCCCACTTGCACTAGAGTCAATAATCTAGTTTGAAAAACTTTGCGTATTGAACACCTATGGCTTTCTGGTGTTGCATATACAAGATTGCTAGTGGTTAACATAATCTGCGGATCTGACAGTTTCAAGTTCGTGTGTATTTGCTTTGCGTCTCTACGCATCACTCATTCTCAAATGAGATGGCATTGTATAAATTTGGTCCTTTGGTGAGACCTTTAGTTCGTTCGGGTTAAAATATGTTGATATTATTGTCACACAATATATCTTCATAGTATTAGCCCACTTTGAACCACACCTAGTTTGATAACAAACTATTTAACACAAATGCCCTCCTTTGCTGCTACTATAGCAGTTATATACTTAGCCTTTTGTTGTAGTATCCGTCACAATGTCTCAACTTTGGAACTCATCCAAATCCATCATGGAACATCCTTTTCATTACATTGTGCAACCCATAGTCTAAATTGAGATAAATTTAATTTGTATCTTGCGACAAAACTATTATCAATGTAACACTTTACAATGAACTACTTTTAACTATTTGTCACTTATACATGATATATTCTTAGTTCTTCCAAAGCTCATAAGAATATCTTTACTATTGTCCAATGATCATCTTATGAATCATTCTGGTATGTGCTCATAACATTTAGAGCATAGGACATTCTGGATATATACATATCATGGTATAATCGATCAAAATCTTCATGTGATTTTACTCACCAAGTGTTGAAACACTTGAATCTTGATACAATCCTTTCCATGTAGCAAGAACCTTTCTTGTTGTTTCCATATTGAACCCTTTCAATATCTCATATATGTATGTCTAGCACAACCATATTAGCGCCTCAATTTATCCATATAGATATTGATGCCTAATATTCCGGTTTTTCCCAAGTCTTTCATCGAAATCTTATTTGAATGAAATTCTTAACTTGTGTCAATACAAGATACATCATTTATAATCAACAATATGTCCTCTACATAATGTATTAGAAATATGTCTCAGCGCTCCCACTTAATTTCTTGCAAATGCAAGCATCTTCATCATCTCCTATGAATTTAAACTCTTTTAACAGTTTCATCATGGTGAAGATTCCAACTCCGCTATGCTTACTTCAACTATTGAAGTTTGCATGCCCTTTTAGCACCCTTTGAATTAACAAAACCCTTCGGACCATGTCGTGTACACGTCCTAGGTAACCGTTATATTAAAAGAACCTTGTTTTATTTATTCAACTACCATATACCAAACTATATGTAGTGGTTGCTACATTAATCCGTCAAGACTATATATCGCTATGAAAGATCAAATCTTGTCATAGTTAACTCCTTGAACATTGCCGTAAACTTCTTTCTGACATGTCGACTATTTCATAGATGTTAAACATCCATGTCTATTTCTTTATAGATCGAAACACAATTGATAGGCTTCATGCCTTTTCAGAGGGTCTTCCATGTTCAGAAACTTGATTTCTCGTGTATGGATACTATCATGGATTCTATGACTTCCAGTCATTTTATGGAGTTAGGGCCCATCATCGCTTCTTTTCATGTAGTCGGTTCATCATTGTCAAAACAATAATGACTTGCTTATTAAATCACTCTATTTGATTCTTACTGACCCACACGGTTCAATAGGAACTCTAATCTCTGAGATCACACCCTTTGTAATCACGGGAGCCATGAGCATTGTGGCCGCCACCGGGACACTTTCTGGCGTTGTGCTACTTAGCACATATAGCTAAGGTTCAACAACCTTATCAAAGTTCTATTGTCCTCCCACTTAAATTTTCACAAAAAATTCTTTCTCAAGAAACTTGACGTTCCAAGTAACAAACTCTTTTGTCCTCGGTGTTATGGAGAAATTCCCAACAAATTCTTTGGGATAACCTACAAAGACGTGCTTATCCGACTTTGGTTGTAGACATTTTACTTATGCACAGCATACCAAATTTTAAGAAAAGACAATTCGGGTTTTATCACAAACCATAACTTATATGGTGTCATTTCAACGGATCACGATGGTGCTCTTTTTAGTGTAAAAGCGGTATTCTCTAAAGCTTCAATCCCTAAAACATAATGGTAGTTTTATAAATGACACCTTTGATCTTATCATGTCAAACATGGTTTGATTTCATCTCTCGAATATGCCATACTCCTATGGTTTATCGGGAAACACAAATCATGGAACAATTCCTCAAATCTTAAGTGTTTTTCTAAACATGTAACTCAAACATCTTCCTTTATGATCGAATCATAAACTCTTTATTTTCTTGTTACAATGATTTTCCACTTCATCTTGAAAGTCTTTGAACAATTTTCAAATGTTTCATACTTCTTCCTTATTAAGTAAATATACAGATATATTCACTCAAATTTTCGAATAAAGCATATGAAGCAAAAAGATCCATCGCATATGGCTACACATATTGGACTATGCACATCAGCATGCACAATTTGCAATAAGCTAGTCATCCGCTCCTCTCTGGCCTACGGATGGAGTTTCAATTACCTCGAGGAAAGTCTCACATGCGTCAATTGATCAAAATCAAAGACTCCAAAAATCCATCAACATGGAGTTTCTTCATGTTTTCTTTCCATTATAATTTAAAACAGCGATGTCACTTCATAAGTGATCTTTTAATCATTTGTCTTGCGGCATTTTAGCAATAATGTTTATGGATGTGATTTCTCCCACTAGACTTGTAAAAGTTCATCCATCCTTTATGGAATACGGTAATTATTTGAACAACCATTGTTCTCATAATACCGGAACAAAATAACAATTATTTAAACAAATCTTGAAGGCTAGGTTTGATGACACCGAAAAAACACAATAACACTTTATTTGTTTTCGATGAACATCATCACTTATTCTCTTGCTAGTTACTTAGGCCATTGCAGCTCATGAATATCGTTGTCCTGTATGACACTTCATACCAACCAATTCGGTATCCAATACCTAAGAACCACATTGTTTAACAAGCAAGGAATACAACCATAACATGTATATCTTCTATATACCTAATCTGGACATTTCCAACTTTTTATTTTGTATGAAATATTTTATAGATTCTCTTTTAGCAATTCCTTTTCCTTTTAAAATAATCTATCAACATCAATAGTGGTGTCATTCACATGACACATAGTACAAAGCGTATATAGTCAAATACTAATACCTTTGGACTTGCACTTTGAAGTGGATCACCATCATCAAATGTTTGGTATTCTTTCAAAAAAAACATTCTTTAGTAATGTATTAGTGTAGTAAACATTTTACTTACATCTTCTATTCATCCTTATCATGACAACTTTCATGATCAAGCTACTATAGCATGTAAGGAAGAATCGCGAGTATAATCTTAGTTCCCAAAACCTTTTTGGGAGATCCGGATGCTTAGCATCTCCATCCTTCACAAATTCTCATACAATATGAGAACATGTATTTTTCTAAATTATACTCTATCATAATGCAACCAAAAACATTGTCTCAGATATCACAATATCTTTCACACATGATGGTTTCTGAAACAATTTTCAGCTCCAATATAATCTTGATATTAAAACAACTTTTGAATATCAATAATCATGGAGGCAAACATGATACTTTAGATACTAACATTGGAATTCTTACTCTTGATTTAATACTACTTATTAAACTTCATGGAGTAAATAGAGTTTGCTGAAAGTTTGCAATAGGACTTATAAACTTTAAATTGACATTCAAAACAATACGATACCAGTTCATAAAGTAAATATCTAGAATTCTATAGTTCTATTATCTCAATTAAAACTAAGCATAAGGTAGTAAACAGACGCCAATGACTACAACAAATTATGCAAATTCACTTTGATTTAGTTTATGATAAATTGAGTTCGACTAATCCAAATTAGAAATGAACTCCCACTCAAAAACGACATCCCTCGTGCCTTTTTGGTGATTACATGAACCAAATCCACTACACCAAGTCCGATCATCACGTGAGTCGGTGTAGCTTCAAAGGAGAGCATCAATATGGGCATCATATCAACTATATGACTCATGCTTAACCTTTCGGTCCGTGTTCTGAGGCCATGTCTGTACATGCTAGGCTCGCCAAGTAAGAACCCTAGTACTCGCGTGTGTCAAACTGTCTTCACCCGTTGTATGAAAGCGTAGAGTCGAGTACATCCGATCATCACGTGATGTCTCGAAACACGATCCATAGAACGGTGCATAATTAAGGAAGAACACATTTTTATCTTGATATCTAAATGATGGATCATCTTACAATGCTACAGAAAGCGCCAAACTAGTAGTATAAGATGCTAACATCTAATGTGTAAAGTGAGATGATATGGTCCATGCATTTGATCTCTATCATTTGCATTGTGGTATGATCTCTATCATTCCTTTGTGTGTAAGGCCAATGTCTATGGAACTTACACGTTGAGTGTGTTATAAGAGTATCTATCATACATCTACTTACAATAATACCATATCAAGACACTAGCCCAGCAACGATCTAAACTAGATGCCTCTAATTTATCAATTGCAAGTTTTACGTGGCTTAGGGCTTTCGGAGATAGAACCGTTCTTACCTACGAACATGAACCACAACGAGGATAACCAAGTTATTAGAAACTCGTTGTAAATCAGACATTGGCTATAGTAGGAGAGACAGACACCCGCCAGCAAGTTGCATGTCAGTCGTGGAACCGGTCTCATGTACGATGGCATGTAAGGTTGGTCTAGGCCGCTTCATCCCACTATGCCACCAATATCCAAAATACATAGAAGATGCAATAACATGATCATCATCACCCACATATAAACATATGTGTACAACCCGTGCAAAGCACCTACACATAGATCAGGCTCTGATACCACTGTTGGGGTTCACAGCATAGAAAACAAAAAAATTCCTACGATGAGAACTACACGCCAAGATCTATCTACTAGGTACAAAGCAACCGGTGGACATACATCCATCGAGAACTTACCCTCGAAGACAACGAGTTTTGTTAACGACTAGGAACTCGTGGTTGATGTAGTCGTACACTTGCCGATCTCAAGACCGTGAGGAAGTCCGAGCGCCGCAACTCAGCAGCGCATCCGTACTCGCACACACATTCAAGCCACCGGACAACCTCCACCTCCTCGCTCCAGCGATCCAGCGGAAGCAACAACTCCTTCCAGACGAACCGGAAACATGTATCTCGCTAATCCGAGACCATGGGGGAATAATTCTAGAGGGGGAGAGAGATTCTTCACAAGGAGGTGTGAGGAAGAAGGAGGAAGAGGGTGGCCTTTTATAGGAGGAGGGGGTGCCCCTCCTTCATGGCCAGAGCATGGGGGGGTGACTCCTCACCTCCCCCATTCATGTGGTGGTAACCCCTCCAAATTAAAATGCCTCTTCACATTCCCCTTTAAAGTCCCTACTTTAAATGCATTAACATTCTCCAATTTTAATGCTCTCTCATTTAATAAAACTCTTTTATTAAATTTCTTCAGAATTTTGTTAATTACTTTAATTAACAAACACTCACATATAACCCCTTGCAATATTTCAATATCACATGCAGAACCACTTTCTACAATTTCACCCGAAACAATTTCCGGTTTCTATCTAAACAATTCCTGCGCTTTGCAATTCTTTCGTCTGAAACATATGTGCTCCAAAATGGTGTCCGGTAACTCTTAAGTGTGTCACCCTATGGTTCGCGAATAATGCAGACATGATTGACACTCCTCTCAGATTAATAATCAGAAGCGGGACCTAGAAATCCATACTGACTCCTGCATATTCAACGATGACTTCTGTGATCGTGAGAACCTTTAACGCTTGTCACTAAATCCCTTTGTCTCGAGATATATTACATGTCCGAGATTCGATCATCGTTATCTCCATACCTAGTTTGATCTCGTTGCCGACATGCGATATATCATATGTATTGACGTTTCCGATCAATACAATTATAGCATGAAAAATAAACATTTATCATAAACATGGAATAAGCTAATAACCAATTTATTATTGCCTCTCGGGCATATTCCCTTCAGAATCGTGAGATTTCCTTGTGTTACTTAGGCTAGTTTCTTGTCATGTTAATTAGTTGTCATTCTACCTAAGAATTTGCCTTAACATTTGCATTTATGTTCAATTGTGAATATATGTGCGAATGCTTAATTCGTAAAATATCCATCTAGTTTGGATGATATATCTGGTCATTTTTAATGCTATATGTTGGTGTTTTCACCTGCTTTCATCCTTCCAAACCATCTATCTAGTTTGAAACATACATCTGTTAATTTTTAATGCTATGTTTTTGGTGTTTTGCAGAGTTTTCATCCTTCCAAACCAACCAATTTGGTTTCAAATGTCATGCAGAGAGATGTCAATGGAGTACAAGGACCAGAGTTCCAACTGCTCTGCTCAGATTCTTCTGGAAGATTGAGCAGGAGTTGCACCCGCTCGAGAAGGAGCTATTGTCAGCCTGGACGTGCTACTGTAAGTTCATACTTACTTTAAATGATCTATACTTTATATAATACTACTTCTTTCCCTTGTTGTTTGTTTTAACCTATTTCACCATATTTTAGCAGACTATAGTTAAAACCCAGCAGGAGTCCTTGGAAGGCAGGACTGAAAGTTATGATCCCTCGTCCCATTCATCCTCCCATTATATTGTCGAAGCAAACAACTTACTTAACAGTCCACCTAGAACAACTCCTACATGTGATAAATATATAAATGTTGTATTGCATGCAGAACGAAAGGGTGTAGTTGCTCTTAGATCTGTAGCTGAAATGTTGAAGAAGAGGACATATGATACATTAAAGCGAATCGCCATGTACCAATCTCTTATTGATGGTACTGACACGTTGTAATCTGTTGGAATTACGATCTTGTTGTATAAGCTGTTGTAACAAACTTTTATTGTTGTGCAATAAGTAATTTTAATTTCTATGTGTTTATTAATTGATGTCTTGATATTCACCTGTTCTGCGAAAAGTAGGCACTAGCAAAATAAAGTCCGAAACAGTAACAAGCCGGAGCAGTAGCATGCCGAACGTTGAAACAACATGCGCATGGACGGCCCAAAACGACCAGAACAGTAAAAGTTAGAACAGTAAAAGGCTAGAACAGTAAAAGAACAGAACAGTAAAAGACCAGAACAGTAAAAGACCAGAACAGTAAAAGGCCAGAACAGTAAAAGTCCAGAACAGTAAAAGGCCGTACCAGCAAAAGGCTAGAACAGTAAAAGTCCAGAACCATAAAAGGCTAGAACAGTAAAAGGCCAGAATAGTAAAAATGCCGGAACATTGAAAGGTCGGAACCGTAAAAGGTATCAACAGCAAAAGGCCGGCACAGTAGCAGGCCAAACAGTGCCGGCTTGAACAGGCAAAAGCCCATACACTAAAGGGCCTAAACAATAACGGGTCGAAATTCCTAAAAGGCTGAAACAGTAACATGACTAAACAGTAAAAGGCTATTGTTAACAGGCCTGAACAGTGCAGGGTCGGATTTGTGCAGGCCTCAAGTGACACCACAGTGTTGGACCAACATGGGCCTTCTATAGACCAAAACAGAATCGGGCCTGAAAGTTCACGGGCCGCATCTCTGGGCCCATTTCAAACAGTGCAGGACAAAACAGTAACGGGCCATCTTCTTGTTGGGCTCCCCTGATGGGCCGACCCAGTTAGTATTTAGCAGGCCTTGGTTGGGTCTAGCTTCTGCCACGGTTTCTATGACCGTTAACGGTGGTAACCGGCCGCTAACGGCTGCTGTCACGTGGCAGTTTGCATGACGTCAGCCGTTAGCGTGGCTGGCGAATAGATCTATGATGGAACAAGTTTTCGTGGCTGAAGGGTGCGATCCACAATGGGCGAAAAAACCGTGGTTAATTCATTTGTGACGGGGCTTTTACTACGAAGGCCATCCGTCGTGCAAGACTCGTTGGCCACAAAAAAGGGGCCTTCAACCATTAAATCGTCCGTTGTAAAAGCCAACTTTCTTGTAGTGTGTAATATATAGCGTATAGTGTAATATAAAATATAGTGTATAGTGTAATATACAGTGTATAATGTATAAAAATATAATATATAGTCTATAGTGTAATATAGTGTGTATAGTTTTATAGTGTATATATTTTTATAGTGTAATATAATATATAGTGCAATATATTTTCTAGTATAATATATATCGTATATATTTTTATACACTATATAAATATATATAGTGTATAATATATATAGAGGCCACCGCGAGCAGAGAGGGCCCCATTGGCGGCGCCTGTCTCCTGCGACCTGCACCCTAACCCTAACAGGAGGAGGAAGACAAAGCGCGACGATAGTCCTCACCGACATCGGGGACGGCGCGGCCGTGCTGCTCGTGGGCCGGCGAAGGTGAGGAATAAAACTTAGGGGAGGGGCGGGGTGGTGCTCGCGGGCGACCGGAGTTAGGGTTAGGGTGGTGGTGCTCGCCGATGACCGGACTTAGGGTGGTAGGTGCAGGTCGGGGGGGGGGGGTTAGAGGGATGGCCGGCCGACCAGAGACCTCGTTGGTCAGTTGTCACATGGGGCCCACACGAGGCATCACTAGAATTTTGCTATTGTTTAGTATTATTATAGCGAATTAGGTGTACATATTATTGTTTAGTATTATTTTATGTAGAAATATTGTATGCAAAAATGATATTATGTGCATTTTGTAGAAAACTATGGATCCAATCTAGAGAGACCTAGCACAAGAACAAATTCTCAAGGATATGATCCACAACACCCCCAAGGTGATCCACCCGAATCTCCATCGATATATCTGAACCCCTCCGGTGAGGTGAGGAGGTCAACCGAAGTGAGGGAGAATCTGATGGCTCCGATGATGGAGAAGCCGACAACTCCAATGATGGAGAAGCCGACGGCTCCGGTGGACCCTTAACAAAGTCTGACGAGGTATATATATGAAGTCCGATGATCGTAGATGCATTAATTGAGTTGTATATATAAATTGACGAATGTTTCTTCTCTTAGGCCTCCACATTGAGCAAAAAATATTCCAAACGAGGCCCGGCCAAAAAAATTCCCGCATCTATGTGTTATACAATTACGGCGGTATCAGCACTGGGCAAATCGTTGGAACCCGAAAAGGCTAAAAATTTATTTGTACAACAATGCGGAGTTATGGTTAGGGATCACATCCCGATCACCATTCGAGAGTGGCATAAGCCCAAAGGGGAGGAAGAGAGTGAGTATGTCACCGAAAGGTACAAAGAGGGTCTTTGGAATGATCTCATGGCACATTTCACCTTGCCAGAATATGAGGATGATACTGACACAGCTGCATTGAGGAAGAAACTCAAGCAGTGGACTCTTAAGAAGATGGCCAAACTATTCAAGAACTGGAAGAAAGCATTATGGCAAAAGTATCAGAAGGACAAGACTGCTCCAAAATTCAAAGGCTATCTAGCGAAGCAGCAGCCTTATTGGGATGTATTTGTCGAGTACAAGAAGTCGGAACCTACTAAGAAAAAGTTAGAAAAAACAAGAAAAATGTTGTGAAAAATAAATATCACCATCACCTGGTGCCAAGGGCTACACGAATTTCATCCAAAGTGGGATAAAAAGAGAATGAGCTGCTTGCTAAAGGGATCACTCCAGAACCAATACGCGAAGAATGGGATTTGAGGGCAAGAAATTGGTTCCTTGGGCATGGGAGTGAGTATGACGATAATACAGGGGACCTTATTTGCAGTGATGGGATTAGGATACCCAGGGAGACATGGCAGAGAGTGGTGAAAGAAATTAAAGAGGGGAAAACAAAGTTCCGCCTCGATAGAGAGAAACACTTGCTGACGAAGATCCTCGGGAATGACAAATGCGGAGGATGAGTATGAGGCCTTGGCCCTAGTTATACGTGGGAGATTGGGTTTCACAAAGACAAATATACTTATAGAAGCTGAGAGAGAGCAAAGAGGCAACGGGAGGAGGAGGAGGGAGACAGGTTCAACCTGTTGCTAGGAAGAATTGAAAAGTAGCAGCAGCAGATTGATAAAATTAGAGGAGTAGCGCACCTGCAAGATCCTGCACTTGATATTACCGCCGGCCCATCTCAGCGGAGAAGTGGCATAGCTGAATCGGCAGTCCCGTCTAACGATGCACATATGATAGATGGTGGTCCTGGCTACCTCGTGGATGGAATCAAGGAGAAGATATCTTGTGAGCTCCATCAGAAGGTGAAGAACATATCCCTGAAGGTGGCGGTCGGATGTGTTTTACCTTGTCCACCTGACGCACGCTGGCATGGCCGTGAGATTCCAGCTGGCTATGCTAAAGTCATGGTGGATGAAATCTCAATGGGGTTTCACTCAATGGAGCTTGACATCCCTGGACCTGAAGGTGAGAGGACACTCGAAGAAGTACTGGGTGGTATGATTCTATGGTACAAGAACCACATCAAGCTTCCAGGCTCGGCGCCAAGCCCAACACCGCCTCCGAGTCGTTGCATGTCACCTTCACCTCCATCACCTCCAAGAAGCCCACCCGATGACTACGACCACCACAGCGCTAGTCCATCTCGATCTCCGCCGTAGGGTCATCCGTCTTCGCCACCTGCTAAGGACAATAAGCGGAAGCATACCTCGTTAATGAGTACTAACCGACCCAGCAGTCCAAAATGACAAATCGCCCCTCCCAAGAGTACCTCATAAGAATCTTCCCATCAGACCTTACGATTGTACTAACGAGGAAAACACAGCGATTGCAAAGGCCCAATGTGATGCGCATTTTCAAAAGAAGAAACCCAAGCCCGCCCCGGTATACACCGAGAAGCAAAAAGCATATGCACTTGATTTTCTGAACACAAAATCGCAATATGAGTTGCACCATAAGCTAGATGACTATCTACGCACACTTCAGAAGGAAGTGAAGAAGAGCAAATCAAGTAGAAGTGCAATCGGGAGAAAATCAAGTAAAAGTGCAAACAAACCAAGTGCAAACAATCCAAGCAGGAGCAAAGCAAGCTGAAAAAGTAGGGACACTCCCCATCTCGGGAAACATGCCAAACAATTGGTCCCACCCCTCAAGGTGTTATCCAAAGATGTTCCCCAGCAGGATATGGAAGAAGCTGCGAAGTGGCTGGCCTCTATGGGTGTGAGTTGCGAAATTTCTAGGGTCCCAAGACAACAAGTTACCCAAGGCTGATGTAGTCCCTGGATATGTCCCAAGGATGCCTTTGGTCAGTGAAGAGAAGTTCGAACAACTGCCAACACAAATGCGGAGTTTACATAAATGGTACTTGAGAGCCGTAAAGGAGGATAGAATAATGATCGTGGCGAAAGTCCCACATGAGTACTACTTGCGAGCCGACAAGGTCCAAGTTGACTTTTCAGAACGCTTCTAGTTATACAATTTTGATGCCCTCGACAAATCTCTCATGAGTTGCTATTTTCTGTAAGTTGTTGAATTCATTGTCTACATATAAGTTGTTCAGTTTTTCAGTTCATTGCATGTAATTATCCTCATTATATCCTTTTGTACTCTATTATTATGCAGAATGAATATCTAGGAATGTAAAAGAAGGTCACTGACGAGGGCAGCCTCGGCAATGCCCATCGTGATGGACTTGGGGTTTTGCGGAAAAGAGAACGCTAGGGATTTCATCGGATGTCAAGAAAACAATGAAGACAAAGTCGTGTGAATATTGGGAAAACACTCTATTACATGTTGTCCTCTAGATTTTGGTGTACCCTCGCTTGGGCTTCTCCCGTCCTATATATAATCGGTCGGGTCTCAAAGCTGGATGCGGATAGGTTTCATACACGCGTGATTACAATACCAACATAATGCTGGTTTGTAGTTTCTTTCCTAATACAGCAAAAGTCTCTATCGGTTGCTTCCTTGGGCTTTTATCTGGAATCTCTATGGGCCGTAAGCCTTTTACCCAATGTAGGGTAGCCAATAGTGAGCATCCGAGTAATCATACCCATGTCAGTAGCCCCCGAGAATCTACCTGAATCCGCAGTTTTCAGGTTGAGTCTCAAAGTTTTCTTTCTTCTTTCTCTCATTCTATTTGATTTTATTTTTTGTAGGGATTTTGGTACAACGAGTCTGATGCTTCCCACAGATCGAGAATCAGTTAATTGCTCTTGGGCAAAAACAAGATTGACCTACATCATATTCAAGTCCCTAGGCTTGAATCCGGAATTTGTCGCTGGCGTAATTCAGTTCGAGCCGCTGAGGTCTTACCGAATACTGAATTCCAGTTTTCTATATTTTATCGGGTACCCAACGCGTCCGACAGGATTTTGCATCGTATCGTTGATACAGATTTTTACTAGCAGAGTGCATTCTTGTGTGATTACCAGGCCACATAGGACGAATCCTGGGGTCTTACCTTCATGTTTCTGAACACGACATTCGGATCTTTCCCTGCGTCTGAGCATGATCCGAGATTTTTGGCTTGATTGGCGGTTGGCCTGCTAGGCCACCAATCTTTCTGATTATATCAGATTTTTTATTTTACACCGCCTCCCGATGGGAGTAACACCTTTTTTAAGGATACACTAGTGTAAAACTCAAAAAGTCACAATTTGTCAATGTACCTCATACACAACAGAATTTCTATCTGGTGCGGGTTAGCACTCCCGATGGGAGTAGCCACCGAGGCTATGTTCGGATGCCTATATCTGGACATAGGCTCATAGTTGTTGTTATCTCGATGGAAAGTATTGATCTTTTTGAAAAAAGGTTAAAGGTACAAATAACTTATCTCTTTATATATAAGTCAAAAATCAACGGTACATTATTCTTTTAGCGGATGGCTATTTTAGCCCTTTTCTTCTTGACATCTTGGCTGATAAGCCGAACTGTTACTCTTATCACATTTGCAAATAATATTATGCGTAAAAGCGTCGTAGCTGTGCTACGTTCCATGGATTTGAGTAATTTACTCTTGTCTTCCTGTCTTGTAGTCGATATGCTCCTCCAGGAATAACTTCTATGACGATGTATGGTCCTTCCCATGGCGATTCCAGCTTTTTGTGGCCATCTTGCTGAGGCGAAGAACTAGGTCCCCTATTGCGAAGGACCTAGGCCGCAATCTTCTACTATGGTAATTGCGCAGGTTTTCCTGGTACATAGTTGCTCTTTGGAGGGTTTCGTCTCGAGCTTCATCAAGCACATCTACATTATCTTCAAGTGCTTCTCGTGATTCTTCTTCATTATATGCAGCTACTCTTGGCGATTCGTGTGATACCTCAGCTGGAAGCACGGCTTCCGCACCGTGGACCAAAAAGAAAGGCGTCTCCTGAGTCGAATTATTTGGAGTTGTACGTAAACTCCATAGCACGGATGGAAATTCATCCACCCATGCTCCTTTTGCTCTTTCAAGTGGTGCCAGTAGTCTCTTTTTGAGTCCAGCGGTAACTAGTCCATTGGCTTTTTTGACCTGTCCATTTGTTTGTGGGTGAGCCACCTAAGCGTAGTTTCTTTTGATGCCCATCTCCTGGCAGTACTCCTTGAACACATTAGAAGTGAAGTTGGTTCCATTATCCGTGATGATGCTGTTCGGTACACCAAACCAAAATACTATGGATTTGATAAAATTCACAGCCGAAGTTCCATCTTGGGTGGTGATAGGCATTGCTTCAATCCACTTAGTAAATTTGTCGAGTGCTACTAGCAGAAAGACGTGACCTCTTGGCGATGATTTGTGAAGTTTCCCACCATGTCGAGTCCCCACTAAGCGAAAGGCCAAGCCAAGGGTATGGGATTCAGCTCAGCAGCGGGTGCTCCAGGCATTGTTGCTAATAGTCGATATGCTTCACATGTTCTGACAATGTCTTTTGCAGTGAGCCAATAAATCCTGCCCTGAATGCTTTTGCAGCAATTGCTCAGCTACTAGCATGGTGACCACAGACTCCTTCATGTATATCTTTCAGTATAATTTTTCCTTCTTCGGGTGTTACACAATGTTGCAACACACCCGAAATACTTCTTTTGTATAGCTCTCCTTTGATTATCCTGAAAACCTTCGATCGTCGGGTGATTCGCCAAGCTTCTATCACATCCTCTGGTAGCTCTCCTGTAGTCATATATGCTAGATACGCCTGCATCCAAGTTGGTTCAATTAGCATGACCTCTTTGATTTCTTGCTCTTCTTCAATGGCTTCTTCTATGTTCTTGGTTTCTGAAGGAGCCCCGACTCTTTTTGCGGATGCTTGTTTTTCCCTGTTTTTGGTGCTACGACTTCGGAGACTCTTTTCGCTTTTATTGATCGCTCCACTATCTCCTCCCAAAAAAATCCTGGTGGTATTGGTAAACACAATGATCCGATGTTTGCTAGGTTGTCAGCTTCCTCATTGCTTGCTCTTCCTATATGTGATACTTCGCACCCATCAAATTGAGCCTCCATAATGCTATACAAGTCGCAATAAGCAATCATATTTTCTTTGACAGCATCACATTTGTTCATTTCCTGTTGTGCCACGAGATTGGAATCTCCGAAGATTTTTAGGCGAGTTGCACCGCAAGCTTTGGCCATCCGCATGCCGTGCAACAGGGCCTTGTATTCCGCCTCGTTATCGGATGTGTTTGTAAAGCTCATCCGAAGAATATAGCGCATTTTGTCACCTTGAGGTGATATCAGCACAAATCTTGCTCCTGCTCCCTCCGTTCTTTTTGATCCATCAAAGTACATTGTCCAAGCGCTAGAAAGGTCTGGTGGACCCGCACATTGCCATTCCATCCACTCTTTGATGAAATCCGGCAGAACTTGTGACTTAATTGCTTTACGCTTCGAGTAAGTAATATCTCGAGGAGATAGTTCGATGCCCCATAGAGAAACATGCCCAGTTGCTTCTGGATTATCGAGGATGCTTGACAAAGGTGCCTCATTGACCACTATGATCGGGTGCTCCAAAAAATAGTGGCGTAGTTTTTGTGATGTCATAAATACCCCATATGCTAGTTTCTGGTAGTGTGGGTACTTTTGTTTGGATGGCGATAAAACTTTGCTTAGGAAATAAACTAGTCTCTGCACGCCGTTGGTTTTTCCTTCTTCGGGTCGCTCGACGACTAGGACCATACTAACCACCTGATGTGTGGCAGCAATATAAAGAAGCAAAGGTTCCTTTTCTTTTGGTGACACGACGATAGGAGATGTCGAAAGTGTTCTTTTAAGATCTTCAAAGGCACGTTGAGCTTCTTCCATCCATTCGAATTTTTCTGATTTCCTCATGAGGGCATAGAATGGCAGTGCATTTTCTCCTAATCTTGTGATAAAACGACTTAGAGCCGCTACTCGTCCCGCCAGTTGTTGTACTCCTCGTAGATTTGTTGGCTTCTTCATTGTGAGGATTGCTTGTATTTTGTCGGGATTAGCCTCAATTCCTCTAGCTGATACCAAATATCCAAGGAGTTGCCCTGCTGAGACTCCAAAGGAACATTTCTTCAGATTCAGTTTGATGCTAAACTTCTTGAGATTTCTGAATGTTTCTTCTAGGTCCTTTATCAACGCAGATCCTTGGCATGTGGTAACTATGATGTCATCAATATATACTTGCACGTTTGTGCGTATTTTACTTCCCAGGCACTTCTGCAGCATCTGCTGATATGTTGCTCCAGCGTTCTTGAGGCCAAATGACATTGTTGGGTAGCAGAATACGCCATAATTCGTGATGAACACCATTTTCTCCTGATCTTCTTCCTTCATCCTGATCTGGTGGTACCCTGAGTAAGCGTCCAGGAAAGAAATATAGTACATATAAGATGCTAACAGATAAACCTGAGGAGACGTAGGAAAACCTTCTAAGGTTTCTAACGGAGCAAAATTTCTGTGACCACATACTGTTTCCTTACAATTTCAAGTGAGGTTCTTACTCTGTTGTACACATTCACTTTTGCTTACTCGATGTCAAGTGTAATTGATGAGTTACTGATGTATATATAAATGTGTGCAGGTTCCACTAGATTCTGCTAAACATTCAACTTGATAAGGGAATAGTTGAAGTCATGGACCCGTTAAAGAGACACATGGAAGAGTTTAGGGACATGCAATACATGCTCCAGTGGTAATTTTCGTGCTATATCGGTCTTTTTCGTTGATTTCCTGAGATATCAGGTAATAAATAACTCATGCATTCATTTTCTTTACCGGGTAGGGTTTGGAACCTGTTCAAGAGTGTGGTTACGGGTTCCTTTAGTGAGAAAATTATGTTTACTCTAGTCTCGGTAAGTAGTACGTGATATGTCCACGCATCTCTTTACTTCTAGTTTCAATACAATTATGATGCTAGATTATTATTTTGATTGAATTATGTTCTCGTAAAGTGGGTGAGGCAGCCACCAGGGACGAATATATGCGGATTTTACGTTTGCGAGTTCATTCGCACGTTTACCACTGAGCACAAAGATTATAGAGTCGATGTAAGCAATACATTCACAACATTATTTTATTGCCATCACTTTTGTTATCATGACTGATATTCATATTGATCTCCTTTAATTATATAGTTCGGGATCATGCGGGATCAGCTCCTACCAGAGCAACACGTACTAGGAATTGTAGAAGAACTGGCAGGATTTTTGTTGAAAGAGATGGTAGATGACACCGGATAATTTAGTGTGAATAGGCGCTACTGGTGATCCACGACCGTGTAATCGAATAGACGGGCTCTAGTCACGGTAATTGTGGTCTCACGGTAACTATCTAAATTGTATATATTTTTGTATGCTCGATCATAAGACAAGTTATCTTATATATGCACGAATCTGTACAGTATGTGGTAGCATAGAAATATTCGAAAACTATTTTTGAAATAAAAAAAGAAAAAAAATAAAAGAATTCAAAATGAATTCTCTGCCGTGACAGAGAAAGTGCCCAAAATGCTGCCACGGCAGAGAACCATTTGTCCCGTCCGTAAGAGGAATCGGGGCCTCCCCCGTGCACGCCACGGCGGCCACGTGGAGGACTATTTTTCCTTGCTGGTAACTATGTTGGAACTAATGTGTGGAGCTTTAGTCCCGTTTTTCCAGTCTCGATTTCAAAACCGGGACAAAAGCCCCTTACGAACCAGGAGTACAGACGCCTTCTCCACTAGTGATCTATAACTGAAAGGAAGCTGCTCTAGTTCATCGGGAGTTCTCCTTAAACACCATTTCTTCAACGTCCTCTCATTGTCGAGGTGCCGAACTCAAAGGTTGTACGACAACCACTCCCTCCTTGGTCGCTGGTGAGCTGGCACGAGGTGTTATTCCTCTAGGTCTAGGTGTCGATTTGGAGGTCTTCTTGCTTCAAGGTGGTGCGCAACCGCTACTATGCCCCAAGTGACCTTGTCTCGGTGGTACAACAGTTGATCGTGCTTGCAAGCTGTAACATGTTTGGCGTGGAGAAGGAGCTATAAGAAGTCCTCACAAGCAAAGAGCGATGTTGTGGACATGGGCCAAAAATCCCATCAGCAATGATGAATCACTACATTGCCAAATACTGGATGCTGATGTGATGTGATAAATGCGACGGGGATTCTAGCCATGGATATAATATATTGCTAAAAATTAGATATAACCGTTGTCTGATGTGCTTACATCATTTATGATCATTTTCTGACTGTTTCTAATGAGGATTACATGGGATAAAAAAGTTTGGCGTGTCCTACGACCCGGCGGTCCCTGGTTCGGCACCAATATCATGTCGTCATCTTCTCCTCCAGCTCCTACGGTACTACATAAAAGTCTTCCTATTCCTAGAGATATCGGCTTCACAACACCATCGATGGAGCCCCGCTCCAACATCTTCACGGATGTCACATCGTCTCTAGGCTTCCTCCTCTCCCTAAATGATGCAAAATGGATACATTTAGTACATTCAACTAACTTTTTTTGGTATTGTAACAAGAGAGATACATTCAGTTGCAACTCTGTTATTAGCTACTTTCGCAACTAAAATATGCAAAACAGAGTCATTCAATACAATTTAGTACATTCACTGATGTGAAGAACTTAATCTTTTAGTTGTAACAGAAAAGAAGTTTTTTCTTCCACAACTAAAAATAAGTTATTCCCTCTCAATCGTTCAGTGTTGTCATTTAGTATACTGAACTAAAGAGGTAAAATAGTCATTCAACTACAGAGGCAAACAAAGTCATTTAGTACATTCAATTAAAGAGTCAAATCAGATTCATTCATCACATTCACTTATGTGAAGAACTTATGTAATTGGATAGGTAATCTAATTGAACGAAGACATAATCTAGCTAATCATGCAGGTATTCTAATTAAGATACTATGAGTATAGATCTAGGATTAGGGTTTTTACCTTAGGCGAGGACAACTAGCTTAGCATCATCGTCCGACACACCCGGTGCCGGAGCCGCCTTAGAGGAGTTGGAGTCATCATCCTTCTCTTCCACCCCATCCTATTACTCTATTGCATCCTTGCCACCACCGCTGCAACTGACATGGGTATATCCCTTCGGGTACCCACTATTGGTATACCAGGTCCAGCCCAACATGATTGTGGAAAAAAGACAAATAAGCCCAAGATGAGCTAGTGGCTATGAAGTTCTAGGGTTAGCCTTTAGCCTATAACCGAATTAGTTACGATACTTGAGACCTAGCCTCTCATATAAATGCTAGGAGGGGCCGCCGAGGAGGCTCTCTCGCACTCATACACAATCTTCCGAGGCAAGATCCAATCTACACCATAGCCATCTCGGCAAGCATGTAATATTCATCATCAATCACGAATAGACAAGGAGTAGGGTTTTCCCTCTAGGGACCTGAACCTGGATAAATCGTGACCCCTTTTATTGTTTGTTAGCCGACGAATCTACCAACACCCCTCTGTTCCTCTAATCCCAAGTCCATCATGAAGGGAATATGCCCGAGAGGCAATAATAAAGGATTATTATCTTATTCCATGTTTAGGATAAAAGTTTATTTATCATGTTATAATTGTGTTAATTGGAAACGTTAATACATGTGTGTTTAATAAACAAATATATAGAGTTCCTAGTTATGCCTCTCATATAAACTAGCTTGTTGATTAACAAGATGATCAAGGTTTCCTGGTCATGGACATTGGATGTTGTTAATAACGATGTCACAACATTGGTGGAATGATATGATGAACATTCATCCAAAGTATAGTAATACGATCAAAGTCATTATGTTTAAATTACTATAACATCATGCAAAGTAACTTTAGTCCTTAGACCATGAGATCATGTCAATCACTAACACTAGAAGAGTAACTTGAGAACATCAAACGTCACACCGTAACAGGGTGACTATAAAGGTAGATTCAGATGCTCTGAAAGTGTTATGTAGAGGATCATGGATCAAAAGTGGGATTTTTCCATCCCGGTGACGGATAGATATACTCTGGGACCTCTCGGTGATATCACATTGACATAGCTTGCAAACAAATGATCAGATTACTAGAATGTTATATCACGGTAACGAGATCAAACTAGGTATCAGGATACCGATGATCGAATATCGGACATGTAATATATCGCAAGACAAAGGGATTTAGTTACAACGTTAAAGGTTCACATGATCACTAGAGTCATTGTTGAATGTGTGGGAGTCAGTACGGATCTCCAAGTCCCGTTGTTGATTATTGATCGCAGAGGGGTCTCGATCATATATGCATTATTCGCGGACCATAGGGTGACACACTTAAGAGATAATGACACCATTTTGAGAAAATATGATACCATATAAAGATTATGAAAGCCCTGGAATTATTTTGATGGACAAGGGGATTGTTTCGGGTCAAATTGCTAAAATTGATTTTGCATGTAATATCAAAATTTTGCAAGGGATTTTATGTGAATGTTTGTTAATTAAAGTAATTAACAAAATTATGAATAAAATAATAAACATGGTTTTTATTTAATGAGATCTTATATTAAATTTGGTGGAAATTAATGCAAATTGAGTGGAGTTTGTGTTAATGGGAGTGAGCTTAGTGGAAGCTCCACTAACCATTAAGGAGGGAGAGGTGGGGGCACCACCATGCCCATGCGCATGGACACTTGGGGGCTGCCACTCCCCTATAAAAGGAGCTCCCCTCCTCCTCCACTCTCACAACGCCTCATGAAGTATCTCTCTTCCCCTCTAGAATATTCCCCATGTCTTCGAATTAGCGAAGTACATGTTCTCGGTGGCTTTTTTAGAAGGATTTGCTGCTTCTACTGCTTTGCTGGAGCAAGGACTCGGAGGTGGTCGGGGTACCGAATGTGTGTGCAATCACGAACGCACTGCTACTTTGTGGTGCTGGACTTCATCACGATCTTGAGATCAGCAAGTGAACGACTACATCATCCACGAAATCAGATTTTGTTAACAAAGCTTTTCAGTTTTTGAGGGTAAGATCTCTATGGATGTATATACACCCGTTGATTCTAACTAGGTAGATAGATCTTGGTGCTTAGTTGTTCACATTGTAGGATTTTTTTGTTTTCTATGCTGCGAACCAAACACATCAACCATGGGCATTATCATGGAGACCCCATGTTAGCAGCCTCGATCCCTTGGCCATCGTGGGAGAGCAGAGACATGGTTGTGATGGTCCGAAGCTTCATCTGGAACATCACCTATTCGGACTTTCAAATCTGGTGCTCTATGGGGTGATGTGTATGGCCCTCGTCATCGTTGCCTCCCAGATATGGCCGTCAACATGCTCGAAGGTGGCACGACAAAAAAGACATGCAACCTCCATATCTGAATCTGACGAGGGCGAGAAAGATGAGGAGATTGGGGTGGCCGATGGTGGGGTTTGCTCGGGGGTGCTCTAATGTTTCATGATGTACTCCTCACATGGGGAGCTCTGATGGCCGACTGCGGAGCAGCTAATGCCGCTACATCATGCACCGACAATGGTTACCGCGTAGTCGTGCCATGGTTGGTGGAGGAGGATGGGTTCGCCATCGCCGAGCTCGGGAGCAAGAAGGCAGAGCTTAGCTAGTGATGCTCTTAGAGAACGATGGCAGTGTGTGTCTAGGGTTGAAGAGAGTGGGGCGAGCGATGGGAGTGGGGAATTTTATAACTGCTTCCTGCTGGGCTATTAAACTTGGAACAAACAAATATAATTGTTTGTTTGCAATGATGCCTTATCGGCAATAGGATGATAGTCCGACCCATTAGTATAAACATGAGTATGGTCCGCTAATGCATGTAAAATGGATACATGAACTTTGTAGTTTATCTTCACATATTCCAATATATTTGCGTGTTATATATTGTTATATCCATGTTTTACATTGATTTTTGGAAATTTACCAATGATCTCCTTTATTTTGGTTATAACTCTAGAGATAGGAAAACCCTGTTTGGTATTTTTAACGTCTAGTTACCTTCGTGTACTCAAAATGACGTGGGATTTTTCGAGGATTATTTTTTGATGAAAACAAACACCTGGAGCACTAAAACCTCATGAGTAGAGCCCGTAGGCCCAAAAGATCTCATGTGGCGATGCCCAAAGGGGGACCATGCCACCTATGCTCGTTCTCTCCTCGAACATCCATAGTCATCCATCTTGATCTCCAACTCTAAGTTTTGACATAAAAACAGCTATAAAAAGGTCCCCGGCATGATCTCAGAAGAGGTAGAGCAGAAACACAAAAACACTGAAACAGAACCAGAAATAGTAAAGATTGGTGGGGAACTGCCATCGGATCCATCGCTGGTTGGATCTTCACCCTCTCCAAGATAGTCAACATCACCGTCTCCATGATAAACAGGGAGTAGTCCACCTCTGTACTATGGGTTTGTGGTAGTAGCTTGATCTCTCTCTCTTGTGCTATGCTTATATAGAACCATATGAGCTACCCTACATGTTGATTCATCATTGTTGTTCTTCCTCTCCCAACTGAAACTGCACACTTCACTCACATATAGAATAAACCTGATCAAATGCAATTTGGTTTAGACGGAACTTTATTCACAACAAGTTAACCAAGAGTGCCTCAAGTTTCTTCTCAAATTTAGAAAGACAAATTAGATAACCAGAAAATAAATAAGCAAAATAAACAAATGAAATCTTTTTAGTTTTTAGTTTTATACTTAAGAGAAACATCATGCATGAAACAATAAAGTGGAAACCTTTTTGTGTTTTCATTTTCTAGAACTCAATGCATAAATAAACTACGAGGTGAATAATAAAAATATGATATAGACAATAAAAAAGGAAGAGAGGAGATCATACTCCCCCAAGCTTGGAGACTCCCCGAAGCTAGTGTTGGGCCATGCAGAGATAAACAAAAACGTTTTCCCTACGCGGTGAACCCAAGATCCAGCTCAGGTAGAAGGCCACGAGGATTACCACTAGACGTGAATTTGTGGAATCGATGAAGCACGTCTCTTGATGTAGTGCAGTCCTCTCGATCCGTTCCGATCCACGATCGTCAAAGTGCTGATCGCACAGCACCTCCGCTGATATCCACACGTACGAGGAGGAGCGCCGGCGTGGGACTGCTAGGTCCGGTACGGCAGCGACAAGACGGACTAGGGCTAGGGTTTCCAACTCATGGAGTGACCTAACCGTGTTTCCTAAGCACATGTGCCCCAACTTATTGTAGCATCCCAATTGTCTAACAATTGCAATGCTACTAGCCTAGTCTATATATATGCTACTTCCTATATATAATTGTTGCATCATAATTATATCATGCTCATGTCATCATGCCACCTTGCATTTGAGCATCATACAAAACCCTTTTTGTTTTGGTTCTTCTCTCATACGCATCATTAATTGTATTTGCCTCTTGATATTGTATTTGGTTATTGATATATTGTTTAAATGCCCAAGTTGAGTTGGGGGCATATCTTTTATTCCACTCCACCACCCTTTCTTTCACCACCTTATAATTCCACCACCCCATTTCCATGAGCTTGTATTCTATTTTCTTTTGGTATTTAATCTAGCTCATGGGAGATAGGATGGATCTACTTCTACAAATTCTTTTGCTTGGCTTTTATTCCACTTTTGGGAATGCATAAGAATAAATGCCATGAGATTTTATGTTGTTTTCACAAGATTAACACATGGCATTAAATACTTGCATGGGCCATGCAACCATCACCATCTTTTGTCCTCCTTTGGTTTTATTTGTTTTTGAGTGGATCATCTTCTCATCTCTCTCCTTCTCTCAACCCTTTCTTCCTTGCTTTGTTTCTTGCCTTGTGCCATCAAACCTCCTCCACCTCTCTTGTGTAGAGCCTTGCATGAGCTTGTAAGATCATCCCCTTGACCCATCTTTTCTCTCTCTTGATCATGCATACCAAAGCCCTCTCTCACCTAGTCTCTCTCTCTCTTTTCTTTCTCTAACCCTAAACCCTCTCCCTTTTTCTCTCTCTTTAAACCCTACTCCATGATCTACCCTCCTCCATGCCGAAGCATCAACCCCGGACCTAGGCTACCCCATCTACTCCATCTACCACCCCCAAACCCTTTGACACGCTCTCTCTCTCTTTTTCTCTTCTAGCTCTTTTGCCTCTCTCTCTCTATTCACCTAGCAAAAACCTAATCTCTCTCACCTCCCCCTTTTCCTTCTAGACTAGGCCGAGCCACCCTCCTACTCGACCTGGCCACCTCCCTCCCCGCTAGCTCGACCAGACCAGGTGGACATCAAGCTGGTGCACTGTTTTCCTCCTCCCCGACCTCTCTCATGTGCTCGATCGCCCCACCTCCTGCCTATGTCATCCTCCACGACCACAACGCCAACCACCCCCTCTTCCTCCCTTTATCTCCACCCCCGAGCCCCACAGGAACCCTAGCCGCCTCACCCTTCCTCCATCGCGCCGCCTCCACTTGTTTCCCATCCTTCCTCCACCTTACCGTGAGCAGCCACCATGGCGGAAGCTTGGTCTTGTATGTATCGTCCCCGTGGTTCGTGCCGGCGCGCTCCAAGGCCGGGAATCGCTTCGTGGAGCCGCCGCATTCTGTTTGGGAGCCGCAGGAGGAGCCAGAGCCGCCGCGTTCTGCCTCCCCGTCGCCGAACCGAACATATCCGAGAGCGTCACACCGTCGCTCGCGCTCGCTGCCTTCGCCGCCGCCATCCTCGTCCTCGTCGACCACCTCCTGGTGAGCACCCTCCTCCCTGCCTCCCCACCATCTTCTCCATCTCGCTCGCCTCTGCATCGCCTGCACGCGCTACATCCGCTGCGTCGCTTGTCGCGCACCCGCAACAACCGATCGCCACCCAGACAGCAGCAGCCTAGCGTGTATACAGACAACTAGCAGCAGCTCCGCACCTCTCCGTTCTCCATCTTTTCCACGGGATACAGACCATCTCGGACGAATCTTTAAACATGGAATCGCTTCAAGTATGTCCCAGAAACGTGCAGGAGCAAACGTCTTCGAAAACCATGATCTATATCTCTCGCTCTCATCTGCCAAAGTCAGCCCGATCTACCTACCGAAACTGAAGTTCGTCCGACAGTTTGCACCCTTGTTTTCCCCTCTGTTCTTCCCTTTGCCCGGTCCGCTGCGGACCTCCGTTGGCGAAGATCCAAAAACCAAAGTTGTAGTCTGATGTTGGCTCTACAACTTTTGTTTTTGCAGCGTCGCAAAATTCCCGAAGGTTTTCTCGCCATCGTCTTCCGAAGATCAGACCAGCTAGCTTGTTTTGTGACGCGAATATTCAGTTTCGTCAGCCTCGCGGTGAGTTTTGCGCTTAGCCCCTTACTTTTTTCCCGCCTAAACCCGTGCCCCCGGACTGCCCGCGTGTCAGCACACAGTTGGGCCGCGCCTGGATGGACCCGCTACAGTCCCGGGCCCATTCGCCTGTCCCTTTGGCTAGCTAGTGCCGCGGTGAGAAAAGTTCCGCGCGCGTCGTTTTTCTGCCAGCTCAGCGCCTGGCCCATTGTCAGCGGCTCGGGCTAGTTTCACCTGGGTACAAAAAGTCGTTTCGTTTTTCTATTTAATAAAAACAATTTCTGAAAATGTTTTAATATGAGTTAATTTCTGTTTTTAATAATTTTTGTTTTGTAATTCCAAACAATGCAAATAATATATGTTTCTGAATCAGAAAAATGTGAGGATTTCAAATATGCTATTCAAAATAATGTTTGAACACTTTTTCTAAAATTACAATAAAATGCCCTTTTTCTTAATTAATTAATAACTTTTGTTTTATAACTCCGATTTTGACAAATAATATGTCTAAATCGATCAGCTCGACGAGACCTTTCTGTCTATGCATTCCTTGTTCTGTTTTGCAGCATGCATCATATAAATATAAAGAATACAGCAACTTATTTGAGTACAAAATATGATTAAAACTCCATAAAATGCTTATTTCTCGAATTCCACACCTCACCCATGCCATGCTACTTTATTGCCATGCGAATTGTGCATCATTCATCATGGCATGATTGTTTGCTTGTCGCATTTTAATTCATATGATTGTGCACTCTATTTATGTTGGCCCTTGTTTGTTTGGTTCTTCTTCGAATAGACGCTGAGCAGGGGATATATCAAGAAACCCAGGAGCACTACCCAGATCCTTCTCTCGCTTCAACTGAGCTGCCAGGCAAGCACTACCACATGCTTGCATACATATAGTACCTATTGCCTCTACCTTATTCTTGCATCATTGAGTCGCGATTGCATTAAACTGAATCCCAAGTATTGCATAGCCTTTACTTTTAAACCCCACCGAAGCTTGTCCTCCATCCCATGAGCCATTACTACAGGAGTTGTTTGAGCCATGCGGGTCGTAGAACAGCATGTGTAGGGTATGTGAGTGTCTGATGGATAACGAGGTACCTAAACAACTTAACCTGAGTAGTAATGGGATAACTAATGAAAGTGGCACCGGTGAGCAATATCTGCTATTTGGTTTTTCATGCTCACTTGTGTCCCGTAGGACCCCGAGTACTTGATTCCTGTTCCTTGAATATTCGCGCTATCCACATCCGGGAGGCTTATGAACCCCCCTGAGCCAGAGCTTGATTCATTCTTATTTCTTGGGGCCACAAAGTAGTTTGGGGCTTTATTACTATTCTGTACTTATGCCATGCTTTACTGCTTTATTTAAGATTGTGTGAGGAGCACCTGTACTGTTTTGGAAGCAGAGTGTTTTCGCGGTATCGACAAGCCCAGTCACACTTTCGGGTTCCCAGTCGTTTACAGCCACTAACGCAAACCTTGAGTCCGTCTCGGAGCCGGCTAACTTCGTTGCGGGTAGCTTAATGGGGTGGCCCCCTAAAATATTTCTGAATCCTGTGATCGCTTTGTCGTGAATGCCTCGTTGGGTTTTGATTTGGTTTTTCCGAGGTTGATCGAGTGTGTGTTGCTATTTGTGCACCCCTGCAGGGTAAAACTTTCTGAAAGCCGTGTCCGCGGTTATGGACGACTTGGAGCACAGTTTCTCGATCATAGACAAGAATAACTAAAGTACCGCTATTAATTTGACTAAGTACCTGACTAGTAAATAGTGCAACACTCATGGAATGCATAATAAAACTGCCAACGGATGGGGGGGTTGTTCGTCCGCTTCCTCGTCGGTAAGCGAGGAGGAGGATGGATCTGTTAATATTACTGTCATAACCGTTGTTGTTAATTCACGGACATCCGTCTATCTCTGGTTAGGCGGATGGTTAGCGAGTATCTATAGAATTGTTAGGTATTATCTTTTGCTGCAATTGCGTCACCCCAGGTTGTGTCCCCTTTAGAGGCATAAAGACTTGCTGAGTACCCCTAGGGTCTCACACGATAAATGTTTGATTCAGATGAACAGGTACACTCACAAGATGGATACTGGGTGGAGGAGACGGACGATGTTGGCAACGATCACTTGGTGTAGAGATTCCGGGAACGGGGATCCGTGAGATTTGTGGGCGGGATGTGTTTATTTAAGGGCATCTTATGCCGATTTGCTTCTTATCCGTACTTGGATCTTGTTTGCCTCTTCCGCTTGATACTCTGATGTTTGATGTATGAGGAGATATCCTAAACTATTATATCTATCTAGGATATTTGGATCTTGCCGTATGGCGTTGCAATATTTCTATTTCTTTTAGATGGAATGGCTCTGAGGACTATTGTATGGTGGCTTGCATACATACTCATTTGTGTATGTAGTTGATCCCTTCGCCTGCCGATTACGCCGCTCGTTCTTGTCCCGATGTTTGGAAATGGTTAGGACGGCCGAAAGGTCTACCTGTGAGTGGCATTTGGCCCCACCGTACTATTTTAACCATTTCGCTCATCCAGGCTTGTAACTAAGAGCGTAATTCACCGAGGTAGTTACACTTATATAGGGAGTGAAAGTGGGATCCACTCACTTGTGGCCCATTCACTAAAAAGGCACATATTTGTCACAACGAGTCCAACTCGCTGACTAAGTCCATGTCTTATTTGGCTCCAACCCAATAAGGTTTCCTGTTTGGGTCTAACCCAAACTTGCTCCCGCTCTTAAGTGTGTGACCCGACAGGCTCATGGTAACTCGGACACCATCCGAGTCTCACTCAAGATCCATCAGTCGGTAGCAGCTCCTAGCAGAACGTGTCGACTCCCAAGTACCAAAAGTCATGACGACATACCTTTCAATGCGACTTTCGTCTAAGTCCCTTTTGCCTCACGATATACCTTGTTGAACTATAGGCTAATAATTGTCATCCCTTAAATAGTTCGACTCTCTTTTTCGATCCGAGGTAAGTGATTCATCCGACTAACTCTTAGTTGATCGCCTTAGTTAGCACTTAACCGAGTCATGTATGGCCATGATTTCCGAATCATATCTTCCGAGAGGGCCCAGAGAATCTCTCCAGTCGGAGGGGCAAAATCCCATCCTAGTCATTCACATCACGCAGCTTGATTCTCAATCGACCCGAACTCGGCCTTTATAACTGCCCAATGATGGAACATCGTTAGACAAAACCTAAGGAGTGATCTTCAACTCGGATTGTGCAATAACCTCAGGTCTAAGGATTACATTGATTGAGACATACAAATGACGACTTGTTCATTGTATCTCAATATGGGTCAGTCCAACTTGCTAAACTCTTTAGCCGAATCCGTGTAAGTCAGAATAGCATCTCCATGCCCATGACAAGTGGAACCGAGTCATCTGCCGACTTTCACATTGGTCTAAGTTGTGTGTCCAGCACAACCTTAATGACCAAGGACAATTAGTATGAACAACATGAATATGTAGTTCCACAACTGAATCACATATTAAATGATACATATTAGTAGTTCATACATGGATAATAACTTTATGAATACATTGGGAATAACATCATATATGATTGCCACTAGGGCATATTCCCAACAGTCTCCCACTTGCACTAGAGTCAATCATCCGACATCACATTTCTAGGCATCTAATGCCCATGGCTCTCAGGTGCGCCTCATGCTTTGGTTGTGGTAACAGCTTTGTCAATGGATCCGCAACATTTCCATCCATGTGTACCTTGCATAACTTGATATCACCTTGATCCACGAACTGGTGAATCAGGTGGTATCGCATGAGTATATGTTTGTTCTTTTGGTGTTGTCTAGGTTCCTTGGCTTGTGCAATAGCACCATTGTTGTCACAATACACGTCTAACGGATTGGACGAGCCCTGAACCACACCAAGATCCATGATGAAATTCCTCATCCAAACGGCTTTATTTGCCGCCTCTAAGGCAGCAATATACTCAGCCTCCGTTGTAGACGCAGACACCGTCTCTTGCTTGGAAATTTTGTAGCTCACAGCCCCTCCGTTTATCACAAACACGTATTCGCATTGCGAACGAGAATCATCCGATTCAGTGAGATAACTCGCATCCGTGTAACCCCTTACACTGAGTTCATCCTCACCTCCATGAACCAGGAACATATCCTTAGTCCTTCTCAAGTACTTAAGGATAATTTTAGCTGCTGCCTAGTGGATCTCTCTAGGGCCAGCCTGGTATCTGCTCACAACACTTAGAGCATAGGAAACATCCAGCCTAGTACAAATCATAGTGTACATTATGGATCCGACTGCTAAAGCATACGGAATAGCACTCATCCGACTTTGCTAATCAGTTGTCGAAGGACACTGAGTCTTGCTAAGTTTTATGCCATGGGACATCGGTAAGAACCCCTTCTTAGATGATTCCATGTTGAACTTCTTCAACACTTTGTCGAAATATGTACTTTGACTCAATCTAATGAGCCTCCTTGATCTATCTCTATAGATCCGAATTCCTAGTATTTAAGTCGCCTCACCCAAGTATTTCATCGAAAAACTCTTTTCCAATGATTCCTTGGTTTCTTGCAACATCTGGACCTCATTTCCAATCATTAATATGTCATACACATATAATATTAGAAAGTTTACTTTTGATGATCACTCTTGATGAAGCCAAACGATTTGACTACCTCATCAAAGCGAATATTCCAACTCCGAGATGCTTGCTTCAACCCATAAATGGATTTGTGAAGCTTGCATACCTTGTCAGTATTAGTCGGATCGACAAAACCCTCGGGCTATATCATATACACGTCCTTAGTTAAATTTCCATTAAGGAAAGCCGTCTTGACATCCATCTGCCATATCTGATAGTCGAAATAGGCTTCTATAGCTAACATGATCCAGACTGATTTAAGCATAGCTACGGGTGAGAAAGTCTCATCATAGTCAACTCCTTGAACCTACCGGAACCCCTTTGCGACAAGCCGTGCTTTATAGATAGAAATATTTCCATCCATATCAGTTTTCTTTTTAAAGACCTATTTGCACTCGACGGGTCTTGCACCGTCTGGCAGATCAACCAAGTTCCAAACTTGATTTTCATCCATGGACTTTAACTCGAATCTCATGGCTCCAAGCCACGACTCGGAATCAGATCCCACCATCGCTTCCGAATAAGTTGCCGGCTCATCACTGTTCAACAGCAACACATCATGAACACTTTGCAATATGGCTGATCTTCGCAGTGTCGGTGTAGTTGTCAGCTCAGGTACCACAACTGGCTCAGCCTCTAAGGCTTTTGCCGACTCGCTACTGGCCGGTAACTCTCGAATTTCTTCGAGTTACACCGTGCTCCCACTGACTCTCCGACTAAGAAACTCTTTCTCAAGGAAGACGCCGTTCCGAGCAACAAACACTTTGCCCTCTTCTCGGTTGTAGAAGTAGTAACCCAAGGTTTCCCTCGGATACCCCATGAAAATACACTTATCCGACTTGGCTATAAGCTTGTCCGACTGAAGTCGCTTGACAAAAGATTCACAACCCCAAATCTTAAGAAAAGACAAATTCGGTTTCTTTCCAGTCCACATCTCATGTGGTGTCTTCTCTACTGACTTTGATGGTACTCTATTTAGTGTGAACGCTGCAGTTTCTAGACAATAACCCAAAAATGATAAAGGCTGATCTGTCCGACTCATCATTGATCATACCATGTCCAACAAGGTCCGATTCCTCCTTCCCGACACACTGTTTCTCTACGGCATTCCTGGAGGAGTGAGCTGGGGAACTATTCCACAACTCTTCAGATGGTCATCAAACTCATGGCTCATGTACTCGCCTCCTCGGTCCGACCGAAGAAACTTTATTTCTTTCCGAGTTGATTATGTACCTCATTCTGAAATTCCTTGAACTTTTCAAAGGCTTCTGACTTATGTTTCATCAAGTAGATATATCCATACCTACTCAAATCATCAGTGAAGGTAATGAAGTACACATAACCACCTCTGGTTGTCGTGCTCATCGGGCCACATACATCACTATGTACTAGTCCCAATAAGTCGGACACCCTTTCACAACTCTTTGCAAAAGGTGTCTTGGTCATCTTGCCGAGTAGGCAGGATTCACATGTGTCGAATGACTCCAAGTCGAATGAAGTTAGAAGTCCATCATCATGGAGCTTCTTCACGCGTTTCCAACTTATATGACCAAGCCGATAATGCCAAAAGTAAGTCATATTCAGTTCATTTGGCTTTAACCTTTTCACATTTATATTATGGATAGATTCACCATCAAGATTCAAAATAAACAACCCGTCCCGGACGGGTGCAAAGCCGTGAAACATATCATTCAAATAAAAAGAACAACCATTATTCTTAATATTTGGCTCATAGCCTTGTCTCATCAAACATGAGGCAGAAATGATGTTTCGACTAAGCACTGGAACATAATAACAATTATTTAGCTCCATTAAGAATCCGGAAGGTAAATGAAGTTGCATCGTGCCGAGTTCCAACGCAGCGACTCTCGCTTTGTTGACGACTCGAATGTCAACCTCGCCTCTTCCCACGCTCCTAGTTCTTACCAATCCATGCAACAAGTTGCAGATGTGAATGACTGATCCGGTATCACATACCCAAGAACTACCAGGTGCATCAACAATATAGATGTCTATCATATTGCAAACAAGTGTACCTAAGACGGAAGTCACACCACCACTCTTGGCTTTGTCAGCCAAATACTTTCTGCAATTCCTCTTCTAGTGGCTATCCGACTTGTAATAGAAACAAGTGGATCTGGCTGCAGAAGATGGCTTAGTCCCTGAGGAAGCGCTTTGGACCGGGTCCTCGGCCTTACCTCCTGACTTTGCCTTTTTCTTCTTAGTCCAAGAACTCCTTTTGAACTTAGCCTTATTCTGCACCATCAACAGTTGACTGGCGCCTTTCTTGAGATCCGCCTCAGCCTCCTTGAGCATCCCATGTAATTCAGTGAGCTTCTTATCCATACCATGCATGTGGTAGTTCGATATGAACTGACCATACGCACTAGGAAGAGAGTTCAGAATTATGTCCGTAGCGAACTCTTCGCTAATGGGGTAGCCAAGCCTTTTCAGAGACTGCACGTAACCAACCATCTTGATCACATGCAGACTCATCGGATCGCCATCCTTAAGCTTGCAGCTCAACAAAGCCTGAGATACTTGATACCTCTCAGTATTTGCCTGAGCCTGGAACATACATTTGAGGCTTTCGATCATATCGTATGCCTCAGCATTCTCGAACTGCTGCTGCAAGTCCGGTTCCATGTGAGCAAGCATAAGACAGCTAATCTCTGTAGACTCATCACAAGTCCTACAGTAGGCATTGGTGGCTGCGACAGTCGCACTCTCATCCGACTCATCTGGAAGTGGGTTGTCTAGGACATGGTCCCTTTTTTCTTGCTTGAGAACAATTCTTAGATTACAATACCAGTTGGTGAAGTTAGTTCCATTTAGCTTATCTTTCTCTAAGATGGTTCTAAAAGCAAAACTGGATAACTGAGAAAGACTGCTAGGTGCCATTTATCTACAACAGAAAAGTATGCAAAAACACTTAAGACATGTATTCACAAAAGATCAAGCATATTAAACACTTTAGTATGTATGCTCCCACTAGAACCAACAGCCCTTCAATGGTTACTAAGTGATTCAGGATCGTAAATAAGCAAGTTGACTAGTGAGCTTTAGCATCACCGCTAGTCGTCAAGTGATCTAGGTAGACAACTCCTTGTCAATCGCATCTCATACGACTCCTGTTTGACGGGTGGCATCACATGCCCCGGCTCCCATCCGACTTTTCCCCGAGTCCCACAATCGTTGTGATAGACCCGTCTATATTACCAAGTGCTTCCACTGTAAGAGTCCAACTCGAACCCACCTAGTTAGAAAGAATTCATAGCACCTCAATTTTATGAGCCCACTACCAAAAATGTCCGACTTGTGATGACACAGCACTGACGGGGAAACCGACTAGACCTTCTTTGAGGGATTATTTTATATCAACCATCTAATAGAGGTAAAACAGAGACATAACAATAACACAAAATAAAGCAATTATAATGTGAAATGGTATGGCTCTCTTTATGGTGATCTCCATCTCCACAAGGTCTATAAACCGACTCATGCCAACTCTTGTCATGTGTCGCCTTACACCATATAGCCGACTTGCACATCGACTTGCATGCCATCCAAGTTCTCCAAATAGTTACACTAGCGAGTCACATAGAGAATCCGACACGCAGATTGTTATACAATAAGATGACAGCACCTAGGCTCCAGCCGGCTGACAAAAAGCATGATACGCAGATCATGTATGGATTACACACATCACATGAACATAAGCCATACCATTCACAACATCATCCTTCAAAAACAAGTTATGCATAGATACGATATCTACCGGTGTTGTGAATCTCGCAAAGACATCTAAGATGCTACGACAGGGCGAAACCGGTGGTGCCACTAGCCAGATAGCGGGTGGGGATCGAAGGAGCAGCACCCAATGATTTTATTTTTGAGAAGGAAGATCTCATCTGTATTCTGAACATGTATTTTGTCATCGGATAAATTTTTTTACCCAAATCCGATCCGGACTCCGATCCGACTAAACTCTTTGATCTTCGATCACCGCATCCGGATTTATGTGTCACAGTCTACCCCGATGGTGGAAACCGACCGGTAGGTGTATGTCGTTCCATGACCTCCACATTATGATCACGGAAACTGAATCATCCAATTCCCCGAGTACAGTTGATCCAATCAACTTCGTACAAAACCGATCTGTCTCATAGATTGACCACCAAAACAACAATTTGATCCAATCTAATGCCAACCGCATATCACATATGCGCAAACTCGAGCCTAAAACCAGAAGCTACGGCTCTGATACCACTATTGGGCCATGCAGAGATAAAAAAACTTTTTCCCTACACGGTGAACCCAAGATCCAGCTCAGGTAGAAGGCCATGAGGATTACCACTAGACGTGCAGTTGCAATATCGATGAAGTACGTCGCTTGATGCAGTGCAGTCCTCTCGATCCGTTCCAATCCATGATCATCGAAGTGCTGATCACATAGCAACTCCACTGGTATCCACATGTACGAGGAGGAGCACCGGCGTGGGACTACTAGGTCTGGTACGGTGGCGACAGGATGGACTAGCTCTAGTGTTTCCAACTCATGGAGTGACCTAACCATGTGCCCTAAGCACCTGTGCCCCAACTTATATAGGGAGTGAAAGTGAGCTCCACTCACTTGTGGTCCATTCACTAAAAAGGCCTATATTTGTCACTGTGTGTCCAACTCGCTGACTAAGTCCATGTCTTATTTGGGTCCAACCCAATTAGGTTTCTGGTTTGGGTCTAACCCAAACTTTCTCCCGCTCTTAAGTGTGTGACCCGACAGGCTCATGGTAACTCGGACACGATCTGAGTCTCACTCGAGATCGATCAGTCGGTAGCGGCTCCTAGCAGAACGTGTCGACTCCCAAGTACCAAAAGTCATGACGACATACCTTTCAATGCGACTTTCGTCTAAGTCCTTTTTGCCTCACGATATACCTTGTCAAACTATAGGCGAATAATTGTCATCCCTTAAATAGTTTGACTCTCTTTCTCGATCCGAGATAAGTGATTCATCCGACTAACTCTTAGTTGATCGCCTCGGTTAACACTTAACCGAGTCGTGCATGACCATGCTTTCCGAATCATATCTTCCGAGAGGGCCCAGAGAATATCTCTCTAGTCGGAGGGGCAAAATTCCATCTTAGTCATTCACATCACGCAACTTGAGTCGTAGTCGACCCGAACTCTGCCTTTGTAACTGCCCAGTGACGGAATAGCATTAGACAGAACCTAAGTCGGTGATCTTCAACTCGGATTGTGCAATAACCTCAGGTGTAAGGATTACATTGATTGAGACATACAAATGACGACTTGTTCGTTGTATCTCAATATGGGTCAGTCCGACTCGCTAAACTCTTTAGCCGAATCTGTGTAAGTCGGAATAGCATCTCCATGCCCATGACAAGTGGAACCGATTCATCTGCCGACTTTCACATTGGTCTAAGTTGTGTGTCCAACACAACCTTAACGACCAAGGACAATTAGTATGAACAACATGAATATGTAGTTCCACAATTGAATCACATATTCAATGATACGTATCAGTAGTTCATACATGGATAATAACTTTATGAATACATTGGGAATAACATCATATATGATTGCCTCTAGGGCGTATTCCCAACAGCTAGTAGTAGCGATATTGATCCCAACTACTCGTTCTGGACTCGTAGTAATACGGAGTAGGTCCCCATGATGGAGACTCCTAAGGTGCGGACGTGATTTCCCAAGGAGAGGGAGTCTCGCCTGGAGCTTTCCACTTGTTTTTTAACCTATCAAACTAATCAAGACGAGGAAGGTATGTGGTGGCAAAGTTGCCACTCCTAATCATGTAACAGTAAGAGGAGAGACCGTCACATAAACATTCCAACATGCCCATTTTTCCAAAATAGATTAATCTATCCTTGTGAACTCCTCAACTAGGATTAAATTGTCAACAAAATTCATGTTATCCTTAATGTAATCAAAGACCACAGTGGCTATTGCTCCACAATAAAGAGGTGTACTATTATGATGTGATGCGGCATAGGATAAAGTTCTAGAAAGCATAACTCCCAAATTTTATTGCGATCTCCTACCTTTTTTGCACATTTTAACAAACGCAAAACAAGATGTGCAAGCAGATGAGTTATCTCTAGCTAGGAATCCCTGATGACCCACAAGTATAGGGGGTGTATCGCAGTATTTTCGAGGGAAGTGAAACCCAATTTATTGATTCGACACAAAGGGAGCCAAAGAATACTTATCAGCCTTAACAACTGAGTTGTCAATTCAGCTGCACCTGGAAACAATCTTGCTCATGGCAGTTTATCAGTAGCAACAGTTTTGTAGTAGGAATAGTAAAGTAACAGGAGTAGTAAAGCAAAGACAATAGTAACAAAAGCAGTAAACAGTGGGATTCGAGTGCGGTAGGCATAGGGATGGATGGAGGGGCGTTGCATGGACAAGACAATTCACATAGCAATCAGAACATAGGGCAATTGCAAATAAATAAGATAAAGCACCCAAGTACTAGACAATCCTAGGCATGTGTTCCATATATAGTCATACGTGCTCGCAATGAGAACTTGCACAACATCTTTTGTCCTGCCAGCCCGTTTGCAGTGGGGCCTCTAGGGAACTACTGGCAATTAAGGTGCTACTTTTAATAAAGCACCGGAGCAAAGCATTAACACTCCGTGAACACACGTGATCCTCACATCAAAGCCTTTCCCTTCCGGCTACCCCGATTTCTGTCACTTCGGGACCATAGGTTCCGGAAAACGACGTGTGTAAACAACTTGTAGATAAGACCCAAAACAATACTATCATGATGAATCAATAATAAGTTCAAATCTGAAATCATGGCACTCGGGCCCTAGTGACAAGCATTAAGCACAACAAGGTTGCAACAAAGTCATAAAGCACTAATAGAGATACTAGGCACTATGCCCTAACAATCTGATGCCATTACATGAACGATCTCATCCAATCCCTACCATCCCCATAGCCTACAGCGGGGGATTACTCACTCATAGATGGAAGAAACATGGATGGTCGATGAAGATGATGGTGAAGATCGATGGAGATGGCTCCGGGGCACTTCCCCGTCCCGGCAGGGTGCCAGAACAGAGACTTTCTGTCCCCCGAATCTCCCCTTCGGTGGTGGCGGCGCAGCGGAACTTTTCGAGGAAAAACGTCGAACCCCCCGAAGTTTTTAGGTCAGAAATCTTCTTATAGGCGAAGAGGGAGACCGAGGGGGTGCCTGGGGGGCCCCCACCACCCCCTGGCGCGGCCTGGCCTGGCACTATGGCTCTTGTTAATAGGTTAATAGCAGAAAACAGGCAGCTGACACTATGGCTCTTGTTAATAGGTTAGTCCAAGAAATCATATGAAAAGTACTCCAAAGTGTGGACAAAACACAAGAAAGTGGATAAAACCAAGCATGGAGCATCAAAAATTATAGATGCATTTGCAATGTATCAACATCCCCAAGCTTAACTCCTGCTCGTCCTCGAGTAGGTAAGTGATAAAAAGAAATAATTTTTGAGGTGACATGCACCATCAAAGACTTGATCAAAGTACTTGCAAAACATTTAAAGCTGGGAACATAGTACTTCAATCATAACATGAAAGACAAAGTTCTAGCAATAAGACAAAGAAACTATGATGCAACATGAGAAGGCACAAACAAAAGATTCATTAATAACAATGCTTTGCAAGACATTTGTTTGTTTCGCATAAAGAAAACATAGCATATAGGCATTCATCTTGTCCCTCAATAGAGTAGCAAAAATAAATGCATAGGACACCTTCAAAGTTTACAAGAGTGACTAGATACAAATAGTTTAAAACAAGCAGTATCAAGGTATGCATCAATCAACAAGTCTTGGGACAATGCACATAGAACGAAGAATGGCCACTATGCTCTCAAGAAAGTGATCAAAGAATAAGTGGAGACTCAACAAGGAAATGAAAAGGTTTTGAATAGTTTGAAAGGCTTCCAAATGCTGAAAGTATGGTACTCATTAGCTTTGAGATCTCATTGCCCCTATCATAAGCATCTTTAATGTGGTTAAGGTGAAAGTGACACAACTAAGAGGATATGCTTGACAGTTATAAATTGAAGTCTCATGCCCCTTACTTACGAAGACCGATCCTCATGCTACTCAACTTCAGTCACAAGTAAGCTCTTGTCATTGTAAGTATATACGTATCATAGAGGACCGCCAACGGGGTACCCCTTGCACATGACACGGGAGCTATCCCATGATCAAAATGACAAGGCAAGCAGACAATAAGCATCTCAGCGATCTTTTTATTTACTATGTGCATAGATTTTTATAGAGGATGCTTCATAGAATGCTCATTATGGTTATGCTGCAAGTTTCCACCATGATTAGGCATGGCTTAGGCTAGCGGCGCAAGCATTTCTCTAACATACATACAAACTCCATGATCTTACAATTTCCACTTTTATTTCACACTGCCGGGATCCATAAGCAAAATAACATGATATCAACTAGGTACAAAGTACCAATGAGTGTTGAAAGCGGTCCCCATGATACATGGTTCTGCTAACTTCAACTCATAAAGCGCAAGCATATGCACAACAAAGAAGGACGCAATGGTTCATGTTTATTAAGTGCAAGAAAATAAAGTGTGCCATCAAGTTTGTGAGAGCTTTACTAACTAACTTTCTCATAACAAGCAAACATTTTATTCGGAAGAAAACAAGGCATATTGAATATGCACGGAAGTAGCAAATGATGCTAATAGGTAGGTATGGTGGAAACTTTGGCAATAATTGGTTTAAAGGAGTTGGAAACTTGAGTAAAACATACTCGGTGTAAGTGAAGGCTAGCAATAGTAAGGGAGCGACAAATGAGAGAACAATAATGTCCATAATCATGCAGAGCGACAAAACATCATTGATCAAAGCATAAAGTGATACTACAAGTTGAAAACTAAAGGATCATAAAGGCTTATGGTGACTTTGTATAGTCATAACATGGTGTGAACATGTGCCAAGTCAACCCAAATAAAGCATTAAAGGAGAAAACCACTATACTATGCTTTAATATGCTAAAACAACGCATGATTCATCCAAGGCACATTAAGCAATCTCAATTGTTTATAACAAGTCATGCTACAACAAAGAATACTAAGCATAAAGCCAAAACAATATCAAGCATGGCATGACAAAGCATAGGCCACAGTCAAAAACAAGCTCTCTTTACCACTTAAGCATGAGCTTTCCTATTCTTTTCCAAACCAAACCAAACCAAACTATTTAAACACCAACGTATGAAAGGGGAGGTACAACCAATTTATTCAGCAAACTAAGCAAACCACACAAACTAAAAACCAAAATGAAAACGAAAAAGAAGATGCTCCAAGAACAACACAACTGTGCATGAAACAATAAAAATGAAGTGTTTGGAAGAAACCTGGGATTTTTATTGATGAAGAAGGGGATGCCTTGGGCATCCCCAAGCTTTGACGCTTGTACTTATTGGATATTTCTTGGGGTGACACGCGTGGCATCCCTAATGTTGAGCTTTAGTCCATCCTTCATCTCCTTACTCATTCCTTCCATACACCTGAAATTGTTCCTTCATACAAAACTTCACACAATCTCATTAGCAGCATTAGTGCACTTAAGATAAATAAGTCTCAAGGTTCAGTTCCAACACCAAATAAACTTCCATTAGAACACTATCTACTGTAGAAATTCCTTCAAAAAGCTCAATTCCCCAAAAGAACTCAAAAAGGAACCCACAAGAAGCAAATGCAGAAAATGGCAGAAATCTGTCAAAACAGACCAGCAGGTAAAGACGAATTTGTTTGAAGACCTTCTGTTGCTCAAAGAAAAAAGTGTTGAGCTAACTAAAGTTAGATAACAACCTGGGGCAGAAGCAAAAAAAATTACAGCTCAATCCAACATACAGAGATCTCTCAGGAATTTTTACGGTGAAGCACAAAAATCTGTTTCGGGACAGCAACTTTCCCAATCATTACTTCACTCTCATTAGAGGTTACTCTTGGCACAAAAAGCAAATAAAAAGGATAACGAGTGGTTATTACAGAGGTAATAACTTCCAAGACTCAACTAAAACTCTTGGGTTATCTCCCAACAAGTACTTTTTTTAACGCCTTTAAGTTAGGCAAAAGCAAAAAACTGAAAATGGATAAAATAGAAGTAAGCGTAGATAATCATGGTGAAAACATTGTTTTGTTCTATGAAATCCTTTTGTTAACAAGGTTGATCAGGTCTTGCTACCAAAAAAATTCCATATGAGACAAAACATTGTATTCCACTAATGATTATGTTACCTCAACCTTGATAGCAATGGTCCCAATCATAATAGTTTCAAATTTTTCTCTTGGTATGGGACAATATATTTCTCCAACTTGAATGCCCTCAACATGTTCAATTGAATTCAAAACCATAAGTACTTATTCTTGGGGAAATAGATAGTATGTTCCTTGTCATTGGCATTGAAGTTCACCTTCCCTTGATTACAATTAATAACAGTTCCTGCAGTATTTAAGAAAAGGTCTCCCAAGAATAGTAGACATATTATCATCTTCAGGCATAAAAGTTTGAGAGGATGTTCTCATAAGAAATATGAAGTGAAGTAAAAGAGAGCATCAAGAAGCAAATCCAAAACACATTTAAGTCTAAACCACTTCCTATGCATAGGAATTGTGTAAGCAAATAAATTCACAAAGAACAAAGTGACAGGCATAGGAAGATAAAACAAGAGTAACTTCAAAACTTTCAGCACATAGAGAGGTGTTTCAATACCATGAAAACTTCTGCAACCATATTTTCCTCTCTCATAATAATATTCAGTAGCCTCATGAATAAACTCAACAATATAACTATCACATAAAGCATGCTTTTCATGATCTACAAGCACTAGAGCTTTATCATAAACATCTTCAAAAGAAACCTCGGGAACATAACATTCATCCTCCTTTAGTAAGCAAGGGGGACAATCGAATAATGTAAGGGATAAAGAGTTACTCTCATTAGAAGGTAGGCATGGGTAGCTAATCCATTCTTCCTCCTTTTGTTCATCACTCTCCTCCTCTTTTTCATCTAATGAGATTTCAGGTTCATCAATTTCTTATTCCATAGGATCCTGCAAGGCATTAGTCTCTTCCATTTGTGGAAAGCATCTATTAAAATATTCAAGAATATAGTCATTTTCATCCTTGTAATTATCAAAGCAAAATTTAAGCATACCATACACCTCATATTTGTAAGGTGAATCATCAATATTTTCAAGAAAACTAGCAAGTTCAAAAGCACCCTTCCAAGCAATAAATTCTTCAATTTGTTCAGCATCATAAAAGTCATAAATTCCTTTAGCATAGGAAGATATGGTATCATTATCACTATACTCACATTGAAAAGGGAGGTGTTTATACCTCTTTCTGCAACAAGACTCATCATAGCAATACGTAACATTATAAGTAGAGCACACGTTTCTAGCAATGGTATACAATCTATCAATTTGTTCCCATAAGTGTTTCCCTTTTTGTGACAAGCGGTGTTCCTTATAATAATCTTTTTGATCTTCCGTGAACCCACCTTGCCAATAAGATTCAGTTTCAAAGAAACCAGCCATTGACATCAAGCATGATAAAGCAAGACAATAACAGACCAATGAAAACAACAACTAGAGTAGGAACTAATTTTTTTTGTATTTTTGATAAAGAAACAAGCAAACAAGGAGAAAGATAAACTTAGCTTGAACAATAGTGATTCCAAGTGAACTTGATAAATAAAGCTATGCTCCCCGGCAACGGCGCCAGAAAATAGTCTTGATGACCCACAAGTATAGGGGGTGTATCGCAGTATTTTCGAGGGAAGTGAAACCCAATTTATTGATTCGACACAAGGGGAGCCAAAGAATACTTATCAGCCTTAACGACTGAGTTGTCAATTCAGCTGCACCTGGAAACAATCTTGCTCACGGAAGTTTATCAGTAGCAACAGTTTTGTAGTAGGAATAGTAAAGTAACAGGAGTAGTAAAGCAAAGGCAATAGTAACAAAAGCAGTAAACAGTGGGATTCGAGTGCGGTAGGCATAAGGATGGATGGACGGGCGTTGCATGGACAAGACAATTCACATAGCAATCAGAACATAGGGCAATTGCAAATAAAGAAGATAAAGCACCCAAGTACTAGACAATCCTAGGCATGTGTTCCATATATAGTCATACGTGCTCGCAATGAGAACTTGCACAACATCTTTTGTCCTGCCAGCCCGTTTGCAGCGGGGCCTCTAGGGAACTACTGGCAATTAAGGTGCTCCTTTTAATAAAGCACCGGAGCAAAGCATTAACACTCCATGAACACACGTGATCCTCACATCAAAGCCTTTCCCTTCCGGCTACCCCGATTTCTGTCACTTCAGGACCATAGGTTTTGGACAACGACGTGTGTAAACAACTTGTAGATAAGACCCAAAACAATACTATCATGATGAATCAATAATAAGTTCAGATCTGAAATCATGGCACTCGGGCCCTAGTGACAAGCATTAAGCACAACAAGGTTGCAACAAAGTCACAAAGCACTAATAGAGATACTAGGCACTATGCCCTAACAATCTGATGCCATTACATGAACGATCTCATCCAATCCCTACCATCCCCATAGCCTACAGGGGGGAATTACTCACTCATAGATGGAAGAAACATGGATGGTCGATGAAGATGATGGTGAAGATCGATGGAGATGGATCCGGGGCACTTCCCCGTCCCGGTAGGGTGCCGGAACAGAGACTTTCTGTCCCCCGAATCTCCCCTTCGGTGGTGGCGGCGCAGCGGAACTTTTCGAGGAAAAACGTCGAACCCCCCGAAGTTTTTAGGTCAGAAATCTTCTTATAGGCGAAGAGGGAGACCGAGGGGATGCCTGGGGGGCCCCCACCACCCCCTGGCGCGGCCTGGCTTGGCCCGCGCCACCAGGTGGTGTGGCCACCCCAGGGCCCTTCACCGTCTCGTATTCTGGCTCCTGGAGTCTTCTGGAAAAATAGGCACTTTGGCTTTTGTCCCGTCCAATTCTGAGAATATTCATTTTCTGACTTTCCTGGAACCAAAAACAGCAGAAAACAGGCAGCTGGCACTATGGCTCTTGTTAATAGGTTAGTCCAAGAAATCATATGAAAAGTACTCCAAAGTATGGACAAAACACAAGAAAGTGGATAAAACCAAGCATGGAGCATCAAAAATTATAGATACATTTGCAATGTATCAATCCCCTAAGAAGAAATAATGCGAAGTATCTAAGCCCAGGGTGCTGAATGTGAGTGAGCTTTCATCTATGGATCTCGTCAGGAACATCCATACTAATGGTCCTCCAAAATGCTCTAAGTTTATTACCAGTGTCACTAGGGACTTCATCCCATATACCAATTTTGGGAGGTGCACAACACGACACAAATTATCCAAGATCATAGTGAGCCTCTTTCCTAGCATGAAAATTTTAACATCAAAGGTGACTATGGCTTCCTTGCCTCTCTTACCTAGATTTGGTCTCTTGTGATCAAACTTGAAGGTGGTGAGGAACTCTCGGTTCAAGTCAACATGGGTTTTCTTCTCATATTCGGAGAATTCAAACAACCTTATGGTAGCGGTGAAGTGGTTGAAGTCATCTTACAGCCCCAATTCCTCGGCACCTAGGGTTCTTGCCACCTTGTGTTTACACACCCAAAGTCGCCACCTTGAAGAGCATCTCTTCTTCCCAATCCTCGGTGCCCTCATAGTTCAATGACACTTTGGTCGCATGCCTCCTAATCCTTCCAAAATATGAACTAAACAAGCCCTTTCATTTTGTTCATGGTGTTGGTAACCTGGTCGAGTTTTGAGTGGAGAAGACGAACTTGGGTAACTGCCCTCCACCGAACTCCCCTTATGGTCCCAATGAGGACAAGTGGCAGGACCACCCTTCCAGGTCGCGCCACCATGTCTCTTTCTCCCCCCAGGGCCCCCTTGCAGTCCCCCTTTGGAATGGCGGCTCCTTTGCACAGAAAAATGACCTAAGAATTTTCTTGGATTTGTTTTGAAAATATTTTCCATGTAGGAATTTTCAGGACTCAAAAAATGTCAAAACCAGTTATTAAATAATTAAGAAAACTTAAAAGTCGTGAAGGAATTCAAATAAACTTTAAATCTACAATAGTAAATATTAGAGTAAATAATAGTGCTAGCTTATTTCGGCTCAAACTGCTATCCACGTCGCCCCGTTTCTTTTCGATCATGGGATAGATGCCCAAAAGAACATGCAGCAACATTGCAATGGAGCCCCACTGCAGGCGAGGGCGAAATATTCTAGATCGCGAATGGGTGTCGGGTGCGTTCTTGTACCCTGCATCACCGGATGGTGGACTGCACGTGTCATGGGACCGTTGTCAGCGTACACAGATAGTACCATGCGATGTGAGAGGTGTTCTCGGTGCAGCATGCCTCCGCACACTCCGGGCGGTGGGGCCCGCCGAAATACGACGTGGAGCCATGAGCCCATGCCGACTGTGGACTCTCGCAGTCATGGGTCCTGCCGAGAGCCGACGTGGCATCCTGATCCCATGTCGGTCGCGGTTTCTCGTGGTCATGGGACCCATCAAAAGCCGGTGTGGCGCCGTGAGCCCATGTCGGCCTCGGTTTCTCGTGGTTGTAGAGGCTGATCAGAGCCGACGTGGCGCCGTAAGACCATGTCGGTCGCGGTTTCTCGCGGGCGTGGGTCCTGTTCATTGTCGAGCTAGAAGTCTAGATAGTAGACATGGCAGCGTCACTTATCGCATACAATAGTTCTGAAGGATAAGAGCGTTCATGTTCATAGCCGATCTAACAATGTAGACTCCTTCCGTGCGCGGGTTATCGTGTCCTCTTGCTCAATTGTCAGTGTTATTCCCAGCGAGGTTGTCTTGTAGGTACCACTAATGTGAGGTTTTAGTGAGGAACACATCTAGTATAAAACAGTTATCTTGGTTATTTGCGTACGCATTACGTTAGCTAGGTCCTCTCCTCCCCGCGTATGCCATGCTTCCCCACATCCTCGTGGCCATACACATGTGTTGTATGGTGAGTAAACCTATAGCCGACGATACTGGAGCCCACGCAGGTGATGCAAAACGAACTAGCGACGCTAGGATATGGCAGGATGAACGGAAGACTTAGCTCCGATGACGTACGGTGCGAGACCTGGGAGGCGAATTAGGCCGACCTGGTCCTAGCCTCCCGCGCTTCAGTGAAGTTGTAGGCTAGGGCTTGGTCTTGCTTATTTTGTTTGGATTACATCACTAGTGGTGGAGGTTGCAGATGGAGGTAACTATCCTCTTCGGTTTCAGAGTCTCCTTCCTCATGCTCTTCGAGAGATAGCTCCACAGGTAGACGCTTCTTCTTCGGCGGTGGAGCTAATGTATTGTTCCTTGCGTGGTAAGTCATTTTATTTCTTATTATCTACTATTGTGCTCTTTATTTTTTTTGTATTTCAGATAGCGGAGGACACGGCAGGTGGTGCAGAAGGACACGACAAGATGGTTATGTTAGGAGTTGTAGCGATGTTTCTGACTCTCAGGTATGTTCGTGTCCTCGGTTCCTCCGTCTTATTTTTTCAAAGAGTTTCTCTACTACACCAGGTTACCTAACTCTCTCTCTCTCTCTCTCTCTCTCTCTCTCTCTCTACCAGTTCATAGGACACGGAGATCAGCAACAGATCAATGGCTTCGTAGATGGCAATGATTCATAGACGGGAAAAGCACCCCACGTTCTCGGTGGGTGCGGTTGTGCGTCTTCATCGCTCAAGTCATCGGCACCTATGTAGGACGTTTTCGCTATGACATTGCCCAAAAGTCTTTCTTTTTAGACTCATTTTATTTGCGTGATGCAGATTTACGCATCAGAGAGTTGGGTCGGTGGCAGGCGCCTGATTCCCTTCGTCATTGGCTAATGCTATGCCCACTGCATCACCACGGCGGCGTCAAAGGTGAATATGTAGGTACATCAACATGTATATTTTTTTGGGTAACCTGTATATCTTTAATAGCTGATTATGTTTTTCTCTTTCTATGTCAACCAACGATGGGTTCGGGGCCAATGAGAGAAGGTGGAGTGGCCTAGAGTAGTCGAAACGCCATTGACAGAACCTGGAGCAGCCAGATCAAGGACGTGTTCCTTCCAAGAAGAGATAGGCAGTTGTAGCAATGACACCAAAGCAGACTCGATGATGATACGAGATGTAGCAACTCTGGCGCAAATAGGGAAACAAACATGGACAATGTTTTAGATAGATTTAGCTTTAGTTAGATTATATTTTCAAAGTTTTTTCATTTATCCTTTGCGCGTCTTGGACCTATTATCTGTAATAGCTACAAGTATAAGATTTACCAGTGTTCTCGTGGACGGATGTTGTATCTGTTCTTCGATGATATGATATTAATCCGTGTGTAATCCTCAAACTTGCTATTCACTAAGATAGACTTGAATGATTTTTGTTCTCTATTTTTCAAACCGTCAAATGTGAATGCTTTGTGTACTAGCATTTGTGAACTCCTCGCTTAGCTTTTTTGTTGAACTCTGCTCTTTTAGTGTGGTAATTATTCTTATGTATGCGACCATGTGCTTCGGTAAAAAAGTCTTTAGATGTTAACTCACAGAAGCGTGCAGACATGCTAAAGTCAGAAGGCTCAACGAGTTGGACTCGATCTCGATGATAAGATGCAAGGCCTTCCGCTGTCCAAGGACGCGCTAAACTTGCCTTTGGCGAACAGTGCATGTTGTTTATCCATCACGGAATTCACGCCCTTCATGTATGTACACTACAGATGTGACTCGATTATCCATGTTACGTCTTCACGAGACACGTTGATAGTACAAGCAACTAAACGCCAACACTTTCATTTGTTAAATGGTTCGCGTTGTTTACCTATCAGATAATTCATGTCCTTTGCATTTGTACGTGATACCTGTGACTAACTTATCCATGTTATTTATTCAGAGACAGCGTGGATGGTAGAAGGGTCTATTCGGTGGAGTGTTTAGTCCCACCTCGTCTGTTTAGATTGCTTTCGACCTGTTTACAAACTACCATGTGCTACCTAGCATATCGGGAAAGGACCTTCATTTTGACAACAGCCTTGCGCGTCCAAAGGAATAATGTTCTTTCCTTTTTGTGTAGCAATGACCCATAACGAGGTTGTTAAGTGTCTAACACGTCATATGTGGACCTTTATGTGCGCGTACAGTCACTTAACAGTGTGAGAGCATGTTTCATAGGTGTTTAGGGCCGACAAACCAACTGGTACGTTGTTCTCACCGTATGGCAGAGACTTTAAGAGAGCGTCTGACTTTAACGATATGCAGATATTCTCGCCATTATATTGCCCATGGATGATATGCATAACTCACACAATATCCAACGCTATGTTTGACCGCCGCGCTCCGGGGGCGCAAAGAGATATCTAGTTTAATGAAAACTATCCCTCATCATTATAATATTGGCAATGAGGTTGATAAAGTCTCATTAATACTATGATAAAGATTAAAACAATGATTTAATTATTACGACTAAAGTGAAATACTCAATATACCTCATATTTGATTGATATTGTTCCAATCATTATTGTTTCATACTTGGGCTTAGGAGGAGATATTGGAATCTCAATGATTCCAAGAGTCATGACTTCAACAACATTTACACTTTTCTTTGTGAGTCCCTGAGAATTCTTATTTGGAAAATAGATGGTGTCCTCATTCCCTTTAACACTAAATGTCACTTTGCCTTTAGCACAATTAATCACAACTCTTGCAGTATTTATAAAGGGTCTACCAAGTATCATAGATAAATTATTATCTTTAGGCATTTTCAATATCATAAAGTCTATAGGAATTTGTACATTAGCAATATAAATAGGAACATCCTCACATATACCAATAGGAACATAAGTGGATTTATCAGCCATTTCAAGAGAAACCTTAATAGGAACCAACTTATTCAAATCAAGTTTCTTATATAAACATAAAGGCATAACACTTACCCTACAACCTAAGTCACATAAAGCATATTTAACATAATTATCTTTAATTCTATAGGGAATAGTAGGAATACAAGGATCTCCATGCTTTTTAGGTAATTTTCCTTTAAAAGAATAATCAACAAGCATGGCAGTTATAGATTTATTAGGTATTTTACTTTTATTAGTGACAATTTATTTCATATATTTAGAATAAGGAGGAACTTTAATAGCGTCAACGAGAGGAATTTATAAATATGGATTCTTTATCAATTGAAGAAACTTTTCAATTCTAGCATCATCTAAAGTTTTCATTACCTCTTGAGGATATGGTACGGGTCTTTCTATCCATGGTTCCCTTTCTTTACCTTTTTATTGTTGTGGATGTTTATTATTTTTACCTCTGTTTCTTGAAGATTGAGGATCCTCTCTCACAATGGACTCAGTTTCTTCATTATTTCCTGTTGTTCTTAATTGAATTGAGATAAATCCCACATCACCGTCTTCATTATTATTGTCTTTAGTTTCAACATGATATATATATCATTTTCTTGTTCTTCAGAATTCCCATTAACATTTTCATGTTGAAGATTTCTTAGCTTTATTAAGAGCATCATGCTATTTTCTCTTGGGGTGCCCATCAAGATAATCAGGATCCTGAGTACCTGAACCTCCCCTGGTATTAACTCCACATACTTGCTGTCTTTTAGCAAGAATCTTCTCATACAATTTATTTTAAAGGCAGATCATCTACTCAACTTGGTTGTTCGTCAAAGTTCATTGCTTAACAATCATTTTAATAGAATCCATAGTAGAGTTTACTCTCTCATAAGAAGTTTAATTTTATGAGAGTTTTCCATAAGCTTTGTTTCAACATCATAATCCAAAGCCTTTTGATGATAAGAAAATTCATTTGGATGATCAATAGATGAGATTTCAGTGGAAGATGATACCTTTCCATTACCTTTAGCAGAACATATAACATGAACTTGGATAGGAAAACATGGTTCATCAATAGGAAATTTGACACCCATTTCTAATAATCTATTGAGATGAGAAGTTTCAATACCCTTCTCTTTAATGGACCTTGAAGCTTCTTTCATCACTTCATTAGACAGCTTGAGAATACCCCACTCTTTAGGAATCATTTCCATTTTATTTTCCTCTTCAATATGCCAATCATCATAATTCTGAGAAATAATATCTAATAAATCCTTACCTTCATCAATAGTCGTATGCCTGGAAATATTACCTACAATACAATCTAGATAAGATCTAGATTCGTCAGCCAGTCCACTATAATAAATATCAAGTAATTCGTTATCTTTGAAACCATGGGATTGACATTTCCTCATAAGAGCACCATATCTCCCCAAGCTTGAGACAGACTTTTATTTCTTACTTTGTGCAAAGCTACAGATTTCAGCAGTCATGGCATGTATTTTGTCAGCAGGAAAATATTTATTATAGAACGAATAAAAACATTCTTCTTTAATAGTGGTTGACTTTGGATCCAAAGAGTTATACCAAGTTTTTTGCTTCTCCTAAAGAAAAAGGAAACAATTTCAAGAAGTAATATCGTTGCTGAATTTCATTTTTACCAGATAAACAAGATAGTTCATGAAGTTTTGATAAGTGTTCATAAGTAAACTCCTCATCTTTCCCAAATCATTTAGTAGCCTCTACTATTTTAATTATTTCAGAATCAACATTAAACTCATACTCCTTAACTTTAATGTATATTGCATGTGCATAAGATGTACTAGCAATAGGAAATGATTCTCCAAGTAAGGTACTCATGCTAGCATCAAAATTATCCAGATCAGCCAAATCAATATTCATAGAAGCTTTAGTAAAATCAATTTCCTCTTCAGAATGTGTTGATTTAGAACTAGTATCAATAGTAGTTTCATCATTTTTATCAAAAAGTTCATCTTCATCATACATAGATTCTTCTTCATTGTTAGACAAAGAATTGGATAGATCAGGCGTCCCCTCTCTATGCATATCATCATCCAATAATTCATTTTCATTACTCATAGACATCCTAGATGATGGTGAACTTGGTAGAATGGTAATTTTATTTTTAGTAATAGGACTAGCAACAACATTAGGTGAAAATTGTGGCCTAGTAGGCAAGTCCGTATCATTTCTAGTAGTGGAAGGCAACATAATCTTCTTAGAAATATCCTTATCCTTTCCTATGATGTGAAATAAATAAGTGCAGCAAGTAAATGATCACAAGTGGTCTTACCAATAAAGCTAGGCTCCCTGGTAAAGGCACCAAAAAATATCTTGATGCCCACAAGTATAGGGGCTGAAATCTTCAATGGGAAGTATTACCCAAATTTATAGTTCAACACAAGAGGATCACAAGAATACCAATAAGGCTTTTGCAATTGGGACGTCACTCTCAACCACACAGTTCTAAAGGAGCAATTGGTGTCTGCAGCAGTTGAAATAAAACAGTAAAGCAAAATAGTAAATAGTAGTAACAGATTTCAAGTTTTCACTCGAAGTAGTGAACTTGTAACTTTTGAGTGGCTAAAAATGTGGGCCTGAGGTGATACCAAGGTGTTGCATGAATAAGATTGATCATATAATAAAAATACAAATAACAGGTGTTCATATCTAACTCCCTTGTGTGTAGGTATGTGTTCCAAATATAGTTATGTGTACTAACCAAGAGAATTTGCACAACATCTATTGTACTACCTGCCCATTTCACTAGGGCCAACTTGGAACTACAATTAATTAAGATCTACCCTTTATAATAGCCCGGAATAATGCATTAACACTCCATGAACACACAATAGCCTCAAACTATCACATATTCCCCTTGTTTTCCCTAACTGTCACTTTAGGGTTCACAGATTCAACATAATAACAAGTAATACACTTTGTAGATAAATACCAAACTCATATATATAATGGGGCAATAAAATTACAATATTTAAATCATGTCACTCGGTACCTAGTAACAAGCATTAAACATAGCAAAAGTTCATCAACACTCATACAAGAATATCCTCAAATATCGACATATATGCATGATTAGATGATCAATCTCATCCAATCCCCATCCATCTCACATGCCTATATTGAACTTCTCACTCATGGAGAGAGAGAGAATGAGCACATGGTTAATGGAGATGGCGTTGGTGATGATGGTGGTGACGATGGCATCAAAATCCCCCTCTTCGATGTAGAGATCAGTATCAATCTGACCCTAAAAACAAACATCATGATAGCTATGGCACTATGTTTCGTGAAACGCTATGTGCCTCTAGCATGGTAGGTTTTCAGGGTATATAAAGGGCTGCGCCAAAAGAGAAGACTAGGCGATGCTCGAGGGCTGAACGACTATAGGTGGCATGGGCCCTAGCATAGGCCACGCCACCTAGGATCGTTCGGGCCTCGTGGCCCCTCTCATGAATTTCCAAGCATAGTAGCCCTTGTTCCAATGAAAGAATGGCATGGTATTTTTCTCCGATTTGCTTTCCTACTAAAAATATAGAAATGATATTTTTGCTAAAAATAACACCAGATTCAACAGTTTTATCCTAGTCCATGGAGATTCGGGAGCAATCCATCAAGCAAAGTACTATGAAAAGTAGATACATTTGGAATGTACCACATGCCAACATCAACATAGTTGATCTGTTGGTCTGTGTCAGGATGCTTTTGAGCAGATGCCATCTACTGATAACTTCGCTTGAAACTACAAGAAAAATAACGGAGATGATTAAGAGAGGCAATAAGGAAGATGTCAATCTAATAACAATGTGAGTAGAGATGTGCAGAGGAGGACGGACAAACCTGCGAATCAGACACGCAAATACAGGAGTATGGTCAGGGCTTATGGGTCGTGCAAGATCCGGCGTGTGGCGTTCCTGTACTAGCTACAGGGTGAGATCTAGGGTTCATCTCTGTTGGATTTGGTGGAACATTGGAGGACGATGGGTGAGGATCGGTAGTGGGGAGTTGCAGTGGAAAGTGGGGCTAGGGTTTTCTCTATTATATAGAGAGTGGGAAGTGGGGAGTGGAAAATCTAGGCCATTTGAGCAAGTGCGGTCTAGGCATCCAGCTTTTTAGCCCACATTTGCTCAAAGGACCCATAAATAAGTTGCTTAACACTTTCCCTCACTATGTAACCATACACGAGAATGATGGGAGGAGCTGCACGATCATGCTTTCATGACGGGAGAGGAAAAAGGAAACATTCACAATGGTTGATTTTTACTAGGAGGCTTAAAACATGATTATGAGATACTAACTACCACAGGACTTAAATATTGTGCTCCATGTTTATGACTAAAAAAGGAACTTTGTAAAATATAAACAACCTAGTCCAACACCTTGGCAGTGGTGGGTCTCACCACTCAGTGTGATGCGTTTAACTAGTCAGCATGGCGCTTACCATCCACAACGCAATGGTAAATGCCTTCAACAATCTAGTCCAACATCAGTTAGCATCGGGCTTACTGGTCGTGTACCATGGCACTAACATCTGCCAGCATTGAGTCTGCCATGGTGTATACATGGCCGCCGTGACAAAATGGTGCTGCAAATTCTCATCCGCCGGCTAACTAACTTTTGCAGCTAAATTTTGCGTGTGCACCCCAAAAACATGCCTGGCATGGGGGAGGGGTGGTATTTTGTAGTGTGTATGATGTATTGGTAGATGCATATTACTACCCCGTTCTTAATTGTTTGTTCTGATCAAACTTGTATGCAAGACAATGTATGTGATAATGTGTGTATTTAGATGGAGTAACATGTAGTAATAATTGGATTGTGATAGCAAGCTTGAGATCTACTATGGTTTTTTACCTTTTCTTTGTAATATCATTAGGGATTAAGTGAATGCATATGTTATAATCATTTGGTGACAATCAGGATGATCTTGCTTATTCAAGGTAGTATATTTGTCATTCAAACATCATATCAAAGTTCCTAATACTATACTCTATTTTTATGTTAAATCTAGATTGCATGGAGTTTTTCCTTTCTAGAGAAGTATAAGTAAGATGTGTTGCATCATCTTTATAATAGTACCCAATGCCCATATTAATGCTAATCAAACACATTATGAAGTTTCAACAATATTATGTTATTTATAGGTTGTTTTATGTCCACCATACTTTATGAAAGAGTAGACAAGTGAACCCATGAAACCCTGTCCAGTTTCAATTATAAGAAACACCTTTCACTTGGAATTATTTTCCTTTACACTTTAAGCAACTATTAAATTTGAAAATATAAAAATACATTTACTTTCTGGAAGCATAAACAAAACCCCCCCCAAAAACTTTACTTTCTTCTTTTAGTTTACTTTATTACTCTAGTTTACTTTCTTGTTATTTTATTTATTGTTATTATTTAAGTTTTATTTTACTAATATGAAGCCTTGTCATTGACAACCATATGGTGGAGTTGGGAGCACAAGACAAATACTTTGTTTTGTATGTTTCTTAAAGAGGCTACAAGAAGGTTGTAGCTTAGACCCCCGAGAGTTCGATATAACCACCAAGTCACCCTTGTGGGCAAAACACTCTTGATACATCACTCTACACCCAGAGTCCCAACTAGTTGGCACACACAGAGTTGGTATCATCAGTCGTTCGTGGCCCAGTAATTTTAGCACCATATAGCCACGAGTGAATTTATCTAAATGTTGGTCGTGGAACTATCGTTACCATAGAGGTGTGTCCTTAGTGTCACCTTGTACAACTGCCTAGACTTGATCGCTTTTTCAACCTTTGGCTTAGGATCTTCGGTGCAAAATTTAGGGGCCTTGTTGTAATTTGTCCTTCTTTTCATGTCATTCCAATGAGATTTGTAGCATAGAAAACAAAAAAATTCTACAATAAGCGAATAAAACCAAGATCCAATCTACAAGATGCTGGCAACAAGCAGGATTTGATCTACATACCCTTGTAGAACACGAGGATAAATGATCTAGAGATCATTGATGTTGTACTCATACTTCTTCGTGATCCGATCTGATCTTTAGCACAACATGAGAGGCTTCTCCGAGTTATTCACACATATGGCTTGATGTCGTATCCTCCTCCTTGATCTAGCAATACAAGTTGGGGAGGTAGATGGGATCGAGCTAGCAACACAACGGTGTGTGGTGGATTAGGGTGCATTACAAAAATACCTCCCGTGTGCAGCACTTTTTTGGTGCAGCACAAGCGAAAAGAACCTGCAAAACTTGGTTACCCGGTGGATGGGCAATCGCGGCACCATTTTTTCATGGTGGGCACTTCTACGCCATAGAAGACACTATACTGGCGAATTTGGGTATCGTGGTAGGTGGTACGCAAGAGCATCACTATTACATGTTGCACTTGGGCAATGGTGGCATTACCTATTGCGACATGCATTTAAAGAACCGAGTAAATTTATCCAACACCGGAGAGTGTTCAAAGACATCTACTTGACTGGTTAAGCTTGTCTCACTCACTGGCATGGCCCACCATGGATCCCGGGTTATATCTTGCTCTCCTCTCTGAAATCCCTCTCCACGAATCTACAGAGGTGGTGCGGCAACAGAGACTGTAGCAGTGACACCGCAATGGAGCCTTTGATGGTGGATATGTAAGTTAATTATATATTGATTCTAGTCTAGTTATAAGTACAAGCATGCATGCATCACTTAAACAGTATTCTAGGGTTGAATCTGCCACAACCTATGAAGGGGATGAAGTCGACCTCAAAATGGAGATGGTGCTAATGGTGGTGTTGGTGAAGATGGTGATGGAGAGTCCCCCTACACCAATGAGCAGTTAGTGATGCCGATGACTTCAATTTACCCTCTTTGGTGGCCTCGAAGCAGTAGGATCTTCCCTCTCTTGGAGAAGGAGATGACTTTCACCTCCTCCACCGCCTCTATAAATCGTGGAAAAAATATGGTGTAGGTGTTCCGTCGAGACGGAGGTGTGCATAATAAGGATGGGTCGAGATGATGCTTGACATCCAAATGGTCCTAGGTGGCATGATGTAGGGAGTGGGTTGTGCTACCTGGCCTATTTTGGGACTCGTGGATCCCCTCATGTGTTTCATGTGCCCAGGGTTTTGGTTCTGATGAAAAACTTCCATCCTATTTTTCCTTGAATTAACCGAAGTCCAAAAAGTCTCTGAAACATCAAAATACGAAAAAGAAGGTTTTCTGTCTCCTAGAAATTAAATACCAAAATAGGAGGCTTTGTAGGATAGTCCCATAAATCATCTAAGAAAGCATAAATGATTATATATCAATGTGACTAAAAATATAAACTAGTCATATATGTTGCTATTATGACAATACAAATTGCATCACGTCATTATCCTAATGATATAGCCTCATTAACAAATGATATTACATTCTATGGTTAGGAAACCTTGACCATCATTTAATCAATAGGCTAGTCTAGTAGAGGCTTACTAGAGACACGGTGTTGTTTATATATCCACACATGTATTTTATTTCTGGTTAAAAAATTATAGTATGGAGAATAAACACTTAACATGAACATGAAATATAATAATAATAATTTTATTATTGCCTCTGGGCATATTTCCAACACCTTGTAATTTTAACTCCACCGAAGACAATCTACGCAACATCAGGGTCCTTCAAGACTACTCTTCCCATTCAAAAAATTGACTATATGACTTGCTATAAAATATAGTCACTTCTTAAAGTATCAACACCCTTATTTATTTCCCACATTACACGTAGTACTTGTTTTTTCATTGATTTTTACAAGAATACGATTAAATTCTTCATTCGTTTGCATGATTTGTATATGATTTGTGTGACACTCGAAAATTTTGATTTTGATGAAAGCATCTTTGATAAGGACACAAGTCACACTATGAAAACTGGCTTTCAACACTTTTTCGGCTTAATTCTTACTTATATCAACTTTGTAATAGATAAAATACAAAACATATCTTCTGGATTTTACTAGCTTACTTTTTATAATTATAAATGCATTACTAATATGTTCCATATTTATACATTGATTTTTACAAGAATACAAAGAACTTGTTGTTTGAATGATTTGAATAGGATTTGTGTGACACTTCGATCAAAGCATCCTAGATACGTAAACCACTCTCCATAGGGGAAACTAACTTCAACACTTGCTCGGCTTAATTCTTACTTATATCAACTTTGCAAAAGATAAAGTCTAACACACTTAAGGTATACCGACACCAAATGGGTCTGATATAATACCAGAAAAGGTTTTGCTAACGCATGGATTATGTTGATAAGCACCGGAATTGTTTGGGGTCAAATTGCTAAAATTGGTTTCAGATGTAATATAGAAGTAGTGCAAGGGGTTTATACAAAAGTTTTTTAATTAAAGTAATTAATAAAATTCTGAATAAAATAAATAATTTTTTTTTATTAATGAGAGTTGCATTAATTTTGGTGGAAAATTAATGCAACATGAGTAGATTTGAAATTGATGTGAGTGGGCTTAGTAGAAGCTCTACCTACATGAATGAGAGAGAGGTGGGGGCACCCACCATGGCTGCCAGCCATGGCATGGGGGCTTCCCCTCCCCTATAAAAGGAGGTGGTGGCCTCCTCTCCTCTCACACATCCTCGTGAAGGATCTCTCTCCCCCTCTAGCATTTTCCCCATGGCTTTGGATTAGCAAAGTACATGTTCTCAGTGGATTCTCTTGAAAGGATCTACTACTTCTGCTGCTTTGCTAGATCGAGGACTTAGAGGTTGTCGGAGTGCTGAACATGTGTGTGACCACTACTTTGTAGTGCTAGACTACTCGATCTTGAGATCAATAAGAGCACGACTACATCATCCACAAGATTAATTCTTGTAACGTTTTTTTACATTCGAGAGTAAGTTCTCTATGGATGTATATCCACCCGTTGCTTGCATCTAGTAGATAGATCTTGGTTCTTAGAATTTTAATATCATAGGAAGAATTATGTTCTATGTTGTGAACCCAACAGTGGTATCAGAGGCGGATCTATGCGTAGATGTTTTGTATGGGTAGAACACATATGAGTATATGGATGCTGATGATCATGTTATTGCATCCTCTTGTGTATTTTGGATATTAGCTGCATAATGGGATGAAGCGGGTAGGAATAACTTTACATGTCCTCGCACATGAGACATGTTCCATGCTTGACATGCAACTAGTTTTGCATAAGTGGCTAGCGGGTGTCTGTCTCTCCCACTATAGTTGATACCTGATTTACAATGGGTTGCTAATAATTTGATAATCATCGTTGTGGTTTCATGTTCATAGATAAGAACGGTTCTATCTCTGAAAGCCCTAAACCACGTAAAATATGCAAAAGATAAATTAGAAGCGTGAAGTTTTGTTTTTTATGGACAAGTGTTTTGATATGGTAATGTTATAATTTTTAGTATGGTTGAATATTCTTGGAAAATTATAGAAAACCAAAGTGTAAGCACCATAGACCTTGGTGTTACACAAATGGAATGATGGAGATCATACTATGATGCACAAGATAGTGGTCAAGTGCAAGAAGTATAACATATCAATTTTTGAATATGATGTTTCTTATTTTTCTTGAATAGCGCTTAGTAGCATTATAAGATGATCCCTCATTTAAATATTGGATAAAAATGTGTTCTTCCTTTAGTATGCACCTTTAAAAAAGTTCGTCGTTTTGAGACACCATGTGATGATTGGGTGTGCGTGATAGACTCTAGGTTCGCATACAATAGGTGTAAGCTAGATTACACACACGGGTACTAAGGTTCTTACTTGGCGAGCTTAGCATGTATAGACATGACCTCGTTACATGAACCGAAGGGTAAAGCATGAGTCATATAGTTGATATTATAACCATATAGATGCTCGCCTTTGCAGCTACACCAATTCACGTGATTATCGGTCTTGGTGTAGTGAATTTTGTTCATGTAATCACCAAAACGACTCGAGGGATATTGTTTTTGAGTGGGAGTTCATGTAGTAATATGATTAAAGATGAACTTAATTTATCATAAACTAAATCAAAATGAATTTGCATATTTTGTTGTAGGCACTAGCATCCATTTACTACATTGTGCTTAGTTATAGTTGAGATAATAAAACTATAGAATTCTAGATATTTACTTTAAGAACTCGTATCATATTGTTTTGAGTGTCAATCTAAAGTTTAAAAGTCCTACTGCAAACTTTCAACAAACCTAAATTACTCCATGAAGTTTAATAAGTAGTATTAAATCAAGAGTAACAATTCCAGTATTAGTATCTAAGTATCATGCTTGCCTCCATGATCCTTGGTATTCAAAATTTGATTTAGTATCAAAGTTATCTAGGAACTGAAAGAATTGTTTCAGAAACTGTCATGCGTGGAAGATATCATGATATATGTGTTGGGGTTCTGCGTATGAAAACAATAAACTTTACTCTACGCCCCTGAACCCCTGAAGCTGCCAGGACCTATCTATCAGTAATATAGTAACGGGAGGGGCTTTTCACAAACTTACCCTTGAAGACCGAAAAGCATTGTTAATGCTCAGAAGAGTGTGCTTGATGTAGATGAGCCGAAGCCGACCTCAAGGTCGTGATGAAGTCCTTGCGCTCCCTTGGCTCCAACGACTTGAGTGCCTCAAGTGTGACACCTCGCAGGGAGTTACACACGTCCGGTGCCTGATGATGACTCCCGCTTCCCCGATCTAGCAGCGGTTGCGGAAGTAGAGCTCCTGGATCCGAATCCTGCAGCACGACGGCGCTCCACGATGAAGATGTCTCTCGTTCGTGCAGTCTAGACTTGGGACCACGGTCACGGGAGAGAGAGGGAGAGAGAGAAAATATCAATTAGAGGTCCTCCCAAAAGTGAGAAGATCTTTATTGAGTATTGGGTGTATTTATCTGGCCAAATACCCCCACTATATATAGGGGAGGGGGTACTACCTCCCTCAAAGTCCTAGGGTGGGACTAAAGGAGAGGAGGGGGGGAGGGATGGCACCGCCGGCCATCCCCATGGGCCCCGCACGGGGGGAGGGGGGGCTAGCCCACTAGGGTGCCGACCACCCCCTCGGCCCCTTCTCCCTCTCTCCTTTCCCTAGTGGGCCCTCTCCCCTCTGGGAATTGGCCCATTAAGCCTTTGGACCTTTTAAATTAATTTTCTATTTATTAAATAATTATGAATAAATGATTAAATGAATATTTAACATTCATTCACATATTATTCAACCTCCGTGGCTATGGAACACCTTCCACCTCCACTCCGTACATCCTCCGGACTTACCGAAACCCTTCCGGTTTTCTCTCTACTATTCTTCGGTGATTCTACCGATCCTATAAACACTCTCTAAGCATCATCAAGCCCTTAAGCGTGATACCCCACTATTCAGGAACACTCCAGACATGGTCGGGACACTCCCGCACCAATGATCGACAGAGGGACCTGGATGGCCATGTGATCCCTGTGCGTTCCACGAAGGTCTTTTGTCGTTTGAACCGGGACAGTCGTGTCTTATTCCCTTTGTCTCTTGATACTTGTATTGCCCGAGATCTGATAAATGACATCACCATGTCGTGTTCAATCTTGTTACTGAAAAAATGCTACTTGACTTGTTCTGACAAGTGATATCATGTGATCAAATCACACGCTGCAGCTATTGGATATAACTTCTCCGAATGGGCCCTTGAGTATCTTCTCGTCACATGGACGGACAAATCCCACTCTTGACATACATTGCCTCTATGGTTTCCTCCGAGTACCTGAACACACCTTTATAACCACTGTATTACCAAGTGGCACTTGATGCTATCTAAGCACTCTCGGGAGATAGTGATTGATATAGCCTCACGGTCTAAGGAATGGTCTACGAGGATCCATTTCTAATCATCGTAACTTGAACTTCGTGACATGATCGGGTCACGATGTTTAGGTTGGGTATTGGTTCATCATCCAATTCACAGAATGAGTTGACTCCATTTCCAACTAGCATAAATGCCACATGATCAGGAAACATGATCATATGTTGACCAATAAACCAGTGACTAGAGTTTCACTAGGAACCCCTGGTTATTTGTATATCACACGTGTATTGATGTTTCCACTCAACACAGTTATAGCATGATATAAAACTTAATCATAAACTATATGAAATATGATAATAGTCCTTACTATTATTTGTCTCTAGGGCATATTTCCAACAGTCTCCCACTTGCACTAGAGTACAAATACACTAGCTGCATTTGTTCTTAATCATTGGCACCATGTCCGGTACCCTGAACATGTTTGCTCATGGAAGAGATTGAGTCTTGGGTCTGTACTTTTACAGTCCCAAATCCTTTGCAACTTACTAATGTCACTTTGATTGACATTAATACTTTATCATCACATGATAACATCTGTGTGTATGAATCGTCGCTATGGCAGCAGAACGAGGCCTGATTCCAGGAGCCTACAGTGACTTTAGATCAACCTCGAGGGATTTCTGATGGGCACCATGCCCTGGGACACATCATTCTACGTTAAAAGCGAACTATCCCCACCATAACATTATACAACACTTTAGATGGTACCCTTATCTATTATTATAAATGTATTCATCGAAACACTAGTGCACTCTTTGCAACTTTCGATGTTTTGTTCACCTCGCTTCCTACTTGACTTCAATCGGTATTATGGGAGTTTCCAACATATTCCCCTATAACATAACCCTTTAAGTTTTAAGATATGTCATCCTTTATGGATTTGGAAAACATGTCTGCAGTTCTCTACTAGACACTGCGGACAAACTTAGCTCAACGTTCCGTGATTCGAACTTAATCACTTTCAAACGTTTCTTATTGGATCATATATTATGCTAAGTTATCATCATGGTTTTCTAAGATAGAACCTATGTCTCAACATAGTGGATGATGATCATCCTATTCTTTCTTTCAACCATTAATGTTAAACTTAGTACTATTCCTAACTTGAGTTATTAAGGATTAGTTCCTTAATTAACTTCTGTTCCGAAACCCTTTTCAGAATCACTTAAGGAATATTACATAATATCATAATACACTTATTATCAAATTCTACACCTCATAAATCATTATTTATTGGTACTTGCGCTTTTATTCTTAACATACTTAAGAATTACTCCTATAAGCTCCCACTCAAAATATGTTCCTTCCATATTTGAGTATGAGTCACTACTCTTACTCAAAATATGTTCTTACATATTTGAATTTGAAACTTATATTGCTCCCACTTAAAAATATGTCAATCACATATTGTTTTAGGAAGACCTTTTATAGCTCCTACTCAATTTTATGAAAATTGCATATCTACTCACTATTTTGAACAATTTCAAAATCCTTTGATCAAATATCAAACCTGGAGTTTTACTATGAGATACTAGTACTTTTACTAGTTTTAAATCTACTAGACATTTAGCACACTTGAATCAAATTCATTTGAATTCGTCCAATATTTGACAAATTGTGCCTTTGTCATTCACCCCATTTTCCACTATGGCTTTGCAGTCATTTGGGAAAATCCAAGTAACCCCTTTTACTTGTGAGATTTAGCAACGAATTCCTTTCTAATCTCAAGTGAATTTTACTTCTAGGATTTCTCATAATTCTAGTTTACCATTATTTCCTTAGTAGTTCGTAGGTATGCCATATTTCAAGAATCATGAAAAATGATTCACAAATGTCTCCATACAAGATATGGATTACATTTTGAATCCTACTTCATGTAGTGAAAACACCAGTGGGGAAAACACAATGATCATTATCATTGATTCTTTCCTTTGTGAAGAGAATAGTTTAGGAACGTTGTCCATTGTGCTTCTCAACACTCTGATGCATGGATTTGAATCCTCATCATATTTTTCACTATCTTCCATTTGCTCCATAGTTGAGAAATATCACTAAAAGTGAGCTTTCTCAAGAATGCACCAAAATCCAAGCAATACAAGTTTTGCTTCCCTTTTGGTTTATCTATGGTTTTCGTATTCAAAGTTTCCAATGAATACTCTACAAGGACTTATTCGCTATTGTTTTGGTTATATCGAATAACCCCAAAACTTTCACGACGATCCATACTAGATATGGACCCGCTTTCATGAATCCAGATGGTTCACTATATGTTCTAATTAAGTGCTAACTATTTCTAACTAATGGTCTCTACATCTACACTACAACGATTTACTTGGTGCCATCTATTTACCCACTTTGATATCTAATATCACATTGTGATGCTTTACATTTTGACATTTCAAACCTCTTTGCATTCCACAATTTATTTTATGCCATTCTTATAAAGTCGAATTTGATTATTATTGATCAAATCGTAGTAATTAGATTCTCTTTTATATTTATACCCTCTGTGGATGAAACACTTTGATCAAATCAAATAGTTTCATATTCATGTTTCCTTTGGTAAACTACTTTACACTTTTAAACAATCATATAATGATAATTACCATTTTCGTTAACACGCAATACATCGAATATGTATTTACTTTCAACAATTCATTTAACACTTTGTATTCAAGTAATACACGATGCTCAAGTTGTTTTGCCAAACTTAGGCATGATTTATATGTGATAATAAATCGAATGACTTTCACATATTATCATTATAACTTTGAATTTAAACAATGGTTTCATTCAGTAATGAAATATCATTAAGTTGGGTATTTTTAAAGGCATTCCATTATTTTACAAATTTTCATGCATTATCAATTAGTTTCAAACAACAAGGATAATTCACATATAATCAAACAAGATATGAACACAAATAGAAATCATTCATAAAAGTGGAACAACTATTTCTTACAAACTCATATGAATAACCATCTCACAAAGTGTGAGACACACTAAAGAAGTTCATAATATTTTGATTACAATAACTATCCAAGACATAAACTAAGTGATAAATGTCGAGGGAGAGTGTCATCAGCCATCATCATCACGCTCGCCATCAACACGCAACATCACCTCCTCTCCAGCAAGCACCTCTAATGCAGAAGGACCTGTTTTCAGCAAAACAGAACACGTATCAAATATACTTAACACTGCAAATGTGTTTGCAAGATTATAACATTTATAAAATTGTATATCAAATATATACCTTTGTCATCGATGACCTCTCCGGTGATTGGTTCAACCTTTACGTTCCTGAAACATAATATGAACTCTTGGAAATCCAATGTTTCCGTATCACCACTCATGATGCTATTCCAGACATGTCCTTCGTAGCTGGGAGGCAACGATTGAAGAAGTACGCCTATCGCAAATGGATCATCCATCCAGTAATCCACGAAGTAAACCAGTCTCATGTGTGCATCAAGCATGCGCTCCAAGTGACCCTTCAGACATGTATGCTCCTCCATTTGTATGGAAAGGAACTCTCCAAGCAGCTCGTGCTTCCACATGCGCACATGGCCTATGAACTCTGCTATCAGCTGATCCACCATTGAATATGGATCAAGATCACCCATGAGCAGATGGAGTTCATCCACCATCCCGTAACGCATTATTATCTGAATGTAGGTGGACATGTCTTGACGATAGTAGCGGTCTGCTAGCTCTTGTGGGGTCTTATAGTGGTCTGGCTTAGTCAAATCCATCGTGCGGTGTATGTAGTCTACCACATGATTCCTAGTAAGGAGATCATTCAGGCACACAAGCCAACTAGGGAAGTTGGATCCATCAAGTCTAAGTTTCTCACCATTTACCCATTCCTCAATGACAAAGTAAGCTTCACGATGAGCCATCTCTACATTTATAATTGCAAAAGGAATTTAGACTAAGTTTATAATTAAAACGAGTTAATAATAACTCCACTCAAAAACATCTATCCCCATAAGGGTTCCTAGTGATAACACGACCCCTATCAGCCACATCTCCCCCGATCGTCACGGCCATCAATGTGGGTTCAAGGGTGGACGCTAAACGTCAGTCACATCATTCATGCGACTCGTGCTTGATATTTCGACCATCCACATTCCAAGGTCACGCTTCTATGGCATGCTAGGCTCGCCAACTCAACCTTAGTGTATTTGCGGTGCAACATGGCTTACACCCACTGTATGGGAACGTACATATGTCTGACACCCATGCCTGTACCATGGATCGCCTCATACCGAAGAACTTTCTTGGTGGTGCACACTAAGGGGGAACACAATCATTGGTAATTTTAACAGGGATCATCTTATTAGGCTACCATCGAGTATCTAATACTAGCACACAATAAGATATACAAACAATAACATTGAATGTAAATGCGAAGTGATATGGTCCTTCACGTCGTGATCTCCATCCGTCGTCACCGGATTCCGGCGCCGTAGACACTAGGGTACCGGTGTCATTCCGGCGTGGTAGTTCGTCACCGTCGTGACTATCTACTACTATGTAACATAAGGTAATCACTTTACCTTTGCCACAACCATATCACAAAGCAACGCCCCCTGCAAAACAAAGTTAGATGCCTCTACTTTATCTTTGCATGTTTTACGTGGCTGAATGGGCTTTCGCACAAGAATCGTTCTTACCTACGAACTTTGAGCACAACGCTGATCAAGTAGTTGTCTCTAATACACCCCTTTTGGGTCCCTCCGTTGCAAATGGTATACCAACTAATGTGAGAGAGACAGACACCCCCCTAAGCCACTTTATATGGTACAAGCCATATGTCAAGCATGGACCAGGCTCGCGAATGAACGCGTAAAGTCGGTTGGGGGCCGCTTCATCAAGCATTTCTGCAGTATACACAAGTACACGTGGGAGGGTAACAACTAAGAGATCAACGCCCACATTCTACATCTCGTGTGTTCTACCCGTACTAGCATTACAACGCATAGATCTAGCTCTGATACCACAGTGAGGGTTCCGCGTATGAAAACAATAAATTTTACTCTACGCCCCTGAACCCCTGAAGCTGCCATAACCTATCTATTAGTAATACAGTAACGGGAGGGGCTTTTCGCGAACTTACCCTTGAAGACCGAAAAGCGTTGTCAATGCTCAGGTGAGCATGGTTGATATAGATGAGCCGAAGATGACCTCAAGGTCATGATGAAGTCCTTGTGCTCCCTTGGCTCCAACGACTTGAGTGCCTCAAGTGCGACACCTCGCAGGGAGTTACACATGTCCGGTGCCTGACGATGACTCCCGCTTCCCCGATCCAGCAACGGTTGCGGAAGTAGAGCTCCTGGATCCGAATCCCGCAGCATGACGATGGTCTGCGGTGAAGATCTCTCTCGTTCGCGCAGTCTAGACTTGGGACCACGGTCATGGGAGAGAGAGAAAATATCAATTAGAGGTCCTCCCAAAAGTGAGAAGACCTTTATTGATTATTGGGTGTATTTATCTGGCCAAATACCCCCACTATATATAGGATGAGGGGAGGTACTACCTCCCTCAAAGTCCCGAGGTGGGACTAAAGGAGAGGAGGGGGAGGGGTGGCACCGCCGGCCACCCCCATGGGCCTCGCACGGGGGGCGGGGGGCTGGCCCACTAGGGTGCTGGCCACCCCTTGGCCCCTTCTCCCTCTCTCCTTTCCCTAATGGGCCCTCTCCCCTTCGGGAATTAGCCCATTAAGCCTTTTGACCTTTTAAATTTATTTTCTATTTATTAAATAATTATGAATAAATGATTAAATCAATATTTAACATTCATTCACATATTATTCAACCTCTGTGGCTATGGAACACCTTCCACCTCCACTCCGGACATCCTCCAGACTTACCAAAACCCTTCAGATTTTCTGTCTACTATTCTTTGATGATTCTACCGATCCTATAAACACTCTCTAAGCCTCATCAAGCCCTTAAGCGGGATATCCCACGGTTCGGGAACACTCCAGACATGCTCGGGACACTCCCGCACATATGATCGACAGAGGGACCTGGATGGCCATGTGACCCCTATGCGTTCCACGAAGATCTTTCGTCGTTTGAACCGGGACAACCATGTCTTATTCCCTTTCTCTCTTGATACTTGTATTGCCCGAGATCTGATCAATGAAATCACCATGTCGTGTTCAATCTCGTTACTAAACAATGCTACTTGACTCGTTCCGACAAGTGATATCCTATGATCAAATCACACGCTGCGCAGATATTGGATATAACTTCTCCGAATGGGCCCTTGAGTATCTTCCTGTCACATGGACGGACAAATTCCGCTCTTGACATATATTGCCTCTACGGTTTCCTCCGAGTACCTGAACACACCTTTATAACCACTATATTACCAAGTGGCGCTTGATGCTATCTGAGCACTCTCGGGAGATAGTGATTGATATAGCGTCACGGTCTAAGGAATAGTCTACGAGGATCCATTTCTAATCATCGTAACTTTAACTTCGTGACATGATCAGGTCACGATGTTTTGGTTGGCTATTGGTTCATCATCTCATTCACAGAATGAGTTGACTCCATTTCCAACTGGCATAAATGCCACATGATTAGGAAACATGATCATCTATTGACCAATGAACCAGTGACTAGAGTTTCACTGGGAACCCCTGGTTGTTTGTATATCACACGTGCATTGATGTTTCCACTCAACACAGTTATAGCATGATATAAAACTTAATCATAAACTATATGAAATATGATAATAGTCCTTACTACTATTTGTCTCTAGGGCATATTTCCAACAGTCTCCCACTTGCACTAGAGTACAAATACACTAGCTGCATTTGTTCTTAATCATTGGCACCATGTCCGGTACCCTGAACATGCTTGCTCATGGAAGAGGTTGAGTCTTGGGTCTATACTTTTACAGTCCCAAATCCTTTGCAACTTACTAATGTCACTTTGATTGACATTAATACTTTATCATCACATGATAACAACTGTATGTATGTATCGTTACTATGGAAGCAGAATGAGGCCTGATTCCAGGAGCCTACAGTGACTTTAGATCAACCTCGAGGGCTTTCTCATGGGCACTGTGCCCTAGGACACATCATTCTACGTATATAGATGATATACATGTTATGGGTGTATTCTTTGCTTGTTAAACAATGTGGTTCTTGGGTATTGAATACCAAATTGGATGGTGTGAAATGTCATATAGAACAACACAATTCATGAACTTCAATGGCCTAAGTAACTAACAAGACAATATGTTATGATGTTCATCAAAAAATAATAAAGTGTTGTTGTGTTTCTCGTTGACATCAAATCTTGCCTTTAAGATTTGTTTTTAATAATTGTTATTTTGTTACGGTATATGAGAATAATGGTTGTTCAAATAATTACCGTATTCCATAGAAGATGGATGAACTATTACAAGTCTAGTTGGAGAAATCACATCCATAAACACTAATGCTAAAATGTTGCAAGGTAAATGATTAAAAGATCACTTATGAGTGACATTGTTGTTTAAATTATATTGGAAATAAAACTTGAAGAAACTCCATGTTGATCTATTTTTGGAGTCTTTGATTTTGATCAATTGATTCTTGTGGGACTTTCCTAGAGATAATTGAAAATCCATTCATAGGCAGAAGAGGAACGGATGACTAAATTATTGGACACTGTGCATGTTGATGTATATAGTCCATTATGTGTAGCAGTGTGCGGTGGATATTTCAACTTCATACACTTTCTCCGAAAATTTGAGTGGATGTATGTGTATATTTACTTAATACGGAAGAAGTATGAAACATTTGAAAGATGTTCATAGACTTTCAAGATTAAGTGGAAAATCATGGCAAGGAAATAAAGAATTTATGATTGGATCATGAAGGAAGATATTTGGGCTACAAGTTTTACATAACACATAAGATTTGAGGAATCGTTCCATGGATTTAGGTTTCCTGATAAAACCATAGGAGTATGGAATATTCAAGAGATGAAATCTAACCTTGTTTGACATGGTAAGATCAAAGGTGTCATTTATAAAACTGCCATTCTGTTTTAAGGATTAAAGATTTAGAGACTACCACTTTTACATTGAAAAGAGCGCCATCACGATCCGTTTAAATGACACCATATGGGTTATGGCTTGAGATAAAACCCGAGTTGTCTTTTCTTAAATTTTTCTATGCTATGCATAAGTAAAATGTTTACACCAAAGTCGGATAAGAACGTCTTTGTAGGTTATCCCAAAGTAACAGTTAGGTATTCCTCCATAACACTAAAGACAAAAGAGTTTATTGCTTAGAATGACAAGTTTCTTGAGAAGGAGTTTTTTGCAAAAGTTAAGTGGGAGGACAATAGAACTTTGATTAGGTTGGTGAACCTAAGCAACATGTGATAAGTAGTGCAGCGCCAGAAAGTGTCCCATAGGCAACCATAATGCTCATGGCTCTCGTGACTACAAAGGTTGTGATCTCGGAAATTATAGTTCCTCTTAAACCATGTCAGTCAGGTAAGAATCAAATAGTGAGATTTGATAAACAAATGGTTATTGTTTTCACAACGATGAACCGACTGCATGCAAAGAGGTGATGATGGGCCCTGATTCCATCAAGTGACTAGAAGTCATAAAATCGGTGATAGTTTCCATACACGAGAAATCAAGTTTATGAACTTGGAAGACCCTCCGAAAACGTGTGAAGCCTATCGGTCGTATTTGGATCTATAAAGAAATAGAAATATATGTTCTACATTTATAAAATATTTGACTTATCGGAAATTAGTTTACGACAATGTTCAAGGAGTTAACTATGACAAGATTTGATCTTTCGTAGCTATATTTAGTCTAAATGGATTATTGTAGCAACCACTACCATATGCATATATGGTAGTTGAACAAACAAAACAAAGTTCTTCTAATAGAATAGTTACCTAGTATGTGTACATGGCATAGGCTGAAGGGTTTTGTTAATTCAAAGGATGCCATAAGCACATGAAAACTTCAATGGTTGAAGTAAGCATCACGGAGTTGGAATCTTCACCGTGATGAAACTATTAAAAGGTTTACTTTCATCTAAGACGATAAACATTCTTGGATTTGCAAGAAATTAAGTGGGAGCGCTAAAATATATTTCTAATGCATTATGTAGAATACATGATGTTGATTGGAAACGATGTATATTTTATTAATACCGGTTAAGAATTTCATTAAAGTTAGCTTTCAAAGAAAGACTTGGGAAAAACCACAATATTAGGCATCAAAGTCTATATGGATAGACAGAGTCACTGATATGGTTGTGCCAAATGTATAGATGGGATATTGAATGGGTTCAATATGGAACTGATAAGAAGGTTCTTACCTCATGGAAAAGGTTGAATCAAGATTCAAGTGTATTGACACTTGGAGAATGAAACACAATTCAAGTATTTCAACACTTGGTGAGTGAAATCACATGAATGTTTTGATCAATCATGTATACCATGATATGTACATATCTAGATATGTCCTATGCTCTAAATGTTATGAGCGTATAACAGGGTGACTCATAAGATGATCATTGGACGATAGTAAGGATATTCTTATGAGCTTTCTAAGAACTAAGAATTTGTTATGTATGTAGAGGTGAAAAATAGGTCATTGTAAAGTGTTACATTGGTACTAGTTTTGTCACAAGATACAAATTAAGTTTAACTCAGTTTAGACTATGGGTGACACAATGCAATGGAAGGAAGTTCCATGATGGATGAGTTCCAAAGTTAAGATATTGTGATGGATACTACAACAAAAGTTGAGTATATGATTGGTCTATAGCAGTAAAGGAGGGCATTGGTGTCAAGTAGTTTGTTATCAAACTAGGATTAGTTCAAAGCGGGCTAGTTCTATGAAGACATATTGTGCGACAATAGTATCGAGATAATTTAACCCCAAGGAACTAAGGTCTCACAAAAGGACCAAAGTTTTACAATGCCATCTCATTTAAGAATGTGTGATGCGTAGATATGCAAAGACATGCAAATACACATGGATCTGAAAGTGTCTGATCTGGAGATTATGTTTACCACAAGCAACACGTATGTACAACACTAGAAACACATAGGTGTTGAATGTGTAAATTTTTCAAACTAGATTATTGACTTGCCAGGGATATGAACCCAGGTATCCCAGAGTTGAGGTATCAGGTGATTCAAATAGAGAAATAAGTAATTCAATAAAGAATGTGTATAGGGAAAAGATGTTTAATATAAGCAGAGAATAATGAAATAAAGAAAAGGAGATAATGAGCTGACCCCGACCAACTTACTCATATCTTAGCTTGCTTGGGCTCTCCTCATGCCGAATCAAGGCATGAAGAAACAATGACCCGGCTAGGCTGAACTACCTAGCCGTCCCACTTCGTCTCCTCGGTACTTTGGTGTCGCCAGCAGACCCTGGCTGGGCCGAATCACCAGGCCAACCCATCTGCTCCGGATCCCACCACAGCTCCTAGCGCCACCTTCATCTACATCGTCTCCCACCAGAATCAGGGTAACACGCCACCTCGTTCCACCGCAGCTTCACTCGGGTGGGCCGGTGCTGGCCTGCCTGGCCCACCGCGGGATAGCTCCACCAATACACCACTAGACCTGGCAAGACTCCAGCGAAGACACGCTCCTCGGCCAATATTAGTCAACCCGGCTGGGCCTTCTTCCCCCAGCTGACCCACCACGCCTTTTCCCCTGCAACGAGCCAGACCTGATTAGGCCGAATAAAAGAGACCCTGGATGGACCATTTTACCTTTAATACAGTTGGGTAAGAATGTAATCTAGTTGGGCCTCTGGTCTCCACCTTCCTGGGCTGAATCATCTGTTGTAGAGGTCGAACCAGCAGGCCCCAAGCTGAGTTACCCTTTGGAATTATCCCCTGGGCTGAGTTATTTCACCCCCAGGCGACCTCTTATTCAGCCCCGAACGCTCCCCCAACCTCTACATCAAAACTCCTTCAAGCCAGGTCAAGACCTTCAAGTCATGTGCCAGTCTTAGGATGTCCTTGGCTCAGACTAGCACATGGACCATGGAATATGCAGGGCGTCTCAGGAGATGCTATGGAATATGCTAGGCATCTTAGGAGATGTTATGGAATATACTAGGCATCTCAGGAAGATGCTACGGAATATGCTGAAGAGATAAGACTGATGACTCAAGATGCCAAGCACAAGCACTACAGGACAACTGATAGGTCTGACCAGGCCCAAGCATGTGAACCAAGTCTTGTCCCCTAGGCTCCCCTTTATAAGGAGCACCAGAGAGATCGATCTAGGGGAGGCTCCCGAAGGGCTGCTCTCTTCTCTGCTCGAAAAGAGATCATGTTCTTCCTCCTCCGCTCTCCCAGAGATAGCCATTAGAGGCATAGGAATACAAATCAAGGAGCATCATTATAGCCACAATGCCTGGCCAGGTTATATGATATCTAGATCAAGAAGTAGAGGTGTTATCTCACTAGGAGAGCCTCGAACCTGGGTATATCGTGTATCCATGAGTTCTCCGTGTGCGGTCTTCACTACATCATCCTTCCCCGAATTCCTCCACATCCATGCGGCCCCAACTTTAGCCTACCCATGGCATATGCCGTGACACCTCCACGACATGACTCAAGTGCAAGTGGGAGACTGAAGGGAATATGCCAGAGAGGCAGTAATAAAATGGTTATTATCTTATTCCATGTCAAACAAGGTTTGATTTCATCTCTCGAACAATCCATACTCCTATGGTTTATCGAGAAACACAAATACGTGGAAAAATTCCTCAAATCTTACGTGTTTTGCTAAACATGTAACTCAAATATCTTCCTTTATGATCGAATCATAAATTCTTTATTTTCTTGTTACAATGGTTTTCCACTTCACCTGAAAGTCTTTGAACAATTTTCAAATGTTTCATACTTCTTCCTTATTTAGTAAATATACACATATATTCACTAAAACTTCAAGAGAAAGCATATGAAGCTGAAAGGTCCACCGCACATGGCTACACATAATGGACTATATACACCAACATGCACAATTTCCAATAAGTTACTCATTCGTTCCTCTTTAGCCTATGAACGGTGTTTCAATTATCTCCAGGAAAGTCTCACAAGCGTCAATTGATCAAAATCAAAGACTCCAAAATTACATCAACATGGAGTTTCTACATGTTTTATTTCCAATATAATTTAAACGGTGATGTCACTTAGTATGTGATTTTTCAATCATTTGTCTTGCGACATTTTAGCATTAGTTTTTATGGACGTGATTTCTCCAACTAGACTTGTAAAATTTCATCCATCTTCTATAGAATACGGTAATTATTTGAACAACCATTGTTCTTGTAATATCGGAATAAAATAACAATTATTAAAACAAATCATGAAGGCAATCTTTGATGTCAACGAGAAACACAATAACAATTTATTTGTTTTTGATGAACACCATCACATATTCTCTTGCTAATTACCTAGGCCATTGCAGTTCATGAATTATGTTGTCCTGTATGACACTTCACACCAAAAAATTTGGTATCCAATACCTAAGAAACACATTGTTTAACAAGAAAATAATATATCCATAACATGTATATCATCTATATACCTAAGCTGGACATTTCTAGTCTTCTTCTTTTCTACCATATATTTTATATATTATCTTTCAGCATTTAATTTTCTTTTAAAAGAATCTATCAGTATCAATAGTGGTGTCATATAGATGACACATAGTCCAAAGCATGTATAGTCAAATACTAATACCTTTGGACTTGCACTTTGAAGTGGATCACCATCATCAAATGTTTGGTGTTCTTTCAAAATCCATTCGTTAGTAATCTTTTCCTATAGTAAACGTTTTACCTACATCTTCTATTCATCCTTATCATGACAACTTTCACGATCAAGCTACTATAGCTTATAAAGGAGAATCACGAGTATAATGTCAGTACCCAAAACCTTTTTATGAGATTAGGACGCCTAGAGTCTCCAACCTTTGCAAATTCTCATACAATATGAGAACATGTATTTTACCAAATTATACTCTATCATATTGCAACATAATCATTATTTCAGATATCACAATATCTTCCATGAAAGACAATTTCTAAAACAATTCTTTCAGCTCCTAGATATCCTTGATACTAAAACAACGTTTGAATATCAAGGATCAGGGAGGCAAGCATGATACTTTAGATACTAACATTGGAATTGTTACTCTTGATTTAATACTACTTATTAAACTTCATGGAGTAAATAGAGTTTGCTAAAAATTTGCAATAGGACTTTTAAATTTTAAATTGACACGTAAAACAATACGATACTAGTTTGTAAAGTAAATATCCAGAATTCTATAGTTCTATTATCTCAATTATAACTAAGCATAAGGTAGTACACGAATGCCAATGACTACAAAAAAATATGCAAATCTACTTTGATTTAGTTTATGATAAATTGAGTTCAACTTTAATCATGTTTCTACATGAACTCCCACTCAAAAACAACATCCCTCGTGTCTTTTTTGTGATTACATGAACCAGATCCACTACACCAAGTCTGATCATCACATGAGTTGGTGTAGCTTCAAAGGCGAGCATCTAGATAGTCATCATATCAACCATATGACTCATGCTTTACCTTTCAATTTGTGTTCCAAGGCCATGTATGTACATGCTAGGATCTCCAAGTAAGAACATTAGTACTCGCGTGTGTAAAACTTTCTTACACCCGTTGTATGCGAACATAGAGTCTATCACACCCGATTATCGTGTGGTGTCTCGAAACGACGAACTTTCTTAATGGTGCATACTAAAGGAAGAATGAATTTTGTCTTGATATTTAAACAAGGGATCATCTTATAATACTACTAAAGCACCATACAAGCAATATAAGATGCAAACAAACATCATATGCAAGAAGTGGTATGATATGGCTCTTGCACTTGATCACTATCTTGTGCATCGTGGTATGATCTTCATCATTCCTATATGTGTAAGGCCAAGGTCTATGGAACTTACACTTTCCTATATTATAATTTCCAAGAGTATCAAGCCATACTACAAATTATAACATTACCATATCATAGCACTTGCCCAGCAAAACCAAAAACTAGACGCTTCTAATTTATATTTTGCATGTTTTTATGTGGCTTAGGGCTTTAGAAGATAGAACCATTTTTACCTATGAACATGTAACCACAACAATGATAATCAAATTATTATCAACTTGTTGTAAATCAGATATTGACTATAGTAGGAGAGACAGACACCCGCTAGCCACTTATACAAAACTAGTTACATGACAAGCGTGGAAAAGGTCTCATGTGCGAGGACGAGTAAAGTTAGTCCGAACCGCTTCATCCCACTATGCCACCAATATCGAAAATACATAGAAGATGTAATAACATGATCATCAGCACCCACATAATCATATGTGTTCTACCTATGCAAAGCATCTACGCATAGATCAGGATCTGATACCACTATTGGGTTTGTAGTATAGAAAACAAAAAATATATATGATATGAACAACTAAGCACCAAGATCTATATACCTATATAAAATCAACGGGTGGATATACATCCATAGAGATCTTACCCTCGAAGACCGAAAAGCTTTGCTAACGAAATATGATTTCGTGGATGATGTAGTCATTCACTTGCCGATCTCAAGATCGTGATGAAGTCTAGCACCGCAGAGCAGCAGTGTGTCTGTGATCGCACACATGTCCAATACCCCAACCACCTACGAGTCCTTGCTCCAGCAAAGCAGCAGAAGCAACAAATCCCTCTAGAAAAATCCACCAGAACATGTACTTCGCTAATCCGAAGCCATGGGGAATATTCTAGAGGGGGAGAGAGATCCTTCAAGAGGAGACGTGAGAGTGGAGAAGGAGGGGAGATCCTTTTATAGGGGGAGGGGCACTCCCAAGGCTCTATGCGCATGGGCATGGTGGTGCCCCCACCTCTCCCACCATAATGGTGAGTGGAGCTTCCACTAAGCCCACTCCCATTAAAACCAACTCCACTCACTTTGCATTAATTTTCCAACAAATTTAATGCAAGCTCTCATTAAATAAAAACCAATTTTATTTATTTTATTCAGAATTTTGTTAATTACTTCAATTAACAAACATTCACATAAAATCCCTTGCAGCATTTTCATACCACATGCAGAACTAATTTCAGGAATTTCACCCGAAACAATTTTGGTGTCCATTGAAATAATTCCAACGCTTTCATAATATTTCTATGGTATATTATTTGCTCCAAATGGTGTCGGTATCCCTTAAGTGTGTCACCCTATGGTCAACGAATAATGCAGACATGATTGAGACCCCTCTCCGATCAATAATCAGCAGCGGGACTTGGAGATCCGTACTGACTCCCACACATTCAATGATGACTTTACTGATCGTGTGAACCTTTAACATTGTAACTAAATCCATTTGTCTCATGATATATTACATGTCCGAGATTCGATCATTGGTATCCCCATACCTAGTTTGATCTCGTTACCGACAAGTACTCTTTTCTCGTTCCCGTGATAAATAATTCTAGTGATCTTATCAGTTGCTTGCAAGCTAAGTCAATGTGATATCACCGAGAGGGTCCAGAGTATATCTCTCCTTCATCGGGATGGATAAATCCCACTCTTGATCCATGATCCTCTACATAACACTTTCGGAGTATCTGAACCCACCTTTATTGTCACCCTGTTATGGTGAAACATTTGATGTTATCAAGTTAATTTTCCGGTGTTAGTGATTGACATGATCTCATGGTCTAAGGACTAAAGTTACTTCGTATGATGTTATAGCAATGTAAAAATAATGACTTTGATCATATTACTATACTTTGGATGAATGTTCATCACATAATTCCACCAATGTTGTGACCTTGTTATTAACAATATCCAATGTCCATGATCAGGAAACCTTGATCATCTTGTTAATCAACGAGCTAGTTTATATGAGAGGCATAACTAGGAACTCTTTATTTGTTTATTAAACAAATATGTATTAAGGTTTTCAATTAACACAATTATAGCATTAGAAATAAACATTTATCATAAACATGGAATAAGATAATAACCACTTTATTATTGCCTCTTGGGCATATTACCTTCATGTCCACCTCTCCGCTGCAAGCAAGCGTCGCTCGCCTCCCTGGAGCTCCGACATCTTCCTCGACCATGCTGCACTGCCTCGATTAGTAGGCGCTCGACCGAGCCCCTATGTTGTCCTCCTTCTCGAGGCACTGCCTGTGGAGCCAACAGTCCCCATTGCTCCATGATGTCCTGTATCATGTTGTTACTACACCTGTTGCAAATGGCTACTTCCTTTTTGTTGATTCTTGGTGGAAGATGCTCCTGATGATGCATATAGTGAAGTGGTGATGTGATCTAGAAGTATAGTGCTTGTGTGTGTGGATGTGAAGATGGTGTAATTTCGTTTGGCTTCGACTACCTCGGCTATGATCGACACTAACACGATGATGGTTACGCCACTCCAACCATGTGAAGATCGATGATGACAAGTTCTTTGTCATGGACGATCGGAATAAGGTCAGTCACCGACAAGCTTTCCCCAAGATCGATCACGGCGAACCCCTCTAAACCAAAGATCTTCGAAACCAACATGTGACCCCTACCTAAACCCACCCTATTTTTTATAATATGTCATATATCTTGTGCATATTAAATTATTCATGCTTACATACATCTCATCATGTGGTTTTGGGATAAATATAAATTCACCCAAATTAAATATGGAGTGTTTATGCAGGATGTCTTTGTTATATTCTGGACCCGATTTACATTGTGTAGATCACTAATGCCATGCTTTTGCCTCGTTAACAACATTTAAATTGTGGGTAGATAATCAAGTTGAACCAGAATACTTAATTGTTGTGACTCCTATTCTGCTTAATATTGCTAAGTTGCACCACATCTTGCCATGACATACATCATATCATGAACATGTCAGCTTCTCTACCATAGTATTAAATATGGACCTGGTGTTTCTTGCTAGTGCTTTTCTTCTTCTCGTATAGGTCATTGAGTTGATGCGAGATATGACGAGCCTTCGGTTGATCTACTCAAGCGACCATCTCACCTCCTCTACTTATCTTGCATTTATAGACTTTACTTTCTTCTATTGGTCGATTTCTATCCTTATTGTCGATGCTTTAGTACCACACCATTATTTACCTGCTCCACTATATTGCCTTGGTATTCCTATTGCCTTTTTTGATTAGCTAGCTTTGTCCTTGCGAGTCGTAGGCATGATTAGTACTGCTCTCATATAGATGAAACTTGATATCTGGATAATGTTGGTGATATGGATATTAATCTCATGTCGTTGGTAACTATCTTCACCTCATGATAAAGCCCCGGTAACGACCACCTTTGGGACAACTTGAGTCGACCTAGGAACCGTTAGTTCTATGATACTAGTTCTGATAACATAACGCTAACCAAACGCGGGATCCTCTAGGATACCCCCTCAACTATGGGAGCTATTCGTTTACCAAGAGGGTCACAAATTGGTTTGCCATTTGGTGCATATGCATAATATGTCCTTAGACATGGATATGTTGCATATGTCTTTGGACTTTATATTTTGGTGGACTGTCGTGGCATTGCATACATAAACGCGGTATGGACAAGAGGTCATCTTCCATACTGGAGCTCCGATCCTTCTCGACCGTAGGAGCAAATGTTGTACCACCCATGAGAAACTCCGTACCTCCTAGTTGGGTTAATACATTAGGTGATACTTCTAGATACACACGTAGTTATGGGATAGTTCTTGTTGTGAAATTTAGAAGGCATGTATAATATGTTGCATGAATGATTGAACATGCGTTTGGGTACAGTAGTGCACCCATGTAGGGTAAATCTTTTCGATAAGACGTGTGTCCACGGTTATGGACGCCTCATGAGTACAGTGTTATGATCATCGAAAACGCCACTAATTCTTTACCTCTAATAATATGACTAGTAATTAGCCTTAGTAACTAAACAATTGGATAATTAATATTGCCACGTGTGTGTTCCGTGAGAGGACCTCCTCGACTGGTTTTCTAGGGGGAAATCTTCGGAAGGGTTATGCTTGGAGTTATATTCTTGTTACTGGATAGCGCTCTCTTATCTCGTTCTAATATCTAAAGTTGTAGCATGTACCTATAAGTAGATAGTGCAAGCTTTGCTACCACTGAGCCCACCATACCCATGTAGGCGAGATCTTCTAAATTCTAAGACTCCATGTGTACTGACCTTAGTACTGACCGCTCTCTTTCTTGTTCTTTTGCCCTTTGTTGGCACACGTTTGGTTTTGATAGGTATGTGATCACCAACGTTAGCAAGGTTACCCATTCATCTTGGTTTGGGCAGGGTTGTCATCGGCAGTTGGTTATTCTTCTAGACTCTTAGTCTCATTTGGTTCTTATCCGTACTCGGATACTATTTTGCTTTCTTCATGATTTATATCTTTGTACTGTATTTTTGTATTCTTGACTCGTGGAGTCATTGTTGTATATATAAGTTCTTGTGGGTTATGTTGTAAACTATTGTGATGTAACTACTTGTAACAAAATCCACCCATACGATAGTGTCTGGTGGGCGTATTTGAATCGCTTCTATGCGGGTTTTCGAATAGATGCTAATATCTGCATAGACCCAATTCGGGGGCGTTACAGCGAACCCCGCCATTGTGCATGTGCGATGACCCAGCATACCACTGCATGATGTAGTACACTATAGTCGTTGACATAACACCAATGAAACACCATTCACTAGTGTTACATCCCTTAGAGTGGTACAACAGAAACACAGCAGGTCCAAGACATGACTATAGATTACAACTCAACTCTTTACATAAGATCCAGAAAACACTCTAGGTTAAAGAGAGAGAAAGAAACTTCTTACAAAGAAGAACTAGAAATAATAACTCAAAACTATCTGGCTAAAAAAACTAACATCTAAACTACCTGGCTTGCAATTGCTACTAATGCAATGCTCTACAGAAGTAGGTTTTATGGCTAGAGTATCTACTCCTATCTAATCAGAACTTCTTATTCACTTCGGTTGATGAATATGTTGACTTCATTGACTTTATTGAAGAACTTGAGCTGCCGATGATGGTTTCTTGAGCATAAGTTGGTCTTGACGTCGTCTTCAACGACTTAGAACCTAGCAAGGGTTAAGAAGGTACGGTTGGGTACGAGCGTACTCAGCAAGTTCACTAAAAAGGAGTGTATGACGCACTATCTCTACAGCTACATACCAAAGGTCGTAGGCAATGCAGGTCTTCGTAAACATTTCTTCAAAGGTTGCTTTTATTCTGAAAACTATGTCTGACAGCCTTCACAGGTTGACCATAACCTTCGTGGGGTTCCTTTCCTATTGCGTTCGTAGCTCCTTTCGGGAACAGGGAGTAACATGTCACAATTCTTACACTCTGCAGAGGTGCGTTACTTTACCCATAAGAGATCAAATCCTTGTTGCACAACCAGGCGTACTTTCCCGTCCACACTTCCTTTGGTGCGGGGCCCAGTTAGATGATCCAAGCTAGTACTGCCCTTCTCCGCGACCCCGTATACTCACCCTTTTGCTAGCTCAGGACAACGGCTCTGCCAGTTTACACTCCTGAAGATAGCAAAAGTCGACATCTAATATCAGGGAATTGACGGTTCCCACCCTTGCATGTGCCTAGATGTAGGATCACGGCTCCAATAAAAGTTGTCCATCAGCATACGAAAGGGAGAAGATCCAGCTAACTTCCCTAGAGCCATTATACATCTTATGGTTAACGTGTGATATACAGCGCTAGAATCACTGACGACATTGGTTGTTAAGTCCTAGATATTATGTTCCTTTACCACTGGAACTGTATCAATAGATTATTACCATTTGGTAAATAACCCATAATCAAATTATTATGAAAATAGTATTTTCTGAACTTTTTGAAATGCAGGCAAGCATTTCATAGAAAATAACCAAAGGACATGAGCAAGTTGTGAACATGCCTTTTGTGATTGCAAGATTATGCACTCACGGTCTTCAAGACAATAGAAGATCCAAATTCTGTAAACAACATCATTGGTCCGGTAAGGACTAATGTTTAAAGAAGCAAGATGCAATGATGCATAAGTAATGTAATGCAGTTTGATAAACGTGAATTCCCGGACTAATCGTATCTGATCTAGGGTTTGGAGTTTGTGATGAGTTTCTTTGGAATGTGTTGCACTTTTATACCAGCTTTACAGTTGTGCTTCTTATTAAGGCTTGTGAGAGTGTGTGAAACAATATGTAAATGCAATAAGTAGTATACAATATCAAAGCACTCAATGGAGCATGATATCTAAAAGATTTCTTAAGAAAGATTATCAATCAATTAGAGCTTCTAAATAAGTGTTCAAGTATCACTTTTAATGTTTCTTGAAAGAATAACTTTTGAGGGAAATATCACTTTACAAAGTAAAAAGTATTTAAACTTAAGGCTAACACTTTAAGGTTTTCTTATTAGCTAAGATTATTAAAGAGGAAAACATTACTACATTAAACAATCATAGCATAAGTGGTGGAGATTTACATGTTTTGAACAAGGCACATCATTGTAGATGGTTGACTTCTTAACATTCCACAAAGTTAGAATTTAAGTACTATTACTTGAATGAGGTGGTGTTTTATTAAAGTTATAAATGAGTAGAATTACTTTATTAATAATGCTTACCTTTTATAAACATAGAAAGGGTATTACTTAAAAACTTAATTTAATTCTTTAGGTGGATTCCTAAACTGGAAAAAGAATTAGTACTCAAATCTTGATGATTTTATAATTGATAAAATATTTTTGGAGAGTAAGATTTACTTAATTTTAAATAGTAGTTTTAATAAGTACAACTTAAATTGGTTAGACCTATCTTAACTTCACTTAAACATCAATTGAACTTGTTATTACATTTTTTAAAACTTTAAACAAATAATGTTAAAGGCAATAGTAAATATTTATATATTTTTAATGAACTAAATTAAAAGAAAAGAGTTAAAATAAGATTTATTAGACCTTTACCTTTTATTTGACTTCAATTAAGAAAGAGGGTATTTTTAATGTGTAGAATTTATTTTTGTGATCATTTTGGTATATTATATATATTTTTGTGATTTTTAAATATTAAATTATGATTTTTATAAGTTTTTTCACTTAATAAGTACTTAATAAATAATATTATTTATCTAAGTGTTACCAAAAATCTATCAAATAATTTTGCAAATGTAGATTTTGTTTTTCTAAGAATTTTGGTATGTTATTTATATTTTTCTCATTTACCAATATTAAAATATGAATTTTCAAAGAATTATTACTTATAAAATCTTTATTTAATAATAATTATTTAAATAGTTAACACAATAATATTTGATAATAAATTTAAATTATAGATTTTATTTTTCAATAAATTTTCATATATTAAAAATATTTTTCTGAATTATAAAACAAAAGTTATTAAATTTACAAGATTTAATCATTTTATTAAATTTCAGTAAACTAATTATATTTAAATTTATAAGGTTTTATCTATTTCTTAAATAGGAACATACTTTTATTACCGAGTCCTAATTTAGCCAGAGCCACTGACTCGTGGGGTCAGGGCCACGTCGGCATGCCATGTGGGCATGGACCGGGTCAAACCTGCTGACAAGGCTAGGGGTGACGCAAGCGTGACATCACGATGACATCATCGAGGATCAATCCTTCAGATCGATGATCGATTGATTGATCGAGATGGCATGCACGGCTACGAAGAGGTGCGCTGGAAAGAGGAGTGCGCGGCGAACCTAGTTGTGGCAGCGCAACCAGGAAATGCTCACCGGAGGCTGACCGGCGACGAACTACAGCGGCGGTGCAAGCAGGTACTCGTGGGGACGGATCTACAGAGGTCCAGAGATGAATCAGAGAGGACTAGGAGAATTAGAGGCTCACCGGGATGTTGACTAGCTTGACGATGCAATGAGGCGAGGTTAGATGGCGTCACCATGGTCGACGGCAAGCGGCGGACAGAGGTGATCGTCTGTGATGATTTCGGCCAGGAGAACTCGATTCCTCTGGCCAGATGCCTGAACATGATGAACTAGAGCTCCAGGGCATCACGATAGAGCTCGGCGAGGTCTAGAACGATGGGTTCCATGGCTCTTTTCTAGCTAGGGTTTCGGCTCAAGTGGAAAAAATGGGAGAGAGCGCGGGGATGAGTGAAATGGGTACCAGGAGAGAGAGGAAGGCGAGGGTGTTCTTATCCCCACCTCCAGGGCGGTGGCACGCATCACAGGATGGTAGAGGATCAACGGCAACAGCACCGGCACACAGCTTCCTGTGTGCGTGACGATGATGAAGGCGTGACAAACGTCTGAATCGGTATTTGGGTTGGGCCAGTACTGAGCTGTGGTCAACTAAGCAGGAGTTTTCTGTTGCTGCTCGCGAGCGACAAATATCGCAGAGGGTTGCTAGGTTGCGGCTGCTGTCTATTCTTCTTTTCTTTTTCTTATTCTATTTCTTGTTTTTGTAAAACCTTTTTAAATTAGAATTCTTCAGGGATTTAAATATCTAGAGAATTTATAAATCAAGAATAGTATTTTATAAAGCAAGTATGACTCTCTTCTCCTGATTTCTTATTGTACATTAAAATATATTCATAATTATATGAAAGGTCCTTTTCATTAGGAAGTATTAATAAAGATTAGGGTTTTAGGAATTTGTTTCTTATAATAAGATTTCTCAAAAATGATTTTGTTTTCACTTAATAAGTTTAATGGTAATGGTTTAAAGTGGTGAATGATCTACATAGGACTCATTACAAGGTATGAAACCCTGGGTTTATAATAAGGTGATTTGAATTTCATGGTTCCATATATTTGGTGGTTTCTCTTATTCAAACTCTACTTAGTTTGTGGGGTTTAATAAAATCATATTATATTATGAATGTGGATGGATACTAAGGCTAAGACACGTTGCCATCATGTTTTCTGACCATGAATAACATATCAACTTAAAGTGAGTGATTGATATTGCTTTCATAATGTGATCTTGATAGTATATAAGATTAAGTCTTTATTAGGGTTTAAGACAATCAGGTGGACAAGGCTTCCATCAATACACTCTTAACTGGTATTCTACTTATCTCTTAGACATTTCATTTGGCTAAGAGATACTATCCATTGGTTGCCTAAAAATAGGAATTGGTTTAACTACCTTCTTTATTCTAGGGTTTTAAACAAAGAGGTAGACATGGTTCTGTCATGGTTTGATGTACTGTTGGTTAAAGGTTTCTAAAGAATCCTTACCTTAATACCTCACAAAGCTTATCTTGAGATAACGAATTCCTTTCCTAAATATACTCTATAAATCTCTCTTATCTTATTCACAAAGATCACATCTTCCTGAATAAGTCAATCATATGACTCCACCATATCCATCAACATATGATGACATGGTCATGCCACTTCAACATTACTCCATTCTTACTCCTAGTATATAACTCCTCTTAATTAACTACCATTGATGCACCTATCAATGTAGCTACTACTAACTCCATCTATTAACTTCCTTAAATCCATCTTGCAACTACTTCCAAGGCTTGCAAGATTATAGTTATCTCTATATCTCATGTGATATCAATCCTCTGGAATGGGTCTGGTACTACTCCCATAATATAAGTTGTTCTTGTATTAACTTGGTTAAACTATTATACTTCCAACTACTCCTACAACTTATGTTATATGCTTCATTGTACTCTAGCTTGACTTCTCATAATCAAGCTAGATGATTCATCTTACTAGGGCTTTACCTAATTTGGTATACTCATAACACTTCTTCAACACCTAGTCATCTATTCTCCAATGACTTGGGAATAATGACCACCAACCTTTGATCATACAAAGCTTAGGCTTCTAATTGTTTGATCAAGATCTATCATCAACTAAGTAGTAGACTTTTACTAGTCTTTCCATAAGGCTTATCTTGTTAAGGAAGCTTACTCTAAGTTTATACCCACTTGACTTAACAAGATTATTATTTGATGTACTAATACTACTAGCCTTCTCATAGCTTACAATTACTAGCTTAACTCTTGGCTTTAGGTACTTCTTCTAGTTAACTCGGGAGTGAATTAACTCCTCCAACATTAGATGGTTTGATCTCCACTAAGGATCACATTCCATTGATGATGGCATACTTCACCATAGCTAGTTCCTCTTCTAATTTACTTAAGGTATTTGGAAGGTCAATATAATAGATCAAAGCTAAAAGTCAATAGGTGCTAGGTCAAGAATTGATCACACACATTGATGATCAATAGACACTAAGACTTGGTTAAGTAGGAATGTCACCTCTTAATATCGTATTAAGGGTATGTGTTGGATGGTCTTGGCTTGACTTACTTTTCCACTCTATTTGTAATAAGATTTAATGTTTAAGAACTACCATGGTACCCATGGTAGGAATAACTATGACAATCAAGTGTTTCAGGATTTAGTTATGAGTTTCTTTTACTTAAGTTATATGCTAGACTTGGGATTCAGGGTTTGTGGTAGATAATACCTTGATATCAGCTTTAGAATATTAGGTATTCATCCTTGAGTTGTTGCATGGAATACCATGTAATGATCTCTAGAAGATCAAGTACTCCTTCTTAAGTAGTGTGTTATGACTTAGTTTTATTACATTTGATCTACCCTTAGATCAAATTATATTACCCAAAGATAAGGTTTTTAGCAAAGATCATATTGAAACTTATCGCAGTCAACTTGATGATCTACTTCAGTTCCACCAAGTTAAGAGAAGCTTCAATCTCTTTGATAAGTTTTATTTAAAAGCGTGAAAATTATTCGGTTTTTTATGTATGAATGCAATGCACACACCTTATCTCAGCTTATTTCTAAGCTCTAATGCTGGGATGTTACAAACTCTCCCCCTTAAAATAAACTTCGTCCCCGAAGTTCGTACTCTCTTATGTTTCGGGATAAGGTGCTGACTTGTATTGATCACATCGTTTCTCAAATTCCATTGTGATCACAATTGGGAATAATTGTGGTATCCTGTATCCAGATCTTTTTCCTTGAATCCTCTTCATTCCGACAATATCCACTGTCCTTTCTAACTTACCTTATAGTTCCTTTTACCATATCTCTTCGGGCTTATGCCCCTACAGTCCTATTTATAATTGGTTGTGGGCACATTTTGTCCCTTTCAACAAGGTTTTCCTACTACTATACACTATACTATTTTAAAATACTCTCTTTACTCTAAAGGACAACTGATGAGTGGTTTCCCCTTTATAACTAGTCTACTTGGGTTAAGAAGTTATGTCTACTTGGGTCATTCATCCATACATATTGTCGGAAATACTTTATAATGATGACTTCTTATAACCTTATAAAAATAAGGCTTACTCCCATCATGACTTAGTACTTCTTTTCCAACCTTTAGTCAGAAAATTTGACAACAACACTTCAGTGTTTATTGTTTACTCTCCCCCTTGGGGTTTCCTAATGGTCTCTAATCTGCATATATAATACCCATTAACTCAATAGTTAGGATATTGGTCTCTATCCAGCTTATACTTTGCCTCTAGAAGGTCTCACGAAAGAATATGTGGTATATCCACACAATTGTGGATCTCCCAAATGAATCTTCCGACACTATTTGTCTTACTCCTCACCTTTTGGACATTCTCTCGTTGGTAAGCCTGATTTCACGAAGTGGCTCAAAAGATGATCTTTAATTTCATACTTCCTTAGGTCTAACTTAACTTAGGCCAAGTTTTATACTCTTTAAATTAAACAAATATGACCTACTTCACTACGCTGCTAGGATACCAGCTACGGATACCTGCTGCGGATCCTCCTAGGTGTATGGATTACCCTATGGACTTTCTAATTCTCATTGTCATTCTCTCTGAGTTCTCAGAGCTTGAATACCACCCTTATTCCAAGACTTCTTCTTTGCACTGATTCATGATACTTCCATGAACTAGGTACAACTACTGCATTAGCTTCTTAGCAACACCACCCACTTTCAGTGAACTTTAATTCATCTTTTAATGTTGCTCCACACCCTTTTCAACACTACTATTCCTTCTTATGGCCAACTCATAGTGAGTTGGGATTGATCTAGCCTTCAAAATAGTGTTGATACTCCTTATATTTAGCTTCCTTCTTTGTGCAAGTCTTCATCTTGATCTTTGGAACTCGTCACTCCCTTACATGACTTCCCTTTTCTATCTAGGTCTATAACATCAAGTAATAACTTGATGATGCAACATGCATTTTCACATCAAATCAAACTTCATGCATAGATCTAGTCAATCAAGAAGATGCAACAAAAAACAAGAAATCCAAACGTGGTACATATAACACACATCACTCTAAGCCCGAAATATAGTAGTTGAGTATAATACCTCTAGAATTCAAGCTTAGTTGTGTAGTATATGACACCTCCTAGTATAGGTTCACTTCGTTATACTTAGCACTTAGGGGTTAAACTACTATTTGTCTCAATATTTACCCAAATTGCTCAATTGCAATTGGATAATTTTGAGCAAAGTGATGTCACTTGGGTTCTGACTAACTTCTTACCTTTCTTTCGGGACTACTAAAGACTACCAGATTTCCATTCTATCATAAACTATCCTCACATGATCCCTCAAAACTACTACAAAATTGAAGTTACTACCTTAAATCCAAAAATTATCGTAATATTATAATACCTATGACTTCTATCATAGACCTACACCATTCTTTACTTATTGTTACTACAAGATTATTTACTAAGTACTTGTCCTAATTATCAACTTATCATGGTCTCGGAGCTATTCTCACCATGAACTTGTTAAGATTTACCTAGTCATATGTAACATCCCAAAACTTTAATCAAGGTTATCAAGACCCAAATCACCCAATTTAGGGTTAACAAAAACTTTTTATCATTAAAAACAGAGACTTTTCTACATTCAAACATTTTGCAAAAATCAACCCTAATAGCTTTTGAGTTGATTCCAACTCTCAAAAATCACATTCGATAATACCTATCTGAATATGTAATAATATTTAGGTTTGCTCGCAGTGACTTTGGACTAGTACTAAAATAATGCTATATAGGCATTTCTAGTCACTTTAAAAAATTTAAATATGAATCCTAAACTTTATAAAATGTGATCCAACATTTAAATCACATTCCCATGTATTAGAATATGTGGTGATGACATGTGTCCACATGATCCCATATTTTAATTGGAGAATATTAAATCTTAGTTAATTTCAATGAGTAGAAATAACTTTTCTCAAATAAAATAAATGAAACTAGTTCATTAAATCTTGTGATGAATGTGATGATACTAGATCATCAAGTGTGTGCCTTCGTGTGCTAAATATACTAGTTAAGTATTGTTTGGTGATTGTGTATCCCGTATGTATTTATAGACGATAGTACCGACCAAGTCTACGAGGAGGAGGAGTTCTACCCCGAAGAAGACGAGGAGAATTTCAACAACTACACTGATGACCCACAAGTATAGGGGTGTACCGCAGTATTTTTGAGGGAAGTGAAACCCAATTTATTGATTCGACACAAGGGGAGCCAAAGAATATTTATAAGCCTTAACAACTGAGTTGTCAATTCAGCTACACCTGGAAACAATCTTGCTCACAACAGTTTATTAGTAGCAACAGTTTTGTAGTAGGAATAGTAAAGTAACAACAGTAGTAAAGTAAAGACAGCAGTAACAATAGCAGTAAATAGTAGGATTCGAGTGCGGTAGGCATAGGGATGGATGGACGGGCGTTGCATGGACAAGACATATCACATAGCAATCAGAACATAGGGCAATTGCAGATAAATAAGATAAAGCATCCAAGTACTAGATAATCCTAGGCATGTGTTCCATATATAGTGATAGGGTGCTCGCAATGAGAACTTGCACAACATCTTTTGTCCTGCCAGCCCGTTTGCAGCGGGGCCTCAAGGGAACTACTGGCAATTAAGGTGCTCCTTTTAATAGAGCACCGGAGCAAAGCATTAACACTCTGTGAACACATGTGATCCTCACATCAAAGCCATTCCCTCCGGTTATCCCGATTTCTATCACTTCGAGGCCTTTGGTTCTAGACAATAACGTGTGTATACAACTTGCAGGTAAGACCATAAACAATACTATCATAATGAATCAATAACACGTTCAGATCTGAAATCATGGCACTCGGGCCCTAGTGACAAGCATTAAGCATAACAAGTTGCAACAAAGTCAAAAAAACACTAATAGTAGATACTAGGCACCATGCCCTAACAATCTGATGCCATTACATGAATGATCTCATCCAATCCCTACCATCCCCATAGCCTACAATGGGGGATTACTCACTCATAGAGGGGGAAACATGGATGGTCGATGGAGAAGCGATGGTGATGATGATGGCGATGATCTCCTCCAATTCCCCGTCTCGGCAGGGTGCCAGAACGGATTTTCTGGTTCCGAATCGTGGAATCTGGTGGTGGCGGTGGAGCAGAACTCTTTTTGAAAAACGTCGACCCCCCCTGAGTTTTTAGGTCAGAAGGCATCTTACAGGCGAAGAGGGAGACCGAGGGGGTGTCTGGGGCGGCCAGACCACCCCCTGGCATTGCCAGGCCCAACCCGTGTGGCCAGGTGGTGTGGCTGGGCACCAGCCCCACTCCGCCTCATATTCTGGCTCCAGGAGTATTCTGGTGAAATAGGATTTTTGGCATATTTTCCGTGATTTTTCATGATAGTTGATTTTCTGCACAAAAACTAGACACCAAGGTAATTCTGCTGAAAACAGCGTCAGTCCGTGTAGTTGCATCCAAATCACACAAGTTTAGAGGAGAAACAATAGCAAAAGTGTTCGGGAAAGTAGATACATTTTGGACGTATCAACTCCCCCCAAGCTTAGCTTATTGCTGGTCCTCAAGCAATTCAGTTGAAAACTGAGTGTGATAAAAGAAACTTTCACGAACACATTTGCTTCATATGATGTATATATTCTCAGCATGTGATCAACTACTTAGACAATTCATAATAAGGAATATGCAACTAAGTTTACTTAATAGGCATTACAAGCTATGAAGAGATTCCAACTCAGAAATAATAAGTAGCATGAAACATAAACATAAGCAACATTACAATGCTCATAACAAGGTATGATAGAGTGGTATCTCGCTTGCCTTTTTTATTGTGAATGCCAAGGCACCTCTGAAGTTCAGGTGAAGACGAGAAGTAAAGACATCAAAGATACAAGCATCAAAGTCATAACACAAATAATCAAGTTTTGAGACAAGCACATTACACTAAGAATGACAACTATGCTCTCAAGAAGGTGCTCATAGAATAAGTGGAGACTCAATAAGGAAATGAAAAGGTTTTGAATAGTTTGAAAGGCTTCCAAAGGCTGAAAGTATGGTACTCATTAGCTTTGAGCTCGCATTGCCCCTATCATAAGAATCTTTAATATGGTTAAGGTGAAAGTGAGGTCCAATCTGAGTTATATGCTTGACATACTATAAACTGGAAATCCCATGTCCCTTGAGTACGAGGGCCGCTCCTCATGCTACTCAACTTTAGTTACCGATAAGTTCTTGTCATCGTAAATACGTGCGTATCATAGAGAACCGCCAACGGGGTACCCCTTGCCCGATGATACGGAAGAATCCCCAGATCAAAATGACAAGGCAAGCAGACAATGAGTATCTCAGCAATCTTCTTATTTACCATGGGAAAATGGTGCTTTTTTTCTCTCTTTCCTCTTTTCTCAAATCTCTTTTTTTCTCAATAGCTATCTCTCTCTTTTTTATAAGAAGAATGCTTCATACATACTTATTATGGTTACGCTGCAGGTTTCCACCATGACAACATGGATTAGACCGGCGGCCCAAGCGTTTCTCTAACACACATACATAACTCCATGGACTTACAAGCTCCCCTTTTATTTCACACCGACGACATCCTCAAACAAAAAAGCATGGTATCAACTGGGTATATATTTATAGGTGTTGAAAGCGTTCCCCGTGACAGCACGATTCTGCTAATCCCCAGCCTATAATTTGCAAGCATATAACTTTCATGGACAGTCACCATGGTTTAGGTTTATTAAGTGCAGGAAATAAAGTGTGCCATCAAGTTCGTGAAAGCTTTACTAACTAACTTTCTCATAACAATCAAACATTTTATTCGGAAGAAAACAAGGCATATTGATATGCACGGAAATAGCAAATGATGCTAATAGGTAGGTATGGTGGACATTTTTGGCAATATTTGGTTTTAGGGAGTTGGAAACATGAGTAAAACATACTCAGTGTAAGTGAAGGCTAGCAATAGTAAGGGAACGACAAACGAGAGAGCAATAGCTATCATAATCATGCTTGCAACAAAACAGGACTAATCATGGCATGAAAGTGATTCAAGACCCTCAAGGCAAAATAATTCATCGAGGCTCAACTGATTATTTCAGTGATATGCATGCGTGAGCATTTGCCAAGTCAATTCAAATGAAACATTCAAAGGAGGATACCATGGTGTCATACCAAGTTATGAATAGAGTAATCCAAGCAAACATTCATATGACGTGCTACAAACTATTAGCAAGCTAGAACTAATCATATGAAAGAAAGAAATACTAAGCATCCATACATAACATACTCCCTACACGAACAGGCTATGCATGCCCACAATGATGAGTATATGTACAAAAATGAAAACAAATAGAGTTCGTTACCAGCCTCTTACCACACCTCAAGTTGTCATTAATCCTCATTATTGCCCTTCACTTGTGTGGCTTGAATGAAATATGAAACCAAATCCCACTGAGAACTGCTGAACCTGCAACAAACTGACAAAACCAAAGAAGAACAACAAATATTTTTGGTGTTTTCGAATAATTCAAACAAAGCAAAAAGCAAAAAAGCAAACCAAGGCAAAAAGAAGAGGCAAACAAAGAGAAACAACAGATTTTTTTTTGGTCTTTTTGTGTTTTAGAAAGCAAAAGCAAAGAAAGAACGAAAGCTCAAAAGAGAACAAAACATGAATATACAAAGTACCGACGCAAAATGATATGGAGATGAGAGCTTAGGCTTTTGGCTTAAGTGGGTGTCAATCCCAAGCTAGCGAAGATTGAGCGCCTTCGTAGTACGGTGAGGAGGTACCCTCGTCCTGGTGCGAGCTAGAGGATGCCCCACCATAATGTGCAGAGTAATCGTAGGAGGGCACATCCTCCTGGTGCTGCCTCTGGAAACCCAGCAAGCGGAGCTGCTCGTCCACCTCCTCCTTGGAGCGCGACCACGGCCTCCTGTGAACACTAAACAAAGTAGATTGCAGCAAAGGGATCTCTCTCATCCCTGTCAGTAAACAACATCCTATATACTAAACTGTCCAGCTCAGAATCAGCAGTGACAAAGTGATGTGTTTTCATAGCAGCAAGGTCAAGCCTTTGTGGTGCCAATATAGTATCATTGGGATCCACAGAAAGCTCTAATGCATTGACCATACGTGAAGCGATGATGCCCCCATAGATAGGCCCCCTAGCAGCTAGGCGACGAGCAATAAGCGAGCCAAGGTTGTACCGAGTATCATTGTTAAGCGCAGCAGCAAGGAAGGCTAAATGATAGTTGGAGATATTACTCGTATTCTCCCTACCAAGAATGCTAGTAGCAAGATAATATGCAAAGTATCAAAGAGTAGGGAGTTGGATGTTTCTTATCTTTCCGCGCTGAGCTACGCGGTCATCATCATTGGTCACTCCTCGGTAGAGCTCCAGCAAATCAGTGGGCCGCCCTTGAATCACGGTCCCTGTCATGCTTACACCTACAATACTGCAAAATCTTTCCAATGGCATGGTAAAGGGCACATTATAAATTCTGAAATAGATAGTTGACTGATAGGGCATGTTAGTAAACACGAAGCTCTCAACAAAAGTCTTGGTGAGCATAGCATATTGCTCACTCTCATCTTGCATGTATGAGGTCAAACCAACCCTCTGAATTAGTAGCAAGAAATCATCAAGAATCCCTGCAGCTTGTAAGAAAGTAAAACAAGGAAATGTAGATGGGTGAGCATCCCCATCATCTCCTTCATTACCAATGCGAGGTGCAATGAGATCTTCGTTGTATGATGGCCTAAACCGAGAGGCTGATCTTGAGGGCCTTGACCTCCTAGGTGCATCCCTCTCAAATATTTCTCCAAAGGTATGGTTGTTCATGTTTGATATTCAGAGAACAAATGCTCCAAATTTCAGCAGCAAAGATGGGCTGAGCAAGGAGATCGAAAAATTGAGGGCAAGCACAGCAAGAACGCGATTTTGAGGAATGAACTGGTGTCTACTCGGGAGAGAGAAGAAAGTGGCAAGTGAGAGAGTGAGTGGAGGGCCAGGGTGGCCCACACCATAGGCAGGCGCGCCCTAGGGCTGGCCACGCCACCAGGTGGTGTGCCTGCCTGGTGGGCCCCCCTGGTACCTTCCAGGCACTCCTCTGCCCCTTTTTCACGTAAAAATTTAATATGAATTTTCTGGAATTTTTTGAGACACTTTATTTTCGAGCAATTTCAGGCATAGATGAATGATTTTCTGACAGACAGAGATTTTCTGGAATGATGCAATGACAAAACAAGGCTAGAACTACAGAAGTTCTAAGACACTCTAATATGCAAGCAACTAACAACATAAAAGAAAACTAAACGAAAGCAAAAACTAAAATAGATAGAATAGAAGTAAGCCGAGATAATCATGGTGAAAACATTGTTTTGTTCAATGAAATCCTTTTGTTAACAAGGTTGATCAGGTCTTGTTACCAAAACAATTTTATATGAAACAAAACTTTGTTTTCCACTAATGATTATGTTACCTCAACCTTGATAGCAATGGTCCCAATCATAATAGTTTCAAATTTTTCTCTTGGTATGGGACAATATATTTCTCCAACTTGAATGTCCTCAACATGTTCAATTGAATTCAAACCATAAGTCCTATCAATCTTCTTGGGGAAATAGCAAGTATGTTTGATGACCCACAAGTATAGGGGGTGTATCGCAGTATTTTCGAGGAAAGTGAAACCCAATTTATTGATTCGACACAAGGGGAGCCAAAGAATATTTATCAGCCTTAACAACTGAGTTGTCAATTCAGCTGCACCTGGAAACAATCTTGCTCATAGCAGTTTATCAGTAGCAACAGTTTTGTAGTAGGAATAGTAAAGTAACAGCAGTAGTAAAGCAAAGACAGTAATAACAAAATCAGTAAACAGTGGGATTCGAGTGCGGTAGGCATAGGGATGGATGGAAGGGTGTTGCATGGACAAGACAATTCACATAGCAATCAGAACATAGGGCAATTGCAGATAAATAACATAAAGCATCCAAGTACTAGACAATCCTAGTCATGTGTTCCATATATAGTCATACGTGCTCGCAATGAGAACTTGCACAACATCTTTTGTCCTGCCAGCCCGTTTGCAGCGGGGCCTCTAGGGAACTACTGGCAATTAAGGTGCTCCTTTTAATAGAGCACCAGAGCAAAGCATTAACACTCTGTAAACACATGTGATCCTCACATCAAAGCCTTTCCCTTCCGGTTACCCGATTTCTGTCACTTCGGGGCCATAGGTTCCAGACAACAACGTGTGTATACAACTTGTAGATAATACCCAAAACAATACTATCATAATGAATCAATAATAAGTTCAGATCTAAAATCATCGCACTCGGGCCCTAGTGACAAGCATTAAGCACAACAAGTCGCAACAAAGTCATAAAACACTAATAAAAGATACTAGGCACCATGCCCTAACAATCTGATGCCATTACATGAACGATCTCATCCAATCCCTACCATCCCCATAGCCTACAGCGGGGGATTACTCACTTATAGATGGAGGAAACATGGATGGTCGATGAAGATGATGGTGGAGATCGATGGAGATAGCTCTGGGGGCAATTCCCCGTCCCGGCAGGGTGCCGGAACAGAGACTTTTTGTCCCCCGAATCTCCCCTTCGGTGGTGGCAGCGCAGCGAAACTTTTCATGGAAAAACATCGAACCCCCCTTGGTTTTTAGGTCAGAAGGCTTCTTATAGGCGACGAGGGAGACCAAGGGGGTGCCTAGGGCCACCACACCATTCCCTGGTGCGGCCAGGCCCAGCCCGCTCCTAGGGCTGGTGTGGCCAGTCCCTGGCTCTCCTCTGTCTCGTATTCTGGCTCCTGGAGTCTTCTGGAAAAATAGGCACTTTGGCTTTTGTCCCGTCCAATTCCGAGAATATTCATTTTTTGACTTTCCTGGAACCAAAAACAGCAGAAAACAGGCAGCTGGCACGGTGGCTCTTGTTAATAGGTTAGTCCAAGAAATCATATGAAAAGTCCTCCAAAGTGTGGACAAAACACAAGAAAGTGGATAAAACCAAGCATGGAGCATCAAAAATTATAGATACATTTGCAATGTATCAATGTTCCTTGTCATTAACATTGAAGGTCACCTTTCCTTGATTACAATTAATAACAACTCCTACAGTATTAAGAAAAGGTCTCCCAAGAATAATAGACATATTATCATCTTCAGGCATTTCAAGCACAACAAAATCAGTTAATATCAAGCAATTATGAGCCACTTGAACAGGTACATCCTCACATATACCGACATGAATAGTGGTAGATTTATCAGCCATTTGCAAAGAGATATCAGTTGGTATTAGTTTTTCCAATTGAAGTCTCTTATGGAGAGAAAAAGGCATAACACTAACTCCTGCTCCCAAATCACACAAAGCAGTTCTAACATAACTATTCTTAATAGAGGAAGGGATAGTTGGAATCCCTGGGTCTCCAAGTTTCTTTGGAACCTTACCATTAAAGGAATAATTAGCAAGCAAAGTAGAAATTTCTTTATTAGGGATCTTCCTTTTATTCGAGACAATATCCTTCATATACTTTGAGTAAGGAGGCAATTTAATAGCATCATTCAAAGGAATTTGCAGGAATAAAGGTTTCATCCACTCACAAAACTTATTATAGTGTTCATCTTCCTTTGACTTGTGTTTCTTATTAGGGAAAGGCATAGGTTTTTGGACCCATGGCTCTCTTTCACTACCATGTTTCTTAGCAACAAAATCTTCTTTAGTGTATTTAGTATTCTTAGTGTGCTTTTCAGGTTCTTCTTCAACTTTTTGTTTATCAAGAACATCATTTTCTTCATTACCACTTTCAGTTTCAGCATCAGAGACAGATATACTATTAGGATCTTTAGCAGGTTCAGAGGGTTCTACAATAGTTTTATGTTTCTTTTTTCTTTTCTTACGAGTAGAACCACTATTTTCAGCTTGTTGAAAATCCTGCTCGATTCTTTTGGGATGCCCCTCAGGATATAGAGGATCCTGAGTAGCAGCACCACTTCTAGTTCTAATTTCATAAGCATGTTTTTCTTTAGCAGCATTAACTATCAAGCCTTTTTGCACTTTAATAAGTTGATCTATTTGAGTTTGAACCATTTTAAAATGTTTAACAAGCATTTTAACATCATTAGAGGTTCTTTCCACAATATCCTTCAACTCAACAATAGCTCTAGAGTTTTCCATTAGATGATTTTGCAACCTTTTATTAAAATTATCTTGTTTAACAATAAAGATATCGAATTCTTATAAGCATTGATCAGGAGGTTTAGAATAAGGGATATCACCTTCATCAAAGTGTTGGAGAGAGTGTACCTCGATAGTGGATGAGTGGGGAATTGGGTTACATAATTCTTCTATAGGAGGTAAATTCTTGACATCTACAGCTTTAATTCCCTTCTCCTTAAGACATTTCTTAGCTTCCTTCAGCACCTCATCATTCAATTCAATAACTCCCCTCTTCTTAGATGATGGTATAGGCGCCGGTATAGCTGGTTCAGGTATAATTGTTTCAGCTATAGCTGGTTCAGGAGGAGTCCAATCTTCATAGTTCTTGCTTATTTTAGCCATTAATTCCTCGGCTTCCTTGGGAGTCCTATTCCTAAAAACACAATCAGCACAACTATCTAGGTATGTCCTAGATTCTTTAGTTAGTCCATTATAAAATATATCAAGAAGCTCATTCTTAGGTAATGGACTTCTAGCCTGTGCATGAATCAAAGCACAAAACCTTGCCCAAGATTCAGGCAATATTTCCTTTTCTCCCTGTTTAAAATCAAAAAGTTCTTGCAAAATAGCATGTCTAGGACTTGGAGGAAAATATTTCTACAAGAAAGTACTAATCAAGGAATCAGGGTTATCAATAGATCCAGGAGGTAAATTACTAAACCAAGTTTTAGCTTCCCCTTTCAGTGAAAAAGGGAAAATCTTAGCAACAAAGTAGGTGCGCATCTTAATATCATCAGAAAACAAGCCACTCATGGTAGAAAGCTCAGTCATATGTGCTACCGCACTTTCATTCTTAGTCCCACAAAAAGGTTCTTTCTCAAAAATAGCTATGTAAGATAGATCAAGAGAGAAATCATAATATTTATATTTAATGTTTATGGGAGAACCAGCAAACTTAGCAATAGGAGACAATTTGGGTTTAATAGTACGCCTCCCAAGGAGACTCTTAGCAGCGCTCCTATCATGGGTGTTTTTACATTCTTTAATAAATTCATCAGTCATCTCAACATAACCGTCTTCAATATCATAACTCTCACTAGACTCAGGTGAACTAACAGGTGTAGTAGTGTCTTCATTAGGAGTTTCAGTATTTCCAGCTATAGTTCTAGCAATCATAACATCTAGGAAAGGACCTAATGAACCACTTTTATCAAGCACAGTAGAAGCAACATCATAAGTATCAGAAGTTTCAGATTCAGCAGTAGTAGCAGTGTGTGTAGCATGTGTATGTGGTGGTGTAACGAGCTTACTCATAACAGATGGTGAATCAAGAGCAATAGAGGTGTTCAGAACCGTACCTCTTCTTGTAGTGGATGGTAAAATAGGAACCTTTCCATCACGAGACTTACCCATGATGGATGGATGGCAGTGAACAATAATGAATCCAAGTGAACTTGATAAATAAAGTATTGCTCCCCGACAACGGTGCCAGAAAATAGTCTTGATGACCCACAAGTATAGGGGGTGTATCGCAGTATTTTCGAGGGAAGTGAAACCCAATTTATTGATTCGACACAAGGGGAGCCAAAGAATATTTATAAGCCTTAACAACTGAGTTGTCAATTTAGCTGCACCTGGAAACAATCTTGCTCATAGCAGTTTATCAGTAGCAACAGTTTTGTAGTAGGAATAGTAAAGTAACAGCAGTAGTAAAGTAAAGACAGCAGTAACAATAGCAGTAAACAGTAGGATTCGAGTGTGGTAGGCATAGGGATGGATGGACGGGCGTTCCATGGACAAGACAATTCACATAGCAATCAGAACATAGGGCAATTGCAAATAAATAAGATAAAGCATCCAAGTACTAGATAATCCTAGGCATGTGTTCCATATATAGTTATACGTGCTTGCAATGAGAACTTGCACAACATCTTTTGTCCTGCCAGCCCGTTTGCAGCCGGGCCTCAAGTGAACTACTGGCAATTAAGGTGCTCCTTTTAATAGAGCACAGTTGCAAAGCATTAACACTCCGTGAACACATGTGATCCTCACATTAAACCCATTCCCTCCGGTTATCCCGATGTCTGTCACTTCCGGGCCTTTGATTCCGGACAATAACGTGTGTATACAACTTGCAGGTAAGACCATAAACAATACTATCATAATGAATCAATAACATGTTCAGATCTGAAATCATGGCACTCGGGCCCTAGTGACAAGCATTAAGCATAACAAGTTGCAACAAAGTCAAAAAGCACTAATAGTAGATACTAGGCACCATGCCCTAACAATCTGATGTCATTACATGAACGATCTCATCCAATCCCTACCATCCCCATAGCCTACATCGGGGGATTACTCACTCATAGATGGGGGAAACATGGATGGTCGATGGAGAAGCGATGGTGATGATGATGGCGATGATCTCCTCCAATTCCCCGTCCCGGCAGGGTGCCAGAACGGAGTTTCTGGTTCTGAATCGTGGAATCTGGTGGTGGCGGCGGAGCGGAACTCTTTCTAGAAAAACATCGAACCCTTCTGAGTTTTTAGGTCATAAGGCATCTTATAGGCGAAGAGGGACACCGAGGGGGTGTCTGGGGTGGCCAAACCACCCCCTGGCACGGCCAGGCCCAGCCCGCGCGGTCAGGTGGTGTGGCTGGGCCCCAGCCCCACTCCGTCTCATATTCTGGCTCCAGGAGCCTTCTGGTGAAATAGGATTTTCTGCATATTGTCCGGGATTTTTCCTGATAGTTGATTTTCTGCACACAAAAACTAGACACCAAGGCAATTCTGCCGAAAACATCATCAGTCCATGTTAGTTGCATCCAAATCACACAAGTTTAGAGGAGAAACAATAGCAAAAGTGTTCGTGAAAGTAGATACGTTTTGGACGTATCATGCAGCAATCAAGGCAAGCTATTATTGGGAACCTAATACTTGCAAGCCATCTTTAACAATGCAAGCTAACCCTTGCAAGCAAGATAACCTAAGCAAAATTCCTTAAGCATGCTTTGGTTACCTTTTGATTTATACCCATCCCAAGTTTTACTTACAAGTTTTACCCTCTACTTTACCAAAGTTTCTTTACTTCTAGTAATGCTTTGTGAGATTTTAGAAAGTAGTTTAGATAGCATAAAGAGTATAAAACTTTGCCTATACTAGATGTCATTCTATGGCATGAGATTGAGATTAGCATCCTACCTTAGTGAACACTCTTAACTTAGTGGTTAGACCTAAACCAAAAACTTGATCACTTTAGATGGGAATACTTGGTGAAAATGCTTATGAAAAACCTTGGAATGATGAGTCATTCTATTGAGATGTGTTTTGACATGTGTTGAGAAACACAAATGTTTTATGATGATGAAAATGCTGAGGCATGAGACTTAGCCCTTTATAAAAACTGATGGTTGGGTTTGGATGCGATACCATTCCAATTTTACCGTACAACCACAATACCTGAATTGGGTAAGGCTTAGCCAGAAGTTTATATGCATTAGTATTGGTTCCCTCGCAGGAGAGGTTTGAGCTGAGGCTACCTCCCAATGTTGTCCAACTATGCAGTGCCCAGGATGGCAGATGGCCATGGTTGGGAGGCCAAGCTCATAGGAGAGGTTTATTACTAGAGTGTGTAAAGGAAAGGTTATGTTTGATTATCTGCATACTAAGTATGATGATTCAGGGTTATCCCTGACAGATGTATCGAATTTTATGGTGGAAGTGTACCACCTCTGCAGAGTGTCAAACTATTCGAATAGCTGCGTCCGCGGTTATGGACAGTTGGAGTGGCCATATTTTTCTGTTGTCCGATGTTTTAAAAATGACTTATGAAATGAATTGTGACATGACTTGACCACAACATGGTTGTGACTGTGACAACTAAGTTCCCACTTAGGTGATTTAGAACTTTACTTTATCTTTCTTTGTTTCTGAACTCAGCTTAGGTTTCAAATTTAACTTTACAAATCAACTTAGAACTTAGCATTTCCTCCTAGAACTACCTTACTTGTTAGTGATAGTTTGCGAGTACTTAAAGAGTACTCATGTCTTTGTCCCTGGCTATTCCCGTGGCCAGACTATGAGGAGGACTATCCGGAAGAAGGACAGCAGGATGGCTACGACAACTAGGATCATCTCCCATAGTCAGCATTGCCTGTGACACTGAAGATGGAGCCCACCGCTACGCTATTTATTCCGCTACTTGTTTGTACTAAGAATGGATCATTAGATCCTTTATTTGTGTAAGACCTTATTATGGTTTGTAATGGATGATGTACTGTGATATCAAATCTATTATGTCTCGCAAAAATGGTAATCTTGGGATTGCGATGTATGGCATAACAGGCATCTGGGATTAAAAATCCGGGTGTTGACAAGTTGGTATCAGAGCCATCCTGACCATAGGAGACCCTAGTTAGAATGGACGTTCGAACAAAAACTTAGTTTCAAAACAAAAATAAGTGAGTATTTGTGAAAATCTATTTCCCTCTTACCCCATTATCTATCTCAATCTTTAGATGACTCGTGGAAACCAAGGAGGGAGCAGCTCATCGCAGGACCCGATGTTGCAGATTCTGCAGACGCTAATTGCGGACCGCGAAGCTAGTAGAGCAGAGCGCCAAGCAAATCTAGCCACCATGTAGTAGATCGCCTAGATGGCCCACAACAATCAAGGCCATGGAAATCAGGATCATCATGGATCCAAGCTCAAAAACTTCCAGAATACCAATCCCCCTATCTTTAGCAAGTCTGAAGACCCGCGGGATGGTGATGATTGGTTACAGACCATGGATAATAACTTAGAAGTCGCAGGAGTGGAGGCCAATGAGAAAGTTCTGTTTGCCACCCACTATCTGGCAGGAGATGCAAGAGCATGGTGGAACAAAACCCGCACAATGAACCACGGTCAAGTGATGACATGGGAAACTTTCAAGGTCAAGTTTAGCCGCACCCATGTGCCGTAGGGTTTAGTCACCAGAATGAGAGATGAATTCAGAGAACTAAAGCAAGGCAGAATGACTGTAGTGGAGTACCGTGACAGATTCTTGTCCCTCGCCAGGTATGCACCTGATGAAATCAACATGGAAGCCAAGAAGAAGGAGAGATTCCTGAACGGACTGCATGATGAGATGCAGACGGTGCTAGTCAACATCCGTTTTGAGGATCTCGAAGAGCTAGTCGACTCTGCCATTCAGATGGAAGGGAAGATCAACCAAGCGAATGACAATCGCAAACGCTGGATGATGCACCAAGCTAGGTCCCACAATGCCCAGAAGTATCGCCCCAACCCGTCTGCCAGATATGCCCCGCGGAACAATCGACCCCCAATGTCTCGCCCAAGCTACCCCAACCGTAGCGGAGGTAATGTGAAGACCGGAGGGAACAACAACAACAACCTCGTCAACTGCAACAACTTCCACCGTGCACCGCCCAAGTCCAACAACAACAACAGCAATACTGCCCCAAGGACTGGAAGCAATGTCGTGCCAGTTGCAGCAAAAGACAAGTCTCAGGTTACTTGTTTTGAGTGTGGAGTGAAGGGTCACTACTCCAATGAGTGTCCCAAGAAGATTGCTACCAATGTAAATGCCCAGCTCAGCAACAGCGCCATGTTCAGCCCGGAAGGAGATTCGCCCCATGGAACCCTCACAACCGCAATGGCCGCCTCTTCCACATGAACACCGAAGAAGCCCAAGAAGCGCCAGATGTCATGCTGGGTATGTTTTCTGTTAACTCGGTATTAGCAAGAGTTTTGTTTAATTCTTGAGCATCGCACTCATTTGTTACTGAAGAATTTGCATGCACTAGTAAGATTCACCCAACCAACTTGAAGCATGTTATGATAGTTCAAATACCTGGTTCAACCACCAAAGGTAGAAAATTTTGCAAGGCTGTGCCTATCAGAATACATGGGATAGATTTTCATGCCAATCTAATAGTACTTGGAACCAAAGGTTTGGAAGTAGTAATAGGAATGGATTGGATGTCGAAGCATAAAGGATTGATCGACTATGCCAAGAAAGCCATCACCATGACCAGTAGCTCTGGAGTATCAGCAGAGCATATATCTGAAACCTTGCCCCGTCAATTCAAATGAAACAAGAGTCTAGCCCTACCCACCATAGACCAAGTCAGAGTAGTCTGTGAATACCCCGATGTATTCCCAGATGAATTGCCCGGTATGCTCTCAGATCGGGATATTGAGTTCATTATTGAACTAATTCCTAGAACCGGACCCATAGCTCAGAGACCCTATAGCATGAACCCCTCAGAGTTAGTGGAGCTGAAAAAGAAATTGGATGCTATGCTGGAGAAAGGCTTGATTCAACCAAGCGCATCGCCATGGAGATCGCCCGTGTTGTTCGTCGACAAGAAAGATGGAGGCAACCGTTTGTGCATAGATTACCGGAAGCTGAATGATGTCACCATCAAAAACAAGTACCCTTTGCCCAAGATAGAGGATCTATTTGATCAGTTGACTGGTGCTAGAGTGTTCTCTAAGATTGATCTTTGGACTGGTTATCACCAACTTAAGATTCGTGCAACGGATATTCCAAAGACCGCCTTTACCACCAGATATGGATTGTATGAGTATACGGTCATGTCTTTTGGATTAACCAATGCTCCTGCTTATTTCATGAATCTCATGAATAAGATCTTTATGAACTTTCTGGATAAGTTTGTCGTTGTGTTTATCGACGATATTCTTATCTACTCCAAGTCAGAAGAAGACCATGAGCAACATCTGAGAATCATCCTTGAAACCCTGAGAGAGCATCAGTTGTATGCCAAGTTCAGCAAATGTGAGTTTTGGCTGAAAGAAGTAGGATTCCTCAGACATATTGTGTCTACCGGAGGAGTCACTGTTAATCCCGCCAAGATCAAAGATGTTGAAGAATGGGAAGCCCCAACCACTCAAACCCAAGTCCGTGCATTTCTCGGATTAGCGGGATATTACCGCAAGTTCGTTGAAGGATTTTCGAGCATCGCAAGACCCATGACCCAATTGTTGAAGAAGGACAAGAAGTTTGAATGGACCGACAAATGTGAAGCAAGTTTCCAAGAGCTCAAGAAGAGATTGATTTCAGCCCCAATATTGATCATGCGAGATATCAAGAAGCCGTTTGATGTGTATTGTGATGCATCCAAGATTGGTCTCGGATGTGTGTTGACGCAAGAAGGCAAAGTCATAGCATATCTGTCCAGACAACTGAAGCAGCATGAGCAGACCTACCCCACCCATGATCTAGAATTAGTAGCTGTAGTTTTAGCTATGAAGACATGGCGTCATTATCTTATGGGTAATTGTTGTGAGATTTACTCAGATCACAAGAGCTTGAAGTATATTTTCACTCAGAAGGAGCTGAATATGAGGCAAAGGAGATGGATAGAGTTAATCAAGGATTATGACCTTGACATTCACTATCACCCCGGCAAAGCCAATGTGGTAGCAGATGCTCTTAGCAGATTGCCGTGTAGGTTAAACACCATGATCAAGGAGAAGCAGCCAAGTTTGCATGATGAGTTGGAGCAGTTTAGAACTGAGCTAGTTAGCAAAGGATTTTTAGCTAGCATTAAACTTCAAACCACTTTGATTAGTCAAATCAAGGAAGCCCAGAAGGGAAATGCAAGTATCGATGGAATCAAACGTCGTATTGGTACAGGAAAGGTACCGGGATTCACCAAAGACGAAGAAGGAGTTCTATGGTACAAAGGATGTATCTGTGTGCCAGCAGACTCGGAGCCGAAGCAAGTTATCATGCAAGAAGCTCATGATACTCTTTATTCTTTCCACCCCAGAGGAACAGAGATGTATCATGATTTGAAGGAGCAATTTTGGTGGCACAAGATGAAGAGAGAAATCCGAAGCTACATCGCTAAGTGTGATATTTGTCAAAGAGTCAAAGCAGAACATTAGAGACCCGCAGGACTGTTGCAACCATTGCAGATTCCAAAATGGAAATGGGATTCTGTCGAAATGGACTTTATCACCAGTTTGCCTACTTCTAGTAGGGGAAATGACTCTATTTGGGTCATCATTCATAGACTGTCCAAGGTAGCTCATTTTATACCTGTCAAGACAACCTACCAGAGTTCGAAGCTAGCAGAGTTGTACATTGCTAGAATTGTTAGTCTGCATGGAACCCCCAAGACCATAGTGTTGGATCGAGGAACCCAATTTACCTTGAGATTTTGGCAGAAAGTCCAAGAAGGATTAGAAACAAAGTTAAATTTTAGCACAACTTATCACCCTTAGACCGATGGACAGACTGAAAGAGTTAACCAAATCTTAGAAGATATGTTGAGAGCTTGTGTGTTAGAGTATGGATCAAAATGGGAAGATTGTCTGTCTTTCATAGAATTCTCATACAACAACAGTTACCAAGCCAGTTTGCAAATGAACCCATTTGAGTTCTTATATGGAAGAAAGTGTCGTACCCTTTAAATTGGTCGCAAGTAGGAGAGAGTCAGATTTTCGGACCTGGCATCCTACGAGAAGCCGAAGAGAAGGTTCACAAAGTCCGTGAGCACCTCAAGACCGCCCAATCCAGACAGAAGAGTTATGCTGACAAGAGACGTAGAGACCTGACTTTCAATGTCTAGTCTGAAAGGAAAGTTAGCCCCCATATATATCAGACCCTTCAAGCTTCTGAATCATCGAGGAGAAGTATTGTATCAACTGGAACTGCCAAAAGAGATGTCCGCCATCCACAATGTGTTCCATATCTCGTTACTTCGCAAATGCCTAGAAGTGCCGGAGAAGACCGAAGTTTTCAAGAACATCGATCACCAAGACATTGATATCAACAAGGATCTGACATATCGTGAAGTGCCCATCCGTATCTTGGAGGAAGCTTACAGAACCACCAGGACCCGTAATATAAAATTTCTCAAGATCCAATGGAGCAACCATACCGAAGAAGAAGCCACTTGGGAGCGAGAAGATTACATTAGGACTGAGTTTCCAGATCTCTTTAGTTCCTAGTTTTCTTTCTTAAATCTCGGGACAAGATTTTGTTTAAGGGGGAAGGTTTGTAACATCCCAAAACTTTAATCAAGGTTATCAAGATCCAAATCACCCAATTTAGGGTTAACAAAGACTTTTTATCATTAAAAACAATTATGAATGTATGTGTGTTGCATTAATATAGAATTGTTTAGAATTGCCATGTTTGTTTGTTCTAATGGTTGTAAAATGATTCAAAGATGAATTCCACATCATCTAGATCATTCAGAAACAAAATCCAAAGAAAAAGAAATCAAATAAGATTAATAAAGGCAAATGGTCACTTTTGCCATTTTATTCCACTAGGCCAGTTTAGGTGTTCCTAGAAGTCAATTTCAAACAGAAACAATTCTCAATCTTTTCACCCCTTGCTAGTACAAGTAAATATCTACCAAGGCCCACTTTGAAATATTACAAAAACATGTAAACACTAATTTTAAATGGAATTTGAAAATGGAATCCATTTCATATGCATAGATCCCACTTTTGCAAAAACCACTCAAATGAGTTCACCTTGACAATCCCAAGCAAACACAGACTACCAAGCATGAGATCAAGTCACACACCAAAAATCATTTCAAAATTCAAATAAAAGTTTCTTACGGCCATTGTGTCAAACACCTTGTGATCACAGATAAACCTGCCTAACTAACACTATTTTGATCAATGTTTTGTCGAGCCATTTAACCTCAATTCACTCCTCTGGTATCCCCTAATCCCAACCAAGCCATAAGCAGGCTGCCCTTTAGCCTTTAGTAGTAGTGCTAAGCCACCCCGAGGCCATGCCCGTCGGTCGAGCATGGGCAGCTCGCAGGAGATAGCCTAGCCCCTCTCCGCCATGCCTGGGAGGTAGGCGTGATAGCACCGCCGCCCACGGTCCCTTCCCCGAGAAATGCCAGCCCCTGGACCACTGTAGATAGCCCGCGCACCGAGCCTCTGTGCCATGCACGGAGCACGCCAGAGCGCCATCCCCGATAGGCCAGCACACGCTGCGCCTCGACCTCAGCTTGCAGGCGCCGCTCTGCCATAACCGCAGCATGCTCCAGGACATGCCATTTTCCCACCGCGTGACCAGCAGCCACCGCACGCAGCGTCGAGCACCGCCTCTGCCACGCAGAGCGTCGACCTTTCCCGACCGCATACCACCGCCCCTAGCCACGCCATTGCGCCATAGCTGACCGCCAGGAGGCAAGCCACCGTCCGCCTACCCCGCCCATGCCTCTAGCCCTCTGTACCACCGTCATCGACGAGCTCACCGTTGCACCCCACGGTCTCCTCGCCGACCTATAAAAGGAGCCCTCCCTAGTACCATTTCTCCACACTCCCCACCTCCCACTGAGTCCCCCACACCATCCCTGGAGCCGCTCGAGCAGCTGTTCGCCGGAATTTCCACCGGAGTCGCCGCAGCAGAGGAGAAAGGGGCCCATCGCCCCAGGAGCCGCCGCGACCTTGCCTGAGTCCGCCGTCGTCCACTCATTCGATTGCCCCCATCGCCACGTTAGCTGGAGCCCTGGTAAGGCCCCAATCGACCCCCACCGAGCCGCTAGGGTTCAATCTCGTCGGCGACCTATTCATCATCGACGATGAGCCACGACCGTTGATCTAGGTTCTAATCGCACGATCCACATCGTCCCGTACCGTTTTGGGTTTTAAGTGCCGCTGACATGTGGACCCCCCTTGTCACTTGCCCACGGTGCCGCTGAGCGTCACTTGTCCGGCCTGTTAGTTTTCCCGCGCTAGCCCACCGTTTCAAATAAAGATTTTTCTATTTAGACTTAAACTCATTTTTGTCCACTAGTTTAAAAATCAATTCAGAGAGTTCTACTAAACCAAATTGAATGATTCAAATTTTGTTAGAAAGGTAATTGAAATCTCTATGCAAGCCCATTGGATTTAAATCAATTGGAGTTATAGATCACATATAGCAAAATAACAAAACAGAGACTTTTCTACATTCAAACATTTTTCAAAAATCAACCATAATAGCTTTTGAGTTGATTCCAACTCTCAAAAATCACATTTGATAATACATATCTGAATATGTAATAATATTTAGGTTTGCATGCAGTTAGTTTGGACTAGTACCAAAATAATGCTATATAGGCATTTATAGTCAATTTAAATCATTTAAATATGAATCCTAAACTTTATAAAATGTGATCAAATTTAAATCACATTCCCATGTATTAGAATATGTGGTGATGACATGTGTCCACATGATCCCATATTTCAATTGGAGAATATTAAATCTTAGTTAATTTCAATGAGTAGAAATTACTTTTCTCAAATAAAATAAATGAAACTAGTTCATTAAATCTTGTGATGAATGTGATGATACTAGATCATCAAGTGTGTGCCTTAGTGTGCTAAATAGACTAGTTAGGTATTGTTTGGTGATTGTGTATCCCGTATGTATTTATAGAGGATAGTACCGACCAAGTCTACAAGGAGGAGGAGTTCTACCCCGAAGAAGACGAGGAGAATTTCAACCACTGCACCAATCAAGGCAAGCTATTATTGGCAAGCTAATACTTGCAAGCCATCATTAACAATGCAAGCGAACCCTTGCAATCAAGATAACCTAAGCAAAATGCCTTAAGCATGCTTTGGTTATACCTTTTGATTTATACCCATCCCAAGTTTTACTTACAAGTCTACCCTCTACTTTACCAAAGTTTCTTTACTTCTAGTAATGCTTTGTGAGATTTTAGAAAGTAGTTTAGATAGCATAAAGAGTATAAAACTTGGCCTATACTAGATGTCATTCTATGGCATGGGATTGAGATTAGCATCCTACCTTAGTGAACACTCTTAACTTAGTGGTTAGAGCTAAACCAAAAACTTGATCACTTTAGATGGGAATACTTGGTGAAAATGCTTATGAAAGACCTTGGAATGATGAGTCATTCTATTGAGATGTTTTGACATGTGTTGAGAAACACAAATGTTTTATGATGATGAAAATGTTGAGGCATGAGCCTTAGCCCTTTATAAAAACTGATGGTTGGTTTCGGATGCGATACCATTCCAATTTTACCGTACAACCACAATACCTGAATTGGGTAAGGCTTAGCTGGAAGTTTATATGCATTAGTATTGGTTCCCTCGCGGGAGAGGTTTGAGCTGAGGCTACCTCTCAATGTTGTCCACCTATGCAGTGCCTAGGATGGCAGATGGCCATGGCTGGGAGGCCAAGCTCATAGGAGATGTGCTATTACTAGAGTGTGTAAAGGAAAGGTTATGTTTGATTATCTACATACTAAGTATGATGATTTAGGGTTATCCCTGACAGATGTATCGAATTTGTGGTGAAAGTGTACCACCTCTGCAGAGTGTCGAACTATTCGAATAGCCGCGTCTGTGGTTATGGACAATTGGAGTGGCCATACTGTTCTGTTGTCAGATGTTTTAAAAATGACTTATGAAATGAATTGTGACATGACTTGACCACAACAAGGTTGTGACTATGACAACTAAGTTCCCACTTAGGTGATTTAGAACTTTATTTTATCTTTCTTTGTTTCTGAACTCAGCTTAGGTTTCAAACTTAACTTTACAAATCAACTTAGAACTTAGCATTTCCTCCTAGAACTACCTTACTTGTTAGTGATAGTTTGCGAGTACTTAAAGAGTACTCATGGCTTTGTCCCTGGCTATTCCCGTGGCTAGACTATGAGGAGGACTATCCGGAAGAAGGACAGCAAGACGGCTACGACAACTAGGATCATCTCCCATAGTCAGCATTGCCTGTGACACTGAAGATGGAGCCCACCGCTATGCTATTTATTCCGCTGCTTGTTTGTACTAAGACTGGATCATGAGATCCTTTATTTGTGTAAGACCTTATTATGGTTTGTAATGGATGATGTACTGCGATATCAAATTTGTTATGTCTCGCAAAAATGGTAATCCTAGGATTGCGATGTATGGCATAACAGGCATCTGGGATTAAAAATACGGGTGTTGACATCATCATGATTGAAGAGCTAATCTCACCATGACGACTCTCCTTCTTAGCTTACTATTAATAATTCTTCAAAAAAATCTAATCCCTCACATGGAATTCTCAAGTGAATGCCACATGATTACTTCCCATTACATCTACACATGTTCTAATGGTCTTCGTCATGTAACCTACCATTACCATCTAATGAAAAGATTTGGCTACATTACATGGATACTATGGATATACTACACCATTTAAACTACTCCCTAAGATATCCTAAGCTTAGTCCTAATCTTCTTTGATATTTCCACTTACTTAAAATATCTTAGGGGTGTTATACTTATTTAGAACTATACTAAAATGGCATTTCTCTAGAGAAGATAGATAACTAATCCTTAAGAAAGATGACAAAACATCCAACTTAAGTGTGATAAGATTATCCTCAAGTGAATATCCATCACAAGTCTTGGTTTAGATAATATGGCTCCTATAGTCACTATCCAACATACAGATCTTCCTAAAAGGGTTTTAATCCTAAGGTCAAAGCATATGCTCTGATACCAGCTGCGGTGACCCAGCATACCACTTCATGATGTAGTACACTATAGACGTTGACATAACACCAATGAAACACCGTTCACTAGTATTACATCCCTCAGAGTGGTACAACAGAAACACAGCAGGTCCAAGACATGACTATAGATTACAACTCAACTCTTTACATAAGATCCAGAGAACACTCTAGGTTAAAGAGAGATAAAGAAACTTCTTACAAAGAAGAATCAGAAATAATAACTCAAAACTATCTGGCTAAAAAAACTAACATCTAAACTACCTGGCTTGCAATTGCTACTAATGCAATGCTCTACAGAAGTAGGTTTTATGGCTAGAGTATCTACTCCTATCTAATCAGAACTTCTTATTCACTTCGTTTGATGAATATGTTGACTTCATTGACTTTATTGAAGAACTTGAGCTGCCGATGATGGTTTCTTGAGCATAAGTTGGTCTTGACGTCGTCTTCAATGACTTAGAACCTAGCAAGGGTTAAGAAGGTACGGTTGGGTACGAGCGTACTCAGCAAGTTCACTAAAAAGGAGTGTATGACGCACTATCTCTCCAGCTACAGACCAAAGGTCGTAGGCAATGCAGGTCTTCGTAAACATTTCTTCAAAGGTTGCTTTTATTCTGAAAACTATGTCTGACAGCCTTCACAGGTTGACCAGAACCTTCGTGGGGTTCCTTTCCTGCCGCATTCGTAGCTCCTTCCCGGAACAGGGAGTAACATGTCACAATTCTTACACTCTGTAGAGGTGAGTTACTTTACCCATAAGAGATCAAATCCTTGTTGCACAACCGGCCGTACTTTCCCGTCCACACTTCCTTTGGTGTGGGGCCCAGTTAGATGATCCAAGCCAGTACTTCCCTTCTCCGCGACCCTGTATACTCACCCTTTTGTTAGCTCAAGACAACGGCTCTGCCGGTTTACACTCCTGAAGAGAGCAAAAGTCAACATCTAATATCGGGGAATTGACGGTTCCCACCCTTGCATGTGCCTAGATGTAGGATCACGGCTCCAATAAAAGTTGTCCGTCAGCATACGAAAGGGAGAAGATCCAGCTAACTTCCCTAGAGCCATTATAGATATTATGGTTAACACGTGATATACAGCGCTAGAATCACTAACAACATTGGTTGTTAAGTCCTAGATATTATGTTCCTTTACCACTAGAACTGTATCAATAGATTATTACCATTTGGTAAATAATCCATAATCAAATTATTATGAAAATAATGTTTTCTGACCTTTTTGAAATGCAGTTGCGGACAACATTTGAGTTACAAGCATTTGATAGAAAATAACCAAAGGACATGAGCAAGTTGTAAACTTGCCTTTTGTGATTGCAAGATTATGCACTCACGGTCTTCAAGACAATAGAAGATCAAAATTCTGTAAACAACATCATTGGTTCAGTAAGGACTAATGTTTAAAGTAGCAAGATGCAACGATGCATAAGTAATGTAATGCAGTTTGATAAACGCGAATTCCCAGACTAATCGTATCTGATCTAGGGTTTGGAGTTTGTGATGAGTTTTTTTGGAATGTGTTGCACTTTTATACCAGCTTTACAGTTGTGCTTCTTATTAAGGCTTGTGAGAGTGTGTGAAACAATATGTAAATACAATAAGTAGTATACAATATCAAGGCACTCAATGGAGCATGATATCTAAAAGATTTCTTAAGAAAGATTATCAATCAATTAGAGCTTCTAAATAAGTGTTCAATGATCACTTTTAATGTTTCTTGAAAGAATAACTTTTGAGGGAAATATCACTTTACAAAGTAAAAAGTATTTAAACTTAAGGCTAACACTTTAAGGTTTTCTTATTAGCTAAGATTATTAAAGAGGAAAACATTACTACATTAAACAATCATAGCATAAGTGGTGGAGATTTACATGTTTTGAACAAGGCACATCATTGTAGATGGTTGACTTCTTAACATTCCACAAAGTTAGAATTTAAGTATTATTACTTGAATGAGGTGGTGTTTTATTAAAGTTATAAGTGAATAGAATTACTTTATTAATAATGCTTACCTTTTATAAACATAGAAAGGGTATTGCTAAAATTACTTAAAAACTTAATTTAATTCTTTAGGTGGATTCCTAAACTAGTAAAATAATTAGTACTCAAATCTTGATGATTTTATAATTGATAAAATATTTTTGGAGAGTAAGATTTACTTAATTTTAAATTGTAGTTTTAGTAAGTACAACTTAAATTGGTTAGACCTATCTTAACTTCACTTAAACATCAATTGAACTTGTTATTACATTTTATTAAACTTTAAACAAATAATGCTAAAGGCAATAGTAAATACTTATATATTTTTAATAAACTAAAATAAAAGAAAAGAGTTAAAATAAGATTTATTAGACCTTTACCTTTTATTTGACTTCAATTAAGAAAGAGGGTATTTTTCATGTGTATAATTTATTTTTGTGATCATTTTGGTATATTATATGTATTTTTGTGATTTTTAAATATTAAATTATGATTTTCATAAGTTTTATCACATAATAAATACTTAATAAATAATAATATTTATCTAAGTGTTACCAAAAATCTATGAAACAATTTTGTAAATTTAGATTTTGTTTTTTAAGAATTTTGGTATGTTATTTATATTTTTCTCATTTACCAATATTAAATTATGAATTTTCAAAGTATTATTACTTATAAAATCTTTATTAAATAATAATTACTTAAATAATTAACACAATAATATTTTATAATAAAGTTAAATTATAGATTTTATTTTTCTATAAATTTTCATATATTAAACATATTTTTATGAATTATAAAACAAAAGTTAGTAAATTTACAAGATTTAATCATTTTATTAAATTTCTAGAAACTAATTATATTTAAATTTATAAGATTTTATCTATTTTTTAAATAGGAACATACTTTTATTACCGAGTCCTAATTTAGCCAGAGCCACTGACCCGTGGGGTCAGGGCCACGTCGGCATGCCATGTGGGCGTGGACCAGGTCAAACCTGCTGACTAGGCTAGGGGTGATGCAAGCGTGACATCACGATGACATCATCGAGGATTGATCCTTCAGATCGATGATCGATTGATCGATTGAGAGGGCGCGTGCGGCTACAGAGAGGAGTGCGCGGCGATCCTAGCAGTGGCAGCGCAACCAGAAAATGGTCACCGGAGGTTGACCGACGACAAACTATAGCAGCGGCGCAAGCAGGTGTTCGTGGGGACGGATCTACGGAGGTCCAGAGATGAATCGTAGAGAACTAGGAGAATCAGGGGCTCACCGGGATGTTGGCTAGCTTGACGATACGATGAGGCGAGGTCGGACGGCGTCGCCATGGTCGATGGCAAGCGGAGGATAGAGGTGATCATCTGCGACGATTTCGGCCAGGAGAACTCGATTCCTCTGGCTAGATTCCTAAACACGACAAACTTGAGCTCCAGGGAATCACGACAGAGCTTGGCGAGGTCTGGAACGACGGGTTCCATGGCTCTTTTCTAGCTAGGGTTTCGGCTCGAGGGGAAAAAATGGGAGAGAGCGCGAGGATGAGTGAAATGGGTACCGGGAGAGAGAGGAAAGCGAGGGTGTTATTATCCCCACCTCCAAGGCGGCGGCACGCATCACAGCACGGCGGAGGATCGACGGCAACGGCATCGGCACGCAGCTGCCTGTGTGCGTGATGATGACGAAGGCGTGATAGACGTTCGAATCGGTATTTGGGCCGGGCCGGTGCTGGGTCGTGGCCAACTGAGCAGGAGTTTTCTATTGCTGCTCGCGAGCGACAAATATCGTAGAGGGTTGCTGGGCTGTGGCTGCTGTTTATTCTTCTTTTCTTTTTCTTATTCTATTTCTTGTTTTTGTAAAACCTTTTTAAATTAGAATTATTTAGGGATTTAAATATCCAAAGAATTTATAAGTCAAGAATAGTATTGTATAAAGCAAGTATGATATTAAACATTAGGAAGTATTATTAGGAAGTATTATTAAAGATTAGGGTTTTAGGAATTTGTTTCTTATAATAAGATTTCACAAAGATGATATTGTTTTCACTTAATAAGTTTAATGGTAATGGTTTAAAGTGGTGAATGATCTACATAGGACTCTATTCATACTTAGCCTCATAAAGAAACTATGCAAATATATTACAAGGTATTAAACCCTGGGTTTATAATAAGGTGATTTGAATTTCATGGTTCCATATATTTGGTGGTTTCTCTTATTAAAACTCTACTTAGTTTGTGGGGTTTAATAAACTCATATTATATTATGAATGTGGATGGATACTAAGGCTAAGACACATTGCCATCATGTTTTGTGACCATGAATAACATCTCAACTTAAAGTGAGTGACTGATATTACTTTCATAATGTGATCTTGATAGTATATAAGATTAAGTCTTTATTTAGGGTTTAAGACAATCAGGTGGACAAGGCTTTCATCAATACACTCTTAACTGGCATTCTACTTATCTCTTAGACATTTCATTTGGCTAAGAGATACTATCCATTCGTTGCCTAAAAATAGGAATTGGTTTAACTACCTTCTTTATTCTAGGGTTTTAAACAAAGAGGTAAACATGGTTCTGTCATGGTTTGATGTATTGTTGGTTAAAGGTTTCTAAAGAATCCTTACCTTAATATATCACTAAGCTTATCTTGAGATAAGCAATTCCTTTCCTAAATATACTCTATAAATCTCTCTTATCTTATTCACAAAGATCACATCTTCTTGAATAAGTCAATCATCTGACTCCACCATATCCATCAACATATGATGACATGGTCATGCCACTTCAACATTACTCCATTCTTACTCCTAGTATATAACTCCTCTTAATTAACTACCATTGATGCACCTATCAATGTAGCTATTACTAACTCCATCTATTAACTTCCTTAAATCCATCTTGCAACTACTTCCAAGGCTTGCAAGATTATAGTTCTCTCTATATCTCATGTGATATCAATCCTCTAGAATGGGTATGGTACTACTCCCATAATACAAGTTGTTCTTGTATTAACTTGGTTCAACTATTATACTTCCAACTACTCCTACAACTTATGTTATATACTTCATTGTACTCTAGCTTGATTCTCATAATCAAGCTAGATGATTCATCTTACTAGGGCTTTACCTAATTTGGTATACTCACAAAACTTCTTCAACACCTAGTCATCTATTCTCCAATGACTTGGGAATAATTACCACCAACCTTTGATCATACAAAGCTTAGGCTTCTAATTGTTTGACCAAGATCTATCATCAACTAAGTAATAGACTTTTACTAGTCTTTCCATAAGGCTTATATTGTTAAGGAAGCTTACTCTAAGTTTATACCCACTTGACTTAACAAGATTATTATTTGATGTACTAATACTACTAGCCTTCTCATAGCTTCTCAATTACTAGCTTAACTCTTGGCTTTAGGTACTTCTTCTAGTTAACTCGGGAGTGAATTAACTCCTCCAACATCAGATGGTTTGATCTCCACTAAGGATCACATTCCATTGATGATGGCATACTTCACCATAGCTAGTTCCTCTTCTAATTTACTTAAGGTCTTTGGAAGGTCAATATAATAGATCAAATCTAAAAGTCAATAGGTGCTAGGTCAAGAATTGATAACACACATTGATGACCAATAGACACTAAAACTTGGTTAAGTAGGAATGTCACCTCTTAATATCATATTAAGGGTATGTGCTCGATGGTCTTGGCTTGACTTCCTTTTCCACTCTATTTGTAATAATATTTAATGTTTAAGAACTACCATGGTACCCATGGTAGGAATAAGTATGACAATCAAGTGTTTCAGGATTTAGTTATGAGTTTCTTTTACTTAAGTTATATACTTGACTTGGGATTCAGGGTTTGTGGTAGATAATACCTTGATATCAGCTTTAGAATATTAAGTATTCATCCTTGAGTTGTTGCATGGAATACCATGTAATCATCTCTAAAAGATCAAGTACTCCTTATTAAGTAGTGTGTTGTGACTTAGTTTTATTACATTTGATCTACCCTTAGATCAAATTATATTACCCAAAGATAATGTTTTTAGCAAAGATCATATTGAAACTTATCGCAGTCAACTTGATGATCTACTTCAGTTCCACCAAGTTAAGAGAAGCATCAATCTTTTTGAGAAGTTTTATTTAAAAGCACGAAAATTATTCGGATTTTCTATGCATGAATGCAATGCACACACCTTATCTCAGCTTATTTCTAAGCTCTAATGTTGGGATGTTACAGCATGCAGCCAACGCGTGAGCATGGCGTGGCACAGGAGTTTCGTGCAGACACCATGCCACTGAAACTCGATCGAGAGGAGGTGCTTGCGCTGTTACTACGCCTATCACAGGAGCACGTGGCTATCAAAGAAGAGGTACGTGATTGGTTGTGTGACGAAGAGATCCCGACAAGGAGTTCCCCGACCACAGCGCCAACAAGTAGGCGAAGCAGGACATTGTCGGAGACGCACAGCGGAAGCGTTCCGCGGCACATGAGGAGTTTTGTGCGGGCATTATGCCATCAGAACTCGATCCCGGAGGAGGCGCTGGTGCTGCACGAGTCGCAGGAGAAAGCGGCGCTCGAAGAAGAGGCGCGTTCGGTGGGCACTCTCCGTGCCCTGCACCAGTCCGCCATGGCCGTGCTGGTGGCGCGTGCACCACCTCCAACGCCGCCACCTACCGCTGGTCGAGCTTGCCCACCAGACTGACAACAACAATAAGTAGGACGCACTGCTAACTCCATCTGGGCATCACGGTAGTTTGATTTTTTATTTAGGTTTAGATAGGTTCTAAATTTTGTTTGTACCTATAGATATTCTTACATCTTGAATGAAAAATTTATTTTACCGTAATCTGTGCGGTTTGGAATCGTGTGTGACAATAATAATTTTTGTTGCTCTTATCTACTTTGTAATCATACTATGTTTCTCTATTATATCTGATTATCACTTATGTGCTACTTATATTCAACGTTTTCAGATAAATTTGTCTACCTCTCAGCTGCACAACCGTGTGTTTAGGTATTCTAGCCTTAAACTTAAAAAAGTTCTAACAACCGCGTCAGGTTCTTTCCCTTAACGTCACAAATTTGCGTGATGATTCCAACCTTAAACTCAAAGAATGTCTAACAATTGCATCAGACTTTCTCCTTAGTGTTGAAAATCAGCGTGATGTTTGCGGTGGTTGTATCCTTCTTCTCTTTGTATGACTCCTCGCATTATACTTATCTTTGATTATGGTAATGCTCTTTTTGTGTGGCCCATCATATCTGAGTCAAGTGTATGAAGAGTTGTGCCGACACGTTTATGCAAAATGACACGATCACCCGCTCATTCTTTGATAGACAAACGTCATTTTAACAATGAACCACCACACCATTCTCTCTCGACGTATGTCGATGAACGTGTATTGTCAAAAATGAGCAGAGGATCTGCCCTACAGCCGTAGAGAGAAGCACATATATACAACGCGATCATATCATGATGTGCTCCCCCTATCGGATGTGCCTCGAGGGACACAGATAGGAGTCTAATAATTATAATTGTATTACTAATATGTGCCCTATTTCTTAATTTGTTTTAGTTTTATATTGAAATCCAAATTGTTAATATGTGTGTTAAAGGATTTCAAGACAATTTGCATGATTGTCCGTTGGGCCCACATATTAGCTACCCGAGAATCCCTTATGCATTCAACAATGATACCATGATCAGTGTGATCTGGAGCATAATCAACAAGGGTATCAAAGAAAACATCTATTACATAATGAATAGAAGTCTTACAACAATGTTGTTATGGCTATACCTTACCTAAGCCTCATCGAGCTAACATCAATCACCACCACTAGTGGAACTTCACAAGAGCATCGGTCCCAAGTCATGACTTAACCCTACAAGCAGCTGACTGGGAGAACATCCTAGTTCGTATAGTCGTTGTGCATCATTCTTCTTCTTCAAAGTACTCAAACACTTCTCCTTCCTCAAACTCACCCACCGTTCGAGTCCATCGTTGTGAAAGCACACACATGCATAAAAAAAGTACAAGCAATCAAACAACCACTCTAGTACAACAACCATGCACTTGATACAACCAGTCCATATGGTACTAGTTGATTTTATAAAGCCATAGAAAGTGGTTCCACTCATTTTATATTTTAAAAATAAAAGATATGGATTTCGGGAGTTAAACACGCAATAAGAACCATTTTCTTACGCTTTCACTTTCTGCTCTAAACCAACATGTAAAAGTCATACCCTCAAATAGATATGAATTCTTGTGATTTCAATAAAATTGGATTTTCATTTTTTAGATTTTTCAATATTTACTTATTGATTTTATTTATAGTGAAATCAGCCCCTGTTTTAGGAAATAATTCACTATAATTTATCTACCTACTAAATAATTTTGGTAACATAGGGTTTGGAAGGTATTCATGCCCAATTTCACCGAGAGATGAAATCAACTCAGAAAAAATTAGGCCTCCTTTGGATTGGAAGATTTTCAAAGAACTTTAATAGGATTTCAATCCTATGGATTGTTTCCTTTGGAATGTGTTTGGGTCAATGGATTGAGACTTCAAAATTCCTCAGGATTGGGTTCCTAAGGTGCTGATTTCAGAGGAATTTAGACATTAGGTATGTCCTCTTGGAATAATTCCTAGCAGGAAGAGAGAGCACTCGACGTTGGTCCTTCTGCCAAAACAACAAGGTTCATTCGTCCTGGCAGCAAAGATAACTTGCGTCGCTTCGTGTACTACTCTGTTACTAGTTTGAATACCGCAATCTCAAAAACATGAGTAATTTAATGTAGGGATGAAAGTGGAGCGGAAAATTTCTGACTTTTCCGTGGAAAAACGAAAACAGAATGAAAATATGAAAATCGAAAAGGAATTTTGCAAAAAGGAAACGGAAAGGGATTTTTTACGGAAACAGAGACAAAAAGGGAACAGTGTTTTCCGACGGAATAGATGCAGATATGGAATTTTTTTTTCCAACTAATATGAAAATTTCGTTTTAGGGTTGATGTGCATGGCCAAATCCAACTGACCCACTACATGAACTTGTCAAGCCAAACTTGCAAAGCTGCTCATCCCAGTACTAGATACCATGTAATCCTTGATACATTCAAGGAGCCTTCCATGAATGATCATTATCTTGTAAACCTAGCACCATTCTATATATAACCAGGGAACAATTTTGTTGGTTTTCCGGAATTCTTGAGATTTTTTGCATAATTCCAGGGTTCTCTTTGTTCCCGGTAAAATCTGCATCATTCCGTGTCTTCGCTGTATTCAGTCTTATCTGTTTTTGACTATATGTGCTTCTGATTTTGTTTTCCGGGTTTCTGTATTTGTTTCCGCTTCCACAAAAAAATATGAAAACAAATATGGCACCACTCAGTTTTGTCCGTTTTCGCTCTGTTTTCCATCCCTATTTTAATGCATGGAATTCTCGTGCTATTCCCATGTGCAGCCAAAGGACATTTTTGTTGCTAGTTCCTATGGTTTGCATTCCAGCGGATCGAAGATGTTATGCACTCGAATCCTCTAACTTCCAGATTCCTTCGATTTTAGAATCCTATGATCCAAACAAGGCCTTCTATTTTTTCTACATCAATTCCAAAGTCAAAAAGCTCTCTGACTTTTCTTTTTCACTATGATTTTCCTACAAATCTAAAGGATCTAAAACCACTGTCACATGAAAGGGTGTTCCTATACCTTTCTAAAGAAACTGGATTTAAATTATTTGGATATCTGGAACACCATAAAATGATTTATGAGGGGTTTCCCTATCTAACTTGATTAAAGCATCCGAAATTATCTAGGCTAGATCATGAAGTGAGACCAGTGCCATGTTGTAGATAAAGTCAAGATAAGATCAGGAATATTTGAATGGGGTCATTTGGATTTACAAGGGTTTATTTATGAATTTAAATCTCCAACTGATCTAGAAAAACAGAACAACATGTCGGACCAGACCGGACCTGGGTAGCATAGTGCCGGGCCAGCCCATCTCCGCATTTCCATGTGTGGGAGACATTGCATTTTAGTGGCCTGGTAGGGCCTGCCATTCAGCGGTTGCGCGACCGACACGGTACGCCTTCGTGGATCTAAATGAAGATCGACGGCTGAGAGTTGTCGTCTTCCTCATGTCACGTGTAACAGCGATGAAACGCTAGGGTGGCCAGGGATTGACCAAGGGACCGCCTAGGGGCTTCTCCGATGGTGGCAACGTGATGAGGCGATGTGACACTCCTCGGCGAGTCCAATGATGGGCGGCATCGACAGATTTAGCCCCGGGAGGAGGACTCGTGCGTCTACACCGGTGAGCTTGCTTCGTATGCTTGTTGGGGTCACAAGTTCTAGCCTCTTCCATGCTGATTTAGAGCAATAGGTTGGGATTGAGCTCTTGATTGACCAAGATGAGGGTGTGGGAGTGAAATGGGAGTGTAGGGAAGGGCTGGGGTGGCCTGGGGCCTTTTCTCCCGAAGTGTTGGGTCCATGATGGACTAAGCCCATTACTGAGCTAGGTGTGAGACCAGGCACATGACTCAATAGGATTGATAGAATACGCATACCAACAAGTTGCAACTTATTTTTCGGAAGGTCATTCGAAAAGAACTCTAAGGTTAAGCGTGATTGGCCTAGATCAATTCTAGGATGGGTGACCGACCGGGAAGTGGGTACCAGGTGCGCACGGGTGAGGACAAAGTGCGCAGAAAAGACTAGTGTTGGTTTGTGGGGTCAGTCTAGATATCCTATTAAGCTGCCAGGAGTGACACCCCCCGGGCCCAGTGGATGGGGTACCAGATCTGATTCTCGCGGTTAAACGGGTGTGTGCGGGTTAGTGGTGGGACATGTGGATCATGGCGCGTGTGGCCCGGAGTGCACATGGCATGGCACATGTGCCGACACTAGACGCCCAGACGCGTGCCAAGAGGGAATGTTCCTGGGGTGTGCTTGATCGATGAGGGCATCGATCTTCTAAAGGGTGGGTGTATGTGAGACTAGGAACATGGCTCAATAGGATTGATAGAATACTCATACCAACAAGTTGCAACTTCTTTTCTGTAAGCTCATTCAAAAAGAACTCTAAGGTTAAGCGAGCTTGGCCTAGAGCAATTCTAGGATGGGTAACTGATCGGGAAGTGGGTACCGGGTGCGCACGAATGAGGACAAAGTGCGTAGAAAATACTAGTGTTGGTTTGTGGGGTCAGTCTAGATATCCTATTAAGCTGCCAGGAGTGACACCCCTCGGGCCCAGTGGACAGGGTGTTACACTAGGTCTTGATAGATGGCCTCTAATTGGGCAAGGTCGGTGGTGGAGAGATGGGTGTGGGTGCATGAACATGAGAGATGCTTTTCTAGAGGGATATACACATAAATAAATGGCTACATGCCTTTCCATGCATTTTGGGCAATAAAATTAATAGAGGAAGATAGAGAGTTACCCATGGGTGGCTTCCATGTGGGGGGTTAGAGAGTAGGGGTGGGGTACTAGTGCAGGCAAGGCCATTGGTTGAAGAGGGAGGTGCTGCAAGAAATTTTTGGGAGATCCTAGTAAGATATGCACCTATTGCAAACACTAGAGGGCAAGGATGAATGTGCTACAATTCCATGTGGACAAGAGGGGGTGGATATGATGGTGCATTTAAGATTGGTGGTTAGGTGAGGATTCAAAAGGATTTGGGCAAGATGGATATATATGGTGTTTGCAAATGCAGATGATTTTGAATGGTTGATTTAGTTTGGCAGTGATGTTCTCACTACCAACATTACATGATGGACAAGAGAGGGTTAATATTCTATCAAAACTATATCAAAGAAATAAGAGAAATATATTTGATGTACAATAATGATTAGGGTTCAAAACCTAGTCACACTAATGTGTTCCAAGCTTCAGAATGCACCATAAATTGCATGGATAGGTAGAGAATATAAAGAAGAAAACAAGTAGGGCATATGATTGATCCTACTAAATTTATTTCGAATTTTAAAAGTGTGGTCAAAATGATATCTGTAGGGGTCAACTGGTCATTGATTTGATTGGGGTCATAAACATGATTAGAACAATTAGGATATGACCTTAAATTACCAAGTGGCAATGGAGACAATAAAGGATCAAAATATAAATATGATTTCTAGGGACGTGCCTTGCCATAGAAACAAGTGTTACTAATTCTGGCAAGGCTCTAGATATGGTATCAACTAACAAAGAGGAAGATAGGATGCCTCCTGTCGTTGTATTGGGAACGACGGTACCTAAGCAGGTTAGATAGAGGTGTGGGGACTAGCAGGGAAACTATCGAAGGCATCCGCAGGCGGGATTGGGTACAAGCAAGCGTAGCTGGACATAGGAAGTACCCAGGTTCGGAGCCCTCATAATGAGGTAAAGCTCCTACTCCTGTCGATCTGACTATGAGTGGTATACGGGCTACAATCGCTCCTTGAGCTGTATTCTCTAGCTACTGCCTTAAATGTACTGAGACCAACCTCTTCTACTGGAACGTTGCCTCTCCTTATATAGGCAGAGAGCCAACGGTCTTACTGGCCAGTCCGGCTGGCGGGCCCCAGCCGGCTGGTCATCTACAGTACTCGGTACACTTACATCCTATCAGGGTACAAGCGGTAAGGTCGTCATGGGTACAGTGAACACCGTGCGAGCCCGTCGTCAGCATCTGGACACTGTTCCCGTGTCACCCCGCAAAGTCTTCGGTATGGTCGGGTAGTTGTGGGTCTTGTCATCGTACCAGGGCGTACCGTGCACTGTGCCGCATGTCGCATTGTCCTCTTGATTGAGTTTGGCTACGCTGATGTAGCTGGCTGCTCCTCGTCGTTCCAGCTACTATGAGGTAGCCGGTGATACATTGCAAATGTATCTATAATTTTTGATGTTCCATGCTTGTTTTTATCTACTTTCTTGTGTTTTGTCCACACTTTGGAGTACTTTTCATATGATTTCTTGGACTAACCTATTAACAAGAGCCACAGTGCCAGCTACCTGTTTTTTGCTGTTTTTGGTTCTAGGAAAGTCAGAAAATGAATATTCTCGGAATTGGACGGGACAAAAGCCAAAGTCATTATTTTACCGGGGGACACTTGGATCCAGAATACGAGATGGAGAGGGGCTGGGGCCTGGCCACACCACCTGGCCATGCGGCCAGGCCTGGCCCGTGCCAGGGGGTGGTCTGGCCGCCCCAGGCACCCTCTCGGCCTCTCCTTCCACCTATATATTGCCTCTGATACGGAAACCCTAAGTACCTGATCAAAATTCCACGAAAGAGTCTATAGCCGCCGTCATCTCCATCCCTAGATCGGGAGGGATCTGAAGCTCTTCCCGGCACCCTACCAGAGAGGGGAATTCACCCTGGAGGCCTTCTTCATCATCATGCAAGCCTCGGGTGTGATGCATGAGTAGTTCATCTCTAGACTACAGGTCCATGTAGTAGCTAGATGGCTGGTTCTCCTCCTTTGTGCTATCATGTCCAGATCTTGTGAGCTTTGTTCATGATCAAGATCATCTATTTGTAATTTTGCATGTTGTGTTTGCGGGGATCCGATAGATATTGAGATGCTATTTCAGATTGATTATTGATTCTATCATGTCTTTGTTATTTGTGAGCTTGCATGCTTTCCGTTGTTAGTAGCTATCTTGGCCAAGTAGATACTAGCAACTCCAAGAGTTAGTATTTATGCTCGATAGTGGGTTCATGCCTTTGGTAATCTGGGGAAGTGACAGAAATCTCTAAGGTACTAGATATGTTGTTGCTACTAGGGAGAAAACAACAATCCTTTGTTCATAGAACAATCGTATTGTTTACTTTACACGCAATTCGTAATGCAATAATATGTTGCTTGCAACTTAATACTGGAGGGGGTTTGGATGATAACCTGAAGGTGGATTATTAGTCATAGATGCAATTGGATGACGGTCTATGTATAATGTTGTAATGCACAATCGAATCTCAAAGGAGTCAATATGATTAGTATATGCTTGTATGCTTTCTCGATGTTTGTCAATTGCCTCGCTGTAATTTGTTCACCCGGCATGTTATCTATCTTAAGGAGAGCCACCTCTAGTGAACTATGGACCCCGGTCCTTTCTTTTACATTCAATCTACAAATTGTTTACTACTTTGTGTTTACTTTCTGCAAACTATTACTTCCTTCCATTCGATACATTTAATCCTTTGTTTTTGGCAAAACCGGTGAGATTGACAACCTCATCGCAAGTTTGGGACAGAGTTCTGTGGTTGTGTTGTGCAGGTCTCCACGTTGCTGCTGGCACCGGTAGTGCGCCCTGCCAAAGTTCAGCTAGCAACACCTTTGGGGTGTTTCCTTGCTCCTACTGGATTGATAACCTTGGTTTCGTACTGAGGGAAAACTTGTTGTTGTGCTCATCATACCTTCCTCTTGGGGTTCCCCAACGAGCTCGATATATTTTGGGCCAGCAAGACTTTTTCTGGCGCCATTGCTAGGGAGTCAAGGACATCTTCACAAGGGGAGTCCCTCATAACCAATCGCTTTACTTTGTTATTTTTTTTAGTTTAATTTTGCTTTGTTTGCTTCTTTCTTAATCAAAAACACACAAAAATTAGTTTTACTAGTTAGCTTTCTTCATTGAAAACACAAAAAAATTAGTTCTATCTTAAGTTGCCATTATGTCTAGCCTTGCTCCAATCACTATGTCACCTGAGGAAATGATTTTCACTTTTAAACAAGGAATTGAGGAGAGCTTCAAGGAAGCTTGGTCTAGAATCTCTGATCTACATAAAAAAACTAAGCCTAAAATGAGTCAAAGCTTGTTCCTTAGCAGTTTTTACCTTGGAATTGCTCTTTGCTATAGATATGCTTTAGATGCTGTTGTGGGAGGAGATTTCCTCCAATGCAATGAGGATGATGCTGTTAATGCTATAAAGAAATTTGTCCTTACTTACAACTTTCCTAGCAAAACTGATATTTCTTTCATAAACATATTTGCTAGATTGAACACTCTTGAGACCCGCACTACTAGTTTAAAAGATTGTTATAACACGCTTAGAGAGCACCATAATTATGTCCTAATAAATTCTGAAAAATCAAACTAGCTCTCCACAGTAAAGATTGATATAAATAATGAAACTTTTCAAGCTCGCTGTGATATCATGTCTGAATTTTGCCTTATGCCCAAAGATATTTAAGAATCTCTGAATCTTTGGGGGCTTACTGAAGGAGGAAAAGAAATATCTCTTGCTAATAATGCTACAATATTACCTATTGGAATAGCTGAAGGAGTGTTTACAAAGATCCTTGGGAAAATGATTTCTACTGATTATCTGGTTATTGAATGTGCAGGAAAAGGACAAATTACGCTCGGAAGGTCCCTATTAGAACTCCTTGGAGCAATAATAGATGTGGGAAAGGGGGCCATGCATCTTGCTTCTCCACCAAACAATCAGATTTTCCCCAAGGTTAAGAATAAAAGTAAGAGAGGTAATGGCAAGAAATTTGGTTTTAATGACTCTTCATTTGAGAACACTTGATTCTTTTTCTTGCTTCCTATGCCTAACTTAAAGGCGTTAAACAAAAGTACTTATTGGGAGATAATCCAAAAGTTTTAGATGAGTCTTGGAAGTTATTACTTATTTAATAACCGCTCCTTATCCTTTTTATTTTTTTTGTGCCAAGAGTAACCTCTAATGAGAGAGAAGTAATGATTGGGAAAGTTGCTGTCCTGAAACAGATTCCTATGCTTCACCGTAAAAATTCGTGTAAAATCTCTGTACGTCCTTTTGAGGCGTGAATTTTTGTGCTTCTGCCCCAGGTTGTTATCTAACTTTTGTTAGCTCAACACGTTTTTATTTGAGCAACAGAAGGTCTTCGAAAAAATTCATCTTTACCTGCTGGTCTGTTTTGACAGATTTCTGCCATTTTCTGCAATTGCTTCTTGTTGGTTCCTTTTTTAGTTCTTTTGGGGAATTGAGATTTTTTGAGGGAACTTCTACAGTAGCTAGTGTTTTAATGGAAGTTTTATTGGTGTTGGAACTGAACCTAAAGACTTATTATCTTGAGTGCACTAATGTTGCTAATAAAGATTGTGTGAAGTTTTGTATGAAGAAAAAAAATCAGGTGAATGGAAGGAATGAGTAATGAGATGAAGGATGGACTAAAGCTCAAGCTTGGGGATGCCATGCGTGTCACCCCAAGAAATATCCAAGAAGTACAAGCGTTAAAGCTTGGGGATGCCCAAGGCATCCCCCTCTTCATCAATAAAAATCCCAGGTTTCTTCCAAACACTTCATTTTAATTGTTTCATGCACAGTTGTGTTATTCTTGGAGCGTCTTCTTTTTCGTTTTTGTTTTGGTCTTTCGTTTGCTTTGTTTGATTAGTTTGCTGAATAAATTGGTTGGACCCCCTCTTTCATGCATTGGTTTTCAAATAGTTTGGTTTGGATTGGAAAAGAGTAGGAAAGTTCATGCTTAAGTGGTAAAGAGAGCTTGTTTTTTACTGTGGCATATGCTTTGTCATGCCATGCTTGATATTGTTTTGGCTTTATGCTTAGTATTCTTAGCTGTAGCATGACTTGTTATAAACAATTGAGATTGCTTACTGTGCCTTGGATGAATCATGCATTGTTTTAGCATATTAAAGCATAGTATTGTGGTATTCTCATTTGATGCTTTATTTAGGTTTACTTGGCACATGCTCACACCATGTTATGACTATACAAAGTCACCATATCCTTTATGATCCTTTAGTTTTCAACTTGTAGTATCACTTTATGCTTTGATCAATGCTGTTTTGTCGCTCTGCATGATTATGGCCATTATTGCTCTCTTAGTTTGTCGCTCCCAGTCTTTTGCTAGCCTCTGTAATCCAGTATGAGTTCCACTCATGCATCCAACTCCCTAAACCAAGTTATTCCGAAGAGTCCACCATACCTACCTATTAGCATATGCTATTCCAAGTATATTCATGTTTTAAACTTGTTATGAGAAAGCTAGTGATTAAAGCTCTCACGAACTTGATGGCACACTTTACTTTTCTTGCCCTTAATAAACTTGAACCATTGTGTCGTATATGTTGTATATGCTTGCACTTATTTGTTGGGGATTAGCAGAACCATGCTGTCATGGGGAATGCTTTCAATATTGCACTGGTACTTTGTACCTTATTGATATCATGCTCTTTTGTCTATGGATGTCGTCGGTGTGAAATGAAAGGGGAGCTTGTAAGTCCATGGAGTTATGTATATGTGTTAGAGAAACGCCTGGGCCGCTGGTCTAATCCATGCTGACATGGTGGAAACCTACAGCGTAACCATAATGAGCTGTCTATGAAGCATTCTTCTTATAAAAAAAGAGTCCTGTATTGAGAAAAAAAGAGAATATGAAAAGAGGAAAGAGAGAAAAAAGCACCATATTCCCATGGTGAATAAGAAGATTGCTGAGATGCTCGTTGTCTTCTTGCCTTGTCATTTTGATATGGGGATTCTTCCGTATCATCGGGTAAGGGGTACCCCGTTGGCGGTTCTCTATGATACACATGTACTTACGATGACAAGAACTTACCGGTGACTAAACTTGAGTAGCATCAGGAGCGGCCCTCGTATTCAAGGGACATGAGATTCCTAACTTATACTTCGTCAAGCATGTACACCATAGTTTGTTCACTTTAACCTTAATCACTTCAAGATGCTTATGATAGGGGCAATGAGAGCTGAAAGCTATTAAGTACCATAATTTTCGGAAGCTCTTTATGAAAGGGGTAAGGGGTACCCCGTTGGCGGTTCTCTATTAAGTACCATGGCTGGTTCTCCTCCTTTGTGCTATCATGTCTAGATCTTGTGAGCTTTGTTCATGATCAAGATCATCTATTTGTAATTCTGCATGTTGTGTTTGCGGGGATCTGATGGATATTGAGATGCTATTTCAGATTGATTATTGATTCTACCATGTCTTTGTTATTTGTGATCTTGCATGCTTTCCGTTGTTAGTAGCTATCTTGGCCAAGTAGATGCTAGCAACTCCAAGAGTTAGTATTTATGATCGATAGTGGGTTCATGCCTCTAGTAATCTAGGGAAGTGACAGAAATCTCTAAGGTACTAGATGTGTTGTTGCTACTAGGGAGAAAACAACAATCCTTTGTTCATAGAACAATTGTATTGTTTACTTTACACGCAATTCGTAATGCAATAAACTGTTGCTTGCAACTTAATACTGGAGGGGGTTCGGATGATAACCTGAAGGTGGATTATTAGTCATAGATGCAATTGGATTACGGTCTATGTATAATGATGTAATGCACAATCGAATCTCAAAGGAGTCAATATGATTAGTATATGCTTGTATGCTTTCTCGATGTTTGTCAATTGCCTCGCTGTAATTTGTTCACCCGGCATGTTATCTATCTTAAGGAGAGCCACCTCTAGTGAACTATGGACCCCGGTCCTTTCTTTTACATTCAATCTACAAACTGTTTACTACTTTGTGTTTACTTTCTGCAAACTATTACTTCCTTCCATTCGATACATTTAATCCTTTGTTTTCAGCAAAACCGGTGAGATTGACAACCTCATCGCAAGTTGGGGACAGAGTTCTATGGTTGTGTTGTGCAGGTCTCCACGTTGCTGCTGGCACCGGTAGTGCGCCCTGCCAAAGTTCAGCTAGCAACACCTTTGGGGTGTTTCCTTGCTCCTACTGGATTGATAACCTTGGTTTTGTACTCAGGGAAAACTTGCTACTGTGCTCATCATACCTTCCTCTTGGGGTTACCCAACGAGCTCGATATATTTTGGGCCAGTAGCCGGCTTGACTTGCTCCTGTCCGGCTGCACTCGGCCAGCCGGACACGATCCGACTACCGTGATTCTTGTCTGGTTGGGGTATCCAGAGGTCATCCCCCCGACACTAGCCCCCGAGCGCGTGTAGATTTCGCCCTTAGGTGAAATGTGCGGGCGCTCCTCTTTTATTTTGAATTTTCTGGCCGGCTATGCCTGGTGTTTGCGCTACCCGTGACGTTAGTGCTAACACCAGCCACACGTGCACGCGGCATCATTACACTACGGCGGGCAGCGTAACGTCCCGTCGCACGTCGCCTCGGGAACTGTCGTCTGCCTCTTTGGTTTCTACTCCAGTATCGGCTGCGCATCCCGTGACTGCGCAAAGGATCCTGCGCGGTGGGGAGAGCGGGGTGCGGCTGGGTGGTCACCACATGGCACCATGGACGGTTCCGCTTTAGGATCTTTAAAGGGCCGCCTGGGGAGAGCAGTTCGTCCCTCCATTCGCTGCTTCCCTAATCTTCTCCTGCGCCCTTGCCTTCCTCATGTCGCCTCGCTCGCTGCTACTGATGTAGTCCATCGCGCCGCCAGTTTAGCATCGCCGGCGATACGTTCCACCGCTACTCTTCAACCGGAGCGCCTCCCCGTGAGCCGGAGATGGCTGCCGAATGCGGAGCCTAGTGCGGCTCCTCCGTGACGGAGGAGCACATCCAGAAGTACCGTGCCACCCACGTGCTACCACCGGACATGGAGGTGGAGGTGCGGCTGGCGTCGGAGGGAGAGGAATCACCGCACCCGGTGGAGGGGGAGTGGGTTATTTTTCTGTCGCATCTTGCCCACGGCTTCGCGTTGCCGGTGCATCCCTTCTTCCTCACTTTTCTTGCTTTCTTCGACCTCCGCCTCCACCACCTAGGGGCCAATGCCATCAGGACGCTGGCGCACTTTGTGGCCTTCTGCGAGAGCTATCTCGGGATCCATCCGGATCTCGGGCTCTTCTGTCGCCTCTTCCGAGTCCAGCCGCAGGTCCAATTCACCAAGGGGCCGCTGGTGACGTGTGGCGGCGCCTCCATCTACTCCCGCACGCCGACCGGCTACCCCAAGTTCCGGCTGCAGGACACGGTGCGACTATGGCAACAGTCGTACTTCTACGTCCGCAACCTCACCGCCATGGACCGGATCAACCTGCCAGCTTTCCACGACGTGGAATCTAGCCAGCAGCAGTGGGATCTGAAGATCTACGGCGAGAAGACAGAGTCGGATCCAATGCTGCAGCGCATGCGTGCCCTCGTCACCGCCAACTTGACCAGCCTGGACATCACCCTCAGCTGGATGTCCAGGCTGATGATGCCACTGCAGCAGCGCGCGCACAAGATGTGCTTCTACTCCGGCTGGCTAGACCTGACCCGGCTGTCCCGCCGTGATCCCTGCTACCACAACCTGAAGGAGTGGGTGTGGACGATCGTGAAGGGGCGGCTGCCGGAAGGCTGGAAGTTCGGGCTGGTCCCTTACAGCCGCGACAACCGCGTGCCCCGGGTAAGTCTCGCCAGCCGGATTTTCTTTCTTGCAATTTTTTGCCATCCGGCTAATCTCTTGTGCTTCTTTTTTCTTGGCAGATGTTCTCTTGCATCCTCCGGGAGGAGAGCGAGACCCCTCTCTAGAACTTCACGCCTGACCTGCCCGAGCCACGCGCTCACCGGTCTGGCGAGGAGTCGGATGAGGACAGCGACGTCTTTCCCAGTCGGAATGACGAGTCGGCCGCTGACCCCCATGTGGAGGTAGACGAGGAGGAGGCCGTGCCGGCTCCCGAGCCGACTTAGCGCTGCGCGATGGATGGCGATTCCAGCTGGTCCGGCGCTGGTAGGAGCAGCTCTAGCCTGTCTGGTGTCAGTGGGAGTGGCTTCGTCCGGTCCAGCGGAGGAGGTGGCGGGGCCAGGCGGCCTGCCGTGGAGGAGCAGGACCGGCACCCTTCCGCCCAGCCGTCTTGGTCACAAGAAGGGGCTGCCCCCCGTGGGAGAATATCATTTTGCTGCCCGAAAGTTGGGGTGTCCAGGCAACACGGTACCCGAGTTCCCTGATATCATCCGCGATGACTATAGTTGGCATGCCAAATACTGAGAGGGTCTTTTTCGGCACGAGTTCAACTTTATGTTTCAATACAAAAAATCAGGCTAACGGTCGTCAACTTGGGCCCCCCTGTTAGTTCTCGCTGTTATGTCGCTCTTGTCGCTCCCGTCGCTTAGGTGTCAATTAAGCTTGCAGCGTTGGCGCCTGCATCCATTACGCGTCTTCTTCTTCCCCGGAGCGGCAATCTGTGGGGCATCGCAGCCATGGCACGGAGCTGGGACGTGGACGAACCTGCTCGGCCCAGCTCTCCTCCCTGTAGGCTTGCAGCATTGGCGCCTCCATTACTCGTCTTCTTCCCCGGAGCGGCAATCTGTGGTCGCGGCCATGGCGCAGAGCTGGGAAGTGACAAAGATGCTCGGCCCCGCTCTCCTCCCCATCCCGAGTCGGAGCTCGCCCTCACCGTGGACGCACCCATGGCACGGTCGGGGATGAGAATTGGTTCCCGGTGAGATTTGTCACCTTGTCGACCATGCTCGGTTCTGTTTTCCTCCTCTAGAATCCGAGCTCGCCGTCGTCGTGGTTGCACCCGCACCAATTCTGCCACCTCTGCCGAGGTCTCTGTGGTAGCTCAAGTTCTGGGGCTCTCCAAGTTCTGCCATGTTGGGCCTGTAAGTGTTGTTGTATGTTAAACTAGCAAATCTTGTTTGTTCAAATCTCTTGGGCTGTACCAACTTCATTGTGTTTAATTATGAAAGACAAAATATAAATGACTTCTCTCAATTTCTCGCATAGAAAAATGCATAGCTAATTTCATATTCTCGCAGGAACTGGCCCCACTTGTTGAACCGGCGGCACTGCCACGATCTCCACGTAACCACGGTGAGTTCTCGAACCAAAAGTTGTAGTTACCACGTTTCTTCTGCAGTCATTCCTCTTCCTCAGTCATTCCTCTGCAGTTTTTCCCGGGCGCTTCTTCTTCCCCTGTTCTAGAACCGTCGGTCCATCTTCTTCTTCCTCTCAAAGGCAGTTCCTTTCACCCATTTCCTTGCTGGCATGGACAATGGGAAACGCACAACAGAGACCCACTTGGTCCCTGCCCATGGCACCACGACTTTGACAGTGGTGTACACAAATGATGAAGCGACTGTGGAGACAACTCCCGCCAGGTTTGAGCAATTGCTTGAGAAAGAGAAGCACAAGTTTGTGGAGCTAGACTTGGAGTACACCCGTGCAAATGAGCGAAAAAATCCTCCACAAGAGATTGCTGTCGTGCAAATCGCCATACATGATGAGGTCCTCGTTTACCACTTCTGCAGGTATGTGAAATTTAAATTTGAGATCACCACTTCTGCATCCCTTGTTCCATTACATCCCTAGAACCATATAAGTGCAGGAGTAAACCAACTGAGATGCGTTGTCCGGCTCTGGTCTAGTTCTTGTGTAGGAAAGGGATAACTTTCACTAGCGTGGATATCACAAATGACACAATTATGCTTTCTCGTGCGTTGATAAAAAATCCCAGAGGGGCACCACATCGACATCCAAAATATGTACAAGATCAAATCATACCCAACGAAGGATGGCATGGGTGATCTGGCAGCGGAAATCATCGATAAATCCTATGAAAAACTGAAGAAATTGAAGCGACTCGATCACGACTACTGGGAGTGGAAGCCGATGAGCCAGGCGTGCCTCGAGTATGCACCCAGAGACGCCTACATGGCGTACGAGTTGTACAGTAAGCTCATTACCATGAAAGATGGGATGGTTAAGGCAGGGTTTTTCGCGAGAGAGCTATGCCCTTGTTGCAAGCTAGCCCAGGAGAAGAAGCGCGAGGAGGACAGAAAGCGGTTTCAGGACGAGCAGGGATCTTGGGACGGTGGCGACATCAAGCGGCTGAAGAGGAAGCAAGTCAAGGACCACAACAAGTGGTGGTGATACATTATGTGTTTGAACTAGATTTTAGTTTCTAGTTTATTATGTGTGTGATACATTTAGTTACTTCAATACAAAATTTGAACCAATTTAACTTGTTGATGTATTTCTTGACAATTATAATATAATCGAGCACTAGAAATATTTTGTAGTGTGCATGAGCATGATCAGTAAATATAATTTAACACTAGAAACTTTAAGGCACTCCATATAAAGGAGTAGATTAATATATAAGGTTCACCAGAGACACCACGGATATATTGTCTTACATGCCACATACAGGTAATAATTAACTAGAACAAAATAAAAGCAGGGGCTACAACAGGAGGCCGGGACACGGAGACGCCTAGCAGGGCAGGGGTTTATCAGCAGGAGGCAGCGACAGCCTAGTCGATGGGATACAGGCCAGTCCTGACATACTTCCGGATGAATTTGCCGTAGGCTGCTTGCCGTCCCAAGGTAATCAGTCTATGGCTTTTGCCTCTGCCTCTGCCAATGCCCTCCGCGTGCTGGATCATGCTGTTAAGGTCCACGTTGATTGCTCTGCCACAGAATGGGCAAAACAGTCTCCCCCTACGGTGGAAACGGATTAGCCCACACCGTAACCGCCTCAGCACGTAGCGGCTCTTGTTGTCCCTGGATTCCTTGTTATCGTCCACTTCATCATCATCCTCCTCTTGATTTTTAAGAACATAACTTAGAACTTGTACATATGATTGAATTGTATTACAACTCAAGAATTGACAACATGTATATGTAAGACAATATATCCGTGGATATCAAAGATAAAGCATCTCAGCAATAGTTTGATCGGTTCATATATCATTTCATCTCAACACAATGACAAATAATTGCATCAGATTGCAGCCTCATAAGTTTATTCAGGGACGATGTGAGTGAACCAAGTAACAATTGCACAGCCTGTATTGTTGTTGTACATCGCCCCAGGTTCACTAACTCGTCCCTGAAAAAATCTGACACCAATGTGTCTGCCTCTCTTTTGGGACAAATTTGAATCATTGGCCACAATAAGAAATTTAAATGTAATCGTACAAAACATTATTCAGGGATATACATAGTCAGGTACAAAAACAAGCCTAAATATTGTAATTATAAATAAAAAACAAACAATTAATCCTCAGGTGCATGTTAAAAATAATTATGATCAAAACCATTCATATACATATGCATCATACCAATCATTAAAAGATCATAAACAATTCAAGGATCATATATGTAGTTCCACATGAGAATAAATCTAGGGCCTCATAATTTGTTTTAGAGATGGAGTAGGCGAACCAAAGTACCAACAACACAACCTATATTGTTTGTGTGCATTGCTGCCTCAGGTTCACCAACCCATCCCTAAAACACGACACCATCATACGTGTCTCCCCTTGAACTCTTTTTGGGGAAATTTCAATCATCGTCCTCGGTGACAAACTAAAATGTAATTCTTATACACTATGAATGCATGGAATAGATAATTTAAATATCATAGTTCTATGAATGTAGAATAAAGATTGTGGCCTCATAAGTTTATTCAGGGATGGTGTGAGTGAACCAAGTAACAATTGCACAGCTTGTATTGTTGTTGTACATCGCCCCAGGTTCACTAACTCGTCCCTGAAAAAAATCTGACACCAATGTTTCTGCTTCTCTTTAGGGGCAAATTTGAATCAATGGCCACAATAAGAAATTGAAATGTAATCGTACAAAACATTATCCAGGGATATACATAGTCAGGTACAAAAACAAGCCTAAATATTGTAATTATAAATAAAAAACCAAACAATTAATCCTCAGGTGCATGTTAAAAATACTTATGATCAAAACTATTCATATACATATGCATCATACCAATCATTAAAAGATCAGAAACAATTCAAGGATCATATATGTAGTTCCACATGAGAATAATTCTAGGGCCTCATAATTTGTTTTAGAGATAGAGTAGGCGAACCAAAGTACCAACAGCACAACCTATATTGTTTGTGTGCATTGCTGCCTCAGGTTCACCAACCCATCCCTAAAACACGACACCATCATACGTGTCTCCCCTTGAACTCTTTTGGGGCAAATTTCAATCATCAGCCTCAGTGACAAACTAAAATGTAATTCTTATACACTATGAATGCATGGAGTAGATAATTTGAATATCATAGTTCTATGAATGTAGAATAAAGATTGCAGCCTCATAAGTATATTCAGGGACGGCGTGAGTGAACCAAGTAACAATTGCACAGCCTATATTGTTGTTGTACATTGCCCTAGGTTCACTAACTCATGTGTCTGCCTCTCTTTTGGGGCAAATTTGAATTATTGGACACAATAAGAATTGAAATGTAATCGTACAAAACATTATTCAGGGATATACATAGTCAGGTACAAAAACAAGCCTAAATATTGTAATTATAAATAAAAAACCAAACAATTAATCTTCAGGTGCATGTTAAAAATACTTATGATCAAAACCATTCATATACATATGCATCATACCAATCATTAAAAGATCAGAAACAATTCAAGGATCATATATGTAGTTCCATATGAGAATAAATCTAGGGCCTCAATATTTGTTTTAGAGATGGAGTTGGGGAACCAAAGTACCAACAGCACAACCTATATTGTTTGTGTGCATTGCTGCCTCAGGTTCACCAACCCATTCCTAAAACACGACACCATCATACGTGTCTCCACTAGAACTCTTTTGGGGCAAATTTCAATCATCGGCCTCGGTGAAAAACTAAAATGTAATTCTTATACACTATGAATGCATGGAATAGATAATTCAAATATCATAGTTCTATGAATGTAGAATAAAGATTGCAGCCTTATAAGTTTCTACAGAGATGGCGTAAGCAAACCAAGTAACAATTGCACATCTTATATTGATCTTGTACATGGCCCCAGGTTCGCTCACTCATCCCTGTAAAAGTTTGACACCAATGTGTCTGCCTCTCTTTGGGGCAAATTTGAATCATTGGCCACAATAAGAAATTGAAATGTAATCATACCAAACAATATTCAGGGATATACAAATGCATCATATAACGCATTCATAGATCAGAAACAATACAAATATTATATATTTAGGTTCCATATGAGAGAAAAAATTAGGGCCTCATTTTTTTCAGCGAATGAGTCGGAGAACCAAAATATCAACAGCACAACCTATATTGTTTATGTGCATTGCTGCCTCAGGGCCACTAACCATCCCTAAGAAAACAAGACCATCAGATGCCCTTGCACTATTTTCGGGCAAAATTGAATCATTGGGCTCAGTAAGGAATAGAAATGTAATGTTATAGGCCTGCTGTGTATCAAAATCAACACTCAACTAGCAAACTCACCTAGATGGCAGATGAGCAGATTGGGGTTTTGTGACTAGACGGATTGGGGTTTTGTGACTAGATGGCAGATGCATCAATCAACCGATCGAATCATATATATACTACCCTACTTCAAGAGCAAAAGAATATGTACATGATTGAGCAAATCCTATGTGTGAACAAAGAAAACTGCGGCTGCGACTAGAGAAGCTAGCAATGTAGTACCTCAGACTCCTCATCAGGGACCTCCTCCTCGAACTCATCATTCTCCATGATTGCGTCGAAGATTTCTTAAACGGCGATGGGGTCGTCGATGTAGATCACCGGATTGCCTCCGCCTGCCGCCTGCCCCTCATCCAGATTTGCCGCTGGCACCACGACGTTGTCGGCCACCTGCTGCTCGGCAGCGACGCTACTACCGACTGCTCGGCGGTGACGGCTACCAACTGCTGCTCGGCGGCGATGGCTACCACCTACTGCTCGGCGGCGACGGCTACTGGCTGGACGGATGAGTTCGCACCCTCGACGGCGCGGCGACGAGCGGCGTTCGTGCCCGGAGAAGACGCCTCCGTCTGCTTGGCGACGACCGAGCCATCTGCTACTTCACCTTCAACTGGCTTCACCTACGGATCTTCTCTATGCGTACGCTTCATGGCGCACCAAGGGAAGGAGGTAGTGCAAACGAGGGAGATTCAGCGCGCGCGGCAGGTGTAGATTGGGGTCTTGGGACTAGACAGACTAGGGGGAAATGACACAAGCTCATGGAAGAAGAAGGTCGAGGGGGGTTATAAACACCGGACCGTTCGTAGTCCTCGAGTGCACACGTGTGGTGGGCGGGGGGCGAGGGGCTACCACGATCTCCACCCTTTTTTCGGTTCCCTTTTTTTGAAACAACCACGATCTCCACTTTAGAGCTGCATTGAAAACACGCTCATGGCAGACCTCGATTCCACTGCATGCAAGTGGCGCGGAACTAATTTCTAGAAATGTTAGATCTACTCGAGGGGGGCCCTTGACTCATGGAATTTACTAGCGGTAGGGCCCAGTTGGAAGTGAGATTGAGAGCGCTATGTATAAATGGGATATGTCTGATTAAAATCAAGTGGCAATAAATTGCAGCGTCCCGTCGACAACCGTGCACTCGATGACCCCGTTGCCATGTGCATGAGTTTTAGTAGCAGTAGTAGGCTTTTCAGACTTGATTAAACTTAACATGACCGCTCGACGACTTTTTCGATGGACGGCATCGTGTTCCTTCCTGTAGAAGTCTCGCAGAGGGAGACGTCCGTGTTGTTTCACGCTGTACTGTGAAGGGCACGAGGTGTGCAACGATCATCGTTGGAGCCCACAGAATCAACAGTTGGTGCGCACGATCCGCGTGACAACTGTGACAACCAATCAGGGAGTAGCAGACAGGGTGAGCACAGTTTTGGGCTTCTACGAAAGATAGAGAGGGGGGTGGGAAAAACTAAGTAGTACCACATACAACCAAGGGCAAAACTGAGTAGTATAAAAATGGAAAGTGTCTTGTACAATGAAATACATCGTGGAATACATCAAATTATGATAAGATAGATCCACTAGAGTTCATTAGATGTGTGTTCTTCTCATAAACCACGCATGGATCCACCAGTGGCATTGCATGTCCGTTCCTCTAAACAAACCACATAATGATCCTCCAGTGTCATTACATGTCTGTTCTTTTCATGAACCACATAAGGAGCTACCAGTGTTATTGCATGTATGTTCTTATCATGAACCACACCCAGTGTCATTGCATGTGTGTTACTTCTATAAACCACATATGGATCCACCTAGTGTGATTGCATGTTTGTTCCTTCCATAAACCACATAAGGATCCACCAGTGTCATTGCCTGTCTGTTCTTTTCATGAACCACTCCTAGTGTCAGTGCATGTCTGTTCTTTTCATGAACCACACCCAGTGTCACTGCATGTCAGTTCTTTTCATGAACCACATAAGGATCCACCGGTGTCATTGGATGTGTGTTCCTATCATGAACCTTCTTCTTCCATGAGCCCGTGTCATTTCCCCCCACCTAGAGTCATTGGATGTGTGTTCTTCTCATGAACCACACGTGGATCCACCGGTGTCATTGCATGCTTGTTCCTCTAAACAAACCACATAAGGATCCACCAGTGTCATTGCGTGTGTGTTCTTTTCATGAACCACACCCAGTGTCATTGCATGTGTGTTCTTCTAAACAAACCACATAAGGATCCACCAGTGTCATTGCATGTCTGTTCTTTTCATGAACCACATAAGTATGGGCCACCAGTTTCATTGCATGTCTGTTCTTTTCATGAACCACAACTAGTGTCAGTGCATGTTTGTTCTATTCATGAACCACACCCAGTTTCACTGCATGTCTGTTCCTCTAAACAAACCACATAAGTATCCACCAGTGTCATTGCATGTCTGTTCTTTTCATGAACCACATAAGGATCTACCAGTGTCATTGCATGTCTATTCTTTTCATGAACCACACCCAGTGTCATTGCATGTGTGTTACTTCCATAAACCACATATGGATCCACCTAGTGTGATTGCATGTATGTTCCTTCCATAAACCACATAACGATCCACCAGTGTCATTGCCTGTTTGTTCTTTTCATGAACCACTCCTAGTGTCATTGTATGTCTGTTCTTTTCATGAACCACACCCAGTGTCACTGCATGTTAGTTCTTTTCATGAACCACATAAGGATCTACAAGAGTCATTGGATGTGTGTTCTTCTCATGAACCACACGTGGATCCATCGGTGTCATTGCATGTCTGTTCCTCTCCACAAACCACATAAGGATCCACATGTGTCATTGCCTGTGTGTTCTTTTCATGAACCACACCTAGTGTCATTGCATGTGCGTTCTTCTAAACAAACCACATAAGGATCCACCAGTGGCATTGCCTATCTGTTCTTTTCATGAACCACATAAGGATGGGCCCACCAGTGTCATTGCATGTCTATTCTTTTCATGAACCACACCTAGTGTCAGTGCACGTCTATTCTATTCATGAACCACACCCAGTTTCACTGCATGTCTGTTCTTTTCATGAACCGCATAAGGATCTACCAGTGTCATTGCATGTCTTTTACTTCCATAAACCACATGTGGACCCACCGGTGTCATTGCATGTGTGTTCTTCTAAACAAACCACATAAGGATCCACCAGTGTCATTGCCTGTCTGTTCTTTTCGTGAACCACATAAGGATGGGCCCACCAGTGTCATTGCATGTTTGTTCTTTTCATGAAACACACCCAGTGTCAGTGCATGTCTGTTCTATTCATGAACCACACCCAGTTTTACTGCATGTATGTTATTTTCATGAACCACATAAGGATCTACAAGTGTCATTGCATGTCTTTTACTTCCATAAACCTCATGTGGATCCACCGGTGTCATTGCATGTGTGTTCCTCTAAACAAACCACATAAGGATCCACCAGTGTCATTGCGTGTGTGTTCTTCTCATGAACCACACCCATTGTCATTGCATGTGTGTTCTTCTAAACAAACCACATAAGGATCCACCAGTGTCATTGCCTGTCTGTTCTTTTCATGAACAACATAAGGATCCACCAGTGTCATGGCATGTCTATTCTTTTCATGAATCACAGCTAGAGTCATTGCATGTCTTTTACTTCCATAAACCACATATGGATCCACCTAGTGCGATTGCATGTATGTTCCTCTAAGCAAACCACATAAGGATCCACCAGTGTCATTGCGTGTCTGTTCTTTTCATGAACCACACCCAGTGTCATTGCATGTGTGTTCTTCTAAACAAACCACATAAGGTTCCACCAGTGCCATTGCCTATATGTTCTTTTCATGAACCACACCCAGTGTCATTGCATGTGTGTTATTCTAAACAAACCACATTAGTCATTGCATGTCTGTTCTTTTCATGAACCACACCCGGTGTCATTGCATGTCTGTTCTTTTCATGAACCACGGCTAGAGTCATTGCATGTCTGTTCCTCTAAACAAACCACATAAGGATCCACCTGTGTCATTGCATGTCTGTTCTTTTCATGAACCACATAAGGATCTACCAGTGTCATTCCATGTATGTTCTTTTCATGAACCACACCTAGTGTCATTGCATGTGTGTTACTTCCATGAACCACATGTGGATCCACCGGTGTCATTGCATGTCTATTCCTCTAAACAAACCACATAAGGATCCACCAGTGTCATTGCCTGTCTGTTCTTCTCATGAACCACATTAGGATGGGCCCACCATTGTCATTGCATGTCTGTTCTTTTCATGAACCACACCCAGTTTCAGTGCATGTATGTTCTATTCATGAACCACACCCAGTTTCACTGCATGTCTGTTCTTTTCATGAACCACATAAGGATCTACCAGTGTCATTGCATGTCTTTTATTTACATAAACCACATGTTGATCCACCGGTGTCATTGCATGTATGTTCCTCTAAACAAACCACATAAGGATCCACCAGTGTCATTGCATGTCTGTTCTTCCCATGAACCACATAAGGATCTACCAGTGTCATTGCATGTATGTTCTTTTCATGAACCACACCCAGTGTCATTGCATGTGTGCTACTTAAATAAACCACATATGGATCCACCGGTGTGATTGCATGTCTGTTCCTTCCATAAACCACATAAGGATCCACCGGTGTCATTTCCTGTCTGTTCTTTTCATGAACCACTCCTAGTGTCAGTGCATGTCTGTTCTTTTCATGAACCACACCCAGTGTCACTGCATGTCAGTTCTTTTCATGAACCACATAAGGATCTACCAGTGTCATTGCATGTGTGTTCTTCTAAACAAACCACATAAGGATCCACCAGTGTCATTGCATGTCTATTCTTTTCATGAACCACATCAGTATGGGCCCACGAGTGTTATTGCATGTCTATTCTTTTCATGAACCACACCTAGTGTCAGTGCATGTCTGTTCTATTCATGAACCACACCCAGTTTCACTGCATTTCTGTTCTTTTCATGAACCACATAAGAATCTACCAGTGTCATTGCATGTCTTTTACTTCCATAAACCACATGTGGATCCACCGGTGTCATTGCATGTGTGTTCTTCTAAACAAACCACATAAGGATCCACCAGTGTCATTGCATGTCTGTTCTTTTCAGGAACCACATAAGGATGGGCCCACCAGTGTCATTGCATGTCTGTTCTTTTCATGAACCACACCTAGTTTCAGTGCATGTCTATGCTATTCACGAACCACACCCAGTTTCACTGCATGTCTATTCTTTTCATGAACCACATAAGGATCTACCAGTGTCATTGCATGTCTTTTACTTCCATAAACCACATGTGGATCCACCGGTGTCATTGCATGTTTGTTCCTCTAAACAAACCACATAAGGATCCACCAGTGTCATTGCGTGTGTGTTCTTCTCATGAACCACACCCAGTGTCATTGCATGTGTGTTCTTCTAAAAAAACCACATAAGGATCCACCAGTGTCATTGCCTGTATGTTCTTTTCATGAACCACATAAGGATCCACCAGTGAACATTGCATGTTTGTTCTTTTCATGAATCACAACTAGAGTCATTGAATGTCTTTTACTTCCATAAACCACATATGGATCCACCTAGTGTGATTGCATGTCTGTTCCTCTAAACAAAGCACATAAGGATCCACCAGTGTCATTGCGTGTCTGTTCTTTTCATGAACCACACCCAGTGTCATTGCATGCATGTTCTTCTAAACAAACCACATAAGGATCCACCAGGGTCATTGCCTATCTGTTCTTTTCATGAACCACACCCAGTGTCATTGCATGTGTGCTATTCTAAACAAACCACATAAGTCATTGCATGTCTGTTCTTTTCATGAACCACACCCGGTGTCATTGCATGTCTGTTCTTTTCATGAACCACGCTAGAGTCATTGCATGTCTGTTCCTCTAAACAAACCACATAAGGATCCACCAGTGTCATTGCATGTCTGTTCTTTTCATGAACCACATAAGGATCTACTAGTATCATTGCATGTCTATTCTTTTCATGAACCACACCCAGTGTCATTGCATGTGTGTTACTTCCATAAACCACATGTGGATCCACCGGTGTCATTGCATGTCTGTTCCTCTAAACAAACCACATAAGGGTCCACCAGTGTCATTGTCTGTCTGTTCTTCTCATGAACCACATAAGGATGGGCCCATCAGTGTCATTGCATATCTGTTCTTTTCATGAACCACACCCAGTGTTAGTTCATGTCTATTCTATTCATGAACAACACCCAGTTTAACTGCATGTCTGTTCTTTTCATGAACCGCATAAGGATCTACCAGTGTCATTGCATGTCTTTTACTTCCATAAACCACATGTGGATCCACCGGTGTCATTGCATGTCTGTTCCTCTAAACAAACCACATAAGGATCCACCAGTGTCATTGCGTGTGTGTTCTTCTCATGAACCACATAAGGATCTACCAGTGACATTGCATGTCTGTTCTTTTCATGAACCACACCCAGTGTCATTGCATGTGTGTTACTTCCATAAACCACATATGGATCCACTGGTGTGATTGCATGTCTGTTCCTTCCATCAACCACATAAGGATCCACTGGTGTCATTGCATGTCTGTTCTTTTCATGAACCACTCCTAGTGTCAATGCATGTCTGTTCTTTTCATGAACCACACCCAGTGTCACTGCATGTCAGTTCTTTTCATGAACCACATAAGGATCTACCAGTGTCATTGCATGTGTGTTCTTTTCATGAACCACACCCAGTGTCATTGCACGTGTGTTACTTCCATAAACCACATATGGATCCACCGGTGTGATTGCATGTCTGTTCCTTCCATAAATCACATAAGGATCCACCGGTGTGATTGCATGTCTATTCTTTTCATGAACCACACCCAGTGTCATTGCATGTGTGTTACTTCCATAAACCACATATGGATCCACCTAGTGTGATTGCATGTATGTTCCTTCCATAAACCACATAACGATCCACCAGTGTCATTGCCTGTTTGTTCTTTTCATGAACCACTCCTAGTGTCATTGTATGTCTGTTCTTTTCATGAACCACACCCAGTGTCACTGCATGTTAGTTCTTTTCATGAACCACATAAGGATCTACAAGAGTCATTGGATGTGTGTTCTTCTCATGAACCACACGTGGATCCATCGGTGTCATTGCATGTCTGTTCCTCTCCACAAACCACATAAGGATCCACATGTGTCATTGCCTGTGTGTTCTTTTCATGAACCACACCTAGTGTCATTGCATGTGCGTTCTTCTAAACAAACCACATAAGGATCCACCAGTGGCATTGCCTATCTGTTCTTTTCATGAACCACATAAGGATGGGCCCACCAGTGTCATTGCATGTCTATTCTTTTCATGAACCACACCTAGTGTCAGTGCACGTCTATTCTATTCATGAACCACACCCAGTTTCACTGCATGTCTGTTCTTTTCATGAACCGCATAAGGATCTACCAGTGTCATTGCATGTCTTTTACTTCCATAAACCACATGTGGACCCACCGGTGTCATTGCATGTGTGTTCTTCTAAACAAACCACATAAGGATCCACCAGTGTCATTGCCTGTCTGTTCTTTTCGTGAACCACATAAGGATGGGCCCACCAGTGTCATTGCATGTTTGTTCTTTTCATGAAACACACCCAGTGTCAGTGCATGTCTGTTCTATTCATGAACCACACCCAGTTTTACTGCATGTATGTTCTTTTCATGAACCACATAAGGATCTACAAGTGTCATTGCATGTCTTTTACTTCCATAAACCTCATGTGGATCCACCGGTGTCATTGCATGTGTGTTCCTCTAAACAAACCACATAAGGATCCACCAGTGTCATTGCGTGTGTGTTCTTCTCATGAACCACACCCATTGTCATTGCATGTGTGTTCTTCTAAACAAACCACATAAGGATCCACCAGTGTCATTGCCTGTCTGTTCTTTTCATGAACAACATAAGGATCCACCAGTGTCATGGCATGTCTGTTCTTTTCATGAATCACAGCTAGAGTCATTGCATGTCTTTTACTTCCATAAACCACATATGGATCCACCTAGTGCGATTGCATGTATGTTCCTCTAAGCAAACCACATAAGGATCCACCAGTGTCATTGCGTGTCTGTTCTTTTCATGAACCACACCCAGTTTCATTGCATGCGTGTTCTTCTAAACAAACCACATAAGGTTCCACCAGTGCCATTGCCTATATGTTCTTTTCATGAACCACACCCAGTGTCATTGCATGTGTGTTATTCTAAACAAATCACATTAGTCATTGCATGTCTGTTCTTTTCATGAACCACACCCGGTGTCATTGCATGTCTGTTCTTTTCATGAACCACGGCTAGAGTCATTGCATGTCTGTTCCTCTAAACAAACCACATAAGGATCCACCTGTGTCATTGCATGTCTGTTCTTTTCATGAACCACATAAGGATCTACCAGTGTCATTCCATGTATGTTCTTTTCATGAACCACACCTAGTGTCATTGCATGTGTGTTACTTCCATAAACCACATGTGGATCCACCGGTGTCATTGCATGTCTATTCCTCTAAACAAACCACATAAGGATCCACCAGTGTCATTGCCTGTCTGTTCTTCTCATGAACCACATTAGGATGGGCCCACCATTGTCATTGCATGTCTGTTCTTTTCATGAACCACACCCAGTTTCAGTGCATGTATGTTCTATTCATGAACCACACCCAGTTTCACTGCATGTCTGTTCTTTTCATGAACCACATAAGGATCTACCAGTGTCATTGCATGTCTTTTATTTACATAAACCACATGTTGATCCACCGGTGTCATTGCATGTATGTTCCTCTAAACAAACCACATAAGGATCCACCAGTGTCATTGCATGTCTGTTCTTCTCATGAACCACATAAGGATCTACCAGTGTCATTGCATGTATGTTCTTTTCATGAACCACACCCAGTGTCATTGCATGTGTGCTACTTAAATAAACCACATATGGATCCACCGGTGTGATTGCATGTCTGTTCCTTCCATAAACCACATAAGGATCCACCGGTGTCATTTCCTGTCTGTTCTTTTCATGAACCACTCCTAGTGTCAGTGCATGTCTGTTCTTTTCATGAACCACACCCAGTGTCACTGCATGTCAGTTCTTTTCATGAACCACATAAGGATCTACCAGTGTCATTGCATGTGTGTTCTTCTAAACAAACCACATAAGGATCCACCAGTGTCATTGCATGTCTATTCTTTTCATGAACCACATCAGTATGGGCCCACGAGTGTTATTGCATGTCTATTCTTTTCATGAACCACACCTAGTGTCAGTGCATGTCTGTTCTATTCATGAACCACACCCAGTTTCACTGCATTTCTGTTCTTTTCATGAACCACATAAGAATCTACCAGTGTCATTGCATGTCTTTTACTTCCATAAACCACATGTGGATCCACCGGTGTCATTGCATGTGTGTTCTTCTAAACAAACCACATAAGGATCCACAAGTGTCATTGCATGTCTGTTCTTTTCAGGAACCACATAAGGATGGGCCCACCAGTGTCATTGCATGTCTGTTCTTTTCATGAACCACACCTAGTTTCAGTGCATGTCTATGCTATTCACGAACCACACCCAGTTTCACTGCATGTCTATTCTTTTCATGAACCACATAAGGATCTACCAGTGTCATTGCATGTCTTTTACTTCCATAAACCACATGTGGATCCACCGGTGTCATTGCATGTTTGTTCCTCTAAACAAACCACATAAGGATCCACCAGTGTCATTGCGTGTGTGTTCTTCTCATGAACCACACCCAGTGTCATTGCATGTGTGTTCTTCTAAAAAAACCACATAAGGATCCACCAGTGTCATTGCCTGTATGTTCTTTTCATGAACCACATAAGGATCCACCAGTGAACATTGCATGTTTGTTCTTTTCATGAATCACAACTAGAGTCATTGAATGTCTTTTACTTCCATAAACCACATATGGATCCACCTAGTGTGATTGCATGTCTGTTCCTCTAAACAAAGCACATAAGGATCCACCAGTGTCATTGCGTGTCTGTTCTTTTCATGAACCACACCCAGTGTCATTGCATGCATGTTCTTCTAAACAAACCACATAAGGATCCACCAGGGTCATTGCCTATCTGTTCTTTTCATGAACCACACCCAGTGTCATTGCATGTGTGCTATTCTAAACAAACCACATAAGTCATTGCATGTCTGTTCTTTTCATGAACCACACCCGGTGTCATTGCATGTCTGTTCTTTTCATGAACCACGCTAGAGTCATTGCATGTCTGTTCCTCTAAACAAACCACATAAGGATCCACCAGTGTCATTGCATGTCTGTTCTTTTCATGAACCACATAAGGATCTACTAGTATCATTGCATGTCTATTCTTTTCATGAACCACACCCAGTGTCATTGCATGTGTGTTACTTCCATAAACCACATGTGGATCCACCGGTGTCATTGCATGTCTGTTCCTCTAAACAAACCACATAAGGGTCCACCAGTGTCATTGTCTGTCTGTTCTTCTCATGAACCACATAAGGATGGGCCCATCAGTGTCATTGCATATCTGTTCTTTTCATGAACCACACCCAGTGTTAGTTCATGTCTATTATATTCATGAACAACACCCAGTTTAACTGCATGTCTGTTCTTTTCATGAACCGCATAAGGATCTACCAGTGTCATTGCATGTCTTTTACTTCCATAAACCACATGTGGATCCACCGGTGTCATTGCATGTCTGTTCCTCTAAACAAACCACATAAGGATCCACCAGTGTCATTGCGTGTGTGTTCTTCTCATGAACCACATAAGGATCTACCAGTGACATTGCATGTCTGTTCTTTTCATGAACCACACCCAGTGTCATTGCATGTGTGTTACTTCCATAAACCACATATGGATCCACTGGTGTGATTGCATGTTTGTTCCTTCCATCAACCACATAAGGATCCACTGGTGTCATTGCATGTCTGTTCTTTTCATGAACCACTCCTAGTGTCAATGCATGTCTGTTCTTTTCATGAACCACACCCAGTGTCACTGCATGTCAGTTCTTTTCATGAACCACATAAGGATCTACCAGTGTCATTGCATGTGTGTTCTTTTCATGAACCACACCCAGTGTCATTGCACGTGTGTTACTTCCATAAACCACATATGGATCCACCGGTGTGATTGCATGTCTGTTCCTTCCATAAATCACATAAGGATCCACCAGTATCATTGCCTGTCTGCTCTTTTCATGAACCACTCCTAGTGTCAGTGCATGTCTGTTCTTCTCATGAACCACACCTAGTGTCACTGCATGTCAGTTATTTTCATGAACCACATAAGGATCTACTAGAGTCATTGGATGTGTGTTCTTCTAAACAAACCACACGTGGATCCACCGGTGTCATTGTGATACATTGCAAATGTATCTATAATTTTTGATGCTCCATGCTTGGTTTTATCTACTTTCTTGTGTTTTGTCCACACTTTGGAATACTTTTCATATGATTTCTTGGACTAACCTATTAACAAGAGCCATAGTGCCAGCTGCCTGTTTTCTGCTGTTTTTGGTTCCAGGAAAGTCAGAAAATGAATATTCTCAGAATTGGAAGGGACAAAAGCCAAAGTGCCTATTTTTCGAGAAGACTCTAGGAGCCAGAATACGAGACGGAGAAGGGCCCTGGGGTGGCCCGGGCCAGGCCAGGCCGCGCTAGGGGTGGTGTGGGCCCCCAGGCACCCCCTCGGTCTCCCTCTTCGCCTATAAGAAGATTTCTGACCTAAAAACTTCGAGGGGTTCGACATTTTTCCTCGAAAAGTTCCGCTGCGCCGCCACCACCGAAGGGGAGATTCGGGGGACAGAAAGTCTCTGTTCCGGCACCCTACCGGGACGGGGAAGTGCCCCCGGAGCCATCTCCATCGATCTTCACCATCATCTTCATCGACCATCCATGTTTCTTCCATCTATGAGTGAGTAATCCCCCGCTGTAGGCTATGGGGATGGTAGGGATTGGATGAGATCGTTCATGTAATGGCATCAGATTGTTAGGGCATAGTGCCTAGTATCTCTATTAGTGCTTTATGACTTTGTTGCAACCTTGTTGTGCTTAATGCTTGTCACTAGGGCCCGAGTGCCATGATTTCAGATCTGAACTTATTATTGATTCATTATTATAGTATTGTTTTTGGTCTTATCTGCAAGTTGTATACACACGTTGTTATCCGAAACCTTTGGCCTCGAAGTGATAGAAATCGGGATAACCGGAAGGGAAAGGCTTTGATGTGAGGATCACTTGTGTTCACGAAGTGTTAATGCTTTGCTCCGGTGCTCTATTAAAAGGAGCACCTTAATTGCCAGTAGTTCCCTAGAGGCCCCACTGCAAACGGGCTGGCAGGACAAAAGATGTTGTGCAAGTTCTCATTGCGAGCACGTATGACTATATATGCAACACATGCCTAGGATTGTCTAGTACTTGGATGCTTTATCTTATTTATCTGCAATTGCCCTATGTTCTAATTGCTATGTGAATTGTCTTGTCCATGCAACGCCCGTCCATCCATCCATGTGCCTACCGCACTCGAATCCCACTGTTACTGCTTTTGTTACTACTGTCTTTGCTTTGCTACTACTGTTACTTTACTATTCCTACTACAAAACTGTTGCTACTGATAAACTGCTGTGAGCAAGATTGTTTCCAGGTGTAGCTAAATTGACAACTCAGTTGTTAAGGCTTATAAATATTATTTGGCTCCCCTTGTGTCGAATCAATAAATTGGGTTTCACTTCCCTCGAAAATACTGCGATACACACCCTATACTTGTGGGTCATCACATTGCATGTCTGTTCTTTTCATGAACCACATAAGGATGGGCCCACCAGTGTCATTGCATGTCTGTCCTTTTCATGAACCACACACAGTGCCAGTGCATGTCTGTTCTATTCATGAACCACACACAGTTTCACTGCATGTCTGTTCTTTCCATCAACCACATAAGGATCTACCAGTGTCATTGCATCTCTTTTACTTCCATAAACCACATGTGGATCCACCGGTGTCATTGCATGTCTGTTCCTCTAAACAAACCACATAAGGATCCACCAGTGTCATTGCCTGTCTGTTCTTTTCATGAACCACATAAGGATGGGCCTACCAGTGTCATTGCATGTCTGTTCTTTTCATGAACCACACCTAGTGGCAGTGCATGTCTATTCTATTCATGAACCACACCCGGTGTCATTGCATGTCTGTTCTTTTCATGAACCACACCCGGTGTCATTGCATGTCCGTTCCTCTAAACAAACCACATAAGGATCCACCAGTGCCATTGCATGTCTGTTCTTTTCATGAACCACATAAGGATCTACCAGTGTCATTGCATGTCTGTTCTTTTCATAAACCACACCCAGTGTCATTGCATGTGTGTTTCTTCCAAAAACCACATGTGGATCCACCGGTGTCATTGCATGTTTATTCCTTCCATAAACCACATAAGGATCCACCAGTGTCATTGCCTGTCTATTCTTCTCATGAACCACATAAGGATGGGCCCACCATTGTCATTGCATGTCTGTTCTTTTCATGAACCACACCCAGTGTCATTGCATGCGTGTTATTCTAAACAAACCACATAAGTCATTGCATGTCTGTTCTTTTCATGAACCACACCCGGTGTCATTGCATGTATGTTCTTTTCATGAACAACGGCTAGAGTCATTGCATGTCTGTTCCTCTAAACAAACCACATAAGGATCCACCAGTGTCATTGCGTGTCTGTTCTTTCAATGAACCACATAAGGATCTACCAGTGTCATTGCATGTCTGTTCTTTTCATGAACGACACCCAGTGTCATTGCATGTGTGTTACTTCCATAAACCACATGCGGATCCACCGGTGTGATTGCATGTATGTTCCTTCCATAAACCACATAAGGATCGACCAGTGTCATTGCATGTCGGTTCTTTTCATGAACCACTCCTAGTGTTAGTGCATGTCTGTTCTTTTCATGAACCACACCCAGTGTCACTGCATGTGAGTTCTTTTCATGAACCACATAAGGATCTACCAGAGTCATTGGATGTGTGTTCTTCTCATGAACCACACGTGGATCCACCGGTGTCATTGCATGTTTGTTCCTCTAAACAAAGCACATAAGGATCCACCAGTGTCATTGTGTGTGTGTTCTTTTCATGAACCACACCCAGTGTCATTGCATGTGTGTTCTTCTAAACAAACCACATAAGGATCCACCAGTGTCATTGCCTGTCTGTTCTTTTCATGAACCACATAAGGATGGGACCACCAGTGTCACTGCATGTCTGTTCTTTTCATGAACCACATCCAGTGTCAGTGCAAGTCTTTTCTATTCACGAACCACACCCAGTTTCATTGCATGTCTGTTCTTTTCATGAACCACATAAAGATCTACCAGTGTCATTGCATCTCTTTTACTTCCATAAACCACATGTGGATCCACCGGTGTCATTGCATGTCTGTTCTTCTAAACAAACCACATAAGGATCCACCAGTGTCATTGCCTGTCTGTTCTTTTCATGAACCACATAAGGATGGGCCCACCAGTGTCATTGCATGTCTATTATTTTCATGAACCACACCCAGTGTCAGTGCATGTTTGTTCTATTCATGAACCACACCCAGTTTCACTGCATGTCTGTTCTTTTCATGAATCACATTAGGACCTACTAGTGTCATTGCATGTCTTTTACTTCCATAAACCACATGTGGATCCACTCGTGTCATTGCATGTCTGTTCCTCTAAACAAACCACATAAGGATCCACCAATGTCATTGCGTGTGTGTTCTTCTCATGAACCACACCCATTGTCATTGCATGTGTGTTCTTCTAAACAAACCACATAAGGATCCACCATGTCATTGCCTGTCTATTCTTTTCATAAACCACATAAGGATCCACCAGTGTCATTGCATGTCTGTTCGTTTCATGAATCACAGCTAGAGTCATTGCATGTCTTTTACTTCCATAAACCACATATGGATCCACCTAGTGTGATTGCATGTTTGTTCCTCTAAACAAACCACATAAGTATCCACCAGTGTCATTGCGTGTCTGTTCTTTTCATGAACCACACCCAGTGTTATTGCATGCGTGTTCTTCTAAACAAACCACATAAGGATCCACCAGTGTCATTGCCTATATGTTCTTTTCATCAACCACACCCAGTGTCATTGCATGTGTGTATTCTAAACAAACCACATAAGTCATTGCATGTCTGTTCTTTTCATGAACCACACCCGGTGTCATTGCATGTCTGTTCTTTTCATGAACCACGGCTAGAGTCATTGCATGTCTGTTCCTCTAAACAAACCACATAAGGATCCACCAGTGTCATTGCATGCTGTTCTTTTCATGAACCACATAAGGATCTACCAGTGTCATTGCATGTCTATTCTTTTCAGGAACCACACCCAATGTCATTGCATGTGTGTTACTTCCATAAACCACATGTGGATCCACCGGTGTCATTGCATGTTTGTTCCTTCCATAAACCACATAAGGATCCACCAGTGTCATTGCATGTCTGTTCTTCTCATGAACCACATAAGGATGGGCCCACCAGTGTCATTGCATGTCGGTTCTTTTCATGAACCACACCCAGTTTCACTGCATGTGTATTCTATTCATGAACCACACCCAGTTTCAGTACTGCATGTATGTTCTTTTCATGGACCACATAAGGATCTACCAGTGTCATTGCATGTCTTTTACTTCCATAAACCACATGTGGATCCACCGGTGTCATTGCATGTGTGTTCTTCTAAACAAACCACATAAGGATCCACCAGAGTCATTGCCTGTCTGTTCTTTTAATGAACCACATAAGGATGGGCCCACCAGTTTCATTGCATGTCTGTTCTTTTCATGAACCACATCCAGTGTCAGTGCAAGTATTTTCTATTCACGAACCACACCCAGTTTCATTGCATGTCTGTTCTTTTCATGAACCACATAAAGATCTACCAGTGTCATTGCATCTCTTTTACTTCCATAAACCACATGTGGATCCACCGGTGTCATTGCATGTCTGTTCCTCTAAACAAACCACATAAGGATCCACCAGTGTCATTGCCTGTCTGTTCTTTTCATGAACCACATAAGGATGGGCCTACCAGTGTCATTGCATGTCTGTTCTTTTCATGAACCACACCCAGTGTCAGTGCATGTCTATTCTATTCATGAACCACACCCGATGTCATTGCATGTTTGTTCTTTTCATGAACCACACCCGGTGTCATTGCATGTCCGTTCCTCTAAACAAACGACATAAGGATCCACCAGTGCCATTGCATGTCTGTTCTTTTCATGAACCACATAAGGATCTACCAGTGTCATTGCATGTCTGTTCTTTTCATAAACCACACCCAGTGTCATTGCATGTGTGTTTCTTCCAAAAACCACATGTGGATCCACCGATGTCATTGCATGTTTATTCCTTCCATAAACCACATAAGGATCCACCAGTGTCATTGCCTGTCTGTTCTTCTCATGAACCACATAAGGATGGGCCCACCATTGTCATTGCATGTCTATTCTTTTCATGAACCACACCCAGTGTCAGTGCATGTCTATTCTATTCATGAACCACACCCAGTTTCACTGCATGTCTGTTCTTTTCATGAACCACATAAGGATCTACCAGTGTCATTGTATGTCTTTTACTTCCATAAACCACATGTGGATCCACCGGTGTCATTGCATGTCTGTTTCTCTAAATAAACCACATAAGGATCCACCAATGTCATTGCGTGTGTGTTCTTCTCATGAACCACATAAGGATCTACCAGTGTCATTGCATGTTTGTTCTTTTCATGAATCATAGCTAGAGTCATTGCATGTCTTTTACTTCCATAAACCACATATGGATCCACCTAGTGTGATTGCATGTCTGTTCCTCTTAATAAACCACATAAGGATCCACCAGTGTCGTTGCATGTCTGTTCTTTTCATGAACCATATAAGGATCTACCAGTGTCATTGCATGTCTGTTCTTTTCATGAACCACACCTAGTGCCATTGCATGTGTTACTTCCATAAACCACATATGGATCCACCGGTGTGATTGCATGTCTGTTCCTTCCATAAACCACATAAGGATCCACCCGTGTCATTGTCTGTCTGTTCTTTTCATGAACCACTCCTAGTGTCAGTGCATGTCTGTTCTTTTCATGAACCACACCCAGTGTCACTGCATGTCAGTTCTTTTCATGAACCACATAAGGATCTACCAGAGTCATTGGATGTGTGTTCTTCTCATGAACCACACGTGGATCCACCGGTGTCATTGCATGTCTGTTCCTCTAAACAAACCACATAAGGATCCACCAGTGTCATTGCGTGTGTGTTCTTTTCATGAACCACACGCAGTGTCATTGCATGTGTGTTCTTCTTAACAAACCACATAAGGATCCAACAGTGTCATTGCATGTCTGTTCTTTTCATGAACCACATAAGGATGGGCCCACCAGTGTCATTGCATGTCTGTTCTTTTCATGAACCACACCCAGTGTTAGTGCATGCCTGTTCTATTCATGAACCACACCCAGTTTCACTGCATGTCTGTTCTTTTCATGAACCACATAAGAATCTACCAGTGTCATTGTATGTCTTTTACTTCCATAAACCACATGTGGATCCATCGGTGTCATTGCATGTGTGTTCTTTTCATGAACCACGGCTAGAGTCATTGCATGTCTGTTCCTCTAAACAAACCACATAAGGATCCACCGGTGTCATTGCATGTCTGTTCTTTTCATGAACCACATAAGGATCCACCAGTGCCATTGGATGTATGTTCTTTTCATGAACCACACCCAGTGTCATTGCATGCGTGTTCTTTTCATTAACCATAGCTAGAGTCATTGCATGTCTGTTACTTCCATAAACCACGCATGGATCCACCGATGTCATTGCATGTCTGTTCTTTTCATGAACCACACCCAGTGTCATTGCATGGGTAGCCGTTAGACCGAGTATTCTAGAAGGCACGCCCTAACACAGTTGTTCTACTTGACGATTATTACATACCGTTTGATTGAGGCGCTTGGACGATTGGGATTGTCTTCGTGAGAGCGATCCGCGAGTAGGCTGTTATGCGGCATGATTGGCCACGCTTCCTTTGGACAAACTGGCAACACCGGGCGCTCCCCTGTTTCGAGTGTCACGTCTCACGAGTTCAGTGGGCCACATCCCAGTGTCACGTCCCCATTACTTCTCTTCCTCCCTGTACTTCTCTTCCTTACCCTCGAAGCCACTTTCCCCACTTCACTCCCATCCTGCCGTAGCCGCTAGCCGACGGCACCTCCATCCCAATCCCCTCTCCGGCAGCCACCCCCCACCCCTCTTGCCATGGGTTCAAGGGGAGACGGTGAGGAAACGTGTCGAGACGACAGGGATGGTGATTTCGATGTGAGTCGTCTCATCTCTATTTCTATCATTTGTGGCCAGTTATCTATTTTTTGAGCTAGATCTAATCTGTTTACTTATGTGCGTATGATGTGTTAGGCCAACCAGACGATGTATGACTCCGACTATCACGGTTTAGAGGATGGAGACAGTCCTCTAGTATGTAAACATGGATATGTGCCCGCTAAATTTGTAGCCTTCGAAGGAAGAAACGCAGGCAGGAGGTTTCTACGGTGTCAAGAACATCGTGCAATGATGCAAGGTGGAAGTTGTGGTGTTGTCAAATGGGTAGATCCAGAGTGGCCCAAATCGATGCAGAAAACGCTGGACAAACTATGGGAAATGACTATCGAGTTGAAAGAATCCGTATTCAGCTCACTCTTGACAGTGTTGAGATGAAGCTATGGGAACCAGTAGACACGACCAAGCATAAGCGAGATCTTAGGTGGGTGCAAGACAAGGTTATCAAAGTCGAGAAGGAGAGGGACGCGGTGTTGGCCCTAAAGGCTAAAGCAGAGCAAGAACTGACTCAAGCAAGGAACGATCTCCACTAGGCCAAAGTCCTGCAGTACACAACTATGAGTATTGACAAGTGCATGAGGAAAAATGTAGAGAAACAATTGAAGTTGTGCAAGGAAGATGCTAAAAGGAAGGAGCAGACAATTTGATCCTTGCTCTCGCAGGAAGATGCGCATCGGGCCAAGATTAGGAAGATCAAGGAGATGTGTGATAACTAGTTCTATTTAGCTTAAGCTCCGTGCCTTTTTAAGTTGTGATATTTGTACTTGTTGACCTAGCGGTCTGAACTATTGGTCCCGGATTCCAGGGAGGAAAAAAATTGCTCTGACCCCGCATTAATTTGTGGAAGAATTTGTGATTTAGATCAATTTCTGCCTCGATTTAGATCTCTGTCCCGGATTGGGAACGTAATCGTGGACCAAAGACACCTTTTCTACTAGTGTATTCTGACACTGGTGGTTTGTTTAAACGTAATCTACGTGGATTGTGCCGCATGCAAATGGCACAACAACAATTTATAAAGTGGAAGCACGTACACCCGGTTACTGGAGATCGCGGGAGCTTCGCCAGATGCAGGGGATGCATGACCAGAGAGGCGGTGAGATAGACGGGCTCAAGATTAGGCCAGAAAGTGGTACCCATTTCCTCCTCATCTGGGCATTATCGGTGAGAACATTGCTGTTTATGTTGCCACGTCATTGTGCAGCATCTGAAATAAGTTGCTGCTTCGTGGAGTGTGGCAGCTTAAATAATTTATTTATGTGCTACTTACATTCCGTTGTATTTGGAGACCTCCTGCTCCTCAGCAATCGTGGAACCGGTGGATCATTGTTTTCAGATAGTAGTGGCACAATCACAATTTCGGATTCAACTATCGACTCGGGCGTTTCCAAACCCTAAGTCGCGATACATTTTACTCAGAGAACGTGGGTAGATTGTTTCGCCCAGCAACATGCCACACACAGAGCGATCAGAATTTAACAGAATTACATATATAGGTTCAAGTTCAACACATTACTATGCATCTTCATTGCCAGCAGCCTTCTTCCGCAGCCTGGGTGCCAAGCCTTCACATCCAATGGCTTCTTCATTTCCTGCCTTCTTCCTCTTCCTCGGTGCCAATTTTCTTAGCTTCACGTACTCTGCATCGCCGGGACAATGGGCACCAGAATCGTGTCCAGCATCATCTTTCCACTCGTTTTTAATTTCTTCAGGCAGCAAAATGACTGACCCGGCAGTCATGTATCTAATCTTGTGGCGCTTCCTGTCAAAGAAACAAGACTGTTGCATAACTGCCCAATATCTACAGAGTAAATAAAACAAAAATTACAATTCAGCACAAACATGCGAACCCCAAGTGACCTTTGCTTACCAGGAGCCAATTGCGTTCGAGCAACCACCCTGTCCAAGAATAGAAGGGCGACTCCCAGTTGCAGCAGCTTCCACATCCAGTACATCACAATTCAGCTCAAACATGCAATCTGAAGCATACCTTTTCATCAACCCAATTAGCTGACTGTCACACGATATAGGAACATGGATGCCACGTTCATCTATGAAGCTGAACTTTGCAGTCTGCTTCGGCCATACTTCAACATGATTACACAGAGCAGCAACCATACCAGATATAGTGCAGATATGCGCAGGTGCTTCTTCCATCGTGAAACAATGGTGTCCATACCTGTTGCCCTTAGAGTCGTACCTATAGAGGACTACAGTAACCAGGTAAGGGGGGTCCGCGCAGATCCCACTTGATAGAAAACTGTGGACAAAATATGTTTATCAGCGATGGGCTAACAAACAATTTGAGGTTCAGTAGCCAGCTAGCAGTTGTAACTAGTGTGAATAGCAAAGAGAAGGGTAGATCACCCGCTTGTAGACAAAACTTCTTCTTTCTTGATAGTAGGATCTACCATCCTCCGATCTGCTCGGCTCGTCGGTGGCGGAGGCGGGCTAGAGCCTCGCAACGGTGGCTATGGCATGCGCCATTGGAGCTCAATATCAGCGACTGGGCGCAGCAACTGGGCGCAGCAACTTGGCCCCGGAAGTCAAATGTCCGAAGGGATCGTCCTGCCTAGAGGGTGGATTCCGACGCCGCTAGTGCTAGGGGAAAGCTGGGAATGGATTTGTGAAATTGATCAACGCATCCAATCCACTTAGCTACTCGATTTGCCTAAGAGGTTGCCGCGTTGGTGCCCGCATCACGGACAGATAACCTACATGTGGGTCCCGATCGTCTACTTCACGGGGCGGTTTAATGGAATGTTTGTATTTGGCAGGGGTGAGATGAGTTTGCCTCGAAATGGCCCCTCTCAGTAGTTGGCGGCCCAACTTTTCGAAACGCGGTAATTTCAGGCAACTTAGGTACCGGCATGCGCTGGCCTGCCAACTTTGGTACCGCAGACGAACAAGCCCCCCCTCCCCCGTGGTGCCAGGGTAAGCTAACTGTTGGACCTTTTTCCTTTTCCTCCTTTCCTCGTGCGACTTTTTTGGTCTTTTGCTTATCTGCTTCTGTTTCTCTCTTGCTTTCTGCTTCCCAGCATGCTTGTCTCCTTTGGCGCCGCGAGCCCGTCGCGGGTGCACACTGGCTCGCTGCCCCGCGCGCCGGACACCATGCCACCCGCATCTACCTCCGCTCCCCCTCCTTCGTCTAGGGCGCTGTCTCCGACCCCGCCTCAAGCTGATCCGGCTGCCGCAGCCGAAGCAGGGGACGCTCCGCCGACTGTGGCAGTGCAGCCGGATACGGCTGCGCCCTATTCATGAAGTGGAGGTAGTTCTCCTGCGGCGGCACGGAGGGCCTCCGCCGGCAAGGAGCTCATGGTTGTTACCAACGACAACTCCGACGATGAGCCAGGGGAGGAGTGGCAGACGATGGTGGCCGAGGTGAAGGAGTCGCTGGTTGCCAACGCCATCAACGATGACGCCTCCTCCGCCGCTTCTCTGGCGGACCTTGCCACCACCCTCGAGCTGGTGGTGAAGGAGATCTGGCTGCTCGAGGCCGTAGCCGCCGGCAACCGGACCCTGGAGCAGAAGCTTGCGGCTGCTAACAGGACCTCACAGAGTAAGTCCCCTCAGCCGGATACTTTGGTCTTTCCTTTTCTTTGTTTTTTTGCTGATAGTCAGCTTTTTACAGCCATCATGGTGTGCACTCAGCGGGAAATCGATCGCCTGAAGAAGGCGAATGACCGGTTGAGCAAGTCCAATTCTATGCTTCAGCTGCAGAATAAGGACTGGCACACCAAGATGGACGTCCTGGAGGCCACCGTCAAGGAGCACGACACCACCCTCGCCAGCCGGGCCCAGGAATTTGACCTCCTCGAGGCCCAGAACAAGGACCAAGAGAAGGAGGTCAAACGACTGACGGTTCAGGAGAAGTCCCTGGTGGAGGAGCTGATGCAGGTCGGGCACACGGTGAAGGGTAAGTTTTCTCTCTGACTCCCTTCGTCTTTCCGGATCCGGTAGCTGGATCTGACGTTCTTTTCTAACAGCTTTTTATCCCGGCGTAGACCTCCTGGCATATAACCGGCTGCAGGAGAACTGGCCGGGGGAGCAGCCGACCGCCCAGGAGTTGGTCGTCCTCCTCGGAGAGGAGGCCTCCAAGCTTCGCTAGGCGGCTTAGGCTATCTTCATGTTTCTGTGGCTGGATGCTCCGGTTCCGGAAACGATGGCGCAGCTGGCGACCAAGGTGGCGGAGGTGCCAGCTACCGTAGACCACCTAAGAGATCTGGCGGCATGAGCCGGGGCGGAAATGGCCCTGGCCCTGATGCTTTCTTTGTACAAGGACGCCCGTGTCGAGAAGATCGACGGGGGTTTCCATGCTGGCGCCGACCTCGCCGCCATCCGCCAGGCCCATCCGGAGCTCCGGGCCTCCACCATCCAAATTGCCGACTACGCGGATGTCGACGAGGTCCTCACTGACTCGGAGTCCACCGGCACTCCAGATGCGGAAGCTTCATCACAGCCAACTGGTGGGGACGTCTGAGCCGGATCAGCCAACGCGCCCCCTCCTCCTCCCAAGACTGCTTCCAGCCAGGATCCTCTGCACGGCAAAGGCCCTGCTTCCTAGATATGATCCCCGGAATGCCGGGTGTACTTGTTATTTTGTCTTGTTTTGCTTGAACCTTATTATTTGTGTCGGCTGTCTCAGACGCCGGGTGAACTCATGGGAGCTTTGTCTCCCCTGTTTTTATATCCAACTGAACTATTTGGCTTGCTTCCAACTTGTGATTTTTGTGTGCTCTGAAGTTTTGATATTTCGCCGATTGAATTTGTCCGGCTGACTTCACTCGGTTGAACACCTTTAGCCGGGGAAACTCCAACTCCAGTGGGGGCGCGCCAGCACACCCAGTGGGTGTAGCCCCCGATATTCGGAGTAGCTGGCGTAGCCAGGTGCTTCGAATCTTCCCTTTTCTTCAAGTCTTTAGCTTTGTCCGGCTAGACACCTCTAGCCGATTACTTCCACTTGTTGGACGCCTGCAGCCGGGGGAACTTCCATTCTAGTAGGGACGTGTCAGCGCACCCACTGGGTGTAGCCCCCGAGATTCAGAGTAGCTGGCATAGCCAGGTGCTTCGAATCTTCTTCTTTTCTTCCTTCCCTTGCCCTCACCTGGGCTCCAAATATCCGGCTAACTCCTTTAGCCGTTCGAAAACTACAAGATTCCACTAGGGGCGCGCGAGCGCACCCAGTGGGTGTAACCCCCGAGATTCGGAGCGCTTGGTGAAGGAAAGGACTTCTAATCTTCCTTCTTCTTGAATTCCGACTCGATGTAGTCATGCAAAAACAAACATACATACATTCCCACCTGTCAATAGGTTAGTCAGTTAAGGTAGCGCCTTTTTAGCCGAAAGGCGAATTTGTTTTTCAAAAACTAGCTTGTGCCTCTCTAGACACTTAGCCACTTTCCCGTGTGTTTTGTTGTTTATGCTGCGTCCTTGCCGGGCAGCCGGGTTACGGTTTCCAACCACAATCAAAGGGAGCTGACAATACATTGCGCATGGTACTGACGGGTTGGTAGCCGGATTATCTTAAGCTAGTTGCAAGGCCGGGACGCCCGATCTGTCGCTGTCGTCGGATTGATGACAAGTACACCATGAGGGGGTCCTCGAGGCGTGCGGAAGAGAGGGGTGTGAGACGGTATTTCGGGACGGTGAGCACACAAGTTTACCCAGGTTCGAATCCGCTGGCTTTGGACGGATTCTACTCCTGCTAGCAATCCAGTAATACGGCAGAGCCGGAATATGGGTTACAAGGGTTTCGCCTGTGCGAGTTGAGATTGTAGACTATTGAGGTGTGCCCTAAAGGCTCTCCCTATATCGGCTTATATAGATATCCGGCCTAGGGTTTACAGGAGAGATCTATCCGGCTATGACTGAGAGTCGGTTACATAGTACATCTTGAACTACAAGTAACATTATGGGCCTAAGTCGGTAAGTCTTCTGGGCCTTCCATAGCCGGATTGGACTCCATCTTTCTCCCTGACTAGGCTGCCCGTGAAGCAATGCTCTAACCCGAAGTAGGCCACCCTGGTCAGTGAGGAACTATGAGGATACCCGGAAAGTATATCCCCAACAGCAGCCCCCGGAGGCCTCCAAGATCCAAAGTCGGATTTATCATCGTCTAGCTTGATCTTTGGCTTGCAGAATCTTGAAGGGTTCCTGAAACTTCACAACAAAAAATACGATCCGGGTCTTAAAAATAAGTCGGACCTATCAATAGGTTACTCGGATTTTCCAGCTCGATTTTAAACTAAGCCGGAACTTGGTCTCTAATGCCACCTGACACAAGCATGGTCAAGTCACGTCATCTGACAGGCGTTCCGTCAACACGACCGTTTGGTGGGTCCGTGGTTCGCGGAACCGAGGCGCCGTTTCAATGCGTGCGTGGAGATCGAGGCGACGCAATCATCACGTGGGTCCTTCCCAGTTCTTTCCACGACGCGTGGCGGTTGCCCTGTAGCATTTGCACGAATCTTGGCACAAGTAGGTGGATATAAGGGGTTTGGATTTCTCCTTCTCCTTTCCACCAGTCCTTTGCCGTTTCCTTCCTTCCCAATCCTCCTGCGCGCATAGAGCCTCCTCGTCCTTCCCCCACAGACACTCCCAGCGCTGCCCCTTTCAGGTCATTTTCTCACCGAAGAAATGGCATCATCTTCTTCCTCTGGTTTGGCGGCAGCAGCGGCGGCGGTGACGGCGGAAGCAGCAGCAGAGAAGGAGAGCTTCCGGGAAATCTGGATCCCCTACGCCCTCAACGAGGAGGGCCTTAGGAATGTGGAGAAGGAGGGTCTTCTCGCTGCCGGCGACTGGCGGAGCGGCTTCGGGGAAACCGTCCCCAACCCGTGCGACGGCGAGCGGGTCCACTTCGGCATCCATCTTGACCGAGGTCTGTCTTTTCCTCCCCCGGAGTTCTTCTCCGAGGTGATAGATCATTTAGGAGTTCAACTCCACAATCTTCCTCCCAACTCTCTCTTAGAGATGAGTGCGTATGCTTTGCTTTGTGAGGGCTTTCTCGGCATTAGGCCGAGTTTGACTCTCTTCCGGTACTATTTCCATGTCCGGAGGAATTCCATTACTACCAGTGTTCCTTACATCACCGGCACTATCATCTTTTCACTTAGACGCGACCGGGCTTATCCTAAGATTCTAGCTAGTGATTCGGTCAAACAATGGTCGGCCACTTTTTTCTATCATAGGGATATTCCAGATCCCGGCAAAGCTACTACTTTGCCGGTTTTTGTTGACGGAGCTGCCACCGTCCATCCTTCCTGGGACGAGGCTGCTCTGGCTCTTTCCGACGATCGGATCCTTGCTAAGAGGCGGATCGAATATTTGATTAAGCACAATGGTCTGAAGGGATCCGACTTGGTCCAGTGCTGGGTCTCACGTCGGATCCAGCCACTTCAGTACCACGGAACCCGACTGATGCGCTCCATCACGTCGTCTCCAACCGACTCCCTCCGCATCAGCTCCAAAGCCTACACCACTCAAGGCTACATAAGCCGAATCAAGTGGCTGATCAAGGAGCGGATCGAGAGGAGAATTCTAGAGGTTTCTATGGACATGCACACGGCGGAAAACCCCGTGGTGCCGGTAAGCTTCCATCATCACAACTTTTATGTGTTTCAATCTTTGAGTTATACTGCAACACTGATATGTTTTCTTGTTTTCATCTTGCTGACATCCCCGAGTCGGAACTTGCTCCGCTCGAAGGATACCCTCTGGAGTTTTCTCAGGAGGTAGAAGTGGTCCCATTGCCGGACCTTGCGCTTAAGAAGCGCAAAGCTCCGACAGTGGCCGTTGGCACAAAGGAGGTGCATGTCGTGAAGAGGTAACTTTCAGTCACAACTTTCTTCCTTTGTACTTTACTCAAATTTCTTTCCGAGATGTAATGTTTCCGAATTCACTACATTCTCAGAGCAAAACCGCTCGTCAAGGCCAAGGGAAAAGGGATTTCTTCGAAACCTCTACGGCAGATGAAGCTTACCATAGCTTCCCCTGTCGTGGCTCCTCCAACTCCTGCCCCTCAACCTTCTGCAACACCGGTTATCTCACCGGACGCTGCACAAGATCCGACTCCTTCAACGGGGCATGCGAACCTTGGATCGCAAACTGACGTCACCATGGGTGTGTCAGATCTAGATAAGGGTGAACCCTCTTTGGGTAATGATCCCTCGGCAGAAACCTTCGCCGAAAACCTCATGAGCAATCCGGGTCTTGCCAAATTTGGCCTGACCCGGAAATCTGCCGAAGAGATCCAGCGGCTCGCCAGGCAAGTCCTGGAGAAAAGCCATATTTCTGCCGAAGAAGAAGCGCAGGAAGCAGAGGACGTCAAGTTCTCTGATCTTCTTGCCCAAGTCCGCCTTCGCGACAAGAGGATTAGGACTGGCGAGCTTCCAATAGCCCTAGTGATCCCTCTTACTCTCGCCGAGAAGGTGCCGCTGAAGTGAACGCGTAAACTCACCCGCGAGCAATATGTAAGTCAGAATTCCAACTCTTGTTTTTTCTATTATGTTATATCATATCCTCTAGCCCCCAAGCATGAAGTAGGATAAACAATCTAGGTTTATGCTTTATTAGGATGCCAAAGGACGAACTAGTGTAGCCCCCAAGGGTCGTGCTGATATTTAGCAAAAATATTAGCCCGAGTCTTAAGTAGCTTTCTGACTTTGGGTATTCTGACTTACAGAAAGTATGTTCCTATAACCAGGAATTATTGACCAATGTCTGCGATAAGCGGAGAGAGATCAAAGCTCTCCGGCTTAAAAATGCCGAGCTTAAAGTCGCCAAGGATGAAGCCAAAGGTAAACATTTCGAGACTCAAACCTTGTCTTTGTTATTTTCAATGTCGTTTTTTTCTGAACTTTTGTTCTTTTTGACTTATAGCGCTGGTGAAAACCCCATGGTAGGCGCCAACTGTCGTCGGATTGATGACAAGTATGCCATGAGGGGGTCCTCGAGGCATGCGGAAGAGAGGGGTGTGAGATGCACGGTATTCCGGGATGGTGAGCACACAAGTTTACCCAGGTTCGAATCTGCCGGCTTTGGACGGATCCTACTCCTGCTAGCAATCCAGTAATATGGCAGAGCCAGAATATGGGTTACAAGGGATTCTCCTGTGCGAGTTGAGATTGTAGACTATTGAGGTGTGCCCTAAAGGCTCTCCCTAGCTCAGCTTATATAGATATCCGGCCTAGGGTTTACAGGAGAGATCTATCCGGCTATGACTGAGAGTCGGTTACAGAGTACATCTTGAACTACAAGTAACATTATGGGCCTAAGTCGGTAAGTCTTCTGGGCCTTCCCGTAGCCGGATTGGACTCTGTCTTTCTCCCTGACTGGGTCGCCCGTGAAGCAATGATCTAACCCGAAGTAGGCCACCCTGGTCAGTGAGGAACTGTGAGGATACCCGGAAAGTATATCCCCAACAGTCGCATCTCCTCCCCGTTTTTCATGTGGGATGCCTCGGGATTTTGCTCTTGCTAGCCGGACAACCGGGTTGTAGTCTGTAGCTGAGACGAAGAGTGGGCCTCTGACATCGCCGCACACTACTCAGCTGGTTTGTTGATTTAGCAGGTCGGGCCAGCCGGCGAGGCCCCGGGTAGGGGTTGCCGGAGCGAAAAAAACCTGAACCGAAAGCAAATACACACCAATTTCTAGCAAGGAGCCCTCGAGCATCTCGTAGGGGTCCACATTTTCATTCATGGGGTTTGCGGGATACATACACTGTCTGGTGACTAGGTGTAAAATGGGCGGAGCAGGGCCGCGTTCCAGGGGTGCTTTGTCTCCTCGTTCGACTTGTCCATCTTGTTCTTGCATGGCTGTTGTGCGTCGATGAGGTAGTAGGAGTCATTAGGCAACGCTCGGCTGATGATGAAGGGACCCTCCCAGGGTGGCGATAGCTTGTGCATGCCCTTCGTGTCTTGCACCAGCCGGAGAACCAGGTCACCCTCGCGGAATGCGACAGGGCGGATCCGGCTCGAATGGTAGTGGCGTAAGCGCTGCTGGTACAGGGCCGATCTGGACAATGCCAGCTTGCGGGCCTCCTCGAGGAGGTCCACGCCATCCTCCCGCGCCTCCTGGTTGGCCTTTTCATCGTAGAGGAGCTTGCGTGGTGAGTCGAACTCGATGTCCACGGAGAGGACGGCTTCCGAGCCGTAAACGAGGAAGAACAGGGTGAAGACGGTTGACCTATTCGGCATGGTGCGGAGGCTCCATAGCACAGCCAGAAGTTCTTCGATCCAGCATCCGGGCGACCGCTCCAAGGGCTCGATGAGGCGTGGCTTGATGCCGGCTAGCACTAGGCCGTTTACCCTTTCGACTTGCCCGTTGGTGCTGCGGGTGCACAACAGAAGCAAGGTCCAGTCGGATGCCCTTATTGCTGCAGAACCGGGCGAAGGCCCCCTTGGCGAAATTCGTGCCGTTGTCGGTGATGATGTTGTTGGGGTAGCTGAACCAGTTGATGATGTCGGTGAAGAAGGTGATGACTATCGCCCCGTCAAGCTTCTGGATAGGCTTGTCCTCTATCCACTTTGTAAACTTGTCCACCGCCACCAGCAAATGGGTTATGCCTGCTCGCGCCCGCTTGAAGGGACCGACCATGTCGAGGCCCCAGACAGCAAAGGGCCAGGTGATCGGTATGGTCTTGAGTACCATAGTCGTCATGTGCCTGAGATGCCCAGAGCGTTGGCACCCATTGCACGTGCGGACTAGCTTCTCGGCGTCCTTGAGGGCGGTGGGCCAATAGAAGCCATGGTGGAACGCCTTGGCGACTATTGCCCTGGATGAAGCGTGATACCCACACTTGCCCTGGTGGATGTCCTTGAGCATCCGGTAGCCTGTGTCCACATCAACACACCTTTGGAAGATGCTGGATACGCTGCACTTGTACAGTTCCTTATTGATGATGGTGTACGTGTGCGTGCGGCGCCGGATTTGCCTGGCCTCCACCTCGTCATCTGGAATCTCTCCATTGGCGATGTAGTTCATAAAGGGTTGCGCCCAGGATGGTATCTCCCGGATAGTGAAGATGCTTCCGCTCTCCGGTTGAGGGTCGTCAGGGGGTCGTCCGGATGAGGTACCCGGAACGGCAGCCCCCGAGCCGCTTGACGAGTCGGCGGCCCCCGGGTCTTGCGAGCCGGAGGGTACGGGCTTGCCAGAGTTGGTGCGGGCCTTCTTGTTCGCAGGTTCTACCGGCTCCGCGTCTACCGTGTCGTCAACCATAGAGGTCCCTGCCCAGATAATGGAGTCCGACTCGGGGGACGGGTTGATGGAGAGCTTGCGCGGGTACTCCAAGGAGACCCCTAGTGGGATTGCCTGCCTCGTGGATCTGATTCGCGCGAGCAAATCGGCTGCCTCATTGTTGACGCGAGGGACGTGATGAAACTCACATCCATCGAAGCAGGCGCTGAGCTTCTATATGTGGAACCGGTAGAGGGCCATATTTGCATCGCGGGCGTCCCACTCTCCGGATACCTGCTGCACCACCAGATCTGAATCGCCGAAGCACAGGATCCTGTTGACACCAATCTCCCTGGCTAGCCGGAGGCCATGTGCCAGCGCCTCGTATTCGGCAACGTTGTTGGAGGCCTTGAAGTGGATCTAGAGAACATACTCCAGCCGGTCTCCTTTGGGAGAGGTGAGCACGATGCCGGCTCCCAAGCCCCCGAGCATCTTCGAGCCGTCGAAGTGCATCCTCCAATGGTCCAAATCAGGAACCGGTGGGAGGTACTGGATCTCGGCCCAGTCGACGAGGAAGTCCGCCAAGGCTTGTGACTTGATCGTGAGCCAGGGCTCGTACTGGATGGATTAGGCGGCGAGCTCGATGGCCCATTTGGCGAATCGGCCGGTGGCGTCCTTGTTGCCGATGATTTCCAAAAGGGGTACAGTGCACACGACCTTAATCGGATGCTTTTGAAAGTAGTGCTTGAGCTTCTTGCACGCCAGGTACACGCCATAACACATCTTGGAGAGGGAGAGAACCTCGCTGAGGTAGTAGACGGGTCTCTGAATCGACTGAGCCTTGCCTTCCTCGGGGCGCTCCACCACCAGGATGACAATGACGACCCTGCTGATGGCTGCTATATAGAGCAACATCGGCTCCTTGCTAGCCGGCATGGCTAGAATCGGCGCTGTGGATAGCAAGCGCTTGAGGTCGTGAAAAGCGGCGTCGGCCTGCGAGGTCCAGAAGAACTTGTCCATCTTCTTCATCAGCTGGTACAACAGAAGTGCCTTCTCCCCCAACCGACTGACGAAACGGCTGAGGGAGGCTAGGCATCCGGTGAACTTCTAGACTCCAAGCAAGCTCATGGGCGGCTGCATCCTCTCGATGGCCGCAATCTTCTCCTGATTCGCCTCGATCCCTCATTGTGAGACGAGGAAACCAAGTAGCTAGCCGGATGGGACTCCGAAGACGCACTTCTTCGGGTTTAGTTTCATTTGGTACTGCCGGAGGTTGCCGAATGTCTCTCCCAAGTCCTTGAGGAGGGTACGCTTCTCCTTGGTCTTGATGACCATATCGTCCACATAGGCATGCATGTTTCGGCCGATCTGTGAGTGCAAGCATTTCTGCATACAACGTTGATAGGTAGTGCCCACATTTTTCAGACCGAATGGCATGGTAACATAACAGAAAGCCCCATATGGGGTGATAAACGATGTCTTTATCTAGTCAGCCGGATTTAGCCGGATCTGATTGTAACCAGAGTAACAATCCAAGAAGGACAACAAATCGCAGCAGGCCGTGGAATCGATGACTTGATCGATAGGGGGAAAGGCAAAGGGGTCCTTCGGGCACGCCTTGTTCAGGCTGGTGTAGTCGATACACATGCGCCAGGTCTTGTTCTTTTTCAACACCAGGACTGGGTTGGCTAGCCAGTCCGTGTGGTACACCTCCATGATGAACCCGGCTACAAGGAGCAGGGTGATCTCGTCACCAATAATCTTTCTTTTCTCCTCTTCGAACCAGTGTAGAGGCTGCTTGACTAGCTTGGCATCTGGCCGCACATGAAGTGAGTGCTCGGCGAACTCCCTCGACACACCTGGCATGTCCTTGGGTGACCATGCGAAGATGTCCCGATTCTCACGGAGGAAGTCGACGAGCGCGCCTTCCTATTTGCTATCCAAGATGGCACCAATGGTGACGAACTTGGTCGGGTCGGAGGGGTCGAGCAGGATCCTCTTCGTCTCCTTTGCCGGCTGGAAAGCTGCTTCTTTAGCTGGCTTGCTGCTAGCCGGCATTTCTTGCTGGGCCATGGCCACATTTCGCATGATCACGTGATTTTCTTCGGCTATGATGAGGGCCTCTGCCAGCTTGGAGCCGGCTGAGGCGCACTCCATCGACCGCCTGAAGCAGCCGGAGACGGTGATCATGCCATTTGGTCCCAGCATCTTTGTCTTGAGATACGCATAGTGGGGGACGACCATGAACTTGGCGAGGGCGGGGCGCCCGAGGAGAGCATGGTAGGAGCTCGTCAGGTTCACCACCTCGAACCATATCGACTCGCGGCGGAAGTTCTCCTCGGTCCCGAAGATGACGTCCAGCTGGATTTTACCCAGCGGGGCGCAAGCCGGTCCTGGTAGTACGCTATGGAACGTTGTGGTAGTCAGGCACAGGTCGCACTCACGGATGCCCAGCTTCTCTAGCAAAGATCGGTAGAGAAGGTTGAGTATGCTGCCTCCGTCGATGAGGACGCGTGAGAAGCGGCAGGTGTGCTTGTTGGAGACGATGAGGGGGTCAAGCACCATGGCGTAGACCACGGGAATCGGAAGCTGTTCCGGCTGATCCTCTCAGCTCTAGGTGATGGGGGTCTCCAACCAGTTCAGGTACTGGGGGACTAGGGAGACGATGGCGTTGACCTCCTTGGAGCGTCACCTGCGGCTGTGCTTGTCGTCCAACTCCGTCTCGAAGATGTGGTAGGCGGTGTGCGGCTGGGGGAAGTCGTTGTTGTTGTTGCCGCTGTTGCCGCAGTTACCATCATTACCGGTTCCCCTAGCCGGTGGTGGTGGTCCACCAGGAGGGGCGAGGGAAGACGTTGCTGGTTGCCCTGGTCCTTTAGCTGGCGGGTCCAGCTGCAGTTTCGGGTGGTGTGCGTGGCCGGCTTGAAGGGACCACTATGCCACTTGCATGGGCCGTCAAACATCTGGTCGAAGGTGAGCCGTGGCTTCTGCCTTCTTGCTGTTGGAGATATGCCCAAGATGCAATAATAAAGTGGTTATTATTATATCTTTATGTTTATGATAAATGTTTACATCCCATGCTATAATTGTATTAACCGGAAACATTAATACTTGTGTGTTTGGTAAACATAAAAGAGTCCCTAGTAAGCCTCTTGTTGAACTAGCTTGTTGATTAATAGATGATCATGGTTTCCTGATCATGGACATTGGATGTCATTAATAACAAGGTTATATCATTAGGAGAATGATGTGATGGACACACACCCACAGTAAGCATAGCATAAGATCAAGTCATTAAGTTTGTATTGCTATAAGCTGTCAAATGCATAGTAACCTAATCCTTCGACCATGAGGTTATGTTAATCACCATCACCGGATGGGTACTTTGATGACATCAAACACCGCTTTGTAACTAGGTGGTTATAAAGGTGTCATTAGGTATTCTGAAAGTATGTGTTGAAGCGCATGTACCAAGATTGGGATTTGTCCGTCCATATGACAGATAGATATGTTTTGGGCCCTCTCGGTGGGATGTCATCTAGTTAGCTTGCAAGCATGTGACTAGGTCACAAGGGATGACATATCATGGAACGAGTAAAGAGTACTTATCTGTAACGAGGTAGAACTAGGTATGGAGATACCGACGATCAAACCTCGGATAAGTAGAGCATCGCGTGACAAAGGGAATTGGTTTCGTATGTTAATGGTTCTATCGATCACGAAGTCATCGTTGAGTATGTGGGAGCCGTTATGGATCTCTAGATCCCGCTGATGGTTATTGATCGGAGAGGTATCTCCATCATGTCTGCATATTCACGAACCGTAGGGTGACACACTTAAGGTTCGAAGTTGTTTTAAGTAGATATGGAATGTGCGTTGGAGACCGAATGTTGTTCGGAGTCTTGGATTGGATCCAGGACATCACGAGGAGATCCGGAATTGTACGGAGAATAAGATTCATATATTGGGGATCATTTTCTAAGTTAGGAAATGTTCTGGAGTATTTGTGTGGGGATTCTAGAAGGTTTCGGAATGTTCCGAAAGGTTCTAGAAGATTTCTTGGAGTTTGCTTGAAAACCAAGAAAGGATCAAGGAATCCTTGTAGGGCAAGACAAGGAGTAGTGGGGGAGGAGGACTCGTCCCTCCTTCCCAATCCGCCGGCCAAGGAGGGAGGGGAGTCCTACTAGGACTCCCCCTCCGATGGCGCCTCCCTCCTTTAAATAGAGGGGTGGAGGCGCCACCCCCTTGCCCCCTCCCAATCCTAAAAACCCTAGCCGCCACTCTCCTCCTCCTTTCCTCTGCTCTGGCTTAGGCGAAGCCCTGCAGAATTCTCTACTCCACCACCACCACCACGCCGTCGTGCTGCTGGGATTCCGTGGAGAGATCTACTACCTCCGCTGCTCGCTGGAACGGGGAGACGAAGGTCTCCTTCGACTCCGCACGTGTGACCGACTGCGGAGGCGCTGCCGAAACGCGACGCAGGAAGGATCGTCTACTCGATCTTGAGATCGGCAAGTGATCGACTACATCAACCACAAGATCCAATCTCGAACAAGGCTTATCGAATCTACGAGGGTTAGTACAGATCTATCTTGTTGCACATGTCTAATAGATTAGATCTTGGCCTTTATCTAGATTAGATCTAGGTTTTGTTCGTTCTTGCGGTAGAAAATTTTTGTTTTCCATGCTACGAACCCATCAGTGGTATCAGAGCCGTGTCTATGCGTAGATCTGTTGCACGAGTAGAACACAATGGTTTTGTGGGCGTTGGTGCTCGTGCCGTCTTTTGCTTTGTGTACTTTTCATCTTGCGGTATGGTGGGATGAAGCGGCTCGGGCTAACCTTACATGTCATCGCACATGAGACTTGCTCCACGCTTGACGTGTAACTTGCTTTGCACAAGTGGCTTTGCGGGTGTCTGTCTCTCTCACCATAGTATAGATCCAATTTACACTTTGTACTTGATAGCACTTGTATCAACGTTGTGGTTCAGTTTCATAGGTAAGATCCATTCTTATTCGAAAGCCCCAAACCACGTAAAACATGCAAAGAAAATTAGAGGCGTCTAACTTGTTTTTGCAGGGGTTTTGTGATGTGATATGGCCATCATGTGATTGTGATTATATTTGATGTATGCAATGATCCTTGTTGTAAGATGGCAACCGGCAGGAGCCTAATGGTTGTCTTTAATTCTGTTAAGACCTGCGTGTCTATTCATCTTGTAATAGCTTTATTCCAAGTAGTTGTAATAGTTGCTAGTGATGATGGACAACCATGAAGCGGCGCCACTGACCTTGACGCAATGCTGGTGATGATGGAGATCATGTCCGTGCTTTGGAGATGGAGATCAAAGGCATAAGAAGAAAGGGCCATATCATATCACACTAATTATGAATTAAATGTGATGTTAATCCTTTATGCATCTTGTATTGCTTAGATCGCGACGGTAGCATTATAAGATGATCCCTCTCACTAAATATCAAGTAATAGAGTGTTCGTCCTTAGTAGGCACCGTTGCTAAGACTCGTCGTTTCGAAGCATCTCGTGATGATCGGGTGTGATAGATTCTACGTGTGCATACGACGGGTGCAAGCCAGATTTGCACATGCGGATACTAAGGTTAACCTTGACGAGCCTAGCATGTACAGACATGGTCTCGGAACACGGAATACCGAAAGGTAAAGCATGAGTCATATGGATGATATGATGAACATGTTGATTGTTCGCCTTTGAAGCTACATCATCTCACGTGATGATCGGACTTGGTGTAGTGGATTTGGTTCGTGTAATCACTAAAACAACTCGAGGGATGTTGTTTTGAGTGGGAATTCATTTGTAATTTGGATTAGTCGAACTCAATTTATCATAAACACAATCAAAGTGAATTTGCATAGTTTGTTGTAGTCATTGGCATCCGTTCACCACCTTACGCTTAGTTATAGTTGAGATAGTGGAACTATAGAAATTCTGGATATTTTCTTTACAAACTGGTATCGTATTGTTTTGAGTGTCAATCTAAAGTTTAAAAGTCATATTGCAAACTTTCAGCAAACTCCGTTTACTCTGTGAAGTTTAATAAACAGTATTAAATCAAGAGTAACAATTCCAGTGTTAGTATCTAATGTATCATGTTTGCCTCCATGATTCTTGATACTAAAAAGATTGTTTTTAATATCAAGTTTATCTAAGAGCTGAAAGCAATGTTTCAGAAACCATCATATGTGAAAGGTATTGCGATATCTAAAACAATGTGTTGGTTACAACATGATAGAGTATATGTCCTCATATTTGATGAGAATTTGTGAAGGTTGGAGACGCTAGTCATCCTAATCCTCCAAAAGGTTTTGGAAAAGAAACATTATACTCGCAATTCACCTTTATAAGCTATAGCAGCTTGATCATGAAAGTTGTCATGATAAGGATGAATAGAAGATGTAAGTAAAATGTTTACTACACTAAAACATTACTAAAGAATGGATTTTTGAAAGAATGCCAAACATTTGATGAAGGTGATCCACTTCAAAGTGCAAGTTCAAAGGTATTAGTATTTAACTATACACACTTTGTACTATGTGTCATGTGAATGACACCACTATTGATGTTGATAGATTCTTTTAAAAGAAAAGGAATTGTTGAAAGAGAATCTATAAAATATTTGGCAGAAAAGAAAAGATTGGAGATGTCCAACTTAGGTATATAGAAGATACATGTTATGGCTATATTCCTTGGTTGTTAAACAATGTGGTTATGCGGTATTGGATACCGAATTGGTTGGTATGAAGTGTCATATAGGACAACACAATTCATGAACTGCAATGGCCTAAGTAACTAGCAAGAGAATATGTGATGATGTTCATCAAAAACAAACAAAGGGTTGTTGTGTTGCTCATTAACATCAAAGCTTACCTTCAAGATTTGTTTCAATAATTGTTATTTTGATCAGGTATTATGACGACAAAAGGTTGTTCAAATAATTACCGTATTCCATAATAGATGGATGATATACAAGTCTGGTAGGAGAAATAACGACCATAAAACTAATGCTAAAATGTCGCAAGACAAATGATTGAAAGATCACTTGCGAAGTGACATCGCCGTTTAAATTATATTGAAAGGAATACATGAAGAAACTCCATGTTGATGGATTTTTGGAGTCTTTGATTTTGATCAAATGACGCTTGTGATACTTTCCTGGAGATAATTAAAACTCCGTTAGTAGGCCAAAAGAGGAACGGACGACTAACTGATTGGAATTTGTACATATTGATGTATATAGTCCATTATGTGTAGTCGTGGGCGATGGATTTCAACTTCATATGCTTTCTTCGAAGATTTGAGTGAGTATATGTATATACTTACTCAATAAGGAAGAAGTATGAAACATTTGAAAATGTTCAAAGACTTTCAAGATGAAGTGGAAAATCATTGTAACAAGAAAATAAAAGAGTTTATGATTGGATCATAAAGAAAGATGTTTGAGTTACAAGTTTAGCAAAACACCTAAGATTTGAGGAATCGTTCCATGGATTTGCATTTCCCAAAACACCATAGGAGTATCGAGTGTTCAAGATATGTAATGAAACCTTGTTTGACATGGTAAGATCAAAGGTGTCATTTATAAAACTACCATTATATTTTAAAGATTAAAGCTTTAGTGACTACCGCTTTTACACTGAAAAGAGCTCCATCGTGATCCGTTGAAATGACACCATATAAGTCATGGTTTGGGATAAAACCCAGGTTGTCCTTTCTTAAATTTTTGGTATGCTAGGCATAAGTAAAGTGTTTACAACCAAAGTCGGATGAGCATGTCTTTGTAGGTTATTTCGAATAATCATTGGGTATTCCTCCATAACACCGAAGACAAAAGTGTTTGTCGCTTAGAGTGTCGAGTTTCTTGAGAAGGAATTTTTGGTGAAAAATCAAGTGGGAGGACAATAGAACTTTGACAAGGTTGTTGAACCTTGGCTAATATGTGCTGAGTTGCGCAGCATCGGTAAGTGTCCCGGAGGCAGCAACAATGCTCATGGCTCACGTGCCTCAAAGGTTGTGGTCATGGAGATCTAAGTTACTATTGAACCAAGTAGGTCGGGTAAGTAATCAAATGCCAAGATTTGAGAGTTAAATCATTGTTGTTTGACAATGATGAACCGACTACATGCAAATAATCAATGATGGGCCCTGACTTCGTTAAGTGGCTTGAAGCCATAAAATCTGTGATAATTCCATACACGAGAAATCAAGCTTTGAATTTGAAAGACCCTCTAGAAAGGTGCAAGACCTTACAGTCGTATATGGATCTATAAAGAAATAGACATGGATGTTTCACATCTATGAAATAGTCGACATGTCGGAAAGAGTTTACGACAATGTTCAAGGAATTGACTATGATAAGATTTGATCTTTCATAGCGATATTTAGTCTGGACGGATTAATGTAGCAACCACTACATATATTTTGGTATATGGTAGTTAAACAAACAAAACAAGTTCTTCTAATAGAATGGTTACCTAGGATGTGTCCATGACACGATCCAAAGGGTTTTGTTAATTCAAAGGATGCTAAAAGAGTATGCAAAACTTCAATGGTTGAAGTGAGCATCGCGGAGTTGGAATCTTCACCGTGATGAAACCATTAAAAGGTTTAATTTCATCAGAGACGATGAAGATGTTTGCATTTTGCAAGAAATTAAGTGGGAGCGCTAAGACATATTTCTAATACATTATGTGAAAGACATATTGTTGATTAAAAATGATGTATTTTTTATTGATACAGGTTAAGAATTTCATTTCGATGAAAGACTTGGGCATAACCCAAGAATTAGGCATCAATGTCTATATGGATAGATTGAGGCGCTAATATGGTTTTGCCAAATGTACATAGATAAGATGTTGAATGAGTTCAATATGGAAACAACAAGAAAGGTTCTGACGCACGGAAAGGACTGAATCAAGATTCAAGTGTGTTGACACAAGATTCAAGTGTTTTGAAACTTGGTGAAATCACAAGAATATTTTGATCAATCATTCTTTGAGATGTACACATCCAGATATGTCCTATGCTCTAAATGTTATGAGCATATACCAGAATGACTCATAAGATGATCATTGGACAATAGTAGGGATATTCCTATGATCTTTGGAAGAACTAAGAATATATTATTTATATAGTGGTGATAAATAGTTCATTGTAAATTGTTACATTGATACTAGTTTTGTCACAAATTAAGTTTATCTCAAATTAAACTATGGGTGGCACAATGTAATGGAAAGGAAGTTCCATAACGGATTTGGTTGAGTACCAAAGTTAAAACATTGTGACAGATACTACAACAAAAGGCTAAGTATATGACTGCTATTGTAGCAGCAAATGAGGGCATTTGCGTCAAGTAGTTTGTTATCAAACTAGGTGTGGTTCATAGCGGGATAACACTATGAAGATACATTGTATGACAATTGTATCAACATGATTTAATCCCAAGGAACTAAAGGTCTCACCAAAGGACCAAATTTATATAATGCCATCTCATTGGAGAATGAGTAATGCGTAGAGACGCAAGGACATGCAAATACACACGGACCTGGAAGTGCCAGATCCGAAGATTATGTTTACCACTAGCAATAGTGTTTATACAACACCAGAAAGCCATAGGTGTTGAATGCACAAATTTTTAACTATATTATTGACTCTAGTGCAAGTGGGAGACTGTTGGAGATATGCCCAAGAGGCAATAATAAAGTGGTTATTATTATATCTTTATGTTTATGATAAATGTTTACATCCCATGCTATAATTGTATTAACCGGAAACATTAATACTTGTGTGTTTTGTAAACATAAAAGAGTCCCTAGTAAGCCTCTTGTTGAACTAGCTTATTGATTAATAGATGATCATGGTTTCCTGATCATGGACATTGGATGTCATTAATAACAAGGTTATATCATTAGGAGAATGATGTGATGGACACACACCCACAGTAAGCGTAGCATAAGATCAAGTCATTAAGTTCGTATTGCTATAAGCTGTCAAATGCATACTAACCTAATCCTTCGACCATGAGGTTATGTTAATCACCATCATCGGATGGGTACTTTGATGACATCAAACACCGCTTCGTAACTGGGTGGTTATAAAGGTGTCATTGGGTATTCTGAAAGTATGTGTTGAAGCGCATGGACCAAGATTGGGATTTGTCCATCCATATGACGGATAGATATGCTCTGGGCCCTCTCGGTGGGATGTCATCTAGTTAGCTTGCAAGCATGTGACTAGGTCACAAGGGGTGAAATATCATGGAACAAGTAAAGAGTACTTATCAGTAACGAGGTAGAACTAGGTATGGAGATACCAACGATCAAACCTCGGATAAGTAGAGTACCGCGTGACAAAGGGAATTGGTTTCGTATGTTAATGGTTCTATCGATCATGAAGTCATCGTTGAGTATGTGGGAGCCGTTATGGATCTCCAGATCCCGCTGATGGTTATTGATCGGAGAGGTGTCTCCATCATGTCTGCATATTCACGAACCGTAGGGTGACACACTTAAGGTTCGAAGTTGTTTTAAGTAGATATGGAATGTGCGTTGGAGACCGAATGTTGTTCGGAGTCTCGGATTGGATCCAGGACATCACGAGGAGATCCGGAATTGTCCGGAGAATAAGATTCATATATTGGGGATCATTTTCTAAGTTAGGAAATGTTCTAGAGTATTCGTGTGGGGATTCTAGAAGGTTTCGGAATGTTCCGGAAGGTTCTAGAAGATTTCTTGGAGTTTGCTTGAAAGCCAAGAAAGGATCAAGGAATCCTTGTAGGGCAAGACAAGGAGTAGTGGGGGAGGAGGACTCGTCCCTCCTTCCCAATCCGCCGGCTAAGGAGGGAGGGGAGTCCTACTAGGACTCCCCCTCCCATGGTGCCTCCCTCCTTTAAATAGAGGGGTGGAGGCGCCACCCCCTTGCCCCCTCCCAATCCTAAAAACCCTAGCCGCCTCTCTCCTCCTCCTTCCCTCTGCTCTGGCTTAGGTGAAGCCCTGCAGAATTCTCTACTCCACCACAACCACCACGCCGTCATGCTGCTGGGATTCCGTGGAGAGATCTACTACCTCCGCTGCTCGCTGGAACGGGGAGAGGAAGGTCTGCTTCGACTCCGCACGTGTGACCGACTGCGGAAGCGCTGCCGGAACGCGGCGCCGGAAGGATCGTCTACTCGATCTTGAGATCAGCAAGTGATCGACTACATCAACCACGAGATCCGATCTCGAACAAGGCTTATCGAATCTACGAGGGTTAGTACAGATCTATCTCGTTGCACATGTCTAATAGATTAGATCTTGGCCTTTATCTAGATTAGATCTGGGTTTTGTTTGTTCTTGCGGTAGATTTTTTTTGTTTTCCATGCTACGAACCCATCACTTGCATTGTTAGCCGGCGTGTTGGGCGTGCCCTCTACAACATTGACCTGCTGTTCATGGTAGCGGGGCTTCTGATGTCCGGTTTGGCGGTCCCCATGGAACCGGTTGTCGTTGCCGTGGTGCCTAGAGGATCTGGCTTCTCCAGCCGGATTTCTTGGACGGTCGCGAGCCGGCTCCATAGGAGTCGGACGCCCGTCAGCACTTACTCGGAGGGGTTTCTTCATGGCGGCATCCGCCATAGCATACTGGTCCGCAACCATCATGAGCTCCACCATGGTTTTCGGTTCATCACACAGTAGCCGGTGGCAAAGCACGGTGCCTTCTCGGCATCCCTCAATGAAGAAGCCGATGGCCTGACTCTCCAGACTGCCCTCGCAGGTGTTGCGCAACTCCGTCCACTTGGCGAGGTACTCGCGGTCCGTCTCGCGGTCGCCCTGGACGCATAGGGCCAGGTCGCGCGGGCGGCCCGGATGCTTGTACGTGCCGTTGAAGTTGCGGACAAACACCTTTTCAAAGTCTGGCCAGGCGTTGATGTTGTTGGGAGCGAGGCTGTTGAGCCATGTCCTCGCTGACCCGGTTAGCATAAGGGGGACGTAGTGCACAGTTGTGCGCTTGTTTCCATGGGTGATGCCGACTGCCGTGGCATAGTCGGTCAGCCAATCTTCCGGCTTCATGCTGCTGTCGTACTTGGGGGTGTCCCTAGGCAGGGTGAACTTATCCAAAAACAGCTCATTCCGGATGCGGGGGTCCAAAACAAACCGGTCCGGTGGAGTCCTCCTCTTCCGTGACGCGCGCTTGAGCGAGGATCTCGATGCGGTCACGGGCATCCGGACGATCCGGGTTGGGCGCTCCTACCTGGCCCGAGAGACGGGAACCGGCAGGTCTTGGCGCTCCGGTTGGTGGAGGGGGAGGCAGTGGGTTGTTGTTCACCATTTGCTCCTGGCAAGGATAGCCCTTGCTGCCAAAACCACGACGCTTGCTGCGGGCCTTAGCCGGAGGAGAGGACACCTACTTGGTGTCGCGGGGCGTGCCCTTGCTATTGCCGGGCGGCTTGCTTCCCTTGGAGCAGCTGGGGTCCTCATGCAACTGCCGTTTGGCATCAGCCTGCTCGTCCACGATTCGGAGGAGCTCCTACACTCGAGCGTGCTGTCGGGCTCGCTCCTCTCCCTCCAGGTTGGGCAATTCGTCTGCTGCCGCTCGCGCCACGCGCAGGTTCTTGATGGGCATGCTGTAGGTGGGCCGAATGAGAGCGGGTGCCTGATCTAGCTCGCCATCCTTCTCCATCCTACCGCCTAGCTCGCCGCCCCGGCATCGCACTTGCCCGTAATGGCTCGGCTTCGCGGTAGCCGGAGTGAAGCCGTGTGCGCGGTCGTACTCACGTCGGGTGATCTCGATCTGCTTGCGGGTCGCAGCCAGCTCCATGGCCTCCTAGAGGAGAAGCTGTCTCTCCATGGCGAAATTGGCCTCCGCCTCCTCTGGGTTATCCCCGAGGTTAACCGGCGTGAGGAGCCGGTCGATGGCCTCCTCCACCGGGTTTCAGGACTGTGGCGGCGCAGAAGTTCCGCCCTCATCCGCGCCCCGCTCCCGCGGCTAGCAGGGGTAAGAGCTAGAGCCGGCCATCATTACCTCGACGTCGCGAGGGGCGACGGAGGCGATGCTGCCCAGGTGCGGCAGCTCCGTGACGGGAACGATCTCCCTAGGGAAACGCTCCGGCACGATGGCGATGTAGACGGGGAGGTCGCTGAAAAGCAGGATAGAACCATTTGCCGGAAACGAGGTTCCGGCGAAGCAGCAAGCGTTGTCGATGACGTAATCAAATTTGCCGAGCGTGAGCACCAGGCCGGAGGCCACGCGCTCACCGGCTGAAGTGCGGGGTCCCATGCGGAACGTGACTCCGGTCGAAGCCATCTTGCCCCACGGTGGGCGCCAACTATCGTTGTATTGGGAACGGCAGTACCTAAGCAGGTTAGATAGAGGTGTGGGGACTAGCAGGGAAACTATCGACGGCGTCCACAGGCGGGATTGGGTACAAGCAAGCGTAGCTGGACACAGGAAGTACCCAGGTTCAGAGCCCTCGTGATGAGGTAAAGCTCCTACTCCTGCCGATCTGACTATGAGTGGTATACGGGCTACAATCGCTCCTTGAGCTGTATTCTCTAGCTACTGCCTTAAATATACTGAGCCGAACCTCTTCTACTGGAACCTTGCCTCTCCTTATATAGGCAGAGAGGCAACGGTCTTACTGGCCAGTCCGGCTGGCGGGCCCCACAGGCGGTCCCCAGCCGGCTGGTCATCTACAGTACTCGGTACACTTACATCCCATCAAGGTACAAGCGGTAAGATCGTCGTGGGTACAGTGAACGCTGTGCGAGCCCGTCGTCAGCATCTGGCCACTGTTTTCGCGTCACCCCGCAAAGTCTTCGGTATGGTCGGGTAGTTGTGGGTCTTGTCATCGTACCAGGGCGTACCGTGCATTGTGCAGACGTCGCATTGTCCTCTTGATTGAGTCCGGCTACACTGATGTAGTCGGCTGCTCCTCGTCGTTCCAGCTACCGTTAGGTAGCCGGCTTGACTTGCTCCTGTCCGGCTGCACTCGGCCAGCCGGACGCGATCCGACTGCCGTGATTCTTGTCTGGTTGGGGTATCCGGAGGTCTTCCCCCCAACACCTCCAATGTTTGTGAAATGCACACAGGAAACTTAATTTAGATTTTTTTGAAAATCATTTTATGGGAGGACAAATAGTAGTTTTATAAGATTATGGAATTATACCTTGTATTTATTGGATTTTATATCATGCATTTTGTTTTGTTTTTCAAGAGACATAAGTTTATGACTTAGGATTTTGTCTAGGATTTAAGAAGTAGATTTAAAAATATTCTTTTATAAAACAAAGGAGGTTTCACAACCTTTCTAAATCCTTCTTACTCAGAGAAACAAGACCAGGCTTTTTAAGAAATGTTTGAAAACAAAGAATAGAAAGCTTGGTAGGTATACGGGAGAGATTTTCAACATAGAGTTGAATAAAGGGGGAAATAGTTGTATTAATTCTTTTGGGAATACCGGTGGGTTCATCACATCCTAATCTTACCTTTAGATGTAGAATAGGAATGGAAGAAGTGGTTAGAGGAATAACCCATATGGGGTTATGTAAGTAAGAGAGATAAGAGTCGATATCATTTATGGCTTTCTTGCTTGTCAAGGGAGGAAAGAGAGAGATATGTTCTTGCTAGGGTCTAGGATAGATAGGAAGTTACTACACAAAGAGAGAGAAGATGTGATGGGTGAGGATCAATCTTTGGCAAGGCATTTATGCAGAAGATATGGCAAGGATGTGCATATCATGCATTTAACTCTTTTCTAGCTTCCTCCCAAGCACTAGAAGATAAAAGAGAATATTGAAGAATTGATGGAGAGAGGGTCCAAGCAAAGTATTGGTGATGATTCCAAGGGGTTTTGGATAGATATTTATGATGGTAGATGAGTGTAGATGCATGCATGATCACCTCCCATATAATTTGGTTTTATAATTAATAAGAAAAAATGTGTGATATATTAATGGGGTTACACTTCCCATATTTTATTTTGCAAAGGTTGATTTGATTTGTTTAAAACCACAAAGAGTATTTATAGTGATAAACGTGGCTATATTGCCATGTAGGGTTTTTAGAGTTAAATGGAACTAATTCCATTGCATTAATTTGAGTGTCTTAAATCCTTAAACAAGATTTTCAGAGAATTTTTTTTTGTTGAGTTGCACAAGTTACCAAGTTGGTCTAAGGTGATTTAAGCACACAAGGCATCAAGGTTCAAGTACCACACAAGCATGCATAAACAGTTTTTGGAAAAGAAGTTTGAATTAAGAAGGTAAGGGTTTTGGTAGTTCTCCACCATACCCAACATAAAAAAAAGTACTACTCTCATCTATAAAAAAAAGGTAGTACTCCAGTACACCCGTCAACACACCAAACGATGCTTGCCATCAGATCGAATTGACAACTCGATGACATCCTTGCAACGCCATTTGCGTGAAACAAACCTGTAGCCATTTTAGATTGAATCGATGACGCTGCAACAGGGCACATGCATGCCGACCGCCCTATGGACGACTGCAGCAAGCAGAGGGGTGGTTTGGAAAGTATATTTGTGGCCAACGACCAGGGATGGTGGTGTTGCAGGTCCAACTGGCAGCCATGAGCCACCAACCTACCCGGTCAGGTCAAGCTAATGCTCTGTTCCTCTCCCCCTGCTGACACCCTGCCTCTGTTTCTCACTCTGTCACAAGCCTCCCCGATAGGGCGCAGGTTCCCGAAGCGCACAACCTGCCAAGAACTTGCCCTACGCTACAGAGGGCAGAACCGAGATTTCATTCCACGCTCACGGATTGTTCGTCGTTCTCCGCCACGGATCCGAGCCTTCCAAGCGTGATCCAACGGTGCAGATCGTCCCCTGGCGATCTTCATCGGCGCTGCATAAATACGCCTGGCCGCGGCGAGGTCGAACGAGCCACCACCCACACCGCCTCACTCCAACAGCCACCGCAGACGCACAGGCTTCCCCACTCGCGAGTCGCGAGGCATGGATCAGAAGAAGGCCAGCGCGGGGAAGCGCAAGCGGAAGCCCAATGAGGAAAATGCCGGCGCGGCGAAGCGCAGCCGCCGCCGTGTCGCTGGTGCCGGCGAGCCCCAGCTGCAGGCCAATGCTGCGCCCGTCGCGGCGGTGGTCCAGAAGGTGGCGGAGCGCATGCAGAGCGAGGAGGAGGAATACACGGGCTTCACGGAGGATTCCATGTCCCAGATGATGAGCTGGCTCGCGCTCGAGCTCGCTGCCGCGCCTGCGGCGGCTGCACCGGGCTACGTCACCGTGCAAGGGGACGTGGAGAGCTGCGGGCCGTCGTTCTCTGGCTCTGCGTCCACGGTTATGGCCTCGGTGGACTTCCGGTTCGTCGCGCCGGTGCCTCCGGTGGTGGCATGGCCATTGCCGGAGCCGGAGCCGGAGCCGGGGCCGCCGGAGGAGGAGGAGACGGTGGACGATGATTGGGTGGCAACGCTGCTGACAGATGGGCCCACGGGAGAGGGGCAGTACTGAATGCTGAGGCAGTGAACAGTAGTAGGCTTTTCTTGTAGCCAGGAGTAGTCGTAGTTTGCAGGCCTGCAACTGCAAGGCGTAGTGGTTTTCTCTGGTTTCTAGCGGTGTAGTTCGGACAGTGCGGAGCGGGGCCTCGTGGTAGGATCTCCTTTTGCTGATGTACAGAAGTTAAGACGTCCTGGAAAATATGATCTCATTTTTTTTATTATTGGCTTGGTTGGCGGGAGATAATTTAAGCCATTCATTCTTAGCCATCAACTGCAGTACAAATGTCCGCGTGCGATGTTTTTCCATGTGTTTGCAACATCGTCCAACGCAACACTAAGCAAAATCATCAAAGTTGTTGGAACATTTGAACATGTCTATGCAACAAAAATACAACAAATTCGTTGGTTCTAACAAACATGATTGAAATGGGTCACGCACGCATACATAATAAAGTGGACAATTAATATCCCCAATTATATTATAAATATATAAAAATATTAATAATAAACATGAAAATAAATAATAACATTTTTTTACATGATTAACATTTATTATTACCTCTAGTGAAACATAAATAACTGCCTCTAGGGAAACATACATAATGTCATTATTAATATTCATAAAGCGGACAAATGCATGAAACATACATAATAAAGCGGATAGTTAATATATCCATAGCAGTTTTCCAAATTAACCAACTAGTGAATAATTATACACAATATACTTCAAGTGATCATATGGTAACTAAACTCCTAGAAGGGAATACACACCACCACTATGCATCAATAAAAAAATGTTGGGAAATCGAAGTACCATGTGTATGTTACTTACTCTTATGGCGGTGTGAAATTTAAATGGACTTTTCCTCTAAAGAAAGAGCACATCCATGGAAATTTTCACTCATGTTGATACCATAGTATTAATTGCCAAATACTGAGGAAAATATGTATATAATAAATCATTAATCTGATTACCGACCTGCTGGTTTCGTCATGACAAGGGTTCCAAAATAATATCTCATGATGTTACGTTTTTACATAAATTTTTGACACCACCAATTGTCGGGTTATACACTACTCCCTCTGTTTCAAATTACTCCACTGGCACGCTTATGTAGGTAGGCTAGTACTCCCTCATTTTTCATTCAAAAAAATCTCAGATTTTTGAAATTGATAGTATGAATGTGTACTACGTATATCAAAATTTTCAGGAATTTTTTGAATAAAAATAAGAGAGCATTAGCACATCTAGATAAACGTACGCGCAGAGTAATTTTGAACAGAGGGAGTAGTTGCCAAGCTAGCATTGAATGATTACCACGATAGTAGGGTATGGTGACATAGTATAATTTATTTATCTCTTACCAATTCAATATTGTGTAGAGTTTTTTTTTTGCGAATGAATATTGTGTAGAGTTAGAGAGTAACTATTCAACATTACCAACAAAAATGAGATGGTAATCAACTATATTTTTTGTTGAACTGTGATGGTAATCAACTATAGGACTACATTGAAGTATTATCTTCCAATAGAGTGTCAGTTTGGCTCGCGGAATATTGGGACAAGAATTTTGAAAAATAAAAATAAAAAGTGCTATTTGTAAGTTTCACAATAATCTGATCTTTTTGGGTGTGGATATATATAGATGTGTTCTATTTATATGCAGAGTTATGTTAAATAATGTGGAGTACATTATAATTTTAGGATACACAAAATTCACAAAACTATGACTCTAAAGAGTAAGAGATGACTTCCATTTTGTCCCCACATTTGTATTCTTTTATAGATCACCGGTGAGAAGGGTACTTCGATGAAAATCAACACATTTTTTTAATGTTATAATATATGAAAATAAGTTTTTTAATTGGGAAAACAAGCTACCTAGAGCTCGAGAGCTAAATAGGACATTTTATTATGCAAGTCTTAAATCAGCGAAGGGTAATTTTTTACATGTAACCCACCTTATTCAAATCGATAATTGAGGATTACAATCTGCTTGGAGAGTCCTAAGCAGAAACCAGGTGTTACAGAAGAGCATGTATTAGAATCTTCTAAGAGCTGCTTTCACACACACACACACACACACACACATGTGCTGCAAAATTTGTAGTATGATTCAAATGAAGAAGTTTGAAAACATGGAAGGTTTGTGACGAGGGGTTAACTCATCAATGCCCATCGGTTGATGGACTTAGCTTCGAAGAAGTGGGGAGCACTGGAGGCATCGACCGGCTAGCAAACAAGCACACAGATGACATGAGGTTTTACCTAGATTCAGGCCTCATAGAGAACCCTACTCCTTCTTGTCTGCTCTTGATTATGAGGGAGTCAAAGATTACAATGGTGCGCAGATGCAATCTGGCAGTATGTATGCGGGGGTGTATGCGTTGGTCCTCCTCGCCGCCCTCCTCCTGCCTTTATATAGAGAGGCTAGGTCTCGGGGTAGCAGATTTAGTCGGTTACAAATTAGGATTTTCCTTTAAGTTTCTATCTATACTTCGACGTGTCCTCCAAGAAGACGAACGTCCAGTGGGCCACCCGAATCTCTATTGGGCTTCGATTGCACCATGTACTCCTTTTTGGGCCGATCCGTATAGGCTAATCTTAGGTACCTGTAAGGTATGCCCACGTTAGTAGCCCCCGAGTGTCCAGCCGAATCGCAGATTCGGGTGGAGACTATAAAGTTTCAAGTGTGTGGGATATAAGCTCATCCAAAGTTATTTCGGGTACTGCAGTTTATGTCACAGGGATTTTCGATAAGCGTGCCTGATATAACCGATGGACCGGGATCAGTTAACTGCCTTAGGGAAAAACAACGCTATCTACTCAAATTCGAGTCTTGGGACTCGAATTCGGAATAATGCTGGCATAATTTGACTCTGGCCGTGGTGGTCTTACAGAGTTCGAATTCTAGTGTTTAGGTGTGGGCACTCGACGCATCCGTCAAGGCTTATTTCATCGTGCCTGTAGGCATGGTTCATATCTGGTAGAGTGCAGTAGATGCGTTGCCAGACCTTTTTTAGGTCTTACCTTCATGTTGTAAATGCGGCATCCTTTTTCATAGGGTGCGCGATCAGCACTTCCTATGGGAGTAGCCCCCGAGTGCCTATTCGAGTCACAGACTCGAGTGGGAGCTTTGAATATTCTTTCTACTACTATCGTTTCTTGTTTCAGTCGAAAATGTTTCCAGCGCTCCCTATGGGAGTTACCCTTGAGTAAATAATTGAAATCATTGATTTGAAGAGGAGTAATGCTTTGATGAAGGCAGTTATGTGCCTATGAAAATCTTCGGGTGTGCGGCCAGCGCTCCTATTAGGAGTAGCCCCCGAGTGCTTGGTCGACTCGCAGAGTCAAGCAAGGACTGAAGTAGTCAATTGTATCTTCTGCTGAAGCAGATGATATCAGTGCTAACGATTAGATGATATCATTTTCCTGCCCAAGCGGTATTGACGGGACATGATGAATGTGGGGCCCCATCTCTGACGAAGATTTGACCAGGCATGCATAATCTTCATTTTAACTGCGTCTCCTTGATTTTCATGCATACTGGGGAAAGTGCAGCGACAGTTCAGCGTTTCCTTTGCCATGCATCCGCCTTGATTTGCACCACGTGTTTGGCTGGTGCACTTCTGGCCATTGGATTGCATCTGCTTTGAGGTTAAGTAGGGGTTCCTGTGCGGTAAATTCCCCACAGTTCATCGTCTTCCTCCTTGCGCACTTCTCTCATTGCCCGATGCTGCTCTGCTACTCCTTCCCACGCCGCTGCGCTGGACGGACTCAAAGCCTTCCCCAGTTACTTCCTTCGCTCCCACCATCAGCGAAAGATGAGGAAGAAGAAAGGTGTGGCCGCATCTGGATCTACTATTGTCGCTGCTGTGACCAAGAAGAAGGGCAGTGCCGCCGCCGGTTCCGGCACCGCAGCTGCGGCCGGAAAGAAGAAAGGCGCGAGAATGCGCGTCACCAACGGCTCGTGGTGGTGCACCACCATCAAGGAACATGATCTCGAGCAACACCGCTAGGACGGTCTTCATCCCGCTGATACAAAAGACTGCAAGATGCCTGGCCCAGAGGTAATCCCCGATCCCCCTGCTGGATTTTGGGTGATGTTCCTTGCGTTTGTCCTTTGGGGCCTTTCTCTCCCCCTCCACAAGTTTGTGCCAGGGTTACTCTATTTTTACGGGCTCCAGCTGCATCAGCTAACCCCAAATTCTATTCTGCACATTGCGTGCTACATTACTCTTTGCAAGTGTTGGCTCGGAATCGAGCCGCACTTCGGCCTCTTCAAGAAGCTCTTCAAATTGAAGTGGCAGTCGTGCTCTGGGTCTGTGGTCTACGATATTGGAGGTTGCGGTATCCATGTGGACATGACTGTCCATGTATTTCTCCCTCAAGAGCTCCGACTCCATCCAGGGATGGAGGGAGAAATGGTTTTATATCCACGATTAGAAAGTTGAGGGTGAGCACTACAGGCTTGCTCCTTTCAACCCGGAGGCGAATTGAAGAATATGAGATCCTAGAAGAATGTGGTGATGCCCGGCGAAGACGAGGAAGTAGAAGTCTTGTACAAGCACGTCTGCGACCTCCAACTCATTCGAGGAAAGGATATTGGCGGCCCTGACCTCATCTGCACTTGGATGCATCGTCGGGTGCAGCCGCTGCAAGCTAGGCCACACCCAATGTACTGTTGCACTGGCGCTGGTGACATCACCCGCGTCTCCCAAGAGAATATTTCTTCGGGTGAAGTAGACAAGAGGTTCCGGGGGTGACCAAGTTCACCGCCAGGGAGAAGCTCCTAGGTGACTCAGTCATGCTCCCGCTCTATGCGAGTCACCCTCTGCCTGAGGAAGTTTTATTATTGCTTCTTTTGTGGCTCTTCCATTGCCTGCAAGGCTTTTTATGATGCCATTGTATATGTTTGTTACAGGAATGGAAAGTGGCGACTATCCTCCCTTCCCAGCCAGAAGGGATAATTCCTCTCGAGGCGGAGGAGGAGGACGAATCCATCCCCACCATCCCTGTTGTTGAGGAGCAAGGAGCCCCTCGAGTGCAGTGGGGATGGCACTCAAAAGCGCTCCTGGAGCAAGGACTCGGATGCCTCATCGCTGGAGACACCGAAGGGCCCCTCGTCTGAGGTGGACACCCCGATCCCTACAGTGTCTGTGCGTGTTGTAGCTCCTCCTGCACGAAAGAAGCTGAAGGAGCAGAAGGATGAGTCGGAGGACTCCTTCGATCTTGACAATTTCGATGGGTAAATTTTTTGATGTTGCTATTGTAATTCCATGTCTTGAGGATCTTTTTCCTAAAGTTATTTGTGTATTTTGCTGCAGAAAAACTGTGTCATCATCATCCGATGGTTGTCGCTTTTTGAAAGAGACCGGAGTCATAGACTCCAAAGGCATGGATGTGGAGGAGCATCCGTGCTCTCCCTAGGTAGCAGCCAACTCCAGCGCCAATTCTTTGAGCTCCCCCCCCCCCACGCGGGGGGTCATTAGATGGTTGCCCGAACATCCACCCAGAAGGAAACTTCGGAGTCCATGGATGATCATGTAATTGTCTTTATTCTTGCCATTTGAAGTTGTTTTGGTGTTGATGCTGCGCTGTCTTCTACAACCTGTCTTGAAAAAGTCTATTCGTCTCGGCAAACAGATTGCCAATTTGGGTCGGCAGCATGCCTGGCTAGATAACCGCACTCACCAGCTCAAAGGTGAGCCTCTATACATTATTATGATTATCGTAGAAATTTGGTTGAGTCTTGACTTTTTTGTATCATTCTCGTAGCTGAGAACAATGATTTCCTCTATCGCATTACTACCCTCGAGAAGGGCCTTAATGTCATAGAGAAGAAAATGGATGAGGCACTCGCAACCCTCGAGCGCTCTGAGCAGGAGTCAAAGAGGCGCGGAGATGACCTCGCGGCTACCGTAGCTGAGCGGGGGAAGGTGTTCACAGAACAACTTCACTCCATCATGAAAGCACTTTCAGGTATTCTGCTACTACAGTTTTTTGCTCCGTAAAGAATTTTCTTTCCTCCTTTGTTTGGCGTTTGATGACTTTAATCATTGGTTTTATGCAGACGCTACTGGGGTGAGTTTTGACCCCCAAGCTCTTGCTCGTGAAGATGCGTTGGCCAGCACTGTGGCTACAATCAAAGACCGCAGCATCGGTGTCCAGGACTCACTCAAGAAGGCTGCTCTTGGGCGTCTTCAAGAGGAGATGTTTCCAAGGACAAGCTTATTGAAGATCTTAATGGCAGCGTTGGGTCCTTCGCCGATGGCGTCCCCACAGAATACAAGAATGCATAGAAAGGGGCATGCGCTACCGTGGGGCTTGCAATGTCACAGGACCATGGTGTCAACTTGGACCCTAGCTAGGTTTCCACAATGATGCCGGTTGCTGCGGATGGCCAACAGGTAGTTTTTGCCCCCTTTGCCACTCGTTGTCACAAATATGGGCCTCAGCTCATAGAGGCACTCGCGAGGTACTCGGAGGGGCAGAAAAGGTCGAAGACGGCGAAAGCCACGCGTCAGGGGTTGTAGCTAAGAAGGCCACGGCGTCGGGGGCGGCCACGGATTCGATGAAGCCCCCAAGTGCCAACGCGTAGTTGTAGGAGTAGTCGTGCTATGTCCTTTTGTAATCATGTTGATACTTGCAGACCTTATTCTGAATTATGTTTAGGGGGAGTGTCCCCTATCAAAACTTGTTAAGTTTGATGCTTGGTTCTTCTGTACTTTTGTTCATTTCGAGTGATGTCTCTTATTATTCTATTCTGTTGCATGGTTAGGGATCTTTGAATGATTCGCCTGATGCGCCCTCTGCTGACGCTCCTAGTCCACCCTCCCCTAGTGAACATGTGGCGCAACCACATTCGAAGGTGGAGGAGCTATCATTGTTGTCTCGACCGCGTGACCGCATGAAGCATTTAGAGCGAGAGGCACCGGTCGTCCGTGGTATTGCCGACGTCTAGAAGTCAAAGGCGGAAAAAGCTTTGGAGCGAGAAGCTTATCTTCTTTGCGAGGTGGCTCAGCTTAATGAGCAAATACAATGTTAGTTTTTCTGGATCCCTTTTCCCTTTTGTCCCACCGCTTGTGATGGCAACTCACTCTTTTGCTGCTTGATTGTCCTTTGTAGTTGTGAGTCTTCGTTTCCCGCAGAAAGAGAAGGACCATGTGAGTATTCGACTGAACTGCCTGACCCAGAAGTAATTGGAAGCTAGCGGGTACTTCTGGGTTGATCGGGATCGTGCAGTCGCATTGGCGACGCTGCAAGATGGCGTGTCTCAGGTGCTACACTATTTGAAGAAGGCACGGTCGTGCTTGAAGCACATCTTTTGGGCAATGTTTCCCTTGGATGTGGTGCCCTCGAGCCTGCTGGCCCTGATGAGGAAATTCCAAAGTGCAGATGCGGTTCACGAGTGTGTGCACTAGCAGCCGGTTGCAGGTACTAAGGCCGCGTTGTTGCTTGTGCGACTGCATCGACCCGACCTAGACTTTGGTGTCATTACTGCAGGACCACCACCTCCTCCAGAGGGTATGGCGTGGAACATGGTGCCCCATTATCGAGCTGTCAATCAACCAGCCGAAGACATCATAGAGTTGTTCGACCAGCGTACCAACGTTCTTCTTTTACGTTAGTAGGGTAGTTTTGGACCTGCACAGAGATATATAGGTGTTGTAAAGTTCGTATAGTTTGACGGGGTGTTTTGTTACACGTACTATATGTAAAGCTTGCTATCTTGTATGTTTTTCGAGTGGTTTGTATTATGTAGTGCCTTTTTGTTAGCCTGACGTGTACTTATCTTAGCGTCTTGTCAACCTGTCAGATGCGTTGCAGCTATGCTGGGTTTTCTCAAGGGTTTGATTAATAGTACGCCAGCTACTCAGGTTACTACGTTGCTCGTGTGACGAGGTAAATAGGGTGGCGCAGCACCCGAGTGCAAAATAGCAATGTAAATAAAACGAAAAACGAAGTTGGAGGCACTTAGCTTTATTTATTTGTAGAATATCAGAAAGTACAATGTTTGGCTAAATAGCCTGGCTGAGTAGCCTTATTGTAAAAGGAAAAAACATCTATGGATAGAAACGACGCAGCTGTGCGATGTTCTAGGGGTTGGAGTATGACGACTCCACTCTCTACGTCCTTCAGGCTATAGGCGCCACCTGGGATTACTTCGGTAATCATATAGGGTCCCTCCCAGGGGGACTCGAGCTTGAGGTGTTCTTTTTGCTTTAGTCACATGACAAGGTCTCCTACGATGGAGGACCTTGGACGCAGCCGTCGGCTGTGGTAGTTGCGGAGGTTCTGCTGATAGATCGTGGATCGCTCTACCGTGATCTCGCGTGCTTCGTCGAGGAGGTTAATAGAGTCTTCGAGTGCTGCTGTTGACTCAGCCTCGCTGTATACCACGACCCTTGGGGCTTTATAGCATACTTCGACAGGTAGTACTGCCTCGGCTCCATATACCATGTGGAACAGAGTATAGCCTGTGGCGCTATTTGGAGTTGTGCGCAGGCTCCATAGTACTGATGGTAGTTCTTTAGGCCAGCACCCAGCCGCTCGTTCGAGTGGCTTGAGGAGCCTTTTCTTAATGCCATTGCAGACGAGGCCATTGGCCTTCTCGACTTGATAGTTGGTTTGGAGTGTGCTACTAAAGCATAGCTGATGTTGATTCCCAGGTTTTTGCAGAAATCCTGAAACTCAATCGAAGTGAAGTTCATCCCATTGTCGGTGATGATGTTGTGTGGCACCCTGGAACTTGAATACGATGGACTCGAAGAATTTGATGGCGGTGGCGCCTGTCTGATTTGTTGCCAGCATGGCCTCGATCCACTTGGTGAACTTGTCGACTATGATGAGGAGGAAAGTGTAACCTCTCGGTGATGACTTTTGCAGCTTGTCAACCATGTCGAGTCCCCATTGTGCGAAGGGCCAGGCCACAGGTATTGGCCTAACTTCCACGCCAGGTGCGTGCGGTTTGTCCACGAATCTTTGGCAGGCATTACACTTTTGGACTATGTCCTTGGCGTCGCGCATTGCTGTTGGCCAGTAGAAACCAGCTCGTAGAGCTTTGGCGACGAGGGTGCGACTCCCGACATGGTGGCCGTAGGTGCCTTCGTGTATCTCGAGGAGGACGGCTCTCCCCTCGCCATTGGAGACACATCGCTGAAGGACTTCTATGATTATGTGCTTGTATAGATCGCCGTTGATGATGGTGAAAGCTTTGGAGTGTCACGCTATGTGTCGCGCATCTGTCGGCTCCTCTGGCAGCCTTTTACTGAGTAGGTATGTAAGGTACGGTTGCGTCCAGGTTGGCTCGATGAGCATGACCTCCATGGGGTCTTCGAGTCCTCCAGGTTCTGGTTCTCCGTCATTTGGTTTTTCCAGTCCTCCAGAGGGCGCAGCCCCTGAGTCCTTTGATGTGCCAGCTGGTTGCTCTAGAGCCTTTGGCTTGATGGAGCATTCGCAGATCTGCTCTAGGAAGACTCCAGGTGGTACCGGGGTGCAGGTGGAGCCTATGTTGACGAGTGTATCTGCCTCCTTATTGCTTTCGTGGCCTACGTGCCCCAGCTCACAGCCATTGAAATCTCCTTTGAGTGCATCATAGAGATTGCGGTAGGCGATCATGTTGTCGCTCAGGGCATCGCACTGGTTCATGGTTTGATCTACCATGAGCTTGGAGTCACCGTAGATGACGAGTCGTGTGGCGCCGCAGACCTTGGCCATCCTAATCCCATGGAGAAGGGCATCGTATTTAGCTTCATTGTTGGAGGCTCAGAACTGCATTCACAGAACATACCTCATCTTGTTGCCCTGTGGTGACGTCAGTATGACGCCGGTGCCAGCTCCTTCTCGACGTTTTGATCTGTCGTAGTGCATTGTCCATAGGCAAGACATGTCTGGTGTATTAGGGAGTTGGTTTTCCATCCAGTGAACAAGGAAATCTGGGAGCACCTGCAATTTAATCATGTCCCGCTTCTTGTATGTGATGTCTCGTGGAGACAACTCAATCCCCCAAAGTGCGACTCATCCGGTGGCGTCGGGGTTGTTGAGGATGTGGCCAAGTGGAGCATTGTTTATCACAATGATGGGGTGCTCCTAGAAGTAGTGGCACAATTATCGGGTTGTCATGAAGATGACGTATGTTAGCTTCTGATAGTGCGGGTACCACTGCTTTGTTGGCGTGAGCACCTCGCTGAGATAGTAGACTGGGTGTTGCACCCTGTGGACTTTGTTCTCCTCGGCTCGTTCCACTACCAGTACAGTACTAACCACCTGGTTGGTGGCGAAGATGTATAGCAACATGGGCTCCTTTTCTCTAGGTGTCACCAGTACTAGCGAGGTGGAGAGTAGATGCTTGAGGTCTTAGAATGCTTCTTGCGCTTCTTCTGTCCACTCGAACTTCTCAACTTTGCGGAGGAGCTGGTAAAACAGCAACGCCTTCTCGCCCATTTGACTGATGAATTGACTAAGCACTGCAATTCGCCCAACTAGCTGCTGGACACCTTTTACATTCTTTGTCTTCTCCATGGCCAGTATGGCCTTTATTTTCTTTGGATTTGCCTCGATTCCCCTCGTAGAAATGAGGTACCCGAGCAGTTGCCCAGATGGTATGCCGAAGGCGCATTTTTCTAGATTTAGCTTGACCCGGTAGTGGTTGAGGTTGTCGAAGGTCTCACAGGGATCATCGAGTAATGAGGCCTACTCCTTGGTTTTGACGATGATGTCGTCGACATAGACCTGGATATTTTGGCTAAGTTGGCTCTTGAGGCAGGCCTGCATACACCGCTAGTAGGTGGCTCATGCGTTCTTCGGCCCGAAGGGCATTGTTGTGTAGCAGAAGACACTGAAAGGCGCGATGAAGGCCGTTTTCTCCTGGTCCTCCTCCTTCATTCGAATCTGGTGATAGTCTGAGTAGGCGTCGAGGAAGTAGAGGCGCTCACATCCTGCGGTGGATTTAATTATCTGGTCGATCCGCGATAATGGAAGTGATCCTTCGGGCAATGCTTATTCAGGGAAGTGAAGTCCACGCACATCCACAGCATATCCGTGTCCTTCTTAGGAACAAGCACGGGGTTTGCTACCTAGGTGCTCTCCTTGATCTCTCGTATGAAGTTAGCGTCGAGGAGTCTGTTGACTTCCATACCGACCGCTTTTGCCCTTGGCTCTAATAGTCAACGTATTGTACGCTTCACTGGTCTAGCCTCGGGATTCACGTTGAGTGAGTGCTCAGCGAATTCCCTGGGAACCCCTGGCATGTCTGCTGGACACCATGCAAAGATCTCCCAGCACTCACGGAGGAATTCGACGAGCGCGAGTTCCTATGCAGAATTCAAGTTGTTGGCGATTAGGGCCATCTTGGTCGAGTCCGTTGGGTGGACCCGGACCGCCTTGGTATGCACCGACGAGTCAAAAGATTGATCAGGTGTGTTTGGCTTACTAGGAGGAGGAAGACTATTGTATGTCGACTCCTTCAGCCTTGCCATCTCTTCCTGCATTCCGAAGTATTGGGAGATTCTGTCAAATTACTTGTCACAGCTGTCTGACTTGGCGAAGTTTCCGCTGATGGTGATGATGCCGTTTGGTCCTGGCATTTTCATCTGCATGTAGGCGTAGTGCGGCACCACCATGAACCTCACGAATGCGACACGTCCGAGGATGCAATGGTACTCTGAGGGCCAGTCGACGACTTTGAATTCCAGGCGTTCTCGCCTGAAGTTAGCTAGCGTGCCGAAGATGAGGTCCAAGTTAATCTTTCCCAAGGGGTATACGCCTTTCCCTGGGATGATGCCATGGAACATTGTGTCTGAGGCCTCTAGACAAGAGGGTGGGATCTGCATTGCGCGCAAGGTGCTGGTGAACATCAGGTTGATGCTGCTACCGCCGTCCATGAAGATGCAGCTCATCTCGAAGCCTCCAATTTGTGCCTCGAGCACCAGGGGAGAGTGACCTAGGCGAGGTACTTGACGTGGATGATCGTGCTTGTTGAAGGTGATGCAGGACTCGCACCCACTAAGGTACTCAGTGCTTGAGGGTGGAGAGTTGATCGCCAAATTGACTTGGCGAGTGATTGATTTTTGCACCCTATTTGATGGGCGTCCTTTTTGGATCATGCCCATATTCCCCAGCGCTCGCGGGTATTGCTCGCCTCCACTGTGTTGGGTTGGTGTACCCGCAGGCAGTGGCGGCCCGGGTGGTAGTGGTGGCGCTCCATGAGCAACAGGGCCCGGGGCAGCTCCGTAGCCCTGATTTATCGCATCGCGATTCATCTGGGCAAGGCCTTCGTGGAGCTTAAGGAACTCGTGGTAGTCCTTTAGGAGGTGGCTAGACTTCTTCTTGTTGTCGTATTTGTCGATGTATAAGTGGACGTTGCAAGGTCCAGACAGTTTGTCCTGGATAGACGTTCCAGGTGCCTCATCGCGGGTATGGTGTTGCCATACCTGCATGGTCTTCCCGCCGTCGCGGTATCCACTGCTGCGGTTGCCATCGTCGCGTCTATCGGCATAGCCAGTCGTGACCATATCGACTTCTTCATGGTCTTCGTAACCGCGCATTCGATGTTTGCCTCGACGGTCACGTCTGCGGCCGAGGTCGTCGTCATCGTCTAAGTGGACACGGTTGTTTTTCACCGGGTCCTCTCCATCAGCCCACCTGTTCGCAATCTCCATCAGGTGGTCAATTGTTTTGGGCTTCGAGCTACCCAGCTCCTTCCCGAGCTCTCTGCAGCATACACCGCTGTTGAACGCGTCGATTGCACGGTCCTCGGAGATGTCATCTGCTGAGTTTTTAATGATGGACCACCTCTGGATGTAGGAGTGCAGTGACTCGCCGGGATGTTGGTAGCAGCCCTTTAGCTCTTCGATTGATGCGGGCCTTTTGTAAGTGCCCTTGAAGTTTCACATGAAGTTGTATACCAGCTCATCCCAGCTGCGGATCGACCCGCGGGGGAGGTTGTTGAGCCACACGAGGGCAGTGCCTTGCAGCTATAGCTGTATGCATTGCATGGACGTGCTCTTCATTCCGCCGTGCAACCTGACGGAGGAGATGTGATCCTACAGCCAGATCTTCGGGTCCTGGAGGCCATCAAACTTCGGGTTCTCTAATGGGAGTTTGAACCCCTTCGGCATTCGCTTTTGCTGTATGGCTCTACTAAAGCAGCTGACACCACAGAGCTCTGTTCCATCATCCTCCGAGTCCGTCGAGTGAGCGTGCATTGCATGCATCTTGTCGACCTTGCGATGCATGATGTCATCACGCACATCATAGTCGTGATCATGTCGACGTGAGCGGCGCCGCCACGACGGGTCATGTTCGTCATCGCTAGATGAGGAATGCGAGTAGTACTTGGCCAGAGCCTTGATTTTCTTTGGCTCTAGCGCCAGGACCTTGGTGAGCATGATTTCGACTAGCCCCATCCCAGTGATCATAGATTGGTGCATGGCGGATCGTGGATCCCCAGCTGGTGGCTGATTGTTGAGCAGGTACATGGTGGCTGCTATCACCACTGCGTGTGGTTGGGGAGCATGTTGCCCCTTGAATCCACCATCATGGATGAGAAGTTGAGGACTCGAATGGCCTCTTCTCTCTCCCTGTCGGTGAGGTGAGCCAATCGAGAACGCCTTCTAGCAGATACATGATCATTGCCCCTGGAAAGAGAGCGCAGCTCTTCGGAGGCTCGATTCGTCCAACGCCCTTTTGCACTCGTCGAGTTGATCGATCACTCGTTGCTAGCGCTTGAACTCCTCTAAGAGCAGCCAATGGTAACCCATCAGCATTTGATGCGATGAGTTTGGCTGTACGGGGTTGCCCCGTAGAGCCTCCCTATAGCGGGCCCACTCGGTGTTGCTAAGCTCGACCAGCTGTCGTTCGCTGGCACGTTCACCCGCAGGGATGTGCGGCTGATCTTCTGGGATGGGACCGATGAAGAGGGGCCAGCTTGTTGGCCCGTTGTTGGTGGGGCCGCCATTGGAGGGGTCGCCATTCGTGACTGGGATGCCACCGTTGGTGCCGGTGTTTTCCCAAGTGCCGCTGCCGCCCGTGTTGATGACGACACAGATGTAATGGCTAGGGAAGTTGTTGCTCCCGCAACTCTCAGATCCAGAGCCGTAGGCTTCGTCTTCTATTGCCAAATCGCCTAGATCGGACTCGCAACTGCTGTTGCCATCTGTATTCTCGACTGATGTCGAGGCGTTGAGTTTGCTCAGGGTGCCGATCAGCGGTGGGAACCACTATGCATGAGCAATCGTAGAAACCTTCGGCTGATCAGGGAGGCGAAGCGTGCCTAGCTGACCAACTTGGAAGCGTAAGATCCCGATCGCCAAGCCGATCCCGTCACCCACAGACTCGAAATCTGGGCGAGTTGCTGGCGTGTGGACGGTGAAGTCAAGGGCGCCAAAAAGGAGGCAAGTCTCTGCTGCTGTGGAGTCGTAGATCACGGTTGATGGGGCCGAGGAAGCCACAACATCACCACTCCCGTTTCCCACAGACGGCGCCAATTGACAAGGGTTTAACTCATCAATGCCCATCATTGATGGATGATGGCCCAAAATATATCGAGCTTGTTGGGGAACCCCAAGAGGAAGGTATGATGAGCACAACAGCAAGTTTTCCCTCAGTTATGAAACCAAGGTTATCAATCCAGTAAGAGCAAGGAAACACCCCAAAGGTGTTGCTAGCTGATCTTTGGCAGGGCGCACTACCGGTGCCAGCAGCAATGTGGATATCTGCACAACACAACCACAGAACTCTGCCCCCAACTTGCGATGAGGTTGTCAATCTCACCGGTTTTGTTGAAAACAAAGGATTAAACGTATCGAGTGGAAGAAAGTAATAGTTTGCAGAAAGTAAACACAAAGCAGTAAACAGTTGATTGTAGATTGATGGTAAAAGAAAGGACCGAGGTCCATAGTTCACTAGTGGTGGCTCTCCTTAAGATAGATGACATGTTGGGTGAACAAATTACAGTGGGGCAACTGACAAACATCGAGAAAGCAATATGCATATACTACTCATCTTGACTCCTTTGAGATTCGATTGGGGATTACAACATTATACATAGACCGCCATCCAACTGCATCTATGACTAATAATCCACCTTCAGGTTATCATCCGAACCCCTTCTAGTATTAAGTCGCAAGCAACGGATAATTGCATTACGCATTGCGTGTAAAGTAAACAATATGATTGTTCTATGAACAAAGGATTGTTGTTTTCTCACTAGTAGCAACATCACATCTAGTACCTTAGAGATTTCTGTCACTTCCCCAGATTACTAGAGGCATGAACCCATTATCGAGCATAAATACTAACTCTTGGAGTTGCTAGCATCTACTTGGCCAAGATAGCTACTAACAACAGAAAGCATACAAGATCACAAATAACAAAGACATGATAGAATCAATAATCAATCAGAAATAGCATCTCAATATCCATTGGATCCCCGCAAACACAACATGTAGAAATTACAAATAGATGATCTTGATCATGAACGGAGCTCACAAGATCTAAACATGAAAGCACAAAGGAGGAGAAACCAGCCATCTAGCTACTACATGGATCCGTAGTCCAAGGATGAACTACTCACGCATCACACCGGAGGCTTGCATGGTGATGAAGAAGGCCTCCAGGGTGAATTCCCCTCTCCGGCAGGGTGCCGGGAAGAGCTTCAGATCCCTCCCGATCTAGGGATGGAGATGACGGTGGCTACCGACTCTTTCATGGAATTTTGATCGGGTACTTAGGGTTTCTGTATCGGAGGCATCTTATAGGCGGAAGGAGAGGCCGAGGGGGTGCCTGGGGCAGCCAGACCACCCCTAGCACGGGCCAGGCCTGGCCGCGCGGTGATGTCTACTCACTTCTATTCTTGTAGACAGTTGTTGGGCCTCCAAGTGCAGAGGTTTGTAGAACAGCAGCAAGTTTTCCCTTAAGTGGATCACCCAAGGTTTATCGAACCCAGGGAGGAAGTGGTCAAAGGTATTCCCTCTCAAGCAACCCTGCAATCAAGATACAAGAAGTCTCTTGTGTCCCCAACACACCCAATACACTTGTCAGGTGTATAGGTGCACTAGTTCGGCGAGGAGATAGTGAAATACAAGTGGTATGGGTAATTATAAGTGGTAACGGTGATAGAAAATAACTTGATGGCATGGAAAAGACTAAAATAAAACTGAAATAAAGATGGAAGCAAGCAAACATGTAACAGATCTAGTTGCAAACAGTGTATCAATGCTTAGAAACAAGGCCTAGGGATCATACTTTCACTAGTGACCACTCTCATATAAATATATTCTCTTTATGATACTACTCTTAACTACTCTCCGGTTGAACACTCTAATCGATGGTAGGGCTATAACAGCACACCTCAAAGTAAGCCTTTCCCATCTAGAAAACCCCACACTGTCACCTTGGGCACTAGATGGTTCCAATAAACACCACAATTTCATAAATACATCCAACTCCAAATATAACTCATAACAAGTATTTGTAATCTCTAGCCTAAGTGCCACCATGGTGCGCACGCTGTCACTTTCACACACATGGGGAGAGCAGAGATCTAATAAAGCACTTGAGTAGCAAGGTAGATCTATAGATTACAAGCTCATGATCACAATATGATCATGCATAGAGAGAGAGATGAACACATAGCTACCGGTAGAACCCTTAGCCTCGAGGAAGAACTACTCCCCCCTCATCATGGGAATCAGCAATGATGATGGAGATGGCGGTGAAGATCGATGGAGATGGCTCTGGGGGCACTTCGCTGTCCTGGCAGGGTGCCGGAACAGAGACTTTCTGTCCCCCGAATCTCCCCTTCGGTGGCAGCGGTGCTACGGAACTTTTCGTGGCTGGAGGCTTGACGATCTAGGGTTTTTTTCTCGGGAGGAATATATAGGCGAAGGAGGCAAGGTCGGTGGCTAGCCAGGGGGGCCCACACCATGCCCTGGCGTGACCTGGGGGTACCCGCGCCTGGGGGGGTGTTGCCACCCTGTGGCCCCTCTCCGACTCTCCTTCTGGCTCCGTGAGTCTTCCGGGAAAATAGGAACTTTGGCTTTTGTCCCGTCCAATTCCGAGAATATTCATTTTTTGACTTTCCTAGAACCAAAAATAGCAGAAAACACGCAACTGGCACTATGGCTCTTGTTAATAGGTTATTCCAAGAAATCATATGAAAAGTACTCCAAAGTGTGGACAAAACATAAGAAAGTAGATAAAACCAAGCATGAAACATCAAAAATTATAGATACATTTGCATGTATCAACATCCCCAAGCTTAACTCCTGCTCGTCCTCGAGTAGGTAAGTGATAAAAAGAAAGAATAATTTTTGAGGTGACATGCACCATCAAAGACTTGATCAAAGTATTTGTAAAACATTCAAAGTTGCGATCATAGTACTTCAATCATAACATGAAAGACAAAGTTCTAGCAATAAGACAAAGAAACTATGATGCAACATGAAAATGCACAAACAAAAGATCATGAATAACAATGCTTTGCAATACGTTTGTTTGTTTCACATAAAGAAAACATAGCACAGTGGCATTCAGCTTGCCCCTCATAGAGTAGCAAACATAAATGCATAGGACACCTTCCAAGTTTATAGGAGTGACTAGATACAAATAGTTTAAAACAAGAAATATCAAAGCTATGCATCAATCAACAAGTCTTGGGACAATGCACATAGAACTAAGAATGGCCACTATGCTCTCAAAGTAGGTGCATAAAGGTAGAAGGTGGAGACTCAATATATAAGTGGAAGAAAGTCCTTCATAGAAGGAAGCAGAGATTCAAGTCTCATAAAGAGCTTCCAAAAATTATGGTACTTATAGCTTTCAGCTCTCATTGCCCCTATCATAAGCATCTTGAAGTGATTAAGGTTAAAGTGAACAAACTATGGTGTACATGCTTGACAAAGTATAAGTTAGAAATCTCATGTCCCTTGTATACGAGGGCCGCTCCTCATGCTACTCAAGTTTAGTCACCGGTAAGTTCTTGTCATCGTAAGTACATGTGTATCATAGAGAACCGCCAACGGGGTACCCCTTGCCCGATGATACGGAAGAATCCCCATATCAAAATGACAAGGCAAGCAGACAACGAGCATCTCAGCAATCTTCTTATTTACCATGGGAATATGGTGCTTTTTTCTCTCTTTCCTCTTTTCATAATCTCTTTTTTTTCTCTTTTTCTCTTTTTTCTCAATATAGGACTCTTTTTTATAAGAAGAATGCTACATAGATAGCTTATTATGGTTATGCTGCAGGTTTCCACCATGTCAGCATGGATTAGACCAGCGGCCTAGGCATTTCTCTAACACATATACATAACTCCATGGACTTACAAGCTCCCCTTTCATTTCACACCGACGGCATCCATATACAAAAGAGCATGATATCAACTAGGTACAAGTACCAAGTGCAATGTTGAAAGCGTTCCCCATGAAAGCATGGTTCTGCTAATTCCCAACAAATAAGTGCAAGCATATACAACATAGACGACACAATGGTTCAAGTTTATTAAGGGCAAGAAAAGTAAAGTGTGCCATCAAGTTTGTGAGAGCTTTAATCACTAGTTTTCTCATAACAAGTTTAATTTGGAAGGTAAACAAAAGCATGAATATGCTTGGAATAGCATAAGCTAGTAGGTAGGTATGGTGGACTCTTTGGAATAACTTGGTTTAGGGAGTTGGATGCATGAGTGGAACTCATACTTGGTTGTGGAGGCTAGCAAAAGACTGGGAGCGACAAACTAAGAGAGCAATAATGACCATAATCATGCAGAGCGACAAAACATCATTGATCAAAGCATAAAGTGATACTACAAGTTGAAAACTAAAGGATCATAAAGGCTTATGGTGACTTGAGATAGTCATAACATGGTGTGAGCATGCTCCAAGTCAACCCAAATAAAGCATCAAAGGAGAATACCACAATACTATGCTTTAATATGCTAAAACAACGCATGATTCATCCAAGGCACATTAAGAAATCTCAATTGTTTATAACAAGTCATTCTACAACAAAGAATACTATGCATAAAGCCAAAACAATATCAAGCATGGCATGACAAAACATAGGCCACAGTCAAAAACGAGCTCTTTTTACCACATAAGCATGAACTTTCCTACTCTTTTCTAAACCAAACGAAACTATTTGAAAACCAATGTATGAAAGAGGGGGTCCAAACAATTTATTCAGCAAAATAATCAAACAAAAGCAAACGAAAAACCAAAACAAAAATGAAAAAGAAGACGCTCCAAGGACAACACAACTGTGCATGAAACAATAAAAATGAAGCGTTTGGAAGAAACCTGGGATTTTTATTGATGAAGAGGGGGATGCCTTGGGAGGAATATATAGGCTAAGGAGGCAAGGTCGGTGGCCAGCCAGGGGGGCCACACCATGCCCTGGTGCGGCCTGGGGGTACCCGCGCCTGGGGGGTGTGGCCACCCTGTGGCCCCTCTCCGACTCTCCTTCTGGCTCCGTGAGTCTTCCGGGAAAATAGGAACTTTGGCTTTTGTCCTGTCCAATTCCGAGAATATTCATTTTCTGACTTTCCTAGAACCAAAAACAGCAGAACACAGGCAACTGGCACTGTGGCTCTTGTTAATAGGTTAGTCCAAGAAATCATATGAAAAGTACTCCAAAGTGTGGACAAAACATAAGAAAGTAGATAAAACCAAGCATGTAACATCAAAAATTATAGATACATTTGTAATGTATCACGTGGCCAGGTGGTGTGGCCGGGCCCCAGCCCCTCTCCGTCTCCTATTCTGGCTCCTGGTGTCCCTTGGTGAAAAACTGACTTTGGCTTTTGTCCTGTCCAATTCTGAGAATATTCTTTTTTTGACTTTCCTGGAACCCAAAACAGTAGAAAACAGGCAGCTGGCACTGTGGCTCTTATTAATAGGTTAGTCCAAGAAATCATATGAAAAGTACTCCAAAGTGTGGACAAAACATAATAAAGTAGATAAAACCAAGCATGGAACATAAAAAATTATGGATACATCAGCAACGTATCAATGGACTTAGGTTCGAAGAAGTGAGGAGCGCTGGAGGCATCGATCGGCTAGAAAACAAGCACACAGGTGACACGAGGTTTTACCCAGGTTCATGCCTCGTAGAGGACCCTACTCCTGCTTGTCTGCTCTTGATTATGAGGGAGTCGAAGATTACAATGGTGCGTAAATGCAATTTGGTAGTATGTATGCGGGGGTGTATGCGTTAGTCCTCCTCGCCGCCCCTCCTGCCTTTATATAGAGAGGCCAGGTCTCGGGGTAGAAGATCGAGTCAGTTACAAATTAGGGTTTTCCTTTAAGTTTTTATCTATACTTTGCCATGTCCTCCAAGAAGTCGAATATCTAGCGGGCCACCCGAATCTCTGTTGGGCTTCGATTGCATCGTGTACTCCTTCTTGGTCTGATCCGTATAGGCTAATCTTAGGTACCTGTAAGGTATGCCCACGTCAGTTTGGCTAAGAGCTTTTCGTTCTCTCCGAATGTGGACACCGTCTATCCGCGCATGTCTCACATCATGCTAAATTTGCACAACTCATATGCAAGATGACCTTGGAAAGATGTAAACGCGAAGCAGCCCCTAGAATAGTCATGCATCGTAGTAGCTCGCTAATAGAAGGGTCTTCAACAGAAGTGGACGAACGCAACCCCTTTAATCAAAGCACCCATATTATCATGGATAACATAGCTTGACCCAACCACTCTAGCCAGTAAGTCAAGAGAACGATCAGTATTAATCATGGACTAGTATGTTGATGGCGGGCTCCAACGAAGTTGAGCAGACCTCGATGTTTAGTCCTTTGGAGAAAAGTCAAGACTAGAAACCAATTCATCAACAATCTGTAGCGACCTGGTCTGTTGATATTGTTCTTCTCCATGAACAAATTTGTTCCTATTGGACCAGCTACCATAAAATTCCGATCTTTGATAACACCGGGAGTTTCTAAAGTTTCTTCCACATAACACTACTATTAGCATTCGAGCAACCTGAAGCATCAGAATCCAGGTTCAATTTTCTCAATAACATTATATAAGATGATCAGACCGAGTAAATTCCTAATTTGTCCTTACTCCATGACCAAATATCATTGAACACTCCTCTAGACCTTTGGATACATAGTACAACATCGACATCAGTTGTGAAAAGGTATTTCCTTGATCTTTTGCTCATCCCACCTCATACCATCCAGTAGATCTACTACATGCACTGTTGTATCATCATCATCACATAATTGTCTCATAGGGTTCAATGATGGCGTACTAGGAATCCACCTGTCATCCCAAACGGACGTAGAAATACGATCGCCAACTCATTTGACTAGCCTCTTTTTAGCACATCATGTCTAACAATAGTAGCCCTCCATGTTCTTGATGTATTTGGAGGACAACTTGCTAAAAGAAAATCATCATTAGGGAAATATCTCTCTTTAAGCATCCTTGCACATAAGCTATCGGGGTTTTATACCATGCGTGAAACTTGCTTATGAAGCATTGCGTATTTGAAGAGTTCAAAATCATGAAACCCAAACCACTAGCACATTTTGGCATGGTTATTTTCTCCCATAATTGCTAATGCATCCTTGTTTTATCAAGTGATCCACTCGACCAAAATTTAGACACACTCGTCCTTAATTTGGAGCACAACCCCTTATTGACTTTGAGACAACCATATAGTAGGTTGGTAGAGACTGAACAACTCATTTGATCAAGGGATCTTTACCTCCATACGAAACCAATCTTGGACACCATCCTTGAACACGTGACCTGATCAAGGTCTCTTTACCTCCATACGAAACCAATCTTGAACACCATCCTTGAACACGTGACCTAGCACTCTCCAAAATATGTTCAAAGTTACTATCTGTAAGGTGACCAGAAGCGGTAGGCAACCCCAAATATTTCTCTAGGCAGCTTCACGGTCAATAGACAAAACCTTCCTTATCATCAACCGGATCGGAAGCTGGCGATTTAGACTAAAGAATGTAGAGATTTTCTGCTTCTTCACACATTGCCCCAATCCACGAGCATGGATAGAACAAATTTCATCTATCTTTTCGCACTTCTAATACCCGCCTTCAAGAACACAAGGCTATCATCAACAAATAATAGATGAGATATCCATGCAGACTTGTAGCTGACACGTAAGCCTCTGTCCAACAAAACATTGCCATATTTTTTCAAAAGATAAGAAAGACCTTCTCCAAAAAACCAAGAAGATATAGGGAGATATCGGATATCCCTGGCAAATATAAATAGAATGCAAAAAACTTTAGAACTCACCATTCAATTTTACTCCAAGACTAACCGAGGCGACACACTTCATTACCAAGGATACTCATACCTCGTCATAGCCTAAAGTCCTCAAAATCTGCTCCAGATAAGGTCATTTAACACAATCATAAGCCTTCATCATGTCCAGCTTAGCACCAGAGAATGTTGACGTTGCTTTCTTACGACGCATGTAGTGAATACTCTCATATACGAGTAGGAAAATATCCATAATCAATCTGCCTGGCACAAAAGTTGATTGTTCCTTTTGTTGGAATTGATCTTAGGTTTAACTACCCGAGAGAAAAGGGGGAGCAGGGCACCCCATGTACACACCATGATCAGAGGTGTAAACAAACAATTTTTGGTTTAGGTCCCTATTACCGAGTATCACACGTATAAAAGGAGAACTCCTCCCGTTATTGAGCTAACCAACCTCACATACGGAGGAAATCCTAAACTGCCGATCCAAAAAGTGCGCTAGGGGAATAGAAGACTGATGACCATTGCCGACCACCAAGAGGATAATGCTGGCGATGCTCATGCACCTCTACTTTGTCAACCTGCAGTTGGTCTTCCCCGATCAACTTCTTGCAGAAGATCATCCAAGACCACAAGAAGGCCATGGATATTGCCATGGAACTCTCATGATTCTGATTAGTACCATCCCCAATCTCTCATTTAAAGGCTCATTAGGTGCTCTAATTGCGATCAGTACATGTTTAAGTTATCTCTAATGAAGATTAAGATTGAACAATGGTATCAGAGCCAAATCTAATTACATTAGAACCCTAAATATGATTAAGAATAATGTGTATGATTAGGAGATCATGTTTAGCCTCAACCATCTTATTGAGCTTGTTTATGATGACCTTCCATTCGGTTTTGTTGCGAGTCAATGCTAATCTTGTGGATGTTGATACTCAAATTAAGTTAATGTTATTGATGTCTACACACTTCTATTCTTGTAGACAGTTGTTGGGCCTCCAACTGCAGAGGTTTGTAAAACAGCAGCAAGTTTTCCCTTAAGTGGATCACCCAAGGTTTATCAAACTCAGGGAGGAAGTGGTCAAAGGTATCTCTCTCAAGCAACCCTGTAATCAAGATACAATAAGTCTCTTGTGTCTCCAACACATCCAATACACTTGTCAGGTGTATAGGTGCACTAGTTCGGCGAAGAGATAGTGAAATACAAGTGGTATGGATATAAGACAATGGTGCCAGAAAATAGTTTGATGGTGTGGAAGAGACTAAAGGCAAACTGAAATAAAGATGGAAGCAAGCAAACGTATAACAGATCTAATTGCAAACAGTGTTTCAATGCTTAGAAACAAGGCCTAGGGATCATACTTTCACTAGTGAACACTCTCATATAAATATCTTCTCTTCATGATACTACTCTGAACTACTCTCCGGTTGGACACTCTAATCCATGGTAGGGCTATAACAGCACTCCTCAAAGTTCGCTTTCCCCATCTAGATAACCCCACACTGTCACCTTGAGCACTAGATGGTTCCAACAAACACCATAATTTTATAGAAACATCCAATTCCAAATATAACTCATAACAAGTATTTGTAATCTCTAGCCTAAGTGCCACCATGGTGTGCACGCTGTCACTTTCACACACATGGGGAGAGCCAGAGATCTATTAAAGCACTTGAATAGCAAGGTAGATCTACTTGATTACAAAGCTCATGATCACAATATGATCATGCATAGAGAGAGATGAACACATAGCTATCGGTAGAACCCTTAGCCTTGAGGAAGAACTACTCCCTCATCATCATGGGAATCAGCAACGGTGATCGAGATGGCGGTGGAGTCGATGGAGATGGCGGTGAAGATGGTGAATAGGCGGTGGCACGGAGGACTCCTTCCCCGCCACCGGTATCACAGGGGAGCACCGCCCCTTAGCACCCTTCCTTCATGGCTTCTTGGGAGCCCTTCCCCATGGAGATGGGATCCATGGGGGAGACAACAACGTGGCTTTGGTGGCTGCAAATTCGTGGGTGGAGGTGTCTCCCACGAATTAGGTTTCCTCCCTTTATATAGCTTCTCGGATTCCCGTCACCCCATCTTGGGATGCAGTAAATCGGGCATATCGGGCCCGTCCGGACTCAGAATCAGCTAAATTTTATGTCCAGAACGTTTGTCGTGAAATTTCTAATAACTTTGTAGTTGAAGAGTTTTCCGTTTGACGCCGTCTTGTGACCATCTTCAAAAAGAGTTCTGAGACAGATTTCTGAAAAATCCCAATTTGACTCCAACAAGGTTTCCACTTGTATTCTTGGTAATTTGTACACCTCAAAGTGTAAAACAAGAATATTGTGCACTTTTGCAACTATTAGTAGGTTAGTCCAAATAAATCATAAACTTTATATAAAAAGGAGTATCAAAAGCATATTATTAGCATAAAACCATCAAAAATTATAGATACGTTATGGACGTATTAGTTATAATTAGCTTTTTTTTGGCTTGGTTAGCAATTAGAAGGAGGTGAAACAAATGTACATGAAATAAAAGTCCCCAATTTCCCCCATTTCCAGAAACCCTAACCCAAATGTTAATGTGCTCCCAATCTGTATGGAATTAAAATACAGAAGCACCAAAGAATAGAGTCACACTGTCACCATTTCCCTCCGGAACCTGCACAGTACCCACTGTTGTGCTAGGGTGAGGGTGTCATGCTGCCGTTCGCTCCAACCATAGGATGCTCGGGATGAACAAAAGATGACGCCGTGGCCGCCGCACCTTTTTATCATCGTCGAACGACCACCGGTTCACCCGCCGCCATTGTCAAGGAACGGAACATCGTCGGTTGCCTGTGAGCACTAGTCCTCACCGCCCTGCATGAGTGAAATGCCGATAGCCACGCTCGACAGAGGAGCGCGGGACCTGCAGGTTTCCAGCGCACGCTTCTCTGGCGAGCGCGGCCATCGCATTAGAATGGAAAGGGGAAGGCATCGCGTCGACCTTCTGTCGCCGTCGCCGTTGCATATGTCCCGAGATTTTTTGGGAGAGAAAAGAGAATGGGGATAGGGTTTGACCTGGCACTAGTTTTGCTCCATCGTGGTGCGATGACAACCATCGGATTTGATCAAACAATCGACCACGCTATGGTAAAAATGTTGGGCCTCTAGCACTTATGGGGCTAATTCTGTGGCTTGGTTTCGGCCCAGGTTAGGTCGGCTAAAGGGCCGCCGATGGAATAATGGAAAATATTGCTTTATATGTAGTATTAACAAAGTTATGTTCTGTCCTTTTCCAGTACATTTATTTATTCTATGAAATGTGAATGTTTAAGTTTCTGTTACTGGATAATTAGAGAATTAAGAATTGCCTCATATTATGTTGAATATGTTCAAATTTTCTAAGTTATGAAAAAGTTTTTTCTGATTTTGAAATGTTAACATCTTTTGTGGAAATTAATGTTGATGTGGCTCATATTTATGATGAAAATTTTAGGATGTTTCCACTTTTGGTGCATTTTATAAGTTTTCTTATAATTTTATATGCACAATTTTAATCATGGAATGGTCGAAAAGTTTATTTGGAAATAATGTATTATATATTTATGGGCACAATGAAAGGGTTATGTCTATCATTTTATGAATTTTAGTGGTGTGTATTGTTATTGATTTTATGTTGATGGCATGATTATGACATTTGTTGATGATGTGATCATCACTAATGGGTTGATGCGACCCTAAGAAAAATGTTGTTGTCCATACGGTTTGGTTTTCTGCACCGCACTATGCGTACTAATAATATCGAGCCATTATGTTAAAGTTTTATGTCATTCTAATTTATGTCTTTTGACATGCATTGACTAAGATGATGATGTTGATAAAATTATGGTTAATTCTCTAAGAGAGGATTTTTTGTTTAGAGAATTTTAATGTGATATTTCATATCATAGTCGTGGATTGCATTTGATTGACTGCTATTGTTTACCATGTATTTGGTGAACCATGATTTAATTTAATGTCCAAATTTCATTTGGAGAATATTATGGTTAATAGTTATGTCATTTTTGTTCAGAATGTCTATCTAGTGTTTACACAATGAAATGCCATGTGTAATAGTGTTGATACATATATTCATAATAAATGCTATTCTCTACCATGCTTTAAAGTTTTTAATGATAAACTTTGACATGTTTGATTGATGTTTTTATTTGAAACTATGGTGTCAAATTTCTATGACTAAATGATCAATAATGAACTTTGAATCCATGGGTGTAATAACACAGTGGGTTTCATTGTGTATATGCTTTATGTTAATGTTGGCTATAAAGTTAGCAAATGTTCTTACTGGTCATTATCGGATTTAAGTTTCTCTAGTCAAAATGGAACCAATGATAAGTTTTGTTAGAGATTTTATTTGTGAGCAAATGTTATCATGGTATATGATGGTATTGTTACCAACGTTGATTATTACCATGTGTCATTTCTCAATGAGGTTCTTTTCCATTTTCAACCCAACCGTGATACAAACTAGAACAACATTTGAGCTTGCTTTTGATTCATATCACTACAAATTCTATTCATGTCTACTATTTATAATGGAGATCATAAATACATCATCCTTTTCCAGCAATGTACAAGGGTTTTAATGTGGGAACCATAAAGAATAAAGCAACTAGAGGACATTTTGCTTCTTCATATGAATCTTTTGTCTTTGTAATGAAATCACTTAATGCTAGTCTCACCATGTTGTGAGAATATATATGTCCTCAATGAAAGAATCTTTTATAATAATTATGTGTGATTTGGCACAATTATGATGTAAGAAAGCTGAATAATGAGACCTCGATCGAAATTGTGGTCAAGTTTACCACATTTCGAGGGGGATTAATGGACTATCTCATTAAATATGGGATATCATGCTCACTTTTCTTATAGTTATGAATGTGATGAATGTGTTGATTGCTTAAGTAGAATGGAACCAACAAGAAGTCTTATTTGGAGAGTGAACGGAAATTACACTAATATTCCAACTCCTTTTAGCAAGTTAATGTGTACTTACTCCCTTAAGAATATTATGAAGAAGCACACACTAATGCTGAAGTGCCAAGTTTGTCAATCTAATGTTAATTATGATGTAGCATGTGGTTAATGATTGTATTTCTGACCACCGTCGTTTATAATCATATGCCACACTTCACCCAAGTGGCGATTTTGCCAGTATCATGTGGATTATTATTGTATTTCTGACCAACATCATTAATAATCATCTGTCACATTTCATTAAGTTATTTTCCACCTTCCGCCCAATGGTGTTTTGGTTTAGATCTGAAATGAAGCGTTTTTGGAGGTATGTTCTCCAAAATAATGTGATAATCGGGAACCTAGAGCATATGAACATAAATCTTAAGGATAACTCCATCAGATCTTTGTTCATATGCATTAGCGGAATTGAGAGTTATGAACTACCTAATGCAACACTTAGTGTTGATCTTCTACAATTTCCCTATGATATGCATGTGAACGTTCATCTTAGTGTCTTATTGCCAGATAAGATAAAGATTATGAGTTGTATGGAACTTAATAGAATTTTTTGAATGCGAGTTAAATAGTGGTAGGCTTTAAATAGCTCTACAAAACCAAATTCGACTCTAGGAAAATCTTGAATGGTTCAAACAAAGAATTATAGACAAATGGTTGTTTTGTGGTGCTTATGTTATCATTATGACATGTTCATATGTTGACTGAATTAAGAACATTTTGTGTGGCTGAGCTGAAAGGTTGCGGCACGAAAGGCAAGTTAACATGTGGCATGTTGTATAAATAAACACAACTGAACTAAGACAAGCGTTGAAACAATACTACCATAAGTCGAGGAAGAGTAAGATTCACTCCTTTATGTAGATAGATTCTTATTGGCAGGCCAATAAATTGTTGTATTCTAATTATGATATAAAGGATATTGGTAATGCCTCATACTTTGCTTGTATTGAGGTTCACCAAGATATATGTCTAAATGATTTTAAGTTCTATTGTGAAGACATATGTTGATAAAGTACGGAAATAATATTACGCATTAGTACTCTATCTCACCTGCTACTAAAGCTAAGGGCGATAAAGATGGACATTTTAATGTCCAAGGAATCATAATGTCGGTTCTTTGTGCTTCAGCTGTTAGAAGAAATATGTGCATTCAAGTATGACCACACTCTATTAACGATCGAGATAACTGGCAAATTTATAATAAGTCTAGCAAAATGGGCCGCTAGAAAAGCCGCCAAAAGGTCTTGCAGTACATGCGATGCATGTAAAATGCATACATGAACTTTGTAGTTTGTTAACATGTTTTCCCACATATTTGCATCATATATAATGTTATATCCATATTTTATATTGATTTTTGGGGATTTATCAATGATCTCCTTTATTTTGGCTATAACATGGCAGGGAAGAAAAACCCCGTTTTCAATGTTTTTGATGTTTCAGGACCTATACGAAGTCAAATGGACCTGAACTTTTAGGAATGCCAATATTTATCCACGAGAATCTTCTGGAGCATAAGAACCTTACCTGGAGGTCCAAGAGGCCCAAATTAGCATGGGTGGCACGCCCATCCCAGGTGGGCGCGCCACCTACCCTCGTTTCCTCCTCGACCATCCGATCGCCTTGATTTTTTTGCCCACGGAGTTCTCTTGACCTAAAAACCCCTATATAAGGATCCCCCGGGGAGTCCTCAAGGCGAGAGACACCAGAGACGAAAACACCATCAAACAGAGTCAGATCTAGCGAAGATTGGTAGGGAAAACTCTGCCGGAGCCGCCTCCGGGGGGATCTCCAACATCTCTAGCATCATCACCATGATGTAGAGGGAGTGGTACACCTCCAGGCTATGGGTTTGGGGCAGTAGCTTGATCTATTTCTCTCTTGTTCTTCATTGATCTAGTACCATATGGGCCGCCCTACATGATTATGGTCATATTTGTAATTCCTATGTGGTGGATCTTTGTTCTATGATTTGATATTTGAGATTGGAATCTATTTTGTGTAAGATGTATTGATAGATGCATATCATGTACCCCGTTCTTAATTGCTTGTTTTGATCCAACTTGTATGCAAGAACTTGTATGGGGAGAAGTGTGTATTAGATGAAGTAGCATGGTGGTAGTGGTTGAATTGTGACAAACAATATTCAAGATCTACTTTCGTTTTTACCTTTCTTTTGCTGCCTCACTAGGGATAAAGTGAAATCATGTGTTATAGTTATCATGTGACAGTGTAATAATCTTGTTAGATCAAGGTAGCATATTTGTATTTCAAACATCATGTTATATTACTTAAAGCTATACTATGATTTGTTATTAATTCAAGATTGCATGGAGTTTCCCTTTCTCGAGGAGTATAAGAGAGATGTATTTCATATCTATGTTAGAACATGATGCCCATATTGATTCCTTATCAAACACATATAGACTTTCTATGAAAATTTATCATTGATGAATTGTTTTGTGATTACTAAAACTTAAAAAGAGAGTAGACAAGTGAACCCATGAACCCCGGTCCAATTTTAATCATAAGAAACACATTTCCATTGCATCTACTATCTTTCATATTTTCACCAATTTATTATTTCTAAAATACAAAAATACTTTCTCTACATGCAATCACTCATAAAAACCCAAAAACAACTCTACTATCTTCCATATCATCTAATTTGTATTATTTTATTTTATTTACTATCTTTATTTCAGTTTACTTTATATTTTATTTCATATTACTAATATGAAACCTTGTGCTTGACAACCACTTGGTGGAGTTGGAGACACAAGACAAATTATTTTACTTTACAGGTCATTGGAAGAGGAGAAGACAAAAACCCTTCCATAACCAATTCCCGAGAGTTCGATATAAACCCTCGAGCCACCCTTGTGGAGAAAAGAAGCTTGCTACAACACTCTACACGGAGTTCCAAAAAGTGGCCACGATTGTTGCCATCAACATGCAAGACAATAAAGATAACATGCTCACTAATAAGAAGTCAGGTAACCTCTATATCGTCGGTTATTCAGACATTGTTTCTACGAGATGTGTGGATATTAAAGTTTCCATGTTAAGTTACATTCCCACCCTCGCATATGGAGCTATATCATGGAAAAGCTCTAAAATGACTCTAATGACATCAGTAATGATGCAATTTATCATGTGGCATGTTAAGAGGCTAAAGAGAAGGTTGCATGTCAAGAAGTTATATTCCCGGAATCAAAGTGGTGGGCAACGTTTCTAAACCACTTACTGCAATATGAACACGTAGTTTCCTATGCGAGTAAAAACAAGTCAAATGGTGTTGCCAAAACCATTGATAATATGTTTCGTGTTGTGAAAGATAGAATCCAGAATCAAGTGATTGATGTTGAGCATATAAGTATGTTTGTATGTTTTATGGATACGTTACCAAAAGCTCGCCACCCATACTTATGATTATGATACCGTGGGAAAGCCTTTATGATCCTGGAAATAAGGACCGTTAAATAAACCAACTCCCATAAGGTATTATGTTTTTCATTTCAATATAGAATGATGTACTATGGGTAAATAGGTTCAATGACATTTATCCGGTCATTGTAACACTTTATTTTGGCATATTATTTCTATTTAGAGTGGGCTTATGATGTTTGTTAACCTTGCGATAAAGGAGGAGAATGTTGGTATTGATCTTAGGTTTAACTACCCGAGAGAAACGAGGGAGCCCAAACAAACATTTATTGGTTTAGGTTCCTATTCTCGAGCGTCACACGTACAAAAGGAGAAATCCTCCCGTTATTGAGTTAACCAACCTCACATACGAAGGAAATCCTAAACTACCGATCTAAAATGTGCGCTAAGGGAATAGAAGACCGATAACCACCGCCGGCCACCAGGAGGGTAGTGTCAGCTACGCTCCTGCACCTCTACTTTGTCAACTTGTAGTTGGTCCTCCCCGATCAACTTCTTGCAAAAGATCATCCAAGACCATAAGAAGGCCATGGCTATTGCAATAGAACTCTCACGATTCTGGTTAGTACCTTCCCTAATCTCTCAGTTAAAGGCTCATTAGGTGCTCTAATTGTGATTAGTACATGTTTAAGTTATCTCTAATGAAGATTAAGATTCATCACCTCGGAGATAATCTCATCCAAGATAAGACGAAGACAATTCACAATCACTTTTGGCAGATTTTATAAATCACATTACACACTGCAATAGGTTAAAATTGTGAAATAAACTACGGTGATTTTATCTTAGGGATCAGAACCATAGCTATGCTATTGATGATCTCCACAAGTCGCTACCATTCAAAAATGCCAGTACCGCTGTGGTGACCGCCTCTTTTGCTAGAGCCCAATGTCATGAATAAAACCCCGCCGTAGAACCATCAGCACCTGGCACCTTCGAAGCCAGTGACGGATTCAAAAAATATTCAGAGCTTAGTCAAATAGTGTATTTTAAGACTAGTAAGTACTATTTTTACAAATTACTATTAAATTAGGCTTGTCGGCCAGGGAAGACTGTCCAGCCTTAGAATGGTTGGGTCCGCCTATGTTCGAAGCCCCCATAGCAAACAAGGCAATCGTTCGTTCATTTCATATGTAACCTTTGCCGGTAGGCAGTCGGTAACCGCAACAACATCTAACAAATTAGTATAGAAGGCTTGAATAGTGTCCTAGACTTTCTCCTTTATCATCTTGCAACAGAGAAATTTTGTTTTGGTGCTTGTCTAGCATGAAAATAACGCGAGTTCCGTTCACCGTCGTCATCCGAAGAGTGACTTGGCAACCAAAGACAGTTCTACTTCTGATCCAAAATATAACTAAGCATGTATCTAGACGTATTTTATTATGTAGGTTTATTTTTTTTCTCTGAATCTACACAATACACAATAACACACATCCGCATATATGTGTTTCAGAAAAAAGCTAAAACATCTTATAATTTAGAGTGGGGAGAAAGTATAACCTAATTACCGGTTATAATCTGTTTATAACCTGTTAAGTGGCTGTAATCTGACAGTTTTTGCAGAAAAAGATTTCAAATAAAAGGTTAGATCTAAATTTCAAGATCTCACGGCATGTCGTTAATGGAATTAGCAGCTAGTATCATTTCACGGTTGTAGTTGAGACTTTCAGAGGAAATTCTATGAACTCACACATCCAGTGCAGTCAAAGGACCTGCCATAGATACAATATCCATTTGCATTTCAGCAATAGAACCTTAGGATATTGCTTTTTTTTTCGAACCATGCAGGAGGACTGCATGTGTTTTTTCTTGGAATCTTTGGATATTGTTTGACTGCGGTTTACCAAAGTTTCATAAACTCGCTCGAATTTATGCTTGTCTCAACCAATTGACTGATCATTATCTCCTCACATAGCAACCGCTGGTGTTGCTATTCATCAGTGGGGCAGTTTACAAGCAAAAAAGAACAGATACACAATGCACCGTGTTTTTCACCAGCGCAATCACCTCTCATGCCCACAAAAAACCAGGGCATGTTATGCCATGTATGCGACCAGAAGAACACTATACACAGGCTATAAACATTAGTGATGTACATTTACAGGTGGTATCTTGGAACACTGACATCCATTACCTTCGCCTGATCAAGATACCCCATGTTCAGGCCCAGATTGCAAGCGACGACATGGAGAGCGCGCCAAGGAACAGGGCAACATATGCCACCAACTGCCGCCGCGGCGTCCCTGTCATTTTCCCACCCAAGAAGTCAGCAGCTATGAGATCCACCAGCGCCATGTATATGAGTATGCCAGCTGACACAGCATCGAGGACGCCTTCAACCACTAGAGCCCTGGGGCTATTGGCGTTGTAGAATGAGGCTAAACCAGCCCCAGCAGCGATACCCGTCGGGGTTGTGATGGCAAAAAAGGATGCCATCATAGCTGCTGAAAGGTTCTTAAACTGTGCCTGTTGGACAATAAATTGGTCATGTGTCAAATTTGATAATCAAGAGAACAGTACTGTCAGATGATAAGCAACCCCACACAATCATCACATTACCCACACAGTCAACACATCTGATGGGAGAACAATATAACATAAACCAATGAGGAACTCGTGGCGTTATCATCTATTAGTTTATTACAGAGGTCAACAGTTCACTCGAAATGTATATCAGTATCATTTTAGATAAGTTCAAAAACAGGTATTTAGAAGGTAAACAAGTACAACAAAACAATACTTTTAGAAACATCAAAGAATGGCATGGGGACATGTGGACGGTAATGTAAGGTGAGAACTCCTGATGTTGCATATACTGGTATAAAAGAAACCTATTTGGATGATCACTACGCAAACAGTGGAACAGTGTAAAGAAGCACACTTCGCCAAATATCACATTAAGCAATTTGAGAACAAATTGGACTTTCCCACAAATAAGAAATCAAGCCAAATGAGTTGAGCAGCATACAGTTGCTATTACAGAATGCCAGCCAGCTAATGTCACATCGACTTAAAATTTGAAAAGCATACTGGTACTAATATGATTTAGCTGTACCAGCTAATTATATCAAACAACAGAGATAGATACTGAAAATAGCAGGAAAGTTAAATGGGACTAGGGAACTTGCTGTACAAGAAGCAAACTACATTAAAAGAAGATCAATAATTTGGAATGAAGTAATATACTATATGCAGAAGTTTATCTACATACTATCGAGTGTATGCATGTTGGTCTGATGACGTGCAACTAAATGGTTGATAATTTCCACTCGTCATACCAACTGGACAAAGGGTAATTTCTTCGACAATATTTTGATTTTAAATTTATTACGTATTCTAAAACTGAGATAAGCTAGTGAGAGAACATCCGCACATCACAGCTCAAATTTAAAGTAGGTAGACCCTGTATTCGTGAAGGTCAGATCCTCCATCCAATTACTAAGGGTGCAATGCCTGACATAAAAAACTTAGAACTGCCTGCAAACTCGACTAGTAACTTGCTAGATTTAACTGGGTCTAACATCATCTAGGGGTGGACAGTGCTTATGCTACAAGGGCTGCAGCCAAACCCGGATGGATGCTCTATGTAATGAACTGATAATTCTGAAGTTCTACCTTCTTGATATTTCCTTCTGGCAATGAAAGTATTGATGTTTCTGAAGTTCTAATTCCTAAATTTGAAGTTTGTAAGTTGTCATTCTTTTCTGTTGCATGTGATGCTAGAATTCACAACTATAAATACTAAGGTTCGAGCGATAGTCGTTATCATAGGTTCACGCCAGCAGAAGGTTGAATCACTACACGAAAATGAAAGTCCACATTGACATTGATATAGTGCAAAAATAGATGCAGCAAAGTGCAGACATCAGTAGTAATTGTGATCGTCCAAACAATTTCATTTCCGTTGTAATCGTCACACAATCATGCAACATATTTATCTTACCAATCCATGTTGAATTCCTCACCTGCGCAATGCACCCACCAAGGGCAAAACCCTCGAAGAATTGGTGGAAAGATAGCGCCGCCACTAGCGGCCTTATTGTGCAGGGGCTCCTTGACACCCCTAGCGACAGTCCGATGATCACAGAGTGTGACACGATCCCCATCTCCAGTATCTACAAGTTCCAAAATCAATACTATATACGAATGCACTGCCCAAACACTTGAGTGAATCCAGTGAAGAATGAAGAGATAAACCACCTGTGACACCACGACGGAGCGCACGTGCTCTGACACCTCCCCCTCGCGTCCTTCCAGCTCGTGACCATGGGAGTGGCCGTGCGAATGGGAGTGGGGTTGCAAGAGCGGGGCCTTGCGATCATCCTCCTGTACGATGGTGACCACAGTGATGTCCTCGTCGCTGGCACTGGCAGAGGTGGACGCAGCGAGCGCAGCAGCGGCGTCGGCCTTGACCCTCGCTACCTCGGCGCGGTGTTTGGTCTCGTAGAACCTGGTGACCAAAACGTCGAGAACCAGCGTGGCGAGAGCGGCGAGCATGGCGACGAACCCGGGGAACGGGAACCGGCGCCAGGGCGCGGCGGGGAGGCACGGGTTGGAGAGCGCGCGCTCGGCGTCGTGCAGCATGTGGACGAACCCCGTGGCAAGGATTACGCCGGCCGCGAAAGCCTTGGCGGCGACGAACACGGCGCTGCCGGTCCGCACCGCGCGGCGCTTCCGCCCCACGAGCGGTAGGCCCACCCCTATCACCCCGGACACCAGTATCGCGGCCATGGCGACCCACTTGAGCCTCAGCACCGCCGCGTCGTCCCGGCACCCCGCCCCCTCGGCCTTCTCCACCTCTTCCGCGCAGGTCGCCGCCGACAGCGAGCCCGCGATAAACCCTGCGCGCCATGACACAATTCTCAATCTCGATCAGGACAAACACCGCAAGAAAACGTAATGCTCGAAAATCAATCTAATTTACCGTTGCTTTTACTCAAAAGTTCGGCGACGTGCCGGCGGAAGCCATCGAGAACCACCATGGCTGGAGAATCCCGAACGGAACTGAATTCCTCGATGACAAAAAAGTGTCGGAAGGGATCGATTCTTTAACCCCTTGGCTCCGCCTTTCTTTTGCTGCGGTGGGTGCCTTGCTTCGTTCGCACGTACGAGCGCGCGGAGTGGCGACTGGAGAGAGAAGGGCGCCCGCCCGAAGTCGTAGGGGAGAGAGAGAGAGAGAGAGAGAGAGAGAGGTTGGGGGGATGTCGTCATGGTGGCACTGCGCCAAACAGCGGGGGCATAGCCGCATAGGTAGAGCGGACGCGATCCGTCGACGCCACCGCCGATGTGGACGGTGACAATTTCACTTCACCTGGCGCCGAAGGTCACGTTTCGCTGATAAGTAGGCCCTATTGTTCTGCAGTACCGGGCCAACTGTCCTTTGTCGGGAAAAAGCGCGACGGATAAATGCGTTCGTAGGTAGGGTCCACTGACCGCTGTTGCGCCCGCCGTCGATTCGAGCGGCGGACGGCCGAGATCGTGCTGCATCACCGTGGGGTTTAAATACTTCGGGTCCCACACACGGGAAGGGCTCCTGCTTGCCCGCCCGGTCTTGGTGATGCCAAATGACTGCCATGTGGGCCACAATGCTTCGGGCCCTTTGGTCAGTCGATTCAGGAGGGATGAACCTGGTCGCGTGTTGGCGCTGAGGGACAGAGTCGTGCGGGGTGGGAAACGATGTCGACATAGTGACGCTACAAGGATCGCGGATCCAGGTGGCGGTTGGTCTTTCTGAGGCCCGCAACCGCTATCAGCGTTTTGTTTGGGTTCAGCTCGTTAATCTTCATACGGATAGGCTGTAGCCTGCCTACGGGCTATTTTGGCAGTACGCGTACACTCTTCGTTTCTGGGCCGGCCTACTTAACATTTTCTCTATCGCTGTTATGTCTTTTTTCCTTTTTTTTTTCCTTGCCCGGGTTCCACTATGTATCGCTTCTAGCGAGTCCTATCCCCGTATCGCAGCTGCAAGTTGATTCCATACGAAAGGCCCTATAGACTGCGCGGCCCACGTAAATAACAATGGCTCTACCTTGTCAACTGGCGCGGGCATGGTAATAAGGGCATCCGCACCGACCCGATCCAAACCAAATGATCCCTTTTTTTACGTTTGGATTAGGCCGCGGTCGTTTTTGTCGTGGTCCGGCCTGTCCAACAAGCCGCGTCTGGCCAACAGCCATGCCGATTTTTTTTCGAAATTCAAACCGAGATAATTCGCGCTAAAACTAGCAAAGTTCGTACATATTTAGATATAATTTTAATTCAAAATATAAAAGACGAAAAGCCCTAGCTATCGATCTTCCCGCCACCACGTCCATCTATGAATCGACGTCGATGTACTCCAGCGGCGTCTAGAGGTGCGTCGATGGCAGGCGCGGGTTGGTCGATCACCTGGCCAGGCGACGCTGGCCACGCATCCTGGTACTCCAGAGGCAGGTGCGCGGCGACGATGTGGCCTCTACTCCTCCTTGACGACGTTGTCGAGGTCGTCGTCGCCAAGCTCAGCGTCGGAGTGGTTGACGACGCCGTCATCGTCGGGATCGAAGACGGAGAGGGTACGGGACCCCCACGGCTCGAACTCGCCGAGGAAGGAGCTCGCGCGTCGCGCCGTGTGCTCCCACTCTAGGAACTGCTTCCAGCACCGCATGTTCTGGTAGGCGCGACCCTACCAGAGGGCCGGCGAGAGCTTGCGGATACGGCGGGCGATCTCCTCCTCCAGTCTAAGTCCTGGAGTTAGGCTTCTATCAGTACTCTCGCACATCTGGACGTCAGGATTATCTTCGAGATCCATGTCATCTTGTGGTTCTGGAGAGTTTTCTCTGGATCCCTCCTCCGTACTGATGTGCGGGCTTTGATCCATGACTTCTCCTTCTTCCACGGTCTTGGAGTTGAATTTCTCTTCATATTCCGCGAAAAACTTTCGGATATCTACCGATGTCATGGAGTCATCCGAGGATGCCAGTAAGTCGATGTTTGTTCCAATTGTCTCTAGCACCGAGTCGTTGTCGTTTCCAGCATCGGCAGAGCCGGATCCAGATCCGATGTACCCGACAAAGTGCGATGCGTGCGTCCTGAGGCGGTTGCGGATTTTTTTGTTTGCTTCCTCGAAACACTTGATGGTTTGAAGGATCTCCTCCATTCCGGCGTCATGCAGCATCATACGCCTCAACGTGGGCCTCAAGAACGATTGTTCCACTCCGGCATCGACAGAGTCGGATCTAGAGTTGTAGTGTAACACCCTCGAATCGGCCCTATGCAATTTTTAGCCCTTTCCGCCAAACCCGCATAGAAACAATTCAAGGACGCCCACCAGGCACTTTCGTGCGGGTGGAAAACGAAGTAATACCATTACACAACAGTCCTCGATGGGACCCACATAACATATATATATATACAGCACGACTCCAAGAGTCAAGAATACAGATATACACTACAAAGATCTGAATCACCTTGAAAACGATACAGCGTCCGAGTACGGACAAGATGCAAATGGGGCTAAGAGCCCTGAAGAATAACCAATGGCGTCCATAACCCTGCCCAGGCCAAGCCGGAAGGGTAACCCTGCTAACGACGTCGATCTCAAACCTGCTAAAACAAAAGGGGTGACGACAAAGGGCAAAGGAAAAAGAGGAGCGTCAGTACTGAGGCCAGTACATGGCGAGGCTAGAATTCGGCGGTCCTCGCCTACACAGGTATGGTGGACTGAAGCGGCAGCGCAGCGACACTAGACAGCCTATAGAGACTCTGTAATACTGGCGACTATTAGAGAGGGGTAAGAAAGACCTATTCGGATCCAACCTGATACTAACTCCAAACATACCCATCCTGGTATTTCCCCCTCGAGACCAAACGAGGAAGTCGGACCAAGCAACTCACACAGTTGGCAGTTTTACTCATTCCATTATAGTTGCAGCATTTACTAGTCAGATATAAATAGCAGGAGTCATCCTGATAGCATAAGTAGTGGGCAGTTTTTGTTAACATTCCGTTGTAGTTGGAACATTTACTAGTCAGATATAATTGTCCCGAGGAATCCCAAAACCCAGCAGTTGTTGGCACTTTTATCACATTCCATTGGAGTTGCAATACTTACTAGGCAGATATAACAAGACACAAGGAACCCCAGCTCCACCAGTTGTTGGCATTTTTAATATCCATTCCGTTGTATTTGAATCTGATTACTAGTCACATATTAAGTCAAATTTATAGCACTACTTTAGTTATGCTTGTCTATGATCAAGATACTGTGCTCCGAGTCGTCCATAACCGCGGACACGACTTTCAGAAAGTTTTACCCTGCAGGGGTGCACAAATAGCAACACACACTCGATTAACCTCGGAAAAACCAACTCAAAACCCAACGAGGCTTTCATGACAAAGCAATCACAGGATTCATAAATATTTCAGGGGGCCACCCCATTAAGCTACCCGCAACGAAGTTGGCCGGCTCCGAGACGGACCCAAGGTTTGCGTCAATGGCTTTAAACGACTGGGAACCCGAAAACGTGACTGGGCTTGTCGATATCGCGAAAACACTCCGCATCCAAAACAGTACAGGTGCCCCACGCACAATCTTAATAAAACAGTAACATGGCATAAGTACATGATAGTAAATAAAACCCCAAACTAGTTTGTGGCCCCAAGAAATAGAAATGAATCAAGCTCTGGCTCAGGGGGATTCCATAGGGTCTCCCGGATGTGGATAGTGCGAATAGTCAAGGAACAGGTATCAAGTACTCGGGACCTACGGGACACAAGTGGACATAAAAACCAAATAGCCTATATTGCCCACCTGTGCCTCTTTCATTAGTTATTCCAACAATTTAATAGTTGTATTTAAAGTCATGATCATCTCCACCATAAACATCTACCAGCATTCCAACAACTGTGGTACTTGACAACACGAGATCGCACCTGAGCACGCAACTACGACTCGCAAGGCTAGCTATCTACCAAACGCAAGTAATAGGAGGTGTCCAAGGCAATATAGAAGCTGCACGGGATATAACTGGTGTACGGAAACTAAAGCATTGTGACAGAGATAGCAATAGATCAACAGGAGGAAGTAAAGACTATAAATACAAAATAGGTAGAAAGAGGGAGAATGCTCGCCTGGGAAACATAGCAGAAGATACATTATCCGAAGGACTTGTCGATACTCGCATCAACTCATCGGCCTAATCCACGAAGAAGCAAACAATCTGGGTTCGGAAGATCTTGGGTTCCGGGGGGTTCGGGTCTGGACTCAAGGTTTGATGGGGACGGCGGGGATCGGATACAAGATGGAGAACTTGTCGTGTCGTGACGGAGAACTTGGTTCCAAGCGGTCGATCTTGCCGTCGATGGCGAACTCGAATGGATTGGGTACCGGTGGTCTTCGGGCTCGTGTCGGGGAACTGGATGTCCGTGACGGCGAACTCGGTGTTCCACGTGAAGTACTTGTCGTTCCGATGGCGATCTTGGCGGTCTTCGGATCCGGGTCTTGGCAGCGATGAAGAAGATCATGTCGTTCTGAGGGGTTCGGGTTCCGGGAAGGAGATCATGGCGTTCCATGACGACGATCTTTGGATCCACGAAAGGAGGTCTTGCGTGTTCCGTGATGTAAGACTTGGGCCACCGGGTCATCAACTCTGGGAAGGAGATCTTGTCGCTCGGTGTCGCGTAGGAGAACTCACTGTCTTGCGGCTTCCGAGATCATCGCCTTCGGATTCCGAGTGTTGATGACGAACTTGGATCAGTGTCGGTCTGGGAGGTAGATCTTGGCGTGCTGTGTCGAAGCCGCTCTGATTGGCATCCTCATCGTTCCGACTTTCATTGTCGGTGTTGCTCTCGAGTGGCACCGGTGGTGGATGAACTTGACGGGTCATGGCGGTCCTGGCATTCCGGGAATCTTCGGTTCGAGGGTCTCGACGTCCTAGGGTCCGTGGTTGGAGAACTTGGCTATACGCGTCGGGGATCTTGGGTACACCGGCTTCCATCTTGTGTTTACGGGAGTATCATCTTCATGTCAGCACGAAAACACCACTGGCACCACATCACAAATCCAAATCCTCGCGGTACATCCTGTTGAGCCAAACACATGGGCATAGCATCGAACACTTTAAACGCGCGGGGCAGTCGAGTCGTCGTCGAACTTGGGAGGCCGTACAGCAGGGGTCGCGGACGAGCACGACGCAGCGACGGGGACAGGTGACAAGCGGAGGACGGCGGCCATGGTGACGGATGCGGCTAGGGGACGAGCTCTCAAGCGACGCCAAGGTCACGTGACGGGGAGAAGGAAGCCAGGGAACGGGCGACGGTGGCGGTGACCAAGCCTGGAGGCGCACATCAGGGGACTGCGGTGCTGCAGGGACCTGACGAGCGGGGCCACGAGGCAGAGATGCACTAGGGGCGTAGCTCGAGCGGCACGTGGGCCGGAGGAAGATGGTGGGGTGGAGGTTGAGGCAGAAGAGCACGGCCGGACACGGCGTTGAGGAGGCAGGGCCACGTCCGCGGACAGGAGGCGACGACGCCCGCAGGGGCTCGCCCGGCGCAACAGGAGGTGAGGGAGACGGGGGGCCCCGGTGGCTGCGGAGGAGAGCTCGGCAGACAGGAGACCTGGGGCGCGGCCGGAGCAGAGGGGGCCCGAGGCGGGGGAAGGAGACAGCACCGGAGGCTGGCGGCGCTCGCACGGGCGGGAAGAGAGCGAGCCCGGGCGACGGCGGTTGGAGACAAAGGACGCGCTCGCGGTAGGAGGGGGCGACGCGGCAAGGAGGTGGGCCTGGCGACAGAGATGGTGGCGTTTGGGGGCGAGGATCGAGCCGAGGGGAGGGAGGAGGCGTGCGGAGATTGCGGGCGATAGGATCCAACGCAGGAGCGTTGTCGGTGGGTGGGGTCGGGCGCGAGGAGCAGGCGTCGTGGGCATCTCGCCTCGCACAGGGTGAGTGCGGGATCGAGCGTCGAGGGTGGGTGGTTGACCAAGCGTGTCGCGCTACAGCGCACGGGGCCAGGCGCTGGGTCGGCTCACGCGTCGACCGCGTGCGGGGTGGGGCGGTTGCGGCTGCACGCGCGTTGCGTCGGGTAGTGGGTAGGTGGCTGCTGCACGGGGTGAGGTGGGGCCAGGCGGGGACCAGGTGGTGTGGGGGCGAGTGCAGGTGGCGCGCGGGTGGAGGCGTGCGTGCTGCATGAGCTGGTGGTGGGCGGGTGCACCAGGGAGAGTGGCGGCGGCAGGGGAGTAGGTGGGGTGATGATCTAGGTTTTTAGGGTTTGACTAGATTAGGTTAGGGCTTGGTTTGGGCCGGGCCTGCCAGGTAGTAGGTAGCCTGGCCTACAGGCGGGGCTGCCTCCCTGGACAAAAACATGTTTATATATTTTATTTTTAAAAGATTTTTGCAAATAGTTTTTAGACAAACCAAAGATCTAAAAAAGACCAGGGTTTGTATTTGAAATAAAAGGGAGGGATTAATGTAGAAAACAAAATAGGGCTTTTAGTAAAATAGTTTCAGGCAAAAGATATGTATGATGGCATGATGATGCTCAAATGCAATGTGGCATGATGACATGAGCATGCTATCATGATGATGCACAGAGACAAAACACAGCGATTTTCTAGTAGTGGTTTTAGTGGGATGCCACAATTCGACACCACTAACAATGGATCTCGCCCTCGAGATCCGCCTCATGGTACTGGGGAGAAGGCTGATGATCGGATTCTTCTCGCTTCGTGTAGATCCTCGCGACACCACTAATAAAGATTCTTGATCCATCTTGAAATCGGCGACACCACCAACAAGGTGTCGTTGCTCACATTGTCGAGAGAACACTCCGGGAAACAAAGGACGAAGGTAAAGGTATCCACAAATAAAACCACCTCTAACTTCGATAGAAAGAGAGAACCGATGCATTCTCATCCACTTCAATGTACACGAGCAAAAAGAGTGAGTAGTCGGCATGGGGGCCAATCCATCACGCACCCAAACTATTACTCCGCACAATCAGTAGAAAAGCGTGTAACCATTCTCGGAATCAGACTGAAGATCTCGACAAGCAAGGTTCAGAACAAAGAAGTGATGCAGGATCTGCATCGGATCTGGTGTAGATGATGTCGTCGCGTCGGAAAACACCAAAAGGTACAACAAGAAACAGAGAGAAGTCCAACAGATGAAGGATTCCTCAGATAGCACGAAGACCGGATGTAGAAGCACCGTTACCAAAGGAGGAAGCGAAACCCTAAAGGTACGACGGAAAACCAACCACGAGAATTCCTGGACTCGAAGAAAAGATAAGAGAGCAGATTCAAAATACGCAGAGATAAGAGGAGAACATCAGAGGGGTAAGGAGTAAAATCAGACCTAATCAGATCTATCCAACCGATTTTTGCAAAACAGTTTTAACACTCTACTTCGACCATTAGCTAGGGTATCCTACAGGCTGGACCAATGGGGTATCGCAACTTCTGAGCTCTGATACCACTCTGTAACACCCTCGAATCGGCCCTATGCAAGTTTTAGCCCTTTCCGCCAAACCCGCATAGAAACGATTCAAGGACGCCTACCAGGCACTTTCGTGCGGGTGGAAAACAAAGTAATACCATTACACAACAGTCCTCGATGGGACCCACAGAACAGATATATATATATATATATACATCACGACTCCAAGAGTCAAGAATACAGATATACACTACAAAGATCTGAATCACCTTGAAAACGATACAGCGTCCGAGTACGGACAAGATGCAAATGGGCTAAGAGCCCTGAAGAATAACCAATGGCGTCCATAACCCTGCCCAGGCCAAGCCAGAAGGGTAACCCTGCTAACGACGTCGATCTCAAACCTGCTAAAACAAAAGGGGTGCCGACAAAGGGAAAAGGAAAAAGATGAGCGTCAGTACTGAGGCCAGTACATGGAGAGGCTAGAATTCGGCGGTCCTCGCCTACACAAGTATGGTGGACTGAAGCGGCAGCGCAGCGACACTAGACAGCCTATAGAGACTCTGTAATACTGGCGACTATTAGAGAGGGGTAAGAAAGACCTATTCGGATCCAACCTGATACTAACTCCAAACATATCCATCCTGGTATTTCCCCCTCGAGACCAAACGAGGAAGTCAGACCAAGGAACTCACACAGTTGGCAGTTTTACTCATTCCATTATAGTTGCAGCATTTACTAGTCAGATATAAATAGCAGGAGTCATCCTGATAGCATAAGTAGTGGGCAGTTTTTGTTAACATTCTATTGTAGTTGGAACATTTACTAGTCAGATATAATTGTCCTGAGGAATCCCAAAACCCAGCAGTTGTTGGCACTTTTATCACATTCCATTGGAGTTGCAATACTTACTAGGAAGATATAACAAGACACAAGGAACCCCAGCTCCACCAGTTGTTGGCATTTTTAATATCCATTCCGTTGTATTTGAATCTGATTACTAGTCACATATTAAGTCAAATTTATAGCACTACTTTAGTTATGCTTGTCTATGATCAAGATACCGTGCTCCGAGTCGTCCATAACCGCGGACACGGCTTTCAGAAAGTTTTACCCTGCAGGGGTGCACAAATAGAAACACACACTCGATCAACCTCGGAAAAACCAACTCAAAACCCAACGAGGCTTTCATGACAAAGCAATCACAGGATTCATAAATATTTCAGGGGGCCACCCCATTAAGCTACCTGCAACGAAGTTGGCCGGCTCCGAGACGGACCCAAGGTTTGCGTCAATGGCTTTAAACGACTGGGAACCCGAAAATGTGACTGGGCTTGTCGATATCGCGAAAACACTCTGCATCCAAAACAGTACAGGTGCCCCACGCACAATCTTAATAAAACAGTAACATGGCATAAGTACATGATAGTAAATAAAACCCCAAACTAGTTTGTGGCCCCAAGAAATAGAAATGAATCAAGCTCTGGCTCAGGGGGATTCCATAGGCTCTCCCGGATGTGGATAGTGCGAATAGTCAAGAAACAGGTATCAAGTACTCGGGGCCTACGGGACACAAGTGGACATAAAAACCAAATAGCCTATATTGCCCACCGGTGCCTCTTTCATTAGTTATCCCAACAATTTAATAGTTGTATTTAAAGTCATGATCATCTCCACCATAAACATTTGCCAGCATTCCAACAACTGTGGTACTTGACAACACGAGATCGCACATGAGCACGCAACTACGACTCGCAAGGCCAACTATCTACCAAACACAGGTAATAGGAGGTGTCCAAGGCAATATCAAAGCTGCACGGGATATAACTGGTGTACGGAAACTAAAGCATCGTGACACGGATAGCAATAGATCAACAGGAGGAAGTAAAGACTATAAATGCAAAATAGGTAGAAAGAGGGAGAATGCTCGCCTAGGAAACATAGCCGAAGATACATTATCCGAAGGACTTGTCGATACTCGCATCAACTCATCGGCCTAATCCGCGAAGAAGCAAACAATCTGGGTTCGTAAGATCTTGGGTTCCGGGGGGTTCGGGTCTGGACTCAAGGTTTGATGGGGACGGCGGGGATCGGATACAAGATGGAGAACTTGTCGTGTCGTGACGGAGAACTTGGTTCCAAGCGGTCGATCTTGCCGTCGATGGCGAACTCAAATGGATCGGGTACCGGTGGTCTTCGGGCTCGTGTCAGGGAACTGGATGTCCGTGACGGCGAACTCGGTGTTCCGCGGTGAAGTACTTGTTGTTCCGGTGGCGATCTTGGCGGTCTTCGGATCCGGGTCTTGGCGGCGATGAAGAAGATCATGTCGTTCTGAGGGGTTTGGGTTCCGGGAAGGAGATCATGGCGTTCCATGACGACGATCTTCAGATCCATGAAAGGAGGTCTTGCGTGTTCCGTGATGTAAGACTTAGGCCACCGGGTCATCAACTCCGGGAAGGAGATCTTGTCGCTCGGTGTCGCGTAGGAGAACTCACTGTCTTGCGGCTTCCGAGATCATCGCCTTCGGATTCCGAGTGTTGATGACGAACTTGGATCAGCGTCGGGTCTGGGAGGTAGATCTTGGCGTGCCGTGTCGAAGCCGCTCTGATTGGCATCCTCATCGTTCCGACTTTCATTGTCGGTGTCGCTCTCGAGTGGTGCCGGTGGTGGATGAACTTGACGGGTCATGGCGGTCCTGGCATTCCGGGAATCTTCGGTTCGAGGGTCTCGACGTCCTAGGGTCCATGGTCGGAGAACTTGGCGATACGCGTCGGGGATCTTGGGTACACCGGTTCCATCTTGTGTTTACGGGAGTATCATCTTCATGTCAGCACGAAAACACCACTGGCACCACATCACAAATCCAAATCCTCGCGGAACATCCTGTTGAGCCAAACACATGGGCATAGCATCGAACACTTTAAACGCGCGGGGCAGTCGAGTCGTCGTCGAACTTGGGAGGCCGTACAGCAAGGGTCACGGACGAGCACGACGCAGCGACGGGGATAGGTGACAGGCGGAGGACGGCGGCCATGGCGACGGATGCGGCTCGGGGACGAGCTCTCAGGCGGCGCCAAGGTCACGCGACGGGGAGAAGGAAGCCAGGGAACGTGCGGCGGTGGCGGTGACCAAGCCTGGAGGCGCACATCGCGGGACTGCGATGTTGTAGGGACCCGACGAGCAGGGCCTCGAGGCAGAGATGCACTAGGGGCGGAGCTCGAGCGACACGCGGGCCGGAGGAAGATGGTGGGGTGGAGGTTGAGGCAGAAGAGCACGGCCGGACACGGCGTTGAGGAGGTAGGGCCACGTCCGCGGACAGGGGGTGACGACACCCGCAGGGGCTCGCCCGACGCAGCAGGAGGTGAGGGAGACGGGGGCCCCGGTGGCTGCGGAGGAGAGCTCAGCGGCGAGAAGACCTAGGGCACGGCCGGAGCAGAGGGGGCCCGAGGCGAGGGAAGGAGACGGCACCGGAGGCTGGCGGCGCTCGCACGGGCGGGAAGAGAGCGAGCCCGGGCGATGGCGGTTGGAGACGGAGGATGCGCTCGCGGTAGGAGGGGGCGACGCGGCGAGGAGGTGGGCCTGGCGGCGGAGATGGTGGCGTTCGGTGGCGAGGATCGAGCCAAGGGGAAGAAGGAGGCGTGCGGAGATTGCGGGCGATAGGATCCAACGCAGGAGCGTTGTCAGTGGGTGGGGTCGGGCGCGAGGAGCAGGCGTCGTGGGCATCTCGCCTCGCACGGGGTGAGTGCGGGATCGAGCATCGAGGGTGGGCGGTTAACCGAGCGTGTCGCGCTACAGCGCGCGGGGCCAGGCGCTAGGTCGGCTCACGCGTCGACCGCGTGCGGGGTGGGGCGGTTGCAGCTGCGCGCGCGTTGCGTCGGGTAGTGGGTAGGTGGCTGCTGCACGGGGTGAGGTGGGGCCAGGCGGGGACCAGGTGGTGTGGGGGCGAGTGCAGGTGGCGCGCGAGTGGAGGCGTGTGTGCTGCGTGAGCTGGTGGTGGGCAGGTGCACCAGGGAGGGTGGCGGCGGCAGGGGAGTAGGTGGGGTGTTGATCTAGGTTTTTAGGGTTTGACTAGATTAGGTTAGGGTTTGGTTTGGGCCGGGCCTGCCAGGTAGTACGTAGCCTGGCCTACAGGCTCGACTGCCTCCCTGGACAAAAACATGTTTATATATTTTATTTTTAAAAGATTTTTGCAAATAGCTTTTAGACAAACCAAAGATCTAAAAAAGACCAGGGTTTGTATTTGAAATAAAAGGAAGGCATTAATGTAGAAAACAAAATAGGGCTTTTAGTAAAATAGTTTCAAGCAAAAGATATGCATGATGACATGATGATGCTCAAATGCAATGTGGCATTATGACATGAGCATGCTATCATGATGATGCACAGAGACAAAACACAGCGATTTTCTAGTAGTGGTTTTAGCGAGATGCCACATGTAGCTACTTTGATATTCCTGAGCTTTGACCCCTTTGGAGAGAGCCTCCTGAGATTCGATCTCCTTGGGGAGATCCGCTTCAGGTTTAGCCTCCACAGGGAGATCTTCTTCAGATTCGATCTTCTTCACTATCTCTGCTTCATGTGCGGGCTGGGTGGGATTAGGGTTTTCTGAGACCTGAAATCCTGTCGCTTCCATGAACAAAGTGGATCCAGAAAGTTCTTCCGCCTCTATCATCACCGCTTGGGTGGGTTGGGCGGGTTCAGTGAAGCCGACGTAGACGTCGATCTCGCCGAAAGACATGATGGTGTAGGTGGTCACAGGTTCCCTAGCCAGAATCCAAGTTTCTTCGAGAAGGACAAGAGGGATGTCGCTGGCATAGAGGACCATGTTGGAAATATGCCCTAGAGACAAATAATAATAAGGATTATTATCATGTTTCATAAAGTTTATGATTAAGTTTTATATCATGCTATAACTGTATTGAAAGGAAACGTCAATACACGTGTGATATATAAACAACCATGGGTTCTCGGTGAAACTCTAGTCACTGGTTCATTCGTTAACAGATGATCAAGGTTTCCTGATCATGTGGCATTTATGCCAGTTGAAAATGGATTCAACTCATTCTGAGAATGAGATGATGAACCAATACCCAAACTAAACATTGTGACCCGATCATGTCACAAAGTTCAAGTTATGATGATTAGAATAGACCTCGTAGACTATTCCTTAGACCGTGAGGCTATATTAATCACTGTCTCCCAAGAGTGCTTAGATAGCATCAAACGTCACTTGGTAATACAGTGATCATAAAGGTGTGTTCAGGTATTCGGAGGAACGGTAGAGGCAATATATGTCAAGAGCAGGATTTGTCCATCCGCGTGACGGAAAGATACTCGAAACAAGTTATGTCCAATAGCTACGCAACATGTGATTTGATCACAGGGATATCACTTGTCAAAACAAGTCAAGTAACATTGTTCGGTAACGATATTGAATATGACATGGTGATGTCATTGATCAGATCTCGGGCAATGCAAATATCAAGAGACAAAAGGAATAAGACACGACTGTCCCGATTCAAACGACGAAAGATCTTCGTGGAATGCACAGGTAAGGGTGGGCATTCGGTTTTAACCGAAAGATTGGTTCGGTTTTTCGGTTTACTTTTAATTTGGTTAATAGGAAAAGGCAACCGAAATTATTTCGGTTTTATAGTTAACCAGTAGTTCGGTTACCTGAGAAATTCGGTTCGATGTTTGGTTTTAACCGATATGACCAAGAGACTTGCCGAGTCACTGCAATAGTGTACAATCATACACCAACGTCCTCGAACCATACGTACATGCACTAGTCAAGACGCCAAGTACTACATGGCTAGCCTCTTTTTAAACTTTGGTACATGGCTAGCTTTAAAAAAAAATCAGTACATGGGTAGCTGACGTTAGCTGAAATCATGTGTAGCAAAAAAAGGAATGGTTGTGAGGAGCCGAGAATCAGGGAGACATGCGTTACCGTGAGTGCATGGAGCTGGCCTAGCAGGCATGCGTTTTAAACTGGAAACAGTACTACAACTCCCGTCGCGGAAAGCGTTGACGAAAGGTTTCCCTATCTCGCGTATGTATCTCGGTTTCTTCGGTTTTGTTGGTTAATTGAGTGTCAAAACCGAATTTACTTATTTGAATTCAGTTTATCATGTTTACCAACCGAAATTAGTCTCGGTTAATTTGGTTTCGGTTCCGCTTAAATCGGTTCGGTGCTCGGTTTTCAGTTTTTTATGCCCACCCCTATGCACAGGGGACACATGGCCATCCAGGTTCCTCTGTCGATCATTGGTCCGGAAGTGTCCCGACCCTGTCTGGAGTGTTCTCGAACCGTAGGTATCACGCTTAAGGGTTTGATGATGCTTAGAGAGTGTTTATAAGATTAGTAGAATCACAGAAGAAGAGAAGAGAGAAATTCAGAATGATTTTAATAAGTCTGGAGGATGTCCGGAGTGGAGGTGGAAGGTGTTCCATAGCCACGAAGATTGAATAATATGTGAATGAATGTTAAATAATAATTTAATCATTTATTCATAATTATTTAATAAAAGAGAAATCAATTTAATGGTCAAAGGGCTTAATGGGCCAAATCCCGGGGGAAGGCCCAAGAGGGGACCAAACCCCTAGGAGGGGCCTAGGGGGTGGCCGGCGGCCCTAGTGGGCCTACCCCACATGGGGCCCATGGTGGGGGTTGGCCGGCGCGCCTCCCCACCCCTCTCCCATGATTAGTCCCTCCTCGGGACTTTGAGGGAGGTAGTACCTCCCCCCTATATATAGTGGGGTATTTTGACCAGAAAACACAACACAATATTCAATAAAGGTTTCCTCACTTTTGGGGAGACCTCCAATTGATATCTCTTTCTCTCTCTCTCTCTCTCTCTCTCTCTCTCTCTCTCTCTCTCTTTCCTGTGACCGTGGTCCCAAGTTCAGACTGCACGAACGAGAGACATCTCCACCGCGAAGCGCCGTCGCGCTGCAGGATTTGGATCAAGGAGCTCTACTTCCGCAACTGCTGCTGGATTGAGGAAGCGGGAGTCAACGCCAGGCACTGTATGCATGTAACTCCCCGCGAGGTGTCACACTTGAGGCACTAGGAGTCGTTGGAGCCGCAGGAGCGCAAGGACTTCATCACGACCTTGAGGTCAGCTTTGGCTCGTCTACATCAACCACGCTCTCCTAAGTGTTGACAACGTTTTTCGGTCTTTAAGGGTAAGTTTGTGAAAAACCCCTCCCGTTACTGCATTACTAATAGATAGGTCCTGACAGCTGATACATTGCAAATGTATCTATAATTTTTGATGTTTCATGCTTGGTTATATCTACTTTCTTGTGTTTTGTCCACACTTTGGAGTATTTTTCATATAATTTCTTGGACTAACCTATTAACAAGAGCCACAGTGCCAGCTGCCTGTTTTCTGCTGTTTTTGGTTCCAGGAAAGTCAGAAAATGAATATTCTCGGAATTAAACGGGACAAAAACCAAAAATCCTATTTCACTAGAAGACTCCCGTAGCCAGAATATGAGACGGAGTGGGGCTGGGGCCTAGCCACACCACCTGGCCGCGCGCGCTGGGCCTGGCCGCGCCAGGGGGTGGTCTGGCCGCCCCAGACTCCCCCTCAGTCTCCCTCTTCGCCTATAAGTTGCTTTCTGACCTAAAAACTCACGGGGGGTTCGACGTTTTTCCAGAAGGAGTTCCGCTCCGCCGCCACCATCAGATTCCACAAAACAGCACCAGAAACTCCGTTTTGGCACCCTACCGGGACGGGTAATTGGAGGAGATCATCGCCATCATCATCACCACCGCTTCTCCATCGACCATCCATGTTTCCCCCATCTATGAGTGAGTAATACCCCGCTGTAGGCTATGGGGATGGTAGGGATTGGATGAGATCGTTCATGTAATGGCATCAGATTGTTAGGGCATGGTGCCTAGTATCTTTTATTAGTGCTTTATGACTTTGTTGCGACTTGTTATGCTTAATGCTTGTCACTAGGGCCCGAGTGCCATGATTTCAGATCTGAACATGTTATTGATTCATTATGATAGTATTGTTTTTGGTCTTATCTACAAGTTGTATACACACATTGTTGTCCGGAACCAATGGCCCCGAAGTGACAGAAATCAGGATAACCGGAGGGAATGGCTTTGATGTGAGGATCACATGTGTTCATGGAGTGTTAATGCTTTGCTCCGGTGCTCTATTAAAAGGAGCACCTTAATTGCCAGTAGTTCCCTTGAGGCCCCGCTGCAAACGGGCTGGCAGGACAAAATATGTTGTGCAAGTTCTTATTGCGAGCACGTATGACTATATATGGACACATGCCTAGGATTATCTAGTACTTGGATGCTTATGCTTATTTATCTGCAATTGCCCTATGTTCTGATTGCTATGTGAATTGTCTTGTCCATGCAACGCCCGTCCATCCATCCCTATGTCTACCGCACTCGAATCCTACTGTTTACTGCTATTGTTATTGCTATCTTTACTTTACTATTGCTGCTACTTTACTATTCCTACTACAAAACTGTTGCTACTGATAAACTGTTGTGAGCAAGATTGTTTCCAGGTGTAGCTGAATTGACAACTCAGTTATTAAGGCTTATAAATATTCTTTGGCTCCCCTTGTGTCGAATCAATAAATTGGGTTTCACTTCCCTCGAAAATACTGCGATACACCCCCTATACTTGTGTGTCATCAAGACTATTTTCTGGCGCCGTTGCTGGGGAGCATAGCTTTATTTATCAAGTTCACTTGGATTCTCTATTGTTCGCTGTTATCCATCCATCATGGGTAAGTCTCGTGATGGCAAGGTTTCTATTTTACCATCCACTACAAGAAGAGGTACTGTTCTGAACACCTCTATTGCTCTTGATTCACCATCTGTTATGAGTAAGCTCGTTACACCACCACATACACACTACACACACTGCTACTACTGCTGAATCTGAAACTTCTGATACTTATGATGCTGATTCTACTGTGCTTGATAAGAGTGGTTCATTACATCCTTTCCTAGATGCTACGATTGCTAGAACTATAGCTGGAAATACTGAAACTCCTAATGAAGACACTGCTACACCTGTTAGTTCACCTGAGTCTAGTGAAAGTTATGATATAGAAGATGGTTATGTTGAGATGACCGATGAATTTATTAAGGAATGTAAAAACACCCATGATAAGAGCGCTGCTAAGAGTCTCCTTGAGAGGCGTACTATTATACCCAAATTATCTCCTATTGCTAAGTTTGCTGCTTCTCCCATAAACATTATAGATGAAGATTATGATTTCTCTCTCGATCTATCTTACATAGCTATTGTTGAGAAAGAGCCTTGATGACCCACAAGTATAGGGGTGTATCGCAGTATTTTTGAGGGAAGTGAAACCCAATTTATTGGTTCGACACATAGGGAGCCAAAGAATATTTATAAGCCTTAACAACTGAGTTGTCAATTCAGCTGCACCTGGAAACAATCTTGCTCACAGCAGTTTATCAGTAGCAACAGTTTTGTAGTAGGAATAGTAAAGTATCAGTAGTACTAAAGTAAAGACAACAGTAACAATAGCAGTAAACAGTAGGATTAGAGCGCGGTAGGAATAGGGATGGATGGACGGGCGTTGCATGGACAAAGAAAATTCACATAGCAATCAGAACATAGGGCAATTGCAGATAAATAAGATAAAGCATCCAAGTACTAGGTACTCCTAGGCATGTGTTCCATATATAGTCATACGTGCTCGCAATGAGAACTTGCACAACATCTTTTGTCCTGCTAGCCCGTTTGCAGCGGGGCCTCAAGGGAACTACTGGCAATTAAGGTGCTCCTTTTAATAGAGCACCGGAGCAAAGCATTAACACTCCGTGAACACATGTGATCCTCACATCAAAGCCATTCCCTCCGGTTATCCCGATTTCTGTCACTTTGGGGCCATTTGTTCCGGACAACAACGTGTATATACAACTTGCAGGTAAGAGCATAAACCATACTATCATAATGAATCAATAACAAGTTCAGATCTGAAATCATGGCACTCGGGCCCTAGTGACAAGCATTAAGCATAACAAGTTGCAACAAAGTCATAAAACACTAATAAAAGATACTAGGCACCATGCCCTAACAATCTGATGCCATTACATGAACGATCTAATCCAATCCCTACCATCCCCATAGCCTACATCGGGGTATTACTCACTCATAGATGGGGAAACATGGATGGTCGATGGAGAAGCGATGGTGATGATGATGCCGATGATCTCCTCCAATTCCATGTCCCGGCAGGGTGCCAGAACGGAGTTTCTCGTGCTGTTTCGTGGAATCTGATGGTGGCGGCGGAGCGGAACTCCTTCTAGAAAAACGTTGAACCCCCGTGAGTTTTTAGGTCAGAAGGCAACTTATAGGCGAAGAGGGAGACCGAGGGGGAGTCTGGGGCGGCCAGACCACCCCCTGGCGCGGCCTGGTCTTTCCCGCGCGGCCAGGTGGTGTGGCCTGGGCCCAGCCCCCCTCCGTCTCGTATTCTGGCTCCGGGAGTCTTCTGGTGAAATAAGATTTTTGGCATATTTTCCGAGATTTTTCCCGATAGTTTATTTTCTGCACAAAAAGTAGACACCAGGGCAATTCTACTGAAAACAGCGTCAGTCCGCGTTAGTTGCATCCAAATCACACAAGTTTAGAGGAGAAACAATAGCAAAAGTGTTCGTGAATGTAGATACGTTTTATACGTATCAACTCCCCCCAAGCTTAGCTTATTGCTTGTCCTCAAGCAATTCAGTTGAAACTTGAGTGCGATAAAAGAACTTTCACGAACACATTTGCTTCATATGATGTATATATTCTCAGCATGTGATCAACTACTTAGACAATTCATAATAAGGAGTATGCAACTAAGTTTACTTAATAGGAATTGCAAGCTATGAAGAGATTCCAACTCAAAAATAATAAGTAGCATGAAGCATAAACATAAGCAACATTACAATGCTCATAACAAGGTATGATAGGGTGGTATCTCGCTTGCCTTTGATTATGAATGCCAAGGCACCTCTGAAGTTCGGGTGAAGACTAGAAGTAAAGATATCAAAGATACAAGCATCAAAGTCATAACACAAATAATCAAATTTTGAGACAAGCACAAAGAATGACAACTATGCTCTCAAGAAGTTGCTCAAAGAGTGTGTGGAGACTCAACAAGTAAAAGAATAGGTTTTGAATAATTTGAAAAGCTTCCAAATGCTGAAAGTACGGTACTCATTAGCTTTGAGATCTCATTGCCCCTATCATAAGCATCTTTAATGTGGTTAAGGTGAAAGTGAGGTCCAATCTGAGTTATATGCTTGACAGACTATAAACTGAAAATCCCATGTCCCTTGAGTATGAGGGCCGCTCCTCATGCTTCTCAACTTTAGTTACCGGTAAGTTCTTGTCATCGTAAATATGTGCGTATCATAGAGAACCTCCAACGAGGTACCCCTTGCCCGATGATACGAAAGAATCCCCATATCAAAATGACAAGGCAAGTAGACAATGAGTATCTCAGCAATCTTCTTATTTACCATGGGAAAATGGTGCTTTTTCTTTCTTTCCTATTTTCATAAATCTCTTTTTTTTCTCAATAGCTATCTCTCTTTTTTATAAGAAGAATGCTTCATAGATATCATTATGGTTACGCTGCAGGTTTCCACCATGTCAGCATGGATTAGACCAGCGGCCCAGGCGTTTCTCTAACACACATACATAACTCCATGGACTTACAAGCTCCCCTTTTATTTCACACCAACGACATCCGCAAACAAAAGAGCATGGTATCAACTGGGTATATATTTACAAGTGTTGAAAGTGTTCCCCGTGACAGCACGGTTCTGCTAATCCCCAGCCTATAATTTGCAAGCATATAACTTTCATGGACAGTCACAATGGTTCAGGTTTACTAAATGCAGAAAATAAAGTGTGCCATCAAGTTCGTGAGAGATTTACTAACTAACTTTCTCATAACAAGCAAATATTTTATTCGGAAGAAAACAAGGCATATTGAATATGCACGGAAGTAGCAAATGATGCTAATAGGTAGGTATGGTGGACACTTTGGAAATATTTGGTTTAGGGAGTTGGAAACTTGAGTAAAACATACTCAGTGTAAGTGAAGGCTAGCAAGCTTAAGGGAGCGACAAACGAGAGAGCAATAGCTGTCATAATCATGCTTGCAACAAAACAGGACTAATCATGGCATGAAAATGATTCAAGACCCTCAAGGCAAAATAATTCATCGAGGCTTAACTGATTATTTCAGTCATATGCATGCGTGAACATGTGCCAAGTCAATTCAAATGAAACATTCAGAGGGGGATACCACGGTGTCATACCAAGTTATGAATAGAGTAATGCAAGCAAACATTCATATGACATGCTACAAACTATTAGCAAGCTGGAACTAATCATACGAAAGCAAGAACTACTAAGCATCCAAAGATAACATACACCCTACACGAACAGGCTAACCATGCCCACAATGATGAGTATATGTATAAAAATGAAAACAAATAGAGTTCGTTACCAGCCTCTTACCACACCTCAAGTTGTCATTAATCCTCATTATTGCTCTTCACTTGTGTGGCTTGAATAATAATATGAAACCAATATCCACTGAGGATTGCTAAACCCTATAGCAAACTCACAAAACCAAAGAAGAATGACAAATATTTTTGTTGTTTTCGATTTAAAACAAGAACCAAAAAGGAAAAACAAGAAAAGCAAAATCTTTTTGGGTTTTTCGAATAGTTCAAACAAAGTAAAAAGGGAAAAACAAACCAAGGTGAAAAGAAGAAGAAGCAAACCAAAGAGAAACAACAAAAATATTTTTTGGTCTTTTTGTGTTTTAGAAAGCAAAAGCAAAGAAAGAACAAAAACTAAAAAGAGAATGAAACATGAATATACAAAGTACCGACGCAACATGATAAGGAGATGAGTGCGATGCCGGCGTACCTCCCCCTAAGCTTAGGCTTTTGGCCTAAGTGGGTATCAATCCAGATACGGGTAAGGGTTCCAAGCAGGAGGATCATGGTAAGAATGGTCGTAGTTGGGCCCGTGGGAAGAAGAAGAAGCTCCATAATCATAGGAAGGCTGCTGATATGAGGACTCCCCCTCGTTCGAGGGCTGGACAGAATCATCCTTGACCTCCCTTCTAGTATCCTTCTCCTGTTGGGAGAGCTCTCTCAAGTACGTGTCAAGCTCCTCCTTAGTGAGGAACCATCCTTCCCTGTTATCAAGGTTAAACAAAATAGCTGCAGGCAAAAGAACAACACGCTCGGACTTGCTCTTTCTCCAACTAGCTTTGAGAAAGGTTATTTCTAAGACAACTCATTCAAACTAGCCCACGAGGAAACAAATTTATGCTGTATCATGGAATTAAAATCAAGCCTTTCTATGGGGAACTGTAGGTCTAGATGATGAGGCACTAAACCATGCAATGCTAGTAAACGAGAAGCAATGAGGCCTCCACAAATTCCACCTTTCTCGCGGTTGGCGGCAAGATGGAAAGTTACCAAAGCACCCAAGTTGTAAGACCTATGTCGTTTAAGAGCAGCAAAGATAAATGGTAGATCATATGAAGATAACTTATTGGCAATTTTCCTAGCAAGAACACACTTGGCAATAAAGTAGGCAAAGTAGCGAATGGAGGGAAGATGAATGTTACGGATTTTTCCACTCTCCTTCGAGAAGCTGCTCCCTTGGCAAATTTCTATGTATAAATCCATGAGTGGTTCAGGTTGCTCCTTAATCCTTCTACATGATCGCCATTGAGGTACCTTAATAGCTGCACAAAAGTCATCGAGAGAAAGGTCGACAACAATATTGTAAATTTTGTAGTGGACCATGGGGTTAGGTAAAGAGTGACTAAATTGAAAGTCCTGCACCACAGACATGGTTAGCTTCACAAATTGACAAGGTTCATCTTCCAAAAAGTGCTCCAACCCTGCATTAGAAACCAAAGTGTGGAAATCTTGGAGAATTCCCGCAGCTCTCATGAACTCAGAACATGGGTAAATGGAAGGAAAAACTTCGTCCTCCCGGTGGACCTTCATGACCTCACTCACCCATAGTTCATGTTGGTTTAGTTGATGCTCATTCATCTTCTATTCTGAAATTTAAACACCTATTAAACAAGTGATTGCAAAGTGCATAAAATGAAGGATACTACTCATAGGGACTTGTAAGAGGCCTAAACATGCATCAAAACTAATCTCTAAGCATCAAGCAAGCTTACAAGCTCTTATAACCTGTCACCTACAGCAGCAAAATACTCAAGATATAATCCACTAAACACAAATCTACTTGGACAAGGGGAGGAGTCACATACCAGGGAACAAGTGCTCCAAATTTCAGCAACAAACATGGGCTGAGCAAGGAGATCGAAAAAATCGAGAGCAAGCACAACAAGAACACGATTTTGAGCAATGAACTGGAGCTTACTCGGGAGAGAGAAGAAAGTGGCAGGTGCCAGAGTTAGTGGAGGGCCAGGGGTGGCCCACACCATGGCATGGCGCCACCCAGGGCAGGCCGCGCCACGAGGTGGTGAGCCTGCCGGGTGGGTCCCCCTAGCACCTCCTAGGTACTCCTCTGCCCCTTTTTTACATAAAAATTTAATATGAATTTTCTAGAATTTTTTTGTTTGGGCATTTTTCAGGCATAGATGAATGATTTTCTGACATACAGGTTTTTTTGAAATGATGCAATGACAAAACAAAGCAAGAACTACAGGAGTTCTAAGACACTCTAACATGCAAGCAACTAACAACAAAGAAAACTAAATGAAAGCAAAAACTAAAATGGATAGAAATAGAAGTAAACAGAGGTAATCATGGTGAAAACATTGTTTTGTTCAATGAAATCCTTTTGTTAACAAGGTTGATCAGGTCTTGTTACCAAAACAATTTTATATGAAACAAAACTTTGTATTCCACTAGTGATTATGTTACCTCAACCTTGATAGAAATGGTCCCAATCATAATAGTTTCAAATTTTTCTCTTGGTATGGGACAATATATTTCTCCAACTTGAATGCCCTCAACATGTTCAATTGAATTCAAACCATAAGTCCTTTCAATCTTCTTGGGGAAATAGACAGTATGTTCCTTGTCATTAACATTGAAAGTCACCTTTACTTGATTACAATAAATAACAGCTCCTGTAGTATTAAGAAAAGGTCTCCCAAGAATAATAGACATATTATCATCTTTAGGCATTTCAAGCACAACAAAATCAGTTAATATCAAGCAATTATGAGCCACTTGAACAGGTACATCCTCACATATACCAACAAGAATAGTGGTAGATTTATCAGCCATTTGCAAAGATATATTAGTTGGTATAAGTTTTTCCAATTGAAGCCTCTTATAGAGAGAGAAAGGCATAACACTAACTCCAGCTCCCAAATCACACAAAGCAGTTCTAACATAACTATTCTTAATAGAGCAAGGGATGGTTGGAATCCCTAGGTCTCCAAGTTTCTTAGGAACCTTACCATTAAAGGAATAATTAGCAAGCAAAGTAGAAATTTCTTCATTAGGGATCTTCCTTTTATTCGAGACAATATCCTTCATATACTTTGAGTAAGGAGGCAATTTAATAGCATCGGTCAAAGGAATTTGCAAGAATAAAGGTTTTATCCACTCACAAAACTTATTATAGTGTTCATCTTTGTTTGACTTGTGTTTCTTATCAGGGAAAGGCATAGGTTTTTGGAGGACCCAAGGCTCTCTTTCACTACCATGTTTCTTAGTAACAAAATCTTCCTTAGTGTATTTAGTATTCTTAGTGTGCTTTTCAAGTTATTCTTCAACTTTTTCTTCATTAGGAGCTTCATTTTCTGCATTACCACTTTCAGTTTAAGCATCAGAGACAGATATACTATTAGGATCTATAGCAGGTTTAGAGGGTTCTACAATAGTTCTACAATAGTAAGGGATATCACCTTCATCAAAGTGTTGGAGAGAGTGTACCTCAATAGTGGATGAGTAGGGGATAGGCTTACATAATTCTTCTATAGGAGGTAAATTCTTGACATCTCCGGCTTTAATTCCCTTCTCCTTAAGACATTTCTTAGCTTCCTTCATCACTTCATCATTTAATTTAATAACTCCCCTCTTTTTTGATGTTAGAATAGGCACCGGAATAGTAGGTTCAGGTACAATTACTTCAGGTATAGCTTGTTTAGGAGGAGTCCAATCTTCATAGTTCTTGCTTATTTTAGCCATTAATTCCTCAGCTTCCTTAGGAGTCATATTCCTGAAAACACAATCAGCATAACTATCTAGGTATGTCCTATATTCCTCGGTTAGGCCATTATAAAATATATCAAGAAGCTCATTCTTAGGTAATGGACTTCTAGCATGTGCATGAATCAAAGCACAAAACCTTGCCCAAGATTTGGGCAATACCTCTTTTTCTCCCTGTTTAAAATCAAAAAGTTCCTGCAAAATAGCATGTCTAGCACTTGGAGGAAAATATTTCTCCAGGAAAGTACTAATCAAGCAATCAGGGCTATCAATAGATCCAGGAGGTAAATTACTAAACCAACTTTTAGCTTCTCCTTTCAGAGAAAAAGGGAAAATCTTAGCAACAAAGTAAGTACGCATCTTGATATCATCAAAAAAAGCCACTCATAGAAAGTTCATTCATATGTGCTACCGCACTTTCATTCTTAGTCCCACAAAAAGGCTCTTTCTCAACAATAGCTATATAAGATAGATCGAGAGAGAAATCATAATCTGCATCTATAATGTTTATGGGAGAAGCAGCAAACTTAGCAATAGGAGACAATTTGGGTCTAATAGTACGCCTCTCAAGGAGACTCTTAGCAGCGCTCCTATCATGGGTGTTTTTACATTCCTTAATAAATTCATCGGTCATCCCAACATAACCATCTTCAATATCATAACTTTCACTAGACTCAGGTGAACTAACAGGTGTAGTAGTGTCTTCATTAGGAGTTTCAGTATTTCCAGCTATAGTTCTAGCAATCGTAGCATCTAGGAAAGGACCTAATGAACCACTCTTATCAAGCACAGTAGAAGCAACATCATAAGCATCAGAAGTTTCAGATTCAGCAGTAGTAGCAGTGTGTGTAACATGTGTATGTGGTGGTGTAACGAGCTTACTCATAACAGATGGTGAATCAAGAGCAACAAAGGTGTTCAGAACCATACCTCTTCTTGTAGTGGATGGTAAAATAGGAACCTTGCCATCACGAGACTTACCCATGATGGATGGATAGCAGCGAACAATAGAGAATCCAAGTGAACTTGGTAAATAAAGCTATGCTCCCCGGCAACGGCGCCAGAAAATAATCTTGATGACACACAAGTATAGGGGGTGTATCGCAGTATTTTCGAGGGAAGTGAAACCCAATTTATTGATTTGACACAAGGGGAGCCAAAGAATATTTATAAGCCTTAACAACTGAGTTGTCAATTCAGCTGCACCTGGAAACAATCTTGCTCACAATAGTTTATCAGTAGCAATAGTTTTGTAGTAGGAATAGTAAAGTAATAGTAGTACTAAAGTAAAGACAGCAGTAACAATAGCAGTAAACAGTAGGATTAGAGCGCGGTAGGCATAGGGATGGATGAACGGGCGTTGCATGGACAAAGACAATTCACATAGCAATCAGAACATAGGGCAATTGCAGATAAATAAGATAAAGCATCCAAGTACTAGGTAATCCTAGGCATGTGTTCCATATATAGTCATACGCGCTCGCAATGAGAACTTGCACAACATCTTTTGTCCTGCCAGCCCGTTTGCAGCGGGGCCTCAAGGGAACTACTGGCAATTAAGGTGCTCCTTTTAATAGAGCACCGGTGCAAAGCATTAACACTCCGTGAACACATGTGATCCTCACATCAAAGACATTCCCTCCGGTTATCCCGATTTTTGTCACTTCGGGGCTATTGGTTCTGGACAACAACGTGTGTATACAACTTGCAGGTAAGACCAGAAACAATACTATCATAATGAATCAATAACAAGTTCAGATCTGAAATCATGGCACTCGGGCCCTAGTGACAAGCATTAAGCATAACAAGTTGCAACAAAGTCATAAAGCACTAATAAAAGATACTAGGCACCATGCCCTAACAATCTGATGCCATTACATGAACGATCTCATCCAATCCCTACCATCCCCATAGCCTATAGCATGGTATTACTCACTCATAGATGGGGGAAACATGGATGGTCGATGGAGAAGCGATGGTGATGATGATGGCGATGATCTCCTCCAATTCCCCGTCCCGGCAGGGTGCCAGAACGGAGTTTCTGGTGTTGTTTCGTGGAATCTGATGGTGATGGCGGAGCGGAACTCCTTCTGGAAAAACGTCGACCCCCCCTGAGTTTTTAGGTCAGAAGGCAACTTATAGGTGAAGAGGGAGACCGAGGGGGAGTCTGGGCGGCCAGACCACCCCCTGGCGGGGCCTGGGCTTGCCCGCGCGGCCAGGTGGTGTGGCCTGGTCCCAGCCCCCCTCCGTCTCGTATTCTGGCTCCGGGAGTCTTCTAGTGAAATAGGATTTTTGGCATATTTTCCGGGATTTTTCCTGATAGTTGATTTTCTGCACAAAAAGTAGACACCATGGCAATTCTGCTGAAAACAGCGTCAGTCCGCGTTAGTTGCATCCAAATCACACAAGTTTAGAGGAGAAACAATAGCAAAAGTGTTCGGGAAAGTAGATACGTTTTGGACGTATCAAGCCTTTTTGTGGGACTAAGAATGAAAGTGTGGTAGCACATATGAATGAACTTTCTACCATGAGTGGCTTGTTTTCTGATGATATTAAGATGCGTACTTACTTTGTTGCTAAGATTTTCCCTTTTTCACTGAAAGGAGAAGCTAAAACTTGGTTTAGTAATTTACCTCCTGGATCTATTGATAGCCCCGATTGCTTGATTAGTACTTTCCTACAGAAATATTTTCCTCCATGTGCTAGACATGCTATTTTGCAGGAACTTTTTGATTTTAAACAGGGAGAAAACGAGGTATTGCCCGAATCTTGGGCAAGGTTTTGTGCTTTGATTCATGCACAGGCTGGAAGTCCATTACCTAAGAATGAGCTTCTTGATATATTTTATAATGGACTAACTGAAGAATCTAGGACATACCTAGATAGTTGTGCTAATTGTGTTTTCAGGAATAGGACTCCTAAGGAAGCTGAGGAATTAATGGCTAAAATAAGCAAGATCTATGAAGATTGGGCTCCTCCTTAACAAGCTATACCTGAAGTAATTGTACCTGAACCTACATACCAGTGCCTATTCCAACATCAAAGAAGAGGGGAGTTATTGAATTAAATGATGAAGTGATGAAGGAAGCTAATAAATGTCTTAAGGAGAAGGGAATTAAAGCTACAGATGTCAAGAATTTACCTCCTATAGAAGAATTATGTAAGCCTATCCCCTACTCATCCACTATTGAGGTACACTCTCTCCAACACTTTGATGAAGGTGATATCCCTTACTCTAAACCTCTTGACCAATGCTTAGAAGAATTTGATATTTTTATTGTTAAGCAAGATAATTTTAATAAAAGGGTGCAAAATCATCTAATGGAAAACACTAGAGCTATTGTTGAGTTGAAAGATATTGTGGAAAGAACCACTAATGATGTTAAAATGATTGTTAAACACTTTCAAATGGTTCAAACTCAAATAGATCAACTCGTTAAAGTGCAAAAAGACTTGCTAGTTAATGCTGCTAAAGAAAAACATGTTTATGAAATTAGAACTAGAAGTGGTGCTGCTACCCAGGATCCTCTATATCCTGAGGGGCATCCCAAAAGAATTGAGCAGGATTCTCAACAAACTGAAAATAGTGGTTCTACTCGTAAGAAAAGGAAAAAGAAACATAAAACTATTGTAGAACCCTCTAAACCTGCTATAGATCCTAATAGTATATCTATTTCTGATGCTGAAACTGAAAGTGGTATTGAAGAAAATAATGTTCCTAATGAAGAAAAAGTTCAAGAAGAACCTGAAAACCACACTAAGAATACTAAATACACTAAAGAAGATTTTGTTGCTAAGAAACATGGTAGTGAAAGAGAGCCCTGGGTCCAAAAACCTATGCCTTTCCCTGATAAGAAACACAAGTCAAAGGAAGATGAACACTATAATAAGTTTTGTGAGTGGATGAAACCTTTATTCTTGCAAATTCCTTTGAGTGATGCTATTAAATTGCCTCCTTACTCAAAGTATATGAAGGATATTGTCTCGAATAAAAGGAAGATCCCTAATGAAGAAATTTCTACTTTGCTTGCTAATTATTCCTTCAATGGTAAGGTTCCAAAGAAACTTGGGGACCCAGGTATTCCAACTATCCCTTGCTCTATTAAGAATAGTTATGTTAGAACTGCTTTGTGTGATTTGGGAGCTGGAGTTAGTGTTATGCCTTTCTCTCTCTATAAGAGGCTTCAACTGGAAAAACTGATACCAACTGATATATTTGCAAATGGCTGATAAATCTACCACTATTCCTGTTGGTATATGTGAGGATGTACCTGTTCAAGTGGCTCATAATTGCTTGATATTAACTGATTTTGTTGTGCTTGAAATGCCTGAAGATGATAATATGTCTATTATTCTTGGGAGACCTTTTCTTAATACTGCAGGAGCTGTTATTAATTGTAATCAAGGAAAGGTGACTTTCAATGTTAATGACAAGGAACATACTGTCTATTTCCCCAAGAAGATTGAAAGGACTTATGGTTTGAATTCAATTGAACATGTTGAGGGCATTCAAGTTGGAGAGATATATTGTCCTATACCAAGAGAAAAGTTTGAAACTATTATGATTGGGACCATTGCTATCAAAGTTGAGGTAACATAATCACTAGTTGAATACAAAGTTTTGTCTCATGTGAAACCGTTTTGGTAGCAAGACCTGATTAACCTTGTTAACAAAAGGATTGCATTGAACAAAACAATGTTTTCACCATGATTATCTCCGCTTACTTCTATTCTATCCATTTTATTTTTTCTTATGCCTAACTTAAAGGCGTTAAAGAAAAGTACTTATTGGGAGATAACCCAAAAGTTTTAGATGAGTCTTGGAAGTTATTACTTTAGTAATAACCGCTCCTTATCCTTTTTATTTGCTTTTTGTGCCAAGAGTAACCTCTAATGAGAGAGAAGTAATGATTGGGAAAGTTGTTGTCCCAAAACAGATTTTTGTGCTTCACCGTAAAAAATCATGTAAAATCTCTGTACGTCCTTTTGAGGCCTGAATTTTTTTGCTTCTGCCCTAGGTTGTTATCTAACTTTCGTTATTTCAACACTTTTTGATTTTAGCAACAGAAGGTCTTTGAAAAAATTCGTCTTTACCTGCTGGTATGTTTTGACAGATTTCTACCATTTTTAGCATTTGCTTCTTGTTGGTTCCTTTTTTAGTTCTTTTGGGGAATTGAGCTTTTTGAGGGAAGTGCTACAGTAGCTAGTGTTTTAATGGAAGTTTTATTGGTGTTAGAACTGAAACTAAAGACTTATTATCTTGAGTGCACTAATGTTGCTAATAAAGATTGTGTGAACTTTTGTATGAAGGAAAATTTGCAGGTGTATCAAAGAAATGAGTAATGAGATGAAGGATGGACTAAAGCTCAAGCTTGGGGATGCCACGCGTGTCACCCAAAGAAATATCCAAGAGGTACAAGCGTCAAAGCTTGGGGATGCCCAAGGCATCCCCTCTTCATCAATAAAAATCCCAGGTTTCTTCTAAACGCTTCATTTTTATTGTTTCATGCACAATTGTGTTGTTCTTGGAACGTCTTCTTTTTCGTTTTCGTTTTGGTTTTTTGGTTTTCTTAGTTTGCTGAATAAATTGGTTGGACCCCCTCTTTCATACATTGGTTTTCAAATAGTTTGGTTTGGATTGGAAAAGAGTAGGAAAGTTCGTGCTTATGTGGTAAAAAGAGCTTGTTTTTGACTGTGGCCTATGCTTTGTCATGACATGCTTGATATTTTTTTGGCTTTATGCTTAGTATTCTTTGCTGTAGCATGACTTGTTATAAACAATTGAGATTGCTTAATGTGCCTTGGATGAATCATGCGTTGTTTTAGCATATTAAAGCATAGTATAGTGGTATTCTCCTTTGATACTTTATTTGGGTTGACTTGGCACATGCTCACACCATGTTATGACTATCTCAAGTCACCATAGCCTTTATGGTCCTTTAGTTTTCAACTTGTAGTATCACTTTATGCTTTGATCAATGATGTTTTGTCGCTCTGCATGATTATGGCCATTATTGCTCTCTTAGTTTTTCGCTCCCAGTCTTTTGCTAGCCTCCGCAACCAAGTATGAGTTCTACTCATGCATCCAACTCCTAAAACCAAGTTATTCCAAAAGAGTCCACCATACCTACCTACTATCTTATGCTATTCCAAGTATATTCATGTTTTATTGACCTTCCAAATTAAACTTGTTATGAGAAAACTAGTAATTAAAGCTCTCACGAACTTGATGGCACACTTTACTTTTCTTGCCCTTAATAAACTTGAACCATTGTGTCGTCTGTGTTGTATATGCTTACACTTATTTGTTGGGGATTAGCAAAACCATGCTGTCATGGGGAACGCTTTCAACATTGCACGGGTAGTTTGTACCTAGTTGATATCATGCTCTTTTGTCTATGGATGTCGTCGGTGTGAAATGAAAGGGGAGCTTGTAAGTCCATGGAGTTATGTATATGTGTTAGAGAAACGCTTGGGCCGCTGGTCTAATCCATGCTGACATGGTGGAAACCTGCAGCGTAACCATAATGAGCTGTCTATGAAGCATTCTTCTTATAAAAAAGAGTCCGATATTGAGAGAAAAAAAGAGAAAAGGAAAAAAAAGAGATTATGAAAAGAGGAAAGAGAGAAAAAAGCACCATATTCCCATGGTAAATAAGAAGATTGCTGAGATGCTCGTTGTCTGCTTGCCCTGTCATTTTGATATGGGGATTCTTCCGTGTCATCGGGTAAGGGGTACCCCGTTGGCGGTTCTCTATGATACACATGTGCTTACGATGACAAGAACTTATCGGTGACTAAACTTGAGTAGCATGAGGAGCGTCCCTCGTATTCAAGGGACATGAGATTCCTAACTTATACTTCGTCAAGCATGTACACCATAGTTTGTTCACTTTAACCTTAATCACCTCAAGATGCTTATGAAGGGGCAATGAGAGCTGAAAGCTATTAAGTACCATAATTTTTGGAAGCTCTTTATGAAACTTGAATCTCTGCTTCCTTCTATGAAGGCCTTTCTTCCACTGTATATATTGAGTCTCCACCTTCTACCTTTATGCACTTACTTTGAGAGCATAGTGGCCATTCTTAGTTCTATGTGCATTGTCCCAAGACCTGTTGATTGATGCATAATTTGATATTGCTTGTTTTAAACTATTTGTATCTAGTCAATCTTATAAACTTTGAAGGTGTCCTATGCATTTATGTTTGCTACTCTATGAGGGACAAGCTGAATACTACTATGCTATGTTTTCTTTATGTGAAACAAACAAACGTCTTGCAAATCATTGTTATTCATGAATCTTTTGTTTGTGACTTTTCATGTTACATCATAGTTTCTTTGTCTTATTGCTAGAACTTTGTCTTTCATGTTATGATTGAAGTGCTATGATCCCAGCTTTTAATGTTTACAAATACTTTGGTCAAGCCTTTGATGGTGCATGTCACCGCAAAAATTATTCTTTCTTTTTATCACTTACCTACTCGAGGACGAGCAGGAGTTAAGCTTGGGGATGTTGATACATTGAAAGTAGATAAAACCAAGAATGGAACATCAAAAATGATAGATACATTTGCAAATGTATCTATCATTTTTGATGTTCCATTCTTGGTTTTATCTACTTTCTTGTGTTTTGTCCACACTTTGGAGTACTTTTCATATGATTTCTTGGACTAACCTATTAACAAGAGCCACAGTGCCAGCTGCCTGTTTTCTACTATTTTTGGTTCCAGGAAAGTTAGAAAATGAATATTCTCGGAATTGGACGGGACAAAAGCCAAAAATCCTATTTCACCAGAAGACTCCCGGAGCCAGAATATGAGACGGAGTGGGGCTGGGGCCCAGCCACACCACCTGGCCGCACGGGCTGGGCCTGGCCGCGCCAGGGGGTGGTCTAGCTGCCCCAGACTCCCCCTCGGTCTCCCTCTTCGCCTATAAGTTGTCTTCTGACCTAAAAACACATGGGGGGTTCGACGTTTTTCCAGAAGGAGTTCCACTCTGCCGCCACCATCAGATTCCACGAAACAGCACCAGAAACTCTGTTCTGGCACCCTGCTGGGACAAGGAATTGGAGGAGATCATCGCCATCATCATCACCATCGCTTCTCCATCGACCATCCATGTTTCCCCATCTATGAGTGAGTAATCCCCCGCTGTAGGCTATGGGGATGGTAGGGATTGGATGAGATCATTCATGTAATGGCATCAGATTGTTAGGGCATGGTGCCTAGTATCTACTATTAGTGCTTTATGACTTTGTTGTGACTTGTTATGCTTAATGCTTGTCACTAGGTCCCGAGTGCCATGATTTTAGATCTGAACATGTTATTGATTCATTATGATAGTATTGTTTTTGGTCTTATCTACAAGTTGTATACACACGTTGTTATCCGGAACCAATGGCCCCAAAGTGACAGAAATCGGGATAACTGGAGGGAATGGCTTTGATGTGAGGATCACATGTGTTCACAGAGTGTTAATGCTTTGCTCCGGTGCTCTATTAAAGGAGCACCTTAATTGCTAGTAGTTCCCTTGAGGCCCCGCTACAAACGGGCTGGCAGGACAAAAGATGTTGTGCAAGTTCTCATTGCGAGCACGTATGACTATATATGGGACACATGCCTAGGATTATCTAGTACTTGGATGCTTATTCTTATTTATATGCAATTGCCCTATGTTCTAATTGCTATGTGAATTATCTTGTCCATGCAACACCCATCCATCCATCCCTATGCCTACCACACTCGAATCCTACTGTTTACTGCTATTGTTACTGTTGTCTTTACTTTAATATTGCTGCTACTTTACTATTCCTACTACAAAACTGTTGCTACTAATAAACTGCTGTGAGCAAGATTGTTTCCAGGTGCAGCTGAATTGACAACTCAGTTGTTAAGGCTTATAAATATTCTTTGGCTCCCCTTGTGTCGAATCAATAAATTTGGTTTCACTTCCCTCGAAAATACTGCGATACACCCCCTATACTTGTGGGTCATCAGCAGCATCAGGGGTTCATGGGCGTAGGGTAAAATTTTATTGTTTTCATATGCTAACCCCTACAGACCCGACCAACGATGATGGTCTCGCCGATTCCGATTCGTGCAGATTCTGCCCGGAATGAAGATCTGAAACTCAGCCCCATGGTGGGCACCAACTGTCGTCGGATTGAAGACATGTATGCCGAGAGGGGGTCCTCGAGGCGTGTGGAGAAAGGGGGTGTGAGGTGACGGTATTCCAGGACGGTGAGCACACAAGCTTTACCCAGGTTCGAATCCGCCGGCTTTGGACAGATCCTACTCCTGTTGTCAATCTAGTAATAAGGCAGAGCCAGGATATGGGTTACATGGGTTTGGCCTATGCGAGTTGAGATTATAGAATATCGGGTTTCCCTAAAGGCTGGCCCCTAGGACGACTTATATAGATATCCGGCCTAGGGTTTACAGGAGAGACCTATCCAGCTACGACTAAGAATCGGTTACAGAGTACATTGGACTATAAGTAACTAAACATGCCTAAGTCGGTAAGTATTCTAGGCCTTCTCATAGCCGGATGGACCTCCGTCTTCTCTCCCTGACTGGGCCGCCCATGGAGCAAAGCTGTAACTCGAAGTGGGCCACCCTGGTCAGTGAGTCACATTTGGTATGCCCATAAAGCATATCCCCAACAGATTCCCCTAGATTTTGATTAAAATTACCTACATCATCGCTAGTAGATACCTTCTTTGAAGTTTACATGATGCAAGATGATTTTTTATAATTTTTTGTATTTTTCAAGAGGAAATAAAAACTAACAAACAAATAAGAGACTAAAACAAGACAAAACAAAATTTCTCTGAATATCTAAAGAGAAGAAAAAGCTCAGAGTGGTGCAACCTCCCCAAGGTTATGAGTTTCCACAAAGTTGATGATGATGGCGCCATAAAATGTTCTAGTAGTTGTTGTAGAGGTATATTGTGCTCCTAGCTTGATGATGATGCAGTTGTGATGTACCTTTGCCAACTCCTCGGCAATGACGCTAGAAAGTGTTCTTGATGGCAACTACTCTATGTGTACCAACTCGTTGGGTCTCCAAGTGTAGAGTTTTGTAATGAGCGTCTTTTCCCCACAAGGGTGACTCGAGGGTTTATATCGAACTCTTAGGGAATTGCCTGATCAAGGGATGTTTTTCTCCACTTTTTCAAGCAATCTACAAAACATTTTTTTGCCTTGTGTCCCCAACTCCATGATGACCCACAAGTATAGGGGGTGTATCGCAGTATTTTCGATAAGTAAGAGTGTCGAACCCAACGAGGAGCAGAAGGTGCTGGCTAGTGGTATGGATCAGGATTTCTCTGCAAATACTTAGCAAACGGATTTTTAGGGTTTTTTGATAAAGCAAGTAAACAAAGTACGAGTAAACAAAAGACAGTAGGAATAAATGCAGCAAGTGTCCCAATCCTTTATGCACCAAAGGACAAGCCGGTTGTATTACTTAAGATGACCAAACATTCTCGAGGACACATGGGAAGACTGTCAAGTGCTTTCTCTTCATATAGTTGATTAATCTTCTTTAGCTTGCTAAGTGTTGTGTGGGTGAACCTGTGCTAATGTACCGACCTTCCTAGGACTAATACATACTTGTGATTATACCCCTTACAAAAATCCGTAAGTACAAGAAAGTAATTAAGGTAGAAACCTAACCACAGCTTTAAACTCTAAGACCCTTACGTCCCTTGTGCAATGGTTTCCTAACGGGGGTTCAGGTTTCTATCACTCCGGCAACCCCTACGATTAGTAGCCAAATACACAATGCATTCCCCTAGGCCCATATAGGTGAAGTGTCATGTAGTCGACGTTCACATGACACCACTAGAAGAAGTACACCACAACTTAAATATCAAACTATTGAATCTTTCTCAACACAACTCCACTACTAACAACATGAATTCTCCCATGTCCTCAAGACCAAAACGAACTACTCACAAGACATCATATGGATCATGATCAGAGATGGATCATGATGAAGTCCAGCTTGATGGTGGTGTTCATGGCGACGATCTCCCCTCTCCAGGAAGGAATTCCCCCGACAGAAATCTGTCTACCGGAGAGATCTTTCTCTCTCGGTATTTTCTGCCCCGCAGAGGCGGCGGAATCTTTCTATGGTCTCTCCCCGAGTCTTAGGGTTTTGGGAGGATAATATACGCCAGAGAGGAGAGCCTGGAGTGGGCTGATGTGCTCGTCGTTCGACGTAGAGCTCGTTGGGAACCCCAAGAGGAAGGTATGATGAGCACAGCAACAAGTTTTCCCTTAGTTATGAAACCAAGGTTTAATCGAACCAGTAGGAGTAAGGAAACACCCCAAAGGTGTTACTAGCTGAGCTTTGGCAGGGCGCACTACCGGTGCTAGTAGCAACGTGGAGACCTGTACAACATAACCACAGAACTTTGTCCCCAACTTGCGATGAGGTTGTCAATCTCACCGTGTTTTGCGGAAAACAAAGGATTAAACGTATCGAATGGAAAGAAGTAAAAGTTTGCAGAAAGTAAACACAAAGCAGTAAAAGATTGTATGTAAAAGACAAGGACCGGGATCCATAATTCACTAGAGGTGGCTCTCCTTAAGATAGATAACATGCTGGGTGAACAAATTACAGCGGGGCAATTGACAAACACCGAGAAAGCAATACATGCATATACTAATCATCTTGACTGCTTTGAGACTTGATTGGGCATTACAACATAATACATAGACCGTCATCCAACTGCATCTATGACTAATAATCCACCTTTAGGTTATCATCCGAACCCCCTCCAGTATTAAGTTGCAAGCAATAGATTATTGCTTTACGAACTGCGTGTAAAGTAAACAATACGATTGTTCTATGAACAAAGGATTGTTGTGTTCTCCCTAGTAGCAACAACACATCTACTACCTTAGAGATTTCTGTCACTTCCCCAGATTACCAGAGGCATGAACCCACTATCGAGCATAAATACTAACTCTTGGAGTTGCTAGCATCTACTTGGCCAAGATAGCTACTAACAACGGAAAGCATGCAAGATCACCAATAACAAAGACATGATAGAATCAATAATCAATCTAAAATAGCATCTCAATATCCATCGGATCCCCGCAAACACAACATGCAAAATTACAAATAGATGATCTTGATCATGAACGGAGCTCACAAGATCTATACATGAAAGCACAAAGGAGGAGAACCAGCCATCTAGCTATTACATGGATCCGTAGTCCAAGGACGAACTACTCACGCATCACACCAGAGGCTTGCATGGTGATGAAGAAGGCCTCCAGGGTGAATTCCCCTCTCCGGCAGGGTGCCTGGAAGAGCTTCAGATCCCTCCCGATCTAGGGATGGAGATGATGGTGGCTATAGACTCTTTCGTGGATTTTTTATCGGACACTTAGGGTTTTCGTCCCGAGGGCAATATATAGGCGGAAGGAGAGGCCGAGGGGGTGCCGGGAGCCACCACACCACCCCTTGGCGCGGGCCTAGCCTGGCCGCATGGCCAGGTGGTGTGGCCGGCCCTGGCCCTTCTCCGTCTCGTATTCTGGCACTTGATCCCTTCCGGAGAAATAGGCACTTTGGCTTTTGTCCCATCCAATTTCGAGAATATTCATTTTCTGACTTTCCTGGAACCAAAAACAGCAGAAAACAGGTAGCTGGCACGGTGGCTCTTGTTAATAGGTTAGTCCAATAAATCATATGAAAAGTACTCCAAAGTTGGAGCAAAACACAAGAAAGTGGATAAAACCAAGCATGGAACATCAAAAATTATAGATACATTTGCAATGTATCAACATCCCCAAGCTTAACTCCTGCTCGTCCTCGAGTAGGTAAGTGATAAAAAGAAAGAATAATTTTGAGGTGACATGCACCATCAAAGACTTGATCAAAGTATTTGCAAAACATTCAAAGCCGGGATCATAGTACTTCAATCATAACATGAAAGACAAAGTTCTAGCAATAAGCAAAGAAGCTATGATGCAACATAAAAAGGCACAAACAAAAGATTCATGAATAACATGCTTTGCAAGACGTTTGTTTGTTTCACATAAAGAAAACATAGGATAATAGTATCCAGCTTGTCCCTCAATAGAGTAGCAAATATAAATGCATAGGACACCTTCAAAGTTCATAAGAGTGACTAGATACAATAGTTTAAAACAAGAAATAACAAGTTATGGATCAATCAACTAGTCTTGGGACAATGCACATAGAACTAAGAATGGCCACTATGCTCTCAAAGTAGGTGCATAAAGATAGAAGGTGGAGACTCAATATAATGGTGGAAGAAAGGCCTTTTGTAAAAGGAAGTAGGGATTCAAGTCTCATAAAGAGCTTCCAAAAATTATGGTACTTGTAGTTTTCAGCTCTCATTGCCCCTATCATATGCATCTTGAAGGTGATTAAGGTTAAAGTGACACAACTAAGAGGATATGCTTGACAAGTTATAAACCGAAATCTCATGCCCCTTACTTACGAAGACCGATCCTCATGCTACTCAACTTCAGTCACGAGTAAGCTCTTGTCATTGTAAGTATATGTGTATCATTAAGAATCGCCAACGGGGTACCCCTTGCACATGATACAGGAGCTTTCCCATACTCAAAATGACAAGGCAAGCAGACAATGAGCATCTCAGCGATCTTTTTATTTGCTATTTGCATAGGTTTTTATTGAGGATGCTTCATAGAGTGCTCATTATGGTGATGCTGCAAGTTTCCACCATGATTAGGCATGGCTTAGGCTAGTGACCCAGGCGTTTCTCTAACACACATACAAACTCCATGATCTTACAAGTTCCACTTTTATTTCACACCGCCGGGATCTGTAAGCAAAAGAACATGATATCAACGGGTTACAAAGTACAAGTGCAATGTTGAAAGCGTTCCCCATGGTACATGGTTCTGCTAATTTCAACTTATAAAGCACAAGCATATACGCAACAAAGAAGGACCCAATGGTTCAAGTTTATTAGAGGCAAAAAAAGTAAAGTGTGCCATCAAGTTCGTGAGAGCTTTAATCACTAGTTTTCTCATAACAAGTGGAAGGTAAACAAAAGCATGAATATACTTGGAATAGCATAAGCTAGTAGGTAGGTATGGTGGACTCTTTGGAATAACTTGGTTTAGGGAATTGGATGCATGAGTGGAACTCATACTTTGTTGTGGAGGCTAGCAAAAGACTGGGAGCGACAAACTAAGAGAGAAATAATGGCCATAATCATGGAGAGCTACAAAACATCATTGATCAAAGCATAAAGTGATACTACAAGTTGAAAACTAAAGGATCATAAAGGCTATGGTGACTTTGGATAGTCATAACATGGTGTGAGCATGTGCCAAGTCAGCCCAAATAAAGCATCAAAGGAGAATACCACTATACTATGCTTTAATATGCTAAAACAACGCATCATTCATCCAAGGCACATTAAGCAATATAAATTGTTTATAACAAGTCATGCTACAGCAAAGAATACTAAGCATAAAGCCAAAACAATATCAAGCATGGCATGACAAAGCATAGGCCACAGTCAAAAACGAGCTTTTTTTACCACATAAGTATGAACTTTCCTACTCTTTTCCAAACCAAACCAAACTATTTGCAAACCAAAGTATGAAAGAGGGGGCCCAAACAATTTATTCAGAAAACTAAGCAAACCAAGCAAACTAAAAACCAAAACGAAAACAAAAAAGAAGACGCTCCAAGAAAAACACAACTGTGCATAAAACAATAAAAATGAAGCGTTTGGAAGAAACCTGAAATTTTTATTGATGAAGAAGGGGATGCCTTGGGCATCCCCAAGCTTTGACGCTTGTACTTATTAGATATTTTTTGGGGTGACACACGTGGCATTCCCAAGCTTGAGCTTTAGTCCATCCTTCATCTCATTACTCATTCCTTCCATACACCTGAAATTTTTCCTTCATACAAAACTTCACACAATCTCATTAGCAACATTAGTGCACTTAAGATAAATAAGTCTTAAGGTTCACTTTTAACACCAAATAAACTTCCATTAGAACACTACATACTGTAGCACTTCCCTCAAAAAACTCAACTCCCCAAAAGAACTTAAAAAGGAACCCACAAGAAGTAAATGCAGAAAATGGCAGAAATCTGTCAAAACAGACCAGCAGGTAAAGACGAATTTTTTCGAAGACCTTCTGTTGCTCAAATCAAAAAGTGTTGAACTAACGAAAGTTAGATAACAACCTGGGTCAGAAGCACAAACAATTACAGCTCAATACGACATACAGAGATCTCTCACGAATTTTTACAGTGAAGCACAAAAATCTGTTTCGGGACAGCAACTTTCCCAACCATTACTTCACTCTCATTAGAGGTTACTCTTGTCACAGAAAGCAAATAAAAAGGATAAGGAACGGTTATTACTGAAGTAATAACTTCCAAGACTCATCTAAAACTTTTGGGTTATCTCCCAATAAGTACTTTTCTTTAACGCCTTTAAGTTAGGCATAAGAAGCAAAGAAAGAATCAAGTGTTCTCAAATGAAGAAGCATTAAGACCAAATTTTGTTTTCATAGGAGAAGCAAAAGAAATATTTTCTGTCTTTTTAGGGAAGTGTTCTATACCTTTCTTGAGTGGGAGTTGATATTTAATGGTGCCTTCTTTCATATCAATGATGGCACCAACAGTTATAAGAAAAGGTCTTCCCAAAGTAATAGGACAAGAAGCATTGTATTCAACATCCAAAATACAGAAATCAACGGGGACATAGGAATCGTTAACCATAATAAGAACATCATTAAGACTTCCCATGAGTTTCTTTTTAGCATTAGCATCAAGTGGGACATTCAAATAACAATCCTCAAGAGGAGGCAAATCAAGCATATCATAAATCCTTCTAGGCATAATAGAAATACTACTATCAAGATCACACAAAGCTTTGAAATCAAAGTCATTAACTTTGATATTAATGATGGGTTCCCAACCATCCTCTTGTTTTATAGGAATAGAAGCTTTATGTTTCATCTTTTCTTCTTTAATCTTTATGAGAGCATCAGTAATGTGTTTTGTAAAAGCCATGTTCATAGCACTAGCATTAGGACTTTTAGCAAGCTTTTGTAGGAACTTAATAACTTCAGAGATATTGCAACCATCAAGATCAAAATCAACTTTATCATCTAAAGTAGTAGAACTATTACTAGTCTCAACACTAGTGGTGGTGATAGTAGAAACACTAATGTTTCTAGCAATTTCATCTTCTCTTTCCCACTTAGCATGTAATTCAGCTAATAGTCTAACATTTTCATCAATTCTTACTTGTATGGCATTGGTAGCTGCAAAGGGATTATCTTTAGTTTCAGGTTTATCAGCCATTTTATTAATCAATGAAGATTGAGCTTCAGACAAAGATGATATATTTCTTTCGGCATTAGAGAGTTTTAATTGTAAACTAGAAATTTCCCTATTTAGACTCTCAAGTTGATGGCTAATGTTCTTCAAAATGATAGATTGTTCCTCAATAGTTTTAGTAAATAGTTTATTTTGCTCATATTGCATTTGCATGAAGTTTTTAGTGGCTCTTTCAACTTCTAAAATTCTTCCTTCACTAGGTAATTCCGGTTTACCATTATAGCCATAAGTATTACTAGGAGGGTAGGGCCTATAATTGTTGTTACCAAAATTGTTCCTATAAGCATTATTACCATAAGCATTGTTGCCAAAGTTGTTATTTCTTATGAAGTTCACATCAACGTGCTCTTCCTGAGCAACCAAAGAAGCTAGAGGAACATTATTTGGATCAATATGGGCTTTCCCATTAACAAGCATAGACATAATTATATCAATCTTATCACTAAAGGAGGAGGTTTCCTCAATAGAATTTACCTTCTTACCTTGTGGAGCTCTCTCAGTATGCCATTCAGAATAATTAACCATCATATTGTCCAGAAGTTTTGTTGCAGCACCCAAAGTGATGGTCATAAAGGTACCTCCAGCAGCTGAATCCAATAGGTTCCTTGAAGAATAGTTCAATCCTGCATAAAAACTTTGGATGATCATCCAAGCAGTCAGTCCATGAGTGGGACAATTCTTTACCAAAGATTTCATTCTTTCCCAAGCTTGAGCAACATGCTCATTGTCAAGTTGTTTAAACTTCATTGTTTCACTTCTCATAGATATAATCTTAGCAGAAGGATAGTATTTTCCAATAAAAGCATCTTTTGCACTTAGTCCAAGAATCAATACTATTCCTAGTTAAGGAATTCAACCACTCTTTAGCTTTTCCTCTCAAAGAGAAAGGAAACAATTTCAGCTTAATAATATCACCATCTATATCCCTATGCTTTTGCATCTCACAAAGTTCAACAAAGTTATTTAGATGGGAAGCAGCATCTTCATTACCAATACCAGAAAATTGTTCTCTCATAACAAGATTGATCAAAGCAGGTTTTATCTCAAAGAAAGTATTTTCAGCCACATGTGGAGCAATATGTGTGCTCATAAAATCATTGTTGTTGGTGCTAGTGAAGTCACACAACTTAGTGTTTTCAAGAGTAGTCATTTTTTTGGGGTTTTCAAATAAGAAAGCAAACTTGTAAAACTAATTTTTTTGTGTTTTTGAATAACAAAACAAGCAAACAAATCAAAAAAGAAAACTAAGCAAAACAAAAACAACAAAGTAAAGAGATTGGTTATGAGGGACTCCCCTTGTGAAGATGTCCTTGACTCCTCGGCAACGGCGCCAGAAAATCTTGATGTGCTCGTCGTTCGACGTAGAGCTCGTTGGGAACCCCAAGAGGAAGGTATGATGAGCACAGCAGCAAGTTTTCCTTCAGTTATGAAACCAAGGTTTAATCGAACCAGTAGGAGCAAGGAAACACCCCAAAGGTGTTACTAGCTGAGCTTTGGCAGAGCTCACTACCGGTGCTAGTAACAACGTGGAGACCTGCACAACACAACCACAGAACTTTGTCCCCAACTTGCGATGAGGTTGTCAATCTCACCGTGTTTTGCGGAAAACAAAGGATTAAACGTACCGAATGGAAATAAGTAAAAGTTTGCAGAAAGTAAACACAAAGCAGTAAAAGATTGTAGATTGTATGTAAAAGACAAGGACCGGGATCCATAGTTCACTAGAGGTGGCTCTCCTTAAGATAGATAACATGTTGGGTGAACAAATTACAGCGGGGCAATTGACAAACACCGAGAAAGCAATACATGCATATACTAATCATCTTGACTCTTTTGAGACTTGATTAGGCATTACAACATAATACATAGACCGCCATCCAACTGCATCTATGACTAATAATCCACCTTTAGGTTATCATCTGAACCCCCTCCAGTATTAAGTTGCAAGCAACAGATTACTGCTTTACGAACTGCGTGTAAAGTAAACAATACGATTGTTCTATGAACAAAGGATTGTTGGTTTCTCCCTAGTAGCAACATCACATCTAGTACCTTAGAGATTTTGGTCACTTCCCTAGATTACCAGAGGCATGAACCCACTATCGAGCATAAATACTAACTCTTGGAGTTGCTAGCATCTACTTGGCCAAGATAGCTACTAACAACGGAAAGCATGCAAGATCACAAATAACAAAGACATGATAGAATCAATAATCAATCTGAAATAGCATCTCAATATCCATCGAATCCCCGCAAACACAACATGCAGAATTACAAATAGATGCTCTTGATCATGAACTGAGCTCACAAGATGTAGACATGAAAGCACAAAGGAGGAGAACCAGCCATCTAGCTATTACATGGATCCGTAGTCCAAGGATGAACTACTCACGCACCACACTGGAGGCTTGCATGGTGATGAAGAAGGCCTCCAGGGTGAATTCCCCTCTCCGGCAGGGTGCCGAGAAGAGCTTCAGATCCCTCCCGATCTAGGGATGGAGATGACGACGACTACAGACTCTTTCATGGATTTTTGATCGGGCACTTAGGGTTTTTGTCCCGAGGGCAATATATAGGCGGAAGGAGAGGCCGAGGGGGTGCCGGGAGCGACCACACCACCCCCTGGTGCGGACCCAGCCTGGCCGCGCGGCCAGGTGGTGTGGCTGGCCCTGGCCCTTCTTCGTCTCGTATTCTGGCACTTGATCCCTTCCAGAAAAATAGGCACTTTGGATTTTGTCCCGTCCAATTTCGAGAATATTCATTTTCTGACTTTCCTGGAACCAAAAACAGCAGAAAACAGGCAGCTAGCATTGTGGCTCTTTTTAATAGGTTAGTCCAAGAAATCATATGAAAAGTACTCCAAAGTTGGAACAAAACACAAGAAAGTGGATAAAACCAAGCATGGAACATCAAAAATTATAGATACATTTGCAATGTATCATGGGCCAGGGCGGCCACACCACCTGCTGGCGTGGCCTAGGGCTGAAAGTGATTTGTATACTTTATTGTGACCATCCCTTATCGGTTGCCCGCGGGACCCACTATTAAGAAGTGTATCCATGGCTTCTTGTACCAATTTTTCCTGGCACATTACTAAATCCTCAAGCGCTAATTCACTTCTTTTTAATAGATAGGCAAGGTTGTTGTTCCGACGGATAACTCTCTTATAAAGTTCATTAATGTCCGAAGTCACTACTTTATCTCCAGACCTATAAACGATGGGTCTCAATTTGGGAGGAAGAACCTGCCCGCGCTAGGGGGTGGTGTGGGCCCCCTGTGGCCCATCTCTAGCCCCGTTCTGGCTTCCTTCGTCTTCTGGAAAAATAGGATTTTCCGTATATTTTCCTGGATTTTCTGATCTTCGCGAATTTTGCCTCCAAACAACACCTTTTCCATCAGAATCCTGACTGCAGTGGTCCATGCTCCAAAAGTCATCAACCATGCAAAAACAGATGAAATAACATAAGTATCACCTCTCAATATGAAATATATCAATGAATAACAGTGAATTATGACATAGAATAGTGATGCAAAATGGACGTATCAACTCCCCCCAAGCTTAGACTTCGCTTGTCCCCAAGAGAAACTGAGCTCAATAAACATGGCCTCAGGTTTATGGAGTGAAGAGTCGATAAAAGAATACGGACAAGAAGCATCACATTCATCAAATACATAGATCATAATAGAAGACAACTCACTATTATATAACTCAATTTGTAATAGGTAAAGGAAACATAATAAAGATACATAAAGTGAATCATAATTGGTAATGGCAAACTTAGCTCTTGGTCGAAGAATAGTTGATAATTTGCTGGAGTTCACAAATAACTGGTTTTTCAGTGATAGCTTTCAAAGTAGTAAACATCAAGATAAGAGCAATGTGCAAAACAAGGAACATAAGAAACATGAATGATTAAATCATCATATGAATGAATGAAACACAACAACTCAAAATACTTGCTGAGATAGAAGGGAGTAGGTTTACTGACTCAACTAAAAAGTAAAAGAAAGGCCCTTCGCAGAGGGAAGCAGGGATTGCAAGTCTCATAAAGAGCTCCCAAAAATTATGATACTTACTAGCTTTCAGCTCTCCTTGCCCCTATCATAGGCATCTTTAGGTGATTAAGGTTAAAGTGATCAAATATGAGGATATGCATTGAGAAGTTGTAAATTGAGAATCTCATGTCCCTTGAATACGAGGGCCGCTCCTCATGCTACTCAAGTTTAGTCACCAGTAAGTTCTTGTCATCGTAAGCATATGTGTATCATAGAGAACTGCCAACGGGGTACCCCTTTCCCGATGATACGGAAGAGTCCCCATATCAAAATGACAAGGCAAGCAGACAACAAGCATCTCAGCAATCTTCTTATTTACCATGGGAATATGGTGCTTTTTTCTCTCTTTCCTCATTTCATAATCTATTTTTCCTTTTTCTCTTTTTTCTCAATATCAGACTCTTTTTTTATAAGAAGAATGCTTCATAGATGCTCGTTATGGTTACGCTGCAGGTTTCCACCATGTCAGCATGGATTAGACCAGCGGCCCAGGCGTTTCTCTAACACATATGCATAACTCCATGGACTTACAAGATCCCTTTTCATTTCACACCGAAGATATCCATAGACAAAAGAACATGATATCATCTTGGTACAAAGTACCAGTGCAATGTTGAAAGCGTTCCCCATGACAACATGGTTCTGCTAATTCACAACTTACAAAGCACAAGCATATACGCAACATAGGTGAGCACAATGGTTCAAGTTTATTAAGTGCAAGAAAGTAAAGTGTGCCATCAAGTTCGTGAGAGCTTTAATCACTAATTTTCACATAACAAGTTTAATTTGGAAGGTAGACAAAACAAGAATTTTCTTGGAATAGCAATAATGCTACTAGGTAGGTATGGTGGACACAGATGGCAAAGGTTTTGGTTTAAAGGAGTGGATGCATGAGAAGAATTCCCTCTCAGTACATGCTTTTGGCTAGCAAGGCTAGGTAGCAAGTACAAGAGTTGAAGGAAACAACCAAACATACAAGTGATAAAGACAAACATGCAATCTTCCTTGGAAGCACAAAAGATCTTAACTAGAGAATACTAAACTTATGAGCAAATCAAGAAAGAAAGATGATGAAATTATTTTTCTTTAGAGGTACTTTTATCTTTTCTTTCAACTCTCAAAAATAGTGTGCTACTGACCAAGCCAGGTTTGCCAAAACCAACTAAATTAACTCAATGATCCCAAAGTGATACCAATATTAACAACAAGATCAATCATATAACCACGAATTGAAAACTAATCTAAGCTATGCAAAAGAGTAAATGATAGAACTTCTCATTAGTAATCCATAACGGCAACTCACACCAAGGGATACATATCTAACGAGAGAGGGGACACTTCCATAATGCAAACCATCCTACATAATAACTCCTCTATTCATGATATGACTCTACTAATAAGGTAAAAAGGTAGAAGATAGTGATGTGATACCGCGACACTCCCCCAAGCTTGGAACAAACCAAGGGGATGCCAAACCTGATGACGAATTACTCCTTTGGTGGTGGTGGTATCCTCTCATCTTCGTCCGACTTCCAGGGTAAGGGCTTCCCATCAACAAAGGACATCGTGGTTTCCAACATCCTGAAATTTGCAGCAACACTTATGCGTTTAAACCTAACCTCATACTCACAGTTTTGATTTTGAATGTCATAGAACTGTGCTTGCAGTTCATTGGTTGTTTGGCGGAGTGAGAGGACTTCGTTTTTGAGTTCAGCAGTCTCCTTTTGGTGCTTGGCGATGAGTTCGGAACAAATCTTATGGATGATATCCACGTCGCGTTCCGCCATCTTCTTGTACCTAAAGACTTCTTGCTCTAGTGCCTCCATCCTGTCCTCCAGACTTCCTTCACCTTTAGGGCCTTGAACCTCTTTTATCCGGACCTCCCCATCTTCGAGCAACAGCTCCTTGGGATGAATCTTCAGCTTTCTCATGTATGGGTTGATGATATCTTCTAAGGAATCTCCCCTGGCTGATCAAGAGGAAGACATTGTGGCTCCAAATCTGGGACTCTACCTGGCAGAAACAGATCGAAACAAAAATATGACGAAAACATGATATACGAACCTCGGGAGATCCGGTGGATTATATATTATGAAGTTTCAAAACAAAAGGAAGGTACTGGGAGAAAACGGTTCGGAGGCGGAGTCTGGGGTGGCCTCACCACCTGGTGGCGTGGCTAGGGGTGGGCCCGTGCAACAGGGTGGTGTGGGCCACCCTGGCTCCGTTTCCGTCCCTTTTTCGCTTCATAACTTTCCTTATTGACTAAAAACTGCAAAAATATAGTTGGATAGTATTTTCGCGGAACTTTTCTTACCAGAACTGTTACCTATTTGGAAGTGGACTCTGCAGGTCTCTGAATTTGGTCCTTGATAAATCTTTCCGGAGTTATAACTTGAAAGGCATCAACATCTTCATTGTAAGAATCTCCAGCAATATAGTGCTTGAGTCGCTGCCCATTCACTACTTGTGTAGTATCATCTTTTAAAGAAGAAATTTTTATTGCTCCTGAACGGTATACTTCTTCAATAATGAAAGGTCCTTCCCATTTTGACAGTAGCTTTCCTGCAAAAAATCAGAGACGAGACCTATACAATAGAACTTTCTCACCAACATGAAATTCTCTCTTAAGTATTCGCTTGTCATGCCATCTTTTAACTTTTTCCTTAAAGAGCCTAGCATTTTCATAGGCTTCACTCCTCCATTCATCTAAAGAACTTAAGTCAAATAATCTTTTCTCACCAGCGAGCTTACAATCTCTATTTAGTTCTTTAACTGCCCAGTAAGCTTTGTGTTCTAATTCTAAGGGTAGGTGACAAGCTTTCCGGTAAACCATTTTATAAGGAGACATCCCCATAGGAATTTTGTAAGCAGTTCTATAAGCCCATAAAGCATCATTCAACTTTTTAGCCCAGTTTTTTCTAGATCTATTAACAGTCTTTTGCAAGATGGATTTAATTTCTCTATTTGATAACTCTACTTGCCTGCTAGTTTGGGGGTGATAAGCTGAAGCAATTCTATGATTAACATCATATTTAGCAAGGGTCTTTCTAAAACCACCATGAATGAAATGAGAACCCCCATCAGTCATGAGATACCTAGGCACTCCAAACCTAGGAAAGATAACATCCTTAAGCATTTTTAGAGAAGTATCCCCATCAGCACTCTTTGTAGGAATAGCGTCTACCCACTTAGTGACATAATCAACGGCAACAAGAATATGAGTGTAACCTTTCGAAGGAGGGAAAGGACCCATAAAGTCAAATCCCTAGCAATCAAAGGGTTCAATAACTAGAGAGTAATTCATAGGCATTTCATTGTGTCTAGAAATATTACCAACATGCTGACATTCATCACAAGATAAAAAAAATTTTCTTGCATCTTTAAAAAAGGTAGGCCAGTAGAAACCTGATTGTAGCACCTTTTGTGCAGTTCTATTTCCTGCATGATGTCCCCCATAAGAACTACCATGACATTTATGCAATATCTCCTTTTGTTCATATTCTGGAACACATCTTCGCATAATACCATCCACTCCCTCTTTGTATAAGTGTGGGTCATCCCAAAAATAATGCCTCACATCATAGAAGAACTTCCTCCTTTGCTGAGCTGTAAAAGTTGGAGGCAAATACTTGGAGACAATAAAGTTAGTATAATCAGCGTACCAAGGGCTCCCTCGCGAGCTTACCCCTACTGCAGCTAACTGTTCATTTGGGAAACTATCATTAACAGGCATAGGGTCAAAAGAGATGTTTTCCAATCGAGATAAATTATCAGCTACAGGGTTTTCAGCACCCTTCCTATCTACTATATGTAGATCAAACTCTTGTAAAAGCAGCACCCATCTAATAATCCTAGGCTTAGCGTCCTTCTTCGTCATAAGGTATTTAATAGAAGCATGATCAGTATGAATGGTGACTTTTGAACCTACAATATAGGGCCTAAACTTATCATAAGCAAAAACGACAGCTAGAAATTCCTTTTCAGTAGTAGCATAATTCCTTTGAGCAGCGTCTAAATTCTTACTAGCATAATGGATAACGTTTAACTTTTTATCAATTCGTTGCCCAAGGACATCACCTACAGCAAAATCACTAGCATCACACATTATTTCAAAGGGTAAACTCCAATCAGGTGGTTGAACAATAGGGGCTGTAGTTAAAGCCTTCTTAAGAGTTTGAAAAGCTTCCTTACAATCATCATCAAAAACGAAGGCTACATCTTTTTGAAGAAGATTAGTGAGAGGTTTTGATATCCTAGAAAAGTCTTTAATAAACCTTCTATAGAAACCAGCATGACCAAGGATACTACGAATACCTTTGATGTCTCTTGGACATGGCATCTTCTCAATTGCCTCAACCTTAGCTCTATCAACTTATATGCCTCTTTCAAAAACTTTATGCCCGAGGACAATCCCTTCGTTAACCATGAAGTGGCATTTCTCCCAATTAAGAACAAGATTAGTTTCTTCACATCTCTGCAAAACTTTATCAAGGTTGTGCAGACAATTGTCAAAAGAAGTTCCATAGACAGAAAAGTCATCCATGAACACTTCTACAATTTCCTCACAAAAACCATGAAAGATAGCAGACATGCACCTTCGAAAAGTAGCAGGAGCATTACATAAACCAAAAGGCATACGTCTATAAGCATAAGTTCCGTAAGGGCAAGTAAAAGTAGTTTTTTTCTTGATCTTGTTGTTTAACAGCAATTTGAGAGAAACAAGAATAACCATCAAGAAAACAAAAATGGGTATTTTTATACAACCTTTCCAACATTTGATCAATAAAAGGAAGCGGGTAGTGATCTTTCTTAGTAACTTTATTGACTTTTCTAAAATCAATGCACATCCTATAGCCTACTAGTATTCTTTGAGGAATGAGCTCATCATTATCATTAGGAACGACGGTAATACCTCCTTTTTTAGGAACACAATGAACAGGACTAACCCATTCACTATCAGTAATAGGGTAAACAATACCAGCATCAAGGAGTTTCAATACCTCATTCCTTACCACTTCCTTCATCCTAGGATTTAAACGTCGTTGGTGCTCTACTACTGGCTTTGCATCTGGTTCTATGTTGATAGAATGCTGACATATGGTAGGTGAAATCCCTTTTAAATCATCCAGAGTATAGCCCATATCTCCTCGGTGTTTCCTCAAAACCTCCAATAACCTTTCTTCTTCCTTTCCTGACAGTTTAGCGCTAATAATAACAGGATATATCTTTTTATCATCAATATAAGCATATTTAAGATCATCAGGGAGAGGTTTTAGATCAAAAACCGGATCCTTGTTAGGTGGCAACGTGGTACCCAAGTCTTCTACAGGTAAGTTATGCTTAAGCATCTTAGGCTGATCACGGAGAATCTTGTCAATCTCATTCCTTTCTTCCATGAAGATTTCACTTTCATGATCTTCCATAAATTGCTGCAAAGCATTGTTAGGAGCAAGAGAAATAGAAGCAAGTTGTTCAACTCTAGAAGATCCCATTTAGCTTCTTCTTCCATGCGAGTGAATGATCCAGCACAAGAAGCATCCAATAAATCCTTGTCATTTAGAGGGAGTCTTGCATAAAAGTTATTGATAATAATATTGTTGGGGAGCTCATGAATGGGACATTTGAGCATTAGTAACTTCAATCTCCCCCAAGCTTGACCTGTACTCTCTCCATCAAGAGGCCAAAAGTTGTATATTTGATTCCGATCTTTATGAATCTCACTAGGAGGATAAAACTTTGAATAAAAGAGAGGTACTATTTCCTCCCATTCCAGAGCTTGACCATTCTTCAGCAGCTTATACCATTCCTCAGCTCATCCTTTCAGTGATAATGAGAATAACTTCTTCTTAACTTGATCTTTAGTAATAACTACACACTTGAACAACCCGCATAATTCGTGTATAAAGAGCAAATGATCACCGGGATGGACAGTTCCATCCCCAACATAGTAGTTATCCATAACACGATCAATAATTCTTGTAGGTATTTTAAAAACATCATTCTCAGCAGGTGCTGGCTTATCTACTACCTTATCAGTGGTAGTAGCATTACCAAATAAGAAACTTAGCGAATTATCCATAACGAAAATAAAGCAACTAGCAGAAGTAAACAATACTCATAGTAGAAGTTTCCTTTACCAGTTCCACTCTTTAATAGCGCTTCACTCCCCGGCAACGGCACCAGAAAATAGTCTTGATGACCCACAAGTATAGGGGGTGTATCGCAGTATTTTTGATAAGTAAGAGTGTCGAACCCAACGAGGAGCAGAAGGTGCTGGCTAGTGGTATGGATCAGGAATTCTCCGCAAATACTTAGCAAACGGATTTTTAGGGTTTTTTGATAAAGCAAGTAAACAAAGTACGAGTAAACAAAAGACAGTAGGAATAAATGCAGCAAGTGGCCCAATCCTTTATGCAGCAAAGGACAAGACGGTTGTATTACTTAAGATGAACAAACGTTCTCGAGGACACATGGGAAGACTGTCAAGTGCTTTCGCTTCATATAGTTGATTAATCTTCTTTAGCTTGCTAAGTGTTGTGTGGGTGAACCTGTGCTAATGTACCGACCTTCCTAGGACTAATACATACTTGTGATTATACCCCTTACAAACATCCATAAGTACAAGAAAGTAATTAAGGTAGAAACCTAACCACAGCTTTAAACTCTAAGACCCTTACGTCCCTTGTGCAATGGTTTCCTAACGGGGGTTCAGGTTTCTGTCACTCCGGCAACCCCTACGATTAGTAGCCAAATACATAATGCATTCCCCTAGGCCCATATAGGTGAAGTGTCATGTAGTCGATGTTCACATGACACCACTAGAAGAAGTACACCACAACTTAAATATCAAACTATTGAATCTTTCTCAACAATACTCCACTACTGACAACATGACTTCTCCCATGTCCTCAAGAACAAAACAAACTACTCACAAGACATCATATGGATCATGATCAGAGATGGAATAATGATGTATAACAATCCGAACATAAACAATAATTCAACGGTTCACTCAATAGCATCAACTACAAAGAGTAATCAACACCTGGAAAGTTTCCCCTATGAACTATGCATGATTCAACCCAATTGTTACAGCAATATGGAGATGATGATGAGGGTGCTGATGGTGATGATGGTGGTGGTGATGATGATGATGATCCCGATGAAGTCTAGCTTGATAGTGGTGTTGATGGCGACGATCTCCCCTCCCCGGGAAGGAATTCCCCCGGCAGAAATCTGTCTGTCGGAGAGATCTTTCTCTCGGTATTTTCTACCCCGCAGAGGCGATGGAATCTTTCTTTGGTCACTCCCCAAGTCTTAGGGTTTCAGGAGGATAATATACGCCAGTGGGGAGATCCTGGAGTGGACCAGGGCGGCCACACCACCTGCTGGCGCGGCCTAGGGCTGCCCGCGCCAGGGGTGGTGTGGCCCCCCTATGGCCCATCTCCAGCCCCCCCTTCTGGCTTCCTTTGTCTTCTAGAAAAATAGGATTTTCCGTATATTTTTCCGGATTTTCTGATCTTCGCGAATTTTGCATCCAAACAGCACCTTTTCCATCAGAATCCTGACTGCAGTGGTCCATGCTCCAAAAGTTATCAACCATGCAAAAACAGATGAAATAACATAAGTATCACCTCTCAATATGAAATATATCAATGAATAACAGTGAATTATGACATAGAATAGTGATGCAAAATGGACGTATCACTCCACCATGTGATTGTCAAGCACAAGTTTTGTATTAGTAATATGAAATAACAATAATAAGTAAAGTAAAACCGTAATAAAATATTCAAGTAAAATAAAGGCAATGATGTGATAGTTGTTTTTGTGTTTTGTTTGTGTTTGCAAGTAAATAAAGTATTTTTGTATTATTGAAATATTAATTTGCAGAAAATATAGATGATAGTAATGGTGTTGGAAGGTTGTTTATTATGATAAAGGTTGGACTAGGGTTCATGGGTTCACTTTTATATTCTCTTTTTAAGCTGCAGTGGACATAACATAATTCATCATCAACATAATATTGGTGAAACTTGAATATGTGTTTGATAAGCATTCATATGGGCATCATGTTCTAACATAGAGATGATGAAACACATCTCTCTTATACTCCTCTAGAAAGGGAAAACTCCGAGCAATCTAGAATTAAGAATTGACAGAGCATAGCCTTAAGTACTTTGACATGATGTTTTAATAACAAATATACTACCTTGGCAAAACAAGATTATCAAGCTATCACAATATAATTATAGCGCGTGAATTCACTTAATACCTAGTGAGGTAACAAAATAAAGGTAAAAAACCATAGTAGATCTTGAATTTGTTGTCATTATTCAATCACTACAACCATGTTACTCCATCTAATACACACTTCCCCCATACATGATCTTGCAAACAAGTTGGATCAAAATAAGTAATTAAGAATGGTGCACATGATATGCATCTATAATACATCTTACACATAGATATGTTCCAATCTCATATATCAAATCATAGAATAAAGATCCACCACATATAAATTACATATATGACCATAATCATGTTGGGCAGCTCATATGGTACTAGATCTACGAAGAACAAGAGATAAATAGATCAAGCTACTGCCAAAAACCCATAGTCTAGAGGTGGACTACTCCCTTCTCATCATGGTGATGATGTTTGAGATGTTGGAGAAGGTAAAGATCCCTCAGGCGGCAGCTCCGGTGGAGTTTCCCCCTCCAATCTTTGCTGATTCTGTCTCTGTTTTGGTGTTTCTGTGTTTTTGTGGCGCTCTCCTCGAGGGTTCCCTGTGGGACCCTTTATATTGGAGTTTTTAGGTCAAACCAAGTCCATGGGCGAAAGATTGAAGTGAATCGGATGGCTGAGGGGAAAAAGGTATCAGGTGGTGCGTATAGTGGGGTAGGACACGCCACCCATGGTCTTTTGGGCCTCCAGGCCTCTCTTATGAGGTCCAAGCACTCCAGATCATTACCTCGCGAAATATTGACTTTCCTAGAATCTTAGCTGCATTTGAATTTGTTTAGGTCCCTAAAATATAAAAATACACAAAACAGGGTTTTCCTGTCCTGCAAAGTTGTCACCAAAATAAAGGGGATCATTGGTAAATCCCCCAAATCAATATAAAACATGTATGTTACATTATATATATGACAAATATGTGGGAATTTGTATCAATAAACTACAAAGTTCATGTATGCATTTAAATGCATCACATATACATGCGCAAGTACACCCATAATGATTGGTCCTAAGGTCATTTACATGCGTAAACAAATGATTCATTTAGACATAAATGTCCAACCATCCCATAAAGTCTCATGAAAAGGTTGTTGTTACTCCCTCTCCCTACTCTCATTACACTACGGTGCAACCCTATGAGCCCATAACGGTGAAGTAACATATCGTCAATGTTTGTATGTTACCATCATAGAACCATGTAAAAGGTTAAACCTTGAATAAATACTCATTGCATACTATATACAAATCATAGCCAATTCATCTTATGCCCTCGGGAACCTGGGGAACTACTCACAACGTGGAAACATGATATAGATCAGAGTCATATGGTATACAACACAATCTAAAATTATAACTTTACCACAAAATATTGACAATTTACCAAGCACAATCATGCACAAGGCACTAGAATATTATCCAAGGTTCAATCTGATCACAAACTGCGAGGGAAACGAGATGGATCTTTGAGATGGAGATGGTGCTGATGTTGGGGATGGTGTACATGGTGATGGAGATGCCTCCCTAAAAGATCACAGATGTCACCTAGAGGAGGGTGAATAGGCAGTTTAAAACTTTTACGAGATGGTCTTAACAATGGTGGAATAAAACTAGCATTTTATTTTGTCAAGCACAAAGCCTAGATATACTAAGGTTCACCTATGTGCACCAACAACTTATGCTAAGCAATACAAGCAACTATGTGATAGCAATAAAGATTACTTCAAGCACGAAGGCTATCACAATGTAAAGTGCATAAGTAAAGAGCTTGGCTATAGATATAACCGAGGCACGCGGGGACGACGATATTTTACCGAGTTCCTCCCAACAAGGGAGTACATCTCGTTGAAGGGGTGGGCGGTACTAAGACCACCAACGCCACAAAAGGCCTCACCCTATTCTCTTGAGCACCCACCACGCGACAAGCACCCGTTCCACTATGGGACACTTGAGGGAGGTCACCGAACCCAAGATTGGGGCAATCTCCACAACTTAATTGTAGGCTCCCAATAATCACCACAAAGGCCGATATCTTTGGGAGAGCTCCACAACTTAATTGAAGGCCCCAAGAACATGCCACAAAGGCCACACAACCGTCTAGGCTTCCAAGAACCCAAGAGAGACAATCTTCTTGATTTCACCAACCAAATCCTTCGGGGAGAACTCAAACTGATGCACCTAATGCAAAAGGCAAGAACACCACAAATATGCTCCAATCTTTCACACTCAAATTACAACAAAGCTACTAAAGTAATTGGGGGAATAAGAGAGGAAGAACAAAAGAGGGAATCGACAAAAGAAACCCCAAGATCTAGATCCCAAGATGTTCCCCTCTCATAGGAGAGAGATGGATTGGTGGAGTTGTAGATCTAGATCTCCTCTTTCAAATCCCCCAACAAGATTCAAGAAATATGGGATGGATTGAGATGAAAAAGAAGCTCTTGAAGGTAGAAACAATAAAGGAGAGAGAGAGAGCAAGCAACCAGCCCAAGGAGGAAGAAGGGGGCTTTTATAGGTCCCCCCACGTCAACTAGCCGTTGTAGAGCACTTACCCCGGAGTCTCCGGCCTTCAGGACTGGAGTCTCCGGCCCCCAGGACCGGAGTTTCCGGGGTCCAGACTCCGGCCAAGACTCCGGGCGAGCTCCAGATGCTCCCAGTACACCCCTCGGAGTCTGGGCCAGAATTTTGGCCGGAGTCTCCAGCCCCCTGGAGGCTCCGGGGCGCGAACCCTGGAGTCTCTGCCCCCCAGAAAACTGGCAGAAACACCGATACAAAAACAATCATAACTTTTGCATACGAAATCATATGAAATCCGTTTTCGATGAACTTGATGTCATGGATGTTAACACAAGCTATAAATCATAACATGGATAAGAACCAAGAAAGATGATGCAAAGTATGCAAAGGTTTGAGCTCTATCTGAAAGATATGATCAAGTTACTCACTCGAGAGATCCTCTTGATAGTACGGTTATCTATCCTATAAACCAGTCTCCCAACAACAACATGAGACCAACAAATGGGAAAACCTATCAAGATAATACCTTTGCCCTGAGAAAACCACTTGAGCTCGATGTAGATGATCCTCTCCTTCTCAAGATGGACACCTTTCTTGATTGCTCTTCCTTGAGCTCGAATGATGAAGACTTGGGGAAACCTCTTATTTGACCTTGTATTCATAGATCCATGATCACCGAGGATGGAAAGATTCAAGCATGAGATCTTCTAGAGATGGCGCATATTGATCTTGCACAACATTTCTTCTAACTCCAATTGGATGATGTCTTAAAGATACACATGAGGGACTCCATCTAATTCTTCAAGACACACTTGATATTCTTTTCTTTATTCTTATTCTTATACAACATTCCAATAGGCCCAAAGCCCTTGGACAATGCTTCTTCTTCTTTTCTTCATTTCTTCAACCTTGAAGCAAACACATGGTCCAAGCGATGCCAATGGACAAATCCTACAAGTGCATCTCAATGCAACCATTAGCACATAGAGATTGTCATTAATTACCAAAACCACACATGGGGGCCACATGCTCTTTCAATCTCGCCCATTTTGGTAATTGATGACAATACCTTTGAGAGGGTTTATATAATGAATTTTATGAATAAAATAGTAGCACCAATATCAAATACTACACAAGTATGTGATATTGGTACCACCACCATATATAGAGCAAACTCCCCACAATCTATGCATGTGTGATGAACTTGAATTTCATTGCATATATTGTTAATCATTATCATTGGTGGAGTTTCCTCTATATAAACCACATGCTAAGCAACACAAAGACGGAAGAGCATGAAAGGCAAATGCTTAAGAATAAACTCAAAGCATAAACCAACTTCCCTTAAACCCTTTAAAACTTCTCCCCCATTGGCATCGATTGTCGAAATGGGTGACAAGTTCTAGAAGGCCAATATAGTGATAGTTCCTCCAAAGGTGTGCATTCGCACATATCCAATGATGAATACTTGGGAGGAAGTAGAACTATATTGAGGACCCGAAGATTGTCAAAGAATTAAAAAAAGAAGCATCAACAAATGACGCAAGCAATCACAAGATCCAAGAAATCAATTGAAAACAACAAATGAGTCCAAAATGGAAACAACAAGATATTATGATAAGATCAAACAAGTGTTTTAAATAAAAATAGAGAAGCTCCCCAAGATTTGTGCACAAAAAGAATAGTTGCATTTGAATACATCATGCACAAATATGGAATCCTCGCTCCCCTATAAGCATTGAAAACACAAAAAATGAGAAAGAAGACAAATGAGCATTATTAAATGAATTAGAGGATCTTCCCAAAGATTATGCACCAATTATGATAAGTGCATTTGGGAACAAAGTGCATAATCAATTCATTTAACAATACAAGGCATGAGAGAACAAATATGAGTGCTCGAAGATACAAACAAAAGGAACAAGCACTCACAGGAAAATAAATTTGGAAGCCACCAAATAATTAAAAAGGAATAAAGGGTGGTGTCCAAGGAATAAAAATATCAACTAAGAATTATCTTCTCTTATGTATATAAGTTTCTAAGTGGAATGCATCACAAATACATATGTCCACAAAGAAACATGCACACATAAACAAGATACTCAAGAAAGCACATGAAAACCAAAATGAAGTCATAACATATACCAATAAGATTTTTGCTTATAAGCTTGGCCAAAGGCACAATTTTATCTTATTGTTCATTAATGAACTTCAAACACCAACACACTACATACATTACAACAATCACCAAGGGAAAAGGAGATGGTTGGAATATATGGAGAAAGGAAACAAGTATCGCAAAGGAAAAAACAACTAGCAAAATCTCACTATTGCACATGAGAGAAGTTGAGGAAAGGATATGCAATAAAATTGCTAGATAGACATATTTGGGATTGGTGAATCATATGCATGATTTTGTATAGTCCCAATTATATGCACTCATCTCAACTTACACACATTTGCAATAAGGAGTTCTCTTAAAATAAAGGGTACAACCAAAATAAATACAAATACAAAAATTCATGCTAGAAGGCAACCCACAAACAGTTGGAAGAAGGATATATGAGCATGAGAAAGAGATACTTGTTACTGAGATATAATTGGCGGGATGTAGAGGATATGAATTCGTTGATCATCCTATAGCTTGCCTCCAATTTCCATGTACGCAACATTTCTTCAAAAATGAGGGACAAACATCCAATTTATCTCCAATGTACCTAAAACATATTTAAGTACAAAATGGTCCCGAAACTCATTGGGTCCAAAGTAGTTAGAGAAACTATAATACATAGGAGAGACTCCACATAAATATGTGCACATTAATATGAAATTGAATTTCATGCACAACTTAGCCGATGGGATTTGGTGGGATTTCCCCTATATATTGGATAAAAGAAAGCAAGCATGCCATAATATAAACATGTAGTAAATATGCATGCATAAGGCTTTCAAGAACCAACAAGGGGATACAATTTGAACAAAAACACCAAGTAAATCGAGATGGCACACATAAGAGTGTGACACGACAAAAGGTGTCCAAATTGTATCAAAGAACCAATTCAATACATTAATGATCACAAGTTCAACAAATGAGCAAGACAAAAGTCAAAGAGCAAAAGATAGATAAAAACACAAATGCTCTAGGATTTATCTCATTCTAAAAGGTTAAAACATGAAACAGGGAATGAAACAAAACCAACTCCCCAAAAGAGCAAGGTTCCAACAAATGAACCAAACTCTCCACACTTTTCATGATGGCACAAAATACCAAAACAAAAAGATCAAACTACTAAGCACATGAAACATAATATGGATCAAACGATGAAACATAAAAATAAGTGTTCTAGATAATATTAGAGATCTCACCCATAAGTAATGCATTATATAGAATTTTTCTTTTGAATGCAAAATGCACACAAATGGGATCATCACTAGATCCTGCATTAAATAAAACACAAGCGGATACCAATAAAATAAGAAGATCCATAAGAGGCAAGGAAATCTTGGGAGACAATGATGGCTCTGTGTAAGGCACCCAGAAAAGTGCTGGTGCGTGGTTGATGTAGAGCTCGTTCGGAACCCCAAAAGGAAGGTATGATGAGCACAGCAGCAAGTTTCCCTTAGTTATGAAACCAAGGTTTAATCGAACCAGTAGGAGCAGGGAAACACCCCAAAGGTGTTACTAGCTGAGCTTTGGCAGGATGCACTATCGGTGCTAGTAGCAACGTGGAGACCTGCACAACACAACCACAGAACTTTGTCCCCAACTTGCGATGATGTTGTCAATCTCACCGTGTTTTGCGAAAAACAAAGGATTAAACGTATCGAATGGAAAGAAGTAAAAGTTTTGCACAAAGTAAACACAAAGAAGAAACAGTTTATAGATTGTATGTAAAAGACAAGGACCGGGATCCATAGTTCACTAGAGGTGGCTCTCCTTAGATAGAAAATATGTTGGGTGAACAATTACAGTGGGGCAATTGACAAACATCGAGAAAGCAATACATGCATATACTAATCATCTTGACTCCTTTGATACTTGATTGGGCATTACAACATAATACATAGACCGCCATCCAACTGCATCTATGACTAATAATCCACCTTCAGGTTATCATCCGAACCCCCTCCAGTATTAAGTTGCAAGCAATAGATTATTGCTTTACGAACTACGTGTAAAGTAAACAATACGATTGTTCTATGAACAAAGGATTGTTGTTTTCTCCCTAGTAGCAACAGCACATCTAGTACCTTAGAGATTTCTGTCACTTCCTAGATTACCAGAGGCATGAACCCACTATCGAGCATAAATACTAACTCTTGGAGTTGCTAGCATCTACTTGGCCAAGATAGCTACTAACAATGGAAAGCATGCAAGATCACAAATAACAAAGACATGATAGAATCAATAATCAATCTAAAATAGCATCTCAATATCCATCGGATCCCCGCAAACACAACATGTATGGATACAAATAGATGATCTTGATCATGAACGGAGCTCACAAGATCTAAACATGAAAGCACAAAGGAGGAGAACCATCCATCTAGCTACTACATGGATCCGTAGTCCAAGGATGAACTACTCACGCATCACACTGGAGGCTTGCATGGTGATGACGAAGGCCTCCAGGGTGAATTCCCCTCTCCGGCAGGGTGTCGGGAAGAGCTTCAGATCCCTCCCGGTCTAGGGATGGAGATGACGGTGGCTACAGACTCTTTCGTGGATTTTTGATCGGGTACTTAGGGTTTTCGTCCCAAGGGTAATATATAGGCGGAAGGAGAGGCCGAGGGGGTGCCGGGAGCGGCCACACCACCCCCTGGCGCGGGCCAGGCCTGGACACGCGGCCAGGTGGTGTGGTGGATCCCTGGCCCTTCTCCGACTTGTATTCTGGCACTTGATCCCTTCCGGAAAAATAGGCACTTTGGCTTTTGTCCCGTCCAATTCCGAGAATATTCATTTTCTGACTTTCCTGGAACCAAAAACAGCAGAAAATAGGTAGCTGGCACTGTGGCTCTTGTTAATAGGTTAGTCCGAGAAATCATATGAAAAGTACTCCAAAGTTGGAACAAAACACAAGAAAGTGGATAAAACGAAGCATGGAACATCAAAAATTATAGATACATTTGCAATGTATCAACATCCCCAAGCTTAACTCCTGCTCGTCCTCGAGTAGGTAAGTGATAAAAGGAAAGAATAATTTTTGAGGTGACATGCACCATCAAAGACTTGATCAAAGTATTTGCAAAACATTCAAAGCTGGGATCATAGTACTTCAATCATAACATGAAAGACAAAGTTCTAGCAATAAGCAAAGAAACTATGAAGCAACATGAAAATGCACAAACAAAAGGTTCATGAATAACAATGCTTTGCAAGACGTTTGTTTGTTTCACATAAATAAAACATCGCATAATAGTATTCAGCTTGTCCTTCAATAGAGTAGCAAATATAAATGCATAGAATACCTTCAAAGTTCATAAGAGTGACTAGATACAATAGTTTAAAACAAGCAATATCAAGTTATGCATCAATCAACTAGTCTTGGGACAATGCACATAGAACTAAGAATGGCCACTATGCTCTCAAAGTAGGTGCATAAAGATAGAAGGTGGAGACTCAATATAATGGTGGAAGAAAGGCCTTTGTAAAAGGAAGTAGGGATTCAAGTCTCATAAAGAGCTTCCAAAAATTATGGTACTTATATCTTTCAGCTCTCATTGCCCCTATCATAAGCATCGTGAAGTGATTAAGGTTAAAGTGAACAAACTATGGTGTACATGATTGACGAAGTATAAGTCAGAAATCTCATGTCCCTTGTATACGGGGGCCGCTCCTCATGCTACTCAAGTTTAGTCACCGGTAAGTTCTTGTCATCGTAAGTACATGTGCATCATAGAGAACCGCCAACAGGGTACCCCTTGCCCGATGATACGGAAGAATCCCCATATAAAAATGACAAGGCAAGCAGACAACAAGCATCTCAGCACTCTTCTTATTTACCCTGGGAATATGGTGCTTTTTTCTCTCTTTCCTCTTTTCATAGTATCTCTTTTTTATTATTTTTCTCTTTTTTCTCAACATAGGACTCCTTTTTTTATAAGAAGAATGCTTCATAGACAGCTCATTATGGTTACGCTGCAGGTTTCCACCATGTCAACATGGATTAGACCAGCAGCCCAGGCGTTTCTCTAACACATATACATAACTCCATGGACTTACAAGCTCCCCTTTCATTTCACACCGACAACATCCATATACAAAAGAGCATGATATCAACTAGGTACAAGTACCAAGTGCAATGTTGAAAGCGTTCCCCATGAAAGCATGGTTCTGCTAATTCCCAACAAATAAGTGCAAGCATATACAACATAGACGACACAATGGTTCAAGTTTATTAAGGGAAAGTAAAGTAAAGTGTGCCATCAAGTTCGTGAGAGCTTTAATCACTAGTTTTCTCATAACAAGTTTAATTTGGAAGGTAAACAAAAGCATGAATATACTTGGAATAGCATAAGCTAGTAGGTAGGTATGGTGAACTCTTTAGAATAACTTGGTTTAGGGAGTTGGATGCATGAGTGGAACTCATACTTGGTTGTGGAGGCAAAAGACTGGGAGCGACAAACTAAGAGAGCAATAATGGCCATAATCATGCAGAGCGACAAAACATCATTGATCAAAGCATAAAGTGATACTACAAGTTGAAAACTAAAGGATCATAAAGTCTATGGTGACTTGTGATAGTCATAACATGGTGTGAGCATGCGCCAAGTCAACCCAAATAAAGCATCAAAGGAGAATACCACTATACTATGCTTTAATATGCTAAAACAACGCATGATTCATCCAAGGCACATTAAGCAATCTCAATTGTTTATAACAAGTCATGCTACAACAAAGAATACTAAGCATAAAGCCAAAACAATATCAAGCATGGCATGACAAAGCATAGGCCACAGTCAAAAACGAGCTCTTTTTACCACATAAGTATGAACTTTCCTACTCTTTTCCAAACCAAACCAAACCATTTGCAAACCAATGTAAGAAAGAGGGGGTCCAACCAATTTATTCAGAAAACTAAGCAAACCAAGCAAAAGAAAAACCAAAAGAAAAAGAAAAAGAAGACGCTCCAAGAACAACACAACTGTGCATGAAACAATAAAAATGAAGCGTTTGGAAGAAACCTCGGATTTTATTGATGAAGAAGGGGATGCCTTGGGCATCCCCAAGCTTTGACGTTTGTACTTCTTGGATATTGCTTGGGGTGACACGCGTGGCATCCCCTAGCTTGAGCTTTAGTCCATCCTTCATCTCATTACTCATTCCTTCCATACACCTGAAAATTTTCCTTCATACAAAACTTCACACAATCTTTATTAGCAACATTAGTGCACTTAAGATAAATAAGTCTTAAGGTTCAGTTCTAACACCAAATAAACTTCCATTAGAACACTAGCTACTGTAGCACTTCCTTCAAAAAGCTCAATTTCCCAAAAGAACTCAAAAAGGAACCCACAAGAAGCAAATGCAAAAAAAGGCCCAAATCTGTCAAAACAGACCAGCAGGTAAAGACGAATTTTTTCGAAGACCTTCTGTTGCTCAAATCAAAAAGTGTTAAACTAACGAAAGTTAGATAACAACATGGGGCAGAAGCACAAAACATTACAGATCAATAAGACATACAGAGCTCTCTCACGAAATTTTACAGTGAAGCACACAAATCTGTTTCGGGACAGCAACTTTCCCAATCATTACTTCTCTCTCATTAGAGGTTACTCTTGGCACAAAAAGAAAATAAAAAGGATAAGGAGAGGTTATTACTGAAGTAATAACTTCCAAGACTCATCTAAAACTTTTGGGTTATCTCCCAATAAGTACTTTTCTTTAACGCCTTTAAGTTAGGCATAAGAAGCAAAGAAAGAATCAAGTGTTCTCAAATGAAGAAGCATTAAGACCAAATTTTGTTTTCATAGGAGAAGCAAAATAAATATTTTCTATCTTTTTAGGGAAGTGTTCTATACCTTTCTTGAGTGGGATTTGGTATTTAATGGTGCCTTCTTTCATATCAATGATGGCACCAACAGTTATAAGAAAAGGTCTTCCCAAAGTAATAGGACAAGAAGCATTGTATTCAACATCCAAAACATAGAAATCAACGGGGACATAGGAATGGTTAACCATAATAAAAACATCATTAAGACTCTCCATGAGTTTCTTTTTAGCATTATCATCAAGTGGGACATTCAAATAACAATCTTCAAGAGGAGGCAAATCAAGCATATCATAAATCCTTCTAGGCATAATAGAAACACTACTATCAAGATCACATAAAGCTATGAAATCAAAGTCATTCAGTTTCATATTAATGATGGGTTCCCAACCATCCTGTTGTTTTATAGGAATAGAAGCTTTATGTTTCATCTTTTCTTCCTTAATCTTTATGAGAGCATCGGTAATGTGTTTTGTAAAGGCCATGTTCATAGCACTAGCATTAGGACTTTTAGCAAGCTTTTATAGGAACTTAGTAACTTCAGAGATGTTGCAACCATCAAGATCAAAATCAACTTTATCATCTAAAGTAGTAGAACTATTACTAGCCTCAACACTAGTGGTGGTGATAGTAGAAACACTAATGTTTCTAGCAATTTCATCTTCTCTTTCCCACTTAGCATGTAATTCAGCTAATAGTATAACATTTTCATCAATTCTTACTTGTATGGCATTAGTAGCTGCAAAGGGATTATCATTAGTTTCAGGTTTAGCAGCCATTTTATTCAAAGAAGATTGAGCTTCAGCCAAAGATGCTATATTTCTTTCAGCATTAGAGAGTTTTTCCTCAATAGTTTTATTGAAAGCAGTTTGTTTACTAATAAACTCTTTAAGCATAACTTCAAGTTTAGAGGGAGCACTCTTATTATTGTTGTAAGAATTTCCATAAGCATTACCATTGTTGGGAGGATATGGCTTATAATTGTTGTTACCAAAATTGTTCCTATAAGCATTGCTACCATAAGCATTGTTGCCAAAATTGTTATTTCTTATGAAGTTCACATCAACTTGCTCTTCTTGAGCAACCAAAGAAGCCAAAGGAACATTATTTGGATCAATATGGGCTTTCCCATTAACAATCATAGACATAATAATATCAATTTTATCACTCAAGGAGGAGGTTTCCTCAACAGAATTTACCTTCCTACCTTGTGGAGCTCTCTCAGTATGCCATTCAGAATAATTAACCATCATATTGTCCAGCAGTTTTGTTGCAGCACCCAAAGTGATGGTTATAAAGGTACCTCCAGCAGCAGAATCCAATAGGTTCCTTGAAGAATAGTTCAATCCTGCATAAAAAGTTTGGATGATCATCCAAGCAGTCAGTCCATGAGTGGGACAATTCTTTACCAAAGATTTCATTCTTTCCCAAGCTTGAGCAACATGCTCATTATCAAGTTGTTTAAACTTCATTATTTCACTTCTCATACATATAATCTTAGCAGGAGGATAGTATTTTCCAATAAAAGCATCTTTGCACTTAGCCCAAGAATCAATACTATTCCTAGTTAAGGAATTCAACCACTCTTTAGCTTTTACTCTCAAAGAGAAAGGAAACAATTTCAGCTTAATAATATCACCATCTATATCCCTATGCTTTTGCATCTCACAAAGTTCAACAAAGTTATTTAGATGGGAAGCAGCATCTTCATTACCAATACCAGAAAATTGTTCTCTCATAACAAGATTGAGCAAAGCAGGTTTTATCTCAAAGAAAGTATTTTCAGCCACAGGTGGAGCAATAGGTGTGCTCATAAAATCATTGTTGTTGGTGCTAGTGAAGTCACACAACTTAGTGTTTTCAAGAGTAGTCATTTTTTTGGGTTTTCAAATAAGAAAGCAAACAAGTAAAACTAATTTTTTTTGTGTTTTTAAAGAACAAAATGAGCAAACAAAGCAAAAAGGAAACTAAGCAAAACAAAAACAACAAAGTAAAGAGATTGGTTATGAGGGACTCCCCTTGTGAAGATGTCCTTGACTCCCCAGCAACGGCGCCAGAAAAATGCTTGATGGCTCTGTGTAAGGCGCCCAGAAAAGTGCTGGTGCGTGGTTGATGTAGAGCTCGTTGGGAACCCCAAGAGGAAGGTATGATGAGCACAGCAACAAGTTTCCCTCAGTTATGAAACCAAGGTTTAATCGAACCAGTAGGAGTAGGGAAACACCCCAAAGGTGTTACTAGCTAAGCTTTGGCAGGGCGCACTACCAGTGCTAGTAGCAACGTGGAGACCTACACAACACAACCACAGAACTTTGTCCCCAACTTGCGATGAGGTTGTCAATCTCACCATGTTTTGCGGAAAACAAAGGATTAAACGTATCGAATGGAAAGAAGTAAAAGTTTTGCACAAAGTAAACACAAAGAAGAAACAGTTTATAGATTGTATGTAAAAGACAAGGACCGGGATCCATAGTTCACTAGAGGTGGCTCTCCTTAGATAGAAAACATGCTGGGTGAACAAATTACAGCGGGGCAATTGACAAACACCGAGAAAGAAATACATGCATATACTAATCATCTTGACTCTTTTGAGACTTGATTGGCCATTACAACATAATACATAGACCGCCATCCAACTGCATCTATGACTAATAATCCACCTTCAGGTTATCATCCGAACCCCCTCCAGTATTAAGTTGCAAGCAACAGATTATTGCTTTACGAACTGCGTGTAAAGTAAACAATACGATTGTTCTATGAACAAAGGATTATTGTTTTCTCCCCTAGTAGCAACAGCACATCTAGTACCTTAGAGATTTCTGTCACTTCCCCAGATTACCAGAGGCATGAACCCACTATTGAGCATAAATACTAACTCTTGAAGTTGCTAGCATCTACTTGGCCAAGATAGCTACTAACAACGGAAAGCATGCAAGATCACAAATAACAAAGACATGATAGAATCAATAATCAATCTGAAATAGCATCTCAATATCCATCGGATCCCTGCAAACACAACATGTATGGATACAAATAGATGATCTTGATCATGAACGGAGCTCACAAGATCTAAACATGAAAGCACAAAGGAGGAGAACCAGCCATCTAGCTACTACATGGATCCGTAGTCCAAGGGTGAACTACTCACGCATCACACTGGAGGCTTGCATGGTGATGAAGAAGGCCTCTAGGTTGAATTCCCCTCTCCACCAGGGTGCCGGGAAGAGCTTCAGATCTCTCCCGATCTAGGGATGGAGATGACGGCGGCTACAGACTCTTTCGTGGATTTTTGATCGGGTACTTAGGGTTTTCGTCCCGAGGGCAATATATAGGCGGAAGGAGAGGCCGAGGGGGTGCCGGGAGCGGCCACACCACCCCCTGGCGCGGGCTAGGCCTGGCCGCGCGGCCAGGTGGTGTGGTGGCTCCCTGGCCCTTCTCCGTCTCGTATTCTGGCACTTGATCCCTTCCGAAAAATAGGCACTTTGGCTTTTGTCCCGTCCAATTCCGAGAATATTCATTTTCTGACTTTCCTGGAACCAAAAATAGCAGAAAACAGGCAGCTGGCACTATGACTCTTATTAATAGGTTAGTCCAAGAAATCATATGAAAAGTACTCCAAATTTGGAACAAAACACTAGAAAGTGGATAAAACCAAGCATGGAATATCAAAAATTATAGATACATTTGCAATGTATCAGACAACACAAAACATTTTCTTGGCAAGATATAGAACAAAATTAAGCAAAGGCCAAAGTGAATATGATCAATAAATTCTACCACAAATCTATTACTAATTGTCCAAGGACAAGATGTATTGGGAATAATCTTCCCGAGGTAGTTCACAAGGATATCCAAGATCATATTCACACTAAGAAGCATATAACAAAGTATAAGAATTAAGCTTGACGCCGATTCTTGGTAGCTTCCAATAGTCACACAATCACTAGTGATTAGAGTAACTTGACACTAATGGTTTCCATATGGATATAGAGATACAAATATGAGGAAACACATACCAAGAAAAACTCTCACAAACATGTTCCAAAAGATGAGAAACAAAGGCATTGGACTTGTTTGAGAAAATGTGTCACATAGGAGCTAGATAATTATCAATATCAATTCTAAGTGACACAACCTCGAATTTTCACATTTTCTAGGCTTGTAATATGCACTAAGCATATGACTCCCCCATAATGTGATAAACAATAAATCTCAACAGGAGGAAAAATAATCCAAATAGAGATAATTAATGGACATTATAGAACTTAAATTTCTCATGAGAATCTTACCACATAGAGACTAGATAATATTGCTAAATCACTATTAAGTGGTATTCCTCATGTACACACATTTTTAGGATTGTGGAATGCCCAAGCATAACACTCCCCCAAAATGGGATAGTCCATTAATCTCTCACAAGAGCCAAAAAGATATCAATTGAATTCAATAATAGCTCCAAAACAAGAAACACACATACATGGTGTGCAAACCAACAAACACAAATAAACTTGATAACTCAAGATAAGTAAGTGGTAAGCATAACATATACAAAAACATGCAAGGTACAAAACCAACACATGCATAAGGGGCAAGTAACTTTCAATGTAATGAGTTAAGCACATGTTACCGCAAAGAGGAATAGTGGAAATATAATAGAGGCAATATAATCCACATGACTTGGCTTGAACAATATAATAGCTGAAGATCCCTCAATTCTTCATGATGAAACCAAGTCTCCAATGTACTCCAAAAACACCTATTGATCAAGTTTTGGCTTGTTGGTCCCTAACCAAGTTGGGTCCTAAGAAGTTAGTCACAATAGGCTTGGCAACCCAAATGGTTATTTTCTTGGCACCACATTGAGCACCAACAAATTTGGCAACCACATTGCCAACCTCATCCTTACAAAGAGAATAATCATGATCGATCAATATAGGGTTGGATGAGGAGATACCACTAGTGCATGAGGAAGAAATGTGCCCCTTCTCGCGACAAATGTAGCAAGTTATTGTCTTGCTATCTTTCTTCTTAGGTGATGCCAAAACTCGAGGAAGAGCTCTAGTAGTCCTCTTAGGAAGAGGCCCATCTCTAACTTGAGGTAGAGCTTGAGGCTGCTTCCCTTGTTGCTTCACACTAAGAGGCTTCTTCTTCAATGAGCAAGATCTAACATGATGCCCTTCTTCCATTCACTTGAAGCAAACAATGTTGGCCGAATTCTTTACTTGATCTTGGCCATTCTTTTGGTTTCCCTTGTGCTTCAATTTGTTAGTGAACTTGTTCTTGATATTGGAGTTGAATCCAAGTCTAGTATTGTCATTGGGGGATTTTTGCACGCTCAAGATGTGGTTGAGTGTGGCCTTCCCTTTATGACCCTTTTTCAAGTAATTCTTCAAAGAAGTGACTTGATCCTTGATCTCTTTAATTTCCTCAATTCATCACAAGATGTAGCAATAGCATGAGTGGATGACTTACAACGACTAGAACATGGCAATATGACACTTTGAGTAGATATAGTGCTAATGTCCACATGAGGTTCATTAGATGTTACCTTTGACACAATAGCCGCATGAGCCAACTTTAGCCTACCACGGGAGACTAGAAGATCCTCATGCAAGCTTGAGAGATTAACATGACTTTCTTCCAATTTCCCATATTTGCTAGTTAGCAAAGCAAGTTGAGACTTTAGCTCAACATTCTCCTTCAAAATAGATGCTTCACAAGAAATAGAGTTAGTAGCACAAGCATCATTATTAATTGCAAGAGGTGAGTGCAACTTGGCAAGCTCTTTCGAATATGAAGCTTTAAGTTGCTCATGCGACTTGGTGAGTTTGATGAGCTCACTCTTTACGACCTGAGAGCCATTTTCGAGGTGCTTAAAATCCTCAACAAGTTTAGCATGGGCAACTATGAGTTCATCATTACTAGTTTTGAGAACATTTGCCACCAGAAGTTCTCTATCATGGTTTTCCTTTACTCTAGATAATTCTAGAGTAAAAGTCTCCTCAAGAGATTCCTTGGTGGTTTGTTCTTCTCCAAGGGAGCTCTTTAGACATGCAATCTCGTTAGCATACTCATGCTCATGTTCATTCTTTTGATATATGATATTTTCTTGCTCCTCAATAAGTTTATTGCCCTCAATAGCACAAGATAAAATTTCAACAAAGTTGGAGCAAGCAATTTTATTTTTATGAAGAGCGGGAAAGACAATCTCTCCCATCTCTTGAATAGAGGCAATATCATAATCAAGAAGATGTTCATCATCATCATCATCACTATCATTAACAACATCATCATCATCATCATGAGATACACTAGGATCCAAAGAGGTTACCTTTGTTCCCTTAGCCATAAGGCATATATGAGAACCGGAATAAGTTGATGATGAGATTGCATTTGTAGCTCCATTCAAAATATTGTCTTGGCCCATAGCATCTTTGTTTTCTCTACATGGTTAGCAATACAAGCACTAGAGTAAATAGAATCATTTTTATCTTGGCAACGAGACAAAGCAAGCATATCATCGTGTGAATTATTCAAGCCATTTCTACATGATATGCAAGGACTACCAACACTAGCATATGAGGAGTTTTGAGTGCTATAAGTGTTAGAGTCCAAATATAGACCATTCAAACTAGATAGAAATGAAGGATTACAAATAGTAAGCACATTATCCATATTGCAATTTCTATAACCACTCACCATATCATTACCTTGTGAAAAATCACATGTAGGTGAAGTGGTAGAAGATGAGAACTCATCACGACCGAAGGTGGAGGGAATACAGTCATCCTCAATAATGTTGGACCCATTATATTTGTCTTGAAGTTTGGTCCATATCTCGTGAGCACTCCGATAAGGCATGATTGAAGAAATAAATACATTGCTCACAACAAGTAAAAGCATTTTAGTAGCTTGAGCATCTATATAAGAGTTCATCTTCTCCTCTAAAGATTCGTTTTGGGGATCCGTAGGAGAATAGAAACCCATATATATAATTCCCTCAATAGATGTGTGAATGTCCTGAAAGTAATCTAGCATGCGAGATTTCCAAACACCATAATTTTGCCATCGAATATATAAAAGGAATCATGCACTACTTCACTAGACGACATCTTTACTCTCAAGGCGGTGAAGCCTAAAAGCGAGAGACCTTGCTCTGATACCAATTGAAAGATCACGAATGTCGCCTAGAGGGGGGTGCATAGGTGGTTTAAAACTTTTACGAGATGGTCTTAACAATGGCGGAATAAAACTAGCGTTTTATTTTGTCAAGCAAAAAGCCTAGATATACTAAGGTTCACCTATGTGCACCAACAAGAAACAATGTGATAGCAATAAAGATTACTTCAACACGAAGGCTATCACAATGTAAAGTGCATAAGTAAAGGGCTCTGCTATAGAGATAACCGAGGCACGCGGGGACAATGATATTTTACGGAGTTCCTCCCAACAAGGGAGTACGTCTTGATGGAGGGGTGGGCGGTACTAAGACCACCAACACCACAAAATGCCTCACCCTATTCTCCCGAGCACCCACCACACGACAAGCACCCGTTCCACTATGGGATACTTGAGGGCAGTCACTGAACCCATACAAGATTGGGGCAATCTCCACAATTTAATTGGAGGCTCCCAATAATCACCACAAAGGCAATATCTTGGGGAGAGATCCACAACTTAACTGAAGGCCCCAAGAACATGTCACAAAGGCCACACAACCGTCTAGGGTTCCAAGAACCCAAGAGGGACAATCTTTTTGATTTCACCAACCAAATCCTCCGGGGAGAACTCAAACCGATGCACCTAATGCAAAAGGCAAGAACACCACAAATATGCTCCAATCCTTCACTCTCAAATTCCAACAAAGCTACTAAAGCAATTGGGGGAATAAGAGAGGAAGAACAAAAGAGGGAATCCACAAAAGAAACCCCAAGATATAGATCCCAAGATGTTCCCCTCAAATAGAGGAGAGATGGATTGGTGGAGTTGTAGATCTAGGTCTCCTCTTTCAAATCCCCCAACAAGATTCAAGAAATATGGGAGGGATTGAGAGGAAAAGCAAGCACTTGAAGGTAGAAACAATGGAGGAGAGAGAGAGCAAGCAACCAGCCCAAGGAGGAAGAAGGGGGACTTTTATAGGTCCCCGCACGTCAACTAGCCGTTGCAGAGCACTTACCCTGGAGTTTCTGGCCTTCAGGACCGGAGTCTCTGCCCCCCAGGACCAGAGTCTCCGGGGTCCAGACTCCGGCCAGGACTCCGGGCGAGCTCCAGATGCTCCCAGTACACCCCCCGGAGTCTGGGACAGAATTTTGGCCGGAGTCTCCGCCCCCCCCCCGGAGTCTCCAGGTGCGAACCCCGGAGTCTCCGGCCCCCACAAAACTGGCAGAAACACCGATCCAAAAACAATCATAACTTTTGCATACGGACTTTGATTTTGATGATATTGGGCTTGTTTCGAAGATAGTAACAAGATCTACAAGATAATGCAGGGAACCATCACAGTACATAAAGGTAGGATAGAATAAAATGATGAAGGGATTAGCCTATTTATAAAAGATAAACCGGTAAAACCTCCAAATTGAAACGTAATAGAGAATGCATATGAAATCCGTTTTCGATAAACTTGAGCTTGTCATGGATGTTAACACAAGCTCTAAATCCTGTCATGGATAAGAACCAAGAAAGATGATGCTAAGTATGCAAAGGTTTGAGCTTTATCCGAAAGATATGATCAAGTTACTCACTCGAGAGCTCCTCTTGATAGTACGATTATCTATCCTATAAACCGGTCTCCCCACAACAACATGAGACCGACAAAAGGGAAAACCTATCAAGATAATACCTTTGCCTTGAGCAAACCACTTGAGCTCGATGTAGATGATCTTGTCCTTCTCAAGATGGACACCTTTCTTGATTGCTCTTCCGTGAGCTCGAATGATGAAGACTTGAAACATGTTCCCCCATACACCATGGGGAAACCTCTTCTTTTACCTTGTCTTCATAGATCCATGATCACCAAGGATGGCAAGCTTCAAGCATGAGATCTTCTAAAGATGGCGCATCTTGATCTTGCACAACATTTCTTCTAACTCCAATTGGATGATGTCTTGAAGATACACATGAGGGACTCCATCTACTTCTTCAAGACACACTTGATCTTCTTTTCTTTATTCTTATTCTTCTACAAGATTCCAATATGCACAAAGCCCTTGGACAATGCTTCTTGTTCATCTTTTCTTCATTTCTTCAACCTTGAAGCCAACACATGGTCCAAGCGATGCCAATGGACAAATCCTACAAGTGCATCTCAATGCAACCATTAGCACATAGAGATTGTCATTAATTACCAAAATCATACATGGGGGCCCACATGCTCTTTCACTCCCCCTATGCCAAGGAGAGGATTGATGATAACTATGACGGCGAATTCCCCTCGGCGGCGGCGGCTGCAGGACGGCATGATCTGGCCTCTCCCAAGGTGGAAGATGAGATTTGCCCCGCCGCTGGCTCAGAAAAATCTAGGAATATTATGGGGTAGGTTTTTTCATGAGACGGAGAGTTACATCAAAAGGGGAGGCTGAGGCGACACTTGGAGGCCGAGTTTGCCTAGGTGGCATGTCCACCAATGGGGCCATGCCACCTGGTCCATCTCGAGCCTCGTGGATCGTCACCTATGCTCCAAGTGTCCAGGTGCTTCGTTTTCCCGAAAAACTTTTGTGGTTTCTTTCCCCGTTCAATTTGAGTTCCAGAAGGTCCCCTAAAACATTAAAATACGAAAAAGGGGTTTCCTGCCTCCTAGAAATTAAATACCAAAATAGAAAACTTTATAGGAAATTCCAGCAAAACATCTAATAATGCATAAATAAAGTAAGAACAATGCAAATAATAATAAAAACTAGTCATATATGTTGCTATTATGATGATGTGAAATGAACATATCACCAGCTAGCTATTCCTTTCGAGATCTTGTCAACGAGATGCCACAAGAAAGCAAACTAAGTGGTCGAGCAAGTACTTGTGCAATGGTCCACTAGAGATTCTAGTTCGGCGACGTGGGAAAACTGAGAAGAATTGGCATGTAAATTTCCCCATGCTCGAGCTTGGAGACAAGCTAGTTCCCAAGGAGGGAGGGATGTCAACGTACCTGGACCATGGCTTGAACACTGAAAAAAGACGCGATTGAAGTAGGATAGAGCTACCATTTGGATGCCAGGACTCAACGGAGGGAGAAGAGACCATGAAGACACTCTAAGCCCAACAAGAAGTAAGTCAACCCGACTTGGGTCTAGTAACTTCCTACAAGTACAGAACATGTCGTTGGTGACTGGCATCCAGACGGAGCACGGCAGAACGACTATCAATTATTTTCATCTCCTTTCTCTAGTTTCCCACCCCTTCTCCTGGACTCAGAATCCTACCTTGTACTTTTTCTAGATGGAAGGCCAAAGCCCAATGTAAAATTAATGACGCCAATGTACAAAGTGCCGAACCAGCTTACAGAGCACAGACACCACACACACAAAACAAGTCAACGGCTTGTGCAAAGACAGAAAGAGAAAAAACAAGCTGGGTCGACAACAACGCGAAATAACAACAAACAACCCTTGCAAAGACCAAGCCACTATCGGGGTTGAAACCATTCGGACTGAGAGGCCAGCGCCGCCTCACCTTCAAGAAGTGTCACCAGAGGGATCCCTATCCCTGGTCGACAAGAAAGGAGGTACCAGCGGGCAAGAGGTCACCCTAGAGCTTTAGTTGTGCACGAGCGCACACTGCACCCCGCCAAAATGCCCCAACACCAAAACGACTCCGCCACCAACAAAGGCCACTGCGACTGCCACCACACTACCATTGGAAGAGAGGCGATATGTGGACTCCAAGATGGCGCCTTCTAGAAGGGAACGACACTAGAGTTTTGCCACGGCCTGATCAAAAGATCTAGGATTTTCACCTGGAGCATCGGGAAGGAACAGGAGAAGATCCACGATAGTGCCTTCAAGAAGGGAACGACGCCCATGAGCGTCGCCACCACTGCCCAAGACAAAGCTTGGCGGGTTTTCACCCCAGCAAGGGAATCCACCTCTAACCCCGAGTGCGGCCAGCCGCCGAGATAGCTACCGGCACACATCCAAAACACGTTGTTCGTTGGACGTCACGCTTGTCGTGGTGGTGTCACGGCAGATGCCATGGATAGGCTAAAGGTGGAGACTAATAGCACTAGGGGAATCCAGGGAGGGATAGTGAGGTGATTCCCCACACAGAAGGTTTGTATTCGATTCACTTCACAGATTACAAGTGCTCCTAGAGCTGTATTGGCGAGAGGAGGAAGAAAAAACTCTCTTACTCTCACCCACCGTTAACCCGTATAAGACCCTTAGAACCTAAAACCAATCAGAATAGAGGAACCCCTTCTACAGAGGCCCTAGCCCTCCTTATATAGGGGTGGCTAGGTCTCCACTTAGGGCATACGTGGAGAATATGCCTCCTCCCAAAATAGCAAACCGACCGGAGTGCTTTTCCCCTGCGTCACCCATGCAGAGGCTACGTGAGCCTCTGTGGCGCCTGCGTCAGCCGACACGGGCGTCGTCACCTCTGTCGGCCACGCCTCGGTGGTCCTGTCCTTGTTCGCTTCGCTCATGCAGTGCGTACCGGGGCTCCTTTTGACCAGCGAGATTCCTTCCTTCTCCTAGAAGCTTGCCATGACCCGGATCGTAGTTGATCCGGCCACACCCGTTCCTGCATACAAGTTAAATACGCCATTCCGACTTACGGCTTAAGTCGGTTGAGACCTAGTTAGGTGGACGCCCCCTGGTCCGGGTTACCCCATGATTCGGCCTGCCTTGAGGTGACCCGGCCAGCATCCGCTTTAGCCTTGCCGAACCTCGGCTAACTCGGCCTTTATACCCGGGCGTGACCCTACACGGGGGTATCCCCCCAACAACGCTGCTCGAACGTCCATGAACTCCGGCCAGCGCTTGAGCCATGGCCCCACCCAGCGCCGCCACTTCCACTTTCCCGGGGTCGCCGCCCCGGCTTCCAGAGCCCCCAGTTAGGGCACCGCTAGCATCAACTCCCCACCGGAGGCCGCTCTAGACAAGGCCCGAGACCCAGATCGACACCCACCAAGGGGAGAGCGGCCGCTGGACTGGACGGCCTGGGGAAGGGCACAGAGGAGGCGACGAGCAGCAGCAGCATAGGCGATGGCGAGTAGGCCCTGGGCATGCGTAACAACCTCCTCCCTTCTACCACACGAGATCCGGGAGGCCAGATCCCTGCCACCCCCTTCACCGGTGTCGCTCACCTTTGGTCGGCGGCTCTCCGGGGGCGACGAGGAGGAGGGACTGGAGGGTGGGGGAGATGGCGGCGGGAGGCTAGGGTTCGCCCCCTTGATCGCCTGGAGGAGACGACGCGGGGGGGGGGGGGGGGGGGGGGTCCCACCTTGTACTCGAATTCCTGTGAACAAGTATTGAATCCTAGCAAGTATACCTTACAACCAATGCCTGAAACTTTTCTCGTATTTCCGGCAGAAGTCCAGAAGCTAAACTCTCTTGATTAGGACGTGAATCGGGGAGCCTTCTTTTGAGTGACGTCTACAACATCACCCACTCGCCTATTATAATACCTTATCTCGCATCATAACAAATTAATTAACCAGATTTCACTCCAACTGCGCACACTGTATGCGCTTATTCATTTCTCTTTCTAGGGAGGTACACACTTAAATTTCTACAAAGTGCGACTAAACTATACAAAGTGTTCACAATATTGGACGGAAAAGAGGGACCCAAATACGCAGAAGTTGACGTATAATGCGCAGCTGCAGACGTAAACAAGGAAGCAAAGGAGCGATAGAGAAATTAACGGCTGTAAAACTCGAAGTATATATACAGTGTATCTACAGAAGATAAGGCGGGACTGATCGGAGAGACGGGGCGCGCACGTGACGACGTGACCGGCCGGACGGCAAGGCCAAGCAAGGCAGGCTAGCCACAGAGGGCGCCGACCTCCCTGAGGCGTGGGACCAGGTGGCCGCTGAGGTGGAGCCCCATGAGGCCGTCGAGCCCGCCCACCGGCAAGCCGCCGACGAAGAGCGCCGGCACGGTGGCTGCGGCGGCTGCCGACGCCGCGGCCTCCTCGAGCTCGATGACGGTGGCGTGCGCGCCCACGGCGGCCAGAAGGCGGCGCATGACGTGGCACATGCAGCAGCCGCGCCGAGCGAAGATGACGACGGGGCTCTCGCGGACAAGCCGCCCGATGCGCTCCGCAGGAGGCTCACTGCCGGGCGGGTTGATGGTGAGGCCCAGGAGCCCGGCGCAGTGGTTCGCCGGCGTCGGCGCCTCTCCGGCCACCGCACAGCTCACGCCCCCTCCCTCCTGCATGTGCGCGCATAGATTGCTTCCGAATTGCTGGTTGGGCCTTGGGCTCTTGGGTGGGGGACCTGCGATGAGGGAGTAGCGTGTGGTTAACTAAACGGCATGAAGTAGCTTCCCCTGATTGTGCGGTCGCCGTCAAGATCCGGCGGGAGGGGGGGCGGAGTGGGAGACACGGAGCGTGTGCATATATAGGAGGAGGTGCACATGGGGTGGTGACGTCGGGCGGAAGGTGACAGGGTGGGCGGGGTCGGAGGTTGCGTCACGTAGCTGGAGTGGACCGGAGCGGCAGCAGCTGCAAGTTGGTGATGAGGTGATCAAGTTAATTACCTCATCGTGAGTGAACCTGTTCTTGTCGAATTCTAACTCTATTACTATTACTACTCATTTACTCTTCACCTCGTTAATGATTTATTTGTCGAAAAGTATCCTTTGTGGAGCCCATATTGTATTTGTAGCAACAACTCGATCGGGTAATCAGCCATTTTTTTTGCAATCAAACCCCGATGTTGACGAACTCCATGAAATACCGTGACCCAGTTTGGCAGTTCCCGCAGAGAGCAGACACGCCAAAACAGAGTAAACTCGCTATACCAACAAATTTACATTTCGAGGTCGAGTTCGAGTACAACCGGAGAAAAAGTACTCCCTCCGATTCATATTAGTTGATTTGGATTTATCTAGATTCGGATGTATCTAGTACTAAAACATGTCTAGATACATCCAAATCTAGACAAATTCAAGTAAGTAATATGGGTCGGAGGGAGTATCTACCCTACCATACCCGCGGGCGATCCGATAAAATACAGAACGATCCAAGATTAGCAACGGAGACGAAGAACCTAGCTACAGTTTACATCGAGGGATGACGTCGTCCTGTCCAGCTCACGTGGAGCCCGCAGCGGAGAATTGGCGTATGCATGCACCATGGGACGTCACCCCCATGCGACTATACTTGCCCTGTCTAATCGAGACATATTGTAAACATAGCGTCCGTTCAAGTTCCTCTTTCGCAGTGTCCGGAGATGGGGACGGCAATGCGCGACGCCCTCGCCCTCGGCTTCGACCTTGGTCCGGGGCCATTCCAGTCGTCCCACTGGATCCTATGCCTCCGGCCATAATTGTCGTTGCTGCGGGCGTGGGGAGACCCGAGTGGATAAAAGAGACAATAAGACCTCGTTTACTTCTCTAGTATTTTTCAGGTTCACCGAGTATTTTCATGGTACTCCATCCCTGATTTTCCTATTTTTCAGGTTCAGCGAGTATTTTCATGGTACTCCATCCCTGATTTTCCTCGCGAGCCCATTTACTACTTGTGTATTTTCGAGTTTGTTCTCGGTCCATTCCCAGAAATTCCCCCACCAAGAGTGACCCATCCGGGGATTTTATCGGGCCAGTGGCAATCAGGGTACCACGGCCCATCTATCGCTGGGCCATGCCCGCGGGGCCGCTACGGTACCGCAAAGGAACCCCTCGAGGGGTTGGCCGCTCCAGGAGGAATCACCTTCTAGGAGCCTTGGCAGGAGTCCTCCGTGAGGATCCCTCTCGAGGCGGCGCCTCCTGAAGAACCTCGTGAACATAAGACTTTCCTCACCAGGGGATCACGCGAAGCGCACTTGGGCAGCATCGCCCAAGTGCCGGAAGCTAGGAGGGACCACTAACCTACACCTGTGGCGCAAGGAAGGCCACTACCCATTCCGCAAGGAAGGGATCTTCCCCTTCGCCAAGCCAGGAGTGGCCAACAACAACTAGACCAGAGGAGACCACCTCTCTCTCTCTCTCTCTCTCTCTCTCTCTCGGTGGAGGAGGAACGTGAAGGAAGCAGAGAGGAAGGCGTCCGCGACACCTGCCATGGACCCTGCCTACGGCCAAAAGTTACCATAGCCTACCTTCCCGCTCCCATGTCGCCATGTGGGAACCCTTCCTGCCAATATCACGGGAAGAGGGCCGGGTGCCTATAAAAGAGGACAAAGCAACACCATAGAGGGGATCCAATCTCCTTCCACCCTAGGAACCCTAGCTTTCTCCTACCCGGGAAATCTTAGATCTGATCGTCTGATCATCACCTTGTACTGTAAACCTCGCCAAGCAGTATAAGAAATCCAGATATGCAGGAGTAGGGTTTTACAACGCACGGTGGCCTGAACCTAGGTGAACTCTCTGTGTCCCTCTGTCGTGTTTTCTGTTGTTTCCTCGCCAAGCTCGCCAAGGGTTTGTGGAGATCATGTTCAGCCCCTAGTGTTCGATTTCATCCTACTTTGAGAGATATCATGTAGTGACAAATCTTCGACATTTGGCATGCTAGGTAGGGGGTTGAGGCACATCTCCCACCCCTCCATCGACATGGCTGAAGAGACCGCAGCGAGCGAGCGCGCCGCCGGGCTGCCACCTGAGAAGAACCTGTCGTCAACGATAACCCTCACTGCGCCAACGATGACCCTGCTCACTAGGAACGCAGGGCCAGAGACGACAAAGCACACTTCTCCGTCCCTGCCGTTTAGCTGTAGCTGCGCGCCGACACACGCACAATGTCCATCTCCAGGACGGGCGCAACAACAACCCCTCGCTGGAGTCTGCTTTGCTGACGGCATAAGAGATGCTACGCTACCAGCCTGACATAGTCGCGCAGAACGTGTGGCTCCAGTGCATCGTGATCTCATCAACATTGTCGATGTCGCCTTGACGCACTCTCGCTTCGTGATGCCGCCACCAATGCAGATCCTGCCAGCGGGTCAAGTCGCGAACGGCGCTCCCCCGCCACCACCACCTCCAACTAGTGGAAGCATGAGGGCTCCTCCGCCTTGCTCACACAACGCTTTCTCGCCACACGTCACTGCACACCCCAATAGCGTCATCGAGAGATCCTCAAAGGACGCCCACATCTCCATCAAGAAGCGTTGCAAGCATCAAGAGCGCACCGTCGCGGAGGCCGCGGAGGCGGGCAAGAACAACTACGCCGCTCTTGCCAGTGGCACCCCCTCAAACAATAGTGGATTCCTCGCCTTGACCAAGGAGCTACGCACCGTGGTGTGGTCCCTCAAGTTCAAGCCATATCTTCCTTCGTGCTACGACAGCAAGGATAATATCATTGAGTTCGTACAACTCTAGACCGTGGGCTTCGATTCCATGGGAGGCGTCGACAAAGTCATGGCCAATTGGTTCCCAATGGCCATCAAGGACGTAGCTCGCTCCTGGCTGATGAAAAACCTCCCCGAGGAATCAGTCACCTCGCGGAAGGATCTATGCGAAAAGTTCGTCGCCAACTTTAAGGGCATGTACGACTGCCCACTCACGCTCAACGACCTCCGCGTGTGCGCCAGCAGCCCGGCGAGACGCTTCGGAAGTACATCGAGTGCTTCAGCCAGGTATGCAACAAGGTACCGCAGGTCACCATCGCGTCCATCATTTCCATTATTTTTCGCGGGCATCACCGACATCAGGTTGCTCGAGAAGCTCTCCATCAATGACGACCTTAGTTCGGTGGTCGAGCGCTTCGAGATGGCCGACAAGTGCGCCAAGGCTGAGGAGGGGTGCATGTTCAAACACAACGACATGATGCGGCTACCGCTTCCGCGCCCACCAAGAAAAAGGACAATGAGCCAAAGCGCAAGACTCTGGCCATGCTCGCGGCTGAGCCTGAGCACAAGCACCGAGGCACCAGTGATGATGAGGAGAGAGACAATCTCCCCTACTGCATCTTCCACAAGATGCACTCTCATAGCACGGAGGATTGCTTTAAGCTCGAGAAGCTTCGCGGCGAACGCCGGTACCAGAGGAATAACCGTGGCAACGACCATGGCTATGGTGCGGTGGTGTCCGAGGCGGTGGCCGCTAGAACAATCGCGGTAATGGCAACAATAACGGCTATCAGCCGAACCACCAGGCCAACGGTGCCCAACCTCACCTCGGCGAGGGAAACAATAACCTCCTCAAGGAAGAGGGTGGTTTTTTCCATGTTTCTCAACCGCTTCTCGGAATCACATAAATTATATACCATTGGAAAGATAATACAAATACTCAAATTTTTCATGTTATAACTTTTGTCAAATTCCTGACCGTTTACATTTTATTTCAAAAATTGTAAATCATCACGAAACCATACAAAATGTATTTTGAATGCAGTTTCTGAATCGCTTATTTGAATTGCATAAATAATATACCGTTGAAAAGTTAGAGAAAATCCACAATTTTTTCGTATTATAACTTTTCTCAAATTTCTGATCATTTAAAAGTAATTTTGAAAACCGGAAATCTACACAAACCCGTATAAAACGTATTTCGTACTCAATTTATAAACCATTTATCGAAATGATGCAAGTGATAATATGTTGGAAAGCTGATGAAATTTTGCATCTCTCCCGTTCAGAAAGTTTTTTCAAATTTCGGACGATTTAAAAGTAATTTTAAATTCACTCAATTTCGGATCTATTCAAAAAGCACAAACAGTAATTTTACAATTATTTCTCGACCGCTTGTCAGAATGATGTAAATGATATTTTATTGGATATCTATTGAGTAGGCACAACTTTTTCATTCAGAAAATTTTCTTAAATTCCAAACAGTTTTAGAGTAATTGTGGAAATAATATCCGCTATTCTATATTCCCTCTCTCTGATTTCTATACTTTCCAAGTCTGAAGTTATATACTTCCCGATGTTGATGTTATGTAGTTATTTGTCAACTTTTTTTGCTATTTTTATACTTCACTTTATTGGTATCTTTTACTTCTGGTTTTGTGTGTTATATTGCTCGAGGCAATTTAATATTATTTTTTTGAAATTTCTATACTTCTCTATTGAAAATGTCTACTTCTCTCCCAGTTTGGTTTATACTTTTCCATTTTCTAAGTTTGTACTTCACGGTCTTGTACGACCTTACTTTCTCGTTGGTTTTCTCTAAATTGCTACGCTATACTTCCTGGCATCACATTTATATACTTCCTGCGATCTTTATTGGTACTTCTTAATATTGAATCCTCGTACTTTCCCTTGTGGTGTGCACCTCTAGTTTTCTATGTTGTACTTCATGCTCTCATATTATCTATACTCTCCGTAGTCATTAGTATTACTTCTTAATATTTAATACCCGTACTTTCCGTTGTTGGTGCAGAAAAGTTTAGATTTAATTATCTACATTGTACTGCATATGGTAGTGCTACTTCTTAAATAGTTTTTTTTAATGTTATCTACATTTCAAAATTATCTATACTTTTTCGAGTCGAAGTCTTAAACTTTCCTTCTAGTTACGGTTTATACTTCTGTATTTTGAAAGTTTGTACTTCTCTATTTTGTACGACCTTATTTTTATTTTTTTACCATTTTACTTACGCATTTTGGCTTATACTTCTAGTTAGGCCTGTATTTCTGGGTTTTTCAAGTTAATATTTTTCTTTTTTTCTACAACCATACTTCCTTCTTTTTATCTTTAAATTCCATGTTTGTATACTTCCCCGATCTTACTATTTTTCAAAATATAAAATTAATTCTATTATTATCATTTTACATAATGGACACCTAGTTCTATTATCATTTTGAGATGATGGACTATTGTACATCTATATTGCCAACGATTTCTCATTTTTCACGTAGGCTTACTATTTCTCTTTTTTGCACAATCGTAATGAACATTTCTACTTCCCTTCCAGTTATGTTCATACTTCTGCATTTACCAAGTTTGTACATGTGGTTTTTCTAGTTGTGTTCCATACTTCACATGTATTTTCCTATAGTGGTTTTTCTTGGACAAAGTTCGGCCTAGTGTTCTTCTCTGTTGCTTCTTATTCCGGCAATCGCTAGAGTTTGCTAATCCAGTTCGCAAACAGCTACATAGTGCTAGTGTTAGTTTGATCCATCTATCCTACCCAAGAATACAGAGCAGACTATACGAAAACTTTTAGAAACGCAAAGAAAGATCATACACCAATGGCCATGGCGTCAGATTAGATAACATCTCAATCAGCAGGGGTCCGGCGAGCTGGATCCTACTCCATCACCCTTGAGGCAATTTTTCTCCATGGGCAGCGAGGGAGTTCCTCGGGCCACAGCGCCGGTCGCTATCGCCATGGAGGCATGTTTTGATGCGGCGCAACAGCGGTAGCGGACACGTCGTAACAGTCCGGGAAACGTTCACTCATACCCATAGGTATCCACTTAGCCAATTAAGTGGGTCTGGGTTGGCCGCACCGTGGGCAGCCCGCTCCCACTTACAGGCTGACCAGGCAAGACCGCTAATTTTGTTACGGTGCCATAATCGTTTGCTACAACTATGTCGTGGTTTTGCTACCGTAGCACAAGTTATTTGTAACGAAGTCTCTGACGAGGGCGGGTTCTATGACCTAGCCGAAGGATTTTGCTATAATGTTATAGTATGATGAAAATTTTGCTACAAAAGATCTATTAATTTTGCTAAAATAATATAAAGGTTTTGCTATGATACTTCCAGCGAGAGTCCCGGTGATGTCTCAAGCTATATCGGTTTTTGCTACTGTAGTACAAATTTCTCACTACAATTGTTCTACAGTAGGACAATATTTTGCTACAAAATCTCCGACGATTCTCTGGCGAGTCTCTCCAGGGATGGCTCCGGCGAAGTCGGTTTTGTTACATTAGTACAATATTTGTTGCTACAAATTCTCCATCGCGGTCTCTAGCGAGGGGATCTTTTTGTTCCGTTTTCTGGATTTGCTAAATTATACTAAATGTAGCAAAAGTGGGACTATATGTAGCAAAATGGGGACAAATGTATTAAAAACGAGAATTTGCGAGAAAATATGGACATGTGGTAGGATCTAGACCTAAGGGATTGTTGGGGATATACTTTTCGGGTATCCTCACTGTGCCTCACTGACCAGGGTGGTCCACTTCAGGTTAGAGCTTCGCTTCATGGGCGGCCCAATTAGAGAGAAGAGACGGAGTCCAGTCCGGCTACGGGAAGGCCCAGAAGACTTACCGATATAGGCATGTAGTGTTACTTGTAGTTCAAGATGTACTCTGTAACCCACAATCGTAGCCGGATAGGTTTCTCCTATAAAGCCTAGGCCAGATATGTATATAAGCCGTCCTAGGGACTAGCCTTTAGGGCCCCCACAATAATCTACAATCTCAACTCGCACAGACGAAACCTTTTTAACCCATATTCCGGTTGTGCCGTATTACTGGATTGCTATTAGGAGTAGCACCCGTCCAAAGCCCACGGATTTGAAATTGGGTAAACTTGTGTGCTCACCGTCCCGGAACACCATAAGTCTCACACCGCTCTCTTCCACATGCCTCGAGGACCCCCTCATGGCGTACTTGTCCTCAATCCGATGATAATTGGCGCCCACCGTGGGGCAAGTGAGCTTCGGATCTGCGTTCTGAGCGAAATCAGCGAGAATCGGAATCAGCGAGACAATCATCATCGGTCGCGTCCTCTACGCTAGCGACGTCCCTCTCATCGTTCTCGACGAGACCTGGATTCCGGCTAGGGAGGCCATGACTACCTACACCATCATGTCTTTCGGTGAGATCGATGTTTACATCAGTTTCGCTGAACGTGCCCCACCCACCCCAGCGGTGATGATAGAGGCTGATGAAGCTTCTGGGTCTACTTTGTCTGCGAAGGTGGCAGAGTTCCGGGTCCCGGAAAACCCTAATCCCACCCAGCCCGCACCTAACACGGAGATAGTGGAGAAAGCTGAGCTTGAAGCAGATCTTACTATGAACGTCGAATCTGGAGTGGATCTCCTCAGTGAGGTTGAATCCCAGATCGATCTTCCTAGCAAGGTCGAAACCCGGGAGGAATAAAGCAACACCAACTCTGGTTCCGGCTCTGCCAATGCCAGAACAGAGCAACCATTCCTGAGGCACACGTTGAGGCGTATGGTGATGCATGATGCTAGCGTGGATGAGATTCTCAAGACCATTAGGCGTTTCGAGGAAGCCCACGAGGAAAGCCGCAACTACCTCAGGATGCATGCATCGCACTTTGTCGGATACGTTGGATCCGGATCCGGCTCTGCCAATACTGGAGACAACAAAGACTCGGTGCTAGAGGCGATCGGAACAAACACCGACTTACCGGCATCTTCGGATGATTCGATGACGTCGGTGGATTTCTGAAAGTTCTCCGAAGAATATGAAGAGGAGTTCAACTCCAAAGCTGTGGAAGAAGGAGAAGCCATGGATGAAGGATCCAGAGAGAACTCTCCCAAAGTGCAGGATGATATGGATCTCGGAGACAATCCCGATGTCCAGATGTCCGAAAGTACTAATCAGAGCTTGACTCCAGGAAATGGACCCAAAGCTGTCTTTGCTACCGGAGCTGCCAAGAAGGGAAAGAAGAAGAACAAGGCTCCATCAAACGACCCTCTAGCTGAGGAGGTAATCGTCGAAGAACACGAGGAAGACTCAGATGGAGCTCTAATCCCAGACGAGCCGAAAGATACTCCAGGGGATGGACACGTGGTTACCCCTAGTGCCCGTAAGCTCATCAGAGACGCGCTAACTACTCCAATCCCTACCGCCATAGAACTTACACCTGCAGAGCTGGAAGACATGGACCAAGTGTTGGGGATATACTTTCCGGGTATCCTCACTGTGCCTCACTGACCAGGGTGGCCTACTTCGGGTTAGAGCTTTGCTTCACGGGCGGCCCAGTCAGGGAGAAGAGACGGAGTCCAGTCTGGCTACGGGAAGGCCCATATGACTTACCGACATAGGCCCATAGATGTACTCTGTAACCGACTCTTAGTCGTAGCCGGATAGGTCTCTCCTATAAACCCTAGGCCGGATATCTATATAAGCTGTCCTAGGGAGAGCCTTTAGGGCACGCTCACAATAGTCGACAATCTCAACTTGCACAGGCGAACCCTTGTAACCCATATTTCGGCTCTGTCGTATTACTGGATTGCTAGCAGGAGTAGGATCCGTCCAAAGCCGGCAGATTCGAACCTGGGTAAACTTGTGTGCTCACCGTCCCGGAAAACCGTACGTCTCACACTCCTCTCTTACACATGCCTCGAGGACCCCCTCATGGCGTACTTATCATCAATCCGATGACAGTTGGCACCCACCCTGGGGCAAGTGAGCTTCGGATCTGCGTTCCGAGCGGAATCTGTAAGAATCGGAATCGGCGAGACCATCATCGTCAGTGGCATCCTCTACGCCAGTGACGTCCCTCTCACCGTTCTCGACGAGACCTGGATTCCATCTAGGAAGGCCATGAATGCTTACACCATCATGTCCTTTGGCGAGATCGATGTATACATCGGTTTCGCTGAACCTGGCCCACCCACCCCAGCGGTGATGATAGAGGCAGAAGAAATCTCTAGGTCCCCTTTGTCTGTGGAGGCGAAAGAGTTCCGGATCTCAGAAAACCCTAATCCCACCCAGCCAGCACCTATTGCGGAGATAGTGGAGAAAGCCGAACCTGAATCAGACCTTGCGGTTCAGGTCGAATCTGGAGTGGATCTCCCTAGCAAGGCCGAATCCCAAATCGATCTACCTGCCGATGTCGAAGTCCAGGAGGAGCATAACAACAACCTTGGTTCCGGCTCTACCAATGCCGGAACAGACCAACCGTTCCTGAGGCATACGTTGAGGCGCATGATGCTGCAAGGCGCAAACGTGGATGAGGTTCTCGAAACCATCAGGATTTTTGAAGAAGCCCATGAGGAGAGCCGAAACTACCTCAGGACTCACACATCGCACTTTGTCAGATATGTTGGATCCGGATCTGGCTCTACCGATGCTGGAGACAACGAAGACTCGGTGCTGGAGGCGATCGGAATAAACACCGACTTACCCACATCCTCGGATGACTCGATGACGTCGGCAGATTTCCAGAAGTTCTCCACAGAATATGAAGAGGAGTATAACTCCAAAGCTGCAGAGGAAGAAGCCATGGACAAAGGATCCGGAGAAAACTCTCCTAAAGCATAGGATGACATGGATCTCGGAGATAATCCCGAGGTCTAGATGTCCAAAAGTACCGATCAGAGCTTGACTCCGGGAAACAAACCCAAAGCCTTCTTTGCTACCGGTGCTGCCAAGAAGGCAAAGATGAAGAACAAGAAGAACAAGACCCCGGCAAAAGAACTTCTAGCAGAGGAGGTGATTGCGAGGAATACGAGGAAGACTCAGATGGAGCACTTATCCCAGACGAGCCCAAAGAAGAGTCGGTGGATGGACACGTGGTCACGGTAGGTGCCCGTAAACTCATTGATGCTGCATTACTACACCTATCCCTACTGCGGCAGAACTCGCTGCTGCAGATTTGGATGAAAGGGCTCAAGCCCTAGAAGCGTGTCGCCAAGTACTCCTGGATGAAGCCAAAAACATAGAGGAAGAGAAGAAGCGCATGGCTACTACGGAGAAGCTCATCTCTCGACAAAATCAGAAGAACCGGAAAGGCCACGTACGAGCTGACAAATTTCCGGAAATGCGTAAGGTTCTCTTTGAGGGAGATCCGGGGATGCCTCGGCTCGATAGTAATGGAGATCTGGTGTACCCAACACCAGTGCAAAACACCGGCATAGCTCGAGATATCCTGGAAAATAATCCAGGCCCAGAACAGGTTCGATTGGGCATTATGCTACTCACCAAGGGTCTGGAGCAGCAGAAGGTCGTGAAGTCCGGAAGCAGAAAACTGGTCTCTCAATCCGACCAATGTCGCATGGATCCGGCCTGGAATGATGTAAGACCCCAACGGGTTCCGAAACAACACCACCGTTCCGACCGTCGGGAAGACAACTACTCACGAACTAGATCTTCAGGGCAGCACCACAAAAACGCACGTGACTGGCACAACATTGTCCCAGCCGCGGAGCAAGAGGCAATTGTTGCACTGTATCCGAGAAATCCTCCCTGGCGAGAGTCGAACAATCACAGGGAAGAAGACAAAGAGAAATGTCGGGAGGAGGACCGTCAAAGAATGTCACCTCCTAGACATACAAGCCGTCCGGCTGAGCCCCACCACAGCAGGAGTGACAGATGAAGGAACGACGGACACCATGCCGAGTCAAGCCGACAGGGGGCTCGTCGTAATGAAGATCCTCCCCGGAACCCGAAAATGATGCTCCGGACAAAGACCGACGACAAGCCGGAAACAATCCACCTTACCCACCAAGTAGCCACAACAATGGTTCCCAAGGAGGCCAGGGAGGGCGTCGTGGCGGAGGAGGTGGTGGCAGAAGCCGAAGTCCGGCTCCAAGGCACCGCATCCACAACCGTCAATCAGGACGACGATCTCTGTCGCCAAGTGACGCGAGATATCGGATCAACTCCAACATAGAGGCGTGGTGGTACGAAAATGATGATATATACATGGGCCCAAAATGCTTTGGACCACGGATTTGACAAACACACTTCCCGGAAGGATTTTCTATCTCAAGACACATCCAAGCCTACGATGGTGTGGCCCGGCCAGATACTTGGCTCCAGGATTTTTTCCAAGCTTGTTGCATCGCCAAAGGCGGAAACAGCCTGGTCGCAACCCGATATACCCCACTCATGTTCCGGAAGACGGCACAATCATGGCTCAATGAACTTCCGGAAAACACCATGCACAATTGGTATGACATGCAGAGTGCGTTCTTTCAGAATTTCGAAGGCACGTATCGGAGGCCCTGTACGGTAGGAGACCTACAACGTTGCACCCAGAAATCCAGAGAAACTTGCCAAGATTACTTTTGATGATGGATCGACACCAAGAACTCCTGTGAAGGAGTAAATGACCAAACTGCGATTGAAGCCTTCGTTGCAGGCCTGCCAATTGGTTTACTACGTCATCACTTGAAGTGTGACAAGGTCACTGATCTGGGAGAGATGATAGAAACAACGAGCAAGTATGCAGATGCTGACGATGATGCAGAGGGATTACTGAACGCCCTAGTTGTGCCACAGTCGGCAAAACAACCAAAGTAGCAAGCTCAAAAGCGCAAGAACACCTCGGAAGAAAAACCCAACGCAGAAACAACAGTGGTCACTGCTACTTTCGGGTCTGGAGGACGAGGAGGACGTGGTGGTGGCCGCAGACGTGGTCATGGGACATCAAGAGTCCAGGGTAGAGGAGACCAGCAACCTGGCAAAACCTACTCCTGGGCCGACATTGCCAATAACCCATGTGTGCATCACTTAGATGCCAATGGGGGCTCGTCTCACATAAATGCCAAGTGTCGTTTTAACAACGACATCAAGAAAGACGATACCGCTGGCTATAGGGCTAAGCGGAAGAAGGGAAAGAAGAATCCTGAAAAAGATAAAGGGACCAAGGAAGATTCTGACATGGAGGAAGCTGATCCTTCAAATCCCAAGCCAGAGGGAAATAAAAACTTCCCAACAAAGAAAGACACTTATGTCACCTTCCTCGGATCTCAACCAGCTAAGGTCAAGAAAGCAGTTCTGCAAGAGCTCAACGCAATTGTTCCGGCTGTCCCGCAATTCCTGGACTGGTTGGAAGTGGCAATCACCTTTCACCGTGCTGATCATCCGCCTAAGTTGCACATGCAAGGAAAATACACCTTAGTCGTCAATCCACTTATTGATGGCTATGGTTTCTCCAAGACTCTCATAGACAGCGGCAACAACATTAATATTCTGTATGTCAAAACACTACGCTGGATGCGAATCTCGGAGACCCAGCTAAATCATAGCTCTGTGATCTTTCACGGAGTTGTCCCAAGAAGACAAGCAAATTCCCTGGGAGAGATCACTTTGGATGTTACATTTGGAACTCCAAAGAACTATCGGACGGAGGCACTTTCCTTCAAAGTGGTCCCGTTCAATAGCGCGTACCACGCTATATTCGGACGTCTGGCTTACTTGGCTTTTATGGCTCGTCCGTGTTATATTTACAATATGATAAAAATTCTAGGTCCCAACGGCGTGATCACCATCAGGGGAGACCCGAAAAAAGCACAAGAGTGCGAGGACAGAAATGCCGCCTTTGCTGAAGTTGTGCTGCACGCCTAGGAGTACCAGGAGATCAAGAAGACCATTGATCCGTCCGAGATGCCCGCAACGAAGAAGGAGGTGACAAAGCCAAATCCGGAGTTCAAGGCATCAGAAGAGACGAAGAAGACGCCGTTGAAGGATGATGACCCCTCCAAGGTGACCCAGATAGGCGCAGGCCTAGATAGCGCATTGGAAAGTGCGCTCGTCAAGTTCTTCCAAGCAAATCAAGATATCTTCACATGGCAGCCATCTGACATGACCGGAGTACCTAGGGAACTTGCCGAGCACTCTCTAAATGTACACCCGAACGCTAAACCCGTCAAACAGTCCTTACGATGTTTCGGCGATGAAAAGTGTAAGGCAATAGCTAAGGAACTAGCCCGACTCGAGTTAGCCGGATTCATAGAAGAGGTCATCCATACTGATTGGTCGGCCAACCCTGTAATGGTCCCTAAAAAGGACACCACTGAATTAAGGATGTGTGTTGATTATACTGCCTTGAACAAGGCTTGTCCCAAAGATCCGTTTGCTCTGCCTAGAATTGATCAAGTTATCAATTCTATGGCAGGATTGGAACTCCTATGTTTTCTCGACGCATATTCCGGTTATCACCAAATCCGGATGAAGGAATCAGACAAAATCAAAACTTCATTCATAACCCCCTTCGGAACCTTCTGTTTTGTTACGTTGCCCTTTGGGCTCAAGAACACAAGAGCTACGTACCAGCGCACTATGCAGCATTTCCTCCACGACCAAATCGGACGCAACGTACATGCATACGTGGACGACATTGTGGTGATGTCCAAAAAGAAGGAAACATTAATTTCCGACTTAGAGGAAACGTTCGCCAATCTACGAAAATATAACATAATGCTCAACCCGAAGAAGTGTTTCTTTGGAATACCAGCCGGAAAATTGTTAGGTTTTATCGTGTCTCAAAGAGGCATAGAGGTAAACCAGGACAAGATTAAGGCTATACTCAATAATTCCAGGCCGACTCGCCTGAAGGACGTTCAAAGACTAACTGGTTGCATTGCCGCAGTCAGTCGATTTGTAAGCCGGCTCGGAGAAAGAGCCGCACCACTCTACAAGCTCCTGAAAAAGACCAAGAAATTTGTTTGGACTGATGAAGCTGAAGCTGCACTACAAGACCTGAAAGCAGTACTTTCGTCCGCTCCTATCCTCGCAGCACCGGAACCAAGGGAACCGATGTTGCTCTATCTCGCAGCGACAAATAGAGTCGCCAGTGTCGTCATGGTGGTGGAGAGACCAGAAGAAAATCAGGAACACCTGATGCAGCGTCCGACTTACTATCTCAGCAAAGTCCTAACTGAATCAAAGTAGCGGTATCCGCACTATCAAAAGCTGGCTTACAGTGTGTTTCTCGCATCCCGTAAGTTACGACACTATTTTCAGGAACACCCAATTACCATGGTGAGCACAACTCCCATGAGAGATATAATCAACAACAACGAGGTTACAGGCGTCGCAAAATGGGGCATAGAGCTTTCAGCTTTCGACATTGAGTATAAACGTCGTACAACAATCAAATCCCAAATCATTGTTGTCTTTGTCGCTGATTGGACAGAGACAACGGAGAATATGACCCTCCCAGAGTCGGAATATTGGACCTTACATTTTGACGGGTCTAAAGCGCTCGGGGGCTCGGGGGCTGGCGTGGTGCTCAAATCACCCCAAGGAGATAAACTTTTCTGTGTGTTGTAGATCCACTTCACAGCGACAAATAACATTGCCGAGTATGAAGCACTGCTGCATGGAATCCGAATTGCTAAGGATATCGGCATCCGACGTTTGATGTGTTATGGAGATTTGGATCTTGTTGCACAACAAGTATCGGATATCTGTAATGCAAATAAGCACATGGCAGCATATAGAGATGTCGTGAATGAACTATCTAAATCGTTCGAAGGGTTTGAGGTTCAACATATCCCTCAAATAGAAAATGAGGAAGCAGATGCATTATCTCGAATAGGCTTTGAACGGAAAAAGGTCCCGGATGGCGCTTTTTTAGAGCACCACAAAGTTCCCTCTATAAAAGGAGTAGACGAGGAATATCCGACCAAATCCGACTCACCTTTAGTAGCAGTTCTCGCTGTAATTCCCAGCTGGACTCAACCCTACCTTGATTACTTGGTAGATGGCAAATTACCCGAAGATGAAGTTCTGAGCCGACAGATCGTCTGACGAGCAAAAGCCTATACTATAATTAGTGGTGAGTTCTATAAGCGGAATGCGTCTAGGGTATTTCCGCACTATTTATATCTGGAAGAAGGAGTGGAAATCTTACGAGAGATCCACGAAGGCGAGTGTGGTCACCATGCTGCAGCCAAATCTCTAGTGGCAAAAGCTTTCCGACACGGTTTTTTCTAGCTTACAGCCAAGGCAGATGCCGAATGGCTGGTCAAGACGTGCAAAGGCTGCCAAAAGTACGCCAAACAAGCTCACGTTCCGGCTGATCAGCTGCGAACAATACCTATAACATGGCCTTTTGCGGTCTGGGGGCTTGACATGGTAGGACTGTTTAAACGGGCTCCAAGTGGATTTACTCATCTTTTAGTAATGGTGGATAAATTCACAAAATGGATTGAGGCTAAACCCGTCACTAGTTTGAAGGAAATATGCCCTAGAGGCAATCATAGATATGATTGTATTTCATGTGTATCCATGAGTTATTATAATGTTCCTTGAATATCCATATACCAGGCAACTTGTATTGATTGGCAATTATGTGAATTATTTGTGAAACTCTTTACTTGTATGGTTATCTAATAATTGTCCCTAGTCGGAGTTCATGTGAGGACACACGTGAATATTATACTAGCACATCGATTGGTTGATGACTATGTTTCGCAAGTCATAGACATGGAGATGTCAAACCAATGATGTGGACACATGTTATGGACATGGGGTTGGACTGACCCAACTTGAGACTAGCAATAATACTTGCAGCGCTCTCTACACATCATGTACGTTTTGTCCTTAGACCTGAGATTGTCACATGTACTTGAGATGTGGATCGACCTACTTTGGGGCTATCAAACACTACACCGTAGCTGGGTAGTTATAAAGGTAGCTTTCAGGTTTGTCCTGATACATGCTGCAAGGCATCGTTCAATCAAGATGGGATTTGCCCCGCTCTACTTGAGAGAGGTCAGCTTGGAGCTAGACCAAATATCGTGAGGCAAAGGGAAAGACATGTACTCAACCTTGTGATGGTTCGTCCGAATGATCTTTATATGTGTTTAGGAGTTGGCACGTCTTGCTAGAGGCCGCTACCAACTATTGACAGAGTAAGTGTACTTGTGTCATGTCTATACGTGTATGAACCTATAGGGTCACACACTTTAGGGGCTGGAAGCCTAATGAGGATTGGATCCGAATTAGACTAGGCTTAGGCTGCTAATGGGTTGCTAATGTAGAAGCCTAACAAGGATGCCTATATAAAAGAGAGTGAGGCGAGCTGAATAGGATTGAGCATTCCACCTAGCCGCCACTCCTCTTCCGCCTGTGTTGCACGTGCAGACTTAGCAGTCTGGCGTGTGACGGTTTCCACTCCGGACGTGTGGATACCTCGGAGGTGCTATAGCTGTAGCACTTGGACGAGCCGCGCAAAGGGGAGCTGCTCGTGGGACGAGGACGCGAGGAGACGTAGAACATCTATACTACCCCGACGTGCTTCATCGAGTTCCGCAACTGCGCGTCTAGTGGTAATCCCGTGATCTATGACAATAGTATTCCTGGTTGACGCGGTAGAAAATTTTGATTTTACGCTAGTGTAGCCTACCCGTTTCCCTACATAGTTGTGATGGAGAAACATCCAGAAGATTTGTCGAGGATGTCATAATCCGATACGGTTATCCGCATAGCATTATCACGGATAACAGGAGTAACTTCTCTATGGGAGAGCTTGCCGAATTTTGCAATGAGCAAAATACCCGGCTTGACATTGCGTCAGTCGCACATCCGCAGGCTAATGGACAAGTCGAAAGAGCAAATGGTTTAATCCTACAAGGCCTAAAACCAAGACTCGAAGCACCACTACAACGTGCTGCGGGGGCTTGGGCAGAGGAATTACCCTCTGCAATATAGAGTTTGCGAACAACTCCGAACAGGTCAACCGGATACACACCTTTCTTCTTGGTCTATGGTACTGAAGCAGTTTTCCTAGTGATTTGATTCACATATCTCCTAGAGTTGCCGCGTATATTGAAGAGGATTCCGAAATTTCTCAACAAAATGATCTCGACTTAGTCGAAGAAGTTCGCGTTGTTGCTGACATGAGATCAATAGCCTATCAGTAGAAGTTACGCAAGTATCATAGCCAGAGAGTCAGAAACCGGTATTTCGATAAGGGTGATTTGGTTCTCCGGCTTCTGCAGAAAAGAAAGCACAAACTTTCCCCAATATGGGAAGGCCCTTTTTTAGTTAGCCGAGTATTGCACAATGGTTCTTACTATCTAACTGATATGCGGCCAGTCAAAGAAAGACCTACTACTAAGAAAAGAAAGAGAGCCGGAGAAAGTATAGACCCAGAAGAATTAGGCAGACCATGGAATATTGCTCAACTACGTCCCTTTTAATCTTATTTTATCTTTCTTTGTAATCATATATGTGTACATGTTCAAATGAGAAATAAAGTATTGGTTGCCTCATTTTTCTGAGAAGTTTTATATTGCCATCTTATTTCCGAATGATCATGTCACAGTCAAAAATCCCAGAATACTTGAAAGTACTTTATGCTCATGTTTGTTCCGGTTTAGATTTTCGATTCTAAAATTGATACCTAAGAGTATAAACCTAAATTTTCTAATCTATACTTTGGTTATTTATCTGATTGCTGGATGCGGGCATTTTTCGAGTAGTGAATTGTTGGTACTGGAAGTCGGCTTTGTTTTCGAGTTTAAACTGGTTTAGAAATTGAGCTCCGTTGCTCGGCAAAGTTTCCGTGCTAAAGGTTGGCCGGCTCACGAAAGGGACGAGGCACAAAGCCAGATAAACGATAAGTACAGACAAAAAATATAAGTGCTTATGCAGACATTTTAGGCACATAAAATTAAAGCCAAAAGTGCTAAATAGAGATAACAAATCTTAGCACTAGCAAAAGTATTATACTACTTATTTATAACTCGAACTGTTTTTAGAATAACACATTTTGTTCGGATGCTCTATGATGTAGGGGGAGAGGTAGGAGCTTCCGGCTCACTGGATACATCGGCCTCGCCTTGATATCTTTCTGAGACGTTCAAATCCGATATGGTTTGATCGTCATTGGAAACCTCAACTGTTTCTTCGGCAGGCAGAGGAGGCGTCTCCACGTGAGTGAAGAAGGGAGATTCGTAGCTGGTGAGATCAGCTACATGACACCCGTATCCGGCACAGGAGTCCATGATGGCTTTGATGTCTTGCTCCTGTCCGTCTTCATCCATTTTACAGTACCCTCTAGTTACTTGCCAGATTTCCATGTTTCCATGGTGGCTCATAACCATGGTGAGAGCATTCTGCGCGTAGGACATGTTCGAGTCCTGGATAAGCTGGGGCATATCCTTGGACTTGTCTCACACTTCAAACCAGACATTCTATGCATGTCCAAAACCTTGAGAACTTCGCCTATATCCTCAAGGGATTGGCGGAAATCATGAAGTAAATCGCCGACTTGAGTAAGCCGGCTAGTGTGAGACTCGGCAGAGGCTGAAATCCAGTAAATTCAGAGGACCTATGCATGTAATGGAAAAGGTTAATAAAATAAATCCGGGCTCCAGAGAGTCGGAAGGTGCAGAAAAGTCAGAAAGAGGGAAACATACTAAATATGATATCGTCGACTTTGGTCTTTTCCTCCCGTAGGCTCTGGAGTTCAGCCCGGAGTGCCTCGGCAATATCGTTCTCTCTGAACAATTCATTGTTGAGATCCGAGATTTTCTTATCTTGGATCACAATCTTACGATCGCGCTCCTCGGTGGCCATGGAGGGGGATTCGAGAACTTGAGAAATGCTCTTCTCATGATCCGCCTTGAGCTTATCCAGCTCCTAGCGGAGGTCCTTGTTTTCCACCTCCAAGGTCTTCAGATTCTCGGCCTCTTCAATCATAGCACAGGATTGCTTTACCAGTGTTATAGTCAAAAGTATAACAGTTGAATAAAAATACGACTATGAAATAAAGGCAAGGTTTGAGTACTGGAATGTTTACCTTTAGCCTCATCCCTGGACACTTTCAGTTGAGCGTTCTCAAGTCGGAGAGCTCTGATTTCTCTCCGCTTGTTGCAGATATTCTTCAATAATTCCTGGTTATATGAATTAACTTTCTGTAAGTCAGAATACCCAGAGTCAGAAGTATACTAAAGACTCGGGCTAATATCTTTACTAATATCAGCACGAGCCTTGGGGGCTATACTAGTTCATTCTTTGGCATCCTAAGGAAGCGTAAATCTGGATTATCTATCCAACTTCATGCTTGGGGGCTAGAGGATATGATATGGAATAAAGTAAAAAGGTAAGTTGGAATTCCGACTTACATGTTGTTCATGAGTGAGTTTGCTTAAACTCATGTTCACTTCTGTGGTAACCTTCTCGGTGAGGGTGAGTGGGATCACTGGTGGTGGTGGAAGCTCTCCGGTTCTCAGCCTCTCGTCATGAAGACAGACTTGTTCAAGAAGTTCAGAGTACTTGACGTCATCTGCTTCTTGTTCTTCTTCTTTGGTAGTGATAGTCCGACTTTCCAGACATTGTTGGGCAAGCCGTTGGATTTCCTCTGCAGATTTCCGAGAAAGGCCAAGTTTGGCAATTCCCAGATTGTTGAGGAGGTTTTCAGTGACGACCTCTGCCGAGGGATCATTACCCGAAGAGGGTTCACCTTTATCAATACCTGAGTCACCCATGGTGACGTCAGTCTGCGATCCGAGGATCACTGGCTCTACTGAATGAGCCAGATCTTTTGCAACGATCGGAGATGGAGTACTCTCTGGCGCCGAAGGCTGAGGGGCAGGAGTCGGAGGTGCTATGGCAGGAGAAGTCAAATTCAGCTTTGACTAGCGTAGGGGCTTCGACGAGCCTCCCTTCCCCTTTCCCTTGGTGAGCTGTCTAGCTCTGAGGAGGTAATAGAACAAAGAACATTACATCTCGGAAAGAATAAAACATTAAGTACAAAGACCTTGTGAGGAAAGATTACCTCTTCACAACAGGCACCTCCTTTGTGCCAATAGCAACTGTCGGAGCCTTACGCTTCCGAGGAATTATGTCCGGCAGTGGTACCAACTCTCCATCATCCTGAGAAATCTCAGGAGGATATCCCTCGATAGGAGCAAGCTCCGACTCGGGGAGGTCAGCAAGCTGAAAAAGAAGAGATATCTCAGTATTGCGAAATAATGTAAGGATGAACACATAATTCGATTTACTGCTGGAAGCTTACCGGTACCACGGGATCTTCAGCCGTATGATATGTTGCAAACGTATCTATAATTTTTGTTGTTCCATGCTTGGTTTTTATCTACTTTCCTATGTTTTGTTCCAACTTTGGAGTACTTTTTATACACTTTCTTGGACTGACCTATTAACAAGATGCCACAGTGCCAGCTGCCTATTTTCTATTGTTTTTGGTTCCAGGAAAGTCAGAAAATCAATATTCTCGGAATTGGACCGGACAAAAGCCGAAGTCAATATTTTACCGGAAGACTCATAGAGCCAGAAGACGAGACGGAGAGGGGCCACAGGGTGGCCACACCATGTGGTCGCACGGGCTAGCCCTGGCCGCGCCACCAGGTGGTGTGGCCCCCTGGCCGCCCACCGACCTTGCCTCTTCGCATATAAGATGCCTCCCGATGCAAAAACCCTAAATCGTCAAGCCTCCAGCCACGAAAAGTTCCGCAGCGCCGCCACCACCGAAGGGGAGATTCAGGGGACAGAAAGTCTCTGTTCCGGCACCCTGCCGGGACGGGGAAGTGCCCCCGGAGCCATCTCCATCAATCTCCACCGCCACTCTCCATCACCGTTGCTTATTCCCATGATGAGGAGGGAGTAGTTCTCTCTCGAGGTTAAGGGTTCTACCAGTAGCTATGTGTTCATCTCTCTCTCTATGCATGATCATATTGTGATCATGAGCTTTGTAATCAAGTAGATCTACCTTGCTACTCTAGTGCTTTAATAGATATCTGCTCTCGCCATGTGTGTGAAGTTGATAGTGTGCACACCATGGTGGCACTTAGGCTACAGATTTCAAATACTTGTTATGAGTTATATTTGGAGTTCGATGTCTCTATGAAATTGTGGTGTTTGCTAGAACCATCTAGTGCTCAAGGTGACAGTGTGGGGTTATCTAGATGCGGAAGGCAAACTTTGAGGTGTGCTGTTATAGCCCTACCATTGATTAGAGTGTCCAACCGGAGAGTAGTTCCGAGTAGTATCATAAAGAGAAGATATTTAGATGAGAGTGTTCACTAGTGAAAGTATGATCCCTATGCCTTGTTTCTAAGCATTGAAACACCGTTTGCAATTAGATCTGTTACATGTTTGCTTGCTGCCATCTTTATTTCAGTTTTCCTTTAGTCTCTTCCACGCCATCAAGCTATTTTCTGGCACCATTGTCTTATATCCATACCACTTGTATTTTACTATCTCTTCGCCGAACTAGTGCACCTATACACCTGACAAGTGTATTGGGTGTGTTGGGGACATAAGAGACTTCTTGTATCTTGATTGTAGGGTTGCTCGAGAGGGGATACCTTGGACCACTTCCTCCCTGAGTTCGATAAACCTTGGGTGATCCACTTAAGGGAAAACTTGTTGTTGTTCTACAAACCTCTGCACTTGGAGGCCCAACAACTATCTATAAGAATAGAAGTGCGTAGACATCAAGCTATTTTCTGGCGTCGTTGCCGGGGAGGTAAGGTAAAAGGTACTCACATCCTCCGGTGCGAGTGCTCGAAGTTATTTCCTTTAGATTCTGCAATTTTGTATTTTTGTTTCTTGTTTTTATTTTCACTAGTTAGGATTAATGGAAAACAACAACAAAATTAGAGAGCTTTATAGTATTTATCTTGAGTTAGGACATGCAGTGTTTGAAGAGAAAATTTAAAAACCTATGGAACTTTATTTGCATGCTAATAACAATGTTGTTAGTATGAATTCTTTGGACACCATTATTTCTAATGCTATGGAAAAGTCTAAGCTTGGGGAAGCTAGTTTTTATGAAAATGATCTTTTTAGTCCCCCATCTTTAGAGGATAAAATTTTCTTTGATGATACTATACCTCCAATATATGATGATTACAATGATGAATATGATATTTTCAGTCCACCTACTATTGAGGAGGAAATTGGTTATGACTACAATATGCCTCCTATATTTGATGATTATAGTGATGAGAATAATAATGATAGCTATTTTGTTGAATTTTATCCCACTACAATTAATAAGAATGACTATGCTTATATGGAGAGTAATAATTATTTTATGCATGTGTCTCATGATAAGAATGTTTTATGTCATAGTTATATTGTTAATTTTATTCATGTTGCTACTAAAAGTTATTATGAGAGAGGGAAACATGGTTTTATGTATCTCAACAATATTAAGTTTCCCCTCTTGATGTTGAAAGTCTTGAAGTTGCACTTGTTTTGCTTTCCTATGCTTATTGCTTTGTGCTTTCATGACTTGTTTCTTTACAAGATTCCTATGCATAGGAAGTGGTTTAGACTTAAATGTGCTTTGAATTTGCTTCTTGATGCTCTCTTTTACTTCAATTCATATTTCTTATGTGAGCATCTTCTCAAACTATCATGCCTAACTTAAAGGCGTTAAAGAAAAGTACTTATTGGGAGATAACCCAAAAGTTTTAGATGAGTCTTTGAAGTTATTACTTTAGTAATAACCGCTCCTTATCCTTTTTATTTGCTTTTTGTGCCAAGAGTAACCTCTAATGAGAGAGAAGTAATGATTGGGAAATTTGTTGTCCCGAAACAGATTTCTGTGCTTCACCGTAAAAATTCGTGTAAAATCTCTGTACGTCCTTTTGAAGCTTGAATTTTTGTGCTTCTCCCCCAGGTTGTTATCTAACTTTCGTTAGTTCAACACTTTTCGATATGAGCAACAGAAGGTCTTCTAAAAGATTCGTCTTTACCTGTTGGTCTGTTTTGACAGATTTCTGCCTTTATTTGTATTTGCTTCTTGCTGATTCCTTTTTGAGTTCTTTTGGGGAATTGAGCTTTTTGAGGGAAGTGCTACAGTAGCTTGTGTTTTAATGGAAGTTTTATTGGTGTTGAAACTGAAACTAAAATATTTATTATCTTGAGTGCACTAATGTTGCTAATAAAGATTGTGTGAAGTTTTGTATGAAGGAAAAATTTCAGGTGTATGGAAGGAATGATGTAATGAGTTGAAGAATGGACTAAAGCTCAAGCTTGGGGATGCCACCCAGTGTCACCCCAAGAAATATTCAAGAGGTACAATCGTCAAAGCTTGGGGATGCCCAAGGCATCCCCTTCTTCATCAATAATAATCCCAGGTTTCTTCCAAACACTTCATTTTAATTGTTTCATGCACAGTTGTGTTGTTCTTGGAGCGTCTTATTTTTCGTTTTCATTTTGGCTTTTCGTTTGCTTGGTTTTCTTAGTTTGCTTGAATAAATTGGTTGGACCCCTCTTTCATACATTGGTTTTCAAATAGTTTGGTTTGGATTGGAAAGAGTAGGAAAGTTCACGCTTAAGTGGTAAAGAGAGCTTGTTTTTCACTGTGGCCTATGCTTTGTCATGTGATGCTTGATATTGTTTTGGCTTTATGCTTAGTGATTTTTTCTATAGCATGACATGTTATAAACAATTGAGATTGCTTAATGTGCCTTGGAAGAATCATGCGTTGTTTTAGCATATTAAAGCATAGTATTGTGGTATTCTCCTTTGATGCTTTACTTGGATTGACTTGGCGCATGCTCACACCATGTTATGACTATCCCAAGTCACCATAAGCCTTTATGATCCTTTAGTTTTCAACTTGTAATATCACTTTATGCTTTGATTAATGATGTTTTGTCGCTCTGCATGATTATGGCCATTATTGCTCTCTTAGTTGGTCACTCCCAGTCTTTTGCTAGCCTCCATAACCAAGTATGAGTTCCACTCATGCATCCAACTCCTTAAACCAAGTTATTCCAAAGAGTCCACCATACCTACCTATTAGCAAATGCTATTCCAAGTATATTCATGTTTTTATCTACCTTCCAAATTAAATTTGTTATGTGAAAATTAGTGACTAAAGCTCTCACGAACTTGATGGCACACTTTACTTTCTTGCAATTAATAAACTTGACCCATTGTGTCCATCTTTGTTGCGTATATGCTTGTGCTTTATAAGTTGAAATTAGCAGAACCATGTATCATGGGGAACGCTTTCAACATTGCACTTGTACTTCGTACCCCATTGATATTATGTTCTTTTGCTTATGGATCCCGACGGTGTGAATAAAAGTGGAACTTGTAAGATCATGGAGTTTGTATGTGTGTTAGAGAAACGCCTGGGCCGCTAGCCTAAGCCATGCCTAATCATGGTGGAAACTTGCAGCATAACCATAATGAGCACTCTATGAAGCATCCTCAATAAAAACCTATGCAAATAGCAAATAAAAAGATCGCTGAGATGCTTTCATTGTCTGCTTGCCTTGTCATTTTGATTATGGGATAGCTCCTGTATCATGTGCAAGGGGTACCCCGTTGGCGGTTCTTTATGATACATATGTACTTACAATGACAAGAGCTTACTTGTGACTAAAGTTGAGTAGCATGAGGTTCGGTCTTCGTAAGTAAGGGGCATGAGATTTCAGCTTATATCTTGTCAAGCATATCCTCTTAGTTGTGTCACTTTAACCTTAATCACCTAAAGATTCTTATGATAGGGGCAATGAGAGCTGAAAGCTAATAAGTACCATAATTTTTGGAAGGTCTTTATGAAACTTGAATCCCTACTTCCTTCTATGAAGGCCTTTCTTTTAATTTTATGTTGAGTCTCCTCCTTCTACCTTTATGCACCTACTTTGAGAGCATAGTGGCTATTCTTAGTTCTATGTGCATTGTCCCAAGACTTGTTGATCGATGCATAACTTTGATATTGCTTGTTTTAAACTATTTGTATCTAGTCACTCTTATGAACTTTGAAGGTGTCCTATGCATTTATGTTTGCTACTCTATGAGGGACAAGCTGAATGCTACTATGCTATGTTTTCTTTATGTGAAACAAACAAACATCTTGCAAAGCATTGCTATTCATTAATCTTTTGTTTGTGCCTTTTCATGTTGCAACATAGTTGCTATGTCTTATTGCTAGAACTTTATCTTTCATGCTATTTTGGAGTACTATGATCCTAGCTATCCATGTTTTACAAATACTTTGATCAAGTTTATGATGGTGCATGTCACCTCAAAAATTATTCTTTATTTTTTATCACTTTCCTACTCGAGGACGAGCAGGAGTTAAGCTTGGGGATGTTGATACGTTGCAAACGTATCTATAATTTTTGTTGTTCCATGCTTGGTTTTTATCTACTTTCTTATGTTTTGTTCCAACTTTGGAGTAGTTTTTATACAGTTTCTTGGACTAACCTATTAACAAGATGCCACAGTGCCAGCTGCCTGTTTTCTGCTGTTTTTGGTTCCAGGAAAGTCAGAAAATCAATATTCTCGGAATTGGACCGGACAAAAGCCAAAGTCGATATTTTACCGGAAGAGTCACGGAGCCAGAAGACGAGACGGAGAGGGGCCACAGGGTGGCCACACCATGTGGTGGCGCGGGCTAGAGATTATCACTTTGCGGCCCGAAAGTTGGGGTGTATAGGCAACACGGTACCCAAGTTCCCTGAAATCAGCTGGGATGACTACAGTTGGTGTGCCAAATACTCAGAGGGTCTTTTTCGGCACGAATTCAACTTTACGTTTCAATACAAAAAATCAGGCTAACATGCGTCAAGTTGGGCCCCTCCTGTCAGTTTGCCGTTATGTCGCTCCCGTCGCTTAGGCGGGGTGGCTGTCACATAGGCTTGCAGCGTTGGCACAGTGGATAGGACAACACCCCCTACCCAGTGTATTGACGTGAACAAACAGGGCCCATGTATCGATGTTATAATTATTTTTTGTTTACTCAGAAGCTGGAACAGCCACCGCCACGCGTCTCTCCTTGGACTTCCGTCCCAATCGTTAACCCCTACCATAAAAGCACATTGACGGTTCCACCGTTCCCCTGCCTCGCAGAAACCACTCTTCTTCTTCCTGTCATCTACTATCTTCTTCCCGTCTTCTCCGTGCCGCCATGGAAGATCTACGCACTCTAGACACAAGCTTCACTACCCATGACAACAAGAAGATAGACGTTGTCTACACCAATGAGGAGGAGACGGTGGTGCGTGTCCTGAGTATGTACGAGGGTTGGCTTGGGATAGACGAGTACAAGTTTGTGGGATTGGACCTCGAGTACACCCTGGAGCACCGATATGAAGGGAGTGAAGTCGCTGTCGTTCAACTTGCCATGCGGAAACACGTCCTCGTCTACCACCTCTCCCGGTTTGTAGATCTGCTCTCTATAGCTAACCGCTTTTAGGGTTTTCTCCTCTTGTTCTTTATCCACTTGCTCATCTTGCAACTACTGGATTTTACTTAGGACCAAATAAATTAGGTTTTGCCTATGTCTCAATCGACTGAGATTTTCTTTAGTCTCAATCACCTAAGAAAAGTGCAACCGTAGTTAAAAGAAATGTGCAACTCGTTCAGTCGACTGAGAAATAGCAAAACCGAATAAATTATGAAAATACAATGTTGAGAGTCTTGATCTTGCATTTACTAAACTTTTCAAAATTATATTGAGATGATGATCTTGCATTGACAAAATATTTGTAGTTACAAATTTTGGTGATGACAAACTACATACTTTCAGGACTGATAGGAAATGTCCGGCGCTGCGCTAGTTCCTTGAAAAAAAGGGAATTGTTTTCTGCACTATCGACACAACAACTAATTTTTCGAAATTGTATCAAGAGGAAATTATAATTCCTGCGCACAACTGGATCGATATTTAGCATCTTGTCAAGATCCTAAGGGGCAGGAAGAAGGATGGAATGGCATCACTCGCAACTAGAATCCTCGATGAGTCGTACGTCACAATGAAGGAAGATTTCTCTAAGGATGGACACGATTTTTGGAACGAGTGGCCGTTGTCTGATATAAACCTGAAGTATGCAGCCATAGATGCTTACGTGACCTACCAGCTGTACAAGAAGATCCATTTTTTTCAATGTTACCTCGTGTTTTGCCCTATTTGCAAGAGGGAAGACGAGCTTAGGGGAGCCCTTTGTAGAAGATGCCGAATAGCTGAGTTTGAAGTTGAATATGCAAAGAAATTGGCTGCATCTGAAGCAGCTGACAGAGAGGCTGCAGAAGCAGCTGAAAGAGAGCTTGCAGCTGAAGAAGCAGTTGACAGAGAGGCTGCAGCTGAAGCGGCAAACAGAGAGGCGTCATCTTCTAGCGGCAACAATCAGGCCTATGATGCACCGCTAATTGGGCCACAGGACGCTGAAGATAGGAAAGCCAAGTCAGATGCCATTTAGGACAAAGCAGTTCGTCGGACGTGGAGTACCTGGAATGATAGCAAGCACGTCAAGTGGTCTGATGAGGAGTGAATTAAATTTTACTTGTTAGTGTTATGTTTCTGTTTTGTGGAACTTAGTTAGCTTGCCAAGATGCCTAGCACATCAAGTGATACTAGTAAACTAAATTTAACCCTCGTTGTGTTATGTTTATGTATGTGTCTTGTCAAGATGGTAGCTTCTTAACTGGCAGTTTGAAACAGTGCCTTTTCCTCTCTCGCTAAACAGATATGTTTCATTTTGCCCAAATTGGTAGCAAATCTAGAGAAGATTCTCACTTCGATAATTCGTTCCCTTTTGGACTTCTTTTTGCCTCCGATCAGGTAGCAAATCTAGAGCAGCAAATCACACCAGGCAGAATACATTCATTCAGAAAAGAAAACAAATGTAGATATAGCTGTGCCCAGCTAAATATGATATAGCGATAGAAAGTAGTAGGTTGCTTAACAGGGTTCGATGCATTCAACCAGAAATAGGATGCAAGCAACAGGAAATCAAAAGATGCTGCTTAGAAGCAGCAGCCGTGGCAGATGCAGATACATTCAAGGAGACATCCAACCCGTTCATTCGCTAGCGCCTCCATCTCCCTCTGGCGCCTCTGCCACTTCTTGCTGCCCAGTTTCTTGGACTTGGGGTCCTTAGGCCTGATTAGAGGCATGCGAGCCTCTTTGATGGCCACCCACTGGAGGTTTCAGAGGTGAATGCCGAGAGCACGGTGTTCAGCGATGTAGGTGTTGATGTTCGCGGGCTCGGTCTTGCCGCTTTTGTGGATGCCGGAGCCCGTGGCCTCTGCATGCTTCAGTAAGGTGTTCAAGACGGTGCGGTGCCGCCGGCGGCGCAACTCATCAAGCAGTAGACGCCCCCCTTGCAGAAGGGGCAGCTGTAGTAGGGGGCCGTGAGGAAGCCGTCGTACTTGCTGGCCCGCAGCCTCCTCAGCACCTGACGAGCCTTGGTGTGAATGGACTCGTCATCGCTGCAGACGTCGCTGTCGGAAACCTATTGGAAGAAAGGGAAAATGGGAGGGTAGATGGTGTAAGAAGATCGAGCAATCGAAATGCAAACAAGCGAATCCTAATAAATCAAGATCTAGCATCCAACAATGGAAACGGTGTTGGATAATTAGGCACAATTTCCATGATTAATTCTAGAATATTAAACATGACAATACCAGCTAAATTTTAAATAGATTAGCCCATTATTTCTAACAAACGGTTGAAGAACCAGGGAAAGGGAGCAAACCCTAGTTACCTTCGACCATAGGTCGTCGATGCCGGTGTCGTAGGGATTCAGCGGAGCGTTGTATTTATCTGGATCGTAGGTGCCCAAGAAGTCCGTGATCTGCTTGTGACCGGCGGGGGCCTCCTCGCCGGCGGGGGGCTCCTCTTCGGCGGCTCCGTCGGTAGCTGGGACGGGGGCCTGGAAGGGAACGGCGGCTGCCATCGATGCCTCCACTAGGGCCTTGATAGGGACAATGGCTGCTTTCAACGCATTGAGGGGGACCGGCGAGGAGACGCCGGCCACGGAGGCGACGATGGCCACCTTATCCTCCCCGGCCATCGCCGACGCGGACGGGGTATTCTCGGGAGTTTGCGGATGCTGGTGGGACAGTGGAGAGGGTTGCGTGGGGACAGTGAGCGAGAGTGGGAGTGGGTGTGCGGAGAGGGGCTCTATAGCTAAGGTGGATAGAAGCAAGGCACGTTTCGTTGCACCACCGTGCAACGCGCCGCGCAGTCGACTGCACCGTGCACCACGACACGCGCACGGTACATCACGTTTTTTCCTGGGCCATGCATGGCAGTTCTGTATTGAGCCGCATGCAAAGGGTGCACACACAATTTCTATGTACGAAGTTTGACACGGCCCTAAAATTGGCGATTGAGAGCCGCTGCGTAAAAAATGGGATATGTCTTATTAAAACCAAGTGGCAATAAATTGGACCTATCCATCGATGACCGTGCACTCGTTGACGCATGCGTTGTGGCGTAGTAGTAGCAGTAGTAGGCTTTTCAGACTTGATTAAACATGACATGACCGCTTGACAACTTTTTCCATGCACGACATCGTGTTCCTTCTTATACAAGTCTCGCCGAGGGAGACGTCCATGCTGTCTCGCGCTATACTGTGAAGGGCACGACGTGTGCAATGATCATCGTTGGATCGCACAGAATCAATGGCTGGTGCGCACGATCCGCATGACAACTGTGATAACCAATCAGGGAGTAGCAGACAGGGTGAGCACAGATTTGTGCTTCTACGAAAGATAGAGAGGTGGGGGGCAAAACTGAGTAGTACCACATAAAACCAAGGGCGATACTAAGTAGTATAAAAATGGAAAGTGAGTGTCTTGCACAATGAAATACATCGTGGCATCCATCAAATTATGCCAAGATAGATCCACAAGAGTTCATTGGATGTGTGTTCTTCTCATAAACCACTCATAAACCACGTAAGGATCCACTAGAGTCATTGGATGTGTGTTCTTCTCACAAACCACATATCACCAATGTCATTGCATGTGTGTTCTTCCCACAGACCACACATGGATCCACCGGTGTCATTGCATGTGTGTTCTTCTCACAAACCACACATGGATCCACCAGTGTCATCGCATGTCTGCTCTTTTCATGAACCACGGCTAGAGTCATTACATGTGTGTTCTTCTCATAGACCACATATCACCGGTGTCATTGTATGTCTGCTCTTCCCATGAACCACAGCTAGAGTCATCACATGCATGCTCATTTCATGAACCACAGCTAGAGTCATTGGATGTGTGTTCTTCTTACAAACCATATCATGAACCACACCTAGTGTCATTGCATGTGTGTTCTTCTCACAAACCACACAAGGATCCACCGGTGTCATTGCATGTCTGCTCTTCTCATTAACCACAGCTAGAGTCATTGCATCTCTGTTCTTTTCACAAACCACATATCACCAGAGTCATTGCATGTGTGTTCTTCCCATGAACCACACATGGATCCACCAGTGTCATTGCATGTGTGTTCTTCTCACAAACCACACATGGATCCACCCAGTGTCATCGCATGTGTGTTCTTCCCATGAACCACACATGGATCCACCAGTGTCATTGCATGTATGCTCTTTTCATGAACCATAGCTAGAGTCATTGGATGTGTGTTCTTCTCACATACCACATATCACTAGTGTCATTGCATGTGTGTTCTTCCCAAATACCACACATGGATCCACAAGAGTCATTGCATGTGTGTTGTTCTCACAAACCATATCATGAACCACACCCAGTGTCATTGCATGTGTGTTCTTCTCACAGACCACACATGGATCCACCAGTGTCATTGCATGTGTGTTCTTCTCGCAAACCATATCATGAACCACACCCAGTGTCATTGCATGTGTGTTCTTCCGATGAACCACACATGGATCCACCAGTGTCATTGCATGTGTGTTCTTCCCACAGACCACACATGGATCCACCAATGTCATTGCATGTGTGTTCTTCCCATGAACCTCACATGGATCCACCAGTGTCATTGCATGTCTGCTCTTTTCATGAACCACAGCTAGAGTCATTGGATGTGTGTTCTTCTCACAGACCACATATCACTAGTGTCATTGCATGTGTGTTCTTCCGAAATACCACACATGGATCCACCAGTGTCATTGCATGTTTGTTCTTGTCACAAACACTATCATGAACCACACCTAGTGCCATTGCATGTGTGTTCTTCTCACAGACCACACATGGATCCACCAGTGTCATTGCATGTGTGTTCTTCTCACAGACCATATCATGAACCACACCCAGTGTCATTGCATGTGTGTTCTTCCCATGAACCACACATGGATCCACCGGTGTCATTGCATGTCTCCTCTTTTCATTAACCACAGCTAGAGTCATTGCATGTGTGTTCTTCACACAAACCACATATCACCAGAGTCATTGCATGTGTGTCCTTCCCAAAGACCACACATGGATCCACCAGTGTCATTGCATGTGTGTTCTTCCCACAGACCACACATAGATCCAACACTGTCGTTGCATGTGTGTTCTTCCCATGAACCACACATGGATCCACCAGTGTCATTGTATGTCTTCTCTTCCCATGAACCACAGCTAGAGTCATCGCATGCGTGCTCTTTTCACAAACCACAGCTAGAGTCATTGCATGTGTGTTCTTCTTACAAACCATATCATGAACCACACCCAGTGTCATTGTATGTGTGTTCTTCTCACAATCCACACATGGATCCACTGGTGTCATTGCATGTCTGCTCTTCTCATTAACCGCAGCTAGAGTCATTGCATGTCTGTTCTTTTCACAAACCACATATCACCAGAGTCATTGCATGTGTGTTCTTCCCATGAACCACAGATGGATCCACCGGTGTCATTGCATGTCTGCTCTTCTCATGAACCACACATGGATCCACCCAGTGTCATTGCATGTGTGTTCTTCCCATGAAGCACACATGGATCCACCAGTGTCATTGCATGTCTACTCTTTTCATTAACCACAACTAGAGTCATTGGATGTGTGTTCTTCTCACAGACCACATATCACCAGTGTCATTACGTGTGTGTTCTTCCCAAAGACCACACATGGATCCACCAGTGTCATTGCATGTGTGTTCTTCCCATAGACCAGACATGGATCCACCAGTGTCATTGCATGTGTGTTCTTCCCATGAACCACACATGGATCCACCAGTGTCATTGTATGTCTGCTCTTCCCATGAACCACAAGTAGAGTCATCGCATGCGTGCTCTTTTCACAAACCAGAGCTAGAGTCATTGCATGTGTGTTCTTCTTACAAACCATATCATGAACCACACCCAGTGTCATTGCATGTGTGTTCTTCTCACATACCACACATGGATCCACCAGTGTCATTGCATGTCTGCTCTTCTCTTAACCATAGCTAGAGTCATTGCATGTCTGTTCTTTTCACAAACCACATATCACCAGAGTCATTGCATGTGTGTTCTTCCCATGAACCACACATGGATCCACCGGTGTCATTGCATGTCTGCTCTTCTCATGAACCACACATGGATCCACCCAGTGTCATCGCATGTGTGTTCTTCCCATGAACCACACATGGATCCACCAGTGTCATTGCATGTCTGCTCTTTTCATGAACCATAGCTAGAGTCATTGGATGTGTGTTCTTCTCACATACCATATATCTCCAGTGTCATTGCATGTGTGTTCTTCCCAAAGACCACACATGGATCCACCAGTGTCGTTGCATCTGTGTTCTTCTCACAAACCATATCATGAACCACACCCAGTGTCATTGCATGTGTGTTCTTCTCACATACCACACATGGATCCACGAGTGTCATTGCATGTGTGTTCTTCTCACAAACCATATCATGAACCACACCCAGTGTCATTGCATGTGTGTTCTTCCCATGAACCACAGATGGATCCACCGGTGTCATTGCATGTCTGCTCTTCCCACAGACCACACATGGTTCCACCAGTGTCATTGCACGTGTGTTCTTCCTATGAACCACAAATGGATCCACCAGTGTCATTGCATGTCTACTCTTTTCATGAACCACAGCTAGAGTCATTGGATGTGTGTTCTTCTCACAAACCACATATCACTAGTGTCATTGCATGTGTGTTATTCCCAAAGACCACAAATGGATCCACCAGTGTCATTGCATGTGTGTTCTTCTCACAAACCATATCATGAACCACACCTAGTGTCATTGCATGTGTGTTCTTCTCACAGACCACACATGGATCCAGCAGTGTCATTGCATGTGTGTTCTTCTCACAGACCATATCATGAACCACACCTAGTGTCATTGCATGTGTGTTCTTCCCATGAACCACACATGGATCCACCAGTGTCATTGCATGTCTCCTCTTTTCATGAACCACAGTTAGAGTCATTGGATGTGTGTTCTTCTCACAGACCACATATCACCAGTGTCATTGTATGTGTGTTCTTCCCAAAGACCACACATGGATCCACCAGTGTCATTGCATGTGTGTTCTTCCCACAGACCACACATGGATCCACCAGTGTCTTTGCATGTGTGTTCTTCCCATGAACCACACATGGATCCACCAGTGTCATTGTATGTCTGCTCTTCCCATGAACCACAGCTAGAGTCATCGCATGCGTGCTCTTTTCACAAACCACAACTAGAGTCATTGCATGTGTGTTCTTCTTACAAACCATATCATGAACCACACCAGGTGTCATTGCATGTGTGTTCTTCTCACAAACCACACATGGATCCACCGGTGTCATTGCATGTCTGCTCTTCTCATTAACCACAGCTAGAGTCATTGCATGTCTGTTCTTTTCACACACCACATATCACCAGAGTCATTGCATGTGTGTTCTTCCCATGAACCACACATCGATCCACCGGTGTCATTACATGTGTTCTCTTCTCATGAACCACACATGGATCCTCCAAGTGTCATCGCATGTGTGTTCTTCCCATGAACCACACATGGATCCACCAGTATCATTGCATGTCTGCTCTTTTCATGAACCACAACTAGAGTCATTGGATGTGTGTTCTTCTCACAGACCACATATCACCAGTGTCATTGCATGTATGTTCTTCCCAAAGACCACACATGGATCCACCAGTGTCATTGCATGTGTGTTCTTCTCACAAACCATATCATGAACCACACCCAGTGTCATTGCATGTGTGTTCTTCCCATGAACCACACATGGATCCACCAGTGTCATTGCATGTGTGTTCTTCCCACAGACCACACATGGATCCACCAATGTCATTTCATGTGTGTTCTTCCCATGAACCACACATGGATCCACCAGTGTCATTGCATGTGCGTTCTTCCCACAAACCACACATGGATCCACCAGTGTCATCGCATGTGTGGTCTTCCCATGAACCACACATGGATCCACCAGAGTCATTGCATGTCTTCTCTTTTCATGAACCATAGCTATAGTCATTGGATGTGTGTTCTTCTCACAGACCACATATCAACAGTGTCATTGCATGTGTGTTCTTCCCAAAGACCACACATGGATCCACCAGTGTCATTGCATGTGTGTTCTTCTCACAAACCATATCATGAACCACACCCAGTGTCATTGCATGTGTGGTCTTCCTATGAACCACACATGGATCCACCGGTGTCATTGCATGTCTGCTCTTTTCATTAACCGCAACTAGAGTCATTGCATGCGTGTTCTTCTCACAAACCACATATCATCGGATTCGTTGCATGTGTGTTCTTCCCAAAGACCACACATGGATCCACCAGTGTCATTGCATGTCTGTTCTTCCCACAGACCACACATGGATCCACCAGTGCTGTTGCATGTGTGTTCTTCCCATGAACCACACATGGATCCACCAGTGTCATTGTATGTCTGCTCTTCCCATGAACCAAAGCTAGAGTCATCACATGCGTGCTCTTTTCACAAACCACAGCTAGAGTCATTGCACGTGTGTTCTTCTTACAAACCATATCATGAACCACACTGGAACGCCCCGGAATCGAGTCTATGCAGATGTTTGCATTTCCCACCAAAACCCGCATAGAAGCGATTCAAGGACGCCCACCAAACACTTTCGTGTGGGTGAGATTTGATTACAAGTTGTTACATCACAGTAGTTTACAATAGAATCCACAAGAACTAATATATACAACAACGACTCAACGAGTCAAGAATACAAATGATACAATTCGAAGATACAAATCTCGAAGAAAGCGAATTAGTGTCCGAGTACGGACAAGATCCAAATTGGACTAAGAGTCCTGAAGAATAACCAAGCGGTGTCATAAACCCTGCCGAGGCCAAGGCGGAAGGGTAACCTTGCTAACGTCGCTGATCTCGTACCTGTCAAAGCCGAAGGGGTGCCGACAAAGGGCAAAGGAAAAAGAGAGCGGTCAGTACTGAGGCTAGTACACGGCGAGGTTAGAATTCGGCGGTCCTCGCCTACATAGGTATGGTGGGCTCAGCGGCAGCAAAGCTTGCACTATCTAACTTATAGAGACACGCTACAACTTCGGCTATTAGAGCGAGGTAAGAGAGCGCTATACAGTAACTATAATATAACACCAGGCATAACCCATCCGAAGGTTTCCCCCTCGAAGACCAGCCGAGGAAGTCCACTTGCGGAACACACACGGTGGCAATTTTAATTATTCAGTTGTTTAGTTGATAAGTCTAATTACTAATCATATTATTAGAGGCAAAGCATTAGTGGCGTTATCTATGATCATGACACCGTACTCTTGAGACATCCATAACCGTGGACACATGGCTTCCCGAAAAGATTTACCCTGCAGGGGTGCACTACTGTACCCAAACGCATGCTCAACCCTTCAGGCAACATAATACGCGTGCCTTCCGAATCTCACAACAAGAACTATCCCATAACTACACGCATATCCAGAGGTATCACCTACTATGTTTTACCCAGCCAAGAGGCACGGCCGAGCCTCAAGGTGGCATAGTGTTTGAGTCTACGGCCGGTCGATGATTGGAAGATAACTTGTAGAGCTCCACCCCACCTCCGGCACGGTATCCCGATTTTATGCAATGCAAGCCATGGCAGTCCACCAAAATCATATCACAACTCAACCCATGTCCGAGGACATATTATGCGTATGCACCAATGGAAAACCAATTTTGTGACCCTCTAGATAAACGAATAGTGCCGGTAGTTGAGGGGGGATCCCTGGGGCCCCCACGTTTGGTTAGCACGATCAACTCAGAACTAGTATCGTAGAACGAACGGGTCCTAGGGCGGCTCAAGAAGTTCCCAAAGGTGGTCCCTGTCGTGGCCTTATCATTAGGTGAAACCATAACCATAACCATAACCAACATCACCAATTTAACTTATCATGTTATCAACCATAACCATATATCACGGTTCACCTGTATGAGAGCGGGCAGCAGACCTAAGCATGCACTACGACTCGCAAGGACAAAGCTAGCTACTCAAACAAAGGCAATAGGATAACCATGGCAATATAGTGGAGCAGGTAAAAGAGGAAACGGTACTAAAGCATTGACAATAAGGATAGCAATAGATAAAAGGAAGGAAGTAAAGACTATAAATGCAAAATAGGTAGAAGAGGGGAGAATGCTCGTCTGTGAGACAAAGTCGGTATCCGAAGGCTTATCGCATCTCACATCGACTCATCGTCCTATCCGGTGAAGAAGCGAAACACTAGAAAGAACAACCGGTGCAATATTTAATACTACGGAAGATCCAGCATGAGCATGATATGATGCATGGCATGGCAATATGCGACCTAACTTAGCAATATTAAGGGGGGGTCAGTATCCCGACAAGTAAGTATTATGGTTCAAGTTATTTAACTACCTCGCAAATTAAATGTTGAATTAACAAGGCAAAGCATGGCATCGGTTCGCTACACAAATTTAAATAGAGGCAATATAAGACTAAAAAAGCTCGCATATGGTCCTATATTTAATTTAGATGAATCGTCTAAATACCCAGCAACAATGATATGTATGCGAGATGAAAGATTTAATGCAACAAGTATATATCATATTATAGAAAATATGGTCTAGGGACGGGGGCTCAAGGTCCGGGTCGGAGTCGGAGAGATAGTCTTCAGAATGTCGTGCAAGTAGAGGAACTAGCTGATGCCGTGGAAGTAGTTGTATTGACACCTTCTTCGTATTCCCGGAATGAAAGTAGTCAAATTGGACACCGATAATAAGAAAACATCATCAAATCTCGTGCGAGAATTTGGTCGAACAGCTTACGTTCAGAGGAGAGTAGGGATTTTTTTACAAATATACCCTTCTGCACATTGACATTGTCAAAAATACCCACCTTCAAAACCAATTGTCAAAACTACCCTGGCGGGAGGCAAAAAAGGTGACACCTGGCACCTCCCGCCACTGCAGCCGGCGGTGGAAAGACCCCGACATGGTGAATGGCGGACAGGCCTTCCCGCCTTTGTCTTGGGCGGAAGGGAGTGTGCCACGTCGACGAGCTGGCGGGAGGAACATGGGGCCAATCACTTGGACGGAAGGAGTGTTCCCAGCGTAGTTGCTTGGCGGAAAGCTGGGACAGGTCCTGTCACACCTGCAAGATTCCTTTATGGCGAAGAGTCAGAGCTCCCTCTCTCTCTCTCCCCGTTGCATGCATGAGTAGATTGATTTAGGAGCTGAACTAGCGGAACAAAAGATAGATCAAGGTTAGCATTTTCGGTTGTTTGTCTTCTTCCTGCTCTATCTGATTAACTAAGAAATACTCCTTTTAGAATATAACCGTTTCGTAATATAAGAGCACCTCCACTCGTTTTGGTGTTTCTAGACCCATTTCGACGTTATTTAGTGCGCCGGACCGATATAACATTCGGTCTAGGAATTTTCAGGTTTTCACTCGCGTTTCTAAACCGAGTTTCCGTCTTTAGCCAAAATTTGATCAAACACGATGAAATTTTGGCGAATCTAGGCGATTGTATTAAAATATAGACATTCGTACATATTATATCAAATTTGGACATATACCTGAATTTTGAATGCAGGGGGCTAATAAAAAATAAAAAATAAAAATAACTAATAAACTAGGCGATGCCGACGGGCGCACCGATCATATGCTGAAGTGGTGGTAGAACGACGTGTAGTCAGCGTCCTAGGTCCATTCCATGAACGGATACAAAAAAATTACGGAATATGTGCCGAGTGTATAAACAGATTATCTAATTTTTTAATCTGTTAGAACATGCAAAAATAGCCCCCAAGCAACACTAGATAACCTAATTTTGTCATAATCTAACACCGGTTTATAACTTTCTTGATAGCAGTACTTAATGAGCTAATATGACATTATGTACACCGAAAATGTTAACCTTGATCTATCTATTCTTCCACTAGTTCAGCTCCTAAACCAAACTACTTATGCATGCAACGGGAGAGAGAGGGAGCTCTGCCTCTTCGCTATAAAGAAATCTTGCAGGTGTGGCAGGTCCTGTCCAGCTTTCCGCCAAGCAACTACGATGGGATCACTCCTTCCGCCCAAGCGATTGTCCCCATGATCCTCCCGCTAGCTCGTCGATGTGACACACTCCCTTCCGCCCAAGACAAAGGCGGGAAGGCCTGTCCGCCATTCACCATGGCGGGATCTTTCCACCGCCGGCTGCAGTGGCGGGAGGTGCCCGGTGTCACCTTTTTTGCCTCCCGCCAGGGTAGTTTTGACAATTGGTTTTGGAGGTGGGTATTTTTGACAATGTCAATGTGCAGAAGGGTATATTTGTAAAAAAATCGAGAGTAGGAACATTACCTTCAGGTGACCAGCAGAACTGTAGTCTATCGAGGCATGCTCAGAAGAACAGGTGGCTGACTCGACGACTCTCCGGCCGAGGCACTGCCGCTGCACTGACTGGGAGGTAGCAGTGATCAAGCGGCGCCTTGCCTCACAATACTGTATCAGGTGGAGTTGTCTGCCTTGCTGCCGCGGTCGATCCGGAGCGGGTGAACTACACGCGGCCAAGTGAACACGGGGAGCGGTAGCAGATGAGACGTGAAGTAGCCCCGCTGCTGTTGCTGCTATGGAACCTGGTGGCTAGACGGCGTGCGGCCCAAGCACGGCTGGTCGGCCGGGTGTTCACGCGTACACGCGCATGCGCTGACCAGCGATAGGCAGCTGAAGTGAGTGGAGCACGGCGGCAGAAGGCAGGTGAAGCTGCAGCGATTGAATCTGGTGGTGGCAAAATTGGTGGATGCATGGAGCTGATTGAACTTGGCGTGCATCGATTGGGGCAAAGAAATTGATTGGCGGGTTCAAAAGATTAAAGCATGAGGCCACGATGGGATCTAGTGCTCGCGTTGCAAAAAGATTTGAGCTGCTACCTGCTAACTGATGTCTAGTGTGTAGACCAAGGGAGCAGGTATCTACAGATCGAAGCTCGTTGCTAGCTCAGGTAAAAAGGAGCATGACGGTGGAGAGCAATTGGACAACAGGGATTGGGGAATTTTAGATTTGATGGCTAGGGTTTGGGAGAAACAAGGGGAATGGGTTATTTTTCTAGTCCAAAGTACACTAGATGGGACTAGTTTTGGGCTAAAATTTTAGCCGGGCCTTTAGCCTAGTTTTATTTTTAGTCAAATAAGAAACCATTTACGGTCACATAATGGACCAAAAATATTATTTTATTTTAGTTTGAAATAAGAAAAGAGGAATAGATTTAATAAACCACAAGGATATTTTAGTAAAACAAAAATAGGTTTTTAGCAAAATAGTTTGTGGTAAAAAATGCAAAGAAAATATGCATGATAATGTTATGATGATGCACAAAATTAAAATAACAGACAATTCTAATTGGGGATATTTTCCCGGGCATTACACACACCCAGTGTCATTGCATGTATGTTCTTCTCACAAACCACACATGGATCCAGCGGTGTCATTACATGTCTGCTCTTCTCATTAACCACAGCTAGAGTCATTGCATGTCTGTTCTTTTCACAAACCACATATCACCAGAGCCATTGCATGTGTGTTCTTCCCATGAACTACAGATGGATCCATCGGTGTCATTGCATGTCTGCTCTTCTCACAAACCACATATGGATCCACCTAGTGTCATCGCATGTGTGTTCTTCGCATGAACCACACATGGATCCACCAGTGTCATTGCATGTCTGCTTTTTTCCTGAACCACAGCTAGAGTCATTGGATGTGTGTTCTTCTCACAAACCACATATCACTAGTGTCATTGCATGTGTGTTCTTCCCAAAGACCACACATGGATCCACAAGTGTCATTGCATGTGTGTTCTTCCCATAGACCACACATGGATCCACCAGAACCACGGCTAGAGTCATCGCATGCGTGCTCTTTTCACAAACCACAGCTAGAGTCATTCCATTTGTGTTCTTCATACAAACCATATCATGAACCACACCCAGTGTCATTACATGTGTGCTCTTCTCACAAACCACACATGGATCCACCAGTGTCATTGCATGTGTGTTCTTCCCACAGACCACACATGGATCCACCACTGTCATTGCATGTGTGTTCTTAACATGAACCACACATGGATCTACCAGTGTCATTGCATGTGTGTTCTTCCCACAAACCACACATGGATCCACCAATGACATTGCATGTGTGTTCTTTCCATGAACCACACATGGATCCACCAGTGTCATTGCATGTCTACTCTTTTAATGAACCACAGCTAGAGTCATTGGATGTGTGTTCTTCTCATAGACCACATATCACCAGTGTCATTGCATGTGTGTTCTTCCCAAAGACCACAAATGGATCCACCAGTGTCATTGCATGTGTGTTCTTCTCACAAACCATATCATGAACCACACCCAGAGTCATTGCATGTGTGTTCTTCCCATGAACCACAGATGGATCCACCAGTGTCATTGCATGTGTGTTCTTCTCACAAACCACACAGGATCCACCCAGTGTCATCGCATGTGTGTTCTTCCCATGAACCACACATGGATCCACCAGTGTCATTGCATGTTTGCTCTTTTCATGAACCACATCTAGAGTCATTGGATGTGTGTTCTTCTGACAGACCACATATCACCAGTGTCATTGCATGTGTGTTCTTCCCAAAGACCACACATGGATCCACCAGTGTCATTGCATGTGTGTTCTTCCCACAGACCACACATGGATCCACCAGTGTCATTGCATGTGTGTTCTTCCCATGAACCACACATGGATCCACCAGTGTCATTGTATGTCTGCTCTTCCCATGAACCACAGCTAGAGTCATCGCACGCGTGCTATTTTCACAAACCACAGCTAGAGACATTGCATGTGTGTTCTTCTTACAAACCATATCATGAACCACACCCGGTATCATTGCATGTGTGTTCTTCTCACAAAGGACACATGGATCCACCGGTATCATTGCATGTCTGGTCTTCTCATTAACCACAGCTAGAGTCATTGCATGTCTGTTCTTTTCACAAACCACATATCACCAGAGTCATTGCATGTGTGTTCTTCCCATGAACAATAGATGGATTCACCGGTCTCATTGCATGTCTGCTCTTCTCACAAACCACACATGGATCCACCTAGTGTCATCACATTTGTGTTCTTCCCATGAGCCACACATGGATCCACCAGTGTCATTGCATGTCTGCTCTTTTCATGAACCACAGCTAGAGTCATTGGATGTGTGTTCTTCTCACAGACCACATATCACTAGTGTCATTGTATGTATGTTCTTCCCAAAGACCACACATGGATCCACCAGTGTAATTGCATGTGTGTTCTTCCCACAGACCACACATGGATCCACCAGTGTCATTGCATGTGTGTTCTTCCCATGAACCACACATGGATCCACCAGTGTCATTGTATGTCTGCTCTTCCCATGAACCACAGCTAGATTCATCGCATGCATGCTATTTTCACAAACCACAGCTAGAGTCATTGCATGTGTGTTCTTCTTACAAACCATATCATGAACCACACCCAGTGTCATTGCATGTGTGTTCTTCTCACAAACCACACACAGATCCACCAGTGTCATTTCATGTGTGTTCTTCCCATAGACCATACATGGATCCACCAATGTCATTGCATGTGTGTTCTTCCCAGGAACCACACATGGATCCACCAGTGTCATTGCATGTGTGTTCTTCCCACAAACCACACATGGATCCACCAGTGTCATTGCATGTGTGTTCTTGCCATGAACCACACATGGATCCACCAGTGTCATTACATGTCTTCTCTTTTCATGATCCACAGTTAGAGTCATTGGATGTGTGTTCTTCTCACAGACCTCATATCACCAGTGTCATTGCATGTGTGTTCTTCCCAAAGACCACACATGGATCCACTAGTGTCATTGCATGTGTGTTCTTCTCACGAACCATATCATGAACCACACCCAGAGTCATTGCATATGTGTTCTTCCCATGAATCAAAGATGGATCCACCGGTGTCATTTCATGTGTGTTCTTCTCACAAACCACACATGGATCCACCCAGTGTCATCGCATGTGTGTTCTTCCCATGAACCACACATGGACCCACCAGTGTCATTGCATGTCTGCTCTTTTCATGAACCACAGCTAGAGTCATTGGATGTGTGTTCTTCTCACAGACCACATATCACTACTGTCAATGCATGTGTGTTCTTCCCACAGACCACACATGGATCCACCAGTGTCATTGCATGTGTGTTCTTCCCATGAACCACACATGGATCCACCAGTGTCATTGTATGTCTGCTCTTCCTATGAACCACAGCTAGAGTCATCGCATGCATGCTCTTTTCACAAAACACAGCTAGAGTCATTGCATGTGTGTTCTTCTTACAAACCATATCATGAACCACACCCAGTGTCATTGCATGTGTGTTCTTCTCACAAACCACACATGGATCCACCGGTGTCATTGCATGTCTGCTCTTCTCATTAACCACAGCTAGAGTCATTGCATGCGTGTTCTTCCCATGAACCACACATGGATCCACCGGTGTCATTGCATGTCTGCTCTTCTCATGAACCACACATGGATCCACCCAGTGTCATCGCATGTGTGTTCTTCCCATGAACCACACATGGATCCACCAGTGTCATTGCATGTCTGCTCTTTTCATGAACAACAGCTAGAGTCATTGGATGTGTGTTCTTCTAACAGACAACATATCACCAGTGTCATTGCATGTGTGTTCTTCCCAAAGAAGACACATGGATCCACCAGTGTCATTGCATGTGTGTTCTTCTCACAAACCATATCATGAACCACACCCAGTGTCATTGCATGTGTGTTCTTCCCATGAACCACACATGGATCCACCAGTGTCATTGCATGTGTGTTCTTCCCACTGACCACACATGGATCCACCAATGTCATTCCATGTGAGTTCTTCCCACGAACCACACATGGATCCACCAGTGTCATGGCATGTGTGTTCTTCCCACAAACCACACATGGATCCACCAGTGTCATCGCATGTGTGTTCTTCCCATGAACCAAACATGGATCCACCAGTGTCATTGCATGTCTGCTCTTTTCATGAACCACAGCTAGAGTCATTGGATGTGTGTTCTTCTCACAGACCACATATCACCAGCGTCATTGCATGTGTGTTCTTCCCAAAGACCACACATGGATCCACCAGTGTCATTGCACGTGTGTTCTTCTCACAAACCATATCGTGAACCACACCTAGTGTCATCGCATGTGTGTTCTTCCCATGAACCACACATGGATCCACCAGTGTCATTGCATGTCTGCTCTTTTCATGAACAACAGCTAGAGTCATTGGATGTGTGTTCTTTTAACAGACCACGTATCCACCAGTGTCATTGCATGTGTGTTCTTCCCAAAGACCACACATGGATCCACCAGTGTCATTGCATGTGTGTTCTTCTCACAAACCATATCATGAACCACACCAGTGTCACTGCATGTGTGTTCTTCCCATGAACCACACATGGATCCACCAGTGTCATTGCATGTGTGTGTTTTTCCCACAGACCACACATGGATCCACCAGTGTCATTCCATGTGTGTTCTTCCCATGAACCACACATGGATCCACCAGTGTCATTGCATGTGTGTTCTTCCCACAAACCACACATGGATCCACCAGTGTCATCGCATGTGTGTTCTTCCCATGAACCACACATGGATCCACCAGTGTCATTGCATGTCTGCTCTTTTCATGAACCACAGCTAGAGTCATTGGATGTGTGTTCTTCTCACAGACCACATATCACCAGCGTCATTGCAGTGTGTTCTTCCGAAAGACCACACATGGATCCACCAGTGTCATTGCACGTGTGTTCTTCTTACAAACCATATCGTGAACCACACCCAGTGTCATCGCATGTGTGTTCTTCCCATGAACCACACATGGATCCACCAGTGTCATTGCATGTCTGCTCTTTTCATGAACAGCAGCTAGAGTCATTGGATGTGTGTTCTTCTAACAGACCACATATCACCAGTGTCATTGCATGTGTGTTCTTCCGAAAGACCACACATGGATCCACCAGTGTCATTGCATGTGTGTTCTTCTCACAAACCATATCATGAACCACACCCAGTGTCATTGCATGTGTGTACTTCCCATGAACCACACATGGATCCACTAGTGTCATTGCATGTGTGTTCTTCCCACAGACCACACATGGATCCACCAATGTCATTGCATGTGCGTTCTTCCCATGAACCACACATGGATCCACTAGTGTCATTGCATGTGTATTCTTCCCACAAATCACACATGGATCCACCAGTGTCATCGAATGTGTGTTCTTCCCATGAACCACACATGGATCCACCAGTGTCATTGCATGTCTGCTCTATTCATGAACCACAACTCTAGTCATTGGATGTGTGTTCTTATCACATACCACATATCACCAGTGTCATTGCATGTGTGTTCTTCCCAAAGACCACACATGGATCCACCAGTGTCATTGCATGTGTGTTCTTCTCACAAACCATATAATGAACCACACCTAGTGTCATTGCATGTGTGTTCTTCTCACAGACTACACATGGATCCACCAGTGTCATTGAATGTGTGTTCTTCTCACAGACCATATCATGAACAACACCAGTGTCATTGCATGAGTGTTCTTCCCATGAACCACACATGGATCCACCGGTGTCATTGCATGTCTGCTCTTTTCATTAACCGCAGCTAGAGTCATTGCATGTGTGTTCTTCTCACAAACCACATATCACCGGAGTCATTGCATGTGTGTTCTTACCAAAGACCACACATGGATCCACCAGTGTCATTGCATGTGTGTTCTTCTTGCAAACCATATCATGAACCACACCCAGTGTCATTGCATGTGTGTTCTTCTCACAAACCACACATGGATCCACCGGTGTCATTGCATGTCTGCTCTTCTCATTAACCACAGCTAGAGTCATTGCATGTCTGCTATTTTGACAAACCACATATCACCAAAGTCATTGCATGTGTGTTCTTCCCATGAACCATAGACGGATCCACCGGTGTCATTGCATGTCTGCTCTTCTCACAAAACACACATGGATCCACCTAGTGTCATCACATTTGTGTTCTTCCCATGAACCACACATGGATCCACCAGTGTCATTGCATGTCTGCTCTTTTCATGAACCATAGCTAGAGTCATTGTATGTTTGTTCTTCTCACAGACCACATATCACTAGTGTCATTGCATGTCTGTTCTTCCCAAAGACGACACATGGATCCACCAGTGTTATTGCATGTGTGTTCTTCCCACAGACCACACATGGATCCACCAGTGTCATTGTATGTGTGTTCTTCCCATGAACCACACATGGATCCACCAGTGTCATTCTATGTCTGCTCTTCCCATGAACCACAACTAGAGTCATCGCATGCATGCTCTTTTCTCAAACCATAGCTAGAGTCATTGCATGTGTGTTCTTCTTACAAACCATATCATGAACCACACCTAGTGTCATTGCATGTGTGTTCTTCTCACAAACCACACACAGATCCACCAGTGTCATTGCATGTGTGTTCTTCTCACAGACCATACATGGATCCACCAATGTCATTGCATGTATGTTCTTCCCATGAACCACACATGGATCCACTAGTGTCATTGCATGTGTGTTCTTCCCACAAAGCACACAGGGATCCACTAGTGTCATTGCATGTGTGTTCTTGCCATGAACCACACATGGATCCACCAGTGTCATTGCATGTGTGTTCTTCTTAAAGACCACACAACGGTCCACTAGTGTCATTGCATGTGTGTTCTTCTCACAAACCATATCATGAACCACACCCAGAGTCATTGCATGTGTGTTCTTCCCATGAACCACAGATGGATCCACTGGTGTCATTACATGTGTGTTCTTCTCACAAACCACACATGGATCCACCCAGTGTCATCGCATGTGTGTTCTTCCCATGAACCACACATGGATCCACCAGTGTCATTGTATGTCTGCTCTTTTCATGAACCACAGCTAGAGTCATTGGATGTGTGTTCTTCTCACAGACCACATACAACTAGTGTCATTGCATCTGTGTTCTTCCCAAAGACCACACATGGATCCACCAGTGTCATTGCATGTGTGTTCTTCCCATGAACCACATATGGATCCACCAGTGTCATTGTATGTCTGCTCTTCCCATGAACCACAGCTAGAGTCATCGCATGCGTGCTCTTTGCACAAACCACAACTAGAGTCATTGCATGTGTGTTCTTCTGACAAACCATATCATGAACCACACCCAGTGTCATTGCATGTGTGTTCTTCCCATGAACCACACATGGATCCACCGGTGTCATTGCATGTATGCTCTTCTCATGAACCACACATGGATCCACCTAGTGTCATCGCATGTGTGTTCTTCCCATGAAACACACATGGATCCACCAGTGTCATTGCATGTCTGCTCTTTTCATGAACATCAGCTAGAGTTATTGGATGTGTGTTCTTCTAACAGACCACATATCACCAGTGTCATTGCATGTGTGTTCTTCCCAAAGACCACACATGGATCCACCAGTGTCATTGCATGTGTGTTCTTCTCACAAACCATATCATGAACCACACCCAGTGTCATTGCATGTGTGTTCTTCCCATGGACCACACATGGATCCACCAGTGTCATTGAATGTGTGTTCTTCCCACAGACCACACATGGATCCACTAATGTCATTCCATGTGTGTTCTTCCCACGAACCACACATGGATCAACGAGTGTCATTGCATGTGTGTTCTTCCCACAAACCACACATGGATCCACCAGTGTCATCGTATGTGTGTTCTTCCCATGAACCACACATGGATCCACCAGTGTCATTGCATGTCTGCTCTTTTCATGAACGACAGCTAGAGTCATTGGATGTGTGTTCTTCTCACAGACCACATATCACCAGTGTCATTGCATGTGTGTTCTTCCAAAAGACCACACATGGATCCACCAGTGTCATTGCACGTGTGTTCTTCCCATGAACCACACATGGATCCACCAGTGTCATTGTATGTTTGCTCTTCCCATGAAACACAGCTAGAGTCATCGCATGCGTGCTCTTTTCACAAACCATACCTAGAGTCATTGCATGTGTGTTCTTCTTACAAACCATATCATGAACCACACCCAGTGTCATTGCATGTGTGTTCTTCTCACAAACCACACATGGATCCACCGGTGTCATTGCATGTCTGCTCTTGTCATTAACCACAGCTAGAGTCATTGCAAGTCTGCTCTTTTGACAAACCACATATCACCAGAGTCATTGCATGTGTGTTCTTCCCATGAACCATAGACGGATCCACCAGTGTCATTGCATGTCTGCTGTTCTCACAAAACACACATGGATCCACCTAGTGTCATCACATTTGTGTTCTTCCCATGAACCACACATGGATCCACCAGTGTCATTGCATGTCTGCTCTTTTCATGAACCACAGCTAGAGTCATTGGATATGTGTTCTTCTCACAGACCACATATCACTAGTGTCATTGCATGTCTGTTCTTCCCAAAGACGACACATGGATCCACCAGTGTTATTGCATGTGTGTTCTTCCCACAGACCACACATGGATCCACCGGTGTCATTGTATGTGTGTTCTTCCCATGAACCACACATGGATCCACCAGTGTCATTGTATGTCTGCTCTTCCCATGAACCACAACTAGAGTCATCGCATGCATGCTCTTTTCTCAAACCATAGCTAGAGTCATTGCATGTGTGTTCTTCTTACAAACCATATCATGAACCACACCCAGTGTCATTGCATGTGTGTTCTTCTCACAAACCACACACGGATCCACCAGTGTCATTGCATGTGTGTTCTTCTCACAGACCATACATGGATCCACCAATGTCATTGCATGTGTGTTCTTCCCATGAACCACACATGGATCCACCAGTGTCATTGCATGTGTGTTCTTCCGACAAAGCACACAGGGATCCACCAGTGTCATTGCATGTGTGTTCTTGCCATGAACCACACATGGATCCACCAGTGTCATTACATGTCTTCTGTTTTCATGATCCACAGTTAGTCATTGGATGTGTGTTCTTCTCACAGACCTCATATCACCAGTGTCATTGCATGTGTGTTCTTCCTAAAGACCACACAAGGGTCCACTAGTGTCATTGCATGTGTGTTCTTCTCACAAACCATATCATGAACCACACCCAGAGTCATTGCATGTGTGTTCTTCCCATGAACCACAGATGGATCCACTGGTGTCATTGCATGTGTGTTCTTCTCACAAACCACACATGGATCCACCCAGTGTCATCGCATGTGTGTTCTTCCCATGAACCACACATGGATCCACCAGTGTCATTGTATGTCTGCTCTTTTCATGAACCACAGCTAGAGTCATTGGATGTGTGTTCTTCTCACAGACCACATATCACTAGTGTCATTGCATGTGTGTTCTTTCCAAAGACCACACATGGATCCACCAGTGTCATTGCATGTGTGTTCTTCCCACAGACCACACATGGATCCACCAGTGTCATTGCATGTGTGTTCTTCCCATGAACCACATATGGATCCACCAGTGTCATTGTATGTCTGCTCTTCCCATGAACCACAGCTAGAGTCATCGCATGCGTGCTCTTTGCACAAACCACAACTAGAGTCATTGCATGTGTGTTCTTCTTACAAACCATATCATGAACCTCACCCAGTGTCATTGCATGTGTGTTCTTCCCATGAACCACACATGGATCCACCGGTGTCATTGCATGTCTGCTCTTCTCATGAACCACACATGGATCCACCTAGTGTCATCGCATGTGTGTTCTTCCCATGAACCACACATGGATCCACCAGTGTCATTGCATGTCTGCTCTTTTCATGAACAGCAGCTAGAGTCATTGGATGTGTGTTCTTCTAACAGACCACATATCACCAGTGTCATTGCATGTGTGTTCTTCCCAAAGACCACACATGGATCCACCAGTGTCATTGCATGTGTGTTCTTCTCACAAACCATATCATGAACCACACCCAGTGTCATTGCATGTGTGTTCTTCCCATGGACCACACATGGATCCACCAATGTCATTGAATGTGTGTTCTTCCCACAGACCACACTTGGATCCACCAATGTCATTCCATGTGTGTTCTTCACACGAACCACACATGGATCAACCAGTGTCATTGCATGTGTGTTGTTCCCACAAACCACACATGGATCCACCAGTGTCATCGCATGTGTGTTCTTCCCATGAACCACACATGGATCCACCAATGTCATTGCATGTCTCCTCTTTTCATGAACCACAGCTAGAGTCATTGGATGTGTGTTCTTCTCACAGACCACATATCACCAGTGTCATTGCATGTGTGTTCTTCCAAAAGACCACACATGGATCCACCAGTGTCATTGCACGTGTGTTCTTCTCACAAACTATATCGTGAACCACACCCAGTGTCATTGCATGTGTGTTCTTCTAACAGACCACACATGGATCCACCAGTGTCATTGCGTGTGTGTTCTTCTCACAGACTAAATCATGAACCACACCCAGCATCATTGCATGTGTGTTCTTCCCATGAACCACACATGGATCCACCGGTGTCATTGCATGTCTGCTCTTTTCATTAACCATAGCTAGAGTCATTGCATGTGTGTTCTTCTCACAAACCACATATCACTCGAGTCATTGGATGTGTGTTCTTCCCAAAGACCACACATGGATCCACCAGTATCATTGCATGTGTGTTCTTCCCACAGACCACACATGGATCCACCAGTGTCGTTGCATGCGTGTTCTTCCCATGAACCACACATGGATCCACCAGCGTCATTGTATGTCTGCTCTTCCCATGAACATAAACTAGAGTCATCGCATGCATGCTCTTTTCACAAACCACAGCTAGAGTCATTGAATGTGTGTTCTTCTTACAAACCATATCATGAACCACACCCAGTGTCATTGCATGTGTGTTCTTCTCACAAACCATATCATGAACCACACTCAGTGTCATTGCATGTGTGTTCTTCCGATGAACCACACATGGATCCACCAGTGTCATTGCATGTGTGTTCTTCCCACAGACCACACATGGATCCACCAATGTCATTCCATGTGTGTTTTTCCCACGAACCACACATGGATCCACCAGTGTCATTGCATGTGTGTTCTTCCCACAAACCACACATGGATCCACTAGTGTCATCGCATGTGTGTTCTTCCCATGAACCACACATGGATCCACCAGCGTCATTGCATGTCTGCTCTTTTCATGAACCACAGCTAGGGTCATTGGATGTTTGTTCTTCTCACAGCCACATATCACCAGTGTCATTGCATGTGTGTTCTTCCCAAAGACCACACATGGATCCACCAGTGTCATTGCACGTGTGTTCTTCTCACAAACCATATCGTGAACCACACCTAGTGTCATTGCATGTGTGTTCCTCTCACAGACCACACATGGATCCACCAGTGTCATTGCATGTGTGTTCTTCTCACAGACTATATCATGAACCACACCCAGTGTCATTGCATGTGTGTTCTTCCCATGAACCACACATGGATCCACCGGTGTCATTGCATGTCTGCTCTTTTCATTAACCATAGCTAGAGTCATTGCATATGTGTTCTTCTCACAAACCACATATCACCGGAGTCATTGCATGTGTGTTCTTGCCAAAGACCACACATGGATCCACCAGTGTCATTGCATGTGTGTTCTTCCCACAGACCACACATGGATCCACCAGTGTCGTTGCATGTGTGTTCTTCCCATGAACCACACATGGATCCACCAGTGTCATTGTATGTCTGCTATTCCCATGAACCACAGCTAGAGTCATCGCATGCGTGCTCTTTTCACAAACCACAGCTAGAGTCATTGCATGTGTGTTCTTCTTACAAACCATATCATGAACCACACCAGTGTCATTACATGTGTGTTCTACTCACATACCACACATGGATCCACCGGTGTCATTGCATGTCTGCTCTTCTCATTAACCACAGCTAGAGTCATTGCATGTTTGTTCTTTTCACAAACCACATATCACCAGAGTCATTGCATGTGTGTTCTTCCCATGAACCACACATGGATCCACCGGTGTCATTGCATGTCTGCTCTTCTCACAAACCACACATGGATCTACCCAGTGTCATCGCATGTGTGTTCTTTCCATGAACCACACATGGATCCACCAGTGTCATTGCATGTATGCTCTTTTCATGAACCACAGCTAGAGTCGTTGGATGTGTGTTCTTCTCACAGATCACATATCACTAGTGTCATTGCATGTGTGTTCTTCCCAAAGACCACACATGGATCCACCAGTGTCATTGCATGTGTGTTCTTCCCACAGACCACACATGGATCCACCAATGTCATTGCATGTGTGTTCTTCCCATGAACCACATATGGATCCACCAGTGTCATTGTATGTCTGCTCTTCCCATGAACCACAGCTAGAGTCATCGCATGCGTGCTCTTTGCACAAACCACAACTAGAGTCATTGCATGTGTGTTCTTCTTACAAACCATATCATGAACCACACCCAGTGTCATTGCATGTGTGTTCTTCCCATGAACCACACATGGATCCACCGGTGTCATTGCATGTCTGCTCTTCTCATGAACCACACATGGATCCACCTAGTGTCATCGCATGTGTGTTCTTCCCATGAACCACACATGGATCCACCAGTGTCATTGCATGTCTGCTCTTTTCATGAACAGCAGCTAGAGTCATTGGATGTGTGTTCTTCTAACAGACCACATATCACCAGTGTCATTGCATGTGTGTTCTTCCCAAAGACCACACATGGATCCACCAGTGTCATTGCATGTGTGTTCTTCTCACAAACCATATCATGAACCACACCCAGTGTCATTGCATGTGTGTTCTTCCCATGGACCACACATGGATCCACCAATGTCATTGAATGTGTGTTCTTCCCACAGACCACACTTGGATCCACCAATGTCATTCCATGTGTGTTCTTCACACGAACCACACATGGATCAACCAGTGTCATTGCATGTGTGTTGTTCCCACAAACCACACATGGATCCACCAGTGTCATCGCATGTGTGTTCTTCCCATGAACCACACATGGATCCACCAATGTCATTGCATGTCTCCTCTTTTCATGAACCACAGCTAGAGTCATTGGATGTGTGTTCTTCTCACAGACCACATATCACCAGTGTCATTGCATGTGTGTTCTTCCAAAAGACCACACATGGATCCACCAGTGTCATTGCACGTGTGTTCTTCTCACAAACTATATCGTGAACCACACCCAGTGTCATTGCATGTGTGTTCTTCTAACAGACCACACATGGATCCACCAGTGTCATTGCGTGTGTGTTCTTCTCACAGACTATATCATGAACCACACCCAGCATCATTGCATGTGTGTTCTTCCCATGAACCACACATGGATCCACCGGTGTCATTGCATGTCTGCTCTTTTCATTAACCATAGCTAGAGTCATTGCATGTGTGTTCTTCTCACAAACCACATATCACTCGAGTCATTGGATGTGTGTTCTTCCCAAAGACCACACATGGATCCACCAGTATCATTGCATGTGTGTTCTTCCCACAGACCACACATGGATCCACCAGTGTCGTTGCATGCGTGTTCTTCCCATGAACCACACATGGATCCACCAGCGTCATTGTATGTCTGCTCTTCCCATGAACACAAACTAGAGTCATCGCATGCATGCTCTTTTCACAAACCACAGCTAGAGTCATTGCATGTGTGTTCTTCTTACAAACCATATCATGAACCACACCCAGTGTCATTGCATGTGTGTTCTTCTCACAAACCATATCATGAACCACACCCAGTGTCATTGCATGTGTGTTCTTCCGATGAACCACACATGGATCCACCAGTGTCATTGCATGTGTGTTCTTCCCACAGACCACACATGGATCCACCAATGTCATTCCATGTGTGTTTTTCCCACGAACCACACATGGATCCACCAGTGTCATTGCATGTGTGTTCTTCCCACAAACCACACATGGATGCACTAGTGTCATCGCATGTGTGTTCTTCCCATGAACCACACATGGATCCACCAGCGTCATTGCATGTCTGCTCTTTTCATGAACCACAGCTAGGGTCATTGGATGTTTGTTCTTCTCACAGCCACATATCACCAGTGTCATTGCATGTGTGTTCTTCCCAAAGACCACACATGGATCCACCAGTGTCATTGCACGTGTGTTCTTCTCACAAACCATATCGTGAACCACACCTAGTGTCATTGCATGTGTGTTCCTCTCACAGACCACACATGGATCCACCAGTGTCATTGCATGTGTGTTCTTCTCACAGACTATATCATGAACCACACCCAGTGTCATTGCATGTGTGTTCTTCCCATGAACCACACATGGATCCACCGGTGTCATTGCATGTCTGCTCTTTTCATTAACCATAGCTAGAGTCATTGCATATGTGTTCTTCTCACAAACCACATATCACCGGAGTCATTGCATGTGTGTTCTTGCCAAAGACCACACATGGATCCACCAGTGTCATTGCATGTGTGTTCTTCCCACAGACCACACATGGATCCACCAGTGTCGTTGCATGTGTGTTCTTCCCATGAACCACACATGGATCCACCAGTGTCATTGTATGTCTGCTATTCCCATGAACCACAGCTAGAGTCATCGCATGCGTGCTCTTTTCACAAACCACAGCTAGAGTCATTGCATGTGTGTTCTTCTTACAAACCATATCATGAACCACACCAGTGTCATTACATGTGTGTTCTACTCACATACCACACATGGATCCACCGGTGTCATTGCATGTCTGCTCTTCTCATTAACCACAGCTAGAGTCATTGCATGTTTGTTCTTTTCACAAACCACATATCACCAGAGTCATTGCATGTGTGTTCTTCCCATGAACCACACATGGATCCACCGGTGTCATTGCATGTCTGCTCTTCTCACAAACCACACATGGATCTACCCAGTGTCATCGCATGTGTGTTCTTTCCATGAACCACACATGGATCCACCAGTGTCATTGCATGTATGCTCTTTTCATGAACCACAGCTAGAGTCGTTGGATGTGTGTTCTTCTCACAGATCACATATCACTAGTGTCATTGCATGTGTGTTCTTCCCAAAGACCACACATGGATCCACCAGTGTCATTGCATGTGTGTTCTTCCCACAGACCACACATGGATCCACCAATGTCATTGCATGTGTGTTCTTCCCATGAACCACATATGGATCCACCAGTGTCATTGTATGTCTGCTCTTCCCATGAACCACAGCTAGAGTCATCGCATGCGTGCTCTTTGCACAAACCACAACTAGAGTCATTGCATGTGTGTTCTTCTTACAAACCATATCATGAACCACACCCAGTGTCATTGCATGTGTGTTCTTCCCATGAACCACACATGGATCCACCGGTGTCATTGCATGTCTGCTCTTCTCATGAACCACACATGGATCCACCTAGTGTCATCGCATGTGTGTTCTTCCCATGAACCACACATGGATCCACCAGTGTCATTGCATGTATGCTCTTTTCATGAACAGCAGCTAGAGTCATTGGATGTGTGTTCTTCTAACAGACCACATATCACCAGTGTCATTGCATGTGTGTTCTTCCCAAAGACCACACATGGATCCACCAGTGTCATTGCATGTGTGTTCTTCTCACAAACCATATCATGAACCACACCCAGTGTCATTGCATGTGTGTTCTTCCCATGGACCACACATGGATCCACTAGTGTCATTGAATGTGTGTTCTTCCCACAGACCACACATGGATCCACCAATGTCATTCCATGTGTGTTCTTCCCACGAACCACGCATGGATCAACCAGTGTCATTGCATGTGTGTTCTTCCCACAAACCACACATGGATCCACCAGTGTCATCGCATGTGTGTTCTTCCCATGAACCACACATGGATCCACCAGTGTCATTGCATGTCTCCTCTTTTTATGAACCACAGTTAGAGTCATTAGATGTGTGTTCTTCTCACAGACCACATATCACCAGTGTCATTGCATGTGTGTTCTTCCAAAAGACCACACATGGATCCACCAGTGTCATTGCACGTGTGTTCTTCCCATGAACCACACATGGATCCACCAGTGTCATTGTATGTTTGCTCTTCCCATGAAACACAGCTAGAGTCATCGCATGCGTGCTCTTTTCACAAACCATAACTAGAGTCATTGCATGTGTGTTCTTCTTACAAACCATATCATGAACCACACCCAGTGTCATTGCATGTGTGTTCTTCTCACAAACCACACATGGATCCACCGGTGTCATTGCATGTCTGCTCTTGTCATTAACCACAGCTAGAGTCATTGCAAGTCTGCTCTTTTGACAAACCACATATCACTAGAGTCATTGCATGTGTGTTCTTCCCATGAACCATAGACGGATCCACCAGTGTCATTGCATGTCTGCTCTTCTCACAAAACACACATGGATCCACCTAGTGTCATCACATTTGTGTTCTTCCCATGAACCACACATGGATCCACCAGTGTCATTGCATGTCTGCTCTTTTCATGAACCACAGCTAGAGTCATTGGATGTGTGTTCTTCTCACAGACCACATATCACTAGTGTCATTGCATGTCTGTTCTTCCCAAAGACGACACATGGATCCACCAGTGTTATTGCATGTGTGTTCTTCCCACAGACCACACATGGATCCACCGGTGTCATTGTATGTGTGTTCTTCCCATGAACCACACATGGATCCAACAGTGTCATTGTATGTCTGCTCTTCCCATGAACCACAACTAGAGTCATCGCATGCATGCTCTTTTCTCAAACCATAGCTAGAGTCATTGCATGTGTGTTCTTCTTACAAACCATATCATGAACCACACCCAGTGTCATTGCATGTGTGTTCTTCTCACAAACCACACACGGATCCACCAGTGTCATTGCATGTGTGTTCTTCTCACAGACCATACATGGATCCACCAATGTCATTGCATGTGTGTTCTTCCCATGAACCACACATGGATCCACCAGTGTCATTGCATGTGTGTTCTTCCGACAAAGCACACAGGGATCCACCAGTGTCATTGCATGTGTGTTCTTGCCATGAACCACACATGGATCCACCAGTGTCATTACATGTCTTCTGTTTTCATGATCCACAGTTAGTCATTGGATGTGTGTTCTTCTCACAGACCTCATATCACCAGTGTCATTGCATGTGTGTTCTTCCTAAAGACCACACAAGGGTCCACTAGTGTCATTGCATGTGTGTTCTTCTCACAAACCATATCATGAACCACACCCAGAGTCATTGCATGTGTGTTCTTCCCATGAACCACAGATGGATCCACTGGTGTCATTGCATGTGTGTTCTTCTCACAAACCACACATGGATCCACCCAGTGTCATCGCATGTGTGTTCTTCCCATGAACCACACATGGATCCACCAGTGTCATTGTATGTCTGCTCTTTTCATGAACCACAGCTAGAGTCATTGGATGTGTGTTCTTCTCACAGACCACATATCACTAGTGTCATTGCATGTGTGTTCTTTCCAAAGACCACACATGGATCCACCAGTGTCATTGCATGTGTGTTCTTCCCACAGACCACACATGGATCCACCAGTGTCATTGCATGTGTGTTCTTCCCATGAACCACATATGGATCCACCAGTGTCATTGTATGTCTGCTCTTCCCATGAACCACAGCTAGAGTCATCGCATGCGTGCTCTTTGCACAAACCACAACTAGAGTCATTGCATGTGTGTTCTTCTTACAAACCATATCATGAACCTCACCCAGTGTCATTGCATGTGTGTTCTTCCCATGAACCACACATGGATCCACCGGTGTCATTGCATGTCTGCTCTTCTCATGAACCACACATGGATCCACCTAGTGTCATCGCATGTGTGTTCTTCCCATGAACCACACATGGATCCACCAGTGTCATTGCATGTCTGCTCTTTTCATGAACAGCAGCTAGAGTCATTGGATGTGTGTTCTTCTAACAGACCACATATCACCAGTGTCATTGCATGTGTGTTCTTCCCAAAGACCACACATGGATCCACCAGTGTCATTGCATGTGTGTTCTTCTCACAAACCATATCATGAACCACACCCAGTGTCATTGCATGTGTGTTCTTCCCATGGACCACACATGGATCCACCAATGTCATTGAATGTGTGTTCTTCCCACAGACCACACTTGGATCCACCAATGTCATTCCATGTGTGTTCTTCACACGAACCACACATGGATCAACCAGTGTCATTGCATGTGTGTTGTTCCCACAAACCACACATGGATCCACCAGTGTCATCGCATGTGTGTTCTTCCCATGAACCACACATGGATCCACCAATGTCATTGCATGTCTCCTCTTTTCATGAACCACAGCTAGAGTCATTGGATGTGTGTTCTTCTCACATACCACATATCACCAGTGTCATTGCATGTGTGTTCTTCCAAAAGACCACACATGGATCCACCAGTGTCATTGCACGTGTGTTCTTCTCACAAACTATATCGTGAACCACACCCAGTGTCATTGCATGTGTGTTCTTCTAACAGACCACACATGGATCCACCAGTGTCATTGCGTGTGTGTTCTTCTCACAGACTATATCATGAACCACACCCAGCATCATTGCATGTGTGTTCTTCCCATGAACCACACATGGATCCACCGGTGTCATTGCATGTCTGCTCTTTTCATTAACCATAGCTAGAGTCATTGCATGTGTGTTCTTCTCACAAACCACATATCACTCGAGTCATTGGATGTGTGTTCTTCCCAAAGACCACACATGGATCCACCAGTATCATTGCATGTGTGTTCTTCCCACAGACCACACATGGATCCACCAGTGTCGTTGCATGCGTGTTCTTCCCATGAACCACACATGGATCCACCAGCGTCATTGTATGTCTGCTCTTCCCATGAACACAAACTAGAGTCATCGCATGCATGCTCTTTTCACAAACCACAGCTAGAGTCATTGCATGTGTGTTCTTCTTACAAACCATATCATGAACCACACCCAGTGTCATTGCATGTGTGTTCTTCTCACAAACCATATCATGAACCACACCCAGTGTCATTGCATGTGTGTTCTTCCGATGAACCACACATGGATCCACCAGTGTCATTGCATGTGTGTTCTTCCCACAGACCACACATGGATCCACCAATGTCATTCCATGTGTGTTTTTCCCACGAACCACACATGGATCCACCAGTGTCATTGCATGTGTGTTCTTCCCACAAACCACACATGGATGCACTAGTGTCATCGCATGTGTGTTCTTCCCATGAACCACACATGGATCCACCAGCGTCATTGCATGTCTGCTCTTTTCATGAACCACAGCTAGGGTCATTGGATGTTTGTTCTTCTCACAGCCACATATCACCAGTGTCATTGCATGTGTGTTCTTCCCAAAGACCACACATGGATCCACCAGTGTCATTGCACGTGTGTTCTTCTCACAAACCATATCGTGAACCACACCTAGTGTCATTGCATGTGTGTTCCTCTCACAGACCACACATGGATCCACCAGTGTCATTGCATGTGTGTTCTTCTCACAGACTATATCATGAACCACACCCAGTGTCATTGCATGTGTGTTCTTCCCATGAACCACACATGGATCCACCGGTGTCATTGCATGTCTGCTCTTTTCATTAACCATAGCTAGAGTCATTGCATATGTGTTCTTCTCACAAACCACATATCACCGGAGTCATTGCATGTGTGTTCTTCCCAAAGACCACACATGGATCCACCAGTGTCATTGCATGTGTGTTCTTCCCACAGACCACACATGGATCCACCAGTGTCGTTGCATGTGTGTTCTTCCCATGAACCACACATGGATCCACCAGTGTCATTGTATGTCTGCTATTCCCATGAACCACAGCTAGAGTCATCGCATGCGTGCTCTTTTCACAAACCACAGCTAGAGTCATTGCATGTGTGTTCTTCTTACAAACCATATCATGAACCACACCAGTGTCATTACATGTGTGTTCTACTCACATACCACACATGGATCCACCGGTGTCATTGCATGTCTGCTCTTCTCATTAACCACAGCTAGAGTCCTTGCATGTTTGTTCTTTTCACAAACCACATATCACCAGAGTCATTGCATGTGTGTTCTTCCCATGAACCACACATGGATCCACCGGTGTCATTGCATGTCTGCTCTTCTCACAAACCACACATGGATCTACCCAGTGTCATCGCATGTGTGTTCTTTCCATGAACCACACATGGATCCACCAGTGTCATTGCATGTATGCTCTTTTCATGAACCACAGCTAGAGTCGTTGGATGTGTGTTCTTCTCACAGTTCACATATCACTAGTGTCATTGCATGTGTGTTCTTCCCAAAGACCACACATGGATCCACCAGTGTCATTGCATGTGTGTTCTTCCCACAGACCACACATGGATCCACCAATGTCATTGCATGTGTGTTCTTCCCATGAACCACATATGGATCCACCAGTGTCATTGTATGTCTGCTCTTCCCATGAACCACAGCTAGAGTCATCGCATGCGTGCTCTTTGCACAAACCACAACTAGAGTCATTGCATGTGTGTTCTTCTTACAAACCATATCATGAACCACACCCAGTGTCATTGCATGTGTGTTCTTCCCATGAACCACACATGGATCCACCGGTGTCATTGCATGTCTGCTCTTCTCATGAACCACACATGGATCCACCTAGTGTCATCGCATGTGTGTTCTTCCCATGAAACACACATGGATCCACCAGTGTCATTGCATGTATGCTCTTTTCATGAACAGCAGCTAGAGTCATTGGATGTGTGTTCTTCTAACAGACCACATATCACCAGTGTCATTGCATGTGTGTTCTTCCCAAAGACCACACATGGATCCACCAGTGTCATTGCATGTGTGTTCTTCTCACAAACCATATCATGAACCACACCCAGTGTCATTGCATGTGTGTTCTTCCCATGGACCACACATGGATCCACTAGTGTCATTGAATGTGTGTTCTTCCCACAGACCACACATGGATCCACCAATGTCATTCCATGTGTGTTCTTCCCACGAACCACGCATGGATCAACCAGTGTCATTGCATGTGTGTTCTTCCCACAAACCACACATGGATCCACCAGTGTCATCGCATGTGTGTTCTTCCCATGAACCACACATGGATCCACCAGTGTCATTGCATGTCTCCTCTTTTTATGAACCACAGCTAGAGTCATTAGATGTGTGTTCTTCTCACAGACCACATATCACCAGTGTCATTGCATGTGTGTTCTTCCAAAAGACCACACATGGATCCACCGGTGTCATTGCACGTGTGTTCTTCTCACAAACTATATCGTGAACCACACCCAGTGTCATTGCATGTGTGTTCTTCTAACAGACCACACATGGATCCACCAGTGTCATTGCGTGTGTGTTCTTCTCACAGACTATATCATGAACCACACCCAGCATCATTGCATGTGTGTTCTTCCCATGAACCACACATGGATCCACCGGTGTCATTGCATGTCTGCTCTTTTCATTAACCATAGCTAGAGTCATTGCATGTGTGTTCTTCTCACAAACCACATATCACTCGAGTCATTGGATGTGTGTTCTTCCCAAAGACCACACATGGATCCACCAGTGTCATTGCATGTGTGTTTTTCCTACAGACCACACATGGATCCACCAGTGTCGTTGCATGTGTGTTCTTCCCATGAACCACACATGGATCCACCAGTGTCATTGTATGTCTGCTCTTCCCATGAACACAAACTAGAGTCATCGCATGCATGCTCTTTTCACAAACCACAGCTAGAGTCATTGCATGTGTGTTCTTCTTACAAACCATATCATGAACCACACCCAGTGTCATTGCATGTGTGTTCTTCTCACAAACCATATCATGAACCACACCCAGTGTCATTGCATGTGTGTTCTTCCCATGAACCACACATGGATCCACCAGTGTCATTGCATGTGTGTTCTTCCCACAGACCACACATGGATCCACCAATGTCATTCCATGTGTGTTTTTCCCACGAACCACACATGGATCCACCAGTGTCATTGCATGTGTGTTCTTCCCACAAACCACACATGGATCCACTAGTGTCATCGCATGTGTGTTCTTCCCATGAACCACACATGGATCCACCAGCGTCATTGCATGTCTGCTCTTTTCATGAACCACAGCTCGGGTCATTGGATGTTTGTTCTTCTCACAGCCACATATCACCAGTGTCATTGCATGTGTGTTCTTCCCAAAGACCACACATGGATCCACCAGTGTCATTGCACGTGTGTTCTTCTCACAAACCAAATCGTGAACCACACCCAGTGTCATTGCATGTGTGTTCCTCTCACAGACCACACATGGATCCACCAGTGTCATTGCATGTGTGTTCTTCTCACAGACTATATCATGAACCACACCCAGTGTCATTGCATGTGTGTTCTTCCCATGAACCACACATGGATCCACCGGTGTCATTGCATGTCTGCTCTTTTCATTAACCATAGCTAGAGTCATTGCATATGTGTTCTTCTCACAAACCACATATCACCGGAGTCATTGCATGTGTGTTCTTCCCAAAGACCACACATGGATCCACCAGTGTCATTGCATGTGTGTTCTTCCCACAGACCACACATGGATCCACCAGTGTCGTTGCATGTGTGTTCTTCCCATGAACCACACATGGATCCACCAGTGTCATTGTATGTCTGCTATTCCCATGAACCACAGCTAGAGTCATCGCATGCGTGCTCTTTTCACAAACCACAGCTAGAGTCATTGCATGTGTGTTCTTCTTACAAACCATATCATGAACCACACCCAGTGTCATTACATGTGTGTTCTTCTCACAAACCACACATGGATCCACCGGTGTCATTGCATGTCTGCTCTTCTCATTAACCACAGCTAGAGTCATTGCATGTTTGTTCTTTTCACAAACCACATATCACCAGAGTCATTGCATGTGTGTTCTTCCCATGAACCACACATGGATCCACCGGTGTCATTGCATGTCTGCTCTTCTCACAAACCACACATGGATCCACCCAGTGTCATCGCATGTGTGTTCTTTCCATGAACCACACATGGATCCACCAGTGTCATTGCATGTATGCTCTTTTCATGAACCACAACTAGAGTCATTGGATGTGTGTTCTTCTCACAGACCACATATCACCAGTGTCATTGCATGTGTGTTCTTCCCAAAGACCACAAATGGATCCACCAGTGTCATTGCATGTGTGTTCTTCTCACAAACCATATCATGAACCACACCCAATGTTATTGCATGTGTGTTCTTCTCACATACCACACATGGATCCACTAGTGTCATTGCACGTGTGTTCTTCTCACAAACCATATCATGAACCACACCCAATGTCATTGCATGTGTGTCCTTCCCATGAACCACACATGGATCCACCAGTGTCATTGCATGTGTGTTCTTCCCACATACCACACATGGATCCACCAATGTCATTGCATGTCTGCTCTTCCCATGAACCATAGCTAGAGTCATTGCATGTCTGTTCTTTTCACAAACCACATATCACCAGAGTCATTGCATGTGTGTTCTTCCCATGAACCACACATGGATCCACTGGTGTCATTGCATGTGTGCTCTTCTCATAAACCACAGCTAGAGTCATTGCATGTGTGTTCTTCTCACAAACCACATATCACCAGAGTCATTGCATGTGTGTTCTTCCCACAAACCACATATCACTGGTGTCATTGCATGTCTACCCTTCTCATTAACCACAGCTAGATCCACCCATGTCATTGGATGCATGTTCTTTTCATAAACCGCATAAGATACTAATTAACCGTAGGAGAGCTCTAACCTTAGCGTTAGACCGAGTCTTCTAGAAGGCACGCCCTAAACAGTTGTTCTGCTTGTCGATTGTTACATACCGTCCGGTCGGGGCGCTTGGACGATTGGGATTGTTTTCGTGAGATCGATCCGCGAGTAGTCTATTCTGTGGCATGATTGGCCACGCTTGCTTTGGACAAACTAGCAACATCGGGGGCTCCCCTGTTGCGAGTGTCACGACTCACGAGTTGAGCGGGCCATATCCCAGTGTCACGTCCCCATTACTTCTCTTCCTTCCCCTCGAAGCCATATTCCCCACTTCACTCCCATCCTGCCGTAGCCGCAAGCCGACGGTGCCGCCATCCCAATCCCCTCTCCGGCAGTCACCCCCTCCCCACTCGCCATGGGTTCAAGGGGAGATGACGAGGAAACGCGTCGTGACGACAGGGACGGTGATTTCGATGTGAGTCGTCTCATCTCTATCTCTATCATCCGTGGCCAGTTATCTATTTTTTGAGCCAGATCTACTCTGTTTACTCATGCACGTATGATGTGTCAGGCCAACCAGACGATGTATGACGCCGACTATCATGGTTTAGCAGATGAAGACAATCCTCTGCTATGTAAACATGGATATGTGCCCGCTAAATTTGTAGCGTTTGAAGGACGAAACGTAGGCAGGAGGTTTCTACAGTGTCAAGGACATCGTGCAATGATGCGAGGTGGAAGTTGTGGTGTTGTCAAATGGGTAGATCTAGAGTGGCCCAAATTGATGCAGAAAACGCTAGACAAACTATGGGAAATGACTGCTCAGTTGAAAGAATCCACATTCAGCTCACTTCTTGACAGTGTTGAGATGAAGCTATGGGAACCAGTTGACACGACCAAGCATAAGCGAGATCTCATGGGGGTGGAAGACAAGGTTAGCAAAGTCGAGAAGGAGAGGGACGCGACGTTGGCCCTGAAGGCTAAAGCAGAGCAAGAACTGACTCAAGCAAGGAAGGATCTTCACCAGGCCAAAGTCCTGGAGTTCACAACTACGAGTATTGACAAGTGCATGAGGAAAGATGCAGAGAAACAATTGAAGCTGTGCAAGGAAGATGCTAAAAGGAAGGAGCAGACGATTCGATCCTTGCTCTCGCAGGAAGATGCGCATAAGGCTAAGATTAGGAAGATCAAGGAGATGTGTGTTAACTAGTTCTATTTAGCTTAAGCCCCGTGCCTTTTTTAAGTTGTAATAGTTGTACTTGTTGACCTAGCGGCCTGAACTATTGGCCCCGGAGTCCTGGGAGTAAAAAAGTTGGTCGCCCGTTAATCTGTCTTAACGCTGCATTACTTCCTTTTGTCTGACCAATGCCCCTTGGATATTCCGCCCGTCGCTTCGTTGTTCTCGTGTACAAATAGGAGGTGCCACAGCTCGTCGCTTCATCGCCCATCTCCTCTCCCTCTCCAATCTCCACCGCGCCATCCACCCCCTCGCTCCCTCTCCAATCTCCACCGCGCCGCCATGGAGATGCCCTCGCTGAACTTCTACGAGGTGGTGATGTTCTCGCACTTCGACATCCTCGTACCGCCGGCCGCGACGGTGCCGCACGGATGGCGCATCAGCTATGCGGGGGCGCCGGTGGCTCCGCTCCTCTTCCCCGGCGGAGCCGTGATGGAGAGCGAAATCGCGGCGCGCCACCTCTAGATGCCCGCATGGAAGAGGGCGCTGCCCCGGTACACGGCGGCCAGCCCGTACTGGCCGGCGCTGTTCAAGAAGGAGCGGAAGGCCAAGATTGGCAACCGTATCGTTTACGGGCGTGTGGTGCACCAGGATCTCCGTAACCGAGAAGGGCGGGAGAGGTTCTGGTCCATCCCTGGACGGACCAAGTTCACCGTCATCGCCGCCGCTCACCGCGAAGAGGTGCTCCATCTCACGTACAATGCGGAAATCGTGGAGGTTCCGTCCGACGAAGACGAGGAAGCCGGCGGCTCGAAGGACAGCGGCAGCGGAAGTGAAATTGTTGACTAGTTGGTTGAATTAATGTAGGATGTGAAATCACACCTTTGTTTAGAAAAATTGGTGGTTGAATTAATGAAATTTCTCGATTTAGATCTCTGTCTCGATTAATCTGTGGAAGAATTTGTGATTTAGATCAATTTCTGCCTCGATTTAGATCTCTGTCCCGGATTGGGAACGTAACCGTGGACCAAAGACACCTTTTCTACTAGTGTATTCTGACACTGGTGGTTTGTTTAAACGTAATCTACGTGGATTGTGCCGCATGCAAATGGCACAACCACAATTTATAAAGTGGAAGCACGTACACCCGGTTACTGGAGATCCGGGAGCTTCGCCAGATACAGGGGATGCAGGAGCAGAGATGCGGTGAGATAGATGGGCTCAAGATTAGGCCAGAAAGTGGTACCCATTTCCTCCTCATCTGGGCATTATCGGTGAGAACATTGCTGTTTATGTTGCCACGTCATTGTGCATCATCTGAAATAAGTTGCTGCTTCGTGGAGTGTGGCAGCTTAAATAATTTATTTATGTGCCACTTACATTCCGTCGTATTTGGAGACCTCCTGCCCCTCAGCAATTGTGGAATCGGTGGATCATTGTTTTCAGATAGCAGTGGCACAATCACAATTTTGGATTCAACTACTGACTCAGGCGTTTCCAAACCCTAAGTCATGGTACATTTTACTCAGAGAACGTGGGTAGATTGTTTCGCCTAGCAACGTGCCACACACAGAGCGATCAGAATTTAACAGAATTACATATATAGGTTTAAGTTCAACACATTACTATGCATCTTCATTGCCAGCAGCCTGGGTGCCTAGCCTTCACGTCCAATGACTTCTTCATTTACTGCCTTCTTCCTCTTCCTCGGTGCCAATTTTCTTAGCTTCACGTACTCTACATCGCCGGGACAATGGGCACCAGAATCGTGTCCAGCATCATCTTTCCACTCGTTTTTAATTTCTTTGGGCAGCAAAATGACTGACCCGACAGTCATGTTTCTAACCTTGCGGCGCTTCCTGTCAAAGAAACAAGACTGTTGCATAACTGCCCAATATCTACAGAGTAAATAAAACAAAAATTATAATTCAGCACAAACATGCGAACCCCAAGCGACCTTTGCTTACCATGAGCTAATTGCGTTCGAGCAACCACCCTGTCCAAGAATAGAAGGGCGACTCCCAGTTGTAGCAGCTTCCACATCCAGTACATCACAATTCAGCTGAAACATGCAATCTGAAGCATACCTTTTCATCAACCCAATTAGCTGACTATCACACGATATAGGAACATGGATACCACGTTCATCCATGAAGCTGAACTTTGCAGTCTGCTTCGGCCATACTTCAACATGATTACGCAGAGCAGCAACCATACCAGATATAGTGCAGATCTGCGCAGTCGCTTCTTCCATCGTGAAACAATGGCTTCCATACCACTTGCCCTTGGAGTCATACCTGTAGAGGACTACCGTAACCAGGTAAGGGGGGTCCGCGCAGATCCCACTTGACAGAAAATTGTGGACAAAATATGTTTGTCAGCGTTGGGCTAACGAATAATTTGAGGTTTAGTAGCCAGCTAGCAGTTGTAATTAGTGCTAATAGCAAAGAGAAGGGTAGCTCACCCGCTTGTAGACAGAACTTCTTCTTCCTTGATCGTAGGATCTGCCATCCTCCAAACTGCTCGGCTCATCAGCGGTGGAGGTGGGCTAGAGCCTCGCAACGGCGGCTACGACATGCGCCATTGGAGCTTGGTATCAGCGACTGGGTGCAACAACTGGGCGCAACAACTTGGCCCTGGAAGTCAAATGTACGAAGGGATCGTCCTGCCTGGAGGGTGGATTCCGACGCCGCCGATGATAGGGGAAAGCTGGGAATCAATTTGTGAAATTGGTCAACGCATCCAATCCACTTAGCTGCTCGATTTGCCTAAGAGGTTGCCGCGTTGGCGCCCACGTCACGGACAGATAACCTACATGTGGGTCCCGACCGTCTACTTCACGGGGCGGTTTAACGGAATGTTTGTATTTGGCAGGGGTGAGATGAGTTTGCCTCGAAATGGCCCCTCTCAGTAGTTGGCGGCCAAACTTTTCGAAACGCGGTAATTTCAGGCAACTTAGGTACCGCCATGCGCTGGCCTGCCAACTTTGGTACCACAGACGAACAGCCCCTACGGGCTAGCCCTGGCCGTGCCACCAGGTGGTGTGGGCCCCCTGGCCGCCAACCGACCTTGCCTCTTCGCCTATAAGATGCCTCCCGATGGAAAAACCCTAAATCGTCAAGCCTCCAACCACGAAAAGTTCCGCAGCGCTGCCGCCACCGAAGGGGAGATTCAGGGGACAGAAAGTCTCTGTTCCGGCATCCTGCCGGGACGGGGAAGTGCCCCCGAAGCCATCTCCTTCGATCTCCACTGCCATCTCCATCACCGTTGCTGATTCCCATGATGAGGAGGGAGTAGTTCTCTCTCAAGGTTAAGGGTTCTACCGATAGCTATGTGTCCATCTGTCTCTCTATGCGTGATCATATTGTGATCATGAGCTTTGTAATCAAGTAGATCTACCTTGCTACTCAAGTTCTTTAATAGATCTCTGCTATCCCCATGTGTGTGAAGTTGACAGTTTGCACACCATGGTGGCACTTAGGCTAGAGATTTCAAATACTTGTTATGAGTTATATTTGGAGTTGGATGTCTATATGAAATTATGGTGTTTGTTGGAACCATCTAGTGCTCAAGGTGACAGTGTGGGGTTATCTAGATGTGGAAGGCGAACTTTGAGGTGTGCTGTTATAGCCCTACCATTGATTAGAGTGTCCAACCGGAGAGTAGTTCAGAGTAGTATCGTAAAGAGAAGATATTTATATGAGAGTGTTTACTAGCGAAAGTATGACCCCTAGGCCTTGTTCCTAAGCATTGAAACACCATTTGCAATTAGATCTGTTACATGTGTTCTTGCTGCCATCTTTATTTAAGTTTGCCTTTAGTCTCTTCACTTGGGCCGGAGAAGGAAATGATGTCTACACACTTCTATTCTTGTAGTAAGTTGTTGGGCGTCCAAGTACAGAGGTTTGTAGAACAGCAACAAGTTTTCCCTTAAGTGGATCACCCAAGGTTTATCGAACTCAGGGAGGAAGTGGTCAAAGGTATCCCCTCTCAGGCAATCCTGTAATCAAGATACAAGAAGTCCCTTGTGTCCCCAACACACCCAATACACTTTTCAGGTGTATAGGTGCACTAGTTCGGCGAAGAGATAGTGAAATACAAGTGGTATAGATAATTATAAGTAGTAACGGTGCCAGAAAATAGCTTGCTGGCATGTGGTTGACGTGGGAAAAGACTAAAGGCAAACTGAAATAAAGAAGGAAGAAAGCAAACATGTAACAGATCTAATTGCAAACGGTGTATCAATGCTTAGAAACAAGGCCTTGGGATCATACTTTCACTAGTGAACACTCTCATATAAATATATTCTTCTTTATGATACTACGCTGAACTACTCTCCGGTTGGACACTCTAATCGTTGGTAGGGCTATAACAGCACACCTCAAAGTTCATCTTTCCCATCTAGATAACCCCACACTGTCACCTTGAGTACTAGATGGTTCCAACAAACACCACAATTTCATAGAGATATGCAACTCCAAATATAACTCATAACAAGTATTTGTAATATCTAGCCTAAGTGCCACCATGGCGTGCACACTGTCAACTTCACACACATGGGGAGAGCAGAGATCTATTAAAGCACTTGAGTAGCAAGGTAGATCTATAGATTACAAGCTCATGATGTCAATAATATCATGCATAGAGAGAGATGAACACATAGCTACCGGTAGAACCCTTAGCCTTGAGAGAGAACTACTCCCTCATCATCATGGGAATCAGCAACGACGATGGAGATGGTGGTGGAGATCGATGGAGATGGCTCCGGGGGCACTTCGCCGTCCCGGTAGGGTGACGGAACAGAGACTTTCTGTCCCCCGAATCTCCCCTTCGGTGGCGGCGGCGCTGCAGAACTTTTCGTGGCTGGAGGCTAGACTCTCTAGGGTTTATGCATCGGGAGGCTTCTTATAGGCGAAGAGGCAAGGTCGGTGGGTGGCCAGGGGGCCCACACCACCTGGTGGCGTGGCCAGGGCTAGCCCGCGCCACGACATGGTGTGGCCGCCCTATGGCCCCTCTCCGTCTCATCTTCTGGCTCCGTGAGTCTTCTAGTAAAATATCAACTTTGACTTTTGCCCCGTCCAATTCCGAGAATATTCATTTTCTGACTTTCCTGGAACCAAAAACAGCAGAAAACAGGCAGATGGCACTGTGGCATCTTGTTAATAGGTTAGTCCAAGAAAGTGTATAGAAAGTACTCTAAAGTGTGGGCAAAACATCAGAAAGTAGATAAAAACCAAGCATGGAACATCAAAAATTATAGATACGTTAGCAACGTATCAGGAAACGGCGCAAAGTGCTGGTGAAGAAGATGGGGAAAAGAATCCTAACCACTTATATCCTCCAGCCGCACCAAGATTAGTGTAAACGCAACAGTGAACGCACCACGCTTCGCGGAAGGAGCTGGGTAACCCCCACGCGATGATTACGCCGCCTCGATCTCCGTGCACGCATTAAAACGATGCCTCGGTTCCGTGAAAGGCGGACCCACCAACGGTCATACTGACAGGAATGTCTGTCAGTGACATGACTTGACCATGACTAGTGTCAGGATACGCCAGAGACCAAGTTCCGGCTTAGTTTGAATTTCAAGCTGGAAACCCAAATAACATATTCATAGGTCCGACTCATTTGGGACCCGGATCCTATCTTTTCTTTTGAAGTTTCAGGAACCCTTCAAGTTTCTGCAAGCCAAAGATCAAGCTAGACGATGATGAAATACGACTCTGGATCTTGGAGGCTTCCGGGGGCTACTTTTGGGGATATACTTTCCAGGTATCCTCACTGTGCCTCACTAACCAGGGTGACCCACTTCAGGTAAGATCTTTGCTTCACGGGAGGCCCAGTCAGGGAGAAGAGGCGGAGTCTAGTCCGGCTATGGGAAAGCCAAGATGACTTATCGACATAGGCCCATAGTGTTACTTGTAGTTCAAGATGTACTCTGTAACTGACTCTTAGTCGTAGCCGGATAGGTCTCTCCTATAAACCCTCAGCCGAATATCTATATAAGCCGTCCTAGGGAGAGCCTTTAGGGCACCCTCACAATAGTCTACAATCTCAACTCGCACAGGCGAACCCTTGTAACCCATATTCTGGCTCTGCCGTATTACTGGATTGCTAGCAGGAGTAGGATCCGTCCAAAGCCGGCGGATTCGAACCTGGGTAAACTTGTGTGCTCACCGTCCCGAAACACCGTATGTCTCACACCCCTCTCTTCCACATGCCTCGAGGACCCCCTCATGGCGTACTTGTCATCAATCCGACAACACCAAGCCCTAGAGGCGTATCGCCAAGTACTCCTCGATGCATCTACCAATCTCCTCGAGGAGAAAAGGCGCATTGCCTCTGTAGAATAGTTCAACTCCTTGCAGCACCAGAAGACCCAGAATGGCCCTATGAGGGCTAACAAAAATCCGGAAGTTCACAAGACCCTCTTTGAGGGAGATGACGCCATCAAGGTAGAACCTCAGCTCGACAGCAAGGGACTCTGGTGTATGGAACACCAGTGGAAAATACTGTTGCAGCTCGAGATATCCTAGCGAATAATCCAAACGCAGATCAAATCCGGTTGGGCGTAAAGCTACTTACAAGGGTCTGTAGCAGCAGAAGGCCGTGAAATCCGGGAGCGGAAAACTGGTCTCCAAATCCGACCAACGTCGCACGATCCGGCTTGGCATGACATAAGGCCTCGACGGGACCCGGAAGAGAATCACCGTCCTGACCATCGGGAGGATAATTACTCAATAACAGGATCTTTAGGGCGATGGCACAAAGCCGCACATGACTAGAGTAATGTTGCATCACTAATTCCAAGGCAGCCTCCTCGGCGACAGTCGAACAATCGCAAGGAAGACGAAGAAGAGCGACGTCGGGAGGAGGACCGACAAAGGATGCCACCTCAACCGGAAACAATCCACCTGCACCACCCTCTCCACCAAGCAGTCATCATAGCAGCTCTCGAGGAGGCCAAGGAGGGCGTCGTGGCGGAGGAGGTCGTGGCAGAAGCAGAAGTCTGGCTCCAAGGCACCGCAGCCACAGTGAACAACCAAGACGACATTCTCTGTCATCAAGTGACTTGAGGCACTCGATCAACTCTAACATAGAGGCGCGGCGCTATGAGTCAGGCAATATTTATGTGGGTCCAAAATGCTTCGGACCGCGCATTCGACAAACTTCCCGGAAGGATTTTCTATCTCAAGACACATCCAACCCTACGACGGTGTGGCCCGACCAGACACTTGGCTTCAGGATTTTTTCTAGGCTTGCTGCATCGCCAAAGGCAGAAATATCTTGGTCGCGACCCGGTATCTCACACTTATGCTGAGGAAGATGGCACGATCCTGGCTCAATGAACTTCCAAAAAACACCATCCACAATTGGTATGACATGTAGAGCGTATTCTTTCGGAATTTCGAAGGCACATATCGGAGGCCCTGTACGGTAGGAGACCTACAACATTGCACCCAAAAAGCCCGAGAAACTTGCCGAGATTACCTCAGACGATGGATCGACACCAAGAAGTCCTGTGAAGGAGTAAACGATCAAACTGCAATTGAATCTTTCATTGTAGGACTCCCAATTGGTTTACTACGTCACCGCTCGAAGTGCGACAAGGTCACCGATCTGAGAGAGATGATAGAGACGGCAAGCAAGTATGCAGATGCCGACAATGACGCAGAAGGACTACTCAACGTCCTGGCTGTACCACAGTTGGCAAAATAGCCGAAGCAACAAACTCAGAAGCGCAAGAACACCTCGGAAGAAAAGCCCAATACGGAAACAATAGTAGTTAACGCTACTTTCGGGCCTGGGGGACGAGGAGGGCATGGAGGAGGGTGTGGAGGCGGCCGCGGACGTGGTCATGGGAAATCTAGAGTCCAAGGTAGAGGAGACCAGCAACCTGGCAAAACCTACTCTTGGGCCGACATTGCCAACAATCTGTGTGTGCATCACTTAGATGCCAACGGGGCTCGTCCCACACAAACGTCGAGTTTTGTTTCAATGACGACATCAAGAAAGACGAATCCGCTGGCTACAGAGACAAGTGAAGAAAAAGGAAAGAAAAATTTTGAGAAGGAAAAGGAGAGCAAGGAAGATTCCGACATGGAGGAAGCAGTGCCTTCAAATCCCAAGTCGGATGGAAAGAAGAACTTCCAAACAAAGAAGGACACTTATGTCACTTTCCTTGGGTCTCAACCAGCTAAGGTTAAGAAGGTAGTTTTGCATGAGCTCAACGCAACTATTCCGGCTGTCCCTTAGTTTTTGGACTGGTCGGAAGTGACAATCACCTTTGACCACGCTGATCATCCGCCTAAGTTACACAGGCGAGGAAAGTATGCCCTAGTCATCAATCCACTTATTGACAGCTATGGTTTCTCCAAGACCCTCAGGGACGGCAACAACAACATCAACATCCTCTATGTCGAAATGCTACGTCGGATGAGGATCTTAGAAACACAGCTGAATCACAGCTCTGTAATCTTTCACGGAGTTATCCGAGGAAGACAAACAAATTCCTTGGGAGAGATCACTTTGGACGTTACTTTTGGAACTCCAAAGAACTATCGGACAGAAGCACTTTCTTTCGAAGTGGTCTCATTCAAGAGCGTATTGATACGTTCATAACGTATCTATAATTTTTGATGGTTTTATGCTAATAATATGCTTTTGAAACTCCTTTTTGTATAAAGTTTATGATTTATTTGGAATAACTTACTAATAGATGCAAAAGTGCACAATGTTCTTGTTTTACACTTTGATGTGTAGGAATTACCAAGAATACAAGTTGAAACCTTGTTGGAGTCAAATTGGGATTTTTCCAGAAATCTGTCTCAGAATTCTTTTTGAAGATGGTCACGTTTCGGGTCGAAGACGGCGTCAAATAGAAAACTCTTCAACTACAAAGTTGTTGGAATTTTCACGACAAACGTTCTAGACATACAATTTAGCTGATTCCGCGTCCGCACGGGCCTTTTAGGCCCGATTTACTGCAGCCCAAGATGGGGTGACGGGAATCCGAGAAGCTATATAAAGGGAGGAAACCTAATTCGCCCAAGGCATCTCCACCCACAAATTTGCAGCCACCAAAGCTACATTTTTGCCTCCCCCATGGATCCCAAGAAGCCATGAAGGAAGGGGGCTAAGGGGCGATGCTCCCCCATGATACCGGCGGCGGGGAAGGAGTCCCCCGCACCGCCGGCGGCGTCGCTGCCGCCTTCTTCACCATCTTCACCATCTTCACCATCTTCACCGCCATCTCCATCACCTATTCCCCCTAGTATGCAGTGGTTCATCCTCCCACACACCTCTGTATCGTCCTATGTAAACATGGTGTTTGATGCTATAAGTTATAATCCAATGATCTATGTCATGTTTGCGTAGTTTATTTATTCTTAGATTGAATGGTTGAACGTCTTTGGTTCATTAGAGTTGTATGTTGATATGGTACAGTCCTTTGGTGTCCATTATATTTGTGCACGCATGGATTAAACATCATAGGGTTTGTAGTATGTGTAAGAGGAAGGGAGAAGTTCTGCCGGAGTGACAGAAACCTGAGGACGCAAACCGGAATGTTGCACGTATGGGAGTAAGAGGACCATTAAACTTAAGGCTATGGTTGGGGAACCTTAATGCATTGATTAGTACTTACGAATGTTTGCTAACAATCCAATCATATAGTACATGTAATTCCAAGTAGTGAAGCGCATGTATATTTAGCCTCTCCCACATAGAAAACTGCATCGAAGACAATGAACTTGATCTTTTCGCTATTTAAACTTGGACAAAGCCACCACAATTACCACCACTATTCCACACTCATGGTTCTGTTAGTTTAGTGTATTTTATTGCTACAGCAACTAGCTTTACTTTCTTGTTATTTATTATCATGCAAAGGTATCCCTATTACTCATATTGTTGCTCTACTTTTATTTCCTAGATAATGCAAATGTTTAGTGTGCGTACAGTTGTATCAGTGGTTGATAGAACTTGAGAGCATATTTATCCTACCTTTAGCTCCTCGTTGGGTTCGACACTCTTACTTATCGAAAAGGCTACACATGATCCCCTATACTTGTCTGTTATCACGCATACCACGCTATCTTCGGATGGCCGACTTACTGGGGTTTTATGGCTCGTCCATGTTACATTTACAATATGATGAAAATCCCAGGTCCCAAGGGCATGATCACCATCAGGGGAGACCCGAAAAAAGCACGAGAATGCGAGGACGGAAATGCCGCCTTTGCTGAAGCCGTACTGCACGCCCAAGAGTACCAGGAGATCAAGAAGACCATTGACCCGTCTAAGATGCCCACGACGAAGAAGGAGGTGACAAAGCTGACTCCGGAGTTCAAGGCATCAGAAGAGACAAAGACGATGTTGTTGAAGGATGATGACCCCTCCAAGGTGACTCAGATAGGTGTAGGTTTAGATAGCACATACGAAAGCACGCTCATCAAGTTCCTCCAAGCCAATCAAGATATCTTCGCATTGCAGCCATCTGACATGATCGGAGTACCTAGGGAACTTGCCGAGAACTCTCTAAATGTACACTCGAACGCTAAACCCGTCAAACAGTACTCACGATGTTTTTGCGATGAAAAGCGAAAGGCAATAGCTAAGGAACTATCCCGGCTCAAGTTAGCCGGATTCATAGAAGAGGTCATCCACACTGAGTGGTCGTCCAATCCTGTAGTGGTCCCTAAAAAAGGACACCACTGAATTAAGGATGTGTGTTGATTATACCGTCTTGAACAAGGCTTTTCCCAAAGATCCATTCACTCTGCCTAGAATTGATCAAGTTATCAACTCTACGGCAGGCTCGGAACTCCTATGTTTTCTCGACGCATATTCCGGTTATCACCAAATATGGATGAAGTCATCAGACAAAGTCAAAACTTCATTCATAACCCCCTTTGGAACCTTCTATTTTTTTACGATAGCTTTTGGGCTAAAAAATGCAGGAGCTATGTACCAGAGCACTATGCAGCGTTGCCTCCACGATCAAATCAGACGCAATGTACATGCATATGTGGATGACATAGCAGTGATGTCCAAAAAGAAGGAAACTCTGATTTCTGACTTGGAGGAAATGTTCGCCAATCTATGCAAATACAACATAATGCTTAATCCGAAGAAATGCTTCTTTAGAATACCGGACAGAAAACTGTTAGGTTTCATCGTATCTCAAAGAGGCATAGACGTGAACCAGGACAAGATTAAGGCTATACTCAACATTTCCAGGCCAACTCGCATGAAGGACGTACAAAGGCTAACTGGTTGTATTGCTGCAGTTAGTCGGTTTGTAAGCCGGCTCGGTGAAAGAGCCACACCACTCTACAAGCTCCTAAAAATACCAAAAAAATCGTTTGGACTGATGAAGCTGAAGCTACGTGATTATTGGCTCAACACGTCGAGCTTGTTGGGGAACCCCAAGAGGAAGGTATGATGAGCACAGCAACAAGTTTTCCCTCAGTTATGAAACCAAGGTTATCGAACCAGTAGGAGCAAGGAAACACCTCCCATGTGTTGTTGCCAACTTGGAATCCTGCACAACACAACCATAGAACTTTTCTCCCAACTTACAGTGAGGTTGTCAATCTCACCGGTTTTGCTGAAAACAAAGGATTAAACGTATTGTGTGGAAGAAAGTAAAAGCTTGCGGAAAGTAAACAGAAAACAATAAACAGTTGTAGATTGATGGTAAAAGAAAGGACCGGGGTCCATAGTTCACTAGTGGTGGTTCTCCTTAAGATAGATGACATGTTGGGTGAACAAATTACAGCGGGAAAATTGACAAACATCGAGAAAGCATACATGCATATACTAATCATATTGACTCCTATGAGACTTGATTGAGCATTACAACATTATACATAGACCGTAATCCAACTGCATCTATGACTAATAATCCACCTTCAGGTTATCATCCGAACCCCCTCCACTATTAAGTTGAAGCAACAGATAATTGCATTACACATTGCTTGTAAAGTAAACAATACGATTGTTCTATGAACAAAGGATTGCTGTTTTCTCCCTAGTAGCAACAACATATCTAGTACCTTAGAGATTTCTGTCATTTCTCCAGATTACTAGAGGCATGAACCCACTATCGAGCATAAATGCTCCCTCTTGGAGTTGCTAGCATCTACTCAGCCAAGATATCTACTAACAACGGAGACCATGCAAGATCACAAATAACAAAGACATGATAGAATCAATAATCAATCTGAAATAGCATCTCAATATCCATCGGATCCCCGCAAACACAACATGTAGGATTACAAAGAGATGATCTTGATCATGAACGGACCTCACAAGATCTAAACATTGTAGCACAAAGGAGAAGCACCAACCATCTAGCTACTACATGGACCCATAGTCCAAGGATGAACTACTCACGCATCAGACCATAGGCTTGCATGGTGATGAAGAAGGCCTCCAGGATGAATTCTCCCCTCCGACAGGGTGCCGGGAAGAGCTTCAGATCCCTCCCGATCTAGGGATGGAGATGACGGCGGCAACAGACTCTTTCGTGGAATTTTTTGATCGGGTCCTTAGGGTTTCTGTATCAGAGGCATCTGATGACCCACAAGTATAGCGGGTGTATCGCAGTATTTTCAAGGGAAGTGAAACCCAATTTATTGATTCGACACAAGGGGAGCCAAAGAATATTTATAAGCCTTAACAACTGAGTTGTCAATTCAGCTGCACCTGGAAACAATCTTGCTCACAGCAGTTTATCAGTAGCAACAGTTTTGTAGTAGAAATATTAAAGTAATAACAGTAGTAAAAGTAAATACAATAGTAACAATTGCAGTAAACATTAGGATTAGAGCGCGGTAGGCACAGGGATGGATGGATGGGCGCTGCATGGACAAGACAATTCATATAGCAATTAGAACATAGGGCATTTGCAGATAAATGAGATAAAGCATCCAAGTACTAAATAATCCTAGGCATGTGTTCCATATATAGTCATACGTGCTCGCAATTAGAACTTGCACAACATCTTTTGTCCTGCCAGCCCATTTGCAGCGGGGCCTCAGGGGAACTACTGGCAATTAAGGTGCTCCTTTTAATAGAGCACCGGAGCAAAGCATTAATGCTCCGTGAACACATGTGATCCTCACATCAAAGCCATTCCCTCCGGTTATCCCGATTTCATTCACTTCGGGGCCATTGGTTCCGGACAACAACATGTGTTTACAACTTGCAGGTAAGACCATGAACAATACTATCATAATGGATCAATAACATGTTCAGATCTGAAATCATGGCACTCGGGCCCTAGTGACAAACATTAAGCATAACAAGTCGCAACAAAGTCAAAAAGCACTAATAGAAGATACTAGGCACCATGCCCTAACAATCCGATGCCATTACAATGAACGATCTCATCCAATCCCTACCATCCCCATAGCCTACAACGGGGGATTACTCACTCATAGATGGGGGAAACATGGATGGTCGATGGAGAAGCGATGGTGATGATGATGGCGATGAACTCCTCCAATTCCCCATCCCGGCAGGGTGCCAGAATGGAGTTTCTGGTTCCGAATCGTGGAATCTGGTGGTGGCGGCGGAGCGGAACTCTTTCTGGAAAAATGTTGAACCCCCCTGAGTTTTTAGGTCAGAAGGCAACTTATAGGCGAAGAGGGAGACCGAGGGGGTGTCTGGGCGGCCAAACCACCCCCTGGCGTGGCCAGGCCTAGCCCGCGCGTCCAGGTGGTGTGGCCAGGGCCCAGCCCCACTCCGTCTCGTATTCTGGCTCCATCTAGTCCTTACCCTAACCCTACCCAGCCGCCGCAGCGGCACATAACCAGCATGCACCCACACGCACACGTCGCCGCGCCTATGTCCAGCTGCCCACCACACCACAATGCGCTACCCAACCCGACATGCCCCGCGGTACAAGACCCAGTCGCGCACCCCGCGACACGCCCCTCACGAACCCCTCCCTAGCACAACTCTCTGCCCACTCCCCCGACCCGGCAGGCCCCACCCACGACGCGAACCGCATCGATCCCATGCCACCTACCCCGTGTCCTTCCTCGTGGCCCCCACCTTCCTCTCCTCTATTCGCCACCAACCCCGTTGCTAGCGATCGTGCCTTCCTCTCTCCTTCCTCTCGCTCTTCTCTGGCCGGACCCCGAGGTCCGCCGTTTGACACTGAAACCGGCCGCGCTTCCTCGTTGTGACTCCCCGCCTCTCCGCCTCGTCGCCTCCCTGGCCTACACCACCTCCGCTCGACCGCCCTCCGCCGTCAGCGCGGGCCATGCCTCGACGAGCTCTTCGTCGCGCCATCCCCTGGTTCCCGGTGACCGCCAGCGCTCCCTCGTCTCGCCCCGCGTGCGCGAGCCCCGCATCGCTGTCCTCAAGTTGATGTCGCCTTCACCTGGTCGTGTCGTGCCGCCGCCGTTCCGGGCCCCTGCGACTGCCCAAAGCCATCCAAGAGCTCTACCGCCTCGGCCCTCTTCTCCTTCCGTGGCACGAGGTCGTTCCGCCGCTGCCTCTGCCGGACGTCGCTGCAGTCCTGGGTTGGCCCTTCCTCTACCGGACGCCGCCCTGCTATGGCAGTGGGCCAGCTCCGCCGCCGCTTCTCATCCCTGGCCGGGCGCCACCATGTTCCTGGCACCCAGCTCGCCGCCCGTGCGTGCTTCGCCTGCTCGACCCCGAGCCCCCGCGTGCGCCTCGGCCCGAGCCACGACCGTGGCCTCTGTACGCTCGCAGGGACCCCTTTGCCACCGGGAGCTGGTCCCAACTATGTGAGTTCATGGCACTATTGTGTGTTGTTACGATGTATCAGATGCTGGGGCCTTTCTAACTAGCTATGGTACGTTCAAATGCTGCTAGCTATGTTCGAGATGGTGTGGTATCGAAGCGCTGTGATGAGCTGCAGATGATGATATTCATGCGGTGTTGCGAGAATGGTACTGTGTGGGAAGCCTCCGGATGCGTTGTGACGTGGTGCAACCGCTGTTGTTGTGTTGTATCGACCTTGATTACGAACCTCCTGCCGGACGAGAACGAGACGTTGTGCAAGGGCATCAGTGTCCTCGACAAGATCATCGTGACATCACCAAGATCTCCCGAAGGCCCACACATGGATGTGAACCTTCAGACATCTCCTTTGTGGATTCGAATATGCCGAGACCCCGAGTGCGCTGACATGGATCCGATGACCGGACCTGAAGACCGATCCTAGATCCGAAGACTGAACCCAAACCACATCGAACCCCAAGATCATCGGTGCCGAACCCTAATGTGATCCCCTTTCCGAGAACCCTATTTTATAAATGCCATCTATATACTTATTGCATATTTAATTGTTCATGTCGCATACATATTGTGTGGTTTGGGGCATTAGGCCGATTCACCTCATAATTAAATATGGAGTGTTTATGCGGGATCTCTTTGTCTTATTCCGGACTCCATTTAAATTTGTGTAGAGAATCGATGACATGTTTTGCCTTGTTAAGCCAACATTTAAATTGCGGGGTAAATAAACAACATGAACCACCTAATTAATTGTCGGGACCCCCGGTTCCGCTTAATATTGCCTAATTGCATTGCATCTTTGCCATGTCATGCATCATATCATAAACATGCCGATTCTTCTGCCGCAGTATTAAATAGTGCATCCGGTGTTTCTTTTAGTGTTTGTTCTTCATGGATTAGGCTGTTGAGTGGATGCGAGTATCGACAAGTTCTTCGGATATGTATCTTCAGCACTGTTTTCTAGGAGAGCATCTCCCCCTTTCTACCTATTTTGCTTTTATAGTCTTTATTTCCTCCTGTTGATCTATTGCTATCCGTGTTGCAATGCTTTAGTTTCCGTGCACCATTTATACTCCTTGCAGCCCCTAAATTGCCATGGACACATCCTATTGTCTGTTGTTTGATAGATAGTTGGGCTTGCGAGTCGTAGTTGCTTGCTTATGTGCTGCTTCGCGTCGTTGTCGTTCCACCGTTGACGACAAGTTGGCAGACGATAAATGGTGGAGATGCTTAATGGTGGAGATGATCATGACTTTAAATACAACTTGATTAATTGCTAGGAATAGATATAACTAATGCAGAGGCATTGGTGGGTAGTAGTCAATATTTGGTTTTTAACCGCCCACTTGTGTCCACCTAGGACCCGAGTTCTTGACACCTGTTCCGAGAACGAGCGTGCTAACCACACGTGGGTGTGTGGGCACCCCATCGGCTTACTACCTGATTTCAAAGTACTGTGCTGGGGGCCACAAAGTAGTTTGGGGATTTATTATTATCCTTTACTTATGCCATGCTTTACTACTTTAATTACGATTGTGCGTGGAGCACCTGTACTGTTTAGGAACAAATGTGGAATGTTTTCGCGGTATCGACAAGCCCAGTCACACTTTCGGGTTCCCAATCGTTTACAGCCATTGACACAAACCCTAGGTCCGTCCCAGAGCCGGTCGACTTTGTTGCGGGTAGCTTAGTGGGGTGGCCCCCATGTACATACTTTGGGTCTGGGAAACGTCGTGTCCGAGGCCCCGTCGCATACCGTTGGGTGTATGTTCAGGATCTTGCTCATATTTGGATCTGACAACAAGGGTTGAAGTGCGTGTGGATACTTTGGTGCACCCCTACAGGGTTAAATCTTTCTGAAAGCTATGTCCGCGGTTATGGACGACTTGGAGCACAGTTTCTCGATCATAGACAACTATAACTAAAGAATTGCTGTTCTAATATGACTTGTATCTGATATGACTAGTAAGTTGGACAACCACCATGGAATGAATGAATAAAACTGCCAACTGTGTGAGTTTCCTCGGCATGACTTCCTCGTCTGGTCTCGAGGGGAAATACCAGGATGGGTATGTTTGGTGGTAGTATCAGGTTGGGTCCGCATAGGTCTTTCTTATCTCTCTATTAGCCGACAGTTGTATCAAGTCTCTATAGATTGTTTGGTGCAAGCTGCGCTGCCGCTTCAGTCCACCATACCTATGTAGGCGAGAGCCGCCGAATTCTAGCCTCGCCGTTTACTGGCCTCAATACTGACCGCTCCTCTTTTTTCCTTTGCCCTTTGTCGGCACCCCTTTGTTTTAGAAGGTTTGAGATCGACGTTGTTAGCAGGGTTACCCTTCCGGCTTGGCCTGGGCAGGGTTATGGACGCCATTGGTTATTCTTCAGGGCTCTTAGCTCAATTTGCTTCTTATCCGTGCTCGGGTGTTGTATCGTTTTCAAGGTGATTTGGATCTTTGTATTGTATATCTGTATTTTTGACTCATGGAGTCGTTGTTTTATAAATATGTTTTTGTGGGTTCCATCGTGTACTATTGTGTAATGTTATTACTTTGTTTTCCACCCGCACGCAAGTGCCTGGTGGGCGTCCTTGAATCGTTTCTATGCGGGTTTGGCGGGAAGCGCTAAAACTTGCATAGGGCCGATTCGAGGGTGTTACAAAGTGGTATCAGAGCTCAGCAGTTGCGATACCCCACTGGTCTAGCCTGTAGGATAACCTAGCTAAAGGACGTTGTAGAGTGTCAAAACTATTTTGAAAATCGGTTAGATAGATCTGATTAGCTCTGATTTTACTCCTTACCCTATGCTATTCTCCTCTTACCTTCACGTGTTTTGAATCTGCTCTCTTATCTTTTCTTCGAGTCCAGGAATTCTCGTGGTTGGGTTTCTGTCTTACCTTTAGGGTTTCTCTTCCTCCCTTTTATAACGGTGTTGTTACAATCATCAATCTGCATCTTGTTTGCTGTACCCTTCATCCAATCTTTTTGGTCCTTTAACTTTTTATCTGTATCTGCACCTTGATGGATATTCGTATCGTTGAAAGACATATGAGAAGGATGAGCAATGGTGAAGTTGGAGTATACCTTGAGCATGTTTTTTCATGCCAATGGAACCATCGTGGAACCTAATCATTGTGTCTTTTCATTTGATTTATTTTGTATCTTCTGGCGGTGCCCAACACGACGACATCAGCTACGCCAGAACCGATGAAGAGCCTGCATCACTCCTTTGTTTTCCGAATATCGCTTGTCAAGATCTTCAGTCTGAATTCTGAGAGTTGGTTGCACGATTCTTCTATTCATGTATAGAGTAATGATTCGAGTGCGGGATGGACTGATCACCCTGCCCGACTCTTACTATTCACTCTTCTACATCGAACTGGTGGATCCTTGCGATTTTACTCCTTCCATGGAAGTCAAAGGTGGCCTTATCTTTTGAGACCTTTGGCCTTCGTCTTTGTTTCCCCGGAGTGTCTTCTCGACGGACATGAGCAACGACCCCTTGTTGGTGGTGTCGATGATTTCAAGTTAGCAGAACCTTTGTTAGTGGTGTTGTAGAGATCTACATGAAGCGAGAAGATTCAGATCGTCGGCCTTCTTCCCCGTACCATGAGGCGGATCTCGAGGGCGAGATCCATTGTTAGTGGTGTCGAATTGTAGCACCCCGGTAATACCACTACTAGAAAATCGCTCATTGTTTCTATTTTGTGCATCATCATGACATCATCATGCATGTTTGTTCATAAAAGTACTTTGCAAAAACCCTATTTTGTTTTCTAATTAGCCCTCCTTTAATTTCAAATCATAAAACTAGGTCTTCCTAGATATTTTATTTGTCTAAAAACTGATTACAAAAGCCTTTTAAATAAATAAATTATATTATTTTTGGGAGGCAGCCAGCCAGGCCCAAATGCCCAGCCGGCCACCTCCAACAAAACCCTAGCTACCCAGAATCAGTCTAAACCCTAATCTCCATCTAGTCCTAACCCTAACCCTAACCCTACCCAGCCGCCGCAGCGGCACATAACCAGCATGCACCCACACGCACACGTCGCCGCGCCTGTGTCCAGCTGCCCACCACACCATAATGCGCTACCCTACCCGACACGTCCCGCGGTACAAGACCCAGTCGCGCACCCCGCGACACGCCCCTCACGAACCCCTCCCTAGCACAGCTCTCTGCCCACTCTCCCGACCCGGCAGGCCCCACCCACGACGCAAACCGCGTCGATCCCATGCCACCTACCCTGCGTCCTTCCTCGTGACCCCCACCTTCCTCTCCTCTCTTTGCCACCAACCCCGCCGCCATCGACCGTGCCTTCCTCTCTCCTCCCTCTCGCTCTTCTTCGGCCGGACCCCGAGCTCCACCGTTTGACACTGAAACCGGCCACGCTTCCTCGTTGTGACTCCCCGCCTCTCCGCCTTGTCGCCTCCCTGGCCTGCACCACCTCCGCTCGACCGCCCTCTATCGTCAGCGCGGGCCATGCCTCGGCGAGCTCTTCGTCGCGCCATCCACTGGTTCCCGGTGACCGCCGGCGCTCCCTCGTCTCGCCCCGTGTGCGCGAGCCCCACATGGCTATCCTCTGGTCGATGTCGCCTCCGCCCGGCCGTGTCGTTCCGCCGCCGTTCCGGGCCCCCGCGACTGACCAGATCCGTCCAAGAGCTCTACCGCCTCGGTCCTCTTCTCCTTCCATGGCCCGAGGTCGTTCCGCCACTGCCTCTGCCGGACGTCACCGCAGTCCTGGGTTGGCCCTTCCTCTGCCGGACGCCGCCCTGCTATGGCAGTGGAGCAGCTCCGCCGCCGCTTCTCGTCCCTGGACAGGCGCCACCATGTTCCTGGCACCCAGCTCGCCGCCCATGCGTGCTTCGCCCTGCTCGACCCCGAGCCCCCACGTGCGCCTCTGCCCGAGCCACGACCGTGGCCTTTGTATGCTCGTAGGGACCCCTCTGCCACCGGGAGCTGGTCCCAACTATGTGAGTTCATGGCACTATTGTGTGTTGTTACGATGTATCAGATGCTAGGGCCTTTCTAACTAGCTATGGTACGTTCAGATGCTGCTAGCTATGTTCGAGATGGTGTGGCATCGAAGCGATGTGACGAGCTGCAGATGATGATCTTCATGCGGTGTTGAGAGAATGGTACCGTGTGAGAAGCCTCTGGATGCGTTGTGACATGGTGCAGCAGCTGTTGTTGTGGAGTATCGACCTTGATTACGAACCTCCTGCCGGACGAGAATGAGACGTTGTGCAAGGGAATCAGTGTCCTCGACAAGATCATCTTGACATCGCCAAGATATCCCGAAGGCCCACACATGGATGTGAACCTTCCGACATCTCCTTTGTGGATTCGAATATGCCGAGACCCCGAGTGCACCGACATGGATCCGATGACCGGACCTGAAGACCGATCCTAGATCCGAAGACCGAACCCAAACCACATCAAACCCCAAGATCATCGGTGCCGAACCCTAATGTGATCCCCTTTCCGAGAACCCTACTTTATAAATGCCATCTATATACTTATTGCATATTTAATTGTTCATGTCGCATACATATTGTGTGGTTTGGGGCATTAGGCCGATTCACCTCATAATTAAATATGGAGTGTTTATGCGGGATCCCTTTGTCTTATTCCGGACTCCATTTAAATTTGTATAGAGAATCGATGACATGTTTTGTCTTGTTAAGCCAACATTTAAATTGCGGGGTAAATAAACAACATGAACCTCCTAATTAATTGTTGGGACCCCTGGTTTTGCTTAATATTGCCTAATTGCATTGCATCTTTGCCATGTCATGCATCATATCATAAACATGACGATTCTTCTGCCACAGTATTAAATAGTGCATCCGGTGTTTCTTTTATTGTTTGTTCTTCGCGGATTAGGCCGTTGAGTGGATGCGAGTATCGACAAGTTCTTCAGATATGTATCTTCGGCACTGTTTTCTAGGCGAGCATCTCCCCCTTTCTACCTATTTTCCTTTTATAGTCTTTATTTCCTCCTATTGATCTATTGCTATCCGTGTTGCGATGCTTTAGTTTCTATGCACCATTTATACTCCTTGCAGCCCCTAAATTTCCATGGACACATCCTATTGTCTGTTGTTTGATAGATAGTTGGCCTTGCGAGTCGTAGTTTCTTGCTTATGTGCCGCTTTGCGTCGTTGTCATTCCACCGTTGACGGCAAGTTGGCACATGATAAATGGTGGAGATGCTTAATGGTGGAGATGATCATGACTTCAAATACAACTTGATTAATTGCTAGGAATAGATATAACTAATGCAGAGGCATCGGTGGGTAGTAGTCAATATTTGGTTTTTAACTGCCCACTTGTGTCCACCTAGGACCCGAGTTCTTGACACCTGTTCCGAGAACGAGCGTGCTAACCACACGTGGGTGTGTGGGCACCCCATCGGCTTACTGCCTAATTTCAAAGTACTGTGCTGGGGCCACAAAGTAGTTTGGGGCTTTATTATTATCCTGTACTTATGCCATGCTTTACTGCTTTAATTACGATTGTGCGTGGAGCACCTGTACTGTTTAGGAACAAATGTGGAATGTTTTCGCGGTATCGACAAGCCCAGTCACACTTTCGGGTTCCCATTCGTTTACAACCATTGACACAAACCCTGGGTCCGTCCCGGAGCTGGCCGACTTCGTTGCGGGTAGCTTAGTGGGGTGGCCCCCATGTACATACTTTGGGTCTGGGAAACGTCGTGTCCGAGGCCCCGTCGCATACCGTTGGGTGTATGGTCAGGATCTTGCTCATATTCGGATCTGACAACAAGGGTTGAAGTGCGTGTGGATACTTTGGTGCACCCCTGTAGGGTTAAATATTTCTGAAATCCGTGTCTGCGGTTATTAACGACTTGGAGCACAGTTTCTCGATCATAAACAACTATAACTAAAGAATTGCTGTTATAATATGACTTGTATCTGATATGACTAGTAAGTTGGACAACCACCATGGAATGAATGAATAAAACTGCCAACTGTGTGAGTTTCCTCGGCATGACTTCCTCGTCTGGTCTCGAGGGGAAAATACCAGGATGGGTATGTTTGGTGGTAGTATCAGGTTGGGTCCGCATAGGTCTTTCTTATCTCTCTATTAGCCGATAGTTGTATCGAGTCTCTATAGATTGTTTAGTGCAAGCTGCGCTGCCACTTCTATCCACCATACCTATGTAGGCGAGAGCCGCCGAATTCTAGCTTCACCGTCTACTGGCCTCAGTACTGACCGCTCCTATTTTTTCCTTTGCCCTTTGTCGGCACCCCTTTGTTTTAGCAGGTTTGAGATCGACGTCGTTAGCAGGGTTACCCTTTCGGCTTAGCCTGGGCAGGATTATGGACGCCATTGGTTATTCTTCAGGGCTCTTAGCTCAATTTGCTTCTTATCCGTACTCGGATGTTGTATCGTCTTCAAGGTGATTTGGATCTTTGTATTGTATATCTGTATTTTTGACTCATGGAGTCGTTGTTGTATAAATATGTTTTTGTGGGTTCCATCGTGGACTATTGTGTAATGTTATTACTTTGTTTTCCACCCGCACGCAAGTGCCTGGTGGGCGTCCTTGAATCGTTTCTATGCGGGTTTGGCGGGAAGCGCTAAAACTTGCATAGGGCCGATTCGAGGGTGTTACACTTTTGAATAATTTGAAGGGCTTCCAAATGCTGAAAGTATGGTACTCATTAGCTTTGAGCTCTAATTGCCCCTATCATAAGCATCTTTAAATGGTTAAGGTTAAAGTGACGCAACTAAGAGGATATGCTCGCAAGTTATAAGCTAAAATCTTATGCCCCTTACTAACGAGTATCGGACCTCATGCTACTCAACTCCAGTCACAAGTAAGCTCTTGTCATTGTAAGTACATATGTATCATAGAGAACTGGCAACGGGGTACCCCTTGCACATGATACAGGAGCTATCCCATAATAAAAATGACAAGCCAATGAGACAATGAGCATCTCAGTGATCTTTTTATTTGCTATTTGCATAGGTTTTTATTGAGGATGCTTCATAGAATGCTCATTATGGTTATGCTACAAGTTTCCACCATGATTAGGCATGGCTTAGGCTAGCGGCCCAGACGTTTCTCTAACACATATACACACTCCATGATCTTAGAAGTTCCCCTTTTATTTCACACCGCCGGGATCCATAAGCAAAAGAATCATGATATCAACGGGGTACAAAGTACCCGTGAAATGTTGAAAGCGTTCCCCATGATACATGGTTCTGCTAACTTCAACTTATAAAGCGCAAGCATATACGCAACAAAGATGGATGCAATGGTTCAAGATTATTAAGTGCAAGAAAGTAAAGTGTGCCATCAAGTTCATGAGAGCTTCACTAACTAACTTTCTCGTAACAAGCAAACATTTTATTTGGAAGAAAACAAGGCATACTAAATATGCACGAAACAACAAATGATGCTAATAGGTAGGTATGGTGGACACTTTTGGCAATATTGGTTTTAGGGAGTTGGAAACACGAGTAAAACTTATACTCAGTGCAAGTGAAGGCTAGCAACAGTAAGGGAGCAACAAACGAGAGAGCAGTAATTGTCATAATCATGCTTGCAACAAAACATGACTAATCATGGCATGAAAGTGATTCAAGACCGCTGAGGCAAAATAGTTCATCGAGGCTTAACTGATTATTGTTTCAGTCATATGTATGCATCAGCATGTGCCAAGTCAATTCAAGTGAAACACTCAGAGGAGGATACCACAATATCATACCAAATTATGAATAGAGCAATGCAAGCAAACATTCATATGACATGCTACAAATTATTAGCAAGCTGGAGCTGATCATAAGAAAGCAAGAACTACTAAGCATCCATAAATAACATGCACCCTACATGAACAGACTAAGCATGCCCACAATGATTAGTATATGTACAAAAATGAAAGCAAATAGAGTTCGTTACTAGCCTCTTACCACACCTCAAGTTTTCATTAATCCTCATTATTGCCCTTCACTTGTGTGGCTTGAATAATAACATGAAACCAAATTCCACTGAGGACCGCTGAACCCTGCAACAAACTCACAAAACCAAAGAAGAACAACAAATATTTTTGGTGTTTTCGATTTTTAAAAGCAAGAACCAAAATATAAGAACAAGCAAAGCAAAATCTTTTTGGGTTTTTCGAATAGTTCAAACAAAGCAAAAAGGGAAAAGCAAACCAAGGAAAAAAGAAGAAGAAGCAAACAAAGAGAAACAACCGAAATATTTTGGTCTTTTTGTGTTTTAGGAAGAGAAAGCAAAGAGAGAACAAAAACTAAAAAGAGAACGAAACATGAATATAGAAAGTTCTGACGAAACATGATATGGAGATGAGTGTGATGTCGGTGTACCTCCCCCCAAGATTAGGCTTTTGGCCTAAGTGGGTATCAATCCCAAGCTGGCCAAGATGGAGCGCCTCTGTAGTACGGTGAGGAGGTACCCTCGTCCTGGTGCGAGCTCGAGGATGCCCCACCGTACTGCGTAGATTAATCGTAGGAGGGCACATCCTCCTGGTGCTGCCTGTGGAAACCCAACAAGCGGAGCTTCTCATCCACCTCCTCCTTGGAGCGCGACCACGACCTCCTGTGAACACTGAACAAAGTAGATTGTGGCAAAGGAATCTCCCTTTCATCCCCGTCAGTAAACAACATCCTGTATACCAAACTGTCCATATCAGAGTTAGAAGTGACGAAGTGATGTGTTTTCATAGAAGCAAGGTCAAGCCTTTGTGGTGCCAATATAGTATCATTGGGATCCACCAAAAGCTCTAATGCACTGACCATACGTGAAGCGATGATGCCCCCATAAATAGGTCCCCTAGTAGCTAGGCAGCGAGTAATAAGAGAGCCAAGATTGTACCGAGTATCATTATTAAGCGCATCAGCGAGGAAGGCTAAATGATAATTGGAGATATTACTCGTATTCTCCCTGCCAAGAATGCTAGTAGCAAAATAATAGGCAAAGTATCTAAGAGCAGGGAGTTGGATGTTTCTTATCTTCCCGCGCTGAGCTACGCGGTCATCGTCATTGGTCACACCTCGATAGAGCTCCAGCAAATCAGCGGGTCACCCTTTAATCTTCTTCACGGTCCCTGTCATGCCTACACCTATAATACTGCAAAATCTTTCCAATGGCATGGTAAGGGGAAGATTATAAATTCTGAAAGAAACAGTTGTCTAATAGGGGTGTTAGTGAAAACGAAACTCTCAACAAAAGTTTTGGTGAGCATATCGTATTGCTCACTCTCATCTTGCATGTATGAGGTCAAACCAACCCTCTGAATCAGTAGCAAGAAATCATCAAGAATCCCTGCAGCTTGCAAGAAGGTAAAACAAGGAAAAATAGATGGGTGAGCATCCCCATCATCTCCTTCATTACCAAAGCGAGGTGCAATGAGATCTTTGTTGTATGAAGGCCTAAGCTAAGAGGCTGATCTTGAGGGCCTTGACCTCCTAGGTGTGTCCCTCTCAAATATTTCTCCAAAGGTATGGTTGTTCATCTTTGATATTCTGAAATTTAAACATCTATTACACAAGTGATTGCAAAGTGAATGTATAATGAAGGGCACTACTCATAGGGACTTGTAAGAGGCCTAAACATGCATCAAAACAATATCTCTAAGCATTGAACAAGCTTACAAGCTCTCATAACCTGTCACCTACAGTAGCAAAATACTCAAGATATAAACCACTAAACACAAATCTACTTGGACAAGCGGAGGAGTCACATACCGGAGAACAAATGCTCCAAATTTCAGCAGCAAAGATGGTCTAAGCAAGGAGATCGAAAAATCGAGGGCAAGAACAGCAAGAACACGATTTCGAGCAATGAACTAGTGTTTTCTCGGGAGAGAGAAGAGAGTGGGAAGTGAGAGAGTGAGTGGAGGGCCAGGGGTGGCCCACACCATGGCCAGGCGCGCCCCTGGGCTGGCCGCACCTGGTGGGGTGCCTACTAGGTGGTGTGCCTACCTGGTGGGCCCCCTGGTGCCTTCCAGGCACTTCTCTGCCCCTTTTTTCACATAAAAATTTAATTTGAATTTTCTGGAATTTTTCGAGACACTTTATTTTTGAGCATTTTTCAGGTATAGATGAATGATTTTCTGACAGAAAAAGTTTCTGGAATGATGCAATGACAAAACAAGGCTAAAACCTCAGAAGTTCTAAGACACTCTAACAAGCAAGCAACTAACAATAGAAAAGTAAACTAAACGAAAGCAAAAACTAAAATGGATAGAATAGAAGTAAGCGGAGATAATCATGGTGAGAACATTGTTTTGTTCAATGAAATCCTTTTGTTAACAAGGTTGATCAGGTCTTGTTACCAAAACAATTTTATATGAAACAAAACTTTGTATTCCACTAATGATTATGTTACCTCGACCTTGATAGCAATGGTCCCAATCATAATAGTTTCAAATTTTTCTCTTGGTATGGGACAATATATTTCTCCAACTTGAATGCCCTCAACATGTTCAATTGAATTTAAACCATAAGTCCTATCAATCTTCTTGGGGAAATAGACAGTATGCTCTTTGTCATTAACTTTAAAGGTCACCTTTCCTTGATTACAATTAATAACAGCTCCTGCAGTGTTAAGAAAAGGTCTCCCAAGAATAATAGACATATTATCATCTTCAGGCATTTCAAGCACAACAAAATCATTTAATATCAAGCAATTATGATCCACTTGAATAGGTACATCCTCACATATACCAGCAGGAATAGTGGTAGATTTATCAGCCATTTGCAAAGATATATCCGTTGGTATTATTTTTCTAGTTGAAGTCTCTTATATAGAGAAAAAGGCATAACACTAACTCCTGCTCCCAAATCACACAAAGAAGTTCTAACATAACTATTATTAATAGAGCAAGGAATAGTTGAAATCCCTGGGTCTCCAAGTTTCTTTGAAACCTTACCATTAAAGGAATAATTAGCAAGCAAAGTAGAAATTTCTTCATTAGGGATCTTCCTTTTATTCGAGACAATATCCTTCATATACTTTGAATAAGGAGGCAATTTAATAGCAGCAATCAAAGGAATTTGCAAGAATAAAGGTTTCATCCACTCACAAAACTTTTTATAGTGTTCATCTTCCTTTGACTTGTGTTTCTTATCAGGGAAAGGCATAGGTTTTTGGAGCCAAGTCTCATTCAAACCATAAGTCCTATCAATCTTCTTCGGAAAATAGACAGTATGTTCCTTGTCATTAACATTGAAAGTCACCTTTCCTTGATTACAATTAATAACAGCTCCTGCAGTATTAAGAAAGGGTCTCCCAAGAATAATAGACATATTATCATCTTCAGGCATTTCAAGCACAACAAAATCAGTTAATATCAAGCAATTATGAGCCACTTGAACAGGTACATCCTCGCATATACCAACATGAATAGTGGTAGATTTATCAGCCATTTGCAAAGATATATCACTTGGTATTAATATTTCCAGTTGAAGTCTCTTATAGAGAGAGAAAGGCATAACACTAACTCCAGCTCCCAAATCACACAAAGCAGTTCTAACATAACTATTCTTAATAGAGCAAGGGATAGTTCGAATCCCTGGGTCTCCAAGTTTCTTTGGAACCTTACCATTAAAGGAATAATTAGCAAGCAAAGTAGAAATTTCTTCATTAGGGATCTTCCTTTTATTCGAGACAATATCCTTCATATACTTTGAGTAAGGAGGCAATTTAATAGCATCAGTCAAAGGAATTTGCAAGAATAAAGGTTTCATCCACTCACAAAACTTATTATAGTGTTCATCTTCCTTTGACTTGTGTTTCTTATCAGGGAAAGGCATAGGTTTTTGGACCCAAGGCTCTCTTTCACTACCATGTTTCTTAGCAATAAAATCTTCTTTAGTGTATTTAGTATTCTTAGTGTGCTTTTTAGGTTCTTCTTCAACTTTTTCTTCATTACCACTTTCAGTTTCAGCATCAGAGATAGATATACTATTAGGATCTTTGGCAAGTTCAGAGGGTTCTACAATAGTTTTATGTTTCTTTTTTCTTTTCTTACGAGTACTACCACTATTTTCAGCTTGTTGAGAATCTTGCTCGATTCTTTTAGGATGCCCTTCAGGATATAGAGGATCCTAGGTAGCAGCACCACTTCTAGTTCTAATTTCATAACCATGTTTTTCTTTAGCAGCATTAACTAGCAAGTCTTTTTGTACCTTAATAAGCTGATCAATTTGAGTTTGAACCATTTGAAAATGTTTAGCAAGCATTTTAACATCATTAGAGGTTCTTTCCGCAATATCCTTCAACGCAATAACAGGTCTAGTGTTTTCCATTAGATGATTTTGCACCATTTTATTAAAATTATCTTGGTTAATAATAAAAATATCGAATTCTTCTAAGCATTGATCAGGAGGTTTAGAGTAAGGGATATCACCTTCATCAAAGTGTTGGAGAGAGTGTACCTCAATAGTGGATGAGTGGGGAATTGGCTTACATAATTCTTCTATAGGAGGTAAATTCTTGACATCTGCAGCTTTAATTCCCTTCTCCTTAAGACATTTCTTAGCTTCCTTCATCTCTTCATCATTTTGTCCAATAACTCCCCTCTTCTTAGATGTTGGTATATGCGTAGGAATAGTTGGTTCAGGTATAGTTGTCCCAAGTATAGCTGGTTCAGGAGGAGTCCAATCTTCATAATTCTTGCTTATTTTAGCCATTAATTCCTCAGCTTCCTTGGGAGTCCTATTCCTAAAAACACAATCAGCACAACTATCCAGGTATGTCCTAGATTCTTCAGTTAGTCCATTATAAAATATATCAAGAAGCTCATTCTTAGGTAATGGACATCCAGCCTGTGCATGAATCAAAGCACAAAATCTTGCCCATGATTCAGGCAATATCTCCTTTTCTCCCTGTTTAAAATCAAAAATTTCCTGCAAAATAGCATGTCTAGCACTAGCAGGAAAATATTTCTGTAGGAAAGTACTAATCAAGCAATCAGGGCTATCAATAGATCTAGGATGTAAATTACTAAACCAAGTTTTAACTTCTCCTTTTAGTGAAAAGGGGAAAATTTTAGCAACAAAGTAGGTGCGCATCTTAATATCATCAGAAAATAGGCCACTCATGGTTGAAAGGTCAGTCATATGTGCTACCGCACTTTCATTCTTAGTCCCACAAAAAGGATCTTTCTCAACAATAGCTATGTAAGATAGATCAAGAGAGAAATCATAATCTTTATCTTTAATGTTTATGGGAGATGCAGCAAACTTAGCATTAGGAGACAATTTGGGTTTAATAGTACGCCTCTCAAGGAGACTCTTAGCAGCACTCCTATCATGGGTGTTTTGACATTCTTTAATAAATTCATCAGTCATCTCAATATAACCGTCTTCAATATCATAGCTCTCTCTAGACTCAGGTGAACTAACAAGTGTAGTAGTGTCTTCATTAGGAGTTTTAGTATTTCCAACTATAGTTCTAGCAATCGTAGCATCTAGGAAAGGACCTAATGAACCACTCTTATCAAGCACAGTAGAAGCAACATCATAAGTATCAGAAGTTTGAGATTCAGCAGTAGTAGCAGTGTGTGTAGCATGTGTATGTGGTGGTGTAAGGAACTTACTCATAACAGATGGTGAATCAAGAGCAACAGAGGTATTCAGAACCGTACAATAGTGGATGGTAAAATAGGAACCTTGCCATCACGAGACTTACCCATGATGGATGAATGGAAGCGAACAATAGTGATTCCAGGTGGACTTGATAAATAAAGCTATGGTCCCCGGCAGCGGTGCCAGAAAATAGTCTTGATGACCCACAAGTATAGGGAGTGTATTGTAGTATTTTCGAGGGAAGTGAAACACAATTTATTGATTCGACACAAGGGGAGCCAAAGAATATTTATAAGCGTTAACAACTGAGTTGTCAATTCAGCTGCACCTGGAAACAATCTTGCTCACAGTAGTTTATTAGTAGCAACAGTTTTGTAGTAGCAATAGTAAAGTAATAGCAGTAGTAAAAGTAAAGATAGTAGTAACAATTGCAGTAAACAGTTGGATTAGAGCGCGGTAGGCACAAGGATGGATGGACGGGCGTTGCATGGACAAGACAATTCATATAGCAATCAGAACATAGGGCATTTGCAGATAAATGAGATAAAGCATCCTAGTACTAAATAATCCTAGGCATGTGTTCCATATATAGTCATACGTGATCGCAATGAGAACTTTCACAACATCTTTTGTCCCGCCAGCCCGTTTGCAGCGGGGCCTCAAGGGAACTACTGGAAATTAAGGTGTTCCTTTTAATAGAGCACCGGAGCAAAGCATTAACACTCCGTGAACACATGTGATCCTCACATCAAAGCCATTCCCTCTGGTTATCTCGATTTCTTTCACTTCGGGGCCATTGGTTCCAGACAACAACATGTGTATACAACTTGCAGGTAAGACCATGAACAATACTATCATAATGAATCAATAACATGTTCATATCTGAAATCATGGCACTCGGGCCCTAGTGCAAGCATTAAGCATAACAAGTCGCAACAAAGTCAAAAAGCACTAATAGAAGATACTAGGCACCATGCCCTAACAATCCGATGCCATTACAATGGGCGATCTCATCCAATCCCTAGCATGCCCATAGCCTACAGAGGGGGATTACTCACTCATAGATGGGGGAAACATGGATGGTCGATGGAGAAGTGATGGTGATGATGATGGCGATAATCTCCTCCATTTCCCCGTCCCGGCAGGGTGCCATAATGGAGTTTCTGGTTCCGAAACGTGGAATCTGGTGGTGGCGGCAGAGCGGAACTCTTTCTAGAAAAACGTCAAACCCCCCTGAGTTTTTAGGTCAGAAGGCAACTTATAGGCAAAGAGGGAGACCGAGGGGGTGTCTGGGGCGGCCAGACCACCCCCTGGCGTGGCCAGGCCTAGCCTGTGCAGCCAGGTGGTGTGGCCAGGACCCAGCCCCACTCCATCTCATATTCTGGCTCCGTGAGTCTTCTGGTGAAATAGGATTTTTGGCATATTTTCCAGAATTTTCCTGATAGTTGATTTTCTGCACAAAAAACTAGACACCAAGGTAATTCTGTTGAAAACAGCGTCAGTTCGTGTTAGTTGTATCCAAATCACACAAGTTTAGAGGAAAAACAATAGGAAAAGTGTTCAGGAAAGTAGATACGTTTTGGACGTATCAGCATCTTATAGGCGAAAGGGGAGGCCGAGGGGGTGCCATAGGCGGCCACACCACCCCCTGGCGCGGGCCAAGCCTGGCTGCACGGCCAGGTGGTGTGGCGGCCCTCTGTCCCCTCTCCGTCTCGTATTCTGGCTTCGTGTCCCCCTCGGTGAAATATTGACTTTGGCTTTTGTCCCGTTCAATTCCGAGAATATTCATTTTCTGTCTTTCATGGAACCAAAAACAGCAGAAAACAGGCAGCTGGCACTGTGGCATCTTAATAATAGGTTAGTCCAAGAAAGTGTATAAAAATTACTCCAAACTTTGGACAAAACATAAGAAAGTAGATAAAAACCAAGCATGGAGCATCAAAAATTATAGATACGTTAGCAACCTATCAACATCCCCAAGCTTAACTCTTACTCGTCCTCGAGTAGGTAAGTGATAAAAAGAACGAATAATTTTTGAGGTGACATGCACCATCATAAACTTGATCAAAGTATTTGTAAAATATTGATAGCTGGGATCATAGTACTTCAACATAGCATGAAAGACAACGTTCTAACAATAAGACATAACAACTATGTTGTAACATGAAAAGACACAAACAAAAGATTCATGAATAACCATGCTTTGCAAGACGTTTGTTTGTTTCACATAAAGAAAACATAGCATAATGGCATTCATCTTGTCCCTCATAGATTAGCAAACATAAATGCATAGGACACCTTCAAAGTTCATATGGGTGACTAGATACAAATAGTTTAAGAACAAGCAATATCAAAGTTATGCATTAATCAACAAGTCTTGGGACAATGCACATAGAACTAAGAATGTCCACTATGCTCTCTCAATAGGTGCATAAAGATAGAAGGTGGAGACTCAACATAAAAGTAAAAGAAAGGCCTTCATAGAAGGAAGTAGGGATTCAAGTTTCATAAAGAGCTTCCAAAAATTATGGTACGTATTAGCTTTCAGCTCTCATTGCCCCTATCATAAGCATCTTGAAGTGATTAAGGTTAAAGTGAACAAACTATGGAGTATATGCTTGACAAAGTATAAGTTGAAAATCTCATGTCCCTTGAATACGAGGGCCGCTCCTCATGCTACTCAAGTTTAGTTACCGGTAAGTTCTTGTCATAGTAAGTACATGTGTATCATAGAGAACCGCCAACGGGGTACCCCTATCCGATGATACGGAAGAATCCCCATATCAAAATGACAAGGCAAGCAGACAACGAGCATCTCAGCAATCTTCTTATTTACCATGTGAAAATGGTGCCTTTTCTCTCTTTCCTCTTTTCTCATATCTCTTTTTTTCTTTTTCTCCTTTTCTCAATATCTGACTCTTTTTTTATAAGAAGTATGCTTCATAGACAGCTCATTATGGTTACACTGCAGGTTTCCACCATGATTAGGCATGGATTAGACCGGCATCCCACGGGTTTCTCTAACACACATACATAACTCCATGGACTTGCAAGCTCCCCTTTCATTTCACACCGACGACATCCATAGACAAAAGAGCATGATATCAACTAGGTACAAAGTACAAGTGCAATGTTGAAAGCATATACAACATAGACGACACAATGGTTCTGCTAATCCCCAACATATCAGTGCTAGCATATACAACATAGACGACACAATGGTTCAAGTTTATTAAGGGCAAGACAAGTAAAGTGTGCCATCAAGTTCGTGAGAGCTTTAATCACTAGTTTTCTCATAACAAGTTTAATTCGGAAGGTAGATAAAAACATGAATATACTTGGAATAGCAAATGCTAATAGGTAGGTATGGTGGACTCTTTGGAATAACTTGGTTTTATTTGGAGTTGGATGCATGAGTGAAACTCATACTTGGTTATGTAGGCTAGCAAAAGACTGGGAGCGACCAACTAAGAGAGCAATAATGGCCATAATCATGCAGAGCGACAAAACATCGTTAATTAAAGCATAAAGTGATATTACAAGTCGAAATCCAAAGGATCATAAAGGCTATGCTGACTTGAGATAGTCATAACATGGCGTGAGCATGCGTCAAGTCAACCCAAATAAAGCATCAAAGGAGAATATCACAATACTATGCTTTAATATGCTAAAACAACGCATGATTATTTCAAGGCACATTAAGCAATCTCAATTGTTTATACCATGTCATGCTACAACAAGGATCACTAAGCATAAATCCAAAACAATATCAAGCATGGCATGGAAAAGCATGGGCCACAGTCAAAAACAAGCTCTCTTTACCACTTAAGCATGAACTTTCCTACTCTTTTCCAATCAAAACCATACTATTTGAAAACTAAAGTATGAAAGAGGGGGGTCCAACCAATTTATTCAAGCAAACTAAGAAAACCAAGGAAACGAAAACCAAAAACAAAAACAAAGACGCTCCAAGAACAACACAACTATGCATGAAACAATAAAAATGAAGTGTTTGGAAGAAACCTAGGATTTTTATTGATGAAGAAGGGGATGCCTTGGGCATCCCCATGCTTTGATGCTTGTACTTCTTGGGTATTTCTTAGGGTGACACACGTGGCATCCCCAAGCTTGAGCTTTAGTCCATTCTTCATCTCATTACATCATTCTGTCCATACACCTGAAATTTTTCCTTCATAGAAAACTTCACACAATCTTTATTAGCAACATTAGTGCACTCAAGATAATAAGTCTTTGGGTTCAGTTTCAACACCAATAAAACTTTCATGAAGACACGCTACTGGAGCACTTCCCTCTAAAAGCTCAATTCCCCAAAGAGAACCCAAAAAGGAATCAACAAGAAGCAAATGCAAATAATGGCAGAAATCTGTTAAAACAGACCAGCAGGTAAAAACCAATTTTTTAGAAGACCTTCTGTTGCTCAAATCGAAAAGTGTTGAACTAACGAAATTTAGATAACAACCTGGGTCAGAAGCACAAAAATTCACACCTCAAAAAGACGTACAGAGATTTTACACAAAATTTTACGGTGAAGCACAAAAATCTGTTTCGGGACAGCAACTTTCCCAAGCATTACTTCTCTCTCATTAGAGGTTACTCTTGGCACAAAAAGCAAATAAAAAGGATAAGGAGCAGTTATTACTGAAGTAATAACTTCCAAGACTCATCTAAAACTTTTGGGTTATCTCCCAATAAGTACTTTTCTTTAACGCCTTTAAGTTAGGCATAAGAAGCAAGAAAAAGAATCAAGTGTTCTCAAATGAAGAAGCTTTAAGATTGATACCAGAAATATCTTCAACAAGGCAAGGTATCTCATCCAAATAAGTTCTACAGGATCCTTTCTCAATACTTTTGGGTTCACTACTTTCATCAAACGGGTTTTCAGGAACAATCCAATTAAGATTCTTTTCTATGGCTTCATGCATTGCTACAAGTTTGAAAGGTATTGGTATCTTAATTTCCTCCCCATTAGGTTCAGTTTTGTTCATATTTTCTTGTGTACCAATAACATCTACACATGAGCCTAGCATATTAAAATGTTAAAAGACTTTTCTAGCTTCCTTGGCAACATCATAGAATTTCTTAAGCAAAGTTTCTAGAATAAAATCTCTCTTTTCAGGGTCCTCAATTTCCTTAAGTTTAAGAAACATTACTTGCATTAAGGGGTTAAGGTTAACAAACCTAGCTTCCAACATGTGAACTAAAGAAGCTGCAACAATTTCATAATTTAGAGCAAGTTCTGCAAGGGATCTATCCTCAATATCCTCATGCTTACTAACATGATTAAAGAATTCTTCAATATTATCTTTTCCAATTATAGAGCCACTACCTATTGAAAGGTCTTTCATAGTGAATTTGGGGATCAACATGGTGAGCTAAGGAAGAGGTAACAACTATAGAAAGACTTAATTTTTTTGTGTTTTTAATAAAGAAAGCAAACTAGTAAAACTAATTTTTTGTGTGTTTTTGATAAAGAAACAAGCAAACAAAGCAAAAATAAACTAAGCAAAACAAAAATAACAAAGTAAAGAGATTGGTTATGAGGGACTCCCCTTGTGAAGATGTCCTTGACTCCCCAGCAACGACGCCAGAAAAAGATTGATTATTGGCTCAACACGTCGATCTCGTTGTGTTATGGGGTAACCCCGTGGGTGGCCCGATCTTCACGGATCTCGTGGTCAAATCGATGGTAAGACGAGGGGAAAGAGAGAAGGTAGCGTAAGCGGACGCACACCTCGCGAAGAACACGATGAACACACGTAGAACACACACGATACATGGCCGATTGCTCCCGCCGGTGGCCATCGGTCCGATAGAATCCTCGCAAGGAAAGATTGGTCAACGTGCTCCCTCAATCGCACGCGGAGAGGGAAGAACACCTTGGACAGGGTCTTGACAACTACGCTCACACACTCACAAATGTAGGCCTTGTACAACGCGGGAGGCGCGATGCAAACTCCAACGAGGTGGTGACGATAGTCGATCCCCTTTGGTAGAAGGGGATGAGGCAAAACTAGAGATTCCACAAAGGGGGTTGTCTTTAGTCTATCATCTATGCCTAAGGGATACAATGAGGGGTGGGGACTCTATTTATAGGCCAGCCACAAGTTCAGGGGTAGTTTGGGCATAAAACTAGGGTTTGGTGCGGAATAGAGGGGTACATGGGCCAAGGGCCTAGATGTTGGCTCGCAGGCCCATCACTTAGGCCGGACAGTCCGGGTCGGGTGGACCGGACAGTCCGGGGTGGCCGGACACTCCGGGTAGTGTCCGGGTAGAGTCCGATGTAGCATACTAATTGTCCGCACTAGGACAGGGCTGGGGTAGGCTAGACACTCCTGCTGGATCTGGCCAGACACTCCGGCTGCACCGGACATTCTGGCTGGCATCAGGCAGACTCTCCGGGGCGATGACGGCGAAGACTCTGGTTCTAGAGCTGCTGCTCCTGGACCGTCTTATCTTCCAAGCCTCTGTCTTGTCGGGCTTGGTGCTTCGGGCTTCCTCCCTTGCCTCCGTACTCGTCGGTATGAACCTATCATGAATATGGGATGGAGTATGAAGTAGTATACCATTCAAGAGGGTAGGAAGTGGAATCACATAGAGGAACGGATTCACCTTTGGAGTCCATGACGACTTGGCATAAGTTGGAGACCATGATGTGGTAACGACCGAAGGTCGGGCTACATCATCTCCCCTCCCTTCAAAAAGAGTCGTCCTCGACTCTACACGCTCATCCCAAAGTAGAAGATGTCGAGAGACCTTCTTGATCCTGGGGTTCACCATATAGTCATCCTCGGGAAGATTGAACTGACAACACTTCAATGTTCCTTCACTTTCCATGAAGCCTAGAAATATCACAACAAAAGCGAAGCAACACTCAAAGCATAGCCAATTCATGAATATTATAGCATGAGTCCTCAAGTAGAGTGAAGTCACCTTATGATGTAGAGATGGCTCGTTGAAGGGAAGACATAGGTAACTCTCTTTGGTTCGTCTTGTCAACTCTTTGTCCATAGAGGTTGACACGTAAGCAATTGTACCTTCACACAACAAAGACCAAGCAACATATGTTTGTGTGTGATAGAGGAGCATGTCATTTGTGGCATGTCCATTCTTGTTCACAACACTATTATCACAACTCAAGTATATCAAATGGAATGCATATGCAAGGTCAAAGTGCATGGGAATTGTTTGAACATCATCCAAATGTGGGATCTCAAAAACTCCATAAAGCGTCTTAGTGTGGCACTCAAAGCAATTGACTAAGATATGGATCAACATCTTTGATGCAAGAGTAGGAGAATTCGGCAAAAACACATGCGGAAGAATATCCAAAGCAACATCATTATGTGTGCAAACCAAGCATTGGAAAGAACAATTGTTCAATATGTTGGATGCCATAAACATACCATCAAAAGCCAAGATCATGGGGTATGAATATCGCAAGCGGTAGCAAAAACAACATGTTTGCAAACAAACCATATGAAAGAGTAAGTGGTCCTTATGTTTGTTGCAGCAACTATACGAGAGACTTGGAAGCTCTCATGACAATACATGCTCAAAATGGCATTATGGTTGCACACAAAACATCAGAAAGAGAAATTGTTCAACATTTTTGTGGCAACACACAAAGCATCAATATCCAATAGCAACGAAACATGATTGTCACAAGGTGAATGAATACCATTAACATGATTGCAATCAAACCATAGGAAAGAGCAATTTTTCAACATGAAAGATTCAAAGCATGCAAAAGGTATCAGAGCTGGGTTCGATCTTGAACTCACGTGGGGGATGCTCTCTAGAGCTCTTTTTGTCAACTCGTGCTCAACCGAGGTGTACATTATTGTGCGGGTACCTACACACATCAAACACAAAAGGAAGAACGTGTGTGCATGATAGAGAAACACATCATCCATCATGACATATATCTTCTTGTGCACATCACCATTAGTGTCAAGCAAGTGTAACATAGGTGCATGGTGAGTATGAAAGTGATGAACATGCTTATCATGGCATTTATTAAAATCTCCAAAATTTTAGAAAGCTATGGGGGCCATCTCAATAGAAATCATATGACAATTATTGTTGCAAGCAAAACAAGTGAAAGAGCAATCATCCATATTGCAAGCAATGGGAGAAATTGTAAAACACTCATGACAAAGCATGGTCCTAGGGGTACCGTTGTCATCATCATTGCAAGAAAACATTGGAAAGAGCAATTGTTCGACAAGGTGCAAGCAATGATGTCATCAACATAACATTTAGAGCATATCATGTCTATGGAAATATCATGACAATAAAAGGAATCCACATGGTCATCATGATGCATAGCAAGATCAACAGATGGGAATAAGAGTGGAACATATGTCATGTCACATGTATCATCCATAGCATGCAAGTCATCGCAAATCATCATGTCCACTAGTGGGATAATGGCATCATCAACACCCTTATTTTTACCTTGTCCATACCTATCATATGAAGTGGGTGTTGTGGTAGTATTGGCCTCCATGTGGGTGACTTCTTCATCATATATGGGGATGGCATCATCTTCATCCACCATGTACATCTTCTTGGTTGGAGGCATCATCACCTGCAAGTTTGGCGCTTCTTGATGCATGGAACCTAGCACATCATGAGGAAACACACTAGAGGTAGAGAGTAAGTCGTTAGAAATCAAAGTGGTCTCACATGACCTATCGACTACCACTCTCAACTCACTCGGTGTATCAATCATGCCCTCCAAATGGAAGCACTCAATCTCACGTATGGTGGAGTCACTCATCTCACTCTTGTTCTCACTCAAGTGGGCTAAGTGGCTTTCATACTCACATGGGATTGGTACCACATCATCACTCAAGCATGTAGGGGTAGGCTCGGTTCTCTCAACTCCATGCGCCTCCTTTGGTGAAGGGAAAGTCCCATGCTCACAATTCTCGACCTTGTCGTTGCCATCTTGTGGTAGTGGTGGAAGTAGGCTTATGTTGTTGTCGAGAGCGGTGCTCGGATCGACTTCATCACATATGTGGCCTTGGCTTCCTCCATCTTGAAATGTAGACTCTTGGCGTGAAGCTTGATGGCGTGGAGGAGAGCTTGCTCTTGGTGCCCTTTTGGTGGTGGCACGAGTAGTTGAAGGCGCCTTATGATGGTGTCGACAGAGTTCATTGGCGTGCCTTGACAAAGGTTGATGTAGATGGCGCACATGGTCATCCACATGACGCTCGCGACAATTCTCCTTTTCCTTTGCACTCTTCTTGGTGAGGCATTGTAATGAGTGCAAAGCATCATTAGTCTTGGCCATCATGCTCATGGTTTTGGCGAAGTTGTTGTCCATGTCGCTCTTGAAGTTGTTGAGGGAGCTTTCGAACTTGTCCATTTGATGGTGGACCTTGGCGCTCTCGAGGTGGAGGCTCCCTCTTGGTCGATGCGACTTGAGGAGCTTGTCGTTGTCGTTCGTGAAGTCGTCCATGCTTGGGGAGTTATTGTTGTTGTATAACTCCATATCACCCAAGCATGTGGATCCATTGTCGGTGTAGTGCTCCATCATGTCATCCATGCGTGTGGAGGCATATACATGGTGGCTCATCGTGGATTCTTCATAGAAATCATCCTCGGTTCCGGAGTCCCTAGACATGTTTCACAAGACCAAGTGGTGTATATGGAAGTGGTAGGGGGTTAGGAATGCAACGTCAAACCTTACTTTACCTTGTAAGATAGTATCGTGCAAGTGGAAACACTTGAGAGCAATCAAAACCAAGCAAAGTAAAGTTCACGTGAAACACCAAAACCAACTAACCACTAAAAAAACACACACATAAAGCTTATGGTGGATGGGTATGGAAGGTGGTGTGTCCAAGAACAATCTGAACTCAAGATGTTGTAATGGCAAGTAAAGAACCACGATGATCACGAAGCAAAACAAGTCAATCCACAAGAAGGAAATATGTCCAAGGAAACACACATGGTGGGATAAATGGGACTTGCGCGACGGAGAAAGTGAACTAAGAACCAAATGATTACCTAGCGAAGACTATAAGCTCGTGTCGCACAAGTGCAAGGAGAGACGCTAGTTCGATTGCAATAAATTGGTGGGCTACAAGATATGCACAATAAGTACCACTTATTTGATGTTCATTGAGTTTGCGCTTCCTATTCTATCAGGCACTTGTTTCTTTCTTTCCTTTTCTTCTTTTTCTCTTTTTCTCTTTTTCTATTTTTTTCTCATTTTTTTCACTTTCCCCTTCCTCGTGCCAACAACTATACAAGATAACTATATGAGATAGCGCGCTCACAACTTCTGTTCGGAATTATATAAGGTATCAAATGTGCATATCCAAAGAAATCATAGGAGTAACTAGTCTCAATAGGTGTTTGTTGAACACAAAGATAGTGTAGCTCACAAAGGAAAGCAAGTGGGGAGATGACGCGGAATGTTTATACCTTTCGTCGCCGATCCTCACCCTTTATTGGTGGATTCTTCCTTGCTCACGGAATTTGTATGGAGTAGATAACATGAACCACCAAGATGAGGATGTAGAGATCTTTCTCGTCTTCAAAACGAGCTAAAGAACACCAAAATCCGAGTTCGTATGCAAAAGTTATGTTCAAAACCGTGAAGCAGATTTTTCTATCAGCAGGGGCGGACATTCCGGGGCACGCAGGCCGGACAGTCCGGTCGGGGCGGAGATTCCGGTCCGTTTAGGCTGGACACTCTGGTGGGGCAGATATTCCGGTCCGTTTATGCTGGACAGTCCGATCCGGTCGATTCCAGAAGTTCCAGAGCACGAACAGGACGAGTTTTGGCGGAAAAACTCGAACCAAAACCTCAAATTGATGGGGGAAATCAAGGAATTAGGCTATGGAAACGCAGGGGAAGGTATATCAACAAGTTTAGCAAGTAATCCACGGATCAAAACCAACCCAAACACACTCAAATAATAGATCGATCCAAAACACGAATTGGGGCTGTTTTTGGTGGAATTTTCGAATTCATGGGGAAAAGACCAAATCGATGAGGAATCCATGGCAACCAAAAGCTGCTGATACCAGATGTTATGGGGTAACCCCGTGGGTGGCCCGATCTTCACGGATCTCGTGGTCAAATCGATGGTAAAATGAGGGGAAAGGGAGAAGGTAGCGGAAGCGGACACACACCTCGCGAAGAACACGATGAACATGATGAACACACGCAAAACACACACGATACAAGGCCGGTTGCTCCCGTCGGTGGCCACCGGTCCGATAGAATCCTCGCAAGGAAAGATCGGTCAACATGCTCCCTCGATCCCACGCGGATAGGGAAGAACACCTTGGAGAGGGTCTTGACAACTACGCTCATGCACTCGCAAACATAGGCCTTATACAACGAGGGAGGCGCGATGCAAACTCCAACGAGGTGGTGATGATAGTAGATCCCCTTTAGTAGAAGGGGATGAGGCAAAACTAGAGATTCCACAAAGGGGGTTGTCTTTAGTCTATCATTTATGCCTAAGGGATACAATGAGGGGTGGGGGCTCTATTTATAGGCCAGCCACAAGTTCAGGCGTAGTTTGGGCATAAAACTAGGGTTTAGTGTGAAATAGAGGGGCACATGGGCCAAGGGCCCAGATGTTGGCTCGTAGGCTCATCACTTAGGTCGGACAGTCCGGGTCGGGTGGACCGGACAGTCCGGTGTGGCCGGATACTCCGAGTAGTGTCCGGGTAGAGTCCGATGTAGCATACTGATTGTCCGTGCCAGGACGGGGCTGGGGTAGGCCGGACACTCCTGTTGGATCTGGCCGGACATTCCGGCTGGCATAAGGTGGACTCTCTGGGGCGATGACGGAAGAGACTCTGGTTCTGGAGCTGCTGCTCCTGGACCGTCTTCTCTTCCAAGCCTCCGTCTTGTCGAGCTTGGTGCTTCGGGCTTCCTCCCTTGCCTCTGTACTCGTCGGTATGAACCTATCATGAATATGGGATGGATTATGAAGTAGTATACCATTCCAGAGGGTAGGAAGTGGAATCGCATAGAGGAACAGATTCACCTTTGGAGTCCATGACGACTTGGCATAAGTTGGAGACCATGATGTGGTAACGACCGAAGGTCGGGCTACATCACGTTGGGGAACCCCAAGAGGAAGGTATGATGAGCACAACAGCAAGTTTTCCCTCAGTTATGAAACCAAGGTTATCGAACCAGTAGGAGCAAGGAAACACCTCCCAGGTGTTGTTGCCAACTTGGAATCATGCACAACACAACCACATAACTTTGTCCCCAACTTAAAGTGAGGTTGTCAATCTCACCGGTTTTTTGAAAACAAAGGATTAAACGTATTGTGTGGAAGAAAGTAAAAGCTTGCAGAAAGTAAAAAGAAAACAGTAAACAGTTGTAGATTGATGGTAAAAGAAAGGACTGGGGTCCATAGTTCACTAGTGGTGGTTCTCCTTAAGATAGATGACATGTTGGGTGAACAAATTACAGTGAGGCAAATGACAAACATCAAGAAAGCATACATGCATATACTAATCAAATTGACTCCTATGAGATTTGATTGGGCATTACAACATTATACATAGACCGTAATCCAACTGCATCTATGAGTAATAATCCACCTTCAGGTTATCATCCGAACCCCCTCTAGTATTAAGTTGCAAGCAACAGATAATTGCATTACGCATTGTGTGTAAAGTAAACAATACGATTGTTCTATGAACAAAGGATTATTGTTTTCTCCCTAGTAGCAACAACACATCTAGTACCTTAGAGATTTCTGTCACTTCCCCAGATTACTAGAGGCATGAACCCACTATCGAGCATAGATACTACCTCTTGGAGTTGCTAGCATCTACTCGGCCAAGATATCTACTAACAATAGAGAGCATGCAAGATCACAAATAACAAAGACATGATAGAATCAATAATCAATCTGAAATGACATCTCAATATCCATCAGATCCCCGCCAACACAACATGTAGAATTACAAAGAGATGATCATGATCATGAATGGAGCTCACAAGATCTAAACATGGTAGCACAATGGAGAAGAACCAACCATCTAGCTACTACATGGACCCGTAGTCCAAGGATGAACTACTCACGCATCACAGCGGAGGCTTGCATGGTGATGAAGAAGGCCTCCAGGGTGAATTCTCCCCTCCGGAAGGGTTCCAGGAAGAGCTTCAGATTCCTCCCGATCTAGGGATGGAGATGACGGCGGCTACAGACTCTTTCGTGGAATTTTTTGATCGGGTCCTTAGGGTTTTTGTATTGGAGGCATCTTATAGGCAAAAGGGGAGGCCGAGGGGGTGCCCTAGGCGGCCACTGAAGGAAATATGCCTGAGAGGCAATAATAAAGTTGTTATTATGTATTCCTTATATATGATAGATGTTTATTTTGCATGCTAGAATTGTATTGATCGGAAACATCAATACATGTGTGTTTAATAAACAAAAAGGGTTCCTAGTTATGACTCTCTTATAGACTAGCTTGTTGATTAACAAGATGATCAAGGTTTCCTGATCATAGACATTGGATGTTGTTAATAACAAGGTCACAACATTTGTGAAATGATGTGATGAACATTCATCCGAATTATAGCATTACGATCAAGTCATTATGTTTATATTGCTATAACATCATACAAAGTAATCTTTATCATTAGACCATGAGATCATGTTAATTTCTAACACCTGAAGAGTATCTTGATAACATCAAACGTCACACCGTAACAGGGTGACTATAAAGATGGGTTCAGTGCTACGAAGGTGTTATGTTGAGGCTCATGGATCAAGAGTGGAATTTGTCAATCCCGATGACGGATAGATATACTCTAGGCCCTCTCGATGATATCACATTGAGATAGCTTGCAAGCAAGTGATGTGATCACTAGAATGTTATATCACGGGAACGAGAAAAGAGTGCATGTCGGTAATGAGATCAAACTAGGTATTTGGATACTGATGATCGAATATTGGACATGTATTATATCATGAGACAAAGGAATTAAATTACAAGCGTTAAAGGTTCTCACGATCACAGAAGTCATTGTTGAATATGCAGGAGTCTGTATGGATCTCTAGGTCCCGCTTCTGACTATTGATCAGAGAGGAGTCTCAATCATGTCTGCATTATTCACGAACCGTAGGGTGACACACTTAAGAGTTACCGGACACCATTTTGGAGCATATATGTTTCAGACGAAAGAATTGCAAAGCGCAGGAATTGCTTTGATAGAAACCGGAAATTGTTTCGGGTGAAATTGCAAAAAGTGGTTCTGCATGTGATATTGAAATATTGCAAGGGATTGTATGTGAATGTTTGTTAATTAAAGTAATTAACAAATTCTGAATAAATTTAATAAAATAGTTTTATTAAATGAGAGAGCATTAAACTTGAAGAATTTTAATGCATTTAAAGTGGGGACTTTAAAAGGGAATGTGAAGAGGCATTTTAATGTGGAGGGGTTACGACCACATGAATGGGGGAAGTGAGGGGTAACCCCCTCCTCCTATAAAAGGCCCCCCTCCTCCTCCTTCTTCCACACACCTCCTTGTGAAGGACCTCTCTCCCCCTCTAGAATTATTCCCCCATGGTCTCGGATTAGCGAGATACATGTTCCCGGTGGCATTTCGTCTGGAAGGAGTTGCTGCTTCCGCTGGATCGTTGGAGCGAGGAGGTGGAGGTTGTTCGGTGGCTTGAACGTGTGTGCGAGTACGGATGCGCTGCTGAGTTGCGGCGCTCGGACTTCCTCACGATCTTGAGATCGGCAAGTGTACGACTACATCAACCACACGTTCCTACTTGTTAACAAAACTCGTTGTCTTTGAGGGTAAGTTCTCGTTAGATGTATGTCCACCCATTGATTTGTACCTAGTAGATAGATCTTGGTGTGTAGTTCTCATCGTAGGAAATTTTTTGTTTTCTATGTTGTGGACCCAACAGTGCTATCAGAGCCTGATCTATGCGTAGGTGCTTTGCACGGGTAGTACACATATGTTTATATGTGGGCTATGATGATCATGTTATTGCATCTTCTATGTACTTTGGATATTGGTGGCATAGTGGGATGAAGCGGCCCGGACCAACCTTACATGTCATCGTACATGAGACCGGTTCCACGACTGTCATGCAACTTGTTTTGCATAAGTGGCTGGCGGGTGTCTGTCTCTCCTACTATAGTCAATATCTGATTTACAACGAGTTGCTAATAACTTGGTTATCCTCGTTGTGGTTCATGTTCGTAGGTGAGAACAGTTCTGTCTCTGAAAGCCCTAATCCACGTAAAACTTGCAATTGATAAATTAGAGGCGTCTAGTTTAGATCGTTGCTGGGCTAGTGTATTGATATGGTATTGTTGTAAGTAGATGTATGATAGATACTCTTACAACACATTCGACGTGTAAGTTCCATAGACCTTGGCCTTACACACAAAGGAATGATAGAGATCATACCACGATGCAAATGATAGAGATCAAATGCATAGACCATATCATCTCACTTTACACATTAGATGTTAGCATCTTATACTGCTAGTTTGGCGCTTTTGGTAGCATTGTAAGATGATCCCTCATTTAGATATCAAGATAAAATGTGTTCTTCATTGAGTATACACCGTTCTATGGATCGTGTTTCGAGACATCACGTGATGATCAGGTGTACTCGATTCTACGCTTTCATACAATGGGTGTAAGACAGTTTTACACACGCGAGTACTAAGGTTCTTACTTGGCGAGCCTAGCATGTACATACATGGCCTCGGAACACGGACCGAAAGGTTAAGCATGAGTCATATAGTTGATATGAAGCCCATATAGATGCTCGCCTTTGAAGCTACATCGACTCACGTGATGATCGAACTTGGTGTAGTGGATTTGGTTCATGTAATCACCAAAAGGACACGAGGGATGTCGTTTTTGAGTGGGAGTTCATTAGTAATTTGGATTAGTTGAACTCAATCTATCATAAACTTAGTCTAAATAAACTTTACAAATTTTGTTGTAGATGGCACCACCTGCTTTTAATTTCAATGTGTTCATGGAGAAAGAGAAACTTGCTGCGAATGGTAGCAACTTCACCAACTGGGCTATGAATTTGAGGATTCTCCTCACTGCTGCACAAAAGCAATATGTGCTAGATGCGCCGCTAGGACCCCCACCAGCTCCTTATGCCCCTGACGAGGAAAAGAATGTCTATGTGACTCGTCAGGAGGACCACAACTTAGTTCATTGCGGCATACTGTATGGGCTAGAGCCAGAACTTTGAAAGCGTTTCGAAAATAGCAATGCCTTTGATACCATGGGAGAATTGAAAATGATTTTTGATACCCATGCTACCGTAGAGAGTTATAATGCTTCTGAAAAGTTCTTCAGCTGCAAAATGGAGGAAAACAGCTCCGTTAGTGAGCACGTACTCAAAATGTCTGGGTACGCCGATAAGCTTGTGTCCTTGGGAATAATGATTCCCAATGACTTAGGCATACATCGTGTTCTCCAATCTCTGCCACCTAGCTACAAGAGCTTCGTGATGAACTATAATATGCAGGGCATGAAGAACACTCTTCCCGAGCTTCTGTCAATGCTTAAGACTACAGAAGTGGAGATTAGGAAAGAACATCAAGTGTTGATGATCAGTAGGACCACCGGTTTCAAGAAGGACAAGAAAGGCAAGCACAAGGGAAAGAAGGGTGGAAAATCTATTGCCGTGCCTGAAAAGAAGCCCCGAGCTGGCCCTAAGTCTGATACCGAGTGCTACTATTGCAAGGGGACTGGCCATTGGAAGCGCAACTGCCCCAAGTATTTGGCGGACAAGAAGTCCGGCAAGGCAAACAAAGGTATATATGATATACATGTTATTGATGTGTACTTGACTAGTACTCGCAGTAGCACCTGGGTATTTGATACGGGATCGGTTGCTAATATATGTAACTCGATTCAGGGGCTGCGGAACAAGCGACAACTAGCAAGGGATGAGGTCACAATATGGGTCGGCAATGGATCAAGAGTTGATGTGATCGCCGTCGGAACGCTACCTCTCCATATGCCATCGAGATTAGTTATAAACCTGAATAATTGTTATTTGGTGCCTGCACTTAGCATGAACATTGTATTCGGATCGTTTTTGATGCAAAGTGGTTATTCGTTTAAATCTGAAAACAATGGTTGTTCGATTTATATGGATAATATCTTTTATGGCCATGCACCTGTGTTGAATGGTTTATTTCTGATGGATCTCGATAGTAATATTACGCACATTCATAATGTTAATGCTAAAAAGATTAAACTTGATGATGATATATCTACATATATGTGGCACTGCCGTCTAGGTCATATTGGCGTTAAACGCATGAAGAAACTCCATTCTGATGGACTTTTGGAATCACTTGATTTTGAATCATTTGATACATGTGAGCCATGCCTTATGGGCAATATGACTAGAATGCCATTTTCCGGTTCAATGGAACGGGCGATAGATTTACTGGAAATCATACATACTGATGTGTGTGGACCAATGAGTGAGTCGGCGCGAGGTGGATATCGTTATTTTTTACTTTCACAGATGATTTGCGTAGATACGGGTATATCTATTAGATGAAACACAAATCTGAAACTTTTGAAAAGTTCAAGGAATTTCAGAATGAAGTGGAAAATCATCATAATAGAAAGATCAAATTTCTACAGTCTGACCGTGGAGGAGAGTATCTAAGTTACGAGTTTAGCACACACATGAAAGAGTGTGGAATAGTTTCACAACTCACGCCTGCCAGAACACCACAACGTAATGGTGTGTCGGAACGTCGTAATCGTACCTTATTGGATATGGTTCGATCTATGATGTCTCTGACTGACTTGCCACTGTCATTTTGGGGTTATGCACTGGAAACAGCTGCATTCACTTTAAATCGGGCACCATCTAAAACCGTTGAAATGACACCGTATGAATTATGGTTTGGAAACAAACCTAAGCTGTCATTTCTTAAAGTTTGGGGATGCGATGTTTATGTGAAGAAACTTCAGCCGGATAAACTCGAACCCAAAGCGGAAAAATGCGTCTTCATAGGATACCCTAAGGAAACGATTGGGTATACCTTCTATCACAGATCCGAGGGCAAGGTTTTTGTTGCCAAGAATGGATCCTTTCCTGAGAAGGAGTTTCTCGCGAAAGGTGTGAGTAGTCCGAAGGTAGAACTCGAAGAGGTTATTGAACCTTCTCTTCATGAAATGGCGAGTAGCGCAGCACCGGAAGTTGTTTCGGAGTTGACTTCACCTAATGAAGAGAGAGCTAATGATATTGATCATGAAACTTCGAAAGAGGACACTACCGAACCTCGCAGGTCAAGCAGGACACGTGCAGCTCCTGAACTGTACGGCAATCCTATTGTGAATTTCATGGTTGATGAAATGGATGACCCTGCGACGTATGAAGAAGCGATGATGAGCCCGGATTCCAAAAAATGGCTAGAAGCCATGAAATCCGAGATGGAATTCATGTACGAGAACCAAGTTTGGACCTTGGTGGACTTACCTCATGATCGAAAGGCCGTTGAGAATAAATGGATTTTCAAAAGAAAAACTGATGCTGATGGTAATGTGACCATCTATAAGGCTCGACTTGTCGCAAAGGGGTTTTGACAAATTCAAGGATTTGACTACGATGAGACATTCTCTCCCGTAGCGATGCTTAAGTCAGTTACGATTATGTTAGCAATTGCTGCATATTTCGATTATGAAATATGGCAGATGGATGTCAAAACTACGTTCCTCAATGGTAATATTGAAGAAGAGTTGTATATGATACAACCTAAGGGTTTTGTCGATCCTAAGGATGCTAATAAGGTATGAAAACTTCAGCGATCCATCCATGGACTGAAGCAAGCATCCCGAAGTTGGAATCTCCGCTTTGATGAGGTGATCAAAGAGTTTGGATTTGTCCAAACTTATGGAGAGGCTTGTATTTACAAGAAAGTGAGTGGGAGCAATGTGGCATTTCTGATATTATATGAGGATGACATATTATTGATTGGAAATGATATAGATCTTTTAAACAGTGTTAAAAGTTATCTAAACAGCAAATTTTCAATGAAAGACCTTGGTGAAGCATCATATATATTAGGCATTAAAATCTATAGAGATAGATCAAGGCGCCTAATTGGGCTATCGCAGAGTACATACCTTGATAAGATATTAAAGAAGTTTAATATGGACGGAAGTAAGAAGGGGTTCTTACCTATGTTGCAAGGCAAGACATTGAGTAAAACTCAAAGTCCGGCTACGGCGGAAGAAAGAGAGATGATGGATAAGATCCCCTATGCCTCGGCCATAGGCTCTATTATGTATGCCATGCTATGTACAAGACCGGATGTGGCACATACTATTAGTTTGACTAGTAGGTACCAATCCGATCCAGGTTCGGAACACTGGATAGCGGTCAAGAACATCCTCAAGTACTTGAGAAGAACTAGGGATATGTTTCTTATATACAGAGGTGAAGAAGAGCTAGTCGCTAAGTGTTATGTCGATGCTAGCTTTGACACCAATCCGGATGACTCTAAGTCTCAATCCGGATATGTATTTCTCTTGAACGGAGCAGCAGTTAGTTGGAGGAGTTCCAAACAACCTGTGGTGGCTGGATCAACGATGGAGGCGGAATATGTTGCTGCTTCAGAAGCGGCGCGGGAAGCGGTTTGGATGAAACAATTCATTATGGAACTAGGTGTGGTTCCTAGTGCATTGGACCCAATGGTGATCTATTGTGACAACAATGGAGCCATAGCCAACGCAAAGGAACTGAGGTCTCACAAGAATTCCAAGCATATTAAGCGCCAGTTTCACTCCATCCGCGAGCATGTCAAGGATGGAGATATAAAGATTTGTAAAGTACACATGGACCTAAATGTAGCAGATCCGTTGACTAAAGCTCTCCCTAGGGCAAAACATGATCAACACCAGAACTCCATGGGTGTTAGATTTATCACTATGTGAACTAGATTATTGTTTCTAGTGCAAGTGGGAGACTGAAGGAAATATGCCCTGAGAGGCCATAATAAAGTTGTTATTATGTATTCCTTATATATGATAGATGTTTATTCTGCATGCTAGAATTGTATTGGTCGGAAACATCAATACATGTGTGTTTAATAAACAAAAAGGTTTCCTAGTTATGCCTCTCTTATAGACTAGCTTGTTGATTAACAAGATGATTAAGGTTTCCTGATCATAGACATTGGATGTTGTTAATAACAAGGTCACAGCATTTGTGAAATGATGTGATGAACATTCATCCGAAGTATAGCATTACGATCAAGTCATTATGTTTATATTGCTATAACATCATACAAAGTAATCTTTATCCTTAGACCATGAGATCATGTTAATTGCTAACACCTGAAGAGTATCTTGATAACATCAAACGTCACACCATAACAGGGTGACTATAAAGATGGGTTCAGTGCTACGAAGGTGTTATGTTGAGGCTCATGGATCAAGAGTGGAATTTGTCAATCCCGATGACAGATAGATATACTCTGGGCCCTCTTGGTGATATCACATTGAGATAGCTTGCAAGCAAGTGATATGATCACTAGAATGTTATATCACAGGAACGAGAAAAGAGTGCATGTCGGTAACGAGATCAAACTAGGTATTTAGATACCGATGATCGAATCTCGGACATGTATTATATCATGAGACAAAGGGATTAAATTACAAGCGTTAAAGGTTCTCACGATCACATAAGTCATCGTTGAATATGCAGGAGTCAGTATGGATCTCCAGGTCCCGCTTCTGACTATTGATCTGAGAGGAGTCTCAATCATGTCTACATTATTCGCGAACCATAGGGTGACACACTTAAGAGTTACCGGACACCATTTTGGAGCACATATGTTTCAGACGAAAGAATTGCAAAGCGCAGGAATTGTTTCGATAGAAACTAGAAATTGTTTCGGGTGAAATTGCAGAAAGTGGTTCTGCATGTGATATTGAAATATTGCAAGGGGTTATATGTGAATGTTTGTTAATTAAAGTAACTAACAAAATTCTGAATAAATTTAATAAAAGAGTTTTATTAAATGAGAGAGCATTAAACTTGGAGAATTTTAATGCATTTAAAGTGAGGACTTCAAAAGGGAATGTGAAGAGGCATTTTAATATGGAGGGCTTACCACCACATGAATGGGGGAGGTGAGGGGTCACCCCCCCATGCGCCGGCCATGGAGAGAAGGGGCACCCCCTCCTCCTATAAAAGGCCCCTCCTCCTCCTTCTTCCACAAACCTCCTTGTGAAGGATCTCTCTCCCCCTCTAGAATTATTCCCCCATGGTCTCGGATTAGCGAGATACATGTTCCCGGTGGCATTTCGTCTGGAAGGAGTTGCTGCTTCCGCTGGATCGCTGGAGCGAGGAGGTGGAGGTTGTCTGGTGGCTTGAACGTGTGTGCGAGTACGGATGCGTTGTTGAGTTGCGGCTCTCGGACTTTCTCACGATCTTGAGATCGGCAAGTGTACGACTACATCAACCACGAGTTCCTACTCATTAACAAAACTCGTTGTCTTCGAGGGTAAGTTCTCATTGGATGTATGTCCACCCATTGCTTTGTACCTAGTAGATAGATCTTGGCGTGTAGTTCTCATCATAGGAATTTTTTTGTTTTCTATGTTGCGGACCCAACAGCCACACCACCCCCTAGCGTGGGCCAGGCCTGGCCACGCGACCAGGTGGTGTTGTGGCCCTCTGGCCCCTCTCCGTCTCGTATTCTGGCTTTGTGTCCCCCTCAGTGAAATACTGACTTTGACTTTTGTCCCGTTCAATTCCGAGAATATTCATTTTTTGACTTTCCCGGAACCAAAAACAGCAGAAAACAGGCAGCTGACACCGTGGCATCTTGTTAATAGGTTAGTCCAAGAAAGTGTATAAAAAGTACTCCAAAGTGTGGACAAAACATAAGAAAGTAGATAAAAACCAAGCATGGAACATAAAAAATTATAGATACGTTAGCAACGTATTACTGCACTACAAGACCTGAAAGCAGTACTCTCGTCCGCTCCTATCCTTGTAGCGCTGGAACCTCAATAACCGATGTTGCTCTATCTAGCTGTGACAAATAGAGTCATCAGCGTCGTCATGGTGGTGGAAAGACCAGAGGAAAAACAAGAACACCTGGTGCAGCGTCCAACTTACTACCTCAGTGAAGTCCTGTGTGAATCGAAGCAGCGGTATCCGCACTATCAAAAGCTAGCTTATGGTGTGTTCTTTGTATCTAGGAAGCTACACCATTATTTTCAGGAGCACCAAATTACCGTGGTGAGCATAGCTCCCATGAGAGACATAATTAACAACAGCGACGCTACATGACTTGTCGCAAAATGGGGAATAGAGCTTTTAACTTTCGACATTGAGTACAAACCTTGTACGACAATCAAATACCAAATCCTTGCTAACTTTGTTGCTGATTGGACAGAGACAACGGAGAATATGACCCTGCTAGAGTCGGAATACCAGACCTTGCAGTTTGACGGGTCTAAAGCACTCGGGGGCTCAGGGGCTGGCGTGGTGCTCAAATCACCCCAAGGAGATAAGCTTTTCTATGTGTTGCAGATCCACTTCATGACAACAAACAACATTGCTGAATATGAAGCATTGCTGCATGGAATCTGGATTGCGAAGGATATCGACATCCGATGACTTATGTGTTATTGAGATTCGAATCTTGTTGCTCAACAAGTGTCGGATCACTATAATGCAAACAAACACATGGCAGCATATAGGTCTGTCGTGGACGAACTATCTAAATCATTCGAAGAGTTTGAGGTTCAACACATCCCTCGAACAGAAAATGAGTAAGCAGATGCATTATCTCGAATAGGCTCTACACGGAAAAAGGTCTCGGATGGCGCTTTTTTGGAGCGCCTCAAAGTTCCCTCTATCACAGGAGTTGATGAGGAGTATCCAACCAAGTCCGACTCACCTTTAGTAGTAGTTCTGGCTATGATTTCCAGATGGACAAAACCCTACCTCGATTTCTTGGTAGATGGAAAATTACCCGAAGACGAGGTTCTGAGCCGGCAGATCGTCCGACGAGCAAAAACCTATACAATAATAAATGGTGAGTTCTATGAGCGGAGTGTATCTGGGGGTTTTCACCACTGCGTATCTCCGGAAGAAGGAGTGGAAATCCTAAGGGAAATTCATGAAGGCGAATGTGGCCATCATGCTGTAGCCAAATCTTTAGTGGAAAAAGATTTTAGACACGGATTTTTCTGGCTTACAGCTAAGGCAGATGTCGAGTGGATGGTCAAGACGTGCATAGACTGCAAAAAGTACACCAAACACACTCATGTTCCGGCTGATCAGCTGCGAACAATTCCGGTAACATGGCCCTTCGCAGTCTCGGGGCTTGACATGGTAGGACCGCTTAAACGGGCCCCAAGTGGATTTACTCACCTTTTAGTGATGGTGGATAAGTTCACGAAGTGGATTGAGGCCAAACCCGTCACAAGTTGTGATGGAGCAACAACCAGAAGATTTGTCGAGTATGTTATAATCCGATACGGTTATCCACACAGTATTATCACGGACAATGCTTAGCCCAAAATATATTGAGCCCGTTGGGGAACCCCAAGAGGAAGGTGTGATGAGCACAGCAGCAAGTTTTCCCTCAGTTATGAAACCAAGGTTATCAATCCAGTAGGAGCAAGGAAACACCCCAAAGGTGTTGCTAGCTGAACTTTGATAGGGTGCACTACCGGTGCCAGTAGCAACGTGGAGACCTGCACAACACAACCATAGAACTTTGCCCCCAACTTGCGATGAGGTTGTCTATCTCACCGGTTTTGCTGAAAACAAAGGATTAAACGTATCGAGTGGAAGAAAGTAATAGTTTGCAGAAAGTAAATAGAAAGTAGTAAAGAGTTGTAGATTGATGATAAAAGAAAGGACCGGGGTACATAGTTCACTAGTGGTGGCTCTCCTTAAGATAGATGACATGTTGGGTGAACAAATTACAGCGGGGCAATTGACAAACATCGAGAAAGCAATATGCATATACTACTCATCTTGACTCCCTTGAGATTTGATTGGGCATTACAACATTATACATAGACCGTAATCCAACTGCATCTATGACGAATAATCCACCTTCAGGTTATCATCCGAACCCACTCCAGTATTAAGTTCCAAGCAATAGATAATTGCATTATGCATTGCGTGTAAAGTAAACAATACGATTGTTCTATGAACAAAGGATTGTTGTTTTCTCCCTAGTAGCAACAACACATCTAGTACCTTAGAGATTTCTGTCACTTCCCCATATTACTAGAGGCATGAACCCACTATCGAGCACAAATACTAACTCTTGGAATTGCTAGTATCTACTTGGCCAAGATAGCTACTAACAATGGAAAGCATGCAAGATCACAAATAACAAAGACATGATAGAATCAATAATCAATCTGAAATAGCATCTCAATATCCATCGGATCCCCACAAACACAACATGTAGAATACAAATAGATGATCTTGATTATGAACGGAGCTCACAAGATCTAAACATGATAGGACAAAGGAGGAGAACCAGCCATCTAGCTACTACATGGACCCGTAGTCCAGAGATGAGCTACTCACGCATCGAAGGCTTGCATGGTGATGAAGAAGGCCTCCAGGGTGAATTCTCCCCTCCGGCAGGGTGCTGGGAAGAGCTTCAGATCCCTCCTGATCTAGGGATGGAGATGACGGCGGCTACAGACTCTTTCGTGGAATTTTGATCGGGTACTTAGGGTTTCTGTATCGAAGGCATTTTATAGGCGAAAGGGGAGGCCGAGGGGGTGCCTAGGGCGGCCAGACCACCCCCTAGCGCGAGCCAGGCTGGGCCATGCGGCCAGGTGGTGTAGCGGCCCCCTGGCCCCTCTCCGTCTCGTATTCTCGCTCCTTGTGTCCCTCGGTGAAAAACTGACTTTGGCTTTTGTCCCGTCCAATTCCGAGAATATTTATTTTCTAACTTTCCTGGAACAAAAAATAGCAGAAAACAGGCAACTGGCACTGTGGCTCTTGTTAATAGGTTAGTCCAAGAAAGTGTATAGAAAGTACTCCAGAGTGTGGACAAAACATAAGAAAGTAGATAAAACCAAGCATGGAACATCAAAAATTATGGATACGTTAGCAACGCATCAACATCCCCAAGCTTAACTCCTGCTCGTCCTCGAGTAGGTAAGTGATAAAAAGAAAGAATAATTTTTGAGGTGACATGCACCATCATAAAATTGATCAAAGTATTTGTAAAACATTGATAGCTGGGATCATAGTACTTCAATCATAACATGAAAGAAAAAGTTCTAACAATAAGGCAAAGCAACTATGTTGCAACATGAAAAGGCACAAACAAAAGATTCATGAATAACAATGCTTTGCAAGAAGTTTGTTTGTTTCACATAAAGAAAACATAGCATAGTAGCATTCAGCTTGTCCCTCATAGAGTAGCAAACATAAATGCATAGGACACCTTCAAAGTTCATAAGAGTGACTAGATACAAATAGTTTAAAACAAGCAATATCAAAGCTATGCATCAATCAATACGTCTTGGGACAATGCACATAGAACTAAGAATGGCCACTATGCTCTCAAAGTATGTGCATAAAGATAGAAGGTGGAGACTCAACATAAAAGTAAAAGAAAAGCCTTCATAGAACGAAGTAGGGATTCAAGTTTCATAAAGAGCTTCCAAAAATTATGGTACTTATTAGCTTTTAGCTCTGATTGCCCATATCATAATCATCTTGAAGGTGATTAACATTAAAGTGACACAACTAATAGGATATGCTTGACAAGTTATAAGCCGAAATCTCATGGCCCTTACTTACGAAGACCGAACCTCATGCTACTCAACTTTAGTCACAAGTAAGCTCTTGTCATTGTAAGTACATATGTATCATAGAGAACCGCCAGCGGGGTACCCTTGCACATGATACAAGAGTTATCCCATAATCAAAATGACAAGGCAAGCGGACAATGAGCATCTCAACGATCTTTTTATTTGCTATTTGCATCTCAATGATCTTACGAGTTCCCCTTTTATTTCACACTGCCGGGATCCATAAGCAAAAGAACATGATATCAACGGGTTACAAAGTACAAGTGCAATGTTGAAAGCGTTCCCCAAGATACATGGTTCTGCTAACATCAACTTATAAAGTGCAAGCATATACACAACAAAGATGGACGCAATGATTCAAGTTTATTAAATACATGAAAAGTAAAGTGTGCCATCAAGTTCGTGAGAGCTTTAATCACTAGTTTTCTCATAACAAGTTGAATTCGGAAGGTAGACAAAAACATGAATATACTTGGAATAACATATGCTCATAGGTAGGTATGGTGGACTCTTTGGAATAACTTGGTTTTAGAAGTTGGATGCATGAGTGGAACTCACACTTGGTTATGGAGACTACCAAAAGACTGGGAGCGACCAACTAAGAGAGCAATAATGGCCATAATCATGCTGATTGACAAAACATCATTAATCAAAGCATAGAGTGATACTACAAGTTGAAAACTAAAGGATCATAAAGGCTATGGTGACTTGGGATAGTCATAACATGTTGTGAGCATGCGCCAAGTCAACCCAAATAAAGCATCAAAGGAGAATACCACAATACTATGCTTTAATCTGCTAAAACAATGCATGATTCTTCCAAGGCACATTAAGCAATCTCAATTGTTTATAACATGTCATGCTACAGCAAAGAATACTAAGCATAAAGCCAAAACAAATTCAAGCATGGCATGACAAAGCATAGGCCACAGTCAAAAACAAGCTCTCTTTACCACTTAAGCAAGAACTTTCCTACTCTTTTCCAATCCAACCCAAACTATTTGAAAACCAATGCATGAAAGAGGGGGTCCAACCAATTTATTCAGCAAATTAAGAAAACCAAGAAAACAAAAACCAAAAATAAAAAATAAAAAGAAGACGCTCCAAGAATAACACAACTGTGCAAGAAACAAGAAAAATGAAGTGTTTGGAAGGAACCTGGAATTTTTATTGATGAAGAAGGGGATGCCTTGGGCATCCCCAAGCTTTGACGCTTGTACTTCTTGGATATTTCTTGGGGTGAAACGGGGTGGCATCCCCAAGCTTGAGCTTTAGTCCATCCTTCATCTTATTACTCATTCCTGCCATACACCTGAAATTTTTTCCTTCATACAAAACTTCACACAATCTTTATTAGCAACATTAGTGCACTCAAGATAATAGGTCTTTGGGTTCAGTTACAACACCAATAAAACATCCATTAAAACACAAGCTACTGTATCACTTCCCTCAAAAAGCTCAATTCCCCAAAAGAACTCAAAAAGGAACCAACAAGAAGCAAATGCAAATAAAGGCAGAAATCTGTCAAAACAGACCAGCAGGTAAAGACGAATTTTTTCGAAGACCTTCTGTTGCTCAAATCGGAAAGTGTTGAACTAACGAAATTTATATAACAACCTGGGGCAGAAGCAAAAAAATTCACGCCTCAAAAGGACGTACAGATATTTTACACGAATTTTTACGGTGAAGCACAGAAATCTGTTTCAGGACAGCAACTTTCCAATCATTACTTCTCTCTCATTAGATGTTGTGGAAATGGCCACGGCAGTCGATGCTACTGGCAGCGATTGATTGTAACATGAGGAAGAGCTGGCAGCCATCTACAGTGCGAGATGGGGGCGGATGCACATGGTTTACCTAGGTTCGGCCCCCGGAGGGTAAAGACCTACTCCTGCTAGATTGGATTAATGGAGAGAGAGTTACAGGGGTGGCGAGCTCGGCGTCTAAGTAGCGAGTCGCTTGAGGGGGTGTATGATGGAACGTAAGTCCTCAAGGTACCCTAGGGAGGTTTATATATGAGGCACCTCGCTAGGGTTTACAGTGTACCACCGAACAAGATATGGATTTGGAGGCTTTTGACCTAATCCGACTGGGCTTCAAGTACACTTCTGGGCCTTCAGTCTCCAGTCGCCAGGCATTCTCCCACGTCGCATTCCAGTTGCCATCCTTCAGGCCCACTCGCAGACCTTTCGGCCCAATCGGAACGTCCTGCAGGGCATACCCCCTTTGGCATATCCCCATCAGTAGTCCCCGAGGCCATTGTTGATTCAGGCGCAGGTGTCCTTTTGGCGGTCGAAGTAGGCGAGCCCAATTTGGACGTCCAGCCGAGTCGGCGATGGACTCCACTAAAACCGAGGAAATTTTTCCAGGCTTCCATTCGCCGCTCCAGCGAATGTCACTGCTGCCAAGTCGCTGCTTCAGCGAGTGGAGAGGACTTGCGGGTAGCGAGTGGAATGGAGGAGTTGGACCATCAATCTGGTCAAACTATCCGTTGGATATTCCAACGGTAACTTCGGCATAATTACCACAGGTAACTGATACATTGCAAATGTATCTATAATTTTTGATGTTCCATGCTTGGTTTTATCTACTTTCTTGTGTTTTGTCCACACTTTGGAGTACTTTTCATATGATTTCTTGGACTAACCTATTAATAAGAGCCACAGTGCCAGCTGCCTGTTTTCTGCTGTTTTTGGTTCCAGGAAAGTCAGAAAATGAATATTCTCAGAATTAGACGGGACAAAAGCCAAAGTGCCTATTTTTCCGGAAGTCATCAGATGCCAGAATACGAGACGGAGATGGGCTGGGGGCCGGCCACACCACCTGGCCCGCGCCAGGGGGTGGTCTAGCCGACCCCAGCACCCCCTCGGCCTCTCCTTCTGCATATAAGATTCCCTCGGGACAAAAACCCTAAGTACCTGATCAAAAATCCACGAAAAAGTCTATAGCTGCCATCATCTCCATCCCTAGATCGGGAGGGATCTGAAGCTCTTCCCGGCACCCTGCCAAAGAGGGGAATTCACCCTGGAGGCCTTCTTCATCATCATGCAATCCTCCGGTGTGATGCGTGAGTAGTTCATCTCTGGACTACGGGTCCATGTATTAGCTAGATGGCTGGTTCTCCTCCTTTGTGCTTTCATGTCTAGATCTTGTGAGCTCCGTTCATGATCAAGATCATCTATTTGTAATTCTGCTTGTTGTGTTTGCGGGGATCCGATGGATATTGAGATGCTATTTCAAATTGATTATTGATTCTATCATGTCTTTGTTATTTGTGATCTTGCATGCTTTCCGTTGTTAGTAGCTATCTTGGCCAAGTAGATGCTAGCAACTCCAAGAGTTAGTATTTATGCTCGATAGTGGGTTCATGCCTCTAGTAATCTGGGGAAGTGATAGAAATCTCTAAGGTACTAGATGTGTTGTTGCTACTAGGGAGAAAACAACAATCCTTTGTTCATAGAACAATCGTATTGTTCATATTACATGCAATTCATAAAGCAATAATCTATTGCTTGCAACTTAATACTGGAGGGGGTTCAGATGATAACCTGAAGGTACATTATTAGTCATAGATGTAGTTGGATGGCGGTCTATGTATAATGTTGTAATGCCCAATCAAGTTCCAAAGGAGTCAAGATGATTAGTATATGAATGTATTGCTTTCTCGATGTTTGTCAATTGCCCCGCTGTAATTTGTTCACCTAGCATGTTATCTATCTTAAGGAGAGCCACCTCTAGTGAACTATGGATCCCGGTCCTTTCTTTTACATACAATCTACAAACTGTTTACTGCTTTATGCTTACTTTCTGCAAAGTTTTACTTCCTTCCATTCGATACGTTTAATCCTTTGTTTTCAGCAAAACCGGTGAGATTGACAACCTCATCGCAAGTTGGGGACAAAGTTCTGTGGTTGTGTTGTGCAGGTCTCCACGTTGCTACTAGCACCGGTAGTGCGCCCTGCCAAGGCTCAGCTAGCAACACCTTTGGGGTGTTTCCTTGCTCCTACTGGTTCGATTAAACCTTGGTTTCATAACTGAGGGAAACTTGTTGCTGTTCTCATCATACCTTCCTCTCGGGGTTCCCCAACGAGCTTGTTAATACACGAGCCATCAAGCACTTTTATGGCGCCGTTGCCGGGGAGTCAAGGACATCTTCACAAGGGGAGTCCCTCATAACCAATCTCTTTACTTTGTTATTTTTGTTTTGCTTTGTCTGCTTGTTTTGTTATCAAAAACACACAAAAAATAGTTTTACAAGTTTGCTTTCTTATTTGAAAACACAAAAAATGACTACTCTTGAAAACACTAAGTTGTGTGACTTCACTAGCACCAACAACAATGATTTTATGAGCACACCTATTTCTCCACCTGTGCTTGAAGATACTTTCTTTGAGACAAAACCTCCTTTACTCAATCTTGTTATGAGAGAATAATTTTCTGGTATTGGTAATGAAGATGCTGCTGCCCATCTAAATAACTTTGTTGAACTTTGTGAGATGCAAAAGCATAGGGATATAGATGGTGATATTATTAAGCTGAAATTGTTTCCTTTCTCTTTGAAAGGAAAAGCTAAAGAATGGTTGAATTCCTTAACTAGGAATAGTATTGATTCTTGGACTAAATGCAAGGATGATTTCGTTGGAAAATACTATCCTCCTGCTAAGAAGTGAAAAAATGAAGTTTAAACAGTCTGATAATTAACATGTTGCTCAAGCTTGGGAAAGAATGAAATCTTTGGTAAAGAATTGTCCCACTCATGGACTGACTGCTTGGATGATCATACAAACTTTTTATGCAGGATTGAACTACTCTTCAAGGAACCTATTGGACTCTACTGCTGGAGGTACCTTTATGACCATTACTTTGGGTGCTGCAACAAAGCTTCTGGATAATATGATGGTTAACTATTCTGAATGACATACTGAAAGAGCTCCACAAGGTAAGAAGGTAAATTCTATTGAAGAAACCTCCTCCTTGAGTGATAAAATTGATATTATTATGTCTATGCTTGTTAATGGGAAAGCCCATATTGATCCAAATAATGTCTCTTTAGCTTCTTTGGTTGCTCAAGAAGAGCAAGTTGATGTGAATTTCATAAGAAATAATAATTTTGGCAATAATGCTTATAGGAGTAATTTTGGTAACAACAATTATAAGCCATATCCTCCCAACAATGGTAATGCTTATGGAAGTTCCTACAACAATAATAGGAGTGCCCCCTCTGAACTTGAAGTTATGCTTAAGGACTTTATTAGTAAGAAAACTGCTTTCAATAAAACTATTGAGGAAAAACTCTCTAATGCTGAAAGAAATATAGCATCTTTGGCTGAAGCTCAATCTTCTTTGAATAAAATGGCTGCTAAACCTGAAACTAATGATAATCCCTTTGCAGCTACTAATGCCATACAAGTAAGAATTGATGAAAATGTTAGACTATTAGATGAATTGCATGCTAAGTGGGAAAGAGAAGTTGAAATTGCTAGAAACATTAGTGTTTCTACTATCACCACCTCTAGTGTTGAGGCTAGTAATAGTTCTACTACTTTGGATGATAAAGTTGATTTTGATCTTGATGGTTGCAATATCTCTGAAGTTATTAAGTTCCTACAAAAGCTTGCTAAAAGTCCTAATGCTAGTGCTATGAACATGGCCTTTACAAAACACATTACTGATGATCTCATAAAGATTAAAGAAGAAAAGATGAAACATAAAGCTTCTATTCCTATAAAACAAGAAGATGGTTGGGAACCCATCATTAATATGAAAGTGAATGACTTTGATTTCAAAGCTTTATGTGATCTTGATAGTAGTGTTTCTATTATGCCTAGAAGGATTTATGATATGCTTGATTTGCCTCCACTTGAAGATTGTTATTTGAATGTCCCACTTGATGATAATGCTAAAAAGAAACTCATGGGGAGTCTTAATGATGTTCTTATTATGGTTAACAATGCCTAAGTCCCCGTTGATTTCTATGTTTTGGATGTTGAATGCAATGCTTCTTGTCCTATTACTTTGGGAAGACCTTTTCTTAGAACTGTTGGTGCCATTATTGATATGAAAGAAGGCACCATTAAATATCAACTCCCACTCAAGAAAGGTATAGAACAGTTCTCTAAGAAGAGAGATAAGATTTCTTTTGCTTCTCCTATAAAAACAAAATTTGGTCTTAATGCTTCTTCATTTGAGAACACTTGATTCTTTTTCTTGCTTCTTATGCATAACTTAAAGGCGTGAAAGAAAAGTACTTATTGGAAGATAACCCAAAAGTTTTAGTTGAGTCTTGGAAGTTATTCAGTAATAACCGCTCCGTATCCTTTTTATTTGATTTTTGTGCCAAGAGTAACCTCTAATGAGAGAGAAGTAATGATTGGGAAAGTTGCTGTCCTGAAACAGATTTATGTGCTTCACCGTAAAAATTCGTGTAAAATCTCTGAACGTCTTTTTGAGGCGTGAATTTTTCTGCTTCTGCCCCAGGTTGTTATCTAACTTTCGTTAGTTCAACAATTTTTGATTTGAGCAACAGAAGGTCTTCGACAAAATTCGTCTTTACCTGCTGGTCTGTTTTGACAGATTTCTGCCATTTTCTGCATTTACTTCTTGTTGGTTCCTTTTTGAGTTCTTTTGGGGAATTGAGCTTTTTGAGGGGAGTGCTTCAGTAGCTAGTGTTCTAATGGAAGTTTATTTGGTGTTGGAACTGAACCTTAAGACTTATTATCTTGAGTGCACTAATGTTGCTAATAAAGATTGTGTGAAGTTTTGTATGAAGGAAAATTTTCTTCCAAACGCTTCATTTTTATTGTTTCATGCATAGTTGTGTTGTTCTTGGGGCATCTTCTTTTTTGTTTTTGTTTTGGTTTTTCGTTTGATTTTGTTTGCTTAGTTTTCTGAATAAATTGGTTGGACCCCCTCTTTCATACATTGGTTTTCAAATAGTTTGGTTTGGATTGAAAAAGAGTAGGAAAGTTCATGCTTATGTGGTAAAAAGAGCTCGTTTTTGACTGTGGCCTATGCTTTGTCATGCCATGCTTGATATTGTTTTGGCTTTATTCTTAGTATTCTTTGCTGTAGCATGACTTGTTATAAACAATTGAGATTGCTTAATGTGCCTTGGATGAATCATGCGTTGTTTTAGCATATTAAAGCATAGTATAGTGGTATTCTCCTTTGATGCTTTATTTGGGTTGACTTGGCACATGGTCACACCATGTTATGACTATCTCAAGTCACCATAGCCTTTATGATCCTTTAGTTTTCAACTTTTAGTATCACTTTATGCTTTGATCAATGATGTTTTGTCGCTCTGCATGATTATGGCCATTATTGCTCTCTTAGTTTGTCGCTCCCAGTCTTTTGCTAGCCTCCGCAACCAAGTATGAGTTCCACTCATGCATCCTACTCCCTAAACCAAGTTATTCCAAAGAGTCCACCATACCTACCTACTAGCTTATGCTATTCCAAGTATATTCATTCTTTTGTTTACCTTCCAAATTAAACTTATTATGAGAAAACTAGTGATTAAAGCTCTCACGAACTTGATGACACACTTTACTTTTCTTGCCGTTAATAAACTTGAACCATTGTGTCGTCTATGTTGTATATGCTTGCACTTATTTGTTGGCAATTAGCAGAACCATGCTGTCATGGGGAACGCTTTCAACATTGCACGGGTACATGTACCTAGTTGATATCCTGCTCTTTTGTATATGGATGTCGTCGGTGTGAAATGAAAGGGGAGCTTGTAAGTCCATGGAGTTATGCATATGTGTTAGAGAAACGCCTGGGCCGCTGGTCTAATCCATGCTGACATGGTGGAAACCTGCAGCGTAGCCATAATGAGCTGTCTATGAAGCATTCTTCTTATCAAAAAAGAGTCCTATATTGAGAAAAAAGAGAAAAAGAAAAAAGAGATTATGAAAAGAGGAAAGAGAGAAAAAAGCACCATATTCCCATGGTAAATAAGAAGATTTCTGAGATGCTCGTTGTCTGCTTGCCTTGTCATTTTGATATGGGGATTCTTCCGTATCATCGGTCAAGGGGTACCCCGTTGGCGGTTCTCTATGATACACATGTACTTACAATGAAAATAACTTACCAGTGACTAAACTTGAGTAGCATGAGGAGCGGCCCTCGTATACAAGGGACATGAGATTTCTAACTTATACTTCGTCAAGCATGTACACCATAGTTTCTTCACTTTAACCTTAATCACTTGAAGATGCTTATGATAGGGGCAATGAGAGATGAAAGCTATTAAGTACCATAATTTTTGGAAGCTCTTTATGAAACTTGAATCTCTGCTTCCTTCTATGAAGGCCTTTCTTCCACCATTTTATTGAGTCTCCACCTTCTACCTTTATGCACCTGCTTTGAGAGCATAGTGGTCATTCTTAGTTCTATGTGCATTGTCCCAAGACTAGTTGATTGATGCATACCTTGATATTTCTTGTTTTAAACTATTTGTATCTAGTCACTCTTATGAACTTTGAAGGTGTCCTATGCAATTTTATTTGCTACTCTATGAGGGACAAGCTAAATACTATTATGCTATGTTTTCTTTATGTGAAACAAACAAACGTCTTGCAAAGCATTGTTATTCATGAATCTTTTGTTTGTGCCTTTTCATGTTGCATCATAGTTTCTTTGTCTTATTGCTAGAACTTTGTCTTTCATGTTATGATTTAAGTACTATGATCCCAGCGTTGAATGTTTTACATATACTTTGATCAAGTCTTTGATGGTGCATGTCACCTCAAAAATTATTCTTTCTTTTTATCACTTACCTACTCGAGGACGAACAGGAGTTAAGCTTGGGGATGTTGATACATTGCAAATGTATCTATAATTTTTGATGTTCCATGCTTGGTTTTATCCACTTTCTTGTGTTTTGTCCACACTTTGGAGTACTTTTCATATGATTTCTTGGACTAACCTATTAACAAGAGCCATAGTGCCAGCTGCCTGTTTTCTGCTATTTTTGGTTCCAGGAAAGTCAGAAAATGAATATTCTCGGAATTGGACGGGACAAAAGCCAAAATGCCTATTTTTCCGGAAGTCATCAGATGCCAGAATACGAGACGGAGAAGGGCTGGGGGCCGGCCACACCACCTGGCCACGCAGCCAGGCCTGGCCCGCACCAGGGGGTGGTCTGGCCGACCCCAGCACCCCCTCGGCCTCTCCTTCCACCTATAAGATTCCCTCGGGACGAAAACCCTAAGTACCCGATCAAAAATCCACGAAAAAGTCTGTAGCTGCCGTCATCTCCATCCCTAGACCGGAGGGATCTGAAGATCTTCCCAGCACCCTACCGGAGAGGGGAATTCACCCTGGGGCCTTCTTCATCATCATGCAAGCCTCCGGTGTGATGCGTGAGTAGTTCATCTCTGGACTACGGGTCCATGTAGTAGCTAGATGGCTGGTTCTCCTCCTTTGTGCTTTCATGTCTAGATCTTGTGAGCTCCGTTCATGATCAAGATCATCTATTTGTAATTCTGCATGTTGTGTTTGCGGGGATCCGATGGATATTGAGATGCTATTTTAGATTGATTATTGATTCTATCATGTCTTTGTTATTTGTGATCTTGCATGCTTTCCGTTGTTATTAGCTATCTTGGCCAAGTAGATGCTAGCAACTCCAAGAGTTAGTATTTATGCTCGATAGTGGGTTCATGCCTCTGGTAATCTGGGGAAGTGACAGAAATCTCTAAGGTACTAGATGTGTTGTTGCTACTAGGGAGAAAACAACAATCCTTTGTTCGTACAACGATCGTATGGTTTACATTACATGCAATTCGTAAAGCAATAATCTGTTGCTTACAACTTAATACTGGAGGGGGTTCAGATGATAACCTGAATGTGGATTATTAGTCATAGATGCAGTTGGATGGCGGTCTATGTATTATGTTGTAATGCCCAATCAAGTTCCAAAGGAGTCAAGATGATTAGTATATGCATGTATTGCTTTCTTGATGTTTGTCAATTGCCCCGTTGTAATTTCTTCACCCAGCATGTTATCTATCTTAAGGGGAGCCACCTCTAGTGAACTATGGATCCCGGTCCTTTCCTTTACATGCAATCTACAAACTGTTTACTGTTTTATGTTTACTTTCTACAAAGTTTTACTTCCTTCCATTCGATACGTTTAATCCTTTGTTTTCAGAAAAACTGGTGAGATTGACAACCTCATCGCAAGTTGGGGACAAAGTTCTGTGGTTGTGTTGTGCAGGTCTCCACGTTGCTACTAGCACTGGTAGTGTGCCCTGCCAAGGCTCATCTAGCAACACCTTTGGGGTGTTTCCTTGCTCCTACTGGTTCAATTAAACCTTGGTTTCATAACTGAGGGAAACTTGCTGCTGTGCTCATCATACCTTCCTCTTGGGGTTCCCCAACGAGCTTGTTAATACACGAGCCATTAGTAACGGCTACTCCGAATTTGGTGGGTAGCGTTCCTTTATAAGGGGAGTGGCGAATCAGCTCTGCAGATCCTTCCCTGCATTCTTCATTCTCCCACATTCATTCTTTCTGCCTTCCTTCGATTCGATCCTTCCGCACCGAGCGACTCCACATCCTTCCCGATGGCGCCTCCCAAAGGCTCATGGGGGAAATCCAAGTGCACCACGACCCAGCTCAAGTCCTTCGAGGATGCCGGAGTCCTCCGCAAGGGGAACTAGCGGGTGCCCCCTCCCTCCGAGACCGAGCCGAAACCGCGAGCTGGCGAATTCATTTGTTTCCCCAGCCATCTAGAGAGAGGTTTGGGGTTTCCCACCTCGCTCTTCTTCCGGCGCTTCTACGCGTATTACGCAATCAAGCCGTCGGATCTTTGCCCGCACAACATCGAGCAGCTGGCGATCTTCGTTGCCTTCTACGAGTGCTACCTCGGCTGCAGGCCGTATTTTCTGCTGTGGCTGGAGCTCTTCCACGGCCGCATCGGGCGCGAGGCGTCCAGCGGGTTGATGTTGGCGTCCGGCGGTGTCACGTTCCAACTGAAACCCAAGGCCAACTTCATCAAGCTCCTTCTGCCGAAGAAAGCCGCCAGCGAGTGGAAGAAGAGCTGGTTCTATGTGAGGGAATCCACTCCCTCTGGCGAGGTGGCGCTTCCCGAATTCATCGCCGAAAGGAGCGAGCCTCGCGGGTGGCGCCGAAGAAGCTCCCCGAAGACCAGAAGATGGCCGTCGTGGAGACGATGGACCAGATCCAGAGGTTGAAGGACCAGGGGTTGATTTCGATCAACCTTTACAACTGCTGGCTCGGGCGGCGTCTGGTTCCGCTAGCAGCTCGGCTGCATTGGATGTACGAGTATAGCGGAAAGCACGACCCCTACCGAACCAGCAAGGAGTCGTGGGAGGCCGAAGACTACAAGGACGCCCTGAAAAAGATTACTGACACGGAGTTCACCATCGTATCGGTCGAGCTCGCCTCGTATATTCCCATGAAGAATGAAGCCCCCACGGTAAGTTTTCTCTCCGGTCGCCATTCCCGCAATGTAATTTGCAGTCGCATCATTTGGTATTCACTCGTTGTTGTTCTCAGCTGTTCCAGGTGTTGGAAGGCTGGCTCCCTCCGCTCGATGAAGAGGTTCCCCGGGAACTCAAAGAGGCCTCCGAAGGAGACTCCTCCGAAAGCGATGACGAGGAGGAGGAGGTTCCTCCCCCAGTACCTACGGCTTATAAGACTCGCATGCAGAAACAGCGCGAGTTCGAGGCGAGCCGCAGCCTCACTGAACACGAAGGAGGCGACGAGATCGCGCAGGAGCACATGTCCTAGTGCACGGCCACGCCGTCGAAGCCCGCGCGCAAACCTAAGTCGCCAGCGAAGAAGCCAACGTCGCCATCCAAGTCGGCAGTGGTGTTCGAGTCAGATGATGACTCTGACGATGAAGACACTCCCGAAATTTCGCACAAGGCCCCAGAGGATGTGGTTCCGATGAAGGGGTTGGAGGGCGAGGACACCGAAGCGGCGGTAGAGGTTCCCCTGGCAGTGATTGCGCCAACGGTTTCGAGGGTTCCAAGCTAGGAGGCGGTTGAGGCCGCAACGTCGAAGTCGCCGCAGCCATTGAGAGCGGCCGCGTCTTCGGAGCCAGAAATTCCGGCGACCGTGGCTTCGTCGTCGAGGAAGCCCGTGGTGTCGTGGGCTTCAGACGTCTTTGAGAGGGGGCTCACACGCAAGCTGGGTCCAAAATTGGATAAGCCCGCCCACATCAGCACCGGGCTGCGCGTTCTCCCAGTCGCCAAGTAAGCCTTGAACTTTCCATTCCGAGTTGTGTTCCGTTTTTGTGTCGTCTTTGCGTTGATTTTTCCATTTTGACAGGTCTGGAGTCAAAAAGATCGGCTACCCTTCGGTGGCAAAGATTCCACCGACCACCACCACAGGAGAAGGCAACCTCCCCAAGAAGAGCAAGTCTGCTGACGACGCAGCGACCATGGAGGGCGCGAAGAGGCAAAAAGGCGGTGCCGATGATTCCGTCGAGATGACTAGCGCCAAGGGGAGCGACCCCGCTGTAGTCGTCGAAGAGGTGGTGGCTGCGCAGTCGGAGCCAGTCGCCCCTGCGACGGGAGCGCCGACTCCAGCGACCAGTGCCCCAGCTAGAGCGTCGGTGATGTTCCCTCGCTTCATGGCGAGGGGGTTCCCAGGCGTAGTGGACAACCAGTCTTCGCAGAGCCCGGAGGTCGTCGATGGAGACATTGGATCTCGTCGTTGGTGCACCTCCTTCACGATCCCGTTGACTGACGCCGGCGAGCTTCACAAAATGCTTGGCGCTGCCATTCAGGTACGTCTAGTCCCTGACATGCGCTACAGTAACACCCGCATCACCGGCAAGCGCCGCACGGACGGGTGAGTCGACTTCGTTTCCAACCCTGACTGAAGGCCCAGGACGGCGACTCCAATGCAAAGCCCATTAGTGCACTTGTAAATCCTAACTGGCTGCATATATAAAACCATCAGGGGCACCCCACGGGGGGCACATCATATTAGATCTCATTAGACAGATCCATCTCTCCACAACATATTATATCTAGTCTCCCCCTCTGCCTCCGACGGCTCCATGTAAACCAATCTATGATCATATACTAGATTGACAGCAGGACGTAGCGATCCTCCACCGAGGGGACGTGAACCTGGGTACGTCGTGTGCCAATCTCGCTCCCAGATTCTCCTACGTCGCTTTGCCCTTTCCTCTACGTAAGCTACCCTGTAGCATCTGCCGTGGTCAATTCCATAACAGTTGGCGCCCACCGTGGGGCAAGCGGTGCTTCGAGGTGATGATCTGGGTGGGATCCCTCGCCGTTGCCGGCGGCCAGATTGCATCTCGCATGCCGTATGAGAAAAGCCGATCGATCCGATCCAGCTGTGGCAGCTGGCGCGGAGCAAGCACGGTCAGCTCAGAAATTTTTGCGGCACACGCACATATGCGGATGACGAACTGATTGTTCTATCTACCTTTGATTTAATTATTTTATTAATTCATTATTCTATTTTGATATAAAGTTTATCTGATTCGTTTTTCATGGTGGCGCCAGATCACGACCGTTTTGCCCATCACCCAGCGATAAACCGTGTTGCCGTCGAACGCGACTACAATTTTGCTATAGTCGGCTCGGCAAAACCAATCTGCCTGCAGACTTCTTGATCGTCCATGCGAGAGTGAGAAAAATAAAGCTTTGGGGCCGTCCATGCGAGAGTGAGAAAAATAAAGCTTTGGGGCGTTGTTGTCTCGTCCGGTGATCAGGAAGGCAAGCCGCCCACGTGAAGCCTGCGATTCCACTCCTTGAAACAGGAAGGCAACATGCTCATGCTTAATCGCATGGGACATTAACTAATAGTTCTTTTTCCATTCAATCTTATATCTCTCATGCACTGATCAACATTTGAATAAATTATTTTGTTTTGGACCTAATTATTTGCACCTTGTTTTGGAGTACATGCGACTACACAGCATGAATTGAGAAGACGAGTGCGTGTGTCAGGCGTTGGCCCCGGCCGTGGTCCTTCGTTTTCTCGGCCGCAACTCTACGCTCGGGGTGTTCCTAAATTCAGATTCAACGACCTCAAAGGCTAACAGCCGTAAGCTGTTTGACGGCAGGCTTGTACGCGCTTCAATGACCGTCCAGCGACCTCAGCGCCAGGTTCTATTTTTCTTATTATTTGCCTTGTTTTATAAATTTCAATCTACAAATATTTTCCTCCCGTTTGTACTATTTTTGGATACAGATTTATCAATCCAGATCATGTCAAAAAGTCAGTACAATTGCAATGCGGATGTCGCTGAGACAACTCCGCCCGACTACACGTGTGCCGCCGCGTGACCTAGTCCGCCTCTTCCACTGTGTCGGCCATGTTAGCCACGTTGACTCCTTACGGCTAAACACCGCATTTGGATGCTCGGGGACTCTCCCACAGCAAACTCGCCATGGTCGCGGACTCGTTATGTTTGGCGACTCGTCCGCCGCAAACTCACCCTGGTCGCGGATTCTCCATACTTGGCGATTCTCTCGCCGCGAACTCGCCACGTTCGCCGACTCGCCCATCGCCGACTCGCCACGCTACCGGCCAAACGCCACTCAACTTCGCCTTAGCGCGACCTCCGTCCGCCGCGTCGACCCCATGTCCGCCGCGTCGACTTCGCCCTAGTGCGACCTCCGTTCGCCGTGTCGACCCCGTATTCGCCGCGTCGACTTTGCCCTAGCGCAACCTCCGTCCACCGCGTCGACCCTATGTTCGCCGTGTCGACTTCGACCTAGCGCGACCCCGTGTCCACCGCGTCGACCCCGTGTCCGCCACGTCGACTTCGCCCTAACGCGACCTACGTCCGTCACGTCGACTTCGCCAAAGAGCGACCTACGTCCATCGCGTCGACCCCGTATCTGCCGCGTCGACTTCGCCCTAGAGCGACCTCCGTCCACCGCGTCGACCCTATGTCCGCCGTGTCAACTTCGCCCTAGCGTGACCTCCATCCGCCGCGTCGACCCCGTGTTCGCCGCGTTGACTTTGCCAAAGCGCGACCTACGTCTGCCGCGTCGACCCCGTGTCCGCCGCATCGACTTCTCCCTAGAGCGACCTCCGTCCCCCGCGTTGACCCTATGTCTGCCGTGTCGACTTCGCCCTAGCTCGACCTCCGTCCGCCGCATCGACCCCGTGTCCGCCGCGTCGACTTCTCCCTAGCGCGACCTACGTCCGCCGCGTCGACCCCGTGTTCGCCGCGTCGACTTCGCCAAAGCGCGACCTACGTCCGCCGCGTCGATCGTGTGTCCGCCGCGTCGACTTTGACAAAGCACGACCATACGTCCGCCACGTCGACCCCGTGTCCGCCGACTCTTTCCTCTATGCCGAATGCGTATGTCATGCCTTCTAAGGGACCTTCATCATCCGAGTCGCCAGAGAGGGTCGCATGCCACGCTGCATGGACTCACCATTGGGTGTCTCTTCCCCGGAAAAAATCAATTTGCCTTTGTCAACCTTTGAAAGAGCGACTCGCAATGGCCAAGTAGTGGGGACGAGGACTCGCAAACCGAGCCTCGAATCGTCCATGAAAAACGCTACGAGAGCCATCATTGGAGTCGCCTTGCTCGACTGGCCTTCCGGGCCAAGACAAATGGCAGTGCTACACAAACAGCACCATGTCCTCCTCAACCTTAGAAAGTGTGACTCGCACGGCCAAGTACTGCGGACGAGGACTCGCAAACCGAGCCTCGGATCATCCAGGAAGAACGCTAAGCCGAGAGCCATCTTTGGAGTCGCCATGCAACTGACCCCCCGGGTCAAGATGAGAGACTCGCTAACAAAAACAGCGCAATCAACGTCATCGTGGACTCGCAGTCATCGCAGACTCGCCACACTCGGGGACTCTCCCCTTGCGGACTCGCAATAATCATGGACTCGCCACACTCGGGGACTCTCCCCTCATGGACTCGCTCACCGCAAACTCTTCCCACGCGGACTCTCCATGCTCGGCAACAACCACTACTATTTTCAGAATATGCATCTCTAAAGAGCCTCAAGTCGCCTCTACAAGCCCACTCGAGCCTCGGGGACTACTCCTAGGCATACTGCGTGTTCGCGTGGTTCCACGACCGTGGCTGGCTACGCTCGGGGACTCGCCACCACGGACTCACCCTCGCGTACTCAACACGCTCGGGGACTTGCCACCACGGACTCGCCCTTCCGTACTCAATACGCTCGGGGACTCGCCACCGCGGACTCGCCCTTGCGTACTCGCCACGCGGGGACTCACCACCACGGACTCACCCTCACGTACTCAACACGCTCGGGGACTCGCCACCGTGGACTCACCCTTGCGTACTCACCACGCTCGGGGACTCGCCACCGCGGACTCGCCCTCGCTCGCGTACTCAACACGCTCGAGGACTCGCCACCCCGGACTCGCCCTCGCGTACTCAACACGCTCGGGGACTCGCCATCACGGACTCGCCCTCGCGTACTCAAAACGCTCGGGGACTCGCCACCGTGGACTCGCCCTCGCGTACTTAATACGCTCGGGGACTCGCCACCGCGGACTCGCCCTCGCTCGCGTACTCAACACGCTCAGGGACTCGCCATCGCGGACACGCCCACGCGTACTCAACACGCTCGGGGACTCACCATTGCGGACTCGCCCTTGCGTACTCGCCACGCTCGGGGACTCGCCACCACGGACTCGCCCTCGCATACTCGCCACGCTCGGGGACTCGCCACCACAGACTCGCCCTCGCATACTCGCCACGCTCGGGGACTCGCCACCGCGGACTCGCCCTCTTGAACTCACCACCGTGGACTCGCCCTCGCGTATTCCCCAGCACCGACTTGGCGACTTCACCATCAATGATTTGGTGGCCTGCACGTCCTCTACGAGAGCAAGTTGACAAGGCGCCGACCAAACTTCTCAAAGAGGCGATTCCGTCCAATGACGACTCGCTCGACGCGTCGACTTGCCTTGGTGATTTGGATACTTCATGATCTATTTCTCTATTTCAGGAGCTCGCCAATGACTTCCATTGACTCCACCCTGGAATCGCCAGTGCCGATTTGACGGTTTGAAGTCATCGTCGAGTCCCTAACGCGCTCGGGGACTACTGACGGGAGAATACCAATCGGGGTATACCTACGAAGTGGAGTCGCCAGCCGGATCAAGCCGACTAAAGCCAAGCTTGGAGCGGGACGACTCGCCGAATACGGCGACTGGCGCATACTGCACCTAGATGCCACGCCGACTAAAGGCCCAAGACGGCGACTCCAATGCAAAGCCCATTAGTGCACTTGTAAACCCTAACTGGCTACATATATAAAGCCACCAGGGGCACCCCACGGGGGGGCACATCATATTATATCTCATTAGACAGATCCATCTCTCCACAACATATTAGATCTACCGTCGCTCTCGGATTCTCCTACGTCGCCTTGCCCTTTCCTCTACGTAAGCTACCCCGTAGCATCTGCCGTGGTTAATTCCACGACATTAGAGGTTACTCTTGGCACAAAAAGCAAATAAAAAGGATAAGGAGCGGTTAGTAATAACTTCCAAGACTCATCTAAAACTTTTGGTTTATCTCCCAATAAGTACTTTTCTTTAACGCCTTTAAGTTAGGCATAAGAAGCAAGAAGAAGAATCAAGTGTTCCCAAATGAAGAAGCATTAAGAGCAAATTTTGTTTTCATAGGAGAGGCAAAAGAAATCTTCTCTCTCTTCTTAGGGAAGTGTTCCATACCTTTCTTGAGTGGAAGTTGATATTTAATGGTGCCTTCTTTCATATCAATGATGGCACCAACAGTTCTAAGAAAAGGTCTTCCCAAAGTAATAGGACAAGAAGCATTGCATTCAACATCCAAAACATAGAAATCAACGGGGACATAGGCATTGTTAACCATAATAAGAACATCATTAATACTCCCCATGAGTTTCTTTTTAGCATTATCATCAAGTGGGACATTCAAGTAACAATCTTCCAACGGTGGCAAATCAAGCATATCATAAATCCTTCTAGGCATAATAGAAAAACTACTATCAAGATCACATAAAGCTTTGAAATCAAAATCATTCACTTTCATATTAATGATGGGTTCCCAGCCATCTTCTTGTTTCATAGGAATAGAAGCTTTATGTTTCATCTTTTCTTCTTTAATTTTTATGAGAGCATCAGTAATGTGTTTTGTAAAGGCCATATTCATAGCACTAGTGTTAGGACTTTTAGCAAGCTTTTGTAGGAACTTAATACCTTCAGAGATGTTGCAACCATCAAGATCAAAATCATAATTATCACCTAAAGTAGTAGAGCTGTTACTAGCCTCAACACTAGTGGTAGTGATAGTATAAACACTAATGTTTCTAGCAATTTCATCTTCTCTTTCCCACTTAGCATGCAATTCAGCTAATAGTCTAACATTTTCATCAATTCTAACTTGTATGGCATTAGTAGCAACAAAGGGATTATCATTAGTTTCAGGTTTAGCAGTCATTTTATTCAAAGAAGATTGAGCTTCAGCCAATGATGCTATATTTCTTTCAGCATTAGAGAGTTTTTCCTCAATAGTTTTATTGAAAGCAGTTTGTTTACTAATAAAGTTTTTAAGCATAACTTCAAGTTCAGAGGGAGCACTCCTATTATTGTTGTAGGAATTTCCATAAGCATTACCATTGTTGGGAGGATATGGCCTATAATTGTTGTTACCAAAATTATTCCTGTAGGCATTATTGCTAAAATTGTTATTTCTTATAAAGTTCACATCAACTTTCTCTTCTTGAGCAACCAAAGAGGCTAAAGGAACATTACTTGGATCAATATGAGCCTTCCCATTAACAAGCATAGACATAATAACATCAATTTTATCACTCAAGGAAGAGGTCTCTTCAACAGAATTTACCTTCTTACCTTGTGGAGTTCTTTCAGTGTGCCATTCAGAATAGTTAATCATCATATTATCCAGAAGCTTTGTTGCAGCACCCAAAGTAATGGTCATAAAGGTACCTCCAGCAGCAAAATCCAATAGATTTCTTGAAGAATAGTTCAATCCTGTATAAAAGGTTTGGATAATCATCCACGCAGTCAGTCCATGAGTGGGGCAATTCTTTACCAAAGATTTCATTCTTTCCCAAGCTTGAGCAACATGTTCATTATCAGATTGTTTAAACTTCATTATTTCACTTCTCATAGATATAATCTTAGCAGGAGGATAATATTTTCCAATGAAAGCATCTTTGCATTTAGTCCAAGAATCAATACTATTCCTAGTTAAGGAATTTAACCATTCTTTAGCTTTTCCTCTCAAAGAGAAAGGAAACAATTTAAGCTTAATGATATCTCCATCTATATCCCTATGCTTTTGCATCTCACAAAGTTCAACAAAGTTATTTAGATGAGCAGCAGCATCTTCATTACCAATACCAGAAAATTGTTCTCTCATAACAAGATTGAGCAAAGCAGGTTTAATTTCAAAGAAAGTAGCTTCAGGAACAGGTGGAGCAATAGGTGTGCTCATAAAATCATTGTTGTTTGTGCTAGTGAAGTCATACAACTTAGTATTTTCCAGAGTAGTTATTTTTTGTGTTTTTAATAAAGAAAGCAAACAAAGCAAAAGTAAAGTAAGCAAAACTAAAACAACAAAGTAAAGAGATTGGTTATGAGGGACTCCCCTTGTGAAGATGTCCTTGACTCCCCGGCAACAACGCCAGAAAATCACTTTAATGGCGCGCGGTTGACGTGGGAGCTTCTTCTTCTTTGCTCCCTGGCAACGGTGCCAGAAAATCAGTTGCTTAGCCCAAAATATATCGAGCCCGTTGGGGAACCCCAAGAGGAAGGTATGATGAGCACAACATCAAGTTTTCCCTCAATTATGAAACCAAGGTTATCAATCCAGTAGGAGGAAGGAAACACCCCAAAGGTGTTGCTAGCTGAAGTTTGGCAGGGCGCACTACCGGTGCCAGCATCAACGTGGAGACCTGCACAACACAACCACAGAACTTTGCCCCCAACTTGCGATGAGGTTGTCAATCTCACCGGTTTTGCTTAAAACAAAGGATTAAACGTATCGAGTGGAAGAAAGTAATAGTTTGCAGAAAGTAAACAGAAAGCAGTAAATAGTTGTATATTGATGATAAAAGAAAGGACCGGGGTCCATAGTTCACTAGTGGTGGCTCTCCTTAAGATAGATAACATATTGGGTGAACAAATTACAGCAGGGCAATTGACAAATATCGAGAAAGCAATATGCATATACTAATCATCTTGACTCCCTTGAGATTTGATTGGGAATTACAACATCATACATAGACCGTAATCCAACTGCATCTATGACTAATAATCCACCTTCAGGTTATCATCCGAACCCCCCTCCAGTATTAAGTTGCAAGCAACAGATAATTGCATTACGCATTGCTTGCAAAGTAAACAATACGATTATTCTATGAACAAAGGATTGTTGTTTTCTCCCTAGTAGCAACAACACATCTAGTACCTTAGAGATTTTTGTCACTTCCCCAGATTACTAGAGGCATGAAGCCACTATCGAGCATAAATACTAACTCTTGGAGTTGCTAGCATCTACTTGGCCAAGATAGCTATTAACAACGGAAAGCATGCAAGATCACAACTAACAAAGATATGATAGAATCAATAATCAATCTGAAATAGCATCTCAATATCCATTGGATCCCCACAAACACAACATGTAGAATACAAATAGATGATCTTGATCATGAACGGAGCTCACAAGATCGAAACATGATAGCACAAAGGAGGAGAACCAGCCATCTAGATACTACATGGACCCGTGGTCCGGAGATGAACTACTCACGCATCACACCAGAGGCTTGCATGATGATGAAGAAAGCCTCCAGGGTGAATTCTCCCCTCCGGCAGGGTGCTCGGAAGAGCTTCAGATCCCTCCCGATCTAGGGATGGAGATGACGGCAGATACAGACTCTTTCGTGGAATTTTGATCGGGTATTTAGGGTTTCTGTATCAGAGGCATCTTATAGGCGAAAGGGGAGGCCGAGGGGGTGCCTAGGGTGGCCAGACCACCCCCTGGCGCGGGCCAGGCTGGGCTGCGTGGACAGGTGGTGTGGCGGCCCCTGGCCCCTCTCCGTCTTGTATTCTGGCTCCTTGTGTCCCGCGGTGAAAAACCAACTTTGGCTTTTGTCCCGTCCAATTCCGAGAATATTCATTTTCTGACTTTCCTGGAACCAAAAACAGCAGAAAACAGGCAGCTGGCACTATGTCTCTTGTTAATAGGTTAGTCCAAAAAAGTGTATAGAAAGTACTCCAAAGTGTGGACAAAACATAACAAAGTAGATAAAACCAAGCATGGAACATCAAAAATTATGGATACGTTAGCAAGATATCAAACAATGGGAGCAATTTTACATGGGAGAGCATGCCGAATTCTGCAAATATCAAAAAATCCGGCTTGACATTACGTCAGTCGCACATCCACAAGCCAACGGACAAGTCGAAAGAGCAAATGGTTTAATCCTTCAAGGCCTCAAACCAAGACTCGAAGCACCACTTTGTTGTGCTATGGGGGCTTGGGCAGACGAATTGTCGTATGTAATTTGGAGCTTGAGAACAACTACGAATAGGTCAACCCGATACACACCTTTCTTCTTCGTCTATGGTGCAAAAGCAATTCTTCCTATTGATTTGATTCATACTTCTCCATGAGTTGCTATGTATATTGAATAGGATGCCAAAATTTCTCGACCAGATGATCTCGATTTAATCGAAGAAGTTCGCGTCGTTGTTGAGCAGAGATCAATAACCTATTAATAGAAGTTACGCAAGTATCATAGCCAGAGAGTCAGAAATCGGTCTTTCAATAAGGGCGATTTGGTTCTTCGGCTAGTGCAAAAAAGAAAGAACAAACTTTCCCTAGTTTGGAAATGGCCCTTTTTAGTTAGCCGAGTATTACACAATGGTTCTTACTATCTAACTGATATGCGGCCAGTCAAAGAAAGACCTGCTACCAAGAAGATAAAGAGAGCTAGAGGCAGTACATACCCTGAAGAATTAGACAGACCGTGGAATATTGCTCAGTTACTTCCCTTTTATTCTTAATTTTTTTATTTGTAATCATATATGTGTACATGTTCAATAAGAAATAAAGTATTAGTTACCTCAATATTTTCTGAGAAGTTTTATATTAGCATCTTATTTCCGAATTATCATGTCACAGTCGAAAATCCCAGAATACTTGAAAGTATTTTATGCTCGTGTTTGTTCTGGTTAGATTTCTGATTCTAAAAATGCTACCTTCGGCTATAAATCTAAATTTTTCTAGTTTATACTTTGGTCCTTTGTCTGATTGCTGGATGCGGGTATTTTCCGAGTAGTGAATTATTGGTACTGGAAGCCGACTTTGTTTCCGAGTTTAAACTGGTTTAGCAATTGAGCTCCATTGCTCGGCAAAGTTTCCATGTTAAAGGTTTGCCAGCTCACGAAAGGGACGAGCTAGAAAACCAGATAAGCGATAAGTATAGACAAAACAAAAAGTGCTTATGTGAAATTTCAAGCACGTCAAAATAAAGCCAAAAGTGTTAAAAGGATGTAAAAAGCATCAGTCCTTACAAACCTAGCACTAGCAAAATATTATACTACTTATTAACATCCGATTGTTTCAAAATAACACACTGTTTTTCTGGGACTCTACGATGCAGGAGAAGACGTAGGAGCTACCGGCTCACTTGTGACATCACCTTCGCCTTGGTATCTTTCCGAGACGGGCAGATCAAGATTTGGTTCGCTCATCGTCAGAAACTTCAGTTGTTTCTTCTAGAGGCAGAGGAGGCGTTTCCACGCGAGTGAAGAATGGAGTGTCGTAGCTGGTTAGATCAGGTACATGGCACCCATAGCCGGCGCAGGAGTCCATGATATCCTTGATATTTTGCTCCTTGTCGTCTTCATCAACAGTCGAATAACCCCTGGTTACTTGCCAAATTTCCATACTTCCATGGTGGCTCATAACCATTGTTAGGGCATTCTATGTTGCGGTTCACGTATATGACATGTTCCAATCTTGGATAAGCTGGGGCATCTCCTTTGCCTTGTCCCGCACCTCAAAGGCTGGCATTCTATTCATATCGGAAACCTTTAGAGCTTCGTCAATATCCTCCAATGACTGGGCGGAAATCGTGAAGAAGATCTCTGACTAAAGTAGTCGGCTGGTACGAGACTCGGAGGAGGAAGAATCTAGAATATTCAAAGGACCTACGCATGTAAAGCAAAGTCAGAAATATATCCGAGTATAAAGTCGAAAAAAAGGAAAGGTTAGAGACGGAAAAATATACTAAAGATGGCATCATCAACTTTGGTTTTCTCTGCCCGAAGGATGTCCATCTCCCTGGCCAATTCATCTAGTAGGTCCGAGATTTTCTTGTCCTAGATGGCGATCTGGCGATCGCGCTCCTCGGTGGCCATGTTGGATGATTCAAGAATGTTGTTAATACTGCGCTCACGATCCACCTTAAGCTCATTCATCTCTCGCCTTAAATCGGCATTATCCACCTCCAGGGTTTTGAAATTCTTAGCATCTTCAATCATTTTGCATGATTGTTTGACCAGTTCTGTAAACAAAAGAAAATTGTCGAATAAGAATTCGACTATGAAATAAAAAATAGCAAGTATGAGGACTGAAATGATTACCTTCAGCTTCATCATTGGAAATCTTCAATTGAGCATCTTCGAGGCGGAGAGCTCTGATCTCTCTCTTCTTATTGCAGATATTCTTTAGCAATTCCTGGTTATAAGCATTAACTTTCTATAAGTCAGAATAATACCCAGAGTCAGAAGTCTACTAAAGACTCGGGGTAATATTTTAACTAAGTTAAATATCAGCACGAGCCTTGGGGGCTATACTAGTTCATTCTGTGTCATCCTATGAAAGCATAAATCCGGATTTCCTATCCAACTTCATGCTTGGGGGCTAGAGGATATGATATGAAGTAAAGTAAAAGCGAGAGTCAAATTTTGACTTACATAATGTTCATGGGTTAGCTTGCTCAGACTCATGTTCACCTCTGAAGAAACCTTCTCAGCGAGAGTCGGAAGGATCACTAGTGCTAGTGGAGCCACGCCGCCTTCAGCTTGTCGTCGTGAAGACGAACTTGGTCAAGAAGTTCGGAGAGTTTTCTGTCCTCGGCTTCTTGCGCCTCTTCTTCGGCAAAGAAGTTCTGGTTCTCTAAGCATTGCTGAGCTAACTTTTGGATCTCTTCCATAGTTTTCCGAGTAATGCCAAGTTTGGCGATACCCGAATTGCTGAGAAGGTTGTCCGCGTAAACCTCTGCCGAGGGATCATTACCCTTTGAGGGTTCACCCTTATTAGTTACCGAATCACTCATGGTGATGTCGATCTATGAGCCAAGGTTCGCTGGCTCAGAAAACTGAGCCGGATCTTCTGCAGCACGAGGACATGAAGTAACCTCCGGTGTTGTAGAAGGCGTTGGGGTAGGAGTCGGTGGCGGAGCAGCAGGCGACTCAAATTTAACTTTGATTGGCGTAGAGGCTTTGTCGGGATTCCCTTCCCCTTTCCCTTGATGAGTTGTTTAGCTCTGAAGAAGTGATAGTACAAGATCGTTGTTCTTCAAAAAGAGTAAGAGATAAAATATAAGACCTTGTGAGGAAAGTTACCTCTTCACCATAGGCACTTCTTTTGTGCCAATGGAAACAGTCGGAGCTTTGCGCTTACGAGTGAGCGCATCTGGCAGCGGTACAAGTTCTCCTTCTTCCTGAGAAATCTCAGGAGGATATCCCTCAAGAGGAGCAAGCTCCGACCCGGGGAGTTCAGCAAGCTGAAAGAAGAAACACCTCAGTATTGCGAAAAGCTGTAATAAAGTACGGATGAACACATATTCGAGTATAAGAGTAACTTCTAGAAAACTTACTGGTGTCACGGGATCATCAGCCGTATACATATCCAGAGAGATATCCAGAATCTTCCTCTCGATCTGCTCTTTGATCAACCATTTGATCTGGGACTCGTAGTCCTTTTCCGAATATGACTTTGAGCAGATCCGGAGAGAATCCGTCTTGCTCTTGGTGATCGTATGCATGAGCCGGTCACTATGGTGTTGGAGGGGCTGAATCCAGCACGCCAGCTAATAGTTAATTAAGTCAGATCCTTTCAGACCCTTGTGCTTCATTAGGTATTTGATCCGCCTCTTGGCGAGAAGCAGATCATTAGTGAGAGCCGGAGCTTCTGCGTCCTAGGACTCTTGAGGTGTGGTGGCGCCATTGACGAAAGCTGGCAAAGCAGTTTCTTTGCTGGGAGCCGGTCTGTCCTTATGATAAAAGAACATGGACGACCATTTCTTCACTGATTCGCTAACCTTAATTATAGGATAGACTCGCTTTCTCCTAACAGTGAGGCTAAGAGTTCCAGTAATATAAGGATTACCGAAAGTGACATAATTTCTTCGGGTACCGAAGTAGTGTTGGAAATATGCCCTAGAGACAAATAGTAGTAAGGACTATTATCATATTTCATATAGTTTATGATTACGTTTTATATCATGCTATAACTGTATTGAGTGGAAACATCAATACACGTGTGATATACAAACAACCAGGGGTTCCCAGTGAAACTCTAGTCACTGGTTCATTGGTCAACGGATGATCATGTTTCCTGATCATGTGGCATTTATGGCAGTTGGAAATGAGGTCATCTCATTCTGAGAATGAGATGATGAACCAATACCTAACCTAAACATCATGACCCGATCATGTCACAAAGTTCAAGTTACGATGATTAGAAATGGATCCTCGTAGACTATTCCTTAGACCGTGAGGCTATATCAATCACTCTCTCCCGAGGGTGCTTAGATAGCATCAAACGCCATCTGGTAATACGATGGTTATAAAGGTGTGTTCGGGTACTCGGAGGAAACTGTAGAGGCAATATATGTCAAGATGGGATTTGTCCGTCCATGTGACAGGAAGATACTCAAGGGCCCACTCGGAGAAGTTATATCCAATAGCTGCGCAGCGTGTGATTTGATCACGGGGATATCACTTGTCGAAACGAGTCAAGTAGCATTGTTTAGTAATGAGATTGAACACGACATGGTGATGTCATTGATCAGATCTCGGGCAATGCAAGTATCGAGTGACAAAGGGAATAAGACACAACTGTCCTGATTCAAACGACGAAAGATCTTTGTGGAACACACAGGGGTCACATGGCCATCTAGGTCCCTCTGTCGATCATTGGTGTGGGAGTGTCCCGACCATGTATGGAGTGTTCCCGAACCGTGGGGTATCACACTTAAGGGCTTGATGATGCTTAGAGAGTGTTTATAGGATCGGTAGGATCGCCGAAGAAGAGTTGGGAGAAAACCGGAAGGGTTTCGGTAAGTCCGGGGGATGTCTGGAGTGGAGGTGGAAGGTGTTCCATAGCCACGGAGGTTGAATAATATGTGAATGAATGTTAAATATTGATTTAATCATTTATTCATAATTATTTAATAAAGAGAAAATCAATTTTAATGGTCAAAGGCTTAATGGGCCAATTCTAGAGGGAGATGGCCCATTAGGGAAAGGAGAGAGGGAGAAGGGGAAAGGGGGCTGGCCGGCTGGGCCTAGCCCCCCGTGCGGAGCCCACTAGGGGCTAGCCGGTGGCCTCCCCACCCCTCCTCTCCTTTAGTCCCACCTCGGTACTTTGAGGGAGGGTGTACCCCCTCCTTCCCCTATATATAGTTGGGTATTTGGCCAAGATAAATACACCAATAATCAATAAAGGTCTCCCCACTTTTGCAAGGACCTCTAATTGATATTTCTCTCTCCCCCTCTCTCTCTCTCTCGTGACCGTGGTCCCAAGTCTGGACTGTGCGAGCGAGAGACATCTTCACCGCGAAGCGTCGTCGCACTGCGGGATTCGGATTCGAGAGCTCTACTTCCGCAACTGCTGCTGGATCAGGGAAGCGGGAGTCAACATCAGGCACCGGACGTGTGTAACTCCCCGCGAGGTGTCGCACTTGAGGCACTCAAGTTGTTGGAGCCAAGGAGCACAAGGACTTCATCACGACCTTGAGGTCGGCTTCGGCTCGTCTACATCAACCACGCTCTCCTGAGCATTGACAATGCTTTTCGGTGTTCAAGGGCAAGTTCGCAAAAAGCCCCTCCCGTTACTGTATTGCTAATAGATAGGTCCTGGCAGGTTCAGGGGTTCAGGGGCGTAGAGTAAAATTTATTGTTTTCATACACGGAACCCCAACAGTGATATCAGAGCTAGATCTATCTGTAGTAATGCTAGTACGGGTAGAACACACGAGATGTAGCGTGTGGGCGTTGATCTTTTAGTTGTTACCCTCCCACGTGTACTTGTGTATACCGTAGTAATGCTTGATGAAGCGGCCCCCAACCGACTTTATGCGTTCATTCGTGAGACTGGTCCACGCTTGACATACGGCTTGTACCATATAAAGTGGCTTAGGGGGGTTTCTGTCTCTCTCGCATTAGTTGGTATGCCATTTGCAATGGAGGGCCCCGAAAGGGGTGTTGTAGAGACAACTACTTGATCAGCGTTGTGCTGAAAGTTTGTAGGTAAGAACGGTTCTTGTGCGAAAGCTCATTCATCCACGTAAAACATGCAAAGATAAAGTAGAGGCATCTAACTTTTTTTGCAGGGGGGCGTTGCTTTGTGATATGGTTGTGGCAAAGGTAAAGTGATTGACTTTTGTTACATAGTAGTAGATAGTCACAGAGGTGACGGACTACCACGTCGGAATGACACCGGTACCCTGGTGTCTACGGCGCCGGAATCCTGGCGCCGGAACCCGGGGACGGCGGATGGAGATCACGACGTGATGGAGCATATCACATAGCATTTACATTCAATGTTATTGTTTGTATGTCTTATTGTGTGCTAGTATTAGATACTCGATGATAGCCTAATAAGATGATCCCTGTTAAAATTACCAATGATTGTGTTCCCCCTTAGTGTGCACTACCAAGAAAGTTCTTCGGTATGAGGTGATCCAGGGTTACAGGCCTAGGTGTTAGACATGTCTACGTTCGCATACAGTGGGTGTAAGCCATGTTGCACAACGAATACACTAAGGTTGAGTTGGCGAGCCTAGGACACCACAGAAGCATGGCCTCGGAACATGGATGGTCGAAAGATCGAGCATGAGTCGCATGAATGATGTGACCGACGTTTAGCGTCCACCTTTGAACCCACATCGATGGTCGTGATCAATCGGGAGAGATGTGGCTGATAGGGGTCGTGTTATCACTAGGAACCCTCACTGGGGATAGGTGTTTCTGAGTGGAGTTATTATTAACTCATTTAATTATAAACTTAGTCTAAATTCCTTTTGCAATTATAAATGTAGATGGGACCTTTCATGTTGACAATTGAATGGTTAGAAGGAGAGAAGCTCAGATTAGATGGATCGAACTTCTCCATTTGGGTTGCCAGTCTCCATGTTCTCCTTAGCGAGAACAACGTAGTCGACTACATACTCGACGGGATGGATTTGGATCAGCCCACGGACCTTGAGACCCCAGAGGAGCGGAAAGACCGCTATCTCCGTCGTGAGATGGCCTCCTATATTTCAGTTGTGATGTGTTTCGGAATGGTGGACGAGCTGTGGCCTTTCGTGGGTGATGTCAGCCCTCTTCGGTAATGCTATAGCTTAGGACACATTTCGTGGAGCTGACACACATTTGGGAGCATGAGCTGATGGGAGACTTCCTCTCCATTAAGATGAAGGAGAACTCATCACTAGACGACCACTTGGAGCACATGCATGATATGTACATGAGGCCTGCATACTTCCTGGACATCTGGATTACGGGATCTTTGCAAAAGCCGCTGTGCTGTGGTCGCTGCCACCAAGTTACCAAGCACAAGTCAGGACTTGCGTAATGAGGGGCGACGCGGAAACAATGGAGTTCTACCGGTTCATGACACATCTCAGGAATGTGTTGGTTGAACCAGATGTCGCTCAGGTCATCAATGACAAAGGTATATATTTGATATACAGTTTTATAAATGTTATAATCTTGCAAACACATTTGCAGTGTTAAGTATATCTGATACTTGTTCTGTTTTGCTGAAAATAGGTCCTTCTACATAGAGGTGCTTGCTAGAGAGGAGGTGATGTTGCGTGTTGATGGCGAGCATGATGATGATGGCCGACGACACTCTCCCTCAACATTTATCATTTAGTTTATGTCTTAGGATGATTAATGTAATCAAGAGATTGTGAACTTCTTTAGTGTGTCTCACATTTCATGAGACGGTTATTCATATGAGTTTGTAACAAACAGTTGTTCCACTTTTATGAATGATCTCTATTCGCGTGCATATCTTGTTTGATTATGTGTGAATTATCCTTGTTGTTTGAAACTAATTGATAATGCATGAACATTTGTAAAACATTAAAAATGCCTTGTTTAAAATACCCAACTTAATGATATGATCATTGATGAATGAAAAAACCATTGTTTAAATTCAAAGTTTTAATGATAATATGTGAAAGTCATTTGATTTCTTGTCACATATAAATCATGCCTAAATTCGGCTAAATAACTTGAACACCGTGTATTACTTGAATACAAAGTGTTTAAAGAATTGTTAAAAATAAATACATATTCGATGTATTGTGTTTAACAAAAGCGGTAATTATCATTATATGATTGTTTAAATGTGTAAAGAAGTTTACCAAAGGAAACATGAATATGAAACTATTTGATTTGATCAAAATGTTTCATCAACGATGGGTATAAATATAAAAGAGAATCCAATTACTATGATTTGATCAATAGTAATGGAGTTCAAATTTATAAGAATGGCATAAAAGAAATTGTGGAATGCAAAGCGTTTTGAAACGTCACAAATGCAAAGCATCACAATGTGATATTAGATATCAAAGGGGTCAAATAGAAGGCACCAAATAAATCGTTGTAGTGTAGATGTAGAGACCATTAGCTTAGAAATAGTTAGCACTCAATTAGAATTGAGTAAACCATTTGAATTCGTGAAAGTTTTGGGGTTATTCGATATAACCAAAACAATAGTGAATAAGTCCTTGTAGCGTATTCATTGGAAACTTTGAACACGAAACCCATAGCTGAAACCAAAAGGAAAGCAAGATTCGTATTGCTTGGATTTTGGTACATTCTTGAGAAAGCTCACTTTTAGTGTTGTTTCTCAATTATGGAGCAAATGGAATATAGTGTAAAACACGATGAGGATTCAAAACCCTGCATCAGAGTGTTGAGAAGCGCAACGGACAACGTTCCTGAACGATTCTCTTCACAGAAGGAAAGAATCAATGATATTGATCATTATGTTTTCCCCACTAGTGTTTTCACTATATGAAGTAGGATTCAAAATGTAATCCATATCTTGTATGGAGACATTTGAGAATCATTTGTCATGATTATTGGAATATGACATACCTACGAACTACTAAGGAAATAATGGTAAACTAAAATTATGAGAAATCCTAATAGCAAAATTCCCTTGAGATTAGAAAGCAATTCATTGCTGAATCTCACAAGTAAATGGGGTTACTTGGAATTTTCCCAAATGACTGCAAAGCCATAGTGGAAAAGGGGGTGAATGACAAAAGCACAATTTGTCAAGTATTGGATAAATTCAAATGAATTTGATTCAAATGTGCTAAATTTCTAGTGGATTTAAAACTAGTAAAGTACTAGTATCTCATAGTAAATCTCCAAGTTTGATATTTGATCAAAGAATTTTGAAGTTGTTCAAAATAGTGGGAGGATAAGCAATTTGCATAAAATTGAGTGGGAGCTATAAAGGCCTTCCTGAAACAATATGTGATTGACATATTTTTTAAGTGGGAGCAATATAAGTTTCAAATTCAAATATGTAGGAACATATTTTTGAGTGGGAGCTTATAGGAGTAATTCTTAAGTATGTTAAGAATGAAAGCGCAAATACTTATAAATAATGATTTATAAGATGTAGAAGTTGATAATAGGTGCATTATGATATTATGCAGTATTCCTTAAGGGATTCTGAAAGTGGTTTCGGAATAGAAGTTAATTAAGGAAATGGTTCTTAATAACTCAAAATTAGGAATATTATTAAGTTTAACATCAATGGTTAAAAGAAAGAAAAGGATGATCGTCATCCACTATGTTGAGACATAGGTTCTATCTTACTAAACCATGGTGATAACTTAGCATAATATGTGATCCAAATAAGGAACGTTTAAAAGTGATTGAGTTCGAATAGCAGAATGTTGAGCTAAGTTTGTCCGCAATATCTAGTAGAGAACTGTAGACATGTTTTCCAAATCCATAAAGGATGACATATCTTAAAAGCATAAAGGGTTATCTTATAAGGGAATATGTTGGAAACTCCTGTAGATACGAATTAAAGTCAAGTAGGAAGCGAGGTGAACAAAACATCGAATGTTCCACAGAGTGCACTAGTGTTTTGATGAATACATTTATAATAATAGATAAGGGTACCATCTAAAGTGTTGTATAATGTTATGGCCGGGCTAGTTCGCTTTTAACATAGAATGATGTGTCCCAGGGCATAGTGCCCATGAGAAAGCCCTCGAGGTTGATCTAACGTCACTATAGGCTCCTGGAATCAGGCCTCGTTCTGATGCCATAGCAACGATGCATTCACACAGATGCTATCATGTGATGATAAAGTATTAATGTCAATTAAGGTGACATTAGTAAGTTGCAAAGGATTTGGGACTGTAAAGTACAGACCCAAGACTCAACCTCTTCCATGAGCAAGCATGTTCAGGGTACCGGATATATGGTGTCTATGATTGAGAACAAATGCAGCTAGTGTATTTGTACTCTAGTGCAAGTGGGAGACTATTGGAAATATGCCCTAGAGACAAATAGTAGTAAGGACTATTATCATATTTCGTATAGTTTATGATTAAGTTTTATATCATGCTATAACTATATTGTGTGGAAACATCAATACACGTGTGATATACAAACAACCAGGGGTTCCTAGTGAAACTCTAGTCACTTGTTCATTGGTCAACGGATGATCATGTTTCCTAATCATGTGGCATTTATGCTAGTTGGAAATGAGGTCATCTCATTCTGAGAATGAGATGATGAACCAATACCCAACCTAAACATCGTGACCCGATCAAGTCACGAAGTTCAAGTTACGGTGATTAGAAATGGATCCTCGTAGACTATTCTTTAGACCGTGAGGATATATCAATCACTGTCTCCCGAGAGTGCTTAGATAGCATCAAACGCCATCTGGTAATACGGTGGTTATAAAGGTGTGTTCAGGTACTCGGAGGAAACCATAGAGGCACTATATGTCAATAGCGGTATTTGTCCGTCCATGTGACGGGAAGATACTCAAGGGCCCACTCGGAGAAGTTATATCCAATAGCTGCGCAGCGTGTGATTTGATCACGAGGATATCACTTGTCAGAACGAGTCAAGTAGCATTGTTCAGTAATGAGATTGAACACGACATGGTGATGTCATTGATCAGATCTCGGGCAATGCAAGTATCGAGTGACAAAGGGAATAAGACACGACGGTCATGGTTTAAACGACGAAAGATCTTCGTGGAACGCACAGGGGTCACATGGCCATCTAGGTCCCTCTGTCGATCATTGGTGCGGGAGTGTCCCGACCATGTCTGGAGTGTTCCTGAACCGTGGGGTATCACGCTTAAGGGCTTGATGATGCTTAGATAGTGTTTATAGGATCGGTAGAATCACCGAAGAAGAGTAGGGAGAAAACTAGAAGGGTTTCGGTAAGTCCGGAGGATGTCCGGAGTGGAGGTGGAAGGTGTTCCATAGCCACAGAGGTTGAATAATATGTGAATGAATGTCAAATATTGATTTAATCATTTATTTTATAATTATTTAATAAAGAGAAAATCAATTTTAATGGTCAAAGGCTTAATGGGCCAATTCTGGAGGGAGAGGGCCCATTAGGGAAAGGAGAGAGGGAGAAGGGGCAAGGGGGCTGGCTGGCTAGGCCTAGCCCCCCGTGCAGGGCCCACTAGGGGCTGGCCGGCGGCCTCCCCACCCCTCCTCTCCTTTAGTCCCACCCTGGGACTTTGAGGGAGGGTGTACCCCCTCCTTCCCCTATATATAGTGGGGTAGTTGGCCAAGATAAATACACCAATAATCAATAAAGGTCTCCCCACTTTTGGGAGGACCTCTAATTGATATTTTCTCTCTCCCCCTCTCTCTCTCTCTCTCTCTCGTGACCATGGTCCCAAGTTTGGACTGCGCGAGTGAGAGACATCTTCATCGCGGAGCGCCGTCGCACTGCGGGATTCGGATCCAGGAGCTCTACTTCTGCAACTACTGCTGGATCGGGGAAGCGGGAGTCATCGTCAGGCACCGGACGTGTGTAACTCCCCGCGAGGTGTCGCACTTGAGGCACTCAAGTCATTGGAGCCAAGGAGTGCAAGGACTTCATCACGACCTTGAGGTCGGCTTCGGCACGTCTACATCAACCACGCTCTCCTGAGCGTTGACAACGCTTTTCGGTCTTCAAGGGTAAGTTCGCGAAAAGCCCCTCCCATTACTGTATTGCTAATAGATAGGTCCTGGCAGCTTCAAGGGTTTAGGGACGTAGAGTAAAATTTATTGTTTTCATATGCGGAACCCCAACAAGTAGTACCGGAATAAAACAAGACTCGGCCTAATTCCGATACCCCTCACACAAAGATGCATAAGCGCTCATTTCTAAGATTGAGTTCAAGGGGAAGTTGTGGAGTTGAACTCCATAGTAATCTATAACCTCAGAAAAGAAATCTGAGGGAGGAAAACTCAAACCTCTGTGGAGGTGGGTGCCAAAGTGCACTCGCTCGTCGGTGTTGGGGGTGGGGACGGTTTGACCGTAGCCGCTCTGCCAGTCACCGACATGGAGGATGCCTTTCTTCTCGACGACATGAAGGTTGTCCTCATCAAAGACGCAGGGGATCCAGACCCCACGGAAGTTCTCCTTCTCTGCTATTGCGGAGGCCGTCGATGTTGTTGCCGCCATGCTCAAAGATGAAGCATTAGCCATTTTTGTGAACGGTGGTGACCTAGGATGGGCGGCGCTGTGCGTTTGGGGGGAGGCAAAGGAGATTTTGCGCGGTAGCATTGTAACACCCAAGCATTAGAGCTTAGAAATAAGCTGAGATAAGGTGTGTGCATTGCATTCATGCATAGAAAATCCGAATAATTTTTGCGCTTTTAAATAAAACTCGTCAAAGAGATTGAAGCTTCTCTTAACTTGGTGGAACTAAAGTAGATCATCAAGTTGACTGTGATAAGTTTCAATATGACCTTTGCTAAAACCTTATCTTTGGGTAATATAATTTGATCTAAGGGTAGATCAAATGTAATAAAACTAAGTCACAACACACTACTTAATAAGGAGTACCAGATCTTCTCGAGATCATTTCATGGTATTCCATACAACAACTCAAGGATGAATACTTAATATTCCAAAGATGATATCAAGGTATTACCTACAACAAACCCTGGATACCAAGTTAAGTATATAACTTAAGTAAAGAAACTCTATAACTAAATATTGATACACTAGATTTCCATAGTGATACCTACCATGGGTACCATGGTAGTTCTTAAACATTAACTCTTATTACCAATAGAGTAGAAAGGGAAGTCAAGCCAAGACCATCCAACATATACTCCTAATATGATATTAAGAGGTGAAATTCCTAATTACCCAAGTCCTAGTGTCAAGTGATCATCAGTGTTGAGTGCTCAATTCTTGACCTAGAACTTATTGACTCTTAGCTTTGACCTATTATATTGACCTTCCAAAGACCTAAGCAAATTAATAAGGAGAAGGAACAAGATATGGTAGAGTGTTCCATCATTAATGGAATGAGATCCTTAGTGGTGATCGAACCATTTGGTATTAGAGGAGTTAACTCACTCATGATTTAACTAGAAGAAGTATCTAAGCCCAAGAGTTAAGTTAGTGATCATGAAGCTATGAGGAAGCTAGTAGTATTTGAGTGTCTAATAATAATTTTGTTAAGCCAAGTATATATAGATATGAAGTAAGCTTCTTAAACAAGATAAGCCTTATAGAAAGACTAGTACAAGTTTATTGCTTAGTTGATGATAGATGTTGATGGAAACCCTAATAGAAACCTAGAATGATGGAACTATCAGGATCACATTAATAAGTAATTCCAATATCTCACTCTATGTTGAGATATCAAACCTACTAATAGATTTATAAGTAGTATCCCTAAACCTTGATCCTTATCCATATTCATAATAGAATATGAGTCTATTAAAACCTTCCTAAAACTCAGGGAAGTTATTTGGAAATGAACAATTACATTAATGATTACTATTCATGCTTCTTGACTTCACCAAGGTTGTCCATGGTAATCCTAAACACTATAAATCAAGGAGGATTTGAATGAGAGAAATCTCCAAATATGGAGAACCATGAAAATCAAATCATCATATTAAGAACCACAAGGTTTAATACCTTATAATGAATATTTATAATTCCTTTAGGAAGTTAAGTATTAATAAGATTCTATATATATCATTCTCCATTTTAAATCTTTACCATTATAATTATTAAGTGAAAACAGAATCATCTTTGTGAAATCTTATTATAAGAAAAAATTCCTAAAACCCTAATATTTATTAATACTTCCTAATGAAAAGTGACTTTTCATATAATTATAAATATTTTTAATGCACAATAAGAAGTGTAGAGATCAGGGTCATATTTTCTTTACACAATAATATTCAGGGCCTACAAACTCTCTTGATATTTAAAACCTTGGAGGAAGTTATATTTGAAATGGTTTTATAAAAACATAAATTGAAATAGAAAAAAATAGAGAGAAGAGAGCAAAGCAGCCCAGCTTTGGCCACAACCCATCTGCTATGTGTCACACGCGAGCAACAGGCAGCACAAACCGCACATTTAGCCAAAGCCCATTAACAGCAGCCCAACTTCCCTCTCTCTCACTAATAGGTGGGCCATAGCCGTGGACCGCGGGTTGAGTTTGGAAAGCATCCAGGGGGTTTTCCGCAAAATGTTTGTCATCGTCTTCCTCTTCGAGCTGGAAGTAGCTCGGTGGGGGACCCGATGCCATGCACCATCGCTGCGCCAGGATTCGTGCCGTCGCCGATATCACCACGGAGGATAAGATCGCCACCGCGATGCCTCAGCCATCCTCATCCCTATTTCTTCCTCTCTCTCTCTTGCTCTGTGACGCTCGCGCACAGTGGAGCCGAAACCCTAGCTCCCGGAGATTGTCGTCCTCGCTGTCTCCGGTCGTCTCGAGTCCCACTGAAACCACCACTGAGTTCGCTGATACGTCCAAAATGTATCTACTTTCCCGAACACTTTTGCTATTGTTTTTCCTCTAAACTTGTGTGATTTGGATACAACTAACATGGACTGACGTTGTTTTCAGCAGAATTACCTTGGTGTCTAGTTTTTGTGCAGAAAATCAACTATCAGGAAAAATCCCGGAAAATATGCCAAAAATCTTATATCACCAGAAGATTCATGGAGCCAGAAGACGAGACGGAGGAGGGCTACGAGGGGCCCACACCACCTGGCCACGTGGGCCAGGCCAGGCCGCGCCTAGGGGTGGTGTGGCCGCCTCGGTCACCCCCTCGGCCTCCCTCTTCACCTATAAGTTGCCTCTTGACCTAAAAACCAAGGGGGTTCGACGTTTTTCCAAAAAGAGTTCCGTTCTGGCACCCTGCCGGGACGGGGAATTGGAGGAGATCATCACCATCATCATCACCATCGCTTCTCCATCAACCATCCATTTTTCCCCCATCCATGAGTGAGTAATCCCCCGCTGTAGGCTATGGGGATGGTACGGATTGGATGAGATCATTCATGTAATGGCATCAGATTGTTAGGGAATGGGGCCTAGTATCTATTATTAGTGCTTTTTGACTTAGTTGCAACTTGTTATGCTTAATGCTTGTCACTAGGGCCTGAGTGCCATGATTTCATATCTGAACATGTTATTGATTCGTTATGATAGTATTGTTTATGGTCTTACCTGCAAGTTGTATACACATATTGTTATCCGGAACCAAAGGCCCCGAAGTGACAACAATCGGGATAACTGGAGGGAATGGATTTGATGTGAGGATCACAAGTGTTCATGGAGTGTTAATGCTTTGCTCCGGTGCTCTATTAAAAGGAGCACCTTAATTGCCAGTAGTTCCCTCGAGGCCCCACTACAAACGGGCTGGCAGGACAAAAGATGTTGTGCAAGTTCTCGTTGCGAGCACGTATGACTATATATGGAACACATGCCTATGATTATTTAGTACTTGGATGCTTTATCTTATTTATCTACAAATGCCCTATATCTTGATTGCTATATGAATTGTCTTGTCCATGCAACGCCCGTCCATCCATCCCTATGCCTACCGTGCTTTAATCCTACTGTTTACTGCAATTGTTACTACTGTCTTTACTTTTACTACTGCTATTACTTTACTATTACTACTGATAAACTGCTGTGAGCAAGATTGTTTCTAGGTGCAGCTGAATTGACAACTCAGTTGTTAAGGCTTATAAATATTCTTTGGCTCCCCTTGTGTCGAATCAATAAATTGGGTTTCACTTCCCTCGGAAATACTGCGATAAACCCCCTATACTTGTGGGTCATCAAGACTATTTTCTGGCACCGTTGCCGGGGAGCATAGCTCTATTTATCAAGTCCACTTGGAATCACTATTGTTCGCTGCCATCAATCCATCATGGGTAAGTCTTGTGATGGCAAGGTCCCTATTTTACCATCCACTACAAGGAGAGGTACGGTTCTGAACACCTTTGTTGCTCTTGATTCACCACCACATACACATGCTGCACACACTACTACTACTGCTGAATCTGAAACTTCTGATACTTATGATGCTGCTTCTACTGTGCTTGATAAAAGTGGTTCATTAGGTCCTTTTCTAGATGCTACAATTGCTAGAACTATAGCTGGAAATACTAAAACTCCTAATGAAGACACTACTACACCTGTCAGTTCACCTGGGTCTAGAGAGAGCTATGATATTGAAGACGGTTATATAGAGATGACCGATGAATTTATTAAAGAATGTCAAAACACCCATGACAGGAGTGCTATTAAGATTCTCCTTGAGAGGCGTACTATAAAACCCAAATTGTCTCCTAATGCTAAGTTTGCTACATCTCCCATAAACATTAAAGATAAGGATTATGATTTCTCTCTTGATTTATTTTACATAACTATTGTTGAGAAAGAACCTTTTTGTGGGACTAAGAATGAAAGTGTTGTAGCACATATGACTGAGCTTTCTACCATGAGTGGCCTGTTTTCTGATGATATTAAGATGCGCACCTACTTTGTTGCTAAAATTTTCCCTTTTCATTGAAAGGAGAAGCTAAAACTTGGTGGGAGAAGCTAAATTTTTCCCTTTTTCATTGAAAGGAGAAGCTAAAATTTTCCCTTTTTCTATTGATAGCCCTGATTTCTTGATTAGTACATTCCTTCAGAAATATTTTCCTCCTAGTGCTAGACATGCTATTTTGCAGGAACTTTTTGATTTTTAACAGGGAGAAAATGAGATATTGCCTGAATCATGGGCAAGGTTTTGTGCTTTGATTCATGCATAGGCTGGATGTCCATTACCTAAAAATGAGTTTCTTGATATATATTATAATGGACTAACTAAAGAATCTAGGACATACCTGGATAGTTGTGCTGATTGTGTTTTTAGGAATAGAACTCCCAAAGAAGCTGAGGAATTAATGGCTAAAATAAGCACTAATTATGAAGACTGGACTTCATCTAAACCAACTATACCTGAGACAACTACACCTGAGTTAACTGTGCATGAGCCAACACCAACACCAAAACCGAAGAAAGGGGAGTTATTGAACTAAATGATGAAGTGATGAAGGAAGCCAAGAAATGTATTAAGGAGAAGGGTATTAAAGCTGAAGATGTGAAGAATTTACCTCCTATAGAAGAATTATGTATGCCAATCTCCCACTCATCCACTATTGAGGTACACTCTCTCCAACATTTTGATGAAGGTGATATTCCTTACTCTAAACCTCCTGATCAATGCTTAGAAGAATTTGATGTTTTTATTGTTAAGCAAGATAATTTTAATAAAAGGGTGCAAAATCATTTAATGGAAAACTCTAGAGCTATTATTGAGTTAAACGATATTGTGGAAAGAACCTCTAATGATGTTAAAATGCTTGTTAAACATATTCAGATGGTTCAAACTCAAATTGATCAGCTTATTAAAGTACAAAAGGACTTGCTAGTTAATGCTGCTAAAGAAAAACATGTTTATGAAATTAGAACTAGAAGTGGTGTTGTTACCCAGGATCCTCTATATGCTGAGGGGCATCCTAAACAAATTGAGCAAGATTCTCAACAAGCTTAAAATAGTGGTACTACTCCTAAGAAAAGAAAAAAGAAACATAAAACTATTGTGGAATCCTCTGAACCTGCTAAAGATCCTAATAGTATATCTGTCTCTGATGCTGAAACTGAAAGTGGTAATGAGGGAAATGATGTTCTTGATAAAGAAAAAGTTGAAGAAGAACCTGAAAGGCACACTAAGAATACTAAATACACTAAAGAAGATTTTGTTGCTAAGAAACATGGTAGTGAAAGAGAGCCTTGGGTCTAAAAGCCTATGCCTTTCCCTGAAAAGAAACACAAGGCGAAGGAAGATGAACACTATAACAAGTTTAATGTGCAAATTCCTTTGACTGATGCTATTAAATTGCCTCCTTATTCAAAGTATATGAAGGATATTGTCTCAAATAAAAGGAAGATCCCTAATGAAGAAATTTCTACTTTTCTTGCTAATTATTCCATTAATGGTAAGGTTCTAAAGAAACTTGGAGACCCAAGGATTCCAACTATTTCATGTTCTATTAAAAATAGGTATGTTAGAACTGCTTTGTGTGATTTGGGAGCAGGAGTTAGTGTTATGCCTTTTTCTCTCTACAAGAGACTTCAATTGGAAAAACTAATACCAACTAATATATCTTTGCAAATGGCTGATAAATCTACTAATATTCATGTTGGTATATGTGAGGATGTACCTATTCAAGTGGCTCATAATTGCTTGATATTAACTGATTTTGTTGTTCTTGAAATGCCTGAAAATGACAATATGTCTGTTATTCTTGGGAGACCTTTTCTTAACACTGCAGGAGCCATTATTAATTGTAATCAAGGAAAGGTGACTTTTAATGTTAATGACATGGAACATACTGTCTATTTCCCCAAGAAGATTGATAGGACTTATGGTTTAAATTCAATTGAACATGTTGAGGGCATCCAAGCTGGAGAAATATATTGTCCCATACCACGAGAAAAATATGAAACTATTATGATTGGGACCATTGCTATCAAGGTTGAGGTAACATAATCATTAGTGGAATACAAAGTTTTGTTTCATATAAAATTGTTTTGGTAACAAGACCTGATCAACCTTGTTAACAAAGGGATTTTAATGAACAAAACAATGTTTTCACCATGATTATCTTTGCTTACTTTTATTTTTACCCATTTTTAGTTTTTGCTTTCGCTTAGTTTACTTTTCTATTGCTAGTTGCTTGCATATTAGAGAGTCTTAGAACTTCTGAAGTTTTAGTTTTCTTTTGTCATTGCATCATTCCAAAAACATCTTTCTGTCAGAAAATCATTCATCAATACCTAAAAATTGCTAAAAAATAAAGTTGAAAAATTCCAGAAAATTCATATTAATTTTTTACATGAAAAAAGGGGCAGAGGAGTGCCTTGAGTGACCCAGGGTGGCCCACCAGGCAGGCACACCACCTGGTGGCGCGACCACCCTAGGGGCGCGCCTAGGCATGGTGTGGGCCACCCCTGGCCCTCCACTCACTCTCTCACTTGCCACTTCTTTCTCTCTCCCGAGAAAACACCAGTTCATTGCTCGAAATCGCGTTCTTGCTGTTCTTGCTGTTCTTGCTCGTGATTTTTCAATATCCTTGCTCATCCCATCTTTGCTGCTGAAATTTGGAGCAATTGTTCCCCGATATGTGACTCCTCTGCTTGTCCAAGTAGATTTGTGTTTAGTGATTTATATCTTGAGTATTTTGCTGCTGTAGGTGACAGGTTATGAGAGCTTGTAAGCTTTTTCAATGCTTAGAGAAATTGTTTTGATGCATGTTTAGACCTCTTGCAAGTCCCTATGAGTAGTTCCCTTCATTATGTATTCACTTTGCAATCACTTGTATAATGGATGTTTAAATTTTAGAATATCAAAGATGAACAACCACACCTTTGGAGAAATATTTGAGAGGGACACACCCAGGAGGGCAAGGCCTTCAAGATCAGCCTCTCAGTTTAGGCCATCATACAATGAAGATCTTATTGCACCATGCTTTGGCAATGAAGGAGATGAGGGAGATGCTCACCCATCTACCTTCCCTTGTTTTACCTTTTTGCAAGCTGCAGGGATCCTCAATGATTTCTTACTACTGGTTCAGAGGGTTGGCCTGACCACGTACATGGAAGATGAGAGTGAGAAATATGTCGTGCTCACCTATACTTTCGTTGAGAGTTTCATTTTCACCAACACCCCTTATCAGTCAACTGTTTCTTTCAGAATTTATAATCAGCCTATTACCATGTCATTGGAAAGATTTTGCAGCATTATAGGTATAGGCATGATGGGGACAGTGAAGAAGATCGAAGGTCGACCCCTGATTTGCTGGAGCTCTATCGAAGTGTGACAAATGACGATGACCGCGTAGCTCAGCGCGGGAAGACAAGGAAGATTCAACTCCTAGCTCTTAGATATTTTGCTTATTATCTTGCAACTAGCATTCTTGGTAGGGAGAACACTAGTAATATTTCTAATTATCATTTAGCCTTCCTCGCTGCTGCACTTAATAATGATACCAAGTACAATCTTGGCTCTCTCATTGCTCGCCGCCTAGCTGCTAGGGGACCTATTTATGGGGGCATTATTGCCTCACGCATGGTTGCTGCTTTAGAACTCTATGTGGATCCTAATGACACTATGTTGGCACCACAAAGACTTGATCTTGCTGCTATGAAAATGCATCACTTTGTCACTGCTGAATCTAGTATGGATAGTTTAGTATACAGGATGTTGTTTACAGACGGAGACGAGAGGGAAATCCCTTTGCCACAATCCACTTTATTCAGTATTTACAGGAGGCCATGGTCGCGTTCTAAGGAGTAGGTGGACGAGCAGCTCTGCTTGCTTGGTTTCCACAGGCAGCACCAGGAGGATGTGCCTTCTTACGACTATTTTGCACACTACGGTGGGGCGTCCTCAAGCTCGTATCAGGACGAGGGCACCTGTTTTGTTGCAAGCATGATTATGATAGTTATTGCTCTCTCGTTTGTCGCTCCCTTACTATTGCTAGTCTTCACTTGCACTGAGTATGAGCTCTACTCGTGCTTCCAACTCCCCAAAACCAATATTGCCAAAGTTTCCACCATACCTACCTATTATCATCATTTGCAACTCCGTGCATATTCAATATGCCTTGTTTTCTTCCAAATAAAATATTTGCTTGTTATGAGAAAATTAGTTAGTAAAGCTCTCACGAACTTGATGGCACACTTTATTTCTTGCACTTAATAAACCTGAATCATTGTGACTGTCCATGAAAGTTATATGCTTGCAAATTATAGGCTGGGGATTAGCAGAACCGTGCTGTCACGAGGAACGCTTTCAACACCTGTAAATATATACCCAGTTGATATCATGCTCTTTTGTTTATGGATGCCATCAGTGTGAAATAAAAGGGGGGCTTGTAAGTCCATGGAGTTATGTATGTGTGTTAGAGAAACGTCTAGGCCGCTGGTCTAATCCATGCCTAATCATGGTGGAAACCTGTAGCATAACCATAATGAGCAATGTATGAAGCATTCGTCTTATAAAAAAAGAGAGATAGTTGTTGAGAAAAAGAAAAAAAAGAGATGATGAGAAAAGAGGAAAGAGAGAAAAAAGCACCATTTTCCCATGGTAAATAAGAAGATTGCTGAGATGCTCGTCGTCTGCTTGCCTTGTCATTTTGATATGGGGATTCTCCCGTATCATCGGGCAAGGGGTACCCCATTAGTGGTTCTCTATGATACACATGCATTTACTATGACAAGAACTTACCAGTAACTAAAGTTCAGTAGCATGAGGAGCGGCCCTCGTACTCAAGGGACATGAGATTTCCAGTTTATAGTCTGTCAAGCATATAACTCAGATTGGACCTCACTTTCACCTTAACCATTTAAAGATGCTTATGATAGGGGCAATGAGAGCTCAAAGCTAATGAGTACCATACTTTCAGCATTTGGTAGCCTTTCAAACTTTTCAAAACCTTTTCATTCCCTTGTTGAGTCACCACATATTCTATGAGCACTTTCTTGAGAGCATAGTTGTCATTCTTAGTGTAATATGCTTGTTTCAAAACATGATTAACTGTGTCATGACTTTGATGCTTGTATCTTTGATATCTTTACTTCTAGTCTTCACTTGAACTTCAGAGGTGCCTTGGCATTTATGTTTGCTCTACAATCAAAGGCAAGCGAGATATCACTCTATCATACCTTTTTATGATCATTGCAATGTTGCTTATGTTTATGCTTCATGCTATTTATTATTTTTGAGTTGGAATCTCTTCATAGCTTGCAATGACTATTAAGTAAACTTATTTGCATACTCTTTATTGTGAATTGCCTAAGTAGTTGATCATATGCTGAGAATATATACATCTTATGAAGCAAATGTGTTCGTGAAAGTATCTTTTATCACACTCAGTTTTCAACTGAATTGCTTGAGGATAAGCAATAAGCTAAGCTTGGGGGGAGTTGATACGTCCAAAACATATCTACTTTCCCAAACACTTTTTCTATTGTTTTTCCTCTAAACTTGTGTGATTTGGATACAACTAACACAGACTGACGCTGTTTTCAGCAGAATTACCTTGGTGTCTAGTTTTTGTGCAGAAAATCAACTATTAGGAAAAATCCCGGAAAATATGCCAAAAATCCTATTTCACCAGAAGATTCACGTAGCCAAAAGACGAGACGGAGGAGGGCTACGAGGGGCCCATACCACCTGGCCGCGCGGACCAGGCTGGTGTGGCCGCCTCGGTCACCCCCTCGGCCTCCCTCTTCGCCTATAAGTTGCCTTCACCTAAAAACCAAGGGGGTTCAACGTTTTTCCAAAAAGAGTTCCGCTGCGCCACCTCCACCAGATTCTGTGAATCGGAACCAGAAACTCCGTTCTGGCACCCTACCAGGACGAGGAATTGGAGGAGATCATCGCCATCATCATCACCATCGCTTCTCCATCGACCATCCATGTTTCCCCCAACCATGAGTGAGTAATCCCCCGTTGTAGGCTATGGGGATGGTAGGGATTGGATGAGATCGTTCATGTAATGGCATCAGATTATTAGGGCATGGTGCCTAGTATCTATTATTATTGCTTTTTGACTTAGTTGTAACTTGTTATGCTTAATGCTTGTCACTAGGGCCCGAGTGCCATGATTTCAGATCTGAACATGTTATTGATTCATTATGATAGTATTGTTTATGGTCTTACCTGCAAGTTGTATACACATATTGTTGTCCAGAACCAAAGACCCCGAAGTGACAGCAATCGGGATAACCGGAGGGAATGGCTTTGATGTGAGGATCACATGTGTTCATGGAGTGTTAATGCTTTGCTTCGGTGCTCTATTAAAAGGAGCACCTTAATTGCCAGTAGTTCCCTCGAGGCCCCGCTACAAACGGGCTGGCAGGACAAAACATGTTGTGCAAGTTCTCGTTGCGAGCATGTATGACTATATATGGAACACATGCCTATGATTATTTAGTACTTGGATGCTTTATCTTATTTATCTACAAATGCCCTATATCTTGATTGCTATATGAATTGTCTTGTCCATGCAACGCCCGTCCATCCATCCCTATGCCTATCGTGCTTTAATCCTACTGTTTACTGCAATTGTTACTACTGTCTTTACTTTTACTACTGCTATTACTTTACTATTGCTACTACAAAACTATTGCTATTGAGAAACTGTTGTGAGCAAGATTGTTTCCAGGTGCAGCTGAATTGACAACTCAGTTGTTAAGGCTTATAAATATTCTTTGGTTCCCCTTGTGTCGAATCAATAAATTGGGTTTCACTTCCCTCGAAAATACTGTGATACACCCCCTATACTTGTGGGTCATGATTCGCATCTGTCTTCTCGTACCAACCACACAAGCGGAGGTGGCCTCTATTGCCTCAATCGGGATCTCAATCCTCGGCGCTGGCCATCGCTCTCGCCATCGATTCCGGCCATGAATTGCCTCGCCAACCACTTCACTGCAATCCCGATGAGCCCACGGTGCTCTGGAACTTCTCCTCACCCCCGCTCAAGCTCTCTACTGCTCTATCATCGTGCATCTACGAGCACCGTCGCCGCCGGTCGTCCTAGTCGTTACTCCAACGACCATTTCTGAGCAGCGCCGCCACTAACCTATTCACCGTTGCCTCCGCATTCCAGCACGGCAACCACGTGTGCTGGGATCCTCTAGATCGCCGTCGGCGACCACCTCCTGGTGGTGGAGACCGGGCTGATGTCGTGATGATGTCAGACCCACGTCAAACCCCCTGCCATGTCGCCAGGTGGACCAGTCCTTGCCTATGTGGCAAGTGACATGGCCCTGACCCCACTGGTCAGTGGCTGGGTCTAGATTGGGTCCGGGTGTAAAAAGATCATCTGTTTAAGTAATCAGATAAAACAATATAAATTTAAATATAAATAAATTTCAGGAATTTAATAAAATGATTAAATATTAGAAATTCTTTTGTTTTATAATTCAGAAAAATATGTTTAATATATGAAATTTTACAGAAAAATAAAATCTATAATTTAACTTTATTAACAAACATTATTGTGTTAACTATTTTAATAATTATTATTTAATAAAGATTTTATAAGTAATAATACTTTGAAAATTCATATTTTAATATTGGTAAATAAGAAAAATATAAATAATATACTAAAATTCTTGGAAAAATAAGAACTAAAATGTAAAACTATAAACTTAAAATATTATATCACTTAACTAAGTGTTTATTATTTATTTAGTATTTATAAAGTGATAAAACTTGTAAAAATCATATTTTATTACTTAAAAATCCCAAAATACTTATAATATACCAAAATGATCACAAAAATAAAAATCTACACATCAAAAATATCATATTACATAATTGAAGTAAAATAAAAGGTAAAGATCTAATAAGTCTTATTAAAACCCTTTTCTTTTGTTTTAATTCATTAAAAATATATAAATCTTTACTATTGCCTTTACCATTATTTGTTTAAAGTCTAAAAATGTAATAACAAGTTCCATTGATGTTTAAGTATAGTTAACAGGGGTCTAACCATTTTAAAATGTATCTACTAAAACTATCATCCCAAAGTTAAGTGTATCTTAATTTTATCCATTATAAAATCATCAAAATAGTATATTGTTTAACAAAAGGATTTGATGCATCTCTAAGATCATCAAGATTTGAGTACTAATTCTTTTACAAGTTCGGGAATCCACTTTAAAAGCTAAACAAAGTCTTTAAGTAGTTAACATAATGCCATTCCCATGTTTATAGAAATAAGTATTAATTCTATAATAAGTAAGTGATTCTATTCACTTATAAAATCAAGAGAACACCACTTCCATAAAGGCATAATACTTTTGTTTCACCTTCATAAAGTGTTAAAAGTCTCCACTTGCTAGTAGAATAGCTATTCAACAATACTAATTGTTTTCTACTTTACTACTTATAATTAATCAGAAAACCTTAAAGTGTTAGATTTAAGTTTAAATACTTTTTTACTTTGTAAAGTAATATTTTCCTCAAAAGTTATTCTTTTAAGAAACATTAAAAGTGATCCTTGAACACTTCTTTAAAAGCTCTAACTGATTTTATATATCTCAAGGTTTCGCCATTGAAGGGAACCCAATTCACCTCGAGATTTTGGCAGACAGTTCAGGAAGGATTAGGAACCAAGTTGAATTTCAACACCACTTATCACCCGCAAACTTATGGACAGACTGAAAGAGTTAACCAAATCTTAGAAGATATGTTGAGAGCTTGTGTGTTAAAGTACGAATCAAAATGGGAAGACTGCCTGCCTTTTGCAGAATTCTCATATAACAAAAGTTATCAAGCTAGTTTGCAAATGGCCCCATTTGAGTTTCTATCCGGTAGAAAGTGTCGCACCCCTTTGATCTGGTCGCAAGTAGGAGAGAGTCAGATCTTTGGACCCGACATTCTCCGAGAAGCCGAAGAGAAGATTCACAAAGTCCATGAGCACCTCAAGACCGCCCAATCCAGACAGAAGAGTTATGCTGACAAGAGAAGGAGAGACCTGACTTTCAATGTCGGAGATTTTGTATATCTCAAGGTTTCGCCATTGAAGGGAACCCAACGTTTTAGTCTGAAAGCAAAGTTAGCCCCTAGATATATCGGGCCCTTCAAGATTCTGAACCATCGAGGAGAAGTATCGTATCAACTAGAACTACCGAAGGAGATGTCAGCCATCCACAATGTGTTCCATATCTTGTTATTTCGCAAATGCCTAGAAGTGCCGGAGAAGACCGAAGTTTTCAAGAATATCGATCACCGAGCTGTTGAGATCAACAAGGACCTAACGTATCGTGAAGTGCCCATCCAGATCCTAGAGGAAGCCTACAGAACCACCAGGACTAGGAGTATCAAGTTTCTCAAGATTCAATGGAGCAACCATGCCGAAGAGGAAGCCACTTGGGAGCGAGAAGATTACATTAGGACGGAGTTCCCAGATCTCTTTAGTTCCTAGTTTTCTTTCATAAATCTCGGGACGAGATTTGTTTTTAGGGGGGAATGTTTGTAACATCCCAAAACTCTAATCCAAGGTTATTAAGATCCAAATCATCAAATTTAGGGTTAACAAAAAACTTTTCCATTTAAAATAATTAAGCATTCATATGTGTGTGCATTTAAATTAGGAGTTGTTTTGAATTGCCATGTTTGAGTGAGCCATTGGTTGTAAAATGATTCTAAGGTGAAATAAACATCATCTAGATCATCCCCAAACAAATCCCAAAGAAAAACAAATCAAAATGAATAAAATAAGGAAATGGTCACTTTTTCCATTTTAATCACCATGCCTACTTTGGCCATTCCTAGGACTCAAATCTTAACAGAAACAATTGTGGTTCTTTGCACCCCTTGCTAGTACAAGTAGTGATGTACCAACGCCCACTTTGTTTCACCCCAAAAACTTTCAAACACTAAATTTAAATGACATTTGAAATTTGAATGTAGTTCATATGTATAGATCACACTTATTCAAAAAACACTCAAATGAACTCCACTTTTAAAAACCCAAGCACACCTAGAGGCTCAAGCATAAGATACAACACTCCACCAAAAATAATCCCAAAGTTCAAACATTTTGTTCTTGCGGCCATTTGATCGAACAGGTGGCAGACAGAAATAAAATGGCCTAACTAATACTGTTTCTAATTAAGCCATTGTCCCCCAAGTGACCCTCTCTACTCTCCCCTGTCCCCCCTGAGTCCAACCAACACCCCACCAGCCTACCCCTAAGCTGCAGCAGTAGTGGAGCGCCACCACTTTGTGGTCACTGCCAGCCAGAAGAGGGCAACACGCCAGGGACCATGTGACGCCATTCCAGCGTGCCCTCTAGCTCCGCCCAACCCTACCGCACCTCACTGCCCCTTCCCCAAGCCCAGCCAGGCACTAGACCACTCCCTGCCGTTGCCGCCCTTTCTCTCTGCGAGCTCGCCAGAGCGCGATAGCCGCCAGCACGCCACATACCACGCCTCGACCCCATACCGCGCACGCCGCTCTGCCTCGATCCCAGCAACCCACCAGACACGGCCGTGCACCGCCGCACGACCCACAGTCACCGAGCGCCGCGTCGAGCACCGCCTCTGTCCCTCAAAGCGCAAGACGCTCCCGACCATATGCCACTGCCCCTAGCCGCCATTACGCCGTGGACCACCGTCAGGGAACCGCCCACCATTCGCCTACCTCACCCACACCAATAGCCCCATGCACCGCCCTCGCCGGAGACACCTGCCCACACCTCTCGGTCCCCTCGTCGAGCCTATATAAGGAGCCCTCCCCAACACCATTTCTTCACACCACTCAACCCCCTCTCACCACTGATCCTTCCCCACCTCTCGCCGGAGCCGCTCGAGCCATCGTTCGCCGGAATTTCACCAGAGGATCCCGCTGCAGTGGTGGTAGAAGCCGAATTCCGGTTCCAAGGCACCGCAGCCACAGCCGACATTCGGGACGATCTTTATCCCCGAACGACGCAAGGCACAGGATCAACTCCAACATAGAGGATCGACGCTACGAAAACGATGATATATACGTGGGCCCAAAGTGCTTTCGACCACGCATTAGAGCTACAAAATTCCCGGAAGGATTTGCTATCTCAAGACATATCCAAGCCTACAATGGCATTGCTCGGCCAGATACCTGGCTACAGGATTTCTTCCAAGCTTGCTGCATCGCCAAAGGCAGAAACAGCCTGGTCGCAACCCGATATCTCCCACTTATGTTGCGGAAGACGGCACGATCATGGCTCAATGAACTTCCGGAGAACACCATCCATAACTGGTATGACATGAAAAGTGCGTTCTTTCGGAATTTCGAAGGCACATATCGGAGGCCCTGTACGGTTGGAGACCTATAGTGTTGCACCCAGAAAGCTAGAGAAACTTGTCGGGACTACCTCGGATGATGGATCGACACCAAGAACTCCTATGAGGGAGTAAATGATCAAACTGCGATTGAAGCTTTCATTGCAGGTCTCCCAATTGGTCTACTGCGTCATCGCTTGAAGTGTGACAAGGTCACTGATTTGGGATGCTGACGACGATGCAGAGGGATTGTTCAATGCCCTAGTTGTGCCTCAGTCGGCAAGACAACCAAAGCAACAAGCTCAGAAGCGCAAAAATACCTCGGAAGAAAAACCCAACTCGGAAACAGCGGTGGTTAGTACTGTTTCCGGGTCTGGAGGACGAGGAGGACGTGGCGGAGGCTGTGGGCATGGCCGTGGGACATCAAGGGTCCAAGGTAGAGGAGAACAGCAACCAGGCAAAACCTACTCTTGGGCCGACATTGCCAATAACCCATGTGTGCATCACCTAGACGCCAATGGGGGCTCGTCCCACACCAACACTGAATGTCGTTTCAATGATGACATCAAAAGAGATGACACCGCGGGCTACAAAGCTAAGAGGAAGAAGGGAAAGAAAAATCCCGAAAAGGACAAGGAGACCAAGGAAGATTCCGACATGGAGGAAGCTGATGCTTCAAATCCCAAGCTGGAAGGGAAGAAAACTTTTCCCACCAAGAAGGACACTTATGTCACTTTCCTCGGATCTCAACCAGCAAAGGTCAAGAAAGCAGTTCTACACGAGCTCAATGCAACAGTTCTGGCTGTCCCCCAGTATCTGGACTGGTCGGAAGTGGCAATCACATTTGACCGCGATGATCATCCTCCTAAGTTACACAGGCGAGGAAAATACGCCTTAATCGTCAACCCACTTATTGACGGTTATGGTTTCTCCAAGACCCTCATGGACGGTGGTAGCAGCATCAATATTCTATATGTCGAAACGCTATGCCGGATGAAGATCTCGTAGACCTAGCTGAACCATAGCTCTGTCATCTTTCACGGAGTTGTCCTAGGAAGACAAGCTAATTCCCTGGGAGAGATTACTTTGGATGTTACCTTTGGAACTCCAAAGAACTATCGGACGGAAGCACTTTCCTTCGAGTGGTCCCATTCAAGAGCGCATACCACGCTATATTTGGACGTCCGGCTTACTGGGCTTTTATGGCTCGTCCATGTTACATTTACAATATGATGAAAATTCCAGGTCCCAATGGCGTGATCACCATCAGGGGAGACCCGAAGAAAGCGTGAGAATGCAAGGACAGAAATGCCGCCTTTGCCGAAGTCGTGCTGCATGCCCAGGAGTACCAGGAGATCAAGAAGATCATAGATATGTCCGAGATGCCCGCAAAGAAGAAGGAGGTGACAAAGTCAAATCTGGAGTTCAAGGCATCAGAAGAGATGAAGAAAGCACCGTTGAAGGATGATGCCCCTCCAAGGTGACCCAGATAGGCGTAGGCCTAGATAGCGCATAGGAAAGCGCGCTCGTCAAGTTCCTCCAAGCAAATCAAGATATCTTCGCATGGCAGCCATCTGACATGACCGGAGTACCTAGGGAACTTGCCGAGCACTCTCTAAATGTAAACCCGAACGCTAAACCCGTCAAACAGTCCCTACGACGGTTTGGTGACGAAAAGCGTAAGGCAATATCTAAGGAACTAGCGCAGCTCGAGTTAGCCGGATTCATAGAAGAGGTCATCCACACTAAGTGGTCGGCCAATCCTGTAATGGTCCCTAAAAAGGACACCACTGATTTAAGGATGTGTGTTGATTATACTGCCTTGAACAACGCTTGTCCAAAAGATCCGTTCGCTCTGCCTAGAATCAAGTTATCGATTCTACGGCAGGCTCGGAACTCCTCTATTTTCTCGACGCATATTCCGGTTATCACCAAATTTGGATGAAGGAATCTGACAAAGTCAAAACTTCATTCATAACCCCTTTCGGAACCTTCTGTTTTGTTATGATGCCCTTTGGGCTGAAGAACGCAGGAGCTACGTACCAACGCATGATGCAGCGTTGCCTTCATGACCAACTCGGACGCAATGTACATGCATACGTGGATGATATCGCGGTAATGTCCAAAAAGAAGGAAACGCTGATTTCTGACTTGGAGGAAACATTTGCCAATCTGCGAAAATACAACATCATGCTTAACCCGAAGAAATGCTTCTTTGGAATACCGGCCGAAAAATTGTTAGGTTTCATCGTGTCTCAAAGAGGCATAGAGGTGAACCGAGACAAAATCAAGGTTGTACTCAATATTTCTAGGCCAACCCGCCTGAAGGACGTACAAAGACTAACTGGTTGCATTGCTGCGGTCAGTCGATTTGTAAGCCGGCTTGGTGAAAGAGCTGCACCACTGTACAAACTCTTGAAAAAGACCAAGGATTTTGTCTGGACTGACGAAGCTGAAGCTGCACTACAAGACCTGAAGAAAGTACTCTCATCTGCTCCTATCCGTGCAGCGCCGGAACCCAAGGAAAAGATGTTGCTCTATCTTGCTGCGACAAATAAGGTCGTTAGTATCGTCATGGTGGTGGAGAGACCAGAGGAAAATCAGGAACACCTGGTGCAGCGTCATACTTACTTTGTCAGCGAGGTTCTAATAGAATCAAAACAGCGGTATCCGCACTATCAAAAGTTGGCTTACGGTGTTTTTCTAGCATCTCGTAAGTTACGACACTACTTTCAGGAGCATCCAATTACCATGGTGAGCACAGCTCCCATGAGAGATATAATCAACAACAGTGACGCCACAAGTCGCGTCGCCAAATGGGGCATAGAGCTTTCAGCTTTCGATATTGAGTATAAACCTCGGAGAGCAATCAAATCCCAGATCCTTGCTGACTTTGTCGCTGATTGGACAGAGACGAAGGAGAACATGATCCTCCCTGAGTCGGAATATTGGACCCTCTTTTTCAATGGGTCTAAGGCTCAAGGGGGCTCGGGGGCTAGCGTGGTGCTCAAATCACCCCAAGGAGATAAACTTTTATACGTGTTGCAGATACACTTCACAGCGACAAACAATATTGCCGAGTATGAAGCACTGCTGCATGGAATACGGATTGCTAAGGATATTGGCATCCGACGTTTGATGTGTTACGGAGATTCGGATCTTGTTGCTCAACAAGTGTCGGATATTTGTAACGCAAATAAACACATGGCAGCATATAAAGCTGTCGTGGATGATCTATCTAAATCGTTCGAAGGGTTTAAAGTTCAACACATCCCTCGAGCAGAAAATGAGGAAGTAGATGCACTATCTCGGATAGGTTCTGCATGAAAAGAGGTCCTGGATGGCCCTTTTTTAGAGCACCTCAAAGTTCCCTCAATAAAGGGAGTAGATGAGGAATATCGGACCAAATCTGACTCACCTTTGATAGCAGTTCTGGTTGTGATTCCCAGCTGGACTCAACCCTACCTCGATTATTTGGTAGATGGCAAATTACCCGAAGACAAGGTGCTGAGCCGGCAGATTATCCGACGAGCAAAAGCCTATTCTATTGTTAAAGGTGAGATCCATAAACAGAGTGCTTCTGGGGGTTTTCAGCACTGTGTATCTCCGGAAGGAGTGGAAATCTTAAGAGAAATCCACGAAGGCGAGTGTGGTCACCACGCTGCAGCCAAATCTTTAGTGGCAAAAGCTTTCAGACACGGATTTTTCTGGCTTACAGCTCAGGCAGATGGCGAACGATTAGTCAAGACGTGCAAAGGCTGCCAAAAGTACGCCAAGCAAGCTCATCTTCCGGCTGATCAGCTGCGAACAATACCTATAACATGGCCCTTTGCGGTCTGGGGGCTTGACATGGTAGGACCTTTTAAACGAGCTCCAAGTGGATTTACTCACCTCTTAGTGATGGTGGATAAATTCACCAAGTGGATTGAGGCTAAACCCGTCACTAGTTGTGATGGAGCAACAGCCAAAATATTTGTCGAGGATGTTATAATCCGGTATGGTTATCCGCATAGCATTATCACAGACAATGGGGGTAACTTTTCTATGGGAGAATTGGCTGAATTCTGCAACGAGCAAAATATCCGGCTTGACATTGCGTCAGTCGCACATCCACAGGCTAACGGACAAGTCGAAAGAGCAAATGGTTTAATTCTACAAGGCCTAAAACCGAGACTCGAAGCACCACTACGACGTGCTACGGGAGCTTGGGCAGAGGAATTACCCTCTGTAATTTGGAGTTTACGAACAACTCCAAACAGGTCAACAGGATACACACCTTTCTTCTTGGTCTATGGCGCAGAAGCAGTTCTTCCTAGTGATTTGATTCATACTTCTCCTAGAGTGGTCGTGTATATTGAAGAGGATGCCGAGATTTCTCGACAAAATGATCTCGACTTAGTCGAAGAAGTTCGCATTGTTGCTGAAATGAGATCTACAGCCTATCAGCAGAAGTTACGCAAGTATCATAGCCAGAGAGTCAGAAACCGATCTTTCAATAAAGGCGAGTTGGTCCTCCGGCTTGTGCAACAAAGAAAGCACAAACTTTCCCCAGTATGGGAAGGGCCCTTTTAGTTAGTCGAGTATTGCACAATGGATCGTACTACTTAACTGACATGAGGCCAGTCAAAGAAAGACCTGCTACTAAGAAGAGAAAGAGAGCTGGAGGCAGTACAAATCCGGATGAGTTAGACAGACCGTGGAATATTGCTCAGCTACGTCCCTTTTATTCTTAGTTTATCCTTCTTTGTAAACATATATATGTACATGTTCTCTGAGAAATAAAAGTTTGGGTTGCCTCAAGTTTTCCTGAGAAGTTTTTACCATCTTATTTCCGAATGATCATGTCATAGTCGAAAATCCTAGAATGCTTGAAAGTACTTTATGCTCATGTTCGTTCTGGTTTAGATTTTCGATTCTAAAACTACTACCGTCGGGTATAACTCTAAAGTTTCTAGTCTTTACTTTGGTTATTTGTCTGATTGCTGGATGCGGGTATTTTCCGAGTAGTGAATTGTTGGTACTGGAAGCCGGCTTTGTTTCCGAGTTTAAACTGGTTTAGAAATTGAGCTCCGTTTCTCGGCAAAGTTTCCGGCAGAAGGTTTAGCCGGCTCACGAAAGGGACGAGGCGGAAAGCCAGATAAACGATAAGTAGAGACGAAAAAATACAAGTGCTTATGTAAACATTTCAGGCACACAAAAAAAATTCAAAGCCAAAAAGTGCTGAATAGATTTAAAGCTTAGCACTAGCAAAAGTTCAAGTACTGCATATTTACAGACGCATCATGTTTTTCCGGAATAATACAAAAATTTCTGATCTATGATGCAGGAGGAGATGAAGGAGCTGCCGTCTTGCTGGAGATTCCGCCTTGATATCGTTCCGAGATGTCTGCATCCGAGGTGGTGCGTATATCATCGGAAACTTCTGTTGGTTCTTCCGGAGGAGGAGGCAGAGTAGCCACGCGGGTGAAGAAGGGGATCTCATAGCTCGTCCGGTCAGCTACATGACACCCATATCCGGCACAGGAGTGCATGATGGCTTGAAGGTCCTGCTCCTGGCCGTCTTCGTCTACCTTGTAGTACCCTCTGGTCACTTGCCATATCTCCATGTTTCCATGGTGGCTCATGACCATAGTGAGAGCGTTCTGCGCAGCAGTCCACGCGTAGGACATGTTCCAGCCCCGAACAAGCTGCGGCATATCCTTCGCCTTGTCCCGCACCTGAAAATCCACATGCTTGGCATGTCCGGAATCTTGAGATCTTCGCCGACGTCCTCAAGGGACTGGCGGAAGTCATGAAGCAGGTCACCGACTTGGGTAAGCCGGTGCGTGCGGGGCTCGGAGGAGGAAGAGTCCGTCAAGTTCAGAGGACCTATACACAAAACAAGTTAAGAAAAATCCGACATTGATAAAAGTCAAAGAAAGAGACAAGTCAGATAGATGGAACGTACCAAAAGTGACGTCGTCAATTTTGGTCTTCTCCTCCCGAAGACTCTGGAGTTCAGCCCAGAGCGCCTGGGACATATCCTTTTCTCTGCCAAGCTCATTCTTGAGATCTGAGATTATTTTATCTTGAGCAGCGATCTTGCGATCATGCTCTTTAGTGGCCATGGAGGAGGATTCAAGGACTTGAGCTATGCTCTTTTCATGATTTGCCTTGAGCTGGTCCAGCTCTTGGCGAAGCTCCTTGTTCTCCACCACCAAGGTCTTGATGTTCTCAGCCTCTTCAATCATGGCGATGGATTGTTTCACCAGCGCTGTATGTCAAAAAGAACAAAAGTTCAGAAAAATTCGACATTGAAAATAACAAAGACAAGGTTTGAGTCTCGGAATGTTTACCTTCGGCCTCATCCTTGGCAACTTTGAGTTCAGCATTTTTAAGCCGGAGAGCTTTGATCTCTCTCCGCTTATCGCAGACATTGGTCAATAATTCCTGGTTATAGGAACATACTTTCTGTAAGTCAGAATACCCAAAGTCAGAAAGCTACTTAAGACTCGGGCTAATATTTTTGTTAAATATCAACACGCGCCTTGGGGGCTACACTAGTTCGTTCTTTGGCATCCTAATGAAGAATAAACCCGGATTATATATCCTACTTCATGCTTGGGGGCTAGAGGATATGATATAACATAATGGAAAAAATAGGAGTTGGAATTCTGACTTACATATTGTTCGTGGGTGAGTTTATCCAAACCCGCGTTAACTTCAGTAGCCACCTTCTTGGCGAGAGTCAGAGGAATCACTGGGTTGTTTGAAGCTCACCAGTCCTAATCCTCTCGTCGCGGAGGCGCACTTGAGCGAGAAGGTAGGAGAACTTGACGTCCTCTGCTTCTTGCGCTTCTTCCTCGGCGGATAAAGTTCTCTTCTCCAAGAATTGCTTGGCAAGCCGCTGGATTTCTTCAGCAGATTTCCGGGACAAGCCGAACTTGGCAAGACACGGATTGCTTAGGAGGTTTTCGGCGAAGGTTTCTACCGAGGGATCATTACCCAAAGAGGGTTCACCCTTATCTAGATCTGACGCACCCGTGGTGACGTCAGTTTGTGATCCAAGGTTCGCAGGCCCCGTTGAAGGAGCCGGATCTTCTGCAGCGTCTGGCGAGATAACCGGCGTTGCAGAAGGTTGAGGGGAAGGAGTCGGAGGAGCCACGGCAGGGGAAGCTATGGTAAGCTTTGTCTGCCGCAGCGGCTTCGAAGGAATCCCTTTCCCCTTGTCCTTGACGAGCGGTTTTGCTCTGAGAATGTAGTAAAAGTCGGAAAACATTACATCTCGGAAAGAAATTTGAATAAGGTACAAAGGCAGAAGTTGTGATTGAATGTTACCTCTTCACGACAGGCCCTTCTTTTGTGCTAACAGCCATTGTCGGAGCTTTGCGCTTCTTGAGCGCAAGTTCCGGCAATGGAACTACCTCCACCTCCTGAGAGAACTCCGGAGGATATCCTTCGAGCGGAGCAAGTTCCGACTTGGGGAGGTCAGCAAGCTAAAAATAAGAAAACATATCAGTATTGCGATATAACTCAAAGATTAGAACACATAAAAAGATGTACTGATAGAAGCTTACCGGCACTACGGGGTTATCCGCCGTGTGCATGTCCAGAGAAACCTCCGGGATTCTCCTCTCGATCCCCTCCTGGATCAGCCACTTGATCTGGCTTATGTAGCCTTGAGTGGTGTAGGCTTTGGAGGTGATGCAGAGGGAGTCTTTCGGAGACGACGTGATGGAATGCATTAGTCGGGTTCCATGATACTGGAGGGGCTGGATCCGATGTGAGACCCAGAACTGGACGAAGTCGGATCCCTTTAGATCCTTGTCTTTGATTAAATATTCGATCCGCCTCTTAGCGAGGATCATATCGTCGGTGAGAGCCGGAGCAGCCTCATCCCAAGAAACTTGGGCCGTGGCGGCTCCATCGATAAAAGCCGGCAAAGCAGTGGCTTTGCCGGGAGCCGGAATATCCCTATGATAGAAAAATGTGGCTGGCCATTGTTTGACCGAGTCACTGGCTAGAATTTTGGGATACGCCCGGTCGCGTCTAAGCGAAAAACTAATAGTGTCGTTGATGTAAGGAACACCGGCGGTAATGGAGTTTCTCCGGACATGGAAATAATACCGGAAGAGAGTCAGACTCGGCCTAATGCCGAGAAAGCCCTCGCACAACGAAGCATATGCGCTCATTTCTAACAGAGAGTTGGGAGGAAGATGATGGAGTTGAACTCCATAATGATCTATCACCTCGGAGAAGAACTCCGAGGGATGAAAGGACAGACCTCGGTCGAGATGGGTGTCGAAGTGGACCCGCTCGCCATCGTGCGGGTTGGCGACGGTTTCTTCGAAGCCGCTCCGCCAGTCGCCGGCCGCAAGAAGTCCCTCCTTCTCCACGTTCCTGAGGCCCTCCTTGTTAAGAGCACAGGGGATCCAGAGACCGCGAAAGCTCTCCTTCTCCGCCACCGCTTCCACCGTCGCCGCCGCCGCCGCTGCCGCCAAGCCGGAGCAAGAAGATGAAGCCATTTCTCCGGCGAGTGATTGACCTAAAAGGGGCGGCGCTGGGAGTTCTGTCGAGGAAGAACGGGGGAGCTCTGTGCGTGCTGGGAGATTGGGAGGAGAGGAAAAGGCAAGAGGCTGGTGAAAGAAGAGGGAAGAAATCCTAACCCCTTATACCCACCTAACTGCGCCAAGATTCATGTAAATGCTAAAGTGTAACCGCCACGCATCGTGGAAGGAGCTAGGAAGGACCCGCGAGATGATTGCGTCGCCTCGATCTCCACGCACGCATTGAAACGGCGCCTCGGTTCCGCGGTCCACGGACCCACCAACGGTCATGCAGATGGAATGCCTGTCAGATGACGTGGCTTGACCATGACTTGTGTCAGGTGGCGTTGAGAACCAAGTTCCGGCTTAGTTTGAAATCGAGCTAGAAAATCCGAGTAACCTACTAATAGGTCCGACTTATTTTTTAAGACTCGGATCGTATTTTTGTTGTGAAGTTTCAGGAATCCTTCAAGATTCTGCAAGCCGAAGATCAAGCTAGACGATGATAAATCCGACTTTGGATCTTGGAGGCCTCTGGGGCTGCTGTTGGGGATATACTTTCCGAGTATCCTCACAGTTCCTCACTGACCAGGGTGGCCCACTTAGGGTTAGAGCATTGCTTCACGGGCGGCCCAATCAGGAAGAAAGACAGAGTCCAATCCGGCTACGGGAAGGCCTAGAAGACTTACCGACTTAGGCCCATAATGTTACTTGTAGTTCAAGATGTACTCTGTAACCGACTCTTAGTCGTAGCCGGGTAGATCTCTCATGTAAACCCTAGGCCGGATATCTATATAAGCCGTCCTAGGAGAGCCTTTAGAACACCTCAATAGTCTACAATCTCAACTCGCACAGGCGAAACCCTTGTAACCCATATTCCGGCTCTGCCGTATTACTGGATTGCTAGCAGGAGTAGGACCCGTCCAAAGCCGGCGGATTCGAACTTGGGTAAACTTGTGTGCTCACCGTCCCGAAATACCGTATGTCTCACACCCCTCTCTTCTGCACGCCTCGAGGACCCCCTCATGGCGTACTTTTCATCAATCCGACGACACTAGTGGACACTCATATAAATATCTTCTCTTTATGATCCTACTCTGAACTACTCTCCGGTTGGACACTCTAATCCATGGTAGGGCTATAACAACACACCTCAAAGTTCGCTTTCCCCATCTAGATAACCCCACACTGTCACCTTGAGCTCTAGATGGTTCCAACAAACACCACAATTTCATAGAAACATCCAAGTCCAAATATAACTCATAAAAAGTATTTGTAATCTCTAGCCTAAGTGCCACCATGGTGTGCACGCTGTCACTTTCACACACATGGGGAGAGCAGAGATCTATTAAAGCACTTGAGTAGCAAAGTAGATCTATAGATTACAAAGCTCATGATCATAATATGATCATGCATAGAGAGAGAGATGAACACATAGCTACCGGTAGAACCCTTATCCCCGAGAGAGAACTACTCCCTCCTCATCATGGGAATGAGCAACGGCGATGGAGATGGTGGTTGAGAACGATGCAGATCGCTCCGGGGGCACTTCCCCGTCCCGGCAGGGTGCCGGAACAGAGACTTCTGTCCCCTGAATCTCCTCTTCGGTGGCGGCGGTGCTGTGGAACTTTTTGTGGCTAGAGGCTGTTCGATTCAGGGTTTATGCATCGGGAGGCATCTTATAGGCGAAGAGGCAAGGTCGGTGGGCGGCCAGGGGGCCCACACCATGCCCTGGCGCGGCCTAGGGCTACCGTGCCAAGGGGTGGTCTGGCCACCCTATGGCCCCTCTCCGTCTCGTCTTCTTGCTCCGTGAGTCTTCCGATAAAATATCGACTTTGGCTTTTGTCCGGTCCAATTCCGAGAATATTGATTTTCTGACTTTCCTGGAACCAAAAACAGCAGAAAATAGGCAACTGGCACAGTGGCATCTTGTTAATAGGTTAGTCCAGAAAGTGTATAAAAATACTCCAAAGTGTGGACAAAACATAAGAAAGTAGATATAAAACAAGCATGGAACATCAAAAATTATAGATACGTTAGCAACGTATCAACATCCCAAAGCTTAACTCATGCTCGCCCTCGAGTAGGTAAGTGATAAAAAGAAAGAATAATTTTTGAGGTGACATGCACCATCATAAACTTGATCAAAGTATTCATAAAACATTGATAGCTAGGATCATAGTACTTCAACATAGCATGAAAGATAAAGTTCTAACAATAAGACATAGCAACTATGTTGTAACATGAAAAGGCACAAACAAAAGATTCATGAATAACAATGCTTTGCAAGACGTTTGTTTGTTTCACATAAAGAAAACATAGCATAGTGGCATTCAGCTTGTCCCTCATAGAGTAGCAAACATAAATGCATAGGACACCTTCAAGGTTCAAAAGGGTGACTAGATACAAATAGTTTAAGAACAAGCAATATCAAAGTTATGCATCAATCAACAAGTCTTGGGACAATGCACATTAAACTAAGAATGGCCACTATGCTCTCTCAATAGGTGCATAAAGATAGAGGATGGAGACTCAACATAAAAGTAAAAGAAAGGCCTTCATAGAAGGAAGTAGGGATTCAAGTCTCATAAAGAGCTTCCAAAATTTATGGTACTTATTAGCTTTCAGCTCTCATTGCCCCTATCATAAGAATCTTGAAGTGATTAAGGTTAAAGTGAACAAACTATGGAGTATATGCTTGACAAAGTATAAGTTGGCAATCTCATGTCCCTTGAGTACGAGGGCCGCTCCTCATGCTACTCAAGTTTAGTTACCGGCAAGTTCTTGTCATAGTAAGTACACGTGTATCATAGAGAACCGCCAACGGGGCACCCCTTGCCCGATGATACGGAAGAATCCCCATATCAAAATGATAAGGCAAGCAGACAACGAGCATCTCAGCAATCTTCTTATTTACCATGGGAAAATGGTGATTTTTCTCTCTTTCCTCTTTTCTCATCTTTTTTCCTTTTTCTCTTTTTCTCAATATCTATCTATTTTTTTATAAGAAGAATGCCTCATAGATTGCTCATTATGGTTACGCTGCAGGTTTCCACCATGATTAGGCATGGAATAGACCGGCGGCCCAGGCGTTTCTCTAACACACATACATAACTCCATGGACTTACAATCTCCCTTTTCATTTCACACCGCGACGACATCCATAGACAAAAGAGCATGATATCAACTAGGTAAATGTACAAGTGCAATGTTGAAAGCGTTCCCCATGACAGCATGGTTCTTCTAATCCCCAACATATAAGTGCAAGCATATACAACATAGATGACACAATGGTTCAAGTTTATTAAGTGCAAGAAATTAAAGTGGGCCATCAAGTTCATGAGAGCTTTAATCACTAGTTTTCACATAACAAGTTTAATTCGGAAGGTAGATAAAAACATGAATATACTTGGAATAGCAAATGCTAATAGGTAGGTATGGTGGACTCCTTGGAACAACTTGGTTTTATTTGGAGTTGGATGCATGAGTGGAACTCATACTTGGTATGGAGGCTAGAAAAAGACTAGGAGCGACCAACTAAGAGAGCAATAATGGCCATACTCATGCAAAGTGACAAAACATCATTAATTAAAGCATGAAGTGATATTACAAGTCGAAAACTAAAGGATCATAGAGGCTATGGTGACTTGGGATAGTCATAACATGGTGTGAGCATGCGCCAAGTCAACCCAAATAAAGCATCAAAGGAGAATACCACAATACTATGCTTTAATATGCTAAAACAACACATGATTCTTTCATGGCACATTAAGCAATCTCAATTGTTTATAACAGGTCATGCTACAGCAAAAATCACTAAGCATAAAGCCAAAGCAATACCAAGCATGACATGACAAGCAATAGGCCACAGTCAAAAACAAGCTCCTTTTTACCACTTAAGCATGAACTTTCCTACTCTTTTCCAATCCAAATCAACCTATTTGAAAGAACTCACAAAGATAATAATAAATAAAGATCAGTGAGCTTTCCCCAAAAATCCAAAAAGAAGAACTAAAAAGTTCTAAGCTGAAAGCACAAGAAAACTAAGGCTAAACACAGTGCTAGCAAAGGAGAACACTCGTAGAACAATAAGAGTGGAAACTAGAGTATTCTAGGCAATGAATAACGGGGTGTGTCTCTCTCCAAAAAAAGTGTGTTAGGATCCAACCAACTTATTTAAGCAAACCAAACAAAAGAAAACTAAAAATAAAAACAAATACACTCCAAGAACAACACAATTGTGCATGAAAGAATAAAAATGAAGTGTTTGGGGAGAAAACCTGAGATTATTATTGATGAAGAAGGGGATGCCTTGGGCATCCCCAAGCTTTGACGCTTGTAATTCTTGGATATTTCTCGGGGTGACACGTGTGGCATTCCCAAGCTTGAGCTTTTTTCCGTACTTCATCTTATCACATTATTCTTCCCTACACTTTAAAATTTCCTTCATACAGAACTTCACACAATCTTCATTAGCAACATTAGTGTACTCAAGATAATAAGTCTTTTGGTTCAGTTCAAACACAAGTAAAACTTCCATTAAAACACAAGCTACTGTAGCACTTACCTCAAAAAGCTCAATTCCCCAAAAAGAACCCAAAAAGGAATCAACAAGAAGCAAATGCAAATAATGGCAGAAATCTGTCAAAATAGACCAGCATGTAAAGACCAATTTTTTCGAAGACCTTCTGTTGCTCAAATCTAAATGTGTTGAACTAACGAAAGTTGGATAAGAACTTGGGTCAGAAGCACAAACAATTACATCTCAAACCGACATACAGAGATATTTCACGAATTTTTACAGCGAAGCACAAAAATCTGTTTTGGGACAGCAACTTTCCCAAACATTACTTCTCTCTCATTAGAGGTTACTCTTGGCACAAAAACCACACAAAAATGATAAGGAGAGGTTATTCCTGAAGCAATAACTTCCAAGACTCAACTAAAACTTTTGGCTTATCTCCCAATAAGTACTTTTCTTTCACGCCTTTAAGTTAGGCATGATAGTTTGAAAAGATGCTCACATAAGAAATATGAATTGAAGTAAAAGAGAGCATCAAGAAGAAAATTCAAAGCACATTTAAGTCTAACCCACTTACTATGCATAGGAATCTTTTAAAGAAACAAGTCATGAAAGCACAAAGCAACAAGCATAGGAAAGCAAAACAAGTGTAACTTTAAGACTTTTAACATAAAGAGGGGAAACGTAATATTGTTGAGATACATAAAACCATGTTTCCCTCTCTCATAATAACTATCAGTAGCATTATGAATAAAATTAACAATATAACTATCACATAAAACATTCTTATCATGAGCCACATGCATATAATAATTATTACTCTCTAGATAAACATAGTCATTCTTATTAATTGTAGTGGGAGCAAATTCAACAAAATAGCTATCATTATTATTCTCAACACCATAATCATCAAATATAGGAGGCATATTATAATCATAATTAACTTTCTCCTCAATAGTAGGTGGACTGAAAATATCATATTCATCATTTTAATCATCATATATTGGAGGCATAGTATCATCAAAGTAAATTTTCTCCTACGTGCTTGGGGGACTAAAAATATCATGCTCATCAAAACCAGCTTACCCAAGCTTAGAATTTTCCATAGCATTAGCAATAATGGTGTCCAAAGAATTCATACTAACAACATTGCTATTAGCGTGCAAATAAAGTTCCATAGGTTTTTTAATTTTCTCTTCAAACACTTCATGTCCTAGCTTAAGATAAATACTATAAAGCTCTCTAATTTTGTTGTTGTTTTCCATTAAGCCTAACTAGTGAAAACAAGAAACGAAAAGACAAAATTGCAGAATCTAAAGGAAATAACTTCGAGCACTCACACCGGAGGATGTGAGTACCTTTTACCTTACCTCCCCCGCAACGGCGCCAGAAAATAGCTTGATGTCTACGCACTTCTATTCTTGTAGACAGTTGTTGGGCCTCCAAGTGCAGAGGATTGTAGAACAGCAGCAAGTTTTCACTTAAGTGGATCACCCAAGATTTATCGAACTCAGGGAGGAAGTGGTCAAAGGTATACCCTCTCAAGCAACCCTGCTATCAAGATACAAGAAGTCTCTTGGGTCCCCAACACACCCAATACACTTGTCAGGTGTATAGGTGCACTAGTTTTGGCGAAGAGATAGTGAAATACAAGTGGTATGGATATAAGACAATGGTGCCACAAAATAGCTTGATGCCGTGGAAGAGACTAAAGGCAAAAAGATGGAAGCAAGCAAACATGTAACAGATCTAGTTTCAAATGATGTTTCAATGGTTAGAAACAAGGCCTAGGGATCATACTTTCACTAGTGGACACTCTCATATAAATATCTTACCTTTATGATACTACTCTGAACTACTCTCCGGTTGGACACTCTAATCCATGGTAGGGCTATAACAACACACCTCAAAGTTCGCTTTCCCCATCTAGATAACCCCACACTATCACCTTGAGCGCTAGATGGATCCAACAAACACCACAATTTCATAGAAACATCCAAGTCCAAATATAACTCATAACAAGTATTTGTAATCTCTAGCCTAAGTGCCACCATGGTGTGCACGCTGTCACTTTCACACACATGGAGAGAGCAGAGATCTATTAAAGCACTTGAGTAGCAAAGTAGATCTGTAGATTACAAAGCTCATGATCTCAATAAGATCATGCATAGAGAGAGAGAGATGAACACATAGCTACCGGTAGAACCCTTACCCTCGAGAGAGAACTACTCCCTCCTCATCATGGGAATCAGCAAAGACGATGGAGATGGTGGTGGAGATCGATGGAGATGGCTCCGGGGGCACTTCTCCATCCTGGCAGGGTGCCAGAATAGAGACTTCTATCCCCCGAATCTCCTCTTCGGTGGCGGCAGCGCTGCGGAACTTTTCTTGGATGGAGGCTGTTCGATTTAGGGTTTATGCATCTGGAGGCATCTTATAGGTGAAGAGGCAAGGTCGGTGGGTGGACAGGGGGCCCACACCATGCCCTGGCGCGGCCTAGGGCTTCCCGCGCCAAGGGGTGGTGTGGCCACCCTGTGGCCCCTATCTGTCTCGTCTTCTGGCTCCGTGAGTCTTCCCATAAAATATCGACTTTGGCTTTTGTCCGATCCAATTACGAGAATACTGATTTTCTAACTTTCCTGGAACCAAAAATAGCAGAAAACAGGCAACTGGCACTATGGCATCTTGTTAATAGGTTAGTCCAGAAAGTGTATAAAAATACTCCAAAGTGTGGACAAAACATAAGAAAGTAGATATAAAACAAGCATGGAACATCAAAAATTATAGATACGTTAGCAACGTATCAAGGTTGTATCATACCAGAACAACTTGTGATAACCACATTGACCTTTTTTGGGGTTACCATGAACAAAACATCTCAAAAATGTCTCCACGCACTGATTGACACGTTCAGTCTGGACATCAGACTCAGGGTGATAAGTACTGCTCAGTTTGAGTGTTGTGTTAGCCATTTTGAACCTTGTTGCCATCTTACTAGAGACCACTTTTCCTATGTCCGAGATAATTTCCAAGGGCATCCCTGCAATGAACACATTGTCTCTGTCCAAGCTATTTTCCAAGGGCATCCCATCCAATGTATACACATTGTTGACAAATACCTAAGCCATAGAGAGTGCTGAGAAAGGATGATTGAGGGGCAAGAAGTGTGCATACTTGAAAATTTTGTCCACAATCACTATAATAATGTCATATCCGTCAGAAATTTGTAGTTTCTCAATAAAATCCATGGATATTTGATGACCCACAAGTATAGGGGGTGTATCGCAGTATTTTCGATAAGTAAGAGTGTCGAACCCAACAAGGAGCAGAAGGTGCTGGCTAGTGGCTTGGAGCAGGAATTCTCTGTAAATACTTAGAAACGGATTTTTTGGGGTTTTTGATAATGCAGGTAAATAAAGTACGAGTAAATAAAAGACAATAAGAATAAATGCAGCAAGTGGCCCAATCCTTTCTTTAGCAAAGGACAAGCCGGTTGTATTACTTAGGATGACTAAACGATCTTGAGGACACACGGGAATATCATCAAGTGATTTCGCTTCATATAGTTGATTAATCTTCTTTAGTTTGCTAAGTATTGTGTGGCTGAACCTGTGCTAATGTACCGACCTTCCTAGGACTAATACATACTTGTGATTATACCCCTTGTAAGCATCTGCAAGTACAAGAAAGTAATTAAGGTAGAAACCTAACCACAGCTTTAAACTCTAAGACCCTGACGTCCCTTGTGCAAAGGTTTCCTAACGGGGGTTCAGGTTTCTGTCACTCCGGCAACCCCTACGATTAGTAGCCAAATACACAATGCATTCCCCTAGGCCCATATAGGTGAAGTGTCATGTAGTCGACGTTCACATAACACCACTAGAAGAAGTACACCACAACTTAAATATCAAACTATTGAATCTTTCTCAACACAATTCCACTACTAACAACATGACTTCTCCCATGTCCTCAAGAACAAAACGAACTACTCACAAGACATCATATGGATCATGATCAGATATGAAATAATGATGTGTAACAATCTGAACATAAACAAGAATTCAATGGTTCACTCAATAGCATCAACTACAAAGAGTAATCAACACCAGGAAAGTTTCCCCTAAGAATTATGCAAGATTCAACCCAATTGTTACAGCGGTATGGAGGTGGTGATGATGGTGCTGGTGGAGATGATGGTGGTGATGATGATCCCGATGAAGTCCAGCTTCATGGTGGTGTTGATGGCGATGATCTCCCCTCTCCGGGAAGGAATTCCCTCGGTAGAATTCTATCTGCCGGAGAGATCTTTCTCTCTCGATGTTTTCCGCCCCGCAGAGGCGGTGGAATCTTTCTGTGGTTGATCCTCGAGTCTTAGGGTTTTGGGAGGATAATATATGCCAGAGGGGAGAGCCCGGGGTGGACCAGGGCGGCCACACCACCTGGTGGCGCCGCCTAGGGTGGCCCGCGCCAGGGGGTGGTGTGGGCCCCCTGTGGCCCATCTCAGCTTCCTCTTCTGGCTTCCTTCGTCTTCTGGAAAAATAGGATTTTACATGTATTTTCCCGGATTTTCTGATCTTCGCGAATTTTGCCTCCAAACAGCACCTTTTCCATCAGAATCCTTACTGCAGCGGTCCATGCTCCAAAAGTCATCAACCATGCAAAAAAATGAAATAACATAAGTATCATCTCTTAAAATGAAATATATCAATGAATAACAGTAAATTATGATATAGAATAGTGATGCAAAATGGACGTATCAATATTAAGTGACATGCCTTTGGAGGAACATGGAAAATATTGCAACAGCCCTAGACTCTTCACATGTTCTCCCTTTTCTTGCTGGCAAATAGTATAGTGTTACACAAATTTCTGCACATCCATTTTCATACCTTTTGGAGAGAATAAGCTTTTAAATTCTTATATGTTGTAGCTATTCCAGATTGCCCCTCAATAGCACTGTTCTACAAGGAAAGTAAAATGGCCTCATGAGCTTCTTTATTATTTCTTGATGGCTAGAAAAATACTGCTGTTTCTCTCTACATTTAAATCTCATATTTGTCAAGTACTTAATATGTCTCTAGCATTACCACTAATGAGTAATTATTGGATAGATGTGCAAATCCTTTTCTTGATATTTATCCTTGTAGAAATAGGCACTTATATGGAAATTCTAGAGCAATTAATGAAGAATCATGAGTTGACAACAATCCCAAGTCAAAGAGGCCATGAAGGGGTCGCACAAGCGCTTTAACGAGCATAGGTGTATGGGCACATCCCTCCCATACCGCGCTCTCACATGACGTATCGCCGCATCTCCCTGTTCAACACAAGAAACTTTCATGAAGATGCCTATATTATAAACACATTAGACCCGCTAGAAACCCTAACGCGAGTCTCCAAAACACATCTGAAGCCATTTGCATCTGGGAGAGGAGATCCACGCCGCCATCACCACCACCATACCCATCCCTCCTATTCCTCTCCATATCCACACCATATCCATAGTATTCTACTTGTATTCTTGACATCATCATGATTGAAAATATTATAAGACTATTTGCTATTTTTTAAGAATTTCTAGGCAGTTGTTGGGGATATACTTTCCGGGTATCCTCATAGTTCCTCACTGACTAGGGTGGCCCACTTCAGGTTAGAGCTCTGCTTCACGGGCGGCCTAGTTAGGGAGAAGATATGGAGTCCAGTCCGGCTACGGGAAGGCCTAGAAGACTTACCGACATAGACCCATAGTGTTACTTGTAGTTCAAGATGTACTCTATAACCGACTCTTAGTCGTAGCCGGATAGATCTCTCCTGTAAACCCTAGGCCGGATATCTATATAAGCCGCCCTAGGGAGAGCCTTTAGGGCACCTACCCTCACAATAGTCTACAATCTCAACTCGCACAGGCAAAACCCTTGTAACTCATATTTCGGCTCTACCGTATTACTAGATTGCTAGCAGGAGTAGGATCCGTCCAAATCCAGCGAATTCGAACCTGGTTAAACTTCTGTGCTCACCGTCCTAGAATACCGTACGTCTCACATCCCTCTCTTCCACACGCCTCGAGGACCCCCTCATGGCGTACAAGTCATCAATCCGATGATAGTTGGCGCCCACCGTGGGGCAAGTGAGCTTCGGATCTATGTTCCGGGCGGAATCTGCAAGAATAAGAATCGGCGAGACTATCACCATCGGTCGCCTCCTCTATGCCAGCGATGTCCCTCTCATCGTTCTAGACAAGACCTGGATTCCGGCTCGGGAAGCCGTGACTGCCTACACCATCATGTCTTTCGGCGAGATCGATGTATACATCGGATTTGCTGAACCTGCCCCACCCACCCCAGCGGTGATGATAGAGGCAGAAGAAATTTCTGGGTCCCCTTTGTCCATGGAGGCGGCGGAATTCCGGATCTCAGAAAACCCTAATCCCACCCAGCCCGCACTAGTGGCGGAGATAGTGGAGAAATCCGAGCCTGAAGTAGACCTGGTTGTCCAAGTCAAATCTGGAGTGGATCTCCCTAGCGAGGCCGAATCCTAGATCGATTCATTCGCTGAGGTCGAAATCCAGGAGGATCACAGCAACAACCTTGGTTCTGGACCCGCCAATGCCGGAATAGATCAACCGTTCTCGAGGCACACGTTGAGGCGTATGATGATGCAATACGCAAGCGTGGATGAAGTTCTCGAGACTATCAGGATATTTGAGGAAGCCCACGAGGAAAGCTGCAACTACCTCAGGACCCACACGTCACACTTCGTCGGATACAGTGGATCCGGATCCGCCTCTTCCGATGCTGGAGAAAACACCAACTCAGTGCTGGAGGCGATTGGAACAAACACCGACTTACCCGCATCCTCGGATGACTCGATGACGTCGGCAGATTTCCGAAAGTTCTCTGCGGAGTATGAAGAGGAGTATAACTCTAGAGCTGCAGAGGAAGGAGAAGCCATCGATGAAGGATCCGTAGAAAACTCTCCCAAAAAATAGGATGACATGGATATCGGTGATAATCCCGAGGTCTAGAAGTCCAAAAGTACCGATCAGAGCTTGACTCCGAGAAACGGACCCAAAGCCGTCTTTGCTACCGACGCTGCCAAGAAGGCAAAGAAGAAGAACAAGAAGAACAAGACCCCGGCAAAAGATCCTCCGGCAGAGGAAGTGATTGTCGAGGAATATGAGGAAGACTCGGATGGAGCATTGATCCTAGAAGAGCCCAAAGAAGAATCGGTGGATGGACACGTGATCACCAAAGGTGCGTGATACATAGCAAATGTATCTATAATTTTTGATGTTCCATGCTTGGTTTTATCTACTTTCTTATGTTTTGTCCACACTTTGGAGTAATTTTCATATGATTTCTTGGACTAACCAATTAACAAGACGCCACAGTGCCAGTTGCCTGTTTTCTGCTGTTTTTGGTTCTAGGAAAGTCAGAAAATCAATATTCTCGGAATTGGACCGGACAAAAGCCAAAGTTGATATTTTCCGGGAAGATTCATGGAGCCATAAGGAGACACGAAGGGGGGACACAGGGTGGCCACACCACCCCTTGGCGCGGGCCAACCCAGGTTGCGCCAGGGCATGGTGTGGGCCCCCTGGCTGGCCACCAACCTTGCCTCCTTCGCCTATATATTCCTCCCGAGGAAGAAACCCTAGATCGTCAATCATAAATCCATGAAAAGTTCCGCAGTGCCGCTGCCACCGAAGGTGAGATTCGGGGGACAGAAAGTCTCTGTTCCGGCACCCTGCCGGGACGGGGAAGTGCCCTCGGAACCATCTCCATCGATCTCCACCACCATCTCCATCACCATTGCTGATTCCCATGATGAGGAGGGAGTAGTTCTCTCTCGAGGCTAAGGGTTCTACCGGTATCTATGTGTTCATCTCTCTCTATGCATGATATTATTGAGATCATGAGCTTTGTAATCAAGTAGATCTACCTTGCTACTCAAGTGCTTTAATAGATCTCTGCTCTCCCCATGTGTGTGAAAGTGACAGCGTGCACACCATGGTGGCACTTAGGCTACAGATTACAAATACTTGTTATGAGTTATATTTGGAGTTGGATGTCTTTATGAAATTTTGGTGTTTGTTGGACCGATCTAGTACTCAAGGTGACAGTGTGGGGTTATCTAGATGGGAAAGATGAACTTTGAGGTGTGTTGTTATAGTCGTACCAACGATTAGAGTGTCCAACCGGAGAGTAGTTCAGAGTAGTATCATGAAGAGAAGATATTTATATGAGAGTGTTCACTAGTGAAAGTATGATCCCTAGGCCTTGTTTCTAAACATTGAAACACCATTTTCTATTAGATCTATTACATGTTTGCTTGTTTCCATCTTTATTTCAGTTTGCCTTTAGTCTCTTTCACACCATCAAGCTATTTTCTGGCACCGTTACCACTTATAATTATATATACCACTTGTATTTCACTATCTCTTTGCCGAACTATTGCACATATACACCTAACAAATGTATTGGGTGTGTAGGGGACACAAGAGACTTCTTGTATCTTGATTGCAGGATTGCTTGAGAGGGGATCCCTTTGACCACTTCCTCCCTGAGTTCGATAAACCTTGGGTGATCCACTTAAGGGATAACTTGCTGCTGTTCTACAAACCTCTGCACTTGGAGGCCCAACAATTGTCTACAAGAATAGAAGTGCGTAACATCAAGCTATTTTCTGGCGCCGTTGCCGGGGAGGTAAGGTAAAAGGTATTCACACCGGAGGATTAAAGAAGAAGAACCTCCCATGGCAAACGCCTATTTTCTGGCGCCGTTGCCGAGGAGGTAAGGTAAAAGGTACTCACATCCTCTAGTGTGAGTGCTCAAAGTTATTTCCTTTAGATTCTGCAAGTTTTTCTTTTTGTTTCTTGTTTTCACTAGTTAGGCTTAATGGAAAACAACAACAAAATTAGAGAGCTTTATAGTATTTATCTCGAGTTAGGACATGAATTGTTTGAAGAGAAAATTTGAAAACCTATGGAACTTTATTTGCATGCTAATAGCAATGTTGTTAGTATGAATTCTTTGGACACCATTATTGCTAATGCTATGGAAAAGTCTAAGTTTGGGGAAGCTAGTTTTGATGAAAATGATCTTTTTAGTCACCCATCTTTAGAGGAGAAAATTTACTTTGATGATACCAAACCTCCAATATATGATGATTATAATGATGAATATGATATTTTCAGTCCACCTATTATTGTGGAGAAAATTAATTATGATTACAATATGCCTCCTATATTTGATGATTATGGTAATGAGAATAATAATGATAGCTATTTTGTTCAATTTGCTCCCACCACAATTAATAAGAATGACTATGTTTATGTGGAGATTATTAATTCTTTAATGCATGTGGCTCATGATAAGAATGTTTTATGTGATAGTTATATTGTTAATTTTATTCATGATGCTACTGAAAGTTATTATGAGAGGGAAACATGGTTTTATGTATCTCAACAATATTACGTTTCCCCTCTTTATGTTGAAAGTTTTGAAGTTGCACTTGTTTTGATTTCCTATGCTTGTTGCTTTGTGCTTTCATGAATTGTTTCTTTACAATATTCCTATGCATAGGAATTGGGTTAGACTTAAATGTGCTTTGAATTTGCTTCTTGATGCTCTCTTTTACTTCCATTCATATGTCTTATGTGAGCATCTTCTCAAACTATCATGCCTAACTTAACGGCGTTAAAGAAAAGTACTTATTGGGAGATAACCCAAAAGTTTTAGATGAGTCTTGGAAGTTATTACTTCAGTAATAACCACTCCTTATCCTTTTTATTTGCTTTTTGTGCCAAGAGTAACCTCTAATGAGAGAGAAGTAATGGTTCAGAAAATTGCTATCCCGAAACAGATTTCTGTGCTTCACCGTAAAAATTCGTGTAAAATCTCTGTACGTCCTTTTGAGGCGTGAATTTCTTTTATTCTGCCCCAGGTTGTTATCTAACTTTCGTTAGTTCAACACTTTTTTATTTGAGCAACAGAAGGTCTTCGAAAAAATTCATCTTCACCTGCTGGTCTGTTTTGACAGATTTCTGCCATTATTTGCATTTGCTTCTTGTTGGTTCCTTTTTTAGTTCTTTTGGGGAATTGAGCTTTTTGAGGGAAGTGCTACAGTAGCTTGTGTTTCAATGGAAGTTTTATTGGTGTTAGAACTGAACCTTAAGACCTATTATCTTGAGTGCACTAATGTTGCTAATAAAGATTGTGTGAAGTTTTGTATGAAGGAAAAATTTCAGGTGTATGGAAGGAATGAGTAATGAGATGAAAGATGGACTAAATCTCAATCTTGGGGATGCCACGCGTGTCACCCCAAGAAATATCGAAAAAGTACAAGCGTCAAAGCTTGGGGATGCCCAAGACATCCCCCTCTTCATCAATAAAAATCCCAAGTTTCTTCCAAACGCTTCATTTTTATTGTTTCATGCACAGTTGTGTTTTTCTTGGAGCGTCTTCTTTTTCGTTTTTGTTTTTTTTTGTTTGCTTTGTTTTCTTAGTTTGCTGAATAAATTGGTTGGACCCCCTCTTTCATACATTGGTTTTCAAATAGTTTGGTTTGGATTGGAAAAGAGTAGGAAAGTTCATGCTTAAGTGGTAAAGAGAGCTTGTTTTTGACTGTGGCCTATGCTTTGTCATGCCATGCATGATATTGTTTTGGCTTTATGCTTAGTATTCTTTGTTGTAGCATGACTTGTTATAAACAATTGAGATTGCTTAATGTGCCTTGGATGAAGCAAGCGTTGTTTTAGCATATTAAATCATAGTATTGTGGTATTCTCCTTTGATGCTTTATTTGGGTTGACTTGGCGCATGCTCACACCATGTTATGACTATCTCGAGTCACCATAGCCTTTATGATATTTTAGTTTTCAACTTGTAGTATCACTTTATGCTTTGATCAATGATGTTTTGTCGCTCTGCATGATTATGGCCATTATTGCTCTCTTAGTTTATCGCTCCTAGTCTTTTGCTAGCCTCCACAAGCAAGTATGAGTTCCACTCGTGCATCCAACTCCTAAAACCAAGTTATTCCAAAGAGTCCACCATACCTACCTACTAGCATATGCTATTCCAAGTATATTCATGTTTTTATCTACCTTCCGAATTAAACTTGTTATGAGAAAACTAGTGATTAAAGCTCTCACGAACTTGATGGCACACTTTACTTTTCTTGCCCTTAATAAACTTGAACCATTGTGTCGTCTATGTTGTATATGCTTGCACTTATTTGTTGGGGATTAGCAGAATCATGTTGTCATGGGGAACGCTTTAAACATTGCACTGGTACTTTGTACCCAGTTGATATCATGATCTTTTGTCTATGGATGTCGTCGGTGTGAAATGAAAGGGGATCTTGTAAGTCCATGGAGTTATGTATATGTGTTAGAGAAACACCTGGGACGCTGGTCTAATCCATGCTGACATGGTGGAAACCTGCATCGTAACCATAATGAGCTGTCTATGAAGCATTCTTCTTATAAAAAAGAGTCTGATATTAAGAAAAAAAGAGACTATGAAAAGAGGAAAGAGAGAAAAAAGCACCATATTCCCATGGTAAATAAGAAGATTGCTGAGATGCTCGTTGTCTGCTTGCCTTGTCATTTTGATATGGAAATTCTTCCGTATCATCGGGCAAGGGGTACCCCGTTGGCGGTTCTCTATGATACACATGTACTTATGATGACAAGAACTTACCGGTGACTAAACTTGAGTAGCATCAGGAGCGGCCCTCGTATTCAAGGGACATGAGATTCCTAACTTATACTTCGTCAAGCATGTACACCATAGTTTGTTCACTTTAACCTTAATCACTTCAAGATGCTTATGATAGGGGCAATGAGAGCTGAAAGCTATTAAGTACCATAATTTTCGGAAGCTCTTTATGAAACTTGAATCTCTGCTTCCTTCTATGAAGGCCTTTCTTCGACCATTATATTGAGTCTTCACCTTGTATCTTTATGCACCTAATTTGCGAGCATAGTGGCCATTCTTAGTTCTATGTGCATTGTCCCAAGACTAGTTGATTGATGCATACCTTGATATTGCTTGTTTTAAACTATTTGTATCTAGTCACTCTTATGAACTTCGAAGATGTCCTATGCATTTATATTTGCTACTCTATGAGGGACAAGATGAATACTATTATGCTATGTTTTCTTTATGTGAAACAAACAAACGTCTTGCAAAGCATTGTTATTCATTAATCTTTTTTGTGTGCCTTTTCATGTTGCAACATAGTTTCTTTGTCTTATTGCTAGAACTTTGTCTTTCATGTTATGATTGAAGTACTATGATCCTAGCCTTGAATGTTTTACAAATACTTTGATCAAGTTTATGATGGTGCATGTCACCTCAAAAATTATTCTTTCTTTTTATCTCTTACCTACTCGAGGACGAGCAAGAGTTAAGCTTGGGGATGTTGATACATTGCAAATGTATCTATAATTTTTGACGTTCCATGCTTGGTTTTATCTACTTTCTTATGTTTTGTCCACACTTTGGAGTACTTTTCATATGATTTCTTGGACTAACCTATTAACAAGATGCCAAAGTGCCAGTTGCCTGTTTTCTGCTGTTTTTGGTTCCAGGAAAGTCAGAAAATCAATATTCTCGGAATTGGACTGGACAAAAGCCAAAGTTGATATTTTCCTAGAAGATTCATGGAGCCATAAGGAGACATGAAGGAGGGCCACAGGGTGGCCACACCACCCCTTGGCACAGGCCAGCCCAGGCCGCACCAAGGCATGGTGTGGGCCCCCTGGCTGGCCACTGACCTTGCCTCCTTCGCCTATATATTCCTCCTGAGGAAGAAACCCAAGATCATCAATCATAAATCCACGAAAATTTCTGCAGCACCGCGGCCACCGAAGGGGAGATTCAAGGGACAGAAAGTCTCTGTTCCGGCACCCTGCCGGGACGGGGAAGTGCCCCCGGAGCCATCTCCATCGATCTCCACCACCATCTCCATCACCATTACTGATTCCCATGATGAGGAGGGAGTAGTTCTCTCTCGAGGCTAAGGGTTCTACCGGTATCTATGTGTTCATCTCTCTCTCTATGCATGATCTTATTGAGATCATGAGCTTTGTAATCAAGTAGATCTACCTTGCTACTCAAGTGCTTTAATAGATCTCTGCTCTCCCCATGTGTGTGAAAGTGACAGCGTGCACACCATGGTGGCACTTAGGCTAGAGATTACAAATACTTGTTATGAGTTATATTTGGAGTTGGATGTCTTTATGAAATTGTGGTGTTTGTTGGACTGATCTAGTACTCAAGGTGATAGTGTGGGGTTATCTAGATGGGAAAGATGAACTTTGAGGTGTGTTGTTATAGCCATACCAACGATTAGAGTGTCCAACCGGAGATTAGTTCAGAGTAGTATCATGAAGAGAAGATATTTATATGAGAGTGTTCACTAGTGAAAGTATGATCCCTAGGCCTTGTTTCTAAACATTGAAACATCGTTTGATATTAGATCTATTACATGTTTGCTTGTTTCCATCTTTATTTCAGTTTGCCTTTAGTCTCTTTCACACCATCAAGCTATTTTCTAGCACCGTTACCACTTATAATTATATATACCACTTGTATTTCACTATCTCTTCGTCAAACTAGTGCACCTATACACCTGACAAGTGTATTGGGTGTGTTGGGGACACAAGAGACTTCTTGTATCTTGATTGCAGGATTGCTTGAGAGGGGATACCTTTGACCACTTCCTCTCTGAGTTCGATAAACCTTGGTGATCCACTTAAGGGAAAACTTGCTGCTGTTCTACAAACCTCTACACTTGGAGGCCCAACAACTGTCTACAAAAATAGAAGTGCGTAGACATCAGTGTGCGTAAACTGATCGATGCTGCATTAACCACACCTATTCCTATAGCTGCGGAACTTACTACTAAAGAGCTGGACGAAAGGGCCCAAGCCCTAGAAGTGCGTCGCCAAGTACTCCTCGATGAAGCCAAAAACCTTGTGGAAGAAAAGAAACGCATGGAAACTGTAGAGAAGTACAACTCTCGGCAACATCAGAAGACCAGGAAACGTCACACTCATGACGACCAATTCCCGCAGATTCACAAAGTCCTCTTTGGAGGAGACCACGGGATGCCTCGACGCGACAGCAATGGGGATTGGGTGTATCCAACACCAGTGCAAAACACCATAGCGGCTCGAGAAATCCTATCAAATAATACAGGCCCAGAGCAGATTCGATTGGGCATTAAACTACTCAACAAGGGCCTGGAGAAGCAGAAGGTCGCCCTGTCCGGAGGCGGAAAACTGGTCTCCCAATCTGAACAATGCCGCACGAATCCGGCATGGAATGACGTAAGACCCCAACGTGTTCTCGAGCAGCATCACCGTTCTGACCGTCGGGAAGACAACTACTCAAGAACCGGATCTTCAGGACAGCACCACAAAGCTGCACATGACTGGCGCAATGTTGCCCCAACTACGGAGCAAGAGGCAATTGCGGCACTGAATCCGAAGAATACTCCCTGGCGAGAGTCGAACGATCGCAGGGAAGAAGATAAAGAGAAATGTCGGAGGAGGATCGCCAAAGAATGCCACCTCCTAGACACACAAGCCATCCGGCTAATGGACGAAGGAACGACGGATACCGTGCTGAGTCAAGCCAGCAGGGGGCTCGTCATAATGAAGATCCTCCCCGGAAATGGAATAACGACGCTCCGGACGGAGGCCGGCGATCAACCGGAAACCATCCAACTACTCCACCCTCTCCACCAAGTAGCCATCACAACGTCTCCCAAGGAGGCCAAGGAGGGCGTCGTGGTGGAGGAGGTGGTGGCAGAAGCCAAAGTCCGGCTCCAAAGCACCGCAGCCACAACCTTCATTCGGGACGATCTTTATCCCCAAGTGATGCAAGGCACAGGATTAACTCCAACATAGAGGCGCAGCGTTACGAAGATGACAATATATATGTGGGCCCAAAGTGCTTTGGACCACGCATAAGAGCTACAAAATTCCCGGAAGGATTTGCTATCTCAAGACATATTCAAGCCTACGACGGTATAGCTCGGCCAGATACTTGGCTCCAGGATTTTTTCCAGTCTTGCTGTATCACCAAAGGTGGAAACATCCTGGTCGCGACCCGATATCTCCCACTCATGTTGCGGAAGACAGCGCGATCATGGCTCAATGAACTTCAAGAGAACACCATCCATAACTGGTATGATATGCAAAGTGCGTTCTTTTGGAATTTCGAAGGCACATATCGGAGGCCCTGTACGGTAGGAGACCTACAGCGTTGCACCCAGAAAGCCGGAGAAACTTGCCGGGGTTATCTCGGATGATGGATCGACACCAAGATATCCTGTGAATGCGTAAATGACCAAACTGCGATTGAAGCTTTCATTGCAGGACTCCCAATTGGTTTACTACGTCATCGCTTGAAGTGTGACAAGGTCACTGATTTGGGAGAAATGATAGAAACAGCGAGGAAATAAGCAGATGCTAACGACGACTGATGATAGCCCAAAATATATCAAGCTCGTTGGGGAACCCCAAGAGGAAGGTATAATGAGCACAGCAGCAAGTTTTCCCTCAGTACGACACCAATGTTATCAATCCAGTAGGAGCAAGGAAACACCCCAAAGGTGTAGCTAGCTGAACGTTGGCAGGCGCACTACCGGTGCCAGCAGCAACGTGGAGACATGCACAACACAACCACAGAACTTTGCCCCCAACTTGCGATGAGGTTGTCAATCTCACCTGTTTTGCTGAAAACAAAGGATTAAACGTATCGAATGGAAGGAAGTAATAGTTTGTAGAAAGTAAACACAAAGGAGTAAACAGTTTGTAGATTGAATGTAAAAGAAAGGACCAGGGTCCATAGTTCACTAGAGGTGGCTCTCCTTAAGATAGATAACATGTTGGCTGAACAAATTACAGCGGGACAATTGACAAACATCGAGAAAGCATACAAGCATATACTAATCATCTTGACTCCTTTGAGATTCGATTGGGCATTCCAACATTATACATAGACTGCCATCCAACTGCATCTATGACTAATAATCCACCTTCAGGTTATCATCCGAACCCCCTCCAGCATTAAGTTGCAAGCAACAGATTATTGCTTTACGAATTGCGTGTAAAGTAAACAATACGATTGTTCTATGAACAAAGGATTGTTGTTTTCTCCCTAGTAGAAATAGCACATCTAGTACCTTAGAGATTTCTGTCACTTCCCTAGATTACTAGAGGCATGAACCCACTATCGAGCATAAATACTAACTCTTGGAGTTGCTAGCATCTACTTGGCCAAGATAGCTACTAACAACGGAAAGCATGCAAGATCACAAATAACAAAGACATGATAGAATCAATAATCAATCTGATAGCATCTCAATATCCATCGGATCCCCGCAAACACAACATGTATGGATTACAAATAGATGATCTTGATCATGAACGGCGCTCACAAGATCTAGACATGAAAGCACAAAGGAGGAGAACCAGCCATCTAGCTACTACATGGACCCGTAGTCCAGAGATGAACTACTCACGCATCACACCGGAGGCTTGCATTGTGATGAAGAAGGCCTCCAGGGTGAATTCCCCTCTCTGGCAGGGTGCCGGGAAGAGCTTCAGACCCCTCCCGATCGAGGGATGGAGATGACGGCGGCTACAGACTCTTTCGTGGATTTTTAATCGGGTACTTAGGGTTTTGGTATCGAAGGCAATATATAGGCGGAAGGAGAGGCTGAGGGGGTGTTGGGGTCGGCCAGACCACCCCCTGGCGTGGGTCAGGCCTGCCCGCGTGGCCAGGTGGTGTGGCCATTTCCCAGCCCTTCTCCATCTCGTATTCTAGCTCCAGATGTCTTCCGGTAAAATAGCAACTTTGGCTTTTGTCCCGTCCAATTCCGAGAATATTAATTTTCTAACTTCCTGGAACCAAAAACAGCAAAAAACAGGCACCTGGTACTGTGGCTCTTGTCAATAGGTTAGTCCAAGAAATCATATGAAAAGTACTCCAAAGTGTGGACAAAACACAAGAAAGTAGATAAAACCAAGCATGGAACATAAAAAATTATAGATACATTTGCAATGTATCAATGATGTGGAGGGATTACTTAACGCCCTCGTTGTGCCACAGTCGGAAAAACAACCAAAGCAGCAAGCTCAGAAGCGCAAGAACACCTCGGAAGAAAAGCCCAACGCGGAAACGGCAGTGGTCACTGCTAATTTTGGGTCTGGAGGATGAGGAGGGCATGGCGGTGGTCGTGGACACGGTCGCGGGACATCAAGAGTCTAGGGTAGAGGAGACCAACAACCCAGGAAAACCTACTCCTAGGCCAACATTGCCAATAACCCATGTGTGCATCACTTAGATGCCAATGGGGCTCATCCCACACAAACACCGAGTGTCGTTTCAATGACGACATCAAGAAAGACGATACCGCTGGCTACAGGGCTAAGCAAAAGAAGGGGAAGAAGAATCCCGAAAAGGATAAAGAGACCAAGGATGATTCTGACATGGAAGAAGCCGATGCTTCAAATCCCAAGCCAGAAGGGAAAAATAATTTCCCAACAAAGAAATACACTTACATAACCTTCCTCAGATCTCAACCAGCAAAGGTCAAGAAAGCAGTTCTACATGAGCTCAACGCAACAGTTCCGACTGTCCCTCAGTTCCTAGACTGGTCGGAAGTGGCAATCACCTTTGACCGTGCTGATCATCCGCCTAAGTTGCACAGGCGAGGAAAATATGCCTTAGTCGTCAATCCACTTATTGACGGCTATGGTTTCTCCAAGACTCTCATGGACGGCGGCAGCAGCATTAATATTCTATACGTCGAAACGCTATGCCGGATGAAGATCTCGGAGACCCAGCTGAACTATAGCTCGGTGATTTTTCACGGAGTTGTCCCAAGAAGACAAGCAAATTCCCTGGGAGAAATCACTTTGGATGTTACCTTTGGAACTCCAAAGAACTACCAGACGGAAGCACTTTCCTTCGAAGTGGTCCCATTCAAGAGCGCTTACCACGCTATATTCGGACGTCCGGCTTACTGGGCTTTGATGGCTCGTCCGTGTTACATTTACAATATGATGAAAATTGCAGGTCCTAACGGCGTGATCACCATTAGGGGAGACCTGAAGAAAGCACGAGAGTGGGAGGATGGAAATGCCGCCTTTACTAAAGCCGTGCTACATGCCTAGGAGTACCAGGAGATCAAGAAGACCATAGATCCATCTGAGATGCCCGCGACAAAGAAGGAGGTGACAAAGCTGAATCTGGAGTTCAGGGCATCAGAAGAGACGAAGAAGACGCCGTTGAAGGATGATGACCCCTCCAAGGTGACCCAGATAGGTGTAGGCCTAGATAGCGCATAGGAAAGCGCGCTCGTCAAGTTCCACCAAGCAAATCAAGATATCTTCGCATGGTAGCCATCTGACATGACCGGAGTACCTAGGGAACTTGCGGAGCACTCTTTAAATGTACACCCGAATGCTAAACCCGTCAAACAGTCCCTATGATGTTTTGGTGATGAAAAGCGTAAGGCAATAGCTAAAGAACTAGCACGGCTCGAGTTAGCCGGATTCATAGAAGAGGTCATCCACACTGAGTAGTCGGCCAATCCTGTAATGGTACCTAAAAAGGACACCATTGATTTAAGGATTTGTGTTGATTATACTGCCTTGAACAAGGCTTGTCCCAAAGATCCGTTTCCTCTGCGTAGGATTGATCAAGTTATCGATTCTACGGCAGGCTCGGAACTCCTATGTTTTCTCGACGCATATTCCGGTTATCACCAAATCCGGAACCTTCTGTTTCGTTATGATGCCTTTTGGGCTGAAAAACACAGGAGCTACGTACCAACGCACAATGCAGCGTTGCCTCCACGATCAAATCGGACGCAATGTACATGCATATGTGGATGATATTGCGGTAATGTCCAAAAAGAATGAAACCCTAATTTCTGATTTGGAGGAAACGTTCGCCAATCTACGAAAATACAACATAATGCTTAACCTGAAGAAATGTTTCTTTGGAATCCCAGCCAAAAAATCGTTAGGTTTTATCGTGTCTAAAAGAGGCATAGAGGTAAACCGAGACAAAATCAAGGCTATACTCAATATTTCCAGGCCAACTCGCCTGAAGGACGTACAAAGACTAACTGGTTGCATTGTCGCAGTCAGTCGGTTTGTAAGCCGGCTCGGTGAAAGAGCCGCACCACTATACAAGCTCCTGAAAAAGACCAAGAATTTTGTTTGGACCGACGAAGCTAAAGCCGCACTACAAGACCTAAAAGCAGTACTCTCATCTGCTCCCATCCTTGCAGCACCAGAACCACAAGAACCGATGTTGCTCTATCTTGTTGTGACAAACAAAGTCGTCAGTAACATCATGGTGGTGGAGAGACTAGAGGAAAATCAGGAACACTTGGTGCAGTGTCCGACTTACTATCTTAGCGAGGTCTTAACGGAATCAAAACAGTGGTATCCGCATTATCAAAAGCTGGCTTACGGTGTGTTCTTAGCATCTCGTAAGCTACGGTATTATTTTAGGAACATCCAATTACTGTGGTGATCACAGCTCCCATGTGAGATATAATCAACAATAGTGACGCCACAGGACGCGTCGCCAAATGGGGCATAGAGCTTTCAGCTTTCGATATTGAGTACAAACCTCGTACAGCAATCAAATCCCAAATCCTCGCTGACTTTGTCGCTGATTGGACAGAGACAACGGAGAGTATGACCCTACCAGAGTCAGAATACTGGACCTTGCATTTTGACGGGTCTAAAGCGCTTGGGGGCTGGCGTGGTGCTCAAGTCACCCCAAGGTGATAAATTTTTCTATGTATTGCAGATACACTTCACGGCAGCGAACAACATTGCCGAATATGAAGCACTACTTCATGGGATCCGGTTTCTAAGGACATCGGCATCCGACGATTAATGCGTTATGGAGATTCGGATCTTGTTGCTCAACAAGTGTCGGATATCTTTAAGGCAAACATGCAGATAGCGGCATATAGAGCTGCCGTGGATGAATTATCTAAATTGTTTGAAGGGTTTGAAGTTCAACACAACCCTCGAACAGAAAATGAGGAAGCAGATGCACTATCTCGAATAGGCTCTGCCTGGAAAAAGGTCCCGGATGGCACTTTTTTAGAGCACCTCAAAGTTCCCTCTATAAGAGGAGTAGATGAGGAATATCCGACCAAATCCGACTCACCTTTAGTAGCAGTTCTGGCTGTTATTCCCAGCTGGACTCAACCCTATCATAATTTCTTGATAGACGGAAAATTACCCGAAGACGAAGTTCTGAGCCGGCAAATCATCCGACGAGAAAAAGCCTATACTACAATTAGTGGTGAGCTCTATAAGTAGAGTGCATCTGGGGTCTTTTAGCATTGTGTATCTCCGGAAGAAGGAGTGGAAATCTTATGAGAGATCCACGAAGGCGAGTGTGGTCACCATGTTGCAGCCAAATCTTTAGTGGCAAAAGCTTTCCGACATGGTTTTTTCTGGCTTACAGCCAAGGCAGATGCCGAACGGCTGGTCAAGACGTGCAAGGGCTGCCAAAAGTACGCCAAACAAGCTCACGTTCCGGCTGATCAGCTGCGAACAATACCTATAACATGGCCTTTCGCGGTCTGGGGGCTTGACATGGTAGGACCATTTAAACGGGCTCCAAGTGGATTTACACACCTCTTAGTGATGGTGGATAAATTCACCAAATGGATTGAGGCTAAACCCGTCACTAGTTGTGATGGAGCAACAGCCAGAAGATTTGTTGAGGCTGTTATAATCCGATACGGTTATCCACATAGCATTATCACGGACAATGGGAGTAACTTTTCTATGGGAGAGCTTGCCGAATTCTGCAATGAACAAAATATCCGTCTTGACATTGCGTCAGTCGCACACCCACAAGCTAATGGACAAGTCGAAAGAGAAAATGGTTTAATCTTACAGGGCCTAAAACCGAGACTCGAAGCACCACTACGACGTGCTGCGGGGGCTTGGGCAGAGGAATTACCTTCTGTAATATGGAGTTTGCAAATAACTCCAAGCAAGTCAACCGGATACACACCTTTCTTCTTGGTCTATGGCGCAAAAGCAGTTCTTCCTAGTGATTTGATTCACATTTCTCCTAGAGTGGCCGCGTATATTGAAGAGGATGCCGAAATTTCTCGACAAAATGATCTCGACTTAGTCGAAGAAGTTCGCGTCGTTGCTGAGATGAGATCAACAGCCTATCAGCAGAAGTTACGCAAGTATCATAGCCAGAGAGTCAGAAACTGGTCTTTCAATAAGGGCGATTTGGTTCTCCGGCTTGTGCAGCAAAGAAAGAACAAACTTTTCCCAATATGGGAAGGGCCATTTTTAGTTAGTCAAGTATTGCACAATGGTTCATACTACCTAACTAATATGCGGCCAGTCAAAGAAAGACCTGCTACTAAGAAGAGAAAGAGAGCTGGAGGCAGTACAAATCCAGATGAGTTAGACAGACCATGGAATATTGCTCAGCTATGTCCCTTTTATTCTTAGTTTACTTTTATTTGTAATCATATATGTGTACATGTTCAATGAGAAATAAAGTCTTGGTTCCCTCAAAATCTTTCTGAGAAGTTTTTACCATCTTATTTCGGAATGATCATGTCACAGTCGAAAATCCTAGAATACTTGAAAATACTTTTTGCTCATGTTTGTTCTGGTTTAGATTTCCGATTCTACAATTGATACCTTTGGGTATAAATCTAAATTTTCTAGTCTATACTTTGGTTATTTATCTGATTGCTAGATGCGGGTATTTTCCGAGTAGTGAATTGTTGGTACTGGAAGTCGGCTTCGTTTTCCGAGTTTAAACTGGTTTAGCAATTGAGCTCCATTGCTCGGCAAAGTTTCCGTGTTGAAAGTTGGCCGGCTCACGAAAGGGACGAGGCGGAAAGCCAGATAAACGATAAGTGCAGACAAAAAACACAAGTGCTTATGCAAACATTTCAAGCACATAATATTAAAGCCAAAAGTGCTGAATAGATAAATTAAAACTTAGCACTAGCAAAAGTATTGTACTACTTATTTACAAACCCAAATTGTTTTTTAGAATAACATATTGTTCTTCTGATACTCTATGATGCAGGAGGAGAGGTAGGAGTTGCCGACTCGCTGGATACATCGACCTCATCTTGATAACGTTCCGAGATGTTCAAATCCGATATGGTTTGATCATCGTCAGAAACTTCAGCTGTTTCTTTGGAAGGCCGAGGCGGCGTGTCCACGCAGGTGAAGAAGGGAGTGTCGTAGCTAATCAAATCAGCTACGTGGCACCCATATCCAGCGCAGGAGTCCATGATGGCCTTGATGTCTTGCTCTTGTCCGTCTTCGTCCACTTTGCAGTACCCTCTGGTTACTTGCCAGATCTCCATGTTTCCATGGTGGCTCATAACCATGGTGAGAGCGTTTTGCGCTACGGTTCACGCATAGGACATGTTCCAGTCCTGAACAAGTTATGGCATATCCTTGGCCTTGTCTCGCACCTCAAAACCGGACATGCTATGCATATCCAGAACCTTGAGAACTTCGCCAATATCTTCTAGGGATTGGCGGAATTCATGCAGCAAATCACTGACTTGAGTAAGTCGGCTGGTGCGAGACTCGGTAGAGGCTGAGTCCATCAAGTTCAGAGGACCTGCGCATATAATGCAAAGGGTAAGTCAAGAAAACCCGGACTCCCAAGAGTCTGAAGATGCAGATAAATCAGAAAAAGGGAACATACCAAAGATGACATCGTCGACTTTGGCCTTCTCTTCACGAAGAATCTGGAGTTCAGCCTGGAGTGCCTCAGAAATGTCCCTTTCTCTGAATAGCTCATTGCTGAGGTCCGAGATTTTCTTATCTTGAAGCGTAATCTTGCGATCACGTTCGTCAGTGGTCATGGAGGTGGATTCGAGAATTTGAGCAATGCTCTTCTCATGATCTGCCTTAAGCTTATCCAGCTCTTGGCGAAGTGCTTTGTTTTCCACCACCAAGGTCTTAAGAGTCTCGGCCTCTTCAATCATAGTGCGGGACTATTTTACCAGTGATGTAAGTCAAAAGAACAGACAGTTCAACAAAAATTCGACTATGAAGTAAAAGACAAGGTTTGAGTTTCGGAATGTTTACCTTCGGCCTCATCCTTGGAAACCTTTAGCTATGCATTTTCGAGACGAAGAGATTTGATCTCTTTCCGCTTGTTGCAAACATTCTTCAACAAATCCTGGTTATAGGAATATACTTTCTGTAAGTCAGAATAACCAAAGTCAAAAGTCTACTAAAGACTCGTGTTAATATTTATACTAATATCAGCACGAGCCTTGGGGGCTACACTAGTTCATTCTTTGGCATCCAAAGGAAGAATAAAACCGGATTTAATTTTCCAGCTTCATGCTTGGGGGTTAGAGGATATGATATGAAATAAGGAAAATGGGAGTTGGAATTCTGACTTACATATTGTTCGCGAATGAGTTTGTCTAAACTCAAATTCACCTCGCTGGCAACCTTCTCGGCAAAAGTTAGGGGGACCACCGACGCAGTTGGAAGCGTGCCGGACCTTATCTTCTCGTAGCGAAGACGAACTTGTTCAAGAAGATCAGAGTGTTTGATATCCTCTACTTCTTGCGCTTCTTCTTCGGCAGAGAGAGTCCGCCTCTCCAGGCATTCCCGTGCCAGCAGTTGAATCTCCTCCACAGACTTCCAAGATAGGCCAAGATTGGCAAGTCCCGGATTGTCCAGGAGATTATCGGCAAACATCTCTGCCGAGGGATCATTACCTGAAGAGGGTTCACCCTTATCAACACCTGAGTCACTCATGGTGACATCAGTTTGCGACTTAAGGATCGCTGGCTCTGATGGTTGAGTCGGATCTTCTACAACAGTCGGAGATGGAATAATCTCCGGCGCTGCAGAAGGCTGAGGGACAGGAGGCGGAGGAGCTACGGCAGGAGAAGCCAATTTGAGTTTTGACTAGCGCAGAGGCTTCACGGAAGTTTCCTTCTCTTTGCCCTTGATGAGCTGTTTAGCTCTGAGAAGATAATAGAATAAAGAACATTACATCTCAGAAGGAATTATGAGTAAAATACAAAGACCCTGTGAGGAAAGATTACCTCTTCACAACGGGCACTTCTTTGGTGCCGATGGCCAATGTCAGAGCTTTGCGTTTCCGAGGAACGACATCCGGCATTGGGACCAATTCACCCTCATCCTGAGGAAACTTAGGAGGATATCCCTCGATAGGAGCAAACTCCGACTCGGAGAGGTCAGCAAGCTGAAAAGGAAAAGTATCTCAATATTGCAAAAATAACATAAAGATGAGCACATAAAAAGAGTTACTGCTGAAGTTTACCGGCACAACATGATTTTCCGCTGTATGCATGTCTAGGGACAGATCTAGAATTTTCCTCTCAATCCGCTCCCTTATCAACCATTTGACTTGGCATATATAATATTTCGGCTTTAAGGTCTTGGAGCTGATGCAGAGGGAATCCTTCTTCGACGATGTGATGGAATGCATCAGCCGATCTCCATGATGTTGAAGAGGATGGATCCAGCGTGACACCTAGCATTGAACCAAGTCGGACCCTTTCAGCCCCTTGTGCTTCATCAGATGTTCGATCCGTCTCTTGGCGAGAAACAGATCGTCACTGAGAGTCGGAGCGACCTTGTCCCAGGACTCTTAGGGCGTGGCGGCTCCGTCGACGAAAGTCGGCAAAGCATGATCTATGCCGAGAGAGGGGATATCCTTATGGTAGAAAAAGGTGGACGACCATTGTTTGACCGACTCACTTGCCATAATCCGGGGATAAACGCGCTCACGCCTAACCAAAAAACTAATGGTACCGGTAATATAAGGATTACCGATGAAATTTCTCTGGACATGAAAATAGTACCAAAAAAGAGTAAGGCTCGGCCTAATGCCGAGATACCCCTCGCACAAAGAGGCGTACACACTCATCTCTAAGATGGATTTCAGAGGGAGATGGTGGAGATGAACACCATAATGATCTATCACCTCAGAAAATAAATCTGAGGGAGGAAAGGAAAGATCTCTGTCAAGGTGAGTGCCGAAATGCACTCGCTCGTCATCGCGGGGGTTGGGGACGGTTTCGCCGAAGCTGCTCCGCCAGTCGCCGGCGCGGAGGAGCCCTTCGTCTTCAACGACTTGGAGTTTGGGATCGTCAAGGACGCATGGGATCCAAACTCCACGATGGCTCTCCTTCTCTACCGCCGCCGCCGTAGCCGCCGCCGCTGCTGCCGCTGCCAAGCCGGAGGATGATGAAGAAGCCATTCTTTATGGTACACCGGTGACCTTGGATGGGCGGCGCTGGAGGTTTTTTCTGGAGGCAGAGGAGCGCTAAGTGCGTGGGAGGCGTAGAAGAGAAGGAAACGGCACTGAGAACTGGTGAGAAGATGGGGAAAGAATCAATGCCACTTATATCCGCCAGGCACGTCAAGATTCGTGTAAACGCTACAGTGAACGTGCCACGCGTCGTGGAAAGGACGGGGAAACCTCCACGCGATGATTATGCCGCCTCGGTCTCCACGCATGCATTGAAACGGCGCCTCGGTTCCGTGAAAGGCGGACCCACCAACGGTCATGCTGACAGGAAATGTCTGTTAGTGACGTGACTTGACCATGACTGTTGTCAGATTACGTCAGAGACCAAGTTCCGGCTTAGTTTGAATTTTGAGCTAGAAGCACGAATAAACTCACTCATAGGTCCGACTTATTTTTAAGACCCAGATCGTATCTTTTGTTTTTAAGTTTCAGGAACCCTTCAAGATTCTGCAAGCCGAAGATTAAGCTAGATGATGATGAATCCGACTTTGGATCTTGGAGACTTCCGGGGGCTGCTGTTGGGGATATACTTTCCGGGTATCCTCACAGTTCCTCACTGGCCAAGGTGGCCCACTTTGGGTTAGAGCTTTGCTTCACGGGCAACCCAGTCAGGGAGAAGATACGGAGTCCAGTCCGGCTACGGGAAGGCCCAGAAGACTTACCAACATAGGCCCATAGTGTTACTTGTAGTTCAAGATGTACTCTGTAACTGACTCTTAGTCGTAGCCGGATAGATCTCTCCTGTAAACCCTAGGCCGGATATCTATATAAGTCACCCTAGGGAGAGCCTTTAGGGCACCTACCCTCACAATAGTCTACAATCTCAACCCGCACAGGCGAAACCCTTGTAACCCATATTCCGTCTCTGCCGTATAACTGGATTGCTAGCAGGAGTAGGATCTGTCCAAAGCCGACGGATTCGAACTTGGGTAAACTTGTGTTCTCACCGTCCCGGAATACCGTACGTCTCACACCCCTCTCTTCCAGACGCCTCGAGGACCCCCTCATGGCATACATGTCATCAATCCGACGACAACAGTGTTTATGACTGCTGACTTAATCATGTGTGAGTAGTTCTCACGGTATGCGGCCTGAGGTAAAGCCTCACAATGTTATGTTCATCTTCTAACTCCATGGGATGGTGTGTTGTGATTGAAATGTTATATTTATCCTTTGTATTCTTATCCATTGCATTGACCTAAGAACTTGTTAGGTACCCAAGACCCCGAGGATCAATACAGGTAATTAAGTGGGATGAGTGGTGATCAACTTCTACATGTGAAACCCCGTGATAACAAGGGAGTATAGTAGTATTTTTAGATATCTATTTGGGAGTAATGGTAACGTTATTGATCATAAATCTTTGGTATGTTTTACTTAATAATGTGCAACCCCACGCGACAATGGTCTACCGATTGGACAAAAGTCTATAGTAGACGTGGATGGAAAATACTACAATAGATATGGACATACCGCTCGCATTATTTATCAACACGAATCACAACCCATGAATGAGATTATCTATATTATCTTTATCCCTAAAATATGTGTAGAGATGCAAGTGAATATTTAGCCCTGGACTATCTCCATCCATTGATATAGACCACAAATAGTAAACGTGAAGGTCCGATAAACAAAGATACTATGAGTTTTCAAGGTCTTGTTTAACATAATCTTACACCATAGCGAATTCTTCCCAAGGTTCAATAATCCTAGTTCTTCTAGGGAAAAACAAGCTATACTACAATCGTAATCCAGATCGAAGGTATTATTTTCCAACCAAATTTTCCCTTGGTAGTAAATTAATCCTTTGTAGAGAGAAAATTCCTGGTCATTTGGACTCTGTATGGTCAATTCTACGAGTAACTTTGTTGAAAGTGGGTCCTTCGTGTATCCTTCAACAATTATTTCCAACCATCTGGGTTGTACTGTAGAAACAATCAGTAGTTCGTCATGATTGGTTCTCCTAGACAGAGAATCAACAATTCAATTCTCCACCCCTTTTGGTAGATGATTTTGTATTGGAACCCCAACAACTTGGAAAATGTCTTCTATTGCATTCTTGTGTTAGTATTTTTGCATTGACAGGATTGACCCCTAACTGAACCAAGCTCTTATGATCGATATAAATTAAAAATTCCATTGTGCAAATAAGCCTTCCATTTATTTATGGCCATTAAAATCACTAGACACTCCTTGGCATCCGTGGATAGTGTCATGTTCTTGGCTCCCAGGATTTGCTCAAGAATGCTATAAGGTTCCCATCTTGCCTCAAAACTGCTCCAATCCCATCATTACATGCATCTATCTCAAGTTGAATTTGCTTGGTGAAATCTGGTAGAACTAGGACTAGGGATTGCACTAGTGCTTGCTTGAGTGCATCAAGAGCATCTTGTTCCTATTTAGTCCAAATAAACAGTGATCCATTTTTAAGAGTTGAGTAAGTGGTTTATTGATCAGTCCAAAATGTCTGATAAATCTTCTCTAGTAGCTTGTTAAACCCAAGAATCCTCTCACTTGTTTCACTCTTTGTGGTTGAGGCCAAGACTGAACAACACTGATTTTTTACTGTTAGTGAACACTCCCTTGTCACTGATGATGTTTCCAAGGTATTCTAGAGATTTTTGGGCAAACAAGAATTTACTTCTTTTGATGAAAAGCTTGTTCTCCCTTAATATCTGGAATACTTGATGCAAGTGCGCATAGTGTTCCTCCAAGATTTACTATATATCAAGATTTCATCGACAAACACTAAGATTTTGTTCTAAAAAATAGAGCAAAGACAGAGTTCATTATAGACTGAAATGTTGTAGATGCAGATGTGATCCCAAATGGCAGAACCCTAAACTCAAAATGTACATTTTGTGTTCAAAATGTTGTTTTCTCTTCATCTTCAGTTGCCATGTGTATTTGATGGTAGCAAGAACACAAATCTATCTTAATAAAGAAGGCTACACTAGCTAGTTCATCCATTAGCTCCTCAACAATAGGCATAGGGAAATCGATCTTTAACAATTTCTGCATTTAGTTCATGATAATCCACACAAAAAACGCCAATTGGCGTGTTTAAACCAGCGACAGCTGGTGGGCGTCAAGACGGGATTGTGTCGTGTGGAAAAAGTGTACAACCTCTACAAAGATTAAACTATTCGAATAGTCGTGTCCACGGTCATTGACGACACAGGAATCTTCCTTGACATACGGGAACCTGTCTTGCTACTTCCCTCTTTGCCCCTATCCTTATCCTAGATTCTATGAATTGTGTGGGTTGTCGTGGACAATCACACTATTGAGAAATACCACATTGATGATAAACATGTTTTCGTCTAAAACTGCTTTTATCAAAACTATTATCTTATTGCAAACAAAATTGGCTTTATGCAAAAGAACCATACAACCTTCCTTGAAGCAACATATAGATACTATAGGTTTTGCATAAGGGGTATGTTGAACACGTCATGTACTCATGACAATGCTTTTGTTGATACTTCAGAGTACTATGGAGAAGGATATGACTATGACTATTATGATGACGCTGATGAGTGAGGCCTCGTGGACTACATCGACTGCATGTGGCTGAGATGGAGTCACTATGTGTTTTATATTTTTGCTGTGTTTTATGGATGTGATAAATTTCAGTAGACATTTCACTATGTTGTTATCCGGACATTGTAATAAATTACTTTTGTACATCTACAATGATATATAGTTCGATGTGTCGTCATTATTAATCTTGGGATTGACGAATAAAAACAAGGGTGGTCTGGAAGTTAAGTTCCGGTCCTCACAGAAGTGGTATCGGAGCCGATGTCGACCTAGTCACGTGGTCTTAGTTAGAATGGAAAGCCTTTAGTACTCGTATATTTATGAAAATATATGTTACAAAAATAATAGGATTCCTTAATGCTCCTCATCTTTCTATTTAGAATTTACAAAATTTTGTTACTAATTATTCTTCTCTTATTCCAATATGTGTAGATGGCAGTACCTTAAACTCACCAGATAGAGGTCGTGATACAAGAGGTCGTTGTTGCACTGCACGTGGCGGACGTCTCAATGGAGACTGTGTTCATAGGGGAAGCACAAGACGAGTCACTCGAAGACCCTCCACCACCGTGCACCTCTATGGAGGATTATGTACTTTGGATGCATGCGAGTTGCAGCAAAGAAGACGCGCCACCACATGAAGAAGCCTCGCCTTACGCCTAGAGCCATCTCGCCACCATTTCTCGATAGTCCAACCCCACCATCAACACAGGAGGAGAAAACCGATCAATCTTCGAAGGAAACTGAGCCATATGAGAGGATCCCTGCTACATTAGAAACTGACATGGCTAGGCCTCTAGTAGTTGTTGTCCATACCATCACTTGAGCACCTGAACGCAACACAATAGCAGTATGGATACCAGGACGAGTAGTAGTTTATATTGAACCATGAGAGAGCCTTTATTTAATAATACGTGAGACGTTAGTTTTTTTAAATAATTGCATGTGTGTTGTATAGACTATACCGATCTAAATGTGGTATAGCTACTACTCTATCTTGAACCTTTTGTGTGTGAGATTTTAAGACAAATTTGGTTCTTATTTGGATTTCTTTGATGTTTTAATTGTTTGTCCGTGTAATTTTGGTTTTGGAGTAGTTTATTTCCCTCTCGTCTATTCTAATATTGAGCGACAATAGGATGAACGCCAACCGAGGTCGTGGTCATGGAGGACGTGGACATGGACATGGTCACGAATCGGCATTCGAGGAGAACTTCGTTGAGGGTGAAGTCCATGACACTGATACCGATACTGAGGATGAGGGACAACATCCACCACCGCTGCCGCCACCTAACATGGCGCAAGTAATGTTGATGCAAACACAATTGCTGCAGCAGATGGTTGCCAACATGGAGAATCAGAACCAAAACCAAAACCTGAATGTGAGTCTCGCTGAGAAGTAGGATGTGTTAGAAGTCAAGTTCACTCTAGAGGATCAAGTAAGAGAAGGTCAGAAGAACAATAAGATAATTGAAGAGATTCGATCGAAGATCAAGTTAGGAGAAGTACATGACTACAAGGAGGATGAAAAGGGAAATATTTGGTTTCAGGAACGTTTATTGGTGCCAGACAAAAAGAACTCAAGGACTCAATCATGAAAGAGGCACATGAGTCATCATACTCCATACACCCGACAAGTATGAAAATGTACCATGATCTCCGAGATAGTTTCTGGTGGTCTAGCATGAAACGTGAAATTGCAAAGTATGTATCTCGTTGTGATGTATGTCGAAGAGTCAAGGCCAGGCATCAGAAGCCCGCGGGACTACTTCAACCACTTAAAGTTCCTGAGTGAAAATGGGAGGAAATCGGGATGGATTTCATCACAGGACTTCCGAGGACGTCATCAGGATATGACTATATTTGCGTTATCGTAGATCGATTGACCAAGTCAGCTCACTTTATTCCAGTGAAGACTTCATATGATGGGGAGAAATTGGCCGAGTTATATATGGCTCGAATTGTTTGTCTACATGGAGTTCCAAAGAAGATTGTGTCTGATCGAGGTACTCAATTCATGTCAAGGTTCTGGAAGAAGATACATGAAGTCTTAGGCACACAGTTGAATTTTAGTACCGCTTACCATTTGCATAATGATGAATAGACTGAGTGAGTGAACCAAATATTGGAAGACATGCTTCGGGCATGTGCTTTGACTTACAAGCGCAAGGGACAAGAGTCTGCCATACACAGAGTTCTCTTACAACAATAGCTTTCAGGCAAGCTTATAGATGTCTCCATTTGAATTCTTATATGGACGGAAGTGTCGCACCCCACTAAATTGGCATGAAGTGGAAGAAACTCAAGTTTTTGGACCCGACACTCTTGAGACAGATAAGCAAGTAAAGATGATTCAAGAAAGGCTATAGGCTACCCAATCTAGACAGAAAGTCTATGTCGATAAACATCGTCATGATTTAGCATTTAAGAAAGGGGATGATGTGTACCTGAAGGTATCCCCACTTCAGGGGATGCGACGTTTTGGATTGAAAGGGAAGTTGGCACCCCGATACATTGGGCCCTTTACAATCACCGCCAGGCGTGGATAGGTTGCTTATGAGTTGGCGTTACCAGAGAAATTGTCCAAGGTGCACTACGTGTTCCACGTGTCTCAACTAAAGAAATGTTTTGATAAGCCAAAGGAAGAGGCTCGGAAAACTTCTTTAGATACCATAGAAGTTCAGGATGATTTGACTTATAAGGAATACCCAGTTAAAATTCTTGATGAGCAGTTAAGGACCACTAGAAGAAATGTGATCAAGTTCTGCATGGTTCAATGAAATAACCATAGCGAGGAGGAAGCGACATGGCAATGAGAGAATACCCTTCACGCAGAATTTCCAAATCTTTTCTCTTAGGCCGAATCTCGGGGTCGAGATTCCTTATAAGGTGGGTAAAACTGTAACATCCTGATTTTTACAGTTCATTTGTTTTCAAAAGATGTTGGGGCGAAATAACATTTTGTTTTATGTTTCCTAAATCAATTCCAACTATATTAAAATTACAGAATATTTCTTTTCAGAGTATTTCTTGTATTTCTTTTTTGGATCTTCCTTTAAATTACCAATTTGTTTCTTATCTGGTTCTTCATAAAAATCTCATTAAAAGTTGGCCCACATCCATGCACCATGCACATGTAACGTGCACGGTAGCATATACGCTATATATGTAAGACCTCTCTCTCTAATTCTCACTCCCACGTATATATAATACTAGTTGATCATGCATGCATGCCAGACTCTAGTGCACTATACCATATATCGCATATATATATCTCACTCTCTCTCCTCTCAATCTTTCTAGTGGAATCAGCTCTGCAACCCAATCGAAGTGATGCCTTCTTCTTTGTCTTCCCGTACACACGGATAGCAGACAACCATCCATAATGAAACGCCACCATAATCAACGCCATAATCTGAACGAGAAACTGCAGCTATTACACTACCAAATATTAAGCCCCCATACATCTCACGGTGTCTCTCTCTTGCCATTCTACACCGCCACCGGAGCCTTGGACTCTTATCCCAGTTCATCTTGGAGAGCTCGTTGGTCGCTGCTGGACGTCGGCCACACTTCCGGCAGCTCCGGTGAGGATAGGGCGAGAGTAGGACGACCTACTACATCGTGACCACGAGGAGGAGACGAGCTGATTCCTAGAACCAGCAAGATGACTCGCTGATCACCAACGACATATTCCAACGTCGTCTCAGCTCGGTTCATCATATTCGTTAGAAGATTCCGTCACACTCAGTGAGCACTAGCAGAAACCATTGCACACACGCGTTAGATTAGAGTGTATCTACCTCCTAGACATGGTTTCCGGCCTTAGTATTGTAGTTGACCGCATTGCCCGTGAACAGAATATCGATCGATGGTATGGAAGTACAAACAATCTTTCACACCCCGGATTTGATCAAGCTTCACATAGGAAACATGGCAATTAACTCTAGGAACCCAGTTGTGATGTTACATGCGAATATATTCGGAGGTATATTAAACCTTTATAAAAATAGGTTTGGATTGGTGTATAGCTATGCACGTACTGTCATGCCGTGGAGTTGTTTTCCTTGGATACTGCTACTAGCTATTTAGGGATTCATGTTTGCCTAGTTTAAATCCCATGCATCTCTAGGACTCGAATGGTATCTGCTAGTGCGTATGATATTCTTGTAGTAGATGTTGATTGTTGATTAGACGGTGTTTAGCTATAGGTGTATTTGCTAGAATTAATCAACGACTTATTTACATCTTTTTCCTAAAACATTTTAATTAGTTTGGTTACATGGGTATGATTTACCAGCTTAGTACTGTTTGCTCACCATGCTTATAAAATAATCATAGAATTTATTATCTGTTATGTTGTTCATCGTAACTCTTTTATTAAGTAGAATCATGTTAGTTGTTGCACGTCATGCTACTATTATGTTGCTTTACTTGGTTCTTGCCCGTTGAAGTGTAGATGTGTTCAATATTGCATGCGTATGACTAGATAGCAAGTAAACTGTTTGTGCATTACTTATCATGACTAGTTATATAATAGTACTACTTATGTCTTTCTAAAATATTTTTATTAGACAGAATAGAACGATTGCCATGTTGTATATATTAGTAACCAAAACCCCGTTCTTGTAACCCCGATATGTTTTTTTACTTTATATATGTCGAACCACCAACGCACACTTTCTATTTGGATATTTTTATTTGGATATTTCTATTTGAATTTTATTTGTGGTTATTCAATATTTATATTTATGTGTGTTTCATCGTTATGACGAGTAGGGAGTGACGAGTTCGAGCATAACCAAGACTACGGAGAAGAACAATAACATGACAACAAAGGCATGCCCCTTACCATGTCTTATCCCACTTTTATAAAGTGCATTCTAGTTTATTGTTTTACAAATATATGCTATTTTGTTACACACATAACTTGATCTATCTGTTTCCATACAATACCCTGAGTAGATACTATATAGTAGTCCTATTAGAGTAGAATTGCTTAGTCATGCTCAATAATAGGTAGGATCCTTGATCTCCCCTCTTCGGAGGAATTGGATAACCCTCGGGTCACATACACCTATTTTGAAACTTGATGAGATCGCTGAGCTAGTTGTTGTTCCTTCCTTTACTCTATTCTACTCTGGGTGAAACTTACCGTCTAAACACTGGCGTGGGCGACAGCTGGATCAAGCGAAGGAGTGATTGGATGCCCTTCACTAGTTGGAGGGAGCAATCCGTCGTTCGTGCCGCATGAGGGCCTAATAAGTCCTGGATTTGAAGATTGTGACCAACGTACAACCACATGCTATAATGGGCACTGGCTTGGTCAAGTAAGTTAGTCAGCCTTAGGTGTCGATGTCGTCGTACTGCTGATGAGATTTCTGCCTGCGGGGGAGCCTTCGGCATAGATGGGGGACCGGTTTGGGGACATACTGTAACTACCTCGGTGAATTACGCTCCTAGTTACAAGCCTGGACGAGCGGAAATGGTTAAAATAGTACGGTAGGGCCCAAATGCCACTCACAGGTAGACCTTTCGGTCGTCCTAACCATTTCCAAACATCGGGACAAGAACGGGCGGCGTAATCGGCAGGCGAAGGGATCAACTACATACACAAATGAGTATGTATGCAAGCCACCATACAATAGTTCTCAGAGCCATTCCATCTAAAAGAAATAGAAATATTGCAACGCCATACGGCAAGATCCAAATATCCTAGATAGATATAATAGTTTAGGATATCTCCTCATACATCAAACATCAGAGTATCAGGCGGAAGCGGAAAACAAGATCCGAGTACGGATAAGAAGCAAATCGGCATAAGATGCCCCATAAATAAACACATCCCGCCCACAGATCTCACGGATCCCCGTTCCCAGAATCTCTACACCGAGTGATCGTTGCCAATATCGTCCGTCTCCTCCAACCAGTATCCATCGTGCGAGTTTACCTGTTCATCTGAATCAAACAATTTATCGTGTGAGACCCTAGGGGTACTCAGCAAGTCTTTATGCCTCTAAAGGGGACACAACCTGGGGTGACGCAATTGCAGCAAAAGATAATACCTAACAATTCTATAGATACTCGCTAACCATCCGCCTAACCATAGATAGACGGATGTCCGTGAATTAATAACAACAGTTATAACGGTAATATTAACAGATCCATCCTCCTCCTCGTACCAACGAGGAAGCGGACGAACAACCCCCCCCAGCCGTTGGCAGTTTTATTATCCATTCCGTGAGTGTTGCACTATTTACTAGTCAGGTACTTAGTCAAATTAAAAGCGGTACTTTAGTTATACTTGTCTATGATCGAGAAACTGTGCTCCAAGTCGTCCATAACCGCGGACACAGCTTTCAGAAAGTTTTACCCTGCAGGGGTGCACAAATAGCAACACACACTCGATCAACCTCGGAAAAACCAAATCAAAACCCAACGAGCCAGTCACGACAAAGCGATCACAGGATTCATAAATATTTAAGGGGGCCACCCCATTAAGCTACCCGCAACGAAGTTGGCCGGCTCCGAGACGGACTCAAGGTTTGCGTCAATGGCTGTAAACGACTGGGAACCCGAAAGTGTGACTGGGCTTGTCGATACCGCGAAAACACTCCGCTTACCTAAACAGTACAGGTGCATCCTCGCACAATCTTAAATAAAGCAGTAAAGCATGGCATAAGTACAGAATAGTAATAAAGCCCCAAACTACTTTGTGGCCCCAAGAAATAAGAGTGAATCAAGCTCTAGCTCAGGGGGGTTCATAAGCCTCCCGGATGTGGATAGCGCGAATATTCAAGGAACAGGAATCAAGTACTCGGGGTCCTACGGGACACAAGTGAGCATGAAAACCAAATATTAGATATTGCTCACCGGTGCCATTACTACTCAGGTTAAGTTGTTTAGGTACCTCGTTATCCATCCGACACTCACATACCCTACACATGCTGTTCTACGACTCGCATGGCTCAAACAACTCCTGTAGTAATGGCTCATGGGATGGAGGAACAAGCTTCGGTGGGGTTTAAAAGTAAAGGCTATGCAATACTTGGGATTCAGTTTAATGCAATCGTGACCCAATGATGCAAGAATAAGATAGAGGCAATAGGTACTGTATGTATGCAAGCATGTGGTAGTGCTTGCCTGGCAGCTCAGTTGAAGCGAGAGAAGGATCTGGGCAGTGCTCCTGGGTCTCTTGATATATCCCCTGCTCAGTGTCTATTCAAAGAAGAACCAAACAAGCAAGGGCCAACATAAATAAAGTGCACAAGCATATGAATAAAATGCATCAAGCAAACAATCATGCCATGATGAATGATGCACAATTTGCATGGCAATAAAGTAGCATGGCATGGGTGAGGTGTGGAATACAAGAATAAATCATTTTATGGTGTTTTAATCACATTTTAACCTCAAATAAGTTGCTGTAAACTTTATATTTATATGATGCATGCTGCAATTCAGAACATGGGATGCCTAAACAGAAAGGTCTCGTCGAGCTAATCATTTTAGACATATTATTTGTTAAATTTGGAGTTATAAAACAAAAGTTATTAATTATTTAAGGCAAAGGGCATTTTGTTGTAATTTTCATCAACTTGAAATTTAAAGTGTTCAAAATATATTTTAGAGGTCATATTTGAATTCCTCATATTTTTCTGATTTCAAAACATATATTACATGTATTATTTGGATTTATATTTCAAAAGATATTTAAAAACAGATTATGAAATTTGAATTTAAATTAATTTGAAAAAGTTTGAGTTAAAACAGCAATACAGAAATACTTTTCTCACACACTCAGATCCAGCCACAGTCAGTGACAAGTGGGCCATCTGCTGACTAGGTGACACAGTGGCAGAACAGGGTTTTCTCACCGCGAGCGAAGCTAGCCTCAGCGAATGACAGGTGGGTCCAGTGGCCACGGGGTCCACGTGACAACGGCGAGAGGGACAGGAACTGACAGGTGGGGCTGGGGCTGGAGCGCGGGTTAAGGTTTACAAAAGCCAGGTCTCTTTTTGTAAAACTCCACAGGCACAGACAGGTGGGGCTAGCGAGTACCGCGGGTTGAGCGAGAGAAACACGGAGGGGCTATCTACAAAAAGGCGACGCGTACTGTTGTTCTTCTCCGCGTGCAGAGGACCGATCGGTGCGCGGCGCGAGGCGGGGGATCGAAACCAGGACCTGGGCGTGCGCGCGGAGGGCCGGAACCAGTGCGGCTAGGTGAGGTTTGGTGACCGCAAGGTGGGTGGGGGCTGGACATGCCGTCAGCGAGGCGCTACGCCGCATGAGCGCAGCGACTGCCGGCGCGCAGAGGGTGTTCGGCGGAAGGTCCGGCGCGGCCAGACAACGGCAGTGAAGAGGAGCGTGTCTAGGAGGTACAGGGGCTCACCGTGGGGCTGTTGACGTTGGTGGTGCGGGCAACGGAGCGATCGATCGTCGGTGAGGCAGACGAACACGGGCTAGGGTTTCGCGTCGGGGCGATGGTGTGCAGTTCGGCCTGGGGCTCCTCCTGCTCCACGTCGGCGGTATAGGGCGATGCAGAGGGCCGACTCGTTCTTCCTCGACACCTGGACGCCGCGCCCGCCGCCTGGTACGGTGTCGTCGAGAGGAGGCCGACGGAAAGGTGGTGATCGGTGGTGGATGGTGGTAGGGGTAGACGGAGAGGAAGGGGGCGGCCTGGGGAGATCTGGCGGAACAGAGGCGTGGGAGGTGGTGGCAGATAGCAGAGGGAGGGGAAGGGTGCCGTGGGGAGTGGGGTAGAGAAAAGGTGGCTTCGGCCACTTTTCCTCCCCCTCTTCACGTGCTCGGGTCAGGGCAGGGGCAGGGTAGGTGATGGGCAGGTAGGGCTCGGGCTGGTGCAGAGGGAAGGCTCGGGCTGGGGGTCCTCGCGTCAGGGAGAGAAAAGAGAGGGAGAGAGAGAGAGCTAGGGTAGTAGGGAGGCTCGGTTAGGAGCTAGGTTAGGAGAAGGAGTAGTGGCTCGTTAGGGCTTGGGGTGGTTGGTAGCTAGGTGGGGCCAGGGTGGCCAGGTGGGGCCTGCATGGTAGGGAGAGGTGCACCTCGGCATGGTAGAGAGGGAAGGTAGATGGGGTAGGTCATGGTGGTGGCTCGGGTTAGAGAGAGGAGAGATGAGGGCTTAGGGTTTAGATAATCTACAAGATCAAGCATGATGGGGAAAAGAGATGGAGAGGGAAGTGTTTATTGGACACATGGTGATGGATAAGGAGAGATAAGATAGGGTTTTTAAGGATATGACCTCACATGATCATGCATGTGTGAAGGAGATAAGGTGAGGGTGAGGGTCTTGATGCACATGGCAAGGAAGCAAAGCAAGATAGAAAAGATTGAGAGAAGGAGAGAGAAGAGAAGATGATCCACTCAAAAACAAATAAAACCAAAGGAGGACCAAAGATGGTGATGGTTGCATGGCCCATGCAAATGCGTTAAATGCCATGTTTTAATCTTGTGGAAACAAAATAATTATTCATGGCATTTATACATATGCATTCCAGAAATATGGAATAAGCCAAGCAAAAGAATTTAAAAGGATGCCCCATGTGGAGTAGATGGAGATTACCATATTTGAATAGAAAAGGGACTTGCTAGTGTGTATGTGCCACTAGGTATTTAGTAAGCCCAAAAATATCCCAACATGATAATAACCCCAAAACAACCCATATGGAAGCTAGGAAAAGGTTCCACTCACAAGGCATGCAAAGATGGCCATGTGACTCTCATAAACCAATAATGTGGAAACAATATGGTGCATATATGAGAGCATGTGGAGATAGAATTGGATCCATTCCAACCCACATGAGCTAGAGGTAAAACCAAATAAGTTGCAATGCTCATATATGGTGGAATGGTGGAATGATGGGGTGATGACAAGAAAGGTGGTGGAGTTAATAAAAGATATGCCCCCAACTCAACTTGGGCATTTAAACAGTATATCAAGAACCAAATACAATATCAAGAGGCAAAAACAATTTACAATGCATAAGAGAGAAGAACCAAAACAAAAAGGGTTTTATATGATGCTCAAATGCAAGGTGGCATGATGACATGAGCATGATATCATTATGATGCAACAATTATATAAAGGAAGTAGCCATTATATAGACTAGGCTAGTAGCATTGCAATTGTTAGACAATTGGGATGCTATAACTCTCCCCCACTAAACAAGAATCTCGCCCCGAGATTCCTAGGAAAAAGAAAACAACACAAGGAGAGGCGGGTGTTCGAACGAAGGTGACCCTCACGTTCCCAAGTTGCTGAACAACGGAATAACTTGCTAGACTTGCTGCAAGTCTTGCGTTTGCTTGAGAAACAACGGTTAGAAGAGTTGAAGGATTGTCGTGAGACAAGAAGGATAGGATGGACATAGCTCCGGTTTTCTCAAGAAACATGATAAAAGAATATAACCACTTGTGAAAGAAAAAGACAAGATGATGTATCATGAATAAAGAAAGACACACCATTAAGATCAAAGATTTACTGATACGAGAGAGGATGAATCTTTATCTCGCCGGAAGAAAAAGAGCTAGATTGGAGAGGTTTTGATCCACTATGACAATAGCATCGTATCTTCTCTCGGATTTGAGAAATGAAGTACGGAAACAATATTGCCTTCAAACAATAGAGTCCCTTGATATCAACAGAAAGATTTAGTTAGACATCGTCGGATTAGATTCTTCTTGCGCTGGTAAGACCCAACGGATCACGCAATTGAGGTGCGCGGATATAACTTCCAGAGACGGATGTGAAGGCAGATCATGGTGGAATCCCGCGAAGCAAAGAATATGGAGGATCTGGAGTTTATTGTAGATATAGTTATTGCTTTCTTTAGCCTTGAGGCTAACGCAATAGATTTGCGGCTGATGGCATCAACCCTAATTGGCTTTACCACAGAAAAGAATTGATGAAACAACAAGAGAGATAGTTTCCTTTCATCTTGTTGGTGGATGTAGAGCATCGGTAGAAAGACGAGGAAGGAAAGGAGTTTGCGTCTGTTTCCACCAGATAATTGAAGATTTTGCTCCACCTAGAATAGACAGACCACCAACAAGAGATTATTGATTACTTTCTTCGAGAGAGCACTCCGGAAAAACAAGGACGGAAGTAAAAGTATCAAGGGATAAAGGCCACTTCTAACTTCCGTGGAATGAGTGAAATCACATTAATTCACCAATTCAATGTACAAGAGCGAATGATAAGAGTAGTGGTATGGTAGCTACTCCATCCCGCACTCAAAGCATTACTCCGCACATGAATAAGAAACCATGCAACCCAACTACCGGAACAGACTGAAGGTATTGACAATAACTCATGGAACTTCGCTAGAAAACAAGGATAGATGCAAACGATTCGCCGGATTCGTAGATAGATAAAGATGATGATGTTGTCGTCATATCGGAAGTACCAAGCCACCGGAAAGATATGAAGGAAGATTACGGAGAACAACTGCAAGATTCAACAGCTACAGAAAAGATAGCACCAACTTGAACAGACGGATTACAAGATCTGGAAGGTCTTCATGGCCTCCGGTGGACTGAGCATAGACGATAGAGCGAGAGGGTTTCAAGAGATTACTTAACGAGATAGAGGTGAAAGAACTCCATGTTGTTCTTGAAAAGATTGAGAGAGGTTTAGCGGTCTTGAGGAAAATCTTTAGCGGAACGACGATGATAACTTGCCAACAAGGAATAACTCCAGATTGGTTGAAGATGGAGGATGGAATTAACAATGGACTTGCTGATTCCAGAGTTGAAGTGATGTATTTAGCAGAAGGACGTGGTCGAGATAGGTGACTTCAAGAAACCAGAATTCTCACTTTGAGACTTTGCACACAGGCAGTGCTCACGAAGCTTGAGAGAAAGAGACACAGATGATCTTCCATGTTCTTCCATTGATATCGAATAGGCAAGCATATTATCAACATATACCCCCATGGATTAACAGGATATTCCCAGAATATCAAGTTCAAGAGGCGGGAGAAACAAACAAATGCTCGAAACACTTTCTGAGCTCAACGCTCTTTGAAAGATCAACGTTACGATTAAGGATTCATGTTGGAAAGATGCACTGGTAGATTAGATTATCTGGTCCTTCGGAAGAGAACATGAAATGCCACCTGGTTCACATTGTCGATTGGATCGCCGGTTACAAAGATAAAGAGATCTTGGATAAAGAAACGATGATAGCTCATACCTCAAGCAAAGCTACCAGAGACGAAAAGATGCAATTCACTCGTCTCAAAGAGAATTTTGCAGATATGGAGTTCAAAAAGATGTGCAGCATGATGGACAGATGATAGACCGCCGTAGTGCCTTGAGAGACTCCGGATTGCCTAAGATGCTTGAATATGCATATATATGATCACGGTGTACTCAAAATCACAGGAGATAACCGTCACCATTTGGAGGATAGAGGTGATTGCATTTTCCATATTCCACTCATGATAAGTGTCATATAGCTATGCCGAGAACCAAATTACAATCACCAGCATCGGATCGACACGTGTTATGTAATTAGCCCAAGAGAATTGGAGATGAAATGAACCTCTAGGATTAAGCGCCGGTGACAAAAGAATGAGTTAGCATGGACATGCTGATAAAAGGGAGATAGATAATGTTTCACACACGACTGAAAAGGAGTGTGGAAGCACAGATGTATCAAAGAAAATCTTTCCGCATTTTCGACATTAAAATACCAATAGATGCGCAAAAATCACTTATCAGGTAGAGATTAGCAACTGATGGTTTCATAGAATGTGGAGTTGCTAGAAGGAAGGACACCCTTAATAAGATGGCACCGGTTAACAAGGAGTCAGATAGATCGCGCCGGTTTTCAAAAGCCTGTCAGTATGGAATGTACCAACAGTTGATAATCAAAGGCAGATTGTGATAACAAATTGGATGCAACAGATAGACAAGGAATTACACACACACACACTTTCTATGGTACTACGGAAACCCAGAACACGTGAATCCTAGTTTGAATTTTAAGAAGAGGATTGAAAACGTTACACTTCCTTACCAGAAAAGGTGGGTGGGTGGGTAAGAAGAAAAGTGGAAGCAGTCCTACTCTCACGTTTTGTTTTTCCCTAGTATAAATAGCTACCAAAATATTTGATAGACTGACAACGACCATTTGGCTGAGACCCTGAAGGGCGGGATGGCTCTGATACCAATTGTAACTACCTCGGTGAATTACGCTCCTAGTTACAAGCCTGGACGAGCGGAAATGGTTAAAATAGTACGGTGGGGCCCAAATGCCACTCACAGGTAGACCTTTCGGTCGTCCTAACCATTTCCAAACATCGGGACAAGAACGGGCGGCGTAATCGGCAGGCGAAGGGATCAACTACATACACAAATGAGTATGTATGCAAGCCACCATACAATAGTTCTCAGAGCCATTCCATCTAAAAGAAATAGAAATATTGCAACGCCATACGGCAAGATCCAAATATCCTAGATAGATATAATAGTTTAGGATATCTCCTCATACATCAAACATCAGAGTATCAGGCGGAAGCGGAAAACAAGATCCGAGTACGGATAAGAAGCAAATCGGCATAAGATGCCCCATAAATAAACACATCCCGCCCACAGATCTCACCGATCCCCGTTCCCGGAATCTCTACACCGAGTGATCGTTGCCAATATCGTCCGTCTCCTCCAACCAGTATCCATCGTGCGAGTTTACCTGTTCATCTGAATCAAACAATTTATCGTGTGAGACCCTAGGGCTACTCAGCAAGTCTTTATGCCTCTAAAGGGGACACAACCTGGGGTGACGCAATTGCAGCAAAAGATAATACCTAACAATTCTATAGATACTCGCTAACCATCCGCCTAACCATAGATAGACGGATGTCCATGAATTAATAACAACAGTTATAACGGTAATATTAACAGATCCATCCTCCTCCTCGCTTACCAACGAGGAAGCGGACGAACAACCCCCCCAGCCGTTGGCAGTTTTATTATCCATTCCATGAGTGTTGCACTATTTACTAGTCAGGTACTTAGTCAAATTAAAAGCGGTACTTTAGTTATACTTGTCTATGATCGAGAAACTGTGCTCCAAGTCGTACATAACCGCGGACACGGCTTTCAGAAAGTTTTACCCTGCAGGGGTGCACAAATAGCAACACACACTCGATCAACCTCGGAAAAACCAAATCAAAACCCAATGAGGCAGTCACGACAAAGCGATCACAGGATTCAGAAATATTTCAGGGGGCCACCCCATTAAGCTACCCGCAACGAAGTTGGCCGGCTCCGAGACGGACTCAAGGTTTGCGTCAATGGCTGTAAACGACTGGGAACCCGAAAGTGTGACTGGGCTTGTCGATACCGCGAAAACACTCCGCTTACCTAAACAGTACAGGTGCATCCTCGCACAATCTTAAATAAAGCAGTAAAGCATGGCATAAGTACAGAATAGTAATAAATCCCCAAACTACTTTATGGCCCCAAGAAATAAGAGTGAATCAAGCTCTGGCTCAGGGGGTTCATCAGCCTCCCGGATGTGGATAGCGCGAATATTCAAGGAACAGGAATCAAGTACTCGGGGTCCTACGGGACACAAGTGAGCATGAAAACCAAATAGCAGATATTGCTACCCGGTGCCACTTTCATTAGTTATCCCATTACTACTCAGGTTAAGTTGTTTAGGTACCTCGTTATCCATCCGACACTCACATACCCTACACATGTTGTTCTACGACTCGCATGGCTCAAACAACTCCTGTAGTAATGGCTCATGGGATGGAGGAACAAGCTTCGGTGGGGTTTAAAAGTAAAGGCTATGCAATACTTGGGATTTAGTTTAATGCAATCACGACCCAATGATGCAAGAATAAGATAGAGGCAATAGGTATTGTATGTATGCAAGCATGTGGTAGTGCTTGCCTGGCAGCTCAGTTGAAGCGAGAGAAGGATCTGGGCAGTGCTCCTGGGTCTCTTGATATATCCCCTGCTCAGCGTCTATTCGAAGAAGAACCAAACAAGCAAGGGCCAACATAAATAAAGTGCACAAGCATATGAATAAAATGCATCAAGCAAACAATCATGCCATGATGAATGATGCACAATTTGCATGGCAATAAAGTAGCATGGCATGGGTGAGGTGTGGAATACAAGAATAAATCATTTTATGGTGTTTTAATCACATTTTAACCTCAAATAAGTTGCTGCAAACTTTATATTTATATGATGCATGCTGCAATTCAGAACACGGGATGCCTAAACAGAAAGGTCTCGTCGAGCTAATCATTTTAGACATATCATTTGTTAAATTTGGAGTTATAAAACAAAAGTTATTAATTATTTAAGGCAAAGGGCATTTTGTTGTAATTTTCATCAACTTGAAATTTAAAGTGTTCAAAATATATTTTAGAGGTCATATTTGAATTCCTCATATTTTTCTGATTTCAAAACATATATTACATGTATTATTTGGATTTATATTTCAAAAGATATTTGAAAACAGATTATGAAATTTGAATTTAAATTAATTTGAAAAAGTTTGAGTTAAAACAGCAATACAGAAATACTTTTCTCACACACTCAGATCCAGCCACAGTCAGTGACAAGTGGGCCATCTGCTGACTGGGTGACACAGTGGCAGAACAGGGTTTTCTCACCGCGAGCGAAGCTAGCCTCAGCGAATGACAGGTGGGTCCAGCGGCCACGGGGTCCACGTGACAGCGGCGAGAGGGACAGGAACTGACAGGTGGGGCTGGGGCTGGAGCGCGGGTTAAGGTTTACAAAAGCCAGGTCTCTTTTTGTAAAACTCCACAGGCACAATCAGGTGGGGCTAGCGAGTACCGCGGGTTGAGCGAGAGAAACACGGAGGGGCTATCTGCAAAAAGGCGACGCGTACTGTTGTTCTTCTCCGCGTGCAGAGGAACGATCGGTGCGCGGCGCGAGGCGAGGGATCGAAACCAGGACCTGGGCGTGTGCGCGGAGGGCCGGAACCAGTGCGGCTAGGTGAGGTTTGGTGACCGCAAGGTGGGTGGGGGCTGGACATGCCGTCAGCGAGGCGCTACGCCGCGTGAGCGCAGCGACTGCCGGCGCGCAGAGGGTGTTCGGCGGAAGGTCCGGCGCGGCCAGACAATGGCACCGAAGAGGAGCGTGTCTAGGAGGTACAGGGGCTCACCGCGGGGCTGTTGACGTTGGTGGTGCGGGCAACGGAGCGATCGATCGTCGGCGAGGCAGACGAACGCGGGCTAGGGTTTCGCGTCGGGGCGACGGTGTGCAGTTCGGCCTGGGGCTCCTCCTGCTCCACGTCGGCGGTATAGGGCGATGCAGAGGGCCGACTCGTTCTTCCTCGACACCTGGACGCCGCGCCCGCCGCCTGGTACGGTGTCGTCGAGAGGAGGCCGACGGAAAGGTGGTGATCGGTGGTGGATGGTGGTAGGGGTAGACGGAGAGGAAGGGGGCGGCCTGGGGAGATCTGGCAGAACAGAGGCGTGGGAGGTGGTGGCAGATAGCAGAGGGAGGGGAAGGGTGCCGTGGGGAGTGGGGTAGAGAAAAGGTGGCTTCGGCCACTTTTCCTCCCCCTCTTCACGTGCTCGGGTCGGGGCAGGGGCAGGGTAGGTGATGGGCAGGTAGGGCTCGGGCTGGTGCAGAGGGAAGGCTCGGGCTGGGGGTCCTCGCATCAGGGAGAGAAAAGAGAGGGAGAGAGAGAGAGCTAGGGTAGGAGGGAGGCTCGGTTAGGAGCTAGGTTAGGAGAAGGAGTAGTGGCTCGTTAGGGCTTGGGGTGGTTGGTAGCTAGGTGGGGCCAGGGTGGCCAGGTGGGGCCTGCATGGTAGGGAGAGGTGCACCTCGGCATGGTAGAGAGGGAAGGTAGATGGGGTAGGTCATGGTGGTGGCTCGGGTTAGAGAGAGGAGAGATGAGGGCTTAGGGTTTAGATAATCTACAAGATCAAGCATGATGGGGAAAAGAGATGGAGAGGGAAGTGTTTATTGGACACATGGTGATGGATAAGGAGAGATAAGATAGGGTTTTTAAGGATATGACCTCACATGATCATGCATGTGTGAAGGAGATAAGGTGAGGGTGAGGGTCTTGATGCACATGGCAAGGAAGCAAAGCAAGATAGAAAAGATTGAGAGAAGGAGAGAGAAGAGAAGATGATCCACTCAAAAACAAATAAAACCAAAGGAGGACCAAAGATGGTGATGGTTGCATGGCCCATGCAAATGCGTTAAATGCCATGTTTTAATCTTGTGAAAACAAAATAATTATTCATGGCATTTATACATATGCATTCCAGAAATATGGAATAAGCCAAGCAAAAGAATTTAAAAGGATGCCCCATGTGGAGTAGATGGAGATGACCATATTTGAATAGAAAAGGGACTTGCTAGTGTGTATGTGCCACTAGGTATTTAGTAAGCCCAAAAATATCCCAACATGATAATAACCCCAAAACAACCCATATGGAAGCTAGGAAAAGGTTCCACTCACAAGTCATGCAAAGATGGCCATGTGACTCTCATAAACCAATAATGTGGAAACAATATGGTGCATATATGAGAGCATGTGGAGATAGAATTGGATCCATTCCAACCCACATGAGCTAGAGGTAAAACCAAATAAGTTGCAATGCTCATATATGGTGGAATGGTGGAATGATGGGGTGATGACAAGAAAGGTGGTGGAGTTAATAAAAGATATGCCCCCAACTCAACTTGGGCATTTAAACAGTATATCAAGAACCAAATACAATATCAAGAGGCAAAAACAATTTACAATGCATAAGAGAGAAGAACCAAAACAAAAAGGGTTTTATATGATGCTCAAATGCAAGGTGGCATGATGAAATGAGCATGATATCATTATGATGCAACAATTATATAAAGGAAGTAGCCATTATATAGACTAGGCTAGTAGCATTGCAATTGTTAGACAATTGGGATGCTACACATACTCTCAGTTCTGTGCACCATACACGGTGGGCATGTCACATCTTTGGGGGATCTAGCTAAAAGACCTCGTCACAATCCCTTTGTCGGTACACCAATTGGTGTGTATTAAACCAGCAACGGCTTCTGGGTGTCAAGATGTGATTGTGTCGTGTGGGAAAAGTGTACAACATCTGCAAAGTTTAAACTATTTGAATAGCCATGTCCACGGTCATGGACGACACATGAATCTTTCTTGACATACGGGAACCTATCTTGTTACTTCCCTCTTTGCCCCTATCCTTATCCTGGATTCTATGAACTGTGTGAGTTGTCGTGGACAATCACACTATTGAGAAATACCACATTGATGATAAACATATTTTTGTCTGAAACCGCTTTTATCAAAACTATTATCTTATTGCAAACAAAATTGGCTTTATGCAAAAGAACCATACAACCTTCCTTGAAGCCACATGTAGATACTATAGGTTTTGCATAAGGGGTATGTTGAGTACATCATGTACTCATGGCAATGCTTTTGTTGATACTTCAGAGTACTATGGAGAAGGAGATGACTGTGACTATTATGATGAAACTGATGAGTGAGGCCTCGTGGACTACATCGAGTGCCCGTGGCTGAGATGGATTCGCTACGCTTTTTATATTTCTACTATGTTTTCTGGATGTAATAAATGTCACTAGATATTTCACTATGTTGTTATCCAGACTTTATAATAAATTACTTTTGTAAGTCTGCAATGATATACATTTCGCTGTGTCATGAATACTGATCTTGGGATTGACGAGGAAGTTAAGTTCCAATCCTCACAAATACGGTGTCAATTGTGACAAAGTGACTGACATGGGTATACCCTACAGGTACTCGATCTTGGTATATACGGTCCAAATACGTACATGCCCACGGTGTCGCCAAGGCCCAGATGAAAGGACTCGAGTAACCTGTGGACTCTCGATTGCTTGAAGGACAAGAAGAAGCTAAAGATAGAAAGTTTGAAGGGGAAAACCCTAAATTGTAACCGACTCGACCTGCTACCCGAGACCTAGCCTATCTATATAAGGGCTAGGTGGGGGCGGCGAGGAGGACAGACACAACCCTAGTTTCCACAACCCTTGCCAGATTGCATCTGCGCACCATTGTAACTTTCGACTCCTTCGATAATTCCACGAGCAGACAAGCAGGAGTAGGGACCTCTACGAGGCCTGAACCTGGGTAAATCCTTTGTCCCCTATGTGCTTTTTTGCTAGCCGATAGATGTCTCCAGTGCTCCCTCCTTCTCCAAAACCCAAGTCCATAACAATGGGCATTGATGAGTTAAACCCTCGTCAATTGGCGCCGTCTGTGGGAATTGGGAGTGCTGATGTTGCGGCTTCTTCGGCCCCATCAAATGCAATCTACAACTCTGCAACAGGGGAGATTCGCCAGCTTTTCGGCGCCTTCGACTTCACCGTCCACACGCCGGCTACTCGCCCGGCCTTCGAGTCCGTGGGCGACGGAATCAGCCTGGCGATTGGGAGCTTCCGCGTCCAAGTTGGTCAGATGGGCACGCTTCGCATGCCTGATCAGCCGATGGCACCGGCGATTGCCCCAGCATCATGGTTCCCTCCATCGATCGGCACCCTCAGTGAGATCAATGCTCCGGCGGTATTTGGGAACATGGTCAGCGACAGCAGTCGCGACTCCGATCTAAGCGATCTGGCCACTGAAGATGGAACGTACGGTTCCAGATCTGAAAGTTGTGGAAGCAACAGCTTCCCAAATCACTTCATGTGCGCCGTCATCAACGCGGGCGACACCTCCGTGAACCACGGTAACGGTGGCAACACCGGCAACGGCACCGATCCACCCAATCGCGGCAACGGTGGTAACACCGGCAACGGCACCGACCCGTCCAACACCGGCAACGGCGGTAACGGTGGCAACGGAGGAGCAGTCGAACCTCCTAGCATAATCAACGAGCAAACCGGCGAATGCGTCGTGATCAGGCTCAACGAGCAAGAGTGGGAACGCTGTCGTGAAGCCCTACGAGGTGCACCTCTACCCTTTGGGTCCCCACAGGAGCTACTGATGGGCTACCACTGGCTCCTAAAAGAGGAATTCAAGCGCCAAAAACAAGCAATCGCGCAACTTGAGGCGCGTAAAAAGGTGGCGGACGAGTCAAGCCTTCGTCGTGCTGGGCTCTCCTCCTACAGAGGATCCTCCTCAAGAGGCAACGAGCACCTCACCAGGAAAAGCAATCGCGGATGGCTCACCTCACCGAACAAGAACGCATAGACGCCGCGAAAGTCCTCGACTTCGGCTCTATGACAGTCTACACGAGAGGCAACGTGGTTCCCAGGACACCACAGGCCGCGGTGACAGCGGCCACCATGTATCTTCTCAATAACCAGCCACCAGCTGGAGATCCCCGAACGGCCATGCACCGATCTATGATCGGGGGCCTGGGGCTAATCGAGGCCGCCCTCGACAAGGAACCGGTACCAGACCCAAAAAAGGGCAAAGCATTAGCAAAGCGCTACTCCTCGCCCTCGTCCAGCGATGACAGTCACGACCTGTCTCGGCGCCGCCGCTCACGGCGACACGATCGCGACTACGATGCACGCGATGAACTCACGCAGCGCAAGATCGACAAGTCAAGGGCACAACGTGCTCGGTCGACTGACTTGGAAGAAGAAGATGGGGAGCTCTGTGGCGCCAGATGCTTCAGCAGATCCATTAGGCAAAAGCGAATGCCTAAAGGGTTCAAACTCCCATCGGAGAACCCGAAATTTGACGGTCTGCAGGACCCCAAGATCTGGCTGGAGGATCACATCTCCTCTGTCAGGCTACATGGAGGCAGTCGAAGTACTGCCATGCAATGCTTGCAGCTACAGCTGCAGGGTGCCGCCCGGGCATGCCTCAATAACCTCCCACGCGGATCCATTCACAGCTGGGATGAGCTGGTCTACAGCTTCGTGCGCAACTTTAAGGGCACGTACAAACGCCCCGCCTCAATCGAAGAACTGAGATGCTGCCAGCAAAGATCTGGCGAATCGCTGCGCTCTTACATCCAAAGGTGGTCCATCATCAAGAACTCCACGGAGAACATCTCGGAAGACCGCGCGATTGATGCATTCAACGGTGGTGTCCGCCGCATGGAACTCAGGGAGGAGCTAGGCTGGTCAAAGCCCCAGACCATCGACCACCTGATGGAGATCGTGAATTGGTGGGCTGATGGAGAAGATTCAGTGAAGAATCACGTTCACTCTGATGAGCAGGCAGAACTCGAACGAAGACGTGACCGCCGGAGTAAGCGTCGCATGCGCGTCTACGACGATCGCGATGACGTCAACATGGTCGCAGCCGGCTACGCCGATAGACGCGACGATAACCGCAACAGCGGATACCGCAGTGGCGGACACCGCGACTCTAGGAAAACCACGCAAGTGTGGCAACACCGCACTCGCGATGAAGCACCCACGACCTCCATCGAGGACAAACTGTCCGGGCCATGCACGGTACACTTCTACATCGACAAGCATGATGGCAAGAGAAAGTCCAGCCACCTCCTCAAGGACTGCCGCGAGTTCCTCAAGCTACATGAGGGATTGGTTTGGATGAACCGCAATGCAGTCGAAAGAGGCTACGGAGCCGCTCCAGGCGCCGTCGCACATGGCGCACCACCACCACCACCTGGGCCACCCCCGAACGGAGCTGCACCGGACCAACACCACGGAGGCGAACCGTACCCACGGGCCATGGGTACCATGATGATCCAAAAGGGGCGCCCCTCCAAAAGGGTGCAGAAGGCCATCACTCGCCAAGTCAACTTGGCCACGCACTCGCCACCATCCACCACTGAGTACCTCAGTGGTAGTGAGTCGTGCATTACTTTCAACAAACGCGACCACCCGCCTCAAGTACCTCGCCCAGGTCATTGCCCCCTTGTACTCGAGGCGCAAATTGGAGGCTTCGACATGAGTCGCGTCTTCATGGATGGCGGAAGCGGTATCAACCTCATATTCGCGAGTACTTTGCGAGCAATGAGGATCCCTCTAACCTGCCTAGAGGCATCGGACACAACGTTCCACGGCATCGTCCCAGGGAAAGGCGTATACCCCCTAGGCAAAATCAACCTCGACGTCATATTCGGCACGCCGAAGAACTTCCGGCGCGAACGCATCGACTTTGAAGTTGTCGACTGGCCCTCACAATACCACTGCATCCTCGGACGCGTCGCGTTCGCTAGGTTCATGGCGGTACCCCACTACGCCTACCTGCAGATGAAGATGCCAGGTCCCAACGGCGTCATCACGATCAACGGGAGCTTTGAGCGATCTGACAGTTGCGACAGAGAATTCAACAGAATCTCCCAGTTCTTCGGCATGCAGGAGGAGCTCACGCGATTGAAGGAAATGACAGACAATAGTCTGCCGCCCCTGAGTAGGCCAAGCTCACCTGACCTCTCCTTCGACTCATCTGTGCACACAAAGAAGGTGCAGGTCCATCCATCAGATCCTGCCAAAACGTCCCTCATCGCCAACAACTTGAGTCCCGCATAGGAACTCGCGCTCGTCGAATTCCTCCGTGAGCACTGGGAAATTTTTGCCTGGTGTTCTGCGGACATGCCAGGAGTTCCCAGGGAATTCTCCGAGCACGCACTCAACGTCAACCCCGACGCAAGGCCAGTCAAGCAAACAATCAGGCGACTGTCTGAGCCACGAGCGCAGGCAGTCGGAATGGAGATCAATAGACTCCTCAAGGCCAAATTCATACGCGAGATCAAGGAAAGCACTTGCCTCGCCAATACGGTGCTGGTGCCAAAAAAGGACATGGATATCCTACGGATGTGCGTGAACTTCACTTCTTTAAACAAGCACTGCCCAAAAGATCACTTCCCGCTACCACGGATCGACCAAATCATCGACTCCACCGCTGGATGTGAGCGCCTCTGCTTCCTCGATGCCTACTCAGGCTACAACCAAATTCGAATGAAGGAGGAAGACCAGGAGAAGACCGCGTTTACAACGCCCTTCGGTATGTTCTGCTACAACACAATGCCCTTCGGGCTAAAAAGCGTGGGAGCTACCTACCAACGGTGCATGCAGGCTTGCCTCAAGGAGCAGCTGGGTCGCAACATCCAAGTCTATGTCGATGACATAGTAATCAAAACCAAAAAGGAAGCCTCTCTAATCGATGACTTGTGTGAAACATTCGCCAATCTCGACCGTTACCGGATCAAGCTCAATCCGGACAAATGCGCCTTCGGCGTACCATCTGGGCATCTGCTCGGGTATCTCATCTCCGCGAGAGGGATTGAGGCAAACCCGAAAAAGATAAAGGCCATACTAGCCATGGAGAAGCCAAAGAACATAAGAGGCATCCAGCAACTAGCCGGGCGAATCGCGGCCCTCAGTCGATTCATCAGTCGAATGGGAGAAAAGGCACTGCCCTTCTATCAACTCCTCCGCAAAGCTCATAAATTCGAGTGGACCAATGAAGCGCAAGAAGCATTCGAAGATCTCAAGCGCATGTTATCCACATCGCCAGTACTGGTGACTCCACGGGAAAGGGAACCACTACTGCTATACATCTCCGCTACCAACCAAGTGGTTAGTACAGTGCTCGTCGTCGAACGGGCAGAGGAAAACAAGGTCCATGGCGTACAACGCCTGGTATACTACCTCAGCGAGGTTCTCACGCCAACAAAACAGCGGTACCCGCACTACCAGAAGCTGGCGTACAGCATCTTCATGACCGCCCGACGACTGCGCCATTACTTCCAGGAACACCCAATCGTGGTAGTCAACGACGCCCCATTGGGACATATCCTCAATAACCCCGACGCCACGGGACGAGTCGCGCTTTGGGGAATCGAACTATCTCCACGAGACATCACATACGAAAAGCGCAACGCAATCAAGTCGCAAATTCTCCCTGACTTCCTCGTGCATTGGATGGAAAATCAACTCCTAGACAAGCCAGATATGTCCTACCTCTGGACCATGCACTTCGATGGATCCAAACGGAAAGATGGAGCAGGAGCAGGTGTCATACTGACATCACCTCAAGGAGACAAGTTGAAATACATCCTGCGAATGCAGTTCACATCCTCAAACAACGAAGCTGAATACGAGGCCCTGTTGCACGGGATGAGGATGGCAAAAGCCTGCGGCGCAAAAAGGCTCATCATATATGGCGACTCCAAGCTGGTCGTCAACCAAACAATGCACGAGTGCGACGCACTGAACGACAACATGATCGCGTACCGCGACCTCTACGATACACTCGAAGGGGACTTTGATGGTTGCGAGCTGCGACATGTAGGTCGCGAAAGCAACGAGGAGGCGGATACACTCGCAAACATAGGCTCTACCTACGCCCCCATACCACCTAGTGTATTTCTCGAGCGCATCTGTGAACGCTCCATCAAGCCAAAGGCCGCAGAGAAGAAAACAAGCGCAGCAATGGACTCGGGGGCTACGCCACCCAATGAGCCAATGGCACTCGACGACTTGGAGCTAGGCACAGGACTCGAAGGGCCAATGAGCGTCATGATGATCGAACAATCCTGGACGCAGCCGTACATTACGTATCTCCTCAGTAAGCGCCTACCGGACGACCCGACAGACGCACGACACATCGCGCGACGCTCCAAGGCATTCGCCGTTATCAACGACGAACTATAAAAACACAACATCATAGGAGTGCTACAGCGATGTGTCTCCATGGCCGATGGAAGAGCAATTCTCCTCGACATCCATGAAGGGACCTGCGGGCACCACACAGGCAGTCGCACCCTCGTCGCCAAAGCTCTACGAGCTGGATTTTACTGGCCCACGGCCATGCGCGATGCCAAGGACATTGTCCAAAAATGCAATGCTTGCCAATGATTCGCGGACAAGCCACACACACCAGGCGCAGAACTACGGCCTATTCCATTAGCCTGGCCCTTCGCCCAGTGGGGACTCGACATGGTTGGCAAACTTCCAAGGTCCTCGCAAGGAGGCTACGTCTACCTCTTGGTCGCAGTCGACAAATTCACCAAGTGGATTGAGGCCATGCCAGTGACCAAGCAATCAGGGCACAACGCAGTCAAATTCTTCGAGTCCATCGTCTACCGCTTCGGCGTGCCGCATAGCATCACCACCGACAACGGAACAAACTTCACATCCAAGGAGTTCCAAGAATTCTGCGAGAACCTGGGGATCAACATCAGCTACGCCTCAGTAACACACCCACAGACCAACGGTCAGGTGGAAAAGGCAAACGGGCTCGTCTGCAGCGGCATCAAGAAGCGACTCCTCCGACCACTCGAACAAGCTGCGGGCTGCTGGCCAGACGAACTGCAATCCGTACTTTGGAGCCTACGTACAACTCCAAACAGCGCCACCGGCTACACGCCATTCTTTGTGGTACACGGAGCAGAGGCAGTACTACCCGCCGAGGTACGGTACAAAGCGCCACGCGTAGTCGCCTACAGCAAGCAGGAGTCATCCCTCGCACTCGAAGACTCTGTCGATCTCCTTGACGAGGCAAGAGAAATCGCCGCAGCAAGATCCACGATCTACCAGCAGAACCTGTGCAAATACCACAGCAGAAGGCTTCGTCCCAGATCCTTCGTCGAAGGTGACATGGTCCTGCGACTGAAGCAGCAGGGGCATCTCAAGCCCTACTCCCCCTGGGAAGGACCGTACGTGATTACAGAAGTAATCCCAGGTGGTGCCTATCGCCTTCAAGATTTAGAGACAGGAGTCGCACACTTCAACCCTTGGAACGTCGCACAACTGCGACGCTTGTACAATCAAAAAGAGCAATTCATCAACTATTACAAGAAACTAACTACGAAGCAGCTGGCTTCTTCGACTTCGATGACCTCGGGGGCTTCATCAAGTCCGTGGCAGTATCAGATGCCACCTGCTCCGCCACCTGCGTGGCTTCCTTTACAAGGAGCTATCGCACAAAACAAGGAGTCAGCAGAGGACAGCAGAAGGCGTTGACTACCACATTAAAAAAGAAGGAAAGCTATACTTACATGGTCCTCCAGCGACTCCGAAGAAGTTTGTTGAACCGTCATCCGAGCAACTACTCGATGCTCCCCTACGTGAGGAGAGCTCGTAGAATTGTGCCCGGAGTGGGCCGCTGCCGGAGAAGGAGTGCGCTCGACCTCTACCTTGACCCTTGAAGTCGCGACTCCCGATTCCTTCAAAAATTCGACGTCCCTAGAAGATGATGACGCCTCTTGACTGCAAGACAAAATCCACATTGAGAAAAGGGCAAACTCCAGGGCAAAAACCAATAACAAGAAAACAGAAAAGAATGAATAACCCAGCAAACTTACCAGTTAAAGTTGTCAAGATCAAACGTGGCAGCCGTGATTCTAACGAAGACTCCTTGGGCAATCGCATCTTCTTGCGAGAAGACGGTGCCACAGCCCTCACAGGAACAGCTAGAATTGGCGACTCCGTGCCAACAGCCGCGCCTCCTGGAGTTGAAGGAGTCGACGCGTCGGAATCCCCGCTACGCGAACGCTTGCGAGTATCCTGGTTCTCGGACTCGGGGGCTTCCTCTTCCACATCAGAAGGGACAGTCAACTCAGACTCGTCCTCTTCCAAAGCTTCACGAGGAATAATCCCCTCAGGGAGGGGAGGCATACAAGGCGACACCGCCCTCTCCTGCATAAAACAGTAAAGATCAGCAAACATAACAGGTAAGCAACAGAAAACGCAATCGAGAAAATAAGCTACTACGTAGCACAACTGTACCTCAGGAGGAGGATTCGAAGCATCGAAAGGAGGAACGACTGGCTCGTTCGGAAGCACATCCTTGAGGGTGTACTTCGTGACCAGTCGCACCCTCTTATCTACCTCACTCGCGGACATGCCATCATCAGCGCCACCACATTGAAACATAGGATGGACCCTGGCCTGGAGAGGCTGGACGTGACAACACAGCCAAGTCCTGACAAGGGCGCAGCCTCCCTCTTCTGCGCCTATTCGACTCTCGAGGTCGCAGACGCGCTGATATAACACGTCTATCTCCGCGAGTTTGGAAGGCATGATCACGTTCTTCCAAAAACGCACTTCTTGCAGGGAGTCGCGGGATTGAAAGGGGTGAGTCCAAAGTGCTCGTCCTTGGCCTTCTGGTCGCGAACATAGAACCATTTGTCCCTCCATCCCTGGACGAACTTGGCGAGCTTGATGTCGAAGTAGGTGGCGGACGGGTCGACATGAATTCCACAACCACCTACGTCATAAACTAAAGAGCCAGATGCAGACTGACGCTTTAGGTTAAATAAGTGTTTGAAAAGACCAAAGTGTGGCTCGATTCCGAGCCAACACTCGCAAAGGGTGATGAAACAAGAGATGTGAAGAATTGAGTTTGGGGACAGCTGATGGAGCTGGAGCCCGTAGAAACAAACAAGACCCCTAAGAAAGGGGTGAAGAGGCAAGGAAAGACCGCGAATGATGAATGCAAGAAACATCACTCGAAAACCAGCGGGAGGAGCAGGAATGGTCTCACCGCTGGGGACGCGCGCATCGGCGACTGCCGCAGAGATAACTCCATCTTGGCGAAGAAGACGGAGATCTGACGCCTTGATGATAGAGGGGCGCCATGCGCCATTGGTCACGCGGGTGCCCGCGACCTTCTTCTTCCCGCCGGCGGCAGTGCTGGTGCCCGCAGCAGCGGAGCCACCTTTCTTCTTCGCCGCAGCGGTGGTGGCCGCGGAATCAGCGGCAGCACCTCCCTTCTTCTTCCCCATTGCGTGGAGGCGATGTGAGCGAAGGAAGTAGCTCGGGAATGAACGGAGCTGGTCCAGCATCGTGGAGAAGATGGGCGCAGGGGAAAGTAGAAAAGCAGCAGCAATGGCGATGGCAGTAAGGAAGAAAGAGCGCAGATGGGAAATTACCGCCGTAGCACCGCTACTTAACCCCTGGGAGATGCAATCCAATGGCTGACAAAAACCCTATTGGACGTGTGGCACGCATCGCGTTGGACGCGTGGAGAAGAGGAAGCGCGAACCGTCCCCCCACTTCTACCATTACGCGTGGAAATCGAGGAGGCGCAGTTAAAAATAAGATTACGCACGCCCAGTCAAATCAAAGTCAGAAAGTGGGACCCACCGCTCGTCACGTCCCGTCAAAATCACTCATGCGGGCAACTAAGGTCATACAAGCGTCAGCACTGACGTCACCAAGGCTACGTAGTGGAAAACTTCGACTATTTTTAGTCCTTGCTGGAGTCTTCGACTCCACCAAGCACTCGGGGGCTACTCCCATAGGGAGCGCTGGCCGCGCACCCTACGACTTTTCTTTTCTTGTTGCAGGAACATCGATAATCACAAAAGCAAACCCAACCACTCGAAACACAGTTCGATTATGGACATGGGTTACTCCCATAGGGAGCGCCGGAAATAAATTCGACTGAAACAAGCAGGCAAAAGACGACAGCAGTCGTGAAAGTTCTTTGGTCCCTGCCTAAGTCATCGACTGAAACAAGTAAGAAAAAAGACGACAGCAGTCGCAAAAGTTTTTAGTCCCTGCCTGAGTCTTCGACTCAACCAGGCACTCGGGGGCTACTCCCATAGGGAGCGCTGGTCGCGCACCCTATGATTATTTGCACAAAAACTATGTATTGATGACATCCGCACTCGCAACCTTTGGTGACACCGCCTCACAAATTTTCCCTACAAAGAGACTACGTCTCCTGGGATGCCCGAATCGTCTCCGTGATGATAAAATTCGGATGTCGCGCCTACGGCGTGAAGGTAAGACCTGAATAAGGCATGGCAACGCATTTAACTGCGCACTACCAGAAATATATCCGTGCCTACAGGCACGATGAACATGCCTTGACGGACGCGTCAAGTGCTCACACCCATATAACTGGAATTCGACTTCTGTAAGACCTCCGCGGCTTGAGTCGAATTACACCAGCACTTTTCCGGATTCGAGTCTAGGGACTCGAATTTGAGTATATTGTGTTGTTTCACCCTAAGGTGGCTAACTGATACCGATACTTCGGTTATATCAGGCACGTATATCAACAATCCCTATGACACGAATAAAAGCAATCAAAATGTACTCATTTAGGCATTCGGAGGCTTCAAAAGTCCCTAGTCGAATCTGCGATTCCACTGGACACTCGGGGGCTACTGACATGGGTATACCCTACAGGTACTCAAGCTTGGTATATACGGTCCAAATACGTACAGGCCCACGGTGTCGCCAAGGCCCAGATGAAAGGACTCGAGTAACCTGTGGACTCTCGATTGCTTGAAGGACAAGAAGAAGCTAAAGATAGAAAGTTTGAAGGGGAAAACCCTAACTTGTAACCGACTCGACCTGCTACCCGAGACCTAGCCTATCTATATAAGGGCTAGGTGGGGGCGGCGAGGAGGACAGACACAACCCTAGTTTCCATAACCCTTGCCAGATTGCATCTGCGCACCATTGTAACTTTCGACTCCTTCGATAATTCCACGAGCAGACAAGCAGGAGTAGGGACCTCTACTAGGCCTGAACCTGGGTAAATCCTTTGTCCCTTGTGTGCTTGTTTGCTAGCCGATAGATGTCTCCAGCGCTCCCTCCTTCTCCAAAACCCAAGTCCATAACAATGGGCATTGATGAGTTAAACCCTCGCCAGTGCCTCTTTTATGTGACAATGAAAGTGCCATTAAAATTGCTTACAATCCGGTGCAGCACACAAGGACTAAACATAATGAGATCCGCAATCATTTTATTCGAGACCATGTTGCTCATGGAGATATTGACTTATCATTTGTGAGCACGAAGAATTAGCTTGCGGACATTTTCATGAAGCCACTTGATGAAGCAAGGTTTTGTTATTTGAGGAATGAGCTAAATATCATTGATTCAAGGAGCTTGACTTGATCCCCTTGCATACTCCCCTATATTTCTTCCGTTATTTGGTTTAGCTGTGGACACAGATATAGGGGGAGTGTGGTCCTAATTATTGGGCTAACCCTCCCCCCATAATGTCGAAAGCAAGATAAATCATTTGTCTTAATATCATTTTGTCATATGTGAGTTTATTGATGAGTGACACGTCCATTTTGCATCACTATTCTATGTCATAATTCACTGTTATTCATTGATATATTTCGTATTGAGAGGTGATACTTATGTTATTTCATCTGTTTTTGCATGGTTGATGACTTTTGGAGCATGGACCGCTGCAGTCAGGATGCTGATGGAAAAGGTGCTGTTTGGAGGCAAAATTCGCGAAGATCAGAAAATCTGGGAAAATACATGGAAAATCCTATTTTTCCAGAAGACGAAGGAAGACAGAAGGGGGGCTGGAGATGGGCCACAAGGAGCCCACACCACCCCCTGGCGCGGGCCAGTCTAGGCCGTGCCACCAGGTGGTGTGGCCACCCTGGTCCACCCCTGGCACTCCCCTTTGGCGTATATTATCCTCCCGAAACCCTAAGACTCGGGGAGCAACCACAGAAAGATTCCGCCGCCTCTACGGGGCGAAAAACACCGAGAGAGAAAGATCTCTCCGGCAGACAGATTTCTGCCGGGGGAATTCCTTCCCTGAGAGGGGAGATCGTTGCCATCAACACCACCATCAAGCTAGACTTCATCGGGATCATCATCATCATCACCACCATCATCATCACCATCTCCATATTGCTGTAACAATTGGGTTGAATCTTGCATAGTTCATAGGGGAAACTTTCCCGGTGTTGATTACTCTTTGTAGTTGATGCTATTGAGTGAACCATTGAATTATTGTTTATGTTCAGATTGTTATACATCATTATTCCATCTCTGATCATGATCCATATGATGGCATGTGAGTAGTTCGTTTTGTTCTTGAGGACATGGGAGAAGTCATGTTGTTAGTAGCGGAATTGTGTTGAGAAAGATTCAATAGTTTGATATTTAAGTTGTGGTGTACTTCTTCTACTAGTGTCATGTGCATGTCGACTACATGACACTTCACCTATATGGGCCTAGGGGAATGCATTGTGTATTTGGCTACTAATCGTAGGGGTTGCCGGAGTGACAGAAACCTGAACCCCCGTTAGGAAACCATTGCACAAGGGATGTAAGGGTCTTAGAGTTTAAAGCTGTGGTTAGGTTTCTACCTTAATTACTTTCTTGTACTTACGGATGTTTGCAAGGGGTATAATCACAAGTATGTATTAGTCCTAGGAAGGTCGGTACATTAGCACAGGTTCACCCACACAACACTTAGCAAGCTAAATAAGATTAATCAACTATATGAAGCGAAAGCACTTGGCAGTCTTCTCATGTGTCCTCGAGAACGTTTGGTCATCTTAAGTAATACAACCGGCTTGTGCTTTGCTGCATAAAGGATTGGGCCACTTGCTGCATTTATTCCTACTGTCTTTTATTTACTCGTACTTTGTTTACTTGCTTTATCAAAAACCCCTAAAAATCCGTTTGCTAAGTATTTGCAGAGAATTCCTAATCCATACCACTAGCCAGCACCTTCTGCTCCTCGTTGGGTTCGACACTCTTACTTATCGAAAATACTGCGATACATCCCCTATACTTGTGGGTCATCAAGACTGTTTCCTGGCGCCGTTGCCGGGGAGTGAAGCGCTATTGGAGAGTGGAACTGGTAAAGGAAACTTCTACTATGAGTATTGTTTACTTCTGCTAGTTGCTTTATTTTTGTTATGGATAATTCGCTGAGTTTCTTATTTGGCAATGCTACTACCGCTGCTAAGGTAGTAGATAAACCACCACCTGCTGAGAATGATGCTTTCAAAATACCTACAAGAATTAATAATCGTGTTATGGATAACTATTATGTTGGGGATGGAACTGTCCATCCCGGTGATCATTTACTCTTTATAGACGAATTATGCGGGGTTTTCAAGCGTGCAGGTATTACTACAGATCAAGTTAAGAAGAAGTTATTCTCATTGTCGCTGAAAGGAAGAGCTGAGGAATGGTATAAGCTACTGAAGAATGGTCAAGCTCTGGAATGGGAGGAAATAGTACCTCTCTTTTATTCAAAGTTTTATCCTCCTAGTGAGATTCATAAAGATTGGAATCAAATATACAACTTTTGTCCCCTTGATGGAGAGATTACAGCTCAAGTTTGGGGGAGATTGAAGTTACTAATGCTCAAATGTCCCATTCATGAGCTCCACAACAATATTATTATCAATAACTTTTATGCAAGGCTTTCTCTTCATGACAAGGATTTATTGGATGCTTCTTGTGCTGGATCATTCACTCGCATGGAAGAAGAAGCTAAATGGGATCTTCTGGACCGTATTCAAGACAATTCTGAAGCTTGGGAGTATGACAAAGGTAGAAAGTCAGGTGTAAATTATGATTATGAATGCATTGAATCTTTTATGGGAACTGATGACTTTCAAAATATTAGAAATGCTTATGGTCTTGATTTACAAGTTATTACGAATTGCTTTAGGGCTTTTGCTTCTTATATTGAAATTCCAAAAAGGGGATGGAACAAGTACCATGAACCTTATAAAGATATTGTTGACTGTGTTCCTGTTGGGAGTGCTGAGTATTGCACTATTGATCCCATTTTACCTGAACCTTATATTGAGAAGATTCCCTTCCTAGATAAGGTAAAGGATCATCCTATGATAACTAATGTAATCACCAAAAGTGAAAAGAGAACTGTAAAACCTGATGAACAAATAAACGTTGAACCTATGGTAGCAATTGTGAAAGACCTTGTCACTAAAAGCATAGAAGATGGACACATAGTCTTTTGTGAGGATGCTTCTAATATTGTTTCACATCCTAATAGAACTAAAAAAGCTAGTGTCCATGTGCTTTCTGTTAGAATTGGTGATCATTGCTATTATGGTTTATGTGATATTGGTGCAAGTTCTAGTGCTATTCCTTATGAGCTTTACAGAGAAATTATGCATGAAATCAGTCCCTGCGAATTGGAAGAGATTGATGTGGTTATTCACCTTGCTAATAGAGAGACCATCTCTCCAATTGTTATTGTACGAGACGTGGAAGTTCTTTGTGGTAAGATTAAGTACCCTGCTGATTTTCTAGTACTTGGTTCAGCTGCTAGTAAAACTTATCCTATTATTTTTGGTAGACCTTTCTTGAGTACTTGTGGAGATATTATAGATTGCAAAAGGGAGAAAATTTTGACTAAGTTTGATGGGGAGCCTTATGAGTTTAATTTCTCTAAATTCTCTAAAGAGCCTTGTGAAGAGGAAACCCATAATGAGGATTTTAGAGTTGAACAACTTGCTTCTATTTCTCTTGCTCCTAACAATGCTTTGCAGCAATTTATGGAAGATCATGAAAGTGAAATCATCATGGAAGAAAGGAATGAGATTGACAAGATTCTTCGTGATTAGCCTAAGATGCTTAAGCATAACTTGCCCGTAGAAGACTTGGGTACCACATTGCCACCTAAAAAGGATCCGGTATTCGATCTAAAACCTCTCCTTGATGATCTTAAATATGCTTATATTGATGATAAAAAGATATACCCTGTTATTATTAGCTCTACACTTTTGAGAAAGGAAGAAGAAAGGTTATTGGAGGTTTTGAGGAAACACCGAGGATCTATGGGCTATACTCTAGATGATTTAAAAGGGATTTCACCTACCATATGTCAGCATTCTATCAACATAGAACCAGATGCAAAGCCAGTAGTAGAGCACCAACGACGTTTAAATCCTAGGATGAAGGAAGTGGTAAGGAATGAGGTATTGAAACTCCTTGATGCTGGTATTGTTTACCCTATTACTGATAGTGAATGGGTTAGTCCTGTTCATTGTGTTCCTAGAAAAGGAGGTATTACCGTCATTCCTAATGATAATGATGAGCTCATTCCTCAAAGAATACTAGTAGGCTAAAGGATGTGCATTGATTTTAGAAAAGTCAATAAAGTTACTAAGAAAGATCACTACCCACTTCCTTTTATTGATCAAATGTTGGAAAGGTTGTATAAAAAGACCCATTTTTGTTTTCTTGATGGTTATTCTTGTTTCTCTCAAATTGCTGTTAAACAACAAGATCAAGAAAAAACTACTTTTACTTGCCCTTACGGAACTTATGCTTATAGACGTATGCCTTTTGGTTTATGTAATGCTCCTGCTACTTTTCAAAGGTGCATGTCTGCTATCTTTCATGGTTTTTGTGAGGAAATTGTAGAAGTGTTCATGGATGACTTTTCTGTCTGTGGAACTTCTTTTGACAATTGTCTGCATAACCTTGATAAATTTTTGCAGAGATGTGAAGAAACTAATCTTGTTCTTAATTGGGAGAAATGCCACTTCATGGTTAACGAAGGGATTGTCCTCGGGCATAAAGTTTTTGAAAGAGGCATATAAGTTGATAGAGCTAAGGTTGAGGCAATTGAGAAGATGCCATGTCCAAGAGACATCAAAGGTATTCGTAGTATCCTTGGTCATGCTGGTTTCTATCGAAGGTTTATTAAAGACTTTTCTAGGATATCAAAACCCCTCACTAATCTTCTTCAAAAAGATGTACCCTTCGTTTTTGATGATGATTGTAAGGAAGCTTTTCAAACTCTTAAGAAGGCTTTAACTACAGCCCCTATTGTTCAACCACCTGATTGGAGTTTACCCTTTGAAATAATATGTGATGCTAGTGATTTTGCTATAGGTGTTGTCCTTGGGCAACGAATTGATAAAAAGTTAAACGTTATTCATTTTGCTAGTAAGACTTTAGACGCTGCTCAAAGGAATTATGCTACTACTGAAAAGGAATTTCTAGCTGTCGTTTTTGCTTGTGATAAGTTTAGACCCTATATTGTAGACTCAAAAGTCACCATTCATACTGATCATGCTGCTATTAAATACCCTATGATGAAGAAGGATGCTAAGCCTAGGCTTATTAGATGGGTGCTGCTTTTACAAGAGTTTGATCTACATATAGTAGATAGGAAAGGTGATGAAAACCCTGTAGCTGATAATTTATCTCAATTGGAAAACATCTCTTTTGATTCTATGCATGTTAATGATAGTTTCCCAAATGAGCAGTTAGCCGCAGTAGGGGTAAGCTTGCGAGGGAGCCCTTGGTACGCTGATTATGCTAACTTTATTGTCTCCAAGTATTTGCCTCCAACTTTTATAGCTCAGCAAAGAAGGAAGTTCTTGAGGCATTATTTTTGGGATGACCCACACTTATACAAAGAAGGAGTGGATGGTATTATGCGAAGATGTGTTCCAGAATATGAACAAAAGGAGATATTGCGTAAATGTCATGGTAGTGCTTATGGAGGACATCATGCAGGAGATAGAACTGCACAAAAGGTGTTCTACTGGCCTACCCTTTTTAAAGATGGAAGAAAATTTGTTTTATCTTGTGATGAATGTCAGTGTGTTGGTAATATTTCTAGACGCAATGAAATGCCTATGAACTACACTCTAGTTATTGAACCCTTTGATTGCTAGGGATTTGACTTTATGGGTCCTTTCCCTCCCTCGAAAGGTTATACTCATATTCTTGTTGCCGTTGATTATGTTACTAAGTGGGTAGAAGCCATTCCTACGAAGAGTGCTGATGGGGAAACTTCTCTAAAAAAATGCTTAAGGATGTTATCTTTCCTAGGTTTGGAGTGCCTAGGTATCTCATGACTGATGGGGGTTCTCATTTCATTCATGGTGGTTTTAGAAAGACCCTTGCTAAATATGATGTTAATCATAGAATTGCTTCAGCCTATCACCCCCAAACTAGCGGGCAAGTAGAGTTATCAAATAGAGAAATTAAATCCATCTTGCAAAAGACTGTTAATAGATCTAGAAAAAACTGGGCTAAAAAGTTGAATTACGCTTTATGGGCTTATAGAACTGCCTACAAAAATCCTATGGGGATGTCTCCTTATAAAATGGTTTATGGGAAAGCTTGTCACCTACCTTTAGAATTAGAACATAAAGCTTACTGGGCAGTTAAAGAGCTAAATAGAGATTGTAAGCTCGCTGGTGAGAAAAGATTATTTGACTTAAGTTCTTTAGATGAATGGCGGATGTCCGTGTTCCGAGGCCATGTCTGTACATGCTAGGCTCGTCAAGTAAGAACCTTAGTATTTGCGTGTGTAAAACTGGCTTACACCCGTTGTATGAAAGCGTAGAGTCGAGTACACCTGATCATCACGTGATGTCTCGAAATACGATCCACAAAACGGTGCATACTTAAGGAAGAACACATTTTATCTTGATATTTAAATGAGGGATCATCTTACAATGCTACAGAAATCGCCAAACTAGCAGTATAAGATGCTAACATCTAATGTGTAAAGTGAGATGATATGGTCCACGCATTTGATCTCTATCATTTGCATCGTGGTATGATCTCTATCATTCCTTTGTGTGTAAGGCCAAGGTCTATGGAATTTACACATTGAATGTGTTGTAAGAGTATCTATCATACATCTACTTACAACAATACCATATCAAGACACTAGCCCAGCAACGATCTAAACTAGACGCCTCTAATTTATCAATTGCAAGTTTTACGTGGCTTAGGGCTTTCGGAGATAGAATCGTTCTTACCTACGAACATGAACCACAACGAGGATAACTAAGTTATTAGCAACTTGTTGTAAATCAGATATTGACTATAGTAGGAGAGACAGACACCCGCCAGCCACTTATGCAAAACAAGTTGCATGTCAGTCGTGGAACCGGTCTCATGTACGATGACATGTAAGGTTGGTCCGGGTCGCTTCATCCCACTATGCCACCAGTATCCAAAATACATAGAAGATGCAATAACATGATCATCATCTCCCACATATAAACATATGTGTACTACCTGTGCTAAGCACCTACGCATAGATCAGGCTCTGATACCACTGTTGGGTCCGCAGCATAGAAAACAAAAAATTTCCTACGGTGTGAACTACACGCCAAGATCTATCTACTAGGTACAAAGCAACGGGTGGACATACATCCATGGAGAACTTACCCTCAAAGACAACGAGCTTTGTTAACGATTAGGAACTCATGGTTGATGTAGTCGTACACTTGCCGATCTCAAGATCGTGATGAAGTCCAGCAGGTCCGGCTCCAGCACGTCCATCAGATCCAGGTCCAGCACCACCAAGTCCAGCACCGCAAAGCAGCGGTGCACCCGTGATTGCACACACGTCCGGTACCCCGACAACCTCCGTCCCTCGCTCCAGCAAAGCAGCGGAAGCAGCAACTCCTTTCCAGATAAAGCCACCGGGAACATGTATCTTGCTAATCTGAGACCATGCGGAAATAATACTAGAGGAGGAGAGAGATCCTTCACAAGGAGGTGTGTGTGAGAAGTTTGGAGGGGATGGCCTTTTATAGGAGGAGGGGGTGCCCCTCCTTCATGGCCGGCGCATGGAGGAGGTGACCCTTCACCTCCTCCATTCATGTGGTGGTAACTCCCTCCACATAAATTTGCCCCTTCACATTCTCTTTTAAAGTCTCCACTTTAAATGCATTAAATTTCTCCAAATTTAATGCTCTCTCATTTAATAAAACTCTTTTATTACTTTTATTCAGAATTTTGTTAATTACTTTAATTAACAAACATTCACATAAAACCCCCTGCAACATTTCAATATTACATGCAGAACCAATTTCAGCAATTTCACCCGAAACAGTTTCGGTGTCTATTGAAATAATTCCAGCGCTTTCTTAAATATTTATCTGAAACATATTTGCTCCAAATGGTGTCGGTATCCCTTAAGTGTGTCACCCTATGGTTCGCGAATAATGCAGACATGATCGAGACCCCTCTCCGATCAATAATCAGCAGCTGGACCTGGAGATCCATACTGACTCCTACACATTCAACGATGACTTCTGTGATCGTGAGAACCTTTAACGCTAGTAACTAAATCCCTTTGTCCCGTGATATATTACATGTCCGATATTCGATCATCGGTATCTCCATACCTAGTTTGATCTCGTTACCGACATGTACTCTTTTCTCGTTCCCGTGATATAACATTCTAGTGATCACATCACTTGCTTGCAATCTATTTCAATGTGATACACCGAGAGGGCCCAGAGTATATCTATTCGTCATCGGGATGGACAAATCCCACTCTTGATCCATGAGCCTCAACATAACACCTTCGTAGCACTGAACCCACCTTTATAGTCACCCTGTTACGGTGTGACGTTTGATGTTATCAAGATACTCTTACGGTGTTAGCAATTAACATGATCTCATGGTCTAAGGACTAAGATTACTTCGTATGATGTTATAGCAATATAAACATAATGACTTGATCATAATGCTATACTTCGGATGAATGTTCATCACACCATTCCACCAATGGTGTGACCTTGTTATTAACAACATCCAATGTCCATGATCAGGAAACCTTGATCATCTTGTTAATCAACAAGCTAGTCTATAAGAGAGGCATAACTAGGAACCCTTTTTGTTTATTAAACACACATGTATTGATGTTTCCGATCAATACAATTCTAGCATGTAAAATAAACATTTATCATAAACATGGAATAAGATAATAACCACTTTATTATTGCCTCTCGGGCATATTCCCTTCAGTCTCCCACTTGCAGTAGAGTCAATAATCTAGTTTGAAAAACTTTGCGTATTGAACACCTATGGCTTTCTGGTGTTGCATATACGCTATTGCTAGTGGTTAACATAATCTCTGGATCTGACAGTTTCAGGTCCGTGTGTATTTGCATGTCTCTGCGTCTCTACGCATCACTCATTCTCAAATGAGATGGCATTGTATAGATTTGGTCCTTTGGTGAGACCTTTAGTTCGTTCGGCTCAAAATATGTTGATATTATTGTCACACAATATATCTTCATAGTATTAGCCCACTTTAAACCACACCTAGTTTGATAACAAACTACTTAACACAAATGCCCTCCTATGCTACTACTATAGCAGTCATATACTTAGCCTTTTGTTGTAGTATCCGTCACAATATCTCAACTTTGGAACTCATCCAAATCCATCATGGAACATCCTTTCCATTATATTGTGCCACCCATAGTTTAAATTGATATAAATTTAATTTGTATCTTGTGACAAAACTAGTATCAATGTAACACTTTACAATGAACTACCTTTAACTATTTGTCACTTATACATGATATATTCTTAGTTCTTCCAAAGCTCATAAGAATATCTTTACTATTGTCCAATGATCATCTTATGAATCATTTTGGTATATGCACATAACATTTAGAGCATAGGACATTCTGGATATATACATATCATGGTATAATTGATCAAAATTTTCATGTGATTTTACTCACCAAGTGTTGAAACACTTGAATTTTGATACAATCATTTCCATGCAGCAAGAACCTTTCTTGTTGTTTCCATATTGAACCCTTTCAATATCTCATATATGTATGTCTGGCACAACCATATTAGCGCCTTAATCTATCCATATAGATATTGATGCCTAATATTCCGGGTTTGCCCAAGTCTTTCATCGAAATCTTATTTTAATGAAATTCTTAACTTGTGTCAATTCAAGATACATCATTTCCAATCAACAATATGTCCTCTACATAATGTATTAGAAATATGTCTTAGCGCTCCCACTTAATTTCTTGCAAATGCAAGCATCTTCATCATCTCCGATGAATTTAAACTCTTTTAACAGTTTCATCTTGGTGAAGATTCCAACTCCTCTATGCTTACTTCAACTATTGAAGTTTACATGCCCTTTTAGCACCCTTTGAATTAACAAAACCCTTCGGACCATGTCATGTACATGTCCTAGGTTACCGTTCTATTAGAAGAACCTTGTTTTGTTTATTCAACTACCATATACCAAATTATATGTAGTGGTTGCTACATCAATCCGTCAAGACTATATATCGCTATGAAAGATCAAATCTTGTCATAGTCAACTCCTTGAACATTGTCGTAAACTTCTTTCTGACATGTCGACTATTTCATAGATGTTAAACATCCATGTCTTATTTCTTTATAGATCCAAACACGACTGATAGGCTTCACGCCTTTCCGGAGGGTCTTCCAAGTTCAGAAACTTGTTTTCTCGTGTATGGATACTATCACGGATTCTATGACTTCTAGTCATTTTATGGAGTCAGGGCCCATCATCGCTTCTTTGCATGTAGTCGGTTCATTATTGTCAAAACAATAACGACTTGCTTATCAAATCTTACTATTTGATTCTTACCGACCCACACGGTTCTATAGGAACTCTAATCTCCGAGATCACACCTTTTGTAATCACGAGAGCCATGAGCATTGTGTCCGCCACTGGGACACTTTCCGGCGCTGCGCTACTTAGCACATATAGCTAAGGTTCAACAACCTTATCAAAGTTCTAATGTCCTCCCACTTAACTTTTCACGAAAAGTTCCTTCTCAAAAAACTTGACGTTCCAAGCGATAAACTCTTTTGTCCTTGGTGTTATGGAGAAATTCCCAACAAATTCTTTGGGATAACCTACAAAGACGTGCTTATCCGACTTTGGTTGTAAACATTTTACTTATGCATAGCATACCAAAATTTAAGAAAAGAAAATTCGGGTTTTATCCCAAACCATAACTCATATGGTGTCATTTCAATGGATCACGATGGTGCTCTTTTCAGTGTAAAAGCGGTAGTCTCTAAAGCTTCAATCTTTAAAACATAATGGTAGTTTTATAAATGACACCCTTGATCTTACCATGTCAAACATGGTTTGATTTCATCTCTCGAATATACCATACTCCTATGGTTTATCGGGAAACACAAATCATGGAACAATTCCTCAAATCTTAAGTGTTTTTCTAAACATGTAACTCAAATATCTTCCTTTATGATCGAATCATAAACTCTTTATTTTCTTGTTACAATGATTTTCCACTTCATCTTGAAAGTCTTTGAACAATTTTCAAATGTTTCATACTTCTTCCTTATTAAGTAAATATACATATATATTCACTCAAATTTTCGGAGAAAGCATATGAAGCAAAAAGATCCATCGCATATGGCTACACATAATGGACTATGCACATCAGCATGCACAATTCCAATAAGCTAGTCATCCGTTCCTCTCTGGCCTATGGACGGAGTTTCAATTATCTCGAGGAAAGTCTCACATGCGTCAATTGATCAAAATCAAAGACTCCAAAAATCCATCAACATGGATTTTCTTCATGTTTTCTTTCAAATATAATTTAAACAGCGATGTCACTTCATAAGTGATCTTTTAATCATTTGTCTTGCGACATTTTAGCAATAGTGTTTATGGATGTGATTTCTCCAACTAGACTTGTAAAAGTTCATCCATCCTTTATGGAATACGGTAATTATTTGAACAGCCATTGTTCTCATGATACCGGAACAAAATAAAAATTATTTAAACAAATCTTGAAGGCTTGGTTTGATGACAACGAAAAACACAATAACACTTTATTTGTTTTTGATGAACATCATCACTCATTCTTTTGCTGGTTACTTAGGCCATTGTAGTTCATGAATTGTGTTGTCCTATATGACACTTCATACCAACCAATTCGGTATCCTATACCGGTATGCAATACCTAAGAACCACATTGTTTAACAAGCAAGGAATATAGCCATAACATGTATATCTTCTATATACCTAAGTTGGACATCTCCAACCTTTTATTTTCTGCCAAATATTTTATAGATTCTCTTTCAGCAATTCCTTTTTCTTTTAAAAGAATCTATCAACATCAATAGTGGTGTCATTCACATGACACATAGTACAAAGCGTATATAGTCAAATACTAATACCTTTGGACTTGCACTTTGAAGTGGATCACCATCATCAAATGTTTGGCATTCTTTCAAAAATCCATTCTTTAGTAATCTATTAGTGTAGTAAACATTTTACTTACATCTTCTATTCATCCTTATCATGACAACTTTCATGATCAAGCTATTATAGCCTATAAGGAAGAATCGTGAGTATAATATCAGTTCCCAAAACCTTTTTGGTAGATTCGGATGCCTAACATCTCCATCCTTCATAAATTCTCATACAATATGAGAACATGTATTTTGCTAAATTATACTCAATCATAATGCAACCAAAAAACATTGTTTCAGATATCACAATATCTTTCACACATGATGGTTTCTAAAACAATTTTCAGATCCAATATAATCTTGATATTAAAACAACTTTTTGAATATCAATAATCATGGAGGCAAACATGATACTTTAGATACTAACATTGGAATTCTTACTCTCTATTTAATACTACTTATTAAACTTCATGGAGTAAATAGAGTTTGCTGAAAGTTTGCAATAGGACTTATAAACTTTAAATTGACATTCAAAACAATACGATACCAGTTCGTAAAGTAAATATCCAGAATTCTATAGTTCTATTATCTCAATTAAAACTAAGCATAAGGTAGTGAACAGATGCCAATGACTACAACAAATTATGCAAATTCACTTTGATTTAGTTTATGACAAATTGAGTTCGACTAATCCAAATTAGAAATGAACTCCCACTCAAAAACGACATCCCTCGTGCCTTTTTGGTGATTACATGAACCAAATCCACTACACCAAGTCCGATCATCATGTGAGTCGGTGTAGCTTCAAAGGCGAGCATCAATATGGGCATCATATCAACTATATGACTCATGCTTAACCTTTTGGTCCGTGTTCCGAGGCCATGTCTGTACATGCTAGGCTCGTCAAGTAAGAACCTTAGTATTTGCGTGTGTAAAACTGGCTTGCACCCGTTGTATGAAAGCGTAGAGTCGAATACACCCGATCATCATGTGATGTCTCGAAATACGATCCACAAAACGGTGCATACTTAAGGAAGAACGCATTTTATCTTGATATTTAAATGAGGGATCATCTTACAATGCTACAGAAAGCACCAAACTAGCAGTATAAGATGCTAACATCTAATGTGTAAAGTGAGATGATATGGTCCATGCATTTGATCTCTATCATTTGCATCGTGGTATGATCTCTATCATTCCTTTGTGTGTAAGGCCAAGGTCTATGGAATTTACACATTGAATGTGTTGTAAGAGTAGCTATCATACATCTACTTACAACAATACCATATCAAGACACTAGCCCAGCAACGATCTAAACTAGACGCCTCTAATATATCAATTGCAAGTTTTATGTGGCTTAGGGCTTTCGGAGATAGAATCGTTCTTACCTACGAACATGAACCACAACGAGGATAACTAAGTTATTAGCAACTTGTTGTAAATCAGATATTGACTATAGTAGGAGAGACAGATACCCGCCAGCCACTTATGCAAAACAAGTTGCATGTCAGTCGTGGAACCGGTCTCATGTACGATGACATGTAAGGTTGGTCCGGGTCGCTTCATCCCACTATGCCACCAGTATCCAAAATACATAGAAGATGCAATAACATGATCATCATCTCCCACATATAAACATATGTGTACTACCCGTGCTAAGCACCTACGCATAGATCAGGCTCTGATACCACTGTTGGGTCCGCAGCATAGAAAACAAAAAATTTCCTACGGTGTGAACTACACACCAAGATCTATCTACTAGGTACAACGCAACGGTTGGACATACATCCATGGAGAACTTACCCTCAAAGACAACGAGCTTTGTTAACGAGTAGGAACTCATGGTTGATGTAGTTGTACACTTGCCGATCTCAAGATCGTGATGAAGTCCAGCAGGTCCGGCTCCAGCACGTCCATCAGATCCAGCTCTAGCACCACCAAGTCCAGCACCGCAAAGCAGCGGTGCATCCGTGATCGCACACACGTCCGGTACCCCGACAACCTCCGTCCCTCGCTCCAGCAAAGCAGCGGAAGCAGCAACTCCTTTCCAGATAAAGCCACCGGGAACATGTATCTCGCTAATCCGAGACCATGGGGAAATAATACTAGAGGGGGAGAGAGATCCTTCACAAGGAGGTGTGTGAGAGAAGTGAGGAGGGGGTGGCCTTTTATAGGAGGAGGGGGTGCCCCTCCTTCATGGCCGGTGCATGGAGGAGGTGACCCTTCACCTCCTCCATTCATGTGGTGGTAACTCCCTCCACATAAATTTGCCCCTTCACATTCTCTTTTAAAGTCTCCACTTTAAATGCATTAAATTTCTCCAAATTTAATGCTCTCTCATTTAATAAAACTCTTTTATTAATTTTATTCAGAATTTTGTTAATTACTTTAATTAACAAACATTCACATAAAACCCCCTGCAACATTTCAATATTACATGCAGAACCAATTTCAGCAATTTCATCCAAAACAGTTTCGGTGTCTATTGAAATAATTCCAGCGCTTTCTTAAATCTTTATCTGAAACATATTTGCTCCAAATGGTGTCGGTATCCCTTAAGTGTGTCACCCTACGGTTCGCGAATAATGCAGACATGATCGAGACCCCTCTCCGATCAATAATCAGCAGCGGGACCTGGAGATCCATACTGACTCCTACACATTCAACAATGACTTCTGTGATCGTGAGAACCTTTAACGCTAGTAACTAAATCCCTTTGTCCTGTGATATATTACATGTCCGAGATTCGATCATCGGTATCTCCATACCTAGTTTGATCTTGTTATCGACATGTACTCTTTTCTCGTTCCCGTGATATAACATTCTAGTGATCACATCACTTGCTTGCAAGCTATTTCAATGTGATATCATCGAGAGGGCCCAGAGTATATCTATCCGTCATCGGGATGGACAAATCCCACTCTTGGTCCATGAGCCTCAACATAACACCTTCGTAGCACTGAACCCACCTTTATAGTCACCCTGTTACGGTGTGACGTTTGATGTTATCAAGATACTCTTCCGGTGTTAGCAATTAACATGATCTCATGGTCTAAGGACTAAGATTACTTCGTATGATGTTATAGCAATATAAACATAATGACTTGATCGTAATTCTATACTTCGGATGAATGTTCATCACATCATTCCACCAATGGTGTGACCTTGTTATTAACAACATCCAATGTCCATGATCAAGAAACCTTGATCATCTTGTTAATCAACAAGCTAGTCTATAAGAGAGGCATAACTAGGAACCCTTTTTGTTTATTAAACACACATGTATTGATGTTTCCGATCAATACAATTCTAGCATGTAAAATAAACATTTATCATAAACATGGAATAAGATAATAACCACTTTATTATTGCCTCTCGGGCATATTCCCTTCACTTTTGTGCTTCCAAGGAAGATTGCATGTTTTTTTATCACCTGGATGTTTGTTTGTTTCCTTCAACTCTTATACTTGCTACCCAGCCTTGCTAGCCAAAAACCTGTACTGAGAGGGAATTCTTCTCGTCCATCCACTCCTTTAAACCAAAACCTTTGCCATTTGTGTCCAACATACCTACCTATTAGCATTATTGCTATTCCAAGTAAATTCTTGTTTTATCTACCTCCCAAATTAAACTTGTTATGTGAAAATTAGTGATTAAAGCTCTCACAAACTTGATGGCACACTTTACTTTCTTGCACTTAATAAACTTGAACCATTGTGCTCACCTATGTTGTGCATATGCTTGCGTTTTGTAAGTTGTGAATTAGCAGAACCATGTTGTCATGGGGAACGCTTTCAACATTGCACTGGTACTTTGTACCTAGTTGATATCATGTTCTTTTGTCTATGGATGTCGTCGGTGTGAAATGAAAGGGTAGCTTGTAAGTCCATGGAGTTATGCATGTGTGTTAGAGAAACGCCTGGGCCGCTGGTCTAATCCATGCTAACATGGTGGAAACCTGCAGCGTAACCATAACGAGCATCTATGAAGCATTCTTCTTATAAAAAAAGAGTCCGATATTGAGAAAAAAGAGAAAATAAAAAAAGATATTATGAAAAGAGGAAAGAGAGAAAAAAGCACCATATTCCCATGGTAAATAAGAAGATTGCTAAGATGCTTGTTGTCTGCTTGCCTTCTCATTTTGATATGGGGATTCTTTCGTATCATCGGGCAAGGGGTACCCCGTTGGCGGTTCTCTATGATACACATATGCTTACGATGACAAGAACTTACCGGTGACTAGACTTGAGTAGCATGAGGAGCGGCCCTCGTATTCAAGGGACATGAGATTCTCAATTTACAACTTGTCAATGCATATCCTCATATTTGATCACTTTAACCTTAACCACCTAAAGATGCCTATGATAGGGGCAATGAGAGCTGAAAGCTAGTAAATATCATAATTTTTGGGAGCTCTTTATGAGACTTGCAATCCCTCCTTCCCTCTGTGAAGGTCCTTTCTTTTACTTTGTAGCTGAGTCAGTAAACCTACTCCTTTCTATATCAGCAAGTATTTTGAGTTGTTGTGTTTCATTCATTCATATGATGATTTATTCAATCATGTTTCTTATGTTCCTTGCTTTGCGCATTGCTCTTATCTTGACGTTTACTACTTTGAAAGCTATCATTGAAAACCAGTTATTTGTGAACTCCAACAAATTATCAACTATTCTTCGACCAAGAGCTAAGTTTGCCATTACCAATTATGATTTACTTTATGGATCTTTATTGTGTTTACTTTACTCATTGCAAGTTGAGTTATATAATAGTGAGTTGTCTTCTATTATGATCTATGTATTGATGAATGTGATGCTTCTTGTCCGTATTCTTTTATCGACTCTTGACTCCATAAACCTGAGGCCATGTTTATTGAGCTCAGTTTCGCTTGGGGACAAGCGAAGTCTAAGCTTGGGGGGAGTTGATACGTCCATTTTGCATCACTATTCTATGTCATAATTCACTGTTATTCATTGATATATTTCGTATTGAGAGGTGATACTTATGTTATTTTATCTGTTTTTGCATGGTTGATGACTTTTGGAGCATGGACCGCTGCAGTCAGGATTCTGATGGAAAAGGTGTTGTTTGGAGGCAAAATTCGCGAAGATCAGAAAATCCAGGAAAATACATGGAAAATCCTATTTTTCCAGAAGACGAAGGAAGCCAGAAGGGGGACTAGAGATGGGCCATAGGGGGCCCACACCACCCCCTGGCGCGGGCTAGCCTAGGTCGCGCCACCAGGTGATGTGGCCACCCTGGTCCACCCCTAGCACTCCCCTCTGGCGTATATTATCCTCCTGAAACCCTAAGACTCGGGGAGCGACCACAGAAAGATTCCGCCGCCTCTGCGGGGCGGAAAACACCGAGAGAGAAAGATCTCTCTGGCAAACAGATTTCTGCCGGGGGAATTCCTTCCCGGAGAGGGGAGATCGTTGCCATCAACACCACCATCAAGCTAGACTTCATCGGGATCATCATCATCATCACCACCATCATCATCACCATCAGCACCCTCATCACCATCTCCATATTGCTGTAACAATTGGGTTGAATCTTGCATAGTTCATAGGGGAAACTTTCCCGGTGTTGATTACTCTTTGTAGTTGATGCTATTGAGTGAACCATTGAATTATTGTTTATGTTTAGATTGTTATACATCATTATTCTATCTCTGATCATGATCCATATGATGTCTTGTGAGTAGTTCGTTTTGTTCTTGAGGACATGGGAGAAGTCATGTTGTTAGTAGTGGAATTGTGTTGAGAAAGATTCAATAGTTTGATATTTAAGTTGTGGTGTACTTCTTCTACTAGTGTCATGTGCACGTCGACTACATGACACTTCACCTATATGGACCTAGGGGAATGCATTGTGTATTTGGCTACTAATCATAGGGGTTGCCGGAGTGACAGAAACCTGAACCCCCGTTAGGAAACCATTGCACAAGGGACGTAAGGGTCTTAGAGTTTAAAGCTGTGGTTAGGTTTCTACCTTAATTACTTTCTTGTACTTACGGATGTTTGCAAGGGGTATAATCAAAAGTATGTACTAGTCCTAGGAAGGTCGGTACATTAGCACAGGTTCACCCACACAACACTTAGCAAGCTAAAGAAGATTAATCAACTATATAAAGCGAAAGCACTTAACAGTCTTCCCATGTGTCCTCGAGAACGTTTGGTCATCTTAAGTAATACAACCGGCTTGTCCTTTGCTGCATAAAGGATTGGGCCACTTGCTGCATTTATTCCTACTGTCTTTTATTTACTCGTACTTTGTTTACTTGCTTTATCAAAAAACCCTAAAAATCCGTTTGCTAAGTATTCGCAGAGAATTCCTGATCCATACCACTAGCCAGCACCTTCTGCTCCTCGTTGGGTTCGACACTCTTACTTATCGAAAATACAGCGATACACCCCCTATACTTGTGGGTCATCAATGAGTACTGGCTATGAAACAAGATACATCTTCATGGTGTCATGCCATCTACTCTTACATGGTGGCTTCAGCCACCGCCCTCTTCTTTATGAAGAGTTGGTTCTTTGAGAGGTTTATTGGTTTTTAGTTGCATATCTTATGTTTTTATGGAAAACACACCAACAATTGGCATTTCATTCTCTTGGTTTTTGCAATTCTTGGTGTGTAGTACCATCTTAGTTTGGATCTCTAAATCCAAGCCTTTCTCCCTTCCCGATCCATCTGTCTTGCACACAAGTCCGTTGTTTTCTTGTGAAGGTTTTGAGGGGTTGTGCTAGCCCAATTTCTGTGTAAACAGAATAATTGGTGAAGGCCGGATTATCCGCCCCTAGTGGTGGCCAGATTATCTGGCCCGGGCAGTCTCATCTACTTAGGGTTGGGCGTCGGGTGGAGGGGCTCAAACAGAGCAGCCAGTCCACCCAGACCCCCACCCTATTACTCAGCCGCTGCTGACCGCCCCGACCTTCCCCGGTGTTGTTCCGACCACCGGATTCTCCGGTCCTCCCCCAGATCTTCTTCGCAACTCCTCTGGGTACCTTCTCCTCTGAGTTCTTCCTCCAATGAGTGAGGGTAAAATCCCCAACTCTCATCTTTGTATGGATGTTGTTGTTTGTTGGTTGGAACTCTATCTAGGAAGTGCTCTTGTGCTCCATTGCTTGTTAGACATCGTAGACTACCAACCATGCTGCTCGATCCGTGTGTAAACTGTGAATCTGAGATGATCTGCAAATTTCGTCAGGGCCGAATTATCCGCCCCACGGCTTGGCAGGATTATCTGGCCGGTCGGATTATCCGCCCCTAGCACAACTGGATTATCCGGCCTAGACGGTTTGCACCTGGTGCAGTTGATCTTAGATTATGGTTGAACATGTGATTGACTCGTGGTTGTTACCCTACTGTGTTTAACACTCCTCCTGGACTTGTGTGAGTTCTTATCTATTTGCTGTCTATCTCATTCACTTCACAGGTGGCTTTCGTGGTGTCTCTCGGACGTACAAGTGTCGTCCTCGTGCTAGGTACTTCAGGCCAGATGGTAAAGGTGGGTTGGTTGACGAGGATGAGGACAAGGAGTGATCTCTAGGGACGCTAGCATTGCTCTTTTCCCTTTTTGGCATTCCGTTGTCAAAGGGGAAGAAGTAGTTCTAGTAGGTGTTGAGGGGATTTGCATGGGTCGGGCACAAGCACATTTGGCATTTTATCATTTTTCTTCGTTCTTGCTTGTTCCCATTTAGCGTTGAACTCTCTTATTTGCTATTTGGTTTGTTTGTGCGAGACTATGGTGGTCCATATTGTGTCATGAGACTATGGATTCATCATTATGGATTTATCACTATGGATTTCTGGAATTATCTATGTGGATGTATCGTTATATCTTTATTCTTGGAAGTCTCAATATGGGGTTTCTTCAAAAGTATCTATCATTATATTATTGAGGACTTCAGTTTGATGGTATAGTACATCTATCTCCCAAACTCATCATTTGTTCCTTAGCTTCCAATTCATGAAAAGGCACTGAGCCTATGTGTGTGTATTTGTATTCAAATGCAAACTTAATATATGCACACATGTATCAGGAGTCCTTTTTCATCCTTGGGATGATGTGTTAGTAGGGCTATATTGCAAATCCCAATATTGTCATCTAAATACAAAAAGGGGAGATTGAGAGAACATTTTATGACCCCAAGTATTTTGTGTGTTATATAACAATGCCGAGGATTATTTAGTTGTGTGTTTAGTGTGCAAAACAATGTCTCCATCCAAATACTGCTAAACCAGAGTTTTGGGGGGCAGATTATCTGCCCCACCAAGATCGCCAACGCCAACAAGGCGCGTCATGTAGTATGGGGGTGGAGATTTCCTCGGATTAACCGGCCAAGGCCAGAGCATTTTTCCAGGACAAATAATCCACCCCTCTTGGGGGTCAGATAATCCGCCCCCCCCCCAGGATTTTGACAAAGGAAACCAAGGCACATCATGCACTGTGGGGGCAAAGATTTCCTCGGATGGTCGGAGCATTTGCCTAGGCCGGATAATCCTTCCCCCCTAGGATTTTGACAAAGGCAACCAAGGCGCGTCATGCAAGGTGGGGGCCGGACTTTTAGTCTGTATTGTTCGATCTTGGGCCAGAGATTTGCCCCGATCAGATAATCCGACCCCCACTTAGGCCGGATAATCCGACCCCGAAATCGTCCAATGGCAGCTTTTCGAGTGGGGCTATAAATAGCCCCTTAGATCCCCATTTCAGATCCCTTGGATCCTGTGAAAAAGCTCTGCCCAGTTCATATCGATTCAGTGCAATCTCCATCCTCAACCACTCAAAGGCTCTGGGCTTTGGGGAATCAAAGGAGGAGACTTTGATCTACATCGACATCCATCAAGATTTTTGCTTCCCCTCCATTCACTTGGAGGATTCTTGATGTAGTGTTTCTTGCAAATCTCTAGATCTCAATTTTGGTTATTGATTAACTTGTTCTTGTGGCAGCTTGTTGTCATCACAGGAGCCTCCAATTCAGTTGTGGATGCGTGCCTCGGTAGAGTTGTAAAGGCACTGGTTCCCGCCTAGAAGGGTGCCAAATAGTCGAAGGTGGACCAGGCCTTTGGTGGCAAGATCCATCAGAGAACAGGGTGAGGCCTATTGTGGCGTGGTGGTCTTAGTACTGCCCACCCCTCCAACGCAGACGTACTTCCCTTAACAAGGAAGGAAATGCAGTAAAATAAATCCCGTGTCTCTGTGTGCTTCACTATGGTTACCTCGTTCCACTCTCTCCGCCTTTACTAGCTTAGTAGTTAGGTTTACATATAGGGAAATTTCTCATAGTTTCATATCTAGAGAATTTACCTTTGTGTTAAGCCTAAATTGAAAAAGAACTAAAAATTTGGTGTAGCACATATTCACCCCCCCTCTAGGTGCCCATACGATCCATTTCAGTAGCTCATGATCCCCCATTGGCAATAGTCACACTAGCAGGAGGAACTGGTAAAGTGTGCAGTTTTAATCAACTCACCATTCTCTAGCTGGTGAAGCAACCGGAACTTCTAGAATCATCCAAAATCAAGACATGTTTCCCATTCAGCACAACTTGCAACCTCATTGTCTTGCGTTTTATGGTGCCGACTGTAGCACATTCTGATAAATGCATCAGTCCTTTAGACTCACTTTCTGAACTTTCATCTTCAGTGTCAGATTCTACATCACTCTTGTATTCCAGGAGCAGCAAGAATCCTCAATGAGTGACACTTGTGCCCAAGGAGCACACTTGTGTCCTCTATGGAACTTCTCTCCACATTTGAAGGACAATCCCTTTTCCCTCCTCATTTTCTTCAGAGCATCTAGCGTTTTCTCGAGCTTGTGTTTTCCTTAGATCTACCCTTCTCCTCAACATGAACACCAATTGTATGCTATTGGTGAAGGAAATATGCCTTGAGAGGCAATAATAAAGTTGTTATTATGTATTCCTTGTATATGATAGATGTTTATTTTGCATGCTATAATTTTATTGATAGGAAACATCAATACATGTGTGTTTAATAAACAAAAAGGGTTCCTAGTTATGCCTCTCTTATAGACTAGCTTGTTGATTAACAAGATGATCAAGGTTTCCTGATCATGGACATTGGGTGTTGTTAATAACAAGGTCACAACATTTGTGAAATGATGTGATGAACATTCATCCGAAGTATAGCATTACGATCAAGTCATTATGTTTATATTGCTATAACATCATACGAAGTAATCTTTATCCTTAGACCATGAGATCATGTTAATTGCTAACACCGGAAGAGTATCTTGATAACATCAAACGTCACACCGTAACAGGGTGACTATAAAGATGGGTTCAGTACTACGAAGGTGTTATGTTGAGGCTCATGGATCAAGAGTGGAATTTGTCAATCCAGATGACAGATAGATATACTCTGGGACCTCTTGGTGATATCACATTAGGATAGCTTGCAAGCAAGTGATGTGATCACTAGAATGTTATATCACGGGAACGAGAAAAGAGTGCACCCCGGTAACGAGATCAAACTAGGTATGGAGATACCAATGATCGAATCTCGGACATGTAATATATCGAGAGACAAAGGGATTTAGTTACAAGCGTTAAAGGTTCTCACGATCACAGGAGTCATCGTTGAATGTGTAGGAGTCAGTACGGATCTCCAGGTCCCGCTGCTGATTATTGATCGGAGAAGGGTCTCGATCATGTCTGCATTATTCGCAAACCGTAGGGTGGCACACTTAAGAGTTACCGGACACCATTTTGGAGCACATATGTTTCAGACGAAATAATTGCAAAGCGCAGGAATTGTTTCAATAGAAACCGGAAACTGTTTCGGGTGAAATTGCAGAAGGTGGTTCTGCATGTGATATTGAAATATTGCAAGGGGCTATATGTGAATGTTTGTTAATTAAAGTAATTAACAAAATTCTGAATAAATTTAATAAAAAGAGTTTTATTAAATGAGAGAGCATTAAATTTGGAGAAATTTAATGCATTTAAAGTGGAGACTTTAAAAGGGAATGTGAAGAGGCATTTTAATGTGGAGGGGTTACCACCACATGAATGGGGGAGGTGAGGGGTCACCCTCCCCCCATGCGCCGGCCATGGAGAGAGGGGCACCCCCCCTCCTCCTATAAAAGGCCACCCATTCCCTCCTTCATCCACACACCTCCTTGTGAAGGATCTCTCTCCCCCTCTAGAATTATTCCCCATGGTCTCGGATTAGCGAGATACATGTTCCCGGTGGCATGTCGTCTAGAAGGAGTTGCTGCTTCCGCTGGATCGCTGGAGCAAGGAGGTGGAGGTTGTCCGGTGGCTTGAATGTGTGTGCGAGTGCGGATGCGCTGCTGAGTTGCAGCGCTCGGACTTCCTCACGATCTTGAGATCGGCAAGTGTACGACTACATCAACCACGAGTTCCTACTCGTTAACAAAGCTCGCTGTCTTTGAGGGTAAGTTCTCCATGGATGTATGTCCACCCGTTGCTCTGTATCTAGTAGATAGATCTTGGCGTGTAGTTCTCATCGTAGGAAATTTTTTGTTTTCTATGTTGCGGACCCAACAGTGGTATCAGAGCCTGATCTATGCGTAGGTGCTTTGCACGGGTAGTACACATATGTTTATATGTGGGCGATGATGATCATGTTATTGCATCTTCTATGTACTTTGGATATTGGTGGCATAGTGGGATGAAGCGGCCCGGACCAACCTTACATGTCATCGTACATGAGACTAGTTCCACGACTGACATGCAACTAGTTTTGCATAAGTGGCTAGCGGGTGTCTGTCTCTCCTACTATAGTCAATATCTGATTTACAACGAGTTGCTAATAACTTGGTTATCCTTGTTGTGGTTCATATTCGTAGGTTAGACCGGTTCTATCTCCGAAAGCCCTAAGCCACGTAAAACTTGCAATTGATAAATTAGAGGCGTCTAGTTTAGATCGTTGCTGGGCTAGTGTTTTGATATGGTATTGTTGTAAGTAGATGTATGATAGATACTCTTACAACTCACTTAACGTGTAAGTTCCATAGACCTTGGCCTTACACACAAAGGAATGATAGAGATCATACCATGATGCAAATGATAGAGATCAAATGCATGGACCATATCACCTCACTTCACACATTAGCATCTTATATTGCTAGTTTGGCGCTTTTGGTAGCATTATAAGATGATCCCTCATTTTGATATCAATATAAAATGTGTTCTTCCTTAAGTATGCACCGTTTTGTGGATCGTGTTTTGAGGCATCACGTGATGATCGGGTGTTCTTGACTCTACGCTTTCATACAACGGGTGTAAGACAGTTTTACACACGCAAATACTAAGGTTCTTACTTGACGAGCCTAGCATGTACAGACATGGCCTCGGAGCACAGACCGAAAGGTTAAGCATGAGTCATATAGTTGATATGATGCCCATATAGATGCTCGCCTTTGAAGCTACACCGACTCACGTGATGATCAGACTTGGTGTAGTGGATTTGGTTCATGTAATCACCAAAAGGACACGAGGGATGTCGTTTTTGAGTGGGAGTTCATTAGTAATTTGGATTAGTTGAACTCAATCTAGCATAAACTTAGTCTAAATATACTTTACAAATTATGTTGTAGATGGCACCACCTGCTTTTAATTTCAATGTGTTCATGGAGAAAGAGAAACTTGCTGCGAATGGTAGCAACTTCACCAACTGGGCTATGAATTTGAGGATTCTCCTCACTGCTGCACAAAAGCAATATGTGCTAGATGCGCTGGTAGGCCCCCCACCAGCTCCTGATGCCCCTGACGAGGAAAAGAATGTCTATGTGACTCGTTAGGAGGACCACAACTTAGTTCATTGCGGTATAATGTATGGGCTAGAGCCAGAACTTCGAAAACGTTTCGAAAATGGCAATGCCTTTGATACCATGGGAGAATTGAAAATGATTTTCAATACCCATGCTGCCGTAGAGAGTTATAATGCTACAGAAAAGTTCTTTAGCTGCATAATGGAGGAAAACAGCTCCGTTAGTGAGCACGTACTCAAAATGTCTGGGTACGCTGATAAGCTTGTGTCCTTGGGAATAACGATTCCCCATTGACTTAGGCATACATCGTGTTCTCCAATCTCTGCCACCTAGCTACAAGAGCTTCATGATGAACTATAATATGCAGGGCATGAAGAAGTCTCTTCCCGAGCTTCTGTCAATTCTTAAGACTGCAGAAGTGGAGATTAGGAAAGAACATCAAGTGTTTATGATCAATAAGACCACCGGTTTCAAGAAGGACAAGAAAGGCAAGCAGAAGGGAAAGAAGGGCGGCAAATCTGTTGCCGCTCCTGAAAAGAAACCTCGAGCTGGCCCTAAGTCTGACACCGAGTGCTACTATTGCAAGGGGACTGGCCATTGGAAGTGCAACTGCCCCAAGTATTTGGCGGACAAGAAGGCCGGCAAGGCAAACAAAGGTATATGTGATATACATGTTATTGATGTGTACTTGACTAGTACTCGCAGTAGCACCTGGGTATTTGATACGGGATCGGTTGCTAATATATGTAACTCGGTTCAGGGGCTGCGGAACAAGCGACAACTAGCAAGGGATGAGGTCACGATGCGGGTCGGCAATGGATCAAGAGTTGATGTGATCGCCGTCGGAACGCTGCCTCTCCATATGCCATCGGGATTAGTTATAAACCTGAATAATTGTTATTTGGTGCCTGCACTGAGCATGAACATTGTATCCGGATCGTGTTTGATGCAAAGTGGTTATTCGTTTAAGTCTGAAAACAATGGTTGTTCGATTTATATGAATAATATCTTTTATGGTCATGCACCTGTGTTGAATGGTTTATTTCTGTTGGATCTCGATAGTAGTATTACGCATATTCATAATGTTGATGCTAAAAGGATTAAACTTGATAATGATATATCTACATATATGTGGCACTGCCGTCTAGGTCATATTGGCGTTAAACGCATGAAGAAACTCCATTCTGATGGACTTTTGGAATCACTTGATTTTGAATCATTTGATACATGTGAGCCATGCCTTATGGGCAAGATGACTAGAACACCATTTTCCGGTTCAATGGAACGGGCGACAGATTTATTGGGAATCATACATACTGATGTGTGTGGACCAATGAGTGTGCCGGCGCGAGGTGGATATCGTTATTTTGTTACTTTCACGGATGATTTGAGTAGATACGGGTATATCTATTTGATGAAACATAAGTCTGAAACCTTTGAAAGGTTCAAAGAATTTCAGAATGAAATGGAAAATCATCATAACAGAAAGATCAAATTTCTGCGGTCTGACCGTGGAGGAGAGTATCTTAGTTACGAGTTTAGCACACATATGAAAGACTGTGGAATAGTTTCACAACTCACGCCTGCCGGAACACCATAACGTAATGGTGTGTCAGAATGTCGTAATCGTACTTTATTGGATATGGTTCGATCCATGATGTCTCTGAAGGACTTGCCACTGTCATTTTGGGGTTATGCACTAGAAACCGTTGCATTCACTTTAAATAGGGCACCATCTAAATCCGTTGAAAAGACACCGTATGAATTATGGTTTGGAAACAAACCTAAGCTGTCATTTCTTAAAGTTTGGGGATGCGATGTTTATGTGAAGAAACTTCAACCGGATAAACTCGAACCCAAAGCGAAAAAATGCGTCTTCATATGATACCCTAAGGAAACGATTGGGTATACCTTCTATCACAGATCCGAGGGCAAGGTCTTTGTTGCCAAGAATGGATCCTTTCTTGAGAAGGAGTTTCTCACGAAAGGTGTGAGTAGTCGGAAGGTAGAACTCGAAGAGGTTATTGAACCTTCTCTTCATGAAATGGCGAGTAGCGCAACTCTAGAAGTTGTTTCGGAGTTGACTTCACCTAATGAAGAGAGAGCTAATGATATTGATCATGAAACTCCGAAAGAGGACACTACCGAACCTCGCAGGTCAAGCAGGACACGTGCAGCTCCTGAATTATACGGCAATCCTGTTATGAATTTCATGATTGATGAAATAGATGACCCTGCGACGTATGAAGAAGCGATAATGAGCCCTGATTCCAACAAATGGCTAGAAGCCATGAAATCTGAGATGGAATCCATGTATGAAAACCAGGTTTGGACCTTGGTGGACTTACCTCACGATCGAAAGGCCGTTGAGAATAAATGTATTTTCAAAAGAAAAACTGATGCTGATGGTAATGTAACCATCTATAAGGCTCGACTTGTCGCAAAGGGGTTTCGAAAAATTCAAGGAGTTGACTACGATGAGACATTCTCTCCCATAGAGATGCTTAAGTCGGTTAGGATTATGTTAGCAATTGCTGCATATTTAGATTATGAAATATGGCAGATGGATGTCAAAACTGCGTTCCTCAATGGTAATATTGAAGAAGAGTTGTATATGATACAACCTAAGGGTTTTGTCGATCCTAAGGATGCTGATAAGGTGTGCAAACTTCAGCGATCCATCTATGGACTGAAGCAAGCATCCCGGAGTTGGAATCTCCGTTTTGATGAGCTGATCAAAGAGTTTGGATTTGTCCAAACTTATGGAGAGGCTTGTATTTACAAGAAAGTGAGTGGGAGCAATGTGGCATTTCTGATATTATATGTGGATGACATATTATTGATTGGAAATGATATAGATCTTTTAAACAATGTTAAAAGTTATCTAAACAGCAAATTTTCGATGAAGGACCTTGGTGAAGCTTCATATATATTAGGCATTAAAATCTATAGAGATAGATCAAGACGCCTAATTGGGCTATCGCAGAGTACATACCTTGATAAGATATTAAAGAAGTTTAATATGGACGAAAGTAAGAAGGGGTTCTTACCTATGTTGCAAGGCAAGACATTGAGTAAGACTCAAAGTCCGGCTACGACGGAAGAAAGAAAGATAATGGATAAGATCCTCTATGCCTCAGCCATAGACTCTATAATGTATGCCATGCTATGTACAAGACCGGATGTGGCACATGCTATTAGTTTGACTAGTAGGTACCAATCTGATCCAGGTTCGGAACACTGGATAGCGGTCAAGAATATCCTTAAGTACTTGAGAAGAACTAAGGATATGTTTCTTGTATACGGAGGTGAAGAAGAGCTAGTCGCTAAGTGTTATGTCGATGCTAGCTTTGACACTGATCCGGATGACTCTAAGTCTCAATCCGGATACGTCTCTTGAACGGAGCAACAGTTAGTTGGAGGAGCTCCAAACAACCTGTGGTGGCTGGATCAACGACGGAGGCGGAATATGTTGCTGCTTCAGAAGCAGCGCAGGAAGCGGTTTGGATGAAAGAGTTCATAACGGAACTAGGTGTGGTTCCTAGTACGTTGGACCCAATGGTGATCTATTGTGACAATAATGGAGCCATAGCCAACGCCAAGGAACCAAGGTCTCACAAGAATTCCAAGCATATTAAGCGCCGGTTTCACTCCATCCACGAGCATGTTAAGGATGGAGATATAAAGATTTGTAAAGTACACACGGATCTGAATGTAGAAGATCCGTTGACTAAAGTACTCCCTAGGGGAAAACATGATCAACACCAGAACTCCATGGGTGTTAGATTTATCACTATATAAACTAGATTATTGTCTCTAGTGCAAGTGGGAGACTGAAGGAAATATGCCCTGAGAGGCAATAATAAAGTTGTTATTATATATTCCTTGTATATGATAGATGTTTATTTTGCATGCTATAATTGTATTGATAGGAAACATCAATACAGGTGTGTTCAATAAACAAAAAGGGTTCCTAGTTATGCCTCTCTTATAGACTAGCTTGTTGATTAACAAGATGATCAAGGTTTCCTGATCATGGACATTGGATGTTGTTAATAACAAGGTCACAGCATTTGTGAAATGATGTGATGAACATTCATCCGAAGTATAGCATTACGATCAAGTCATTATGTTTATATTTCTATAACATCATACGAAGTAATCTTTATCCTTAGACCATGAGATCATGTTAATTGCTAACACCAGAAGAGTATCTTGATAACATCAAACGTCACACCGTAACAGGGTGACTATAAAGATGAGTTCAGTACTACGAAGGTGTTATGTTGAGGCTCATGGATCAAAAGTGGAATTTGTCAATCCAGATGACGGATAGATATACTCTGGGCCCTCTCGGTGATATCACATTAGGATAGCTTGCAAGCAAGTGATGTGATCACTAGAATATTATATCACGGGAACGAGAAAAGAGTGCATGTCGGTAACGAGATCAAACTAGGTATGGAGATACCAATGATCGAATCTCAGAAATGTAATATATCGATAGACAAATGGATTTAGTTACAAGCGTTAAAGGTTCTCACGATCACATGAGCCATCGTTGAATGTGTAGGAGTCAGTACGGATCTCCAGGTCCCGTTGTTGATTATTGATCGGAGAAGGGTCTCGATCATGTCTGCATTATTCGTGAACCGTAGGGTGGCACACTTAAGAGTTATCGGACACCATTTTGGAGCACATATGTTTCAGACGAAAGAATTGCAAAGCGCAGGAATTGTTTCAATAGAAACCGGAAATTGTTTTGGGTGAAATTGCAGAAGGTGGTTCTGCATGTGATATTGAAATATTGCAAGGGGCTATATGTGAATGTTTGTTAATTAAAGTAATTAACAAAATTCTGAATAAATTTAATAAACAGAGTTTTATTAAATGAGAGAGCATTAAATTTGGAAAATTTTAATGCATTTAAAGTGGAGACTTTAAAAGGGAATGTGAAGAGGCATTTTAATGTGGAGGGGTTACCACCACATGAATGGGGGAGGTGAGGGGTCACCCTCCCCCCCATGCGCCGGCCATGGAGAGAGGGGGCACCCCCCTCCTCCTATAAAAGGCCACCCATTCCCTCCTTCATCCACACACCTCCTTGTGAAGGATCTCTCTCCCCCTCTAGAATTATTCCCCCATGGTCTCGGATTAGCGAGATACATGTTTCCGGTGGCATGTCGTCTGGAAGGAGTTGCTGCTTCCGCTGGATCGCTGGAGCGAGGAGGTGGAGGTTGTCCGGTGGCTTGAACGTGTGTGCGAGTGCGGATGCCCTGCTGAGTTGCGGCGCTCGGACTTCCTCACGATCTTGAGATCGGCAAGTGTACGACTATATCAACCGCGAGTTCCTACTCGTTAAAAAAGCTCGTTGTCTTCGAGGGTAAGTTCTCCATGGATGTATGTCCATCCGTTGCTCTGTATCTAGTAGATAGATCTTGGCGTGTAGTTCTCGTCGTAGGAAAATTTTTGTTTTCTATGCTGCGGACCCAACAATTGGGCTGATGAGACTGAAATTTGTTGTTTTTCTTGAAAGGATGCATATAGCATGCACCATTGGGATCTTTGATTTCATCCAACATATCCTCCTGTGTAAGAGAAAGTGCTAGAGAAGCATCAATAATTTGAGCATTATGTAAACCAATAGCATTCCTAATTTCTGATTTAAGCCCTCCTATGAACTTTGTAACAAACAAATCCTTATCATAATTGTTATTATACACTAACACTCCATGCATTAACTCTTCCAACTTATGGTGATATTCTTCTATAGTGTCATGTTGTTTGATGCGTTTCTAAAGCTTGTAAGTGTCTATGGTGTTTATCACACCAGATTTATGTGTGACATCTACAACTAATTCCTCACGTCTATCAACATCATGCATCACTTCATTCGTATGTAACCAAAGTGCAACATTGTCCCTAAAATGTAAGGTGGCAAAATTATCCCAAGTATCATGGGAAATGTGATACATAGCAAAATATTTATCCGCTAATGTCCTCCACCACTAAGGATTGTTGCCATCAAATTTGGGAAAATCAGTTTTAGGCATGCCAGTATTGGTGTAATTGTTCCTACTGGCCGATGATGGCGAGTGAGTCATCATACCCGAATCCTCTTCTAATCAAATTGGACAGGGGAATGACAAAAATGTCGCTTACCCTTGACTAGGGCATGCACTGGGGCCGTGGTGGCGCCATCCGCATCACCCCAGGGTCGAACTTCACCGTCGTGCCCACTGGGCCGACACACTCGAGCATCATGAGCCTGCTCCATCTCCAGTGTCGCGAGCCGTACAACCACCGCATCGATCAATGACTTGATGGAGGCAATTGAACTGTCCATGTGCGACGTCCATGCCCCCATGGCTGAGATGGTCTCAGTCACACTTGCCACCACGGGGTCTTGGTTCTTCATCTCGGTGATGTCGTCCTAAACGAGATCGATAGCCGCCACCATCGCCGCGCCTCCCAGTACATGGATCATGGATCAAGCGTCGACACCGGGATTTTACAAGTCATAGAAGGTGTTAAATAAACCGCTCCACCCACTCGATTTGTACCCTAATAGTCTACCGCCACCATCGCCACACCTCCCAGTACATGGATCATGGATCAAGCGTCGACACCGGGATTTTACAAGTCACAAAAGGTGTGCGACCAACCGCTCAACCCACTCGATTTGTACCCTAATAGTCTACCGCCACCACACGTCGCAGTGGTGAGTTGCTGGAGGAACTGCACCGCTCCACCGCTACAGGAACTAAGGGTAAAAGTGGGATTTTATTAGAGATCCGAACCACAATTACCTTCGTTCCCGAATAGCCGCCGTGTCTCTCTCACAGGACAATTTGTGGGGAACAAAAAAAATCTCTAAACCAAATCCGAAGAATCATTGGCTCCTGATACCAAATTTAACACACTATTGAGGTACTCCCTCCGATCCATATTAATTGTCGCGGAAATAGATGTATCTAGACAATTAATATGGATCGGAGGGAGTAATTCGTCTGGTTTATGAATCTGTATGCAAATCTGCATCGTCACGTTGAGATCCACGACGAGAATTCAACTCATATCCAAAGGAGAGATAGTACAAAATTTAACACACTATTTATAATATTTATTACTTTTAGTCCTTTTTATACAGTCGTTGATGATTCGATTGGATTTGAAAAAAATTAGAAAAGAAAGCAATAGCCAATTGACATTCAATGCTCCTCTGACCCCGAGCCAACGGCCATTTGACAGCGTGAGACGAGATCACAGTTCTTGTCTGTAGCTGTGCCGCAACTGGGCTTCTTCGATGACGTGGCGGCCCCGTTTGTTCAGGCGGGGAGCAGCGTGGGAAGAGCGGCAAAGCTAAAAATAATACAGTAATAAATAAATAGTTTACCCCACCCACCAGGCCACCACCATTCTCAATCCGGAACTTCCATCCAGTCTAGGGCAAATGGAAAACAACAGCGGCGCCGGCACGGCCGCCACCACCAAGGACGTCCACCTCCATGACGAGGCCAGAAGGTGCTGGGATACCTTCAGCAACGGCGAGCAGGTTGACGAGGAGGAGCCAGAGGTGGATTCCGACTCCGATTTCGAGCTGGTGGCGGAGGAGCAGAATGCGGGCGTGGCCGCGAGCGAGAGCGGCGGCAAGATGACGACGGCCGCACACGCGCGCGTCGAGGATCAGAGCAGCGGCGCCGTCGCCGCCGCCCGTGATGGCGATGGTAATTACTTCTATTCTCGCCACGAACGATCATCTCTTGCTTTAATTTTCTCGACACGGACAATCATCTCGTCTGGCTTGCACGATTCCGGAAAATCGCAAACCCATTTTGAATCCTTCGTAGATGGGGGGATTTCGGGGGATTCACACGCCCAGCGGAAAACCTAGGATTTTGTCCAGAAAACCGCTGAATTAAATGAATCCGCATTCTGAACCCTAATCAACGATCCACCAACGGGATCCGCAGTCAACATAGGTCTAGACAAACATCAGTTTCCAGGAGCAGAGCATGTGAAAATTAATAAATGGTACACTAATTAGCCCTGCTGATTGCAGTGTACAATTGATGCCTTTCCATACAGCTCCATCTTGAGTGGAATTGGTACTATGTGATTTTCTGAAGTCGTGCTGTGAATGTGGTGTTGTTGAATGCAGAGGAGGAGGTTTCTGAGGATGGCAATGTTCAGACTCAAGGTGGGTTTCTGCTCGGGAGGAAGAGGAAAGCAATTCGATGCGCAGAAAACTGGACACTATTGGAACTGAGATCCACGACAAAAATGGCCAGGGTATAAAGAAGTCTCAATTACCCCTTCTTGCCATTGGTACTTATAGCACAATGCTCATGTCTTTTGATGCAGTTTCATCATCAGTAGAATGCATGCCTTTTTTTTGTAATACATGAGATTTGTAGCATTTCTAGTGGTGTGTTTATAAAATGTTCTAATGCAGAGGAGCACATTTCTGAGGATAACCACGTTAGGGTTGGAGGTGGGCTGCAAGGGAGGAAGAGGGTAACAACCGTGACACCCTGTAAACTGCAGATGATAACTGGAACTGAGATCCAGAACATGAAAGGTCAAGGTATAAAAAGATCAACTCTGTCAAATCTTGTAAAATTGCATCCTGTATAATGGATTTAGAGGACTGTGTAAAATATTTTGAGATTAAGAGGCGGCAGCTGAGACTGCGAGATGGACAGGCTAGATTCGGGAGATCGATTTGGGCGGGGGGCTAGATTTGGAGCGTATTCGAGCTCGGTTTGGGACGCGACGAGCTCGAGCGGTACAGGGCGTGTGACCTGAAAGTTCCCTGGCGCTATATTTTCATGGGATACAGGACCCTGTATGCTTTACCTTGTATCCTCTATAGAACAGGACAAGTGGGTGTCATGTAAACAAATTATGGGATGGTGCTTTTACTGGGTCTGTTAGTGTGGGTGTTTTGCCCCCTCTTCGCATCTTCTAAAATAGCAGCTTTTTTAGAGGATGGGGTTTTAAGGTGTTTACTGGAGTTGCTCTTTAGTACTCACATATTTCAATTTGACCATGCCATTTCTCGTTAATAATTTATGAACGCAGGTGAGTATTTGAGAGCTGAAAATGAGATGTTGAGGCTGCAGCTCGTGCACAAGACAAAAGAGCTCGAGGCTGAGCAGATTCGGAGACTCAATCTTGAGTTGCAGCTGAAGAATAAGGAGATCAAGTCCCTGAAGAAGCAGAACGAAGCGCTGAGAGTTGAGAATGAGCACTACAGGCATACTGTAAGCAAATTAATTTCAACCAACGGTGAATAATGAATTCTGTCATATCTTTATCTTCCTACATACATGACATTTAGTTTCAGATGGATGTTATGGTTTATATATTATGCAAGCAACCTCTAATAATTCTTCTCATTAATGTGTCCAAAACTTTGATATAATAACCACATCTTTACAATTGAATAGTTTTGGAAGCTGCAAGCTATTGTTCCTGGTTGTATTTTACTTCTGTTGCCAGTAAATCCTCCATTTACATGTTGCCTCTTATAAAACAACATTTTTTCACTCACAAGAAGTTGTATCTATTTATTTACTGGGTAGATCCTTGTGTGTACCAGGCAAAGCCATCCAGAAATCCAAGGCTGTGCAGGTTCTGTAATGAATATGTAGTCGGCCACGACTACCGCAACTGCCCCAAGAGGCGCGCCTCCGCTTCTTCTGAACAAGATGGAGGGAATGATTTTCCAGCTAACACTCATGAAGCTATGCTGTGTTAATACCTACCCGATAGGATTTGATTAGATATAATCTTCTGTCGTTCTGGAGTCAAGAAATTAACATTCCTTTTGCTGCTACTAGTGATGCTTTTGTGGCTACACGAGCTCCTAATGCCAGTTAGTTACTTGGTAATGTATTTGTTGCAGAACATGAAGATGTTTGCACTGCACTAGATTTGTTCAGTCTTCTATGTTATTATTCTTCTAATGATATTTATGTGAACTTCAAGGTGTTATCTGGTTAGTGATGAGTCTTTTGGGCAACTACTGACGAGTATGGGAATGGCTATAATATGGGGATCGGGTGAATTTCTTCTAAAAAAGACAAAATATTTTCCTTGATTCATTGAAAACCCTCAAGACAAAAGTCTAATCTCCCAAATTAAATTACCCAAATGTTTCGCCCCAGTAATGATCCACGGTCATTAAAAACAAAAAACTCTCGTGTGGCCAGGGGCGGACCCAAGTACATCCGAGTGGGGGACCTAGGCCCCACTCAAATTTTCAATTTCATGTGGTAATATTTAGTCATATTTGAAAGAAAAAATTCAAATTTCTGCAAATTCATAGAAGAAATGCCCCACTCACCATATTGGCCCTGGCTCATTATTTTCTCTGTGGCCGTATCCATATGATGCGCGATGAGAAATCAAGAAGATCTTCTCTTATCTGGAAACTGTTGTTAAGGATGAGGCAGTTGACGGCTCACGATGCTAAATGCCGCTGTCCATGAATGTCGAAACTACGATAGTGAAGTTGAAGTGGTCTAAATCCCTAAAAAAAAAGTTGAAGTGGTCTAATAGGTTTTTCTCTCACTCCTTGCAGCACGAACTGGTCTAAATTATGATAGCTCGGCGTCGCGCCCTCCTCACGGCTGCTACGAGCCAAAGTGGTCGCCAGGAAGTAGAGCTGTCTGCTAAAGCGTTACGTGCTACTGCAAACCAAAGAGAATTGATGAATTGAACGATTCCTACGACGACGCGCACGCGCACGCATGAGACGAGGATGGAGAGCGAGCGGAGCAGATGCGTTAACCTTGTTCCCCGCTGAGCGACCCGACGGCCGACGGTGATGGTCCGTCCATCCCTCGCACACGCGCTAAGTTGCACGAATTGTCAGAGTAGGGCGAAAGCTGTGCAGCGACTAGCCCAGTTATCTGACTCTTCCCTTTGGACCCGTTTTGTTCTCATCCCCATTTAGGATATCTGCCGATTGACCAGGTCGCCGTCGGTCCGGGACTGGTGTGGCATCCGGTCCGGGGAAATTAACGAGCTTCCGCTGCGGAAGTCAACGAAACCGCGGCGACGGCGACGCCAAAGAAAAAACACAATAATATGGTCATCGACCTTACGAATACGACGATTACGGTGACTAAATATGGTGGATGTCTTGTAATTTTCTTTTGCCAAAAAACCCTCCCAAGCTTAGAAACAACATGTAGGGTCCTCTAGTCAGACTGAAAGATGGAACCCACATGTCAATCAGTGGCGGATTCAAGAATTATCCAAAGTCCGTGTTAACACTGTATTTCAAGTCCCCGCGAAAAAAAAGTGTATTTCAAGACGTGCAACACTACTTTTTATCAAATTAGGAAAAGTTCCCATGCGTTGCGACGGGAGAAAAAAATCTACTTGTATACCTTTGGGCACGATTGCAACAATGATGTCCGCCGTTGGTCACACAGAGCTGAAAACGGATGTGAGGTCCTCCACCATGAAATCGAGATTGTACTTCGCATTATCTACTATTCGCGCTACCACCAGCCGCCTCTTCACTGACCTTTGGATCTTCATTGTTGTCATCTCGTGCCCGCTCTAGCAGCGGCAAGGGCGGACATCGCTAGACAAATAAAAAATATTAGTTCTTCCATTACATTGGAATAAGTATCTATATCCATAGATCGCTAATAAGATTATATGGCAGTTTTAGTACTCCACTCTAATTATCATTAAAAACAATCTGATTAAAAGAAAGAAATAAGAATCTTATAAAAAGGTGCCGGCGAATCTATGAAGCTCTGCGCAACCTACAATTGAAAAAATTGTTCACCAATAGGGAAAATTATAGTCCACTAAACTACATTTGCAAAAGTGATGTCAAAGTCATCTCGCTCACGTAGGCTTGCACTGATTTGACCACAGAGAAATAGTGTGCAATGTGTACATACCAGCTACAACAATCGTCCGCCGCCGGCCACGGGGAGGTGAAAATGGGCTTGAAGTCCTCCACCATAACAGCGAGATTGTACTCCGCGAACCACAACCTACAATTAAAGAAAATAGTTCACAATAGGAAAAAATTATCGTCCACTAAGCTATATGAGCAAAAATGATTTAATAGACATCTAGATCATGTAGGACATTACACACAGATAATAGACCTATTGGAATCAAAAGCACAATGCCTTTCAGGAAGAAATATGTAAGGGTCAAATGACCGATTAATCACCGACTACTCGACCATAAATCAGATGAAGGGGAATCAATTTTTACCTGTGAAACTAAGATTGGATAGATCGACTACCGGAGCACGTACACGTCAGCAATTTACTGTTCACTCGATCATACCGAGACTACAAAGAGCTAGCTTTGCTCGAAAAATAGAAATCCATGTTAGCTAGCTATCTCTAGGGTCGGCGGTATCGATCCATGTCACAGTCGTAGAGCTTGCACTTATCAATGCACTGGGGGCAGGCGGTCAAGAGATGATGAGCAAACAAGCGGCAGCCGACCGAGTAGCAGAGAGGAGGCGCGACCGAGAGCAGCTAGGAGGGCGAAACCTAGGCTTGTTTTTAACCTGTTGTGTGTCCTTGCCCAATTTCATGGAATATGCAAATATTGCATCATATGAGCATGGACAATGATATGGCTCCTGGGAAAATCCAGAAGGAAAATAAATCTTAATAGTCTGGAAATGAAATCTTGATAAGTGCGAGCTAATGGATCTGATTAAAAAAAAAGATGTGCGCGATGTGTAACTGGGATCGGCATACAATTAATTAGCATAGCAGGTATAGCAGCTAATAGATCTGATTAAAAAAAGGTGTTCAAGATTGCGCACGGTGGTGTGATCACATGTGGATGCACGTGTCTTCCACAATGCATCTTGCACCTTCTCTCGATGTAGCCTTGAGGCCAGATTGTTTGCCCCAGCGAGATATAGGAAAAGAAAGCAAAATTACTTGCTTAACATCAGTAGTAAATCATTGGCCATAGATCGCCAAGTGATGCCGTCGGCAGCATCGGTGATAGTTTCAGCAGCCGTTGTCTCTACGTGAGGAGGATTTTATTGGTGGCCTTCATGCGGATGTCCTGCATTTTTTACTTATCGAAGCCCCAGATTAGCATATAAATGCCTTTATTAGGTTCATGGGTTAGCTAGCTAACAGCTACCGGCGAGAATCCATCCACTTGCTTGCTTGCCGGCGTGCGTCCGGTGTATGCTAGATGAAGCCAGCGTCTGATTGCCTAGCATGCACACCTCTCGGCGTGTGTGTCTGCCTACAACGACAAGCAGCACGGGAGGTAGGCCAGAGCGGGATACGCGCGTACGCCGCCGGACCATGAACATGTACGGCGAACCAGCAACTCGCGTTGACCAGCGCTCCACGCCGTTTACATGGTGCGGGCGGACGGGGAGACGAGCACCTGCAGGTAGATGAAGGTCAACGACGATTTCGGAAGGGCGCCGGAGACGGTGGATTGAGAGATCAGAATCTTGGACGCCGCGCAGCCGTATGTCCGCTTGGCCACCATGATAATTAAGTCTCTCAAACAAATCGGCGAGCTTCTGGTCGTCGTCGTCGGGATCGAATCAGCCTGATGGCTTTGTCTACTCGGCGCAAAGGACGGAGAGCTTTACGTCTGCCGCAATGATGGCATCGATCGCTGTATGGACGTTGGTGTTGTTGCCCATCCGAACCCTAGGCCGGCTAGTAGTGCAGGCCCGACATATATCCCTGGTACACGACGGAAACCTATCGACCAACAAGGGAAGAAAACTTGGTAACATACCACGTACCACTGCTAGAACCCAATCGTGCATCTTATTGTGGTGATACCTGGTTTGGTGGAAGGGTAAAATGGTCAAAAGAAAATGTTGGACTAGGTCCTTTATTATTAGGTATAGATTGTTATCAATTAAGCTTACCAGCCGGTCGGAATACTGAGCACGTAACGATTGGGTTCGCATATGCTGTCAATGTCACATACCCCTTCTTCCTTCTCTCCTCTCTTCCTCTCTCTTTCTCTCTTCCTCTCTCTTTCCACCAAACCACCGCCAGAAGCCGGCTCAGGCCTCGACGAGGCGATAAAGGGAACCTAGGCAGAGGCGCAGAGGAGCACCAGGGTCGAGGGTGGAAGCGAGTGTGGGCAGCGTCGTCTGAACAAGGAATCTCGCATCTACCCTTGGCGTCGCAGTGTGGCCTTCTCCTCCCGCCACGGGCGTGACTGGAGATGCTAGACGTTATGACACTGTAAATTATATTTACTAATTAAATAAATAGTTCTACAATTTGCATTGTAAAATGGTACGAAAACAATAAATAACTAGACTTCTCTCTACGTCCCCCGACCGGTAAACGTAACGTTCCATGAAACCTTGAAATTATATTTTCGTACAAAGATATAAGAGCCCGTTTCGCACACGTTCGAAACTCACGCCAAGGCCTATGAAACCATATTTGTATCTCAAATCGCACATTACGCTATTCGACCCTGAGTGCAAACCGCGAGTGCACAGCCTTTCGGATTTCTGCGCAAAAAAACACGTACAGGCATACGCGTAGAAGAAAAGGCGTCGTCTACTCGATGCGCGCACCTGAGAGCGAAGGTCTATAATTTTTTGAACACGCCCTAAGTAAGGCATAGGTAATATGATTTTACAAAAGGAGACAAACACAAAGAGTATGAAAATAGCAAGATTTTACAGCAAAAGATAAATAGAAAGATGTGTGACAACATTTATATTCAGTCGGACGGTTAAATCTATAGGTTTCGGAAATACAGATAACACACAACAAGAGACAAACACAGTAATATGATGGTATTTCTATTCACCATGAACTCACAGAATTTTTGTGATGAGGAAGCAACGACGACGCGTGGCCATCGTAATCCTAGAGACTGTTGAGTCGAAGAAGTCTAAGCCTTCAAGTTTGTACTCCTCTTCGTCGATGCCGTGATGGGATTTATATTCACCATGAACTCACATGAGGAAGCAACAACAACGTGTGGCCATCGTAATCCTAGAGACTGTTGAGTCGAAGAGGTCTAGGCCTTCGAGGTCATACTCCTCTTCATCGGCGCCATCTTCCGCTACCACAACATCGTAAACACTTACGCCGTCACAGGCAAGCACGACAAAGGAAGAAGATTTAACAGCATAAGACAAACGCGAAAAGCACGGAAGGAGCGAGATTTGACAGGAAAAAAGCAAAGACTCTAGGACGCATTTTTATTCATTACACACATAAGCTTGCACGTTTCGAAAGAACGAATAGCATACAACAAGAGACAAACACTATCAGATGATGCTTTTTTATTCATTGTCATCCCACAGAACTTACAGCTTTTAGTCGTACAGAAAATATAAAAGCCTATACCTATTTACTAATATCTAACACTAAGAACTAAGCAAGGCACGTGGTCATCTTAATTCTCAAGACTTTTGAGAAGCCTATCAAAGTAGTCTAGATCTTCAGAGTCGTACTCCTTCTCGTCGATATCATCTTCCGCGTATCATGGCGGCGAACACGCTTCCGCCATCACAGGTGAGCGCGACATGCAGCATGGGGTGGAAGAAAACACACCAGCCGACGGTGGCTTCGTGTCTTTGAGCTTCGGCTTTTCTATACGGAGTGGCGGCGGTGGTGCGAGGCACTAAGAGGCCGTCAAGATCTGTTGTGTCTTGATCAATGTCGAACTGGAGCCATTGGACGTAAGGAGCAGTGTAGACATACTTCTAGATGCACAACGACATACTTCTAGATGCACAAGAAATACTTTCAAAATGCACAACAACGTATTTCAAAAAGTTTTATTTTGGATGTACTTACAAGGTTAGCGTGGCGTACTTCTAAATACACCACGGATGTACTTCCGAAACATCAAAGTACAACCTAGATGTACACTAAAAAGCAAACTACAATAAAACCCAAGTACAACCATACTAAACTCTGAGTACACGTACATTAAAATCCAAGCACAGTCATACTATTTTGGAAGTTAAATAAAGTTTCCTGAAACCGATTAACTTGAGATCCAGCTTTGAAGATTTAATATGAGGAGATAAAAAGTAAAAATATACATAATTTGGATAAACGATTTTTAAGATATTTCGATTTGAATTTTCGTTTTAAAAATAAAAGGAAAAAAGCGGGATTTAGATCCGTTTGCAGACAGGGATGCACCAGATATACAACCTTCTATCGGTTTCTGGCATCACAAGCAACCAGATTGAGGCAACACAGGCGGTCAGAGCTATGCCAAGGTCAGCCTATTTTTAATTACCTCAAAATCTGTTCGATTACATACGAGACAGCCGGTATAGATTAACAAATCCTAATTCTTAAGGACACATCTTTTATGATAACTTGAGAGGTTGTGGGAAACAAAATTTATCCTGCATTCCTAGTTGAAGAGAGTTGTAGTAGCATATAAGGACAGCTCTTCTACTTCCATAAAATGAGTGAGAAGAGGAGTTCACACATGCTCCTCCGCTGCCCACCTCTCCTTGCTATGCATCATTTATTTTTGCTTGTTTCTCATCTACTCCCTCCGACCCAAATTAATTGACTTGGATTTGCCTAGATTCGGATGTATCTAAACATGATTAATTGATTTCGATTTGTCTAGATTTAGATGTATCTAAACATGTTTTAGTGCTAGATACATCCGATGTAAGCAAATCCAAGTCAATTAATTTGGGTCGGAGTAGTACTTGTTTTTTTTCCTTTCTTCTACCGGCGAACAAGTATTTGTTTCTCTCAACTACTCCCTCCGTTTAGAAATATAAGACGTTTTATGTTTGTGAATCGAATGTATCTAGACGTCTAGTGTAAAGACGTCTAGATACATTCGATTCACAAACATAAAACGTCTTATATTTCTAAAAAGGGGGAGTACGTACTTGTTTGCCCTAGTTTTTGTCAATACGATGCTTATTTCGCTAATTGTACTCTGTCAAAATTTCTCTAACAACACAAGTCGGCTTCTAATCTGCGAAATGTTGAACAAATGGTCCCGGTGGACGTGGTAATTTTTCAAAAAAATATTAGTGACAGCTCGAAGTCGCACGCAGCTAATGACCTCTCTACTACGCTATCTTAATCATGCATGTAGCTGGACCTTTCCTACATGGATAAACTAATTCGCCCGCGTGGCGACCGGCTGCTCGTCATTTGGGGTCGCCCACGCTAACCACAGGCATCAGAAAATTAACAACGGAGAGGCTGTCGTGATCGAGGTGAGGTATACGATTGGCTAGGCATGCAAGATGACACGTACAAATCGCGTAGTACAAACCAATTTTTTTTGTACGCATAACACGCTATCGTGAGGTGCAAAACAGGAACAGCTCACGGAGTACGTCACTGATCTGGTATTTGTACGGGGCTATAGAGGAATCGTGTCATCTTTCGAGTGCAAGTCAAATTGCAAAGACAACCCTGCCCTATTATCTATTTAGTGTGAAGGGAAAGCCCAAGATGGTAAGAAGAAACCGAAATTCGTGTTTGACCAGGAATTGGATTTAGATTTTTTTTCCAAAACCCAGTACAACGCAGGCGGTTACAAATACGAGCATACACTCACTATGAACGCATGTACATGCTCTATGAGCATCTCCGAAAGACTAAGTCTGAGAGACTGATCCGGTAAATCTTGAAATCGACGAAGTCACTACAGATGTCTCGCTGTCAACGGGAACGTCGCCTTGCACTGAAGAATATTTCGTCTTTTACGAGACATCGGTGGTAGAATTTTGCATATCCACATCTCTCGACACGCCCGCCCCTCCCGCAGCACAAAGTAATCTAAAGTCGCTTGTACTTTCTTTTATTACTTCAACAAACTGCGTGATTAATTTTGTTCATGCACATTGTGAAGCTATTTACCATGAAATATTAAACTAAGACAAATATGAATCGACCAAATCAGCGCATAGTAGGCCAATCAGACCAGCTCATTGAGGGTGAAGATGACACCGGGAGCAAGTTGGCATGGAAGAACGACCTGATAAGGCATGTGGCCATTTTGATTGGCGGCTCCCGAGACATGTCTATGATGATTTGGGGTTAAATGATTGTCTTTGTCTTGGCGTCACCTGTGTGTTAAATCGGTGGTCAAAGTACAAGTGGATTACAACGGAATTGGTTTACGCGGGAGAGAAAGAAGGAGATTGATCTAATCCTTATAGACCGGATTAGACCGTACAAGGTCAAGATACTAACCGAGAACAACAACATTTTCTAAGATTGAGATTGTGCATAAACTCTTCAAGCTGTCGTGTAGGTAGAGCTTTTGTGAAGCCGCACGCCACCTAGTCTTGTGAAGAAATGAATCTAATCTCAAGCATTATACTTGCTACTCTTTCTCTTATGAAATGAAAATCAATTTCAATATATTTTGTTCGACCATGAAACACGGTATTAGCAGAATGATATGTTACTCTCAAATTATCACACCATAGGCATGAGACTTGCTTTCTTTGGATTCCAAGTTCTCCTAATAGGGACTCGGTCCAAATTATTTCAGCGGTGGTATTTGCTAGGGACTTGTATTCTGCTTGTGTGCTGGACCTAGAGATTGTTGCCTATTTTCTAGCACTCCAAGAAATCAAGTTAGGTCCAAAATAAGCTGTAAACTTTCTATGAATCTCCTGTCATCTATACAACCTGCCAAATCAGCATCTGAGAAGACACTTACTAATGTGGAGGATGATCTCCTCAAGGTAAATACAAGGTCTACTGTACCCTTGATATATCTCAATATTCTTTTAATAGTTGTTTGATGAACATCGGTGGGAGCATGCAACAACCACATACCTTGTTGACTGAAAAAGAAATATCTGGCCTTGTGAGTGTCAGGTACTGAAGTGCACCAACAATGCCTTTTTACTAGGGTTGCACAAGCGGGCCCCGCTTTAACCCGCAAAACACAATCAGTAGTATAAATTGTGCTACAGCTCTCCATCCAATCCCTAGTTAAATTGCACTAGTCGGAATAGGAATCCACCCCGCAACTCCGGCCGCCTGCAACCCTACTTTTTACCTTATACTATCTTCTGGCCCAACGGTATCTCCCTCTTTGGTTGATAGTTTTTCTAAGGCTACCAATTGTGTTGGAGATATTTTTGAGTCCTTCATACCAACTCTGTGTAACAAGTCTTAAGGCATAATTTTCTTGGGTTAATGAGATACCATCATGAAACTTCTTAACTTCAATTCCCAAGAAATAATACAAGTCATCTAGATCTTTAATTGCAAAGTTTGTACTTAGATCTCACAGAAGGGCAGTAGTGGCCTTATCAGAAAAGCTAGTGAAAATAATGTTGTCAACATACACTAACACATAAACAATAATGTTAGGCTTGCTATAAATAAACAATGATGTGTCAGCCTTAGATGCTAGAAAACCAAGTTCTAGGAGTTGTGAGCTCAACTTTTCAAACCATGCTCTTGGTACCTGCTTGAGACCATATAGTGACTTATAAGTTTTGCACACATGACATGATGCATTGAGATCTTCATAACCAGGTGGTTGCTTCGTATAAACTTCATCTTGTTGGAAATATGCCATAGAGACAAATAGTAGTAAGGACTATTATCATATTTTATATAGTTTATGATTAAGTTTTATATCGTGCTATAACTTTATTGAGTGGAAACATCAATACACGTGTGATATACAAACAAACCAGGGGTTCTGAGTGAAACTCTAGTCACTGGTTCATTGGTCAACAGATGATCATGTTTCCTGATCATGTGGCATTTATGCCAGTTGGAAATGAGGTCATCTCATTTTGAGAATGAGATGATGAACCAATACCTAACCTAAACATCGTGATTCGATCATGTCACGAAGTTCAAGTTATGATGATTAGAAAAGGACCCTCATAGACTATTCCTTAGACCGTGTGACTATATCAATCACTGTCTCCCGAGAGTGCTTAGATAGCATCAAACGCCATCTGGTAAAACGGTGGTTATAAAGGTGTGTTTAGGTATTCGGAGGAAACCGTAGAGGCAATATATGTCAAGAGCGGGATTTGTCCGTCCATGTGACGAGAAGATACTCAAGGGCCCACTCGGAGAAGTTATATCCAATAGCTGCGCAGCGTGTGATTGGATCACGGGGATATCACTTGTCGGAACAAGTCAAGTAGCATTGTTCAGTAACGAGATTGAACACGACATGGTGATGTCATTGATCAGATCTCGGGCAATGCAAGTATCCAGTGACAAAGGGAATAAGACATGACTGTCCCGGTTCAAACGACGAAAGATCTTCGTGGAACGCACAGGGTTCACATGGCCATCCAGGTCCCTCTGTTGATCATTGGTGCGGGAGTGTCCCGACCATGTCTGGAGTGTTCCCGAACCGTGGGGTATCACTCTTAAGGGCTTGATGATGCTTAGAGAGTGTTTATAGGATCGGTAGAATCGCCGAAGAAAAGAAGGGAGAAAACCGGAAGGGTTTTGGTAAGTCCGGAGGATGTCCGGAGTGGAGGTGGAAGATGTTCCATGGCCACAGAGATTGAATAATATGTGAATGAATGTTAAATGTTGATTTAATCATTTATTCATAATTACTTAATAAAGAGAAAATCAATTAAAGGTCAAGCAGGCTTAATGGGCCAATTCCGGAGGGAGAGGGCCCATTAGGGGAAAGGAGAGAGGGAGAGGGGCCAAGGGGGCTAGCCGGTTGGGCCTAGCCCCCCCCCCCCCCCCCCCCCCGCGGGGCCCACTAGGGGCTGGCCGGCAGCCACCCCACCCCCTCCTCTCCTTTAGTCCCACCCCGGGACTTTAGGGGAGGTAGTACCTCCCCTCCCCCTATATAAAGTGGGGTATTTGGCCTAAAAAAATACACCAATAATCAATAAAGGTCTCCCCACTTTTGGGAAGACCTCCAATTGATATTTTCTCTCTTCCCCTCTCTCTCGTGACCGTGGTCCCAAGTCTGGACTGCGCGAGTAAGAGACATCTTCACCGCGGAGCGCCGTCGCGCTGCGGGATTCGGATCCGGGAGCTCTACTTCCACAACTGCTGCTGGATCGGGGAAGCGGGAGTCATCGTCAGGCACCAGACGTGTGTAACTCCCCGCGAGGTGTCGCACTTGAGGCACTCAAGTCGTTAGAGCCAGCAGGAGCGCAAGGACTTCATCACGACCTTGAGGTCGGCTTCGGCTCGTCTTCATCAACCACGCTCTCTTGAGCGTTGACATCGCTTTTCGGTCTTCAAGGGTAAGTTTGCGAAAAGCCCCTCCCGTTACTGTATTACTAATAGATAGGTCCTGGCAGCTTCAGGGGTTTAGGGGCGTAGGGTAAAATTTTATTGTTTTCATGGGCGGAACCCCTACAGTGGTATCAGAGCTAGATCTATGCATAGTAATGCTAGTACAGGTAGAACACACGAGATGTAGTGTGTGGGCGTTGATCTTTTAGTTGTTATCCTTCCACGTGTACTTGTGTATACCGCAGTAATGCTTGATGAAGCGGCCCCCAACCGACTTTACGCGTTCATTCGCGAGACTGGTCCACGCTTGACATACGGCCTGTACCGTATAAAGTGGCTTAGGAGGGTGTCTGTCTCTCTCGCATTAGTTGGTATACCATTTGCAACGGAGGGCCCCGAAAGGGGTGTAGTAGAGACAATTACTTGATCAGCGTTGTGCTGAAAGTTCGTAGGTAAGAACGGTTCTTGTGCGAAAGCCCATTCAGCCACGTAAAACATGCAAAGATAAAGTAGAGGCGTCTAACTTTGTTTTGCAAGGGGGCGTTTCTTTGTGATATGGTTGTGGCAAAGGTAAAGTAATTACCTTTTGTTGCATAGTAGTAGATAGTCACGAAGGTGACGAACTACCACGCCGGAATGACACCGGTACCCTGGTGTCTACGGCGCCCAGAACCCTGGCATCGGAACCCGGTGACGACGGATGGAGATCACGACGTGAAGGACCATATCACATAGCATTTACATTCAATGTTATTGATTGTATGTCTTATTGTGTGCTAGTATTAGATACTCGACGGTAGCCTAATAAGATGATCCCTATTAAAATTACCAACGATTATGTTCCCCCTTAGTGTGCTCCACCAAGAAAGTTCTTCGATATGAGGCGATCTAGGGTTACGGGCCTAGGTGTCATACATATCTACGTTCGCATACAATGGGTGTAAGCCATGTTGCACAGCCAATACACTAAGGTTGAGTTGACGAGCCTAGCACGCTAGAGAAGCGTGGCCTCGGAACACGGATGGTCGAAAGATCGAGCACGAGTCGCATGAATGATGTGACCGACGTTTAGCGTCCACCCTTGAACCCACATTGATGGCCGTGACGATTGGGGGAGATGTGGCTGATAGGGGTCGTGTTATCACTAGGAACCCTCACTGGGGATAGGTGTTTATGAGTGGAGTTATTATTAACTCATTTAATTATAAACTTAGTCTAAATTCCTTTTGCAATTATAAATGTAGATGGGACCTTTCGTGTTGACAATTGAATGGTTAGAAGGAGAGAAGCTCAGATTAGTTGGATCGAACTTCTCCATTTGGGTTGCCAGTCTCCATGTTCTCCTTAGCGAGAACGACGTGGTCGACTACATACTCGACGGGATGGATTTGGATCAGCCCACGGACCTTGAGACCCCAGAGGAGCGGAAAGACCGCTATCTCCATCGTGAGATGGCCTCGATGCGTTTCGGAATGGTGGACGAGTTGTGGCCTTTCGTGGGTGATGTCAACCCTCGTTCGGTGATGCTACAGCTCTGGACACATTTCGTGGAGCAGACACACATTTGGGAGCATGAGCTGATGGGAGACCTCCTCTCCATTAAGATGGAGGAGAACTCATCACTGGACGACCACTTGGAGCACATGCATGATGTGTGCATGAGGCCTGCATACTTTCTGGGCGTCTAGATTTCGGTCTCTTTTGCAAACACTGTTGTGCTGCGGTCGCTGCCACCAAGCTACCAAGCACAAGTCAGGACTTGCGTGATGAGGGGCGACGCGGAAACAATGGAGTTCCACCGGTTCATGACACATCTCAGGAATGTGTTGATTGAACCAGATGTCGCTCAAGTCGTCAATGACAAAGGTATATATTTGATATACATTTTTATAAATGTTATAATCTTGCAAACACATTTTCAGTGTTAAGTATATCTGATACTTGTTCTGTTTTGGTGAAAACAGGTCCTTCTACATGAGAGGTGCTTGCTGAAGAGGAGGTGACGTTGCGTGTTGATGGCGAGCATGATGATGACGGCCAACGACACTCTCCCTCGACATTTATCATTTAGTTTATGTTTTAGGATGATTTTTGTAATCAAGAGATTGTGAACTTCTTTAGTGTGTCTCACACTTCGTGAGACGGTTATTCATATGAGTTTGTAACAAATAGTTGTTCTACTTTTATGAATGATTTCTATTTGTGTTCATATCTTGTTTGATTACTTGTGAATTATCCTTATTGTTTGAAACTAATTGATAATGCATGAACATTTGTAAAACATTAAACTGCATTGTTTAAAATACCCAACTTAATGACATTTCATTAATGAATGAAACCATTGTTTAAATTCAAAGTTATGTGATAATATGTGAAAGTCATTCGATGTCTTATCACATATAAATCATGCCTAAGTTCGGCAAAATAACTTGAACACCATGTATTACTTGAATACAAAGTGTTTAAAGAATTGTTAAAAGTAAATACATATTCGATGTATTGTGTTTAAAGAAAATGGTAATTATTATTAAATGATTGTTTAAATGTGTAAAGTAGTTTACTTAAGGAAACATGAATATGAAACTATTTGATTTGATCAAAGTGTTTCATTAACAAAGGGTATAAAGATAAAAGAGAATCTAATTACTATGATTTGATCATAAGTAATGAAATTCAACTTTATGAGAATGGCATAAAAGTAATTGTGGAATGCAATATGTTTTGAAACGTCAAAATACTAAGCATCACAATGTGAAATTAGATATCAAAGGGGTTGAATAGAAGGCACCAAATAAATCGTTGTAGTGTAGATGTAGAGACCATTAGCTTAGAAATAGTTAGCACTCAATTAGAAGTTAGTGAACCATTAGAATTCGTGAAAGTTTTGGGGTTATTCGATCTAACCAAAACAATAGCGAATAAGTCCTTGTAATGTATTCATTGGAAACTTTGAATACGAAATCCATAGCTGAAACCAAAAGGAAAGCAAAACTTGTATTGCTTGGATTTTGGTGCATTCTTGAGAAAGCTCACTTTTAGTGATGTTTCTCGATTATGGAGCAAATGGAAGATAGTGTAAAACATGATGAGGATTAAAAACCCTGCATCAGAGTGTTGAGAAGCGCAACGGACAATGTTCCTGAACGATTCTCTTCACAGAAGGAAAGAATCAATGATTTCGATCATTGTGTTTCCCCACTATTGTTTTTCACTACATAAAGTAGGATTCAAAATGTAAATCCATATCTTGTATGGAGACATTTGTGAATCACTTGTCATGATTTTTGGAATATGACATACCTACGAACTACAAAGGAAATAATGGTAAACTAGAATTATGAGAAATCCTAAAAGAAAATTTCACTTGAGATTAGAAAGCAATTCATTGCTGAATCTCACAAGTAAAAGGAGTTACTTGGAATTTTTCCCAAATGACTGCAAAGTCATAGTAGGAAAAAGGGGGTGAATGACAAAAGCACAATTTGTCCAGTATTGGACAAATTCAAAATGAATTTGATTCAAGCGTGCTGAATGTCTAGTGGATTTAAAATAGTAAAGTACTAGTATCTCATAGTAAATCTCCAAGTTTGATATTTGATCAAAGGTTTTTGAAGTTATTCAAAATAGTCAGGAGATATGCAATTTGCATAAAATTGAGTGGGAGCTATGAAAGTCTTCCTAAAACAATATGTGATTGACATATTTTTAAGTGGGAGCAATATAAGTCTCAAATTCAATTATGTAGGAATATATTTTGAGTGGGAGCTTATCGGAGTAATTCTTAAGTATGTTAAGAATGAAAGCGCAAATACTTATAAATAATGATTTATAAGATGTAGAAGTTGATAATAAACTGTATTATGATATTATGTAGTATTCCTTAAGGGATTCTGAAAAGTGTTTCAGAATAGAAGTTAATTAAGGAACTGATCCTTGATGACTCAAATTAAGAATAGTATTAAGTTTAACATCAATGGTTAAAAGAAAGAAAAGGATGATCGTTATCCACTATGTTAAGACATAGGTTCTATCTTAGTAAACCATGATGATAACTTAGCATAATGTGTGATCCAAATAAAGAACGTTTAAAGTGATCAAGTTCGAATCACATAACGTTGAGCTGACTTTTGTCCGCAGTATCTAGTAGAGAACTATAGACATGTTTTCCAAAAACCATAAAGGTTAACATATCTTAAAACATAAAGGATTATGTTATAAGGGAATATGTTGGAAACTCCTGTAGATACTAGTTGAAAGGAAAATGGACGTCGCCTAGAGGGGGGGTGAATAGGCATTTTAAAATTACGGTTTAGGCTCTAATAAATGCGGAATAAAACTTAACGTTTAATTTATCAAGCCAAAACCTATATCCACTAGTTTCACTAAGTGCACCAACAACCTATGCTAAGCAAGACAAGCAACAAGGTGATAGCGAGATATAGTACTTCAAGCACGAAGGCTATCACAATGTAAATTGCATAAGTAAAGGGTTCGGTCGAGAGATAACCGATGGACGTGGAGACGATGATTTGTTTCCCGAAGTTCACTTCCAAAGAAGCTACATCTCCGTTGGAGAGGTGCAGGGGCGCAATGTACTTCGAACGCCACAAATGGCTCACCTCGAGGTGTGGTGGCTCGATGCTCACCCAACGCCACACAAGGCCTCACCAAGGATGCGAAGCCACGCAACTCACCGATGCCACAAAAGGCTCACCCTATTCTCCCGTGAGCTCGCCACAAAGGCCTACTCACGTTCCACTATGGGACACTTGAGGGCGGTCACCGAACCCGTACAAGTCTTGGGGCAATCTCCACAACTCAATTGGAGGGCTCCCAAGAAACGCCACAAAGGCTCCACAATGCCACAAAAGGCCAACAAGCTTGGGGAACCTCCACAACTCAATTGGAGCCCCAAGAACAATGCCACAAAGGCTACAAAGCCACAAAAGGCAACAAGGCCACAAAAGGCTACAAGACCACAAAGGGTCAACTATCCAACCACACAACTGTCTAGGGTTCCAAGAACCCCAGAGAAACAATCCCAAGGGATTGAACTCACCGAATCTCCAAGGAGATCTCAAACCTGTGCACCAAATGCAAGAGGCAAGTCCTTCACTCTCAAATTCCACCAAAGTTACAAAAGCTATTGGGGGAATAAGGGAGGAAGAACACAAGAGGAGAACACAAAACTCTCCAAGATCTAGATCCCAAGGATTCCTTCAAAAAGAAGGGATTTTGCTTGGTGGGGCTTGTAGATCTAGATCTCCTCTCTCAAATCCCTCAAAAAGATGCAAGAATCATAGGAAGGGAAAGGGGAGAGGGCAAGCTCTTCAAGGTCAACAATGGAGGAGAGAGAGAGCAAGAACCAAGAAAGAGCAAGTTAGGGCCGAAGGGGAAAGGGGAGCTCCTTTTAAAGGGCTCCCCGATCTACCCGTTACCCACAGAATCGCGCACGGCCGGTAGTACCGGTGGGTGGCCGGTACTACTAGTGGCACCCAGCCAACGGTTAGAAAACAGCGAGAGAAAGACCAAAAACGCGAGCCTGGCCGGTACTACTGCCGCTTTGCCAGAACAACCGGTGGCAAGAATGTCCTAGCGGTACTACCGCCTGAAATACCGACAGAAGTACCGTCAAATAGCACAAACCAGGCAGAGAGAGTACTGAACCAAAATTGGGGTTGCCGGAAGTTGGGCCGGAATTAACACCGGTACTACCGGCGGCAAACTGCCCTGGCAGTACTACCGGTGGCCTGCCGGAACTACCGGTCAGGCAAAAACTTCAGAACCAGAACTACCACAACTTTTGCATCCGAACTCCAAACGAGATGAAACCAATTTTGTTGGAAAGATAACAATGCATAGAATCCAACAAAAAGGGAGAAAATACCATGAATATATATGTGAGATACCTCCCAAGGTGTGGAGCTGGAAAACCCGCAAGATCAAAAACGCAATAAGATATGCAAGGGAAATCCGTTTTTGATGAACTAGAGCTTGTTATGAAGATAACCACAAGCTCTAGATCCTCACATGGACAAGAACCAAACAACAACCAAGAAAGATGATGCTATGTATGCAAAGGTTTGAGCTCTCTCCGAAAGATACGAACGAGTCACCCACTCGAGAGCCCCTCTTGATAGTACGGCTATCTATCCTAAACCCGGTCTCCCAACACTACAAGAACACTACAAGAGACCGGTAAAATAGAAACTCTATCAAGATCATACCTTTGCCTTGAGCATCCCACTTGAGCTTGATGTAGACGAGCTTGTCACCTTCAAGATGGAACACCTTTCTTGATTGCACTTGCTTGATGAAGTCTTGAGACATGCTCCCCCATACTCCATGGGGAAGCCTCTTCTTCGAACTTGACTTCATCATTCCATGATTGCCGAGGATGGCAAGCTTCAAGCATGAGATCTTCTAGAGATGACGCATCTTGAGCTTGCACATCAATTCTTGATGATGTCTTGAAGATAGCCATGAGGAACTCCATCTTCTTCTTCTTCAAGACAAACTTGATCTTCTTCTACTTGATTCCAATAGGCACAAAGCCCTTGGACGATGCTTCTTCTTTTTCATCCTTGAAACCAACACATGGTCCAAGCGATGCCAATGGACAAACCTACAAGTGAAACTCAATTTGCACATTAGTCCATAGGGATTGTCATTAATGACCAAAACCACACATGGGGCATACATGCCCTTTCACTAGTTAATGTCAAGTAGGAAGCGAGGTGAACAAAACATCGAAAGTTGCACAAAGTGCACTAGTGTTTCGATGAATACATTTATAATAATAGATAAGGGTACCATCTAAAGTGTTGTATAATGTTATGGCAGGGCTAATTCACTTCTAACGTAGAATGATGTGTCCTAGGGCACAATGCCCATGAGAAAGCCCTCGAGGTTGATCTAACGTCACTGTAGGCTCCTAGAATCAGGCCTCGTTCTACTGCCATAGCGATGATGCATACACACAGATGCTATCATGTGATGATAGAATATTAATGTCAATCAAGATGACATTAGTAAGTTGCAAAGGATTTGGGACTATAAAGTACAGAACCAAGGCTCAACCTCTTCCATGAGCAAGCATGTTCAGGGTACTAGATATATGGTGCCAACGATGGACAACAAATGCAGCTAGTGTATTTGTACTCTAGTGCAAGTGGGAGACTGTTGGAAATATGCCCTAGAGACAAATAGTAGTAAGGACTATTATCATATTTTATATAGTTTATGATTAAGTTTTATATCATGTTATAACTGTATTGAGTGGAAACATCAATACACGTGTGATATACAAACAAACCAGGGGTTCCTAGTGAAACTCTAGTCACTGGTTCATTGGTCAACAAATGATCATGTTTCCTGATCATGTGGCATTTATGCCAGTTGGAAATGAGGTCATCTCATTCTTAAAATGAGATGATGAACCAATACCCAACCTAAACATCATGATTCGATCATGTCACGAAGTTCAAGTTACGATGATTAGAAAAGGACCCTCGTAGACTATTCCTTGGACCATGAGACTATATCAATCACTGTCTCCCGAGAGTGCTTAGATAGCATCAAATGCCATCTGGTAAAACGGTGGTTATAAAGGTGTGTTCAGGTATTTGGAGGAAACCATAGAGGCAATATATGTCAAGAGCGGGATTTGTCCGTCCATGTTACGGGAAGATACTCAAGGGCCCACTCGGAGAAGTTATATCCAATAGCTACGCAGCGTGTGATTGGATCACGGGGATATCACTTGTCGGGACGAGTCAAGTAGCATTGTTCAGTAACGAGATTGAACACGACATGGTGATGTCATTGATCAGATCTTGGGCAATGCAACTATCGAGTGACAAAGGGAATAAGACATGACTGTCGCAGTTCAAATGACGAAAGATCTTCGTGGAACGCATAGGGATCACATGGCCATCTAGGTCCCTCTGTTGATCATTGGTGCGGGAGTGTCCCGACCATGTCTGGAGTGTTCCTGAACCGTGGGGTATCACGCTTAAGGGCTTGATGATGCTTAGAGAGTGTTTATAGGATCGATAGAATTGCCGAAGAAAAGAAGGGAGAAAACCGGAAGGGTTTCGGTAAGTCCGGAGGATGTCCAGAGTGGAGGTGGAAGGTGTTCCATGGCCACGGAGATTGAATAATATGTGAATGAATGTTAAAATTTGATTTAATCATTTATTCATAATTACTTAATAAAGAGAAAATCAAGTAAAGGTCAAAAAGGCTTAATGGGCCAATTCCGGAGGGAGAGGGCCCATTAGGGGAAAGGAGAGAGGGAGAGGGGCCAAGGGGGCTAGCCGGTTGGGCCTAGCTCCCCCCCCCCGCGGGGCCCACTAGGGGCTGGCCAGCGGCCACCCCACCCCCTCCTCTCCTTTTGTCCCACCCCGGGACTTTAGGGGAGGTAGTACCTCCCCTCCTCCTATATAAAGTGGGGTATTTGGCCTAGAAAAATACACCAATAATCAATAAAGGTCTCCCCACTTTTGGGAAGACCTCCAATTGATATTTTCTCTCTCCCCCTCTCTCTCTCGTGACTGTGGTCCCAAGTCTGGACTGCGCGAGCGAGAGACATCTTCACCGTGGAGCACTGTCGTGTTGCGGGATTTGGATCCGGGAGCTCTACTTCCACAACTGCTGCTGGATCAGGGAAGCGGGAGTCATCGTCAGACACCGGACGTGTGTAACTCCCCGCGAGGTGTCGCACTTGAGGCACTCAAGTTGTTGGAGCCAGAAGGAGCGCAAGGACTTCCTCATGACCTTGAGGTCGGCTTCGGCCCGTCTTCATCAACCACGCTCTCCTGAGCGTTGACAACGCTTTTCGGTCTTCAAGGGTAAGTTTGCGAAAAGCCCCTCCCGTTACTGTATTACTAATAGATAGGTCCTGGCAGCTTCAGGGGTTCAGGGGCACAGGGTAAAATTTTATTGTTTTCATGCACGGAACCCCTACACATCTTCTATAACATCATGAAGAAACGTGTTATTCACATCTAGTTGCCTGAGACACCATCCTCTAGAAACTAAAACAACTAAAACAAGGCTAATAATAGCAGCTTTAACAACATGGCTAAATGTATCCTCATAGTCTATGATATATCTTTGTTTAAGTACTTTTGCCACGAATATAGCCTTATATCTATCAATTGTGTGCCATTTGCTTTAATCTTAATTATATAGACCCATTTACAATCAATGATATTTATGCCTTATTTATGCGGTACTAAGTGCCAAGTTTTAGTTTTAAATAGTGTCTTATACTCATCATCCATAGCATTTTTCCAATTCGAATGTGCTAAAGCTATTTGTAAATTTTCTAGTTTATTTGCTGAACACGATATGCCATAACATACTTTACCATCCGTGTATACCTTTGAAGTTGTTTTACCGGTTTTAGTGCAGGTACGATGCACTAGAGCCACATGTTAAGTCATAGGCATTGTTGATGCAGAAAGTCTCGATCCACCCATGTGTAGAAGAAACAGGTCGATCCTGATGCACATCATGATTTCGGGCGGGAACAGTCTCCTCTACCATATGTTCTCTAGTCTCGATTTCCATGCTAGACATGATGATGCGAGATGTGCAGGGCGCACTTGCCCCTTGGGCCTCTAAGGAGCCAGGCGATAACGCGACATTGGTCCCCTGAGCCGCTGATGTGTCAAGTAGTGACTAGTCGCGTCGAGCTTGATGGAGATTCCCTAGCATATTTGATGTGCCTGGCGTAGACGAGGAGGAAGATGCGGTTTGCGATCCCGAGGCAGGTCCTTCCGAGATCACATGCGAATCTGGTTTCCTCTCCATGACATGTTTGTCCTATAGCTCTTGATCACGTCCTTCTTCATTTTCTCCTAGAGTTTGTTGTGGCACCTAAGGAACATTTGAAGGAACAAAACTGGTGGACGCATTAGGTGTTAGATCAGTGCATTGTTGTTCCCCTTGAGCTAATACCAATAGAGTTTGAAGATGCTCTACTAGGAGAATATTTCCTGACAAAGAAGTGTGTCGGTGTTGGTGTGGATTTTGGAGAATGGAAACATCGATTCATCGAAAACATATCTAGAAATATATACCCTACTAGAACTAACATCTAAACACTTGAATCCTTTGTGCATATTACTATACCCAAGAAAACACATTGTTTTGAACAGATGCAAGTTTTTGTTGGTTGTAGGGTCGAAGGTTGGGCCAACATGCATAACCAAAATAATGAAGAAAGGAGTATCAGGTGTTTCTTGGAGAAGACACTCCATGTTATTTTCATCATCAATGATTGAAAGGAAGCATGTTGATTAAATGAGTGGCAGTTAAAAAAGCTTCATCCCAAAATATTAATGGCATTGATGCATTGTCAAGAAGAGTTAGTCCTACTTTGAAAATATGGAGATTCTTACTTTCTCTAGAGCCATTTTTTGATGTGCATGTGGATAGGATACATGATGAGCTATGCAAATCCTTTGAAAGAAGGGATTTAGTTTTTCATATTCTCCACCCCAATCAGTTTGCATGGCAATGATTTTCTTGTTAAATTTTCGTTCAATGAGGTTTTGAAAATTTTGAAAGATTTGAAAAACTTCATATTTTTTAAGAAGATAGATCCATGTGAACTTTCTAAAATCATCAATGAAACTTACATATTAAGAATAATGACCATCAAAAATGGGTGTTGGTCCCCATACATCATGAAAAACAAGTTCAAGAGGAGTAGTTGACACACTAGTAGATCGTATATAAGGAAGTTGATGGCTCTTAACTCTTTGACATGAGCAAGGAAGTTCATAATTTCTAATGACGTTGAGGGACTCAAAAACAAAGGCTGACCCAAACGATCATGCCACCTTGTAGCTAAAGGCTTTGTGCAGGGTCGTCTCTGACCCATGGAAAACATGGGCCCATGCCTTGGGGGCCCATGATTTGCATGCTCCTTTATGAGTCTACTGTTTGATTTTTTGGGTTAAAAAATTCCAGCCAAAAGGCCCAACATGGAGAGAGAACGGGCTAAACCAAATCAAGAATCGATCTCCCGTCTAGTCTAGTTCTATTAGCATGTTTATATCCCTATGCCCTACTATCGTATGTTCAAATGCGGACTGCCCTGTCCACCTTTCTCTAGATTGGAGATCGCCAATTCATCATTGCCTATTGGGGGAATCCAGAATTGATCATTTGAATTTGTGAATCTATTTGCGCCCGCCCCACTCCTCATCGCCCCCTTCGCTGCTGCCCCGGCCCATGGTATGTTCAATCACCACCGGATCCAATTGAAATGTGAGATTAGGGACTTAGAGTTCTAGTATCAAGTACTATTTAATTCCTTCACAATTGTAGGTGTTCAAATGTTGCCCCAAGAACATAACTCCTGTGTTGCGAAAATAAATTAAAAACCAAATAAGTATTTTCCGGTCAACAAGTAGTGTTGATGTCAATAACAAGAATTAATTGCAAAAAATTTGAACCGAGACAAGATGATTATGTAACAACAAGTTATTTAACTACTCTTTTAGTTTCTCTGTCATTATATGACATGGTTTAAGTGCTTAACAATCATGTTTATACATCTTGAACTAAAAATGTGTCACCGGATGTTAACTTTTAATAGTTTGCAAGTAAAATAGCCATTCATAAGTCTATATATTAATATACGTGTGCATATATATGGCCTTACAAGGGCCCATGTCATCGACTTCGCCCTAGGACCCTCCAAAACATAGAGCCGGCCCTACTTTGTGATGCTAAGAACTTGTTTATTCGAGACTAGTGATGATGAAACCGATGGGTAGAGGCCTTTATTGCGTCTACCTTTGAGAAGGACCTCCTTTGTTGCATGATCCTTGACCTAAAAGCACCACGAGTGAAATTCAACAAAGATATTATTGTCTCATGTGAGATGATGAATAGAAACAAGATTTTTTGTGGCATGAGGGACATGAAGGATATTGCGAAGATGTAATTGTTTGGTTTGGGAATTAACAATGCATGACCAACATGACTAATGCTAATACTTGTTCCATTGGCTGCATAGATCTTACCTCAATTGTTGTACATCTGCTTCATGGTGAGCTTGTCAGGTTCACTGGTGATGTGTTCGGTGGTGCCGGTGTAGCCGCACCAGTTGGTGTTCACACCGTATGAAGCAGCATTGGCCTCCCTTTCTTCTTCCTCCTCTTCAACATTGGAGTAGCGGTGCGAACACTTTCATGCGGGGTGGCCCTCCTTCCCACTGATTTGGCACACGATGCAGTTGTTCCTGCCCTTGGAGTGGTTGACAACGTGTCCACCGCGATGTGTGTTGTTGTTTCCACCCCTTTGTTGGTGTAGCCTTGACCACGGCAGTAGCCATGGTCGCCACGCCCTCCTCATGGCGGGTCACTGCCTCTGTGTCCCAACGGTCCTCCACGACCACGCGCGTACAAGTCGCACACGGTGAGTACTTCAGACGAGTTGGCGCTGATTGCAACAAACAGAGGGTTATATGTGTCGTCCAACCCCGTGAACAGGTACTCAAATAGCTCGTCATCCTTCATCGGGTGGCTGACGGTTTCAACCTCGTCGGGGAGATACTTCATCTTGCCGAAGTAGAGCGGGGTGGAGGTGATCTGCCCCCGCTTGGTGTTGGTGAGACTAACATGGAGATTGGCTATGTGGGGGCCGTGACTACGAGGAGAACATGATCTAGATCGCAGTTCATACCTCATCCGATCTTCATGCCTATGATGGACACCATGATGTCGCGGGAGATGGTGCCCACTAGGTAGGATATGATCTGCTGGTCCGTCTTTATCCATTGCGCGTAGGATGGATTGGCCTCGTTGATGATGCCCTTGTCGCCTCCCTTGTCGACCGAGATGGTCTTAGGAGGAGTCATGCTCATGTCGTTCAGGAAGTCCATCAGCAGGTAGCCGCATATGGAGGGGAGGACCTGCGCCTGCCATTGGAGATACTGAATCTTAGATACTAAAAGAAGTCTAGATACATTTTATTCACAAAGCTAAAACATCTTATATTTTGAAACGGAGGGAGTACTTCTCTCTCACGAGCCTCTCTGTCACGCCTTGGCCCACAAGTGGATTTCTCATGGTGGCGGATGAGGTTTGAGGTTGAGGCTGCAAGGCACATAAGATGGGATTTAGAAAGAGAATGGCTCTGAGATACCTGATTTTGGGTTAAGTGATTATATTTGTCTTAGCAACACCTGCATGTTAAATTGGGGGTCAAATCCCAAACGGGTTACAGCGGAATTGATTTACACGAGAGCGGAATGAGGAAATTGATCTAATCCTTATAGACCAGATTAGACTGCACATGGTTAAGATGCTAACGGACTAAAAACTCTAACAAGGCGAGGGACCAGTGGCGGACCTACAGGGTATGCCGGGTGGGCCATGGCATACCCTAGGCCAGCCCACGTGTGTATGTCTAGTAGAAATTAAGACAGCAGGCCGGCCATGTTTATCATATACAGATCGATCTATATAAAAAAAAGAGCAGACACGAGGGACAGCGATCAAGCGGAGCAGTTACGCGCGATCATCTCTAACTCTCGAATCTCAATCGATCTGATATCATCTCCATAGCCCAGCTGCTGCGCCGCCAGGTCCACGCCGGCACTCCCTGTCCCTGACAGTACTCTCCACGACGCCCAGCTAGGTTCACAGCTTCAATCTGCCGGCGACTGTCCAGAAGCCATCACCAATCAGATATCGGCAATAGAAGCCTCGCCGCTAGTCCAACACGGCAGGACTTGGACGTCGGTTCTCCCTTTGCCGCCACGCCGGCCAGCAGACTGCCGCAGATCAACAAGTCCGTCAGCCACCAGGCCAGTTTGCACGGTAAACTATGAATCTTGGTTTTATCATCACATGATTGCATGTGAGATTTGTTGGACGTGCCATATCCCATCTGTACTGCCAATTTTAGTACTAACTTTTTTTCCTTTTTAATCATTTAGTTATGAAGAGGAGCGTCATTGGGTCTCTTTTTCAGAAACGCAGCAAAAAAGGCTGCTATTTCTTCAAATCCATCTTCTGTTGAAACTTTGACCGAGGAACACACTCAAGAGAAAGAGATAGAAACTGAAGAAACTGTGAATCACATACCCTCGTCACCACCGTTGTTGCCACCACCGCCGTCGCCACCACCACCATCATCAGTTTATGACATCAATGACCTTCCACACGATCCAGGTGAAAGACATCTCATTCAAAGTTATCCCGTCAATGATCATGATGTTGTTCGAAGAACATATATTCTTAAAGGCCCATTCAAACCGTATACACATGTTTTTCCGAAAAGAAAGATTGGAAAAAGAGATCGTCAATTCAATATTGTATGGTTGTATAATTATGAAGGGCTTGAATATAATATCAAGAAGGATTCTGTGTTTTGCTTTGTATGCTACTTGTTCAAGAAGGGTACTGGGTCAGATACATTTACTGTTGATGGTGGAGAAACTGGAATATTGGAGAGAAGGCACTTTTGAAACATTTGGGTTCTAAGGCACATAATGCAGCTCAAGAGAGATACATTGGCTTCACCAATCGCAAGGTAGCAATTGATTATCATATTGAGAAATGGACTGATGAGGATCTTCGTCTTTATAAGATAAGGTTGAGTTATTCACTTAGATGTATCAAGTTTCTTTTGCACCAAGGATTGGCATTCCGTGGACATGATGAGAGTGAAGAGTCCAGCAACAAAGGGAACTTCCTTGAACTTTTGGAGTTTCTTGTGGAAAATAGTGAAGAGGTGCATAAGTATGTTTTGAAGAATGCTCCAGGTAATTGCGTATTAACTAGCCCAAAGATACAGAAGGATATTATTCAATGTTGTGCTATAGAAACTAAAAAGAAAATAATTGAAGAACTTGGTGATGAGCCCTATGCAATTTTAGCTGATGAGTCTAGTGATATATCACATAAAGAACAACTAGCTCTTTGTTTGCGTTATGTAGATCAATCAGGAAGGCCATGTGAGCACTTTATTGGAGTTGTTCATGTAGGTGATACTACCTCTTTATCACTTAAGAATGCAATTGAAGCTTTACTTGCTAGTCATGGATTGATTGTGACTCAAATTCGTGGCCAAGGATATGATGGGGCTAGCAACATGAAAGGGGATATTAAAGGACTGAAAACATTGATCATGCAAGAGTCACCTTCAGCTTATTATATCCATTGTTTTGCACATCAACTCCAACTAGTTCTTATTGCTGTTGCCAAGGGAAATGCTGACTGTGTGAGTTTTTTTGATCAAGTATCTATTTTGCTAAATATTGTTGGAGTTTCCTATAAACGTCATGATATGCTTCGAAATGCAAGGCTTGAGAGTATCAGGAAATCACTTGATTGTGGAGAACTTGAAACTGGTAGTGGATTAAATCAAGAGATGGGTTTGCCTAGGCCTGGTGACACTCGATGGGGTTCTCATTTCAAAACTGTATACAACATCATTGTTATGTTTTCGATAATTCATGATGTACTCATTGATCTTGGAGATGATAGCTCATATAAGGATGATTGGACAAGAATACATTATGTGCTCGGAGCATTCGAGTCTTTTGAGTTTGTTTTCTTTGCACACTTGATGGTTGTTATTCTTGGATATACAAATAAATTATCTCAGTGTTTGCAAAGAAGGGAACAAGATATTCTTAATGCCATCTCACTTGTTAATGGAGCCAAGGACAAAATACAACAACTGAGGTCTAATGGCTGGGTCCAATTTCTTGAGAGGGTCACTTTGTTTTGTCACAACCATGGTGTTGATGTTCCTTCTATGGATGGTAATTATGTTCCTTATGGGAAATCAGCAAGGTATGCTCGTGCTAGAAACCAAACAAATGATGATCACTTTAGAAGAGAAGTATATATTGGTGTCATCGATCAAATTAGTCAAGAGCTTGATAATCGGTTTGACGAGGTTAACATGGAGTTGCTTTCTTGCATGTCAGCCTTCAATCCTTCAAACTCGTTTGCTTCTTTTGATGCACAGAAGGTACGGAGACTAGCTCAGTTCTACCCTCATGATATCCCGGGAAATTATTTGCTAAAGCTTGAAATGCAGCTTGATAATTACATTGCTGACATGAGACGGGATGATAGCTTCCAGGGCCTAGAGAGTCTAGTTGACCTCTCAGTTAAGCTTGTTGAAACAAAGAGGCATAAAGTGTATGATATGGTTTACTTGCTTCTAAAATTGGTATTGGTTCTACCGGTGGCGACAACAAGTGTTGAAAGAGTGTTTTCTGCAATGACTATAGTGAAAACAAAGTTAATAAAGAAGATGGGTGATAGTCTCTTGGATGACTGTCTAGTCACATACATTGAGCGGGATATGTTCTTCCAAGTGGATGAAAATGATATAATTGATACTTTCATGTCCTTAAGGAATCGTAGGCCAGAAAAGTCAAAGAAGTAGTACTGTAAGTTTCTTTTATGCATATTTCATTCAGATAACTATATGGTGTTTTGAACTATTCATATGGTATTTTTTACATACTTCCAAGTTTCAACCCAAATTTTCAACCATATAGTATTTCCTGTGTATATATACTGTATTCAATGCAAATTTACAATTATTTATTGATAAATTAGTGAATACTTTTAGATAACAGGACATTATTTTTTTTGGTATGGCATACCCACTAGTAAAATCCTAGGTCCGCCACTGCGAGGGACGAACATATGGATATTAAATAATACCAAGTGCATAGGTCCTCTAGAATAAAGTTGGGGTTTCAACTTGCAAGTTTGTTCAATGAACTTGTCATGTAGTATCATTGTCAACCTTTTCTTGCATGTTTTCTCAATATTTCGATCGAATGGACCTTACAACGATGAAATACTCGTGGAAGTTAGCGATGCAAGTTGAGAATAAAACATGTATTGCCAAGCTGTTTTATTAGTTCGTACTTTTAGGATAGTTGGTTATGCATTAATTCAATATGGTATCAGATCCAAGAGATCATAAGTTCATACATTATTTAAAAAGATTTTGCGATTTATTTCAAAACTAGACGTGAGGAGTGTTATGAATATAATATTATTTTTTTACCCTTTTCTATCATTTTAGACTTTAAAATTAGTTGACTAGTGCATCGGTTTAATCAATTTAATAACACATTATTATTGGTGGATTTTCTATCCTTCCAACATGGGTTGCTATCCGAGCATGATAACGAGTCGCTACCCTTTAGGCTGGTCACAGTGGTATTATATTATTAGTATCATGTATATAATACTAGTGATGGTATTATCTCTATAATACATGTTACCATGTTGTAGCATCATATATTTTTTATAATATTTATTATTTTGTAGAATCCCGGTGCAAAATTATGTATAAGATCTATTTGATATTATATTTAGTTTTACGTCCGTCCTATGATATTGTAACTACCTAGGATACAACTATCCTCAAAATAGGCTTTCGCCCCACTATATTAATATAGCAACCACACGATACAAACGAGAGTCTCGAAACAAAACAAAAATATTGGGGCAGCAGCAAACACACGCCGAAAGAAAAAAGGACAAAACAAAATGAAGACAAAGGCGGATCGACTAAGCGACGGTGACATGTATCCGTTGCGCCCTCCGAGAGATTACCACCATGCTCCTAGCACCAAATCGTCATGTACCAAGCAGCACCTTCAGGAAGGAAAGCGACAACGCAGCTGCCCGGACCAGCATACTAGTCCTAGATTTCCCTAGACACATAGAGGGAAGTGGATATAGGGTAACCATGACGCCCTCCAGGAAGGGATGGTGCCACCTGAAGGCGGCACCGCGTCGGTGTCGAACGAACAGACAAGGATTTTTCCCGAAAAATCCCTATCCACAACCCCGGGCGATCATGCACAAGAGCCCCACGAGGTCGAGGCCTCGACACCAATAAACTCGCCGCCCACCAGCATGCGCCACTATGATCACGAAGTCGCCATCGCCGTCTCACCGGAGATACCATCACGAGGTTTGCAAAACGGGGACTGGTAGTAGATTGAATTGAGGCCAACAACACCGCGGCCACGTGGGAGGGTACTGCTTCCACCGCCAAAGCCGATAGTCTACCGGACACGGCCGGAGGCACACTAGTCCCAATTAGGCCCAATCGGATCCAATAGACCCGTAAAGCCCCCGCGGAGGCACACCAGTCCCAAGAGGATCCAGCCGGGCACAGATAAGGCTCGTAAAGCCTACCGCCACGCTGCAACAGGCCAGCCGCCGTCGCCGCTACACCCCTGTACGAGCTACACCACACCACAATCTGCAGAACATGATGCTCGAAGGACAAGCCCGCCCACCATGACCCAGATTGGGCTAGAAGGGACCAGATCTGGGCCGGAGGGGGTACAGCCATTGCTGCCCCTCAGCAAGCCGCCGCTGCCCCTCAGCAATCCCTCGCTGCCCCTCAGCAAGCCACCGCCCCGTTACGCTACACCGCCCCACAGCACTGCGTCCGCGCCGCCGAGCCGCCACCAACCAGCCTGGGCCGACCTCTGCCTCCCTGAGTACAACGTCGCTGGGAGGAGAGACCCCGACCTCGCCTCCATGCGTCGGGAAGAAGCAGTCTGTCGTCGCCAGCACCACCTAGGCTTCGCTCGACCGCCCTCTGCCGGCGGCGGCGATAGGGGGAGGAGGAGGAGCAGCGGACAAGGAGGAGGTCGGGGATGCGCTCTATCGCCTCGGGGAGCGACAGGAGCTTGATGGGTTTTTTCTCCCTATGATAAAACTATCACCTCTCTCAACATTAATTACAATGGGGGTACATAGGTGGTATCATACATTTCATGAATGAAAAAGTCTAACGTGTCAATGTAGTTAACGATGAGAGAGACGATAGTAGTATCATGTGTAGATACGGTATCATAGCTCGTAAAAATAGAAAATTTAGTGTAAATAAATCTTATACACAAATTTGTATTAAGATTATACAAAATAAACATTGTAGAGATAATATCATACACTAGTATCATATACATATAGTACATGATACTGCCGATGATATCCCTACTGTGGCTAGCCTTAGCTCGGGTTAAATATCACGCTTATGCAAATTTTTACTAACATGCATCGTTAGATACATTATATTCGATGGGACTGGGCTATTAGACATGTAACACTGATACTGTATACATATGATGTACTATACGTACATATTCTTGTACTGTCACGTGAGGAGCTTTTCCTCGCCTATATAATACAAAACCGATACCTCGAGACAGGTAATCGTTCTATCCAAAAAAAACAGCCCGCAGATGAGCATGCATGTACGGAGAAATTCAGATGCATGCCATCGCACTAATCAAATGATGCAACCGAAGTGCTGACGACGATGCAGGTGGAGGAAGGCAATGAAAATTATGTTTTTCTAATTTCTTTTTCAAAATTTTATCTATGTATTAATAATCATCAACAACAGTATAAATAGATCATTAGACCACTTAGCGACAACTATATAGACACTAGCATAAGCCAAAGGCGCGTCCCTGTCTTCACCCCCTCCATCACTGGGACCGAGCAAAGTTTATCGTAGAAGAGTTTTATTTAGTACTTTGAATTCCCTCCATTTTAAAAAGATCAAAAGAAGGTAGCATACTTATGAAATTTTTATTAGCCTGTTTCATTGGATATTTCTCACTCCGATACAAAAATATAAGACTTTTTTTTTCTAAATTGCATGAGACGTTTTTTAGCATTTAGTGTATAAGTTTGAAGCAAAATGAGTGAACGTATATAATAAAAGACATTTAGATACACGTGTTTTGAAAATGTTAAAACATTTTACATTTTGAAATGGAGGAGTACATTATACTCCCTCTATTTCAAAATATAAGATATTTTATTTTTATGAAGCAAATGGATCTAGACATCTTTTAGTACGTAGATTCAGAGTAAACTTACACACTAAAAATAGGCTAGATACATTCGTTTCACAAAATCTAAAACATACTTAGATAAGAACGCGGCAAAATAAATTGGAGTAAGAGGAGCATGCATATTTGCCGCGAAAGTTCCACTAGAGCTGACATTCTTCATATATAATCCATATGATGAATTCCTCCCCGCAAAAAAAAATCCATCTGATGAATTCTGACTGGGATTCAAGATCCGAGTTTTATTTTATTGATTTTGTAAAGGTTTTTTCTTTTGAAATGTGTGGCGCGACTAACGAGGATTATCCGTGCAGTGTAGGTCGCGGATCAAGGGCCTTGACCGCCCCGGTCCAACGCGGCGACCCGTTCGTCGGCTGCTTTCACTCCCCACCGCCAACGACCACCTAGCCCGCCCATCCATCCCCCATCTGTTCGCACATCTGAATCAGTGCGTCACTACGTTACGTGGCACGGTGGCAGTCCATTCTCGCTTTCAGTTGGTGCCGGTGGACGAACGCGCGAAGCCCCGCGTGCCGCTCCGACTATGTTGGCCTTGAACGCTTCCAGTGTTGGCCTGGTCCGGATACATGCATGGTCCGATACATCCTCGCCATCTTTTTTTTTTTCGAATTCCTACTCAGTAGGATTATAATTAGTCTACAGAATGTCCTGCAGAAATGCTCGATTATAATTGATCCACAAAATATTTGGCCTGGTCCGGATCTGGCACTATCGATCATAAAGCCGTACGGAGAAGGCGGCTTCATTTCTCGGCACGTGTTGCACCTCCTAAAGAACATGTTATTACTCCCTCCGTTTAGAGATAAGTGACTTGCAATGTCTAGATTCACATATATCTAAATATGTTTTTGTGTTGATACATACGAATGTAAACAAGCCAAGTCGCTTATTTTAGGACGGAGGGGGTACAAGTTACAAGAGCCGCCGATATAGCTTAGAGCATTTCACTCGTACTCCCTCTGTTTCAAAATATAAGATGATGTCTAGATACAATTGTTTCACAAAATCTAAAATGTTTTATATTATGAACCTACGCACTAAAAGATATTTAGATATATTCGTTTTCACAAAAGCTAAAATATCTATATTATGAAAAGGAGGGAATATTAAACTGAGAAGTAACGAGATGACCACAAATCAATCGCTACAGAAAACACTGGCTGGGCCGTTGGCAGGTGGCACACAACCGTCAGCTTAGCCTTGTCGGCAAAGGATCCATCGGCATAGCTAAACCAGCAGTCGGCTTAGGTTTGGCGCCTATATCGACGGTTTTAGCATGGCCGTCGGCTTATCCCGGCCCTCGGCACAAAAAGTGACGGCACGTCCGTCTGCCGGCGTCTGGAAGCTATGCTGATGTCCAAGCTGTCGGTTTAGCTTGCCACGCACCCTTATCTAGATGCACGCCTAGGAACAAAGACTTTGTCTAGGAGCTATAACTACAAAAATATCCCCGTGCCCGATGGATTTTTGAGACGACACAAGAAAAAAGTACCTGCAAAAGTTGGATGCGTGGCGGATGAGCAATCGCGACATCACTTTGTCGCGGCGGCCGATAATATACCGTGGTACCCACGGTAGCGGCGGATTTTGGTGTCGTGGTACATGGCTGGGAAAGGCGGCGGTTTTTTGCGCACCGCTTTGCCCCAACGGAGGCATTCCCAATTTCTGTGGTCCATTTCAAACGCCATTAGTTGTTGATGCCCGCTAGAGAATAGTCAATCACAGCCTGCTAACTGGTTAGGCTTGTGTAGGTGACAGGTGCGGACCACCACTGTTTGCCGGAGATTGACGTATGGGCTCTGTGAACAAATTTGGCCCATGTTATTGGCCGCACGTGTTATACTGCCCATAAAGCAAACACTACATCTCACCAACAGCCCACCCTGTTTCGTATATAATACAAGGAGTTCTTAGTCCCACTCTCTCAACTCCTCTCTCTGTACGGCGTCACGCCCACTCTCTCGGCAAGGCAAATCCTAGATATGAACATAGTCATTTCCAAAAATATTCTAAGATCTCACCAACTCCCATCTCTAACTGTCGGCCTTCCAAATTTGGTGATGCCTCACAAGCACTGGCTCCACGCTGGAGTCCTCCGAGCCTAAGGTTCTTTCTCAATCAGTTTGATATTGTATCTTGTTCTTTCTCTAATCGATTTGATGGTGCATCTTGTTCTTTCTCTAATAGATTTCATGGGATATTGTTATTTCTCTAATCGATCTTGATATGGGTATATCTTACAGGTACTCGAGATTAGTCTATACGGTCCAGCCCAAGAAGAGTCCACGACGCAAACGGAGCTTCGGGTGGCCCACAGGGACACGACTTTTTGAAGAATACGGCAAAGAAAAGATAGAAACTTAAAGAAAAAACCCTAAACTGTAACCGACTCAGCCTGCTATCCCGAAACCTAGCCTCACTATATAAAGGCTAGGAGGGGGCGGCGAGGAGGATCAATCCATAACCCTAGCATACACCTCACCAGATTGCATCTGCACATTCCTTTTAACTTTCGACTCCCTAATAATGAAGAGCAGACAAGAAGGAGTAGGGTCCTCTTCGAGGCCTGAACCTGGGTAAAACCTCGTGTCCCCCTATGTGTTTGTTTGCTAGCCGATCGATGCCTCCAACACTCCCCACTTTCTCGAACCTAAGTCTATCAACGATGGACATTGATGAGTTAACCCCTCGTCAGATCTCCTATTGCATCTTGTTCTTTCTCCAATCGATCTGCAGTTGCATCATGTTCTTTCTCTAATCAATCTGCTATCTCTTTCAGATCCACGGCAACACGGTCACCATAGCTCGTGCGGAGGATTATAGACATGCCTCTGTCGCCGCCGTCGGCATAAAAGCATCCTCGTTCGAGGATGGTGGTCATGTTGCTGCGTTTCTTACAGTAGGGTGTTAGCATAATAGAGAGGCGCTCAAGATTTAGATTAGGTAAATTTCTAAAAAAAATATGTTAGTCGTAGATAGTTTTTAGTTCTTTATTTTCATAATTTGCTAGAAGATAAGTGTAAGAAGTGGTTGCAGTGTAATGTGATGTAATGTGATGTAATAAATATCCTTTCAATAAAATTGAATCTTTGACTTGAATGTAATTAGCTACCTAAATTAATAACTGTAAACTGTTTACTTTTATTAATGGTACTGCAATTAATATCTAGATAGGTGATGTTGTACAGACCACGACATTCGCAATACGTGACATGGCACTAAAGTTCCGCTGTCTTCAGTAATCTAACGTGACACATCCTCTGACGCGCCGTGGTACCGCTAGTTCGGCGGATCATGTTGTGTCGCGCCTAAAAATCCGCCGTCGTTCATGAATCCCGACACAGTTAACCATGACGGCTTTTTTTTGCCACGCCAGCGCGAGCGCGGTGACTAAAGCTATGCATCGGCGCCTATAAGTGCTAGCGCCCAAGCTCTGTGTTATAGTGTGTGCCGACCGTCTACTTATCTTGGACAAGTGGTGGACGCTAGGAGAAGCTACATTGACGGACACATCGTCGACTTCGTCTAGGAGCTATGCCGAATACTAAGGCCATCGGCTTAGCCTGGACTCATGGCGAACCCTAGGCAACGACAGGGGCGCGGAGCTAAGCCGACGGTCATCGGCGTAGCTTCTACGATGCCAGGCGACGATCAAACAAGGCTCGCCAATGCCACGTGGCAGCCACCTAAGTCGATGGTAGTTTACTCGTTTTATACCGACGGTAGCCATCAGCTTAGCTAGAGCTATGTCGATGGCCGGATGACGCCGACGGTGACCGTCAACATAGCTCTAGCTTAGTCGACGGTCTTTCTATGTTGATGGTTTTTTTCTAGCCATAGGTATATCGTCGCTATTCCGATAGCCCCTACAATTAGCCGTCGGTGTAGTTTTTGGCTGTCGGTCAATCGTCGTAGCCTGTAGTGAATTATTTCAAAAGGAAAACTCTTGGAACTTATTCACCACTTGTGCTCTTTTTATTCCCGCGAAAGCACTTGTGCTTATTGGTGATGTTTGCTTACTTTCTACGGTTTTCTATAACGGTTTTGTCTTATATTTGGCAGCTTAATCTTGTTTGTCTAGGCTTTCAAAAGTTCTGTGTCTGCCAATGGAGATAGCTGCTAATCAGGTTTTTTTACGGGAATAGCTAATCAGGTTGGTCACGTGGTAATTCAATAGTTATATAAGGTCTGCCACCGGAGTAGGCTGAGTTCCTGGAGGTCACAAGACTGAGTTCGATATCAAGGTTGCCTAGCTAGGGCTAAGAAAACTACTGTACTTACAAGTTACAAGGGAACAATTGCAACGATAAATAATTCTGTATCCGGAGAGCCTTCGGGACCAAGCAGGACCTGTTCAGACATGACACATTTGACGAAGTGTAAACTGAAAGAACATTCACCAGCATGGTCCGACCATGTAGGCCTTGAACGCTTCCAGTATTGGCCTGGTCCGGGTACATGCATGGTCCGATCCATCCCCACCATCTGGCGCCATCGATTATAAAGCCGTGCGGAGAAGGCGGCTTAATTTTCTCCGGACATGTTTACACCTCGTAATAAAGTATTTTACTACGTACAGTACTAAGTAGAAAAAGTATTTTACTACTATAGGAGGCTTGCAGCAACTATTAGTGACAAGATTGCTACTATTGTCATGCAGCGAATGCATTAGTCATGAAAGCACAAGCAATCCGGGATGCAGTTCATCTTTTTTTTGAAACATCATATATATTAGGTCTGCAAGCCGCCTCATTAAAATCTTCCAGTCCCCTTAGATACCCTGGTAAGGAAAAAGAGTGCGTCTGAAACTTGCAGCCTCTCAGAAAAGAATTACATCGTTTATTACATGGGGTTTAATAAAACTAGGAGTATCATGCTCCCAGGCTATAGGAACCTTAGCCTCAAAAGTATGTTTGGCAAGGAAATGAGCTAACGAATTAGCTTCCCGGAAGCAGTGCTGAACCGTGATCTGGCCAATCCTATGAGTAGTAACAAAGCACTCCGCCAAAATCGTCGTGTATGGATTCCAGATCTCAATCTCCCCATTGTAAGCTTGTGCCATCTCAAGTGAATCAGTCTCGACAATAACAGGGACACACCCCAGTTGGTCAATCAACTGTAGACCCTTCAGAAGTGATGTTGCCTCCGCCGTAGTAGCATCAAGAAGGTGTTCCAGAACTTCACTATGTCCTGCAACTGCTTGCCCTTTTGAATTACGCAGAATAGCGCTCGCGGATCCAGAACCATTAGGGATATAGCACGCATCTATGTTTAGCTTATAGGTATTTGCAGGGGGTCTACTCCACTTGACATCCCGGATTACACACTCAGTACTAGCAGCTTTGTAGTTACTGACCAACGCCTGGATCGAGAAGGCTGATAGTTCAGGCTTGGCAATTTTCTCACCTTTTACAAATTCCCGACGCTGCCACCAAATATACCAGGCTTCACATAGAATAGCTTCCCCTAGACCAATATTCGCTAGTCCACCATGATTAACCGTAGCTAGAGCTTTGTTGCAAAGAATTTCCTCCAGAACTACTGAGCCCGACCTGCAAACAACTAATGCTGAATCAATCACATTGAGAAGGCCCAAAGCAGACCACACTTCTTTTGCACGTTTACAGGTAAACATCAGATGCCTTATATCTTTCGCCCCCTGCAAGCAAACCGGACATTGGCCAGAGACTGGAATATGTCTATTTGCGAGGATCGAATACCCAGGGACAATACCATGCAGCGCCTTCCACCCGAAGATTTTTATCTTGCTCGGTAAATTCAACTTCCACAAAATATGCCACATCGGATTGCGTGAAGAAGAACCAGTTTCACTGTTTGACATTCTCTTACCATGACAATGGTTCCACTCAATGTAGTATGCTGACCGAACTGAGAAAGAATATGTTTTTGTACAATGACACGCAATAAAATCCTCATTGTGGTTTATGCTCAACGGGATCCTCAAAATCCTTTCCACGTCCAGGGGATGAAAGTTATCCTTTATTTTCTCCTCATCCCAGCTAAAAGAGTCAGCGTCAATAAGCTCATTTACCGTTCTTAAAGTAATATTACCTTTTGGGGTTTGAATCTTTCGGTCCAGGCTGCTAGGGATCCAGTGATCATCCCAAATATTAATCTTCTCCCCCGACCCTACTCTCCAGATATGCCCCCTTTTAAAGGTTGCAAGCCCCGCAATAATACTCTGCCAGGTGAACAAAGAACCTTGCTTTGGCCCAACCTTCAATAGATTTTCATCCGGATAATATTTAGATCTGAGAACCTGAGCACATAGAGAATCTGGGTTAGTTATAAGTCTCCAGCTTTGCTTTGCCAGCATTGCCAGGTTAAAAGCATGAATATCTCTGAAGCCCATTCCTCCAATTTTCTTCGGTATACACATTTTTCACCAAGCCATCCAGTGCATGCGATTTTTTTCCTCAGTGTCACCCCACCAAAAGGCCGCTATAGCATCAGTTATGTCCTTACACAAGCTCAATGGGATCTTAAAGACATACATAGCATAAACTGGAATAGACTGAATAACTGCTTTCAATAAAATCTCCTTACCACCCATAGATAGGAATTTTTCTTTCCACCCCTCCAATCTCTTGATAATTCTTTCCAATAAGTAAACAAAGCTCTCACTGTGTCTTGTGCCAACAAGAGCAGGAAGTCCAAGATATTTATCGGAAATCGCTTCTGTCATAATATTTAGTTCAGTACATACCTCAGCACGGACGGCAGGATCCACATTAGGACTAAAGAAGATGCTACACTTTGCCTGACTTACCAATTGTCCGGAGCTTGCACAGTATTGATCAAGAATCTGTCTCAATAAGGTTGCATTAGTCATATTAGCTTTCATAAGGATTAGGGAATCATCAACAAAGAGCAAATGCGAGACTGATGGGGCATTTCTGCAGACCCTAACACCTTCCATACCACGAACCTCCTCTCTATGAGCCAGAAGACTTGATAATCCTTCTGCATAGAGCACAAACAAATATGGAGATAAAGGATCCCCCTGGCACAAACCCCTGCTGGGTGTAAATGACTTGGTTTCTTGGTTATTGAATCTGATCTTGTAAGTCACCGACCTGACACAACTCATCAACAAATCCACAAAATCATTGTGAAAACCTAACTGAGTCATCATATTCTCCAGGAAATTCCACTCCACCCGGTCATAACCTAACCGATCAACAAATCCCCATTTTCCTTTTTTCTTATTCTCTATTGTGTGAAGGCTTTCATAAGCTAGCAGGACATTATCAGTGATCAATCTTCCTAGGACAAAGGCACTTTGTACAGGCGATATAACATCATCGAGTACATGTTTCAGTCTAAAAGCAATCATTTTAGAAATTACCTTGTACAAAACGTTGCAAAGGCTGATTGGTCTATAGTGGGTAATTCGCTCCGGGGCTTCAACCTTGGGAATAAGGATAATAACTGTGTCGTTCCATCCTGGGGGAACATTTTTTTATTATTGATTGCCTCAAGAACTTCATCTGTAATCGCTTCCCCCAAAATATTTCAGCATTTTTTTGAAAAACACGGCATGTAAACCATCATCCCCGGGGGCCTTCATGTCTCCAATTGAGAAAAGGGCTTTCTTTACCTCTTCAGTAGAATATGGCTTCATCAGCTGTTCATTCATTGGAGTAGTCACTTTTGCTATAACTTTAGAGAGAAGATCTGGATCCGGCTCATCGATTTCTGTTGAGAACAGACCTGCAAAATACTATGAAATCATTGTGTTAAGGGAAGGACAGCCTTCATGCCAGTTACCATTATCATCCTTGAGCTTTTTAATCATATTCCTTCTCCTCCTCTCATTTGCAAAGTTATGAAAATAAGTAGTGTTTTTGTCACCGAACTGTAACCAGTTAAGCCTGCTATGTTGGGCCCAGTGAATTTCCTCCTGTTCGAGTAGCTCTTCAATCTTCCTTGCAAGCTCACGCTGTTGCAAAATGCTGTCATCTGTAAGCGGCTCCGATGCCACCTTTTCCAAATCCTTTTGGGCATCTCTTATTTTCCTTTTTGATTTCTGCAATATTGTTTTGTCCCATTTGTGCAACTGCTTATGGACAAAAGCTAGTTTTCCCGCCAGCGAGCCGTTTTGAGTTTGCGGCCCGGCAAGCTCCCAAGATTCTTCCACAACCTGACGAAATCTGGGCTCTTTGAGCCACTTGGCCTCAAAGCGCGTCACATTAGGACTCGATATTGGGTGGGCATTTTCGATGTCAAATTCCATGAGGATGGGCCGGTGGTCAGAACGACTGTATTCCATGTTCTGTAGCGTAGCATCCCCAAACCTTGTATTCTAGCTATTATTAGTCAACACTCGATCTAACCTCTCCCTGATCCTTCCTCTATGGCAAGTGAATTTGTGTCCTGTAAACCCGAAATCAGCAAGGTTACAGTCACTAGGAGCATCCCTGAAGTCTTGCATAAAATGACCCGGCCTGGGGTTTCCACCTTCTTTTTCAAAAGGATACAAAATCTCGTTTAGGTCGCCCATTACAAGCCATGGCATGTTTGAAGTGACATTCAGATCACGAAGATATTGCCAAGATAAATGCTTGTCCTGCCATTTTGGTTCACCGTAAAAACCCGTAAACCGCCAGACATTCTCCACGCCAATACCAATCTCAACATCAATAAAGTTCCTCGATTTTTGTTGTAACGACACTTGTACTTCTCTTTTCCATAAGAGTAGTAGACCCCTACTTCTGCCATCACTAGAAACAACCTCCTTGTAATCCATATTCAGTTTCCTTCTTAAACACTCTGCCGGCCACTCCTCCAGATGAGTTTCAGACAGAAATAAAATATCCGGGTAGCTCCGTTTAAATAAATTTAGCAGAGCCCGGATAGCCGCAGCCCCTAGAAGGCCACGACTATTATATGCTAGGATTTTCATTGCTCCCGGACAGCCCCCTTCTTGAGAGGCGTCGATATCAGTTTTGTGTTTACAGAGTCATCTTTCAAATCCTCACCCTTCCTTGATTGTTTTGGGTCCCGTTTTGACGACGGGCTCATATTATTTGTCAGACTCCCAACCAAATTTTCAGTCATAGAAGCAACCGTGCCAGGCGACACCAACGGCAACGTAGTCTGACCCATGACAGCACCTCTCTTTTTGTTTTTTTCCACATCATCCATCTCAAGATCATCCATACTCGGTTCAGTGGCCGCATGAACTTTTTTCGGCGTGAGGGCATCTTCCATGTTGTAACTAGGGCGATCATCACCACCCCTCCCAGAGAATCCACCTCTACCACGTCCACTTCCCCTACCTCGAGAAGGCCGTCCACCTGAACGAACTGACCAGCCAGCACGCAAATTCTTGAAGATTAATGCTTGTGGAGAATGGATGCCATCCCCGTGGTCCTTATATTCATGACCTAGATGGCCACACACTTGACACCAATTTGGAAGCTTTTCATATTTCACTAAAAACAGTTCTCTCTTATTAGCCCTTATCAGCGATACCACAATTTTCAGAGGTTTTCTAACATCCAACTTTACTTTTGCACGATAAAAGTTACCCTCAAATCATTTGAGGCACCTTCAGCTGTCAGGAAGATCCCCACTTTGGAAGCAAGGATTTCAGCATAGGGACATATCTGATTGGGAGATCATGAATCTGTATCCAAATGTCAATGAAGTTGAGATCAATCGTTGAGGGTTTAGTAAACCCATCCCACGACACAATGACCACTGGGTTACCCCTGAAGCCCCAAGGTCCTCCTTCCATGACCCTCTCCCAGTCACTCAGACACTCAGACTGAAAAGAGTGGAGATTACTCTTTAAGGTTTTTGTATGCACTTCTCTTGCTAGGTCCCATGCCGACCGCATGTTCTTATAGAACCAGAAACTTGAATAGTCCTCATCCACAACAACCCTAGCAATGGCGAGCCATCTGGTCGCCTCCGGGGGTAGCTGATCCTCCTCCTCGAAGATTACATCGTCTAGATCCTCCTCCTCAAGGCCAAGCTGTTTCATCATTGCTTCCAAGCTTCCATCGCCTCCACTCGGAGAATCACCATCCAGATCCGTCGCCATCAGAGACCAGTTGGCCACCACGGCAGATCCCTCGAGAAGCCCAACGTCCACCTCACCCGAGAACCGAGGCCGAAGTACCCGGGAGTCGCAAGCGAGGGAGGACAGGGGGATCAGGAAGGAGAGAACTCAACGACAGCGTCGTCACGAGCGCCACGAGAGAAGACAACCCTAACGTGAGGGAAAACTCTAAGTTAGTTCTCGGGGATGCAGTTCATCTTGCTATGGAAAGAAACTGTACTACCAAGTTCTAGAAATTGAGACGCATGCCCAAGAGGTTTTGAATCTGATAGAAAATTCTGGCGATGGCAAGTCTGAAATTGCGAGCATGAGCCAGGAAATCAAGGAGCTGAGTGGGAACTTTACTAGTCTTAAATTTTCTTTTGTTGGGAGGCTAGCCAATGAGGCTGCCTATTACTAGGCCAAACATGCTAGTTTAGTTAGAAGGAGGTGTTTGTGGATCAATTTCACACCACCTTTCTTAGTTGATATCCTTGCAAAGGATTGCAATCCCACCATTTGAGAAATAAATCTCCTTAATTTCCAAAAAAAAGAGAGAGAATGCTACTGCTGTAACAATTTAGAAGATCCACCGATAGAGCTTAGAGCATCTTCAGCGACACCCTCCAACGGTTGGCCGACAAGTGCGCCGATAGTGGCTTTGGGAAAGGCTGTCCAGACTGTCGGGGGGTTTGGGGAAACACCCGGCGGGCCCCAACTATCTACCCCAAACAATTTGGGCCATGAAATTTTATTTTTTATAGATAATCTGACTAGGATTACATCTTTTAATTTTAGAGAATAAAAAATACTTAGGCTTCCAGCATCAAAGTTGGCTCTCGTCATCGCCGTCCTTGCCTCCACGGCCTCGTGGTGCCTTTGTGCTGCTGCCTAACGCCAGTGGAGCCTAGCCATGGACATGCACTTTTTGTATAGGGCCGGCACCGCATTACGCCGGTTTCTCTCCGTCCTCTGTGCTCCTTCCACCACTCCCGATTAGGACTCCACCTTATCTCTCGCCCTCATCCCCATCGCCCGTAACTTCGCCAGCACCTCGCCCTGCTCGATATAAGGCTAGAGGAAACGGTTCTCTAGCATTGCTGCTTTGCGTGAGAGCATCCGCGCCTACCTCATCTCGTCGGCGCGGTGTAAGGCCCATGCATGCTGCGAGTGTGATGACTAGATGTCGGCGAGGAGCACCCACTGGTCGATTGGCTCCTCGGCATGCTCGTACTAGTCGCTGAAGTCAAAGTCGTCCTCCTCATCGGCAGCGTCGACCTCCTCTGCCTCTTCTTCAACTGCCTGCTCGGGCTGCGGATTCGTATCCAACGATTTGTGTGTGTGTGTGTGGGGGGGGGGGTAGCCTATGTGAGTGGCTGCTGAGAGTGAGTCCAATCGGAGGGAAGGTGAAGAGGCATGGTGAGTGTTGCGGTGGGTCGTCTCCACGATGTTCCGGCAGGAAGTGGGCGGGAACTCGATGGAAGCGGGAAACGGGGGCGGGAAGCGATGGGAAACGAAACGAGCGACAGGAAGGTGGGTGGCGGAGGCGATGCGACGCCAGCATCAGGAGGCGAGCCGCCATGGCCCGCGCGTTCTGTTGCTGCTAAAGAGCCTCACTCGGCCTATCCAATGTGGCGCGCCGATAGCCTAGCCCGCCCCTACGTTCCAGAGGACATAGGCGTAAGGGGTGCCACACAGATTGATGGGCGGTCCAATTAGCTGACAGCAGTTGGGGCACGCCGGTGCGCAGGACGTTTTTGGCCGCAACCCCCAAAGCTTGTTGGGGTGTGGGTTAGGGACGACGGTGGAGATGCTCTCAGAGCATTTCAGTTGTATTAAACAGAAACTTAGCGGCATGACTACAGATTAACCGTTTCAAAAGATAAACGCAGTACTTATTTATCACTTGTGCTTATTGGTAAACTGAATAGTAGCAAGATGACTACAAATAAATCGTTTCAAAAGAGAAACTAAGAACTTGTTCATCACTTGTGATTGTTGGTCATGTTGTCTTATGTTTTATGATATTTTTTACTCAAATTTGGCAGCGTAATATTGTTTTTTTGCATGGAGGCCGCTTAATATTGTTTGCCTAGGTTTTGAGAAGTTTTTGGGTTTGCCACGGGAGATAGCTAATCACGCTTGTCACGTGGTAACTCACTAGTTATATACGCTGAGAGCGTGTTTGGTTCCAGTACGAGTATTTTTCCCTGCATGCAAGTTGCACGCGCAGGGATTGCACGCGCGGATCCGCGACTGAGCCAAATTCCCCCCTTATTTAGTTCCCAGCATTGACACTGTTAAGGACTTGTGAAAAATTGAGGCCATGTAGTTTCGTGGGATGTATTAGGCCCCGGGAGAAAGAAATGCGCATGTTTGGTTTGAGCTATCTCATGTGCTCTGGTAACTTCTTCCCCAGATGGTGAGCTCACCACACATCACGACCTTTTAAACATAGCAAGCACACACCATAAATCTCACATCATAAACAGTACATAAACATTGTAGCAACATCACGATATAAGTTCACAGCAATCGATGCCAGACAACAAAGTACTCAGCAAAGATCAGAGGTCGATCATGGCAAGGGCTAGATCATGCTCCGGGCACTTCTTCATGACTTCAGTCATGGTGTAGTTGAAGATGGTGACCTTGAACAGGTCATCCTTCAGCATCTTGAAGGTCAAAAAGTACCCGATCTTGACCTAGTGTGCAATGGCGAAGCCTGGCCACCCCTGGTCAAGGAAGATCCTGTCGCCGACAACCCAAAGCTTCACCATCCAGCTGCATCCGGTGTTCATCTTCAGCATGATCGTCCTCGGCACATTTCCTAGGAAAGGCCTAAAGCCATCTAGGATTGACAGCAGGTCTAACACAGGTGCCAAGATCACCTTGGCAAAATGGGTTGGACCTACCTGGTCATGGAAGTGCCCTATCTTGAGAGGCCTGCCCCTCAGCCTCTTGCTGCCACTGCCCTCACCACCATCGTTCCCCCTCTTGGAAGCACTACCCTCAGAAGCATCTCTGGAGCATGCTCCTGCATTGCTGGGGAGAGAACCTCCAATCAACGTCTTCGAGCGCTACACCAAAAATCAACACATGTGATGAGACATGAACAATGAACATACCACATGTGATCAGACATGAACAATGAACATAACAACGGTGATCAGACATGAACAATGAACATAACACATGTGATCAGACATGAACAATGAACATAACACATGACCTCATATGCTATACCACAGAGGAAAAGGGATGCTCATCATGACCAACAGGAATGAAAAATGAATTTAGTTAACACACAAAATTTTTTATGAAGAGGATCTCCTTGCATGTCATTGTGGTACTTACTAATAATCAGCCAAAGGAAGAAACAGACGGCCAAAAATTTATGAAACTGGTTCATAATTACTAGCACAAACAAGGTAGACCTGGTGCTAGAGGGAACCAGAGGACGTACACAACCTAATTCTTTGTGCATACCATCCAGTTCCTATAGCACCAGCTCTATGAACACATTGTGCTAGGTGTCATCACAAGCTACGTTCATAGAATAAACAAACATTGCCTCATAATACAAAGCTTTGACAACATGAAGCGATGATCATACAGAATCAAGTTCCATCACCTTGAAATGATGATAGAACCAGGTTCGAAATATCATTGCTTCCATTTCCTTGCGGTGCATATTTAATCATTGGCAGTCGTATGAATAGACAACTATTTTTTGTGCCTCATATTAGGCATTGTGTGTCCAAGATCGATCATAACAGACATGCTATCAAGAAACCTATTGAGATCTTGGCCACATAAATTAAATTAATCATCGGCCGAACAATAAGAACATGAAGAGTGATGTGAAAATAATCGATGCCTCATAAAAGATGTGCGCACATACAACGGGAAGAGGACTCTATACTACCTAGTACAATGCACAACATAGTTTATTATAAACGATGCAGGTAGTACAGACTCACTCCCCGGTGTGATTTGGTGATAGTTTTAATCATTAGCCTAGAACAAGAAGATGAACAGTGAAATCTGGCCATTAATTTTCCCCAATTTTTCCAATCGGACGGAACCTAAGCACAACATCTGCCAGAATCTAGCCAGTAACAAGCGGAATCTAGGCACAACAAGAAAAGAATCTACCCTAACACTTCAAGGTGACCAAAACCAGCAGAAATAGGTACAAATCTACCGTGCATGTCACTCATACTCGGAGACTGAGTCGGCAAAAAATAGATCTGAGCCGCTAAAACCTTATAGAGGTCGTGGTTCGAGGCCTTACTGCCATTGCTGAAGGATTCGTGCTTTAGGTTTGCCGATGAAGAAGAAGAAGAAGAAGCATCCGTAGTCACAGCAGCAGATCCGCTCTGGCCATGATAAGCGCAGTACTCGCCTAGATCTGCGTCCGTCGACTACCTTCGTGGTGGTCTTGGATCTTCCGGTAGGAGAGGAACCACCGACGATGAGAAGGAAGGAAGGCGATTGTGAATGGAGAAAGAGAGAGAGAGAGAGAGAGAGAGAGAGAGAGAGGTGAGGGGATCTATGGCGTGCGTTCTCGATGCGTCGCGTCGTCTCCCGCCCTTCTCCACGCGTGCCCCCGCGTGCTACCGCGCGCACGCTTTTGGCTCCACAGGGCCTGTCCCCGCAAAAACGCCCGATTTTGGCGTTCCTAACGGGCCATGATTTAGGATGGTTTAAGACCGGTGCGATGCGAGCTCAGCCCGATGTACGAGTCTCTAAACGGGCTTATTTCTTCTAGCCCGGTGCAGGAAACGGTCGTGCGACCCACGCCCTGAGTTCCTGGAGGTCACAAGACTTGAGTGGATATGGATATATCATGGTGACATTGGGCTAATAAAAAGGGTCGTGCTACGCGTCCCCCGGGGGATCAAATCGTCCGATCCCCTGGGTCGACAAACGTACGATGCGATCGATCAGGACCATCCGCCCCGGGTCAACGCTTCCCGACTCTCCCCCAGCGACTCTCTCCCAGCGCCAGGCAGGAAAAAAACCACGCCCACTAGAGAGATCTGGCAGCATCGTGTTCCTCGAACTCCCGCTGCCTGCGCCAGCAACAACAGTGCTGATGGACCATCGACCGTGGCGTCGCCGGATAGACCTGAAGTTGCGTGGCCGGAGGTTACCGCCGGAGAAGACGTGGTTACAGCGGTAGCAACAACGGCCATCCCTTGTAGCAGTTCCTTCCTCCGCTTGTAGCAAAAGGCGTCGTCGCCGGAGAGCACACCGTCGCCGGAGAAGATGTGTTGCTGGAGAACTCGACGTCGTGCATCTGTAGCAAGGCTGGTGTGCCTATGTAGCAAGACAGTTGTGTTGATGTAGCAAGCGCTGCCAACTGTTGTAGCAGAGCGTCGCTGCCGGGCGTAGCAGCGCCACCGCCCGTGTAGTAGAGCGCCGCCGACGGCCGTAGCAGCCCCACCACCCTTGTAGAAGATTGCCGCTGCCCTGGTAGCAGAGCACCGCCGCCATCGGTAGCAAAAGCGACCGCCATGGTGTGCTTGCTGAACCAATACAGATAGTAGCAAGGCTGGTGTGCCTATGTAGCAAGACAGTTGTGTTGATGTAGCAAGCGCTGCCAACTGTTGTAGCAGAGCGTCGCTGGCGGGCGTAGCAGCGCCACCGCCCGTGTAGCAGAGCGCCGCCGACAGCCGTAGCAGCCCCACCACCCTTGTAGAAGATTTCCGCTGCCCTGGTAGCAGAGCACCGCCGCCATCGGTAGCAAAAGCCACCGCCCATGGTCGCAGAGGGTCTCCACCCCTTGTAGCAAGCGCCGCCACCTGTTGTAGCGAAGCGCCCGCACCTGTGTAGCAAGTCCGCCGCGCCTCGGTAGCAGGTTCGCCACGCCATTGTAGCAGGTCCGTCGCGCCACTGTAGCAGGTCCACCATGCCCCTGTAGCAGGTCCGTCGCGCCGTTGTAGCAGGTTCGCCATGCCCCTATAGCAGGTCCGCCGCGCCCATGTAGCAGGTCCGCCGCACCCCTGTAGCAGCAGGAAGAACCGGTGGGATCAGTAGTTCGGTGGCGCCGGGAACCAGCAGCGAGAGCCCTTGCGGCGGCGGCGGGATCTAGTTGCCTTCGTGAGAAAAAGTAGAGGATGCGATGGCCTGTGATTTTATTTTGCAGCGCGCTGTTTTTAGAGAGAGAAAGAACAGAGGATGCGATAAGATAAGAACGGTTGTTGGAGCTGGACTCCGTCTGCGCGTGCGCGTGAGAGGAACCGGGGATGAAACGTTTTTATCCCCGGGGGAATCCTATCATTTTCCTAAGAAAAACCACAAGGGACATCGCAAACGAGAATTAATTTTGGCTCCTGAGAACCTTCGGGACCAAGCAGGACCTGTTCAGAAAAGACACGTCTTGACGAGGTGTAAACTGAAAGAACATTCAGCGGGGTAGAAAGCTGCAGCTCAGCTACTGCGTCTGCAGACCTCAGCAGTGACCGGAGTCTTGGGTTTCTTGGGCAGTAAAATTCCCCGGTCACCCCCCGCCATTTTTTTCCACATCTCTCGGGGCCAATTCAACTCCGAGGTTTCGGTACATATAAAAGAGGGAGCAGTGACCTCCCCTGAGGTGTGCATCCACAGCCGTCTCTCACATTCGAACCCCAATTCCGAAGATTTCGCTCTGCTCTCGACCCTCGAGGCCTCGCTCCTTCAGCGCTTCCTAACCCCCCCTTGACAGAAGTTTCCAGCCCTAGCCTGGATCTCCACCGCGACATCAACAGGTGAGGGGGAGTTCTTGCTTGGAATTTGGTCGAGTCTTGTTCTTCCGTTGTCTTCTTGCTTGGGATAGGAATCGGTCCATGAAGTGCTATGGCGGAGTTATTTACCCTGTATATCTGAGATTTGAAGCTGTTGGTCTGGGTTCATATTTTCCGGCTGCTTCAAGTTGGTGCTGTGTTCTTCAGTCCGAGTTCTGACCATGTCTCATCAGCAGAATTGTTCCTCTTTTGCCTTTTCTGTACTCACTGTTAACCTGAAACTGACCCTCCGCATCTCTGATTTTTTCAGCAGAAGGTTCAGTTTATGGGATTGTACCGTCGTGCATGGTCTGAAGTACTTGGCACAGAGATCTCCAGCCCAGGGACACACGGAATCAGGATGGTGAACAAACTCCCTGCGCCTTGGGATGAAAAGGAGAAGAACATCACACCCAAGGCACATGGTCAGCAACATCTCTTCTCCAACTCCAAGGGCAGACTGACGCACTCGCTGAGCTTCAAAGAATGGCAAGGAGGAGTGCAGGACGCCACAGGTTCAGTGGAGCTTCAGAGCACGCCGCCGGGACAGATAAACATCGTCGACGACCGGAGAGATTCTTCTGATCCTTCCATGGCGTCCAGCCCAAAAGTTTCATCCAGCCCCAAGTGCGAACTGGACGCTGCAGCCGTGAAGCTTCAGAAGGTTTACAAGAGTTACCGGACCAGGCGAAACCTGGCCGATTGCGCGGTCGTTGTAGAAGAGCTATGGTATGTGTCACTTTCTTGGGCTGTCGAGTATTGGTGCTTGCCTTGGTGGTGGAAGATTCAGAAAATTAAGTTTTGACTCGTTATTTCAGGTGGAAAGCACTGGACTTTGCATCACTGAAGCACAGCTCGATATCGTTCTTCAACGGCGAAAAGCCCGAAACCGCAGCCTCTCGATGGGCGAGGGCGAGGACAAGGGCAGCTAAGGTGACTACTAACATTTGTCGTCTGGTCAAATTTGGGTTCGTGATGCCTTGTGTCTTCATCGAAATCGCAGCTGTATGAACCAATTTTCTTTTGGTGGTTTATTAGGTTGGCAAGGGGTTATCGAAGAACGGGAAGGCTCAGAAGCTGGCATTGCAGCACTGGCTCGAAGCTGTAAGTCACATGCCACTAAATCCTGGCACTAAATTAAGCCTAGCACGTACTAGTGTCCTACTGTCTACTGAGATTATTGCATCTTGTTTACTAATGTTGCCGTTCCATACGTCTGGACAGATTGACCCGAGGCATCGATACGGGCACAATTTGCACATCTATTATGATGTCTGGTCCAAGAGTGAGAGCACAGAGCCGTTTTTCTATTGGTATGTATAGAATTGAGCTTATTATTACACCTACTGTATACATAGGCTTGTAACTAGTGGCAATTTAAGAACCTAGAACTAATAATGTGTGACATGATCGACAGGTTGGACATTGGGGAGGGCAAAGAGATAAATCTCGAGAAGTGCCCCAGGAGTAAGCTTCAGAGCCAGTGCATCAAGTACCTTGGACCAGTATGTTCCTCAGCTGTAAACATGAACAAATAGTATGAGATTTTCAGCAAGTTTATATTCTCGAAACATCATCATCTGATCATTGCTTCTGTGTTTTTTCTATTCTGAATTGCAGCAAGAAAGGCAACACTATGAAGTTGTCGTGGAGGGTGGGAAGCTCGTCTTCAGACAAACAGGGGCTCTTGTGCACAGCTCAGATGACTCCAAGTGGATTTTTGTCCTCAGCACCACCAAGGCTTTCTATGTTGGCCAGGTAGATATACAGTTTATCTTTTCAGTAACGTTGAAATCTATCTATAGAAGTTTATTCAACGGTCAATACAATTGTCTGCCTTGGTTCTAAAGTTTCTGTGTCTGCTTTGACCATGTGCAGAAGAAGAAAGGATCGTTTCAACACTCGAGTTTTCTAGCCGGTGGAGCAATAACGGCTGCTGGAAGATTAGTGGTCAAAGACGGAATTCTCAAGGTATGTTCATATGGACAAAAATAATATATCTACTACTACCATAAGAAGGAACACTATTTTATCTGGTATAGCTGATGCCTGATGGTGTCCTACTATTTCTTCAGGCAATATGGCCATACAGTGGTCACTACCTTCCGACGGAAGAGAACTTCAGAGACTTCATCCGCTACCTTCATGAGAACGGCGTCGACCTCACCGATGTCAAGGTAAAATGCTACTACTACAGTAGATCATACGCACGTGTCACTGGCTACATCATTCTTCATTTCGGAAGAATTGCTACTACAGTACAAGAAGTTACCAGAACTATAACTTATCAGACGTCAATTATGTTTCTGTTTCAGAAATCTGCAATGGACAGAGAAGACGAGTACCAGCTGCTGAGCAAGCTTGACACCGAGACTGAGCAAAATCCGAACAGCAAAGCAGCAGCAGTTGCACCAGCTGCCGCTGAAGATCCCACTGAAATGGAGTCCGAACACGTTCGCACCAGCGACACAGATCACGGAGCCGCTGGCTACGGTGACATGAGCGAGGCCGAGGAAGATGCCGCCGCTCCGGTGGACTCCCACACCACCGACACGGAGGAAGAAGAAGAAGAAGAGCTGACCGGTGTTTCAGAGGAGCGTCCACCGGCAGTCGCCGACCGGAGCGAGAACCACCTGACGTGCCGGTGGTCGACGGGCACCGGCCCACGCATCCGGTGCGTGCGCGACTACCCGCAGGACCTCCAGTCGAGGGCCCTGGAGCACGTCAACCTGTCGCCGAGACTCGCCGGCTCGCCGTCGAGGAAGAGGGACCCGGTGCCCTCGCCGCGCCCCAGCCCCGGGATGATACTGTCGCCGAGGCTCGCATCCGTCGGGTTCCAGCCCCGGACGGTGTCCCTCAAGCTCCCGGAGTTCAAGAGGAGCAGATTGCAGTGAACGATTTCGTTTGTTAAATTGCCTAGTAAGTAGATTAGGAATTTGGAATAACAAGCTGGTCGATGTTTTTTCCTCGAAGGCCAGTGATTCTTTGCAGCTAGGTTAGCTGATCACTTTTCGAGTGCAGTATTGGTCACAATTGGTCAGTTTATAGATACCATGTATTCTTTTATTACATTCTTTTTCAGAAACTGTATTCTTTCGTTAGATATGAACAAAGACATCTCATTTTGACCGAGAAGCAAAAAAAAAAAATCCAACACTGACAAGCTGGGGCGGGAAGCCCGTTTCTTTCCTTTGCTTGGTGGGCCTTTTTTTTGTTTGCCTAGCAGGCGACCTGAGAAATTCTTATGTCTAAGTTACTGACGTCAGCCTAATATTTTTGCTAATTCTCAGTTGCAAGAACTTATCAAATTTATACTAATTTTCAGTTGCAACTAATTAGATTTTTAGTTACAATCTAGTTGCAACTCATGTGTAAGTTTCACGTTGCACGAATCGCGAGGTTAATCCAATGGCGAGAGAGGTGACTGGGACATAATAAGTTCTCAGGCACCTGAGAACTAGCAAATCCGTTTTTGTTAGTGGGTCACTTTTATTTGTCAATAAACTACGCTGATTATTCAACAAAACACTCTCACTTGAGAACCAGAGTGAACAACCGCTCTTCTCCCACCGCTCTCCCCTCTTCTGAGAGTTGACCAAGAGTGGCCGGGCCGAACCCAAGCCATCTCTAGCGGCTTTGTCGGCCGGAGATGGCGAGGGGGAGGCGCCGGAGTAGTAGGTAGGAGTAGGATTAGATTTTGTGGTCGTGTGCCCATAGTATGGAGTAGAGCGTCGATTTTCTTGGGCCAAAATCGTCGCATCTAGGGTTGGTGCTGGATCTTGCTACTGCTCCGATGGTTGGAGCCGGTGGCGAGCGGTGCGGCTACAGAGATCTCCATTAATAAGGCCTTCTTCTTCCCCGCCTTGATCTGGATTTCCGCTTCTTCGAATCCTCTCTGGCTAGCCGACCGTGGCGGCGGGGGGAGAGAGGATGCTGCAGCGGTGTGGCCGGATTGGTAGTGGAGTGGGGGTTCTTCTTCGACTTGGCGTTTCTGCGTGGCGCCAGTCGGTCGCCTCCCTCTTCCTCTACTGTATCACCACAGTGGTGGGTGGTGGATCTGAGGACGGACGCGAGCCCCCTGTCCAATAAGCGCGGTTGTCAGCTTCAGATTAGTGGATGTGGGTCAGCTATGTGGCTCCTGGCCGGCCGTGGCGGCGAGGAGGAGCTACATCTCCATGACCTGAAAGGTAAGGTTATTTCCCCCTTGGCCAGCCGAGGAGGCAAGGGAGGGTGGAGTAGATGCGATTTTTATCCGTCCCTGTTCTGGTGCTTACTCGACCTTCCCTTCTGGGAGGATGTTTGGATTCACCGTCGCTGCATCATCTTCGGCTTCTCCTCCTCATCTCGGGTAGGAGCTCTGAGGAGGAAGCTAGGTTTCTTCGCGCGGCCTCGACGGATCCCGGTTGATCGATGAGGATTCTCTTCGGCTTGTCGTCCCTTCCTGGGCGCTATGGTGGTGAAAGGAAGGGGAAGACCACCACGGAGCAGCTGCAGATATCAGCCATGGAGTTGTGAAGCCACCTATTTCTGTAGATCCAAATCGGAGGCTTTTCGCCAGCCGATTATCCTGGCCAAGAGGCCCTCAAGCTTGCCGGCGACGAATCCTGGTGTTTCTTCAACCTCCACAGTGAGGCCATGTTGTTGCAGAGACGAGATGGAAGAAGGACCTGTTAGTTTTCTTCAGTATCTTTGTAAGGTCCTTTATGTAAAGCGTGTGTTCCTAGTTGTAATTCCATTTTATTTTGGGACCTACGTGAAAATCTGTATCTCCATGGTTTTGTTATAATTGAAGGCTTCCAGCCCCCTGTGGGGCTCTCCTCTATTCAAAAAAGATTATTCAACAAAACAAGTTATTCTTAAACTCAGCCAAAAAATAGTTATTCACAGAAAAAAAGAACTAGCTAAATACTCTTGTAGGGTGCAGCCGTGCATGGAGGAAGGTTTCCTTCACCCCCCTTTTTGTGGAATAAGGTTTCCTTCGCTCTCTTGCTTACAATGCCTAAAGTATCTTGCTTACAACGCCTAAAGGATGGATAGTAGGGTGAGACACGGTTTATCTCGGTTGCAGTCTTACTTGTGATGGAAAAACAACTTGGTTCCAAACCCACTTGCAACTGAAAAAACATCTTCATTGAGCTTCACTTGTAACAAGAAAAATATTGCAGTTGCAATCCACCTGCTACTGAAAATAGTATCACAGTCGCTACCTCGCTTGCAACATGAAAACATTTTTGTTACAACATCACTTGCAACTGGAAAAAAATCTCGGTTGCAACCGAACTTTCAACTGAAAAAACATCTCAATTACAAGTACACTTGCAACTCAAAAAACATCTCAGTTGTAACCCCACTTGTTGGGGATATACTTTCCGGGTATACCCATGGTTATTCACTGACCAGGGTGGCCCACTTCCGGGTTAGAACTATGCTCCACGAGCGGCCCAGTTAGGGAAATAAGATGGAGGTCTATCCGACAAAGGGAAGGCCTAGACGACTTACTGACTTAGGCATGTAGATAAACTTGTAGTCCAATGTGTACTTTGTATTGACTCTGTATCATAGCTGGATAGGATTCTCCTGTAAACCCAAGGTCGGATGGCTATATAAGCCGACCTAGGGGCTAGCCTTTAGGGAACAACCAATCTCAACTCGCACAGGTGATACCGATCATTGTAATCCATTGTAAACCTCTGGCTTTGCCGATATACTAGGTTGCTAGCAGGAGTAGGATCCGGCCACCGTAGTCAGACATGAACCTAGGTAAACTTGTGTGTTCACCGACCCGGTTCACCGTACGTCTTACACCCCACCTTTTCCCACGCCTCGAGGACCCCCTCATGGCGTCCTTGTGTCTTCATCCGACGACTGTCATCGGACTGAAGACAAGTACGCCATGAAGGGGTCCTCGGGGCATGGAAAGATGTGGGGTGTGAGACATACGGTTGTCCGGGATAGTGAGCACACAAACATACCCAGGTTTGAATCTGCCTGCGGTGGATGGATCCTACTTCTACTAGCAATCTAGTAATATGGGAGAGCCGGAAGTACAAATTACAAGAGAGGTTTCGCCTATGCGAGTTGAGGTTATGGTGATTGGTGCCCTAAAGGCTGATCCCTACCACGGCTTATATAGTCATCCGGTCCTAGGGTTACAAGAGAGTCTTATCCGGCTATGATAGAGAGTCGGTTACATAGTACATCTTGGACTACAAGTATTCCTATATGCCTAAGTCGGTAAGTCTTCTAGGCCTTCCCGTAGCTGTTAGGGATTCCAACTTATCTCCCTGATTGGGCCGCCCGTGGAGCACAGCTCTAACCCTAAGTGGGCCACCCTGGTCAGCGAGTCACAGTGGGTATACCCAGAAAGTATATCCCCAACAGTAGCCCCCGGAAGCCTCCAAGATCCAAAGTCAGATCTCATCGTCTAGCTAGATTCTTCTTCGGCTTTAGAATCATGAAGGGTTCCCGAAACTCCAAATAAAAAGTAGGATCTGAGTCTCAAAATGAGTCGGACCTATCAATATCTCATCATGATTTTCCCTTCTCGATTTCAAACTAAGCCGGAACCTGGTCTATTACACATCTTAACATTAGTCAAGGTCTAGTCTTGTCACTGGAAAATATTCTATCAGTGTGGCCGTTGGTGGGTCTGCTTCGCGCGGAACCGAGGCACCGTTTCAATTCATGCATGGAGATGAGGCGGCGTATCCTTTGCGGGGAAGCTGCCCTATTCTTTCCACGATGCGTGGCGCAATCATGTGTGAGTTTACACTAACCTTGGCGCATACGGGGCTATAAGGGGTAAAATCTCCTCATTTTTCTCTCATCTATGATCCTTGCCTTTCTTCTCCCCTAGAAAAACATGCGCCCTCATCTCCCTTCTCTCCGCCCCGAATCCCAACAGCTCCGCCCATCTAAAGTCATTCCTTCTGGCAAGATGGCCGACACATCAAGTTCTAGCGCGATGGCATCGATGGCGGTGGCGGAGGACAAGCGTTGTCACGGGGTCTGGATCCCCTACATTTTGGATCACAAGAAGCTCCGAGGCATTGAGGAGGAGGGTCTTCTCCACACTTGCGAGTGGCGGAGTGGCTTCAGAGAGCCTCTTCCCCCTCCCCAGGAAGACGAGTGGGTCCAATTAGGCACCCATCTTGATCGAGGTTTGAGCTTTCCACCCTCAGAGTTCTTCTCCGAGGTGATTAATCACTATGGCATGCAACTCCATAATCTTCCTCCCAATTTGATTCTTGAGCTGGGCACCCATGTCTCTCTTTGTGAGGGTTATCTCGGTATGAAGCCGAGTCTTACTTTATTCTGGTACTATTTTAGTACTAGGAGAAACTCCATCACTACCGGTGTTCCATACAATACTGGAACCCTTAGCCTAGTCCTTAAGAGAGACCGAGTTTATCCCAAGGTTGTAGCTAGTGAATCAGTGAAGAGGTGGCCGTCTACCTTTTTCTATCACAAGAATAAGCCGGCTCCTAGTAAGCAGGAAAGCTTGGCGATTTTTGTTGATGATGCCGCCGCCCCCCAAGAGTCTTGGGATGCAGAAGGGCCGACTCTTTCTGAAGATTTGATCTGCGCCAATAGGCGGATTGAATATTTGATGAAGCATAAGGGACTGAGGGGATCCAACTTAGTCTATTGCTGGCTAGATCGTCATATTCAACCTCTACAGTACTGTGGGTACCGGCTAATGCACACGGTCACCACCAACAGGAAGGACAACCTGACAATTAACCGGAACCCGATTCCCACCAAGGATTACGAGTCCCGGATCCGGTGGTTGATCAAGGAGTGAATAAACTAGAATATTCCGGTGATCTCCCTGGACATGTTCACGGAAGATAAGCCCCTGACCCTAGTAAGATTTCGGCTGACCCATCTTCCACTCATTTCATCTATATATGTTTATTTGTAATGCTGAGATACTCCGTCTCTCAGCTTGCTGACCTCCCCGAGTTGGAACTAGCTCCTCTTGAGGGATATCCACATGTGGACCTAGTTCCTCAAGAAGATGAAGAGCTCCAAGTGCTACCAGAAGCGCTCACCTAGAAACGTAAAGTTCCGGTTATATCGGCTAGCCCACAAACAATGCCAATCGTCAAGAAGTAAGTTCTTCCATCAGACTTTGTATTTTTGCTCATATTCTTTCTAGGTTGTAGCGATCTTAATCTGTTACTATCCAGAGCTAAATCAATTATAAGGGAAAAGGAAAGCCGGGAAAGGTTCTGTGCTAGCAAAAGTTAACCATAATCTCACCCGCCATTGTGCCTCTGACTCCTACCCCAAACCCATCGTCAGTGTCGGAGGATATTCCGTCTCTGCGCACTAAGGATGTTGTGACTCAATCTGAAGAGATAGTGAACCAAAGTTCACAAAGTAATGTCACCATGGTTGACTCGGAAGCTGATAAGGGTGAACCCTCTAAGGGTAATGATCCCTTAGAAAAAAACCTTCTCCACTGATCCTCTGAAGATCCCTGGTGGTCTCACCAGGAAAAGCGCAGAAGAACTTTGAAAGCTTGCCCTAAATTGCCTTGAAACTAGAAATATTACTGCTAAAGAAGAGGCTCAGGAAGCTGAAGATGTGAAACTTGTCGATCTGCTGGAGCAAGTTTGTCTTCATGACGAGAAATTAAAGGTCGGTGCAGTTATGCCTCCACCTATCATTCCCTTAACTCTCGCTGAGAAGGTTTTTGCCGACATCAATAGTAGCCTCAACAAATTACACCATGAGCATTTCGTAAGTCATTTTTCGACTCCTTTTTATTATGTTTATATCATATCCTCTAGCTCCCAAGCATGAAGTTGGATAGAGACTAGAAATTCGAGTTGATGATTCTATAGGATGCTAAAGAACGAAGTAGTGTAGCCCCCAAGGCTCATGCTGACATTTAACTTTGTTAAAATAGCAGCTCGAGTCTTAGTAGCATTTCTTACTCTGGTTACCATTCTGACTTATAGAAAGTTAATGTATACAACCAGAAATTACTGAAGAACATATGTAACAAGAGGAGAGAGGTTAAGGCTCTCTAGCTTGAAAATTCTCAGTTAAAGGTTAGGAAGGATGATGCTGGAAGTAAGTTTTCTGACAATCTCTTCTCGGATTTTCATTTTAGTCGAATTCGACTAATTTGTATGTCTCACCCTAGGTTTGCTGGCTGAGTCCTTCAAACTTGTGGAAGAAGCTGAAAACTTTAGGGCTTTAGAATCCGAGAATGCTAGCCTGCGCGAGAAACTCCAAAAAATGCAAGAGGACCATGAGCGCAGTGTCAACAACATCCTTAAGTCGAGCAACCATGCCACCGAAGAATGTGATCGGACCATTGCTCGCCAGGATAAAGAAATCTCGGATTTAAAAGCAGAGTTGGATAGGCAGAAGGATACGACCCAGGCCCTTCGGGATGAACTCTGGAGTTTGAGAGAGGACAAGACCAAAGTAGAGGAATCAATCTTCGGCATGTGTATTGCCATTCCGACTTATTTCTTAAGCTTTCCAACTTCTTCAGTCAGATCTTACTAATATATCTCCCTTTTTAGGTCCTCTCAACCTCATGGATGCTTCTTCATCTAAGCCACGCACCAGCCGGCTTGTTGCAGTCTGATATTTGCTTCATGATTTCAGCTAATCTCTTGAAGATATTGGTGAGACCGTTAATCACCCCGACTTAAACAAGCTATTTTCCTTTGAACTGTGTGACAAATCGAAGGATATCCCGCAACTGGTCGAGGATTGGAAAATGTCCTACGCCCGCACAACAACAACAAATGCCCTAACCATGGTAATGAGCTACCATGGAAAGATGGAAATTTGGCAAGTTACCACGGGTTATTTGACTATTGATGAAGATGGCAAGCTTTAGAATGTTGGTGAAATCTGGGATTCTTGTGCCGGATATGCTTGCCATGTAGCCGATGCAACCAACTACGAGAAGCCATATTTCAATTCCATCGAAGTGCCTCTAAGCCCCCAACCAAAGATGATGAATTTCCAGAGAACGATGATGAAGAGATAAAGTCCGATGTCCTAGTCTCAAAAAAGATCAGGGTAACTTGGGTGATGGCACCAGCGAGCCGACAAATCCTTCTCCTTCAACATGAAAATTTGTAAGAAAAACTATGTATTATTCTGAAACAAGCTTTGATGTAATGGTTAAACTTATTCATTTTGCGGTGCTGCTATGTAAGAACTGATGCTTTACTTCTAGCATGTATATATTTTGTTTGGTGCTTGAAAAATTACTTAAGCACTTTTTGTTCATAATTATCGTTTATCTGGCTTTCTGCCACGTCCCTCTCGTGAGCCGGCAAACCTTTAGCATGAAAACTTTGCCGACCAACAGAGCTCAATTACTAAACCAGTTTAAACCCAGAAACAAAGTCGGCCTCCAATACCAACAAACCACTACTCAGAAAATACCTGTGTCTAGCAATCAGGCAAAAACAAAAGTATAATCAGAAAATTAGACTTACACCTAAAGGTAGATTTTATTTAGAATCATAAATCTAACGAGAACAAACATGAGCATAAAATACATTTAAGTATCCTGGGATTTTTGACTATGACATGATCATTCAGAAATAATATGGTACTATTAATCTTCTCAGAAAAACATTGAGGGGACCAATACTTTATTTCACTTTGAACATGTACATTGATATGATTACAAATAAAGAAAATTTTAAGAATAAAATGGACGTAGCTGAGCAATATTCCATGGACGGTCTATCTCATCCGGGTCTGTACTACCTCCAGCTCTCTTTCTCTTCTTAGTAGCGGGTCTTTCTTTTTCCAGCCTCATGTCAGTTATATAGTATGAACCATTGTGCAATACTCTACTAACCATAAAGGGACCTTCCCAAATTGGGGAAAGTTTGTGCTTTCTTTTTTGCACTGGTCGGAGAACTTATGATCTGCTACCTTGTGTATAAAGGCTCACGACCCATGAAGATTCAAGATGAAGGCCCAGGAAGCATCCGACAAAAACCTTAGTTATATTAGGAAAGGAAAGATGAACATACATTGTATTGGTGTTGCAATCAAACATATGTAACCCATCTGTATATGGCTTTGGGACCTGACCTATTATATATATGACGGGAGAAGCCTATGAGGAGGTACCGAAAAAAGCCAAGCGATCTGTAATATCTTCGTTCATCAATAATCATGCGACTTTGACTCCCTTGTCTGCCTGACATCCGACGAAATCCCTAGCATTCTCTTTTCCATGAAACCCTAAGTCCATAACCATGGGCATTGCCGAGGTTACCCCTCGTCAATTGGCGCTGTCTGTGGGAAACCTGAATGCTAGAGTCATGGATTCGGCGGACCCCTTTTCATCAAGCAACAATCCAACAGAAGCAGCACCACGCCCACCCACCCCTGTTTTGGTACCCGCCGATTTCAACAGTGGATCCAATCCCATCATTGGAAGTTTCCACTTTCAAGTGGAGGGCCTCGAAGAACCATACCTCTCGGCTCCGATCTCATCGAGACCGTCGGTCGAAAAAACTGCGCCTACGGTGATATCTACGTCATCTGTCGGATCATCCGCAGAAGTCACGTTGCAGGCCGAGACAGCTGAAGAAAACGAGGAAAACACAGCAGATCTAGGGGATCTTGATGATCTCTCCTTTAGATCATACCCCCAGCCAACCACGCCACACAGATCAAGTCCGATAAACACGGAACCCGGAGAAAGTGGCGAAAGTATCGACCTCGGAATTAGAATGGCTGAGATTTACCTAGAAGAGAAACTGCTGGACTTCACTGGTCCCCCAGACAGTGTCTCCTCGGATCTAACGACGATGACACTAGTCCATACATAACATGCCACCAAGTTTGTGTGATCATCAGGGACCCTTCGACATAGTGTGACTCTAACGGTAACCCTATTCTTAACCCCGATGATATTCTATCGGATGAAAATGCAGGAAATCACAGCAACAAAGGGAACCACGGAAACAAAGGAGACCCGGCGGACAACTACATAATCCAAGGAGGAGGATAACTACGCGGAGACGAGAGGTGAACTCTCCGACTACCGGCGGAAGCATGGCAAAAAGCAAGGGAAGCAATTTTGGGTGCAATGCTAATGATAGCTGATGCCACACCCGAAGATTACTAGCATACCAATACCTTCTTCATCACAAAAAGAGAGACTTGCTAAGGATGCAAAGACAACTCGATGAAAGAAAAAGGCTAGCCGACGAATCCAGCCTAAGACGGGCACACCTAAGCTCTACCCAAGGATTAGGGAGCGTAACTAGGGGAGAACCGCTAAGAAGGGGAACATATCGATTGTAGAACATCCCTGAGGCTGAAAGAAACGAACTGACTCGAGACCTCGATCTATCATTTATGTCAGTAGATCAAACAAGGCACATCAAAGCAAAAATAGCCCAGGCAGCAATTATGGCTGCACAAACGTATATACTCACAACTCAACCCGCACCCGGCGATCCCCGTGGGGATCTCTGATGGCCCAAGATATCTTGAGCTCATTGGGGAACCCCAAGAGGAAGGTATGATGAACACAACATCAAGTTTCCCTCAGTTATGAAACCAAGGTTTAATCGAACCAGTAGGAGCAAGGAAACACCCCAAAGGTGTTGCTAGCTGAACTTTGGCAGGGCACACTACCGGTGCCAACAGCAACGTGGAGACCTGCATAACACAACCACAGAATTCTGCCCCCAACTTACAGTGAGGTTGTCAATCTCACCGGTTTTGCTGAAAACAAAGGATTAAACGTATTGTGTGGAAGAAAGTAATAGTTTGCAGAAAGTAAACAGAAAACAGTAAACAGTTGATTGTAGATTGATAGTAAAAGAAAGGACCGGGGTCCATAGTTCACCAGTGGTGGCTCTCCTTAAGATAGATGACATGTTGGGTGAACAAATTACAGCGGGGCAATTGACAAACATCGAGAAAGCAATCATGCATATACTACTCATCTTGACTCCTTCGAGATTTGATTGGGCATTACAACATTATACATAGACCGTAATCCAATTGCATCTATGACTAATAATCCACCTTCAGGTTATCATCCGAACCCCCTCCAGTATTAAGTTGCAAGCAACAGATAATTGCATTACGCATTGCGTGTAAAGTAAACAATACGATTGTTCTGTGAACAAAGGATTGTTGTTTTCTCCCTAGTAGTAACAACACATCTAGTACCTTAGAGATTTCTGTCACTTCCCCAGATTACTAGAGGCATGAACCCACTATCGAGCATAAATACTATCTCTTGGAGTTGCTAGCATCTACTTGGCCAAGATAGCTACTAACAACGGAAAGCATGCAAGATCAAAAATAACAAAGACATGATAGAATCAATAATCAATCTGAAATAGCATCTCAATATCCATCGGATCCCCGCAAACACAACATGCAGAATTACAAATAGATGATCTTGATTATGAACGGAGCTCACAAGATCTAAACATGATAGCACAAAGGAGGAGAACCATCCATCTAGCTACTACATGGACCCGTAGTCCAGAGATGAACTACTCACGCATCACACCGGAGGCTTGCATGGTGATGAAGGAGGCCTCCAGGGTGAATTCTCCCCTCCGGCGGGGTGCCAGGAAGAGCTTCAGATCCCTCCCGATCTAGGGATGGAGATGATGGCGGCTACAGACTCTTTCGTGGAATTTTGATCGGGTACTTAGGGTTTTTGTATCGGAGGCATCTTATAGGAGAAAGGGGAGGACGACGGGGTGCCGGAGGCGGCCAGACCACCCCCTGGCATGGGCTAGGCTGGGCCGCGCGGCCAGGTGGTGTGGCGGCCCCCTAGTCCCTCTCCGTCTCGTATTCTGGCTCCTTGTGTCCCTCGGTGAAAAACTGACTTTGGCTTTTGTCCTGTCCAATTCCGAGAATATTCATTTTCTGACTTTCCTGGAACCAAAAATAGCAGAAAACAGGCAGCTAGCACTGTGGCTCTTGTTAATAGGTTAGTACAAGAAAGTGTATAGAAAGTACCCCAAAGTGTGTACAAAACATAAGAAAGTATATAAAACCAAGAATGGAACATCAAAAATTATGGATACGTTAGCAATGTATCACTCTCCATCGCTCGACTTTAATGAACCTCGGCATGGTAGGAGCATCTCTTGCACAAGAAAAACAAGGAATCACGCATCAACCTAACGGATCCCCACGCCGTCGCAGTACCCCTCGACAGGTGGGACACACCCGAAGATCGCGATCACCACATCGGGTGCACTTCTCAGGGTTCGAACTACGAAACAACACAAGAAACGACAACACTTAGCACAAGAACGATGGATCAAGGGATGAGAGCCATAGCCGAAGATACCATAATGGCAAAGTGAAGATGACTAGGAGTTGTGCGGAGGCAGCTTTTTACCCAATAGATTCGCAAAACCGTAGTACCCAAGGACTGCAAACTTCCGCATGACTACCAAAAGTATGATGGATTACAGGAACCCGAAGCTTGGCTAGCAGATTATTTGGCCACCGTCAAGCTACAGGGCGGCTCAACAGCCACCAAAATTCAAAGCATGCAGCTGCACCTAACCGGCACCTCACAGTCATGGCTTAGACAACTACCCGAAGATTCTATCAATAGCTGGAATGATCTTGAAGATAAGTTCATCCGACATTTTCACTCCACATTTAAACGACCCGCATCTCTGGAGCAATTGCGGGTGTGCAAACAGAAACCTGGAGAATCAATACGAGCCTTCATTCAGCAATGGAACATCATCAAGAATTCAGCTAAAGCCATATCCGACGAAAGGGCCATTGACGCCTTCAATGACGGCCTCCGCCGCCAAGAGTTCATAGAAGAACTAGGACGGGTCAAACCCAAAACAATTTCACAGCTAATGGACATAGCAAATCGTTGGGCTGATGAAGAGGACACACTTCATAACAAATGAACACGTTCACCCGAAGAAGACATGGACAAACACAGCAATGACAGAAGACGAAGAAACAACGACAGACACGCGGGACTAAGTTATGTTGCAGCTAGTTTCTCGGGAGAGGATAATCACATAAACGACGATTACAACGGTGGAAACCGCAATAGCAGGGACGATGTTCGAGGAGGCCAATCAACATAGCGATATCAGCCAAGAGCTCGGGACCCACCTATGTTCGCAATATAAATGTTGGAAGGACCCTATAATATGCACTTTTACGTCGACTCAACAGGCAAAAGACGATCTAACCATCTCATGAAAGACTTCCAAACGTTTTTGAAGATGCAAGATCTATGCAACGCAAAGGCAACCGAAGCAGCAAGCCAAGGATACACCACTACTCCTGGCACATTAGCCATTAGCGCACCACCACCGCCGCCAGTACACCTGCCAGCAGGGCAGCCGCAAAGCACAACAAATCAAGGTAGTGAATACCCTAGGTCAAAGGGAGCAATGTCAATGATTCAGAAAGGGCGCCCATCCAACAGGATCCAGAAGCTAATTACAAGACAAGTCAACATGTCCGAGATGGCTCCACTAGCCACACCCGAGTATCTCCACTGGTCAGAACAGGAAATCACATTCAATAGAGCTTATCACCCACTTTGAGTACCACGATCGGGCCATTCGGCCTTGATAGTAGAAGAACAAGTGGGAGGATTTGACATGAGCAAAGTCTTCATGGATGCAGGAAGCAGCATAAATTTGATTTACACCAAAACACTGGGAGCAATGAACTACTCTTTGGTAAATCTAGCACCAACAGAAATATACTTCCACGGCATAGTACCAGGTAAAGCTGAAATTCCCTTAGGTTAAATATCTCTTGACGTTGTTTTTGGATCCGAAGAAAATTTCAGGCAAGAAAAGCTCGAGTTCGAAGTGATGGACTAGCCATCATAATATCATGCGATCCTAGGTCGCCCAGCTTTTGCATGAATCATGGCAGTCCCACATTATGCATATCTAGTTATAAAAATGCCAGCACTAAAGGGAGTCATAATAGTAAAAGGTAGCTTCACACGATCTGACAATTGCGATCGGGAGTTCAACAAAATTTCTGAATCAATCGAGGATGGCAACTGAGTTTGAGCAGCTAAAAATGTCGGCAACCGCAGAACCTCTGGCAATAGCGCGTGTCAATCCCGACCAGGCTTTTGATACCATGAAAGATACAAAGGAAGTGCATATCCATCCTACCGAGCCGAAGAAGACAACATTTGTGGCCTCCAATCTTGGTCCCGCATAGGAAAGCATGCTCATCGAGTTCCTCCGTGAGCACTACGAGATTTTCACATGGTTACCTTCTGACATGCCGGGAATTCCCAGGGAACTTGCTGAGCACACATTAAACTTGGATCCAAAGGCGAAGCCAGTAAAACAGTCGCTTCACAGAGCCAAAATGAAAGGCCATTGGAAAGGAGCTCCATTGCCTAACTGACGCCAAATTCGTCAAAGAATTAAAGAAAGCAGAGTGGGTCGCAAATCCAGTATGTGTCCCGAAGAAAAATACAAAAGAATTATGGATGTGCATTGACTTCACTGCGTTGAATAAACATTGTCCAAAGGATCACTTCCCACTACCACAAATCAATCAAATAATCGATGCAACCACGGGGTGCGAACGTCTTTCCTTTCTGGACGCATATTCATGATACCATCAAATTCAGATGAAGGAGGAAGATTAGGAGAAAACAACATTTATCACGCCCTATGGCATATTTTTCTATACGATAATGCCCTTTGGCTTCAAAAATGTCAGGGCAACATATCAACGGATGATGCAGAATTTCCTAGGAAACCAAATTGGCACAAACGTACAAGTATATATCGATGATGTTATAGTTACAACAAAGCAAGGGTCTTCACTTATCAAAGATCTCCAAGAAACATTCGAGAACCTTGACAAATTTTGCATCAAACTCAACCCGATGAAGTGCTCCTTTGGAGTACCAGAAGGGCAACTCCTCGCATACCTCGTATCAGCAAGAGGAATCGAAGCCAATCCCGAGAAAATATAGGTGATTCTAACAATGAAAAAGCCGACGAATCTTCGAGGCGTACAACAGCTGGCTGGGCGAGTCACAACACTCAGCCTTTTATTGCTCGTCTAGGAGAAAAAGCACACCATTCTACGCCCTGATGAGAAAATCAGATAAATTTGAGTGGACAGAATAAGTTTAGCGTGCCTTTGAAGATGCCAAAAGAACACTTTCGACATCTCCCGTCACCGTGTCTCCATGCGAGAAAGTGCCATTACTTCTTTACATTGGCGCCACTAATCAGGTGATCATCATGGTTCTGGTCGTAGAACAACCCGAAGAAGAGAAAACCCATGGTGTTGAGAGGCCAGTTTATTTCTTGAGAGAGATTCTCTCGCCATCCAAACAAAGGTACCTGCATTATCAAAAGCTAGTGTATGGAGTGTTTATGACATCATGAAAGTTGCGCCACTATTTTTCGGAACACCCGATCATAGTGGCCAACAAAGCACCTCTATCCAATATCCCCAACAATCCAGAAGCAACTAGATGCGTCTCTCTATGGGGCATTGAGATTTCCCCTCGAGATATCACGTACGAGAAGCGCAAAGAAATCAAATCACAAGTTCTGCCTAATTTTATCACTGAATGGACCAAACTACAATTCGTGGGCTCACCAGACCTTTCTAGCGCATGGATAATGTACTTTGATGGATCAAAAAGAACATAAGGAGCAGGGGTAGGAGTCATACTAGTATCACCACAAGGCGATAAAATGCGATATATACTTCGGATGAGCTTCGCAAACGCGTGTAATAATGAAGCTGAGTATGAGGCCCTGTTGTATGGTATGCGTATGGCTAAAGCTTGCGGTGCAACTCACCTCAAGATATTCGGTGATTCTAATCTTGTAGCACAGTAAGCAATAAACAAGTGTGATGCTATCAGTGACAACATGATTGCCTATCGTGATCTGTATAGCATTATGGAGGCCTAATTTGACGGATGTGAAGTATTGCACATAGGAAGAGCAAGCAATGAAGAAGCAGACAATTTCACAAACATCGGGTCCTTATGCCTACCAGTCCCACCCGGGGTTTTTTGGGAGGAAATAATTGAGCACTCTATCAAGGCCAAAGAGAGTCTATGAGGTCATAGCGCTCAAGACAGGGAAAAAGATTAAGCCGCGAAAGGACTTGGGGGTTCCACATGCTAGTGAAAGTACGAAGAAAATCTTCGAAGAAGAACCAAAAGGTGACGAGGTCATGATAATAGAGCCTACATGGATGCAACCATACATAGCATATATGACTCGAGGATAACTCTATGAAGACGTGACAGAAGCTCAACAAATTTCTCGAAGATCAAAAGCCTTTAGAATCATCAAAGGAGAGTTATATAAAAGAAGTATTTCGGGTGTGCTACAATGACGTGTCACACCCGATGAAGGAAAAATTATACTTAAGGACATACATGAAGGAGTATGTGGCCATCACGCTACTAGCCGAGCAATTGCCGCCAAATCTTTCAGGGCAAGATTCTATTGGTTCACAGCGGTACAAGATGCAAAGGATATAGTTAGAACATGCGAGGCATGTCAGCGATTCGCAACAAAACCTGGCGCACCTGGTGCCGAGTTAAATCCCATACCTCTTGCTTGGACCTTCACTCGGTGGGGACTTGATATGGTGGGTAAACTTAACAAATCATCTCTAGGAGGACACGTCTTTCTGCTAGTAGCAGTCGACAAATTCACTAAGTGGATTGAAGCAATGCCTGTCACTAGCCAGGATGGAACTTCGGCTGTGAATTTTATCAAATCTATAGTGTTCCGATTCGGCATACTAAACAACATCATCACCGATAATGGAACTAATTTTACCTCCAACGAGTTCAAGGAGTACTATGAGGAGATGGGTACAAAGGTAATCTACACCTTAGTAGCTCACCCGCAAACTAATGGATAAGTGGAAAAAGCTAATGGCCTCGTCACGACCGACCTCAAGAAAAGATTACTAGCACCACTTGATAGGGAAAAAGGAGCATGGGTTGATGAGTTGCCATCTGTTCTATGGAGTTTATGTACTACAAATAATTCGACACAAGAAACACCCTTTTTCTGGTCCATGGTGCTGAAGCTATCCTTCCAGTCGAAGTATCTCACGAGTCCCCATGGGTTGATGCATCAAAGGAAGCACATGAAGACGACGTCGTTGCACTTGATGAAGGCCACGATATTGCCTTACAAAGGGCAACTGTATATCAGCAAAACTTGCACAACTACCAGAGTCGACGATTGCGTCCTTGGTCCTTCGTTGTGGATGACCTAGTTCTTCGCCTCAAGTAAGATGGACATCGTAAATTGGAGTCACCCTAGGAAGGGCCTTACATTGTTACAGAAGTTATTCCTGGAGGAGCATATTAGCTACAAGACAATAAAACAAGAGTTAAATACTCCAATCCGTGGAACGTCATACAACTACGGCATTTTTACACTTAGAATTTATGTTTTCTCGCAATTTAAATTACAATAATACAAGCATCCGAACATAGCCTCGGGGCTACTCCCATCGGGAGCACTGGCATGCACCCGATAGAAATTAAATTGTACATACTAAGTTAAAATAGTTTCAACCCAAACCTATGAGTTTTACTTTGGTGTATCCTCAAAAGGTTACTCCCATAGGGAGATTCGATAAGACGAAAAATCTGAATAAATTCAGATTTTCTAGCATCCAAACAAGGCAGTCGATAAAATCATACAAAAAACTCAGATCGGTCCTAACGCGATAAAACTCCGAATGCCGTTTCCAAGACATGAAGTTAAGAACCCCGGATTCGTCCTGTGTTGCCTGGTAATCACACAAGAATGTGTTGTGTCAGTAAAATATCTGTACCAACAATACGAGGAAAAATCTCGACAGACACGTTGGGTACCTGATAAAATAGAACTAGAATTCAGTATTCGATAAGACCTCAACGGCTCGAACTGAATTACACCAGTTATAATTCTGAGTTCAGGCCTAGGGACTTGAATTTGATGTATGTCTATAGTGTTTTTTGCCCATGAGAAATTAACTGATTCTCGATCCGTTGGATGCATCAGTCCTGTTGTACCAAATCCCTACAAAGCTAGAAAAATAAAAACAATTCATAAAATCTCAGAACATGAAAAAATATTTGAGACTCAACCAGAATCTACGATTCAACTAAATTCTCGGGGGTTACTGACATGGGTATGTTTACTCAGGTACTTATGATCTGCTACCTTGGTTGTATAAAGGCTCGCGGCCATGAAAATTCAAGATGATGGCCCAGGAAGTATCTGACGGAAACCTTAGTTATATTAGGAAAGGAAAGATGAACAATCATTGTATTGGTATTGTAATCAAACATATGTAACCCATTTGTATACGGCTTTGGGACCAGGCCTATTATATATACAAACCCCAAGCAATCTGTAATATCTTCGTTCATCAATAATCAAGCGACTTCAACTCCCTTGTTTGCCTGACATCTGATGAAATCCCCAGCATTCTCTTTTCCATGAAACCCTAAGTCCATAATCATGGGCATTGCCGAGGTTACTCCTCATTAATCACCCTTCATGAAAGACTGATTTTGACTCTCTAACTATGATACTTGCATAACTACTACTGATAGGCTGTAGATCTCTGCTCACCAACGATGCGAACTTCCTTGAGTATATCGAGGTCATCTTGTCGAGCAACTTCGACATCCTCTTCGACATACATAGCGACTCGGGGAGAAATATGGAGGAGATCACTCGGAAGAACTGCCTCTGCGCCATAGACCAAGAAGAAAGGTGTATATCTGGTTGACCTGCTAGGAGTAGTTCGTAAACTCCATACAACAAACGGAAATTCATCCGCCCAATCCCACACAACACGATGAAGTGGTGCTTCGATTCTAGGATCGAGTCCATGGAGAATTAAAACATTTTCCCATTCGACTTGTCCATTGGCCTATGGATGTGCGACTGATGCAATATCAAGTCAGATCCTTTGATCTTCACAAAACTTGGCAAGTTCTCCCATTGAAAAATTGCTCCCATTGTCTGTAATAATACTCTGCGAATAGCTGGATCGAATTATGACGTCTTTGATGAATCTTTTGGTTGTTGCTCCAACAGAACTTGTGACGGGTTTAGCATCAATCCGTTTTGTAAATTTATCCACCATGACTAGTAGGTGAGTAAATCCACTTAGAGCCCGTTTAAATGGTCCTACCATGTTAAGACCCTAGACCGCAAGGGGCCATGTAATCGGAATTATTCGTAGCTGATCAACCGGAACATGGGCTTGTTTGGCATATTTTTGGCAACCTTTGCATGCCTAATGTAGCACCCCGCTAAAACCACTACTAGAAAATCGCTTGTTATTTCTATTTTGGTGCATCATCATGACCACATGCTCATGTCATCATGCCATATTGCATTTGAGCATCGTCATGTCATCATGTATCTGTTTGCCTAAAACTATTTTCCAAAAGCGTATCTTTATTTTCTAAATACCCCCTCTCTATTTCAAATATAAAACCCTCGGTCCACCTAGATCTTTTATTTGTCTAAAATATTTTGTAAAAGAATATTTCAAACTAAATAAAAATATAAACTATTTTTACCTGGGGAGGCCGCCACCGGCCAGGCCCAAAGGCCCAGCTAGCAGTAGCCTACTACCTAGAGAAAACCCTAAAAACTAAAACTCAAACCCTACCCTATCCATCCGCCGCTGCCGCCACACTCTCCCCGCGCAATGCATGCAACCCTGCAAGCTAACCGCCTGGTCCCACCACCCCATCGCGCGCAGCCCCACGGTACACCGCAATGCATGACACTTCCCAGGCCGCATCACAAGAAGCCTACCCTGGTCCCGCCTTGACCGTTCGACGCAGCACCACACACCGCTCGTGTGCCTCGTAGTGCATCGACCGCCCCACCCGACACGTACACAACGCACGCTCGCAGTCCTGCCGCAAACCGCCTGCCCCCAAATCATTTGCCTGGCCCCACCCTGAAGTGACCCCGTGTCAACGAGACACGACCCCATCTCCCGATTCCCCCGACGCCACCTACCCCAGGCCCCGCGTCGCTGTGCCGCCAACGCATCAGTCGTCGATCCTGCCTCGATTCCGTGCCGCCTCAGGCCGCCATCGCGCGTCCCTCTACGAGCCGCTCGAGCGCCTCGCCCCTGCATTGGCCCGCTGTAGCCACAGCAACCCCGGCCGTGTCGTGCCCTGCCGCCAGCATGAGCCCGTCCTCAACCCCGTCGCCCCTGTGCCGCCTCCGCCGCCTCGCGGCCCCCCATCGTCAAGCTCTGGTCGCCTTCCTTGCTGCCGGCTTCCCCTACTCTTCCCCGAGTCCGGTGCCCCAGCTCCCGTCACTGCAGCAGAGCTTCTTCCGCCTCGATCTCCGACCTGGCGCTACCGCTCCTCGAGCCAGAGCCCGAGCCTGACCGCCTCTTTGCCGTCCTGCTGCGCTGTTGCCACCACGAGCGCCAACGTGCCCTGCCTCCTCCGTGCCGCTCCGCGCCGCTGGCCGCAGTGGCTCGGTCTCGCCACGACCGCCCGGATCTCGTGGCCGCCTCTCTGCAGTCAGCTGCCCCACGTCATCACTGTACGTCGTCCAAGCATGGCCGCCTCGTCCTGCCATGCGTGTGCGCGTCAAGCATGGCCTCATAGGCGACGCCCCAGTTCCCCTGCAAGCCGTGTCCCCAAGTTTGCCCAGTGCCACATCTCGTCATGCTCCACTCGATCTCGCGTGTGTGCTGATGGTATAGTGTTTGACTGTCTGATGTGATGCTCCATGTCTCGCCACTTCCTCATGCAACACTGCCAAGTTATGTTGCACACCGACGCTCTTGCTTTGGCTTGCTATACCTGTAGGTCAAGTTTATGTGGCGTCCATGTGGTGTTCGTGTGAAGAGGGCGTAGTAGCATCACAAGATCGTCATCCCGGAGCCCGATGTAACACTCCAAGGCCTTCTTCTTAGATTAGACGCAACCTCGAGAACAACATCGACATGGACCGATGGTCGAGACCCCGAAGACCGAACCCGAACCCCATCGAACCCCCGGTGAACTCCAAGATCTTCAGAACCCTAATGTGATCCCCTACCCGAGACCACTATTTTTTATAACATATAACACCCAACTTGTCGCATGGTAAATATTCATACCCGCATACATATTGTGGTTGTTTGGGGGCACTATGCCAATTCACCTCATACGTAAATATGAAGACTATATGCGGGCTATTCTAGCCTTATATTGGTTCCATTTAAATTTGTGTAGCGAACCGATGCCAAGTTTTGCCTTATTAAGACAACATTTAAACTGCGGGGTAACTAAATAACTTGAACCTTCTAATTAATTGTCGGGACCCCGGTTCCGCTTAATATTGCCTAATTGCACCGCATCTTTGCCATGTCATGCATCATACACGCATCATGCCCGTTCTTCTGCCGTAGTATTAAATAGTGCCTTCAGTGTTTGTTTTAGTGCTTTGCTTCTTCATGGATTAGGCCGATGAGTTGATGTGAGTATCGACAAGTTCTTTGGATAATGAATCTTCGACCGTGTTTCCTAGGTGAGCATTCTTCCCCTTTCTACCTATTTTGCATTTATAGTCTTTGTTTCCTCCTGTTGATCTATTGCTATCCCTGTCGTGATGCTTTAGTGTTCCGTACCAGATATATTCCATGCAGCCTTTATATTGCCTTGGACACCTCCTATTACCTGTTGTTTGGTAGATAGATGGTCTTGCGAGTCGTAGTCGCTTGCTCAGGTGCGATCCCGTGTCGTGAAGTACCACACAGTTGTTGGAATGTTGTCATATGCTTTACGATGGAAAGGATCATGACTTTAAATACAACTATTAAATTGCTGGGATAACTAATGAAAGAGGCACCGGTGGGCAATATATGCTATTTCGTTTTTCATGTCCACTTGTGTCTCGTAGGCCTCGAGTACTTGATACCTATTCCTTGATTATTCGCACTATCCACATCCGGGAGACCCTATGGATACCCCTTAGCCAGAGCTTGATTCATTTCTTATTTCATAGGGCCACAAAGTAGTTTGGGGCTTTATTACTATCCTGTACTTATGCCATGCTTTACTGCTTTATTTACGATTGTGCGTGGAGCACCTGTACTGTTTTGGAACGTGGAATGTTTTCGCGGTATCGAAAAGCCCAGTCACACTTTCGGGTTCCTAGTCATTTACAACCATTGTCACAAACCCTAGGTCTGTTCCGGAGCCGGCCAACTTCGTTGCGGGTAGCTTAATGGGGTGGCCCCCTAAAATCTTTTATGAATCCTATGATTGCTTTGTCGTGAAAGCCTCGTTGGGTTTTGATTTGGTTTTTCTGAGGTTGATCGTGTGTGTGTTGCTATTTGTGCACCCCTGCAGGGTAAATCTTTCTGAAAGCCGTGTCCGCGGTTATGGACGACTTGGAGCACAGTATCTCGATGATAGACAAGCATAACTAAAGTAGTGCTATAAATTTGACTTAATATGTGACTAGTAATCAGCTTTACTACAATGGAATGGATAATAAAAGTGCCAACAACTGGTGGAGCTAGGGTGTATCGTGTCATGTTATACCTGCCTAGTAAGTATCACAACTCCAATGGAATGAAATAAAAGTGCCAACAACTGCTGGGTTTGGGATGTCACATGCTAAATGTATCTGACTAGTAAGTACTGCAATTACAACTGAATGGTTAACTAAAACTGGCCACTACTTATGCTATCAGGATGACTCATGCTATCTATATCTGACTAGTAAGTACCGCAACTATAATAGAATGAATAAAACTGCCAACTGTGTGAGTTCCTCGGTTTGACTTCCTTGTGTGGTCTCGAGGGGGAAATACCAAGATGGGTATGATCGGTGTTAGTATCAGGTTGGTCTCGAATTGGTTCCTCTTATCCCTCTCAAATAGCCGTTAGTTGCATCGAGTCTCTATAGGTTGTTTAGTGCATGCTGCGCTGCCGCTTCAGTCCACCATACCTATGTAGGCGAGAGCCACCGAATTCTAGCCTCGCCGTGTACTGGCCTCAGTACTGACGCTCCTCTTTTTCCTTTGCCCTTTGTCGGCACCCCTTTTGTTTTAGCAGGTTTGAGATCGACGTCGTTAGCAGGGTTACCCTTCCGGCTTGGCCTGGGCAGGGTTATGGACGCCATTGGTTATTCTTCAGGGCTCTTAGCTCAATTTGCTTCTTATCTGTACTCGGATCCTGTATCGTTTTCAAGCTGATTTGGATCTTTGTATGGTATATCTGTATTTTTGACTCATGGAGTCGTTGTTGTATATATATGTTTCTGTGGGTTCCATCATGGACTATTGTGTAATGTTATTACTTCGTTTTCCACCCGCACGCAAGTGCTTGGTGGGTATCTTTGAATCATTTCTATGCGGGTTTGGCGGGATTCGCTAAAACTTGCATAGGGTCGATTCGACGGTGTTACAAATTGGTATCAGAGCTCAGCAGTTGCGATACCCCATTGGTCCAGCCTATGGGATAACCTAGCTAACGGCCGATGTAGAGTGTCAAAACTATTTTTTGCAAAATCGGTTGGATAGATCTAATTAGGTCTGTTTTTCGTCCTTACCTCTATGCTCTTCTCCTCTTATCTTTGCGTGTTTTAAATCTACTCTTATCTTTTCTTCAAGTCCAGGAATTCTCGTGGTTGGGTTCTGTCGTACCTTCAGGGTTTCGCTTCCTCCTTTGGTAACGGTGCTTCTACATCCTGTCTTCATGCTATCTGAGGAATCCTCATCTGTTGGACTTCTCTTTGTTCCTTCTTGTGCCTTCCGGTGTTTTCCAACACGACGACCTCATCTATATCAGATCTGATGAAACCCTGCGTCACTGCTTTGTGTCCGAACCTCGCTTTCGAAGATCTTTAGTCTAAAATTCCGAGAGTTGGTTGCATAATTCTCCTATTCATGTGCATAGTAATGCTTTGGGTGCGCGATGGACTGATCACCATCCGACTACTCTTATCATTCGCTCTGTACATTGAATCGGTGGATCAATGCGATTATACTCCTTCCATAGAAGTTAAAGGTGGCCTGATCTTTGATACCTCTACCTTTGTCTTTGTTTCTCTGGAGTGTTCTCTCGACGAACATGAACCACGACCCCTTGTTGGTGGTGTCGCCGAATACAAGATGGAGCAGAATCTTTGTTAGTGGTGTCGCGAGGATCTACACGAAGCGAGAAGAGTCCGACCATCAGCCTTCATCCCCGTACCATGAAGCGGATCTCGAGGGCGAGATCCATTGTTAGTGGTGTCGAATTGTAGCACACCGCTAAAACCACTACTAGAAAATCGCTTGTTATTTCTATTTTGGTGCATCATCATGACCACATGATCATGTCATCATGCCACATTGCATTTGAGCATCGTCATGTCATCATGTATCTGTTTGCCTAAAACTATTTTCCAAAAGCGTATCTTTATTTTCTAAATACCCCCTCTCTATTTCAAATATAAAACCCTCGGTCCGCCCAGATCTTTTATTTGTCTAAACTATTTTATAAAAGAATATTTCAAACTAAATAAAAATATAAACTATTTTTACCTAGGGAGGCTGCCACCGGCCAGGCCCAAAGGCCCAGCTGGCAGCAGCCTACTACCTAGAGAAAACCCTAAAAACTAAAACTCAAACCCTACCTTATCCATCCGCCGCCACCGCACTCTCCCCGCGCAGTGCATGCAACCTTGCAAGCTAACCGCCTGGCCCCACCACCCCATCGCGCACAGCCCCACGGTACACCGCAATGCGTGACACTTCCTAGGCCGCATCACAAGAAGCCTACCATGGTCCCGCCTTGACCGTTCGACGCAGCACCACACACCGCTCGCGTGCCCCGCAGTGCACCGACCGCCCCACCCGACACGTACACAACACATGCTCGCAGTCCTGCCGTAAACCGCCTGCCCCCGATCGTTTGCCTGGCCCCACCCTGAAGTGACCCCGCGTCAACGAGACGCGACCCCATCTCCCGATTCCCCCGATGCCACCTACCCCAGGCCCTGCGTCGCCACGCCGCCAGCGACTCAGCCGCCGATCCCGCCTCGACTCCATGCCGCCTCAGGCCACCATCACGCGTCCCTCTATGAGCCGCTCGAGCGCCTCGCCCCTGCGCTGCCCCGCTGCAGCCGCAGCGACCCCGGCCGTGTGGTGCCCCACCACCAGCGCGAGCCCGTCCTCGACCCTGTCGCCCCTGCGCCACCTCCGCCGCCTCGCGGCCCCCCATGGTCAAGCTCCGGTCGCCTTCCTTGCTCCCGGCTTCCCCTACTCTTCCCCGAGTCCGGTGCCCCAGCTCCTGTCGCTACAGCAGAGCTTCTTCCGCCTCGATCTCTGACCTGGCGCTACCGCTCCTCGAGCCTGAACCCGAGCCCGACCGCCTCTTCGCCATCCTGCTGCGCCGTTGCCACCGTGAGCGCCAACGTGCCCTGCCTCCTCCGTGTCGCTCCGCGCCGCTGGCCGCAGTGGCTCGGTCTGGCCGCGACCGCCCGGCGCTCATGGCCGCCTCTCTGCAGTCAGCTGCCCCACGTCATCACTGTAAGTCGTCCAAGCATGGCCGCCTCGTCCTGCCCTGCGTGTGCGCGTCAAGCATGGCCTCACAGGCGACGCCCTAGTTCCCCTGCAAGCCGTGTCCCCAAGTTCGCCCAGTGCCACATCTCGTCATGCTCCGCTCGATCTCGCGTGTGTGCTGATGGTATAGTGTTTGACTGTCTGATGTGATGCTCCATGTCTCGCCACTTCCTCATGCAGCACATGCCAAGTTATGTTGCAGACCGACGCTCTTGCTTTGGCTCGCTATACCTGTAGGTCAAGTTTATGTGGCGTCCATGTGATGTTCGTGTGAAGAGGGCACGGTAGCATCACAAGATCGTCGTCCTGGAGCCCGATGTAACACTCCAAGGCCTCCTTCTTGGATTAGACGCAACCTCGAGAACAACATCGACATGGACCGATGGTCGAGACCCCGAAGACCGAACCCGAACCCCATCGAACCCCGGGTGAACTCCAAGATCTTCGGAACCCTAATGTGATCCCCTACCCGAGACCACTATTTTTATAACATATAACATCCAACTTGTCGCATGGTAAATATTCATACCCGCATATATATTATGGTTGTTTGGGGGCACTATGCGAATTCACCTCATAAGTAAATATGGATACTATATGCGGGCAATTCTAGCCTTATATTGGTTCCATTTAAATTTGCGTAGCAAACCGATGCCAAGTTTTGCCTTATTAAGACAACATTTAAACTGTGGGGTAACTAAATAACTTGAACCTTCTAATTAATTGTCGGGACCCCAGTTCCGCTTAATATTTCCTAATTGCACCGCATCTTTGCCATGTCATGCATCATACACGCATCATGCCCGTTCTTCTGCCATAGTATTAAATAGTGCCTCCGGTGTTTGTTTTAGTGCTTTGCTTCTTCACGGATTAGGCTAATGAGTTGATGTGAGTATCGACAAGTTCTTCGGATAATGTATCTTTGACAGTGTTTCCCAGACAAGCATTCTTCCCCTTTCTACCTATTTTGCATTTATAGTCTTTGTTTCCTCCTGTTGATCTATTGCTATCTCTGTCGCGATGCTTTAGTGTTCCGTACCAGATATATTCCGTGCAACCTTTATATTGCCTTGTGCACCTCCTATTACCTGTTGTTTGGTAGATAGATGGTCTTGCGAGTCGTAGTCGCTTGCTCAGGTGCGATCCCGTGTTGTGAAGTACCACACAGTTGTTGGAATGTTGTCATATGCTTTACAGTGGAAAGGATCATGACTTTAAATACAACTATTAAATTGCTGGGCTAACTAATGAAAGAGGCACCGGTGGGCAATATATGCTATTTGGTTTTTCATGTCCACTTGTGTCCCGTAGGCCCCGAGTACTTGATACCTGTTCCTTGATTATTCGCACTATCCACATCCGGGAGACCCTATGGATCCCCCTTAGCCAGAGCTTGATTCATTTCTTATTTCTTGGGGCCACAAAGTAGTTTGGGGCTTTATTACTATCCTGTACTTATGCCATGCTTTACTGCTTTATTTATGATTGTGCGTGGAGCACCTATACTATTTTGGAACGTGGAATGTTTTCGCGGTATCGACAAGCCTAGTCACACTTTCTGGTTCCCAGTCGTTTACAGCCATTGTCACAAACACTAGGTCCGTTCCGGAGCCGGCCAACTTCATTGCGGGTAGCTTAGTGGGGTGGCCCCCTAAAATCTTTTATGAATCCTGTGATTGCTTTGTCGTGAAAGCCTCGTTGGTTTTTGATTTGGTTTTTCCGAGGTTGATCGTGTGTGTGTTGCTATTTGTGCACCCCTGCAGGTTAAATCTTTCTAAAAGCCATGTCCGCGGTTATGGACGACTTGGAGCACAGTATCTCGATCATAGACAAGCATAACTAAAGTAGTTCTATAAATTTGACTTAATATGTGACTAGTAATCAGCTTTACTACAATGGAATGGATAATAAAAGTGCCAACAACTGGTAGAGGTGGGGTGTATCGTGTCATGTTATACCTGCCTAGTAAGTATCACAACTCCAATGGAATGAAATAAAAGTGCCAACAACTGCTGGGTTTGGGATGTCACATGCTAAATGTATCTGACTAGTAAGTACTGCAACTACAACTGAATGGTTAACTAAAACTGCCCACTACTTATGCTATCAGGATGACTCATGCTATCTATATCTGACTAGTAAGTACTACAACTATAATAGAATGAATAAAACTGCTAACTGTGTGAGTTCCTCGGTTTGACTTCCTCGTATGGTCTCGAGGGGGAAATACCAAGATGGGAATGATTGGTGTTAGTATCAGGTTGGTCCCGAATAGTTCCCTCTTATCCCTCTCAAATAGCCGTTAGTTGCATCGAGTCTCTATAGGTTGTTTAGTGCATGCTGCGCTGCCGCTTCAGTCCACCATACCTATGTAGGCGAGAGCCGCCGAATTCTAGCCTCGCAGTGTACTGGCCTCAGTACTGACGCTCCTCTTTTTCCTTTGCCCTTTGTCGGCACCCCTTTTGTTTTAGCAGGTTTGAGATCGATGTCGTTAGCAGGGTTACCCTTCCGGCTTGGCTTGGGCAGGGTTATGGACGCCATTGGTTATTATTCAGGGCTCTTAGCTCAATTTGCTTCCTATCCGTACTCGGATGCTGTATCGTTTTCAAGGTGATTTGGATCTTTGTATGGTATATCTGTATTTTTGACTCATGGAGTCGTTGTTGTATATATATATATGTTTCTGTGGGTTCCATCATGGACTATTGTGTAATGTTATTACTTTGTTTTCCACCCGCACGCAAGTGCTTGGTGGGCATCTTTGAATCGTTTCTATGCGGGTTTGGCGGGATTCGCTAAAACTTGCATAGGGTCGATTCGAGGGTGTTACACCTGACCAGCCTATCGGCATATGCCTTAGCTGTAAGCCAGAAAAATCCATGTCGAAAAGCCTTTGCCACTAAAGATTTGGCTGCGGTGTGATGTCTGCATACACCTTTGTGGATTTCCCTTAAGATTTCTACTCCTTCTTCTGGAGAAAAACAATGTTGAAAAACCCTAGATACACTCTGGTTATAGAGCTCACCACTGATTATTGTGTAGGATTTCACTCGTCGGACGATCTGCCGGCTCAGAACTTCATCTTGGGTAATTTTCCTTCTAACAAGAAATCAAGGTAGGTTTTGTCTAGCTGGGAATTACAGCCAGAATGTGACTCGGCTAGGAGAGCGCTCTCCCACGGGTCTCTCCCTCCCGCGTTGCTCCCGCGGATGACCGGGGAGAACCCTAGCACCGCCCCCGCCTCCCTCCCCTCATCCCTCCCTCCTCGCTGCCGCAGGGGCACGCCGGTGGCAAAGCCGCTCGACGTCAGCAGCGGGGGGGCTTCGTCTCCCCTGGTCTTCTTGCTCTCAGCGCGGGCCGAGTTGGGGGACCAGCGGCGGCGCACGTGGGCAGGGCGCGGCGGCGCCTGGCTAGGTGGCGTGGTGGCGGCGTTAGTGGTGCGAGGCGTGATGACGCCTCTCTGCTGGGGCGTGGAGGGCTGCTCGGGGCGACGGCGGCTACGACGCGAGATGTGGGGCACGGTCAGGGATTCTGTAACCGACGGTGGCGCGGCTGGGACAGTGGAGGTTGCGGCGGTAAGGTGCTCGTAGAGGGCGATGGTGGCCTGTAGTGCGGCCGGGCTAGAGATTCCCGCGGGCTAGATCTAGGCCCAATCTGGGCTAGGCGGGCCTAGATCTGGACCCGGTCTGGGATTTGCAGTCCTTAGCTGGCCACGATGGTGGCGTCTCTGGCGGTGGTGTGCCTCGCAGAGAAGCTAGATGCGGGCCATGCGGGCTCACGTTTGGCTATCACTAGCAGCTTGCACGGCCTGCGAGCGGTGTGGAGGTTGCCGTGTCCATCTCGCTCGGCGCCTCGGCTTGGTCATCGATATCCCTCGCCCGCTTCAAGGTGTTAGCTGTGCTTGTGGGTCCGTTTGTTAGTCAGCGGCGATGTCGGTGGTTCTCCTCAGACCGGTAGTGGTCCGGAAGGTCCGGGTGAGCATGGTGGCGATAGCGTTGCTGCTTGGCGGCAGATTCACTGGTGGGCGGAGGAGTAGGAGTTGAGGCTTGATTCAGTGGCCATGGTGACACCCTTGCTGCAGTGTAGTGGTGGGGCTTCACGAGTCCGTTTAGACTCAGCTAGGCCAACGAGGGCCTGGTTTGCCCCTATTGCTACATCCGGTCGGCTATCGCCCGACGGTGGTGGTTGTTCCCTCCCGTGCGTTACTACACCGCCGACACCCGCCAAGGTCGCCTCTTCTCGGTCGGACCAGCCTCACATCGTGTGTCATGGTGAGATGACGGTGGTGATGGAAAAACCGTGGTGGCGTTTGCTGGTGGGCGGTGAGCTGGGTGGAGCAATTCGAAGCGTCTTGGAGCATGGTTTTTGAGGGGTCGGGAAAAATCCTTGTCGCTTGACACCGACATGACGACGCCTGCGGGTGTTGCCAGCCTTCCTGAAGGGCATCAGGTGTATCTCTTCCCCACCTCCCATAGCATATCGGGGGAAACCCTAGGACCAGTCCGGGCAGTAGCATCGTTGTCATCACTTTCCTTCTTAGAGGTGCTGCTTGATACACGATGCTTCGGAGTGCTATGAGCATGGTGGGAGTACTTCGGAGGGTGCACCGGTTTTTGGTCATCCTTGTTTTCATCAAGCCACTGCTATCATCTTTATTTTCTCTTCTTTTTCTTTTGTTTTTCTTTGTGTTTTTCTCTGTTGTTTTCTTTGGGTGTTGTGCTATCCGGCAAAGCAATGGTTTCAATCGTGGTTGCTATATTAATATAGCTGGGCGCATGCCTGTTTCGAGGAATTACAACCAGAACTGCTATGAGCGGTGAGTCGGATTTGGTTAGATACTCCTCATCAACTCCTGTGATAGAGGGAACTCTGAGATGCTCTAGAAAAGCACCTTTCGAGACCTTTTCCCATGTAGAGCCTATTCTTGATAGTGCATCTGCTTCCTCATTTTCTGTTCGGGGAATGTGTTGAACTTCAAAACCTTCAAACAATTTTGCTAGTTCATCCACAACAGCTCGATATGCTGCCATGTGCTTATTTTCCTTACATATATCAGATATTTGCTGAGCAACTAAATCCGAGTCTCCGTAGCACATGAGTCGGTGAATGCCGATGTCTTTTGCAATTCAAATTCCATGTAGCAGGGCTTCATATTTGGCAATGTTATTTGTTGCTGTGAAGTGAATCTGCAACACATAGAATAGTTTGTCTCCTTGGGGTGATTTGAGTACCACGCCAACCCCTGAGCCGCCGAGCGCTTTCAACCCATCAAAGTGCAAGGTCCAATATTCCGACTCTGGGACATTTATATTTTCTACCATCTCTGTCGAATCAGTGACAAAATTGGCAAGTATTTGGGATTTTATTGTTGTATGAGGTTTATACTCAATGTCAAAAGCTGCTAGCTCAATTCCCCACTTAGCAACACATCCTGTAGCATCGTTGTTGTTGGTTATGTCTCTCATGGGAGCTGTGCTCACCACGGTAACCTTGTGCTCTTGAAAATAATGTCGTAGATTTCTAGATGCGAAGAATACACCATAGGCTAATTTTTGGTAATGAGGATACTGTTGTTTTGATTCAGTCAGGATCTCACTGAGATAGTAAGTCGAACATTGCACCAACAGTTCTTGTTTTTCCTCTGGCCATTCCAGCACCGTTACGATGTTGAAAACTCTGTTTGTCGCAGTAATGAAGAGGAACAACATTTCCCGAGGTTCCAATGCTGTAAGGATAGGGGCGGATGAAAGTACGGCTTTCAGGTCCAGGAGTGCATCTTCAGCTTCGTCGGTCCAAACGAACTTTTTGGTCTTCTTCAAGAGCTTGTATAGTGGTGTGGCTCTTTCATCGAGATGTCTTACAAACCGGTTGACTATAGCCAGTGAGCCGTTGTACATCCTTCAGGTGAGTTGGTATGTTAATATGAGTATAGACTTTATCTTGTCCCGGTTAACCTCTATGCCTCTCTGAGACACGATGAAACCTAACAATTTTTTGGCTGGAATTCCAAAGAAACACTTCTTCGGGTTAATCATTATGTTGTATTTTCGCAAATTTGCGAACGTTTCCTCCAAGTAAAAAATTAGTGTTTCCTTATTTTTGGACATCACAGCTATGTCATCCACGTATGCATGTACATTGCGTCCAGTTTGATCGTGGAGGCAACACTGCATAGTGCACTGGTACGTAGCTCCTGCATTCTTGAGCCCGAAAGGCATCGTTACATAGTAGAAGGTTCCGAAGGGGGTGATGAACAAAGTCTTTAGTTTGTCTGACTCCTACATGGGTATTTGGTGATAACCGGAGCGTCTAGGAAGCATAGGAGTTCCAAGCCTGCTGTCGTATCGATAACTTTGTCAATTCTAGGCAGAGAGAATGGATCTTTGGGCCAAGCCTTGTTCAAGGCAGTACAATCGACACACATTCTTAAATTAGTGGTTTTTTAGGGACCATTATAGGATTGTCCAACCACTCAGTGTGGATGACCTCTTTGATAAACCCGACTAACTCTAACCGGGCTAGCTCCTTAGCTATTGCTTTGCACTTTTCATTGCCGAAACATCATAAGGACTATTTGACGGGTTTAGCATTTCGATACACATTTAAAGAGTGCTCAGAAAGTTCCCTAGGTACTCCGGTCATGTCAGAAGGTTGCCATACGAAGATATCTTTATTAGCTTTGAGGAACTTGACGAACATGCTTTCCTATGCATGGTCTAAACCTACGCCTATCTGTGCCACCTTGGAGGGGTCGTCATCCTTCAGCGATGTTGTCTTCATCTCTTATGATGCCTTGAACTCCGGAGTCGGTTTTAGCACCTCCTTCTTCGTTTCGGGCATCTTGGACGGCTCGATGTTCTTCTTGATCTCCTGATACTACTCGGCATGCAGTACGGCTTCAGCAAAGGCGGCAGCTCCGTCTTTGCATTCTCATGCTTTATTCGGGTTTCCCCAAATCATGATGACGCCTTTGGGACCTAGAATTTTCAACATGTTATAGATATATCAAGGGCGAGCTATGAAGGCCCTATAAGCCGGATGCCCAAAAATAGTGTAGTATGTGCTCTTGAACGACACTACTTCAAAAGACAGTGGTTCCATCTGGTAGTTACTTGCCGTCCGGAAAGTGACGTCCAGAGTAATTTTCCCATAGAGTTTGCTTGTCTTTCGGGGACAACTCCATGGAAAACCACGGTGCTATGATTCAACTATGTTTCCGATATCTTCATATGGTGCAGTGTTTTGACGTAGAGGATGTTGATGCTAGTGCCACCGTCCATGAGAGTCTTGGCAAACCCATAGACGCCGATCAGTGGATTGACGACCAGAGTGTACTTTCCTTGCTTGTGTGGTTTAAGAGGATGATCGCTTCAGTCAAAGGTTATTGTCACTTCTGACCAGTCCAGGAACTGAGGGATAGCCGGAATAGTTGTGTTGAGTTCATGCATCACTGCCTTTTTGACCTTAGCAGGCTAGGATCCAAGGAAGCAGACATAGGTGTCTTTTTTGGTCGAGAAGGTCTTCTGATGTAGCCTGTCCTACGGACGTCCCTACATCTACACCACCAAGTCCCCCATGTGGACCGATAACTCTTGCCCGAGCCAAGATCCTTCAAGCTAAGGTTAATCCACTCCTCTTCTCGTGTGATTTCGATACATCCTTGGATGGATTGCTACTTCATGCCACTACTTTATGCATCCTCAACTATGAACCACATGAAGAAACGCCAATAGAAGGAACCAAGCCATCGCAAGATGAAGATAAATCTCAGACCGGCGCTAGGCCCGACGAACTGATTTCCTCGTTGGAAATAGTGGCGACAGCTTCGATGGACCGGACCCAGCGCCGGAAATACTGGCGGGCACCAAAACAACCCGGTGACGACCGAAATGCCATACCGTAAGCCATTCCGGCGCACGCCGAAGCAAACCGGCGATGACCGGAATTTCCGGCATCGCCGGACTTATCGCTGGAACCTCCAGTACTTAAGTTAACTATGGGTTTGATGCCCGAGAATATTCCCTATTTCATCCAGACTTTACCTTTTGTACCCAAATTACCCCTGTTTTAGTGGCTGGCCTATAAATAGCCCCCACCCTCCATTGTATTACTTAGACTTGGGTAATTGAAATTAGAAGAAACCCTTTTGGATCTCCCTAATTTCTAGTCTCATGCTCCTTTGCTAAAGGATCACCAATTATCCCCCACCTCGTTGGAGTTTGCATCGTGCCTCCCTCGTTGTACAAGGCCTTGGCATCGGATCTCTTTGCCAAGACGTCAAGGTCTCACCAAGCCTCCCGCTCATCATGCTGGTTAGAGAGAGAGATCCTTTCCCTACACCTATCCTAAGGATTACGCTGGACCGGTGGGCGCCCACGTGAGCTATTGGTTTGTATTGTGTCTTCGTGTGTGTGTTCATCAAGATCTTCGCGTGTGTTTTCGAGTGTTCATCACCCCCTCTTCCCCACTCACCCTTCCCCTTGATTCAACGGGATTTGGGAAAGATCGGGCAACCCCAAGGGGAATACCCCAACATATTGGTATCAAGAGCTTCGTTGATCATGAATCCCCCCACAAAATTTTCTTCTATCCACCAAAAATTGGAAAATACCCAAAAAAGAGCCCCAAACTAGATTGATCTCTGGATTTGGTGAGTTTTTCCTGGTTTTGGTCCATAGACCTATTGCTTTGGGTGTCGATCTACCTTCCTTGAAGCTTTCCCCAACCCAATTCCGACAGCTTTTAGAAGATTTCTGAGATTTGATTTTTTGTACCTCGTCACGAACTAATTTTGGTGAAAATTCTGGTGAACCGGTTCTTCCACCAGAATTTCCAATGAGACTTCCGACGAAGCCGACCTCGCCACCGGAAATTTAGGTGCCAGAACCGGCACCACTAGATGCTTCGACGAAATTTTTCTAAGACCCCAATTTTGACCGTTTTTCCTCTTGTGTTGTTCGTGTTTCGCATGCGTGTCGCCCAAACTAATAGCAAGCTTCCGAAAATCATCACATTCCGCGCTCCTCGACACCGCAACGTCCAACACCGGTAGCAAGTCGTCATCAATACCTACGGTATAACTTGCTCGACGTTGTTAACCCTTCTTCCTTTGTGTGTATATATCCTATGAGAGCAGCTCATTTTGTGTTTGCATAAACATTGTGCACTTGCCCTTGGAAAGTGAGAGTGTGTAAGCAAATACAAAAGTTGACATAGTAGTATAGAAAAAAGAGAAAAAGAAAAATAGAAAGATACATAGTCTCCCAATACAAAGAGAGTATCAAGCTTGTAAGCAAAGAGTGAGAGAAAGAGCGTGACCAAGGCAAGTGCACAAATCCGTTGCTTATTCTCTTTTGGCAAACGATTTGTCGTATCTCCTTGCGTTGGCACGACAACCAAGCATAGTCTTTGTTAGGACATTTTGTGCTCATTTTCATAGTCGTGCTAACCGCATTTGTCTCTATGTGTGTGTATCTTAGTGTTTTTGTAGATCTTATCCTTTTGGCCTTTGATCTTTCGTTCTTTACCACCTTTAACAAGAACCCTTTCCTTGGATCATTTCGTTTGGTTTTCTACCACCCTAACCTTCCACCAAAAGCTTTTGAGAGTAGTAATTATTTCTTTAGTGTGAGCTTTCTTTGCGATTTCACTTTGCAAGATAATAGTTCTCACTTGTGGCTACTAGTTAATTGCAATCCCCAAGGTGAGGTAAAAGGCTACCCCCACCACATATTACCTTCCATATACAATCCATTGTTGTCTTGCATGATGGATAGGCATGGTGAGATGAGCCAACCACCTACCCAAGGTGAAGACGAAGGCCCGTACATGATGCGCACAAGCCACTACATCATTCGCCATGAGTTCCGTGAATGTTGCAATGCTCTCTTGTCATGCCAAGATGAACAATTCGGCGAAACTCAAGCCGAGTTCAAGAGCCACTACAAGAAAAGTTGGCTTTTACAACGGAAGATTTTCATGGTTGAAGGCCCGTTTTTCGTGGGTAAAAAGTCTTCTACGATGGATGCCCATCGTGGTAAAAGCCCCGTCACAAAAGAATCTACCATGTTTTTTTCCTGACCATGGCAGATCGCACCCTTCAGCCATGAAAACTTGTTCTGTCGTAGATTGATGGCCCAAAATATATCGAGCTCGTTGGGGAACCCCAAGAGGAAGGTATGATGAGCACATCAACAAGTTTTCCCTCAGTATGAAACCAAGGTTTAATCGAACCAGTAGGAGCAAGGAAACACCCCAAAGGTGTTGCTAGCTGAGACTTGGCAGGGCACACTACCGGTGCTAGTAGCAACGTGGAGACCTGCAAAACACAACCATGGAACTTTGCCCCAACTTGCGATGAGATTGTCAATCTCACCGGTTTTGCTGAAAACAAAGGATTAAACGTATCGAATGGAAGAAAGTAACAGATTGCAGAAAGTAAACACAAAGCAGTAAACAGTTGATTGTAGATTGAAAGTAAAAGAAAGGACTGGGGTCCATAGTTCACTAGAGGTGGCTCTCCTTAAGATAGATAACATGTTGGGTGAACAAATTACAGCGAGACAATTGACAAACATCAAGAAAGCATGCAAGCATATACTAATCATCTTGACTCCTTTGAGATTCGATTGGGCATTACAACATTATACATAGACCGCCATCCAAATGCATCTATGACTAATAATCCACCTTCAGGTTATCATCCGAACCCCCTCCAGTATTAAGTTGCAAGCAACAGATAATTGCATTACGAATTGCGTGTAATGTAAACAATACGATTGTTCTATGAATAAAGGATTGTTGTTTTCTCCCTAGTAGCAATGGCACATCTAGTACCTTAGAGATTTCTGTCACTTCCCCATATTACCAGAGGCATGAACCCATTATCGAGCATAAATACTAACTCTTGGAGTTGCTAGCATCTACTTGGCCAAGATAGCTACTAACAACGGAAAGCATGCAAGATCACAAGTAACAAAGACATGATAGAATCAATAATCAATCTGAAATAGCATCTCAATATCCATCGGATCCTCGCAAACACAACATGTAGGAATTACAAATAGATGATCTTGATCATGAACGGAGCTCACAAGATCTAAACATGATAGCACAAAGGAGGAGAACCAGCTATCTAGCTACTACATGGACCCGTAGTCCAGAGACAAACTACTCACGCATCACACCGGAGGCTTGCATGATGATGAAGAAGGCCTCCGGGGTGAATTCCCCTCTCTGGCAGGGTGCCGGGAATAGCTTCAGATCCCTCCCGATCTAGGGATGGAGATGACGGCAGCTATAGAATCTTTCGTGGATTTTTTGATTGGGTACTTAGGGTTTCCATATCATAGGCAATATATAGGCGGAAGGAGAGGCCGAGGGGGTGCCTGGGGCGGCCAGACCACCCCCTGGTGCGGGTCAGGCCTGACCGCACGGCCAGGTGGTGTGGCCGGGCCCCAGCCCCTCTCCGTCTCGTATTCTGGCTCCAGATGTCCCTAGGTAAAATAATGACTTTGGTTTTTGTCCCGTCCAATTCCGAGAATATTCATTTTCCGACTTTCCTAGAACCAAAAAGAGCAGAAAACAGGCAGCTGGCAGTGTGGCTCTTGTTAATAGGTTAGTCCAAGAAATCATATGAAAAGTACTCCAAAGTGTGGAAAAAACATAAGAAAGTAGATAAAACCAAGCATGGAACATCAAAAATTATAGATACATTTGCAATGTATCAACATCCCCAAGCTTAACTCCTGCTCGTCCTCGAGTAGGTAAGTGATAAAAAGAAAGAATAATTTTTGAGGTGACATGCACCATCACAAACTTGATCAAAGTATTTTGTAAAACATTCAAAGCTGGGATCATAGTACTTCAATCATAACATGATAGACAAAGTTCTAGAAATAAGACAAAGAAACTATTTTGCAACACGAAAAGGCACAAACAAAAGATTCATGAGTAACAACGCTTTGCAAGACGTTTGATTGTTTCACATAAAGAAAACGTAGCATAGTGGCATTCAGCTTGTCCCTCATAGAGCGGCAAACATAAATGCATAGGACACTTTCAAAGTTCACAAGAGTGACTAGATACAAATAGTTTAAAACAATCAATATCAAAGCTATGCATCAATCAACAAGTCTTGGGACAATGCACATAGAACTAAGAATGGCCACTATGCTCTCAAAGTAAGTGCATAAAGATAGAAGCTGGAGACTCAACATAAAAGGTAAAAGAAAGGCCTTCATAGAAGGAAGTAGGGATTCAAGTCTCATAAAGAGCTTCCAAAAATTATGGTACTTAATAGATTTCAGCTCTCATTGCCCCTATCATAAGCATCTTGAAGGTGATTAAGGTTAAAGTGATACAACTAAGAGGATATGCTTGACAAGTTATAAGCCGAAATCTCATGCCCCTTACTTACGAAGACCGAACCTCATGCTACTCAACTTTAGTCACGAGTAAGCTCTTGTCAGTGTAAGTACATATGTATCATAAAGAACCGCCAACGGGGTACCCCTTGCACATGATACAGGAGCTATCCCATAATGAAAATGACAAGGCAAGCAGACAATGAGCATCTCAGCGATATTTTTATTTGCTATTTGCATATGTTTTTATTGAGGATGCTTCATATAATGCTCATTATGGTGATGCTGCATGTTTCCAACATGATTAGGCATGGATTATGCTAGCGGCCCAGGTGTTTCTCTAACACACATACAAACTCCATGATCTTACAAGTTCCACTTTTATTTCACACCGCCGGGATCCATAAGCAAAAGAACATGATATCAACGGGGTACAAAGTACAAGTGCAATGTTGAAAGCATTCCCCATGATACATGGTTCTGCTAATTTCAACTTATAAAGCGCAAGCATATACGCAACAAAGAAGGACCCAATGGTTCATGTTTATTAAATGCAAAAAAGTAAAGTGTGCCATCAAGTTCGTGAGAGCTTTAATCACTAGTTTTCTCATAAAAAATTTAATTTGGAAGGTAGATAAAAACATGAATATACTTGGAATAGCATATGCTAGTAGGTAGGTATGGTGGACTCTTTGGAATAACTTGGTTTAGGGAGTTGGATGCATGAGTAGAACTCATACTTGGTGTGGAGGCTAGCAAAAGACTGGGAGCGACAAACTAAGAGAGCAATAATGGCCATAATCATGCAGAGCGACAAAACATCATTGATCAAAGCATAAAGTGATACTACAAGTTGAAAACTAAAGGATCATAAAGGCTTATGGTGACTTGGGATAGTCATAACATGGTGTGAGCATGCGCCAAGTCAACCCAAATAAAGCATCAAAGGAGAATACCACAATACTATGCTTTTAATATGCTAAAACAATGCATGATCCTTCCAAGGCACATTAAGCAATCTCAATTGTTTATAACAAATCATGCTACAACAAAGAATACTAATCATAAATACAAAACAATATCGAGCATGGCATGACAAAGCATAGGCCATAGTCAAAAACAAGCTCTCTTTACCACTTAAGCATGAACTTTCCTACTCTTTTCCAATCCAAACCAAACTATTTGAAAACCAATGTATGAAAGAGGGTTCCAACAATTTTATTCAGCAAACTAAGAAAACAAAGAAAACAAAAAACCAAAACGAAAACGAAAAAGAAGACGCTCCAAGAACAACACAACTGTGCATGAAACAATAAAAATGAAGCGTTTGGAAGAAACCTGGGATTTTTATTGATGAAGAAGGGGATGCCTTGGGCATCCCCAAGCTTTGACGCTTGTACTTATTGGATATTTCTTGGCGTGACACGCGTGGCATACCCAAGCTTGAGCTTTAGTCCATCCTTCATCTTATTACTCATTCCTTCCATACACCTGAAAATTTTCCTTCATACAAAACTTCACACAATCTTTATTAGCAACATTAGTGCACTCAAGATAATAAGTCTTTAGGTTAAGTTCTAACACCAATAAAACTTCCATTAAAACACTAGCTACTGTAGCACTTCCCTCAAAAAGCTCAATTCCCCAAAAGAACTCAAAAAGGAACCAACAAGAAGCAAATGCAGAAAATGGAAGAAATCTGTCAAAACATACCAGCAGGCAAAGACGATTTTTTTTGAAGACCTTCTGTTGCTCAAATCAAAAAGTGTTGAACTAACGAAAGTTAGATAACAACCTGGGACAGAAGCACAAAACTTCACGCCTCAGAATGACGTACAGAGATTTTACACGAATTTTTACGGTGAAGCATGGAAATTTGTTTCGGGGCAACAACTTTCCCAATCATTACTTCTCTCTCATTAGAGGTTACTCTTGGCACAAAAAGCAAACAAAAAGGATAAGGAGCGGTTATTACTAAAGTAATAACTTCCAAGACTCATCTAAAACTTTTGGGTTATCTCCCAACAAGTACTTTTCTTTAACGCCTTTAAGTTAGGCATGAGAAGCAAGAAAAAGAATCAAGTGTTCTCAAATGAAGAAGCATTAAGAGAAAATTTTGTTTTCATAGGAGAGTCAAAAGAAATATTCTCTCTCTTCTTAGGGAAGTGTTCTATACCTTTCTTGAGTGGGAGTCGATATTTAATGGTGCCTTCTTTCATATCAATAATTGCACCAACAGTTCTAAGAAAAGGTCTTCCCAAAGTAATAGGACAATAAGCATTGCATTCAACATCCAAAACATAGAAATCAACGGGGACATAGGCATTGTTAACCATAATAAGAACATCATTAATACTCCCCATGAGTTTCTTTTTAGCATTATCATCAAGTGGGACACTCAAATAACAATCTTCAAGTGGTGGCAAATCAAGCATATCATAAATCCTTCTAGGCATAATAGAAACACTACTATCAAGATCACATAAAGCTTTAAAATCAAAATCATTCACTTTCATATTGATGATGGGTTCCCAACCATCTTCTTGTTTTATAGGAATAGAAGCTTTATGTTTCATCTTTTCTTCTTTAATCTTTATGAGAGCATCAGTAATGTGTTTTGTAAAGGCCATGTTCATAGCACTAGCATTAGGACTTTTAGCAAGCTTCTGTAGGAACTTAATAACTTCAGAGATATTGCAACCATCAAGATCAAAATCATAGTTATCATCTAAGGTAGTAGATTTATTACTAGCTTCAACACTAGTGGTAGTGATATTAGAAACACTAATGTTTCTTGCAATTTCATCTTCTCTTCCCCACTTAGCATGCAATTCAGCTAATAGTCTAACATTTTCATCAATTCTTACTTGTATGGCATTAGTAGCTGCAAAGGGATTATCATTAGTTTCAGGTTTAGCAGCCATTTTATTCAAAGAAGATTGAGCTTCATCCAAAGATGCTATATTTCTTTCAGCATTAGGGAGTTTTTCCTCAATAGTTTTATTGAAAGCAGTTTGTTTACTAATAAAGTCCTTAAGCATAATTTCAAGTTCAGAGGGAGCACTCCTATTGTTGTTATAGGGATTTCCATAAGCATTACCATTGTTGGGAGGATATGGCTTATAATTGTTGTTACCAAAATTGTTCCTGTAGGCATTGTTGCTAAAATTATTATTTCTTATAAAGTTCACATCAACTTGCTCTTCTTGAGCAACTAAAGAAGCTAAGGGAACATTATTTGGATCAATATGGGCTTTCCCATTGACATGGGTATACCCTATAGGTACTCGAGCTTGGTATATACGACCTGAATACATAGAAGCCCACGGTGTCACCAAGGCCCAAATAAAGAACTCGAGTAACCTGCGGACTCTCGATTGCTTGAACAACAAGAAGAAGCTAAAGATAGAAAGTTCAAAGGGGAAAACCCTAACCTGTAACCGACTCGACCTGCTACCCGAGACCTAGCCTATCAATATAAAGGCTAGGAGGGGGCGGCGAGGAGGACACACGTAACCCTAGTTTCTACAACCCTTGCCAGATTGCATCTGCGCACCATTGTAATCCTCGATTCCTTTGATAATCCCACGAGTAGACAAGCATGAGCAGGGACCTCTACGAGGCCTGAACCTAGGTAAATCTTCGAGTCCCCTGTGTGCTTGTTTGCTAGCCGATAGATGTCTCCAGCGCTCCCTCCTTCTCCAAAACCCAAGTCCATAACAATGGGCTTTGATGAGTTAAACCCTCGTCAATTGGCGTCGTCTGTGGGAACTGGGAGTGCTGATGCTGCGGCTTCTTTGGCCCCATCAACCGCGATCTACAACTCCACAACAGCGGAGATTCGCCAGCTCTTCGGCGCGTTCAACTTCACCGTCCATACGCCAGCCACTCGCCCGGCTTTCGAGTCCGTGGGCGACGGAATCAGCCTAGCAATAGGGAGCTTCCGCTTCCAAGTTGGTTAGATGGGCACGCTCCGCATGCCTGACTAGATGACGGTGCCATCGATTGCCCCAGCATCATGGTTTCCTCCATCGATCGGCACCCTCAGTGAACTCAACGCCCTGACAACAGTCGAGAACACGGTCAGCGACAGCAGTCGCGACTCCGATCTGAGCGATTTGGCCACCGAAGATGGAGCCTATGGCTCCAGATCTGAGAGCTGTGGAAGCAGCAGCTTCCCCAATCACTTCATGTGCGCCGTCATCAACGCAGGCGATACCTCCGCCAACCGCGATAACACTGGAAATCGCGGCAACGGACCCGACCCACCTCTTGGTGGCAATGGCGGCAACAGCAGTAACGGTGGGGATTGCACCAATGCCAACAATGGAGGAGCAATCGAACCTCCAACCATAACCAACGAGCAGATCGGCGAACGCGTCGTGGTTAGGCTCAATGAGCTTGAGTGGGCTCGCTGCCGCGAGGCCCTATGGGGCAACCCTTTACCCCTCGGTTCCTCGCAGGAACTTCTGATGGGCTACCATTTGCTCCTAAAGGAGGAATTTAAGCACCAAGCGCAAACGATCGCATAACTCGAAGCACGCAAAAGGGCGGCAGATGAATCAAGTCTTCGATGTGCTGGGCTCTCCTCCCACGGAGGATCCTCCTCAAAGGGCAACAAGTACCTCGCAAACAAGAGGCGATCTCGGATGGCCCATCTAACTGAGCAAGAACGCATAGAGGCTACAAAGGTCCTCGACTTAAGCTCCATGATGGTCGACACACGGGGCAATGTGGTTCCAAAGACGCCACAAGCTGCAGTTACAGCGGCCACCATGTACCTCCTCAATAACCAGCCGCCAGCTGGAGATCCCCGAGCCGCCATGCACCGATCTACGATCGCAGGCTTGGGATTAATCGAGGCCGCCCTTGACAAGGAGCCAACACCGGAGCTAAAGAAAGGCAAAGCGCTACTCCTCGCCCTCATCCAGTGATGACAGTCACGACCTGTCTCGACGTCGCCGCTCACGGCGACACGACCACGACTATGACGCGCATGATGACATCACACAACGCAAGATCGACAAATCAAGGGCGCGACGTGCTCGGTCGACTGACTCGGAGGAGGAAGATGTGGAGCTCTGCGGCGCTAGATGCTTCAGCAGGTCCATCAGGCAGAAGCGAATGCCCAAGGGGTTCAAACTCTCGTCAGAGAACCCGAAGTTTGACGGCCTACAGGACCCAAAGATCTAGCTGGAGGACCACATCTCCTCCGTCAGGCTCCACGGAGGTAGTCGAAGCACGACCATGCAATGCTTACAGCTACAGCTACAGGGCGCCGCCCGAGCATGGCTCAACAACCTCCCACGCGGATCCATTCGCAGTTGGGATGAGCTAGTTTACAGCTTCGTACGCAACTTTAAGGGCACATACAAGCGGCCCGCATCAATCGAAGAGCTGAGATGCTGCCAGCAAAGATCGGGCGAATCGCCACGCTCCTACATCTAAAGGTGGTCCATCATCAAGAACTCCACAGAGAACATCTCGGAGGATCGCGTGATTGATGCATTCAACGGCGGCGTCCGCCGCATAGAGCTCAGGGAAGAGCTGGGCCGCTCAAAGCCCAAGACCATTGACCACTTGATGGATATCGCGAATCGGTGGGCCGATGGAGAAGATTCGGTGAAAAATCGTGTTCACTCCGACGAGGAGGTAGAACTCGAGCGCAGACGCGACCGCCGAGGCAAACGCCGTATGCGCATCTACGATGACCGCGACGACGTCAACATGGTCGCAGCTAGCTACGCCGATAGACGAGACGATAACCGCAACAGCGGATACCGCAGCGGTGTATACCGCGACTCTGAGAAAACCACGCAAGTGTGGCAACGCCGCAACCGTGATGAGGCACCCGCGACATCCATCGAAGAAAAACTGTCCGGGCCATGCACGGTGCACTTCTACATCGACAAGCATGATGGAAAGAAGAAGTCCAGCCACCTCCTCAAGGACTGCCACGAGTTCCTCAAATTACATGAGGGATTGGTTCGGATGAATCACAACACAGTCGAAAGAGGCTACAGAGCGGCTCCAGGCGCCGTGGCACATGGCGCTCTGCCACCGCCACCTGGAATGCCCCCAAACGCAGCTGTGCCGGACTAGCACCAGGGAGGTGAACCCTACCCACGGGCCATGGGTACTATGATGATACAAAAGGACGCCCCTCCAATCGGGTGCAGAAGGCCATCACTCGCCAAGTCAATCTGGCCACACACTCGCCACCATCTACCACTGAGTACCTCAGCGGAAGCGAGTCCTGCATCACCTTTGACAAACGCGACCATCCGCCTCAAGTACCCCGTTCAGGCCATTGTCCCCTCGTCCTCGAGGCACAAATGGGAGGTTTCGACATGAGCCACGTCTTCATGGATGGCGGAAGCGGCATCAACCTTATATTCGCGAGTACCTTGCGAGCAATGAGGATCCCTCTGACTTGCCTAGAGGCCTCGGACACAACATTCCACGGCCTCGTCCCAGGAAAAGGCGTATATCCCCTGGGCAAAATCAACCTCGACGTTATCTTTGGCACGCTGAAAAACTTTCGGCGCGAGCGCATCGACTTTGAGGTCGTCGACTGGCCCTCGCAGTACCACTGCATCCTCGGACGTGTCGCGTTCGCAAGGTTCATGGCGGTGCCACACTACGCCTACCTGCAGATCAAAATGCCAGGTCCCAATGGCATCATCACAATCAACAGAAGCTTCGAGAGGTCCGACAGTTGCGATAGGGAATTCAACAAAATTTCCCAGTCCTTCGGCATGCAGGAAGAACTCGCGAGACTAAAAGAGTCGACAGACAACAGTCTGCCTCCCCTAAGCCGGCCAAGCTCGCCTGATCAATCTTTGGACTCATCAGTGCACACAAAGAAAGTGCAGGTCCACCCATCGGATCCCACCAAAACGGCCCTCATCGCCAACAACTTAAGTCCCGCATAGGAACTCGCGCTCGTCGAATTCCTTCGTGAGCACTGGGAAATTTTCGCCTGGTGTCCTGCGGACATGCCAGGAGTTCCCAGGGAATTCGCCGAGCACGCACCCAACGTCAACCCAGACGCAAGGCCAGTCAAGCAAACAATCCGGCGATTATCTAAGCCACGGGCGAAGGCAGTTGGAATGGAGATCAACAGACTCCTCGATGCCAAATTCATACGCGAGATCAAGGAAAGCACTTGGCTCGCCAACATAGTGCTGGTATCAAAAAAGGACACTGATATCCTACGGATGTGTGTGGACTTTACCTCTCTGAATAAGCACTGCCCCAAGAATCACTTCCCATTGCCGCGCATCGACCAGATCATCGAATCCACCACGGGATGCGAGCGCCTCTGCTTACTCGATGCCTACTCAGGCTATAATCAGATTCGAATGAAGGAGGAAGATCAAGAGAAAACAACGTTTACAATGCCCTTTGGTGTGTTCTGCTACAACAGAATTCCCTTCGGGCTAAAGAACGCGGGAGCCACCTACCAGCGGTGCATGCAGGCTTGCCTCAAAGAACAACTCGGTCACAACATTCAAGTCTATGTCGACGACATAGTAATCAAGACCAAGGAGGAAGCCTCCCTAATCGACGATTTGCGTGAAACCTTCGCCAACCTCGACCACTACCGGATCAAGCTCAATCCAGACAAATGCGCCTTTGGCGTCCCATCTGGGCAACTACTCGGGTACCTCATCTCCGCGAGAGGAATCAAGGAAAACCCGAAGAAAATAAAAGCCATACTGGCCATGGAGAAGCCGAAAAACATAAGGGGCGTTCAACAGCTGGCTAGGCGAATCGCGACCCTCAATCGATCCATCAGTCGAATGGGTGAAAAGGCACTTCCCTTCTACCAACTCCTCCGAAAAGCTGAAAAGTTCGAGTGGACCAACGAAGCGCAGGAAGCATTCGAAGACCTAAAGCGCCCGCTATCCACCTCGCCAGTACTAGTAACCCCATGGGAAAGGGAACCACTGTTGCTATATATCTCCGCCACCAACCAGGTGGTCAGCACAGTGCTTGTCATCGAGCGAGCCGAGGAAAACAAGGTCCATGGGGTACAACGCCTAGTATACTACCTCAGCGAGGTCCTCACGCCAACAAAACAGCAGTACCCGCACTACCAGAAGCTGGCTTACGACGTCTTCATGACCGCCCGGTGACTGCGCCATTACTTCCAGGAACACCCAATCGTGGTGGTCAACGACGCCCCGTTGGGGCATATCCTCAATAACCCCGACGCCACGGGACGAGTCACGCTTTGGGGGATAGAATTGTCTCCACGAGACATTACATACGAAAAGCACAATGCAATCAAGTCGCAAGTTCTTCCTGACTTCCTCGTGCACTGGATGGAGAACCAGCTCCCTGACAAACCAGATATGTCCTACCTTTGGACAATGCACTTCGATAGATCCAAGCGGAAGGACAGAGCAGGTGCAGGTGTCATACTGACATCACCTCAAGGGGACAAGCTGAAGTACATCCTGTGAATGCAGTTCACCGCCTCCAACAACGAAGATGAATACGAGGCCCTGCTACACAGGATGAAGATGGCAAAAGCCTACGGCGCCAAAAGGCTCATTATTTACGGCGACTCCAAGTTGGTTGTCAACCAAACAATGCATGAGTGCGACGCACTGAACGACAACATGATCGCCTACCACGACCTCTATGACACACTCAAAGGGGACTTCGATGGCTGCGAGCTGCAACACGTAGGCCACGAAAGCAATGAAGAGGCGGACGCACTCGCCAACATAGGCTCTACCTGCGCCCCCATACCACCTGGGGTATTTCTCGAGCGCATCTGTGAACACTCCATCAAGCCAAAGGCAGCAGAGAAGAAAAGAAGCGCAACAACGGACTCGGGGGCTACGCCACCCAATGAGCCAATGTCACTCGACGACCTGGAGCTGGACACAGGACTCGAAGGACCAATGAGCGTCATGATGATCGAATCATCCTGGACTCAGTCGTACATCATGTACCTCGTCAGCAAAAGGCTACCGGACGACCCGACTGATGCACGGCACATCGCGCGGCGATCCAAGGCATTCGCTGTTATCAACGACGAAATATCCAAGCGCAGCAACACAGGAGTACTCCAGCGATGCGTCTCCACGGCTGATGGAAGAGCTATCCTCCTCGAGATCCATGAGGGAACCTGTGGACACCACGCTGGCAGTCGCGCCCTCGTGGCCAAAGCTCTGCGAGCTGGGTTCTACTCGCCTACGGCCGTGCGCGACACCAAGGACATCGTCCAGAAATGCAACGCGTGTCAACGATTCGCGGACAAGCCGCACACACCTGGCGCAGAGCTCTGGCCAATCCCATTGGCCTGGCCCTTCGCGCAATGGGGACTCGACATGGTCGGCAAACTCCCCAAATCCTCACAAGGAGGTTACGTCTACCTCTTGGTGGCAGTCGACAAGTTCACCAAGTGGATAGAGGCTATGCCAGCGACCAATCAATCATGGCACAGTGCGGTCAAGTTCTTCGAGTCCATCGTCTTCCGCTTCAGAGTGCCACACAGCATCATCACAGACAACGGAACAAACTTCACATCCAAGGAGTTCCAAGAATTCTGTGAAAATCTGGGAATCAACATCAGCTACGCCTCGGTAGCACATCCACAGACCAACGGTCAGGTCGAAAAGGCGAACGGGCTCGTCTGTGGCGGCATCAAGAAGCGACTCCTCCGGCCACTCAAACAAGCCACGGGTTGCTGGCCAGATGAACTGCAATCAGTACTCTGGAGCCTATGCACAACTCCAAATGGTGCTACGGGCTACACCCCGTTCTTTATGGTGCATGGGGCCGAAGCGGTGCTGCCCGCCGAGGTACGGTACAAGCCGTCGCGCGTGGTCGCTTACAACAAGCAGGAGTCATCCCTTGCACTCGAAGACTCTGTCGACCTCCTTGACGAAGCAAGGGAAATCTCCGCGGAAAGATCAACGATCTACCAGCAAAACCTGCGCAACTACCACAGTAGGAGGCTAAGCCCCAGATCCTTCGTTGAAGGCGACCTGGTCCTACGACTAAAGTAGTAGGGACATCTCAAGCTCGAATCCTCCTGGGAGGGACCATACGTGATTACAGAAGTAATCCCAGGTGGCGCCTATTGCCTTCAAGATCTAGAGACAAGAGTCGCATACTCCAACCCCTGGAACGTCGCGCAGCTACGACGCTTCTACCCTTAGTCGTTTTTACTTTTACATCACAAATAAGGCACTCAGCCAAGGCTACTTAGCCACGCATTGTACTTCGTACTGTCTCATGAATATATAAAGCTAAGTGCCCCAAAACTCTGTGTTCTCCTTTATTTTCCATAACTTATCCACTCGGGGGCTGCGCCACCCTACACACATCTGTTCTACGAACTAAAAATGCGACATCCTGAGTAGCTGGCACATCATCGAAACCCTTGACACATCATCAACCCAGTTGCAACGCACCTGACAGGTTGACAAGGGACTGAGATAAGCACATGGCCAGGCTAACGAAAAGGAGTCGCATAGTGCAACGCACTCACACGCTAACAAGCCCTTTATACATAATCGACAGTCAATTATACACAACATATATACGAACTTTACAACATTGGTACACTTATGTGCAGGATACAAATTAAGCTACTACTGCAACAAAAGAACGTTGGTCTGCTCCTCAAAGAAATCGACGATCTCCTCTGCTGGGCGATCCACTGCATGATAGTGCGGCACCATATTCCAAACAGAACCTGCTGATGGCGTAGGTGGCCCAGCCGCAATTGCCGCAACGTCCATGTCCGGCCTATGCAGTCGCACTAGCGACAGAGCGGCCTTGGCACCAGCCACCAACTGTTGCCTTACACACTCGCGAACCATAGCCAGGTCTTGGAACTTGGCGAGAAGGGCCAGTAGACTTGATGGAGCAACATCCAGCGGAAACATCGTCCGATAAATGTTCTTCAAGCATGACTGCGACTTCTTCAGAAAGTGCAGCACTCGCGACGCACGATCCTGCAGGGTCACCAGCGCAATCGCACGATCATGGTCCACCCAGAAGTATCCACTTTCCTGAAGTTGCTCTTGGGTCAGATCATGCATGCGAATAGCAATCCTATCCTTCTCATCCTGCGGATGGCGCGCGCTGACAACTATACAAAGCAACAACGGAAGCATAAGGACAGCACACCATTGCGAGTGACTACAAGGAAAAGATAAGAGTAAGAAAACTAACATTTAAATTGGTCGCCCAGTTGCGTCATCTCCCCCAGCAGATACTTCTCTCTGGCGGTGGCTTTCTCTGCCTTTGACTTCCATACATCCGCGTTACCACGGAGCACGGGCAATTCACCTCCAACTGCTTCACGCGGTCACACAGTCACGAAAGCAGCAACAACTCATCCACCCTGGAGCGCGGTGGTGCCAAGGTATCATCAAGGGGTGGCGAGTCCTGAGGTTCCCTCAAAGGATCACTTGATGTACCCTACCACAAACCAAGCAAGAAGCAAATAAGAAGATCAAGTCGACACACAAACAAAATATTCGAGTGCATTCAAGATTGGCAAAAGTATCAGCAGATACACTCGCCAAAGGCATGTTCTTGACAAAATGCATAAACTAATCAACTATTACAAAGCTACTGAGGAGCGATTGGCTTCTTCAACTTAGACGGCTTCGGGGGCTTCATCGAGTCCATGGCGGTATCATATGCCACTGACTTTCCACCAGCCCCTGATGCCATAGCCTTTGCCGCCTTCTTGGCTCGCTGTAGCTCCTCAGAGTACTTTGCCACTGTGTTAATCAGCTGCGGCCCATATTTGCAACAGGCAGTCGCGAAGGGAGCAAATACTACCTGCTGGCCGTCCGCGCTAATGGGCATCGCCTTCGAAACCGCTGCAGGATCAACCTCGACTCCGTGGGCCTGCACCATGGCATGTGACATTGACGCGCTAGCCGCACGATGCGAGTTCTTGAGGCTTGCAGGAACACCCCCGACGAGAGACTCCACCAGCTCGTTCATGTTCCCAATTAGCTCAACCTTGGGCATCAACTCCTCCCGAAGGCGACTGAGCACGCCCTTGGCCTTGGAGAGCATATCCTGAACGGCGGCGCTGCGGTCCTCGACTGCTGAAAGCGCACCCACCAAGGCATCATCACGGCGGAGGGCCTGAGGGTCGAAGCTCAAATCGCCATCATATGTACATAAACACACACATGGACACAAACATCAGCGCCAACGGCAAAAACGAACAAAGAAAGATGATGATATCCAAACATAGTACCTGAGAGGGCCTTGGCAATCAAGAAAAGCTGTTCTTCGAACACCTTCTCCCTGGCCACGATGGAGGCACGCATATCCTCTTCACGCCTCTGAGCCTCGTCACGCGCCGCAATTGCCTCATCGCGACCCTTCACAACCGCGGCGAGTGTCTTCTCCATGGTAGCAGCGTCGCGCAGAAGGGCATTATGTTCAGCTACAAAACAAAAGGATTGACTATCAGTCAACTACATTAAAAGGAGAAAAAGGAGAAGTCAAGAACACTTACTTTCGACCACGCGATGACGCGTCTCCAGCATTGCATGCTGACGACCCATCACAACCACTTGCTCCGCCAAGTGAGCGGCTTCCTTCACAAGGGGCTATCACACAACAAGGGATCAGCAGATGGCATAGATAACATCGACTGCAACATCCAAAGAAGAAATCCTACACTTACATGATCCTCCAATGACTCCAAAGTTGATTGGTGTGCAGTCATCCGGGCAACCATTCGATGCTCCCCTTCATGCGGAGATCTGGAAGAGTTGTGCCCGGAATGGGCCGCCAATGGAGGGGAAGGAGCACGCTCGACCTCTTTCTTGGCCCCTGAGGTTGCGACTCCTGATTCTTTCAAAAATTGGACGTCGCCAGAAGATGACGACGCCTCTTGACTACAAGACAACACCAACATCAAGGACAAGGCAAAGCCAGCGGAGAATCAAAAAAGGATAAATCGAATACTTACTAATCAAACTTATCAAAGTCAAAGGTTGGTTCCCCCGACTCTGACGAATACTCCTTTGGTAGTCGCATCTTCTTGCGAGAGGATGGCGCCATGACGCTCACAGGAATGGCAGGGATTGGCGACTCCACACCAACGCCTGCACCTTCCGGAGTCGAAGGAGACAACGCATCGGAATCCTTGCTGCGCGAACGCTTGCGAGTATCCGGAGTACTCGACTCGGGGGCTTCCTCCTCCACATCGGATAGGACGGTCGACTCTGACTCGTCCTCTTCCAAGTCCTCGCGAGGGATAACCCCCTCAGGAAGAGGGGGCATACAGGGTGACACCACCCAATCCTGCATACAGACCACAATTCAGCGCAAAGCAAAGAAACAACAAAGAAGCAATCAACAAACTAAGCTACTACGTAGCACAACTGTACCTCAGGAGGAGGGTTAGAAGCGTCGAATGGAGGAACGACTGGTTCACTAGGGAGCACATCCTTGACGGTGTACGTGGTCACCAGTTGAACCCTTTTATCTATCTCACTCGTCGACATGCCATCGGCAGACAAGCGAGTGGCATCGTCAGCACCAGCCCACTGAAACATGGGGTGGACTCTGGCCTGCAGGGGCTTGACGTGACGGCGCAGTCACGTGCGAATTAGTGCGCAGCCTCCTTCCTCTTTGCCTATGCGACTCTCGAGGTCGCAGACGCGCTTGTACAGCACATCTGTCTCCGTGGACTCGCCGGGCATAACCACATTCTTCCAGGAGCGCCTCCTCTTGCATGGCGTCGAGGGGTCGAAGGGCACGAGTCCGAAGTGGTCTCCGTCGGCCTTCTGGTCATGAACATAGAACCACTTGTCCCTCCACCCTTGGACGGACTTCATCAGCTTGATGTCGAAGTATGTGGCGGATGGATTGACATGGATTCCGCAGCCGCCTACATCGTTTCAATTTGACGTTTCAATTTGAAGAGGCACTTGAAGAGACCGAAATGCGGCTCGATCCCGAGCCAGCACTCGCATAGGTTGATGTAGCAAGCTACATGGAGGATGGAATTGGGGACAGCTGATGGAGCTGGAGCCCGTAAAAACAAAGAAGTCCCCTGAAGAAAGGATGTAGGGGCAAAGAGAGGCCGCGAATGATGAACGCTAGGAACATCACTCGAAAACCGGCAGGAGGAGAGGGGATTACCTCGCCGTCGGGGACGCGTGTGTCGGCGACTGCGGCGGACAGCACTCCATCTTGGCGAAGAAGACGAAGATCAGAGGACTTGATGACGGATGGACACCACGCGCCATTCGTGACGCGGGTGCTCGTGTCCTACTTCTTCCCGCCGTCGGCGGTGCTAGTACCTCCTTTCTTCTTCACCGCAGCAGTGGTAGCCGCGGAATCGGCCGCAACACCTCCTTTCTTCTTCCCCATTGCGCGGCGATGATGCGACCGGAGGAATTAGCTGGGAAACGTGCGGAGCTGGTCCAGCGCCGTGGAAGAAAAAGAGCACAGAGAAAGCAGAGGAGCAGCGGCAATGGCGATGAAGGCAAAGGATGAATGAAAGCATATGAGAAAATTACCGTCGCATCATCACTACTTAACCCCTGGAAGATGCAATCCAACGGCTCGGAAAAACCCTACTGGACACGTGGCGTTCATCGTGCTTGACATGTGGAGGAGCTAAAACGCGAACCGTCCCCCCACTATTCCCATTACGTGCGGAAATCGAGGAGGCGCGGTTAAAATAAAGATTACGCATGCCCAGTCAAATGAGAGTCAGGGGGTGGGACCCACCGCTCGTCACGTCCCGTCAAACTCGCTCACGCGGGCAACTGAGGTCATGAAATCATCAGCACTGACGTCATCAACAACTATGCAGTAGAAGACTTCGATTACTTTAGTCCTTGCTCGAGTCTTCGACTCCACCAAGCACTCGGGGGCTACTCCCATAGGGAGCGCTGGTCGTGCACCCTACGATTTTTCTTCTTTTACAGGAACATGAACAATCAAAGCAAAACCCAATCACTTGAAGCACATTTTGACTATGGACATGGGTTACTCCCATAGGGAGCGCCGGAAGAAAATTCGGCTGAAACAAGCAAATAAAAGACGACAGCAGTCACAAAAGTTCTTTAGTCCCTGCCTGAGTCTTCGACTCAACCAGGCACTCGGGGGGCTACTCCCATAGGGAGCGCTGGTCGCGCACCCTATGATTATTTGTACAAAGTACTGTGTGTTGATAACATCCACACTCGAAGTTTATGGTGACACTGCCTCATAATTTTTCCCTACAAAGAGACTGCGTCTCCTAGGTTACCCGAATCATCTCCACGATGATAAAATTCGGATGCCGCGCTTGCAACGTGAAGGCAAGACCTGAATAAGGCCTGGCAATGCATTAAGCTGCGCACTACCAGAAATATATCCGTGCCTGCAGGTACGACGAATATGCCTTGACGGACGCATCAAGTGTTCACACCCATATACTGGAATTCGACTCTTGTAAGACCTCCACGGCTTGAGTCGAATTACACCAGCACTTTTCCGGATTCGAGTCCGGGGACTCAAGTTCGAGTAGGTGGCGTTGTTTTACCCTAAGGTAGTTAACTGATACTGATACATCGGTTAAAATCAGGCACGCGCATCAACAATCCCTATGACATAAACAGAGCAGTCAGAAAATGTACTCAGTCATGCACTCGAAAGACTTCATAAAGTCTCTAGTCGAATCTGCGGTTCCACTGGACACTCGGGGGCTACTGACATGGGTATACCCTACAGGTACTCGAGCTTGGTATATACGGCATGAATACATAGAAGCCCATAGTTTCGCCAAGGCCCAAATGAAGAACTCGAGTAACCTGCGGACTCTCGATTGCTTGAAGAACAAGAAGAAGCTAAAGATAGAAAGTTCAAAGGGGAAAACCCTAACCTGTAACCGACTCGACCTACTACCCGAGACCTAGCCTATCTATATAAAGGCTAGGAGGGTGCGGCGAGGGGGACACACGCAACCCTAGTTTCTACAACCCTTGCTAGATTGCATATGCGCACCATTGTAATCCTCGATTCCTTTGATAATTCCACGAGCAGACAAGCAGGAGTAGGGACCTCTACGAGGCCTGAACCTGGGTAAATCTTCGAGTCCCCTGTTTGCTTGTTTGCTAGCCGATAGATGTCTCCAGCGCTCCCTCCTTCTCCAAAACCCAAGTCCATAACAATGGGCTCCTCGACACCGCAACGTCCAACACCGGTAGCAAGTCGTCATCAATACCTTAGGTATAACTTGCTCCACGTTGTTAACCCTTATTCCATTGTGTTTATATATCCTATGAGAGCATCTCATTTTGTGTTTGCATAAACATTGTGCACTTGCCCTTGGAAAGTGAGAGTGTGTAAGCAAATACAAAAGTTGACATAGTAGTATAGAAAAAAGAGAAAAAGAAAAAGAAAAATAGAAAGATACATAGTCTCCAATTACAAAATGAGTATCAAGCTTGTAAGCAAAGAGAGAGAGAAAGAGCGTGACCAAGGCAAGTGCACAAATCCGTTGCTTATTCTCTTTTGGCATACGATTTGTCGTATCTCCTTGCGTTGGCATGACAACCAAGCATAGTCTTCGTTAGGACATTTTGTGCTCATTTTCATAGTCGTGCTAACCGCATTTTTCTCTATGTGTGTGTATCTTAGTGTTTTTGTAGATCTTATCCTTTTGGCCTTTGATCTTTGGTTCTTTACCACCTTTAACAAGAACCTTTTCCTTGGATTATTTCGTTTGGTTTTCTACCACCCTAACCTTCCACAAAAAGCTTTTGAGAGTAGTAGTTCTTTCTTTAGTGTGAGATTTCTTTGCGATTTCACTTTGCAAGATAATAGTTCTCACTTGTGGCTACTAGTTCATTGCAATCCCCAAGGTGAGGAAAAAGGCTACCCCCACCACATATTACCTTCCATATACAATCCATTGTTGTCTTGCATGATGGATAGGCATGGTGAGATGAGCCAACCACCTACCCAAGGTGAAGACGAAGGCCCGTACATGACGCACACAAGCCACTACATCATTAGCCATGAGTTCCGTGAATGTTGCAATGCTCTCGAGTCATGCCAAGATGAACAATTCGGCGAAACTCAAGCTGAGTTCAAGAGCCACTACAAGAAAAGTTGGCTTTTACAACGGAAGATTTTCGTGGTTGAAGTCCCGTTTTTGTGGCTAAAAAGTCTTCTACGATGGATGCCCATCGTGGTAAAAGCCCCGTCACAAAAGAATCTACCACGGTTTTTTCCTGACCATGGCGGATCGCACCCTTCAGCCACGAAAACTTGTTCCGTCGTAGATTGATGGCCCAAAATATATCGAGCTCGTTGGGGAACCCCAAGAGGAAGGTATGATGAGCAGAGCAGCAAGTTTTCCCTCAGTATGAAACCAAGGTTTAATCGAACCAGTAGGAGAAGGGAAACACCCCAAAGGTGTTGCTAGCTGAGACTTGGCAGGGCGCACTACCGGTGCTAGTAGCAACATGGAGACCTGCACAACACAACCACAGAACTTTGCCCCCAACTTGCGGTGAGATTGTCAATCTCACCGGTTTTGCTGAAAACAAAGGATTAAACGTATCGAATGGAAGAAAGTAACAGATTACATAAAGTAAACACAAAGCAGTAAATAGTTGATTGTAGATTGAAAGTAAAAGAAAGGACCGGGGTCCATAGTTCACTAGAGGTGGCTCTCCTTGAGATAGATAACATGTTGGGTGAACAAATTACAGCAGGGCAATTGACAAACATCGAGAAAGCATACAAGCATATACTAATCATCTTGACCCCTTTGAGATTCGATTGGGCATTACAACATTATACATAGACCGCCATCCAAATGCATATATGACTAATAATCCACCTTCAGGTTATCATCCGAACCCCCTCCAGTATTAAGTTGCAAGCAACAGATAATTGCATTACGAATTGCGTGTAATGTAAACAATACGATTGTTCTATGAACAAAGGATTGTTGTTTTCTCCCTAGTAGCAATGGCACATCTAGTACCTTAGAGATTTCTGTCACTTCCCCAGATTACCAGAGGCATGAACCCATTATCGAGCATAAATACTAACTCTTGGAGTTGCTAGCATCTACTTGGCCAAGATAGCTACTACCAACGGAAAGCATGCAAGATCACAAATAACAAAGACATGATAAAATCAATAATCAATCTGAAATAGCATCTCAATATCCATTGGATCCCCGCAAACACAACATGTAGGAATTACAAATAGATGCTCTTGATCATGAACGGAGCTCACAAGATCTAAACATGATAGCACAAAGGAGGAGAACCATCCATCTAGCTACTACATGGACCCGTAGTCCAGAGATGAACTACTCACGCATCACACCGGAGGCTTGCATGATGATGAAGAAGGCCTCTAGGGAGAATTCCCCTCTCCGGCAGGGTGCCGGGAAGAGCTTCAGATCCCTCCCGATCTAGGGATGGAGATGACAGTGGCTACAGACTCTTTCATGGATTTTTTGATCGGGTACTTAGGGTTTCCGTATCAGAGGCAATATATAGGTGGAAGGAGAGGCCGAGAGGGTGCCTGGGGCGGCCAGACCACCCCCTGGCACGGGCCAGGCCTAGCCGCGCGGCCAGGTGGTGTGGCCGGGCCCCAGCCCCTCTCCGTCTCGTATTCTGGCTCTAGGTGTCCTTTGGTAAAATAATGACTTTGGCTTTTGTCCCGTCCAATTCCGAGAATATTCATTTTCTGACTTTCCTGGAACCAAAAACAGCAAAAAATAGGCAGCTGGCACTGTGGCTCTTGTTAATAGGTTAGTCCAAGAAATCATATGAAAAGTACTCCAAAGTGTTGACAAAACATAAGAAAGTAGATAAAACCAAGCATGGAACATCAAAAATTATAGATACATTGGAATGTATCATAGATCTGTTCACCAGCCGTGTTGACTGCTGACGTCATGCAAAATGCCACGTGGCAAACACCATTAACGACCAGTTACCACCGTTAACTGCCACAGAAACCGTGGTAAAAGCCAGGCCCAGCCAAGGCCTGCTCACAATTAAGTGGGCTGGCCCATCAAGAGAGCCCAATAAGATTACGGCCCTTTACTGTTTCGACCGACACTATTTGAAATGGGCCCAAAGATGTGTCCAGCAGCAGCCCGCAAATGTCAGGCCCATTACTATTTTGTCCTGCAAAAGCCCACAGTTTTCGAATACCGTGCGGCCCGTTAACTGGCTGCGTCAAGTAGGCCCGATACTGTTAAAGCCCACGGTCAACCCGTCACTATTCTCACAGCTCGTCATGGGCCGCCTACGAACGACCCACTTTTGAGAAGGTCCGATACTGTTCCGGCCTTTTACTATTCTAGCTCATTACTATTCTGGCCATCTACTATTCATGTCTGTCGCTGTTGTGACCCTTTACTATTCAGGACCGTTACTGTGCTTACTGTCGTTGTTCTGTCCTGCTACTATTCTGGCATGTTTGCTTTTCTGGTCTGTTAGTGTTCTGGCCTGTTACTGTGCTAGGTTTGCTAATGTTCTGGTCTGCTGGTGTTTTGGCCTATTACTATTCTGGCCTGCTACTGTTCTAGCCTACTACTGTTCTGGCCTGCTACTGTTTAGGCCTGGTACTGTTTAGGCCTATTGCTGTTTAGGCCTGTTACTATTTTGGTCTGTTACTACTTTGGCCTGTTAGTGTTTTGGCCTGTTACTGTTTTAGTTTGTTACTATTTTGGCCTATTACTGTTTTGGTCTGTTACTGTTTTGTCCTGTTACTGTTCTACCCAGTTGCCGTTACTGTTTTGGTAATTCTGAAGGCCATGCAAATATCATAAAAGGAGTATAATTAGCGATCATATTTTACTATTCATGGAAGGTGCAATAAAAGAAGGGCAAATAACAAAACCCTATACAGTTACCTGATCGACCTGGATGGTGCAGTTATGGTACCACCATTCGTGGACGGTGTCAACTAAATGCCTCCATGGCCTATGCGAGTTATCTAGATATTACATCAGCTGCAAACTTTTTAAAAATATTACATAATATGAACAAAAGGGAAATAAAATTCAGCATTTCAGTTGCCAATCAAGTTCATAGCAGAGTCCTCAATTTTCTTTCTCAATCCATCAACTACATCTCCCTTTGAGTGTTACAGCTACATTGGAAAACCACCTTGAGACGTGATCTTGCAGTCCCCTCTTTGGTGGCGATAGCAATAATTACAGTCTAAAACTAACTAATAACAAGTTAATACATCAAAGAAGACAAACTACTCATAGCTAAGAATGAACCAGATAGGAATTATAACTGCATAATACGAACATGTAGAGCAGGAATGCAAACAATGAATTAACTATATAGTAGAGGATAGTTATGTGGTTGCCTAGGACGAACCAGAACCAGATACGAGATATAATGGTGTGGCTTGTGAACTTGTAAAACAGGACAAACAAACATTAGACAAGTATGCCAATAATGAAATGATCAATCAAACAAAGTGTTTCTTAAAATTTCAGTATAAACTAGCCAGGTCATTTCAGCAAATATATATGGAAGCAGTGTTATCTCCTGGAATGCAAGAGTCGTTGGGTGACTCAGAATTTGCGGTGAGCTACACAATGGCATGCAGTTACTGTCATAGCTAAGCATGAACCACATAGAAATTATAACCACAACATACCAGAACTTGTGAGCAGGAATGGAAAACACGAATGGACTATATAGTAAAGAATAATTATGCCGTTGATTAGGACGAACCAGCACTAGATACAGAAAATATATAATGGCATCGCTGGTGGACCTGTAGGCTGTGCAAACCAACATGTTCAGTGTTGCCTTTTTGAGCTCTACGCAAAGAAAAAGAAAATAGTCAGTGTTGCAGCTTTTGAAGAACCAAATGGAAACAATAAAATTATAATCGAACTAGTACGGAGAGTTTGAACGGGTACTACAGGATAGCAGAACGATGCCAGGGAGGAAATAATAACAGGAACTTAGCTCATGAATAACCAGATAGAGTCAGTTACTATGGAGCAGGGAATCCACACTAATGTTTTCCACTGACATTACATTTTGCAAGAACTATACAATAGCAGGCAATTACTGGTGTACGGAGCAGCTAAGATAAGAACATGTGCATGACAATATAACAGACATGTGCATGACTTGAAATTTGTAGAGCAGCGAATGCAAACCAACATGTATAATGACATTTTATGTACTAGCACGAAGAACAGGCATGCCCAGTGACTTGCATGTACTAGCACGATTACAAAAATGCAGTTCACTCTGACAGGCTTGAACCTGCTATACCACTAACAAAACAAAAACGGGTTGGAGATTTGGTTACCTTGGTCGGAGAGGTGTCTAAGCATCATCGGTACCATGCGAGTGACATCCAAGTCACCGAGGGTGCTCCGGTTGTGGTGGCTGTTGGCGTTGGGGAAGCAGATCTTGGGCGGTCGATGCAGGTGCAGTCAACAACGACAACCATGTAGCTAGTCTAGAGCAGTGGACATGGAACTTGTTGAACTAGATCCCGTCTAGTGGACAATGGTGAAGCTGCTCAGCTATGGTTGGGTAGCTTTCAACAGCGAGGAAGAAGAGCGTGGGTGGTCGACGAAGCCATAGGCGCGGTCAGCGAGACCATAGCTCTGGTGGAGTGACAGAGAGACCCGGTGAACCAGATCCGATGGGGTGGGCATCGATGAAGCGGCTCTGGTAGCCGTGGAATTGCCGCCGGGCGGTGTGTGCGGTGGTCGTGGAGGTGAGGGCATGGGAGAGAAGCCTGGGATTTTGGGAGGGCCAGCTGGAAAAACTACGCGAATCGGGACTATGGAGGTAAATAGAAAAATAATTACGATCGTGCCCCCAAGCTACCGACTTTAGCGTGCCCATAGGGCGTCTGAACAATGGGTAGAATGGGAATTTTAAAGTCAAAATTTTCTGAAACAGAGGAGCGCGAAATGCTTCAAAGTTGGCGTGTTATTTTGCCGCTCGACAGTGATTTTGAATTTGGCTACCGGCCAAATGATAATAATAGAAATGTGGTACTCCCCGGTGGGAGATTTCGGCTCAAAGTTTTTGAAACAGTGGGGCAGGAAATGCTTCAAAGTCGGTCTTTGATTTTGCTGCTCGACAGAGATTTTGAATTTCTCTACCGGCCAAATAATAATTAATAGTAGTGGTACTCCCGGGTGGGAGATTTGGCCTCAAAGTTTTTGAAACAGTGGGGCGGGAAATGCTTCAAAGTTGGTTTTTGATTTTGCCGCTCGACAGAGATTTTGAATTTGGTTACCAGCCAAATAATAATTAATAGAAAAGTGGTACTCCCCGATGGGAGATTTCGGCTCAAAGTTTTCGAAACGGTGGGGCAGGAAATGCTTCAAAGTCGGTGTTTGATTTTGCTGATTGACAGAGATTTTGAATTTGGCTACAGGCCAAATAATAATTAATAGTAAAGTGGTACTCCCCGGTGGGAGATTTGGCCTCAAAGTTTTTGAAACACTGGGGCGGGAAATGCTTCAAAGTCGGTGTTTGATTTTGCCACTCGTTAGAGATTTTGAATTTGGCTACCGGCCAAATAATAATTAATAGAAAAGTGGTACTCCCTGGTGGGAGATTTGGCCTCAAAGTTTTTGAAACGGTGGGGCAGTAAATGCTTCAAAGTCGGTTATTTACTTTGCCGCTCGACGGAGATTTTGAATTTGACTACCGGCCAAATAATAATTAATAGAAAAGTGGTACTCCCCGGTGGGAGATTTGGCCTCAATGTTTTTGAAACGGTGGGGCGAGAAATGCTCCAAAGTCAATGTTTGATTTTGTCGCTCGACAGAGATTTTGAATTTGGCTACCGGCCAAATAATAATAATAGAAAAATGGTACTCCCCGGTGGGAGATTTGCCCTCAAAGTTTTTGAAACGGTGGGGCGGGAAATGCTTCAAAGTCGGTTTTTTACTTTGCCGCTCCACAGAGATTTTGAATTTGACTACCGGCCAAATAATAATTAATAGAAAAGTGGTTCTCCCTGGTGGGAGATTTGGCCTCAAAGTTTTTGAAACGGTGGGGCGGGAAATGCTTCAAAGTCAGTGTTTGATTTTTCCGCTCGACAGAGATTTTGAATTTGGCTACCGGCCAAATAATAATAATAGAAAAATGGTACTCCTCGTTGGGAGATTTGCCCTCAAAGTTTGTGAAACGGTGGGGCGGGAAATGCTCCAAAGTCGGTTTTTGACTTTGCCGCTCCACAGAGATTTTGAATTTGACTACCGGCCAAATAATAATTAATAGAAAAGTGGTTCTCCTCGGTGGGAGATTTGGCCTCAAATTTTTTCAAACGGTGGGGCGGGAAATGCTTCAAAGTTAGTGTTTGATTTTGCCGCTCGATAGAGATTTTTAATTTGGCTACCGGCCAAATAATAATAACAGAAAAATGGTACTCCCCAGTGGGAGATTTTGCCACAAAGTTTTTGAAACGGTGGGGCGGGAAATGCTTCAAGGTTAGTGTGTGATTTTGCCGCTCGATTGAGATTTTGAATTTGGCTACCGGCCAAATAATAATAGAAAAAAGCTAGTAGACCGTACGCTATCTGTCCAGGAATTCAAGTCCTAGAGTCACATCAACTAATCATCCATGAGCATAATAATTGTGCAGACTGATATTTTGAATTTGGCTAGCGTCCAGGCAACATTTGGATGAAAGGTGTACTCCCTATTCAGGAATTGAAGGCTGAGAGTGACATTAACTTATCATCCATAATGAAAATTGGATAACTCCGATTCAAGTAGGGTTGGCTGCAGGTTTTGCCGCTCGGCTGAGATTTTTTAATTTTGTTAATGGTACTCCCTCAGTACGAATTGAAGGCTGATTCACATCAACTGATCATCAAAATACTTACCATATTGGCAAAGAAATTGGATACATTATCTCCATTTCAAATGGGGTAGGCGGTAGGATTTGTCAATGGACTGAGATTTTGACTTTGGCGGTTGTCCAAAGAAGAAAAACCTTTGTGAGGTTCATGAATCCAAGTCTAAGAGAGTGATGTTGGGGCACAGGATTTGTGTGCATCGAGCATATGGTAAACAGATAAAAGCATGATGCGAAACAAATACTCCCTCCATTTTTGTTACATGGCCCCAAACACAACCGGGGCTGTGTAGGAGGAACCATTTCACAGGACCATTGTACTCAGCTTTCATTGTCAGGGTTCATCTTCAATTTAGACAAGTCTCTTCATCTATGGACTCTCGAGATTTTTTTTTGATCTTGTAACATCTTCAACTCCGCTAATGCTTTTTGTCTCATATCATCGATTGCTTGTCTATGCACTTCCGGTTTAGCCCGTAGTGCTACAATTTCTTCCTGACTAGACAAATACGGTGACTTGGACTTGGACTTGGACTTGGACTTGCACTGCCACAACCCAGCATTACGCATGAACATGCTTTTATGATGACCTTCACCTTTTAGTACCATTTTAAATGTTTCCAAACATTCCTCTTGGGTTTGTTCCAGACCATCTTTCCCAGGTTTTTCCATCTCCTCATTCAATTTAATCTATAAGGTTATCAATTGGTAGACATAGGTGAGAGAAGAAAAGATAATACAGAGAAACATGTAGACAACACATTTAACCTGTCTATGAACAAATCTTACAAGTTGGCATGGCTGATTACGCATCATATATATTGTAGTAAAAGTATAGCTATCTGATCATACTGATAAGAACTTTATCACTAGCACGCAATAACAGGACTATGCCAACATGGCATCTGTCTGTTTCTTCATCGCCGGGTGCATGATATACACAAGACAACTCTTTGTACAGCTGAAAACTGAAACTTACACTAGTTGGAAATCATCTAGTACTTAAATTAAAAAGAAAACTAGGCAGAAGTTCAGGCAGTGTTGCACATCTAACTATACATAGAAATCACTGCAGGTGTGTCATCACAAAATATGAATCGAACAGAAGACTTACAATAACACTCTCAATGGAGGGATTGAGCCCTTCTTTTTTGCTCGTCTGGCATGCCTGGAATTTTTTTTGTAGACTTACCGCACCTTTATGCAAAGTGGGCGGAACACATTATCAAAATATAAGAAGCACAAAGTCTGTAGAAGATTAAAAAGTAATTATTCTTACTATTGTGCTCAGGTGGCCAACCAATGCACGAGATCCAGTTCGGTTTGTTAAGCGTTGTGCAACATGGTTTCTCTTGTTTTTCCCAGCGTTCATCTGCAAAAGGAGACTAGTTATACAGATGTGCAAATAGGAATTTTGAATGTGATATGGTATCAGTCTTCACAAACCATACCATAATGTTTGGATCAAACCAGTGGTCGAGAAGATCTATCCAGTGTTGGACAGTCATAGTTTGTTCCATAGGAGTCGTTCTTTGAATATCCTTGCTTGCCTTACCATCAAAGTATTTACTCTTTAGCCTATGGCGCTGCTGGTGCAAAGAACAGGAGAACATGTCCATGAGAACCTACTCTATATCCTCATTATCCTGATCGAAGTTGAATTTTGTCTGTCGATAAGAATGGAACATTTGATGTGTTATGTGACTTAGAATAGAACCAAGAGCAAGCTTGAATGCATGGGACAGAGCACCATGACTTACATGTAACTTTTGCAGTAATGAATTGTAATGGTCTGGGGTCTGTTGGTGGAGCTTGAACGATGCGAAGATGGGAATATCATTCCTAACAAAAACGCCTATTTCGTATGCTAGAAAAGCAGATCCTTATGGATCTTCTGCCCTTCGCTTGCCAGGCACAATAGAATTGATGCAATATCTAGATTGCGTTCTAGAAATTTTAGATTCAAGTTTTTTTCCTACCGTTGGCCCCCTTTTCTTAAATCTTTGTGTAGCTGCCAATTCAACCATTACATTAAGCTTGCACAGTATATATAAGGAAGCATGCATCGATAATCCATGGGACACATACCTTGTTTGGTGATGGGCTGATCAATAGGTTGGTGATCATCGCTAGCTTGTTGGTGTTGTGCCAGCAGTGTTAGGCAAGTAGAGGTCATTACTGGTTGGGCTGTCAATTGTTGCTGGGTATCTTGATTAGAAATTGGTGATTGTGGAATGTGTGGGATGGTATTTGCAGCATCTACTACTGTTGGAACCTATGGTGTGCCGCCAAGACGACACTTTTTAGCCATATGTGAGTTTCCTGATTTTCGTTTATTGTATTTCACGACGTGTGTTTGTGTTCCACCGGTAGCATTAGCAGGACTGCTTGTCGATGCTTCATGTTTGGTACCTGAACGTATCTTACATGAACCAGCTGATTCCTGACACACATAAACAATACTTCAATCTGTTATAGTTCTATATGTAATGAGATGCACATGGAACAGAAGAATAGTAAGGCAAAATATGCTCTATATATATGATACATGAACTAGGCAGAGGGCATTGCAAAATATTTGGTGGGATTGAAATACAAAACATGGAAAATGCAACAGATATCACAATTAAAAAATAGAGCAAGCACCTTGGGGGGTGGACAAGCTAGCGGACTAGCAGGGAGGTCCTCGACGGGTCCAACTTCCTGAGTCAGGTCTCCCTCGAAATATTCTTCATCAACAGAAACTAATGCTGAATCAGACACTTGCCGATCATAGTTTTTCTCCCTGCTGGTACCTGGAAGGGTCTTAGGTGAACCAGCTGATTCCTGACACACATAAGCGATACATTAATCTATCAAAGTCCTATGTAAAATGAGACGTGGATAGAACAGAAGAACAGTAAGGCAAGATATGCTGAACATATATGATGCATGAACTAAGCAGATGACATTGCACAACATTTGGTGGGAATTGAGGTACAAAACATGGAAGATGAAACAAATATCACAATGACAAGACAGAGCAAGCACCTTGGGCAGTGGACAAGCAAGCGGATTAGGGAGGGCGTTCTCGACCAGTCCATCTTCCTGAGTCAGGTCTCCCTCTGGGTTTTGTTGATCTTGAGGATAAAATTCTACATCAGAATCCTGGACTTCATGATTGGTGGTGGTAGCTACGAGAGATCTAACTCTCTGCGGGCCGAGCGACCTTGCATATTTGGAATTCTTTAATAATCTATCTTCCCTAATCTTCCGTTCTTCCTCATCAGGTGGCTGCAAATCACCTTACATGCATCAGCAAAAAATATATCTTATGAGATTTAAGAGCGAGGTGTGTGTAGAAGAGGAAGTTAGTACAGTTGTAGCAAGCAATTGAAAGCTCTGAAGGAACAATGACAGACATATGCTTAATTTCTTATACGATGCCTCGACAAGAAATGTCGGAGTACAAGATATGCGTAAAGAGCATGCAGTGAAACAAGCGATGAACTACTTTCAGACATCAAATGCGTAAAGAGCATATGAAGTGTATGGCGGCAACCTTTGTGACCGCGATTACACGATTTCCTTCCCGTGCCTTTGCCAGACTTATGGTGAGCTACGACCTCGCCGTTCGCCTTAAGCGGGTTTGACTCCCCATCTCTCCGGCGCCATGGACAAGGTCGAGGAAGCAGATCCGGTGCTGCGGAGTCGGGAAGTGGATCCAATGAAGCTGCGACGGTGTTGCTGAGCCAACTCCGGCGCCATGGACCTCGTGTACAGAGGAGCTGATCTGGTGCGGGCCAGTGTCGGGAGCTGGTAAAACGTCTTTGCGGTCGCTACGGTGGCATGCCGGTGGAGAGGCTATGGAGGGGAGATGGGACGAAAGGAGCATGGCCATGGTCGTGCAAGGTTATCTCGAGGGATTCGACTCGAAGGGCGCGGGTGGTACTAGTATGTTTGAAACTTTGAATTGTGTGGCACGTGGGAATTTACAAGAGAAACCATTTTGAGGAATGGCCTTTGGCGCGTTGTTTCTGGACCGAAGGGCGAGATGAAAATTTAGTACCGTTTGAATTTTGGACACAGGAGCCCATTGCGGCGGGTGTTTCTGGCGCACTGCTTGGTGGAAAAGGTGATTTCGGCTTGTGGTTTGTCGCTCAGTTGATTTTTTTGTACTCGATCTACTACTGCAGTCTAAAAGTTTGACTTTAGGGCCACACAAGTATATAGTGCACGAATTTATTCATGGGCACGAACTACCTTTCATGGTAATGTGTTAATTTTCGGCAAAACGTGTTTCTACAGATCTAAACGAAAGTGCAAAATAAGGCTTTTCCATTTTCCAAATGGCTATAATGAGACTAGGATACATTGTCCAAAGGAAGCAATTAGGTACAGTACAGTTTCATACAGCGTGCCAAAGAAAGTATCAGGTTGACAACACAACGAAAGTCATCCTCATTTTTCGAAATAACATCTATTCGCATGGCGGCTCTTTCATCACCCTTTGAAAATCATCTGCCTACAAAGATGCACGGAGAATCTCTGCTCGTGCTTTGACCTGTTCCAAAACCGCCACGTTGATCTCATTGACATCTGCATCGGCCGAATTGGGAACACGATTTTCAGCGACTAACTTCAGAAGATCAGCGGCAGGATCAAGGCTATCTTCAATAGTAGAAATCCATCCTTAGTTCAATTCTCTGATCGCCGAGTGGCTGTGTCCAAATCCTTTTGGAGAAGCCTAATCTTAGCTTCGGCCATGCACCATACTTCGGTTGGTTCGTAGAAATGGATGTATCACTGGCACGCTGAATATCTATGTTGCGAACCTCCTTGGCAGGGACATGATCATGCACTTGCTTCTGCAAATTGCAATGCAGCAAATCAATCAATAAATAACACGCAAGATGCAACAAATAGCCATGTTAGGGTACTCGACCAGGCCATGTTTCTGTACCAATTCTGTTGTGCCGAGCGGGGCTAGATCTGCATGTCCAAAACTCTTCAGGATTCCTTGGCAAGACAGGGCATGTTTTGGCAGTACATCATCTTCCATGCCTTACAAAAAATATATACTAGTATGACAAGACAGGGCAAGCAAAGCTGAACTACTCTCAAAAATAAAATGCATAACCACAACGCGCGTATATGTAAAATGGAGGCAAACCATTGTCTGGGGAGGATTGTTGGGGGTTATCATTGGGCTGGTGAGGCTTCGTACTAGTGCGAGATAACCAATTTGGCTTGACGACTAGCAGATGCCTTCTTTTCTCTTTGAACCGATCCCGCGGTACTACAACTAGCATGCATTAGAAATAATTGGTAACGAGAAGGCACATCAAGGAAGCAATGAACTACATTCGGAAGTAGTAGTAGTAACGTGCAAGGAAAGCAGGCATAGTAAAGTGTGCAACAACCTTCGTCTCGGTTGTATGGACTTCTAACCATCGCCCTGGTGAGGGGTCCGCGTGGCGTACGCATCTCTCGGTTGGGGTGGTGGGGAAGCTGACACTCTGAGTGGGGGAAGCAAATGTGAAGAAGCAACGATGGTAGCGTGCATGACGGCGTCGCTGAGTAGACTCCGGCGACCTAGAAGTTGGGTAAGGAGGGATGGGATAGAGGATGATGTGAGTATGGATTGTGGAGTCGGCGGGCGAGCGAGCGAGAGGCCCCGTCAGTATGGAGGTAGCTAGCGTTTGCCGAGAACTGAGAAGTGAAGGAAGGGTTAAATTTTGGGAAAGGTAGAAGGGAGGGTCCCGCCAATAATCCTCTAAAATTTTGAAGTAGAAGATCTCGCCAATATCACGTGAAAATTTAGTGCTGAATCGTGCTTGGCTCACCTCCCGAGTAGTATTAAAAGGAAGGCTCGAAAAGCAGCATGCATCGAATGCGATGGGACGGTGGCGTGTGCAGCTTGTGAAGAAAAGTCGGAGTCTAGTATGGTGGAGGATACTAGATGAAAAAGAAAATTTGGGGTGGTGCTGGCTGCCAGCCGTGGCCCTCATAAAAATAAATAAATATTTCAAATTTGTGTAGAATACATCAAATAATTGATCCAACAGTCAGCATTCAAAGTTATTTGTATGAATGGGGCCCATATACTGTAGTGAGCTAAATGGCTGATTGGGTTTCTTAGCTAAACGGTGCGCATATGCATATGCCAACTCATTTGAACTAATTTAGGCAGACATACCTAGGAATCACAAGGTAAACATGCATGCTCTGCAATGTCCGGAAACATGGCGCACTTGTCGCATTCCGAGCCAAATTCTTTTGAATTTCTTTACTAGTATGAAACATCCTCGTAATCACTTGGAAAAGTGAAAAATATTCTTTCATAATTGTCTGAAACTCCCATGGTCAACATTGTTTACTATGCCAAGACGCACCCATCTACCCGATGTGAGAACCGTATCATAAAGTGTAGCTAGGGTATCAATATATATGGCCATGACCTTATTGGTCCTTTGGACTAAAACCCAAGAATGTTCATTCATTGTAGGCTACTAGTAAATTGCACGTGCCATGCACGTGAGACTCAGATAATAGACATATGGCATATCATTATTATATAAAATTATAATAGGTAAAGCACAAAAAATTATAAATTTGATCGACTTATATAAAGTATAGGTGTATATTTGGTTCTTGTACTTTGTATCATCATGTAGAAGTCAAAGATTATTAGCTACCTAACACATGAAATTTTTGGTGACATGGTCTAGGGAAACAAGGGAGAGGATTCAAGGAGTATGATAGAGAAGTGTGTTTTGAGGTTTGTGCATAGCATTCATTCTGCTAAAGACTATCTATAGAATCTTCTAAATACTCAAATGGAAAAGAAGATCCAACGGTTGGAAATATTGGGATTCACGAGTATTGATCCAACGGTCATCATTCAAAGTTATTCGTATCTTACCACTATTAGTAAATTGCACATGCCCTTCACGTGAGACTCAGATAATAGACGCCTGACATATCATCACTATATAAAATTATCTCTACTACTATAATTGAGCAGTTTTGAATTGGATCCATAGCACCAATCCTGATTGTTGGGCTGTTAGATCCAATGGTTCAAAGCAGCTAGATTCGTGTTAAATAGTACCTAGAGCAAACTCCACCATGTTCTAGAACCATCATTTCACCACCCCCAAAATTTCATAGCACGGTAGGTTGTATTCTCAATATATGTAGATAGTTATTATTAATAGACTTAATTTATGCATTTTGGGGGTGGTGACATGATGGTTTTAGAACATGGTGGAGTTTGTTGTAGGTCTGTACTATATATTCAACACCAAACTAGTTGCTCTGAACCATTGGATCTAACAGCCCAACGGTCAAGATTGGTGCTATGGATCCAATTCAAAACTACTCCACTACAGTAGTAGAGAGAATACAGCCTACCGTTCTATGAAATTTTGGGGTGGTGGCATGATGGTTCTAGAACACGCATGGTGTAGTTTGCTCTAGGTACTATTAAACACGAATCCAGCTTCTCTGAACCATTATTGGATCTAACAGCCCAACGGTTAGGATTGGTGCTATGGATCCAATTCAAAACTGCTCCATTATAGTAGTAGAGATAGAGATATCTTACCACTATATAGTGTACGAATAACTTTGAATATTGACCGTTGGATCAAGACTCATGAATCCCAACATTTCCAACTGTTGGATCTTCTTTTCCATTCTAGCATCTAGAAGATTCTATTGATAGTCCTCAGCATAATGAATGTTATGCAAAAACCTCAAAACACACTTCTCCATCATACTAGAATCTTCTCCCTCGTAGCTAATAATCGTTGACTTCTACATGATCTTATCTTATCTTATCTTATCTTATCTTACCACTATATAGTGTACAAATAACTTTGAATGTTGACCATTGGATCAAGATTCGTGAACCCCAACATTTCTAGCTATTGGATATCATGTAGAGGTCAACGATTATTAGCTATATAAAACTTTAAAATTTTGGTAACATGCTGGTCCGGGTGCTGACTCGTGTAATAACGAGCTCGTTAGGGAACCCCAAGAGGAAGGTATGATGAGCACAACATTAAGTTTCCCTTAGTTATGAAACCAAGGTTATCGAACCAGTAGGAGCAAGGAAACACCTCCAAGGTGTTGCTAGCTGGTCTTTGGTAGGGCGCACTACCGGTGCCAACAACAACGTGGAAACCTGCACAACACAACCACAAAACTTTGCCCCAACTTACAATGAGGTTGTCAATCTCACCGGTTTTGCTGAAAACAAAGGATTAAACATATTGTGTGGAAGAAAGTAATAGCTTGCAGAAAGTAAACAGAAAGCAGTAAACAATTGTAGATTGATGGTAAAAGAAAGGACCGGGGTCCATAGTTCACTAGTGGTGGCTCTCCGTAAGATAGATAACATGCTGGGTGAACAAATTACAGCGGGGAAATTGACAAACATCGAGAAAGCATAGAAGCATATACTAATCATCTTGACTCCTTTGAGATTCAATTGGGCATTACAACATTATACATAAATCGTGATCCAACTGCATCTATGACTAATAATCCACCTTCAGGTTATCATCCGAACCCCCTCGAGTATTAAGTTGCAAGCAACAGATAATTGCATTACGGATTGCGTGTAAAGTAAACAATACGATTGTTCTATGATTAAAGGATTGCTGTTTTCTCCCTAGTAGCAACATCACATCTAGTACCTTAGAGATTTCTGTCACTTCCTCAGATTACTAGAGGCATGAACCCACTATCGAGCATAAATACTAACTCTTGGAGTTGCTAGCATCTACTAGGCCAAGATAGCTACTAACAACGGAAAGAAGGCAAGATCACAAATAACAAAGACATGATAGAATCAACAATCAATCTGGAATAGCATCTCAATATCCATCGGATCCCCGCAAACACAACATGTAGGATTACAAATAGATGATCTTGATCATGAATGGAGCTCACAAGATCTAAACATGATAGCACAAAGGAGAAGAACCAGCCATCTAGCAACTAAATGGACCCGTAGTCCAAGGATGAACTACTCACGCATCACACCGGAGGCTTGCATGGTGATGAAGAAGTCCGCTAGGTGAATTCTCCCCTCCGACAGGGTGCCAGGAAGAGCTTCAGATCCCTCCCGATCTAGGGATGGAGATGATGGCAGCTATAGACTCTTTCGTGGAATTTTGATCGAGTACTTAGGGTTTCTGTATCGGAGGCATCTTATAGGCGAAAGGGGAGGCCGAGGGGGTGCCCTAGGCGGCCACACCACCCCCGGCGCGGGCTAGGCCTGGCCGCGCGGCCGGGTGGTGTAGCGGCCCTCTGGCCCCTCTCCGTCTCGTATTCTGGCTCCGTGTCCCCCTCGGTGAAAAACTGACTTTGGCTTTTGTCCCATCCAATTCTAAGAATATTCATTTTCTGACTTTCCTAGAACCAAAAAAAGCAGAAAACATGCAACTGGCACTGTGGCATCTTGTTAATAGGTTAGTCCAAGAAAGTGTATAAAAAGTACTCCAGTGTGGGTAAAACATAATAAAGTAGATAAAACCAAGCATGGAACATCAAAAATTATGGATACGTTAGCAATGTATCAAAATCCCCAACCTTAACTCCTGCTCGTCCTCGAGTAGGTAAGTGATAAAAAGAAAGAATAATTTTTGAGGTGACATGCAGCATCATAAACTTGATCAAAGTATTTGTAAAACATTGATAGCCGAGATCATAGTATTTCAACATAGCATGAAAGATAAAGTTCTAACAATAAGAGATAGCAACTATGTTACAACATGAAAAGGCACAAACAAAAGATTCATGAATAACAATGCTTTGCAAGACATTTGTTTGTTTCACATAAAGAAAACATAGCATAGTGGCATTCAGCTTGTCCCTCATAGAGTAGCAAGCATAGATGCATAGGACACCTTCAAAGTTCATAAGAGTGACTAGATACAAATAGTTTAAGAACAAGCAATATCAAAATTATGCATCAATCAACAAGTCTTGGGACAATGCACATAGAACTAAGAATGGCCACTATGCAGATAGAAGGTGTAGACTCAACATAAAAGTAGAAGAAAGGCCCTTCATAGAAGGAAGCAGGGATTCAAGTTTCATAAAGAGCTTCCAAAAATTATGGTACTTATTAGTTTTCGGCTCTCATTGCCCCTATCATAAGCATCTTGAAGTGATTAAGGTTAAAGTGAACAAACTATGGAGTATATGCTTGACAAAGTATAAGTTGGAAATCTCATGTCCCTTGAATACGAGGGCCGCTCCTCATGCTACTCAAGTTTAGTTACCGGTAAGTTCTTGTCATAGTAAGTACATGTGTATCATAGAGAACCGCCAACGGGGTACCCCTTGCCCGATGATACGGAAGAATCCCCATATCAAAATGACAAGGCAAGCAGACAACGAGCATCTGAGCAATCTTCTTATTTACCATGGGAAAATGGTGTTTTTTTCTATATTTCCTCTTTTCTCATATCTCTTTTTTTATTTTTATTTTTCTTTTTTCTCAATATCTGACTCTTTTTTTATAAGAAGAATGCTTCATAGACAGCTCATTATGGTTACGCTACAGGTTTCCACCATGACAACATGGATTAGACCGGCGGCCCAAGCGTTTCTCTAACACACATACATAACTCCATGGACTTACAGGCTCCCCTTTCATTTCACACCGATGACATCCATAGACAAAAGAGCATGATATCAACTAGGTACAAAGTACAAGTGCAATGTTGAAAGTGTTCCCCATGACAGCATTGTTCTGCTAATCCCCAACATATAAGTGCAAGCACATACAACATAGACGACACAATGGTTCAAGTTTATTAAGGGCAAGAAAAGTAAAGTGTGCCATCAAGTTCGTGAGAGATTTAATCACTAGTTTTCTCATAACAAGTTTAATTCGGAAGGTAGATAAAACCATGAATATACTTGGAATAGAAAATGCTAATAAGTAGGTATGGTGGACTCTTTGGAATTACTTGGTTTTAGGAGTTGGATGCATGAGTAGAACTCATACTTGGTTACAGAGGCTAGCAAAAGACTGGGAGCGACCGACTAAGAGAGCAATAATGGCCATAATCATGTAGAGCGACAAAACATCATTAATCAAAGCATAAAGTGATACTACAAGTCGAAAACTAATGGATCATAAAGGCTATGGTGACTTGGGATAGTCATAACATGGTGTGAGCATGCGCCAAGTCAACCCAAATAAAGCATCAAAGGAGAATACCATAGTACTTATGCTCTAATATGCTAAAACAACGCATGATTCATTCAAGGCACATTAAGCAATATCAATTTTTTATAACATGTCATGCTACAGCAAAGATCACTAAGCATAAAGCCAAAACAATATCAAGCATGGCATGACAAAGCATAGGCCACAGTCAAAAACAAGCTCTCTTTACCACTTAAGCATGAACTTTCCTACTCTTTTCCAATCCAAACCAAACTATTTGAAAACTAATGTATGAAAGAGAGGGTCTAACCAATTTATTCAAGCAAGCTATGAAAACCAAGCAAACAAAAACCAAAAACGAAAACGAAGACGCTCCAAGAACAACACAACTGTGCATGAAACAATAAAAATGAAATGTTTGGAAGAAACCTTGGATTTTTATTGATGAAGAAGGGGATGCCTTGGGCATCCCCAAGCTTTAACGCTTGTACCTCTTGAATATTTCTTGGGGTGACACTGGGTGGCATCCCCAAGCTTGAGCTTTCGTCATTCTTCATCTCATTATATCATTTTCTCCATACACCTGAAATTTTTCCTTCATACAAAACTTCACACAATCTTTATTAGCAACATTAGTGCACTCAAGATAATAAGTCTTTAGGTTCAGTTTCAACACCAATAAAACTTTCATTAAAACACAAGCTACTGTAGCACTTCCCTCAAAAATCTCAATTCCCCAAAAGAACTCAAAAAGGAACCAACAAGAAGCAAAATGCAAATAATGGCAGAAATCTGTCAAAACAGACCAGCAGGTAAAAACCAATTTTTTCGAAGACCTTTTGTTGCTCAAATCAAAAAGTGTTGAACTAACGAAAGTTAGATAACAACCTGGGTCAGAAGCACAAAAATTCACGCCTCAAAACAACGTACATAGATTTTACACAAACTTTTACGGTGAAGCACAAAAATCTGTTTCGGGACAGCAACTTTCCCAATCATTACTTCTCTCCCATTAGAGGTTACTCTTGGCACAAAAAGCAAATAAAAAGGATAAGGAGCGGTTATTATAGAGGTAACTTCCAAGACTCATCTAAAACTTTTGGGTTATCTCCCAATAAGTACTTTTCTTTAACGCCTTTAAGTTAGGCATAAGAAGCAAGAAAAAGAATCAAGTGTTCTCAAATGAAGAAGCATTAAGAGAAAATTTTGTTTTCACAGGAGAGGCAAAAGAAATCTTCTCTCTCTTCTTAGGAAAGTGTTCTATACCTTTCTTGAGTGGGAGTTGATATTTAATAGTGCCTTCTTTCATATCAATAATGGCACCAACAATTCTAAGAAAAGGTATTCCCAAAGTAATAGGACAAGAAGCATTGCATTCAACATCGAAAACATAGAAATCAACGGGGACATAGGCATTGTTAACCATAATAAGAACATTATTAATACTCCCCATGAGTTTCTTTTCAGCATTAAGATCAAGTGGGACATTCAAATAACAATCTTCCAATGGTGGCAAATCAAGCATATCATAAATCCTTCTAGGCATAATAGAAACACTACTATCAAGATCACATTAAGATTTAAAATCAAAATCATTCACTTTCATATTAATGATGGGTTACCAACCATCTTCTTGTTTCATAGGAATAGAAGCTTTATGTTTCATATTTTCTTCTTTAATTTTTATGAGAGCATCAGTTATATGTTTTGTAAAGGCCATATTCATAGTACTAGCATTAGGACTTTGAGCAAGCTTTTGTAGGAACTTAATTACTTCAGAGATATTGCAACCATCAAGATCAAAATCATAATTATCATCTAAAGTAGTACAACTATTACTAGCTTCAACTCTAGTGGTAGTGATAGTAGAAACACTAATGTTTCTAGCAATTTCATCTTCTCTTTCCCACTTAGCATGCAATTCAGCTAATAGTCTAACATTTTTATCAATTCTAACTTGTATGACATTAGTAGCAGCAAAGGGATTATCAATAGTTTCAGGTTTAGCAGCCATTTTATTCAAAGAAGATTGTGCTTCGGCCAATGATGCTATATTTCTCTCAGCATTAGAGAGTTTTTCCTCAATAGTTTTATTGAAAGCAGTTTGTTTGCTAATAAAATCTTTAAGCATAACTTCAAGTTCAGAGGGTGCACTCCTATTATTGTTGTAGGAATTTCCATAAGCATTACCATTGTTGGGAGGATATGGCCTATAATTGTTGTTACTAAAATTATTCCTGTAGGCATTGTTGCTAAAATTGTTATTTCTTATAAAGTTCACATCAATTTGCCCTTCTTGAGCAACCAAAGAGGCTAAGGGAACATGATTTGGGTCAATATGAGCTTTCCCATTAACAAGCATAGACATAATAACATCAATTTTATCACTCAAGGAGGAGGTTTCTTCAATAGAATTTACCTTCTTACCTTGTGCAGCTCTTTCAGTGTGCCATTCAGAATAGTTAACCATCATATTATCCAGAAGCTTTGTTGTAGCACCCAAAGTAATGGTCATGAAGGTCCCTCCAGCAGCAGAATCCAATAGATTTCTTGAAGAATAGTTAAATCCTGCATAAAAGGTTTGGATAATCATCCAAGCAGTTAGTCCATGAGTCGGACAATTCTTTACCAAAGATTTCATTCATTCCCAAGCTTGAGCAACATGTTCATTATCAAATTGTTTAAACTTCATTATTTCACTTCTCATAGATATAATCTTAGCAGGAGGATAGTATTTTCCAATGAAAGCATCTTTGCATTTAGTCCAAGAATCAATACTATTCCTAGTTAGGGATTGCAACCATTCTTTAGCTTTTCCTCTCAAAGAGAAAGGAAACAATTTAAGCTTAATAATATCTCCATCTATATCCCTATGCTTTTGCATCTCACAAAGTTCAACAAAGTTATTTAGATGAGCAGCAGCATCTTCATTACCAATATCAGAAAATTGCTCTCTCATAACAAGATTGAGTAAAGCAGGTTTAATTTCAAAGAAAGTAGCTTCAGGAACAGGTGGAGCAATAGGTGTGCACATGAAATCATTGTTGTTGGTGCTAGTGAAGTCACACAACTTAGTGTTTTCAAGAATAGTAATTTTTTTGTGTTTTAATAAAGAAAGTAAACTAGTAAAACTAATTTTTTTTGTGTTTTGATAAAGAAACAAGCAAAATAAAGCAAGAGTAAACTAAGAAAAACAAAAACAACAAAGTAAAGAAATTGGTTATGAGAGACTCCCCTTGTGAAGATGTCCTTGACTCCCCGGCAACGGCGCCAGAAAAGTACTTGCTGACTCGGGTAATAACGAGCTCGTTGGGGAACCCCAAGAGGAAGGTATGATGAGCAGAACAATAAGTTTCCCTAAGTTATGAAACCAAGGTTATCGAACCAGTAGGAGCAAGGAAACACCTCCAAGGTGTTGCTAGCTGGTCTTTGGCAGGGCGCACTATCGGTGCCAACAGAAACGTGGAAACCTGCACAACACAACCACAGAAGTTTGCCCCCAACTTACAGTGAGGTTATTAATCTCACTGATTTTGCTGAAAACAAAGGATTAAACATATTGTGTGGAAGAAAGTAATAGCTTGCAGAAAGTATACAGAAAGCAGTAAACAGTTGTAGATTGATGGTAAAAGAAAGGACCGGGGTCCATAGTTCACTAGTGGTGGCTCTCCTTAAGATAGATAATATGTTGGGTGAACAAATTACAGCGGGGCAATTGACAAACATCGAGAAAGCATACAAGCATATACTAATCATCTGACACCTTTGAGATTCGATTAGGCATTACAACATTATACATAAACCGTAATCCAACTGCATCTATGACTAATAATCCACCTTCAGGTTATCATCCGAACCCCCTCTAGTATTAAGTTGCAAGCAATAGATAATTGCATTACGCATTGCGTGTAAAGTAAACAATATGATCGTTCTATGAACAAAGGATTGTTGTTTTCTCCCTAGTAGCAACAGCACATCTAGTACCTTAGAGATTTCTGTCACATTCCCAGATTACTAGGGCATGAACCCACTATCGAGCATAAATACTAACTCTTGGAGTTGCTAGAATCTACTTGGCCAAGATAGCTACTAACAACAGAAAGAATGCAAGATCACAAATAACAAAGACATGATAGAATCAATAATCAATCTGAAATAGCATCTCAATATCCATCGGATCCCCACAAACACAACATGTAGGATTACAAATAGATGATCTTGATCATGAATGGAGCTCACAAGATCTAAACATGATAGCACAAAGGAGAAGAACCAGCCATCTAGCTACTACATGGACCCATAGTCTAAGGATGAACTACTCATGCATCACACCGGAGGCTTGCATGGTGATGAAGAAGGCCTCCAGGGTGAATTCTCCCCTCTGACAGGGTGCCGGGAAGAGCTTCAGATCCCTCATGATCTAGGGATGGAGATGACGGCGGCTATAGACTCTTTCGTGGAATTTTGATCGGGTACTTAGGGTTTGTGTATCGGAGGCATGTTATAGGAGAAAGGGGAGGCCGAGGGGGTGCCCTAGGCAGCCACACCACCCCCTGGCGCGGGCCAGGCTAGGCCGCGCGGCTAGGTGGTGTGGTGGCCTTCTAGCCCCTCTCCGTCTCGTATTCTGGCTCCGTGTCCCCCTCGGTGAAAAACTGACTTTGGCTTTTGTCCCGTCCAATTTCGAGAATATTCATTTTATGACTTTCCTGGAACCAAAAACAGCAGAAAACAGGCAACTGGCACTGTGGCATCTTGTTAATAGGTTAGTCCAAGAAAGTGTATAAAAAGTACTCCAAAGTGTGGGCAAAACATAAGAAAGTAGATAAAACCAAGCATGGAACATCAAAAATTATGGATACGTTAACAACATATCAACGGGGCAGAATATTCTAGAATGATAAGTGTTATTTGAGTTTTGTGCATAGCATTCATTGTGATGTAGACTATCAATGGAATCTTCTAGATGCTTGAATGGAAAAGAAGATCCAACGGCTCGGAATGATGGGATTCACGAGTCTTGATCCAACGGCCAATATTCAAAGTTGTTCGTACACTATATAGTGCTAAGATAAGATCATGTAGAAGTTAACGATTATTAGCTATCTAAAACATGATTTTTTTGGTAACATCGTCTAGAGAAACGAGGGAGAAGATTCTAGAATGATGAGGAAAGTGTATTTTGAGTTTTGTGCATAGCATTCATTGTGATGAAGACTATCAATAGAATCTTCTAGACCGTTAAAAAAAGAGAATCTTCTAGATGCTAGAATGGAAAAGAAGATCCAACGGCTAGAAATGTTGGGATTCACGGGTCTTGATCCAACGATCAATATTCAAAGTTATTTGTACACTATATAGTGCTGAGATTATAACAGGTAAAGCAGAAAAAATATAAATTTGATCAACATCTATAAAATATGGGTGTATATATATATTTGGTTCTTGTACTTTGTATATCATGTAGAAGTACGTCAACGATTATTAGCTATCTAAAACTTTAAAATTTTGGTAACATGGTCTAGAGAAACGAGGGAGAAGATTCTAGAATGATGGAGAAGTGAGTTTTGTGCATAGCATTCATTGTAATGAAGATTATCAATAGAATCTTCAATATGCTAGAATGGAAAATAAGATCCAACGGCTAGAATGTTGGGATTCGCGAGTCTTGATCCAACAGTCAATATTCAAAGTTGTCCATACACTAGATAGTGGTAAGATCATGTAGAAGTCAACGATTATTAGCTACTGGTAAGTTGCACGTGCCTTGCACGTGAGACTCGGATAGTAGACGTATATCTATATACAATTATAATTTTTAAAGAAAAATATATATAAATTTGATCAACATCTATAAAGTATGGGTGTATATATTTGGTCCTTGTACTTTGTATCATCATGTAGAAGTCAAAGATTATTAGCTACCTAACACATGAATTTTTTGATAATATGGTCTTTAGAAACAAGGGGGGAGATTCTAGTATGATGGAGAAGTGTGTTTGAGGTTGTGCATAGCATTCATTATGCCGCAGACTATCAATATAATCTTCTAGATGATAGGATGGAAAAGAAGGTCCAACGGCTCGAAAACTTGGGTTTGCGAGTCTTGATCCAACGGTCAACATTCAAAGTTATTCGTACACTGTATAGTGGTTTGTAATGAAGACTATCAATAGAATCTTCAAGATGCTAGAATGTTAAAGAAGATCCAACGGCCGGAAATGTTGGGTCGTGAGTCTTGATCCAACGGTCAATATTCAAAGTTGTTTGTACACTATATAGTGGTAAGATCATGTACAAGTCAACGATTATTAGCTACTAGTAAGTTGCACGTGAGACTCAGATAGTAGACATATGACATATCATCATCACTATATACAATTATCTTATCTTACCACCATATAGTGTATGAATAACTTTGAATGTTGACCGTTGGATCAAGATTCGTGAATCCCAGCATTTCTAGCCAGTGGATCTTATTTTCCATTCTAGCATCTAGAAGATTCTATTTGTAGTCTTCGGCATAATGAATGCTATGCACAAACCTAAAAACACACTTCTCCATCATACTAGAATCTTCTCCTTTTTTCTCTAGACCATGTTATCAAAAATTTCATGTGTTAGGTAGCTAATAATATTTGACTTCTTGTTGGGGCGATACCCCCAAGTAGGGTCACGCAGGGGTATAGAGGCCGAGTTAGCCGAGGTATGGCAAGGTCAAAGCAAATGCTGGCCGAGTCACCTCAAGGCAGGCCGACTTATGGAGTAACCCGGACCTGAGGATGTTCACCTTACTGAGTCCCGGCCGACATATGTCATATGCCGGCAGGTTCTATGTAACTTGTATACAGGTACTCACAGGGCCGGATTAACCAGGCACGATCCGGGTTATATCAGGCTTGCAAGAGAAGGAAGGTATCTCGCTGGTCAAAAGGTGGTCATTGTACGCTGGAGCATGAGCGAAGCGGACAGAGGGAAGGGCCAGTGAGGCATGGCCGACAAGGGTGACGCGCCCTGTGTCGGATGACGCTGGCGCCGCAGAGGCTTATGTAGCCTCTGCATATCTTACGATGGCGAAAGGTGACCCGGCCGGTTTGCTATTTTGGGAAGAGGAATATTCCCTGGAATATGCCTCCACGTATGCCCTAATTGGAGACCTAGCCTCCCCTTTATAAGGAGTGCTAGGGCCTCTGTACAAGGGGTTGGCATTTGAGTAGTTGGTTCCTTGGAGATAGGTAGTAGTGAGAGTAAGAGAGCTCCTTCTTCCTCCTCTCCCCAATACAGCTCAAGGAGCATTTGTAAACCTTGTGAACCTAGTGAATACAAAGCTTCCATGTGTGGAACCACCACACTATCCCTCCCTGGATTCCTCTAGTGCGTATTGGCCTCACCTTTAGCCTTTCCATGGCATCTGTCGTGACACCACCACGACAGTTGGCGTCCACCGTGGGGCTAGCGGCGCTAGAAGGAGTGAATATCCGGACAGGAAACCTCATCGGCAACGGCGAGCGCATCGCCTCTGGGCTCGTTCAGTGCTTTGGAGCGCTGGACTACGTCAGCGACAATGCTGGTTGCTTCGGCAAACGACTTCTTCCGTGCAACGGCCTCTTCGTCAAGCTTGGTGCTCACAAGATCTACGTCACCATCGATGTGTCGTGCATTCACCCGCGGCATGTCGTCGAGGGAGGTGAGCCACCCCTTAGCGCGGCTCACGGGGCGCGTATCACTCGCTCCCCTGACCGCGCCGAGGTGATGATGACGGCGCCTGGCGCTAGCACGAGCAAGGATCCGGCACCAGATCCGGAGGTAACACCCAAGGCACCAAGGAAAAGTAGAGGTCCTCCACTAGAGAGGCCAGAGAACGTGCTACAACAAGCGATAGACAGCCTAGAGAGCCTCATAGCTCCTGCGGTAGATCCGGCCCGGGCGCAGGCCGAGTTAGAAAAAAACTAGGTAGAAAATACTAGAAGGTGCAAAAAAGATAGCCACGGCTCAGCAGTCGTTGAACATGACACTGCGCGAGTACGCAAGAGCAAACAAGGTAGATGCTGTAAAAGTAAAAGGGAGAAACCTCATCAGTGAAATGAACAAAGAGGGAGATACTAGAGTTGAGGAGTCAGAGAACATTTTGTCCGTGGGGCTGCCGAAGTACAGTACCCCGGCAAAGAACCTCAGAGCAGCGGATGTAGCTGCATTCGAGTTAGAGGGTTTGACGGGTGAAGCCCGGCAAGACAACATGATAGGGTCAATGAGTTAGTTCGGATCGCTAACAGACAAAATGAAGAGTTGCTCAGGGCTAATCCAGCAAGGGTTGGGGCTTCCAAAGTCGTTTATTCAGCGATAGGTAACCCGGAGAAATCTGCTGGAGCTGCATCATCCCCTCATGGTGGCCCAAGAAGAGAGGAAGTGGTAACCTTGGCGAGGAGAAACAAACAGATAGTCCCCTATGACCCGGCATGGGCAGGGAAAGGAAAAGCAGTGCAGGGAAATGAGGATCGACGAAGTGTCAGCCGAGGTGAAGTTGGCCGAGGTAACCGCGACCAAGGCAATGCCGGTCAGGGAAACGCTGTAAACGGAAATGCCGGATAGCGCAACTCGCGGCTGCAGGGCAACCGCAGCAGTGGAATATACCACGGCAAGAGCGAAGTGCCGGCCAAGGTATGCAACAGAGAGGTGCTCCACAAGAGCAAGATAGATACAATGATGGTGATTCAGAAATGGTGAACGCAGGATACCCTAGGCTTGACTATCACATGATAGGGTCGAGGTTGGGAAGCAGGAACTTGATGCCTGATGATGCCAGGTTAAAACTGGATTGGCTCTATAGGTCGGAGAAGATTTAGGGGCAAGGTCCTCCGGGTCCAGCGTGCTTTGGGCCCCGAATCATGAAAGAACCTCCAGTACCTAACTTTCAGTTGCCCAGAGGCACGAAAACATATGACGGTAGCACAAAGCCGGAGGATTGGTTGATCAACTACGTGACGGCAGTGAAAATTGCTACAGGCAACTTGAGATGGGCTGTGAGATACATGCCTCAGATGCTGGAGGGGCCAGCGAGGGTATGGTTAAACAATTTACCGCCCGGAAGTATCAACTGTTGGATCGATTTTGAGGAAATGTTTGTCAGTAACTTCTCGAGCACGTATCAGAGGCCGAATAGGACACAAACCTTAGCGATGTGCAAGCAGAGACCAAATGAAACAGACCGGGAGTTCTTAACCCGCTGGTGCACTGTGCGAAACTCATGCGAGGGCGTGATTGATTCACAGGCAATAGCTTGGTTTGCGCAAGGGTGTAGATATGCAAGCATGCTGTGGCAAAGGTTACAAAGGGATATGCCAACTACACTGGCAGAGACAATCCGGATTGCTGATTCATATGCTTTGGGTGATCCGACTCAACCCCGGCTTATGTCAAACGAGTAAAATGAGGAGTACTACCAGCGAGATGGAGCCGGATCATCCCAGCGAAATGATTACCGGGGTAAGAGAAGAGATGATAGACCGGATTATAGGTATAGTTCGCAACAAGTTACTGCTGTAAATCAAGATCAACCCAGGGCAGGAAGCAATCAGCGTGAGAAAACTGGAGGGCAACAGTGGACTCCGAGAAACGATTACAAGAAATCTTGGACGCCAGAGCAGAAGAAACAGTGGCAAGAAAAGAAAGACCGGCCGAGGTATACGTATGAGGCAATGCTGGATCAGCCGGGCAAATTTCACACGCCAAATCCGAGTAACCCGGCGGGTCACATGACTTGGCAATGCGAGTGGATGAGGAAGATTGAACAAAGTGGTTTGGGGAATGCTTAGGCACCTCGGAACGACCAACCTCAACAGGAGTTACCCCGGCAGCAATTGCTCTTCGGAGCGAACACGCAACAATTAATGTTGCCACCACCTCCGCCGAGGTATGAAAACCATGAGAGAAGGGATGCACTGCATCAGGTGGAAAATCAGCATCAGCCAGATCAAAGATACCCCGAAAATGAGGGGAGAAATGAATACAGAGAGCATCACCAGAGTTATTGCGTGTTCACCACGGAGGAAACAGATAGAAAGAGCTTGCAACGCTCACATATGGAAGTGAATGTGGTTATGCCGGCAGTGACGAGGTATATGCCTTGGTCGGATCAGGAAATTACCTGGAGTATCAAGGATCATCCCAAGCTTATGCCAAGTCCTAGTTCGTATGCATTAGTGCTGGACCCAACGTTCATCGGGCCCAATATCAACGTGAGATTTTCTAAGGTGCTGATTGACAATGGCAGCAGCATTAATATCATGTACATGGATACAATGCGCAAGTTGGGTATCTCAGAGAATATGCTCCAGGCCACGAGGACAACTTTCCATGGTATTGTGCCGGGCACTTCCTGTGAACCCATTGGGAAAGTCCGAGTTGACGTGTTATTCGGCACGAGAGATAACTGCCGAACTGAGAATTTGGAGTTTGAGGTGGTAAACTTAGAAAGCGCATATCACGCATTACTCGGCAGACCAGCCCTAAACAAATTCATGGCTAGTTGTCACATCATTTACCTGAAGATGAAGTTGCCCGGGCTAAATGGAGTAATTACCATAGCAGGAGATTTCTGACGTTGCATTGAGTGTGCATCAGCCGGGTCTAACCTGGCCGAGTCACTCGTGATCGCACAAGAAAAGAGAAAGATCCAGGAAGTAGCGGCATTGGCTCAGTCCACACAGCAATATATGTCGGCGCTGAGTAACCCGCATGGAAGTGTCTCATTTCAAGCAACAAAGGATACAAAGAAAGTGCCTGTTGATGATCTGTTCCCAGAGCGCACCGTAGCGATTGGTGCCGGGTTAAATGAGAAATAGGAAAGCGAGCTCGTCAACTTCCTCCGTGAGAATCGGGATATCTTTGCTTGGTCCACACAGGACTTGCAAGGTGTTCCGAGGGAGTTGGCCGTGCACTCTTTGAATGTGAGACCCGGAGCAAAGCCGGTGAAGCAACCTCTTCGTCGCTTCGCCGAAGATAGGAGAAAAGTCATTGGAGATGAGATAGCTCGGCTCCTAGCAGCTAGGTTTATCATGGAAGTGCTTTATCCGGATTGGCTATCTAATCTGGTGCTGGTGGAAAAGAAGAAAGATGATCCGAATGTGGCAGTGGTTTGGCGTATGTGCATCGATTACACGAACCTGAATAAGGCGTTCCCAAAATATCCATTCCCACTTCCAAGGATAGATCAAGTTATAGATTCTACCACTGGGTGTTAACTGTTGTCATTCATAGATGCATATTCTGGTTTCCACCAGATACCTCTGAACCCAAATGATCAAATAAAGACTGCGTTTATCACCCCGTATGGGGCTTATTGCTATCGCACCATGCCTTTTGGCTTACGTAATGCAGGGGCAACGTACCAAAGATGTATGCAAAAATGTTTACACGACCAAATCGGCCGAAATGTGCAAGTATATGTGGATGATGTGGTTATAAAGACCAAGGAAAGCAAAACGCTTCTTGATGATATAAGGCAAACATTCGCGAACCTAAGGAGGTTCCAGATGAAGCTTAACCCAGAGAAATGTACCTTCGATGTCCCGGCTGGAAAATTACTCGGATTTCTTGTCTCCAGCCGGGGTATCGAAGCTAACCCACCTAAAATCCGGGCCATAGAATGAATGGAGTTGCCAAATTGTCTTAACGATGTCCAGAAGTTCACTGGTTGTCTGGCATCCTTAAGTCGGTTTGTATGTCGGATGGGAGAAAAGGCATTGCCTCTCTATCAACTAATGAAAAAGTCAGACAAATTCGTATGGACACCGCAGGCCAATGAAGCCTTCATTCAGCTAAAGAAAATGTTAGCCATTGCACCGGTATTAGCCTCTCCACTATCAAAAGAGCCGATGTTACTCTACGTAGCCGCAACCAACCGAGTTGTAAGTGCAGTAATAGTGGTAGAGCGCGACGAAGAGGGTAAGTCGATGCAGAGGCCAGTCTATTATCTGAGCGAGGTATTATCAGCATCAAAGCAGAACTATTCTCACTATCAAAAAATGGCATATGGTGTATATATGGCAGCAAAGAAGCCGAAGCACTATTTTGAAGAACACCCCATTAAAGTGATATGTGAAGCCCCCATATCCGAGATAACGAGCAACAAGGATGCGAGCAGCCGGATCGCAAAATGCGCTATCGAGCTAGCCCCTTATGCTCCACAATACGACAGGAGAGATGCGATCAAGTCTCAGGCTGTAGCCGACTTTTTCGTCGATTGGACCGAGATGCAATATGAGCCACCGTTGCTAGATCCGAACTACTGGAGAATGCATTTTGATGGATCAAAGACAAAAACCGGGTTAGGCGCCGGATTTGTGCTTACCTCACCCAAGAAGGACCAGCTGAAGTATGTGTTGCAGATCCACTTCTCAGCATCAAACAATGTTGTAGAATATGAAGCACTTGTGCATGGGCTCAGAGTGGCAAAAGAAATTAGAATACATCGGATCTAGTGCTTTGGTGACTCGGATTTGGTAGTTCAGCAAGTCTCGGGGCAATGGGATGCATTGGATGCAAACATGGCATTGTACAGATTTCATGTGCAAAAGATATCAGGATACTTCGAGGGATGCGAGTTCCATCATATACCCCGACTGGAAAATGAGGTCGCCGACGTACTGTCGAAACTCGGATCAACCCGACAAGCGATTCCACCAGGTGTAGCACTAGAGCACCTAAGAAAGCCATCTATCATGCCGTCCCCAGAATCCGAGTCAATATATATCCCGGAAAATCCAGAGTCGGAAGTGGTGCCCATGGACATTGACATGGGAAGTGGTTCAGGTAACCCGGGGACTGCTTCACGAAACCCGGGGACTACGCAGCGTGATCCGGCCGAGATTATGTCGGTGGATCAAATGGAAGTTGACGAGGATGTGTTTCATGTGCGAACTATACAAGCTTGGGCACTGCCCATATTCCAGTTCCTGAAGGATGGATCCTTGCCCGATGAAGAAGTGCTTTCAAGGCAAGTTCAGAGGAAGGAAAAGGCATACACAATTATCAATGCCGAGCTATACAAGAGGAGTGTCACTAATGCCCTGCAATGGTGTGTTGACCCGGAAGAGGGGCTTGACATCATCCGAGATATACATCAAGGGGAATGTGGGCATCACGCCTCGTCTAGGGCCTTAGTGGCAAAAGCTTTCCGGCATGGATTCTACTGGCCAAGTGCCGTGGAACAAGTAGAAGATCTAGTAAGAAAATGCAATGGTTGTCAGAGGTATGCTACCAAGACACACATGCCAATGTCGGAGCTCAAGACCATACCAATTAACTGGCCATTTGCAGTATGGTGTTTGGATATGGTTGGTCCATTTAAGCCGGCGAGAGGGAACATGACCCATATCTTGGTCATGGTTGACAAGTTTACAAAGTGTATTGAAGTAAAGCCAATAAGAAAATGTGATGGAGCTACAGCCGTGACATTCCTCAAAGATATCATCCTGAGATATGGCTATCCTCACAGTATCATAACAGATAATGGCACTAATTTTTCTAAAGGAGCATTTGCACGATTCTGCCGAGATAAGAAGATCCGGCTGGATGTTGCTTCAGTAGCTCACTCCGCATCGAACGGACAAGTGGAAAGATCCAACAGATTAGTGTTATCCGGGATAAAACCCCGGCTCATTGAGCCGCTGCAAAGATCAGCGGGGTGCTGGATAGAAGAACTACCAGCGGTATTATGGAGTTTAAGAACAACTCCGAACCGATCAACAGGCTATACGCCATTCTTTCTGGTATATGCGGCAGAAGCTGTATTACCAGCCGACATAGAGGATGATTCGCCTAGAGTCACCCAATACACAGAAGCCGAAGTGCGAGAAGCCCGGCAAAATGATGTTGATCTGCTGGAAGAAGCGAGAGAATTGGCATTGTCCAGATCCGCCATATATCAGCAAAACCTCTGACGCTATCATAGCCAGAAAGTAAACCCCCGAGTCTTCCGAGAAGGTGATCTGGTACTCCGGCTGGTACAACGTACTGCTGGCATGCATAAGTTATCCCTCCCATGGGAAGGGCCATTCATTGTGAGCAAAGCATTACACAATGACTCTTATTACCTCATCGATGCAAAACCACAGGAGAAGAACAAGGCGGACAGGTCCGGCGAGGAATCTAAGCGTCCATGGAATGTAGCTCTACTCCGTCCATTCTACACTTAACAAAGAAGTATGTGCATCCGAGTCTCTCATATGTCGGTATGTATGCCGGCAATGAATTTATCAATGAAATCTTGGCACCTCGAGCAGTAACTCGGGGACTGCCTTAGTGATATTTGTTGTCTTCTGTATTTGTTATTTATATGTCGGCTGGCGTAAGTTGCTTCTACCTAAGCCGGATTAGTAGTGTGTGAGCACCAAAAACTCAACTCTTCGACTTGCTGCTGTCCAACAAGAATTGGCTTCATGGCTAGCAAGAGAACAAGTTTGGAATTGCATAGCACACGAAAAACGACTAAGGAAAAGAACTTAAGCGAGCCAACATTTATTATTCGGACTAACCTTATGTTTACTTTACATTTACTACGCTTGATTACTTTGAGCTAAGCCTAAAGTTTCCAAGTATTGTTGAGTCAATTTTTGAAACTCGGACTCGTAAGTCACAAAACCGAATCAAGGTAGACGCGAGCCGAGCCATGAAATTGAAGGAACAAGAAAATGGAACTTGGGGACTACGCCCAAGATAATCCGGCATAAATAACTTGGTAGAAAAACATAATCAGTATGCTTAATACATCTGCACCCGGCATACCGGGGATCTGATAAACTTCAAAGTGTTTTTTGGTGCTCAAGGAGCAGCAGGAGGAGGTAGCTTGGCGCCAGCAGGTGGAACTCCGGCCTCAGCTTCATCGTCATCTTCATTTTCTTCGACGTCCGAGGCTTCGTCCTCTTCCTCCTCGTCCGAACTATCTTCGACATACTCGTCGTCAACAACGCCGAGAAAGCTTGGTCCCTCGTTCCATTGATGGATGGGGGAAAACTGAATGGGGTTATGGGCGCAAGCCTTGCGCCGAGCTATCCAATCCGGATCATTTGACCACCTTGATCCGGTGCGCAAGCGCTCAAGAAGATTCAGATTTAGTTTCTCATACCATGTGAGCACAAAGTGAAGGACAGTATCAGCTCCAGCGCGAGCAGCGGATTCCCTCCAGAGATCAAGCTGGCTCTCGCAATCCATCACCCTGTTCATCAAAGCAGTGGATCCCTCCGGAACATCCTCTTGAGGCCAAAGGGCGCGAAAAATCCGGACGGCTGCGTCTAGGATATCCGAACCATAATTTTTTATAATCTCAATGCGAGAGGATAGGCTGACCAGCAAGTCCTCCATGTCAAAGGGAATGGTTTCATATCCAGGACTAGTTGGAGTACCCCTCTGCTGGCGGAACTTGGCAACGGCAGTAGCCGTAATCGCATTACCCTATGGGAACTTGCCTGAAAACAAAACAAGTGAGGTGAGCAAAAGAACTTAACCCGGAGAAATACATGTCGGCTGAAGGAAAAGAGTTTACGAGAGATATGACTATGGATCCGGGTCATCTCCTTGGTGCAATTATCACATCTCTCCCGAAGCTTTTCAAGTTCAGCGTTAGCCGAGCCAAGCTTGACGTCGGCCTCCTTTAGCAATTCTTGATTCTTTGCAAGTTGAAGGTTGAGACGTTCTCATTCCTCAGTAAAGGCTTGGCCATCTTTATCCATCTCAGTCTTGTGGAGCGCCTTGAGCTTTTTCATTTCAGCCTTGAGCTTGGCAATTTCATCATCTTTGGCCCGGAGAATGGCAAGTTCGTCGGTCTTCTTCTTGAGCTCGGCCTGATGTTGCCCTGCTTGTTCGAGAAAATGCAGCATCATATCAGGCACGGGCACACTATCTTCAAGGGATGCTGCAACGGTGTGTTAACCCGGCAGAGTCGAGGCATAAATATCTGCCCAGCCAAGAAGAAAAGGAGAAAGAGCGCAGAAGGAGATTAGCCAAACCGAGTTACCTTTTATCTCGTCCAAGTTTTTCCTCATAATGGTATTCTCGGCCTCCACTCCGGCTGCGCAATCCGAATGACAAATTAATCCAGCGAGGAAAGACAAAGAAAGATGGGAAAAAAGGCAAAGAAAAAACTTACCCCTTTTTTCAAACTCAGCAAGAAGTAAAGAATGTTTCTACCGCAGCGCCTTGTGTGTGTCCAAGAGGCACTGAAACTCAACACTCCAACGATTGGTGCTGACCTGAGAAAAGAAAAGTTGACTTAATTGTGTGCATATTCGAAGTGTACAAGATCTGGGACAAGTGGAACTTAACCCGGCTCTAGGTGTGTGCATATTCGAAGTGTACAAAATCCGGGCCAAGTGGAACTTAACCCGGCTCTAGGTGTGTGCATATTTGAAGTGTACAAAATCCGAGCCAAGTGGAACTTAACCCGGCTCTAGGTGTGTGCATATTCAAAGTGTACAAGATCCGGGCCAAGTGGAACTTAACCCGGCTCTAGGTGTGTGCATATTCGAAGTGTACAAGATCCGAGCCAAGTGGAACTTAACCCGGCTCTAGGTGTGTGCATATTCAAAGTGTACAAGATCTGGGCCAAGTGGAACCTAACCCGGCTCTAGGTGTGTGCATATTCGAAGTGAACAACATCCGGGCCAAGTGGAACCTAACCCGGCTCTAGGTGTGTGCATATTCGAAGTGAACAAGATCCGGGCCAAGTGGAACCTAACCCAGCTCTAGGTGTGTGCATATCCGAAGTTACTAAGGAGCTACGCTAGTTCTCTAAGGAGCATCCGGCTGAGTAACATGTTACTCCCGCGGAGGCTCAGGGACTAATGGATATATCTCTAAGCACCCGTTCATCCTAAAGAAAAGACAAAGTAGCATACCTCCATCATCCGGCCGGCAAGATTAATAGCCTTGGCTGCTGTGTTCATTTGTGCGCTAAACTCGGTGGGCCCAAACTTCTCTAGAAGATCGTCATTGGGATCGACGAACTCCACTTTGTTCTAGTTATTGACGTATTCGATTAGGGCCGAAGGATAGCGCTCTCCACTAAGCATGTGGGCGCAATCAAACCCTTGGCGTGGGCCTCTCTCCTTTCAATTTGGGCAGCAGCAGGGCTCGTGTGCAATGCAAGTTGCGTGATAGCTGACCCGGGGAGGCATCCTTCTTCGGCAGACTTTTCTTTGGAAGCATGGACGCGAGCGTGCGCTGTCCAGCTTCGATGGATGATGCCCTGGTGGCGTCAGAACTTTTCTTGGCCTTGGGCTGCTGCTGAGAGGCTGAGGTTTGAGCTGCGGATTTGGACTTGGGCGCAGCCTTGGTGCTAGTTGGGTCTTCTCGCCGAGCCTTGGAAGACTCGGACGAGGCGGAAGGAGTTGGTGCTGGTGCTGGTGCTTGTGTTGCTGGTGCTGCTGTTGGTGCTGGCGCTGGTGTTTGTGCTGGTGCCGGTCTTGGCGGTGGTGCTGCTGCTGTTGTTGGTACCTCGGTGATGACGGGTTGCGGCTGAGCCGATGAGGAGTTGGGAGCATCAGCTACCTCAGCCGTACCACTTCCCCCTGCTCCGAGGTTGACTTCCTCTGGATGAGGGGAGCTGTGACCCGGAGCAGCCACGGAACCCTCATGAATTGGGCTCAGTGGGCGTGTGTTGTCACCACGAGGGGGAGATGGGGTATGCCGGAGAGGCGAAGCGATGCTGGATCCGCTCTGAGGAACCTCCACCGTAGCCCTACCGAACCAAATGGTGAGTAACAAGTTATAACAAAAGAAAGGCATATAAATAGAAAAACATGAAGCAAAGAATTAGACAAAGAGAAAAGCGACTTACTCGTCAGAAGTTCAAGGCTCCTTGGGCTTTCGAGCTCTCTGGACTATGGCCTTTGTCGGAGGCTTGGTGGCGGTCTTGTCTGCGGACTTCTTCCTCCTCTTGGTTGTTTTGGGAGGTCCGGAAGAAGCAGCGGAAGTGGCAGCCTGTTTCTTGGACGCTGCTGGGACCGGTTCACCCGTAGCAAGAGGGGGATCTTCATGGATCTGCCCTGTCGGGTTAGCTGAAGCCGGAAATGCGGGGTACGGCGTCAAATGCTTCCATCACCTCAATGTCGGAATTATCTTCATCGTCAGGACAATCTCTTAAGGAAGAAAAGTTACCAGTGGGTCGCTTGGTTGCATCCGGGAATGGCAGGAACATTTCCTGATCTGGCTCCTCCTCGTTCGAGGCAAGTCGATCCTTTGCCCATTTAAGGGAAGGCTCGATGCCATCCTCAAGGGTTTGCTAAAGAAACAACTAAGAAGAAAATACAAAGGGATCAAATAAACAGCATACTCCGACATAGGATATAACTCGGAAAGAAATTGAATCACGAGATTTACCGTAGGAGGAGGCTTGTCCCGGCACAAATGCTCCATCCCCCACTCCCAATCAGCAGAGAAGTCTTTGTCAGTCATGAAGAGGGCCTTGACCTGGCGGAATGTCTCGGTGTTATTCAATTCGAATGAGGAAGTCCGGTTGGGGTCAAGTCGCCAGCTCATGTGGCAAATTTTGTGTGTGCGCTTCTGGAGAGGAGAGATCTGGCTATGGACGAATGTGATCATCGCGTCCTCGTTGCGCAGCCCCGAATCCTTCAGCTCCTAGAACCGCTCATTGAATTGATTCGCCAAGACACTTGTTTTCTTGGAAACCTGGTCCCACAAATCCGGATTAGGAGCACCCGGAGCATAGGGGCGCAGCCGGATCAGATCCTCATCCGTGCCATTCCTCACGTAGAAGAAGGTCCGGGCACAACCCTTGCAAGAGTCAAACCCCGTGACTCGGGGGAAGACGGATTGCTTCCGGGGAGAAATGAAGGCGGCACCGAATTAAGTCAGATGTTTGTCCTCCGGGGCAAGCAGCTTATCCGGAATCACGTTCCTTCGCAGACCGAAGAACCGGATCCAGAGCTCTTTGGTGGGCCACAGGCCGACATATCCTTCTACGGTGGAGGCAAATGAAGAAAGGGACGTAATGGTATTCGTCAGAAGATGGTGCGGTTGGAGCTCGTAGATGTTGAGGAAGTCATGGAAGAAATCGCTCACAGGCAGGCCAAAGCCACGCTGGAAGTGGGATAGGAAGACCACAAACTCACCCGGATTGGGTGAGGGAGCGAGCTCCTCGGAGGCGAGGCAAGCAATCACGCCCTCGGGAATGCGGCAGGTGCGGTAGAGCCAGTCCAGATCGTCTTGGCACACCCAAGAACTGGCCCAAGCACCACGCTCCGTGGATTCCCCCTCCTCCATCTCTGCTTCAGCGACGACGAGCTCCTCTTCGGTCATCTCCAGGTCACTGTCCTCACCGGCCCTATCGAAGGTGGGGGGCAGGGGATTAGATTGGCACGGACCCATGGCGATAGCGCAGTGCGGGAGCGACAGCGAGGCAGATGCAAGAAAGCATGGTGCGGTGGCGGCGCAGCTGAGAAGATGCGGTGGCGGCGCTGTTGCAAGGAAGAAGAGGAGGCAGAGAAGCTAAGGGGCGTGAGAAGGGGAAAATGCCCAAGGGACGCGCCCCCTCCCCTATTTAACCACGCCCCAGCGGGGGTAGTGGGATCGTGCGATGCGTCAAGGCCACACGGTGTGGCCATGCATCAGCCAGGTCAGCCAATCAGAGGAAAGCTACAGGAAGGGCCACGGGGCGCAGGAGATTCCATTACGCGACGCGATGATGCAGTTAACGAGGAGGTAGTGGTGATGCGACGTGCGTTGTAGTAAACACTAACAATAAGAACAGTAACGGGCGCAGGCCCTTAAAATGAGGCAAGATAATGATTACCCTCCACATGGGACGTGGGGAAGCGTACGAGAGAAGGAAGGATAACCCGGAAAACTAAAAGGTGACCCGGCCAACGAGTGAAAACTCGAAGTGTGCCAAGGGAAAGTTAGCCAATGAAATCCGGGCTATGGGATAACTCGAAAAAGGGAGCAAAAGGCTCAGTAAATTGAACATGTCGTGGCCTTAGAAGCTGAAGCTGCTAAGACCGCACCAGCTTCGGGGACTAATGTTGGGGGGATACCCTCGGGTAGGGTCACGCCGGGGTATAGAGGCCGAGTTAGCCGAGGTACGGCAAGGTCAAAGCGAATGCTGGCCGAGTCACCTCGAGGCAGGCCGACTTACGGAGTAACCCGGACCTGAGGATGTTCACCTTACTGAGTCCCGACCGACATATGTCGTATGCCGGCATGTTCTATGTAACTTGTATACAGGTACTCATGGAGCCGGATTAACCAGGGACGATCCAGGTTATATCAGGCTTGCAAGAGAAGGAAGGTATCTCGTTGGTCAAATGGTGGTCACTGTACGCTGGAGCATGAGCGAAGCGGACAGAGGGAAGGACCACCGAGGCATGTCCGACAAGGGTGACGCGCCCTGTGTCGGATGACGCTGGTGTAACACCCTCGAATCGGCCCTATGCAAGTTTTAGCGATTCCCGCCAAACCCGCATAGAAACGATTCAAAGATGCCCACCAGGCACTTGCGTGCGGGTGGAAAACGAAGTAATAACATTAGACAATAGTTCACGATGGAACCCATAGAACATATATATATATACCACAATGACTCAATGAGTCAAGAATATAGATGTACAATATGAAACAAATCACCTTAAAATGATACAACATCCGAGTACGGATAAGATGCAAATGGGGCTAAGAGCCCTAAAGAATAACCAATGGCGTCCATAACCCTGCCCAGGCCAAGCCGAAAGGGTAACCCTGCTAACGACGTCGAACTTATACTTGTTAAACAAAAGGGGTGCCGACAAAGGGCAAAGGAAAAAAGGGAGCGGTCAGTACTGAGGCCAGTACACGGCGAGGCTAGAATTTGGCGGTCCTCGCCTACATAGGTATGGTGGACTGAAGCGGCAGAGAAGCATGCGCTAAACAACCGATAGAGACTCGGTACAACTGTCGGCTAATAGAGAGGGATAAGAAAGACCTATTCGGATCCAACCTGATACTAACACCAATCATACCCATCCTGGTATTCCCCCTCGAGACCAAACGAGGAAGTCAAACCGAGGAACTCACACAGTTGACAGTTTTATTCATTCCGTTATAGTTGCAGCACTTACTAGTCAGATACAATTAGCATGTGACATCCCAAACTCAGCAGTTGTTGGCACTTTTATTTCATTCCATTGGAGTTGCGATACTTACTAGGCAGGTATAACATGACATGATACACCCCAGTTCCACCAGTTGTTGGCACTTTTATATCCATTCCATTGTAGTGAAGCTGATTACTAGTCACATATTAAGTCAAATTTATAGCACTACTTTAGTTATGCTTGTCTATGATCGAGATACTGTGCTCCAAGTCGTCCATAACCGCGGACACGGCTTTCAGAAAGATTTACCCTGCAGGGGTGCACAAATAGCAACACACGCACGATCAACCTCGGAAAAACCAAATCAAAACCCAACGAGGCTTTCACGACAAAGCAATCATAGGATTCATAAAAGATTTCAGGGGGCCATCCCACTAAGCTACCCGCAACGAAGTTGTCCGGCTCTAGAACAGACCCAGGGTTTGTGACGATGGCTGTAAACGACTGGGAACCCGAAAGTGTGACTGGGCTTGTCGATACCGCGAAAACGTGGCACGATCCAAAACAGTATAGGTGCTCCACGCACAATCTTAAATAAAGCAGTAAAGCATGGCATAAGTACAGGATAGTAATAAAGCTCCAAACTACTTGTGGCCCCAAGAAATAAGAAATGAATGAAGTTCTGGCTAAGGGGATTCATGGTCCCACATGCGGATAGTGCGGTAGTCAAGGAACAGGTATCAAGTACTCGGGGTCCTACGGGACACAAGTGAGCGTGGAAGAACCAAATAACATCTATTGCCCACTGATGCCTCTGCATTAGTTATATCTAGAAATTTAATATCAAGTTGTAATTAAATCCATGATCATCTCCACCATAAAGCATATGACAACATTCCAACAACTGTGTGGTACTTCACGACACGGGATCGCACCTGAGCAAGCGACTACGACTCGCAAGGCTATCTATCTACCAAACAACAGGTAATAGGATGTGTCCAAGGCAATATAGAGGCTGCAAGGAATATAAATGGTGCACAGAAACTAAAGCATCATAACATGGATAGCAATAGATCAATAGGAGAAAATAAAGACTATAAAAGCAAAATAGGTGGAAAGGGGGAGATGCTCGCCTGAGAAACATAGCCGATGGTTCATATCTGAAGAACTTGTCGATACTCGCATCAACTCAATGGCCTAATCCGCGAAGAAGCAAAGCACTAAAAGAAACACCGGATGCACTATTTAATACTACGGCAAAAGAATCGGCATGTTTATGATATGATGCAAGCCATGGCAAGATGCGGTGCAATTAGGCAATATTAAGCGGTACCGGGGTCCCGACAATTAATTAGAAGGTTCATGTTGTTTAGTTACCCCGCAATTTAAATGTTGTCTTAACAAGGCAAAACATAGCATCGGTTCGCTACACAAATTTAAATGGGGGCCAATATAAGACTAGAATAGCCCGCATATGGCTGCCATATTTAATTATTAGGTGAATCGGCATAATGCCCCCAAACCACACGATGCGATGCGAATATGAACCATTTAATATGCAACAAGTGATAATATCATATTATAAAAATAGGGGTATCGGATAGGGGTCACACTTCGGTTATCGGCGATCTTGGTGTTCACCGAGGGTCGATGGGGTTCGATCTTGGTGGGATCGGCCTTCGGGTTCCATGTCGATGGTCTTGTCATCGATGAAGAACTTGGATTCAAATCGGTGGTTTTCGGAAGATCTTGGCGAAAGCCGGGATCGGAGAACTTCGCGGGGATTTGTACTCTTCTAGTGGCACCGATACATCCCTAAAAACCATCGGCATCGAGCATACATCCATGGAACAAGGCAAGGTAGACATTCCTGCAAACATGTTGGTAACGGGACAAGGTCGAAACACTGAGCCACGAGTACCAACTGGAACCACATATGCAGGTTCAGAGAACTACCAGCACCTAGACAAAAAGGTCAACATGTAGTGCCGATATGGGGCGCCCTTACTCGCGTCCGAGAGGAAAAAGCCAGCACGGAGAGGGTCCTAGGAGGCGCAACCGCGGCAACGGAGAGAGGGTGAGCGATGGCAGACCGAGCTTGGGGTTCCCGCGCGTGGCGGCGGCCCGAGGACGGGGTGGAGACAGAGCGGCCTCGAGTCATAGGATGCCGGCGGAGCCGCGTGATGCGGGAGGGAGTGAGGAGGCGGGAAGGCACCGGTGCAGAGGAGCTCCAGGGATATGGGGTCCAGGCGAGGGCAGACGGGGCCTGCAGGGCGGTGACGGCGGGATCTGGCAGGGCTCAGAAGACGGAGCTCCAGACGGCGGGGTGGTGCATACAACAGGGAGTCGGACGAGGCTCGGCGAGGGGGGCACATGCAGGCTCGCTAGAGACGCTCGTGGGCCGCGAAGGGGCACCAACGGTGCTCGGGGTTGAGCTTGGCGGCAAGCGAGGATAGAGGCGACGCGGGGCGAGCGGGACGATGGGGTAGGTGGGATCGAGAACGAGAGGGGGATTTGGTGGGTGGTGGGGCCAGACGAGGAGCAGGGTCGTGTGTGATGTGAGGAGATGGGGCTGGGGTGAGAGCGTCGCGGGGCGGTTGGCATTGACGCGGGGAGTGGTTCGATTAGGAGGAGCGTTTCGAAGGAGCTGGTTGGGGTTTGCTGTTACACGTGCTGCACCATGAGCGAGCGAGCGGGAGGTGGGGCCAAGAGGTCGGGGTGGGGCCGGGGTAGCGTACGCTACATGCAGGGATTCTGGGACGCGCGTGGGTGCCGTGTGGCGGCGGCGGTAGGGAGATGGGTAGGGATGGCAGGTCGGGTCTAGGGTTAGGTTAGAAGGAGGTGGCCGGCTGGGCTTTTGGGCCTGGCTAGCTGCCTCCCAAAAATAATATAATTTTTGGTTATTATATTGAGAGACTTTTGTAATTTGTTTTTAGATAAACAAAATACTCTGGACAAGCCCGGGGTTTTGATTTGAAATAAAAGACAGGAGATATTTAGAAAACAAATTGGCCTTTAGCAAAATACTTTTAGGCAAACCATGCATGATGACATGACGATGCTCAAATGCAATGTGGCATGATGACATGAGCATGCGGTCATGATGATGCACAAAATAAAAACAACACGTATTTTCTAGTAGTGATTTTACCGGGGTGCTACAGCTGGCGCTGCAGAGGCTTACGTAGCCTCTACATATCTTACGATGGCGAAAGGTGACCCGGTCGGTTTGCTATTTTTGGAAGAGGAATATTCCCTGTAATATGCCTCCACGTATGCCCTAATTGGAGACCTAGACTCCCCTTTATAAGGAGTGCTAGGGCTTCTGTAGAAGGGTTTGGCATTTGAGTAGTTGGTTCCTTGGAGATAGGTAGTGGTGAGAGTAAGAGAGCTCCTTCTTCCTCCTCTCCCCAGTACAGCTCAAGGAGCATTTGTAAACCTTGTGAATCTAGTGAATACAAAGCTTCCATGTGTGGAACCACCACACTATCCCTCCCTGAATTCCTCTAGTGCGTATTGGCCCCACCTTTAGCCTATCCATGGCATCTGCCGTGACACCAACCACGACACTTCTACATGGCATACAAAGTACAAGGATACACCCATACTTTATAGATCTTGATCAAATTTATAATTTATTTTGCTTTACCAATTATAGTTTTATATAGTGATGATATGTCATACGTCTACTATCTGAGTCTTACGTGCAAGGCACATGCAACTTACAGTAATTGGTAAAGCACAAAAAAATATAAATTTAATTAACATCTACAAAGTATGGGTGTATATTTGGTCCTTGTACTTTGTATCATCATGTAGAAGTCAAAGATTATTTAGCTACCTAACACATGATTTTTTTGATAACATGGTCTAGAGAAACAAGGGAGAAGCTTCTAGTATGATGGAGAAATGTGTTTTGAGGTTTGTGCATAGCATTCATTATGTCGAAGACTATCAATAGATTCTTCTAGTAGCTAGAATGGAAAAGAAGATCCAACTGCTAGAAACACTGGGATTCGCGGGTCTTGATCCAACGATCAACATTCAAAGTTATTCGTACACTATATAGTGGTAAGATAAGATAAGGTAAGATCATGTAGAAGTCAATGATTATTAGCTACTTCGTACTAGGGAGAAGATTCTAGTATGATGGAGAAGTGTGTTTTGAGGTTTGTGCATAGAATTCATTATGTTGAAGACTATGTATAGAATCTTCTAGATGCTAGAATGGAAAAGAAGATCCAACGGTTCGAAATATTAGGATTTGCGAGTCTTGATCCAACGGTCAGCATTCAAAGTTATTCATACACTATATAGTGGTTATATCTCTACTACTATAATGGAGCAGTTTTGAATTGGATCCATAGCACCAATCCCGACCATTGTGCCGTTAGATCCAATGGTTCAGAGAAGCTGGATTCATGTTGAATAGCACCTAAAGAAAACTCCACCATGCATATTGTAGAACCATCATGTCACCACCCAAAAATTTCATAGCACAGTAGGATGTATTCTCTCTACTACTATAATGGAGCAGTTTTGAATTGGATCCATATCACCAATCCTGATCGTTGCGCTCATAGATCCAATGGTTCAGAGCAGATAGATTCGTGTTCAATAGTATGTACCTAGAGCAAACTCCACCATGTTCTAGAACCATCATGTCACCACCCCCAAAATTTCATAGCACATTATTAGGCTGTATTCTCAATATGTGTAGATATAGTTATTATTAATACACTTAATGTATATGCATTTTTTCTCTAACAAGACTATTGGTTAATCATAACTCAAATTTTGTTAAATCACATTTCATACATTAGAGAAAAAATGCATAAATTAAGTCTATTAATAATAATTATATACACATATTTAGAATACAACCTATTGTGCTATGAAATTTTGGGGGTGGTGACATGATGGTTCTAGAACATGGTGGAGTTTTCTCTAGGTATTATTCAACACGAATCCAGCTGCTTTGAACCATTGGATCTAATAGCCCAACGGTCAGGATTGGTGCTATGGATCCAATTCAAAACTTCTCCATTATAGTAGTGGAGATCTGAAACATGAAATTTTTGGTAACATGGTCTAGAGAAATGAGAGAGAAGATTCTAAAATGATGGATAAGTGTGTTTTGAGTTTTGTGCATAGCATTCATTTTGATGAAGACTATCAATAGGATCTTCTAGACCGTTCAAACAAATAGAATCTTCTAGATGCTAGAATGGAAAAGAATATCCAACGGCTGGAAATGTTGGGATTCACGAGTCTTGATCCAACGGTCAATATTCAAAGTTATTCGTACACTATATAGTGGTAAGATAAGATAAGATTATAATAGGAAAAGCAAAAAAAATTGATCAACATCTATAAAGTATGGGTGTATATATTTGGTTCTTGTACTTTGTATGTCATGTAGAAGTCACCGATTATTAGCTATCTAAAACTTAAAAAATTTGCTAACATGGTCTATAGAAACGAGGCAGAAGATTCTAGAATGATAGAGAAGTGTGTTTTGAGTCTTGTGCATAGCATTCATTGTGATGAAGACTATCCATAGAATCTTCTAGATGCTAGAACAATGGAAAAGAATATCCAACGGCTAGAAATATTGGGATTCGCGAGTCTTGATCCAACGGTCAATATTTAAAGTTGTTCGTATATTGTTTACCAATTGCAAGATATGAACATATAATTGCTTGTAGTACTACCAAATATGGGAAATTTACCATAAACTACGATGTGGATATGTCCACGACCTTGCGAGGTTGCTCGGCCTGAAACTTGTTCATAAAAAAAGATGATTATTAATCCAGTAGATGGCTTGAATTTCGGAAAAAACGGTTGCTGAAAGTAGATTGGTGTGCCGTACCAAGTCACACGTGCACAACTCCACGCTGTGGACAAGGAAGAGACAATCCGGACTATGCACCCGCGACTGCAGATAAGAGATCAATGGAGGATGGATGGTGAGAGCCATCGAAGGAGAGAGAAAACACAACTTGTTTTGCGTGCATATTACTACTAGTAGGTCCATATATTTAGTACTAGTGGAGCGTACCTCGTGTTAGCAACTCATCATATCTTTGCTCTGACATCACACAGCCTTCTGATTCCTCCGCCCGCTGCTCTCGTGCTGCATCCTTTTTTGGAGAAGGAGCCGCCTCCCTTTTCGAGTAGTACTAGTACGGAAGTGGAGTAGTACTTTTCTTAATACATAGAAAAATATTTCCATCGCTTAGAAAATTGGAGTTGTTACTTTTCCTAGTATTTGGGAACTCCCATTGGCAAAGGTATTTACCAACGCCAAGATGCGCACATCTACTTTCTTGTAGTACTACTACAAAATTCCCATAAACATGGATATGTCCGTGACCTTGCTTGGTGTAAAATCCCAAAACTTTAATCCAAGTGATCAAGATCAAATCTACCCAATTTGGGGTTAACAAAAACTTTTCCATTTAAAAATCTTTAAGCATTCATATGTGTATGCATTTAAATAGGAGTTGTTTTGAATTGCCATGATTGAGTGATATATTGATTGTAAAATGACTCTATGGTGAATTACACATCATCTAGATCATCCCCAAGCAAATCCCAAAGAAAAATAAATCAAAAAGAATTAAATAAGCAAATGGTCACTTTTGCCATTTTAATCACATAGCCTACTTTGGCTATTCTTAGCACTCAAATCTTAACAGAAACAATTGTGGTTCTTTGCACCTCTTGCTAGTAAAAGTAGTGATGTACCAAGGCCCACTTTGTTTCATCCCAAAAACTTTCAAACTCTAAATTTAATTGACATTTAAAAATTGAATCTAGTTCATGTGTCTAGATACCACTTTTGCAAAAACCACTCAAATGAATTCTATTTGAATATCCCAAGCAAACCTAGAAGCTTAAGCATAAGATAAACCACTGCACCAAAATCATCTCAAAATTCAAATATTGTGTTCATGCGGCCATTGTGTCGAACACTTAGTGAGCACTAATCAAATTGCCTAACTATTACTGTTTTAAAGTAGTGATCTAAATGCCACTAAGGCCTAAAACCCCTCCCATTGTCTCCCCCAGTACCAACCATGCCATCAAGAGGCTACCCCTTAGCCGTTTGTAGCAGTGCCGTGCCACCTGAGCACCATGCTTGCCGGTGGAGCATGGACAGCTCCCAGCCGACTGCCCATCCCTCTCTCGCCATGTCTAGGAGATAGACCGGACCACACCGCGACTCCCTGCCCCTTCCCCAAGCCCAGCCAGGCACTAGACCACCTCAGAGCCATGCCACGCTTTCTCTCTGCGTGCAGCCAGAGCTCGATCGCCGCCAGCACACCTCAGACCGCGCCCAGACACCATATTGCGCACGCCGCTCCACCATCAACCCAGCACCCCGCTAGACACGGCTAGGTACCGCCACGCGACCCATAGTCGCTGGGAGCCGTGTCGAGCACCACCTCTGTCTCCCAGAGAGCGAGAAGCTCCCGACCGTTAGGTACCGCCCCTAGGCGTGCCATTATGCCGTAGAGGACCGCCAGCAGACCGGCCACCGTCCGCCTACCTCGCCCATGCTGGTAGCCCTCTGTTTTACCGTCACCGACGAGCCGTGCCCATGCCTCACTGCCTCACCGTCGAGCCTATATAAGGAGGACATCCCAGCACCATTTCTTCACACCATCTCACTCCCCTCTCTCCACTGATCATTTCCCCTCTCTCGCCGGAGCCGCTCGAGCCGCCGTTCGCCGAAATTGCGCTGGAGGAAGCCGCTGTAGAGGAGGAGACGTGGTCATCGATTTTGTCCACCTTAGCCCCTGCTGTGACCTCGCCTGAGTACGCCGTCGCTGTCCAGTTTGTTTGCCCGCCTCGCCGCACTAGCTGGAGCCCTGGTACGTCCCCAGTAGAACCCCACCGGCTGTTTAGGGTTCAGTCTCGCCGGCGACGAGTCCGTCATCAACGACGACCGTGAGCCGTCGATCTGTGTTCTAATCGTGTGGCCCAGATCGTCCCGTACCGCTTCGGGTTTTAAGTGTCGCTGACATGCGGGACCCCCCTGTCAGTCGCCCTCTGCGCCACGGAGCGTCACTGGGCCGGCCCAATTAGTATCCCGCCTAATCTCGTAGATTCAAATATATGTTTTTCTATTTAGATTTAGAATCAATTCTGTCCCTTAGTTTAAAAATCAATTCAGAGAGTTTTATAAATCCAAATTGAGTGATTCCAATTTTTTTAGAAAGCTACTAAAAATATCTATCCAAGCCCGTTGGATTTAAATCATTTAGAGTTAGAGATCTCTTCTTGTTAAAATAACAAAACAGAAGCTTTTGCACACTCAAACATTTTTAGAAAATCAACCATAATAGCTTTTGAGTTGATTCCAACTCTCAAAAATCACATTTAAACATACCTATCTAAATATGTAATAATATTAAGGTTTGCATGCAGTGAGTTTGGACTAGTACCAAAATAATGCTATATAGGCATTTCTAGTCACTGTTAAATCATTAATTATTAAACTTGAACTTATTAAAATATGATCCAACCTTTAAATCACATTCCCACATGTTAGAATATGTGGTGATGACATGTGTCCACATGATCCCATATTTTAATTGGAGAATATTAAATCTTAGTTAATTTCAATGAGTAGAAATTACTTTTCTCAAATAAAAAGAATGAAGCTAGTTCATTAAACCTTGTGATGTTTGAGATGATACTAGATCATCAAAATATGTGCCTTAGTGCGCTAACTAGACTAGTTAAGTATTGTTTGGTGATTGTGTATCCCGTATGTATTTATAGACGATAGCACCGACCAAGTCTACAAAGAGGAGGAGTTCTACCAAGAGTAGGAGGAAGAAAACTTCAACCACTACACTACCCAAGGCAAGCCTAGCACTTCAAGTAAACTAAGCAAGCTATTGTTAGCAAGCTAGCATTATACAAGTTAACCATGCAAGTGATTACTGGCAAGCCATCTTTAACAATGCAAGATCATCCTTGCAAGCTATTGTTAGCAAACTAGAATTAAGCAAGATAACCTAAGAAAAATACACTCGACATGCTTTGGTTATACTTTTGACTTATACCTATTCCAAGTTTTATTTACAAGCTTTACCTTCTTTACTTTACCAAAGTCCTTTACTTGTTTAAAGGTAGCATAAAGAGTATAAAACTTGACCTATGTAGTTAGACTTAGATGTCATTCTATGGCATGAGATTGACATTAGCATCCCACATTAGTGAACACTCTTAACTTAGTAGTTGGAACAAAACCCAAAACTTGATTCACTTTAGATGGGAATACTTGGTGAAAATGACTTGTGAAAACCTTGGAATGAGGAGTCATTCTATTGAGATGTTTTGACATGTGTTGAGAAACACAAATGGTTTATGATGATGAAAATGTTGAGGCATGAGCCTTAGCCCATTTACAAAACTGATGGTTGGGTTCGGATGCGATACCATTCCAATTTTACCGTACAACCACAATACCTGAATTGGGTAAGGCTTAGCCGGAAGTTTATATGCATTAGTATTAGTTCCCTCGCGGGAGAGGTTTGAGCTGAGGCTACCTTTCAATGTTGTCCACCTATGCAGTGCCCAAGATGAAAGATGGTCATGGTTGGGAGGCCATGCTCATAGGAGAGGTTCTTATACTAGGGTGTGTAAAGGAAAGGTTATGTTTGATTATCTGCATACTAAGTATGATGATTCAGGGTTACCCCTGACAGATGTATCGAATCTTGTGGTGAAAGTGTACCACCTCTACAGTGTGTCAAACTATTCGAATAGCCGCGTCCGCGGTTATGGACAGTTGGAGTGGCCATACTATTCCGTTGTCAGATGTTTTCAAAATAACTTATGAAATGAATTGTGACATGACTTGACTACAACAGAGTTGTGACTATGATAACTAAGTTCCCACTTAGGTGTTTTCAAACTTTATTTTATCTTTCTTTGCTTCTGAACTCAGCTTAGGTTTCAAACTTAACTTTACAAGTAAACTTAGAGTTAGTATTTCCTACTAGAACTATACTACTTGTTAGTGGTAGTTTGCGAGTACTTAAAGAGTACTCATGGCTTTGCCCCTCGCTATTCCTATCGCCAGACTATGAAGGAGACTACCAAGATGAAGGACAGCAGGACGGCTATGATAACTAGGACTATCTTCCATCGTTAGCATTGCCTGTGACTCTGAAGATGGAACCCACCGCTACGCTATTTTATTCCGCTACTTGATTATACTAAGACTGGACCATGAGATCCTTATTTGTGTAAGACCTTATTATGGTTTATAATGGATGATGTACTATGATATCCAATCTGTTATGTCTCGCAAAAATGGTAATCCTGGGATTGCGATGTATGGCATAACAGGCATCTAGGATTAAAAATCCGGGTGTTGACAAGTTGGTATCAGAGCCATCCTGACCATAGGAGACCCTAGTTAGAATGGACGTCCGAATAAAAACTTAGTTTCAAAAACCAAAGTGAGTATCTCTAAAAACTATTTCCTCTCTTACCCTTGAGAATTCTTTCTCTCAAAAAAATTCATGTTCCTCCAAATTCTTACATTACTACATAAAATTTTGACACACTTGATCACTTCACTAACTATCTCATCCTTAATTCTTATAGATGGAAACTCAGTTCAGCAAGTTCTACCAGTTGGGCAACGGAGTCCAACTGATCTTCGAGAGGGATTTGGATTCGCTATCGGAGTACTTGGGACGCCCGCATCCAGAATTCCTTGGATCTCAACTCCCGGGTCCATCAGGAGGAGATTTACAATGGCTATTCACCACTGATCTTCGAGGCAAGATAGAAGCACCCACGTCTGGGAGGATCCGGTTCTCTGTGAGAGAGAACAACTGTCTAGATGGATTAGCCAGGGAAATGCATGAAGCTCTTCCATGTCTGTGCTCCCTGAGTGTCAACCAAATCCAAGGAACCCGCTTTGCTCACTATGCAAGACGTGATTTCATGGGATTGCCCATGGAGATGCCAAGTCACCCGGAATTGAAGCGTCAAGTGGAGAACCTTGACATCTTGCTGTACGACAGACATAAGGAATTGGACAATGCTAGAGAGGTCGCCAACAACAACCTTGCCATTGCCGCCTAGAAGGCCCAGACTTTCTCACTGCTAGTCCAGGATCGTCAGTCTCTGCACCGTCAATGCGCCAAGAAGGATCACACCATCGTCCGTCTTTGCAAGAAGGTAGCCGACCTCGAGAAGACCATCAAGGAGCAAGAAGCTTAGCTTGCAGCAAAAGAAGAAGAGGAAGCTGAAGATATACAAGGAGATATGGACTCCAACCTCAGCAATGATGATGAATTTCTGGAGGAAGATGCCATGGACTTCTACACCAATGATGACGACTCCGACTTCATCGATGATGAGTAGATGCACTAGAGCACTGTCGTAGCATGAGATGTATCGGTCCCATTGTATCGTAGCTTACAGAATGGTTCCTAAAACCGTCTGTTTCCCTTTGATGTTGTGGTGTGTGTGTGTGTGTTTGTATCGTGTGCTTTGCTTGAATGAATGAAAAGAAGTTAGTTGCAAAACCTGAGTCAAACTCAAAGTTTTAGCTTTGAAATCAAAACCATGAACCTTAGAACTTTCCCTCTTACCCCTTTATCTACCTCAATCTTCAGATGACTCGTGGAAACCAAGGAGGGAGCAGCTCATCACAAGACCCAATGCTGCAGATCCTGCAGAATCTCATTGCAGACCGTGAAGCAACCAGGGCAGAGCGCCAAGCAAATCTAGCAACACTGCAGCAGATGGCTCTCAACAACCAGAACCATGGAAATCAGGATCATCATGGATCCAAACTCAAGAACTTCCAAAATACAAATCCCCCAATCTTTAGTACTTCAGAGAACCTACTAGATGCTGATGACTGGTTGCAGACAATGGAGAACAACCTAGAAGTAGCAGGAGTGGATGCCAACGAAAAAGTTCTTTTTGCCACCCACTATTTGGCAGGAGATGCAAGAGCATGGTGGAACAGCGGCCGCAAAATGAACCATGGTCAAGTGATGACATGGGAAGCCTTCAAAATCGAGTTCAGCCGCACCCACGTGCCGCAGGGTCTCGTCACCCGAATGAGGGATGAATTCCGAGAACTGAAGCAGGGCAGAATGACTGTAGTGGAGTATCGTGACAGATTCTTGTCCCTTGCCAGGTATGCACCTGATGAGATCAACATGGAGGCCAAGAATAAGGAGAGATTCTTGAACGGACAACATGATGAGATGCAGACTGTCCTCGTCAACATCCGTTTCCAGGATCTCGAAGAGCTAGTCGACTCTGCCATTCAGATGGAAGGGAAGATTATCCAGGCAAAACGACAATCGCAAACGTCGTATGATGCACCAAGCTAGATCCAATAGTCACCCGAAGTACCGCCCCAACCCTTCTGCGAGATATGCACCGAGGAACAATCGACCCCCAATGTCTCGCCCGAGCTACCCCAACTGTAGCGGAGGAAATCTGAAGTCCGGAGGAAACAATAATCACTCCGGCAACACCAGAAATTTCAACAGTGCACCTCCCAAGAGAAACAACAACAACAAACACAACAACACTGCACCCACAACTGGAAGCAATGTTGTGCCCGTGGCAGCGAAAGACAAGTCTCAGATCACTTGTTTCAAGTGTGGAGTGAAGGGTCACTATTCCAATGAGTGCCCCAAGAAGATTGCCGCCCCTGCCAATGCGAATGCCCCAGCTCAACAGCAGCGTCGTGTTCAACCAGGAAGAAGATTCGCCCCAGGGAACCCTCACAACCGCAACGGCCGTCTCTTCCACATGAACACCGAAGAAGCCCAAGAAGCGCCAGATGTAGTATTGGGTATGTTTTCTGTCAACTCAGTTTTAGCGAGTGTTGTTTGATTCTGGAGCATCGCACTCATTTATCACCGAAGAATTTGCATGCACTAGTAAGATTCACCCAACCAACTTGAAGCATGTCATGATAGTTCAAATCCCTGGTTCAACTACAAAAGCTAGAAAAATTTGCAAAGCTGTGCCTATCAGAATACATGGGATAGATTTTTATACCAACCTAATAGTACTTGGAACCAAAGGTTTGTAAGTAGTACTAGGGATGGATTGGATGTCAAAGCATAAAGGATTGATAGACTGTGCCAAGAAAGCCATCACCATGACCAGTAGCTCTAGAGTATCAATAAAGCACATATCTGAAACCTTGCCCCGTCAATTCAAGTGTAATAAGATTAGCCCTGCCCACCATGGACCAAGTCAGAGTAGTCTGTCAATACCCCGACGTATTCCCGGATGAATTGCCCAGTATGCCCCTGGATAGGGATATTGAGTTCATTATTGAGCTAATCCCCAGAACCGAACCCATAGCCCAGAGACCCTATAGTATGAACCCCTCAGAGTTAGTGGAATTGAAGAAGCAGTTGGATGCTATGTTGGCAACAGGCTTGATTCAACCAAGCGCATTGTCGTGGAGATCGCCAGTGTTATTCGTCGACAAGAAAGATGGAGGCAACCGTCTGTGCATCGATTATAGGAAGCTGAATGACGTCACCATCAAAAACAAGTACCCATTGCCAAAGATAGAGGATCTATTTGATCAGTTGACTGGAGCAAATGTGTTCTCTAAGATCGATCTTACGACTGGTTATCACCAACTTAAGATTCGTGCAACGGATATTCCGAAGACCGCCTTTACTACTCGTTATGGTTTATACGAGTATACGGTTATGTCTTTTGGATTAACCAATGCCCCTGCTTATTTCATGAATCTCATGAATAAGATCTTTATGAATTTTCTAGATAAGTTTGTCATTGTGTTAATCGATGATATCCTTATCTACTCCAAGTCAGAAGAAGAGCATGAGCAACATCTGAGAATCATCCTTGAAACCCTCAGAGAGCATCAGTTGTATGCCAAGTTCAGCAAATGTGAGTTTTGGCTGAAACAAGTAGGATTCCTAGGACATATTGTGTCTCCTAGAGGAGTCATTGTTAATCCTGCCAAGATCAAAGATGTCGAGGAATGGGGAGCCCCAACCACTCAAACCCAAGTCCGTGCATTTCTCAGATTAGCGGGATACTACTGCAAGTTCATCAAAGGATTCTCAAGCATAGCCAGACCCATGACCCAATTGTTGAAGAAGGACAAGAAGTTTGAATGGACCGACAAATGTGAAGCCAGTTTCCAAGAGCTGAAGAAGAGATTGATTTCAGCCCCAATATTGATCATGCCAGATATCAAGAAGCCGTTTGATGTGTATTGTGATGCATCCAAGATTGGTCTCGGATGTGTGTTGATGAAAGAAGGCAAAGTCATCGCATTTCTGTCTCGACAACTAAAGCAACATGAGCAGAACTATCCGACCCATGATCTTGAGTTAGCAGTCGTAGTTTTGGCATTGAAGACATGGCGTCATTATCTTATAGGTAATCGCTGTGAGATTTACTCAGATCACAAAAGCTTGAAGTATATTTTCACTCAGAAGGAGCTGAATATGAGCCAGAGGAGATGGATAGAGTTAATCAAGGATTATGACCTTGACATTCACTATCACCCCGACAAAGCCAATGTGGTAGCAGATGCTCTTAGCAGATTGCCGAGTAGGCTAAACACCATGATCAAGGAGAAGCAGCCAATTTTGTATGAGGAGTTGGAACAGTTTAGAACTAAGCTAGTTAGCAAAGGATTCTTAGCTAGCATTGAACTTCAACCCACTTTGATTATCCAAATCAAGGAAGCCCGGAAGGGAAATGAAAGTATCGACGGAATCAAATGTTGTATTGGTACAGGAAAGGTACCTGGATTCACCGAAGACAAAGAAGGAGTTCTATGGTACAAAGGTTTTATCTATGTGCTAGCAGATTTGGAACAGAAGCAAGTTATCATGCAAGAAGCTCATGATACTCTTTATTCTATCCATCCCAGAGGAATGAAGATGTATCAAGATTTGAAAGAGCAATTTTGGTGGCACAAGATGAAGAGAGAAATTGGGATCTACATCGCCAAGTGTGATATCTGTCAAAGAGTCAAAGCGGAACATCAGAGACCCGCGGGACTGTTGCAACCATTGCAGATTCCGGAATGGAAATGGGATTCCGTCGGAATGGACTTTATCACCGGTTTGCCTACTTCTAGTAGGGGAAATGACTCAATCTAGGTCATCGTTGACAGACTGTCCAAGGTCGCTCATTTTATACCTGTCAAGACAACCTACCAAAGTTCGAAGCTAGAAGAGTTGTACATTGCTAGAATTGTTAGTCTGCATGGAACCCCCAAGACCATAGTATCAGATCGAGGAACTCAATTTACCTTGAGATTTTGGCAGAAAGTCCAGGAAGGATTAGGAACCAAGTTGAATTTCAGCACCTCTTATCACCCGCAAATCGATGGATAGACTAAAAGAGTCAACCAAATCTTAGAAGATATGTTGAGAGCTTGTGTGTTGGAATATGGATCAAAATGGGAAGATTGTCTGCCTTTCCCAGAATTCTCATATAACAATAGTTATCAAGCCAGTTTGCAAATGGCACCATTTGAGTTCCTATACGGAAGAAAGTGTCGTACCCCTTTGAATTGGTCGCAAGTAGGAGAGAGTCAGATTTTTGGACCCGACATTCTCCGAGAAGCTGAAGAGAAAGTTCACAAAGTCCGTGAGCACCTCAAGACTGCCCAATCCAGATAGAAGAGTTATGCTGACAAGAGAAGGAGAGACCTAACTTTCAATGTCGGATATTTTGTGTATCTCAAGGTTTCGCCATTGAAGGGAACCCAGCGTTTTAGTCTGAAAGGAAAGTTAGCCCCCCAGATATATCAGACCCTTCAAGATTCTGAATCGTCGAGGAGAAGTATCGTATCAACTGGAACTGCCAGAAGAGATGTCAGCCATCCACAATGTGTTCCATATCTTGTTACTTCGCAAATGCTTAGAAGTGCCGGACAAGACCAAAGTTTTCAAGAACATCGATCACCGAGCTGTTGATATCAACAAAGATCTGACGTATCATGAAGTGCCCATCCGTATCTTGGAGGAAGCTTACAGAACCACCAGGACCAGGAGTATCAAGTTTCTCAAGATTCAATGGAGCAACCATACTAAAGAAGAAGCCACTTGGGAGCGAGAAGATTACATTAGGACTGTGTTCCCAGATCTCTTTAGTTCCTAGTTTTCTTTCTTAAATCTTGGGACGAGATTTTGTTTAAGGGGGGAAGGTTTGTAACATCCCAAAACTTTAATCCAAGTGATCAAGATCAAATCTACCCAATTTGGGGTTAACAAAAACTTTTCCATTTAAAAATCTTTAAGCATTCATATGTGTATGCATTTAAATAGGAGTTGTTTTGAATTGCCATGATTAAGTGATCTATTGATTGTAAAATGACTCTATGGTGAATTACACATCATCTAGATCATCCCCAAGCAAATCCTAAAGAAAAATAAATCAAAAAGAATTAAATAAGCAAATGGTCACTTTTGCCATTTTAATCACATAGCCTACTTTGGCTATTCCTAGCACTCAAATCTTGACAGAAACAATTGTGGTTCTTTGCACCTCATGCCAGTACAAGTAGTGATGTACCAAGGACCACTTTGTTTCATCCCAAAAACTTTCAAACTCTAAATTTAATTGACATTTAAAAATTGAATCTAGTTCATATGTCTAGATACCACTTTTGCAAAAACCACTCAAATGAATTCCATTTGAAAATCCCAAGCAAGCCTAGAAGCTTAAGCATAAGATAAACCACTGCACCAAAAATCATCCCAAAATTCAAATATTTTGTTCATGCGGCCATTGTGTCGAACACTTAGTGAGCACTAATCAAACTGCCTAACTATTACTATTTTAAAACAGTGATCTAAATGCCACTAAGGCCTAAAACCCCTCCCATTGTCTCCCCAGTACCAACCATGCCATCAAGAGGCTACCCCTTAGCCGTTTGCAGCAGTGTCACGCCACCTGAGCACCATGCTCGCTGGTCGAGCATGGACAGCTCCCAGCCGACCGCCCCTCCCTCTCGCCATGTCTAGGAGATAGACCGGACCACACCGCGACTCCCTGCCCCTTCCCCAAGCCCAACCAGGCACGAGACCACCTCAAAGCCTCGCCGCCCTTTCTCTCTGTGTGCCGCTAGAGCACGCCAGAGCGCGATCGCCGCCAGCACACCTCAGACCGTACCCAGACACCATATTGGGCACGCCGCTCCGCCATCAACCCAGCACCCTGCCAGACACGGCCAGGCACCGCCGCGCAACCCACAGTCGCCGGGAGCCGCGTCGAGCATCGCCTCTGTCTCCTAGAGCACGGGAAGCTCCCGACCGTTAGGCACCGCCCCTAGCCGCGCCATTATGCCGTAGAGGACCGCCAGCAGACTGGCCACCGTCCGCCTACCTCGCCCACGTTGGTAGCCCTCTGTTTCGCCGTCACCGACGAGCCGCGCCCATGCCTTAGTGCCTCACCGTCGAGCCTATATAAGGAGGCCACCCCAGCACCATTTCTTCACACCATCTCACTCCCCTCTCTCAACTGATCATTTCCCCTCTCTCGCCGGAGCCACTCGAGTCGCTGTTCGCCAGAATTGCGCCGGAGGAAGCCGCTGCAAAGGAGGAGACGTGGTCGTCGATTTCGTCCACCTCACCCCCTACCGTGACCTCGCCTGAGTCTGCCGTTACCGTCCAGTTTGTTTGCCTGCCTTGCCGCACTAGCTGGAGCCCTGGTCGTCCCCAGTAGACCCCCACCGGCTGTTTAGGGTTCAGTCTCGCCGGCGATGAGTCTATCGTCGACGACGACCATGAGCCATCGATCTGTGTTCTAATCGTGTGGCCCAGATCGTCCCATACCGCTTTGGGTTTTAAGTGCCGCTGACATGCGGGACCCCCCTGTCAGTCTCCCTCTGATCCGCGGAGCATCACTGGCCCGGCCCAATTAGTTTCCCGCCTAAGCCCGTAGATTCAAAATATGTTTTTCTATATAGATTTAGAATCAATTCTGTTCCTTAGTTTAAAAATCAATTCCGAGAGTTTTACAAATCCAAATTGGGTGATTCTAATTTTGTTGGAAAGCTACTGAAAATATCTATCCAAGCCCGTTAGATTTAAATCATTTAGAGTTAGAGATCTCTCCTAGTTAAAATAACAAAATAGAAGCTTTTCCACACTCAAACATTTTTAGAAAATCAACCATAATAGCTTTTGAGTTGATTCCAACTCTCAAAAATCAAATTTAAACATACCTACCTGAATATGTAATAATATTAAGGTTTGCGTGCAGTGACTTTGGACTAGTACCAAAATAATGCTATGTAGGCATTTCTAGTCACTATTAAATCATTAATTATTAAACTTGAACTTATTAAAATATGACCCAACCTTTAAATCACATTTCCACATGTTAGAATATGTGGTGATGACATGTGTCCACATGATCCCATATTTTAATTGGAGAATATTAAATCTTAGTTAATTTCAATGAGTAGAAATTACTTTTCTCAAATAAAAAGAATGAAGCTAGTTCATTAAACCTTGTGATGTTTGAGATGATACTAGTGAAGGAAATATGCCCTGAGAGGCAATAATAAAGTTGTTATTATGTATTCCTTGTATATGATAGATGTTTATTTTACATGCTATAATTGTATTGATAGGAAACATCAATACATGTGTGTTTAATAAACAAAAAGGGTTCCTAGTCATGCCTCTCTTATAGACTAGCTTGTTGATTCACAAGATGATCAAGGTTTCCTGATCATGGACATTGGATGTTGTTAATAACAAGGTCACACCATTGGTGGAATGATGTGATGAACATTCATCCGAAGTATAGCATTACGATCAAGTCATTGTGTTTATATTGCTATAACATCATACGAAGTAATCTTTATCCTTAGACCATGAGATCGTGTTAATTGCTAACACTGGAAGAGTATCTTGATAACATCAAACTTCACACCATAACAGGGTGACTATAAAGATGGGTTCAGTGCTACGAAGGTGTTATGTTGAGGCTCATGGATCAAGAGTGGAATTTGTCAATCCAGATGATGGATAGATATACTCTGGGCCCTCTCGGTGATATCACATTAGGATAGCTTGCAAGCAAGTGATGTGATCACTAGAATGTTATATCACGGGAATGAGAAAAGAGTGCATGTCGGTAACGAGATCAAACTAGGTATGGAGATACCGATGATCGAATCTCGGACATGTAATATATCGAGAGACAAAGGGATTTAGTTACAAGCGTTAAAGGTTCTCACGATCACAGGAGTCATCGTTGAATGTGTAGGAGTCAGTACGGATCTCCAGGTCCCGCTGCTAATTATTGAACGGAGAAGGGTCTTGATCATGTCTGCATTATTCGCGAACCGTAGGGTGGCACACTTAAGAGTTACCGGACACCATTTTGGAGCACATATGTTTCAGACGAAAGAATTGCAAAGCGCAGGTATTGTTTCAATAGAAACCGGAAATTGTTTCAGGTGAAATTGCAGAAGGTGGTTCTGCATGTGATATTGAAATATTGCAAGGGGCTATATGTGAATGTTTGTTAATTAAAGTAATTAACAAAATTCTGAATAAATTTAATAAAAGAGTTTTATTAAATGAGAGAGCATTAAATTTGGAGAAACTTAATGCATTTAAAGTGGAGACTTTAAAAGGGAATGTGAAGAGGCATTTTAATGTGGAGGAGTTACCACCACATGAATGGGGCAGGTGAGGGGTCACCCCCCCATGCGCCGGCCATGGAGAGAGGGGGCACCCCCCTCCTCCTATAAAAGGCCACCCATTACCTCCTTCATCCTCACACCTCCTTGTGAAGGATCTCTCTCCCCCTCTAGAATTATTCCCCCATGGTCTCGGATTAGCGAGATACATGTTCTCGGTGGCATTTCGTCTGGAAGGATTTGCTGCTTCCGTTGGATCACTGGAGCGAGGAGGTGGAGGTTGTCCGGTGGCTTGAACATGTGTGCGAGTGCGGATGCGCTGCTGAGTTGCGGCGCTCAGACTTCCTCACGATCTTGAGATCGGCAAGTGTACGACTACATCAACCACGAGTTCCGACTCGTTAACAAAGCTCGTTGTCTTCAAGGGTAAGTTCTCTATGGATGTATGTCCACCCGTTTGCTTTGTACCTAGTAGATAGATCTTGGCGTGTAGTTCACACCGTAGGAAAAATTTTGTTTTCTATGCTGCGGACCCAATAGTGGTATCAGAGCCTGATCTATGCGTAGGTGCTTTGCACGGGTAGTACACATATGTTTATATGTGGGCGATGATGATCATGTTATTGCATCTTCTATGTACTTTGGATATTGGTGGCATAGTGGGATGAAGCGGCCCGGACCAAGCTTACATGTCATCGTACATGAGACCGATTCCACGACTGACATGCAACTTGTTTTGCATAAGTGGCTGGCGGGTGTCTGTCTCTCCTACTATAGTCAATATATGATTTACAACGAGTTGCTAATAACTTGGTTATCCTCGTTGTGGTTCATGTTTGTAGGTTAGACAGGTTTTATCTCTGAAAGCCCTAAGCCACGTAAAACTTGCAATTGATAAATTAGAGGCGTCTAGTTTAGATTATTGTTGGGCTAGTGTTTTGATATGGTATTGTTGTAAGTAGATGTATAATAGATACTCTTACAACTCACTTAACGTGTAAGTTCCATAGACCTTGGCCTTACACACAAAGGAATGATAGATATCATACCACGATGCAAATGATAGAGATCAAATGCATGGACCATATCACCTCACTTCACACATTAGATGTTAGCATCTTATATTACTAGTTTGGCGCGTTTGGTAGCATTATAAGATGATCCCTAATTTAGATATCAAGATAAAATGTGTTCTTCCTTAAGTATGCACCGTTTTGTGGATCGTGTTTTGAGGCATCACGTGATGATCGGGTGTTTTCAACACTATGCTTTCATACAACGGGTGTAAGACAGTTTTACACACGCAAATACTCAGGTTCTTACTTGACGAGCCTAGCATGTACAGACATGGCCTAGGAACACGGACCGAAAGGTTAAGCATGAGTCATATAGTTGATATGATGCCCATATAGATGCTCGCCTTTGAAGCTACACCGACTCACGCGATGATCGGACTTGGTGTAGTGGATTTGGTTCATGTAATCACCAAAAGGACACGAGGGATGTCATATTTGAGTGGGAGTTCATTAGTAATTTGGATTAGTTGAACTCAATCTATCATAAAATTAGTCTAAATATAATTTACAAATTCTGTTGTAGATGGCACCACCTGCTTTTAATTTCAATGTGTTCATGGAGAAAGAGAAACTTGCTACGAATGGTAGCAACTTCACCAACTAGGCTATGAATTTGAGGATTCTCCTCATTGCTGCACAAAAGCAATATGTGCTAGATGCGCCGCTAGGCCCCCCCACAAGCTCCTGATGCCCCTGACGAGGAAAAGAACATCTATATAACTCGTCAGGAGGACCACAACTTAGTTCATTGCGGCATACTGTATGGGCTAGAGCCAGAACTTCGAAAGCGTTTCGAAAATGGCAATGCCTTTGATACCATGGGAGAATTGAAAATGATTTTCGATACCCATGCTACCGTAGAGAGTTATAATGCTACAGAAAAGTTCTTTAGCTGCATGATGGAGGAAAACAGCTCCGTTAGTGAGCACGTACTCAAAATGTCTGGGTACGCCGATAAGCTTGTGCCCTTGGGAATAACGATCCCCATTGACTTAGGCATACATCGTGTTCTCCAATCTCTGCCACCTAGCTACAAGAGCTTCGTGATGAACTATAATATGCAGGGCATGAAGAAGTCTCTTCCCGAGCTTCTGTCAATGCTTAAGACTGCATAAGTGGAGATTAGGAAAGAACATCAAGTGTTGATGATCAATAGGACCACCGGTTTCAAGAAGGACAGGAAAGGCAAGCACAAGGGAAAGAAGGGTGGCAAGTCTGTTGCCACGCCTGAAAAGAAACCCCGAGCTGGCCCTAAGTCTGACACCAAGTGCTACTATTGCAAGGGGACTGGCCATTGGAAGCGCAACTGCCCCAAGTATTTGGCGGACAAGAAGACCGGCAAGGCAAACAAAGGTATATGCGATATACATGTTATTGATGTGTACTTGACTAGTACTCGCAGTAGCACCTGGGTATTTGATACAGGATCGGTTGCTAATATATGTAACTCGGTTCAGGGGCTACGGAACAAGCGACAACTAGTAAGAGATGAGGTCTCGATGCGGGTCGGCAATGGATCAAGAGTTGATGTGATCGTCGTCGGAATGCTGCCTCTCCATATGCCATCGGGATTAGTTATAAACCTAAATATTATTTGGTGCCTGCACTGAGCATGAACATTGTATCCGGATCGTGTTTGATGCAAAGTGGTTATTCATTTAAGTCTGAAAACAATGGTTGTTCGATTTATATGAATAATATCTTTTATGGTCATGCACCTATGTTGAATGGTTTATTTCTGTTGAATCTCGATAGTAGTATTACGCATATTCATAATGTTGATGCTAAAAGGATTAAACTTGATAATGATATATCTACATATATGTGGCACTACCGTCTAGGTCATATTGGCGTTAAACGCATGAAGAAACTCCATTTTGATGGACTTTTGGAATCACTTGATTTTGAATCATTTGATACATGTGAGCCATGCCTTATGGGCAAGATGACTAGAACGCCGTTTTCCGGTTCAATGGAACGGGCGACAGATCTATTGGAAATCATACATATTGATGTGTGTGGACCAATGAGTGTGTCGGCGCGATGTGGATATCGTTATTTTGTTACTTTCACGGATGATTTGAGTAGATATGGGTATATCTATTTGATGAAACACAAGTCTGAAACTTTTGAAAAGTTCAAAGAATTTCAGAATGAAGTGGAAAATCATCGTAACAGAAAGATCAAATTTCTGCGGTCCGACCGTGGAGGAGAGTATCTTAGTTACGAGTTTAGCGCACATATGAAGACTGTGGAATAGTTTCACAACTCACGCCTGCCGGAACACCACAATGTAATGGTGTGTCAGAACGTCGTAATCGTACTTTATTGGATATGGTTCGATCTATGATGTCTCTGACTGACTTGCCACTGTCATTTTGGGGTTATGCACTGGAAACCGCTACATTCACTTTAAATAGGGCACCATCTAAATCCGTCGAAAAGACACCGTATGAATTATGGTTTGGAAACAAACCTAAGCTGTCATTTCTTAAAGTTTGGGGATGCGATGTTTATGTGAAGAAACTTCAATCGGATAAACTCGAACCCAAAGCGGAAAAATGCGTCTTCATAGGATACCCTAAGGAAACGATTGGGTATACCTTCTATCACAGATCCGAAGGCAAGGTCTTTGTTGCCAAGAATGGATCCTTTCGTGAGAAGGAGTTTCTCGCGAAAGGTGTGAGTATTCGGAAGGTAGAACTCGAAGAGGTTATTTAACCTTCTCTTCATGAAATGGCGAGTAGCGCAGCACCAGAAGTTGTTTCGGAGTTGACTTCACCTAATGAAGAGAGAGCTAATGATATTGATCATGAAACTCCGAAAGAGGACACTACCGAACCTCGCAGGTCAAGCAGGACACGTGCAGCTCCTGAACTGTACGGCAATCCTGTTATGAATTTCATGATTAATGAAATAGATGACCCTGCGACATATGAAGAAGCGATGATGAGCCCGGATTCCAAAAAATGGCTAGAAGCCATGAAATCCAAGATGGAATCCATGTACGAGAACCAAGTTTGGAACTTGGTGGACTTACCTCACGACCGAAAGGCCGTTGAGAATAAACGGATTTTCAAAAGGAAAACTGATGTTGATGGTAATATGACCATCTATAAGGCTTGACTTGTCGCAAAGGGGTTTCGAAAAATTCAAGGAGTTGACTACGATGAGACATTCTCTCCCGTAGCGATGCTTAAGTCGGTTAGGATTATGTTAGCAATTGCTGCATATTTCGATTATGAAATATGGCAGATGGATGTCAAAACTGTGTTCCTCAATGGTAAGATTGAAGAAGAGTTGTATATGATAAAACCTAAGGGTTTTGTCGATCCTAAGGATGCTAATAAGGTGTGCAAACTTCAGCGATCCATCTATGGACTGAAGCAAGCATCACGGAGTTGGAATCTCCGCTTTGATGAGGTGATCAAAGAGTTTGGATTTGTCCAAACTTATGGAGAGGCTTGTATTTACAAGAAAGTGAGTGGGAGCAATGTGGCATTTCTGATATTATATGTGGATGACATATTATTGATTGGAAATGATTTAGATCTTTTAAATAGTGTTAAAAGTTATCTAAACAACAAATTTTCGATGAAGGACCTTGGTGAAGCTTCATATATATTAGGCATTAAAATCTATAGAGATAGATCAAGACGCCTAATTGGGCCATCGCAGAGTACATACCATGATAAGGTATTAAAGAAGTTTAATATGGACGGAAGTAAGAAGGGGTTCTTACCTATGTTGCAAGGCAAGACATTGAGTAAGACTCAAAGTCCGGCTACGGCAGAAGAAAGAGAGATAATGGATAGGATCCCCTATGCCTCAGCCATAGGCTCTATAATGTATGCCATGTTATGTACAAGACCGGATGTGGCACATGCTATTAGTTTGACTAGTAGGTACCAATCTGATCCAGGTTCGGAACACTGGATAGCGGTCAGGAATATCCTTAAGTACTTGAGAAGAACTAAGGATATGTTTCTTGTATACGGAGGTGAAAAAGAGCTAGTCGCTAAGTGTTATGTCGATGCTAGCTTTGACACTGATCCGGATGACTCTAAGTCTCAATCCGGATACGTATTTCTCTTGAACGGAGCAGCAGTTAGTTGGAGGAGCTCCAAACAACCTGTGGTGGCTGGATCAACAACGGAGGCGGAATATGTTGCTGCTTCAGAAGCAGCGCAGGAAGCGGTTTGGATGAAGGAGTTCATAACGGAACCGGGTGTGGTTCCCAGTGCGTTGGACCCGATGGTGATCTATTGTGACAACCATGGAGCCATAGCCAACGCAAAGGAACCAAGGTCTCACAAGAATTCCAAGCATATTAAGCGCCGGTTTCACTCCATCCGCGAACATGTCAAGGATGGAGATATAAAGATTTGTAAAGTGCACACGGACCTGAATGTAGCAGATCCGTTGACTAAAGTACTCCCTAGGGCAAAACATGATCAACACCAGAACTCCATGGGTGTTACATTTATCACTATGTGAACTAGATTATTGTTTCTAGTGCAAGTGTGAGACTGAAGGAAATATGCCCTGAGAGGCAATAATAAAGTTGTTATTATGTATTCCTTGTATATGATAGATGTTTATTTTACATGCTATAATGGTATTGATAGGAAACATCAATACATGTGTGTTTAATAAACAAAAAGGGTTCCTAGTCATGCCTCTCTTATAGACTAGCTTGTTGATTAACAAGATGATCAAGGTTTCCTGATCATGGACATTGGATGTTGTTAATAACAAGGTCACACCATTGGTGGAATGATGTGATGAACATTCATCCGAAGTATAGCATTACGATCAAGTCATTGTGTTTATATTGCTATAACATCATACGAAGTAATCTTTATCCTTCGACCATGAGATCATGTTAATTGCTAACACCGGAAGAGTATCTTGATAACATCAAACGTCACACCGTAACAGGGTGACTATAAAGATGGGTTTAGTGCTACGAAGGTGTTATGTTGAGGCTCATGGATCAAGAGTGGAATTTGTCAATCCAGATGATGGATAGATATACTCTGGGCCCTCTCGGTGATATCACATTAGGATAGCTTGCAAGCAAGTGATGTGATCACTAGAATGTTATATCACGGGAACGAGAAAAGAGTGCATGTCGGTAACGAGATCAAACTAGGTATGGAGATACCGATGATCGAATCTCGGACATGTAATATATCGAGAGACAAAGGGATTTATTTACAATCGTTAAAGGTTCTCACAATCACAGGAGTCATCGTTGAATGTGTAGGAGTTAGTACGGATCTCCAGGTCCCGCTGCTAATTATTGATCGGAGAAGGGTCTCGATCATGTCTGCATTATTTGCGAACTGTAGGGTGGCACACTTAAGAGTTACCGAACACCATTTTGGAGCACATATGTTTCAGACGAAAGAATTGCAAAGCGCAGGAATTGTTTCAATAGAAACCAGAAATTGTTTCGGGTGAAATTGCAGAAGGTGGTTCTGCATGTGATATTGAAATATTGCAAGGGGCTATATGTGAATGTTTGTTAATTAAAGTAATTAACAAAATTCTGAATAAATTTAATAAAAGAGTTTTATTAAATGAGAGAGCATTAAATTTGGAGAAACTTAATGCATTTAAAGTGGAGACTTTAAAAGGGAATGTGAAGAGGCATTTTAATGTGGAGGAGTTACCACGACATGAATGGGGGAGGTGAGGGGTCACCCCCCATGCGCCGGCCATGGAGAGAGGGGGCACCCCTCCTCCTCCTATAAAAGGCCACCCATTCCCTCCTTCATCCTCACACCTCCTTGTGAAGGATCTCTCTCCCCCTCTAGAATTATTCCCCCATGGTCTCGGATTAGCGAGATACATGTTCCCGGTGGCATTTCGTCTGGAAGGAGTTGCTGCTTCCACTGGATCGCTGGAGCGAGGAGGTGGAGGTTGTCCGGTGGCTTGAACGTGTGTGCGAGTGCGGATACGCTGCTGAGTTGCGGCGCTCGGACTTCCTCACGATCTTGAGATCGACAAGTGTACGACTACATCAACCACGAGTTCCTACTCGTTAACAAAGCTCATTGTCTTCGAGGGTAAGTTCTCTATGGATGTATGTCCACCCGTTTGCTTTGTACCTAGTAGATAGATCTTGGCGTGTAGTTCACACCGTAGGAAAATTTTTGTTTTCTATGCTGCGGACCCAACAACTAGATCATCAAAATATGTGCCTTAGTGTGCTAAGTAGATAATTTAAGTATTGTTTGGTGATTGTGTATCCCGTATGTATTTATAGACGATAGCACCGACCAAGTCTACGAAGAGGAGGAGTTCTACCAAGAGGAGGAGGAAGAAAACTTCAACCACTACACTACCCAAGGCAAGCCTAGCACTTCAAGTAAACTGAGCAAGCTATTGTTAGCAAGCTAGCATTATACAAGTTAACCATGCAAGTGATTACTTGCAAGCCATCTTTAACAATGCAAGATCACCCTTGCAAGCTATTGTTAGCAAACTAGAATTAAGCAAGATAACCTAAGAAAAATGCACTAGGCATGCTTTGGTTATACTTTTGACATATACCTATTCCAAGTTTTATTTACAAGCTTTACCTTCTTTACTTTACCAAAGTCCTTTACTTGTTTAAAGGTAGCATAAAGAGTATAAAACTTGGCCTATCTAGTTAGACTTAGATGTCATTCTATGGCATGAGATTGACATTAGCATCCCACATTAGTGAACACTCTTAACTTAGTAGTTGGAACAAAACCCAAAACTTGATTCACTTTAGATGGGAATACTTGGTGAAAATGACTTGTGAAAACCATGGAATGAGGAGTCATTCTATTGAGATGTTTTGACATGTGTTGAGAAACACAAATGGTTTATGATGATGAAAATGTTGAGGCATGAGCCTTAGCCCTTTTACAAAACTAATGGTTAGGTTCGGATGCGATACCACTCCAATTTTACCGTACAACCACAATACCTGAATTGGGTAAGGCTTAGTCGGAAGTTTATATGCATTAGTATTAGTTCCCTCGCGGGAGAGGTTTGAGCTGAGGCTACCTCTCAATGTTGTCCACCTATGCAGTGCCCAAGATGACAGATGGTCATGGTTGGGAGGCCATGCTCATAGGATAGGTGCTTATACTAGGGTGTGTAAAGGAAAGGTTATGTTTGATTATCTGTATACCAAGTATGATGATTCAGGGTTACCCCTGACAGATGTATCGAATCTTGTGGTGAAAGTGTACCACCTCTACAGAGTGTCAAACTATTCGAATAGCCGCGTCCGTGGTTATGGACAGTTGGAGTGGCCATACTGTTCCGTTGTCAGATGTTTTCAAAATGACTTATGAAATGAATTGTGACATGACTTGACTACAACAGAGTTATGACTATGATAACTAAGTTCCCACTTAGGTGTTTTCAAACTTTATTTTATCTTTCTTTGCTTCTGCACTCAACTTAGGTTTCAAACTTAACTTTACAAGTAAACTTAGAGTTAGCATTTCCTACTAGAACTATACTACTTGTTAGTGGTAGTTTGCGAGTACTTAAAGAGTACTCATGGCTTTGTCCCTGGCGATTCCTATGGCCAGACTATGAAGGAGACTACCAAGATGAAGGACAGCAGGACGGCTATGATAACTAGGACTATCTTCCATCGTTAGCATTGCCTGTGACTCTGAAGATGGACCCCACCGCTACGCTATTTTATTCCGCTACTTGATTGTACTAAGACTGGATCATGAGATCCTTATTTGTGTAAGACCTTATTATGGTTTGTAATGGATGATGTACTATGATATCCAATCTGTTATGTCTCACAAAAATGGTAATCCTGGGAATGCGATGCATGGCATAACAGGCATCTGGAATTAAAAATCTGGGTGTTGACACTTGGTCGCTCGTCCTGAAACCTGTTCATACTTATACTACATGGTAGGCCATTTCTGTGAAGCGGCTTTTTTCAAAATTTGTGAAAAACTCATGTTTATTATTTTTCATGGAAGGTAGTAAAACCAAAAGGACGCCATGCCTGAGTCCCCCTGTTTTTTTGGCCTATCTCTCTCTCTTTTTTCAAAGAAGGGTCAACTTTGCCAGCATGCAATGTCTAGAAAGAAGTTGAATCTTTGAAAACTCTCGGTCGTGTTCTCCATATATTGGTTGTCTGGTGGGCAACTTCAAAAGATTTTTCTGGAATTTAAAGAGCAATTGGCAGCTCACATGTGGTTCAAAATAATTTGACATAATTTCGACAGACTCCCTCTGGTCCATATTTAATGTTCATAGATTCATCTAGATTCAAATGTATCTAGTCATGTTTCTGTGCTAGATGCATATACCCGAATCTAGACAATTCTGAGAACATTAATTTGAATCGGAGACAAATCAGATAAGAGACGTCTGACATATCATCACTATATAAAATTATAATAGGTAAAGTAGAAAAATATAAATTTGATCAACATATATAAAGTATGGGTGTATATTTGGTTCTGCTACTTTGTATTGTCATGTGTAGAAGTCAAATATTATTAGCTACCTAACACTTGAAATTTTTGGTAGTAACATTGGTCTAGAGAAACGAGTGATAAGATTCTAGTATGATGGAGAAGTGTGTTTTGAGGTTTGTGCATAGCATTAATTATGCTAAAGACTATCAATAGAATCTTCTAGATGCTATAATGGAAAAGAAGATCTAACGGTTGGAAATGTCGTTCGGATTCGCGAGTCTTGATCCAACGGTCAATATTCAAAGTTATTTGTATTCGTACACTATATAGTACTTGGTAAGATAAGATTGTACGAATAACTTTGAATGCTGACTGTTGGATCTCAATACTCGCGAATACCAATATTTCCAACCGTTGGATCTTCTTTTCCATTAGAGCATCTAGAAGATTGTATAGATAGTCTTCAGCATAATGAATGATATGCATAAACCTCAAAACACACTTCTCCATCATACTAGAATCTTCTCCCTTGTCTCTCTAGACCATATTACCAAAAAAATCAAGTGTTTTGGGTAACTAGTAATCTTTGACTTCTACATGATGATACAAAGTATAAGAACCAAATATACACCCATACTTTATGTATGTTGATCAAATTTATAAGTTTTTGTGCTTTACCTATTATAATTTTATATAATGATGATATGTCATACGTCTATTATCCGAGTCTCGCGTGAAGGGCACTCCTCTCGCTGCTCTCGTGCTGCCTACCTTTTGGAGTAGCAGTACATAATGAGGTGGAGTACTTTGCTTTATAGAAAAAATATTTCCATTGCTTAGTAGAGTTGTTGCTTTTCCTAGTATTTGGAAACTCGCATTGGCAAAGTTGTTTACCAATGCCAAGATGCAAACATCTACTTTCTTGTAGTACTACCAAATTACCATAAACTATGATGTGGATATGTCCATGACCTTGCTTGGTCGCTCGTCCTGAAACCTGTTCATACTTATACATGGTAGCCCATTTTTGTGAAGCGGGTTTCTCCAAAAGTTGTGAAAACTCATGTTTATTATTTTTCATGGAAGGCAATACAACAAAAAGGACGCCATGCATGAGTCCCCCTGTTTTTGTTGCCTATTTCTCTCTCTTTTTCCAAAGCAAGGTCAACTTTGCCGGAATGCAAAGTCTAGAAAGAAGTTGAATCTTTGAAAACTCCTGGTCGTGTTCTCGATATATTGGCTATCTGGTGGGCAACTTCAAAAGATTTTTGTGAAATTTAAAGAGCAATTGGCAGCTCACATGTGGTTCGATATAATTTGACCTAATTTTGACAGACTCCCTCCGATCCATATTAATGTTCATAGATTCATCTAGATTCAAATGTATCTAGTCATGTTTCTGTGCTAGATACATATATCCGAATGTAGACAAATCTGAGAATATTAATTTGAATCAGATACAGTAGTGTAATTTAATTGGGTTAATTTACCTACGACCCTTGAAAACTCAAAGAACCTAGGAATCGCAAGTAAAACATGGATGGTTCGCTATGTCCGGAAACATGGCGCGCTTCTCGCATTCAGTGCCACATTCTTCTAATTTTCTTCACTACTAGTACAAAAGATCCCCATAACTAGTTGTAAAAGTGAAAAATGTTTTTTCCTAATTGTTCGAAACTCCCACGGGCAACATTGTTTACTAGGCCAAGACGCGCCCATCTACCCGATGTCAGAACCCTATGTAAAAGTGTAGCTAGGGTATACATCGATATAGAAGGCCATGACCTTATTGGTCATTCGTGCTGAAAACCTAGAATTAATAATGTTACATCATGGTAGGCTATAATGTGAATCTGTTTTCCCTAAGGGTGTCGAATCTGATGTTTATCATTTTTCTTGGCAATTAATAATACTACTAGCAAAAGTACCCCAATCGTAATGAAGTCTCATGTTTTTGTTTTACGCTTTATTTTGTTTGAATGTTTTCCATACGCTGTCCAATTTGTCGGTATGCAAATACTAATCGGTAATGGTATTTTTCAAAACTATTGTTGGCCCATGATATATTGGTTGCATGGGTACCTTCAAAAGAATTTTGGATATTTTCAAGAGTAATAGTCTATCACGCTCACATGTATTTAAGTTTGACCTAATTTCGTTTAATCGACTTAGAGTCATGCATTTAAGTGCACGTGGAGCTTTAGCTTGGAATTTTGAAAAATACTTAAACTTGGGAACTGTAAGAAAGAATTGTCCACTTTGTACGAAAATTTGGTGGGGCCATTCTTTCTTATTTTTCTATCAGTAAAAGTACTTGAAAAATCACACTTCTAGTATTGCCTACTATATCATATACTACTATGTATGAACTTTCTTGGGTTTCAAGCCAAATGACCAAGGTCATGGACATACCCTGTCTTCATCAAGATAATCACAATGTGCCCATATTTTGGTATAGCTAGGTTGGTGCATGTTAGCATGCATGGTAAATAAGTAAAAGTATTTTTTGGAAGGAAGTGCGATCAATATGGCTTAGAGTTCATAACATGTGCCATTTATTTACTACAGTACATAAAGTCGTTGGATAAATTACATGTTATATTTCTCAAGCTTAATTTTCTAGCTAATTTCACCCACTCAGACGACTTTCCGTCGATTTGTTGAATTAGGTCAAAATTAATATTCTACAAGTGCGTGAGAGATAGTTCAATATTATAACTGAGTGTTAGGTATAACAAAGTGACAATCATCTATTGTCGGCTTTATACCAGCATGTACAATACCTAACATTTGAACTATAGAACAACTAGTATTACATGCAGCAACCTCATCAAAAAGCAAGAAGATTAAACAGGAGTAAAATGAAAAAAAATCTATGCCCGCTTGAAAAATCCTAAAACTTGGGAAGTGTAAGAAAGCATGGTACACTTAGTCTGAAAATTGGGGCAGTGGCATTCTTTATTTCTTTTTTGGAACCTGGGTACTATAGGTCCTAAAGGAGCGAGACACTCCAATTAGCGCACTAGGGTTTGAGTCGTCGCAATGTGGTCTGAGGACCTTTTTGTAATTATTATTATTATTTTTGAGACTTTTTCTATTGGTGTAGATGATTATTAATCCAGTAGATGCCTTGAATTTTGGAAAAAAACGGTTGCTGGAAGTAGATCGATGTGTCGTACCAAGTCACACGTGCGCAGCGCCACGCTGTGGACGAGGAAGAGACAAGCCGGATTGTGCACCCGCGGATGCACAGAAGAGATCGATGGAGGATGGATGGTGAGAGCCAGCGAAGGAGAGAGAAAACACAACTTGTTTTGCGTGCATATTACTACTAGTAGGTCCATATATTTACTACTAGTAGAGTGTACCTCGTGTCAGCAGCCCATCATAGCTTTGCTCTGACACCGCACCGCCTTCCGATTCCTCCTCCCGCTGCTCTCGCGCTACCTCCTTTTTTTGGAGAAGGATCCGCCTCCCTTTTCGAGTAGTACTAGTAAGGAAGTGGAGTAGTACTTTGCTTTATACAGAGAAAAATATTTCCATCACTTAGAAAATTGGAGTTGTTACTTTTCCTAGTATTTGGGAACTCCCATTGGCAAAGTTGTTTACCAATGCCAATATGCGCACATCTACTTTCTTGTAGTACTACTACAAAATTCCCATAAACATGGATATGTCCGTGACCTTGCTTGGTCGCTCGTCCTGAAACCTGTTCATACTTATACTACATGGTAGGCCATTTCTGTGAAGCGGCTTTTTTCAAAAGTTGTGAAAAACTCATGTTTATTATTTTTCATGGCAGGTAGTACAAGCAAAAGGACGCCATGCATGAGTCCCCCTGTTTTTTTGGCCTATATCTCTCTCTTTTTTCAAAGCAGGGTCAACTTTGCCGGCATGCAAAGTCTAGAAAGAAGTTGAATCTTTGAAAACTCTCGGTCATGTTCTCCATATATTGGCTGTCTAGTGGGAACTTCAAAAGATTTTTGTGGAATTTAAAGAGCAATTGGCAGCTCACATGTGGTTCGAAATAATTTTACATAATTTCGACCGAATCCCTCCAATCCATATTTAATGTTCATAGGTTCATCTAGATTCAAATGTATCTAGTCATGTTTCTATGCTAGATGCATATACCCGAATCTAGACAAATATGAGAACATTAATTTGAATCGAAGATAGTAGTGTAATTTAAGTGGGTTAATTTATCTACGAACCTTGAAAACTCAAAGAACCTAGGAATCACAAGTAAAACATGGGTGGTTCGCTATGTCCGGAAACATGGGAACCTTAAAACACTTCTCCATCATTCTAGAATCTTCTCCCTCGTTTCTCCAGACCATGTTACGAAATTTTGAAGTTTTAGATTAGCTAATAATCATTCACTCTATATGATATACAAAGTACAAGAACCAAATATACACCCATATATTATAGATGTTGATCAAATTTACATTTTTTCTGCTTTACCTATTATAATTTTATATAGTGATGATATGTCAGACATCTATTATCCGAGTCTCACGTGCAGGGCACATGCAACTTACTAGTTTACTACTAGTACTACATGAATTTGTTGGATAAATTACATGTTATATTTTTCAAGCTTAATTTTATACTCCCCTCGACCCAAATTAGTTGACTTAGTTTTATCTAGATTTGGATGTATCTAACACTAAAACAAGTCTAGATACATGAATCTAGACAAATCTAAGTCAACTAATTTGGGTCGGAGGGAGTAGATAATTTCACCTGAAAGTGCATCATGCTTCAACCAACATGTTCGGTGGAATTAAAAGGTTACATCAAAAAATAGAAAATTACATCCAAGTCCATACAATTGGCACAAAGCCCCCTAAAAATTAGCTTGGAAAGGCAGTTGGGTCCGGCTCAATTTCAACCGAGCAGCTGAGCCATACTCTTGCTACTACTGTTTGCTTCACACACGAAACACAACATGCACCTGCGTGTTGATCATGGTCGAAGGGACGAGATTATTCGGAACGAGTAGAGGAGCACACTGCCCCCATACCGAGTCGATTCCCCCAGCCACACCTTCGCTGGCCGCAGGTTCCTCGCGCTCGAGCTCGAACTTGAGCATGTCCTGATGGTGAGCAAGGGCCAGCATAGGATCGATAGGATCGAGGGGACCCAGGATGGCGTCGTCTGCCACGACCACGGTGACCTGGTGCCCACCCGAGTTATCTTCCTGGTCGCATGCTTAATTGCCGTAGGTTCCTCGCGTGCGAGATCGAACTCGAGCATGTCCTGATCGTAAGAAAGGGCCAGCATAGGATCAATAGGCTCGAGGGGACCCAGGACAGTGTCGGCCATGGCCACGGAAACCTGGCGCCCACACGAGTTGTCTGCCCCGGCCGCATTATCGCTGGCTGCAGGTTCCCGGCGGAAGGATTGGCCGCTGGCTTGCACAGGCTTAACTTGGCAACGGTTGATGTCCAGCCAGAGCGCCTGCCCGGACGCAACTCCCTCACAGTCAAAAGGGAGGCCCACCAAGACCGGCTCTTTGTTGTAGAGGTCCATTTTTGTTCGTATATCGTGTTGACGCCTCCGTGACGTGGCCAGCACATGATCGATAGCCTAGAGGGGGCCCAAAATCACGTCGTCAGCCGGCAGGGCCAACGCGCGTTTACCGTGGGCGACCAGGCGCTCTACAGAGGCGGCTCCAACAGCGGCTCCAACGGTGGCATGTTCCCGCCGGATGAACTGTTTCGGGGCCTGGCCTCGAGCCGAAGCAGACCTCCGAGGACGACGCAGCCAATCCACCGGGATTCCTTCAAGTATTTGTGAGGGTAACATGCCTTTGGTGGAAGAAAGATATTTCGCCGGAGAGTAGAATGAAGGAGAAAGTATAGTACTAGTAGTACTACTAGCGGTGCTACTCAGTTTTGACCCAGCATTTCTCCAAGGAGTACTTTTTTTAGATGCTCCAAGGAGTATGCAGAGCGACCGCTTGGCGGTGCGTGAGTTTTTTCGCAGTTGGTGGTTATCCGGGGCATTAGCTCACAAGAGAAATGTCATATCGGTACTTGTAGCGACCGTACTTTTAGCTGGCCGCAGTCTAATCGAATAGTAGGAGTGGTAGTACTATACACTCTCAAAACAGAGGTGGCGAGCAGCTGGCAGCTCGAGCAACGAGTCTGGTAAATTCTTGGAGTATGTATATACTCTAGTATACAGTAGTAATAAGTTGCACATGCCTGACCGTACAGTGACACAAGGTACAAGAACCAATTATACACCCTATACTTTATGGACGTGGCTCAAAATTATAATTATTTTTTAGTGATACCAACACAATCTCTTTTATCATTATAGTAGGTTGATTTCTACATGACACAAGGTACAAGAACCAATTATATACCCTATACTTTATGGATGTGGCTCAAAATTATAATTATTTTTCAGTGATACCAACACCTCATCATTAATTGTCGCGACACATAAGCATTTTCCATGCATGTAATAAGTTCTTTGACAATGGGGGAGTCTCTTAGCGCGGCATACTAGGCAAAATGATTTTGTGGCATGTCAATTACTAGTAGTACAGTAGTAGCTAAGATACACCCCTTGCACGTAATCGTAGGCAAAAAGAGTTGATTGCCTAATAAAATGCATGCATGAGAGAAAAACATTAAATTAAGATACAACCTCTAAAATACAATGCATTGGAGAGATTGCCTATTAGGTATTTATAACTCCTACGGTAAGCTACACCTCATTGTGAAAGACCTAATGCATGATACAGTACGTACCACCTGATACCCCCATTGGGGCTAGTCTCATACTCTCATCCCAAACAGAGGTATAGTAGTATTAGTACCTCCATCCTAGAGTAGTACTGGAGTACAGTATTTAGTCTTCCACGTAGCCCTAGGTTGTCAAAGCAACGTGTACACCGGGTCAGAGGGAGATAATTAATCGGGGAACACATCGCTTCCCTAGTTTTCTCCGTGCAGGTCTCTTGCCAAAGAAATAAGGTATCGGTTCATGGCCGTTGAATTTGGATGGACGGACGATATTATCTAGAGTGAGATGAGGAGTCTAGTACTCCTAGTATTTAACTATTGTACCAGTCTCTCTCGCTCGCTCTCATCAACCCTCTCAGATCTATGCTTCTCCCTCTGCTCTCTCGCTCGGTCTCAAAATCCCTCTCAGATCTGCCGCAGTTGAAGAAGATGGCTCTATGGCGGACGAGTGGTTTGAAGCTATGATTGACATGAGTGCAATGAGGCAGGCATTCAGCTGCAGGCTATGTTCTCAAATTGTTCATCATCCCGCGTACATGGTTATTACTAATTCTTTCTTCATGATGTTTTCCACACTGGTTCGATACAACTCTTGTTTTGGGCTAAATCTCTTTTCCTTGCACGAGCAGTGCTTTGGCAAGGCCGCGGAGCACATTGCATGCGCACAATGTGTTGGAAAATTATCCGATGACCAGTGCCCGGGATGTGAATACGGAGGCATCTTCGAACCAACCACTACCGTGGATCAGATGTCCTCGGGAATGAAGCTCAAGTGTAGCAACAAAGGTTGCGACATGGCTGGCAGCTTCCTCGAGTTCATCGAACACCAGAGAGCGTGCCCGCACGGGCAGAGGGCGACATAGGTTCTTGACAAAAAAAACAGTATGATATCCGGGTGTCTATGTGTGTGTTGATTCCGTCTAGAGTATGGTTTAGTTTCTACCGTGTTTGTGTTGTACCTATACTAGTTATGTTATATAAATAAATTGAATCATCATCGCATCCACATAGTTTCTCTCTTTTACCGATAGCAAGGGGAAGTACCACCAGCCTGTGCATCTACATAGTTGCTCTCTTTTAGCTAAAAAGTTTGAAAATCCGTAGAACTTGGGTGGCCCTCCACAGCGTATGCAAATATCGGTGCCCAAACCACTTCTCATCCATCCGGCATCAGTGCCTAAGCTGCACAAATGCCACACAAAAAAAACCAAGGATAAGTTAAAATATTTGTCTTCCCTGTCCAGCTCAATAACCCTTCCTCTATTTAAAGCAGAGACAACAGCCATCCCTCTCGTCACGTGGGAGTAGTAACTTGCATGTATTGGTGACATGACATGATAATTAATAATGAAAAATAGGGAGGTATTACCATAACATCACACATTTATATGAGTCTAGAACCTAATTAATTAGGTCTTGCATGACACCACACACTTGTTATCACCCACTATGAAGACAATAACATATGCAAGTTACTAGTATATTTAGGCTGGTCATGGTGGGGAGTAACTTAACATGCATATGTTACTAGTCTAAGTTACTACTGATACGTCCATAACGTATCTATAATTTTTGATGGTTTTATGCTAATAATATACTTTTGACACTCCTTTTTGTATAAAGTTTATGATTCATTTGGACTAACCTACTAATAGTTGCAAAAGTGCACAGTGTTCTTGTTTTACACTTTGATGTGTAGGAATTAACAAGAATACAAGTGGAAACCTTGTTGGAGTCAAATTGGGATTTTTCCAGAAATCTGTCTCAGCACTTTTTTTGAAGATGGTCACGTTTCGGGTCGAAGACAGCGTCAAATAAAAAACTCTTCAACTATAAAGTTGTTGGAAATTTCGCGACAAACGTTCTATACATAAAATTTATATGATTCCGAGTCCGTACGGGCCTTTTAGGCCCGATTTACTGCAGCCCAAGATGGGGTGACGGGAATCCGAGAAGGTATATAAAGGGAGGAAACCTAATTCGCCCAGGGCATCTTCACCCACGAATTTGCAGCCACCAAAGACACTCCCAATAAGCCATGAAGGAAGGGGGCTAAGGGGTGGTGCTCACCTACGATACCGGCGGTGGAGAAGGAGTCCACCGCGCCGCCGCCACCCTATTCACCATCTTCACCGCCATCTCCATCACCTAATCCTTCTAGTATGCGGTGGTTCATCTTTCCACACACCTCTGTACCATCCTATGTAAACATAGTGTTTGATGCTATAAGTTATAATCCTATGATCTATATCATTTTTCCGTAGTTTCTTTGTTTTTAGATTGAATGGTTAAACGTCTTTGGTTCATTAGAGTTGTATGTTGATATGGTACAGTCCTTTGGTGTCCATTATATTTGTGCGCACATGGATTAAACATCATAGAGTTTGTAGTATGTGTAAAAGGAAGGGAGAGTTCTGCTGGAGTGATAGAAATCTGAGCACGCGAACCAGAACGTTGCACGTATGGGAATAAGATGACCATTAAACTTAAGGCTATGGTTGGGGAAACCTTAATGCATTTATTAGTACTTACGGATGTTTGCTAACAATCCAATCATATAGTACATGTAATTCTAAGTAGTGAAGCGCATGTATATTTAGCCTCTCCCATATAGAAAACTGCATCGAAGACAATGAACTCGGTCTATTTGCTATTTAAACTTGGACAAAGCCACCACAATTACCACCACTATTCCACACTCATGGTTCTGTTAGTTTAGTGTATTTTATTGCTGCAGCAACTAGCTTTACTTTCTTGTTATTTATTATCATACAAAGCTATCTCTATTACTCGTATTGTTGCTCTAATTTTATTTCCTAGATAATGCAAACGTTTAGTGTGCGTAGAGTTGTATCAGTGGTTGATAGAACTTGAGAGAATATTTATCCTACCTTTAGCTCCTCGTTGGGTTCGACACTCTTACTTATCGAAAAGGCTACACACGATCTCCTATACTTGTGGGTTATCAAGACCTTTTCTGGCGCCGTTGCCGGGGAGCAATAGCGTGTGGGTGAATATTCTTGTGTGCACTTGTTTGCTTTATCTCTAAGTAGGTTTTACTTTCAGTTTTAAGTTGTTCTCTTAGTATGGATAGGGAATGCGAATTACAAAAAAAATAGTTGTACTTGTTACCTAAAAACATTTTCAAAAAGGAAAGTGATTGGAAAGATGAGTAATGGTTAAGTGGGGGTCGACCTTGAACACTTGTGTTCATGCCTATGAAACCAAAACAAAACTTTCCATGGAAGCTTTTCAGTTAAAAACTTGTAGGAATGCATGAAGCCTTGAAAAAGAAAGATATTTCTGGTATTGATCTTAATGCTTATTCATTTGAAAATACTTGAATCTTGCTCCTATGCCTAACTTAAAGGCGTTAAAGAAAAGTACTTATTGGGAGATAACCCAAAAGTTTTAGATGAGTCTTGGAAGTTATTACCTCTGTAATAATCGCTCCTTATCCTTTTTATTTGCTTTTTGTGCCAAGAGTAACCTCTAATGAGAGAGTAGTAATGCTTGGGAAAGTTGTTGTCCCGAAACAGATTTTTGTGCTTCACTGCAAAAATTCGTGTAAAATCTTTGTATGTTGGTTTGAGCTGTGAATTTTTGTGCTTCTGCCCCAGGTTGTTATCTAACTTTCGTTAGTTCAACACTTTTCGATTTGAGCAACAGAAGGTCTTCGAAATTTTTTGTCTTTACCTGCTGGTCTGTTTTGACAGATTTCTGCCATTATTTGCATTTGCTTCTTGTTGATTCCTTTTTGGGTTCTTTTTGGGGAATTGAGCTTTTGATGGAAGTGCTACAGTAGCTTGTGTTTTAATGGAAGTTTCATTGGTGCTGGAACTAAACCCAAAGACTTATTATTTTGAGTGCACTAATGTTGCTAATAAAGATTATGTGAAGTTTTGTATGAAGGAAAATTTCAGGTGTATGGAAAGAGTGATGTAATGAAATGAAGAATGGACTAAAGCTTAAGCTTGGGGATGCCATGTGTGTCATCCCAAGAAATATCCAAGAAGTACAAGGGTCAAAGCTTGGGGATGCCCAAGGCATCCCCTTCTTCATCAATAAAAATCTCAGGTTTCTTCGAAACACTTCATTTTTATTGTTTCATGCATAGTTGTGTTGTTCTTGGAGCGTCTTCGTTTTTGTTTTAGTTTGCTTGGTTTTCTTAGTTTTCTTAAATAAATTGGTTGGACCCCCTCTTTCATAAATTAGTTTTCAAATAAGTGTGGTTTGGATTGGAAAAGAGTAGGAAAAGTTCATGCTTAAGTGGTAAAAGGAGCTCGTTTTTTACGGTGGCCTATGCTTTGTCATGTCATGCTTGATATTGTCTTGGCTTTATGCTTAGTGATTTTTGCTGTAGCATGGCATGTTATAAACAATTGAGATTGCTTAATGTGCTTTGAAAGAATCATGCGTTGTTTTAGCATATTAAAGCATAGTATTGTGGTATTCTCCTTTGATGCTTTATTTGGGTTGACTTGGCGCATGCTCACACCATGTTATGACTATCCCAAGTCACCATAGCCTTTATGAGCCTTTAGTTTTCGACTTGTAATATAACTTTATGCTTTAATTAATGATGTTTTGTCGCTTTGCATGATTATGGCCATTATTGCTCTTTTAGTTGGTCGCTCCTAGTCTTTTGCTAGCATCCATAACCAAGTATGAGTTCCACTCATGCATCCAACTCCAAATAAAACCAAGTTATCCCAAAGAGTCCACCATACCTACCTATTAGCATTTGCTATTCCAAGTATATTCATTCTTTTATCTACCTTCCGAATTAAACTTGTTATGTGAAAATTAGTGATTAAAGCTCTCACGAACTTGATGGTACACTTTATTTTCTTGCACTTAATAAACTTGAACCATTGTGTCCATCTTTGTTGCGTATATGTTTGCGCTTTATAAGTTGAAGTTAGCAGAACCATGTATCGTGGGGAACGCTTTCAACATTGCACTTATATTCTGTTGATATCATGATTCTTTTGCTTATGGATCACGGCGGTGTGAAATAAAAGGGGAACTTGTAAGATCATGGAGTTTGTATGTGTGTTAGAGAAACGCCTGGGCTGCTAGCCTAAGCCATGTCTAATCATGGTGGAAACTTGCAGCATAACCATAATGAGCACTCTATGAAGCATCCTCAATAAAAACCTATGCAAATAGCAAATAAAAAGATCGCTGAGATGCTCATTGTCTACTTGCCTTGTTATTTTGATTATGGGATAGCTCCTGTATCATGTGCAAGGGGTACCCCATTGGCGGTTCTGTATGATACATATGTACTTACAATGACAAGAGCTTACTTGTGACTGAAGTTGAGGAGCATGAGGTTCGATACTCGTAAGTAAGGGCCATGAGATTTCAACTTATAACTTGTCAAGCATATCCTCTTAGTTGTGTCACTTTAACCTTAATCACATAAAGATGCTTATGATCGGGGCAATAAGAGCTGAAACTAATAAGTACCATAATTTTTGGAAGCTCTTTATGAGACTTGAATCCCTGCTTCCTTCCTATGAGGGACAAGCTGAATACCATTCTCATTATGCTTTCTTTATGTGAAACAAACAAACGTCTTGCAATGCATTATTATTCATGAATCTTTTGTTTGTGCCTTTTCATTTTACAACATAGTTGCTATGTCTTATTGTTAGAACTCTATCTTTCATGATTCATGTTTAGAGTACCTTAATCCCAGCTATCAATGCTTTTACAATAATTATGATCAAGATTGTGTTGTCTGCACGTCACATCAAAAATTATTTTGTTTTGATCGTTTACCTACTCGAGGACGAGCAGGAACTAAGCTTGGGGATGTTGATACGTCCATAACGTATCTATAATTTTTGATGGTTTTATGCTAATAATATGCTTTTGACACTCCTTTTTGTATAAAGTTTATGATTCATTTGGACTAACCTACTAATAGTTGCAAAAGTGCACAATGTTCTTGTTTTACACTTTGATGTGTAGGAATTACCAAGAATACAAGTGGAAACCTTGTTGGAGTCAAATTGGGATTTTCCAGAAATCTGTCTCAGGACTCTTGTTGAAGATGGTCACGTTTTGGGTCAAAGACGGCGTCAAACGGAAAACTCTTCAACTAGAAAGTTGTTGGAAATTTCGCGACAAATGTTCTGGACATAAAATGTAGCTGATTCCGAGTCCGGACAGGCCTTTTAGGCCCGATTTACTGTAGTCCAAGATGGGGTGACGGGAATCCGAGAAGCTATATAAAGGGAGGAAACCTAATTCGCCCAGGGCATCTTCACCCACGAATTTGCAGCCACCAAAGCCACATTTTTGCCTCCCCCATCGATCCCATCTCCATGGGGAGGGCTCCCAAGAATCCATAAAGGAAGGGGGCTAAGGGGCGGTGATCCCCCATGATACCGACGGTGGGGAAGGAGTCCCCCGCGCCGCCACCGCCATCGCTGCCCTCTTCACTATCTTCACCGCCATCTCCATCACCTAATCCTCCTAGTATGAAGTGGTTCATCCTCCCACACACCTCTGTACCGTCCTATGTAAACATGGTGTTTGATGCTATAAGTTATAATCCTATGATCTATGTCATGTTTGCGTAGTTTCTTTGTTTTTAGATTGAATGGTTGAACGTCTTTGGTTCATTAGAGTTGTATGTTGATATGGTACAGTCCTTTGGTGTCCATTATATTTGTGCGCGCATGGATTAAACATCATAGGGTTTGTAGTATGTGTAAAAGTAAGGGGGAGTTCTGCCGGAGTGACAGAAACCTGAGGACGCGAACCGGAACGTTGCACGTATGAGAGTAAGATGACCATTAAACTTAAGGCTATGGTTGGGGAAACCTTAATGCATTTATTAGTACTTACGGATGTTTGCTAACAATCCAATCATATAGTACATGTAATTCCAAGTAGTGAAGCGCATGTATATTTAGCCTCTCCCACATAGAAAATTGCATCGAAGACAATGAAACCGATCTATTCGCTATTTAAACTTGGACAAAGCCACCACAATTACCACCACTATTTCACACTCATGGTTCTGTTAGTTTAGTGTATTTTATTGCTGCAGCAACTAGCTTTACTTTCTTGTTATTTATTATCATGCAAAGTTATCTCTATTACTCGTATTGTTGCTCTAGTTTTATTTCCTAGATAATGCAAATGTTTAGTGTGCGTAGAGTTGTATCAGTGGTTGATACAACTTGAGAGAATATTTATCCTACCTTTAGCTCCTCGTTGGGTTCGACACTCTTACTTATCGAAAAGGCTACACACGATCCCCTATACTTGTGGGTTATCAACTACCTCCATTTTCGCAAAATAAAATAAGTTACTACCTCCATAGTGGAAAGTAACATAGCTGTGGTATCATGCAAATTCTCATTTATTGCAATGTAGACTCATTTTGTCTTGAAATTCTGCCGCAAGCGCACTGTGTAGTGAAGAGAGAGAAATAGTGATTTTCTAGTTCTTATGGTCGGGTCATACTGGTATGGTCGACCACAAGGTTTCTTAAGACCGAGTGCTACAATGTTTAAATTCCACTAAGGTCGACCACAGGTGTCTTATATCCGACCTTATTTTCACATTGGAGACGCCCTTATGGTAACATAGCTAGTTATCCCAAGGCTCTCTCTCATCATTTAATTGCATGCCATGTCATATAAATGCTTAGTTGGCAATACATGTAGGACTATGTAGTACTACCCAAATTACTCCCACTAGCACTACGACGAACCTAAATAGAACCATGAAGAGAGGACGAGCCAGGGATGACGTTGGGGAGTGACGAGGTAGCGTGGCCCCGCCTTTTGTTCGAGTAGTTCACTATCAGGGTCCATTTGATTCCAAGGATTTTCCTAGGAATTTTGTAGGATTAAATCCTATAGGAAATTTTCCTATGAAGATTGTTTAATTTGTAGGATTGATTCCCATAGGATTTTTTCCTAAGGATTCCTTTGTATGGTACTAGTTTTCGTAGGAAATCAAACATTCACCCATACCTATTTTTTAGATTCCTACTATGGTGGAATCAAACACACTTTGGTGCATATGAATTCCTATAGGATTGGAGTGAACATGACAATGCAATCCTACATTTTTCCTATTCCTACGATTTTCCTATCCTACAAATCAAACAGGCCCTCACCATTTTCCCCTGGCCTCTTCCCCTTATCCAGGCCAGCACCATGGACTAGCCCCCGCCCCCTCCCCTCTCCCCACCCCCAAAAAATCCCCAAATGGCGGCACCGCTGGAACTGGAGCACTCCTCACAGGAGCGCATCATCGAGTCTGGCCCCCATGTCTTCTATGCCTGCCGCGTCTCTGCAGCCACAACCGACTTCTCCGTCTTCGACCTGTAGTTAGTTAACGCGGCGATGCCGTACACAATGACACTGAAGATCTTCTTCTCGACGACGTACGAGCTCAGGAGGATGCCTGGCTCCATCCCAGCCCCTCTAGAGGAGGACGATGTCGTGACCACACCCTGCGAAGAGGAAGTGTTGAATCTCAGCCTGCCTCCCAGCAAGCTGCGAAGAGCAAGCAAGGTTGTGGGAACTATGCACAAGGTTCTTGGCCGTGTATGGCTGCTGAAGAACCTGCAACTCACGGTGGAGGAGTGGGACATCATCATGCCGTACGATATTCTGCACTGGCTCTAGCTTGAGGAGTGTATGTGGGTTGACGGTTTCCACTTTGACCTAACCCTCAGACTGAATCTCCGGCTCATCGTTAACTTGTCGGCGCTTCAAGACAGTTGGTACCTGGTTGAGAAGGAGGATGGCCACTGCAGCATATGCATGCAGGCACTGTCGAAGCGCACAACGGTGCGTCTCCAGGGATGGAACCATCTATACCACTGCAAGTGCATCTTCACTTGGTTTGGGACCAACGCCAGCTGCCCTATCTGCCGAGACAATGTGCTCGCCCATCTCTACTGACACGAGGTGCATATGCCCCCTTATGTATGAAACTTGTCATGTGGTTGATAATTAATTAATGTACTGAACCAATGTTTCTAATGCACACCAAGTGAACCTGTTCTATATATGTTTGCACTTGTCGAATTAAGCTTAATCCAATTTAGACAGGGAAAACAATTAGTCTAGGATTACAATCCAATAGGAATTTGTCATCATGTCTCATACATTTTACAAAAAGAAAACCAATACGAATCATTGTTTATCATATCACTGCATAATATGAAACAACAGTCTAATCATGTCACCATCATCGGTTTCGGCACCGCCGTGTTCTAGATCCACATATTCCCACTAGGTTGGATCTTCTTTCCCTTGCCATTCATCATACATGTCCTGAGATACATCAGGTAGAACCAGTTTATTCCTGTCTTTGTCGACTACACTAACCTCGACAGTGAAATCCACTTGTCCATCATGCGCAGAGCCGCCTCTGGCAATCAAATTTTCATCAACGTCAGCCAGTTCAGTTACCATACAACCACTAGGATCATCTTGGTGGGCAACATCTGTGGTGACTGGCTTGTCATACTCATTCACATAATAGGTGCTCCTTGCCTCAAACTTTTGCACATATTGCCAGTCCTTATTATCTCTATCATCCAAGAATATTACCTTGGAATCTTGAGTTACCAAAATATAAGGTTCCTCCTTGTACCACTCGGTAGTAGTATTAATCGATATGAAATTCCCATCATTTCCGGGGCCTCTTTTCTTGTTCGGATCTTGGTCATACCAATAACACTTGAATAGAACCACAGATCGACCACCAGTCTTGTCGTTATAATTCAACTCAATAACCTCTTTTATGCGACCATAATGATCATAGTCATCTAACTTCTTCATTTTGGTTGTCAAGTGCTCTCCACTGGTCGTGATGCCACTGTTTTGTGTCTTCAGATGTTTCTCATGCTCATAAGTGTTGTAGTGGATACCATCGTCATTGCAAGTTGAAGCTGTATGCACCCTCTTTGCCGGACCACGTGATAGGGCATAGAAACCATCACTAACATCGCTTAGATTCTCTTCACGCAGCTTCGTGATCTGCGGTTATACAAAATAATCAAGAGGTCGTCTCATGTGCACAATTCGTATGCAATTCAAAGTTCAATTGACCATCTTACATGATTCCTAAACCATTCCTGAAACCCACCCCCACATACTGGTGCAGCATAATCTTTTCCTTTGGTTGCTTTAAATAACCTACAAAAACGATACTCAAGTAAGACATCTGAACATATCTTGCTACAAGTTTCATTTCATATATGTGAGGATATGTATGAATAGTGCTTACGCAACAAAGTTTTTAGCCTCATCCACGTTATTCAGCACATACCAAGTAAGTTGGTCATATTCATGTTGCATTAATGTTCTATGTTCATTCTTTCCTACTAGGCGAACACTATGGTTAAAAACACATTTTTCAACTTCTTCAATTCAGCCACCCATACTGGATCTCGCTTTACAATCAGGAATGTTTCTTGAGCAAAATGCAAATGCTTCAGTAGCAATGTATGCCTCTGCAATGCAAGCCTCTGCTCTAGCCTTGTTCCTGACAGTACCCTTGAAAGTGCAAAGTCGACGTTCTATAGGGTACATCCATCCGTACTATACGGGACCTCTATAAAGTGCATCTTTGGTCAGATGAATAGCCAAATGCACGATCACATCAAAGAAGGCTGGTGGATGTAGCATCCCAATTGTCTAACAATTGCAATGCTACTAGCCTAGTCTATATATATGGCTACTTCCTATATATAATTGTTGCATCATAATTATATCATGCTCATGTCATCATGCCACCTTGCATTTGAGCATCATATAAAACCCTTTTTGCTTTGGTTCTTCTCTCATATGCATTGTAAATTGTATTTGCCTCTTGATATTGTATTTGGTTATTGATATATTGTTTAATGCCCAAGTTGAGTTGGGGGCATATCTTTTATTCCACTCCACCACCTTTCTTTGTCACCACCTTATACTTCCACCATTCCAATAACCCTTGATCTTGTAATTCTTTTTCTTTGGATTTTTATTCTAGCTCATGTGGGTTGGGTGGATCTAATTCTATAAATTCTTTTGCTTGGCCTTTATTCCACTTCTTGGGAATGCATAAGAATAATGCCATGCTATTATTTTTGTTTTCACAAGAATTTAACCAAGGCATTTATTATTTTTGCATGGGCCATGCAAGAGTACCACCACTTTAGCCATTTGTTTCTCTCTTGGTTTAAATGGGTTTTCTCTTTAAGGGGCCATAGCCATCCACCACCTCTATCCCTCTCTACCACTCCTTTTTGTTTGATTTTGTTTGAGCTTGCTAAAAACCCTACACCACTTCCACCCATTCTTGTATGATCTAGCTTGATGCATGCAAGAACCTAACCCTAAGCCCCCCTCTCTCATCTCTCCTCTCTCTACCATGTTGGTCCCATCTAGCCTCCTCCCCCCTTTATCCAAAACCCTAACCCGAGCCCTACCTAGCTAACTCGAGCCACCCCTCTCTAGCTAACCCTAGCTACCCGACCCTCTCTCTCGGCCTCTCTCCCTTCCTCTATGCCAGGCAGTCCCCACCAGCTCCTCTCTCTCCAACCCTCGGCCGAAGCCGTCCCCCCCTAACCTAGCTACCTACCCCCTCCCTCCAACCCTAGCTCCATGCCACACCCCCTCTCTCTCTCTCTACCCCTGCCGTGCCAGCCCCACCTTCCTCTCCTCCCTCCCTGGCCTACCTGCCTGCCTCTGCCTGCCCTGCTCAAACCGAGCCAGCCCGAGCACGTGAGGGCGAGGTGGAAAGTTGGCCGAGCCACCTTTTTCCACAACCGCGTCCCCCACGGCATCGCCTCCCTCTGGGCTCGCCCTTATACCTTCCCCCTCCTTCCTCTGCCTTACCAAACCCCCCCTGGCCTCGCGCCGCAACCATCTCTCCTCCCCCTCTACTTTTCTCTCCACCGGCCGGCGATCCGTCGGTCTCCACCGTCCCCCCCTCTTGCAGCCGGTGGCGAGGAGCTGAGGTTGTCGAGGAAGAACGAGGACCATCCTCCGCTTCGCCCTGGACACGCCGACGCGAAGGAGGAGCCCCAGAACCGCCGGTACCGCCGCCACCGACGCCAAACACTAACCCCGCCGGCCGCCAGCTCCGTCGCCGATCCCCTGCACCTCGGCCCGTTCCACCGCCACTGTCGCACTCCCGGTGAGCTGCTGCACCTCTCTGGCACCCTCCCGTTGTTTTTCTCTTCCTAGACGAGCAGATCACGGCGACGAACGCCCTCTGTGCACGGCGGGTTCGTCGTCGTCTTCTTGCTGTGCGTCGTGGAACCCTTATCTCGCCGCGTAGCCGAACCCTGCAACAACCTCCCTTCCACCGCAGCGGCAGCCGCCGCCGCGCGCGCCCGCTAGGTCGCGGGTTCGATCCCCCGTGCGCCGCTCCCTGTCGAACACCGATCAGTCGTCGTCAGTTTCGTCAGTTAACGAGAAGAAAAACAGTAGCGCTGTCAATCTTGCGGATACCCCCCACACTTTTTTTCATCAACCCGCGCTCCCTCTAGGCCCACTTGTCAGCCCCCCTGGCGTTTTTGCAAAAAGGGACCCAGCCTTCCTTTTCGTCAACCCGCGGCCCCTAGATCCCCTACGTGGCATCCTCTAGTTCGCTCGTTGTCGTGTGGGCCTGCGCGCCGCTGGTCCCACTCGCCAGTCACCTGGGCTAGCTGAGCTCGTGGTGCAGAAAGACCGCCGCGCGCCGTGGTCTGCCCGGTCAGCACTGGCCCCACCCATCAGTGACTGGGGCTAGGTGCGGCTGAGTAGAAAAGGGCCGCCTGCTTTTCTGTTTTAATAAAATGATTTCAGTATATGTTTTAATATAAATTTAAATCTGTTTTTAATTACTTTTGAATTCTAAAACCAAATAATACAAATAATATATGTTTTGAAATCAGAAAAATGTGAGGAATTCAAATATGCCCTTCAAAATATATTTTGAACACTTTAAATTTCGAGTTGATCAAAATTACAATAAAATGCCCTTTGCCTTAATTAATTAATAACTTTTGTTTTATAACTCCGAATTTGACAAATGATATGTCTAAATCGATCAGCGTGATGAGCCTGTTCTATCTATGTATTCCATGTTCTGAATTGCAGCATGCATCATACAAATATAAAGGTTACAGCAACTTAATTGAGGATAAAAGGTGACTAAAACTCCATAAAATGCTTTATTCTTGTATTCCACACTTCACCCATGCCATGCTACTTTGTTGCCATGCAAATTGTGCATCATTCATCATGGCATGATTGTTTGCTTGTCGCATTTTATTCATATGCTTGTGCACTTTATTTATGTTGGCCCTTGTTTGTTTGGTTCTTCTTCGAATAGACGCTGAGCAGGGGATATATCAAGAAACCCAGGAGCACTACCCAGATCCATCCCTCGCTTCAACTGAGCTGCTAGGCAAGCACTACTACATGCTTGCATACATATAGTACCTATTGCCTCTATCTTATTATTGCATCATTGAGTCGAGGTTGCATTAAACTGAATCCCAAGTACTACATAGCCTTTACTTTAAACCCCACTGAAGCTTGTTCCTCCATCCCATGAGCCATTACTACAGGAGTTGCTTGAGCCATGCGGGTCGTAGAACAGCATGTGTAGGGTATGTGAGTGTCTGATGGATAACGAGGTACCTAAACAACTTAACCTGAGTAGTAATGGGATAACTAATGACAGTGGCACCGGTGAGCAATATCTGCTATTTGGTTTTTCATGCTCACTTGTGTCCCGTAGGACCCCGAGTACTTGATTCCTGTTCCTTGAATATTCGCGCTATCCACATCCGGGAGGCTTATGAACCCCCCTGAGCCAGAGCTTGATTCATTCTTATTTCTTGGGGCCACAAAGTAGTTTGGGGCTTTATTACTATCCTGTACTTATGCCATGCTTTACTGCTTTATTTAAGATTGTGCGAGGAGCACCTGTACTGTTTTGGATGCGGAGTGTTTTCGCGGTATCGACAAGCCCAGTCACACTTTCGGGTTCCCAGTCGTTTACAGCCATTGACGCAAACCTTGAGTCCGTCTCGGAGCCGGCCAACTTCGTTGCGGGTAGCTTAATGGGGTGGCCCCCTGAAACATTTCTGAATCCTGTGATCGCTTTGTCGTGAATGCCTCGTTGGGTTTTGATTTGGTTTTTCCGAGGTTGATCGAGTGTGTGTTGCTATTTGTGCACCCCTGCAGGGTAAATCTTTCTGAAAGCCGTGTCCACGGTTATGGACGACTTGGAGCACAGTTTCTCGATCATAGACAAGTAAAACTAAAGTACCGCTTTAATTTGACTAAGTATCTGACTAGTAAATAGTGCAACATTCATGGAATGGATAATAAAACTGCCAACGGATGGGGGGGCTGTTCGTCCGCTTCCTCGTTGGTAAGCGAGGAGGACGATGGATCTGTTAATATTACTGTTATAACTGTTGTTATTAATTCACGGACATCCGTCTATCTTTGTTTAGGCGGATGGATAGCGAGTATCTATAGAATTGTTAGGTATTATCTTTTGCTGCAATTGCGTCACCCCAGGTTGTGTCCCCTTTAGAGGCATAAAGACTTGCTGAGTACCCCTAGGGTCTCACACGATAAATTGTTTGATTCAGATGAACAGGTGCACTCACAAGATGGGTACTGGGTGGAGGAGACGGATGATGTTGGCAACGATCACTCAGTGTAGAGATTCCGGGAACGGGGATCCGTGAGATCTGTGGGCGGGATGAGTTTATTTATGGGGCATCTTATGCCGATTTGCTTCTTCTCCGTACTCGGATCTTGTTTTCTGCTTCCGCCTGATACTCTGATGTTTGATGTATGAGGAGATATCCTAAACTATTACCTCTATCTAGGATATTTGGATCTTGCCGTATGGCGTTGCAATATTTCTATTTCTTTTTAGATGGAATGGCTCTGAGGACTGTTGTATGGTGGCTTGCATACATACTCATTTGTGTATGTAGTTGATCCCTTCGCCTGCCGATTACGCCGCTCGTTCTTGTCCCGATGTTTGGAAATGGTTAGGACGGCTGAAAGGTCTACCTGTGAGTGGCATTTGGCCCCACCGTACTATTTTAACCATTTCCGCTCATCCAGGCTTGTAACTAAGAGCGTAATTCACCGAGGTAGTTACAATTGGTATCAGAGCCATCCCGCCCTTCAGGGTCTCAGCCAAATGGTCGTTGTCAGTCTAGCAAATATTTTGGTAGCTATGTATACTAGGGAAAAACAAAACGTGAGAGTAGGACTGCTTCCACTTTTCTTCTTACCCACCCACCCACCATTTCTGGTAAGGAAGTGTAACGTTTTCAATCCTCTTCTTAAAATTCAAACTAGGATTCACGTGTTCTGGGTTTCCGTAGTACCATAGAAAGTGTGTGTGTGTGTGTGTGTAATTCCTTGTCTATCTGTTGCATCCAATTTGTTATCACAATCTGCCTTTGGTTATCAACTGTTGGTACATTCCATACTGACAGGCTTTTGAAAACCGGCACGATCTATCTGACTCGTTAACCGGTGCCATCTCCTTAAGGGTGTTCTTCCTTCCAGCATGCTTTCTCAGAATGTGGAGTTGCTAATCTCTACCTGATAAGTGATTTTGCGCATCTATTGGTATTTTAATGCCGAAAATGCGGAAAAATTTTCTTTGATACATTTGTGTTTCCACACTCCTTTCCAGTCGTGTGTGAAACATTATCTATCTCCCTTTTATCAGCATGTCCATGCTAACTCATTCTTTTGTCACCGGCGCTTAATCCTGGAGTTTTATTTCATCTCCAGTTCTCTTGGGCTAATTACATAACATGTGTCGATCCGATATTGGTGATTGTAATTTGGTTCTCAGCATAGATATAGGACACTTATCATGAGTGGAATATGGAAAATTTATCAACACTATCCTCCAAATGGTGACGGTTATCTCCTATGATTTTGAGTACACCGTGATCATATCTATGCATATTCAAGCATCTTTGGCAATCCGGAGTTTCTCAAAGCACTACGGCGGTCTATCATCTGTTCATCATGCTGCACATCTTTTTGAACTCCATATCTGCAAAATTCTCTTTGAGACGAGGGAATTGCATCTTTTCGTCTCTGATAGCTTTGCTTAAGGTATGATCTATCATCTTTTCTTTATCCAAGGTCTCTTTATCTTTGTAACCGGTGATCCGATCGACAATGTGAACCAGGTGGCATTTCCTGTTCTCTTCCGAAGGACCAGATAATCTATTCTACCAGTGCATCTTTCCAACATGAATCCTTACTCGTAACGTTGATCTTTCAAAGAGCGTTGAGCTCAGAAAGTGTTTCGAGCATTTGTTTGTTTCTCCCGCCTCTTGAACTTGATATTCTGGGAATATCCTGTTAATCCATGGGGGTATATGTTGATAATATGCTTGCCTATTCGATATCAATGGAAGGACATGGAAGATCATCTGTGTCTCTTTCTCTCAAGCTTCGTGAGCACTGCCTGTGTGCAAAGTCTCAAAGTGAGAATTCTGACTTTTTGAAGTCACCTATCTCGGCCATGTCCTTCTGCTAAATATATTACTTCAACTCTGGAATCAGCAAGTCCATTGTTAATTCCATCCTCCATCTTCAACCAATCTGGGTTATTCCTTGTTGGCAAGTTATCATCGTCGTTCCGCTAAAGTTTTTCCTCAAAACTGCTAATCCCTCTCAATCATTTCAAGAAGAACATGGAGTTCTTTCACCTCAGTCTCGTCAAGTGATCTTTTGAAACCCTCTCGTTCTATCATCTATGCTCAATCCACCGGAGGCCATGAAGATTTTTCAGATCTTTTGAAATCCTTATGTTCAAGTTGGTCCTATCTTTTCTGTAGCTATTGAATCTTGCAGTTGTTCTCCGTAATCTTCCTTCATATCTTTCCGGTGGCTTGGTACTTCCGACATGACGACAACATCATCATCTTTATCTATCTATGAATCCGGCGAATCGTTTGCATCTATCCTTGTTTTCTAACGAAGTTCCATGAGTTATTGTCAATACCTTCAGTCTGTTTCGGTAGTTGGGTTGCATGGTTTTCTTATTCATGTGCGGAGTAATGCTTTGAGTGCGGGATGGAGTAGCTACCATACCACTACTCTTATCATTCTCTCTTGTACATTGAATTGGTGAATTAATGTGATTTCACTCATTCCACGGAAGTTAGAAGTGGCCTTTATCCCTCGATACTTTTACTTCCGTCTTTGTTTTTTCCGGAGTGCTCTCTCGAAGAAAGTAATCAATAATATCTTGTTGGTGGTCTGTCTATTCTAGATGGAGCAAAATCTTCAATTATCTGGTGGAAACAGACGCAAACTCCTTTCGTTCCTCGTCTTTCTACCGATGCTCGACATCCCCAAACAAGATGGAAGGAAACTATCTCTCTCTTTGTTTCATCAATTCTTTTTCTGTGGTAAAGCCAATTATGGTTAAGGCCATCAGCCGCAAATCTATTGCGTTAGCCTCAAGGCTAAAGAAAGGAATAAGTATCTCTACAATAAACTCCAGATCCTCCATATTCTTGCTTCTCGGGATTCCACCATGATCTGGCTTCACATCCGTCTCTAGAAGTTATATCCGCGCACCTCAATTGCGTGATCCTTTGGGTCTTACCGGCGCAACAAGAATCTAATCCGATGATGTCTAACTAAATCTTTCTGTTGATATCAAGGGACTCTATTGTTTGAAGGCAATATTGTTTCCGAACTTCATTTCTCAAATCCGAGAGAAGATACGATGCTATTGTCATAGTGGTTCAAAACCTCTCCAATCTAGCTCTTTTCTTCCAGCGAGACAAAGTTTTCATCCTCTCTAGTATCGATAAATATTTAATCTTAATGATGTGTCTTTCTTTACCCATGATACATCATCTTGTCCTTTCTTTCACAAGTGGTTCTAGTCTTTTATCATGTTTCTTGAGAAAACCGAAGCTATGTCCATCCTATCCTTCTTGTCTCACGACAATCCTTCAACTCTTCTAACCCGTTGTTTCTCAAGCAAAACGCAAGACTCGCAACAAGTCTAGCAAGTTTTGCAAGGTGTAGTGGTCGCACCATTCCGTTGTTCATCAACTTGGGAACATGAGGGTCACCTTCGTTCCGAACAACCGCCTCTCCTTGTGTTGTTTTCCTTTTCCTAGGAATCTCGGGGCGAGATTCTTGTTTAGTGGGGGAGAGTTGTAGCATCCCAATTGTCTAACAATTGCAATGCTACTAGCCTAGTCTATATATATGGCTACTTCCTATATATAATTGTTGCATCATAATTATATCATGCTCATGTCATCATGCCACCTTGCATTTGAGCATCATATAAAACCCTTTTTGCTTTGGTTCTTCTCTCATATGCATTGTAAATTGTATTTTCCTCTTGATATTGTATTTGGTTATTGATATATTGTTTAATGCCCAAGTTGAGTTGGGGGCATATCTTTTATTCCACTCCACCACCTTTCTTTGTCACCACCTTATACTTCCACCATTCCAATAACCCTTGATCTTGTAATTCTTTTTCTTTGGATTTTTATTCTAGCTCATGTGGGTTGGGTGGATCTAATTCTATAAATTCTTTTGCTTGGCCTTTATTCCACTTCTTGGGAATGCATAAGAATAATGCCATGCTATTATTTTTGTTTTCACAAGAATTTAACCAAGGCATTTATTATTTTTGCATGGGCCATGCAAGAGTACCACCACTTTAGCCATTTGTTTCTCTCTTGGTTTAAATGGGTTTTCTCTTTAAGGGGCCATAGCCATCCACCACCTCTATCCCTCTCTACCACTCCTTTTTGTTTGATTTTGTTTGAGCTTCCTAAAAACCCTACACCACTTCCACCCATTCTTGTATGATCTAGCTTGATGCATGCAAGAACCTAACCCTAAGCCCCCCTCTCTCATCTCTCCTCTCTCTACCATGCTGGTCCCATCTAGCCTCCTCCCCCCCCTTTATCCAAAACCCTAACCCGAGCCCTACCTAGCTAACTCGAGCCACCCCTCTCTAGCTAACCCTAGCTACCCGACCCTCTCTCTCGGCCTCTCTCCCTTCCTCTATGCCAGGCAGTCCCCACCAGCTCCTCTCTCTCCAACCCTCGGCCGAAGCCGTCCCCCCCTAACCTAGCTACCTACCCCCTCCCTCCAACCCTAGCTCCATGCCACACCCCCTCTCTCTCTCTCTACCCCTGCCGTGCCAGCCCCACCTTCCTCTCCTCCCTCCCTGGCCTACCTGCCTGCCTCTGCCTGCCCTGCTCAAACCGAGCCAGCCCGAGCACGTGAGGGCGAGGTGGAAAGTTGGCCGAGCCACCTTTTTCCACAACCGCGTCCCCCACGGCATCGCCTCCCTCTGGGCTCGCCCTTATCCCTTCCCCCTTCTTCCTCTGCCTTACCAAACCCCCCTGGCCTCGCGCCGCAACCATCTCTCCTCCCCCTCTACTTTTCTCTCCACCGGCCGGCGATCCGTCGGTCTCCACCGTCCCCCCCTCTTGCAGCCGGTGGCGAGGAGCTGAGGTTGTCGAGGAAGAACGAGGACCATCCTCCGCTTCGCCCTGGACACGCCGACGCGAAGGAGGAGCCCCAGAACCGCCGGTACCGCCGCCACCGACGCCAAACCCTAACCCCGCCGGCCGCCAGCTCCGTCGCCGATCCCCTGCACCTCGGCCCGTTCCACCGCCACTGTCGCACTCCCGGTGAGTTGCTGCACCTCTCTGGCACCCTCCCATTGTTTTTCTCTTCCTAGACGAGCAGATCACGGCGACGAACGCCCTCTGTGCACGGCGGGTTCGTCGTCGTCTTCTTGCTGTGCGTCGCGGAACCCTTATCTCGCCGCGTAGCCGAACCCTGCAACAACCTCCCTTCCACCGCAGCGGCAGCCGCCGCCGCGCGTGCCCGCTAGGTCGCGGGTTCGATCCCCCGTGCGTCGCTCCCTGTCGAACACCGATCAGTCGTCGTCAGTTTCGTCAGTTAACGAGAAGAAAAATAGTAGCGCTGTCAATCTTGCGGATACCCCCCACACTTTTTTTCATCAACCCGCGCTCCCTCTAGGCCCACTTGTCAGCCCCCCTGGCATTTTTGCAAAAAGGGACCCAGCCTTCCTTTTCGTCAACCCGCGGCCCCTAGATCCCCTACGTGGCATCCTCTAGTTCGCTCGCTGTCGTGTGGGCCTGCGCGCCGCTGGTCCCACTCGCCAGTCACCTGGGCTAGCTGAGCTCGTGGTGCAGAAAGACCGCCGCGCGCCGTAGTCTGCCCAGTCAGCACTGGCCCCACCCATCAGTGACTGGGGCTAGGTGCGGCTGAGTAGAAAAGGGCCGCCTGCTTTTCTGTTTTAATAAAATGATTTCAGTATATGTTTTAATATAAATTTAAATCTGTTTTTAATTACTTTTGAATTCTAAAACCAAATAATACAAATAATATATGTTTTGAAATCAGAAAAATGTGAGGAATTCAAATATTCCCTTAAAAATATATTTTGAACACTTTAAATTTCGAGTTGATCAAAATTACAATAAAATGCCCTTTGCCTTAATTAATTAATATCTTTTGTTTTATAACTCCGAATTTGACAAATGATATGTCTAAATCGATCAGCGCGACGAGCCCGTTCTATCTATGCATTCCATGTTCTGAATTGCAGCATGCATCATATAAATATAAAGGTTACAGCAACTTAATTGAGGATAAAAGGTGACTAAAACTCCATAAAATGCTTTATTCTTGTATTCCACACCTCACCCATGCCATGCTACTTTGTTGCCATGCAAATTGTGCATCATTCATCATGGCATGATTGTTTGCTTGTTGCATTTTATTCATACGCTTGTGCACTTTATTTATGTTGGCCCTTGTTTGTTTGGTTCTTCTTCGAATAGACGCTGAGCAGGGGATATATCAAGAAACCCAGGAGCACTACCCAGATCCATCCCTCGCTTCAACTGAGCTGCCAGGCAAGCACTACTACATGCTTGCATACATATAGTACCTATTGCCTCTATCTTATTCTTGCATCATTGAGTCGCGGTTGCATTAAACTGAATCCCAAGTACTGCATAGCCTTTACTTTAAACCCCACTGAAGCTTGTTCCTCCATCCCATGAGCCATTACTACAGGAGTTTCTTGAGCCATGCGGGTCGTAGAACAGCATGTGTAGGGTATGTGAGTGTCTGATGGATAACGAGGTACCTAAACAACTTAACCTGAGTAGTAATGGGATAACTAATGATAGTGGCACCGGTGAGCAATATCTGCTATTTGGTTTTTCATGCTCACTTGTGTCCCATAGGACCCCGAGTACTTGATTCCTGTTCCTTGAATATTCGCGCTATCCACATCCGGGAGGCTTATGAACCCCCCTGAGCCAGAGCTTGATTCATTCTTATTTCTTGGGGCCACAAAGTAGTTTGGGGCTTTATTACTATCATGTACTTATGCCATGCTTTACTGCTTTATTTAAGATTGTGCGAGGAGCACCTTTACTGTTTTGGATGCGGAGTGTTTTCGCGGTATCGACAAGCCCAGTCACACTTTCGGGTTCCCAGTCGTTTACAGCCATTGACGCAAACCTTGAGTCCGTCTCGGAGCCGGCCAACTTCGTTGCGGGTAGCTTAATGGGGTGGCCCCCTGAAACATTTCTAAATCCTGTGATCGCTTTGTCGTGAATGCCTCGTTGGGTTTTGATTTGGTTTTTCCGAGGTTGATCGAGTGTGTGTTGCTATTTGTGCACCCCTGCAGGGTAAATCTTTCTGAAAGCCGTGTCCGCGGTTATGGACGACTTGGAGCACAGTTTCTCGATCATAGACAAGTAAAACTAAAGTACCGCTTTAATTTGACTAAGTATCTGACTAGTAAATAGTGCAACATTCATGGAATGGATAATAAAACTGCCAACGGATGGGGGGGCTGTTCGTCCGCTTCCTCGTTGGTAAGCGAGGAGGACGATGGATCTGTTAATATTACTGTTATAACTGTTGTTATTAATTCACGGACATCCATCTATCTTTGGTTAGGCGGATGGATAGCGAGTATCTATAGAATTGTTAGGTATTATCTTTTACTGCAATTGCGTCACCCCAGGTTGTGTCCCCTTTAGAGGCATAAAGACTTGCTGAGTACCCCTAGGGTCTCACACGATAAATTGTTTGATTCAGATGAACAGGTGCACTCACAAGATGGGTACTGGGTGGAGGAGACGGATGATGTTGGCAACGATCACTCAGTGTAGAGATTCCGGGAACGGGGACCCGTGAGATCTGTGGGCGGGATGAGTTTATTTATGGGGCATCTTATGCCGATTTGCTTCTTATCCGTACTCGGATCTTGTTTTCCGCTTCCGCCTGATACTCTGATGTTTGATGTATGAGGAGATATCCTAAACTATTACCTCTATCTAGGATATTTGGATCTTGCCGTATGGCGTTGCAATATTTCTATTTCTTTTTAGATGGAATGGCTCTGAGGACTGTTGTATGGTGGCTTGCATACATACTCATTTGTGTATGTAGTTGATCCCTTCGCCTGCCGATTACGCCGCTCGTTCTTGTCCTGATGTTTGGAAATGGTTAGGACGGCCAAAAGGTCTACCTGTGCGTGGCATTTGGCCCCACCGTACTATTTTAACCATTTCCGCTCATCCAGGCTTGTAACTAAGAGCGTAATTCACCGAGGTAGTTACAGTGGATATATCAGCTCAAGTTTGCACAGGATTTCTGCTATGTCCGTCTTAAGATGCGCTACAACTCTTCTGTCCAGAGTTTTTCTATAGATTTCCCTAAAGAACTTTCCCAACTCTGCAAGCACGTTGTACAAATCCTTGTTCACTAAACCTTTAACGCCAAGAGCTAAAAGCCTTTGTAGTAGGATGTGGCAATCGTGAGTTTTCAACCCTTGGAGCTTGTTCCCATCTACATTGATACAATTTGCAATGTTGGAAGAAAATCTAGATGGGAACTTCACACCTCGGAGGAAGTCACAAAATAATACCCTTTTATTCATCGGCAAGATAAATTATGCACCTCGAAATTTGTAATGTTTTTTACCACCCTGATCAACCGTATCTTCCGGATGCAGCTTCAAGTTGTTGTTAACATTGAGTTTTTCGTAGTCAAGCCTAGCATTATAGCTATCTTTTGTCTTAGATGGAATGTTGAGTAATGTGCCTATAATGTTGTCACATATATTTTTCTCCATGTGCATGACATGAATATTATGTCAAAGTGTCTTACCAGCCCAATACGGCAAGTCCCATAGAGTGGATCTGTGCTTATAAAATATTCTTGGTTCCTTTTCCTTCCCTTGGGAATCTACTGCTACTTCTTCCGCTCTCTTCCTTTTGGATGCTGCTCCTACTATCAGTGCATCTTCTGTATTCTTTCTTTTACCTCGTCTGGCAGCTGGTTGTTTTCCTGGTTTGACATTTCTGACATTTTGTAAATGCGCCTGCAACTCAGATGCAGTGAACTTTTGTTGTGCAATGCCATATTCAGTCCTCTTTCCATAGAACTGCAATTTTTTCAAGTTTTTTGGGAATTTGTGGCCTTGAGGAAGAAAAACTCGGTGGCCAAGGAAACCAGTATTATTTTGTAGCCTCACTGTGACCTGTTTTGTCTCACAGCGAACACATGCGTTATAACCTGCTGTCACTCTGACTGACATAGTGCCAAGAGCTGGAAAATCATGGGTGCAGAATAACACAGCAGCACGCATAGGGAACTTGGCATCTTCATGGTTGCTGGCAAGGATATCAGGAGTCATGACACCCTTCCATAGTTCCTGCAAGTCTCGTATAAGAGGCTGCATGAATAGATCAAAATCCTTCCCAGGTGATTTGGGACCTAGGATGAGTAAAGCCAGCAAGCAGTTCGACTGATCAGTGCATGCCCAGGGAGGCAGGTTGTAAATTCTAACAAGTACTGGCCATATGTTGTACGAGTTACTCATGTTGCCAAATGGGTTAAATCCATCTGTAGCTAGGCCAAGTCTCAGTTTCCTTGGATCCGCTGCAAATCCTAGATGGGCCTTGTCAAAGTTCTTCCATTCATCGCCATCAGCTGGATGTCTAAGTAAGTAATCGTCTGGCTTGAGAATCTCTTTGTGCCATCTTGTTTCCTTAGATGTTTGTTCTGACTGAAACAACCTCTTCAATCTATCTATAATTGAAAATTATCTCAGAACCTTACAATGATCTTTCTTCTTTTTATCACCATTTTTCCATCTTGATTCGTTACATACTAGGCATTCATCAAGGTTTTCATAATCCTCCCAGAACAGTACACATTTATTTGGACAAAAATGGTCTTCTCGTATGATAGTCCAAGTACCTTGATGTACTGTTTCATCTCATAAAAGGATTTTCGCAGTCCTTCCCTAGGGATTGACTCGATGTACACCTTAATCACTGAATCGAAAGCTTTGTTGGTAATCTTGTTGAACGACTTCTCCTTTAGTAATTTCATTACCAATTCAAATCTTGAGATACCAGAATCAGGGTCCACTGAACACTTGGCATCTTCTATCAGGTCAGAGAAAAGTGATATTTTAAGAGAAGGAGCGCCTTTTTTGCTTGTAGTGGGGTACAGGTCCCTTAACAAACCAGAAAGATCCTCATCCTCGATCTGATGAGCTTCAGGCGGATCAGCATCAACTAGAGGATCAAGAACAGGCTGATCATATGGTTCACCATGTTTAGTCCACCTAATATATGTGCGTTGCATCCCATTAACGAAAGTATGGTCTACGACTCTGCTCTGACTCAGCTTTTTGTAATTAAGGCATTGTCGGCATGGTCAAGACACATCTGAGTCACCGTTATGTTGTCTAACAAACTTCATGAATTCATTAACACCTTCCCAATATGAAGGTGTTGCTTTTTTCCATTTAGTATCCAATATATGTCCATCTGTTGAGGATAGAGATGGTCAGAAGCTTTCAAGATATTTCACCGAACAGGTTGATTACAGATCTAATTAAGCCAAGATATCTTAGCAACCTGATTGAATATAGAACTATAAATGCCATGCAATTTTAGCTTATTTCAGAAATTGAGTGCAGAACTATGTTACATATTTGAGAGAACAGATCGACCGAGCACAAAATGACAACCAATTCGAACAAACAGATCAAGTGCAGAACAATGTCAAATGAGCAGATCGAGTATGAAACTACTTCTAGGGAATGATTGAGAGAACTAAGGATATTATAAGCGTACCGTGGGGATTGACCAGCTGACCACCGGCCTGTGTGTGTCTCGAAAAGAACGGCGCCGCCAGCAATGGTGTCAGGCCACCCCGGCTGATAGACGGAGTGTGAATGTTTTGGTGTGCGGCTTGTGATTTTGACCGCCTGCGCGTCTCCAGAAGAATGGTGCAAAGAGACAATAGCTGGCTGCTGGAGTGAAGGCGCGAGTTGGAAGGCGCGAGTGGGAAAGTTTTGGTGCACACGGGGTATGTGTCCTGGTTGTCAACAATTTTCATGCGAAAATATCGGCCAAAATTTCTCCCTCATTTTGTTCTTCCTTGTTGAGGTCTGGAATTTTTATTACTGAGCCCATGAAATTAGCCTATCAGACCCAATCATAGCCCAAAACCTTCAATTCGGCCTTTTCATTGTCGTGTGGCCACCGACCATAGCGCATTCAGTTTCGGAGTGAGCCCATGAAGAATAGGGCATCCGCCCCAAGTTATCCTAGAATCTTTTTAATTCGGCCTTTATGGTCATCCCCTTCCCCAGCCCTCCCCAGAAAAAGCTCCGCCTACCTATGTTGTTTTGTTGAAACTACTGCATTACTAGTAAGTTCCACGTACCCTGCACATGAAAACCAGATAATAAACATATGACATATCATCACTATATAAAATTATAATAGATATTTTTCAAAAATATATATAATTTGATCGACATCTATATAGTATGTGTGTATATTTGATCCTTTACTTTGTACCATGTATATTTAGACCTAGCAACGGACCAATGTCAAAACAGCGGACGTGGCTGAAAAAAAGTCCATCATGCGCACGTTTCATTTACAGAGAGGCTGACACATCGGACACAGCAGTGCGGCCTTATAGAGATCCTGCATCGAGCAACATTGCGAAGTTCGAAATAGGGAGGCGCGGGTGAGAAAAAAGTCCAGCGTGGTGAGAGGCTAACATGGAGGACCTAGCAACGTTATCAAGTTCGACCCAAAAAAATAGTCCAACATACACACACGCCTTTTCGAGGTCAGGGAGCTGGGGTTTTTTTTGAGCGCAGGGTCAGGGAACTACTGAGCACAGGCCAGTGAAATTTGAGAAAGGATCCCATGGAGCATAGGCAAGAACATTTTGATTCGGCCTTGTCAGGGTCAAGGGACTGCTTAGCACACCCAGTGAAATTTAAGAAAGGAGTCCATGGAGTATAGCGCATGTAGATGGACCATGTAGAATAGCCCAAAATATTTTTAACTTGGCCTTTTGAGCATTGCCCCCCACCTCTTAAAAAAACTCCGCTATATTTTTAAGAAAATAGTCCATCATATATGTGGCATTTTATAAATTGAAATGCTAGGAGGCTGCCCTTTTATTTTTAAAAATATAAACACGGACACACGATATCTTTTTAAAAACATTAAAACATAATTTGAAGGTACTAAGGAATGTTTAATAATATATTTTCTATAAATATCTTTGGCGTAGTGGCGACACACACAGTTTAAATCTATAGGAAGTCCAAAACAGCAGACGCAGCAAAAAAAAGGTCTATCATGCATACACACATTTCATTTAAAGATAGACCGACATGTGGGTCCCACCAGCGCGGCCTTATACAGGTGCTGTATCGAGCAACGTTGCCAAGTTCGAAACAGGGAGGCACGAGCGAGAAAAAAGTCCATCATGCACACATTTGTTCTAATGAGAGGCTGACATGGGGGGACCCAGCAGCCTGAAAAAACGGCTGATGCAGCGAGCAACGTTATCAAGTTCAAAACACGGAGCGCGAGCAGAGAAAAAAGTCAATCATACAACCAATCCTTCTAATGAGAGGCTGTCATGTGGAACCCAGCTGCGCGACCAAACAGCAGATTCTTCAAGCAACGCCATCTAGTTAGGAACAAGGTGGCGCTAGAGTAGAAAAAAAAGTCCGTCATACCCATGATTCTTCTAATGTGAGACTGACATAAGGAACCCACTAGTACGGCTGATGCAGCGAGCAACGCTATCAAGTTCGGAACACGGAGGCGCGACCGAGGGAAAAAATTCTATCATACACATGTTTCTTCTAATGAGAGGATGACATGTGGGGTCCAGGAGTTTGATTAAACGGCTGATGCAGCGAGCAACGCTATCAAGTTCGGAATACGAAGGCGCTACAGAGGGTAAAAAATCCATCATACACATGTTTCTTATAATGAGAGGATGACATGTGGGGCCTAGCATCGTGATTAAATGGTAGATGCATCGAACAACGCTATCAATTTCGGAACAGGGTAGCACGAGTGAAGGGAAAAAATCCATCATACACACGTTTCTTCTAATGAGAGGATGACATGTGGAGCTCAGGAGGTTGGTTAAATGGTAGATGCGTCGAGCAGCGTTATCAACTCAAAACGGGGTAGCGCTAGCGAAGGAAAAAATTCCATCATACACACGTTTCTTCTAATGAGAGGATGACATGTGGGTCCCAGGAGGTTGATTAGACGGTAGATGCATCGAGTAGCGCTATTAACTTTGGAACAGGGTAGCACGAGCGAAGGAAAAAAATTCCATCATACACACGATCCTTCAAATGAGAGGCTGACATGTGGGACCTAGCAGTCTGACTAAACGGCAGACACCTCGAGCTATGTTATCGAGTTCAAATCAGGGAGGCGCGACCAAAAAGTATGGTCCGCTAGAGACACTGACGTCCGGGACCCACACGCCTCAGAAGATTTCGGCGAGTCAACATCGCACGAGGAAACGAAAATCTTGCTTCTGACACGCGTTGGCCGAGCTTCCTCCATGTTTTTAGCAGATCCGTCGTTGTAGAGGGCCGTGAAACCGGAAAAAAATAAGTTTTCCATCGTCCACGGCCGAGCCAAGAATTTCGTCACGGAAGACGCGCCTTCTACGACGACCATCTGGCCAATTCGTTGCGGAAGGAAACTTTTCTTGTAGTAAGCATCGACAACCGCTTCAATGGCGTCCAACAACAAATGCATGACATGTGACAAGGCTTCGCTAACCTTTCGCAAGAAACGAGGGCCATGCACGTCAACTTCACCAACCAAAACGAAGTCCAACAAAGGGTGATGGCCAAGCTCGTGTGAAACACAAGACCATGTTCACGCGCATCAAGCTCTTCACAGCACCATTTAAGTGTGTCAAGCTCTTCACACCGTCATCATTCTCCTCTTTGTCAAGACCCCCATGCAAGTGCTCCAAGATGCAATGATGCTCCCGTGGTTGAAGATGGAAGTTATTCGCACTATGTACCTTCCCCACGGCACGCTGCAATGTCAAGCTATGATGGTGATTTCTCCTCAAGGCCCCAAGCAAGGTGAGAAGAACACCGTCATCACGCAAGGGCGCTAATGATCCAACAAGAGCAACCATAAGTGGAACCTTGAGTACAACCTCAAGTCCACCGCCCTCATCTGTGAGACATTCTTGCAACAACAAGTGATGACTCCAACTTGGAGGAACAAGCTCATCATCAACATGAAGCTCTTCAAGTTCCTCCTCTTCGTCATTGCCATCATGAATGTCCATGCCGCCACCATGGTCACCATGACGAGCCTCCTCCTCAACATCAAGACATGGAGCGTCGCATGGTACATGTGGAGCGCCACCCACCACGTCATGAGTCTCAATACCATGATCTTCATCGTGAGGCACAAGTGCCTAACCCGCATCACAAACCGAGGAACGAGCCTCCTCCTACACAACAACGTCAAGAGGCTCCATACCCTCATCATCCACGTGAGGCCCAAGTTCCTCAACCACGGCAACAACCGCGCCAAGAGCAATAGCAAGCTCCCCAACAACGTCACAAGAACCAAGTGCCACCACCTCCAAATGCGGCTCCTCAACCGCAAGTGCATCAACAAGGTCACCAAGCTTATTGCAATGATTACATGGAAGATGAAGACCATCACCACCATGGAAACAACCTCTACTATGACCGCAATGAGGAAGAAACTTTTGGCAAGCTCAAGTTCACTATTCCCAAGTTCACCGGTTCAAATGATCCTGAAGAATACCTCTCATGGGCACTCAAAGTCGATAAGATCTTCCATATGCACAACTATAATGACGAGAAGATGGTCGTCATGGCTTCGCTTGAGTTCTATGATTATGCTAACCTTTGGTGGGAACAAGTTCAAGTCGCTCGTGACGCAAGAGAAGAGCCTCCAATCACCACTTGGAATGACATGAAGTCTCATATGAGATCCCACTTTGTTCATACGCACTACAGCATGATCTCTTTAACAAGATATAATCGCTTAATCAAGGGACAAAGACGGTGGAAGAGTACTTCAAGAAAATGGAGCTCTGTGTGAACATTGAAGAGCGCGATGAGCAAACAATGGCACGTTTCCTCATCGGCTTGAACCACCCAATCAAGCGCATTGTAAAGTTCCAAAAGTATAACACCATGGTTGAGCTTGTGCACATTGAAACTAAAGTCGAGCATCAATTACAAGAGGACATCAAATACAACAAGCCCAAGACGTACTTCACCTACAAGCAAGCTTCCACCACTACACCAACAACCTTTAATGGAAGCTCCTCAAGTACCTCCAAGTTTCCTTTCAATCCCACACTTCCCTAAGGAAAACCACCCCCAAGTGGAAAGCATACAAAGGATGACCCGCCCTTCAACAGCGAATGCTACAAGTGTGGAGGAAAAGGACACAAGTCGGACACATGTGGAAACAAGAAAGTTGTATTCATTCATGACAATGGCGACGAGGAATACTTGAGTGAGGATGGATTTGATCTCGAGTCAAAGATGCAATGACAAGGCAACACGTGGAATATGATCAAGAACTCCTCATGTGCGAACACGATGCAAGTCCATCGCTTGTCGTCACAAGGATCTTGACTACTCAAGCACAAAATCATGAAGATCAAAGATCCAACATCTTCCAAAAATGAGTCGGCATCAATGGGAAATCCATTAAAGTTATCATCGATCGAGGGACTTGTCACAACCTTGCTAGCACCGAGTTGTATGAGAAGCTCAACCTCACCCTCCATCCACATAAGCACCCCTACCATGTCCAATGGCTAAGTGACCAAGGGTCCGTCAAGATCAAGCACACTGTCTCGGTAACATTCTGAATTGGCCCTTACAAGTACACGGTAGAGTGTGATATAGTTCCCATGACGGTTTGTCATATGTTGCTTGTCCGACCGTGGCAATTCAACAAAGGTGCTCTACATGATGGTCGCACAAATGTGTATACCTTCAAATGGCTTAACAAGACATATGTTTTGCAACCGATGACTCCTAGCAAAATAATTATGGACAATGCAAAGGCTTTAGCGAGGGCACAAACTTGTGAGAAGAGTGGTGAGCGAGAGAACCACCATATTGTGAGTGAGAACCACACGCCAAACTCGAGTGAAAAAACTAAGAGTGTTCTTCTTGCCACCAAAAGTGAGATGCGAGACATGAGGAATAATCCATCCATCTTGTCATTTGCAAGGAACTAGCGCAAGGAACTAATGACTTGACCAATATTCCCCCTATTTTATGGCTATTTTGTAGGAATTCAAGGACGTGTTTCCCTAAGAGATCCCACATGGACTACCTCCTCTTCGCGAAATCGAGCACCGCATTGACCTCATACCCGGTGCACCTCTTCCAAACTACGCCGCCTACCACACAAACCCGAAGGAGACGAAGGATATCAAACAACAAATGAACCAACTCATCTCCAAAGGTTTGATCCAAGTAAGCACTAGTCCAAGTGTGGTACCCGTAATTCTTGTTCCAAAACGGATGATACGTTGTGGTTATGCATGGACTGTCGTCCAATCAATGCTATCACCATATGTTATAGAAATCCTATATCGCGTCTTGATGACATGTTTGATGAGTTGTGTGGAGCCACTATTTTCTCGAAAATTGATCTTCGTAGTGGTTACCATCAAATACGCATGGCGAAGGGCGATGTGTGGAAAATCGCCTTCAAGACCAAACCAGGTCTCTATGAATGGTTGTCCATGCCTTTTGGCTTACTAATGCCCCATCCACCTTCATGCGCCTTATGAATCATATTTTGCATTCTCTCTTTGGAAAAAGTGTTGTTGTATATTTTGATGATATTCTTGTTTATAGCAAGTCACTTGTGGAACATGTTACACATGTTTTGCAAATCCTTCAAAATGAAAAGCTATATGCTAACCTTCCCAAGTGTACTTTTGCTAAAGGCAAGTTGATTTTCCTTGGTTTTGTTGTTTCTTCCAATGTCATTGAAGTCAATGTTTCTAAAGTCAAAGACATACGATATTGGCTCATTCCCACAAATGTGAGTGAACTCCGAAGTTTTCATGGGTTGGCCGGTTTCTATCGTCGTTTTGTGAAAGACTTCTCTACCATTGCTTGTACCCTCAACGAGTTGACCAAAAATAATGTCACCTTCATGTGGGGAAAAGCACAACAAAAAGCTTTTGATGAGCTTAAAAAGAGGCTAACCGAAGCACCTTCTCGTGTTACCGGATTTCACAAAAACTTTTGAGATAGAGTGTGATGTTAGTGGTATTGGCATTAGATGAGTCCTTATGCAAAATGGACATCCTATTACTTACCATAGCGAGAAACTTGATGGTGCATGCCTTAACTATCCTATTTATGGCAAAGAGCTTTTTCCTTAGTTCGTGTTCTTCAAGTTTGGCAACATTACCTTTGGCCTAAGGAATTTATCATACATTCTGACCATGAGTCGTTGAAATATCTCAAAGCCCAAGCCAACTTGAGTAAAAGGCACACTAAGTGGGTTGAGTTTATGGAGTCTTTTCCTTACATCGTCAAGTATAATAAAGGCAAAGATAATGAAGTTTCGGATGCTTTGTCTCGCAATAACACAAGCCTTCTTACTCGACTCGAAGTAAACATGTTGGGTCTTGATGAAATCAAAACTTTGTATGCTTCCGACCCGTTCTTTGGACCAATATTTGCAAAGTGTCAAAGGATTTGATGACTTATATTTGCATAAGGGCTTCCTTTTAAAACAAAACAAGCTTTGCATTCTGAATTCATCTCTCCAAAACTTACTTGTCCAAGAATCTCATGCGGGAGGCCTTATGGGTCACTTTGGGCATGACAAGACATTGGACATGCTCTCCACACATTATTATTGGCCCAATATGAAGCGAGACATGGAGCGCTACATCCAACGATGCACTACATGAGTTCAAGCTAGGTCTAAGTCTAACCCATTTGGTCTTTATATGCCATTTCCTATTCCTCGTGCACCTTGGTCAAACATTAGCATGGACTTTGTGTTAGGATTTCCTAGGTCTAAGCATGGCCATGATTCTATATTTGTTGTAGTGTATCGCTTTTCCAAAATGGCACACTTCATTCTGTGCCATAAGACCGACGATGCTTCACATGTTCCAAATTTGTTTTGCAGGGAAATCGTTCGTCTTCACAGAGTGCCAAGAACAATCGTCTCTGACCGCGACGTCAAATTCATGAGCTACTTATGAAAGACACTCAGCGTCAAGCTCCTTTTCTTGTCTGCCTCACACCCACAAACCGATGGCCAAACTGAGGTCATCAACTGAAGCATCGGCACTCTCCTTCGTGTGTTTATCGAGAAAAAACTTAAGGATTGGGAGGAATGCATTCCCCACTCTGAGTTCTCCTACAATTGAGCCAAGCACTCTACAACAAAGATGAGCCCCTTCATGATCATCTATGGTTTCGAGCCCCTCACCATGCTCGACATCCTACAACTTCCTCTCCACGAGCACACCAACATGGATGTTTACAAGCGCGCCCAAGCTATGAAGAAGCTTCGAGAAGAAACAAGAGCTACTATCGAGCACCAAGTACTTAGCCAAGCATCAAGGCTAAACAAGGACAATAAAGAGTTGATCTTTGAGGAAGGCGACCTTGTGTGGATACACTTGAGCAAGGACCGTTTCCCCAAGGAATGTGATTCCAAGATCAAACCAAGAGGAGATGGCCCTTTCAAGGTCCTCAAGAGAATCAACAACAACACCTACATCATCAACATCTTGGCCTTCAAGTACCTTGTGAGCAATACGTTCAATGACAAGGACCTTTCACCCTTCCATGGAGTTGATCAAGATGATAAGCATGAAGAGTCAAGGACGACTCTTTACCAAGGGGGGAGTTGATGCAGCCCGTCCCACGGACGTCCCTACATCTACACCACCAAGTACCCCAAGTGGACCGATGACTCGTGCCCGAGCCAAGCTCCTTGAAGCTAAGGTTAATTCGCTCCTATTCTCGTGTGATTTCGATACATCCTTGGATGGCTTGCTAGCTCATTCCAGTACTTTATGCATCCTAATCCATGAACCCCAAGAAGAAATACCAAGAGAAGGATGTAGGGGTTCCACGTATGAAAACAATAAATTTTTACCCTATGCCCCTGAACCCCTGATGTTGCCAGGACCTATCTATTAGTAATTTAGTAATGGGAGGGGCTTTTCGCGAACTTACCCTTGAAGACCGAAAAGCATTGTCAATGCTTAGGAGAGCGTGGTTGATGTAGACGAGCTGAAGCCGACCTCAAGGTCGTGATGAAGTCCTTGCGCTCATGTGGCTCCAACGACTTGAGTGCCTCAAGTGCGACACCTCGCGGGGAGTTACACATGTCCGGTGCCTGACGATGACTCCTGCTCCCCTGATCCAGCAGCAGTTGCGGAAGTAGACCTCCTGGATTCGAATACCGCAGCGCGATGGCGCTCTACGGTGAAGATGTCTCTCGTTCGCGCAGTCCGAACTTGGGATCACGGTCACGAGAGAGAGAGAGAGAGAGAGAGAGAGAGAGAGAGAGAGAGAGAGAGAGAGAGAGAGAGAGAGAGAGAGAGAGAGAGAGAGAGAGAGAGAGAGTATCAATTGGAGGTCCTCCCAAAAGTGAGAATACTTTATTGATTATTGTGTGTATTTATCTAGACAAATACCCCCACTATATATAGGGGAAAAGGAGGTACTACAACCCTCAAAGTCCTAGGGTGGGACTAAAGGAGAGGAGGGGGAGGGGTAGCCGCCGGCCGGCCCTAGTGGGCCCTACGTGGGGGGGGCTAGGCCCAGCCGGCCACCCCCTTTCTCCATTCTCCCTCTCTCCTTTCCCTAATGGGCCCTCTCCCCTCCGGGAATTGGCCCATTAAGCCTTTTGACCTTTGAAATTGATTTTCTCTTTATTAAATAATTATGAATAAATGATTAAATCAATATTTAACATTAATTCACATATTATTAACCTCTATGGTTATGTAACACTTCCACCTCCACTCCGGTCATCCTCCGGACTTACCGAAACCCTTCCGGTTTTCTCTCTACTATTCTTCGGCGATTCTTCCGATCCTATAAACACTCTCTAAGCATCATCAAGCCCTTAAGCGTGACACCCCATGGTTCAGGAACACTCCAGACATGGTCAGGACACTCCCGCACCAATGATCGACAGAGGGACCTAGATGGCCATGTGACCCCTGTGCGTTCCACGAACATCTTTTGTTGTTTGAACCGGGATAGTCGTGTCTTATTCCCTTTGTCTCTCAATACTTGCATTGCCCGAGATCTGATCAATGACATCAACATGTCATGTTCAATCTTGTTACAAAACAATTCTACTTGACTCGTTCTGACAAGTGATATCCCTGTGATCAAATCACATGCTACGCAGCTATTGGATATAACTTCTCTGAGTGGGCCCTTGAGTATCTTTCCGTCACATGGACAGACAAATCCCTCTCTTGACATATATTGCCTCTACGGTTTCCTCCGAGTACCTGAACACACCTTTATAACCACAGTATTACCAAGTGGCGCTTGATGTTATAGCCTCACTATCTAAGGAATAGTCTACGAGGATCCATTTCTAATCATCGTAACTTGAAATTCGTGACATGATCGGATCACGATGTTTAGGTTGGGTATTAGTTCATCATCTCATTCTTAGAATGAGTTGACTCCATTTCCAACTGGCATAAATGCCACATGATCAGGAAACATGATCATCTGTTGACCAATGAACTAGTGACTAGAGTTTCACTAGGAACCCATGGTTGTTTGTATATCACACGTGTATTGATGTTTACACTCAATACAGTTATAGCATGATATAAAACTTAATAATAAACTTTATGAAATATGATAATGGTCCTTATAACTATTTGTCTCTAGGGCATATTTCCAACAGTCTCCCACTTGCACTAGAGTACAAATACACTAGCTGCATTTGTTCTTAATCATTGGCACCATATCCGGTACCCTAAACATGCTTGCTCATGGAAGAGGTTGAGTCTTGGCCCTATACTTTATAGTCCCAAATCCTTTGCCACTTACTAATGTCACCTTGATTAACATTAATACTTTATCATCACATGATAACATCTGTGTGTATGCATCGTCGCTATGGCAGCAGAACGAGGCCTGATTCCAGGAGCCTATAGTGACTTTAGATCAACCTCGAGGGTTTTCTCATGGGCACTGTGCCCTGGGACACATCATTCTATGTTAGAAGTGAACTAGCCCCGCCATAACATTATACAATACTTTAGATGATACCCTTATCTATTATTATAAATGTATTCATCGAAACAGTAGTGCACTCTATGCAACTTTCGATGTTTTGTTCACCTCGCTTCCTACTTGACTTTAATCGGTATTACGGGAGTTTCCAACATATTCCCTTATAACATAACCCTTTATGCTTTAAGATATGTCATCCTTTACAGATTCGGAAAACATGTCTATAGTTCTTTAACAGACACTATGGACAAACTTAGCTCAACACTCCGTGATTCAAACTTAATCACTTTTAAACATTCCTTATTGGATCATATATTATGTTAAGTTATCATCATGGTTTTCTAAGATAGAACCTATGTCTCCACATAGTGGATGATGATCATCCTATTCTTTCTTTCAACCATTAATGTTAAACTTAATAATATTCCTAACTTGAGTCATTAAGGACTAGTTCCTTAATTAACTTCTATTCTGAAACCCTTTTCAGAATCCCTTAAGGAATACTACATAATATCATAATACACTTATTATCAACTTCTACACCTCATAAATCATTATTTATTGGTACTTGCGCTTTTATTCTTAACATACTTAAGAATCACTCTATAAGCTCCCACTCAAAATATGTTCCTATCATATTTGAATTTGAGACTTATATTGCTCCCACTCAAAAATATGTCATTCACATATTGTTTTTAGGAAGACTTTCATAGCTCCCACTCAATTTCATGCAAATTGCATATCCACTCACTATTTTGAACAATTTCAAAATCCTTTGATCAAATATCAAACTTGGAGTTTTACTATGAGATACTAGTACTTTTACTAGTTTTAAATCCACTAGATATTAAGCATACATGAATCAAATTCATTTGAATTCGTCCAATACTTGACAAATTGTGCTTTTTTCATTCACCCCCTTTTCCACTATGGCTTTGCAGTCATTTGGGAAAATTCAAGTAACCCCTTTTACTTGTGAGATTCAGCAACGAATTGCTTTCTAATCTCAAGGGAATTTTGTTTTGGGATTTCTCATAATTTTAGTTTACCATTATTTCCTTAGTAGTTCGTAGGTATGTCATATTCCAAGAATCATGACAAATGATTCACAAATGTCTCCATACAAGATATGGGTTACATTTTGAATCCTACTTCATGTAGTGAAAACACCAGTGGGGAAAACACAACGATCATTATCATTGATTCTTTCCTTCTGTGAAGATAATTGTTCAGGAACGTTCTCCGTTGCGCTTCTCAACACTCTGATGCAGGGATTTGAATCCTCGTCATGTTTTTCACTATCTTCCATTTGCTTCATAATCGAGAAATATCACTAAAAGTGAGCTTTCTCAAGAATGCACCAAAATCCAAGCAATACAAGTTTTGCTTCTCTTTTGGTTTCAGCTATGGATTTTGTATTTAAAGTTTCCAATGAATACTCTACAAGAACTTATTCGCTATCATTTTGGTTATATCGAATAACCCCAAAACTTTTACGAATTCAAGTGGTTCACTATATATTCTAATTGAGTGCTAACTATTTCTAACTAATGGTCTCTACATCTACACTACAACGATTTATTTAGTGCCATCTATTTACCCACTTTGATATCTAATATCACATTGTGATGCTTTTCATTTTGACATTTCAAAACGCTTTGTATTCCACAATTTCTTCTATGCCATTCTTATAAAGTCGAATTTCATTACTATTGATCAAATCATAGTAATTAGATTCTCTTTTATATTTATACCCTTTGTTGATGAAACACCTTGATCATATCAAATAGTTTCATACTTATGTTTCCTTTGGTAAACTACTTTACACATTTAAACAATCATATAATGATAATTACCATTTTTGTTAAAACACAATACATCAAATATGTATCTACTTTTAACAATTCATTAAACACTTTGTATTCAAGTAATACTCGGTGTTCAAGTTATTTTGCAGAACTTAGGCATGATTTATATGTGATAAGAAATCAAATGACTTTCACATATTATCAAATAACTTTGAATTTAAACAATGGTTTCATTCATTAATGAATATATCATTAAGTTGGGTATTTTTCAAGGCATTTCAATATTTTACAAATGTTCATGCATTATCAATTAGTTTCAAACAACAAGGATAATTCACATACAATCAAACAAGATATGAACACAAATAGAAATCATTCATAAAAGTAGAACAACTATTTGTTACAAACTCATATGAATAACCGTCTCACAAAGTGTGAGACACACTATAGAAGTTCATAATATTTTGATTACAATAATCATCCTAAACATAAACTAAGTGATAAATGTCGAGGGAGAGTGTCATCGGCCATCATCATCATGCTCGCCATCAACACGCAACATCACCTCCTCTCCAGCAAGAACCTCTCATGCAGAAGGACCTGTTTTCAGCAAAACAGAACAAGTATCAAATATACTTAACACTGCAAATGTGTTTGCAAGATTATAACATTTATAAAATCGTATATCAAATATATACCTTTGTCATTGATGACCTCAGTGACAACGGGTTCAACCACCACATCTCTGAAATGTGATATGAACTCGTGGAAATCCTGTGTTTCCACGTTGCCTCTCATAATGCAAATCCTGACTTGTGCTTGGAAGCTTGGTGGTAGCAACCGCAACACAACTCCTATTGCAAAAGAGCTTGCGAACCAGTTGTCCAGGAAGTATGCTAGACTCATGTATGCATCATATATGCTCAACAAGTGATCGTCCAGTGAGGAGCCTTCCTCCATCTTTATGGAGAGGAAGTCCCCCATCAGCTCATACTCCCATATGCGCACTTGTTCCACGAAATGCGATCTCAGATGTGCCATAACCGTTCGGGGATTAAGACTTCCCACCATCGGCCATAGCTCATCTTCCATCCCGAGGTGCATCGTTACTGATATGAATGTGGCCATCACACGACGACGGCAGCGGAGATCCCGCTGCTCCTGGGTCTCATGAGAATAGGGTGGCTCCAAGTACATCTCGTAGATCATGTAGTCAGCTACTTTGTTCTCTCTAAGGAGATCATGAAGGCGCATGACCCACGCAGAAAAATTGGATCCATCTAACTTGAGCTTTTCTCCTTTTAACCAATTGTCAATAGGGAAGGTAATCTCCGGGAGAACCATTTTCTACATTTACAATTGCAAAAGAAATTTAGACTAAGTTTATAATTAAATGATTTAATAATAACTCCACTCAGAAACACCTATCCCCATAAGGGTTCCTAGTGATAACACGACCCCTATCAGCCACATCTCCCCCGATCATCACGGCCATCAATGTGGGTTCAAGCGTGGACGCTAAACGTCGGTCACATCATTCATGCGACTCGTGCTCAATCTTTCAACAATTTGTGTTCCGAGGCCATGCTTCTATGGCGTGCTAGTCTCGCCAACTTAACCTTAGTGTATTCGATGTGCAACATGGCTTACACCCACTGTATGTGAACGTAGATATGTCTGACACCTAGTCACCCTGGGTTGCCTCATACCGAAGAACTTTCTTGGTTGTGCACACTAAGGGGGAACACAATCATTGGTAATTTTAACAAGGATCATCTTATTAGCCTACCGTCAAGTATCTAATACTAGCACACAGTATGATATACAAACAATAACATTGAATGTAAATGCGATGTGATATGGTCCTTCATGTCGTGATCTCCATCCGTCGTTACCGGATTCTGGCGCCAGGGTTCTAGCGCCGTAGACACCAGGGTACCGGTGTCTTTCCAGCGTGGTAGTCCGTCACCTTCGTGACTATCTACTACTACGTAACATAAGGTAATCACTTTAACTTTGCCACAACCATATCACAAACCAACGCCCCCTACAAAACAAAGTTAGATGCCTCTACTTTATCTTTGCATGTTTTACATGGCTAAATGGGCTTTCGCACAAGAACCGTTCTTACCTACAAACTTTCAGCACAACACTGATCAAGTAGGTGTCTCTACTACACCCCTTTTGGGGCCCTCAGTTGCAAATGGCATACCAACTAATGCGAGAGAGACAGACACCCCCTAAGCCACTTTATACGGTACAAGTCGTATGTCAAGCGTGGACCAGTCTCGCGAATGAACGCGTAAAGTTGGTTGGGGGCCGCTTCATCAAGCATTACCATGGTATGCACAAGTACACATGGGAGGGTAACAACTAAAAGATCAACGCCCACACGCTACATCTCGTGTGTTCTACCCGTACTAGCATTACTACGCATAGATCTAGCTCTGATACCACTGTAGGGGTTCCGCGTATGAAAACAATAAATTTTTACCCTACGCCCCTGAACCCCTAATGTTGCCAGGACCTACCTATTAGTAATACAGTAACGGGAGGGGCTTTTCATAAACTTACCCTTGAAGACCAAAAAGCGTTGTCAATGCTTAGGAGAGCGTGGTTGATGTAGACGAGCCGAAGCCGACCTCAAGGTCGTGATGAAGTCCTTGCGCTCCTGTGGCTCCAATGACTTGAGTGCCTCAAGTGCGACACCTCGTGGGGAGTTACACACGTCCGGTGCCTGACGATGACTCCCGCTCCCCCGATCCAGCAGCAGTTGTGGAAGTAGAGCTCCTGGATCCGAATCCCGCAGCGCGACGGCGCTCCGCGGTGAAGATGTCTCTCGTTCGCGCAGTCCGAACTTGGGACCATGGTCATGAGAGAGAGAGAGAGAGAGAGAAAATATCAATTGGAGGTCCTCCCAAAAGTGAGAAGACCTTTATTGATTATTGTGTGTATTTATCTGGCCAAATACCCCCACTATATATAGGGGAAAAGGAGGTACTACCTCCCTCAAAATCCCAGGGTGGGACTAAAGGAGAGGAGGAGGAGGGGCAGCCACCAGCCGGCCCTAGTGGGCCTCGCGCAGGGGGGATAGGCCCATCCGGCCACCCCCTTTGTCCCTTCTCCCTCTCTCCTTTCCCTAATGGGCCCTCTCCCCTCCGGGAATTGGCCTATTAAGCCTTTTGACCTTTTAAATTGATTTTCTCTGTTTTAAATAATTATGAATAAATGATTAAATCAATATTTAACATTCATTCACATATTATTCAACCTCTATGGTTATGGAACACTTCCACCTCCACTCCGGACATCCTCCGGACTTACTGAAACCCTTGCGGTTTTCTCTCTACTATTCTTCAGCGATTCTTCTGATCCTATAAACACTCTCTAAGCATCATCAAGCCCTTAAGAGTGATACCCCACGGTTCGGTAACACTCCAGACATGGTATGGACACTTCCGCACCAATGATCGACAGAGGGACCTAGATGGCCATGTGACCCCTGTGCGTTCCACGAAGATCTTTCGTCGTTTGAACCGGGACAGTCGTGTCTTATTCCCTTTGTCTCTTCATACTTGCATTGTCCGAGATCTGATCAATGACATCACCATGTCGTGTTCAATCTCGTTACTGAACAATGCTACTTGACTCGTTCCGACAAGTGATATCCATGTGATCAAATCACACGCTGCGCAGCTATTGGATATAACTTCTCCAAGTGGGCCCTTGAGTATCTTTCTGTCACATGGACGGACAAATCCCGCTCTTGACATATATTGCCTCTATGGTTTCCTCCGAGTACCTGAACACACCTTTATAACCACTGTATTACCAAGTGGCGCTTGATGCTATCTAAGCACCCTCGGGAGACAGTGATTGATATAGCCTCACGGTCTAAGAAATAGTCTACGAGGATCCATTTCTAATCATCATAACTTGAACTTTGTGACATGACTGGGTCACGATGTTTAGGTTGGGTATTAGTTCATCATCTCATTCTCAGAATGAGTTGACTCCATTTCCAACTAGCATAAATGCCACATGATCAGGAAACATGATCATATGTCGACCAATGAACCAGTGACTAGAGTTTCACTAGGAAGCCCTGGTTGTTTGTATATCACACGTGTATTGATGTTTCCACTCAATACAGTTATAGCATGATATAAAACTTAATCATAAACTTTATGAAATATGATAATAGTCCTTATAACTATTTGTCTCTAGGGCATATTTCCAACAAAGAAACCAAGTCATCGCAAGACGAAGATCCAACTCAAACCGGCGCCAGGCCCAGTGAACTGTTTTCCTCGCTGAAAATACCGGTGATAGCTCCGGTGGACCAGACCCAACGCTGGAAATATCGGCGGCCACCAAAACAACCCAACAATGATCGAAATGCCATACAGTAAGTCATTCTGGCGCGCATCGAAGCAAACCGGCGATGACCGAAATTTCCGGTGCCAATTCTAGCATCGCCGGACTTATCGCCGGAACCTCTAGTACTTAAGTCAACTATGGTTTTGATACCCGAGAATATTCCCTATTTCGTCCAAACTTTACCTTTTGTACCCAAATTACCCCTGTTTAGCGCTGGCCTATAAATAGCCACACCCTCCAGTGTATTACTTAGACTTGGATAATTAAAATTAGAAGACACCCTTATGGATCTCCCTAATTTCTAATCGCATGCTCCTTTGCTAAAGGAGCACAAATTATCTCTCATCTCTTTGGACTTTGCATCGTGCCTCCCTTCTTTTACAAGGCCTTAGCATCGGAGCCCTTTTCCAAGACATCAAGATCTCACCAATCCTCTTGCTCGCCATGCCAGTTAGAGAGAGAGAGATCCTTGCCTGATGCTGATCCTAAGGATTACGCCGGACCGGTGGCCTCCGGCGTGAGCTATTGGTTTGTATCGTGTCTTCGTGTGTGTGTTCATCGATATCTTTGCATGTGTGTTTGAGTGTTCATCGCTTCCCTCTTCCCCACTTGCCCATTCCCCTTGATTCAACAGGATTCATGAAAGAACGGGCAACCTCAAGGGGCATACCCCAACATCTTCTTTCCACCAGACTTGGAATTTGAGGGATATTCCTCCTCTACATTTGAATCTTCCTTGGACTCGTTTTCTTTGTCAGAATTTTTCTTTCCTTTTCATACCTTGGCCATGTAGCCAGCGGATTCGTCTTTCTTCATGTCGTCATTGAAACGACACTCAGCATTTGTGTGGGAAGAGCCCTCGTTGCCATCTGGGTGATGCACACACGGATTATTGGCAATATCGGCCCAAGAGTAGGTTTTACCAGGTTGCTGGTCTCCTCTATCTCGAACCCGAGAAGTTCCGTGACCTTGTCCCCGGCCTCCTTCGCGCCCTCCTCGTCCTTCGGATCCGAAAGTTGTGTTGATAGTAGCAGTTTCCGGATTGGGTTTATATTTTGAGGTGTTCTTGCGATTCTAGGTCTGCTGCTGCTTTAGTTGTTTAGCCGACTATGGTATGGCCAGGGCGTTCAGTGGTCCCTCTAAGTCATCGTTGGCATATGCATAGTTGCTTGCCATTTCTATCATTTCTCCCAGGTCAGTTACTTTGTCACACTTCAGCTAGTGGCGTAGTAATCCAATTGGGAGTCCCACAATGAAAGCTTTGATTGCTGTCTCATTGTTTACTCCCTCGCAGGATTTTTTCGTGTCGATCCATCATCCGAGGTAGTCCCGACAGGTTTCTTCAGGCTTCTGGGTGCAACACTACAGATCTTTGACCGTGGAAGGCCTCCTGTATGTGCGTTCGAAATTCTAAAACAACGCACTTTTCATATCATACAAGTTGTGAATTGTGTTTTCTAGGAGTTCGTTGAGCCATGATCGGCCATCTTTCGCAGCATCAGTGGGAGATACCGGACTGTGACCAAGTTGTTTCCTCCTTTTGTGATGGAGCAGTCCTGGAAGAAATTTGGAGCCAAGTGTCTGGCCGAGCCACATCGTCGTAGGGTTAAATGTGCCTTGAGAGAGAAAATCCTTCCAAAAAATGTGTTTGTCGAACACGCGGCCTGAAGCATTTTGGGACGACGTATATATTATCCAACTCATAGTGCCGCGCCTCTATGTCTGAGTTGATCCGGTGCCTGGCATCACTTGGTGACAGAGAGCACCGTCTCGGATGTTCGCTGTGGCTGTGGTGCCGTGGAGCTAGGTATCTTTTTTCCTCCAGCACCTGCTCCACCTCGGCGTCCTCCCTGGCCTCCATGGGAGCCGTTATGGGAGCTACTCAGTGGATAGGGTGGTGTCGGTGGGTTGTTTCTGGATGATTGTCGTCCTCCATCTGGGGATTCGTGGGGATGACCACCATGTCGGCTTGATCTGGCGCGGTGTTCGTCGTTCCTTCGTCCATCGTTGCCATCATTGTGGTGAGGCTTAGTCAGACGGCTTGTGTGTCTAGGAGGTGGAATTATTTGCCGGTCCTTCTCCTAATGTCGTGCTTCATCTTCTTCCCTACGGTCATCTGATTGTTGCCGGGGAGGTTGTTGTGGAACCATTGCTGCTACGACATCTCACTCTGCGGCTAGGGAAACGTTGCTCCAACCATGTGTGGTTCTGTGCCATCGTCCTGAAGAGCCAGTTCTTGAGTAATTTTTGTCCCGAGGGTCGAAATGATAGCATCGATCCGGTTCCCGTTGGGGTCTTGTATCTTGCTGTCGACCAGTGTCCATGTGGCATTGGTCGGATTTGGAGACTAGCTTTCCACTGCCAGACATGGTGACTTTTTGCTATTCCAGGCCCTTGGTGAGCAGTTTCACGCTTAAACAAACCTTCTCTTGATTTTCATTATTTGCCAAGATCTCTCAGGCCATAGCAGTGTTTTCTACCAACGTGTTATAAAACCAATTTCCTTTGCTATCGATCCGAGGCTATCCCACGACTATGTCTTCATTTTCCCCTCGAAAAGGGACTTGTGAACTCTTGGATTCCTATTTGCCAGCTGAGGGCCGATTCGGGTCTTCTGATGCTGTAGGGAGTTGAATTGTCCTGCTTCTGCAATGCGCTGCTTCTCCTCGGCAAGGTTAGTAGCCTCATCTAAGAGTCACTGATGATACGCCTCTAGAGCCAAAGCCCTTTCCTCCAACTTGTCCAGGTTAAGATACACAGCGGTTGGGATTGGCAATGTAACTGCTTCTCCGAGGATTTCTCGGGCACCTGGTGTGACCACGTGTCTGTCCACTAGAGATTTTTTCGGTTTTGAGGGGATCAAAGCGTGGTATGAGTCCTCCTCGTATTCCTCGGCAATTACCTCCTCAGATGGGAGGTCCTTGGCTGGAGTCTTGTTCTTCTTATTCTTCTTCTTTGCCTTGTTGGCCTTCTGGGTCCCTATGGCAAAGAGGGCTTTTGGTCCGTTTCGTAGAGTCAAGCTTTGATCAGTACTTTCAGACATTTGGACGTCAGGATTATCTCTGATATCCATGCCATCACGTGATTCAGGAAATTTCTCATCGTATGTTTCGTCCATACTGTTGTAAGGACTCGGATGCAACTCTTCTACTTCCTCTGCGGCCTTGGAGTTGATTTCTTCTCTTAATTCTTCATCGTACGTGCGAAGATCTACTGACATCATAGAATCCCCTAAATAATCTGGTGTGCCGGCGCTTGTTCTGATTGCGTGTAACATCGAGTCATTGTTGTCTCCAGCATTGGCAGAGCCGGATCCAAAGCCAATGTATCCAACAAAGTGAGATCCATGCGCTCTGAGGTAGTTGCGGCTTTCTTTATTGGCTTCCTCGTATCTTTTGATGGTTTCAAGGATTTGCTCCATACCAGCATTTTCATGCAGCAGCATCCGCGTCAACATGTGCCTCAGAAGTGATTTTCCTGCTCCAGCATCGGCAGAGCCTGATTTGGAGTTGTTGCAACTTTGATCTTTCTGAGATTCAACCTCCTTGGGAGATCTTCTTCAGATCCGATCTTCTCCACTATCTCCACTTTAGGTGCGGGCTGGGTGGGATTAGGGTTTTCTGAGATCCAGAAATCTTCCGCTATGTGAACAAAGTGGATCCAGAAGTTTTTTTTGCCTCTATCATCACCACTAGGGTGGGTTGGGCAGGTTTAGCAAAACCGAGGTAGACGTCGATCTCGCCAAAAGACATGATTATGTAGCTGGTCACGATTTCCCTAGCCAGCATCCAAGTCTCGTCGAGAAGGACGAGAGGGCCGTCACTGGTGTAGAGAACCCGACCGACGATGATTGTCTCGCCGATTCCGATTTGCGGAGATTCCGCCTGGAACGCTGCTCTGAAAGTCACCTGCCCATGGTGGGTGCCAACTGTTGTCGGATTGAAGACAAGTATGCCATGAGGGGGTCCTCGACGCGTGGAAAGATGTGGGGTGTGATACGTACAGTTGTCCGGGACAGTGAGCACACAAAAGTACCTAGGTTCGAATCCTACTCCTGGTAACAATCTAGTAATACGGTAGAGCCATAAGTACACATTACAAGAGAGGTTTCACATGTGCGAGTTTAGGTTACGGTGATTGGTGCCCTAAAGACCGATCCCTAGGAAGGCTTATATAGTCATCCGTTCCTAGGTTTACAAGAGAGTCATATCTGGCTATGATAGAGTTGGTTACATAGTACATCTTGGACTACAAGTATTCCTACATGCCTAAGTCGGTAAGCCTTTTAGGCCTTCCCGTAGACAGATGGGCTTCCAACTTCTCTCCCTGACTAGGTCGCCCGTGGAGCACATCTCTAACCTGAAGTGGGCCACCCTAGTCAGCGGGTCAACTCTACCAAATTTGGATCAGTATTTGTCCGACTACTGCTCTATAGAAAATTTTAGAGCTGTGAACGCTGGATCCGTCGAGCCATGTATAGACCCATCTCAGTGGCCTCAGGTCTAACTGAGTTTCGAGCTTTGCTAGCCAGTTACAAAAGGGGCAGAGGAAGACCTCACGTGAATAGGTTTAAGAATTTTTCGAGAAGAAGGGTTCGCCTTTTGTGCTAGAAAGAAGGGCAAAAATAGATGCAAGACCTGCCATCTTATAGGCCATAGAGCAACGGGTTGTCCCCTTAATGCTCCCAAACGTAGGTATGAGATGGTACATTCAATTTTTTTGTTTATAATCTATAGATATTAGGTAGTAATCCCTGTACTGGTTTTTTTACAAGAAGCGCAAGGTAAGAAACAAGACCACCGACTCAGTGATTTTGTTGTGGGAAGAAAACCAAAATGAGTAGAGTGATGATGTTGGACACGATTCTGGTGCTAATTGGCCTGACTTCCCTTGACCCGGAGATGCAGGGTACGTGAAGGTAAGAAAATTGGCACCCAGGAAGAGGAAGAAGGCAGGAAATGAAGCCAGTGGACGTGAAGGCAAGAGGAAGAAAGTTGGCACCCAGGCAGAGGAAGAAGGCTAGCAGTGTAGAAGCCTAATAATGTGTTGAACTTGAACCTATATATGTAGTTCGGTTAAACTCTGGAGCTGTGTGCGTGGAACTTATCGGGCAAAACAATCAACCTCCCGTACTCGGAGTAAAATGTATCGTGACTTGAGGTTTGTACATGGCCGAGGCCACTAGTTGAATCCGAAATTGTGACTGTGCCACTACTATCTAAACAATCGCACCACCAAGACCACGATAGCTGAGCGGTTAAGGGGTCTCCAAAATCAATGGATGTTAGTGGCATAGACATGAATTATTTATAGGCGCTTAATAAATCCCAGCTATTGGGATTACACTTATGATAAGGTTCTGAGCTAAAAAAACAAGTTCTAAGCTGGCTGCTACACTCCACAAAGCAGCAACTTATTTTAGCTGCTAGACAATGACATGGCAACATAATACTGCAAAGGCAATAGATAATGCCCAGATAATGAGGAAACTGTTTCCACTTTCTGGCCTAATCTTGAGCTCGTCTATACCACCTCCCTATTCATGCCTCCCTCCATCTGGCGAAGCTCCCGGATCTCTCGCTCCAACGCACAAATATTCTCTTTCTTCTCCCACACAGCATCACGCAGATCCTGAACAAGCTCTTTGTGAAAACATGTAAGGGGCTTTTGATCCACACAAACTTGTCACAGCCAGTTCCCATCCCTTCATGCGAAGTAGATCGAAGGAAACAAAAAAATAATTACATTACGCTTCCCGGATCCAGGTTGCCATTGTACCTACCATAGGAACTTATCGCTCTGATGATGTAGTTGTTGAATTTTCCTGCAGTATTTTCATCGGTCCATGAAATCCATCTCGAAATCTTCTCACCACACAAACACAACATCTCGGGGTAGTAATCATAGGGCATCCTCCGGTACCTGATGGGGGCACCCGCCTGACAACGTTGAGCCGACCCTGATTTCGCCCGAGACGAACTGCATGAGCTATGAGCCATGAACGAGGGGAGCGAGGGCAGAGGAAAGAGGAGCCTTTGGATGTCAAAGTGGCATGGTGAAACGTGATTTATCTCCACTTAACTCGGGAAGAATCCTACCGTCCACATTCAGCTGATAGGTGGGGGACCTAGCATGCGAACTTGTCAACCAAAACCTCGCGCCTTCGTGGTTCAAAGGCCCTCTTACGCGCATTAGCAGAATTTTTTTGGCACCTTACCCATGTAAATATCGCTGGGAAGCCTTGCTCAGGAACCAAACATGCCTGGCCCACACTCTAACTCCCTTAGAACTTGTCATGGCTCGTGCCGGCAGATCCATCCGCTCCACCACTCGCGGTCGGGCTTGCCGCGGCGGATCCACCGCCAGATCCTACCATCGCAGTATCAAATGGCCATGGTTTCTTGAGACGAACGTATGCTATGTCTCTGAGGTCGACCCATCCTATCTGTAGAAGGACTGCTGCAACATCGATCTCGAGCAGGAGCCGCCAGGCGTGACCGGGCTCGGTCCATGCCACCCTGTCCCCTTCATCATTGTCGATTCTGATGTGGAGGACGACAGGGACGAAGCAATGCAGAACGCCATTGTTGCCTCCTTGGAGAAGGGCAAGCCACGGGCGGGAGTGGATGTCGCTGGGAAGGGCACGACGGTGTCACCAATCAAGGTGGACTCCGACGACAGTGTTGTGATATGGGTTTAGATGTTGTTTAGGCTGGTTGGAATTTCGGTTGTGTTTAGTGCGAGTACAATTATTGTAATCGGTTGTGTTTTGGTCTCTATGACCAAGGTTTGACACACTTATCCACTAGTGTAATTGCATGTGTTCTTTTCCTAGACCACATGGATCCACATGACAACACACACTCTAATGGATTATGTGATGCAACTTCTTCCACACTGGTGCAACATGCAATGTGGAAGCTGCTTTCCTATGTGTTTTTAGTCTCTGTGACCAAGGTTTGACACATTGATCCACTAGTGCCATTGCATGTGTTCTTTTACTAAACCACATGAATCCACATGACAACACACACTCCAATGGATTCTATGGTGCAACTTATGCCACACTGGTGCAACATGCAATGTGGAAGCTGCTTTCCTATGTGTTTTTGGTCTGTGTCACCATGGTTTGACACACTGATCCACTAGTGTCATTGCATGTGTTATTTTCCTAGACCACATTGATCCACTAGTAGTCCCTAGACCACATGGATCCACATGACAACACACACTCTAGTGGATTCTGTGATGCAATTTCTGCCACACTAGTGCAACATGCAACATGGAAGCTGCTTTCCTATGTGTTTTGGGTCTCTGTGACCAAGGTTTGACACACTGATCCACTAGTGTCATTGCATGTGTTATTTTCCTAGACCACATTGATCCACTAGTGGCATTGCATGTGTTCTTTTCCTAAACCACACTGATCGACATGACAACGCACACTCCAGTGGATTCTGTGATGCAACTTCTGCCACACTGGTGCAACATGCAACATGGAAGCTGCTTTCCTATGTGTTTTTGGTCTGTGTCACCATGGTTTGACACACTGATCCACTAGTGGCATTGCATGTGTTCTTTTCCTAGACCACATTGATCACCTAGTGCCATTGCATGTGTTCTTTCCCTAAACCAAATGTATCCACATGACAACACACACTCCAGTGGATTCTGTGATGCAACGTCTACCACACTGGTGCAACATGCAATGTGGAAGCTGCTTTCCTATGTGTTTTTGGTCTCTGTGACCAAGGTTTGACACATTGATCCACTAGTACCATTGCATGTGTTATTTTCCTAGACCACATGGATCCACATGACAACACACACTCTAATGGATTCTGTGATGCAACTTTTGCCATACTAGTGCAACATGCAACATGGAAGCTGCTTTCCTATCTATTTTGGTCTCTGTGACCAAGGTTTGACACACTGATCCACTAGTGGCATTGCATGTGTTCTTTCCCTAGACAACATGGATCCACATGACAACACACACTCCAGTGGATTCTGTGATGCAACTTCTGCCACACTAGTGCAACATGCAATGTGGAAGCTGCTTTCCTATCTGTTTTTGGTCTCTGTGACCAAGGTTTGACACACTAATCCACTAGTGTCATTGCATGTGTTCTTTTCCTAGACCACATTGATCCACTAGTGGCATTGCATGTATTCTTTTCCTAAACCACACTGATCCACATGACAACACACATTAGTGGATTCTGTGATCCAACTTCTGCCACACTGGTGCAACATGCAACATGGAAGATTCTTTCCCATTTATGATTGATGACATGGATCTAGCTTCTCTGCGCGTATTTGTATTGAATCGCTCATGGATTTGTTCCCATATTTTTGGCAATGGCTGATGAACTCCACTCTCTTGGTAACATGTTTCATCAACGAGCCCTTGTTGATGCAATGCAAAGTATAGACCATGGTCTTCATCGTCATTCCATTTAGGTTCTCTATGTTTCTTCATCACGGAGCTACTAATTTCAAATGAAAATCTAGTAAACAACATATTTGTACATGTTCTTCTACCATAATCACAAGAAGAAAACTGGATGGAATTTCACCTTGTTGGTGTTGTGCCGAACAAAGTGGATGTGGCCTTGGGGTTCGGAGAGGAAGGCGCCATGGCTGGTGCGGGTGTGTCGTTGTATTGGGAACGGCGGTACCTAAGAAGGTTAGATAGAGGTGTGTGGACTAGCAGGGAAGCTATCGACAGCGTCCGCAGGCGGGATTGGATACAAGCAAGCGTATCAGGACGCAGGAAGTACCCAGGTTCGGAGCCCTCACGATGAGGTAAAACTCCTACTCCTACCGGATCTGACTATGAGGGATATACGAACTACAAGTGCTCCTCGAGCTGTATTCTCTGGCTACTATCTTAAATGCACTTAGACCAACCCTTTCTACTGAGGCCTTGCCTCTCCTTATATAGGCAGAGAGGCAAAGGTCTCACTGGCCAGTCTGACTGGCGGGCCCCACAGGCGGGTCCCAGCCGATTGGTCATCTACAGTATCCGGTATGACATGTCCCATCGGAGTATGAGCGGTATGGCTGTCGTAGGCACAGTGGACGCCGTGCGAGCTATCGTCAGCATCGGGCCATTGTTCCTGCGTCATCCCCGCAAAGTCTTCGGTATGGTCGAGTAGTTGCCAGTCTTGTCGTCGTACAGGGCGTACCACGCACTGATTCACACGTCGTCATGTTTCCTTGATTGGTTCCGGCTACGTTGCCGTAGCCAGCTACTTCTTGCTGATCTGGCTACCATGCGGTAGCCGGCCCGACCTGCCTTGTTCAGCTGCCTCTGGCCAGCCGGACGCGGTCCGACTGCCCTGCTTCTTGTCCGGTTGGGGTATCTGGGGATCATCCCCCCGACACTAGCCCCCGAGCGCGTGTGGATTCCGCCCTTAGGCGAAATGTGCGCGCGCTCCCTCTTGGTTTTGAATTTGCGACCGGCTACGCCTGGCGGTTGCGCTACCCGTGACGTCAGTGCTGACGTCAGCCACGCGCGCACGCGCCATCATTGCCCTGCGGCAGGCAGCGTAACGTCCCGTCGCACGTCGCCTCGAGAAACTGCCGCTTGGCGCTTCGGTTCCCGCCCCAGGATCTTCTGTGCACCCTGCGTTGGTGCACGGGATCTGGGCGGCGGTTGGGGTGAGGGTTGCCTGGATGAAGGCCACGTGGCGCCATGGACGGTTGCTCTTCCGGCCCTTTAAAGGGGCACCACGAGAGGAGCGGTTCCTTTCCTCCGCTCCCTCGCTTCCAATTGCTCTCTCCCCTTCTGCGCTCCTGCCCTCTGCGCCCTTCCTTCGCTACCGTTGTAGCCCACTGCGCCGCCCATTCGTCGTCGGCGGCGGTATGGGACACCGCCACTCCTCCGCCGCCGAGTCCTCCCGTGAGCCGGACATGGCAGCCGGGCATGGAGCCTGGTGTGGCTCCTCCGTCACAGAGGACTACATCTAGAAGTACTGCGCTACCCGCGTCCTTCCGCCGGAGGAGGAAGTAGAGGTGCAGCTAGCGCCGGCGGGAGAGGTGTCGCCGCATCCGGCGAAGGGAGAGAGGGTAATCTTCCTTTCGCATCTGGCGCGCATGTTCGCGCTGCCGGTGCACCCGTTCTTCCTCACGTTCCTTGCTTTCTTCGACCTCCGCCTACACCATCTTGTCGCCAACGCAATCAGAACGCTGGCACACTTCATGGCGTTCTGCGAGAGCTATCTCAGGATCTAGCCGAATCTCGGGCTCTTCTGCCGACTCTTCCGGGTCCGGCCGCAGGTGTAGTTTACGAAGGGGCCGCTAGTCGTCTGTGGCGGCGCCTCCATCTACTCCCGCGCGCAGACCGGCTACCCGAAGTTCCGGCTGCATGACATGGTATGACTATGGCAGCAGTCGTACTTCTACGTCAAGAACGTCACCAACATGGACCGGATCAACCTTCCTGCGTTCCAGGATGTCGAGTCCAGCCGGCAGCACTGGGACTTGGAGATTTATGGCAACAAGGCGGAGTCGGACGCGATGCTGCAACGCATGCGCTCCCTCGTCACCTGCCGGCTGACCGGCCTGGACATCACCCTCAGCTGGATGTCCCGGCTGATGATGCCGTTGCAGCAGTGAGCGCACAAGATGTGCTTCTACTCTGGCCGGCTGGACCTGACCCGGCTGTCGCGCCACGATCCCCGCTACCACAACCTGAAGGAGTGGATGTGGACGATCACCAAGGAGCGGTTGCCGGAAAGCTGGACCTTCAGCCTGGTGCCCAACAACCGGGACAACCGCGTGCCCTGGGTAGGTCCTTTTAGCCGGAGCTTTCTTTCGTATTTCTTGCCATTCTTTTTGTTTCTTTCATTTTTTCCCTTTTTGCCTTTGGTTTATTTGCTTATTTTTCCTTCTTCTCTTCTTCTGTCTTGTTAGCACGCTGTTCTCCTTTGGAGCTGCGAGCCCGGCGCGAGCGCCGACCGAGTCACCACCGCGCGTGCCGGCCACATCTGCCAGCGCCCCTCCCTCTTCCGAGGCACCGCCTCCGCCACCACCTCGAGCTGAACTGGCTGCCTCAGCCGGAGCGGAGGGTCCTCAGCTGGACGTGGTGGCCCAGCCGGAAGCGGAGGGTCCTCAGCCAGGTGGTTCTTCTGCGGGCGCGCGGGAGGCCGCCACCGGCAAGGAACTCGTGGTTGTCGGTGACGACAACTCCGACGACGAGCCGGGAGAGGAGTAGAGGTCAGCGGTGGTTGCCGCGAAGGAGTCCTTGGATGTCAAGGTCATGGATGACGACGCCTCCTCCGCCGCCTCGCTGACAGATCTCGCTGCCACCCTCGAACTGGCGGTGAAGGAGATCCGGCTGCTGGAGGCCGCAGCCGGCGGGAACCGGTCCTTGGAGCAGAAGCTTGCTGCCGCCAACGGAACCTCCTAGAGTAAGTTTGCTTGCTCCGGCTTGCTTTTTTTTTGCTGATAGCTGGCATTGTCGCAGCTATCCTAGTGTGCGCTCAGCGCGAGATCGATCGCTTGAAGAAAGCAAACGACTGGCTAAGCAAATCCAACTCCACTCTGCGGCTGCAGAACAAGGATTGGCACGCGAAGGTGGACGGTCTGGAGGCCACCGTTAAGGAGCACGACGCCTCGCTCGCCAGCCGGATCGAAGCCTTCAACCTTCTCGAGGCCCAGAACAAGGACCAGGAGAAGGAGATCAAGCGGCTGGCGACGAAGGAGAAGGCTCTGGTGGAAGAACGGATGCAAGTTGGCCACACAGCTAAGGGTAAGTTCCCCTTTTCTATCTCCCTTTCTTTCTGAATCCGGTAGCCGGATCTGACTCTCTTTTTCTGACAGCGTTTTATCCCGGCATAGACCTGCTGGCGTACAACCGGCTGCAGGAGAACTGGCCGGGAGCGCAGCCGACGGCCCAGGAGCTCGTCCTCCTTCTTGGCGAGGAAGCAGCCAAGCTTCGTCAAGCGGCACGGGACATCTTCTCATTCATGTGGTTGGATGCTCTGGTTCCGGAGACGATGGTGCAGTTGGCTGCGAAGGTGGGGGAGGTGCCAACTGCGGTGGACCGGCTGCGGGACTTGGCGGCGTGAGCCGGAGCGGATATGGCTCTGGCCCTCATTCTTTCCTGGTACAAGGACGCCCGCATCGAGAAGATCGACGGAGGCTTCCGCGCCGGCGCCGACCTTGCCGCCATCCGCTAGGCTCATTCGGAGCTTTGGGGCTCCGCCATCAAGATCGTCGACTATGTGGATCCCGACGAGGTGCTCACCGACTCGGAGTCCGTCGGTACTCCTGATGTGGAAACCTCGACACAGTAGGCCGCGGGCGCCGGAACTAGGTCGAGCGCCGCGCCGCCTCCTCCGCCTAAAGCTACCGCCAGCCAAGACGCTCCACACGGCAAGGGTCCTGCCGCTTAGCCATTGCCCCGGGATGCCAGGTGTATTTGTTTCTCTTGCTTTGTTTTGAAACTTGTCTGTCTGTACCAGCTATCTCTGGCGCCGAGTAAACTTATGGGAGCTTCGCCTCTTTTTTCTTTTTAATGTTAACTTTGAACTGGCTTGGTTTCCTTTCAACTTGTGCACTTTGCATTTTCAATATTCCATCGATTGACTTTATTCGGCTGACTTCGCCTGGCTACACGCCTTTACCCGGGCGAACTGCACCTCCAGTGGGGGCGTGCTAGCGCACCCACTGGTTGTAGCCCCTGAGATTCGTAGTAGCTGGCGTAGCCAGGTGCTTCGAATCTTCCTTATTTTCCCAAATCTTCTAACTTTATCCGACTAGACCCGTCTTAGTCGATTGCTTTCGCTGGCTGAACGCCTTCAGCCGGGGAACTAACATTCCAGTGGGGGCGCGCGAGCGCACCCACTTGGTATAGCCCCCGAGATTCGGAGTAGCTGGCGTAGCCAGGTGCTTCGAATCTTCCTTGTCTTCACTTGATCCTGCCCTTGCCCTCACCTAGGCTCTGAACGGCCGGCTAAACGCCTTTAGCCGGTCGGGAACTACAAGATTCCACTGGGGGCGCGCGAGCGCACCCAGTGGGTGTAGCCCCCGAGATTCGGAGCGCTTGATGAAGGCAAGGACTTTGAATCTTCTTCTCTTTTCTTCCTGAATTCCGACTCAAGGTAGCCGTACAAGAATATATATACACATACATTCTCACATGTTAATAGGTTAGTCTGCTAAATTGTAGCCGGAAAACGGATTTGTTTTTTTTTTAAACTAGCTTGCGCCTTTCTGGGCACTTGGTCGTTTTCCCGTGTGTTCTGCTGTTTTCGTTGCGTCCTTGCCGGGCAGCCGGGTTGCGGTCTGCAGCCGGAATCGAAGGGAGCTGACAGTACTGAAGGAGTTATGCCCTAGAGGCAAATAATAAAGTGTATTATTTGATATATCTCCTATATGTTCATAATACATTTCATATTGTGCTATAACTGTGTTAATACGAAACATTAATACACGTGTGGTATGTAAACAAACCATGTCTCTAGTTACCTCTAGTGAACTAGTTCATTGGTCATGAGGATGGTCTGTGTTTCAAGATCAAGGGAATTTCACTACTAGGAAAACGGCTATAGGTAATCAGCACATCCGTGGCTCACATGGTTGAGGTGCCCCACGGCTAAAACAGGCGTGGCTCACCTATGGGCAGTGCCCTACTAATAACTAGAACAACCGTGGCGCACATGACTATAGTGCGCCACAGATGTGTGTGGGACAGGGCCCTGTTGGCCGCACGCCAAACATCTGTAGCGCACTACAGTCATGTGCGCCACGGTTGTTAGTGTCATCTGTGGAGCACATGGGGGTGGTGCGCTACGCCTAAGCGCATGCCCCCCTCTGCTCTAAAACGGCCACAAACTTCTGTGGCGCACTCGGCCTAGTGCGCCACAGGGAGTAGGAGCATCCGTGGCGCACATGGCATAGTGCGCCATAGATGTTTGTACTCCCTGTGGCGCACTATGGCCGTGTGCGCCACGGATGTGTCGATTTCTTTAGGACAGCACTTTATGTGCACATGTGTGACCACATCCACCACCCCACACTTCACTTTCCCCTTCTTCTTCCTCCTTAGATCTAGTCCGGATCTTCTCCTTTCCACCTCAATTTCTCCACACATTCACCATTTTTAGCATGTAAAACTTGCTTTGGATGTTACATAAGTAATAGAGGAGGTCTCCGGTCTCTCATCTATCCTTCTTCCGGTCGACGCGCGCACCTCTCCTTTCCATCTTTCTCGCGATCGGTCTCTCATCTCGGTAAGTTGTCCATGTAAGGATGTGTTCATGTGTATATGGATGATGTGCTCATATGTATGTAGATGATCGATGCTCATGATGTGTGTATGTGGAGAGGATCGATGGTCATATGTGTGTGTATATGGAGAGTATCGATGATGCTCATGCATGTGTGTATGGAGAGGATAATGATATGTTCATGTGTGTATGGATCGGTCTCTCTCTCTCTTGTGTTTGTATGTGAACAAGTTGCCATTTGTTTTGCCAAAATGTTGATTCATTTCCATTTTGACAAGATTTTGGCATTTCGCAAAGGTCCTAATTTTAGGATAGGTCATGCCGAAATTTTCTATCGACCATTGCATGCATGCATTCATTATGTGGTTCTAATAGACTTCAAAATTGTACCGTGTACACCGTGCAGGCAAAAATGGTCCGCATAATGAGCGAAGGCATTGTGGCTAGATTTTTGAAATGTGCGACGTCCGACATGATACGAAATAACAAGACGGATATAAGATGTCCGTGCAGAAGATGCAAACTCAACTGGGTGATCGACCCAGATTCCGGGAATCTGCAGGCGCACCTGCTCCGCCATGGTTTCATGGATGGATACACTCGTTGGATAAGCGATGACGTAGATGATGGAGACGGTGAAGGTGGCCAACATGACGATGATCATCATCACGGCGAGAACGGGCGAGATGATGAAGAGTCTCCTGGAGATGGTGAAGGTGCGGAAGCAGACCGGGATGATGATGATCTAGATGCCGGAGGAGCAGACGACGATGGAACAACGTCAGGCTGGGTGCGGGACCCTTATGTGCAAGAGCTGCTTCTCAAGCAGACAAGTAACGCCAGGGCTGCCGCTAGAGAGAAAGCCAAGCTTGCGCAACTTGAGAAAGACGCGGTTACTCCATTGTATGAAGGATGCAGGCCCGATGATACCCGGTTGAATGTAACGCGCAAGGCTATGGAGATGAAGGCAAAGCACAAATTGAGCGACGCAAGCTTCGACGATATGATGGCATTCTGGCACGATCGTCTCCCGGAGGGGAACACATGTCCAACTAGTATCGAGGATGCCAAGAAAATCGTCTGTCCTCTCGATCTACCGCATGTTAGATATCACGTATGCATCAACGATTGCATCATTTATCGGGGCGAGGACGCGGAGAAAACCACATGTCCGGTGTGCGGCGTGAGTCGATACAAGAAAGGGAAGAAAGCACCTCGAAAAGTGGTATGGTACTTTCCTATCACTCCTCGTCTGCAGCGCTATTTCGCGGACCCTAAGGAAGCGAAGCTCATGCGATGGCATGCGGAAAGGAAGAAGCCAGGAGATGATGATGACCCCGAAAAGGATGAGCTGCTGACACACCCTTCAGATGTTAGCCAGTGGAAAGCATTGGACCTCGAATTCCCAGAATTCGGTGGAGATTCGAGGAACATCAGGCTTGGTGCGAGCACCGATGGACTCAATCCGTTCGGTAGCCAGAGCAGCACGCACAGCACTTGGCCCGTGTTTGTATGGATGTACAACCTACCTCCATGGTTGTGCATGAAGAAGAAGTACATACAAATGAGTATGCTAATTCAAGGGCCGAAACAACCTGGTACCGACATCAATCTGTATCTCGGGCTGTTGAAAGAGGAGCTAGCCACGTTATGAGAATCTGGAGCCAATACTTACGACGCCGTCGCACAAGATTATTTCACTATGAGAGCCGCGTTGGTCACTACGGTGCAAGACTATCCAGGTTGCGGGTATATCTCGGGGCAGGTTATCCAAGGATTCTGCGCATGCGTTAGGTGCATGGATAACACAAGCTATCTCCAACTAGAGAAAGATCCAGGGTCATCGAAAACCGTGTTCATGGCGCACCGGAGGTGGCTCGGCAAGAATGATCCATGGAGAAAACGTGGAGACATGTTCGATGGCAAATCAGAGACCCGAGGAATCCCAGAGCGTAGGAGCAGCGAAGAAGTGGAAGAGTTGCTGAAAAACTGGAAAGATTGTCCTAAGCCAGGAAAGAAGCGAAAGAGGCAGCAACAAGACAAGCCGCTGATGAAGGTATGGAAAACAAGGTCTGTTTTCTGGGAGTTGCCATACTGGAAGTTTCTCCGCACGCCTCATAGCCTCGACATCATGCATATCACGAAAAACGTGTGCGAGAGTCTGGTCGCCACCATAATCAACATGCCAGATAGGACGAAAGATGGTCCGAAAGCAAGGCACGACCTGATATGCTTGGGTATCCGGAAGGAGCTTCACGGAGGACGCACTACTCCTGATGATCAGGAAGATGACGATGATCATGAGTTGGAGACGACACAAGGTCGTCGGAAGGGTAAAAAGTTCAAGAAGAACGAATATTACTGCCCTCCTTCTTGCTTCACTCTAAGCCAGGATGAGATCAAACAGTTTTTCAAGTGCCTTCTAGGAGTCAAATTTCCTTACGGCTACGCGGGCAAGATAAGCAGATACCTAGACGAGGCGAAGCAGAGGTTCAGTGGCATGAAGTCTCACGACTATGCCGTGCTAATGACGCAGGTACTTCCGGTCGCACTAAGAGGGATAATGGACGAGCACGTCCGTGAAACGTTATTTGGCCTATGCAAGTTTTTCGACGTCATCTCTAGGAAGTCGATTGGCTTGAATCAGCTCGGAAGGCTACAGGAGGAGATCGTGGTGATACTATGTGAGCTTGAGGTCTACTTCCCACCCGCATTCTTCGACATTATGGTGCATCTGCTGGTCCATGTCGTGGAGGACATCGTACAACTCGGGCCGATGTTCCTCCGCAGCTTGATGGCGTTCGAAAGGATGAACGGACACATCAAAGGATACGTTCGCAACAGGTCCCGTCCAGATGGAAGCATAGCCAAGGGCTTTCTGGCCGAAGAGTGCATCTCTTTCTGCACGAATTATCTAGACATCGAGAACCCTGTCGGTCTTCCCGTCAACAGACACCTTGGCAAGCTCGACGAATCTGGTCACCGAGAGGGTCGTCGCATACTGCATGCAGACTTCGATTTTCGACGCGCAGACTTTGATCGAGCAAACCTCGTCGCGCTACAGCATTTAGAACTGGTCGATCCTTGGGTACAGAAGCACAAAAGGTTAATCGAGAAGAAGTACAGTGACCGGGGCATACAGAGGACGCAGGGAGAAATAATCAAAGAGCACAACTCAGATTTCACGCGTTGGTTTAGGCAAACGCTCCTTGATAATCCCTCGCGCTCGCATTCTTCTGACACGGAAAAGATCATATTCACCTTGTCGCTGGGACCGATGCAAAACCTGGTGACCTATCAGGCGTATGATATCAACGGCTACACATTCTACACGGAGGAAAAGGACAACAAGTGTGATTATCAGAACTCAGGCGTAACGTCGGAATTCTACACCGATGACAACGTGAAGGAAAGATTCTACGGAAGAATCGAGGAGATCTGGGAGCTCGACTACTGTGGAGAAAAGGTGCCGATGTTCCGTGTCAGATGGGCAAAGAGCGTCGAAAGAGAAGACCGGTATTTCACAACCATGGTTATACCCGAAGCAGCCAAATCCAAGGCCGCCGGTGCAAACGTGGCCACGAAAAATGAACCGTGGGTACTGGCTACCAAAGTGGACCAATGTTTTTTCATTACCGACCCGACAAATCCTAGCCGTGTTGTCGTGAGGAGAGGAAAAAGAAACATCATCGGAATGGATGGAGTCGCCAACGAGCAAGACTTCGACCAGTACGGCGATCCAAAGATTGAAGATGACGACGACTACGATGCAGCAACATACATCACAAGAAGAAAAAGGATAACCCTACCCAAAAAAGGTAGCCCGTTCGAAAGAAGAAACATTAAAGTGCCGGGGCTAAATTATTCAACCGCGACAAAGAAGGGAAAAAAGATTGTAAAACGCTAGCTCAAAAAATATTGTAAATGCGTGGTCGAAAAAGATTGTAATATTCATGGACAAAGTATTATGAAATTTAGTTATACTTTAAATCATATTTTTGGGCATTTTTGGAATATTATTACTTTTGGAATATTTAAAAGTATTTTAAAATCAAAATAAAACTTCTATGGCATATATCACCACTTTTGGGCATTTTTTGGAATATTTAAAAGTATTTTTAAAATCAAAACAAAAAATTGGGGCACCAGGATTCGAACCTGGGTGCTCTCAGGTTTAGAATAGAGTAGTGGGCAGAACCAGTGGGATAGGCTAGTATAGTTGTTAGCTAGTGGGGCTGTAGTTCTCTTATGCAGTAGTTAGAAGCCGATAGGCGTAGCGCACTAGCCCATAGTGCGCTACATATATCCTTAGCGCACTATGGCTCAGTGCGCTACGCCTAAGTGGCTTTATCCACACGTGGCGCCCGACCCCCTCTCTCATCCCCATCTCTCCATCTCTCAACCCGAAGCCGAAGGACCGCCGCCGCCGCTCTCGATCCACCGCCGCTGCGTCTGAGGAGGAGGAGGCCTGCCCACGCCCGAGGAGGAGGAGGTCCGCCCGTACGTGTCCGAGGAGGAGGTCCGCCCGCGTCTCAGGAGGAGGCCCGTGTCCGAGGAGGAGCAGCCGCCGCGTCTCAGGAGGTGGAGGCCGCCGTCGTCCGCCCATCAGAGGTGAGCGTCGCCTCTCCCCTCTCTCCCTCTCTCTCCCTCTCTCCCTCTCTCCCCTCTCTCTGCAGGCCATGGTTAGGGTTCTGCAGGCCATGGTTAGGGTTCAGTAGCCTCTCCCTCCCCTGTCTCTCCCTCTCTCCCTCTCTCCCTCTCTGCTTCAAGATTCAGTTAGCAGTCAATACTCGGTTGTTCCTGAAACATCATAATTAGTGTCCCTAGCAGCCACCGCCAGCCGCCACCGCCGCACTGGAGGAGGATCCCTGCCAGCCGCCGCCGCCACACTCGAGGAGGAGGAGGAGGCCGCCCGTGTCCGAGAGGAGGAGAAGGCCGTCGTTCGCTCGTTGTCATTCGCCCGCCAACATCATCCTCGTCTTAGAGGTTAGCCCCTCCCATCTCTCCCTCTCTCCCTCTCTGAGTGATGAACCCTAGAGACTCTGCATAACTGCATCTGCTTCTACAGTACCAGCCTCAAATTCAGCTACCTACTCACATAGAGAAACACTACTGTGCTGAATGTGCAAACTGGTAGAGATTGCATCAATCATGGGCTCGATCATTGTTGTCCATGCAGTCATCAACTACTAGTAGTAGTAGTAGCAATTCTCTGTAACAATCTCACCAGAAAAGCTTTAAACCCGAACATATGAACCCGAACATATGATATGTTGGTCATCTTCTATGTCTCTACAAGAATATGTTCAGAGAATATGTTGGTCATATGTTAGTCATATGTTGATATGAAAAGTAGTTTCAGTCCACTGTGTCTGTACAAGAATATGTTGGTCATATTCACATATGATATGATGATAGCAAGGTTTAGTGTAGATTGGTTCAGAGTAAGCTTAGGGTTCAGATCAATAGCTTGGTAGATAGCTTAGGGTTCAGAGTAGCAAGGGTTTAGAGTAAGCTTAGGGTTCAGATCAGTAGCAAGGTTCAGAGTAAGCTTGGTAGATAGCAAGGTTCAGTGTAGCTTAGGGTTCATAGTAAGCTTGGTAGATGGGCTCAGAGTAGCTTAGGGTTCATAGTAAGGTTCAAAGTAGCTTAGAGTAAGGTTCAGAGTAGCTTAGCCTTAGAGTAAGGTTCAGAGCTAGCAGTACCTATGTTTAGGGCTTGGGGTTGTGAAATTCTCTGTAGCAGAACATGATATATGTTTGTATCCAAGCTTCTTTAGTTGTGGATTATGTTTCCTATTTTATACTATGTTTTATGAGTACTTGAAACAATACTGTGAAACAAAGCATGATATGAGTACTTGAAACAATACTGTGAAAATATATCTTGCTTTGTCATATTGTTTTATTTGATCAAATCTATCTGGCTTGCATTGCATTGTCAGATAGTCTTATTTATTACCTTGTGTTGTTCTTTAATGTGTAGATTGTATGTATGTGCAAGGTAGTAAGATCCTTCTTTCAAGTAGATGTCCATTTCTGGCTTAGATATTGCAAAAGTTTGCAATGATTGTTTACATAAATGATTAGATAAGATAAAATCATCTCATGGACAGTCTATGTACAAGAAGCTAGCTAGGGTTAGCAAATTTAGCTTGGTAAAAAGCATCTGGTTTTGCACTCCTAGGTGGACACTCCTGGGTGCACCCCCTAGCTTCGGGTTTATCCAAAGTTAGCTTGTATCAGAGGTGCACCCCTAGCATCTTGTTTTGCACTCCTGGGTGCACCCCCTAGTTTGTGGTTGATCCAGCAACTACAAACAATGTGTATATACTGATGAACTTGTTATTTTCTATCATATTTGTTGTCATATACTTGCTGACATATAATCCATACTTGCTGTCATATTTGCTGTCATATTTGTTGTCATAAACAATGTGTACAAAAAATGTGTACACATTTACTGATGATCCATACTGTCATATAACGACAGGTGCTATAATCTGCATGTATTTGCTTGATGTCATCAATGATAGTTGATATAATCTGTGGTGATATAATTGTAGCACTTGAAATTGTGCTTGTGCTTGTATATGAAGCACTTTATTATGTTGTGTATGCAGGTTCTTGTATGAAATGAGTCCTGATTTTTGCCGGAATGTTGATTAACTTCCGTTTCGGCAGAAATCGGGCACTCCTAGTTTAAGAAAATTAGCAAAGGTCATGCCGGATTTTTCCGTGCATTTAACCAATTATTTGTTTTTTATTAGTGCAAAGATGTGTGACAATGACGAGGCTGGATGTTCTAAGCGCATCAGCGCTGAAGGAGAACTCAGACCTCCGAATAAACAATTGACATTCTGGGAGGCGGCCCAGTGTCTAGAAGACGATGAAGAATACCATCCCCAGGAGAGCGAGGATGATGAGATGGAAGACGCGGAGGAAGAAGCCGAAGGAACAGCGGACGATGAAACCACTGATGGCGGCGAGGGCACAGGGAGTGGTAGCAACCCTCCTAAGAAGAAGAAGAAGAAGAAGAAGAAGCCGAAGGACTGGCGCCCGAACACGGTCGGCACGGTCAGGGAGGAAATTACCGAAGTGAGCCCATCAGGGGTTCCTTTGGAGCCCGCCCTTGTCGTCAAAGGGTACGGTGGGCAAGTGGCGGCGATCACCCGGACAACCATCTCGATCAACACCGAGAATCTCCGGCATAAAGATAATGGCCACTTGCGCACACTCCTCTTCGAGAAGCTGCACGCAAGATACAAGTTCCCCGCTAAGTATCAGAACACAAATTATCATGGGAACGAAGTAAACAAATCCACCCTCACAAAGATGAGCACCGCCCTGGCCAGCTGGAGAACCCGGATAAAGAAGAAGATCTATAAAGAAGGCAAAAGTCTCGAGGAGATCCAGAAGATTGACCCGCAGATCACCGAAGATCAGTTCCGGGAGTTCAAGGAGAGGTGTGAATCCGAAAGAGCCCTGGCCAATAGTAATCGGAGAAAGGTGCTGCAGGCGATGAATATAGGTCATCACCATCTCGGATCTGGTGGATACAGAACCGCGGAGGCCAAATGGAATAAGGAGGACGAAGAGTATAGATCCAAGGGGATAGAAAACCCCTTTGCTAAATTCGAACCCGGGCAGGTTCGAAACTTCATCAGGGCCCGTTACCATGTGGACCCAAAAACCAAACAACTCACCGCGGATCCTGCGGTGAAGGAATTCGAGGAAATTGTGGTAAGTATAATCTAATTACCGCGGATCAACACGATTGCAATCTAATCGATGATCTAAATGATTCACTGTTACTTCTTCTGCAGGAGGAGGAAATTGTTGCTAGTCATGGATCCCAGGGTTCCTCATCCCAGGGGTCGACGGCGGCCACCCGGTGGGATAACCCTTTTAACAGGGCGATGAACCGGGCCAAGAAAATAGAGCCAGTTACGAAGAAGCCGTCGTCGGCTGGTCGTCTGGCCGGCCTCGGGGGTAAGAATTGGGTGGATCATTTTGGTCCACCGCCGAGGACGCATGTGGCGCCGTCGGGAGGAGCGAGGAGGAAAACCGAGAGGTTCAAGAACTTAAGGCACAAGTGGCGCGGATCCCGCAGATCATCCAAGACAACGTGGCAATCACCCTCACGTCCTTCCTGCCTACCTTGGTGGAGTCAATAGCGAACTGGAGTGCGGGTGGTCGAGTAGGGCCGTGCCCGATTCCAAGCATGGTCAGCAGCCACTCGAACAACGCGGCGCCGACGAATCAGGCGAACTACGTGTTCGTGACTCCGCCCGCTAGCACCGCGGCGCCGCAAGTGTTGGTGACTCCTCCTTCCATCACCGCGGCGCCGGAGTACATGTTGGTGCCCCCCTGCCATCGTTGCGGCGGCACCAGAGCTCCAAGCACCCGTCGGTAGGGAGGATACACCGGCGACCAGCACCGCGCCATCAAGCAGCCCTTCCGTCTCTTGCACGCCCGTCGCCGTATGCGGTGCGTCAACATTAGCCGATCTCGACGCCATCACGGTAAACAAATTGCTTTAATTACCGCCTTTCATGCCATATATTACTCTTATGGCATCTCGCTCTGACGACGACGTACATGTTTTCCGCAGACGGATGTTCCTTGTACTCTCTTATGCTACGTGAACAACGAGCTGAGGGATGTTGCCAAGGGTACCATCGTTCAACCCTTGCAGCGCACGTTCCACTCAAAGCCGATGCCAGATAGCGTGCACAGGGTTAAAATTAGTCGGGTGCTAAGGGGCTGCGACGACCTGGAACCTCCCATTCAACCCCCAGGAGCGGATGAAGAAGAGCCGTCTGTCCTCAGAAGTTGCTTCGGCTTATTCTTGCTATGGCCAAAGAGCATGATCTGTTTGGGGACGGCGGGGGCCATCACGCCACAGACAACAGCACCGCCTGTCGTGCCAGCGACAAGCGGTGGCAAGGCCCCCTTACCGCCCTCGCCGTCACCTCCACGCGGTGGGTCGGATGATCATGTTGATGATATGCACATGGCGCAGGATCTGGCCGAGGACGACGAAGACTGGAAGGATCACTTCTTCAGCACTCAGTTTGGCAACGAAGAAGACCTAGCTGGTGGCCCCACAGAGAAAGCCACTATCACCAAGCGTCTGTTTGGTTCTCAGGAGACGCCTCCAGCTTGCGCCTTTACAGAGCCAGCTGATACAACCAACCGTCCCTTTATTCTAAGCCCTGACACACTACATAGGGCGGCCAGTGCTCAGATTGCGGTGCCTGCCCGCTCTCCAAAAGGAAAAAAGGGCAGGAAAAGAAAATCTAGCAGCTCGAGCCAGCCGGTGGCGTCAACAACTGCGAATCCGATCAGGTTTCGGGACGGGCCACCAAGACCCGAGGGTATTATGTGGAGGATTCATGTGGCGGGTGAGCCCATGCTACCTAAGAATTTGCGGAAGCTCGCCAGTTCGGAACTGCAGAGTGTGCATGACGGCGTGCTGACGATAGAGAGACGCCTTCTATCAGAGAAAGATCCCTCGCACCCGGTATTCGTGGTTAAGGTGCCACCAGGCTTGGGCTTCGTCGACACTGCCCCCGCGGATCTATTCTTCCTGCGGTTCGAGGACATCTTCAATATGTTCCACCTATACCCGCTGCACTATATCATGGTCCGTCTCTTTTCTCTCAGCCTGGCCACGCAGATCATTAGAGAGAACACACCGGGCATCGCTATAGTGGACCCCTACTACATGCGTGACGGCTGCTTGGGTTCCCCCGCCGAACGACGTATCGTGGCCTCGTACCTAAAAAGAATCCTCGTGGCGAACAAGACAAAGGAATACATTCTCGTGCCTTACTTTCCCGAGTAAGTCGTTATTCACTCTCCACCGTCGATTGGCTTTATTAGATCATCATCATTCTTTTTCCAACACATTCCATTTGAATTTTTTGCGCAGAGATGAACACTGCACGCTCATCTCCTTATCGCCGAAGCATTCCCACGCCACGTATTTCGACTCGGGGAGTCTAGAAAAGAAGAAAAACTACGACAAGATCAAGGAAGTTCTGGATGATGCTCTCACTGGCTTTGCCTCGACGGAAGGCACCAGCTTCGTGCGTAAGAAGGTCAAGTTCGGCAGGCACGTCTTCAACCACGTAACGGAGTTCCCCTGCGTGAAGCAGCCGGAAAACGGTAAGAAGGAAGCCTACTACGCACTCCATCACATGAGGGCGTTCCTACTTGACCAGCAGAATTCTACGCTGCCAGATCATCTCAAACAGTGGGCCGAAGCAAAGGCCAAGATCAATGATTCGGATATTAGACAAGAGATGTATCGCATCCAGCAGCAGTTTGGGGCAATCATCTTTCGTGATGTCATGACTTCGGGGGGGATCTTCTACGGAGGAAATATCCCGAATAACCGTGACATAGAAGATCGCCTAGAGATGCAGGGTGACTATAGGAAGTTCATGATGAGACAAGGCGTTCTCCCGTTCCCTAAGCCGAGCCAGAAGGCTTGATGTTGACCTAGTTGTAGTTACAAACTATATATGACCTTTGTGTGTGTGTGTGGACGACAAGTGAACTTATTTTGCTTATTATTATTATATATCAATCAATGCTTGGTTTTTTTGCTTACTCTTTGGTCCTTTGCTCAATTTGGTCCTTCTTTTTTTCCTTACTCTTTTTTCGAGAATAATGCCGATGATTGAAAGTCGTGGCACACTATATATGTGAATGTGCTACGATGGGACTGTGAGCCTTGTGATATGCACAAGTCCAGGTCTTGTGCATCCTACTTGGCTCACCGTTCCATCGTAGCATATTCCTGTGTCCAACGACCTATGTATATATATGAGGCATTCTTTTCGAGTTATTTTTGTCTTTTTCGAGAATATGCCGATGATTGAAATGTCGTGGCACAATATATATGTGAATGTGCTATGACGAGATAGTTAGCCTTGTGATATGCACAAGTCCAGGAATTGTGCATCCTACTTGGCTAACCGTTCTGTCATAGCATATTCCTGTGTCCAACGACCTAGCTAGTTATATATGAGGCATTCTTTTCGAGCTACTTTGCTCTTTTTCGAGAATAATGCCGATGATTGAAATGTCGTGGCACACTATATATGTGAATGTTCTACGATGGGATTGTACGCCTTGTGCTATGCACAAGTCTAGGTGTTGTGCATCCTACTTGGCGTACGGTTCCATCGTAGCATATTCATGTGTCCAACGACCTATGTATGCATATGACGCATGCTTTTTGAGTTACTTTGGTCTTTTTCGAGAATAATGCCGATGATTGAAATGTCGTGGCACACTATATAGGAGTACTTTCTATAAGTGTATCTTCATATGCGACTTTAATTATATATGTTTTTTTCAATAGTCGGTTAATTATTATTGTCAACTTATAGATGACGTGGTACGTCGTGTACAAGGGACGGGTTCCCGGAGTCTACGATGATTGGGAAGACTGCCGGAGACAGGTGCACCGTTTCAGCGGCAATAGCTACAAAGGGTACAACACTATGGCGGAGGCGGAAGCTAGATACACGCGCTATCTAGCGGGAGTTAGGACAAGGAACCGGATGAAGACCTACACCTTCGTCGCGGCGGTGATCATGCTTATCTTCTTTGGTTATTTATCCCGCGTTTGTGTCTAGCTAGCTAGTTTAGATGTCTAGGCGAGCTTCCGAGCTCTAACTTGTTCGATCGACACATGTATTAGCATGTCACCAACTACTACTTTGTAACATGATCGAAACAATGTAACTTAGACTATGTATTCATGTATGAGACTTATCTATATGTATTTGTTTCAATCTTGTTTTTCATATTAAGTATTTATATATATAATTGTATATCTTGTATCTGTGTGTGTATATCTGCTGTAATATTGTATATAATCTGTTGCATATAATCTGGCTCGGAAATTAAAAAAAAACAAAAAATACATCTGTGGCGCACATGGTCTACCTTCTGTGGCGCACTACACCTAAAGCGCACTATGGAAGTTTAGTGGCGCACTAGGTAGTGCGCCACAGAAGATCCCAGGGGTAGCGCACCATCCCAAACTTCTGTGGCGCACTAGGAGGTGCGCTACGCCTATCTCTACACAACAGTGGCGCACTAGGCAGTGCGCCACGGCTGAGAGATAGCCGTAGCGCAAGGCCCGTGGCGCACTGCTAGTGCGCCACGGATGAGCATTTCGGGTGCGCCACTAACAGCCTGTTTCATAGTAGTGTTTATGCCAACTGACAATGAGGTCATGTTATTAGTTGAGTAACATGATAGACAAACATCCGACCGTTATATCGTAATGAGATCTAGTTACTAAGTTCACCATTGATGATAAAACACAGAGAACCTCGCAACCTGATCCTTTGACTGTGAGGTAATGTAAATCACCATTCTAGAAGAAGCTTAGATGGTTATCAAGAATCATCTCGTAACAGGGTGATCAAAAAGGTGCCACTCAGGTTTTACGAAGGAATGCGTAGAGAAGTACATATCAAGACCAGGATTTGTCTAGTCCATGTAACGGACAGATACATGAGGCCATCTCGGTGACATTGCATTAATGAAGCTTGCAAGCATGTGACTAGGTCACGGAATGCAACGACACGAGAACGAGAAAACAAGTTTCATCGGTAACGAGATCGAACTAAGGTATAGAGATACCGAAGATCAAGTCTCGGATGAATTAGGTATCGTATGACAAAGGGAATGGGGAACGACTATCTCACGGTTCGAGCGATTGTATTCGTGAAACGCACGGGGGTCACATGGCCATCCAGGTCCCTCTTTTGATCATTGATATGAGAGTGGTCTTTATCATGTCCGGAGTGTTTCCGAACCGAAGGATGTCACGCTTAAGGGTAGGGACACTTAGGGTAGATGAGGCATCGTATGAGAAATAGAGAGAGAGACCGGAATAGTTTCGGTAACATCCGATAGAGATCGGAAAAGGGTCCGGAAGATGTTCCGGAAAATATTAAATATATTTTTTATTTTATTTTTGAAGGCACTATATTGCTAATGGGCCTCACCTGAAGGGAGGTCCAAATGGGCAAGGCGCCTAGGGAGTGGGGGCCATCCGGCCTAGGGCTAGTGGGCTGCCCCAGTGGGGCCCACCTAGGGCCGACGGCTGCCCCATGGTGGCTGGCGAGTGTGGGCATTAGTCCCACACCGCCTGGCCCCTAGGTGGTGCGCCCCCCCTCCCACTATATAAAGGGGTCCCCCTTCCCCTTGGAAGACACCCCATTCCTCTCATTCTCTCTCTCTCATCTGCTGAGGGCTTCCCCGTAATATTAGGGAGGACTTCATAGTTGAGTTCTCCACCTTCACACTACCGTCGTGTGATCGGCGATCCGGCATCTACTTCTTCAGCTGCTCGGTTGGATCGGAGTCCGGTTGACGTCCCCTACACCGGACATGTGACGAACTTCGGAGGCACCACACTTGGGGTGCTGCTCGTCTTCATCAATATACGCCTTCCTGCATAAGGCGTGCCTCTCTCTGCAAAGGTATGGATACTGTATTCCTTCTCCGTTACTTATGTCTACATAGTATAGATCCTGGTATTAGTGTTCGAGTAGAGAGAAATTTTTTGTTTTCTGCTACGAAACCCTTCAGTGGTATCAGAGCGGGTCTATGGGTAGACATGTCGTACAGATAGAACACATAGCAATATGTGGGCATTGATTCTCTAGTTGCTACCCTCTTTTAGTGTTATTGTTCATATCGCGGCACTATTTGATGAAGCGGACCCCAACCGACCTCACGTGGTGATTCACGAGACTGGTCCACATATCAAAGTGGATTAGGGGGTGTCTGTCCCTCTATAGTAGTTGGTATGGCATTGACACTGGAGGGCCCTGAAAAGGGAAGAAGAACGACAACCATTGAATCCATGTTGTGGCTCAACGTTCGTAGGTGGGAAAGGGTTCTACTACGAAAGCCCTAAATCCGCGTAAAACATGCAATAGTTAATATAGAAGCGTCTATCTTCATTATTGCATATGGGCAAGTATTATAACATGGCAATGACAAGTTTGTGAAAATCTCATTGAAGCGGTTGATAATGATCATGGAGCTATAACCATGTCATAGCACTTCGCGTTAGAAGCATTACTTATTATGCTAGTATACTTACTAGACGGTAGCATGATAAGATAATCCCTCGTAGTATTCCAGTTATCGTATTCCCCTTGTGTATGCACCACCAAGAAAGTTCTTCGATATGAGGCCGGTCGTGATGATCGGGGGTCAGACATATCTACGTTCGCATACAGTGGGTGCAAGCCATGTTGCACTGCGAATACACATGAGTTAGAACTAGCGAGCCTAGCACGTTAGAGAGACGTGGCCTCGGAATACAAGATACCGAAAGGTCGAGCATGAGTCACATAGTTGATGTGATCGACATTAGGGAATGTCCACCTTTGATATTGCACTGATGGCCGTGATGATCGGGGGAGGTGTAGGGGATAGGGATCATGTGATCACTAAACGAGTAGAGGGATGTTCGTTTAAGTGGGAGTTCCTTTATTAAAATTTGAACTCATTATTATGAACATAGTCTAAACACTTTGCAAATCCTTTGTAGATGTCTCGCCCACCCACCTTCAACCTAAGCACTTTCCTCGAGAAGGACAAGCTAAAAACTGATGGAACCAACTTCACCGCCTGGTTCCGCAATCTTAGGATCCTCCTAGTCCCCTACAAGCTGACTTATGTCATCGAGGTTGAGCTTCCGGCTAAGCCTGCTGATTCCGCCTCTCAGGACGAAAAGAATGTCTGGCAGTCCAAGGCGGACGATTTCTCCCTCATCCAGAGTGGAATGCTCTATGCCATGGAGCCGGAGCTTCAAAAGCATTTTGAGAAGATGAATGCTTTTGAGATCATTGAGGATCTCAAAGCCGTCTTTGCTCTACAGGCTCGTGCAGAGAGGTATGATGCTTCCGAGCTCTTCTTCTTGTTGGGACACGTAGAGATAAACAAAACTTTTCCCTACGCGGTGATCCCAAGATCCAGCTCAGGTAGAAGGCCATGAGGATTACCACTAGACGCGCAGTTACGGAATTGATGAAGCACGTCGCTTGATGCAGTGCAGTACTCGCGATCCGTTCCGATTCCACGATCCACGATCCGTACTTTCTTCACGATCATCGAAGTGTTGAACGTACAGCACCTCCGCCGGTATCCACACGTACGAGGAGGAGCGCCGGCGATGGACTGCTAGGTCCGGTACGGCGGCGACAGGACGGACTGGGGCTAGGGTTTCCAACACATGGAGTGACCTAACCTTGTACTCTAAGCACCTGTGCCCCAGCTTATATAGGGAGTGAAAGTGGGCTCCACTCTCTTGTGGCCCATTCACTAAAAGGCCTATATTAGCCACTGCAAGTCTCACTTGCTGACTAAGTCCATGTCTCTATTTGGGTCCAACCCAAATAGGTTTCCTATTTGGGTCTAACCCAAACTTGCTCCCGCTCTTAAGTGTGTGACCCGACAGGCTCATGGTAACCCGGACACGATTCCGAGTCTCACTCGTGATCGATCAGTTGGTAGCGGCTCCTAGCAGAACGTGCCAACTCCCAAGTACCAATAAGTCATGACGACATACCTTCCAATGCAACTTTCGTCTGAGTCCCTTTTGCCTCACGATATACCTTGTCGGACTATAGGCGAATGATCATTATCCCTTAAATAGTCTGAATCTCTTTCTCGATCTGAGATAAGTGGTTCATCCGACTAACTCTTAGTCGGCTGCCTCGGTTAACACTTATCCGAGACGCGCATGGCCATGCTTTCCGAATCATATCTTTCGAGAGGGCCCAGAGAATATCTCTCTGGATGGAGGGGCAAAATCCCGTCTTGGTTATTCACATCACGCAGCTTGATTCTCAGTCAACCCGAACTCCGCCTTTATAACTGCCCAGTGACGGAACAACGTTTGACAGAACCTAAGTCGGTGATCCTCAACTCGGATTGTGCAATAACCTCAGGTCTAAGGATTACATTGATTGAGACATGCAAATGACGACTTGTTCGTTGCATCTCAATATGGGTCAGTCCGACTCGCTAAACACTTTAGCTGAATCCGTGTAAGTCGGAATAGCATCCCCATGCCCATGACAAGTGGAACCTAGTCATCTGTCGACTTTCACATTGGTCTAAGTTGTGTGTCCAGCACAACCTCAATGACCAGGGACAATTAGTATGAACAACATGAATATATAGTTCCACAATCAGATCATATATTCGATGATACATATCAGCAGTTCATACATGGACCATAACCTTATGAATACATTGGGAATGACATCATACATGATTGCCTCTAGGGCATATTCCCAACACTTCTCTGCTAAAATGGAAGAGCACAGCAGTATTAGTGAGCACGTGGTCAAAATGTCTGGCTACGTTAAGCGCCTAAACCCACTGGATTGCAAAATCCTGGAGGAACTCGCTATAGGTAGGGTACTGCACTCGCTGCCCCCTAGCTATAAGAGTTTTGTGACGAACTACAACATGCAAGGGATGACTAAGACCCTTGCTGAGGTGTTCGCCATGCTCAAAACTGTTGAGGTTGAAATCAAGAAGGAGCACACGGTGTTGATGGTCAACAAGACTACCAACTTTAAGAAACCGGGGTAAAAGGGAGAAGGCAAGGGCAAGAAGTCTAAGAGGGATGGCAGGTTTGCTCCTAGCACCTCAAAGATTGCAAAACCTGGCCCTAAGCCCAGCACTTCGTGCTTCTACTGCAAAGGGGATGGGCACTGGAAACGCAACTTCCCTAAGTACCTTGAAGACAAGCGAGCTGGCAAGATAGCTTTCCCGGACAAAGGTATATATGATATACATGTTATTGATGTATTCCTTACAAGCGCCAGGAGTAACACCTGGGTATTTGATACCGGATCTGTTGCTCACATTTGTAACTCTCAGCAGGATCTGCAGAGTAGGAGGCGCCTGAGGAAGGACGAGGTGACGATGCGCGTTGGCAATGGTTCGAGAGTCGAAGTGATGGCCGTCGGCACCCTGCATCTCTGTCTACCGTCAGGATTATTGTTGGTTTTGAATAAATGCTATTATGTACCCGCACTAAGTATGAATATTGTGAGTGGGTCTTGCTTGTTGCAAGACCATTATTCGTTTAAATCAAGAACAAATGGTTGTTCAATTTATATGAATGATGTTTTCTATGTTCATGCTCATGTATGTGATGGTTTATTCCTACTTGATCTTGATTATGATACACACATCCAGAGTGTTGATGCTAAACGTTGTAAGAACAGTGACAATAATTCCATGTACATATGGCATTGCCGTCTTGGTCATATTGGCATAAAGCGCATGAAGAAGCTTAATTCAGAAGGGCTTCTTGGATCATTGGATTTCGAATCTCTTGATACATGTGAGCCATGCCTCATGGGCAAGATGACCAAGACACCATTCTCCGGTATAGTGGAGAGAGCTATAGACCTACTTGGGATCATACATACAGATGTATGTGGACCAATGAGTGTCTCAACACGCAATGGTTATCGTTATTTTGTTACCTTTACTGACGACTTGAGCAGATATGGATATATCTACTTGATGAAGCATGAGTCTGAAACCTTTGAAAAGTTCAAGGAATTTCAGAAAGAGGTAGAGAATCAACTTAACAAGAAAATCAAGAACCTTCGATCGGATCGAGGAGGCGAGTATTTGAGTTATGAGTTTAACATGCACTTGAAGGACTGTGGGATTATCCCACAGCTTACGCCAGCCGGAACACCACAGCATAATGGTGTGTCGGAACGTCATAACCGGACCCTATTGGATAGTGTACGGTCCATGATGTCTTTAACTGATTTGTCTATGTCTTTTTGGGGATACGCGTTAGAAACCGCCGCTTTTATTTTGAACCGAGCACCATCCAAATCTGTGGAGACAACCCCATATGAGATATGGTATGGGCAGAAGCCAAAGTTGACCTTTCTGAAAGTTTGGGGATGTGAGGCGTATGTTAAGAAACTGCAACCTAACAAACTCGAACCCAAATCGGAAAAATGTATCTTTGTAGGATATCCATGGGAAACTATTGGATATACCTTCTACAATCAGGCCGAAGGCAAAACGCTTGTCGCAAAAACCGGCACCTTTCTCGATAAAGAGTTTCTTGCAAAAGGGGTGAATGGAAGGAAAATTGAGTTAGATGAAATTGTTGACCCTTCTCTCCGTATTCCGAGTAGCGCAACGGAAGCTGTTCCAAAACTGCTCTCCAACATGGAGGAAGAACCTACTGATACTGATCAAAACAATGACATCGAGACTCCTGAGGTTCGCAGGTCTACAAGGGTTCGTGCCACTCCAGATTGGTACAGTAGCCTTGTAATGTCTGTCATCTTAGATGATCAGGATGAACCTGCAAACTACAAAGAAGCTATGGATAGTGCTGACTCCGAGAAATGGCTAGAAGCCATGAAATCCGAAATAGGATCCATGCATGAAAACCAAGTTTGAACCTTGGTGGATCTTCTAGAGGGTCGCAAGGCTGTGGAAAATAAATGGATCTTTAAGAAAAAGATAGATGCAAATGGTAATGTAACCATTCACAAAGCTCGACTTGTCGCAAAGGGTTTTCGACAAATCCAAGGAGTTGACTACGACGAGACTTACTCTCTCGTAGTGATGCTTAAGGCTGTCAGGATTTTAATAGCAATTGCTGCACATTTTGACTATGAAATTTGGTAGATGGATGTCAAGACCGCATTCCTCAATGGTCATATTGATGAAGAGTTGTATATGATGCAACCGGAAGGTTTTGTTGATCCTAAGGATGCTGGAAAGGTATGCAAGCTCCAACGGTCCATTTATGGGTTGAAGCAAGCATCTCGGAGCTGGAACCAACGTTTTGATCAAGTGATCAAGAGTTTTGGATTTGTCCAAAACCAACAAGAGTTTTGTGTTTACAAGAAAGAGAGTGGGAGCTCGGTAGTTTTCTTAGTAGTATATGTGGATGACATATTACTCATGGGAAACGATGTGGATCTTATGAATAGCGTGAAAGCGTATTTAAGCAACCAATTTTCCATGAAGGATCTAGGTGAAGCAACATACATATTAGGAATCAAGATCTATAGAGATAGATCAAGGCACCTAATAGCATTAAGTCAGAGTACTTACATAGATAAGATTTTGAAGAGGTTCAAAATGGAAAACACCAAGAGGGGTTTTACACCTATGGTGAAGAATTACAACTTGAGTGTGACTCAATGTCCTGTAACGGACAATGATAGAGAGAAGATGTCTGACGTCCCCTATGCTTCTGCAATAGGATCTATCATGTATGCAATGCTTAGTACCCGACCTGATGTGGCATTGGCTCTTAGTTTGGCGAGCCGATATCAGAGTAATCCAGGACCGGATCACTGGACAGCTGTGAAAAATATCCTAAAGTATCTAAGAAGAACAATGGATATGTTCCTAATCTATGGAGGAAATGATGAAGCTCTAAACGTAACAGGTTACGTAGATGCGAGCTGGAATTCAGATCATGATGACTCGAAGTCTCAAACAAGATTTGTTTTCTTGGTGAATGGTGGGGCGGTAAGCTGGAAAAGCAAGAAGCAGCCGGTGGTGGCACAATCTTCAATGGAGTCTGAATACATTGCTGCAGCTGATGCATCAAATGAAGCTGTTTGGCTAAGGAATTTCGTCATTGAACTAGGAGTTTTTCCCAATGCTCAGGACCCCGTGACAATCTATTGTGATAACACGGGAGCTATTGCAAATGCAAGGGAATCAAGAACTCATTCCATGGACAAACACATCAAGCTTAGATTTCACGTCATCCAACAGATTGTTGACGAAGGTGAAGTCAAGATTTGCAAAGTAGATATGGAACTGAATGTGGCAAATCCTTTGACTAAAGCTCTCCAACATGACAAGCACGAACAACACTGAGATTCCATTGGTGTTACGTTCCTGCCTATTGTAAACTAGTTTTGTATACTCTAGTGCAAGTGGGAGACTGAAGGAGTTATGCCCTAGAGGCAAATAATAAAGTGTATTATTTGATATATCTCCTGTATGTTCATAATATGTTTCATACTGTGCTATAACTGTGTTAATACGAAACATTAATACACGTGTGGTATGTAAACAAACCGTGTCTCTAGTTACCTATAGTGAACTAGTTCATTGGTCATGAGGATGGTCTGTGTTTCAAGATCATGGGCATTTATGCCAACTGACAATGAGGTCATGTTATTAGTTGAATAACATGATAGACAAACATTCGACCATTATATTGTAATGAGATCTAGTTACTAAGTTCACCATTGATGATAAAACACAGAGAACCTCGCAACCTGATCCTTTGACTGTGAGGTAATGCAAATCACCATTCTGGAAGAAGCTTAGATGGTTATCAAGAATCATCTCGTAACAGGGTGATCAAAAAGGTGCCACTCAGGTTTTACGAAGGAATGCGTAGAGGAGTACATATCAAGACCAGGATTTGTCTAGTCCATGTAACGGACAGATACATGTGGCCATCTTGGTGACGTTGCATTAATGAAGCTTGCAAGCATGTGACTAGGTCACGGAATGCAACGACATTGAACGAGAAAACAAGTTCATCGGTAACGAGATCGAACTAAGGTATAGAGATACCAAAGATCAAGTCTCAGATGAATTAGGTATCGTATGACAAAGGGAATGGGGAACGACTATCTCACGGTTCGAGCAATTGTATTCGTGAAACGCACGGGGGTCACATGGCCATCCAGGTTCCTCTATTGATCATTGGTATGAGAGTGGTATCTATCATGTCCGGAGTGTTTCCGAACCGAAGGATGTCATGCTTAAGGGTAGGTACGCTTAGGGTAGATGAGGCATCGTATGAGAAATAGAGAGAGAGACCGGAATAGTTTCGGTAACATCTGATAGAGATCGGAAAGGGGTCCGGAAGATGTTCCGCAGTGAAGGAATAATATAATATGTGTATTTGAATGTTAATTGGAGATTTAATATTAAATATATTTTTTATTTTATTTTTGAAGGCACTATATTGCTAATGGGCCTCACCCGAAGGGAGGCCCAAATGGGCAAGGCGCCTAGGGAGTGGGGGCCAGCCGGCCTAGGGCTAATGGGCCGCCCTAGTGGGGCCCACCTAGGGCCGGAGGCTGTCCCATGGTGGCCGGCGGGTGTGGGCATTAGTCCCACATCGCCTGGCCCATGGGTGGTGCACCCCCTCTCCCACTATATAAAGGGGTCCCCCTTTCCCTTGGAAGACACCCCATTCCTCTCATTCTCTCTCTCTCTCTCATCTGCTGAGGGCTTCCCTATAATATTGGGGAGGACTTCGTAGTTGAGTTCGCCACCTTCACACTACCGTCGTGTGATCGGCGATCCAGCATCTACTTCTTCCGCTGCTCGGCTGGATCAGAGTCCGGTTGACGTCCCCTACACCGGACGTGTGACGAACTTCAGAGGCACCACACTTGGGGTGCTGCTCGTCTTCATCAATATACACCTTCATGCGTAAGGCATGCCTCTCTCTGCAAAGGTATGGATACTGTATTCCTTATCCGTTACTTATGTCTACATAGTATAGATCCTGGTATTAGTGTTCGAGTAGATAGAAATTTTTTGTTTTCTGCTATGGAACCCTTCAAGTAAATCGCGCACGGTACTGGCGGCTTAGCAACCGGATTGTCTTAAGCTAGTTGCGAGGCTAGGACGCCCGATCTGCTGTGTCTTCTCTCTGTTTTTCATGTGGGATGCCTCGGGCTTTTGCTCTTTCTAGCCGGACAGCCGGGTTGCGGTCTATAGCTGACACGAAGAGTGGGCCTCTGACATCATCGCACACTACTCAATCGGTTTGTTGACTTATCAGGTTCGGCTAGCCGGCAAGCCCCCGGGTAGGGGTTTCCGGAGCCAGAAAATCACCAAAAAATAGGTACCAACACATTTCTAGCAAGGAGCCCCCGAGCATCTCACAGGGGTCCGCATTTTCATTCATAGGGTTTGCGGGATACATACACTGTCTGTCGACTAGGTGTAAAACAGGCGCAGTAAGGCCATGTTCCAGGGACGCTCGGTCTCCTCGTCCGATTTGTCCATCTTGTTCTTGCACGGCTTCTACGCATCGATGAGGTAGTAAGAGTCGTTGGGCAGCGCTCGGCTGATGATGAAGGGGCCCTCCCAAGGTGGCGATAGCTTGTGCATGCCCTTCGTGTCTTGCACCAGCCGGAGGACCAGGTCGCCCTCGCGGAACGCGACTGGGCGGATCCGGCCTGAATTGTAGCGGCGTAGTCGTTGCTGGTACAGGGCCGATCTGGACAATTCCAACTCGCGGGCCTCCTCCAGGAGGTCCACACCTTCCTCCCGCGCCTCTTGGTTGGCCTTTTCGTCATAGAGGAGCTTGCGCGGGGAGTCGAACTCGATATCCGCGGATGTCGTGGTGGTGTCACGGCAGATGCCATGGATAGGCTAAAGGTGGGGACTAATATGCGCTAGGGGAATCCAAGGAGGGATAGTAGAGTGATTCTCTACACCGAAGCCTTGTATTTATGCTCAGTCTCCCAGATTACAAGTGCTCCTCGAGCTGTATCATCAAGAGGAGGAAGAAGAAACTCTCTTACTCTTGCCTACTAACTAGCCCAAGAACCCTAGATCTACTAGTGTTTTCCTTGCTATGTCTCAGAAAAGACACAACCTCCCCCAAATCCAACCCTTTACCAGAACCCCAACCCCCCCCATTATATAGAGGTGGTTCGGTCCTGGCCTAGGGCATACGTGGAGGCATATTCCCGGAATATGCCTCCTCCCAAAGTAGTAACCCGACAGGGGTGCTTTTCCCCCGCGTCACTTGCTTTAACGACGTTGCCTCTGTGGCGCCCGCGTCAGCCGACGTGAGCGTCGTCACCCTTGTCGACCATGATCCGGTGGTCCTGCCCTTGCTTTATTCGCTCATCCAGTACGCACCGGGCCTTCTTTTTGACCAGAGAGATTCCTTCCTTCTCCTAGAAGCCAAACGAGGATCCGGATCACAGTTGATCCGGCCACACCTGTTCCTGCATATGAGCTAAACAAGTGTCTCCGACTTACTCCTTGAGTCGGACGAGATAATGTTAGACGACCCCCTGGTCCGGGTTACTCCGTGATCCGACCTGCCTTGGGGTGACTCGGCCAGCATCCGCTTTGACCTTACCGACCGTCGGCTAACTCGGACCTTATACCCCGGAGTGACCCTACCCGGGGTTATCCCCCCAACATTAGTCCCCGAAGCTGGTGCGGCCTCAGCGGCCTTGGTCGCTAAGGCCACATAAGGTTCATTCGTATCTAACCTTCGGATGTTTATTTCCGGGTTAACTTTTTGTCTCGGATTATGTGGATTTACATTCCCTTCGCACGCTCCAAGTTTTCACTTGCCGGCCGGGTCACCACTTTGGCTCGGATCCTATGCTTTTACTTTCCCTCTGCACAGTTCAAGTTTTCACTTGCCGGCCGGGTTACCATCGTGGCTCGGATCCGGGCCTTACTTCCTTCTCTCGTACGCCAACCCACGTAACGGTTAATCATTATGTTGCCTTGTTTTAAGGGCCTGCGCAGTAACCGCCACAGTAAATGTCAGTGATTACTGTGCGGGGGTTACGTCACGTCTGTCTCCTCGTTTACCGCGACTGCACGTCGTGTCATGGGATCACATTTACTCTGTGGCTCCCAGTGTGGCTTCTCTCTGATTGGTCAATGCTGGCGATACACGGCCACACCGTGTGGTTTTCCAGCATAGCACGATCCCACTCGTTGATGACTGAGGGCGGTTAAATAGGGGAGGGGCACTCTCCTTAGAACTTTTCCATCTCCGCGCCCCCTCGCCCGCTCCTCTTCTTCTTCCTCGCAACCGCGCCGCCACCAGTGCCTGTTGCAGCAGCGCCGCCGCCGCACTTTCTCCGTTTCTCCGCACCGTAATCACCGCTGCGCCTCTATTTAGCCACGGGTCCTCGTCAGTCTAGACCGCAGAGCCCCGCTGCCGCCAGCTCCAGTGAGGACACCGGAATTGAGATGACGGAGGAGGAGCTCATCGTCGTTGAACAGGAGATGGAGGAGGACGCCAGCGCGGCGAACCGCGGCGCGTGGGCCGGCTCCTGGGTATGCGAGGACGACATCGCCTGGCTCTACCGGACCCGGCGCATTCCTGCCGGCGTCGCCGCTCGTCTCCTCTCCTCGGAGTTGGCCCCCTCACCCAATCCGGGTGAATTTGTTGTTTTCTTATCCCATTTCCAACGAGGATTTGGGCTTCCAGTGAGTGATTTCTTCCGGGACTGGATCCGGACCTATCACCTACAACCACATCATCTCCCGACGAAAGCCATCACCTCTCTGTTCGCTTTCGTTTCTTCGATCGAGGGCTACACCGGGCTATGGCCTACGAAGGATCTGTGGATCCGGTTCTTTGGCCTCTGCTGCAACGTCGTCCCCAACATCCACGTCGAGTCGGAGGACAAGCAGCTAACTCAGTTCGGAGCTGCCTCAATCTCGCCCCGGAGGTATTCAATCTTTCCCCGGGTCACCGGGTTTGACTCCTGCAAAGGGTGGGCTCGGACCTTCTTCTACGTCCGGAACGAAGGCACGGAAGATTTGATCCGGTTGCTGCCCTATGCTCCGGGTCCCCCTGACACGGATTTCTGGGAGGAGGTTGCCAGGAAACCTACGGCTCTGGCCAACCAAGTGAACAAAAGGTTTGCGGAGCTGAAGAAGCTCGGATTGCGCAACGAGGATGCCATGATCACATTTGTGCGCAACCGAATCTCTCCCCTTCAGCGGCGCACTCACAAGTTGTGCCATATGAGCTTTAGTCGCGACCCCAACCGAACCTCCTCATTCGAGTTGAGCAATACCGAGATCCTCCGCCGGGTCAAGGCTCTTTTCACCACCCATAAGGACTTCTCCGCCGAATGGACGTGGGGAATCGAGCATTACTGCCGTGATAGGCTCCCTCCCGCGGTAAGCTTCGCGGGGTAAACTTATTTCGGATCAATTTCATGTCGGCTCTTATCACATTCTTGACTTTGCTCCACGAGGATCCTCCCCTTGCCACGGGCGAGCCTGTTCCGGTGGCGTCAAAGAAGAAGCGCGGATCCACGTCGAGTTCTTCTTCCGAACCTTCTCAGCCTTCCAAAAGGCAAAAGAACGCCGGAGATAAGACTGCCTCCAAACGGGTAGGCAAAGCCCCGGCAAGGAGGGCCCGGAAACCTAAGGAGGCTGAGACCTCAGATGCGTAAGTTCTTTTTTCACTGCGCAACACACTTCTCCCTGCTTCGGGGTAATTTCACTCCTGACATTATTTTCTCTTGCAGGGCTCCTGTGGAGGTCCCTCAGAGCGGATCGAGCATCTCCTCTCCTCTTCGCTCTAGTCCTTCCCCTCCCCGTGACGACGAGTCACGCCCGCTGAGCCCTATTCTGGAGGGCTCTGCGGCCGCTCCGGGTTCCGCAGTACCTCCTTCAGAGGGAAGCGACCTCGGATCGGGAGGAGTCGGATCGGCCGAGGCAACGGCGTCCGGCGCTTCGACATTGCCGCAACCAGCAACAACTAAGTCTACCGCAACTCCAGCACCAGCAGCAGCTCCAGCACCAGCCACTGAACCAGCGCCTGTCCCGGTTCCGAAGAAACCAACAGCAGCTCCAGCGCCAGCCACCAAAGCTCCTGCGCCAAGTTCATCTGCCTCGTCCGAGTCATCTCAAGCTCGGCGAGGACCCACTCCAGCGGCTTCCAAGGGCAAATCCACTATGCTCACTTCCTCCCAGCAGGCCAAAGGCAAATCCACCTCCGCCGAGGCTGGGCAGCGAACCTTGTCGTTGATGCTTCCAAAGAAATCACCAGCAGCGACGGATCCTCCTGCCGAGCCAGCTGATTCACAGCAGATGGTTCTTCACACTAGCCTGGCTCTTGCCCTGATTGAGAGGAAAGAAGCTCACGCCAAGGGCTTGGTGGCGCCTCACATGCCCACTGGCGAACGGTACCCTCCGAGCCTCATCGAGTTTGTCATGAACTGGAATAAGGCGGAGTTCGTCTACAACGACGATCTCTCGGAAAAGTTCGGCCCAGCTGAATTTTCCGCTCAGATGAATACCGCCGCCAAGGCCATTAACCTCGCTAGGCGTATGATGGAGGTACGTCGTTTCTTCTGTACATGCTGTAGATAATAACCATTAGTCCCCGACCCTCCGGCGGAGTAACTTGTTACTCGGTCGGATGCTCCTTCGAAGATCAACGTAGCTGCATGTAAACTTCGAATATGCACATACGTAGAGCCGGGTTAAGTTCCGCTTGGCCCGGATCTCGTACACTTCGAATATGTACACACCTAGAGTCGGGTTTAGTTCCGCTTGGCCCGGATCTCGTACACTTTGAATATGCACACACCTAGAGCCGGGTTAAGTTCCGCTTGGCCCGGATCTTGTACACTTCGAATATGCACACACCTAGAGCCGGGTTTAGTTCCGCTTGGCCCAGATCTCGTACACTTCGAATCTGCACACACCTAGAGTCGGGTTAAGTTCCGCTTGGCCCGGATCTTGTACACTTCGAATATGCACACACCTAGAGCCGGGTTAAGTTCCGCTTGGCCCGGATCTTGTACACTTCGAATATGCACACACCTAGAGCCGGGTTAAGTTCCGCTTGGCCCGGATCTTGTACACTTCGAATATGCACACACCTAGAGCCGGGTTAAGTTCCGCTTGGCCTGGATCTTGTACACTTCGAATATGCACCGAACTAACTTTACACGTCTGTGCCTTTGTCAGGTAACTACCAACCGTCGGAGCGCCGAGTTTCAGCGCTGCTTGATACCCATAAGACCTTGCGCGCAAAACACGTTGCACTTGGCGCGGAGCATGAAAAGAGGGGCAATTTCCTCTCTTAACACCTCACTGCTTCGTTTGTTTCTGCCGGACTAACCTCCTTATTCGGTTTTTTGCAGCTGGGGTGGAGGCTGAAAACAAGATTATGCGGAAAAACTTGGAGGAAATCCGAGGTATGTCCCCTTTCGGCCAACATCACTGTGTTTTCCATTCTTTCTTTTTCTTGGCTCGGCAAACATTCACTCCTCGGCTTTGCCGGGTCCACACACCATTTCAGCATCGCTTGAGGATAGTGTGCCCGTGCCTGATATAATGCTGCATTTTCTCGAACAAGCAGGACAGCATCAAGTCGAGCTGAAGAAGAAGGACGATGAGCTTGCCCTCCTCCGGACCAAGGATGGCGAGATAGCCAAACTCAAGGCCGAGATGGAGAAGATGAAGGCTCAACACAAAACCGAGCTCCAGAAAGTTGGCCAGAACTTCATCGAAGAGCGTGAACGCTTCACCCTCCAGATCTCCAAGGACCAGGAGCTGCTCAAGGAATCCGAAGTCCGGCTTGGGTCGGCGCTTGCTGAGCTTGAACAACTTCGCCAGAGACGTGATAGTTGTATCAAGGAGTTAACCCGGATCCATCGCCATATCTCATGTAAGTTTCTTCTCCTTGCCCGACGTAGTTTTCCGGGTTAGCTTATGCCTTTGCTTCAGCATCCTCCCTTTCCTTATTTCCAAATGACTTTCCGGAGGGTACTGCCATTGCCAGTGCTGCCGTTGCCAAATTCCGCCAAGAGAGGGGTACTCCCATCGCTCCTGATGGTGAGAGCATCCCCTTAGACATGGAGGACCTGTTGGTTAGCGTGTCAGCCCGGGTGGAAACTATCAAGAACTATGGAAAAGATCTCCTCGACGTTGCGGTCCGGATCTTCAACACATTCTGGCCAAGCAAGGACGCTCCGGAAAGGATCACACTTCTTGCGGAAAAACTAATGGAGATTGAGACTCAACTTGACCTCTGGAGGGAATCCGTCGGGTGTGCCGCGGTAGATACCCTTCTCCATCATATCCTTTCATGGTACGAGAAAATCGATCTGAGCCTCCTCACCCGTCGGCGCACCAGATCCAAATGGACCGATGATCCGGAGTGGGTAGCTCGGCGCCAGGCTTGCGCCTACAGCCTCATCGAATATTCTCCAGTCCATGACTGGGTTGAGGGGCCGAGCTTTCTGGAATCCGGCGAGGAGGAGCAGATGGAGAACGTGGAGGATGGGTCGGGCGATGACGGAGAAGATGCTCCTTCAAACATTGAAGACAGTGATGATGACGCCGAACTTCCTCCTCCTGCCGCTCCTTAGTTGAAAAAACTCGGAAATTTATCAGATCCCCGGTATGCCGGGTGCAATTGTATACTGAATACATAATATTTTGCTACTATGCTTGTATGCCGGATTAACTTGGGCGTAGTCCCCGGGTTTCATTTTCTTGTTCATCCAATTCTCCGGCTCGATCCGTGTCTACCTTGATTCGGTTTTACGACTTACGAACCCGATCCTCAAGAATCGTTTTAACAATACTGAGAAACTTTGAAGCTTGGCTCAAGATAATTCAACATAATAGCGTGAAAATAAATACGGGGTTAGTCCGAAAAAACAAATGTTAGCTGGAATAGGATCGTTTCCTTAGTAGTTTTTCATGTGCTACGCAATTCCAAACTTGTTCCCTTGCTCGCCATGAGGCCAATTCTTGTTGGACAGCAGCAAGTCGAAGGGTTGGGTTTTTGGTGCTCCCACATTACTAACCCGGGTTAAGCGAAACGAGTCATTCCAGCTAACGCATAAAAAGTAACAACAATCATTTATTAAGGCAGTCCCCGAGTTACTGCTCGAGGCTCCGCTATTTCATTGATAAGACCATTGCCGACATACATACCGACATATGAGGATGACTTGGGTACATACACTCTTTGGCTAGGTGTAGAAGGGGCGAAGTAGTGCTACATTCCACGGTCGCTTGGATTCCTCTCCGGACCTGTCCGCCTTGTTCCTTTCCTGTGGCTTTGCATCTATGAGGTAGTAAGAGTCATTGTGCAATGCTTTGCTCACGATAAATGGTCCTTCCCATGGGGGGATAATTTATGCATGCCGGTGGTACGCTGTACCAACAGGAGCACCAGATCGCCTTCCCGAAAGACTCGGGGGCACACTTTCCGGCTATGATAGCGTCAGAGATTTTGCTGGTATATGGCGGATCTAGACAGTGCCAGTTCTCTCGCTTCTTCCAGCAGATCAACATCATTTTGCCGGCCTTCTTGCACTTCGTCTTCTGTGTATTGGGTGACCCTAGGCGAATCATGCTCTATGTCGGCTGGTAATACAGCTTCTGCCCCATATACCAGAAAAAACGGCGTGTAGCCTGTTGATCGATTCGGAGTTGTTCTTAAACTCCACAATACCGCTGGTAGTTCTTCTATCCAGCACCCCGCTGATCTTTGCAGCGGCTCAATGAGCCGGGGTTTGATCCCGCATAGCACTAATCCGTTGGATCTTTCCACTTGTTCGTTCGATGCGGGGTGGGCTACCGAGGCTACGTCGAGTCGGGTTTTCTTGTTTCGGCAAAAGCGCGCAAATGCTCCTTCCGCGAAATTCATTCCATTGTCAGTTATAATGTTGTGTGGATAACCGTATCTTAAGATGATGTCTTTGAGAAATGTCACGGTCGTAGCTCCGTCACATTTTCTTATAGGCTTCACTTTGATCCATTTTGTAAACTTGTCCACCATGACCAGAATGTGCGTCATGTTCCCTTTTGCTGGTTTGAACGGACCAACCATATCCAAGCACCACACAGCAAATGGCCATGTAATTGGTATGGTCTTGAGTTCCGACATAGGCATATGTGTCTTGGTGGCGTACCTTTGGCAACCATTGCATTTTCTCACCAGATCTTCTGCTTGCTCCAAAGCGCTTGGCCAATAAAATCCATGCCGGAATGCCTTTGCCACTAAGGCTCGGGATGAGGCGTGATGCTCGCATTCTCCTTGGTGTATATCTCGGAGGACGCCAAGTCCTTCTTCCGGATCAACACACCGCTGGAGGACACTGGTTACACTCCGTTTGTATAGCTCGGAATTGATGATTGTGTAAGCTTTGGCTCTCCTCTGAGTTTGCCTGGCTAGCACTTCCTCAGTGGGTAACGTTCCATCTTTCAAGAACTGGTATATAGGCAGTGCCCAAGTTGGTACTGCTCGCGCAGGGAACATCTCCTCATCAATTTCCATCCGATCCACCGGCATAACTTCAGCCGGATCACGCTGAACAGTCCCCGGGTCTGGCGAGGTAGTCCCCGGGGTTGCCGAGGTAGTGCCCGGGTTCGGCGTACTACCTCCCACGTCAATGTCCATGGGCTCAGCTCCGGGTTCCGCGGTTTCCGGGACATAAATTGAGTCGGTTCCTGGGGACGGCCTGATAGATGGCTTTCTGAGGTGCTCCAATGCAACGCCCGGTGGAATTGCCTGTCGGGTCGAGCCGAGCTTCGACAGCATGTCGGCAGCTTTGTTTTCCAGGCGAGGTACATGATGAAATTCACATCCCTCAAAGTAACCCGAGATTTTCTGCACATGAAATCTGTATAGTGCCATGTTTGGATCCAGGGCGTCCCACACTCCGGAGACTTGCTGTATTACTAGATCCGAGTCGCCAAAGCAGATTATCCGACGTATGCCAATTTCCTTTGCCACTTTGAGACCATGCACAAGAGCCTCGTATTCAGCGACATTGTTCGATGCCGCGAAATGGATCTGCAATACGTACTTGAGCTGATCCTTTTTTGGCGAGGTAAGCACAACCCCGGCACCTAATCCAGTTTTGGTCTTCGATCCGTCAAAATGCATCCTCCAGTAGTTCGGATCTGGTGGTGGTGGTTCGTATTGTACCTCGGCCCAATCCACGAAAAAGTCCGCTACAGCCTGGGACTTGATCGCTTCTCTTCTATCATACTGGGGCGCGTATGGTGCTAGCTCAATTGCCCATTTCGCAATTCTGCCGTTCGCATCTTTGTTACCCATTATCTCGGATATGGGGGCTTCGCATATCACTTTGATGGGATGATCCTCAAAGTAGTGCTTTAGCTTCTTTGCCGCCATATAAACTCCGTATGCCACCTTTTGAAAATGCGGGTAGTTCTGTTTCGAGGCAGACAATACCTTGCTCAAGTAATACACTGGTCTCTGCACCGACTTACCCTCTTCATCTCGTTCCACTACAATCACTGCACTTACAACTTGGTTGGTTGCGGCTATGTAGAGAAACATTGGCTCCTTCGACAACGGAGAAGCTAACACTGGTGCAGTGGCCAACATCTTTTTCAAGTGGGCAAAAGCTTCATCGGCCTGCGGCATCCAAAGAAATTTATCTGATTTTTTCATCAGTTAGTAGATAGGCAGTGCCTTTTCCCCTAGCCGACATACAAACCGACTCAACGACGCCAGGCATCCAGTGAACTTCTGGACGTCATTGAGACACTTCGGCAGCTCCATTCGTTCGATGGCTCGGATCTTAGTTGGATTGACCTTGATACCTCGGCTGGAGACGAGAAATCCGAGTAATTTCCTAGCCGGGACACCGAAGGTACATTTCTCCGGGTTAAGCTTCATTCGGAAACTCCTCAAGTTCACGAATGTTTGCCTTATGTCGTCAAGGAGCGTTGCGCTTTCCTTGGTCTTGATAACCACATCATCCACATAGACTTGTACATTTTGACCTATTTGATCGTGCAAACATTTTTGCATACACCTTTGGTATGTTGCTCCTGCGTTTCGTAAACCAAATGGCATAGTGCGATAGCAATAAGCCCCGTACGGGGTAATAAAGGCAGTTTTTATTTGATCATCCGGGTTTAGGGGTATCTGGTGGAAACCAGAATAGGCGTCAATAAATGACAACAGTTCACATCCCGCGGTAGAGTCGATGACCTGATCTATCCTCGGCAGTGGAAATGGATCTTTCGGACACGCCTTGTTCAGGTTCGTGTAATCTATACACATACGCCAAACCACTGCCACGTTCGGATCATCCTTCTTCTTTTCTACCAGCACCGGATTAGAGAGCCAATCCAGATATAGCACTTCCATGATAAATCCTGCTGCTAGCAACCGAGCTATCTCGTCACCAATGACCTTTATCCTATCCTCGGCGAAGCGTCGGAGAGGCTGCTTCACCGGCCTTGCTCCGGGTCTCACATTCAAAGAGTGCTCGGCCAACTCCCTCGGAACACCTTGCAAATCCTGTGTGGACCAAGCAAAAATATCCCGATTCTCACGGAAGAAGTTGACGAGCTCGCTTTCCTATTTGTCAGTTAACCCGGCCCCAATTGTCACGGTACGCTCCAGAAACATGTTATCCACCGGGATCTTCTTGGTGTCCTTCATGGCTTGAAATGAAACGCTTCCATGCGGGTTGCTTAACGCCGGCATATATTGCTGCGCGGACTGAGCTAATGCCGCCACCTCTTGGATTTTTCTTTTCTCTTGGGCAATTACGAGTGACTCGGCTAGGTTAGACCCGGCTGAGGCGCACTCAATGGAACGTCGGAAATTCCCAGCGATAGTAATTGCCCCATTTGGCCCGGGCAACTTCATCTTCAGATAACCAACGTGGCAACTTGCCATGAATTTGCTCAGTGCTGGTCTCCCAAGTAATGCATGATACGCGCTCTCCAGGTTTACCACCTCAAACTCCAGATTTTCGGTTCGGCAGTTATCCCTCGTACCGAATAGCACGTCGACCCGTACTTTGCCTATGGGTTCGCAGGATATGCCGGGCACTACACCGTGAAAAGTTGTTCTCGTAGCCTGGAGCATGTTCTCCGAGATGCCCAACTTGCGCATCGTATCCGCATACATGATGTTAATGCTACTGCCATTGTCGATCAGTACCTTGGAGAATCTCACATTAATATTTGCTCCAATGAACGTCGGATCAAACACCAGTGCATACGAGCCCGGACTTGGCATAATCTTGGGATGATCTTTGACGCTCCAGGTAATTTCCTGGTCCGACCAAGACATATACCTCGTCACTGCAGGCATAACCGCGTTAACCTCCATATGTCGGCGCTGCAAGCTTTTCCTATCCGTTTACTCTGTTGTGAACACACAATAGCTCTGGTGATGTTCCCCATACTCATTCCTTCCCTCATTTCCGGAGTACCTCTGATCCGGTTGTTGCTGGTTTTCTACCTGATGCACTGCATCCCTTCTCTCACTGTTGTCATACCTCGGCGGAGGGGGAGGCAACATCAGTTGTTGCGTGTTTGCTCCGGAGAGCAATTGCTGCCGGGGTAACTCCTGCCGAGGTTGATCATTCCGGGGTGCTTGAGCATTCCCCGAACCACCTTGTTCTATCTTGCGCATCCACTCACATTGTCTCGTCGTGTGACCCGCCGGGCTGTTCGGATTTGGCGTGTGAAACTTGCACGGCTGGTCCAACATTGACTCGTAGGTATACCTCGGACGATCTTTCTTTTCTTGCCACTGCTTCTTCTGCTCCAGAGTCCACGTTTTCTTGCCATCGTTTCGGGGAGTCCATTGCCCTCCCGTTTTCTGGCGTTGGTTGCTCCCTGCCCAGGGCTGATCTTGATTCACAGCCGCAACTTGTTGCGAACCATACCTATGGTCCGGTCTATCGTCTCTCCTTTTTCCCCTGTAATCGTTCCTCCGGGATGACCCGGATCCGTCCCTCGGATAGTACTCCTCATTTGACTCGTTCGACGCGATCCTAGGTTGAGTCGGATCTCCCAAAGCATAAGAATCCGCGATCCGGATCATCTCTGCCAATGTGACCGGCATTTTCCTTTGCAATTTCATCCACAACTCGCTGCCATATCTACATCCTTGTGCGAACCATGCTATAGCCTGTGACTCTATGACTCCCTCACATGAGTTTCTCACAGTACACCACCGGGTCAAGAATTCACGGTCCGTTTTGTTAGATCTCTGCTTGCACATTGCCAGGGTCTGCGGTCCATTCGGTCTCTGGTATGTACTTGAGAAGTTGCTAATAAATATTTCTTCAAAATCTATCCAGCAATTGATGCTTCCGGGTGGCAAATTGTTCAGCCACACCCTAGCCGGACGTTCCAACATTTGGGGTACATATCGTATAGCCCATCTTAAGTTACCAGTCGCAATTTTCACAGCTGTTGTGTAGTTTATCAGCCAATCCTCCGGCTTTGTACTGCCGTCATACGTCTTCGTGCCCCTGGGTAACTGGAAATTGGGTACTGGCGGTTCCTTCATGATCCGGGGCCCAAAGTATGCTGGACCCGGAGAACCTTGACATTCGATTTGTTCTGACCTATACAGGTGATCCAGTTTCAATCTTGCGTCATCCGGCATCAAATCTCTGTTTCCCAATCTCGACCCTATCACATGATAGTCCGGTCTTGCGTATCCCGCATTCATCATCTCCGAGTCTCCATCGTTGTATCGGTCTTGCTCTCGTTGTGCTCCTCTGTTGCATACCATGGCCGGCACTTTGCTCTTGCCTTGGTGCATTCCGCTGCTGCGATTGACCCGCTCCTGCCGGGTTTCACTGTCCGGCATTGCCGTTGGCAGCATTCCCTTGACCGGCATTGCCTTGGTCGTGGTTACCTCGGCTCATGCTTCGCCGATCGTCATTTTTCCGCATCTCCTTTTCCTTTCCCGCACGCGTTGGGTCGTATGGAACGATCTGATTGTTCCGTCTAGCCGAGGTCACTACCTCTTCTCTTCTAGGGCCACCATGAGGCGATGATGCGGCTCCAGTGGATTTCTCCACGTTACCTACCACCGAATGGACGATCTTAGAAGCTCCAACTCTCTCTGGTTTACCTCTCAACAGCTCCTCATTCTGCCTATTCGCGATCCGAACCAGCTCGTTAACCCGGTCTTGCTGTCTTTGATGGGCTTCACCCGTCAGACCCTATAGCTCGGACGCCGTGGCATCTGCTGCTCTGAGGTTCTTCGCCGGGGTACTATACTTCGGCAACCCCACAGACAGATAGTTTTCCGACCCTTCTGGTCCCTCATCACCTTCTCTGTTCATTTCGCTTATGAGATTTTTCCCTTTTACCCTCACTGCATCAACCATGTTCGCTTTCGCATATTCGCGCAGCGTCATGTTCAACGACTGCTGAGCCACTGCTATTTTCTTTGCGCCCTCCAGTATCTTTCGCCGGGTCTCCTCTAGCTCGGCCTGTGCCTGAGCCGGATCTACCAGTGCTGTCACCGGGTTAGCCAAGCTATCCATAGCTTCCCTCAGCATGTTCTCAGGCCTCTCCAGCGGAGGACCCCTAGCTTTCCTCGGTGCTTTGGGTGTTACCTCCGGGTTTGGCGTTGGATCCTTGCTCACGCCCGCGCCTGGCGCGATCATCATCACCTCTGCATGGTCCGGGGAGCGGGCGATACGCGCCCCGCGAGCCACGGTGAGGGGTGGTTCCCCCGCATCTACGACGCGACGCGGATGAACGCAAGACACGTCCACGGCAACATAGACCCTGTGCGTGCCGAGCTTGACGAAGACGCTGTTGCGCGAAAGGAGGCGCGTGCCGAAGCAGCCAACATTGTCGCTGACGTAGTCCAGCGCACCGAAGCACTGAACGAGCCCGGAGACGATGCGTTCGCCGGTCCCGATGAAATTTCCCGTCCGGATCTTCACCCCTGCTAGCGCCGCTAGCCCCACGGTGGGCGCCAACTGTCATGGTGGTGTCACGGCAGATGCCATGGATAGGCTAAAGGTGAGGACTAATATGCGCTAGGGGAATCCAGGGAGGGATAGTAGAGTGATTCTCTACACCGAAGCCTTGTATTGATGCTCAGTCTCCCAGATTACAAGTGCTCCTCGAGCTGTATCGTCAAGAGGAGGAAGAAGAAACTCTCTTACTCTTGCCTACTAACTAGCCCAAGAACCCTAGATCTACTAGTGTTTTCCTTGCTATGTCTCAGAAAAGACCCAACCTCCCCCAAATCCAACCCTTTACCAGAACCCTAACCCCCCCCTTATATAGAGGTGGTTCGGTCCTGGCCTAGGGCATACGTGGAGGCATATTCCTGGAATATGCCTCCTCCCAAAGTAGTAACCCGACAGGGGTGCTTTTCCCCCGCGTCACTCTTGCTTTAACGATGTTGCCTCTGCGGCGCCCGCGTCAGCCGACGTGAGCGTCGTCACCCTTGTCGGCCACGATCCGGTGGTCCTGCCCTTGCTTTATTCGCTCATCCAGTATGCACCGGGCCTTCTTTTTGACCAGAGAGATTCCTTCCTTCTCCTAGAAGCCAAACGAGGATCCGGATCACAGTTGATCCGGCCACACCTGTTCCTGCATATGAGCTAGACAAGTGTCTCCGACTTACTCCTTGAGTCGGACGAGACAATGTTAGACGACCCCCTGGTCCGGGTTACTCCGTGATCCGGCCTGCCTTGGGGTGACTCGGCCAGCATCCGCTTTGACCTTACCGACCCTCGGCTAACTCGGCCCTTATACCCCGGAGTGACCCTACCCGGGGTTATCCCCCCAATAGCGGAGAGGACGGCTTCCGATCTGTAGACCAGGAAGAACAGAGTGTAGTCTGTTGATCTATTTGGCGTGGTGCAGAGGCTCCATAGCACAACCGGAAGCTCCTCGATCCAGCATCCGGGTGACCTCTCCAACGGCTCGATGAGGCGCGGCTTGATGCCGGCTAGCACCAAGCCGTTTGCCCTTTCGACCTGCCCATTGGACTACGGGTGCGCGACGGAGGCCAGGTCCAGTCGGATGCCCTTGTTGCTGTAGAATCGGGCGAAGGCCCCTTTGGCGAAGTTTGTGCCGTTGTCGGTGATGATGTTGTTGGGGTAGCCGAACCGATTGACGATGTTGGTGAAGAAGGTAACGACTATCGCCCCGTCCAGCTTCCGGATGGGCTTGGCCTCGATCCACTTTGTAAGTTTGTCCACCACCACCAGCAGATGGGTCATGCCCGCACGTGCTCGCTTGAAGGGACCAACCATGTCGAGGCCCCAAACCGCGAAGGGCCAGGTAATCGGTATGGTCTTGAGTACCGAAGTCGGTATGTGCTTGAGATGCCCGAAGCGCTAGCACCCATTGCACGCGTGGACCAGCTGTTCAGCGTCCTCGAGGGCGGTGGGCCAATAGAAGTCGTGGCAAAACGCCTTGGCAACTATTGCCCTTGACGAAGCGTGATGCCCGCACTCGCCCTGGTGGATGTCCTTGCGCAGCCGGTAGCCCGTGTCCACATCGACACACCTCTGGAAGATGCCGGATACGCTGCACTTGTACAGTTCATTGTTGATGATGGTGTACGTGTGCGCGCGGCGCTGGACTTGTCTGGCTTCCACCTCGTCATCCGGGAGTTCCCCGTTGGCGATGTAGTTCATGAAGGGCTACACCTAGGATGGCACTTCCTGAATGACGAGGATGCTCCCGCTCTCCGGTTGATGGTCGTCGGGGGGCTGTCCGGATGAAGTACCCGGGACGGCAGCCCCCGAGCCGCTTGACGAGCCAGTAGCCCCTGGGTCTTGCGAACCAGAGGGTATTGCCTTGCCGGAGTTGGTGCGGGTCTTCTTCTTTGGAGGCTCTACCGGCTCTGCTTCTGCCGCTCCGTCAGCCGGAGCGCTCCCTGCCCATATGATGGAATCCGACTCAGGTGACGGGTTGATGGAGGGCTTGCGCAGGTGCTCCAAGGAGACCCCGGGTGGGATCGCCTGCCTGGTGGATCCGATTCGAGCGAGCGAATCAGCTGCCTCGTTGTTGACACGGGGGACATGATGGAATTCGCATCCGTCGAAGGAGGCGCTGAGCTTCTGGATGTGGAACCGGTAGAGGGCCATGTTTGCATCTCTGGCATCCCATTCTCCGGATACTTGCTACACCACCAGATCCGAATCGCCGAAGCAAAGGATCCGATTGACACCAATCTCCTTGGCTAGCCGGAGTCCGTGCGCCAGTGCCTCATATTCGGCTATGTTGTTGGAGGCCTTGAAGTGGATCTGCAGTACGTACTCTAGCCGGTCTCCTTTGGGCGAGGTGAGCACGATGCCGGCTCCCAAGCCCCCGAGTATCTTCGACCCATCGAAGTGCATCTTCTAGTGGTCCGAATCCGGAACCGGTGGGAGATACTGGGTCTCGGCCTAGTTGACGAGGAAGTCCACCAACGCCTGCGACTTGATCGTGAGTCGGGGCTCGTACTGGATGGAGTAGGCGGCGAGCTCGATGGCCCACTTGGCGACTCGGCCGGTGGCGTCCTTGTTGCCGATGATTTCTGAAAGGGGTGCGGTGCACACGACCTTAATCGGATGTTCCTGGAAGTAGTGCTTGAGCTTCTTGCATGCCAAGTACACGCTGTAGCACATCTTTTGGTAGTGGGGGTAGTTCTGCTTAGAGAGGGAGAGGACCTCGCTGAGGTAGTAGACGGGCCTCTGAACCGGCTGAGCCTTGCCTGCCTCGGGGCACTCCACCACCAGGACGACGCTGATGACCCGGCTGATGGCTGCTATATAGAGCAACATCGGCTCCTTGCTAGCCGACGTGGCTAGAACCGGCGATGTGGATAGCATGCACTTGAGGTCATGAAATGCGGCGTCGGCTTGCGAAGTCTAGGAGAACTTGTCCGTCTTCTTCATCAGCTAGTACCACGGGAGTGCCTTCTCCCGCAGCCGGCTGACGAAACGGCTAAGGGAGGCCAGGCATCTAGTGAACTTTTGGACTCCAAGGAGGCTCCTGGGCGGCTGCATTCTCTCGATGGCCGCGATCTTCTCCGGATTTGCCTCGATACCTCGTTGTAATACGAGGAAACCGAGTAGCTGACTGGATGGCACTCCGAAGACGCACTTCTCCGGGTTCAGCTTCATCTCGTACTGGCGGAGGTTGCCAAATGTCTCTCCTAGATCTTCGAGGAGGGTGCGCTTCTCCTTGGTCTTGATGACCACATCGTCCACATAGACATGCATGTTTCGGCCTATCTGCGAGTGCAAGCACTTCTGCATGCAGCGCCGATAGGTAGTGCCTGCATTCTTTAGACCGAAAAGCATGGTTACGTAGCAGAAAGCCCCGTAGGAGGTGATAAATGATGTCTTAATCTGATCAGCCGAGTTTAGCCGGATCTGATTGTAACCGGAATAGCAATCTAAAAAAGACAACAAATCACAGCCGGCCGTGGAATCGATGACTTGATCGATACGGCGCAAGGCGAAGGGGTCTTTTGGGCACGCCTTGTTCAGGCTGGTGTAGTCGATACACATGCGCCAGGTCTTGTTCTTCTTCAGCACCAGGACTGGGTTCGCCAGCCAATCCGGGTGGTACACTTCCATGATGAACCTGGCTGCAAGGAGCCGGGTGAACTCGTCACCGATTATCTTCCTCTTCTCCTCTGCGAACTGGCGCAGAGGTTGCTTGATCGGCTTGGCATCCGGCCACACATGAAGTGAGTGCTCGGCGAACTCCCTCGGCACACCTGGCATGTCCTTGGGGGACCATGCAAAGATGTCCCGATTCTCATGGAGGAAGTTGACGAGTGCGCCTTCCTATTTGCTGTCCAAGTTGGCACCAATGGTGACGAACTTGGTCGGGTCGGAGGGGTCGAGCAGGATCCTCTTTGTCTTCTTTGCCGGCTGGAAGGCTCCTTCTCCAGCCGGTTTGCTGCTAGCCGGTCTTGCTGAGCCATGGCCACATTGCGCATGATCACGCGCTTCTCCTCAGCTATGATGAGGGCCTCTGCCAGTTTGGAACCGGCTGAGGCGCACTCCATTGACCGCTTGAAGCAGCCGGCGACGGTGATCACACCGTTGGGTCCCGGCATCTTTGTCTTGAGGTATGCGTAGTGGGGGACGGCCATGAACTTGGCAAGGGCGGGGCGCCCGAGGAGAGCATGATAGGAGCTCGTCAGGTTTACCACCTCGAACCAGATCGGTTCGTGGAGGAAGTTCTCCTCGGTCCCGAAGATGACATACAGCTGGATTTTACCCAGCGGGGCGCAAGCTGGCCCTGGCAGCACGCCGTGGAATGTTATGGTAGTCCGGCGCAGGTCGCATTTGCGAATGCCTAGCTATTCAGCGAGGACCGGTAGAGGCAGTTGAGGCTGCTGCCTCCATCGATGAGGATGCACGAGAAACGGCAGGTACGCGCGTTGGAGACGATGAGGGGGTCAAGCACCATGGCGTAGCCCCTGGGAGTCGGCAGCTGCTTCGGCTGGTCTTCACGGCTCCAGGTGATGGGGGTTTCCGACCAGTTCAGGTACTGGGGGACCAAAGAGACGATGGCGTTGACCTCCTTGGAGCGTCGCCTGCGGCTATGCTTGTCATCCAGCTCTGTCTCGAAGATGTGGTAGGCGACGTGCGGCTGGGGGTAGCCGTTGTTGTTGTTGCCGCCATTGCCACCGTTACCATCATTGCCGGCTCCCCTAGCCGGTGGTGGTGGTCCACCAGGAGGGGCGAGGGGAGACGTGGCTGGCCACCCTGGTCTTTTAGCTGGCGAGTCCGGATGCAATTCCGGGTATTATGCGTAGCCGGTTTGAAGGGACCGCTGTGCCACTTGCACGAGCCGTCGAACATCTGGTTGAAGGTGAGCCGTGGCTTCTGCCTCCTTGCATCGTTAGCCGGTGCGTCGGGCACACCCTCCACAACATTGACCTGCCGCACGTGGTAGCGGGGCTTCTGTTGTCCGGCTTGGCGGTCCCCATGGAACCGGTTGTCGTTGCCGTGGCATCTGGAGGATCCGGCTTCTCCAGCCGGATTGCTCGGACGGTCGCGAGCCGGCTCCGTAGGAGTTGGACATCCGTCAGCATTTACTCGGAGGGGCTTCTTCATGGCGGCATCTGCCGTGGCGTACTGGTCCGCAACCGTCATGAGCTCCGCCATGGTTTTCGGCTCGTCACACAGTAGCCGGTGGCGAAGCATGGTGCCTTCTCGGCATCCCTCGATGAAGAAGCTGATGGCTTGGCTCTCCAGGATTCCCTTGCAAGTGTTGCGCAGCTTCGTCCACTTGGCGAGGTACTCGCGGTCGGTCTCGTGGTCACCCTGGACGCACAAGGCCAGGTCGGGCGGGCGCCCCGGACGCTTGTACGTGCCATTGAAGTTGCGGACAAACACCTTCTCGAAGTCCGGCCAGGCGTTGATGCTGTTGGGCGCAAGGCTGTTGAGCCACGTCCTTGCCGACCCGGTTAGCATGAGAGGGACGTAGCGCACGGCTGTGCGCTTGTTCCCATGGGCGATGCCGACTGCCGTAGCATAGTCGGTTAGCCAATCTGCCGGCTTCATACTGCTGTCGTACTTAGGGGTGTCCCTAGGCAGGGTGAACTTATCCGGAAACGGCTCGTTCCGGATGCGGGGTCCGAAACAAACCGGTCTGGTGGAGTCTTCTTCCTCCATGACGCGCGCTTGAGCGAGGAGCTCGATGTGGTCACGGGCATCCGGACGATCCGCGTTGGGCGCTCCCACCCGGCCCGAGAGACGGGAGCCGGCGGGTCTGGGTGCTCCGGTTGGTGGAGGGGGAGGCGGTGGGTTGCTGTTCACCGTTTGCTCCTGGCGCGGCTGGCCCTTGTTGCCAGAGCTGCGACGCCTACTACGGGCCTTAGCCGGTTGAGGGGAGGAGGCCTGTTGGGTGTCGCGAGGCGCGCCCCTGCTGTTGACAGGCAGCTTGCTCCCCCTGGAGTAGCTGGGGTCCTCCTGCATCTGCCGGTTGGCATCAGCCTGCTCATCCGCGATGCGGAGGAGCTCCTGCACGCGAGCGTGTTGGCGGGCTTGCTCCTTGCCCTCCAGGTTGGGCGGTTCTTCTGCCGCGGCTCGCGCCGCCCGCAGGTTCTTGATGGGCGTGCTGTAGGTGGGCCGGAAGAGGGCGGGTGCGGGATCCGGCTCCCCATCCTTTTCCATCTTTACGCCTAGCTCGCCACCCCGGTGCCATACCTGGCCACGCCGGCTCGGCTCCGCCGTAGCCGGAGTGAAGCCGTGCGTGCGGTCGTACTCGTGCCGGGTGATCTCGAGTTGCTTGCGGGCTGCCGCCAGCTCCATGGCCTCCTGAAGGAGGATCTGTCTCTTCATGGTGAAGTTGGCTTCCGCTTCCTCCGGGTTATCCCCGAGGTTAACCGGTGTCAGGAGCCGATCAATGGCGTCCTCCACCGGATTCCGAGGTTGCGGAGGCGCGGAAGTTCCACCCTTGTTCGCGCCTCGCTCCCGCGGTTGGCGGGGGTGAGAGCTGGAGCCGGCCATCATGACCTCCACGCCGCAGGAAGCAACGGAGGCGCTACCGCCCGGATGCAGTAGTTCCATGACGGAGACGATCTCCCTGGGGAAACGCGCCGGAACGGTGGCGACGTAGACGGGGAGGTCGCCGAAGAGCAGGATGGAGCCGTTCGCTGGGAAGGAAGTTCCGGCGAAGCAGGAAGCGTTTTCGATGATGCAATCGAACTTGCCGAGCATGAGCACCAGGCCGGAGGCCACGCGCTCACCGGCTGAGGTGCGGGGTCCCATGCGGAACGTGACTCCGGTCGAAGCCATCTGCCCCACGGTGGGCGCCAACTGTCGTTGTATTGGGAACGGCAGTATCTAAGAAGGTTAGATAGAGGTGTGGGGACTAGCAGGGAAGCTATCGACGGCGTCCGTAGGCGGGATTGGATACAAGCAAGCGTAGCAGGACGTAGGAAGTACCCAGGTTCGGAGCCCTCGCGATGAGGTAAAACTCCTACTCCTGCCGGATCTGACTATGACGGATATACGAACTACAAGTGCTCCTCGAGCTATATTCTCTGGCTACTGTCTTAAATGCACTGAGACCAACCCTTTCTACTGAGGCCTTGCCTCTCCTTATATAGGCAGAGAGGCAACGGTCTCACTGGCCAGTCCGACTGGCGGGCCCCACAGGCGGGTCCCAGTCGACTGGTCATCTACAGTATCCGGTACGACATGTCCCATCGAATTATGAGCGGTATGGCTGTCGTAGGCACAGTGGACGCCGTGCGAGCCTGTCGTCAGCATCAGGCCACTGTTCCTGCGTCATCCCCGCAAAGTCTACGGTATGGCCGAGTAGTTACCAGTATTGTCGTCGTACAGGGCGTACCGTGCAATGATTCACACGTCGTCCTGTCTCCTTGATTGGTTTCGGCTATGTTGTCGTAGCCGGCTACTTCTCGCCGATCCGGCTACCATGCGGTAGCCGGCCCCGACCTGCCTTGTCCGGCTGCCTCTGGCCAGCCGGACGTGGTCTGACTGCCCTGCTTCTTGTCCGGTTGGGGTATCTGGGGATCACCCCCCCGACAGGGTGCGACCATGGAGATGGTGAGCTCGGATTCTGGAGGAGGACAACAAGACCGAGCATGGTCGGCATGGTGATAGATCTCACCCGGGAATGAATTATCGTCCCCGTGTCGTGCCATGGGTGCGGCCATGGTGAGGGCAAGCTCCGATTCGGGATGGGGAGGAGAGCGGGGCCGAGAAGGTTTGTCCACGTCCTGGATCTCACCACCGAACTAAATGGCATCCCATCTTCACGCCATGGCCGCAACCACAGATCGCCGCTCCGGGGAAGAAGACGGCGCGTAATGGATGCAGGCGCCAATGCTGCAAGGCTACATGGTAGCCCCGACGACATCGACATAACGGCGAAAACTGACAGGAGGCCCAACTTAACGGGCGTTAGCATGATATTTTGTATTCAAACGTTAAGTTGAATGCGTGCCGAAAAAGACCCCCTGAGTATTTGGCACACCAACTGTGGGTAACGCGGCTGATTACAAGCAACTTGGGTACCGCTTTGCCTTAGCGCCTCAACTTTTGAGCCGCAAAATTATATTCTCCAAGGACGGGAGGGACAATCACTGGAGCATGGTCGTGCATGGAGATGGCCATAAGCGTGTGAGGATTAATGAAGACGCTAAGAGTAGAGATTTCGGAACTTTGAAACCACCATAATGTTGCAAAGGATGCTTGGACAAATTCCACAAAACATCAACTTATATTCTTCGTCCAAGGCTTTATTTGGTGTTGTGTCGCCTTATTTTATGGGTAAAACCCATGTATTTTTTAGTTAGATAATATAGGGGGTTTAGAGACTGTTTGTGTGGAGGAAGGCCCATCTGAAGGTGTTTCCAGCTAGCCCAATAGGGCTGGACAAAAATCCCCTCTCTTCCTCCATATAAAACCCCTCCCAACCATCATTAGATGGTGGATTTTGTTTAGACTAAAAGTTAGCCAATTGCTACAACTCTCATGTACTTTGTTATGTCCAACGACTCGATCAATACCGCTACTTAGAATCCCACAACAATAAAGCTTTCATCTTTATTCGCAATACCCTGATTGCATACTTAGTTCTTGCTTGTTTCTTGATTGCTCGCGGGGATTAAGGACCTTCGTAGTCAGGATGATCGTGCATGTGCAAGATCAGTAACTTCTAGGAGATTAGTTTAGCGATTGCCTTAGCGCAACGTTACTTCACGTTGTAGCCGGATCATCAAGGTCAAACTCCACCAGATCGAATTATCACATCTCATCAAAAGATAGGGCATCAATCTCCTATCAGGGCGACATCACCCGAAATGTCCTCCTATCAACGAATTCTGGTCCGAGTCGTCATGTATCAGTTTGAGTTGTACGCGTCTTAGTTTCGGTTTCTGGCTGTCCTAGCCGCCCTTATAAGCCCTGGGACGCCCCCATAGTTGAGTTTAGACCATGTTTAAATTAAACCCTAGATCCATTGAGTTGCTACTTGCTTCCAATAGACACCACACACCAATTCGTATTGATCTGGTGTATTTGCTACTATCAATCAAGTGTGATTAGTTGATCCATTGGGATATAGCTAATTCAAATTTTGTGTGATTTGCTGTTTCTTTGGGAATTACAAGATTGCAAACCGCTTCGTGGTCAGTGGCTACGTGCGCAAGTGTGTGAACTTGCAAATATCTACAAGGGTCGAGAGTTGTTGCATTGGCATTAGGGATTGATCGAGAGGTTCATGTGCGTCATACAAGTTATCTACACCGACTATCATCATCTACCACCCTCGCTTACTTAGAAGATCGGGCCACCCCATATCATCCTGGTATCAGATTCCAGCGTTTCCTCGGTAAGCATCCACAAATCCATACATAGTCTAGTTGTTTTTCGTCCTATATAGAAAAAGCCATACAAAAAATTGGGTTAGTTTTTTGCAATGGTGAGGAAATCGGTAATCGTTGACTGCTCGGTCGGCTTGGGAGTAGCGACTAATCGGAATTCAGATGATTAACTGATTTAATCGGTCGGCTATTAATCGATACAACCTACATCAATTATCACATAAAACCCGTGTATATAAGAAAGAAATAGTATATGGGCCTTTATATGCCCAACCCTACTTATCTAGAGCCCAAACCCCTTTAAAACACATATGCTTCTCCTCTGACCTCTGAAGTTGCTCTTCTCCCACCACCTACCCAGGGTATTGGTTAGTGACGGAGGGAATCGAGCTCTTGGAGGAAGGAATCGAGCGGGAGCTTCACAAAACCTACTTCATTGGGGCGGGCTAGCGTTTGGACGGGCGATGCATTGAAATTTTTGCAAATTTTTGGACCAAGTGTAGTAGTTAATCGGGAATATACCTAGTAATCGGTCTATCAGAGCTATTAGTCGGGATAAAGGATTAACACAAAGGATTAGTGGTAATCGACACGGTTAGGTCCCTAGTAGCGATTAATCGGCCTATTAATCGTTGATTCCGACGATTTTTTGAACAGTGGTTTTTTGCATAGCCTAGATTGCATTGGAGTTGAGTCTTCGTTGCTGGTTGTTGTCGTGTCTTTGATTCGATCCCTTCTAGTACTATTCGTAGTGTCTAGGTTCCTTTCTGTGTTTTTCATCGTTTTGAATCGTTCATCGTTGTTTCCGCAAGTTCTCCATCTAGTCCGAGTCCACATAGTGTACCCTTGTTTTCATACCATAGCTACAGCCTATCTACAACATCCGTGCCTAAGAATGTACCCACGAGACTAGTTGCTTTGCTTTGATAGGCTGCTCATTAGGGTTTTGAAGTGCATAAGTTCTGGCCAAAACAGACTGGTCTATCCGATGAATTCAAACCGGACTATCCAGCCCACCCTGAGTCTCCGGCGCACGTCTACCAGACTATCCGGCCCAGTTTGCTCAAAATTGCTGCAGTAGTTTTGCATTGTGTCATATAGTTGAAAAAAAGAGAATCAATATAAAAAAAGAAATATTAAGTGTGCATTATTGGAGGCCTAGTTGATCATAGAACTTGTAGATTGAGCAATCTTGTGCCTGTTTCTTTTGAGATATTACTAGCATCTCTCTTATGCATTGCAATATTCTTGTTCATAAGTTATTTTGCCATGTTTATATCCACCGTGTGTGTTTCCTTGGGTGTTTGTCACACACGACCAGCACTAGGATTTGCTTTGGTGTAGTTAGGTGTCCATACCTACATCTCCACTACATAGTCCAGCTTTGTCGTGTGATTGTTCTTGTATCCTCGGTATTCGCTTAATCACATCCATGCACGTGTCATTTATCCAAGTTGGTAAGCTTTTCTATTCACTTTGGAATGAGAACATTTCCTTTTCTTGGAGTTGTGAGTGAGTCACCAAAATATTTTTGATTTAGTGCACTAATCCACTAATCATGTCTCTTAGTGGTGTTGATGTGATGCAGAAAAAGGATGAGAATGCTACTGGTACTTGGAGTGAGTATGAAGGATTGCGTGATCATCTCCAAGATATGATTACTACAACAACTGATGACCTTGATAAAAAAATCCAAGGTGTGCATTTGAAGATGGAAGACACTGATAAAACCGTCAAGGCAGTTCAGACACAGGTCACAAATATCCAAACAAGTCTCCATACCTTGACACAGTCCATGACAGCTTTGTGTCTAGCTATAGAGCAGCATCCACACCATCATGATGACAGGGCTGATGGTGATAGTGTCCATGGTGACAATTTTGGTGTTCATGTTCCGCCTATTTTTAATGTTACTGGTCGCGGAGGTGGTATTATTGGTCGTGTCCGTGGTTTTGCTGCCCTAGGTGCTCAACATTTTCCAATGCAACCTCAGCAAGATGACAGCTTGGGTAACCCAAAGTTCTCTATTCCAAGATTCTAGGGCTCTACTGATGTTGAAGAATATCTTACATGGGAGCTCAAGATTGAGAAATTATGGCGTTTACATGACTATATTGAAGATAAGAAGGTTATGAGGATGGTGTGTATCGCACACGTTATGAGGATGGTGAGCCTATTACCAATTGGAGAACTATGAAGGAGGTGATGAAAGCTCGCTTTATTCCACCCAACTATTTGCGTTCCATATATGATAAGCTGACGCTATTGAGACAAGGTGCCATGATAGTTGATGCATACTATATGGAGATGGAATTATTGCTACAACATGCAAGGATACGAGAATCAATTGAGCAGACTATGCAACATTTTATGCATGGTTTGAAGTACAACATCGGCATCACAATTATAATGATATGAATGAGCTATTACATCATGCTAGAGAAGATGAAGCCCAGTTTGCTGAAGAGGTTCAGTTCAAGGCTTGTTCTACAGGGCGTTTTTCTTCAAGGTCGACATCGTATTATCCATCATCTACTAGCCGTCCTAATGAGCGTCCTTCTACATCAACCAAACCTTCTTCCAATGTGTCCAATACAAGGAAGCCTGCTCCTACATCTAGTGGTACTGGTTCCAATATGTCTACAGCACGCAACCGTGACATGGAGTGCCATACATGTTGATGCAGCTCGTCCTACGGACGTCCCTACATCTACACCACCAAGTCCCCCAAGTGGACCAATGACTCGCGCCCGAGCCAAACTCCTACAAGCCAAGGTTAAATCACTCCTCTCCTCATGTGACTTTGATACATCCTTAGATGGCTTGCTACTTCATGCAAATACCCTATGCGTTATCAGCTATGAAGCCCCAACGCATCACCAACCCCCACGGATGAAGTACAAGGAGCAAGACAAGAAGAAGTCGCTGTTGAGGATGAAACACAGGAGTCTTGGGCCCTGAAGACCGGAGTCTCCGGCCTGCAGCCCCAGAATCTCCAGACTGACTCCAGACCCTGCCTTGGGACAATTAGTACACCACTCCGGAGACGACACCAGAGACAAACCGAAATCTCTGGTCCCACCGGAGTCTCCGTCCCATGACACTGGAATCTCCGGTGTCCAAGACACCAGGCATGTGAAGGCCTTTGGGCCTTCGGCCCATGTAACCCCAAATCCGTCTAGACTTTACCCTTTTATGCCTAATATCTGTGAACTAGTGGCTGGCCTATAAATATCCCCCACCTCTATTGTAAACCCTAGACTTGATAACTGGAATTAGAAGACAACCTTGGTGGATCTCCCTAATTCTTGTCTCATGCTCCTTTGCCAAAGGAGCACCAATTACCCCACCTCGTTGGACTTTGCATCGTGCGTCCCTCGTTGTACAAGGCCTTGGCATTGTATTCCTTTGCCAAGATGTCAAGATCTCACCAAGCCTCTCGCTCGCCGTGCCGGTTAAGAGAGAGAGCTACTTGCCCACCACCGATCCTAGGGATTGTGTCGGACCGGTCACCACCGGAGTGAGCTATAGGTGTGTATCGGGTTTTCGTGTGTGTGTGTGTGTGTGTTCATCGAGTCCTTCATGTGTGTTCACGGATTTCATCCCCCTCCCCCACCTAACCTCGATTTCCACGGGAATTAGTGAAAGATCAGGAAACCCTAAGGGCTCACCCCTAACATATTGGTATCACGAGCTTCGTTGATCACGAATTTCCCCTCAATTTTTCTTCTATCCACCATAAATTCAAAAATCCCAAAAATAGAGCGCCAAATTTGCCTTTGGATCGATCTCTTGATTTGGAGTGTTATTTGTGGTTTTGATCTGACCAAATCTTGTCTTAGGTGTTGGTCCATCTTTACCCTGTGTTTTACCAACCCAATTTGGCCAATTTTTCGCGGATTTGAGGCCCCAAGGCATGGATTTCCGCTCAAGAATACAAGTTTGAGGTGTTTTCCTGACACCGGAGTCTCCGGCCTACAAACACCGAAATCTCTGGCCCACACCGGAGTTTTCGGCCCCCGACACCGGAGTCTCCGGCCTTGACGCCTGATTTTGACTTTTTGCCTCTTATTTCGCATTGGCTAATTTTCCTCTTATTGTTTTTATCCCATGTGCGTGTCGTTAACTAAAAACAGGCTTTTGCATCAACACCATTCATGCTCATCGACACCACGACACCTGAACATCATCCCACACCACCGATCGCAAGTTCATCATCACCAACGAAGGTATAACTTGTGTCACCTTATTAACCCCTATCATCCTTTGTGTGTACCTATCCCACGAGAGTGGCTCATCTTGTGTTTGCTTGAGCATTGTGCATTTGTTCTTGGATAGTGAGAGTGCAAAAGCAATAGCAAGAGTGACTTGGTAGCATCAAGGGAGATGAAAAAACAAAAGCAAAAGAAAGAAAGAAAGAAATACAAAGAAAAAGAAAAATAGTCTTGCATAGCAAAAGAGAGTCTCAAGCTTGTAAGCAAGAGAGAAAGAAGAGTGCCCAAGGCAAGTGCACAAATACATTGCTTGTTTTTCCTCTTTGCAAACGAGCCACTGTCTCTCCTTGCATTGGCATGACAACCGAGCTTAGTATTTATTAGGACATTCTGTTGCTCATTCTCATAGTTGTGTCAATCCCATTTATCTCCATGTGTGTGTATAGTCGTAGGTTCCTGTCACCTTTCAAGTTGACCTTTTCCTTTGACTTGCGTTTTGTTGTATTTTATCCACTTTTGACTATCCTTTTCGTTTGATTGGTTCTTTGGCATTCCACCATCCTAACCTTCCACCAAAAGCTTTTGAGAGTTTTAGTTCTTCCTTTAGAGTGAGTTTTCTTTGCGATTTCCCTTTGCACACTTATAGTTCTCACGTGTGGTTACTAGTTGGATACAATCCCGAAGGTGAGGTAAACGGCTAACCACCACCACATATTCATTCCATATACAATCCTTGTTTGTCTTGTACCATGGATAGGCATGATGGGACGAGCCAACCACCTCCACAAGAAGAGGAAGGAGAAGGACCATACATGACAAGAGTAGATCATTGGAAGATACGAGGAGAATTCCAATACCGTTGTGAGGCCCTTGAGAAGTGTCAAGACGAGCAATTCCGTGAAACTCAAATGGAGTTTAAGAATGTCGACAATCACTTTGATGGACTCGAAAGGCAAATGCATGCCATGCAACATAACTTCGCGTACCAAACAGAAGCTCTTCAATGTATGTCACCATAGCAGACGAAAAGCTTCAACGCCTCCTTGATGGTTTGTAAAGCAACACAAGGTCATGTTCCCACACATCAAGATCTTCAAGGCACCATTAGAGTGCATCAAGCTCATCACATCACCATGATCCTCATCGACAGGATCTTCCTCCAAGTGCTCCAAGACGCAATGAAGGCCAGTGCTTGAATCCATGAGCTCTTCACAAGATATACCTTCCCCTCAGCACGCCGCAACGTCAAGCTATGATGGTGATTTCTCCCCAAGGACACAAGCAAGGCGAGTCGAACATCGTCATCATGCAAGAGAACTAGTGATCCCTCAAGTGCAACCTCAAGTGCATCGTCCACATTCACAAGACCATTACACAACACCAAGTGATGAATCTAACTTGGAAAAGCAAGCTCGTCAGCAACGTGAAGCTCTTTAAGACCCACCGCTTTGTCGTTGACACCATGAGCGTCAACGCCGCCACCATGGTCACCATGATGACCCTCCTCCACAACATCAAGACATGGAGCGTTAAATGGTACATATGGAGCGATGTCCACCACGTCATGAGGCTCAAGACCATGCTCGTCACCATGAGGCCCAAGTGCCTCACCAACATCACCAACCAAGGAATGAGCCTCCTCCTCATCCACAACCGCGGCAAGAGTCTCCATATCCTTGCCATCCTCGTGAGGCCCAAGCGCCTCAACCTCGGCCACAACCACGCCAAGAGCAAGAGCACACTCCCCAACAACATCACGAGGACCAAGTTCCACCTCCACCGAATGCGATGCCACAACCGCACGAGCAACAACAATATCAACAAGGCCGTTAGAATGATGGCATGGAAGATGACCATCACCATCATGGCAACCGTCGCTACCATAATCGCAATGAGGAAGAAACCTTTGGCAAGCTCAAGTTCACCATGCCCAAGTTCACCGGTTCCAATGATCCTGAAGGATACCTCTCATGGGCCCTCAAGGTTGACAAAATCTTCCGCATGCACAACTATAGTGATGAGAAGATGGTAGCCATGGCCTCACTTGAGTTTGATGACTACACCAACCTTTGGTGGGAACAAGTCCAAGTTGCCCGTGACACAAGAGAAGAGCCTCCAATCACCACTTGGCACGACATGAAGGCTCATATGAGACCCCGCTATGTCCCCACGCACTACACGCGAGACCTCTTCAACAAGCTTCAATCACTTAGTCAAGGGACAAAGACCGTGGAAGAGTACTTCAAGCAAATGGAGCTCAACATGATCCGCACAAACATTGAAGAGCGCAATGAGAAAACCATGGCATGTTTCCTCATCGGCTTGAACCATCCAACCAAGCGCATCATCGAGTTCCAAAAGTATAAAAACATGGTTGAGCTTGTGCACATAGCAACCAAAGTCGAACATCAAGTACAAGAGGACATCAATTACAAAAAGCCCAAGGTGTACTTCACCTAGAAGCAAGCTTCAACCACTACACCAACAACCTTCAACGGAAGCTCCTCAAGTACCTCCAATCTTCCCTTCAAACCCACACTTCCTCAAGGAAAAATGTCCCCAAGTGGCAAGTTCACAGAGGATGACACGCCATTCAATGGCAAATGCTACAAGTGTGGAGGGAAATGACACAAGTCGGCCGCATGTGAAAACAAGAAAGTTTTGTTCATCCTGACAATGGCGACGAGGAATACTTGAGTGAAGATGAATTTGATGCAAGAGTCAAAGAAGCATTGACAAGGCAACATGTGGAACATGACCAAGACCTTCTCATGTGTGAGCATGACGCAAGTCCATCGCTTGTCGTCACAAGAATCTTGACTACTCAAGTCTAAGAGCATGAAAACCAACGATCCAACATCTTCCAAACTCGTGTCGGTATCAATGGGAAATCCATTAAAGTTATCATTGATTGAGGGAGTTTCCATAACCTTGCGAGCATCGAGTTGTGTGAGAGCTCAACCTCACCCTCCATTCTCACAAGCACCCATACCATGTACAATGGCTAAGTGACCAAGGGTCCGTGAAGATCAAACACACTGTCTCGGTCACATTCTAAAATTGGACCATACAAAGACACGGTGGAGTGTGATGTGGTTCCAATGACGGTTTGCCATATGTTTCTTGGTAGGCCGTGACAATATAAAAAAGGTGCTTTACATGATGGTCTCACAAATGCATACACCTTCAAATGGCTTGACAAGACATGCGTTTTGCAACCGATGACTCCTAGCCAAATCATTGCGGATAATGCAAAGGCTTTAGCAAGGACGCAATCCACAACACCATCTTGTGAGAAGAGTGGTGAGCGAGAGAACAACCATATAGAGAGTGAGAGCCACAAGCCAAACTCGAGTGAAAAAATAAGAGTGTTCTTCTTGCCACCAAAAGTGAGATGAGAGAAGTGAGGAATAACCCATCCATTTTGCACTATGTCCTTATTTGCAAGGGACTAGCGCAAGGAACTAATGACTTGACAAATGTTCCTCCCTCTTTGATGGCTATTTTGCAGGAATTCAAGGATGTGTTTCCCGATGAGCTCCCTCATGGACTACCTCCTCTTCGCGGAATTGAGCATCGCATTGACCTCATACCCAGCGCACCTCTCCCAAACTGCACCGCATAGTGCACAAACCCGAAGGAGACAAAGGAGATCGAATGACAAATAAACCAACTTGTCTCCAAAGATTTGATTCAAGTAAGCACTAGCCCAAGTGCGATACCCGTGATTCTTGTCCCAAAAGCGGATGATACGTTGCGGTTATGCATGGACTGCCGTCCAATCAATGTTATCACCATGTGTTATCGTCATCCTATACCACATATCAATGACATGCTTGATGAGTTGTGTGGAGCCTATTTTCTCGGAAATTTATCTTCATCGTGGTTACCATCAAATCCGCATGGCAGAAGGTGATGAGTGGAAAACCGCCTTCAAGACCAAAATTGGTCTCTATGAATGGTTGGTTATGCCTTTTGGCTTATCTAGTGCCCCATCCACCTCCATGCGCCTCATGAACCATATTTTGAGATCTCTCGTTGGAAAAAGTGTAGTTGTCTACCTTGATGATATCCTTGTTTATAGCAAGTCACTACAGGAGCATATTATACAGCGGACTCTCAATGTTACTCCTTGGTCTAGTGCTGCAATCTAGCGTTGTAATTTGTTCCAAACAAAGGCACTTGTTGGTCCAAACAAAGCTTGCAAGGTCATTATTGATGGTGGAAGTTGTCGTAATTTAGCAAGCAAAGAGTTATGTGCCAAACTGAAGTTGAAGTATCTACCGCACCCACATCCACATTATGTTCAGTGGTTGAGTGATAATGGCGAGATGAAAGTGAGCCACTTGGTCCCCTTGATTTTGAGATAGGACCATACAAAGACTCCATTGAGTTTGATATGGTTCCTATGACAGTATGTCACTTGTTGTTGGGTCGGCCTTGGCTCTATGATCATTCTGTACAACACAATGGCCGAGCAAATACATATCACTTGGAGTTCAAGGGAAGAAAAATTAATCTATGACCTATGTCACCACAAGATATTGTTAATGAGTCTCGTCAGAAAACTGAAGTCAGTCTAGATGATGCACCTGCATTAGATGATAGGCGAGAGAATGTAACAGCTGCGAGTGATGTAACGAAAAGTGAGAGAGTGCCCAATTTACTCATATTAGTCACCAAAGAAGACATGAGATAATTTAGTGAGGATCCTACTGCCATGCCTCTTGTGCTCATGTACAAGGGCGAGGTTTTGGCTTCTAACAACATGATAGATGTTTCTCTTTGTGTTTCTAATGTGTTACAAGAATACAATGACGTGTTTCCAGAGGAGGTACCTACTGGATTGCCACCATTGAAAGATATTGAGCATCAAATTGACTTGATTCCTTGAGCGTTGTTGCCCAACCATGCACCATACCGCACAAACCCCAATGAGACGAAGGAAATTCAGAGACAAGTACAAGTGCTTCTTGACAAACGTTATATTCGTATAAGCTTAAGCCCTTGTGTTGTGTCTGTTATTTTAGTTCCTAAGAAAGATGGTACATGACGCATGTGTGTAGATTGTAGAGCTATAAATAACATCACTATTCGATATCGTCATCCTATTCCTCGTTTAAAAGATATGTTAGTTAAATTGAGTGGTGCTACTGTTTTTATCGAAAATTGATTTGCATAGTGGTTATCATCAAATTAGGATGAAGACAGGGGATGCATGGAAAACTTCCTTTAAGACTAAGTTTGGTGTATATGAGTGGTTAGTCATGCCTTTTGGGTTAACTAATGCACCTAGTACTTTCATGAGATTAATGAACCATGTCTTAAGGAACTTTATTGGCAAATTTGTGGTTGTGTATTTTGATGACATATTAATCTACAGCCGCACTGAAAATGAGCATAGTGATCATATTAGACAAGTTTTGCAAGTGTTATAAGATGCTAAGTTATATGGTAATCTTGAAAAGTGTACATTTGTAAAGATAAGGTCATATTTCTGGGATATGTTGTCTCTAAACATGTAGTTGAGGTAGATTCATCTAAAATCGAAGCTATTCAAAATTGGCCTACTCCCATGAATGTGAGTCAAGTACGGAGTTTTCACAATTTAGCTAGTTTCTATAGGCATTTTGTGAAAGACTTTAGTACTATTGTTGCACCTTTAAATGTGATAACTAAGAAAGATGTACCTTTTGAGTGGGGCATAACCCAAGATCATGCATCTGCTGAACTGGAACGATTATTAACTTCTGCACCATTGCTTGCACTACCAGATTTTTCAAAGCAATTTGAGATTGAATGTGATGCTAGTGGCATAGGAATTGGGGGCCTATTGATGCAAGAGGGTCGCCCCATTGCATATTTCTCTGAGAAATTATCTGGTGTAAAGTTAAACTATCATGTCTATGATAAAGAATTGTATGCGCTTGTTAGAGTTCTTGTGATTTGGCAACATTATTTGTGGCCAAAGAAATTTATCATACATTCTAATCATGAGGCTTTGAAATATCTGAAATCTCAATCAAACTTGCATAGGTGTATTGCTAAGTGGGTTTAATTCATTGAATATTTTCCATATATTATCAAACATAAAAATGGAAAAGATAATATTGGCGTTGATGCTCTATCTAGGAAGAACATGTTGTTAACACAATTGGATATCAAAGTTCCTGGTTTAGAGAGTTTATGTGATTTGTATGCAACTGATCATGATTTTCCTGAACCATATCGTTTGTGTGCTATTGGGAAGGCATGGGATAAATTTCACATCCATGATGGGTATTTGTTTCGTGCTAACAAACTATGTGTTTCGGAGTCGTCTGTGTGTTTGTTGTTGCTACAGGAATCACATGCTGGAGGATTGATGGGTCACTTTGGGCGTGAGAAGACGCTACTCATGCTTGCTGATCATTTTACTAGCCTAATATGAGGCGTGATGTGGACAGGTTTGTCAAGAGATGCATTGCATGCAATAAGTCAAAGTCCAAGTTGAAGCCTCACAGTTTGTATATGCCATTACCTGCACCTACTACACCATGGGAAGATATAAGCATGGATTTTGATATAAGTGTGGCAACACTATCTTTGTCCTAAAGATTTTATCATACATTCCGACCATGAGTCTTTTGAAATATCTTAAGGTACAAGCCAACTTGAGTAAAAGGCAAGCTAAGTGGGTTGAGTTCATGGAGTCTTTTCCTTATAGCGTCAAACAAAAGAAAGGCAAAGAAAATGTAGTTGCGGATGCTTTGTCTTACAAGAATAACCTTCTTACGCGCCTCGAAGTAAACATGTTGGGTCTTGATGCCATCAAAACTTTATATGCTTCCGACCCGTCCTTTAGACCAAGTTTTGCAAAATGTTTCATAAACAAAGGGGCTGACGATTTCTATTTGCATAAGGGTTTTCTATTCAAGAAAACAAGCTTTGCATTCTAAAGTTGTCTCTCCAAATTTTGCTTCTACAAGAGTCTCATGGTGGAGGCCCTATGGGTCACTTTGGCCATGACAAAACATATGACATGCTCTCCACGCACTACTATTCGACCAAGATGAAGCGCGACATGGAGTGCCACGTCCACCGATGCACTACATGTGTCCAAGTTAAGTCTAAGTCTAACCCATTTGGTCTTTATGTGCCATTGCCTATTCCTCATGCACCTTGGTCGGATATTAGCATGGACTTTGTGTTAGGATTGTCTAGGTCTAAACATGGTCATGATTCTATTTTTTTTATAGTGGATCACTTTTCCAAAATGGCACATTTCATTCCGTGCCATAAGACCGATGATGCTTCACATATCGCAAATCTGTTGTTTAGGGAAATAATTTGTCTTCATGGTGCACCAAGAACAATCGTCTCCAACCACGACATAAAATGCATGAGCTACTTTTGGAAGATAATCATGGCCAAGCTCGGCATCAAGCTACTCTTCTCGTCCGCCTCGCATTCTTAAACCGATGGCCAAATTGAGGTCATTAACCGAAGACTCGGAACACTCCTCCGCGTGTTGATAATGAAGAATTTTAAGGATTGGGAGGAATGCATTCCCCACGCCAAGTTTGCTTATAATCATGCCAAGCACTCCACCACCATGAAGATACCATTCATGATTATCTATGGATTCAAGCCCCTCACCGCGCTTGACATTCTACCGCTTCCTCTCCACGAGCGCACCAACATGGACGTCGACAAGCATGCCAAAGCAATGAAGAAACTACATGAAGACACAAGAGCTACGATCGAGCAACAAGTGCTTCGCCAAGCGTCAAGGCTAAACCATACCAAGAAAGAGATGATCTTTGAAGAAGGTGACCTTGTGTGGATACACTTGAGTAAATACCGCTTCCCCAAGGATCATGACTCCAAGCTCAAGCCACGGGGTGATGGTCCATTCAAAGTCCTCAAGAAAATCAACAACAACTCCTACATCATCGATATATCGACATCAAAGTACATTGTGAGCAAGACGTTCAATGTCAAAGACCTCTCACCTTTCCATGGAGAAGACGAAGTTGATGAGGTTGAAGAGTCGAGGATGAATCCTTCCCATGGGGGGAGCTGATGCAGCCCATCCCACAGACACCTCTACATCCTCTCTTCCTAGTTCCCCAAGTGGACCAATGACGCGCGCTCGAGCCAAGCTCCTACAAGCTAAGGTTAACTCACTCCTCTCCTCATGTGATTTTGATACATCCTTGGATGGCTTGCTACTTCATGCCAACACTTTGTGCGTCCTCAACCATGAACCCCATGAAGCATCGCCAAGAGAAGGACCCAAGGCAACACAAGAAGACGCTCCAAGCCAAACCGGCACCATGCCCGGCGAACCGGTTCCCCACCAGAATTTCCGGCACAACATCCAGCGGACCGATCCCCACGCCGGAAATCCCAACAGCGACTGAAGTCAACTGGCGACAGCCAAAACACATCTCTATAATCCATATCGGCAGACGATCGGAAGAACCGACGACCGCCAGAAATTCCAGCGAGAATCTCGGCGCCGTCGGACTTATTGCCGAAAAGCCCCAAAATGAAGTCAACTCTTGGGCTTAGCCCATGTAATACCCTATTTCGCCCAGACTTTACCTTTTTGTACCCAAACGACCCCTGTTTAAGTGGCTAGCCTATAAATAGCCCTACCCTCCATTGTACCTAGACTTGGATAATTGTAATAGAAGAAACCCTACATGATCTATCTATTGCTAGTATCATGATCCTTGACTAGGAGTACCAATTATCCCCCAACCTCTTGGATTTTTCCTAGTGCATTCAAGTTGTACATTTCCTTGGAGTCAATGTCTCATCTCCAAGTTGTCAAGATCTCATCAAGCCTCTCACCCCCGCTATTGGTGAGGGAGAGTGTTTTTGCCCGTCACCGGTACTAGGGATTATGCCGGACCGGTTGCCACCGACATGAGCTATTAGTTCATATCATGTCTTCGTGTGTGTGTTCATCAAGTTCTTCGCATGTGAGTCCTTGGATTTCATCCTCCCCCTCATCCCACTCGTCTCCATCACGATTTCCATGGGAATTTGTGAAAGATCGAGCAATCCTAAGGGGTCACCCCTAACACGAAGACTCCAGGGCTATGGGCCAGAGACTCCGGGTGGGCTGGAGACTCCGGGGCTTTAGACCGGAGACTCTGGTGTCGGGTCTGCTACTCGAAATACTCGTGTTCTTGAGCGGAAATCCACGCCTTGGGGCCTCAAATCCACAAAAAATGGCCAAAATTGGTTTGGGAAATCCAGGCAAAAGATGGACCAACACCTTAGACAATATTTGGTCAGATCAAAACCACAAATAACACTCCAAAATGATAGATCGGTCCAAAGGAAAATTTGGGGCTCTTTTGGGAATTTTTGAATTTATGGTGGCTAAGGGAAAAAATTGTGGGGAAATTCATGATCAACGAGGTTCTAGATACCAATATGTTAAGGGTGACAACTTAAGATTACCCGATCTTTCACGAATCCCCGTGGAAATCGAGTTGGAGGCGAGAGGGAGGAGGGAGAGGATGAAATCCACGGGCTCACACACGAAGAACTCGATGAACACACACACACATGAAAACATGATACAAACCTTACAACATCTTCAGTATGAAGCTTCTCAGAGCCGATTTTCGTATTAATGAAAACCTTTTCAGCCAGTAAAATTGGAGGCACTTCTAGAGCCGGAATTTCTCCACCACTGCCCATCTGATCCCTAATTTGGATCTGGTGCAGTAAGTTCTCCAACTTCACGTCTTCTTTCTCTTGGCTCACTTCTTCCTGGTATATATGCTGCTTTTCCAAGTTAGTCTGAGCCAATTTCAGAATCTCTTCTTTCTTCTTCCTCATCCTCCCAGAAGTACTAGAACCAGTAAAATTCACTACCTTCTTCGCTAAAGAACCAACTACGGGATCATTACCCTTGTTGGGTTCACCCTTATCAGTTTCCGAGCCACCAATGGTGACTTCGGGCTACGACGGGTGATCTTGGTTCTTCGAAAGAGGCCTCAACATTTCAAGCGCGCAAAGATGGAATATCCTTTGGCACGACACTGATGAAACATTGGGAGTAGGAGTTGGAGGTGGTACGACTCGTGATGATAGCACAAGCTTCTGCTGATGCAGAGTTTTGCCCGGCTTACCATCCGGCTTCAACTTTCCCTTCAGTAATGACTTAGCTTCGAGTCACAAAACAAACTCGTTATGACTCGGAAAGTATACAAACAAAGTACAACTTTTAGTAGAAGTACTTACTTCTTGATGACTGGCAACACTTTTTTGCTAGCCACAACAATAGAGGCCTTACACTTCTTTGAAGGCAAGATCCATAGTTCTTCCGTCTCATCATCCGTTGCTTCTATATATTTTGGAGGATAACCCTCGAGTGGGGCCAGCTCCGACTTGGGGAGCATTACAAGCCGAAAGTCGAAAACATGTATTTTAGTAAGAAACACTAATGGATGATGATGAATGAAATAACCTAGTCGGAGGATTTACCGGAGTTAGGATTCTCTACGGTGTACATTTGCATGGAGACCTCCAGAACTTTCTTATTGACTTGTTCCTTGATCAGCCACTGCATTCGAACCTTACAATCCTTTGCGGGGATCCAAGTCGGACTAACCTTCAGGCTGTCTTTCTTGTCGAAGGTGACCGTGCGCATCAGTTGATCACCATGGTGTTGCAGAGGCTGGATCCGACAATCCAACCAGAAGTGCACCAAGTCGGATCCCCTCAAGCCTTTATTCTTCATGAGAAACTTGATCCGCCTCTTAGTCAGGATCAAGTCATCTATTAATTCCAGCACTTCTATGTCCCACATTTCCTTGTGGGTCGCAACATGATTGACGAAAACCGGCAAGCCCTCTGACTTGCCAGGAGCTGGCATATCCTTATGATAAAAGAAAGTTGTCGTCCATCTCTTAACTGACTCACTAGCTAAAATCCTAGGGTAGACTCAGTCTCGCCTGAGGACTTGGCTAAGAGTGTCGGTATTGTAGGGAACACCGGCAGTGACGGAGTTCTTCCAGGTACCATAATAGGACCGGAAAAGGGCGAGACTCGGTTTAATTTCGAGAAACCCCTCGCTAAGTGGTACATGAGTGCTAAGATCTAGTAGCGAGTTAGTAGGGAGGTTGTGGAGCTGCACTCCATAATACCTAAGCATGTTGGAGAAGAATTCCGATGGAGGGAAGCTTAGGTTGCGGTCGATGTGCGTCCCGAAGTGGACGCGCTCGTCGGAGCGTGATGTCAGAGCAGCTTCATTAAAACCGCTCCGACACGAATTGGCTGGGAGATACCCTTTGTCCTCCAATTGTTGCAGCTTCTCATTGTCAAAGATGCAAGGGATCCAGACCTCGCACCACTTTTTATCCTCCGTCGTACCAGGTGTCATCGCCGCACCCGCCGTAGAAGATGACTTGGACATCTCGACGATTACCAAAGATTAGCGGCATTGTGGTTTAGGTAGTGGAGAAAAGGAGACGAGAGGGCTCTAGGAGGCGTGAGGAAGAAGAAGATCGAGCAGAAAATGAAGAAAATAAGGACATATTTCCCTCTTATAACCTCAGTGTGCCAAGATCCGCGCTAATCGCGTCTGATCCTCACCACGCATCACATAACGGTCGATGGCAACTTCCTCCCGAAGCCATCGCCTCCTCGATCTCCGTGCACACATTGAAAACAGCACCTTGGTTCCACGTGACATGAGACCCATTAATGGTCAATCTGATAGGATATCTGTCGCTGATGTGACAACTCCTGAAAAAGGTGTTAGGATGCGTTACTGACGATATTTCTGGCTCAGTTTGAAATGAGCTTGGAGATAAGAATAATGAATCACCATATCCGACTCAGCAATGACTCGGATCCTACAATTTGTTTCAAGTTCTAGGAACCCTTCAAGATTCTGCAAGTCGAAGAATCATCAAGCTAGACGAAGAAATCCGACTTTCCATCTTGGAGACTTTCGAGGTCTACTTTTGGGGATATACTTTCTGGATATACCCACAACTACTCACTGACTAGGGTGGTCCACCTATGGGTTAGAGCTTTGCTTCACGGGCGGCCCAGTCAGGAAAAGAAGACAGAGGCCCATCCGGATACACAAACGCCCAGAAGACTTACCCACTTAGGCATGTAGATTTACTTGTAGTCCAAGTTGTATCTTGTATCGAGTTAGTATCGTAGCTGAATAGGTTTCTCCTGTAAGCCCTAGGATGGATGACTATATAATCCGTCCTATTGGCCAGCCTTCAGGACACAAACATAACCAACTCGCATAGGCGAAACCCTCTCTTCTAATCCTTTAACATACAACTCTGGCAACATACTAGATTGCTAGCAGGAGTAGGATCCAGCCACCATAGCTCACCGTCCCGGACAATAGTACATTTTGCACCCCAATTTTTCCCACGCCTCGAGGACCCCCTCATGGCATAACTGTCATCAATCCGACGATAATCCGCCTACTTCTGGCAGTGCTCAATTCTGTGGAACACATGGTGGGACCTGAACTCGGTCTTGGTGTCGTTGTAGTACATGCCGAGAGGGTCAATTAAAAACATGGCATGGACTCAGCGATGGGTTAGTCACAAACACGGCGAATTGCTTTACCTTTCTACCCATGTTGGTGCATTTTCTGGGCGATGCTCAATTTCCTCTGGGATCCCATGCCATTTGCTACACGCTTGTTGCACAACCCCCAATGGTTCGCCATGGCCTTCTCGCCGCGTTCCATGTGGACCATGTTGAAGTATGGATCCATTATTGCGCTCGTCGAACACAATCTTGATACGCTTCCAATAGTTCTTCGAGTTTAGATTCACGCCGATGATGGTGTCGAGGCTCACCACCTTCCATGTTTCGGTGAGGCACTCGTCTTCAAGGGTGGTCCACTTGATGCGGGGCTCGGTAGATGGTGCCTTCTTCGGCTTCTTCTTCCTCTTTCCCTTGCCCTTGATCGTTGCTGGGATTTCTTCTTCGTCTTCCTCTTCCTCTTCCCCTTGCACCTAGTCATCACCGGCTTCCTCATCTGTCTGGCTATGGGCGAGCTCCTGTGAGTCAATGTAGTGCATAATGTTAGTGTAGGATTTCTCTTGTGTGAAGAATGAGCCAGCGGTGGCGGCGACAGAGCCGGAAGCGATCATCTTCCCAATATTCCTCCAAACACACTGCGTGTGTCCGTGTCGCTGAGCTGGATGGAGGACCCGAGTCCCTTGTTTTGGGCAAAGTCCAGTGGACCGCGTCGCAATGTCGGCAACCCGGTGTACGAGGGAGATCCGCCGAAGGGCATGTTTATGTTGATGTTGAAGCCGTGCGGATCGCGAGGCGTGGAGCAGTGGGGGAAGACCACATTAGGGTTGAATCCGCCCAACTGATTGCCGTCGAAATCGGGGGATGACGAGAACCTCGGGCGCAGTGTCATCTGGCTCTCCTAGAACAGAGCTGACGAGCACGCTGAGAAGCTCGCTGGAGATCCGACGCTGGCCTGGCTTCCCCATGGTACGCCGTATTGCCCGTCGTGGAGCGGCGGATGGCCCATGGCCGCTCGAGTACTCGTCATATTGCGCTCGGTCGCCGGTTTCACCTACATGGCCACCTGCGCCTCCTCCTCGGCTTCTAGTTTCTTCTTCAACTTCTCCTCCCTCTCCCTCCGGCCCTCTATTACGGTTTTCCTTCGCCGACAATCCTTTGCCCATGATGCGTCGGCCGAGCCCTCTGGCTTCGGCTTTCTCTACTTTGGCTACACAGGATCATCGGCGGTGGTGCCATGATCGGTAAATTTCTTGAGCGACATGGTGGGCAGAGCTCGGGGGAATTGGCGGGAGCAGTGGCCGATAGGTGGGGAATAGGGAAGAAAACATGAAAAAAAGGAGGGAACACGGCCTTCGGTCGCCGACTCTAGTTCGCCTGCTTTTTCTCTTCATCCGGGCCCGGGATCTTCTACATTGATGAAAATTGGGCCGAATCTGACAAAATAATGCTAAAAACGATAAGAAAAATCTTAGAAAGATACTCCTAAGAATGCTAGTACTACATGGGCGTCTATACGAGTTTAGACGGCCGTGAGTGAGAAAGAAAAAGAGGTCCCAGCGTCTCGTCTATACGGGCGTCCAAATATACCCTCCCATTCTGCTACCCGTCAGCACCGAGCGAGGATCGTCCAACTCCGAACAACCTTCTCGCGAGCTGCTCCCGCGCGTATCTGGAGCTGTTGGAGGAACAGGACTCCGCGAGGTCGCCGTCGCTGCAGTCGCCGGCTCCAGATACGCCATTTTTCCCGGTAGAGTAGGTCAGATGCATCTGAAATTGGTCGGGGACGAGGGGAATTTCGATCTGGCACTGGGGCCGGAGCTCCGTTTCGGTCGGATTTGGAGGCATGGCGGCGGGGGAGAGCACGGACTCGTGGATGGGTGGGTGGGGGCGTCGCTGGCTCAGGGACAGCGGCGGGCTGAAGGGGCGGCCACGGGCTCAGGGTCGTCGCAGGCTGAAGGCGGCGGTGGGTTGAAGGGGCGGCGCGCGCGGGTGGGAGCGGAGCTTGCGATTTGCGGGCGGCCTGCTGCTGTTCGCGACCTGAAGGGGGGCGGTGGTGGGATCGCTGTATGTAGTTCAATCCTAGACGATTGGTTGAAATGAAGGGGCAGCGGTGGGATGGCTATTCTATACTTCTCGTAAACCTTGTTTGTCTTCTTCGCTGTCAGCTGGCTGCTACTCCTAGTTGCAGCAGCCGGCTCCCCATCACATTTCCGAGGCCGAGCACAGCGTGGCCCCTCCCTCCTCCCTCCGCCAGATCCTTCCAGTCAGCACACAAATCCCCTTCTCGCTCTGTCTCTCTCTCTTAAATCGCCGCCCGCATTCCTCTTCCACCTCTTTCCACTTTCTCTCTTGGAGCTCCGCCCTTCTCCACTCCTCGTCCTCATTCCCGTAGTGGACTCAGCATTGAGTCGAGATCTCCTCCCACTGGTAAGGAATCCCTATCTCGCTCGGATCGCTGTCCCTTTGCCTCTGCTCTTCTCTTTCCTGCGAAAAATCGTTTCCGTATCCAGTCAGATCTTCCTTTCTCTCTAAAATCGACCTCGTTTGATCCCATCCTCTTTATTTCCCGTTAAAGGTAGCAAATTTTCTTTTCAGAGAACCTTGGAATTTCTTTCTTTCTTTCTTTCTTTATTTTTGGGATTCAACTGACTGTAACTCCACGCCCCGCGCCAGGTTGCGGCGGACTCCACCATGTCAAAGACGGGAGCCCTGGATCTCGCGTCTGGCCTTGGCGGGAAGATCGACAAGGAAGGAGTCAAATCAGCGGTCGATGAGTATGTATACCCCCCTGCCGTTGGCGTGACCCAGCAGCTTTAGATATGTTTTTTAATATTCTGGAGCAGACGATTATGTTTCCTTTCCTACTTTGTGGATTTACATTTCTATGCATCTCTATGGTACCTCAAATCTTGTTTGCAGCTGCGACTCCGTACTGAAAAAAAAAAAGCAAAACCCGTAATCGTTTGATTTGTTTGTGTTCCATCTTCATTGATTGATGTGTCCTTTTCCCAGATGGCAGAGCTGCTGTTAGTTTACAGTCGCAGTCTGCTTTTAGAAGAGATAATTCTTTGCCCCTTTGTTTTGAGTTGCCAGTTCACATGCTGGCGGTGTGTTTGCAGTTCCTAGCTTGAAGTCGAATGTTTTACTACTACTTTGGTCATTAAATTTGCATCTGAAGCTCCGTACGACTTGCCTGGTCCCTCCCTCAGTGTATCAATATACAGTAACTCATCCGACTGGTCCTTTACTGTACCTTATACTGTAGTACATTGCAACCATGTCAAGTTCCTTTCAAAAAAAAAAAAAACCTTTCAAAAAAAAAAACCATGTCAAGTTAAGCGGGCCCTTGCACGCTATATCTTCCAAAAAAAAACATGTGCACCCTATCAATCGCGTATGCAATGACACCGTAGAATCTGCTGACTGTAATCTTGTTTACTGACGTCTTCATTCCTGATAGGTAAAATTTGTACTACTCGTAGTATATATCACTTTGCCTTTACTTTCATTGTCCTACTCTCATATCTGGAGTAAAATAAGACATGGGAAGTTGACCCCTTTCTTTTGAGTTACAGTTCTGAACATATTGATGGCTCTGGGGTTCCTACGTTATAAATTCCAATGTTTTACTTTGGTGATTAAATTTGCATCTGTAGCTATGTACGATATCTAGCTCCTCGGTGTGTCAGTACAAGGCATCCAACTGGTCCTTCAAGATTGTACCTACTGACTGCTGCACCTTGCAACCACGTCCTGTTAAGCGGGTCCTTTCACATGTGCACACTATCTTTCGGGAAAATATGTGCACACTAGGAGGGGCTATCAGAATGTTAAATTTCTGTCATGTGCTGACTTTTTCTTTTGGCCTCAGCCACCCCTGTTTACTCCATAGTCAATGAAAAGGCAGAGCTCCTGTCTCGTTTCAATTTTTTTGCCTTATTACTGACACTCTGCTGAGTGTAATCTTGTTTACTGACGTCTTCAGTCCTGAGAGTTTATGTTTGTTCTCTTCTTCAGTAATTTTTGTGTTCTTACTGTACTCCTAATTTTGGAATATTTTTTTGTCTCAAGGTATGAGAAATATCATGGATACTACGGAGGGAAGGAGGAAGCAAGGAAGTTCAACTACACTGATATGGTAATAATTATCCTATGAGGGAGACAAACATATTATGTTTAGCATTTTTTTTATTTTTTGGAGGAATAGTTTCGTAGATTTGGTGACTCCCTACTAAAGTTACTAGCTTGTGGGACTGATGATTTTTCATCCATAAAGAGATGTAATTGTTTGCAAGTCTGTTTTACCTGATATCAAAGGATCTGTTTTTTCTTCCAAACATGATTTAGAATCTAAAAAATGTTTCTCATGTAGTCAGGAACTCGGCATGATGCATGGTACAAGTGGCAAATACACATGCAGCTTCTAGGTTCTGCGGTTTACAGTATTTGTCGCTACATATCATTTGTTTCTTAAATATCCTAAGCATATATATTGAATGGTGCCACTTTATTGTTCTTTTAGAAAAAGGAAATGTTTAATGTTATGACTTGAGAATGCTGACATATATTTTCTATGCCGAATCACACATGGCCATTGATAGTGGCCAACTAGGATTTGAAATTCAGGGCCTGATGCTTTGATGCTTTATCAGGTTAATAAATACTACGATCTTTCTACTAGCTTCTATGAGTACGGCTGGGGTGAATCTTTTCACTTTGCTCACAGGTGAACACTCTTATTGGAAAACAAATAATTGATTTTCCATTAGTTGAAAAATGGATCATTTTTTCTACTCTTGAGGAAACAAATGAATAAAGGAATCTATGTATTATGGCATGTAATTCCCATGCGCCTTCATGTTTTAGGTGGAATGGGGAATCTTTAAGGGAAAGCATCAAACGACACGAGCATTTTCTGGCCCTTCAGCTTGAGTTGAAACCAGGGATGAAGGTCAGTTCTTGTATGAAGATCAAACAACCTATGTCAGAATAGTTTTCCTTTATCGCTGCTCTAGCTACATCAGAACATGATAATGAAACATACACTAACTTCGATGTTTGCTTCACTTATTTGCTATAGGTTTTGGACGTGGGCTGTGGAATAGGCGGCCCATTAAGAGAGATTGCCAGATTTAGGTTTAGTTCCTGTTTCATTTCTCTTCATCTTAATCTTAGATTGATTGTGACGCACTTAGTTTTAGATTTCTTCACATGCATGATTAATGCATCTGAAGTGATCAATGTTTTAATTATTGAAAAATGTAAACATGTGGTGACATGATTCTGGGGAGGCAGTCTAATATACTATTTACCTTTTCAATTTATTTATAATGTGCTTTTTCTTGGGAATGATGAAAACTGAGATGCAGAGCACTGTAATTCTTTTAGTATCAGCCTTGATCTATTTCCTGTTAAAACATGGTAGGCAACCACTCTACAAGAGCTATCTCTGTTCCAAAATACATGATTTCATACATGGGAACAGTCTCCGAGATGCAACTTTGAAATATGAGTTATTTTTATATGAAATGTTACGAAGATACTAAAAGAATTACATAATTCTGAAATATTTTTAATGAAAAATCTATTGACATTATTTCATGTTACTAATCTCAGTAATCTATTTGTATATGAATAGTTAAACATAGAGAAGTTTGACTTCATGCTTTCTAAAGTCTTTTATTTTGGAATGAATGTAATAAGTAATATAACTCTCTTTTTTGTAACCACTCTCTCTGTAAGTTAGATAAGTGACTACTGTCATCTTTCATTGTCATTACATTATATACTTGCAGCCAGAAACAACTGATCTGGCTATTGTTATCTGCAGCTCAACCTCAGTTACCGGATTGAACAACAACGACTATCAGATAACTAGGGGAAAGGTTGTTCAGTACTCCAATATTCGATATGTTTCACTCTGCTGATGGCTGTGATTATGAACTTCACTTAAATGCACATCTTTAAGTATCATTATCACAAAACTCTTCTATTTATTATATTTTATTTTTCAGGAGCTCAATCGTCTGGCAGGACTTAGTGGAACTTGTGACTTTGTCAAGGTATTGTTGGCTTACCATTTTTTTTTGTGTGTTTAGCGTTTTGTTGCTATCCCAGAACTCTCCATTTGTAGGCAAACAAATCCATCCAATTGCTTTGCCTACAGTTTCAAAAAGCGCTAGGCAGGTGGTGCAGTGGCGCCTAGTTGCCCCTAGACGTCCACCTTTTAGAACAATCGTGTTGCCAAATATGTGATCAACCCTCTCTTTATTGAACTAATTGTGTCCACCTCTCAAAAAGCGCTAGGCAGGTTATAAGAGTGATGCTTGTATTGTAGTTCTTGAAATATGCAAAGATTTAAATGACGGTACTTACATTTCCTACACATTGGTCTGAAATACAGGCAGACTTCATGAATATGCCTTTCTCCGATAACACTTTTGATGCCGTTTATGCCATTGAGGCAACATGTCATGCACCTGATCCGGTATGACCTCTATCTCTTCTGTGTTAGGATTTTTCATCTATTTTAGTACCTTCTAGCAATACAAAAGTGAATTGACCTTTTTGTTGCACAGGTTGGCTGCTATAAGGAGATCTATCGTGTATTAAAACCTGGGCAGTGTTTTGCTGTATATGAGTGGTGCATTACTGATCACTATGATCCAAACAATGCAAACCACAAGAGGATTAAGGATGAAATTGAGCTTGGTAATGGTCTACCAGATATCAGAAGTACTCAGCAATGTCTTCAAGCTGTTAAAGATGCAGGGTTTGAGGTAAGACATTCTGCTAGTGCAAATCAAGTTTTGTTTCTTCTCAGTTGCATGAACTTTCATGGGATAGCTAATGGATATAAAATTTTTTTGTCTTGATGAAGGTTATTTGGGATAAGGATCTTGCTGTAGATTCTCCATTGCCTTGGTACTTGCCCTTGGATCCAAGTCGATTTTCGTTGAGTAGTTTCCGTTTGACTACCGTGGGACGACTTGTTACTCGCAATATGGTGAGGCAATAAATTCTTAATTTGTTCTTCTTGCTATCACTGAATTTTGCACAATCAAATCAAATTATTATTTCTCTCTCCCTAGAGGGAGCAATAATATGGACTATTAGTCCACATCTTTGTAATGACTTCTTACGAACCTCCTTGTGATTAGAATTCTGTCACGTGGCTTTAAATTCTTACCACGGATAGAAATAAGAAAACATTCAGTTTCGCCTCCTGTAGTAAATGAAGAATTAGATTCTTGACTATATTAGTATAGCATGGACAAAAATATAGTTCCAGGTGCTTGGAAATTGTCTTTTTATGGGTAAGAACTACTTGTTTTTACTAAATTTAATGTTTATGTACTGTTGGCATCTGATGCATCATGATGTTTGAAAAAAAACGATATGTCTAGCCGAATATTTGAAACGACAGTGTAATATGGAAAACATCAAACTGCAGACAGACTTTTTGGATTTGCTGTCCATAAAATTCAATCAAATTTAGCTTCTAATCCATAAAAAAGGTACAGGTAATAACTAGTGGAGAGTTAAAGCTTTATGTATCATGTTTTATTGTCCAATGTAGCAAGCCATGAGACACAAAGTGGATTCAATCATGTCATGTTTTGAAGTCATGAACATGAGATTGAGATTCTCTTGGTGATTTCTTTCAGGTCAAGGCATTGGAATACATTGGTCTTGCTCCGGAAGGCAGCCAGAGGGTCTCTAACTTCTTAGAGAAGGCTGCGGATGGTCTTGTTGAAGGTGGCAAGTAAGTTCATCTCTGTACCACATTTCTCCAATAGAAAGTATAATTGCACAAAGCTTCAATGACAGTGCAACTTTAGGAGCACCTCAGGACCACCCTCTTTCCTTCTCTTTTATGTTCCCTCCTGTTCAATGCTGTATACGTGAGTTTCATGGTCAATATACCTACAGGAAGGAAATCTTCACCCCGATGTACTTCTTTGTGGTTCGGAAGCCTCTTTCAGAATGAACAACTTTCAGGTACCAGATAATTTTGGCTAGCTCACTAAATTTCAATCTGTATCCAGTTTTTGTATGCTCAGGTTCTTATAATGTGTAGGTTTGAAGCCAGACAAGGCAACAAGATACATTTTGAAGAAGCGGGCTTGGGGAGTTTGGTTATGCCTAGAATCCTGGGATTCTGACCTGTAGAAGTGAAATAGTAAACGTGTTAAGTTTCTGTTTGTTCTGTGTTCAATGTTGAGCTTTCTGTTTGTTGTTTTTGTCTAGTGCGAGAGCTTTTGATTCAAGCGGTGGATTGCTTGTTTTTGTCTAGTGCGAGAGCTTTTGATTCAAGCGGTCCGTCTGTGGATTGCTTGTCTAGTCGCGCTATTAGCTGATGGTTTGAGACCCTTGTGGTAAGCTATTAGTGACATAAATAAGCTGAATGCAGTTTTCTTTCCCGTCATGGTTTGCATAAGGCCGTGCTGTTATCGATTTCTTGTTCAAACATGTTTGTGTGATGAGCATCCCATTGGTACATGAAAAGGTGATGTTTTCAATACTAGCACACATGCCTCTGCTTTGCAACGGAAAAAAAAAATCAAATTTTGGACAAAAAAATCGACACGGTCTAAACTTTGCTCAAAGTCGATCAAGTCACGGTTCCAATGTAATCTACTATTCTATACAACATAAGGGAAAAGGGTTATATGCAATATTCAGTATTTTATTTAATACTACCGCCAAGAAATGTCTATTATGCATGCACCTATTAACTAAACATGGTAAAATATTCTGTACTAACCTATAGGTGTTCTAAAAGTCAGTGATTGTCATGTGTTTTGTACAGTTTGCAGATGCAACAGTTTGTATAAAATCGAATCCTACAAGAAGACAGAAGTAGACACTCCGTTAGTCTAACGAAATCTAATGTATCCAAAGGTATAATAGGGGCATGCTCCGGCTGGCTCCTCAGCGATTTGCCATTGTGGGCCGTTCGATCGTCTCCCCACAGAGCATCTGGCCCGTTCATTTTTTGGTTTCCCTTTTTGCCCTCGTCGCTTAATGGGCTGCGTGCACCCTGCTTGCACACCGGACGCTCCTATTTGTAAACTGGTATGTGCCAATTGTTCCAGGTCCCGGTTGTCAGCGTGCCATTTTTAAGTCTGAGACAATTTTTGCTGGGGACAATAGGTGCGGCAGGGGCAGCTGCCTCGTCTCCCATCTCTCTCCAATCCCTTTGCTCCTCCCGTCTCTCCCCAATCCCCTGCTCTTCCCGTCTCTCCTCCAACCCTAGCCGCCACCCCATCTGCCCTTTCCCCTTCATCTCCTCCTCACTATAAGTGAACGACGGCCAACCAGGAGGACACGGGCAACAGCAGCCACCGGCGAGGATGTCTGGGGCAGTGCCAAGAGGGCCCTTGCCTGCGGCGATGTGGAGCAGAGGGGATTCGCTGCCGGCGGCTGTGGGGAGCAGGGGACCTAGGGGAGGTTGTGGCCCAGCCATCTCTGGCTCCGTCTCCATCCTCGCGGCACTCCGCCTCCGAGCTTGCGTCGCTGCAACGTGACACCCCACAAGACCGGCAACATGGAGGACCGCACCAGAAAGCGGTGAACCGATGCGGGAGTCAGCCACCGGAGCTCCACCGTGTCCGCTCGCCCCTCCCTCTCCCGAAGCGTGCAGGAGCGCCGGCCTGCTCGCTGCAGCTAGGTTGTGCTCGAGTCCCTGGCCTCGACTTCTCCTCTCTTGCCAGAGATGCCTCCCCGAGCTGCTCTGTTGCCACCCCACCTCCAACGCTGCCATCACTCCGGCAAATGACAAGGTTCATATGCACAAGGTGAGGGATCCTCCTTCCTATTTTTTCTTAGTGAAATTGGTGGCATGTGAGAGTTCCTGATGTTGATGAATGGTGCTGATGGTTCCACAGTTCCTCTTGTTGTGTATATGTGAGAGTTGGATTCCTGCTGATTGCTTCTGCTGGCTATTGTTGATTGATTCCGCTAAATATTGCTTTTACAGGAGCAGTGCACTTGCCTCAAGGTACGTCATCCCCCAATCATGAATCCATGGTTCAGCTGGTTGTCTATTTTTTTGTCCTGATTTGACTCCTCCCTCTCTCTCACTCCACATAATATTTCATTTTGTTTGAGCAGATGGTTTTGTATCTATGCATGTAAATTGTTTGAGAGAATTCCAAACAGGCTGCAGGTAGAAGCTATCTACCATTTTTATGCTCTGTCTTCTAAATTATTTATTTCTTCTGAAATTTATATGCAATCAACGATTACTTGCCTACAGACATTTTCCTCTCTTAGCTATGTGACTTTCATTTGCAATCTATTAGTGATGAGATGTATGAATATTTTCTAGGTAAATAATTTTTGCTTGATTGTTTTGGGACACCTACCAGATAGTATTTCTCTAATTGGGATCCCATGTATAAGTCTCTCGTGTTTGAGAAGTACCAGATAATCAATCATAGTGTATGTTTTGCTAATCAAAATTAGGACTATTGTGTTGATCAAAAGCAGGGCATCTATCTCCAAACTAAAGCATGTTGTCGTCTCCTTCCTCCCCCTAGAGGTTGAACCCCTCTTGTACGAGTTTCTCTATTTGATTTCTTATTCTGTAATTTACTTTATATTTTGAACAGCTAGGCTTGATGAGTGATTCATGGGGAAATATATTTGTACTGGGTTGTCTGACACACATGCATCAGATTCTAAAATTTAGACTATGTTGCTTTCGCTTCTGTACAGATTTACACTTTGTACATATCATTATTGAAATCAATTTATACCTCAGGTTTTAAGATTTCAAGTTGTTTTGTTTTGTACAATTCTACAATAGATGGACGAGGTCAATGAATCTAGGATAGGCTGCTGCGGACTCGTGCACTTGCTGCTGCAAGGAAGACGAGTGGGGTGGGGTAAATGTTGGTGCTGCAGCCAGGGGTATTGCAATGGTGATTTTACATGTTGCTGAAATATGGTGTTCTCTATGAGGAAAAGATAAAAGTAATTGGCCTTGTCCGGTGGAAATCTTATTATTAGATTGGTATTTTAGCTATATTTACATCACCCGAGGATTACTTGCTAATCCAAGCTTTACTATTTTGGATTCTGTAGGAGGTTGAGAAGATGTCACATGTACTGAGGTACACATGATTCTCTTTACGTTAATTCTTCTACTTTGATTTTGTGTATGCTCTGTCTTCGGTCATTGTGGCGTTGTAGCCAACCGACAGAGTATCTTTTCTTGTTCTGCTATGGCTGATGCACTACGAGGTTCTTTTTTATGTTTATTTTCTGATTCAGTAACAAGCTCGTGGGGTATAATATATGAATGTATTCTGAATATTTGTCGGCTGTAGCCTCGGTTGATGAACGATTGGGTTTAATATTTTCTCTTTCTCTGCAGTTATCACCGATGATGAGTACGTCTTCTCTGAATATTGGTGGGTTGCAGCCTCGGTTGATAAACAATATGTGGTCAGCACATGAAGCACCAGCATCCTCCTCGATGCATCAATGCCAAGGTCGTCGCCATCGATTCACCATCGACAGGTTCGTCCATGACGAGCCTAGGCAACATCAGGTCCAGTGAAGAAGAGGAACCGAAGGAACGGGTATTTGGTTGGGTATTTCAATAATATGTACACCTAACGATTTATCTTTTTTGTATTGTTTAAATCAGTGTGAATTCATCATCTAGGTTGCTGGCTCTTTGTCTGGTTTATTTTTGTCACACCATCCACTGCACTGCAGGTTCAGACTCTTGGATTTTTCATTTATTTGTTTCTTCTATTTCATGAAATGTGATGAGCTGATTTGGTTCTTTTCCTCTTTGTATGTGCAGCGATTGGAGCCTTTCTAAGATTCGAATGGAGCACAACTAGGCTCATGCGGATGTAATTTATCTTTGGTGAGTGTTGTTTTACTCAGAGTCTACGAACACATGCTCATGATGATTCCATTGAAGATATAGCTTGGCACCTTAAATTTAAAAACCTACTTGGATATGTTGGAGTGCAAGTTCATGATATGGGAGAGAAATTTATTGTTACGCACCAAAATCTAGCTCTTCGGGCAGGTAAATGTTTGATCTTTATGCTTTTAACCATATTGCATTTAAATCTTTTCAGTATGCTGTTTTATCCCATCTTAAAAGGTAGATCACTCTTCTTAGATCATGTTCCTTGATATGTTGTGCAAAACGATTTAAGGTACTTGATTTGTCTCTTGGGATCAAGATATATTTTCATATTGTCTTCTGGAACATGGAATTGTCTATATTTCAATTATAATCCCTTCTCCACCCTTTTTATATCGTTGTCACCTGTCTCTCACTCCTTCTAGGTGCTCAACAGGAACATCAAACAGAATAGAGGAGGTCGTCATCACATCTGACTTAACATGGAACACAGGTACAACAGTCCCAAACACTTCCTTATGATTTCTCTCCCCGTCTCTCTGGATAATCCCCAAAAAATTTCTTTGTATGTGCAGATCTACTTATCTATGCCAGCAAAATATTTGACAAAAATCAAATCAGATTGTTTTCTCTTTCAATCTTTTGACTGAGCACAAATGAAGAGATTCTTGGATTCAGTAAAGATCCATATTTCTTTTTGCCTACATTTTTCGTACATGTTACGAATTTTGGCTAAAAGCTAGCCTTAGTAGACAGTGGCTTAAAATTTCAGCGTGGATGTGAAAACTATTATTTTTCTTCTATTTGATATGGATGTCTCCCCAAATAATGAAGGTAGCTTACTATTGTCCATTTTCTGCTCATTTTGATCGACCCAAACTACCACAGGGAATTGAGGTTATCATGCAAATCAGCTGATGTTAGGTGAGCATTACATTTTATAGTATGCTCCAAATAAGTCATGACAGTCTAAACTGAATGGTTCTCAGGTCATTCCAGCATTGTCTGGTTGTTTGAAAAGTGACAGGATAAGCAGAAGTTGTAGCTTTGTTCAATGGTGGAGAGATCTGCTCTCTTCTCTTAGAATCACGGCAACATCTCTGTTCTTTCACATATTATATAACATGTATATATGTGCAGGTTGGACGAACAAGTTCTTGGACCCCATAGTCAGCATCTTTGCCGAGGTAATTTCTGACTTATGTGCTTGCCTGTATTGCTGAATGAAACGGTGACAATGAAACATATGTCTGGTTTGATGTCTGAATTTATGTGGTAGTGGCAGATTTTTTTTTTGCTAGAACTCATATTGGTATATTTAAGCATGAGTTTGTGGTGCGTGCAAATTGTTTGATTTAGAAGTTATTTCAGCGCAAGTATCTTGGTGCTGACTACCAATTATTCTATAAGAAAGATATTTTTTGTGTACCAGATTCTTTTATTTATGCCTACATGGTTGCTGTGCACTAAGCTCCGTACCTCTAATGAACCCTATACCTCTCAGGGGATGTAAACCAACCTCTATATTTGCAATGAAATGAAACACAAAGTCTTTTGTGTTTTCTCAAGAAAAATGCTAATAAGATGATTGTTCCACTTTTAACATTGGATGGTAAATAATTGATCTCCCTCTGCAAACAGGTGCATCTCTAGATTAATGTCGCCGTTCCATCAGCTCATATCAGGTGGATCCAAAGCACTTATATCTTTTTTCTATTAATTAATACCTAAAATGCCATATATAATTTGTGAAAACGATGTACAACTATTTTTGCAATTGTTATTATGTGCTTGATATGTTTGTAGTTCCATAATTCCAGTAAAATTATAATCCTAATGCTAATGTTTAAATGCTTCTAGCAAGTATCTTTAATTAGTGAAGATTATACACTAACTTCTTTCCAAATTTTTGCAGCTTAATCATTTCGTATAGCATAGGGTCTTGTCTTTTCCAATTTTTAGAGTGGTTCCGATTCATGAGTTTATATAAGATTGTTCATTTGTTACCTGTGAAACAGAGAGGGGCGAAGGGTGGTGTGCACTGCAATATGCTATGCTATTTGGATGTGATTTTTATATAATTTATCTGGAATTGTCAGAAAATTAAGGTACGCATCATTTAGGGCGGTGCTCTCTACAATTTTGTACATATGCTATTTTGATTGAATTGATCTATCACAATTTCCTGACTGAATTTTTTCGTAAGTATCACATCATTTTGATTTGATTGTAAATCAAGCACAACTATATTTCATGGTTCCAGTGAAGCGACGCAACAAAATGTTTATTTCCATAACTGACCCCGTGTGTAGCATAAAAGCTGATATATGTTGAGTCTTTCTCACTAAAAATTATGTGGTTTTTCCTCGATTCTTCGTATTTTAATCCCCTTGCCTGGTCTTAATAAAATAAAATGGTTGCTAGGAGTAACAAATGAGCTGAATATATATGTCGGGTGCCATGCTATTTAGAATCACAAAGAATATGCACCGACCTATCTGTTCTAGCAACTGGCATCCACTTTTCTTTTATTCCTTGTAAATTGGAAATTTACTATTCCTACACCAAGCGCCACAGCTCTGGCTACAGCTGGTGGCGATGTCGATCAGGAGTCATGGCAATCCTATTGATTTCTGTTTTTTATGTGATATGTTTCATCTGTTATGTGAAATCTGCTCGATATACGCATCTTCTCGCGATGTCACTTTCACTAGCCTAAACTCTGAACAGCGCTGGTGGGTTTTATGATGTGTAGCATGCTGAAAATCTGCTATGTCCGTTGGATCCCAGTTCCAATATTCAGATCCTAAGTGCTCTTTTTGTGAAGCAGGATCAACGCTAGCTATCTTGAAAAGTTAGATTTATTTTGTTCTATAGATACAATAAAGATGAATAATGTTTTGTTTGCAAAGTCGAAATGGAAATTCAGATAATGATTTCGTGCACACCAGTTTTTTTTTTGCATTGGTTAATTTCTTCATAATGAAACTTCCTATTTATCTTTTGAAACAAGAGTGAATTTCATCATGGACTTGCACCATATATATATATTTATATAGGACATATTGTATGACTATTTTTTTTAAAAAGACTGACTGAACTATGATACTCCTGAAGCCTAGCCGTATTCTTTCTACTATTTCTCTTGAATAAAATATTCTCCTATGTAGCAATTCCTGCACTCTTTTGTTTGTGTTCTGGTTTTCCTGGACATCATTTTTATAGTTTAAGAGTCTCCAGACCAGCAGTGGCGGAGCTTGAAAGAAATTTTTGGGTGAGCCAAAATAAAGAAGCGCACAAAGAATTGCGTTTTTAAACCATATACTTCAAATGCAACTAGGCATTAGCCAATACTCAATATCATTGGTTCAGATGATCATGTGTTCCAGTAAAAAATACTCTAGACCAGCTCTCTAAGATTTAGTTTGACCATAAGGCATACGTACCGTCTTGTCTTCATCAACTTCATTTGCATCATCTCCTTTTTTAGAAAACCAAATCAATTTTTCTCTAACTAGCTTTGCCCATGTACCTAAATTGCAATTTGTAAACAATGGATTAAATTATTCATCCTTCCAAATTGTTATTGAGCGAGAATCAAGATGTAGTGTTGCTGCCCTGAACTGATGTGGGGAAAGTGAAATATACCTCACTTATGCCATGCGCTTTGCCTGAGATGAATTGGAGCAGCTGCACTGTTGCAGGCTTGTACTTGCAGGTAGCAGCGGCCAAATCAGAGAAGACAAAGAAGATCCGATGGGCTGGGTTGCCGAGTCGCCGCCACTGCTAGCTGTCTGCTGCCTGCTCTGCTGCCCGGGACATGGACGATTGGGGATTTGGTCGAGTGGGTGCCCTGCTGGACGGTCGCCACTCACCGGATCTACTGTCTCTGGCAGTCCGGCTGCTACCTATGCCGCTCAGTCACCAGCGGCAGGCACGCTGCTGCCATAAACTAGCGCCATGGATGCGCCCAGTACAAGCAGCGGAGCACGGGAGCATGAACAAGGAAGCGACGACCGACAAGCAGAGCTGAATCTAGAACAAATCAACTGCGACTGGGTTGGTTTAGTACTTTAGTTGCCCCTCCGACTCAAATTAGTTGACTTAGATTCAATTGTATCTAAACATGATTTAGTACTCTCTCCGTCTCAAATTGGATATCATAAATTTGTCTAAATTTGAATATATCTAATACTAAATAGTGTCTATATATATCTATATTTTAAAAAAAGAATCTGACATCTATTTTGAGATGAAGGAGTATTAGATATATCCGTATGTTAATGAATTTGAGTCAATTGCCTTTGCGAGTGCTGACCAGTGAAGCTTCAAATTTATTCGTCTCCCTTTTACTTTTACGTGCTACTGAGATTGGTTATTTAATAAAGTGAGTCAATCAATGTCCCTGCTGATTATTTTTTCTACCAATTGAATTTAGTCAATTGAGTTTATTTGTGGTGCCTGCTGATTGTTTCATCTAACAACTGGTTTAGCTGCATATACCAAGATTATATATATAACTATTCTTTGGCAAGTGTTTTCGTATTCTAGGTTAAACAACATGTCAATTTGGATTGCTTGTGTTCCTCATAAATATAGATGCTTTGGCCTGATAGTTATCTCCATTGTCCTAACCATGCACGTGGAGGTGGTCGAGGTTCCAACTTGCAGCCACGGTCATGCTTGGGGTGATGCCGAACGTGCTCAAGGGCTCACGTTGTTGCGGAGGCAAAACTGGTGGCCAGATAGGCCAGTCACATTTTACCCTTCAACTCACCATTTTGATCTTGCGTATGACAGCATATCATTGCCCAGCTATCCTATGGAAAGTTTTTTTTTTTTTGCGAATATCCTATGGAAAGTTTGTGCAGGAAATAATAATGCCACGGCAGAGGCTATCAAATATACTATGAAGCTTAGAAAGGAGGATCATAATATTGAAGATTAGGTGTAGGACTGATTTCATAGTGGGTCATTGAAATATAGCTTCCATAATATAGCATTACACAATTGTTTATCGTTTTGGATTTAATATACATGCTGTCCTCATTCTTTGAAAAACACATTATGATTTTCTTACCAGATTTTTGTCGTCGTTATATATAGTGTAAACTGACGTGAGTTTCACGGGATCGTGCGCCAAGACGCACATCTAAATCTAGTAATGTAATAAGTAAGACATAAGGCTTATTAGAGAAGGACATGAACTTGTGTGAAATATCAGAACGTTGAAGGACTCAGATAAGAAAGTATCAAAGTGATAAGATTTCCAAAATCCTTGTACCGTGCACTTCAGATTGTGGTTGGCACCTAGCTCAGCATGACTACTTCTCTCGTGTCCGATCGCTGCATTGCAGGAGCGGACGGCCAATGTGTGCATCGACAGTGACGAACCCTTCCACGGCGCCAACCATCTTACCACCAGGTACAACCGTTTTCTCCTCGTCGGGGGCAAGCTCTCTGCCTAGCCCATGGACCAGGAGATCCCCTCCTTTACCGGAAGCTCTGACGAGAGCGACGAATCTTCGGCCTCGGCCGCCGAGGAGGACGCCCCTGTTGTTCTTGTAGCCAGCTACGGCGAGGGAGTAGAAGTAGGACGAGACAGCAGTAGCATTTCAGACTACCTCCGCTCATCTGTCTCGCCCAATTATGCGCACTGCCCAGCAGCCAAGTAAATTAAGATGGGGGATTGTCAAGCGGCCGATGGCGGTGGCAAAGGCGCAGAGCACGACAACAACTTCTTGGGACCTTTCGGCCAGCGTAGCACCTCCCTTCCTGGCATCCCCCCCTTCCCTCCCTCCCCGTGCTCGATGTTCCTCCTCCGACTTTCCACGGGCCAGGCCGACGCGGAGAACACAGCCTCGACGGCGACCATGTGTGGGAGCACGGTCAGGATTAAGCTGGCAAATTCCATCTTCAAAATCGGCAAGAAATCGAGTGAACCTGCAAATTCAAAACCCAAATCGAACAATCCATCCACAAGAGCAACGGCACATGACAATACCAGTCAAAATCCCCAATCAATTTCCCAGTAGCGGCACTGCGCTGCCCTATTCCCTGTCCTCTTGAAGGGACGACTGTTTGGACGGACGCCTCCAGCGGGCGGAGCGGACGGCATGGAGCCCATCCACGTCCTAGGGATGCGAGCACAGTCCGACCGAGAAAGAGCAGGCCCCCTAGCACGGCGATGTCCTCCAGTGTCGCGTCGCCTCACCTCGGGTCGCCTTCTCCCCGCTCCGTCGAGCACCGCTATTCCCCCGGCCATTCCCCCGTCTCCCCGTTCCTCCTGGCCGGTTGTCCCGCGCCGCCGCAGTCGGGAGAAGTGGAATAAGTTCACCATAGCAGGCGGGGCCTAGTCTCGGAGCGGCGGGAACTCGGCCCAAGCTCGCTGCAGGTTCCCCGACTCAGGGAGGCAACATGGCCGGGAGGGGAATTGATGGGGATCGTGCTTCGTCTCATTTTCTACAGAACCGATATGTTGTACGTTGACTTCAAGTGGCATGGGTGGGTAATTATCTCAAAACTACAAGGGTAAAACGGTATGTACGGACGAACGACACAAACCTTACGCTCTTTATTATCGTTGCCACGGACCTATAAATATACCCCTTGTTGTCTATTTACCCAATGCACTTAGATCTCGCAACATGCTTCCTTTTTTCTCCCAGCTTGCAAGAAGAGAGGATGCTACCAATCTACCATCCTCCACTACCTGCTCAATTGTCGCGTGTCCCCTCAAAATAGAACATTCAAACAAATATATATTAGTATTTTCAAAATCCAAACAAGGTCACATGACGCATGGAACTCTATTTGATTGAAAAAACTAGTATTAATTGTTATTTTTGTAATGCTCCAGAGCGCAACAAGTTGTAAAACTATTTAGTTGCCACACTTTTTAATTCTTGGCCTGCACATGGAGATGGATTATACATATTTGAGTGTGCAGTGGAATATTTGGTTTGTTTTGCGTGTTACGTGAATAAGGTGGGGGTGACCGTGCCGAATTTTCTAGCAATCTATTCCCTCCGATTTCAAAATACAAGCCTTTCTAGCAGATCAAATTGAATTGCTAAAAAGGTTTACATTTTAAAACGGAGCTACTCCCTCCGTCTCAAAATAGATGTAAATAGATTTTAAGAATGTGTCTAAACTTGGATGTATTTATATACTACTAGCTTGTGTCTAGACGTATCCAAATTTTAGACATATATACTATTTTGAGATGTAGGGATTAGTATAGCTAATTAAACTAATTAAATTAGCTGATTCTTAGAAGAAGAAGAGTCTGGGAAGTCATTTGTACGTGGTCTGGACAAATTGATCCATGAATCAGTTATTTTTCCACACAAGCCAGCTTAGTAAACAAGTTAAGAGATGAATGGGTTCATAGCCCATGCACGCGCCATGAATGGATTCTTGATTTTGGTCGAGCCGTGTAAGCACGTGTACGAGCTAGGCTAGCCAGCATTGGTGGGTCATCCGAAATCAGTTTTTTTTTCCCTCACATGAACGTTAATTGGAGACGAACAAATGGATTCGTTGAGTTGAATAAGCTGAAAAGCAACGCATGCAATTCAACCAGCCCGACTTGCATTGCATGCATGGGCGGGCGTATGGACAAATGGACTGATTGCAGCTAGCAGAGTCTGATTGACAGCAAACGAGTCACAAAGGGGAAAATAAAATAAAAACGCGAGGGAGCTAACTTTTGCGTGTGGCGGTGAAAAATAAAGGAAGCAGGAGCTTATCCATCGATCGATCCAGCCAGCCCTGAGATGTAAATGGTACGGATAATTTCTGCTCCGAATCCGTATCCACATCAGTTTTTGAGGATATGATGTGCATTTTTAGATATTCGGCGGATATGGATACGAATGTGGGTATTTATCGAGCGAAAATCCAACGGATATGGTAGCGGATATGGTATTGATGATATCCGATAGATAAGAATAATCCGACATTTTATGCAGATTATCCGAGGTATTCAAATAGGATAACCCGATAAATTTAGCATAACCTCAATATTTAGACAATCTAGTTAGTGTATCGGCTAGCTATGCATGCTACGTATGCATGTTATACTATGATATTACCGATCTTGCACTTTCATACTACTGTTATCTAGTGTTGTACGCTTTCTTTTCATTTATTTTGCATAAAGTAAATAAATTTTTATTTTTCTACGTGTATTTGTTCGATTATCCTTTTCTGATATGAGTCCGCGCCAAATCCGCTCTATATCCGCAATCCGATATAATCCGTATCCGACTATTATCCGCTCTGATCCGAATCCGCTAAAAAAATATGGTAAATGATATGGTAATAGCAATATCCAATCCGATCCGATCCGTTTACATCCTAAAGCCCACGACGCACACGTCGGGCAGGCCGGGAAGATCGATCCAGCTTCTCTTCCCGCGCACGCAAATCACTCAAGCCCAGCTCGATATCATCATTTTCCACTCGAACAGTAGAAATCAGGAGTAATGTAAAATAGAAAGCGTAAAAATTCCCCTAGGATTTCTCTTCTCTCGTCGAGGCGATCTCGACGGTGAGCTTGTTTCTTCTCCCTTGTCTCCGGCGAGTACTGTTCTTCGTGTTTGGGCCTCTCGGTTTCGACGCGGGACTGGTCTCTCCCGGGTCCTGGGAGTATTTTTGCCTCGTTTTTTTTTCTCTGGATAAACCGATCTAGGGTTAGTCAATGGCGGATGGAGCTTCTGGTTCGGGGGAGAAAACGCGAGAAGAAGATCTTGCGAAGATGATGGATGAGCTGGGTCTATGCGAGGATGATCTTGATGATGTTATTTTTGAGGAAGAAGGCCCTCCCGTTGAAGAGATACCCAGGTGGCTTGCGGTAGCTAAAGTTCATACTGAGATTCCGTATAGCTAAACTTGGTTCTTTTCCAACATGCGATCTGCATGGGGGTTAGCACAGGATGTGAAAATTAGGGCAATTGAAAGCAATCTGTATATCCTGCAATTATTTTGCCTTGGGGATTGAGAGAAAGTCATGGAAGGCGGTCCGTGGAACTTCAGAAATTGTCTTGTGGGGATCGAACCGTATGATGGCTTCTCAAAGCCGAGCTCAATTAATCTTGACTCGATTGCTGTATGGGCTTAGATTCATGACTTACCTGAAGCATACATACCTATGGCAGAAAATCTTGCAAGAAGGGTCGGTAAATTTGAAGCGGCAGAACCTGACTCGATGGATTTCTTCGGAAATTTTTGCAGGGTGCGTGTCAAGATAGATGTTCGAGAGCCCCTAAGGCGCGCGGTCTCAATCTCGCGGGGTGGTAAGAGGGATATATTCCGTGTTCGTTACGAGAGGATCCCGACCTGGTGCGAGGTCTGCGGTTCGGCCATTCGTACAAGGAACATGACAATGGCATTCATCAGGAAAAGGACCGTAAGTTCAGTCCGTGGTTACTAGCCGAACCTAGCTGGAGGGGTTGTGGTCGTGGCCGTGGGGGAATAGGGAGAGGAGCAGGTCGCTCGGAGCGGGGCAGAGGTCATGGACGTGGCTTTTTTTGCTAATGGAGAATATGACGGGGATGACTCGCAATATACTGGGAAGGACCTGACCATGATTAGAAAATCAGCCTCTGATGTGGATATGGCTGAGGCTGATAGTTTGAAACGTGCTTTGGCACATTCAGGACAGGCGCCATTAAATGAATCTCCTAATGCTTCGACGGTTAATCAACTTGTGAATCAGTTTGAAGCGCCACCTGTGAGTACTGCACCACCGGCTAGCCCCCAGCCTAAGAGGGACCCAAAACGTCATAAACCAACAGGAGAGGAAGAGGACACTGAATCATTTTCTGGATCGGCGGGCTCCGACTTGGGGCGTTGCCGGGACCAATGAGTCTGTCCGGCTGGAACTGTCATGGGATTAGCAACGACGCGACAGTTCGTGAGCTATGCGATTTCGCGCAAAAGTTTGCCCCATCGGTGTTGTGTATTGTGGCAGATCCATAAAACTAGGGTGGAGAGATTTGGCTGGTACTTTGGGTTATGATAATGCCTTCGCAGTTAGTAGTGATGGGAGGAGCGGAGGTCTCGGGAATTTTTTGGAATAATGATACTAATCTGGAAGTGTTGCGATTTATGCAATACCATATTGATGCTTGGGTTCTTGGGATTGGTAATGAGCCATGGAGGCTTACGTGTGTTTATAGAGAAGCTCAGATAAGCGAAAGATACAGAACTTGGGATACTATGAAGGGTATTAAAGCGGAGAGTAATTTGCCATGGATTTGTTTGGGCGATTTTAATGAAATTCTCCGGCATGAGGAGCACGAGGGGATAGGTCAGCTTACACAAGCCCAAATTGATGGTTTTAGAGATACAGTGGATGTGTGTGGTTTTACTGATCTGGGTTTTTTCTGGCCGAAGCTGGACTTTTGAAAGAAAAGGTGACTGGTGGCAGCTTTACTCGAGTGCGTCTTGATCAGTTCCTAGCTACCCCTGATTGGAGTGAGCTATTTCCGAACGCCGCTGTTAAGCACTTGACAACAGCTACGTCGGATCATGGTCCGATACTACTTGAATTGGATTAATATTCAAATATAGGACCGAGGGTGCCCCCAACTGGGGCGTTGGAGTAAGAAGACTTTTGGGAATGTTAAAAAAAGAAATACACCAACTGAAAAATGATCTAGAGGAACTACGAAACGCCCCTCGAAGTGTTGGACCTTCTCATGCAGAAGTAAAGATCAACGACTGCCTGGTTGAATTATTTCATAGGGAGGAGGTTATGTGGAAACAACGCTCGAGAGTTGAGTGGCTATCAGCCGGGGATAAAAATACCCGGTTCTTCCATCAGCTCGCTAGCAAGAGGAGGATAAAGAATCGCATAAAGAAGTTAATTCGTGACGATGGGGTCTCGGATGATAGTACAGAGATGCAGGGAATGGTCACTGAATTTTATAGAAAAATCTACACATCTGAAGGTACTTCTAATATGCAAGACGTGCTGGATACTGTACCATGCAAAGTTACCTTGGACATGAACAATTCTCTCATGGCTCCTTACTCGGCTTTGGAAATCAAGAATGCTCTTTTTCAAATGTTTCCAACCAAGGCGCCCGGTCCTCTGATGGATATCCGGCGCATTTTTTCCAGCATAACTGGGATATTTGTGGAGGGGAGATTACCAAAGCTGTGATGAGAATAATAAGTGGGGAGGAGAGTGCTGAATCTATCAACAAGATTATTCTTGTTCCGATCCCCAAAGTTCAGAATCCTACCTTACTATCTCAGTTTCGACCCATAATCTTGTGTAATGTTTTATATAAGATTGCCTCTAAAGCTATTGCTAATTGTTTGAAGAGTTATTTACCTGAGATTATTTCAGATGAGCAATCCGCCTTTGTCCCTGGACGACTGATAATGGATAATATTATAGCTGCTTATGAGTGGCTCCACTTTATGAAGAGGAACAAAGTCAAAAAGCACAGCTCATGTGCCCTGAAACCTGACATGATGAAAGCCTATGATCGCGTGGAGTGGGATTATTTGAGGGCCATCATGATCAAATTGGGTTTTTCTCCTTCTTGGGTTGATGTTGTTATGGGGATGATTTCCTCGGTATCTTTCTCGGTGCTTTTCAATGGGACTAAGTTGGAAGAATTTAAACCAACTAGGGGAATAAGACAAGGAGATCCTATTTCACCATACCTTTTCTTGATTGCCGCAGAGGGCCTTTCGTGCCTCCTAAACCATAGAACTCAGTCATCAGACCATTGTGGAATTAAAGTGGCTTCATCGGCTCCTTCGGTGAATCACCTTCTTTTTGCAGATGACAGCATGCTGTTTTTCAAGGCTAACAGTGAGGGTGGTAATGAGATCTCAGAGTCTCTTCTGTTATATTGTCAAGCCTCGGGTCAGAAGGTAAATTTGGACAAGTGCTCAATATCTTTTTAGCAAAGGATTCTCGCAGACTATCCGTGATGAGGTTAAAGGGATTCTAAACGTTCCAAATGAATCTCTAAGTGAAAAATATCTTGGAATGCCTACTGATGTGGGGAAGTCAAAGAATGGTGCATTCAAATACTTGAGGGACCGAGTGTGGCAGAAAGTGCAAGGGTGGATGGAGAAAATTTTATCGACGGGAGGGAAGGAAGTGTTGATTAAATCTATTACACAGGCAGTCCCAATATTCTCCATGGCTTATTTCAAATTACCTCGGGGGCTTTGCCAACATTTGATTCCATTATTCACAAATTTTCGTGGGGAAGTAAAGAAGGTAAACGCCTAGGTGTCATGGGAGGAGATGACGGAGCCGAAGTATATGGGAGGCTTAGGTTTTCGAGATACCGAATTATTTAATCTCGCTTTGTTGGCTCGGAAAGCTTGGAGAATTCTCCAAAATCCCAATACATTGAGTGCACACGTTGTCAAGGCTGTCTACTATCCTCATGTGGACTTCCTTGATGCCGACCTTAGGTCTCACCCATCACAGATATGGAGAGCACTAATAGAAGGACGTGATGCTTTATCCTAGGGACTCATACATCGTATTGGAAATGGCGAGACCACACGGATTTGGATCCAGAACTGGATTCCTCGAGATAAGATGATGAAACCGATCGCTTGTCGTGCTGATGAGCCTCCATAGTTGGTGAGTGAGTTAATTGATTTAGTTAATGCATCGTGGAGAAGGGAGAAAATCCTTCATACCTTTGTCAAAGTTGATGCTAATCTTATATCGGGTCTTCCAATTTGTACACGCAACATCAATGACTTCTGGTCATGGAACTATGAGAAAAGAGGTATGTTTACAGTGAGATCAGCATATTGCATGCTGATTGATACTAAGCAAAGAAGAGAGGCTTGGCTTGATGGGAGAACATCTACTTCAGATAATACTAGAGAAGCCAAGAGTTGGATAACTTTGTGGAAGGTCAAAGTCTCCTAAAAATTCGAGTTTTTCTTTGGCGGCTCGCTAAGCAATCTTTACCCACTGCTTGTATATTATAGCACCGAAATATGGCTACCACAAGTTCTTGTTCTTTGTGCGGAGCTTCAGACTCATGGTGTCACTCTTTGATAGAGTGCAGGATGGCGGAGTGTATGGGCATTGTCGAATAAGGACATGTTTGAGCATATGGTTGAAACAACTGAGCCGAGTGCTAAATGTTGGATCTTCACGATGATAGAGTCCATGCAACACGATGAATTTGTCAAGCTGCTAGTTACTATGTGGGCGATATGGACAACAAGGTGTAAGGCGATACATGAAGGAGAATTCGAGAGTCCCTTGTCAACTCACTCTTTTGTTCAGCGTTTGTTGGCGGATTTGGCCTTGGTACCACATCACACAACACCTGTAAGGGGCCTAGCCTCGAGCAGAACTCCCGTGCAGAAATGGATCCCTCCGAAGAATGGTTTTGCTAAAGGGAATGTGGATGGCGCTGTAGCCAGGAATAAATCCTCAGGAGCGATTGCTGCAATCTTCAGAACAAATGAGGGAGTTTATATTGGCTCATCAACTGTTGTGCTTCCGGGTGTCTCTGATCCTCCTACTCTTGAAACTCTTGCTTGCCGTGAAGCCCTCGCGCTAGCAGAAGATCTGACTTTACACAAGATGATCATTGCAAGTGATTGTAAACAGATCACTAATAATATAGAAGCTGACATCGGAGGCAGCTATGCTCCATTGATTCAGGAGATAAGCATGCACCGATCGGAGTTCCAGAAGGTTATATTCACTCACGAAGGAAGGAATTCAAATGGAGAAGCTCATAATTTAGCTCGTTTTGCACTCTCTTTAGGCCCGTGGCGCCATGTGTGGCTTGTAGAACCACATGACACATTGTTAATTCCTGTTATTTTGACCGTTGATTAATAAAGAGCAGTTATTCTAAAAAAAGAAAAAAACTCGATATCATTCTTCAATGGGTTATCGAAGAACGGGAAGGCCCAGAAGCTGGCATTGCAGCACTGGCTCGATGCTGTAAGTCACATGCCTAGCACGTACTAGCGTCCTACTGTCTACTGAGACCATTGCATGTTGTTTACTACTAATGCTGCCGTTTCGTACGTTCTGGACAGATTGACCCAAGGCATCGACACGGGCACAATTTGCACATCTATTATGATGTCCGGTCCAAGAGCGAGAGCACAGAACATTCACGAACCTATATATATACACTAAAAGATGTTTAAATACATTTGATTCACAAACCTAAAACATGTTATATTTCTAAACGGAGGGAGTACTACTGCCCCATAAGAAGCAAGATTATTTTATCCGGTATAGCTGATGCCTAATGGTGTCCTATTATTTCTTCAGGCAATATGGCCATACAGTGGTCACTACCTTCCGACGGAAGAGAACTTCAGAGACTTCATCCGCTACCTTCAGGAGAACGGCGTCGACCTCACCGATGTCAAGGTAAAATGCGCACATTTATCATTTTTCATTTCACCACCGACACTTATGAGACGTCAATTATGTATTTGTTTCAGAAATCTGCAATGGACAGAGAAGATGAGTACCAGCTGCTGAGCAAACTTGACAATGAGACTAAACAAAATCTGAACAGCAAAGCAGCAGCAGCTGCTGCTGAAGATTCCACTGAAATGGAGTCCGAACACGTTCGCACCAGCGACATAGATCACGGAACCGCCGACTACGGTGACATGTCACATGAGCGAAGCCGAGGAAGATGTCGCCGCTCCGGTGTACTCCCACACCACCGACTCGGAGGAAGAGGAAGAAGAGCTGAATGATGCTTCAGAGGAGCGTCTGCCGGCAGCTGCAGACCGGAGCGAGAACCACCTGACGTGCCGGTGGTTGACGGGCACGGGTCCACGCATCCGGGAGAATATCATTTTGCGGCTCGAAAGTTGGGGTGCCCAAGCAAGCGGTACCCAAGTTTCCTGAAATCAGCCGCGATGATTACAGTTGGTGTGCCAAATACTCAGAAGGTCTTTTTCGGTACGAATTCAACTTTACATTTTAATACAAAAAATCAGGCTAACGGCTTTCAAGTTGGGGCCCGTCAGTTCTCGCCGTTATGCCGCTCCCGTCGCTTAGGTGTTAATTAGGCTTGCAGCATTGGCGCCTGCATTCATTACGCGTCTTCTTCTTCTTCTTCGGAGCGACAATCTGTGGGCGTCGCAGCCATGGCGCGGAGCTGGGACGTGGACGAACCTGCTCGGTCCAGCTCTCCTCCCTGTAGGCTTGCAGCGTTGGCGCCTGCATCCATTACGCGTCTTCTTTACCGGAGCAGCAATCTGTGGTCGCGGCCATGGCGCAGAGCTGGGACATGACGAACCTACTCGGCCCCACTCTCCTCCCCATCCCGAGTCGGAGCTCGCCCTCACCATGGACGCACCCATGACACGGTGCGGGGACGAGAATTGATTCCCGGTGAGATCTATCACCATGTCGACCATGCTCGGTTCTGTTTTCCTCCTCTAGAATCCGAGCTCGCGTCGCCGTGGTTGCACCCGCACCAATTCTGACACCTCTGCCGAGGTCTCTGTGGTAGCTCAAGTTCTGTCATGTTGGACCTGTAAGCGAATCCGGAGTTGGGCGGGGGCAACCCGTTGTTCAACCTGCAAGAAATTTGCTGAAGACTGCGTGCCGCTCCAAGGTCTTCGGTTGATGCCAACGTCCACCACCGATGTGAGATCATTTAGTTACTTCAATACAAAATTTCGACCAATTTAACTTATTGATGTATTCCTTGACAATTATAATATAATCGAGCATTAGAAATATTTTATATTGTGCATGAGCATGATCAGTAATATAATTAAACACTAGAAATTTTAAGGCATTCCATATAAAGGAGTAGATTAATATAGAAGGTTCACCAGAGACACCACAGATATATTGTCTTACATGCCATACACAGGTAATAATTAACTAAAACAAAATAAAAGCAGGGGCGACAGCAGGAGGCCGGGACACGGAGACGCCTAGCAGGGCAGGGGCATATCAGCAGGAGGCAGCGACAACCTAGTAGATGAGATACAGGCCAGTCCTGACGTACTCCCAGAGGAATTTGCCGAAGGCTGCGTGCCATGCCAAGATAATCGGCCTATGGCTTCTGCCTCCGCCTCTGGCAATGCCCACCGCGTGCTGGATCATGTTGTCGAGATCCACGTTGATTGCTCTGCCACAGAATGGGCAAAACAGTCTCCTCCTATGGTGGAAACGGATTAGCCCACACCGTAACCGCCTCAGCACGTAGCGGCTCTTGTTGACCCTGGATACCTTACTATCGTCCACTTCATCATCCTCCTCCTGTTGATTTTTAAAAACATATCTTAGAACTCATACATATGATTGAATTGTATTACAACTCAAGAATTGACAATATGTATATGTAAGACAATATATCCGTAGATATCAAAGATAAAGCATCTCAGCAATAGTTTGATCGATTCATATATCATTTCATCTCAATAAAATGACAAATAATTGCATTAGAGTGTATGTAGAATAAAGATTGCGGCCTCATAAGTTTCTTCAGGGACGGTGTGAGTGAACCAAGTAACAATTGCACAACCTATATTGTTTTTGTATATCGCCTCAGGTTTACTAATTCGTCCCTGAAAATATCTGACACCAATGTGTCTGCCTCTCCTTTGGGACAAATTTGATTCATTGGCCACAATAAGAAATTGAAATGTAATCGTAGAAAACAATATTCAGGGATATACATAGTCAGGTACAAAAACAAGCCTAAATATTGTAATTATAAATAAAAAACCAAACAATTGATCTTCAGGTACATGTTAAAAATACTTATGATCAAAACCATTCATATACATATGCATCATACCAATCATTAAAAGATCAGAAACAATTCAAGAATTATATATGTAGTTCCATATGAGAATAAATCTAGGGTCTCATAATTTGTTTTAGAGATGGAGTTGGTGAACCAAAGTACCAACAACACAACCTATATTGTTTGTGTGCATTGCTGTCTCAGGTTCACCAACCCATCCCTAAAACACGACACCATCATATGTGTCTCCCCTTAAACTCTTTTGGGGCAAATTTTAATCATCGACCTCGGTGACAAACTGAAATGTAATTCTTATACACTATGAATGCATGGAATAGATAATTCAAATATCATAGTTCTATGAATGTAGAATAAAGATTGCGGCCTCATAAGTTTCTACAGGGATGGCGTAAGCGAACCAAGTAACAATTGCGCAGCTTATATTGATCTTGTACATGGCTCCAGGTTCGCTAACTCATCCCTGAAAAAATCTGACACCAATATGTCTGCCTCTCTTTGGGGCAAATTTGAATCATTGGCCACAATAAGAAATTAAAATGTAATCGTACAAAACAATATTCAGGGATATACATAGTCAGATACAAAAACAAGCATAAATATTGTAACTATAAATAAAAAACCAAACAATTAATCTCCAGGTACATGTTAAAAATACTTATGATCAAAACCATTCATATACATATGCATCATACCAATCATTAAAAGATCAGAAACAAATCAATGATCATATATGTAGTTCCATATGAGAATAAATCAAGGGCCTCATAATTTGTTTTAGAGATGGAGTTGGAGAACCAAAGTACCAACAACACAAACTATATTGTTTGTATGCATTGCTGTCTCAGGTTCACCAACCCATCCTTAAAACACGACACCATCATACGTGTCTCCCCTTAAACTCTTTTGGGGCAAATTTCAATCATCAGCCTCGGTGACAAACTAAAATATAATTCTTATACACTATGAATGCATGGAATAGATAATTCAAATATCATAGTTCTATGAATGTAGAATAAAGATTGTGGCCTCATAAATTTCTACAGGGATGGCGTAAGCGAACCAAGTAATAATTGCACAGCTTATATTGATCTTGTACATGGCCCCAGGTTCGCTAACTCATCCCTGAAAAAATCTGACACCAATGTGTCTGCCTCTCTTTGGGGCAAATTTGAATCATTGGCCACAATAATAAATTGAAATGTGATCATACAAAACAATATTCAGGGATATACATATGCATCATACAACACATTCATAGATCAAATACAATACAAAGATTATATATATAGGTTCCATATGAGAAAAAAATTAGGGCCTCATTTTTTTCAGCGATGGAGTCGGAGAACCAAAATACCAACACCACAACCTATATTGTTTATATGCATTGCTGCCTCAGGTTCACTAACCATCCCTAAGAAAACGACACCATTAGATGCTCTTGCACTATTTTGGGCAAAATTGAATCATTGGGCTCAGTAAGGAATAGAAATGTAATGTTATAGGCATGCTGTGTATCCAAATCAACACTCAACTAGCAAACTCAACTAGATGGCAGATAAGCAAATTGGGGTTTTGTGACTAGACGGATTGGGGTTTTGTGACTAGATGGCAGATGCATCAATCGACCGATCGAACCATATATATACTACCCTACTTTAAGAGCAAAAGAATCTATACACAATTGAGCAAATCCTATGTATGAAAAGTGAAATCTGCGGCTGCGACTAGATAAGCTAGCAATGTAGTACCTCGGACTCCTCATCAGGGACCTCCTCCTCTAACTCGTCATTCTCCATGATTGCATAGAAGATTTCTTGTATAGTGATGGGGTCGTTGATGTAGAGCACCGGATTGCCTCCGCCTGCCGCCTGCCCCCCATCTAGATTTGCCGCTGGCACCACAACATTGTCGGCCACAACGTTGTTGGCCACCTGCTGCTCGGTAGCGACGGCTACTGGCTGGATGGATGAGCTTGCACCCTCAACAACGCGGCGACGAGCGGCGTTCGTGCCCGGAGAAGACGCCTCCGCCTGCTTGGCGACGACCGAGCCATCTGCTGCTGCGCCTTCAACTGGCTTCACCTCCGGCTCGTCTCCACGCGTACGCTTCATGGCGCACCAAGGGAAGGAGGTAGTGCAAGCGAGGGAGCTTCGGCGCGCGCGGTAGGTGCAAATTGGGGTCTTGGGACTAGACAGATTGGGGGAAAATGACACGAGCACATGGAAGAAGAAGGTCGAGGGGGGTTATAAACACCGGACCGTTCGTAGTCCTCGAGTGGACACGTGTGGTGGGTGGGGGGCTACCATGATCTCCACCTTTTTTTTGGGTTCCCTTTTTTTGAAACAGCCACGATCTCCACTTTAGAGCTGCATTGAAAACACGCTCATGGTAGACCTCGATTCCACTGCATGCAAGTAGCGTGGAACCAATTTCTAGCAACGTTAGATCTACTCGAGGGGGGCCCTTGACTTATGGAAGTTACTAGCGGTAGGTCCCAGTTGGAAGTGAGATTGAGAGCGCTGCGTAAAAATGGGATATGTCTTATTAAAATCAAGTGGCAATAAATTGCAGTGTCCCATCGACAACCGTGCACTCGATGACCCTGTTGCCCTGTGCATGTGTTGTAGTAGCAGTAGTAGCCTTTGCAGACTAGATTAAACGTGACATGACCACTCAACGACTTTTTCCATGGATGCCATCGTGTTCCTTCTTGTAGAGGGAGACGTCAAGATGGGGCCTCTTTAAGATGGTAGCTCGTTAACTGGCAGTTTGAAAGAGTACCCTTTTCCTCTCTCGCTAAACAGATATGTTTCATTTTGCCCAAATTGGTAGCAAATCTAGAGAAGATTCTCTCTTCGATAATTCGTTCCCTTTTGGACCTCTTTTTGCCTCCGATCAGGTAGCAAATCTAGAGCAGCAAATCACACCAGGCAGAATACATTCATTCAGAAAATAAAACAAATGTAGATATAGCTGTGCGCAGCTAAATAGGATATAGCGATGGAAAATAGGTTGCTTAACGAGGTTCGATGCGTTCAACCAGAAATAGGATGCAAGCAAAATATAGAAAATCAAAAGAAGCTGCTTAGCAGCAGCAGCCGCCGCAGCAGCAGATACATTCAAGGACACATCCAACCCGTCCTTCATGCGCCCGCGCCTCCGCCTCCTCCCTCCGGCGCTTCCTCCACTTCTTGCTGCCCAGTCCCTTGATCTTGGGAGCCTTGGGCCTGATTGGAGGCATGCGACCCTCTTTGATGGCCACCCACTGGAGGTTTCGGAGGTGAATGCCGAGAGCCCGATGTTCAGCGATGTAGGCATTGATGTTCACGGTCTCACGCTCGCCGCCTTTGTGGATGCCGGAGCCCAGGGCCTCTGCATGCTTCAGTAAGGAGTTGAAGTCGGTGCCGGCGAGACTCACTCAGCAGAAGGGGCAGCCCTAGGGGCCACCCCTGAAGAAGGCGTCGTACTGGCCGACCCGTAGCCTCCTCATCACCTGACGAGTCTTAGTTTGCATGGACTCATCATCGCTACAGATGTCGCTGCCAGAAACCTATTGGAAGAAAAGGAAAATGGGGGAGTAGATGATGTAAGAAGATCAAGCAATCAAAATGCGAACAAGCGAATCCTAATAAACCAAGATCTAGCATCCAACAATGGGAACGGTAGAAGAACTAGGGGAGGGGAGCAAACCCTAGTTACCTTCGACCATGGGTCGTCGATGCCGGTGTCATAGGGGTTCAGCGGAGCGATGTACTTATCTGGATCGTAGGTGCCCAAGAAGTGCTTGATCTGCTTGTGACCGGCGGGGGGCTCCTCTTCGGCGGCTCCATCGGTAGCAGAGACGGGGGCCTAGACAGGAACGATGGCTACCATCGATGCCTCGACTAGGGCCTGGACGGGGACGTCGGCTACTTTCAATGCGTCGAGGGGGACCGGCAAGGAGACGGGGGCCTCGTCAGCGGCTATGTCAGTAGTAGGGACGAGGGCCTAGACGGGAACGACGGCTACCATCGATGGCTCGACTGGGGCCTGGACAGGGACGGCGGCTGCTTTCAACGTGTCGAGGGGGACCGACGAGGAGCCAGTGGCCTCAGAGGCAACGATGGCCACCGTATCCTCCTCCGCCATCACCGACGCGGACGAGGTATTCTCGGGAGTTTGTAGATGTTGGTGGGACAGTGGAGAGGGTTGCGTGGGGTGAGTGAGCGAGAGTGAGAGTGGGTGTGCGGAAAGGGGCTCTATAGTTAAGGTGGATGGAAGCAAGGCACGTTTCGTTGCACCACCATGCAACACGCCGTGTAGTCTACTGCACCGTGCACCGCGACACGCACACGGTACGTCACGTTTTTTCTCGGGCCATGCATGGCAGTTCTGTATTGAGCCGCATGCAAAGGGCGCACACACAATTTCTATATACGAAGTTTGACACGGCCCTAAAATTGGCGATAGTTAAAAGTGGAAATGTAGAGGGGAAGGTAGGTGGCTGTACGGCGAGATTTGTGGGGTTGTGCTAGATAAGGTAGAGGGATGTGTCGATGGCTGCGAGTGACTCAATGAAGCCGGAGACATTAGGTCTTGTCGAGCTCAGCTCTTCAGCCTACGGCTAGCGCGTGCAAGCTTCTTACGGTGGGGCCTAGTTGGAAGTGAGATTGAGAGCCGCCGCGTAAAAAATGGGATATGTCTTATTAAAATCAAGTGGCAATAAATTGCAGCCGTCCATCGACGACCGTGCACTCGATGACGCATGTGTTGTGGCGTAGTAGTAGTAGTAGGCTTTTCAAACTTGATTAAACATGACATGACCGCTCGATGATGTTTTCCATGGACGTCATCATGTTCCTTCTTGTAGAAGTCTCGCTGAGGGAGACGTCCGTGCTGTCTCACGCTGTACTGTGAAGGGCACGACGTGTGCAACGATCATCGTTGGATCGCACAAAATCAACGGTTGGTGCGCACGATCCGTGTGACAACTGTGACAACCAATCAGGGAGTAGCAGATAGGGTGAGGACATGTTTGGGCTTCTACGAAAGATAGAGAGAGGGGGGCAAAACTGAGTAGTATCAGAAAACCAAGGGCGAAACTAAGTAGTATAAAAATGGAAAGTGAGTGTCTTGTACAAAGAAATACATCATGGCATACATCGAATTATGCCAAGATAGATCCACTAGAGTTCATTGGATGTGTGTTCTTCTCATAAACCACATGGACCCACTAGAGTTCATTGCATGTGTGTTATTGTCATAAACCACATGGATCGACCGGTGTCATTGCATGTGTGTTCTTTTCATAAACCACATGTTGATCCAGCAGTGTCATTGGATGTGTGTTCTTCTCACAAACCACACATGGATCCACCAGTGTCATTGCATGTGTGTTCTTTTCATGAACCACAGCTAGAGTCATTGCATGTGTGTTCTTCTCACAAACCACATAAGGATACACCAGTGTCATTGCATGTGTGTTCTTCTCGTGAACCACAACCAATGTCATTTCATGTCTGTTCTTCTCACAAACCACATAAGGATCCACCGGTGTCATTGGATGTGTGTTCTTTTCATGAACCACACCTAGTGTCATTGGATGTGTGTTCTTCTCATGAACCACACATGGATCCACCGGTGTCATTGAATGTGTGTTCTTTTCATGAACCACAACAAGAGTCATTGCATGTCTGTTCTTCTCACAAACCACATATGGATCCACCAGTGTCATTGGATGTGTGTTCTTTTCATGAACCATAGCCAAAGTCATTGCATGTGTGTTCTTCCCACAAACCACACATGGATCCATCTAGTGTCATTGGATGTATGTTCTTTTCATGAACCACTCCCAGTGTCATTGGATGTGTGTTCTTCTCATGAACCACACATGGATCCACCAGTGTCATTGCATGTGTGTTCTTTTCATGAACCACATCCAGTCTCATTGGATGTGTGTTCTTTTCACAAACCACATAAGGATCCACCAGTGTCATTGCATGTCTGTTCTTTTAATGAACCACAACTAGAGTCATTGCATGTGTGTTCTTCTCACAAACCACATAAGGATCCACCAGTGTCATTGGATGTGTGTTCTTTTCATGAACCACACCTAGTGTCATTGGATGTGTGTTCTTCTCACAAACCACATAAGGATCCACCAGTGTCATTGCAAGTCTGTTCTTTTCATGAACCACAACTAGAGTCATTGCATGTGTGTTCTTCTCACAAACCACATAAGGATACACCAGTGTCATTGGATGTGTCTTCTTTTCATGAACCACACCCAGTGTCATTGGATGTGTATTCTTCTCACAAACCACACATTGATCCACCAGTGTCATTGCATGTGTGTTCTTTTCATGAAGCACAGCTAGAGTCATTACATGTCTGTTCTTTCCACAAACCACATATGGATCCACCAGTGTCATTGGATGTGTTTTCTTTTCATGAACCACAGCTAGAGTCATTGCATGTGTGTTCTTCTCACAAACCACATAAGGATACACCAGTGTCATTGCATGTGTGTTCTTCTCATGAACCACATCTAGAGGCATTACATGTCTGTTCTTCTCACAAACCACACATGGATCCACTAGTGTCATTACATGTGTGTACTTCTCATGAACCATAGCTAGAGTCATTGGATGTGTGTTCTTTTCATGAACCACACCCAGAGTCATTGCATGTCTGTTCTTCTCACAAACCACATATGGATCCACCCGTGTCATTCAAATGTGTGTTCTTCTCATTAACGACAGCTAGAGTCATTGCATGTGTGTTCTCTTCAGAGACCACACATGGATCCACCAGTGTCATTGCATGTGTGTTATTTTTACTAACAACAACTAGAGTCATTGCACGTGTGTTCCTTTCACATACCACATATGGATCCACCAGTGTCATTGAAATGTGTGTTCTCTTCAGAGACCACACATGGATCCACCAGTGTCATTGCATGTGTGTTCTTTTGACTAACAACAACTGGAGTCATTGCATGTGTGTTCTTTTCACATACCACATATGGATCCACCTGTGTCATTGAAATGTGTGTTCTCTTCACAGACCACACATGGATCCACCAGTGTCATTGCATACGTGTTCTTTTCATGAACCGCACCCAGTATCATTGCACGTATGTTCCTCTCATAAACCACACATGGATCCACCAGTGTCATTGCATGTGTGTTCTTCTCATGAACCACAGCTAGAGTCATTGGATGTGTGTTATTTTCATGAACCACAGCTAGAGTCATTGCATGTGTGTTCTTCTCACAAACCACATAAGGATACACCAGTGTCATTGCATGTGTGTTCTTCTCATGAACCACATGTAGAGTCATTGCATGTCTGTTCTCCTCACAAACCACACATGGATCAACCAGTGTCATTGCATGTGTGTTCTTCTCATGAACCACAGCTAGAGTCATTGGGTGTGTGTTCTTTTCATGAACCACTAGAGTCATTGCATGTCTATTCTTCTCACAAACCACATATGGATCCACTAGTGTCATTGCATGTCTGTTCTTTTCAGGAACCACATCCAGTGTCATTGGATGTGTGTTCTTTTCACAAACCACATAAGGATCCACCAGTGTCATTGCATGTCTGTTCTTTTTATGAACCACAGCTAGAGTCATTGCATGTGTGTTCTTCTCACAAACCACATAAGGATCCACCACTGTCATTGGATGTGTGTTCTTTTCATGAACCACACCCAGTGTCATTGGATGTGTGTTCTTCTCACAAACCACATAAGGATCCACCAGTGTCATTTCAAGTCTGTTCTTTTCATGAACCACAGCTAGAGTCATTGCATGTCTGTTCTTCTCACAAACCACATAAGGATCCACCAGTGTCATTGGATGTGTGTTCTTTTCATGAACCACACCCAGTGTCATTGAATGTGTGTTCTTCTCACAAACCACACATGGATCCACCAGTGTCATTGCATGTGTGTTCTTTTCATGAAGCATAGCTAGAGTCATTACATGTCTGTTCTTTCCACAAACCACATATGCATCCACCAGTGTCATTGGATGTGTGTTCTTTTCATGAACCACAGCTAGAGTGATTGCATGTGTGATCTTCTCACAAACCACATAAGGATACACCAGTGTCATTGCATGTGTGTTCTTCTCATGAACCACATCTAGAGGCATTGCATGTCTGTTCTTCTCACAAACCACACATGGATCCACCAGTGTTATTACATGTGTGTTCTTATCATGAACCATAGCTAGAGTCATTGGATGCGTGTTCTTTTCATGAACCACAGCTAGAGTGATTGCATGTATGTTCTTTTCACAAACCCCATATGGATCCACCAGTGTCATTGCATGTTTGTTCTTTTCATGAACCACACCTAGTGTCAATGCATGTCTGTTCTTCTCATAAACCACACATGGACCTACCAGTGTCATTAGATGTGTGTTCTTCTCATGAACCACATCTAGAGTCATTGCATGTCTGTTATTCTCACAAACCACATAAGGATACACCAGTGTCATTGCATGTGTTTTCTTTTCATGAACCACACCCAGTGTCATTGCATGTCTGTTCTTCTCACAAACCACATAAGGATCCACCAGTGTCATTGGATGTGTGTTCTTTTCATGAACCACACCCAGTGTCATTGGATGTGTGTTCTTCTCATGAACCACACATGGATCCACCAGTGTCATTGCATGTGTGTTCTTTTCATCAACCACATCTAGAGTCATTGCATGTCTGTTCTTCTCACAAACCACATATGGATCCACCAGTGTCATTGGATGTGTGTTCTTTTCATGAACCATAGCCAAAGTCATTGCATGTGTGTTCTTCTCACAAACCACACATGGATCCATCTAGTGCCATTGGATGTGTGTTCTTTTCATGAACCACACCCAGTGTCATTGGATGTGTGTTCTTCTCCTGAACCACACATGGATCCAGCAGTGTCATTGCATGTGTGTTCTTTTCATGACCACATCCAGTCTCATTGGATGTGTGTTCTTTTCACAAACCACATAAGGATCCACCAGTGTCATTGCATGTCTGTTCTTTTAATGAACCACAGCTAAAGTCATTGCATTAGTGTTCTTCTCACAAACCACATAAGGATCCACCAGTGTCATTGGATGTGTGTTCTTTTCATGAACCACACCTAGTGTCATTGGATGTGTGTTCTTCTCACAAACCACATAAGGATCCACCAGTGTCATTGCAAGTCTGTTCTTTTCATGAACCATAGCTAGAGTCATTGCATGTGTGTTCTTGTCACAATCCACATAAGGATCCACCAGTGTCATTGGATGTGTCTTCTTTTCATGAACCACACCCAGTGTCATTGGATGTGTGTTCTTCTTACAAACCACACATTGATCCACCAATGTCATTGCATGTGTGTTCTTTTCATGAACCACAGCTAGAGTCATTACATATCTGTTCTTTCTACAAACCACATATGGATCCACAAGTGTCACTGGATGTGTGTTCTTTTCACGAACCACAGCTAGAGTCATTGCATGTGTGTTTTTCTCACAAACCACATAAGGATACACCAGTATCATTGCATGTGTGTTCTTCTCATGATCCACATCTAGAGGCATTACATGTCTGTTCTTCTCACAAACCACACATGGATCCTCCAGTGTCATTGCATGTGTGTTCTTTTCATGAACCATAGCCAAAGTCATTGCATGTCTGTTCTTCTCACAAACCACACATGGATCCATCTAGTGTCATTGGATGTGTGTTCTTTTCATGAACCACACCCAGTGTCATTGTATGTGTGTTCTTCTCAGGAACCACACATGGATCCACCAGTGTCATTGCATGTGTGTTCTTTTCATGAACCACATCTAGTCTCATTGGATGTGTGTTCTTTTCACAAACAACATAAGGATCCACCATTGTCATTGCATGTCTGTTCTTTTAATGAACCATAGCTAGAGTCATTTCATGTGTGTTCTTCTCACAAACCACATAAGGATCCACCAGTGTCATTGGATGTGTGTTCTTTTCATGAACCACACCCAGTGTCATTGGATGTGTGTTCTTCTCACAAACCACATAAGCATCCACCAGTGTCATTGCAAGTCTGTTCTTTTCACGAACCACAGCTAGAGTCATTGCATGTGTGTTCTTCTCACAAACCATATAAGGATACACCAGAGTCATTGCATGTGTGTTCTTCTCATGAACCACATGTAGAGTCATTGCATGTCTGTTCTCCTCACAAACCACACATGGATCCACCAGTGTCATTGCATGTGTGTTCTTCTCATGAACCATAGCTAGAGGCATTACATGTCTGTTCTTGTCACAAACCACACATGGATCCTCCAGTGTCATTGCATGTGTGTTCTTTTCATGAACCATAGACAAAGTCATTGCATGTCTGTTCTTCTCACAAACCACACATGGATCCATCTAGTGTCATTGGATGTGTGTTCTTTTCATGAACCACACCCAGTGTCATTGTATGTGTGTTCTTCTCAGGAACCACACATGGATCCACCAGTGTCATTGCATGTGTGTTCTTTTCATGAACCACATCCAGTCTCATTGGATGTGTGTTCTTTTCACAAACAACATAAGGATCCACCATTGTCATTGCATGTCTCTTCTTTTAATGAACCAAAGCTAGAGTCATTGCATGTGTGTTCTTCTCACAAACCACATAAGGATCCACCAGTGTCATTGGATGTGTGTTCTTTTTATGAACCACACCCAGTGTCATTTGATGTGTGTTCTTCTCACAAACCACATAAGCATCCACCAGTGTCATTGCAAGTCTGTTCTTTTCATGAACCACAGCTAGAGTCATTGCATGTGTGTTCTTCTCACAAACCACATAAGGATACACCAGAGTCATTGCATGTGTGTTCTTCTCATGAACCACATGTAGAGTCATTGCATGTCTGTTCTCCTCACAAACCACACATGGATCCACCAGTGTCATTGCATGTGTGTTCTTCTCATGAACCATAGCTAGACTCATTGGGTGTGTGTTCTTTTCATGAACCACGGCTAGAGTCATTGCATGTCTATTCTTCTCACAAACCACATATGGATCCACTAGTGTCATTGCATGTCTGTTCTTTTCATGAACCACATCTAGTGTCATTGGATGTGTGTTCTTTTCACAAACCACATAAGGATCCACCAGTGTCATTGCATGTGTGTTCTTCTCATGAACCACATCTAGAGGCATTACATGTCTGTTCTTCTCACAAACCACACATGGATCCACTAGTGTCATTACATGTGTGTACTTCTCATGAACCATAGCTAGAGTCATTGGATGTGTGTTCTTTTCATGAACCACACCCAGAGTCATTGCATGTCTGTTCTTCTCACAAACCACATATGGATCCACCCGTGTCATTCAAATGTGTGTTCTTCTCATTAACGACAGCTAGAGTCATTGCATGTGTGTTCTCTTCAGAGACCACACATGGATCCACCAGTGTCATTGCATGTGTGTTATTTTTACTAACAACAACTAGAGTCATTGCACGTGTGTTCCTTTCACATACCACATATGGATCCACCAGTGTCATTGAAATGTGTGTTCTCTTCAGAGACCACACATGGATCCACCAGTGTCATTGCATGTGTGTTCTTTTGACTAACAACAACTGGAGTCATTGCATGTGTGTTCTTTTCACATACCACATATGGATCCACCTGTGTCATTGAAATGTGTGTTCTCTTCACAGACCACACATGGATCCACCAGTGTCATTGCATACGTGTTCTTTTCATGAACCGCACCCAGTATCATTGCACGTATGTTCCTCTCATAAACCACACATGGATCCACCAGTGTCATTGCATGTGTGTTCTTCTCATGAACCACAGCTAGAGTCATTGGATGTGTGTTATTTTCATGAACCACAGCTAGAGTCATTGCATGTGTGTTCTTCTCACAAACCACATAAGGATACACCAGTGTCATTGCATGTGTGTTCTTCTCATGAACCACATGTAGAGTCATTGCATGTCTGTTCTCCTCACAAACCACACATGGATCAACCAGTGTCATTGCATGTGTGTTCTTCTCATGAACCACAGCTAGAGTCATTGGGTGTGTGTTCTTTTCATGAACCACTAGAGTCATTGCATGTCTATTCTTCTCACAAACCACATATGGATCCACTAGTGTCATTGCATGTCTGTTCTTTTCAGGAACCACATCCAGTGTCATTGGATGTGTGTTCTTTTCACAAACCACATAAGGATCCACCAGTGTCATTGCATGTCTGTTCTTTTTATGAACCACAGCTAGAGTCATTGCATGTGTGTTCTTCTCACAAACCACATAAGGATCCACCACTGTCATTGGATGTGTGTTCTTTTCATGAACCACACCCAGTGTCATTGGATGTGTGTTCTTCTCACAAACCACATAAGGATCCACCAGTGTCATTTCAAGTCTGTTCTTTTCATGAACCACAGCTAGAGTCATTGCATGTCTGTTCTTCTCACAAACCACATAAGGATCCACCAGTGTCATTGGATGTGTGTTCTTTTCATGAACCACACCCAGTGTCATTGAATGTGTGTTCTTCTCACAAACCACACATGGATCCACCAGTGTCATTGCATGTGTGTTCTTTTCATGAAGCATAGCTAGAGTCATTACATGTCTGTTCTTTCCACAAACCACATATGCATCCACCAGTGTCATTGGATGTGTGTTCTTTTCATGAACCACAGCTAGAGTGATTGCATGTGTGATCTTCTCACAAACCACATAAGGATACACCAGTGTCATTGCATGTGTGTTCTTCTCATGAACCACATCTAGAGGCATTGCATGTCTGTTCTTCTCACAAACCACACATGGATCCACCAGTGTTATTACATGTGTGTTCTTATCATGAACCATAGCTAGAGTCATTGGATGCGTGTTCTTTTCATGAACCACAGCTAGAGTGATTGCATGTATGTTCTTTTCACAAACCCCATATGGATCCACCAGTGTCATTGCATGTTTGTTCTTTTCATGAACCACACCTAGTGTCAATGCATGTCTGTTCTTCTCATAAACCACACATGGACCTACCAGTGTCATTAGATGTGTGTTCTTCTCATGAACCACATCTAGAGTCATTGCATGTCTGTTATTCTCACAAACCACATAAGGATACACCAGTGTCATTGCATGTGTTTTCTTTTCATGAACCACACCCAGTGTCATTGCATGTCTGTTCTTCTCACAAACCACATAAGGATCCACCAGTGTCATTGGATGTGTGTTCTTTTCATGAACCACACCCAGTGTCATTGGATGTGTGTTCTTCTCATGAACCACACATGGATCCACCAGTGTCATTGCATGTGTGTTCTTTTCATCAACCACATCTAGAGTCATTGCATGTCTGTTCTTCTCACAAACCACATATGGATCCACCAGTGTCATTGGATGTGTGTTCTTTTCATGAACCATAGCCAAAGTCATTGCATGTGTGTTCTTCTCACAAACCACACATGGATCCATCTAGTGCCATTGGATGTGTGTTCTTTTCATGAACCACACCCAGTGTCATTGGATGTGTGTTCTTCTCCTGAACCACACATGGATCCAGCAGTGTCATTGCATGTGTGTTCTTTTCATGACCACATCCAGTCTCATTGGATGTGTGTTCTTTTCACAAACCACATAAGGATCCACCAGTGTCATTGCATGTCTGTTCTTTTAATGAACCACAGCTAAAGTCATTGCATTAGTGTTCTTCTCACAAACCACATAAGGATCCACCAGTGTCATTGGATGTGTGTTCTTTTCATGAACCACACCTAGTGTCATTGGATGTGTGTTCTTCTCACAAACCACATAAGGATCCACCAGTGTCATTGCAAGTCTGTTCTTTTCATGAACCATAGCTAGAGTCATTGCATGTGTGTTCTTGTCACAATCCACATAAGGATCCACCAGTGTCATTGGATGTGTCTTCTTTTCATGAACCACACCCAGTGTCATTGGATGTGTGTTCTTCTTACAAACCACACATTGATCCACCAATGTCATTGCATGTGTGTTCTTTTCATGAACCACAGCTAGAGTCATTACATATCTGTTCTTTCTACAAACCACATATGGATCCACAAGTGTCACTGGATGTGTGTTCTTTTCACGAACCACAGCTAGAGTCATTGCATGTGTGTTTTTCTCACAAACCACATAAGGATACACCAGTATCATTGCATGTGTGTTCTTCTCATGATCCACATCTAGAGGCATTACATGTCTGTTCTTCTCACAAACCACACATGGATCCTCCAGTGTCATTGCATGTGTGTTCTTTTCATGAACCATAGCCAAAGTCATTGCATGTCTGTTCTTCTCACAAACCACACATGGATCCATCTAGTGTCATTGGATGTGTGTTCTTTTCATGAACCACACCCAGTGTCATTGTATGTGTGTTCTTCTCAGGAACCACACATGGATCCACCAGTGTCATTGCATGTGTGTTCTTTTCATGAACCACATCTAGTCTCATTGGATGTGTGTTCTTTTCACAAACAACATAAGGATCCACCATTGTCATTGCATGTCTGTTCTTTTAATGAACCATAGCTAGAGTCATTTCATGTGTGTTCTTCTCACAAACCACATAAGGATCCACCAGTGTCATTGGATGTGTGTTCTTTTCATGAACCACACCCAGTGTCATTGGATGTGTGTTCTTCTCACAAACCACATAAGCATCCACCAGTGTCATTGCAAGTCTGTTCTTTTCACGAACCACAGCTAGAGTCATTGCATGTGTGTTCTTCTCACAAACCATATAAGGATACACCAGAGTCATTGCATGTGTGTTCTTCTCATGAACCACATGTAGAGTCATTGCATGTCTGTTCTCCTCACAAACCACACATGGATCCACCAGTGTCATTGCATGTGTGTTCTTCTCATGAACCATAGCTAGAGGCATTACATGTCTGTTCTTGTCACAAACCACACATGGATCCTCCAGTGTCATTGCATGTGTGTTCTTTTCATGAACCATAGACAAAGTCATTGCATGTCTGTTCTTCTCACAAACCACACATGGATCCATCTAGTGTCATTGGATGTGTGTTCTTTTCATGAACCACACCCAGTGTCATTGTATGTGTGTTCTTCTCAGGAACCACACATGGATCCACCAGTGTCATTGCATGTGTGTTCTTTTCATGAACCACATCCAGTCTCATTGGATGTGTGTTCTTTTCACAAACAACATAAGGATCCACCATTGTCATTGCATGTCTCTTCTTTTAATGAACCAAAGCTAGAGTCATTGCATGTGTGTTCTTCTCACAAACCACATAAGGATCCACCAGTGTCATTGGATGTGTGTTCTTTTTATGAACCACACCCAGTGTCATTTGATGTGTGTTCTTCTCACAAACCACATAAGCATCCACCAGTGTCATTGCAAGTCTGTTCTTTTCATGAACCACAGCTAGAGTCATTGCATGTGTGTTCTTCTCACAAACCACATAAGGATACACCAGAGTCATTGCATGTGTGTTCTTCTCATGAACCACATGTAGAGTCATTGCATGTCTGTTCTCCTCACAAACCACACATGGATCCACCAGTGTCATTGCATGTGTGTTCTTCTCATGAACCATAGCTAGACTCATTGGGTGTGTGTTCTTTTCATGAACCACGGCTAGAGTCATTGCATGTCTATTCTTCTCACAAACCACATATGGATCCACTAGTGTCATTGCATGTCTGTTCTTTTCATGAACCACATCTAGTGTCATTGGATGTGTGTTCTTTTCACAAACCACATAAGGATCCACCAGTGTCATTGCATGTATGTTCTTTTCATGAACCACGGCTAGAGTTATTGCATGTGTGTTCTTGTCACAAACCACATAAGGATCAACCACTGTCATTGGATGGGTGTTCTTTTCATGAACCACACCCAGTGTCATTGGATGTGTGTTCTTCTCACAAACCACATAAGGATCCACCAGTGTCATTCCAAGTCTGTTCTTTTCATGAACCACAGCTAGAGTCATTGCATCTCTGTTCTTCTCATAAACCACATAAGGATCCACTAGTGTCATTGGATGTGTGTTCTTTTCATGAACCACACCCAGTGTCATTGAATGTGTGTTCTTCTCACAAACCACACATGGATCCAGCAGTGTCATTGCATGTGTGTTCTTTTCATGAAGCACAGCTAGAGTCATTATATGTCTGTTCTTTGCACAAACCACATATGGATCCACCAGTGTCATTGGATGTGTGTTCTTTTCATGAACCACAGCTAGAGTCATTGCATGTGTGTTCTTCTCACAAACCACAGAAGGATACACCAGTGTCATTGCATGCGTGTTCTTCTCATGAACCACATCTAGAGGCATTGCATGTCTGTTCTTCTCACAAACCACACATGGATCCACCAGTGTCATTGCATGTGTGTTCTTCTCATGAACCATAGCTAGAGTCATTGGATGTGTGTTCTTTTCATGAACCATAGATAGAGTGATTGCATGTCTCTTCTTTTCACAATCCACATATGGATCCACCAGTGTCATTGCATGTTTGTTCTTTTCATGAACCACAGCCAGTGTCATTGCATGTCTGTTCTTCTCATAAACCACACATGGATCCACCATTGTTATTGCATGTGTGTTCTTCTCATGAACCACATCTAGAGTCATTGCATGTCTGTTATTCTCACAAACCACATAAGGATACACCAGTGTCATTGCATGTGTTTACTTTTCATGAACCACACCTAGTGTCATTGCATGTGTGTTCCTGTCACAGACCACACATGGATCCACCAGTGTCATTGCATGTGTGTTCTTCTCATGAACCACACCCAGAGTCATTGCATGTCTGTTCTTCTGACAAACCACATATGGATCCACCTGTGTCATTGAAATGTGTGTTCTTCTCATTAACCACAGCTAGAGTCATTACATGTGTGTTCTCTTCATAGACCACACATGGATCCACCAGTGTCATTTCATGTGTGTTCTTCTCATGAACCACTACTAGAGTCATCGGATGTGTGTTACTTTCATGAACCACAGCTAGAGTCATTGCATGTGTGTTCTTCTTACAAACCACATAAGGATACACCAGTGTCATTGCATGTGTGTTCTTCTCATGAACCACATGTAGAGTCATTGCATGTCTGTTCTTCTCACAAACCACACATGGATCCACCAGTGTCATTGCATGTGTGTTCTTCTCGTGAGGTACAACTAGAGTCATTGGATGTGTGTTCTTTTCATTAACCACAGCTAGAGTCATTGCATGTCTGTTCTTCTCTCAAACCACATATGGATCCACCAGTGTCATTGCATGTCTATTCTTTTCATGAACCACACCTAGTGTCATTGCAAGTGTGTTCTTCTTATAAACCACATATGGATCCACCAGTGTCATTGCATGTGTGTTCTTCTCATGAACCACATCTGGAGTCATTGCATGTCTGTTATTCTCACAAAACACATAACGATACACCAGTGTCATTGCATGTGTTTTCTTTTCATGAACCACACCCAGTGTCATTGCATGTCTGTTCTTCTCACAAACCACATAAGGATCCACCAGTTTCATTGGATGTGTGTTGTTTTCATGAACCACACCCAATGTCATTGGATGTGTGTTCTTCTCATGAACCACACATGGATCCACCAGTGTCATTGCATGTGTGTTCTTTTCATCAACCACAGCTAGAGTCATTGCATGTCTGTTCTTCTCACAAACCACATATGGATCCACCAGTGTCATTGGATGTGTGTTCTTTTCATGAACCATAGCCAAAGTCATTGCATGTGTGTTCTCCTCACAAACCACACATGGAGCCATCTAGTGCCATTGGATGTGTGTTCTTTTCATGAACCACACCCAGTGTCATTGGATGTGTGTTCTTCTCCTGAACCACACATGGATCCACCAGTGTCATTGCATGTGTGTTCTTTTCATGAACCACATCCAGTCTCATTGGATGTGTGTTCTTTTCACAAACCACATAAGGATCCACCAGTGTCATTGCATGTCTGTACTTTTAATGAACCACAGCTAAAGTCATTAAATTAGTGTTCTTCTCACAAACCACATAAGGATCCACCAGTGTCATTGGATGTGTGTTCTTTTCATGAACCACACCTAGTGTCATTGGATGTGTGTTCTTCTCACAAACCACATAAGGATCCACCAGTGTCATTGCATGTCTGTTCTCCTCACAAACCACACATGGATCCACCAGTGTCATTGCATGTGTGTTCTTCTCATGAACCATAGCTAGAGTCATTGGGTGTGTGTTCTTTTCATGAACCACGGCTAGAGTCATTGCATGTCTATTCTTCTCACAAACCACATATGGATCCACTAGTGTCATTGCATGTCTGTTCTTTTCATGAACCACATCTAGTGTCATTGGATGTGTGTTCTTTTCACAAACCACATAAGGATCCACCAGTGTCATTGCATGTATGTTCTTTTCATGAACCACAGTATTGCATGTGTGTTCTTCTCACAAACCACATAAGGATCCACCACTGTCATTGGATGTGTGTTCTTTTCATGAACCACACCCAGTGTCATTGGATGTGTGTTCTTCTCACAAACCACATAAGGATCCACCAGTGTCATTCCAAGTCTGTTCTTTTCATGAACCACAGCTAGAGTCATTGCATCTCTGTTCTTCTCATAAACCACATAAGGATCCACTAGTGTCATTGGATGTGTGTTCTTTTCATGAACCACACCCAGTGTCATTGAATGTGTGTTCTTCTCACAAACCACACATGGATCCAGCAGTGTCATTGCATGTGTGTTCTTTTCATGAAACACAGCTAGAGTCATTATATGTCTGTTCTTTCCACAAACCACATATGGATCCACCAGTGTCATTGGATGTGTGTTCTTTTCATGAACCACAGCTAGAGTCATTGCATGTGTGTTCTTCTCACAAACCACAGAAGGATACACCAGTGTCATTGCATGTGTGTTCTTCTCATGAACCACATCTAGAGGCATTGCATGTTTGTTCTTCTCACAAACCACACATGGATCCACCAGTGTCATTGCATATGTGTTCTTCTCATGAACCATAGCTAGAGTCATTGGATGTGTGTTCTTTTCATGAACCATAGATAGAGTGATTGCATATCTCTTCTTTTCACAATCCACATATGGATCCACCAGTGTCATTGCATGTTTGTTCTTTTCATGAACCACAGCCCGTGTCATTGCATGTCTATTCTTCTCATAAACCACACATGGATCCACCAGTGTTATTGCATGTGTGTTCTTCTCATGAACCACATCTAGAGTCATTGCATGTCTGTTATTCTCACAAACCACATAAGGATACACCAGTGTCATTGCATGTGTTTACTTTTCATGAACCACACCTAGTGTCATTGCATGTGTGTTCCTGTCACAGACCACACATGGATCCACCAGTGTCATTGCATGTGTGTTCTTCTCATGAACCACACCCAGAGTCATTGCATGTCTGTTCTTCTCACAAACCACATATGGATCCACCTGTGTCATTGAAATGTGTGTTCTTCTCATTTACCACAGCTAGAGTCATTACATGTGTGTTCTCTTCAGAGACCACACATGGATCCACCAGTGTCATTTCATGTGTGTTCTTCTCATGAACCACTGCTAGAGTCATCAGATGTGTATTACTTTCATGAACCACAGCTAGAGTCATTGCATGTGTGTTCTTCTTACAAACCACATAAGGATACACCAGTGTCATTGCATGTGTGTTCTTCTCATGAACCACATGTAGAGTCATTGCATGTCTGTTCTTCTCACAAACCACACATGGATCCACCAGTGTCATTGCATGTGTGTTCTTCTCGTGAGGTACAGCTAGAGTCATTGGATGTGTGTTCTTTTCATGAACCACAACTAGAGTCATTGCATGTCTGTTCTTCTCACAAACCACATATGGATCCACCAGTGTCATTGCATGTCTGTTCTTTTCATGAACCACACCTAGTGTCATTGCAAGTGTGTTCTTCTTATAAACCACATATGGATCCACCAGTGTCATTGCATGTGTGTTCTTCTCATGAACCACATCTAGAGTCATTGCATGTCTGTTATTCTCACAAACCACATAAGGATACACCAGTGTCATTGCATGTGTTTTCTTTTCATGAACCACACCCAGTGTCATTGCATGTCTGTTCTTCTCACAAACCACATAAGGATCCACCAGTTTCATTGGATGTGTGTTGTTTTCATGAACCACACCCAATGTCATTGGATGTGTGTTCTTCTCATGAACCACACATGGATCCACCAGTGTCATTGCATGTGTGTTCTTTTCATCAACCACAGCTAGAGTCATTGCATGTCTGTTCTTCTCACAAACCACATATGGATCCACCAGTGTCATTGGATGTGTGTTCTTTTCATGAACCATAGCCAAAGTCATTGCATGTGTGTTCTCCTCACAAACCACACATGGAGCCATCTAGTGCCATTGGATGTGTGTTCTTTTCATGAACCACACCCAGTGTCATTGGATGTGTGTTCTTCTCCTGAACCACACATGGATCCACCAGTGTCATTGCATGTGTGTTCTTTTCATGAACCACATCCAGTCTCATTGGATGTGTGTTCTTTTCACAAACCACATAAGGATCCACCAGTGTCATTGCATGTCTGTTCTTTTAATGAACCACAGCTAAAGTCATTGCATTAGTGTTCTTCTCACAAACCACATAAGGATCCACCAGTGTCATTGGATGTGTGTTCTTTTCATGAACCACACCTAGTGTCATTGGATGTGTGTTCTTCTCACAAACCACATAAGGATCCACCAGTGTCATTGCAAGTCTGTTCTTTTCATGAACCATAGCTAGAGTCATTGCATGTGTGTTCTTCTCACAATCCACATAAGGATCCACCAGTGTCATTGGATGTGTCTTCTTTTCATGAACCACACCCAGTGTCATTGGATGTGTGTTCTTCTTACAAACCACACATTGATCTACCAGTGTCATTGCATGTGTGTTCTTTTCATGAACCACAACTAGAATCATTACATGTCTGTTCTTTCTACAAACCACATATGGATCCACAAGTGTCATTGGATGTGTGTTCTTTTCACGAACCACAGCTAGAGTCATTGCATGTGTGTTTTTCTCACAAACCACATAAGGATACACCAGTATCATTGCATGTGTGTTCTTCTCATGATCCACATCTAGAGGCATTACATGTCTGTTCTTCTCACAAACCACACATGGATCCTCCAGTGTCATTGCATTTGTGTTATTTTCATGAACAATAGCCAAAGTCATTGCATGTCTGTTCTTCTCACAAACCACACATGGATCCATCTAGTGTCATTGGATGTGTGTTCTTTTCATGAACCACACCCAGTGTCATTGTATGTGTGTTCTTCTCAGGAACCACACATGGATGCACCAGTGTCATTGCATGTGTATTCTTTTCATGAACCACATCTAGTCTCATTGGATGTGTGTTCTTTTCACAAACAACATAAGGATCCACCATTGTCATTGCATGTCCGTTCTTTTAATGAACCACAGCTAGAGTCATTGCATGTGTGTTCTTCTCACAAACCACATAAGGATCCACCACTGTCATTGGATGTGTGTTCTTTTCATGAACCACACCCAGTGTCATTGGATGTGTGTTCTTCTCACAAACCACATAAGGATCCACCAGTGTCATTCCAAGTCTGTTCTTTTCATGAACCACAGCTAGAGTCATTGCATCTCTGTTCTTCTCATAAACCACATAAGGATCCACCAGTGTCATTGAATGTGTGTTCTTTTCATGAACCACACCCAGTGTCATTGAATGTGTGTTCTTCTCACAAACCACACATGGATCCAGCAGTGTCATTGCATGTGTGTTCTTTTCATGAAGCACAGCTAGAGTCATTATATGTCTGTTCTTTCCACAAACCACATAAGGATCCACCAGTGTCATTGCATGTATGTTCTTTTCATGAACCACAGCTAGAGTTATTGCATGTGTGTTCTTCTCACAAACCACATAAGGATCCACCACTGTCATTGGATGTGTGTTCTTTTCATGAACCACACCCAGTGTCATTGGATGTGTGTTCTTCTCACAAACCACATAAGCATCCACCAGTGTCATTGCAAGTCTGTTCTTTTCATGAACCAGAACTAGAGTCATTGCATGTGTGTTCTTCTCACAAACCACATAAGGATACACCAGAGTCATTGCATGTGTGTTCTTCTCATGAACCACATGTAGAGTCATTGCATGTCTGTTCTCCTCACAAACCACACATGGATCCACCAGTGTCATTGCATGTGTGTTCTTCTCATGAACCATAGCTAGAGTCGTTGGGTGTGTGTTCTTTTCATGAACCACGGCTAGAGTCATTGCATGTCTATTCTTCTCACAAACCACATATGGATCCACTAGTGTCATTGCATGTCTGTTCTTTTCATGAACCACATCTAGTGTCATTGGATGTGTGCTCTTTTCACAAACCACATAAGGATCCACCAGTGTCATTGCATGTATGGTCTTTTCATGAACCACGGCTAGAGTTATTGCATGTGTGTTATTCTCACAAACCACATAAGGATCCACCACTGTCATTGGATGTGTGTTCTTTTCATGAACCACACCCAGTGTCATTGGATGTGTGTTCTTCTCACAAACCACATAAGGATCCACCAGTGTCATTCCAAGTCTGTTCTTTTCATGAACCACAGCTAGAGTCATTGCATCTCTGTTCTTCTCATAAACCACATAAGGATCCACCAGTGTCATTGCATGTGTGTTCTTTTCATGAACCACACCCAGTGTCATTGAATGTGTGTTCTTCTCACAAACCACACATGGATCCAGCCGTGTCATTGCATGTGTGTTCTTTTCATGAAGCACAGCTAGAGTCATTATATGTCTGTTCTTTTCACAAACCACATATGGATCCACCAGTGTCATTAAATGTGTGTTGTTTTCATGAACCACAGCTAGAGTCATTGCATGTGTGTTCTTCTCACAAACCACAGAAGGATACACCAGTGTCATTGCATGTGTGTTCTTCTCATGAACCACATCTAGAGGCATTGCATGTCTGTTCTTCTCACAAACCACACATGGATCCACCAGTGTCATTGCATGTGTGTTCTTCTCATGAACCACATCTAGAGTCATTGCATGTCTGTTATTCTCACAAACCACATAAGGATACACCAGTGTCATTGCATGTGTTTACTTTTCATGTACCACACCTAGTGTCATTGCATGTGTGTTCCTGTCACAGACCACACATGGATCCACCAGTGTCATTGCATGTGGGTTCTTCTCATGAAGCACACCCAGAGTCATTGCATGTCTGTTCTTCTCACAAACCACATATGGATCCACCTGTGTCATTGAAATGTGTGTTCTTCTCATTAACCACAGCTAGATTCATTACATGTGTGTTCTCTTCAGAGACCACACATGGATCCACCAGTGTCATTTCATGTGTGTTCTTCTCATGAACCACTGCTAGAGTCATCGGATGTGTGTTACTTTCATGAACCACAGCTAGAGTCATTGCATGTGTGTTCTTCTTACAAACCACATAAGGATACACCAGTGTCATTGCATGTGTGTTCTTCTCATGAACCACATGTAGAGTCATTGCATGTCTGTTCTTCTCACAAACCACACATGGATCCACCAGTGTCATTGCATGTGTGTTCTTCTCGTGAGCTACAGCTAGAGTCATTGGATGTGTGTTCTTTTCATGAACCACAGCTAGTCATTGCATGTCTGTTCTTCTCACAAACCACATATGGATCCACCAGTGTCATTGCATGTCTGTTCTTTTCATGAACCACACCTAGTGTCATTGGAAGTGTGTTCTTCTTATAAACCACATATGGATCCACCAGTGTCATTGCATGTGTGTTCTTCTCATGAACCACATCTAGAGACATTGCATGTCTGTTATTCTCACAAACCACATAAGGATACACCAGTGTCATTGCATGTGTTTTCTTTTCATGAACCACACCTAGTGTCATTGCATGTCTGTTCTTTCCACAAACCACATATGGATCCACCAGTGTCATTGGATGTGTGTTCTTTTCATGAACCACAGATAGAGTCATTGCATGTGTGTTCTTCTCACAAACTACAGAAGGATACACCAGTGTCATTGCATGTGTGTTCTTCTCATGAACCACATCTAGGGGCATTGCATGTCTGTTCTTCTCACAAACCACACATGGATCCACCAGTGTCATTGCATGTGTGTTCTTCTCATGAACCATAGCTAGAGTCATTGGATGTGTGTTCTTTTCATGAACCATAGATAGAGTGATTGCATATCTCTTCTTTTCACAATCCACCTATGGATCCACCAGTGTCATTGCATGTTTGTTCTTTTCATGAACCACAGCCAGTGTCATTGCATGTCTGTTCTTCTCATAAACCACACATGGATCCACCAGTGTTATTGCATGTGTGTTCTTCTCATGAACCACATCTAGAGTCATTGCATGTATGTTATTCTCACAAACCACATAAGGATACACCAGTGTCATTGCATGTGTTTACTTTTCATGAACCACACCTAGTGTCATTGCATGTGTGTTCCTGTCACAGACCACACATGGATCCACCAGTGTCATTGCATGTGTGTTCTTCTCATGAACCACACCCAGAGTCATTGCATGTCTGTTCTTCTCACAAACCACATATGGATCCACCTGTGTCATTGAAATGTGTGTTCTTCTCATTAACCACAGCTAGAGTCATTACATGTGTGTTCTCTTCAGAGACCACACATGGATCCACCAGTGTCATTTCATGTGTGTTCTTCTCATGAACCACTGCTAGAGTCATCAGATGTTTGTTACTTTCATGAACCACAGCTAGAGTCATTGCATGTGTGTTCTTCTTACAAACCACATAAGGATACACCAGTGTCATTGCATGTTTGTTCTTCTCATGAACCACATGTAGAGTCATTGCATGTTTGTTCTTCTCACAAACCACATAAGGATCCACCAGTTTCATTGGATGTGTGTTCTTTTCATGAACCACACCCAATGTCATTGGATGTGTGTTCTTCTCATGAACCACACATGGATCCACCAGTGTCATTGCATGTGTGTTCTTTTCATCAACCACAGCTAGAGTCATTGCATGTCTGTTCTTCTCACAAACCACATATGGATCCACCAGTGTCATTGGATGTGTGTTCTTTTCATGAACCATAGCCAAAGTCATTGCATGTGTGTTCTCCTCACAAACCACACATGGAGCCATCTAGTGCCATTGGATGTGTGTTCTTTTCATCAACCACACCCAGTGTCATTGGATGTGTGTTCTTCTCCTGAACCACACATGGATCCACCAGTGTCATTGCATGTGTGTTCTTTTCATGAACCACATCCAGTCTCATTGGATGTGTGTTCTTTTCACAAACCACATAAGGATCCACCAGTGTCATTGCATGTCTGTTCTTTTAATGAACCACAGCTAAAGTCATTGCATTAGTGTTCTTCTCACAAACCACATAAGGATCCACCAGTGTTATTGGATGTGTGTTCTTTTCATGAACCACACCTAGTGTCATTGGATGTGTGTTCTTCTCACAAACCACATAAGGATCCACCAGTGTGATTGCAAGTCTGTTCTTTTCATGAACCATAGCTAGAGTCATTGCATGTGTGTTCTTCTCACAATCCACATAAGGAACCACCAGTGTCATTGGATGTGTCTTCTTTTCATGAACCACACCCAGTGTCATTGGATGTGTGTTCTTCTTACAAACCACACATTGATCCAACAGTGTCATTGCATGTGTGTTCTTTTCATGAACCACAGCTAGAGTCATTACATGTCTGTTCTTTCTACAAACCACATATGGATCCACAAGTGTCATTGGATGTGTGTTCTTTTCACGAACCACAGCTAGAGTCATTGCATGTGTGTTTTTCTCACAAACCACATAAGGATACACCAGTATCATTGCATGTGTGTTCTTCTCATGATCCACATCTAGAGGCATTACATGTCTGTTCTTCTCACAAACCACACATGGATCCTCTAGTGTCATTGCATGTGTGTTCTTTTCATGAACCATAGCCAAAGTCATTGCATGTCTGTTCTTCTCACAAACCACACACGGATCCATCTAGTGTCATTGGATGTGTGTTCTTTTCATGAACCACACCCATTGTCATTGTATGTGTGTTCTTCTCAGGAACCACACATGGATCCACCAGTGTCATTGCATGTGTGTTCTTTTCATGAACCACATCTAGTCTCATTGGATGTGTGTTCTTTTCACAAACAACATAAGGATCCACCATTGTCATTGCATGTCTGTTCTTTTAATGAACCACACCTAGAGTCATTGCATGTGTGTTCTTCTGACAAACCACATAAGGATCCACCACTGTCATTGGATGTGTGTTCTTTTCATGAACCACACCCAGTGTCATTGGATGTGTGTTCTTCTCACAAACCACATAAGGATCCACCAGTGTCATTCCAATTCTGTTCTTTTCATGAACCAGAGCTAGAGTCATTGCATCTCTGTTCTTCTCATAAACCACATAAGGATCCACCAGTGTCATTGGATGTGTGTTCTTTTCATGAACCACACCCAGTGTCATTGAATGTGTGTTCTTCTCACAAACCACACATGGATCCAGCAGTGTCATTGCATGTGTGTTCTTTTCATGAAGCACAGCTAGAGTCATTATATGTCTGTTCTTTGCACAAACCACATATGGATCCACCAGTGTCATTGGATGTGTGTTCTTTTCATGAACCACAGCTAGAGTCATTGCATGTGTGTTCTTCTCACAAACCACAGAAGGATACACCAGTGTCATTGCATGTGTGTTCTTTTCATGAACCACATCCAGTCTCATTGGATGTGTGTTCTTTTCACAAACCACATAAGGATCCACCAGTGTCATTGCATGTCTGTTCTTTTAATGAACCACAGCTAAAGTCATTGCATTAGTGTTCTTCTCACAAACCACATAAGGATCCACCAGTGTCATTGGATATGTGTTCTTTTCATGAACCACACCTAGTGTCATTGGATGTGTGTTCTTCTCACAAACCACATAAGGATCCACCAGTGTCATTGCATGTCTGTTCTCCTCACAAACCACACATGGATCCACCAGTGTCATTGCATGTGTGTTCTTCTCATGAACCATAGCTAGAGTCATTGGGTGTGTGTTCTTTTCATGAACCACGGCTAGAGTCATTGCATGTCTATTCTTCTCACAAACCACATATGGATCCACTAGTGTCATTGCATGTCTGTTCTTTTCATGAACCACGTCTAGTGTCATTGGATGTGTGTTCTTTTCACAAACCACATAAGGATCTACCAGTGTCATTGCATGTATGTTCTTTTCATGAACCACAGCTAGAGTTATTGCATGTATGTTCTTCTCACAAACCACATAAGGATCCACCACTGTCATTGGATGTGTGTTCTTTTCATGAACCACACCCAGTGTCATTGGATGTGTGTTCTTCTCACAAACCACATAAGCATCCAACAGTGTCATTGCAAGTCTGTTTTTTTCATGAACCATAGCTAGAGTCATTGCATGTGTGTTCTTCTCACAAACCACATAAGGATACACCAGAGTCATTGCATGTGTGTTCTTGTCATGAACCACATGTAGAGTCATTGCATGTCTGTTCTCCTCACAAACCACACATGGATCCACCAGTGTCATTGCATGTGTGTTCTTCTCATGAACCATAGCTAGAGTCATTCGGTGTGTGTTCTTTTCATGAACCATAGCCAAAGTCATTGCATGTGTGTTCTCCTCACAAACCACACATGGAGCCATCTAGTGCCATTGGATGTGTGTTCGTTTCATGAACCACACCCAGTGTCATTGGATGTGTGTTCTTCTCCTGAACCACACATGGATCCACTAGTGTCATTGCATGTGTGTTCTTTTCATGAACCACATCCAGTCTCATTGGATGTGTGTTCTTTTCACAAACCACATAAGGATCCACCAGTGTCATTGCATGTCTGTTCTTTTAATGAACCACAGCTAAAGTCATTGCATTAGTGTTCTTCTCACAAACCACATAAGGATCCACCAGTGTCATTGGATGTGTGTTCTTTTCATGAACCACACCTAGTGTCATTGGATGTGTGTTCTTCTCACAAACCACATAAGGATCCACCAGTGTCATTGCATGTCTGTTCTCCTCACAAACCACACATGGATCCACCAGTGTCATTGCATGTGTGTTCTTCTCATGAACCATAGCTAGAGTCATTGGGTGTGTGTTCTTTTCATGAACCACGGCTAGAGTCATTGCATGTCTATTCTTCTCACAAACCACATATGGATCCACTAGTGTCATTGCATGTCTGTTCTTTTCATGAACCACGTCTAGTGTCATTGGATGTGTGTTCTTTTCACAAACCACATAAGGATCCACCAGTGTCATTGCATGTATGTTCTTTTCATGAACCACAGCTAGAGTTATTGCATGTGTGTTCTTCTCACAAACCACATAAGGATCCACCACTGTCATTGGATGTGTGTTCTTTTCATGAACCACACCCAGTGTCATTGGATGTGTGTTCTTCTCACAAACCACATAAGGATCCACCAGTGTCATTCCAAGTCTGTTCTTTTCATGAACCACAGCTAGAGTCATTGCATCTCTGTTCTTCTCATAAACCACATAAGGATCCACCAGTGTCATTGGATGTGTGTTCTTTTCATGAACCACACCCAGTGTCATTGAATGTGTGTTCTTCTCACAAACCACACATGGATCCAGCAGTGTCATTGCATGTGTGTTCTTTTCATGAAGCACAGCTAGAGTCATTATATGTCTGTTCTTTGCACAAACCACATATGGATCCACCAGTGTCATTGGATGTGTGTTCTTTTCATGAACCACAGCTAGAGTCATTGCATGTGTGTTCTTCTCACAAACCACAGAAGGATACACCAGTGTCATTGCATGTGTGTTCTTCTCATGAACCACATCTAGAGGCATTGCATGTCTGTTCTTCTCACAAACCACACATGGATCCACCAGTGTCATTGCATGTGTGTTCTTCTCATGAACCATAGATAGAGTCATTGGATGTGTGTTATTTTCATGAACCATAGATAGAGTGATTGCATGTCTCTTCTTTTCACAATCCACATATGGATCCACCAGTGTCATTGCATGTTTGTTCTTTTCATGAACCACAGCCAGTGTCATTGCATGTCTGTTCTTCTCATAAACCACACATGGATCCACCAGTGTTATTGCATGTGTGTTCTACTCATGAACCACATCTAGAGTCATTTCATGTCTGTTATTCTCACAAACCACATAAGTATACACCAGTGTCATTACATGTGTTTACTTTTCATGAACCACACCTAGTGTCATTGCATGTGTGTTCCTGTCACAGACCACACATGGATCCACCAGTGTCATTGCATGTGTGTTCTTCTCATGAACCACACCCAGAGTCATTGCATGTCTGTTCTTCTCACAAACCACATATGGATCCACCTGTGTCATTGAAATGTGTGTTCTTCTCATTAACCACAGCTAGAGTCATTACATGTGTGTTCTCTTCAGAGACCACACATGGATCCACCAGTGTCATTGCATGTGTGTTCTTCTCATGAACCACTGCTAGAGTCATCGGATGTGTGTTACTTTCATGAACCACAGCTAGAGTCATTGCATGTGTGTTCTTCTCACAAACCACATAAGGATACACCAGTGTCATTGCATGTGTGTTCTTCTCATGAACCACATGTAGAGTCATTGCATGTCTGTTCTTCGCACAAACCACACATGGATCCACCAGTGTCATTGCATGTGTGTTCTTCTCATGAACTACAGCTAGAGTCATTGCATGTCTGTTCTTCTCACAAACCACATATGGATCCACCAGTGTCATTGCATGTCTGTTCTTTTCATGAACCACACCCAGTTTCATTGCAAGTGTGTTCTTCTTATAAACCACATATGGATCCACCAGTGTCATTGCATGTGTGTTCTTCTCATGTACCACATCTAGAGTCATTGCATGTCTGTTATTCTCACAAACCACATAAGGATACACCAGTGTCATTGCATGTATTTTCTTTTCATGAACCACACCTAGTGTCATTGCATGTCTGTTCTTCTCACAAACCACATAAGGATCCACCAGTGTCATTGGATGTGTGTTCTTTTCATGAACCACACCCAGTGTCAATGGATGTGTGTGTTCTTGTCATGAACCACACATGGATCCACCAGTGTCATTGCATGTGTGTTCTTTTCATCAACCACAGCTAGAGTCATTGCATGTCTGTTCTTCTCACAAACCACATATGGATCCACCAGTGTCATTGGATATGTGTTCTTTTCATGAACTATAGCCAAAGTCATTGCATGTGTATTCTTCTCACAAACCACACATGGATCCATCTAGTGCCATTGGATGTGTGTTCTTTTCATGAACCACACCCAATGTCATTGGATGTGTGTTCTTCTCCTGAACCACACATGGATCCACCAGTGTCATTGCATGTCTGTTCTTTTCATGAACCACATCTAGTCTCATTGGATGTGTGTTCTTTTCACAAACCAGATAAGGATCCACCAGTGTCATTGCATGTCTGTTCTTTTAATGAACCACAGCTAGAGTCATGCATGTGTGTTCTTCTCACAAACCACATAAGGATCCACCAGTGTCATTGGATGTGTCTTCGTTTCATGAACCACACCCAGTGTCATTAGATGTGTGTTCTTCTTACAAACCACACATTGATCCACCAGTGTCATTGCATGTGTGTTCTTTTCATGAACCACAGCTAGAGTCATTACATGTCTGTTCTTTCTACAAACCACATATGGATCCACAAGTGTCATTGCAAGTCTGTTCTTTCATGAACCACAACTAGAGTCATTGCAGGTGTGTTTTTCTCACAAACCACATAAGGATACACCAGTATCATTGCATGTGTGTTCTTCTCATGATCCATATGTAGAGGCATTACATGTCTGTTCTTCTCACAAACCACACATGGATCCACAAGTGTCATTGCATGTGTGTACTTTTCATGAACCTTAGCCAAAGTCATTGCATGTGTGTTCTTCTCACAAACCACACATGGATCCATCTAGTGTCATTGGATGTGTGTTCTTTTCATGAACCACACCTAGTGTCATTGGATGTGTGTTCTTCTCAGGAACCACACATGGATCCACCAGTGTCATTGCATGTGTGTTCTTTTCATGAACCACATCCAGTCTCATTGGATGTGTGTTCTTTTCACAAACCACATAAGGATCCACCAGTGTCATTGCATGTCTGTTCTTTTAATGAACCACAGCTAGAGTCATTGCATGTGTGTTCTTCTCACAAACCACATAAGGATCCACCAGTGTCATTGGATGTGTGTTCTTTTCATGAACCACACCCAGTGTCATTGGATGTGTGTTCTTCTCACAAACCACATAAGGATCCACCAGTGTTATTTCAAGTCTGTTCTTTTCATGAACCACAGCTAGAGTCATTGCATGTGTGTTCTTCTCACAAACCACATAAGGATCCACCAGTGTCATTGGATGTGTCTTCTTTTCATGAACCACACCCAGTGTCATTGGATGTGTGTTCTTCTCACAAACCGCACATTGATCCACCAGTGTCATTGCATGTGTGTTCTTTTCATGAAGCACAACTAGAGTCATTACATGTCTGTTCTTTCCACAAACCACATATGGATCCACCAGTGTCATTGGATGTGTGTTCTTTTCATGAACCACAGCTAGAGTCATTGCATGTGTGTTCTTCTCACAAACCACATAAGGATACACCAGTGTCATTGCATGTGTGTTCTTATCATGAACCACATCTAGAGGCATTACATGTCTGTTCTTCTCACAAACCCCACATGGATCCACCAGTGTCATTACATGTGTGTACTTCTCATGAACCACAACTACAGTCATTGGATGTGTGTTCTTTTCATGAACCACAACTAGAGTGATTGCATGTCTGTTCTTTTCAGAAACCACATATGGATCCACCAGTGTCATTGCATGTTTGTTCTTTTCATGAACCACACCCAGTGTCATTGCATGTCTGTTCTTCTCATAAACCACACATGGATCCACCAGTGTCATTGCATGTGTGTTCTTCTCATGAACCACATCTAGATTCATTGCATGTCTGTTATTCTCACAAACCACATAAGGATACACCAGTGTCATTGCATGTGTTTTCTTTTCATGAACCACACCCAGTGTCATTGCATGTGTGTTCCTCTCACAGACCACACATGGATCCACCAGTGTCATTGCATGTGTGTTCTTCTCATGAACCACACCCAGAGTCATTGCATGTCTATTCTTCTCACAAACGACATAAGGATCCACCAGTGTCATTGGATGTGTATTCTTTTCATGAACCACACCCAATGTCATTGCATGTGTGTTCTTCTCACAAACCACATTTGGATCCACCAGTATCATTGCATGTCTGTTCTTTTCATGAACCACAGCCAGTGTCATTGTATGTGTATTCTTCTCACAAATCACATATGGATCCACCAGTGTCATTGCATGTCTGATCTTTTCATTAACCATAGTTAGATTCATTGCATGTGTGTTCTTTTCACAAACCACAGCTAGAGTCATTGCATGTATGTTCTTCTCACAAACCACATAAGGATCCACCAGTGTCATTGGATGTGTTCTTTTCATGAACCATACCTAGTGTCATTGCATGTATGTTCCTCTCACAAACCCCACATGGATCCACTAGTGTAATTGCATGTGTTTTCTTCTCATGAACCACGGCTAGAGTCATTGCATGTGTTTTATTTTCACAAACCACTTCTAGAGTCATTGCATGTGTGTTCTTCTCACAAACCACATAAGGATACACTAGTGTCATTGCATGTGTGTTCTTATCATGAACCATAGCTAGAGTCATTGCATGTCTGTTATTCTCACAAACCACATAAGGATACACAAGTGTCATTGCATATGTGTTCTTTTCATGAACCACACCCATTGTCATTGGATGATAACCTGAAGGTGGATTATTAGTCATAGATGCAGTTGGATGGCGGTCTATGTATTATGTTGTATTGCCCAATCAAGTCTCAAAGGAGTCAAGATGATTAGTATATGCATGTATTGCTTTCTCGGTGGTTGTCAATTGCCCCGCTGTAATTTGTTCACCCAGCATGTTATCTATCTAAGGAGAGCCACCTCTAGTGAACTATGGATCCCGGTCCTTGTCTTTTACATACAATCTACAATCTTTTACTGCTTTGTGTTTACTTTCTGCAAACTTTTACTTCTTTCCATTCGATACGTTTAATCCTTTGTTTTCCGCAAAACACGGTGAGATTGACAACCTCATCGCAAGTTGGGGACAAAGTTCTGTGGTTGTGTTGTGCAGGTCTCCACATTGCTACTAGCACCGGTAGTGCGCCCTGCCAAAGCTCAGCTAGTAACACCTTTGAGGTGTTGCTCCTACTGGTTCGATTAAACCTTGGTTTCATAACTGAGGGAAACTTGCTGCTGTGCTCATCATACCTTCCTCTTGGGGTTCCCAACAAGCTCTACATCAACACCACGCACCAAGCACTTTTCTGGGCACCGTGTATTGAGCCATCAAGCGATTTTCTGGCGCCGTTGCCGGGGAGTCAAGGACATGTTCACAAGGGGAGTCCCTCTTAACCAATCTCTTTACTTTGTTGTTTTTGTTTTGCTTAGTTTATTTTTGCTTTGTTTGCTTGTTTTGTTCTTCAAAAACACAAAAAAATTAGTTTTACTTGTTTGCTTTCTTATTTGAAAATCCAAAAAAATTAATTCTCCTTTAGTTGTCACCTTTTCCTTAGCTCACAATGTTGATCCCCAAGTTTACCCCGAAAGACCTTCCAATTGGTAGTGGTTCTATAATTGGGAAAGATAACATTGAAGAATTCTTTAATCATGTTAGCAAACATGAAGATACTGAGGATAGATCCCTTACAGAACTTGCTCCAAATTATGAGATTGCTGCTGCTTCTTTAATTCACATGTTAGAAGCTAGGTTTGTTAACCTCAACCCCTTAATGCAAGTAATGTTTCTTAAGCTTAAAGAAATTGAGGATCCTGAAAAGAGGGGTTTTATTCTAGAAACTTTGTTTAAGGAATTCTATGATGTTGCCAAGGAAGCTAGAAAAGTTTTTGAACGTTTCAATATGCTAGGCTCATGTGTAGATGTTGTTGGTACATGAGAAAAGATGAACAAAACCGAACCTAATGGGGAGGAACCTAAGATACCAATACCCTTTAAACTAGTAGCAATACATGATGCCATAGAAAAGAATCTTGATTGGATTGTTCCTGCAAACCCTTTTGATGAGAATAGTGAACCTAAGAGCATTGAGAGAGGATCCTCTCGAACTTATTTGGATGATATACCTTGCCTTGTTGAAAATATTTCTGGTATTGGTTTTAATGCTTCTTCATTCGAGAACACTTGATTCTTTCTTTGCTTCTTATGCTTAACTTAAAGGCGTTAAAGAAAAGTACTTGTTGGGAGATAACCCAAGAGTTTTAGTTGAGTCTTTGAAGTTATTACCTCTGTAATAACCTCTCTTTATCCTTTTTATTTGCTTTTTGTGCCAAGAGTAACCTCTAATGAGAGTGAAGTAATGATTGGGAAAGTTGCTGTCCCGAAACAGATTTCTGTGCTTCACCGTAAAAATTCCTGAGAGAGATTTCTAAGTCGGATTGAGCTGTAAATTTTTGTGCTTCTGCCCCAGGTTGTTATCTAACTTTAGTTAGTTCAACACTTTTTGATTTGAGCAACAGAAGGTCTTCAAAAAAAGTCGTCTTTACCTGCTGGTCTGTTTTGACAGATTTCTGCCATTTTCTGCATTTGCTTCTTGTTAGTTCCTTCTTGAGTTCTTTTGGGGAATTGAGCTTTTTGAGGGAAGTGCTACAGTAGCTAGTGTTCTAATGGAAGTTTATTTGGTGTTAGAACTGAACCTTGAGACTTATTTATCTTAAGTGCACTAATGTTGCCATTGAGATTGTGTGAAGTTTTGTATGAAGGAAAATTTTCAGGTATATGGAAGGAATGAGTAATGAGATGAAGGATGGACTAAAGCTCAAGCTTGGGGATGCCACACGTGTCACCCCAAGAAATATCCAAGAAGTACAAGCGTCAAAGCTTGGGGATGCCCAAGGCATCCCCTTCTTCATCAATAAAAATTCCAGGTTTCTTCCAAACGCTTCATTTTTATTGTTTTGTGCATAGTTGTGTTTCTCTTGGAGCATCTTCTTTTTCATTTTTGTTTTGGTTTTTTGTTTGCTTTGTTTGCTTAGTTTTCTGAATAAATTGGTTGGACCCCCTCTTTCATACATTGGTTTGCAAATAGTTTGGTTTGGTTTGGAAAAGAGTAGGAAAGTTCATGCTTATGTGGTAAAAAGAGCTTGTTTTTGACTGTGGCCTATGCTTCGTCATGCCATGCTTGATATTGTTTTGGATTTATGCTTAGTATTCTTTTCTGAAGCATGAATTGTTATAAACAATTGAGATTTCTTAATGTGCCTTGGATGAATCATGCGTTCTTTTACCATATTAAAGCATAGTATAGTGGTATTCTCCTTTGATGCTTTATTTGGGTTGACTTGGCACATGCTCACACCATGTTATGACTATCCAAAGTCACCATAGCCTTTATGATCCTTTAGTTTTCAACTTGTAGAATCACTTTATGCTTTGATCAATGATGTTTTGTCGCTCTGCATGATTATGGCCATTATTGCTCTCTTAGTTTGTCACTCCCAGTCTTTTGCTAGCCTCCACCACAAAGTATGAGTTCCACTCATGCATCCAACTCCCTAAACCAAGTTTTTCCAGAGAGTCCACCATAACTACCTACTAGCTTATGCTATTCCAAGTATATTCATGCTTTTGTCTACCTTTCACTTGTTATGAGAAAACTAGTGATTAAAGCTCTCACGAACTTGATGGCACACTTTAATTTATTGCCTCTAATAAACTTGAACCATTGGGTCCTTCTTTGTTGCATATATGCTTGCGCTTTATAAGTTGAAGTTAGCAGAACCATGTTTCATGGGGAACGCTTTCAACATTGCACTTGTACTTTGTACCCCGTTGATATCATGATTCTTTTGCTTACGGATCCCGGCGGTGTGAAATAAATGTGGAACTTGTATGATCATGGAGTTTGTATGTGTGTTAGAGAAACGCCTGGGCCGCTAGCCTAAGCCATGCCTAATCATTATGGAAACTTGCAGCATCACCATAGTGAGCACTCTATGAAGCATCCTCAATAAAAACCTATGTAAATAGCAAATAAAAAGATCGCTGAGATGCTCATTGTCTGCTTGCCTTGTCATTTTGATTATGGGAAAGCTCCCGTATCATGTGCAAGGGGTACCCCGTTGGCGGTTCTTAATGATACACATGTACTTACAATGACAAGAGCTTACTCGTGACTGAAGTTGAGTAGCATGAGGTTCGGTCTTCGTAAGTAAGGGGCATGAGATTTCAGTTTATAACTTGTCAAGCATATCCTCTTAGTTGTGTCACTTTAACCTTAACCACCTTCAAGATGCTTATGATAGGGGAAATGAGAGCTGAAAGCTACAAGTACCATAATTTTTGGAAGCTCTTTATGAGACTTGAATCCCTACTTCCTTTTACAAAAGGCCTTTCTTCCACCATTATATTGAGTCTCCACCTTCTATCTTTATGCACTACTTTGAGAGCATAGTGGCCATTCTTAGTTCTATGTGCATTGTCCCAAGACTAGTTGATTGATGCATAACTTGTTATTGTTTGTTTGAAACTATTGTATCTAGTCACTCTTATGAACTTTGAAGGTGTCCTATGCATTTATATTTGCTACTCTATTGAGGGACAAGCTGAATACTATTATGCTATGTTTTCTTTATGTGAAACAAACAAACGTCTTGCAAAGCATGTTATTCATGAATCTTTTGTTTGTGCCTTTTCATGTTGCATCTTAGTTTCTTTGCTTATTTCTAGAACTTTGTCTTTCATGTTATGATTGAAGTACTTTGATCCCAGCTTTGAGTTTTGCAAATACTTTTGATCAAGTTTTTGATGGTGCATGTCACCTCAAAAATTATTCTTTTTATCACTTACCTACTCGAGGACGAGCAGGAGTTAAGCTTGGGGATGTTGATACATTGCAAATGTATCTATAATTTTTGATGTTCCATGCTTGGTTTTATCCACTTTCTTGTGTTTTGTTCCAACTTTGGAGTACTTTTATTATGATTTCTTGGACTAACCTATTAACAAGAGCCACAGTGCCAGCTGCCTGTTTTCTGTTGTTTTTGGTTCCAAAAAAGTCAGAAAATGAATATTCTCGGAATTGGACGGGACAAAAGCCAAAGTGCCTATTTTTCCGGAAGGGATCAAGTGCCAGAATACGACACGGAGAAGGGCTGGGGGCCGACCACACCACCTGGCCGTGCAGCCAGGCCTGGCTCGCGCCAGGGGGTGGTCTGGCTGACCCCAGCACCCCCTTGGCCTCTCCTTCCGCCTATAAGTTGCCCTCGGGACGAAAACGCTAGGTACCCGATCAAAAATCCACGAAAGAGTCTGTAGCCACCGTCATCTCCATCCCTAGATCGGGGGAGGGGATCTCAAGCTCTTCCCGGCACCCTGCCGAAGAGGGGAATTCACCATGGAGGCCTTCTTCATCACCATGCAAGCCTCCAGTGTGATGCGTGAGTAGTTCATCCTTGGACTACGAATCCATGTAGTAGCTAGATGACTGGTTCTCCTCCTTTGTGCTTTCATGTTTAGATCTTGTGAGCTCCGTTCATGATCAAGATCATCTATTTGTAATTCATACATGTTGTGTTTGTGGGGATCTGATGGATATTGAGATGCTATTTCAGATTGATTATTGATTCTATCATGTCTTTGTTATTTGAGATCTTGCATGCTTTCCGTTGTTAGTAGCTATCTTGGCCAAGTAGATGCTAGCAACTCCAAGAGTTAGTATTTATGCTCGATAGTGGGTTCATGCCTCTGGTAATCTGGGGAAGTGACAGAAATCTCTAAGGTACTAGATGTGCTGTTTCTACTAGGGAGAAAACAACAATCCTTTGTTCATAGAACAATCATATTGTTTACCTTACACGCAGTTCGTAAAGCAATAATCTTTTGCTTGCAACTTAATACTGGAGGGGGTTCGAATGATAACCTGAAGGTGGATTATTAGTCATAGATGCAGTTGGATGGCGGTCTATGTATTATGTTGTATTGCCCAATCAAGTCTCAAAGGAGTCAAGATGATTAGTATATGCATGTATTGCTTTCTCGGTGGTTGTCAATTGCCCCACTGTAATTTGTTCACCCAGCATGTTATCTATCTAAGGGGAGCCACCTCTAGTGAACTATGGATCCCGGTCCTTGTATTTTACATACAATCTACAATCTTTTACTGCTTTGTGTTTACTTTCTGCAAACTTTTACTTCTTTCCATTCGATACGTTTAATCCTTTGTTTTCCATAAAACACGGTGAGATTGATAACCTCGTTGCAAGTTGGGGAAAAAGTTCTGTGGTTGTGTTGTGCAGGTCTCCACGTTGCTACTAGCACCGGTAGTGCGCCCTGCCAAAGCTCAGCTAGTAACACCTTTGAGGTGTTGCTCCTACTGGTTCGATTAAACCTTGGTTTCATAACTGAGGGAAACTTGCTGCTGTGCTCATCATACCTTCCTCTTGGGGTTCCCAACGAGCTCTACATCAACACCACGCACCAAGCACTTTTCTGGGCGCCGTGTATTGAGCCATCAGTGTTCTTCTCACAAACCACACATGGATCCACCTATGTTATTGCATGTGTGTTCTTCTCACGAACCACAGCCAGAGTCATTGCATGTCTATTCTTCTCACAAACCACATAAGGATCCACCAGTGTCATTGGATGTGTATTCTTTTCATGAACCACACCAAGTGTCATTGCATGTGTGTTCTTCTCACAAACCACACTTGGATCCACCGGTATCATTGCATGTCTATTCTTTTCATGAACCACAGCCAGTGTCATTGCATGTGTGTTCTTCTCACAAACCACACATGGATCCACCAGTGTCATTGCATGTCTTCACTTTTCATTAACCACAGTTAGAGTCATTGCATGTGTGTTCTTTTCACAAACCACAACTAGAGTCATTGCACGTGTGTTCTTCTCACAAACCACATAAGGATACACCAGTGTCATTGGATGTGTGTTCTTCTCATGAACCACAGCTAGAGTCATTGCATGTCTGTTCTTATCACAAACCACATAAGGATACACCAGTGTCATTGTATGTGTGTCCTTTTCATGAACCACACCAAGTGTCATTGGATGTGTGTTACTTTCATAAACCACACATGGATCCACTAGTGTCATTGCATGTCTGCTCTTTTCATTAACCATAGTTAGAGTCATTTCATGTGTGTTCTTTCCACAAACCACATATGGATCCACTGTGTCATTGCATGTGTGTTCTTCTCACAAACCACATAAGGATCCACCAATGTCATTGGATGTGTGTTCTTTTCATGAACCACACCCAGTGTCATTGCATGTCTGTTCCTCTCACAAACCACACATGGATCCACCAGTGTCATTGCATGTGTGTTCTTCTCATTAACCACAACTAGAGTCATTGGATATGTGTTCTTTTCATGAACCACAGCTAGAGTCATTGCACGTGTGTTCTTCTCACAAACCACATAAGGATACACTAGTGTCATTGCATGTGTGTTCTTCTCATGGACCACTGATACATTGCAAATGTATCTATAATTTTTGATGTTCCATGCTTGGTTTTATCCACTTTCTTGTCTTTTGTTCCAACTTTGGAGTACTTTTCATATGATTTCTTGGACTAACCTATTAACAAGAGCCACAGTGCCAGCTGCCTGTTTTCTGCTGTTTTTGGTTCCAGGAAAGTCAGAAAATGAATATTCTCGGAATTGGATGGGACAAAAGCCAAAGTGCCTATTTTTCCAGAAGGGATCAAGTGCCAGAATACGAGACGGAGAGGGGCCAGGGGCCGGCCACACCACCTGGCCGTGTGGCCAGGCCTGACCCGCGCCAGGGGGTGGTGTGGTGGCTCCCTGCACCCCCTCGGCCCCTCCTTCCGCCTATATATTGCCCTCGGACGAAAACCCTAAATACCCGATCAAAAATCCACGAAAGAGTCTGTAGCGGTCGTCATCTCCATCCCTAGATTGGGAGGGATCTGAAGCTCTTCCCGGCACCCTGCAGGAGAGGGGAATTCACCCTGGAGGCCTTCTTCATCACCATGCAAACCTCCGGTGTGATGCGTGAGTAGTTCATCCTTGGACTACGGATCCATGTAGTAGCTAGATGGCTGGTTTCTCCTCCTTTGTGCTTTCATGTTTAGATCTTGTGAGCTCCGTTCATGATTAAGATCATCTATTTGTAATCCATACATGTTGTGTTTGCGGGGATCCGATGGATATTGAGATGCTATTTCAGATTGATTATTGATTCTATCATGTCTTTGTTATTTGAGATCTTGCATGCTTTCCGTTGTTAGTAGCTATCTTGGCCAAGTAGATGCTAGCAACTCCAAGAGTTAGTATTTATGCTCGATAGTGGGTTCATGCCCCTGGTAATCTGGGGAAGTGACAGAAATCTCAAAGGTACTAGATGTGCTGTTGCTACTAGGGAGAAAACAACAATCCTTTGTTCATAGAACAATCGTATTGTTTACCTTACACGCAGTTCGTAAAGCAATAATCTTTTGCTTGCAACTTAATACTGGAGGGGGTTCGGATGATAACCTGAAGGTGGATTATTAGTCATAGATGTAGTTGGATGGCGGTCTATGTATTATGTTGTAATGCCCAATCAAGTCTGAGAGGAGTCAAGATGATTAGTATATGCATGTATTGCTTTCTCGGTGTTTGTCAATTGCCCCGCTGTAATTTGTTCACCCAGCATGTTATCTATGTAAGGAGAGCCACCTCTAGTGAACTACGGATCCCGGTCCTTTTTCTTTACATACAATCTATAAACTGTTTCTGCTTTGTGTTTACTTTCTGCAAACTTTTACTTCTTTCCATTCGATAGTTTAATCCTTTGTTTTCCGCAAAACACGGTGAGATTGACAACCTCATCGCAAGTTGAGGACAAAGTTCTGTGGTTGTGTTGTGCAGGTCTCCACGTTGCTACTAGCACCGGTAGTGCGCCCTGCCAAAGCTCAGCTAGTAACACCTTTGGGGTGTTTCCTTGCTCCTACTGGTTCGATTAAACCTTGGTCTCATAACTGAGGGAAAACTTGCTGCTGTGCTCATCATACCTTCCTCTTGGGGTTCCCAACGAGCTCTACATCAACCACGAGCCAGCAAAGATTTTTCTGGCGCCGTTGCCGGGGAGTCAAGGACATCTTCACAAGGGGAGTCCCTCATAACCAATCTCTTTACTTTGTTGTTTTTGTTTTGCTTAGTTTCTTTTTGCTTTGTTTGCTTGTTTTGTTCTTCAAAAACACAAAAAAATTAGTTTTGCTAGTTTGATTTCTTATTTGAAAACCCAAAAAATAACTACTCTTGGGAACACTAAGTCGTGTGACTTCACTAGCACCAACAACAATGATTTTATGAGCACTCCCATTGCTCCACCTGTGGCTGAAAATACTTTCTTTGAGATAAAACCTGCTTTGCTCAATCTTGTTATGAGAGAACAATTTTCTGGTATTGGTAATGAAGATGCTGCTTCCCATCTAAATAACTTTGTTGAACTTTGTGAGATGCAAAAGCATAGGGATATAGATGGTGATATTATTAAACTGAAATTGTTTCCTTTCTCTTTGAGAGGAAAAGCTAAAGAATGGTTGAATTCCTTAACTAAGAATAGTATTGATTCTTGGACTAAGTGCAAAGATGCTTTTACTGGAAAATACTATCCTCCTGCTAAGATTATATCCATGAGAAGTGAAATAATGAAGTTTAAACAACTTGATAATGAGCATGTTGCTCAAGCTTGGGAAAGAATGAAGTCTTTGGTTAAGAATTGTCCCACTCATGGACTGACTGCTTGGATGATCAATCAAACTTTTTATGCAGGATTGAACTATTCTTCAAGGAACCTATTGGATTCAGCTGCTGGAGGTACCTTTATGACCATCACTTTGGGTGCTGCAACAAAACTTTTGGACAATATGATGGTTAATTATTCTGAATGGCATACTGAGAGAGCTCCACAAGGTAAGAAGGTAAATTCTATTGAAGAAACCTCCTCCTTGAGTGATAAGATTGATATTATTATGTCCATGCTTGTTAATGAGAAAGCCCATATTGATCCAAATAATGTTCCTTTAGCCTCTTTGGTTGCTCAAGAAGAGCAAGTTGATGTGAACTTCATAAGAAATAATAATTTTGGCAACAATGCTTTTGGTAATAATGCTTATAGGAACAATTTTGGTAACAACAATTATAAGCCATATCCTCCCAACAATGGTAATGCTTATGGAAATTCTTACAACAATAATAAGAGTGCTCCCTCTAAACTTGAAGTTATGCTTAAAGAGTGTATTAGTAAACAAACTGCTTTCAATAAAACTATCGAGGAAAAACTCTCTAATGTTGAAAGAAATATAGAACCTTTGGCTGAAGCTCAATCTTCTTTGAATAAAATGGATGCTAAACCTGAAACTAATGACAATCCCTTTGCAGCTACTAATGCCATACAAGTAAGAATTGATGAAAATGTTAGACTATTAGCTGAATTACATGCTAAGTGGGAAAGAGAAGATGAAATTGCTAGAAACATTAGTGTTTCTACTATCACCACCACTAGTGTTGAGGCTAGTAATAGTGCTACTACTTTAGATGATAAAGTTGATTTTGATCTTGATGGTTGCAACATCTCTGAAGTTATTAAGTTCCTACAAAAGCTTGCTAAAATTCCTAATGCTAGTGCTATGAACATGGCTTTTACAAAACACATTACTGATGCTCTCATAAAGATTAAAGAAGAAAAGATGAAACATAAAGCTTCTATTCCTATAAAGCAAGAAGATGGTTGGGAACCCATCATTAATATGAAAGTGAAAGACTTTGATTTCAAAGCTTTGTGTGATCTTGATAGTAGTGTTACTATTATGCCTAGAAGGATTTATGATATGCTTGATTTGCCTCCTCTTGAAGATTGCTATTTGAATGTCCCACTTGATGCTAATGCTAAAAAGAAACTCATGGGGATTCTTAATGATGTTCTTATTATGGTTAATGATTCCTATGTCCCCGTTGATTTCTATGTTTTGGATGTTGAATACAATGCTTCTTGTCCTATTACTTTGGGAAGACCTTTTCTTAGAACTGTTGGTGCCATCATTGATATGAAAGAAGGCACCATTAAATATCAACTCCCACTCAAGAAAGGTATAGAACACTTCCATAAAAAGAGAGAAAAGATTTCTTTTGCTTCTCCTATGAAAACAAAATTTGGGTTTAATGCTTCTTCATTTGAGAACACTTGATTCTTTCTTTGCTTCTTATGCCTAACTTAAAGGCGTTAAAGAAAAGTACTTGTTGGGAGATAACCCAAGAGTTTTAGATGAGTCTTGGAAGTTATTACCTCTGTAATAACCTCTCCTTATCCAGTGTCATTGCATGTCTGTTCTTCTCACAAACCACATAAGCATCCACCAGTGTCATTGGATGTGTGTTCTTTTCATGAACCACACCCAGTGTCATTGGATGTGTGTTCTTCTCATGAACCTCACATGGATCCACCAGTGTCATTGCATGTGTGCTCTTTTCATCAACCATAGCTAGAGTCATTGCATGCCTGTTCTTCTCACAAACCACATATGGATCCACCAGTGTCATTGGATGTGTGTTATTTTCATGAATCATAGCCAAAGTCATTGCATGTGTGTTCTTCTCACAAACCACACATGGATCCATCTAGTGCCATTGGATGTGTGTTCTTTTCATGAACCACACCCAGTGTCATTGGATGTGTGTTCTTCTCATGAACCACACATGGATCCACCAGTGTCATTGGATGTGTGTTCTTTTCATGAACCACACCCAGTGTCATTGCATGCGTGTTGTTTTCATAGACCACACATGGATCCACCAGTGTCATTGCATGTGTGTTCTTCTCATGAACTACATCTAGAGTCATTGCATGTCTGTTCTTCTCAGAAACCACACATGGATCCACCAGTGTCATTGCATGTCTGTTCTTTTCATGAACCACGGCTAGAGTCATTGCATGTCCGTTCTTCTCACAAACCACACAAGGATCCACTGATGTCATTGCATGTATGTTCTTTTCATGAACCACAGCCAGTGTCATTGCATGTGTGTTCTTCTCACAAACCACACATGGATCCGCCAGTGTCATTGCATGTCTTCTCTTTTCATTAACCACAGTTAGAGTCATTGCATGTGTGTTCTTTTCACAAACCACATATCACCAGTGTCATTGCATGTGTGTTCCTCTCATAAACCACATATGGATCCACCCAGTGTGATTGCATGTGTGTTCTTATCACAAACCACATAAGGATCCACCAGTGTCATTGGATGTGTGTTCTTTACATAAACCACATATGGATCCTAACCTTAGGAGAGCCCTAACCTTAGCCCCCCAATGGGTGGCCGTTAGACCGAGTCTTCTATAAGGCATGCCCTAACACAGTTGTTATGCTTGACGATTGTTACATACCGTTTGATCGGGGCGCTTGGAAGATTGTGATGGTCTTCGTAAGAGCGATCCGCGAGTAGGCTGTCTGCGGCATAATTGGCCATGCTTGCTCTAGACAAACTGGCAATGCTGGGCGCTCCCCTGTTGCGAGTGTCATGACTCACGAGTTCAGTGGGCCATATCCCAGTGTCACGTCCCCATTACTTCTCTTCCTTCTTGTACTTCTCTTCCTTCCCCTCGAATCCACTTCACTCCCATCCCGACGTAGCCGCCAGACGACGATGCCTCCATTCCAATCCCATCTCCAGCAGCCACCCCCCTTCCGCCCCCTCTCGCCATGGGTTCAAGGGGATACGACGAGGAAACACGTCATGATGACAGGGACGGTGATTTCGATGTGAGTCATCTCATCTCTATCTCTATCATATGTGGCTAGTTATCTATTTTTGAGCTAGATCTACTCTGTTTACTCATGCACATATAATGTGTTAGGCCAACCAGATGATGTATGACTCCGACTATCATGGTTTAGCGGATGAAGACAATCCTCTGCTATGTAAACATGGATATGTGCCCGCTAAATTTGTAGCGTTCGAAGGATGAAACGCAGGTAGGAGGTTTCTACGGTGTCAAGGACATCGTGCAATGATGCAAGGCGGAAGTTGTGGTGTTGTCAAATGGGTAGATCTAGAGTGGCCCAAATCGATGCAGAAAATGCTGGACAAACTATGGGAAATGATTGTTGAGTTGAAAGAATCCGTATTCAGCTCACTTCTTGACAGTGTTGAGATGAAGCTATGGGAACCAGTTGACATGACCAAGAATAAGCAAGATCTCAGGTGGGTGCAAGACAAGGTTAGCAAAGTCGAGAAGGAGAGGGACGCGACGTTGGCCCTGGAGGCTAAAGTAGAGCAAGAACTGACTCAAGCAAGGAATGATCTTCACCAGGCCAAAGTCCTACAGTTCACAACTACGAGTATTGACAAGTGCATGAGGAAAAATGCAGAGAAACAATTGAAGCTGTGCAAGGAAGATGCTAAAAGGAAGGAGCAGACGATTTGATCCTTGCTCTCGCAGGAAGATGCGCATCGGGCTAAGATTAGGAAGATCAAGGAGATGTGTGATAACTAGTTCTATTTAGCTTGAGCTCCGTGCCTTTTTAAGTTGTAATAGTTGTACCTGTTGACCTAGCGGTCTGAACTATTGGCCTCGGTTGGTCGCCCATTAATCTGTCTTAACCCTGCATTAATTCCTTTTGTCTGACAAATGCCCCTTGGATATTCCGCCCGTCGCTTCATCGTCCTCGTGTACAAATAGGAGGCGCCACAGCGCGTCTCTTCGTCGTCCATCCCCTCGCCCTCTCCAATCTCCACCGCGCCGTCGCTTCGTCGTCCATCCCCTCGCCCCATCTCCAATCTCCACCGTGCCGCCATGGAGATGTCCGTGCTAAACTTCTACGAGGCGGTGATGTTCGCAAACTTTGACATCCTCGCGCCGCCGGCCACGACGGTGCCCCACGGATGGCGCATCAGGTATGCGGGGGTGCTGGTGGCTCTGCTCCTCGTCCCTGACGGAGCCGAGATGGAGAGCAAAATCGCGGCGCGCCGCCGCCAGATGCCCGCGTGGAAGAGGGCACTTCCCCGGTACACAGCGGCCAGCCCGTACTGGCCGGCGCTGTTCAAGAAGGAGCGGAAGGCCAAGATTTGCAACCGCATCATTTATGGGCACGTGGTGCACTGGGATCTCCGCAACCGAGAAGGGCGGGAGAGGTTCTGGTCCGTCCCTGGACGGACCAAGTACACCGTTATCGCTGCCGCTCGCCGCGAAGAGGTGCTCCGTCTCGCGAACAATACGGAAATCGTGGAGGTTCCGTCCGACGACGACGAGGAAGCCGGCAGCTCGGAGGATAGCGGCAGCGGAAGTGAAATTGTTGATTAGTGGTTGAATTAATGTAGGATGTGAAATCGCACCTGTGTTTAGAAGAATTTGTGGTTGGATTAATGAAATACCTCGATTTAAATCTCTGTCTCGATTAATTTATGGAAGAATTTGTGATTTAGATCAATTTCTGCCTCGATTTAGATCTCTATCCCGGATTGGGAACGTGACCGTGGACCAAAGACCCTTTTTCTACTAGTGTATTTTGATATTGGTGGTTTGTTTAAACGTAATCTACGTGGATTGTGCCGCATAAAAATGGCACAACCACAATTTATAAAGTGGAAGCACGTACACCCGGTTACAAGAGATCCGGGAGCTTCACCAGATGCAGGGATGTAGGAGCAGAGAGGCGGTGAGATAGACGGGCTCAAGATTAGGCCAGAAAGTGGTACCGATTTCCTCCTCATCTGGGCATTATCGGTTGCCATTGCTGTTTATGTTGCCATGTCGTTGTGTGCAGCAGCTGAAATAAATTGCTGCTTCGTGGAGTGTAGCAGCTTAAATAATTTATTTCTGTGCCACTTATATTCCGTCGTATTTGGAGACCTCCTGTCCCTCAGCAATTGTGGAACCGGTGCTGCGTGTTTTTAGATAGTAGTGGCACAATCACAATTTTGGATTCAACTACTGACTCGAACGTTTCCAAACCCTAAGTCGCGGTACATTTTACTCAGAGAACGTGGGTAGATTGTTTTGCCCAGCAAAGTTCCACACACAGAGCTCCAGAATTTAACCGAATTACATATATAGGTTCAAGTTCAACATATTACTATGCATCTTCATTGCTAGCAGCCTTCTTCCGCAGCCTGGGTGCCAAGCCTTCACGTCCACTGGCTTCTTTATTTCCTGCCTTCTTCCTCTTGCTCGGTGCCAATTTTCTTAGCTTCACGTACTCTGCATCGCCGGGACAATGGGCACCAGAATCGTGTCAACTATGATCTTTCCACTCGTTTTTAATTTCTTCGGGTAAAAAATGACTGACCTGGCAGTCATGTTTCTAACCTTGCGGCGATTCCTGTCAAAGAAACAAGACTGTTGCATAACTGCTCAATATCTACAGAGTAAATAAAACAAAAATTACAATTCAGCATAAACATGCGAACCCCAAGAGACTTTTGCTTACCAGGAGCTAATTGGGTTCGAGCAACCACCCTGTCCAAGAATAGAAGGGCGACTCCCAGTTGCAGCAGCTTCCACATCCAGTACATCACAATTTAGCTCAAACATGCAAGCTAAAGCATACCTTTTCATCAACCCAATTAGCTGACTGTCACACGTTAGAGGAACAATGATGCCACATTCATCCATGAAGCTGAACTTTGCAGTCTGCTTCGGCCATAATTCATCATGATTACGCAGAGCAGCAACCATACTAGATATAGTGCAGATCTGCGCATGCGCTTCTTCCATCGTGATACAATGGTGTCTATACCACTGTCACATCCCAAGATTTTTCAAATCTTGTAATGTGAAAATAAATGAATAAAATAAAACTTTGTTTGATTTTCAGGGCCAGAAGAAACTTTTGAATCAAATTGGGAATCTTCAAACCTATTTTGAACAATTAAATCCTAAAGGGATTTATAAAGATAAACATTTAATAAAGGAAAATAAAATATTTTGGAAACACTATTTTGGATCTTTTATTAAAAGATTTTGTTTTCAAATGAAAAGGTGGATTTATAAATAAAGATTATATTTTATAAAGCCAAATTAAATCTTGGCCAAGATTTTGAAACAAAAGGTTTTGCTTTGATTAAAATAGTAAAGATTTATTTAAAATAAAATAAAAAGGATTTAAATATCCAAGTTTTATTAATAAAGGTTTTACTATTTCCAAAACATCAAAACTTATTTATTTATTTTAAATAAGTTTTTCAAATATTTTATATTCTAAAATAAAACCTACTGAAGTGTTTTGGCTTTATTTTAGATTTCAAAATAAAGTTTTTAATAAAACAAATCCTATTTGAATTATTAACTAAGGTCCATTTTATTTAATTATTAATGGAACCTAAATTAAAAGGTTATTTTGTTTTAAACAAGTTTTCCAAATATCTTTTATTTTCAAATAAAACCTACTGTTTTGGTTTTGAAAATATTTGGATTTCAAAAGGAGATTTTATTAATTAAATCAAACCCTATTTTATTAAATAACTAAAGATCCATTTTATTTAATTATTAAATGGATCCTAAAATGAATAAAATTTTATTTTGAGATTTGGTTTATGTTGATAAACAGAACCAATTTCAAGGTACAAAGTTGAGTGATTGTTTGAATTGTTTGAGTGGTTTGAATGTTTGAATAATTGTTTGAAAAATCAAAACAGGAAAATAGAAATAGAAAAGAAAAAGGAAAAAGAAAACAGACAGAAAAAAAAAGAGTAAAACGACCAGCCCAGCTAAAGCCCAACAGCAACCCACCTCACCCACACCCCGAACCGTTTTTTTCACACTCAGGAACTTACCCACACAGAAGCTGATCGGTGGACCCAACTCCCTTTCCTCCTCTAACGCTGATAAGACGACCCCACGCCACATCATCGTCTCCTTCACCCCTCCCCCGCAGACCAGTTCCTCTCTTCCGTTTCTGCGATGAATTCGCGAGCATCAATTCGAGTTAACGCCGTAGTTAATCCCTCCTGCAACCACGCTGTTTTAATCGCCTCGCTCTCTCCTCCGTTTCCCCTCTGTCTCCTCCCTCAAGCACGCCCCCAGGGCGAGGAATTTTTCCCTACACTCCCTCTGTCTCCGACGACCCTCCTCGCCGATTCCGGCCAGCACACACCACCTCCTACCTCCTCGAGCACGCAGCTGTGCTCAGCATCCCCCAGCGGAACTTTCTCAGTCGCAGCTCGCTCGCGCGTGTCCTTGAGCGTCGGCAACATCTACCCCGAGCCAGCGTCGCCGTCTGCTCCAACTACGGCGACATTCCCCGGTAAACCAGACCTCCCCTCTCTTCCCCGTGGACACGATGACGATGGCCATGCTCTTGCGGATCTAACAGTGCCTCCCGTTTGTCCTAAGGTGCCCCCTATCCTCGCCCTCGACAAGCTCCGGCAGCGCCACCGTCTGTCTCTTCTCCGACGACGTCTCCCAGGTGAACTAGACCACCCCTTCACCTCTCGTTCATGCACACAGCCTTGCCTTGATCCTGCGCATCTAACCGCGCCTTCGTTTTGCCTTAGGGCGATCTGCAGCGTCGTCCTCGACCTCAACCAGAGCCAACCGCCGCCAGAACGAACTCCGACGAGGGATTCCGATCGACCCCGTGCGCCCCTTGCCTTCTCGCGAGTACCTTGAGCTTCACCACGATCACGCGATTCTGGTGAGCATCTCCTTCTTCTCCCTCGCTTCCTGCATCGTCGACAACCTCGCCGACCGAGCGCCGCCGCCGCACAGCCGCCGTCAGCGCCGCTCCTTTTAGGTCAAGCGCGCAGCGACCGTTAGATGCAGATCCATGCTATGATAGTTTCACTTAACGCTGAAGAGGTACGCTACCTGAGCCACACGATTTAACTTAAATCCAACGGCTGTCGTCGCGTGATCCAACCGAAACGGTACCAGCGAATAGGAGAGTGCCACGTGTCCCGCTGATGATTTAAAACAGATTTGAAAACAGATTTGTATGCAGATTTGAAAACCCTATAACTCTGGATCCACATGTCCAAAAATTACAAATTTTATGTCGTTGGATTCAGGAGAGCAAGCCCTAGCCAACCATGCCCTTAGTTTAGCAAATAGTATCTGTTAGCTTGCTTGTTTTTGCAGATTCTTTTATGTGCTTGTTTAGATTAGAAAAATTGTTTAAAAATGATTTTTAGGGTTAAAAACCTTTGCAAAATGGTTTGTGAAGAACTTACTGACCCTAGGAACCAATCCATGTTTTGGAAAATGGATTTGGAAAAGTTTAGAATGGATTAATTGGTTTAGTTCATTTCTAGCTAAATAAAACTATTGATTTGTTTATGAAAATGGTTTTGAGTAAAAACTTTGGAGAAAATGTGTTGAACCAAACCTACTAACATTGGGAACCACTTTGTGAACTCAAAAATGTTTTCGGTGAAACAAAATAATGATTCTTTGATTTAAAACCATTTCTAGTCAAATAGAAATGTGATTTATTTATTAAAAATGGTTTTGGAAGAAAACCTTTGGAAAAATGTTTTGTTTTAAACTCACTGACTCCAAAACCCAAGTTTTGTGATTTGAAAACATATTGGGTGAACCCTATAAGTTAATGGCTTAGTAAAAATATTTCTACACCACATAAAATGATACTTTGTTTTGAAAATGGTTTTTGTAGTGAAACCTTTTGCAAATGACTTTGCCACTTTACAAAATGACCATTAGGTGTATTCCAATGTCTATGACCCACTAGGAACCACTTTTTCAAACAAAACAAAGCTTGGCATGCTTGCATGCATTACTTTGACTTTGTTATTTTTTGTGTGTTGTTTTGCTTGATTGGTAGATTGAGTTTGTGCCCTTGTTTGATTGGATTGTAGTGACTTGAAGAGTGTGATTGTTGCAAGGACAAGGAGTGAGCTTATACCCTCTACCAAAAAGGCAAGTGATGCTTCATATCTTTTTGTCCCATTACTTTCACTATGCATTAGTGATTTTGCTAAGTAAAACTTGCATGGATTTTGCTAAGTATAAACCTTACTATAGGAAAACCTAGTAGATAAATCCTTAGTAGGATTTTCCTAAGTTAAGAATCCTATTACTATCAAGCTTAGCCTAGCTAGTAGAAAACATGGGTGGAATATATATTCATACTATGGAAAAATATCCTAAGTCTGAGGACTTGTGTTTTGTTTAATAAAACAACTAAGTTAATGAATCACCTGGGTGGAATGGAAGGAATGGTTTGTGTTGAGTCGTTACACAAGGCCAGGGGACTGGTGAACCTTGTGTATCTCACTTGTGGATGGCCACCCAGGAACAAAGAGATTTGAGATGTCAAATGTTGAGAAGCTTCAAGTGCAACCACTTGGCAATATGGGCTCTGCCATGATCATATAGGTTGCAAGAACTTAGCCATATGGACAGTGGGTGGTAGTGTTTGATAGGTTGGAGCGCGTCCATTTTGGTCTAAGGGAAGGCTTCTGAAAGATCTTGTCTTGGGAAACCAAGTCTTGTGGGGAAAGTGCACCACCTCTGCAGAGTGAAAAATCTAAGTACTTAGCCATGTCCCTGGAAAAGGACAATTTGAGCATCAAGACATGGAAGCTATCAAGAATCTCCTCATCCCAATTTCTAAATAAAAACTTGTGGTTGAACAAGGGTTAAAGGATCTTCAGTCTTTGATTGGTAGATGCCTTGGGTAATTTGTGCCAAACAAAAACTTAGTGTTTTCAAATGATAAGGAAAAATCTATTTGAGCAATGCAAGCCTAAGCTCCACTTAGCCAAATGCATATAGAATTATAGTCCACTTTAAATAAGCTAAGGTATCACTTGCCAATACAAATCAAATGTATTGACCCTTTGTGGCTGTAACTTGTATGTTGCAGGTTTGATTGTTTTTAGTGCAGATTGATTGATTAGGATTACAAAGTCTACAACCAACATCTGCCTGTGGCACTTTGAAGATGAAGGACCCCATGACTATAGTTATTCCGCTGCAACGTAATGTAATATCCAAATGAGCTATGTATGATGTAATAAAATTATGTTATTCCTGGTTATAAAGTTAAATTATGACCTTTGTTTCTTGATATTACATCTAAACTGTGGATGCTAGCTATTGATCCAGTGACTAGCATTGTAAACACAGGGGGCTCTACCTTATTAAAGGTTGGGGACCCTATAAGATGGTATCAGAGCATTGTGTTGCCTGTAGGATTTGTAAACCTAGGATTGGACAAAACCCCTTAGAAAAATAGGAGTTGTATTTGTTCCAAAACTTATTTACAAACAATCTTGTAAACTCTTTCCTCAACCATTTTGGTTTCAACTCTACATCTCATCTAATTCAAACTTGGTGGAAAAACCTACCCTTTGACCAAAGACTTCACCATGAGCAAAGGACTTCATCAACTCTAAAGACTTCAACATCTTCAACCTTGGATATCAACTCTAATGACTTCAACATCTTCAACTCTAATGACTTCAACATTTTCACCAAGGACTTCAAACTTGGATATCACTAAAGACTACAAGTGAGACAAGAAGTATTACTCAAGACTTGAAGACTAAGGAAACACAACTTAGAAGGAACCATGATCACCTTTGAAGTTTTGTGACCAAGACACAAGAATTCTCCAAGGATACAAAGATCTCATTCAAGAAGAATCAACCAAGAAGGATGGAAAGAATTCAAGTGAACCATATAGATGGACCACCATATTTAGTTTAAGACAAACCCACCAACTTATGTGGTGTAACAAACATATTTTTGGTTGACTAAAGTTATGCTTGAAACTTGTTATTTGAGGGGAATGTTATGTTTGTGATTGCTTGCACATTGCTTGTGTGAATTGTGATGTGTGTGATTAGAATTGATTCCTTAGAAAATATTTTGCCTATCCTAATCCCAATCCAACCCAAATAGATGACTTCTCCAAGAGACTCCAACATCAAGGATGGTGACAACAACAACAACAACCAAGAAGACAACATGAGAGAACTCATAGCAACCCAACACCAGTTGAGCAAAGAGACAACTCAGCTTTTAGCCAACAACAATGGATTAGACCCAGCCATACAAAGGATTTTGAAACTTCAATCCCAACTGTTGCAAGGATTGGTTACTCAAATGATCAACATGAGAGAAAACTTTTCCCAAGGAGCTAATGACAACAAGGATGACAAGAATATTATTCTAGAAGGAACCCAAGCTTGCATTGTCTATGAAGTCAGGAATCATGCACCCAGGGAGCATGAAGATCAATGCCCCAAGAAGAGAGAAAGATCTCCCACTCATGAAGAACATGAACTAGAAGAACTCCTAGCTTTGGAGAGACCCAAAAAGAAGAAGAAGAAATGCCCCAACACTAGCAAGAAGGATATTACACAAGTGCAATGTTTCAATTGCAAAGAGATGGGACACTATGCCAATGAATGCCCAGAAAAGAAGAACAACCAAGGAAACAAACAAGAGGCAATGATACCAAAGGAAAAGAAGGACCTTAGCCAGTTGCACTGCTATAATTGCAAAGAACCAGGACACTATGCAAGCAATTGTCCAGAAAAGATGAAGAACAAGTTGAACAAGTATATGGAGAAACTCAACCTTGACCCATGAGTCAAGTGTGGAAACAAAGGACATTATACAGAAGGTAGCCCAAGGAAGTTTCATCAAGATTCCAAGCAAGCCAAGGTGTAATTTTTGTTTGAAATTTTTTAAGGGTGGTAGTACCCTAGTTGTTTTGAACCTGCTTGTAACCCTAACCTTCCCAAATCTCGGGGCAAGATTTATTTTAAGGGTGGTAGCCTGTCACATCCCAAGATTTTCCAAATCTTGTAATGTGAAAATAAATGAATAAAATAAAACTTTGTTTGATTTTCAGGGCCAGAAGAAACTTTTGAATCAAATTGGGAATCTTCAAACCTATTTTGAACAATTAAATCCTAAAGGGATTTATAAAGATAAACATTTAATAAAGGAAAATAAAATATTTTGGAAACACTATTTTGGATCTTTTATTAAAAGATTTTGTTTTCAAATGAAAAGGTGGATTTATAAATAAAGATTATATTTTATAAAGCCAAATTAAATCTTGGCCAAGATTTTGAAACAAAAGGTTTTGCTTTGATTAAAATAGTAAAGATTTATTTAAAATAAAATAAAAAGGATTTAAATATCCAAGTTTTATTAATAAAGGTTTTACTATTTCCAAAACATCAAAACTTATTTATTTATTTTAAATAAGTTTTTCAAATATTTTATATTCTAAAATAAAACCTACTGAAGTGTTTTGGCTTTATTTTAGATTTAAAAATTATGTTTTTAATAAAACAAATCCTATTTGAATTATTAACTAAGGTCCATTTTATTTAATTATTAATGGAACCTAAATTAAAAGGTTATTTTGTTTTAAACAAGTTTTCCAAATATCTTTTATTTTCAAATAAAACCTACTGTTTTGGTTTTGAAAATATTTGGATTTCAAAAGGAGATTTTATTAATTAATCAAACCCTATTTTATTAAATAACTAAAGATCCATTTTATTTAATTATTAAATGGATCCTAAAATGAATAAAATTTTATTTTGAGATTTGGTTTATGTTGATAAACAGAACCAATTTCAAGGTACAAAGTTGAGTGATTGTTTGAATTGTTTGAGTGGTTTGAATGTTTGAATAATTGTTTGAAAAATCAAAACAGGAAAATAGAAATAGAAAATAAAAAGGAAAAAGAAAACAGACAGAAAAAAAAATAAGAGTAAAACGACCAGCCCAGCTAAAGCCCAACAGCAGCCCACCTAGCCCACCTCACCCACACCCCGAACCGTTTTTTCTCACTCAGGAACTTACCCACACAGAAGCTGATCGGTGGACCCAACTCCCTTTCCTCCTCTAACGCTGACAAGACGACCCCACGCCACATCATCGTCTCCTTCACCCCTCCCCCGCAGACTAGTTCCTCTCTTCCGTTTCTGCGATGAATTCGTGAGCATCAATTCGAGTTAACGCCGTAGTTAATCCCTCCTGCAACCACGCTGTTTTAATCGCCTCGCTCTCTCCTCCGTTTCCCCTCTGTCTCCTCCCTCAAGCACGCCCCCAGGCCGAGGAATTTTTCCCTACACTCCCTCTGTCTCCGACGACCCTCCTCGCCGATTCCGGCCAGCACACACCACCTCCTACCTCCTCGAGCACGCAGCTGTGCTCAGCATCCCCCAGCGGAACTTTCTGCAGTCGCAGCTCGCTCGCGCGTGTCCTTGAGCGTCGGCAACATCTACCCCGAGCCAGCGCCGCCGTCTACTCCAACTACGGTGACATTCCCCGGTAAACCAGACCTCCCCTCTCTTCCCCGTGGACACGATGACGATGGCCATGCTCTTGCGGATCTAACAGTACCGCCCGTTTGTCCTAAGGTGCCCCCTATCCTCGCCCTCGACAAGCTCCGACAGCGCCGCCGTCTGTCTCTTCTCCGACGACGTCTCCCAGGTGAACTAGACCACCCCTTCACCTCTCGTTCACGCACACAGCCTTGCCTTGATCCTGCGCATCTAACCGCGCCTTCGTTTTGCCTTAGGGCGATCTGCAGCGTCGTCCTCGACCTCAACCAGAGCCAACCGCCGCCAGAACGAACTCCGACGAGGGATTCCGATCGACCCCGTGCGCCCCTTGCCTTCTCGCGAGTACCTTGAGCTTCACCATGATCCCGCGATTCTGGTGAGCATCTCCTTCTTCTCCCTTGCTTCCTGCATCGTCGACAACCTCGCCGACCGAGCGCTGCCGCCGCACAGCCGCCGTCAGCGCCGCTCCTTTTAGGTCAAGCGCGCAACGACCGTTACATGCAGATCCATTGGCTACGATAGTTTCACTTAACGCCGAAGAGGTACGCTACCTGAGCCACACGATTTAACTTAAATCCAACGGCTGTCGTCGCGTGATCCAACCGAAACGGTACCAGCGAATAGGAGAGTGCCACGTGTCCCGCTGATGATTTAAAACAGATTTGTATGCAGATTTGAAAACTGGATCCACACGTCCAAAAATTACAAATTTTATGTCGTTGGATTCAGGAGAGCAAGCCCTAGCCAACCATGCCCTTAGTTTAGCAAATAGTATATGTTAGTTTGCTTGTTTTTGCAGATCCTTTTATGTGCTTGTTTAGATTAGAAAAATTGTTTAAAAATGATTTTTAGGGTTAAAAACCTTTGCAAAATGGTTTGTGAAGAACTTATTGACCCTAGGAACCAAACCCATGTTTTGGAAAATGGATTTGGAAAAGTTTAGAATGGATTAATTGGTTTAGTTCATTTCTAGCTAAATAAAACTATTGATTTGTTTATGAAAATGGTTTTGAGTAAAAACTTTGGAGAAAATGTGTTGAACCAAACCTACTAACATTAGGAACCACTTTGTGAACTCAAAAATGTTTTCGGTGAAACAAAATAATGATTCTTTGATTTAAAACCATTTCTAGTCAAATAGAAATGTGATTTATTTATTAAAAATGGTTTTGGAAGAAAACCTTTGGAAAAATGTTTTGTTTTAAACTCACTGACTCCAAAACCCAAGTTTTGTGATTTGAAAACATATTGGTTGAACCCTATAAGTTAATGCCTTAGTAAAAATATTTCTACACCACATAAAATGATACTTTGTTTTGAAAATGGTTTTTGTAGTGAAACCTTTTGCAAATGACTTTGCCACTTTACAAAATGACCATTAGGTGTATTCCAATGTCTATGACCCACTAGGAACCACTTTTTCAAACAAAACAAAGCTTGGCATGCTTGCATGCATTACTTTGACTTTGTTATTTTTTGTGTGTTGTTTTGCTTGATTGGTAGATTGAGTTTGTGCCCTTGTTTGATTGGATTGTAGTGACTTGAAGAGTGTGATTGTTGCAAGGACAAGGAGTGAGCTTATACCCTCTACCAAAAAGGCAAGTGATGCTTCATATCTTTTTGTCCCATTACTTTCACTATGCATTAGTGATTTTGCTAAGTAAAACTTGCATGGGTTTTGCTAAGTATAAACCTTGCTATAGGAAAACCTAGTAGATAAATCCTTAGTAGGATTTTCCTAAGCTAAGAATCCTATTACTATCAAGCTTAGCCTAGCTAGTAGAAAACATGGGTGGAATATATATTCATACTATGGAAAAATATCCTAAGTCTAAGGACTTGTGTTTTGTTTAATAAAACAACTAAGTTAATGAATCACCTGGGTGGAATGGAAGGAATGTTGTGTTGAGTGGTTACACAAGGCCAGGGGACTGGTGAACCTTGTGTACCTCACTTGTGGATGGCCACCCAGGAACAAAGAGATTTGAGATGTCAAATGTTGAGAAGCTTCAAGTGCAACCACTTGGCAATATGGGCTCTGCCATGATCATATAGGTTGCAAGAACTTAGCCATATGGACAGTGGGTGGTAGTGTTTGATAGGTTGGAGCGCGTCCATTTTAGTCTAAGGGAAGGCTTCTGAAAGATCTTGTCTTGGGAAACCAAGTCTTGTGGGGAAAGTGCACCACCTCTGCAGAGTGAAAAATCTAAGTACTTAGCCATGTCCCTGGAAAAGGACAATTTGAGCATCAAGACATGAAAGCTATCAAGAATCTCCTCATCCCAGTTTCTAAATAAAAACTTGTGGTTGAACAAGGGTTAAAGGATCTTTAGTCTTTGATTGGTAGATGCCTTGGGTAATTTGTGCCAAACAAAAACTTAGTGTTTTCAAATGATAAGGAAAAATCTATTTGAGCAATGCAAGCCTAAGCTCCACTTAGCCAAATGCATATAGAATTATAGTCCACTTTAAATAAGCTAAGGTATCACTTGCCAATACAAATCAAATGTATTGACCCTTTGTGGCTGTAACTTGTATGTTGCAGGTTTGATTGTTTTTAGTGCAGATTGATTGATTAGGATTACAAAGTCTACAACCAACATCTGCCTGTGGCACTTTGAAGATGAAGGACCCCATGACTATAGTTATTCCGCTGCAACGTAATGTAATAGCCAAATGAGCTATGTATGATGTAATAAAATTATGTTATTCCTGGTTATAAAGTGAAATTATGACCTTTGTTTCTTGATATTACATCTAAACTGTGGATGCTAGCTATTGATCCAGGGACTAGCATTGTAAACACAGGGGGCTCTACCTTATTAAAGGTTGGGGACCCTATAACCACTTGCCCTTAGAGTCGTACTTGAAGAGGACTACCGTAACCAGGTAAGGGCGGTCCGCGGAGATCCCACTTGACAGAAAATTATGGACAAAATATGTTGTCAGCGTTGGGCTAACAAACAATTTTAGGTTCAGTAGCCAGCTAGCAGTTATAATTAGTGCGAATAGCAAAGAGAAGGGTAGCTCACCCGCTTGTAGCCAGAACTTCTTCTTCCTTGGTAGTAGGATCTGCCATCCTCCGAGCTGCTCAGCTCGTCGGCGGCGGAGGAGGGCTAGAGCCTCGCAATGGCGGCCATGGCATGCGCCATTGGAGCTCGGGATTAGCGACTGGGCGCAGCAACTGGGCGCAACAACTTGGCGCCAGAAGTCAAATGTCTGAAGGGATCGTCCTGCCTGGAGGGTGGATTCTGACGCCGCCGGTGCTAGGGGAAAGGTGGGAATGGATTTATGAAATTGGTCAACGCATCCAATCCACTTAGTTCCTCGATTTGCCTAAGAGGTTGCCGCGTTGGCGCTCGTGTAGACAAATGACCGACATAAGGGTCCCAACTGTCTACTTCACAGGGCAGTTTCACGGAATGTTTGAATTTTGCAGGGGTGAGATGAGTTTGCATCGAAATGGCCCCTATCGGTAGTTGGCGGCCCAACATTTCGAAACATGGCAATTTCAGGCAACTTAGGTACCGTGGTGTGCTGGCCTGTGAACTTTGGTACCGTAGACGAACATCCGGTGTGTGCGCGACTACCCGCAGGACCTCCAGTCGAGGGCCCTCGAGCACGTCAACCTATCGCCCAGATGATAGGGAATTTGATACTGTTGATAGTAGCTACTCAGATCCAACAATGTTTACAAGATCCAATTATAGAATCAGACAGCAATAATTGGGGATTCGAGAAGAGAGCCAGGGATGGGAAGCTAGCCATCGTTGCCGTGATCCAACTGGATGGTTTCCCTGTGTGTCTTGCGCCTCAAGAAGTAGAGGTGGTCGGGCTACGTTTCGGCCCAATCCACGTAGGGTCGGTGTAGCGTGGGTTGGGCCGCCAGGTCCTTGTCGTCTTTGGTGGGCTTGATGTAGCTGGCGATGGGTCAGCACTGCTGACAATCCCCTCTCCTTGAGAAGCGGCTTCTCCCCAAGCCATGACATGAGGAAACCAGCGACGTAGAAGCTCAGCATCTTCCCAGGTAGCGTGCTCTGGTGTCGAGAAGTTCCAAGGTACCATGAATTGTTGTACTGCTAATGTCGAGGCACGAGTGGACGGCTGCCACCTGGACGCCAGGACCTTCTCTGGTTCCCACGCAGGAGCCCCGAGAAAATGGCGTTGCAGGTCCTCCAAGTCCTCCCATGTCGCCGATGTGGCCGGTTCGCCAGACCAGCGCACAAGCCCTTGCTTAGACATCTTGTTAGCCCCTGTGCGCCAGCGATACTCCATGATCTTGTCAGGTACCTAAAAGACATTGTCGAACTGAGGCAGAGGGTTAGCGTGCTGGCCTTCTTGCTGACGAGCTGGCTTCAACTGTGAGACATGGAAGACAGGGTGGATCTTCAAGCCTTCCGGCAACTCCAGCTGATAAGCCATTGCTCCAATCTTCTTGATCACTAGGTAAGGGCCAAAGAATTTGAACGATAACTTGTGATTGGCACAACAAGCCACTATGCTTGGACATAAGGCTGTAATTTCAAGAAAACTTGATCGCCCACGGCAAAAACACGACCAGACCTCTTCTTGTCCGCCTGCACCTTCATCCTATGCTACGCTCGAGTCAAATGCTGCTTGAGCAAATCTAGCATCACTCGACACTCATCGTACCATTCCTAAACATCAGTGCTAGGAGTGACACTGAGTTTTGTCAGACCCAGCTGACGTGGTTCTTGACCATAGAGAACCTTGAACGGTGACTTCGCCAGGGCGGAGTGAGGGCTGGTGTTGTACCAATACTCTGCCAGGGAAAGCCACCTCGACCAGTGCTTAGGACAAGCGTGAGTGAAGCACCGCAAATAGGTTTCAAAACATTGATTGACGCGTTCTGTCTGACCGTCCATTTGCGGGTGGTAAGCAGTGCTCATGCGCAGTTGGGTGCCAGATAACCGAAACAAGTGTTGCCAGAAACTACTAGTGAAAATCTTGTCTCGATCGAAAATCAGGGCCAGCGGCATACTGTGCAATTTGAAAACATTGCTCATATATGCTTGGGCGACGACAACAGTAGTGAATGGATGGCGTAGTGGAATAAAGTGTGCATACCTGGACAGTTTGTCCACCACCACCAAGATGCAGTCAAATTTAGACGAGGGTGGCAATCCTTCAATGAAGTCGAGTGAGACAACATCCCAGGTGCTGTCCGGGGTAGGCAACGGTTGCAATAGGCCTGGGTATTTGTTGCGATGCGGCTTCGCCTGCTAACAAATGGAGCAACTACGAACATATTCCTTGATCGCTGATCTCATTTGGGGCCAGGAAAAATGCTTTTTGATGCGAGCATACGTGACTAGGTAACCCGAGTGGCCTCCCACCGGACTGTCATGTAGGGAAGCAGTGACCTGTTGCTGTAACGCAGTATTAGAGCCCAACCACACTCATCCGTGGTACCTGATAATGCCATGCTGCAGAGAGAATGGCCCTGACGGAGAGTGGATTGCCAGTTCTGTCAAGAGCTGCTGAGCTTGGTGATCATCCTTATAAGCTGTAACCACATCCTTGAGCCACGCTGGACGACACTCAGATAAAGCAAGAACTGCTTCGCCAGGAAGATGGCTCCTGCGCGATAACGCATCGGCAGCCCGGTTCTCCTCTCCTCGCTTGTAACAAATTATGTACTAGAGGCCCATTAACTTGGTAAATGTCTTGTGCTGCCACACTGTCGTAAGACGCTGCTCTTCCAAATGCACCAAGCTTCGTTGATCAGTGCGAATAATGAACTCGCCCAGTTGCAAGTAAGCCCACCAGTGTTCAATAGCAAACAATATAGCCATACATTCTTTCTCGTAAGTTGATAGTCCACTGGATTTTGGGCCCAGAGCCTTGTTCAGGTAGGTGATAGGATGCCAGTCCTACTGGAGGACAGTGCCAATTCCGCTGTCGCAGGCATCAGTCTCCATAATGAACATCTTCGAGAAATCCGGCACTCCTAGGACTAGAGCTGAAATTAAAGCTAGTTTCATTGCTTGGAATGCGTCAGCGCATTCACTTGTCCAGATGAACGTCACCCCTTTCTTCAAGAGATTGGTAAGTGGACGACAGATCAGGCCAAAGTGGCACACAAACTTGCGATAATAGCCAGCGAGCCCGAGGAATCCACACAGTTCCTTGACATTAGTGGGTGTAAGCCAGCGCTACACTGATTGTATTTTGTCTTCCTATATAGAAATACCTTGCTGGCTGATGACATGTCCAAGATAGGAGATCTGTTGTTGTGCAAAGGAGCACTTGGATGCCTTAACTTGCCATTTGTCCTTGCACAATAGTGTGAGCATCGCCTGCAGGTCGATCAGATGCTGATCCAATGTGGCGTTGTATACAAGAATATCGTCAAAGAAAACCAAGGCACACTTGCGCAAGAGAGGCTCCAAGGTAGTGTTCATGGCATGCTGGAAGGTTGCCAAGGCGCCCGATAGTCAAAATGACATGACCTTGTATTCGAAGTGTCCTTGATGCTTTTGAAATGCTGTCTTGTAAGCTTCCCCTTCTGCTAGCCTGATCTGGTGATAACCAGCTCGCAGATCCAGCTTCGAGAACTGATGGGGGAATACCAATCGGGGTATACCCATGAAGCGGAGTCGCTAGCTGGATCGAGCCGACTGAAGCCAAGCCCAGAGCGGGTCGACTCGCCGTATACGGCAACTGATACATACTGGACCCAGACGCTGCGCCGACTGAAGGCCCAAGATGGCAACTCCAATACAAAGCCCATTAGTGCACTTGTAAACCCTAACTGGCTGCACGTATAAAGCCACCAGGGGCACCCCTTGGAGCGACCTCTCTCACGTCATATTAGATCTAGTCTCTCCCTTCACCTATGGCGGCTCCCATGTAACCAATCTATAATCATATACTAGATTGATAGCAGGATATAGCGATCCTCCATCGAGGAAACGCGAACCTGGGTACATCGTGTGGCAATCTCGCTCCCGGATTCTCCTACGTCGCTTTGTCCTTTCCTCTACGTAAGCTACCCTGTAGCATCTGCCGTGGTCAATACCACGATATTTGGCGCCCACTATGGGGCAAAAGGTGCTTAGAGGTGATGATCCGGGTAGGATCCCTCAGGTCATCGGCAGCCAGATTGCGTCTAAGAAGTGCTATCCAAGGACTCGATCGATCTGGTCCAGCTACCGCTAACTCGGCCGACTCGCAAGGATCACGCACATGCCAATTTTGGATAATCAAGTCGGGCACCAGAACTTCCATGATCCGTTCCATTCGAGCTGATGAGTTTTTATTATTATTTAATCTCCGTCTGTCTCCATTGATTATTTATTTGCATCCGATTTTTCATGCATGTTCATATACTCCGTTTGGATATTGTACCATCAACGCAGGATCGGAGCCGAGTACTATTTATACGTACTTCTTATTGGTACGAGTCTATCATCAACAAGGACGATAGCAATTTCTCCTTTGGCGAGATCAGATCCGTCTGCGAAGGTGCTCGATCTCATCGCCGCCTCTCACGATGCACTCCTGCGCCAGCGTCCGAGAAAAGATTAGGACTTCATCTAGATGAAAGCAACAAAGGGCCGATCAGTTTCATTATTTATTTCGTTTGATCTAATCTCTAGCAAAGGGCTACTGGGTTTGCTTTGTTAATTCTGTTTGATTCAATCGTTTTGTCTTTTTTATTGGTTATTTGATTTGGACCGACTCACCATATCGTGTGTATTAATTTGCTACATGTCTTGAGTAATCACTGAGTATAAGATTTAATTGGAGAACGTATCAACTAAGCGTGAAATAGATAGATGGTAAAATTCAGGCCACCTGCTGACGCCATACGTATCAAGACCGGACAAGTGCAACAAGGAGATCACCAGATAGATATGCAAAAGCACCTAGTGATATCTATTCAACTATTTTGCCTATCATAATATATTTATACAAAGATTTCTGTACTTCCCGACTTATATATATACACAGGTTAGCTAGTTTATAACCATCATGGCGCACCCAACTACCGTGGAATCGCCCTCGCGAACTCGCCCCTCGCGATTCCCCTCTCGCGGACTCGCCTGTCGGCCGCCCTCATGACCTCGCCTGCCGCGGATTCTCCATCGTGGACTCGCCGCGCTCGAGGACCGCCCGCCGCAGACTTGCCATCACGGTCTCGCCGTTGCGGACTCGCCATGCCCGGGCACTCTCCCTCACGGATTCTCCATTTGCCATGCTCGGGGTGTAACACCCCAAAAATATTAATCAAGATTATCAAATTCTAATCACCCAAGTTTAAGGTTAACAAAAAAATTTATTACTAAATTGAATATCAGTGTATGTGTAATTTGCATTAGTGTATGATTGAGTGAAATTGCCATGTCCATTGCTACAAATGATAAAGAATGGTTTAAAGATGAATACTACATCATCTAGGCCAATTACAAACAAATTCAAAAGAAAAGAAATTCAAGTATGAAGCATATGATCAAATGGTCATTTTGACCAAAATTAACTACTAGGCCACTTTATGAGTTCCTAGTAAAGAATTTCTAACGGAAATATTTCCATTTCTTTTCACTCCTTGCTAGACCAAGTAAAAGTGAACCCAAACCCACTTTACAAACTCACAGAAACTATTTTCAAATCTATTTAAAGGACAATTCAAAATTGAATAAAGTGTAGATACTAAGATCACCTTTTTGCAAAAACCACTCAAATCAATTCACCTCGACTTTTCCAAGCAACCATAGACACTCAAGCAAGTGCTTAGAACACTCACCAAATTTCATTCAAAAATTTCAAATTTGAATTCATGCGGCCATTTGGTCGAACACTTTGCAGACACAGAAAAATCCTACCTAACTTCCACTGTTTGGAGCAGTGATCACTCAACCATTTGTCCTCTCTTCACTCTCCTGGTCTCCCCCAGCACCTAGCAGCGCAGCAGACCACTTTCCCCTTTACCGTTGCGCCAGTGCAGCGCCGCCCGACGCTCACCACGCCGGTCGACCATGGAAAGCTCGCCACAGACCGCACCGCCCTCTCCCACGACGACCAGGAGATAGGCGACCGTCTACCGTCGCCTCCTATCCAACCCTCGACGGCAGGCAGGCCATGGACCACCCAGAATAGTCGCGCCCATTTTCTCTGCGCCATGCCGAGAGCACGCCAGAGCGCCGCAGCCGACTAGCACGCACACGCCGCGCCTTGCCCTCTCCGCGCGTGCACGCACTCGCCGTGACCCTAGCTATCTCCCAGACATGCCCGTTCGCCGCTGCGTGACCCATTGATACGTTGCTAACGTATCCATAATTTTTGATGTTCCATGCTTGGTTTTATCTACTTTCTTATGTTTTGTCCACACTTTGGAGTACTTTTTATACACTTTCTTGGACTAACCTATTAACAAGATACCTTAGTGCCAGCTGCCTGTTTTCTGCTGTTTTTGGTTCCAGGAAAGTCAGAAAGTGAATATTCTTGGAATTGGACGGGACAAAAGCCAAAGTCAGTTTTTCACCAAGGGGGACACGGAGCTAGAATACGAGACGGAGAGGGGCCAGGGGCCAGCCACACCACCTGGCCGACGCCAGGGGGTGGTCTGGCCAACTAGGGCACCCCCTCGGCCTCCCCTTTCGCATATATATCGCCTCCGATACAGAAACCCTAAGGACCCGATCAAAATTCCACGAAAGAGTCTGTAGCCACCGTCATCTCCATCCCTAGACTGGGAGGGATCTGAAGCTCTTCCTGACACCATGCGGAAGGGAGAATTCACCCTGGAGGCCTTCTTCATCACCATGCAAGCCTCCGGTGTGATGCGTGAGTAGTTCATCCTTGGACTACGGGTCCATGTAGTAGCTAGATGGTTGGTTCTTCTCCTTTGTGCTACCATGTCTAGATCTTGTGAGCTCCATTCATGATCAAGATCATCTATTTGTAATCCTACATGTTGTGTTTGCGGGGATCCGATGGATATTGAGATGCTATTTTAGATTGATTATTGATTCTATCATGTCTTTGTTATTTGTGATCTTGCATGCTTTCCATTGTTAGTAGCTATCTTGGCCAAGTAGATGCTAGAACTCCAAGAGTTAGTATTTATGCTCGATAGTGGGTTCATGCCTCTAGTAATCTAGGGAAGTGACAGAAATCTCTAAGGTACTAGATGTGTTGTTGCTTCTAGGGAGAAAACAGCAATCCTTTGTTCATAGAACAATCATATTGTTTACTTTACACGCAATGCGTAATGTAATTATCTGTTGCTTGCAACTTAATACTAGAGGGGGTTCAGATGATAACCTGAAGGTGGATTATTAGTTGTAGATGCAGTTGGATTATGATCTATGTATAATGTTATAATGTCCAATCAAATCTCAAAGGAGTCAAGATGAGTAGTATATGCATGTATGCTTTCTCGATGTTTGTCACTTGCCCCACTGTAATTTGTTCACCCAACATGTCATCTATCTTAAGGAGAACCACCACTAGTGAACTATGGACCCCGGTCCTTTCTTTTATCATCAATCTACAACTGTTTACTGCTTTCTGTTTACTTTTTGCAAGCAATTACTATCTTCCACACAATACGTTTAATCCTTTGTTTTCAGCAAAAGCAGTGAGGTTGACAACCTCATTGTAAGTTGGGGGCAAAGTTCTATGGTTGTGTTGTGCAGGTTTCCACGTTGCTCTAGCACTGGTAGTGCGCCCTGCCAAAGTCCAGCTAGCAACACCTTGGAGGTGTTTCTTTTCTCCTACTGGTTCGATAACCTTGGTTTCATAACTGAGGGAAAACTTGCTGCTGTGCTCATCATACCTTCCTCTTGGGGTTCCCCAACGAGCTAGATATATTTTGGGCCATCAAGCTATTTTTCTGGCGCCGTTGCCGGGGAGTCAAGGACATCTTCACAAGGGGAGTCCCTCATAACCAATCTCTTTACTTTGTTATTTTTGTTTTGCTTAGTTTATTTTTGCTTTGTTTGCTTGTTTCTTTATCAAAAACACACAAAAAATTAGTTTTACTGCTTTGCTTTCTTTATTAGAAAACACAAAAAATGAATACTCTTGAAAACACTAAGTTGTGTGACTTCACTAGCACCAACAACAATGATTTCATGTGCACACCTATTGCTCCACCTGTTCCTGAAGCTACTTTCTTTGAAATTAAACCTGCTTTACTCAATCTTGTTATGAGAGAACAATTTTCTGGTATTGGTAATGAAGATGCTGCTGCTCATCTAAATAACTTTGTTGAACTTTGTGAGATGCAAAAGCATTGGGATATAGATGGAGATATTATTAAGCTTAAATTTTTTCCATTCTCTTTGAGAGGAAAAGCTAAAGAATGGTTGTAATCCCTAACTAGAAATAGTTTTGATTCTTGGACTAAATGCAAAGATGCTTTCATTGTAATATACTATCCTCCTGCTAAGTTTATATCTATGAGAAGTGAAATAATGAAATTTAAACAATCTGATAATGAACATGTTGCTAAAGCTTGGGAAAGAATGAAATCTTTGGTAAAGAATTGTCCCACTCATGGACTGACTTCTTGGATGATTATCCAAACCTTTTATGCAGGATTCAACTATTCTTCAAGAAATCTATTGGATTCTGCTACTGGAGGTACCTTTATGACCATTACTTTGGGTGCTGCAACAAAGCTTCTGGATAATATGATGGTTAACTATTCTGAATGGCACACTGAAAGAGCTCCACAAGGTAAGAAGGTAAATTCTGTTGAAGAGACCTCCTCCTTGAGTGATAAAATTGATGTTATTATGTCTATGCTTGTTAATGGGAAAGCTCATATTGATCCAAATCATGTTCCCTTAGCCTCTTTGGTTGCTCAAGAAGAGCAAGTTGATGTGAACTTTATAAGAAATAATAATTTTAGCAACAATGCCTACAGGAATAATTTTGGTAATAATAACTATAAGCCGTATCCTCCCAATAATGGTAATGCTTATGGAAATTCATACAACAATAATAGGAGTGATCCCTCTGAACTTGAAGTTATGCTTAAAGATTTTATTAGTAAACAAACTGCTTTCAATAAAACTATCGAGGAAAAGCTCTCTAATGCTGAAACAAATATAGCATAATTGGCTGAAGCACAATCTTCTTTTAATAAAATGGCTGCTAAACCTGAAACTATTGAAAATCCCTTTGCTGCTACTAATGCCATACAAGTTAGAATTGATGAAAATGTTAGACTATTAGCTGAATTGCATGCTAAGTAGGAAAGAGAAGATGAAATTGCTAGAAACATTAGTGTTTCTACTATCACTACCACTAGTGTTGAGGCTAGTAACAACTCTACTACTTTATATGATAATTATGATTTTGATCTTGATGGTTCCAATATCTCTGAAGTTATTAAGTTCCTACAAAATCTTGCTAAAAGTCCTAATGCTAGTGCTATGAATATGGCCTTTACAAAACACATTACTGATGCTCTCATAAAAATTAAAGAAGAAGAGATGAAACATAAAGCTTCTATTCCTATAAAACAACAAGATGGTTGGGAACCCATCATTAATATGAAAGTGAATGATTTTGATTTCAAAGATTTATGTGATCTTGATAATAGTGTTTCTATTATGCCTAGAAGGATTTATGATATGCTTGATTTGTCACCATTGGAAGATTGTTATTTGAATGTCCCACTTGATGATAATGCTAAAAAGAAACCCATGGGGAGTATTAATGATGTTCTTATTATAGTTAACAATGCCTATGTCCCCGTTGATTTCTATGTTTTGGATATTGAATGCAATGCTTCTTGTCCTATTACTTTGGGAAGACCTTTTCTTAGAACTGTTGGTGCCATTATTGATATGAAAGAAGGCACCATTAAATATCAACTTCCACTCAATAAAGATATAGAACACTTCCCTAAGAAGAGAGAGAAGATTTCTTTTGCCTCTCCTATGAAAACAAAATTTGCTCTTAATGCTTCTTCATTTGAGAATACTTGATTCTTTTTCTTGCTTCTTATGCCTAACTTAAAGGCGTTAAATAAAAGTACTTATTGGGAGATAACCCAAAATTTTTAGATGAGTCTTGGAAGTTATTGCTTCAGTAATAACCTCTCCTTATCCTTTTTTTTGCTTTTTGTGCCAAGAGTAACCTCTAATGAGAGAGAAGTAATGATTGGGAAAGTTGCTGTCCCGAAACAGATTTTTGTGCTTCACCGTAAACATTCGTGTAAAATCTCTGTATGTCGTTTTGAGGCGTGAATTTTTGTGCTTCTGCCCCAGGTTGTTATCTAACTTTCGTTAGTTCAATACTTTTCGATTTGAGCAATAGAAGGTCTTCGAAAAAATTGGTTTTTACCCGCTGGTCTGTTTTAACGGATTTCTGCCATTATTTGCATTTGCTTCTTGTTGGTTCCTTTTTGAGTTCTTTTGGGGAATTGAGCTTTTTGAGGGAAGTGCTACAATAGCTTGTGTTTTAATGTAAGTTTTATTGGTGTTGAAACTGAACCTAAAGACTTCTTATCTTGAGTGCACTAATGTTGCTAATAAAGATTGTGTGAAGTTTTGTATGAAGGAAAAATTTCAGGTGTATGGAGAGAATGATGTAATGAGATGAAGAATGAACTAAAGATCAAGCTTGGGGATGCCACCCCATGTCACCCCAAGAAATATTCAAGAGGTAGAAGCGTCAAAGCTTGGGTATGCCCGAGGTATCCCCTTCTTCATCAATAAAAATCCCAGGTTCCATCCAAACACTTCATTTTTATTGTTTCATGCACAGTTGTGTTGTTCTTGGAGCGTCCTCGTTTTTTGTTTTTGGTTTTTCGTTTGCTTGGTTTTCTTAGTTTGCTGAATAAATTGGTTGGACCCCCTCTTTCATGCATTGGTTTGCAAATAGTTTGGTTTGGATTGCAAGAGAGTAGGAAAAGTTCATGTTTAACTGGTAAAGAGAGCTTGTTTTTAACGGTGGCCTATGCTTTGTCATGCCATGCTTGATATTGTTTTGGCTTTATGCTTAGTGATCTTTGTTGTAGCATGACATGTTATAAACAATTGAGATTGCTTAATGTGCCTTGGAAGAATCATGAGTTGTTTTAGCATATTAAAGCATAGTATTGTGGTATTCTCCTTTGATGCTTTATTTGGGTTGACTTGGCGCATGCTCACACCATGTTATGACTATCCCAAGTCACCATAGCCTTTATGATCCTTTAGTTTTCGACTTTTAATATCACTTTATGCTTTGATTAATGATGTTTTGTCGCTCTGCATGATTATGGCCATTATTGCTCTCTTAGTCGGTCGCTCCTAGTCTTTTTCTAGCCTCCATAACGTTCCACTCATGCATCCAACTCCTAAAACCAAGTTATTCCAAAGAGTCCACCATACCTACCTATTAGCATTTGCTATTCCAACTATATTCATGTCTTTATCTACCTTCCGAATTAAACTTGTTATGAGAAAACTAGTGATTAAAGCTCTCACAAACTTGATCGCACACTTTACTTTTCTTGCCCTTAATAAACTTGAACCATTGTGTCGTCTATGTTGTATATGCTTGCACTTATATGTTGGGTACTAGCAGAACCATGCTGTCATGGGGAATGCTTTCAACATTGCACTTGTACTTTGTACCTAGTTTATATCATGCTCTTTTGTCTATGGATATCGTCGGTGTGAAATGAAAGGGGAGCTTGTAAGTCCATGGAGTTATGTATGTGTGTTAGAGAAACACCTGGGCCGCCAGTCTAATCCATGCCATCATGGTGGAAACCTGCAGTGTAACCATAATGAGCTGTCTATGAAGCATTCTTCTTATAAAAAAAGAGTCAGATTTTGAGAAAAAGAGAAAAATAAAAAAAAAGAGATATGAGAAAATAGGAAAGAGAGAAAAAAGCACCATTTTCCTATGGTAAATAAGAAGATTGCTGAGATGTTCGTTGTCTGCTTGCCTTGTCATTTTGATATGGGGATTCTTCCGTATCATCGGGCAAGGGGTACCCCGTTGACGGTTCTCTATGATACACATGCACTTACTATGATAAGAACTTACCGGTAACTAAACTTGAGTAGCATGAGGAGCGGCCCTCGTATTCAAGGGATATGAGATTTCCAACTTATACTTTATCAAGCATATACTCCATAGTTTGTTCACTTTAACCTTAATCACTTCAAGATGCTTATGATAGGGGAAATGAGAGCTGAAAGCTAATAAGTACCATAATTTTTGGAAGCTCTTTATAAAACTGAATCTCTACTTCCTTCTATGAAGGCCTTCCTTTTACTTTGATGTTGAGTCCCCACCTTCTATCTTCATGCACCTAGTTTGAGAGCATAGTGGCCATTCTTAGTTCTATGTGCATTGTCCCAATACTTGTTGATTGATGCGTAACTTTGATATTGCTTGTTCATAAACTATTTGTATCTAGTCACCCATATGAACTTTGAAGGTGTCCTATGCATTTATGTTTGCTACTCTATGAGGGACAAGCTGAATGCTACTATGCTATGTTTTCTTTATGTGAAACAAACAAACGTCTTGCAAAGCATTGTTATTCATGAATCTTTTGTTTGTGCCTTTTCATGTTGCAACATAGTTGCTATGTATTGTTAGAACTTTATCTTTCATGCTATGTTGAAGTACTATGATCCCAACTATCAATATTTTACAAATACTTTGATCAAGTTTATGATGGTGCATGTCACCTCAAAAATTATTCTTTCTTTTTATCACTTACCTACTCGAGGACGAGCAGGAGTTAAGCTTGGGGATATTGATACGTTGCTAACGTATCCATAATTTTTGATGTTCCATGCTTGGTTTTATCTACTTGCTTATGTTTTGTCCACATTTTGGAGTAATTTTTATACACCTGCTTGGACTAACCTATTAACAAGATGCCATAGTGCCAGCTACCTGTTTTCTGCTCTTTTTGGTTCCAGGAAAGTCAGAAAATGAATATTCTCGGAATTGGACGGGACAAAAGACAAAGTCGGATTTTAACCGAGGGGGGCACGGAGCCAGAATACGAGACGGAGAGGGCCCAGGGGCCGGCCACACCACCTAGCCGTGCGGCCTGGCATGGCCCGCGCTAGGGGGTGGTCTGGCCACCTAGGGAACCCCCTCAGCCTCCCCTTTCTCATATATATCGCCTCTGATACAGAAACCCTAAGGACCCGATCAAAATTCCACGAAAGAGTCTGTAGCCGCCGTCATCTCCATCCCTAGATCGGGAGGGATCTGAAGCTCTTCCCGGCACCCTGCCGGAGGGGAGAATTCACCCTGGAGGCCATGTTCATCACCATGCAAGATATTCACTGTACCAAATTCCATGATTCCAATTTTGTTAGAAAGATATTCAAGTTATCTATCCAAGCCCGTTGGATTCAAACATTTGAAATTATAGATCATCTATAGTAAAAATAACAATATAGAGACTTTTGCACATTCGAACATTTTTGAAAAATAACCATAAATGCTTTTGAGTTGATTCCAACTCTCAAAAATCACATTTGACAAGATCTATCCGAATATGTAAAAATATTTAGGTTTACATGTAGTGACTTTGGACTAGAACTAAAAGAATGCTATATAGGCATTTCGAGTCACTTTAATTGTATTAAATAGTAATATTAAATTTATAAAATAGGACCACCACTTTAAATCACATTCCCATGTATGAGAATATGTGGTGATGACATGTGTCAACATGATCCCATATTTTAATTGGTGAATATTAAATCTTCAGTATTTTCAATGAGTAGAAATTACTTTTCTAAAATAAGATAAATAATACCAAGTCTTTAGTTCATGTGATGATGCTAGATCATCTAGTGTGAACCTTAGTGTGCTAAATAGAAATAGTTAAGTATTGTTTGGTGATTGTGTACCTCGTATTCATTTATAGACGATAGTACCGACCCAGGATACGAGGAGGAGGAGTATTACCAAGAAGAAAAAAACTTCAACCACTGCACTACTCAAGGCAAGCTAACACCTGCAAGTTTCTTAACTATGTAAGCCAACACTAAGTGCAAGATATAACTATGCAAGATAACACTTGCCCACTTCATAACCTATGCCAGATGCATTAGGCATGCTTTGGTTATACAACTCTGATTATACCAATCCCAAGTTTTACTTGCAAACTTTATTTTTTTACTTTTTCCGAAGTTCTTTACTTTTAGTTAGTGCTTTGTGAGTATTGGAACAATAGTATAGATACCATCAAGAGTATAAAACTAGGCCTAACTAGTTATACTTATATGTCATCAAGAGGCATAAAACTAGAGTTGGATAGTTACACTTGATTAGCACCCCTCATTAGTGAACACCCTCAACTTTAGTGGCTAGTGCTCATAAAAGTTGATCACTTTAGATGGGAATACTTGGTGAAAATGATTATGAAAACCTTAGAATGATGATTCATTCTATTGAAATGTTTTGACATGTGTTGAGAAACACAATGATTGATGATGAAAATGTTGAGGCATGAGCCTTAACCCTTTATAAAAAATGATGGTTGGGTTCGAATGCGATACCATTCCAATTTTACCCTACAACCACAATACCCGAATTGGGTAAGGCTTAACTGGAAGTTTATATGCCTTAGTATAAGTTCCCTCGTGAAAAGAGGTTGAGCTGAGGCTACCTCGTGAATGTGAATGTCCACCTATGCAGTGCCCAGGATGGCAGGTGGCCATGGGTGGGAGGCCAAGCTCATAGGGGAGGTGCCTATACTAGAGTGTGTAATTGAAAGGTTATGATTGATTATCCGCATACTAAGTACGATGATTCAGGGTTATCCCTGACGGATGTATCGAATTTTGTGGTGAAAGTGTACCACCTCTGCAGAGTGTCAAACTATTCGAATAGCCACGTCCGAGGTCATGGATAGTTGGAGTGGCCATACTGTTCTGTCGTCAGATGTTTTCAAAATGACTTGTGAATTGAACTATGACTTTAACTTGACCACAACAGGATTGTGGACATGAAAATTAGGTTCCCACTTAAGTGATTTAGAACATTAACTTAGTTTTCTTTACTTCTAAACTCAATATGAGATAAACCTGGCCTTTTGCAAATAAACCTAGAGCTTAAGATTCCTACTAGAACTACCTTACTTGTTAGTGATAGTTTGTGAGTACTTAAAGAGTACTCATGGCTTTGTCCCTGGCTATTCCCGTGGTCAGACTATGAGGAGGACTATGATACGTCCAAAACGTATCTACTTTCCCGAACACTTTTTCTATTGTTTTTCCTCTAAACTTGTGTGATTTGGATGCAACTAACACGTACTGACGTTGTTTTCAGCAGAATTACCTTGGTGTCTAGTTTTTATGCAGAAAATCAACTATCAGGAAAAATCCCGGAAAATATGCCAAAAATCCTATTTCACCAGAAGACTCACGGAGCCAGAATACGAGACGGAGTGGGACTGGGGTCTGGCCACACCACCTGGCGGCACGGGCTGGGCCTGGCTACGCCAGGGGGGTGGTCTGGCCGCCCCAGACACCCCCTCGGTCTCCCTCTTTGCCTATAAGTTGCCTTCTAACCTAAAAACTCAGGGGGGTTCGACGTTTTTTCAGAAAGAGTTTCGCTCTGCCGTCACCACCAGATTCTGCAATTCAGAACCAGAAACTCCGTTCTGGCACCCTGCCGGGATGGGGAATTGAAGGAGATCATCGCCATCATCATCACCATCGTTTCTCCATCGACCATCCATGTTTCCCTCATCTATGAGTGAGTAATCCCTCGCTGTAGGCTATCACTACAATAAATGTGTCAGTCTATGACCTTTTGATAGTGACCGTGGAGAAAATCGTCATAGACTTATGATGATTTTGCACTAGATGGTCGTTAACGGTTCAAGAGGGCCTAAACCGTGAAAAATTACGATGATTTTGCTAAAAATTGTCATAATTTCATTAGCTGAAATCGTCATAACCTAGTGCGTACAGCCTACGATGTTAGTTGTACCTCACTATAACGATTTAAAATTGTCATAGCGTTCAAATTAGTATAAATGGAAAGAAGTAGTCGACCACATCACCAATTATGCCTATGTGACGTGTCTATGTGTCAGTTTTTGACTATGTATTTTATCCATGTGTCCATATGTGTCTATGTGGCAATGTTTGAAAATTCTGAAATAATTAGTCAAAAAAAGGAGGCCACGGGGTTTGAACCCATGACCTCGAACACCGTCTAGCACTACCTAACCACTGAACCAACCATTTGTTTTTATCATTCTACTACTCCAGCGGCCCTTTAAAGGATTTATTTATCATTCTACTACTCCAGCGGCCCTTTAAAGGATTTATTACGATGATTTTGCTAAAAATTGTCATAATTTCATTAGCTGAAATCGTCATAACCTAGTGCGTACAGCCTACGATGTTAGTTGTACCTCACTATAACGATTTAAAATTGTCATAGCGTTCAAATTAGCATAAATGGAAAGAAGTAGTCGACCACATCACCAATTATGCCTATGTGACGTGTCTATGTGTCAGTTTTTGACTATGTATTTTATCCATGTGTCCATATGTGTCTATGTGGCAATGTTTGAAAATTCTGGAATAATTAGTAAAAAAAGGAGGCCACGGGGTTTGAACCCATGACCTCGAACACCGTCTAGCACTACCTAACCACTGAACCAACCATTTGTTTTTATCATTCTACTACTCCAGCGGCCCTTTAAAGGATTTATTTATCATTCTACTACTCCAGCGGCCCTTTAAAGGATTTATTACGATGATTTTGCTAAAAATTGTCATAATTTCATTAGCTGAAATCGTCATAACCTAGTGCGTACAACCTACGATGTTAGTTGTACCTCACTATAACGATTTAAAATTGTCATAGCGTTCAAATTAGCATAAATGGAAAGAAATAGTCGACCACATCACCAATTATGCCTATGTGACGTGTCTATGTGTCAGTTTTTGACTATGTATTTTATCCATGTGTCCATATGTGTCTATGTGGCAATGTTTGAAAATTCTGGAATAATTAGTCAAAAAAAGGAGGCCACGGGGTTTGAACCCATGACCTCGAACACCGTCTAGCACTACCTAACCACTGAACCAACCATTTGTTTTTATCATTCTACTACTCCAGCGGCCCTTTAAAGGATTTATTTATCTGTCTATGTGGCAATGTTCGAAAATTCTAGGATTATTAGTCAAAAAAGATAGCCGACAGGGTTTGAACCAATGACCTCGAACACCCTCCAGCGCCTACGTAACCACTGAACCAACAAGTTATTCTTGTCATTCTACTACTCCGGCCGCCCTTTAAAGGATTTATGGGCTTCGAAAAATAGGCACAAAAAAGATGCGATGCAGAGACTCGAACCGCCGACCTCCTGGGAAGACACGATTACCTGACCTACACACCAACATGACTTAGTTGAAATAGCTCCGCGCTGCCTCTATATGACTATTATCCACTTTCGGGCATGGGCCTGACGGCTAGTATTTCCCTGGGCTTATTTGTAATGGGCCGGTCTTTGACTTTGGGCGCAGTAGATTAGGTACAGTTAGTTTTTTCGTTTTTCTTTTTGTGTTTTCTTAATTCTTTTGTATCTTTCACATATGAAGTCCAAAAGAATTAAATTTTGTCTCTAATTTTTTATAATTTTAAGTAGATCATATTGGGTTGTTAATTATAAATAGTATGATTACTTAAAAATAGTTGATCTACTAATTCCACATCAGTCCATGGTAAGGACAATATCATAAGCTATATCTAACTAGCTGAATACCCGTGCGTTGCTACGGCATAAAAGCACATGATTATGTTATTCCAAAATGGCTAAATAATCTAATTATTCCATTCATTTCTCGGTGAGCCTTGACATCGCCCGGGTTTATCGAATTCTAACCGGCAAACAAATATTAACTGACCTCTGTGCATGCTTCTACTAGAGAACAAATGACTAATCTCAGATGCAACCGTTCATCTCCGGTTGTATTTAGAAAGATGCAGAGTTATTCTTCAGTAGCAAATTGATCAGGCAATGTACTTAATTCAAGAATAATAAGCATGCACCTAGGCTCAAGAATAACGAACACAATGCATGTAAACACTTTTAGCACACATTGGTCGTTTGGCTCGAAAGCCATGAAACCTCAGACATGATAGGTCATTTCTGAGAAGGTTTTTTCGAGACACTTGCAATATACCAAGTTTGGTATTTTTTCCTTAAAACTATATCACATAATAAGACACCACGTGAAAGATTTGCATTGATCGGACTTTTTTTGAATTTTGTATGCCCGTTTAAAACTATGGTCAAAATGGCGGGCATGAAGGTTCTTAGCTAGGGGATGAGCCTCACTAAACTTGCATTGGATCTCTGAAGAAATATCATATTGTGAGTCTAAAAATCATTTTTTCAAAAAATCATGGGCATCAAATCATGTACCAGTAGTTCAAATTAGACTCACTTCCTATCGATTCGGCAGGAATTTGTCTTTTTCGCCAGGGATGGACAGAAAGGTTTGAGATACCTCGGTTGAGACATTTGTCCATGTAAGGTGCTATACTATTTTTGAAAAATGGGGTGGTAGCATTCTAAAATGGTCATTTGGTGGTTGTTCACAAAACGCCCCGTTTTTTGCGCACGGAAAATGGAAAATGGTTTTTCCGTGCGACGAAAAGGAAAACTTCCTCCTGCAACATTGTTCTCCATCCCGGAATGCACATGCATGTACAATATGGGCACATTAACATAAACTATACCGCGATTCTAGCCATAACATTGGTCGTTTGGCTCGAAAGCCATGAAACCTCAGACATGATAGGTCATTTCTGAGAAGGTTTTTTCGAGACACTTGCAATATACCAAGTTTGGTATTTTTCCTTGAAACTATATCACATAATAAGACACCACGTGAAAGATTTGCATTGATCGGACTTTTTTTGAATTTTGTATGCCCGTTTCAAACTATGGTTAAAATGCAGACATGAAGGTTCTTAGCTAGGGGCTGAGCCTCACTAAACTTGCATTGGATCTCTGAGGAAATATCATATTGTGAGTCTAAAAATCATTTTTTCAAAAAATCATGAGCATCAGATCATGTACCTGTAGTTCAAATCAGACTCACTTCCTACCGATTCGGCAGGAATTTGTCTTTTTCGCCAGGGGTGGACGGAAATGTTTGAGATACCTCGGTTGGGACATTTTTCATGTAAGGTGCTATACTATTTTTGAAAAATGGGGTGGTAGCATTCTAAAATGGTCATTTGGTGGTTGCTTCACAAAACGCCCCTTTTTTGCGCACAGAAAATAGAAAATGGTTTTTCCGTGCGACGAAAAGGAAAACTTCCTCCTATAATATTGTTCGCCATCCCGGAATGCACATGCATGCACAATATGGGCACATTATCACAAACTATGCCGGGATTATGGCCATAACATTGGTCGTTTAGCTCGAAAGCCATGAAACCTCATACACGATAGATCATTTCTGAGAAGGTTTTTTCGAGACACTTGCAATATACCAAGTTTGGTATTTTTTCTTAAAACTATATCACATAATAAGACACCACACGAAGGATTTGCATTGATCGGACCTTTTTTGAATTTTCTATGCCCATTTCAAACTATTGTCAAAATGATATTTTGTGTTTTGTGAATCGACCAACCAAAACACGGGAAATCACCTCCCACAGATCATCCATATAGATGGACCTAATCTGGACCGTTAATTTTCGATCCAACGCCTGGTCACTCACGCGAAGAAGCACATCGTACCCACGGGCCGAACCCTAACCTCACCAAACATCCCCTCGCGCTGCCGATTCTCCCCTCTCCCTCCCTCATCTCTCCGCTGCCACCCTCACCCCCATCACTCTGGATCGCCATCACGGATCTCTGCTCGCTCCTGTCGCCGATCACTCGCCCCCTCCACCAAGCACCACAACCTCTCTCCCTCTATCGCTCTCCTTGCCAACACCACTAATGACGACCTAGATTGCGTACGCGCCGCCGGGGATCTCGCGGATGCGGATGCGGATGATGTGGATGGCATCGAGGCGTGCTGGCTCCTGCTGCTCTATGCGGGCGACGACGGGCCCAAGGGTGGGGTTGGGTGGATAGAGCCAGCAATCTGCTGATCCGGCTACCCAGTTTCGCATCGGCACAAGTCTCCCCAAGCTCACCGTATGCTCACATCCTCCGGACCCCCACGAGGCGCACGAGCTACCTCATCGTCCTCCTCTACCTCGGATGGCCCAGGTCCCGTAGACACCATCTACCTCATCGCCATCCTCAAGTACTTCACCGCTGAGGTAAACCCCATCTCCTCTCCCCTCATTTCGTTCTCCCTGCACGCTCTCTCATGGACGTCTCACCAGAGATTTGAGGCCCTGTCTGTTTTACTAGTGTGGTGATGCTCTAGGTTGCTAGAGTAGTTATTGCTGAATGTTTTGGAACCGGATATCGATGATGAAACAGGTAGAAAGGGATACAAGAAATCATGTTCCTGTTATTACTATTTGTGGATCTGTGATTGCAAAAAAATACTCATATGATTGCCAATTTATGCCTAGCAGCTAGCAATTGGTCTATCTAGGAGCTATTAGTACCAAAATTCATTGGAATGGCTGGATGACCTCTATTCTACCACTCTTGTACTGCTAGCTTTAGGGAAGATTAGTTCCTAATTTTGTGTATATCATGATGCATGTATGCAGATGAACAAATACTTCATAGTTTCATATTCCTAGTCACATACACCTTGTATGGTCATGGATTTGTTGATGCCCTACTATTTGTTCCACTGAGATTTGATACTGCTGTTAACTATTGTTTGCTAGATTAGAATTCTGATAATTAATAGACTAAGAGAAGTGACATCCCCTATATGAAGAATGGTGTCTAGTGGATTGCTCGCAAGATAAGTGTGCCTAGTTTCCTGCCTATAGAAGTATATCCCTTTTGCTTTAGTCTGCTGTCTTTGCCTCGATATGCTTGTTATGATCATTGACAGTAGTGTCCTAGTATATCTCTGTATTTTTCTAGCTATGGTAAGTGACAACCTTCCATTGCTCAACATGTCTACTAGTTTACACTCTTTCCCTATGTCAATTTATTTGATATGATGAAATGTCTTGTATGATTGCCACCATCATAGCAGTTCTCTAGATTCCAACAGTATAAAAACTAGCGGAGATTTGCTTTGCTTCTTTATCTTCATCTCATTCACGATAGCTTCATTATCACTTTATTTGATAGATCCCTGGCCCCCCTTTCTCTTCTACTCTCTATGTGAGAGATGGGTATACAATTAGTCTGATACAACTTTCTCAAACGTTGCTATAGGTTTCCTATCTATGCCTGCTGTGTGTGCACTGTCTATGTTCCTGCCAACAAATGCAAGAAATCTTCTAGCTAGGAATAAATATATTGGGCAAGTTTGGGTACATTCCTGTAGTATACATATGGCCTTTCTGTTTGTGAGATGTACTGTTTTATACCCAACCTGTCATGTAACCGTCTAGTAGTTCCTTCATGACAGCTACACTATCCAGTATTTTGGTTTGAGGAATCACACTAGTCAAGTAGCTAGACTACTTACATTATTCAATCTATGAACAATAATATTGTAACGAGGCTGGTAACCACAAATTGTATAGAGGCTTGCCATATTCTTCATCATTATTGCATCCTCTTCTTTTACAACCGCTAAATGCACATCTGGCATTTCACTTACTTCCATCTTCTTCTTTTCTGTGTTTTGCAGGTCAACACTTGCATTCTTTAATCGCGCCCTCTCCAGCAGCTACTACCACCCCCACCAAGCTGGGATCTCGCACCAACCTGATCTTGCCAGAGAGTATGTTGGCGTCATGCTGCTAGGCCATCCACGACAAGGACTCCTCCAACATGATGATGGACATTATGGCAACGGGGTAACCTCACTCTCTCCAAACCTGCCGCAGGTTTCCTACCTATGCATTGTGTATGGATATTCTGTGCAAGTTTGGTACAGTGTGTTGTATACTCTCTAAAACAACACCATAGAATAAGCACTTGCCCCTAATTTTCCTACTATAGCATACTACGTACTATATGCAATCTGGAGTGTTATAGTCTGTCGGTCTACATCATGTTTGCTCTCCTGGTATAGTTGAGCTAGCAATACTGTTGTAGCCTTGTAGGGTCCGTAAACAAATTGGAGTACCATATTGGAGTCTGTAAGGCAATAATTGAATGAGCCTACAGGGTCATATGGAACTAGAGGTATATTTTCATTTGTCTCTAAATGAACTCTCTTTCTTACATCTTGCTTCTGTTTTGAATGAACTAGAGGTACTATAGTGGCAGCTCTCTTATATGACATACACTATTACTTGGAGCACATTAGCTTAAAGCTAATGCAGTTTCTTGTTAAAATAATCCTATGCACACTAGCTGAATATTCCAGGAATAGGAAGAAAGTCAGACCATAAACAGTCTAGGCTAGTGTAAGAAACCATGTCAACTGAAACTTCTATGCCATCTCTCTATGATCGCTGAAAATTAGAGTAGATTATACCTTTTTGATGATTCTGATCATCCTCTAGAATTAGAGTGGTCTATATATGCAAAAGTTTCTCTATCTCAAACTTGCTCTTTCTTTCTCCAGGTGCCCCCGGACTCCAGCTTCAAGCCTCCACTAGAGCGTGGGCACAAGGAACGGGAGTTGGAGCCCTACAAGGATCTGGTGTCTTCGACCTGGGCAGCTAAACAGAGGTGCTGCAACAGTGCTGGACTGGTCCACGAACTAGACTATGGTCATACAGGTCAGTTTTGTAATGTCCTGGACATTTTTTATGATAATATGTGAAAGCATTTTATGAAAAATACTGCTGTTTCCTATTTTGTGATCAAGTGTGCCATTCAATGAACTAATTGTTCTTGCCAGCATTAGATTCACATGGTGTATTGTATTTACATTAACGAAATTATTTTGGTATCATACTGTACTTAGTAAGATGACCTGGCAATATTTGGACTAGTTGGAGAATTTATCAACAAATAGGTGCTGCATTGTTACTCTAGGTGCCAAAATGATACTAAAATCCCTTGCATGTTAAAATCTCTTGCATTATTACATTTGCATCTCTACTGTTTTGTAATAGCTACCAATTATTAGCTATATCCTGACTCTAAAAACTTGGCTTTTCTTCTCTTTTCCAGGAGTTCCAGCCAAAGAAATTCGAGAAAAGCTTGAAGACCTATAATTTTAGTGCTACTTGTATTCTAACAGTCTATTTTTTGGCTATTTGGCATGAACCATGTAATGACTGCGTAATAGACTAAGACTATTCTTGGTTGTTATCTGAAATTCCATGTCTTCTATGTTTCAGTTAAACAAAACTTATGTAATATGATGAATAGAAATTTGATGGGCAGAATCATCTTATAATTTTCGGGATAGAAGAAATATGGAAAAATGGCTGAAAATGTACTGGATTTAATATTATTTGGGCTCTAAAGAGGCCAAGGCCCAAATTATATTGAGAAAAATGTTTCAGAAAAATAGAAAAAGCTAGGAACTAATTGGACAGTAAAAAGGCCAAGGCCCAAAACTGAAATGCCAAACACAATGGTCTGAGCCCATAACACTAACAAACCATGGCATGAAGTAAAAGGCCAGAATTATTGGGCTCAACCCAAGTAAGCAACCGAAATGGACTGGGCTGATTTCAATTTAAGACGATTTAATTTCGTCGCAATTTTGCCATGTAGGATCGACCACGTAGGATCTGACTTGGCCAGGCTTATGACGATCCAAAATCGTCATAGACGGTTATGACGATTTTACGAAAATCATCGTTATATTTCATTTGCGACGCCCAGCTTTCGACGATCTCAAAATCGTCATAGAATCGTCATAAACAGACTACCATGACGATTTTGTGACGAAAATTGAGAGTCATATATAGTCAGATTCCTTGTAGTGTATGGGGATGGTAGGGATTGGATGAGATCGTTCATGTAATGACATCATATTGTTAGGGCATGGTGCCTAGTATCTACTATTAGTGCTGACTTTGTTGTAACTTGTTATGCTTAATGCTTGTCACTAGGGCCCGAGTGCCATGATTTCAGATCTGAACATGTTATTGTTTCATTATGATAGTATTGTTTATGGTCTTACCTGCAAGTTGTATACACACGTTGTTGTCCGGAACCAAAGGCCCCGAAGTCACAGCAATCGGGATAACCAGAGGGAATGGCTTTGATGAGAGGATCACATGTGTTCACGGAGTGTTAATGCTTTTCTCCGGTGCTCTATTAAAAGGAGAACCTTAATTGCCAGTAGTTCCCTTGAGGACCCGCTGCAAACAGGCTAGCAGGACAAAAGATGTTGTGCAAGTTCTCATTGCGAGCACGTATGACTATATATGAAACACATGCTTAGGATTATCTAGTACTTGGATGCTTTATCTTATTTATCTGCAAATGCCCTATTTTCTGATTGCTATATGAATTGTCTTATCCATGCAACGCCCGTCCATCCATCCCTATGCCTACCGTGCTCTAATCCTACTGTTTGCTGCAATTGTTACTACCGTCTTTACTTTTACTACTGCTATTCCTTTACTATTCCTACTACAAAACTGTTGCTACTGATAAACTGCTGTGAGCAAGATTGTTTTCAGGTGCAATTGAATTGACAACTCAGTTGTTAAGGCTTATAAATATTCTTTGGCTCCCCTTGTGTCGAATCAATAAATTGGGTTTCACTTCCCTCGAAAATACTGCGATACACCCCCTATACTTGTGGGTCATCAAGACTATTTTCTAGCGCCGTTGCCGGGAAGCATAGCTTTATTTATCAACTCCACTCGGAATCACGATTGTTCGCTGCCATCCATCCATCATGGGTAAGTCTCGTGATGGCAAGGTTCCTATTTTACCATCCACTACAAGAAGAGGTATGGTTCTGAACACCTCTGTTGCTCTTGATTCACCATCCGTTATGAGTAAGTTCCTTACACCACCACATACACATGCTAGACATACTGCTACTACTACTGAATCTGAAACTTCTGAAACTTATAATGCTGCTTCTACTTTGCTTGATAAGAGTGGTTCATTAGGTCCTTTCCTAGATGCTACGATTGCTAGAACTATAACTGGAAATACTGAAACCCCTAATGAAGACACTACTACACCTGTTAGTTCACCTGAGTCTAGAGAAAGCTATGATATTGAAGACGGTTATATTGAGATGACCGATTAATTTATTAAAGAATGTCAAAACACCCATGATAGGAGTGCTGCTAAGAGTCTCCTTGAAAGGCGTACTATAAAACCCAAATTGTCTCCTAATGCTAAGTTTGCCACTTCTCCCATAAAAATTAAAGATAAAGATTATGATTTCTCTCTTGATCTATCCTATATAGCTATTGTTGAGAAAGAACCTTTTTGTGGGACTAAGAATGAAAGTGCGGTAGCACATATGACTGAGCTTTCTACCATGAGTGGCTTGTTTTCTGATGATATTAAGATGCGCACCTACTTTGTTGCTAAGATTTTCCCTTTTTCACTGAAAGGAGAAGCTAAAACTTGGTTTATTAATCTACCTCCTGGATCTATTGATAGCCCTGATTGCTTGATTATTTCTTTCCTGCAGAAATTTTTTCCTCCTAGTGCTAGACATGCTATTTTGCAGGAACTTTTTGATTTTAAACAAGGAGAAAAAGAAATATTGCCTGAATCATGGGCAAGGTATTGTGCTTTGATTCATGCACATGCTGGATGTCCATTACCTAAGAATGAGCTTCTTGATATATTTTATAATGGACTAACTGAAGAATCTAGGACATACCTGGATAGTTGTGCTGATTGTGTTTTCAGGAATAGGACTCCCAAGGAAGCTGAGGAATTAATGGCTAAAATAAGCAAGAATTATGAAGATTGGACTCCTCCTGAACCAGCTATACCGGCGCCTATACCATCATCTAAGAAGAGGGGAGTTATTGAATGGAATGATGAAGTGATGAAGGAAGCTAAGAAATGTCTTAAGGAGAAGGGAATTAAAGATGCAGATGTCAAGAATTTACCTCCTATAGAAGAATTATGTAAGCCAATTCCCCACTCATCCACTATTGAGGTACACTCTCTCCAACACTTTGATGAAGGTGATATCCCTTACTCTAAACCTCCTGATCAATGCTTAGAAGAATTCGATATTTTTATTGTTAAGCAAGATAATTTTAATAAAAGGGTGCAAAATCATCTAATGGAAAACTCTAAAGCAATTGTTGAGTTGAAGTATATTGTGGAAAGAACCTCTAGTGATGTTAAAATGCTTGTTAAACATTTTCAAATGGTTCAAACTCAAATTGATCAACTTATTAAGGTACAAAAAGACTTGCTAGTTAATGCTGCTAAAGAAAAACATGCTTATGAAATTAGAACTAGAAGTGGTGCTGCTACCCAGGATCATCTATATCATGAGGGGCATCCCAAAAGAATCGAGCAGGATTCTCAACAAGATGAAAATAGTGGTACTACTCGTAAGAAAAGAATAAAGAAACATAAAACTATTGTAGAATCCTCTGAACCTGCTAAAGATCCTAATAGTATATCTGTCTCTGATGCTGAAACTAAAAGTGGTAATGAAGAAAATGATGTTCCTGATAAAGAAAAAGTTGAAGAAGAACCTGAAAGACACACTAAGAATACTAAATACACTAAAGAAGATTTTGTTGCTAAGAAACATGGTAGTGAAAGAGAACCTTGGGTTCAAAAACCTATGTCTTTCCCTGATAAGAAACACAAGTCAAAGGAAGATGAACACTATAATAAGTTTTGTGAGTGGATGAAACCTTTATTCTTGCAAATTTTGACTGATGCTATTAAATTGCCTCCTTATTCAAAGTATATGAAGGATATTGTCTCGAATAAAAGGAAGATCCCTAATGAAGAAATTTCTACTTTGGTTGCTAATTATTCCTCTAATGGTAAGGTTCCAAAGAAACTTGGAGACCCAGGGATTCCAACTATTCCTTGCTCTATTAAAAATAGTTATGTTAGAACTGCTTTGTGTGATTTGGGAGCAGGAGTTAGTGTTATGCCTTGTTCTCTCTACAAGAGACTTCAACTAGAAAAACTAATACCAACTGATATATCTTTGCAAATGGCTGATAAATCTACCACTATTCCTGTTGGTATATGTGAGGATGTACCTGTTCAAGTGGCTCATAATTTCTTGATATTAACTGATTTTGTTGTGCTTGAAATGCCTGAAGATGATAATATGTCTATTATTCTTGGGAGACATTTTCTTAATATTGCAGGAGCTGTTATTAATTGTAATCAAGGAAAGGTGACCTTTAATGTTAATGACAAGGAGCATACTGTCTATTTCCCCAAGAAGATTGATAGGACTTATGTTTTGAATTCAATTGAACATGTTGAGGGCATTCAAGTTGGAGAGATATATTGTCCCATACCAAGAGAAAAATTTGAAACTATTATGATTGGGACCATTGCTATCAAAGTTGAGGTAACATAATCATTAGTGGAATACAAAGTTTTGTTTCATATAAAATTGTTTTGGTAACAAGACCTGATCAACCTTGTTAACAAAAGGATTTCATTGAACAAAACAATGTTTTCACCATGATTATCTCCGCTTACTTCTATTCTTTCCATTTTAGTTTTTGCTTTTGTTTAGTTTACTTTTCTGTTGTTAGTTGCTTGCATGTTAGAGTGTCTTAGAACTTCTGAAGTCCTAGCCTTGTTTTGTCTTTGCATCATTCCAGAAACTTTTTTCTATTAGAAAATCATTCTGTTATGCCCGAAAATTTCCCAAAAATAAAGTGTCTCGAAAAATTCCAGAAAATTCATATTAAATTTTTACATGAAAAAAGGGGCAGAGGAGTGCCTGGAAGGTACCAGGGGGCCCACCAGGCAGGCACACCACCTGGTGGCGCGGTCAGCCCAGGGGCGCGCCTGGCCATGGTGTGGGCCACCCCTGGCCCTCCACTCACTCTCTCACTTGCCACTGCTCTCTCTCTCCCGAGAAAACACCAGTTCATTGCTTGAAATCGCGTTCTTGCTGTTCTTGCCCTCGATTTTTCGATCTCCTTGCTCAACCTATCTTTGCTGCTAAAATTTGGAGCCTTTGTTCTCCGGTATGTCACTCCTCCGCTTGTCCAAGTAGATTTGTGTTTAGTGGTTTATATCTTGAGTATTTTGCTGCTGTAGGTGACAGGTTATGAGATCTTATAAGCTTGTTCAATGCTTAGAGATATAGTTTTGATGCATGTTTAGGCCTCTACAAGTCCCTATGAGTAGTGCCCTTCATTATATATTCACTTTGCAATCACTTGTTTAATAAATGTTTAAATTTCAGAATATCAAACATGAACAACCACACCTTTGGAGAAATATTTGAGAGGGATACATCTAGGAGGTCAAGGCCCTCAAGATCAGCCTCTCAGTTTAGGGCATCATACAACGAAGATCTCATTGCACCCCGCATTGGTAATGAAGGAGATGATGGGGATGCTCACCCATCTACTTTTCCTTGTTTTACTTTCTTACAAGCTGCAGGGATTCTTGATGATTTCTTGCTACTGATTCAGAGGGTTGGTTTGACCTCATACATGCAAGATGAGAGTGAGAAATACGCTATGCTCACCAAAACTTTTGTTGAGAGTTTCGTTTTTACTAACACGCCCTATCAGTCAGCTGTCTCTTTCAAAATTTATAATCTGCCCTTTACCATGCCATTGGAAAGATTTTGCAGTATTATAGGTGTAGGCATGGCAGGGACCATGAATAAGGTTCAAGGGCGACCCGCTGATTTGCTGGAGCTCTACCGAGGGGTGACCAATGATGATGACCGCGTAGCTTAGCGCGGGAAGATAAGAAACATCCAACTCCCTGCTCTTAGATACTTTTCCTATTATCTTGCTACTAGCATTCTTGGTAGGGAGAATACGAGTAATATCTCCAACTATCATTTAGCCTTCCTTGCTGCTGCGCTTAACAATGATACTCGGTACAATATTGGCTCTCTTATTGCTCGCCGCCTAGCTGCTAGAGGACCTATTTATGGGGGCATCATCGCTTCACGTATGGTCAATGCATTAGAGCTTTATGTGGATCCAAATGATACTATATTGGCACCACAAAGGCTTGACCTTGCTGCCATGAAAACACATCACTTCGTCACTACTAACTCTGATATGGACAATCTAGTATACAGGATGTTGTTTACTGACGGGGATGAAAGGGAGATTCCTTTGCCGCAATCTACTTTGTTCAGTGTTCACAGGAGGCCATGGTCGCGCTCCAAGGAGGAGGTGGACGAGTAGCTCCGCTTACTGGGTTTCCACAGGCAGCACCCAGAGGATGTGCCCTCCTATGATTACTCTGTGCACTACGGTGGGGCATCCTTGAGCTCGCACCAGGACGAGGGTACCTCCTTGCCGTACTACGGAGGCGCTCCATCTTGGCCAGCTTGGGATTGATACCCACTTAGGCCAAAAGCCTAAGCTTGGGGGAGGTACACCGACATCGCACTCATCTCCATATCATTTTGTGTTGGTACTTTGTATATTCATGTTTCGTTCTCTTTTTAGTTTCTTTCTTTCTTCCTTTGCTTTTGCTTTCTAAAACACAAGAAGACCAAAAATATTTCTGTTGTTTCTCTTTGTTTGCTTCTTCTTCTTTTTGCCTTGGTTTGCTTTCCCCTTTTTTCTTTGTTTGGACTATTCGAAAAACCCAAAAAGATTTTGCTTTGCTTGTTCTTCCTTTTTGGTTCTTATTTTTAAAAATCGAAAACACCAAAAATATTTGTTGTTCTTCTTTGGTTTTGTGAGTTTGTTGTAGGGTTCAGCAGTCCTCAGTGGAATTTGGTTTCATGTTATTATTCAAGCCACATAAGTGAATGGCAATAATGAGGATTAATGACAAGTTGAGGTGTGGTAAGAGGCTGGTAACGAACTCTATTTGTTTTCATTTTTGTACATATACTCATCATTGTGGGCATGCTTATCCTGTTCGTGTAGGGTGTATGTTATTTATGGATGCTTAGTAGTTCTTGCTTTCTTATGATTAGTTCTAGCTTGTTAATAGTTTGTAGCATGTCATTTGATTGTTTGCATGCATTACTTTACTCATAACTTGGTATGACACCATGGTATCCTCCTCTGAATGTTTGACTTGAATTGACTTGGCACATGCTCACGCATGCATATGACTGAAATAATCAGTTAATCCTCGATGAATTATTTTGCCTTGAGGGTCTTGAATCACTTTCATGCCATGATTAGTCCTGTTTTGTTGGAAGCATGATTATGACAGCTATTGCTCTCTCGTCTGTCGCTCCCTTGCTATTGCTAGCCTTTACTTACACTGAGTATGTTTTACTCATGTTTCCAACTCCCTAAAACCAAATATTGCCAAAAGTGTCCACCATACCTACCTATTAGCATCATTTGTTGTTCCGTGCATATTCAACATGCCTTGTTTTCTTCCGAATAAAATATTTGCTTGTTATGAGAAAGTTAGTTAGTAAAGCTCTCACGAACTTGATGGCACACTTTATTCCCTGCACTTAATAAACCTGAGCCCTTGTGACTGTCCATGAAAGTTGTATGCTTGCAAATTATAGGCTGGGGATTAGCAGAACCGTGCTGTCACGGGGAACGCTTTCAACACCTGTAAATATATACCCAGTTGATATCATGCTCTTTTGTTTGATGATGTCGTCGGTGTGAAATAAAAGGGGAGCTTGTAAGTCCATGGAGTTATGTATGTGTGTTAGAGAAACGCCTGGGCCGTTGGTCTGATCCATGTTGTCATGGTGGAAACCCGCAGCGTAACCATAATGAGTATCTACGAAGCATTCTTCTTATAAAAAAAGAGAGATAGCTATTGAGAAAAAAAGAAAAAAAAGAAGAGATATGAGAAAAGAGGAAAGATAGAAAAAAGCACCATTTTCCATGGTAAATAAGGAGATTGCTGAGATACTCGTTGTCTACTTACCTTGTCATTTTGATATGGGGATTCTTCCGTATCATCGGGCAAGGGGTACCCTGTTGGCGGTTCTCTATGATACACACATATTTACGATGACAAGAACTTACCGGTAACTAAAGTTGAGTAGCATGAGGAGCGGCCCTCGTACTCAAGGGACATGAGATTTCCAGTTTATAGTCTGTCAAGCATATAACTAAGATTGGAACTCACTTTCACCTTATGCTTATGATAGGGGCAATGAGAGCTCAAAGCTAATGAGTGCCATACTTTCAGCATTTGGAAGCCTTTCAAATTATTCAAAACCTTTTTCATTTCCTTGTTGAGTCACCACCTATTCTATGATTACTTTCTTGAGAGCATAGTTGTCATTCTTAGTATAATATGCTTGTCTCATTACTATACTAATTGTGTTATGACTTGATGCTTGTATCTTTGATATCTTTACTTCTAGTCTTCACCTGAACTTCAGAGGTGCCTTGGCATTCACAATCAAAGGCAATCGATATACCACTCTATCATACCTTGTTATGAGCATTGTAATGTTGCTTATGTTTATGTTTCATGCTACTTATTATTTTTGAGTTGGAATCTCTTCATAGCTTGCAATGCCTATTAAGTAAACTTAGTTACATACTCTTTATTATGAATTGTCTAAGTAGTTGATCACATGCTGAGAATATATACATCATATGAAGCAAATGTGTTCGTGAAAGTTTCTTTTATCGCACTCAGTTTTCAACTGAATTGCTTAAGGACAAGCAATAAGCTAAGCTTGGGGGGAGTTGATACATCCAAAACGTATCTACTTTCCCGAACACTTTTGCTATTGTTTTTCCTCTAAACTTGTGTGATTTGGATGCAACTAACACGGACTGACGATGTTTTTAGTGGAATTACCTTGGTGTCTATTTTTTGTGCAGAAAAACAACTATCAGGAAAAATCCCAGAAATATGCCAAAAATCCTATTTTGCCAGAAGACTCACGGAGCCATAATACAAGACGGAGTGGGGCTAGGGCCTGGCCACACCACCTGGTCGCGCGGGCTGGGCCTGGCCACGCCAGGGGTGGTCTGGTCGCTCGAGACACCCCCTCGTTCTCCCTCTTCGCCTATAAGTTGCCTTCTGACCTAAAAACTCAGGGAGGGTTCGACGTTTTTCTAGAAAGAGTTCCGCTCTGCCGCCACCACCAGATTCCGCGATTTGGAACCAGAAACTCCGTTCTGGCACCCTGCCAGGACAAGGAATTGGAGGAGATCATCGCCATCATCATCACCATCGCTTCTCCATCGACCATCCATGTTTCCCCCATCTATGAGTGAGTAATCCCCCGCTGTAGGCTATGGGGATGGTAGGGATTGGATGAGATCGTTCATGTAATGGCATCAGATTGTTAGGGCATGGTGCCTAGTATCTACTATTAGTGCTTTTTGACTTTGTTGCGACTTGTTATGCTTAATGCTTGTCACTAGGGCCCGAGTGCCATGATTTCAGATCTGAACATGTTATTGATTCATTATTATAGTATTGTTTATGGTCTTACCTGCAAGTTGTATACACACGTTGTTGTCCGGAACCAAAGGCCCCGAAGTGACAGCAATCGGGATAACCGGAGGGAATGGCTTTGATGTGAGAATCACATGTGTTCGCAGAGTGTTAATGCTTTGCTCCAGTGCTCTATTAAAAGGAGCACCTTAATTGCCAGTAGTTCCCTTGAGGCCCCATTGCAAACGGGCTGGCAGGACAAAAGATGTTGTGCAAGTTCTCATTGCGAGCACGTATGACTATATATGGAACACATGCCTGGTATTATCTAGTACTTGGATGCTTTATCTTATTTATCTACAAATGCCCTATGTTCTAATTGCTATATGAATTGTCTTGTCCATGCAACGCCCGTCCATCCATCCCTATGCCTACTGCGCTCTAATCCTACTGTTTGCTGCAATTGTTACTACTGTCTTTACTTTTACTGCTACTATTACTTTACTATTCCTACTACAAAACTGTTGCTACTGATAAACTGCTGTGAGCAAGATTGTTTCCATGTGCACCTGAATTGACAACTCAGTTGTTAAGGCTTATAAATATTCTTTGGCTCCCCTTGTGTCGAATCAATAAATTGGGTTTCACTTCCGTCGAAAATACTGCGATACACCCCCTTATACTTGTGGGTCATCAGACTACCAGGAAGATGGACAGCAGGAGGTCTATGACAACTAGGATCATCTCCCATCGTCAGCATTGCATGTGACCCTGAAGATGGAGCCCCTACTACATTTACTTTCCGCTGCTTTGATTGTATTAAGTCTGGATCATGAGATCCTTTATTTGTAAGACCTTATTATGGTTTGTAATGGATGATGTACTGTGGTACCAATTCTATTATGTCTCACAAAAATGGTAATCCTGCGATTGCGAGGTATGGCATAACATGCATCTGGGATTAAAAATCCGGGTGTTGACAAGTTGGTATCAGAGCCATCCTGACCATAGGAGACCCTAGTTAGAATGGACGTCCGAACAAAAACTTAGTTTCAAAACAAAAGAAGTGAGTATTTATGAAAACCTATTCCCACTCTTATCCTTGATTCTTTCAAAAAAAAGTCGTGTTCCTCAAAAATTCTCGCATCATAATTTTTTTGACACACTTGATCACCTCACTAACTTACTCACCCTAAATTCTTATAGATGGAAGTCCAGTATTGCAAGTTCTACCAGCTAGGCAACAGAGGCCACCTGATCTTTGAGAGGGATCTAGATGCACTATCAGAGTATCTTGAGCGCCCGCACCCGGAATTCTTCGGGGCACAACTCAACGATCACGTAGGAGGATATCTATAATGGTTGATAGTTGCAGATATCAGAGGCAAGATGGAAGCACCTACTTCGGAGAAGATCCAATTCAGCTTGAGGGAGAACAACTGGCTAGATGGATTAGCCAGGGCTATGCATGAAGATCTTGCCCGTCTGTGTGGGCAAAACATCAACCAGATCCAGGGAACTCGCTTTGGTCACTACGCAAGGCGTAATTCTATGGGAATGCCTTTGGAGACGCAAGGACACCAAGAGCTGAAGCACCAAGTGGATAATCTCGACTTCATGTTGTATGATAGACATCAAGAGTTGGACAATGCTCGTGCCTATGCCAACCACAACCATGCCATTACAGTCAAGAAGGACCAGACCCTCGCAATCCTCGCCAAGGAGCGCTAATCCCTTCGTCGTCAACGTGATAAGAAGGATCGCACCATCGATCGTCTTCGCAAGAAGGTGGCCACTCTCGAGAAGACCATCCGTGAACAGGAAATCCAGCTTGAAGCGAAGGAGGAGGAAGGTGAAGATATCCAGGGAGATCTTTACTCTTACCTCAGCAATGATGATGACTACCTGGAGGATGATGCCATGGAGTTCCACACTGATGATGATGATTCCGACTTCATTGATGATGATTAGATGCACTTGAGCACTACCGTAGGAGTGAGTTGTACCGGTCCCACTGTATCGTAGTTTCATAGAATGGTCCTTAAAACCATCTGTTTTCTATTTGTGTTGTGGTGTGTGTTTGTATGGTGTGCTTTGAATGAATGAATGATAGGAAGTTGTTAGTTTGCAAAACCTGAGTCAAACTCAAAGTTTAAAGCTTTTGAAACAAAACCATGAACCCTAGAGATTTCCCTCTTATCTCATTATCTATCTCAATCTTCAAATGACTCGTGGAAATCCCGGAGGAAGAAGTTCATCTCAGGACCCAATGCTGCAGATTCTGCAAATGCTAGTTTCTGACCGTGAAGCTAGTAGAGCTGAACGCCAAGCCAACCTAGCCACTCTTCAACAGATAGCTCAGATGGCCCACAATAATCAAGGTCACGGAAACCAGGATCACCATGGATCCAAGGTCAAGAACTTTCAGAATACCAACCCACCTATCTTTAGTAAGTCTGAGGACCCCTTAGATGCTGATGACTGGCTACAAACCAGGGAGAACAACTTGGAGGTCACAGGAGTTGAAGCCAATGAAAAAGTACTATTTTCCACCCATTATCTGGCAGGAGATGCAAGAGCCTGGTGGAATAGCACTCGTACCATGAACGAAGGTCAGATGATGACTTGGGAAGCATTCAAGATCAAGTTCAGCCGGACCCATGTGCCCCAAGGTTTGCTCACCAGGATGAGTTCAAGGAACTAAAGCAAGGAAGGATGACGGTAGTTGAGTACAGTGACAAATTTCAGTCACTAGCTAGATATGCCCCTGATGAGATTAACACCAAAGCAAAGAAGAAGGAAAGGTTCCTGAATGGATTACATGATGAGATGCAGACTGTGTTAGTCAACATTCGTTTTGCAGATCTAGAAGAGCTAGTAGATTCTGCCATTCAGATGGATGGGAAGATCAACCAAGCCAAGGACAACCGTAAGCATCGCATGATGCACCAGCCTGGATCCCACCATACCCAGAAGTATCGCCCCAACACGTCTGCAGGATATGCCCCAAGAAACAACTGACCCCCTATGTCCCGTCCAAACTATCCCAATCATAGCGGAGGAAACCTGAAGTCTGGGGGAAACCACAACAACAACCCCGACAACTCCAATAACTTCAACCGTGCACCGCCCAAGTCGAACAACAACAACAACACCAACAACAACAATACTGCCCCAAGTACTAGAAGCAATGTTGTGCCCGTTGCAGGAAAAGACAAGTCCCAGATTACTTGCTTTGAATGTGGAGTCAAGAGTCACTACTCCAATGAGTGCCCTAAGAAGCTTGCAGCAGCCACCAATGTGAATGCACCTGCTCAGCAGCAACGTCGTGTTCAGCCTGGCAGGAGATTTGCCACAGGGAACTCGCTCAACCGCAACGGCCGTTTGTTCCACATGAATGCTGAAGAAGCTCAGGAAGCGCCTGATGTCGTGCTGGGTATGTTTTCTGTTAACTCAGTACTTGCAAGAGTGTTGTTTGATTCTGGAGCATCGCACTCGTTTGTTATAGAAGAATTTGCATGCACTAGTAAGATTCAACCAACAAAATTGAAGCATGTTATGATAGTTCAAATATCTGGTTCAACCACCAAAGCTAGAAAAATTTGCAAGGCTGTACCTATCAGAATCCATGGAATAGATATTTATGCCAATCTAATAATACTTGGAACCAAAGGTTTGGAAGTAGTACTAGGAATGGATTAGATGTCGAAACATAAAGGATTGATCGATTATGCCAAGAAAGCCATAACCATGACCAGTATCACTGGAGTATCAGTAGAGCATGTATATGAGACATTGCCCCATCAATTCAAATGCAACAAGAGTCTAGCCCAACCAACCCTAGACCAAGTCAGAGTAGTCTGTGAATACCCTGTGTTCCTAGATGAATTGCCCGGTATGCCCCCAGATCGGGATATCGAGTTCATCATTGAACTAGTTCCTGGAACTGGACCCATAGCTCAGAGACCTTATAGTATGAACCCATATGAATTAGTGGAAGTGAAGAAACAACTTGATGCTATGTTGGAGAAAGGTCTGATTCAACCAAGCGCATCGCCATGGAGATCACCTGTATTGTTTGTGGATAAGAAAGATGGAGGTAACCATTTGTGCACGGATTACCGGAAGCTGAATGATGTCACCATCAAGAACAAGTACCCACCGCCGAAGATAGAGGATCTGTTTGACCAGTTGACTGGTGCTAGAGTGTTTTCTAAGATTGATCTTAGAACTGGTTATCATCAACTCAAGTTTCGTGCAACGGATATTCCAAAGACCGCCTTTACCACCAGATATGATTTGTATGAGTATACTGTCATGTCTTTTGGATTAACCAATGCCCTCGCTTATTTCATGAATCTCATGAATAAGATTTTTATGAACTTCCTGGATAAGTTTGTCATTGTTTTTATCGATGATATTATGATCTATTCCAAGTCAGAAGAAGACCATGAGCTACACCTGAGAACCATCCTTGAAACCCTTGGAGAGCATCAGTTGTATGCCAAGTTTAGCAAATGTGAGTTCTGGTTGAAGGAAGTAGGATTCCTAGGACATATTGTGTCGGCAGGAGGAGTCGCTGTTGATCCCGCCAAGATTAAGGATGTTGAAGAATGGAAAGCCCCAACCACTCAAACCCAAGTCCGTGCATTTCTCGGATTAGCAGGATACTACCAGAAGTTCGATGAAGGATTTTTGAGCATCGCATGACCGATGACCCAGTTGTTGAAGAAAGATAAGAAATTTGAATGGACGGATAAATGTGAAGCAAGTTTTCAAGAGCTCAAGAAGAGATTGATTTCAGCCCCAATTCTGATTATGCCGAATATCAAGAAGCCTTTTGATGTGTATTGTGATGCATCCAAGATTGGTCTCGGATGTGTGTTGATGCAGGAAGGCAAAGTCATAGCATATCTGTCCTAACAACTGAATTAGCATGAGAAAACCTACCCTACCCATGACTTAGAACTAGCACCTGTAGTTTTCGCTTTGAAGACATGGCGTCATTACCTTATGGGTAACCGCTGTGAGATTTTTTCGGATCACAAGAGTTTGAAGTATATTTTCACCCAGAAGGAGCTGAATATGAGACAAAGGAGATGGATAGAGTTAATCAAGGATTATGACCTTGACTTTCACTATCACCTCGGCAAAGCCAATGTGGTAGCGGATTCTCTTAGAAAATTGCCATGTTGATTAAACACCATGATTAAAGAAGCCTAGCCAAGTTTGCATGAAGAGTTGGAGCAGTTTAGAATGGAGCTAGTTAGCAAAGGATTTTTAGCTAGCATAGAACTTCAACCCACTTCGATCAGTCAGATCAAGGAGGCGCAGAAAGGAAATGCAAGTATCGACAGAATCAAGCGTCATATCGGTATAGGGAAGGTACCCGGATTCACCGAAGATGAAGAAGGAGTTTTATGGTACAAAGGACGTATCTGTGTGCCAGTAGATTCCGAGTTGAAGCAAGTCATTATGCAGGAAGCTCATGATACTCTTTATTCTATCCATCCCAGAGGAACAAAGATGTATCAGGATTTGAAGGAGCAATTTTGGTGGCACAAGATGAAGAGAGAAATCAGAGGATACATAGCCAAGTGTGATATCTGTCAGCGAGTCAAAGCGGAACATCAACGACCTATAGGACTTCTACAACCGTTGCAGATTCTAGAATGGAAATAGTATTCTGTCAGAATGGATTTCATCACCGGTTTGCCTACATCTAGTAGGGGAAATGACTCTATTTGGGTCATAGTTGATAGCCTGTCTAAGGTAGCCCATTTTATACCTGTCAAGACTACCTACCATAGTTCTAAGCTAGCAGAGTTGTACAGTACTAGAATCGTCAGTTTGCATGGAACCCCTAAGACCATAGTGTCGGATCGAGGAACCCTGTTTACCTCAAGATTTTGGCAGAAAGTCCAAGAAGGATTAGGAACCAAGCTGAACTTTAGCACAACTTATCACCCGCAGACCGACGGACAAACCGAAAGAGTCAACCAAATCTTAGAAGATAAGTTGAGAGCTTGTGTATTAGAATATGGATCAAAATGGGAAGATTGTCTGCCTTTCGCAGAATTCTCATACAACAACAGTTATCAAGCTAGTTTGCAAATGACCCCATTTGAATTTCTGTATGGAAGGAAGTGCCATACCCCCTTGAATTGGTCGCAAGTAGGAGAGAGTCAGATATTCAGACCCAACATTCTATGAGAAGCCGAAGAGAAGGTTCACAAAGTCCATGAACACCTCAAGACCTCCCAATCCAGACAAAAGAGTTATGCGGACAAAAGACGTCGAGACCTGACCTTCAATGTCAGAGATTTTGTATATCTCAAAGTATCACCCTTGAAAGGGATGCAGTGTTTTCCTCTGAAGGGGAAGTTAGCCCCCAGATATATTGGACCCTTCAAGATTTTGAATCGTCGTGGAGAAGTATCATATCAACTGGAACTACTAGAGGAGATGTCATCCATACATGATGTGTTCCATATCTCATTACTTCGCAAATGCCTAGAAGTTCCGGAGAAGACCGGAGTGTTCAAGAACATCGATCACCAACCTATAGATATCAACAAGGATCTAACTTATCGTGAAGTACCCATTCGTATTTTGGAAGAAGCCTTCAGAACCACCAGGACCCGTAGTATCAAGTTTCTCAAGATCCAGTGGAGCAACCATACTGAAGAAGAAGCTACTTGGGAGCGAGAAGAGTACATTATGACTGAGTTTCCAAATCTCTTTCATTCCTAGTTTTTCTTAAATCTCGGGTCGAGATTTTTTTTAAGGAGGGAAGGTTTGTAACACCCCAACAATATTAATGAAGATTATCAAGTTCTAATCACCCAAGTTTAGGGTTAACAAAAACTTTTATTACTAAATTGAATATGAGTGTATGTGTGATTTGCATTAGTGTATGATTGAGTGAAATTGCCATGTTGATTGCTACAAATGATAAAGAATGGTTTAAAGATGAATACTACATCATCTAGGCCAATTACAAACAAATTCAAAAGAAAAGAAATTCAAGTATGAAGCATATGATCAAATGGTCATTTTGACCAAAATTAACCACTAGGCCACTTTGTGAGTTCCTAGTAAAGAATTTCTAACAGAAACATTTCCATTTCTTTTCACCCCTTGCTAGACTAAGTAAAAGTGAACCCAAGCCCACTTTACAAACTCACATAAACTATTTTCAAATCTATTTAAAGGACAATTCAAAATTGAATCAAGTGTAGGTACTAAGATCACCTTTTTGCAAAAACCACTCAAATCAATTCACCTGGACTTTCCAAGCAACCATAGACACTCTAGCAAGTGCTCAGAACACTCACCAAATTTCATTCAAAAATTTCAAATTTGAATTCATGCGGTCATTTGGTCAAACACTTTACAGACATAGAAAACTACTGCCTAACTTCCACTGTTTGGAGCAGTGATCACTCAACCATTTGTCCCCTCTTCACTCCCCTGGTCTCCCCCAGCACCTAGTAGCGCAGCAGACCACTTCCCCCTTTGCCATTGCGCTAGTGCAGCGCCGCCCAACGCTCACCATGCTGGTCGACCATGGACAGCTCGCCACAGACTGCGCCGCCCTCTCCCACGATGACCAGGAGACAAGAGATCGTCCACCGCCATCCCCTGTCCAACCCTCGACCACAGGCAGGCCATGGACCACCCAGAATCGTCGCGCCCATTTTCTCTACGCCATGCCGAGAGCACGCCAGAGCGCCACAGCCAACCAGCGCGCACACGCTGCGCCTCGCCCTCTCCACGCATGCATGCACTCGCCGTGACCCTAGCTATCTCCCAGACACGCCCGTTTGCCGCCGCGCGACCCATAGCCCCTGTGCGTCGTCTCGAACGCCGCCAATTCCGTGCAGAGCATCTCCCATGCCCGACCATTATCGACCGCCCCGTGCCACGTCTTTAAGCCTGTGACGACCACCAAGAAGCATCGTGTCGCCCTACCCTCAGCCACGCCAATAGCTCGTTGTACCACCGTCGCCGGAGGAGCTAGCCCATGCCGCAATGTCCCTCTCGCTGGTGTATAAATAGAGGCCCCCTCCACCTCAATTCACCACACCATCTCACTCCCCACACCTCATAGAACCTCCCACACCTCTCCCCGGAGCAAGGCGAGCACCACATCGCCGGAATTTGGCCGGAGTCCGCCGCTGCAGAGGAGAAGAAGAGCTGTTGATTGGAGCCGCCCTAGGAGCCGCTGAGACCACCATTCGAACTGCCGTCATCTACAACGTTGTTTGCCCCCATCACCGACCCTAGCTGGAGCCCTGGTGAGCCTCACATGACCCCCACCGCCGTGTTAGGGTTAGAATATCGCCGGAGCTGTTCGTCGTAGACAATGAACCTCAGTCGTTAAATCATGTTCTAATCACACACCTAGATTGAAATGTACCGATTCAGGTTAGATGAGCCACTGACTAGTGGGACCCCCTGTCAGTACCCCGCTGCTCTAGCGCAGTGCAGTTGGGCCGGCCCATTTAATTTCCCGCGCAGAGCCTGTAGATTCAAATAGAATTTTTCCAATTTAGTTAAAACTAGATTTTGTCAGTAGATTCAAAAATCAATTCAAAGGTATTCACTAAACCAAATTGCATGATTCCAATTTTGTTAGAAAGATATTCAAGTTATCTATCTAAGCCCATTGGATTCAAACCATTTGAAATTATAGATCATCTATAGTAAAAATAACAATACAAAGACTTTTCCATATTCAAACATTTTTCAAAAATCAACCATAAATGCTTTTGAGTTGACTCCAACTCTCAAAAATCACATTTGACAAGATCTATCTGAATATGTAAAAATATTTAGGTTTACATGCAGTGACTTTGGACTATAACTAAAAGAATGCTATATAGGCATTTCTAGTCACTTTAATTGTATTAAATAGTAATCTTAAATTTATAAAATATGACCACCACTTTAAATCACATTCCCATGTATGAGAATATGTGGCGATGACATGTGTCAACATGATCCCATATTTTAATTGGAGAATATTAAATCTTAAGTATTTTCAATGAGTAGAAATTACTTTTCTAAAATAAGATAAATTAGACTAAGTCTTTAGTTCATGTGATGATTGTGATGATGCTAGATCATCTAGTGTGAACCTTAGTGTGCTAAATAGAAATAGTTAAGTATTGTTTGGTGATTGTGTACCTTGTATTCATTTATAGATGATAGTACCGACCGGGGATACGAGGAGGAGGAGTACTACCAAGAAGAAGAAGAAGAAGAAGAAGAAGAAGAAAACTTCAACCACTGCACTACTCAAGGCAAGCTAACACCTACAAGTTTCTTAACTATGCAATCCAACACTAATTGCAAGATAAAAATATGAAAGTTAACACTTGCCCACTTCATAACCTATGCCAGATGCATTAGGCATGCTTTGGTTATACAACTCTGATTATACCAATCCCAAGTTTTACTTGCAAACTTTATTTTTTTACTTTTCCCAAAGTTCTTTACTTTTAGTTAGTGCTTTGTGAGTATTGGAACAATAGTATAGATACCATAAAGAGTATAAAACTAGGCCTAACTAGTTATGCTTAGATGTCATCAAGAGGCATAAAACTAGAGTTGGATAGTTACACTTGATTAGCACCCCTCATTAGTGAATACCCTCAACTTTAGTGGCTAGTGCTAAGCATAAAAGTTGATCACTTTAGATGGGAATACTTGGTGAAAATGATTATGAAAACCTTGGAATGATGATTCATTCTATTGAAATGTTTTGACATGTGTTGAGAAACACAATGATTGATGATGAAAATGTTGAGGCATGAGCCTTATCCCTTTATAAAAACTGATGGTTGGGTTTGGATGCGATACCATTCCAATTTTATCGTACAACCACAATACCCGAATTGGGTAGGGCTTAACTGGAAGTTTATATGCCTTAGTATGGGTTCCCTCGCGGAAAGCGGTTCAGCTGAGGCTACCTCGTGAATGTGAATGTCCACCTATGCAGTGCCCAGGATGGCAGATGGCCATGGCTGGGAGGCCAAGCTCATAGGGGAGGTGCCTATACTAGAGTGTGTAATTGAAAGGTTATGATTGATTATCCACATACTAAGTATGATGATTCAGGGTTATCCCTGACGGATGTATCGAATTTTGTGGTGAAAGTGTACCACCTCTGCAGAGTGTCAAACTATTCGAATAGCCACGTCCGCGGTCATGGACAGTTGGAGTGGCCATACTGTTCCGTCGTCAGATGTTTTCAAAATGACTTGTGAATTGAACTATGATTTAGAACATTAACTTAGTTTTCTTTACTTCTAAACTTAGTATGAGATAAACCTGGCTTTTTGCAAATAAACCTAGAGCTTAAGATTCCTACTAGAACTACCTTACTTGTTAGTGATAGTTTGCGAGTACTTAAAGAGTACTCATGGCTTTGTCCCTGGCTATTCCCGTGGCCAGACTATGAGGAGGACTACTAGGAAGATGGACAGCAGGAGGTCTATGACAACTAGGATCATCTCCCATCGTCAGCATTGCCTGTGACCCTGAAGATGGATCGCCTACTACATTTACTTTCCGCTGCTTTGATTGTATTAAGACTGGATCATGAGATCCTTTATTTGTAATACCTTATTATGGTTTGTATGTAACACCCTAGTCTTAGCTAATCATATTTAGGGCTTTGTCTATGCATTCATGAGCATCATCTCATAAAAGTGCATGCAAAAGAATTAAAGATAAAACCCTAAACCCTAGTTTCCTCTCTCTCAAATCAATTCAAAGGGGTTTTGAATTTTGAAAACTACCAAAATGTATGGATCCCAAATAGTATAAAGGGGTCGATGGAGTATTTTCATATTTACAAAATGTATGGATCCCAAATAGTTTAAAATAGTTTTGTTTTCAAATACAAAAGATTAAACAGGAAACAGAAAAAGAAAAAGGTTTTGTTTAAAAAAAATAGTAGCAGCTGCAGCCAAGGCCGGCCCACCTTCCTCTTCTCTCTTCCTGCCGCCCTTGCACGCCCGTAGCTGGCCCAGCCAGCCCACCAGCCGGCCCAGTGCCCCTTCGGCGTGCCTCTCTTTTCTTCTTCCTCGCGACAGAGAGAGCGAGAAGCAGCTCGGTGGACACGCCTCTGCCGCCCGATGTCGTCGCTGCGTCGTGATGCTCGCCGCCGTCCTGGCCGAGGATAAGAACCGCGTCGTGCATGTCTCTCTTCCTGCTGGTCTTATCCCTCCCCTGACTCTCTCTTCCTCTACTCTCTGGGAGCCAGAACCCTAGCTCGGACCTCGTCGGCGCCCCACCGTCTCCGGCCTCCCTAGCCTAAGCCATGCCCACCGTTGAGATCACCGTGACGTCCTTGTTCTTCCTGCCAATCAGAGAAAGTCGAAGTGGCCCCAGATGCTTTAATCGCCAGCTCCTTCCTGAAGTCCGGCCACCGCGTTCGCCATTGATTCCGGCGCCTCCTGACCTCCTCCGGCCTTGTCGACCCCTCCATCGTCTTAGTGGTGAGCTTCTGGTCCCCAAGGACCTCTCCACCCTCTCCCTCTCGCTCCGGTTAGAGCTCGCTCGTGTGCCATCGTCTGTCTTCACCGCTCACTGTCGCAGTCGCATTTTCGGCGACCATTAACCAGGGACGCCACATCTACCTAGCTCACCGTGAAGCCCCGGTTCGAACACGCCTAGTCCCGCCGCACCGCGCGCCTCACAGTGCCGTTTCCAGCGACCACCTAACGGTGGTTGTCGCGTGACGTCACGCTCACGTGGCGCTGACGTGGCTCCGGATCCCACGTTGACCGCTGACCACTATGGTGGCAGCTGATGTGGCCTCGGGCCCATTCGTCAGCCATAGTGGCTAGGTACAGCCTCTGTGTAAAACTTTTTAAAGCCTTGTGCTGACGTCATGCTGGTGCAATAAGTATTAGAAATTCGAGAAATTGAATAAATATTAGAAATTCAATAAGTAATTATTTATAAGTTAGAAAAATATGTATAATATATCAAAATGTTCAGAAAAATGAGACCTATCTCATAGACTCAAAATCATGCATTGTTCAACAACTTCAATTGAAAGTTTAATTAGAGAACTAAATCAACCCCTCACAGGTGTTCCGGGGTTCCCCTGTCTTAGGGTTTGCACCCCTCGGATCCCGCTTAAATTGGTAAGCATGCTTTAGGGTTTCATTTCAATACAATTTAACTTGTCATATCATCATCCTTGATTGAGCATTGCATCGATGCCATGTGTTGATTGTTGTTTCCCTTTCTTTCTGGTGTTTGCTTCTTCCCGGTAGAATACGATATTGAGATCGTAGACCGAGGTTAACACCATCAAAGATCGACGAACAATACTTGACCAACTGTAATCAAGTCAAGTACAAGGCTTCCAAAGATCTGCTTATTTGGGTATCAACAGACAAGGCAAATATAGCCCCACACATAAAAGAATCATATGCTTTCAAAAGTATTTCATTCTTGCCATGATGCATACGATTCTACTGTGGTCTTTTATCTATAGATAGAGTATCCTATTTGTTGCATTACTCCCTTTGAGCTTATATTACCTGATCCACTGCTCCTAGCATAACTATGTTTGGATTGTGTGCATTGCTAGAGCTTTTATCTGTGTCTTGCTTAGCCATGCTTAGCCGTCAGTGTTGGTTCATCTAGATGATGTATCAGATGCAGAGAATCTAGTATGACAGGAGAACGAGGTATACTGATGAGGTAAGATCAGTGGTAAAGGTTAAACATGCTAAGGCTTGTATGGGAGGCCATGGTGGGATGTGGTTTTTGTAGTCCCATGCTCGCCACTACTAGGACCCGAGTTCTAGCCTCTTGAACCAAGATGAGCGTACAGCCACACGGGGCCTGGAAAACCTCACGAGTAACTAACTTGCCTAGTAGATTCCATGAGTCACATAGTTCGGGTGTTCCATTCGACATATGCATTATGGTTGTTCTCGAAGGCGGTGAAGGAGGTGCATTCATACAGGTAGGTAAGCATGGCCGGGGTTGGGAAGGCGGTTCCTCTTGGTAAACCAAGCTCGCCTCACATCTCTAGGGACCGACTTAGGGATTTGACCCGTTACGACGGAAACATCCTTAGGGCGTGACTCATGGTCTCGGCGAAAGCAAGGTATAGGTCGTGTCCAACCACCCTCTGCCGGCCTTCCAAGGAAGAGGGCTATTACTAGTGGCATTAAGAGTCGGTTGGTACGTGTGGGTAAAGTTGTACACCCCTGCAGGGTTAAATCTTTTCGAAAAGCTGTGTCCACGGTTATGGACAACTTGGGAACAGACGTGAAGATCATAGAAAACTATAACCTAATCGTAAAACTTGGCAGTTCAACGTGTGCTTAAGGATGCTTCATCATGGGTACGAGGGGGTGATCCTAGTTGTGATATGAGGATTACTTTAGTGGATATCAAAAGCTGATGATCAATTCTTCGGAGATGTCACTCTCTTATCCCCTTTTAAAATATTCTGACTAGACGAGCTTCTTCTCCCTCTTGTTTTACAAACAAAGATGGCTTTATGCAAAACAACCCCACCAGCCATAAGTCTTGTGGAGTACACCCTGTACTCACCCTTGCTTTGTTGATACTTTCAGAGTAAGTGTTCCCCTGAAGACGAGTTCCGTACGACATCGACACTGATGAGTAGCTTGGGGTTCCTGGTCAGCAGCCTGGAATCTATGGGCTGGGACGTCATCGTTATGCTTCAGGCCTCTTAGGCCATTTGTTAAGTTTGCTATACTTAATAGCATAATTTGCCTTCCATTGTTTGATGTTTGTGGTCAGTGACCTCTGCTTGTAATATTTTGGTCCTTCGGTCAGTTATGAGCTTGCTGTACTATTTTTTGTGTCGCAGGGTTACTGTTGTGTTACCGATTTCTCACTGGATATCCTCGAGCTCTAGGCTAAGATTATGTCAGGCTAAGGTCTGGATTTGTTTAACCCTGATCCCGGGGGTGTCACATTGTAATGGATGATGTATTGTGGTACCAATTCTGTTATGTCTCGCTAAAATGGTAATCCTGGGATTGCGAGGTATGGCATAACAGGCATCTGGGATTAAAAATCCGGGTGTTGACACGGGGACTCCCCATCGTGGACTCGCTACGCTCGTGGGTCGCCCACCGCGAACTCGCCACATTGGGCGAATCGCCGTGCTAGCGGCTACCGAACATCTCCACCAAGGCGACTCCGCCATGCGATTCTGTCCGACCAATGGTCCAATCGAGCTCGCTACCACTACTCCCCGCCACGTCCACTCCTTTTAGCAAGACGACGTACTCAGGACTTGTGGACTCGTCACGCTTGGGGGATCGCCATCACGCACCCTCCCTAGCGTGACCTTTGTCCGCTGCGTCGACCCTGTGTTCGCCGCGTCGACTTCACCATAGCACGACCTCTGTCCGCCGCATCGACTTTGCCATAGCGCGACACCCATCCGCCGCGTCGACCCCGTGTCCGCTGCGTCGACTTCACCATAGCGCAACCTCCGTCCGCCGCGTCGACTTTGCAATAGCACGACACCTGTCCGCCGCGTCGACTTCGCCATAGCGCGACCCCCGTCCGCTATGTCGACCCCGTGTCCGGCGCGTCGACTTTTTCCTAGCGCAACCTCCGTACGCCGGATCGACCCTGTGTCCGCTGCTTCGACTTCACCATAGCGCGGCCTCTATCCACCCCGTCGACCCCGTGTCCGCCGCGTCAATTTCACCATAGCGCGACCTCCGTCCGCTGCATCGACTCTGTGTCCGCCGCGTCGACTCCGCCAAAGTGCGCCTATACTTCCGCTATGCCGAATACATACACTGTGCCTGCTAAGGTCCCCTCATCGTACGAGTCGCCAGAGAGGGTCGCATGCCACGCTGCATGGACTCACCACTGGGCGTCTCTTCCCTCCGGAAAAAATCAATTCGTCTTTGTCATCCTTTGAAAGAGCGACTCGCAATGGCCAAGTAGTGTGGACGAGGACTTGTAAACCGAGCCTCAGATCGTCCATGAAAAATGCTAATCGAGAGCCATCATTGGAGTCGCCTTGCTCGACTAGCCTTCCGGGCCAAGACAAATGGCAGTGCTACACAAACAACACTATGTCCTCCTCAACCTTAGATAGTGCAACTCGCACGACCAAGTACTACGGACGAGGACTCGCAAACCGAGCCTCGGATCGTCCAGGAAGAATGCCTAGCCGAGAGCCATCTTTGGAGTCGCCATGCGACTGGACCCTTGGGCCAAGACGAGAGACTCACTAACAAAAATAGTGCAATCAATCCCTCCCAACATCTGGTGAGCGACTTGCCATGCTCGGGGACTCTCCCCCCACGGACTCGCCCCACGCGAACTCGCCATGCTCGGGGAATCTTCCCTCGCAGACTCGCCCCACACGGAATCACCATGCTCGGGAGTCTCCCCTCACGGACTCGCACAACACGGGCTCTCCATGCTCAGGGACTCTCCCTTCGCGGACTCGCCCAACACAGGCTCACCACGCTCGGGGAATCTCCCCTCGTGCAATCCCCATCATGGACTCGCTGCACTCCAGAGAGCGTCAAGCGCCACTTGCCATGCTCGAAAACAACAACTACTGTTTTTAGAATATGTATCTCTAAAGAGCCTCAAGTCACATCTACAAGCCAACTCGAGCCTCGGGGACTACTCCTAGGCATATTGCTGAGCTAAGCATAAAGCAAGTCAACTCCAATCGGAGGACAACTCGTCAAGTGCAACATTGCTCCTGAGTCATTGTTCCCATGTGACTGTCGTGGCGTGTACGTGGACTCGCCTCACGGACTCTCCATCACGGGCTCGCCCTCGCCGACTCTCCACGCTCGGACACTCACCATGACGGACTCACCATCATGGACTCGCCACGCTCGGGGACTCGCCGTCTCAGACTCGCCATGCTCGGGGACTCGCCCTTGCGGACTCGCCCTCGGGGACTCGCGGCTCTCGGGGACTCTCCTCCCTTGCGGAGACTTCATGATGGCTCAAAATACGTCGAGCTCGTTGGGAACCCCAAGAGGAAGGTATGATGAGAACAACAGCAAGTTTTCCCTCAGTTATGAAACCAAGGTTATCGAACCAGTAGGAGCAAGGAAACAACTCCAAGGTGTTGCTAGCAACTTGGAATCCTACACAGCACAACCACAGAACTTTGTCCCAACTTACAGTGAGGTTGCCAATCTCACTGGTTTTGCTAAAAACAAAGGATTAAACGTATAGTGTGGAAGATAGTAATTGCTTGCAGAAAGTAAACAGTAAACAGTAAACAGGAGATGGTATATCAATGGTAAAGGAATAGACTGGGGTCCATAGTTCACTAGAGGTGTTTCTCCTTAAGATAAATAGCATGTTGGGTGAACAAATTACAACGGGGCAATTGACAGATTTGAGAAAGCATAATAATGCATATACTAGACATCTTGATTCCGATGAGATTTGATTGGGCATTACAACATTATACATAGACCATAATCCAACTGCATCTATGACTAATAATCCACCTTCATGTTATCATCCGAACCCCTTCCAATATTAATTTGCAAGCAACAGATAATTGCATTAAGCAAAGTGTGTAAAGTAAACAATATGATCGCCCCATTGACAAAGGATTGTTGTTTTCTCCCTAGTAGCAACATCACATCTACAACCTTAGAGATTCCTATCACTTTCCCAGATTACTAGAGGCATGAACCCACTATCGAGCATAAATACTCCCTCTTGGAGTTGCAAGCATCAACTTGGCCAAGATAGCTACTAACAATGGAGAGCATGCAAGATCACAAATAACATAGACATGATAGAATCAATAATCAATCTGAAATAGTATCTCAATATCCATCAGATCCCCGCAAACACAACATGTAAGATTGCAAATAGATGATCTTGATCATGAACGGAGCTCACGAGATCTAAACATGATAGCACAAAGGAGGAGAACCAACCATCTAGCTACTACATGGACCCATAGTCCAAGGGTGAACTACTCACGCATCACTCCGGAGGCTTGCATGGTGATGAAGAAGGCCTCCAGGGTGATCTCTCCCCTCCGGCAGGGTGCCGGGAAGAGCTTCGGATCCCCCTGATCTAGGGATGGAGATGGCGGTGGTTACAGACTCTTTCGTGGATTTCTGATCGGGTACTGAGGGTTTTTGTCCTGGGAGACTTTTATAGGCGAAGGAGCAAGGTCGGTGGAGCACCAGGGGGCCCACGCCTCCCAGTGGCGCGCTCCCCTAGCCGCGCGGCCACCAGGTGTGGCCGCCCTAGTGCGCCACTTTGTCTCCCCTTTGGTCTCCGTATTGCTTCGGGTAAAATATTGACTTTGGCTTTTGTCCCGTCCAATTCCGAGAATATTTTTTTACTAGCTTTTCTAAAACCAAAAACAACAGAAAATAAGCAGCTGGCACTGTGGCATCTTGTTAATAGGTTAGTTCCAAAAAATGTATAAAAATACCTCAAAGTGTGTACAAAACATAAGAAAGTAGATACAAAACAAGCATGAAACATCAAAAATTATAGATACGTTTATGACGTATCCAGCATCCCCAAGCTTAACTCATGCTCGTCCTCGAGTAGGCAAGTGATAAAAAGAATAATTTTTGAGGTGACATGCACCGTCACAATCTTGATCAAGGTATTCGTAAAACATTGATAGCTGGGATCAAAGTACTCTAAACATAGGCATGAAATATAGAGTTCTAACAATAATACATAGCAACTATGTTGTAACATGAAAAGGTACAAACAAAAGATCATGAATAACAATGCATTGAAAGACGTTTGTTTGTTTCACATATAGAAAACACAATAAAAGTGGTATTCAGCTTGTCCCTCATGGTATAGCAAAATATAAATGCATAGGACACCTTCAAAGTTCATAAGGGTGACTAGATACAAATAATTTAAGAACAAGCAATATCAAAGTTATGAATCAATCAACAAGTTTCAGGACAATGCATATTAAACTAAGAATGACCACTATGCTCTCTCAATTGGTGCATAAAGATAGAAGATGGAGACTCAACATAAAAGTAAAAAAGAAAGGCCCTTCACAAAGGGAAGCAGAGATTCAAGTTTCATAAAGAGCTTCCAAAAATTATGGTACTTATTAGCTTTCATCTCTCATTGCCCCTATCATAAGCATCGTGAGGTGATTAAGGTTAAAGTGACACAAATATGACGATTTGCTTGACAAGTTATAAGTTGAAAATCTCATGCCCCGTGTTTATGAGTACCGAACCTCATGCTACTCAACTTTAGTCACAAGTAAGTTCTTGTCATTGTAAGTACATGTGTATCATAGAGAACCGCCAACGGGGTACCCCTTGCCCTATGACACAGGAGCTATCCCATATCAAAATGACAAGGCAGCAGACAATGAGCATCTCAGCGATCTTTTTATTTGCTATTTGCATAGGTTTTTATTGAGGATGCTTCATAGAATGCTCACTATGGTTATGCTGCAAGTTTCCACCATGATTAGGCGTGGCTTAGGCTAGCCACCCAGGCGTTTATCTAACACATATACAAACTCCATGAGCTTACAAGCTCCCCTTTTATTTCACACCACCGGGATCCATAAGCAAAAGAACATGATATCAACTGAATAATAAGTGCAATGTTGAAAGCGTTCCCCATGACATCATGGTTCTGCTAATTCACAACTTATAAAGTGCAAGCATATAAACAACATAGATGGACACAATGGTTCAAGTTTATTAAGTGCAATAAAGTAAAGTGTGCCATCAAGTTTGTGAGAGCTTTAATCACTAATTTTCACATAACAAGTTTAAATTGGAAGGTAGATAAAAGCATGAATATACTTGGAATGGTGTAACCTACCATGTATATGAATTTAAAGTGGAATCTTTGGAAAAACTTGGTTTTATTGGGAGTTGGGTGCATGAGTATAACTCATACTTGGTACAGGTGGAGGCTAGCAAAAGACAGGGAGCGACCAACTAAGAGAGCAATAATGGACATAATCATGCAAAGCGACAAAACATTATTAATTAAAGCATAAAGTGATATTACAAGTCATAAACTAAATGATCAGAGAGGCTAAGGTGACTGGTTCATAGTCTTAACATGGTGTAAGCATGTGCCAAGTCAACCCAAATAAAGCATCAAAGTACCACAGTATTATGCTTTTGTATGCTAAAACAAAGCATGATTCTTTCAAAGCACATTAAGCAATCTCAATTGTTTGGAACAAGTCATGATACAACAATAATCACTAAGCATAAAGTCAAAGCAATATCAAACATGACATGATAAAGTCTAGGCCACAGTCTAAATAAGCTCCTTATGTACCACTTATAAGCATGAAGCTTCCTACTCTTTTCCAACACCAATCAACTTATTTGAAACCACACATGAATGCGGGGGTCCAACCAATTTATTTAAGCAAACCAAACAAAAGAAAACTAAGAACAAAAACAAAGACGCTCCAAGGACAACACAATTGTGCATGAAACAACAAAAATGAAGTGTTTGGAAGAAAACCTGAGATTTTTATTGATGAAGAAGGGGATGACGTGGGCATCCCCAAGCTTTGACGCTTCTACTTCTTCAATATTTCTTGGGTGACATGGGTGGCATCCCCAACCTTGAGATTTTGTCCATACTTCATCTTATCACATTATTCTTCCCTACACTTTAAAATTTCTTTCATACAAAACTTCACACAATCTTCATTAGCAACATGAGTGTTTTCAAGGTAATAAGTCTTTGGGTTTAGTTTCAACACAAGTAAAACTTCCATTAAAACACAAGCTAATGTAGCGTTTCCTTCTAAAAGCTCAAGTGATCAAAGAGAACTCAAAGAGTAATAGATTAAGAGGCAAATGCAAATAATGGCAGAAATCTGTCAAAACAGACCAGCAGGTAAAAACCGATTTTTCGAAGACTTTCTGTTGCTCAAATAGAAAAGTGATAAACTAACAAAAGTTAGATTAAAACCTGGGGCATAAGCAGAAACAATTACAGCTTAATCCGACGTATAGGGATTTTTCATGATTGTTTATAGTGAAGCACAAAAATCTATTTTGGGACAGCAACTTTCCCAAGTCTTACTTCTCTCTAATTAGAGGTTATTCTTGGCACAAAAACCACACAAAAAGGATAAGGAGAGGTTATTACTGAAGCAATAACTTCCAAGACTCAGCAAAAGAAAAACTTACTGAATAAAAAATTTGGGTTATCTCCCAATAGTGCTTTTCTTTAACGCCTTTCAGCTAGGCATAATAGCAAGGTTCAAGCATTTTCAAATGAAGAAGCATTAAGGTCAATACCAGAAATATCTTTAACAAGGCAAGGTATCTCATCCAAATAAGTTCTAAAGGATCCTCTCTCAATACTCTTGGGTTCACTATTTTTATCAAACGGGTTTTTAGGAATAATCCAATCAAAATTCTTTTCTAAGGCTTCATGCATTCCTACAAGTTTAAAAGGTATTGGTATTTTAATTTCCTCTCTATTTTTGGGTTTGGTTTTGTCCATATTTTCTTGTGTACCAATAACATCTACACATGAGGCTAGCATATTAAAACGATCGAAGACCTTTCTAGCTTCCTTAACAACATCATAGAATTCTTTAAGCAAAGTTTCTAGAATAAAATCTCTCTTTTCAGTATCCTCAATATCTTTAAGTTTAAGAAACATTACTTGCATCATGGGGTTAAGGTTAACAAACCTAGCCCCCAACATGTGAACTAAAGAAGTTGCAGCAATTTTATAATTTGGAGCAAGTTCTGCTAAGGATTTATCCTCAATATCTTCATGCTTGCTAACATGATTAAAGAATTCTTCAATATTATCTTTCCTAATTATAGAGCCACTACCTATTGAAAGGTATTTCATGGTGAACTTAGGGATCAACATGGTGAGCTAAGAACGAGGTGAGCTATAGGAAGAACTAATTTTTTTGTGTTTTTGATAAAGGGAAGCAAACCAGTACAACTATTTTTTGTATTTTTGATAAAAAGAAACAAGCAACAAAGCAAAAATAAACTAAGCAAAACAAAAAACAAAGTAAAGAGATTGGTTGTGAGAGACTCCCCTTGTGAAGCTGTCCTTAACTCCTCGGCAACGGCGCTAGAAAAAAAGGCTTGATGGCTCAAAATATGTCGAGCTCGTTGGGAACCCCAAGAGGTAGGTATGATGAGCACAACGGCAAGTTTTCCCTCAGTTATGAAACCAAGGTTATCGAACCAGTAGGAGCAAGGAAACAACCCCAAGATGTTGCTAGCAACTTGGAATCCTGCACAACACAACCACAAAACTTTGCCCCAACTTACAGTGAGGTTGTCAATCTCACTGATTTTGCTGAAAACAAAGGATTAAACGTATATTGTGGAAGATAGTAATTGTTTGCAGAAAGTAAACAGTAAACAGTAGATGATATATCAATGGTAAAGGAATGGACTGGGGTCCATAGTTCACTAGAGGTGTTTCTCCTTAAGATAAATAACATGTTGGGTGAATAAATTACAGCGGGGCAATTGACAGATTTGTGAAAGCATAACAATGGATATACTAGACATCTTGATTCCTATGAGATTTTATTGGGCATTACAACATTATACATAGACCATAATCCAACTGTATCTATGACTAATAATCCACCTTCAGGCTATCATCCGTACCCCTTCCAGTATTAATTTGCAAGCAACAGATAATTGCATTAATAAAAGTGTGTAAAGTAAACAATACGATCGCCCCATGGATAAAGGATTGTTGTTTTCTCCCTAGTAGCAACAGCACATCTACAACCTTAGAGATTCCTGTCACTTCCCCAGATTACTAGAGGCATGAACCCACTATCGAGCATAAATACTCCCTCTTGGAGTTGCAAGCATCTACTTGCAAAGATAGCTACTAACAACGGAGAGCATGCAAGATCACAAATAACATAGACATGATAAAATCAATAATCAATCTGAAATAGTATCTCAATATCCATCGGATCTCCGCAAACACAACATGTAAGATTACAAATAGATGATCTTGATCATGAACGGAGCTCACAAGATCTAAACATGATAGCACAGAGGAGGAGAACCAACCATCTAGATACTACATGGACCCATAGTCCAAGGGTGAACTACTCACGCATCACTCCGGAGGCTTGCATGGTGATGAAGAAGGCCTCCAGGATGATCTCTTCCCTCTAGCAGGGTGCCAGGAAGAGCTTCGGATCCCCCAATATAGGGATGGAGATGGCGGCGGCTACAGACTCTTTCATGGATTTCTGATCGGGTACTTAGGGTTTTCGTCCCGGAAGGCTTTTATAGGCGAAGGGGCAAGGTCGGTGGAGCACCAGGGGGCCCACACCCCCTGGTGGCACGCCCCTAGCCGCGTGGCCACCAGGTGTGGCCGCCCTGGTGCGCCACTTTGTCTCCCCTTTGGTCTCAGTATTGCTTCGGGTAAAATATTGACTTTGGCTTTTGTCCCGTCCAATTCCGAGAATATTTCTTTACTAGCTTTTCTAAAACAAAAAACAGAAGAAAACAGATAGCTCGCACTATGGCATCTTGTTAATAGGTTAGTTCCAGAAAATGTATAAAAATACCTTAAAGTGTGAACAAAACATAAGAAAGTAGATACAAAACAAGCATGGAACATCAAAAATTATAGATACGTTTATGACGTATCACTTCACGCTGGGGGACTCGCCGCCCTCATGGAGTCTTCATGCTCGGGGACTCGCCGCCATCACGGAGTCTTCACGCTTGAGGATCGCTGCCCTCACGGAGTCTTCATGCTCGGGGACTCGCCGCCCTCTCGGAGACTCGCCTCACCATCACGTACTCGCCACGCTCGGGGACTCTCTATCGCGAACTCGCCCTCACGTACTTGCCACGCTCGGGAACTCGCCCTCGTGTACTCTCCATGCTCGGGAACTCGCCCTTGTGTACTCGCCACACTCGGGGACTCCCCCCTCACGGATTCGCCATCGCGGAGTCGCCCACGCTGACTCGGCGACTTCATCATCAATGACTTGGTGGCCTCTACACATTCGCTACTCGTCAGCCCGTACTTCTACAACAACAAGATAACAAGGCGTCAGGTAAACTTCTCCAAGGGGCGACTCCGTCCAATGGCGACTTGCCTAGCGGGTCGACTCGCCCAGGTGAATGAACTACTTCATGAGCTATTTCTCTATTTCAGGAGATCGCCAATGACTCGCTATCGACTCCACCCTAGAATCGCCTGCGCCGATTCGATGTCCTGAAGTCATCGCCGAGTCCCTAACGTGCCCGGGGACTACTGATCGGGGAATACCAATCGGGGTATACCCATGAAGCGGAGTCGCCAGCTGGATTGAGCCGACTGAAGCCAAGCCCAGAGCGGGTCGACTTGCCGTATATGGCGACTGATACATACTGGACCCAGATGCCGCGCCGACTGAAGGTCCAAGACGGCGACTCCAATGCAAAGCCCATTAGTACACTTGTAAATCCTAACTGGCTGCATATATAAAGCCACCAGGGGCACCCCCTTGGGGCGACCTCTCTCACGTTATATTAGATCTAGTCTCCCCCTCCGCCTATGACGGCTCCCATGTAACCAGTCTATGATCATATACTGGATTGACAGTAGGATGTAGCGATCCTCCACCGAGGGGACGTGAACCTGAGTACATCGTGTCCCAATCTCACTCCCAGATTCTCCAATGTCGCCTTGCTCTTTCCTCTATGTAAGGTATCCTGTAACATCTGCTGTGGTCAATACCACGACAAGAACCATGCTGCTCCAGCTAACTCATCTATTAATTCATCAATAACTAGTAGCGGAAACTTGGTTTTGCAAGTGAGCGCATTGAGGTGCCGGTAATCAATGCAGAGTCGCCAAGTTTGGTCTCTCTTCTTAACCAAGATGACAGGCGAAGAGAAAGGAATATTGCTAGGCTAAATCACACCAGTCTAGAACAATTCCCTGACTTGTCGCTTGATCTCATCCTTCAGCGCAGGTGCATGCCTGTATGGCCTGATGGAGAACAGCTGGGCACCAAGAAGCAGTGGAATTTGATGATCACACGACCGTGGTGGTGGCAATCCAGTTGGTTCCTCGAATACGTCACCAAATTCCTTCAAGAGTGCATGTACAACTGCAGGCGTATTAGTTGTATCCTCCAAATCCACCTCACAGACCTTGATCCAGTTGTGGTAATCAGTTGCAAGAAAAGCAGGAGCAGTGGCTGGCAGTTGCTATTTCACAATTCCCTAGAGAGTGATCATGGCACCATTATGCTCAAATTTCAAAAACTTCTTCACCCAATTAACCTTCATTGGACTGTAAAACTCTAGCCAATCCATTCCCAAAATGATATCGACGCTACCAAGAGGAATTATTTTCAGATTGCCACATAACTCATACCCTTGGCTCCACCAAGTACAGGCTGGAATTTCATGAGTGCAGGCAAGTTTAGCCCCATCTACTACCTTAACTCGCAGACGACGCGACAGTGGCCGGACCTGATGCCGCTGATCAATGAGGCTGCGATTGATAAACGAAAAAGAGATGCTTGAATCAATAAGTAACTTGACCTCTTGGCCATCCAGCATGCCCAACAATCGCAACACCTTTGGTGATTTAGCTCCACTAACTGCCTGTCCAGAGATTGCTGCTAGTTGCTCATGATCTTCCCTAGCAGGATATTGACTGGTGGTTGACATTGACTCATCATAGTCCAGCATCTGCGATAGCTCCTCCACGACATGAAGTTGCACGGTTGCAGGGCATTTATGCTCGCGTCCCCACCGTTCGCCGTAGGTGAAGCACAATCCACGCGCTCGATGATAAGAGCGCAACAACCTTGTCATGATTAGGTTGCGCTCTGGAGGCGTCGGTAGCGCGGCGATCTTCCACACCAGTGAGGCTTCCCCCTCTGATTGGTAGTGCATGCAGAGGAAGAGGAACACCCGATCGGTTGTGGAATCCGGCCAGTATACAGCTCGAACTTGCGTGATTTTTCCTGGCGCTGACCGTCGGCCACCTCCTCTTGCAGTAGAGCAAGCCGATAGGCCACATCCAGGTCCACTGGCTACTGGATGATCACCACTGCTCTGATGTCCTCGCGCAGACCCTCCACAAATCTCGTCAAAAAATACAGAGGATGAATAAGACAGAAGATGGTTCATCAATGCATCAAAACGCTCAACATACTCGGCTACAATGCTAGTTTGCTTAGTGTGAAAGAATTGGCGGATCAGTTGCTGGTGCTGATCACGACCAAATTTACTGCAAAGAAAATCACAGAATTCCTCCCAACCTAGACCTACTAACTTGTTCTGCACAGACCGAAGCCAAATAGCGGTGTTCATGCTAAAATTCAGGTTGTATCAACAGAGTACATATGGAAATACTGTTCGCAAAGCGTTTGCCATAAACGCGGGTTCTCTCCATCAAATCGAGGAAACCCCATGGCATGAATCTCTTGCCCACCAACCCTAGCGTTGGAACCAAGCAGGCCAAGTTGATTTGAAACCGGAAAAACATGGCCACTAATCAAAGGAGGAGGCGACGAACCTGTGACCGAAGGTGTAGCTGGGAATCCGAAGAAACCCAGCGACAACCTGTGGAGAGATGGTGCAACGCCGTGGCTGAGTTGCCCTGGGGACACCCCCAACTGCACCATGCCCAGCACAGAGATTCCTTCCCCGTGACGACGGGCACGGTAGTCGACTCAGGGGGCATATCGATGGTGATGTGGGGTTGCGCGGTGAGGGCTGTTTGCTGGAGTTCGCCCATCGCCGTTTGCAGCTCCGCAACCTTCTGCTCAAGCTCCGGCTTCCAAGTCGCGATGCCATCAAACTTGCTCGTCAAATCCGTGATGGAAGACTTGATGTCCTGATCAATGAGCTCAGATAAGCCTTTGTATCGACATCCATGGTGGTTTGCTTCAACTTCTCCGATCGAGTCTGGATGATGGATTTGGCCACGGGGGCTAGTTCGTCGATCTGTGGTGGCGATCTGGGGAAATTTTTTGGGTGGAAGGGTGGTGGGATGGCTCAGATACCAAATTGATAGGGAATTTGATATTGCAGATAGTAGCTACTTAGATCCAACAAGGTTTACAAGATCCAATTAGAGAATCGGACAGTAAGAATTGGAGGTTCGAGAAGAGAGCCAGGGATGGGGAGGAAGCCACCGTTGCCGTGATCCAACTGAATGGTTTCCCTGTCTGTCTTGCGCCTCAAGGAGTAGAGGTGGCCGGGGTGCGTTTCGGCCCAATCCACGTAGGGCCGGTGTAGCGTGGGTTGGGCCGCCGGGTCCTTGTCGTCCTTGGTGGGCTTGCTGTAGCTGACGATGGGTCAGCACTGCTGACACGAGACTCGCCGGCTTGCCGTCCAGGAAGAGGGACCCGGTGCCCTCGCCCTGCCCTAGCACCGGGATGATACTGTCCCCGAGGCTCGCGTCCGTCGGGTTCCAGCCCCGGACGGTGTCCCTCAAGCTCCCGGACTTCAAGAGGAGCAGATTAAGAGGAGCAGATTGCAGTGAACAATTTCATTTGTTAGCCTACAGTAGTAGATTAGGAATTTGGAATAACAAGCTGGTCGATGTTTTTTCCTTGAAGGCCAGTGATTCTTTGTAGCTAGGTTAGCTGATTACTTTTCGAGTGCAGTATTGTCACAATTGGTCAGTTTATAGATACCATGTATTCTTTTAATTCTTTTCCATAAACTGTATTCTTTCGTTAGATATGAACAAAGACATCTCATTTTGACTGAGAAGCAATTTTTTCCAACAATGACAAGCTGGGGCGGGAATCTCTGCCAATTGGTCAGTTTATAGATACTAGATACATGATTATTTTATCGGTCAGCAGTGGCGGAGCCGGGAAAAAACAGGAGCCTTGACGGACCGAAAGCTAAGTTAAAAAATCGAAAATGACAACATGGTATTTTTATATAGATACATATTGCAAATAAAAGTACCGAACTGATAAATCGTAAATTCATGATAGATTGGAATAACGCAATAATAAGTAAACATGAAAAATAATACTACCTCCGATCCAAAATAAGTGTCAGATATATATAAACTTTGTACTAAAACATTACTAAATCACCGATACTTATTATGGATCGGAGAGTAGCTCACTTCACAATAGGAGTCATAAACATGAATCGAGATTTCTAAATGTGCATTCGAACACCCAAAATAGAACGTGTAAGATTAATAAGGAGAGTAAGAATTACTAATTCAAAGAGTTATAAAGGCTTATATTCACATTAGAAAGTATGACTCATACCATTAAAATACTAATGACACCATGGCAAAACCCCTTTATGAATCTTGAAGGCGTGAAAACGCAGAGTAATAATGTCATCATCAAGTGATTTGAATATGTCTTGCTCGGTGTAACATATCGTCAAGGGATTAAACCAATCACCACATTATCTTGTTGGGCAATTTAGACTTGATAGTTTTCATCCGCGATAATTTTCATCTGCATAGCAAATTTTCTCAAGACGAGAAAGCTTCTCAACACCGAAATTGGAGAAAAATACTTGGAGATCAAGACATGAAACAAGCAAGTACCTCCTAATTTGCGTTACCGAAGCGATGATTCATCTCAACACATAATTTCTCAATAACTACATAAAAAAATTTAACTTGATAATGATGAAGATTGGTGATAGTCTTGCCCTCTAGCCTACCGCGACCTTGAACTGGTATTTCATCATCCATGCTCGTCGCCTAATTAATACAAAATCTAGATCCTTTCGGATAATTTTTTTAGAAGCTCCGTTGTGGAACTCAGATCTAACCATCTAAGGAGAGCCAGTGGGAACGTCATAACCTATGATTTCATAGGATTTTATTGAGTGGAAGAAACCAAATAAATTGTCATTTCCATTTTCAAAAAAATGTGGTATTTCATCATCCATATGAAGCACCGAAATACCTTTAAAAATGCAGAATTGTTGGACCTCTCCTCGAAACAGGCTTTCGTCCTGCTTTATAAGTAAAACACACAGGTGAGACCGCTGCAAATAATATCCCAGAACTGTTGGACCTCTCAAAAAGACTGTCCACAAATTCTATGGCATGCACTTGCTCTTGGGACCAAACCATATATAAACTACCCAAAAAAACTTGAGTTAACATTTGATGATCTGAAACGATGATTAACTAGCAAAGCAACGGTCAGGTGGTCAGGTTGGGAAAGAAATAATATCTTCAGAGAATTGAGACCAATTTTCATTTAGTCAATCGGCTTGGAATCCCCAATTCCAATCTCTTCCGCGTTATGAACCTGAGCTGCAACAATTATCAAGATCCCTAAGATCTACTCCCTCCATTTCAAAATATAAGATGTTTTAGCTTTGTGAAGAGAGTGTATCTAGACTACTTTTAGTGTATAGGTTCACTCCAAACCTAGATGAACCTACACACCAAAATAAATCTAGATACATTCTCTTCACAAAGCTAAAACATCTTATATTTTAAGATGGATGGAGTAAGTAGTAAATTATGAATTATCAGGAAAAATCAATTAGTAGCATGGCAATTGAGCGAACCGGTGGGAGGGGGTGTCACCTCCTGCCGTCGTGCCCGACAGAACGAGCCGCGCCCGTGCCTAGCGAGTTGCCGGACCTGCAGCCGTCGAGGCGGCGGAGCAGCCGGTCGATCACGAGCGAGAGGCGTGGTTAGCAATTTTGGGTAATTAGCCTCCGTGAGCGGCTGCAGCCCAGGAACTCGGGAGTAGTAAGCTAGTTTTGTTGGACTAATTTACTAACCGGTGTGCTGGGCCGTGACGTACAGGTGAGGCCAAAACGTTATTTGCACGGGCAGATTACGATGAAACCAGCTGAAAAAACATTACCTGATCGACCTACCTAGAGGAGGGCAGCTCGCTCGGGAGCCCGGACAGCTGCCCCGGGTCGCCGGGTACTGGCTCCGCTCATGTCGGTCAGTCGGCTGAGCTGACCAAGAATTAAGACTGCAGCACCTGTATTTGAAGCGATTTCAGATCGTTCGGTTGACCTGGCAGCTTTTATTTAGAGGATTTGACCAGCTAGCTGCATGCCTAGCCCGTTTCTTTCCTTTGCTTGCTGGGCCTTTTGGTTAGTGCCTTAGCGGGTCACTTTTATTTGTCCATAAACTAGGCTGATTATTCAACGAAGGTTTCCTTCACTCTCTTGCTTTTTTTTTTAAACATCCTTCACTCTTGCTTACAACGCATAAAGGATGGATAGTGAGGGTGAGACACATTTTATCTCGGTTGCAACCTTACTTGTGATGTAAAAAATAAACCCAGTCACAACCCCACTTGCAACTGAAAAAAATCTCCGTTGAGCTTCACTTGCAACAAGAAAAATATCATGGTTGCAACTAAAAAAATACAGCTCAACTGCAATTGACAAAATATCTCAGTTGCAACTTGCTTCCTCACTTGTAACAGGAAAATCATTTTTGTTACAACACCACTTGCAACTAGAAAAAACATCTTAGTTGTAATTGAACTTTTAACTAGATAAACATCTCATTTGCAACCACACTTGATACAAGTATCTGGAAAAACATCTCAGTTGCAACCTCACTTTCAAATAGAAAAATATCAATTGTAACCTCATTTGCGAAATGAAAAATATCATTATTATAGCCAGTTGTAACTACAAAACTTCAATTACGACCCCACCAATACTCAGACAAAAATTAAAATACCGCTTCAAAATGGATATGGTCGGATTGATGCTCACCTATCAACTAAAGAAAATACTACTGAGGTTAACTGTTTTATAATGATAACAAAATGACTGAATTCAAAAACATGTAATAAGAGAATATTATAGCTTCTTATGGGTACTCGATTATAAAATGAAATTAAAAGACATTGTTTTTGTGTGCATAATATTTTTACTTGTGCATATAATCATGGTCAAAGTTTAAAAGAACGATGACCAGAGGAATGTTTATGCCTTATGATATTGAATAAAGAGTCTGATTTTTGACAGGAAATTTGTATCATATAAATAATAAATTTATTAATGGCCACTTTGCTAGTTTGTTTAAACTACTAAATTAACATTGGAAATACTAATTTAGAAGTTTAAACAAAGTTGCGAGACATATTTCTAGGAGAAGCTGAAAGATGGTAACTTCTGGGAGAAGCCCTCCTAGAAGATGAAAAGAAGTCCCCCTATATATACCATGTCAAACATGTTGGAAACCGCGAGCCAGCCCGCTCTTTTTTCTTAGCCGAACTAAGTAAAAATACCACGACAATCTAACATACTAGTAGAGAATTTTCATCTAGGAAAAGAAAAGAACATCAGTCAATTCGGGTGGACCCTCTTTTTTATGTGGACTACAAATGGTAGATCTTGATAAGAGAGCCTAAGAAGATAAAAGAAGTAGATTACTATTATAAATTTTTTGCGGAGAGATTATTATAAGTTTGACTAAACATGTATGTCTATTAAACAAAACATAATACAAAAAGGGAATTGCAAATAAAAACTGAAATCATAAACGTCTAACTGACGCGTTGGTTGTGTAGGGATTGTAGTGTTGATGATGATTGTTAATAGATAGGCGGATCCTATTCGCAAAGAAACAATCACTTTATATAGTAAAACTAGCTACCCCACCCTAGATGTTTGAAATAGAAATATTCGACATGAATTTTCTCTCGACATCATAAACAACATTATTTGTTATATTATGGTCGTGTAATACTTCATCCCCTCTTTTAATAAAGACATTTAGGATTCTATCAGATACCTATTAGGACTACATGCCTTGCTTGAATAGGTTATTGTGATTTTGATTTTTCTCGATTTCTTCTAATCACATGAGCACTGCTTTGATTTATTTAATAGACGAGTCGAACTATGCATCTGGTTTCCAAAAAAATATAAACAGTTGTGGAAATCGTAACACACTATGTGTCCCTATCTCTCAATGGCACACTGCCTGGATTACTGCACAAGTAAACTTAGAAGTGAACAACAAACACATTGAGTGGAGTATAATGATATACTTCTACTTCCTTTTTTAAGATTATATGGATAATTTGATACCCTTTGAAATAGGACAGGCCTACTACTACAAGCAAGTAGGACTCCAGTGAACAGACGATAACACACCAGCCCATTTGTCCACTGGATTTTTCTTGGGAGCAGAGATGGGGCCCACTAAGTTGGTGGAATGTCATCTTAGCCTAAATATTGAGGAAAACGTGGAGTAGTGCCTTGGAACTTAATACTCTGACTAGTCGACTTGCAATCGTGAAAACTAATTAATGAGTTTGATTTTACTTTGATCGGATCCTTTCTACACGCCCTCGTATCAATCCCCCGCTACTAGTATAAATTGAAGGCCATAATAAGTTACGCGAAATCGTGCAATGTCGCGTTGATATGATAAAGATATCACACGCACACTTCCAAAATAGGAGTCCTTGAAACGCATATAAATTCTACTACGTTTCGCCAAATTTCCAGCAGAATTCCCGCTGTACATTCACACAGCCATTACTAATTTCCTTGCATCGTCATAGTATATCTGATCCCGCAGTCGTTGCTCCTTCCACATTTGCGAATCGGGAAGACTGTCGCCATGGCTGCCGTGTTGCTCTTGGTGGTGGCGCTCGTCGCCCTCGGCTCCGGCCGCGGAGACGCCTTCGACCCCAACCCTCTCCAGGACTTCTGCGTCGCCGACACCACATCCAAAGGCAAGGAAACTAACGCCGTGCTAGCTAGCTTGTGTCAATCCCTGGTCTAATAGTACTACTACTTAAACCTGTGATGATCCTAACGATGATCATGCCTCCATTTTTGGTTGCTCGCAGTGCGCGTGAACGGGCAGTCGTGCAAGGACCCGGCGGCCGTGGTGCCGGGCGACTTCTTCTTCGCCGGCGTGGACAAGCCGGGCGGCACGACGAGCAAGCGCTACGGGTTCTCGGCGCTGTCCGTGGAGATCCCGGGCCTGAACACGCTGGGCCAGTCGCACGCCCGCGTGGACCTCGCGCCGGGGGCCGTCTTCCCGCCGCACTACCACCCCAGGGCGTCCGAGACGGCCGTCGTGCTGGAGGGCTCCGTCTACTTCGGCTTCCTCTCCTCCTACCCGGACAACAAGCTCTTCGCCAAGGTGCTCCGCAAGGGCGACGTCTTCGCCGTGCCGCAGGGGCTCGTGCATTTCCTCTACAACAACGGGACCGCGCCCGCCGCGCTCTACGCCACGCTCAGCAGCCAGAACCCCGGCCTGGTGCTCCTCGCCGATGCGCTGTTTGCCGGGGCGCTCCCTGACGATCTCCTCGCCAAATCGCTCCTGACCGACAAGCACACCGTGGAGAACATCCGCGCAAACTTCGGCCGGTCTTGAGTTAATGGACGCGTTATCATGGCTATTCCACCCATTACTGTAATTTTATTGTTTTCTGCGGGCACAATAATAATTTGTAAACGTTTCCAATAAACATGTGCACAGAAATGTTGGGAACTATTTGGCGATGCTACATCAATCGCACGATTTCGAAATAAAACATTCAAGCATCCCAGAGACGGGCTTGCATTCTGATATACAAAGACCCCGAGCTCCTCCATGATATCTTCAGTGGATCGTGGATTCTCTCGTAAATCCTCTATCCTGCAAAGACACACGAGAGATACGATTGACAACACACATTTTACTGGCGACGAGACATCCACGGGCGGTCATTGCATTGATTCGGATGAGCGCTTGTTCGACTTGCCGACCCTACTTAAGTATTCATCGAATACGCCTCGCTCTCCTCTCTCTTGGGCGCATATGTTCCTCTTTGTTGGTTCAACTTTAAGATTAGCCAGGATATGTTCGCTCTCGGACTAACCATCCCTGAAAATCTGGATCTTCATTTTCCGTGGAGATCTAGTTTCTGAAACACATTTCCTATGTACTATCGGAAAAATTGTCGTTGCCGTGAAGACAACGCTTTGCCCTGTGCCAAAAGGCCCGGAACACAATAAGGAAGGTCGTTGCCGTGCTTCCTCAGAAAGCACATGACAAAGATTAGCAGCACGATAAATTTCTGGAAAAGAACATGGGAAAGAAAAAATCACCACAAAGAGTAAGTAAAGGAACACAACAAAGAAAGTAGACACGGCAAAGGACCCCGGGCACACGACAAAGATATATCTCACGGCAACAAGGTGGGACTAACGGCTGCGGACGGTGGCCTCTCTGTCATGTACCACACAGAAACGATGGCTTTGCCGTGTGTATTCCGCAGTATACACAACAAAGTCCTGTTTTTTTTTCTTTTATCCCATTAATCTTAGGAAAATCATGAAAAAAAAATTCTATTTCAAAAAAAATACAAATAATATATTTATTAGATATTTATGTTGAATAAGAATCTTTATGCTCGCCATTTTGACCATAGTTTAAAATAGACATAAAAAATAATCGAAACAATGTGAAACCTTCGCGTGGTGTCATATTACGTCACATGGTTGGAAGAAAAAATATCAAACTTGGTATATTGATTATGTCTCAAAAAAACCCTTCACAAAATGACCTATCTCATTCGAGGTTTCCTAGCTTTTGGGTCAAATGACCAATGTTATGACTAGAATCAAGGTATAATTTGTGATAATATGCCCATATTGTGCATGCATGTGCATCATGGGATTTCGAACAATGTTGCAGGAGGAAGTTTTCCTTTTCTTCGCACCAAAATGCCATTTTCCATTTTCCGAGCGCAAAAAATGGGGGGTGTGAAGCAACCACCAAATGAATAATTAAAAATGCTACCACCCTATTTTTTAAAAATACTAGACCACTGATACGTTGCAAACGTATCTATAATTTTTGACGTTCCATGCTTGTTTTATATCTACTTTCTTATGTTTTGTCCACACTTTGGAGTATTTTTATACACTTTCTAGGACTAACCTATTAACAAGATGCCACAGTACCAGTTGCCTGTTTTCTGCTGTTTTTGGTTCCAGAAAAGCCAGAAAATGAATATTATCGAAATTGGACGGGACAAAATCCAAAGTCAATATTTCACCGAGGGGAACACGGAGCCAGATGACGAGACGGTGAGGGGCCAGGGACCGGCCACACCACCTGGCCGCGCGGTCAGGCCTGGCCCGCGCCTAGGGGTGGTGCAGCCGCCTCGGACACCACTCAACCTCCCCTTTCGCCTATAAGAAGCCTCCGATATAGAAACCCTAAATACCCGATCAAAATTCCACGAAAGAGTCTGTAGTCGCCGCCATATCCATCCCTAGATCGTTAGGGATCTGAAGCACTTCCCGGCACCCTGCCAGAGGGGAGAGATCACCCTGGAGGCCTTCTACATCACCATGCCTGCCTCCGGTGTGATGCGTGAGTAGTTCATCCCTAGACTATGGGTCCATGTAGTAGCTAGATGGTTGATTCTTCTCCTTTGTGCTACCATGTTTAGATCTTGTGAGCTCCGTTCATGATCAAGATCATCTATTTGTAATCATACATATTGTGTTTGTGGGGATCCGATGGATATTGAGATGCTATTTTAGATTGATTATTGATTCTATCATGTCTATGTTATTTGTGATCTTGCATGTTCTCCGTTGTTAGTAGCTATCTTGGCCGAGTAGATGTTAGCAACTCCAAGAGGGAGTATTTGTGCTCGATAGTGGGTTCATGCCTATAGTAATCTGGGGAAGTGACAGAAATCTCTAAGGTACTAGATGTGATGTTGCTACTAGGGAGAAAACAACAATCCTTTATTCATAGAACAATCGTATTGTTTACTGTACACACTTTGCTTAATGCAATTATCTGTTGCTTGCAACTTAATACTGGTGGGGGTTCGGATGATAACCTGAAGGTGGATTATTAGTCATAGATGCAGTTGGATTACGATCTATGTGTAATGTTATAATGCCCAATCAAATCTCATAGGAGTCAAGATGATTATATATGCATGTATGCTTTCTTGGTGTCTGTCAATTGACCCGCTGTAATTTGTTCACCCAACATGTCATCTATCTTAAGAAGAATCACCACTAGTGAACTATGGACCCTGGTCCTTTCTTTTACCATCAATCTATAATCTAATATTTACTATTTTCTGTTTACTTTTAGCAAGCAACTACTATCTTCCACACAATACGTTTAATCCTTTATTTTAGCAAAACCGGTGAGATTGACAACCTCACTGTAAGTTGGGGGCAAAGTTCTGTGGTTGTGTTGTGCAGGATTCCAAGTTGGAAACAACACCTTGGAGTTGTTTCCTTGCTCCTACTGGTTCGATAACCTTGGTTCATAACTGAGGAAAAACTTGCTGTTGTGCTCATCATACCTTCCTCTTGGGGTTCCCCAACGAGCTCGAATATATTTTGAGCCATCAAGCTATTTTTCTGGCGCTGTTGCCGGGGAGTCAAGGACATCTTCATAAGGGGAGTCCCTCATAACCAATCTCTTTACTTTGTTTTATTTGTTTTGCTTAGTTTATTTCTGCTTTGTTTGCTTGTTTCTTTATCAAAAACACAAAAAAATAGTTGTACTAGTTTGCTTCTTTATATTAAAAACACAAAAAAATGACTACTCTTGAAAATACTAAGTTGTGTGACTTCACTAGCACCAACAACAATGATTTCATGTGCACACCTATTGCTCCACCTGTTCCTGAAGCTACTTTCTTTGAAATTAAACCCGCTTTACTCAATCTTGTTATGAGAGAACAATTTTCTGAAATTGGTAAGGAAGATGCTACTGCTCATCTTAATAACTTTTTTGAACTTTGTGAGATGCAAAAACATAGGGATATAGATGGAGATATTATTAAGCTTAAATTGTTTCCTTTCTCTTTGAGAGGAAAAGCTAAAGAATGGTTGCAATCCCTAACTAGAAATAGTATTGATTCTTGGACTAAATGCAAAGATGCTTTCATTGGAAAATACTATCCTCCTGCTAAGATTATATCTATGAGAAGTGAAATAATGAAATTTAAACAATATGATAATGAACATGTTGCTCAAGCTTGGTAAAGAATGAAAACTTTGGTAAAGAATTGTCCCACTCATGGACTGACTGCTTGGATGATTATCCAAACCTTTTATGCAGGACTAAATTATGTTTCAAGAAATCTACTGGATTCTGCTGCTGGAGGTACCTTTATGACCATTACTTTGAGTGCTGCAACAAAGCTTCTAGATAATATGATGGTTAACTATTCTGAATGGCACACTGAGAGAGCTCTACAAGGTAAGAAGGTAAATTCTGTTGAAGAGACCTCTTCCTTGAGTGATAAAATTGATGTTATTATGTCTATGCTTGTTAATGGGAAAGCTCATATTGATCCAAATCATGTTCCCTTGGTGACATGGGTATACCCTACAGGTACTCAAGCTTGGTATATACGGTCCAAATACATACAGGCCCACAGTGTCGCCAAGGCCCGGATGGAGGGACTCGAGTAATCTAGAGACTCTCGATTGCTTGAAAGACAAGAAGAAGCTAAAGATAGAAAGTTTGAAGGGGAAACCCTAACTTGTAACCGACTCGACCTGCTACGTGAGACCTAGCCTATCTATATAAAGGCTAGGAGGGGGCGGCGAGGAGGACACACGCAACCCTAGTTTCCACAACCCTTGCCAGATTGCATCTGCGCACCATTGTAACTTTCGACTCCTTCGATAATTCCACGAGCAGACAAGCAGGAGTAGGGACCTCTACGAGGCCTGAACCTGGGTAAATCCTTTGTCCCCTGTGTGCTTGTTTGCTAGCCGATAGATGTCTCCAGCGCTCCCTCCTTCTCCAAAACCCAAGTCCATAACAATGGGCATTGACGAGTTAAACCCTCGTCAATTAGCGCCGTCTGTGGGAATTAGGAGTGATGATGTTGCGGCTTCTTCGTCCCCATCAAACGCGATCTACAACTCTGCAACATCGGAGATTTGCCAGCTTTTCGGCGCCTTCGACTTCACCGTCCACACGCCGGCTACTCGCCCGGCCTTCGAGTCCGTAGGCGACAGAATCGGCCTGGCGATTGGGAGCTTCCGCTTCCAAGTTGGTCAGATGGGCACGCTTCGCATGCCGATCAGCCGACAGCACCGACGATTGCCCCAACATCATGGTTCCCTCCATCGATCGGCACCCTCAGCGAGCTCAACGCTCCGGCAGCAATTGGGAACATGGTCATCGATAGCAGTCGCGACTCCGACCTAAGCGATCTGGCCACTAAAGATGGAACCTACGGTTCCTAATCTGAAAGTTGTGGAAGCAACAGCTTCCCAAATCACTTCATGTGCGCCGTCATCAACGCGGGCGACACCTCCGCCAACCGCGGCAACGGTGGTAACACCGGCAATGGCACCGACCCGCCCAACACCGCCAATGGCGGCAACGGCGGCAATGGAGGAGCAGTCGAACTCCCAGCATAATCAACGAGCAAACCAGTGAACGCGTCGTGATCAGGCTCAACGAGCAAGAGTGGGAATGCTGCCGCGAAGCCCTACGAGGTGCACCTCTACCCTTCGGGTCCCCTCAAGAACTACTGATGGGTTACCACTAGCTCCTAAAAGAGGAATTCAAGCGCCAGAAACAAGCAATCGTGCAACTTGAGGCGCGTAAAAAGGCGGCGGACGAGTCAAGCCTTCGTCGCGCTGGGCTCTCCTCCTACGGAGGATCCTCCTCAAGAGGCAACGAGCATCTCGCCAGGAAGAAGCAATCGCGGATGGCTCACCTCACCGAACAAGAACGCATAGACGCCGCGAAAATCCTCGACTTCGGCTCTATGACAGTCGACACGAGAGGCAACGTGGTTCCCAGGACGCCACAGGCCGCAGTGACAGCGGCCACCATGTACCTTCTCAATAACCAGCCACCGGCTGGAGATCCCCGAACGGCCATGCACCGATCTACGATAGCGGGCCTGGGGATAATCGAGGCCGCCCTCGACAAAGAACCAGTACCAGACCCAAAAAAGGGCAAAGCGTTAGCAAAACGCTACTCCTCGCCCTCGTCAAGCGATGACAGTCACGACCTGTCTCGGCGCCGCCGTTCACAACGACACGATCGCGACTACGATGCACGCGACGAACTCACGCAGCACAAGATCAACAAGTCAAGGGCACGATGTGCTCGGTCGACTGATTCAGAAGAAGAAGATGGGGAGCTCTGTGGCGCCAGATGCTTCAGTAGATCCATCAGGCAAAAGCGAATGCCTAAAGGGTTCAAACTCCCATCGGAGAACCCGAAATTTGACGGTCTGCAGGATCCCAAGATCTGGCCGGAGGATCACATCTCCTCCGTCAGACTGCACGGAGGCAGTCGAAGTACTGCCATGCAATGCTTGCAGCTATAGCTGCAGGGCGCCGCCCGGGCATGGCTCAATAACCTCCCACGCGAATCCATTCGCAGCTGGGATGAGCTGGTCTACAGCTTCGTGCGCAATTTTAAGGGCACGTACAAATGCCCCGCTTCAATCGAAGAACTGAGATGCTGCCAGCAAAAATCTGGCGAATCGCTGCGCTCTTACATCCAAAGATGGTCCATCATCAAGAACTCCGCGGAGAACATCTCGGAAGATCGCGCGATTGATGCATTCAATGGTGGTGTCCGCCGCATGGAACTCAGGGAGGAGCTAGGCCGCTCGAAGCCCAAGACCATCGACCACCTGATGGAGATCACGAATCGGTGGGCCGATGGGGAAGATTCGTTGAAGAACCGCATTCACTCTGACGAGGAGGCAGAACTCGAACGAAGACGCGACCACCAGAGTAAACATCGTATGCGCGTCTACGATGATCGCGATGACGTCAACATGGTCGCAGCCGGCTACGCTGATAGACGCGACGATAACCGCAACAGCGGATACCGCAGCGGCGGATACCACGACTTCGGGAAAACCACGCAAGTATGGCAACGCCGCACTCGCGATGAAGCACCCGCGACCTCCATCGAAGACAAACTGTCCGGACCATGCACGGTACACTTGTACATCGACAAGCATGATGGCAAAAGAAAGTCCAGTCACCTCCTCAAGGACTGCTGCGAGTTCCTCAAGCTACATGAGGGGTTGGTTCGGATGAACCGCAATGCAGTCGAAAGAGGATACGAAACCGCTCCAGGCGTAGTGGCACATGGCGCCCCAACACCACCACCTGGGCCACCCCCGAACGGAGCTGCACCGGACCAGCACCACGGAGGCGAACCATACCCATGGGCCATGGGTACCATGATGATCCAAAAGGGACGCCCCTCCAATAGGGTGCAGAAGGCCATCACTCGCAAGTCAACTTGGCCATGCACTCGCCACCATCCACCACTGAGTACCTCAGTGGTAGTGAGTCATGCATTACCTTCGACAAACGCGACCACCCGCCTCAAGTACCTCGCCCAGGTCATTGCCCCCTCATACTCGAGGCGCAAATTGGAGGCTTCGACATGAGTCGCGTCTTCATGGATGGCGGAAGCGGTATCAACCTCATATTCGCGAGTACCTTGCGAGCAATAAGGATCCCTCTAACCTGCTTGGAGGCATCGGACAAAACGTTCCACGGCATCGTCCCAGGAAAAGGCGTATACCCCCTAGGCAAAATCAACCTCGACGTCATATTCGGCACGCCGAAGAACTTCCGGCTCGAGCGCATCGACTTTGAAGTTGTCGACTGGCTCTCACAATACCACTGCATCCTCGGGCGCGTCGTGTTCGCTAGGTTCATGGCAGTACCTCACTACGCCTACCTGCAGATGAAAATGCCAGGTCCCAACGGTGTCATCACGATCAACGGGAGTTTCGAGCGATCTGACAGTTGCGACAGGGAATTCAACAGAATCTCCCGGTCCTTCGGCATGCAGGAGGAGCTCACGCGATTGAAGGAAACGACAGACAACAGTTTGCCCCCCTGAGTAGGCCAAGCTCACCTGACCTCTCCTTTGACTCATCTGTGCACACAAAGAAGGTGCAGGTCCATCCATCAGATCCCGCTAAAATGGCCCTCATCGCCAACAACTTGAGTCCCGCATAGGAACTCGTGCTCGTCGAATTCCTCCGTGAGCACTGGGAAATTTTCGCCTGGTGTCCTGCGGACATGCCAGGAGTTCCCAGGGAATACGCCGAGCACGCACTCAACGTCAACCCCGACGCAAGGCCAGTCAAGCAAACAATCAGGCGACTGTCTGAGCCACGGGCACAGGCAGTCGGAATGGAGATCAACAGACTCCTCGAGGACAAATTCATACGCGAGATCAAGGAAAGCACTTGGCTCGCCAATACGGTGCTGGTGCCAAAAAAGTACACGGATATCCTGCGGATGTGCGTGGACTTCACTTCTCTAAACAAGCACTGCCCAAAAGATCACTTCCCGCTACCACGGATCGATCAAATCATCGACTCCACCGCTGGATGCGAGCGCCTCTGCTTCCTCGACGCCTACTCAGGCTATAACCAAATTCGAATGAAGGAGGAAGACCAGGATAAGACCGCGTTTACAACGCCCTTCGGCATGTTCTGCTACAACACAATGCCCTTCGGGCTAAAAAACGCGGGAGCCACGTACCAGCGGTGCATGCAGGCTTGCCTCAAGGAGCAACTTGGTCGCAACATCCAAGTCTATGTCGACGACATAGTAATCAAAACCAAGGAAGAAGCCTCTCTAATCGACGACTTGTGCGAAACCTTCGCCAATCTCGATCGCTATCGGATAAAGCTCAATCCGGACAAATACGCCTTCGGCGTACCCTCTGGGCAACTGCTCGGGTATCTTATCTCCACGAGAGGGATTGAGGCAAACCCGAAAAAGATAAAGGCCATACTGGCCATGGAGAAGCCAAAGAACATAAGAGGCGTTCAGCAACTAGCCGGGCGAATCGCGACCCTCAGTCGATTTATCAGTCGAATGGGAGAAAAGGCGCTGCCCTTCTATCAGCTCCTCCGCAAAGCTGACAAATTCGAATGGACCAACGAAGCGCAAGAAGCATTCGAAGACCTCAATCGCCTGCTATCCACCTCGCCAGTATTGGTAACTCCACAAGAAAGGGAACCACTGCTGCTGTACATCTCTGCCACCAACCAAGTGGTTAGCACAGTGCTCATCGTCGAACGGGCCGAGGAAAACAAGGTCCATGGCGTACAACACCCGGTATACTACCTCAGCGAGGTCCTCACGCCAACAAAACAGCGGTACCCGCACTACCAGAAGCTAGCGTATGGCGTCTTTATGACCGCCCGACGACTGTGCCATTACTTCCAGGAACACCCAATCGTGGTAGTCAACAACGCCCCATTGGGACATATCCTCAATAACCCAGACGCCACAGGACGAGTCGCGCTTTGGGGAATCGAACTGTCTCCACGAGACATCCATTACGAAAAGCGCGGCGCAATCAAGTCGCAAGTTCTCCCTGACTTCCTCATACATTGGATGGAAAACCAACTCCCGGACAGGCCAGACATGTCCTACCTCTGGACAATGCACTTCGATGGGTCCAAGAGGAAAGATGGAGCAGGAGCAGGTGTCATACTGACATCACCTCAAGGGGACAAGCTGAAGTACGTCCTGCGAATGCAGTTCACAGCCTCAAACAACGAGGCTGAATACGAGGCCCTGTTACACGGGATGAGAATGGAAAAAGCCTGCGGCGCAAAGAGGCTAATCATATATGGTGACTCCAAGCTGGTGGTCAACCAAACAATGCACGAGTGTGACGCACTAAATGACAACATGATCGCATACCGCGACCTCTACAACACACTTGAAGGAGACTTTGATGGTTGCGAGTTGCGACACATAGGTCGTGAAAGCGATGAGGAGGCAGACGCACTCGCCAACATAGGCTCCACCTGTGCACCCATACCACCTGGGGTATTTCTCGAGCGCATATGCGAATGCTCCATCAAACCGAAGGCCGCAGAGAAGAAAACAAGCGCATCAACGGACTCGGGGCTATGCCACCCAATGAGCCAATGACAATCGATGACTCGGAGCTCGACACAGGACTCGAGGGACCAATGAGCGTTATGATGATCGAACAATCCTGGACGCAGCCGTACATTACGTACCTCCTCAGTAAGCGCCTACCAGACGACCCGACAGACGCACGACACATCGCGCGACGCTCCAAGGCATTCGCCGTTATCAACGGCGAACTGTATAAACGCAGCATCACATGCGTGTTAAGCGATGCGTCTTCCTAGACGATGGAAGAGCAGTCCTCCTCGATATCCATGAAGGGACCTGCGGGCACCACGCCGACAGTCGCGCCCTCGTTGCCAAAGCTCTACGAGCTGGATTTTACTGGCCCACGGCCATGCGCGACGCGAAGGATATAGTCTAAAAGTGCAACGCTTGTCAGCGATTCGCAGACAAACCACACGCACCAGGCGCAGAACTCCGGCCTATCCCATTGGCCTGGCCCTTCGCCTAGTGGGGACTCGACATGGTTGGCAAACTTCCAAGGTCCTCGCAAGGAGGCTACGTCTATCTCCTGGTCGCAGTCGACAAATTCACCAAGTGGATTGAGGCCATGCTAGTGACCAAGCAATCAGGGCGCAGTGCAGTAAAGTTCTTCGAGTCCATCGTCTACCGCTTCGGCGTGCCACACAACATCATCACCGACAACGGAACGAACTTTACATCCAAGGAGTTCCAAGAATTCTGCGAGAACCTGGGGATCAACATCAGCTACGTCTCAGTAGCACACCCACAGACCAACGGTCAGGTGGAAAAGGCAAACGGGCTCGTCTGCAGCGGCATCAAGAAGCGACTCCTCCGACCACTCGAACAAGCTGCGGGATGCTGGCCAGATGAACTGCAATATGTACTCTGGAGCCTGCGTACAACTCCAAACAGCGCCACCAGCTACACGCCATTCTTTATGGTACACGGAGCAGAGGCAGTACTACCCGCCGAAGTACGGTACAAAGCGCCACGCGTAGTCGCCTACAGCGAGCAGGAGTCATCCCTTGCACTCGAAGACTCCGTCGACCTCCTTGACAAAGCAAGAGAAATCGCCGCAGAAAGATCCATGATCTACCAGTAGAACCTGCGCAACTATCATAACAGAAGGATTCGCACTAGATCCTTCGTCGAAGGTGACCTAGTCCCGTGACTGAAGCAGCAGACATCTCAAGCTCGAGTCCCCCTAGGAAGGACCGTACGTGATTACAGAAGTAATCCCAGGTGGCGCCTATCGCCTTCAAGATTTAGAGACAGGAGTCGCACACTCCAACCCTTGGAACGTCGCACAACTGCGATGCTTCTACCCTTAGTCGTTTCTTCTTTACTTTTGCATCGCAAATAAGGCTATTCAGCCAAGGCTACTTAGCCACACATTGTAATCCGTACTGATCTTTGAATAAATAAAAGCTAAGTGCCCCAAAACTCCGTGTTCTCTTTTCTTTTGTCAACTTTCATACTCGGGGGCTACGCCACCCTATACACACATGTTCTTCGAACAATAACGCGACATCCCGAGTAGCTGGCACATCAATCGAACCCCTTAGCACAAACTCAACCCAGCTGCAACGCACCTGACAGGTTAACAAGGGAACGATACAAAGATGGCTAGGCTAACGAAAATGACTCGCATAAGTGCAACGCACCCCACCCTTATAAAGCTATTTGTATACATTCAACAATAAATTATCTACAAATATATATGAGCTTTACAACACCAGTACACTTATATGCAGGATACATATTTGGCTACCCTTGCAACAGAAGAACATTAGTCTGTTCCTCGAAGAAGTCGACGATCTCCTCGGCTGGACGATCCACCGCTTGATAGTGCGGCACCATGTTCCAGGAAGATCCTGCTGGTGGCACCGGTGGCCCAGAGGCAATGGCGGCGACAACGTCAGGCCTGTGCAAACGCACCACGAAGAGGGAAGCCTTGGCACTAGCCACCAACTGCTGCCTCACGCACTCGCGAACCGCGAACATATCTTGAAATTTGGTTAGAAGGGCCAGCAGGCTTGATGGAGTATCATCCAGCGGGAACATCGCCCGGTAGATGTTATTCAAACACGATTGCGACTTCTTTAGAAATAGCAGCACTCACGAGGCGCGATCTTGCAGGGTCGCTAACGTAGTCGCATGATCATGATCTACCCAGAAGTATCCACTCTCCTGAAGTTGCTCCTGGGTGAGATCATGAAGGCGGATGGCAATCCTATCCCTCTTCTCCTGCGGACGGCGTGCGCTAACAACTACACGAAGCAGCATCAACAGCATGAGTACAATGTACCATTGCGTTTAACTACAAAGGAAAAGACGAAGATGAGCAAACTAACACTTAAACTAGTCGCCCAGTTGCGTCACCTCTCCAAGAAGATATTGCTCACGGGTGGCGGCTTTTTCAGCCTTGGACTACCACACGTCCGTGCTACCACGGATCACGGGCAATTCACGCTCCAGTTGCTTCACGCGATCACGAAGTCGCGAAAGCAAGGACAGCTCCTCTACCCTGGAGCATGGTGGTGCCATTGCATCCTCAAGAGATGGCGAGTACGGGGTTCCCCCCACAGGACCACTTGATGTACCCTACCAAAAATCAAGCCAGAGGCAAATAAGGCGACCAACTCAAAAGTCAAAAATAACAGATGCATTCAGGATCAATAAAAGTATCTACAAACACATTCGCCAACAGGCATGTTCTCCAATCAAAAGAGCAAGTTCATCAGCTATTACAAGAAACTAACTACAGAGCAGCTGGCTTCTTCGACTTCGATGACCTCGGGGGCTTCATCAAGTCCGTGGCAGTATCAGATGCCACTGACTTTCCGCCGGCCCCTTAGGCCGAAGTTTTTGTCGCCTTCTTTGCGCGATTGAGCTCCTCCGAATACTTGGCAACAATGTTTATCAAGGAATGGCCATATTTGGCACAGGCAGTCACAAAGGGAGCGAATACTACCTGCTGAACATCCATGCCAATAGGCATCGTCTTCGACACCGCAGAAGGATCCACTTCGACTCCGTGGGCTTGCACCATGGCAAGCGACATGGTCGCGCCAGCTGCGCGGAGGGAGTTCTTGTATGTGGCAGGCACACCCCTAGCAAGCGACTCCACCAGCTCTTCCACATTGTCGACCAGCTCCGCCTTCGGCATCAGCTCCTCCCGGAGGCGGCTCAGGGTGGCCTTGGCTTTGGACAGCGTATTTTGGACAACGGCGCTACAATCTTCGACCGCAGATACCGCGCCCGCCAGAGCGTCATCGCGACCAAGGGCTTGTGGATCAAAACTCAAGCCACCAGCATCTACACCAAAATACACACATGGATCAAACTTCTAATGCCACCAGCACTACAGAGGAAGAGAAGAACATCAATAAAATATCTACCAGTAAAAGTACCTAAGAGGGCCTTAGCGACTGAGAACAGTTGCTCTTCGAACAACTTCTCCCTGGCCGCAAAGGAGGCACGCAGATCCTCTTCGCGCTTCTGGGCTTCATCACGAGCCGCGATCGCCTCGTCATGCCCCTTCACAGCTGTGGCTAGCGTCTTCTCCAACGTGGCGACATCACGCAGTAAAATGTTATGCTCAGCTACATGGCAGTCAAAAATTTGGCTGTCAGTCGATTATACCAAAATACAGAGAAGACGAAAAGAATAAGTATAGAACACTCACTCTTGACCACACGGTGGCGCGTCTCCAGCATCGCATGCTGACGACCCATCGCCATCACCTGCTCCGCCACCTGCGCGGCTTCCTTTACAAGGAGTTGTCACACAAAACAAGAAGTCAGCAGAGGGCAACAAAAGGGCGTTGACTGCCAAATTATAAAAGAAAGAAAGATATACTTACATGGTCCTCCAGCGACTCCGAAGGAGATTGCTGAACCGTCATCCGAGCAACTACTCGATGCTCCCCTACGTGAGGAGAGCTCGAAGAATTGTGCCCGGAGTGGGCCGCCGCCGAAGGAGAAGGAGCGTGCTGGACCTCTATCTTGGCCCTTTAGGTCGCGACTCCTGATTCCTTCAAAAATTCGACGTCGTCAGAAGATGACGACGCCTCTTGACTGCAAGACAAAATCCGCACTCAGAAAGGGCAAACTCCAAGGCAAAGCCAACAAGAAGAAACCAAGAGAAGGATGAATGCACTAACAAACTTACCAGTCAAATCTGTCAAGATCAAACGTGGCCCCCACCGACTCCGACGAAGACTCCTTGGGCAATCGCATCTTCTTGCGAGAAGACGGTGCCACAGCCCTCACAGGAACAACTGGAATTGGCGATTCCGTGTCAACAGCCGTGTCTCCTGGAGATGAAGGAGTCGACGCGTCGGAATCCCTGCTACATGAACGCTTGCGAGTATCCGGACTCTCGGACCCGGGGGCTTCCTCTTCCACATCGGAAGGGATAGTCGACTCAGACTCGTCCTCTTCCAAAGCTTCACGAGGAATAATCCCCTCAGAGAGGGGAGGCATGCAAGGCGACACCGCCCACCCCTACATACAAAAAGTAAAGATCAGCAAACACAATAGGAAACGCAATCGAGAAAATAAGCTACTACGTAGCGCAACTGTACCTCGGGAGGAGGATTCAAAGCATCGAAGGGAGGAACAACTGGCTCGTTCGGCATCACATCCTTGAGGGTGTACTTCGTGACCAGTCGCACCCTCTTATCTACCTCACTCGCGGACATGCCATCAGCAGACACGCGAGTGGGATCATAAGCGCCACCCCATTGGAACATGGGATGGACCCTGGCCTGGAGAGGCTGGACGCAACAATGCAGCCAAGTCCTGACAAGGGCGCAACCTCCCTCTTCTACACCTATGCGATTCTCGAGGTCGCAGACGCGCTGATATAACATGTCTGTCTCCGCGAATTCAGAAGGCATGATCACGTTCTTCCAAGAACGCATCTTCTTGCAGGGAGTCGCGGGATCGAAAGGCGCGAGTCCAAAGTGCTCATCCTTGGCCTTCTGGTCGCGCACATAGAACCATTTGTCCCTCCATCCCTGGACGGACTTGGTAAGCTTGATATCGAAGTAGGTGGCGGGTGGGTCAACGTGGATTCCGCAACCACCTACGTCATAAACTAAAGAGCCAGATACGGACTGACGCTTCAATTTAAAGATGTGCTTGAAAAGAACAAAGTGTGGCTCGATTCCGAGCCAGCACTCGCAGAGAGTGATGAAACAAGTGATGTGGAGGAGAGAATTTGGGGACAGCTGATGGAGCTGGAGCCCATAGAAACAAAGAAGACCCCAAAGAAAGGGGTGAAGAGGCAAGGAAAGACCACGAATGATGAAAGCAAGAAACATCACTCGATAACCAGCGAGAGGCACAGGAATGGTCTCACCGCTGGGGACACGCGAATCGGCGATTGCTGCAGAAATAACTCCGTCTTGGCGAAGAAGATGGAGATCCGACGCCTTGATGATAGAAGGGCGCCATGCGCCATTAGTCACGCGGGTGCCCACGACCTTATTCTTCCAAACGGCGGCGGCACTGGTGCCGGCAGCAGCGGAGCCACCTTTCTTCTTCGCTGCAGCGAGGGTGGCCACGGAATCAGCGACAACGCCTCCCTTCTTCTTCCCCATTGCATGGCGGCGATGAGAGTGAAGGAAGTAGCTTGGGAACGAACGGAGCTGGTCCAGCATCGTGGAGAAGATGGGCGCAGAGGAAAGCAGAAAAGCAAACGGCAATGGCGATGGTAGCAATGAAGAAAGAGCACAGATGGGAAATTACCGCTGCAGCATCGCTACTTAACCCCTGGGAGATGCAATCCAACGGCTGACAAAAACCCTATTGGACGCGTGGCACGCATCGCGTAGGACACGTGGAGAAGAGGAACCACGAACCGTCCCCCCACTTCTACCATTATGCGCGGAAATCGAGGAGGCACAGTTAAAAATAAGATTACGCACGCCCAGTCAAATCAAAGTCAGAAAGTGGGACCCACCGCTCGTCACGTCCCGTCAAAACCGCTCACGCGGGCAACTAAGGTCATACAAGCGTCAGCACTGACGTCACCAATGCTATGCATTGGAAAACTTTGACTATTTTAGTCCTTGCTGGAGTCTTCGACTCCACCAAGCACTTGGGGGCTACTCCCATAGGGAGCGCTGGCCACGCACCCTACGACTTTTCTTTTTCTTGTTGCAGGAACATGGACAATCACAAAAGCAAACTCAACCACTCGAAACACAGTTTTATTATGGACATGTGTTACTCCCATAGGGAGCGCCGGAAACAAGCAAGCAAAATATGACAGCAGTCGCGAAAATATTTTAGTACCTGCCAGAGTCATCGGCTGAAACAAGCAGGCAAAAGACGACAGAAGTCGCGAAAGTGTTTTAGTACCTGCCTGGGTCATCGACTGAACAAGCAAGCAAAAGACGACAGCAGTCACAAAAGTTCTTTAGTCCCTGCCTGAGTCTTCGACTCAACCAGGCACTCGGGGGCTACTCCCACAGGGAGCGTTGGTTGCGCACCCTATGATTATTTGTACAAAAAAGGGGTGTGTTGATAACATACACACTCGAAATTCATGGCGACACCACCTCATAATTTTTCCCTGCAAAGAGACTGCGTCTCCTGGGTTACCCGAATCGTCTTCGCGATGATAAAATTCGGATGCCGCGCCTACGGCGTGAAGATAAGACCTGAATAAGGCCTGGCAACGCATTTAACTGCGCACTACCAGAAATATACCCGTGCCTACAGGCACGATGAACATGCCTTGACGGACGCGTCAAGTGCTCACACCCATATAACTGGAATTCGACTCCTGTAAGACCTCCGCGGCCTGAGTCGAATTACACCAGCACTTTTCCAGATTCGAGTCCGGGGACTCGAATTCGAGTAGATTGCGTTGTTTCACCCTAAGGTGGTTAACTGATACCGATGCTTCGGTTATATCAGGCACGTATATCAACAATGCCTATGACACAAATACAAGCAATCGAAATGTAGTCATTTGGGCACTCAAAGGCTTCAAAAAGTCCCCAGTCGAATCTGCGATTCCACTGGACACTCGGGGGCTACTGACATGGGTATATCCTACAGGTACTCAAGCTTGGTATATACGGTCCAAATACATACAGGCCCACGGTGTCGCCAAGGCCCGGATGGAGGGACTCGAGTAACCTAGGGACTCTCGATTGCTTGAAAGACAAGAAGAAGCTAAAGATAGAAAGTTTGAAGGGGAAAACCCTAACTTGTAACCGACTCGACCTGCTACCTGAGACCTAGCCTATCTATATAAAGGCTAGGAGGGGGCGGCGAGGAGGACACACGCAACCCTAGTTTCCATAACCCTTGCCAGATTGCATCTGCGCACCATTGTAACTTTCGACTCCTTCGAAAATTCCACGAGCAGACAAGCAGGAGTAGGGACCTCTACAAGGCCTAAACCTGAGTAAATCCTTTGTCCCCTGTGTGCTTGTTTGCTAGCCAATAGATGTCTCCAGCGCTCCCTCCTTCTCCAAAACCCAAGTCCATAACAATGGGCATTGACGAGTTAAACCCTCGTCACTTGGCCTCTTTGGTTGCTCAAGAAGATCAAGTTGATGTGAACTTTATAATGGTAATGCTTATGGAAATTCCTACAAGAATAATAGAAGTGCAACTTCTGAACTTGAAGTTATGCTTAAAGATTTTATTAGTAAACAAACTGCTTTCAAGAAAACTATTGAGGAAAAACTCTATAATGTTGAAAGAAATATAACATCATTGTCTGAAGCATAATCTTCTTTGAATAAAATGGCTGCTAAATCTGAAACTATTGAAAATCCTTTTGCTGATGCTCATGCCATACAAGTAAGAATTGATGAAAATGTTAGACTATTAGCTGAATTGCATGCTAAGTGGGAAAGATAAGATTAAATTGCTATAAATATTAGTATTTCTACTATCACTACCACTAATGTTGATGTTAGTAAACCCAATGGAACCTTTTCTAATAAAAATGCTGAAATTCTTCGAAATATGGGAAACAATAGCTCTACTACTTTAGATGGTAATTATGATTTTGATCTTGATGGTTGCAATATCTCTAAAGTAATTATGTTCCTATAAAAGCTTGCTAAAAGTCCTAATGCTAGTGCTATGAATATGGCCTTTACAAAACACATTACTAATGCTCTCATAAAAATTAAGAAGAAAAGATGAAACATAAAGCTTCTATTCCTATGAAATTAGAAGATTGTTGGGAACCCATCATTAATATGAAAGTGAATGATTTAATCTCAAAGCTTTATGTGATATTGATAGTAGTGTTTCTATTATGCCTACAAATATTTATGAAATTCCTGATTTGCCACCATTGGAAGATTGTTATTTCAATGTCCCACTTGATGATAATGCTAAAAAGAAACTCATGGGGAGTATTAATGATTTTCTTATTATGGTTAACAATGCCTATGTCCCTGTTGATTTCTATGTTTTGGATGTTGAATGCAATGCTTCTTGTCCTATTACTTTGGGAAGACCTTTTCTTAGAACTGTTGGTGCCATTATTGATATGAAAGAAAGCACCATTAAATATCAACTCCCACTCAAGAAATGTATAGAACACTTCCCTAAGAAAAGAGAGAAGATTCCTTTTGCCTCTCCTATTAAAACAAAATTTTCTCTTAATGCTTCTTCATTTGAGAATACTTGATTCTTTTCTTGCTTCTTATGCCTAACTTAAAAGCGTTAAAGAAAAGTACTTATTGGGAGATAACCCAAAAGTTTTAGTTGAGTCTTGGAAGTTATTTCTTCAGTAATAACCTATTCTTATTATTTTTGTGTGGTTTTTGTGCTAAGAGTAACCTCTAATGAGAGAAAAGTAATGTTTGGGAAAGTTGCTGTCCCGAAATAGATTTTGTGCTTCGCTGTAAAAATTCATGAAAAATATCTGTACATCGGTTTGAGCTGTAAATTTTTGTGCTTCTGCCCCAGGTTGTTATCCAACTTTAGTTAGTTCAAAACTTTTCAATTTGAGCAACATAAGGTCTTCGAAAAAATTGATTTTTACCTGCTGTTTTGTTTTGACAGATTTCTGCCATTATTTACATTTGCCTCTTAATCTCTTTCTCTTTGAGTTCTCATTGATCATTTGAACTTTTTAAAGGAAGTGCTACTGTAGCTTGTGTTTTAATGGAAGTTTTACTTGTGTTGAAACTGAACCAAAAGATTTATTATCTTGAGTACACTAATGTTGCTAATGAAGATTGTGTGAAGTTTTGTATGAAGGAAAAATTTCAGGTGTAAGGGAAAAATGATGTAATGAGATGAAAAATGGACAAAAGATCAAGCTTGGAGATGCCACCCGTGTCACCCCAAGAAATATTCAAGAAGTACAAGCGTCAAAGATTGGGGATGCCCAAGGCATCCCCTTCTTCATCAATAAAAATCTCAGGTTTCTTCCAAACACTTCATTTTATTGTTTCATGCACAATTGTGTTGTTCTTGGAGCGTCTTTGTTTTCATTTTTAGTTTTAGTTTGCTTGAATAAATTGGTTGGACCCCCTCATACATGCATTAGTTTTCAAATAAAGTTGATTTGGATTGGAAAAGAGTAGTAAAGTTCATGCTTAAGTGGTAAAAAGGAGCTTGTTTTTGACTGTGGCATAGACTTTATCATGTCATGCTTGATATTGTTTTGGCTTTATGCTTAGTGATCATTTCTGTAGCATGACATGTTATAAACAATTGAGATTGCTTAATGTGCCTTGAAAGAATCATGCGTTGTTTTAGCATATTAAAGAATGATATTGTGGTATTCTCCTTTGATGCTTTATTTGGGTTGACTTGGCGCATGCTCACACAATGTTAAGACTATCCCAAGTCACCATAACCTCTATGATCTTTAGTTTTCGACTTGTAATATCACCAATGCTTTAATTAATAATGTTTTGTCGCTTTGCATGATTATGGCCATTATTGCTCTCTTAGTTGGTCGCTCCCAGTCTTTTGCTAGCCTCCATACCAAGTATGAGTTCCAGTCATGCATCCAATTCCAAATAAAACCAAGTTATTCCAAAGAGTCCACCATACCTACCTATTACCATTTGCTATTCCAAGTATAGTCATGTTTTTATCTACCTTCCGAGTTAAACTTGTTATGTGAAAATTAGTGATTAAAGCTCTCACGAACTTTATGGCACACTTTACTTTTCTTGCCCCTAATAAACTTGAATCATTGTGTCATCTATGTTGTATATGCTTGCACTTATATGTTGGGAATTAGCAGAACCATGCTGTCATGAGGAACGCTTTCAACATTGTACTTGTACATTGTACCCAGTTGACATCATGCTCTTTTGTTTATAGATGTCGTCGGTGTGAAATAAAAAGGGAGCTTGTAAGTCCATGGAGTTATGTATGTGTGTTAGAGAAATGCCTGGGCTGCTAACCTAAGCCATGCCTAATCATGGTGGAAACTTGCAGCATCACCATAGTGAGCAATCTATGAAGCATTCTTCTTATAAAAAAAGAGACAAAGATTGAGCAAAAGAGAAAAAAAAGAGATGAGAAAAGAGGAAAGAGAGAAAAAAGCACCATTTTCCCATGGTAAATAAGAAGATTGCTGAGATGTTTATTATCTACTTGCCTTGTCATTTTGATTATGGGATAGCTCCTGTATCATGTGCAAGGGGTACCCCGTTGGTGGTTCTCTATGATACACATGTACTTACTATGATAAGAACTTACCGGTAACTAAACTTGAGTATCATGAGGAGTGGCCCTCATATTCAAGGGACATGAGATTGCCAACTTATACTTTGTCAAGCATATACTCCATAGTTTGTTCACTTTAACCTTAATCACTTCAAGATGCTTATGATAGGGGAAATGAGAGCTGAAAGCTAATAAGTACCATAATTTTTGGAAAGCTCTTTATGAGACTTGAATCCCTGCTTCCTTCTATGAAGGCCTTTCTTTTACTTTTATGTTGAGTCTCCATATTTTACCTTTATGCACCTATTAAGAGAGCATAGTGGCCATTCTTAGTTTAATGTGCATTGTCCCAGGACTTATTGATTGATGCATAACTTTGATATTGCTCGTTCTTAAACTATTTGTATCTAGTCACCCTTATGAACTTTGAAGGTGTCCTATGCATTTATGTTTGCTACACTATGAGGGACAAGCTGAATACCATTCTCATTATGTTTTCTTTATGTGAAACAAACAAACGTCTTTCAAAGCATTGTTATTCATGAATCTTTTGTTTGTACCTTTTCATGCTACAACATAGTTGCTATGTCTTATTGTTAGAACTATATCTTTCATGCTATGTTAAAGTACTATGATCCCAGCTATCAATGTTTTACAAATACTTTGATCAAGATTATGATGGTGCATGTCATCTAAAAAATTATTCTTTCTCTTTATCACTTACCTACTCGAGGACGAGCAGGAGTTAAGCTTGGGAATGTTGATACGTTGCAAACATATCTATAATTTTTGATATTCCATGCTTGCTTTATATCTACTTTCTTATGTTTTGTCCACACTTTGGAGTATTTTTATACACTTTCTGGGACTAACCTATTAACAAGATGCCACAGTGCTAGTTGCCTGTTTTTTCTATTTTTGGTTCCAGAAAAGCTAGAAAATGAATATTCTTGGAATTGGACGGGACAAAAATCCAAAGTCAATATTTCACCGAGGGGAACACGGAGCCAGAAGACGAGACGGAGAGGGGCCATGGGACGGCCACACCACCTGGCCGCGCGGCCAGGCCTGGACCGCGCCTGGGGGTGGTGTCGCCGCCTCAGGCACCCCCTCGGCCTCCCCTTTCGCCTATAAGAAGACTCCGATACAGAAACCATAAGTACCCGATAAAAATTCCACAAAAGAGTCTATAGCCACCACCATATCCATCCTTAGATCAGGAGGGATCTGAAGCTCTTCCCGGCACCCTGCCCGAGGGGAGAGATCACCCTGGAGGCCTTCTTCATGACCATGCCTGCCTCCAGTGTGATGCGTGAGTAGTTCCCTGGACTACGGGTCCATGTAGTAGCTAGATGGTTGGTTCTTCTCCTTTGTGCTACCATGTTTAGATCTTGTGAGCTCCGTTCATGATCAAGATCATCTATTCATAATCATACATGTTGTGTTTGTGGGGATCTGATGGATATTGAGATGCTATTTTAGATTGATTATTGATTCTATCATGTCTATGTTATTTGTGATCTTGCATGCTCTCCGTTGTTAGTAGCTATCTTGGCCAAGTAGATGCTAGCAACTCCAAGAGGGAGTATTTATGCTCGATAATGGGTTCATGCCTCTAGTAATCTGGGGAAGTGACAGAAATCTCTAAGGTACTAGATGTGCTGTTGCTACTAGGGAGAAAACAACAATCCTTTGTTCATAGAACAATCGTATTGTTTACTTTACACACTTTTCTTAATGCAATTGTCTATTGCTTGCAACTTAATACTGGAGGGGGTTCGGATGATAACCTGAAGGTGGATTATTAGTCATAGATGCAGTTGGATTACGATCTATGTATAATGTTGTAATGCCCAATCAAATCTCATAGGAGTCAAGATGATTAGTATATGCATGTATGCTTTCTAGGTATCTGTCAATTGCCCCGCTGTAATTTGTTCACCCAACATGTCATCTATCTTAAGGAGAATCCCCACTAGTGAACTATGGACCCCGGTCCTTTCTTTTACCATCAATCTACAATCTATTATGTACTGTTTTCTGTTTACTTTCTGCAAGCAATTACTATCTTCCACACAATATGTTTAATCCTTTGTTTTCAGCAAAACCAGTGAGATTGATAACCTCACTGTAAGTTGGGGGCAAAGTTCTGTGGTTGTGTTATGCAGGATTCCAAGTTGGAAACAACACCTTGGAGGTGTTTCCTTGCTCCTACTGGTTCGATAACCTTGGTTTCATAATTGTGGGAAAACTTGATGTTGTTCTCATCATACCTTCCTCTTGGGGTTCCCCAACGAGCTCGAATATATTTTGAGCCATCAACCACCTTACATGGACAATGTCCCAACAGGGGATCTCAAACCTTTCCGTCCACCCGTGGTAAAAAAGACGAATTTCTGCCAAATCGGTAGGAAGTGGGTCAGATATGAACTATAGGTACATGATCTGATGCTCATGACTTTTTACAAAAATCATTTTTAGGTTTACAATGTACTATTTCATCAGAGATCTAATGCAAGTTTAACGAGGCTCAGCCGCGAGCTCAGAATCTTCATGCCCGTCGTTTGACAAAGTTTGACGATAGTTTAAAATGGGCATAAAAATTTCAAAAACGCTCGAAACAATGTGAAACCTTCGCTGGTGTCATATTGTGTGACATAGTTGGAAGGAAAAATATCAAACTTGCTATATAGATTATGTCTCAAAAAACCTTCACAAAATCACCTATCTCATTCGAGGTTTCCTGGCTTTCGGATCAAATGACCAATGTTATGGCTACAATCAAGGCATAGTTTGTGATAATGTGCCTATATTGTGCATTCATGTGCATCAGGGGATGACGAACAATGTTGCAGGAGGAAGTTTTCCTTTTCATCGCACCAAAAAGCCATTTTCCATTTTCCGAGCGCAAAAAAGGGAGGTCTTCTGAAGCAACCACCAAATGGTTAATTCAAAATGCCACCACCCCATTTTTCAAAAATACTATACCACCTTACATGGACAATGTCCCAACAGGAGGATCTCAAACCTTTATATCCACCCCTAATGAAAAAGACAAATTTCTGCCGAATTGGCAAGAAGTGGGTCAAATATGAACTACATGTACATGATATGATGCTCATGATTTTTTACAAAAATCATTTTTAGGTTCACAATATGCTATTTCATCAGTGATCTAATGCATGTTTAGCGAGGCTCAGCCCCGAGCTCAGAATCTTCATGCCCGTCATTTTGACCATAGTTTGAAAAAGGCATAAGAAATTAAAAAACGATTAAAACAATGTGACAAGGTTCATCAATAATTTTTAGGTTCACACAATTATATAGATGTCATATTTGGATTCCTCTCATTTTTCTGATCGATTTAGACATTTTATTTGTTGAATTTCGATTTATGGATTTAAATATATGAATTATTCCATATTAAATAGAAAAAGGCAAAAAATAAAATCATTTTATTTTTTTATTTGGATTCAAGATTATTATTACTTATTCATTGTTGTCTACTTAAATAATTGTTTGGAATCTAAAACCGAGATGTGTGACATCATGGTCCAAGAGTTAATATGATTGATATGAAAGTATTATCGACCTGGTATGATTTCTTTCTCGGAAGCTCATTCGGAAGGAACGAAGAAGTTAAGAATGCTAGGGCTAGAGTAGTGTTAGGATGGATGACCGAGGGGGGAGTATGATTATGAGTGCAATTTGATATAATATTAATCATAGTTAGGGTTAAAATATCCTATATGAGATTAACGAGTAAAAAATATTCTAAAAAGTTTGAAAAACAATTGATTTTTTTGAAAAGGCAGCCTCTTTGCCGTGTTGGATTTATGGGCGACACACGGCAAATAATAGACACCGTCATCTCCACGGGAACCATCATATCACTTTACTTTGTCGTGTCTATGTGATAAGATACACGACAAAGGCTTTGTTGTGTCTTTTTTAGAAAACACACGGCAAAAGGCCTTTCCCATCGCCAATGTTGCCGTGTATTTTTTTCCATGTGCTTATACACGACAAAGTCTTTGTCGTGTTCCAGGGATCCTTTGCCATGTATTTTGCACACACGGTAAAGAAGTTTTCTCCCGTAGTGATGCCACTAAGAAGTGAAATATATGTACATGTTGTATGCAAGGAACCACCTCCTAACCTATCTCTTCGCCGACTCCTCCCTAAGGGAATCTCCATCGGGCCGGCCCATTTCATACACGAGAGGTGTCCTAATCGGTCCGAGGATACAAAAATAGTCTATTTTGGCCTCGATCTGGCTGATGCCCATCTCCTTGGCCATCTGCAGCCCATGGAGTAGGGCTTTGTATTCAAACATGTTGTTTGTGACCGTGAAGTGGACCTACAACATGTAGTACAGCTTATCCCCTTTGGGTGATACGAGGACTATGTCAGCCTCGAGCCATCAACCATCTTTGAGCCGTCTAAGTACATTTTTTAGTAGAGTGTGTCTGGCTGCCGAGCTATCTCTTGTGACTCGGTCCAGACGTTGACGCAGTCGGCTAGTGCGTGGGACTTTATCGCCCTTCGTGGCTCGTAGTTGATCGTGTGGGTCACCAATTCGATGGACCAATTTTCCACCCTTCTAGTTGCTTCTCTATTTTGGTGTTGTCACCGATGGGAGCGGTGCTTACAACGGTTATTTCGTGCTCTGGAAGTAGTGACGCAGCTTTCGGGCTGCCATATAGACACCATAGAGCAGCTTTTGGCAATGGGGGTATCTTTATTTTGACTCCGTGAGCACTTCGCTCACGTGTACACATGCCTTTGCATGCTTTGTGCTTTTCCTTCCTCGTTGCATTGACTACCGTGACAATGCTTATGACGCAGTTAGTTACCGAATGTATAGCAGCATGGGCTCTCTCAGGAGAGGTGCTTCCAAGATCGAGGCGGTTGAGATCATCTTTTTGGGATCCTCGAACACTTCGCCGGATGACTCGTTCTAGATGAACTTTTCCATATTTTTGAGAAGCTTATATAGTGGCAACGCCTTTTCTCCCAATCGAGAAACGAATCGGCTAATCGTAGCTATATAGCTGGCGACACACTAGACGTCTCGCAAACAGCCGGGCTGCTTCATGTTTACGATGGCGTCAATTTTATCGGGGTTGACTTTGATGCCTCTCTCCCAAACAATGAAGCCGAGTAACTTCCCGATGGTGACGCCAAATACGCACTTAGACAGGTTAAGCTTCATCTTGTACCATCATAGGTTGGCGAATGTTTCGTGTAAGTTGGTGATTAGATCACCTATCTTTTGTGACTTAATGATGATGTTGTTGACATACACATGTACATTTCATCCTATTTGTATGTGTAGAAAGATCTGCATACATCTTTGGTACATAGCACCAGCGTTCTTTAATCTGAAAGGCATGGTGACGAAGCAAAATGCTCCATATGGCATGATGAATGAGGTCTTTTCTTGGTCCTCAGTCGCCATTCTGATCTGATGGTAGCCTGAGTAAACATCCAGAAAACAGAGCGAACGTGAAGGGTCCTTGGGGCAGGCTTTGTTCCAGCCCATGTAATCGATACACATGCACCAAGTTCCATTTTTCTTGACCACCAAGGCTGGATTAGACATCCATTCTGGATGGAATACTTCGATGATGAACCCAACAGCTAATAGCCGGGCGATTTCTTCACCGATTGTGCGACACCGTTCGTATGAGAATCGCCTGAGCGGCTATTTTACCAGCCGCGTCCCTTAGTTGATGTTGAGCTTGTGCTCAACAAGCTCCCTAGGGACACCCGGTATGTCAGATGGCTGCCATGCAAAGATTTCTCTATTCTCACTGAGGAACTCGATAAGTGCGCTTTCCTATTTGTTGTCAAGGTGGCCACCGATTTCCGTTGTCTTTTACGGATTTCCCTCCTCCAGCGCGTGACATCCTAGGCTGACTCGAAACTTTTGCCGGCTACTTTAGCTGGCCTTTTGGAGAGAGTACCATCCTTAACCGCTAGCTCGGCGAAGACTGACTGACCTCTTTTGCATTCGGCGGCCTTAACCAGGTCGTCGTTTATTGTGATGACTCCTTTGGGCCCTGACATCTTCAGCTTGAGGTATATGTAACAAGACCATGCCAAGAATTGGGCAAAGGCGGGTCGTCCGAATATGCAGTAGTACAGGCTTTTGCAATCCACCACTTCAAAGTAGAGGATCTCTTTGTAGAAATTTTCTTTCTGCCTAAGGCAACACTGATGTCGATTCTTCCCAAGGGCTTGGACGACTTTCCTGGCACTATGTCGTGGAAATTCGTTTTGGACGGCTGTAGCCATGACTTGAGGATGTTTAGCCGCTCGAAGCTTTCTAGGTACATGGCGTTGATGTTGCTGCCACCATCCAACAACACCTTGGAGAGTCAAAAACCATTGACCTGCGGGGCGACGACTAATGGTAGTCAGTCCGGATCCTCCACTAAGGCTGGATGATCCTTGCGGGTCCACTGGATGTCCTGCTTTGACCATTCCAAAAAAAGGTACTCTAGGTACTGTGGCGTTGACAGCGTGATCAGTGCGCCTTTCCTCATATTTATCCACCGTAGTGAAATATCTGGAGGTCGGCGAGATCTTCTGCTAGGTTGTCCACCTTCGTGTTTGATACTAGTGAAGAAGATATGCCCTAGAGGCAAATAATAAATGTGTTTATTATCATATCTCATGATACCGATGATCAGATCTCGGACAAGTCTTGTATCGAATAACAAAGGGAATTGGATATATCATTTAAGGTTCGACACGAAGGTGATTCGTGGAGTGCATGGGGTCATTATGGACATCTCGATCCCGCTATTGATCATTGATTGGAGATCACATTGAGCATGTATGTGACATTCCCTAACCATAGGGAAACACACTTAAGGGCATTACAAGGCTTAGAGATCTTTCTGTAAGATGGAATCATAGAAGAGAGAGAAACCAGAATCGTTTCGAAAAGATACGAAGTTGTTCGGAGAAAGAAAGAAAGGAAAAGACCGAAAGGTGTTTCGAAGAATTGGCAATTTATAATATGCATTTATTATATGTTAATTATGAATTAATATATAATAAATAAATATTTAAATTGATATTTGAGGGCAACTTCCTCAACAGGGCCAAAACCCTAGAGGGAATTGGCCCAGGAGGAAGCCACCCGAAAAAGGGACAGCAAAAGACACTAAATAGCCAATATTGGGCTGATTTGGCACAACCCATGCGGGCGGACAGGCGTTGGGCACAACACGAGCAACATTGTAACACCCTCGAATCGGCCCTATGCAGATTTTAGCGCTTCCCGCCAAACCCGCATAGAAACGATTCAAGGACGCCCACCAGCCACTTTCGTGCGGGTGGAAAACGAAGTAATACCATTACACAATAGTTCACGATGGAACCCACAACACATATATATACAACAATGACTCCATGAGTCAAGAATACAGATATACTATAGAAAGATCCAAATCACCTTGAAAACGATAGAGCATCCGACTATGGACAAGATGCAAATGGGGCTAAGAGCCCTGAAGAATAACCAATGGCGTCCATAACCCTGCCCAGGCCAAGCCAGAAGGGTAACCCTGCTAACAACATCGATCTCAAACCTGCTAAAACAAAAGGGGTGCCGACAAAGGGCAGAGGAAAAAGAGGAGCGTCAGTACTGAGGCCAGTACACGGCGAGGCTAGAATTCGGCGGCTCTCGCCTACATAGGTATGGTGGACTGAAGCGGCAGCGAAGCATGCACTAAACAACCTATAGAGACTCGATAAACTGTTGGCTATTAGAGAGAGATAAGAAAGAACTATTCGGAACCAACCTTATACTAACACCAATCATACCCATCCTGGTATTCTCCCTCGAGACCAAACGAGGAAGTCAAACCGAGGAACTCACACAGTTGGCAGTTTTATTCATTCCATTATAGTTGAAGCACTTACTAGTCAGATATAGATAGCATGAGTCATCCTGATAGCATAAGTAGTGGGCAGTTTTAGTTAACCATTCAGTTGTAGTTGCAGTACTTACTAGTCAGATACAATTAGCATGTGACATCCCAAACCCAGCAGTTGTTGGCACTTTTATTTCATTCCATTGTAGTTGTGATACTTACTAGGCAGGTATAACATGACACGATACACCCTAGTTCCACCAGTTGTTGGCACTTTTATTATCCATTCCATTGTAGTGGAGCTGATTACTAGTCACATATTAAGTCAAATTTATAGCACTATTTTAGTTATGCTTGTCTATGATCGAGATACTGTGCTCCAAGTCGTCCATAACCGCAGACACGGCTTTCAGAAAGATTTACCCTGCAGGGGTGTACAAATAGCAACACACACACGATCAACCTCGGAAAAACCAACTCAAAACCCAACGAGGCTTTCACGACAAAGCAATCACAGGATTCATGAAATATTTCAGGGGGCCACCCCACTAAGCTACCCGCAACGAAGTTGGCCGGCTCCGGAACGGACCCAGGGTTTGTGACGACCTGTAAACGACTGGGAACCCAAAAGTGTGACTGGGCTTGTCGATACCGCGAAAACATGGCACGATCCAAAACAGTACAGGTGCTCCACGGACAATCTTAAATAAAGCGGTAAAGCATGGCATAAGTACATGATAGTAATAAAGCCCCAAACTAGTTTGTGGCTCCAAGAAATAAGAAATGAATCAAGCTCTGGCTAAGGGGGATTCATAGACTCTCCCGTATGTGGATAGTGCGAATAGTCAAGGAACAGGTATCAAGTACTCGGGGCCTACGGGACACAAGTGAGCGTGGAAGAACCAAATATTAGCTATTGCCCACCGATGCCTCTGCATTAGTTATATCTATTCCTAGCAATTTAATAGTTGTATTTAAAGTCATGATCATCTCCACCAATAAGCATGTGCCAACCTTCCAACAACGGTGGAACAACAACGACGCGAAGCAGCACTTGAGTAAGCAACTATGACACGCAAGGCCGACTATCTATCAAACAACAGGCAATAGTATGTGTCCAAGGCAATATAGAGGCTGCAGAGAATATAAATGTTGCACGGAAACTAAAGCATCGCAACACGAATAGCAATAGATCAACAGGAGGAAGTAAAGACTATAAATGCAAAATAGGTAGAAAGGGGGAGATGCTCGCCTGGGAAACATAGCCGATGGTTCATTATCCGAAGAACTTGTCGAATCTCACAACATCTCATCGTCCTATCCGGGAAGAAGCAAAACACTAGAAGAAACACCGGATGCACTATTTAATACTACGGCAGAAGATCGGGCATGATTATGATATGATGCATGGCATGGCAAAGATGCGATGCAACTAGGTAATATTAAGCGGAACCAGGATCCCGATAATTAATTAAGAGGTTCATGTTGTTTAGATACCCCGCAATTTAAATGTTGTATTAAAAAGGCAAAACATGGTATCGATTCACTACACAAGTTTAAATAGAGGCAATATAAGACTAGAATCGCCTACATATAGCCTCCATATTTAATTATTAGATGAATTGACATAATGCCCCAAACCCCATGATGAGATGCGAGCATGAACAATTTAATATGCAACCATTTATATAGATGTCAATTTATAAAATAGGACTCGGATAAAGGGGTCACACATTGACGTTTGGCAATCTTGGTTCGATGTGGTTCAGGTTCGGTCTCGCCGGGATCGGTCTTCGACTTGGTCTCAACCATCAGGTCCGGGAAGGAGATCTTGTCGAGGGTCTTCAGGGTTTGGTCTTCAAGGTTCCGCGTTGGCGATCTTGTCGGTGCAGAACTTGGGTCTCGATATCGGTAGTTCTCGGAACCATCATCATATCCAAGGAGGCCTTGTCGTATCTTGTCACCTCACGAGTACACGGCTTCGATGCAGATCTTGTGGTCGGTCTTGGACAATGGGAACAACGGGATCGAACACGGAGCACCAACTGCTCGGATCGTGCAAACCCACGAACAAACTTGTCACTCAGAAACGATAGCTTGAACCTGTAGAACATGTTGCTTGAGGGGCGAAGTGCTTGCACTACCCGCGAACATCACCAGGAGCCAACAGGGGTGCGTGCCATACGGCAGGCAACAGAGACGCGGCGAGCCGAGAAGCTGGAGGACGACGCGGCACTAAGACGCGTGCAGGTGAGGCCGATGGCGGCCGGTGTTGTGGTGGCCAGACGGCGCAGAACGATGCAGGCGGTGGGGCTCAGCAGTGGAGCCGGGGCGAGGCCGAGCTGCAAGGGCGGCCGACCCGCAGCAGAGGAGGTGCGCGCGGGGTTGGGGATGGAGGCACATGCGGCTGCTGCGATGGCGTGATGGCGCGGTCGACGGCGGCCACGGGGTCCGACGATGAAGCGGTCGGCGGCGCTCTGCTCGCTGGGGAGGCGGGGTGAAGACAGAGAGCAGCGGGAGAGGAGCTTGAGGCGAAGGACGATGGCTCAGGGAGGAGAGGTCGAGGCCGGCGAACGGCGGCGCGCGGTCCAGCGAGGTCGCGCAGAGGGCGAGCTTCAGCAGAAGGCGACCGCGAGGCAGAGAGCGGCGACGGCTGCTACGGGCGAGGCACGGACGGAGAGGAATGGGATGCGGCAGTCGCGCTCCAGGGGGCTAGGGCGGCCAGAGGTGGCGACCGGCACGGGAGAGGGCGCCGCGGGAGGCGGGAGGAGCTCGGGCGGTCTCGCGCGCGGCTCAACGGGGCAAGGGCGACGACGACGCTCGAGTGGAGAGAGTAGAGGCCGAGGTCGTGCGGTAGGGGAGGAGGCGCACGGTGGGGCGGCGGAGCACCAGCGGGGCGGACGACGAGGTTCACCGGGCGGCCGGTGCACGGGCTCGCAGGAGGGCGACGGGGCTCTGGCGAGGATCGAGGAGAGGGGATCCCGTGGGGGTAGGTGGGGTGCGGGGCGAGCGGGGCCAGCGCGTGAGGGGCGCGTCAGGTGGATGGAGGCGTGGTGAGGCTAGGGTGCGGTCCACGTGGGCGGGGGTGGTGGTAACGTGCGGGATGACAGGCAGTTGACCGCGTGGTTCGCGGGCGAGCAGCCTCTGCGTGCTGCGTACGCTCGCGTGCGTGTATCACGGGAGCGTCACGAGCGAGCGGTGCGGTGGCGTGTCGGTGGGGGTGGGGCCAGGTCGCGGCGGAGGTCCCTAGGCAGGGTCAGGTGTGGAGCAGGGCTGGGGTGGTGTGCGTGGTGGGGTGGGTAGAGCTGGGTGGGGCGCGCGCGAGTGGTGCTGCCTGAAGTTGGCGGCGGGGTGAGGGAGAGAGGGAGGAGGCGGTTAGGGTTGGGTATGGACTAGTTTTAGGGTTCAGAGGTGGCCGGCCGGGCTTTCAGGCCTGGCGGGCTGCCTCCCCAAAAATAATCTAAATATTTTATTTATTAAAAACGAGGCTTTTGTAATCCGTTTTTAGACAAAACAAAATAATCCGGAGAACCGGGGTTTTTGATTTGAAATTAAAGACGGGGTATTTAGAAAACAAAGGCTTTCTGAAAATAGTTTTAGGCAAAACCATGCATGATGACAAGACGATGCTCAAATGCAATGTGACATGATGACATGAGCATGCGGTCATGATGATGCACCAAAATAAAAATAACACGCGATTTTCTAGTAGTGGTTTTAGCGGGGTGCTACAAACATCCAACTGGCGGCCGCACGCGGGATGCCGCTAGCCGGCCCAACACGAGCGCAGGGGCGCGCTAGTGCGAGTGGGTGAGAGGGCGCACGGTGGGCCGCGCCAAAGGCCCACCTAGCCACAGCTCCCCACCGCCTCGTCGCCTTAGGCCACTGAGCGAGCTGTGTGCGCGGGTGGCCAGCCCACCCGCTGGGCACTGATGCCGCTGGTGCTGGGCTGCCCGCGGGGCGCGGGTGCCGGCTCACCCAGCCATGCGCTAAAGGACGCCGCCATTGTGAGATGTTGCTGCTTGCTGGGCCGCTCCGCGGGTGGCCCAACCGGGTGCACCAGCTGGCCCAGACGGCCAGCACCCGCTTTTCTCTATTCCTTTGTCGTTTATTAGTCCCACATGGGAAACCTTTGGTGGTGAGTACCTCTACTCCACCTATATAAAAGGGTGCCCATGGCAGGGATTAAAACATACCAATCCAGATATTCTCTAAGGTACTTTTCCTTAGAGAATCCCTCTCTCTCATTGTCTTTGCGCTGGCATGGTCCAAGAGAAGGACTGCACACACAAAGCGAACACCGCTGTGGCACACCGTTGTGCTGCAGGGATTCTGGCCAGGAGATCTACTTTCGCAACCTCGGCAGGGATCAGAGCCCCGGGGTCGTTGTCTTGCATCGTATGTGTGCGATAACTCGGGAGAGCTACCATTAGTAGAGATCGGACCGTCGTGCGAGGACCTGGACAAGGGGTGATGTGCGAGGAGCTGCATGACCTTGAGGTCAGACGGGAACGACTATATTGTTCACGCTCCCGCATGATCGTAATGCGCTTATGATCTACAAGGGTATGTTACCATTGTCTTTCTCCGTTACTGCATTACTTCTTAGATAGATCTTGGACTTTCAAGGCGTTCTAAATTAGTAAATTTTTGTTTTTTCTGGCACGGAACCCCTTCAACTGGGGTGATATCGAATCACCGAATGTAGCCCAGAATCGACACTCTTTCAGCAAATGCTTGGCGAGGTGCTTCGGTGTGGTATGTAGCCGGGACGACGGGTTCTCCATTTCCTTTGGAGAATAGTCTTGAGCCATCATTAACTCCCAGCCAGCAGCGTCTGAGGCGTAAGCTGGTGGTGGGGGAGGATCGCCTTGCGTAACCTCTCCGGCTATGATGACGCCCACCCTAGAGCTATCTATGAGTCCGGAATCAACTTGTATGTTGGAGCCGTAGCTACCCTCGTGGGTTTGTGCAAAAATGCAATAAGCGTCGGCATCCTCTTCGAGTGTCCCATCATTTTGTCCGGCTTTCATAGCCACCGGCCTAGATTTCCACATAGCTTAGTCTTTGAGCAGGTTCGTGGACTTCTTAGTCGGCATGCTGTGTGATTTGCACAGCTAATTCTCCATGATTTCTGCAGTGTGCTCACTCTTTTGGCGTTGTTTCTTGTAGCCCTGTTTTCCGTCATTTCGGGCGTCGTTGTCAACTACCTGGGAGTTGTCGTTACCTCCCTTTTTTTGTTATGTGGGTGGGTTATCTTTCTTAGGCGGGTTATCCTTTTTGGAATCTTTGTCCTTGGCGGACTTTCCCTCATCATCGGATTTTACTTTTGTTCTGTCCGAAGCGGCGTACTTGATGACTATGTCAACTAAATCCCTGACTTTCTACAGCATGCTTCTAGCGAATTTCTCAACGAGGGGCAGGAACCGGCATGTTCTCCTGAATGCCCAGCATGCGGCCTCCTCGCTGACATCAGTGGCGATGTTGTATAACTCGGTTCCTAATCGGTTCGCCCTTCTTTTGGTGATAGTCCTCGATATCTTCAGTCGAAGTCGGGCGCTTGTACAAACCTTTGAAGTTCATGATGAATACACGCTCCATCTCCTTCCAGTAATGTATACTGCTTCGTGGTAGTCCTTGGATCCACGTGCGCACTCTGTCTTTCATCATAAGCGGGAGATAGCGGCACAATATCATCTCGATGTTGTCTTGGTGGACATCGCAATCTTGTAATCCTCTAGCCAGTTAGCCAGATTGGATTTTCCATTGTATTTTGGCACGTCCCACGGGTTTTTGAATTTCTCCGGGAACCTTTCGCACATCACCTCATTCGCGAAGCACTTTGGGCCAACTGTGGATCCACGAAGATCGTCGAGGACTTCCCTTAGATTGCGACCCCGTGAGCTCGTGTTGCGCGCTTCACGATTGTCGGTGAGCGTGTGTCGTAGATCAGAAACCTCCCTGGACCATGTCGGGTGTTCCCTTTCTCTCTCCTGGTTGCACCAAGCGTTACTCGACGCTTCTTGGTCGCTACGTCAGTTAGCCGCATGAATCTAGGGTGGCCATGGATGACTTTTGGATGCCTTCCCTAGCCCTGCTACGTGATCACTAGTCGCTAGGGAGAGTTCTTCTTGTTGCACAACAACCATGTCAAGTAATTTCAACGCCCGTGGAATCTTAGCCGATTCGACATCTTCGCCGGTTACCTGCAACCCCTGGACCACAGCTTTAGCGGCCACCAGGTTATGGGTGGGTGTTGGGTAATGTCCATCTGGCAGAGTTGTCCTAGCCAGAGGTCGCTGTAGCGGTGGAAGATTCGTCACATCGCCGTTCGTCGAGGCACCGGCTACTCCGGTAGCCGGCTCTCCCTGTCTTGCTGATGCGTTGGCTCTTGCAGTTGTTTCCACAGCCGGGACCTCTGCTCCACGCGTGTTGAACAAAGCGGTGGACCACAGTGTTGCTGGCCTAGCCCGCCGGGTCTTATGAATGTATGCGAAAGCCATCCAAATTTCAGCCTGCCTGCTTTTCAGCAGCTCTTGTTCGAGATCGAGACGTCGCCTATCGGCTTCGAGGTTCTCTCTCTACTGAATGAGCGTAGATCGATACGTATCGATTTCTACTACTCTAGCTGCTGCAACGTCCACTGATACTGGAGTAGTCAACAGATCATTAGGTGGCACGGTCCGTCCATGAAAACGCCGACCTCGTTGGTCTCACCTCTAGAGATGGGACCATAGTATTCTTCCAATCCATTGCCGAGTGTGTCGTCGAGCAATGGATAGATCGAGTCGTAGTAGCCGACACTCTCTCCACTAAGGATACCCGACTCATCGACGAGGGCTTCATTGTCCGTATTTGAGCCAGTGATTCCTTCCGGATCTGTGTCAACGTAATCGATGAAGATATCGATGGAGCCGACCGGAAGGACATCACCGCCAATCACCTAGCGGGCCGCTGGTGTCCATGTTGCCCCGTCTACGATGTTGAGGCTTCCGAACTTGATGAATAAATCGACGGCGATAGTCGAGCCGTTGGCCCCACGGTGGCCCCCAAATGACGTGGGAATACCATGACGGGTACCATTGCGAGAGGGATTGGAGATGCGGGACGCAGCGACATTGGATGAATCGGGAACGAGATTGGTACACGCGATTTACCCATGTTCGGCTCCTCACTCTTGGAGGTAAAGATCTACTTCCTATTTAATTGTATTGCTTGTATATTAGAATACAATGGTGTTGCCGGCTAAGCCTTGCGCTATTGCCGGCGAGACCTATACTTGGAAACCTTCACCCAAGTCCTACCGTTATCTCTCGGGAAGATTTGGGTCTATTCTCTGCCTAATGATTCTAACTCTGAGTCAGCCTTATATCATGGTCGGCCTAGGGTTTATAAGCGAATGGGACATGGCCAGAGCATTATTGGGCGTCGACTATGGCCTTATTTCCTTGTACTCCAAGCTTATAATACTTGTGTTGCCAGACTACTCTCGAACCGACTAAGGATCGGCCTTTAACCGGCTCGGAACTTGTTTATCCGTGTGAGCCCACCAGGAACGGCCGTGGGTCTGCTATTACGTTCATTAATCGATATCGTGAGGATACCGGCATGTCATATCCACGGGATATAAATACTCTGCGATTTGGATTTCAAATAAAAAAAGGCAGGCTGCCCTCGATATGGGGCATCTGCAAAGATAAAAATACTAGTAGCACGGGAGAAGAGCGAGCTTGTTTCCTCGTGCCACTGCCGACCGCGAGAGCTCTTCATCTGATGAAATGCTTCGTGTCGTGACACCTCATCACCGCTTTCTATACGCGTCACACGTACACAGGACACGCGTCGCGGCCTGTGTCATTGTTATGTGTCTCGCTGGGGCACACTATAAATTAGATCGCATAGTCCCACAAAATTTCCCAACCAGTTGACGATATCAGCTAAAATCCGTGAAACGAAGCCAGGAAGAGAAAGCGTACTCGTACTCGAGAGAAAGATCAAGAAGCAGCTAGCTAGCAATGCAGGCCGGGAAGAGCGCCATGGAGGCCACCAAGGAGGCCGCCGCCAACGTTGGCGCCTCGGCGCGCTCCGGCGTGGAGAAGTCCAAGGCCACCGTCCAGGGGCAGGCGGAGAAGTCCACGGCGCGCAACGCCTCCGAGAAGGAGGCGGCCGAGGTGAGGATGCGGGAGCGCGTGCGGGGAGCCGAGGAGGACAAGCAGCATGCCGTGCTCGCCAACGCCGCCGCTAAGGAGCGGGCCAGCGCCGGGACGTACCACCCGTCGCAGGGCGCGCCGGGGATCGTGCCGGGCGGTGGCCCAACGGGTGGCCACGTCGAGGACGGCGTCGCGGAGAGCCGGCCGGTCGGCCTGGCGACGGGCACCGGGAGGCCCAGCGCCGCGCATAACCCGCATGTTGGAAGCGACTTCCCGCAGGCGCGCCGCACCGGTGGCCAGTACCAGTGAGATCCAACTAGTACAGCTACGTGTTATCTCTGTATATACGTAACCGGGTCAGCTCTGTCAGTGTACAAGACCCATAACTATGTTGCCATGATGCCATCGAATAAGTTTCTTTGTGAGGACTGATTTACAGGCTTTGCAATTGCATATTTTAGTACGCACGATGTCAAAGTGTGTGCATTTGCATACTTGTACATCGATCGATCATTGTGGCAACAGCCATCTAGTTCTAGTCAAGACTCGAATGAATTTCGTTGGTGCCACACACCACTAACACGAGAAAGAACAGCGAAGAGCAAAAGAAAAAATCGGAAACGAGCAAAGACCCATGACCTAGACAAAACTGGCATAGCAACATCAAGCACCACAGGAATGAGTGTGTAGTTGGCTCAGACGAAGGGCGACAACTGCTGTCGATACGGGCGAATAGTCCCGTGCCTTTCCAGTGAATTGGAAGGAAAAGGAAAGCGACGGTAATTGGAAACAATACCTCTCATGCGACGTCGTGAATCTTTAGAAGGACTCTGGCACTGGAAGATCTATCATCAACAGTGTTTGTCAAGAGATTAGAGACTTTTTTACTAGCTTTAGTTTGGTTCACTGTAATAGATCCGCTAATGAGGCAGCACATGCTTGTGCTCACGTAGCTAGACAGGAAGCGGTGTATGTGGATCAACTACACCCCTATCCTTATTAAGGATTGCAATACCGCTGTTTAATCTATAAAATTATGAGTTCGCTACCTCTCATGCGACCAAATAGCTCGGGTGCGACATTTTTTATGGACCAAATAGCTCGGGTGCGACACTTCTCTTTAACCTCACAAGACTCACCAAGACACCTTGGGCTATTTCTTTAACCTCACAAGACCCACCAAGACACCTTGGGCTAAATAGCTCTCTCTCTAACCTCACAAGACACTCCACAGCTTATCCACCTGGTACCTAGAGATGACTTGTAAGCACGGGACCCACCTCATGTCCACCTCAGAACGTCTTGGTAGAAGAGAGCAGACGGATCCGTCCATCCTGCGACTGTGCATCCCCCCTCCGTTTTCTTCTTCTTCTTTGACGAGGAAGCGCGGCAACATCGACGATAGATATCGAGCTCCGGTACATCCACCTGCAGCTCATGGCCTCGATATGGTGCGGTGCCGATGACGAGGTGCCCTGATTTCCCCGTACCGCGCCCCTGAAGCGACGGGTCACATGGACGGATAAAAATGGGAACCTAGGCCGAGAATTTGTGAAGTGTGCGAGCAAGCCAGAGCCGGGAAAGGTGAGATCTGATTTTTCCCGTCCCCAATTTCTTGTTTTTGTTTCGAAATTTCTGGTTTTTTATCGGATTTGGGATTTAGGGTTCATCTTTGCAATTTCAGGATCTGGCAAAATGTAGACATTTTGAGTGGCTTGATGAGTACATCGAGCGGATTCAGCTAGAGTTTGCATCCCGGGAGCTCGAGATACCTTGGGTTGTGGATCAATTGGGATCTGACAACCCCATTTCCACTGGTACGTTGGGGGATGCGGGAGTGGAGGCGGAACTCAAGAAGCTGCACATGCGGGTAAGGAAAATCATCGAATTGAAGAAGCTCGACAATGTGTTAGCTGGGCTTTTTTATTTTTGTGTAATTCTTTCGGTTTTGTTTATGTCTTGATCATTAGTCGTTAGACAATGGAGTCAGTGTTGGATGCTTTTGTAATCGTACTGACATAGATGTTATGCTCTCTGGTTTAATCTTGAATAAAATGCAACACAAATTTGGCCAAATTTTCTTCAGTTCTATTGAGTTTCTTCAGTTCATCCGTTAAGGTGGGTGTGTGCAGTGCAAAGTTCACACATAAGAAAAAATAACAAGGAAGAGTGCTAGAAAAGGCCATGCCCAAAGAGAACATAGTTAGGCCTAAATAGGTCGTATCCAGGCCCAATAGTAATGTACTATCCTCGGCAAAAAAGTGTGCATGGTGCAAACTAACTAGGGTTTGCTTGGCATAAATATATATCCATTTTGAGCTTATGCTATTTCACTCATTTACACAACTCTTATTTGAGAACTCATTTTTAGATTGTTTAGCTTCTTCTGTAGTGCATATTTCTCTTTTGCTTTGTGCATGTGTAGTTTATTGTTGATGAAATTCGGGTACCCGATGAAATTGCACGTTGAGAGAAAAAATTGAGGTTTTTGATGCACAAGGATGATTTCGAAAATGTGGCACGTTGATTATGCACATACCCTCATTTGAGCTTTTTTTAGTTTCTTGTGTAGTGCATTTTCTCTTTGATTATGTACTTGTAGTTTCCCTTAGGTTGTTTTGAGCTTGTGTAGTTTAGCTAGAATTCATTTTGAGCTCGTTTTGACCATTTTTTGATGCACAAGTTATCTTTTAAAACTTAGGGGCATGTTGCTGATGCACATACCATTTCCTATTGCACAAGTGAGAATGTGCATATGCACATTACTTTTTGGTTACCCTTACTTTTTTGCGACATGTCAGTTTCTTTTTGCTACGGTTTGGGACGTGTTAAAATGAGAACACGTCTATTAGGAGGACGTTGCTTTTTTTCCCGAACATCATTTACACATCCGTTATTTTAACTTTTTTTGCAAGAAAATGAGAACAATAATTTTTGATGTTTGCACGAACATTTTTGCACGACATAGATAAAATAAAATGCAAACTAGTAGCACCCCCATACATGAGTAGCACGGACATTAGCACCCTTACATAAGTCGGACTTCACTGGTGGAAAAATGGCCTCTAGTCCCGGTTCATAAGGGCCATTGGTCCCGGTTCCCGAACCGAGACCAATCACTCGGGACCAATGGGTGTCCACGTGGGCGGCAAACCGGAACCAATGGGTCTCCACATGGCAGCGTCAGAGAAGGGCGGGGGTGGATTATTGGTCCCGGTTCTTGGCACGAACCAGGATCGTTGGTCTCTATGCCGCGGCAGGGTTTTGTGCCGCGGCAGGATTTTCAGGCTATTTTTTTACCGTGGCAGGGTTTTCGGACTATTTTTCTACCGCGGCAGGATTTTTTTTATCAATTTAATGGTACTACATATATACAGCAATAATGAAACCACGATATATATATTACACATCATGCATGATCACAAATATATACACCGTCTCATCCGTCTTCTTGGTCGAAACATCTTATAATTACAAACGATACTTTCACACGAATTTGATCTAATTTACATCTTCTTTTTTACACTTCATCCTTCCAAATAAAGCGGGTAATAGTATTCTCCTTTTGGATCTATGACTTGTTCTAACAAGAATCCGGCAATTTCCTCTTGAATTGCTTGCACGCGTTTTTGTGATAGAAGACCGTCCCGCATCCGTTCGATCTAATATAAAGAAGGGGATCAATATATATGAATGAAACTAAACACAATTGGTGGTAATAAAATAAAGTTGTGATTATTGTTTATCGTACTTCAATTTTTTTGATGTTCCGATCTGCGCCCTTCTCTTTGGTCGTCTGGCGAATAAACTCGCAGACATAGTATCCACATAAGTTATTCCCGGCTTCCTGCCTCAAGCACTTTACGAGAACAGAGTTCAATTAAAATAATAATCAAGCATGATAATGGTGGTATTGAAACTAGAATCAAAGAGATGTAGTACTTACAATCAATGGTTGAAATATAAGCTCTGGCTTCCAAACACCCCTAGTTTTGGCGGTGAACCGTTTCCAAGCCTTCTGAGGCATTCCTGCATGTCCGCCCACTTTTCTAATGGTGTGCGTTTTTACTACTCTGGTGTCAACAGTAATGATTAACAGAATATAGTGGAAGCTGGACACACTAACAAAATATAACACGAGTCAATTATACGCTTAACATCGAGTAAGCGAAAATAGAATGTGTACAAGACAGTAACACTCACCCAATGTTGTAAGGAAATAGTATTTTCCTTCTGTTGCTGAAATGCTTCAATGCTTGGAACAAGTTATCCTCTGTCTCTTTGGGTTTTGTTTTTAGAGTAACTTCATGAATGAAATTACAGTCAACAAACCCAAGGTCATAGATTTTTCCTTTGTTGCATTCTTGAATCTTCATTCTGCATATATAATTAGTATAGTGATTAGTAAGATTATACAAGCAACGAATGAGCTGAGCTAGAAAGACTTAATTACATAAATTAATAATACTTACAAACAATAGGCACTGACGATAGTTTTGTCGAGAGCATCTTGTTGGTAAAACTGAAATAATTCTGAAAATTCGATCAGTAGGAAGCCATCTCCATGACCGTAATGGTGGTGTTTATATGCAGCATAGATCCAGTTTTTGGATTCAGAACAGGCTTGGATATACCAGTTATGCAATCTTCGCATTTTTGTTGGTAGCTCTTTGACTAACTCGGGTTTGACGAGAGGAACCCCGTACTGGTACACGTATGCTGTTTCTTGGTACCTCTCGAACTCATGCATACGGCTCATGTACTCAGTAATAGACAGTCCATATAATTGGGCCTTTTCTCCGTACAGTCGAACAAACTCCGGATCAATGTTCGAATCATGCCGCTCCTGGGCTCTCCACTCATTGGTATCGTACACTTTGAGCGGTTCGATCGATTGATTTTTCTGTTGTCCGAGCTGGGCAACTTTTTTCCCGACTCTCCACTCTTTTGCCTCAGCTGACTTGGTAATAGAGCGATTATAGTCTGATGTGAGCGCTATGGGTTGGTGAAGCTGAACCTTAAGCACGGCTACTTTGGCTTTATCTTCTGCGGTGACCGGGAAATATGCTTCTATCGCCTTTTTCTTGTTAGCCATGTCAATCTTCCACTTTTCATAATGGGCAGCTGCGGCCGCATTAGTTTCCTCATCTGTCTTCTCGCAAGGTAGCTTCTTCATATTCTGATGAGGTACTTTTGGGAGGGGCAATAGCTTACGTTTCGGTGATCGGAACGTGCTCTTGCTGCTACTGGTGGTGCTACCCCCCCTTAGTATACTTCCGCTTTTGTCTCTGAGGCTCAGGGGACGGAGACGGCTGACGCGGCGGCGGAGATGACTGAAGAGGCAATGGAGACGGTTGCACTGAGTGGTGAGGCGGTGAAGGCGACGGTTGCGCTGGAGAATGGTGAGGTGGCAGCGAAGGTGGATTGCTGCTCTAAGGAGTGGGTGGCCTTGGCGGCACATAATTTGGAAGCATGATGCGCTCCTTTGGCCATAGAATAGTCCCCCTTTGGATTCTTCTAGTTGAGTCAGCTCCATATCTTCCCTTGTAGGGTGGTCTAGCTTCAGCTCCTCAAAATCTTCCTTCACCTCATCCACCGTGATGACAGCGTACCCTTTTGGAACTGGTCTGCAATGCCAAGTTGGGTTAGGCACAATTGGTATCGCCATGCCGATCGCCGCCGTCACCCTTAAGTTCATAACCTGCACCTTTAGCTCACAAGCTGTTGTCTCCGTGATATCATCCACTGGGTAGCGTTTAGAAGGAGATGTCATCGGTGTATCATCATCAACATCATGGAGCTGCGTGGAAGCGACACTGCTTTTCTTATTCGATAGGGCGCCGGTACCCTCGAATGCAGCTTCTACCACGTGCCGCTGAGATTGGCCGCTAGTACCTTGCTGGCTAAGTCTGTCGAGTTGATCCTGGTGCCGCTTTAATGCTTCTTCTACATTACGCAGCCGGTCTGCAGCGGCCGCTTTCTCAGCTGCCTCCCTTTCCTTTCTCCTCTGATGGCTTTTATCGGGATATCTCTTCATTTTCGGGGGGAAGACAACCTTCCATGGCTTGGAGCCTGGTGTGCCTCGTGCTTGTCCGTCGTGTTCAGGATTTTTAAGGGCGCGTGTGAGCTTGTCGTTCTCTCTATCGGGAACGAACCGTCCCGCTGCAACATCATCTACTGCATTTCTAATATCGTCGATGAGTAGTAGGGGATCATCTTTGTGTTTCTGATTATATATTGCCCTCCCTTCTTTGTCCAACGTGCCCCTATGGCCGTAAAACCAGTTTCTCGCCCATGGTGTCCATGTTGCGGGCTCTGGCCTGATCCCGACAGCTATGTAATTGACCTCAAGTGCATCCCACTTAGGCATGCAACCGGCGTAGCCAACAGGCCCCATGTTATGATGGTACAGTTTCTTTGCAGCGTTCTCCATATTTATTCTAGACCTTTCCTTAGCTTTCTCCGATGTCTTGTACTTCACAAAATCCTCCCACTGGTGTCTTAACTTAGCATAGCCGGCTTCATTGAAATTCGGAGTCTTCTCTACCTTGACAAAGTTATTGTACAGTTTCTTCTTCCAGTTCTTGAATGCATCGGCCATCTTGTTGAGAGCAAACTTCTTGACTCTTTGCACAAGCTCCATTCTTGCTCTCTCCTCCTCATCCGGATTCACATCTGGTATCGGCAGGAGGAAATTAGTCATGGTTCTGCCCACAACTGCAAAAGTTCATCGACTAATGGCCTTAGGTACACATCAATGTCGTTGTCGGGTTGCTTCGGTCCTTGGATGAGCACTAGCATCATAATGAACTTCCGCTTCATGCACAACCAAGGAGGAAGGTTGTAGATACATAGAGTCACTGGCCAGGTGATGTGACTACAGCTCTGCTCCCCAAAAGGATTCATGCCGTCTGTACTTAGACCAAACCATAAGTTCCTCGCGTCACCTGCAAAGTTCGAGTACTTTATCTCGATGTTTCTCCAATGCGAACCATCGGCGGGGTGTCTCAGTTTACCGTCTTTCTTACGCTCTTCTTTGTGCCATCGCAACAACCTGGCATGCTCTTTATTTCTGAACAGACATTTCAACCGTGGTATTATAGGAGCATACCACATAACCTTAGCAGGAACCCTCTTCCTGGAGGGCTTGTCATCGCCCTCAACATCACCAGGGTCATCTTGTCTGATCTTGTATCGACATGCAGTGCATACCGGGCATTTATCCATATTCTCGTACTTCTCACCGCGGTACAGGATGCAGTCATTAATGCATGCATGTATCTTCTCCACATCTAATCCTAGAGGGCAGATAGTCTTCTTTGCTTCGTACGTTGTCTTAGGTAGCTCGTTATCCTTTAGAAGCTTCGGCTTCATTATTTTCAGTAACTTCTCAAATCCCTTGTCAGATAAGCCAGTCTCTGCCTTCCATTTCAGCAGTTCAAGTGTGGTACCGAGCTTTGTGCTGCCATCTTCGCAATTTGGGTACAACAACTTTTTGTGATCCTTTTGCATGGCCTCCAACTTAAGCTTCTCCCTTTCTGTATCACATTGTTGCTTTGCATCAGAAATGACCCGACCAAGACCATCAGCGGGCTCATCCGATGCCTGTTGTTCTTCTTCATTGCCGCCTCCCTCTTCTTCATTGTCTTCCATTGTAGTATCACCGTATTCTTCAAGGGACATAGGATAGCTGTCATCATCCTCCTCTTCTTCATTTTCTTCCAGCCTAACCCCTCTTTCTCCGTGCATGGCCCAACAATAATATCCGGGCATGAAACCTCTCTGAAGTAGATGGCTTTGAAGGATTCTCGGGGCAGAGTGCTCCGCCACGTTCCGACAGTCGATGCAGGGACAAGGCATAAAATTATCCACTTTGTTTGCCTTAGCCAAATCGATAGATTTATGCAGGCCTGCAATAAAATCGGAATGGCGTCGGTCGCCATACATCCATCGCATCAGTGCATCGATCTGCGTCATAATAATTAACCATTACAATAACATCGTGAATAGTAAAATGACCACCCTACATGGACACATGCAATATTTTTGTATGAGTTACAGATAAAGAAGGTAAGGTTGCTAACCTCAGCCGAGGATACCGTGTTGTGCGAACTAAAGTGTGGCTCGGACATTTCGTCGAACACCTTGTGTGCAATCAAAGAAAAAAAAGCTAGCACCCACACCTCACACACAATCCAGCAAAATTTGGTGGGCAAAGGGCTGGGCTTATATATAGCCAGGGGAGGGTTTTTGGTCCCGGTTATTGCCACGAACCGGGACCAAAGCCCCTTGATACGTCCATTTTGCATCACTATTCTATGTCTTAATTCACTATTGTTCATTGATATATTTCGTATTGAGAGGTGATACTTATGTTATTTCATCTATTTTTGCATGGTTGATGACTTTTGGAGCATGGACCGCTGCAGTCAGGATTTTGATGGAAAAGGTGCTGTTTGGAGGAAAAATTCACGAAGATCAGAAAATCCGGGAAAATATATGGAAAATCCTATTTTTCCAGAAGACTCAGGACGCCAGAAGATGGAGTGGAGGTGGGCCACAGGGGGCCCACACCAGCCCATGGCGCGGGCAGGCCTAGGCCGCGCTGCGAGTGGTGTGGCCACCCTGGCCCACTCCAACATCTCCCCTCTAGCGTATATCATCCCCACGAAACCCTAAGACTTGGGGGAGCGACCACAGAAAGATTCCGCCGCCTCTGCGGGGCGGAAAATACCGAGAGAGAAAGATCTCTCCGGCAGACAGATTTCTGCCGGGGGAATTCCTTCCCGGAGAGGGGAGATCGTCGGCATCAACACCACCATCAAGCTGGACTTCATCAGGATCATCATCATCATCACCACCATCAGCACCCTCATCACCATCTCTGTATTGCTGTAACAATTGCGTTGAATCTTGCATAGTTCATAGGGGAAACTTTTCCAGTGTTGATTACTCTTTATAGTTGATGCTATTGAGTGAACCATTGAATTATTGTTTATGTTTAGATTGTTATACATCATTATTCCATCTCTGATCATGATCCATATGATGTCTTGTGACTAGTTCGTTTTATTCTTGAGGACATGGGAGAAGTCTTGTTGTTAGTATTGGAGTTGTGTTGAGAAAGATTCAATAGATTGTTATTTAAGTTGTGGTGTACTTCTTCTAGTGGTGTCATGTGAACATCGACTACATGACACTTCACCTATATGGGACTAGGGGAATGCATTGTGTATTTGGCTACTAATCGTAGGGGTTGCCGGAGTGACAGAAACCTGAACCCTCGTTAGGAAACCATTGCACAAGGGACGTAAGGGTCTTAGAGTTTAAAGCTATGGTTAGGTTTCTACCTTAAATACTTTCTTGTAATTACGGATGTTTGCAAGGGGTTTAATCACAAGTATGTATTAGTCTTGGATGGGGCGGTACATTAGCACAGGTTCACCCACACAACACTTAGCAAGCTAACAAAGATTAATCGACTATATGAAGCGAAAGCACTTGACAGTCTTCCCATGTGTCCTCGAGAACGTTTGGTCATCTATAGAAATACAACCGGCTTGTCCTTTGCTGCATAAAGGATTGGGCCAGTTGCTGCATTTATTCCTATTGTCTTTTATTTTACTCGTACTTTGTTTACTTGCTTTATCGAAAACCCCTAAAAATCCGTTTGCTAAGTATTTGCAGAGAATTCCCGATCCATACCACTAGCCAGCACCTTCTGCTACTCGTTGGGTTCGACACTCTTACTTATCGAAAATACTGCGATACACCCCCTATACTTGTGGGTCATCAAGACTATTTTCTGGCGCCGTTGCCGGGGAGTGAAGAGCTATTGGAGAGTGGAACTGGTAAAGGAAACTTCTACTGTGAGTATTGTTTACTTCTGCTAGTTGCTTTATTTTCGTTATGGATAATTCGCTGAGTTTCTTATTTGGTAATGCTACTAACACTGCTGAGGTAGTAGATAAGCCACCACCTGCTGAGAAAGATGTTTTCAAAATACCTACAAGAATTATGCGGGTTGTTCAAGTGTGCATGTATTACTACAGATCAAGTTAAGAAGAAGATATTCTCACTATCGTTGAAAGGAAGAGCTGAGGAATGGTATAAGCTGCTGAAGAATGGTCAAGCTCTGGAATGGGAGGAAATAGTGCCTCTCTTTTATTCAAAGTTTTATCCTCCTAGTGAGATTCATAAAGATCGGAATCAAATATACAACTTTTGGCCTCTTGATGGAGAGAGTACAACTCAAGCTTGGGGGAGATTGAAGTCACTAATGCTCAAATGTCCGATTCATGAGCTCCCCAACAATATTATTATCAACAACTTTTATGCAAGGCTCCCTCTACATGATAAGGATTTATTGGATGCTTCTTGTGCTGGATCATTCACTCGTATGGAAGAAGAAGCTAAATGGGACCTTCTGGATCGTATTCAAGACAATGTTGAAGCTTGGGAGAATGACAAAGGTAGAAAGTCAGGTATAAATTATGATTATGAATGCATTGAATCTTTTATGGGAACTGATGACTTTCAAAATATTAAACATGCTTATGGTCTAGACTCTCAAGCTATTGCTTCTTATTTTAAGGCTTTTGCTTCTTATATTGAAGTGCCTAAAAAGAAGTGGAATAAGTATCATGAACCTTATAAAGATATTTCTAAGAGTGTTCCTGCGAGAAATACTGAATTTTATACTACTAATCATGTTTTACCTGAACCTTATATTGAGAAAATGCCTTTTCCAGTTAAGGTAAAGGAACATTCTATGATAGCTAGTATGGTAGATGAAAGTATGAATAAAGCTGTTGAACTTGATAAACAAATGGTTGATGAGCCTATAATAGCAAGTGTGAAAGACTTTATCACTAAGTATGAAAAAGAGGGATACCCTATCCTTTGTAAGGATACCTCTAATATTGTTTCACAAAGTAGTGTTATGAGAGCTAGTATTCCCGTGTTTTCTGTTAGAATAAGTGATCATTGCTATGATAGTCCTTGTGATAGCTATATTGTTAAGTTTATGCATGATACTGAAAGCTACTATGAGAGAGGGAAAAGTGTTCTTATGCATCTTAATAATATCAAGTTTCATCGTCTTATGCTGAAAGTTTTTATGTTGCGTTTCTTTTGCCTTCTTATGCAAGTTGCCTTTGGTTTCAATAACTTGTTTGTTTACAAAATCCCCTTGCATAGGAAGTGGGTTAGACTTAAATGTGTGGGTGTTTTTGCTTCTTAATGCTCTCTTTCGCTTCAATTTATATCCCTATGAGAGCTTCTTCAAAATTATCATGCCCATCTTAATGGCTATAAAGAAAGAGCTTTATGGGAGACAACCCAATTTGTTTTTGCTTTCAGTTTGTTTGTGTTTCTTTGAGTCTAGGAAGTTATTACTTTGGTAATAACTGCTCCTTATCTATTTTGTTTGGTTTTTGTGTCAAGATCAACCTCTAATGAGAGAGAAGTAATATTTGGAAAGTTGCTGTCCCGAAACAGATTTTTGTGCTTCACCGTAAAAATTCGTGAGAGATCTCTGTATGTCGGATTGAGCTGTAATTTTTTGTGTTTCTGCCCCAGGTTGTTATTTAACTTTCTTTAGTTTCGCACTTTTTGATTTGAGCAACAGAAGATTTTCGAAAAAATTGATCTTTACCTGCTGGTCTGTTTTGACAGATTTAGCCACTCTTGCATTTGCTTCTTTATTCAATTTCCTTTTTGAATTCTTTTTGGGTTTTCGGAAGGAGTTGCTATAGTAGCCTATGTTTTGATGGTTTTCAGTTGAGGTTGGACTCAAAAGGTTCTATCACTTTACTTATACTAATGTTGCTAATAAGAACTGTGTGAAGTTTTGTGTGAAAGAAATTTCCAGGAAGTGGAGATAATGGTGTAATAAGAAAGAGAAGGGTTTTATGACTCAAGTAATAAGTGTATGAAGATGAAGATATTGATGCCTTTGAAGTTATAACTCTGGATAAATTCATTGAGGACCAAATTCAGAAACCTGTAGAGTCTGTTTCCAACTAGGTGGGGAGGTCCGGATTACAGAGGTTCAAGGCCCTAAAGGTGAAGGAAGTCTGGAGGACAGGATGGAAGCACTGGAGCAAGAAGTATTTAGGTACAGGAAGATGGCGGAGCGCGAAGTGGATATCATCCATAAGATTTATTTTGAACTCATCACCGAGCACCAAAAGGAGACTGCTGAACTTAAGGATGAAGTCCTCTCACTCCGCCAAACAACCAACAAACTGCAAGCACAGTTCTATGATGTTCAAAATCAAAACTATGAGTATGAGGCTAGATTTAAACACGTAACTGCTGCTGCAAGTTTCAGGATGTTGGAAACCACGATGTCCTTTGTTGATGGGAAGCCTTTACCCTGGAAGACGGACAAAGATGAGAAGACACCACCACCACCAAAGAAGTAATTCGTCATCAGGTTTGGCATCCCCTTGGTTTGTTCCAAGCTTGGGGGAGTGCCACGGTATCACATCACTATCTTCTATCTTTTTACCTTATTAGTAGAGTCATATCATGAATAGAGGAGTTATTATGTAGTATGGTTTGCATTAGGGAAGTGTCCCCTCTCTCGTTAGATGTGTATCCCTTGGTGTGAGTTGCCGTTATGGAATACTAATGAGAAGTTCTATCATTCACTCTTTTGCATAGCTTATATTAGTTTTCAATTCGTGGTTATATGATTGATCTTGTTGTTAGTATTGGTATCACTTTGGGATCATTGAGTTAATTTAGTTGGTTTTGGCAAACCTAGCTCGGTCAGTAGCAACACCTTTTTGAGAGTTGAAAAGGAAAAGATAGAAGTACTCTAAAGAAAAATAATTTCATCATCTTTCTTTCTTGATTTGCCCATAATTCTAGTATTCTCTAGTTAAGATCTTTTGTGCTTCCAAGGAAGATTGCATGTTTGTCTTTATCACTTGTATGTTTGTTTGTTTCCTTCAACTCTTGTACTTGCTACCCAGCCTTGCTAGCCAAAAACCTGTACTAAGAGGGTATTCTTCTCGTGCATCCACCTCCTTTAAACCAAAACCTTTGCCATTTGTGTCCACCATACCTACCTAGTAGCATTATTGCTATTCCAAGTAAATTCTTGTTTTATCTACCTCCCAAATTAAACTTGTTATGTGAAAATCAGTGATTAAAGCTCTCACGAACTTGATGGCACACTTTACTTTCTTGCACTTAATAAACTTGAACCATTGTGCTCACCTATGTTGCGTATATGCTTGCTCTTTGTAAGTTGTGAATTAGCAGAACCATGCTGTCATGGGGAACGCTTTCAACATTGCACTGGTACTTTGTACCAAGTTGATATCATGTACTTTTGTCTATGGATGTCGTCGGTGTGAAATGAAAGGGGAGCTTGTAAGTCCATGGAGTTATGCATATGTGTTAGAGAAACGCATGGGCCGCTGGTCTAATCCATGCTGACATGGTGGAAACCTGCAGCGTAACCATAACGACTATCTATGAAGCATTCTTCTTATAAAAAAAGAGATAGAGATTGAGAAAAAAGAAGAAAAAAAGAGATACTATGAAAAGAGGAAAGAGAGAAAAAAGCACCATATTCCCATGGTAAATAAGAAGATTGCTGAGATACTTGTTGTCTGCTTGCCTTGTCATTTTGATATGGGGATTCTTCCGTATCATCGGGCAAGGGGTACCCCGTTGGCGGTTCTCAATGATACACATATGCTTACGATGACAAGAACTTACCGGTGACTAAACTTGAGTAGCATGAGGAGCGGCCCTCGTATTCAAGGGACATGAGATTCTCAACTTACAACTTGTCAATGCATATCCTCATTTTTGATCACTTTAACCTTAATCACCTAAAGATGCCTATGATAAGGGCAATGAGAGCTGAAAGATAGTAAGTATCATTATTTTTGGGAGCTCTTTATGAGACTTGCAATCCCTGCTTCCCTCTTTGAAGGGCCTTTCTTTTACTTTGTAGTTGAGTCAGTAAACCTACTCCCTTCTATCTCAGCAAGTATTTTGAGTTGATGTGTTTCATTCATTCATATGATGATTTATCCAATCATGTTTCTTATGTTCCTTTCTTTGCACGTTGCTCTTATCTGGATGTTTACTACTTTGAAAGCTTTCATTGAAAAACCAGCTATTTGTGAACTCCAGCAAATTATCAACTATTCTTCGACCAAGAGCTAAGTTTGCCATTACCAATTATGATTCACTTTATGTATCTTTATTTGTGTTTCCTTTACTCATTGCAAGTTGAGTTATATAATAGTGAGTTGTCTTCTATTATGATCTATGCTTTTGATGAATGTGATGCTTCTTGTCCGTATTCTTTTATCGACTCTTCACTCCATAAACCTGAGGCCATGTTTATTGAGCTCAGTTTCGCTTGGGGAAAAGCGAAGTCTAAGCTTGGGGGGAGTTGATACGTCCATTTTGCATCACTATTCTATGTCTTAATTCACTATTTTTTGTTGATATATTTCGTATTGAGAGGTGATACTTATGTTATTTCATCTATTTTTGCATGGTTGATGACTTTTGGAGCATGAACCGCTGCAGTCAGGATTCTGATGGAAAAGGTGCTATTTGGAGGCAAAATTCGCGAAGATCAGAAAATCCAAGAAAATATACGGAAAATCCTATTTTTCCAGAAGACTCAGGATACCAGAAGATGGAGTGGAGGTGGGCCACAGGGGGCCCACACCACCCCATGGCACGGGCAGGCCTAGGCCGCGCCTGGGAGTGGTGTGGCCACCCTGGCCCACTCCAGCTTCTCCCCTCTAGCGTATATCATCCCCACGAAACCCTAAGACTTGGGGGAGCAACCACAGAAAGATTCCGCCGCCTTTGCAGGGTGGAAAACACCGAGAGAGAAAGATCTCTCCGACAGACAGATTTCTGCCGAGGGAATTCCTTCCCGGAGAGGGGAGATTGTCGCCATCAACACCACCATCAAGATGGACTTCATCGGGATCATCATCATCACCACCATCATCACCATCAACACCCTCATCACCATCTCTGTATTGCTGTAACAATTGCGTTGAATCTTGCATAGTTCATAGGGGAAACTTTCCCGGTGTTGATTACTCTTTGTAGTTGATGCTATTGAGTGAACCATTGAATTATTGTTTATGTTCAAATTGTTATACATTATTATTCCATCTCGGATCATGATCCATATGATGTCTTATGAGTAGTTCGTTTTGTTCTTGAGGACATGGGAGAAGTCTTGTTGTTACTAGTGGAGTTGTGTTGAGAAAGATTCAATAGATTGTTATTTAAGTTGTGGTGTACTTCTTCTAGTGGTGTCATGTGAATGTCGACTACATGACACTTCACATATATGGGCCTAGGGGAATGCATTGTGTATTTGGCTACTAATCGTAGGGGTTGCCGGAGTGACAGAAACCTGAACCCCTGTTAGGAAACCATTGCACAAGGGACGTAAGGGTCTTAGAGTTTAAAGCCGTGGTTAGGTTTCTACCTTAAATAATTTCTTGTACTTACGGATGTTTGCAAGGGGTTTAATCACAAGTATGTATTAGTCTTGGATGGGGCGGTACATTAGCACAGGTTCACCCACACAACACTTAGCAAGCTAAAGAAGATTAATCGACTATATGAAGCGAAAGCACTTGACAGTCTTTCCATGTGTCCTCGAGAACGTTTGGTCATCTATAGAAATCTAACCGGCTTGTCCTTTGCTGCATAAAGGATTGGGCCACTTGCTGCATTTATTCCTACTGTCTTTTATTTTACTCGTACTTTGTTTACTTGCTTTATCGAAAACCCCTAAAAATCCGTTTGCTAAGTATTTGCAGAGAATTCCTGATCCATACCACTAGCCAGCACCTTCTGCTCCTTGTTGGGTTCGACAGTCTTACTTATCGAAAATACTGCGACACGTGGCCGCCCAGCAGCTCGCACCCCACCCATGCCATTGGTCCCGATTAATGGCACGACCCGGGACCAATGACCTGGGTGGGGGCGTGCTGTTGGGCCGCCACGTGTCGTGCGGGAGGGGCTTTGGTCCCGGTTCGTGGCAATAACCGGGACCAATGCCCACCGTCGTTTCGTCGTCCCCGTGTATAAATATGAGACCACAACGCTCGCTTTCGCCATCGCCTCGGCCTCTCTGCAATCCATCTCCACCCCACCCCTTTAGCCATCGCCTCTCCACTGCGCCGTCGTCTCGCCTCCCCTCCCTCTCCGATCTCCACCTCGCCACAATGGAGGTGCCCATGCTCAACCACTACGAGGCGGCGATGTTTGCGTACTACGGCATCCTCGCACCGCCGCGCACGACCGTGCCTGCTGGATTTCGCATCAGCGAGTCGGGTGTGTTGGTGGATCCGCTCCTCAACCCCGCGGATACGAGATGGAGTGCGTCATCGCGGAGCATCGCCGCCAGCTGCCCGCGTGGATGAGGGCATTGCCCCGGTACGCGGCGGCCAATGAATACTGGCCCCGGCTGTTCAAGAAGGAGCGGAAGGCCAAGCTTGGCAACCGCATCGTGGACGGGCGCCTGGTGCACCCTGATCCCCGCAACCAAGAAGGGCGGGAGATGTCCTGGTCCGTCCCTAGACGGACCATCTACACCGCCATCGGCGCCGCTAGCCGCGCAGAGGAGCTCTGTCTCCCGAACAACACCGAAATCGTGGAGATTTCGTCCGACGACGATGAGGAAGCCGGCGGCTTGGAGGACAGCGGCATCGGAAGTGTTGTCGACTAGGAAAATTTGTATGGAAAAATTTGTGGTCGAATAATAAAATGTCTCAATTTAGATCTTTGTCTCGATTAATTTGTGAAAGATTTTTTCAAAAATACTGATCAATTCAATTTCTACCTCGAATTAATTTCTGCCTCGAATTAATTTCTGCCCCAAATTAATTTACATTAATTGTCCTGGACTGCTGACCGTCGCGGGGTTTTTGTCCCGGTTCGTGGCATGAACCGGGACCAATGCCCCGCAGAGCGCCACGTGTGCGTCGCGGGGGCATTGGTCCCAGTTCGTGGCATGAGCCGAGACCAATGCCCCGCAGAGCGCCACGTGTGCGTCGCGGGGGCATTGGTCCCGGTTCATGCCACGAACCGGGACCAATGCTTAGAGATGAACCGGGACCAATGCCCAGGCGGCATGAAACGGGACCGGTGCCTGGCATTGGTCCCGATTATGGAAACGAACCGGGACCAATGGAATTTGGGCGCTGGACCAAAGGCCCTCTTTCTACAAGTGCTTGAAATGACACGGCACAACACCACTTAGAGCAACGGGCACACAAAAAACACGCTAAACATGATAAAAACTCCATCAAACTGGATCATCTTGACTCCGGGCGCACGTCACCACCATCTTCACTTCGGCCCCGCTTCACCACCATCTTCGGGTTCACTCCTCATCGTCGTGGTTGTAGGGGAGGGTGTGCATCTGGTTTGGGGTGGGGAAGATGCACTCGGTGTTTCTGAAGAGTTTGTAAGTGGTGAAGGCAATGAACTCGCATCTACACCACCTGACTTGTCCGAGGAGAGCGTAGGCATCGTAGGGGTTGGTGAACTCAGCAAGTAGCGAGATGAGGATGACACCGCTATCGTCATAGGTATCGACAAGGCGAAACATCCTTGGTGTGCCCCTTGGGAGGTGGGCATAGACGGCATTGAGGAACCAGCGGGCGAGCTCGATAGGTCCCCTCCCCCTCAAGATGGCCCACACACGTAGAGTGCTCTCCACGATGACGCCAGTGGGGTAGCGGCGCTCTGGCACGGTAGACGGCTGATGGAACATCGCTCCGGTGAACTGCATCTTCGCTTCGAGGATGGATCTGCCTTGTAGATGTCTTCGATTCACCTTCTCTAGGGAGGTGCATCGCGTGTGTATCCGTACCCATTTCACACTGAAATGAGGCATTGACTAAAACAAGTCCCTTTATTGTTCTGGTGCGATGTCTGAATCGAGAGAGCCCAACCTAGCCTTTTATTGCTCTTGTGCAACAAGCATCTGAATTGTGATCTCGCACGTCGAGACAAGCATGGTCGTCGTCCCTTCCCGTGCATGCATGCAGGCCGGAGACGAAGGAGCATTGTATTGCACAAGGACAGACACGACGACCCAATGGTCCACATAGCGCACCCGCCCTAATCCTGTCTCAACCGATCTCTGGCCAATCACAGCATAGAACGAGCTTCTCACGGATCGTGTTGAATCAGCCGATCGCAACCGTCCATGAATGATTCCTTCTAGAAGGCATCGATCTAACGACAAAATGAGGGTTTTGCTAGTAGCCCGTGGGTTTCCTTGTAGAAGGCTTGATCGGATGGCCACCATAGGACGCTAGGGTTTATCCAACGATCACAAATCGATGTCAGGGTTAGGACGGGGTTTTGTTTGGGTTAACGGGGTTTTGAGATGTTTGACTAAATTTCAAATGGGCATAACTAATTCAAAAAATTGTAAAAATACAAAACCTATGCACATAGTCGTCTTATGTGACGTATTTATGAGGAAAAATCATAAACTTGATTACAGACATTTCCATGAAAAAACCTTCACAAAGTGAGGTACCTCGAACCTTTCAAATGAGTGAGTATAGAGTTTGGGGTTTTGAAAATGCAAAATATCAAAAACTTGCCTACAAGGTAATTAGCATAATCTACAAACCAAGGATCGCGAGATTCTGTAACTGCAAGGTATTCTCCTGGCAAAGATTCATTAGTAGGAATAGGATCCTCTATGATTCCTTCCATCTGTGACAGATGGTCGGCAACAGGGTTATCCTTTTCTCTCATATCTACTATCTACAGGTCATATCTATAATAACCAAATAGGCGATCCCCACTAACATATTTCTCTAAACATGCAGCTATGCCATCTCACCGGTCCCACCACATCACCTTCCCAGTCCACGTCATCCATGCAGACTAAGCACATTTGCAAGTTCCTGTAGTGATGCCTTCCTGTTTCCAACCCGATTGCTTCCCCTTCCGATTCCTTCGACAGAAACGCCCCTCGCAGTTACATAAGTTGATGATGTCCTCAAACCTGATCCAATCTCAGTTCGGTTGCAGCACCCATCGCCATTCCCTCACCCCCCTCCCAATTCATCTTTCGATCGCTGCTCGTGGCAGATCGCTGCAAGGAAGACACAAGTTCGTTCTGTTTTTTCTCAGCTCTTTCGTCCTTTGGTTTCAACTCAGGCGATTGTCTCTAGACCATGATGCCTGCTTTGCAAAGCTCCTTTGATAGCTCCTTTGATTGCTACCATGTCCTGGTCTCATGACGATGTGTTTATTAATCTCGGATCTGCCCATGTAGGTACCTGCTCTCTTACTTTTTCATTTGCTCACGCATGGCACCTGGGTCATCGTCTTCTTCTCATCGGCAGCATGGATCCACAACCATCTCTCTCTTTCTCTCCTCGTGTATTTTGGCCATCCGACGAATCGTCCACAACAAGCTGCGACCAGAAGATATATGCAAACGTGAGATCCAAAATAGATATATTGGTGTTGAGATTCACGATTATCTATGCACACATGAGATCCCAAAAAATCAATTAAGTTGTGCAAAAGTTCTATCGGTTGATCTGATCTATTTTTATCTTATTGGTTGTGTGTATGAGAAACGATAAATTTTATCACGAATGGTATCATCCATATAAAACAGAATTTACACAGATGGTGCCAGCTGATGTGTTTGTCTTGAAGAGGTAGAGGCAACCATGGTGGTGGCGTAGGAGCAAGTCAGGAGGCCCTCCCCTCAGGTCTCTCCTCTCTGTGGTCTGCCTTATGTCCTCGCACAGGTACTACCTCGATCTCAATACTTTCCTCTCCACTGGTTGCTAATTCACAAGTTTAGATGTATATTTGTCCTCCGGGTCTCCGGCCATCTGCATACTCCTTGGTTCCTTTCTTTTCGGAGACGATCTAACTTAGCAAGTTCGTATGATTTCTGCAGATCATTTCGATTTTAGTAGGCTATTTCTCCCGGTCTAAGCTACTTGAAACAGGCTATGTTTTACTGATTTGCGTGGCTTATGACGGCCTTTTGTTCCATCAAGTTTCTCTATTGCCCACAAAATATTACTACATTTTTTCCTTGGCAGATTCACATGGTTACATAAAGCATGCTCAGGAATCCCATTCCTTCTGTTTTTATGAGCTTTGGTTGATTCTACTGAAGTATGGTGCCCGCTATATTAGATGTGCATTGTGTATGTATGATGGAGCCTGCAAGTCCAAATTTTGTTCGAGCATTCTCTTGCTGCCCCTTTTCATTTTTTTTTTGAGAAACACAGTACAAACGCAGACGCTCATAATGCGTACATACACTCACCCCTATGAACACACGCACGCACACCCTACCCCTATGAGCACCTCTGAGAGACTGAGCCGGCGGGTCTTGAGATTAACGAAGTCACCGCAGGCGCCTCGCTATCGACAGAAACGTCTCCTCCCACTGAAAGAATATTCCGCCTTTATGAAACACCAAAGTGTCAAACCTGGGGTTTCAACTCTGATGGGCTGGGGGTACCACTGCCCTCCTAACCATCCAACCACGGGTTGGTTCTCGCCCCTTTTCATTTTCTATTCACGAGTACAACAAAAGTATGGAGTTAGTGGTTACATAGATTGATACATAGGGGACATTAGTTGTTCAGTATATTCAAAAGTTTTTCTATGTCATGATCTTTCATGGCTTGGCATACTGAAAATGGAAATCCGGAGGAGAGCTTCACGAGGAGAACATTGTCGATGAACTTCCAATGGTGTTTCTTGCCACACTTATTTATAACGAGGACACACTCTTATTTATAACGAGGACACACTTTTATTTGGACATCTTAATTGAGTAATGGGGCTTTAGTTGGTTAACACGATCATTTGTAATATATTGCACAAGTTACATCTATAAATCACAGTTTATGAAGTCATTCGATCTTATTTACACAAATATCCCGCAACAACATGGGGGTATCATCTAGTTCTTGTAGTAGCAAGACCTATTTAATTAGACGAGGCTTAACATCTTTCTTATCTAGGAGGTGTCTCAATGCTTGATGGTCAGTATGAATTATTACTTTTGAGTTGATAATATAGAGTCTAAATTTATCACAAGCAAAAACAACAGCTAGAAATTCTTTCTCGGTTGTTGCATAGTTCATTTGATCCTCATTAAAAACTTGACTAGCGTATTGAATGACGTTGAGATTCGGTCAATCTCTCTTTCCCAAAACAGCCCCAATAGCATTCACTAGCATCACATATAATTTCAAATGATTCATCCCAATTAGGTGGTTGAATGACCGGTGTAGAAATTAGTGCCTTTTTTAACTGTTTGAAGGAATCATAGCAATCTCTATCAAAGGTAAGAAGGGTATCTTTATCTAAGAGATGAGTTAAAGGGTGAGCTATTTTAGCGAAATCTATAATAAAGCGTCTATAAAAACCCGATGACCCACAAGTATAGGGGGTGTATCGCAGTATTTTCGAGGGAAGTGAAACCCAATTTATTGATTCGACACAAGGGGAGCCAAAGAATATTTATAAGCCTTAACAACTGAGTTATCAATTCAGCTGCACCTAAACCCTAAACCATGTGATCCTCACATCAAAGCCATTCCCTCCGGTTATCCCGATTTCTGTCACTTCGGGGCCATTGGATCCGGACAACAACGTGTGTATACAACTTGTAGATAAGACCTTAAGCAATACTATCATAATGAATCAATAACATGTTAAGATCTGAAATCATGGCACTCGGGCCCTAGTGACAAGCATTAAGCATAACAAGTCGCAACAAAGTCAGAAAGCACTAATAAAAGATACTAGGCACCATGCCCTAACAATCTGATGCCATTACATGAACGATCTCATCCAATCCCTACCATCCCCATAGCCTACAGCGGGGGATTACTCACTCATAGATAGGGGAAACATGGATGGTCGATGGAGAAGCGATGATGATGTTGATGGCGATGATCTCCTCCAATTCCCCGTCCCGGCAGGGTGCCAGAACGGAGTTTCTGGTGCTGTTTCGTGGAATCTGGTGGTGGCGGCGGAGCAGAACTCCTTCTGGAGAAACGTCAAACCCCCCTGAGTTTTTAGGTCAGAAGGCAACTTATAGACGAAGAGGGAGACCGAGGGGGTGCCTGGGGGGCCCACACCACCCCCTGGCGCGGCCTGGCCTGGCCCGTGCCACCAGGTGGTGTGGCCACCCCCTGGCTCTTCTCCGTCTCGTATTCTGGCTCCTGGAGTCTTCGGGAAAAATAGGCACTTTGGCTTTTGTCCCGTCCAATTTCGAGAATATTCATTTTCTGACTTTCCTGGAACCAAAAACAGCAGAAAATAGGTAGCTGACACTGTGGCTCTTGTTAATAGGTTAGTCCAAGAAATCATATGAAAAGTACTCCAAAGTGTGGACAAAACACAAGAAAGTAGATAAAACCAAGAATGGAACATCAAAAATTATAGATACATTAGCAATGTATCAACATCCCCAAGCTTAACTCCTGCTCGTCCTCGAGTAGGTAAGTGATAAAAAGAAAGAATAATTTTTGAGGTGACATGCACCATCAAAGACTTGATCAAAGTATTTGTAAAACATTCAAAGCTGGGATCATAGTACTTCAATCATAGCATGGAAGACAAAGTTCTAGCAATAAGACAAAGAAACTATGATGCAACATGAAAAGACACAAACAAAAGATTCATGAATAACAATGCTTTGCAAGACGTTTGTTTGTTTCACATAAAGAAAACATAGCATAATAGTATTCAGCTTGTCCCTCATAGAGTAGCAAATATAAATGCATAGGACACCTTCAAAGTTCATAAGAGTGACTAGATACAAATAGTTTAAAACAAGCAATATCAAGATATGCATCAATAAACTAGTCTTGGGACAATGCACATAGAACTAAGAATGGCCACTATGCTCTCAAAGTAGGTGCATAAAGGTAGAAGGTAGAGACTTCAATATAATGGTGGAAGAAAGGCCTTTATAAAAGGAAGTAGGGATTCAAGTCTCATAAAGAGCTTCCAAAAATTATGGTACTTATAGCTTTCAGCTCTCATTGCCTCTATCATAATCATCTTGAAGTGATTAAGATTAAAGTGAACAAACTATGGTGTACATGCTTGACAAAGTATAAGTTAGAAATCTCATGTCCCTTGTATACGAGGGCCTCTCCTCATGCTACTCAAGTTTAGTCACCGGTAAGTTCTTGTCATCGTAAGTACATGTGTATCATAGAGAACCGCCAATGGGGTACCCCTTGCCCGATGATACGGAAGAATCCCCATATCAAAATGACAAGGCAAGCAGACAACGAGCATCTCAGCAATCTTCTTATTTACCATGGGAATATGGTGCTTTTTTCTCTCTTTCCTCTTTTCATAATCTCTTTTTTTTCTTTTTCTCTTTTTTCTCAATATAGGACTCTTTTTTTATAAGAAGAATGCTTCATAAAAAGCTCATTATGGTTACGCTGCAGGTTTCTACCATGTCAGCATGGATTAGACCAGCGGCCTAGGCGTTTCTCTAACACATATACATAACTCCATGGATTTACAAGCTCCCCTTTAATTTCACACCGATGACATCCATATTCAAAAGAGCATGATATCAACTAGGTACAAGTACCAAGTGCAATGTTGAAAGCGTTCCCCATGAAAGCATGGTTCTGCTAATCCCCAACAAATAAGTGCAAGCATATACAACATAGACGACACAATGGTTCAAGTTTATTAAGGGCAAGAAAAGTAAAGTGTGCCATCAAGTTCATGAGAGCTTAATCACTAGTTTTATCATAACAAGTTTAATTTGGAAGGTAAACAAAAACATGAATATACTTGGAATAGCATATGCTAGTAGGTAGGTATGGTGGACTCTTTGGAATAACTTGGTTTAGGGAGTTGGATGCATGAGTGGAACTCATACTTGGTTGTGGAGGCTAGCAAAAGACTGGGAGCGACAAACTAAGAGAGAAATAATGGCCATAATCATGGAGAGCGACAAAACATCATTGAACAAAGCATAAAGTGATACTACAAGTTGAAAACTAAAGGATCATAAAGGCTATGGTGACTTGAGATAGTCATAACATGGTGTGAGCATGTGCCAAGTCAACCCAAATAAAGTATCAAAGGAGAATACCACTATACTATGCTATAATATGCTAAAAAACGCATGATTCATCCAAGGCACATTAAGAAATCTCAATTGTTTATAACAAGTCATGCTACAGCAAAGAATACTAAGCATAAAGCAAAAACAATATCAAGCATGGCATGAAAAAGCATAGACCACAGTCAAAAACAAGCTCTCTTTACCACTTAAGCATGAGCTTTCCTACTCTTTTCCAAACCAAACCAAACTATTCGAACACCAATGTATGAAAGAGGAGGTCCAACCAATTTATTCAGAAAACTAAACAAACAAAAGCAAACTAAAAACCAAAACGAAAACGAAAAAGAAGACGCTCCAAGAACAACACAACCGTGCATGAAACAATAAAAATGAAGCGTTTAGAAGAAACCTGGGATTTTTATTGATGAAGACGGGGATGCCTTGGGCATCCCCAAGCTTTGACGCTTGTAATTCTTGGATATTTCTGGGGGTAACACGTGCGGCATCCCCAAGCTTGAGCTTTAGTCCATCCTTCATCTCATTACTCATTCCTTCCATACACCTGAAATTTTTCCTTCATACAAAACTCCACACAATCTTTATTAGCAACATTAGTGCACTCAAGATAATAAGGTTCAGTTTCTAACACCAATAAAACTTCCATTAGAACACTAGCTACTGTAGCACTTCCCTCAAAAATCTCAATTCCCCAAAAAAACTCAAAAAGGAACCAACAAGAAGCAAATGCAAATAATGCCAGAAATCTGTCAAAACAGACCAGCAGGTAAAGACGAATTTTTTCGAAGACCTTCTGTTGCTCAAATCAAAAAGTGTTGAACTAACGAAAGTTAGATAACAACCTGTGGCAGAAGTAAAAAAATTCACGCCTCAATAGTACGTTCAGAGATTTTACACGAATTTTTACGGTGAAGCACAGAAATCTGTTTTGGGACAGCAACTTTCCCAATCATTACTTCTCTCTCATTAGAGGTTACTCTTGGCGCAAAAAGCAAATAAAAATGATAAAGAGCGGTTATTACTGTTCCAAGACTCATCTAAAACTTTTGGGTTATCTCCTAATAAGTACTTTTCTTTAACGCCTTTAAGTTAGGCATAAGGAAAAACTAAAATAGATAGAATAGAAGTAAGCGGAGATAATCATAGTGAAAACATTGTTTTGTTCAATGAAATCCTTTTGTTAACAAAGTTGATTAGGTCTTGTTACCAAAACAATTTCATATGAGACAAGACTTTGTATTCCACTAATGATTATGTTACCTCAACCTTGATAGCAATGGTCCGAATCATAATAGTTTCAATTTTTTCTCTTGGTATGGGACAATATATTTCTCCAACTTGAAGGCCCTCAACATGTTCAATTGAATTCAAACCATAGGTCCTTTCAATATTCTTGGGTAAATAGACAGTATGTTCCTTGTCATTAACATTGAAGGTCACCTTCCCTTGATTACAATTAATAACAACTCCTGCAGTATTTAAGGAAAGGTCTCCCAAGAATAATAGACATATTATCATCTTCAGGCATGATAGTTTGAGAGGATGCTCACATAAGAAATATGAGTTGAAGTAAAAGAGAGCATCAAGAAGCAGATTCAAAACACATTTAAGTCTAACCCACTTCCTATGCATAGGAATCTTGTATGCAAATAAATTCGCAAAGAACAAAGTGACAGGCATAGGAAGATAAAACAAGAGTAACTTCAAAACTTTCAGCACATAGAGAGGTGTTTCAATGCCATGAAAACTTCTACAACCATATTTTCCTCTCTCATAATAATTTTCAGTAGCCTCATGAATAAACTCAACAATATAACTATCACATAAAGCATGCTTTTCATGATCTATAGGCACTAGGGCTTTATTATAAACATTTTCAAAAGAATCCTCAGGAACATAACATTCATCCTCCTTTAGTAAGCATGGAGGACAATCAAATAATGTAAGGGCTAAAGAGTTACTCTCATTAGAAGGTAGGCATGGGTAGCTAATCCATTCTTCCTCCTTGTGTTCATCGCTCTCCTCCTCTTTTTCATCTAATGAGATTTCAGGTTCATCAATTTCTTCTTCCATAGGATCCTGCAAGGCATTAGTCTCTTCCATTTGTGGAAAGCATCTATTAAAATATTCAAGAATATAGCCATTTTCATCCTTGTAATTATCAATGCAAAATTTAAATATACCATAAACCTCATATTTGTAAGGTGAATCATCAATATTTTCAAGCAAACTAGCAAGTTCAAAAGCACCCTTCCAAGCAATAAATTCTTCAATTTGTTCCACATCATAAAAGTCATAATTTCCTTTAACATAAGAAGATATGGTAACATTTTCATTATACTCACATTGAAAAGGGAGGTGTTTGTACCTCCTACAGCAACAAGATTTATCCAAGCAATAAGTAACATTATAAGTAGAACACACGTTTCTAGCAATGGTATACAATTTATCAATTTGTTCCCATAAGTGTTTCCCTTTTTGTGACAAGCGGTGTTCCTTATAATAATATTTTTCATCTTCTGTGAACCCACCTTGCCAATAAGATTCATTTTCAAAGAAACCAACCATTGATAACAAGCATGATAAAGCAAGACAATAACTGACCAGTGAAAATAACAACTAGAGTAGGAACTGTTTTTTGTATTTTTGATAAAGAAACAAGCAAACAAGGCAGAAATAAACTTAGCTTGAACAATAGTGATTCCAATTGTACTTGATAAATAAAGCTATGCTCCCTGGCAACGGCGCCAGAAAATAGTCTTGATGACCCACAAGTATAGGGGGTGTGTCGCAGTATTTTCGAGGGAAGTGAAACCCAATTTATTGATTCGACACAAGGGGATCCAAAGAATATTTATAAGCCTTAACAACTGAGTTTTCAATTCAGCTGCACCTGGAAAAAATCTTGCTCACAGCAGTTTATCAGTAGCAACAGTTTTGTAGTAGGAATAGCAAAGTAACAGCAGTAGTAAAGTAAAGACAGAAGTAACAATAGCAGTAAACAGTAGGATTCGAGTGCGGTAGGCATAGGGATGGATTGACGGGAATTGCATGACAAGACAATTCACATAGCAATCAGAACTTAGGGCAATTGCAGATAAATAAGATAAAGTATCCAAGTACTAGATAATCCTAGGAATGTGTCCCATATATAGTCATACGTGCTCGCAATGAGAACTTGCAAAACATCTTTTGTCCTGCCAGCCCATTTGCAGCAGGGCCTCAAGGGAACTACTGGCAATTAAGGTGCTCCTTTTAATAGAGCACCGGAGCAAAGCATTAACACTCCGTGAACACATGTGATCCTCACATCAAAGCCATTCCCTCCGGTTATCTCGATTTCTGTCACTTCGGGGCCATTGGTTCCGGACAACAACGTGTGTATACAACTTGCAGATAAGACCTTAAACAATACTATCATAATGAATCAATAACATGTTCAGATCTGAAATCATGGCACTCGGGCCCTAGTGACAAGCATTAAGCATAACAAGTCACAACAAAGACATAAAGCACTAATAAAAGATACTAGGCACCATGCCCTAACAATCTGATGCCATTACATGAACGATCTCATCCAATCCCTACCATCCCCATAGCCTACAGCAGGGGATTACTCACTCATAGATCGGGGAAACATGGATGGTCGATGGAGAAGCGATGGTGATGATGATGGTGATGATCTCCTCCAATTCCCCGTCCCGGCAGGGTGCCAGAATGGAGTTTCTGGTGCTGTTTTGTGGAATCTGGTGGTGGCGCCGGAGCAAAACTCCTTCTGGAAAAACGTCGACCCCCTGAGTTTTTAGGTCAGAAGGCAACCTATAGGTGAAGAGGGAGACCGATGGGTGCCTGGGGGGCCCACACCACCCCCTGGCGCGGCCTGGCCTGGCCCGCGCCACCAGGTGGTGTGGCCACCCCCTGGCTCTTCTCTGTCTCGTATTCTGGCTCCTAGAGTCTTCGGGAAAAATAGGCACTTTGGCTTTTGTCCCGTCCAATTCTGAGAATATTCATTTTCTGACTTTCCTAGAACCAAAAACAGCAGAAAACAGGCAGCTGGCACTATGGCTCTTGTTAATAGGTTAGTCCAAGAAATCATATGAAAAGTACTCCAAAGTGTGGACAAAACAAAAGAAAGTAGATAAAACCAAGCATGGAACATCAAAAATTATAGATACATTAGCAATGTATCAAAACCAGCCCGCCCAAGTAAGTTCTTTACTACCTTTATATCTTGCGGAATCAGCAGTGTTTCTAAAGCAACCAAATTTGAATTATCAATCTTAATTCTCTTTTCAGAAATCTTATGCCCAAAAACTATACCTTCCCTTCCCATGAAGCGGCAGCAGTCGGAATTGAGAAGCATCTTGGTTTGTCTACATCGTTGAAAAACTCTATTAAGATTATAGAGACATTGCTCAAAAGTAGTTCCATAAACAACAAAATTGTCCATAAGGACCTCCATGGAACTTTCCACAGAACTGTCGAATATTTTTAGAACACACTCTTCAAAAGTAGCAGCTGCATTACACAAACCAAAATGCATTAATCGATAAGCATAGATTCCATAGGGACAGGTAAAAGTAGTTTTTTCTTGATCTTCAGGCTGGATAGCTATTTTAGAATATCCAGAGTATCCGTCAAGGAAACAGAAGTAAGAATTAGCAGACTTCCTTTCCATGATATCGTTAATGAGGGGTAGTTCCTTATGAATTTTTATGGTTGCTTTGTTCAACTTCCTGAAGTCAATATACATCCTATATCCTGCTATCGTTCTAACAGGGATTAATTCATCCTTATCATTATTAATTATTGTTATACATCCTTCCCTAGGTATGCAATCAGTTGGGCTCGCCCACTTACAATCTGAAATTAGATAGATAATACTGTTGTCCAACATACATATAACTTCCTTTCTTACTACCTCTTTCATTTTAGGATTCAATCTTTTTTGATTATCAACAAATGCTTTAGCATCTTCAATCATAGATATCTTGTGAGTTACTATGGAGGGATATATACCTTTTATGTCATTAAGAGTGTATCCAAAAGTTTCACGCTGTTTGACAAGTACCTCTAAAAATATTGTGTTTTCCTCTGGAGAGAGCTTATCATCTAAAATCACTGGGCATTTACCTTTCTTATCTAAGAATTCATACCTGAGACCTGGAGGGAGAGGTTTTAAAACAAGGGGCAGGGGATCCTCACCCCCTTTTCTTTCAAGTTCTTCAAATTCAACCCTAAGGCCAGTCTCGACCTCCGGTGCGGTGTTGAGAATCTCATCCAAAACTTCTTTTGTAGAGTCATTGGTAAGCGAATCATCGCTTGTCAAACTCCTCTTCAACTCAGATTGTGGAGTGCAAAAATAGATTGCTGCCAATTCTTCAATAGTCTTCTCCTCCTTAATCTCAACTTTCTTTTCATAAGGTAATCTTGTGAACTGGTTGTAATTTATTTCTATATCTTCTTCACCAAACTACAAAGACAAAGCCTTGTTTGTGTTGTCAATATCAATGTTCATAGAGTAGTAAAAACGGTTACCAAAAATGACCGGGAAAGAGGAGTTTAAAGGTATTTCAATAATATGAAAATCAACTGGGTACACAAAAGCTCCAACAGAAACACATACATTGCAAAGTATCCCGTGAGTAGGATGCAAAGTTCGATTAGAAAACATAAAATTAGCTTCTGATGGCTCAAGGTAAGATTCATCAAGATGATCACACATTTCTTCATAGATTGTATAAGGTATAATACTTATGGAAAAACGTAAGTCACAAAACCCTACATAAGTAGTTCCTCCTAAACAAAAAGGATTTTTTTGTTGACTTCTATTCTTACCATCAAACTTGCCCCCTATCATTTTGGAGGATTCTCTACTTACCATTATCACTTCATCCTTGAATAATTCAGGTTCCAGAAGTTCTTTTACTATCCCAATATTCTGTTTAATGGCTCCCAGATCCTTAGTTAACCTTCCTATTATTTTATTCCCTTCACCCTATTATCCATTACTTTAATTAGAATAGTTTCTTCCTCGGCTAACATTTTTTCTGCATTTGCAAATATTTATCATTGTGGCAATATTTAGAGGTTTTCTCTTCCACAAGTGGTGTATAGCATTTCCAATCTTTTGGAATCTGCAGGTAGTCGGCATAAGATCTAATAATTTGAATAATCATGCGATGGTCAAGAATTAAAATTTCCGAGCAGTTTTTCTATCTTTCCCAAAGCTAGAAATATTTTTAAGCAATTGTACTCTATGTGATTCTCTTTATTAAACTCATCCTCACAATAAGCTTTGTCTATCCTATTCACCGTGTCAAGAAAATTCCATGCCCTTTCACCACTGAATCTGGTGAATGACCCATTGGTAAGGGAGTCGAGTTCATTTCTGTTATTATCGTTCAAACATGCGTAGAAGGTGTGTATCACCAGCCAAGGTGGGAAATTATGATGGGGACAACGATCAAGCAATCCCCTAAACCTTGTATATCCTTTGTGCAATCTTTCTTCAGGTTTTCCTTTAAAATTTTTGATCATGTGTCTCACGCCAAGAGTTTTTGTCCTGGGAAAGAAATCGACTAAAAATAAAGAGGCTATGCTCTCCTAGGAATTAGAATCTTTGCAGAACTTTGAATGTACCAAGAACGATCCTCATCAATGAGATTTTGAGCAAAGAGAGAAAATTTAACCTCATCCTCAGTTTGTAGATTAAGGTGAAAAGCCCCACAAATATCTTCAAAGAACCCTAGATGCTCATACGGATCCTCCGTACCATCTCCTGCAAATTTCTTTACATGCAAAAGATCCAAGAGCATGGGGTTAATATCATACCCTCTTGGGCTATTGGATTTTAAATAGGTGTCCATGGGCGAACCGGAATTCCTCACAACCTCCAGCTGGATTATATATTGGTATTCTCCCATAATGTCTCACCTAAAACTAATAAACAACTTTAGTAAAACAATGAGTAAAATAAGTAACTAAGAACAAAGACCAAAAGTGCCTAGCTCCCTGATGACCCACAAGTATAGGGGGTGTATCGCAGTATTTTCGATAAGTAAGAGTGTCGAACCCAACGAGGAGCAGAAGGTGCTGGCTAATGGTATGGATCAGGAATTCTCTGCAAATACTTAGCAAACGGATTTTTAGGGGTTTTCGATAAAGCAAGTAAACAAAGTACGAGTAAATAAAAGACAGTAGGAATAAATGCAGCAAGTGGCCCAATCCTTTATGCAGCAAAGGACAAGCCGATTGTATTTGTTAAGATGACCAAATGTTCTCGAGGACACATGGGAAGACTGTCAAGTGCTTTCTCTTCATATAGTTGATTAATCTTCTTTAGCTTGCTAAGTGTTGTGTGGGTGAACCTGTGCTAATGTACCGCCCCATCCAAGACTAATACATACTTGTGATTGTACCCCTTGCAAACATCCATAAGTACAAGAAAGAAATTAAGGTAGAAACCTAACCACAGCTTTAAACTCTAAGACCCTTACGTCCCTTGTGCAATGGTTTCCTAATGGGGGTTCAGGTTTCTGTCACTCCGGCAACCCCTACGATTAGTAGCCAAATACACAATGCATTCCCCTAGGCCCATATAGGTGAAGTGTCATGTAGTCGACGTTCACATGACACCACTAGAAGTACACCACAACATAAATAACAATCTATTGAATCTTTCTCAACACAACTCCACTACTAACAACAAGACTTCTCCCATGTCCTCAAGAACAAAACGAACTACTCACAAGACATCATATGGATCATGATCAGAGATGAAATAATGATGTATAACACTCTGAACATAAGCAATAATTCAATGGTTCACTCAATAGCATCAACTACAAAGAGTAATCAACACCGGGAAAGTTTCCCCTATGAACTATGCAAGATTCAACGCAATTGTTACAGCAATATGGAGATGGTGATGCAGGTGCTGATGGTGATGATGGTGGTGATGATGATGATGATCCCGATGAAATCCAGCTTGATGGTGGTGTTGATGACGACGATCTCCCCACTCCGGGAAGGAATTCCCCTGGCAGAAATCTGTCTACCGGAGAGATCTTTCTCTCTCGGTGTTTTCCACCCCGCAGAGGCGGCGGAATCTTTCTGTGGTCGCTCTCCGAGTCTTAGGGTTTTGGGAGGATGATATATGCCAGAGGGGAGAGGCTGGAGTGGGCCAGGGTGGCCACACCACCTCCAGGCGCGGCCTAGGCCTGCCCGCGCCATGGGGTGGTGTGGGCCCCCTGTGGCCCACCTCCACTCCATCTTCTGGCATCCTTGGTCTTCTAGAAAAATAGGATTTTCCATATATTTTCCCGGATTTTCTGATCTTCGTGAATTTTGCCTCCAAACAACACCTTTTCCATCAGAATCCTGACTGCAGCGGTCCATGCTCCAAAAGTCATCAACCATGCAAAAATAGATGAAATAACATAAGTTTCACCTCTCAATACGAAATATATCAATGAATAACAGTGAATTAAGACATAGAATAGTGATGCAAAATGGACGTATCATTCCCCGGCAACGGCACCAGAAAATATCTTGATGATTGCATGTGCATAGATCAATTGTTGCTAGTTTCGAAGTAAAGATATCGAACCCACGGAGATCTATTGGTAAAGGTCTTTATGCCTCTCATTACTATCTACCAAAGGATACTTATAAGCTGCCTTTGATCTTAGGTAAAGGGTGTTTGAAAGGTTTATGGTTGTTTGCAGAAAAGTAATTAAAATAAGTAACAAGTTTGTATGCAAGCGTGGTTAAACTCAATAGGGCTAAAACATTCTCGGGGATGTAGGATACACCACTAGCATAGTATTATTATTATTTGTAATCAAGATAACATACTTCTTGTGTCATGAGATGTGTGGAGAGTGCTCCATAGTAACATGTTCACTACAAGGCTCGTAGGAGGCAACTATGTTGAGCCAAGAGTGAGGTCACCTATAAATAACCATTGTAATGTCTGAGAGCAGTCGCCCATACAAACCACCGCAATTAAGGGTTTCCCCGTGGATATCGTAAATAGCTTAGGGAGTCCCTCTTTAATCCTCCTTTGACCGTGTAGGTTACGAATCGGCGCTAATCTATCACGGGGCTATTCTGGGTACGATCCCAAGACACGTCCAAAGGATTTATCCCTCCCTTTAGTCCCAAGGGAAAATGATATGTGGCCAACTACACATACCATCTAAAGAGAGAGATCATACACAAATCATAATTCTATCATAGACAGGCAAGTCATATGGACAGAATAATAAATCATCTTTATTACACATTCATAATGGTGCTAGGGTTTCTTCATCTCCCCAAGAACAAAGGAACTACTCACACATGGAAACGATCAACAACATCATCATAATCAAATGAATGGATAAAAGTACGAAGATAGATCTAATGCAAACCACAATTGAATCTGGACTTACAACAAGATCTAATAGATGAGAGATGGGAGTAATGGTGGTAATGGAGATGCAGCGGTTGATAATGAATGGGATGATGCGTTGTCCTCCAATGATCTATGAAGCAACTGGGATTTTGCCCCAACCAAGTTCCTCCTTCAGATCCCTTTTAGATATGGTTTTCCGTGGTTTCTGGTGGATGTGAATGTTGGATCTCCCTCTCGTCTTTGCTAGGAGAAAGTATTTGACTAGGCGATCATGCTGGCACTTGGTATGGGCGGATGGTACAGGTGGGATCCACCCGTACCGTCGGTCATTATCGGTACTGATTGCTCCTCCTCGCTTGGTATTTTCCCAGGTGTGAAGGTAAATCTATAAAATGATTTTTATCACTTAGAAATATCATATAATTACACAATATGACAGTTCCAATTTATATGTTTATATAAGACTCAATGATTTGGGATCCTGTTAAAATAAGAATAAAATGGTGCGTGCAAACGCAGTGAAATACAAAGATCCCTACTCTATTTTTTATGCAAAAATAAAAGGTAAATATGCTTCAATTTTGGACTCATCATTCATGTTCTACTGAATTTTTGTCTACTCTTATGTCTATCAGTTAACATGCACTGTGTGGTTTACTGAATCTATAGTTGTCACTTGTTCTGTCAGTTAAGGATGGTCTATGCTTAGTATGGTGTACTATTTTTTAATTACTATCAAGTGTTCTTGTTTTAATGTTTATGTACTGATCCTTCCATTTGAGGATTAATACTGTCATTCTTACTTGCTACTGTTAATTTTAATTGAGCATTGTTAGTTAATATTTCACTCAATGCTTAAGTAGTTGTTTAATTATTTGTTACTGCTGCTTGAGTCTTTAATTCAAGCTTAGTTATGTAAGTGTGTTGGTTAAGTGTTGATTCACTACAAGAAATGTTTCCTTCTGCAACGACTTGGCCCGACGGTCATCGTAGAAGGCGCGTCTTCCGCGATGAATTTCTCGTCTTGACCGTGGCCGATGGAAAACTTTTTTTTCCGGTTTCCTATCCCTCTACTATGACGGAACCGTTAAAAACATGGAGGAAGCTCGGCCAGCGCATGGCAGAAGCAAGGTTTTCATTTCCTCGCGCGATGTTGACTCGCCGAAATCTTTTGAGGCGTGTGGGTCCCGGATGTCAGTGTCTCTAGCGGACCATACTTTTCCATCACGCCTCCCTGATTTGAACTTGATAACGTTGCTCGATGTGTCTGTCGTTTAGTCAGGCTATTGGGTCCCACATGCCAGCCTCTCTTTAGTAGAATCATGTGTATGACAGATTTTTTTCCTTGGCTCGCGCTACCATGTTCCGAACTTGATAACGTTGCTCGATGCATCTACCATTTAATCAGGCTGCTGGGACCCACATGTCATTCTCTCATTAGAAGAAACGTGTGTATGATGAATTTTTTCCTTCGCTTGCACTATCCTGTTCCAAACTTGATAGCATTGCTCGATGCATCTCCCGTTTAGTCGCGTTGATGGGTCCCCCATGTCAGCCTCTCATTAGAAGAAACGTGTGTATGATGGATTTTTTCCCTCGATCATGCCTCTGTGTTCTGAACTTGATAGTGTTGCTCACTACATCAGCCGTTTATTAAGGTTGGTGGGTCCCCTATGTTAGCCTCTCACTAGAAGAATCATGTGTATGATGGAACTTTTTTCTTCTCTAGCGCTACCTTGTTCCGAACTAGGAGTAGATAGCGTTGCTCGACGAATCTGCCATTTGGTCAAGCAGCTGGGTCTCCATGTCAGCCTCTCATTAGAAGGATTGGTTGTATGGCTGACTTTTTTATTTTGCCCGGGCCTCCGTGTTTCAAACTTGATAACGTTGCTCACTGCATCAGCCATTTTTTCAGGCTGCTAGGTCCCACATGTTGGTCTCTCTCTAATTGAAACGTGTGTATGATAGACTTCTTTTTCGGCCACGTCCGAAGTTTTAACCTTTCCAACATTGCTTGATGTGGCAGCCGTGTTTGTTCTTGCTGTTTGGGGCCTACATGTCATCCTCTCTGCTATGTTCTGGCTTGTGGGTCCTCGATGCATCCTTGTATGTTCTGACTGGTGGGTCCCTGATGTCAGCCTATTTAACTTTTTTCAAACCCGACCATTAAACTTGAGTGATGCTGCAGGCTAGTGGGTCCGTGATATCAGCCTCTCCATAATGCGATATTACTAAAAGAAAAATGTAAACCCAAGATATATATTTGTACATGAAGGAGATTCGAACTCAAGACCTTTCAAATCAAATAGACGTAAACTGAGTGCTTTGCCACTACACCAAAGATGTTTATATAATATATATCATTAAACCAATATTAGTACTACAACTTATGTATCGGTCTTCTTAAGAATATTTTGTGTGTCTATGTTTATATCTTTTAAAATATAAAATGGCAGCACTCAGGCATCTCAATTTATAAAGTGCCACATAATGGAGCAGTTTCTCTAAAACACGGGTAGAAAAAGCGTTTTTATTTTGAGAGGTGGGGGAAATGCCCAAAAAGCCGAATTAAAAAGAGTTTGACTACCTACATGGGATGCTCTACAAGGGCTCCTTTCTCAAATTTCACTCGGCTATGCTCAGCAGTCCCTGACCCCTAAAAGGCTGAACTAAAATTTGTTCAGGGCTATGCTCCATGGGCTACTTTCTCAAATTTCTCTGGGTTGTGGTCAGCAGTCCCCCATGTCAGCCTCTCATTAGAAGAAACGTGTGCATGCTGGAGTTTTTTCTTGCTCGCCCCTCCCTATTTCGAACTTCACAACGTTGCTCGATGCAACACCTATATAAGGTCTCGCTACTGGGCCCCCCATGTTAGTATCTTTGTAAATGAAACATGTGTATAATGGACTTTTCTTCCGGCTACATCTGCTATTTTGACCTTGGAAATGTTGCTCGATGTGGCAGTCGTGTATGGTCTTGTTGATGGGGCCCACATGTTAGCCTCCCTGGTATGTTCTGGCTTGTGCATGTCAGCCTCCCTGGTATGTTCTGGCTTGTGGGTCCCCGACGCCAGTCTCTCTGTACAAGTATTTAACTTTTTTTCAAACTCGCCCATCAAACTCGAGGGATGCTACAGGCTGGCGGGTCTGTGATGTTAGCCTCTCCATAAAGCAATATTGCTAGAAGAAAAAATGTAAACCCAAGATAATTTTATATCAAGCACAGAGAATCGAACTCAAGACTTCAAAACATGTATAAACCGTGTGCGTTTCCACTATGACAAACAAATAAGATGAACATTATCATTAAAAGCTTTATAGTACCTGTAACTTATGTATTAGTCTTCTTAAAAAGATTTTTCGTGTCCATGTTATCTCTCTTAAAATAAAAGGGAAGAGATCCTAGCATCTCAATTTTCTAAATGCCACATAACGTAGTAGTTTCTTTAAAAGATGGGTAGGCGGATTTTTTAAAGGCAATTCCAAAAACATCGAATTAAAGATTTTGGGATATTCTACATCTAGTATACTTAATGGGCTATACTTCATGTGATATTCTCCATGGGCTCCTTGATAAAAATTTAAATGGGTTGTGGTCAGCAAGTCCCTGACCCTTAAAAGGCCGAATTAAATTGTTCTGGGCTAAAGAGGGGCCGAATGGGCTAGATTTTATCTCCTCATTAGTAAAATTTTCATTGTGTTGTGGCTCGGCCAGATTCAGAACATAGACCTCACTATCGGAGGAAAAAAGTGATAATTATTTTGAAAGATATTCGTGTAAAAACATCTAAAGAACAAGGGACATAGACCATGTGCGCCAAAATTGGACTGGTATCCAATACTTCACTTGGTACCCTCTCATCTCTGTCCAAAGCACATCCAACGGTTCCGATCACACACAGGCAAAAGCTCTAGTGTAAGCAACCCAGTAGCAACGACAAAACTTTTCACAAATTGAGTAGCATTTGAAAGATCCAGCAGTATAGAATAAGACAGAAAAATATCGATATATTCCTAGTTCATATTCAGCACCACTTGACCAATTCGACAACATTCCAAAGTGATTGTTTCATCGATACAGACACTGAAATTGAATAGCAGTACTGAGGGAACCAATTCATGTTTCAGCTCTAAAAACCCTGTCGCAAGATCAGTTTGCCATTTTCTCCAAACACACTCGGTCATTGGAGCAAGCAAAACTGACGATCAAGTATGCTTTTGTGTGCATACCTCCTCTTCACATGAATATTGGTGTGACCCCCATATATGCATCCCAAAATTCCCAAGCATCATCCACATTGTGACAAGGACAACTTTAAAAAGAAAAGCAAGACCATCTACTACACTTATATAAACAAGTACCAATACATCAATATTAGTTCTAGAAAATACCTTAGTAATAGTAACGACATAACACTTGACAAATTCAATAGCATTTGAATATTGAGAAGTACAGAATAAGATAGAAAAAATATTGATAGATTCTCAGTTTATTCAACACCACTTGACATATTCAACAGAATTTCAAAATGACCGATTCAGCAGTACAAACAATGGCCAAAAGAAATGATAGATTCAGCAATGTAGACATTGAAATTCAATAGTTGTAGCAAGGCCATGACTTAAAAGGAAAGAGAGTCCATATTCAGCACTCGATCGGTCGATCTGAACAAGTACCACTACATATGTATTACTACACAATAGATTAGAAGTAGAAGACCTCCATACAAAATACTCAGCATAACGCAACAACGTGTCCAACTGTTGGCTGGGTAGCACTTTCTTTCCTGTCTATTACGCTTTCCTTGTCACACTGTCGCCTGTGGGCCTACTATGTCACCATCGTACATTGGAAATAGGTATACATTATCGCAATCTTTTCCACCTCTCCCCATACAAATTGAATCTGTCATCAACATAAATTAGTAGTTAATTAGTATGACATTACATATCTTAACATTGGGATCATCACAAGAAGATTTAGATGTTTTATCTCACTTTTGAAACTTGTCAATGCAATACTCCTAATCCACTGGGAATTCCAACAAACGGTTCAGAAGCTTCCAGGTAACACCGCGGCTGCGACAGGTACGACCTGAGCCCTTCTAGGGCGACTTCGGCCGATGACGGCCTGCTCGTCATCTCAGATGTTGCCACCATTTCGACCGCATGGAGATCATGCCACAGAGACAGCGACCAAACCTTCACCTTGTACCTCGGTGATTTGCACGCCCCTGAACTGATGAACCTACGGATATGACGATGTCCATGGTGTAGCCATCAATTTGGGCGACAAACATGGTGCCCTCTTTCCTGATGCCAATGATATTCGCTCTCCACGAGCCTCTTGTGGGCACCAGCTTAGACGGCTCCCAGTGTTTGTGGCTATAGGGCATTATGGCTACAGTCCTCGGGTGGGCAACTCTGAGGTGGCGAATGAGCTCTACCATAGGTGTTAGATCTATTGACAAGGTGATGAACTCGCATCCAGGCTCCATGCAGACTTGCTGGCCGTGAAAGCACCAGATTATGTGGTCGTAGACGTTGTTATAGGGGACGAATGCCCCCATAGTGGCCGTTGGGGCATCTGCTACCTTTTTCGCCCGCGACTTGGCAGTACAACTCCTTGGAGAATGCGGCTAGTTGGGTGGTGCTGGTAGTGTCTAGACGCATAGTGATTTCATTGAAAACATCGTCGCCGACCTTGCTCCAGACATCGTGCAGCCGGTTGTGCGTCGATTGCGACATCGGGATGGATTGGGGGAAGAGGTCGGACCAGAGTATGACTGTCGGGGGACTTTTGGAGAGGGTTGGTGCGGCCTGCAAGATCCGATGCAGCGAGCGAGATGGCGAGGAAAATGTGCGAAGCACGCACTGGAGACAATCCCAAATGCGGCCAGGTGGCGTTGGCGAGTGGGGATAAAAACAGCTGAGATGGGGAAGATGGGATGGCTCTTTGAACGAGGTTTTTTTGCAAGGCCTCTAGAGCTGCATCCAGGATGCCGACTATAGCTTGGCTGGCACACTGCAATGCACTAAATTAACCATCTGAAATCCTAGCGCATTTTATAGCTAGGCTGGCATGCTGCCATGCACTAAATTAACCATGTCACATCCTAGGCCATTACAGCTAGGCCGGCATGCTGCCGTGTACGCCACTAGAGTTACTACTACTGTCATGTTTGACCAGATGAATTTTATTTACTGCTTCTATTTTCCTAAAAAAATAGTACTCCTACCTAGTAGTAATACACTTGTACTTGTACAATACTATTACTAGCAGTAGAGTACAACGAACAATCATCTCGTTAGTTCCGCTGCATACAGGAGTTGTACCACACCTACCCACCTGATTGTTAGGTACGCCAACACAGTACAACTCTTGTATGCAGTGTAACTAACAAGATGATTATTTAGTTTGCTAAAAAGGATTATACTATGGAACAGAGGTAGTACAATACTAGCAATAGTACACTAGATGTTTGTTTTGCAGTTTTGCTACAAACATAGTACAATAAATACCTCCACATTGGATCCTAGCGCGATCAAGTACCACGGTGTTCCAACACAATGCATGACTAGAGGGGTATAGTTATAGACAACCTCTTTATAGAATAGTTATAATTAGAAGCAAACAGTCACCGCATTAATACACCTATGATATAGTAAATTGTTCATCAAATGATGGGTGATAACCTGCACATCTGATCACCTTCTCGTAGTTATCATGATCAAATGTTATCTTGCTTCTTCATGTCAACATCCCTACTGCAGGCTTTGCATATCTTTAGCTTGATGGCCTCTGGATACTCATTGCCAAACGTTGGTAAAAAGGAGCTAGGTATGCTCCATACGTCTAACCCTCCCGGTATTAATAGCATCTTGTAGAACTCGTCATAGATGTTCTCCATGTGGGTGTTCTTGGCTCGCCCCTCCATCCAGACTGCACAGGGCTCTCCTATCTTCTTCGATGATGAGTCTCTCGAAGCTTGAGCTTCTTTCCTGAATACTGCAAAAAAATCATGTGGACAGATAATGTCTCTACCAGCTGTCAATAATTGTGAAATAGTATAGTATTAGCTGATAGAGTACAATACAAGATCAGCTAAGAAAGTAAAGTGGATCAATTTTCTTATCGAAGTACACAAAGTCTTAACTCTAGCTAGCATGAATGCCGGTTATGTTAGTACTACCAAGGTCTATGCATCACATTAGTGCAGTTCATTATCGAGCAGTACAGATATCGAACACCCAGGAACAGCCGAATGAACGAACAAGATGAGCTCTATCTGTTGCTGATGCTAGAGATGCATACATATACTTGAAATTTTGGCAAAAATTAGGGTAGGGCGGCAGCTACCCTAACTTTCCCAAATTAAAGGGACTTCCTCCCCTAAGATCAACCAAGCAAAACATGACGAGTGGCCTTCCAAATCATCATTAGCCGTGGATCGATCAATACAAAATCTGAACTTATTATTACAGTTCACTGTAGATCTAGCCCCAGAACTAGCTTGCATATGTAAAACTGTATCATAGTATACAAACAGGTTAAATGCACTAGATGAGAACTACTCAACACCAACCCAATGTTAACTAAGCGCTAATAAAAGCTTGATCGCATCTCATCATCAAGATCAAGGATTTCGGGGATTATGTACATACCGCACTGCCACCGCGATGTCTAAGGGATGCATCGACTCTATAGACGAGGTTGCAGGGCCTGCCGCCGGCAGTCGACCCTCCGAAGACGAGTAAGTTGCGACAGTGGTGGTCATCAATGGAGGAAAGTGCAATGGCGATTAAGGAGTGTTGTGTGAGAGAGAGCTGGGGCTGGTGCTGGGGCTGGTAAGGGAATACATGCGGCGAGGTCAGACGTATGTTGTGGACAAAGCAAACCTTGCCTTTCGCTGCAATATCCATCGTATCGCAAATCCAACGGCCACGATACGGTACTACTAATTTTCATGCCAAAATTAATAGCCTAGAAAATTGGGCACGACAGCTTGAGTGCTTGAATAGGGAAACATCAAACACATAATATGAAAGTGTATTATTACGTATGTGGTGCCTAGTACAAGCAATAGTGGAAATGATGTTGCAAATGATGATACTACAATACAGTATGAAAGTACTACATACGTAGTATTGTATTACATGGTGACAACTACTAGCTACAGAAATGATGTTGCGAGTGCTGATAATCAGCTTTTCTGCATTTTGGTTAAACTTCACATAGTTCTAACGAGGCAGGGTTAGCACGAACCACATTGGCACCTCAAACATTTGCTCCCTATGTTCTGCTCCCGTGTAGTTAACCGATGAACCTATGACAGCCCCCCCCATTGACGTGCATGTGGCTCCAATCTGGAACTGGCTGTGGGCGATGTTGGCAGCGCACGTGTGTAGCAAACACACAGTCTGCTCTGAACACTAGCAGAGTTTTGTCAACATCGGCAGCACCAAGTTCAGGGTTTGTAGGGGGCTCGAGGATGAATGGATGGTTGATTCCCACAAACACTGACCTCTCTTCAAGATTATCGCTTCTGATCTAGTCCGGTGCTACAGGGTCATTCAGATTAAGGGCCCTTTGGAAAATGTGGCAGCAGAGCGAGGGATAACAGAGCATCTCTCTACACATGTTTGATATAGGATCACCATGGCTACTGGTTCGTGCACCCCTGGTGTGAATCCACAGGATATCCCAGCCAATTAAGCTCTGCTAAGTACTAGTTGTGTAATGCAATATCTTCAGCCTCGACATCGTCACCAGCTTGGACGTTTTTCGGTTCTTCAATTAATGGAGCATGTATGACACGCGGGCATGCAAGTATACATGTATGTGCATTTCAGTTAGCAAAAGTATCACAAACAATGAAGTTGTAAGTAATTTATAAATTGTACTTTTAAATAACGGGACTCACTCCACTTGTTTGGTTCCTAGACAAGAACATCTCCTCGTGGTTCTGTCACCACATATATGTGATCAATAGAACCACTGATTAGATTCATGGTAATGGCATCGACATATGTTGCTGGTGCAAGATAGTCATTCTGAAGGATAATCCAGTCCCTGTGACTAGGAAAATCTATGTTAGCAATGAATTTGTCAAACACCGTCATCGTGTTGTAGTGCCATTGGTTGTCAAATATGTACGGTTTCTCTGCTATTTGTATCTTTAGCAGCTATATACTCGCGTTCTTGTAGCTGTAAGTGCATGGGGGGCCATGGAAACACTTGTTACCCGGTGGATAAATATCAACATGCTGCACACATGGCAGCTCGATACGTGCCATACTGTAGACGTTTGGAGGTACCAGTGCCTCGGGTGCTTTCCAATCATAATCCATTCTCCGTTGGCACCAACCTAGCGACCCTTGTTTTCAAATCCGTCATCATCCCAAGTTCTGGTTATGCCATCATCAACTGGTACAAATGCTTCTACTGTTGGATTGTCTAGTGACATCAGCAACGCGTCAATGCCATGCAATAGATTTTCTTCATATCTAGGGGCATGCAAAGTGTTTGACAAAGAGGGGGAGTGCTAGCTAGCTTTGTGGAAAAACTACTATATGAAAGATGCAGAAATATGATGAATAAATCATAAATACATGCAGAGAAACACACAAGGAATAAGGTCTTGTTTGCATTAAATAAAAATTGTAGGAATATGAACGTTTCCTATGCTAGCACTGTTCAGCCATTTGGTTCAAAGGAATGGACCAGAGGAAAAAATGCAGGAAATTTTTCTATGATTGATTAACAAGATTAGGGGCCTCTTTCAAGCAATCGTTTTTTAAAACGTAGGAATAGGAAAACACGGGATTGACATGGCAGGTACAGTAAATTCATATTAGGAATTAAAAACGTAGGAATTTTGTAATAGTGTCTTTTTATGGTGAATAGGAAACAAACACATGATTTTTGCAGGAATACAGTGTGAGCGCATTGGACTTCTCAAAGGAGAAATAAAATAAGGTTGGAGCTCATGTTTAGATTCTTATGGAATGGAGGGTGTAGGAACTAACAAGGGACTCCATAGGAATTTGATATCTTCCAAAATCCTATGGGTTAGAATCCTCCAAAAATCATATGCAATTCTTCATATCCAACTTGGACCTTATTTTCAAATTCCTACGTGTGCAAAGAACAATAATGAGGTCCCAAGAGCCACGATAACATCATAAATATACTCTCTCGTGAGGTTTGACTTTGATTTTACCATGTTTTAAAGGAATCCTATGTTTTTTTATTCATGTAAACCAAACAGCCATTTTTTTACAGAAATCTTCTGTTTGTAAAACACATGAAACTTAAAATATAAGGACAACCTTGAATAGCTAATACACCTTTCGTTACGGGTATCAACAATCCTAGTCGTTCTTGTATTTTCAGTTTAGTATGTTTGGAGGAGAGAGGGGGACACTGAAGCAAAAGTCTTGGGCCTCTTTGGATCACAGGATTGAGAACATAGGAATGTCACAAGTTTGCCGGTGAAAAACAGGCGATTGTAAAACATAGGAAAACTACCTACATGAATGGCATGTTTCGATCCTACAGAGTTGAGGCTCAAGCAGATGTTCCAATTACTATAGGATTTAAGCATGGGTGGGGGGTGCAGTTCAGAAGAATTTTCGTACCACGATTCCTTTGATCCAAATGAAATCCATAGGAAAGAATAAGGATTCAAATCCTAAAAAATTATGCAAAACTTATTTTTACATGCTCGTCACGGTCTAGTGAACATGTCTGTGGGTCAGAGTAAAGTAGGGAGGGCAAACCAAACAGGAGACCAGGATATTCCACAATCCTCGACGCATGCCAACCATGTTGTGAGCCAGGTGAGCGGGGATCCGAAGATCAGTCTGACTAGTGATGTTGCTCAGTGGTCCATAGTGGAGGTTGCCTAATCCCATTGCCTGGCTGTAGCGCTCAGATATCTTACGCTTCATCACTCCAGATGTTGTTCCGGGGAAGAGTACTGCGAAAGATTAGTCGGGATGGGTTGGCAGTTTCTACCTTTCTGCAAGTGTGGAGAGGGGCTCTGATGGTACACAAGCGGACAGAGCGGCAGAGGAAGACGATGAGGGGCGCACGGTTTCACAGCAAAAAAAGATGGGAGTGGGCGGTTCTCCTGCAGTTGTCGGATCGACTACTCTGACCCGGTATATTAAGGAAACACTAACACGGGACATTAACATAAACGCTTATGCAAAAAGGAATAATAACAGAAAATTATATATATTTCTTAAATGCTCTGGCCCGCAACATTAGCCGCTAGTTTGAGGCGCTACTATTTTTTCCTATCGGTAGCTAGGGCATAGCAAATCACACCGTGCCGAAGAAAAAAGTTCGAAATATCCTCATTTGTTTTGCTTGTGGGGATGGTGATGATGCACTAAAGGATAGAGAAAACACAATTTGTTTTGAGTGCATATATACTACTCCCTCTGATCCATATAATATTCTCAGATTTATCTAGATTCGAATGTATATAGTCATGTTTTAGTGCTAGATACATCCGAATCTAGACAAATTTGAGAACGTTAATTTGGATTGGAGGGAGTACTACTATACTAAAGGTCGTGAAATTTACTACTACTTCGTAGTACAAGTACAACTAGGTTTTTTTGCGAATACAAGTACTACCAGGTGACTGCACCCTGTACCTCGTGTCAGGAAGTCATCACAACTTTGCTCTGATATCGCATCGCCTTCAGCTCCTCATCTTCGTTGCTCTCTCGATCTGCCTCCTTTGTGCTCATAGTTTCACATCTTGCTCTCTTTTTTCTACAGAAAATACATATTATTCTTACTTGCTATACATAAAATACACTCATGTCACTTGGAAAATTGTTTTTTTCTTTTCCTAATGGTTAGAAACACCAATGGCAACATTGTTTACCATGCCAAGATTCGCCCATCTAGTCCCAAATATGGGAACATAATGGACGGTGGGAGTACATTTTACATCAAGGACCAAAAAAGGTAAAATTACATCGAAGTCCATATAGTTACCACGAAGCACCCTAAAATTAAGCAAGGAAAATAGTCGGGTCAGCTCCTTCTCAAGAGAGCAGCTGATCGAACCATACTCTTCATACTACTTCCTCTTCGATCATTTTCAAAATATGGCCAAATTTGGCAGTATGCAAATTCTTGGATCTCGGATCATCATCAGGATAAAGTATGATGTAGATATGGCCACAACCTTGGTCGTTCGGCTTGAAATCAAAGAATGTTCATACTCATTGACAAGTAAGCTTAAATTCATTTAAATTTTATTACTTACTTTTAGGTTCGAAATTTACATGGGCGGTGGGAGTATAATTTACATCAAGTACCTAAAAAAGGTAAAATTATTACATCGAGGTACATACATTTAACACGTACCACCCTAAAATTAGGTAAGGAAAATAGTCAGGTCGGCTCCTTCTCGAGAGAGCAGCTAATCGAACCATACTCTTCATACTACTTCCTCTTCGATCATTTTCAAAATATGGCCAAATCTGGTGGCATACAAATTCTTGGATCTCAGATCATCATCAGCATAAAGTATGATGTAGATATGGCCATGACCTTGCCCGTTCGGCTTGATATCCAAGAATGTTCATACTCATTGACAACTAAGCTTAAATTCATCAATTTTACAACTTACTTTTAGGTTTGAATTTACACGGATAGTGGGAGTACATTTTACATCAAGGGCCTAAAAAGGGTAAAATTACATCGAGGTCCATACATTTAGCACGAAGCACCCTAAAATTAAGCAAGGAAAACAGTCGGGTCGGCTCCTTCTCGAGAAAGCAGCTTATCGAACAATATTCTTCATACAACTTCCTCTTTGATTGTTTTCAAAATATGGCCAAATTTGGCGGCATGCAAATTCTTGGATATGGGATCATCATCAACATAAAGTATGATGTAGATATTGCCATGACCTTTGTTGCTCGGCCTAAAATCCAAGAATGTTCATACTCATTGACAACTAAGCTTAAATACATTCAAATTTTGCCACTTACTTTGAGGTTCAAATTTTACATGGATGGTAGAACTACATTTTACATCAAGGACCTAAAAAGGTAAAATTACATCAAGGTCTATACATTTAGCATGAAGCACTCTAAAATTAAGAAAGGAAAACAGTCAGGTCAACTCCTTCTCGAGAGAGCAGCTGATCAAACCATACTCTTCATACTACTTCCTCTTTGCTCGTTCTCAAAATATAGCCAAATTTGGCAGCATGCAAATTCTTGGATATGGGATCATCATCAGTATAAAGTATGAATTAGATATGGACATCATCTTGGTCATTCGTCTTGAAATCCAAGATTGTTCATACTCATTAAAACTAAGCTTAATTTCGTTTAAATTGTATCACTTTTTTTTAGGTTCGAATTTTACACGATAGTGGGAGTAGATTTTACATCAAGGATGTGACAAAGGTAAAATTACATCGACGTCTATACATTTAGCATGAATCACCCTAAAATTAAGCAAGGAAAACAATCAGGTTGGCCTCTTCTCGAGTGAGAAGCTGATCGGGACATACTCTTCATACTACTTCCTCTTTGTTTGTTTTCAAAATATGGACAAATTTGGTGGCATGCAAATTCTTGGATATGGGATCATGAAACATCAGCATAAACTATGATGTAGATATGGCCATGACCTTGGTTGTTCGTCTTGAAATTCAAGAATGTTCATACTCATTGACAACTAAGCTTAAATACGTTTCAATTTTATCACTTACTTTTAGGTTCAAATTTTACACGGACAGTGCGAGTACATTTTACATCAAGGACCTAAAAAGGTAAAATTACATCGAGGTCCATTCATTTAGCACGAAGCACCCTAAAATTAAGTAAGGAAAACAGTCGGGTTGACTCCTTCAATTCTCAAGAGAGCAGCCGATCGAACCATACTCTTCATACTACTTCCTCTTTGATCGTTTCAAAATATGGCCAAATTAGCAGCATGCAAATTCTTGGATATGGGATCGTCATCAGCATAAAGTATGATGTAGATATTGTTGGCGTGATAGTTTCCGCTGTCGCGGTAGTTTCCTTCGTCGCGGAGGAAGTTCTTCGGGTCACGTTGGCTGTAGCCGGCATTGGCAACAAAGTCGACTCTCCCATCACCATGGCGCTTGCCAGTGATGCGAGTGTTGATGTAGCGCATGTCGTGCTGTCTCCCGCTATCGTGGGCGCTGATGCGGCGTCTTCCTCCTGACTCATCATCGGAGTCCTGGTTGGGGTCCTCTTCCGCGTAGCTCTTGGCGATCTCGAGGAGGTCGGGGATGTTGTCGAGCGTCCGGTAGACCCTCTTGATCTTAGCGACCAGGGGTTCGTACCGGCACATGTTCTTGAAGCAGTGTATTGTCGTGTCTGGGTGGATGCCAGAGGCGTTGATCCATAGTTCCTGCCACCTCTGGATCCAGTGGCGGGTCGACTCGCGTTGTCCCTAGATGCATCGCTCCAGGTCCTCGATGGTGGTGGCACGGGTATAGGAGCCCTCAAAGTGTCTGACGAAGGCATCCCGCATCTCTTCCCATGAGTCGATGCTGTCGGCGGGGAGGGTGTTGATCCATTGCCGGGTTGCACCCTCCATCATCAGGGGAAGGTAGCGAGCGGCCAGTAGGTCGGTGTGGCCGGCGATTCCCATCGCCATGAGGTATGTGTCCAACCACACCGTTGGGTCGTACGTTTGGTCGTACTTTTCGATCTACTTGGGCGCCTTGAAGTTGGTGAGGTACTTCTCGCCTCGGATCATAGGTCCGAAGCACTGGGGACCGACTCGGGTGAGCGAGCCCCTGGGTTAAGGGTCACCGTGGTTGGTGAGGGTGTGCCTCAAGTCGTTGGGTTGGCACGCCCGCCAAGCCTGGTTGTTGACGATGTGTGTTCGAGTGTCGATGGGTTGCCCGATGGAAGCGACCGTGTTGTTCACTGACCGCGGCTCGTTGGTGGAGAGCGCGTGGTTGGAGGCTCGTGGCTGGTGCGCCAGGGGCTAGGGCGGTGGGCAGGACACGGTGTTGGCGATGGTTGGGTGGCCGCTTGAGGATGCCCTTCTTGCTGATGATCGGGAATACATCGGCCCCACAGGTCGACTCCCGCGGCTTGCTACTCGACGGCCCTGGCGAGTAGGGCCTTGGCATACTGGATCTATAGCACGCCTTCTCCTTGGACGTAGAGGTGGGCGACTGCAGTGTCGGCGAGACGACATTGTCCATTAGAGTGGAGTACAGTGGGAGCCCGTTAGTGTCACGGGCCTATGGTGAGATTATGATCCGCGGCTGGTCCGGTGGGGGCGCGCGACCAATGGTTGGCGGTGGGGCCCTAGTCGCCAGTGCGCCGGGTGATGGTCGGTTGCTGCCACCTGGTGGTGCGTTCTCGCAGTATTCACGCCCAGCCGTGTGTGCGGGGTCGCTTTCGTCGTTGAAGTTCAAGATGCGGCCCTGAACGTTGGAGTTCAGGCGAGTCCTGATGCGGCGCTGGTGGTAGAGCGACGGGTCCTGCGTTGTTGCCCGCTCGAGGCGGAATTTCTCGCGCTCGGCTAGCTCCTTGCGCTGCGCCTCCTCCAATCGCAGGCGGGCTTCCTCCACCTCCGTGGCCGTGGCGGTTGGAGGGATTGGTGTAGAGAATGGATCTCGCGTGGTGACCGTGCTGCCCGCCATGTAGATCGTGTTGAAGCGATTGGATCTGGCGCGGAAGTCCTCGGGGGACTCCGAGCCAGAGTCGGAATCGAAGATCCCGAGGATGGAGGAATTCTCGAAGTCCTCAAGGTTGGAGACCCGCGTGATGGAGTCCTCCTATTATGCTACGGTGATGGATCCGTCAACCGAGGCAGGGGTCGCGGAGTCGACGTCATCGTGGAGGGACGCGTCATCCTCGGTGGAATTGGTCTCGACCGTGTTGCTGGCGGCCGAGTCGTATTCGGTGGCAAGGCAGATGATGGAGCGGACCTGCTCCTCTGAGAGAAGATCGCAACATGGTGGCGATCCGCCAACAATCACCATCATCGTCGGGTCGACTATGTCAGTGAAGCCGATGAACAGGTTGATGGTGCCGACCGGCATTATCTCGTTGTGGGTGATCGGGCGTGACGCTGGGATGTAGGTGTTGGGAAGGATCTGTAGGATCCCGCCGGTGGCGATCGGCCGATCGATCAGCGAGTAGGGTCTCGCCGCAGAACTCAGGCCAGTTCGGCTGGGCCCCATGGTGGGCGCCACTATCATGGAAATGGCCACAGCAGTCGCTTCCATAGGCAGCGATTGATAGAATCGGGGGCGAGAGCTGGCGGCCATATGCGGTGCGAGATGGGGCGGATGCACATGGATTTATCCAGGTTCGGCCCCCTAGAGGGTAAAGACCTACTCCTGCTAGATTAGATTGATGGAGAGCGAGTTACAGGGGTGGCGAGCTCGGCGTCTAAGCAGCGAGTCGCTTTAAGGGGTGTATGATGGAACGTAAGTCCTCAAGCTACCCTAGGGAGGCTTATATAGGGGGCACCTTGCTAGGGTTTACAGTTTACAACCGAACAAGATATGGATTTGGAGGTTTTGACCTAATCCGACTGGGCTCTAGCTACACTTCTGGGCCTCCAGTCTCGAATCGCCAGGCCTTCATCTTAGTCGCATTCCTGTCGCCGTCCTGGAGGCCCACTCGTGAGGCCTTTGGCTCGATTGGAACATGCTGCTGAGCATACCCCATTCGGCATATCCCCATCAGATATGGCCACATGACCTTCGTCGTTCAGCTTGAAATCAAAGAATCTTCATACTCATTGACAACTAAGCTTAAATTCCTTTGAATTTTACCACTTACTTAGACTGTGGGAGTACATTTTATATCAAGAACCTAAAAATGGAAAATTACATAGAGGTCCATACATTTAGCATGGAGCACCATAAAATTAATAAGGAAAACAATCGGGTTCATCTCTCATTCTCAAGAGAGCAGCTGATCGAGCCATACTCTTCATACTACTTCCTCTTTGTTTGTTTTCAAAATATGGCAAAATTAATTATACAACATGCAAATTCTTGGATATGGGATCATCATCAGCATAAAGTATGATATAGATATGGCCATGATCTTGGTCGTTCGGCTTGAAGTTCAAGAATGTTCATACTCATTCACAACTAAGCTTAAAATTGGTTAAATTTTACCACATACTTTTAGGTTCAAATTTTACATGGATGGTGTGAGTACATTTTACATCAAGGACCTCAAAAGGGGGAAAATTACATCGAGGTCCATACATTTAGCATGAGGCACCCTAAAATTAAGCAGGGAAAAAAGTCGGGTTCGGCTTCTTCTCTAGAAAGTGGTTGATCGAGCCATACTCTTTGATAGAGGTTCCTTCTTAGCTCTAAAAGTTTTTGGAAAATTTTAAGAGCAATCTATCGTGCTTACTTTTAGTTAAAATTTGACACGGTCGGTGGGAGTACAGTTTACATCAAAGACCTCAAAAAATAGAAAATTACATAGAGGTCCATACATTTAGCACAAAGGATCCTAAAATGAAACAATATAATGAAAAGCAGTCGGGTCCGGGTCCTTCTCAAGCGAGTGGTTGAGCCATACCCTTCGTACTATTACTCATATTATACTTTCGAACCGGCATGCTGTAGGTGAGCTTGGTGGCTTCCTCTTCGCAGGGTGTGAATTGGAACGAGAATGGAGTAATATGGAGTACAGTAGGAAAGTTGTCCAGATCATAAATAAGTGCATCGAATGCGATGGTACATACTACATATAGTATAAACAATCCCTTGTGCACCACTATCTTTTGAATAACCTTCCCCCCAGATGTTTGGGAAGGAAGTGAAAATTTTGAAACCGGGAAAGTTTAAACTCCGACTTTAATATTATCTTCTGTCAGCAAGCCCCAAAATGGTGCTACATCTAGAGTAGAGACTATTACATTCAATAGATCATTTAAAAATTATAAATATTGCATGAATTATTAAACTTTTATGAATATGTGAGTTTTTACAAATTTGTTAATTAATGGGAGTACTGACAAGGCGGGCCCAACTGTCTATTATGTTGTAAGCAGAGCTAAATAGGTTAGATGACCAAGTGGTGGAAATTGCAACGGATTAGACCAACAGCTGGTGAAAACTGCAAAAAAACTGTCCAAGTGGTGGTTTGTGCAACACATGGAGCAGGACATGGTGAAATCTGCGATGTCCTCTTCCTATATATGCATACCAAGGCAGCTGACAAACACGCCACACACCTCCAAATCCGTGGACCATCTCCCATTGAAATATTTTCCACTAGACACACACACACACAACACGACCGTACCAAGGCACACATGTGCGGCGCCACGTTGTGGGACGAGGGAGAGATCTGTCGAGCGGTGCGCGTGGGGCTCTGCATAGGAGGGGAGAGGGAGGATAGATGGTGAGAGACAGTGAAGGAGAGAGAAAACATATAGTAGTACTACTAGTAGTAGGTACCTGTACCTCGTGTGAGAAACCCGTCAAACTATCTTTACTCTGATATTGCACTGCCTTCAACTCCTTCTTCGCTGCTCTCACACTACCTCCTGTTTAGTATATTCTTGCTCTTCGTTTTTTTCTCCTTTTTTTCTTGGCAGCTTTGGGGTTAATTTTCTGGTGCCCCTGGTTCAGTAGAAGTACGGACTCAAATTTTTCACAATAGTACTCTTTGTCAGAAAATTGGATTTGTGGTATTCAGATCCAAAATATTCGTGCTTGCTTTACAGCAAAATAATTCCGATCACCGGGAACTTTTCCTTTTTCTTTCTAACGAGGAATCTGCCCTGAAGTACCAATAAGGTGTGTGTTAAAATCCAAGGGTGGGCATAAAATTTACATAGCGGTCCAGAAATAAAACCAAAATACATCAGGGACCTACACTTTTACAACACAGGCCCTGAAGATATGCTCGAAAATTTGAACATGTTTTTCTTAATACTAGTTCTAAACTCCCACCTCCAGCATTGTTTACCATGGCAAGACACACACATCTCTCAAATATGGGAACATTATCATGAACTATGATGTAGAGATGGCATGACCTAATCGGTCGTTTGGCTCAAAATCCAAGAATGTTCATACCCATTGACAACTAAGCTTATCAAAACCAAAGAATAATTAATAATGTGTATTATACTTTTTATAACGCGTGTTTCTGGATACATGTAAAAGGATGCCACACAAGAAATATTATACTTACTATTCTTTATTTGAATGTCAACTTTGTCGGGATGCGGATGTGATGAGTCCAACATTGAAACATTTTTACCTTTTGTTTTTGCATAAATAGAGTAGGGATCTTTGTATTTCACCGTGTTTACACGCGCCATTTTATTGTTGTTTCAATAGGATCCCAAATCATTGAGTCCTATATGAACATATCAATTGGAATTGTCATATTATGTAACTATATGATATTTCTAAGTAATAAAAGTCATTTTATGGATTTACCTTTGCACCTAGGAGAATACCAAACGAGGAGCAGCAATCGGTACTAATAACGACCGGTAGTACGGGCGGAGCCTGCCCGTATCGTCCGCCTGTACCAAGTTCCATCGTGACCGCCTTGTCAAATACTTCCTCATGGCGAATACGAGAGAGAGATCCGACATTCACAGCCACCAGAAACCACGAAAAACCACATCTCAAAGGGATCTGAAGGAGGAACTTGGTTGGGGAAAATCCCAGCTACCTCATGGATCATTGGAGGACAAATCATCATCCCCTTCATTATCAACTGATGCATATCCATTACCACTATTGCCCCCATCTTTCATCTATTATATCTGTCATAATTCTAGATTCAATTACATTTTGCATTAGATCTACCTTCGTACTTTTATCCATTCATTTGATTATGATGATGTTGTTGATTGCTTCCATGAGTGAGTAGTTCCCTTGTTCTTGGGTAGATGGAGAAACCCTAACACCATTATGAATTCGTAATAAATATGATATATTCTTATGTCCATATGACTTGCCCATCTATGATATAATTATTATTTGTGTTTGATCTCTCTCTTTAGATGGTATGTGTAGTCGACCGCATATCATTTCCCCTCGGGACTAAAGGGAGGGATAAATACTTTGGACGTGTCTTGGAAGCATACCCTAAATGGCCCCGTGACAGATTAGCGTCGGCTCATAACCTACACGGTGAAAGGAGGATTAAAGAGGGACTCCCTAAGCTAATTATGATATCCATGGAGAAACCATTAATTTCGGTGGTTTGTATGGGTGAATACTATCAGACATCACAGTGGTTATTTAGAGGTGACCTCACTCTTGGCTTAACAAAGTGGATTCCTACGAGCCTTGTAGTGAACATGTTATTATGGAGCTCTCTCTAACATATCATGATACAAGGAGTATGTTATCTTGATTACATCTAATAATAATACTATGCTAGTGGTGTATCCTACATCCCCGGGAATGTTTTAGCCCTATTGAGTTCAACTGTGCTTTTACACAAACTTGTTACTTGTTTTCTTTTACTTGTTTTAATTACTTTTCTATAAACAACCATAAACCTTTAAAACACCCTTTACTAGAGATCAAAGGCATCTTATAATTATCCTTTGGTAGAGAGTAACGAGGGGCATAAAGACCTTTACCAATAGCTCTTTGTGGGTTCGATATCTTTACTTCGAAACTAGCTACAATTGATCTATGCACTTGCAGTCATCAAGATATTTTTTGGCGCCATTGCCAGGGAGCTAAGTGCTTTTGGTCTTTGTTCTTAGTTACTTATTTTACTCATTGTTTTACTAAAGTTGTTTATTAGTTTCAGGTGATACATTATGGGCGAGTACCAACATATAATCTAGCAAGAGGCTATGAGGAATTCTGGTCTACCCATAGACGCCTATTTAAAATCCAATAACCCAAGAGGGTATGATATTAACCCCATGCTCTTGGATCTTTTGCATGCAAAGCAATTTGCAGGAGATGGCACGAAGGATCTATATGAGCATGTAGGGTTCTTTGAAGATATTTGTGGGACTTTCCACCTTAATTTACAAACTGAGGGTAAGGTTAAGTTTGCTCTCTTTGCTCAAACTCTTGTTGATGAGGCCTTTTCTTGGTACATCCAAAGTTCTGCAAAGATTACTAATTCTTGGGAGAGCCTAGCCTCTCTATTTTTAGTTGATTTCTTTCCTAGGACAAAAACTCTTGGCGCAAGACGCATGATCACAAATTCTAAAGGAAAACCTAAAGAAATCTTGCATGAAGGATATACAAGGTTTTGGGGATTGCTTGATCACTATCCCCATCATAATTTCCCACCTTGGCTGGTGATACACACCTTCTATGCAGGTTTGAATGATAATAACAGAAATGAACTCGGCACCCTTACCAATGGGTGGTTCACCGAATTTAGTGTTGAAATAGCATGGAATTTGCTAGACACGATGAATAGGATAGAGAAATCCTATTGTGAGGCTGAGTTTAATAAAGATAATACCATAGAGTATAATTGCTTAAAAAGATTTCTAGCTTCGGGAAAAATAGAAAAACTGCTTGGAAATTTAATCTTGACCATCACATGATTCTTCAAATTATTAGATGCTATGCTGACTACCTGCAGATTCCGAAAGATTGGGAACGCTATACACCACTTGTGGAAGAAAAACCTTTTAAAACTTGCAACAGTGATAAATATTCGAAACTGCAAAATAAAATGTTAGCCAAGGAAGAAACTATTCTAACTAAAGTAATGGATATCATGGGTGAAGGGAATAAAATAATAGGAAGGTTAACTAAGGATCTGGGAGCCATTAAATAAAATATTTGGATAGTAAAATAACTTCTGGAACCTGAATTGTTCAAGGATGAAGTGATAATAGTAAGTAAAGAATCCTCTGAAATGATAGGGGGCAAGTTTCATGGTAAGAATAGAAGTCAACAGAAAATTCCATTTTGTTTAGGAGGGATTACTTATGTAGGGGTTTTTGACTTAAGTTCTTCCATAAATATCATGCCTTATACAAGCTATGAAGAAATGCGTGATCATCTTGATGAATCTTACCTTGAGCCATCAGAAGCTACTTTTATGTTTTCTAATTAAACTTTGCATCCTACTCGCAGATACTCCACAATTTTGTGTTTCTGTTGGGGCTTTTCTATACCCAGTTGATTTTCATATTATTGAAATACCTTTGAACTCCTCCTGCCCGATCATTTTTGGTAATCGTTGTTACAACTCTATGAACATTGATATTGACAACAAAAACCATGCTTTATCTTTGCAATTTGGTGAAGAAACTGTAGAAATAAACTACAGCCAATTCACGAGATTACCTTATGAAAAGAAAGTTGAGATTAAAGAAGAGAATAATATTGAGGAATTGGTAGCAATATATTTTTTCACTCCGCAATCTAAGTTGGAGAGGAGTTTGACAAGCAATGATTTGCTTCTCAACGACTCTGCAAAAGAAGATTTGGATGAGATTCTCAACACTGCACCGGCGGTCGATCCAGGCCTTAGGGTTGAATTTGAATAACTTGAAATAAATGGGGATGAGGATCCACCGCCCTTGTTTTAAAACCTCTCCCTCCAGGTCTCAAGTATGAATTCTTAGATAAGGAAGGTAAATGTCCAATGATTTTAGATAATAAGCTCTCTCCCGAGGAAAACACGAAATTGTTAGAGGTACTTGTCAAACAACGCGAAACTTTTGTATACACTCTTAATGACATAAAAGGTATAGATCCGTCCATAGTAACTCACAAGATATCTATGATTGAAGATGCTAAACCATTTATTGATAATCAAAAAAGGTTGAATCCTAAAAAGAAAGAGGTAGTAGGGAAGGAAGTTATACGTATGTTGGACAGCGGTATTATCTATCCAATTTCAGACAGTAAGTGGGTGAGTCCAACTCATTGCATAGCTAGGGAAGGATGTATAACAATAATTAATAATGATAAGGATGAATTAATCTCTGCTAGAATGATAGCAGAATATAGAATGTGTATTGACTTTAGGAAGTTGAACAAAGAAACCATAGAAAATCATAAGCAACTACCCCTCATAAATGATATTATGGAAAGGATGTCCGCTAATTCTTACTTTTGTTTCCTTGACGGGTTCTCTGGATACTCTCAAATAGCCATCCAGCCTGAAGATCAAGAAAAAACTACTTTTACCTGTCCCTATGGAACCTATGCTTATCGATTAATGCCTTTTGGCTTGTGTAACTAAGCTGCTACTTCTCAAGAGTGTGTTCTAAAAATATTCGATAGTTTTGTGGAAAGTTCCATGGAGGTACTTATGGACAATTTTGTTGTTTATGGGACCACTTTTGAGCAATATCTCTATAATCTTAATAGAGTTTTGCAGCGATGTAAACAAAACAAGATGGTTCTCAATTGGGAGCGATGTGCTTCATGGAAGGGAAGGTATAGTTTTAGGACATAAGATTTCTGAAAAGAATTTTGAGATTGATAATTCAAATTTGGCTACTTTAGAAATGTTGTTGATTCCGCAAGATACAAAAGGAGTAAAGAACTTCCTTGGATGGTTTTTATAGACACTTTATTAGCTAAAATATATGCCCCTTTAACTCGTCTCTTAGATAAAGATACCCTTTTTACTTTTGATAGAGATTGCTATGATTCCTTCGAACAGTTCAAAAATGCACTAATTTCTGCACCGGTCATTCAACCACCCAATTGGGATGAACCATTTGAAATTATGTGTGATGCTAGTGACTATGCTATTGGGGCTGTTTTAGGACAAAGAGATGGACCTAATCTCAACGTCATTCAATACTCTAGTCGAGTTTTTAATGAGGATCAAAGGAACTATGCAACAACCGAGAAAGAACTTCTAGCTGTTGTTTTTGCTTGTGATAAATTTAGACACTATATTATCAACTCAAAAGTAATAGTTCATACTGACCATCAAGCTTTGAGATACCTTATAGCTAAGAAAGATGCTAAGCCCCGTCTAATTAAATGGGTCTAGTTACTACAAGAATATGACCTGCAAATAGTAGATAGGAGAGGAAAGTATAACCCTGTGGACAACCATTTGTCACGGGTGGAAGGAATCATAGAGGATCATATTCCTATTAACGAATCTTTTCCAGGATAATACCTTGCAGGTATAGAATCTCAAGATCCTTGGTTTGCAGATTATGCTAATTTCCTTGTAGGGAAGTTTTTACCAAAAGGAATGGATTACAATCACAGAAAGAAATTATGTAATGATTTAAAACATTACTTTTGGGACGACCCTTACTTATACAGGCATGCATAGACGGGATAATCCGGAAATATGTACCCGAGCATGAGGCAAAGGACATCCTTAAGGCTTGTCATGATAGTCCTTATGGCAGGCACCACGCTGGTAATCGTATTGCAGCTAAGGTCTTGCAGTCAGGTTTATACTGGCCTACACTAGTTAAAGACTCTCATGAATATGTTAGAAATTGTGATGCTTGTCAACGTATGAGTAACATTGGTAAAAGACAAGAAATGAATATGAAATATAACTTAGTAATAGAGCCATTTGATGTATGGGGAATGGACTTTATGGGACCATTTGTTCCCTCTAACGGTTATACTCATATTCTTCTTGTTGTTGATTATGTTACTAAATGGGTTGAATCTATACCCACTTCTCATGCAGATGCATCCACTTCCATTAAGATGATCAAGGACATCATCTTTCCCAGGTTTGGAGTACCCCGATTTTTGATTACTGATGGTGGAATTCATTTTATGAAGGGAACTTTTGATAATATACTTCAAAAGTATAGAGTAGACCATCGGGTAGCCTCACCTTACCACCCTTAGACTAGTGGGCAAGTGGAATTATCTAACATAGAAATCAAGGTCATAGTTCAGAAAACGGTGAACAGATCAGGAAAGGACTGGGCTTTGAAGCTTAATGATGCATTGTGGGCATATTGTACAGCTTTCAAGAATCCTATGGGAATGACACCTTACAAAATGGTTTACGGTAAAACTTGTCACTTTCCCTTAGAACTTGAGCATAAGCCTCGGTGGTCTATTAAAACTATTAACTTTGACTTAACTACATGGAAAAACGACTCTTAGATATTCATGCCTTAGATGACCTCAGAAATGAGGCCTATGAAAATGCTAGAATATTTAAAGAAAAGGTGAAGAAATGGCACGATAATAAATTAGAGGGTAAGGGATTTTAAACTGGAGATAAAGTTTTGCTCTACAACTCTAGGCTTAAGATTTTTGCAGGAAAATTGAAATCCAGGTGGGAAGGACCATATGAAGTTGAAGAAGCATATCCTTCGGGAGCATTAAGAATGAAAAATACTACGCCCTCTTATTCATCCTAGATTGTTAATGGATAGCGAATGAAGCATTATAGAGTTGGCGAGGTAAACACTGTGGAGTTGATCTCATTAGTCTCGGCCGAAGAATACAACAAGAGGAAGTGAGGTAACAAAGTTTTAGTTACTTAGTTCTACTACCTTGGAAACTTTTTAGTCGATTTTATCTTTTTCATTGAACTCAGTTAGTTTTTCTAGTTATTCCGGGCTGTTTTTTACCTGGTACGGGCAGACCGTACGGTCGGATGCGCCCGTACCAGTGGTCGTTAAATGTTTGGAGTACCAATGTTGTTTTTCATCGATACGGTACGGTTGGACTGTATGGGCATCTGCGCCCGTACTGAAGCTCGTTACTGGCTCTGCCTTTCCGCGCTTATTCAATAAAATTTTATTCGAAAAAAAAGAGAAAGGTGGTAAGAAACCCGTACAGGGACATGGTACGGGCGGAGCCCGCCCGTACCAGTTACCCATGACCGACTTTAGCCCCTTTTATCTATTGATTTCATCCATTAATTTGCACTTTTCCACTTTATTGTTCTCTTCTGTCTTACTTCAGATCTAAAGCTTTCTTTTTCCTCTTCACAATGAAACCTCAGATCTCACTTGATCACTCAAGGTCCATGTAGCCTTTTCATATTAAGCAGATCTAGACCAAGAAGGAGCTTGTGTCTGAAAAACAAGCCAAGAAGAAGGGATCTGAAGGAGATACTTCATCCTCCTCGAACCACAAGTCCACACAAGTGGTTCCACTCCCCGACTGGGAAGACATGTTCCCACAAAAGTTGGAGATGCTCAGGCATGTGGAACAAGGAAGGAACAAAGGAGAATCTCCACTCAACCCCTACAGGTATAACCTTAGAGGATCTTCTATTAAATCGCCTCCGGCATCCTCTTCTAGAAATGGGGAAAACCGAGATGAGATTCGAGAAAATATCAAGATCCTTGAAAGGATTTCTAAATCTTGTGTTGAAACCATTGGAGAAGGAGTTGACTCTTACTGGACGATGGGAAAAACCTCAAAAAGAAGGTCGATGACATCGATAGTAGAGTGTAACTCCTAACCAAGATTATCATGGAGATGGCCGATGATAGGAAGACCTTAAGCAAGGAAATTAAAGAATTGCATGTTGGCATCATACAGATGTCCACTTGATTCGTGTGTATTGCTCAAGCTTGCAGCCTCAAGGTGGATGAATAAGAGGAAGATGATGACTTATTTACTCCCAAAAAGGAGTAAGTAATCGCAAGGAATTATTTGATCCACCCGGCTTGCTTCTAAGCCTGGGAGATCTGTGATAACCTTGTAATCTATCTTAAAATTTTAGCATGTTTAATTTTCTGCACGCATGTTAGACTTTAATTCCCGAATTTTCATTAGTTGGATCAACTTGGAGCTCCCTTTGTTCAAGACAAGAATTATATCCATTGAGTTGTGAGACTTTATGATATTTGAAGTTGTGTTTGATTCATGATTATTATATTAGATGATTGAACTAGGTTAAGTGTTACAATACTTGTACAGTTGTCATGATTTTTGGGACTTCCACACCAACAAAAGTATTGATTAAGTTATGAGAATAAGAATTCTGGTAGCATATTATAATTAAGAGTTTTTGAAAGCCATTAAAGTAGTGAGCATGATTAAATAGTTGTACTGAAAGAAAAAGAGAAAGAGGAGTAAGTAAAAATATAGACATACAATTATTGGAAGAAAAGAAAAAAGAAAGAGAAGAGAGAGAAGCTATCAAAAGAATCAAACAAAGAAGAAAAAGAATGATCATGAATCTTCATTACTAAACTTAGTGCCCTATATCTCTAAACTCTGTAATTATATGATATGTTAAATCACTAGCAGCTTCTTATGATTTCATTAATGCTAGAAAAGGTGTGGAACCCTCTTTAAGATATGTAATGTGTAAGGGTATGGTAATACCCCCGAAGTATCTCTACATCCTATGTTATATTCATGTTTCAATTTCTGCATCATTTATTGTAACAACTCGTGTCTCATAAACATGATGATCTTGTCCATAAGCCACCATCTTGCTCGGGGACAAGCAAGAGTGTAGCATCCCATTTGTCTAACAACTGTAATGCTACTTGGTCTAGTAAGATAATGGCTACTTCCTATATATAATTGTTGCATCATAATTATATCATGCTCATGTCATCATGCCACCTTGCATTTGAGCATCATATTAAAACCCTTTTTCATTTGGTTCTTATCTCATATGTATTCATTAATGGTATTTGCCTCTTGATACATTGTAGTTGGTTCTTGATATATTGTTTAATGCCCAATTTGAGTTGAGGGCATCTCTTTTAAATTCCTTCCATCTACTAACTTGCCATATCACCTCCTCTTTGATTTCATCTTCATTTTTCCAACCATGTATATGTATGTGGTCATATTGTTGGATGACATTTTAATTCTTTCCACATGTATATTATGGGTCCCCCTCTTCTTCTACACATGGCTATATGGTTGTGATCCAAATCATCTCTAACATGCCATGTAAACATGTCCATTCTCAAAATCTGGGTTTAATTGCATCTCTATCTTTGCAAATCTTCTCCTCATATATGTGCCACGTATTTTGTTTCCACAAAATATGCTCACATGCATGCAAGTCACTTATTGCATATTCCATGCAATCATAACCCTTGGCCTTCTTCTCTTTGTTTTGTTTTATTTTGGTTTGAGCTTTGCTTTTAAATTCAACTAGTTGTTCTCTTGTTTTTGAATCTCTTAAACCCTAATATAAACCTACCTCTTTGGTTTGGCTAAACCAAACCATCATCCTCACTCTATCTACCTAGCTAACCAAGATCTACTATCTCTCTCTCTCTATCTACACCTTATCCTAGCTAACCCAAACCCTAAACCTAGTTTCCTCTCTAATCTAACCCTAGTCACACCCATCTCCCTCTCTCACCTCACCCTCTCCTCTCACCATGCCGAGCCTCCCCTTGATGGCCCCACCTGGCCACCCTCCCTACACCAGCCTAACCACCCCAGCTACCACCCCAACCCTAACAACCCTAACCCGAGCCCCCTCTAGTCCTAGCCGAAGCTACACCCGAGCCTCCTCTCTCCTCTCTCTCCTCTCTCTTTCTCTTTCCTGCTGAGCTAGCCCCACCCCGAGCTCTCCTCACCGTCCCCACCTGGTAGCCCCTTCCCCTGCCCCTGCCGGCCAGCCCGATCACGTGCTCGAGGAGGAAAGGTGACAACCGAGCCACCTTTTCCACCCCGAACCCCCACGCCATCTACCCCTCCCTCTCGTTCCTATCTACTCCCTCTCTCTCTCGCCTGTTGCGTCCCCAGATCCACCCCTGGCCTCGCGCCGCAGCCATCTCCCCTCCCCCTCTACTCTTCTCTCCACCGGCCGGCTACCGTCGGTCTCCACCGTCCTCCCTCTTGCAGCCGGTGGCGAGGAGCTGTGGTTGTCGAGGAAGGACAAGAACCACCCTCTGCTTCGCCCTGGAACCGCCGGCGAGGAGGAGAAGGACCCCAGGCTCGCCAGGACCGGTGCCGCCCCGACGAAACCCTAGCCGCCGTTCGTCTGCCTCATCGATGATCCCCTGCTTCCCGGCTCGATCTGACACCATCGACCTCCCCGCGGTGAGCCAACCGCCCCCGCTGACACCCTCTCTTCCTGAGCCGCGTCCTAGTCTCGCCGGACCCCAGGACGAACGCCCTCTGGGCGTGTCTGCGCCTGCACGACCCCGTGGCGCCCCGCGTTAACTAGCCGTGCTACTCCCTCCTGTCATCACCCACACCCTACCGTGCTGGTTGCCGCCACCGAGCGCGAGTCCTACGTCCCCAGTTCGATCCCCCGCCCCGCGCCGCGCACCGATTTCTTGTCAGACGGTGGAGAAGAGGAACAGTACGGGCATGTTGGCAGTTTCACAAAAGCCCCCTTTTGTTTTTTTTGCTCTCAACCCGCGGTACCTCGTGGCCCACTAGTCAGCCGCCTGGCAATTTTGCCAAAAACCCCCAGGTTCATCGGGCCGTAACCCGAGCTCCCCCGCTGCGCCGCGTGGTCAGCCCACTGCTGTCACTATCACGTGGGCTCCGCATCCCCGTTGGGCCCGCATGTCAGCCTCGCGGTTAACCTCTGCCCCGGTGCAAAACGTCCTTCTCCGCGCTGTGTCGCCCAGTCAGCAGATGGCCCACTTGTCACTGCCTGTGGCTAGGTTTGTCTGAGTACGAAAAGGTTTTCTGTTTTCTGTTTTAATTTAAACTTTTCAAATATGTTTAAATTTCAAATTCAAATCTGTTTTTAAATAACTTTTCAAATATTATTCCATATAATACAAATAATATATGTTTTGAAATCAGAAAAATGAGAGGAATTCAAATATGCTATTCAAAGTAATGTTTGAACACTTTAATTTTTCAAGTTATTTAAAATTACAATAAAATGCCCTTTTTCTTAATTAATTAATAACTTTTGTTTTCTAACTCCAAATTTGACAAATAATATGTCTAAATCGATCAGCGTGACAAGCCCGTTCTATCTATGCGTTCCAGGTTCTGAATTGCAGCATGCATCATATAAATATAAAGTATACAGCAACTTATTTGAGTATAAAATGTGACTAAAACTCCATAAAATGCTTTATTCTTGTATTTCACATCTCACCCATGGCATGCTACTTTATTGCCATGCAAATTGTGCATCATTCATCATGGCATGATTGTTTTCTTGTCGCATTTTATTCATATGCTTGTGCACTTTATTTATGTTGGCCCTTGTTTGTTTGGTTCTTCTTCGAATAGACGTTGAGCAGGGGATATATCAAGAAACCCAGGAGCACTACCCAGATCCTTCTCTCGCTTCAACTAAGCTGCCAGGCAAGCACTACCACATGCTTTCATACATATAGTACCTATTGCCTCTATCTTATTCTTGCATCATTGAGTCGCGATTGCATTAAACTGAATCCCAAGTACTGCATAGCCTGTACTTTTAAACCCCACCGAAGCTTGCTCCTCCATCCCATGAGCCATTACTACAGGAGTTGTTTGAGCCATGCGGGTCGTAGAACAGCATGTGTAGGGTATGTGAGTGTCTGAAGGATAACGAGGTACCTAAACAACTTAACCTGAGTAGTAATGGGATAACTAATGAAAGTGGCACCGGTGAGCAATATCTGCTATTGGTTTTTCATGCTCACTTGTGTCCCGTAGGACCCCGAGTACTTGATTCCTGTTCCTTGAATATTCGCGCTATCCACATCCGGGAGGCTTATGAACCCCCCTGAGCTAGAGCTTGATTCATTCTTATTTCTTGGGGCCACAAAGTAGTTTGGGGCTTTATTACTATCCTGTACTTATGCCATGCTTTACTGCTTTATTTAAGATTGTGCGAGGAGAACCTGTACTGTTTTGGATGCGGAGTGTTTTCGCGGTATCGACAAGCCCAGTCACACTTTCGGGTTCCCAGTCGTTTACAGCCACTGACGCAAACCCTGGGTCCGTTTCGGAGCCGGCCAACTTCGTTGCGGGTAGCTTAGTGGGGTGGCCCCCTGAAATATTTCTAAATCCTGTGATCGCTTTGTCGTGAATGCCTCGTTGGGTTTTGATTTGGTTTTTTCCAAGGTTGATCGAGTGTGTGTTGCTATTTGTGCACCCCTGCAGGGTAAATCTTTCTGAAAGCCGTGTCCGCGGTTATGGACGACTTGGAGCACAGTTTCTCGATCATAGACAAGTATAACTAAAGTACCGCTTTTAATTTGACTAAGTACCTGACTAGTAAATAGTGCAACACTCATGGAATGGATAATAAAACTGCCAACGGATGGGGGGGCTGTTCGTCCGCTTCCTCGTTGGTAAGCGAGGAGGAGGATGGATCTGTTAATATTACCGTTATAACTGTTGTTATTAATTCACGGACATCCGTCTATCTTTGGTTAGGCGGATGGTTAGCGAGTATCTATAGAATTGTTAGGTATTATCTTTTGCTGCAATTGCGTCACCCCAGGTTGTGTCCCCTTTAGAGGCATAAAGACTTGCTGAGTACCCCTAGGGTCTCACACGATAAATTGTTTGATTCAGATGAACAGGTAAACTCGCAAGATGGATACTGGGTGGAGGAGATGGACGATGTGGGCAACGATCACTCGGTGTAGAGATTCCGGGAACGGGGATCCGTGAGATCTGTGGGCGGGATGTGTTTATTTATGGGGCATCTTATGCCGATTTGCTCTTATCCGTACTCGGATCTTGTTTTCCGCTTCCGCCTGATACTCTGATGTTTGATGTATGAGGAGATATCGTAAACTATTATATCTATCTAGGATATTTGGATCTTGCCGTATGGCGTTGCAATATTTCTATTTCTTTTAGATGGAATGGCTCTGAGGACTGTTGTATGGTGGCTTGCATACATACTCATTTGTGTATGTAGTTGATCCCTTCGCCTGCCGATTACGCCGCTCGTTCTTGTCCCGATGTTTGGAAATGGTTAGGACGGCCGAAAGGTCTACCTGTGAGTGGCATTTGGGCCCCACCGTACTATTTTAACCATTTCCGCTCATCCAGGATTGTAACTAAGAGCGTAATTCACCGAGGTAGTTACAATTGGTATCAGAGCCATCCCGCCCTTCAGGGTCTCAGCCAAATGGTCGTTGTCAGTCTAGCAAATATTTTTGGTAGCTATGTATACTAGGGAAAAACAAAACGTGAGAGTAGGACTGCTTCCATTTTTCTTCTTACCCACCCACCCACCCTTTTGTGGTAAGGAAGTGTAACGTTTTCAATCCTCTTCTTAAAATTCAAACTAGGATTCACGTGTTCTGGGTTTCTGTAGTACCATAGAAAGTGTGTGTGTGTGTAATTCCTTGTCTATCTGTTGCATCCAACATGTTATCTTATCTGCCTTTGGCTATCAACTGTTGGTACATTCCATATCGACAGGCTTTTGCAAACCGACGCGATCTATCTGATTCGTTGTATACCGCCGCGATCTGTCTTACCCTTTGTTAACCGACGTTATCTTGTTTGGGGTGTTCGTTTCCGTAGTTACTAATCTTTAGGTTCATCTTGAGAAGAAGGTGTTGGGATACGTGTTCTACTTATTCATGTGCGGAGTAATGATTTGAGTGCGGGATGGAGTCGCGACCATACCACTACTTTTATCATTCGCTCTTGTATATTGAATTGGTAGAGTCACTAATCTTGGTTCGTTAAGTGATTTTGCGCATCTATTGGTGTTTTAATGCCGAAATTTGCGGAAAATTTTTCTTTGATAGTTGTGTACCACACTCATTTTCAGTCGTGTGCGTTATGCTTAATATCTTCTAGGTACTTTGAACTTTGTTGATATTTTAATATCATCTTAGTAAATTGTATCATTTAATCTTGGTTAATTCCATCTTGGTACTATTTTGGATTATTATTATTCTCCATTATAGTACTGACTTGTGTTTTATATCAATCACAGGATGGCACCACCACGCCGTTCTGATGAGGACATACAACCTGAACTGGGGGCCGCGTTGTCAAGCATCGCCAATGCCTTGGCAGCAATGCAGCAGAACCAGCAGCGTTTTGAAGAAAGTGTCAGGAGGAATGAGTTTGTTCCGCTACCTCCACCTCCCAAGCGAGGAGACATCAAAAGCTTCCTGAAGTTCAACCCACGTCAATTTGATGTGTCCGATCAACCACTTGATGCTGATGATTGGTTGCGTGAGATGTCAAGGTTACTGGTGACTGCTGATGTTCCTGAGCAAGAATGGGTAAAATGTGCTACTCACCTTCTGAAGGGAGATGCAGCTTTGTGGTGGGAGAATTACCTGAAGGCAAACTGCACTGGTTTTCAGCCTACTTGGGAACAGTTCACTAGAGCTTTCAAAGAGCAGTATCTGTCAGAAATTGTCATGGAGAGGATGAAGGAAGTGTTTCTCAACCTCAAGCAGGGCAATGACAATGTCAATACCTACATCAGGAACTTCATGAACCTTTCTCGATATGGTCGCGATGAGATCTCTGATGACAAGAAGAAGCAAAAGAGGTTCAGGCAAGGGCTCAATGCATCGATTAAATATGCAATCACACATGCAAGGCCGGCGTCTTTTCTGGAACTTCAGCATACAGCTCTGCAGGAAGAAGAAAGTAGGCAAGTGTTTGAGGAGTCAAAGAAACACCACCGCGATGCAGCAAGCTCTTCAGCTATGTCAACTCCTTCTAAGCGTCGTGTCTGGGTTCCTAACACCCCACCGTCGCTCCCGGCTCCACCAAGACCTTCAAGCTACGCGGCAAGGCCACCAAACTTCCTCACTGCTGCTCCCAGGGGCTACAACCACCACTACCCTGGAGCGCCTGGCGGAGTCCCTGGCTACGTTGCTCCACGTCCACCTGGTGCTTGTTACACTTGTGGAAACACTAGGCATCAAAACTGGAACTGTCCGATGAACAACAAAGCTCTTCCTCCACCACCTCCAAGACCTGCGGCAAGCTCTCCTTTGGTTCGTGCACCACCACCTCGGGCTCTCAACATCAACACCAAGCCCGGGTCCATTGTTGCTCGTGCCAACTGTGTCAACGCCGCTCAAGCTGAGCATGCACCTGGGGTTGTGATGGGTATGCTTCCCGTTAACTCAGTCCCTGCACGAGTTTTGTTTGATTCTGGTGCATCGCATTCTTTTGTTTCTCACAAATTTGCAAATGAGAATGAGTTAGCTTTGGATCCTCTCCTTAAGCGGTTAATGGTCCTTTCTCCTGGAGCAAAAATGGCAGCTTCTAAAATCAGCCATGGCAATCAAATTGAGATTGGTGGCTCTTCGTTCTCGGCGTCCTTAATTATTCTGGGCAATTCTGACATTGATGTTATCTTGGGCATGGATTGGTTGACAGCAAATGCAGCTGTGATTGATTGTGCTGAACGCTCGGTTTCTCTGAAAACTCCTGAAGGCCATATAGTCTATTCTCCGAGTCTGACTCCTGCTATTCAGCTTTTCTCTTTGGCGGCTCTGAATGCTGATGCTATGGAAGCTATTCAGAGTGTTCCGGTGGTCTCTGAGTTCCCAGATGTCTTTCCTGAAGAGTTGCCAGGTATGCCTCCGGATCGTGAGGTTGAGTTTGTAATTGAGCTTGAACCTGGAACGGCTCCTATCTCCAAGCGGCCTTATAAAATGGGTCCTGCTGAGTTGGCTGAACTCAAACGTTAGCTTGATGAACAAGAGAAGTTGGGTTTCATTCAACACAGTACCTCTTCTTGGGGTAGCCCAACCATCTTTGTGAAGAAGCGAGACAAGACTGATAGACTTTGTGTTGGCTATCGGGCTCTCAATGCCAAAACCATCAAGAATAAATATCCCCTTCCGCGGATTAATGATCTCTTCGATCAGCTAGCTGGAGCTGTGGTATTCTCTAAGCTCGACTTGAGAAGTGGTTATCATCAAATCAAGATTCGCAAGGAAGATGTTCCTAAAACAGCTTTCACCACCCGCTATGGCCTGTATGAGTACACGGTCATGTCTTTCGGTCTCACCAACGCACCTGCCACCTTCTCGAGGCTTATGAACTCGGTTTTCATGGAGTATCTTGATAAGTTCGTTGTGGTCTATCTGGATGACATTCTTGTCTATTCTAAGTCAAAGGAAGAACATGAAGAACACCTTCGGTGTGTCCTAAACAAGCTTCGTGAGAACCGCCTGTATGCAAAGTTCTCCAAGTGTGAGTTTTGGCTGCCTCAAGTCACCTATCTTGGTCACGTCATCTCTGCCAAGGGCATTGCCGTCAATCCGGAAACTATAAAGACAATTGTTGACTGGCTTCCTCCTGTAAATGTCAAAGAAGTCCGGAGCTTCCTTGGTTTGGCTAGTTATTGCCGTCGCTTCGTTGAGAACTTTTCGAAGATAGCGAAGCCTCTTACCGATCTCCTCAAGAAAGGCAAGAAATACCTTTGGACTCCTGCATGTCAAGCAAGCTTTCAAACACTCAAAGAAAAGCTCACTTCCACACCAGTCTTGGTTCCTCCAGATACATCCAAGCCCTTCCAGATATTCTGTGACGCATCTTTGCAAGGATTGGGTGCGGTCCTTATGCAAGAAAAACAAGTTGTTGCTTATGCCTCTCGACAGTTGAAGACGCATGAGATCAACTATCCTACACATGACCTCGAACTTGCAGCAGTTGTCTTTGCTTTGAAAGTATGGAGGCATTACTTGCTGGGCAACCGTTGTGAAATCTTTTCTGATCACAAGAGTCTGAAGTATATCTTCACACAGCCTGATCTCAACCTTCGTCAGAGGAGGTGGATTGAAGCAATCAATGATTTCGATTTGGCCATCAACTACACTCCGGGCAAAGCTAATGTCATGGCCGATGCTCTCAGCCGCAAAGCTTATGTCAGCAACCTCATGCTGGAAGAACAACAACCGCTCTTGTGCGAGGAATTCCGTCAGCTCAACCTTGAAATTGTGGATCAAGGGTATCTTCTGAACCTTCTGGCAACCCCTCTCTTGGAAGAAAAGGTTCGCTCTTTTCAACTTGGTGATCCGTACACCAAGAAGGTCATCTCCAACATTCAGCTTCCGAAGTATGAGTCGTTCCACGTCGATGACCAAGGCACGCTTTTCTTTGAACACCGGATGTTTGTTCCGAACTACCCGGGTTTGAGAGAGCAAGTTCTCAAGGAGGCGCATGATTCTGTTCTTTCTATCCACCCTGGTAGCACAAAGATGTACATGGACTTGAAAACACAATATTGGTGGCCGGGATTGAAACGATATTGTGCCAAGTATGTCTCGGAGTGTGATGTCTGCCGCAGAGTTAAAGCTGTCCATCAGAAACCTTCCGGTCTTCTACAGCCATTGAAACCCCCGGAATGGAAATGGGAGAAAGTAGAGATGGACTTCATCACTGGTTTTCCAAGGTCGCAGAAGGGCAACAATGCAATCTTTGTTGTCATTGACAGGCTTTCTAAAGTGGCTCACTTCTTTCCCGTCAAGGAAACAATTTCTGCAATTCAGTTGGCTGAGCTCTATATCAACAGAATTGTCTCTCTGTATGGGGTTCCTCTTGAGATCAGTTCAGACCGTGGAAGCATCTTCACTTCCAAGTTCTGGGAAAGTTTCCAAAATGCTTTGGGAACAAAATTGAACTTCAGCACAACTTAGCACCCTCAGTCGCAAGGACAAGTTGAAAGGATCAATCAGATTCTGGAGGATATGCTCCGTGCTTGCGTCATCTCTTTTGGCATGAAGTGGGAAGAATGTCTTCCTTATGCTGAATTCTCTTACAACAATAGCTTCCAGAAAAGTCTAAAGATGGCACCATTTGAGGCTCTCTATGGTTGCAAATGCAGAACTCCGATTGGTTGGTCGGGTGCAGGAGAAAGAATATTGTTTGGCCCCGACATTGTAACTCAAGCGGAGGAGAAGGTTCACATCATTCTTGAAAATCTGAAGATTGCTCAAAGTCGCCAGAAGAGCAATTATGACAGGAAGCACACGGACATGGAGTATGTCCCTGGTGATCTCGTTTACCTTCGTGTCACTCCCATGAGAGGCACGCACCGCTTTGGTATCAAAGGAAAGCTGGCTCCTAGATACATCGGTCCATTCAAAATTCGTGGAAGAAGAGGAGAAGTTGCTTATGCTCTTGAGCTCCCGGAAAAACTCAAGGTCCATGATGTTTTCCACATCTCTCAACTCAAGAAGTGCTTCAAGGATCCCGGCAGGACCGTGGACCATGAGCTTATCAATCTCCAAGAAGACTTGTCTTATCAAGAACACCCCACAAAAATCCTTGAAGTCGCAGAAAGAAGGACTCGCAACAAGTCCATCAAGTTCTGCAAGGTGCAGTGGTCGCACCATTCTGTTGATGAAGCCACTTGGGAACGTGAATATGAGCTCCGTGCCAAGTATCCTACCCTCTTTGAGTCTTCTTCTTCTTCCTAGAATCTCGGGGCGAGATTCCTGTTTAGTGGGGGAGAGTTGTAGCATCCCATTTGTCTAACAACTGTAATGCTACTTGGTCTAGTAAGATAATGGATACTTCCTATATATAATTGTTGCATCATAATTATATCATGCTCATGTCATCATACCACCTTGCATTTGAGCATCATATTAAAACCCTTTTTCATTTGGTTCTTATCTCATATGTATTTATTAATGGTATTTGCCTCTTGATACATTGTAGTTGGTTCTTGATATATTGTTTAATGCCCAATTTGAGTTGAGGGCATCTCTTTTAAATTCCTTCCACCTACTAACTTGCCATATCACCTCCTCTTTGATTTCATCTTCATTTTTCCAACCATGTATATGTATGTGCTCATATTGTTGGATGACATTTTAATTCTTTCCACATGTATATTATGGGTCCCCCTCTTCTTCTACACATGGCTATATGGTTGTGATCCAAATCATCTCTAACATGCCATGTAAACATGTCCATTCTCAAAATCTGGGTTTAATTGCATCTCTATCTTTGCAAATCTTCTCCTCATATATGTGCCACGTATTTTGTTTCCACAAAATATGCTCACATGCATGCAAGTCACTTATTGCATATTCCATGCAATCATAACCCTTGGCCTTCTTCTCTTTGTTTTGTTTTATTTTGGTTTGAGCTTTGCTTTTAAATTCAACTAGTTGTTCTCTTGTTTTTGAATCTCTTAAACCCTAATATAAACCTACCTCTTTGGTTTGGCTAAACCAAACCATCATCCTCACTCTATCTACCTAGCTAACCAAGATCTACTATCTCTCTCTCTATCTACACCTTATCCTAGCTAACCCAAACCCTAAACCTAGTTTCCTCTCTAATCTAACCCTAGTCACACCCATCTCCCTCTCTCACCTCACCCTCTCCTCTCACCATGCCGAGCCTCCCCTTGATGGCCCCACCTGGCCACCCTCCCTACACCAGCCTAACCACCCCAGCTACCACCCCAACCCTAACAACCCTAACCCGAGCCCCCTCTAGTCCTAGCCGAAGCTACACCCGAGCCTCCTCTCTCCTCTCTTTCCTCTCTCTTTCTCTTTCCTGCTGAGCTAGCCCCACCCCGAGCTCTCCTCACCATCCCCACCTGGTAGCCCCTGCCCCTGCCCCTGCCGGCCAGCCCGATCACGTGCTCGAGGAGGAAAGGTGACAACCGAGCCACCTTTTCCACCCCGAACCCCCACGCCATCTACCCCTCCCTCTCGTTCCTATCTACTCCCTCTCTCTCGCGGTTGCGTCCCCAGATCCACCCCTGGCCTCGCGCCGCAGCCATCTCCCCTCCCCCTCTACTCTTCTCTCCACCGGCCGGCTACCGTCGGTCTCCACCGTCCCCCCTCTTGCAGCCGGTGGCGAGGAGCTGTGGTTGTCGAGGAAGGACAAGAACCACCCTCTGCTTCGCCCTGGAACCGCCAGCGAGGAGGAGAAGGACCCCAGGCTCGCCAGGACCGGCGCCGCCCCGACGAAACCCTAGCCGCCGTTCGTCTGCCTCATCGATGATCCCCTGCTTCCCGGCTCGATCTGACACCATCGACCTCCCCGCGGTGAGCCAACCGCCCCCGCTGACACCCTCTCTTCCTGAGCCGCGTCCTAGTCTCGCCGGACCCCAGGACGAACGCCCTCTGGGCGTGTCTGCGCCTGCACGACCCCGTGGCGCCCCGCGTTAACTAGCCGTGCTACTCCCTCCTGTCATCACCCACACCCTACCGTGCTGGTTGCCGCCACCGAGCGCGAGTCCTACGTCCCCAGTTCGATCCCCCGCCCCGCGCCGCGCACCGATTTCTTGTCAGACGGTGGAGAAGAGGAACAGTACGGGCATGTTGGCAGTTTCACAAAAGCCCCCTTTTGTTTTTTTTGCTCTCAACCCGCGGTACCTCGTGGCCCACTAGTCAGCCGCCTGGCAATTTTGCCAAAAACCCCCAGGTTCATCGGGCCGTAACCCGAGCTCCCCCGCTGCGCCGCGTGGTCAGCCCACTGCTGTCACTATCACGTGGGCTCCGCATCCCCGTTGGGCCCGCATGTCAGCCTCGCGGTTAACCTCTGCCCCGGTGCAAAACGTCCTTCTCCGCGCTGTGTCGCCCAGTCAGCAGATGGCCCACTTGTCACTGCCTGTGGCTAGGTTTGTCTGAGTACGAAAAGGTTTTCTGATTTCTGTTTTAATTTAAACTTTTCAAATTTGTTTAAAATTCAAATTCAAATCTGTTTTTAAATAACTTTTCAAATATTATTCCATATAATACAAATAATATATGTTTTGAAATCAGAAAAATGTGAGGAATTCAAATATGCTATTCAAAGTAATGTTTGAACACTTTAATTTTTCAAGTTATTTAAAATTACAATAAAATGCCCTTTTTCTTAATTAATTAATAACTTTTGTTTTCTAACTTCAAATTTGACAAATAATATGTCTAAATCGATCAGCGCGACGAGCCCGTTCTATCTATGCATTCTAGGTTCTGAATTGCAGCATGCATCATATAAATATAAAGTATACAGCAACTTATTTGAGTATAAAATGTGACTAAAACTCCATAAAATGCTTTATTCTTGTATTTCGCATCTCACCCATGCCATGCTACTTTATTGCCATGCAAATTGTGCATCATTCATCATGGCATGATTGTTTGCTTGTAGCATTTTATTCATATGCTTGTGCACTTTATTTATGTTGGCCCTTGTTTGTTTGGTTCTTCTTCGAATAGACGCTGAGCAGGGGATATATCAAGAAACCCAGGAGCACTACCCAGATCCTTCTCTCGCTTCAACTGAGCTGCCAGGCAAGCACTACCATATTCTTGCATACATATAGTACCTATTGCCTCTATCTTATTCTTGCATCATTGAGTCGCGATTGCATTAAACTGAATCCCAAGTACTGCATAGCCTATACTTTTAAACCCCACCGAAGCTTGCTCCTCCATCCCATGAGCCATTACTACAGGAGTTGTTTGAGCCATGCGGGTCGTAGAACAGCATGTGTAGGGTATGTGAGTGTCTGAAGGATAACGAGGTACCTAAACAACTTAACCTGAGTAGTAATGGGATAACTAATGAAAGTTGCACCGGTGAGCAATATCTGCTATTGGTTTTTCATGCTCACTTGTGTCCCGTAGGACCCCGAGTACTTGATTCCTGTTGCTTGAATATTCGCGCTATCCACATCCGGGAGGCTTATGAACCCCCCTGAGCCAGAGCTTGATTCATTCTTATTTCTTGGGGCCACAAAGTAGTTTGGGGCTTTATTACTATCCTGTACTTATGCCATGCTTTACTGCTTTATTTAAGATTGTGCGAGGAGCACCTGTACTGTTTTGGATGCGGAGTGTTTTCGCGGTATCGACAAGCCCAGTCACACTTTCGGGTTCCCAGTCGTTTACAGCCACTGACGCAAACCCTGGGTCCGTTTCGGAGCCGGCCAACTTCGTTGCGGGTAGCTTAGTGGGGTGGCCCCCTGAAATATTTCTGAATCCTATGATCGCTTTATCGTGAATGCCTCGTTGGGTTTTGATTTGGTTTTTTCCGAGGTTGATCGAGTATGTGTTGCTATTTGTGCACCCCTGCAGGGTAAATCTTTCTGAAAGCCGTGTCCGCGGTTATGGACGACTTGGAGCACAGTTTCTCGATCATAGACAAGTATAACTAAAGTACCGCTTTTAATTTGACTAAGTACCTGACTAGTAAATAGTGTAACACTCATGGAATGGATAATAAAACTGCCAACGGATGGGGGGCTGTTCGTCCGCTTCCTCGTTGGTAAGCGAGGAGGAGGATGGATCTGTTAATATTACCGTTATAACTGTTGTTATTAATTCACGGACATCCGTCTATCTTTGGTTAGGCGGATGGTTAGCGAGTATCTATAGAATTGTTAGGTATTATCTTTTGCTGCAATTGCGTCACCCCAGGTTGTGTCCCCTTTAGAGGCATAAAGACTTGCTGAGTACCCCTAGGGTCTCACACGATAAATTGTTTGATTCAGATGAACAGGTAAACTCGCAAGATGGATACTGGGTGGAGGAGACGGACGATGTGGGCAACGATCACTCGGTGTAGAGATTCCGGGAACGGGATCCGTGAGATCTGTGGGCGGGATGTGTTTATTTATGGGGCATCTTATGCCGATTTGCTCTTATCCGTACTCGGATCTTGTTTTCCGCTTCCGCCTGATACTCTGATGTTTGATGTATGAGGAGATATCCTAAACTATTATATCTATCTAGGATATTTGGATCTTGCCGTATGGCGTTGCAATATTTCTATTTCTTTTAGATGGAATGGCTCTGAGGACTGTTGTATGGTGGCTTGCATATATACTCATTTGTGTATGTAGTTGATCCCTTCGCCTGCCGATTACGCCGCTCGTTCTTGTCCTGATGTTTGGAAATGGTTAGGACGGCCGAAAGGTCTACCTGTGAGTGGCATTTGGGCCCCACCGTACTATTTTAACCATTTCCGCTCATCCAGGCTTGTAACTAAGAGCGTAATTCACCGAGGTAGTTACAAAGAGCCTAGCTTGGAGGAGTTAATGAGTCCAAAATGGAAGCATTTTTACCTTTTGATTTTGCATAAATAGAGTAGGGATCTTTGTATTTCACTGCGTTTGCACGCGCCATTTAGTTCTTTTTTAACAGGATCCCAAATTATTGAGTCCTATATGAACATATCAATTGGAATTGTCATATTGTGTAATTATATGATATTTCTAAGTGATAAAAGTCATTTTATGGATTTACCTTCTCACCTGGGAGAATACCAAGCGAGCAGGAGCAATTAGTATCGATAACAACCGGTGGTATGGGCGGAGCCCGCCCGTACCGTCCGCTAGTACCAAGTGCCATCGTGACCACCTCGTCAAATACTTCCTCCTGCCAAAGACGAGAGAGAGAGAGATCCGACATTCACAGCCACCAGAAACCACGAAAAAACACATCTGAAAGGGATCTAAAGGAGGAACTTGGCTGGGGAAAAATCCCAGTTGCCTCACGTGTCATTGGAGGACAACGCATCATCCCCTTCATCATCAACCGATGAATCTCCATTTCCACCATTACCCCCATCTTTCATCTATTAGATCTCATTGTAATTCTAGATTAAATTGTGGTTTTTATTAGATCTACCTCTGTACTTTTATCCATTCATTTGATTATGATGAAGTTGTTCATTCCTTCCATGAGTGAGTAGTTCCCTTATTCTTGGTGAGATGGAGAAACCCTAGCACCATTATGAATTCGTAATAAAGATGAAATATTCTTGTGTCCATATAACTTTCCCATCTATAATATATTTATGATTTGTGTTTGATCTATCTCTTTAGATGGTATGTGTAGTCGGCCGCATACCATTTGCCCTTAAGACTAAAGGGAGGGAAAACCCTTTGGACGTGTCTTGGAAGCATACCCGGAATGGCCCCGTGAAAGATTGCGTCGGCTCGTAACCTACACGGTCAAAGGAGGATTAAAGAGCGACTCCCTAAGTTAATTACGATATCCATGGGGAAACCCTTAATTGCGGTGGTTTGTATGGGTGACTGCTCTCAGACATCGCAGGGGTTATTTAGAGGTGACCTTACTCTTGGCTCAACAAAGTGGCTTCCTACGAGCCTTGTAGTGAACATCTTATTATGGAGCTATGTCTACACATATCATGACATAAGGAGTATGTTATCTTGATTACATATAACAATAATACTATGCTAGTGGTGTATCCTACACCCCCGAGAATGTTTTAGCCCTATTGACTTTAACCACGCTTTTATACAAACTTGTTACTTGTTTTAATTACTTTTCTATAAACAACCATAAACCTTTCAAACACCCTTTACTTGAGATCAAAGGTTGCTTATAAGTATCCATTGGTAGAGAGTAATGAGGGGCATAAAGAACTTTACCAATAGCTCTCTGTGGGTTCAATATCTTTACTTCGAAACTAGCTACAATTGATCTGTGCACTTGTAGTCATAAGGATGCATAGCAGGAACATGATTTTTTCAAAACTTTCGGTGGTTTTACATTTACTAAATTCCTGGTTTGCTTCAAAAGATTTTAGGAAAATTTTAAGAGCAATCTATCGTGCTTACTTTTAGGTTCGAATTTTACACAGCGGTTATGGGAGTATATTTTACACCAAGAACCTAAAAAGGGTAAAATTACATCGAGGTCCATACATTTTGCATGAAGCACCCAAAAATTAAGCAAGGAAAACAGTCGGGTTTGGCAACTTCTCGAGAGAGGAGCTGATTGAGCCATACTCTTCATATTACTTCCTCTTCGTTTTTTCTAAATATGGCCAAATTTGGCGGCATGCAAATTCTTGGATATGGGATCATCATCAGGATAAAGTATGATGTAGATATGGCCATGACCTTGGCCTTTCGGCTTGAAATCCAAGATTTTCATACTCATGGACAACTAAGCTTAAATATATTTAAATTTTTCCACTTACTTTTAGGTTCGAATTTTACACAGATGGTGGGAGTATATTTTATATCAATAACCTAAAAAAAGGAAATTACATCGAGGTTCACACATTTAGCACGAACCACCCTAAAATTAAGCAAGGAAAAAAGTTGGGTTCAACTCCTTCTCGGGAGAGAAATTGATTAAGCCATACTCTTCATACTACTTCCTCTTTGTTTGTTTTCAAAATATGGCTAAAATTTGGCGGCATGAAAATTCTTGGATATGGTATCATGAATCATCAGCATAAAGTATGATGTAGATATGGCCACGACCTTGGTCGTTCGGCTTGAAATCCAAGAATATTCATACTCATTGACAACTAAGGTTAAATACATTTAAAATTTATCGCTTACTTTTAGGTTCGAATTTTACATGGATGATGGGAGTATAATTTACATCAAGGACCTAAAAAGGGGAAAATTATATTGAGGTCCATACATTTAGCACGACGCACCATAAAATTAAGCAAGGAAAATAGTCGGGTTCGACACCTTCTCGAGAGAAAAGTTGATCGAGGCATACTCTTCATACTACTTTCTTGTTGTTTGTTTTCAAAGTATATGGCCAAATTTGGAAGCATGCAAGTTCTTTGATATGGGATCATCATCAGCATAAAGTATGATGTAGATATGGCCATGACCTTGTTCGTTCGGCTTGAAATCCAAGAATGTTCATCCTCATTCACAACTAATCTTAAATTCGTTTAAATTTTACCACTAACTTTTAGGTTCGAATTTTACACAGATGATGGGAGTAAATTTTACATCAAGGACTTAAAAACAGGGAAAATTACATCAAGCTCCATACATTTAGCGAGAAGTACCCTAAAATTAAGCAAATAAAACAGTTGGGTTCAGCTCCTTCTCAAGAGAGCAGCTGATCGAGCCATACTCTTCATAACACTTCCTCTTCGTCTGTTTCCAAAATATGGCCAATTTTGGCGATATGAAATTCTTGGATATGTGATCATCATCAGAATAAAGTATGATTTATATATGGCCATGACCTTGGTCGTTCAGCTTGAAATGAAAGAATGTTCATACTCATTGACAACTAATAATCTTAAATACGTTTAAACTTTTACAGTTGCTTTTAGGTTCGAATTTTACACGTACGGATGGTGGGAGTATATTTTACATCAAGGACCTAAAAAAGGTAAAATTACATCGAGGTCCATACATTTAGCTCAAAGCACCCTAAAATTAAGCAGGGAAAACAATCATGTTTTGCTCCTTCTCGAGAGAGAAGTTGATCGAGCCATACTCTTTATACTACTTCCTCTTCATTTGTTTTCAAAATATGGCCAAATTTGGTGGCATGCAAATTCTTGGATATCGTACCATGAATCATCAGCATAAAGTACGATGTAGATATGGCCATGGCCTTGGTTAAACCTGGAAATGGTTTTGTAATAACCGGGTTGAATAGTTTGGTTTCTTGATATGGGCATAGATGGTTCGGCTTGATATGTGTCTAGCCTTTAAATAGTTTGGTTTAGTTCAGTTATACCGCAGAACAGTTTGGGTATGGTTCAGTTCAGGCCTATTCAGTTCGGTTCCTCATAGTTAGGATCTATGGGTTAGAACCGGGTTTTTGCTTTGGTTTCGTCCCATCCGAACATTGAAGCAGAGATCTTTCACCGCAAGAATAAGAAGCGGTGACTCATTAGGATATTTGTATATATGCTGACTTCCAATTTGTCCAACGTGTCCGGACAATAAACGAAAGAGAAAAATCAATGGACTTGCCAGCACATACAAATTTCGTAAGGGCATCTCCGGCGGCATGACACATCGCGTCCGAGACGGTACGAACATGTCTACTCGGATAGGAGGATAGGCCACACCGGGCCCTCCTGGTATCGATCCAACAGCCTCCTACCTCCAGCTATCAATGGAAATAGAGTCTTAGGCTGGCTGCGCCGCCTGATGCATACACCCGCCTCGCCGCCCAACACCTGTGCTAACAGCTAGCCTTCAATGTCATCGCTTTGGCCTCGGCTCCGGTATCTCGTTGGCCTTTTTAAGCAGGTCACTTGTGACCATCTTCTTCCACCACCACTCCTACTTTCCAAAAATACAGCCAGGTTCAGTAGACATGGTCGGTGGCATTGGATCGCGAGTAGGGCGACTTGGCCACCCCCAAGCTCGGGGCGTGACCGAGGCCAACACGGAGGAGAAAGGGGGCGCGACCGGTACGTTCGCCACCACCGCCCCTGTCATAGCCATCCTCGCACAAGGACTTCGCCGTCGGCCTCTCCGGATTTGACTTTGGCGTCACCATCCATGTGGGGGAGACAGAGGATACAACTCCCTACCAAGTTTCCGTCCAAGCTTGACGGGCAAAACCCAACAAAGTCAAGCTGCGAGAAGCTAGTGGCATGACTGGCATCTGGTATGTGGAGATGTTTTTCAACCACCTAGGCCAGATGTACCTCTATCATGGATGGCCCGAGTTTGCCCATGCACACGCCCTTCCCATCCCGCACTTCCTTCTCTTCACATTCGACGGCTACAACACACTCAAAGTCCAGGGCTTCGACCACACCATGTGTCGCCGCCACTACCGCGATGATGATAGCAGTGAGGACCGTCCACCACTGCCTTCGCGATTGGGAGGCGTGTGCCTTATGCGAGGTGAACTATCCGGTGCCTCCAGACTCCTACTACAGCGGCGGGTGGACACTAAGCGCTGACGGCATCCCGATCCCACTGGTTTCCCAAGGTGCGGAGCTGCTTGTGGCCATTCAAGATGAGCATAAGGTGTGGTTCACAGCGGAGCAGTAGTCGGATCCCGAAAATCTAGCAAGCTGGATCGAGTTATTCCGCAAGCATTAGGAGAGGGAGCTCGTCAGCTACATCCTACAGCGATGTCCCGCCACCAGCGGATAGCAATGAGGTTGGGCATAGGTTTTGGTGGAACATGTTCGGCCACACACTAGGCTCCGTCATGGACTACATCGGCACAGGAAACTACCCGCGCCTCTGCCTGCCTCCTCCGACGCCTCTATCCCTAGCACAAGGCCACCCTAGGGGGGTACATCGACCTTACCCAGGACGATGAAGAGTAGGTACCACCAGGCGCCAACGCAGGAAATAGCTCCAGGCCAGCGTCGTAGTTATTGTACCATTTTATTTTCTTACACTTCCTCTATCAAAAAATAAACGATTTGGATTTGGGTTTATATAGATTCATATATATCTAGACACATTTTATTGTATATATATATGTAAATCTGGACAAATCCAAGTCACTTACATTCTCGGACGGAGAAAGTACGTAATTCATGTTAAAATGTTTTTAAAAAAAGCCTAGTCAACTCGGACCGTTTGGGTCTATCCCCTGGAGATGCATTAAGTAAAAAACTAGAAGTGCTTTGAAAACTGCTTTTGATTAGATCAATTATGGCACCTTCCTACCTACACCGTGCCATCATGAATGGCCCGAGCCATGCATGTCTCTCACCTTGCACAATAGCATGGGTCGGGTGGATAACTGAATTCAACCCATCAGTTAAAACCATAGTTCCTGGGATCAGTTCAGTTTGGTTTGGGAGAAAAATTCTTACGGTTTAGTTTTGGTTTGGTGGTAGTACAAATTTCAGTGGGTCGGTTTGGGTTCGGTTTGTCTAATGCGTCACGTGGGTTTAGGTTAGTTATGGTTGAGTTCCCCAACCATTGCCAGATTTAACCTTGGTCGTCTGGCTTGAAAGCCAAGAATGTCCATACTCACAACTAACCTGAAATTCATTTAAATTTTACCACTTACTTTTAGGTTCGAATTTTACACGGACAGTGGGAGTACATTTTACATCAAGAACCTAAAAGGGGGAAATTACATCGAGGTCCATAAATTTAGCATGAAGCAACCTAAAATTAATCAAGAAAAATAGTTGGGTTCGGCTCCTTCTCGAGAGAGCAGCTGATCGAGCCATACTCTTCATACTACTTCCTCTTCGTTTGTTTTCAAAATATGGCCAGATTTGGCAGCATGCAAATTCTTGGATATGGAATCATCGTCAGGATAAAGTATGATGCAGATATGTCCATGACCTTGGTCGTTCGGCTTGAAATGCGAGAATGTTCATACTCATTGACACCTAATAAGCTTGAATACGTTTAAATTTTACCACTTGCTTTTATGTTCGAATTTTACATGGACGGTGGGAGTGCATTTTACATGAAGGACCTAAAAAGGGGAAATTACATCGAGGTCCATATATTTAGCATGAAACACCCTAAAATTAAGCAGGAAAAACAATCAGGTTTGGCTCCTTCTCGAGAGAAAAGTTGATCGAGCCATACACTTCATACTACTTACTCTTTGTTTATTTTTAAAATATGGCCAAATTTGGCAGCATGCAAATTGTTGGATATGGGATCATGGATCATCAGCATAAAGTATGATGTAGATATGCCCATGACCTTGGTCGTTCGGCTTTAAATCCAAGATTGTTCATACTCATTCACAAATAACTTTAAATTTGTTTAAATTTTACCACTAACTTTTAGGTTCGAATATTACACGGATGGTGGGAGTACATTTAGCATCAAGGACCTTAAAAGAGGGGAAATTACATCGAGGTCCATACATTTAGCATGAAATACCCTAAAATTAAGCAATGAAAATAGTTAGGTTCGGCACCTTCTCAAGAGACTAGCAGATCGAGCCATACACTTCATACTACTTCCTCTTCGTTTGTTTTCAAAATATGACAAATTTTGGTGGTATGAAATTCTTCAATATGTGATCAGCATCAGCATAAAGTATGATGTAGATATGGCCATGACCTTGGTCATTCGGCTTGAAATCCAAGAATGTTTATACTCATTCACAACTAATAATCTTAAATACGTTTAAAATTTACCACTTGCTTTTAGCTTCGACTTTTACCAGGACGGTGGGAGTACATTTTGCATCAAGGACCTAAAAAGATAAAATTACATCGACCTCCATACATTTAGCACGAAGCAGCCTAAAATTAAGCAAGGAAAATAGTCAGGTTTGGCTCCTTGTCGAGAGAGAAGTTGATCGAGTCATACTCTTCATACTACTTCCTCTTTGTTTTCAAAATATGGCTAAATTTGGTGGCATGCAAATTCTTGGATATGTGATCATGAATCATCAGCATAAAGTATGATGTAGATATGGTCATGACCTTGGTCGTTTGGCTTGAAATGCAAAAATGTTCATACTCATTGACAACTAATAATCTTAAATACGTTTAAATTTTACCACTTGCTTTTAAGTTTGACTTTTACACGGACGGTGGGAGTACATTTTACATCAAGGACCTAAAAAGGATAAAATTACATCTACGTCCATACATTTAGCATGAATCACCCTAAAATTAAGCAAGGAAAACAGTCAGGTTTAGCTCCTTCTCGAGAGAGAAGCTGATCGAGCCATACTCTTTATACTACTTCCTCTTCGTTTGTTTTCAAAATATGGCCAAATTTGGCGACATGCAAATTCTTGGATATGGGATCATCGACATAAAGTATTAACAAAACCAAAGAATAATTAATAATGTTTGTATTATACTTTTTATAACGCATGTTTCTGGATACACGTAACATGATGCCACAAAAAATATTGTACTTTTTATTCTTTATTTGAAACGTTATCAAAACTGTGTCAACTTTGTCAAGATGCAGATGCATAGCAAGAATATGAACTTTTCAAAAAAAAATTGGTGGTTTTCGATGTACCTAATTCCTTCTTAGCTTCAGAAGATTTTTGGAAAATTTTAAGAGCAATCTATCGCGCTTACTTTTAGTAAAAATTTGAGAAGGTTGGTAGGAGTACGGTTAACATCGAAGACCTAAAAAATAGAAAATTACATAGAGGTCCATCCATTTAGCACAAAGGGTCCTAAAATGAAGCAATGAAAAGCAGTCGGGTCCGGGTCCTTCTTGAGCGAGTGAATCAGCCATACCCTTCGTACTACTCCTATTGTACTTTCAAACTAGCGTGTTGCGGGTGTGGTTGGTGGCTTCCTCTTCGCAGGGTGTGAAATGGAACGAGAATGGAGTACTACTAAGTAGTGGTAAAGATGGCCAGATCATAATGAAGTGCATCGGATGCGATGGGACGTACTAAATATAGTATAAAAAATCCTTTGTGCACCACTATCTTTTGAATAACCTTCCCTCTAGATGTTTAGGAAGGAAGTGAAAATTTCCAAAGCAGGAAAGTTTGAACTCTGACTCTAATAATAGTATGAGTACTATACCTTTTGCTGCCAAGCCCCAAAATGGTTCCTTCTTATGCACACCAACACAGCACGCCTGATACTGACACGGAGCCACCGACAAGGTAGGTCGACACATGTGCGCAGAGCCATGTTTTGCATGAGGGAGAGATCAGCTGGCCGGGGTGTGGGGATGGTGATGAGGCAATGAAGGAGAGAGAAAACACAATTTGTTTTGCATGCATATATAGTAAAGGTCTTGAAATTTACTACTAGTTCCGTACTACTAGTATTACTAGGTGACTGTACCATATACCTCGTGTCAGGAAGCCATCACAGCTTTGCTCTGATATTGCACCGCCTTCAACTCCTCCTCTTCACTTCTCTCTCGTGCTGCCTCCTCTGTGCTCATAGTTTCTCTTCTTTCTCTTTGTTTTTTTCTACAGAAAATACATATTTTTCCTACTTGTTTTACAGAAAATACACTCCAGTCACTTGAAAAAAATGATTTTTTTTATTTTCCTAATGGTTGGAAACTCCGAGTGGCAACATTGTTACCATACCATGATTCACCCATTTACTCCCAAATATGGGAACATCACAGATGGTGGGAGTACAATTTACATCAAGGACTTAAAAGGGATAAAATTACATTGAGGTCCTTACATTGACACGAAGCTCCCTAAAATTAAGCAAGGGAAATAGTCGGGTCCGGCTCCTTCTCAAGAGAGCAGCTGATCGAGCCATACTCTTCATACTACTTTCTGTTTGTTTGTTTTCAAAATATATGGCCAAATTTGGAGGCATGCAAATTCTTGGACATGGGATCATCATCAGCATAAAGTATGATGTAGATATGGCCATGACCTTGGTCGTTCGCCTTGAAATCTAAGAATGTTCATACTCATTGACAACTAACCCTAAATTTCCTTAAATTTTACCACTTACTTTTAGGTTCGAATTTTACACTGACGGTGGGAATACATTTTACATCAAGGACCTAAAAGGGGAAAATTACATCGAGGTACATGAATTTAGCACGAAGCACCTTAAAATTAAGCATAGGAAAATAGTCAGGTTTAGCTCCTTCTCGAGAGAGAACCTGACCGAGCCATACTCTTCATACTACTTCCTATTTGTTTGTTTTCAAAATATGGCCAAATCTGGCGGTATGCAAATTCTTGGATATGGGATCATGAATCATCAGCATAAAGTATGATGTAGATATGGCCATGACCTTGCTCGTTCGTCTTCAAATCCAAGAATGTTCATACTCATCAATAATTAATAATCTTAAATATGTTTAAAATTTACCACTTACTTTTAGGTTCGAATTTTACACGGATGGTGGGAGTACATTTTGCATCAAGGACCTAAAAAGGTAAAATTACATTGACGTCCATATATTTAACATGAAGCACCCTAAAATTAAGCAGGGAAAACAGTCATGTTTTGCTCCTTCTTGAGAGAGAAGCTGATCGAGTCATCCTCTTCATACTACTTCCTCTTTGTTTGTTTTCAAAATATGGCCAAATTTAGCGGTATGCAAAATCTTGGATATGGGATCATGAATCATCAGCATAAAGTATGATGTAGATATGGCCATGAACTTGGTCGTTCGGCTTGAAATCCAAGAATGTTCATACTCGTTCACAACTAAGTTTAAATACGTTTAAATTTTATCACTTGCTTTTAGGTTCGAATTTTACATGGACGGTGGGAGTACAGTTTACATCAAGGACCTAAAAAGGGGAAATTACATCGAGGTCCTTACATTTAGCACGAAGTAACCTAAACTTAAAGAAAGGAAAACATTGGGGTTCGACTCCTTGAGAGAACAGCTGATCGAGCCATACTCTCATACTACTTCCACTTTGTTTGTTTTCAAAATATATGGCCAAATTTGGCGGCATGCAAATTCTTGGATATGGGATCATCATTAGCATAAAGTATGATGTAGATATGGCCACGACCTTGGTCGTTCGACTTGAAACTCCAAGAATGTTCACACTCATTGACAACTAATAATCTTAAACATGTTTAAATTTTACCACTTGCTTTTAGGTTTGAATTTTACACAGACGGTGGGAGTACATTTTACATCAAGGACCTAAAAACATAAAATTACATCGATGTTCATACATTTAGCACGAAGCAACCTAAAACTAAGAAAGGAAAATAGTCAGGTTTGGCTCCTTCTTGAGAGAGAAGTTGATCGAGCCATACTCTTCACACTACTTCCTCATTTGAGCCACTTACTCGTAGTTGACAATTAACCACTTACTCATAGTTCAAATTTTGCTCTTCGTACTACTTCAATCTTACAACCACTTACTTGTAGTTCAAATATTACCTAATATTGACAAATCAACTTAAATTCGTTTAAGTGATCAAAGTTCGCTAGGAAGCTTGAGAACTCATAAAACTTGGTAATCAATCGTAAGTGTATCAAGGTCCACGCTTTGTCTGAAAACTAGGGTTGTTGTTGTGGTACTCTGGGCCATTTTTATTCATACTTGCTTTACAGAAAAAAAATCTTATCGCTTCAAAATTGAAAAAAAGTTGTTCCTATAAGTTGGAAACTGTGGTTGCCACCATTTTTCACCTTGCCAAGATGCACACAACTACCAAATATGGGAACATTACAATACAATACAATACAATACGATATGCATATGGCTATTACCTTTGTCGTTTGGCTTGAAACCCAAGAATGTTCATACACTGTGGGCCATATTGTGTAACAATTTTTTTATAATTTATGATGGCTCATGGTTGTTAATTATTTTTCATTGCAAATAGTAGTACACGTAAGAGGACGCCATGCAGAAGGCTTCATTTTTAGGGTTTTTATTATTTTTGTTCATAGCTAGTGAGGATCAAATTATCAACATGCATATTTGTAGCAAGAACTTGAATCCTACAGAACTCTCATTGGTTTTTGAAGTATTGGTTGCCTCAATACCATAAAGACTCAAAGGATGTTTGTAACTTTTTAAGAGCATTCTATCACGTTTACATGTAGTTCAAATTTGAAAATGGTTTTTTTATTCCTAAATTTTGGAAACTCCCAGTACTGGTAGCATTATTGTTCACCATGCCAAGATGCACTCATCTACCAAATATGGGAACATTACCATAAAGTATGTTGTACATATATAAGGCCATTTAGCTTGTCTTTCGGCCTGAAGCGTAAGGATGTTCATACATGGTAGGCCATATTTTCAATTAGTTTGTTTTTAAATGATGTGAACTCTCTTGATAATAATCATTTTTCACGGCAAGTAGTACAAGTCAGAGGACATCGTGCAATGTTTTTTATTGTTTTCAAATAAAAATTAAATTTTCTACATGCAAATTCTTCGCAAGAAGTTGAATTCAACAAATTCATTGGTTTCCGATATATTGACAGCATGGGTGGGTACCTTCAAAAGATACTTGTGTAACTTTAAGAGCAATCTACTACTTACTCATAGTTCAAATTTTATCTAACATTGATAAATTAGCGTAAATTAGTTTAAGAGTGTGAAGTTTGCTAGGAAACATTGAGAACTCAAAAAACTCCATAATCGTAAGTGAAACATGTATAAACTTTGTCTAGAAACTGGGCTTGTGGCATTCCAAGCCATATTCATCGTGCTTTCTCTCAAGAAAATAAATCCCGTGAAAATAATTATCTGCTTAAAGCTTATGATAAATCGGGATGTTTTTTGTTTGAGGTGTAATAAACAGACATATATCATTCGTCTGACACTTTAAAAGAAACTCTTCGATGGACATTTGGTTATGTGAATGAAACGTCAAATCTTATGTACAAACAAGTTATGTTCAAAAATAAGTTTATTACGACCAATTAAAGCCTTCACGAATTCAATGTCCGATGGACAAATATTTTGGTACCTTTGTGTAAACATTTATGTTTCATATGAAATAAGTCTCTTACATCCTAGATACATGCATCCAAAAAGCATTGTGGGTGATAAATATCGTTAGTGTCCAGTTTTTAGCATCATTCAATCTTTCTGTGTGAATGGGAGCAATGACATTTGGGGACCACTTGTCAGTATTGCTACCAATGAGGTTAAATCGGTCATTACAGGACTAACTGGCAAAATTTGTACATATTAGGCTGAAAACTCTTAAAATGTGCAAAAATGAAGTCTACCAAGTGTTTGTGCAAAAGTGCGATGAAAAGATGGTGGATCGTGCAATTTCCTCTATCTGAAAAAATGTTTTATACTACCATGGAGGGTAATATAAAGTATTGTAATATACTTACTACTAGCAAAACAGGTACTAGATGGAAGTTTGAAACCTAAAGGGTACCCACTATTTTAGTTGGTTCAAAGAAATGAACTAGTTTGTCAAAAAGTGATGATATGTGAAATGTAGTTCTTTTTTTGTAGTACAGTACTACTAAAGCGGATAGAGGGTTACCCACTCCCATTCTCACTCCTCCCCCACTGTTCCCTCTCTCGCTATCACATTCCCATACTCACCTCTCAACTCAGTTGTTAACCCAGCCGTTTCTTTGATAAAATCAATGCCAAAACCTTTGTCTATGGTTGAGCTAGGGTCCTCATCAAGCTCTGCTTCGGAGCTGCAGGTGCCTTCTTCGATTCTGTCGACCGCAACGCCTTTTCTAAAGCGTCCTTCGCCTTTCACGTGTGTGCGGGTCGCGCCCAAGGTGAGGTGTCTGTCGCCCTTAGGGTTTAGGCCGGCCGCGTCGAAACCCTGATCACCCGCCGAGCAGTTGTCCAAGCCTCTAGAGCCGCGTGCGTTGGGACCGAATGCTCGTGTGGTAGCGGATGTGTCCTTTTCTTCTACAGGTTAGACTCTCATTCCCAATGTTCTAAATTTCAGAGTGTACGCGGTGAAACCCCTATCGGTGGGTCCCCTTCATTCGTGATTGTCTGTGCTTCTTCGGTGTATGTGGTTGGTTCTTCATGAGTGACGCCCTATTCATCTGCTCAACCCATCAACCCCTGTGCAAGTTTGCCCCCCCCCACTGCAACGAGGTTAGATCTGGAGGATTGGGTATTTAACCCAAACCTGACATGCATCTAGTCAGATTTTGCAACGTGTATTGCAGGTCCGTTGTTGAACTACTTAGTTACATGTCATATTCTTGATAGTTGTATTTTGTGCTGTTCTTTATATGTCATATTCTTGATAATTGTCTTTTGTGTTGTTCTACTTAGTTATGGAATATTCTTGATGACAATCATGCAGGGTTCTATTTTGGTACTTAGATGATGCATTGTGTTGTTTAGGAATTTTCCATGACGCGTTGTGCTTTTTTGGTATTTTTTTATTATGCATTGTGTCATGTCTCCTCACTGTGTTGTTTCGTCCATTTTGATCTGCATTCTGCTGTTTAGGATTAAATAATATGTCTTCTAGTTGTTCAGATTATTTCAATGACCCAAATTTAGGTAATTTTGATTATGTAGACACTATTTATTAAATTTAATTACATGATACCTTGTGTTGTTTTGGTATTTTTGATGATGCATTGCATATATGCTCTTTTGCCTATCCAGATAATGCATTGTGCTGTTTTATCCATTTAGATTATGCATTGTGTTATTTAATCAATCTAATTAAATGGTATGCCTTCTAGTAGCTGTTTAGATAATTTTGAGGACCCATCGGGTTAGGTGATTCTGATGATGCATTGTGCTCTGTAGGCAATTTAATTTACCTGATACCTTGTGCTGTTTAGGTAATTTTGATGGTGCAATGATGCATTGTGATCTTTAGTCAATTTATACAATGCATTGTGGTGTTTTGGTAATTCCAAAGGACTGACGCAATGGTAATTTTCATGTAGGACGGCCCAGTTGTAATGCCGAAATTAGACTACATTCTTGATCGGACTACTCTAGCTCCAGGTGGCTACGAAGATGCTCTCCCCATCATACCAAGGAAGCGGAAGCTGTCGGGCAGGAGAGTGGAGGCATTGGCAAGGGCAAGTGCTTCTAGGTCGGTCGTTAGTTCTGCCAAACCGAGAAGACGCCCTAGGTCAGTTGGACACCATGCCACCGCACATTGTCCTAGGCGCTTCTACACACAGTTAGTCCAGCATGACTTGTATATGCTTATAATCCCAACTTACTTCAAGCCTTACATGAAGGGACGCCCCTACCCACAACTAGTGGTGGTCCAAGCATGCGAGGAATGCGAGTGTGTTGTCCATGCCAGCCGCAAAAAAGACCAGCTCGTCCTGGACAAAGAGTGGGCTACCTTTGTTGCTTTCTATGAGTTGGAGGAGGGTGACTGCCTTATGTTCAAGGTCACCATAGACGGGTTCAATATGAAAATTTACGACCACATCACCTCCAGCCCGAAGTTGTTCGTCTGTCATGAGCACACACATCTTGATTAAGGGCCTCTTTGGATCAAAGGAGTTTCAACATCCACTTTATTACACTCATTTGCATAGGATTGGGGAATTTTCCTACGTGTTTCCTGTGTTTCATCGAAATGACTTTAAGCCTGTAGATTTTCTCTGTTTTGTACCTGCGACCCTGTTATCCTACGTTTTTAAATCCTGTGATCCAAAGAAAGCTATTTCCTCTGTTTGCAATCCATTGTTTTGTACCTATGACCCAGTCAAATTCCTGTGTTTTTAAATCCTATTATCCAAAGAAGCCATAAGTTCTCTTTAAGTTTGTCGTTTAATCTTTTGGTGACCGTTTATGATGATTATGCGTCAAGCCCTAAGTATATTTAATGTGACTAGTACAGCTACCACTACCACTACCACTACTACTACTACTACTACTACTACTATAAGTAAACACAGCGGGAGCTATTACTAGACGTGGCTAAGAAATGTACATACTAGACTTTTTTCGAATCTACTAGAAATTTACTAGACTGACCGACAAAACCAATCCTTAAGATGGGACCCACTTAGTACAGCATAAGCCAATTGATTGCCCCACTATGTATCTAGCCAAATTTGTCCATAAGCTAGGACCCAGCTGCCATCTCACACATTGTTGTGATTGGAATTTTTTTCTATTGCTATTTGTCCCTAATAATAATATTTAATGTTTATGGACTACCCTCAAGGGTTACATTTAAGTTTTTGTTCTTATGGATAGACTCCACTGTGTATGTGAAACTCCTTATCCATTTTTCCCTTATGGATAGCTTGTGGCCAACATAGTGGGTGCACTAAGAAAATAAAATCTGGTCCAGCGTTTAGACCAGGTAGGGGACTCACTCATCTTAGTAGAAAGAAACAATAAAGAAAACCTTTTTTATGAGTTACTATGCCGCGCGCCCTGGCTTAACAAGCAAATAAAAAACACATCTCTCGGATGGAATCTTGTTCACTGCTTTGACAAGACATTACTACTAGTACAGCTAGTAGCTCGATCACTAGTATGATGGCCTACCTGTAGTCTACTCCGGTACACCTAGGCTTTCCTTGCTACTGCGGTAGAGCCTTGATCATGACCGCTAGGTCTTGGATGGACCAACGAGATTGCTCAAAGGCCGGCGACGAGACCCAGACCTTGACATTTTGCTTCCACTATTCACTCTCCTCTCTCCTCCTACTAGTACTACCTTGCTCCGCCTTCACCGAAACCATTTTCTTCCACTGCTCCTCCCTTGCTTCTTTACTTCTTCATCTAGCGATGTCACAAAATAACATGTCTTGTTGGAAGAACAGCAAGATGGCGGTCGTTAGAGCCGTGGAGAAATCCCGCCGGCAGGGTGACCTCTAGGCTCGAACTGAGAAAGGAGACCAGCCATGGGGTGAGGGCTCGTCTTTGCATATGTATCCGAAGAGAGGATATCATGGGGACCAAGAGTACAGGTAGGTTTGTACTTCCGTTGATTCCTGGGTTGTCTGCTCCTACTATTGAACCGTCTCTATACATCTTTCAGGGTAGGCGGCTCGAGCCTTGAATTTTCCACCCCACGGGTTGATAGCACGACGGATATCTCTGACGCATATGATGCCTTCATGCCCGCTCTCGGTCGAAGAAGAGAGGTAGTCACTATACATGTATTGGCATTTTTATGTTCTTCTCTACATGCACTCCATGCTCTCTTACTGATGATGCATTTTCCATGCAGGAAGTCAGGGCGAGAATCTCGGGCAAAGTAGATGAAATCAACAACCATAACATCAATATTCTACAGAAAAACTTCGAGCTCAACCTAGAGTGTGATTGCCTCCGAGCCAATTTGGCTTTTCAAAAGAAGCTCGCACGATCTTACGAGCGTGACTCCTCGACACTTTGCACTGAGTGCGAAAATTTGAAGAAGGAAGTCCCGGAGCTCCGCAGCCAGCAGCTACCATAGCGGAGATCGTCTAGGTCACGCCCCGCTAAGTAGGAAGAGAGAAGACATCTCATGTTGGCCGCTTAGGTCGCGACCATTGCGGAGGTCGTCGAGGTCGTGCCTCTGCAGGACGGCCATAGTGTTGCAATCGCCAAATCTGAGACAGGGAAAGATTTTGCATTGGAGTAGGAACTAGGAAGGGAGAAGACTTCCCCTGGCCCTCTTTTTTTCTTTTGGGTGCATGGATCATTTTTTCTCATCCGTCTTCGCATAATTATATTGCACTCTTAACAATAGAATGCACTATGTGGAGTTTTTGCAACGATATACTTGTTGTATAGTAGTCACTGTTTAGTGTACATATACATTCAAATTTAGTCAAATATATGACATCCTTTTTAATTAGGTTGGAGGGCATTTTCAAAAAAATAGGATGGAGGGAGAGTATGTTTGATGAATCAAAATAATTAAATTGTCAATGAGTGATCTTTAAATTTGGTCGTACTTTCTACTTTGTCAGATGTGTAGGGATCTAGTGTCTAGTATACTATAAACTATTCTACCTCCCCTATATGTGGGCCCTACGTCGATGAGTGAGTTATTGGGTGATTTTTTTGCTCTTCCCTATTAAATATTATGGTTATGATATAGGGGAGATAATATAGGGTTGCTGCTGGAGATAAGCAAAATTTAGGGAAATAATCTTTTTAGGCTAGTCATAGTGCAAATAACTTCATGAGTAACTAAGGGTCCCACTCAGTAAAATTGCTTATGTGGCAGTGATTTAATCACACATACCAAGGTGAAATGAGTCTATTACCTAATAAATGCACTACTCCTCTATTAACATAGACTAATAACTTATGCATGTTATAGTCTATGTTACTCTCCACTATGACCAGCCTTTAGGGGAGGCCCCTACATATATACACATAGGGAGAAAATGTAGGCGTGCTGCTGGACTTGCTCTTAACTTACAAGTTTTGTTCAACCTTTTTCTCTTCTCTGGTTCCTTTTTCATTTCTTTATTTCACTAGACATTTTGTATAGTACTAGACTCAACTCAGGAAATCTTTTTTTACTCAACTACTCCACCGTTTAGACATATACTATTAGGAGGAGGTGTCTATCTAGAAAATAAAATGCACCGTCAACATCAGGGACACCTATCTATTGTCTGGAGTACTTTGGGTCACAAGCACAGCTATCCCTATAGTCTACCTAGGTACACCCGACGATTCCTTGCATAGGCATTCGCGCCAGAGCTTCGTAGGGAAGTTATCCGCTCTGACCTGTTGATTTTGGATTGGACGGACAAGATTTCTAGACGCTGAACTCTGTCTCCCTAGATGATGTTCCTACTACTACTACGTAAAATACACTTCTAAAACAACAATATAACTATGCTTATGAGTTACTAGTCTAATTGCATTAGAAGTCTGGTTATGACTACAAAATACAGTATGTGTGAGCTGTGTTTATTAGAGAGAGTCATCAGCGGACAGGGGCCTCGAACGTACAAAAAAAGTTTGTCACTCAATAAAAGAGATGGAGCTTATGCGCGCATGCATGTAACTCAGTAACTAGACGGTGATCAACGCATATACGGAGAGAGAGTACGAGTAATATGATCAATCCAATAGAATCCACTCATTACTACATGATGCATGCAACTCAGTATCCTAATAATATCATGCACATAATCACGTAAGTATTTTTTTCACCTACATGCACTCACTCCTAAACACCATAAGTAAAAGTTTAAACTCGTGGGGCGCCAAAATCACATGCCCCCGGCTAGCCCGATTAATGGTGTGCTACTACAATAACCTACACATCTACCCCTATAGTCTACTTTAGGACACCCAGCGATTGTCTGCATAGGCGTCTGCGCTAGAGCCTTCGAAGGGAAGGTATCCCCTCTGGCCCATTGATTTGGGATGGACGGACAATATTGCTAGACAGCCAAAATCACGTGGTCCCCACTCCCTCGCACCTCTCCATTTCAAACACTACAAAATTTCTCGCGCCCCTCCATTTCAAATAATACCAAAATCACATGGTCCCCACTCCCTCGTGCCCCTCCATTTCAAACACTACCAAATTTCTCGTGCTTGGAACCTCCCGCAGCACTTCTCCGGCTGGCTTTGCCCGCCAGAACTCGACACCATGCACTCCTCACCCAACAGTATACCGGAGCTGCACCAGTTGTGGTCTCATCCAAAGAACCATTGCTTCTTCACCGACGTCCAGCGCACCCGATCCAGGTCATCGATTCCATCATCGTCCACCGCACCTGATTTCCTTTTCCCACTTTCCCATCCACGGTGCCGAATCCGTTAACGACTGCCCAAGATCTGCTTCAACATCGTCGGCATCCTCCCCACCTGTACCGTACCAGAGATGACATGCAGTGCACCGATTCCCCCTCAGCGACGCTCTCGTCAACCGCGCTCAAGCCGGCATCGAGCGCTCAAGATCTACTTCCCCGATGCAAACAGCCGGCGCAACCGTAGCACCCTCGGTGACAAGGATGTCACCCACACCGGTACGGATGATGCTTAGAATCCTATCCGACCATGGTAACCAAATCTCCAACTCTTTTTTATTTTTTCAACAGTACAGCAGGTTCAAGCCTGTCGCAGTGAACTGCATTTTTGTAATCATGTTATACACCAAGTCAAAGCGCACGCCTGTTCTTCGTGCTACATAATACGGAGTAGGTCACTAGATATGTTGGTTTGCCTTTGCTTCTCTACAAATTTTAATTCATGCACATGTTCTTAGCTACTCCGAACAATACTAATTTCCTGCTATCGTGTAGTTCTTGCAAAATGTAAAATCAATGGAAAATATTAGAGTGGAATCCCTGCTCCATAGTTACTGAATCTATCTGGTTCGTCCTAAGATAAGTTCTTGTTATTATTTCCTCCTTGCCATCATTCTGCTATCCTGTAGTACCTGTTTAAACTCTTCATACTAATTCGATTATAATTTTGTTGTTGCCATCTGGTTTTTCAAAAGCCGCAACATTAAATATTTTATTTTTCTTGCATAGAGCCCATAATGGAATAATAAACATGTTGGTTTGCACAACCTCTTCTATAGGTTCACAAGCAACGCCATTATTTCCTTATCTGGTGTTGATTCGTCCTAAGCAATGGCATAACTTTCTTCTACTATGTAGTTCACTCGTGGTTTGCGTTCCTGCTCTAGAAGTTCTCTTGTGATGCCATTATATTTCTATCTGGTTGATTCTTAGCTATGACAGTAACTACAAGCCATTGTGTATCTCACCGCAAATTCTGAGTCACCCAACATCTCTTGCATTCCAGGAAATACCACTGCTTCCATATATATTTGCTAAAATGATCTGACTAGTTTATATTTGCTGAAATTCTAAGAAACACTTTGTTTGTTTGCTCATTCATTGTAGGCACACTTGTCTCATGATTGTTTGTCCTATTCTACAGTTTCATGAGCGACGCTATTATATCTCACATCTGGTGCTGGTTCTTCCTAAGCAACAACATAACTATCCTCTACTATATATAGTTTATTCGTGGTTTCTATTCCTGCTCTACAAGTTCTCGTATGATGCGGTTATAATTTCTATCTGGTTTGTTCTTAGCTACGATAGTAACTGCATGCCATTGTGTAGCTCAGCGGACATTCTGAGTCACCCAACGTCTCTTGCATTCTAGGGTATACAACTGTTTCCATATATATTTGTTGAAATGACATGGCTAGTCTCTATTTGTTGAAATTCTAAGCCACACACACACATTGTTTGATTGCTCGTTTTTCATGGTGGGCACACTTATTTAATGTGTGCTTGTTTGTCCTGTTTATTTGATGTATTGGCCAACAATTGAACCATTGACCAGTTGTAAAATCCAGTTCATAGCTCCTGTCATATCAGTCAAATAAGTAGTTTGTCTTATTTGATTATTAACTTGTTATTACTTAGTTTTAGACTCAATTATTGCTATCGCCACCAAAAAGGGGGCTACAAAATTGTCTCCTCCAATGTAGCTCTCACACTCAAAGGAAGATGCGGGTGAGATTGAGAAAGCGAATTGAGGACTCTACTATCAACTCGATTGTCAACTGAAATGCCAATTTTTCTTTTTCCTGAATTGATGATATGTACTAATTTTAAGAAGGTTGCAGCTGATGTAATTCTAGATAACTCGCATAGGCCATGTAGGCATTTAGTTGATGCCATCCAGTTGTAAACTACGCCAGCCAGGTCGATTAGGGAATAGTATCGGGCTTTGTTGTTGGCCCGTCTTGTATTCAGTCGTCGATGAACAGTAAAATATGCTCGCTAATTATACACCTTTTATGATATTGGCATGGGCTTCAGAAAGGCCGAAACTGTAAAAGGCAGTAAACGTAATGGAATGACCCACATGTGGGAACTAGTAACAGTAATAGGCTAGAGCAGTAACAGGCTAGAACAGTAGCAGGACAGTTGGCAGCAGCGTGTCAAAACAGAAACATGCCACATCAGTAAAAGGCAAGAAACTGTAAAAGGTCTGAACAGTAACATGCCAGACGATTAACGGGCCAGAACAATAGTAGACCACAATAGTAGAAGGCTAGAATAATTAAATGCCAGAACAGTAACGAGCTAGAACAGTAATAAACTGTGAAAATACCAGACAAGAATAGTAACAGTCCGACAAAATTACCAGTCTAGAATAGTAATAGGCCGCTTGTGGGCCTAAACAGTTAACAGTCGGAACAGTAAAAGGCTAGAACAGTAACATACCATCTCAAAGAAGGGTTGTTAGTAGGCGGCCCACGACGGGCTGTGAGAACAGGGATGGGCAGACCGCGGGCCTTAACAGTACCGGACCAACTTGGCGCAAGCTGCTAATGGGTCGCACGGTGTTAGACCAACTTGGGCCTTCTGTAGGCCGAAATAGTACCAGGCCTAAAATTTCGCGGGGTCCACTGTTGGCTGCATTATTGGACCCATTTCAATCAGTGCAGGATGAAACAGTAACGGGTCGTCTTCTTATTGGGCTCTCCTCATGGGTCGTCCCACTTAGTAATTAGTAGGCCTTGGCTGAGCCCGGCTTTTGCCACGTTTTCTGTGACCGTTAATGGTGGTAATCGGTCGTTAACGGCGGCTGCCATGTGGCAGTTTGCATGATGTCAGCAATCAACACGGCTGGCAAATAGATCTACAACGGAAAAAGTTTTCGTGGCTCAAGGGTGCGATCCGCCACGGTCGGAAAAAACCATGGTAGATTCTTTTGTGACGGGGCTTTTACCACGAAGGCTATCCATCGTAGAAGACTTTTTAACCACGAAAAACGGGCCTTCAACCACGAAAATTGTCCGTTGTAAAAGCCAACTTTTCTTGTAGTGATACTATTTTTTATGCAGGTATAGGATAATAGATCATTATCTCTCTTCTCATCCTTAGGCTTATCTTAGGATGTGGTCTAGGGATGAGGGTGAGATAGAGATTTTGTATTCTAAATTGATTAGTTTAAATGTGTATTGTTCATCTTCTTTCCCTAGCTAATGGTTGTGAGGTATGCCAAATTAAAGGTGTGACCGTGATTGTGGTGTTCTTCATCTAATGAAGATGCAAAAGGTGTAGTCTCTTTATTACTAGGTGCATTTCATACTAAATTATCTCTTTCATTGGACTCTATGCTTTCCTATCTAAAGTTTGATTTAACAACCTTTTTAGCTTTCCTAGTGGGCTTGATGAAGATCTGCAGCTGCTATTGTGGCTCTTCTCATCCCGTTTTTGAGTTCTTCTTCTCCTTCTCTCTTTGATCTCTCTCTAAACTCTAAGTGTGTGTGTTTTGGTCTAAGCTCGAGTGGTGAGTTATGAGCTATGGGATCTCAGCTGGTCCTCTATTTATAGTGTTCCTAAGTGGTTGTGCTGCTGACACCAATGCCATGCAGTTAGATGAATCACCTGCTCGTGTATGTGTGAAACCATCTCTGTTGGCTAACCTATTCACAGGTGGAAAAAGTTTTTTGGTGGTTAAGCCCATGTTTGGTTTAACTTATTTGTGCATGCCAGAATTGACATATGACCCTTTTGTTTGTATGTGCAGGGGTGGTATTTACATATGCCTAATCATGCATGTATGTTTGGCCTTTGTCTTGTTCTGGTTTTGAAACATGATAAGTGTTTATTATTTGATTTATGATGTTTTTGATTTAGTTTTCATCCATGGCCCCATGTAATTCTGTTTGGATGAATGTTCATAGCTTTCATTACTGTGAAGTTTGGTTGGTTTAGAATTTTATTTTATTATGTTTTGAAGTCCTAGATTTCTAGGGTTCTTGGAAGATTGTAATGCCTTGATGGTTCCTTTGGTGATTCTTCTTGTTTAGTAGTTCCTAAGGTTTCTATTGGTTTAGATTTTTGATTGGTGATGATTTAGTTTATTGGAATTCTACCTGTTCTTCACAGAATCCTAAGCCTGGGGTCTTCCTTTGGTTGAATGTATTATTTAAGGTCTCTAGCTTTTCTATTGGTTTGGTTTTCCTACTTGATCTAGTTGAAATTCCTGATAGTTGACTACCAGATTGTTTAAAGATTTAACTGAATGTGGTAACGGTTCTTATGAACTGTTTGTGATCTATTCTACGGGTTTTTGGTGAGTCTGTTGGGTCCTAAATATTTACTGTGAAGCTTTTTGATTCTGTTACTTTTCAACATTGACAGTTTTGCTGCTTTATTACTTAGGCTCAGAGTTTACGATTCTTTCTTGGACTCTAACTTAAAGGATTCTTATATCAAATGGTTTTGCCTTAGGGCAAAACCAACATTTTGACACTAACTAGTGTCTTCCTGTGTTGTTTCTATTCTTAGGTTGAAGATCAAGATTTGAAGCAAGATTGAGAAGATAAACACTGTAGTGTAGGGCTTTTCAGTTAGGTTTTTCTTTCATTTTGGTACTGTTGTAATTCTAGGATCATGTACTCTTCTCTAAATGTGAATAAGGATCATATTTTTTTCATACTTGTGATTGTGATTTCTAATGCAAGTTTGGTGTGATTATGAGTTTAATTGAAACATTTACATTCCATTTTCTGTGATTTATGTTTGGATGTATGTGTGATTTGAATTTGAATCAAGTTTGACTTAGGTCAAATTCCATTCTAAATTCATTCAAATCATTTTAAGTTTTGATTTTGAATGAAGTTTCAATTCCCAGTGACCTTTTGGTTGCAATCAACCTTACTAAAACCAAAGTCAAACAAGTTATAAATTTTTTTGAACTGACCCTAAATTTCTATATGCATGCTATGCACAATATCATGTCACATATCTACCCTTCCTATGATATATATCACTAGGTCATTACAATCCCTTGGTCTAAATTGATCTTTCTCTACGTCTAGAGGTCGAACAATCATGGGAGTTTTGGATGGATAAGATTTGTCTATATTGAATTTCTCTAATATTTTCTGGATATAGGCGGTTTGATGAACCAAAATACTTGAGTAAAGATGCTCAAGTTGTAATCATAACCAAAATTTGCTTTTACCCAAATCTCTCATCTAAAATTCCATCTTTAGATAATCGCGTGCTTCATCAATATCTTTTGTGTTGCCAATGATATTAAGATCATCTACATAGACTGAAATAATGTAAAATCCAGATTTGGACCTTTTGATGTGAACACATGCACAATCATCATTATTGGAGTATCTTTTTTTCAAAAGGAACTCACTAAGTTAGTTGTACCACATGCGTCCCGACTGTTTTAACCCGTATAGGGACTTACTTAATTTTACAAAATATGCGTTGCGTTTTGTATTTGGATTCGGAATTGGAATTCCATCAGGGACCTTCACGTATGTGTCTGAATTAAGTGATACGTAAAGGTAAGCGGTCACTAAGTCCATCAACTGCATAGATAGACGATTTTGTACTTCCAAGATGTAAGGTATTGAAAAGTAATACCACTCGTTACTAGAGAGTATGTTTCATTAAAATCAATGGCTGGTCTCTATGTGAAACATTGGACTACAAGTCTTGCTTTATATCTCACCATCTCGTTGTTCTCATTCCTCTTACGGATGAAAAACCATTTGAATCTCATAGGAAAAACTTTGGGAGGTGTAGGTATTTCTTCAGTGAATACCTTACGTTTATTGAACGAGGCTAATTCTGCCTGGATTGCATCCTTCCATTTAGGCAGTCGAAACATTTCTCACACTCTGCCATGGTCTTTGGATCTTGATCATCTAGAAGGTTGTTTGCAATTGTAGTTCAGAAATATATGTCGACAATTATAGACTTGTGATTGTAAGATTCTCTAGAATCTGTATATTTTGTGGAACTTTACCCTTATTGACTCATCGTGACTTTTCAATACGGTTGAGTCTAGGTTTTTTGATGTCCCAATCATTGAGTGCACAACTGAGCTAGGTTATGAAGGTTGTCCTTCCATTGGGTGTACATTACCCATTTGACGATTATCGACGCTAGGTTGATTTTTATTTACTGCTTTAGAGGGTTTTTTCCTTTGTTTCATTTGTTGCTTGTGAGGAGCTGAATCTTGTTTTTGTGGTCATACTTCTCCCCCTCTTCATTTGAATAGTGGGCTGAGTGGTATTTGTTGGTACCTCTACTCGGGCGCATTTATGACAAGATTGTAGGATTTAGTAACACCTTTATAATCAGTAAATGAATCTAGCATGTTATTTACAATGTGTTGCAAATTAATTATTTTCCAAACTTGGAGTTCAGTTTTCTGAGTACGTGGATCTGAGGAGGAAAATGGCCTTGGGCATTCCAATCGATTTCCGGACATTCTTTTTGATACTTAATATCTCCCCTTAATGCCGGGAAATGGTTCTTATTGAAGATGCAATCAGTGTGACAAGCCGTGAATAGATCCCCTATGAGGGGTTCAAGGTAATTGATTGTGACGATGATTTGTACCCCACATATATCCCAATTTCCTATGTGGGCCCACGGATGTACGCTGCGGTGGTGAGATCAGCACATATTGGTGCATCCAAACTTACGCAGATGGGAAATGTTTGATAGATTTCTACGTACTAATTGTAGAGAGGAAGTGTTGTGATATACAGATGGTCACAGTTGAATTAAGTCAGCATTGTGTTAAACTGTGTGACCCTGACATGAAGTTGGCAAGTTGCAATTCATTAGTAAAGATCGTGCTATGAGCTTAATTCTCTTTATTAGAGATTCGGCCAAACCATTTTGAGTGTGGACATATGGCACCGAGTGCCGAACTTCGATTCCTAAGGCCATTAATCATTGAGGGCACGGGGGGAAATTCAGCAACGTTGTCCATTCGAATTGATTTAATTCGATTTTCCGGATAATGGGCTTATAATTTAATAATTTGTCTTATTATTTTGGCAAATGCATGATTTCGTGTGGATAATAGGCACGCATAGGACCATCGTGTAGATGCGTCTATTAGAACCCTGAAACAGCTAAAAAGTCTAGACAATGGTTGGATGGGACCACACATATTGCCTTAAATTCGTTCCAAGGAATTGGAGCAGTTCCGCTTGAATTCTAAGACGAGAAGGTCTTAAAATTAGTTTCCCAATAGCACATGCAGTGCACATGAAATCTGAAGATTGTGGGAATTTAGCTTCATTTAATTCATGACCATTTGAATTGCAGATATTTTCTCATCATTCCTATATCAGGATGACCAAGACGATCATGCAATTTTGGAATGCATTGACATTTAAAAAATTACCTTATACACAACGTGTGCTACGCGTTTTATGTATGTGTAGTACAATACTAATAACAAAGAAGGATTTTTCTTAAATATTTGTTTGCCAGATCCGTTATTTTCGGTAAAAAAGGAGATATTCATCTTTGTTGTCTTCATAGGTTTCAATGTGAAAGCCAGTTTAGCGGATATCTCTATATCCTATGAGGGAACGAGTTGAATCGAGATATAGTAAAACGTCCTCAGTTATAATTTGTGTACCCACGGGGAGGGTAAATACGACACGTCATGTGCCAACAATTGTTAGAATATCTCCATCAAACTTTTTAAGAGTTTAAAAATATTTTATTTCCCTAAGTATAAATTTTGTGGTACCATTGTCCACAAGGCACATTTTCTCGTCCATTTTGTCGTTGGATTGATGACAAGTATGCTATGAGGGGGTCCTCGAGGCGTGCGGAAGATAGGGGTGTGAGACGTACGGTATTCCAGGACGGTGAGCACACAAGTTTACCCATGTTCGAATCCGCCGGCTTTGGACGGATCCTATTCCTGCTAGCAATCCAGTAATACGGCAGAGCCGGAATATGGGTTACAAGGGTTTCGCCTGTGCGAGTTGAGATTGTAGACTATTGAGGTGTGCCCTAAAGGCTCTTCCTAGGACGGCTTATATAGATATCCAGCCTAGGGTTTACAGGAGAGATCAATCTAGCTACGACTGAGAGTCGGTTACATAGTACATCTTAAACTACAAGTAGCATTGTGGACCTAAGTCGGTAAGTCTTCTAGGTCTTCCCGTAGCCGGATTGGACTCCGTATTTCTCCCTGACTGGGCCGCCCGTAAAGCAATGCTCTAACCCGAAGTGGGCCACCCTGGTCAGTGAGGAACTATGAGGATACCCGGAAAGTATATCCCCAACAGCAGCCCCCGGAGGCCTCCAAGATCCAAAGTCGGATTTATCATCGTCTAGCTTGATCTTCGGCTTGCAGAATCTTGAAGGGTTCCTGAAACTTCACAACAAAAAATACGACCCGGTCTTAAAAATAAGTCGGACCTATCAGTAGGTTACTCAGATTTTCCAGCTTGATTTTAAACTAAGCCGGAACTTGGTCTCTAACGCCACCTGACACAAGCATGGTCAAGTCACGTCATCTGACAGGCGTTCCGTCAGTACGACCGTTTGGTGGGTCCGCGGTTCGTGGAACCGAGGCGCCGTTTTAATGTGTGCGTGGAGATCGAGGCGACGCAATCATCGCGTGGGTACTTCCCAGTTCTTTCCACGACGCGTGGTGGTTGCACTGTAGCATTTGCACGAATCTTGGCGCAAGTAGGTGGATATAAGGGGTTTAGATTTCTCCTTCTCCTTTCCACCAGTCCCTTGCTGTTTCCTTCCTTCCCAATCCTCCTGCGCGCATAGAGCCTCCTCGTCCTTCCCCCACAGAAACTCCCAGCGCCGCCCCTTTCAGGTCATTTTCTCACCGGAGAAATGGCTTCATCTTCTTCCTATGGTTTGGCGGCAGCGGCGGCGGCGGAAGCAGCAGCAGAGAAGGAGAGCTTCCGGGGGAATCTGGATCCCCTGCGCCCTCAACGAGGAGGGCCTTAGGAACATCGAGAAGGAGGGGCTTCTCGCCGCCGGCGACTGGAGGAGCGGCTTTGGGGAAACCGTCCCCAACCCGCGCGACGGCGAGCGGGTCCACTTCGGCACCCATCTTGACCGAGGTCTGTCTTTTCCTCCCTCGGAGTTCTTCTCCGAGGTGATAGATCATTTCGGAGTTCAACTCCACAATTTTCCTCCTAACTCTCTCTTAGAGATGAGTGCGTATGCTTCGCTTTGCGAGGGCTTTCTCGGCATTAGGCCGAGTTTGACTCTCTTCCGGTATTAATTCCATGTCCGGAGAAATTCCATCACTGCCGGTGTTCCTTATATCACCGGTAGTATTAGCTTTTCTCTTAGACGTGATCGGGCATATCCCAAAATTTCAGCCAGTGACTCGGTCAAACAATGGCCAGCCACATTTTTCTATCATAGGGATATTCCGGCTCCCGGCAAAGCTACTGATTTGTCGGCTTTTGTCGACGGAGCCGCCACGGCCCAGCCTTCCTGGGACGAGGCTGCTCCGGCTCTCACTGATGATCTGATCCTCGCTAAGAGGCGGATCGAATATCTGATTAAGCACAATGGTCTGAAGGGATCCGACTTGGTCCAGTGCTGGGTCTCACATCGGATCCAGCCACTTCAGTACCACGGGGATAGACTGATGCACTCCATCACGTCTTCTCCAACCGACTCCCTCCGCATCAGCCCCAAAGCCTACGCCACTCAGGGCTACATAACCCAGATCAACTAGATGACCAAGGAGCGGATCGAGAGGAGGATTCCGGAGGTTTCTCTAGATATGCACACGGCGGAAAACCCGTGGTGCCGGTAAGCTTCTATTAGTACACCCTTTATGTGTTTCAATCTTCGAGTTATACTGCAATACTGATATGTTTTCTTGTTTTCAGCTTGCTGACCTCCCCGAGTCAGAACTTGCTCTGCTCGAAGGATACCCTCCTGAGTTTTCTCAGGAGACAGAAGTAGTCCCACTGCTGGACCTTGTGCTCAAGAAGCGCAAAGCTCCGACAGTGGCGGTTGGCACAAAGGAGGTGCCTGTCGTGAAGAGGTAACTTCTAGTCACAACTTTTCCGCCTTTGTACTTTACTCAAATTTCTTTCTAATATGTAACGTTTCCGACTTTGCTACCTTCTCAGAGAAAAATCAATCATCAAGGGCAAGGGGAAAGGGATTTCTTCGAAGCCCTTGCGTCAGACGAAGCTTGCCATAGCTTCCCCTGTCGTGGCTCCTCCGACTCCGGCCCCTCAACCTTCTGCAACTCCGACGATCACTTCTTCTCCGGTGGGTTCAGAAGATCCGGCTCCTCAAACGGAGCCTACGATCCTTGGGTCGCAAACTGACGTCACCGTGGGTGCGTCAGCTCAAGATAAGGGTGAACCCTCTTCGGGTAATGATCCCTCGGCTGAAGTCTTCGCCGAAAACCTCCTCAGCAATCCGGGACTTGCCAAGTTTGGCCTGTCTTGGAAATCTGCAGAGGAGATCCAGCGGCTAGCCAGACAAGTCCTGGATAAAAGCCATTTATCCCCCGAGGAGGAAGCGCAAGAAGCAGAGGACGTCAAGTTCTTTGACCTTCTCTCTCAAGTCCGCCTTCACGACGAGAGGATTAGGACTGGCGAGCTTCCAACAGCCCCAGTGATCCCTCTTACTCTTGCCGAGAAGGTGGCCACTGAAGTGAACGCGGGTTTAGATAAACTCACCCGCGAGCAATATGTAAGTCAGAATTCCAACTCTTGTTTTTTCCATTATGTTATATCATATCCTCTAGCCCCCAAGCATGAAGTAGGATATAGAATCCGAGTTTATGCTTCATTAGGATGCCAAAGAACGAACTAGTGTAGCCCCCAAGGCTCGTGCTGATATTTAGCAAAAATATTAGCCCGAGTCTTAAGTAGCTTTCTGACTTTGGGTATTCTGACTTACAGAAAGTATGTTCCTATAACCAGGAATTATTGACAAATGTCTGCGATAAGCGGAGAGAGATCAAAGCTCTCCGTCTTAAAAATGCTGAACTCAAAGTAGCTAAGGATGAAGCCGAAGGTAAACATTCCGAGATTCAAACCTTGTCTTTTTCTTTTTCAATGTCGAATTTTTCCTGAACTGTTGTTCTTTTTTGACTTACAGCGCTGGTAAAACAATCCATCGCTACGATTGAAGAGGCCGAGAACCTCAAGACCCTGGTGGTGGAGAACAAGGGACTTCGCCAAGAGCTGGATAAGCTCAAGGCAGATCATGAAAAGAGCATAGCTCAAGTCCTTGAATCCGCCTCCATGGCCACTGATGAGCGTGATCGCAAGATTGCTGCTCAGGATAAAATAATCTCGGATCTCAAGAATGAGCTTGGCAGAGAGAAGGACATATCCCAGGCGCTCCGGGCTGAACTCCAGAGTCTCCGGGAGGAGAAGACCAAGATTGACGACATCATTTTTGGTACGTTCCACCTCTCTGACTTATCTTTTTCTTCGACTTTTATCAATGTCGGTTTTTTCTTAACTTTATTTTGATGCATAGGTCCTCTGAACTTGACGGACTCTTCCTCGTCCGAGCCCCGCACCCACCGGCTTACCCAAGTCGGTGATCTTCTTCATGACTACCGCCAATCCCTTGAGGATATTGGCGAGTCTCTCAGGATTCCGGACATGCCAAGCATGTCGGATTTTCAGGTGCGGGACAAGGCCAAGGAGATGCCGCAGCTTGTTCGGGACTGGAACATGTCCTACGCGTGGACTGCTGCGCAGAACGCTCTCACCATGGTCATGAGCCACCATGGAAACATGGAGATATGGCAAGTGACCAGAAGGTACTGCAAGGTAGACGAAGACGGCCAGGAGCAGGATCTTCAAGCCATCATGCACTCCTGCGCCGGATACGGGTGTCACGTGGCTGATCTGACCAGCTACGAGATCCCCTTCTTCACCCGCGTGGATACTCCGCCTCCTCCTGTAGAAGAAACCGAAGAAGTTTCCGATGATGAATGCACCATCTCGAATGCGGACATCTCGGAACGATATCAAGGCGGAGTGACCAGCGAGCCGGCAGATCCTTCATCTCCTCCTGGATCATAGACCAGAAACTTATGTATTATTCCGGAAAAAACATGATGTGTTTGTAAATATGTAATACTTTAACTTTTGCTAGTGCTAAGCTTTTGATCTATTCAGCACTTTTCGGCTTTGAGATTTTTTTGTGTGCCTGAAATGTTTTACACAAGCACTCATACTTTGTCGCCTCTACTTATCGTTTATTTGGCTTTCCGCTTTGTCCCTTTCGTGAGCCGGCTAAACCTTTCGCCAGAAACTTTGCCGAGCAACGGAGCTCAATTGCTAAACCAGTTTAAACTCGGAAATAAAGCCGGCTTCCAATACCAACAATTCACTACTCGGAAAATGCCCGCATCCAGCAATCAGACAAATATCCAAAGTAAAGACTAGAAATTTTAGAGTTATACCCGAAGGTAGCAATTTTAGAATCGGAAATCTAAACCAGAATGAACATGAGCATAAAGTACTTTCAAGCATTCTGGGATTTTCGACTATGATATGATCATTCAGAAATAAGATGGTTTAAGAACTTCTTAGAAAAAACTTGAGGTAACCAAAACTTTTATTTCTCACAGAACATGTACATATGTATGATTACAAAGAAGGATAAACTAAGAATAAAAGGGACGTAACTGAGCAATATTCCACGGTCTGTCTAACTCATCCGGATTTGTACTGCCTCCAGCTCTCTTTCTCTTCTTAGTAGAAGGTCTTTCTTTGACTGGCCTCATGTTAGTTAAGTAGTACGATCCATTGTGCAATACTCGGCTAACTAAAAAGGGCCCTTCCCATACTGGGGAAAGTTTGTGCTTTCTTTATTGCACAAGCTGGAGAACCAAATCACCTTTTTGAAAGATCTATTTCGGACTCTCTGGCTATGATACTTGCGTAACTTCTGCTGATAGGCTGTAGATCTCATTTCAGCAACAACGCGAACTTCTTCGACTAAGTCGAGATCATTTTGTCGAGAAATCTCGACATCCTCTTCAATATACGTGGCCACTCTCGAGGAAATATGAATAAAATTACTAGGAAGAACTGCTTCTGCGCCATAGACCAAGAAGAAAGGTGTGTATCCGGTTGACCTATTTGGAGTTGTTCGTAAACTCCAAATTACAGAGGGTAGTTCCTCTGCCCAAGCCCCCGCAGCACGTCGTAGTGGTACTTCGAGTCTCGGTTTTAGCCCTTGTAGGATTAAACCATTTGCTCTTTCGACTTGTCCGTTAGCCTGTGGATGTGCGACTGACGCAATGTCAAGCCGGATATTTTGCTCGTCGCAGAATTCATCCAATTCTCCCATAGAAAAGTTACTCCCATTGTCCGTGATAATGCTATGTGGATAACCGTACCGGATTATAACATCCTCGACAAATCTTTTGGCTGTTGCTCCATCACAACTTGTGACAGGTTTAGCCTCAATCCATTTGGTGAATTTATCCACCATCACTAAGAGGTGAGTAAATCCACTTGGAGCTCATTTAAAAGGTCCTACCATATCAAGCCCCCAGACCGCAAAGGGCCATGTTATAGGTATTGTTCGCAACTAATCAGCCAGAACATGAGCTTGCTTGGCGTACTTTTGGCAGCCTTTGCACGTCTTGACTAATCGTTCGGCATCTGCCTGAGCTGTAAGCCAGAAAAATCCATGTCGAAAAGCTTTTGCCACTAAAGATTTGGCTGCAGCGTGGTGATCACACTCACCTTCGTGGATTTCCCTTAAGATTTCCACTCCCTCTTCCGGAGATACACAGCGCTGAAAACCCCCAGAAACACTCCATTTATGGAGCTCACCTTTAACAATAGTATAGGCTTTTGCTCGTCGGATAATCTGCCGGCTCAGCACCTCATCTTCGGGTAATTTGCCATCTACCAAATAATCGAGGTAGGGTTGAGTCCAGCTGAGAATTACAGCCAGAACTTCTATTAAAGGTGAGTCGGATTTGGTCGGATATTCCTCATCTACGCCCTTTATTGAGTGGACTTTGAGGTGCTCTAAAAAAGCGCCATCCGGGACCTTTTTCCGCGCAGAACCTATCCGAGATAGTGCATCTGCTTCCTCATTTTCTGCTCGAGGGATGTGTTGAACTTCAAACCCTTCGAACGATTTAGATAGATCATCCACGACAGCTTTATATGCTGCCATGTGCTTATTTGCATTACAAATATCCGACACTTGTTGAGCAACAAGATCTGAATCTCCGTAACATATCAAACGTCGGATGCCAATATCCTTAGCAATCCAGATTCCATATAGCAGTGCTTCATACTCGGCAATATTATTTGTCGCTGTGAAGTGGATCTGCAACACGTATAAAAGTTTATCTCCTTGGGGTGATTTGAGCACCACGCCAGCCCCCGAGCCCCCTCGAGCCTTAGACCCGTCGAAAAAGAGGGTCCAATATTCCGACTCAGGGAGTATCATATTCTCCTTCGTCTCTGTCCAATCAGTGACAAAGTCACCAAGGATCAGGGATTTTATTGCTGTCCGAGGTTTGTACTCAATATCGAAAGCTGAGAGCTCTATGCCCCATTTGGCGACGCGTCCTGTGGCGTCACTGTTGTTGATTATATCTCTCATGGGAGCTTTGCTCACCACGGTAATTGGATGCTCCTGAAAATAGTGCCGTAACTTACGAGATGCTAGAAAAACACCGTAAGCCAACTTTTGATAGTGCGGATATCGTTGTTTTGATTCTGTCAGGACCTCGCTGACAAAGTAAGTCGGACACTGCACCAGGTGTTCCTGATTTTCCTCTGGTCTCTCCACAACCATGACGATACTAACAACCTTATTTGTCGCAGCAATATAAAGCAACATCGGTTCCTGAGGTTCCGGCGCTGCAAGGATAGGAGCAGATGAGAGTACTTTCTTCAGGTCTTGTAGTGCAGCTTCAGCTTCATCAGTCCAAACAAAATCCTTGGTCTTTTTCAGGAGTTTGTATAATGGTGCGGCTCTTTCACCAAGCCGGCTAACAAATCGACTGATCGCAGCGATGCAACCAGTTAATCTTTGTACGTCCTTCAGGCGAGTTGGCCTAGAAATATTGAGTATAGCCTTGATTTTGTCTCGGTTCACCTCTATGCCTCTTTGAGACACGATAAAACCTAACAATTTTCCGGCTGGTATTCCAAAGAAGCATTTTTTCGGGTTAAGCATGATGTTGTATTTTCGTAGATTGGCGAACGTTTCCTCCAAGTCGGAAATTAGTGTTTCCTTCTTTTTGGACATCACCGTGATAGCATCCACGTATGCATGTACATTGCGTCTGAATTGGTCATGGAGGCAACGTTGCATCGTGCGCTGGTACGTAGCTCCTGCGTTCTTCAGTCCAAATGGCATCGTAACAAAACAGAAGGTTCCGAAAGGGGTTATGAATGAAGTTTTGACTTTGTCAGATTCCTTCATCCGGATTTGGTGATAACCGGAATATGCGTCGAGAAAACAGAGGAGTTCCGAGCCTGCCGTAGAATCGATAACTTGATCAATTCTAGGCAGAGCGAACGGATCTTTTGGACAAGCCTTGTTCAAGGCAGTATAATCAACACACATCCTTAAATTATTGGTGTCCTTTTTAGGGACCATTACAGGATTGGCCGACCACTCAGTGCGGATGACCTCTTCTATGAATCCGGCTAACTCGAGCCATGCTAGTTCCTTAGCTATTGCCTTACGCTTTTCATCGCCGAACCGTCGTAAGGACTGTTTGACGGGTTTAGCGTTCGGATTTACATTTAGAGAGTGCTCGGCAAGTTCCCTAGGTACTCCGGTCATGTCAGATGGCTGCCATGCGAAGATATCTTGATTTGCTTGGAGGAACTTGACGAGTGCGCTTTCCTATGCGCTATCTAGGCCTACGCCTATCTGGGTCACCTTGGAGGGGTCATCATCCTTTAACGGCACTTTTTTCGTCTCTTCTGATGCCTTGAACTCTGGATTTGGCTTGGTCACCTCCTTCTTCGTCGCGGGCATCTAGGACGGATCTATGCTCTTCTTGATCTAGCTCTGATCGGTACTTTCGGACATCTGGACTTCGGGATTATCTCCGACGTCCATGTCATCATGCGCTTTGGGAGAGTGTTCCCCGGATCTTTCATCCATGGCTTCTCCTTCTTCTGCAGCTTTGGAGTTGTACTCCTCTTCATATTCCACGGAGAACTTTCGGAAATCTGCTGACGTCATCGATTCATCCGAGGATGCGGGTACGTCGGCGTTTGTTCCAATTGCTTCTAGCACCGAGTCAGTGTTTTCTCCATCATCGGCAGAGCCGGATCCAGATCCCACGTAGCCGACAAAGTGCGACGCGTGCTTCCTGAGGTACCTGCGGCTTTCACGATCAGCCATGTCGAAACTTTTGATGGTCTCGAGAATTGCATCTGCGCTTTCGCCTTGCAATATCATACGTCGTAATGTGTACCTTAGGAAAGGTCTGCCTGTCCCGACATCATCAGAGCCGGAATCAGTGTTACTGGTGTGCTCCTCCTGGATTTCGACTTCCGCGGGTGGGTCGATCTGGGATCTGGCTCCTCCAGGGAGATCCATTCTAGATTCGACGTGGACCGCTAGGTCTTCTTCAGGCTCAGATTTCTCCACTATCTTCGCAACTGGTGCGGGCTGGGTGGGATTAGGGTTTTCTGAGATCTGGAACTCTGCCGCCTCTGCGGACAAAGGGGACCCAGAAGATTCTTCTGCCTCTATCATCACCGCTGGGGTGGGTTGGGCAGTTTCAGCGAAACCGATATAAACATCGATCTCGCCAAAAGACATGATTGTGTAGGCAGTCACGGCCTCCCTAGCCGGAATCCAAGTCTCATCGAGAACGATGAGAGGGACGTCGCTGGCGTAAAGGATGCGACCGACGACGATGGTCTCGCCGATTCCGATTCTTGCAGATTCCGCTCGGAACGCAGATCCGAAGCTCACTTGCCCCATGGTGGGCGCCAACTGTCGTCGGATTGATGACAAGTACGCCATGAGGGGGTCCTCGAGGCGTGCGGAAGATAGGGGTGTGAGACGTACGGTATTCCGGGACGGTGAGCACACAAGTTTACCCAGGTTCGAATCCGCCGGCTTTGGACGGATCCTACTCCTGCTAGCAATCCAGTAATACGGCAGAGCCAGAATATGGGTTACAAGGGTTTCGCCTGTGCGAGTTGAGATTGTAGACTATTGAGATGTGCCCTAAATGCTCTCCCTAGGACGGTTTATATAGATATCCAGCCTAGGGTTTATAGGAGAGATCAATCCGGCTACGACTGAGAGTCGGTTACAGAGTACATCTTGAACTACAAGTAACATTGTGGGCCTAAGTCGGTAAGTCTTCTGGGCCTTCCCGTAGCCGGATTGGACTCCGTCTTTCTCCCTGATGGGCCGCCCGTGAAGCAATGTTGTAACCCGAAGTAGGCCACCCTGGTCAGTGAGGAACTGTGAGGATACCCGAAAAGTATACCCCCAACACATTTGGATTGACTCCCGTAGGAATCTTTCCTCTATTCTTCCACTCTTACCTTTTCTCCCGTTCTTACCTTTCCTCTGTTCTTCGTCACTATAGAAATCGCTCTGCTAGAGCATGATGATAACGTATTGCAATTGAGAGTATTGAGTGAAAACTTGTTATTCATTGCTTGTGGGCAAATTCCTATTTATACAAGAATTTGGAGCACCATTGATGCCTGTTACAAGAGATGTGACTGTTACAAGGGGATACGACTGTTGATATAGAGATGAGAAGGAATGGATGATTTGGACATAACATATGCCTAAATTAATAGTCGGTTTGCTCTCCTGTAGGGATGTGTCTAAGTCTGTTCCTGTAGGGATGCGTGTGTTGGATTTTAACAAGTAGAAAACATGTAAAGACTTGTGACACGAGAGTAAGTTGGCAGTTTTATATACACTACACGGTGGAGCATTGGGACTGCCCTAAATTTGTTTTGTTGATATGTGTGACACGTCGCACTTTCAGTTCAAGCTTGTGAATAGATAGTCATCCAGGGCGTTTTTTATTCGCGGGATTCAAAAACTGCAGGAGTAGACAAAACGGAGGATGGCAATGCCACACTCATTCTATTCCTAAATGATTTTAGAGTCCCTTTGGATTGGAGAAATTTCATAAGAATGTTGGAGGATTCTAATCCATAGGAACTTTTCCTATGAAAACCTTTGGACCATAGGACTGAGGTCACCAAATATCTATGAAATCTACCCCCTTCATTTTATGGGAATTTCAACACGAGATCAAACCTTATTTTATTTTTCCTTTGATATGTCAAATGCACAACATTCTATCTCTATCCTACTCTTTCTAGCAATTTTGGAGGATTTGAATCCTATAAGAAATTCCTCCTATGAAACCCTTTGGATCATAGGATTCCTCCAGCATTCCTATGGAATCCATTCCTATGCCCTCAATTCCACAGAAATAGCAAAATGAGCTCAAACTTTATTTTAAAGTTTCTTTGAGAAGTTCAATGTACTTTCACTCTATCTCTATCTACCCTCTCATCAATCCTCCAAAATTTCCATGTTTAATTCTTGTGCACTATCTAAAGACACTTGTTCCAAAATTTCTATGTTTTGAAATCACGTAGGAATCCACTTGATGCTGTGTTTTTCATACTCCTACGTTTCCAAAATCCTGTAGTCCAAAGAAGCCCATAATCCTATGAAATTCCCGTGTTTGATTCATGTACACCATCCAAAAAACACTTCTCAGAAAATTCCCGTGTCTTGAAATTATGTAGGAATTCACCATACGTGACATCTCAATCCTTTCTTTTTCCAATTCCTACCTTTTCAAATTCATGCAATCCAAGGAGGCCTTTATATGTACCAAACCTTCTTTGCTTAAATCTCAGGAAAAACAAAGGATTCTTACAAAGAAGTTGGGAGTGGTTAGATCTTCCAAGGGATGCAGTACAAAGGATCTTTAGGGAAAAATCTTAAGAGGATCCAATCCTACAAATCAAACAACCACCACAGAACAAAATCCAAAGGACTTGGATCCTCTAAAATCCCTATGGGAATCCTTTGAATCAAAGATGATCTCAATCTTTTGATTAGGCTAATCTGTGATGCATCATGAAATAATTAAGGTTGTATGCATATATAATGCAGAGGTCGGGGAAATAAAACTTCCATTTCTAGAGAAATTATCATCGCCAGCAACTAGGCAGTATTGTATATCATAAACTGAAGCTTATGTACAGGTACAACCCTGCAACCACCCACGACAAAACATAGTAAAATTATCTACTACTAGATTTTCCAAGAAAGATTGGAGGGTTGTATGCCAGTGATGGATGCGGCTCCATGGTGTACAACCTTTGGCTATATAACGGAACAGAAAAATGATGTGTGCTTCTATCCGGTCTTCCCAATCCTATTCATCACATCATGGTAGTACAGGAGGACACACATAGGCTGCCCGTAGATGCAGAAAAAGAACCAAAATATCATGTTGCCAGCCTGTTGAAGGTGCCGCAAATTAGAACAGGTCTACGTCAAAGTAGAATCATCTTAGTAGGAAACATGGAAAAGATGGCTAACCATTGTATCGCTGAATTTGCTTTTCAAGTATGATGTCAATATGATGAGGGGGATCTGGTGACAAGGGAGAAAAGGAGATGGTATAAAGTTCATTGTCTTGCATGGTATAACAGGATGGACCCAGCAATTCTATCATGTGTCTTACAATTAAATTTCCACATATATCCTCTAAAGCGAGCACATTTTTAGTTAGAAAGTAACAACATACTAATAGAATGAAATGTCACATCATCCTAAGAATGGCACAAGATGATCAAGCAGTGGTAAATTTTGACATACCTGCAGCATGATTCCTAAGAATGCCCAGAACTTGACAATTCGGCAGGGGACAGCAACACATAGCTGGTGTACATTAATAAAGAAAAGGCATCATGAGTTACTCAAAACATGCCGATTTACTACTCCCTCCATCCCAAAATAAGTGACTTCAGTTTGACTTCAGTTTGTCTAGATCCGCATGTATATCATACTAAAAGGTGTCTAGATACATTCAAATCTAAGAAAACCCAAGTCGGTTATTTTGGGACCGAGGGAGTACTTTATTGAACAGTGTAAAAAGAACAATAACCACACAGCAGCAACATTTCGGTCTTATAAGCTCAGAACCAACTTGTATAAAAGTGGGGAAAAGAGCCCTAAATAACTATTATGGATAAATGAAATGCCCGAGCAAAGAAAAGGGGGCATGTTTACCTCATGGAGCACAGCAGATACAAAAAATGATACGAAGACAGCAACTTCCTGCAGGAAAAACAGCAAAAATGACACAGCTTAAACTATGTCCAAAGCATGCAGAGCATAGTAAAACATGCATCAGTTTACCTTTGATATACCACTGCGCATGCAAGGAAAATATATATGACGAACAACCCATTTATGCACAGGCTGTGAATGTAGACATCAATAAAAAAAGTTAAAAATTAAGAAACAAGTTAACGGACATCAGCAAGCAATATAGCCGAAACAGATAAAATTTGAGGTATTTGCCACTCTTTTACCTACATGAAACTTGTTCATGTTTTAGCATAGAAATGGTGATATCTTGTCAAAACAGTTCCATTTGAGCTTGTCATATTCTCATGTTGTTTTTTGAATATGATAAACGTTCGTCCGAAAAAAAGCAAGCTTATGGACAGATATGGTCTCTAATTGCAAGCAGTTGCAAGAAAGTAACATGGTAGAGAAAAGAGAAGCATACCATGTTCCATTTTCTCCAGTACTAATACCATCCAAGTACATAAGCACATGCAGCAGAAGTAAACGTTATAAACAACATTAGGTCTGTTGGTGAGAGGGGGAAAAATCAGGACTAACTTAAAAATTCTTGTATTTCACCTCATCAATTGTTTTTGCATTCCACCAGTCTTTGTAGAATTCACGGTCACCAAAACGAAGAATCTCAGCAAGTATATTTAACCTGTGAAATACAAGATACTATAAAGTCTAACTCTGCATTATTAAGAGAGTGTTAAGAGATACTACTATTTACAAACGACAGATAAATCTCAAGTACAAATTTAAGAACAAAAATAGTTGCATCCGGCAATGTCCTGAGATTAAACTATCCACTTGATTGTCAAGAGATAGGAATTTACCAGAGATGGAAAAAGCAGTAGAACATGCAAAGCCACAAGTAAACATTTGGTAATGAGAGCCTCAGAACAGTCTCTACGGCATTTAGGAGTCCTCCCTTTAATGGATGTTGGGAGTTCACAACAATTGGATTTATGTACTGCGATTTAAAAATATCAACAGATAATTAAGAACCACATTGAGTATTTCATGAGACATAGTACAAAGATAAATGACTTACTTGCTCAATGATGAAGCCTTGAATACCAGTAAATATCAAGTACAGAATAATTTGACGAACCAGCCACCCTTTTCTAACATGTGAAGTTCGGGGATAGCTTGGCTGCATGATTAATACTAAAAATTAGTTCATTTTAACAGCGGATAATCTGCTCTGCTACATTCCCTTCCACAGAGAGGTAGGGATGGGAAGCTAAAATTTAAAGAAATAAATATCTCCAACAATATAAAAAAGCCAAATAAGAGCATTGTATTATCAGTGCCACTGGATTGACTAATGAAACTGAATAGACTACAGTTTATTCTCTCAAACATAATTATCTCAAGACCTCAAGTTTGACGTTTTTACATGAAGATTGCCAGGGTTGTTGATGACTAAGTGAAATGTGCAAATTAAATATGTAAATACCCGAAACAGGAACCAAAACTAGCCAAAAAGAGGCTCAGAGGAATGGAATTAAGGCTTAGTTTGTGGTTACTGAACTGTGATTTGTTGTGCTTATTTTATAATCTGCTGTGGTGTCACAAAAGCAGATAAAAGCGGGTCATACCGAACACTAAAATAGGAAAAGGCTGGTTAAATAGTCTGGATTATCATAATCCACCCCAATCCCACTTTTCTATAAGGGTTCAGGTGGAAGCAGGAAAGTAACATCGACAAGAGGATGTGTGGCACTGAAGAACCTGGTCAAAGTCCTTTTTCCTTCTTGTGACCACATGAGCGCCCAGAAGAGCAAAGCTCTTTTTCAAAAAAGGGTCAAGCAGCGCATTATGAAGGGGCAGGTCACAAGAAGACACCTTTAGAAGGTTTGGATCAATCGCTATTTATCACCATAATGCAGCCAAAGTGTCTTGCTAACAAGCATGCCAACTTCAATTTTTGTAGCTAGAGAAACATTTCCCACCCTTTCGAGATAAAGTAGATTATTGTTAAAATAAAAGGAAACAATTATGGTTCAGTAGGCAGTAATAAAATGTATAAGAAACAATGTGTGGTGGTTCCTTCACCAATTATGACATGAATATGCGGTTGGAATCATGAAAACAGGCAAATCAGAATAACCACATTTTAGAAGTTAGGGTTTGCACGACTGATTTGGAATTGCCAATCGTTGAAATACCTGATAGCACAGTGTTGGAGCCATCATGAAGTATATTAGACTTCCCAAAGTTGGAGCTTGTAAATTATCCATGTCAGCTGTGCTGGGTGCATTATCAACCTAATAGATGGCAAAATTATTATGAAGCAAAACAAAGAATAATAGCGAAAAAAGATCACGGGACCAGAAGCAGTATTTCATGAATATTATAGGAACTGAACAACCGAATCCATTAAAGATGGTCATTTATGTAGAGCCCTTGGGTAGAATGTATAACTTATAGCATTTTCAAAACTGAAGCATTATTGAAGTCATGTAATTTGTTCTGATACAACTATCATTTAATTCTCCCTGAACACATGTATATCATTTGGTGATAACTTGAACAAATTTTCCTTTTACGCCACCCCCCGCATCCCGTCCCACCCCCATTTTATCACTTACACTGACATTCATTACTACTGCTATAGTAATACAATCTAAGATTTCAGATATATTTGTAGGCAAAAAAATGTCACCATCTGCTACCCCTTCTTGGCTGTGTCCAATCCACCTCCTCCAAACAGAGTATAAAAGCACATATATGAAACGGAAGGATAATGATGGAAACATACCTTCTTATCGCTTATGAGTAATCGCCTTATGTCATGGTTTGTATGTGCAAAAGATACCAGCTTCAGGCAAACAATGCAGGCAATAAACATCAACAAGAAACCAGACACAACCGCTGAATCACATCTGAACCAAGTGCAGGATGTGGTATTAGGACAAAGCGAAACAATGCTATCATATTGGTGCAAAAGCTTTAACTTTAAGAATTTAAAATGAAACTAAATTCTATACTAAACCTACACAATAGATACTATATAGGGTACATGTGCGTATGCACTTTGTTCTTCCACTATGTGACATTCTTGACAAATAGATGAAAGAATTTCTTGTTGCACAAAATGCATAATCCACAACATATTCAAAAATATGCATGTCCTTACATAAGAATGACAAGGACTGGATATACAATTTCAGAGGTTGTAAGAATGACATGGAGAAAGGTAGCAACCTGCAACAAACAACCATAAAATCGGTGCTTAGTTGGTGCAGAGTACACAACTATGAAGAAATGACAGATTGAACAAGAGAGCCCAAGAAATAGAAAATACATGGACAACTCCATAAACTGTTTGTCAGAATACAGAGTATCAGTAACAAAAGCTACGGTATATATAGTTAAGAGGGTCTTGGCTTACAGCATCAGTAATAACATTACGGAATGCCAACTTTTCAACTGAAAATGCGCCCAGGGGAAAAGCTGGTAGAGTAAGGCTGGAACAAGAAATTGTAAAGACGATCAGTTCACAGAACACAATACACAAGCAGAGTGGCACACACTATAGCAAAACTGAACATTACCAGCACATTAGAAGTGGCCAATCCCGCAATGATCTAGAGTTAAACCAAAAGCCACCTCGTATTAAGAAGCCATACTGCAAACAACATCAGGAGCAAAAGACTTAACAAATACGGTATATCTATGAAGAAGTGAAGGGAATGGTATATATTTGCCAGATTGAGAAAGGGCAGATGAGAACCTTCATTAAGTTCTCGATAATAAGCCTTCCGTTCACTGCAACCAGAACAACAATGCATAGGTTGAAAAGGCCTGCATGACTCTGTTAAAAATGACAGAGAAAAGTATCAGGGACCAGAGGCTCTAGCAGCTAGAAGCTATGAACATCCATAAAATGCAGCTCTGGCGAAAATAAACCAAAAGGTGAAAGATAAATAATTAGCGAAAAGGATAGCTCTGTCCGGCTCATTTCAGCATGCTACCTGGGTTACCTGAAATACTAATATATCGTGCATTCAGAAGGTTATCAGCTACAGCAACATATCACACTCCAAAAAAAAAGCACGTGATTTAGACTCACAACCACCCGTGACCATCTCAACAAACTTGAGCCCGTGCGTGGACATCTCTATACAGATCATGCAACTACTAACCACACTATCACGTGATTCAGTGAGCTAGTTTCCAACAATCATAGTGCACTGTACTAGATTTGTGCCTTCTCGCAGGCATCAACGACCTGAAAAGTGTCAGAATTATACCAAAAGAGCAACACCTAAAACTCCTGAATATATATAACAGCCATATAACGTAACAAACCCAGAAATTAAAAAATAAACGAACAGCCGATATAGCGCTAAGCATTTAAACGAACAGGTATCCTGTGAACAAAATGGGAGGAGCTCACCTGCTTGAAGATGGCGTCGGAGCTCAGGGGACTCTCTTTCGCCTTCCGGTGGACCGGCGAAGCCGCGCGGAAGCTGAACGCGGCGAAGTCCGCGCCGCTTCCGCCTCCTGCGCCGCGGGTGGACGAGGTGTCCCCGCTTGAGTCGCCGCGGCGGTGCGACGAGGAGGGCTCGGCTGAGGCGGACTCATCCCCAGAGTCCGCCGCGAAGCTGGCGCGCGCGGCCACCGCGGCGCCGGAGCTAAGCCGGCGGCGAAGGGCAGCCACGAAGCCCTCGGGGGTGACTCTACGCGGGCGCGGCGGGCGCCGGTGGACCGGCGGCGGCGGGTTGATCTCGCCGTTGTTCGAGTCCTCCATTCGAGAGGCTAGGGTTTCTCTCTCCATCGATCGATCGACCGATTTGGAGGAGGGTAGGCGTCGCCGCGTCGAGGCGAGAAGAAGGCAGGAAGGCCTTCCCCGGTGCTGACGTATCAGCGAAGCCGGCTTTGCTTTAATCAGTATCGCACGTCGGGCCGGGAGGAGGCTGGCGTGGGGCCGGCCAACGTGTCCCTTGGACTCGATGTGCGGCGGGAAGGGCTCCGTTCTGTCCGTTGAGCAGGTCACATGGAAAGGGAAATTAATCTTACGAGACATGGTCTATTAATAGATCCTTCCCTCGTTCTGACATGTGTTCGTTTATTTTTAATTTTTTAGCTTTTTTATCTGTTTAAAATTAAATGAAACAACCGTTATGTATTGAGGTGGTTCTATCTTTCAGGATAATAGATCAGGTCTCATAGAATTAATTTTCCATGGAAAGGCCGGAGGAACATATAGACGGTCGTTTTTTTATTACAACTCCCCACTATACAAATATGGCTTATAGATTTAAATATATCTACACATTTACATGCGAATCTAGACAGATTCAAGTCACTTATTTCTTAACGGAGGGTGTACTATTACTTAAAAATTCTTGGAGAAAAAGAAAATACAAGGAATAAACATAAGCATGATACTCTATATTTTCTAGTGTACATTGTATATAAGTTTTGGCAAAGTCAATTTTATGAACTTTACCAAAATATATAATAGTATCAACGTTGCCAATACCAAATGCATATTATATGAAATTATATTATATTTGGTGGTTCAAATAAAATCAATTTCATATCATAGCGTTAAGTTTTTATATTCTTAGCAAAATTTTATAAAATTTGAATTCGACTAAAACTTATACACAGTGTACTAAAAAACAAAGAGAGTATATTTTATCTTTTTGGCAATAAATCTGATTCAAATCAAACTATTTTGATGTTCGTCGAAAACAAGGTTAAGGCTAGATTTAGCGGAAAACCAAGCTCTTAGCTAGGTAGCAAAGACTTTACTGGATTCAATCGATTTCTAATGTTGTTATGCTCTTGTGCTTTTTGCTTAAGTTTCATTTCACGCTTTTCTCTCAAATCCCATCTTGCCTCCTTTCAAGTTGGCTCTTGGTCCGTCATGGCATCGATGCCCTCACACGACGCGGCTATGCTGGATCTTGGCGGAGAGCCACCAATGTGGGGTTACCGGTGAGCTTCCCTAACCACGTCTTAATTAAAAAGGTATCTGAATGTTAGAGTTTTGCTAGAGAGTTCTGCACGGGATACTACCTTTGAAAAATATTCTGTTCAAAAAGCACATTGGTTCAGATGGTACGTGCCCCTTGTGTAACACAGCGGAGGAAGATCTATTGCACATGATGTTCAAATGTCAAGGTGCGGTTGCTATTTGGCGAGCTCTTGGTTTGGAGAGCAATATTGAAGGAGAAATGGTCGCGGATAGGCCTGGGGCGGAGGTTTTTGAAGCCTTGATTATGGCATCTGCCTCTATAGTTCCGGGTTTGGATGATATGAGAACCTAGGACCTCGTGGCGGTGGCGACTTGGTATATTTGGTGGCTGAGACGTAGACATACGCATGGAGAACAGATCCCTCCGATCGAGAACTGCGTGACTTCTATTAGAGAGATCACAGCAAATGCAAAAAGAAAGGCTACTACTTCTTTGCAGCCAGAAAGGAAGATGTGGGCAAAACCAAGATCAAATCATATCAAATTAATGTCGATGTTGCTTTCATGGAGAGCGAACGGTCTGGTGCTACTGGAGTAATTATTCGAAATAGCCAGGGAGCTTTTGTTGCCGCTGCCTCGAAGTTCATACCGCATGTGTCGTCTGCGACTATGGCGGAAGCACTAGCAATGGAACATGGCTTGCCCTTATTAGATCGCTGGATTACCATCAGGTTGAGGCGGAATCTGACTCGCTGGAAGTAATACAATATTGTTCAGGATAGGAGCGTATCTGGAATGAAGCCACTGCCGTCTATGTCGAGATTATAGCACACGCTGGAGCTATCGGGAAAGTTGATTTCAGCCATTGTGGGAGAGAGTTCAATAAAGTAGCTCATTGCATAGCTAGGGATTGTTTTAATTCTAAAGTTTCTTGTAATTGGGTCGACGAACCCCTAGTTTTATTTTGCAAACTCTCCTAGATGATGTAATAACTGTTTGATGGGTTGCAAGTTTCAGACGTACTCTTTTTTCTTACCAGGGTACCTAAGGAGACTCGAAGGTTTTAATGAGGTGACTTGCATGCTTAATATATATGATGTTTCAAAAAAAAGGTATCTAAATGTATCCCTACGAAAAAGGTATCTAAATTTAGGGTTCCCACACTGGGGAAATTTACTAGGGTTACCGGAAAATATAAGTGCCCATCTCCATTCTTTACGAGCACATACATGCTAAATTAATCAGCATCTTGAATCAACATTAGATTATCATGATTAATTAGCATTGATCTACATCATTCTGCAATTTTAAAAACATGAATTAGGTTGTAACCTTGAACTCATGATATGGTGAAAGTGCACATATGCCGCCTAGAGGGGGTGAATAGACAGTTAAAAACTTTTACGAGATGGGCTTAACAAAGGCGGAATAAAACTAGCGTTTTCTTTTGTCAAGCACAAAACCTATATATACTATGGTTCACCTATATGCACCAATAACTTATGCTAAGCAAGACAAGCAACAAAGTGATAGCAAGATAGATTACTTCAAGCACGAAGGTTATCATAATATAAAGTGCATAAGTAAATGGCTCAGGTATAGAGATAACCGAGGCACACGGGGCCGATGATGTTTAACTGAGTTCCTCCCTATAAGGGATTACGTATCGTTGGAGGGTGGGTGGTACTAAAATCACCAGCGCCACAAGAGGCCTCACCCTATTCTCCCGAGCACCCGTCGCACGGCACGCACCCGATCCCCTATGGGACACTTGAGGGCGGTCATTAAACCCATACAAAATTGGGGCAATCTCCAAAACTTAATTAGAGACTCCTAATAATCACCACAAAGGCCACTGACTAGGGAAGAGCTCCACAACTTAATTGGAGGCCCTAAGAACTCACCACAAATGCCACTTAACCGTCTAGGGTTTCAAGAACCCAAGAATAACGAGCTTCTTGATTTCACCAACCAAATCCTCCAAGGAGAACTCAAACTGATGCACCTACTGCAATGGCAAGTCCTTCATTCCCAAATTCCACTAAAGCTACAAAAGCTACTGGGGAAATAAGAGAGGAAGAACACTAGAGGAAAACCATAAAAGTCTCCAAGATCTAGATCCCAATATGTTCCCCTCACTTAGAGGAGAGATGGATTGGTGAGATTATAGATCTAGATCTCCTCTCTCTTTTCCCTCAAATAGATGCAAAAATCATGGGAGGGAGAGGGAGGAAACAAGCTTAAGAGAATCAACAATGGAGGAGGCAAAGAGCTCAAAGGGATAAGTCCAATGGAGAAGAAGGGGCCCCTTTTATAGGGGAGAAATCTGCCCATTGGGCTGTTGTGAAGGTCGGTAGTACCATACATGGCAGCGGTAGTACCGGAGAATCCCTATACTACCGGCCAGGTGTCGGTGCGAGTAGCTGGGCGAGCCTGCGAGGAAAACTGAGGAGCTGAGCCAGATCAGTGACCACCGGTAGTATCGGATCCAAGGGCGGTACTATCACTTACTGGTAGTTCCGGGCCATGGAGCGGTACTACCGCTGACCCCGGTAGTACTGGGTGGAGGTACCAGACACTCCTGAGGAGGAGCCCCAGCTTGCTACTGGGTTCACATCTGACCGGTACCACCAGGCGGTACTACCGCTGTCGAGCGGTACTACCGGACACAAATTCCAGTACTACCGAACACGACTGGCTGATCTGGCAACAACAACAAATGTGATAACTCGAGCAACTAAACTCCGAATTTGATGAACCAATTTTGTTGGAAAGATAACGACATGTAGAATCCAACAAAAAGTGGAAATATTGGATACCACCAAGGGAGAAAATATCAAGTATTATTATGTGAGATACCTCCCTTGGTGTGGAGCCAGAAAAACCTCCAAGATCAAAAACGCAATAAGATATATAAGAGAAATCCGTTTTTGATGAACTAGAGCTTGTTATGAAGATTAGCACAAGCTCTAGAACCTCACAAGGATAAGATCAAAATAACAACCAAGAAGGATGATGCTAAGTATGCAAAGGTTTGAGCTCTCTCCGAAAGATATGATCAAGTTACTCACTCGAGAGCCCCTCTTGATAGTACGGCTATCTATCCTAAACCCGGTCTCCCAACATCCGGTAAAAGGGAAAACCTATCAAGATCATACCTGACGAGGGGTTAACTCATCAGTGCCCATCGTTTATGGACTTAGGTTCAAGGAAGTGGGGAGCGTTGGAGGCATCGATCGGCTAGTAACCAAGCACACAGGTGACACGAGGTTTTATCCAGGTTCAGGCCTCGTAGAGGACCCTACTCCTGCTTGTCTGCTCTTGATTACGAGGGAGTCGAAAGTTACAAGGGTGCGCAGATGTAATCTGGCAAGGTGTATACGGGGATGTGTGTGGATTCTCCTCCTCACCGCCCCCTCCTAGCCTTTATATAGGGAGGCTAGGTCTCAGGATAGAAGGTCGAGTCGGTTACAGATTAGGGTTTCCCTTTAATTTTCTATCTACACTTTCTCGTGTCCTTTAAAAAGTCGAACTCCTATGGGCCACCCGAATCCTTGTTGGGCTACGTTCGCACCATGGACTCCTTCTTAGGCTGGACCATATAGGCTAATCTCGAGTACCTATAAGGTATACCCATGTCAGTAGCCCCCGAGTGTCCAGCCGAATCGCAGATTCGGGTGGAGACTATAAGTCTTCAGAGTGCATGAGATATAGGCTCATCCGAAGTTCTTTCGGGTACCGCGGTTTGTATCATAGGGATTGTCGATATGCATGCCTAATTTATCCGAAGGATCGGGATCAGTTAACTGCCTTAGGGAAAAACAACGCTATCTACTCAAACTCGAGTCCCCAGACTCGAATTTGGAATAATGCTGGCGTAATTCGACTCATGTCGTGGAGGTCTTATAGAGTCAAATTCTAGTGTTTGGGTGTGAGCAATCGACACGTCCGTCAAGGCCTTTTCATCGTGCCTGTAGTCATGGATTATTTTCTGGTAGAGCGCATCAGGTGCATTGCTAGGCCTTTTGCAGGTCTTACCTTCACGTTGTTAATGCGACATCCGAAGTTTTATTCACCGCGGAGGTAATTTAGGTAACTCAGGAGACGTTGTCTCTTTGTAAGGTGTGTTCAGCGATTGTGAGGCGGAATCGCTAAATGCTACGAATGCTCATGGTGCGGACGTGGTCAATGCTTTTTACCATGTATAATTATCTTTTGCTTCATAGGGTGCGCGACCAATGCTCCCTATGGGAGTAGCCCCCGAGTGCCTACTCGAGTCATAGACTCGAGTGGGAACTTTGAACAATTGTCAACTACTGTCATTAGTTTAACTTTTGCTAATTGTGCTTTCAGCGCTCCCTATGGGAGTAGCCCCTGAGTCCGCAATCGAATCGTGAATTCGAAATAGGGGGTCAAATATAAATGCCATACTTTTGTCATGGCAATGTATGCCCTCTTTTGTAATGTTCGGGTGTGCGGCCAGCGCTCCTGTTAGGAGTAGCCCCCGAGTGCTTGGTCAACTCGCAGAGTCTAGCAAGGACTAAATCAGTCGAATAAAACCTCCGTTTAGAATAGGTCGTTTTGATGACATCAGTGCTGACGATTTGATAAGGTCGTTTGCCCGCATAAGCGGTGCTGATGTGACGTTACGGGGGGTGTGTAACACCCTAGCATTAGAGCTTAGAAATAAGCTGAACACAGGTGTGTGCATTGCATTCATGCATAGAAAATTCGGATAATTTTCGTGCTTTTAAATAAAACTTGTCAAAGTGATTGAAGCTTCTCTTAACTTGGTGGAACTGAAGTAGATCACCATGTTGACTGCGATAAGTTTCAATATGACCTTTGCTAAAACCTTATCTTTGGGTAATATACTTTGATCTAAGGGTAGATCAAATGTAATAAAACTAAGTCACAACACACTACTTAATAAGGAGTACTTGATCTTCTAGAGATCATTACATGGTATTCCATACAAAAACTCGAGGATGAATACTTAATACTCTAAAGATGATATCAAGGTATTATCTACAACAAACCCTGAATACCAAGTTAAGTATATAACTTAAGTAATGAAACCCCATAACTAAACCTTGATATACTTGCTTGCCATAGTTATTCCTACCATGAGAATCATGGTAGTTTCTAAACACTAACTCTGATTACAAATAGAGTAGTAAAGGAAGTCAAGCCAAGACCATTCAACACATACCCTTAATATGATATTAAGAGGTCACATTCCTATTTAACCAAGTCCTAGTGTCAATGGATCATCACTATTGAGTGACCAATTCTTGACCTAGCACTTGTTAACCTTTAGCTTTGACCTGTTATATTAACCTTTCAAAGATTTTAAGTAAATTAATCAGAAGGAGGAACTAGATATGGTGAAGTATGCCATCATCAATGAAATGAGATCCTTAGTGGTGATCAAACCATTTGATGTTGGAGGAGTTAACTCACTCCTGAGTTAACTAGAAGAAGTACCTAAATCCAAGAGTTAAGCTAGTAATTGAGGAGCCTTGAGAAAGCTAGTAGTAATTGTGTATCAAATAATAATCTTGTTAAGCCAAGTGGGTATAAATTTCAAGTAAGTTTCTTTAGAAATATAAGCCTTATAGAAAGACTAGTACAATTTTACTACTTAGTGGATAATAGATCTTGATTAGACAATTAGAAGCCTAAGCTTACTTTGATCAAGTGATGGTGGTCATAATTCTCAAGTCACTTGAGAATAGATGACTAGGTGTTGAAGAAGAGTTGTGAGTATACCAAATTAGGTAAAGCCTAGTAAGCTAAGTCATCTAGCTTGAACATGAGAAGTCAAGCTAGAGTATAATGAAGTATATAACATAAGTTGTAGGAGTAGTTGGAAGTATAATAGTTTAAGCAAGTTGATACAAGAACAAAGTTGTATTATGGGGAGTAGTACCATACCTATTCTAGAGGATTGATATCACATGTGATATAGAGAGGAGTGTAATCTGGCAAGCCTTGGAAGTAGTTTCAAGGTGAATATAAAAAGAGTTAAGAAATGGAAGTGGTATATATATACTAGGAGAAGAATGGAGAATGGGAATTACTGAAGTGACATGATCATGTCATCATATGATGATGGATATGGTGGAGTGAGATGATTAACTTATTCAGAAAGGATGTGATCTTTGTGAATAAGATAAGAGAGAATTATAGAGTATATTTAGGAAAGGATTTCCTTATCTAAAGATAATCTTAGTGAGGTATTAAGGTAAGGATTCTTTAGAAGCCTTAACCAAGATCACTTTAGTAAAGCAATCCCAATAACTCACTTTAAGTGGAGAGGTTATTCAGGATCACAAAACATGGTGGCAATATGTCTAGCCTTACTAATCATCCATGTCTCTAATTGAATATGAGTTATTAAATCCTCCCAAAACCTATATACCTATATTTGAATAAACCTTGGCATTTCTCCACCAATGATTATTATTGATTCATCATCATCTAACCAAAAGTGTTATGTAGTAATTCTGAACTCTATAAACCAAGTAGAATTGGATTTTGCAAATCACCAAATATGGAGGACCATGAAACTTATATCACCCTATTATGAACCATAAAGATTAATACCTTATAATAAATATATATCTCATCCCTTTATGAGGCTAAGTATAAAGGGAATTCTCTACATATCATTCAATATTTTAAATTCTTGCCATAACCTTTATCATGGTGGAACTAAGCACATTTCCATAAGATTTTCTTTAGAAGAAACAAATTCACAAAACCCTAGTTTTTATTTACTTTACTAAATAAAAGAACTTTTCATACACTCATGAATTTTGAAAAGATAAAGAAAAATAAAGAGAAGATTTAGTATAATGAATCTCTAAAACCCTAATCCCTATTAGTATTTTCTAATGAAAGTAATTCTTTATATAATCATGAATAGTAAAAAATACTAAAAATACAAGTCCAAGGATACAAATAGATATATAAATGTTCAGTACATATTCACAAGTATCACCAACTAAATTTAAATTTTAAATAGATAAAGAAATATAAAATAGAATAAAGGAAAGAATTAGAAACACAAAAAAATGCAGAGTAGACCAAATCTGGCCCGAGGCCCATTTCCTCTCGGCCTATCTACCGCTAGCGTCAGTAGGAACCAAGCCCCCAGATTCTCACCGTTGTCCTGGCCGAGGATAAGAACAACACCGAGACGTCTCCCGTCCGTCCTCATCCTCACTCCCATCCCTCTCTGAAGCTCTCTCTGCCTCTATCTCCCACACGGCCGAAACCCTAGCTCGTCGGTGGTCGTTGTTCCGGCCATGTCCGACCACCCCTCGCCTCGCTGAAGCCACCGCTAGAAGCGCCATCGTGGCCTTGTTCGACTAGGACCAAGCATAGGTGCTGGCGCACCGTGAATCGGGAGGAATCGAGCTTTCCCTTTCGTCGGCCGCCGTGGCCATCACCGTGGATTCATCGTTGTCTGGCCACCTCACGCCTCCTCGACCTCTCCATCATCATCAGGGTGAGTCCGCCGTCCTCGGTAACCCCTCCAATCTCTCTCACGAGCTCCGTATCACCGTAGAGCCATAGTTCACCGTCGGTTGCCGCAGTAGGTGGTCACCAGAGTAGCTCCGGTGACCAAAAGTGGACGGCACCACCACTATTAGGTTCGCCTTGGACTACTCTATTGCGTAGCACCCTTAGTTTTGCCCCACGAGCTCCAGATTGACCTGTCCTTGCTCGACAGTGAGCTCCGGCCATCGCTGATGTCACCTCGATGTCATGCTGACGTCACCCTTAGCCTAGTCAGCAGGTTTGACCCAGTCTTGCTCACGTGGCAACCGATGTGGCCCTGACCCCACTGATCAGTGGCTGTGGCTAGGGTGTGTATCGGTATAAAATGTAATTCTTGTTTAGGAAATAGGTTAAATGTTATAAATTCAATTATAAATAAATTTTAGATATTTAATAAAATGATTAAATCTTATAAATTGAATAACTTTTGTTTTATAATTCAGAAAAATGTATATTATATATCAAAATGCTTAGAAAAATAAAATCTATAATTTAACTTTATTATCAAATATTATTGTGCTAACTATTTCAATAATTATTATTTAATAAAGATTTTATAAGTAATAATACTTTGAAAATTCATATTTTAATATTGGTAAATAAGAAAACTATAAATAATATACTAAAATTCTTGGAAAAATAAGAACTAAAATGTAAACTTATAAACTTAAAATATTATATCACTTAACTAATATTTATTATTTATTTAGTATTTATAAAGTGATAAAACTTGTAAAATCATATCTTATTATTTAAAAATCACAAAAATACTTATAATATACCAAAATGATCACAAAAATAAATTCTTCACATAAAAAATGTCAAATATCACTTTTGAAGTAAAATAAAAGGTAAAGGTCTAATAAATCTTGTTTAAACCCTTTCCGTTTATTTTAATTCTTTGAAAATATATAAACCATTACTATTGCCTTTGCCATTAATTGTTTAAAGTCTAAAAATGTAATAACAAGTTCAATTAATGTTTGATGAATTAAAATTTAAGTGTATTATAGTTTTGTCCATTATAAAATCATCAAAGTAGTATATTGCTTATCTAAAAGATATTATGCATCTATAAAATCATCAAAGAGGTTAACTACCAATTCTTTTACAAGTTGGGAAAACTATTCAATGGTTTAAACCAAGTTTTTAAGTAATTTAAGTAATGCCCTTTCTATGTTTATAAAAGGAAAGCATTAATAATAAAGTAACTCTACTCACTTATAACTTTAATAAAACACCACCTCATTCAAGTAATAATACTTAAATTCTAACTTTGTGGAATGTTAAGAAGTAAACCATCTACAATCTGATACCTTATTCAAAACATGTAAATCTCCACCACTTATCCAATGATTGTTTAATGTAGTAATGTTTTCCTCTTTAATAATCTTAGCTAATAAGAAAACCTTAAAGTGTTAGCCTTAAGTTTAAATACTTTTTACTTTGTAACGTAATATTTTCCTTGAAAGTTACTCCTTTAAGAAACATTAAAAGTAATCCTTAAACACTTCTTGAAAGCTCTAAGTGATTAATAATCATGCTTAAGAAATCTCTTAGATACCATGATCCATTTGAGTGCTTTAGTATTGCATGTTACTTGTTGTGTTTACATATTGTTTCACAAACTCTCACAAGCCTTAATAAGAAGCACAAGTGTGAAGCTGGTATAAAAGTGCAACACATTCCAAAGAACTCATCACAAACTTCAAACCCTAAATTAGATACGATTAGTCTAGGGATTTGTGTTTATCAAATTGCATTACATTACTTATGCATAATTGCGTCATGCTTCTTTAAACATTAGTCCTTACCGGACCAATGATGCTATTTACAGAATTTGGATCTTCTATTGTCTTGAAGACCGTGATTGCATAATCTTGCAACTACAAAAGGCAAGTTCACAACTTGCTCATGTCCTTTGATTATTTTCTATCAAATGCTTGTAAATAAAATGTTGTCATCACCTGCATTTCAAAAAGGCCAGAAAACACTATTTTCATAATAATATGATTATGGATTATTTACCAAGGGGTAATGATCTACTAATACAGTTCCAGTGGTAAAGGAACATAATATCTAGGACTTAACAACCAATGTCGCCAGTGATTCTAGTGCCGTATATTACGCGTTAACCATGAGATTTGGAATGGGACGGAGAAGTCAGTTGTATCTTCTTCCTCTCGCATGCATCCAGATGGCTAGGTCGTGGCTGTTATCCTCGTAGCATGCGTTTATTGGTAATTCGTAGAGGATATGCAGCATATGGGTGGGTGCCCTCGACGTCCCACGATAGTTCTGGCATCTGATGGTCTGTACTAACCATTGCCGTAATTCAAGACATGGGCATGGTGTACACCAAGGGGACACGCGGGGTCGCGAAGGGGGCAGTGATTGGCTTGGATCATCTACTAGGCCCCACACCATAGGAAGTGTGGACGGGAAAGATCGCCCGGTTGTGCAACAAGGATTTGGTCTGTCATGGGTAAAGTAACGCACCTCTGTAGAGTGTAAAAACTGTGTCATGTTACTCCCTGTTTCGGGAAGGAGCTACAAACGCGGCAGGAAAGGAACCCCATGAAGGTTCTGGTCAGCCTGTGAAGGATGTCGGACATAGTTTTCAGAATAAAAGCAACCTTTGAAGAAATGTTTACGAAAACCCGCATTGCCTACGACCTATGGTTTGTGGCTGTAGAGATAGTGCATCATACACTCCTTTTTAGTGAACTTGCTGAGTACGCTCGTACTCAACTGTACCTTCTTAACCCTTGCTAGGTTCTAAGCCGTTGAAGACGACGACAACATCAATTTCTGCTCAAGAAACCATCATCGACAGCTCAAATTCTTCAACAAAGTCAATAAAGTCAACATATACATCAGCTGAAGTGAAGACAAAGTCTCTCTTTAGATAGAAATAGATACTCTAGCCATAAAACCTACTTCTGTAGAGCATTGCAATAGCAGCAATGGCAAGCCAAATATTTTAGATACTAATCTTAGTTACTAGATAGTTTTGAGTTATTATTTCTGGTTCTTCTTTGTAAGAAGTTCTTTATCTCTTTAACCTAGAGTGTTCTCTAGATCTTTTGTAAAGAGTCGAGTTGTAATCTATAGTCATGTCTTGGACCTGCTGTGTTTTTGTTGTACCACTCTGAGGGATGTAATACTAGTGAACGGTGTTTCATTGGTGTTATGTCAACGACTATAGTGTACTACATCATGCAGTGGTATGCTGGGGCACCGCAGCTGGTACCAGAGCATATGCTTTGACCTTAGGATTAAAACCCTTTTAGGAAGATCTATAGGTCGGATAGTGACTATAGGGGCCATCTTATCTAAACCAAGACTTGTGATGGATATCCACTTGAGGATAAACCTTGTCACACTTAAGCTGGATGTTTTTGTCATCTTTCTTAAGGATTAGTTATATGTATTCTCTAGAGAAATGTATGTTCAATGTAGCTCTAAATAGGTATAACACCACTAAGATATCTTAAGTAAGTTAAAATATCAAAGAAGATTACGACTAAGTTTAGGATGTCATGTGGAGTAGTATTAGTGATGGAGTCTATATTTAGAATCCCTGTGAAGTAACAGAATCTTACCACTAGTTGATACCCCTATACCACTTCAGGTAGACCATTAGAGTATGTATAGATACAACTAGAAGTAAATCATGTGGCATTCACTTGAGAATTCCATGTGATGGAGTAGAATTCTGTCAAGAATCATTAATAGTAAGCTAAGAAGAAGATTCGTCATGGTGAGGTTAACTCTTTAATCATGATGACTAGGTAAATCTTAACAAGTTCGTGGTGAGAATTGCTCCGAGACCATGATAAGTCTGTAATTAGGACAAGTATCTAGTAACTAATCTTGTAACACTAGTAAGTAAAGAACAGTGTAGGTCTATGATAAAAGTCATAGGTATTATAATATCACAATATTTTTTGGATTAAGGTAGTAACTACTATGTTGCTAGTAGCTTTGAGAGATCATGTGAGGATGGTTTACGATAGAATGGAAAATTGGTAGTCTTTAGTAGCCCTAAAGGAAAGGTAAGTGGTTAGTTAGAACCAAAATGATACCACTTTGCTCAAAATTATCCTGTTGCAATTGGGAAATTTGGGTAAATAATGAGACAAAGAGTAGTTTAACCCCTAAGGGCTAAGTATCACGAAGTAAACCTATACTAGGAGGTGTCATATACTACAGAGCTAAGCCCGAATTCTAGAGGTATTATACTCAACTACTATACTATGGGCTTAGAATGATGTGTGTTATATGTACCACATTTGGATTTTTCGGTTTTTCTTGCATCTTCTTGATTGACTAGATATGTACATAAAGTTTGACTTGGTATGAAAATGCATGTTGCATCATCAAGTTATTACTTGATGTTATAGACCTAGATAGGAAAGGGAATTCGTGTAAGGGAGTGACGAGTTTCGAAGATCAAGATGAAGACTTGCACGAAGAAGGAAGCTAAATATTAGGTGTATCAGCACTATTTTGAAGGATGGATTAATCCCAACTTATTATTAGTTGGTAACAAGAAGGAATACTAGTGCAGAAGAGGTGTGGAGCAACATAAAGGATGAACTTAAGTTAACTCAAGATAGGTGATGTCGCTCAAAAGGTAGTGAAGTAGTTGTTCCAAGTTCATGGAGGTAACATGAAAGGGTGAAAATAATAAGTTTTGATATAAAAGTGGTATTCAAGCTCTGACAACTCAGAGAGAATGCCTGAAGAAGTCGAAAACCCATAGGGTAATCCATACACCTAGGAGGATCTGCAGCTAGGTATCTGTAGCTGGTACCCTAGCAATCTCGCTAATCAGGTCATCTCTGTATGACTTAAAGAGCATAAAACTTGTCCTAAGTTAGCCTAGATCTAAATAAGTACACAATTAAAGATCATCTTTCGAGACGCTTCGTGAAATCGGGCTTACCAAAGAGAGAATGTCCAGAAGGTTAAAAGAAAGACAAATAATGTTGGAAGATTCATTTCGGAGATCCACAACTATGTGGGTGTACTGTAGATTCTTTCATGAGACCTTCCAGAGGTAAAATATAAGCTGGATAGTGACCAATATCCTTACTATTGAGTTAATGGGTATTATACATGAAGTTTAGAGACCATTAGGAAACCCCAAGGGGGGAGTAAACAATAAACACTGAAAGTCTAACTTTCTGACTAAAGGTTGTAAAAGAAGTACTAAGTCATGATGGGATTAAGCCTTATTCTCATAAGGTTATAAGAAGTCATCATTATAAAGTATTTCCAAGAGTACGTCTAGATGAAAGATCGAAAAAGATATAATACATTAAATCTAGTGGACTAGTTATAAAGGAAACCACTCGTAAGTTGTCCTTAAGAAGGAGTAGAGCCTACTAAAATAGTTTAGTGTATAGTATTAGGAAAACCTTATTGGAAGGGACAAAATGTGTCCACAACCAATTCTAAATAGGACTGTAAGCGCATATACCCAAAGAGATATAGTAAAGTGAACTATATGGTAAATTAGAAACAATAGTGGATATTGTCGAGAATTAAGAACTTCAAGGAAAAAGATCTGGATACGGGGTACTGCAATAATCCCCAATGGTGATCATAATGGAGTTCAGAAATGTTGTGCTCTATACAAGCCAACACCTCATTCCGAAACACAAGACAGTACGAACTTCGGGGACAAAGTTTATTTTAAGGGGGAGAGTCTATAACACCCAATCATTAGAGCTTAGAAATAAGCTGAACGCAGGTGTGTGCATTGCATTCATGTATAGAAAATCTGGATAATTTTCGCGCTTTTAAATAAAACTTGTCAAAGTGATTGAAGCTTCTCTTAACTTGGTGGAACTGAAGTAGATCATCAAGTTGACTGCGATAAGTTTCAATATGACCTTTGCTAAAACCTTATCTTTGGGTAATATACTTTGATCTAAGGGTAGATCAAATGTAATAAAACTAAGTCACAACACACTACTTAATAAGGAGTACTTGATCTTCTAGAGATCATTACATGGTATTCCATACAACAACTCAAGGATGAATACTTAATACTCTAAAGATGATATCAAGGTATTATCTACAACAAACCCTGGATATCAAGTTAAGTATATAACTTAAGTAATGAAACCCCATAACTAAACCTTGATATACTTGCTTTCCATAATTATTCCTACCATGAGAATCATGGTAGTTTATAAACACTAACTCTGATTACAAATAGAGTAGTAAAGGAAGTCAAACCAAGACCATTCAACACATACCCTTGATATGATATTAAGAGGTGGCATTCCTATTTAACCAAGTCCTAGTGTCAATGGATCATCACTATTGAGTGACCAATTCTTGACCTAGCACTTGTTAACCTTTAGCTTTGACCTGTTATATTAACCTTTCAAAGATTTTAAGTAAATTAATCAGAAGGAGGAACTAGCTATGGTGAAGTATGCCATCATCAATGAAATGAGATCCTTAGTGGTGATCAAACCATTTGATGTTGGAGGAGTTAAATCACTCCTGAGTTAACTAGAAGAAGTACCTAAAACCAAGAGTTAAGTTAGTAATTGAGGAGCCCTGAGAAAGCTAGTAGTAATTGTGTATCAAATAATAATCTTGTTAAGCCAAGTGGGTATAAATTTCAAGTAAGTTTCTATAGCAATATAAGCCTTATATAAAGACTAGTACAAGTTTACTACTTAGTGGATAATAGATCTTGATCAGAGAATTAGAAGCCTAAGCTTAGTTTGATCAAATGATGGTGGTCATAATTCTCAAGTCACTTGAGAATAGATGACTAGGTGTTGAAGAAGAGTTGTGAGTGTACCAAATTAGGTAAAGCCTAGTAAGCTAAGTCATCTAGCTTGAACATGAGAAGTCAAGCTAGAGTATAATGAAGTATATAACATAAGTTGTAGGAGTAGTTGGAAGTATAATAGTTTAACCAAATTGATACAAGAACAAACTTGTATTATGGGGAGTAGTACCATACCTATTCTAGAGGATTGATATCACATGTGATATAGAGAGGAGTGTAATCTGGCAAGCCTTGGAAGTAGTTTCAAGGTGAATATAAAAAGAGTTAAGAAATGGAAGTGGTATATATATATACTAGGAGAAGAATGGAGAACGGGAATTACTGAAGTGACATGATCATGTCATCATATGATGATGGATATGGTGGAGTGAGATGATTAACTTATTCATAGAGGATGTGATCTTTGTGAATAAGATAAGAGAGAATTATAGAGTATATTTAGGAAAGGATTTCCTTATCTAAAGATAATCTTGGTGAGGTATTAAGTTAAGGATTCTTTAGAAGCCTTAACCAGGATCACTTTAGTAAAGCAATCCCAATAACTCACTTTAAGTGGAGAGATTATTCAGGATCACAAAACATGGTGGAAATATGTCTAGCCTTACTAATCATCCATGTATCTAATTGAATATGAGTTATTAAATCCTCCCAAAACGTATATACCTATATTTGAATAAACCCTGGCATTTCTCCACCAATGATTATTATTGATTCATCATCACCTAATGATGGCTCGGTGTTGATGTAGAGCTCGTTGGGAACCCCAAGAGGAAGGTATGATGAGCATAGCAGCAAGTTTCCCTTAGTTATGAAACCAAGGTTTAATCGAACCAGTAGGAGCAAGGAAACACCCCAAAGGTGTTGCTAGCTGATCCTTGGCAGGGCGCACTACCAGTGCTAGTAGCAACGTGGAGACCTGCACAACACAACCACAGAACTTTGTCCCCAACTTGCGATGAGGTTGTCAATCTCACCGTGTTTTGCTGAAAACAAAGGATTAAACGTATCGAATGGAAGGAAGTAATAGTTTGTATAAAGTAAACACAAAGCAGTAAACAGTTTATATGTTGTATGTAAAAGAAAAGGACCGGGATCCGTAGTTCCCTAGAGGTGGCTCTCCTTAAGATAGATAACATGCTAGGTGAACAAATTACAGCGGGGCAATTGACAAACATCGAGAAAGCAATACATGCATATACTAATCATCTTGACTCCTTTGAGACTTGATTGGGCATTACAACATTATACATAGACCGCCATCCAACTGCATCTATGACTAATAATCCACCTTCAGGTTATCATCTGAACCCCCTCTAGTATTAAGTTTCAAGCAACAGATTATTGCTTTACGAATTGCGTGTAATGTAAACAATACGATTGTTCTATGAACAAAGGATTGTTGTTTTCTCCCTAGTAGCAACAGGACATATAGTACCTTAGAGATTTCTGTCACTTCCCCAGATTATCAGAGGCATGAACCCACTATCGAGCATAAATACTAACTCTTGGAGTTGATAGCATCTACTTGGCCAAGGTAGCTACTAACAACGGAAAGCATGCAAGATCACAAATAACAAAGACATGATAGAATCAATAATCAATATGAAATAGCATCTCAATATCCATCGGATCCCCGCAAACACAACATGCAGAATTACAAATAGATGATCTTGATCATGAACGGAGCTCACAAGATCTAGACATGAAAGCACAAAGGAGGAGAACCAACCATCTAGCTACTACATGGATCCATAGTCCAAGGATGAACTACTCACGCATCACACCGGAGGCTTGCATGGTGATGAAGAAGGCCTCTAGGGTGAATTCCTCTCTCCGACAGGGTGCCGGGAAGAGCTTCAGATCCCTCCCGATCTAGGGATGGAGATGACGGTGGCTACAGACTCTTTCGTGGATTTTTTGATTGGGTACCTAGGGTTTTCGTCCCGAGGGTAATATATAGGCGGAAGGAGAGGCCGAGGGGGTGCCTGGGCTGGCCACACCATCCCCTGGCACGGCTAGGCCTGGCCCGTGCGGCAAGGTGGTGTGGTGGCCCCCTGGCTCCTCTCTGTCTCGTATTCTGGCATCTGATGACTTCCGGAAAAATAGGCACTTTGGCTTTTGTCCCGTCCAATTCCGAGAATATTCATTTTCTGACTTTCCTGGAACCAAAAAACAGCAGAAAACAGGTAGCTGGCACTGTGGCTCTTGTTAATAGGTTAGTCCAAGAAATCATATGAAAAGTACTCCAAAGTATGGACAAAACACAAGAAAGTGGATAATACCAAGCATGGAACATCAAAAATTATAGATACATTTGCAATGTATCAACATCCCCAAGCTTAACTCCCGCTCGTCCTCGATTAGGTAAGTTATAAAAAGAAAGAATAATTTTTGAGGTGACATGCACCATCAAAGACTTGACCAAAGTATTTGTAAAAGATTCAAAGCTAGGATCATAGTACTTCAATCATAACATGAAAGACAAAGTTCTAGCAATAAGACAAAGAAACTATGATGCAACATGAAAAGGTACAAACAAAAGATTCATGAATAACAATGCTTTGCAAGACGTTTGTTTGTTTCACATAAAGAAAACATAGCATAATAGTATTCAGCTTGTCCCTCATAGAGTAGCAAATATAAATGCATAGGACACCTTCAATGTTCATAAGAGTGACTAGATACAAATAGTTTTAAACAAGCAATATCAAGTTATGAATCAATCAACTAGTCTTGGGATAATGCGCATAGAACTAAGAATGACCACTATGCTCTCAAAGTAGGTGCATAAAGGTAGAAGGTGGAGACTCAATATAATGGTGGAAGAAAGGCCTTCATAGAAGGAAGTAGGGATTCAAGTCTCATAAAGAGCTTCCAAAAATTATGGTACTTATAGCTTTCAGCTCTCATTGCCCCTATCATAAGCATCTTGAAGGTGATTAAGGTTAAAGTGACACAACTAAGAGGATATGCTTGACAAGTTATAAACCGAAATCTCATGCCCCTTACTTACGAAGACCGATCCTCATGCTACTCAAATTTAGTCACAAGTAAGCTCTTGTCATTGTAAGTACATATGTATCATAAAGAACCGCCAATGGGGTACCCCTTGCACATGATACATGAGCTATCCCATAATCAAAATGACAAGGCAAGTAGACAGTGAGCATCTCAGCGATCTTTTTATTTGCTATTTGCATAGGTTTTTATTGAGGATGCTTCATAGAATGCTCATTATGGTGATGCTGCAAGTTTCCACCACGATTGGGCATGGCTTAGGCTAGCGGCCCAGGCATTTCACTAACACACATACAAACTCCATGATCTTACAAGTTCCACTTTTATTTCACACCGCCGGGATCCGTAAGCAAAAGAACATGATATCAACGGGGTACAAAGTACAAGTGCAATGTTGAAAGCGTTCCCCATGATACATGGTTCTGCTAATTTCAACTTATAAAGCGCAAGCATATACGCAACAAAGAAGGACCCAATGGTTCAAGTTTATTAGATGCAAAAAAGTAAAGTGTGCCATTAAGTTCGTGAGAGCTTTAATCACTAGTTTTCTCATAACAAGTTTAATTTGGAAGGTAAACAAAAGCATGAATATACTTGGAATAGCATAAGCTAGTAGGTAGGTATGGTGGACTCTTTGGAATAACTTGGTTTAGGGAGTTGGATGCATGAGTGGAACTCATACTTGGTTGTGGAGGCTAGCAAAAGATTGGGAGCGACAAACTAAGAGAGCAATAATGGCCATAATCATGCAGAGCAACAAAACATCATTGAGCAAAGCATAAAGTGATACTACAAGTTGAAAACTAAAGGATCATAAAGGCTATGCTGACTTGAGATAGTCATAACATGGTGTGAGCATGCGCCAAGTCAACTCAAATAAAGCATCAAAGGAGAATACCACTATACTATGCTTTAATATGCTAAAACAACACATGATTCAACCAAGGCACATTAAGAAATCTCAATTGTTTATAACAAGTCATGCTACAACAAAGAATACTAAGCATAAAGGAAAACAATATCAAGCATGGCATGACAGAGCATAAGCCACAGTAAAAAACGAGCTCTTTTTACCACATAAGTATGAACTTTCCTACTCTTTTCCAAACCAAACCAAACTATTTGCAAACCAAAGTATGAAAGAGGGGGTCCAACCAATTTATTCATCAAACTAAGCAAACAAAAGCAAACGAAAAACCAAAACGAAAAAGAAAAAGAAGACGCTCCAAGAACAACACAACTGTGCATGAAACAATAAAAATGAAGCGTTTGGAAGAAACCTGGAATTTTTATTGATGAAGAAGGGGATGCCTTGGGCATCCCCAAGCTTTGATGCTTGTACTTCTTGGATATTTCTTGGGATGACACGCGTGGCATCCCCAAGCTTGAGCTTTAGTCCATCCTTCATCTCATTACTCATTTCTTCCATACATCTTTATTAGCAACATTAGTGCACTCAAGATAATAGGTCTTAAGGTTCAGTTCTAACACCAAATAAACTTCCATTAGAACACTAGCTACTGTAGCACTTCCCTCAAAAAGCTCAATTCCTGTCGTGGAAATGGCCACGACAGTCGCTGCCACTGGCAGCGATTGAGTGTTTCGTGAGGAAGAGTTGGCAGCCATCTGCGGTGTGAGATGGGGATGGATGCACATGGATTTACCCAGGTTTGGCCCCCCGGAGGTTAAATACCTACTCCTGCTAGATTAGATTATTGGGGAGCGAGTTACAGGGGTGGCGAGCTCGGCGACTATGCTGCGAGTCGCTTGAGGGGGTGTATGATGGAACGTGAGTCTCTAGGATACCCTAGGGAGGTTTATATATGAAGCACCTCGCTAGGGTTTACAAGTTACAACCAAACAAGATAAGGATTTGGAGGTTTTGACCTAATCCGACTGGGCTTCTGTTACGCTCCTGGGCCTCCAGTCACTAGCCGCCTGGATTCTCCTTCCGTTGCTGTCCAGTCGCCATCCTCCAGGCGCAGTCATAGGCCTTTCGGCCTAATCGGAACGTCCTGCTAGGCATACCCCCTTTGGCATATCCCCATCAGTAGTCCCCGAGGCCATCGTTGATGTAGGCGCAAGCGTCCTTTTGGCGTTCGGAGTAGGCGAGCCCAATTTGGGTGTCCAGTCGAGTCGGCGATGGACTCCATCAGAACCAAGGAGAATTTCCCCATGTTTCCATTTGCTTCCCCAATGAGCGTTACTGCCACCAAGTCGTCGTTTCAGCGAGTGGAAAAGACTGGCGGGTAGCGGGTGAAATAAAGGAGTTGGACCAACAAACCTGGTTAAACTATTCGTTGGAATTTCCAACGGTAACTTCGGCGCAATTACCGTGAGTAACGGCTATCCCGATTTTGGCGGGTGGCGCTCCCATATAAGGGGAGTGATGGTTCAGCTTTGCAGACCTTCTGCACATTCTTCATTCTTCCTCATTCGTTCTTCCTGTCTCCAATCTCTCTGCCTATATTCTTCCGATTTGTCCTTTCCACGCCGTGCGATTCCACATCCTACCCGATGGCGCCTCCCAAAGGCTCATGGGGGAAATCCATGTGTACCACAGCCCAGCTTAAATCTTTCGAGGACGCCGGAGTACTCCGCAAGGGGAACTGGCGGGTTCCGCCCTCCTCTGAGACCGAGCCAAAGTCGCGACCCGGCGAATTCATCTGCTTCCCCAGTCATCTTGAGAGGGGTCTAGGATTCCTTACTTCACTCTTCTTCCGCTGCTTCTGCGCGTACTATGCGATCAAGCCATCGGATCTTGGTCCGCATAGCATCGAGCAGCTGGCGATCTTCATCGCCTTCTGTGAATGCTACCTCGGCTGTAGGCCGTACTTCCTGCTGTGGCTGGAACTCTTCCACGGCCGCATCGGGCGCGAGGCATCTGGTGGCTTGATGTTGGCCACAGGTGGCATCACATTCCAACTGAAGCCAATGGCCAATTTCGTCAAGCTCCTCTTGCCGAAGAAGGCCACCAGTGAGTGGAAGAAGATCTGGTTCTACGTCAAAGAGGCCACTCCCTCCGGCGAGGTGGCTCTTCCCGAGTTTGTCACCGAGAGGAGTGAGCCTTGCCGGTTGGCGCCGAAGAAGCTTCCCGAAGATCAGCGGATGGGCGTCACGGAAATGATGGACTAGATCCAGAAGCTGAAGGACCAGGGGTTGATTCTGATCAACCTCTACAACTGCTGGCTCGGGCGGCGCCTGGTTCCGCTAGCGGCTCGGCCGCACTGGATGTACGAGTATAGCGGGAAGCATGATCCATCCTGAGCCAGCAAGGAATCATGGGAGGCCGAGGACTACAAGGCCGCCCTGAAAAAGATCACCGATGCAGAGTTCACCAGTGTGGCGGTCGGGGTCGCCCCGTACACTCCTGTGAAGAACGAAGCCCCCACAGTAAGTTCTCTTCCCAGTCGCTGTGTCCGTATTTCAGTCCTTAGTCTCCGCGTTTGGTGTTTCACTCGCAATGGTTCTCAACTTTTTTAGGTGTTGGAGGGCTGGCTCCCTCCGCTCGATGAAGAGGTTCCCCAGGAGCTGGAGGAAGACTCTGAGGGAGATTCTTCCGATAGCGACAGGGAGGAGGAGGAGGTTCCTCCTCCAGCGCCTGTGGCTCGCAAGACCCGCATGCAGAAGCAACGTGAGTTCGAGGCGAGCCACATCCTAGACGAACACAATGGAGGCGACGAGGTCGTGCAGGAGCACACGTCCCGGCATACTGCTATGCCATCAAAGCCCGCACGCAAGCCCAAGTCACCAGCGAAGGGGCCAACGTCACCGTCCAAATCGGCGGTGGTGTTCGAGTCGGATGACGACTCCAATGACGAAGATTCCCCCGAAGTATCGCGCAAGTCTCCAAAGGGCACGATCCCGACGAAGGGGTTAGAGGGCGAGGACACTGAGGTGGTGGTAGAGGTTCCCCTGGCGGCGATTGCGCCGATGGTCTCGGGGGTTCCAAGCCAAGAAGTGGCTGAGGCGATAACATCCAAGTCACCACAGCCGTCAAGGGCGGCCGTGTCGGAGCCGGAGATCCCGGGGACTGCGGCTTCATCGCCGAGTAAGCCCGCGGTTTCGTGGGCTTCAGACGTCTTCGAGAGGGGGCTTGCTTGCAAGTTGGGACCTGAGTTGGACAAGCCTGCCCACATCAGTACCGCGCGTCCTTCCGGTCGCTAAGTGAGTACTGCTCCTTCATCCCGATTCGCCTCGCTCTTTTGTATTGTCGTTATGTTGACTGTGGGAACTCGTGCAGGTTGGGGGCCAAGAAGATTGGCCATCCTTCGGTGGCTAAGATTCCACCGACCTCCCCTACGGGAGTGGGCGACCTCCCCAAGAAGAGAAAGGCCGCTGGAGATGTGGCGACCATGGAAGGCACGAAGAAGCAGAAGGGGGCGTTGACGACGCCATAGTCAAGGACAACGCCGTGGAGCCCAAAGCTGCATCAGTCGCCAAAGAGGTGGTGGTGGCACAATCGGAACCGGTACTGGCCGCGTCCGTGCCGGAAGCGCCGGCCCCGACAACCAGTGCCCCCGCCAGAGCGTCGGAGATGTTCCCGCGCTTCATGGCGAGGGGGTTTCTAGGTGTGGCGGATACTCAGTCTCCGCAAAGTCTAGAGATCGTGGATGCAGACATTGGGTCCCGTCGCGGGCGCACTTCCTTCACGATCCCGTCGACTGACGCCGGAGAACTTCACAGGATGCTCGGCGCAGCTATTCAGGTATGTCCAGTCCCCGAGTTCCTAGTCGCTGAATTTCAGCGGCTAGGAACTGAACTTCTTGCTCCTCTCCAGTCCCTGAATTCCTAGTCGCTGAATTTTAGCGGCTAGGAATTGAGTTTCTTTATCCATCTCCAGTCCCCGAGTTCCTGGCCGCTGAATTTCAGCGGCTAGGAACTGGGTTTTGTTTTGTCAAATGCTGAGGTGTGTTGTTTGTTTGTAGGGATTGCAAAGGGAGTCGACCGATCGACAGGCCGCGAGAGAGCGCTTGGAGCGTGACTTGCGTGAAGCCCAAGAGGCGAACCAGCGGCTTTAGGAAACTGTTGGGGAGTATCTGTTTGTTTTTCTTTTCTTCTGTCAGGTGTGAACTAGTGGTGTACAGCATGCTGATGGTTTCCCGGCTGCGATTTCCAGGGCCTGCGAGGGGTATGTCCGAGTCGCCGAGCTAGACGCGGCAAATGGACGAATAGCCTCCCTGGTCCAAGACTTGGAGGAGGCGAGAGCGGCCTCAGTTTCTTTGGAGGAACGAGCGAAGGCTGCTGTTGCTGCGGCTGAGGAAGAACGCAAAGCCACGGATTCCATCATCATGGGGCTACACAACGAGCAAACCGCCCTGGAGAAGCACGTCATGGAGAACTGCCGCAAACTCCTTGGTGAGTCTCCGTCTTTGCTTGACTCATTTGTCGAGTCCCTGATTGGGGGTTTTCATAGTTTCACTGACGCCTGATTTTGCAGCTGTGATAGGCCAAAGTGATCCGGTGGTGCAGACCTACAATGCTTCGCAGTGCGTGACTATCGTGGTGAACGCAGCCATGGCTTCGGCGTTGTGCGTCCAAGCAGCTCTTCAGGGCATGTCCCCCACCGAAGTTATTCCTGGGGGGCTTACGGATGTGTGGCGCTATCTGGAGGAGGTGCCTGCCGTCGTGGAGTGGATGACGCGCTCAGCATTCAGGCGCGGGGCCACCACAGCGTTGAGCTTAGGTCTCGCCCACTTCCCCGACGACGTCGACCTTGACGACGTGACGAGTGGCTACCCATCGGCGACCGACACGGTGGAGATGTCGGAGGTGCTGAAGCTGACCACGAAGGCCGCTCCTTACGCTGATCGGGTCTTGGCGATGGGGGATCTGCTGCCGTACCAAGAGACGGTGTTGGCGCCTGGCGACCCCGAGCCAAAGCACCGCGACATGAAGTCGGAGCAGCCCTTCCGGTCGTCGTTGTCGAAGTCGCTAACGACGTATCCGACGAACCCGTGGTAGCCTTTTGTTCATGTCAAGGGGGTGGTGCTGCTTCTTCATCAGGGCCTGTGGAGTAAACAATGTAGTTGTCCAATTTGTGAAGTATGCCAAGTGGCGAATGCTGTAAAATATTTTGCAATATATGCCAAGGGGAGTCAATCGACTTGTATTGCGACTAGGATTGTGCGGTGTGTTTGTTTTTGGTTGAGCGAGTCCCCGAGCTTGCCCACCCTTTAATGGGGTATAACTCGATTGTATACTTTTGTGTATTGTTTTGGTTTAGGCACTGTTTTTTATCTCTCGTGTCTTCTGAGTGGCGAGTCCCCGAGCGCGAGTAGGGCTGGCTTGTAAGCGAGTCCCCGAGTGCGAGTTGGACTGACTTGTAAGCGAGTCCCCGAGTGCGGTACCCGGCTACGTTGGTCATGTTCCTGTTGCAGGTTGTGAATGCGTTGTTTGTAACGCGTCTCCTCCCCTGGCCCGGAGAGCCAGTCGCTTGGCGAGTCCTATGTAGCTCTCTTACTTGGTGTGTTCCCGAGCCATGTGGTGGTTCCCGTTTTGCGGGGTCCTCGTGCGTGGTACTTAACCGTTCGAGTCGCTTTGCACGAGGATGGGAGGGACAGGTCGCTGTGAGAAGCGTGTACCGGTTGTCTTGGCCTGGTGGGCCAGTCGAGCTAGGCAACTCCAATGGCTCCAGGTTGGCGTTTTCGTGGATGACCCTAGGCCCGAATACTTTCGGTGCCCTTGTGCCACACTACTTATCCGTGCCGGTCGCTCGACCAGAGGTTGACTTCCGTAAGTAGCGTATTGCTAACATGTACGAGTGCGAGTGGCACAAGAATATGGCGAGTGGACACAATTTGTGCGATCCGGATGAATTTCATTATATATGCCAGTGGAGTACAATTCGAGGTTCTAAGTATAGAACTTTCTGAGGAGGTTTACATTCCATGGCCTCCCTACCTCCAGCTGGCCGTCACCCCGTATGTCGATGAGGTAGTAGGCATCATTGCCAAGGAATCGTCCTATGACGAACGACCCCTCCCATGGAGGGGAGAGTTTGTGCATGCCCTTCTTGTCTTGGGCCAGTCGTAGGACCAGGTCGCCTTCCTAGAAGGTGCGAGTTTGCACTCGGCGGCTGTGGTAGCGGCGGAGTCCTTGCTGGTATATGGTGGTGCGGGAGCGAGCCAGGTCGCGTGCCTCGTCGAGTTGATCGATGCTGTCTTGGCAGGCGATCTCGTTGGCCGCCTCGATGTAGTTGGCGACTCGAGGTGAGTCATGCTCCAGGTCTATTGGCATAACAGCCTCGGCGCCGTACACCATGAAGAAGGGCGTGAACCCGGTGGAGCAATTGACGGAGGTGCGGATCCCCCATATCACAGAGGGGAGCTCGTCGACCCAACATCCTGGGGTGCGCTCGAGGGGCACCTGGAGTCGCGGCTTGAGCCCGTGGAGGACGCTCTGGTTGGCGTGTTCTGCTTGGCCATTTGACTCCGGGTGGGCGACTGATGTGAGGTCGAGTCGTATGCCGTTCTTCATAGAATTCCGCCATGGCCCCCTTGGCGATGTTGGTGCCATTGTCTGTTATGATGATGTGTGGGTAGCCATACCGGTAGATGAGCTCGCGTAGGAACTTGGTGACTGTCTTGCTGTCGCACTTTTTTATTGGCTTGGCCTCGACCCATTTGGTGAACTTGTCAACTGCGACCAGGAGGTGAGTGAAGCCAGATGGGGCCTTCTTGAACGGGCCTACCATGTCCATGCCCCATACGACGAATGGACACGTGATGGGGATGGTCTTGAGTGCCGAGCCAGGGAGGTGCGTCTGGTGGGCATACTTCTGGCACCCGACGCATTGTTGGACGATGTTGGTGGTGTCGGCGTGTGCGGTGAGCCAGTAGAAACCGTGCTGCATGGCCTTGGCGACTAGCGACTTGGCGCCGGCGTGATGGCCATAGTCGCCAGCATGAATGTCCTGGAGGATCTTGCAGCCTTCTTCTAGCTGTACGCAGCGTTGGAACACGCCGGTTACGCTGTGTCTGTGGAGCTCGCCATTGATGATGATGAAGGATTTGCAGCGACGCACGATCATTCGCGCCTCCGTCTCATTGCTTGGTAGGAGCTTCTGTTCCAAGAAGGCGACGTATGGTGATGTCCAGTCGCTAGGCTCCACAACCATGGCAACTAAGGCCGGTTCTAGTTGTAGTGGGATCCCGACGTCGATCTCTTTTGGTGGGCTGACCGACGGTTTGTGGATGATGTCGAGGAAGACGCCTACTGGTGGCGCTTGTCGGGTCGATCCGATGCGGGAGAGGGCGTCTGCCTCCTCGTTTTTGCGCCTATCGATCCACTCGACGGAGTAGCCGTCAAAGTGTCCTCCCAGCTGGTCGATAGCTTGGCGATACGCGATCATTGTTGGGGAGACGGCGTCGCACGTCCCGGCGACTTGGCCGGCGACTAGATCGGAGTCTCCATAGCACCGTAGGCGGTTGACGTTCATCTCCTTGGCGGCTCTCATGCCGTGAAGGAGGGCCTCATATTCTGCCATGTTGTTGGTGCAGGGTTTGAAGTTGAGGCGGAGCACGTAGCGGAGCTTGTCTCTTTTGGGAGAGGTCAGTATGACCCCAGCCCCTGCGCTGTTAGTGTTCTTGGAGCCGTCAAAATGGAGCGACCAGTAGTGGAGGTACGGGAGCTTCTCTGGTTGCTGTGCTTCTTCCCAGTCTGCAAGGAAATCAGCCAGGGCTTGTGACTTGATTGCTTTGTGGGGCTCGTATTTGATGTTGTGGACGTCGATTTCAACGGCCCACTTGGCGACTCGCCCGGTCGCCTCGTGATTGCGTATGACATCTTGCAGGGGCGCGGAGGAGACCATCGTGATTGGGTGCTCCTGGAAGTAGTGTGGGAGTCGCCGCTATGCTCGGAATACCGCGTACACCAGTTTTTGGTATTGCGGGTAGCGCTGTCATGAGTCTGTTAGGACTTCGCTGATGTAGTAGATGGGGCGCTGGATGGGGCGCTCCTTGCCCTCTTCCGGTTGTTCGACGACCATCACGGCGCTGACGACTCGAGTGGAGGCCACGATGTAAACAAGCATTGGCTCCTTGTTGAGTGGAGCAGCGAGTAGTGGGGTCGCGAGTAGCACTTCTTTGAGCGCTTTGAGTGCGTCATCAGCCTCCGCGTCCCATTGGAACGTGGGGTTCTTGCGCATCAGGCGGTAGAGGGGCATTGCCTTCTCGCCTAGTCGGGGGATGAAGCGACTGAGGGCCGCGACTCGCCCTGCCAACTTCTGGACGTCGTGTAGGCACTCGGGTTTCCCATGTCGTGCGATGGTGTCGATCTTGGTGTGGTTGGCTTCGATGCCTCGCTTGGAGACTACATATCCCAGGAGTTGTCCGGTGGGGACGCCGAAGGTGCATTTTCCGGGGTTCAGCTTGATGTTGTACCTCCGCAGGTTTGCGAAGGTTTCGGCTAGGTCGGCGAGCAGGTCGTCCTGGCAGGTGGATTTTACCACCACGTCGTCGATGTAGACGTGAATGTTGCGGCTGATTTGGCTCGCTAGGCACTCCTGCATGCACCTCTGGTATGTGGCGCCTGTGTTCTTGAGGCCGAACGTCATGGCCGTGTAGCAGAAGGCGCCGAATGGCGTAATGAACGTTGTCTTCTCCTCGTCCTCGATCGCCATCTTGATCTGGTTATAACCATAGTAAGCGTCAAGGAAGCATAGCGACTCTGATCGCACGGTCGAGTCGATGATATGATCGATGCGCGGTAGGACGAACTCCTCCTTCAGGCAGGCGCTGTTGAGGTTGGTGTAGTCGATGCACATTCTCCATGTGTTGTTCTTTTTTAGAACCAGGACTGGGTATGCCAGCCACTTGGAGTATTTGATTGGCCAGATGAAGCCTGCGGCTAGCAGGCGCTGAACTTCTTCGATGATTGCTCGACGGTGCTCTTCATTGAAGGGCTGTAGCGACTGCTTTACTAGTCGCACTTTGGGGTCGGCATTTAGTTTGTGCTCAGCAAGTTCCCTCGGGACACCTGACATGTCAAATGGCTTCCATGCGAAGATGTCGCGGTTCTCACGGAGGAACTCGATGAGCGCGCTTTCCCATGCGGGGCTCATGTGCGCCCCAATGGTGACCGTCTGGCTGGAGTCGCCGGGGACGAGCTCAACGGTGCGGGTGTGCGTGGTCGCCTCAAACGTGGAGTTCGCGGCGGTTGGCTTCTTCAGGATGGTGGGGTCGTCCTTGTTGATGTTGCCCGCGTATTTCACGAGCTCCTCCGCGTGGTCGGTCTCCACGACGATGACGGCGTCGGCGAGCTCGGCGCCTTTGTCTTCGCATTCCATGGCCATGTCGGGGTCGCCGTGGACGATGAGGATGCCGCTTGGCCCAGGGAGCTTCATCATGTTGTACGCGTAGTGGGGGGTCGCCATGAATTTGGCAAACGCCTGGCGTCCCAGCACGCAGTGGTAGGGGCTGCGGAAGTTCACCAGCTCGAATTCGATTCGCTCAGTGCGGTAGTTTGCCGATGTGCCGAAGGTGACTGGCAGCGTCACTTTTCCGATCGGGTATGCCTTCTAACCGGGGACGATACCGTGGAAGGTTGTCAGGGCCGGCTAGATTGATGACTCTGGGAGCTATAGCCTCTTGAACGTGTCCAGGTACATGATGTTGATGGAGCTCGCGCCGCCCATTAATGTCTTAGGTAGCCAGTAGTCGACCACTTTGGGCCTGACTACCAGGGCGACTCGCCCTGGGTACTCGATTCTGGGGGCGTGGTCCTGGCGACTCCAAGTGATACTATGTTCGGACCAGTTGAGGAAGCGCGGGATGTCGACCTGAGTCACCGCATTGATGGCGACCGCGCGGGCGAGCACCTTTCTCTCGCGCTTGGTGCCGAGTCCGGTGAAGGTGTGTAGCGAGCCGACGGCGGTGCCAAAGCCGCCGCCGTTCCCGTTGTCTCGTGGTGGGTTGTTGTTGGGGTCCTCCCTTGCTCGTCTTGCCTTATCGATCTCTTTGAGAGAGTGGCAATTAGCGATGGTGTGGGTGGCTGGTTTTCCCTCCCTGCTATGGTAGATGCAGGGCTGATTGAGCAGGGCAGCGGGGTTGAATTTCGGCCTCGTCGTGTTGTTGGCACGGTAGTTCCCGCTGTCACGGTAGTTTCCTCCGTCCCGGCAGTAGTTCTTGGAGTCGCGCTGGCCGTAGCTGGTGTTGGCGACGAAGTCGACTCGCTTGTCCGTGTGGCGCTTACCGGTGATGCGGGTGTTGCTGTAGCCATGTCACGTAGGCGCCCGCTGTCGTGGATGCTGGTGCGGCGTCTTCCTCCCGACTCATCGTCGGAGTCTTGGTTGGGGTCCTCCTCCGCATAGCGCTTGGCGATCTTGAGGAGGTCGGGGATGTTGTCGAGCGTCCGGTAGACCCTCTTGATCTTAGCGACTAGGGGTTCGTACCGGCACGCGTTCTTGAAGCAGTGTATCGCCGTGTCTGGGTGGATGCCAGAGGCGTTTATCCACAGTTCTTGCCATCTTTGGATCCAACGGCGAGTCGACTCGCGTTGTCCCTGGATGCATTGCTCCAGGTCCTCTATGGTGGTGGCGCGGGTGTAGGAACCCTCGAAGTGCCTGACGAACGTGTCCTGCATTTCTTCCCAGGAATCGATGTTGTCAGCGAGGAGCGTGTTGATCCATTGCCGGGTCGCACCCTCCATCATCAGGGGGAGGTAGCGAGCGGCGAGCAGGTCGGTGTGGCCTGCGATTCCCATTGCCATGAGGTATGTGTCCAGCCAGACAGCGGGATCGTACGTCGGGTCGTACTTTTTGATCTCCTTGGGGGCCTTGAAGTTGGCGGGGTATTTTTTCCCCGCGAATCATGGGCCCGAAGCATTGCCGCCTGACTCGACTGAGTGAGCCTCTTGGTTCCAGGTCGCCGCGGTTGCTGAGGGTGTGCCTCAGGTCATTGGGTTGGCGCGACCACCATGCCTGGTTGTTGATGATGTTCGTACAGGCATCGATGGGCTGCCCGTTGGCGGCGACCGTGTTATTCGCCAGTCGCGGATCGTTGGTGGACAGCGCGGGATTGGCGGCCCGCGGTTGGTTCGCCAGGGGCTGCGGTGGTGGGAAAGTTAATGCATTGGCCACAGTGGGGTGGCCGCTTGATGCCGCCCTGCTTGCTGATGAGCGGGAGTACATCCGTCCCTGCGGGTCAACTCCCGCAGCTTGTTGCTCGACGGCCCTGATGAGTAGGGCCTTGGCGTACTGGATCTGTAGTGCGCCGTCGCCTTGGACGTCGAGGTTGGTGATTGCAGCGTGGGCCATGACAACGTTGTCCATCAGGGTGGAGTATAATGGTAGCCCGCTGGCGTCGCGGGCTTGAGGCGAGATGATGATCCGCGGTTGGTCCGACGGGGGCGCATGACCCATGGGTGGTGGAGGGGCTCCGGTTGCCAGTGCACCGGGTGGTGGTCTCGCGGGGTTGCTTCCGCCTGGCGGCGTGTTCTCGCAGTATTCGCGCTCGGCGGCACGTGTGGGGTTGCTCTCGTCGTTGAAGTTCAGGACACGGCCCTGGACGTTGGAGTTCAGGCGAGACCTGATGCGGCGCTGGTGATAGAGCGACAGCTCCCGCGTCGTCTCTCGTTCGAGGCGGTATTTCTCGCGCTCGGCGAGTTCGTTGCATTGCGCCTCCGCGAGCCGCAGGCGGGCTTGCTCCACCTCCGTGGCCTCGCAGTCAGCGGGATCGGCGTGGCAAACGGATCTGGCAGGGTGGCCATGCTGCCCGCCATGTAGATCGCGTTGAAGTGATTGGATCTGGCGCGAAAATCCTCAGGGGACTCTGAGCCTGAATCGGAGTCGAAGATCCCCAGGATGGAGGAGTCCTCGAAGTCCTTGGGGTTGGAGACTCGCGTGATGGAGTCCTCTCGTGATGCGGCGGTGATTGATCCGTCGACCGAGGCAGGGGTCACGGAGTCGGCGTCGTCGTTTAGGGCGTCATCGTTGGTGGCGGCGTTGGTCTCGACCGCGTCGCTGGCGGCCGAGTCGTACTCGGTGACGAGGCTCCTGATGGAGCAGACCTGCTCCTCCGAAAGCAGATCGCGGTGCGGCGGCGATCCGCCGACGATCACTGTTGCAGCTGGGTCGACCGTGCCGGTGAAGCCGACGAAGAGGTTGATGGAGTCGACCGGCATCACCGCGCCGTGAGTGACCGGGCGTGATGCCAGGATGTAGCTGCTAGGCAGGATCTGTAAGATCCCACCGATGGCGATCATGCGGCCGGTGGCGAGCGGCCGATCGATCGGCGAGTAGGGTCTCGCCGTAGAACTCAGGCCAGTCCCGCTATGCCCCACGGTGGGCGCCATTGTCGTGGAAATGGCCACGGCAGTCGCTGCCACTGGCAGCGATTGAGTGTTTCATGAGGAAGAGTTGGCAGCCATCTGCGGTGCGAGATGGGGGCAGATGCACATGGGTTTACCCAGGTTCGGCCCCCCGGAGGGTAAAGACCTACTCCTGCTAGATTAGATTATTAGGGAGCGAGTTATAGGGGTGGCGAGCTCGACGACTATGCTGCGAGTCGCTTGAGGGGGTGTATGATGGAACGTGAGTCTCTAGGATACCCTAGGGAGGTTAATATATGAAGCACCTTGCTAGGGTTTACAAGTTACAACCGAACAAGATAAGGATTCGGAGGTTTTGACCTAATCCGACTGGGCTTCTGTTACGCTCCTAGGCCTCCAGTCGCCAGCCGCCAGGCTTCTCCTTCTGTTGCTGTCCAGTTGCCATCCTCCAGGCGCACTCACAGGCCTTTCGGCCCAATCGGAACGTCCTGCTGGGCATACCCCCTTTGGCATATCCCCATCAATTCCCCAAAAGAACTCAAAAAGGAACCAACATGAAGCAAATGCAGAAAATGGCAGAAATCTATCAAAACAGACCAGCAGGTAAAGACGAATTGTTTTGAAGACCTTTTGTTGCTCAAATCAAAAAGTGTTGAACTAATGAAAGTTAGATAACAACCTCGGGCAGAAGAAAAAAAATTCACGCCTCAAAAATACGTTCATAGATTTTACACGAATTTTTACGGTAAAGCACAGAAATCTGTTTCGGGACAACAACTTTCCCAATCATTACTTTTATCTCATTAGAGGTTACTCTTGGCACAAAAAGCAAATAAAAAGGATAAGGAGCGGTTATTACTGAAGTAATAACTTCCAAGACTCATCTAAAACTTTTGGGTTATCTCCCAATAAGTACTTTTATTTAACGTCTTTAAGTTAGGCATAAGAAGCAAGAAAAAGAATCAAGTGTTCTCAAATGAAGAAGCATTAAGACCAAATTTTGTTTTCATAGGAGAAGCAAAAGAAATCTTCTCTCTCTTCTTAGGGAAGTGTTCTATACCTTTCTTGAGTGGGAGTTGATATTTAATGGTGCCTTCTTTCATAACAATAATGGCACCAACAGTTCTAAGAAAAGGTCTTCCCAAAGTAATAGGACAAGAAGCATTGCATTCAACATCCAAAACATAGAAATCAATAGGGACATAGGCATTGTTAACCATAATAAGAACATCGTTAAGACTCCCCATGAGTTTTTTTAGCATTATCATCAAGTGGGACATTCAAATAACCATCTTCAAGTGGAGGCAAATCAAGCATATCATAAATCCTTCTAGGCATAATAGAAACACTACTATCAAGATCACATAAAGCTTTAAAATCAAAGTCATTCACTATCATATTAATGATGGGTTCCCAACCATCTCCTGGTTTTATAGGAATAGAAGCTTTATGTTTCATCTTTTCTTCTTTAATCTTTATGAGAGCATCAGTAATGTGTTTTGTAAAAGCCATGTTCATAGCACTAGCATTAGGACTTAATAACTTCAGAGATATTGCAACCATCAAGATCAAAATCAAAATTATCATCTAAAGTAGTAGAACTATTACTAGCCTCAACACTAGTGGTGGTGATAGTAGAAACACTAATGTTTCTAGCAATTTCATCTTTTCTTTCCCACTTAGCATGTAATTCAGCTAATAGTCTAACATTTTCATCAATTGTTACTTATATAGCATTAGTAGTTGCAAAGGGATTATCATTAGTTTTAGGTTTAGCAGCCATTTTATTCAAAGAAGATTGAGCTTCAGCCAAAGATGCTATATTTCTTTCAGCATTAGAGAGTTTTTCCTCAATAGTTTTATTGAAAGCAGTTTGCTTACTAATAAAGTCTTTAAGCATAACTTCAAGTTCAGAGGGAGCACTCCTATTATTGTTGTAGGAACTTCCATAAGCATTACCATTGTTGGGAGGATATGGCTTATAATTATTGTTACCAAAATTATTCCTATAAGCATTATTGCCAAAGTTGTTATTTCTTATGAAGTTCACATCAACTTGCTCTTCTTGAGCAACCAAAGAAGCTAAAGGGACATTATTTGGATCAATATGGGCTTTACCATTAACAAGCATAGACATAATAATATCAATATTATCACTCAAGGAGGAAGTTTCCTCAATAGAATTTACCTTCCTACCTTGTGGAGCTCTCTCAGTATGCCATTTAGAATAATTAACCATCATATTGTCCAGAAGTTTTGTTGTAGCACCCAAAGTAATGGTCATAAAGGTATGTCCAACAGCAGAATCCAATAGGTTCCTTGAAGAATAGTTCAATCCTGCATAAAAAGTTTGGATGATCATCCAAGTAGTCAGTCCATGAGTGGGACAATTCTTTACCAAAGATTTCATTCTTTCCCAAGCTTGAGCAACATGCTCATTATTAGATTGTTTAAACTTCATTATTTCACTTTTCATAGATATAATCTTAGCAAGAGGATAGTATTTTCCAATAAAAGCATCTTTGCATTTAGTCCAAGAATCAATACTATTCCTAGTTAAGGAATTAAACCATTCTTTAGCTTTTCCTCTCAAAGAGAAAGGAAACAATTTCAGCTTAATAATATCACCATCTACATCCCTATGCTTTTGCATCTCACAAAGTTCAACAAAGTTATTTAGATGGGCAGCAGCATCTTCATTACCAATACCAGAAAAGTGTTCTCCTATAACAAGATTGAGTAAAGCAGGTTTTATCTCAAAGAAAGTATCTTTGGGCACAGGTGGAGCAATAGGTGTGCTCATAAAATCATTGGTGTTGGTGCTACTGAAGTCACACAACTTAGTGTTTTCAAGAGTAGTCATTTTTGTGTGTTTTCAAATAAGAAAGCAAACTAGTAAAACTATTTTTTGTGTGTTTTTGATAAAGAAACAAGAAAACAAAACAAAAAGAAACTAAGAAAAACAAAAACAACAAAGTAAAGAGATTGGTTATGAGGGACTCCCCTTGTGAAGATGTCCTTGACTCTCCGGCAACGGTGCCAGAAAAATGCTTGATGGATCGGTGTTGATGTAGAGCTTGTTGGGAACCCCAAGAGGAAGGTATGATGAGCACAGCAGCAAGTTTCCCTCAGTTATGAAACCAAGGTTTAATCAAAACAGTAGGAGCAAGGAAACACCCCAAAGGTGTTGCTAGTTGAGCCTTGGCAGGGTGCACTACCGGTGCTAGTAGCAACGTGGAGACCTGCACAACACAACCACAGAACTCTGTCCCCAACTTGCGATGAGGTTGTCAATCTCACCGTGTTTTGCTGAAAACAAAGGATTAAACGTATCGAATGGAAGGAAGTAATAGTTTGCAGAAAGTAAACACAAAGCAGTAAACAGTTTATAGATTATATGTAAAAGAAAAGGACCGGGATCCGTAGTTCACTAGAGGTGGCTCTCCTTAAGATAGATAACATGCTGGGTAAACAAATTACAGCGGGGCAATTGACAAACATCGAGAAAGCAATACATGCATATACTAATCATCTTGACTCCTTTGAGACTTGATTGGGCATTACAACATTATACATAGACCGCCATCCAACTGCATCTATGACTAATAATACACCTTCAGGTTATCATCCGAACCCCCTCCAGTATTAAGTTGCAAGCAACAGATTATTGCTTTACGAATTGCGTGTAATGTAAACAATACGATTCTTCTATGAACAAAGGATTGTTGTTTTCTCCCTAGTAGCAATACCACATCTAGTACCTTAGAGATTTCTGTCACTTCCCCAGATTACCAGAGGCATGAACCCACTATCGAGCATAAATACTAACTCTTGGAGTTGCTAGCGTCTACTTGGCCAAGATAGCTACTAACAACGGAAAGCATGCAATATCACAAATAAAAAATACATGATAGAATCAATAATCAATCTGAAATAGCATCTCAATATCCATCGGATCCCCGCAAACACAACATGCAAAATTACAAATAGATGATCTTGATCATGAACGTAGCTCACAAGATCTAGACATGAAAGCACAAAGGAGGAGAACCAGCCATCTAGCTACTACATGGATCCGTAGTCCAAGGATGAACTACTCACGCATCACACCGGAGGCTTGCATGGTGATGAAGAAGGCCTCCAGGGTGAATTCCCTTCTCCGGCAGGGTGCTGGGAAGAGCTTCAGATCCCTGTCGATCTAGGGATGGAGATGATGGCGGCTATAGACTCTTTCGTGGATTTTTTGATCGGGTACCTAGGGTTTTTGTCCCGAGGGCAATATATAGGCGGAAGGAGAGGCCGAGGGGGTGCCTGGGCTGGCCACACCACCCCCTGGTGCGGCCAGGCCGGGCCCGCGCGGCTAGGTGGTGTGGTGGTCCCCTGGCTCCTCTCCGTCTCGTATTCTGGCATCTGATGACTTCCGGAAAAATATGCACTTTGGATTTTGCCCCGTCCAATTCCGAGAATATTCATTTTCTGACTTTTCTGGAACCAAAAACAGCAGAAAACAGGCAGCTGGCACTGTGGCTCTTGTTAATAGGTTAGTCCAAGAAATCATATGAAAAGTACTCCAAAGTGTGGACAAAACACAAGAAAGTGGATAAAACCCAGCATGGATCATCAAAAATTTTAGATACATTTGCAATGTCTCACCTAACCAAAAGTGTTCTGTAATAATTCTAAACTCTACAAACCAAGTAGAATTGGATTTTGCAAATCACCAAATATGGAGGACCATGAAACTTATATCACCCTATTATGAACCACAAAGATTAATACCTTATAGTAAAATATATCTCACCCCTTTATGAGGCTAAGTATGAAAGGAATTCTCTACATATCATTCAATATTTTAAATTCTTGCCATAACTTTATCATGGTGGAACTAAGCACATTTCCATAAGATTTTCTTTAGAAGAAACAAATTCACAAAACCCTAGTTTTTATTTACTTTACTAAATAAAAGAACTTTTCATACACTCATGAATTTCGAAAAGATAAAGAAAAATAAAGAGAAGATTTAGTATAATGAATCTCTAAAACCATAATCCCTATTAGTATTTTCTAATGAAAGTAATTCTTTATATAATCATGAATAGTAAAAAAATACTAAAAACAAAAGTCCAAGGATACAAATAGATATATAAATGTTCAGTACATATTCACAAGTATCACCAACTAAATTTAAATTTTAAATAGATAAAGAAATATAAAATATAATAAAGGAAAGAATTAGAAACACAAAAAAATGCAGAGTAGACCAAATCTGGCCCGAGGCCCATTTCCTCTCGGCCTATCTACCGCCCACACCAGCCCAACAACCGCAGCCCAACACCAGTACCAGCCCAATAGTCTTTACCTCTCTGTATGACAAGTGGGGCCAGCAGAGGACCGCGGGTTGGGAAGTTAAATCACTCAGTTTTTTTTGCAAAATGCTGTCATCGTCACCGTGACGCACACAGGCAACTCGCTGGAGGATTACGCCGCCACTGGATGCGTATCACTAGCGTTAGTAGGAACCAAGCCCCCACATTCTCACCGTTGTCCTGGCCGAGGATAAGAACAACACCGAGACGTCTCCCGTCCGTCCTCATCCTCACTCCCATCCCTCTCTGAAGCTCTCTCTGCCTCCATCTCCCACATGGCCGAAACCCTAGCTCGTCGGTGGTCGTTGTTCCGGCCATGTCCGACCACCCCTCGCCTCGCTGAAGCCACCGCTAGAAGCGCCATCGTGGCCTTGTTCGACTAGGACCAAGCATAGGTGCTGGCGCACCATGAATCGGGAGGAATCGAGCGTTCCCTTTCGTCGGCCGCCGTGGCCATCACCGTGGATTCATCGTTGTCTGGCCACCTCACGCCTCCTCGACCTCTCCATCATCATCAGGGTGAGTCCGCCGTCCTCGGTAACCCCTCCAATCTCTCTCATGAGCTCCGTATCACCGTAGAGCCATAGTTCACCGTCGGTTGCCGCAGTAGGTGGTCACCAGAGTAGCTCCAGTGACCAAAAGTGGACGGCACCACCACTATTAGGTTCGCCTTGGACTACTCTATTGCGTAGCACCCTTAGTTTTGCCCCACGAGATCCAGATTGACCTGTCCTTGCTCGACAGTGAGCTCCGGCCATCGCTGACGTCACCTCGATGTCATGCTGATGTCACCCTTAGCCTAGTCAGCAGGTTTGACCCAGTCTTGCTCACGTGGCAACCGACATGGCCCTGACCCCACTGATCAGTGGCTGTGGCTAGGGTGTGTATCGGTATAAAATGTAATTCTTGTTTAGGAAATAGGTTAAATGTTATAAATTCAATTATAAATAAATTTCAGATATTTAATAAAATGATTAAATCTTATAAATTGAATAACTTTTCTTTTATAATTCAGAAAAATGTATATTATATATCAAAATGCTTAGAAAAATAAAATCTATAATTTAACTTTATTATCAAATATTATTGTGCTAACTATTTCAATAATTATTATTTAATAAAGATTTTATAAGTAATAATACTTTGAAAATTCATATTTTAATATTGGTAAATAAGAAAACTATAAATAATATACTAAAATTCTTGGAAAAATAAGAACTAAAATGTAAACTTATAAACTTAAAATATTATATCACTTAACTAATATTTATTATTTATTTAGTATTTATAAAGTGATAAAACTTGTAAAATCATATCTTATTATTTAAAAATCACAAAAATACTTATAATGTACCAAAATGATCACAAAAATAAATTCTTCACATCAAAAATGTCAAATATCACTTTTGAAGTAAAATAAAAGGTAAAGGTCTAATAAATCTTGTTTAAACCCTTTCCGTTTATTTTAATTCTTTGAAAATATATAAACCATTACTGTTGCCTTTGCCATTAATTGTTTAAAGTCTAAAAATGTAATAACAAGTTCAATTAATGTTTGATGAATTAAAATTTAAGTGTATTATAGTTTTGTCCATTATAAAATCATCAGAGTAGTATATTGCTTATCTAAAAGATATTATGCATCTATAAAATCATCAAAGAGGTTAACCACCAATTCTTTTACAAGTTGGGAAAACTATTCAATGGTTTAAACCAAGTTTTTAAGTAATTTAAGTAATGCCCTTTCTATGTTTATAAAAGGAAAGCATTAATAATAAAGTAACTCTACTCACTTATAACTTTAATAAAACACCACCTCATTCAAGTAATAATACTTAAATTCTAACTTTGTGGAATGTTAAGAAGTAAACCATCTACAATCCGATACCTTATTCAAAACATGTAAATCTCCACCACTTATCCAATGATTGTTTAATGTAGTATTGTTTTCCTCTTTAATAATCTTAGCTAATAAGAAAACCTTAAAGTGTTAGCCTTAAGTTTAAATACTTTTTACTTTGTAACGTAATATTTTCCTTGAAAGTTATTCCTTTAAGAAACATTAAAAGTATTCCTTAAACACTTCTTGAAAGCTCTAAGTGATTAATAATCATGCTTAAGAAATCTCTTAGATACCATGATCCATTTGAGTGCTTTAGTATTGCATGTTACTTGTTGTGTTTACATATTGTTTCACACACTCTCACAAGCCTTAATAAGAAGCACAAGTGTGACGCTGGTATAAAAGTGCAACACATTCCAAAGAACTCATCACAAACTTCAAACCCTAAATTCGATACGATTAGTCTAGGGATTCATGTTTATCAAATTGCATTACATTACTTATGCATAATTGCGTCATGCTTCTTTAAACATTAGTCCTTACCGGACCAATGATGCTATTTACAGAATTTGGATCTTCTATTGTCTTGAAGACCGTGATTGCATAATCTTGCAACTACAAAAGGCAAGTTCACAACTTGCTCATGTCCTTTGATTATTTTCTATCAAATGCTTGTAAATAAAATGTTGTCATCACCTGCATTTCAAAAAGGCCAGAAAACACTATTTTCATAATAATATGATTATGGATTATTTACCAAGGGGTAATGATCTACTAATACAGTTCCAGTGGTAAAGGAACATAATATCTAGGACTTAACAACCAATGTCGCCAGTGATTCTAGCGCCGTATATTACGCGTTAACCATGAGATTTGGAATGGGACGGAGAAGTCAGTTTTATCTTCTTCCTCTCGCATGCATCCAGATGGCTAGGTCGTGGCTGTTATCCTCGTAGCATGCATTTATTGGTAATTCGTAGAGGATATGCAGCATATGGGTGGGTGCCCTCGATGTCCCACGATAGTTCTGGCATCTGATGGTCTGTACTAACCATTGCCGTAATTCAAGACATGGGCATGGTGTACACCAAGGGGACACGCGGGGTCGCGAAGGGGGCAGTGATTGGCTTGGATCATCTACTAGGCCCCACACCATAGGAAGTGTGGACGGGAAAGATCGCCCGGTTGTGCAACAAGGATTTGGTCTGTCATGGGTAAAGTAACGCACCTCTGTAGAGTGTAAAAACTGTGGCATGTTACTCCCTGTTTCGGGAAGGAGCTACGAACGCGGCAGGAAAGGAACCCCATGAAGGTTCTGGCCAACCTATGAAGGCTGTCAGACATAGTTTTCAGAATAAAATTAACCTTTGAAGAAATGTTTACGAAAACCTGCTTTGTCTACGACCTATGGTCTGTGGCTGTAGAGATAGTGCATCATACACTCCTTTTTAGTGAACTTGCTAAGTACGCTCTCACTCAACCGTACCTTCTTAACCCTTTCTAGGTTCTAAGCCGTTGAAGATGACGACAACATCAATGTCTATCAAGAAACCATCATCGACATCTCAAGTTCTTCAATAAAGTCAACATATACATCAGCTGAAGTGAAGACAAAGTCTCTGTTTAGATAGGAATAGATACTCTAGCCATAAAACCTACTTCTGTGTAGTATTGCAATAGCAGCAATGGCAAGCCAAATAGTTTAGATACTAATCTTAGTTACTAGATAGTTTTGATTTATTATTTCTGGTTCTTCTTTGTAAGAAGTTCTTTCTCTCTCTTTAACCTAGAGTCATCTCTGGATCTTTTGTGAAGAGTCGAGTTGTAATCTATAGTCATGTCTTGGACCTGCTATGTTTCTGTTGTACCACTCGGAGGGATGTAATACTAGTGAATGGTGTTTCATCGGTGTTATGTCAATGACTATAGTGTACTACATCATGCAGTGGTATGCTGGGTCACCGCAGGGTGGGCCCCAAAGAACGACTGGGATTTGACCAGTCATGCATGATCTTTGATTTAACTGCGTCTCCTTGATTCCCGCGCGTAGTGGGGAACATGCAGCAACGGTTCGATATTACCATCACCACGTGTCTTCATTGATGCGTTTCGCGTGTAGAGGGTAAAGTTATTCGAGCCGTTGGATGATATCCCTAGGTGCTTAAGTAGGGTTTTAGGGTGCGGTAATTTTCGCACTTGTTCTTCTTCCTCCTGGCGCACCATTGGCATTTACATTCCTTTTCGCTGCCTCGCGCCCATTGCTCTCCCTGTGCTGGGCGTGCTCAAGGAATTTCCCAGTTACTTCCTCCGATCTATCCACTACCATAGTATGGGGAAGAAGAAGGGAGGTGCTACTACTGGATCTGCTGCTATCGCTGCTGCAACAAAGAAGAAGGGTGTGGGTGCTGCCAGGTCCGACACTACCGCTGCCTCCAAGAAGAAGGGTCCGGGAACCCACGTGAGCAACAGGTCATGGTGGTGGACCTCGCTGAAGGAGCATGAGCTCCACACTCATCGCCACGACGGCCTGTTGCCCGCCGATGCAGCAGATATCAGGATGCCAGGGCCAGAGGTAATCCCTAATCCTCCTGTCGTATTTTGGGTGATGTTTTTGGCCTTCATCCTTCATGATCTTTCTCTCCCCCTCCACAAATTTGTGCGAGGGTTGTTGTGTTTTTGTGGGATCCAGCTACATCAGCTGACCCCAAACTCCATCCTACACATCGTGTGCTACATTACCCTCTGCGAGTGCTAGATCGGAATCGAGTCACACTTCGGCCTCTTCAAGAAGCTGTACAAGCTGAAGCAGCAGTCAGGTTCTAGCTCAGTTGTGTATGATATTGGCGGCTACGGGATCTTCATGGACACCAAGGTCCAATACTTCAGCCTCAAAAGCGTCGAGTCCGTCCAAGGATGGAGGGAGAAGTGGTTCTACATTCGTGATCAACATGTTGATGGCGAACGGTATGGACTTTCTCCTTTTGATCCCAAAGCTGAGCTGTGGAGGAAGAGGTCCTGGAAGAATGTTGTGATGCCGGCCGAGGCAGAGGAAGTCGAAGTCTTGTACAAGGGTGTCTATGACCTCCAGCTTATCCCCGAACAAGAAATCGAAGGCATCGACCTTATTCGCACATTCTTGTAGCGTCGGGTGCAGCCTCTGTAGGCTAGGGAGCATCGGATGTTCCTCTGGACCGATGGCAATGATGTCACTCGCGTCTCCAAGCAGGACATCTCTTTAGGCGAGGTTGACAAAAGGGTCAGGTCGATAACAAATAGACTACTAAGGAGAAGCTTCCTGGCGATTCCACCGTCCTTCCCTTCCGCGCGAGTGACCCTCCTCCTGAGGTAATTTTGTCATTGTTTTTGGCTGCTTGTTATTTTGCCCGTAAGGCTTGCCTTGATTGTAATTTGCTACTCATATTAGTCATGGAAAGTGGCGGCATCGCTACCAACTCAGCCGGAGAAAGTTCTGCCCGCCGAGGCTGAAGAGGATGATGAATCAGGGTCGATTGTTCCTGCATAGGAAATCCCTAATTGTAGCGAGGGCGACACCCGCAAGCGTTCCCGGAGCGAGGAATCTAACGCGTCTACGCCAGAGGCGCCGAAGGATACCTCGCCTGAGGTAGGTGCCGCTAGCCCGATTCCGGCAGTTCCTGTCCAAAGCGTGGCTCTGCCGCCGCTGAAGAAGCTGAAGGAGCTACTGGAATTGGAGGAGGACTTTGAACTCGATAGATTCGACAGGTAAGTCTCATACTTCGCTGATGTCTTGGATTGCATGCCTTGCGGGCTTCTTATGTGTAATGTTCTTCTGGTGCTTCTCTGTAGTGTGACCACATCATCATCATCATCAGATGACTACCAGTTCCTAGGGGACACCAAAGTCATGGACTCCAAAAATGCGGATGCGAAGGGATCAACACCGTCCTCGAACGTAGCGGCCAACTCCAGCCAGAGTTCCTTAAGCTTGCCCCACTCAGGGCAACTTAGGGTTCTTGTGTGGATGCCCACCAAGAGAATACTTTTGGAGTCTTCGGGTGATCATGTAAGTGTTCATGAGATTTTGCATTTGTCATTTTTGTTTGGAATCGAAACTTTTCAATGACATATGTTATCTTGTACAACCCATCCTGCAGGAGGCTGTTTGCTTAGGTGAAAAAATCGTGACCCTGGGTCAGTAGCATGCACAACTATACGCCGACAACCAGCAGCTGCAGATTAAGCCGGTCATCTTGTCCTATACCACTAAATCTTCATTTTATTTGGATTTTGACATGTTTCCCTTGTTCTTCAGAGGCAAATAATGACCTGCTTCGTCAGGTGACTTCCCTTGATAAGGGTTTGCATGCGGCAGAGACCAAACGAGATGAGGCACTCGAAGCCCTCGAGCGCCTCAAATAGGAGTTGAAGAAGCACGAGGACAAGCTGATAGCCACCACAGCCGATAGAGAAAAGGGGTTCACAAAACAACTTTTCTCTATCGCACAAGCGCTCTCGGGTATGTGTACATCTGATGTTTGTCGTTGTGCTTGTATTTTTCTTTTTGATCATGCTTGCTGACTTGATGGAATGCGATTCCAGATATTGTTGGTGTTGGTTTCGACCGCTAGGCACTGAACCGTGGGGATGCCTTGCTCGATTCTATGACCGCGGTCGAAGATCGCGGTGCCTCCGCTCAAGACACTCTCAAGAAGTCCAAAGGTGTTCTAGGGCTCCTTCGTGAAGAGATGCTCCCCAAGGCCAAGCTAGTTGAAGATCTTAATGGCTTGGTCGAGACCTTAGTGGGTGGCGTGCTAGTGAATTTCAAGAACACACAGAAGGGAGTCGGTGCATCCATGGATTTGGCGATGGCACAAGCCTGCGGTGCCAATCTAGACGTCAGCCGAATAACCTCGAGGATGCCAACGACCGCGGTAGGCCATGAGGTAGTTTTCGCTCCCTTTGCTGCTAGCTGCCATAAATATGGGTCAGGGCTCATAGAGACACTCGTGAAGTACTCTGTGGAGCGAATACGGCTGAAGGCGGTGAAGGCCACGATGTCTAGGGCCACCACCATCGTGAAAGCCACGGCGTCCGAGGCCATGGCAGCAAAGGCCGCGACATCGGGGGCCGCCACGGAGTCATCGAAGCCCGAGGGTGCTGAAGCATAGGCGTAGCCATCCTTATTGCTTCCTTTTGTAGCTGCATGAAGAATTGTGGCTTTGTCTTGAATTATTTATGTGGGGATTCTCCTGTTCAAACTTGGTGCTATTCTGGATGTATAAATTATCTCTGTGCTTGCGCTATTCGAATTCCCTATGTAGTGTCGCTTATTCTTCCAATTCTTCTGCCTGGCTAGGGACCTTTGAGCGGTTCGCAAGATGTGCCTTCTACTGATGTGCTTGGCGAACCCTCCTGTCTGGGGGATGATCCCCAGGTAACCCAACCGGACAAGAAACCAAGCAATCGGATCGCGTCCGGCTGACCAGGTGCAGCCGGACAGGGCAAGACAGGCCGGCTATCACACGGTAGCCGGATCAGCAAGAAGTAGCCAGCTACAGCGACTTAGCCGGACCCAATAAGTGAGACAGGACGACATGTGTATCAGTGCACGGTACGCCCTATATGATGACAAGACTAGCAACCACCCGGCCATACCGAAGACTTCGCGGGGATGACACAGGAACAGTGGCCCGATGCTGACGACGGGCTCGCACGGCGCCCACTGTGCCTACGAAAGCCATACCGCTCATACTCCAATGAGACATACCATGCCGGACACTATAGATGACCAGTCGGCTAGGACCCGCATGTGGGGCCCACCAGTCGGATTGGCCAGTGAGACCGTTGCCTCTCTGCCTATATAAGGAGAGGCAAGGCCTCAGTAGAAAGGGTTGGTCTCATTGCATTTAAGGCAGTAGCTAGAGAATACAGGTCAAGGAGCACGTGTAGTTCGTGTATCCCTGATAGTTAGATTCGGCAGGAGTAGGGGCTTTACCTCATCACGAGGGCCCCAAACCTAGGTACTTCTTGCGTCCAGCTACGCTTCCTTGTATCCAATCCCGCCTGCGAACGCCGTCGATAGCTTCCCTGCTAGTCCCCACACCTCTATCTAACCTCCTTAGGTACTGTCGTTCCCAATACAACGATAGTTGGCGCCCACCGTGGGGCTAGATGGCTTCGACCGGAGTCACGTTCCGCACGGGACCCTGCACTTTAGCCGGTGAGCGCGTGGCCTCTGGCCTGGTGCTCACGCTTGGCAAATTCGACCGCGTCATCGACAACGCTTCCTGCTTCGCTGGAACCTCCTTCCCGGCAAATGGCACCGTCCTACTATTCGGCGACCTCCCTATCTACGTCGCCACCGTTCCGGAGCATTTCCCCAGGGAAATCGTCTCTGTCGCGGAGCTGCCGCATCCGGGCGGTAGCACCTCCGTCGCATCCTGCGGCGTGGAGGTCATGATGGCCGGCTCCAGCTCTCACGCCCACCAGCCGAGGGAGTGAGGCGCGGACGAGGTTGGGACTTCTGCCCCTCCGCAGCCTCGGAACCCGGTGGAGGATGCCATTGATCGGCTCCAGACGCCGGTCAACCTCGGGGATAACCCGGAGGAGAAGGAGGCCAACTTCGCCATGGAGAGACAGATCCTCCTCCAGGAGGCCATGGAGCTAGCAGCAGCCCGCAAGCAACTCGAGATCACCCGACGCGAGTACGACCACACGCACGGCTTCACTCTGGCTACCGCGGAGCCGAGCCGGCGCGGCCAGGTGCGGCGCTGGGGCGACGAGCTAGGCGGTAGGATGGAAAAGGATGGGGAGCCGGATCCCGCACCCGCCCTCATCCGGCCCACCTACAGCACGCCCATCAAGAACCTGCGCGCGGCACGGCCCGCGGCAGAGGAACTGCCCAGTCTGGAGGGTGAGGAGCGAGCCCGCCAGCACGCTCGCGTGCAGGAGCTCCTACGCATCGCGGACGAGCAGGCCGACGCCAACCGACAGATGCAGGAGGACCCTAGCTACGCCAGGGGGAGCAAGCTGCCTGCCAACAGCAGGGGCGCGCCGCGCAACACCTAGTAGGTGTCCTCCCCTCGGTCGGCTAAGGCCTGCAGCAGGCGTCGCAGCTCTGGCAATAGGGGCCAGCCGCGCTAGGAGCAGACAGTGAATAGCAACTCGCCGCCTCCCCCTCCACCAACCGGGGCACCCAGACCCGCCGGCTCCCGTCTCTCGGGCCGGGTGGGAGCGCCCAACCCGGATTGTCCAGATGCCCGCGATCGCATCGAGCTCCTCGCTCAAGCGCGTGTCACGGAGGAGGAAGATTCTACCGGCCCGGTTTGTTTCGGACCCTGCATCCGGAACGAGCCGTTTCCGGATAAGTTCTCCCTGCCCAGGGGCACCCCCAAGTACGACAGCAGCATGAAACCGGAAGATTGGCTGACCGACTATACTATGGCAGTCGGCATCGCCCATGGGAACAAGCGCACAACTGTGTGCTATGTCCCCCTCATGCTAACCGGGTCGGCAAGAACGTGGCTCAACATCCTTGCGCCCAATAGCATCAACGTCTGGCCAGACTTCGAGAAAGTATTCGTCCGCAACTTCAATGACATGTACAAGCGTCCGGGGCGCCCACGCGACCTGGCCTTGTGCGTCCAAGGTGACCGTGAGACCGACCGCGAGTACCTCGCCAAGTGGACGGAGCTGCGCAACACCTGTGAGGGCATCCTGGAGAGCCAGGCCATCGGCTTCTTCATCGAGGGTTGCCAAGAAGGCACCATGCTTCGCCACCGGCTACTGTGTGACGAGCCGAAAACCATGGCGGAGCTCATGACGGTTGCGGACCAGTATGCCATGGCGGATGCCGCCATGAAGAAGCCCCTCCGAGTAAATGCTGACGGGCGTCCGACTCCTATGGAGCCGGCTCGCGACCTTCCAGGCAATCCGACTGGTGAAGCCGGATCCTCCAGGCGCCACGACAACGACAACCGGTTCCACGGGGACCGCCAAGCCGAGCAACAGAAGCCCCGCTACCACGCGCGACAGGTCAATGCTGTGGAGGGTGCGCCCGACGCACCGGCTAATGACGCAAGGAGGCAGAAGCCACGACTCACCTTCGACCAGATGTTTGACGACCCGTGCAAGTGGCACAGTGGTCCCTTCAAACCGGCTACGCACACCACTCAGAATTGCAGCTGGACCCGCCAGCTAAAGGACCAGGGCAACCAGCCCCGTCTCCCCCTCCCCCTCCGGGCGGACCCCCCCCACCGGCTAGGGGAGCCGGTAATGATGGTAACGGCGGCAAAGGCGGCAACAACAACAACGGCTACCCACAGCCGCACGCCGCGTACCACATCTTCGAGACGGAGCAGGATGACAAGCACAGCCGCAGGCGACGCTCCAAGGAGGTCAATGCCATCGTCTCTCGGTCCCCTAGTACCTGAACTGGTCGGAAACCCCCATCACCTGGAGCCGTGCAGATCAGCCGGAGCAGCTGCCGACTCCCGGGGGCTACGCCATGGTGCTCGACCCCCTCATCGTCTCCAACGCGTGTACCTGCCGATTCTCGCGCGTCCTCATCGACGAAGACAGCAGCCTCAACCTCCTCTACCAGTCCTCGCTGGAGAAGCTGGGCATTCGCGAAAGCGACATGCGCCCGACTACCACAACGTTCCACGGCGTACTGCCGGGGCCAGCCTGCGCCCCGCTGGGGAAAATCCAGCTAGACGTCATCTTCGGGACCGAGGAGAACTTCCGCTGCGAACCAATCTGGTTCGAGGTAGTAAACCTGACGAGCTCCTACCATGCTCTCCTTGGGCGCCCCGCCCTCGCCAAGTTCATGGCCGTCCCCCACTACGCGTACCTCAAGACGAAGATGCCGGGACCCCGCGGCGTGATCACCGTCGCCGGCTGCTTCAGGCAGTCGATGGAGTGCGCCTCAGCCGGTTCCAAACTGGCAGAGGCCCTCATCATAGCCGAGGAGAAGCGCGTGATCATGCGCAACGTGGCCATGGCCTAGAAGGACATGCCGACTAGCAGCAAACTGGCTGGAGAAGGAACTTTCCAGCCAGCAAAGGAGACAAAAAGGATTCTGCTCGACCCCTCCGACCCGACTAAGTTTGTCACCATTGGTGCCGGCTTGGACAGCAAATAGGAAGGCGCGGTCATCGACTTCCTCTGTGAGAATCGGGACATCTTTGCATGGTCCCCCAAGGACATGCCGGGTGTGTCGAGGGAGTTCGCCAAGCACTCACTTCATGTGCGGGTGGATGCCAAGCCGGTCAAGCAACCTCTGCACCGTTTCGCGGAGGAGAAGAGGAAGATAATCGGGGACGAGATCACCTGGCTCCTTGCAGCCGGGTTCATCATGGAAGTGTACCACCCGAACTGGTTGGCGAGCCCAGTCCTGGTGCTAAAGAAGAACAAGACCTGGCGCATGTGTATCGACTACACCAGCCTGAAAAGGCGTGCCCGAAAGACCCCTTCGCCTTGCCCCGTATCGATCAAGTCATCGATTCCACGGCCGGCTGTGATTTGTTGTCTTTTCTAGATTGCTATTCCAGGTACAATCAGATCCGGCTAAACCCGGCTGATCAGATTAAGACATCATTTATCACCCCCTACGGGGCTTTCTGCTACGTAACCATGCCTTTCGGTCTAAAGAATGCAGGCGTTACCTACCAGCGCTGCATGCAGAAGTGCTTGCACTCACAGATAGGCCGAAACGTGCATGCTTATGTGGACGATGTGGTCATCAAGACTAAGGAGAAGCGCACACTCCTCGAGGATCTAGGAGAAACATTTGGCAACCTCCGCCAGTACCAGATGAAGCTGAACCCGGAGAAGTGCGTCTTCAGAGTACCATCCCGTCGGCTACTCGGTTTCCTCGTATCGCAACAAGGTATCGAGGCGAATCCAGAGAAGATCGCGGCCATCGAGAGGATGCAGCCGCCCAGGAACCTGCTTGGGGTCCAGAAGTTCACCGGATGTCTGGCCTCCCTCAGTCGTTTCATCAGCCGGCTGGGGTAGAAGGCACTCCCGTTGTACCAGCTGATGAAGAAGACTGACAAGTTCTCCTAGAATTCGCAAGTCGACACCACTTCTCACGACCTCAAGCGCATGCTATCCCCAGCGCCGGTTCTAGCCACGCTGGCTAGCAAGGAGCCGATGTTGCTCTATATAGCAGCCATCAGCCGGGTCGTTAGTGTCGGCCTGGTGGTGGAGCGCCCCGAGGAAAGCAAGGCTCAGCCGGTTCAGAGGCCCGTCTACTACCTCAGCGAGGTTCTCTCCCTCTCCAAGCAGAACTACCCCCACTACCAGAAGATGTGCTATGGCGTGTACCTGGCATGTAAGAAGCTCAAGCACTACTTCCAGGAGCACCCGATTAAGGTCGTGTGCACAACACCCCTTTCGTAAATCATCGGCAACAAGGACGCCACCGGCCGAGTCGCCAAGTGGGCCATTGAGCTAGCCGCCTACTCCATCCAGTACGAGCCCCGGCTCACGATCAAGTCGTAGGCTGGCAGACTTCCTCATCGACTGGGCTGAGACCTAGTATCTCCCACCGGTTCCGGATTCAGACCACTGGAAGATGCACTTCGACGGGTCGAAGATGCTCGGGGGCTTGGGAGCCGGCATCGTGCTCACCTCGCCCAAGGGAGACCGGCTAGAGTATGTGCTGCAGATCCACTTCAAGTCCTCCAACAACGTAGCTGAATACGAGGCACTGGCGCACGGACTCCGGTTAGCCAAGGAGATCGGTGTCAACCGGATCCTGTGCTTCGAATCTGGTGGTGCAACAAGTATCCCGAGAATGGGATGCCCGAGATGCAAACATGGCCCTCTACCGGTTCCACATCCAGAAGCTCAGCGCCTCCTACGACGGGTGCGAATTTCACCATGTCCCTCGCGTCAACAACGAGGCAGCCGATTCGCTTGCCAAAATCAGATCCATCAGGCAGCCAATCCTACTAGGGGTCTCTTTGGAGCACCTGCGCAAGCCCTCCATCAACTCATCGCCAGAATCAGACTCCATCACCTGGGCAGGAAGCGTTCCGGCTGGTGGAAAGACAGGAGCGGAGCCGGCAGAGCCACCAAAGAAGAAGACCCGCACCAATTCCGGCAAGGCAGTGCCCTCCGGCTCGCAAGACCCGGGGGCTGCCGATTCATCAAGCAGCTCAGGGGCTGCCGTCCCGGGTACGCCACCCGGACGACCCCCCGACATCCGTCAACTGGAGGACGGGAACGTCCTCGTCATTCGGGAAGTGCCATCCTGGGCACAACCCTTCATGAGCTACATCGCCAACAGAGAACTTCCGTATGACGAGGTGGAAGCCAGGCAAATCCGGCGCTGCGTGCACACGTACACCATCATAAATGGCGAACTGTACAAGCGTAGCGTATCCGGCATTTTCCAGAGATGTGTCGACGTAGACATGGGCTACCGGCTACTCAAGGACATCCACCAGGGCGAGTGCGGGCATCATGCTTCGTCAAGGGCGATAGTCGCCAAGGCATTCCGCCATGGTTTCTATTGGCCCACCGCCCTCGAGGATGCTGAGCAGCTGGTCCGCGCGTGCAATGGATGCCAGCGCTTCGGGCAGCTCAAGCACATGCCAACTTCGGTACTCAAGACCATATCGATCACCTGGCCCTTCGCGGTTTGGGGCCTCGACATGGTCGGTCCCTTCAAGCGGGCGCGCGCGGGTATGACCCATCTGCTGGTAGCGATGGACAAGTTCACGAAGTGGATCGAGGCTAAGCCCATCCAGAAGCTGGACGGGGCGACAGTCGTCACCTTCTTCACCGACATCATCAACCGATTCGGCTACCCCAACAGCATCATCACTGACAACGACACGAACTTCGCCAAGGGGGCCTTCGCCCGGTTCTGCAGCAACAAGGGCTTCCGGCTGGACCTCGCTTCCGTCGCGCACCCGCAGTCCAACGGGCAAGTGGAAAGGGCAAACGGCTTGGTGCTAGCCGGTATCAAGCCACGTCTCATGGAACCATTGGAGCGGTCCCCCGGATGCTGGATCGAGGAGCTTCCGGCTGTGTTGTGGAGCCTCCGCACCACGCCGAATAGATCAACCGGCTACACACCGTTCTTCCTGGTCTACGGATCGGAAGCCGTCCTCTCCGCGGGCATCGAATTCGACTCACCGTGCAAGCTCCTATCGACGAAAAGGCCAACCAGGAGGCGCGGGAGGACGGAGTGGACCTCCTGGAGGAGGCCCGTGAGCTAGCTCTGTCCAGGTCAGCCCTGTACCAGCAGCGACTACGTCGCTACCATTCAAGCCGGATCCGCCCAGTCGCGTTTCGCGAGGGCGACTTGGTTCTCCGGCTGGTGCAAGACACGAAGGGCATGCACAAGTTATCGCCACCCTGGGAGGGCCCCTTCATCATCATCCGGGCGCTGCCCAACGACTCCTACTACCTCATTGACACGCAGCAGCCGCGCAAGAACAAGATGGACAAATCAGACGAGGAAACAGAGCGTCCCTGGAATGTGGCCCTGCTGCGCCTGTTTTACACCTAGTCGCTAGACAGTGTATGTATCCCGCAAACCCTATGAATGAAAATGCGGACCCTACAAGAATCTCGGGGGCTCCTTGCTAGAAATGTGTTTTCCCATCTACTTTTCCGGTTCTGATTTTCCGGCTCCGGCAACCCCTACCCGTGGGCTTGCCGGCTGGCCCGGCCTGCTAAGTCAACAAACCGACCGAGTAGTGTGCGACGATGTTAGAGGCCCACTCTTCGTCTCAGCTACAGACTGCAACCCGGCTGTCCGGCTAGCAAGAGCAAAAGCCCAAGGCATCCCACACGAAAAACGAGGAGGAGATGTGACAGACCGGGCGTTCCAGTCTTGCAACTAGCTCAAATCAATCCGGCTACTAAGCCGTTAGTACCGTGCGCAATGTACTGTCAGCTCCCTTCGATTCCGACTGCAGACTGTAACCCGGCTGCCCGGCAAGGACGCAACGAAAACAACAGAGCACACGGGAAAGTGACCAAGTGTCTGGAGAGGCACAAGCCAGTTTTCAAAAAAACAAGCAGTTTTCCGGCTACAATTTGATAGACTAACCTATTAACCTGTGAGGATGTATGTGTATGTATATGTATATTCTTGCCCGACTACCTCGAGTCGGAATTCAGGAAAAGGGAAGAAGATTCGAAGTCCTTGCCTTCATCAAGCGCTCCGAATCTCGGGGGCTACACCCACTGGGTGCGCTCGCGCGCCCCCAGTGGAATCTTGTAGTTCCTGACCGGCTAAGGGCGTTTAGCCGGCCGTTTGGAGCCCATGTGAGGGCAAGGGCAGGAGAAAGAGAAGACAAGGAAGATCCGAAGAACCTGGCTACGCCAGTTACTCCAAATCTCGGGGGCTACACCCAGTGGGTGCGCTCGCGCGTCCCCACTAGAATGTTAGTTCCCCCGGCTGAAGGCATTTAGCCGGCGAAAGCAGCCGACTAAGACGAGTCTAGTCGGATAAAGTTAGAAGACGTGAGAAAAATAAGGAAGATTCGAAGCACCTGGCTGTGCCAGCTACTATGAATCTCGGGGGCTACACCCAGTGGGTGCGCTAGCGTGCCCCCACTGGAGGTGCAGTTCCTCCGGCTAAAGGTGTGAAGCCGGAGGAAGCAAGCCGGATAAAGTCAATCAGCAAAATATTGAAAGAAAACTCGAAACGCACAAGTTAAAGGAAACTCAAGAGTTCAATATTAACAAACAAAAAGGAGGCGAAGCTCCCATAAGTTACCCGACATCAGAGATAGCCGGTACAGACAGACAAGTTTCACACATAACAAAAGCAAGACAAATACACCCGGCATCCCGGGGCAGTAGCTAAGCGGCAGGACCCTTGCCGTGAGGAGCATCTTGACCTGCAGAGGCTTCATGCGTAGGAGGAGGCGCGGAGCTCGATCCGGTTCCTGTGCCCGCAGGCGGCGGCATCGGGCCTTCCGCATCAGGAGTGCCGACAGACTTCGAGTCGGTGAGCACCTCGTCGGGGTCCACGTAGTCAGCATCTTGATGGCAGACCCGCGGAGCTCCGGATGGGCTTGGCGGATGACGGCAAGGTCGGCGCCGACACGGAAGCCTCCGTCGATCTTCTCGACGCGGGCATCCTTGTACCAGGAGAGCATGAGGGCCAGAGCCATATCCACTTCGGCTCGCGCCGCCAAGTCCCGCAGCCGGTCCACCGCAGCCGGCACCTCTCCCACCTTTGCAGCCAGCTGAGCGATCGTCTCCGGAACCGGAACCTCTGGCCACACGAAGGAGAAGACGTCCTGCGCCGCTTGGCGAAGCTTGGCAGCCTCTTCGCCAAGCAGGATGACGAGCTCCTGAGCTGTCGGCTGTGCTCCCGGCCAGTTCTCCTGTAGTCAGTTGTAGGCCAGCATGTCTATGCCGGGATAAAAAGCTGTCAGAAAAAAGAGTCAGATCCGGCTACCGGATCCGGAAAGAAAAGAAGGCGGAAAAGGGGGAACTTACCCTTAGCCGTGTGGCCAACCTGCATCAGCTCCTCCACCAGAGCCTTCTCCTTCGCCGCCAGCCGTTTGATCTCCTTCTCTTGGTCCTTGTTCTGGGCCTCGAGAAGGTTGAAGGCCTCGATCCGGCTGGCGAGGGAGGCGTTGCGCTCCTTGATGGTGGCCTCCGAGCCGTCTACCCTCGCGTGCCAATCCTTATTCTGCAGCCGCAGAGTAGAATTGGACTTGCTCAGTCGGTCGTTCGTTCTCTTCAAGCGATCGATCTTGCGCTGAGCGCACACGAGGATGGCTGCAACCAAGCCGGCTATCAGTAAAAAAAGAGAGAGAGAGAGCAAGACATCCACGAAGCGAACTTACTCTGGGAGGTCCCGTTGGCAGCAGCAAGCTTCTGCTCCAGGGTCCGGTTCCCACCGGCTGCGGCCTCCAGCAGCCGGATCTCCTTCACCGCTAGTTCAAGGGTGGCGGCGAGATCTGTCAGCGAGGCGGCGGAGGAGGCGTCTTCATCCACGGTGTTGGCGGCCAAGGATTCCTTCGCGGAAACCACTGTCGTCCTCCACTCCTCCCTCGGCTCCTCGTTGGAGTTTTCATCACTGACAACTACGAGCTCCTTGCCGGCAGCGCCCCCCCTCCCGCGCGCCCGCTGAAGATCCATCCGGCTGCGAGGACTCCGCCTCTGGCTGAGGACCCCCCGATCCGACTGGGGCAGCCGGTTTAGCTCGAGGGGGAGACGGAGGCGGCACTTCAGAAGAAGGGGGACGCTGGCTGATGTAGTCAGAGCATGGGGCGGCGACCCAGTTGGAGCTCGAGCCGGGATCGCGGCTCTAAAAGAAACCAACATGCTAAGAAGGAGAAGAAGGCAAAGGCAAATAAACCAAAGTCAGGAAGGAAGGAAAAAGAAGCATGCGGAAAACACCGAAAGAAAAGTGGGAGAAGGGACGTACCCCGGCACAACTAGGGGCGGCCCCTTCTTCCGGCCAAGGCGGCTCGGCGGCAGGGTGCTGGACCGGCTCCTCTTGGGAGCCGGCTCCTCCATTGCAGGCCAGCAGGAGCTGGAATGGCTGGAGCCGCTCCTGCTTGCCTCGCCGTCCGTCGCGGAGCGCATCACCAGATCGATGGTCGGCGCGGCCTCCTCCTCCTCGTGAACCTCCACGTGGGGGTCGGCAGCCGTCTCGTCATTCCGGCTAGGAAAGGCATCGCCATCCCCGTCCAACTCCTCGTCGGACCGCCGAGCGCGCGGCTCAGGCAAGTCAGGCGTGAACTCCTCAAGGGGAGCCTCACCCTCCTCGCGAAGGATGCAAGCGAAGATCTGCCGAATACAAGAAGTCAGCCGGACAGAACAAGAAAAACGCAGGAAGAACAAATGAAGTTTCCGGCTATAAGAACTTACCCGGGGCGCGTGGTTCTCCCGGCTGTAGGGCGCCAGACTGAACTTCCAGTTCTCTGGCAGTCGCTCCTTGGTGATCGTCCACACCCACTCCTTCAAGTTGTGGTAGCGGGGATCGCGGCGCGACAGCCGGGTCGGGTCCAGCCGGCCGGAGTAGTAGCACATCTTGTGCGCCCGCTGCTGCATTGGCATCATCAGCCGGGACATCCAGCTGAGGGTGATGTCCAGGCCGGTTAGCCGGCAGGTGACAAGGGAGCGCATGCGCTGCAGCATCGCGTCCGTCTCCGACTTGTCACCATGGATCTTCAGCTCCCAGTTTTGCCGGCTGGACTCGACATCCTGGAAAGCCGGAAGATTGATCCAGTCGATGTTGGTGACGTTGTTGACGTAGAAGTACGACTGCTGCCATAGCCGTACCATGTCCTGAAACAAGAACTTGGGGTAGCCGGATTGGGCGCGGGAGTAGATGGAGGCGCCGCCGCAGACGACTAGCGGCCCCTTCGTGTACTGCACCTGCGGCCGGACTCGGAAGAGCCGGCAGAAGAGCCCGAGATCCGGCAGGATCCCGAGGTAGCTCTCGCAGAAAGCCATGAAGTGCGCCAACGTCCCGATTGCGTTGGCGCCGAGATGGTGGAGGCGAAGATCGAAGAACGCCAGAAATGTCAGGAAGAAGGGGTGCAACGGCAAGGCAAACCCGTGCGCCAGATGGGAGAGGAAGATGCCGCGCTCCCCCTCCGCTGGGTGTGGCGACACCTCTCCCGCCGGTGCCAACCGCACCGCCACCTCCTCCTCCGACGGGAGAACACGAGTGGCGCGGTACTTCTGGATGTGGTCCTCCGTGACGGAGGAGCCACACCAACCTCCGCGGTCGGCTGCCATCTCCGGCTGACAGGGAGGCGCGGCGGCGAAGGAGTGACGGTGGCCCGTACCGCCGATGATGAAAAGCGGGCGGTGCAGCGGGCTACGGCGACAGCAGAGCAAGGGCGCAAAGGGAAAGAGCGCACTGGGGAAGGGGAAACTGCAGCGGGGAGCGAAGGAAGAGAACTGCCTCCCCCGCGGCGTCCCTTTAAAGGGCCGGAAGCACAACCGTCAACAACACCACGTGTCGCGCATCTGGACGACCCTCACCCCAACCGTCGCCTAGATCCTCTGTGCCACGGTGGGATGCACAGAAGATCTCAGAGCGAGAACCGAAGCGCCGGGTAGCGGTTTCCCGAGGCGACGTGCGACAGGACGTTACGCTGCCCACCGCAGTGCAATGATGGCGCGTGCGCGCGTGGCCAGCGTCAGCACTAACGTCACGGGTTGCGCAACCGCCAGGCGTAGCCGGACACAAATTCAAAACCAAGAGGGAGCGCGTGCACATTTCGCCCAAGGGCGGAATCCACACGCGCTCGGGGGCTAGTGTCAGGGGGATGGTCCCTAGGTACCCCAACCGGACAAGAAACCAAGCAATCAGATCGCGTCCGGCTGACCAGGTGCAGCCGGACAGGGCAAGACAGGTCGGCTATCATACGGTAGCCGAATCAGCAAGAAGTAGCCGGCTACGGCGACGTAGCCAGACCCAATCAGTGAGACAGGACGACGTGTGTATCAGTGCACGGTACGCCCTGTACGATGACAAGACTGGCAACCACCCGGCCATACCGAAGACTTCGCGGGGATGACGCAGGATCAGTGGCTCGATGCTGACGACGGGCTCGCATGACGCCTACTGTGCCTACGACAGCCATACCGCTCATACTCCAATGAGACATACCATGCCGGACATTGTAGATGACCAGCCGGCTGGGACCCGCATGTGGGGCCCGCTAGTCGGATTGGCCAGTGAGACCGTTGCCTCTCTGCCTATATAAGGAGAGGCAAGGCCTCAGTAGAAAGGGTTGGTCTCATTGCATTTAAGGCAGTAGCTAGAGAATACAGCTCAAGGAGCACTTGTAGTTCGTGTATCCCTGATAGTCAGATTCGGCAGGAGTAGGGGCTTTACCTCATCACGAGGGCCCCGAACCTGGGTACTTCTTTCGTCCAGCTACGCTTGCTTGTATCCAATCCCGCCTGCGGACGCCATCGATAGCTTCCCTGCTAGTCCCCACACCTCTATCTAACCTCCTTAGGTACTGTCATTCCCAATACAACGACACCTCCTCTGGTGAACCTATGGCGCAGCCACGTTTGAAGGTGGAGGAGCTGTTGCTTTTGTCTCGACCGCGTGACCGTGTGAAGCACTTAGAGCGAGAAGCACCGGTCATCCGTGGTATTGCCGATGTTTGGAAGTTGAAGGAAGAAAAAGCTTTGGAGCAGGAAGCTTATATTCTTCGCGAGGTGGCCCAAGTAAATGAGCAGTTGCAGTGTGGGTGTTTGCTTGACTGCTTTTCTCTTGTTATTTTGCGTAGCCGATGTGTTGACTAATATGTTTGTTATTTGTAGTTGTCAATCTCATTCCACAGGAAGAGAGGGACCGCATCAGCATTCGACTGAGCTGCTTGACTCAGGATCAGCTGGAAGCTAGTGGATTCTTTTGGACCAACCGGGATTGTGCGGTCGTGCTGGCGACGCTGCAAGCGTGTCGCAAGTACTGCATTTTCTGAAGAAAGCGCAGTCGTGCCTGAAGCATATCTTCTAGGCAATGTTTCCGTTGGATGCTGCACTTCAAGCCTATTGGTCGTGATGCGGAAATTTCAGAGTGCTAATGCAGTACGCGAGTGCGTGCATCATCAGCTTGTTACAGGTGCCAAGGCTGCGTTGGCGCTTGTGCGCATGCAACGACCTGACATAGATCTGGATGTTGTTGCTGTAGGACCACCGCCGCCACTTGCAGGGATGGCGTGGAACATGGTGCCCCACTATCGAGCGATTGACCGGCCAGCCGAGGATATTGTGAACTTGTTTGACGAGCGCACTAATGTCCTTCTTTCGCGTCAGTAGAATAGCTATTAACCTGCACAAGATGTATAAGTGTTGTTAAAAATTCATAGTTGTTTCAACTGGGTGTTGATATATATGTTTGTATGTAAAGATGTTAGCTAATTTTGTTTCACGAGTGTGCAATTCCTTTTTGTTAGCCTGACACTTGCAAATCTCATCTCCTTGCCAGCCTGCTAGTTGCATTGCAACTGGGTTGGTTTTATCAAGGGTTCGATTGGCAGTTTTGTTAGTTGCTCAGGTCATTGCTTTATGATTTTGTATGTGATGAGGCTGTCAGGGAGGCGCAACCCCTGAGCGCAGAAATAGCAATGGAAGTAAATGAAACAAGATACAAAGTTGGAGGCACTCGAAGCCCTCGAGCGCCTTAAACAGGAGTCAAAGAAGCACGAGGACGACCTGATAGCCCCGCAGCCGATAGAGAAAAGGGGTTCACAAAACAACTTTTATCTGTCGCACAAGCTCTCTTGGGTATGTGTACATCTGATGTTTGTCGTTGTGCTTGTATTTTTCTTTTTGATCATGCTTGATGACTTGATGGAATGCGATTCCAGATATTGTTGGTGTTGGTTTCGACCGCCAGGCACTGAACCGTGGGGATGCCTTGATCGATTCTATAACCGCGGTCGAAGATCGTGGTGCCTCTGCTCAAGACACTCTCAAGAAGGCCAAAGGTGTTCTAGGGCTCCTTCATGAAGAGATGCTCCCCAAGGCCAAGCTAGTTGAAGATCTTAATGGCTTGGTCGAGACCTTAGTGGGTGGCGTGCCAGTGAATTTCAAGAACACACAGAAGGGAGTCGGTGCGTCCATGGGTTGGCGATGGCACAAGCCTGCGGTGCCAATCTAGACGTCAGCCGAATAACCTCAAGGATGCCAACGACCGCGGTAGGCTATGAGGTAGTTTTCGCTCCCTTTGCTACTAGCTGCCATAACTATGGGTCACGGCTCATAGAGACACTCGTGAAGTACTCTGTGGAGCGAATATAGCTGACGGCGACGAAGGCCACGATGTCTAGGGCCACCACCATCGCGAAAGCCACGACGTCCGAGGCCATGGCAGCAAAAGCCACGACATCGCGGGCCGCCATAGAGTCATCGAAGCCCGAGGGTGCTGAAGCATAGGCGTAGCCATCCTTATTGCTTCCTTTTGTAGCTGCATGAAGAATTTTGGATTTGTCTTGAATTATTTATGTGGGGATTCTCCTGTTAAAACTTGGTGCTATTCTGGATGTATAAATTATCTCTGTGCTTGCGCTATTCGAATTCCCTATGTAGTGTTGCTTATTCTTCCAATTCTTCTTCCTGGCTAGGGCCCTTTGAGCTGTTCGCAAGATGTGCCTTCTACTGATGCGCTTGGCGAACCCTCCTCTGGTGAACCTATGGCACAACCACGTTTGAAGGTGGAGGAGCTGTCGCTTTTGTCTCGACCGCGCGACCGTGTGAAGCACTTAGAGCGAGAAGCACCGGTCATCCGTGGTATTGCCGATGTCTGGAAGTTGAAGGAAGAAAAAGCTTTGGAGCGGGAAGCTTATATTCTTCGCGAGGTGGCCCAAGTAAACAAGCAGTTGCAGTGTGGGTGTTTGCACGACTGCTTTTCTCTTGTTATTTCATGTAGCCGGTGTGTTGACTAATATGTTTGTTATTTGTAGTTGTCAATCTCATTCCACAGGAAGAGAGGGACGACATCAGCATTCGACTGAGCTACTTGACTCAGGATCAGCTGGAAGCTAGTGGATTCTTTTCGACCAACCGGGATTGTGTGGTCGTGCTGGCGACATTGCAAGCGTGTCGCAAGTACTGCATTTTCTGAAGAAAGCGTAGTCATGCCTGAAGCATATCTTCTAGGCAATGTTTCCGTTGGATGCTGCACCCTCAAGCCTATTGGTCGTGATGCGGAAATTTCAGAGTGCTAATGCAGTACGCGAGTGCGTGCATCATCAGCTTGTTACAGGTGCCAAGGCTACGTGGGCGCTTGTGCGCATGCAACGACCTGACGTAGATCTGGATGTTGTTGCTGTAGGACCACCACCGCCACTTGCAGGGATGGCGTGGAACATGGTGCCCCACTATCGAGCGATTGACCGGCCAGCCGAGGATATTGTGAACTTGTTTGACGAGCGCACTAATGTCCTTCTTTCGTGTCAGTAGAATAGCTATTAACCTGCATAGGATGTATAAGTGTTGTTAAAAATTTATAGTTGTTTCAAGTGGGTGTTGATACATATGTTTGTATGCAAAGCTGTTAGCTAATTTTGTTTCACGAGTGTGCAATTCCTTTTTGTTATCCTAACACTTGCAAATCTCATCTCCTTGCCAGCCTGCTAGTTCCATTGCAACTGGGTTGGTTTTATCAAGGGTTCGATTGGCAGTTTTGTTAGTTGCTCAGGTCATTGCTTTATGATTTTGTATATGATGAGGCCGTCAGGGAGGCGCAGCCCCTGAGTGCATAGATAGCAATGGAAGTAAATGAAACAAGACACAAAGTTGGAGGCACTTAGCTTTATTTATTTGTAGAATATCAGGAGATACAATGTTTGGCTAAGTAGCCTGGCTGAGTAGCCTTATTGTAAAGTAAAAAACATCTAAGGGTAGAAACATTGCAGTTGCACGACGTTCCAGGGATTGGAGTATGCGACTCATCTCTCTACATCCTTCAGGTGATAGGCGCCACCTGGGTTTACTTCGGTAATCACATAGGGTCCCTCCCATGGGGACTCGACTTTGAGGCGTCTTTTTTGCTTCAGTCGCAGGACGAGGTCTCCTTTGAAGAAGGACCTTGGGTGTAGCTATCGGCTGTGGTAGTTGTGGAGGCTCTGCTGGTAGATCGTTGATCATTCTTCCACAATCTCGCGTGCTTCGTCGAGGAGGTCGATGGAGTCTTCGAGTGCGGCCGTTGACTCGGCCTTGGTCTATATGATGACCCTTGGGGCCTTATAGAGCACTTCTGCAGGCAGTATTGCCTCGATGCCATGTACCATGAAGAACAGGTGTAGCCCATGGTGCTGTTTGGAGTTGTGCGTAGGCTCCATAGTACGGATGGAAGCTCGTCATCCCAACACCTAGCTGCTCGCTCGAGTGGTCGGAGGAGTCTTTTCTTGATGCTGTTGCAGATGAGGTTGTTGGCCTTCTCAACTTGACCTTTGGTATGGGGATGTGCTACCAAAGCGTAGCTGATGTTGATTCCTAGGTTTTCACAGAAATCCTGGAACTCTTTCGAGGTGAAGTTCGTCCCATTTTCGGTGATGTTGTGTGGCACCCCGAAACTGAAGACGATGGATTCGATGAAACTTGACAGCGGTGGTGCCCGTCTGGTTTGTCACTGGCATGGCCTCGATCCACTTGGTGAACTTTTCAACTATGACAAGGAGGAAGGTGTATCCTCCAGGTGATGACTTTTGTAGCTTGCCAACCGTGTCAAGTCCCCATTGAGCGAAGGGCCAGGCTACAGGTATTGGCCTGAGTCCTACGCCTGGTGCGTGCTGCTTATCCACGAATCTTTGGAAAGCATTACACTTCTGGATGATGTCCTTGGTGTCAGGCATCACTGTTGGCTAGTAGAAACCAGCTTGTAAAGCCTTGGTAACGAGGGCGCGGCTCCCAGCGTGATGATCGCAGGTGCATTCGTGTATTTCGAGGAGGATGGCCCTCATGTCGCCATTGGAGACACATAGTTGAAGGACTCCTTTAATATTGCGTTTGTATAGCTCGGCGTTGATAATGGTGAAGGCTTTGGAGCGCCGTGCTATGTGTCGCGCATCTGTAGGATCGTCTGGCAGCCTTTTGTGGAGCAGATATGTGATGTCGGCTGTGTCCATGATGGCTCGATGAGCATGACCTCCATGGGGCCTTCAGGTTCGGGTCCCTGTTCTGCATCGCTGGCGAAAGTGAAACGGACGTCGCCTAGATGGGGTGAATAGGCATTTTAAAATTATTATGGTTTAGGTTCTAAAAAATGCGGAATAAAACTTAATGTTTAATTTATCAAGCCAAAACCTATATTCACTAGGTTCACTAAGTTAACCAACAACCTATGCTAAGTGAGATAAGCAACAAGGCGATAACAAGATATAATACTTCAAGCACGATGGCTATCACAATGTAAATTGAATAAGTAAATGGCTCGGTTGAGAGATAACCGATGGACACGAAGACGATGATTTGTTTCCCAAAGTTCACTTCCAAAGAATCCATGTCTCCATTGGATAGGTGCGGGGGCGCAATGTACTTTGAACGCCACAAGTGGCTCACCTCGAGGTGTGGGGGCTCGATGCTCACCCAACACCACACAAGGCTCACCCCAAGATGCGAAGGCATGCAACTCACCGATGCCACAAAAGGCTCACCCTATTCTCTCGTGAGCTCGCCATAAAGGCCTACTCACGTTCCTCTATGGGACACTTGAGGGTGGTCACCGAACCCGTACAAGGCTTGGGGAAAACTCCACAACTCAATTGGAGGGCTCCCAAGAAACGCCACAAAGGCACCACAATGCCAGAATAGGCCAACAAGCTTTGGGAATCTCCACAACTCAATTGGAGGCCCCAATAACACACCACAACTCCACACAACCGTCTAGGGTTCCAAGAACCCAAGAGAAACAAGCTCAAGAGCTTGAGCTCGCCGAATCTCCGAGGAGAACTCAAACCTATGCACCAAATGCAAGAGGCAAGTCCTTCTCTCTCAAATTCCACCAAAGCTACAAAAGCTATTTGGGGGAATAAGAGAGGAAGAACACAAGAGGAGAACACAAAACTCTCCAAGATCTAGATCCCAAGGATTCCTTCACAAAGAAGGGATTTGGTTTGGTGGGGTTGTAGATCTAGATCTCCTCTCTCAAATCCCTCAAAAATATGCAAGAATCATAGGAGGGGGAAGGGGAGAGGGCAAGCTCATCAAGGTCAACAATGGAGGAGAGAGAAGGGCAAAAACCAAGAAGAACAAGTCACCCCACAGAGGGGAAGGGGAGCTCCTTTTAAAGGGCTCCTAGATCTTCCCGTTACTCACAGTTTCGCGCATGACCGGTAGTACCGGTGGGTGGCCAGTACTACTGGTGGAACCCAGCCAACGGTCCAAAACAGCGATGCGAGCGAACAAAAAAGATCCTGGCTGGTACTATCGCCTGTCCACCGGAACTTCCGGCAGGGTCGGTACTACTGCCCGAAATACCGATCCAAGTTCCATTAAATAGATGCGACCAAGACAGAGAGGTTACTGAATAGAAAATGGGGTTACCGGAAGTTGGGCCAGAATTTACACCCGTACTACTGGCGGAAAATGCCCTAGCGGTACTACCGGTGGCTCACCGGAACTACCGGTCAGGCAAACACTCTAGAACCAAAAACTACCATAACTTTTGCATCCGAACTCCAAACGAGATGAAACCAATTTTGTTGGAAAGATAACGACATGTAGAATAAGAGAGGAAGAACACAAGAGAAGAACACCGAATTCCTCCAAGATATAGATCTCTAGATTCCTTTCAGTAAGAAGAGATATGATTTGGTAGAGTTGTAGATCTAGATCACCTCTCACTTTTCTCTCAAAAAGATGCAAGAATCATGGGAGTAAGAAAGCTCAAATAGGTTAACAATGGTGGGAAAAAACGATCTCCAAAGATGGGGAACCATTGGGGAAGAAGCCCCCCTTAAATAGGACAAGGAAAAACTGACAGTTGGGCCATATTCGCGCCCCACCGATACTACTAGTAAATAGAAACACAAGTTACTGAACAAAAACACATTTTCACTGGAAATTTGGGCAGAACTTGGGCCGGTACTACCGCTCAAGCAAAAACGTTGGACAACATTGCACGAAAACTTCAATAACTATTGACTCCAGACTCCGATTTCGATGATCTTGGGCTTGTTTTGAAGAGAACAACAAGATCTACAAGATTATGCAAAGAAACATCATAGTAGCACATGGGAGTATAAAAATAAAATGGAGAAAGGTATGACCTATTAGAAGCGACGAACCGGTAAAACCTCCAAAACACAAGAAGTTGAGCTTGGAAACTCCAATTGGGATGAAACCAATTTTGTTGGAAAGATAATAAAGAGTAAAATAAAAAAATCAAAATATTGGGTATCACTAAGGGAGAAAATACCATGAATATATATGTGAGATATCTCCCAAGGTGTGGAGCCGGAAAAACCCACAACATCAAAAACGCAATAGGATATTCAAGGGAAATCCGTTTTTGATGAACTAGAGCTTGTTATGATGATAACCACAAGCTCTAGATCCTCGCATGGACAAGAACCAAACAACAACCAAGAAAGATGATGTTATGTATGCAAAGGTTTGAGCTCTCTCCTAAAGATACGAACGAGTCACCCACTCGAGAGCCCCTCTTTATAGTACGACTATCTATCCTAAACCTAGTCTCCCAACACTACAAGAGACCGGTAAAATAGAAAACCTATCAAGATCATACCTTTGCCTTGAGCATTCTACTTGAGCTTGATGTAGACTGTCTTGTCCTTCTCAAGATGGATCGCCTTTCTTGATTACACTTGCTTGATATTGCTTGATGAAGACTTGAGAAATGCTCCCCCATACTCCATGGGGAAGCCTCTTCTTCGAACTAGTCTTCATTATTCCATGATTGCCGAGGATGGCAAGCTTCAAGCATGAGATCTTCTAGAGATGACGCATCTTGAGCTTGCACATCAATTCTTGATGATGTCTTGAAGATGGCGATGGGGAAATCCATCTTCTTCTTCTTATTCAAGACATACTTGATCTTCTTCTTCTACTACTTGATTCCAATAGGCACAAAGCCCTTGGACATTGCTTCTTCTTTTTCATCCCTGAAACCAACACATGGTCCAAGTGATGCTAATGGACAAACCTACAAGTGAAACTCAATTTGCACATTAGTCCATCAGGATTGTCATTAATTACCAAAACCACACATGGGGGAATACATGCCCTTTCAGCTGGGACTTTTGATCGCTAGGCTGATCCCATCGCCCACAGACTCGAAATTCGGGCGAGTCACCGGTACGTGGACGATGAAGTCGAGGGCATCGAAGACGAGGCGAGTCTCTGTTGCAACGGAGTCGTAGATAGCGGTTGATGGGGCCGAGGAAGCCGCATCATCAACGCCCCCGTTTCCCACAGACGGCGCCAATTGATAAGGGGTTAACTCATCAATGCCCATCGTTGATGGACTTAGGTTTGCGGAAGTGGGGAGCGCTGGAGGCATCGATTGGCTAGCAAACAAGCACACAAGTTACATGAGGTTTTACCCAGGTTTAGTCCTCGTAGAGGACCCTACTCCTGCTTGTCGTCTCTTGATTACGAGGGAGTCGAAAGTTACAATGGTGCGCAGATGTAATATGGCAAGGTGTATACGGGGATGTGTGTGGATTGTTGATGTGTCCAAAATTGATGCATATTTAAGTATATAAATTATTTATATTGTCACTCATTACATGCTACATCTATCTATAACTATGCCTATTATGTATGATTACTAGTTCTCACTCATTTCCAGATGGGCTTTGCACAACTAGTAGTTTTATTAGGATTTTATTACCTTTTTCTTGTCTTTGATTTGTGTGTAGCTTCTATAGAGAATCATGGATAAAAGGAGCAAAGAGGATTCAATATGGAGGAGTTGTAGGCACCAGACTTAGCCATTTGAGGGGAGGAACAAGTGAGGTTTTCCATCAACTCAAAATGAATATACAAGGCAATTGTGTTGTACCCCTCGTCCATATAAATCCAACGAGCCAAAGAACACCTCAATCGGAGTCCGTATGAAGAAATGGCGGCCAAAAAACTACAAAGTACCGCAGGGATAATGACCACTGGTACGGGCGGAGCCCGCCCGTACCATACGGCCATACCACCCTCCTACGGCTTCGTTTCGTCAAATGGAACAACATTTGTGAAGGCCCAATGGGCATATTCGGCCCCTAGCTCCATCGGTTCGCGAAACCAATCTCTAGATGCCTATTTAAAGAGGGGAAAACTCTAAAACGAAAGAGAGAGTCCACACATGCTATAGCCCATAGGGGCGGAGCCCTGCCACTCTGCCGCCTCCATAGCCACCGCCCACAAGATCTACACCATCATAGCCCTCAAGGTAGAGAGGATACTTGCATCTTGAAGGGCTACGCATCGATCTTCATTGCCATCTTCATCAACATCGTCTTCACATCAATCCCCTTTGTTTACTTTGTTGTAGTCCAATCTCTATTGTGGATTTGCACTTGTATTCAATTGTACCTTCATATTGCATCCACACAATTTCCATGATGTTGATCCCCTTCATGTATGAGTATTTGCCTTGTTCTTGGGGAGAGATGGTGAAACCCTGGTATTATTATGCATTGAAATAAAGATTATCTATTACTTGTGTACAAAGATCCATTGATCTATCGATTGTGTTTGATCTCTCTCTTTAGATGATATGTGTAGTCTGCCGCATATCATTTTCCCTTGGGACTAAAGGGAGGGATAAATCCTTTGGACATGTCTTGGAAGCGTACCCGGAATGCCCCGTGACAGATTGGCGTCGGCTCGTAACCTACATGGTAAAAGGAGGATTAAAGAGGGACTCCCTAAGCTAATTACGATATCCACGGGGAAACCCTTAATTGTGGTGGTTTGTATGGGTGACTGCTCTCAAACATTGAAGTGGTTATTTAGAGGTGACCTCACTCTTAGCTCAAAAAAGTGGCTTCCTACGAGCCTTGTAGTGAACATCTTATTATGGAGCTCTCTCCACACATGTCATGACATAAGGAATAGGTTATTCTAATCATTCATAATTATTCCATGCTAGTGGTGAATCCTACACTCCTTGAGAACCCCTCAATCATATTACACAACACTTCATAGATACTCTCTGGTTTAGTTTACTTTTGTAATTTACTTTGTTCTTGTTTACTTTAGCACTCATTTAAACACACTCTTTATACACCCTTTACTTGGAATTAAAGATAACTTACAAGTACTCTCTAGTGAATAGTAACAAGGGGCATAAAGACCTTTACCAATAGCTCTCTGTGGGTTCGATATCTTTACTTCAAAACTAGCTACAGTTTTTTTGAGAGATTTCGGCCACTTTATTGATCACGATAAATCAGTATAGAGAATATCCTGGATGCAATCCGGAGCTACAGAATGAAAGGTAGAGAAACCAAATAGTTCAGCATGTCGAGCTAAAACATGAGTCGATTCGTTGAGCTTACGAGGAGCATGCAAGAAACTACAGGAAGAAAATGAATCTGCCGCCTTCTTGATGTCCTGAATTACCACTCCCAGGTATGACCAGTCCATCACAGTGGATTTGATGCGTTGAACCACTGATAGACAGTCAGAAGCCAACCCGATCTTGTCAAAACCTTCATCGCTAATGAAAGCCATAGCTCGGCAAATTGCCAAAGCTTCTGCAAGTTCAGGTGACGTGACCGCATGAAGTAGCTCACTGCGAGCAGCCAAACATTCTCCTCTGTGGTTCTTGATCACGACACCAGCTCCCATTTTCTTTGAAGATTTGAACAAGGCAGCATCCACATTGATAAAAACCGTTCCTTCTGGTGGCAGGCTCCATTTTGCCGGGGAGGTGGAGTCACGTCTGTGGTTGGAAATCGTCTTAGGTATATGCAGCTCAATCAAGTTAACATACGCCTTGATTTTCTCTAACAGTTGGTGGGGGTCCTTCGTTGGTTCATCATTTCGAGCCCCATTCCTAGCATTCCAAAGGTGCCAGAAGGTAACTGCCAGTAGTGTCAAGTTCCTTGGATCAGACCATCAGATGAAATCGAAGGTCCAATCCTCTGGGTTAACAAAGTACTTTTTCCACAACTTGACCGAGAAGGAGAGCTTGATTTCTCTCCACACTTGGCGTGCAAATTGGCAGAACAAGAAAGTGTGCACCGCCTGCTCCTTGCGGCCACAATAAACACAAGCATCTGATGACGGAATCTTCCTGTGCACCAGCTACTCGCCCGACGGAATGCAATCATGGATAAAGCGCCAGATGGTTAGCTTCGTTTTGCCCGGCACTGAAATCACCCACAGCTTCTTCCATAGTTTAGCATCTTCTTCCGTCAAAGACGAGAGGCCCCTGCTGGACAAGCTTCTCGCAAGGTTGAAAGTTTCCGCCCTCGCTAGATAATAAGCAGACCAGACAGAGTAACAACCACTCTTCGTGTGAGGCTGCTGACCCACAAGTATAGGGGGTGTATCGCAGTATTTTCAAGGGAAGTGAAACCCAATTTATTGATTCGACACAAGGGGATCCAAAGAATATTTATAAGCCTTAACAACTGAGTTGTCAATTCAGATGCACCTGGAAACAATCTTGCTCATAGAAATTTATTAGTAGCAATAGTTTTGTAGTAGCAATAGCAAAGTAATAGCAGTAGTAAAAGTAAAGACAGTAGTAACAATTGTAGTAAACAGTAGGATTAAAGCGTGGTAGGCATAGGGATGGATGGACGGGCGTTGCATGGACAAGACAATTCATATAGCAATCAAGACATAGGGCATTTGCAGATAAATAAGATAAAACATCCAAGTACTAGATAATCATAGGCATGCGTTCCATATATAGTCATACGTGCTTGCAATGAGAACTTGCACAACATCTTTTGTCCTGCCAGCCTGTTTGCAGCGGAGCCTCAAGGGAACTACTAGCGATTAAGGTGCTCCTTTTAATAGAGCACCAGAGCAAAGCATTAACACTCCGTGAACACATGTGATCCTCACATCAAAGCCATCCCCTCCGGTTATCCCGATTATTGTCACTTCTGGGACTTTGGTTCCGGACAACAATATGTGTATGCAACTTGCAGGTAAGATCACAAACAATACTATCATCATGAATCAATAACATGTTCAGATCTAAAATCATGGCACTCGGGCCCTAGTGACAAGCATTAAGCATAACAAGTTGCAACAAAGTCAAAAAGCACTAATAATAGATACTAGGCACCAAGCCCTAACAATCTGATGCCATTACATGAACGATCTCATCCAATCCCTACCATCACCATAGCCTACAACGGGGGATTACTCAATCATGGATGGGGGAATCATGGATGATTGATGGAGAAGCAATGGTGATGATGATGGTGATGATATCCTCCAATTCCCCATCCCGGCAGGGTGCCATAATGGAGTTTCTGGTTCTGATTCGCGGAATCTGGTGATGGTGGCGTGGCGGAACTTTCTCTAGAAAAACATCAAACCCCCCGGTGTTTTTTGGTCAGGTGGCATCTTATACGCGAAGAGGGAGGCCGAGGGGGTGACCGAGGCGGCCACACCACCCCCAGGCGCGGCCTCGGCTGGCCCGCGCGGCTAGGTGGTGTGGGCCCCTCGTGGACCTCCTCCGTCTCGTCTTCTGGCTCCGTGAATCTTCTGGTGAAATAGGATTTTTGGCATATTTTCCGGGATTTTTCCTAATAGTTGATTTTCTGCACAAAAACTAGAGAGCAAGGTAATTCTGCTGAAAACAACGTCAGTCCGTGTTAGTTGTATCCAAATCACACAAGTTTAGAGGAGAAACAATAGCAAAAGTGTTCGAGAAAGTAGATACGTTTTGGACGTATCAACTCCCCCCAAGCTTAGCTTATTGCTTGTCCTCAAGCAATTCAGTTGAAAACTGAGTGCGATAAAAGAAACTTTCACGAACACATTTGCTTCATAAGATGTATATATTCTCAGCATATGATCAAGTACTTGGTCAATTCATAACAAGGAGTATACAAATAAGGTTACTCAATAGTCATTGCAAGCTATGAAGAGATTTCAACTCAAAAATAGTAAGTAGCATGAAACATAAACATAAGCAACATTGCAATGCTCATAAAAAGGTATGATAGAGTGGTATCTCTCTTGCCTTTGATTGTAGAGCAAACATAAATGCCAAGGCACCTCTGGAGTTCAAGTGAATACTAGAAGTAAAGATATCAAAGATACAATTATCCAAGTCATGACACAATCAACCAAGTTTTGAGACAAGCACATTACACTAAGAATGACAACTATGCTCTCAAGAAAGTGCTCATAGAATAAGTGGTGACTCAACAAGGAAGTGAAAAGGTTTTGAAAAGTTTGAAAGGCTTCCAAATGCTGAAATTATGGTACTCGTTAGCTTTGAGCTCTCATTGCCCCTATCATAAGCATCTTTCAATGGTTAAGGTGAAAGTGAGGTCCAATACGAGTTATATGCTTGACATACAATAAATTAGAAATGTCATGTCCCTTGAGTACGAGGGCCGCTCCACATGATACTCAACTTTAGTTACCGGTAAGTTCTTGTCATAGTAAATACATGCGTATCATAGAGAACCGCGAACGGGGTACCCTGCTCACTCATGTATTAACGAGCTCGTTGGGGAACCCCAAGAGGAAGGTATGATGAGCATAGCAGTAAGTTTCCCTCAGTTATGAAACCAAGGTTATCAATCCAGTAGGAGCAAGGAAACACCCCAAAGGTGTAGCTAGCTGAACGTTGGCAGGGCGCACTACCGGTGCCAGCAGCAACGTGGAGACCTGCACAACACAACCACAGAACTCTGTCCCCAACTTGCGATGAGGCTGTCAATCTCACCGGTTTTGCTGAAAACAAAGGATTAAACGTATCGAATGGAAGGAAGTAATAGTTTGCAAAAAGTAAACACAAAGCAGTAAACATTTTGTAGATTGAATGTAAAAGAAAGGACCGGGGTCCATAGTTCACTAGAGGTGGCTCTCCTTAAGATAGTAAGCATGCTGGGTGAACAAATTACAGCGGGGCAATTGACAAACATCAAGAAATCATACAAGCATATACTAATCATCTTGACTCCTTTGAGACTTGATTGGGCATTACAAAATTATACATAGACTGTCATCCAACTGCATTTATGACTAATAATCCACCTTCAGGTTATCATCCGAACCCCCTCCAGTATTAAGTTGCAAGCAACAGATTATTGCATTACGAATTGCGTGTAAAGTAAACAATACGATTGTTCTATGAACAAAGGATTGTTGTTTTCTCCCTAGTAGCAACAGCACATCTAGTACCTTAGAGATTTCTGTCACTTCCCCAGATTACCAGAGGCATGAACCCACTATCGAGCATAAATACTAACTCTTGGAGTTGCTAGCATCTACTTGGCCAAGATAGCTACTAACAACGGAAAGCATGCAAGATCACAAATAACAAAGACATGATAGAATCAATAATCAATCTGAAATAGCATCTCAATATCCATCGGATCCCCGCAAACACAACATGCAGAATTACAAATAGATGATCTTGATCATGAACGGAGCTCACAAGATCTAGACATGAAAGCACAAAGGAGGAGAACCAACCATATAGCTACTACATGGACCTGTAGCCCAGAGATGAACTACTCACGCATCACACCGGAGGCTTGTATGATGATGAAGAAGGCCTCCAGGGTGAATTCCCCTCTCCAGCAGGGTGCCGGGAAGAGCTTCAGATCTCTCCCGATCTAGGGATGGAGATGACGGCGGCTATAGACTCTTTCATGGATTTTTGATCGGGTCCTTTGGGTTTCCGTATCAGAGGCAATATATAGGCAGAAGGAGAGGCCGAGGGGGTGCCTGGGGAGGCCAGACCACCCCCTGGCACGGGCCAGGCCTGGTCGCGCGGCCAGGTGGTGTGGCCAGGGCCCAGCCCCTCTCCGCCTCGTATTATGGCTCTAGACGTCTCCTGGTAAAATAGTAACTTTGGCTTTTGTCCCGTCCAATTCCGAGAATATTCATTTTCTAACTTCCTGAAACCAAAAACAGCAGAAAACAGGCAGCTTGCACTGTGGCTCTTGTTAATAGGTTAGTCCAAGAAATCATATGAAAAGTACTCCAAAGTGTGGACAAAACACAAGAAAGTAGATACAACCAAGCATGGAACATAAAAAATATAGATACATTTGAATTGTATCAACATCCCCAAGCTTAATTTCTGCTCGTCCTCGAGTAGGTAAGTGATAAAAAGAAAGAATAATTTTTGAGGTGACATGCACCATCATAAACTTGATCAAACTATTTGTAGAACATTCAAAGCTGGGATCATAGTACTTCAATCATAACATGAAAGACAAGGTTCTAGCAATAAGACAAAGAAACTATGATGCAACATGAAAAGGCACAAACAAAAGATTCATGAATAACAATGCTTTGCAAGACGTTTGTTTGTTTCACATAAAGAAAACATAGCATAATAGTATTCAGCTTGTCCCTCATAGAATAGCAAATATAAATGCATAGGACACCTTCAAAGTTCATAAGAGTGACTAGATACAAATAGTTTAAAACAAGCAATATCAAGGTATGCATCAATCAACAAGTCTTGGGACAATGCACATAGAACTAAGAATGACCACTATGCTCTCAAAGTAGGGGCATAAAGGTAGAAGGTGGAGACTCAATATAATGGTGGAAGAAAGGCCTTCATAGAAGGAAGCAGAGATTCAAGTTTCATAAAGAGCTTCCAAAAATTATGGTACTTAATAGCTTTTAGCTCTCATTGCCCCTATCATAAGAATCTTGAAGTGATTAAGGTTAAAGTGAACAAACTATGGTGTACATGCTTGACGAAGTATAAGTCAGGAATCTCATGTCCCTTGAATATGAGGGTCGCTCCTCATGCTACTCAAGTTTAGTCACCGCTAAGTTCTTGTCATCGTAAGTACATGTGTATCATAGAGAACCGCCAATGGGGTACCCCTTGCCCGATGATACAGAAGAATCCCCATTTCAAAATGACAAGGCAAGCAGACAACGAGCATCTCAGCAATCTTCTTATTTACCATGGGAATATGGTGCTTTTTTCTCTCTTTCCTCTTTTCATAATCTCTTTTTTTCTTTTTTCTCTTTTTTTCTCAATATAGGACTCTTCCTTTTTTTATAAGAAGAATGCTTCATAGATAGCTCATTATGGTTACGCTGCAGGTTTCCACCATGTCAACATGGATTAGACCAGCGGCCCAGACATTTCTCTAACACATATACATAACTCCATGGACTTACAAGCTCCCCTTTCATTTCACACCGACGACATCCATAGACAAAAGAGCATGATATCAACTAGGTCCAAAGTACCAGTGCAATGTTGAAAGCGTTCCCCATGACAACATGGTTCTGCTAATCCCCAACAAATAAGTGCAAACATATACAACACAGACGACAGAATGGTTCAAGTTTATTAAGGGCAGGAAATGTAAAGTGTGCCATAAAGTTTGTGAGAGCTTTAATCAGTAGTTTTCTCATAACAACTTTAATTTGGAAGGTAAACAAAAACATGAATATACTTGGAATAGCATATGCTAATAGGTAGGTATGGTGGACTCTTTGGAATAACTTGGTTTAGGGAGTTGGATGCATGAGTGGAACTCATACTTGGTTACGGAGGCTAGCAAAAGACTGGGAGCGATAAACTAAGAGAGCAATAATGGCCATAATCATGCAGAGCGACAAAACATCATTGATCAAAGCATAAAGTGATACTACAAGTTGAAAACTAAAGGATCATAAAGGCTATGGTGACTTGAGATAGTCATAACATGGTGTGAGCATGTGCCAAGTCAACCCAAATAAAGCATCAAAGGAGAATACCACTATACTATGCTTTAATATGCTAAAACAACGGATGATTCATCGAAGGCACATTAAGCAATCTCAATTGTTTATAACAAGTCATGCTATAGCAAAGAATACTAAGCATAAAGCCAAAACAATATCAAGCATGGCATGACAAAGCATAGGCCACAGTCAAAAACAAACTCTATTTAAGACTTAAGCATGAATTTTCCTACTCTTTTCCAAACCAAACCAAACTATTTGAAAACCAATGTATGAAAGAGGGGGTCCAACCAATTTATTCAGCAAACTAAGAAAACAAAGCAAACGAAAAACCAAAACAAAAACGAAAAAAGAAGATGCTCCAAGAATAACACAACTGTGCATGAAACAATAAAAATGAAGCGTTTGGAAGAAACCTGGGATTTTTATTGATGAAGAAGGGGATGCCTTGGGCATCCCCAAGATTTGACGCTTGTACTTATTGGATATTTTCAGTAGCCTCATGAATAAACTCAACAATATAACTATCACATAAATTATGCTTTTCATGATCTACAAATACATAATTTTTATCAAGCTCAAAAATAGTGGGATTAAAACCTTCAAACCCACTTTTAATAATTCTATAACAAGATGACTGATCATTCAATATAGGACCATCGTCTAGAGCTTTATCATAAAAATTTTCTAAGCAAAACTCTTTAGTACCATGCATCTCAAAGTTAGGCACAAATAAAGGATTATCACAGATAACATGAGCATAACATTGATCCTCCTTTAGTAACCATGGGGGACAATCAAATAATGTAAGGGATACAGAGTTACTTTCATTAGAAGGTAGGCATGGGTAGATCCATTCTTCCTCCTCTTGATCATCACTCTCTTCCTCTTTTTCATCCAATGAGCTTCTAGTTTCAACAATTTCTTCTTCCATAGGCTCCTACAAGGCATTAGTCTCTTCCGCTGGTGGAGAGCATCTATTAAGATATTCAAGAATATAGCCATTTTCTTCCTTGTAATTATCAAAGAAAAATTGAAGTATATCATAAACCTCATATTTATAAGGTGCATCATCAGTATTTTCAAGCAAATAAGCTAGTTCGAATGCACCCTTCCAAGCAATAAATTCTTTAATTTGTTCCACATCATAAAAGTCATAATTTCCCTTAACATAAGAAGATATGGTAACATCATCATTATACTCACATTGAAAAGGGAGGTGTTTATACCTCTTACAGCAACAAGATTTATCAAAGCAATAAGTAACATTATAAGTAGAGCACACGTTTCTAGCAATGGTATACAATTTATCAATTTGTTCCCATAAGTGTTTCCCTTTTTGTGACAAGTGCTGTTCCTTATAATAATATTTTTGTTCTTCCGTGAACTCACCTTGCCAATTAGATTTAGTTTCAAAGGAACCAACCATTGATAGAAAGCATGATAAAGCAAGACAATAACAGACCAACAAAAATAACAACTATAGTAGGAACTAATTTTTTTTGTGTTTTTGATAAAAAGAACAAGCAAACAAAGCAGAAATAAACTAAGCAAAACAAATAAAACAAAGTAAAGAGATTGGTTATGAGGGACTCCCCTTGTGAATATGTCCTTGACTCCCCGGCAACGGCGCCAGAAAAATACTTTGATGGCGCGTGGTTGCCGTGGGAGCTTCTTCTTCTTCGTTCCCCAGCAATGGCGCCAGAAAAATACTTGCTGACTTGTGTATTAACGAGCTCGTTGGGGAACCCCAAGAGGAAGGTATGATGAGCACAGCAGTAAGTTCCCCTCAGTTATGAAACCAAGGTTATCAATCCAGTAGGAGCAAGAAAACACCCCAAAGGTGTAGCTAGCTGAACGTTGGCAGGGCACACTACCGGTGCCAGCAGCAACGTGGAGACCTGCACAACACAACCACAGAACTCTGTCCCCAACTTGCGATGAGGTTGTCAATCTCACCGGTTTTGCTGAAAACAAAGGATTAAACGTATCAAATGGAAGGAAGTAATAGTTTATAGAAAGTAAACACAAAGCAGTAAACAGTTTGTAGATTGAATGTAAAAGAAAGGACCGGGTCCATAGTTCACTAGAGGTGACTCTCCTTAAGATAGATAATATGTTGGGTGAACAAATTACAGCGGGGCAATTGACAAACATCGAGAAAGCATACAAGCATATACTAATCATCTTGACTCCTTTGAGACTTGATTGGGCATTACAACATTATACATAGACCGTCATCCAACTGCATCTATGACTAATAATCTACCTTCAGGTTATCATCTGAACCCCCTCTAGTATTAAGTTGCAAGCAACAGATTATTGCATTACGAATTGCGTGTAAAGTAAACAATACGATTGTTCTATGAACAAAGGATTGTTGTTTTCTCCCTAGTAGCAACAACACATCTAGTACCTTAGAGATTTCTGTCACTTCCCCAGATTACCAGAGGCATGAACCCACTATCGAGCATAAATACTAACTCTTGGAGTTGCTAGCATCTACTTGACCAAGATAGCTACTAACAACGGAAAGCATGCAAGATCACAAATAACAAAGACATGATAGAATCAATAATCAATCTGAAATAGCATCTCAATATCCATTGGATCCCTGCAAACACAACATGCAGAATTACAAATAGATGATCTTGATCATGAACGGAGCTCACAAGATCTAGACATGAAAGCACAAAGGAGGAAAACCAGCCATCTAGCTACTACATGGACCCGTAGTCCAGAGATGAACTACTCACGCATCACACCGGAGGCTTGCATGATGATGAAGAAGGCCTCCAGGGTGAATTCCCCTCTCCGGCAGGGTGCCAGGAAGATCTTCAAATCCCTCCCGATCTAGGGATGGAGATGACGGCGGCTACAAAATTTTTCGTGGATTTTTGATTGGGTCCTTAGGGTTTCCGTATCAGAGGCAATATATAGGCGGAAGGAGAGGCCGAGGGGGTGCCTGGGGCGTCTAGACCACCCCTTGGCATGGGCCAGGCCTGGCCGCACGGCCAGGTGGTGTGGCTAGGCCCCAGCCCCTCTCTGTCTCGTATTCTGGCTCCAGATGTCTCCTGGTAAAATAGTAACTTTGGCTTTTGTCCCGTCCAATTCCGAGAATATTCATTTTCTGACTTCCTGAAACCAAAAACAACAGAAAACAGGCATTTGGCACTGTGGCTCTTGTTAATAGGTTAGTCCAAGAAATCATATGAAAAGTACTCCAAAGTGTGGACAAAACACAAGAAAGTAGATAAAACCAAGCATGGAACATCAAAAATTATAGATACATTTGCAATGTATCATACCCCTTGCCCGATGATACGGAAGAATCCCCATATCGAAATGACAAGGAAAGCAGACAATGAGCATCTCGGCAATCTTCTTATTTACCATGGGAAAATGGTGCTTTTTTCTCTCTTTCCTCTTTTCTCATCATCACTTTTTTTCTTTTTCTCAATAACTATCTCTCTCTTTTTTTAATAAGTAGAATGCTTCATAGAGTTCTCATTATGGTTACGCTGCAGGTTTCCACCATGATTAGGCATGGATTGGACCAGCCGCCTAGACATTTCTCTAACACACATACATAACTCCATGGACTTACAAGCTCCCCTTTTATTTCACACCGACGACATCCGTAAACAAAAGAGCATGATATCAATTGGGTATATATTTACAGGTGTTGAAAGCGTTCCCTGTGATATCACGGTTCTGATAATTCCCAGCCTATAATTTGCAAGCATATAACTTTCATGGACAGTCACAATAGTTTAGGTTTATTAAGTGCAAGAAATAAAGTGTGCCATCAAGTTCGTGAGAGATTTACTAACTAACTTTCTCATAACAAGCAAACATTTTATTCGGAAGAAAACAAGGCATACTAAATATGCACGGAATAGCAAATGATGCTAATAGGTAGGTGTGGTGGACACTTTCGGCAATATTGGTTTTGGGGAGTTGGAAACATGAGTAGAGCTCATACTCAGTGCAAGTGAAGGCTAGCAATAGTAAGGGAGCGACAAACGAGAGAGCAATAACTGTCATAATCATGCTTGCAACAAAACATGACTAATTATGGCATGAAAGTGATTCAAGAACCCTGAGGCAAAATAATTCATCGAGGCTTAACTGATTGTTTCAGTCATATGCATGCATGATCATGTGCCAAGTCAATTCAAGTGAAACATTTATAGGAGGATACCATAGTGTCATACCAATTTATGAATAGAACAATGCAAGCAAACATTCATATGACATGCTACAAACCATTAGCAAGCTGGAGCTAATCATAAGAAAGCAAGAACTACTAAGCATCCTGTCGTCGGATTGATGACAAGTACGCCATGAGGGGGTCCTCGAGGCATGCAGAAGAGAGGGGTGTGAGACGTACGGTGTTCCGGGACGGTGAGCACACAAGTTTACCCAGGTTCGAATCCGCCGGCTTTGGATGGATCCTACTCCTACTAGTAATCCAGTAATACGACAGAGCCGGAATATGGGTTACAAGGGTTTCGCTTGTGCGAGTTGAGGGTCTAAAGTATTGGGTGTGCCCTAAAGGCTCTCCCTAGGACGGATTATATAGATATCCGGCCTAGGGTTTATAGGAGAGATCTATCCGGCTACGTCTAAGAGTCGGTTACAGAGTACATCTTGAACTACAAGTAACATTATAGGCCTAAGTCGGTAAGTCTTCTGGGCCTTCCCGTAGCCTGATTGGACTCCGTCTTTCTCCCTGACTGGGCCGCCCGTGAAGCAAAGTTCTAACCCGAAGTGGGCCACCCTAGTCAGTGAGGAACTATGAGGATACCCAGAAAGTATATCCCCAACAGCAGCCCCCGGAGGCCTCCAAGATCCAAAGTCGGATTTATCATCGTCTAGCTTGATCTTTGGCTTGTAGAATCTTGAAGGGTTCTTGAAACTTCACAACAAAAAATACGATCCGGGTCTTAAAAATAAGTCGGACCTTTCAATTGGTTACTCGGATTTTCCAACTCATTTTTAAACTAAGCTGGAACTTGGTCTCTAACGCCACCTGACACAAGCATGGTCAAGTCACGTCATCTGACAGGCGTTCCGTCAGCATGACCGTTGGTGGGTCCGCGGTCTGCGGAACCGAGGCGCCGTTTCAATGCGTGCGTGGAGATCGAGGCGACGCAATCATCGTGCGGGTCCTCCCTAGTTCTTTCCACGACGCGTGGCGGTTACACTGTAGCGTTTGCATGAATCTTGGCGCAGGTAGGTGGATATAAGGGGTTCGGATTTCTTCTTATCCTTTCCACCAGTCCTTTGTCGTTTCCTTTCCTCCCAATCTTCCTGCACGCACAGAGCCTCCTCGTCCTCCCCCCACAGAGCTCCCAGCGCTGCCCCTTTAAGGTTACCCTCTCACCGGAGAAAATGGCTTCATCATCTTCTTCCTCCGGTTTGGCGGCAGCAGCGGCGGCGGCGAAGGCGGAAGCAGTAGCAGAGAAAGAAAGCTACCGGAGAATCTGGATCCCCCGCACCCTTGACGAAGCAGGCCTCAAGAATGTGGAGAAGGAGGGGCTTCTCGCCGCTGGTGACTGTCGGAGCGGCTCTGGTGAAACCGTCCCCAACCCGCGCGATGACGAGCGGGTCCACTTTGGCACCCATCTTGACCGAGGTCTGTCTTTTCCTCCCTCGGAGTTCTTCTCCGAGGTGATAGATTATTATGGAGTTCAACTCCACAATCTTCCTCCCAACTCACTTCTAGAAATGAGTGCGTATGCTACGCTTTGCGGGGGCTTTCTCGGCATTAGGCCGAGTTTGCTTCTCTTCCGGTTTTATTTCCATGTCCGGAGGAATTCCATCACTGCCGGTGTTCCTTACATCATCGTCACTATTAGCTTTTCTCTTAGACGTGACCGGGCATATCCCAAAATTTCTACCAGTGACTCGGTCAAACAATGGCCAGCCACTTTTTTCTACCATAGGGATATTCCGGCTCCCGGCAAAGCTACTGATTTGTCGGATTTTGTCGATGGAGCCGCCACGGCCCAGCCTTCCTGGGACTAGGCTGCTCCGGCTCTCACTGATGATCTGATCCTCGCTAAGAGGCGGATCGAATATCTGATTAAGCACAATGGTCTGAAGGGATCCGACTTGTTCCAGTGCTGGGTCTCACATCGGATCCAGCCACTTCAGTACCACGGGGATAGACTGATGCACTCCATCACGTCTTCTCCAACCGACTCCCTCCGCATCAGCCCCAAAGCCTACACCACTCAAGGCTACATAAGCCAAATCAAATGGCTGATCAAGGAGCGGACCGAAAGGCGAATTCTAGAGGTTTCTCTGGACATGCACATGGCGGAAAACCCCGTGGTGCCGGTAGGCTTCCATCATCACATTTTTTATGTGCTTCAATCTTCGAGTTATACTGCAATACTGATATGTTTTCTTGTTTTCAGCTTGCTGACATCCCCAAGTCGGAGCTTGCTCCGCTCGAAGGATACCCTCCGGAGTTCTCTCAGGAGGTGGAAGTAGTTCCACTACCGGATCTTGCGCTCAAGAAACGCAAAGCTCCGACAGTAGCGATTGGCACAAAGGAGGTGCCTGTCATGAAGAGGTAACTTTCAGTCACAACTTTTCCGCCTTTGTACTTTACTCAAACTTCTTTCCGAGATGTAACGTTTTCGACTTTGTTACCTTCTCAGAGAAAAACGATCATCAAGGGCAAGGGGAAAGGGATTTCTTCGAAGCCCTTGCATCAGACGAAGCTTACCATAGCTTCCCCTTCCGCGGCTCCTCCGACTCCGGCCCCTCAACCTTTTGCAACTCCGGCAATTACTCCTTCTACGGTGGTTGCAGAAGATCCGGCTCCTCAAACGGAGGCTACGATCCTTGGGTCGCACACTGACGTCACCGTGGGTGCATCAGCTCAAGATAAGGGTGAACCCTCTTCGGGTAATGATCCCTCGGCTGAAGTCTTCGCCGAAAACCTCCTCAGCAATCCGGGTCTTGCTAAGTTTGGCCTGACCCAGAAATCTGCAGAGGAGATCCAACGGCTAGCCAGGCAAGTCCTGGACAAAAGCCTTTTATCCACCGAGGAGGAAGCGCAAGAAGCAGAGGATGTCAAGTTCTCTGACATTCTCGCTCAAGTCCGCCTTCGCGACGAGAGGATTAGTACCGGCGAGATTCCAACAACTCTTGCCGAGAAGGTGGCCGCTGAAGTGAACACGGGTTTAGACAAACTCACCCACGAGCAATATGTAAGTCGGAATTCCAACTCTTGTTTTTTCCATTATGTTATATCATATCCTCTAGCCCCCAAGCATGAAGTAGGATATAGAATCCGAGTTTATGCTTCATTAGGATTCCCAAGAACGAACTAGTGTAGCCCCCAAGGCTCGTGCTGATATTTAGCAAAAATATTAGCCTGAGTCTTAAGTAGCTTTCTGACTTTGGGTATTCTGACTTACAAAAAGTATGTTCCTATAACCAGGAATTACTGACCAATGTCTGTGATAAGCGGAGAGAGATCAAAGCTCTCCGGCTTAAAAATGCTGAGACCAAAGTAGCCAAGGATGAAGCCGAAGGTAAACATTCCGAGATTCAAACCTTGTCTTTGCTTTTTTTTTCAATGTCGAATTTTTCTGAACTGTTGTTCTTTTTTGACTTACAGCGCTGGTGAAACAATCCATCGCTATGATTAAAGAGGCCGAGAACCTCAAGACCCTGGTGGTGGAGAACAAGGGACTTCGCCAAGATCTGGATAAGCTTAAGGCAGATCATGAAAAGAGCATAGCTCAAGTCCTTGAATCCTCCTCCATGGCCACTAATGAGCGTGATCGCAAGATTGCTGCTCAAGATAAAATAATCTCGGACCTCAAGAATGAGCTTGGCAGAGATAAGGACATATCCCAGGCGCTCCGGGCTGAACTCCAGAGTCTCCGGGAGGACAATACCAAGATTGACGACATCATTTTTGGTACATTCCACCTCTCTGACTTTATCTTTTTCCTCGACTTCTATCAATGTCGGTTTTTTCTTAACTTGTTTTGTGTATAGGTCCTCTGAAGTTGACAGACTCTTCCTCGTCCGAGCCTCACACTCACCGGCTGACCCAAGTCGGTGATCTTCTTCATGACTACCGCCAGTCCCTTGAGGACATTGGCGAGTCTGTCAGGATTCCGGATATGCCAAGCATGTCGGATTTTGAGGTGCGGGACAGGGCCAAGGAGATGCCGCAGCTTGTTCAGGACTGGAACATGTCCTACACGCGGACTGTTGCGCATAACGCTCTCACCATGGTCATGAGACACCATGGAAACATGGAGATATGGCAAGTGACCAGAGGGTACTGCAAGGTGGACGAAGACGACCAGGAGCAAGACCTTCAAGCTATCATGCACTCATGCGCCAGATACGGGTGCCACGTAGCTGATCTGACTAGCTACGAGATCCCCTTCTTCACCCGCGTGGATACTCCGCCTCCTCATGCAGAAGAAACCGAAGAAGTTTCTGACAATGAACGCACCAACTCGGATGCGGACATCTCGGAACGATATCAAGGCGGAGTGACCAGCGAGCCGGCAGATCCTTCATCTTCTCCTGCATCATAGGCCAGAAATTTATGTATTATTCCAGAAAAAACCTAATGCGATTGTAAGTATTAAGTACTATTTATCTTGCAAGTGCTAAGCTTTTGATCTATTCAGCACTTTTGACTTTTGAAATTTTTTGCATGCCTGAAATGTTTACACAAGCACTTATACTTTTTCGTCTCTACTTATCATTTATCTGGCTTTCTGCCTCGTCCCTTTCGTGAGCCGGCTAAACCTTCCGCCGGAAACTTTGCCGAGCAACGAAGCTCAATTGCTAAACCAGTTTAAACTTGGAAACAAAGCCGGCTTCCAGTACCAACAATTCACTACCCGGAAAATGCCCACATCTAGCAATCAGACAAATAACCAAAGTAAAGACTAGAAACTTTAGAGTTGTACCCGAGGGTAGCAGTTTTAGAATCGGAAATCTAAACCAGAACGAACATGAGCATAAAGTACTTTCAAGCATTCTGGGATTTTCGACTATGACATGATCATTCGGAAATAAGATGGCTTAAGAACTTCTTAGAAAAAACTTGAGGTAACCAAAACTTTTATTTCTCACAGAAGCATGATTACAAAGAAGGATAAACTAAGAATAAAAGGGACGTAGCTGAGCAATATTCCACGGTCTGTCTAACTCATCCGGATTTGTACTGCCTCCAGCTCTCTTTCTCTTCTTAGTAGCAGGTCTTTCTTTGACTGGCCTCATGTCAGTTAAGTAGTACAATACATTGTGCAATACTCGACTAACTAAAAAGGGCCCTTCCCATACTAGGGAAAGTTTGTGCTTTCTTTGTTGCACAAGCCGGAGAACCAAATCACCTTTATTGAAAGATATATTTCGGACTCTCTGGCTATGATACTTGCATAACTTCTGCTGATAGGCTGTAGATCTCATTTCAGAAACGACGCGAACTTCTTCGACTAAGTCGAGATTATTTTGTCGAGAAATCTTGGCATCCTCTTCAATATACGCGGCCACTCTAGGAGAAGTATGAATTAAATCACTAGGAAGAATTGCTTCTGCGCCATAGACCAAGAAGAAAGGTGTGTATCCTGTTGACTTGTTCAGAGTTGTTCGTAAAGTCCAAATTACAAAGGGTAGTTCCTCTGCCCAAGCCCCCGCAGCACGTCGTTGTAGAGGGTAATTACAGAAGGGAATAAATAACATACACCTTACATGAACAGACTAAGCATGCCCACAATGATGAGTATATGTACAAAAATGAAAAAATAGAGTTTATTACCAGACTCTTACCACACATCAAGTTGTCATTAATCTTCATTATTTCCCTTCACTTGTGTGGCTTGAATAATAACATGAAACCAAACTCCACTGAGGACTGCTGAACCCTGCGACGAACTTCAGAAAACCAAAGAAGAACAGAAAATATTTTTGATGTTTTTTGATTTTTAGAAGCAAGAACGAAAAGGAAGAACAAGAAAAGCGAAATCTTTTTGGGTTTTTCGAATAATTAAGACAAAGCTAAAAGAAATAGGCAAACCAAGGCAAAAAGAAAAAGAAGCAAGCAAAGAGAAATAACGAAAATATTTTTGGTCTTTTTGTGTTTTGGAAAGCGAAAATAAAGCAAAAACAAAGGCTTAAAAAGAAAACAAAACATGGATATACAAAGTACCGAATGAACATGATATGTGGATGAGTGTGATGTCGGTGTACCTCCCCCCAAGCTTAGGCTTTTGGCCTAAGTGGGTATCAACCCCAATGCGGGTAGGAACTGCAAGCTGGCGGGTCATTGTAGTAATGATCGTATTTAGGCCCTTGTGTAGAAGAAGAAGCTCCCCAATCATAGGTAGGCTGCTGGTACGAAGACTCCCCCTCATTCGAGGGCTGGACCGAATCATCTAAAGCCTCCCTTCCAGTATCCTGCTCCTTCTAGGAGAGCTCCCCCAAATATGTATCGATCTCTTCCTCGGTGAGTTACCATCCTTCCCTGGTATCAAGGTTAAACAAAACGGGCGATAAATAGATGGGAGATGAATATTATGAATTTTACCACTCTCCCTTGAGAAGATGCTTGATACATTGCAAATGTATCTATAATTTTTGGTGTTCCATGCTTGGTTTTATCCACTTTCTTGTGTTTTGTCCACACTTTGGAGTACTTTTCATATGATTTCTTGGTCTAACCTATTAACAAGAGCCACAGTGTCAGCTGCCTGTTTTCTGCTGTTTTTGGTTCCAGGAAAGTGAGAAAATGAATATTCTCGGAGTTGGACGGGACAAAAGCCAAAGTGCCTATTTTTCCGGAAGACTCATGGACCCAGAATACGAGACAGAGAAGAGCAAGGGGGTGGCCACACCACCTGGTGGCGCGGGTCAGGCCAGGCCACGCCAATGGATGGTGTGGGCCCCCCAGGCACCCCCTCGGTCTTCCTCTTCGCCTATAAGAAGCCTTCTGACCTAAGAACTCCGGGGGGTCGACGTTTTTCTAGAAGGAGTTCCGCTTCGCCACCACCACTAGATTCCACGAAACAGCACCAGAAACTCCGTTCTGGCACCCTGCCAGGACGGGGAATTGGAGGAGATCATCGCCATCATCATCACCATCGCTTCTCCATCGACCATCCATGTTTCCCCCATCTATGAGTGAGTAATCCCCCACTGTAGGCTATGGGGATGGTAGGGATCGGATGAGATCGTTCATGTAATGGCATCAGATTGTTAGGGCATGGTGCCTAGTATATTTTATTAGTGCTTTATGACTTTGTTGCGACTTGTTGTGCTTAATACTTGTCACTAGGGCCCGAGTGCCATGATTTCAGATCTGAACATGTTATTGATTCATTATGATAGTATTATTTATGGTCTTACCTGCAAGTTTTATTCACACGTTGTTGTCCGGAACCAATGGCCCCGAAGTGACAGAAATCGGGATAACCGGAGGGAATGGCTTTGATGTGAGGATCACATGTGTTCATGGAGTGTTAATGCTTTGCTCTGGTGCTCTATTAAAAGGAGCACCTTAATTGCCAGTAGTTCCCTTGAGGCCCTGCTGCAAACGGGCTGGCAGGACAAAAGATGTTGTGCAAGTTCTCATTGCGAGCACGTATGACTATATATGGAACACATTCCTAGGATTATCTAGTACTTGGATGCTTTATCTTATTTATCTTCAATTGCCCTATGTTCTGATTGCTATGTGAATTATCTTGTCCATGCAACGCCCGTCCATCCATCCCTATGCCTACCGCACTCGAATCCCACTGTTTACTGCTATTGTTACTGCTGTCTTTACTTTACTACTGCTACTACTTTGCTATTCCTACTACAAAACTTTTGCTACTGATAAACTGCTGTGAGCAAGATTGTTTCCAGGTGCAGCTAAATTGACAACTCAGTTGTTAAGGCTTATAAATATCCTTTGGCTCCCCTTGTGTCGAATCAATAAATTGGGTTTCACTTCCCTCGAAAATACTGCGGTACACCCCCTATACTTGTGGGTCATCAAGACTATTTTCTAGCGCCGTTGCCAGGGAGCATAGCTTTATTTATCAAGTCCACTTGGAATCACTATTGTTCAAGATAATTTTATTTTTGCCTTGTTTTCTTGTTTCTTTATCAAAAATACAAAAAAGTAGTTCCTACTCTAGTTGTTATTTTCGTTGGTCTGTTATTATCTTGCCTTATCATGCTTGTTGTCAATGGTTGGTTTCTTTGAAACTGAAGCTTATTGGCAAGGTGGGTTCTGGAACACCGCTTGTCACAAAAAGGGAAACACTTATGGGAACAAATTGATAGATTGTATACCATTGCTAGAAACGTGTGCTCTACTTATAATGTTACTTATTGCTATGATAAATCTTGTTGCAGAAAGAGGTATAAACACCTCCCTTTTCAATGTGAGTATAATGATAATGATACCATATCTTCTTATGCTAAAGGAATTTATGACTTTTATGATACGGAACAAATTGAAGAATTTATTGCTTGGAAGGGTGCTTTTGAACTTGCTAGTTTGCTTGAAAATATTGATGATTCACCTTACAAATATGAGGTTTATGGTATACTTAAATTTTGCTTTGATAATTACAAGGATGAAAATGGCTATATTCTTGAATATCTTAATAGATGCTTTCCACAAATGGAAGAGACTAATGCCTTGCAGGATCCTATGGAAGAAGAAATTGATGAACCTGAAATCTCATTAGATGAAAAAGAGGAGGAGAGTGATGAACAAAAGGAGGAAGAATGGATTAGCTACCCATGCCTACCTTCTAATGAGAGTAACTCTTTATCCCTTACATTATTTGATTTTCCTCCATGCTTACTAAAGGAGGATGAATGTTATGTTCCTGAGGATTCTTTTGAAAATGTTTATAATAAAGCTCTAGTGCTTGTAGATCATGAAAAGCATGCTTTATGTGATAGTTATATTGTTGAGTTTATTCATGAGGCTACTGAAAATTATTATGAGAGAGGAAAATATGGTTGTAGAAGTTTTCATGGCATTGAAACACCTCTCTATGTGCTGAAAGTTTTGAAGTTACTCTTGTTTTATCTTCCTATGCCTGTCACTTTGTTCTTTGCGGATTTATTTGCATACAAGATTCCTATGCATAGGAAGTGGGGTAGACTTAAATGTGTTTTGAATCTGCTTCTTGAGGCTCTCTTTTACTTCAACTCATATTTCTTATGTGAGCATCCTCTCAAACTATCATGCCTGGAGATGATAATAGGTATATTATTCTTGGGAGACATATCTTAAATACTGCATGAGTTGTTATTAATTGTAATCAAGGGAAGGTGACCTTCAATGTTAATGACAAGGAACATACTGTCTATTTCCCCAAGAAGATTGAAAGGACTTGTAGTTTGAATTCAATTGAACATGTTGAGGGCCTTCAAGCTGGAGAAATATATTGTCCCATACCAAGAGAAAAATTTGAAACTATTATGATTGGGACCATTGCTATCAAGGTTGAGGTAACATAATCATTAGCGGAATACAAAGTCTTGTCTCATATGAAATTGTTTTGGTAACAAGACCTGATCAACCTTGTTAACAAAAGGATTTCATTGAACAAAACAATGTTTTCACCATGATTATCTCCGCTTACTTCTATTCTATCCATTTTAGTTTAATGCTTATGTCTAACTTAAAGGCGTTAAAGAAAAGTACTTATTGGGAGATAACCCAAATGTTTTAGATTAGTCTTGGAAGTTATTACTTAAGTAATAACCGCTCCTTATCCTTTTTATTTGCTTTTTGGGCCAAGAGTAACCTCTAATGAGAGAGAAGTAATGATTGGGAAAGTTGCTGTCCTGAAACAGATTTTTGTGCTTCACCGTAAAAATTTGTGTAAAATTTCTGTACGTCCTTTTGAGGCGTGAATTTTTGTTCTTCTGACCCAGGTTGTTATCTAACTTTCGTTACTTCAACACTTTTCTATTTGAGCAACAGAAGGTATTTGAAAAAATTTGTCTTTACCTGCTGGTCTGTTTTGACAGATTTCTGCCATTATTTGCATTTGCTTCTTGTTGGTTCCTTTTTGAGTTCTTTTGGGGAATTGAGATTTCTGAGGGAAGTGCTGCAGTAGCTAGTGTTCTAATGGAAGTTTATTTGGTGTTAGAACTGAACCTTAAGACTTATTTATCTTGAGTGCACTAATGTTGCTAATAAAGATTGTGTGAAGTTTTGTATGAAGGAAAAATTTCAGGTGTATGGAAGGAATGAGTAATGAGATGAAGGATGGACTAAAGCTCAAGCTTGGGGATGCCACGCGTGTCACCCCAAGAAATATCCAAGAAGTACAAGCGTCAAAGCTTGGGGATGCCCAAGGCATCCCCTTCTTCATCAATAAAAAATCCCAGGTTTCTTCCAAACACTTCATTTTTATTGTTTCATGCACAGTTGTGTTGTTCTTGGAGCGTCTTATTTTTCGTTTTTGTTTTGGTTTTTCGTTTGCTTGGTTTTCTTAGTTTTCTGAATAAATTGGTTTGACCCCCTATTTCATACATTGGTGTTTAAATAGTTTGGTTTGGTTTGGAAAAGAGTAGGAAAGCTCATGCTTAAGTGGTAAAGAGAGCTTGTTTCTGACTGTGGCCTATGCTTTGTCATGCCATGCTTGATATTGTTTTGGCTTTATGCTTAGTATTCTTTGCTGTAGCATGACTTGTTATAAACAATTGAGATTGCTTAATGTGCCTTGGATGAATCATGCGTTGTTTTAGCATATTAAAGCATAGTATTGTGGTATTCTCCTTTGATGTTTTATTTGGGTTGACTTTTTGCATGCTCACACCATGTTATGACTATCTCAAGTCACCATAACCTTGATGATCCTTTAGTTTTCAACTTGTAGTATCACTTTATGCTTTGATCAATGATGTTTTGTCGCTCTGCATGATTATGGCCATTATTGCTCTCTTAGTTTGTCGCTCCCAGTCTTTTGCTACCCTCCACGACAAAGTATGAGTTCCACTCATGCATCCAACTCCCTAAACCAAGTTATTCCAAAGAGTCCACCATACCTACCTACTAGATTATGCTATTACAAGTATATTCATGTTTTTGTTTACCTTCCAAATTAAACTTGTTATGAGAAAACTAGTGATTAAAGCTCTCACAAACTTGATGGCACACTTTACTTTTCTTGCCCTTAATAAACTTGAACCATTGTGTCGTCTATGTTCTATATGCTTGCACTTATTTGTTGGGGATTAGCAGAACCATGCTTTCATGCGGAACGCTTTTAACATTGCACTTGGTACTTGTACCTAGTTGATATCATGCTCTTTTGTATATGGATGTTGTCGGTGTGAAATGCAAGGGGATCTTGTAAGTCCATGGAGTTACGTATATGTGTTAGAGAAACGCATGGGCCGCTGGTCTAATCCATGCTGACATGGTGGAAACCTGCATCGTAACCATAATGAGCTGTCTATGAAGCATTCTTCTTATAAAAAAGGAGTCCTATATTGTGCAAAAAAGATAAAAAGAAAAAAAGAGATATTATGAAAAGAGGAAAGAGAGAAAAAAGCACCATATTCCCATGGTAAATAAGAAGATTGCTGAGATGCTCATTGTCTGCCTGCCTTGTCATTTTGATATGGGGATTCTTCCGTATCATCGGGCAAGGGGTACCCCGTTGGCGGTTCTCTATGATACACATATACTTACGATGACAAGAACTTATCGGTGACTAAACTTGAGTAACATGAGGAGCAGCCCTCGTATACAAGGGACATGAGATTTCTAACTTATACTTCGTCAAGCATGTACACCATAGTTTGTTCACTTTAACCTTAATCACCTTCAAGATGCTTATGATAGGGGAAATGAGAGCTGAAAGCTATAAGTACCATAATTTTGGGAAGCTCTTTATGAGACTTGAATCCCTACTTCCTTTTATAAAAAAAGGCCTTTCTTCCACCATTATATTGAGTCTCTATCTTCTACCTTTATGCACCTACTTTGAGAGCATAGTGGCCATTCTTAGTTCTATGTGCATTGTCCCAAGACTAGTTGATTGATGCATAACTTGATATTGCTTGTTTTAAACTTTTGTATCTAGTGACTCTTATGAACCTTGAAGGTGTCCTATGCATTTATATTTGCTGCTCTATGAGGGACAAGCTGAATACTATTATGCTATGTTTTCTTTATGTGAAACAAACAAACGTCTTGCAAAGCATTGTTATTCATGAATCTTTTGTTTGTGCCTTTTCATGTTGCATCATAGTTTCTTTGTCTTATTGCTAGAACTTTGTCTTTCATGTTATGATTGAAGTACTATGATCCCAGCTTTGAATGTTTTACGAATACTTTGATCAAGTCTTTGATGGTGCATGTCACCGCAAAAATTATTCTTTCTTTTTATCACTTACCTACTCGAGGACGAGCAGGAGTTAAGCTTGGGGATGTTGATACATTGCAAATGTATCTATAATTTTTGGTGTTCCATGCTTAGTTTTATCCACTTTCTTGTGTTTTGTCCACACTTTCGAGTACTTTTCATATGATTTCTTGGACTAACCTGTTAACAAGAGCCACAGTGCCAGATGCCTGTTTTCTGCTGTTTTTGGTTCCAGGAAAGTCAGAAAATGAATATTCTCGGAATTGGATGGGACAAAAGCCAAAGTTACTATTTTTCCGGAAGACTCACGGAGCCAGAATACGAGACAGAGAAGAGCCAGGGGGTGGCCACACCACCTGGTGGCGCGGGCCAGGCCAGGGCGCGCCAGGGGATGGTGTGGGCCCCCCAGGCACCCCCTCGGTCTCCCTCTTTGCCTATAAGAAGCCTTCTGACCTAAGAATCCGGGGGGGTCGATGTTTTTCCAGAAGGAGTTCCGCTTCGCCGCCACCACCAGATTCCACGAAACAGCACCAGAAACTCCGTTCTGGCACCCTGCCGGGACGGGGAATTGGAGGAGATCATCACCATCATCATCACCATCGCTTCTCCATCGACCATCCATGTTTCCCCCATCTATGAGTGAGTAATCCCCCGCTGTAGGCTATGGGGATGGTAGGGATCGGATGAGATCGTTCATGTAATGGCATCAAATTGTTAGGGCATGGTGCCTATTATCTTTTATTAGTGCTTTATGACTTTGTTGCGACTTGTTGTGCTTAATACTTGTCACTAGGGCCCGAGTGCCATGATTTCAGATTTGAACATGTTATTGATTCATTATGATAGTATTGTTTATGGTCTTACCTGCAAGTTGTATACACACATTGTTGTCCAGAACCAATGGCCCCGAAGTGACAGAAATCGGGATAACCAGAGGGAATGGCTTTGATGGTGAGGATCACATGTGTTCATGGAGTGTTAATGCTTTGCTCTGGTACTCTATTAAAAGGAGCACCTTAATTGCCAGTAGTTCCCTTTAGGCCCCGCTGCAAACGGGCTAGCAGGATAAAAGATGTTGTGTAAGTTCTCATTGCGAGCACGTATGACTATATATGGAACACATTCCTAGGATTATCTAGTACTTGGATGCTTTATCTTATTTATCTTCAATTGCCCTATGTTCTGATTGCTATGTGAATTGTCTTGTCCATGCAACGCTCGTCCATCCATCCCTATGCCTATCGCACTCGAATCCCACTGTTTACTGCTATTGTTACTGCTGTCTTTACTTTACTAGTGCTGCTACTTTGCTATTCCTACTACAAAACTGTTGCTACTGATAAACTGCTGTGAGCAAGATTGTTTCCAGGTGCAGCTGAATTGACAACTCAGTTGTTAAGGCTTATAAATATTCTTTGGCTCCCCTTGTGTCGAATCAATAAATTGGGTTTCACTTCCCTCGAATATACTGCGATACACCCCCTATACTTGTGGGTCATCAATGCTCCCTTGGCAAATTTCCGCATACAAGTCCATGAGTGGTGTAGGTCGCTCTCTAATCCTTCCACATGAACCCCACTGTGGTACTTTAATAGCTGCACAAAAGTCATCAAAAGGGAGATCGATAGCTACATTGTAAATTTTGTAGTGGACCATTAGTTTCACATATTGGGTAGGTTCATCTCCCACAAAATGCTCCAATCCTGCATTAGTAATTAGAGTATGTAAATCTTGAGAAATCCCTGCAGCCCTCATGAATTCGGGGCATGGATAGGCAGAGGGAAAGACTATCTCCTCACGGTGAACCTTCATAACTACAGGCACCCTTAATTCATGTTGGTTGAGTTGGTGTTCATTCATCTTCTTTTCTAAAATTTAAGCATCCATCATACAAGTGATTGCAAAGTGAATACAAAATGAAAGGAACTACTCATAGGGACTTGTAAGAGGCCTAAACATGCATCAAAACAATTTTTCTAAGCATTGAACAAGCTCACATAACCTGTCACCTACAGCAGCAAAATACTCAAGATATAAACCACTAATCACAAATCTACTTGGACAAGCAGAGGAGTCACATACGGGAGAACAAATGCTCCAAATTTCAGCAGCAAAGATGGGCTGAGCAAGGATATCGAAAAATCACGAGCAAGAACAGCAAGAACGCAAGTTTGAGCAATGAACTGGTGTTTTCTCGAGAGAGAGAAAGAAGTGGCAAGTGAGAGAGTAAGTGGAGGGCCCGGCGTGGCCCACACCATGGCCATGCGCGCCCCTGGTGTGGCCTTGCCACCAGGTGGTGTGCCTGCCTAGTGGGCCCCCCTGGGTCACTCCAGGTGCTCCTCTGCCCCTTTTTTCACGTAAAAAATTAATATTAATTTTCTGGAATTTTTTGAGACACTTTATTTTTGAGCAATTTTCAGGTATTGATGAATGATTTTTTGATAGAAAGATGTTTTCGGAAAGATGCAAAAACAAAACAAAACTAAAACTTCAGAAGTTCTAAGACACTCTAATATGCAAGCAACTAGCAAAAGAAAAGTAGACTAAGTGAAAGTAAAAACTAAAATGGATAAAATAAAAGTAAGCAAAGTTAATCATGGTGAAAACATTGTTTTGTTCATTAAAATCCCTTTGTTAACAAGGTTGATCAGGTCTTGTTACCAAAACAATTTTATATGAAACAAAACTTTGTATTCCAATAAATCATTATGTTACCTCAACCTTGATAGCAATGGTCCCAATCATAATAGTTTCATATTTTTCTCGTGGTATGGGACAATATATTTCTCCAACTTGGATGCCCTCCACATGTTCAATTGAATTTAAGCCATAAGTCCTATCAATATTCTTGGGGAAATAGACAGTATGATCCTTGTCATTAACATTAAAAGTCACCTTCCTTGATTACAATTAATAACAGCTCCTGCAGTATTAAGAAAAGGTCTCCCAAGAATAATAGACATATTGTCATCTTCAAGCATTTCAAGCACAACAAAGTCAGTTAATATCAAGCAATTATGAGCCACTTGAATAGGTACATCCTCACATATACCAACATGAATAGTAGTAGATTTATCAGCCATTTGCAAAGATATATCAGTTGGTATTAGTTTTTCCAGTTGAAGTCTCTTGTAGATAGAAAAAGGCATAACACTAACTCCTGCTCCCAAATCACACTAAGCAATTCTAACATAGGTATTTTTAATCGAACATGGAATAGTTGGAATCCCTGGGTCTCCAAGCTTCTTTGGAACTTTACCATTAAAGGAATAATTAGCAAGCAAAGTAGAAATTTCCTCATTGGGGATCTTCCTCTTATTAGAGAAAATATACTTCATATACTTTGAATAAGGTGGTAATTTAATAGCATCAGTCAAAGGGATTTGCAAAAATAAAGGTTTCATCCACTCACAAAACTTATTATAGTGTTCGTCTTCCTTTGACTTGTGTTTCTTATCAGGGAAAGGCATAGGTTTTTGTACCCAGGGCTCTCTTTCACTACCATGTTTCTTAGCAACAAAATCTTCCTTAGTGTATGTAGTATTCTTAGTGTGTATTTTAGGTTCTTCTTCAACTTTTTCTTTATTAGGAGCATCATTTTCCTCATTACCACTTTCAATTTCAGCATCAGAGACAGATATACTATTAGGATCTTTAGCAGGTTCAAAAGACTCTACAATAGTTTTATGTTTCTTTTTCCTTTTCTTAGGAGAAGTACCACTATTTTCAATTTGTTGAGAATCTTGCTCAATTCTTTTAGGATGCCCCTCAGGATATAGAGGATCCTGGGTGGCAGCACCACTTCTAGTTCTAATTTCATAAGCTTGTTTTTCCTTAAAAGCATTAACTAACAAATCTTTTTGTACCTTAATAAGTTGATCAATTTGAGTTTGAACCATTTGGAAATGTTTAACAAGCATTTTAACATCATTAGAGGTTCTTTCCACAATATCCTTAAACTCAATAATAGCTCTAGAGTTTTCCATTAGATGATTCTGCACCCTTTTATTAAAATTATCTTGCTTGACAATAAAAACATCAAATTATTCCAAGCATTGATCAGGAGGTTTAGAGTAAGGAATATCACCTTCATCAAAATGTTGGAGAGAGTGTACCTCAATAGTGGATGATTGGGAGATTGGCTTACATAATTCTTCAATAGGAGGTAAATTCTTCACATCTTCAGATTTAATACCCTTCTCCTTAAGACATTTCTTAGCTTCCTTCATCACTTCATCATTTAGTTCAATCACTCCTCTCTTCTTTGGTGTTGGTGTTGGTTCAAGCACAGTTAACTCAGGTGTAGTTATCTCAGGCATAGTTGGCTCAGGTGAAGTCCAGTCATCATAATTCTTGCTTATTTTAGCAATTAATTCCTCAACTTCCTTGGGAGTTCTATTCCTAAAAACACAATCAGCACAACTATCTAGGTATGTCCTAGATTATTTAGTTAGTCCATTATAATATGTATCAAGAAGCTCATTTTTAGGTAATGGACATCCAGCCTATGCATGAATCAAATCACAAAACCTTGCCCATGATTCAGGCAATATCTCTTTTTCTCCCTGTTTAAAACCAAAAATTTCCTGCAAAATAGCATGTCTAGCACTAGGAGGGAAATATTTTCGAAGGAAGGTACTAATCAAGCAATCAGGGCCATCAATAGATCCAGGAGGTAAATTATTAAACCAAGCCTTAGCTTCTCCTTTCAGTGAAAAAGGGAAAATTTTAGCAACAAAGTAGGTGTGCATCTTAATATCATCAGAAAACATGCCACTCATGGTAGAAAGATCAGGCATATGTGCTACAGCACTTTCATTCTTAGTCCCAGAAAAAGATTCTTTCTCAACAATAGTTGTGTAAGATAATTCAAGAGAGAAATCATAATCCTTCTCTTTAATGTTTATGGGAGATGTAGCAAACTTATCATTAGGAGATAATTTGGGTTTTACAGTACGCCTCTCAAGGAGACTCTTAATAGCACTTTTACCATGAGTATTTTGACATTCTTTAATAAATTCATTATTCATTTCTATATATCCGTCTTCAATATCATAGCTCTCTATAGACTCAGGTGAACTGACAGGTGTAGTAGTGTCTTCATTAGGAGTTTCAGTATTTCCAGCTATAGTTGTAGCAATCATAGCATCTAGGAAAGGATCTAATGAACCACTTTTATCAAGCACAGTAGAAGCAGCATCATAAGTATCAGAAGTTTCAGATTCAGCAGTAGTAGAAGTATGTGTAGCATGTGTATGCGGTGGTGTAAGGAGCTTACTCATCACAGATGGTGAATCAAGAGCAACAGAGGTGTTCAGAACTGTACCTCTCCTTGTAGTGGATGGTAATATAGGAACTTTTCCATCACGAGACTTACCCATGATGAATGGATGGTAGCGAACAACAGTGATTCCAAGTGAACTTGATAAATAGAGCTATGCTCCCCGACAATGGTGCCAGAAAATAGTCTTGATGACCCACAAGTATGGGGGGTGTATCGCAATATTTTCGAGGGAAGTGAAACCCAATTTATTGATTCGACACAAGGGAAGCCAAAGAATATTTATAAGCCTTAACAACTGAGTTGTCAATTCAGCTGCACCTGGAAACAATCTTGCTTACAACAATTTATCAGTAGCAACAATTTTGTAGTAGCAATAGCAAAGTAATAGCAGTAGTAAAAGTAAAGACAGTAGTAACAATTACAGTAAACAGTAGGATTAAAGCACGGTAGGCATAGGGATGGATGGACGGGCGTTGCATGGACAAGACAATTCATATAGTAATCAAGACACAGGGCATTTGTAGATAAATAAGATAAAGCATCCAAGTACTAGATAATCATAGGCATGCATTCCATATATAGTCATATATGCTCGCAATGAGAACTTGCACAACATATTTTGTCCTGCCAGCCCATTTGTAGCGGGGCCTCAAGGGAACTACTGGCAATTAAGGTGCTCCTTTTAATAGAGCACTGGAGCAAAGCATTAACACTCCATGAACACATGTGATCCTCACATCAAAGCCATCCCCTCCGCTTATCCCGATTATTGTCACTTCTGGGCCTTTGGTTCTGGACGACAATATGTGTATACAACTTGCAGGTAAGATGACAAACAATACTATCATCATGAATCAATAACATGTTCAGATCTAAAATGATGGCACTCAGGCCCTAGTGACAAGCATTAAGCATAACAAGTTGTAACAAAGTCAAAAAGCACTAATAATAGATACTAGGTGATACGTTGCTAATGTATCCATAATTTTTGATGTTCCATGCTTGGTTTTATCTACTTTCTTATGTTTTGTCCACACTTTGGAGTACTTTTCATATGATTTCTTGGACTAACCTATTAACAAGTGCCACAGTGCTAGTTGCCTGTTTTCTGCTGTTTTTGGTTCCAGAAATTCAGAAAATGAATATTCTCGGAATTGGACCAGACAAAAGCCAAAGTCGTTATTTTTCCGGAAGATTCACGGAGCCAGAAGGAGAGACGAAGGGGGGCCACATGGTGGCCAAACCACCCCTAGGCGTGGGTCCCCCAGGCCACGCTAGGGCATGGTGTGGGCCCCTTGGCTACCCACCGACCTTGCCTCTCCGCCTATAAGATGCCTTCCGATGCAAAAACCCTAAATCGTCAAGCCTCCCGCCACAAAAAGTTCCGCAGCACCGCCTCCACCGAAGGGGAGATTCGCGGGACAGAAAGTCTCTGTTTCGGCACCCTGCCGGGACGGGGAAGTGCCCCCGGAGCCATCTCCATCGATCTCCACCGCCATCTCCATCACAATTGCTGATTCCCATGATGAGGAGGGAGTAGTTCTCTATCGAGGCTAAGGGTTCTACCGGTAGCTATGTGTTCATCTCTCTCTCTATGCATGATCTTATTGATATCATGAGCTTGTAATCTATAGATCTACCTTGCTACTTGTCAACACCCGGATTTTTAATCCCAGATGCCCGTTATGCCATACCTCGCAATCCCAGGATTACCATTTTTGCGAGACATAACGGATTGGATATCATAGTACATCATCCATTACAACCCATACATAAGGTTTTACACAAATAAGGATCTCATGATCCAAGTCTTAATACAACAAGCAGCGGAAATAAAAGATAGCATAGCAGTGGGGTCCATCTTCAGGGGCACAGGCAATGCTGACGAAGGCAGATAGTCCTAGTTATCATAGCCGTCCTGCTGACCATCATCTTGATAATCTCCTTCATAGTCTGGCCATGATAATAGCCAGGGAAAAAAGCCAAGAGTACTCTTTAAGTACTCGCAAACTACTACTAACAAGTAGTAACATCCTAAATTAAAATACTGAATCTAAATTAACTATCAAGTTAAGTTTGAAACCTAAGCTAAGTTCAGAAGCGAAGAAAGATAAAATAAAATCTAGAATCACTTAAGTTGGGAAGCTATTTTCATTAACACAACCCTGTTGTGGTCAAGTCAAGGTTAATCATTCATTTCAAGTTATTTAGAAAACATCTAACAACGAAACCGTATGGCCATCCCAACTGTCCATAACCGCGGACGCGGCTATTCGAATAGTTTGACACTCTGCAGAGGTGGTACACTTTCACCACAAGATTCGATACATCTGTCAGGGTTAACCCTGAATCATCATACTTGGTATGCAAATAATCAAACATAACCTTTCCTTTACACACCCTAGTACAAGCACCTCTCCTATGAGCATGGCCTCCCAACCATGACCATCAGTCATCTTGGGCACTGCATAGGTGGACAACATTGAGAGGTAGCCTCAGCTCAAACCTCTCCCGTGAGGGAACTAATACTAATGCATATAAATTTCCAGCTAAGCCTTACCCAATTCAGGTAATGTGGTTGTACGGTAAAATTTGGAATGGTATCGCATCCGAATCCAACCATCAGTTTTATAAAAGGGGTTAAGGCTCATGCCTTATCATTTTCCACATCATAAACCAGTTGTGTTTCGTAACACATGTCAAAACATCTCAATAGAATGACTCATCATTCCAAGGTTTTCATAACTCATTTTCACCAAGTATTCCCATCTAAAGTGACTCAAGTTTTTTATCTACTCTAAACTACTAAGTTAAGAGTGTTCACTAAGGTGGAAAGATGGGATCAATCTCATGCCATAGAATGATATCTAAAGGTTTCTAAGTAGGTCAAGTTTTATACTTTTTATGCTACCTTCAATTTTAAGTAGAGAACTTTGTATAATCTAAGGTGGGGTAAAACTTGTCCATGAGACTTGGGGCATTAATAGTGAAAAGGGGTGTGATTAAAGAATGCTTAAGGCATCTTTGCTAAACCATCTAGTTTATTCTAGCTTGCTAAAGTAAGTTTGCAAGGGTTAGCTTGCCCTGCTAATAGTGACTTGCCTTGGTTGGTGCAGTGGTGGAAGTAGTCTTCTTCTTCTTCTTCCTGGTAGAACTCCTCCTCCTCGAGAGTTTGGTCGGTGCTATCGTCTAGAAATACACAGGGAGTGCACAATCACCAAACAATACTTAACTAGGCTAAGTAGCATTCTAAAGCACACAATTGATGATCTATTATCATCACAAACATTACAAGTTTTAATCTTTTTATTTTAGAAAAGTAATTTCTACTCATTGAAATGTTAACTAAAATTTTAATATTCACCACCAAAATATGAGATCATGTGGACACATGTCCTCACCACATATTCCACAGGTGGGAATGAGATTTAAAGGTTGGATCAATATTACTTTAGTTTAAGTTTATTATTTAATGATTTAAAGTGACTAAAAAATGACTATATAGCAATATTTTGGTACTAGTCCAAATTCACTGCATGTAAACCTTAATGTTATTACATTTTTGGATAGATATGATGAAATGTGATTTTTGAGAGTTGGAATCAACTCAAAATCTGACTTGGTTGATTTTATAAAAATGTTTCAAGTTGCAAAAGCTTCTGTCTTCTTATTTCTATTAGGAGAAATCCATAACTCTAAATGAATTAAATCCAATGGGCTTGGATAGAGCATTTCAATACCTTTCAGACAAAATTGGTTTCATGCAATTTGGATTTGTCAAACTCACAGAATTGAATTTTGAAACACTAGACAGAAACTATATTCTAACTAAAAAGAAAAATCCTAATTTGAATCTACGGGCTTGCGCAGGAAAGGAAATGGGCCGGCCCAGTGGCGCTGTGCGGCACGGGGCTCAGCTGACAGGGGGGTCCCACTGGTCAGCGGCACTTAAAACGCGAAACGGTACGCGCGCTGTGGGCCGTGCGATTAGAGGGCAGATCTACGGCTGAGGGTCGTCGTCGACGACGGACGGGTCGCCGGCGAGCTCGAACCCTAGCGGCTCGGTGGGGGTCTACTGGGGGCGTACCAGGGCTCCAGCGGGGTCGGCGATGCGGGCGAACGAAGTGGAAGACGACGGCGAGGCAAGGCGTGGTCGCGACGGAGCTTGGGGTGGCCGGAATCAACGGCACCCTTCTTCTCCAGAGGCGGCGGCTCCGGCTCCAATTCCGGCGAGCTGCTGCTCTACTTGCTCCGGCGAGAGGTGGGTGAGGTTCAGAGAGGTGAGGGGAGTGGAATGGTGTGAGTCTTTGGTGCTGGGGAGGGCTCCTTTTATAGGCTCGACGGTGAGACCGAGCGGGATGGGCGGTCGACGGTGGCGACATGGCTACGGCGAGCTAGCGTCATGGCTGGGGATGGAGATCGATGGGCGGTCCCCTGGCGGTGCTCTAGCGCTTCAATGCGGCCGTAGGGGCGGTGGTATGCGGTCGGGGTGAGGTGGCGCTCTGAGAGGCAGAGGCGGCGGTGTCCACGGCGAGCGGTGGCTGTGGGGCTTTGGGCGGCGAACGGGGGTGTCTGGGGTGTTCTCTAGGTCGAGGCGGAGCGGTGGGCGCGGGGTGGTGTCGAGCGGCGGCTTGTGCACGCGGGGACAGGGCGCGCTCTGCGGGCAGCATCAGCATGGTCTGGTGGCACTGGGCGCGGCTTCTCCTCGGTGGTCCACGGCTGCTCTTGGCTCGGGCAAGGGACAGAGAGGGGCGGTGCGACGTTGGCTACCTCCTAGACATGGCGAGGGAAGGGGGAGTGGTCTGCTGCGACGGTTGCAAGGTTGGCCGGCCAGGGTGGTGCTCGGCATGGGTGTGCAGTGCGGCTAGGGGGTAGAGAAGAGGCTGGTTTGGTCTGGTCTGGCTTGAGGGGGGACAAGATGATCAAAGCACTACAGAATTGCTAGACAAAATCAGCCCAAAACAGTAATAGTTAGGCCTTAATGATCTTGCTAACAAGGTGTTTGACTAAATGGCCGCAAGAGAAAAAGTTTTGAATTTTGAGTTCAAAATTTTTGGGTGATCTCCACTAGTACTAGATAGTCTCTGGTTGCAAGGGTTTTGAAAATGGAGCTCAAATACATGGTTTTTGAAATAGGGGTGATCTATGCATATGCATTAGATTTAATTTTGAACTGTCATTTAAAATAGTTTCTAGAATGTTTTTAGAAGATAAAAAGGTGGGCCTTGGTACCTCATTATGTGTACTAGCAAGGGGTGTAAAGATCCAAAATTGTTTCTGTTAAGAATTGAGTACTAGGAATAGCCAAAGTAGACATGGGAGTTTATTTTGGCAAAATGACCATTTCTCCATTTTAAATCTTTTTGATTTGATTTTCTTTAGAAAAAGTTTAGGAATGATGTAGATGATGTTTAAATCACCTAAGAAACATTTTACAAGCATGGGATCACTTAATCATGGCAATTCAAAACAACTCCTATTTTAAAGGCACACAATATGAATGCTTTCATTTTAAAAATGGAAAAGTTTTTGTTAACCCTATTTTTGGATGATTGGATCTTTGATAGACTTGGATTAAAGTTTTGGGATGTTACACTACTCAAGTGCTTTAATAGATCTCTGCTCTCCCCATGTGTGTGAAGTTGACAGTGTGCACACCATGGTGGCACTTAGGCTAGACATTACAAATACTTGTTATGAGTTATATTTGAAGTTGGATGTCATTATGAAATTGTGGTGTTTGTTTGAACCATCTAGTGCTCAAGGTGACAGTGTGGGGTTACCTAGATGGGAAAGGCTTACTTTGAGGTGTGCTGTTATAGCCCTAGCATGGATTAGAGTGTCCAACCGGAGAGTAGTTCAGTGTAGTATCATAAAGAAGAATATATTTATATGAGAGTGTTCACTAGTGAAAGTATGATCCCTAGGCCTTGTTTCTAAGCACTAAAACACCGTTTGCTATTAGATCTGTTACATGTTTGCTTGCTGCTATCTTTATTTCAGTTTGCCTTTAGTCTCTTCCACGCCATCAAGCTATTTTCTATCACCGTTACCACTTATAATTATCTATACCACTTGTATTTCACTATCTCTTCGCCGAACTAGTGCACCTATACACCTGAAAAGTGTATTGGGTGTGTTGGGGACACAAGAGACTTCTTGTATCTTGATTGCAGGGTTGCTTGAGAGGGGATACCTTTGACCACTTCCTCCCTGAGTTCGATAAACCTTGGGTGATCCACTTAAGGGAAAACTTGATGCTGTTCTACAAACCTCTGCACTTGGAGGCCCAACAACTGTCTACAAGAATATAAGTGCGTAGACATCAAGCTATTTTCTAGCACCGTTGCCGGGGAGTTAAGGTAAAAGGTACTCACATCCTCTGGTGTGAGTGCTCGAAGTTATTTCCTTTAGATTCTGCAATTTTGTCTTTTTGTTTCTTGTTTTCACTAGTTAGGCTTAATGGAAAACAACAACAAAATTAGAGACCTTTTTAGTATTTTTCCTAATGTAGAACATGAATTGTCTAAAAAGAAAATTAAAAAACCCATGGAACTTTCTTTGCATGCTAATAACAATGTTATTAGTATGAATCTTTTTAACACCTTTGTTACTAATGCCATGGAAACGTCTAAGCTTGGGGAAGTTGGTTTTTATGAAAATGATATTTTTAGTTCCCCAGCTTTAAAGAAGAAAATTTGCTCTATGATACTTTATCTCCCATATGTGGTAATTCTAATGATACTTGTGATATTTTAAATCCACATACTGAAAGCATCTCTTTTAAAATACCTATGAAAATTGTTGAACGTGTTATGAACAACTGTTACTTGGGAGATGGAACCATCCATCCCGGTGATCATTTACTCTTTATACACGAATTATGCAAGTTGTTCAAGTGTGCAGGTCATTCAATGAACCAAGTTAAGAGGAAGCTATTCCCTTTGTCACTTAAGGGCGAAGCAAGGGAGTGGTATGAGCTACTAGATGATCCTCATCATTTGGAGTGGAAGGAACTTGAATCTCTCTTTTACTCTAAATTTTATCCTCCTCGTGAAATTCATAAAGATAGGAATTACATTTATAATTTTCATCCACATGATGGAGAAAGTATTGCCCAAGCATGGAGGAGATTGAAGTCACTAATGCTCAAATGTCCCATTCATGAGCTCCCTAGTAATATTGTTATTAATAATTTCTATGCAAGGCTTTTAGGACATTACAAGGACTATCTAGATACTTGTTTAGAGGGATCCTTCATGAGTAATGAGGTCAAAGCTTTGTGGGATCTTCTTGAAACAATTCAAAGCAATACCTAAGATTGGGATAACAACAAAGGTAAAGAACCAGGTATAAACTATGAGTATAATTGCATTAAGTCTTTCACTGAAACTGGTGATTTTCAAGAGCTTAGTGCTAAATATGGTCTTGATACTCAAATTCTTATTGATTGTTTTAGAATCTTTGCTTCTCATATTAATGCTCCTAAAGAAAAATGGGACATGTATCATGAGCCTTTTAAAGACACTTGCAGGGATAATGAAATTGTTATTAATGATAGCAATAAACATGCTCAAACCTCTGAAAGTACTATTTCTTATAAGCATGTTAATTTTTGTGGAATACATAGACCTTGTGAGAAGAATCAAATTGAAGAAGAATATTGTATCACCCACAGGAATGAAAAAACTAGAACGTGGTACAGGGATCTAAATGATCTTGGTAAAAAAGTTTGTGCCCTCTATCCTTTTATTTGTGAACTTTGCTTTGAAGTGGGTCATTTCAATTTTCAATGCTCAGGCCATAATAATAGCCCTTCTAATCCAATGACTACTGCAAGTTTGTATTGTGATGACATGATCACTCCTAATTAGCATGATGAACTTACATTATTTTTGGGATGTGAAGATTTATCAAGAAAAACCTCTTTGGTAGATATGAGTGCTTTTGATATGAATAGTGTCCTGCATGGTTGTCATGTTTATTGTGTTGATAATTGCCACACAAATACTTACATACAAAATATTATAAAAGATGAGGTTTTACCAAAATATAGCAGGACTAATATGTGTTTTGTTCTTATTAATGAAAAGGAGGAATCCTCCAAAGTTTCTTCTATTTTCTCTAACAATGAACCAGGGTATATGGAGAAGCTTCCTTTCAAGCCTCTCCCTCCTAAAGAGAAGAAGAAAAAGAAGAAGAGGAGTAAAAGGAGAGAGGAGGAGTAAAAGGAGAGAGGAAACGATATTTTCCCCTAAGCATGTTGCTCCTATTATAGTTTTTGATGAGTCTGAACTCGATGATGTTCCTATGCCTATTACCTATAGTAGTGATCATGATTGGGAAAGGCACACTACTTTTGATATTGATAATATCTTCGGTACCAATTCTGAAAATGATGATGTTAATAATTGCTGCACTATTAGTACTATCCATGTTCCTTCCAATGATGATATGTTTACAAATGAACATACTTTGGGAGATAACTATTATATTGCTTATGATGATATTATACCTCCAATATATGATGATTACAATAATGAATATGATATTTACAGTCCACCTACTATTGAGGAGAAAATTAATTATGATTACAATATGCCTCCTATATTTGATGATTATGGTGATGAAAATAATAATGATAGCTATTTTGTTGAATTTGCTCCCACTATAATTAATAAGAATGCCTATGTTTATGTGGGGAGTATTAATTATTTTATGCATGTGGCTCATGATAAGAATGTTTTATGTGATAGTTATATTGTTAATTTTATTCATGATGCTACTGAAAGTTATTATGAGAGAGGGAAACATGGTTTTATGTATCTCAACAACATTAAGTTTCCCCTCTTTATGTTGAAAATTTTGAAGTTGCACTTGTTTTTCTTTCTTATGCTTGTTGCTTTGTGCTTTCATGACTTGTTTATTTACAATATTCCTATGCATAGGAAGTGGGTTAGACTTAAATGTGTTTTGCATTTGCTTCTTCATGCTCTCTTTTACTTCAATTCATATTTCCTATGTGAGCATCTTCTCAAACTATCATGCCTAACTTAAAGGCGTTAAAGAAAAGTACTTATTGGGAGATAACCCAAAAGTTTTAGATGAGTCTTGGAAGTTATTACTTCAGTAATAACCGCTCCTTATCCTTTTTATTTGCTTTTTGTGCCAAGAGTAACCTCTAATGAGAGAGAAGTAATGCTTGGGAAAGTTGCTGTCCCAAAACAGATTTTTGTGCTTCACTGTAAACATTCTTGTAAAATATCTGTATGTCGTTTTGAGGCGTGAATTTTTGTGCTTCTGCCCCAGGTGGTTATATAACTTTCGTTAGTTCAACACTTTTCGATTTGAGCAACAGAAGGTCTTCGAAAAAATTCGTCTTTACCTGCTGATCTGTTTTGACAGATTTCTGCCATTATTTGCATTTGCTTCTTGTTGGTTTCTTTTTGAGTTCTTTTAGGGAATTGAGATTTTTGAGGGAAGTGATACATTAGCTAGTTTTCTAATGGAAGTTTTATTGGTGTTGGAACTGAACCTAAAGACCTATTATCTTGAGTACACTAATGTTGCTAATAAAGATTGTGTGAAGTTTTGTATGAAGGAAAATTTTCAGATGTATGAAAGGAATGAGTAATGAGATGAAGAATGGACTAAAGCTCAAGCTTGGGGATGCCATGCGTGTCACCCCAAAAATATCCAAGAAGTACAAGCCTCAAAGCTTGGGGATGCTCAAGGCATCCCCTTCTTCATCAATAAAAATCCTAGGTTTCTTCCAAACACTTCATTTTTATTGTTTCATGCACAGTTGTGTTGTTCTTGGAGCGTCTTCTTTTTTTGTTTTTGTTTTTCGTTTTCGTTTGCTTGGTTTTATTTGTTTTCTTGAATAAAATTGGTTGGTCCCCCTCTTTCATACATTGGTTTTCAAATAGTTTGGTTTGGATTGGAAAGAGTAGGAAAGTTCATGCTTAAGTGGTAAAAGGAGTTTGTTTTTGACTGCGACCTATGCTTTGTCATGCCATGCTTGATATTGTTTTGGATTTATGCTTATTGATCTTTGTTGTAGCATGACATGTTATAAACAATTGAGATTTCTTAATGTGCCTTGAAAGAATCATGCGTTGTTTTAGCATATTAAAGCATAGTATTGTGGTATTCTCCTTTGATGCTTTATTTGGGTTGAGTTAGCGCATGCTCACACCATGTTATGACTATCCCAAGTCACCATAGCCTTTATGATCCTTTAGTTTTCGACTTGTAATATCACTTTATGATTTGATTAATGATGTTTTGTCGCTCTGCGTGATTATGGCCGTTATTTCTCTCTTAGTTGGTCGCTTCCAGTCTTTTGCTAGCCTCCATAACCAAGTATCAGTTCCACTCATGCATCCAACTCCTAAAACCAAGTTATTCCAAAGAGTCCACCATACCTACCTATTAGCATTTGCTATTCCAAGTATATTCATGTTTTTATCTAACTTCCGAATTAAACTTGTTATGTGAAAATTAGTGATTAAAGCTCTCACGAACTTGATGGCACACTTTACTTTATTGCATTTAATAATCTTGAACCATTGTGTCGTCTATGTTGTATATGCTTGCACTTATATGTTGCGGATCAGCAGAACCTTGCTGTCATGGGGAACGCTTTCAATATTGCACTTGTACTTTGTACCTAGTTGATATCATGCTCTTTTGTCTATGGATGTCGTCGGTGTGAAATGAAAGGGGAGCTTGTAAGTCCATGGAGTTATGTATATGTGTTAGAGAAACGCCTGGGCCGCTGGTCTAATCCATGCTGTCATGGTGGAAACCTACAGCGTAACCATAATGAGCTGCCTATGAAGCATTCTTCTTATAAAAAAAGAGTCAGATATTGAGAAAAAAGAGAAAAAGAAAAAAATATGAGAAAAGAGGAAAGAGAGAAAAAATCACCATATTCCCATGGTAAATAAGAAGATTGCTGAGATGCTCGTTGTCTGCTTGCCTTGTCATTTTGATATGGGGATTCTTCCGTATCATCGGGCAAGGGGTACCACGTTCGTGGTTCTCTATGATACACATATACTTACTATGACAAGAACTTACCGATAACTAAACTTGAGTAGCATGAGGAGCGACCCTAGTATTCAAGGGACATGAGATTTCCAACTTATACTTTGTCAAGCATATACTCCATAGTTTGTTCACTTTAACCTTAATCACTTCAAGATGCTTATGATAGGGGCAATGAGAGGTGAAAGCTAATAAGTACCATAATTTTTGGAAGATCTTTATGAGACTTGAATCCCTACTTCTTTCTATGAAGGCCTTTCTTTTAATTTTATGTTGAGTCTCCACCTTCTATCTTTATGCACCTACTTTGAGAGCATAGTGGCCATTCTTAGTTCTATGTGCATTGTTGATTGATGCCTAGCTTTGATATTGCTTGTTCTAAACTATTTCTATCTAGTCACTCTTATGAACTTTGAAGGTGTCCTATGCATTTATGTTTGCTACTCTATGAGGGACAAGCTGAATGCCACTATGCTATGTTTTCTTTATGTGAAACAAACAAATGTCTTGCAAAGCATTGTTATTCAATAATCTTTTGTTTGTGCCTTTTCATGTTGCAACATAGTTTCTTTGTCTTATTGCTAGAACTTTGTCTTTCATGTTATGATTTAAGTACTATGATCCCAACTTTGAATGTTTTACAAATACTTTGATCAAGTTTATGATGGTGCATGTCACCTCAAAAATTATTCTTTCTTTTTATCACTTACTTACTCGAGGACGAGCATCAGTTAAGCTTGGAGATGTTGATACGTTGCTAACGTATCCATAATTTTTGATGTTCCATGCTTGGTTTTATCTACTTTCTTATGTTCTGTCCACACTTTGGAGTACTTTTCATATGATTTCTTGGACTAACCTATTAATAAGAGCCACAGTGCCAGTTGCATGTTTTCTGCTGTTTTTGGTTCCAGAAAGTCAAAAAATGAATATTCTCGGAATTGGACCGGACAAAAGCCAAAGTCGTTATTTTCCCGGAGATTCACGGAGCCAGAAGGAGAGACGAAGGGGGGCCACAGGGTGGCCAAACCACCCAGAGGCGCGGGTCCCCCCAGGCCACGCTAGGGCATGGTGTGGGCCCCCAGGCTGCCCACCGACCTTGCCTCTCCATCTATAAGATGCCTCCCGATGCAAAAACCCTAAATCGTCAAGCCTCCAGCCACGAAAAGTTCCGCAGGGCCGCCGCCACCGAAGGGGAGATTCAGGGGACAGAAAGTCTCTTTTCCGGCACCCTGCCAGGACGGGGAAGTGCCCCTGGAGCCATCTCCATCGATCTCCACCGCCATCTCCATCACCATTGCTGATTCCCATGATGAGGAGGTAGTAGTTCTCTCTCAAGGCTAAGGGTTCTACCGGTAGCTATGTGTTCATCTCTCTCTCTCTCTATGCATGATCTTATTGAGATCATGAGCTTGTAATCTATAGATCTACCTTGCTACTCAAGTGCTTTAATAGATCTCTGCTCTCCCCATGTGTGTGAAGTTGATAGTCTGCACACCATGGTGGCACTTAGGCTAGAGATTACAAATACTTGTTATGAGTTATATTTGGAGTTGGATGTCTTTATGAAATTGTGGTGTTTGTTTTAACCATCTAGTTCTCAAGGTGACAGTGTGGGGTTATCTAGATGGGAAAGGCTTACTTTGAGGTGTGCTGTTTTAGCCCTACCATGGATTAGAGTGTCCAACCGGAGAGTAGTTCAGTGTAGTATCATAAAGAAGAATATATTTATATGAGAGTGTTCACTAGTGAAAGTATGATCCCTAGGCCTTGTTTCTAAGCACTGAAACACCGTTTGCTATTAGACCTGTTACATGTTTGCTTGCTGCTATCTTTATTTCAGTTTGCCTTTAGTCTCTTCCACGCCATCAAGCTATTTTCTATCACCGTTACCACTTATAATTATCTATACCACTTGTATTTCACTATCTCTTCGCTAAACTAGTGCACCTATACACCTGGCAAGTGTATTGGGTGTGTTGGGGACACAAGAGACTTCTTGTATCTTGATTGCAGGGTTTCTTGAGAGGGGATACCTTTGACCACTTCTTCCCTGAGTTCGATAAACCTTGGGTGATCCACTTAAGGGAAAACTTGCTGCTGTTCTACAAACCTCTGCACTTGGAGGCCCAACAAATGTCTACAAGAATAGAAGTGTGTAGACATCACTAGGCACCATGCCCCAACAATCTGATGCCATTACATGAACAATCTCATCCAATCCCTACCATCCCCATAGCCTACAGCGAGGGATTACTCACTCATGGATGGGGGAATCATGGATGGTTGATGGAGAAGCGATGGTGATGATCTCCTCCAATTTCCCCGTCTAGGCAGGGTGCCAGAACAGAGTTTATGGTTCTGATTCGCGAAATCTGGTGGTGGCAGCGTAGCGGAACTCTCTCTGGAAAAACGTCAACCCCCCGGTGTTTTTAGGTCGGGTGGCATCTTATAGGCAAAGAGGGAGGCCGAGGGGTTGACCGAGGCGGCCACACCACCCCCAGGCACGGCCTGGGCTGGCCCGTGCAGCCAGGTAGTGTGGGACCCTCGTGGCCCTCCTCCGTCTCGTCTTCTAGCTCCGTGAATCTTCTAGTGAAATAGGATTTTTGGCATATTTTCCAGGATTTTTCCTGATAGTTGATTTTCTGCACAAAAACTAGACACCAAGGTAATTCTGCTGAAAACAGCGTCAGTCCGTGTTAGTTGTATCCAAATCACACAAGTTTAGAGGAGAAACAATAGGAAAAGTGTTTGGGAAAGTAGATACGTTTTGGACGTATTAGAGGCCACGAAGGAAAATCTTCCCCACCATGTCTGCTAATTGGAACTTGAATAATCCTAACAGCAGTTCCTTCGTCAAAGGAAGCTTTGATCAGATCACTCTTCCATGCCCTGTCTCATCATCAATGAAAAAGGCCACCTTGGCTGCCTCAGGAACCGTCACAATGGTTTTAACATACTCAGGGTTCAGTCCAGGGATCCATTTATCAGTCAACACCCCTGTATGCTTGCCATTACCGATGCCCCAGTGCATGCCTCTTGTAACTAGTTCCTTACCAAAGAGAATACTCCTCCAAGTATAGGAGGACGATCTTGGATTCAGAGCATGCCAGAAGTCCATCTCCGGGAAATACCGCCCTTTCAACACCCGCGTACAAAGTGATTCAGGTTCGCTGAGCATACGCTAGCATTATCTCCCTAGCATAGCTTGATTAAACAGGACCAGATCTCGGAAACCAAGACCCCCGACTTGCTTCGGAGATGATAACCATTCCCAAGATCGCCAGTGCATGTTTTTCTTCCCCTCATCCGATCCCCAAAAGAAGTCAGCGATAGAGCGCCGCATATGACCATAGGTGGAGACCAGGAGTTGGAAGCAACTCATAATATAAGCCGATAGAGCCTGGAGCACCGACTTAATAAAAACCTTCTTCCCTGTTCTGGATAGCGGCCGATCTGAGGATGCCATGATTCGTTTCCATAGAAGGTCTTGGAGGAAGCTGAAGGACATGGTGGGAGATCTGCCAATCATTGTTGGCATGCCTAAATAAGTGTCGTGAAGCACTTCTGAATGAACTCCCAGCTGATCCATCATAGACTGTTTGGTCGCAGCATTGCAGTGAGTCCCAAAGAAAATGGAGGACTTGTCTTTGTTGATTTTTTGTCCAGACCCATCACAATATAGTTGCAGCGTATCATCCAATGCTTTAACACTGCGGTCATCGCTCCTAGTAAAGAAAATACTATCATCAGCAAACAAGAGGTGGGAGATCGGAGGGCCGTGTTTCCCATTACAAACACCAAGAATCTGTCCCGTCTCCTCTTTGTTCTGAAGCAAGCAAGATAAGCCCTCAGTTTGTAACAAGAATAGATATGGGCTGATGGGATCACCTTGCCGAATTCCCCGAGTTGGTATAACTGGATTAGTCAGTTCACCATTGACCTTCACCGCATAGCTCACCTCAGTGACACACCTCATGACTGTACTAATCTAGGAGGAAGCGAAACCCATCTTGGTGAGACAACCATGTAGATAGTTCCACTCAACCCTGTCATATGCTTTCATCATGTCAATCTTTAGCGCAAAAAGGGCCTCTTAGCCTTCTTCTTCCGGATGGTATGGAGACACTCATAAGCAATAAGAGCATTATCCGTAATCAACCGTCCCGGTACAAAAGCACTCTGATGTTCAGAAATAATGTCTGGGAGAAAGAGCTTCAGTCGATTAGCAAGGACTTTTGAGGCAATCTTGTATAGAACATTACACAAACTGATCGGGCGAAAGTTTTTTAGATGTGAAGGGTGTGCCACCTTTGGGATAAGGACAGCAATAGAGTTGCACATACCCTCAGGTATAACCTCCCCGTTCAGAAAACCTTTGACCGCCAAACATATTTCACCTTTGAAAAAGTCCCAATGGGTTTGATAGAAAAGGGCCGGGAAGCCATCGGGTCCCGGAGCCTTCGTAGGGCCCATCTAGAACAACACATCCTTGATTTCTTCCTCCATATACGGCTTGCAAAGATCAACATTCATATCATCTATCACCTTGCCGCGTATAGAATCAAGGACCGCATCAGTAGCAACACATGGTTCAGAAGTAAAGAGGTTGCCGTAGAAGCTCTCTTCCATGCATTTAATCTCTGGATGCTGATCACATCAGGAACCATCCTCTCTAGCAAGGAATTTGATAGTATTGGTCCTCGGTCGTGAAGAAGCACGTGCATGAAAAAAAGACGTGTTGCGATCGCCCTCTTTCAGCCATTCAACACGCGATCTTTGTCTAGCCATTGTTTCTTCCACTTTGAACAGCTCACACAGGTTCTGCTCGACTTGTCGCATTTCACCAATGCTAGCATCGGTCGCAGGGCTCAAGCAAAGGAATAAGAGCTGGCGCTCCAGACCTTTGATCTTCCTCCGCACCGAACCGAAAGAATCTCGGCTCCAGCAGTTCAGTGACTTCGCAACTGGGACCAATGAGGCCTAGGTCCCTTGTAAATTGTTCTGGCCAAGCCTGCTCTCAGTCCAGGCCTTCTCCATAACATCCTTGTAGTCCGGCAAACGAAGCCACGCCGCTTCGAACCTGAAGCCCGACTGCACACCCGGGCGAGCCCGAGGCTGAGATGGAGATCCCAAGATAATTAAAATGGCCAAATGATCTGAGGATGTTGTAATAATATTCTCCACACGACTGTCCTCAAACATCGCCGATAGTGCGCCGTTTGCAATAGCATGATCCAACCGCACCCTGATGGCTCTGTGTATGGCGCCAGAAAAGTGTTGGTGCGGTGTTGATGTAGAGCTCGTTGGGAACCCCAAGAGGAAGGTATGATGAGCACAGCAGCAAGTTTCCCTCAGTATGAAACCAAGGTTTAATCGAACCAGTAGGAGAAAGGAAACACCCCAAAGGTGTTACTAGTTGAGCTTTGGCAGGGCGCACTACCGGTGCTATTAGCAACGTGGAGACCTGCACAACACAACCATAGAACTTTGTCCCCAACTTGCGATGAGGTTGTCAATCTCACCGTGTTTTGCTGAAAACAAAGGATTAAACGTGATGAATGGAAAGAAGTAAAAGTTTGTAGAAAGTAAACACAAAACAGTAAACAGTTTATAGATTGTATGTAAAATACAAGGACCGGGATCCATAGTTCACTAGAGGTGGCTCTCCTTAGATAGATAACATGCTGGGTGAACAAATTACAGCGCGGCAATTGACAAACATCGAGAAAGCAATACATGCATATACTAATCATCTTGAATCCTTTGAGACTTGATTGGGCATTACAACATTATACATAGACCGCCATCCAACTGCATCTATGACTAATAATCCACCTTCAGGTTATCATCCGAACCCCCTCCAGTATTAAGTTGCAAGCAATAGATTATTGCTTTACAAACTGCGTGTAAAGTAAACAATACGATTGTTCTATGAACAAAGGATTGTTGTTTTCTCCCTAGTAGCAACAACACATCTAGTACCTTAGAGATTTCTGTCACTTCCCCAGATTACCAGAGGCATGCACCCACTATCGAGCATAAATACTAACTCTTGGAGTTGCTAGCATCTACTTGGCCAAGATAGCTACTAACAACAGAAAGCATGCAAGATCACAAATAACAAAGACATGATAGAATCAATAATCAATCTGAAATAGTATCTCAATATCCATCGGATCCCCGCAAACACAACATGTAGAATTACAAATAGATGATCTTGATCATGAACGGAGCTCACAAGATCTAAATATGAAAGCAAAAAGGAGGAGAACCAGCCATCTAGCTACTACATAGATCCGTAGTCCAGAGATGAACTACTCACGCATCACACCGGAGGCTTGCATTGTGATGAAGAAGGCCTCCAGGGTGAATTCCCCTCTCCGGCAGGGTGCCGGGAAGAGCTTCAGATCCCTCCCGGTCTAGGGATGGAGATGATGGCGGCTACAGACTCTTTTGTGGATTTTTGATCGGGTACTTAGGGTTTTCTTCCTGAGGGCAATATATAGGCGGAAGGGGAGGCCGAGGGGGTGCCAGGGGCCACCACACCACCCCCTGGCGCGGGCCAAGCCTGACCGTGCGGCCAGGTGGTGTGGCCGGCCTCTGGCCCCTCTCCGTCACGTATTCTGGCATCTGATGACTTCCAGAAAAATAGGCACTTTGGCTTTTGTCCCGTCCAATTCCGAGAATATTCGTTTTCTGACTTTCCTGGAACCAAAAACAACAAAAAACAGGCAGCTGACACTATGGCTCTTGTTAATAGGTTAGTCCAAGAAATCATATGAAAAGTACTCCAAAGTTGGAACAAAACACAAGAAAGTGGATAAAACCAAGCATGGAACATCAAAAATTATAGATACATTTGCAATGTATCACACCCTGACATTACTATCCGCATCTTGCTTGTTCGTCCATGTGTATTTAGGACCGAAGAAGCCCATATCAATAAGATCAAAGTCTTCCAAGAACTCGCGGAACAACAACATCTGTGCATCCGATCTTCCAGGAGAGCCAAAATTCTCATCATGGGTTAAAGCCTCATTAAAGTCCCCACAACAGAGCCATGGTCCATTAACTTCTGTTCGAACATGACGTAGAAATTACCAAAACTCATGCCTCTTGTCGCGTCGAGGTTCCCCATAGACAAAGGTTGTTCGCACGAATCTCCAGATTCCGCCAAAATGACCACATCGATGCAATGCGCATTAAATCCCTTCAGCGAGACCGAGTATGACTTCAACCAAAAAAGAGCGATTCGACCTCCGAGACCCACACAACTAACAACAAAACTTCCTGAGTAGCTAAGGGTCCACATGAAGCTCTGTACTCTCTTATCCTTCATCTTCGTCTCAGATAGGAATAGGAAGGCAGGTCGAAAAGTCTTGACGAGCCATCTAAGCTCGCCCACTGTCGCGTCCGACCTGAGGCCACGATAGTTCTAGTAGAGGAGATTCATTGCGAATGGCAGGGCTACTTAGCAGCCTCCGCCAGACCCGCCGATCGTGAGGTTGAGACAGTATCACTATTCCTCTATTTCTTATTTGAGTCCCCACTCCTAACACCCCCATCAGAGAGATCCTCGGGAGCCACGCTGGCTTGGAGTGGTACAGTAGTAGCCAACTGGGAGCTCTCAATAGCTAGAGTAGGTTGCAGAGCCTTTGGTTTGTACATTTTATTCTGCTTCCTCTTTTGACCTGCAGTCTTTGGAGCAACCCCTTGCACGTCGAGCTCCATCCTGGCAACCCCAGGCTGCTTCCGTGACCTCGTCTTACGAGGTTTAGCTGGGGAAGTAACCTCCCCCTGTTTAGCCTCTTTAGGAACCGGTTGGGAGCTTGAGCCTTGGCCCGAATTCGATCCTACAGAATCCGTCCGTTCCTTCTTCCTCAAATCAGGGACACACACCCTTTCGCTATTCCAGGGCAGCTTCCCCTCCTCATCTCTCTCCACGGGATGCGAGCAAACCAAAGAAGAATGCCCGATCAAGCCACAGGAGAAGCAGAACATGGGAATATTCTCATACTTAACATCATACCAGATTGTCTTGTTCAACTTAGTTGATTCGACAGCGACTATGCGCATCAAAGGTTCAACAACCTCAATATTAATCCGAGCTCGAAGATAAGGGCCCCAAGCATGACCACTCTCATCTACATCCAAACGATCCACCTCGCCAACCATACCAGCCAGCGGAGTGCCCCTCTCTCTATTCATCAGAGGGTAGGGTAGACCATAATTTCTGGCCCAAATAAGGAGTATGTCAAAAACAACATCAGCTAGGTTCACCGCAGGGTCAAAATCCTTCAGTAAGATAACATTCCTCCCCAGAACCCAAGGCGAGCCATTGATCACACGTTGCATAACATTCTTCGAAGCAAACTCTGCCAAAAACATATTCGGTCCCATTGGATTTACCAACAAACCTTTGGGGCTGCCCCAAGCCGAACGAAGGACTGATTTGATTGTCTGAATATGCAAGGTGTTCAGTGCTAGGACCTTTCCCATGATCGCCCACTCCGGGTAACCCGTCATAGGATCGACATCATCCATGACCAGAGTTTTTGATTCTTTGGACGTCAACCGAAGCCGGCCCATCATTGCCGCAACACCATCGCTGCTGATGGACTCCGGCGCTGCCTCCTCCCCAACATGTTTCCCCTTTACCGCTGCAGCTGTCGCCGTGCTTCTATCCCCCCGGGCCAGATCCGCCCTCGATTCCGGCCCACCAGTTTCCCCCGCCGTCGCACCCCTTTCACCCACCATGCAAGCACCTCCGAGATCGGATCCACACATCATCAAGGGTGGGCAGCAAACCAGGTTTACCCCGAGATCACCCCAAACAAGCACGAACCACGAAACCCAGATAGCCGAAGGGCGGAGATAGGGACACGAGAGATCAGCAAGGAAGAACATGATTAGATGCCCACCAAGAGAATCTCAGGGGCACCAGAAGCAGCCTCGAGGTTCTAGGGTTCGCAATCGCCAGAGCGTTAGAGGAAACCCTAGAAAATAGGCAACGTTCTATAAACTAGCTACAATTAATTTGTGCACTTGCAGTCGTCAAGCTATTTTCTGGCACCGTTGTCAGGGAGCTAAGCGCTTTTGGTCTTTGTCTTTAGTTGCTAATTTATTATTCCTGTACTAAAAGTTAGGTACCAAGTTTCAAGTTATTCCTGTTTATTACTATTTTACTGTTTTTATTTATTTGAAAAGAACAAATAAAATTCTAAACCAAAAACCCATAAAAATATATAAAACAAAAACTATAGAAACATTTGCTACTAATCATGTCTTCCCAGATTGCTATTTTTGAACAGATGAAGCTCGCAATGGATGAGAAGAAAGTTGGAACTTTTGGATATTATGTTACGAGGCAAGACACATTAGAAGAATGGTTGGAAGGGTTGAAACATTATTCCTCCATGTTATGTGCCTCATACAAACTTGTTTGTGAAAATTGCGGATCCATAGATCATATTAATTATCAATGTAAGTGTACCATTGATACCACATTAGCATCTTATAATAAAAGTAATGATGGCTTTGTTGATGTGGAGGTTTTAGAATATGTGCTTTTTACTGGTTGTTGTGAGTTTCTAGCTCGCATGAGAAATATAAATTAAGAAAATAAAGCACTAGATAGAGTCTATGGAGTAGTACATCATATATACTCTTATTGTTTTGATAACTACAGTAGTAATTCATTATTGACCACTTCTATTGTGGAAGAGACTAACCTTTTGAAGGACTTATAGAAGAAAGAAGAAAAGGATGTACACCGCAGTGAACATGCTACTGCCACTGGTATGGGTTTGTTTAACTTGTATGACCTCTTAGATGGTTGTGCAAAATCATTTTGTGACAAATGTATGGCAGCTGGCCACCTTAGTTTTCAATGTTCCATTACTCTTGAAGAATCCCTAATATCTTACACTAGAGTTGAAGTCTTAGAGTATTTAGTTTATAAATGTGTCCATGATCTACTCTCAAAAGATTCAATCATGAGAAAGAGTAGTGATAGTATGCTTCATATGAAACTTACCAACTTGATACCAATATTACAATTTTATTGCCAAGAACATCTTAGTGATAATCCACTTGTGTTAGAGAGTAAGGCACAATCTAAAACCGTAGTGCCCGAAGATAACCATTTGCAGGAATCACAAGATAGAGGTGGAACAACAAAAAGGTGAGGTTGACAAAGATTGGCACATTACAAATACTACATTTGTTTATGATGCCTCTGTCTCTATTAATGATTCTTATAATGCTAAAACTAATTGTAATTTATCTATGGAGGCCTTGTGCCTAGACACTCATGAGGAGAGCATTACTATTGATGAACTAGAGATAGAACCTTGATATGAATCTTTTGATGCTAATATTTAGGGACCTGATTTACTCCCTGTTGAAAAGGAAGAATATTATGAAGTGTTCCCCTACAATGGTAACCAAGGTAAAAGTTCAATAATTATATTTCAACCTATAATCATCTCGTTGCAGCTACATAAGGAGGCATGCTCACCACACTTGGTGCATCCACGCTCGCTTGTAAGCGAGAACTTATTTATCTATATGATGCCGGTACACCACAAGAGGGTACGACTTTGACGATACTCTACTATGATATGGTCCAATCCTTTGCTGGAGGTAAGTACAATCATACCTCGAATTGATATCCCCTAGGATCCAGGTGGATGATTTAATGGAGCATCTAAGCCTGTCTATATGGCTTTAAAAAAAACGCTTCCCGGGAGGCAACCAGGAAGTTTTTAGGTGTCTTTCTTAATTTTGTGTCTTGAGTCTAGTTGCATTAATGTTGCATTGGCACTTGTATATATGCATGATTTCCTATTAGAGTTGGCTTGGGACTATTTTCCATATGTAGAGTTATTCGTTGCTCTAATGATGCATTGCATATCTTGGTTAAATCTTCTCATCAAAAATATATGTTTGCTTTATTTGGATGTTGGACTAAAGTTTCAGGTCCTTAGTAAAATTTTCAGGGAAAATAACTTGTTCCAGAGTTCACTACAAGATTAACGAGCCGCAGTACAGGCGGACACGTCCGTACCGCCCATGTGACACATCAGAAGAAATAGAAAATTTTCCAGATAAGCTACCACAAGCTTAACAAGCACCGATACGGTGGGACGTGTCCGTAGCGTCTTCCCGTATCGACCTCATTACTAGGCGAAGGAAACATGAAGAGTACTCAGAAGTTTTAACAACCACTAGTACGGGCGCATCCCGCCCGTACCACCTGGTCATACCAACTTCGAATGAACCCTTCAAAAAAAGATGAAAAAGAGAAGGTGCAGTACGGGTGGAGACCGTCCGTACGACGCGCTCGTACCAAGGGGCAGCATCGCGCAGTAAGGGAAGGGACGAGTACAAAAAGGTTATAACCCCTCCAATCTTTTTATTTTGACAATCTCAGGTCAGGGGTTACCTCCTACACGTTCCTTTATACTTCATTTTATTTTACCTACCTTCGAAACTCCCTAGCCTATAATTCTCTATAGTGTTTCGTGTTTCTTTTATTTTGTTCTCACGGTTGGGTAAACAAACTCCGTTCGTACACCGAATCATTTGTTTTTACTTCGTTTGTTATTTTCACAGGGACTTGAACCTTGTGTGATGACGTGCATGGTTTGTGCCAACCGTGTAAATACTTGCACAAGCCACTTGGTTGTTTCAACTCAACACTTCAACAAGGAAGTATTCGTTGAACCAAAGGTCCATGTCCATCAAAAGTGAGGTTATTCGTACCTCGACGATAAAGTGTATCACCCTTGTTTTATTCAAGCTTGGGGAGGTAACCACACTCTCTTTTGATAACTGCATTTTCTCTTTTTTTGGTAACCTATTCAAGTTTGGTTCTTATAAAAGTTCTAGCTTGGGGAAGTTACTTCTGCATGTGTAGTGTCTTGTGCAATGTTCTTGTTCAAGGAAATTTTTTGTGCAATCATGTATCCCACTATTTTTGAATGCTTGCTTGGGTAAGTTATGTTTCATGTTTATATAATGGATGCACTTGATTTTGTTGGGATTCATAGGAGTTGAGTTGGAGATTTATGCATGTTGTTAAAATCTTTATCTGGCTTGAGAAGAACATTGTGATCCTCTAAAAATACATTGCCATGATTTCTACACTTAAAACCTTTGTCTCCTAGTTTTGAAGTTTGAATTGTTTATCCTAGTTAGTTGATTTGTGAAGATGCCATGCTAGTGGAAGTAATTCAAAATTGTTAGAGTAAAGCTTTTTATGAGAATGAATGATTAGTTGTGGAAACTTTTGCTCTAGTTATTTTAACTAACCGAGTCTTGCCTTGGAAATAATATTGCCAAACAACTACAACAAGAAAAAGTCTAAAATTTAAGACTTGTTTGATGAATGATTGTCTTGAGAGTATACGCTTGATGATACTTAACCCCGTAGATATTTTGATAGTCTTTATGACACTCATGAAAGGAATTGTATGATTGAAATAAAGTCTAGTAGTAATTGTGATGCATGCCAAAGCTAACCTTGTGGATCAAACCGCGGTACTAGCTTAAAAAAGGGAGAAAGAATTGAGAAAACTTTATTCTATGTCTCTAATGCACACCTTTGGGATGCCAACAACTCTGCTAGCTTTGGAATAATCTATGGTATAACCCCGGATTTCGGCTATGAGTTTATGACATGAGTGGCATACGTGTTAATATATGGGCAAAGTATTGGTACTCTCAAAGGTTGTGCAAACACTTGCAAAATCAACATTCAGCGGTCCTTTAAAAAATGAAAGAAAGAAAAAAGATATCTATGAGGATCCACAAAACAAGTCATTGGCATGGTCTTATTACTACTTTATGAATTTTTTTGGAAGACAATGATTGGATTAGAAGTGCTTTTCATAGACTTGATTTATTAATGTGGGTGTAAATAAGACACTTCATTGTTATACTACTTGGGGCATGAAACTCTCTTACTCAATCTTGCTATTGAAACATCCTAGTGTTCCTTGGCAAGCTAAGAGTTAACTAGAAGAATTGGATTGATTGTTGGATTTCTAGTTATTTATACTTATATTAAACTCTACATTGATTGTCCTGATTTACCTAAGCTTGTATAGTATTCTTGACATCTCTCTAACTTTGATGAGCTTTACAAATGGATGAAGTGCTTAATGCATATGACTACCAATCGTAAGTGAATTCATATTCCCATTGAATCCCTCACTATACAAAAGTAAGGAGATACAAAACTTATTAAAAGGCTCAATAAGAGGATCACAAGTTTGTTTTCAAGCTAGATTCACTTTTTGACATGGAGCATTGAAGTTTTAATTGATCTTTTATGGATTAACATAACTCAGCTTGTGTTTCCTTGTATGAATATGCTCTTTCTTACTTGAGCTTGTAGGGAAAATAAGGATATAAGGCATTAATCTTCTATGTCTGGTATTATACTTTTGTTTTAATTTTTGCCTCATTTATGTTATCGATTCGTGCCTCATGAACATGATGACCTTGTCCATAAGTACTTTATTGCTCAGGACGAGCAAGATTCTAGCTTGGGTAAGTTGATGAGTCCAAAATTGATGCATATTTTAGTATACAAATTATTTATATTGTCACTCATTACATGCTACATCTATCTATAACTATGCCTATTATATATGATTACTAATTCTCATTCATTTCCACATGGGCTTTGCACAACTAGTAGTTTTATTAGGATTTTATTACCTTTTTATTGTCTTTCATTTGTGTGTAGGTGCTATGGAGAATCATGAATAAAAGGAGCAAAGAGGATTCAATATGGAGGAGTTGCAGTCACCAGACTTAGCCATTTGAGGGGAGGAACAAGTGAGTTTTTCCATCAACTCAAAATGAATATACAATGCAATTGTGTTGTACCCCTCGTCCATACGAATCTAACGAGCCAAAGAACACCTCAATCGGAGTCCGTATGAAGAAATGGCGGCCAAAAAACTACGGAGTACCGCAGGGATAACGACCACTGGTACGGGTGGAGCCCGCCCGTACCGTACGGCTGCACCACCCTTCGACGGCTTCATTTCGTCAAACATAACAACATTTGTGAAGGCCAAATGGGCATATTCGCCCCCCAGCTCTGTCGGTTCGTGAAACCGACCTCTGGATGCCTATTTAAAGAGTGGAAAATGCTAAAACGAAAGAGAGTCCACACATGCCATAGGGGCAGAGCCCTGCCACTCCGCCACCTCCATAGCCGCCGCCCACAAGATCTACACCATCATAGCCCTCAAGGTAAAGAGGACACTTGCATCTTGAAGGGCTACGCATCGATCTTCATCGCCATCTTCATCAACATCACCTTCACATCAATCCACTTTGTTTACTTTGTTGTAGTCCAATCTCTATTGTGGATTTGCACTTGTATTCAATTGTACCTTCATATTGCATCCATACAATTGCCATGATGTTGATCCCCTTCATGTATGAGTAGTTGCCTTGTCCTTGGGGATAGATGGTGAAACCCTAGTATTATTATGCATTAAAATAAAGATTATATATTACTTGTGTACAAAGATCCATTGATCTATGAATTGTGTTTGATCTCTATCATTAGATGGTATGTGTAGTCGGCCGCATATCATTTGCCCTTGGGACTAAAAGGTGGAAGAAATCCTTTGGATGTGTCCTGGAAGCATTCCCGGAATGCCCCGTGACAGATTGGCGTCGGCTCGTAACCTACACAGTCAAAGGAGGATTAAAGAGGGATTCCCTAAGATAATTACGATATCCATGGGGAAACCCTTAATTGTGGTGGTTTCTATGGGTGAATGCTCTCAAACATCGCAGTGGTTATTTAGAGGTGACCTCACTGTTGGCTCAACAAAGTGGCTTCCTACGAGCCTTGTAGTGAACATCTTATTATGGAGCTCTCTCCACACATGTCATGACATAAGGAATATGTTATTCTAATCATTCATAATTATTCCATGCTAGTGGTGAATTCTACACTCCTTGAGAACCCCTTAATCATATTACACAACACTTCATAGATACTCCCTTGTTTAGTTTACTTTTGTTATTTACTTTGTTCTTTTTTACTTTAGCACTGATTCAAACACACTCTTTATACACCCTTTACTTGGAATTAAAGATAACTTACAAGTACTCTCTAGTGAATAATAACGAGGGGCATAAAGACCTTTACCAGTAGCTCTTTGTGGGTTTGATATCTTTACTTCGAAACTAGCTACAATTGATCAGTGCACTTGCAGTCATCAATTCTCCTCCCCACCTCCCCTCCTAGCCTTTATATAGGGAGGCTAGGTCTCGGGATAGTAGGTCGAGTCGGTTACAGATTAGGGTTTCCCTTTAATTTTCTATGTACACTTTGCCATGTCCTTCAAGAAGTCAAACTCCTGTGGGCCACCCGAATCCTTGGTGGGCTACATTCGCACCATGGACTCCTTCTTGGGATAGACCATATAGGCTAATGTCGAGTACCTATAAGGTATACCCATGTCAATACCTTTGCCTTGAGCATTCCACTTGAGCTTGATGTCGATGATCTTGTCCTCCTCAAGCTGGGACATCTTTCTTGGTTGCTCTTGCATGCACCCGCTTGATTAAAACTTGTGAATTGCTCCCCCCATACACATGGGGAAACTCTTCCTAGAAACTTGTCTTCATCGATCGATGATCACCAAGGATGACAAGCTTCAAGCATGAGATCTTCTAGAGATGGCGCATCTTTAGCTTGCACTTCATTTGGATGATGTCTTGAAGATACACATGAGGAACTCCATCTTTTTCTTCAAGACACTCTTGATCTTATTTTCTTTATTCTTCTTCTTCTTCTTCTTGTTCTTCAACTCTTCTACATTGAAGCCAACACATGGTCCAAGCGATGCCAATGGAAAATTCCTACAAATGCAACTCAATGCAAACATTAGTCCATAGAGACTGTCATTAATTACCAAAACCACACATGGGGGCCCACATGCTCTTTCACATGGTCTTTAAAACATAAAACTTGAGGATGGTCATTACGGTTAATCTTCCGACTGAACTTAAACCATGTTCATTCATTTCTAATAGCAAGACTCATCCTTAATAGCTTCCAGTTTGGACTAACCCAAAAGAAATGAGCCACATAACCCTAATAATTTACATTGATCAAGGTCTAATTAGGGTTCTAAGCAGATTCACTCTGGTAGTGATCAGGGAGGAGCAGCGGTAGATGTAGTTGTCCTCAATTTCATCGGCACTGCTCTTGTTGTGGCGGGCGATGGTCGTTGGTGTTCGTGTCCATTTGCACTTCATTAGGATGAGTAGTTATGGGGTGAAGAAGACTTATCATGTTGATTGTTCGATCAGATGGGGGAGTATTATTTTTCTATTGTTGGTGCTAGGTAGACTAAACCAAGACCAAGCATTTGTTAGCACCTCCAATCACTATATGTGCATTCGTGGGCCCTGCTCCTCTTCTATGTCTCTTATTCATCCGAAGATCAAAAAAACAGTTTAGTGGACATTTTCTTCTCCCAAACACGGTTTTTCTAGTGATGCTTTGACTTGGTTGTTTTTATGAACTAAGAGCACCTCTAGACGAACCCCCATATTCCTTTAGATGAGCAAAAGGTTTTGAAACGATCGTCCAATCACACCTAACTGAACCGACATCGGCGTTAGCAGATAAAAAAATTAGGATCGGCCTTCATGACTAATGGCTCCGATTTTTTGCCATCTTCCACTGTGTGTAAACGTTGTTTTTGGTCAAGCAATTGCCAAAGAAACTCTCAACTTTTTCCACTAATGACTAATAATTACAAATATATGCAAATCCCTTCTCTGATTTATGTTGTGCAAGAAATCACTGCTTTTAAGGCGAAATAAGGAGTCACAATGAAGGATTTTGAGGAAGTACACACGACCAAGTAATTGGAGAAGCCAACCAGGGCGTCAGCATGCTTAACAACCGCTGGTACGGGCACGGTCCGCCCGTACCACCCACCTGTACCAGGTGGCGACAGTTTTGTCTCGTCAAACCCTACAACTTTCGTGAAGATGCCTATATATTTCGAGGCTCCAGCCGTCGGCCAGAGAGCCGCCATTCTCAGATTGCATCACAACATCGCCAAAGGAGATCCACACCATTGTTCACCCATAGTTCATCCATTGTTCATCCATTGTTCATCACTTCCACCATCCATCCCTCCACTAGCCATAGCCATTGCTTTGTACTTTTAGATCTCCTTGTGATTTGGTGACCATTGTAAGAATATTTGATTTCAATCTAAGTATTTGCATAATCTTTTCTATCTCTGATCTATTTGTTATGAGTGAGTAGTCCTCACGGGCCGCGGATTGGGAGAAACCTCGCAGCAATTATGTGCATCTAGATCATGGGAGAATTGTATTTTGTTTGGATTCGTGATTTGTAACTTTTGTTTCTTCATCTCTCGTCTCGATCTATGGACTTGTAGGTGATGACCCACAAGTACAGGGGGTCACAAGAGTCTTCGAGGGAAGTAAAACCTAGTTTATTGATTCGACACAAGGGGAGCCAAAGAATATTTATAAGCCTTAACAACTGAGTTGCCAATTCAGCTGCACTTGGAAACAATCTTGATCGCAGTAGTTTATTAGTAGCAACAGTTTTGTAATAGCAATAACAAAGTAATAGCAATAGTAAAAGTAAAGACAGTAGTAACAATTGCAGTAAACAGTAGGATTAAAGCGCGGTAGGCATAGGGATGGATGGACGGGCGTTGCATGGACAAGACAATTCATGTAGCAATCAAGATATAGGGCATTTGCAGATAAATAAGGTAAATCATCCAAGTACTAAATAATCATAGGCATGTGTTCCATATATAGTCATACGTGCTCGTAATGAGAACTTGCACAACATCTTTTGTCCTGCCAGCCCGTTGCAGCGGGGCCTCAAGGGAATCTACTGGCAATTAAGGTACTCCTTTTAATAGAGCACCGGAGCAAAGCATTAACACTCCATGAACACACGGGATCCTCATATCACAGCCATTCCCTCCGGTTATCCCGATTCTTGTCACTTCGGGGCCTTTGGTTCCGAACAATAATATGTGTATACAACTTGCAGGTAAGATCATAAACAATAATATCCTCATGAATCAATAACATGTTCAGATCTAAAATCATGTCACTCGGGCCCTAGTGACAAGAATTAAGCATAACATGTTGCAACAATGTCAAAAAGCACTAACAATAGATACTAGGCACCATGCCCTAACAATCTGATGCAATTACATGAACGATCTCATCCAATCCCTACCATCCCCATAGCCTATAGCAGGGGATTACTCACTCATGGATGTGGGAATCATGGATGGTTGATGGAGAAGCAATCATGATGATGATGACGATGATCTCCTCCAATTCCCCGTCTCGGCAGGGTGCCAGAACGGAGTTTCTGGTTCCGAATTGCGGTTTTTGGTGGTGGCGGTGCAGCGGAACTCTATTTGGAAAAACGTCGAACCCCCTGTTTTTAGGTCATAGGGCTTATATAGGTGAAAGGAGAGGTCGAGGCGGAGTCTGAGGCGGCCAAACCACCCCCTAGCGCGGCCTGGCCTGGCCCGCGCGGCCAGGTGGTGTGGGCCCCTCATGGCTCTTCTTCGTCTCGTCTTCTGGCTCCGTGAGTCTTCTGGAAAAATAGGAGTTTTGCGATATTTTCCGGTATTTTTCCTGAAAGTTGATTTCCTGCACAAAAACGAGACACCAAAGCAATTCTACTGAAAACAGCGTTAGTCTGCATTAGTTGTATCCAAATCACACAAATTAGAGAAAAAACAATAGCAAAAGTGTTCGGGAAATTAGATATGTTTTGGATGTGTCAGTAGGTACCCAAGATTCCATAGATTGATAAAGGCTTGAGGTGAGATACTTGGCTAATGGCGATCTCATAGGAAACTCAGTGACAGAAAGGAAAGTACGGTCTTCGCTTAGCGCCCCATTTGGGATCAACAAAAACATCACCACTTAAAGCTTTAATCTGTGTTTACACTTAATAATCGTTTATAACCCGTGGCTTCGGTGTACTCTCGATTGGATTAAAAGTCTATTATTAAGCCCGCTGCATCACAGGGGCTTTATAATATTAGGATGTTTGCCCACAAAAGTTTATCTCAATACAAACACTATACATGACTATGCTTATTATTATCTTTTATCCCATTTGATGTGCAGCTACAGATGGATCTTCAACCATGTCCTATCTCCATCCATTGATTCAAACCCGTTATAAAGTAAACTAGATTGTCCGGTCAACTAAGGTAAAACAAACAAACAATGTCTTGTAAACGTGTCCTTTTTATTACCTTTTAGCAGTGCTTTCCGAGGTTCAATTAAACCTAGGTCTTCTAGGGAAAAAGCTATTATACTACATCCGTGAATCCGGATCAAAGGTATTAGTGACTCACAAAGATAGCCGGCCCCGAGCTCGGTGATGAAAAAGAATTCCCTCCTCTCCACGCGCACTGCCGCCTGGTGAGAAGGTTCCGCAAAGCCGTGATTCATGTCTTCGGTCTAGTGTACTTGCGGAACCAGTGAAGAAGACACCGAGAGACTTTGGGGTGAGAACGAAGCAAGAGGATGGCCATGTATGCTTGGATCACTTGACTGTATGTACTGGACATGAAAGAACTGTCCAGCTAGATGGAAATGTCAATACAAAGGGCATAGCAAAGGTGTAATTATCATTCCTGAGGCAGTTGTATTGAATGATCTATAGATTTAGCATCCTTTCTTTGGATTGTCTAGCTCTCATAATGATCTGATTGTACTGTTAAGGTCACCACTGATTGCTAGGCTTGTTAAGGGTGAGTCTCCTCCTTGCAACTATATGATCAAAGTCCACGAGTACTCGATGTGTTACTATCTTGCTGATGGAATCTATCCTTCATGGGCCACCTTTGTGAAGACAATCCCGAGACATCTTGCAAGCAACTGAAAGAAATCACACTCTGCAACGTGGCAAGAGGTAGTAAGGAAAGATGTGGGGAGAGAGATTGGCGATTCTGGCCATCCTCTCTCTCCTCTGTACTATATTGTTGCATGTGTGTCAGTCTACTCTTTATTGTTCGATAATTCAAAACTTTTTAAAATTTTAAACAAGAAGTCTCATTTGAAAATCGTTTAAAAATCTGAGATCCTAGTGAAGAGGGCTTTAAAATAAGGCTAATATTGGATATATTTTGACAATATTTTAAAATTAACTTTTGACACCTAATGAAACTTTGTACAACTTTATGACACCTGGTAAAATTATATTCTGAAATAGTTTGTTTCACTATGTTCTGAATTTCGTAATTTTTTGTTTCACTAAACTTTAAACTTGTGTTATACACGTAGCACAAATGTATAGGATGGCGAACACTTTAATATTGTAGCATTGAGTTCTATTGTGAATCATGACTTTTCATTGTGTTTTGAATTTCTTATTTTAAATTTTATAAATTTTGGATTTGTTCAAAAGATATCATCAAAATAAAAACACATGTTCGAACGGATAGTTATTTTGAATATTATTCCTCCATACAAGATCCTTTTAAATTTAGGCTTGAAAAATAAATTGGTAGACTAACTGATAGGAGAGAGTGTGTGGCCAATCTAATCATTGTACAACATGCATGCACTTGACCCAGCGTGCATGCTAGAAACTCATTTCCGTGTGGAGAGAGTTTTTTTAATATGTGTGGAGAGGGCTAGAAACTCATTTATTAATTTGGTTTGTAATATTAAATAATTTTCTTTATTATATTTATAATTCGGTTTGTAATATTGAATGTTTGATTGAAATGAGTTGGTTTGCAACAAATATGAGAATCATCTAAATATAGGAGTCTGGCAAGAAACGGTTTCCTTTATAGATGATAAAAATAAGAAGTTACGGGATATGGAGGCTTTTTATCATCTAAATTATAGGGGTTTGGTTAGAGGTGCTCTAAACTGGTAGAATTAAAGTGTCAAGCGGGATCGCGAATAAATCTCAATTCGACTTTATTTTGTAATTTTTAGTTTGGAGTTGAGACCATGTTTTAACTACAGATCATAAATAGAAGTACGATTTTGGCAGGATCCCGCTTGTATTCCACGGGCGAGAGTATGCAAACCTTCTAGACGTATTGATTCGTTTTTTTCTTGAGGCACCATTTGTATTCTGTTTGCTCGCGAATACATACATGCACTCAAGGAACACGCCAAGGCGCCTACCCCAACTATGTACACCTTTCCACGACCGAGCAACAAGATCGAGTTAAATGGATTCGACATGTTCCTACCCACGCCAAAGTCAGGACCATCGACAGGCGCCGCAGCGGCAGTCGCAGCCGCGGCAAGCGCAGCTTGGCCACCACAACGACGGCCAACAGCACCAGCCATCCGCCGCCGCACTAGGTTCCGTCGCCGACGCTTCCCCCTCTCCCAGCGTGGCCGGAAGGCTGCAAAATCAAGACGCAGGATCCGCACGTCAGGACGACGGAAAAGATGCAGAAACCGGGAACGAAATGCAAACGATCGAAGAGAGATGGCGCACGTAGGGGAGACATCGCCGTTGGCTGTGGGCCTGACGGACTTCCTGCCCATGCTGCTGCCGCCACCGTACTTCCCGCAGTCATCCTTCACGCACAAACGCCCGCTGGAGCTTCCCGGCGACGGCGACACCTCTGGGACGGCCGGGAGCCTCGTGGCGGAGGAGAGGCGGTGGAACACCCCGGCGGAGTCGTAGTAGAGGTCCCCGACGCCGTAGAGAGGGCCACCGAGATCGCCGGAGTTCTCCAGCTGGATGCTGAAGAGCGACTGGTCGGAGGTGGCGCTCCATTCTGCGGCGCATGTCGACTTCGTATGGAACATCGACGACGGGAGCCTCTTCGGGTCGTACCCTGGAACGCCGGGCTGCCCCTGCGCCATCATTGTCTGGACGGCTGGCGGCAGCGTCGTCGGCACGAACTCGTGATCCGCCGCCGGATCGGCCGCGGTATCGATCTGGTAGAAGCTTTCGTAGGAGGAGGTGGAGGACAAGGACGACTGTCTCTCAAGCTCGGAGACGACGGGGACTCTCTCGCACGACGAGGGTGCGGACGACGACGGAGCCGGCGATGGAGCCGGCGACGGCAGCGGTGATTCGGACGCCGTCCCGAAGGAGCTGGAGCTTGAGTGGGACAGCCTGCGGTCGTGCATGGGCTCAGCGGCCGCGGCGGGATCCTGGTCGGCGGCCGTCATGGTTGCGTCACGTCCGAATTACTCGATCGAGATGGTTACTCCTTCGTCCAGTCCGTTCTTGATTAACGATGCAGAAGGCGGCGTCACAACGCCGCGGATCTGCAGGAGGGGCACATTGTCAATGAGAAAACAAACCACATTGGAAGGGGAAAAAAATATGACAAAGCGAATTGGATCGAATTCAGCAAATCAAATCATCACGCTGCATTCCTAATTACCTGCTGCGAAGAACGAATTGGGCGCATACGGTGCAGGCGCAATGGTCGGAGCTCGGGGGCGAGAAGCCGGCAAGGGCAACTCGAGAAATGGAGCTCCGACGGGAGACATGGATGGTCGGGTTAGCTTTTATAGATGCCTACATGGGATCGATGAACGACGGGCCGTTAAGACTAGCCACACTGGTGCGCCGGTTCAAAGATTCTAAGAATCGGCGCTGTAATAGCTGCAGTGTATGAGTTCGCTTAGTGGGGTCATGAACGAATGAATAAAGAAAACAAAAGTAAATAGAAACGCTGCACATTTACACTGTTTTCAGACTCCTTCTGCGACTGTGTGCTTTGCTATCATTATTTAATTCATTTAGAAGCGAACCAACTAGTTGAGTCGATTCAAGGGATATTTTCGTATGATTCGACCTCCACACTGTATGGAACCGGTTCATACTTTTCTTTAAATCGCTTCTCAAGCACAGTGTGGCTGGTCTAATTTCAGGGCAAATTAGGTGCTGCCGTTTTGGTGGCAGCCGAACCTACTTTTGGCATGAAAAAGAAAGAGAGTCTATATATATCAGACACATGATTTTTAGTTATGTCCAAGTCGTCGCTGCTCATGTCGTTCTAGTATTTTATACTAATAACACCAAGGAAACGTCCAAGGCGTCGACGGCCATATGCTATGCCGACGGCCAAATGTCGGGGCTGTCGGCATATGGCACGAGCCGGGCCGGCCAGCAAACGGGCCATCGGCGTAGGCTGAGGTGGGCCGTCGGTGTAAGCGGGCCGTCGGCATAGCTTGAGGTGGGCCGACGGCCCCCGTCGGCGTAAGTGGGCCTCGCGTGGGCCCAGTTATCCGGTCTGTGATGACGCGGCAATGACGTCGGTGCTATGCCGGTGGCTTGGTCTTCGGCCCAATCTAGAAGGTTACATCGACGGCGCGCCGTCGGCATAGGTATTTTCCATTTTTTCCACAATAAATCTAGAAAAATCATAACTAAATCATTATAAATCAGAAAAATACATATAATATATCAAAATTTGCAGAAAAATAAGATCTATCTATCTAAATTAAAATATTACATATTTTTGTTGAATTAAATAAACTTGTAGAGAAAGCTAGGGGGCTAGACCAATAGTGTCCTGGGATTAGGGTTTCCCTAGAGAAGAACCCTCCAACGTCCGGAATGACACGAGAACACGCGTGTGGCCCTAGCATACATGCATAAGTGTGGTCGAATGCTCCTATATGGGAAACCTAGCTACCGGGTATGACCGTTTACGGTGCATGCGATAACACTTAGAGAGGTCTGCTGGACCTACAGAAGGAAACTCCCGCAACAGGTGAAACAGAGGGAAACCGGTGGAACCATGGTCCCAACCTTGGTTTTCCATGTAGGTATGACCTAGAAAACACTAGACCAACACTAAAGTACACACGTCAACCCTCGTACATAGAAAGCTAGGGCGCTAGACTAGCGGTGCCCTCGGATTAGGGTTACACCGGAGAAGGACCGTCTAACGTCCGGAATGGCACGAGAACATGCGTGTGGCCCTAGCATACATACAAAAGTGTGGTGGAATGCTCCTGTATGGAAAACCTAGCTCCCGGGTATGACTGTCTACGGTGCATACGATAACACTTAGAGAGGTGTGCTGGACCTCTAGGAGGAATCTCCCGCGACGGGTAAAACCGAGGGAAACCGGTGGAAGCATGGTCCCAAGCTTTGTTTTCCATGTAGGTATGGCCTAGACAACACTAGACCAACACTAAAGTACACATAACAACCCTCGTATGGAGAAAGCTAGGGGGCTAGAACAACGGTGCCCTCAGATTAGGGTTTCGCCGGAGAAGGACCGTCTGACGTCCGGAATGGCACTAGAAACAAAAGTCTCACTTTGTCGCCAAACAAATACTTCGACCCATTATAAAGATAATGGTGTGAATGTCAAAATTAGGAAGACATTAACGATTTGCAAAAGAGATAATGATCTGGTAAAACAGAACATGGGCATGACGTTTCCCATGAGCATGCATGATCTGTAAACGCATATGGTATATGGTTTATATAAGTAAAATGCAAGCTAGGTTATTTGTACTCTAGTGCAAGTGGGAGACTGAAGGAGATATGCCCTAGAGGCAAATAATAAATAGGTTTTTATTGTCATATCTCAATTAGTTTATAATAGTTTCATATTATGCTATAACTGTGCCAAGTATAAACATTGGTACAGGTGTGGTATGAAAAAACAAAGTCCCTAGTAGCCTCTATTCATACTAGTTCGTTGGTCACGAAGATTATCTGGGTTTCAAGATCATGGGCATTTATGCCGACTGACAACGAGATCATATCATTGGAGAATGATGTGGTTGGACATTCCTCAAGGATTGCAACACGATCAAGTCATATGGTTCATTGTTGCAACAACTATACCTAGACTCCTTCTCCTTAGACCGTGATCTCATATTACTCACTGTTTCCCTAGGCTGCTTAGACTGCATCAACCGTCATCTGGTAATATGGTGGCCATAAAGGTGTATGTTGGGTATTCCGAAGGAACAGTAGATGACATGTGACTGCAAGACCGGGATTTGTTCACCCACATGACGGGTAAAGATACATACAGCCGGCTTGGTGAGATTACATCTATAAATGTTGCAACATGTGACTAGGTCACGGGGATGTAATATCACGGTAACAAGAAAATAGAACTTGTTGTGAACGAGATTGAACAAGATATGAGATACCATTGATCGGATCTTGGACAAGCTGTATCGAGAAACAAAAGGAAGAGGATGCTACATTTAGACGGTTCAAACGACATTGTCATCAGGAATGCATAGGGGTCACATGGACATCCCTGGTCCCTCTTTTGATCATTGATACAGATCATATCTAGAGCATTCCCAAGCCGTAAGAGGATACACTTAAGGGTACGATGAGAGCGATAATTCGTAAGACGGAATCACAATAGAGAAACAGAGAAAGCCGGAATCGTTCCACAGAGAGATCCGAAGTTGTTCGGAGAAAGAATAAAGGAAAAGACCGGAAACGTGTTTTCGGATAAATATAAATTTAAATATATATTTATTATATGTTAATTATGAATTAATATATTATAAATAATACTTAAGTTAAGATTTATAAAGACAACTTTTTTATTAGGCCAAACCCCGAAGGGAAAAGACCTAGAAGAAAAAGATGCAGAAAAAGAATTGGAAAAAGGGAAACAACCAGCCCGTGGGCGGCAGATAACTGCCGCCGCACAGGGCGGCCTGTAGCCGGGCCACGCTTGGGCCACTCGGGCCACAGGGGGCAGGCGGCCCACCCGAGGCGGGCGTCAGCCGCCAGCTGCCGCGCGGGCACTAGGCGAGCTGGGCCGCCGGGGGCACGCCGGCCCACCCGGGCAGGTCGGTGGACGGGGGCAAGCTGGGCCGCCGGGGGGCAGCGCCGGCCCACCCGGTCGCCAGCTGTGGCCGTTGACCGCCTGGCGTGCTGGGCCGCGGTGGGTAGGTCGGCCCACCCGGCCAGCCGCTGGCTGCTGCTGCTTCTTCCTTTTTCTTTTTCTTTTTATTTAGCTATTTTCTGTTTGCTATTCGGGCTGAGTACTTTTGGCCTATTTGGCAGTCCGAATTTCTGCTGACTTTTTCCTTTACTATTAGTCCCACATGGCTAACCCAATGGGGAGGGCACACCCCCTCCGCCTATATAAAGGGGTGCCCATGGGTGGGATTAAACACACAATTGGAGAAGTCCTTTGGTTGACTTTCTCCTCCTCCCTCTCTCTATACATCGTGACCATGGCCCCAAGTCTGGGCTGTGCGATCGAGGCACACCTGCAGTACGCCATTGCGCTGCAGGGATTCCTAGCCGGATATCAACTTCCGCACTCCCGGTGGGATCGGGGAGCCGGAGGTCTCATCATGCACCGGATGTGTACGAAGACACGAGGCGCAACACTTGGGGCGCTTAAATGTCGTGAGCCGAAGCTGTTGCACGATGAAGATGATGAAGATCAAGAAGGAGCAAGGGGTGACCTGCGAGGAGCTTCGCGACCTTGAGGTCGGCTTCGAGTATGACTACATCAACCACGTTCCCCGCGGAATGTTAACCTTGTACGGTCTACAAGGGTATGTTTCTCTATGCCTCGGCCATTACCGCATTACTACATAGATAGATCCTAGGCAAGTTTCTGGGGTTACATCGTAGGAAATTTTTTGTTTTCCGCACCGATCCCCAACAGTGGTATCAGAGCCGATCTATGCGTAGGAGTGTTGTACGGCTAGTACGCACAAGTATTGTGCGGGCATTGATCCCTTAGTTTTTACCCTCTAATGTGTACTTGTCTATATCGCCGTATTGTTTGATGAAGCGGCCCGGACCGACCTTACGCGTATTCGTACGCGAGACTGGTTCTATGCTCAACATACGGCTTGTACCGTATAAGTGGCTAGCGGGTGTCTGTCTCTCATTCGATAGTTGATATAGCATTTACAATGGAGGGCCCCGAAAGGGGTGTAGTAGAGACAACTGTCGGATCCATGTTGTGGTTGGAAAGTTCATAGTTTAGAAACGGTTCTAGTGCGACAGCCCTAACAACCACGTAAAACTTGCAATAGATAAAGTAGAGGCGTCTAACTTTATTTTGCAGGGGGCATGTGATTATGATATGGCATTGGTCGTTACAAAGGTAAAAGTAGTTTACTTTTCTGTTGCTAAGTAGTATAGTAATAGTCATCGTTCCGATGGACGACCTGGTGGAGGCATCGTGTACTTGGCGTCAAACCAAGGGCACGATGGAGATCATGCCAGAGCGCTCGATGGAGATCAAGGCGCAAGAAAGACCATATAATATCACATTATACATATGATGTTGATACCAATTTTTGCATCTTATTGTGTGCTAGTATTAAGATACTCAACGGTAGCAAATAAGATAATCCCTATTTAATTCCAATGTTCCGTGTTCCCCTTGTGTGTGCACCACCAAGAAAGTTCTTCGGTATGAGGCGATCTAGGGTTACAGGCCTAGGTGTCAGACATATCTACATTCGCATACAGTGGGTGTAAGCCATGTTGCACAGCGAATACACACAAGTTAGATTTGGCGAGCCTAGCACGTTAAAGAAGCGTGGCCTCGGAACACAAGAGATCGAAAGATCGAGCATGAGTCACATGGATGATGTGATTGGCATTACTGAATGTCTACCTTTGATAATGCACTGATGGCCGTGACGATCGGGGGAGGTGCAGAGGATAGGGATCATGCGATCACTAAAATCGTCCAGGGGATGACCGTTTTAGTGCATACCAATTATAAATTGATCTCTTATTATAAACTTATTCTAGATGTCTATTTGCAAATATTGTAGTAGATCATGGCCTATCCCATTGAGGTCCTTTGCGACCATGGAAATATATTTCTTAATATGGAACTTAGCAAAAGGGTCCAACTTCATAGATTAATACCCATGCCTGAGGGATATCCTAGTAAAAGGTGATCTTCTCTTCTTGATACAATAACCATTAGGAGATAATTCGATGATTCTAGAATGTTTGGAAAAACACTTAGCGATCTTGCATTAGAGTTGAGAACTCTTAGAAGGGCTTGATTGCAAAAGGAGGTCATGGATGAAAAGGTATATGTAAGATATACGAATTATAAATGTGGTTCTTGCAAAACTCGTTGCAGTTTGCAAAGTATTTGATACTTGTCCCGTTTTGTGAAAACAGGATGATCTGCTTGAGAATTGCTAGATTTGAGGCAACGTGACTTGATGACGGCAAGCAAATCAGTTGATGGCCGGCATCACCTCTTCCCTCAAAGTTTATCATTTGGATCAGTGGACTTGAATATAAATTTGTAATCCCTGTTTGTGTGTCTTGCTTTTAGCGAGACGATTATTCATATGAACAAGTTACAAACCAGTTCTTATGAACAATACCTTATGGTCACATTGCGATTATAAATAAGTTGTTCTCACCACTATGTTAATGATAATAGTTTAAACATTTATAAAGGATTAGAATGCTAAAAGATATCCAAAGCTTAATAATGAAAAGACACTACAGTTTAAGTCATTTTGGTTATTGCAGGTTCTTTATGAAACATCGGGGTCCTAGATGCATAATCTAGAGACTTTGCAAAACCATGCATCTCAGGCAGAATGACTAAAACTCTCCATTCTGGTAAAATGGTGATATGCGAAGAAATGTTGAAACTTACACATAATGATGTATCATATTTTCAACAAGTAGTGGAAATCATTTATTGTGGACTTAAGTGAATAATGTATTTACTTAATGAAACATGAAGTTTGAAATGATTTGAATTGTTCAAATGAGTTCATAACTAAATGGGATATCGAATTAACTGAATTAACAAGTCTCTTCGATTTGATCGACACGACTAAAGTATTCAAGTTAAGTTTAGCATAAAAGGGACTTGTGAAAGATGTTTCACAAATTATGATAATTGGACGAATTCAAACTATGTTGAAATGTCTAAACATCATAATCATTATGTATTAGATACATATGGTATGATATTATCTCTTATAGGGGTTATAGTTGTCATTTAGAGTTAGAGATCGAAATAAGCAAAAACTCATTCGAAATACAAAGGAACATCTAAAGATTCGTGGAAACAACACCATAAGTGTTATGGCACGTTCGAGTTTCTGGAGATTTCGATAAGTCGAAATCGTGGTGAATAAACAAGTCTTTGTAGAGCATTGTTACGAAGCTATGAATGCATCTTCCACAAAGGGGCAAACCTTCTGTTGTCCTAAGTTGACGTGTCTTGATGAAGATACATGTGGAAGAAAGTAAAAGATCAAAACAAAGTATTTGACCTTACCTCCGGATTGTAGAGTGGCGCAGCGGAATTTGTTTCGTGAAATCCAAACTCTACAAATAGGGGAGAAACTATTGATAATGATCATAAAGTTTCAAGTGAATACTTTTACTAAAGAAAGTAGGATTCAACTATACATTCTACAAGTTTGTGGAATTATATATTGATTCACTTGTCTTGTTTTGAACAAGACATACCTACAAATTGCAAAGAAGCGTGATGGACCTAAGTACGAGAAATGAATAGTCATTGAAATCTCGTTAGTGGAATTCTCAATTTGATGGTGATCAAAGAATTTTGGAATGTCCAAGATTATCGAGAGGACCTAGATTTGAGTGGGAGCAAATCAGCTTGGCTAATTCATAACATGTAGTTGACATATTTTGAGTGGAAGCTAAGTGAAATCCCTGGATCTCAAACATGAATGTCATATTTGAGTGGGAGCGTGAAATCATTCTAGGATATGTGGACAACATATATGAATAATGTGATTGGTGTTAATAATATTTAAGTTAGATAAATAAGGATGAAGTTGAAGTTATTAAACAATAAGATCTATCAAGATAGATTGGAGAGTTTAATAAACACTGAATGTCGAATGCTTCCTGGACTTGATTCTGAAAGATGTTTAGAATGTCCTAAGCAAGATTCTGAAGAAGTTCAGAATGGAACAAGGTAAGAAGGTAGTTCTTACTGTATGAAGCATTGAGTTAGCATTGCAACTATGGTTGAAAGAAAGAGATGCATTGCATCTCCTTTGCCTCAGTCATAGGTTCTTCCATATAACCATGTTGTATACTCGACATAATGTGACCCAAGGTTCTGGTTGGAAGGACTAGCTATTAACTATAAGAGCATGTCTTTAAGTGATTCCTGAGTTGATCACTGAACCAGAATTAAGTTTGTACATTAATGGCAAGAAGCAATGTAAGTGGCATAGATGCATTTTATGCGCTAGGATTTACATAGATATAGAAGTATAAAGGCTACATCTGATGTGATGTATAATGTTATGGCGGGGCTAGTTCGCTTTTAACGTAGAATGAAGTGTCCCAGGGCCCAGTGCCCATGAGAAAGCCCTCGAGGTTGATCTAACGTCACTGTAAGCTCCTGGAATCCGGCCTCGTTCTGCTGCCATGACTATAGTATATACACAAAGGATAACAAAGTGTGTTTCGAAGTTTAGATGACAACGGTGAAAACGACCGTCATCATAAACACTAGAAACAAAGGTCTCACTTTGTTACCAAACAAATACTTTGACCCATTATAAAGATAATGGTGTGAATGTCAAAATTAGGAAGACATTAACGATTTGCAAAAGACATAATGATCTGGTAAAATAGAACATGGACATGACGTTTCCCATGAGCATGCATGATCTGTAAACACATATGGTATATGGTTTATATGAGTAAAATGCAAGCTAGGTTATTTGTACTCTAGTGCAAGTGGGAGACTGAATGAGATATGCCCTAGAGGCAAATAATAAATAGGTTTTTATTGTCACATCTGAATTAGTTTATAATAGTTTCATATTGTGCTATAACTGTGCCAAGTAGGAACATTGGTATAGGTGTGGTATGAAACAACAAAGTCCCTAGTAGCCTCTATTCATACTAGTTCGTTGGTCATGAAGATGATCTGGGTTTCAAGATCATGGGCATTTATGCCGACTGACAACGAGATCATATCATTGGAGAATGATGTGGTTGGACATTCCTAGAAGGATTGCAACACGATCAAGTCATATGGTTCATTGTTGCAACAACTATACCTACACTCCTTCTCCTTAGACTGTGAGCTCATATTACTCACTGTTACCCTAGGCTACTTAGACTGTATCAACCGTCATCTGGTAATACGGTGGCCATAAAGGTGTGTGTTGGGTATTCTGAAGGAACAGTAGATGACATGTGACTGCAAGACCGGGATTTGTTCACCCACATGACGGGTAAAGATACATACGGCCGGCTTGGTGAGATTACATCTATAAATGATGCAACATGTGACTAGGTCACGGGGATGTAATATCACGATAACAAGAAAACAGAACTTGTGAACGAGATTGAACAAGGTATGAGATACCATTGATCGGATCTCGGACAAGTTGTATCAAGAAACAAAAGGAAGAGGATGCTACATTTAGACGGTTCAAACAACATTGTCATCAGGAATGCATAGGGGTCACATGGACATCCCTGGTCCCTCTATTGATCATTGATACAGATCATGTCTAGAGCATTCCCGAGTCGTGAGAGGATACACTTAAGGGTACGATGAGAGCGATCATTCGTAAGACGGAATCACAGTAGAGAAAGAGAGAAAGCCGGAATCGTTCCGTAGAGAGATCCGAAGTTGTTCGGAGAAAGAATAAAGGAAAAGACCGGAAAAGTGTTTTCGAATAAATATGAATTTAAATATATATTTATTATATGTTAATTATGAATTAATATATTCTAAATAATATTTAAGTTGGGCCACAGGGGGGCAGCGCCGGCCCACCCGGTCGCCAGCTGTGGCCGTTGACCGCCTGGCGCGCTGGGCCGCCGGGGGGCAGCGCCGGCCCACCCGGTCGCCAGCTGTGGCCGTTGACCGCCTGGCGCGCTGGGCCGCGGTGGGCAGGTCGGCCCACCCGGCCAGCCGCTGGCTGCTGCTGCTTCTTCCTTTTTCTTTTTCTTTTTATTTAGCTATTTTCTGTTTGCTATTTGGGCTGAGTACTTTTGGCCCATTTGGCAGTCCAGATTTCTGTTGACTTTTTCCTTTAGTATTAGTCCCACATGGCAAACCCAATGGGGAGGGCACACCCCCTCTGTCTATATAAAGGGGTGCCCATGGGTGGGATTAAACACACAATTAGAGAAGTCCTTTGGTTGACTTTCTCCTCCTCCCTCTCTCTATACCTCGTGACCATGGCCCCAAGTCTGGGCTGTGCGATCGAGGCACACCTGCAGTACGCTGTTGCGCTGCAGGGATTCCTAGCCGGATATCAACTTCCGCACTCCCGGCGGGATCGGGGAGCCAGAGGTCTCATCGTGCACCGGATGTATACGAAGACACGAGACGCAACACTTGGGGCGCTTAAATGTTGTGAGCCGGAGCTGTTACACGATGAAGATGATGAAGATCAAGAAGGAGCAAGGGGTGACCTGCGAGGAGCTTCGCGACCTTGAGGTCGGCTTCGAGTACGACTACATCAACCACGTTCCCTGCGGAACATTAACCGCGTACGGTCTACAAGGGTATGTATTCTCTACGCCTTAGCTGTTACTGCATTACTACATAGATAGATCCTAGGAAAGTTTCTGGGGTTACATTGTAGCAAAATTTTTGTTTTCTGCACCGATCCCCAACATAGACAACACTAGACTAACACTAAAATACATTGGTCAACCCTCGTATGGAGAAAGCTAGGGAGCTAGACCAGTGGTGCCCTCGGATTAGGGTTTCTCCGGAAAAGGACCGTCTGACATCCGGAATGGCCCATATCTAGGGTTTTCTTGGAAAACGAGCACCAGAGAAAATAAAAAAGTATATAGTAATATTATATTATAGTTTTTTATGTATTAGTAGACATCTAATGTTTTGGTAATAATATAGGTTTAAATATGAGAAAATAAAAAACCTGGCCAAGCCGTCGACGTAGCCCCAGCCCAGGCCCAACTAACCCTAGCTAAGTTGACGGCTTAGCCGTCAGTATAACCCCACTCCCGCTCACACTTAACCGTGTGGGCCTCTTGGCCCACACGTACGCCCGCATCAGTGCCCCCGTTCGCGTGCCTCCCCACCTGCACCGCTGGCCCCCGCCACCGGCCGCCCTCGCGCGCCTCAAGAACTCGCCCCACGCCTTCTCCCAAGTCGCCGCCGCCCCTGCCGTCTCACTGCCGAGCTCCTCTCCGCCACCCCTACTGCCAACGGCGCCCCGAGGCAGCTCCTCCCTCACCGCCCGAGACAGCCCATAGGCGGAGCTCCCCACCGAGCGCGCGCCGCCCTGACCGCCTCACCGTCTACCTTCCTGTCCCTGCAGCTGCCACCCGCCGCCCCTGCGTTGCCCTCCCCGGCCACATCGCCACCAGCCCCCTCCTCCACGACTCGCAGGTGGCCGCCGCCTCTCCCATGTGGCTTGATTATTTTGTTTATGCATTAATTAGTGTAGGGTCAAATATGCATTAGTGTGTAGATTAGTGTGTAGATTAGAAATGTATCACTTGTGGTTGTTTAGTGTAGGGTAGGGTAAAAAACAGTTGTTAATTAAATTTACATTAGTGTAGGGTAAAAAAATTGCATTAGTGAATCTGTTTAATAAAACTAAGTGACTATGCTAAAAATTTGTTCATTTTGTACACTAGGCCCTGTCCCGGAGGTCACAGTCCCCGAGGTCGCTATCATCGTCTCGGAGCCCCCGTTGGTCGACTACTTCCTCTACCATCGAGGGTAATCTAGAACTCCACCTCCCTTACATTTTTTCAAGTTAGTAGATTTCATTTTCACGTCAAGTCATGTCACCTAGGTTTCATTTCCCGTCCGCAAGCATTACGCGGACAAATATGCATTAGAGGTCGACATATTTTGAACTGTAACGCTTGCGACATTTACGGGATAGTCGGCGAATGCATAGTTGGGTACGTTCTCCATGTTCTATTCCAGTTTGAGTTAGGATTTCGGCAGCGTCTCCTCGTTGTTCTCTGAATGCACATCCTCTCGGCTTTTTGTCGAGACGTGTATCAAGAGAGCAGCGGGGAGGTGTTGCCTAAATTCTGTCTTGAATCGGGATAGAGTATGGAGAACGGACTCAATCTACGGATCCGGCGGTTGCTAGGACCCTCCATACCTATTAGAGATGTTGGTTCATGGATGTGTTTTGCCCGGTAGAAAATAAAAATATGATGCATTTAATTTCATGTTATATTTGTTGTTTGACTCCCAATAAAGCAGAGGGTGGATGATAATGGATGGATGTACAGTGGCGGTATTAGTGGGACTAAAGATGAGTGGATATGGATGAACAATTTATTAGTGAAGGAGTTAGCGTGTGGTTCAAAGGCGGGCGTTCATCCAAATTTCCCTTGTGCTCATTGCAAAAGGTGTCATCATCATGGAAAGGATGAAATGACTAAACACCTTTGGTTGCATGAGTATATGTCTAACTTCGTCACGTAGGTCGACTTTTCTGAGTACGAACATGACAGAGGAGAGGTGATGCGGCAGCGGATCGATGGCAATGAGTACGATGGGATTAACTACTTGCTAGATGATCTCCACGATGCCGACATGCCAGATTCGCCACCTGCATGGGAGGAACCGGGTGAACCGGAGGAACCGGAGGAACCAGAGCCAACCGCGAAGGCCTTCCTTTATATGATGGCCTCGGCAAAGAGGCCTCTATACAAGGGTGCAAAAATTTCTCAGCTCGATGCCATCTCGCAAGTACTAGCCGACAAGGCCTAGTACGACGACACCCGAGCAACATTTGAAGCTCATCTGAAAACATTTGGTAACATGTTGCCCAAAAGGTATTGTCTGCCTAATGTATGTACGAAGCGAAGAAAATCATGAGAGCTCTCAACATGGACTATGAAAAGATAGATTGTTGTCCAAAATGTTGCCTTTTGTTTTGGAAACAGTTTGCGGATGCCAAGTACTGTAGCAAGTGTCGGTCCTCTAGGTATCATGAGGTAAAGGGAGGTGATGGTCAGATGAATAAAACAAAAGTTGCCACGAAGATTCTTCGTTATCTTCCATTCATAAAAAGAATCTAGTGGCATTACATGACCGAGGAGTCTACCAAACAGATGACATGGCACAAGAGGGGAAGAGATACACGGACAAGCACGAACAGGTAATGATGGAACATCCATATGATGGTAAGGCATGGAAGAACTTTGATGCAAAACACCCCGAGGAGGCAGAAGAAGCTCAGAATGTTAGAATTGCGATAGCAACCGATGGATTCAATCCATATGGTATGTCGACTGCCTAGTATAGCTGTTGTCCCGTGTTTGGCGATGCATGAGGCTGATCTGGAGCAGCCTATTTCCGACATTCGGACATGGCAGACGATGCACTAGAAGAGGGTTGATCTAAATGAGCCTCAACCCTCGCCCCCCTCGTACTTCAGCCATACCGAAGATGACTTGAGAAAATACTACTCGATGGCCTAGGGTTTTCATCCGGAAGTAGATAACACTAGTAACAAGGAGACCGACGAGGTTTCGTTGATTGTGGCAGGGCACGGCAGGCAGCATGGTTGTCTCCGCATTCTTAATGTGGTGACCAGGCCTACGACAAACCTCACGCTTGTCAAGGCTACCCTCACCTCTGTCGACCCCTCTATCTAGCCTCCTCAACGGCCACGTCGATCCACCAATGTATGTTTTTCTCATTTTCATCCTATTTCTGACATTTGTTCCTGAATAGCTAAGTTGACGATAGCCACTATTTTTGAAATTGTAGCCTGAGTTGGACACGGCCTACGATGTATATCACGTGGAATATAAGGTGGCCATTTAGGAGTGGCAGAAGAGGAATGATGCATACAAGGTGTACCTAGAAACCATGAATGCGGTAAGTCCCACTCCCCCTAGATAACTAGTTTGGACCTTTATTTCTGCAACGCCTAACATCTAAACCATCTTGAAATCGTTTAGTCATTTTATGGCCACTGGGAAGAAGGATTCTGCACCGTTACCAGAACAAGTAGCTAGGCCGGGGCCGCTCCCAGTGATGCCATCGAAGGAAGAATTTGCTTCCACCTACTATGCAAGGACCCCAATAAGATCTTTTGCTTGATCACTTGTTACCTACTACTCTCAAGGCCAATGTGTCTTGTAGGTTGCTAACTCTTTCTCAAACATGTAGGGAACGTGATGTTCCGGGAACCAACACTTTGGGCATGCTTCTCCAATGCCGAGTTCGTCGCGCGAGATCACACCACTGCATATCGGTGACCATTCTCCTTGTGCTTCTCCTGGTGATTCTCCTCGTGCCATGCCTAGCCCTCCTTCCGTTGGTGATCATCAGGGACCTAGACGTAGGACGCTTGACTTCACGCGGGGAGATCTCGAGTTATCGAGCTCTTCAAGCTGTTAGAGATGGGTGTATGATGATACTATATATGTATTTGTGTATGCACTTGATATCAGGCACTTTTGGATGATATATATGTATTGTGTATGCACTATATATAATGTGTATGCAGAGTACAAAGATACACTATATATTATGATTCTGTTGTGCAGGGAAAGCTAGAAACAAAATGTAAAAAACCCTCCATTAGGATTGTGCGAAGATGCTTAGAAGCAGACGAAGAATTTTTTGTTAATTTTGCTATCTGACTGCATGCTTGTGCAGCCATTTACTTCATAGAAGAAATACTGTATAGGTCTCTCTTGCACTTGTCAAAAAGGTCGTATGTTTTATACGAGATTTTGATTGTATGTTATATTCTTTTGTTGAGGACATGACGAACTAATGTTCGTTTGCCATAGAAATTTGTATCTCGTGAAATACTTTCTTTATTTATTGATAAGCATAGATGGAAATACATTGCTAGGGCGTGATCGCCTGGCCGTTAGTCTTTGTTGAATATGAGGTGCGTCTAAATGAAGGTTTTCTTTAGGAACTTCGGCTTCTATTCTTGGGGTTCTTGATCATGCTCTGTGTTGTGGTGCTCTTGTTTTGCTGACGCGTGGGTCTTCCTATGCGGGACCTATATTGGAAGCCGCATAGGTTGCTTTTGCGAGGCAGTTGTGCGCTTGCTCTTCTAATGCTTGCTTTTGTGGGTGTGCCCCTCATGTAGTGACTCCTCATCTGCTATTTTCAGCTGTCCAAGTTCTGTCTCCATCCCGAAAGATTCCGAGATTTTGTTGAATTCGTGATCGTAGCTGTCCGCACGACTGAGGCTTCCTTTGACTATTATGACCCCATTGGGGGCTGGCATTTTTAGCACTAGATATGTGTCGTGAGGTACTGTCATGAACCTAGCAAAAGCTGATCGTCCCAGGATCGCGTGGTACTGAGATGGCCAGTCCATGACTTCGAATTCTAGCTTTTTGCGTCTGAAGTTATTCTTTGACCCGAAGTCTACGTCGAGATGGACTGTGCCCAATGGAATTTCGGCTTTTCCTGGAACTATCCCGTGGAATGTTGTGTCTGTAGATACTAGATTCGTCATGGACCAATTCATAGCCCGTAGAGTTTTGGCGTAAATCAGGTTGATGCTACTCCCCGCATCCAAGAAAACCTTGCTCATATCGAACCCCGCCGATTTGTGCTTCTACTGTTAGCCCTAACTGGCCTGGTCGAGGGACCCGTAGTGGATGATCAACTCTGCTGAAGGTAATTTCTTGTTCTGACCAATGGAGATATTCCGGTGTAGGAGGTGGCTTTGTTACCGCCATGTTTACTTGCCTAGTGATCAATTTCTGTGTTCTGTTGGAGGGCGGTCCCTTCTGGATCATTGACATTGCTACTTTTGACCTGGGATATTCGTCGTCTTGGTGTGTTGTGTTTTGCGGCTGTCCTGCTGGTGGATGCCCCTATGGTGGTGGTGGCGCGCCAACAACCAAAGCGCCAGGTGTGGTAGCGTAGGCTCGGTTTGCTGCTTTAGTTGCCCTTGCGTTGCATAGCTCTTGCATTTTTAAGAATGTTCGATAGTCCTTTAGGAGGTGATTTGATCGCATTTTCCCTGTCGAGTCGACGTAGTAGTGCATATTACAGGGTCCTTCCAACATTTGTCCTGCTGACATAGGTGGGTCTCGATTCGTCGGCTGGTATCATTGTTGTGACTGGCCTCCACTGCTGCTGTCCCTGTTGCCACGGTATTCGCTGTTGTAATCGTCGCTTCGTCGGTTGTCCCTACCAGAGAAACTTGCTGCCACGTAACCTGGTGTATGGTACCCATCATTGGTTCATCGTCTCTGATCATTATTGCGCCTGTCCCTGTCGTCTTCGAGTGAACGGGCTCTTTTTTTTGTGTACTGCGTCTTCTCCATCAGCCCAATGATTGGCTATGTCCATCAGCTATGAAATTGTCTTTGGCTTGGTTTGTCCTAGTTCTTCAATAAACTCCTGCCGACGAAGTCCATCGTTGAAGGCGTCGATTTCTCTTTCGTCAAATATTACTTCAGCCGATTTTTTTATGATGTTCCACCATTGGACGAAGGCCCGTATTGATTCTCTTGGCTTTTGCTTGCAAGCCCGCAATTGTTCCAGAGACACGGGTCGCTTGATCCTCAAGATCGTTCCAACTACTGATAGAATCTTCGGGTAGTTGTTTTAGCTAAGAACGTGCTGTGCCGGTTAGGTGCAGCTGCATGCTTTGCATTGCATTAGCTTTGAATCCGCCCTGTAACCTGATGGTTGCCAGATAATCCGTCAGCCAGGCTTCAAGTTCTTGGAGGACATCATACTTTTGACGATCTTGGGGTAACTTAAAATCTTTTGGTACCAGTCTTGCGAACCCGTCAACTAAAGCAACTGGCTCCACATAGTTCTTGCTCTTCCTCGCTTTCACCATAATGGTATCTTCGGGTGCTACGTTCTTCTCTGGACCGGTCGATCCTTCACTGTGTGATATCATTTCTTGCGTCGTTTCGTGGTTCTGATTCTAAAAAGTGGACCCGATGTGGTGATCGTGATCGTCGGGTATGACCTCCTTGACGAGGGCTGCTGCGATGGCGCGGGGTTGCCGTGTGGTTCCTTTATCTGCTTGCACGAGAGATTCTCCTACCATGTCGAGATTCATCAGGGCGGAGCGGTGAAGGGCCGCACGAGGATCATTAGGTGCGAGCTGTGTTGTAATTAGATATGTTTGTGCAGCCACAATGGCTGCCTGGGCTACTTTTGCCTTGATATTTCCATCTTGGTCCTTGGACATGAATGATAGATCAAGGTCTCGGATTAGTCCATTCCTCTCTGCTTCGAGGATATTCTCCAATCAATATGTTCCTCTCCTTGGCGTTGCTTCTCCTGTTATGCTCCTTGATCCTCGAGTGGAGCTTAACTGCGCTCGTCGTAGGCTAGATTCGTCGGCTAACCTTTTCCTTTCGTCGAGTTGCCTCTACATCCTGAGTATGTCTCTCTTTTTGCGATGAAGAAGATATTGGTATGCCAATAGATCTTCGTGAGTGGCATCCGTTGTCATTGGATCTGCACCTGAAATTGCTGCCCTTGCCTTCTCCCATGCACTGGCTGGTAAGCTGAGAGTTTGCCTCTCGCCTCTGCATGGTTCTTCTTCTTCTTGGTTTACACGGTTGACTGTTGGGTCTCTCCCATTTCCTCGGCTTCCTTCGTTGCCATGACTTCCTGCATTATGGCTTGAAACAATATCGTCGGGATTAAAAATTGGGTTACCGTTGGAGTCTTGCTGGGTCGAGGCGTCTCCGATGATCAAGCATACTTAGTGCTGAGTGATATATGGGCTGGTGGCGTCATCGTCTGTGCCGAGGGAGACACTATCGGGTGAGCTAGTGAGGTCCATTAGTTTTTGTTCTAGGTAGATTTCTGCCATTCGAATTCTGAAGTCGATGCTTTCGCTGCTTTCTTCTAGTTCTGAATTTGCCGAGCTTGCTTTGCTTGGTGGGGTTAGCTATGGATCTGATCCGAAGGAGAGATTGTCGTAAAGACCATAAAGATCCCCCAGATCCATCTCAATTTTCCCACTTTCTTCGCCTTCTTCGATCTGTGCTGCGACGTCCATGGAGGATCTGACGGAAGATACGGGTACCTCTGTAGGCGTAGTTTTTTCCACCGACGGTTCTGATGTGATCAGGGCCGAAGGGTGCGGTTCTTGCAGGTTCTCTACTTGGAAGTGGAAGCTTTCGATGATCAGATCGGATCCGTCGTTGAAATCGGCGGGTACCAACATAGGGGTGGGCGAGCATGGATCTGCTTTCGTCGAGTTGATGCTTGGTGGAGAGCGGTTTGCCGAATCCATGGTTCAAGCATTCAGGTTTCCCACAGACGGCGCAAATTGACGAGGGGTAACCTCGGCAATTACCATGGTGAAGGACTTAGGGTTTCGTGGAAAAGAGAACGCTGGGGATTTCGTCGGATGTCAGAAAAACAATGAAGTCAAAGTCGCCTGAATATTGGGGAATCGCACTGTTACAAGTTGTCTTCTAGATTTTGGTACCCTCGCTTGGGCTTTTCCCGTACTATATATAATAGACCGGGTCTCAAATCTGTATGCGGATAGGTTTCATACATGTGTAATTACAATACCAACACAATGTCGGTTCATAGTCTTTTTCCTAATACAATCAAAACCTTTGTCGGTTGCTTCCTTGGGCTGTCATCTGAAATCTTCATGGGCTATAAGCCTTTTACCCAGTATAGGGTAGCGAATCATAAGCATGCGAGTAATCATACCTATGTCAGTAGTAATGACCAATTGACCTAGAGGCCCTTTCTGTGCCGATGGTATAGCCGTCGACGTATGTGAACGGCTGGGCCAAATGTCTGGCCATCGGCGTACAATCGGGACGGCCCACTCCAGGTCTTGCCACATGCGAGGCTAGGCTTTTTGGCTAAGCCGTCGGCGTAGCTTCCTCCCGCACCCGCCCAGACACGCCCTTGTGGCCATATAGGCCGACGGTTTGGCCGTCGGCATTGATACTTCTACCGCTAATGGCCGTTACGAGGTCAAGTGGGGCCTAGTGGGTCTTTACCGATGGCCACATTACGCCGACAGTGACACTTGGCCATCGGCGCATGCTACGCGGACGACAAACACATACGCTGATGGTTGCCTGATACATTGCAAATGTATCTATAATTTTTGGTGTTCCATGCTTGGTTTTATCTACTTTCTTGTGTTTTGTTCCAACTTTGGTGTACTTTTCATATGATTTCTTGGACTAACCTATTAACAAGAGCCACAGTGCCAATTGCCTGTTTTCTGCTGTTTTTGGTTCCAGGAAGTCAGAAAATGAATATTCTCGGAATTGGACGGCACAAAAGCCAAAGTTACTATTTTCCCGGAAGACTCACGGAGCCAGAAGGAGAGTCGGAGAGGGGCCACATGGTGGCCACACCCCCCAGGCATGGGTACCCCCAGGCCGCGCTAGGGCATGGTGTGGGCCCCCTGGCTGGCCACCGACCTTGCCTCCTTCGCCTATAAGAGCCTCCCGATACCAAAACCCTAAATCGTCAATCAGAAATCCACGAAAAGTTCCACAGCGCCGCCGCCACCGAAGGGGAGATTCGGGGGACATAAAGTCTCTGTTCCGGCACCCTGCCGGGATGGGGAAGTGCCCCCGGAGACATCTCCATCGATCTCCACCACCATCTCCATCACCATTGCTGATTCCCATGATGAGGAGGGAGTAGTTCTCTCTCGATGCTAAGGGTTCTACCGGTAGCTATGTGTTCATCTCTCTCTCTATGCATGATCTTATTGAGATCATGAGCTTGTAATCTATAGATCTACCTTACTACTCAAGTGCTTTAATAGATCTCTGCTCTCCCCATGTGTGTGAAAGTGACAGCATGCACACCATGGTGGCACTTAGGCTAGAGATTACAAATACTTGTTATGAATTATACTTGGAGTTGGATGTCTTTATGAAATTGTGGTGTTTGTTGGACTCATCTAGTACTCAAGGTGATAGTGTGGGGTTTTCTAGATGGGAAAGGTGGACTTTGAGGAGTGTTGTTATAGCCCTACCATCGATTAGAGTGTCCAACCGGAGAGTAGTATCATGAAGAGAATATATTTATATGAGAGTGTTCACTAGTGAAAGTATGATCCCTAGGCCTTGTTTCTAAGCATTGATATAGCATTTGCAATTAGATCTGTTACATGTTTTCTTGCTTCCTTCTTTATTTCAGTTTGCCATTAGTCTCTTCCACGCCATCAAGTTATTTTCTATCATCGGTTACCACTTATAATTATCTATACCACTTGTATTTCACTATCTCTTCGCCGAACTAGTGCACCTATACACCTGACAAGTGTATTGGGTGTGTTGGGGATACAAGAGACTTCTTGTATCTTGATTGCAGGGTTGCTTGAGAGGGGATACCTTTGACCACTTTCTCCCTGAGTTCGATAAACCTTGGGTGATCCACTTAAGGAAAAACTTGCTGTTGTTCTACAAACCTCTGCACTTGGAGGCCCAACAACTGTCTACAAGAATAGAAGTGCGTAGAGATCATTGCCTCGTATGTGCCGACACCGTAAAACACCAACGATACTACGCCAATGGCGGCCATCAGCTTAGCACTGCGCTGATTGCTTGTTGGCTTATGCCGACGGTTTATAGCCATCGGCGTAGTGATAGTTTCCTTTAGTGTAATTCTCAGCTGCAACTTATAAAATTTGTAGTAATTCTCAATTGTAAACTAGTTATGACTCATTAAATTCTCAGTTACAACCTAGTTTGAACTCATGTGTTGCACGAATCGCAAGGTATATCCAATAGTGAGGTAGGCGACCTTGACATAACTAGAAATTAGGCGCAAAACCGAAAGAGAAACATTGTAAATGAAAAACCACCGATCGAAAAATTAAGAAGGCCTTCACGTACTAACAAACGGTATGCTAAATAAGAAACTAAGAAAGCCTTCACATACAAGAAAAAAGGAAATGGCAAACCAACCTGTGGTTGGGTGGCTAGGAGGATGGTTGTACCCCCAGCCCACCAGAGTTCAAACCCCAGGTTTGACGCTTTGTGTTGAATAAAAGGCGGAATATTCTTTCAGTGGGAGGCGATGTTTCCATCGACAACGAGGCGCCGATGGTGACTTCGTCAATCTCAAGACCTGATCCGTCGGCTCAGTCTCTCGGAGGTGCTCATAGGGGTAGTGCGTGTTCATAGGGGTGGGTGCATGTACGTGTTGTGGACATCTACGATTGTACCGTGTTTCTTAAAAAAAAACCATAAATGCATGGTAAAAGTGCTTGCGCCTCCACCACCTATTTCATACTCTAACCCATAACCCTCCCGACCCAGTGGCGGCACCGGACGGTCACCACCGCATCCCCCCTCATTCTCCTGCACATCCCCTCCCTCAGTCGCAGCCGGCAACATCACGAGTAAAGGCACTGCAGTGCGGCACAGTAGACTTCCTCTAGCATCTGGGGATCCAAGGCGATCGTGGAAGGGATGTGTTAATAGCAGCGGTGTTGGTAGACGATAGCAACGCTACATGCTCGATTTGTGACCACTAGGTCCAGGCGGGTTGTGGCTTTTTTGAATGGTCACCGAGGGGAGAGGATCCCCTCCTAAATTTTCATGTACTCAGAAGACCAAAAAGGTTGGTATTGTTTACAAGGAAGAAGGGAGAGGATATTACAAGCAGGACTGAATCATCTGTAGCTTGTCACCAGACAGAGCAGACAGGCGTCAATGTCCTATTCGATGGCACTGGGCCAACGTGCATGCCATAGAACATCGTCATCCCTACATTGTCTGATCAGTGGAGAGAGGCAGGGGCTTTGGTTACGGAATGCCACTGTGTTTCTGTGCTTCCAAATATTCCAGCAGCGGAGGATGGTGTTGGTAGAGGCAGTGGTAGGCGAAACACCCTAGGCAGGTGCCAAAGCGTACAACTCGTGCACATCGGATTCAGCAGGGAAGTGGCAGCTGGCGGCGTTCCAGAAGCACTAGGCAAAACGAAAACCAAAAAAGATGTGGTTAGCAGTTTCATCCGAGAGGTCGCAGATAGGACAGTGAGCTTCTACCGCGACAAGGATTTTCTTCTTCACCAGCGCACTCCTGGACTAGATTCTGGACCACAAGAGCAGCCACATGAATAAACGAGCTTTGGACAGGGCGTAGTTATTCTAGACGAAGTCATGGTAAGGGGCATCCACACCCCTAGGTGCTTAGCTTGTAGAACGCCATCGTGTCTAGGCCGCCTTTTGGCTTCGTGCAGCGCACTAGGACACGAGTGTCTGTACTTGCAGTCAAGGCAACATCACAGAGCAGGGAGAGCAGGATGGGGGAGTTTCTGTTCGCCAGCAGAGTTCAAGCGGGGCCCCAAGGCAGTAGGACACCATTGGCAAGGACGACAGAGATGGAGGAATGGCGATCCTTGGCATGGGAGAAGAGGGCAGTGAACTGAATGCTGAGGGGCACGAAATCGACCCAAGTATCCAGCCAAAAGGACGTGCGCATGCCGTCCCCAACTAAGAAGCAAGAGATCCCGCGGTAGACTGGCATGAGATCACCTAGGAGGCGTGAGTGAGGCCCATCCGCCACACGCGCCCCGTTGCATTGCTAGAACCAGCAAGGCCACTGCGCGTTAGGATGAGCATGGAGACGATGGATCAACTTCAGCTGCAAGCACGAGTTCTTGACAGTCAGAATCTTGATCCCAAGGCCACCCTCCACCTTCTATCTGCAGATGAAGTCCCATACAACCAACACTTCGCACCTGATGGTCTGCCTGCCGTGTTCTAGAGGAAAGCACACCGCAAACCTTCGATCACACGAAGCAGGGACGGGTGCAGCTCAAGAGCGCCCATGGCAAAGGTCAATAGGGAATCCAAAACAATGTTGAGGAGGACAATCCGACCACCAGAAGAGTAGAGAATCGCGGACCATCCAGATAGATATTTGTCAACCTTGGTAATCAGCAGAGCGAAGTGAGCTTACCAGCAGAGAGCGGCAACCCCGGATAGGTTTGGGGGAACCCTCCACGTGACATTCGATAGCAGCCTGAATCAACTCGAGGGTGTCAGCCTCAACATGCATCATCACCAGAGTACTTTTGTGGAAATTAATCTGCAACCCGGTGGCCTCGGAAAACTGATCAAGGATCTCCTTCGGTCTTATCGCCGCAGCCACACGAGCCCGCATAATGATCAAAGTGTCGTCGACATACTTCAGCATGGTACAGGGAGCATCATCAACAAGGGCATGGCACAAGATTGAATCAGCTCAGATCATCTGCTGGAGAACTGATATGTCCATTTTGCATCACTATTCTATATCATAATTTACTGTTATTCATTGATATATTTCATATTAAGAGGTGATACTTATGTAATTTCACCTGTTTTTGCATGGTTGATGACTTTTGGAGCATGAACCGCTGCAGTCAGGATTCTGATGGAAAAGGTGCTATTTGGAGGCAAAATTCGCGAAGATCAGAAAATCCGGAAAAATATACGGAAAATCCTATTTTTCCAGAAGACGAAGGAAGCCAGAAGGAGGAGTGGAGATGGGCCACAGGGGGCCCACACCACCCCCTGGCGCGGGCCAGCCTAGGCCGTGCCCACCTCTGGCTCTCCCGTCTGGCTTATATAATCCTCCCGAAACCCTAATACTCGGGGAGCGACCATAGAAAGATTCCGCCGCCTCTGCGGGGCGGAAAACACCGAGAGAGAATGATCTCTCCGGCAGATAGAATTTCACCGGGGGAATTCCTTCCCGGAGAGGGGAGATCGTCGCCATCAACACCACCATCAAGCTGGACTTCATCGGGATCATCATCACCATCATCATCACCAGCACCATCATCTCCATCTCCATATTGCTGTAACAATTGGATTGAATCTTGCATAGTTCATAGGGGAAACTTTCCCGGTGTTGATTACTCTTTGTAGTTGATGCTATTGAGTGAACCGTTGAATTATTGTTTATGTTTAGATTATTATACATCATTATTCCATCTCTGATCATGATCCATATGATGTCTTGTGAGTAGTTCGTTTTGTTCTTGAGAACATGGGAGAAGTCATGTTGTTAGTAGTGGAGTTGTGTTGAGAAAGATTCAATAGTTTGATATTTAAGTTGTGGTGTACTTCTTCTAGTGGTGCCATGTGAACGTCGACTACATGACACTTCACCTATATTGGCCTAGGGGAATGCATTGTGTATTTGGCAACTAATCGTAGGGGTTGCCGGAGTGATAGAAACCTGAACCCCCGTTAGAAAACCATTGCACAAGGGACGTCAAGGTCTTAGAGTTTAAAGTTGTGGTTAGGTTCCTACCTTAATTACTTTCTTGTACTTAAGGATGTTTGCAAGGGGTATAATCACAAGTATGTATTAGTCCTAGGAAGGTCGGCACATTAGCACAGGTTCACCCACACAACACTTAGCAAGCTAAAGAAGATTAATCAACTATACGAAGCAAAAGCACTTGACAGAATTCCCATGTGTCCCCGAGAACGTTTGGTCATCTTAAGTAATACAACCGGCTTGTCCTTTGCTGCATAAAGGATTGGGCCACTTGATGCATTTATTCTTATTGTCTTTTATTTACTCGTACTTTATTTACTTGCTTTATCAAAAACCCCTAAAAATCTATTTGCTAAGTATTTGCAGAGAATTCCTGATCCATACCACTAGCCAGCATCTTCTGCTCCTCGTTGGGTTCGACACTCTTACTTATCGAAAATACTGCGATACACCCCCTATACTTGTGGGTCATCAAGACTATTTTCTGGCGCCGTTGCCGGAGAGTGAAGCGCTATTGGAAAGTGGAACTGGTAAAGGAAACTTCTACTGTGAGTATTGTTTACTTCTGTTAGTTGCTTTATTTTCGTTATGGATAATTCGCTGAGTTTCTTATTTGGTAATGCTACTACCACTGCTAAGGTAGTAGATGAACCACCACAACGAGGATAACCAAGTCATTAGCAACTCGTTGTAAATCAAATATTGACTATAGTAGGAGAGACAGACACCCGCCAACCACTTATGCAAAACAAGTTGCATGTCAGTCGTGGAACCGGTCTCATGTACGATGACATGTAAGGTTGGTCCCGGCCGCTTAATCCCACTATGCCACCAATATCCAAAATACATAGAAGATGCAATAACATGATCATCATCGCCCACATATAAACATATGTGTACTACCCGTGCAAAGCACCTACACATAGATCAGGCTCTGATACCACTGTTGGGTCCGCAACATAGAAAACAAAAGTTTTCCTACGATGAGAACTACACGCCAAGATCTATCTACTAGGTACAGAGCAACGGGTGGACATACATCCATCGAGAACATACCCTCGAAGACAACGAGTTTTGTTAATGAGTAAGAACTCGTGGTTGATATAGTCATACACTTACCGATCTCAAGATCGTGAGGAAGTCTGAGCGCCGCAACTCAGCAGCGCATCCGTACTCGCACTCACGTTCAAGCCACCAGACAACCTCCACCTCCTCGCTCCAGCGATCCAGCGGAAGCAGTATCTCCTTCCAGACGAAATGCCCTCGGGAACATGTATCTCGCTAATCCGAGACCATGGGGGAATAATTCTAGAGGGGGAGAGAGATCCTTCACGAGGAGGTGTGAGGAAGAAGGAGGGAGAGGGTGGCCTTTTATACGAGGAGGGGGTGCCCCTCTCTCCATGGCCGGCGCATGGGGGAGCGACTCCTCACCTCCCCCATTCATGTGGTGGTAACTGATGACCCACAAGTATAGGGGGTGTATCGCAGTATTTTCGAGGGAAGTGAAACCCAATTTATTGATTCGACACAAGGGGAGCCAAAGAATATTTATAAGCCTTAACAACTGAGTTGTCAATTCAGCTGCACCTGGAAACAATCTTGCTCGCAGCAGTTTATCAGTAGCAACCGTTTTGTAGTAGGAATAGTAAAGTAACAACAGTAGTAAAGCAAAGACAGTAGTAACAAAAACAGTAAACAGTGGGATTTGAGTGCGGTATGCATAGGGATGGATGGACGGGCGTTGCATGGACAAGGCAATGCAAATAGCAATCAGAACATAGGGCAATTGCAGATAAATAAGATAAAACATCCAAGTACTAGACAATCTTAGGCATGTGTTCCATATATAGTCATACGTGCTCGCAATGAGAACTTGCACAACATCTTTTGTCCTGCCAGCCCGTTTGCACCGGGGCCTCTAGGGAACTACTAGCAATTAAGGTGCTCCTTTTAATAGAGAACCGGAGAAAAGCATTAACACTCCATGAACCCATGTGATCCTCACATCAAAGCCATTCCCTTCTGGTTATCCCGATTTCTGTCACTTCGGGGCCATAGGTTCCAGACAACAACGTGTGTATACAACTTGCAGATAAGACCAAGAACAATACTATCATAATGAACAATAACATGTTTAGATCTAAAATCATGGCACTCGGGCCCTAGTGACAAGCATTAAGCACAACAAGTCGCAACAAAGTCATAAAGCACTAATAAAAGATACTAGGCACCATGCCCTAACAATATGATGCCATTACATGAATGATCTCATCCAATCCCTACCATCCCCATAGCCTACAGCGGGGGATTACTCACTCATAGATGGGGGAAACATGGATGGTCGATGGAGAAGCGATGGTGATGATGATGGCGATAATCTCCTCCAATTGCCCGTCCCGACAGGGTGCCAGAACGGAGTTTCTGGTGCTGTTTCGTGGAATCTGGTGGTGGCGGCGAAGCGTAACTCCTTCTGGAAAAATGTCGAACCCCCCGAAGTTTTTAGGTCAGAAGGCTTCTTATAGGCGAAGAGGGAGACCGAGGGGGTGCCTGGGCCACCACACCATGCCCTGGCGTGGCCAGGCCTAGCCCGCGCCTTGGGGGGTGTGGCCAGCCCCTGGCCCTCCTCCGTCTCGTATTCTGGCTCCTAGAGTCTTCTGTAAAAATAGGCACTTTGGCTTTTGTCCCATCCAATTCCGAGAATATTCATTTTCTGACTTTCCTGGAACCAAAAACAGCAGAAAACAGGCAGCTGGCACTGTGGCTCTTGTTAATAGGTTAGTCCAAGAAATCATATGAAAAGTACTCCAAAGTGTGGACAGAACACAAGAAAGGAGATAAAACCAAGCATGGAACATCAAAAATTATAGATACATTTGCAATGTATCAACATCCCCAAGCTTAAATCCTGCTCGTCCTCGAGTAGGTAAGTGATAAAAAGAAAGAATAATTTTTGAGGTGACATGCACCATCAAAGACTTGATCAAAATATTTGTAAAACATTCAAAGCTGGGATCATAGTACTTCAATCATAACATGAAAGACAAAGTTCTAGCAATAAGACAAAGAGACTATGATGCAACATGAAAAGGCACAAACAAAAGAATCATGAATAACATTGCCTTGCAAGACGTTTGTTTGTTTCACATAAAGAAAACATAGCATAGTGGCACTCAGCTTGTCCCTCATAGAGTAGCAAACATAAATGCATAGGACACCTTCAAAGTTTACAAGAGTGACTAGATACAAATAGTTTAAAACAAGCAATATCAAGGTATGCATAAATCAACAAGTCTTGGGACAATGCACATAGAACTAAGAATGGCCACTATGCTCTCAAGAAAGTGCTCATAGAATGTGTGGAGACTCAACAAGGAAATGAACAGGTTTTGAAAAGTTTGAAAGGCTTCCAAATGCTGAAAGTATGGTACTCGTTAGCTTTGAGCTCTCATTGCCCCTATCATAAGCATCTTTAAATGGTTAAGGTTAAAGTGACACAACTAAGAGGATATGATTGACAAGTTATAAATCAAAGTCTCATGCCCCTTACTTACGAAGACCGATCCTCATGCTACTCAACTTTAGTCACGAGTAAGCTCTTGTCATTGTAAGTATATACATATCACAGAGAACCGCCAACGGGGTACCCCTTGCACATGATACAGGAGCTATCCCATAATGAAAATAACAAGGCAAGCATACAATGAGCATCTCAGCGATCTTTTTATTTACTATGTGTATAGATTTTTATAGAGGATGCTTCATAGAATGCTCATTATGGTTATGCTGCAAGTTTCCACCATGATTAGGCATGGCTTAGGCTAGGAGCCCAGGCGTTTCTCTAACATACATACAAACTCCATGATCTTACAAGTTCCACTTTTATTTCACACCGCCGGGATCCATAAGTAAAACAGCATGATATCAACGAGGTACTCAATGTTGAAAGCGTTCCCCATGATACATGGTTCTGCTAACTTCAACTTATAAAGCGCAAGCATATACGCAACAAAGAAGGACGCAATGGTTCAGGTTTATTAAGTGCAAGAAAATAAAGTGTGCCATCAAGTTCGTGAGAGCTTTACTAACTAACTTTCTCATAACAAGCAAACATTTTATTCGGAAGAAAACAAGGCATATTGAATATGCACGGAAGTAGCAAATGATGCTAATAGGTAGGTATGGTGGACACTTTGGAAATATTTGGTTTAGGGAGTTGGAAACATGAGTAAAACATACTCAGTGAAAGTGAAGGCTAGCAATAGTAAGGGAGCGACAAACGAGAGAGCAATAATGGCCATAATCATGCAGAGCGACAAAACATCATTGATCAAAGCATAAAGTGATACTACAAGTTGAAAACTAAAGGATCATAAAGGCTTAAGGTGACTTGAGATAGTCATAACATGGTGTGAGCATGCGCCAAGTCAACCCAAATAAAGCATCAAAGGAGAATACCACAATACTATGCTTTAATATGCTAAAACAACGCATGATTCATCCAAGGCACATTAAGCAATCTCAATTGTTTATAACAAGTAATGCTACAGCAAAGAATACTAAGCATAAAGCCAAAACAATATCAAGCATGGCATGACAAAGCATAGGCCACAGTCAAAAACAAGTTCTCTTTGCCACTTAAGCTTCCTACTCTTTTCCAATCCAAACCAAACTATTTGAACACCAATGTATGAAAGAGGAGGTCCAACCAATTTATTCATAAAACTAAGCAAACCATGCAAATGAAAACCAAAACGAAAAAACGAAAAAGAAGACGCTCCAAGAACAACACAACTGTGCATGAAACAATAAAAATGAAGTGTTTGGAAGAAACCTGGGATTTTTATTGATGAAGAAGGGGATGCCTTGGGCATCCCCAAGCTTTGACGCTTGTACTTCTTGGATATTTCTTGGGGTGACATGCGTGGCATCCCCAAGCTTGAGCTTTAGTCCATCCTTCATCTCATTACTCATTCCTTCCATACACCTGAAAATTTTCCTTCATACAAAACTTCACACAATCTTTATTAGCAACATTAGTGCACTCAAGATAAATAAGTCTTAAGGTTCAGTTCTAACACCAAATAAACTTACATTAGAATACTAGCTACAGTAGAACTTCCCTCAAAAAGCTCAATTCCCCAAAAGAATTCAAAAAGGAACCAACAAGAAGCAAATGCAGAAAATGGCAGAAATCTGTGAAAACAGACCAGCGGGTAAAGAAGAATTTTTTCGAAGACCTTCTGTTGCTCAAATCAAAAAGTTCTGAACTTACGAAAGTTATATAACAACCTGGGGCAGAATCTCAAAAATTTACGCCTCAAAAAGACGTTTAGAGATTTTACACGAATTTTTACGGTGAAGCACAGAAATCTGTTTCGGGACAGCAACTTTCCCAATCATTACTTCTCTCTCAGTAGAGGTTACTCTTGGCACAAAAAGCAAATAAAAATGATAAGGAGCGGTTATTAATAAAGTAATAACTTCCAAGACTCATCTAAAACTTTTGGGTTATCTCCCAATAAGTACTTTTCTTTAATGCCTTTAAGTTAGGCATAAGAAAAAACTAAAAATGGATAGAATAGAAGTAAGCGGAGATAATCATGGTGAAAACATTGTTTTGTTCAATGAAATCCTTTTGTTAACAAGGTTGACCAGGTCTTGTTACCAAAACAATTTCATATGATACAAGACTCATCATAGCAATAAGTAACATTATAAGTAGAGCACACGTTTCTAGCAATGGTATACAATCTATCAATTTGTTCCAATAAGTGTTTCCCTTTTTGTGACAAGCGGTGTTCCTTATAATAATATTTTTGATCTTCCGTGAACCCACCTTGCCAATAAGCTTCAGTTTCAAAGAAACCAACCGTTGACAACAAGCATGATAAGGCAAGACAATAACAGACCAACGAAAATAACAACTAGAGTAGGAACTAATTTTTTGTATTTTTGATAAAGAAACAAGCAAACAAGGAGAAAATAAACTTAGTTTGAACAATAGTGAATCCAAGTGGACTTGATAAATAAAGCTATGCTCCCCGGCAACGGCGCCAGAAAATTGTCTTGATGACCCACAAGTATAGGGGGTGTATCGCAGTATTTTCGAGGGAAGTGAAACCCAATTTATTGATTCGACACAAGGGGAGCAAAAGAATATTTATAAGACTTAACAACTGAGTTGTCAATTCAGCTGCACCTGGAAACAATCTTACTCGCAGCAGTTTATCAGTAGCAACAGTTTTGTAGTAAGAATAGTAAAGTAACAACAGTAGTAAAGCAAAGACATTAGTAATAAAAACAGTAAATAGTGGGATTCGAGTGCGGTAGGCATAGGAATGGATGGATGGGCGTTGCATGGACAAGACAATTCAAATAGAAATCAGAACATAGGGCAATTGCAGATAAATAAGATAAAGCATCCAAGTACTAGATAATCCTAGGCATGTGTTCCATATATAGTCATACGTGCTCGCAATGAGAACTTGCACAACATCTTTTGTCCTGCCAGCCCGTTTGCAGCGGAGCCTCTAGGGAACTACTGGCAATTAAGGTGCTCCTTTTAATAGAGCACCGGAGCAAAGCATTAACACTCCGTGAACCCATGTGATCCTCACATCAAAGCCATTCCCTTCCGGTTATCCCGATTTCTGTCACTTCGGGGCCATAGGTTCCGGACAACAATGTGTGTATACAACTTGCAGATAAGACCAAGAACAATACTATCATAATGAACAATAACATGTTCAGATCTGAAATCATGGCACTCGGGCCCTAGTGACAAGCATTAAGCACAACAAGTCGCAACAAAGTCATAAAGCACTAATAAAAGATACTAGGCACCATGCCCTAACAATCTGATGCCATTACATGAACGATCTCATCCAATCCCTACCATCCCCATGGCCTACAGCGGGGGATTACTCACTCATAGATGGGGCAAACATGGATGGTCGATGGAGAAGCGATGGTGATGATGATGGCGATGATCTCCTCCAATTCCCCGTCCCGGCAGGGTGCCAGAACAGAGTTTCTGGTGCTGTTTCGTGGAATCTGGTGGTGGCGGCGGAGCGGAACTCCTTCTGGAAAAACGTCGAACCCCCCGAAGTTTTTAGGTCAGAAGGCTTCTTATAGGCAAAGAGGGACACCGAGGGGGTGCTTGGGGCCACCACACCATGCCCTGGCGCGGCCAGGCCTAGCCCGCGCCTGGGGGGGTGTGGCCAGCCCCTGGCCCTCCTCCGTATCGTATTCTGGATCCTAGAGTCTTCTGGAAAAATAGGCACTTTGGCTTTTATCCCGTCCAATTCCGAGAATATTCATTTTCTGAGTTTCCTCGAACCAAAAACAGCAGAAAACAGGCAACTGGCACTGTGGCTCTTGTTAATAGGTTAGTCCAAGAAATCATATGAAAAGTACTCCAAAGTGTGGACAGAACACAAGAAAGGAGATAAAACCAAGCATGGAACATCAAAATATATAGATACATTTGCAATGTATAAGTAACCCCTCCACATTAAAATGCCTCTTCACATTCCCTTTTAAAGTACCCACTTTAAATGCATTAAAATTCTCCAAGTTTAATGCTCTCTCATTTAATAAAACTCTTTTCTTAAATTTATTCAGAATTTTGTTAATTACTTTAATTAACAAAAATTCACATATAACGCCTTGCAATATTTCAATATCACATGCAGAACCACTTTCTGCAATTTCACCCGAAACAATTTCCGGTTTCTATCGAAACAATTCCTGCGCTTTGCAATTCTTTCGTCTGAAACATATGTGCTCCAAAATGGTGTCCGGTAACTCTTAAGTGTGTCACCCTACGGTTCGCGAATAATGCAGACATGATTGAGACTCCTCTCAGATCAATAGTCAGAAGCGAGACCTGGAGATCCATACTGACTCCTACATATTCAACGATGACTTCTGTGATCGTGAGAACCTTTAACGCTTGAAATTTAATCCCTTTGTCTCATGATATAATACATGTCCGATATTCGATCATCGGTATCCAAATACCTAGTTTGATCTCGTTACCGACATGCACTCTTTTCTTGTTCCCGTGATATAATATTCTAGTGATCACATCACTTGCTTGCAAGCTATCACAATGTGATATCACCGAGAGGGCCCAGAGTATATCTATCCGTCATCGGGATTGACAAATTCCACTCTTGATCCATGAGCCTCAACATAACACCTTCGTAGCACTGAACCCATCTTTATAGTCACCCTGTTACGGTGTGATGTTTGATGTTATCAAGATACTCTTCCGGTGTTAGCTATTAACATGATCTCATGGTCTAAGGATAAAGATTACTTCGTATGATGTTATAGCAATATAAACATAATGACTTGATCATAATGCTATACTTCGGATGAATGTTCATCACATCATTTCACAAATGTTGTGACCTTGTTATTAACAACACCCAATGTCCATGATCAGGAAACCTTGATCATCGTGTTAATCAACAAGCTAGTCTATAAGAGAGGCATAACTAGGAAACCTTTTTGTTTATTAAACACACATGTATTGACGTTTCTGATCAATACAATTATAGCATGAAAAATAAACATTTATCATAAATATGGAATAAGATAATAACCACTTTATTATTGCCTCTCGGGCATATTCCCTTCAGTCTCCCACTTGCACTAGAGTCAATAATCTACTTTGAAAAACTTTGCGTATTGAACACCTATGGCTTTCTGGTGTTGCATATACGCGATTGCTAGTGGTTAACATAATCTTCGGATCTGACAGTTTCAGGTCCGGGTGTATTTGCATGTCTTTGCGTCTCTACGCATCACTCATTCTCAAATGAGATGGCATTATAAATTTGGTCCTTTGGTGAGACCTTTAGTTCGTTCGGCTTAAAATATGTTGATATTATTGTCACACAATATATCTTCATAGCATTAGCCCACTTTGAACCACACCTAGTTTGATAACAAACTACTTAACACAAATGCCCTCCTTTGTTGCTACTATAGCAGTTATATACTTAGCCTTTTGTTGTAGTATCCGTCACAATGTCTCAACTTTGGAACTCATCCAAATCCATCATGGAACATCATTTCCATTACATTGTGCCACCCATAGTCTAAATTGAGATAAATTTAATTTGTATCTTGTGACAAAAATAGTATCAATGTAACACTTTACAATGAACTACCTTTAACTATTTGTCACTTATACATGATATATTCTTAGTTCTTCCAAAGTTCATAAGAATATCTTTACTATCATCCAGTGAGCATCTTATGAATCATTCTGGTATGTGCTCATAACATTTAGAGCATAGGACATTTTGGATATATACATATCATGGTATAATCGATCAAAATCTTCATGTGATTTTACTCACCAAGTGTCAAAACACTTGAATCTTGATACAATTCTTTCCATGCAGCAAGAACCTTTCTTGTTGTTTCCACGTTGAACCCTTTCAATATCTCATATATGTATGTCTGGCACAACCATATTAGTGCCTTAATCTATCCATATAGATATTGATGCCAAAGATTCTGGGTTTGCCCAAGTCTTTCATCGAAATCTTATTTTAATGAAATTCTTAACTTGTGTCAATACAAGATACATCATCTCCAATCAACAATATGTCCTCTACATAATGTATTAGAAATATGTCTCAGCGCTCCCACTTAATTTCTTGCAAATGCAAGCATCTTCATCATCTCCGATGAATTTAAACTCTTTTAACAATTTCATCATGGTGAAAATTCTGACTCCGCTATGCTTACTTCAACTATTGAAGTTTGCATGCCCTTTTAGCACCCTTTGAATTAACAAAACCCTTCGGACCGTGTCTTGTACACGTCCTAGGTAACCATTCTATTAGAAGAACATTGTTTTGTTTGTTCAACTACCATACATCAAATTATATGTAGTGGTTGCTACATTAATCCGTCAAGACTAAATATCACTATGAAAGATCAAATCTTGTCATAGTCAACTCCTTGAACATTGTAGTAAACTTCTTTCCGACATGTCAACTATTTCATAGATGTTAAACATCCATGTCTTATTTCTTTATAGATCCAAACACGACCGATAGGCTTCACGCCTTTCCAGAGGGTCTTCCAAGTTCAGAAACTTGATTTCTCGTGTATGGATACTATCACGGATTCTATCACTTCTAGTCATTTTATGGAGTCAGGGCCCATCATCGCTTCTTTGCATGTAGTCGGTTCATCATATCAAATCACACTATTTGATTCTTACCGACCCACACGGTTCAATAGGAACTCTAATCTCCGAGATCACACCCTTTGTAATCACGTGAGCCATGAGCATTGTGGCCGCCATCGGGACACTTTCCGGCACTGCGCTACTTAGCACATATAGCTAAGGTTCAACAACCTTATCAAAGTTCTATGGTCCTCCCACTTAACTTTTCGCGAAAAATTCCTTCTCAAGAAACTTGACGTTCCAAGTAACAAACTCTTTTGTCCTTAGTGTTATGGAGAAATTCCCAACAAATTCTTTGGGATAACCTACAAAGACGTGCTTATCCGACTTTGGTTGTAAACATTTTACTTATGCATAGCATACCAAAATTTAAGAAAAGACAATTCGGGTTTTATCCCAAACCATAACTTATATGGTGTCATTTCAACGGATCACGATGGTGCTCTTTTCAGTGTAATAGCGGTAGTCTCTAAAGCTTCAATCCTTAAAACATAATGGCAGTTTTATAAATGATACCTTTGATCTTACCATGTCAAACATGGTTTGATTTCATCTCTCGAATATGCCATACTCCTATGGTTTATCGGGAAAACACAAATCATGGAACAATTCCTCAAGTCTTAGGTGTTTTTGCTAAACATGTAACTCAAATATCTTCCTTTATGATCGAATCATAAACTCTTTATTTTCTTGTTACAATGATTTTCCACTTCATCTTGAAAGTCTTTGAACAATTTTCAAATGTTTCATACTTCTTCCTTATTAAGTAAATATATAGATATATTCACTTAAATTTCTGGAGAAAGCATATGAAGCAAAAGGATCCATCGCATATGGCTACACATAATGGACTATATGCATCAACATGCATAATATCCAATAAGTTAGTCATCCGTTCCTCTTTGGCCTATGAACGGAGTTTCAATTATCTCGAGGAAAGTTTCACCAGCGTCAATTGATCAAAATCAAAAGACTCCAAAAATCCATCAATATGGAGTTTCTTCATGTTTTCTTTCCAACATAATTTAAACAACGATGTCACTTCATAAGTGATATTTCAATCATTTGTCTTGCGACATTTTAGCAATAGTGTTTATGGATGTGATTTCTCCCACTAGACTTGTAAAAGTTCATCCATCCTTTATGGAATACGGTAATTATTTGAACAACCATTGTTCTCGTAATACCGGAACAAAATAGCAATTATTAAAACAAATCTTGAAGACTAGGTTTGATGATAACGAAAAACACAATAACACTTTATTTGTTTTCGATGAACACCATCACTTATTCTCTTTCTAGTTACTTAGGACATTGTAGTTCATGAATTGCATTGTCCTGTATGACACTTTATACCAACCAATTCGGTATCCAATACCTCAGAACCACATTGTTTAACAAGCAAGGAATATAGCCATAACATGTATATATTCTATATACCTAAGTTGGACATCTCCAACCTTTTCTTTTTTGCCAAATATTTTATACATTCTCTTTCAACAATTCCTTTTCCTCTCAAAAGAATCTATCAACATCAATATTGGTGTCATTCACATGACACATAGTACAAAGCGTATATAGTCAAATACTAATACCTTTGGACTTGCACTTTGAAGTGGATCTCCATCATCAAATGTTTGGCATTCTTTCAAAAATCCATTCTTTAGTAATCTTTTAGTGTAGTAAACATTTTACTTACATCTTCTATTCATCCTTATCATGACAACTTTCATGATCAAGCTACTATAGCCTGTAATGAAGAATCGCGAGTATAATGTTAGTTCCCAAAAACCTTTTTGGGAGATCCGGATGCCTAGCATCTCCATCCTTCACAAATTCTCATACAATATGAGAACATGTATTTTGCTAAATTATACTCTATCATAATGCAAACAAAAACATTGTTTCAGATATCACAATATCTTTCACACATGATGGTTTCTGAAACAATTCTTTCAGCTCCTATATAATCTTGATATTAAAACAACTTTTGAATATCAATAATCATGGAGGCAAACATGATACTTTAGATAGTAACATTGGAATTCTTACTCTTGATTTAATACTACTTATTAAACTTCATGGAGTAAATAGAGTTTGCTGAAATTTTGCAATAGGACTTATAAACTTTAAATTGACATTCAAAACAAATCGATACCAGTTCGTAAAGTAAATATCCAGAATTATATAGTTCTGTTATCTCAATTAAAACTAAGCATAAGGTAGTGAACAGACGCCAATGACTATAACAAATTATGAAAATTCACTTTGATTTAGTTTATGACAGATTTAGTTCGACTAATCCAAATTAGAAATGAACTCCCACTCAAAAACGACATCTCTCGTGCCTTTTTGGTGATTACATGAACCAAATCCACTACACCAAGTCTGATCATCACGTGAGTTGATGTAGCTTCAAAGGCGAGCATCTATATGGGAATCATATCAACTATATGACTCATGCTTAACCTTTCGGTCCGTGTTCCGAGGCCATGTCTGTACATGCTAGGCTCGCCAAGTAAGAACCTTAGTACTCGCATGTGTAAAACTGTCTTACACCCGTTCCTATGAAAGCGTAGATTCGAGTACACCTGATCATCACGTGATGTCTCGAAACACGATACACAGAACGGTGCATACTTAAGGAAGAACACATTTTTATCTTGATATCTAAATGAGGGATCATCTTACAATGCTACAGAAAGCGCCAAACTAGCAGTATAAGATGCTAACATCTAATGTGTAAAGTGAGATGATATGGTCCATGCATTTGATCTCTATCATTTGCATCGTGGTATGATCTCTATCATTCCTTTGTGTGTAAGGCCAAGGCTATGGAATTTACACGTTGAGTGTGTTGTAAGAGTATCTATCATACATATACTTACAACAATACCATATCAAGACACTAGCCCAGCAACGATCTAAACTAGACGCCTCTAATTTATCAATTGCAAGTTTTACATGGGTTAGGGCTTTCGGAGATAGAACCGTTCTTACCTATGAACATGAACCACAACGAGGATAACCAAGTTATTAGCAACTCGTTGTAAATCAAATATTGACTATAGTAGGAGAGACAAACACCCGCCAGCCACTTATGCAAAACAAGTTGCATGTCAGTCGTGGAACCGGCCTCATGTACGATGACATGTAAGGTTGGTCCAGGCCGCTTCATCCCACTATGCCACCAATATCCAAAATACATAGAAGATGCAATAACATGATCATCATCGCCCACATATAAACATATGTGTACTACCCGTGCAAAGCACCTACGCATAGATCAGGCTTTGATACCACTGTTGGGTCCGCAGCATAGAAAACAAAAGTTTTCCTACGATGAGAACTACACGCCAAGATCTATCTACTAGGTACAGAGCAACGAGTGGACATACATCCATCGAGAACTTACCCTCAAAGACAAAGAGTTTTGTTAATGAGTAGAAACTCGTGGTTGATGTAGTCGTACACTTGCCGATCTCAAGATCATGAGGAAGTCCGAGCGCCGCAACTCAGCAGCGCATCCGTACTCGCACTCACGTTCAAGCCACCGGACAACCTCCACCTCCTTGCTCCAGCGATCCAGCAGAATCAGCAACTCCTTCCAGACGAAATGCCACCGGGAACATGTATCTCGCTAATCCGAGACCATGGGGGAATAATTCTAGAGGGGGGAGAGATCCTTCACGAGGAGGTGTGAGGAAGAAGGAGGGAGAGGGTGGCCTTTTATAGGAGGAGGGGGGTGCCCCTCTCTCCATGGCCGGCGCATGGGGGGTGACTCCTCACCTCCCCCATTCAGTGGTGGTAACCCCTCCATATTAAAATGCCTCTTCACATTCCCTTTTAATGTCCCCACTTTGAATGCATTAAAATTCTCTAACTTTAATGCTCTCTCATTTAATAAAACTCTTTTATTAAATTTATTCAGAATTTTTTAGTTACTTTAATTAACAAACATTCACATATAACCCCTTGCAATATTTCAATATCACATGTAGAACCACTTTTTGCAATTTCACCCGAAACAATTTCCGGTTTCTATCGAAACAATTCCTGCGCTTTGCAATTCTTTCGTCTGAAACATATGTGCTCCAAAATGGTGTCCGGTAACTCTTAAGTGTGTCACCCTACGGTTCGCGAATAATGTAGACATGATTGAGACTCCTCTCAGATCAATAGTCAGAAGCGGGACCTGGAGATCCATACTGACTCCTGCATATTCAACGATGACTTCTGTGATCGTGAGAACCTTTAACGCTTGTAATTTAATCCCTTTGTCTGATGATATAATACATGTCCAAGATTCGATCATCGGTATCCAAATACCTAGTTTGATCTCGTTACCGACATGCACTCTTTTCTCGTTCCCGTGATATAACATTCTAGTGATCACATCACTTGCTTGCAAGCTATCTCAATGTGATATCACCGAGAGGGCCCAGAGTATATCTATCCGTCATCGGGATTGACAAATTCCACTCTTAATCCATGAGCCTCAACATAACACCTTCGTAGCACTGAACCCATCTTTATAGTCACCCTGTTACGGTGTGACGTTTGATGTTATCAAGATACTCTTCCGGTGTTAGCAATTAACATGATCTCATGGTCTAAGGATAAAGATTACTTCATATGATGTTATAGCAATATAAACATAATGACTTGATCATAATGCTATACTTCATATGAATGTTCATCACATCATTTCACAAATGCTGTGACCTTGTTATTAACAACATCCAATGTCCATGATCAGGAAACCTTGATCATCGTGTTAATCAACAAGCTAGTCTATAAGAGAGGCATAACTAGGAACCCTTTTTGTTTATTAAACACACATGTATTGACGTTTCCGATCAATAAAATTATAGCATGCAAAATAAAAATTTATCATAAACATGGAATAAGATAATAACCACTTTATTATTGCCTCTCGGGCATATTCCCTTCAATATCGTGCAAGTTCTAGTGCTATTGCTTATGAGCTTTATAGAGAAATTATGCATGAAATCAGTCCCTGCGAATTGGAAGAGATTGATGTGGTTATTCACCTTGCTAATAGAGAGACCATCTCTCCAATTGGTATTGTACGGGATGTGGAAGTTCTTTGTGGTAAGATTAAGTATCATGCTGATTTTCTAGTACTTGGTTCAGCTGCTAGTAAAACTTATCCTATCATTTTTGGTAGACCTTTCTTGAGTACTTGTGGAGCTATTATAGATTGCAAAAGGGAGAAAATCTTGACTAAGTTTGATGGGGAATCTTATGAGTTTAATTTTTCAAAATTTACTAAAGAACCTTGTGAAGAGGAAACACATAATGAGGATTTTAGAGTTGAACAACTTGCTTCTATTTCTCTTGCTCCTAACAATGCTTTGCAGCAATTTATGGAAGATCATGAAAGTGAAATCGTCATGGAAGAAAGGAATGAGATTGACGAGATTCTCCGTAATCAGCCTAAGATGCTTAATCATAACTTGCCTGTAGAAGACTTGGGTACCACATTGCCACCTAAAAAGGATCCAGTCTTCGATCTAAAACCCTTACCCGATGATCTTAAATATGCTTACATTGATGATAATAAGATATATCCTGTTATTATTAGCTCTAAACTTTCAGGGAAGGAAGAAGAAAGGTTATTGGAGGTACTGAAGAAACACCGAGGGGCTATGGGTTATACCCTGGATGATTTAAAAGGGATTTCTCCTACTATATGTCAGCATGCTATCAATATAGAACCAGATGCAAAGCAGTGGTAGAGCACCAACGACGTTTAAATCCTACGATGAAGGAAGTGGTAAGAAATGAGGTATTGAAACTCCTTAATGCTGGTATTATTTACCCTATTGCAGATAGTGAATGGGTTAGTCCTGTTCATTGTGTCCCTAAAAAGGGAGGTATTACTGTTGTGCCTGATAACCCACAAGTATAGGGGATCGTGTGTAACCTTTTCGATAAGTAAGAGTGTTGAACCCAACAATGAGCTGAAGGTAGGATAAATATTCTCTCAAGTTCTATCAACCATTGATACAACTCTACGCACACTAAACGTTTGCATTATCTAGGAAATAAAACTAGAGCAACAATACGAGTAATAGAGATAGCTTTGCATGATAATAAATAACAAGAAAGTAAAGCTAGTTGCTGCAGCAATAAAATACACTAAACTAACAGAACCATGAGTGTGGAATAGTGGTGATAATTCTGGTGGCTTTGTCCAAGTTTAAAGAGCGAATAGATCGGGTTCATTGTCTTCGATGCAGTTTTCTATGTGGGAGAGGCTAAATATACATGCGCTTCACTACTTGGAATTACATGTACTATATGATTGGATTGTTAGCAAAGATCCATAAGTACTAATCAATGCATTAAGGTTTCCCCAACCATAGCCTTAAGTTTAATGGTCCTCTTACTCCCATACGTGCAATGTTTCGGTTCGCGTTCTCAGGTTTCTGTCACTCCGGCAGAACTTTCCCCTTCCTCTTACACATAATACAAACCCTATGATGTTTAATCCATGCGCACACAAATATAATGGACACCAAAGGACTATACCATATCAACATACAACTCTAATGAACCAAAGACGTTCAACCATTCAATCTAAGAACAAAGAAACTACACAAACATGACATAGATCATAGGATTATAACTTATAGCATCAAACACCATGTTTACATAGGATGGTACAGAGGTGTGTGGGAGGATGAACCACTACATACTAGGAGGATTAGGTGATGGAGATGGCGGTGAAGATGGTGAAGAGGGCGGCGGCGCGGGGGACTCCTTCCCCGTCGCCGGTATCATGGGGGAGCACCTCCCCTTAGCCCCCTTTCTTCATGGCTTCTTGGGATCCCTCTCCCATGGAGATAGGATCCATGGGGGAGGCAAAAACATGGTTTTAGTGGCTGAAAATTCGTGGTTGGAGATGCCCTGGGTGAATTAGGTTTCCTCCCTTTATATAGCTTCTCGGATTCCTGTCACCCCATCTTGGGATGCAGTAAATCGGGCATAAAAGGCCCATACGGACTCAGAATCAGCTAAATTTTATGTCCAGAACGTTTGTCGCGAAATTTTAAACAACTTTGTAGTAAAAGTTTTTTTCGTTTGACTCCGTCTTTGACCAGAAACATGACCATCTTCAAAACGAGTTCTGAGACAGATTTCTGGAAAAATCCCAATTTGACTCCAACAAAGTTTCCACTTGTATTCTTGGTAATTCCTACACATCAAAGTGTAAAACAAGAACATTGTGCACTTTTGCAACTATTAGTAGGTTAGTCCAAATAAATCATAAACTTTATACAAAAAGGCATGTCAAAAGCATAGTATTAGCATAAAACCATCAAAAATTATAGATACGTTATGGACGTATCAACATCCCCAAGCTTTGTTCCTGCTCGTCCTCGAGTAGGTAAACAATCAAAACAATATAATTTTTTAGGTGACATGCACACAACACAATCTTGATCATCATTATTGTAAAAGTATTGATAGCTGGGATTAAGGTACTCTAAACATGAATCATGAAAGATAGAGTTCTAACAATAAGACATAGCAACTATGTTGTAACATGAAAAGGCACAGACAAAAGATTCATGAATAACAATGCTTTGCAAGACGTTTGTTTGTTTCACATAAAGAAATCATAATGAGAATGGTATTCAGCTTGTCCCTCATAGAGTATCAAAACATGAATGCATATGACACCTTCAAAGTTCATAAGGGTAACTAGATACAAATAGTTTAGGAACAAGCAATATCAAAGTTATGCATCAACCAACAAGTCTTATGACAATGCACATAGAACTAAGAATGACAACTATGCTCTCTTAATTGGTGCATAAAGATAGGAGGTGGAGACTCAATATAAAAGTGGAAGAAAGGCCTTCATAGAAGGAAGCAGGGATTCAAGTCTCATAAAGAGCTTCCAAAAATTATGGTACTTATTAGCTTTCAGCTCTCATTGCCCCTATCATAAGCATCTTGAAGTGATTAAGGTTAAAGTGAACAAACTATGGAGTATATGCTTGAAAAAGTATAAGTTGGAAATCTCATGTCTCTTGAATACGAGGGCCGCTCCTCATGCTACTCAAGTTTAGTTACCGATAAGTTCTTATCATAGTAAGTACATGTGTATCATAGAGAACCGCCAACGGGGTACCCCTTGCCCGATGATATGGAAGAATCCCCATATCAAAATGACAAGGCAAGCAGACAACGAGCATCTCAGCAATCTTCTTATTTACCATGGGAAAATGGTGCTTTTTTCTCTCTTTCCTATTTTCTCATCTTTTTTTCTTTTTCCTCAATCTCTATCTCTTTTTTATAAGAAGAATTCTTCATAGATTGCTCATTATGGTCACACTGTAGGTTTCCACCATGATTAGGCATGGATTAGACCGGCGTCCCAGGCGTTTCTCTAACACACATACATAACTCCATGGACTTACAAGCTCCCCTTTCATTTCACACCGACGATATCCATAGACAAAAGAGCATGATATCAACTAGGTACAATGTACAAGTGCAATGTTGAAAGCGTTCCCCATGACAACATGGTTTTGCTAATCCCCAACATATAAGTGCAGGCATATACAACATAGATGACACAATGGTTCAAGTTTATTAGGGGCAAGAAAAGAAAAGTGTGCCATCAAGTTCGTGAGAGCTTTAATCACTAATTTTCTCATAACAAGTTTAATTCGGAAGGTAGATAAAAGCATGAATATATTTGGAATAGCAAATGCTAATAGGTAGGTATGGTGGACTCTTTGGGATAACTTGGTTTTATTTGGAGTTTGATGCATGAGTGGAACTCATACTTGGTTATGGAGGCTAGCAAAAGACTGGGAGCGACCAACTAAAAGAGCAATAATGGCCATAATCATGCAAAGCGACAAAACATCATTAATTAAAGCATAAAGCGATATTACAAGTCAAAAACTAAAGGATCATAAAGGCTATGGTGACTTGGGATAGTCATAACATGGTGTGAGCATGCGTCAAGTCAACCCAAATAAAGCATCAAAAGAGAATACCACAATGTTTTAATATGCTAAAGCAACGCATGATTCTTTCAAGGCACATTAAGCAATCTCAATTGTTTATAACATGTCATGCTACAGCAAAAATCAGTAAGCATAAATCCAAAACAATATCAAGCATGACATGGCAAATGATAGGCCACCGTAAAAAACGAGCTCCTTTTACCACTTAAGCATGAAAATTTTCTACTCTTTTCCATTCCAAACCACACTTATTTGAAAACTAATGTATGAAAGAGGGCATCCCCAAGCTTTGACGCTTGTACTTATTGGATATTTATTGGGGTGACATAGGGTGGCATCCCCAAGCTTGAGATTTAGTCCATTCTTCATCTCATTACATCATTCTTTCCTTAACACCTGAAATTTTTCCTTCATACAAAACATCACATAATCTTCATTAGCAACATTAGTGTACTCAAGATAATAAGTCTTTGGGTTCAGTTTCAACACCAATAAAATTTCCATTAAAACACAAGATACTGTAGCACTTTTAAAAATCTCAATTCCCCAAAGAGAACCCAAAAAGGAATCAATAAGAAGCAAATGCAAATAATAGCAGAAATTTGTCAAAACAGACCAGCAGATAGAAACCAATTTTTTCGAAGACCTTATGTTGCTCAAATCTAAAAGTGTTGAACTAACTAAAGTTGGATAACAACCTAGGGCAGAAGCACAACAAATTACAGCTCAAACCGACGTATAGAGATTTTACATGAATTTTTACAGTGAAGCACAAAAATCTGTTTCGGGACAGCAACCTTCCCAAGCATTACTGCTCTCTTATTAGAGGTTACTCTTGGCACAAAAAGCAAATAAAAAGGATAAGGAGCGGTTATTACAGAGGTAATAACTTCCAAGACTCATCTAAAACTTTTGGGTTATCTCCCAATAAGTACTTTTCTTTAACGCCTTTAAGTTAGACATAGGAGCAAGATTCAAGCATTTTCGAATGAATAAGCATTACGATCAATACCAGAAATATCTTTATTTTTCAAGGCTTCATGCATTCCTACAAGTTTTTAATTGAAAAGCTTCCATGGAAAGAGTTGTTTTGGTTTCATAGGCATGAACACAAGTGTTTAAGGTCGACCCCCACGTAACCATTACTCATCTTTCCAATCACTTTCTTTTTTGAAAACGTTTTTAGGTAACAAGTACAACTAATTTTTTTTCATTCGCATTCCCTATCCATACTAAGATAGAGAACAACTTAAAACTGAAAGTAAAAACTACTTAGAGATAAAACAAACAAGTTCACACAAGAATATTCACCCACACACTATTGCTCCCCGGCAACGGCGCCAGAAAAGGTCTTGATAACCCACAAGTATAGGGGATCGTGTGTAGCCTTTTCGATAAGTAAGAATGTCGAACCCAACGAGGAGCTAAAGGTAGGATAAATATTCTCTCAAGTTCTATCAACCACTGATACAACTCTACGCACACTAAACGTTTGTATTATCTAGGAAATAAAACTACAACAACAATACGAGTAATAGAGATAGCTTTGCATGATAATAAATAACGAGAAAGTAAAGCTAGTTGCTGCAGCAATAAAATACACTAAACTAACATAACCATGAGCGTGAAATAGTGGTGGCTTTATCCAAGTTTAAATAGCGAATAGATCGGATTCACTGTCTTCGAAACAGTTTTCTATGTGGGAGAGGCTAAATATACATGCACTTCACTACTTGGAATTACATGTACTATATGATTGGATTGTTAGCAAACATCCGTAAGTACTAATCAATGCATTAAGGTTTCCCCAACCATAGCCTTAAGTTTAATGGTCCTCTTACTCCCATACGTGCAATGTTCCGGTTCGCGTCCTCAGGTTTCTGTCACTCCGGCAGAACTTCCCCCTTCCTCTTACACATACTACAAATCCTATGATGTTTAATCCATGCATGCACAAATATAATGGACACCAAAGGACTGTACCATATCAACATACAACTCTAATGAACCAAAGACGTTCAACCATTCAATCTAAGAACAAAGAAACTACGCAAACATGACATAGATCATAGGATTATAACTTATATGATCAAACACCATGTTTATATAGGACGGTACAGAGGTGTGTGGGAGGATGAACCACTGCATACTAGGAGGATTAGGTGATGGAGATGGCGGTGAAGATGGTGAAGAGGGCGGCGGCGCGAGGGACTCCTTCCCCGCCGTCGGTATCATGGGGGAGCACCGTCCCTTAGCCCCCTTCCTTCATGGCTTCTTGGGAGCCCTCCCCCATGGAGATGGGATCCGTGGGGGAGGCAAAAACGTGGCTTTGGTGGCTGCAAATTCGTGGGTGGAGATGCCCTGGGCGAATTAGGTTTCCTCCCTTTATATAGCTAATCGGTCCTAAAAGGCCCGTCCGGACTTGGAATCAGCTAAATTTTATGTCTAGAACGTTTGTCGTGAAATTTCAATAACTTTGTAGTTGAAGAGTTTTCTGTTTGACACCGTCTTTGACCCGAAACGTGACCATCTTCAAAAAGAGTTCTGAGACAGATTTCTGGAAAAAATCCCAATTTGACTCCAACAAAATTTCCACTTGTATTCTTGGTAATTCCTACACATCAAGGTGTAAAACAAGAACATTGTGCACTTTTGCAACTATTAGTAGGTTAGTCCAAATAAATCATAAAATTTATACAAAAAGGCGTGTCAAAAGCATATTATTAGCATAAAACAATCACAAATTATAGATACGTTATGGACGTATCTGTGCCTAATGATAATAATGAGCTTATTCCCCAAAGCATAGTAGTAGGATATAGGATGTGTATCAATTTTAGAAAGGTTAACAAAGTTACTAAGAAAGATCATTACCCACTTCCTTTTATTGATCAAATGTTAGAAAGATTGTCTAAAAAGACTCATTTTTGTTTTCTTGATGGATACTCTGGGTTTTCTCAAATTGCTGTTAAACAAGAAGATCAAGAAAAAACTACCTTTACATGCCCTTACGGAACCTATGCTTATAGACGTATGCCTTTTGGTTTATGTAATGATCCTGCTACTTTTCAAAGATGCATGTCTGCTATCTTTCATGGTTTTTGTGAGGAAATTGTGGAAGTGTTAATGGGTGATTTCTCTGTCTATGGAACTTCTTTTGATAATTGTCTGCACAACCTTGATAAAGTTTTGCAGAGGTGTGAAGAAACTCATCCTGTTCTTAATTGGGAGAAATTCCACTTCATGGTTAATGAAGGGATTGTCCTTGGGCATAAGGTTTCCGAAAGAGCCATAGAAGTGGAGAGGGCTAAAGTCGAGGCAATTGAGAAAATGCCCTGCCCAAGAGACATAAAAGGTATTCATAGTATCCTTGGTCATGCTGGTTTCTATAGAAGGTTTATTAAAGATTTCTCTAAGATATCAAAACCCCTCACTAATCTTCTTCAAAAAGATGTACCCTTTGTTTTTGATGATGATTGTAAGGAATATTTTAAAACTCTTAAGAAGGCTTTAACTACAGCTCCTATCGTTCAACCACTTGATTGGAGCTTACCCTTTGAAATAAAGTGTGATGCTAGTGATTTTGCAGTAGGTGCTGTCCTTGGGCAACGTATTGATAAAAAGTTGAACGTTATTCATTATGCTAGTAAGACTCTTGATGCTGCTCAAAGGAATTATGCAACTACTGAAAAAGAATTCCTAGCTGTCGTTTTTGCCTGTGATAAGTTTAGACCTTATATTGTGGACTCAAAGGTCACCATTCATACTGATCATGCTGCTATTAAGTACCTTATGACGAAGAAGGATGCTAAGCCTAGGCTTATTAGATGGGTGCTGCTTTTACAAAAGTTTGATCTACATATTCTAGATAGGAAAGGTGCTGAAAACCCTATAGCTGATAATTTATCTCGATTGTAAAATATCTCCTTTGACCCTATGCCTGTTAATGATAGTTTCCCAAATGAACAGTTGGTTGTGGTAGGGGTAAGCTTGCGAGGGAGCCCTTGGTACGCTGATTATGCTAACTTTATTGTCTCCACTTATTTGCCTCCAACTTTTACAGCTCAGCAAAGAAGAAAGTTCTTTATGATTTGAGGCATTATTTTTGGGATGCCCCACACTTATATAAAGAAGGAGTGGATGGTATTATACGAAGATGTGTTCCAGAATATGAACAGAAGGAGATATTGTGTAAATGTCATGGTAGTGCTTATGGAGGACATCATGCAGGAGATAGAACTGCACAAAAGGTGCTACAATCAGGTTCTACTGGCCTACCCTTTTTAAAGAAGCAAGAAAATTTGTTTTATCTTGTGATGAATGTCAGCGTGTAGGTAATATTTCTAGACACAATGAAATGCCTATGAACTACTCTCTAGTAATTGAACCCTTTGATTGCTGGGGATTTGACTTTATGGGTGCTTTTCCTCCCTCGAAGGTTATACTCATATTCTTGTTGCCATTGATTATGTTACTAAGTGGGTAGAAGCCATTCCTACGAAGAGTGCTGATGGGGAGACTTCTCTAAAATGCTTAAGGATGTTATCTTTCCTAGGTTTGGAGCGCCTAGGTATATCATGATTGATGGAGGTTCTCATTTCATTCATGGTGGTTTTAGAAAGACCCTTGCTAAATATGATGTTAATCATAGAATTGCTTCAATATATCACCCCAAACTAGTGGGCAAGTAGAATTGTCAAATAGAGAAATTAAATCCATCTTGCAAAAGACTGTTAATAGATCTAGAAAAAATGGGGCTAAAAAGTTGAATGATGCTTTATGGGCTTATAGGACTGCCTACAAAAACCCTATGGGAATGTCTCCTTATAAAATGGTTTATGGGAAAGCTTGTCACCTACCTTTAGAATTAGAACATAAAGCTTACTAGGCAGTTAAAGAACTCAATAGAGATTGTAAGCTTGCTGGTGAAAAGAGATTATTTGCCTTAAGTTCTTTAGATGAATGGAGGAGTGAAGCATATGAGAATGCTAGGCTCTTTAAGGAAAAAGTTAAAAGATGGCATGACAAGCGAATACTTAAGAGAGAATTCCATGTTGGTGAGAAGGTTCTATTGTATAGGTCTCGTCTTAGATTTTTTGCAGGGAAACTACTGTCAAAATGGGAAGGACCTTTCGTTATTGAAGAAGTGTACCGCTCAGGAGCAATAAAGATTTCTTCTTTAAAAGATAACACTACACAAGTAGTGAATGGGCAACGACTTAAGCACTATATTGCTGGAGATTCTTATAATGAAGATGTTGATGCCTTTCAAGTTATAACTCCAGAAAAAATTATCAAGGATCAAATTCAGAGACCTGTAGAGTCCGTTTTCAAATAGGTAACAGTTCTGGTAAGAAAATTTCCACGAAAGATCTGTCCAGTTATATTTTTGCAGTTTTTAGCCAACAAGGAAATCTACGAAGCGAAAGAGGGATGGAAACGGAGCCAGGGTGGCTAACACCACCCTGTGGTGTGGGCCCACCCCTGGCCGCACCACCAGGTGGTGTGGCCACCTCGGACTCTGTCTCCGACCCGTTTTCTCCCAGTACCATCCTTTTGTTGTGAAACTTCGTAATATATAATCCCCCAGATCTCCCGAGGTTCATATATCATGTTTTCGTCATGTTTTCGTTTTGATCTGTTTCTGACAGGTAGAGTCCCAGATTTGGAGACACAATGTCTTCCTCTAGATCAACCAAGGAAGATTTCTTAGAGGATATCATCAACCCATACATGAGAGAGTTGAAGATTCATCCCAAGGAGTTATTGCTTGAAGACGGGGAGGTCCAGATAAAAGATGTTCAAGGCCCTAAAGGTGAAGGAAGTCTGGAGGACAGGATAGAAGCACTGGAGCAAGAAGTCTTTAGGTACGAGAAGATGGCGGAACACGAAGTGGATATCATCCATAAGATTTGTTCCGAACTCATTGCTGAGCACCAAGAGGAGACTGTTGAGCTCAAGGATGAAGTCCTCACACTCCGCCAAACAACCAACGAACTGCAAGCACAACTCTACGACGTTCAAAATCAAAACTGTGAGTATGAGGTTAGTTTTAAATGCATAAGTGATGCTGCAAGTTTCAGGATGCTGGAGACCACGATGTCCTTTGTTGATAGGAAGCCCTTACCCTTGAAGTCATACGATGATGAGAGGATACCACCACCACCGAAGGAGTAATTCGTCATCGGGTTTGGCATCCCCTTGGTTTGTTCCAAGCTTGGGGGAGTGCCGCGGTATCACATCACTATCTTCTATATTTTTACCTTTTTAGTAGAGTCATATCATGAATAGAGAAGTTATCATGTAGGATGGTTTGCATTATGGAAGTGTCCCCTCTCTCGTTAGATATGTATCCCTTGGTGTGAGTTACCGTTATGGAATATTAATGAGAAGTTCTATCTTTTACTCTTTTGCATATCTTATATTAGTTTTCAATTTGTGGTTATGTGATTAATCTTGTTGTTAGTATTGGTATCACTTTGGGATTATTGAGTTAATTTAGTTGGTTTTGGCAAACCTGGTCAGTAGCAACACTATTTTTGAGAGTTGAATGAAAAAGATAAAAGTACTCTAAAGAAAAATAATTTCATCATCTTTCTTTCTTGATTTGCTCATAAGTTTAGTATTCTTTAGTTAAGATCTTTTGTGCTTCCAAGGAACATTGCATGTTTGTCTTTATCACTTGTATGTTTGTTTGTTTCCTTCAACTCCTATACTTGCTACCCAGCCTTGCTAGCCAAAAACCTATACTGAGAGGGAATTCTTCTCGTGCATCCAATCCTTAAACCAAACCCATGCCATTTGTGTCCACCATACCTACCTATTAGCATTATTGCTATTCGAAGTAAATTCTTATTTTTATCTACCTTCCAAATTAAACTTGTTATGTGGAAATTAGTGATTAAAGCTCTCACAAACTTGATGGCACACTTTACTTTCTTGCACTTAATGAACTTGAACCATTGTGCCCATCTATGTTGCGTATATGCTTGCGCTTTGTGAGTTGTGAATTAGAAGAACCATGCTGTCATGGGTAACACTTTCAACATTGCACTGGTACTTTGTACCTAGTTGATATCATGTTCTTTTGTCTATGGATGTCGTCGGTGTGAAATGAAAGGGGAGCTTGTAAGTCCATGGAGTTATGCATGTGTGTAAGAGAAATTCCTGGGCCGCTAGTCTAATCCATGCTGACATGGTGGAAACCTGCAGCGTAACCATAACGAGCATCTATGAAGCATTCTTCTTATTAAAAAGAGATAGAGATTGAGAAAAAGAGAAAAAGAAAAAAAAAGATTATGAAAAGAGGAAAGAGAGAAAAAAGCATCATATTCCCATGGTAAATAAGAAGATTGCTGAGATACTTGTTTTCTGCTTGCCTTGTCATTTTGATATGGGGATTCTTTCGTATCATCAGGCAAGGGGTACCCCGTTGGCGGTTCTCTATGATACACATGTGCTTATGATGACAAGAACTTACCGATTACTAAACTTGAGTAGCATGAGGAGAAACCCTCATATTCAAGGGACATGAGATTCTCAATTTACAACTTATCAAGCATATCCTCGTATTTGATCACTTTAACCTTAATCACCTAAAGATGTCTATGATAGGGGCAATGAGAGCTAAAAGCTAATAAGTATCATAATTTTTGGGAGCTCTTTATGGAACTTGCAATCCCTGGTTCCCTCTGTGAAGGGCCCTTCTTTTACTTTTTAGTTGAGTCAGTAAACCTATTCCCCTCTATCTTAGCAAGTATTTTGAGTTGTTGTGTTTCATTCATTCATATGATGATTTATTCAATCATGTTTCTTATGTTCCTTGTTTTTCACATTGCTCTTATCTTGCTGATTACTACTTTTGAAAGCTATCATTGAAAATCAGTTATTTGGGAACTCTAGCAAATTGTCAACTATTCTTCGACCAAGAGCTAAGTTTGCCATTACCAATTATGATTTAATTTATGTATCTTTATTGTGTTTCCTTTACCTATTGCAAGTAAGTTATATAATAGTGAGTTGTCTTCTATTATGATCTATGTATTGATGAATGTGATGCTTCTTGTCCTTATTCTTTTATCGGCTCTTCACTCCATAAACCTGAGGTCATGTTTATAGTTCAGTTTTCGCTTGGGGACAAGTGAAGTCTAAGCTTTGGGGGAGTTGATACGTCCATTTTGCATCACTATTCTATATCATAATTTACTGTTATTCATTGATATATTTTATATTACGAGGTGATACTTATGTAATTTCACCTGTTTTTGCATGGTTGATGACTTTTGGAGCATGGACCGCTGCAGTCAGGATTCTGATGGAAAAGGTGTTGTTTGGAGGCAAAATTCGCGAAGATCAGAAAATCTGGGAAAATATACGGAAAATCCTATTTTTCCAGAAGACGAAGGAAGCCAGAAGGAGGAGTGGAGATGGGGCACAGGGGGCCCACACCATCCCCTGGCGCGGGCCAGCCTAGGCCGCGCCACCAGGTGGTGTGGCCGCCCTGGCCAACCTCTGGCTCTCCCCTCTGGCGTATATAATCCTCCCAAAACCCTAATACTCAGGGAGCGACCATAGGAAGATTTTGCAGCCTCTAGGGGCGGAAAACACCGAGAGAGAAAGATCTCTCCGGCAAACAGAATTCTGCCGGGGGAATTCTTCCCAGAGAGGGGAGATCGTCGCCATCAACACCACCATCAAGCTGGACTTCATCGGGATCATCATCATCATCATCATCATCACCACCATTATCATCACCAACACCATCATCTCCATCTCCATATTGCTGTAACAATTGGATTGAATCTTGCATAGTTCATAGGGGAAACTTTCCCGGTGTTGATTACTCTTTGTAGTTGATGCTATTGAGTGAACCGTTGAATTATTGTTTATGTTCAGATTGTTATACATCATTATTCCATCTCTGATCATGATCCATATGATGTCTTGTGAGTAGTTCGTTTTGTTCTTGAGGACATGGGAGAAGTCATGTTGTTAGAGTGTCATGTAGTGGAGTTGTGTTGAGAAAGATTCAATAGTTTGATATTTAATTTGTGGTGTAATCTTCTAGTGGTTTCATGTGAACGTCGACTACATGACACTTCACCTATATGGGCCTAGGGGAATGCATTGTGTATTTGGCTACTAATCAAAGGGGTTGCCGGAGTGACAAAAACCTGAACCCCCGTTAGGAAACCATTGCACAAGGGACGTCAGGGTCTTAGAGTTTAAAGTTGTGGTTAGGTTCCTACCTTAATTACTTTCTTGTACTTACGGATTTTTGCAAGGGTATAATCACAAGTATGTATTAGTCCTAGGAAGGTCGGTACATTAGCACAGGTTCACCCACACAACACTTAGCAAGATAAAGAAGATTAATCAACTATATGAAGCGAAAGCACTTGACAGAATTCCCATGTGTCCTCGAGAACATTTGGTCATCTTAAGTAATACAACCGGCTTGTCCTTTGCTGCTTAAAGGATTGGGCCACTTGCTACATTTATTCTTATTGTCTTTTATTTACTCGTACTTTATTTACTTGCTTTATCAAAAACCCCTAAAAATCCATTTGCTAAGTATTTGCAGAGAATTCCTGATCCATACCACTAGCCAGCACCTTCTGCTCCTCGTTGGGTTTGACACTCTTACTTATCAAAAATACTGCGATACACCCCCTATACTTGTGGGTCATCAAGAACATAAACAACAAGAAGGAACATGTAAGGAGAAAGTGGGTCTATCTAGCGCAAATCCCTCTTATAGTTGATCTAAGCGCTAGGGGTTCAATTCAGCAGGACTTGGATGATTCTAGGATCGTGTCCATCTAGTCACACCACAAAGGAGGGAATCTGCGAGCCAACATAATCTTTGTGAGGCTCTACCAATTGATCAAATCAAAGGCCTTGGAGAAATCTAGTGTCAGCACAATGGGCACTCTCCTTTTGAAGCAAACCCGAACCAACTCTGTCACAAACACAAAATTTTTAGATATACAATGCCCAGAGAGGAATCCACACTGATTTTCATCAGCAAGGGCACCGATTTGTCGCTACAACCTTGAGGTGGGAGCTTTGCATACTGACTAGATGGAGAAGTTTTGCAGGGAGACTGGCTGGTAGGAACCTTGAGCCATCACACATCAGCTTTTGGCAATAGAATGACATGCACCCTATTCAGGGCGCCTAGGTCAGCTTCGCGGGCGTCGACGACAGAGAACAAGCGGATCATGGCAGACTCAACTGTGGGCCGTGCAACCCGATAGAAGCTCGGGCTCGAGGCGCTGGAGCGGTCCATGCCGAACTCGGCGGCTTTTATCACCTTTGCCTCGAAAGGGGCCATGAGGGCCGACCCATCAATAGTGCAAGTGTTGTGGTAGAACCCGGTAAGATTGAACTGCAGGAGACAGCACGCGCATGACCCAGGAAGTTGGAGTAAAAGCCGTGCAGCGCCACCGCCTTGCCCTTGTGCGACAACCACTCCACAACCATGGTATCGTTGGGAGGCATGGGTATGGAAGTAGTGCGTATTCGCGTACCCTTCCTTGGTGGCCCGCTACCCGCCGAACCAACACGGCGAGCTGCTCCCTGGCCTCTATCCTAAGTCCGTGTTCACCACTTGAAAGGTTCCTTGTTTCCTCGATAAAATCAAGTAAGCGAGGACAAAATCAAAATTAGCATTATTTTTATTGTGGGGGTAGCGAATCAAGTTGAAGTCACCGATGATAAACCATGCGCCCCTAATCACATTGGCAAGGGCCATCATCTCCTCAACAAAATCAGCCGTAAGAGAGTGGTCGGATGGAGCATAAACATTCGTCACATTGAAAGAGACATCCGAAGTGGTGGAGGCAAACATAGTTGAGAGGCTATAAGAATTTTTGCAAGAAGCAAAGAGGGAGAGCACGCGCGCATCCCAGGCCATGGAAATGCCCTCCCATCTCCTAATGTCATCCACAGTATCGAAAGTAGCTAGATGGGGAGGGAGGAAGAAGAGGGCTTTCTGTGCATCGACGGAAGCGAGATTGGTTTCTTGGATGCAGGAAATGGAGAGGGTTTCGCCTGCGAGAGCATCTCGAATGACAAGGAACTTATTCTCATCCCCTAGACCACGGGTGTTCCAGGAGGAGAAAATAAACTTACGACAATTAGCACTATCCATTAGCATATCAGGCACCGAAAGAAGAGCAATACACAAAGAGAGATAAAACATAAAACTACGGCAAGGACACGACGAACAACGTCGTGCCCTTTGATTAATAGTGGAGGCAGTGAGATGGAGGAGATGCAACCTAGACTCGGCGCTCATCATGTTGCGATTTAGGCTACAACTCATACTAAACATCAGCACCAACATGCAACATTTTCTTCCTTTTCCCTATGTTTCCAAATGCTGCATCATTTAGGGCAGACATAACCTTCATTCCCATCAGTTTTTTCAGCTTCTGCACGACCTTTTTCTTCCGAACATGCGCTTGGAGCTTGTCCGAGCATGTCTCACAGTTCACATGCGTGAACAGCCTTAGTGACCATGTCAACAAAACATCCTTTTCCAGATTAGCCTAATGCTCACTCTTCCTGGTAGCCACTACCTTGTTGGCCGTCTTGGCCTCCACCTTCTTCTTTTTATTCTACTGGGCCAAGCTGACCATAGTCCACTACTCCTCATCTCCCTCATCGATCTCAGTAGTAGCAGCACGGACCATTGCTCCAAACTCCGCACCAGTAGACATCTCAGTGATTTCAGAGATCTTCACCCCAACACACACTAAGGTAGGCGGCGTGTAGGCCGAGGTGATCTGAGAGGAGTTGGATCTATCCCAAAGGCTAGAAGAAGCACCTCCACACAAGATTGCAGAGAAGCACAACGAGGGAAGCAAAGAACGACAGTTAGGCAGCGCAAAAGGCCAAGCGACGGTAGCTATGAGTCGCTCACGGAGGCCAGGAGGGGAGGGTGCATGCCCACCAGCTGGCGCATCCTTGCGGCCAGGTGAAGCGCCAACATCGTGCAGTGGCATGTGGGGCAGGGGTGCCTGAGCACCAAGTGGTGCATGTGGCAGAACAGAGGTGGAAGAAGTGCTGGTACTCACAATCAACAAAATACTGGTCATACAATCGCACCTGGACAACATTAACCTCAACAATGCGTGTCTCCCACAGCCCTCTCTTTGGCCAAATGTCATGGGACACCTCCTGTGCACTATCTAGCATCACAATCACTTTCACGGTGGACATGTCGTGCCCGCTGATGCATATCGGGTCTATCTCCACCACATCTCCCAACCCACTGAAAGTAGCTGAGATCCCCACAGGCGTGACGTGCTCAACAACGAAAGGGGAGGCCATGATGAGGGTGCAGACCTCGAGATTAGAAGGTGGCATGCACTGATATACCTCTTCGCGTTATAGAGAGATTCGCACCCCTTCATGCATGACTAGCTGGATGGCCATGGCCAGCTCCCGAGAAGAATGCGTGCGGAACCTTGCATAAGCAGCTCTAACTCCTGAAACCATCAGCTCGAACTACAAATGGGGCATCACCCTGAATAGCCCGGTGGTGATGCCATGGTGAGCTTTAAGGAAGCCATTGGGGCACTCGAGAATACCACAGCCATTATGCCGCCTCCAGATACCCTAGTGACATGAAAACCTCCAGGAAGTCCGGGTGGTCGGAGAGGGCAGGCATAAACGACGCACCATGATTGGAGATCTCCTCGCTGCTGGTAGGGTCGTTGGAGCGAGGGGAAGAGGGGTCACCGGGAGAGGCGGTGGGAGGTCCAGAGTGGGCGGTCTAGGTTGCCCTTGGAGAGAAGGCCAGATCCTGATGGGGAGTGTCTGCAAACGCCACGCACGATGCAGGGGAGGAGGAGCTATGACAGCGTGAGCATGGTGAGGTAGTGGATGAGATGTCGCAGCAAAAAGGCTGCGAGGGCGAGGGTGGGAAGCGCATGTGCAAGAAGAGGGAGGGAGGAGGTGGTGGGAGATCCTCTTTGTTAGCACAGCCCCTGTTGCCGAGTACTTTCTAACGACACCGACGAGGAAATTCCGACGAGACGACACGCACGTATCCGATAACTTCCGCCGAGATGCACGTGCTGCTAGCCGATCGATTCTTTTGATCTAACTAGTACACTCACGCACGCACACGCAAAACAACTTTGATTGCCAAAGGCTCTTGTCGAGCCTTGCTTTCTCTCTTGTATTGCTCAACTCCACGGTTGTTGTCTGGTACAAGATTACAAGGCCAGGTGTGTGTATATATATGCACTACTAGGACCTAATCAACTAGGAGTCGGTGTACTACTCCAAAACCTAGTTTAACACATATACGTATACTACCTGAACACCTACACCTACTCGGACTGCAATTCCAATACGTGTAGGACACGTGATTATCTAACACTCTTCTATAGTAGCAAATGCTGAGCCCAAGCCGTGATAAAGGCTAGTTGGGGATAAGGCTTGCATGTGAATAGGGGTGAGGATGGTGGCTAGGGGTAGATGCGTGGCAAGTCGATGGCGGATGTGTAGGTAGCTGATGGCGGAGGGTTGGTGATGGCTGGGGGAGATGGTGGTGAGGGAGGTAGGGTGGCAGGGCGGGAGGTGGGGAGGGGGTAGGTCATGGTGCAATCTTTGAGGAGGTGGATGGAGCCGCAGACCGAATCTTGTCAGGGAGCAACATCGTGTTGCTTGAGGGAGACGAGGTAGCAATAGCACCGCCCTTCAGTAGTGAGTAACTTGCGGGTTTTGGTTGGCGGGTTGCGGCTATGCTCCTCCATGCTTCCTCTTCGTCAAGCTCGGTGGTGCCTCATAGAGGTACTCGGGTGTTTCCACACATCACGAGGATAATGATAGTTCCTCCTCCACTGGAGGTGGTCGGTCGGTTTGAGGCTGGTATGGCAGATCATGATTCATCATCTAGTCCTGGCTGCGAGTGGGGAGGCATAGTTGTAGGTGAAAATTGAGGTGATGGAGGCATTTTGAACCATTACCTTGCTAAAAGCATCGTCATGCAGCTAATGTCGAGCCCCGCGTGCTGCTCCGGGGGAAACCCCCGATGAGGGCGATGCCCCAGAGTCCGTTTCTCTATTGAGGGCATCGTTTGTGGAACAACGCTAGAAGGAAGAGGCAAGAGGTGGAGCAGTGTCGCATATATGACATCTACGATGGCGGGAACCGGTTGCATGGTGCAAGAGGGACTCGATGGCTAACATGTATTGATGGACTCGAGTAGGGCCGAGGTGCTATCTAGCAATGTGGTGGCATCAACAGGATGCCTCACAAGGTCAATGCCTAGATCCTGTCTCGAAGATGAGTCAGCAGAAGATGGAGGCGGTGACTTCTAGAGCCGTGCGCTGGTGCGCATTGATCATCAACCAAACTAGTTTATGACCTCGCTTAGCCATTGGGTGGTTGGTTGAGGCCTTCAGTGTGATGATGTGCGTACGTGTGAGGTCAGGACACTGGCTCCAAGATGCCACCCCCTTCATCAAGCTTTTAGGTCATTAGTAAGGTGGCTTTCGATTGTTCTATGTATTCTCTTTGTAAGGATTTTTGAATAATAAATAAAGAAGGCTTTGTGCATCATTTTAATGCAAAGGCACAGGTATAAGCTCCATTTTGAGAAAAAACTATTCATACTCGGTGTGCATCTTGCAATTCTAGTATTTAACCACTAGCACGTATCTTAGAGAATATACACTAGCGTGCCCCAAATGGTGTCAACGACTGCACCCATCCCCATACCGGCTATTCCAAATGTGCCCCCCTAAATCACCAAATTTAACTTAAAATAATTTCCATTCAAACATTAGTATTTTATAAATTTTGAATGAAATTTAACTAAAATCTTAAAACTAAACCTAAAATAGTAGCGATTATAGCGGTCGAAGGCGCTCCAGTCCGGGCAGCCGCTACAGGTGTTGATGTTGTCGCCACCATCTTCACTAGGGTTAGTGGTGTTATCCCACGCTTCGATGGACTCGTTTCCATCCAAGTTGATGATGTTGCTGATATCCATGGCCGACCACCATTTGGAGAACTCATGTCCTACTGGGAAAAAGTCATCATACAAGTTGCAAAGTGTCAGGCTCAGTCCCGGGAGGTCTGCCGGGTCATCAGGTGTGGCCAGGGTCAGATGCTGTCGCAGGTACTCGAATCTCGGCTCCTGCTATGGCTCCTACTCCTTGACCTTCTTCGGAGGTGTCGGAGTCCTAGGTCTCTAGAGGAAAAGGCACCCACGTGGTTTGCATCGTGGGGGTGATGGCGGCTATAACATGATACTGCGAAAGATGATCCCGTCCCGCTAGCACCGTGAAGGAGACTGTTGAGGATATACCAAATGAGTATACACCCAACAAGCTCATATTCCAGGTGGCAAGGCCTATAACATGTCGGGCAACCCAATTATTGACGGTCTAGTTATTGGCGATCCAAAAGGAAGCCTAGATGGAGCATGCAAGGTGACAGATTACCAACTTAGGAGGAAGCCAGAGTCTTGGGGTCAATACATAGTAGTTTATGTATTGCAATAAATAAGGGTTGTTTAAAGTCGCGGCTCATTTGGCTATCCATGTATCCTCGATTATTTCTGGATGTGGGATGGACTCTTGGGAGGACACATCTCGCCATCTCAATGGAGCCTCCTTCTCCTGGTAGATGCGCCCACCAGGGGCTCGGCACTAGATTCCCCTCGTGGCCCTCAGGCACATGCCCATGTCCTTCCCTGTGTTGATGGACAATGTACCATGCACATGCCCTGGCCATGCCATCATCTCTTGTGGGTAAGAGAGAGCTGGGTGATAGGCATTTCGAACATGGGAGAGCTCAGCACCTGCCAGGTGGTGGGACTTGGTGCAGTCCGAGCTAGCATCTCTAGGGCATGTGGGCGTGTGGGTGTGCGCGGGTTTGATGTCTCCCAAGTGCAGTAAATCTATTGTAACACCCTTCAATATATAAAAGGTTGTTCAACCCACGGGAAGCTAAAGGTATTGGTTAGCAAGTTCAATAGGTAAAACAATAAAATATTCAAGGGTTTTCTATTTCCGAGGCTTATAGTTTGCAGAAAAGTAAATTACTATGAAGTAAACTACATGTAAGTAAATCCTCTTTTTAGAGAAAGCCCAATCTTCTATGAAGCAAGAGGACAAGCTAAACTGTGTGTTCTTATATGTAACAAATGCTCCCGAGGGAGGCATGGATTTACTTAGCATAAATATTTCTATAAGAGCATGGTAAGCATTTTGTCAAGTTTAATTCTCGTTGGACAGAGCCTAAAATAGGTGTAACCATATAAATGTGCAAATACAACTTTAATGGTTGGTCCTAAGGACATTTACATGTTAAAATAAAGGATTCATTATGACATAAATTCCAAGCACTACTTTACGTTCTAAGTTCCCTGGTTAAGAATCCCTCTAATGCAACTCGAAGTCTCAGGAAACGATTTTTGTCATTCTGTCCCTCTCTACTCTCCTCATTACACTAAAGTGCAGCCCTGTGAGCCCATGAAGGTGATGTTGGAGATATGCCTAAGAGGCAATAATAAAGTGGTTATTATTATATCTTTGTGTTTATGATAAATGTTTACATCCCATGCTATAATTGTATTATTAGGAAACACTAATACTTGTGTGTCTTGTAAACACAAAAAAGTCCCTAGTAAGCCTCTTATTGAACTAGCTTGTTGATTAATAGATGATCATGGTTTCCTGATCATGGACATTGGATGTTATTAATAACAAGATCATATCATGAGAGAATGATGTGATGGACATACACCCATAGTAAGCATATCATAAGATCAAGTCATTAAGTTTGTTTTGCTACGAGCTTTCAAATGCATAGTAACCTAATCCTTTGACCATGAGATTATGTTAATCACCATCACCGGATGAGTACTTTGATGACATCAAACACCACTTCATAACTAGGTGGTTATAAAGGTGGCATTGGGTATTCTGAAAGTATGTGTTGAAGCGCATGGATCAAGAATGGGATTTGTCCATCCATATGACAGATAGATATGCTCTTGGCCCTCTTGGTGGAATGCCATCCAATTAGCTTGCAAGCATGTGACAAGGGATGCCATACAACGGTACGAGTAAAGAGTACTTATCAGTAACGAGGTAGAACTAGGTATGGAGATACCGATGATCGAACCTCGAATAAGTAAAGTATCGCATGACAAAGGGAATAGGTGTCGTATGTTAATGGTTATTTCGATCATGAAGTCATTGTTGAATATGTGGGAGCCATTATGGCTCTCCAGGTCCCGCTGTTGGTTATTGATCGGAGAAGTGTCTTGGTCATGTCTGCATAGTTCATGAACCGTAGGCTGACACACTTAAGGTTTGATGTTGTTTAAGTAGATATGGAATATGAGTTGGAGACCGAATGTTGTTCGGATTCTTAGATTGGATCCAGGACATCACGAGGAGATCCGGAATTTTCTAGAGAATAAGATTCATATAAAGGAAGTCGTCTTCCGGGGTTCAAGAAAAGTTTCGGTATTTTGACCAGAGCTTCTAGAAGGTTCTAGAGGGTCACTGGTGGGCCCACCACCCTAGGAGGGGCCACATGGGCTGAGGGGCCCATGGCCTAGCCGCACCAAAGCCCAAAAGGCCCATGCGGCCAAACCCTAGGAAATTAGGGTTTTTGGGGGAAGACTTGGGGGAAGAAAACTCCCCCTCCCCTTGTGCACCGGCCCTAGGAGGTGGACCAAGGGGGAAACCCTAGGCCGCCTCCCCCTCTATATAAAGAGGGGAGGGGGGCTCCTCCACCTTGCCCCTTCGACCCTGCCCTAGCCGCCACCCTCCTCCTCCTTCCTTATGCTCTGGCTTAGGCGAAGCCCTGCAGGTTTTCTTCTCCACCACCACCACCACACCGTCGTGCTGCTAGGATTCCATGGAGATCTACTACCTCCACTGCCTGCTGGAACAGGGAGGGGAAGGTAAACATCAACTCCGTATGTGTGACACTAGTGTGGAAGCGTTGCCGGAACGCGGCGCCGAAAGGATCGTCTACTCGATCTTGAGATCGCAAGTGATCGTCTACATCAACCACGAGATCCGATCTCACCCAAGGCTTTGGATCTACAAGGGTTAGTACATATCTATCTCGTTGCACTTATCTCATCGATTAGATCTTGGCTTTTCCATAGATTGGATCTTGGTTTTATTCGTTCTTGCGGTAGAATTTCTTTGTTTTCCATGCAACGAACCTATAGTTTTATCAGAGCTGTGTCTATGCATAGATTTGTTGCACGAGTAGAACATAATGGTTTTCTGGGCATTGATGCTTTTGTTGTCGTTGTCTTCACATGTACTTTGCATCTTGCGGGATGGTGGGATGAAGCGGATCAGGCTAACCTTACATGTCATCGCACATGAGACTTGCTCCACGCTTGACGTGCAACTTGCATTGCACAAGTGGCTTTGCGGGTGTCTATCTCTCCCACCATAGTTAAGATCCAATTTACAATTAGCATCTGACAACACTTGTATCAACGTTGTGGTTCTTGTTTGTAGGTAAGATCGGTTCTTATTTGAAAGCCCCAAGCCACGTAAAATATGTAAAGAAAATTAGAGGCGTCTAACTTGTTTTTGCAGGGGCATGTGATGTGATATGGCCATTATTTGATTGTGATTATATTTGATGTATGCAATGATCCTTATTGTAATATGGCAACCGACAGGAGCCTAATGGTTGTCTTTAAATTCGTTAATACCTGTGTGTCTATTCATCATGTAATAGCTTTATTCCAAGTAGTTGTAATAGTTCCTGTTAGTGATGGACAACCATGAAGTGGCGCCACTGACCTTGACGCCATGCTGGTGATGATGGAGATCATGTCCGTGCTTTGGACATGGAGATCAAAGACACAAGAGAAAGCCCATATCATGTCACATATTATGAATTGCGTGTGATGTTAATCCTTTTTGTATCTTGTATTGCTTAGATCACGACAATGGCATTATAAGATGATCCCTCTCACTAAAATATCAAGTAATAAAGTGTTCGTTCTTAGTAGGCACTATTTCTAAGACTCGTTGTTTCGAAGCATCTCGTGATGATCGGGCGTTATAGATTCTACGTGTGCATACAATGGGTGCAAGCTAGATTTGCACATGCAGAAACTAAGGTTAATCTTGACGAGCCTAGCATGTACAAACATGGTCTCGGAACATGGACTATGGAAAGGTAAAGCATGAGTCATATGAATGATATGATGAACATGTTGATTGTTCACCTTTGAAGCTACATCTTCTTTCGTGAAGATCAGACTTGGTGTAGTGGATTTGGTTCGTGTAATCACTAAGGCAACATGAGGGATGTTGTTTTGAGTGGGAGTTCACCTAGTTAATTTAAGAATTAAATTTGAACTCAATTTGTTATAAACTTAGTCTAAACTCTTTGCAAATATGTTCTAGATCATGGCAACCTCCTCCATCAACTTTAATGCGTTCCTAGAGAAAGAAAAGCTGAAAAACAATGGAAGCAACTTCACGGACTGGTTCCGGGGATTGAGGATTGTCCTCAGCGCTGGTCAGTTGACCTATGTGCTCGGTGCACCGCTAGGTGACCCACCTATAGAGGATGCTCCCGATGATGTTAAAAATGTTTTCCTCACTTGGAATAATCACTACTACACAGTTCGGTGTGCCATCCTGTACGGTTTAGAATCGGAGCTTTATAAGCGCTTTGAGCACCGCGACCCTTTTGAAATTATCAATGATCTCAAACTAATTTTTAACTCATGTGGCTGTGGAAAGCTATGAGGCCTCCGAGAAGTTCTTTAACTGTAAAATGGAAGAGGGCGGCTCCGTTAGCAAGCACGTGCTCAAAATGTCTGGGCACGCGAATAGGCTCCAAGAATTGGGAATAACGATTCCTAATGCATTGGGGATCCATCATGTCCTCCAATCACTGCCATCTAGTTACAAGAACTTTGTGATGAACTATAATGTGCACTGCATGAACAAGATGCTGCCTGAACTCTTCTCCATGCTGAAAACTGCTGAAGTGGAGATTAAGAAAGAGAACCAAGTGTTGATGGTCAATAATACCACCAATTTCAAGAAATAGGGCAAGCCTTAGAACAAGGGCAATTTCAAGAAGGACGGCAAGAAAGCTGCCACACCTGCTAAGAAGCCCAAGGCTGGCCCTATGCCTAATACTGAGTGCTTTTACTGCAAGGGTGAAGGTCACTAGAAGCGCAACCGCCCAAGTACGTGGCAGATCTGAAGAACGGCAATATCACTAAGAAAGGTATATTTGATATACATGTTATTGATGTGTATCTTACTAGTAATCATAGTAGTGCCTAGGTATTTGATACTGGTTCAGTTGCTCATATTTGTAACTCGAAACAGGAACTGTGAAATAAACGAAGACTAGCAAGAGACGAGGTGACGATGCACGTTGGAAATGGCTCCAAGGTTGATGTGATCGCCGTCGACGCGCTCCCTCTTCATCTACCTCCGAGATTAGTTTTGAATTTGAATAATTGTTATTTGGTGCCTGCGTTAAGCATGAACATTATATCTGGATCTTGTTTATTGCAAGACAGTTACTCATTTAAGTCTCAGAATAATGGTTGTTTGATTTATATGAGTAATATCTTTTATGGTAATGCACCTGACATGAATGGTTTATTATTATTGAATCTAGATAGTAGTGATACACATGTTCACAACATAGATGCTAAACGAATGAAAATGAATGATGATTCTACATACATGTGGCATTGTCGTCTTGGTCACATTGGAGTGAAGCGCATGAAGAAACTCCATTCCGATGGACTTCTATCACTTGAAAGATGTGAAGCATGTCTAATGGGAAAAATGACTAGGACTCCATTCTCTTGGATAATGGAGCATGTCGGGGATATACTTTCTGGGTATCCTCACAGTTCCTCACTGACCAGGGTGGCCCACTTCGGGTTAGAGCATTGCTTCACGGGCGGCCCAGTCAGGGAGATAAGACGGAGTCCAATCCGGCTATGGGAAGGCCCAGAAGACTTACCGACTTAGGCCCATAATGTTACTTGTAGTTCAAGATGTACTCTGTAACAGACTCTTAGTCGTAGCCGGATAGATCTCTCCTGTAAACCCTAGGCCGGATATCAATATAATCCGTCCTAGGGAGAGCCTTTAGGGCACCAGATAACACCCAATACTTTAGACCCTCAACTCGCACAGGCAATACCCTTGTAACCCATATTCTGGCTCTGCCGTATTACTGGATTGCTAGCAGGAGTAGGATCCGTCCAAAGCCGAGGGATTCGAACCTGGGTAAACTTGTGTGCTCATCGTCCCGGAATACTGTACGTCTCACCCCCTCTCTTCCGCACGCCTCGAGGACCCCCTCATGGCGTACTTGTCATCAATCCGACGACAGTTGGCGCCCATCGTGGGGCAAGTGAGCTTCGGATCTGCGTTCCGAGCGGAATCTGCAAGAATCGGAATCGGCGAGACCATCGCCGTCGGTTGCATCCTCTATGCCAGCGATGTCCCTCTCATCGTTCTCGACAAGACTTGGATTCCGGCAAAAGAGGCCGTGACTGCCTACACAATCATGTCTTTTGACGAGATCGATGTTTACATCGGTTTCGCTGAACCTGCCCAACCCACCCTAGCGGTGATGATGGAGGCAGAAGAATTTTCTAGGTCCCCTTTGTCCGCGGAGGCGGTAGAGTTCCGGATCTCAGAAAACCCTAATCCCACCCAGCCCGCACCAGTCACGGAGACAGTGGAGAAATCCGAACCTGAAGAAGACATAGCGGTCAACGTCGAATTTGGAGTGTATCTCCCCAGAGGAGCCGGATCCCAGATCGACCCACCCGTGTCGAAATCCAGGAGGAACATATCAATGACGCTGATTCCGGCTCTAATGATGTTGGAACAGACATGCCTTTCCTAAGGAAGCCCGCATCGCACTTTGTCGGATACGTGGGATCCCCGGATCCGGCTCTACCGATGCTGGAGAAAACACCGACTCGGTGCTGGAGGCAATTGGAACAAACACCGACGTACCCGCATCCTCGGATGAGTCGATGACGTCAGCAGATTTCCGAAAGTTCTCCGTGGAATATGAAGAGGAGTACAACTCCAAAGCTGCAGAAGAAGGAGAAGCCATGGATGAAGGATCCGGGGAACACTCTCCCAAAGCGCAAGATGACATGGACGTCGGAGATAATCCCGAAGTCCAAATGTCCGAAAGTACCGATCAGAGCTTGACTCCGAGAAACGGACCCAAAGCCGTCTTTGCTACCGGCGCTGCCAAGATGGCAAAGAAGAAGAACAAGAAGAACAAGACCCTGGCAAAAGACCCTCTGACAGAGGAGGTGATTGCCGAGGAATACGAGGAAGACTCGGATGGAGCACTAATCCCAGACAAGCCAAAAAAAGAAGCATCGGTGGATGGACACGTGATCACTGAAGGTGCGCGTAAACTCATCGATGCCGCACTAACCACACCTATCCCTACAGCTGCAAAACTTACTGTAGATGAGCTGGACGAAGGGGCCTAGGCCCTAGAAGCGCGTCGTCAATAACTCCTTGATGAAGCCAAAAACATCGAGGTGGAGAAGAAACGCATGTCGAACAAGGAGTACATGTCTCGTCTGCATCAGAAGACACGGAAGCGTCACATAGATAACAACCAATTCCCACGTGTCCGTGCCGTCATTTTTGGAGATGAGATGGGGAAGCCACGGAAAGATAGTAATGGAGATTGGGTATACCCAACAACAGTACAAAATACCGTGGCAGCCCGAGAAATTCTATCGGCTAATCCAGGACCAGAGCAGATCCGTTTGGGTAGCAAGCTAACTCAACAAGGGACTGTAGCAGCAAAAGGTCGCCCTGTCCGGAAGTCAAAAACTGGTCTCAGATGCTGACCAATGTCGCACGGATCCGGCATGGGCTGACGTAAGACCCCATTATGTTCCGGAGCAGTATTATCGCCCCGAACAACGGGAAGACAATTATTCGAGAACCGGATCTTCAGGACAGCATCACAAAACCACACGCGGTTGGGGAAATATCACACTAGCGGCCGAGAAATATGCCATCGCTGCCCTGAATCCGACGAATCCTCCCCGACGAGAATCTAAGGATCGAAGGGGGGAAGATAAAGAGAAACATCGGGAGGAGGATCGTCAGAGAATGCCCCCTCCTAGACATGATAACCGTCCGGCTGAGCCTTACTATGGTGGGAACGACGGACGAAGGAACAACGGAAACCATGCAGGTACAAGCCGGCAGGGGGCTCGTCGTAGTCAAGACCCTCCCCGGAATTGGAATAATGATGTTCCGAACGGAGGCTGGCAATCAGCCGGAAATTATCCAGCTGCTCCACCTTCTCCACCACACAGTCATCACAATGGCTCGCATGGAGGGCAAGGAGGACAACATGGCGGAGGAGGTGGTGGCAGAAGCCGAAGCCTGGCTCCACGGCACCACAGCCATAACTGGCATTCGGGACGATCTCTATCCCCGAATGACGCAAGACACGGGATTAACTCCAACATAGAGGCTCGGCGCTACGAAAACGATGACGTGTACGTGGTCCCAAAGTGTTTCGGTCCATGCATCAGAGCTACAAAGTTCCAGGAAGGATTTGCTATCTCAAGACATATTCAAGCCTACGACGGCATTGCTCGTCCAGACACCTAGTTACAGGATTTCTTCCAAGCTTGCTGCATCGCCAAAGGCGGAAACAGCCTGGTCGCAACTCGATATCTCCCACTCATGCTGAGGAAGACGGCACGATCATGGCTCAATGAGCTTCCGGCGAACACCATCCACAACTGGTATGATTTACAAAGTGCGTTCTTTTGGAATTTCGAAGGCACATATCGGAGGCCCTGTACGGTTGGAGACCTACAACGTTGCACCCAGAAAGCCGGAGAAACTTGCCGGGATTATCTCGGACAATGGATTGACACCAAGAACTCCTGCGAAGGAGTAAATGATCAAATTGCGATTGAAGCTTTCATCGCGGGTCTCCCAATTGGTTTACTGCGCCATCGCTTGAAGTGTGACAAGGTTACTGATCTGGGAGAAATGATAGAAACAGCGAGCAAGTATGCAGATGATGACGACGATGCAGAGGGATTACTCAATGCCCTAGCTGTGCCTCAGTCGGCAAAACAACCAAAGCAACAAGCTCAGAAGCACAAAAATACATCGGAAGAAAAATCAAATGCGGAGACAGCGGTAGTCACTACTGTTTCTGGGTCTGGAGGACGAGGAGGACATGACAGAGGCCGCGGGCGTGGCCGTGGGACATCAAGGGTCCAAGGTAGAGGAGAGCAACAACCAGGCAAAACCTACACTTGGGCCGACATCGCCAATAACCCATGTGTGCATCATTTGGACGCCAATGGGGGCTCATCCCACACCAATGCTGAATGTCGTTTTAACGACGACATCAAGAGAGATGATACCATGGGCTACAAAGCTAAGCGGAAGAAGGGAAAGAAAAATCCCGAAAAAGACAAAGAGACCAAGGAAGATTCCGACATGGAGGAAGCCGACGCTTCAAATCCCAAGTCAGAAGGGAAGAAAACTTTTCCCACCAAGAAGGACACTTACGTCACCTTCCTCGGATCTCAACCAGCAAAGGTCAAGAAAGCAGTTCTCCACGAGCTCAATGCAATAGTTCCGGCTGTCCCTCAGTATCTGGACTGGTCAGAAGTGGCAATACCGTTTGACCACGCTGATCATCCACCTAAGCTACATAGGCGAGGAAAATACGCCTTAATCGTCAATCCACTTATTGATGGTTATGGTTTCTCCAAGAACCTCATGGACGGTGGTAGCAACATCAATATTCTCTATGTCGAAACGCTACACCGGATGAAGAAATCGGAAACACAGCTGAACCACAGCTCTATGATCTTTCATGGAGTTGTCCCAGGAAGACAGGCTAATTCCCTGGGAGAGATCACTTTGGATGTTACTTTTGGAACACCAAAGAATTATCGGACGGAGGCACTTTCCTTCGAAGTGGTCGCGGGCAAGAGCGCATACCACGCTATATTCGGACGTCCGGCTTACTGGGATTTTATGGCTCGTCTGTGTTACATTTACAATATGATGAAAATTCCAGGTCCCAACGGCGTAATCACCATCAGGGGAGACCCGAAGAAGGCGCGAGAGTGCAAGGATGGAAATGCCGCCTTTGCCGAAGCCGTGCTGCACGCCCAGGAGTACCAGGAGATCAAGAAGAGCATAGATCCGTCTGAGATGCCTGCGACGAAGAAGGAGGTGTCAAAGCCAAATCCGGAGTTCAAGGCATCAGAAGAGACGAAGACGACGCCGTTGAAGGATGACGACCCCTCCAAGGTGACCCAGATAGGCGTAGGCCTAAGTAGCGCATAGGAAAGCGCGCTCGTCAAGTTCCTCCAAGCAAATCAAGATATCTTCGCATGGCAGCCATTTGACATGACCGGAGTACCTAGGGAACTTGCCGAGCACTCTCTAAATGTAAACCCGAATGCTAAACCCGTCAAATAGTCCTTACGACAGTTTGGTGATGAAAAGCGTAAGGCAATAGTTAAGGAACTAGCGCGGCTCGAGTTAGCCGGATTCATAGAAGAGGTCATCCATACTGATTGGTCGGCCAACCCTGTAATGGTCCCTAAAAAGGACACCACTGATTTAAGCATGTGTGTTGATTATACTGCCTTGAACAAGGCTTGTCCAAAAGATCCGTTTGCTCTGCCTAGAATTGATCAAGTTATCGATTCTACGGCAGGCTCTTTGGGCTAGAATTTATAACCCCCTTTGGAACCTTCTGTTTTGTTACAATGCCCTTTGGGCTGAAGAACGCAGGAGCTACGTACTAGCGCACGATGCAGCGTTGCCTCCACGACCAACTCAGACGCAATGTACATGCATACATGGATGATATCGCGGTGATGTCTAAAAAGAAGGAAACACTAATTTCTGACTTGGAGGAAACGTTCGCCAATCTACGAAAATAAAACATCATGCTTAACCCGAAGAAGTGCTTCTTTGGAATACCAGCCGGAAAATTGTTAGGTTTCATCGTGTCTCAAAGAGGCATAGAGGTGAATCGCGACAAGATCAAGGCTATTCTCAATATTTCCAGGCCAACTCGCCTGAAGGACATACAAAGATTAACTGGTTGCATTGCTGCGGTCAGTCGATTTGTAAGCCGGCTTGGTGAAAGAGCCGCACCATTATACAAACTCCTGAAGAAGACCAAAGATTTTGTCTGGAGTGACGAAGCTGAAGCTGCACTACAAGACCTGAAGAAAGTACTCTCATCTGCTCCTATCCTTGCAGCGCCAGAACCTCAGGAACCGATGTTGCTTTATATTGCTGTGACAAATAAGGTCGTTAGTATCGTCATGGTGGTGGAGAGACCAGAGGAAAATCAGGAACACCTGGTGCAGCGTCCGACTTATTTTGTCAGCGAGGTCTTGATAGAATCAAAACAGCGATATCCGCACTATCAAAAGTTGGCTTACGATGTTTTCCTAGCATCTCGTAAGTTACGACACTATTTTCAGGAGCATCCAATTACTATGGTGAGCAAAGCTCCCATGAGAGATATAATCAACAACAGCGACGCCACAGGACGTGTCGCCAAATGGGGCATAGATTTCTCAGCTTTCGATATTGAGTATAAACCTCAGACAGCAATCAAATCCCAGATCCTTGCCGACTTTGTCGCTGATTGGACAGAGACCAAGGAGAACATGATCCTCCCTGAGTCGGAATATTGGACCCTCTTTTTTGATGGGTTTAAGGCTCGAGGGGGCTCGGGGGCTGGCGTGGTGCTCAAATCACCCCAAGGAGATAAACTATTATACGTGTTGCAGATCCACTTCACAGCGACAAACAATATTGCCGAGTATGAAGCACTGCTGCACGGAATCCGGATTCCCAAGGATATTGGCATCTGACGTTTGATGTGTTATGGAGATTCGGATCTTGTTGCTCAGCAAGTCTCGGATATTTGTAATGCAAATAAGCACATGGAAGCATATAAAGCTGTCGTGGATGATCTATCTAAATCGTTCAAAGGGTTTGAAGTTCAACACATCCCTCGAGCAGAAAATGAGGAAGCAGATGCACTATCTCGAATAGGCTCTGTGCGGAAAGAGGTCCCGGATGGCGCATTTTTAGAGCACCTCAAAGTTCCCTCGATAAAGGGAGTAGATGAGGAATATCCGACCAAATCCGACTCACCTTTAATAGCAGTTCTGGCTGTAATTCCCAGCTGGACTCAACCCTACCTTGATTACTTGGTAGATGGCAAATTACCCGAAGACGAGGTGCTGAGCCGACAGATTATCCGACGAGAAAAATCCTATACTATTGTTAAAGGTGAGCTCCATAAACGGAGTGTTTCTAGGGTTTTTCAGCGTTGTGTATCTCCGGAAGAAGGAGTGGAGATCTTAAGAGAAATCCACGAAGGCGAGTGTGGTCACCACGCTGCAGCTAAATCTTTAGTGGCAAAAGCTTTTCGACATGGGATTTTCTGGCTTACAGCTTAGGCAGATGCCGAACGATTAGTCAAGACATGCAAAGGCTACCAAAAGTACGCTAAGCAAGCTCATGTTCCGGCTGATCAACTACGAACAATACCTATAACATGGCCTTTTGCGGTCTCGGGGCTTGATATGGTAGGACCTTTTAAACGAGCACCAAGTGGATTCACGCACCTCTTGGTGATGGTGGACAAATTCACAGAGTGGATCAAGGCTAAACCTGTCACTAGTTGTGATGGAGCAACAGCCAAAAGATTTGTCAAGGATGTTATAATCCGGTATGGTTATCCGCATAGCATTATCACGGACAACAGGAGTAACTTTTCTATGGGAGAACTGGCTGAATTCTGCGATGAGCAAAATATCCGGCTTGACATTGCGACATCCACAGGCTAACAGACAAGTCAAAAGAGCAAATGGTTTAATTCTACAAGGCTTGAAACTGAGACTCGAAGCACCACTGAGACGTGCTGCGGGGGCTTGGGCAGAGGAACTACCCTCTGTAATTTGGAGTTTGCGAACAACTCCGAAAAGGTCAACAGGATATACACCTTTCTTCTTGGTCTATGGCGCAGAAGCAGTTCTTCCTAGTGATTTAATTCATACTTCTCCTAGAGTGGCCGCGTATATTGAAGAGGATGCCAAGATTTCTCGACAAAATGATCTCGACTTAGTCGAAGAAGTTCGCGTCGTTGCTGAAATGAGATCTACAGCCTATCAGCAGAAGTTACGCAAGTATCATAGCCAGAGAGTCCGAACTAGATCTTTCAATAAAGGTGATTTGGTTCTCCGGCTTATGCAACAAAGAAAGCACAAACTTTCCCCGGTATGGGAAGGGCCCATTTTAGTTAGTCGAGTATTGCACAATGGATTGTACTACTTAACTAACATGAGGCCAGTCAAAGAAAGACCTGCTACTAAGAAGAGAAAGAGAGCTAGAGGCAGTACAAATCCGGATGAGTTAGACAGACCATGGAATATTGCTCAGCTACATCCCTTTTATTCTTAGTTTATCCTTCTTTGTAATCATACATATGTACATGTTCTGTGAGAAATAAAAGTTTTGGTTACCTCAAAGTTTTCCTGAGAAGTTTTTACCATCTTATTTCCTAATGATCATATCATAGTCGAAAATCCCAGAATGCTTGAAAGTACTTTATGCTCATGTTCGTTCTGGTTTAGATTTCTGACTCTAAAACTGCTACCTTCGGGTATAACTCTAAAAAATTCTAGTCTTTACTTAGGCTATTTGTCTGATTCCTGGATGTGGGTATTTTCCGAGTAGTGAATTGTTGGTACTGGAAGCCGGCTTTGTTTCCGAGTTTAAACTGGTTTAGCAATTGAGCTCCGTTGCTCGGCAAAGTTTCCGGCTGAAGGTTTAGCCGGCTCACGAAAGGGACGAGGCGGAAAGCCAGATAAACGATAAGTAGAGACGAAAAATTCTAAGTGCTTATGCAAACATTTCAAGCACACAAAAATTCTAAAACAAAAGTGCTGAATAGATAAAAAACGTAGCACTAGCAAAAGCCATAGTACTTCATATTTACAAAACGCATCATGTTCTTTCACAGAATAATACATAAGTTTGTGGTCTATGATGCAGGAGGAGATGAAGGATCTACTGGCTCGCTGGTCACTCCACCTTGATATCGTTCCGAGATATCCGCATCCGAGTTGGTGCGTTCATCGTCGGAAACTTCTTCGGCGTCTTCTGGAGGAGGAGGTGGAGTATCCACGCGGGTGAAGAAGGGCACCTCGTAGCTGGTCAGGTCAGCTACGTGGCACCCATAGCCGGCGCAGGAGTGCATGATAGCTTGAAGGTCTTGCTCCTAGCCGTCTTCGTCTACCTTGCAATACCCTTTAGTCACTTGCCATATTTCCATGTTTCCATGGTGGCTCATGACCATGGAGAGGGCATTCTGCGCGGCAGTCCGCGCGTAGGACATGTTCCAGTCCTGAACAAGCTGCGACATCTCCTTGGCCTTCTCCCGCACCTGGAAGTCCGACATGCTTGGCATGTCCGAAATCCTGAGAGACTCGCCAATATCCTCAAGGGATTGGCGGTAGTCATGAAGAAGATCACCGACTTGGATAAGCCGGTGAGTGCGGGGCTCGGACGAGGAGGAGTCCGTCAAGTTCAGAGGACCTATACACAAAATGAAGATAAGGAAAAACCGACATTGATAAAAGTCGAGGAAATGATAAGTCAGATAGATGGAACTTACCAAGAATGACGTCATCAATCTTGGCTTTCTCCTCCCGGAGACTCTGGAGTTCAGCTTGGAGTGCTTGGGAGATATCCTTCTCTCTGTCAACCTCATTCTTGAGGTCCGAGATCACTTTATCTTGAGCGGCAATCTTGCGATCATGCTCTTCAGTGGCCATGGAGGAGGATTCCATGACTTGAGCTATGCTCGTTTCATGATCCACCTTGAGCTTCTCCAGCTCTTGGCGAAGTCCTTTGTTCTCCACCACCAGGGTCTTGAGATTCTCGGCCTCTTCAATCATAGTGATGGATTGTTTCACCAACGATGTAAGTCAAAAAAGAACAACAGTTCAGAAAAATTAGACATTGAAAAAGCAAAGGACAAGGTTTGAATATCGGAATGTTTACCTTCGGCTTCATCTTTGGCTACCTTGAGCTCAGCATTTTTAAGCCGGAGAGCTTTGATCTCTCTCTGCTTGTCACAGACATTGGTTTATAATTCCTGGTTATAGGAATACACTTTCTGTAAGTCAGAATACCCAAGGTCAGAAAGCTACTTAAGACTCGGGCTAATATTTTCTACTAAATATCAGCACGAGCCTTGGGGGCTACACTAGTTTGTTCTTTGGCATCCTAACGAAAGCATAAACCCGGATTTCTATATCCTACTTCATGCTTGGGGGCTAGAGGATATGGTATAACATAATGTAAAAACAAGAGTTGGAATTCCGACTTACATATTGCTCGCGGGTGAGTTTGTTTAACCCCGCGTTCACTTCAGCTGCCACCTTCTCGGTGAGGGTAAGAGGGACTACTGGAGCCGTTGGAAGCTCACCAGTCCTGATCTTCTCGTCGCGAAGGCGGACTTGAGCAAGAAGGTTAGAGAACTTGACGTCCTCTACTTCTTGTGCCTCCTCTTCGGGGGATAGATGGCTTTTGTCCAGGACTTGCCTGGCCAGCCGCTGGATCCCCTCCGCGGATTTCCGGAATAAGCCAAACTTGGCAAGTCCAGGGTTGCTGAGGAGGTTGTCGGCGAAGACTTCAGCCGAGGGATCATTACCCGAAGAGGGTTCACCCTTATCTTGAGCTGACGCACCCACGGTGACGTCAGTGTGCGATCCGAGGATCACAGGCGCCGTTGAAGGAGCCGGATCTTCTGCAACAATCAGTGATGGAGTAATCGCCAGTGTTACAGAAGGTTGAGGAGCAGGAGTCGGAGGAGCTGTGATAGGAGAAGCTATGGTGAGCTTTGCCTGTCGCAGGGGCTTCGCAGGAATCCCTTTCCCCTTACCCTTGATGAGAGACTTTGCTCTGAGAATGTAGTAAAGTTGGAAACATTACATCTCAGAAAGAAATTCGAGAAAGGTACAAAGTCAGAAATTGTGAATGAAAATTACCTCTTCACAACAGGCACTTCCTTTGTGCCAACAGCCACTGTCAAAGCTTTGCGCTTCTTGAGCGCAAGGTCCGGCAATGGAACCACTTCAGTCTCCTGAGAAAACTCAGGAGGATATCCTTCGAGTGGAGCAAGCTCCAACTCGGGGAGGTCAGCAAGATGAAAATAAATACACAAATCAGCATTGCAATATATTGAAAAGTGAAACACGCAGAAGATGTTCTGATAGGAGCTTACCAACACCACGGGATTATCCGCAGTGTGCATGTCCAGAGAAATCTCCGGAATCATCCTCTCGATCCGCTCCTTGATCAGCCACTTGATCTGGCTGATGTAGCCTTGAGAGGTGTAGGCTTTGGGGCTGATGCGGAGAGAGTCTTTTTTGCAAGACGTGATGGAATGCATCAGTCTATCCCCGTGGTACTGAAGTGGCTGGATCCGACATGAGACCTAGCATTGGACTAAGTCGGATCCTTTCAGACCCTTGTGCTTGATAAGATATTCGACCCGCCTCTTAGCGAGGATCAGATCATCCGTGAGAGCCGGAGCAGCCTCGTCCCAGGAAGGTTGGGCCGTGGCGGCTCCGTCGACAAAAGCCGACAAAGCAGTAGCTTTGCCGGGAGCCGGAATATCCCGATGGTAGAAAAAAGTGGCTGGCCATTGCTTGACCGAGTCAGTGGCAGAAATTTTGGGATATGCCCGGTATCGTCTAAGAGAAAAACTAATGGTGCCGGTGATGTAAGGAACACCGGCAATGATGGAATTCCTCCGGACATGAAAGTAAAACGGAAGAGAAGCAAACTCGGCCTAATGCCGAGAAAGCCCTCGCAAAGCGCAGCATATGCGCTCATCTCTAGAATGGAGTTGGGAGGAAGATTGTGGAGTTGAACTCCATAGTGGTCAATCACCTCGGAGAAGAACTCCGAGGGAGGAAAGGACAAACCTCGGTCTAGATGGGTGCCGAAGTGGACGCTCTCGCCCTCGTGCGGATTGGGGACGGTCTCGCCGAAGCCGCTCCGCCAGTTGCCGGTGGCGAGGAGCCCCTCCTTCTCCACGTTCTTAAGGCCAGCCTCGTCGAGGGCACAGGGGATCCAGAGTCCCCGGAAGCTCTCTTTCTCCGCAGCTACTTCCACTGCCGCTAGAGAGGAAGAAGAGGATGAAGCCATTTTCTCTTCGGTGGAAATGGGTGACCCTAAAGTGGCGCGCTAGGAACTCCGTGGGAGGAAAACGAGAATACTCTGGGCGCGTTGGAGATTTGGGAAGAAAGGAACGGCGAAAGGCAGATGAAGAGGAGAAGAAAAAATCTAGACCCCTTATATCCACCTACCTGCGCCAAGATTCGTGCAAACGCTATAGTGTAACTGCCATGCATCGTGGAAGGAACTGGGAAGGGCCCACGCGATGATTGTGTCGTCTCGATCTCCATGCACGCATTGAAACGACGCCTCAGTTACGCGAACCACGGACCCACCAACGGTCGTGCTGACGGAACGTTCTGTCAGATGACGTGACTTGACCATGCTTGTGTCAGGTGGCGTTAGAGACCAAATTCCGGCTTAGTTTAAAAGCGAGCTGGAAAATCCGAGTAACTAATTGAAAGGTCTGACTTATTTTTAAGACCCGGATCATATCTTTTGTTGTGAAGTTTCAGGAACCCTTCAAGATTCTACAAGCCGAAGGTCAAGCTAGACGATGATAAATCTAACTTTGGATCTTGGAGGCCTCCGGGGGCTGCTGTTGGGGATATACTTTCCGGGTATCCTCACAGTTCCTCACTGACCAGGGTGGCCCACTTCGTGTTAGAGCATTGCTTCACAGGCGGCCCAGTCAGGGAGAGAAGACGGAGTCCAATCCGGCTACGGGAAGGCCCAGAAGACTTACCGACTTAGGCCCATAATGTTACTTGTAGTTCAAGATGTACTCTGTAACAGACTCTTAGTCGTAGCCGGATAGATCTCTCCTGTAAACCCTAGGCCGGATATCTATATAAGCCGTCCTAGGGAGAGCCTTTAGGGCACCAGATAACACCCAATAGTTTAGACCCTCAACTCGCACAAGCAATACCCTTGTAACCCATATTCCGGCTCTGCCATATTATTGGATTGCTAGCAGGAGTAGGATCCGTCCAAAGCCGGCGGATTCGAACCTAGGTAAACTTGTGTGCTCACCGTCCCGGAATACCGTACATCTCACCCCCCTCTCTTCTGCACGCCTCGAGGACCCCCTCATGGCGTACTTGTCATCAATCCGACGATAGAGCAAGCTACAGACTTATTGGAAATAATATATACTGATGTGCGGACCAATGAGTGTAGCATCGCGTGGTGGATATCGTTATGTTCTTACTTTCACAGATGACTTGAGTAGATATGGGTATATCTACTTTATGAAACATAAGTCTGAAACTTTTGAGAAGTTTAAGGAATTTCAAAGTGAAGTATAAAATCAACGTAACAAGAAGATTAAGTTTCTGCGTTCTATCCGCAGAGGTGAATATCTAAGTTACAAGTTTGGCATGCATTTAAAGAAATGCGGAATACTTTCACAATTGACACCACCGGGAACACCACAGCGTAATGGTGTGTCCGAACGTCGTAATCGACCTCTCTTAGAAATGGTTGGGTTTATGATGTCTCTTACAGATTTACCATTATTGTTTTGGGGTTATGCATTAGAGACAACCACATTCACTTTAAATAGGGCACCATCTAAATCCTTTGAAACGACACCGTACGAATTGTGGTTTGGTAAGAAACCTAAGTTGTCGTTCCTTAAAGTTTGGGGCTACGAAGCGTATGTAAAGAAGTTACAACCCGACAAGCTTGAACCCAAAGCAGAAAAATGCATCCTCATAGGATACCCTAAAGAAACAATTGGGTATACCATCTACCATAGTTCTGAAGGCAAAGTTTTTGTTGCCAAGAATGGATCCTTTCTTGAGAAGGAGTTTGGCTCGAAATAATTGACTGGAAGGATAATAGAACTCGATGAGGTTGTCGAACCTTCTCTCGGATTTGCGAGTAGCACATCACCGGAAGATGTTTCTGTGTCGCCTGCACCAATAAGAGAGGAAGCTAATGATGATGATCATGAAACTTCGAACAAAGTTGCTACTAAACCTTGTAGGTCAACAAGGGTTCGTACCACTCTTGATTGGTATGACCCTGCCTTGAATGTCATGTTGGTGGACAACATCAATGACCCTGCGATGTATGAGGAAGCTATGATGAGCCCAGATTTCAAAAAATGGCAAGAAGCCATGAAATCCAAAATAGGATCCATGTACGAAAACTAAGTATGGACTTTGGTGGACTTACCGGATGGCTGCAAGGCTATCAAGAACAAATGGATCTTTAAAATAAAACATACGCTGATGGTAATGTTATTATCTATAAAGCTCGACTTGTCGCGAAAGGGTTCCGACAAATTCAAGGAGTTAACTACGATGAGACTTCCTCACCGGTAGCGACGCTAAAGTCTGTGAGGATTTTGTTAGCAATCACTGCATATTTTGATTATGAGATTTGGCAGATGGATGTCAAAACAGCGTTCCTTAATGGTGACATTGGGGAAGAGTTATATATGGTACAACCCAAAGGTTTTGTCGATCCTAAAGATGTTGACAATGTATGCAAGCTTTAGTGCTCCATTTATGGACTAAAGCAAGCATCCCAGAGTTGGAATCAACATTTTGATAAGGTGATCAAAAACTTTGGACTTATACAAACTTATGGACAAGCTTGTATATACAAGAAAGTGAGTGGGAGCTCTGTAGCATTCCTAGTACTATATGTGGATGACATATTGTTGATTGGGAATGACATAGAACTTCTTGAAAGTGTCAAAGCCTATTTGAATAATAGTTTTTCAATGAAGCATCTTGGCGAAGCGGCATACATTTTAGGCATCAAGATTTATAGAGATAGATCAAGACGCTTAATAGCACTTTCACAAAGTACATACCTGGACAAGGTTCTAAAGAAGTTTAGAATGGAAGAAAGCAAGAAAGGGTTCTTGCCCATGTTGGCAGGTAAGACCTTGAGGAAGACTCAAAGTCCAGCTACGACAGAAGATAGAGAGAAGATGAGTAAAATCCCCTATGCCTCAGCTGTAGGTTCTATCATGTATGCCATGCTGTGTACGAGACCGGATATTGCACATGCTGTTAGTTTGACCAGCAGATATCAAAGTGATCCTGGAATGGAACACTGGACAGCAGTCAAAAATATCCTGAAGTACCTAAAAAGGACTAAGGCATGGTTCTTTCTTATGGAGGTGACGAAGAACTCGTTATAAATAGTTACACTAATGCTAGTTGGAACACCGATCCGGATGACTCAAAGTCACAGTCTAGATAAGTATTTATTTTCAATGGTGCAACAGTGAGCTGGAGGAGTGCGAAGCAAAGCGTTATGGTGAAATCTTCAACTGAATCGAAATACATAGCTGCTTCGGAGGCTACACAAGAAGCGATATGGATGAAGGAGTTCATTACTGAGCTTGGTGTGGTTCCTAGTGTGTTGGACCCGATGGACATCTATTGTGACAACATGGGTGCCATAGCTAATGCATAGGAGCCAAGGTCACACAAGAAGCTGAAGCACATCAAGCTGCGTTTCCATGCTATTCGTGAGTATGTCTAGGATGGCGACATAATGATTTGCAAAGTACACATTGATCTGACTATGGAAGATCCATTGACTAAACCTCTCCCTAAAGCAAAGCATGACCAACACCAGAACGCCATGGGTGTTAGTTATATTACCATGTAAGTGCAAGTGGAAGCCTATTGGAGATATGCCCAAGAGGCAATAATAAAGTGGTTATTATTATATCTTTGTGTTTATCATACATGTTTACATCCCATGCTATAATTATATTATTAGGAAACACTAATACTTGTGTGTCTTGTAAACATAAAAGAGTCCCTAGTAAGCCTCTTGTTGAACTAGCTTGTTGATTAATAGATGATCAAGGTTTCCTGATCATGGACATTGGATGTTATTAATAACAAGATCATATCATTAGAAAATGATGTGATGGACATACACCCATAGTAAGCATAGCATAAGGTCAAGTCATTAAGTTCATTTTGCTACAAGCTTTCAAATGCATAGTAACCTAATCCTTCGAACATGAGATTATGTTAATCACCATCATCAGATGAATACTTTGATGACATCAAATGCCACTTCGTATCTGGGTGGTTATAAAGGTGGCATTGGGTATTCTGAAAGTATGTGTTGAAGTCCATGGATCAAGAATGGGATTTGTCCATCCATATGATGGATAGATATGCTCTAGGCCCTCTTGGTGGAATGTCATCCAATTAGCTTGCAAGCATGTTACTAGGTCACAAGGGATATCATACCATAGTACGAGTAAAGAGTACTGATGATGGGTAACCTCGGTAATGTCCATGGTGAAGGACTTAGGGTTTCACGGAAAAGAGAATGCTGGGGATTTCGTCGGATATCAGGAAAACAATGAAGTCAAAGTCGCGTGAATATTGGGAAATCGCACTATTACAAGTTGTCTTCTAGGTTTCGGTACCCTCGCTTGGGCTTCTCCTGTCCTATATATAATAGGCCGGGTCTCAAAGCTGTATGCGGATAGGTTTCATACACACGTAATTACAATACCAATACAATGTTGGTTCATAGTCTCTTTCTTAATACAATCAAAGCCTTTGTCGGTTGCTTCCTTCGGCTGTCATCTGAAATCTTCATGGGCCGTAAGCCTTTTACCCAATATAGGGTAGCAAATCATAAGCATCCGAGTAATCATACCTATGTCAGTAGCCCCCGAGACTCTACTTGAACCGTAGTTTCAGGTTTAGTCTCAAAGTTTCTTTTTCCTTCCTTTCCTTTATGTTTTATTTCTTTATTCTTTTATTTTTCATAGGGATTTGGTACAACAAGTATGATGCTTCCGACGGATCGGGAAATAGTCAATTGCTCCTCGGCAAAAACAAGGTTGTCCTACATCAAATTCAAGTCCCCAGGCCTGAATTCGGAATTTATTACTGGCCTAATTCAGTTCGGTCCGCTAAGATCTTACCAAATACTGAATTCCAGCTTCTATTTTAGTGGGTACCCAACGCGTCCATCGGGATTTTTCATCGTATCGTTGATACAGATATTTTACTGGCAGAGCATATTCTGATGCGATTACCAGGCCACACAGGATGAATCCTGGGGTCTTATCTTCATGTTTCTCAACACGACCATCGGATTTTTTGTCGTGTTTGATCGCGATCCGAAATTTTTGCCTTTTTCGGTGGTTGCCCTGCTGGGCTGATTTGTCAAATAGTTTTAATGCTTTATACTGGCTCCCGATGGGAGTAATCTTTCTTTCGAGGATACCTTTTTTGAGGATACATTGATGTAAAACTCAAAGGTATTTTCAATCATGAATATTTTTGTTTTATACACAATTGTATTTCTATCGGGTGCACGCCAGCGCTCCCGATGGGAGTAGCCTCGAGGCTATGTTCGGATGCCTGTATTTGGACATAGGCTCATAGTTGTTGTTAGCTTAATGGAAAACATAGATCTTTTGAACAATAATAAAGAGCTTAAGGCACGAAAAACTTATCTCTTTATACATAAGGCAAAAAATTGATGATACATTATTCTTTGGGCGGATGGCATCTAGCCATTGGCCTGGATATTCTGGCTTAAAAAGCCGAATTGTAGCTCTTATCATACTGTAAGTAATCTTATGCATAAAAGCGTCGTAGCTGTGCTACGTTCCATGGATTTGAGTAATTTACTCATGTGTTCTTATCTTGTAGTCGATATGCTCCTCCGAGAATAACTTCTGTGACAATGTATGGTCCTTCCCATGGAGATTCTAACTTCTTGTGGCCATCTTGCTTGAGGCGAAGAACTAGATCCCCTACTGCGAAGGACCTAGGCCGCAATCTTGTGGTAATTGCACAAGTTTTGCTGGTACATAGTTGCTCTTTGTAGGGCTTAATCTCAAGCTTCATCAAGTGCATCCACATCATCTTCAAGTGCTTCTCTTGATTCCTCTTCATCATATGCAGCTACTCTTGGGAATTCATGTGACACCTCAACAGGAAGCACGACTTCTGCACCGTGGATTAAAAATAAAGGTGTCTCTTGTGTTGAATTATTTGGAGTCGTACGTAAACTCCATAAGACAGATGGCAATTCATCAACCCATGCTCCTTTTGCTCTGTCAAGTGGTGCTAGTAGTCTTTTCTTGAGTCCAGCGGTAACTAGTCCATTGGCTTTTTCTACCTGTCCATTTGTTTGCAGGTGAGCTACTGAAGCGTAGCTTACTTTGATACCCATCTCCTGGCAATACTCCTTGAACTCATTGGAAGAGAAGTTAGTCCCATTGTCTGTGATGATGTTGTTCGGTATGCCAAACCAAAATAATATGGATTTAATAAAATTCATAGCCGAAGTTCCATCTTGGGTGGTGACAGGCATTACTTCAATCCATTTAGTAAATTAGTCGACTGCTACTAGTAGAAAGACGTGTCCTCCTGGCGATGATTTGTGAAGTTTTCCCACCATATCGAGTCCCCACTGAACAAAAGGCCAAGCCAAAGGTATAGGATTCAACTCAGCGGCAGGTGCTCTAGGATTTGTTGTGAATCATTGACATGCTTCACATGTTCTGACGATATCTTTTGCATCTTGAACTACAGTGAGCTAGTAAAATCCTGCCCTGAATGCTTTCGCAGCAATTGCTTGGCTACTAGCATGGTGACCACAAACTCCTTCATGTATATCTTTGAGTATGATTTTTCCTTCTTTGGGTGTTACACAACGTTGTAACACGCACGAAATACTTCTCTTATATAGCTCCCCTTTGATTATTCTGAAGGCCTTCGATCTTCGGGTGATTCGCCGGGCTTCTATCACATCTTCGGGTAGTTCTCCCTTAGTCATATATGCTATATACGGCTGCATCCAGGTAGGCTCAATTAGCATGACCTCTCCAATTTCCTGCTCTTCTTCTTTAATGGCCTCTTCTATACTCTTGGTTTCTGATGGAGCCCCCCGAGTCTTTTTGTGGATGTTTCTTTTTTCCTATTTTTGGTGCTACAACCTTGGAGACTCTTTTTGCTTTGATCGATCCCTCCATTATTTCTTACCAAAAAACTCCAGGTGGTATTGGTAAGCAGAAGGATCCAATGTTTGCTAGGTTGTCAACTTTTTCATTGCTTGCTCTCCCTATATGCGATACTTCGCACCCATCAAATTGAGCTTCCATGACGCCATATAGATCGCGATAAGCTATCATATTTTCGCTGACGGCATCGCACTTATTCATTGCTTGTTGTGCCACAAGATTGGAATCTCCAAAGATTTTGAGGCGAGTTGCACCGCAAGCTTTGGCCATTCCCATGCCATGAAACAAGGCCTCGTATTTAGCTTCGTTATTGGATGCGTTTGCAAAGCTCATACAAAGTATATAGCACATTTTGTCGCCTTCTGGTGATATTAGTATGACTCTTGCTCCTGCTCCTTCCATTCTTTTTGATCCATCAAAGTACATCGTCCAGGCACTAGAAAGGTCTGGTGGACCCGCACATTGCAACTCTGTCCATTCTATGATGAAATCTGGCAGAACTTGCGACTTGATTGCTTTGCGCTTCTCATACGTGATATCTCGACGGGATAATTTGATGCCCCATAGAGAGACACGCCCAGTTGCTTCTAGATTTTTGAGGATGCTTGACAAAGGTGCTTCATTGACCACTATGATCGGATGTTTCAAAAAATAATGTCGTAGTTTTCACGCTGTTATAAATACCCCATATGCTAGTTTTTGGTAATGTGAGTACCTTTGTTTGGATGGTGATAAGACCTCGCTTAGGAAGTAGACTGGCCTCTGCACACCATGGGTTTTCCCTTCTTCGGGTCGCTCCATGACCAAGACCGTGTTAACCACCTGATTTGTGGTGGCAATATAAAGTAGTAAAGGCTCTTTCTCTTTTGGCAACACGATGACAGGAGATGTCAAAAGTATCCTTTTAAGATCTTCAAAGGCGCGATGAGCTTCTTCCATCCGTTCGAATTTTTCCGATTTCCTCATGAGGGCGTAAAATGGCAACGCTTTTTTCTCCTAACCTTGCAATGAAACGACTGAGTGTTGTTACTCGACCTGCCAGCTACTGTACGTCACATAGGTTTGTTGGCTTATTCATTGTGAGGATTGCTTGTATTTTCTTGGGATTATCCTCGATTCCTCTGGCTGATACCAAATATCTGAGGAGTTGCCCTACCGGGACTCCAAAGGAGCATTTCTTCGGGTTCAGATTGATGCTAAACTTGTTGAGATTTTTGAATGTTTCTTCGAAGTCCCTTATGAGCACAGATCCTTGTCTTGTTGTAACTATAACGTCATTGATATATACTTGCACGTTTGTGCCTATTTGGCTTCCCAAACACTTTTGCATCATCCACTGATATGTTGCTCTAGAGTTCTTGAGGCCAAAAGGCATTGTTGTGTAGCAGAATACACCATAAGGCGTGATAAACACTGTTTTCTCCTAATCTTCTTCCTTCATCCTAATCTGGTGGTATCCTGAGTAAGCATCCAAGAAAGAAAGACGTTCGCATCCCGCGGTTGCATCAATTATTTGGTCGATTCGTGGCAATGGGAAGTGATCTTTTGGACAATGTCTGTTCAGTGCAGTAAAGTCGATGCACATCTGAAGTTCTGTATTATTTTTCTTTGGAACACATACTGGGTTTACGACCCACTCTGCTTTTGTTAGTTCTTTGATATAATTGGCATTAGTAAGGTGATGGAGCTCCTTTCCAATAGCGTTACGCTTTGGTTCTGCGAAGCGACAAAGCGGTTGCTTTACTGGATTCGCCTTTGGATCCAAATTTAATGCGTGCTCAGCGAGTTCCCTGGGAATCCCCAGCATGTTAGAAGGTAGCCATGTGAAGATCTCCCAATGCTCACAGAGAAACTCAATGAGCGCGCTTTCCTATGCGGGATCAAGGTTGGAAGCCACAAATGTTGTTTTCATCGGGTCGACGGGGTGGATCTGTACTTCTTTTGTGTCCTTTGCCGTCTAAAAAGCCTGGTCGGGATTGACACACACTACTTCTAGTGGTTCTGCGTTTGCTGAAGTTTTGAGTTGTTCAAACTCCGTTGCCATCCCGAAAGATTTAGAAATTTTGTTGAACTCCCAAGCGCAATTGTCGGCACATGTGAAGCTTCCTTTTACCATGATGATTCCCTTTTTTGCTGGAAATTTCATGATTAATTATGCATAATACGGCACTGCCATTAGCCATGCGAAGGCTGGTCATCCTAGGATCGCATGATATTGTGATGGCCAATCCATGACTTCGAATTCGAGTTTTTCTCGCCTGAAATTTACTTTGGAACCAAAAACAACGTCAAGAAATACTTTGCCTAAAGGAATTTCGGCTTTACTTGGTACTATTCCGTGGAAAGATGTTTATGTTGGCGTGAGATTGTCCAGGGGGTAGCCCATTGTTCTTAGTGTTTTTTTTGCATAGATTAGATTTATGCTGCTTCCTGCATCCATGAACATCTTGCTCATATCAAACCCGCCAATTTGTGCTTCGACTATCAAGGCTGAGTGACCCGGTCGTGGGACCTAAAGCGGGTGATCGGCTCTGCTAAATGTGATTTCTTGCTTTGACTAGTGGAGGTATTCGAGTGTGGTTGATGTTTCTGTTTCCGCCATATTAATTTTTCTTGTGATGAGCTTCTAAGTTCTGTTGGATGGGCGCCCCTTCTGAATCATGGACATTGCTCCTTTTGACCTAGGGTACTCATTGCTTTGATCATTTGTGTTTTGCGGTGGTGCCACTGGTGGTGGTGGTGGTGCGCTGATGGCTAGTGTGCCAGGCGTAGATGCGTATCCTCGATTTGCTGCTTTTGTTGCCTTTGCATTACACAGCTCCTGCATCTTCAGGAATGTTCGATAGTCTTTCATGAGGTGGTTAGATTGTTGTCTGCCTGCTGAGTCGACGTAAAAATGCATATTACAGGGTCCTTCCAGCATTTGCATGGCGGACATGGGTGGGTCTCGTGCTCTTGGCTGATACCGCTATGTTGACTGGCTTCCTCCGACGTCATCCCTGCTCGGGCGGTGTCCGTCGTTGTAGTCATTGCTTCTGTTGTTACCTTCACCTAAAAACCAGCTGCGACATAACTTGGTCCCATGTTTCCATCATTGTTCCTTCTTCTTCTATCGTTGCCACGTTTATCCCTTTCTTCTTCAGGTGATCGCGTACACTTATTATGCAGCGTGTCCTCCCTATCAACCCAGCGATTTCCTATTTCCATTAGCTGTGAGATGGTTTTGGGTTTAACCCATCCTAGTTCTTCTATGAATTCTCAGCGATGGAGGCCGTCGTTGAAGGCGTCGATGGCCCTTTCATCGGATATGGACTCAACTGAGTTTTTGATGATATTACATCGTTGGATGAATGCTCTTATTGATTCCACATATTTTTGATTGCACACTCGCAACTGCTCCAAGGATGCTGGTTGTTTAAACGTGGATTGGAAGTGCTAGATGAACTTATCTTCCAGGTCGTTCCAGCTACCGATGGAATCTTCGGGTAACTGCCTGAGCCATGATCTTGCGGCACCGGCGAGATGTAGTTGTAGGCTTTGCATTGCGGTAGTTGTGGATCCGCCTTGTAATTTGACAGTGGCCAAATAATATGCTAACCATGCTTCGGGTTCCTAGAGTCCATCATACTTGTGGTGGTCGTGTGGAAGTTTGAAGTCCTTGGGTACTAAGGTTTTGTGGATCCGCTGCGTAAAACAGCTAGCCCCGCATAACTCGTAATCATCTTTGTTGTATCCATCATGATATCGTCTCTTGATCCATCGCTCCTGTGTTGCGTGTTGTCTTTTCTTGTGTTGCTTCGTGGGTCGGGTCCTACGAGATGTGCTTGGTGATACGTCATAAACGTATCTATAATTTTTGATGTTCCATGCTTGTTTTATATCTACTTTCTTATGTTTTGTCCCCACTTTGGAGTATTTTTACACATTTTCTGGAACTAACCTATTAACAAGATGCCATAGTGCCAGTTGCCTATTTTCTGCTGTTTTTGGTTTCAGAAAAGCTAGTAAGGAAATATTCTCGGAATTGGACCGGACAAAAGCCAAAGTCAATATTTTACCCGAAGCAACACGGAGTCTGGAGGGGAGATGAAAAGGGGAAACAGGGCTGCCACACCCTAGGGTGGCGCGGCTAGCCCTAGGCGCACCGCCACCTGGTGTGGGCCCCCTGGCGCTCCACCGACCTTGCCACTTCGCCTATAAAAGTCTCCCAGGACGAAAACCCTAAGTACCCGATCAAAATTCCACGAAAGAGTCTGTAGCCGCCACCATCTCCATCCCTAGATTAGGAGGGATCTGAAGCAATTCCCGACACCCTGTCAGAGTGGAGAGATCACCTTGGAGGCCTTCTTCATCACCATGCCTGCCTCCGGTGTGATGCGTGAGTAGTTCATTCCTGGACTACGGGTCTATGTAGTAGCTAGATGGTTGATTCTCCTCTTTTGTGCCACCATGTTTAGATCTTGTGAGCTCCGTTCATGATAAAGATCATCTATTTGTAATCCTACATGTTGTGTTTGCGGGGATCCGATGGATATTGAGATGCTATTTCAGACTGATTATTGATTCTATTATGTCTACGTTATTTGTGATCTTGCATGCTTTCCGTTGTTAGTAGCTATCTTGGACAAGTAGATGCTAGCAACTCCAAGAGGGAGTATTTATGCTCGATAGTGGGTTCATGCCTCTAGTAATCTGGGGAAGTGACAGAAATCTCTAAGGTACTAGATGTGTTGTTGCTACTAGGGAGAAAACAACAATCCTTTGTTCATAGAACAATCGTATTGTTTACTTTACACACTTTGCTTAATGCAATTATCTGTTGCTTGCAACTTAATACTGGAGGGGGTTCAGATGATAACCTGAAGGTGGATTATTAGCCATAGATGAAGTTGGATTACGGTCTATGTATAATGTTGTAATGCCCAATCAAATCTCATAGGAGTCAAGATTATTAGTATATGCATGTATGCTTTCTCGGTGTTTGTCAATTGCCCCGCTGTAATTTGTTCACCCAACATGTTATCTATCTTAAGGAGAATCACCTCTAGTTAACTATGGACCCCAGTCTATTCTTTTACCATCAATCTACAAGCTATTTACTGTTTACTTTTTGCAAGCAATTACTATCTTCCACACAATACGTTTAATCCTTTGTTTTCAGCAAAACCGGTGAGATTGACAAACTCACTGTAAGTTGGGGGCAAAGTTCTGTGGTTGTGTTGTGCAGGATTCCAAGTTGGGAACAACACCTTGGAGGTGTTTCGTTGCTCCTACTGGTTCGATAACCTTGGTTTCATAACTGAGGGAAACTTGCTGTTGTGCTCATCATACCTTCCTCTTGGGGTTCCCCAATGAGCTCGATACATTTTGAGCCATCAAGCACTTTTTCTGGCGCCGTTGCCGGGGAGTCAAGGACATCTTCACAAGGGGAGTCCCTTATAAACAATCTCTTTACTTTGTTTTTTTGCTTTGTTTTCTTGTTTCTTTATCAAAAACACAAAAAAAATAGTTGTACTAGTTGATGTGCTCGTCGTTCGACGTAGATCTCGTTGGGAACCCCAAGAGGAAGGTATGATAAGCACAGCAGTAAGTTTTCCCTCAATTATGAAACCAAGGTTTAATCGAACCAGTAGGAGCAAGGAAACACCCCAAAGGTGTTACTAGCTGAGCTTTGGCAGGGCGCACTACCGGTGCTAGTAGCAACGTGGAGACCTGCACAACACAACCACAGAACTTTGTCCCCAACTTGCGATGAGGTTATCAATCTCTCCGTGTTTTGCGGAAAACAAAGGATTAAACGTATCGAATGGAAAGAAGTAAAAGTTTGCAGAAAGTAAACACAAAGCAGTAAAAGATTGTAGATTGTATGTAAAGAGAAAGGACCGGGATCCATAGTTCACTAGAGGTGGCTCTCCTTAGATAGATAACATGCTGGGTGAACAAATTACAATGGGGCAATTGACAAACACCGAGAAAGCAATACATGCATATACTAAACATCTTGACTCCTTTGAGACTTGATTGGGCATTACAACATTATACATAGACCGCCATCCAACTGCATCTATGACTAATAATCCACCTTCAGGTTATCGTCCGAACCCCCTCCAGTATTAAGTTGCAAGCAACAGATTATTGCTTTACGAACTACGTGTAAAGTAAACAATACGATTGTTCTATGAACAAAGGATTGTTGTTTTCTCCCTAGTAGCAACAGCACATCTAGTACCTTAGAGATTTCTGTCACTTCCCCAGATTACCAGAGGCATGAACCCACTATCGAGCATAAATACTAACTCTTGGAGTTGCTAGCATCTACTTGGCCAAGATAGCTACTAACAACGGAAAGCATGCAAGATCACAAATAACAAAGACATGATAGAATCAATAATCAATCTGAAATAGCATCTCAATATCCATCGGATCCCCGCAAACACAACATGTATGAATTACAAATAGATGATCTTGATCATGAACGGAGCTCACAAGATCTAAACATGAACGTACAAAGGAGGAGAACCAGCCATCTAGCTACTACATGGATCCGTAGTCCAAGGATGAACTACTCACGCATCACACCGGAGGCTTGCATGGTGATGAAGAAGGCCTCCAGGGTGAATTCATCTCTCTGGCAGGGTGCCGGGAAGAGCTTTAGATCCCTCCCGATCTAGGGATGGAGATGACGGCGGCTACAGACTCTTTCGTGGATTTTTGATCGGGTACTTAGGGTTTTCGTCCCGAGCGAAATATATAGGCGGAAGGAGAGGCCAAGGGGGTGCTGGGACTGGCCACACCACCCCCTGGCTTGGGTCAGGCCTGGCCGCGCAGCCAGGTGGTGTGGTGGCTCTCTGGCCCTTCTCCGTCTCGTATTCTGGCACTTGATCTCTTCCAGAAAAATAGGCACTTTGGGTTTTGTCCCGTCCAATTCCGAGAATATTCATTTTCTGACTTTCCTAGAACCAAAAACAGCAGAAAACAGGGAGCTAGCACTGTGGCTCTTGTTAATAGGTTAGTCCAAGAAATCATATGAAAAGTACTCCAAAGTTGGAACAAAACACAAGAAAGTGGATAAAACCAAGCATGGAACATCAAAAATTATAGATACATTTGCAATGTATCACAAGTTTGCTTCTTTATATTAAAAACACAAAAAAATGACTACTCTTGAAAACACTAAGTTGTGTGACTTCACTAGAACCAACAACAATGATTTCATGTGCACACCTATTGCTCCACCTGTTCCTGAAGCTACTTTCTTTGAAATTAAACCTGCTTCACTCAATCTTGTTATGAAAGAACAATTCTCTGGTGTTGGTACTAAAGATGTTGTTGCTCACCTTAGTAACTTTGTTGAACTTTATGAGATGCAAAAACATAGGGATATATATGGAGATAGTATTAAGCTTAAATTGTTTCCTTTCTCTTTGAGAGGAAAAGCTAAAGAATGGTTGCTATCCCTAACTAGAAATAGTATTGATTCCTGGACTAAATGCAAAGATGCTTTCATTGGAAAATACTATCCTCCTGCTAAGATTATATCTACGAGAAGTGAAATAATGAAATTTAAACAATCTGATAATGAACATGTTGCTCAAGCTTGGGAAAGAATGAAATCTTTGGTAAAGAATTGTCCCACTCATGGACTGGCTGCTTGGATGATTATCCAAACCTTTTATGCAGGACTAAATTATTCTGCAAGAAATCTACTGGATTCTGCTGCTGGAGGTACCTTTATGACCATCACTTTGGGTGCTGCAACAAACCTTCTGGATAATATGATGGTTAACTATTCTGAATGGCATACCGAGAGAGCTCCACAAGGTAAGAAGGTAAATTCTGTTGAAGAAACCTCCTCCTTGAGTGATAAAATTGATGTTATTATGTCTATGCTTGTTAATGGGAAAGCTCATATTGATCCAAATCATGTTCCCTTAGCCTCTTTGGTTGCTCAAGAAGAGCAAGTTGATGTGAACTTTATAAGAAATAATAATTTTAGCAATAATGCCTACAGGAATAATTTTGGTAATAATAACTATAGGCCATATCCTCCCAATAATGGTAATGCTTATGGAAATTCCTACAACAATAATAGGAGTGCTTCCTGTGAACTTGAAGTTATGCTTAAAGATTTTATTAGTAAACAAACTGCTTTCAATGAAACTACTGAGGAAAAACTCTCTAATGCTGAAAGAAATATAGCATCATTGGCTGAAGCACAATCTTCTTTTAATAAAATGGCTGCTAAACCTGAAACTATTGAAAATCCCGTTGCTGCTACTAATGCCATACAAGTTAGAATTGATGAAAATGTTAGACTATTAGCTGAATTGCATGCTAAGTGGGAAAGAGAAGATGAAATTGCTAGAAATATTAGTGTTTCTACTAACTACCACTAATGTTGAAGCTAGTAAACCCAATGGAACCTTTTCTAATAAAAATGCTGAAATTCTTCGGAATATTGGAAACAATAGCTCCACTACATTAGATGATAATTATGATTTTGATCTTGATGGTTGCAATATCTCTGAAGTAATTAAGTTCCTACAAAAGCTTGCTAAAAGTCCTAATGCTAGTGTTATGAATATGGCCTTTACAAAACACATTACTGATGCTCTCATAAAAATTAAAGAAGAAAAGATGAAACATAAAGCTTCTATTCCTATGAAATTAGAAGATGGTTAGGAACCCATCATTAATATGAAAGTGAATGATTTTGATCTCAAAGCTTTATGTGATCTTGATAGTAGTGTTTCTGTTATGCCTAGAAAGATTTATGAAATGCTTGATTTGCCACAATTAGAAGATTGTTATTTAAATGTCCAACTTGATGATAATGTTAAAAATAAACTCATGGGGAGTGTTAATGATGCTCTTATTATGGTTAAAAATGCCTATGTCCCCGTTGATTTCTATGTTTTGGATGTTGAATGCAATGTTTCTTGTCCTATTATTTTGGGAAGACCTTTTCTTAGAACTGTTGGTGCCATTATTGATATGAAAGAAGGCACCATTATATATCAATTCCCACTCAAGAAAGGTATAGAACAATTCCCTAAGAAGAGAGAGAAGATTCCTTTTGCCTCTCCTATTAAAACAAAATTTGCTCTTAATGCTTCTTCATTTGAGAACACTTGATTCTTTTCTTGCTTCTTATGCCTAGCTCAAAGGCGTTAAAGAAAAGCACTTATTAGGAGATATCCCAAATTTCGTTAGGAATATTTTGTTGAGTCTTGAAAGTTATTGCTTTAGTAATAACCTCTCCTTATCCTTTTTGTGTGGTTTTTTGTGCCAAGAGTAACCTCTAATGAGAGAGAAGTAAGATTTGGGAAAGTTGATGCCTCGAAACAGATTTTTGTGCTTCGCTGTAAAAATTCGTGAAAAATCTCTGTATGTCGGACTAAGATGTAATTTTTTGTGCTTCTGCCCCAGGTTGTTATCCAACTTTTGTTAGTTCAACCAAAAAGTCGGTTCTTACCTGCTCGTCTGTTTTGATAGATTTCTGCCATTATTTGCATTTGCTTCTTAATCTCTTTCTCTTTGAGTTCTCTTTGATCACTTGAACTTTTTAAAGGAAGTGCTACAATAGCTTCTGTTTTAATGGAAGTTTTACTTGTGTTGGAACTGAACCAAAAAGACTTATTATCTTGAGTACACTAATATTGCTAATGAAGATTGTGTGAAGTTTTGTATGAAGGAAATTTTAAAGTGTAGGGAATAACAATGTGATAAGATGAAGTATGGACAAAAGCTCAAGCTTGGGGATGCCACCTGTGTCACCCCAAGAAATATTCAAGAAGTACAAGCGTCAAAGCTTGGGGATGCCCAAGGCATCCCCTTCTTCATCAATAAAAATCTCAGGTTTCTTCCAAACACTTCATTTTTATTGTTTCATGCACAATTATGTTGTTCTTGGAGCGTCTTTGTTTTGTTTTCAGTTTTCGTTTGCATAGTTTGCTTGAATAAATTGGTTGGACCCCCGCATTCATATATAGTTTCAAATAGGTTGATTTGGATTGGAAAAGAGTAGGAAAGTTCATGCTTATAAGTGGTGTAAAAAGGAGCTTGTTTTTGACTGTGACTTAGACTTTATCATGTCATGCTTGATATTGTTTTGACTTTATGCTTAGTGATTATTGTTGTAGCATGACTTGTTACAAACAATTGAGATTGCTTAATGTGCCTTGAAAGAATCATGGTTGTTTTAGCATATAAAAGCATAATATTGTGGTATTCTCCTTTGATGCTTTATTTGGGTTGACTTGGCGCATGCTCACACCATTGTAAGACTATACCAAGTCACCATAGCTTCTATGATTATTCAGTTTTTGACTTGTAATATCACTTGATGCTTTAATTAATAATTTTTTGTCGCTTTGCATGATTATGGACATGATTGCTCTCTTAGTTGGTCGCTCCCAGTCTTTTGCTAGCCTCCATACCAAGTATGAGTTCCACTCATGCATCCAACTCCAAATAAAACCAAGTTATTCCAAAGAGTCCACCATACCTACCTATTAGCATTTGCTATTCCAAGTATATTCATGTTTTTATCTACCTTCCGAATTAAACTTTTATGTGAAAATTAGTGCTTAAAGCTCTCACAAACTTGATGACACATTTTACTTTTCTTGCCACTAATAAATTTGAACCATTGTGTCATCTATGTTGTATATGCTTGCACTTATACATTGGGATTAGCAGAACCATGTTGTCATGGGGAACGCTTTCAACATTGCAGTTGTACGTTGTACCCAGTTGATATCATGCTCTTTTGTTTACGGATTTCGTTGGTGTGAAATGAAAGGGGAGCTTGTAAGTCCATAGAGTTATGTATATGTGTTATAGAAACGCCTGGGCCGCTAGCCTAAGCCATGCCTAATCATGGTGGAAACTTGCAGCATCACCAGAGTGAGCAATCTACAAAGCATTCTTCTTATAAAAAAAGAGATAGAGATTGAGAAAAATAAAAAAAGATCAGAAAAGAGGATAGAGAGAAAAAAGCACCATTTTCCCATGGTAAATAAGAAGATTGCTGAGATGCTCATTGTCATAAACGTATATATAATTTTGATGTTCCATGCTTGTTTTATATCTACTTTCTTATGTTTTGTCCACACTTTATAGTATTTTTACACATTTTCTGGAACTAACCTATTAATAAGATGCCATAGTGCCAGTTGCCTATTTTCTGCTATTTTTGGTTTCAGAAAATCTAGTAAGGAAATATTCTCGGAATTGGACCGGACAAAATCCAAAGTCAATATTTTAGCCGAAGCAACACAGAGTCCGGAGGGGAGACGAAGAGGGGAACTAGGGCGGCCACACCCTAGGGTGGTGCGGCCAACCCTAGGCGCGCCGCCACCTGGTGTGGGCCCCCTACCACTCCATCGACCTTGCCCCTTCACATATAAAAGTCTCTCGGGACAAAAACCCTAAGTACCTGATCAAAAATTCCACGAAAGAGTCTGTAGCCGCCGCCATCTCCATCCCTAGATCAGGAGGGATCCGAAGCTCTTCCTAGCACCCTGCCGGAGGAGAGAGATCACCCTGCAGGCCTTCTTCATCACCATGCCTGCCTCCGATGTGTTGCGTGAGTGGTTCATCCCTGGACTATGAGTCCATGTAGTAGCTAGATGGTTGTTTCTCCTCCTTTTTGCCACCATGTTTAGATCTTGTGACCTCTGTTCATGATCAAGATCATCTATTTGTAATCCTACATGTTGTGTTTGCGAGGATCCGATGGATATTGAGATGCTATTTCAGACTGATTATTGATTCTATCATGTCTATGTTATTTGTGATCTTGCATGCTTTCCGTTGTTAGTAGATATCTTGGCCAAGTAGATGCTAGCAACTCCAAGAGGGAGTATTTATACTCGATAGTGGTTTCATGCCTCTAGGAATCTGGAGAATTGATAGAAATCTCTAAGGTACTAGATATGTTGTTGCTACTAGGGAGAAAACAACAATCCTTTGTTCATAGAACAATCGAATTGTTTACTTTACACACTTTGCTTAATGCAATTATCTATTGCTTGCAACTTAATACTGGAGGGGGTTCGGATGATAACCTGAAGGTGGATTATTAGTCATAGATGCAGTTGGATTACGGTGTATGTATAATGTTGTAATGCCCAATCAAATCTCATAGGAGTCAAGATTATTAGTATATGCATGTATGCTTTCTCGGTGTCTGTCAATTGCCCCACTATACTTTGTTCACCCAACATGCCATCTATCTTAAGGAGAATCACCTCTAGTGAACTATGGACCCCGGTCCATTCTTTTACCATCAATCTACAAGCTACTTACTGTTTACTGTTTACTTTCTGCAAGCAATTACTATCTTCTACACAATACGTTTAATCCTTTGTTTTCAGCAAAACCAGTGAGATTGACAACCTCACTGTAAGTTGGGGGCAAAGTTCTATGGTTGTTCTGTGCAGGATTCCAAGTTCGAAACAACACCTTGGAGGTGTTTCCTTGCTCCTACTGGTTCGATAACCTTGGTTTCATAATAGAGGGAAAACTTGTTGTTGTGCTCATCATACCTTCCTCTTGGGGTTCCCCAACAAGCTTGATACATTTTGAGCCATCACCTGGTGTGGCGATCGAGATCGTCGGGTGTGTCCCACTTGCCGAGGACTACCTTGATAGCGTGGGGATCTATCGGGTTGTCGCGTGATTCCTTTCTTTGCTTCCGCGAGAGAGTGTCCCACCATGCCAAGGTTCATCAGGGTGGAACGGTGGAGGCAGCACGCGGATTGTCGGGTGTAGGCTGAGTGGTGATTAGATATGTTTGCACGGCCATAATGGTTGCCTAAGTTATTTTTGCCTTGATGTTTCCTGCTTGGTCAATTGACATGAATGATAGGTCGAGATCTCGAATGAGTCCACTTCTTTCTGCTTCAGGTATATGCTGCAGTCGAGATGTTGCCCTTCTGGGTGGTTCTCCTCCTGTTATGCTCCCTGATCCTCGAGTGGAGCTTAACTGTGCCCATTGTAAGCTAGATTCGTTGGCTAATCTCTTTCTTTCGTCGAGTTGTCTATACATCCTAAGTAGGTCTCTCTTCTTGTGGTGAAGCAGATACTGGTATGCTAATAGATCCTCATGTGAAGCATCCGCTGTCATCGAAACTGCTCCCGAAATTGCTTCCCCTGCTTTTTGCCATGCCGACGCTGGTAGCCAAAGTCTTTGCCTCTCTCCTCCATGCGGTTCTCCACCTCTTCCTTGGACTATGTGATTATCTGTTGTTTCTCCTCCGTTTCCATCGTCTCCTTCATTGCCGTGGTTTCCTGCATTGTCATCTGATAAAATATCATTGGGGTTGAGGATCGGATTACCGTTAGAGTCATGTGGTGTCGAGGTATCCCCGTTGACCATGCACACTTGGGGGCGTGTTATGCGTGGGACGATGGCGTCATCTTCTGCTTCAAAGGATGTGTCGATAGTATTCTGAGATTGTACTTCTCGATAGATCTTCGCCATCGTTTCTTCGAAGTCGACGTTTTCACTGCTTTTTTCGGGTTCTAAGTTTGTCGGGTTTGCTTCGCGTGGTGGAGTTGGCTGAGGACCTGACCCGAGGGAGAGATTACCATGAAGGCCATCAAGGTCCCCCAGATCCATCTCGATTTGCTCGCCTTCTTCGCCTACTTCGATCTGTGTTCTGATGTCTGTGGAGGATCCGATGGAATATGCTTGTACCGCCGTAGGCATAGATTTTTGCACCGATGTTTCTGATGTGATCAGGGCCGAAGGGTGCGATTTTTGCGGGTCCTCTACTTGGAAGTGGAAACTTCCGATGATCATATCAGATCCACCGTTGAAATCGGCAGGTACCAATATACGGGTGGGCGAGCATGGATCTGCTTTCGTCGGGTTGATGCTTGGCGGAGAGCGGTCCACCAAGTCCATGTTTCCGGCATTCAGGATTCCCACAGACGGCACCAATTGACGAGGGGTAACCTCGAAAATGTCCATGGTGAAGGACTTAGCGTTTCGGGGAAAAGAGAACGCTAGGGATTTCGTCGGATGTCAAGAAAACAATGACGTCAAAGTCGCCTGAATATTGGGAAATCGCACTATTACAAGTTATCTTCTAGGTTCCGGTACCCTTTCTTGGGCTTCTACCATTCTATATATAATAGGCCGGGTCTAAAAGCTGTATGCGGATAGGTTTCATACACGCGTAATTACAATACCAATACAATGTCGGTTTATAGTCTCTTTCCTAATACAATCAAATCCTTTGTCGGTTGCTTCCTTGGGATATCATCTGAAATCTTCATGGGCCGTAAGCCTTTTACCCAATATAGGGTAGCAAATCATAAGCATCCGAGTAATCATACCTATGTCAAGTACTTATTGGTAACAAGGTAGAACTAGGTATGGAGATACCGATGATCAAACCTTGGATAAGTAAAGTATCGCATGACAAAGGGAATCAGTGTCGTATGTTAATGGTTCTTTTGATCATGAAGTCGTTGTTGAATATGTGGGAGCCGTTATGGATCTTCAGGTCCCCTTGTTGGTTATTGATTGGAGAAGTGTCTCGGTCATGTCTACATAGTTTGCGAACCGTAGGGTGACACGTTCGATGTTGTTTAAGTAGATATGGAATATGTGTTGGAGACCAAATGTTGTTCGGAGTCTCGAATTGGATCCAGGACATCACGAGGAGATCCGGAATTGTCTGGAGAATAAGATTCATATAAAGGAAGTCATCTTCCTAGGTTCGGGAAAAGTTTCGGTATTTTGACCAAAGCTTCTAGAAGGTTCTAGAGGGCCACTGGTGGGCCCCCATCCCGGGAAGGGCCACATGGGCTGAGGGCCTACCGCGGGGGCCCACGGCCCAGCCGTACCAAAGCCCAAAAGGCCAATGCGGCCAAACCCTAGGAAATTAGGGTTTTGGGGAGAAGACTTGGGGGAGGAGAGAAAACTCCCCCCTCCCCTTGTGCGCCGGCCCTAGGATGTGGGCCAATGGGGGCAACCCTAGGCCGCCTCCCCCTCTATATATAGAGGGGAGAGGGGGCGCCTCCCCCTTTAGCCTTCCACCCTGCCCTAGCCACCACCCTCCCCCTCCTTCCTCCTGCTCTGGCTTAGGCGAAGCCCTGCATGTTTTCTTCTCCACCACCACCACGCCATCGTGCTGCTGGGATTCCGTGGAGATCTACTACCTCTGCTGCCTGCTAGAACATGGAGAGGAAGGTCTACATCGACTCCGTACGTGTGACCGAATGCGGAAGTGCTGCCGGAACATGGCGCCGATAGGATCGTCTACTCGATCTTGAGATCGCCAAGTGATCGTCTACAACAACCACGAGATCCAATCTCTTTCAAGGCTTTGGATCTACAAGGGTTAGTACAGATCTATCTCGTTGCACTTATCTCATAGATTAGATCTTGGCTTTTCCATAGATTGGATCTTGGTTTTATTCATTCTTGCGGTAGAATTTTTTTGTATTCCATGCAACGAACCCTACAGGTGAAGCAACATGCAGTCGACGTTGGCATATTACCATCATAGAACCACAAACAAGATTAAAACTTGATTAAATATTCATTGCATACTATATAGAAATTATAACAAATTCATCCTATGCTCTCGGGAACATGGGGAACTACTCAGAACAGTGAAACATGATATAGATCAGTGTGATGTCTACGCACTTCTATTCTTGTAGACAGTTGTTGGGCCGCCAAGTGCAGAGGTTTGTAGAACAGCAACAAGTTTTCCCTTAAGTGGATCACCCAAGGTTTATCGAACTCAGGGAGGAAGTGGTCAAAGGTATTCCCTCTCAAGAAATCCTGCAATCAAGATACAAGAAGTCTCTTGTGTCCCCAACACACCCAATACACTTGTCAGGTGTATAGGTGCACTAGTTCGGCGAAGAGATAGTGCAATACAAGTGGTATAGATAATTATAAGTGGTAAAGGTGATAGAAAATAGCTTGATGGCGTGGAAAAGACTAAAGTAAAATTGAAATAAAGATAGAAGCAAGCAAACATGTAATAGATCTAATAGCAAACGGTGTTTTAGTGCTTAGAAACAAGGCCTAGGGATCATAGTTTCACTAGTGAACACTCTCATATAAATATATTCTTATTTATGATACTACGTTGAACTACTCTCCGGTTGGACACTCTAATCCATGGTAGGGCTATAACGGCACACCTCAAAGTTCGCTTTCCACATCTAGATAACCCCACACTGTCACCTTGAGCATTAGATGGTTCAAACAAACACCACAATTTCATAAAGACATCCAACTCCAAATATAACTCATAACAAGTATTTGAAATCTCTAGCCTAAGTGCCACCATGGTGTGCACACTGTCAACTTCACACACATGGGGAGAGGAGAGATCTATTAAAGCACTTGAGTAGCAAGGTAGATCTATAGATTACAAGCTCATGATCTCAATAAGATCATGCATAGAGAGAGATGAATACATAGCTACCGGTAGAACCCTTAGCCTCGAGAGAGAACTACTCCCTCCTCATCATTGGAATCAGCCATGGTGATGGAGATGGTGGTGGAGATCGATGGAGATGGCTCCGGGGGCACTTCCCCGTCCCGACAGGGTGCTAGAACAGAGACTTTCTGTCCCCCGAATCTCCCCTTCGGTGGCGGCGGAGCTGCGGAACTTTTCATGGCTGGAGGCTAGACGATTTAGGGTTTTTGCATCGGGAGGCATCTTATAGGCGAAGAGGCAAGGTCGGTGGGCAACCAGGGGGCCCACACCACCTAGTGGCGTGGCCAGGGCTAGCCCGCGCCACCACATGGTGTGGCCACCCTGTTGCCCCTCTCCGTCTCGTCTTCTGGCTCTGTGAGTCTTCCGGTAAAATATCGACTTTGGCTTTTGTCCGGTCCAATTCCGAGAATATTCATTTTCTCACTTTTCTCGAACCAAAAACAGCAGAAAACAGGCAACTGGCACTGTGTCTCTTGTTAATAGGTTAGTCCAAGAAATCATATGAAAAGTACTCCAAAGTATTGACAAAACATAGGAAAGTAGATAAAACCAAGCATGGAACATCAAAAATTATGGATACGTTAGCAATGTATCAACATCCCCAAGCTTAACTCCTGCTCATCCTCGAGTAGGTAAGTAATAAAAAGAAATAATAATTTTTGAGGTGACATGCACCATCATAAACTTGATCAAAGTATTTGTAAATCATTCAAAGCTGGGATCATAGTACTTCAATCATAACATGAAAGACAAAGTTCTAGCAATAAGACAAAGAAGCTATGTTGCAACATGAAAAGGCACAAACAAAAGATTAATGAATAACAATGCTTTGCAAGACGTTTGTTTATTTCACATAAAGAAAACATAGCATAGTGGCATTTAGCTTGTCCCTCATAGAGTAGCAAACATAAATGCATAGGACACCTTCAAAGTTTATAAGGGTGACTAGATACAAATAGTTTAAAACAAGCAATATCAAAGTTATGCATCAATCAACAAGTCTTGGGACAATGCACATAGAACTAAGAATGGCCCTATGCTCTCAAAGTAGGTGCATAAAGATAGAAGGTGGAGACTCAACATAAAAGTAAAAGAAAGTTCTTCATAGAAGGAAGTAGGGATTCAAGTCTCATAAAGAGATTCCAAAAATTATGGTACTTATAGCTTTCAGCTCTCATTGCCCCTATCATAAGCATCTTGAAGTGATTAAGGTTAAAGTGAACAAACTATGAAGTATATGCTTGACAAAGTATAAGTTGGAAATATCATGTCCCTTGAATACGAGGGCTGCTCCTCATGCTACTCAAGTTTAGTCACCGGTAAGTTCTTCTCATCGTAAGTACATGTGTATCATAGAGAACCGCCAACATGGTACCCCTTGCCCGATGATACGGAAGAATCCCCATATCAAAATGACCAGGCAAGCAAACAACGAGCATCTCAGCAATCTTCTTATTTACCATGGGAATATGGTGCTTTTTCTCTCTTTCCTCTTTTCATAATCTCTTTTTTTCTTTCTCTTTTTTCTCAATATCTGACTCTTTTTTTATAAGAAGAATGCTTCATAGACAGCTCATTATGTTTACGCTGCAGGTTTCCACCATGACGACATGGATTATACCAACATCCTAGGTGTTTCTCTAACACACATACATAACTCCATGGACTTACAAGGTCCCCTTTCATTTCACACCGACGACATCCATAGACAAAAGAGCATGATATCAACTAGGTACAAAGTACAAGTGCAATGTTGAAAGCGTTCCCCATGACAACATGGTTCTGCTAATCCCCAACATATAAGTGCAAGCATCTACAACATAGATGACACAATTGTTCAAGTTTATTAAGGGCAAGAAAAGTAAAGTGTGCCATCAAGTTCGTGAGAGCTTTAATCACTAGTTTTCTCATAACAAGTTTAATTTGGAAGGTAGATAAAAACATGAATATACTTGGAATAGCATATGCTAATAGGTAGGTATGGTGGACTCTTTGGAATAACTTGGTTTTAGGAGTTGGATGCATGAGTGGAACTCATACTTGGTTATGGAGGCTAGCAAAAGACTGGGAGCGACCAACTAAGAGAGCAATAATGGCCATAATCATACAGAGCGACAAAACATCATTAATCAAAGCATAACGTGATATTACAAGTCAAAAACTAAAGGATCCTAAAGGCTATGGTGACTTGGGATAGTCATAACATGGTGTGAGCATGTGCCAAGTCAACCCAAATAAAGCATCAAAGGAGAATACCACAATACTATGCTTTAATATGCTAAAACAACGCATGATTCTTCCAAGGCACATTAAGCAATCTCAATTGTTTATAAAAATTCATGCTACAGCAAAGAATACTAAGCATAAATCCAAAACAATATCAAGCATGGCATTACAAAGCATAGGCCACAGTCAAAAACAAGCTCTCTTTACCACTTAAGCATGAACTTTCCTACTCTTTTCCAATCCAAACCAAACTATTTGAAAACCAATGTATGAAAGAGGGGGTCCAACCAATTTATTCAGCAAACTAAGAAAACCAAGCAAACAAAAACCAAAACAAAAACGAAAAAGAAGACGCTCCAAGAACAACACAACTGTGCATGAAACAATAAAAATGAAGTGTTTGGAAGAAACCTAGGATTTTTATTGATGAAGAAGGAGATGCCTTGGGCATCCCCAAGCTTTGACGCTTGTACTTCTTGGATATTTCTTGGGGTGACACGCGTGGCATCCCCAAGCTTGAGCTTTTAGTCCATTCTTCATCTCATTACTCATTCCTTCCATACACCTGGAATTTTTCCTTCATACAAAACTTCACACAATCTCTGTTAGCAACATTAGTGCACTCAAGATCACAAGTCTTTACGTTCAGTTTCAACACCAATAAAACTTCCATTAAAACACAAGCTACTGTAGCACTTCCATCAAAAAGCTCAATTTCCCAAAAGAGCTCAAAAAGGAACCAACAAGAATCAAATGCAAATAATGGCAGAAACCTGTCAAAACAGACCAGCAGGTAAAGACGAATTTTTTCGAAGACCTTATGTTGCTCAAATCGAAAAGTATTGAAATAACGAAAGTTAGATAACAGCCTTGGTCAGAAGCAAAAAAATTCACGCCTCAAAAGGATGTACAAAGATTTTACACGAATTTTACGGTGAAGCACAGAAATCTGTTTTGGGACAACAACTTTCCCAATCATTACTTCTCTCTCATTAGAGGTTACTCTTGGCACAAAAAGCAAATAAAAAGGATAAGGAGCGGTTATTACTGAAGTAATAACTTCCAAGACTCATCTAAAACTTTTGGGTTATCTCCCAATAAGTACTTTTCTTTAACGCATTTAAGTTAGGCATGATAGTTTGAGAAGATGCTCATCACCATAATCATCAAATATAGGAGGCATATTGTAATCATAATTAATTTCCTCCTCAATAGTAGGTGGACTGAAAATATCATATTCATTGTTGTAATCATCATATATTGGAGGCATAGTATCATCAAAGTAAATTTTCTCCTCCGTGCTTGGGGGACTAAAAATATCATTTTCATCAAAACTAGCTTCCCCAAGCTTAGACTTTTCCATAGCATGAGCAATAATGGTGTTCAAAGAATTCATACTAATAACATTGCTATTAGCACGCAAATAAAGTTCCATAGATTTTTTAATTTTCTCTTCAAACACTTCATGTCCAAACTCAAGATAAATACTATAAAGCTCTCTAATTTTGTTGTTGTTTTCGATTAAGCCTAACTAGTGAAAACAAGAAACAAAAAGACAAAATTGCAGAATCTAAAGGAAATAACTTCGAGCACTCATACCGGAGGATGTGAGTACCTTTTACCTTACCTCCCCGGCAACGGCGCCAGAAAATAGCTTGATGTCTACGCACTTCTATTCTTGTAGACAGTTGTTGGGCCTCCAAGTGCAGAGGTTTGTTGAACAGTAGCAACTTTTCCCTTAAGTGGATCACCCAAGGTTTATCGAACTCAGGGAGGAAGTGGTCAAAGGTATTCCCTCTCAAGCAATCCTGCAATCAAGATACAAGAAGTCTCTTGTGTCCCCAACACACCCAATACACTTGTCAGGTGTATAGGTGCACTAGTTTGGCGAAGAGATAGTGAAATACAAGTGGAATAGATAATTATAAGTGGTAAAGGTGATAGAAAATAACTTGATGGCGTGGGAAATACTAAAGTAAAACTGAAATAAAGATAGAATCAAGCAAACATGTAATAGATCTAATAGCAAACGGTGTTTTAGTGCTTAGAAACAAGGCCTAGGGATCATACTTTCACTAGTGAACACTCTCATATAAATATATTCTTCTTTATGATACTACGCTGAACTACTCTCCGGTTGGACACTTTAATCCATGGTAGGGCTATAACATCACACCTCAAAGTTTGCTTTCCACATCTAGATAACCCCACACTGTCACCTTGAGCACTAGATCGTTCAAACAAACACCGCAATTTGATAAAGACATCCAACTCCAAATATAACTCATAACAAGTATTTGAAATCTCTAGCCTAAGTGCCACCATGGTGTGCACACTGTCAACTTCACACACATGGGGAGAGCAGAGATCTATTAAAGCACTTGAGTAGCAGGGTAGATCTATAGATTACAATCTCATGATCTCAATAAGATCATGCATAGAGAGAGATTTGAACACATAGCTAATGGTAGAACCCTTAGCCTCGAGAGAGAACTACTCCCTCCTCATCATGGGAATCAGCAATGGTGATAGAGAAGGTGGTGGAGATTGATGGAGATGGCTCCGGGGCACTTCCCTATCCCGGCAGGGTGCCGGAGCAGAGACTTTCTGTCCCCCAAATCTCCCCTTCGGTGGCGGTGGCACTGTGGAACTTTTCGTGGCTAGAGGCTTGACGATTTTGGGTTTTTGCATCGGGAGGCATCTTATAGGCGAAGAGGCAAGGTCGGTGGGCGGCCAGGGGGCCCACACCACCTGGTGGCGCGGCCAGGGCTAGCCCACGCCACCACATGGTGTGGCCACCCTGTGGCCCCTCTCCATCTCGTCTTCTGGCTCCATGAGTCTTCCGGTAAAATATCGACTTTGGCTTTTGTCTGGTCCAATTCCGAGAATATTCATTTTCTGACTTTTCTGGAACCAAAAATAGCAGAAAACAAGCAATTGGCATTGTTGCTCTTGTTAATAGGTTAGTCCAAGAAATCATATGAAAAGTACTCCAAAGTATGTACAAAACATAGGAAAGTAGATAAAACCAAGCATGGAACATCAAAAATTATGGATACGTTAGCAACGTATCACAGTGGCATATGGAATATAACACAATATGAAAATATAACTTCATCACAAAATAATGACAAGTTTCCAAACACAATCATGCACATATCATTAGAACAATATCCTAGGTTCAATCTACCACAAATTATGAGGGGAATGATGTCAATCTCTAAATGGAGATGGTGCTAATGTTGGGGATGATGAACATGGTGATGGAGAGTCTCCCCCTATGCTAGGGAGCAGTGGTGATCATGATGGTGTTGATTTCCTCATCTCTGGAGGCCTCAGAGCAGCAGGATCTATCCTCTCCTTGAGTAGGAGAAGACTTTCACGTCCGTTGCCACCACTGTAAATCTTGGGAAAATTATGGCGTAGGTTTTATGTCGAGATGGAGGCATGGTAAAATGGGGAGTCAAGATGGCGCTCGAGGCCTAAATAGGCCTAGGTGGTGTCACCTAGTAAGGTGGTCGTGTCGCCTGGGCTCATTTGGCCCTCGTGGCGTCCCTCGCATGGTTAAGTGCTCCTAGTCCTTCTTCCGATGAAAAACTTTTGTGTTATGTTTCCTTGAATTAATTGGTGTATAGAAGGTCTTAGAAATAGCAAAATATGAAAAGGGAGGTTTTTTTCCTCCCAAAAATTAAACACCAAAATAGGGGACTTTGTAAGAAAGTCCTACAAATTGTCTAAAAATGCATAAACAAATGATGAATCTATGCAAATAACAATATAAACTAGATATATATTTGGCTATTAGGTTATACAAAATGCAAGTATCAACTCCTCCAAGATGAAACCTTTGCTCGTCATCGAGAAAATAAGAGAATAAATAATATCATGTATCAATGAGCTTATGGTTGATTAAATATATACGAGCATTGTATCATCAACTTGTACATGTTCAATTATCTTAAAAGATTTATAAATTAACAACCATGCATAAAGTGATAGCATAAATAGAAGTTCTAGCAAATACACTCTACTTTGGCACAAAACAACCATTGCATGTTGGGCAATTAAATAATTTTAACTTCACATTAACTTTTAGCAGTAACAATTGCACTATTCATAGTCTTACTAATAACTTTGCAAAAGAGATAAACTCAAATCGGACAACAAACTAAAAAATGGAATAATAATAACAAGATAGACATGAAGTTCAACGTTGGGCCAAGTATTTCTCTTGGTCAGCTGAACACTTCCACCACAAAGTGTGGTATTAAGAATCCCTACTTATATTTTTATTCATGGATCGTTTAATCAAGGCATATGCTCCCCAACCATTTACTTTCTCATTCCATGGCTAACTGAATCGTCGGGTGCCTTCCTTTCATTCACTTTCTATGAGAGCACATGCATTAAAAATCCATAAATAACATAAGTTTACCCTTTAGTTACAGATAATGAGAGTATCTCATGCCTCTTGTTAGCATATATTCCTAGATTTTTATACTACAAGACCACATCTCTTCTCCAAATTCCAAATTTAAAATTTATCCAACATAACCTTCTGTGAGATTTTCACTTATTCTACTTTATTTATTGAGATTAATTATATGCTTGTCCAACATGCTAAGATGAATTTGTTTCAAGGCTAGATGTAATTGAAACCTCTAACATGATGTGACCACCAACATGAGTGTTATCCATAAATCTCCATGTAATGGAACCATGGATGACACCATAGTTTATAATTGTAGGGCCACATAGAGATAAACAAAAAAAAATCCCCTACGCGGTGCTCCTAAGATCTAGTTCAGGTGAGAGGCCACAAGATTTACCACTATACGTGTAGGCGTGGATTATTGATGAAGCGCGTTGGTTGATGCCATGCCAAATGATCCCACGTACAACACGTCCAGATCTCCACGAACTCCTTCATCTCCAGCGCCGCACATGCAACGCCTCTACCGGTATCCATACGTACATGGATGAGCTTCAGGAAGAGGACTTCTAGATCCTATCTAGCCCAAAATGGCAGTGGAGAAAGTGACGGATAGGTCAGGGACTATCTCTTGTCACTCCACTTATATACACTCCTAGCAGGGCTCAACGCTTGAGACCCATCTAGGACGTATCCAAATCTCTATATGGATCAAATCCACATGGGACCCTTACCCTTAAGTGTGTGACCCTTTAGGTTCACATACACCTGGACATGACACGAGTCACCACTCCAAGTCGATAGCTGGTAGCGGCCTCTAGCAATACGTGCCAACTCCCAAGCACCGGAAAGACATAAGATGAACCTTTCTCAATGTGACTTTCGTCCAAGTCCCTTTGCCTCATGATATATCTTGTCAAGCTATAGGCAAGTAGTTGTCATCCCTTTAATAGCTTGACTCTCTCTTCTCCTTCCATGCTATACGATTCACTGGACTAACACTTAGTCTAACTCATTGGTTAACACTTAACCAAGTCGCGCATGGCCATGCTTCTGAATCATATCACACGATAGGGCCCAGAGAATATCTCTCCATTACAGAGGGGCAAATCCCATCTTGGTAATCCATGTCATGTAGCTTGATTCACAACCATCCTGAACTCTACCTTTATAACTCCCCATTTACAGAACATCGTTTGATAGAGCCTAAGCTCGAGATCCACAACTCGGATCATGCGATCACCTTAGGTCAAAGGATTCTATTGCTTGAGACTGCAAGTGACAACATGCTCGTTGCATCTCAACTGTGGGTCAGTCCGATTCGCTAAACTCTTGAGCCGAATCAGTGTAAGTCGGAATAGCATCACCATGCCCATGACAAGTGGAACCTAGTCATCAACCGACTTTCATATTGGTCTAAGTTGTGTGTCCAACACAACCTCAACGACCAAGGACATCTAGTATGAACAATCATGAATATAAAGTTCCACAACTGAATCACATATTCAATGATATATATCTTATGTTCATACTAAGACAACTTAATAACTTTATGAATACATTGGGGAATATCATCGTACAGGATTACCTCTAGGGAATATTCCCAACAGTCTCCCACTTGCACTAGAGTCAATCCCGACATCACATGTCTAGGCATCTAATGTCCATGAATCTTACGTGTGCCTCATGCTTAGGCTATGGCAGCGGCTTTGTCAACAGATACACAAAGTTTGCATCTGTGTGTACCTTGCATAACTTGATATCACCTTGATCCACAAACTGGCAAATCAGGTGGTACAACATGAGTATATGTTTGTTGTTCTGGTGTTGACTAGGTTCCTTGGCTTGTGCAATAGCACCATTGTTGTCACAGTACACGTCTAACGGATTGGATGAGCCCTGGATCACACCAAGATCCATCAGGAAGTTCCTGATCCAAACGGCTTCCTTTGCCGCCTCCGAGGCGGCGATATACTCAGCCTCTGTTGTAGTCTCTTGCTTGGAACTCTTCCAGCTCACAACCCCTCCATTTATAACAAACACGTATCCAGATTGCGAATGAGAATCATCTAAGTCAGTAAGATAACTCGCATCTATGTAACACTTTACACCGAGTTCAACCTCACCTCCATAAACTAGGAACACATCCTTAGTCCTTCTCAAGTACTTAAGGATGTTCTTAACCGCTGCCCAGTGGATCTCTCCAGGGTCAGCCTGGTATCTGCTCACAATGCTTAGAGCATAGGAAACATCTGGCCTAGTAAAAATCACGGCATACATGATGGATCTAACTATCGAAGCATACGGAATTGCACTCATCTGACTTCTCTCATCAATTGTCGAAGGACACTGAGTCTTGCTAAGTTTTACACTATGGGACATTGGTAAGAACCCCTTCTTAGATGATTCCATGTTGAACTTCTACAACACTTTGTCCAAATATGTACCCTGAATCAATCCAATGATCGAGCCGCCTTGATCTATCTCTATAGATCTGGATTCCTAGTATGTAAGTTGCCTCACCCAAGTCCTTCATTGAGAAACTCCTTTCCAATGACTCCTTGGTTTCTTGCAACATCTGGACATTATTTCCAATCAATAATATGTCATCCACATATAAGATCAGAAAGTTTACTTTTCTCCTACTAAACTTCTTATATAAACAAGAATCATGATCACTCTTGATGAAGCCAAACGATTTGACTACCTCATCAAAGCGAATGTTCCAACTCCGAGATGCTTGCTTCAACCCATAAATGGATTTCTGAAGTTTGCCTACCTTGTCAGCATTATCCAGATCGACAAAACCCTCGGGTTGTATCATATACACATCCTCGATTAATTTTCCATTAAGGGAAGCCGTCTTGACATCCATCTGCCATATCTCATAGTCGAAATAGGCTTCTATAGCTAACACGCTTCGAACTGACTTAAGCATCGCCATGTGTGATAAAGTCTCATCGTAGTCAACTCCTTAAACCTGGTGGAACCCCTTCGTGACAAGCCGTGCTTTATAGATAGAAATATTTCCATCCATGTCAGTTTCTTCTTAAAGACCCATTTGCACTCAACGGGTCTTGCACCGTCTAGCAGATCAACCAAGTTCCAAACTTGATTTTCATCCATGGACTTTAATTCGGATCTCATGGCTCCAAGCCACAAGTTAGAATCAGATCCCACCATCACTTCCGAATAAGTTTCCGGATCATCACTATCTAATAGTAATACATCACGAACACTTCACAATTTGGCCGATCTTCGCAGTGTAGGTGCAACTACCAGCTTAGCAACCACGATCGGCTCAACCTCCAAGGCTTTTTCTGACTCTCCACTGGCCGGTTCCTCTCGAATTTCTTCGAGCTGTACCGTGCTCCCACTGACTCCCCAACTGAGAAACTCTTTCTCAAGGAAGACACCGTTCCGAGCAACAAACACCTTGCCCTCTTGTCGGTTGTAGAAGTAGTAACCCAAGGTTTCCCTTGGATACCCCACAAAAATACACTTACCTGACTTGGTCGTTAGCTTGTCCGATTGAAGTTGCTTGACAAATGCTTCACAACCCCAAATCTTAAGAAAAGACAAACTTGGCTTCTTGCCAGTCCACATCTCATGCAATGTCTTCTCTACCGAATTTGATGGTACTCTGTTTAGTGTGAATCCCACTGTTTCTAGACAATAACCCCAAAATGATAAAGGTAGATCTGTACAACTCATAATTGATTGTACCGTGTCCAACAAGGTCCGATTCCATCATTCTGACACACTGTTCCTTTGTGGTTTATCCAGCGGAGTGAGCTTAGGAACTATTCCACAACTCTTCAGATGGTCATCAAACCCGTGGCTCATGTACTCGCCTCCTAGGTCCGAATGAAGAAACTTTATTTTCTTGATGAGTTGATTATGTACTTCATTTTGGAATTCTTTGAAATTTTCAAAGGCTTCCAACTTATGTTTCATCAAGTAGATATATCCATATCTACTCAAATCATAAGTGAAGGTAATGAAGTACTCATAACCACCCTTGGCTGTCGCGCTCATTGGACCACATACATCACTAGGTATCAGTCTCAACAAGTCAGACGCCCTTTCACAACTCTTTGCAGGTCTTGGTCATCTTTCACATGTCTCGAACGACTCCAAGTCGAATGAAGTTATGAGTCCATCATCATGGAGCTTATTCATGCATTTCCAACTTATATGACCAAGCCAACAGTGCCAAAAATAAGTCATATTCATATCATTCTGTTTCAACCTTTTCACATTTATGTTATAGACCGACTCACCATCAAGATTCATAATTAATAACCCGTCCTGGACAGGTGAAAAACCATGAAAAATACCATTCAAATATAAAGAACAACCATTATTATTAATATTCGACTCATAGCCTTGTCTCATCAAACATGAGGCAGAAATAATGTTTTGACTAAGCACTGGAACATAATAACAATTATTTAGCTCCATTAAGAATCCCGAAGGTAAATGAAGTTGCATCGTGCCAACTTCCAATGAAGTGACTCTCGCTTTGTTGGCGACTCGAATGTCAACCTCGCTTCTTGCCACACTCCTAGTTCTTACTAGTCCCAGCAACGAGTTGCAGATGTGCATTATTGATCCGGTATCATATACCCAAGAACTGTTCGGTGCATCAGCAAGATAAATGTCTATAACATTGCATACAAGCGTACCTGAGTTGGAAGTCACACCTCCACTCTTGGCTTTGTCAACCAAATACTTGCTGCAATTCCTCTTCTAGTGGCCATCCGCCTTGCAATATACTGAAGGAGATGGCTTAGTCCCCGAGGAAATGATTGGGATTGAACCTTGAGCATTACCTACTGACTTAGCCTTCTTCTTCTTAGTCCAAGAAGTCTTCTTGAACTTAGCCTTATTTTGTACCACCAACACTTGACTAGCACCCTTCTTGAGATTAGCCTCTGCCTGCTTGAGCATCCCATGTAATTTGGTGAGCTTCTTATCCATACCATGCATGTGGTAGTTCGAGATAAACTCGCCATATGCACTAGGAAGAGAGTTCAGAATTATGTTTGTAGCGAACTCTTTGCTAATGGGGTAGCCCAACCTCTCTAGAGACTGCACGTAACCAACCATCTTGATCACATGCGGACTTAGTGGATCACCATATTTAAGCTTACAACTCAGCAAAGCTTGAGAGACTTGATACCTCTCGGTCTTTGCCTAAGCTTGGAACATACTTTTGAGGCCTTCGATCATATCGTAGGCCACAACATTCTCGAACTGCTGCTGCAAGTCTGGTTCCATGTGAGCAAGCATAAGACAACTAATTTCCATGGACTCATCACAAGTCCTACGGTAGGCATTGGTTGCAGCGACTAATGGCCCAAAATATATCGAGCTAGTTGGGGAACCCCAAGAGGAAGGTATGATGAGCACAGCAGCAAGTTTTCCCTAAGTATGAAACCAAGGTTATAAATCCAGTAGGAGCAAGGAAACACCCCAAAGGTGTTGCTAGCTGAACGTTGGCAGGGCGCACTACCGGTGCCAGCAGCAACGTGGAGACCTGCACAACACAACCACAGAACTTTGCCCCCAACTTGCGATGAGGTTGTCAATCTCACCAGTTTTGCTGAAAACAAAAGATTAAACGTATCGAATGGAAGGAAGTAATAGTTTGCAGAAAGTAAACACAAAGCAGTAAACAGTTTGTAGATTGAATGTAAAAGAAAGGACCGGGGTCCATAGTTCACTAGAGGTGGCTCTCCTTAAGATAGATAACATGCTGGGTGAACAAATTACAGCGGGGCAATTGACAAACATCGAGAAAGCATACAAGCATATACTAATCATCTTGACTCCTTTGAGACTTGATTGGGCATTACAACATTATACATAGACCGCCATCCAACTGCATCTATGACTAATAATCCACCTTCAGGTTATCATCCGACCCCCTCCAGTATTAAGTTGCAAGAAACAGATTAGTGCTTTATGAATTGCGTGTAAAGTAAACAATGCGATTGTTCAATGAACAAAGGATTGTTGTTTTCTCCCTAGTAGCAACAACACATCTAGTACCTTAGATATTTATGTCACTTCCCCAGATTACCAGAGGCATGAACCCATTATCGAGCATAAATACTAACTCTTGTAGTTGCTAGCATCTACTTGGCCAAGATAGCTACTAACAACGGAAAGCATGCAAGATCACAAATAACAAAGACATGATAGAATCAATAATCAATCTGAAATAGCATCTCAATATCCATCGGATCCCCGCAAACACAACATGCAGAATTACAAATAGATGATCTTGATCATGAACGGAGCTCACAAGATCTAGACATGAAAGCACAAAGGAGGAGAACCAGCCATCTAGCTACTACATGGACCCGTAGTCCAGAGATGAACTACTCACGCATCACACCGGAGGCTTGCATGATGATGAAGAAGGCCTCCAGGGTGAATTCCCCTCTCCGGCAGGGTGCCAGGAAGAGCTTCAGATCCCTACCGATCTAGGGATGGAGATGATGGCAGCTACAGACTCTTTCATGGAATTTTGATCGGGTACCTAGGGTGTCCGTATCAGAGGCAATATATAGGCGGAAGGAGAGGCCGAGGGGGTTCCTGGGGCGGCCAGACCACCCCCTGGTGTGGGCCAAGCCTGGCCGTGCGACTAGGTGGTGTGGCTGCCCTCTGGCCCCTCTCCATCTCGTATTCTGGCTCCAAGTGTCCCCCGGTAAAATAGTGACTTTGGCTTTTGTCCTGTCCAATTCCGAGAATATTCATTTTCTGACTTCCTGAAACCAAAAATAGCAGAAAACAGGCAGCTAGCACTGTGGCTCTTGTTAATAGGTTAGTCCAAGAAATCATATGAAAAGTACTCCAAAGTGTGGACAAAACACAAGAAAGTAGATAAAAGCAAGCATGGAACATCAAAAATTATGGATACATTTGCAATGTATCAGCGACACTCGCATTATCATTTGGCTCATCTAGAAGCAGGTTATCTAGAACATGGTCCCTCTTTTCTTGCTTGAGAACAATTCTCAGATTACGATACTAGTTGGTGAAATTAGTTCCATTAAGCTTATCTTTCTCTAGGATAGTTCTCAATGCAAAACTGGATATCTGAGGGAGAGTGCTACTGGGTGCCATTGATCTACAATAGAAAATATACAAAACACTTAAGACATGTATCCATAAAAGAGCAAGCATATTAAACATTTTAATACTTATGCTCCCACTAGAACCAACATCCCTCCGATGGTTGCTAAGTGATTCAGTATCCTAAATAAGCAAGCCGACTAGTGAGCTTTAGCATCACCGCTAGTCGTCAAGTGATAGTAGGCAACTACTTGCCAATCACATCGCATACGACTCCTGTTGGTCGGGTGGCATCACATGCCCCGGCTCCCGACCGACCTCTCCCCGAGTCCCACAACCGTTGTGATAGACCCATCTAGCTTACCAAGTGCTTCCGCTGTAAGAGTTCGACTAAAACCCACCTAGTCGGAAAGAATTGATAGAACCTCAATTTTATGAGCCTACTACCAAGAATGTCTGACTTGTGATGGTGCAACACTGGCGGGGAGACCGACTATATCTTCTTTGAGGGATTATATTCTACCAACTATCTAACAGAGCTAAGACAGAGACATAAACATAACACAAAATAAAGCAATTATAATGTGAAATGGTATGGCTCTTTTCATGGCGATGTCCATCTCCACAAAGTTTGTAAGTTGACTCGTGCCACCTTAAAACATGTAGCCAACTTGTACATCGACTTGCATGCCATCCGGGTTCTCCAAACAGCTACACTAGCTAGTAAAGTAAATTACATGGAGAATCAGACACGTAGGTCATTATACAATAAAATGATAACACCTAGGCTCTGATGGCTCAGTGTACGGCGCCAGAGAAGTGTTGATGTAGAGCTCGTTGGGAACCCCAGGAGGAAGGTATGATGAGCACAGCAGCAAGTTTCCCTCAGTTATGAAACCAAGGTTTAATCGAACCAGTAGGAGCAAGGAAACACCCCAAAGGTGTTACTAGCTGAGCTTTAGCAGGGCGCACTACCGGTCCTAGTAGCAACGTGGAGACATGCACAGCACAACCACGGAACTTTGTCACAAACTTGCGATGAGGTTGTCAATCTCACCGTGTTTTGCTGAAAACAAAGGATTAAACATATCGAATGGAAAGAAGTGAAAGTTTGCAGAAAGTAAACACAAAGCAATAAACAGTTTGTAGATTGTATGTAAAGAGAAAGGATCGGGATCCATAGTTCACTAGAGGTGGCTCTCCTTAGGATAGATAACATGCTGGGTGAACAAATTACAGTGGGGCAATTGACAAACATCGAGAAAGCAATACATGCATATACTAATCATCTCGACTCCTTTGAGACTTGATTGGGCATTACAACATTATACATAGACCGCCATCCAACTGCATCTATGACTAATAATCCACCTTCAGGTTATCATCCGAACCCCCTCCAGTATTAAGTTGCAAGCAGCATATTATTGCTTTACGAATTGCGTGTAAAGTAGACAATACGATTGTTCTATGAACAAAAGATTGTTGTTTTCTCCCTAGTAGCAACAGCACATCTAGTACCTTAGAGATTTCTGTCACTTCCCCAGATTACCAGAGGCATGAACCCACTATCGAGCATAAATACTAACTCTTGGAGTTCCTAGCATCTACTTGGCCAAGATAGCTACTAACAACGAAAAGCATGCAAGATCACACATAACAAAGACATGATAGAATCAATAATCAATCTGAAATAGCATCTCAATATCCATTGGATCCCCGCAAACACAACATGCAGAATTACAAATAGATGATCTTGATCATGAACGGAGCTCACAAGATCTAGACATGAAAGCACAAAGGAGGAGAACCAGCCATCTAGCTACTACATGGATCTGTAGTCCAAGGATGAACTACTCACGCATCACACCGGAGGCTTGCATGGTGATGATGAAGGCCTCCAGGGTGAATTCCCCTCTCCGGCAGGGTGTCGAGAAGAGCTTCAGATCCCTCCCGATCTAGGGATGGAGATGACGGCGGCTACAGACTCTTTTGTGGATTTTTGATCAGGCACTTAGTGGTTTTGTCCCGAGGGCAATATATAGGCCGGAGGGGAGGCCGAGGGGGTGCCCGGGCTAGCTACACCACCCCCTGGTGCGGGCCAAGCCTGGCCGCGCGACTAGGTGGTGTGGCTGCCCTCTGGCCCCTCTCCGTCTCGTATTCTGGCATCTGATGACTTCCGGAAAAATAGACACTTTGGCTTTTGTCCCATCCAATTCCGAGAATATTCATTTTCTGACTTTCCTAGAACCAAAAACAGCAGAAAACAGGCAGCTGGCACTGTGGCTCTTGTTAATAGGTTAGTCCAAGAAATCGTATGAAAATTACTCCAAAGTTGGAACAAAACACAAGAAAGTGGATAAAACTAAGCATGGAACATCAAAAATTATAGATACATTTGCAATGTATCAGGCTCTAGCCGACTGACAAAAACCGTGATACGCAGATCACGTATGGATTACACACATCACATGCACATAAGCCATACCATTCATAACATCATACTACAAACAAGTTATGCATAGATATGATAACTACCAGCGTTGTGAAACTCGTAATGACATCTAAGGCGCTACGACAGGGCGAAGCCGGTGGCCCCACTAGCCGGATAGTGGTGGGGATCAAAGGGGCAGCGCTTATCGTGGCTGCGGGCAGCGCTCGGCGTTTTTTCCAAAAACGCAGATCTCATCTACATTCGGAACATGGATTTCTTCATCGGATAAAACAATTTTATCCAAATCTGATTCGTACTCTGATTCGATCAAATTCTTTGATCTTTGATCACCACATATGGATTTACGTGTCACAGTCTACCCCGATGGCAGAAGCCGGCCGGTAGGGGTATGTCGTTCCACGACCTCAGCAGTAGGATCACGGAAAACAGATCATCCATCTCCCCGAGTACGGTTGATCCAATCAACATTGTACAAAACTGATCTATCTCATAGATCGACCACCAAAATAGCAAACAGATCTAATCTAATGCCTACCGCATATCACATATGTGAGATCTCGAGCCTAAAACCAGAAGCTAATGCTCTGATACCACTATAGGGCCACACAGAGATAAACAAAACTTTTCTCCTCTGCGGTGCTCCCAAGATCTAGCTCAGGTGAGAGGCCACGAGATTTACCACTAGACACGCAAGTGCGGATTATTGATGAAGCGTGTTAGTTGATGCCATGTCAAAAGATCCCGCGTACAACACATCCAGATCCCCACGAACTCCTTCGTCTCCAGTGCCACATGTGCAATGCCTCTACCGATATCCACACGTATAGGGAGGAGCTTCAGGCAGAGGACTGCTAGATCCTGTCTAGCCCGAAATGGGAGTGAAGAAAGTGATGGCTAGGTCAGGGACTATCCCTTGTCACTCCACTTATATACACTCCTAGCTAGGCTCAATGCTTGAGACCCATCTAGGCCATATCCCAATCTCCATATGGATTGAATTCACATGGGCCCCTTACCCTTAAGTGTGTGACCCTGTAGGTTCATGTACACCTGGACACGAGATGAGTCACCACTCTGAGTTGATAGCTAGTAGTAGCCTATATAAAGATGTGCCAACTCCCAAGTGCCGTAAAGTCAGAAGTCAACCCTTTCTCAATGTGACTTTCGTCCAAGTCCATTTGCCCCATGATATATCTTGTCAAGCTATAAGCGAGTAGTTTTCATCCCTTTAATATCTTGACTCTCTCTTCGCGTTCCATGATATATGATTCACTGGACTAGCACTTAGTCTGACTCCTTGGTTAACACTTAACTAAGTCACGCGTAGCCATGCTTCCAAATCATATCACACTATAGGAATATATCTCCACTACGAAGGGGCAAATACCATCTTGGTAATCCATGTCACGCAACTTGATTCACAACCAGCCCGAACTGTACCTTTATAACAGCCCATTTACGAAACAACGTTTGATAGAGCCTAAGTTGGAGATCCACAACTCGAATCATGCGATCACCTCAGGTCAAAGGATTCCATTGCTTGAGATTGCAAATGACAACATGCTCGTTGCATCTCAACTGTGGGTCAGTCCGATGTGCTGAACTCTTTAGCCGAATCAGTGTAAGTCAGAATAGCATCACCATGCCCATGACAAGTGGGACCTAGTCACCAGTCGATTTTCACATTGGTCTAAGTTGTGTGTCCAGCACAACCTCAATGACCAAGGACATCTAGTATGAACAATCATGAATATAAAGTTCCACAACTGAATCACATATTCAATGATATATATCTGATGTTCATACTAAGACAACTTAATAACTTTATGAATACATTGGGGAATATCATCATACACGATTGCCTATAGGGCATATTCCCAACAATGATTTTATTAAAAACCACTCAACCAAGGATAGAAGATAATGCTCTAAGAGCTTGCATAAACTGATAAAAGACAAAATACGCTCCCAAACTGAAGTCCATAACTAGATGCGTATGATAAACTAAAAATCATAAAAGACTAGATGAAACTTCCCCAAGCTTAGATTGTTGTTGCATGTTGTTATTTTTTCCTCCCTTCTTGGATGCATGAGCATCATAGTGCATCTCAAGATTTTTGATGATGCTCATCATGAGGTTGTAAGCCTGTTGGAATTAAGTAGTGGATCAAGAAAGATCTTCCCTGAGTTTTTTTCCAACCTTCTCCTTGCAAGGTTTCCACTCTAGGCTTGGTCATTTCTGATTCTTCTTGGGAAGGTGCCTAGCCCATTCTCTAGGAAGATCTTTATTCGGGACAGGCTTATACTCCCTGCGATTAAGATTTAAAATAGGGGTTCTAGAAGCAACGACATTTCTTGGACCTTTCCACCAGTACTCATGTGTGTCGTCCTTCTGATCTCCATGGTGGGCGCTTCCACCCTTACAACAACAAGACGAACACGAGAAGGGCAGAACATGTTTATGGTCCTCATCTTATTCATCTTCATCTTCTTCCTCTTCCACTTCTACGTCTGATGGGACATATTCCTCCTCATTTTTTCATCCTTCTTGTTCCTTTTCCATGGTGATGTGGAGTTGAGCCCTTTAGCTTCATCATCATCATATTGTTAGGAGGATCATTGAGTAGGAGTCCCATGAAAGCATGGCGGAGGTTTTATGGAGAGAAATATAAAAGACAGAAGCTAGAAAACACTGTTCACCTCAAAAAGACTTGATGTGATATTAGATTGGTAGAGAGAGGTATATTGTGAAGGTTTTTAGGGTAAGACAAAGAGTCTGAGTCCAAACAGGGGCAAAATGGGTCCTGGAAGGCCAAAAGTTCCTAGGTGGCGTGGCACCTTGTCTCTTTCCTCCCTTGAGACTCTGTTTTGCTGAACCTTTTTGTGATGCGTCTTATTCCAAAATAATAACTATCCTAGAATCTCACTATATTTCGAGATGATTAGGAACCTCAAATTTACCTTATATTTATTTTGGAATTTTGGTAAGGGATATTTCATGGAGATCACATCTTCCGGGATTCTGGGGATTTAACTCCTCCACATGTATAATGGATTTTTGACCTGCAATATAATGTTTAAGACATTGTCCATTAACCACACGAGGTTTACCTTTAACATCTTCTTGGATTCTGATGTATCTTGAACGATAAACCTCATGTATCACTAATGGAATCTGCCATTTTGATGCTAACTTTCCTACAGAAAACTTGAAACGAGAGTTGAATAATAATACTTGATCACCCACCTTAAAATATTTTCTTGTCATACCAAAATTTAACTTTTCCTTAAACAATCATGCACTCTCATAAGATTCATTCCTCCATTCATCCAATAAATTGAAATCAAGTATTCTATTTTCACCAGCAGTTTTAAATTCAAAATTAAGTTAATTAATAGCCCACCTAGATTTATGTTCTAACTCTGCTAGAAGATGACAAGCTTTACCATAAACCTTTTTATAAGTAGAACCCATTAGATTTTTAAAAGTAGTTATATAATCCCACATAGCATCATTGATTTTAGTTGGCCAATCAGACATAGACCTATTAATTATATGTTCCAAGATTAGTTTAATATCTCTATTATTTAATTCAACTTGTCCACTAGTTTTGGGGTGAGATGGAGATGCAACTCTATGATTAACACAATACTTAGCTACATCCTAAGAACACCATGCAAGAAGCTAGAACCACCATCTATATTTATAAATCTAGGTACTCCAAACATGAAAAATATTATCTCCTTATGCATCTTCATTGCTGTAGCATGATCTGCACTCTTGGTTGGAATTGCTTCCACCCATTTAGTTACAAATCCACTTCAACCAAAATCTGTGTATATTCTACTTTTTATGGTGGGAATGGTCCCATGAAGTCAAATCCCCACACATCAAAAGGATAAAGAGGCAGAGAGTAATCCATAGGCATTTCATTTATTTTACCAATATTTCTTGTTCTTTGGCATTTATCATAAGATTTGAAAAATCCAGTACAATTTTTAAATAAAGTAGGCCAATAAAAGCTAGATTGTAATACATTTGCAGTGATGCGTTGCCCTGCATGGTGTCGTCCATAAGGGATGTCACGACAATCCCTTATGATGTCCTGTTGCTTAAATTCATGCACACAATGTCTAATGATATGGTCAACACTTTTATTATAAAAGAATGGATCATCCTGAAACTAATGTCTAACTTCATAAAAGAATTTCTTTCTTTGTTGATAATTAAAGCGTGTTGGCATTAATTTTCTAGCAATGAAGTTTTCATAGTCAACAAACCAAGGTGATGCAACTCTAGCACTAGACACATTAATATTTGCATTTTGGTCATTAGCAAAACTATCATTAATAGGAATAGGATCTGAGAAAATGTTTTCCATTCTATATAAATGATCAGCTACAAGGTTATCTTCTCCTTTCCTATAAACAATATGTAGATCAAATTCTTGGAGTAAAAGAACCCATCTTGTTAATCTAGGATTATCATATTTCTTATTCATAAGATATTTAATAGCAGAATGATCATAGTGCATTGTGACTTTAAAACCAAAAATGTAAGGTCTAAACTTATCACATGCAAATATCACTACCAATTTTTTCAGTAGTAGCATGATTTTTTGAGCACCATCAAGTGTCTTGATAGCATAATAAATAACAATTAACTTTTTTCTACTCTTCAGCCTAAAACAACACCTACTAAATAGGCACTAGCACCACACATAATTTCAAAAGGTAAATTCCAATCAGGAGGTTGAATTATAGGAGCACTTATTAAAGCATTCTTTAATACATTGAGGACTCTACACAATTATCATTCAAAGAGAATAATACATCCTTTTGCAAAAGATTAGTTAGAAGTTTTGATATCTTAGAGAAATATTTAATAAGCCTTCTATAAAAACCTACAGGACCAACGAAGCTTCTTATACCTCTTATATCTCTAGGATATGGTAGCTTCTCTATAGCTTCTATTTTATCACAGTCCACTTCTATTCCTCTTCCTGAAATGTAGTGTCCAAGAACAACACCTTCTGTAACCATCAAGTTGCATTTCACCCAGTTTAGAACTAAGTGTTGGCCCTCACATGTTTGCAAAACTTTGTTAAGATTGAACAAACAATTATCGAACGAGGTACCATACACAAAAAATTCATCCATGAATACTTCCATAATTTATCAATATAATCAACAAATATAGCATTCATGCATATTTAAAATGTAGTAGGAGCATTGCATAGACCAAACGACATTATCCTATAGGCAAATGTACCAAATGAATAAGTAAAAGTTGTCTTTCCTTGATCATCCTTATGCACAAGAATTTGAGAGAAACCTGGAAAACCATATAGATAGCAGAAATGTGAATGCTTCGATAATCTTTCAAGCATTTGATCAATAAATAGCATAGGGCAGTGATCCTTACAAGTAGCTTTATTTAGTTTTGTATAATTGAACCTTAGATCCGGATTATGGATGTAGTATAATATCTTATTCTGTAGTATACCTAGGTTTATCGAACCATGGGAAACAATTGATGTATGGAAATAATAAGGCATGTCTACAAGACTTTGTTTACTTGTTTTACTTTATGTTTATCCGACCTTTCTAGTTTACTTTGAATCGTTTGTTGTTGCAATGGATGGAAATAGGCCAAGGTTGAACATTCACCTGCACATATATATGGGATAAAGATAATAATAAGCACATTCATGTGTGAAATGATCTAATATAAATAGGGTTGTGGGCAGCACAATTCCTACGTGCATTTTACATCATCAATATACTGACTTATATGATCTGTTTTGAATGATATTTGCCAGGATCTATCATTATTTATGCCTCTTTAGTTGATTTATGGGACTTTCCTAGAAAGTCCCTTTCATTGGTATTTAAATTCTAGGAGGCAGAAAACCTCCTTTTTCCAATTTTGTTGTTTCAGGGACCTTCTGGATGCCTAAAAATCAAAGGAAAAAAATGCTTGATTACTTTTTCATCAAGTGAAGGACCGTGGGCCAAAGAAGCACAATATGGGAGCCACGAGGCCTAAAAGGGACTAGGTGGCACGTCCTCCCTTGTTGGGCGTGCCACCCAGACTCATTTGTCCCATGAGTGTCGCCTCGGATCCGCGTTTCTACAGATGCTTCCATCTCGCTAGAAAACCTACTCCATACTTTTCCCACGATTTATAGAGGCGGCGGCGATGAAAGTCCTCTCCTACTCCGGGAGAGGGAAGATCCTGCAACACTAGAGCTCTGGTGAGGGGGGTATCGACACCATCATCATCACCACTCCTTGGCGTAGGTAGGCCTCTCCATCAACATCTCCATCATCACCATCTTCATCTCCAAGATCCACCTCTTCCCCCTCATAGTTTGCGATTGATTGAATCCCGAATATTGTTTAAGTGCTATCTGCATTTTTGTGATTGGCAACTTGTCTTTATTTGGTGGAGTTTTTATTTCAGATTGTGTTGTAATCCATATGACACCAATCCATATCTTCTTTGTCACTTATGGGTAGATACCCATGTTTCTGAGGGCATAGGATGAATTTTCTATGATTTCCATACAATATGCAATGAGTATTTGGTCAATGTTTTATGTGTTATGTGGTTCTATGATGGTTTTATGCGAACTTTGACTGCATATTACTTCACCTATATGGGCTCATAGGGCTACACTTCAATGCAATGATGAGGGTTGGAAGGGACGGAATGACAGTAACCGTTTTCCAATACTTTGAGTTACATTAGAGGGATTTCTATCGAGGACCAATGAACTAACTTCTATGGTGGGACATTTATGTCTTAATGATTCCTATATTTGCTCATGAAAATGGCTCTAGGAACCATCATAAGGGGTGTATTTTCTCATATCTATGGCTGCACCTAATTTAGGCTCCTCCCTAAATGAATGAAACTTGACAAGATATTCACCATGTTGTGTAGAAAAATAAATGCTAAGTAAAACCATGCCACCCTCGGGAACGTTTGTCACATATAAGTTCACACACACTTGAGCTTGTTCTCTTGCTGCATAGAGGATTGGGATTTCTCCCATTGAGAGCATTTACTTGTTGGTATTTACTTTCAGTACTTCATTTTACTGCAAACTACAAACCCAAAACACCAAATCCACTACACCCTTTTATTGTTTTACTTGTCAAATTTACTAACCAATACCTTGAGATCCTCATGGGTTTGACAACCTTTCTTATTGAAAAGTACTACAATTGATCTCTTGGGAGCCATCAAGACAGTTTTCCGGCGCCGTTGCCAAGAAGCGTCGCGCTATAGGTAAGTTGTTTGATAAGGAAACTTGAAAGCTATTTTTACTATTTACTATTTGTTTTATCATGGATTTCTTAGGCCATTAAGAGATGAAAATAACTCTATATGAATATGTTCATGTTGTTAAGAACAAGGTTGAAAAGCCTCCTGAACAAAAATTGGCGTATCAAATCCCTATTATTATTGCCAAAAAGGCTATCAAACTAACTTTTGCAGGGGATGGAAGCCAAACTGCTATGAGGCATTTACACGCCATTGAAGATCTATGTTTTCTATTTAAACTTGCAGGTATTCCTCATGATGAAGTGAAAAGGAAGTTATTATATTTATCTCTTGTTGGGAATGCTTGGATATGGTTTATATCTCTGGATGATAAATACCATCTTGACTGGGAATATTTGAGGAAGGATTTGTATCTCAAGTATTACACTCCTAAAGAAGCTTATTATGATCGTTGTCATATTTATGACTTTTATCCTCATGTTGGAGAAATTATTGCTCAATCTTGTGGGAGATTGAATGGACTCATTCGTAAGAATCCTTGTCATGGTATTCCTGAAAGCATTATATTAATCAACTTCTATGTGAGATTACCTCGGCAGCTTAGGAAGTTTCTGGATAATTCCTCTGAAGAAAGTTTCACTAATAGAACTCAAAAATAAGCATGAGACTTATTGGATACTATCGCTAAAAATACTAATTCTTGGGATCTTGATAAAGGTAATGAAACATGTGTAGATAATTTCTCTACTAATATATTGTTTAAAGAACTAAGTAACATGTTTGTCCTTGATCCTCATGTTTTAGTGGAAGTTACTAAATATTTTGCTAACCATCTTAATGTTCCTAAGAAAGGATTTGATGTTTATGTTAAGCCTTTTAAATACTCTACAGTTGTTCCTAAAGTAGTGAAACAAGTTTATCAAGTATCATCTACCAATCTTGAAGAATATGTTGATACTCCTCCATATCCAAGCAGAGTGAAGGAAAATTTACTCACTACTAATGCAAATAAGAGTGTTAGAATATCTAGTGAACCATGAACAAATTGAAGTTCAGCATCAAATTTTAGCCATCAAAGAGCTAAATGAAGAAACTCTATGTGATGTTTATTTATGTGAACATTCCACCAAGGTAATTCAAGGTAACACCACCAAAGTTGGTAAACCTATTATATCATGTGCTATTGGAACTTCATGCTAGCATGATCTATGTGATATTGGAGCAAGTATAAGTGTGATACCATATTCTCTATATCTTGAAATCAAGCCTAACATTGATCCCATACACATGAAAGAGACAGGTATAACTATCCAACTTGCTAATAAAGAGTATATTTGTCCACTAGGTATGGTTAGAGATGTTGAAGTATTAATAGGAAATATTAAATACCATGTAGATTTTATTGTTCTTGGTTGCTCCCAAGACTCATTTGTCCTATCATATTTGGTAGACCATTCTTACATACCGTGGGTGCGGAAATTAGTTAACCAAAAGAGAATCTATTCAGTAAATGTGCTGGTGAAATACTAGAATTTCACTTTTCAAAATTTACTGATAAGCATTGAGAAAAAGAAATTTCTTGAAAAGCTATCGTGGAAACTCTTGCTTATGTGTCAGTCGCTTTTTCATCGAACACGATGGAACAATATGTGCTTAATCAAGAGGATCCATTTAGTGATGAAGAGAAAGAAGCACTAGAACAAATACTATCTCAGCAACCACCACAACTACAGTTACATATTCCACCTGATGATCTAGGAGAACTACCCCCACCAAAAGAGGATCCTAGTTTTGAACTTAATGCCTGAAGATATGAAATATGCATTTCTTGATGACAAGAAAACATATCCTGTTATTATTTGGTGTTGTAGATGTAGTGATGTTGGTAGGATGGGTTGCATCATGCACGCTTTATCGTTCCATGGTGAAGTTAGCTAGCAGAGATGTCATGGAGGTCGAGATCTAAAGACTATCAATGGTGATTCAAGTCTTTGTGGTGATGAGGAATTGGCTTGGTTATTCGTTACTTATAGATACATTAGAAGTTCAAGTCTTACCTTTCAGGTTAAAGATCCAAGGTATGGCCTTAATTGGTTGTGCCTAACAATTTCCTTATTGAAGGCATTGTTTTGTGAGCGAGGACTTCCTCCTGGGTGAAAACCTAAGATCTATGATTAGGCGACGATGACGCTTTTGCATTGTTCCCTTCTTGGAGGTGTCGTTTTTGGAGGAGATAGACTTCTGGTGTTGTCTTGGTGGTGTTAATACTGCTGCTATAAGGAATAGATCACTATAGCGGGACTTTTCTTTTATTCTAATTCTTCTTTTTTGGGGTTGTGTGCTTCTGTAAGGGTTCTAGGGAAATGCATTTGTGGTAGAGGCTGGGTCTAATTGGTATCATTATAATATTAATATATGTGCTTTGTTGAAAAAAGAGGGACAAAAGTTGAAATTTGCTAGGCCCCTGCTTCGCTTGGGGTGACACGGGAAGCAAAGCCCAAGTGCCAAAAAAGCACCTCCTTCACCTTTTCCCTCCCCAACCACTGCCGCACCACGTCGTTGGGCTTAGGCTATGTGGGTTATGGTGGCGATATCGATGTGCAGCCTCGTACTTCTCCCACTAGAGTCTTGCTAGCTTCATCCGTGCATGTGAGCTAAGCATCCGGAGCGGCAGCCCTCGTTAGCAGAAGCGATGTCGATTTGGCTGGGATTATTCCCTAGAGGCAATCATGTATGATGTAATTACCAATGTATTCATAATTTTATTGAATTGTCCTTATATGTGAACATATGATATGTATCATTGAATAGGTGATTCAGTTGTAGAACTATATATCCATATTGTTCATACTAGATGTCCTTATCCTCGAGGTTGTGATGGACACACAACTTAGACTAATGTGAAAGTCTACTAATGACTCGGTTCCACTAGTCATGGGCATGGTGATGTTATTCCTACTTACATAGATTCGACTAAAGAGTTTAGCGAATCAGACTGACCCATATTGATATACAACGAGTAAGTAGTCATTTTTATGTCTTAATCAATATAATCCTTATACGTGAGGTTGTCGCACTATCTGAGGTGTGGGTCAACCGACTTAGGTTCTGTCAAATGTTGTTCCTTCATAGGGAAGTTATAAAGGAAGAGTTCGGATTTTCTAAGAATCAAGCTGCGTGATGTGGATAACTAAGATGGGATTTTGCCCCTCTGATTGGAGAGATATTATTTGGGACCTCTAGGATGATATGATTAGGAAAGCATGGCCATGCATGACTCAATTAAGTGTTAACTCGGGTGATCGACTAAGAGTTAGTCGGATGAATCACATATCACAGATCAAGAAGAGAGTTGAGCTAGTAAAGGGATGACGATGATTCACCTATAGCTCGACAAGGTATATCGTGAGGCAAAAGGGACTGATACGTTGGAAACGTATCTATAATTTTTGATGTTCCATGCTTGTTTTATATCTACTTTCTTATGTTTTGTCCACACTTTGGAGTATTTTTACACATTTTCTGGAACTAACCTATTAAGAAGATGCCAGAGTGCTAGTTGCCTGTTTTCTGCTGTTATTGGTTTCAGAAAAGCTAGTAAAGAAATATTCTCGGAATTGGACCAGACAAAAGCCAAAGTCAATATTTTACCCGAAGCAACACAGAGTCCGGAGGGGAGACGAAGAGGGGAACCAGGACGGCCACACCCTAGGGTGGCATGGCCAGCCCTAGGCATGCCGCCACCTGGTGTGGGCCCCCCTGGCACTCCACCGACCTTGCCCCTTCGCCTATAAAAGTCTCCCGGGACGAAAACCCTAAGTACCCGATCAAAATTCCAAGAAAGAGTCTGTAGCCACCGCCATCTCCATCCCTAGATGAGGAGGGATCTGAAGCTCTTCCCGGCACCCTGCCGAAGGGGAGATATCACCCTGGAGGCCTTCTTCATCACCATGCCTGCCTCTGGTGTGATGCGTGAGTAGTTCATCCCTGGACTACGGGTCCATGTAGTAGCTAGATGGTTGGTTCTCCTCCTTTGTGCCACCATGTTTAGATCTTGTGAGCTCCGTTCATGATCAAGATCATCTATTTGTAATCCTACATGTTGTGTTTGCGGGGATCCGATGGATATTGAGATGCTATTTCAGATTGATTATTGATTCTATCATGTCTATTTTATTTGTGATCTTGCATGCTTTTCGTTGTTAGTAGCTATCTTGGCCAAGTAGATGCTAGCAACTCCAAGAGAGAGTATTTATGCTCAATAGTGGGTTCATGCCTCTAGTAATCTGGGGAACTAACAGAAATCTCTAAGGTACTAGATGTGATGTTGCTAGTAGGGAGAACAATAATCCTTTGTTCATAGAACAGTCATATTGTTTACTTTACACACTTTGCTTAATGCAATTGTCTATTTCTTGTAACTTAATACTAGAGGGGGTTCGGATGATAACCAAAAGGTGGATTATTAGTCATAGATGCAGTTGGATTACGGTCTATGTATAATGTTGTAATGCCCAATCAAATCTTATAGGAGTCAAAATGATTAGTATATGCATGTATGCTTTCTCGGTGTCTGTCAATTGCCCCGCTGTAATTTGTTCACCCAACATGTCATCTATCTTAAGGAGAATCACCTCTAGTGAACTATGGACCCCGGTCCATTCTTTTACCATCAATCTACACGGTATTTACTGTTTACTGTTTACTTTCTGCAAGCAATTACTATCTTCCACACAATACGTTTAATCCTTTGTTTTCAGCAAAACCGGTGAGATTGACAACCTCACTGTAAGTTGGGGGCAAAGTTCTATGGTTGTGTTGTGCAGGATTCCAAGTTGGAAACAACACCTTGGAGGTGTTTCCTTGCTCCTACTGGTTCGATAACCTTGGTTTCATAACTGAGGGAAAACTTGCTGATGTGATCATCATACCTTCCTCTTGGGGTTCCCCAACGAGCTCCATAAAATTTGATCCATCAGGCACTTTTTCTGGCGCCGTTACCGGGGAGTCAAGGACATCTTCACAAGGGGAGTCCCTCATAACCAATCTCTTTACTTTGTTTTTTTGTTTTGGTTTGTTTATTTGTGCTTTGTTTGCTTGTTTCTTTATCAAAAACACACAAAAATAGTTGTACTAGTTTGCTTCTTTATATTAAAACACACAAAAATGACTACTCTTAAAAATACTAAGTTGTGTGACTTCACTAGCACCAACAACAATGATTTCATGTGCACACCTATTGCTCCACCTGTTCCTGAAGCTACTTTCTTTGAATTTAAACCTGCTTTGCTCAATCTTGTTATGAAAGAACAATTCTCTGGTGTTGGTACTGAAGATGCTGCTGCTCACCTTAATAACTTTGTTGAACTTTGTGAGATGCAAAAACATAGGGATATAGATGGAGATATTATTAAGCTTAAATTGTTTCCTTTCTCTTTGAGAGGAAAAGCCAAAGAATGGTTGTTATCCCTAACTAGAAATAGTATTGATTCTTGGACTTAATGCAAAGATGCTTTCATTGGAAAATACTATCCTCCTGCTAAGATTATATCTACGAGAAGTGAAATAATGAAATTTAAACAATCTGATAATGAACATGTTGCTCAAGCTTGAGAAAGAATGAAATCTTTGGTAAAGAATTGTCCCACTCATGGACTGACTGCTTGGATGATTATCCAAACCTTTTATGCAGGACTGAATTATTCTTCAAAAAATCTACTGGATTATGCTGCTGGAGGTACCTTTATGACCATTACTTTGGTTGCTGCAACAAAGCTTCTGGATAATATGATGGTTAACTATTCTGAATGGCACACTAAGAGGGCTCCACAAGGTAAGAAGGTAAATTCTGTTGAAGAAACTGTAGGGGTTCGTAGCATGGAAAACAAAAATTTTCTATCGCATACAAACAAACAAGCCAAGATCTATCTACTAGATTGTAGCAACGAGTCGATGTAGGAACTCACCCTCGAAGATTCCAAAGCGGTTAACGAGAGCAGATTCTCGTGGGTGATGTAGTCGTACTCTTTCCGATCTCAAGATCGCGTAGACGATCCTTCCGGCGCCACGTTCCGGCAGCGCTCCCGCAGTCGGTCACATGTTCGGTACTCGACGAAGACCTTCCTCTCCCTTGTTCCAGCAGGCAGCGGAGGTTGTAGCACTCTCCTCGCGATTCCGGCAGCACAACGGCGTGGTACCGGAAGTAGAGGGGAGATCCCGCAGGGCTTCGCCTTAAGCCGGTGCGAGTATGGTGGAGCTTATGAGAGAGGCTATTAGTGGTCTAGTAATTAGACACACCAATTAGAAGGCTCTAAACCAATTAGAAGGCTCTAAACCGCAGGCTAAAGCAATTAGAAGCTCTAAACCAAAACGGCTCTAAACCGGAGGTAGAAGATAGGAACTTGTGTGTTCTAGGAGGAGCCCTGCCCCTCCTTTTATGGGAGGGGGGTCTTGGCGCGCCAGGGGAGGGAGGGAGTCCCTCCCCAACTCGGCCTTGGGCTGGGCGCCGGCCTGGAGGAGTCCAACTCCTCCTCCAAGTTGATTCCAACTCCTCTTGCTTGTTTCCCACAGTTTCTTGTTTTAGCCGTTTGACTTTCAAACTGGACATTTGACTTTTCTGTTTTAGGATTCAATTTAATCCTATATTTGGGACAGCAAGAACACTTAGTACATGATGCAATCACTCCAATATGTAATGACACATTCATGTACCCCTTCCCCTCCGGAGTGCCGGACAATCCGGAACCTTCTAGAATATTCCCGATGAAAACACCGGAATCATTCCCGAACTCCGAAATGGGACTTTCCTTATATGAATCTTATTCTCCGGACCATTCCGGATCACCTCGTGATATCCCGGATCCCATCCGAGACTCCGAACAACATTCGGTCTCTTTCTCATAATACCATAACTACTCAAACAACGTCGAATCCTTAAGTGTGTCTCCCTACGGTTCGTGAATTATGCGGACATGATCGAGACACTTCTCCGAACAATAACCAATAGAGGAATCTGGAAATTCATATGGCTCCCACATATTTCTACGATTACTTTGCGATCGAATGAACCACTTACATACGATACCAATTTCCCTTTGTCTCACGATAGTTTACTTATCCGAGGTTATGATCGTCGGTATCTCTGCATACCTAGTTCAACCTCGTTACTGATAAGTACTCTTTTCTCGTTCCCGTGATATGTGATCCCTTGTGACCCAGTCACATGCTTGCAAGCTGATTGGATGACATTTCACCGAGAGGGCCCAGAGTATATCTATCCGTCATATGGATGGACAAATCCCACTCTTGATCCATGTGTTTCAACCAATACTTTCCGAACACTCAATGCCACTTTTATAGCCACCCTGTTACGGTGTGGTGTTTGATGTCATCAAAGCATCCATCCGGTAAAGGTGATATGCATGATCTCATGGTCGAAGGAATTAGGTTACTATGTATCAGAAAGCATATAGCAATTGAACTATTGAAATGACTTGATCTTTATGCTACGCTTATTTATAGGAGTATGTCCATCACATCATTCTCCTAATGATATGATCCTGTTGTTAATAACATCTCTATGTTCATGATCAGGAAACCATGATCATATATTAACCAACAAGCTAGTTTAACAAGAGGCTTTACTAGGGACTCTTATTTTAGTTTACAAATCACACAAGTATTAATGTTTCCGGTTAATACAATTATAGCATGGTATGTAAACATTTATCATAAGTGTGAAGACATGATAATAACCACTTTATTATTGCCTCTTGGGCATATCTCCAACAGTCTCCCACTTGCACTAGAGTCAATAATCTAGTTTCGAACCTTTGTGTATTCAACACCTATGGCTTTACGGTGTTGTATGTACACGATTGCTAGTGGTCAACTGATCTCCGGATCTGACACTTCCAGGTCCGTGTGTAATTGCATGTCTTTGCGTCTCTACGCATCACTCATTCTCTAATGAGATGGCTTTGTATAAATTTGGTCTTTCGGTGTGACCTTTAGCTCTTTGGGGTTAAAACATGTTGATAATATTGTCGCACAATATATCTTCATAGTATTATCCCACTGTGAACTACACCTAGTTTGATAACAAACTTCTTGACACAAATGCCCTCTTTTGCTGCTATAATAGCAGTCATATACTTAGCCTTTTGTTGTAGTATCTGTCACAATGTCTTAACTTTGGAAATCATCCAAATCCATTATGGAACTCACTTTCCATTATATTGTGCCACCCTTAGTTTAGATTGAGATAAACTTAATTTGTACTTTGTGACAAAGCTAGTATCAATGTAGTACTTTTACAATGAACTAACCATCTATTTGTCACTTCTACAAATATTATACTCTTAGTTCTTTCAGAAGATCATAAGAATATCCTTACTATTGTCCAATGATCATCTTACGAATCATTCTGGTATATGCTCACAACATTTAGAGCATAGGACATATCTGGATTTGTACATATCACAGTACGATTGATATAAATACTCTTTGTGATTTCATACATCAAGTATCAATCTATACTTGATTATTTGTGTCACTTTACCAAATGTCAATACACTTGAATATATCACCAACATTGAACTCATTCAATCCTTTCTGTGCGACAAGAACCTTTTCTTGTAGTTTCTATATTGAACTCATTCAATATCTTGTCTATGTACTTCTGGCACAACCATATTAGCGTCTATTGATGCCAAATATTTGGGTTTTGCCTAAGTCTTTCATCGGGATGAAATTCTTAATATGTGTTAATAAAAGATACATTATTTCCAATCAACAATATGTCTTCCACATAATGTATTAGAAACATGTCTTAGCGCTCCCACTTAATTTCTTGCAAATGCAAGCATCTTCATTGTCTCTGATGAAATTAAACCCTTTTAACAGTTTCATCATAGTGAAGATTCCAACTCCGCTATGCTCACTCTAACCATTGAAGTTTGCATATGCTTTTAGCATCCTTTGAATTAACAAAACCCTATGGACCGTGTTATGCACATGTCCTAGGTAACGATTCTATTAGAAGAACTTGTTTTGTTTATTCAACTACCATATAACAAATTATATGTAGTGGTTGCTACATTAATCCGTCTAGACTAAATATCACTATGAAAGATCAAATCTTGTCATAATCAACCTTTGAACATTGTTGTGAACTCTTTCCCAACATGTCGACTATTTCATAGATGTGAAACATCCATGTCTATTTCTTTATAGATCCAGATACAACTATAGGGTCTTACACCTTTCTCGAGGGTCCTTCAAGTTCAAAACTTGATTTCTCGTGTATGGAACTATCATGGATTTTATGGCTTCAAGCCATTTTACGGAGTCAGGGCCCATCATCGCTTCTCTGCATGTAGTCGGTTCATTATTCTCAAATAATGATTCAACCCTCAAATCTTGGTATTTGATTGTTCATCCGACCTACTTGTTTCAATAGGAACTTGGATCTCCGTGACCACAACCTTTGAGGTACGTGAACCATGAGCATTGTTGCTGCCTCCGAAACACTTTTCGGTGCTGCGCAACTCTGCACATATAGCTAAGGTTCTTTTAACCTTATCAAAGTTTCTATTGTCCTCCCACTTAACATTTCACGAAAAATTCCTTCTCAAAGAAACTTGACGTTTTAAGTGACAAACACTTTTGTCTCCGATGTTATGGAGGAGTACTTAACAGTTATTTGAAATAACATACAAAGACAGGTTCATCCGACTTTGGTTGCACACATCTTTCTTATGCATAGCATACCAATGTTTAAGAAAGGACAACTTGGGTTTTATCCCAAACCATAACCTTATATGGTGTCATTTCAACGGATTATGATGGAGCTCTTTTCAATGGAAAAACGGTAATCTCTAAAGCTTTTAATCTTTAAAATACAATGGCAGTTTTATGAATTACACCTTTCGATCTTACCATGTCAAACAAGGTTTAATTACATATCTCGAACGCTCCATACTCTTATGGTGTTTCGGGAAAATGCAAATCCACGGAACGATTCCTTAAATCTTAGGTATTATGCTAAACTTGTAACTCAAATATCTTCCTTTATGATCTTATCATAAACTATTTATATTCTTGTTACAATGATCTTGCACTTCATCTTGAAAGTCTTTGAACTTTTCAAGTGTTTCATACTTTATCCTTATTAAGTAAATATTCATATATTCACTCAAATTTTTCGGAGAAAGCATATGAAGTTGAAATCCATCGCTCTTGACTACACATAATGGAGTTCGTACAACAATATGCACAAGTTCCAATAAGCTAGTCTTTCGTTCCCTTTTTGGCCTATGAACGAAGTTTTAATTATCTCTAGGAAAGTTTTACAAACGTCATCTGATCAAAAATCAAAAGACTCCAAAATTCCATCCACATGGAGTTTCTTCATGTTTTCTTTCCAATATAATTTAAACGGCGATGTCACTTCCTAAGTGATCTTTCAATCAATTTGTCTTTCGACAATTTTAGCACTAGTTTTATGGATGTGATTTCTCCAACGAGATTTGTGAATCATCCATCTTTTATGGATTACGGCAATTATTTGAACAACCCTTTTGTTCTCATAATACCTGATAAAACAAATCTTTGAAGGCAAGTTTTGATGTTTAATGAGCAACACAATAACCCTTTATTTGTTCTCGATGAACATCATCACATATTCTTTTGCTAGTTACTTAGGCCATTGTAGTTCATGAATTGTGTTGTTTCGTATGACGATTCACACCAACAAATTCAGTATCAAATACTTGAGAACCACATTGTTTAATAAGCAAAGAATATAGCCATAACATGTATATCATCTATATACTTAAACTGAACAATTCTAGTCTTTTCTTTTCTGCCATATATTTATGAGATTCTCTTTCAATATTTCCTTTTCTATTTGAAAGAATCTATCAATATCAATAGTGGAGTCATACATATGACATATAGTCCAAAGCGTGTATAATTAAATACCAATGTCTTTGGACTTGCACTTTGAAGTAGATCACCATCATCAAATATTTGGTGTTCTTTCAAATTCCTTTCTTTAGTAATCTCTTGGTGTAGTAAACATTTTACCTACATCAAATATTCACCCTTATCATGGAATCGTCCATGATCAAGCTACTTTTAGCTTATAACGATGAATTATGAGTATAATGTTGCTATCCAAAACCTTTTGGAAGATTAGGACAACAAGTGTCTCCAACCTTTTTGCAAATTCTCATCAAATATGAGAACATGACTTTTGCCATATTATACTCTATCATGTTGCAACCAAAACTTCGTTTCAGATATCACAATATCTTCCACACATCATGGTTTCTTAAACAACTCTTTCAGATCCTAGATAACCTTGATATTAAGGGAATCCTTTGAATATCAAGAATCATGGATACAAACATGATACTTATATACTAACACTTGGAATTGTTACTCTTGATTTAATACTAATTATTAAACTTCATGGAGTAACCGGAACTTACTGAAAGTTTTGCAATAGGACTTTTAAACTTTAGATTAACACTTAAAACAATACGATACCAGTTCATAAAGTATCTAACCAGAATTCTATAGTTCTATCATCTCAATTATAACTAAGCGCAAGGTGGTAAACGGATGCCAATGACTACAACAACTATGCAAATTCACTTTGATTTAGTTTATGATAAATTGAGTTCTAATTAATAATTAAATTAATCTAGGTGAACTCCCACTCAAAACAATATCCCTCACATTGTTTTAGTGATCACACGAACCAAATCCACCACATCAAAACCGATCATCACGAGAGTTGATATAGTTTCAATGGCGAACAATCGACATGTTCATCATATCTACTATATGATTCATGCTTTACCTTTCGGTGATCCGTGTTCCTGAGGCCATGTCTGTACATGCTAGGCTCGTCAAGATCAAACCTTAGCTACCGCATAAGCAAATCTGGCTTGCTTACGTTGTATTCACCCGCGGAATCAAAGACACCCGATCATCACGTGGTGCTTCGAAGCAGCAAGCTTTGGCAACGGTGCATACTAAGGGTGAACACTTTAGAACTTGAAATTTATGTGCATGAGGGATCATCTTATAATGCTACCGTCGTCTACTAAGCAATACAAGATGCATAAAGGATTAACATCACATGCAATTCATAATATGTGATATGATATGGCCTTTCTTCTTTGTGCTTCCGATCTCCATCTTCAAGCATGAACATGATCTCCATCATCACCGGCATAGCATCAAGGTCAATGATGCTGCTCCATGGTTGTCGTCCACCGGCTTCAACTATTACAACTACTTTGAATAGACACGCGGGTCTTAACATAAATTAAAGACAACCATATGGCTCCTGCCGGTTGCCAACTTACAATAAGGAACATTGCATACATCAAATATAATCACAATCATGGCCATATCACATCACTGCACACCCCTGCAAAACAAAGTTAGACGCCTCTACTTTCTTTGCATATTTTACGTGGCTTGGGGCTTTCAATAAGTGTCGTTCTAACTTACGAACAAGAACCACAACATTGATACTAGCATTGTTGATTACCCGTTGTAAATTGGATCTTAACTATGCTAGGAGAAACAGGCACCCGCAAAGCCACTTATGCAATACAAGTTGCATGTCAAACGTGGAGCAAGTCTCATGAACGATGTCATGTAAGGTTAGCCCGGGCCGCTTCATCCCAACATACCGCAAGATGCAAAGTACACAAAAAGCAATCGACAATAAAAGCATCAACGCCCACAATGACCATTGTGTTCTACTCGTGCAACAGATCTACATATAGACACGGCTCTGATACCACTGTAGGGGTTCGTAGCATGGAAAACAAAAATTTTCTATCGCATACAAACAAACAAGCCAAGATCTATCTACTAGATTGTAGCAACGAGTCGATGTAGGAACTCACCCTCGAAGATTCCAAAGCGGTTAACGAGAGCAGATTCTCGTGGGTGATGTAGTCGTACTCTTTCCGATCTCAAGATCGCGTAGACGATCCTTCCGGCGCCACGTTCCGGCAGCGCTCCCGCAGTCGGTCACACGTTCGGTACTCGACGAAGACCTTCCTCTCCCTTGTTCCAGCAGGCAGCGGAGGTTGTAGCACTCTCCTCGCGATTCCGGCAGCACAACGGCGTGGTACCGGAAGTAGAGGGGAGATCCCGCAGGGCTTCGCCTTAAGCCGGTGCGAGTATGGTGGAGCTTATGAGAGAGGCTATTAGTGGTCTAGTAATTAGACACACCAATTAGAAGGCTCTAAACCAATTAGAAGGCTCTAAACCGCAGGCTAAAGCAATTAGAAGCTCTAAACCAAAACGGCTCTAAACTGGAGGTAGAAGATAGGAACTTGTGTGTTCTAGGAGGAGCCCTGCCCCTCCTTTTATGGGAGGGGGGTCTTGGCGCGCCAGGGGAGGGAGGGAGTCCCTCCCCAACTCGGCCTTGGGCTGGGCGCCGGCCTGGAGGAGTCCAACTCCTCCTCCAAGTTGATTCCAACTCCTCTTGCTTGTTTCCCACAGTTTCTTGTTTTAGCCGTTTGACTTTCAAACTGGACATTTGACTTTTCTGTTTTAGGATTCAATTTAATCCTATATTTGGGACAGCAAGAACACTTAGTACATGATGCAATCACTCCAATATGTAATGACACATTCATGTACCCCTTCCCCTCCGGAGTGCCGGACAATCCGGAACCTTCTAGAATATTCCCGATGAAAACACCGGAATCATTCCCGAACTCCGAAATGGGACTTTCCTTATATGAATCTTATTCTCCGGACCATTCCGGATCACCTCGTGATATCCCGGATCCCATCCGAGACTCCGAACAACATTCGGTCTCTTTCTCATAATACCATAACTACTCAAACAACGTCGAATCCTTAAGTGTGTCTCCCTACGGTTCGTGAATTATGCGGACATGATCGAGACACTTCTCCGAACAATAACCAATAGAGGAATCTGGAAATTCATATGGCTCCCACATATTTCTACGATTACTTTGCGATCGAATGAACCACTTACATACGATACCAATTTCCCTTTGTCTCACGATAGTTTACTTATCCGAGGTTATGATCGTCGGTATCTCTGCATACCTAGTTCAACCTCGTTACTGATAAGTACTCTTTTCTCGTTCCCGTGATATGTGATCCCTTGTGACCCAGTCACATGCTTGCAAGCTGATTGGATGACATTTCACCGAGAGGGCCCAGAGTATATCTATCCGTCATATGGATGGACAAATCCCACTCTTGATCCATGTGTTTCAACCAATACTTTCCGAACACTCAATGCCACTTTTATAGCCACCCTGTTACGGTGTGGTGTTTGATGTCATCAAAGCATCCATCCGGTAAAGGTGATATGCATGATCTCATGGTCGAAGGAATTAGGTTACTATGTATCAGAAAGCATATAGCAATTGAACTATTGAAATGACTTGATCTTTATGCTACGCTTATTTATAGGAGTATGTCCATCACATCATTCTCCTAATGATATGATCCTGTTGTTAATAACATCTCTATGTTCATGATCAGGAAACCATGATCATATATTAACCAACAAGCTAGTTTAACAAGAGGCTTTACTAGGGACTCTTATTTTAGTTTACAAATCACACAAGTATTAATGTTTCCGGTTAATACAATTATAGCATGGTATGTAAACATTTATCATAAGTGTGAAGACATGATAATAACCACTTTATTATTGCCTCTTGGGCATATCTCCAACAGAAACCTCCTCCTTGAGTGATAAAATTGATGTTATTATGTCTATGCTTGTTAATTGGAAAGCTCATATTGATCCAAATCATGTTCCCTTAGCTTCTTTGGTTGCTCAAGAACAGCAAGTTGATGTGAACTTTATTAGAAATAACAATTTTAGCAACAATGCCTACAGGAATAATTTTGGTAATAATAATTATAGGCCATATCCTCCAAATAATGGTAATGCTTATGGAAATTCCCACAACAATAATAGAAGTTCACCCTCTGAACTTGAAGTCATGCTTAAAGATTTTATTAGTAAACAAACTACCTTCAATAAAACTATTGAGGAAAAACTCTCTAATGCTGAAAGAAATATAGCATCATTGTCTGAAGCACAATCTTTGAATAAAATGGCTGCTAAAACAGAAACTATTGAAAATCCCTTTGCTGCTTCTAATGTCATACAAGTTAGAATTGATGAAAATGTTAGACTGTTAGCTGAATTGCATGCTAAGTGGGAAAGAGAAGATGAAATTGCTAGAAATAGTAGTATTTGTACTATCACCACCACTAATGTTGATGCTAGCAAACCACATGAAGCCCCCATTCCTTCTGCAACAATGCCTAAAACCAATGGAACTTTCTCTAACAAAAATGCTAAAATTCTTCGAAATATGGGAAGCAATAGCTCTACTACTTTAGATGTTAATTATTATTTTGATCTTGATGGTTGCAATATCTCTGAAGTAATTATGTTCCTATAAAAGCTTGCTAAAATTCCTAATGCTAGTGCTATGAATATGGCCTTTACAAAACACATTACTGATGCTCTCATAAAAACTAAAGAAGAACATATGAAACATAAAGCTTCTATTCCTATGAAATTAGAAGATGGTTGGGAACCCATCATTAATATGAAAGTGCATAATTTTAATCTCAAAGCTTTATGTGATCTTGATAGTAGTGTTTCTATTACGCCTAGAAAGATTAATGAAATGCTTGATTTGCCACCATTGGAAGATTGTTATTTAAATGTACAACTTGATGATAATCCTAAAAATAAACTCATGGGGAGTGTTAATGATGCTCTTATTATGGTTAACAATGCCTATGTCCCTGTTGATTTCTATGTTTTGGATGTTGAATGCAATGCTTCTTGTCCTATTTTTTTGGGAAGACCTTTTCTTAGAACTGTTGGTGCCATTATTGATATGAAAGAAGGCACCATTAAATATCAATTCCCACTCAAGAAAGGTATAGAACACTTCCCTAAGAAGAGAGAGAAGATTCCTTTTGCCTCTCCTGTTAAAACAAAATTTGCTCTTAATTCTTCTTCATTTGAGAATACTTGATTCTTTTCTTGGTTCTTATGCCTAGCTCAAAGGCGTTAAAGAAAAGCACTTATTGGGAGATAATCCAAATTTCGTTAGGAATCTTTTATTGATACTTGGAAGTTATTGCTTCAGTAATAACCTCTCCTTATCCTTTTTATGTGGTTTTTGTGCCAAGAGTAACCTCTGATGAGAGAGAAGTAAGATTTGGGAAAGTTGTTGTCCCGAAACAGATTTTTGTGCTTCGTTGTAAAATTTCGTGAAAAATCTCTGTATGTAGGATTGATCTGTAATTTTTGTTGCATCTGCCCCAGGTTCTTATCCAACTTTTGTTAGTTCAACACTTTTCGATTTGAGCAACATAAGGTCTTCGAAAAAATAGGTTTTTACCTGCTAGTCTGTTTTGACAGATCTTTGCCATTATTTGCATTTGCTTCTTAATCTCTTTCTCTTTGAGTTCTCTTTGATCACTTGAACTTTTTAAAGGAAGTGCTACAGTAGCTTGTGTTTTAATGGAAGTTTTACTTGTGTTGGAACTAAACCAAAAAGACTTATTATCTTGAGTACACTAATGTTGCTAATGAAGATTGTGTTAAGTTTTGTATGAAGGAAATTTTAAAGTGTAGGGAAGAACAATGTGATAAGATGAAGTATGGACAAAAGCTGAAGCTTGCGGATGCCACGCGTGTCACCCCAAAAAATATTCAAGAAGTACAAGTGTCAAAGCTTGGGGATGCCCAAGGCATCCCCTTCTTCATCAATAAAAATCTCAGGTTTCTTCCAAACACTTTGTTTTTATTATTTCATGCACAATTGTGTTGTTCTTGGAGCGTCTTCGTTTTGTTTTTAGTTTTCATTTGCTTAGTTTGCTTGAATAAATTGGTTGGACCCCTGCATTCATATATAGTTTCAAATAGGTTGATTTGGATTGGAAAAGAGTAGGAAAGTTCATCCTTATAAGTGGTATAAAAAGGAGCTTGTTTTCAACTGTGACTTAGACTTTATCATGTCATGCTTGATATTGTTTTGACTTTATGCTTAGTGATTATTGCTGTAGCATGACTTGTTACAAACAATTGAGATTGCTTAATGTGCCTTGAAATAATCATGCGTTGTTTTACCATGTAAAAGCATAATATTGTGGTATTCTCCTTTAATGCTTTATTTGGGTTGACTTGGCGCATGCTCACACCATGTTAAGACTATACCAAGTCACCATAGCCTCTATGATCATTCAGTTTTTGACATGTAATATCACTTTATGCTTTAATTAATAATGTTTTGTCGCTTTGCATGATTATGGCCATTATTGCTCTCTTAGTTGGTCGCTCCCAGTCTTTTGCTAGCCTCCATACCAAGTATGAGTTCCACTCATGCATCCAACTCCAAATAAAACCAAGTTATTCCAAAGAGTCCACCATACCTACCTATTAGCATTTGTTATTCCAAGTATATTCATGTTTTTATCTACCTTCCGAATTAAACTTGTTATGAGAAAATTAGTGATTAAAGCTCTCACAAACTTGATGGCACACTTTACTTTTCTTGCACTTAATAAACTTGAACCATTGTGCCCATCTATGTTGCGTATGTGCTTGCGCTTTATAAGTTGTGAATTAGCAGAACCATGTTACCATGGGGAACTCTTTCAACATTGCACTTTATTTAGTTGAAATCATGTTCTTTTTGTTATGGATCCCGGCGGTGTGAAATAAGGGGGGAGCTTGTAAGATCATGGAGTTTGTATATGTGTTAGAGAAACGCCTGGGCCGCTAGCCTAAGCCATGCCTAATCATGGTAGAAACTTGCAGCATAACCATAATGAGCAATCTATGAAGCATCCTTAATAAAAACCTATGCAAATAGAAAATAAAAAGATCACTGAGATGCTCATTGTCTGCTTGCCTTGTCATTTTGATATGGGAATGCATCTGTATCATCGGGCAAGGGGTACCCCGTTGGCGGTTCTCTATGATACACATGTACTTACAATGACAAGAACTTACTCGTGACTAAAGTTGAGTAGCATGAGGTTCGGTCTTCATAAGTAAGGGGCATGAGATTTTAACTTATAACTTGTCAAGCATATCCTCATATTTGTTAACTTTAACCTTAATCACCTAAAGATGCTTATGATAGGGGCAATGAGAGCTGAAAGCTAATAAGTACCAAAATTTTGGGAAGCTCTTTATGAGACTTGAATCCATGCTTCCTTCTATGAAGGACCTTTCTTTTATTTTTATGTTGAGTCTCCATCTTCTATCTTTATGCACCTATTGAGAGAGAATAGTGGTCATTCTTAGTTTAATGTGCATTGTCCTAAAACTTGTTGATTGATTCATAACTTTGATATTGCTTGTTCTTAAACTATTTGTATCTAGTCACCCTTATGAACTTTGAAGGTGTCCCATGCATTTATGTTTTGCTACACTATGCGGGACAAGCTGAATACCATTCTTATTATGTTTTCTATATGTGAAACAAACAAACGTCTTTCAAAGCATTGTTATTCATGAATTTTTTGTCTGTACCTTTTCATGTTATAACATAGTTGCTATGTCTTATTGTTAGAACTATATCTTTTATGCTATGTTAAAGAACTATGATCCCAGCTATCAATGTTTTACAAATACCTTGATCAAGATTATGATGGTGCATGTCACCTCAAAAATTATTCTTTTTTATCACTTACCTACTCGAGGACGAGCAGGAGTTAAGCTTAGGGATGTTGATACGTTGGAAACGTATCTATAATTTTTGATGTTCCACGCTTGTTTTATATCTAATTTCTTATATTTTGTCCACCCTTTGGAGTATTTTTACACATTTTCTGGAACTAACCTATTAACAAGATGCCACAGTGTCAGTTGCCTATTTTCTGTTGTTTTTGGTTTCAGAAAATCTAGTAAGGAAATATTCTCGGAATTGGCCCGGACAAAACCCAAAGTCAATATTTTACCCGAAGCAACACGGAGTCCAGAGGGGAGACGAAGAGGGAAACCAGGGCAGCCACACCCTAGGGTGGCGCGGCCAGCCCTAGGCGCGCCGCCACCTGGTGTGGGCCCTCTGGAACTCCACCGACCTTGCTCCTTCGCCTATAAAAGTCTCTCGGGACGAAAACCCTAAGTACCTGATCAAAAATTCCACGAAAGAGTCTATAGCCGCCGCCATCTCCATCCCTAGATCGGGAGGGATCTGAAGATCTTCTCGGCACCCTGCTGGAGGGGATATATCACCCTCGAGGCCTTCTTCATCACCATGCCTGCCTCCGGTGTGATGCGTGAGTTGTTCATCCCTAGACTACGGGTACATGTAGTAGCTAGATGGTTAGTTCTCCTCCTTTGTGCCACCATGTTTAGATCTTGTGAGCTCCGTTCATGATCAAGATCATCTATTTGTAATCCTACATGTTGTGTTTGCGGGGATCCGATGGATATTGAGATGCTATTTCTGATTGATTATTGATTCTATCATGTCTTTGTTATTTGTGATCTTGCATGCTTTTCGTTGTTAGTAGCTATCTTGGCCGAGTAGATGCTAGCAACTCCAAGAGGGAGTATTTATGCTCGATAGTGGATTCATGCCTCTAGTAATCTGGGGAAGTGACAGAAATCTCTAAGGTACTAGATGTGATGTTGCTACTAGGGAGAAAATAGCAATCCTTTGTTCATAGAACAATCGTATTGTTTACTTTACACACTTTGCTTAATGCAATTATCTGTTGCTGCAACTTAATACTGGAGGGGGTTCAGATGATAACCTGAAGGTGGATTATTAGTCATAGATGCAGTTGGATTACGGTCTATGTATAATGTTGTAATGCCCAATCAAATCTTATAGGAGTCAAGATGATTAGTATATGCATGTATGTTTTCTCGGTGTCTGTCAATTGCCCCGCTGTAATTTTTTCGCCCAACATGTCAACTATCTTAAGGAGAATCACCCCTAGTGAACTATGGACCCCGGTCCATTCTTTTACCATCAATCTACAAGCTATTTACTGTTTACTGTTTACTTTCTGCAAGCAATTACTATCTTCCACACAATATGTTTAATCCTTTGTTTGCAGCAAAACCGGTGAGATTGACAACCTCACTGTAAGTTGGGGGCAAAGTTTTGTGGTTGTGTTGTGCAGGATTCCAAGTTGGATCTTGTTGCTAGGGAAATCATCGACTGAGCAGGTATATGTGATATATAATTTATAAATGTGTTTCTCACAAAGAACTATTGTGGTTTAACAAAGTATACTAATGCTTGTTCTTGTTTTGTGAAAACAGGACCATCTGCAAGATCGTTGCATGGAGAAGACAAGGAGACAAGGCGTGTTGATGGCATACAAGATGTTGATAGCCGATGATATCTCTCCCTCTACATTTATCGTATGGATTAGTTGAGATTAGAGTAGATTTGTAATCGATTTGAGCGTGTGAACTTATTAGTGTGTCTTGCTTCTTGTGAGACGGTTATTCATAATGAATTTGTAACAATCAGTTGTTCGTTTATTATGAGTAATTTCTATTATGGTCACATTGTTTGATTGTAAATATGTTATTCTATTTATAGTCCTTGTGATAATGTTTCATACATTTATAAAACCAAAGCTGAAAGATATCCAAACTTAATAATGAATTACACTATAGTCTAAGTCATAATAGTGTTGTATGCATTCGTTTTTATGAAAACATGAAGTCGTGGATGCTCAAAATCCTTTGACATTTACAGCACTATGTCGTATGGCAAAGATGACTGAGGCTAATACGTTCTGGTAATACAGAATCTATAAATTGTTGAATACTGTACATAGTGATGTATTATTCATCAATACAGTGGAAATCATTATTTCGTAGAACGATTGTGAAATCAAGTGAATAAAGGTATTCACCTGATAAAGCATGAGTTTGAAACAGTTTGAAAAGTTCAAATGTTTTCAGTATTAAAGATGGATATAATATTAACGATAAGATGCAAGTCTCTGTGATTTGATGAAAGAGAACAAGAGTTAAGATTTTAGCACATAAAAGGCTTGCGAAAATTGCATCACAAATTATGATGATTAGATATATCAAAACATATTGATATACTTCAAACATCATAATCATAGTGTACTAGACACATATGGTCTAAAGGGGATCTCTGAATAGGTTATCGTATAAAGCTAGAGATGTAAGTCATAGAATCAGCAAAACCTTTTGAAATAGGAGATCATACAAATTCGCAAAAACAACACCATAAGAGTTATGCCACGTTCGAGTTTTCTAGAGACTTTTATAAAGTCGTTGCAAATAAGTATTTGTACAAGTATTTATAAGCAAATTATAAATATAAAACCTTTCATAAGACAAACTAGTTGTTTTCCAAGGAATCGTTATCAAGAATTTTTTTGGATAAGAATTTGATGGAAGAAAGTAAGAGTTTGAAATCAATATTTTCATTCCTACCCAAATGAGAGTCACACAATGGAATGTGTCCCGTGAAACAAAACTCTACTAGAAAAAGGGGCGAGACTTATGATTGTGATCATAACCTTTTGATTAAAGACTTTACTTACCAAAGGTAGGATTCGATGATGCATTTCCAAACTTGTGGAAATACATTGATTCACTTGACATGTTAATTTGAATATGACATGCCTACGGATTACAAAGAAGAGATGGTGTACCTAAATGAGAGAAATGATAAAATCAAATTTAAGTTACATTTAAGATTGCAAAAGTAATGTGATTACTTGATCTTATCAAAGTAAGTGATTACTTGGTACTTCCTAAATAACTTAGAGTTATAAGAAAGAATTGCAACTTTAAAGAAAGGACATGAAAGCTCGATTTTCCATGAAGAGTGTCTTGATAAATTTAATGCTTAACTATAGCGATGCTTGAAGCCTAGAGGATTTAATTAGCAATTAAAATGCAATCATGAATTGTTAGTCGGTTTAACAAAAAAATAGTGAATTCTCCTATTTGAAATTGAAGAAAGGTTGTAATTAGTACAAAAGGAAAAAGGTTGTTAAATCACATGGATGCTCAAACATCTCGTAGTGAGAAATTCTCGATTTGATAATTTGATCAAATGATTTTGGGGATTACCAAAATATCGAGAAAGCCCATACTTGTGAAGTATTTAAGTGGGAGCTATAGGGATATCGAAAAAGGACTCATATGTGATGAGATATTTGAGTGGGAACATGACGAACATCCTAATATATGTGTTTGACATATATTGAATGGTGTAACTGATAATAGTGATATTTAAAGGTTAAATATTTTGTGAATGAAGCTAAACAAATTAAGTATTGAAATCTATCATGACAGATTGGCATATTTAATAGAACATCAAAGTAAAAATATTTTAGGATTCTGAAGTATGTTCAGAATGTCCTAGCTTGGATTCTGAAGAGATTTTAGAATAAGAACAAGCAAAGTTGTTTCACTTGTTGAACTAGGAGAAAAACATTGGTATAAACAAATGTTGATGAAAATAAAAGGGATATATTTATCCCATATGAATATGTCATATGTTTTCTCCACGAAATCAACATGTTGTGTACCTAGATATAATGTGACTCATGGTTCTTAAATAGAACGGGTTCTGAGATGGTTCATGAATCACTAAACTAGAAATAAGAAAATCTCAATGACTTAGGGAACAATCTACATAGATACTGAAGTAGGCGACTAAAGTATGACTAGTTTGGCTAATGAAGTTCGACTTCAGCTAACCACATTTCTAGTATAATGACAATATTAAAAGTCCTCGTGATTGATCGACTGTCATTAGAAATACTGAGCAACAGAAGTCCCACTTTGCCACCAAATGAGTACTTCGGTACATTATGAGATAATGTTACAAGTGTTACATTAGGAGACACTTAAATATTTGTGAAAGACATATGGATCTGATAAAACATATCAGAGACAGAAAGTTTCCCATAAGAAATCATGATCAAAACAATTGTATTTATGATCGGTAAAATGCAACTAGATTATTTGTACTCGAGTGCAAGTGGGAGACTGAAGGAGATATTCCATAGAGGTATATAATAAATAGGTTTATTATCATATCTCAAATTAGTTCATAATAGTTTCATAATGTGCTATAACTGTATCAAGAGGAAACATTGATATAGGTGTGGTATGTAAATAAACGAAGTACCTAGTAGCCTCTATTCAACTAGTTTGTTGGGCAACAAATGATCATGGTTTACTAATCATGGAGCTTTTATGCCAGTTGACAATGGAGTCGTATCATTGGAGAATGATATGATGGACATTACCCACTTAAGTATTGCAATGAGATCAAATCACATGGTTTATCGTTGCAATCCTTAGAAACTAAGTGGCCTTTGTCCCTAGACCGTGAGATCATATTAATCACTATCTCCTGATGCTGCTTTAACTAAACAAACTCTAATGTTTGTAACTGGGCGACTATAAAAGTGTATGTTGGGTATTCCAGAGGAACAGTTGAGACATATCAATCAAGATCAGGATTTATTCACCCAGGCGATGGGAAAATACACTAGACCCACTCGGTGATACTATATCTAATAGGTTGCAACCATTGACTAGGTCAGGGGATACAATATCACGATAACGAGATAAGTGGAGTTGTTGTTAATGAGATAGGTATGTTGATAGCATAGATCAAATCTCATACAAGTCATGTATAGAAGAGACAAAGGGATAGGGATACAAAGTTAATGGTTCGAACATGACGGAGTTTCGTGGAATGCATGGGGGTCATTATGGACATCCTGGTCCCACTATTGATCATTGATCGAGAGAGATCTCGATCATGACTGTGCCATTCCCGAACCGTAGGATAACGCACTTAAGGGTCCAACGACATTCTGAGATCGTTATGGAAACAAAGGGATCACAAATGAGAAAGAAGAGAATCAGAATTTCTGATAGAACATTGACAGAAAAGTTCCGAAGAGGATCCAAAGGTGTATCGTAAGAAGGAATAAGCCGAAAAGTGTTTTCAGATTAATAGGAATTTAAAATATACAGTTATATATGTTAATTGTGAATTACTCCCTCCGTCCCAAAATGTAAGGCGCCTAAGCTTTAGCCAAAAGTCAGCATCTTCTAAGTTTGACCAAGTTTATATGAAAAAATATGAATATCTACAATATTAAATAGACATTTTGAGAAACTATACTTTCTGGTGAATCTATTGATATTGATTTGGTATTGTGAATATTTATATTTTTATGTATAAATTTGGTCAAACTTAAAATATGTTGACTTTTGACTAAATCTTAGGCGTCTTATATTTTGGAACGGAGGGAGTAATATATACTAAATAAAATATTTAAATTAATATTAAGGGCCAACCTCTACTAATGGGCCGAATCCCCGGAGGGAATCAATCCAAGAGGGAGGCCACCCCAGGCAGCAAAGCCGCCACCGCAGCTGGGCCTCAGCACGGCCCACGCGAGCAGACATGCACACACAAGCGAGTGCGCGGGTGACAGCGAGAAATCGGACTGGCAGGCCGCACCAGCCCACGTAGGAAGGCACACGCACGCATGCGCTGCTGGCGGGTCGCGCAGGGAGCTGGGCCTCACTCGGCCGCTGCCTCGCAGGCCTTTTGGGCCGTGGGCGCACGGGGCTGGCGCAAGGCCCACCTAGTCGCCGACCAGCTGCTACTCCCTCCTCTCCTTTTCCTTTAGTCCCACCCCGGGACTTTAGGGGTGGGAGTCCTACTTTTCGCCTATATAAAGGGGTCTATATTGGTGGAAAAAGACACACAAAAATAAAAAAGGGATTTCCTAAGGTCTATTATGCTTAGGAAAATTTTCTCTCCTCTTTCTCAGTTGATTCTCACGAGTGTGGTTCCACCACGAACTGCAGACGAGAGAGTTGACAACACCAGCATGTCGTCGTGCTGCTGGATCATCTAGAGGTCTACTTCCGCATCCCGGCTAGATCAAGGAGAACGGGAGTCATCGTCGGCCACCGTACGTGTGTGATACCTCGGATAGCGCTGCCACTTATGGCGCTGTGCTATCGTGCAAGGACCATGAGGTGAAGAGCGATGAGCTTCGCGATCTTGAGGTTGTCCATGAGTTCGAGTACGTCAGCCACGTTCCCTGCGAGACGTTAACCGCGTTCGGTCTAGCAGGATACGTAACCGTACCTCTATTCCCGTTACTTCTTAATTCGTAGATAGATATGGGTGTTTGGGTAGTCCTACAGTAGAATTTTTTATTTTCTGCCACGGATCCCCTTCAGTCCTTCTCCTCCTCACCTCTATGTTCCTCTCGCCAGATCCTGGGTATCAACCTGTTGGCAGCCAGATCGGTGCTAGTGGTAGGGTTCGACAATGGGGGTTGTGAGCTGTGGGAGACTGAGCGAAGCTTCAACTAGCGATGGCTAACCCCGATGATAGCGACAACTAGGGGTGCCATATTCAACCTTGGAGGCGTTGTGGTGGTCACTATCTCCAACCTCGGTCACGGGTGAAAATCGTAGGTCCTTTGGGTCAGGCAGTGTCAGCACCTCGGTGTCGTAGGCTCCTTGGAGACACTGCCTTTGGACGAGGTGCTCCATCATATGGTAAGTTGGTCTCGAACGTGTAGCGGCACAAGGTGAGCCTCCGACATGTCTCAATATGAAGTTCTTTGGCTCGTTGTTTGTAGGTATTCTTGTGGTGGCTGCGTTCTTCTTTTGCCACATTGATCACTAGCGGTTCGTCGCTCTAGCTTGAGTCTGGGTGAGGGGATAGGGGTCCCCTTCAATGGTAGAATTTGCAAGGGTGGCACCGTTGCCTAGATTTACCCGGTGGCGCTGATTCTTCCTTCTCTATGTGGTTGGCGTATAGTTCGCCCTTCCTCCGAAAGCAGACAACTTTCATCGTTTTGGTTGCGTTCCCTCAATCCATAGGCTACTGGTGCCGAGCCGCGGTTCCCACAAATAGAGTGTCAGCGGCTGGGGTAGGGGATTCTTCTCGCTTTCTCCTGGTGTTGGTCAATGCTACTCGGGGCTGTTGTTCCTGTTGTTTTGTGTTGATTTTCTCTTGCTGTAACCTATAATGTTCATTGCTAGTTTCTGTTTCTCTAAGTTGTTCTCTACACGCTTGTAACCTGGCTCATTAATTCAAATACAGGCTTCGTTCGAGTCTTCCATCTAAAAGACAACACCGCAATATGCATGTATGCGTCCAACCCTAACAATGAGCAGAAAATGGGTCTTGCACCTTTCCAGACAAAATGGGCCTTCCTTGTGAGCGTAGCTAGGCTTTTCTAGATTCTACTCGCAAGTATAGAGCGATCTCTCAATTGTACTGATTGGGCTTCTTACATCAGCCGGTGACTACAGAACATATCAACAACTTTTTCTTTTGTTTATTTATAGTAGTATAATACTTTCTCCTGCGCAAATTAATTGAGGCAACTATATACTAACTCCAATTCCTAAGAATAATTGCACACATATTTTAAGACGAACCTTGAACAAAAAATTGAGGACAATATTTTAGTATATTGTACATAATTAGTATTGCTAGATTCATATTCAAAAACACTTCCTAGTGATGATAATTTTATACCAATAATCTTAATATATTAGGATAAATTCTTGGTCAAAAAATACGAAAAATGACGATGCCTAATTCGTTAAAATGGAAGGAGTACTTCGTCTAGTACAAGTGTACTTATGAGCTGCGTTAACTAATTTGGATCGGAGGGAGTAAATTGTTTTGCTCAAGATGCTTTTATAACGAGTTGCACTGGTTTGTTTTGCTTGACAAAACAAAGTAGACCTACCTATGCTAAAAAAATGGTTTGCACTTATTTTAAGTATGGTGTGTCTAATTCTCAATCAACTGAGATGATGATGTCATGGAACCTCAGTTGCAAGATCGCTTGCAACTAGAAAGTTAATCTCAATTGCAATTCCAATTGTAATTGGAAATCCCACTTGCAACTCACATGACACATGAATCACGGTGAAAATCCAATGTAGGAGTATTGCCAGCTATAACTTAATTCTCATTCAATTGAGAATTAGAAAAATCCTTTAAATATGGCATAGTATAGAATCTAGGGATGACAATGGGGCCCCGAAACCCGCAAACCTGACAGGTACCCGTCTTAAACAAGGAGAGTTTGGTAAAATGTTAGACCCGCCAAGACTAATGGGGTGGGTCTGGGGGTGGAAAACCTGTACCCGCAGACTCGTAGACCCGCTCTAAGCCTTAATCATATCCCTAATAATCCTATGCCTAACCACATGTCCCACGCAGCCACGCACACACACAACACACATCACATGCACGGGATGGAAGACAACACACGCATGCACGCATCCATTTCCACCAACCCCATCCCAATATTCCATCGTGTTCTTCCCGCATGCGTCAGCGTCGCTCCCGTCTCATGTGCCGGCGGGTACCCATTGGGGCCCCGAACCTGGCGGGCTCGCGAGTATGGTAAAAAATGAGATCCAACTAATTAAACGGGGCGGGTATGGGGGTGGCGGACCCGGCCCCGAACTAGGCAGGTGCCATCCCCAATAGAATCTCGGTTCCACACTTCCACAACATAGGAAGAACTCTAGTTGGTTGAGCAAAACAAGTTAGATAGTTTCCAATCTAAGGTTTAGCATATTGGATATATTGGCAGTTAGCGTAGCAAACTGATATAAAAAAGATTGCATATTCAGCTAATATTAAAATTAATATATTCAATGGTTTTTCAATTCAAGAATCCAGCCACCCGGGCCAAACAAAAACCTAGCCCATTGGTTCCCTTCTCCTACTAGAAAGCAGAACTAAGCCACACCTAGTCGTGCAAGTCCATCTATACATTGCTAGAACAAGAAGGAATGAAGCAATGCTATAGAAAGTAGATGCATTTTGTCAGCAAGAGAAAATCGGGTAGCTAAACCATGTTTTTACTGTCGCTGCTACGTACCGGAGTGATGTCAGCAGTGTCACCCATGTGCTGACCAATTTTCTTGATAAATTTGTAAACATAATTGAAATATGATTTTTTAGTGAAACTTTTCTAAAACTTCCCAATCTTGTTCATAAGTTTTCCTTTTGGCCAAAATGTTTCACGGTTTGGTTTCAAGAAAAAATCCTTTATGTTTCAATTATTAGTTTTATATTAACAAATGTCAAAAGGTGCATGAATCTCAAAGCAGTAGGGTGCGGTGGATTAGACACCAGTGTGTAATGGCGAATTTAGAATCACTGTGTTCAAGGAGGTGTCATGAAAAGGCATCTTCTAGCGACAATATTTTCTTTTAGGCTAAGTTCTCAGTCATCGTAATAAATTCTTTCTTACTCTATGATATTGGTCCAAACGAGAGGTAACGTTTTTTCTCATTTACTTTTGATAAACATATATTAAAATAAAGAAGATAACAAATAAATCATGGGAAAACAACAAGTGTAGCCCGAGCTACAAATAGCTCATTAAAAAAATGAAAAATGACTTTTAATAGTTTCAAAAATTCCAAATAGAATTCCTAATGGAAAAGTGAAGTGTTCTAACATTGTGCAAAATAATAACTCCAACCTTATACTCTTGGCTGCTAAAAAATGAAAAAAAATACATTTAAAAGTACGAACAATGCAAAAAATTCCATACAACAAAATCTATCTATTTTGTCATTTTTTTCATAGCCAAAACTATAAGTTATTTGGAGTTAATATTTTGCATTTTTATAGAACATATCATTACCTACATGTATGATTTTTATTTTGGATTTTTTGAAAACTCAAAATGCATTTTTGAATTAATAGGTCCGGCCTCTGCAATAACATGATGTCAATAACTAGTCAATATATCAAGGCTATACACAATAAAAAAGACATAAAAAGAAAAAGGAAAGGTAAAAAACAAGATCCCATAAAGTAATCAGTGACTCGTGGTAGCAGTAGAACAACCGCTACCATTGACAACACCTGGATTATGAAATAGGCTCTCCAACAGAGACGTCTCCAGGAAGATAAGAATACACAAGCGACATCGTCACTCTAGCTAACTACCAATGTTAGATTATGTGTTTTCACCTGCCAAGAAACCCTGAACAATATCTATATACCACGGAAAAGGGTTAGAAGTATGCCATTGCATGGCACAACCTTAATAAAGGTGATATCTAGGATTTTCAGGACGAATATTAAGACTCGGTACTCAAACAACAGCACCATAATCAAAGTCGCTATGTGTTGTTTATTTTCAAATGGGGACATAGTCCCGGCCTCTCACAAATGCATGTGGTCTTTTTTTTACTTTATTCAAACAAAGTCTTACAAGAGATTATAGCATGGATTACATAGGGTCAATACATGGATCAACCATCTAAAGAAGATAGATAACATAGAGTGAGTCAGCATTAACATGTTATCCTGTGATTAAAACGCCAACTTCTCTGGATATATAAATCCTGAGAAACAATTTCCAATTGGTTGCACCGAGTATCCAAAGCCTTTCGCTGCTCTATTGGTTATAGATAGGACCACATACAGATCTAGTAGGTGGTGAACATGATAACCTATATAAAAGATGAAGATTTTGCGTTGTTTTTTTGCGAATGAAGATTTTGCATTGTTAAAGATATAATCTTGCGAACATTCTGTATGCTCCAAAGTAAAGTACAAACACCAAATTGGATTTGAACTTTATATTTATTTGTTACACCCCTAAGCCAATTTCCCAAAAGGTTTGTTATGCTTGTTGGGGGTATAATATTAAAAGTCGTCGCGCAATACACCATAGTTTAGCAAGGGGACAATCAATGAATAAGTGATGTATTGTTTCATCTTTGTCACAAAAACAATACTTCTTACTATCTGCCTATTTCTTTTGAACATGTTGTCTTTGGTGAGTAGAACCCATTTATGAAGGAATCACATGAAAATCTTAATTTTAAGTGGTACTTTCATTTTCTAAATATACTTACGAAGAAATATTGTGTGATCATTCATATAGTCTAACTACAATGACTTAACCATCAAAATCCCTTAGATTGTTAACTTCTAAACAAAAATATCAGATCAATCAATTAATTGAAGTCCATCAACCGACTAACCAGATGGATCCATCTAATTTCCCATTTGTTCCCTCTTAAAACTCCCCTAGAAGATAAATTTAAAGGGACATGAGATAAGATATTAGCTACCAAAACTTTTATTCGTTGCACAATATTATATAATAATGGGTATTGATGTTGATCAGTTTATTCCTTAGCCATTTATCTTCCCAAAAAACGGGTACTCACTACATCACTGACTCTAAAAGATCCTCTCTCAAGGAAATCATTTTTAACTCTCATGAGGCCTTTCCAAAAAAGAGAATTAGTCGGGTTTGTTTTCAATTGGGATGGATATTTAGAGTGGGGGTATTTATTTTTAGTTAGTTCCTTCCACACTCCCTATTCAGATAAAATTTTAAAGATACACTTATTCAATAAATATTTTTTCTTAATCTCTAATACTTCAATGCCAAGACCCCCACTTTGGGTCTACATATTATATTCCATTTAGTAAATCTATATTTTCACTTATGCCGATCACTCTGCCAAAAAAATCACGATGTATAGAAATCTAATCTTTTCCTTACCCCTTTAGGTATTCAAAAAAAGATACCATGAATATTGATAGACTAATTAACAACGAATTAATGAGAGTGAGGTGGTCTCCATATGATAAAAGTTTTCCAACCTAGTTAAAGAGATTTCTCTAAAAAAGGTACCTCCAGTTGTCGAGAACACTAGGAGAAGCAACAATCATTAGGATCATTTTCATGGTATTGCCGACGAGTACGCCATGGAGGGGTCCTCACAGAGCGTTGAGAGAGGTGGGGTAAAGTAGTGAGTTGGTGGGTACGAGGTTACACAATTTACCCAGATTCAGATCCCACGACGGTGGCGAAATCCTACTCCTTCTTTCAATCACTATAATGACAACACGTCCGGCTTATAGAGGCGCCAGAACCTAGGGTTTACAGGGTAAAGTCCATACCGAACAAGATACAGATTCCTACACTAATAATAACTAGTCTTCATGTCTTTTACTCCAAGGCTCCGGCTTCATGTATGTCGGTGTCGTAGCCTTCCTATTATTCTAGCATGGGTCACCCTTCTAGATCCTTCTAACTAGGCCACCCAACAGGTCATGGGCCATGCTACCACTGTGGGCCACCCGGGTTATCTAGATTAGAGCTACGCTATGGTGATACCATTATGCATATCCCCAATAGTAGCCCGCAGAACTTTAAGATCCACATCGTCTTGCTGCTAGTCCGTGAATGCTCCATATAGGTGATGTCTCCAGATCTAGCAGGCAACATCTTGAAGTCCTCCCGAAAAGTACTACAAGATTCTTCTCCATCTTCATAAGCAAGTCGGAGATGCACTAAATCTTCCTCATCTCCTGTTAGTCGGATAATGTCTAGGTATCTTCAAAGAATCTTCAGACGTGACCTGCCTCTCTGCATCTATCAGGAGGGTGACATAGGGCACATCCTGTCGTTACCTCAAACATTACAAACGGCTAGGTAGATCATCATTGCGATTTTCCCACACGAGATATCCAAAGCGTTGGCGGCAGACATGGAGACGTGGCAAAACTACGGTGCACATTCCTCAACACACCGGGCACACTGTCTCTCTTAGTTTCCCATTTGCACGAATCTTAAAGTTGGGTCTTTATAAATTGCCTCAGCGATTAATATTTTCATTTACCTGTCTTCTCTGCCACTTCGTCTTCTTCCATGCAACGGGCACTATTTCAAGCTCCCGAGCGGAAAACCCTAAACCTTCATCTCCCACTCCACTTCCCCATCCTCCAATGGCTAGCACGAGCAGCCCTTCGGAGGCAGCGATGGCTGATGCTCCAATTGAGCCAACCCAAGTGGTTGTGTCTCCGTCGGAGGAGGTGGTGCCACCAGTCATTAGCACGGCAAAAGAAACCACTGGCAAAAACAAAAGGTGGTGGTGTTAGAGCCTGTATAAGAAGACGATGAATACACAGACACGGACTCCTTCAAGGTTGTATGGAGGGGCTCCAACCTCAAGGCCTCTGAACTTAAGGACCTCGTTACCGAGGGGTACCTCCCCTTGATGGAGGGGCTAAACTAGTGGTTGGCACCGGCCGACGAGGTGGTCCCTTCTCCCCAAGCCATAGAAAATGTTTACCTCAAAGCTCAACTTATGCTAGTTATATCCCTCCCGATCTCTGACTTCCTCATAGGAGTCCTAGAGAACTTCTAGGTCCTGCCCCACAAGCTTTCTCTGAATAACATTCTAGTGCTTAGCAACTTCGTAGCACTGTTTGAGGGGTATGTAGGAAAAACTCAGGTTAGAGAACTTTTTCTACTTTTTGACCATTAAGAGGGAGTCAGGCATTGTCAAGGACGAGTTTGCCAACTACAGGACTATTAGTCTTAAGATCCGCCCGAACCGGAGATTCCACGACACCGTGGGGCATGAGCCTGTCAAGAATTGGAAGATGACATATTTCTATGGCCCAGATATTCCTTTGGAGGGCCACGAAGGCACATATCCTGACTTTGTGGATGGTGCTGCCATGGAATCCACCAACTGGCGTGTCAAACTGTCCTCCCCTCTGACTTAGAAGCTTCCCGCATTATGAGACAGGTAGAGTGACTCGTGGAGACGGGATTGGATGGCTTGGACCTGACCATGTGCTCATGGAGACAAGGTGGTTTCAACCTCTACAACATAGCTCTGTATTGATGTATACGTACACTGGAGAAAGGAAAGATCCTCTCTAGATTTCTAAAGACAACTTCTCTAGTGATACTCTAAAGAACCGTATGAAGGATATAGTCAAGGTGAGGGACAAGAATCATGGCTTCAAGATCACCTATGAAGTGTTCATGAACAATGAATGTCCAAAGGTACCGATTGCTTGTCGTTGCTATATACTCCAAAGTTTCTGGCTTGGTTCCATCAATTGCATCACTGACTTGACATATTTCTAGCTCATGGGTCTAGCTGAGGAAGATATGGCTTCTCAAGTCTATGACCCAAAGATCAAGGATATCTTGGTCTTGTCGGACGATGAGGCTTCCAAATATCAAGTTGCTCCAGCAACAAGAAAGCATAAGGGTCTCGTCTCTGACGCTGGTGTCGCGAGCAAGAATAATAAACCGGAGAGTGGAGTCTTCAAGAAATCTACCTCCTATTTGGAGGCAGAAAAAAGAAGAACCATTACTGACATTCCATTGGCCAAAACATCTGCTACTATGTAAGTGTTTATTTTATCCGTCTTTTCTTGCATTATGCGTCTTTTCTTGCATTATGCTTCTCCAGTACTTATACTTTTATATGTACATCTCAGGAAGAAGAGTGTTGGTGGCCTGAGGCGCACCTCCAAATATGTTTACACATCTAAGGATATCTGGGATATGCCCCAAGAGTCATCCCCGCCATTGCTCCAACAACTCCCGCCGCCATCGTTCTTGCTTGCTCAGGAGGAACTTCATCTACCACAGCACTTGAAACCTCCAGCATGGAGGCATACATCATTCTTAGTCAAGATGCTTCAGGTTCTGCCGACATCGAACTTTCTCCTCCTAGCACACATATGATGCAAGAGAGTGCACCAATTATTCCAATGGCTAAAGCTCCAGCGAAGGATGTCGTACCAAAGAGAAAAGAGTCAATGGAGGCAACAACAACTAAGCCAGCAACTAGCAAGGCGACAACCTCTAAGCTAACTTCGTCCTCTTCAGGTCAAGAGCAGCTAGGGCTTCCTCGGTTTCTTCGGCTAGGACATCATCTACTACCTCCACTCCTCCGGCATTAAGCTCCGATGATCTGTTCAAGCAGTCTGACATCATGTGCAACAATGCTAAGGTTATGCGTGGCATCTTTGTCGGAGATGCGAACAATCTCAAAATCATTGCCATGATAAGTTCTCGGTACTTTGTCTTTGTAATATATCCCACTGTAGCCCTCGAGCTCTTAGGTGAAAAACCATAGGTTTTGGGCCTTAGTGCTCTTAAAGAAACTAAGTGAAAACTTGGAAATGTAGCCCGTGAGTTTCTAGTTGCAATTGAAAATTTCGACTAGACACTCTTAGAGTAGTATTTAGTTCAAATTCCTATAGTGTAGCCCCGAGCCTTTAGTGAAAAAACATAGATTTTCTAGATAAGGGGTTGTTTGGTTCCCTGCGAAACTTTGCCAAGCCAAAGCCATCCATATAAGTGTGGCAGCAACAAAAAGTGTGGCTAAGAATTTTGAAGCCAAACTTTGGCAAAAAAGTTGACTCCTTGACAAATGGGTCATATGGACAATAAAGTATGGCAAGCCAAAGTTTGGCAAACACCGGCAAAATGTGGCTAGAAACCAAACACCCCCTAAATGCTCCAGATTAACTAAAGCATATATCCTATATAGAATGAGCATGCTTAGAAGATAGTAGCCAATGAGAAGTTTGCCAAGCTGCAGGAGGAGAAGGAGAAGGTCACATTCCTGAAGGATCAAATAGAAAAGGGCAAGCATCCGGCTTCTTCTAACCACTCCGTTATTCCGCCTTCATAGTCTTATTTCCAAGTACTCATAACTGTTATTTGTTTCGGCTTGCAGATTCTATCAACAAAGCCAAGTGGAGAAATCCAAGTATATCTAAGATCTGGACGATGAAAACAAAATTCTAAAGCAATACTTGCAAGACACAGTCAAGATGCATGAATAAACCATGAAATCCATGCAAGAATCCGCCGAGATTAAGAGGCTCAAGACTCATAGTTGGCACACACAGTTTGCAGTCGCCATGTAAATAAAATTGCATCTACGCAGGGTGGTGTGAAGCATCCTATCCTATATAACTAAAAAGATCACCCCCATCATCCTATTTTTCTAAGCATGCAAGCTGTCCACATCATCAGGTGGGCCTGCATGACTAACCTGCCACCTCAACTAGCCTTTCGACCTCTCAAAACATGCCATGTCAGGAACCAAAAACTGTAGGCAACAAATTTATTCAGTTCGAGTCATTCCTTTCGGCTTCTAAAAAATCTCGCACTAAACTTGATTCTCTGAACAATTAATCAATCTGTTCAGATTCTTAAAAAATTCTTCATAACCAGTGTACACCGTCAGCCCAGCCATGCGGCAATTAATCTCGAATAATTAATTGATCTGTTCAGCTCAAATCTCGCACTGAACAGCCGCTCCATCAACCAGCCGCTCGCCTCCCAGGACGAGCATAAAAACAATATGAAGGTTGCCTTCTCTCCCTCCGTTACATTGGCCAGCATTGGCATGGTTAGAAGCTGCAACAAAAAGCCACTCGATCTAGGATTCTAGGTACACCACGGGTCCCAAAATTTATATTCCTAGCGAAGCGGCGGCATGTTCAAAGGTGGTGCGCGCAGTAGCCGGGGAAGAGGCGAAGCGCTCAGCTTCACAAGTGGCGTAAACAACCACAAGGCAAGGCCGCAAGGGCCATGCGGCAATGCCGCTCGTATGCATCAAGCAGAGCGTCGCGCGGGCCTGGCAGCCTAGCAGAAGCATGGAGATTCGGCGGAGAGGTGTGGCATCCGTTCGTGTCGCCTAGGTTCGCAACCTGCACGGGGGATAGGAAACTCGGAGGGATCAGAGATCATGGGTGAGGTGTCCAGGGAAGCACCGATTGCAGCGAGGGGTGTTTGTGTAAAGGAGAAAGTTTAGGTTGGAAGCGGGCGTTTTAGTACAAATTGCAGAAGCCTAATTGTGATGCCATGGATGTTGATAGCTCGGCCGGAAATGAAATGATGCAGGGATGCAGGATATGGGTTGGATTCACAGGATATGTTGTCCTCTGGAAAATATATCTTCTCTGACTGTACAACAATCAGATCTCTTCTCTAAATGTTTGAGTTGCGAGGAAACTGTTTATGTTTTTAGAAGTTTTAGAGATTTATTGTTCTATGCACAACTTATATTAGTATGAGGTATCTAACATGTTTGCGTGAGGAAGTGAATCTGTTTAGAAGTACTACCTTGGTTACTAGTATTAGTAGAAGCCTAATTGCTTATTGTTACCTGCCTGCACTAATGTTTGTATATTGCCTCATGCAGGATCTCGCTTGGTCATATTCTCCTACTCATTCGCTATTTCTTGGTCATAAACGTTCCATGCTCTTTAATTTAAGTGACATCGTGAAGAGTTTGGTGATATCTCTCTTGACTAATACTATTATTTGTATTTTATGAAGACGATACCCTTCAATAAGGATGCAGGTTTTTCATCTGCATAGTCCATAATGCGACGACAACTTCATTTAGATTTTTCTATACTAGCCCTTTTTTTGTTCTAAGAAACGTAGGTGTCCTTCATTTGATAGCGGACACCGTTAAAATACACAATTGTGTAATAATTGTTGATAATTCCTCCTTTATCTTAAATAACATTGTAAGTGTTAATCATTATAGCCATCTATTTTTTTTGCCTTATTTCAGTTATTAAAATTGTCCCTCTGTCATTAACGATCATAAACTTTTGCTTGCCACTTAACATACGGCACCACACAGTTATTATTTTTTTATGAGCAATCACTAAGGTTTTTGGCAACTGGCACAAATATCTCATTCGATATTGATATAATAGGTGCAAACACAGTATTACCAAGAGCTAAAAGAAAAGGACTTGGATTATCCAGGTAGTGTACATTTTGTTCCTAAGCTCTCCCTACGTCTTTAATCTCATAGAAAGGAGTAATTGACATTTCGTTCTTGAACTTCCCATGCATTCAGTGTTACGCAAGATCTCAAGCACTTGCAATATGAGCTGATTATTGTGTCATGTATAGAAGCATCACATGGCTTCAAATGCGAAATTGCCAAGTTTCAGGAGCCATTTGGTGGCCAGAACCCAAAATTACGTTGAATAGCAACATACCAAAATAAATGTATCGTACAATAGTTGATTATTCAGTTTAGCATTTTTTCCAGTTTCATCCGAATTATTTGCTGCGTTAATTTCTTTCTACCATGCCATCATTAACCAATTTAGGAAAGTGAATGTGTAGAGTGGACCTACAACTTTTAACAATGCTTTCCGCGGCAACGTGCGGGAAATCATCTGGTTCTGCCAATGTTAGATCCTCACATCTTATATTACTTAGCGGTCTCGAACATCACACGAGGTTCTTTGTTTCTTGTTTTATAAAATGAAGGGCGACCGGGAGCTCTGAAGATCTAAGGAAGGCAAAAAGAAGCTCTGCATGTCCTAAAATACATTTATGAGACTGGCTTTTCTAAGTTGGGGTATATGTATACTCCCTTCCTTTATATATCACGGGCATAAAAAAAATTGACACATTGTAGTACAAAAGTTATATTGATTTATGAAGTTTGAGATAAATGAGTTTTGCAGTTTGAGAGAAAAACAAATAAAATTCAATGAATTTTATTTTTACATATACTCCATCTGTTCACTAATATAAGACATTCTAGCCTTTTTTTTCATTCTATATCACATGTATGTGCGCGTGTTTTAGTGCGTAGGTTCACTCATTTAAGAGTGTATCTAGTTTAATTTAAAATATCTAAAATGTCTTGTATTAGTGAGGAGTATTTGCTATCACTTGTTATTTTTATGTAGGCCACATATTATAAGTTTTTCCTCTGAATATTTTTGTGTGTCATAGTATAACCTGTATTACACTCATTTTTAAAAGATTTTTCTACTGTGATTTTAGAATAAAAAACAGAAGTTATTGGAAATCGTATGTTGCTCGCTGCCTCGCTCACAACTTTTCCATATATCCATACCGAAGTACTTCCTCCGTTTAGAAATATAAATCATTTTAGCTTTATGAAATAAATGTATCTAGACGTTTTTTAGTGTATAGGTTCACTCCAAACCTCTACGAACCTATACATTGAAAAACATCTAGATACATTCGATTACAAAGCTAAAACGTCTTATATTTCTAAACGGATGGAGTACTACCAAAGAATGTTATAAACATGCCATCATCAAAAGAATCACCTCACGGTCTTCACTTATCAGCATGCTTATAACCCACAAACTAGAAAACATGGCTAGCAAAAACCATGTTCCCTCCTTAATGTTGAACCCCCTTATTCTTGCCTTGCCCGGTTACATCTCTCATGAAGCAGTCCACTCTTCGTAGTGCAACGCCCAGTGTCTCCAAACTCATGTTGGCAAAGCACACTCTGAACCACCCGGGCTCCGAGCAATGGCACGACGACCCCGGCGAGACGTTGATCTTGGTCTCGGCCATCACCCGACGCCACAGCCTCAGCTCCCCTTCCACCGTCGCCTCGTCGAGCAGACCACGCATGTCCACCCACACGAACAGCCCGGCGTTGCTGCGCAGGCACCCGACGCCGGCGCGCGCGAGCCCAGACACCACGTGATCGTGGCGCTCCCGGAGCCGGTCTCGGTTGGCGCGGACGTACCGCGCGGCAAAGGCCGAGTCCGAGAGCATCGCGGTGAGCGTCCGCTGTGTCTGCGACGAGACCATCGTGAACCTGGACATGCGCCGCGCCGCGGCCACGACGGCGTCGTTGCACGAGTAGACCACGCCGACGCGGAATCCCGGGACGCCGAGGTCCTTAGACAGGCTGTACACGATGTGGACTCGCCCGGCGACGCCGCCATCGTCGGCGCCGCGTTCGTCCACGAGCTCCGCCACGCTCACGAGGTCCGGCACGGCAAAGACCGAGCCGGAGTATATCTCGTCGGAGATGAGGTGGATGCTGTTGCGCGCCACGAAGTCGAGGATGTCCTCGAGGACGGCTCTCTCCACCGTGGTGCCCAGCGGGTTCGACGGGTTCGTGATGACGACGCCGCGGACGCGCGTCCCGGCCGCAGCGGCCTCGTCGTACGCAGCCTGGAGCGCACCCGCGGTCACCTGGAACCCGGTGGAGCTGTCGCAGCGCACCGGGACAATGTCCACGCCGGTTCTCCACCTCAGGTCCCTGTCAAACCTCCAAGAAAACGTCCCATGCACGCACGGGGAAGAGTCAAAACCACGTCACCGACCAGCATGATCGATCGACGGAATTAAACCATGTCAACGGAACAGTGTTAATTAGCTGGTTCAGTAGTTACCCTGGGTAGTATGGTGTAGGGACGAGGAGTGCGTCGCCGGGATTAGCAAGAATGAAAGCGAGGAGCTCGTTGGCGGCGGTGGCGCCGGCGGTGAGGACGATGCGGTCCGGATCGAACCTGGCCTTGCCTCCCCGTATCTGCTCCATGAAGCTTGCCATTGCCACTCTGAAAGATCGGAGGCGAAGGTAGTCCTGGAGCAGGGCGTTCTGCCTGAACCTGCCGCCGCAGTCGTCCTCGTGCTCCAACAGGTAGTCCTCCAAGAGATCAAACGACACCTACACAAAGAACCAACAAACATTGCTTGATCAGCAGACCATCCTGCATTTTGAAGTGAACAAGGAAACAATCTGGTGACATAATTAGCTGCTAGCTAGCTCTACCTGGTTCTCTGCGAGGCCCATCTGAATGACACCTGATGGGTTCGTGGCGGGGTGGTAGGGGTCCTCGTCGTAAGCCCTCCACCCAGCGAAGTAGGGCGAGTCCTCGCCATGCGCCGCCGACGTCGCGATTGTTAGCTTAATCTTGGTAAGAGAGTCTGAGTGGTACTAGTCTATGTACGAGTAGTACTAGGACTATGTGTGTCCGTGGTATGTGTGGTGTGTACGTGCTTAGTCTAGGGAGGTTTCCTAGTTAGACAAGTGTATGTGTGAGTTCTAGTACTAGTAGTATCCGTACGTGTGTACGTGATGGTTTAGATTTAGTATTAGTCAGGTCTAGCTTGCATATATAAGCAAGGGTAGACCGTGAGGCTTGTAACACATTGAGTGAGTTGAGAAGAAAATAAAGAAAAAAAACGGGCACGACACGTGCCCTTGGCCATAACATTTTTTAAGCGTGCTTGTTTGTCTAGTTTGATGTAGCCGATCTGTGGGCAAATTTCAACAATTGGTATCAGAGCGAGGTCAAGGATTTGAAGCCGCTTGCCCCGGGGAGGCGACCCTACTAGCGCCTCGGGGCGGGCAACCTGGTGGAGGCGGTGAGCATGCCGTCATCGGTGAGGCGACGGGCGATCGTCGCTCGGAGGAGCGACAAGGAGAAAGATAGCGAGCGAGGCGTCGTCGGCAAGGTGGTGGATGGGGATGATCGTTGATGAGTGCGGTGGTACCGGAGTGCGGTGCTGGAGAATCTTATCAAGATCGTCGTCCAGGAGAGTATAAGTAAAGGAGTCAAGTGTGTGCAAGGTAGCACGTTAAGTCGGTGTTGCGTCTGTGAGTCGTTGTTGTGTCCAAGTGCTTGTCTCTGTGAGGATCCGTTGCAGCTGAAGCGAATGAAGGTTGAGGGAATGTTCATTATATGGACGAAGACGCAATTTGCGTGCCTCAATCAGGTTGTGTATGTGTCTCGACGAGAGGATCAAGTTCAAGTGTGAAGGGGGCGGTAAACCAGTGAAGGTGAGTCTCTTCAATGAGGTCATGTCTCTACATGAGACCGAAGTGGATGGTCTAATCCACGTCAGGAGGTCGGCATGTATTGCGCTAGGGTGGACGGTGTGTTCCACGGGTGGTGCGATTGCACAAGGTTTGCTAGCGTGGCTGGGTAGTCCGGATCATACTTGAGTTGTTCCGTAAATTCGCCAAGTCAAAATTTGGGAGAGCCAATTAGACTTGTCGTGGTGCGAGACCTAGACAAGACGCAGATCTACAAGGATTCAAGATCAGAGAAGCATGAAAGATGAAGAGTAGTCAATCAAGATTAGGGAGAGATTGTTAGCTTAATCTTGGTAAGAGAGTCTGAGTGATACTAGTCTATGTACGAGTAGCACTAGGACTATGTGTGTCCGTGGTATGTGTGGTGTGTACGTGCTTAGTCTAGGAAGGTTTCCTAGTTAGACAAGTGTATGTGTGAGTCCTAGTACTAGTAGTATCCGTACGTGTGTACGTGATGGTTTAGGTTTAGTATTAGTCAAGTCTAGCTTGCATATATAAGCAAGGGTAGACCGTGAGTCTTGTAACACATTGAGTGAGTTGAGAAGAAAATAAAGAAAAAGAACGGACACGACACGTGCCTTTGCCATAAGATTTTTTAAGCGTGCTTGTTTGTCTAGTTTAATGTAGTCGATCTGTGGACAAATTCCAACAGCGACCTCCGATAGCGAGGGCTCAGGGGAAGCATGCAGCCTGCCATCCATGAGTGTTGATCACCTGGTGCTCTGAGGAGAGGATCAAGAGCTCAAGCTCTCCCGGAGAAAATTTGCTGGTTTTCCAATGCCAATTGGAAAATGCACGGGTATACAGAGGCCAAGGCCATTTCCAGTTACTAGTATTTATACGCAAAATGTGTATATGTATGTTGTATGAGAAATTGTCAAGACAGGGTGAGTTCGTTGAAACATTCCAGTTTTTAATCAAATGATAAACAAACAATATTTGAGGGGCAGTCAATGATTGGCTGTCTGTGATGACGGATAACACGGTGTATTTACATTAACTTCTGTTTTATTAAGACAAGAACAGAGAGTTCTTTGCGTACAATGGTGATGCTACAGTTGTGTCTTTTAGTTTTGATCTTCATCCTTCAACATGTTCGATAGGTCCGCCTACGTTGAGAAAGTGTACTATAACCAAGTTCGATGCAGCAACTGAGTTACTCTTAATTTAAAATCTTAAAGCTCACATCTTTGACTTGGATTTAACAATATTTGTGACTGATTCTTACTGGACACTCACTTAATTTTACCCTCGCTATTGTCTGCATGAGTCCACCTGGCGCGATGAGGCCGGTTCCATACAGTACACGCGTTGAGATGTGATTATTCTTTTATGTGGATGAGTGATACAGTTAGAGGGAACATATATGTGTCTAAAGCGATGTCATCTACGTTTAAGCTACAGTAAGCAATTCGTAGTAACACATCTTTAGTTCACACTGAAACGCGTAATCTATATCAGGCTGTTAGTAAATTGTTATCAAACGAATCACGTATGTAGAGATCTAAGTGTGACTCCAGTTCCAATTCATTTTGTGATTTGCACTGCAAAATTTAGACAAAATTTTACATTAACAATTAAAAAATAAATTAGAAGTGAGACTTTGGTGAGATCCCATAACCTTACATGTACGGCATCAAGTGGGTAGCCTAACCTATCCAAACGGACACTTCTGCATCCCGTGTGTGGCATGGCCACACTCTCCCCCTCACGTCATATAGACCACGAAACCAATCAACGTGTCCATAGAAGTTGTTATATTTTCTTATACCTAGTTCAGGTTCTACATACCTAGATACCAGAGAAGTGAGGGATCGAAGGGGTATGAATTTAGGCGATAGGGTAGGTGATCCCGGCCTTCCATGGCGATCTATCAACGGGTTGCTCGAGGGGAGAGTAAGGAGATATGTGTGGAGGTGGAGATGGAGGAGGATGGCGAGGAGAGGCCACACTGCTAGGCCATGGGGGTCGTCGAGCTTCAAGAGGTGGTGATGCGACTTCAGAGGGGAATAGATGGGACTCGGGCCAAGGAAGAGAACCTCCACATGAAGCTGTTAATCTCGCGTTAAGCTTAGATACAAGCAATCAAGATGATGGAGTGAAGCTTTCTAGAAAAGGCTCGTTCAATGCTAGACTTACGAGCTGGCCTCGCTTTCAGGCGAGACTTGCTTCACTAGGGGAGCAAGCATGAATCTGCAAGAGATCGAGAGCGGAAGAGGAAACAAATCCAAGGGACCCGGAGAGGTAGGGTTTGCGAATTAAATAACATAGTGTAAATCGGTGGAGATAAGGACAACTAGAAGCCAAGGGTCTGGAATTCCAGGGACAACACTAGTTGGTCAGAGGTCACCGAGGAGGGCGCCTCCATGTACGAATATTCCGCGTGGTGCCATAGTGTCCTCTCCGCTACGACGCGCATCACCATCTCGTATAGTCACTAGTATTTTGGGGTATTTCACCATTGCCACGAACATTAGGAGATTTCATGGAGGCGAGCTTGCATGATTCGCGGGATTTCTCCATGGCGGAAACTCAGAGTACATAAGGGCCGGGGAGAATAGAGTATGTGGTTGGTCCATCGGCCGGTGTTGGGCCTAACCCAAATGTGGGCCCCCAGATTAATCCTCCGAGAATCCCTATTATGCATGCACCACAATCCCATGATCAGTCCTTCGTGACACATAACCGAAAAGTATTAAAGTAAACATCCATTACTTAAGCGAATACAAGTCATACCTCAATTTCCGTTATGGCTATATTAGTCATCATCAGCGGAACTTAATCGAAACATAGAGCCCGAGCCATGCCTTAACCTACATGCAGCTGACTGAGAGAACATCCTAGCTCGCAGGCAAATATCATTCAAAACAGATCATATAAGTCACTATATTGATGATGTAAAATGCACGTATCAACTCCCCAAGCTTAAACCTTTGCTCATCCTCGAGCAAATAAGCGAATAGATCATATCAGGTAGCAATGCGCGTATGGTTGATAATAAAATACGAGCATGACATCATCAACTTATGTATATTCACTTGTCTTAAAAGATCTATAGACGAACAATCATACCGATGTGGGATACATAGATAGGAATTCTAGCAACTACCCCTTCCTTTTGAACAAAACTAACCATTGGATGTTGGACAATTGAACAAGTCTCACATTTTTATTTTCTTTGCTAATATTAGCTTGCATGGTTTTTTACCTTGTTATCTTTGATTTCACTCTTGACTTTGTAATGAAGATAAACTCTCATAGAACAACTAGTTAAAAAAGAGAGTTATTACACAACAAGATAGACAAGAAGTTTGACTTTGTTAGAAACTTTCACCACTTTTTAAATGATATCAGTTAATGGTCTTGTCTCCTAGTAACTAGTATAAACCTTATTCATGGATCTTCCAATCATGTCATAAGCTCTACTCAACCTTTGTCTTTCACTTTCCATGGCTAACTGAATCCTCGAGTTCCTTCCTTTCATACACTTTTCGATAGAGCATATGTATTAAAATATCCATGACCCTCAGTTTACTCGTTGATTACTAAATAGAATAAGAGTATCTCATGTCCCCTTGTCATCATATCTTCCTAACTATTTGTTTTACAAAATCATATCTCTACTACAAATTCAAGGTACTTTTCTTTTATATATTTTTGTAAACATCACTTGCATGTATCTTTACTTTATTGCAAGTTTTTGTTTGTTTGAGAAGTTCTATACTTGTCCAACACACTCAAGTTAATATAATTCAAGACAAGATGTAACTGAAACTTCTAGATATGATCGAGGCACACATCTGCATGAGTGTTACCCATAAATCTCCAAACAAGAGAATCATAGATCACACCATACTTCATATTTTATTCAAAAACCACTCGACTAAGGATACATGATAATGTTATAAGAGCTTTTCAATCCATGAGAAAATCGATACCTAATATATAAAATCAAAAATCAACCTAAAGATCACGACTACAAGCAATAGAATAAACTAAAAAGTATAAAATACTAGATGAAACTCCCCCAAGCTTGAGTTTTGATGTAGATCTTCACTTATTCTTCCCCTTCTTTTGTTTCTTTGGACCATGGTGAGTTTGGAGGTCCTTAAGTACACTCATGAGATCATAGGCTTGCTAAAATTGTTTGGAGGATTGTGCAAATTTTTCCCAATGTTTTTCTCCAACTTTCTCCTTGCTAGGATTCCACTCCGAGCTTGATCCTCTCTCCTTCCTCTTTGGGAGATGGTGATCCCATGATCTAGGAAGATCTTTCGCTGGGACATGTAGGAACTCCCTACGATTAAGATTAGCAACAGGGTTTCAAGAAGCAAGACAATGCCTTGGAGCTTTTCCACCAGTACTCATGCAAGCGGTTTGCCTGATCCTCTTCATATGCGGCATCACCTTTACCACAAAAAGGATGTAGGATAAGGATGGAGCCTCCCTTTGTACTCAACATTGGTGATGAGCTTGTAGTCATCCTCCTCCTCATTTCTCCAACGTGGACGTAGTGTTCATCATCAAAGTAATCCTTCCTCTTACGGTTCCTCTTATAAATTGAGTTGGGGCTAAGGCCCTCAAGCTCATCATCATCATCCATGGAGGTGCATTAGTAGGAGTCTCCCGAAGACATCATGGAGGTTTTTGGTGGAGAGAGCTCTGAAAAACAGGGAGAAAAAACAATGTTCGCTCGAAAAGACGATGTGAGATTAGATCGGTAGAGAGGGGTATATATTGACAGGTTTTAGGGTAAGGTGAAGCGTTTGGGATGAAACCGGGGCAAAATGTACATCAGAGGAGCAAAAGAGTATGGGTGGCATGCCCAGCAAGGGAAGGCACACCACCTATCCTATTTTCCTCTTCGGGGCTCCATTTCGTCCAATTCTTTTGATGCACGCTTTAATTTTGCAAAAATAAAAACTTACCTAAAATATGGAGATATTCCAAGATTTTTATGCACCTGAAACTTAAATTTTATTGGTTTCTGATATCTAGCAGGGGATATTTCTTTGCGATTATGAAATTAGGACTCTAGAGATTTAACGCTTCCATCTTTCCAACGAATTTTTGGCATGCAATATAATGTTTAAGACGTTGTCCATTAACGACATGAGGTTTACCTCCGTAGTCTCCATGAAGACGGATGGCTCTAGAGGATACACCTCCTGCATAACTAATGGACCTTGCCACTTTGATATTAAATTCCCTACATAAAACTTGAAACAAGAGTTGAACAATAATACTTGATCTCCTACTTTAAATTCCTTTCTCTTTATTTTTCTATTATGCCAAATGTTTACTTTTTCTTTAAATAACCTAGCACTTTCATAATCTTCATTCCTTCGTTCATCTAACAAGTTTAGGTCTAGAATTCTTCTCTCTAGTAGTTTTGAAGTCAAAGTTGAGTTGTTTAACAACCCATCTAGCTTTATGTTCTAATTCTACGGGGAGGTGACATGCTTTACCATAAACCATGTTATAAGGGGACATACCCATAGGATTTTTAAAAGAAATTCTATAATCCCACACAACATCATTGATTTTGGTTGGCCAATCAGATCTAGTTCTATTGACCGTCTTTTCTAAAACGAGTTTGATTTCCCTATTACTTAGTTCAACTTGACCACTAGTTTGAGGGTGATGTGGGGATGCTAACCTATGATTGACACCATAATTAGCTAAAGTTTTTCTAAAGACTCCATGTATAAAGTTAGAACCACCATCAGCAATTAAAATCTAGGTATTCCAAACCTAGGAAAGATGATATCCTTAAGCATCTTCATTGTTGTAGCATGATCTGTACTTTTTGTTGGAATTGCTTCCACCCACTTTGTAACATAGTCCATTGCAACCAAAATGTGAGTGTGTTCTGTTGTCGATGGCGGGGACGGTCCCATAAAGTCAAATCCCCATACATCAAATATTTCAAGTGGCAGTGAATAGTTCATAGGAATTTCATTTCTCTTACCAATGTTTCCAACATGTTGACATTTGTCACAAGCTTTAACATAATTAGCACAATCTTTAAATAAATCATGCCAATAAAAACTAGACTATAATACCTTTGTAGCTGTGCGATCTCCTGTGTGATGTCCTCAATAAGGACTGTCATGGCAATCTCTTATGATATCCTGCTGCTCAAATTCAGGCACACAATGTCTAATAATACCATCTACACTTTTCTTATAAAGGAATGGATCATCCCAAAAGTAATGTCTAAGATCATAAAAGAATTTATTTCTTTGTTGAGAGGTGAAGTGTGGTGGCATAACTTTCCCAACATCGAAGTTAGCATAATCAGCAAACCATGGGGAGGCTACTCTAGCACTGGATACATTAATATTTGCTAGTTGTTCATTAGCAAAGCTATCATTAATAGGAATAGGATCTACCGGAATGTTTTCCATTCTAGATAAGTGATCAGCTACCGTATTGTCCTCCCCTTTCCTATCAACAATGTGTAAGTCAAATTCTTGTAGCAAGAGAACCCATCTAATAAGTTTAGGCATAACATCTTTGTTGTTCATAAGATATTTAATATCAGAGTGATCAGAGTTTACTATGCCTTTATAGTCTACAATATAGGGTCTAAACTTATCACATGCAAAGATTACAACTAGAAATTCTTTTTTCAGTGGTATCATAGTTTCTTTGGGTGCCATCAAGATTTTTGCTAGCATAGTATATGACATTCAGTTTCTTATCAACTCTTGGGCCTAAAACACCACCTATAGCATCGTCACTAGCATCACACATGATTTCAAATGGAAAATTCCAATTGGGAGGTTGAATTATGGGAGCATCGTATCAAGGCATTCTTTAATACACTAAAAGACTCTACACAATCATCATTAAAAGAGAATGGAACATATTTTTGAAAAAGGTTAGTTAGAGGCTTTGATATTTTGTAGAAGTCTTTGATAAATCTTCTATAAAAACCCGCATGTCCAAGGAAACTTTTTATACCTTTGATATCCTTCGGACATGGTAGCTTCTCTATGGCTTCTATCTTGGCGCGGTCCACTTCAATGCCTCTTCCTAAAACTCGGTGTCCAAGATCAACACTGAAGGAACATTTCATGGTTCCCTATGTTTTGAGTGTTAGATAACAATACAGTGGAGTTTTCTCATGTGCGCTAAGTGTGCAGGGACTGTTCTGGTGCTTTGGGGGCCAGATTATCCGAACCCACCAAGGGCCGGATAATCCGAACCCACCAAGGGCCGGATAATCCGGCCTAACTCATCGATCAAAGGCAGCCAAGGCGTGACGCTCGGAGTGCGGTCGGATTTTCTCCCAGAAAATCCGAACTGGGGCGGTTTTTCATCCCTTGGCTGGATAATCCGGCCTTCGCATGGGGCCGGATAATCCGGCCCCCAGGAGGCGATCAAGGGCAGGCTCGGCGCGTCGCTCTGAGTGGGGGCGGTTTATCTGTCGGATAATCCATGTTTGGGGCAGAGTTTTCCCCATACCGGATAATCCGGCCCTCACTTGGGCCGGATAATCCGGCCCCAAATGGCTCCAACGGCTTAGTGGCTGCAGGGGGTATAAAATCCCCCTCATCCTCATCATGCAGAACTCTTGATTCATTCGAAAATTGTCAGACCCTTTGCAAGAACTCTCTCTAGATCTCCCATTTCAATCACCCGAAGGCCTCGATCTTTGGGGGGAATTGAAGGAGGAGACTATCTTCGTCGCCATCATGAATCAAGCGCATCAACTCCTCTCCATTCATTTGGAGAAATCCCCAATCTAGTATTCTTACTAATAACTAGATCTTGTATTGTGTTATTGATAACTTGTTCTTGTGGCAGCTTGTTGTCATTCCGGGAGCTTCCAATTTGGTTGTGGAGTTGTGCCCTGCTAGTTGTGCAAAGGCGCCGGTACCCGCCTCGAAGGGTTCCTATAGTGGAAAGGTGGATCAGGCCTTTGGTGGCGGGATCCATCGGAGAACATGGTGAGGCCTATTGTGGCGTGGTGGTCTTAGTACCGCCCACCCCTCCAACGCAGATGTACTTCCCTTAACAAGGAAGGAACTGCGGTAAAACAAATCATGTGTCTCCGTGTGCTTCACTATGGTTCACTCGTTCCTCTTTCCACTCCCTCATCCTTTGAGACCAAGATGGAGGAGATGCGTCAAATGATTACTCGCCTCACATCATCCGTAGCCCCATCTACATCCTCCTCTGAGGCTGCCACTCCCTCATCCAAGGATAAGGCTAACACCGCATCCAAGGAAGATGAAGTGGTAGGTGAAAAACATAATGGTTCCACCTCCAAGAAGGGAAGTGGTAAGGAGGAATATAGTGAGGTTCATCACTTATATTCCCCTGACCCACCTATCCCTCATCCTCATATAAACAATAGGGGTGATCCACCCAAGCTTACTGCATCTTCTTTTAATCAATGGCAATTCTTAATGAAGTCTCATGTTTGCAGCTCTTCTATTGAACTTTGGAGAATTATCGAAGAGGGTCTTCATATTGGAGATCACACCAACCTGACAAGAAGAGAAGTTGTGGATAGCCAACTGAATGCTATGGCCCTTCACATGATACAGCTTGGAGTGGGTCCCAAGGACATGCCCCACATTGAACATCTCAACACAGCTAAAGAAGCTTGGGATGCTCTCACCAATCTCTTTATTGGAAATGAAAGCATGAGAAGGAATAGGTATGATGCCCTTAGTAATGACTGAAGGATTTTACATGTTGGATGGTGAAAACCATGAAGACATGTATAGAAGACTCAAGGGCATCGCAACAACATTTAGAAAGCATGGAGCCACTCACATTGATGATGCTTGGATAAAAAGGAAATACGTGAGTGCTCTAATGCCTTTTGAGCCAACAGACTTGAAGAGCTTGCAAGGTAGGCACAACTATCATCAAATGACGTCCAATGAAGTCATGCAAGAAATGGCATCATTCAAGGTTGTTGCGAAGAACGCGGAAGATGCCCGTGCCTGTGCCATTGGAATGCAAAAGGGGGTCAATGTTGCTCTAAAGGCTAATGTTGTTGAGCAAGATGAGGACGAAAGAGCTTTCAAGAGTGCCTCCATGGACTGCCCCGATGAAGTCAAACATGCTCATGGTGAGTACATGGCGTTTTACGCAAGGAACTTTTGGAAGGATCCTGCCAAGGCCAAGTCAGAACTCGAGCGCAAGAATGGGTCAAGTGGAAGAAGAGAAAGTGGCCCAAAACTGAGAACTTGCTACAATTATGGAGATATGCTGCACTTTGTGGCTGAGTATCCATATCAAAATAGAGAAGACAATGGTGGCAGGATCATCCTTAAAGAAAAATCCAAGGCACCTAAGAAGAAACCATTTATCAAAAAGAATGGCCCTTACAAGAAGCAGCCCAAGATTGTCTTGGTGGCACAAGAAGAATACTCCTCTGCAAGTGAAGATGAAGAGGATGAAGACAGTTCTCACGAGGTGGCTGCTATAGCTACCACATCGACTCCATCATCTCTCTTCGACTCTCCAAACGAAAACGTCATCAATAACAACGTCACGTGTCTTATGGCAAGAGGGTCCGAGGTATCAACTTCTAGTTCTTCATTCCCTAATACTAACATAAATATGGATATGGATGATCATACTAGTCTTAAAATGAAAGAAGAAGTTATTGCTTTGGACAACTTTTTCACTAACTTGCAAGGTGAGCACAAACTTCATTTTGATGCTATTATGAGTCAACTTGCCCAAGCCGAAGATCTCCTTGAAGAAAAGGGCAGAATTGAAAGAGAAGATGCCTTGGAGATAGCCTCTTTGAAGAATGCCTTGGAAGAAGAAGAGGAAGCTCGAGTATCTTTGGAAGAGAGACTCGAATCCATTGAGGAGTCACATGAAGAAGTTGTGGCTCAGCTCATCAAAGATCGTGACAACGCTCTTGCCAAGGTAAACAAACTAAAGAAGGAAAAGATTGAATTTGGGGCTGCTCATGCCAGACTCTCGGAGAATTTTGAGAAACTTGACATTGCTCACAAAGCATTGGAGATTGAACACTCCAATCTAAATGAGTCTCATGACCAGCTCCAAACTCAATTGAGGAAGTATGATGTGTCCAACACCTCCACATCATTGTATGAAAAAGAAGAACTTGCAAAAGTATCTCAACACAAAGTAAAGAAGTTCTAGATGAGATACTTAGCAAGCAAAGATCAAACAATGGAAAAGAGGGTCTTGGTTATATTACCAAGACAAAGAACAAGAAGAACAACAACAAGAAGAAGAGCAATACTGCTCAACCAAAGACTAGCACCACCACCAATGACAAGTCTAATTATGATGGTTTTGCAGGCGCTAACAATCCTAACTTGGAGTTATATTGCGACCATTGTGGTGATGTTTATGCTAGTTATGTAGGTCCTTATGATTGTTACATTCCTTGGTCTATTTGGGTCCCCAAGACCCTTGCCACTAACATGAGAGGACCCATTGAAAAATGGGTACCTAAAACCAAGAAGTAACTTTCTTGCAGGGCTATGCTTCCGGTGGGTTGATGACCCACAAGTATAGGGGGTGTATCGCAGTATTTTCGAGGGAAGTGAAACCTAATTTATTGATTCGACACAAGGGGAGCCAAAGAATATTTATCAGCCTTAACAACTGAGTTATCAATTCAGCTGCACCTGGAAACAATCTTGCTCACAACAGTTTATCAGTAGCAACAGTTTTGTAGTAGGAATAGCAAAGTAACAGCAGTAGTAAAGCAAAGCCAGTCGTAACAAAAGCAGTAACAGTGGGATTCGAGTGTGGTAGGCATAGGGATGGATGGACGGGCGTTGCATGGACAAGACAATTCACATAGCAATCAGAACATAGGGCAATTGTAGATAAATAAGATAAAGCACCCAAGTACTAGACAATCCTAGGCATGTGTTCCATATATAGTCATACGTGCTCGCAATGAGAACTTGCACAACATCTTTTGTCCTGCCAGCCCATTTGCAGCGGGGCCTCTAGGGAACTACTGGAAATTAAGGTGCTCCTTTTAATAGAGCACCGGGGCAAAGCATTAACACTCCGTGAACACATGTGATCCTCACATCAAAGCCTTTCCCTTCCGGTTATCTCGATTTCTGTCACTTCGGGGCCATAGGTTCCGGACAACAACGTGTGTATACAACTTGTAGATAAGACCAGAAACAATACTATCATAATGAATCAATAACATGTTCAGATCTGATGACAAGCATTAAGCACAACAAGTCGCAACAAAGTCATAAAGCACTAATAAAAGATACTAGGCACCATGCCCTAATAATCTGATGCCATTACATGAACGATCTCATCCAATCCCTACCATCCCCATAGCCTACAGCGGGGGATTACTCACTCATAGATGGGGGAAACATGGATGGTTGATGGAGATAATGGTGGAGACTGATGGAGATGGCTCCCGGGGCACTTCCCCATCCCAGCAGGGTGTCGGAACAGAGACTTTCTGTCCCCCGAATCTCCCCTTCGGTGGCGGCGGCACAGCGGAACTTTTCGTGGAAAAGCGTCGAACCCCTGAAGTTTTTAGGTCAGAAGGCTTCTTATAGGCGAAGAGAGAGACCGAGGGGGTGCCTGGGGCCACCACACCATTCCCTGGCGCGGCCAGGCCCAGCCCGCGCCTGGGGGGTGTGTGGCCAGCCCCTGGCCCTCCTCCGTCTCGTATTCTGGCTCCTGGAGTCTTCTGGAAAAATAGGCACTTTGGCTTTTGTCCCGTCCAATTCCAATATTATTTATTTTCTGACTTTCCTAGAACCAAAAACGGCAAAAAATAGGCAGCTGGCACTGTGGCTCTTGTTAATAGGTTAGTCCAAGAAATCATATGAAAAGTACTCCAAAGTGTGGACAAAACACAAGAAAGTGGATAAAACCAAGCATGGAGCATAAAAAATTATAGATACATTTGCAATGTATCATGGGTCTAAATGGGTACTCGATAGCGGATGCACGAGTCACATGACCGAAAGCAAGGAGATCATCACGTAGATGCGGCCAAATCATGATCATATAATCGTCTCCTATGGTGAAAAATCTAAATCTGAGGTATTGGGTCTTGGCAAAGTTGTGGTGGCTCACGATATCTCTCTCGTGGACGTCATGCTTGTTGAGACTCTCGGTTACAATTTACTTTCAGTTCGCGCCCTTGGTAAGATGGGCTTTGCAGTTTTTATTGATGCTGATTTGGTGGTACTCTTGTGGAGCAAGTCTCTAAAAGTCGCTTTCGTGGGATATGTCGAAAATGACCTGTACGTGGTGGACTTTTCGGGGGAAAACCACTACAGGCCCGATGTGTCTTTTTGGAAAGGCTGACGCGGGTTGGTTATGGCATCACCGACTAGCCCACGCCTGGGGGGGGGGTGTGGCCAGCCCCTGGCCCTCCTCCGTCTCGTATTCTGGCTCCTGGAGTCTTCTAGAAAAATAGGCACTTTGGCTTTTGTCCCGTCCAATTCCGAGAATATTCATTTTCTGACTTTCTTGGAACCAAAAACAGCAAAAAACAGGCAGCTGGCACTATGGCTCTTGTTAATAGGTTAGTCCAAGAAATCATATGAAAAGTACTCCAAAGTGTGGACAAAACACAAGAAAGTGGATAAAACCAAGCATGGAGCATCAAAAATTATAGATACATTTGCAATATATCAACATCCCCAAGCTTAACTCCTGCTCGTCCTCGAGTAGGTAAGTGATAAAAAGAAAGAATAATTTTTGAGGTGACATGCACCATCAAAGACTTGATCAAAGTATTTTTAAAACACTCAAAGCTAGGATCATAGTACTTCAATCATAACATGAAAGACAAAGTTCTAGCAATAAGCAAAGAAACTATGATGCAACATGAAAAGGCACAAACAAAAGATTCATGAATAACAATGCTTTGCAAGACGTTTGTTTGTTTCATATAAAGAAAACATAGCATAGTGGCATTCAGCTTGTCCCTCATAGAGTAGCAAACATAAATGCATAGGACACCTTCAAAGTTTACAAGAGTGACTAGATACAAATAGTTTAAAACAAGCAATATCAAGGTATGCATCAATCAACAAGTCTTGGGACAATGCACATAGAACTAAGAATGGCCACTATGCTCTCAAGAAAGTGCTCAAAGAACAAGTGGAGACTCAACAAGTAAAAGAAAAGGTTTTGCATAGTTTGAAAGGCTTCCAAATGCTGAAAGTATGGTACTCATTAGCTTTGAGCTCTCATTGCCCCTGTCATAAGCATCTTTAAGTGGTTAAGGTTAAAGTGAGGTCCAATCTGAGTTATATGCTTGACAGACTATAAACTGAAAATCCCAAGTCCCTTGAGTACGAGGGCCACTCCTCATGCTACTCAACTTTAGTTACCGGTAAGTTCTTGTCATTGTAAGTATGTGCGTATCATTGAGAACCGCCAACGGGGTACCCCTTGCCGATGATACGGAAGAATCCCCATATCAAAATGACAAGGCAAGCAAACAATGAGTATCTCAGCAATCTTCTTATTTACCATGGGAAAATGGTGCTTTTTTCTCTCTTTCCTCTTTTCATAAATCACTTTTTTTTTCCTTTTCTCAATAGCTATCTCTCTTTTTTTATAAGAAGAATGCTTCATAGATATCATTATGGTTACGCTGCAGGTTTCCACCATGTCAGCATGGATTAGACCAGCGGCCCAGACGTTTCTCTAACACACATACATAACTCCATGGACTTACAAGTTCCCCTTTTATTTCACACCGACGACATCCGCAAACAAAAGAGCAAGGTATCAACTGGGTATATATTTACAAGTGTTGAAAGCGTTCCCCGTGACAGCACGGTTCTGCTAATCCCCAGCCTATAATTAGAAAGCATATAACTTTCATGGAGAGTTCACAATGGTTCAGGTTTATTAAGTACAGGAATTAAAGTGTGCCATCAAGTTCGTGGGAGCTTTACTAAATAACTTTCTCAAAACAAGCAAACATTTTATTCGGAAGAAAACAAGGCATATTGAATATGCACGGAAGTAGCAAATGATGTAATAGGTAGGTATGGTGGACACTTTGGCAATATTTGGTTTAAGGGAGTTGGAAACATGAGTAAAACACTCGGTGTAAGTGAAGGCTAGCAATAGTAAGGGAGCGACAAACGAGAGAGCAATAATGGCCATAATCATGCAGAGCGACAAAACATCATTGATCCAAGCATAAAGTGATACTACAAGTTGAAAACTAAAGGATCATAAAGGCTATGGTGACTTTGGATAGTCATAACATGGTGTGAGCATGCGCCAAGTCAACCCAAATAAAGCATCGAAGGAGAATACCACTATACTATGCTTTAATATGCTAAAACAACGCATGATTCATCCAAGGCACATTAAGAAATCTCAATTGTTTATAACAAGTAATGCTACAACAAAGAATACTAAGTATAAATACAAAACAATATCAAGCATGGCATGACAAAGCATATGCCACAGTAAAAAACAAACTCTTTTTACCACTTAAGCATGAACTTTCCTACTCTTTTCCAAACCAAACCAAACTATTTGCAAACCAATGTATGAAAGAGGGGGTCCAACCAATTTATTCAGAAAACTAAGCAAACCAAGCAAACTAAAAACCAAAACAAAAACAAAAAAGAAGACGCTCCAAGAAAAACACAACTGTGCATGAAACAATAAAAATGAAGCGTCTGGAAGAAACCTGGGATTTTTATTGATGAAGAGGGGGATGCCTTGGGCATCCCCAAGCTTTGACGCTTGTACTTCTTGGATATTTCTTGGGGTGACACGCATGGAATCCCCAAGCTTGAGCTTTAGTCCATCCTTCATCTCATTACTCATTCCTTCCATACACCTGAAATTTTTCCTTCATACAAAACATCACACAATCTTTATTAGCAACATTAGTACACTCAAGATAAATAAGTCTTAAGGTTCAGTTCTAACACCAAATAAACTTCCATTAGAACACTAGCTACTGTAGCAATTCCCTCAAAAAGCTCAATTCCCCAAAAGAACTCAAAAAGGAACCCACAAGAAGCAAATGCAGAAAATGGCAGAAATCTATCAAAACAGACCAGTGGGTAAAGATGAATTTTTTCGAAGACCTTCTATTGCTCAAATCAAAAAGTGTTGAACTAACGAAAGTTAGATAACAACCTTGGGCAGAAGCACAAAAAAACTACAGCTCAATCCGACATATAGAGCTCTCTCACGAATTTTTATGGTGAATCACAAAAATCTATTTCGGGACAGCAACTTTCCCAATCATTACGTCTCTCTCATTAGAGGTTACTCTTGGCACAAAAAGCAAATAAAAAGGATAAGGAGCGGTTATTACTGAAGTAATAACTTCCAAGACTCAACTAAAACTTTTGGGTTATCTCCCAATAAGTACTTTTCTTTAATGCCTTTAAGTTAGGCATAAGTAAAAACTAAAAATGGATAGAATAGAAGTAAACGGGGATAATCATAGTGAAAACATTGTTTTGTTCAATGAAATCCTTTTGTTAACAAGGTTGATCAGGTCTTGCTACCAAAACAATTCCATATGAGACAAAACTTTGTATTCCACTAATGATTATGTTACCTCAACCTTGATAGCAATGGTCCCAATCATAATAGTTTCAAATTTTTCTCTTGGTATGGGACAATATATTTCTCCAACTTGAATGCCCTCAACATGTTCAATTGAATTCAAGCCATAAGTCCTTTCAATCTTCTTGGGGAAATAGACAATATGTTCCTTGTCATTAACATTGAAGGTCACCTTCCCTTGATTATAATTAATAACAGCTCCTGCAGTATTTAAGAAAATGTCTCCCAAGAATAATAGACATATTATCATCTTCAGGCATAATAGTTTGAGAGGATGCTCTCATAAGAAATATGAGTTGAAGTAAGAGAGAGCATCAAGAAGAAAATTCAAAACACATTTAAGTCTAACCCACTTCCTATGCATAGGAATCATGTATGCAAATAAATTTGCAAAGAACAAAGTGACAGGCATAGGAAGATAAAACAAGAGTAACTTCAACACTTTCAGCACATAGGGAGGTGTTTCAATACCATGAAAACTTCTACAACCATATTTTCCTCTCTCATAATAATTTTCAGTAGCCTCATGAATAAACTCAACAGTATAACTATCACATAAAGCATGCTCTTCATGATCTACAAGCACTAGAGCTTTATTATAAACATTTTCAAAAGAAACCTCAGGAACATAACATTCATTCCCCTTTAGTAAGCATGGGGGACAATCAAATAATGTAAGGGATAAAGAGTTAATCTCATTAGAAGGTAGGCATGGGTAGCTAATCCATTCTTCCTCCTTTTGTTCATCACTCTCCTCCTCTTTTTCATCTAATGAGATTTCAGGTTCATCAATTTCTTCTTCCATAGGATCCTGCAAGGCATTACTCTCTTCCATTTGTGGAAATCATCTATTAAAATATTCAAGGATATAGCCATTTTCATCCTTGTAATTATCAAAGCAGAATTTAAGTATACCATAAACCTCATATTTGTAAGGTGAATCATCAATATGTTTAAGCAAACTAGCAAGTTCAAAAGCACCCTTCCAAGCAATAAATTCTTCAATTTGTTCCGCATCATAAAAGTCATAAATTCCTTTAGCATAGGAAGATATGGTATCATTATCACTATACTCACATTGAAAAGGGAGGTGTTTATACCTCTTTCTGCAACAAGACTCATCACAACAATGAGTAACATTATAAGTAGAGCACATGTTTCCAGCAATGGTATACAATCTATCAATTTGTTCCCATAAGTGTTTCCCTTTTTGTGACAAGCGGTGTTCCTTATAATAATATTTTTGATCTTCCGTGAACCCACCTTGCCAATAAGCTTCAGTTTCAAAGAAACCAACCATTGACAACAAGCATGACAAAGCAGGACAATAATAGACCAACGAAAATAACAACTAGAGTAGGAACTAATTTTTTTTGTATTTTTGATAAAGAAACAAGCAAACAAGGAGAAAATAAACTTAGCTTGAACAATAGTGAATCCAGGTGAACTTGATAAATAAAGCTATGCTCCCCGGCAACAGCGCCAGAAAATAGTCTTGATGACCCACAAGTATAGGGGGTGTATCGCAGTATTTTCGAGGGAAGTGAAACCCAATTTATTGATTCGACACAAGGGGAGCCAAAGAATATTTATCAGCCTTAACAACCGAGTTGTCAATTCAGCTGCACCTGGAAACAATCTTGCTCACAACAGTTTATCAGTAGCACCAGTTTTGTAGTAGGAATAGCAAAGTAACAACAGTAGTAAAGAAAAGACAGTTGTAACAAAAGCAGTAACAGTGGGATTCGAGTGCGGTAGGCATAGGGATGGATGGACGGGCGTTGTATGGACAAGACAATTCACATAGCAATCAGAACATAGGGCAATTGTAGATAAATAAGATAAAGCACCCAAGTACTAGACAATCCTAGGCATGTGTTCCATATATAGTCATACGTGCTCGCAATGAGAACTTGCACAACATCTTTTGTACTGTCTGCCCGTTTGCAGCGGGGCCTCTAGGGAACTACTGGCAATTAAGGTGCTCCTTTTAATAGGGCACCGGAGCAAAGCATTAACACTCCGTGAACACATGTGATCCTCACATCAAAGCCTTTCCCTTCCAGTTATCCCGATTTCTGTCACTTCGGGGCCATAGGTTCCGGACAACAACGTGTGTATACAACTTGTAGATAAGACTAGAAACAATACTATCATAATGAATCAATAACATGTTCAAATCTGAAATCATGGCACTCGGGCCCTAGTGACAAGCATTAAGCACAACAAGTCGCAACAAAGTCATAAAGCACTAATAAAAGATACTAGGCACCATGCCCTAACAATCTGATGCCATTACATGAACGATCTCATCCAATCCCTACCATCCCCATAGCCTACAGCGGGGGATTACTCACTCATAGATGGGGGAAACATGGATGGTTGATGGAGATGATGGTGGAGACCGATGGAGATGGCTCCGGGGGCACTTCCCCGTCCCGGCAGGGTGCCGGAATAGAGACTTTCTGTCCCCCGAATCTCCCCTTCGGTGGCGGTGGCGCAGCGGAACTTTTCGTGGAAAAACATCGAACCCCCTGAAGTTTTTAGGTCAGAAGGCTTCTTATAGGCGAAGGGGGAGACCGAGGGGGTGCCTGGGGCCACCACACCATTCCCTGGCGCGGCCAGGCCCAGCCCGCGCCTGGGGGGTGTGTGGCCAGCCCCTGGCCCTCCTCCGTCTCGTATTCTGGCTCCTGGAGTCTTCTGGAAAAATAGGCACTTTGGCTTTTGTCCCATCCAATTCCAATAATATTTATTTTCTGACTTTCCTAGAACCAAAAACGGCAAAAAATAGGCAGCTGGCACTGTGGCTCTTGTTAATAGGTTAGTCCAAGAAATCATATGAAAAGTACTCCAAAGTGTGGACAAAACACAAGAAAGTGGATAAAACCAAGCATGGAGCATAAAAAATTATAGATACATTTGCAATGCATCATGGGTCTAAATGGGTACTCGATAGCGGATGCACGAGTCACATGACCGAAAGTAAGGAGATCATCACGTAGATGCGGCCAAATCATGATCATATAACCGTCTCCTATGGTGAAAAATCTAAATCTGAGGTATTGGGTCTTGGCAAAGTTGTGGTGGCTCACGATATCTCTCTCGTGGACGTCATGCTTGTTGAGACTCTCGGTTACAATTTACTTTCAGTTCGCGCCCTTGGTAAGATGGGCTTTGCAGTTTTTATTGATGCTGATTTGGTGGTACTCTTGTGGAGCAAGTCTCTAAAAGTCGCTTTCGTGGGATATGTCGAAAATGACCTGTACGTGGTGGACTTTTCGGGGAAAACCACTACAGGCCCGATGTGTATTTTTGGAAAGGCTGACGCGGGTTGGTTATGGCATCACCGACTAGCCCACGTCAATATGTGAACTTTAAAAAGTCTCCACAAGGGTGGCCACATCCTAGAAAATGTCTCATGTGCCAAAGATCGTGTTTGCAGGGCTTGTGTTGAAGGGAAAATGCATGACTCTCCTCATCGAAGGAAGACTATTATTTCGTAAAAAAGGATCTTAGAGCTTCTTCATGTGGACCTCTTTGGACCTCCATCTCATGCAAGCCTTGGTGGGAAGAAGTACTGTCGTGTGATCGTTGATGATTACTCAAGATACACTTGGGTCTATTTCTTCAAGTTGAAGAGCGAGACTCAACAAACGGTCATCGACTTCGCCAATGAGGTTCAACATCAACACAACGTCCCCATTCTGGCAATAAGAAGTGATAACGGGTCCGAGTTCAAGAACTACACCTTAAATGAGTTCCTAAGTGAAGAGGGGATAAGACATCAATATTCCGCTGCGTACACCCCTCAACAAAATGGTGTTGCCGAGAGGAAGAACCAGACTCTAATGGATATGGCAAGGTCTATGCTAGCCGAATTCAAGTCTCCATATAACTTCTGGGCTAAAGCAATCTCTACTGCTTGTCATTCATCCAACCGGTTATACCTCCATAAAATCTTGGACAAGACTCCGTATGAAATACTTACCGATAACAAGCTAAACATCTCATACTTTCGGGTTTTTGGGTGTAAGTGTTTCTTTATCATCAAGGGAGTTTGTTTATCTAAATTTGAGTCTAAGGCTTTAGAAGGTATTTTATTGGTTATGGTGCCAAATCCCACACTTATAGAGTCTACAATAAGCTCTCTGGAACTGTTGTAGAATCTTGTAGTGTGGTGTTCGAGGAAAATGACGGCTCCCATGCGGGGCAAGTTGATGTTTATGATGCAGATGTTGAAATACCCCAAGATGCCATAAGAAGAATGAGCGTGGGATTTTTCCGCCCCATTGAGGAACCCCTTATGGCAGATCGGGAAGGACAATGCTCTACTCATGAAGAGCCCTCATCTACACATACTCAACATGCTCCAACCACGGGAGTAACCTCTACACCAACTCCACCAATTGCTGAAGGTCAACATGCTCCTAGATGTCCCAGACCGGATTATCCGGTCGACACCGGATTATCCGGCCACAACTCCCCTGACGACCATACTGTGCATCCCATCGAAGAAACTGCTGCAAGCTCCAGGCCAGATTTTTCGGCTGAGCCCGGATTATCCGGCCCCTCGCCAATTCAAGCAAGTTCCAGGCAACCCAATGAAATTGCATCAAGTTCTCCCAGGCCGGATTATCCGGCCTCACCCTCAGCCGGATTATCCGGCCCTAAAACTCCTGTTGATCAGCAGCCTCCTGTTACGGCTGCTGACCCACCTCAAGGGCATACTTCATCATCTCCTACTACTGATAATCAGACTTCTAATCAAGGTCAAGCAAATGATTCCAACGAAGACTCAAGTGATGAAACTATTCCACCAAGAGGCAACACGCTTATTGAACTTCGTCGCAAGGCTCGTGCTGATCGGAACCTTGAGTTAAGGGGTCATACTCTTGACAAACTTGTAGGTGATCTTCGATGAAGGGTTTCCACAAGAAGGGAATTGGCAAGTTTTGGTGAGCATCAAGCTCATATCTCTATGGTGGAACCTAAGAAGGTGTTTGAAGCTCTTGAAGATCTGGACTGGGTTGTTGCTATGCATGAAGAGTTGAATAACTTTGAGAGCAACAAGGTTTGGAAACTAGTGGAGAAGCCCAAGGATTACCGCAATGTTATCGACACTAAATGGATATTTAAAAACAAGCAAGATGAGAATGGCATTGTTGTAAGGAACAAGGCGAGACTAGTGGCACAAGGCTATTCCCAAGTTGAGGGTATTGACTTCAGCGAGACCTATGCTCCTGTGGCTCATCTTGAGTCCATCCGTATCCTTCTTGCTTATGCTGCCCATAATAACTTTAAATTGCAGCAAATGGACGTTAAGAGTGCTTTTCTTAATGGTCCTTTACATGAGTTGGTATATGTAAAGAAACCCCCGGGACTTGAGGATCCTAACTTCCCGAACCATGTCTACAAACTCGATAAGGCACTCTATGGCCTTAAACAAGCCCCACGTGCGTGGTATGAGCACCTTAAAGAGCTTTTGTTAGACCGTGGCTTTGAAGTTGGGCAAATCGATCCCACGCTTTTTACTAAGAAGGTCAAGGGGGATCTCTTCGTATGCCAACTATATGTAGACGACATCATCTTTGGTTCTACTAATAAAGCTTTTAATGATGAATTTTCAAAGCTTATGACTGACAGGTTTGAGATGTCTATGATGTGGGAGTTATGGTTCTTTCTTGGATTCGAGATCAAGTAACTTAGAGAAGGAACCTTCATCAATCAAGCTAAATACATGCAAGACATGCTCAAGAGATTCAAGATGGCGGATCTTAATGGCGTCGCCACTCCGATGCAAACAAAATGTCACCTTGAACTTAACCCCCACGGTAAAGATGTGGACCAAAAGGTATACCGGTCCATGATCGGCTCTCTTCTTTACCTTTGCACATCTAGACCCGATATTGTGTTGAGTGTGGGGGTGTGTGCAAGGTATCAAGCAGCTCCTAAAGAAAGCCACTTAGTGGCGGTCAAGAGGATCTTCCGATATTTGGTTCATTCCCCTAACTTTGGTCTATGGTATCCCAAGGGCTCCAATTTCTCTCTATGTGGTTATACTGATTCAGATTGGGCCGGTGATAAGGATGATCGGAAATCAACTTCTGGTGCTTGTTAGTTTTTGGAAAGATCTCTAGTTTGTTGGTCTTCTAAAAAGCAGAATTGTATTTCTCTCTCCACCGCTGAAGCTGAATATGTTGCTGCTGCTAGTGCTTGCACTCAGTTATTATGGATGAGGCAAACTTTAAAGGAATATGGTGTCAATTGTGATAAAGTGCCTCTTTTATGCGATAATGAAAGTGCAATCAAAATTGCATACAATCCGGTACAGCACAGAAGGACAAAGCATATAGAGATTCAGAATCATTTGTCCCGTGACCATGTTGCTCGAGGCGATATTGATCTATCTTTTGTGAGCACAAAGAACCAACTTGCTGATATTTTCACGAAGCCACTTGATGAATCAAGGTTTTGCTACTTGAGGAATGAGCTAAATATCGTTGATTCAAGGAGCTTGTCTTGATTACCCATGCACTCACTTGTATATCTCAGTCTTATTTGGTCTAGATGTGGGCATGGATATAGGGGGAGTGTGGTCCTAATTGATTGGGCTAACCCTCCCCCCATAATGCCGAAAGCAGGTCAAATCATTTCTCTTAATATCATTTTGTGATATGTGAGCTTATTGATGAGTATTGGTTATGAACCCAAGATACATCTTCACGGTGTCATACCATACACTCCAACAAGGTGGCTTCGGCCACCGCCCTCTTCCTTGAGAAGAGTTGGATTTATTTGGATCTTCCTTGATTGTTTTAGCTCCTCTCTTGTTTTTATGGGAAGCACACTCACTTTTGGCTTTTAGTTTCTTTGATTCTTGCAAATTTGGGTGTGTAGTACCATCTCAGTTTGGTTATCTTAATCCTAAGCCTTTCCCTACCCCTAAACCATCTATTCTTGCACACGAGTCCCTTGTACATCTTGTGGGGGTGTTGTTTGGGGACGCGCGGGCCTGACTCTGTGTGTAACAGAAGTTCAGAGTTTTGGCTGAATAATCCGGCCCAAGTATTGGCCGGATAATCTGGCCCTGACGGATCTCTTCTTCCTTTTTGACGTCTCGATGCCAAAGGGGGAGAAGTAGTTCTATTAGGTCTTCACGGATTTGCATGGGTCGGGCACAAGCATTTTCACTTTTTCTATTCGTCGTTTTCTCTCTTGTGCCCATTTAGTATTGAACTTAAACTTGTGGTTTGTATGAAACTTTGTGGCTGTGGTTTTGTGGTTTATTCTTATGGAATCATCTATCTTATTGGATATTCTTATGGCTATTGGATATCTATATCGAGGAAGGCGTGCTCTATGGCTATCATTGGATATTCTTATAATGTATTGAGGACACTTCTATCTCCCCACCGGTGGTATGAGCTTTTCACATTTGTTCCAATGATTTAGACGTTACCCTCTTGTGTGTATCTGTAATCAACTGCAACTGTTTATATGCACACACTGAGGGGGAGTCTTTGTCTTTCATTAAATCTTGTTGCCTTGAGAACTTTCCTGCAAATCATAGTATTGTCATCTAACACCAAAAAGGGGGAGATTGAAAGAACATTTCATGGTTCCCTGTGTTTTGAGTGTTAGATAACAATACCGTGGAGTTTTCTCATGTGCGCTAAGTGTGCAGGGACTGTTCTGGTGCTTTGGGGGGCCGGATTATCCGCCCCACCAAGGGCCGGATTATCCGGCCTAACTCATCGATCAAAGGCAGCCATGGCGCGACGCTCGGAGTGCGGTCGGATTTTCTCCCGGAAAAACCGAACTGGGGCGGTTTTTCCTCCCCAGGCCGGATAATCCGGCCTTCGCATGGGGCCGGATAATTCGGCCCCTAGAAATCGATCAAAGGCTGCCAAGGCGCGACGCTCGGAGTGCGGTCAGATTTTCTTCTGGAAAATCCGAATAGGGGCGGTTTTTCCTTCCTTGGCCGGATAATCTGGCCTTCGCATGGGGCCGGATAATCCGGCCCCAGGAGGCGATCAAGGGTAGGCTCGGTGCGTCGCTCTGAGTGGGGGCGGTTTATCTGCCGGATAATCCGTGTTTGGGGTGGAGTTTTCCCCAGACCGGATAATCTGGCCCTCACTTGGGCCGGATAATCCGGCCCCAAATGGCTCCAACGTCTCAGTGGGTGCAGGGGGTATAAAAGCCCCCTCATCCTCACCGTGCAGAACTCTTGATTCATTCGAAAATTGTCAGACCCTTTACAAGAACTCTCTCTCTAGATCTCCCACTTCAATCACCCGAAGGCCTCGATCTTTGGGGGGAATTGAAGGAGGAGACTATCTTCATCGCCATCACGAATCAAGCGCATCAACTCCTCTCCATTCATTTGGAGAAATCCCCGATCTAGTATTCTTACTAATAACTAGATCTTGTATTGTGTTATTGATAACTTGTTCTTGTGGCAGCTTGTTGTCATTCCGAGAGCCTCCAATTTGGTTGTGGAGTTGTGCCCCGCTAGTTGTGTAAAGGTGCCAGTACCCGCCTCGAAGGGTTCCTATAGTGGAAAGATGGATCAGGCCTTTGGTGGCGGGATCCATCGGAGAACAGGGTGAGGCCTATTGTGGCGTAGTGGTCTTAGTACCGCCTACCCCTCCAACGCAGATGTACTTCCCTTAACAAGAAAGGAACTGCGGTAAAACAAATCCTGTGTCTCCGCGTGCTTCACTACAGTTCACTCGTTGCTCTTTCCACTCGCCTCTTACTCGCTAGTAGATGGGTTTGCATATAGAGAAATTCCTCTAAATAGTTATCTAGAGAATTTACCTTTTGTGTTAATCCTAAAATTGAAAAAACATTAAAATTTGAAGTAGCCCCTATTCACCCTCCTCTAGGTGCCCATACGATCCATTTCAAACACCTTCTGTCACCATGAAATGGCACTTCTCCCAGTTTAGAACTAAATGTTGGTCCTCACAACACTACAAAACTTTGTTAAGATTGAGCAAGCAATTATCAAAAGAGGTACCATACACAGAAAATTCATCCATGAATACTTCCATAATTTTCTCAATATAATCAGAAAATATAGCATGCATGCATCTTTGAAAATTAGAAGGAGCATTGCACAAACTGAATTGCATTCTCCTATAAGCAAAGTGCCGAAGGGACATGTGAAGGTCGTGTTTTCCTGATCATCTTTGTGCACCGAAATCTGGGAGAAACCTGAATAACCATCTAGATAACAAAAGTGTGAGTGTTTAGATAATCTTTCTAGCATTTGATCAATGAATGGCAGAGGATAATGATCTTTACAAGTAACTTTGTTTAGCTTCCTAAAATCAATGCACATTCTATAACCAGTAACAGTACATTGGGCTACAAGTTCATTTTCATCATTTGGAACCACGGTGATTCCACCCTTTTTAGGCACACAATGAACATGACTTACCATTTACTATCAGCTATGGGATAGATAATACCTACCCTCAATGAGTTTGATTACCTCTTTCCTTAGCACTTCTTTCATTTTTGGATGAAGACGGCGTTGATAGTCAACAATAGGCTGTGCATCTTTTTCCGAGTTAATCTTATGCATGCATAAAGCGGGGCTTATACCTTTTAGGTCATCAAGTGAATAGCCAATAGCTGGCCTATGAGCTCGTAGTACTTCAAGCAACTTTGTTTCTTCTTTGCCTGAAAGGTTAGCACTAAGTCCCACAAGTGTATCGATGACCCGCGCCCGAGTAAAGCTCCTACATGATAAGATGAACTCAGTCCTCTCGATGTGTGACTTTGAATATCCTTTGAATGGCTTGCTAGTTCATGCCAATACCTTGTGTATCCTCAGCCATGAACCTCAAGAAGGAACGTCAAGAGAAGACAGAGTCAAGTGCATGCGAGAAGAAGAATAAGCAACTCATCCTGGTGCTAGTCCCGTCTCACCGAGCTTGCCGTTGAAATGCCCTGCGCAACCCCGCGCCAGTTTCGGCCGGCCGAACCTACCGCCATAACCTCCCACTTGTCCTGGTGCCAGGCCCGATGGACACCCTTGAGTCCAGGCGCCCTGCCAAGAACGCCCCTCCCCCCGTACACATGTTTAGCGCTAGCTGAAACCACCCGGCGCCCGTCGGAGTGACCCCACGACCAGCCCAGCACCACAAGACTTACCACCAGAAATACATGTCTACGTACAGTTCTGGGTTTGATGCCCTGAAATGTTCACTTTACCTACCATTCGTCCCTAGTACTATAAATAGCCCCTATGCCTCATCTTTTGACTTCAGACTTTATAATAGAACTAGAAGAAAACCCCTAAGAGGAATCTATCTAGTTTTGGTCTCATCTTTCTTCCAAGGAAGACCTATTATCCCCCACCTCTTTGGATTATGCATTGAGAATCCAAGTTGTAAAAGGCCTTTACTTTGAGTGGTCTCTAGTAAAGTTTTGAAGATCTCACCAAGGTTCTTATCCCTCACCTATTGGATTCGAGGGAGTCTTGATTAACACTGATCCTAGGGATTGTGTTGAACCGGTAGCCACCAAAGTGCCACCATCTTTGTATCGTTTTTGCATCGCGTTTGTTTCACTGTGTTCATCGCGTTTGAGTTCAATTGGATCTTTCTCCCCCTATTCCCTCGCAAATCCCTCGCTTATATCCAAGAATCATCAAAGATCTGGCCACCCTAGAGGGTCCCTAACAGTGCCCCATGATGGTAGCATCCAGTAGAGCTTTACCACACTCCCTCCGAAACCAAATGGCCAGAGAAAAACATGGGTGCGCACGACCGACTCCCACCCGATCCAGCAATCTTCGGGCATGAATCGCCTAGTGGAGCTAGCCCGTGGAGCCTTCCGAAACACGACATGCCATCCGGATCAATGGGGACATGCATCCGGCAGATCATCATCTTGGCACAAGTTGGAACCCTAGGACCGCCACCTTTATTGAACCGAGCTAGTAGCCCCCACATCACCCGCCGACACCCTGTTGGATCAGCCGCTCCGGACCTCACCGGTCAGGCCAGCGTCAAGGAAGAAAACGGCAGAACAAAGCCAATCTCCAACCAGATCTGGCCAAACCACACAACGATGAGGATCCCGCACTACCAGTCAACGCAACATCGTGGAAGACCTCCGCCACCACCCGTGTTCCACATGCGCTGCCTCGGTGATGGCCTGTCTCACGCGTAGGAGACAGTCAGAGTTTGCCCGCCCTTGCCCCCATCTTTGACTGACTGGGAATGGCCGCCACCGCCGACGAAGATGGTGGCAATGACAGTGGGGAGTAGATCAAGCGACGTCTCGCTAGGGTGGGAAAGGGGGCTCTGAAATCGTCCCGCACTAGGCGACCCGGGAGGGACGGGCAGGGAGGAGAGGAGGGAGGAGAACAAGTGTGGGCTGGTGGCGGCGCTGCTGGTCGCCTGGAGTCACACGGTACGATCTGATCGCTAGGAAATATCGTGAGAGTCTGTCCTACATCTTAAGAATGGGGGAGAATTTCAATTTGTCGGTCTCTTCACCAACTATGAATGCACACAGCCAGTGTGCATGAGTACCAGGATTTTTAATCTTGGTTAAAGATCAAGCCTAGTCCTCATGATAAATTGCAATAGCCTGATCCTCGTGTATAAATAAGAACTCCTCTTGGATCGAGTTTCACTGTCTTCTCAAATAAAAAGGCGAGAGGTTTCTCTCCTTGAGGCTCTTTTTTCCGTCATCTATATGAATATCAATGTGACGCTGACGACGCGGCATGGCATACAACGCCAAATATTGCTTTACTATATAGTACGTCTCCTCCGTAATGTATTATATTTTATCCGTCTTAAAATAGATGATGAAAATTTCGTACAATTTGAATATATCTAGGCACTATTAATACTACTAGATATATTTAATTTTAGACAAATCTGTGACATCTATTTCGAGAGGGAGGGAGTAGAAAAAATTGCCTAACCAATTTTATTGATTTTGAAAACCGGATTGTTACATCACTACAAACTCCCCCCGCAAAAGAAAAAATTACTACAAAGTCCTGCAGTCCCGCTGACATGCTAAATGTAGTAGAGAGAGAAATGTCAGTCGTCCACTGACAATACTACTAATGAGTTTGATATTGCCCTAACAAACAAGAAACAACCAAATAGGTAGGGTCAATCAAGCCAACTAAACCACTCATGTACAAAACCCGCCTTTTTCTGTCAACAGCGTTCACAACGTACAAAGAATATCAGGAAAAAAAATGAATAGCTTTCACAGGTCTACAGATGAACGAGTGAGAAAGTCTACACTGTACACAGGTGTATTATGTACTTGCTGCCAAACACCATCATGTGCAAGTCGGCGTCAAGCATTCCACGCCCTGTTGGCAATGGGCCTAACAATGTTGACAATCCTGCAGAAGGTACGCAAGACTGTGAGCACCCCGAGACAGGGCAATTAAATATGAAATTCTCAACATGCCTCTCAACTGCGCAACCACAAACAGTACACCATCTCTCTCCCGTTGCCGACAACGGACAAATTTTACTATTAAAATATAGCTTTATAAAAAAAGTGTATATAGACTCAGTACGTTCACTCTAAACTTAAATAGACCTCTACACTAAAAAAGTCTAGGTACACTCATTTCACAAAGCTAAAACATCTTATATTTTGAAACGGAAGAGTACTACTGTAGTGTTCACTGAGCATTTCTAACAGTATATCTGTATCTTCAGAATCGGAACCATTGCCGAAGCATGAGGATTTCACGTGCGACAACTAAGTATACTTCTGGTCAGATCCCTGCAGGATACCTACGCCAAACGCCATTGTCAAACCTGTACCGGCTTTTGATTTGCCTCCGGACCTAACAGTGTCCGAACTCCGAACTTGGGAATCGACAGAGACTGAACGGAACTGCTGGAGTTTACCCATCGGTCGTCCAATACTAAAAGAAACTTTTCTGGTGCTCGTACTGTCGTCGGGTACCAGGCCAACTAACGAATTTGTTACGACCGAATTAGTGTGCACCACGCCAAGCGAGGGTTCGATCTCGATCGGTGTGCCTTTTATTATTGTCAGGCCGTGCTGCTGCTCAGACGGAGACTCGTTAGATGTCAGCATATCATTAAGCCAGTTTAATCCTCGGCAGTTTCACACAAGGTCTCAGAGATTCCTCTACAAATTTTTCAGTTTTCCTACCACTTCTGCCCCAACCCACCCAACCTCCCCGCCCCCACGGTCACGTCATCCGTTCCGGCATCACCCATCCTTCTTAGTCACACCATTTGTATCATCGTGTTTGCGCTATAGTCGCTAACTAGGGTTAACCATGGGTAAGGGCACCTCTTGGTTTGTGCCGATCTAGCGGCGGTGAGTTCGAGATACGAGACTGCCGGTGAAAACACCGCCGACTTCGATCATGGCGGATGATGGCAGCGTTTTTGCGTCGTTACCTTGTTGAAGACATCTTTCCTATAGCTCTCGTCTTCTTGTTCGGGCTACTCCAGAGGAAACCCCTGGTCCGGGACTCCCGGATCAGACGATGGTGGCGCATGGCGTCGTCCTCCCTCATGAGGGCATAGGTTTTGGAGCAGGTGCTGGCTAGAAGGAACCTAAGGTAGAGCGGCCTCTTTTCTTCCGCATCGAAGACAACGAGTCTCGGCAGCGTGATGCAGCGGGGACTTGGCGGTGGGCGACTAATGGTGGACGCGCGTAGGGCGATGGCGCTATTCAGCTCCATGGAGGTATCGATGGAAGGCCTAGCAAGGTCAATGCCTTGATGCCCGTCTTGAAGATGGATCGGCGGAAGATGGTGGTGCGACTTCTAGAGCATGTAACATGGTGCGCGATGAGGGTCTACTAGACCGGTTTGTACTTCTGTCTTGCCGTTGGGGCGGTTTGGTGAGTCCTCCGGTTTTAAGATGATGCACGTAGTTGTGAGGTCAGGACACATGACCCCGACATGGCCAACCCCTTCATCAATAGGTGTCGCGACACTCGTCGCTAGTGAGGTGGCTTCGGATTGATCGTAGTATTTTTTCTGACACTGTTGGATAATATAAATAAAAAAGTTGTGTGCATCATTTTGTTGCATAGGCTAGGGGTTCAGCCTCCGTTTCAAAAAAAATCTAAATTGCCCTTGTGCACCGTCAAATAACCTTCAACTACGTGGTCATTTGATCTTTCGATTCTCTGACCATCAGCTGTGTTCCGTTTGAAAGCGGTCACTGAAGACGGCACAGGATAAGCATGGACAGGCGTCAACATGCAATAGCCCTAGCTACGGACACACTCTACGAAGTAACTGCTCATAAACGCAACGTCGTCTCAAAATGGGCGAACAACTCTGCCAACGTTCGCACTTCCTTCATTTATTTGAAGCCGATCAAGAAATCAACCAAGACACATAGGCTGTCTAATTTCAGGGTCAGTATATGCGGCAGGATGCGGTAGTATAGTAGTAAAGACTTAGAACCAAATGCGGTGTCGTAAAACAAAAGGTTACACCATGCATACAGCATACGCATACCCCTGTCTTTTTCTTTGCTATTGTGAATCTAACATCGTGGAAGAACTTTATCTATAGCAGCAAGTCCGTGTATATAAACCAATCAAACCCAATCCGATAACCATTGCAGCATTGAGGAGACAGATATATGTCTTAATAGTGACATGATGACATTTCTTGGATAATGCTAAGATGTTGCCTACACAATCCCAATTGTGGTGATATGCATCATCCATGTACTCTAGGTCTACACTAGCAAGACCACATTCTTTTCCTTATTATACACTTACTCCCTCCGTCCGCAAATAAGTGTATTTCTAGCTCTTGACTAAGTCAAATTTGATTAAGTTTGACTAACCTCATAGATAAATATAACAACATAGTATATTACATAAAATTATTATATTATGAAACTAAATTTGAAAACAAATCTAGTGGTACAAATTTAGTGTTATAAATGTTGCTATGTCTTTCTATAAACCTAGTCAAACTTTACTAAGCTTGACTTAGGACAAACCATGATGTACACTTATTTGCGGACGGAGGGAGTATGTCAACTAGCATGGGCATCCTTGTAAATGTGATGGCATCATCTTTCGCCTATCAAAAATTGTGAAGCTTCTACACCATCCGATCAATAATAAGTATCGTTAATTTAGTATAACTTTGTACTAAATCAGCTACATTTACTATGAATTGGAGGGAGTATTGTTTATCCTTTGTAAACATTTTCCCCCTCACAGTAACCTTCTTCATTGCAAGATAGACGACTTTGTAAACATGGATACATTCCTAAATGTGTAACCCTGATTTTGTATAAATGATTATGTTGCTAAGAAATAATAATAAATAACTATAAAGTATGTTTTTAGAAAATGTGCGGAAGCACAATATTTTGAAATCATCAGCGTTGGGATAATAAAATGTCTTATGAGTCTGGTTAAGAAAAATTAATAACCATGTGTTGGTAGAGATAAGATTCAACAAATCAGACCATCTACCTTGATTTTTTTTCTAGCACACATTTTTATTTTTCTTGGTTGCCTCCTCTTTGATACTAATATGTAAAGCAAACTACGCTGCCTAGACGAAGATGCGGAAGAACGGTGGCGATCCTAGGGCGCGTTTGGTAGCCTACATACCCTTCGGGCAGGCCAACGGGAGGCGAAATTGGGCTATTTGGTTACCTGCACGAGGCGTTGGGCTGCGCCAACACGAACCGTGAAGTAGCCCGGCCAGGCCCAACTGCTACACTCAAATCGGCCGTTTCCAGCAAGCCACCCTCGTCATGCCCCCATAGGGTAAAGACCTACTTCCTGCTAGATTGTATTATTGGCGAGTAGATTACAAGATCGGCGAGCTCGGCGGCTAGGCAACGAGTCGCTTGGATGGGATAGCTCATAGGACGTAAGTACAATGAGAACCCTAGGGAGGTTTATATAGAGTCACATCGCTAGGGTTTAAAGGATTACAACCGAACCAGTTTAGGTTTCAGAGGATTTGACCTAATACGACTGGGCCTAACTAGGATCTTGGGCCTCCATCTTCAGTCGACGGGCTTCATCCAAAGCCTCCTTCCAGTCCTCCTATCAGGAGGCCCACTCGCTGTGGTCCTGGGCCAGTGGAATGTTCCTTCTGGGCATACCCAGATTGGCATATTCCCATCACTAGTCCCCGAGTGCATCAGGGGTTCGACGAAGGTGTTGACTTGGCAGTCGGAAGTTGGCGAGTCCAAGTGGATGCCCAGTCGAATCGGTGACGAAGTCCTCCAATGAAGGGAGAAGCCTTTTGTATGTCTTTAGTCGCAGGTTTGGCGTGTCAATTGGTTCCCGAGTCGCCTCGCTCAGTCGATTGGAATGGTCGAGTGAGTGGAGTGAACGAGTCGAGTGACAGCTTTGGCAAAAGTTGGACCGTCATCCTTGGTCAAACTAGTCGTTAGGTAATTCCCAACGGTAACCTCGGTGGGATTACCATGAGGTAACGACTAGTCCACGATCAGCGGGTTGCGCTGCTATATAAGGCGAGTAGTAGAGGAAAGTATCCTTTCCCGTGCTCCCTATTCTTCTCCTTCTTCTTCTCCGCACGAGCGCTCGATCCATATTCTAGACCACGCAAATCTGTACCGATGGCGCCCGCTTGGTCCAAGTCCAAGTGTTCCACAGCCCTGCTGTAGTCCTTCCAGGACACAAGGATCCTCATGAAAGGTTAGTGGCGAGTCCTTCCCGCGGGTGAGAGTGAGCCCAAGCTGCGACCAGGAGAGTTTATCTCCTTCTTTAGCCATATAGAGCGTCATTTAGGATACCCCACCTCTGTCTTCTTTAGGCGATTCCTCCATTTCTACCAAATAAAGCCTTCTGATCTAGGACCGCATAGCATAGAGCAGTTGGCAGTCTTTGTCGCCTTCTGTGAGCGTTACCTAGTCTGTCACCCCTACTTCCCGATCTGGCTCGAGCTGTTCCACGTCCAGGCCAGTCACGAGGGGAAAGGTGGGCCTCTGCTGGATGTTGTCGGCGTTACCTTCTTGGTAAATCCTAGCGCTAGCTTCTTCAAGCTATTGCTGCCAAAGAAGGCGGCCAGCGAATGGATGAAGTTGTAGTTTTATTTCAAGGAAACCAACCCAGCCGAGGAGGTGGCGATCCTGGCATTCACTTCGGAGCGAAGCAATCAGTGACGGTTGTCGGTGCATAAGCTTCCCAAGGGCCAGCAAGAAGTCGTGGCTGAGATGCGGACTCGGATGTCCTAACTCGATGAGGAGGGGTTGAAGACAATAAACCTCTTCAATTGCTGGTTCGGGTGGAAATTGGTGTCGCTCGCCACTCGGGGTAGCTAGATGTACGAATATGGCGGACGATCCGACCCTTCTAGGTCGAGCAGGGATTTTTGGGCCGCGGAGGATTACTCTATGGATCTGAAGAAGATTACGGAGGCAACCTTCACCGATCTCCAGGAGGGCCTTGCTCCGTAAAAGCCAAACAACAGACTAGCTCCCTCAGTAAGTATCTTTCCATATTTGCAGTCGCTTCCTTTGCCTGTTATATTCCCAAGTCGCTTACTCGACTCACGTGTTTCTTTTGTTTGCAGACCTTCCAGGTCCTGGAGCACTGGCTGCCCCCGCTGGACGAGGAGACGCCAGAGGAGCTCCTTGACGATGATGAGGGGGATGATTCCGAGGGCTCGGAGGAGGTCGCGGAGGAGGAGGAGCCCGTCTCTGTACCTCGGAAGACTCGTGGCCAGAAGCGCCGCGAGATTGAGGTCAGCCGGAGCCTCGAGGAGCTCGACAATGATATGGAGATCATTGATGAGCAAAATCTCCAAGCGGGTGGCCACTCCAACCAAGCTCGCCGCAAAGACGAAGCCGCCAGCGAAGGAAGCGACCGAGCCAGTGGTCGTGCTCCACTCGGAGGAAGAGGCCAAATAAGCACCAATGGTGCTTAGCATGGTAAAGGGGTCAGAGGACCCAAATCTGGCGACTGGGGCAGAGGACCCAACGAGTTTGAGATAGAGGAGGCGATATACTCCCTCTATCACAAAATAAGTGACTTGGATTTATCTAGATTAATATGCATCTACACTAAAACATGTCTAGATGCATGTGAATCTAAACAAATGCAAGGCACTTACTTAGGGGCGGAGGGAGTACGGAAAGTTTGTGTGTCACTTGTACATGAAGGTGGACCCTAGCTGGTAAAATGGTTGAAATTTAATGGAGCAAAATGTGAAAGTTTTCTCTTAAATATAGTATACTGCTTTCCAAATAAGGTAATTTACATCACAAAGGCACACTGTGCAAAATGTGAATTCAATCAAAAATTACTCCCTACATTCTAAAATAAATGATTTGGGTTTGTCTAGATTCATATGTATCTAGATACTAAAACGTGTCTAGATAAATTCAAGCCACTTATTTTAGGACGGGGAAGTACTCAGCATAGTAGCATAAGAACCATTACTATTCAGTTGTTCAAGTCAACCCTATGAGTCCATACTCTAGTTAGGGTAGTAGTTCATCTTTGGTGGGTAATTCAAAGTTTTCGTTTAAACATGCTTGATTTTACGCGAGACAAGTTTGACTCTTGAGGTAAATTTGAGAAGTGATCCCTTCATTTCAAAATGTAAGATGTTTTACCTTTTGTGAAATGAATATATCTAGACATACTTTACTGTGTAGGTTCACTCTGAATTTACACACTAAAAGATGTCTGAGTTAAATCCATGGTTAGTCATTGAACTTTCTTAGCCAAGTCAATACAATCATTATACAATGGGAATACAATTTTACGGTCACAAAAGACGTGTCAGAGCATCACATACGGTCAACGCTCGTGACGTAGAGGTGTATTTAATGACGTGGCGCTGAGGCCTGAGTGGGATGTAAGCCTCTGCCTATGTTTCTTTTTGCAAAAAATACCCTCATATCATATTTTTGTTTCGTAGACCTCGCTCACTCCTAATTCCACAACGAGGATAAAAGTAGCATCCTCCATGGTCGGGAGCTCCACCAGAAGTGTCGGAGCATGGCGGCGGCCAGCACAGGCAGGGGCGCCATCAGGTTGGCCACCATGGCCATACCGACATGGTGGCTCCAAGAGATGTTGTGGCGGGGGCCCATGGCGGAGTTGGACGATGTGGGTGATCGGCGCAAGGAGTCGATGAACGGGTCAAAGCCACCTCCAGAGACACGTCGTGGCAGCCGACCGCCACTGTAATATCCTATAGATTATGATACACGAAAATGGGTAGAGGATAGCTGTGTGCATTGCATCCGTGCATAGAAAATCTGGGTCAACTAAAAACTTTTTGATAGAACTCGGCAAAGTGATTAATGTTCCACTTGAGCTGATGATTTAGGACTAGTTCATCATGCTGAGTGTTCCAACTTTGAAATAATCTTTGGTAAACTTCTATGCTAGGAAGGGTAGAAGTAAGATTCGTGAATAAAACTAAATCAACACATCCCACATACTTAAAGAAAAGTAAAACTTGATGCTTAACTTATATTCACTAAACCTCATTTAACTCATGTGCTAAACAAACCTTAGCATATGATCACACCCTAAAACAAGATCAAATGCATTTTTAGCTCATCTTATCTTAAACAAGATTCATACTACCAACACTTGTGAATGAGAAGAATCATGTAACAAGTAAACTATCCAAGTCCTTGAACCAAACCATGACCTATCTAAAACTTGACTTATCCATTCTTATTTATCCAACACTCTTACCTTATTAAGCAAGGATGAGATATGTACTTAATACCAAGTCTTAAGTATCATCATATGGATCAAACCTTATTGAGCATGCTTGATAAGCAAGCATCCATTCTAAAACCTGAAGGGGATTCACAATAGATATGTACTTAATACCAAGTCTTAAGTATCATCATATGAATCAAACCTTATTGAGCATGCTTGATAAGCAAGCATCCATTCTAAAACCTAAAGGGGATTCGCAGCAGAAAACAAAAAATTTCTACGATGGAACCCCAAAACTGCCTAGGATCTATATATGTAGTAATGCGGTAATGGCCGATGCGTAGAGAATACATATCCTTGTAGACCGTACGCAGTTAACGTTCCGAGGGGAACGTGGTTGATCTAGTCGTACTCGTAGCCGACCTCAAGGTCACAAAGCTCCTCGCAGGTCACGCCTTGCTCCTTCTTCATCTTCATCATGTAGCAGCTCCGGCTCACGACATTCAAGCGCCCCAAGTGTTGCGCCTCGTGTCTTTGTACACATCCGGTGCACGATGAGACCTTCGGCTCCCCGATCCCGCCGGGAGTGCGGAAGTTGATATCCGGCTAGGAATCCCTGCAGCGCAACGGCGTGCTGCAGGTGTGCCTTGTTCGCACAGCCCAAACTTAGGGCCATGGTCACAAGGGCTAGAGAGAGAGAGGGAAGGAAGAAGTCAACCAAAGGACTTCTCTAATTGTTGGTGTGTTCCAATCCCACCCATGTGCACCCCTTTATATAGGCTGAGGGGGTGTGCCCTCCTCAAAGGGTTAGCCATATGGGACTAAAGGGCAAAGAAAAAGGGGCAAAAGGGTGCCAGCCAGCCGGCTAGGCCAGGACTGCCAGCCCAACAACCAGCAGCAGCAAAGAGCTGCCAGCTGGGTGGGCCGGCGGCGCCTACCGTGGCCCAGCTCGCAGCAGCAGCGGCCAGGAGGCGCAGCGGCCAGGTGGGCCGGCCATGCCCCCGCGGCCCAGCAACTCCCGCGTGGAGTTTACCAGGCAGGCGGACCCGGGTGGGCCGGCTCCGGGCGAGGCAGGCGGCCCAGCAGGTGGGCCGGCTCCCCGCGAGCTCCCCTGGGCCTGGTCGAGCTAGCCGCGCGCCGCACTGCTGTGTGCCGCCCCCGTGCGGCGCGGAGTATCCGCCGCCCGCCCTCGAGCGCAACCCAGCTGCGTGTCACCCTATGCGGTGGCGGTTATCCGCCGCCCACGGGGCTGGCTATTTTTTTCCTTTTTCCTTTTCTTTTTCTGCAGCTTTTCTCCTAGGCTATTTCCCTCTAGGATTTGGCCTAATATAAAAGTTTCTTTTAATCTAAATATTATTTAGAATATATTAATTCACAATTAACATATAATAAATATATATTTAAATTCCCATTTATCCAAAAACACTTTTCTGGTCTTTTCCTTTATTCTTTCTCCGAACATCTTCGGATCTCTCTGTGGAACGATTCCGACTTTCTCTTTCTCTACTGTGATTCCGTCTTACGAATGATCGCTCTCATCGTACCCTTAAGTGTATCCTCTCACGGCTCGGGAATGCTCTAGACATGATCTAAATCAATGATCAACAGAGGGACCAGGGATATCCATGTGACCCCTATGCATTCCTGATGACAATGTCGTTTAAACCGCTAAATGTAGCATCCTTGTCCTTTTGCTTCTCGATACAACTTGTCCGAGATATAATCATTGGTATCCCATACCTTGTTCAATCTCGTTCGCAACAAGTTCTGTTTTTTTGTTACCGTGATATTACATCCCCATGACCGAGTCACATGTTGCAACATTTATGGATGTAATCTCACCAAGCCGGCCGTATGTATCTTTACCCGTCATGTGGGTGAATAAATCCCGGTCTTGCAGTCACATGTCATCTACTGTTCCTTCAGAATACTCAACGTACACCTTTATAACCATTGTATTACCAAGTGGCGCTTGATGAAGTCTAAGCAGCCTCGGGAAACAGTGAGTAATATGAGCTCACGGTCTAAGGAAAAGGAGTCTAGGTATAGCTATTGCAACAATGAACTATATGACTTGATCGTGTTGCAATCCTTCGAGGAATGTCCAATCACATCATTCTCCAATGATATGATCCTGTTGTCAATTGGCATAAATGCCCATGATCTTGAAACCCAAATCATCCTCATGACCAACGAACTAGTATGAATAGAGGCTACTAGGGACTTGGTTGTTTCATACCACACCTGTACCAATGTTTCTACTTGGCACAGTTATGGCACAATATGAAACTATTATAAAGTAATTGAGATATGACAATAAAAACCCATTTATTATTTGCCTCTAGGGCATATCTCCTTCAGTCTCCCACTTGCACTAGAGTACAAATAATCCAGCTCGCATTTTACTCATATAAACCATATACCATATGCGTTTACAAGTCATGCATGCTCATGGGAAACATCATGTCCATGTTCTGTTTTACCAGATCATTATGTCTTTTGCAAATCGTTAATGTCTTCCTAATTTTGACATTCACACCATTATCGTATAATGGGTCAAAGTATTTGTTTGGCGACAAAGTGAGACTTTTGTTTCTACTGTTTATGATGACTGTCATTTTCACCGTTGTCATCTAAACTTCGAAACACACTTTGCTATCCTTTGTGTATATAATGTAGTCATGGCAGCAGAATTAGGCCGGATTCCAGGAGCTTACAGTGACTTTAGATAAACCTCGAGTGCTTTCTCATGGGCACTGGGCCCTGGGACACATCATTCTACGTTAAAAGCGAACTAGCCCCACCATAACATTATACATCACATTAGATGGAGCTTTTATACTTCTATATCTATGTAGATCATAGTGCATGAAATGCAACTATGCGCACTTACTTTTCTTATTGCCCTTTAAGTACAAACTTAATTCTGGTTCAGTGATCAACTCAGGAATCACTTAAAGACATGTTCTTACAGTTAAGAGATAGTCCTTCCAACCAGAACCTTGGGTCACATTACGTCGAGTATACAACATGGTTGTATGGAAGAACCTATGACTGAGGCATAGGAGATGCAACACATCTCTTTCTTTCAACGATAGTTGCAATACTAACTCAATGCTTCATACAGCAAGAACTTCTTTCTTACCTTGTTCCATTTTGAGCTACTTCAGAATCTTGTCTTAGGACATTCTGAACATCTTTCAGAATCAAGTCCAGGAAGCATTCGACATTCAGTGTTTATTAAACTCACTAATCTATCTCTATAGATCTCTTTGTTTAATAACTTCAACTTCATCCTTATTTATCTAACTTAAACGTTATTAACACCAATCACATCATTCCCATATGTCGTCTACATATCCTAGAATGATTTCACGCTCCCACTCAAATATGACATTCATGTTTGAGATCCAGGGATTTCACTTAGCTCCCACTCAAAACTAGTTCCTCTCGACAATCTTGGACATTCCAAAATTCTTTTATCACCATCAAATCAAGAATTCCACTAACGAGATTTCAATGACCATTCATTTCTCGTACTTAGGTCCATCACGCTTCTTTGTAATTCGTAGGTATGTCTTGCTCAAAACATGACAAGTGAATCAACAATATAATTCTACGAACTTGTTAGAATATATAGTTGAATCCTACTTTCTTTAGTAAAAGTATTCCCTGAAACTTTATGATCATTATCATTGGTTTCTCCTCTATATGTAGAGTTTGGTTTCATGAAACAAATTCCACTACGCCACTCAACAATTCGGAGGTAAGGTCAAATACCTTGTTTTGATCTTTTACTTTCTTCCACCTATATCTTCATCAAGACACATCAACTTAGGACAACCACAAGTTTGCCCCTTTGTGGAAGATGCTTTCATAGCTTCCTAAGAATGCTCTACAAAGACTTATTCGCCACGACTTCGACTTATCGGAATCTCCAGAAACTCGAACTTGCCATAACATTTATGGTGTTGTTTCCACGAATCTTTTAGATGTTCCTTTGTATTTCAAATGAGTGTTCACTTATTTTGATTTCTAACTCTAAACAACAACTATAACCCCGATAAGAGATAATATGTATCTAATACAAAATGATTATGATGTTTGGATATTTTAACATAGTTTGAATTCATCCAATTATCATGATTGGTGAAACATCTTTCACAAGTCCCTTTTATGCTAAATGTAACTTGAATACTTCAGTCATGTCGATCAAATCGAAGAGACTTCATATTCTTGTTAATTTCAATATCCTCTTATTGTTGTGAACTCATTTGAACAATTCAAATCGTTTCTCATGTTTCATTAAGTAAATATGCTTATTCACTTAAGTCCACAATTAACTAATGATTTCCACTACTTGTTGAAAATACGATACATCACTATGTATAAGATTCAACATTTCTTCGCATATCACCGTTTTACCAGAATGCGGAGTTTTAGTCATTCTACCCAAGAGGCATGGTTTTGCAAAGTCTCTAGAAGCATCTAGGACCCCGATCTTCATAAAGAACATGCAATAACCAAAATGACTTAAACTATAGTGTCATTTCATTATTAAACTTTGGATATATTTTAGCATTCTAATCCTTTATAAATGTTTAAACTATTATCATTAACATAGTGATGAGAATAACTTGTTTGTAATCATAATGTGACCATAATGGTATTGTTCATAAGAATAGTACAAACTGGCTTGTAACTTATTCATATGAATAATCGTCTCGCCAAAAGCAAGACACACAAACAAGGATTACAAAATTATATTCAAGTCCACTAATCCAAATGATAAACTTTGAGGGAAGAGGTCATGTTAGCCATCAACTATTTTGCTTGCCTTCATCAAGTCACGTTGCCTCAAAACCAGCAATTCTCAAGCAGATCCTCCTGTTTTCACAAAACGGGACAAGTATAAAATACTTTGCAAACTGCAACGAGTTTTGCAAGAACCACATTTATAATTTGTATATCTTACATATACCTTTTCATCCATGACCTCCATTGCAATCAAGCCCTTCCAAGAGTTCTTAACTCTCATGCAAGATCGCTAAGTGTTTTTCCAAACAATCTCTTTTCATCCATGATGGAGGAAAACCCATCCAACAGCTCATACCCTATGTGCCTTATTCTGTAGAATACAAAATGTAGCCCAACTCCCCATCGAATGGAGAATGGCTTATTGGATGATTATGGAGAAAACACAAACATTCCAGTGTCATCGAATTATCTCCTAATGGTTATTGTATCAAGAATAGAAGATCACCTTTTACGAGGATATCCCTCAGGCGTGGGTATTAATCTATGAAATTGGACCCTTTTGCTAGGTTCCAAATTAAGCAATATATTCCCATGGTCACAAAGGACCTCAATGGGATAGGCCACGATCTACTAAGATATTTGCAAACAGACATCTAGACTAAGTTTATAATAAGCGATCAATTATAATTGGTCTCCACTAAAATTGTCATCCCCTGGATGATTTTAGTGATCACATGATCCCTATCCTTTGCACCTCCCCCGATTGTCACGGCCATTAGTGCATTATCAAAGGTAGAAATTCACTAATGCCAATCACATCATCCATGTGACTCATGCTCGATCTTTCGATCTCTTGTGTTTTGAGGCCATGTCTGCACATGCTAGGCTCGCTAAATCTAACTTGTGTCTATTCGCTGTGCAACATGGCTTACACCCACTGTATGCGAATGTAGATATGTCTGATCCCTACTCACCACAGGGCGCCTCATAACGAAGAACTTTCTTGGTGGTGCACACACAAGGGGAACACAGAACATTGGAATTAAATAGGGATTATCTTATTTGCTACCGTTGAGTATCTTAATACTAGCGCACAATAAGATGTAAAAACAAGTATCAACATCATATGTATAATGTGATATGATATGGTGCTTCCTACGCCTTGATCTTCATCAAGCGCTCCGGCATGATCTCCATCTTGCCCTTGGTTTGACGCCAAGTCCATGATGCCTCCACCAGGTCGTTCATCGGAACAATGACTATTACTATACTATTTAGTAACAGAAAAGTAAACTACTTTACCTTCGCAATGACCAATGCCATATCATAATCACATGCCCCCTGCAAAATAAAGTTAGACGCCTCTACTTTATCTATTGCAAGTTTTACGTGGTTGTTAGGGCTTTCGCAATAGAACCGTTTCTAAACTACGAACTTTCCAACCACAACATGGATCCAACAGTTGTCTCTATTACACCCCTTTCGGGGCCCTCCGTTGTAAATGCTATATCAACTATTGAATGAGAGACAGACACCCGCTAGCCACTTATACGGTACAATCCGTATGTTGAGCGTGGAACCAGTCTCGTGTACGAATACGCGTAAGGTCGGTCCGGGCCGCTTCATCAAAAAATACCGCGATATAAACAAGTACATGTTAGAGGGTAACAACTAAGGGATCAATGCCCACACAATACTTGTGCGTACTGGCCGTACAACACTCCTACGCATAGATCGTCTCTGATACCACTAAAGGGGATTCGCATTAGAAAACAAAAAAATTCCTACGATGGAACCCCAAAACTGCCTAGGATCTATCTATGTAGTAATACGGTAATGGCCGATGTGTAGAGAATACATACCCTTGTAGACCGTATGTGGTTAACGTTCCGAGGGGAACGTGGTTGATGTAGTCGTACTCGTAGTAGAGCTCAAGGTCGCGAAGCTCCTCACAGGTCACGCCTTGCTCCTTCTTCATCTTCATCGTGTAGTAGCTTCGGCTCACGAAATTTAAGCGCCCCAAGTGTTGCTCCTCGTGTCTTTGTACACATCCGGTGCATGATGAGACCTCCAGCTCCCCGATCCTGCTGGGAGTGCGTAAGTTGATATCCGGCTAGGAATCCATGCAGCGCAACAGCGTGCTGCAGCTGTGCCTTGTTCGCACAGCCCAAACTTGGGGCCATGGTCACAAGGGCTAGAGAGAGAGGAAGGAGGAAGTCAACCAAAGGACTTCTCCAATTGTTGGTGCGTTCCAATCCCACCCATGGACACCCCTTTATATAGGCTGAGGGGGTGTGCCCTCCTCAAAGAGTTAGCCATATGGGACTAAAGGGCAAAGAAAAAGGGGCAAAAGGGTGCCAGCCAGCCGGCTGGGCCAGGACTGCCAGCCCCAACAACCAGCAATAGCAAAGAGCTGCCAGCCGGGTGGGCCGGCGGCGCCTACCGTGGCCCAGATCGCAGCAGTAGCGGCCAGGCAGGCCGGCCACGCCCCCGCGGCCCAGCAACTCCCACGCGGAGTCTGCCAGGCGGGCGGACCCAGGTGGGCCGGCTCCGGGCGAGGCAGGCGGCCCAGCAGGCGGGCCGGCTCCCTGCGAGCTCCCCTGGGCCGGGTCAAGCTGGCCGCGCGCCGCGCTGCTGTGTGCCGCCCCCGTGCGGCGTGGAGTATCCGCCGCCCGCCCTCGAGCGCAGCCCAGCTGCATGCCGCCCTGTGCGGTGGGAGTTATCCGCTGCCCACGGGGCTGGCTGTTTTTTTCCTTTTTCTTTTTCTTTTTCTGCAGCTTTTCTCCTAGGCTATTTCCCTCTAGGATTTGGCCTAATATAAAAGTTGCTTTTAATCTAAATATTATTTAGAATATATTAATTCACAATTAACATATAATAAATATATATTTAAATTCCCATTTATCCGAAAACACTTTTCCGGTCTTTTCCTTTATTCTTTCTCCGAACATCTTCGGATCTCTCTGTGGAACGATTCCGGCTTTCTCTTTCTCTACTGTGATTCCGTCTTATGAATGATCGCTCTCATCGTACCCTTAAGTGTATCCTCTCACGGCTCGGGAATGCTCTAGACATGATCTAAATCAATGATCAACAGAGGGACCAGGGATATCCATGTGACCCCTATGCATTCCTGATGACAATGTCGTTTGAACCGCTAAACGTAGCATCCTTGTCCTTTTGTTTCTCGATACAACTTGTCTGAGATCGAATCATTGGTATCCTATACCTTGTTCAATCTCGTTCGCAACAAGTTCTGTTTTTCTTGTTACGTGATATTACATCCCCGTGACCGAGTCACATGTTGCAACATTTATGGATGTAATCTCACCAAGCCGGTCGTATGTATCTTTACTCGTCATGTGGGTGAATAAATCCTGGTCTTGCAGTCACATGTCATCTACTGTTCCTTCGGAATACTCAGCGTACACCTTTATAACCATTGTATTACCAAGTGGCACTTGATGAAGTCTAAGCAGCCTCGGGAAACAGTGAGTAATATGAGCTCACGGTCTAAGGAAAAGGAGTCTAGGTATAGCTATTGCAACAATGAACTATATGACTTGATCGTGTTGCAATCCTTCGAGGAATGTCCAATCACATCATTCTCCAATGATATGATCCCGTTGTCAATTGGCATAAATGCCCATGATCTTGAAACCCAAATCATCCTCATGACCAACGAACTAGTATGAATAGAGGCTACTAGGGACTTGGTTGTTTCATACCACACCTGTACCAATGTTTCTACTTGTTTCATAGCCTCTAGGGCATATCTCCTTCAAAACCTATATCAAGTCTGACCACTATCAGGACTACTTTATCACCATCAATTCACTTGGGAGTTGATGATGTCACATTCCTATGACGTAAAGCAAGTTTAAGACAACCAATAGGCATTCCCTTAGGAGATTCATAGAAGTAACTTAGAACTTATGAATCCCTAGCCAGTGTCAAACATAAATGGGTACACCTAGAACTTAAACTACTCTTTAGTTGAAGTAAACCTTGTTAACAACTCATTAGTATTAGGCTAGTGAGAAGCCGATCACAACTAAGCCATTCATACAAGTCCTTGTATCCAAGTCATTGGACTAACCATTGACTATTCATTTGAAATCCCATTCCTAAGCCATTTGAATATCCAAATATTTTGAAGAGTATAATTCCTACTTAATACCGAGGGGACTTAATGAGATGCCTGGTACTCTATTTACAACTAGGGCATATACCTTATATGTCATAGTCACCTAGAGAGAGAGAGAGAGAGTAAGTCCCTATTATGTTTCCATGCATAGTCCATGACTTAGATCTATCAAGCTAATCATACACATGACCCTATGGTTAGAATACCATGTCTTGCCTATTCATCCAAGTCGGAAATAATCGTTTCCTTCTTTTTGGACATCATGGATATATCATCCACATATGCATGTACATTGCGTCCGATTTTATCGTGGAGGCAACGCTGCATAGTGCGCTGGTATGTAGCTCCTGCATTTTTATCCCAAAAGGCATCATTACATAGCAGAAGGTTCTGAAAGGGGTGATGAACGGAGTCTATAGTTTGTATGACTCCTTCATCCAAATTTGGTGATATCCGGAATATGCATCGAGAAAACATAGGAGTTCCGAGCCTGTTGTCGAGACGATAACTTGATCGATTCTAGGTAGAGAGAATGGATCTTTGGGACAATCCTTGTTCAAGTCAGTATAATCAACACACATCCTTAAATCAGTGGTATCCTTTATAGGGACCATTATAGGATTGGACGACCACTCAGTGTGGATGACCTCTTCTATGAATCCAGCTAACTCAAGCCAGGATAGTTCCTTAGCTATTGCTTTGCGCTTTTCATCACCGAAACATCGTAAGGACTGTTTAACGGGTTTAGCATTTGGATACACGTTTAAAGAGTGCTCATCAAGTTCCCTAGGTACTCTGGTCATGTCAGAAGGTTGCCATGCGAAGTTTTTTTTATTAGCTCTGAGGAACTCGACGAGCGCGCTTTCCTATGTGTGGCCTAAACCTACACCTATCTGAGTCACCTTGGAGGGGTCATCATCCTTCAACGGCATTGTCTTCGTATCTTCCAATGCCTTCAACTCCAGATTCGGCTTTGTCACCTCCTACTTTGTCGCGGGTATCTCAGATGGGTCGATGTTCTTCTTGATCTCTTGGTACCCCTCGGCGTGCAGTATGGCTTCAGCAAAGGCGACATTTCCGTCCTCGCATTCTCGTGCCTTCTTCGGGTCTCCCTGGATCATGATGACGCCATTGGGACCTGGAATTTTCATCATGTTGTAAATGTAACAAGGGCGAGCCATGAAAGCTCAGTAAGCCAGACACCCAAAGATAGCGTGGTATGCACTCTTGAACGAGACCACTTCGAAATATAGTGCTTTCGTCCGATAGTTCCTTGGAGTTCCAAATGTAACATCCAAGGTGATTTCTCCTAGAGAGTTCGCTTTTCATCCGGGGACAACTCCATGGAAAACCACAGAGCTATGATTCAGCTATGTTTCTGATATCCTCATATGGTGCAGTGTTTCGACGTATATGATGTTTATGCTACTACCACCATCCATGAGGGTCTTGGAGAAACTGTAGCCGTCGATTAGTGGATTGATGACCAGAGCGTACTTTCATCGCCTGTGTGGTTTAGGAAGATGATTACTTCAGTCAAAGGTAATTGTCACTTCCGACCAGTACAGAAGCTGCGGGATAGCCGGAACAGTTGTGTTGAGCTCATGCATCACTACCTTTTTGACCTTAGCCAGTTGGGATCCAAGGAAGAAGACATAGGTATCTTACTTGGTTGGGAAGGTCTTCTTTCCATCTTCCTCAAAATTCGAGGCTTCTGCCCCCTCCATGTCGAAATCTTCCTTGGACTTCTTGTCTTTATCGATTTTTTTCTTTTCTTTTTGTCGCTTGGCCCTGTAGCCAGCAGATTCGTCTTTCTTGATGTTGTCATTGAAAAGACACTCATCATTGGTGTGGGACGAGCCCTCGTCGCCATCTTGATTATTGGCGATGTCGGCCCAAGAGTAGATTTTGCCAGGTTGCTAGTCTCCTCTACCTTGGACTATGGAAGTTCCACAACCTTGTTCCCGTCCACCTCAGGGACCTCCTCGTCCTCCAGACCCAAAAGTTGTGTTGACTATTGTGGTTTCTGGATTGGGTTTATCTTCCGAGGTGTTCTTGAATTTCTGGGTGTGCTACTGCTTTGGCTGCTTGGCCAACTGTGGCACAACCAGTATGTTTAGCAGTCCCTCTGAATCATCGTTGGTGTTAGCATATTTGCTCGTCGTCTCTATCATCTCCCCCAAGTCAGTAAATTTGTCGTACTTCAGGCGATGATGTAGTAGCCCGATTGGGAGTCCCGCAATAAAAGCTTTGATCACAGTCTGGTCGTTTACTCCCTCACAGGAGTTCTTCGTGTTGATCCATCGCCGAGGTAGGCCCGACAATTTCTCCGGATTTCTGGGTGCACCGCTACAGATCTCTGACCGTGTAGGGCCTCATGTATGTTCCCTCGAAGTTTCGAAAGATAGCACTTTGCATGTCATACCGGTTGTGGATGGTGTTTTCCAGGAGTTCACTGAGCCACGATCGAGCCATCTTCCTGAGCATAAGCGGGAGATACTAGGTCGCGACCAAGTTGTTTCCTCCTTTGGCGATGCAGCAGGCCTGGAAGAAGTCCTGGAGCCAGGTGTTTGGCCGAGCCACACCGTCGTAGGGTTGAATGTGCCTTGAGATAGCAAATCCCTCTAGGAAATCTGTTTGTCGAATTCGCGACCCGAAGCATTTGGGCCCATGTATATATTATCTGACTCATAGCATTGGGCCTCTATGTTTGAGTTGATCCGGTGCCTAGCGTCACTTGGTGACAGAGAGAACCATCTCGTATTTCTGTTTCCTCCACCACCGCCTCCGCCGTGGTTCCCTCCATGGCCTCCGTGGGAGCTGTTATGGGAGCTGCTTGGTGGAGAAGGTGGTGTCGGTCGGTTGTTTCCTCCAGCCAGATTTTCATGGTGACAGCCACCATGCCGGCTTGATCCAGCGTGGTGTTTGTCATTCCTTCATCCGTCATTGTTGTCATTGTGACGTGGCTTAGCCGGACGGCTTGTGTATCTAGGAGGGGGCATTCTTTGCCGGTCCTGCTCCTGACGTCGTGCTTCTTTGTATTTCCTGCGGCTATCTGATTACCACCAGGGAGGTTGTTGTTGAACCATTGTTGCTATGGCGTCTCGCTCTGCGGCCAGGGCGATGTTTCTCCAGCATCGGGTGGGTCTGTGCTAATGTCTTGAAGAGCCGGTTCTTGAATAGTTGTCTTCCCGAGGGTCGGGATGGTAGCATCATTCCTGCTCCTGTCAGGGCCTTACATCCTGATGTCGACCAGTGTCCGTGCGGCATTGGTCGGATTTGGAGACCAGTTTCCCGCTGCCGGAGGTGTCGACCTTCTGTCGCTCCAGGCCCTTGGTGAGTAGCTTCACACTTAGTCGGACCTGTTCTGGACTTGGATTATTTGCCTGGATCTCTCGGGCCACAATAATATTTTCTACCAGTGTGCTATACACTTGGTTTCCTTTGCTATCAATCTGAGGTTTTCCCACATCTATGTCTCCTTTGAAAAGGTTTTGTGAACTTCTAGATTTTTATTAGCCAACTCAGGGCGATTCTGGGTCTTTTGATGCTGTAGGGAGCTAGGCCGCCCTGCCGCTGTGATGCACTCCTTCTCCTCGAGGATATGAGTGGCTTCATCAAGGATTACCTAGTGATTCTCTTATATGGCTTGGGCCCTATCCTCCAACTCTGCGGGTGTAAGATCTGTGGTCGTTAGGATTGGTGTTGTAAGTGCGTCTCCGAGAATTTTACGGGCACCAGGAGTAACCACGTGTCCATCCAACGGCGTGCTTTTTGGTTTGTCGGGGATCAGAGATCCATCTGAATCCTATCCATATTCCTCGGTGATTACCTCATTAGCCGGAGGATCCTTGGCTATAGTCTTCTTCTTCTCTGCCTTCTTGGTAGCACCAGTAGCAAAGAAGGCTTTGGGTCCGATTCCTGGATTCAAGCTTCTATCAATATTCCTGGGTATCTGGATGTCAGGATTATCTTCGAGATCCATATCATCATGCGGTTTGGGAGAGTTTTATCTAGACCCTTCATCCATACTGTTGTAGGGACTTTGATCCATAGCTTCTCCTTCTTCTGTAGCCTTGGAGTTGATCTCCTCTTCAATTTCCACGGAGAACCTTTAGAATTTTGCCGACATCATGGAATCATCCGAGGATGCCGGTATGTCGGCATTTGTTCCGATTGCCTCCAGCACCGAGTTGTTGTCGTCTCCGGCATCGGCAGAGCTGGATCCGGATCCAACATATCCAACAAAGTGCGATGTGTCTGAGATAGTTGCGACTTTCTTTGTTGGCCTCCTCGAAACTTTTGATGGTTTCAAGGATCTCTTCCATGCTGGCATTTTCGCGCAGCTTCATCCGCCCCAGCATGTGTCTGGGTGGGATTAGGGTTTTCTGAGACCCGAAACTCTGCCGCCTCCACGGACAAAGTGGATCCAGAAATTTCTTCTGCCTCTATCATCACCACCGGGGTGGGTTGGACAGGTTCAGCAAAGCCGAGATAGACATCGATCTCGCCAAAGGACACATTTGTGTAGGTGGTCATAGTTTCCCTAGCCAGAATCCAAGTCTCTTTGAGAAGGACAAGAGGTATGTCGCTGGTGTAGAGGACCCGGCCGACGGTGATGGTCTTGCCGATTCTGATTCGCACTGATTCCGCCCGGAATGCAGATCCGAAGGTCACCTGCCCCACGGTGGGCACCAACTGTCGTCGGATTGAAGACATGTATGCCAAAGGGGGTCCTCGAGGCGTGGAGAAAGATGGGGTATGAGATGATGGTATTCCGGGATAGTGAGCACACAATCTTTACCCAGGTTCGAATCCGCTAGCAGTGAACGAATCCTACTCCTGCTAGCAATCCAGTAATACAACAGAGCTAGCGGTACAGATTACAAGAGAGGTTTCACCTATGTGAGTTGAGGCTGTAAGTTGTGGGTTCCCTAAAGGCTGGTCCCTAGGATGGATTATATAGATGTCCATCTTAGGTTTACAAGAGATACCTATCCGGCTACGGTATAGAGTCGGTTATAGAGTACATCTTGGACTACAAGTAACTATACAAGCCTAAGTCGGTAAGTCTTCTGGGCCTTCCCATAGCCGGGTGGGATTCCATCTTCTCTGGCTGACTGGGTCACCCGTGAAGCAAAGCTCTAACCCGAAGTAGGCCACCTTGGTCAACGAGTCACAGTGGGTATACCTGGAAAGTATATCCCCAACAGGCATCAATGTCACGGTAGGATGTATGTCATTAACCTTCCTTGGACTCGTCCCTTGTAGGAGGAGTAGTGTCGATGATGAAACTCTGACCTCCATCCCTACCTTCTACCTTCCCTTTCTCGAACGCCTCCGCTCTGCCCCGCAGTGCCTCGCTACATGCTGCGCTGATGCGCACGCATGCACAACGACACTCACCTGCGCGCACAGAGTGCATCAGCAACAACGCAACCTCTACAACACGTCTATTCTTTGGTTGCTTGTGTCGCTCATAGCCCACCTCCAGCACCTTCCATCATACAACCATGAAGAGGGCACCTCCAGCTATCTGAAGGAGAAAACGATGCCCTAAACGGACATCTATACTGCTCAAAATCATCAATGAGAAATCGAGTTTTCTCACTATCGTGGTGCTGTCAACTTATGGTTCAAAATTCAGTTTCTGCACCAGCGCGACCTCTCGATCCTATCATGTACAGCTATTAACCAGGGTAGTTCACCACATGATCTCATTATTGGTTCAACCAGATACAAGACACATGAAATCTCGTTCAAAACAGTGTCCCGAATCTCCCAGAATCATCTCTTAAAGTTGGGTTGAACTCACTGTTATCGAGTTGTTTCAGTTTTGTCAGAATCCCGCCCGACGACGAGCTTTTGTGGTAGTGGCGGTGATGGCACACGGCACAGGAGTTCACGGGAAGAGAAGGGTGTCGTGGTGGTGGCATGGTAGATGCCATGGATAGGCTAAAGATGGGGCCAATGAACACTAGAGGAATCCAGGGAGGGATAGTGTGGTGATTCCACACATAGATGTTTATATTTCACTCTATCAATGGTGGATTACAAGGGCTCCTTGAGCAGTTCGTGAGAAGGAGACTAGTTCTCTTACCCCCCGCTACAATGCTCTAGTGTTCTAGCAAGACAGAATGATCGATCCCCTGCTATGGAGGTCCTGGTACTCCTTATATAGGGGAGCCCAGGTTACAAAGTTAGGGCACACGTGGAGGCATATTCTCCGAATATGCCCCTTGGTTAAAGCTAGATGCTTCTTTATTCACTTTAACGGTTCGTCCGGACTATGGGTGTAACCCTATGCGTGCTCCTTGCCTTTAAGCGTCACCAGATGCAGGCTATGTCAGCCTACATAGCCCGCGTCACCCTTGTCGGCCACGCCCCGCTAGTCCTTCCCTCTGCTTGCTTCGCTCATGCTATAGTGGATAGAGGCCACCTTTTGACCAACGGGAGATTCCTTCCTTCCCTTAGAAGCCAAGTGGTAACCCGGCTAGCGCTCGGCTAACCCGGCTACGAGGGTACCTACACATCTTGCAGACAAATATGGCCGACATATATTTTATGCCGGCCGGATTAATGTTAGGCAAATGCTCACCGGGCCGAGTTACCCCGTAAGTCAGCCTGCCTTGAGGTGACCCGGCCAGCACTTGCTTTGACCACGATGTACCTCCACTAACTTGGCCTTTATACCCCGGCGTAACCCTACTCGGGGGTATCCCCCCAAGATTAGTCCCCGAAGCTGGTGCGGTCTTAGCAACTTCAGCTGTTAAGGCCACAGCAGGTTCCTCTTTCCGGATCTGCACTTCTTCAACCGAGTTATTTCGTAACCTGGACTCGTTACTTCGATGTTCCCTTGGCTCAACCCGGGTTATTTCTCGTTGGCCGGGTCTTTTCCCTTGTATCCGGGTTATTTTTCCTTCTTTCATACGCTTCCCCACGTCCTACGTGGAGGGTAATCATCACTTTGTCTCATTTTAAGGCGGCGCCAATTTACTATGCCGGTTACTATAGTAATGTTAGAAATAACCGCTCCGCACGTCCCGTCACAGCAGCGCATCGTTAACTGTATCATTACATCATGTCACGGGATCCTCTGTTCCCTATGCCCCTTGTTGTGGCTTGTGCTTGATTGGCTGATTTGGTGCATACACGGCCACAACGTGCAGTTGGGCCGTAGCAACGGATCCCACTACGTGCCCACGATCCGCGGTTAAATAGGGGGTAGGGGCAGCCCTTTGGGAAGTTCCCCCACTTCGCGCGCCCCTGCCTCTCTTCTTCTCCATTGCGCCGCCACCGCCACCACCGCTCCCGTGCTAGTGCTCTGCCGCCGCTGCCGTTCCCAGCCGCTCTTTGCGACCACGCCACCGCCTCCGTTCGAGCTCTTCACCATGGGGCCCTACACCTCCAGATTCCCCACCACAGGATACCATTTTTCTGACTATTTTCTCGAGGACCTTGATTTCACCATGACAGAGGAGGAGGCCACCGTCGTTGCCTAGGAAGAAGAAGAAACCCCTGAGTGTGGTGGATGGGCGGGCGCCTTCATCTGCCAAGACGACATCGACTGGCTGTATGCGATGCGCCGCATCCTAGCGGGTGTCGCATGTCGCCTCGCTGCGGAAGAAATCTCCCCTTCGCCAAATCCAGGGGAGTACGTTGTTTTCCTCTCCCATTTCCAGCGTGGCTTCGGCCTGCCTGTTTCTGATTTCTTTCACGATTTCATTTCCACTTACCAAGTCTAGCCGCATCATCTCCCCGCCAATGCCATTACCTCTCTTTCTTCTTTCGTCTCCAGCATAGAGGGGTATATCGGCCTCTGGCCCTCCAAGGAAATGTGGATCAAATTCTTTGGTCTGAGGAAAAACGTTGTCCCTGACAAGCACCTCACCCCTGCTGAGAAGCACTTGTTGCAATGTGGTGGAGCCTCAATCTCTCCCTGCAAGAACTCCGCTTTCCCCCAGGTCACCGGCCTCAAATCCTACAAAGGCTGGGCCCGGACCTTCTTCTATGTCCGGAATACATCAGACGTAGACTTGATCCGGCTCCTCCCTTTCAAGATTGGTGTCCCGGACACCTCTCTGTGGGAGAAGATCCCAAAGCGGCCCACGTCCTTGGCAAATCAGGTTGATCGCCGGATCAAGGAGCTGGTTAAGAAGGAGTTGCGGGGCGAGGACATTATGATCACCTTCGTCCATGGCCGGGTCTCCCCCCTTCCGAAGCACGCCCACAAGATCTGCTATCTTAGTGGCCCCCTTGACCCCCACCGAACCTCCTCCTTCGAGCTTAATAACTCCGAGGTGTTCCGCCGGGTCAAGGCCATCTTCAATGTGGTGAAGGAGTTCTCCGAGGCTTGGAAATGGGGGCTTGCACCCTTTACCCGGGCCAACCCACCTCCTAAGGTAAATATCTCTCTTAGTATCTTTTCCGGGTTTTTCGGTATGTTAGATAGCTTCTTAACTCAACCATTGATACTTTTTCTCTCATCAATTTCTCCAGCAATCAATTGAGGATGGAAAGGAGATGCCAAGCAAGTGGGTGGCGGACCACACAAAGCTGGACGAGGAGGAGCCTGACTCGGAGAGGTTCTTGCCTACTTCAGACAGCACCAAGGGCACCTCTGGTAAGGCCTCTTCTCTAAGGGACTGGCCGGATGACGATGACTCGGATGTTGAGGTTCTGGAGGTACTTGACCCAGTGCCTATCTCTTACGTGTTCCCGGTTATGTCCGAATCTTCAGCTAACCTAGCTGGTCAGGTCCTCGAGGTTCCCCCTCTCGCCACGGATGATGCGGCTCCTGCTCCTTCCCAGAAGTGTGTGGCTACCTCGACCGCAGCTTCGGAGGCGCCACTGACCAAGAAGAGGCAGAAAAAATCTAGGGTAAAGGCTCCGGCTAAACCCACGGCCAAGAGCACAGTCCTGAGGGCACCCAAACCTCGGGCGCCCCCAACCTCGGACGAGTATGTTGCTTTTCCTTTCCCGTTCATTTTTGAGTCTTTCTGCTTCTACCTTTGTATTTCTTTCTCCTTTTTACTTGCTATTTTTTCGTTCCTTCAACACTCCTAGGGTTATTCCCTAGAGTGGCCCCAACATTTCTTCTCTGATCTAGAGCGGTTCTTCTCCCCCCCATGACGACGACGTTCGTCCGCTAAGTCCTATTCAAGAGGACTTCGCGGCTGCGCCGGATCAAAGCTCACCTCGTCATGAGGAGGGCAACATCAACGTGGGGGGCAGTAGAGTGGCCAAGGATATGGCAATGCCGGATCTCCCGAGTCCCTCTGCTCCACTGCAACCGTCCAACTCCGAGGTTCCAGCTTCATCGGCACCGCCCCAAATGATTCCTTTTTCAGTTCCAATCTCTCCGACATCACTAGTAGCACTAGCAGCACCAGCAGTACCAGTACCTGTAGCACCAGCACTAGCAGCACTAGTAGTACCAGTACTAGTAGCACCAGCACCACCAATAGTACCAGCAACACCAGCAGCACCAACAACACCAACAGTACCAGCAGCACCAGCAGCATAAACATCAGCACCAAAGCCAGCAGCACCAGCCACAACCAAGCCCTCTTCGAAGAAAAAGTCTCAATCCGCTGCCTCCGAATCCACTATGTCCATCAAGGACAATTTTCAGCCAGCCTCCCAAGCTCAGTTCGCATCTGCAGCCTCGGATCTTCTTTAGCGGACAACATCATCTGGCAAGAGCAAGAAAGCCGCCGATCCTGCTAAGGATTCCGCTTCCGGGTCTCCTGCCGCCGGATCTGAGGGCAGTAAGCAACTGGTCCTGCATACCAGTCCTGCTGCTGCTCAGGCCGCGAGGCGGGAGGCTCATGCCAAAGGCTTGGTGATGAGCCATTCTCTCAGAGGAGAAAGCTACAGCCCGACGCTTATAGAATATGTGCACAACTAGAATAATGCCGAGTTTGTCGACCCACAAGATGATCTGCCGAAGAAGTTCAGCCCGACGGAGTTTAGCGCTCAGATGAACTCTGCCACCAAGGCTATCTCTCTGGCTGGCCGAATGATGGAGGTAAGTCCTTAGCATGAACACTTATAGATATATCCACCAGTCCCTGAGCCTCCGAGGGAGTAATTTATTACTCAGTCGGATGCTCTTAGAGAATTTAGTGTAAGTCTTTAGCATTTTCAAATACCCATAGGCCTAGAGCCGGGTTAAGTTCCACTTGGCCTGGGTCTTCTAGACTTCGAATATGCACACACTTAGAGCCGGGTTAAGTTCTACTTGGCTCAGATCTTGTAGACTTCGAATATGCACACACCTAGAGCCGGGTTAAGTTCCACTTGGCCTGAATCTTGTAGACTTCAAATATCCACACACCTAGAGCCGGGTTAAGTTCCACTTGGCCCGGATCTTGTAGACTTCGAATATCCACACACCTAGAGTCAGGTTAAGTTCCACTTGGCCCGGATCTTGTAGACTTTGAATATCCACACACCTAGAGACGGGTTAAGTTCCACTTGCCCCGGATCTTGTAGACTTCGATTATTCACACACCTAGAGCCAGGTTAAGTTCCACTTAGCCTGGATCTTCTAGACTTCAAACATTCCCCTCTTCCATTCTTTGAACTAACATCTCACTATTTCAGATTACCACCAACTGTCGAACTGCTGAGTTCCAGCGCCTGCTAGACTCATACAAGGATCTCCGTGCCAGATATGGCAATTTGTTGGTTGATCACCAGAAGAAGGGTAATTTTATTTGCTCAAGACCTTTTTTCCATTTTGTTTCTCCGAGTTACTCGCTATTCATATTAACTTGTCATCCGAACCATGCAGCTGAGGTTGAGGCTGAAAATGTCATCATACGTAAGAACTTGGCTGAGATCCAAGGTAACTTGTCTTGTTCCTTTAGCCATTGGATGCTCTTTCCTTGACTCGATAGATATTTATACCTCGGCTCTGCCGGGTCAACTCACTATTTGCAGTTACACTTGAAGATAGCATGCCCATCCCTGACATGATGACTCATTTTCTGGAACAAGCAGGGAAGCACCAGGATGAACTGAAGAAGAAAGATGACAAGATTGCTCAGCTGCGCCTCAAAGACTCGAAGATTACTCGGCCGAACGCTGAAATCGAAAGGCTCAAAGACCTTCATAAATTTGAGCTGGATAAGGCTGATCAGGAGTTCGCTGAGGAAAAATAGAGCTTGACCACTCAAATTTCCAAGGACAAAGACTTGCTGCAGGAAGCCGATGTAAAACTTACGTCGGTGACCTCCGAATATGAAAAACTCCAGGCCAGCAATGCCAACATGTATGCCGAGCTTACTCGCATCCTTTTCAAGATTTCCCTTGAGTTCCTTTCCTCTGTTCAATTCTCATTTCTCTAGATTTAATGATCTTGCTTACTGACATCTCTCGTTCTATTCGCAGGCAAGTTCCCAGAAGGTGACGCTATTGCCTCTAGAGTTGTGGCTAGGTCTCGCCAGCAATAGGGTATTCCAACAGGTCCTACCGCCGGGTCAATCCCTTATGACATGGAGGATCTGGTGTTGAGCCTCGCTGCCCGCATGGAACTGGTGAAGAACTATGGCACAGACATAATGCCAGCAGCAATTCGGATGTTCAACGCTCTATAGCCCACCGAGCCCACTCCCAAGGGAAGCACTACTTTTATTGCAAAATTAATGGAGTGCAAAACTCAGGTGCACCTGTGGCGGGAATCTGCTGCTCGAGCGGGAGCTAACACGACGCTGAAATTTGTCCTGTCTTGGTATGAAGAGCTGGATCTTAATCTGCTTGAGCGTTTGCGCACCGGGTCAAAGTGGTCCAATGACCCGGAGTGCATCGTGCAGTGCAAAGCTTGTGCCAATAGGCTCATCCAATATGCCTTCTGCCATAGTTGGAATGAGGGTCTGAGTTATCTTGATGTCATTGATGATGCCTACGTTTTTGAGGGCGCGACGGACGAGGCCTCCGAACTCGGCGACAATGCCAAAGATCCGGAAGACAAGGATGCTAATCTCGAAGATGAGGCTGAGGCTAGCGTCCCGCCCACAGATGACGAAGTACCTCCTCCCTCGACCGATGACTCGGCTCCTGCTGCTGCCCCTTGAGCTTGAAAAACACTTAAAAATATTCATTAGATCCCGGGTATGCCGGGTGAAGTTGTACTTAAGCACAATGATTTGGTTTTCTACATTTAGTTTCGTTTGCTACTAAGTTACTAATATCGGATTAACGTGGGCGAAGTCCCCGAGTTTCCTTTTCTTATTTCTCCAATTTTATGACTCGGCTCGCATCTACCTTGGTTCGGTTTTTTGACTTACGAGTCCGAGGTTCAAAAAAATTGATTTAACAATACTTGAAACTTTGAGATTAGCTCAAAATAATCCGGCGAAAAATAAATGAAGTAAATACAGGGTTAGTTCAGATAACAAACATCGGCTCGCTTACTCTCCTTTCCTTAGTCGTTTTTCATGTGCTTTTTGATTCCAAACTTGTTCTCTTGCTTGCCATGAAGCCAATTCTTGTTGGACAACAGCAAAGTCGAAGAGTTGGGTTTTTGGTGCTCACACATTACTAATCCAGCTAAGGTGTACGCAACTTAAGCCAGCCGACATATAAAAATATAAAAAACAAGAAAGATAATTATTACGGTAGTCCCCGAGTTTCTGCTAGGGGTGCTGAAGTTTCATTGATAAGCTCATTGCCGACATACATACCGACATATGAGTGACTCAGATACATTCACCTCTTTGTTAGGTGTCAAAAGGACGAAGTAGTGCTACATTCCATGGACGCTTAGATTCTTCTTCGGATATGTTCGCCTTGTTCTTCTCATGTGGCTGTGCATCAATAAGATAGTAGGAATCATTGTGCAAAGCTTTGCTTTCAATGAAAGGTCCTTCCCATGGGGGATAACTTATGCATGCTAGCAGTGTGCTGCACCAGCCGGAGTACCAGATCACCTTCCCGGAAGATTCGGGGGTTTACTTTCTAGTTATGGTAGCGTCGGAGGTTTTGCTGATATATGGCGGATCGGGACATGGCCAGTTCTCTCGCTTCTTCCAGCAGATTGATGACCCACAAGTATAGGGGGTGTATCGCAGTATTTTCGAGGGAAGTGAAACCCAATTTATTGATTCGACACAAGGGGAGCCAAAGAATATTTATAAGCCTTAACAACTGAGTTGTCAATTTAGCTGCACCTGGAAACAATCTTGCTCATAGCAGTTTATCAGTAGCAACAGTTTTCTAGTAGCAATAGTAAAGTAGTAGCAATAGTAAAGTAAAGACAACAGTAACAATAGTAGTAAACAGTAGGATTCGAGTGCGGTAGGCATAGGGATGGATGGACGGGTGTTGCATGCACAAGACAATTCACATAGCAATCAGAACATAGGGCAATTGCAGATAAATAAGATAAAGCATCCAAGTACTAGATAATCCTAGGCATGTGTTCCATATATAGTCAAACATGCTCGCAATGAGAACTTGCACAACATCTTTTGTCCTGCCAGCCCATTTGCAACGGGGCCTCAAGGGATCTACTAGCAATTAAGGTGCTCCTTTTAATAGAGCACCGGAGCAAAGCATTAACACTCCATGAATACATGTGATCCTCACATCAAAGCCATTCCCTCTAGTTATCCCGATTTCTGTCACTTCGGGGCCTTTGGTTCCGGAGAACAATATGTGTATACAACTTGCAGGTAAGACCAAAAACAATACTATCATAATGAATCAATAACATGTTCATATCTGAAATCATGGCACTCGGGCCCTAGTGACAAGCATTAAGCATAACAAGTCACAACAAAGTCATAACACACTAATAGAAGATACTAGGCACCATGCCCTACAATCTGGTGCCATTACATGAAAGATCTCATCCAATCCCTACCATCCCCATAGCCTACAGCGGGGGATTACTCACTCATAGATGGGGGAAACATGGATGGTCGATGGAGAAGCGATGGTGATGATGATGGCGATGATCTCCTCCAATTCCACGTCCCGGCAGGGTGCCAGAACGGAGTTTCTGGTGCTGTTTCGTGGAATCTGGTGGTGGCAGCGGAGTGGAACTCCTTCTGGAAAAACGTCGAACCCCCCTGAGTTTTTAGGTCAGAAGGCATCTTATAGGCGAAGAGGGAGACCGAGGGGGTGTCTGGGGCGGCTAGACCACCCCCTGGCGCGACCTAGGCTAGCTCGCGCGACCTAGGCTAGCTCGCGCGGCCAGGTGGTGTGGCCTGTGCCCAGCCCTCCTCTGTCTCGTATTCTAGCTCCAAGAGTCTTCTGGTGAAATAGGATTTTTGGCATATTTTCTAGGATTTTTCCTGATAGTTGATTTTCTGCACAAAAACTAGACACAAGGAAATTCTACTAAAAACAGCGTCAGTCCGTGTTAGTTGCATCCAAATCACACTAGTGTAGAGGAGAAACAATAGCAAAAGTGTTCAGGAAAGTAGATACGTTTTGGATGTATCAACTCCCCCCAAGCTTAGCTTATTGCTTGTCCTCAAGCAATTCAGTTGAAAACTGAGTGCGATAAAAGAACTTTCACAAACACATTTTCTTCATATGATGTATACATTCTCAGCATGTGATCAACTACTTAGACAATTCATAATAAAGAGTATGGAACTAAGTTTACTTAATAGGCATTGCAAGCTATGAAGATATTCCAACTCAAAAATAATAAGTAGCATGAAACATAAACATAAGCAACATTACAATGCTCATAACAAGGTATGAAAGTGTGGTATCTCGCTTGCCTTTGATTATGAATGCTAAGGCACCTCTGAAGTTCAAGTGAAGACTAGAAGTAAAGATGTTAAAGATACAAGCATCAAAGTCATAGCACAAATAATCAAGTTTTGAGACTAGCACATTACACTAAGAATGACAACTATGCTCTCAAGAAGGTGCTCATAGAATATATGGAGACTCGACAAGGAAAACAAAAAAGGTTTTGAAAAGTTTGAAAGGCTTCCAAATGCTGAAAGTATGGTACTTGTTAGATTTGAGCTCTCATTGCCCCTATCATAAGCATCTTTAAATGGTTAAGTTTAAAGTGACACAACTAAGAGGATATGCTTGACAAGTTATAAGCTAAAGTCTCATGCCCCTTACTTACGAGTACCGGACCTCATGATACTCAACTTCAGTCACAAGTAAGCTCTTGTCATTGTAAATACATATGTATCATAGAGAACCGCCAACGGGGTACCCCTTGCAGATGACACAGGAGCTATCCCATAATCAAAATGACAAGGCAAGCAGACAATGAGCACTCAACAATCTTTTTATTTACTATGTGCATAGATTTTTATTGAGAATGCTTCATAGAATGCTCATTATGGTTATGCTGCAAGTTTCCACCATGATTAGGCATGCTTAGGCTAGCGGCCCAGGCGTTTCTCTAACACATATACAAACTCCATGATCTTACAAGTTCCACTTTTATTTCACACCGCCGGGATCCATAGGCAAAAGAACATGATATCAACGAGGTACTAAGTACCAGTGCAATGTTGAAAGCGTTCCCCATGCTACATGGTTCTGCTAACTTCAACTTATAAAGCGCAAGCATATACGCAACAAAGAAGGAAACAATGGTTCAGGTTTATTAAGTGCATGAAAATAAAGTGTGCCATCAAGTTCGTGAGAGCTTTACTAACTAAGTTTCTCATAACAAGCAAACATTTTATTCAAAAGAAAACAAGGCATATTGAATATGCACGGAGATAGCAAATGATGGTAATAGGTCGGTATGGTGGACACTTTGACAATATTTGGTTTTAGGGAGTTGGAAACATGAGTAAAATACTCAGTGAAAGTGAAGGCTAGCAATAGTAAGGGAGCGACAAACGAGAGAGCAATATCTGTCATAATCATGCTTGCAACAAACAGGACTAATCATGGCATGAAAGTGATTCAAGACCCTCAAGGCAAAATAATTCATCGAGGCTTAACTGATTATTTCAGTCATATGCATGCATGAGCATGTGCCAAGTCAATTCAAATGAAACATTTAGAGGAGGATACCACGGTGTCATACCAAGTTATGAATAGAGTAATGCAGGCAAACATTCATAAGACATGCTACAAACTATTAGCAAGATGGAACTAATCATATGAAAGCAAGAACTACTAAGCATCCATAAATAGCATACACCCTACATGAACAGACTAAGCACGCCCACAATGATGAGTATATGTACAAAAATGAAAACAAATAGAGTTCATTACCAGCCTCTTACCACACCTCAAGTTGTCATTAATCCTCATTATTGCCCTTCACTTGTGTGGCTTGAATAATAACATGAAACCAATATCCACTGAGGATTGCTGAACCCTACAACAAACTCACAAAACCAAAGAAGAACAACACATATTTTTGGTGTTTTCGATTTTTAAACAAGAACCAAAAAGGGAAGAACAAGCAAAGCAAAATCTTTTTGGGTTTTTTGAATAGTTCAAACAAAGAAAAAAGGGAAAAACAAACCAAGGCAAAGAGAAAAAGAGAAACAAACCAAAGAGAAACAACAGAAATATTTTTGGTCTTTTTGTGTTTTAGAAAGCAAAAGCAAAGAAAGAACGAAAACTAAAAGGAGAATGAAACATGAATATACAAAGTACTGACGCGCAATGATATGGAGATGAGTGTGATGTCGGCGTACCTCCCCCCAAGCTTAGGCTTTTGGCCTAAGTGGGTATCAATCCAGGTATGAGTAAGGGTTCCAAGCAGGCGGGTCATGATAAGAATGATCGTAGTTGGGCCCTTAGGATGAAGAAGAAGCTCCCCTATCGTAGATAGGCTACTGATATGTAGACTCCCCGTCATTCGAGGGCTGGACCGAATCATCCATGACCTCCCTTCTAGTACCATGCTCCTGTTGGGAGAGCTCTCCCAAGTACGTATCAAACTCCTCCTCCGTGAGAGACCATCCTACCCTATTATCAAGGTTAAACAAAACAGGTGTAGACAAAAGAACAACACGCTCGGACTTGCTCCTTCTCCAACCAGCTTTGAGAAAAGTTATTTCATAAGACAACTCACTCAACTAGCCCACGAAGAAACAAATTTATGTTGTATCATGGAATTAAGATCAAGCCTTTCTATGGGAAACTATAGGTCTAGATGATGAGGCACTAAACAATGCAATGCTAGTAAATGAGAAGCAATGAGGCCCCCACAAATTCCACCTTTCTCGCGGTTAGTAGCAAGACGGAAAGCTATCAAAGCACCTAAGTTGTAAGACCTATCTCATTTAAGAGCAACAGATATGAATGCTAGATCATATGAAGATAACTTATTGGCATTTTTCCTAGCAAGAACACACTTGGCAATAAAGTAGGCAAAGTAGCGAATGGAGGGGAGATGAATGTTATGGATTTTCCCACTCTCCTTCGAGAAGCTGCTCCCTTGGCAAATTTCTGCTTATAAATCCATGAGTGGCGCAGGTCGCTCTTTAATCCTTCCACGTGATCCCCACTGAGGTACCTTAATAGCTGCACAAAAGTCATCGAGAGAAAGGTCGACAGCAATATTGTAAATTTTGTAGTGGACCATGGGGTTAGGCAAAGAGTAACTAAATTGAAAGTCCTGCACCACAGACATGGTTAGCTTCACAAATTGACAAGGTTCATCTTCCAAAAAGTGCTCCAATCCTGCATTAGAAACCAAAGTGTGGAAATCCTGGAGAATTCCTGCAGCTCTCATGAACTCAGAGCATGGATAAATGGAAGGAAAAACTTCCTCCTCCCGGTGAACCTTCATAACCTTAGGCACCCATAGTTCATGTTAGTTTAGTTGATGCTCATTCATCTTCTATTCTGAAATTTAAACATCTATTAAACAAGTGATTACAAAAAGTGAATATAATGAAGGGTACTACTCATACGGACTTGTAAGAGGCCTAAACATGCATCAAAACTATATCTCTAAGCATCGAACAAGCTTACAAGATCTCATAACCTATCACCTACAACAGCAAAATACTCAAGATATAATCCACTAAACACAAATCTACTTGGACAAGCGGAGGAGTCACATACCGGAGAACAAATGCTCCAAATTTCAGCAACAAAGATGGGTTGAGCAAGGAGATCAAAAAATCGAGGGCAAGCACAGCAAGAACGTGATTTTGAGCAATGAAGTGTAGTTTGCTCGGGAGAGAGAAGAAAGTGGCAAGTGAGAGAGTGAGTGGAGGGCCAGGGGTGGCCCACACCATGGCATGGCGCCACCCAGGGCAGGCCGCGCCACCAGGTGGTGAGCCTGCCTAGTGGGCCCCCCTAGGTCACTCCAGGTACTCCTCTGCCCCTTTTTTCACGTAAAAATTTAATATGAATTTTCTGCAGGTATAGGTGAATGATTTTTCTGCAGAAAATTGATTTTGAAAAGATGCAATGCAAAACAAAACAAAATCTATAGAAGTTCTAAGACACTCTAGAACGCAAGCAACTAGCACAAGAAAGGTAAACTAAACGAAAGTAAAAACTAAAATGGATAGAATAGAAGTAAGCGGAGATAATCATAGTGAAAACATTGTTTTGTTCAACGAAATCCTTTATTTAACAAGGTTGATCAGGTCTTGTTACCAAAACAATTTCATATGAGACAAAACTTTGTATTCCAGTAATGATTATGTTACCTCAACTTTGATAACAACGGTCCCAATCATAATAGTTTCAATTTTTTATTGGTATGGGACAATATATCTCTCCAACTTGAATGACCTCAACATGTTCAATTGAATTCAAACCATAAGTCCTTTCAATCTTGTTGGGGAAATAGACAGTATGTTCCTTGTCATTAATATTAAAGGTCACCTTTCCTTGAATACAATTAATAACAACCCCTGTAGTATTAAAAAAGGTCTCCCAAGAATAATAGACATATTATCATCTTCAGGCATTTCAAGCACAACAAAATCAGTTAATATCAAGCAATTATGAGCCACTTGAACATGTACATCCTCACATATACCAACAGGAATAGTGGTAGATTTATCAGCCATTTGCAAAGATATATCAGTTGGTATTAATTTTTCTAGTTGAAGCCTCTTATAGAGAGAGAAAGGCATAACACTAACTCTAGCTCCCAAATCACACAAAGCAGTTCTAACATAACTATTCTTAATAGAGCAAGGGATAGTTGGAATCCCTAGGTCTCCAAGTTTCTTAGGAACCTTACCATTAAAGGAGTAATTGGTAAGCAAAGTAGAAATTTCTTAATTAGGGATCTTCCTTTTATTCGAGACAATATCCTTCATATACTTTGAGTAAGGAGGCAATTTAATAGCATCAGTCAAAGGAATTTGCAAGAATAAAGGTTTCATCCACTCACAAAACTTGTTATAGTGTTCATCTTCCTTTGACTTGTGTTTCTTATCGGGGAAAGGCATAGGTTTTTGGACCCAAGGTTCTATTTCACTACCATGTTTCTTAGCAATAAAATCTTCTTTAGTGTATTTAGTATTCTTAGTGTGCTTTTCAGGTTCTTCTTCAACTTTTTCTTCATTTGGAGCTTCATTTTCTTCATTACCACTTTCAGTTTCAGCATCAGAGACAGATATACTATTAGGATCTATAGCAGGTTCATAGGGTTCTATAATAGTTTTATGTTTCTTTTTCCTTTTCTTACGAGTAGAGCCACTATTTTTAGCTTGTTGAGAATCCTGCTCAATTCTTTTGGGATGCCCCTCAGGATATAGAGGATCCTGGGTAGCAGCACCACTTCTAGTTCTAATTTCATAAGCATGTTTTTCTTTAGCAGCGTTAACTAGCAAGTATTTTTGCACTTTAATGAGTTGATCTATTTGAGTTTGAACCATTTGAAAGTGTTTAATAATCTTTTTAACATCATTAGAAGTTCTTTCCACAATATCTTTTAACTCAACAATAGCTCTAGAATTTTCCATTAGATGATTTTGCACCCTTTTATTAATATTATCTTGCTTAACAATAAAAATATCGAATTCTTCTAAGCATTGATCAGGAGGTTTAGTGTAAGGGATATCACCTTCATCAAAGTGTTGGAGAGAGTGTACCTCAATAGTGGATGAGTGGGGAATTGGCTTACATAATTCTTCTATAGGAGGTAAATTCTTGACATCTGCAGCTTTAATTCCCTTCTCCTTAAGACATTTCTTAGCTTCCTTCATCACTTCATCATTTAATTCAATAACTCCCCTCTTCTTTGATGTTGGAATAGGCACCGGTATAGTACATTCAGGTATAATTACTTCAGGTATAGCTGGTTCAGGAGGATTCCAATCTTCATAATTCTTGCTTATTTTAGCCATTAATTCCTTAGCTTCCTTGGGAGTCATATTCCTAAAAACACAATCATCACAATTGTCTAGGTATGTCCTAGATTCTTCAGTTAGTCCATTATAAAATATATCAAGAAGCTCATTCTTAGGTAATGGACTTCCAGCCTATGCATGAATCAAAGCACAAAACCTTGCCCATGATTCAGGCAATATCTCTTTTTCTCCCTGTTTAAAATCAAAAAGTTCCTGCAAAATAGCATGTCTAGCACTCGGAGGAAAATATTTCTGCAGGAAAGTACTTATCAAGAAATCAGGGCTATCAATAGATCCAGGAGGTAAATTACTAAACCAAGTTTTAGCTTCTCCTTTCAGTGAAAAGGGGAAAATCTTCGCAACAAAGTAAGTACGCATCTTAATATCATCAGAAAACAAGCCACTCATGGTAGAAAGTTCATTCATATGTGCTACCGCACTTTCATTCTTAGTCCCACAAAAACGTTCTTTCTGAACAATAGCTATGTAAGATAGACCGAGAGAGAAATCATAATCTTTATCTTTAATGTTTATGGGAGAAGCAGCAAACTTAGCAATAGGAGACAATTTGGGTCTAATAGTACGCCTCTCAAGGAGACTCTTAGCAGCGCTCCTATCATGGGTGTCTTTACATTCTTTAATAAATTCATCGGTCATCTCAACATAACCATCTTCAATATCATAACTCTCACTAGACTCAGGTGAACTAACAGGTGTAGTAGTGTCTTCATTAGGAGTTTCAGTATTTCCAGCTATAGTTCTAGCAATCGTAGCATCTAGAAAATGACCTAATGAACCACTCTTATCAAGCACAGTAGAAGCAACATCATAAGTATCAGAAGTTTCAGATTCATCAGTAGTAGTAGTGTGTGTAACATGTGTATGTGGTGGTGTAACGAGCTTACTCATAACAGATGGTGAATCAAGAGCAACAGAGGTGTTCAAAACCATACCTCTTCTTGTAGTGGATGGTAAAATAGGAACCTTGCCATCACGAGACTTACCCATGATGGATGGATATCAGCGAACAATAGAGAATCGAAGTGAACTTGATAAATAAAGCTATGCTTCTCGGCAACGGCGCTAGAAAATAGTCTTGATGACCCACAAGTATAGGGGGTGTATCGCAGTATTTTCGAGGGAAGTGAAACCCAATTTATTGATTCGACACAAGGGGAGCCAAAGAATATTTATAAGCCTTAACAACTGAGTTGTCAATTCAGCTGCACCTGGAAACAATCTTGCTCATAGTAGTTTATTAGTAGCAACAGTTTTGTAGTAGCAATAGTAAAGTAGCAGTAGTAGTAAAGTAAAGACAGCAGTAACAATAGCAGTAAACAGTAGGATTCAAGTGCGGTAGGCATAGGGATGGATGGACGGGCGTTGCATGGACAAGACAATTCACATAGTAATCAGAACATAGGGGAATTGCAGATAAATAAGATAAAGCATCCAAGTACTAGATAATCCTAGGCATGTGTTCCATATATAGTCATACGTGCTGGCAATGAGAACTTGCACAACATCTTTTGTCCTGCCAGCCCGTTTGCAGCGGGGCCTCAAGGGAACTACTGGCAATTAAGGTACTCCTTTTAATAGAGCACCGGAGCAAAGAATTAACACTCCGTGAACACATGTGATCCTCACATCAAAGCCATTCCCTCTGGTTATCCCGATTTCTGTCACTTCGGGGCCTTTGGTTCCGGACAACAATATGTGTATACAACTTGTAGGTAAGGCCAAAAACAATACTATCATAATTAATCAATAACATGTTCAGATCTGAAATCATGGCACTCGGGCCCTAGTGCCAAGCATTAAGCATAACAAGTCACAACAAAGTCATAAAGCACTAATAGAAGATACTAGGCACCATGCCCTAACAATCTGGTGCCATTACATGAAAGATCTCATCCAATCCCTACCATCCCCATAGCCTACAGCGAGTGATTACTCACTCATAGATGGGGGAAACATGGATGGTTGATGGAGAAGCGATGGTGATGATGATGGCGATGATCTCCTCCAATTCCCCGTCCCAGCAGGGTGCCAGAACGGAGTTTCTGGTGTTGTTTCTTGGAATCTGGTGGTGGCGGCATAGTAGAACTCCTTCTGGAAAAATGTCGACCCCCCCACCCGAGTTTTTAGGTCAAAAGGTATCTTATAGGCGAAGAGGGAGACCGAGGGGGTGTCTAGGGCGGCCAGACCACCCCCTGGCGCGGCCTGGGCTAGCCCGCGCGGCCAGGTGGTGTGGCCTGGCCCTAGCCCTCCTCTGTCTCGTATTCTGGCTCCGGGAGTCTTCTGGTGAAATAGGATTTTTGGCATATTTTCCGAGATTTTTCCTGATAGTTGATTTTCTGCACAAAAACTAGACACCAAGGCAATTCTGCTGAAATTAACGTCAGTTCGTGTTAGTTGCATCCAAATCACACTAGTTTAGAGGAGAAACAATAGCAAAAGTGTTCGGGAAAGTTGATACGTTTTGGACGTATCACATATCAACATCATTTTGTCGGGCTTCGCGCACTTCGGCTTCTGTGTATTGGGTGCCCTTGGTGAATCATGCTTTATGTCGGCTGGTAATACAGCTTCTGCCCCATATACCAGAAAAAATGGTGTATAGCCTGTTGATCGATTCGGAGTTGTTCTTAAACTCTGAAGTACCGCTGGTAGTTCTTCTAACCAGCACCCCGCAGATCTTTGCAGCGGCTCTATGAGCCGGGGTTTTATCCCGGATAAGATTAGTCCGTTGGATCTTTCCACTTGTCCGTTCGATGCGGGGTGGGCTATAGAGGCAACATCTAGCCGGATCTTCTTCTCCCGACAGAACCTCGCAAATGCTCGTTCAGCAAAATTTGTGCCATTATCGGTTATGATACTATGGGGATAGCCATATCTCAAAATTATGTCTTTGAGGAACGTCTCTGCTGTTGCCCCTTCACATTTCCTGATTGGCTTAACTTCAATCCATTTTGTAAATTTCTCCACCATAACTAAGATATGGGTCATTCCTCCCTTTGCCGACTTAAATGGTCCTACCATATCTAGGCACCATACGGCAAATGGCCATGTAATGGGAATAGTTTTGATTTCCGACATTGGCGTGTGGTTTTTGTGGCATATCTCTGATCTGTTGGGTCTGCAGCATAGAAAACAAATTTTTTCCTACGACGAGAACTAGATGCCAAGATCTATCTACTAGGTACAGAGCAACGGGTGGACATACATCCATCGAGAACTTACCCTCGAAGACAACGAGTTTTGTTAACGAGTACGAACTCGTGGTTGATGTAGTCGTACACTTGCCGATCTCAAGATCGTGAGGAAGTCCGAGCGCCGCAACTCAGCAGCGCATCCATACTCGCACACACGTTCAAGCCACCGGACAACCTCCACCTCCTCGCTCCAGCGATCCAACAGAAGCAGCAACTCCTTCCAGACGAAATGCCATCGGGAACATGTATCTTGCTAATCCAAGACCATGAGGGAATAATTCTAGAGGGGGAGAGAGATCCTTCACAAGGAGGTGTGAGGAAGAAGGAGGAAGAGGGTGGCCTTTTATAGGAGGAGGGGGGTGCCCCTCCTTCATGGCCAGCGCATGGGGGGTGACTCCTCACCTCCCCATTCATGTGGTGGTAACCCCTCCACATTAAAATGCCTCTTCACATTCCCCTTTTAAATCCCTACTTTAAATGCATTAAAATTCTCCAAGTTTAATGCTCTCTCATTTAATAAAACTCTTTTATTAAATTTATTCAGAATTTTGTTAATTACTTTAATTAACAAACATTCACATATAACCCCTTGCAATATTTCAATATCACATGCAGAACCACTTTCTGCAATTTCACCCGAAACAATTTCCGGTTTCTATCGAAACAATTCCTGCGCTTTGCAATTCTTTCATCTGAAATATATGTGCTCCAAAATGGTGTTCGGTAACTCTTAAGTGTGTCACCCTACGGTTCGCGAATAATGCAAACAATATTGAGACTCCTCTCAGATCAATAATCAGAAGCGGGACCTGGAGATCCATACTGACTCCTACCACATTCAACGATGACTTCTGTGATCGTGAGAACCTTTAACGCTAGTAACTAAATCCCTTTGTCTCGCGATATATTACATGTCCGAGATTCGATCATTGGTATCTCCATACCTAGTTTGATCTCGTTACCGACATGCACTCTTTTCTCGTTCCCGTGATATAACATTCTAGTGATCACATCACTTGCTTGCAAGCTATCTTAATGTGATATCACCGAGAGGGCCAGAGTATATCTATCCGTCATCGGGATTGACAAATTCCACTCTTGATCCATGAGCCTCAACATAACACCTTCATAGCACTGAACCCATCTTTATAGTCACCCTGTTACGGTGTGACATTTGATGTTATCAAGATACTCTTCCGGTGTTAGCAATTAACATGATCTCATGGTCTAAGGATAAAGATTACTTCGTATGATTTTATAGCAATATAAACATAATGACTTTGATCTTAATGCTATACTTCGGATGAATGCTCATCACATCATTCCACCAATGTTGTGACCTTGTTATTAACAACATCCAATGTCCATGATCAGGAAACCTTGATCATCTTGTTAATCAACAAGCTAGTCTATAAGAGAGGCATAACTAGGAACCCTTTTTGTTTATTAAACACACATGTATTGACGTTTCCGATCAATACAATTATAGCATGCAAAATAAACATTTACCATAAACATGGAATAAGATAATAACCACTTTATTATTGCCTCTCGAGCATATTCCCTTCAGTCTCCCACTTGCACTAGAGTCAATAATCTAGTTTGAAAAACTTTGCGTATTGAACACCTATGGCTTTCTGGTGTTGCATATATGCTATTGCTAGTGGTTAACATAATCTCTGGATCTGACAGTTTCAGGTCCGTGTGTATTTTCATGTCTTTGCGTCTCTACGCATCACTCATTCTCAAATGAGATGGCATTGTTAAATTTGGTCCTTTGGTGAGACCTTTAGTTTGTTCCAGTTAAAATATGTTGATATTATTGTTACACAATATATCTTCATAATATTATCCCGCTTTGAACCACACCTAGTTTGATAACAAACTACTTAACACAAATGCCCTCCTTTGCTGCTACTATAGCAGTTATATACTTAGCCTTTTGTTGTAGTATCCGTCACAATGTCTCAACTTTGGAACTCATCCAAATCCATCATGGAACATCTTTCCATTACATTGTGCCACCCATAGTCTAAATTGAGATAAATTTAATTTGTATCTTGTGACAAAACTAGTATCAATGTAACACTTTACAATGAACTACCTTTAACTATTTGTCACTTACACATGATATATCCTTAGTTCTTCCAAAGCTCATAAGAATATATTTACTATTGTCCAATGATCATATTATGAATCATTCTGGTATGTGCTCATAACATTTAGAGCATAGGACATATCTGGATATATACATATCACGGTATAATCGATCAAAATCTTCATGTGATTTTACTCACCAAGTGTTGAAACACTTTAATCTTGATACAATCCTTTCCATGCAGCAAGAACCTTTCTTGTTGTTTCCATATTGAACCCTTCCAATATCTCATATATGTATGTCTGGCACAACCATATTAGTGCCTCAATGTATCCATATAGATATTGATGCCAAATATTCCGGTTTTGCCCAAGTCTTTCATCGAAATCTTATTTTAATGAAATTCTTAACTTGTGTCAGTACAAGATACATCATTTCCAATCAACAATATGTCCTCTACATAATGTATTAGAAATATGTCTCAGTGCTCCCACTTAATTTCTTGCAAATGCAAGCATCTTCATCATCTCTGATGAATTTAAACCCTTTTAACAATTTTATCATGGTGAAGATTCCAACTCCATTATGCTTACTTCAACTATTGAAGTTTGCATGCCCTTTTAGCACCCTTTGAATTAACAAAACCCTTCGGACTGTGTCATGTACACGTCCTAGGTAACCATTCTATTAGAAGAACCTTGTTTTGTTTATTCAACTACCATATACCAAATTATATGTAGTGGTTGCTACATTAATCCGTCAAGACTAAATATCGCTATGAAAGATCAAATCTTGTCATAGTCAACTCCTTGAACATTGCCGTAAACTTCTCTCCAACATGTCGACTATTTCATAGATGTTAAACATCCATGTCTATTTCTTTATAGATCCAAACACAACCGATAGGCTTCGTGCCTTTCCGGAGGGTCTTCCAAGTTCAGAAACTTGATTTCTCATGCATGGATACTATCACGGATTCTATGACTTCTAGTCATTTTATGGAGTCAGGGCCCATCATCGCTTTTTTGCATGTAGTCGGTTCATCATTGTCAAAACAATAACGACTTGCTTATCAAATCACACTATTTGATTCTTACCGACTCACATGGTTCAATAGGAACTCTAATCTCCGAGATCACACCCTTTGTAATCACGGGAGCCATGAGCATTGTGGCTGCCATTGGGATACTTTCCGGCGCTGCGCTACTTAGCACATATAGCTAAGGTTCAACAACCTTATCAAAGTTCTATTGTCCTCCCACTTAACTTTTCACGAAAAATTCTTTCTCAAGAAACTTGATGTTCCAAGTAACAAACTCTTTTGTCCTTGGTGTTATGGAGAAATTCCCAACAAATTCTTTGGGATAACCTACAAAGACGTGCTTATCCGACTTTGGTTGTAAACATTTTACTTATGCATAGCATACCAAAATTTAAGAAAAGACAATTCTGGTTTTATCCCAAACCATAACTTATATGGTGTCATTTCAACGGATCACGATGGTGCTCTTTTCAGTGTAAAAGTGGTAGTCTCTAAAGCTTCAATCCTTAAAACATAATGGCAGTTTTATAAATGACACCCTTGATCTTACCTTGTCAAACATGGTTTGATTTCATCTCACAAATATGCCATACTCCTATGGTTTATCGGGAAACACAAAACATGGAACAATTCCTCAAGTCTTAGGTGTTTTTGCTAAACATGTAACTCAAATATCTTCCTTTATGATCGAATCATAAACTCTTTATTTTCTTGTTACAATGATTTTCCACTTCATCTTGAAAGTCTTTGAACAATTTTCAAATGTTTCATACTTCTTCCTTATTAAGTAAATATATAGATATATTCACTCAAATTTCTAGAGAAAGCATATGAAGGAAAAAGATCCATCGCATGTGACTACACATAATGGACTATATACATCAACATGCATAATATCCAATAAGTTAATCATCCGTTCCTCTTTGGCCTATGGACGGAGTTTCAATTATCTCGAGGAAAGTTTCATAAGCGTTAATTGATCAAAATCAAAGACTCCAAAAATCCATCAACATGGAGTTTCTTCATGTTTTCTTTCCAATATAATTTAAACAGCGATGTCACTTCATAAGTGATCTTTCAATCATTTGTCTTGCGACATTTTATCAATAGTGTTTATGGATGTGATTTCTCCCACTAGACTTGTAAAAGTTCATCCATCCATTATGGAATACGATAATTATTTGAACAACCATTGTTCTCATAATACCAGAACAAAATAACAATTATTAAAACAAATCTTGAAGGCTAGGTTTGACGACAATGAAAAACACAATAACAGTTTATTTGTTTTCAATGAACATCATCACTTATTCTCTTGCCAGTTACTTAGGCCATTGCAGTTCATGAATTGCGTTGTCCTGTATGACACTTCATACCAACCAATTCAGTATCCAATACGGGTATCCAATACCTAAGAACCACATTGTTTAACAAGCAAGGAATACAACCATAACATGTATATCTTCTATATACCTAAGCTGGACATTTCCAACTTTTTCTTTTCTGCCAAATATTTTATAGATTCTCTTTCAGCAATTCCTTTTCTGTTTAAAAGAATCTATCAACATCAATTGTGGTGTCATTCACATGACACATAGTACAAAGCGTATATAGTCAAATACTAGTACCTTTGGACTTGCACTTTGAAGTGAATCACCATCATCAAATGTTTGGTATTCTTTCAAAAATCCATTCTTTAGTAATCTATTAGTGTAGTAAACATTTTACTTACATCTTCTATTCATCCTTATCATGACAACTTTCATGATCAAGCTACTATAGCCTGTAAGGAAGAATCGCGAGTATAATGTTAGTTCCCAAAACCTTTTTGGGAGATCTAGATGCCTAGCATCTCCATCCTTCACAAATTTTCATACAATATGAGAACATGTATTTTGCTAAATTATACTCTATCATAATGCAACCAAAAACATTGTTTCAGATATCACAATATCTTCCACACATAATGGTTTCTGAAATAAGTTTTCAGCTCCTAGATAATCTTGATATTAAAACAACTTTTGAATATCAATAATCATGGAGGCAAACATGATACTTTAGATACTAACATTGGGATTCTTACTCTTGATTTAATACTACTTATTAAAATTCATGGAGTAAATAGAGTTTGCTGAAAGTTTGCAATAGGACTTATAAACTTTAAATTGACATTCAAAACAATACGATACCAGTTCGTAAAGTAAATATCCAGAATTCTATAGTTCTATTATCTCAACTAAAACTAAGCATAAGGTAGCGAACAGATGCCAATGACTACAACAAATTATGCAAATTCACTTCAATTTAGTTTATGACAAATTGAGTTCGACTAATCCAAATTAGAAATGAACTCCCACTCAAAACGACATCCCTCGTGCCTTTTTGGTGATTACATGAACCAAATCCACTACACCAAGTCCGAGCATCACGTGAGTCGGTGTAGCTTCAAAGGCGAGCATCTATATGGGCATCATATCAACTATATGACTCATGCTTAACCTTTCGGTCCGTGTTTCGAGGCCATGTCTGTACATGCTAGGCTCGCCAAGTAAGAACCTTAGTACTCGCGTGTGTAAAACTATCTTACACCCGTTGTATGAAAGCGTATAGTCGAGTACACCCGATCATCACGTGATGTCTCGAAACACGATCCATAGAACGGTGCATACTCAAGTAAGAACACATTTTATCTTGATATCTAAATGAGGGATCATCTTACAATGCTACCAAAAGCGCCAAACTAGCAGTATAAGATGCTAACATCTAATGTGTAAAGTGAGATGATATGGTCCATGCATTTGATCTCTATCATTTACATCGTGGTATGATCTCTATCATTCCTTTGTGTGTAAGGCCAAGGTCTATGGAACTTACACGTTGAATGTGTTGTAAGAGTATCTATCATACATCTACTTACAACAATACCATATCAATACACTAGCCCAGCAACGATCTAAACTAGACGCCTCTAATTTATCAATTGTAAGTTTTACGTGGCTTAGGGCTTTCGGAGATAGAACCGTTCTAACCTACGAACATGAACCACAACGAGGATAACCAAGTTATTAGCAACTCGTTGCAAATCAGATATTGACTATAGTAGGAGAGCCAGACACTCGCCAGCCACTTATGCAAAACAAGTTGCATGTCAGTCGTGGAACCGGTCTCATGTACGATGACATGTAAGGTTGGTCCGGGCCGCTTCATCCCACTATGCCACCAATATCCAAAATACATAGAAGATGCAATAACATGATCATCATCGCCCACATATAAACATATGTGTACTACCCGTGCAAAGCACCTACACATAGATCAGGCTCTGATACCACTGTTGGGTCCGCAGCATAGAAAACAAAAAATTTCCTATGATGAGAACTACACGCCAAGATCTATCTACTAGGTACAGAGCAACGGGTGGACATACATCCATCGAGAACTTACCCTCAAAGACAACGAGTTTTGTTAACGAGTAGGAACTCGTGGTTGATGTAGTCGTACACTTGCCGATCTCAAGATCGTGAGGAAGTCCGAGCACCGCAACTCAGCAGCGCATCCGTACTCGCACACATGTTCAAGCCACCGGACAACCTCCACCTCCTCGCTCCAGCGATCCAGCGGAAGCAGCAACTCCTTCCAGATGAAATGCCACCGGGAACATGTATCTCGCTAATACGAGACCATAGGTGGATAATTCTAGAGGGGGAGAGAGATCCTTCACAAGGAGGTGTGAGGAAGAAGGAGGAAGAGGGTGGCCTTTTATAGGAGAAGGGGGGTTCCCCTCCTTCATGGCTGGCGCATGGGGGATGACTCCTCACCTCCCCATTCATGTGGTGGTAACCCCTCCACATAAAATGCCTCTTCGCATTCCCCTTTAAAATCCCTACTTTAAATGCATTAAAATTCTCCAAGTTTAATGCTCTCTCATTTAATAAAACTCTTTTATTAAATTTATTCAGAATTTTGTTAATTACTTTAATTAACAAACATTCACATATAACCCCTTGCAATATTTCAATATCACATGCAGAACCACTTTCTGCAATTTCACCCGAAACAATTTCCGGTTTCTATCGAAACAATTCCTGTGCTTTGCAATTCTTTCGTCTGAAACATATGTGCTCCAAAATGGTGTCCGGTAACTCTTAAGTGTGTCACCCTACGGTTCGCGAATAATGCAGACATGATTGAGACTCCTCTCAGATCAATAATCAGAAGCGGGACCTGGAGATCCATACTAACTCCTACACATTCAACGATGACTTCTGTGATCATGAGAACCGTTAACGCTAGTAACTAAATCCCTTTGTCTCGCGATATATTACATGTCCGAGATTTGATCATTGGCATCTCCATACCTAGTTTGATCTTGTTACTGACATGCACTCTTTTCGCGTTCCCGTGATATAACATTCTAGTGATCACATCACTTGCTTGCAAGCTATCTTAATGTGATATCACCGAGAGGGCCCAGAGTATATCTATCCGTCATCGGGATTGACAAATTCCACTCTTGATCCATGAGCCTCAACATAACACCTTCGTAGCACTGAACCCATCTTTATAGTCACCCTGTTACGGTGTGATGTTGGATGTTATCAAGATACTCTTCCGGTGTTAGCAATTAACATGATCTCATGGTCTAAGGATAAAGATTACTTCGTATGATGTTATAGCAATATAAACATAATGACTTTTATCGTAATTCTATACTTTGGATGAATGTTCATCACATCATTCCACCAATGTTGTGACCTTGTTATTAACAACATCCAATGTCCATGATCAGGAAACCTTGATCATCTTGTTAATCAACAAGCTAGTCTATAAGAGAGGCATAACTAGGAACCCTTTTTGTTTATTAAACACACATGTATTGATGTTACGATCAATACAATTATAGCATGCAAAATAAACATTTATCATAAACATGGAATAAGATAATAACCACTTTATTATTACCTCTCGGGCATATTCCCTTCATGATCGCCATTGCATTTCTTCACCAGATCCTCTGCTTGCTCCAGGGCACTTGGCCAATAAAATTCATGCTAAAAAGCTTTTGCCACCAATGCTCTGGAGGATGTGTGATGACCATATTCTCCTTGATGGATATCTCAGAGTATGTCAAGCCCTTCTTCCGAGTCAACGCATCACTGCAGCATTGTGGTTACACTTCTTTTGTATAGTTCGGCATTGATGATGGTGTAGGCCTTTGCCCTTATCTAGATTTTCCTTGAGAGTACCTCATCATCCGGGAAAGTTCCCTCCTTTAGGAATTCAAATATTGGTTTGGCCCAAGTAGGTATAGCTCGGATGGGAAAAATCTCCACATCAATTTCCATTGCATCCACCGACATTACTTCGGCCGGATTGATCTGGTCAGTCCCGGGTCCGTGGAGGCAGTCCTCGGGTTAGCTGAGGTGCTTCCCCAGTATATCTCCATTGGTGTAGCTTCTGATCTGGAGAGTGTCGGGATATATATTGACTCGGATTCTGGTGATGGTGCGATAGATGGTTTTCTCAAGTGCTCCAATGCAATGCCTGGCGGAATTGGCTGCCGGGATGATCCCAACTTGGATAATACATCAGCTGCCTCATTTTCAATCCGGGGTACATGATGAAATTCGCACCCCTCAAAGAAGCCACTTATCTTTTGGACATAAAATCTGTAGAGTGACATGTTTGCATCCAGAGCATCCCAGTTGACAGACACTTGCTGCACCACCAAATCTAAATCACCAAAACATAGTATCCGATGTATGCCTACCCCCTTTGCTACTTTGAGTCCATGCACTAGTGCCTCATACTCAGCTACATTATTTTACATGCTAAAATGGATCTGGTGGACATATTTCAATTGGTCCTTCTTGGGCGAGGTAAGCATTACCCCGGCCCCCAATCCCTCCTTTAGCTTTGATCCATCAAAATGCATTCGCCAGTAATTTGAGTCCGGCAGAGGTGGTTCATACTACATCTCAGCCCAATCCACAAAGAAATCCGCCACTGCTTGTGACTTGATCGCATCCCTTATATCAAACTATGGTGCATACGGGGCTAACTCAATTTCCCATTTCGCGATTCGACTGCTAGCGTCTTTATTGCCCATAATCTCGGATATGGGTGCTTCACACACCACCTTGATGGGGTGCTCCTCAAAGTAGTGTTTGAGTTTCTTAGCCGACATATACACGCCATACACCATCTTTTGATAGTGTGGGTAGTTATGTTTTGAAGCCGATAATACCTCGCTAAAGTAATAGACCGGCCTTTGTACCGACTTTCCTTCCTCTTCGCACTCCACTATGATTACTGCACTTATGACTCGGTTGGTCGTGGCTATATAGAGCAACATTTGCTCCTTGGGTAGTGGACAACATCTTTTTCAACTCATGGAATGCACTATCAGCTTGTGGCATCCATGTAAATTTGTCTGCCTTTTTCATTAACTGGTAGAGGGGCAAGGCCTTCTCTCCCAGCCGACTCACAAACCGACTTAACGATGCCAGGAAACCAGTGAATTTCTGCACATCGTTAAGGCACTTCGGCAGTTCCATTCTCTCTATGGCTCAGATTTTTATGGGATTGGTTTCAATACCTCGGCTAGAAACAAGGAAACCGAGTAACTTTTTTGCTAGCACAACGAAGGTACATTTTTCGGGTTAAGCTTCATCCGAAACCTCCTTAGGTTCGCAAATGTTTGCCAGATATCCTCAAGGAGGGTGTTGTTTTACTTGGTCTTTATCACCAAATGATCCACATAAACTTGCACATTCCGACCTATTTGGTCATGCAAGCATTTTTGCATGCATCGCTGGTACGTTGCTCCTGCATTAAGTAATCCGAACGGCATAGTGCGATAGCAATAAGCCCCATACGGGGTGATAAACGCATTCTTTATTTGATCATCTAGGTTCAAGGGTATCTGGTGGAAAACAGAATATGCATCTATGAACGACAACAACTCACACCCAGTAGTTGAATCTATGACCTGATCTATCCTCGGCAGTGGAAATGGATCTTTTGGACATGCCTTATTTAGTTCGTGTAATCGATACACATGCGCCATACCACTACCACATTTGGATCGTCCTTCTTCTTTTCCACAAGCATCGGATTAGAGAACCAATCCGGGTAAAGTACTTCCATGATAAATCCGGCTGCGAGGAGCCGTGCTATCTCATCTCCAATGGCTTTTCTCCTGTCCTCGGCGAAGCGATGGAGTGGTTGCTTCACCGGCTTTGCACCGGGTCTCACATTCAAAGAGTGCTCGGCCAACTCCCTCGGCAGACCTTGCAGGTCATGTGTAGACCAAGCAAAAATGTCCCAATTCTCACGGAGGAAGTCGACGAGCTTGCTTTCCTATTTGTCATTTAACTCGGCACCAATAGTCACGGTGCGCTCTGGGAACTGATCATGAATTGGCACTTTCTTAGTGTCTTTTGTCGCTTGAAATGACACACTACCATGTGGGTTGGTCAGGGCCGGCATATGCTGCTGCACGGGCTGAGCCAGTATAGCCACCTCCATGATTTTCCTCTTCTCCTGAGCGATCATGAGTGACTCGGCCAAGTTAGACCCGGCAGACACATATTCAATGGAACGTCTGAAGTCCCCAGTTATTGTTATCACTCCCCTTGGTCTGGGTAATTTCATCTTCAAGTAACTGATGTGAGTACTTGCCATGAACTTGCTCAGAGCGGGTCTACCGAGTAACTCGTGATATGCGCTTTCCAAGTTTACTACCTCAAACTCCAAGTTCTCAGTTCGACAATTGTCCCTTGTGTTGAATAACACATCAACCCGGACCTTACCAATTGGTTCACATGATATTCCTGGCACAATACCATGAAAGGTGGTCCTAGTAGCTTGGAGCATGTTCTCTGAGATCCCCAACTTGTGCACGGTATCCTTGTACATGATGTTAATGCTGCTGCCGTTATCTATCAGTACCTTGGAGAATCTCACATTGATGTTTGGCCCAATGAATGTCGGATCCAGGACCAAAGCGTAGGTCCCTGGACTTGGCATTATTTTTGGGTGATCCTTGAAACCCCAAGTAATCTCCTGATCCGACCAAGGCATATACCTCACCACAGCTGGCATTACTGCATTCACCTCCATATGCTAGTGCTGCAAACTCTTTATGTCAGTCTCTTCCGTGGTAAAGACATAGTAACTCTGATGATGCTCTCTATACTCATTTATCCCATCATTGTTGTGGTAACCTTGATCTTGCTGTTTATTGTTATTCACCTGGTGCACAGCATCCCTCCTTTCCTGGTTCTCATATCTCGGTGGAGGCAGAGGCAACATAAGCTGCTATCTGTTCCCCCCAGTTAACAGTTGCTACCGAGGTGCTTCATTCCGAGGTCCATCATGCCTAGGTGCATCATGCCGAGGTGCCTGTGCATTCCCCGAATTTCCTTTTTCTAACTTCCTCATCCATTCACATTTCTAGGTTGTATGGTTCGCCGGACTATTTGGGCTTGGCGTATGGAACTTGCATGGCTGATCTAGCATTGACTCGAATGAATACCTCGGACGATCCTTTCTCTCTTGCCTCTGTTTTTTCTGCTCCAGGGTCCAGGGCTTTCTTCCTTCATTCTTTTGTTGCCACTATTGGCCTCCAGTTTTCTGACGCTGGTTCACGCCATCGTTGGGCTGATCTCGGTCCACAACGACCACTTGTTGCGAGCTGTACCGATAATCCAGACGATCGTCCCTTCTTTTACCTCAGAAATCATTCCTCCTGGATGATTCGGAACCATCTCTGTTGTAGTACTCTTTGTTGGACTCGCTTGACGTTAACCTAGGTTGCGTCGGGTCTCCCAAGGCATACGAATCTGCGATCCGGATTGTCTCACCCAGTGTAGTTGGCATATCTCACTGCAATCTCTGCCACAACATACTTTCGTATCTACAACCTTGGGTGAACCACGCTATAGCCTATGACTCAATTATTCCCTCACATGAATTATGCACATTGCACCACCGGGTCAGAAACTCTTGGTCAGTCTCATTCGGTCTTTGCTTACACAACACCAAAGTCTGTGGCCAGTTTGGCCTCTTGTACGTGCTCGAGAAGTTGCTCACAAACAACTCCTCAAAATCTAGCCAGCAGTTTATGCTTCCTGGTGGCAAATTGTTTAACTAGACCCTTGCTAGCCCTTCCAACATTTGGGGCACATATCTCACAACCCATCTCAGATTACCTGTGGCAATGTTCAATGCAGTTGCATAATCAATGAGCCAATCATCCAGCTTTGTACTGCCATCATATGTCTTTGTTCCTCTTGCCAACTGGAAGTTCGGTACTGGTGATTCTCTCATGATTCGGGGCCCAAAACATGCCGGACCTGGAGGACCTTGCACCTCAATTAGTTCTGAACTATAGATTAGAGAGAAGCTTCAATCTTGCATCATCCGGCTGTAAATTCCTGCTTCCCAGACTCGATCCAATCACATGGTGCTCCGGTCTTAGGGATCCGGCATCCATCATTGCTGAGTAACCATCATTGTACCTGTCTTGACCTAGACAAGCGTTTTGCTGTTGCCCTGCCTGACCCGTGCTTTTCTCCTGACGAGGTGCGTACTTTTGCTACTGTTGCCGAGGTACATTTTGCCCTATTCCCACCAGATCATGCTGTCCGGCATTACCGTGGCAGCATTCCTCTAACCGGCATTGTCTTGGTCGCGGTTACCTTGGCCAGATTCACCTCGACTGGCACTGTGATGATCCTCATCAACTTGTACTGCTTTTCCTTTCCCTGCCTTTACCGGGTCATATGGGACCATTTGTTTATCTCTTCTTCCCGAGGTTACCACCTCCTCTCTCCTAGGAGCGTTACCCGGGGATGACGCAGCTCCAGCAGATTTTGCCGGGTTGTTCCCTACCGAATGAACCACGCGAGATGCTCCAGGTTGCGCTGACTTTGCCTTATTCAGCTCCTCATTTCGCTGGCAAGCCACTCTCAACAAGTGATTTACCCTTTCCTGTTGTCTTTCCCGGGCCTCTCTGGTTAAACCTTCTAATTCGGATGTTGCTGCATTCGCAACCCTAAGGTTTTGTGCCGGGGTACTGTACCTCTCCAGCCCTCCTATCACTACAGTAGCTATCTGACCTGTCCTAGGATCACACTCCTTGTCAATTTTCATGATCAGGTTTCTACCCCGGATTTTTACTCCATCTATGCGGTTTGCCTTTGCATATTCCCTCAAGGTGATGTTTAGCGACTGCTGCAACTCGGCTACCTTTTTCGCCCTAGCTAGCATTTTCTACCTAGTCTCCTCTAACTCAGCTTGCGCCTGAGCTGGATCTACAACAGGAGCTATTGGTGTTTCTAGGCTGTCTATTGCTTGCTGCAGTACATTCTATGGCCTTTCTAAAGGTAGGAATCTAGACCTTTCCTGCTTTGGCGTGACCTTTGGATCAGGGGCCAGATCCTTGCTTGTTCCTGTGTATCGCATAGTCATCATGACCTCAGCGCAGCTTGTGGGGCGAGCGATACGCGGACCGCTAACTGCACTGAGAGGTGGCTCACCTCCCTCGACGACGTGCCGCGAGTGAACGCAGGTCTCATCCATGCCGACGTAGATCTTGTATGTTCCCAGCTTGATGAAGAGGCCATTGCATGGAGGAGGACGCCTGCCAAAGCTCCCAACATTGTCACTGACATAGTCCAGCGCTCCAAAGCAATGAACCAAGCTAGAGACGATGCGCTCACCGGTGCCGATGATGTTTCCCATCCGGATTTTCACCCCTGATAGCGCCGCTAGCCCCACGATGGGCGCCAACTGTCATGGTGGTGGCCCAGCAGATGCCATGGATAGGCTAAAGATGGGGCCAATTGTAACACCCCCGGGATCAGGGTTAAACAAATCCAGACCTTAGCCTAACTTAAGCTTAACCTAGACCTCGAGGATATCTAGTGAGAAATCGGTAACACAACAGTAACCCTGCGACACAAAAATTATTACAGCGAGCTCATAACTGAGCAAAGAACCAAAATATTACAAGCAATGGTCACTAACCATAAACATCAAACAACGGAAAGCAAATTATGCTATTAATTATAGCAAACTTAACAAATGGCCTAAGAGGCCTGAAGCATAATGATGACGTCCCAGCCCATAGATTCCAGGCTGCCGGCCGGGAACCCCAAGCTACTCGTTAGTGTCGATGTCATACCAAACTTGTCTTCAAGGGAAACACTTATTAGGCCACAAAAGTATTAACAAAGCAAGGGTGAGTACAGGGTGTACTCCGCAAGACTTATGGTTGGTGGTTATTTTGCATAAGGCCATCTTTGTTTATAAAACAAGAGGGAGAAGAAGCTCATCTAAACAGAGTATTTTAAAAGGGGATAAGAGAGTGAAATCTCCAAAGAATTGATCATCGTCTTGATATCCACCAAAGGAATCCTCATCTCACAACTAGGATCACCCCCTCATACCCATGAGGAAGCATCCTTAAGCACACGTTGATCTGCCAAGTTTTACGATTAGGTTATAGTTCTCTATGATCTTCACATCCGTTCCCAAGTCATCCATAACCGTGGACACGGCTTTTCGAAAAGATTTAACCCTACAGGGGTGCACAACTTTACCCACACGTACCAACCGACTCTTAATGCCACAATGATTAGCCCTCTTCCTTGGAAGGCCAGCAGAGGGTGGTTGGACATGACCTTTACCTTGCTTTCGCCGAGATCATGAGTCACGCCCTAAGGATGGTTCTGTCGTAACGGGTCAAATCCCGAAGTCAGTCCCTAGAGAAGTGGGCGAGGTTGGTTTACTATGGGCTCCATCGACCCCAAGCAACCCGACCACGCTTACCTACCTGTATGAATGCACCTCCTTCACCGCCTTCGAGAAGAACCAAAATGCATATGTCGAATGGAACACCCGAACTATGTGACTCATGGAATCTACTAGGCAAGTTAGTTGCTCGTGAGGTTTTCTAGGCCCCGTGTGGCTGTACGCTCATCTTGGTTCAAGAGGCTAGAACTCGGGTCAGTAGTGGCGAGCATGGGACTACAAAAACCACATCCCACCGTGGCCTCCCATACAAGCCTTAACATGTTTAACCTTTACCACTGATCTTACCTCATCAGTATACCTCATTCTCCTGTCATACTAGATTCTCTGCATTTGGTACATCTTCTGGATGAACCAGTAGTGACGGCTAAGCATGGCTAAGCAAGACACAGATAAGCTCTAGCAGTGCACACAAGCCAAACCTAGTTATGCTAGGAGAAGTGGATCGGGTAATATAAGCTCAAAGGGAGTAATGCAATAGATAGGATACTCTTAGGATTGAAATGCAGCATGGCAAGAATTGAAATGCTTTCGAAATCATAGGATTGTATAATGGTGGGGCTATGCTTGCCTTGTTTGTTGATACCCAGATATAGATCTTCAGAATCATTGTACTTGACTTGATTACAGTTGGTCAAGTATTGTTCGTCGATCTTCGATTGTGTTGATCTCGGTCTTCGATCTCGGAGTCGGTATCGTATTCTACCAGAAAGAACCAAACACCAGAAAGAAAGGGGAAAACAACAATCAACACATGGCATCGATGCAATGCTCAAGCAAGGATGATGATATGACAATTTAAATGTATTTAAAATATAACCCTAAAGCATGCTTGGCAATTTAAGCAGGATCCGAGAGGTCCAAACCCCAAAACAGGAGAGACCCCGGAATCACCTGCGGGGGTTCATTTAGTTCTCTAATTGAACTTGTCTTGAAAGTTGTTGAACAATGCATGATATTGATGCTAAAGTGTAGATCTCATTTTTTCTAAATATTTTGATATATTATACACATTTTTCTGACTTAGAAATAATTAGATATTGAATTTATAAGATTATATCAATTTCTGAAATTATTAAACCAATTTAAAAGGTTTATTATGTCAGCATGTTAGAGGCTGACGTCACCACGTCCTAACCCTAATCTTTTCTCACCGGGGCAGAGGCTAGCCATAGAGGCTGACCTGTGGGCCAGGGCCACGTCAGACCCACGCGGTGGCCACGCGGACTCCACACGGGAGCCACGTCAACTCGCCGGCAGGGCGCGGCAGACGGTGGTTATCACTGGCGATCTGAGACTCTCCAGCACGTGAGGCTTAGACTACAAGAACAAGCGCGATGCGACGAGCAAGACGGTAGCGTCACCACTAGCTCTAGATCATCTGAGGAGCGCCAACGGTGAGTTTTGGAGGTGGCCTACGGCGGCGCGCGGCACGGGCTCGAAGCAAAGCGAGAGGGAGGCAGGTAGATGGTCCACGAGGACCGTGAGCTCACTAGAAGAGGGATGGAGGGTTCGGCGAGGTCGGAGGAGATCGGATGGTGCAGGAATCGACGGTGGAGGCGACGGCCGGACTTCGGGCAGACGAGCACGTCGATCTCGATTCCGACGAGGAGGCGGCTCCCCTGCTTGCGTAGATTGAATAGAACAACGACGGCGACACGCCGCTTCTCCTAGGCTAGTCCACGGAGCTCGGGATGGTCAGGAACGGTGAGGCTCGACGGAGCCCGAGCGGCTAGGGTTTCAGCCGAAGGGGAAAATGGAAGAGGGAGGTCGCTAGGGAGAGCGAGAGAGGATGAGGATGGGAGAGAGCCTCAGGGCAATCTTATCCTCCGTTCCAGGGCAGCAGGGCAAGGATCTTGGCGCCGAGGTGATCGACGGCGGCGCCGACGACACCCAGCTGCTTCCTCTCCATGAGGAAGACGACAACAAAGGGGTATCTGGGTTGGGCCTTGACGGGCTGCTGATGGGCCAGCTGCGAGCGCTCTGTGCGGCAGGTAGAGGGAGGAGAGAGGAAAAGGGCAGACCTGGAGCTGCTGGCTCTCTATTTTTTTAGAAAAACATTTTTCCAAAATTGTTTTGTGTTTTCTCTTTTGTATTTCCAATTCAAATCTGTTTTGAATACTTTTAAAATACCAGAGACGTTTATAAAATATATAAGATATTGTGGGGCCTTTTATTCAGTTCGGGCTCCAACAATTTTGGGTTTTCGAAATTCAAAACCATTTTGAATTGCTTTTAGAGAGATACGGAAATAGCCAGGGTTTAGGGTTTTTCATTATTTCTTTGCATGAAATTTTAAAAGATGATTCTCATGCAATGCACATTAAAACCTAATTAGACATTAGCTAAAACTGGGGTGTTATAGCTCTATCCCCCTTACGAGAATCTCGACCCGAGATTCCAAAGGTAGGAAGAAAGAAGGAGAAACATGGTCACTCTAAGGTTAAGAGGGAAGCACACTAAACAACACATGGAGTATCTCATGGTCAATTCATGAAGGAGTGTTTAGAAACAACTCTGAGATGATGAACATGAAACACATCAAGGTAACGGAGGAAACAAAAGGAGAAGGTTTCAAGTTGTTAGATAGCTGGTCTTCATAAGGATTGAGACCATGGAGTTTCAGAAGAGTTTAAGCTTTTGATATGAAAAGCTTACAACAGAAAGAACATGACCACAGACTTCGAGATACAAAACTCTACTATATGGCTTAAGTAGGGCTTCCAGGGATACAAAGATACGGATAACCAAGTTATTGAACTACTTTTGATACAGAAGGATCACTCTTCGTTCAACATATGGTTAGGACAGAAAGGTTGTTTTGTGGCGAGGACTCGTAAGAGTCACAAGGAACATGTAGCAAAAGAAACTTTTGATACAAATGAACACACTTTGGAAGATAATTATTCTGTTGCTTATGATAATACTACACCTCCAATATATGATAATTACAATAATGAATATGATATTTTCAGTCCACCTACTATTGAGGAGAAAGTTAATTATGATTACAATATGCCTCCTATATTTGATGATTATGGTGATGAGAACAATAATGATAGCTATTTTGTTGAATTTGCTCCCACCGCAATTAATAAGAATGACTATGTTTATGTGGGGAGTATTGATGTCTACGCACTTCTATTCTTGTAGACAGTTGTTGGGCCTCCAAGTGCAGAGGTTTGTAGAACAGCAGCAAGTTTTCCCTTAAGTGGATCACCCAAGGTTTATCGAACTCAGGGAGGAAGTGGTCAAAGGTATCCCGTCTCAAGCAACCCTGCAATCAAGATACAAGAAGTCTCTTGTGTCCCCAACACACCCCCAACACACCCAATACACTTTTCAGGTGTATAGGTGCACTAGTTCAGCGAAGAGATAGTGAAATACAAGTGGTATGGATAATTATAAGTGGTAACGGTGCCAGAAAATAGCTTGATGGTGTGGAAGAGACTAAAGGCAATCTGAAATAAAGATGGAAGCAATCAAACATGCAACAGATCTAGTTGCAAACGGTGTTTCAATGCTAAGAAACAAGGCCTAGGGATCATACTTTCACTAGTGAACACTCTCATATAAATATCTTCTCTTTATGATACGACGCTAAATTACTCTCCGGTTGGACATTCTAATCCATGGTAGGGCTATAACAACACACCTCAAAGTAAGCCTTTCCCCATCTAGATAACCCCACATTGTCACCTTGAGCACTAGATGGTTCCAACAAACACCACAATTTCATAGAGACATCCAACTCTAAATATAACTCATAACAAGTATTTGAAATCTCTAGCCTAAGTACCACCGTAGTGTGCACACTGTCAAATTCACACACATGGGGAGAGCAGCGATCAATTAAAGCACTTGAGTAGCAAGGTAGATCTACTTGATTACAAAGCTCATGATCTCAATAAGATCATGCATAGAGAGAGAGAGATGAACACATAGCTACCGGTAGAGCCCTTAGCCTCGAGGAAGAACTACTTCCTCCTCATCATGGGAATCAGCAACGGTGATGGAGATGGTGGTGGAGATTGATGGAGATGGCTCCGAGGGCACTTCCCCGTCCCGACAGGGTGCCAGAACAGAGACTTTCTATCCCCCGAATCTCCCCTTCAGTGGCGGTGGCACTACGGAACTTTTCGTGGCTGGAGGCTGGACGATTTAGGGTTTTTGCATCGGGAGGCATCTTATAGGCGGAGAGGCAAGGTCGGTGGGCAGCCAGAGGGCCCACACCATGCCGTGGCGCGGCCTGGCGGGACCCGCGCCTAGGGGTGGTTTGGCCACCCTGTGGCCCCCCTTCGTCTCTCCTTCTGGCTCCGTGAATCTTTCGGGAAAATAACGACTTTGGCTTTTGTCCGGTCCAATTCCGAGAATATTCATTTTTTGACTTTCTGGAACCAAAAACAGCAGAAAATAGGCAACTGGCACTATGGCTCTTGTTAATAGGTTAGTCCAAGAAATCATATGAAAAGTACTCCAAAGTGTGGACAAAACATAAGAAAGTAGATAAAACCAAGCATGGAACATCAAAAATTATGGATACGTTAGCAACATATCAACATCCCCAAGCTTAACTCCTGCTCGTCCTCGAGTAGGTAAGTGATAAAAAGAAAGAATAATTTTTGAGGTGACATGCACCATCATAAACTTGATCAAAGTATTTGTAAAACATTCAAAGCTAGGATTATAGTACTTCAATCATAACATGAAAGACAAAGTTCTAGCAATAAGACAAAGAAACTATGTTGCAACATGAAAAGGCACAAACAAAAGATTAATGAATAACAATGCTTTGCAAGACGTTTGTTTGTTTCACATAAAGAAAACATAGCATAGTGGCATTCAGCTTGTCCCTCATAGAGTAGCAAACATAAATGCATAAGACACCTTCAAAGTTCATAAGAGTGACTAGATACAAATAGTTTAGAACAAGCAATATCAAAGCTATGCATCAATCAACAAGTCTTGGGACAATGCACATAGAACTAAGAATGGCCACTATGCTCTCAAAGTAGGTGCATAAAGATAGAAGGTGGAGACTCAACATAAAAGTAAAAGAAAGGCCTTCACAGAAGGAAGTAGGGATTCAAGTCTCATAAAGAGCTTCCAAAAATTATTGTACTTTTTAGCTTTCATCTCTCATTGCCCCTATCATAAGCATCTTGAAGTGATTAAGGTTAAAGTGAACAAACTATGGTGTATATGCTTGACGAAGTATAAGTTGGAAATCTCATGTCCCTTGAATACGAGGGCTGCTCCTCATGCTACTCAAGTTTAGTCACTGGTAAGTTCTTGTCATCGTAAGTACATGTGTATCATAGAGAACCGCCAACGGGGTACCCCTTGCCCGATGATACGGAAGAATCCCCATATCAAAATGACAAGGCAAGCAGAGAATGAGCATCTCAGCAATCTTCTTATTTACCATGGGAATATGGTGCTTTTTTCTCTCTTTCCTCTTTTCTCATATCTCCTTTTTTCTTTTTTCTCTTTTTTCTCAATATCTGACTCTTTTTTTGAGAAGAATGCTTAATAGACAGCTCATTATGGTTACGCTGCTGGTTTCCACCATGACAGCATGGATTCGACCAGCGGCCCAGACATTTCTCTAACACATATACATAACTTCATGGACTTACAATCTCCCCTTTCATTTCACACAGAAGACATCCATAGACAAAAGAGCATGATATCAACTAGGTACAAAGTACAAGTGCAATGTTGAAAGCGTTCCCCACGACAGTATGGTTCTGCTAATCCCCAACAAATAAGTGCAAGCATATACAACATAGATGACACAATGGTTCAAGTTTATTAAGAGAAAGAAAAGTAAAGTGTGCCATCAAGTTCGTGAGAGCTTTAATCACTAGTTTTCTCATAACAAGTTTAATTCGAAAGGTAGATAAAAACATGAATATACTTGGAATAGAATATGCTAGTTGGTAGGTATGGTGGACTCTTTGGAATAACTTGGTTTTAGGAGTTGGATGCATGAGTGGAACTCATACTTGGTTGTGGAGGCTAGCAAAAGACTGGGAGCGACCAACTAAGAGAGCAATAATGGCCATAATCATGCAGAGCGACAAAACATCATTGATCAAAGCATAAAGTGACACTACAAGTTGAAAACTAAAGGATCATAAAGGCTATGGTGACTTGGGATAGTCATAACATGGTGTGAGCATATGCCAAGTCAACCCAAATAAAGCATCAAAGGAGAATACCACAATACTATGCTTTAATATGCTAAACCAACGCATGATTCTTCAAAGGCACATTAAGAAATCTCAATTGTTTATAACAAGTCATGCTACAGCAAAGAATACTAAGCATAAAGCCAAATCAATATCAAGCATGGCATGACAACGCATAGGCCACAGTAAAAAACAAGCTCTCTTTACCACTTAAGCATGAACTTTCCTACTCTTTTCCAATCCAAACCAAACTATTTGAAAACCAATGTATGAAAGAGGGGGTCCAATCAATTTATTCAGCAAACTAAGCAAACCAAGAAAACAAAAAAACCAAATGAAAACTAAAAAGAAGACGCTCCAAGAACAACACAACTGTGTACGAAACAAAAAAATGAAGTGTTTGGAAGAAACCTGGTATTTTTATTGATGAAGAAGGGGATGCCTTGGGCATCCCCAAGCTTTGACGCTTGTACTTCTTGGATATTTCTTGGGGTGACACGCATGGCATCCCCAAGCTTGAGCTTTAGTCCATCCTTCATCTCATTACTCATTCCTTCCATACACCTGAAATTTTTCCTTCATACAAAACTTCACACAATCTCTATTAGCAACATTAGTGCACTCAAGATAATAAGTCTTTAGGTTCAGTTTCAACACCAATAAAACTTCCATTAAAACACAAGCTACTGTAGGACTTCCCTAAAAAATCTCAATTCCCTAAAAGAACTCAAAAAGGAACCAACAAGAAGCAAATGCAAATAATTGCAGAAATCTATCAAAACAGACCAGCAGGTAAATACGAATTTTTTCGGAGACCTTCTGTTGCTCAAATCGAAAAGTGTTGAACTAACGAAAGTTATATAACAGCCTGGGGACGAAGAAAAAAAATTCACGCCTCAAAAGGACGTACAGAGATTTTACACAAATCATTACGGTGAAGCACAGAAATCTGTTTCGAGACAGCAACTTTCCCAATCATTACTTCTCTCTCATTAGAGGTTACTCTTGGCACAAAAAGCAAATAAAAAGGATAAGGAGCAGTTATTACTAAAGTAATAACTTCCAAGACTCATCTAAAACTTTTGGGTTATCTCCCAATAAGTACTTTTCTTTAACGCCTTTAAGTTAGGCATGATAGTTTGAGAAAATGCTCACATAAGAAATATGAATTTAAGTAAAAGAGAGCATCAAGAAGCAAATTCAAAGCACATTTAAGTCTAACCCACTTCCTATGTATAGGAATCTTGTAAAGAAACAAGTCATGAAAGCACAAAGCAACAAACATATTAAAGAAAAACAAGTGCAACTTCAAGACTTTCAACATAAAGAGGGGAAACTTAATATTATTGAGATGCATAAAACCATGTTCCCCTCTCTCATAATAACTTTCAGTAGCATCATGAATAAAATTAACAATATAACTATCACATAAAACATTCTTATCATGAGCCATATGCATAAAAGAATTAATACTCTCCACATAAGCATAGTCATTCTTATTAATTGTGGTGGGAGCAAATTCAACAAAATAGCTATCATTATTATTCTCATCACCATAATCATCAAATATAGGAGGCATATTGTAATCATAATTAATTTTCTCCTCAATAGTAGGTGGACTGAAAATATCATACTCATCATTGTAATCATCATATATTGGAGGCATAGTATCATCAAAGTAGATTTTCTCCTCCATGCTTGGGGGACTAAAAAGATCATTTTCATCAACACCAGCTTCCCCAAGCTTAGACTTTTCCATAGCATTAGCAACAATGTTGTCCAAATAATTCATACTAACAACATTGTTATTAGCATGCAAATAAAGTTCCATAGGTTTTTTAATTTTCTCTTCAAACACTTCATGTCCTAACTCAAGGTAAATACTATAAAGCTCTCTAATTTTGTTGTTGTTTTCCATTAAGCCTAACTAGTGAAAACAAGAAACAAAAAGACAAAATTGCAGAATCTAAAGGAAATAACTTCGAGCACTCACACCGGAGGATGTGAGTACCTTTTACCTTACCTCCCCGGCAACAGCGCCAGAAAATAGCTTGATGTCTACGCACTTCTATTCTTGTAGACAGTTGTTGGGCCTCCAAGTGCAGAGGTTTGTAGAACAGCAGCAAGTTTTTCCTTAAGTGGATCACCCAAGGTTTATCGAACTCAGGGAGAAAGTGGTCAAAGGTATCCCCTCTCAAGCAACCCTGCAATCAAGATACAAGAAGTCTCTTGTGTCCCCAACACACCCAATACACTTGTCAGGTGTATAGGTGCACTAGTTCGGCGAAGAGATAGTGAAATACAAGTGGTATGGATAATTATAAGTGGTAACGGTGCCAGAAAATAGCTTGATGGCGTGGAAGACACTAAAGGCAAACTGAAATAAAGATGGAAGCAAGCAAACATGTAACAGATCTAGTTGCAAACGGTATTTCAATGCTAAGAAACAAGGCCTAGGGATCATACTTTCACTAGTGAACACTCTCATATAAATATCTTCTCTTTATGATACTACTCGAAATTACTCTCCGGTTGGACACTCTAATCCATGGTAAGGCTATAACAGCACACCTCAAAGTAAGCCTTTCCCCATCTAGATAACCCCACACTGTCACCTTGAGCACTAGATGGTTCCAACAAACACCACAATTTCATAGAGACATCCAACTCCAAATATAACTCATAACAAGTATTTGAAATCTCTAGCCTAAGTGCCACCATGTTGTGCACACTGTAAACTTCACACACATGGGGAGAGCAGAGATCAATTAAAGCACTTGAGTAGCAAGGTAGATCTACTTGATTACAAAGCTCATGATCTCAATAAGATCATGGATAGAGAGAGAGATGAACACATAGCTACCGGTAGAGCCCTTAGCCTCGAGGAATAACTACTCCCTCCTCATCATGGGAATTAGCAACGGTGATGGAGATGCTGGTGGAGATCGATGGAGATGGCTTCGGGGGCACTTCCCCATATCAGCAGGGTGCCGGAACAGAGACTTTCTGTCCCCCGAATCTCCCCTTCGGTGGTGGCGGCACTGTGTAACTTTTCGTGGCTGGAGGCTAGACGATTTAGGGTTTTTGCATCGGGAGGCATCTTATAGGCGGAGAGGCAAGGTCGGTGGGCAGCCAGGGGGGCCACACCATGCCCTAGTGTGGCCTGGGGGGGCGTGCCTAGGGGTGGTTTGGCCAGCCTGTGGCCCCCTTCCTCTCTCCTTCTGGCTCCGTGAATCTTCAAGAAAAATAACGATTTTGGCTTTTGTCTGGTCTAATTCCGAGAATATTCATTTTCTGACTTTCTGGAACCAAAAACAGCAGAAAACAAGCAACTGGCACTGTGGCTCTTGTTAATAGGTTAGTATAAGAAATCATATGAAAAGTACTCCAAAGTGTGGACAAAACATAAGAAAGTAGATAAAACCAAGCATGGAACATAAGAAATTATGGATACGCTAGGAACGTATCAAGTATTAATTCTTTTATGCATGTGGCTCATGATAAGAATATTTTATGTGATAGTTATATTGTTAATTTTATTCATGATGCTACTGAAAGTTATTATGAGAGAGGGAAACATGGTTTTATGAGTCTCAACAATATTAAGTTTCCCCTCTTTATGTTGAAAGTCTTGAAGTTGCACTTGTTTTGCTTTTCTATGCTTGTTGCTTTGTGCTTTCATGACTTGTTTCTTTACAAGATTCCTATGCATAGGAAGTGGGTTAGACTTAAATGTGTTTTGAATTGCTTCTTGATGCTCTCTTGTACTTCAATTCATATTTCTTAAGTGAGCATCTTCTCAAACTATCATGCCTAACTTAAAGGCGTTAAAGAAAAGTACTTATTAGGAGATAACCCAAAAGTTTTAGTTGAGTCTTGGAAGTTATTGCTTCAGTAATAACCTCTCCTTATCATTTTTGTGTGGTTTTTGTGCCAAGAATAACCTCTAATGAGAGGGACGTAAGACTTTTGTCTTGAAACAGATTTTTGTGCTTCGCTGTAAAAATTCGTGAAAAATCTCTGTATGTCAGTTTGAGATGTAATTTTTTGTACTTATGCGCCAGGTTGTTACCCAACTTTCGATAGTTCAACACTTTTCAATTTGAGCAACAAAAGGTCTTCTAAAAATTGGTTTTTACCTGCTAGTCTGTTTTGACAGATTTCTGCCATTATTTGCATTTGCCTCTTAATCTTTTTCTCTTTGAGTTCTATTTAATCATTTGAACTTTTTAAAGGAAGTGCTACAATATCTTTTGTTTTTATGGAAATTTTACTTGTGTTGAAACTGAACCAAAAGACTTATTATCTTGAGTACACTAATGTTGCTAATGAAGATTGTGTGAAGTTTTGTATGAAGGAAATTTTTAAGTGTAGGAAAGAGTAATGTGATGAGATGAAGAATGAAAAAAAGCTCAAGCTTGGGGATGCCACCCGTGTCACACCAAGAAATATCCAAGAAGTACAAGCGTCAAAGCTTGGGGATTCCCAAGGCATCCCCTTTTTTATCAATAAAAATATCAGGTTTTTCCAAACACTTCATTTTTATTGTTTCATGCACAGTTGTGTTGTTCTTGGAGCGTCTTCGTTTTTGTTTTTGGTTTTCATTTGCTTATTTTGCTTAGTTTGCTTGAATAAATTGGTTGGACCCCCTCATTCATACATCAGTTTTCAAATAAGTTGGTTTGGATTGGCAAAATGTAGGAAAAGTTAATGCTTCAGTGGTAAAAAGGAGCTTGTTTTGACTGTGGCATATGCTTTATCATGTCATGCTTGATATTTTTTTGGCTTTATTCTTGGTGATTTTGCTGTAGCATGACATGTTATAAACAATTGAGATTGCTTAATGTGCCTTGAAAGAACCATGCATTGTTTTAGCATATTAAAGCATAGTATTATGGTATTATCCTTTAAATGCTTTATTTGGGTTGACTTGGCGCATGATCACACCATGTTAACACTACACCAAGTCACCATAGCCTCTATGATCATTTAGTTTTCGACTTATAATATCACTTTATGCTTTAATTAATAATGTTTTATCGCTTTGCATGATTATGGTCATTATTACTCTCTTAGTTGGTCTCTCCCAGTCTTTTGCTAGCCTGCATACCAAGTATGAGTTCCACTCATGCATCCAACTCCAAATAAAACCAAGTTATTCCAAAGAGTCCACCATACCTACCTATTAGCATTTGCTATTCCAAGTATATTGTTGTTTTATCTATCTTCCAAATTAAACTTGTTATGTGAAAATTAGTGATTAAAGCTCTCACGAACTTGATGGCACACTTTACTTTACTTTCCCCTAATAAACTTGAACCGTTGCGTCATCTATGTTGTATATGCTTGCACTTATACGTTGGGATTAGCAGAACCATGTTGTCATCAGGAACGCTTTTAACATTGCACTTGTACATTGTACCCAGTTGATATCATGCTCTTTTGTTTATGGATGTCATCAGTGTGAAATGAACGGGGAGCTTGTAAGTCCATGGAGTTATGTATGTGTGTTACAGAAATGCCTGGGCGGCTGGTCTAATCCATGCCTAATCATGGTGGAAACCTGCAGCTTAAGCATAATGAGCAATCGATGAAGCATTCTTCTGATAAAAAAAGAGATAGAGATTGAGAAAAAAGGAAAAAAAGATGAGAAAAGAGGAAAGAGAGAAAAAGCACCATTTTCCCATGGTAAATAAGAAGATGCTGAGATGCTTATTGTCTGCTTGCCTTGTCATTTTGATATGGGGATTCTTCCGTACCAGCGGGCAAGGGGTACCCGTTGGCGGTTCTCTATGATACACATGTACTTACTATGACAAGAACTTAACCGGTAACTAAACTTGAGTAGCATGAGGAGCGGCCCTCGTATTCAAGGGACATGAGATTGCCAACTTATACTTTTTCAAGCATATACTCCATAGTTTTTTCAGTTTAACCTTAATCACTTCAAGATGCTTATGATAGGGGCAATAAGAGCTGAAAGCTAATAAGTACCATAATTTTCGAAGCTCTTTATGAGACTTGAATCCCTGCTTCATTCTATGAAGGCCTTTCTTCCACTTTTATATTGAGTCTCCACCTTCTATCCTTAGGCACCAATTAAGAGAGCATAGTTTTCATTCTTAGTTCTATGTGCATTGTCCCAAAACTTATTGATTGATTCATAATGTTGATATTGCTTGTTCTTGAACTATTTGTATCTAGTCACCCTTATGAACTTTGAAGATGTCCTATGCATTTATGTTTTGCTACTCCATGAGGGACAAGCTGAATGCCACTATGCTATGTTTTCTATATGTGAAACAAACAAACGTCTTTCAATGCATTGTTATTCATGATCTTTGTTTGTATCCTTTCATGTTGCATGCATAGTTACTATGTCTTATTGTTAGAACTTCATATTTCATGCTCATGTTTAAAGTACTTTAATCCCAACTTTCAATGCTTGCAAATGGTTTGATCTTGATTGTAATGGTGCATGTCACCTCAAAAATTATTCTTTCTTTTTATCACTTACCTACTCGAGGACGAACAAGAGTTAAGTTTGGGGATGTTGATACGTTGCAAACATATCTATAGTTTTTGATGTTCCATTCTTGTTTTATATCTATTTTCTTATGTTTTGTCCACACTTTGGAGTACTTTTACACATTTTCTGGAACTAACCTATTAACAAGATGCCACAGTGTCAGTTCCCTATTTTCTTCTATTTTTGGTTCTAGAAAAACCAGAAAATGAATATTCTAGGAATTGGACCGGACAAAAGCCAAAGTCGATATTTTACCGGAAGACTCACGGAGCCAGAAGACGAGACAGAGAGGGCCCAGGGGCTGACCACACCATGTGGTGGCGCGGGTTCCCCTGGCCACGCCACCAGGTGGTGTGGGCCCCTGGTCAACCCTCTAACATTGTCCTTTCTCCTATAAAAGCCTCCCGATGAGAAAACCCTAAATGATCTAGCCTCCAGCCACGAAAAGTTCCACAGCATCGCGGCCACCGAAGGGGAGATTCAGGCGACAGAAAGTCTCTGTTCTGGCACCCTGCCGGGACGGGGAAGTGCCCCCGGAGCCATATCCATCGATCTCCACCACCATCTCTATCGCTGTTGCTGATTCTCATGATGATGAGGGAGTAGTTCTTCCTCGAGGCTAAGGGTTCTAGCGGTAGCTATGTGTTCATCTCTCTCTATAAATGATCATATTGTGATCATGAGCTTTGTAATCAAGTAGATCTACCTTGCTACTCAAGTGCTTTAATAGATCTCTGGCTCTCCCCACATGGTGAAAGTGATAGCGTGCACACCATGGTGGCACTTAGTCTAGAGATTATAAATTCTTGTTATAAGTTATATTTGGAGTTGGATGTCTCTATGAAATTGTGGTGTTTGTTGGAACCATCTAGCGCTCAAGATGACAATGTGGGGTTATCTAGATGGGGAAAGCGGACTTTGAGGAGTACAGTTATAGCCCTATCATGGATTAGAGTGTCCAAGCAGAGAGTAGTTCAGAGTAGTATCATAAAGAAATGATATTTATATGAGAGTGTTCACTAGCGAAAGTATGATCCCTACACCTTGTTTCTAAACATTGAAACACCGTTTGCAACTAGATCTGTTATATGTTTGATTGCTTCCATCTTTATTTCAGATTGCCTTTAATCTCTTCCTACCCATCAAGCTCTTTTCTAGCACCTTTACCACTTATAATTATCCATACTACTTGTATTTCACTATCTCTTCGCCGAACTAGTGAACCTATACACCTGACAAGTCTATTGGTGTTTTGGGGACACAAGAGACTTCTTATATCTTGATTGTAGGGTTGCTTGAGAGGGATACCTTTGACCACTTCCTCCCTGAGTTCGATAAACCTTGGGTGATCTACTTAAGGAAAACTTGCTGCTGTTCTACAAACCTCTGCACTTAGAGGCCCAACAACTGTCTACAAGAATAGAAGTGCGTAGACATCACTATGCTCGTGTGATGGTTCCTTCTCTCTGGGTGTCCACTGCCCGCGGCTCAGTAACCGGTCGTCGGCATCCAGTTTGATTGAGCGAGATGTATCAATGATATTATCGAATTTGTAGTAGAAAACTATGTCGAGAACTTCAATAAGATAACTAATATCTTGATTGTGGATGCTGAATATGATGATTCGTAACGTCAATTCATGTGAGTGTGGAGACAGCTATTCTCACGATAAGAATCCCTCCAATTAAAAAAATATAGACAATATTTAAATAATTGGTTATAATAAATAAGTACAAATAAAATGCAAATAAAAAAAGGAGATACGCCAACGGCCACCCTCGGCGTAGGCCCAGTAGAAAAATCAGGGAAGGAGAAAGAAAACGGACATAGCTACGCGGAGGGTGGGCGTCGGTATAGCTATAACGTCGTCACGGGCCGGCGGACGTGGGCCAGGTGGACCTGGTTACGCCGAGAGCGTTTGTACGCCGACGGCCGTCCTCGGCTTAGCTGGGCCTACGCCGACGGCACTTGTACGCCGACGGCCACCGGGCGGAGCTAGCCTGGGCGACGGCTACGCCAACGACCCTGACGTTTGACCGTCGGCGTAGCTCGCGGCTGTCGGCGAATCTGTCCATTCATGTAGTGGCCTATTGTAGCTTCCATGAATATGTGACTCCAACAAATAGGACTGAAGCTATAATGCGGAATTAGAAAATCAAATTGGACTCGGTATAATGGCTGCGACATCGAGGATGTATTGAAGATTATCCATCGTTAAAGTTGGTAAATACTCATGTTTACTTGTATTATGTCCTGGTCATATAATAGAGATACGAGCAGAAAAGGCAAGATGGCTCACCAACGAGAACGAACATATGTCGCCATAGTTGAAGGAAAACCACGACGGCGCGATGCTGTTGAAGACGATAATGTAGACGGTCATGACCTCCGGGAAGTAGTCGATGGAGTTGATACAGAGGTTTTCTGGGACGAAGCGAACTCCATGGCGTGGCTGGTGAATATGGCAGATGCATGGCACGCTTCGGTGCCGGCCTTGGCGACGTACGTGGTTGTCATGGCGTCAACGGCGACGCGACCAACAGCGAAAAGAAGGTGCACTGCCATGTCATGTAGATAGGCCATGTCGACGAGAGTCTTCTGGTGCGAGGAATGTCCGAGGTGATCATCGAGAGCGACGAGATCTTGTGATGAACTCGAGTTTATGGCTGAAGGTGGCATGTGTTATCTACAACCTAGTCACTCGAGCTCACACGAATTGCAATTGAGAATTTTCTTCAAAGAGAGAGAGGGATGAACACAAACACAGGATATTTTTGTGCAGGCAAACTTACTCCTTTCGATCCATATTAATGTTCTTAACTTTGTCTAGATACAAGTGCATCTAGTCTAAATTCTTAACTAGAAATCTAGACAAAATTGAGAACAATAATATGGGTCGGAGAGAGTACTGCTTTTCTGTTTCTATTTCCTCTCATTCGGAAGGTAAACATGCAGGCCGTGGCGATCGCATCCCCCCGACTGAATCGCGCCATCCCACTACTCGGGGCAAGCCCACGACGATCCTAATTAGCCGGCCACGCACGCACAGATCGCGTCAGGGTCCAGTTCTGAAAATAACAGAAAACCTGTCCAAGCTATCCTTCAGACAGTTTGCACTAAACGTGACAGAGTAGTAAAGACACGATCCTAAACCGTGTGACCGAAACAGCTAGATTATTCCAACAAACTCCCCCTAAACTAGCTGCGATCTTACTTGATGATCACCATGCCCAGGCGAGTGCGAAGTTCCTGAAAACGAATGCGTGCAAGGGGCTTGGTGAGGTTGTCCGCAAGCTGCTCCCCCGTGCTGACGTGGTCCACGTCATTCTTCCTGGATTCGATGCAGTGACGGATAAAATGGTAGCGCACCTCAATGTGTTTATTTCGATCATGGAAAACCAGATTCTTGCACAGCTGAATGGCTGACTTGTTGTCGATGTAGATCATGGTGGCGCCGTCCTTGGCGCCGGTCATGTCGCTCAGCAAACGGCGCAGCCACACTGCCTGGCATGCAGCTGATGCCGCCGTGACGTACTCTGCCTCGCAAGATGACAGCGCCACGATCTTCTATTTTTGTGATTGCCAGGTGATCGGGCTGCCACCGAGGGAGAACAGTACTCCTGTCGTGCTCTTGCGGTCATCGGTGTCCCCGACCATGTCGGAATCACTGAATCCGACCAGTTCGCTTTCGCCACCGCGAGCGAACCTGCAGCCAAGCGAGCGTGTGCCTGCGATATAACGCAACAGGTGTTTGACAGCGGCCAGATGATCTATCGTAGGCGCCTCCATGAAGCGACTCACATAGCCCACAACAAATGTGATGTCAGGGAGGGTGTGTACCAGGTAGCGCAGGCACCGCACGATGCTTTGATAGAACGTGGCGTCAGTGGCTGGAGCTTTGCTTTCCTTGCTGAGCTTAAGCCGCGGCTCCATCGACACTAGTGCAGGGTTGCACTCTGCCATGCCAGCGCGCTCAAGTAGTTTCCCAGCGTAGCTTGCTTGTGACAGGGTAATGGAGGTGTCAGTCTGACATACCTTGATGCCCAGGTAGAAAGTCAGTAGTCCGAGATCGCTCATTTGGAACTGCTCCATCATCTCCTTCTTGAAACGACCTAGCTCACCCGCATCAGCGCCTGTGACGATGAGATCGTCCACATACACACCGAGCAGCGGTCTGTACTGACCGTGCCCGCACGCATACATCGCGTGCTCTGGCGGACTGGCTATGAACCCCAGCTCTTTGAGCGTACTATCAAGCTTGGTGTTCCACGCTCTTGGCGCTTGGCGCAAGCCATACAATGCCTTGTGAAGCCGAAATACCTTGTGCTCCTCACACTCTTTTGCAAACCCAGGTGGCTGTGAAACATAGATTTCCTCCTACAATTCTCTGTTCAGGAAGGCTGATTTGACATCAAGATGATGCACCTGCCACTTTTGCTTCGCTGCCACGACCACGATTAGCCGCACAGAGTCCAGATGTGCAACATGCACAAATACTTCGTCGAAATCGATCCCCTCGCACTGCACATATCCTTTGGCGACCAACTGTGCCTTGTGTCTCACAACAGCACCTGGTGCGTCTCTCTTTGTCTTGTACACCCACTTCAATCCAATTGAACGGTGGCCTAGGGGAAGATCAGTGAGTGACCATGTACCATTCTCCTCTATTGAGCTCAGCTCTTCCAGCATTGCCCGACGCCAGCACTCATGTGGCTCGGCATCAGCAAAGTTTGTCGGCTCGTCAATGAGGAGAAGGTGCTCCGCAGGATCAGACCTAGCAGCGGCTTGATCTAGCATGTCCGAGACAAGGAGAAAGCGGTGAGGTTGGTCTGGATCATCATCGACATCTAGAGCAGCAACCGCATCGCTTGTTGGAGACACAAACCTGACAGAGGTGTACTATGTTTCCACTGCAGTCGTGTCTGCCGCGGTAGACCTTTGGGTTGTTTTCTCTGCCGCGGCAGAGTTTTCACACTCCTCTGTTGCGATAGAGTCTGCCGCACCACCTGATCGAGGCTCTCTGTCGTCTGCTGCTTGTGCCCCGCGCGTCCCCTCATCTCCAATCAGCACAGAGGCTCCACCGAGCACCAGGAACTCGACAACGAGCGGGTCATCAGCGTTTTCTTCCTCCTCGCTGCTCCAATCCCACGAGGCGGCTTCATCGAACACCACGTAGTGGGACACGACGATGCGCTTTGCCACTGGATCATAGATCCTGTAAACTTTAGAGCCTGGCTAGTACCCCATGAAGATAGCCTAGACGCTATAGTCTTCAAGCTTCTTCAGTCCGAGACGCGTCTGTTTGGCGTACGCGACGCATCCAAATGCATGAAGATGATCCACATCGGGCTTACGGCCATGCCACACCTCGTATGGTGTCATGTCGTCGACAGCGCGCGTGTAGGAGTGGTTGAGGACATACACTGCAGTAGTCACCGCCTCCCCCAAAATCGATTTGGTATGCCCTTCGCTTTCATCATGCTGCGCGCCATGCCAACGACGGTCTGGTTTTGTTGCTCGACAACGCCGTTCTGTTGCGGCGAGTAGGGGGAAGTGAGGTGGCGCTGGACTCCGTGCTCGGCAAAGTAGCGCCCCAGCGCGCCGGAGGTGAACCCCCCTCGATCCGTGCAAAACATGCGGAGTGTCTTGCCAGCCTCCGTCTCAGCAACAACTTTAAAGATCTTGATGCCATATGTCGCCCCGTCCTTGGACGATAGAAGGCGAAGCCACATGTAGTGGCTCCGGTCATCCACCAGAAGAAAGAAGTACTTGTTCCCTACAGGCGTTGCAGGCGTGATTGGCCCGCAGAGGTCTGTGTGGACGAGCTCCAGGTTCTTCATGGCTCGGTACTTTGCGGTTTGTGGGAACGAGCTGCGGCGCTGCTTTACAGCGAGGCACGCCTCATAGAGCTGGTTCACGTGGACGATCGCCGGCAACCCACATACCATCCCCTTGCATGCCATGGTTTGCAGGGCACTGAAGTTCTGGTGCCCCATGCGCTCGTGCCAGACCCACGCCGCATCGCGACAGATCAACAAGCACACATGTTGCGCGATCTGCAGAACAACCCTGTACAAGCGATTAGTAGATCGTGGTACCTTGGTGAGGAGACGATTTCCGCGGTGCCATTGTGACATGTACCCGCCGCGGATGGAGGAGGGACAACCATTCTCATCGAGTTGACTAAGGCTGATGGTGCTCGTCTTTAGCTTCGGGATGAGGTCACGTCCGTCAGGGCACGGTGCTCACCGCTGCGCATGGTGATGAGGACGGTGCCGAGCCCCTTGATCTCGATGACTGAGTTATCGCCGAAACAGACCGAGCCGGTGACACCCATGTCGAGGTCGACGAAGACAGCGTGGTTGCCGGACGGTGCTTCTTGTTTGTCTTTTGTGTGTATGTGCTTAGTATAGAACTGTGCCTAGCTCATGCTTGTAATCTGCTTACTGAACCATGCCTAGCTCATGCTTATGCTGCTAGTTAATTTACTATTTTGTGTGTATGTGCTTAGTATTGAACTGTATAATTTGCCTAGATCCTCATGTGTAATTTGCGTAGCTCATGCTTATCCTGCTAGTTAATCTACTTGCATTAAATGAAGTATAACCTGATAGCAAACCTTAGCTGTTTGAGTTGTCTTGCTCCCCCATGCATTTCAACCATTCATCTAATGGTTGTGTTTTTTATTCATGTAATGAAGCGCCCCTCACCGAAATCGAGAAGATTAGGGCTAGGACAATGATGAGGAACAACCGCGTGTACCAGTCTCTTGGCATTTCCGTAATAGTGTCGATGATTAGGAAATCGTATGCTAGTAAAGAATGTAGGGAGGTTACTGCTGAATCCCCTTCCGCATCTGGCATAACACAAGGGGATAGATACTGTTAAGGTGCATGCTTTTAACAGTCTTGTTTGCTATTTTTTCCTCATTCTATTCTTACATAGTTTTCTTGTGATCTAATTCCATTGTCCTTGCTGTTTTTACGAGCACCTAAAGGTTTCTAGGAGGAGAAAGAAGTCCACTATTAAGAAGAAGAGCAGGAATTGGAGTAGCCCAGAAGCATCTATGCAAATGGCTCCAGGAAGGGTGATGGCGATACCTCCAGAAGCATCAAAGAGATTGCTGGAACTTGATGAATTTCCTGTTAAAGTCACTAGGAAGAAAGCGAAGGCGGTTGGTGTAGCCAACCATGAAGAAAACCCACTTCACAATGATCAACAAAGCTCACATCACAGGGATGATGATGGGTCTGTGTTCCTCAATGAAGAAAGCACTGTCCGCATGGACCTCAGCCGTGTCTGCATGGACCTTAGCCCCTTCTGCATGGACCTTGGCCATGTTGTACCTTTGGTTGACAGAAATACCGCCTTTCTTGAAGAAACTGAGCAAGAGAGTGCGCAAGCTACATGTGATGAAGGCAATTTCGTCTTGTACTGTTTTTCTTACTCTTGCATTTGCTTCTATTGGATTAAATGCCACATGAATGCCATGTCATTGCCACAGTAGTTGTTTTTGATGATATATCGACATCTTCGTACCCATCTTATTTCACAATCTTTGTTGTTGCTACTATGTTGTATATCTGAACCTGTTCAAAATGCACTGCAAGTTGGCTATTATTCTTATTGGTATATCTGCAGCAGCTAATATGGTTGGGTGCAATATGCACTACAATTTCTTCTCCTAAAGGACTTGCATTTATTTTGAATATTTACATAACATCGTATTGTTTGATAAAGAATGTGAAATGTTTGGTCCTAATCAAAGACTGTGTCCTATTCAGGCAATGCAATTGTGGCTGTCAAGCATACAGGAAAAGGCGTAGGGATGGAAAGGATTACTAAGTCATTGGGTACCAAGGTGACAATCGAAATTGCTGAAGGGATGAAGGGTCCTGAGAAGCCTTTGATGGCTGCAAAGTTTGCTTTAGAGTGTGGATTCACTGCAAGAACTCATGCACCAGTTCTTCCCCACTTCAAAGAATACAAAAAATGACTCCAACCTGATTAAGGACTTTGTTGGCAAAGTTACTGTAAGTTACTTGCTTGTTTGTTGAATTTTTCTTTCTTTCTGATACAACTTTCATATGATTGCTAATCATGTCTCTTTCCTTGCTTGCTTTCTTTGTAGTCAAATTTTGATATGGACACCAACTCGCGGACCATTCAAGAAGCATGCACCGTTAAGCTATAGAGAATAACAAAGAATAGGCGGCACCAGATCAAGAAGATTTTTTTGACAATGTAAATGCTAATGAAGTTAGCATCAAGTTTCCTGTGAAAGGCATGCCGGATGATGAATGGCAATCGCTGGTGAAGTTGTGGTCCACAGGACGACACAAGGTATGTCTCTACATTGGTATATCTTGGTCTCATTACATGTACTGTATTTGATGTATATGCTGCTATTTGCATGTACATGCTCTCAGCTTTTGTTTACATGTATGCGACCATCTGTTCTTCATTGATGTATATGTGTGGCATATTTTTAACATGTAGTTGCTGGTTTATATTGGTAGTGCTAGCCCATGATAACAGTCTATGTTTTTTTGTAGAAAACCTGTGAATCCAATAAGGAGAACAAAATGAAGGTGAAGTTTCAGCAGAGGACCAGTTCGAGTTCCTACGCGGCACATATCTATGCCACTGTAAGAACAAAGCATGTTCTCTCTTTATTAGACCCAAAATAACTTTTGTCTCAAAATCTTACGGTTTGATTCTCGATTGAATGACATTTTAGAAGGAGGAACGCAATGGTGAGGAACTGAACGTTGTTGACTTGTTCAAGGCCACACACAACAGCTCAAAGAATGGCTTTTCAGAGTCAGCTAAGAACGCTATTGTAAGTCATTCGAACTGTTGTGTTCTCTTCTGATAGAATACCTTTGTTGTTTGACTCATCTTATTTGCATCTTATATCCATTCATGGCAGGCTGAGATGGAGAAGAGGATGGATGCCGAATTACCTGATGGTGAAGAACCAATGTCCGAAGTCCAAGTTGTTGTTGAAGTGCTCAGAAAGCAATGCCCGTCAAGCACATTCTTGATCAATGCTGGGATGCAGTCAAAGTCCTCTGGCACTAAGTCTGCTGCTGTAGCTGCCCATGTTCGTGACCTCAAGGAGCAGCTGGCAAGGTCCGAACTGAAAGGTGAAGCTATGCGAGAAGAAGTCCAAAGAAGTTAAAGCCTTACAAGCTGCTCGAGACAAGAAGTATGAACTGCTTCTGAAGAAGCATCAAGAATAGGATGAGAAGTTCTCCCACTTGATGGCACTGCTTGGAGCTAAGGCTACTGGGAGCTATCTCAATCTTTGGTATATCTTTGGTATGATGAATAGTTCTGTGAGCTAGTTCTGTTTTTTGCTTAGACTAGTTGTGCACTGTGAACAACTCCTATGCTGGATGCCCTGTGTGGCTATCATTTTATGGCTGTCATTTTGGATGCCATGTGTGGCTGTATGTTGGTCATTTTTTAGCTGTCATTTTGGATGCCGTGTGTGGCTAACATTTTGGATGCTGTTGGCTGTCTATGCCATTGTGAGTCAAGTGATGAGAATGATATTTATTATGTGTTGAAAAGATATGTGATGTGCTGAAATATTATCTGCTAAAATAATATCTTCTTTTATTATTATTGTTGTTATGTGAAGGAAAATAATTATATAAATATACAAACTTGGCCCGAATACTGTAGAATTGAAACATCCCAAATACTAGACAAATAAGTGGGCTGTAAAAAGGCCATGGCCCAAGAAATAATGGACATATTTTGAAAGCCAATTCATATAAATTCAAAAATTATCAATCAATTGGACAATAAAAGGGCCAAGATTCAAAAACCATCAGGCTGTAAAATGGCCAAGGCCCAAAGGAAGTTAGAGTGTACAAAGGCGGTGGCCCAAAAGGAAATGCACTGTAAAATGTCCACAGTTTAGAGAACTAAAATAGTCAGGTAAAAAAAGACAATTACATAGGCTGAATTATTGGGCTCGGCCCATTTGGAAGGTTGAGTTGGACTGTGCTGAATCTGATCCACGACCAATTGATTTGGTCATAGAAATCTGCTATGTAGGATTGGCTGACGTGGACTGGGCAGATAGCCTATGGCTAAATTATTTAGTCATAGACACTATGACCATCTATTTTGGTCATAGTTGTCCATAACCAATTCAAAAAAAGTCATTAGCTATCTATAGTGACCCTCACTATGTGACCTACTATTTTTTTGTTACAGAAAGGTCATATATGAATTACTATGACCTTTCTATGACCAATATTTGGGATCACTAGTTAACACGTTCCTTGTAGTGTCTATAGCCTACGACATCAACGCTCGACTGGTGAAGGTGGCATGCGATTGTCTGAGCATGATCAAGAACCTAGAGACAGGGAGACTGGGAGTGTATGCACACATTGTGTCGGAGATCAAGACATCAATCCAAGACTTTGATCACATGATGTTCTATTTTAAAGGAAGGAACTCAAATAAAGAGGCTCATCGCCTTGCTAGGAGTGTTTTAGTGGATGATCCAGGCCGCCGTGTATGACTCGTCGAACCGCCTGAAGGATTATGTATTTCATAGTGTTTAATTTCTAATAAAAGATGGTTTAACCCTAAAAAACACACAACCAAGGAAAAAATGGCATGCAAGTTGCACAGATCTTGGTATGTAGATCCAACTGTTATTCTGAGGTGACCGAGAAATATCTATTTATCAGGCGCATTAGAAATAGCAAATCCGTATAAGTATATCAGATAGGATAGGCTTCCCTCCTCAGGCTCGTTGACATTTTATTTAGCAAGCTCTATTCTTGGAAGTAAGCGAGGATGATACAGTTGGTGCTTTAGTGGAAACATGAAAGAGTAAAATTCATCTACAGTACTTAAACTTGTCACTATTTTCGATACGGTCGTTGACGTTAGGAATACACGAATAACGGTACCTATATACACCGCGTGTCGCGTCGTGGTCATTGCGGCACGTAGAAGCTGGCGTACAACATAACGTGGCCCACATGTCACTGTGATAGAGCACGCATTTATGCGAAATCCCCCTCAGACAGGCCCATCTTAGTGAAGGGGTGATTTGCAAATTGCAAATTCTTTTTCTTTTCCTCTCTAGACATTCCTCGCATCTCCTCACCCGAAACCTAGCACGCGCCGCCGCCGAAGTAGGTCATTGTCGCTATTGTCCATCATGTCTTGGTCTTCCCGTTCCTTCTCCGCACCTAGATTCCGAGTAGCTTCTGGAAGAAGGGAAAGGACGGAAGGCAGGTCGCCGGTGCCATATCGAGAGAATCCCATGGCGTATGAGCCAGATGTGCTATGCCAATACAATCCAAGGAACAAGGCGCCTAGGTGGATCTCTTGGAGTGCGCAAAACCCAGGCTGTAGGTACTATGCATGTGTTGATGTCATGGTGAGTAACCTGATTCACCCCTTTCTGATTCTGCTATTCTCTCGCTCTTGTCTTGATGCCCCTTTCTGATTCGTTAAAATTTGCGCAAAATGGTCGTGGATGTGGTTTTGTTGACTGGCATGATAAGCCATTGCCTGAGTTCTTGAGTGACTTGATTGGAGATTTGCGAGATGCTGTCTGGAGGTTACGTGATGAACAAGGGTGTGGTTGGCCTGGAGAAGATGCAGGTACTGAAGCAAGGATTCAGGCTCTGGAAGAGGAGTTGAAGGAGAAGAAATCAGAGATAGTGAAGCTAAAGGGGAAACATGAGACTTTATTTTTGGTATTTGTTGTCTTTGTGGTTGGCTTAGTTGCAGGGAAGCTTTGCTTCCAGTAGTGTGTTAGATGGCAGTAATGTTGCAATGTACTGTGGATGTGGTGGTTATGCACAATTAAGCTATCAATGTAATGTGAATGTGTGAATCAGAGCTATCAAGTTTGTGTTGCTTCAATTAAATTCTGCCTAATTCACTTGAATTTGTGTTGTTCCAGTGACAGAATTTGACAAAAATGATAGAACACTGACATAATTAATGTACATCAACCAAGATTAAGCAGTATTTGTCTTGATGAACATAGTGACATTGTGACATAAATAGAGTGGCAACAGAAGTTGCAAGTACTGGGAGTTTCAGAAATGGCATTTTCATTCTGACATAGCCATTTCTTTCAAAATGATCAGGTCAAACACATAGTCATTGAAACTAAGAGAAATATAGACTATTTGGACCTAAGTTCATCAAACATGCTCACTTTCTTTCTTGGAACTTGGGAACTTGCAGATCCTTCACCCAAATCAGCAACCTCCTCTGTTATTCTTTGTTGTTCTAAATACCTTGCTCTTTTAGCAGCATTCTCAGCCTGCTTCTGTTCTTGAGTATCTTTCTCCCTTTGCTTCTCCTTCTACTTCCTTTCTTCAGCTAGTTCTTTCTTTGTTTCTAGAACTATTCTTCTTGTCTTAGCTCTAGCTTTCTTGTTCAACTCCATTTCATATCTTTTCTTCTCTCTTCTCATAGCAGCCTCTTGTGCTCTTGCTTGAGCTAGATCTTCCTTCCTCTTATTCTCCTCCTCTTTCCTTCTAGCTTTCTCATCTGCTCTCTTCAAGTTTGCTGTATATCTAGCTTCTAGGATGGCAGTCATCTTCTCCTCCAACTCCCTCTCCTTCTCCTGCATTAAGGCCTGCAACTGTTCTGTCATCACTGTAACTGGCCTTGTGGTTGGTTGTTGACTCATGTTTCTACTAGCATCACTGAGGAAGTTTGAATCTGGGACAGGCCCTGTTGTTCGTTGCCTAGGAGTTGTTCTATGAAAATTCACAGTGCATTAACATGTTCATGAACTAAGAATTTCAAAATAAACAATTAAACAGCTGAGAGGTTCATCTTCTACCTGTTGTGACATGGATTCCACCATTGGATCTTCTACATTAGTTGCATTGACACTGCTACCTTGTGGCTGCCCAACCTGTTAGAAGAACAACATTACTACTTGGATAAAATAAAATATCATAACATGCTACTTGGATAAACTAAAAGACCATAACATGCTACCTCTGTTATTATAGGCTCTGTTCCTAGGGGTGGTGTAGACACACTTCTAGAGTTTGGTGCTGGGAGTCCAGCTTTTTTCCATTTGCATCCTCCACGATTGTGACTAGGCTCACCACAGTAAGAGCAGTGCATAATTACACCATGTCTACACATCTTTTTACCTCCACTCCTTGAATCTACTTCATGTGGAGCCTTTCTTCTACATCTTCCAAGAACATGGAGGACTTCCATAACATCTTGCATTAATCCTCTTCTTATCATTGATTGGCAACCTAATATCTCTCCAGTCCTTACAGCTGTATTCCTTGATAGCTGTCCTAACCATGTCAACAGACTCAAATTTCAGGCCAACATGGAATTTAACTGAACCAAGATCCTCTCTTCTAAAAGTCTTAAACTTCATTTGGACCTTCTCCTCATCTGAGTCAGGAGCCCATAGGTCTTCATCTTCTGATTCACCATCATCCTCAACCTTCTCTATTCCTTTCATTTTCATCTTCTTAACATGTTCCTCATCATCATCTACATTATCTGCATAAAGGTCATCATCATCAGATAGATCAATCTCTGAATCATTTAATTCAAAATCTGAATCTGCATCTTCAGATGACTCTGGCTTCTCTCTGCTTGCATCTTCTTGTTCAGAGTTGTATGCATTCCTCACTTTGCTTCTTGTCCTGACACTAGCCTGTGGTTGCACTTCTTGAAATGGACCAGAATCATCAACCACTTGACTTGATACATCATCAGCAGCAACAATGTTGATAGGCTTCATAGGGCTCAAAACTGGTGGGAGAATGTAACATCCCAAAACTTTAATCCAAGTGATCAAGATCCAAATCACCCAATTTAGGGTTAACAAAACCTTTTTCTCCTTTAAATAATTAAGCATGCATATGTGTGTTGCATTAAATAGGAATTGATTTGAATTACCATGATTGTTTGTTCTAATGGTTGTAAAATGATTCTAAGATGAATTCCACATCATCTAGATCATTCCCAAGCAAAATCCAAAGAAAAAGAATTCAAATAGAATTAATAAATGGAAATGGTCACTTTGGCCATTTTAATCAACTAGGTCACTTTGGGTGTTCCTAGCACTCAACTTCAAACAGAAACAATTGTGGATCTTTGCACCCCTTGCAAGTACAAGTAAAGATGTACCAAGGACCACCTTGTGATCTTGCAAAAACATTTAAACCCTAATTTAAAATGACATTTGAAAATGGAATCTAGTTCATATGTCTAGATCCCACTTTTTCAAAAACCACTCAAATGACTTCAACTTAACAAATCCTAGCAACCAGAGAGGCTTAAGCATGTGAGAAACAACTGCACCAAAAATCAGCTCAAAATTTAAAAGTTGAATTCTTGCGGCCATTGTGTCGAACACCTGGTGAGCAGAATCAAACCTGCATAACTAATACTGTTTCTGATCAAATTTTGTCGAGCCATTTGTTCGCCATTAACCATCCTTGTCTCCCCTAGCTCCAACTAGGCCATCAAAGGCCTACCAAATGGCCTAGGATAGCAGTGCAGCGCCACCCCGAGGCCATGATCTCCGGCCGACCGTGCCCAAGCCACAGGAGCGTGCCCCTCTCTCCCTCGCCATGTCTAGGAGGTAGGCGTGGTAGCACCACCACCCCCTGTCCGCTCCTCAAGCCCAGCAATCCCCTGGACCACCTCACATTGCCCGCGCCCACCGCCTATGTGCCATGCGCAGCACACGCTAGAGCGCCGACCCCGACAGCGTGCCACAAGCCGCCCCTCGACCATAGCCCCCGCGCGCCGCTCCGCCTTGACCACCTCACCCTGCTAGACAAGCCCTTACCCCGCCGCGCGACCCACAACCGCCGGGAACCACGTCGAGCACTGCCTCTGTCACTCAGAGCGCGAGACGCTCCCGACCGCAAGCCACCGCCCCTAGCCTCGCCATTAAGCCCTAGCTGACCGCCAGGGAACCACTCACCGTCCGCCTACATTGCCCACGCTGATAGCACCCTGTGCCGTCGTCACTAACGAGCTCCGCCCATGCTTCTTTGCCGCCTCCCCGAGCCTATATAAGGGAGCCTCCCCAGCACTATTTCTTCACACCATCCAGATCCCCTCTCACCACTAGTCCTTCCCCACCTCTCGCCGGACCCGCTCGAGCAGCTAGCCGCCGGAATTTCGCTAGAGATAGCTGCAGCAGAGGAGGAGACGCCCCCGTCGATTTCGTCCACCCCCGGAGCTTCCGCAACCTCGCCTGAGTCCGCCGTCGTTTCCTCGTCCATTTGCCCACCTCGCCGCACTCGCTGGAGCCCCGGTACGCCCCCATTGCACCCCCACTGAGCCGCTAGGGTTCCACCTCGCCGACGAGAGGTCCGTCCTCGACGATAAGCCCTAGCCGTAGATCTTAGTTCTAATCCTACGGTCCACGTTGCCCCGTACCGCTTCGTGTTTAAAGAGCCACTGATAGGCGGGACCCCCCTGTCAACTGTCCTCAGCGCCGTGGAGTGAAACTGGGCCGGCCCATTAGTGTTCCCGTGCGACCCAGTAGATTCAAATTTAGATTTTTCCTTTTTAACTAAACTTAGTTCTGTCCCTTAGTTCAAAAATCAATTCAGGGAGTTTTACAAATACAAATTGAATGATTCCAATTTTGTTGGAAAGATAATTGAAAACTCTATCCAAGCCTGTTGGATTTAAATCAATTAGAGTTAGAGATCTCTCCTAGCAAAAATAACAAGACAAAATCCTTTTCACACTCAAACATTTTTCTAAAATCAACCAAAATAGATTTTGAGTTAATTCCAACTCTCAAAACTCAAATGTAACCATACCTATCTGAATATGTAATAATATTAAGGTTTGCATGCAGTGACTTTGGAATAGTACCAAAATAATGCTATATAGGCATTTCTAGTCACTTTAAATCATTAAATATTAAACTTAAACTTATTAAAATGTGATCCAACATTTAAATCACATTCCCATGCATTAGAATATGTGGTGATGACATGTGTCCATATGATCCCATATTTTAATTGGAGAATATTAAATCTTAGTTAATTTCAATGAGTAGAAATTACTTTTCTCAAATAAAATAAATGAAACTAGTTCATTAAATCTTGTGATGTTTTTGATGATACTAGATCATAAAATGTGTTCTTTAGAGTTCTAAGTAGACTAGTTAAGTATTGTTTGGTGATTGTGTATTTCCATATATATTGATAGACGATAGTACCGACCAAGTCTACGAGGAGTTGGAGTTCTACCTCGAAGAAGAAGAGGAGAATTTCAACCACTGCACCAACCAAGTCAAGCTATTGTTAGCAAGCTAGAATTAATCTAGATAACATAAGAAAATGAATTAGGCATGCTTTGGTTATACCCTTTGACTTATACCTACTCCAAGTTTAATTTACAAGCTTTACTTTCTTTTACTTTACCAAAGTTTCGTATTTGTTGATAGCTAGCATAAAGGGTATACAACTTGACCTATATAGTTAGACTTAGATGTCATTCTATGGCATGGGATTGATATTACCATCCTACCTTAGTGAACACTCTTAACTTAGTAGTTTAGAGCTAAACCAAAACTTGATCACTCTAGATGGGAATACTTGGTGAAAATGACTTGTGAAAACCTTGGAATGATGAGTCATTCTATTGAGATGTTTTGACATGTGTTGAGAAATACAAATGGTTTATGATGATGATGAAAATGTTGAGGCATAAGCCTTAGCCCTTTTATAAAAACTGATGGTTGGGTTCGGATGCGATACCATTCAAATTTTACCGTACAACCACAATACCTGAATTGGGTAAGGCTTAGCCGGAAGTTTATATGCATTAGTATTAGTTCCCTCGCGGGAGAGGTTTGAGTTGAGGCTACCTCTCAATGTTGTACACCTATGCAGTGCCCAGGATGGCAGATGGCCATGGATGGGAGGCCAAGCTCATAGGAGAGGTGCTTATACTAGAGTGTGTAAAGGAAAGGTTATGTTTGATTATCTGCATACTAAGTATGATGATTCAGGGTTATCCCTGACAGATGTATCGAATTTTGTGGTGAAAGTGTACCACCTCTGCAGAGTGTCAAACTATTCAAAAATCCACGTCCATAGTTATGGACAGTTGGAGTGGCCATACTGTTCCGTTGTCAGATGTTTTCATAATGACTTATGAAATGAATTGTGACATGACTTGACCACAACATGGTTTTGACATTGTGACTATGACAACTAAGTTCCCACTTAGGTGATTTAGAACTTTATTTTATCTTTCTTTGTTTCTGAACTCAGCTTAGGTTTCAAACTTAACTTTACAAATAAACTTAGAACTTAGCATGTTCCTACTGGAATTACCTTACTTGTTAGTGATAGTTTGCGAGTACTTAAAGAGTACTCATGGCTTTTGTCCCTGGCTATTCCCGTGGCCATACTACGAGGAGGACTACCCTGAAGGAGGACAGCAGGACGGCTATGACAACTAGGATCATCTCCCATCGTCAGCAGTGCCTGTGACACTGAAGATGGAGCCCACCGCTACGCTATTTATTCCGCTACTTGTTTGTACTAAGACTGGATCATGAGATCCTTTATTTGTGTAAGACCTTATTATGGTTTGCAATGGATGATGTACTGTGATATCCAATCTGTTATGTCTCGCAAAAATGGTAATCCTGGAATTGCGATGTATGGCATAACAGGCATCTGGGATTAAAAATCCGGGTGTTGTCAAGTTGGTATCAGAGCCATCCTGACCATAGGAGACCCTAGCTAGAATGGACGTCCAAACAAAAACTTAGTTTCAAAACCAAAGTGAGTATTTATGAAAACCTATTTTTTCTCTTACCCTTGGGATTCTTTCTCTCAAAAAAATTACATGTTTCTCAAAAAATTCTTACATTACTACATAAAATTTTGACACACTTGATCACTTCACTAACTTTCTCATCCTAAATTCTTATAGATGGAAGTTCAGTACAGCAAGTTCTACCAGTTGGGCAACGGAGGCCAACTGATCTTCGAGAGGGGTCTAGATGCACTGTCTGAGTACTTGGAGCGCCCACATCCGAAATTCTTTGGAGCTCAACTCAATGGTCCACCAGGAGGAGATTTACAATGGCTAGTAGTTGCTGATCTTCGTGGCAAGTTAGAAGCACCAATGTCCGAGAAGATTCAGTTCTCCGTGAGAGAGAATAACTGGCTAGATGGATTAGCCAGGGCAATGCATGAAGCTCTCGCTCGTCTCTGCGCACAGAATGTCAACCTGATCCAAGGAACCCGCTTTGCTCACTATGCAAGGCGTGATTCTATGGGAATGCCACTAGAGATGCCAAGTCACTCGGAGTTGAAGCGTCAAGTGGAGAACCTCGACTTCCTACTGTACGATAGACAGAAGGAATTGGACAATGCTAGAGAGTTTGCCATCCACAACCTTGCCATTGCCGCCCAGAAGGCCCAGACTTTCTCTTTGCTGTCAACGTGCAAAGAAGGATCGCACCATCGACCATCTTCACAAGAAGGTGGCCGACCTCGAGAAGACCATCACGGAGCAAGAAGCTCAGCTTGCAGCAAAAGAAGAAGAGGAGGAAGGTGAAGACATCCAAGGGGATATTCACTCGTACCTCAGCAATGATGATGACTATCTGGAGGATGATGCTATGGACTTCTACACCGACGATGATGACTCCGACTTCATCGATGATGAGTAGATGCACTAGAGCACTATCATAGGAGTAAAAAGTATCAGTCCCATTGTATCTTAGCTTGCAAAATGGTTCTTAAAACCATCTGCTTTCCTTTTGTTGTGGTGTGTGTGAGTTTGTATCGTGTGCTTTGCTTGAATGAATGAAAAGAAGTTAGTTGCAAAACCTGAGTCAAACTCAAAGTTTTAGCTTTGAAACCAAAACCATGAACCTTAGAACTTTCCTTCTTACCCCATTATCTATCTCAATCTTCAGATGACTCGTGGAAACAAGGAGGGAGCAGCTCATCGCAAGACCCAATGCTGCAGATTCTGCAGACGCTCATTGCAGACCGTGAAGCTAGTAGGGCAGAATGCCAAGCAAATCTGGCCACACTGCAGCAGATCGCCTAGATGGCTCACAACAATCAGAACCATAGAAATCAGGATCATCATGGATCCAAACTCAAAAACTTCCAGAATACCAACCCCCCAATCTTTAGCAAGTTTGAAGACCCACTAGATGCTGCTGATTGGTTACAGACCATGGAGAACAACTTAGAAGTCGCCAGAGTGGATGCAAACGAGAAAGTTCTGTTTGCCACCCACTATTTGGCCGGATATGCAAGAGCATGGTGGAACAGCACCCGCACGATGAACCATGGTCAAGTGATGACATGGGAAGCCTTCAAAGTCAAGTTCAGTCGCACCCATGTGCCGCAAGGTCTAGTCGCCAGAATGAGAGATGAATTCAGAGAGCTAAAGCAAGGCAGAATGACTATAGTGGAGTACCGTGACAGATTCTTGTCCCTCGCCCGGTATGCACCTGATGAGATCAACACGGAAGCCAAGAAGAAGGAGATATTCCTGAACGGACTGCATGATGAGATGCAGACTGTACTCGTCAACATCTGTTTCGAGGATCTCGAAGAACTAGTCGACTCTAACATTCAGATGGAAGGGAAGATAAATCAAGCAAACGACAACCGCAAACATCGGATGATGCACCAAGTTGGATCCAGCAGTCACTAGAAGTACCGTCCCAACCCGTCTGCCGGATATGCACCACGGGACAATCGACCCCCAATGTCTCGCCCAAGCTACCCCAACCGTAGCGGAGGAAATGTGAAGTCCGGAGGAAACAACAACCACCCTGGCAACTCCAGCAATTTCAACTGTGCACCTCCCAAGCACAACAACAACACTGCACCGAGAACTAGAAGCAATGTTGTGCTCGTGGCAGCAAAAGACAAGTCTCAGATTACTTGTTTTGAGTATGGAGTGAAGGGTCACTACTCCAATGAGTGTCCCAGGAAGATTTCCGCCACTGCCAATGTGAATGCCCCAGCTCAACAACAGCGTCGTGTTCAACCTGCAAGAAGATTCTCCCCAGGGAACCCTCACAACCGCAACGGCCGTCTCTTCCACATGAACACCGAAGAAGCCCAAGAAGTGCCATATGTAGTGCTGGGTATGTTTTCTGTCAACTCAGTTTTAGCAAGAGTGTTGTTTGATTTTGGAGCATCGCAGTCCTTTGTCACCGAAGAATTTGCATGCACTAGTAAGATTCACCCAACCAACTTGAAGCATGTCATGATAGTTCAAATACCCGATTCAACTACAAAAGCTAGAAAAAATTGCAAAGTTGTGCCTATCAGAATAGATGGGATAGACTTTTATGCCAATCTAATAGTACTTGGAACCGAAGGTTTGGAAGTAGTACTAGGAATGGACTGGATGTCAAAGCATAAAGGATTGATAGAATGTGCCAAGAAAGCCATCACAATGACCAGTAGCTCTGGAGTATCAGTAGAGCATATATCTGAAACCTTGCCCCATCAATTCAAGTGCAACAAGAGTCTAGCCCTACCCACCATAGACCAAGTCAGAGTAGTCTGTGAATATCCCGACGTATTCCCAGATGAATTGCCCGGTATGCCCCTGAATCGGGATATTGAGTTCATTATTGAACTAATTCCTGGAACCGGTCCCATAGCTCAGAGACCCTATAGCATGAACCCCTCAGAGTTAGTGGAACTGAAGAAGCAGTTGGATGCTATGCTGGAGAAAGGCTTGATTCAACCAAGCGCATCGCCATGGAGATCGCCTGTTTTGTTCGTCGACAAGAAAGATGGAGGCAACTGTTTGTGCACAGATTACAGGATGCTGAATGACGTCACAATCAAGAACAAGTACCCATTGCCAAAGATGGAGGATCTATTTGATCAGTTGACTGGTTCCAGTGTGTTCTCTAAGATTGATCTTAGGACTGGTTATCACCAACTTAAGATTCGTGCAACGGATATTCCAAAGACCGCCTTTACCACCTGATATGGATTATACGAGTATACAATCCTGTCTTTTGGATTAACCAATGCTCCCGCTTATTTCATGAATCTCATGAATAAGATATTTATGAATTTTCTGGATAAGTTTGTCATTATGTTTATTGACGATATCCTTATCTACTCCAAGTCAGAAGAAGAGCATGAGCAACATCTGAGAATCATCCTTGAAACCCTTATAGAGTATTAGTTGTATGCCAACTTCAACAAATGTGAGTTTTGGCTGAAAGAAATAGGATTCCTCGGACATATTGTGTCTGCATGAGGAGTAACTGTTGATCCCGCTGATACATTGCAAATGTATCTATAATTTTTGATGTTCCATGCTTGGTTTTATCCACTTTCTTATGTTTTGTCCATACTTTGGAGTACTTTTCATATGATTTCTTGGACTAACCTATTAACAAGAGCCACAGTGTCAGCTACCTGTTTTCTGCTGTTTTTGGTTCCAGGAAAGTTAGAAAATGAATATTCTCGGAATTGGACGGACAAAAGCCAAAGTCATTATTTTACCAGGGGACACCTAGAGCCAGAATACGAGACGGAGAGGGGCTGGGGCCCCACCACACCACCTGGCCACGTGGCCAGGCCTGGCCCATGCCAGGGGGTGGTCTGGCCGCCCCAGGCACCCCCTCGGCCTCTCCTTCTGCCTATATATTGCCTCTGATAAGGAAACCCTAAGGACCCGATCAAAATTCCACGAAAGATTCTGTAGCCGCCGTCATCTCCATCCCTAGATTAGGAGGGATCTGAAGCTCTTCCCGGCACCATGCCGGAGAGGGGAATTCACCCTGGAGGCCTTCTTCATCATCATGCAAGCCTCCGGTGTGATGCATGAGTAGTTCATCTCTAGACTACGGGTCCATGTAGTAGCTAGATGGCTGGTTCTCCTCCATTGTGCTTTCATGTTTAGATCTTTTGAGCTCCGTTCATGATCAAGATCATCTATTTGTAATTCTGCATGTTGTGTTTGTGGGGATCCGATGGATATTGAGATGCTATTTCAGATTGATTATTGATTCTATCATGTCTTTGTTATTTGTGATCTTGCATGCTTTCCGTTGTTAGTAGCTATCTTGGCCAAGTAGATGCTAGCAACTCCAAGAGTTAGTATTTATTCTCGATACTGGGTTCATGCCTCTGGTAATCTAGGGAAGTGACAGAAACCTCTAAGGTACTAGATGTGTTGTTGCTACTAGGGAGAAAACAACAATCCTTTGTTCATAGAACAATCGTATTATTTACTTTACACGCAATTCGTAATGCAATTATCCGTTGCTTGCAACTTAATACTGGAGGGGGTTCGGATGATAACCTGAAGGTGGATTATTAGTCATAGATGTAGTTGGATGGCGGTCTATGTATAATGTTGTAATGCCCAATCGAATCTCAAACGAGTCAAGATGTTTAGTATATGATTGTATGCTTTCTCGATGTTTGTCAATTGCCCCGCTGTAATTTGTTCACCCAACATGTTATCTATCTTAAGGAGAGCCACCTCTAGTGAACTATGGACCCCGATCCTTTCTTTTACTATCAATCTACAATCAAATTGTTTACTGCTTTGTGTTTACTTTCTGCAAACTATTACTTCCTTCCATTTGTTTTCAGCAAAACCGGTGAGATTGACAACCTCATCGCAAGTTGGGGGCAAAGTTCTGTGGTTGTGTTGTGCAGGTCTCCACGTTGCTACTAGCACCGGTAGTGCACCCTGCCAAGGCTCAGCTAGCAACACCTTTGGGGTGTTTCCTTGCTCCTACTAGATTGATAACCTTGGTTTCGTACTAAGGGAAAACTTGCTACTATGCTCATTATACCTTCCTCTTGGGGTTCCCCAACGAGCTCGATATATTTTGGGCCATCAAGCATATTTTCTGGCGCCGTTGCCGGGGAGTCAAGGAGATCTTCACAAGGGCAGTCCCTCATAACCAATCTCTTTACTTTGTTATTTTTGTTTTGCTTAGTTTCTTTTTGCTTTGTTTGCTTGTTTCTTTATCAAAAACACAAAAAAATAGTTTTACTAGTTTGCTTTCTTTATCAAAAACACAAAAAATGACTACTCTGGAAAATACTAAGTTGTGTGACTTCACTAGCACCAACAACAATGATTTATGAGCACACCTATTGCTCCACCTATTCCTGAAGCTCCTTTCTTTGAGATAAAACCTACTTTACTCAACCTTGTTATGAGAGAACAATTTTCTGGTATTGGTAATGAAAATGCTACTGCCCATCTAGATAACTTTGTTGAACTTTGTGAGATGCAAAAGCATAAGGATATAGATGGAGATATTATTAAGCTTAAATTGTTTCCTTTCTCTTTGAGAGGAAAATCTAAATAATGGTTGAATTCCTTAACAAGGAATAGTATTGATTCTTGGACTAAATGCAAAGATGCTTTCATTGGAAAATATTATCCTCCTGCTAAGATTATATCTATGAGAAGTGAAATAATGAAGTTTAAACAATCTGATAATGAACATGTTGCTCAAGCTTGGGAAAGAATGAAATCTTTGGTAAAGAATTGTCCCACTCATGGACTGACTGCTTGGATGATCATCCAAACTTTTTATGCAGGATTGAACTATTCTTCAAGGAACCTATTGGGTTCTGCTGCTGGAGGTACCTTTATGACCATTACTTTAGGTGCTGCAACAAAGCTTCTGGATAATATTCTGGTTAACTATTCTGAATGGCATACTGAGAGAGCTCCACAAGGTAAGAAGGTAAATTATATTGAGGAAACCTCCTCCCTGAGTGATAAAATTGATATTATTATGCCTATGCTTGTTAATGGGAAAGCCTTGATCCAAATAATGTTCCCTTAGCCTCTTTGGTTGCTCAAGAAGAGCAACTTGATGTGAACTTTATAAGAAATAACAATTTTAGCAACAATGCCTACAGGAATAATTTTGGTAACAACAATTATAAGCCATATCCTCCCAACAATGGTAATGCTTATGGAAAATCCTACAACAACAATAGGAGGGCTCCCTCGGAACTTGAAGTTATGCTTAAGGACTTTATTCGTAAACAAACTACTTTCAATAAAACTATTGAGGAAAAACTGTCTAATGTTGAAAGAAATATAGCATCTTTGGCTGAAGCTCAATCTTTTTTGATAAAATGGCTGCTAAACCTGAAACTAATGATAATCCCTTTGCAGCTACTAATGCCATACAAGTAAGAATTGATGAAAATGTTAGACTATTAGCTGAATTACATGCTAAGTGGGAAAGAGAAGATGAAATTGCTAGAAACATTTGTGTTTCTACTATCAGTACCACTAGTGTTGTGACTAGTAATAGTTCTACTACTTTAGATGATAATTATGATTTTGATCTTGTTTGTTGCAATATCTGTGAAGTTATTAAGTTCCTACAAAAGCTTGCTAAAAGTCCTAATGCTAGTGCTATGAACATGGCCTTTACAAAACACATTACTGATGCTCTCATAAAGATTAAAGTAGAAAAGATGAAACATAAAGCTTCTATTCCTATTACCAAAATCATAGTCGCTCTTCGAACATGTATAAAGAAATGGTGGAAACTCTTTATTCATCCAGGATTACCAAAATCTTTGCCAAAGATTACGATATCACTTTACACCACTAAGATGAATATGTAAGAAGATTCCTGATGACACGAGGAAAAAGAAACTTCCTTCTCAGACTTCAGTTACTTGGCACAAGGGAAGGCTTGCCAACGTAAAAGGGTCTGGAGGATCGATCGAGAAACATTTAGCAACACTACTTTAAATGTTCTCCTTGATGTTCGAGGAAACAAACATCAAGTAAAGGTCGGACTTTGGAGACAAAACAAACATCCTATAATGAATCATAGAATATGCCTCATGAAGAGTGGTTGATATTTGCTGGTTCAAGAGAATGTGGCAATAGGTCCTTCAAATAATTGTGTCAACCATTACATCAAATTGCCGGGTTTACAAGGAGACCTGTGTCAAAACCTTGAAGATCACAAACCATCATATCTGCTTGAGATTCAGATTTCGTTAGGTGAGATGATACTTCAGACTCAACATATCCGAATAGAAAGTTTGAAACATTTACCACGAAGGTAAAGTTATTGGATTCTCAAGACATGGACTATAGTGTTAAAGCTCCAATAGACTGAGCTAGATTGCTAGACCCATGTATTAGTAACTTGTTAAAAGACAACTTCTCATACATCAAGAACTTGCAACGAAATACAACTGTGTCCTTAATATATAGAGTTAACTCTACTCGAATCCACGGCGACATCTTTCGACAATTGCCTGTGAATCGGAGAAGGTTACTTCTAACATCCAAAACACATACTTCAAGATAACCCGAAGAAGGTTCTAAAAAAGTTTTCCAACATTAATGCCAAATGTTCCATATGAATCTAACATAGCTTGGAGAAAATAAGGATGTCATAGATGGGCTCAACGACAAACTTATTGATATACTCCAGGAAGATGGACTCATATGTTGTATGAATGAGGCAGAGTATTGGTCAGACCAAGGGACATGAGGACATGCTCAAGTGAAACATCACGAGTAGCAACATTGTTAAGATAGTCCTAGGAACTAAGTTTGATTTGACGATAACCCAAATCAAATCAAATGCGGGGGAAATCACATATCCAGGAAGGAAATAATATCTTTCTTCTGCGCAAACAAAACTAGACATCCCGTTAAGATGAACTAAGTCAGATAGAACTTTTGTCTTACAACTCTCCAAGTTGTTGTTTAAGCTCAACCAAGTAATTCAGGGGTATCCAACACGGATCCTTGGAGAAAGGAGCAGTTCAAATAACTTTCTTACTCAATAACTTGACAACATGGTCATATGGCGACATGGCGATACTTCTAGAAAGACGTCGAAAATATCACGAACCATCGATATGTCACTTAGTTCGAGAGGAGACTTAGTTGGTAAGGCAAGAATACTTAGTCTCAGAGTTTCGGCACGAGCCTAACTCTTTGACCGAGGAGAGTGTACCAAGGTAACGGACTTGGTAGCACAATCATCCTTTGCTTAGTGATAGGGTTAACCAATCACTCTAAGAATGACTCAATGTCCTTGGAGTTCAAAGCAACATTAATTACTAGGAATCTCAGATGACCACATTATTACGCACACACATCATTTTCGAACGCGAAAGCTTGAAGGAAGGGTGGTAAAAATATGTAAGAGCATCACTTCATTAAGGGATCATGAAACTCGATACAACCTCTTAATATAAAAGGGTGTGATGCGCTAAGGTAGAACAAATAGAAGCTATTAATGCCTCTTGATTTGCGGATTACAACACTTTGACCTGGTCCTAGATATGACAAGGTACTGGAGTTTGTTTCTCCTGACATGCCGAAATGGTTTGTCTTGATGGACCACAAGAGTATCTTGCATCGAAAGACACCAATGCACAATAATACTTGGCTACCAAATAGTAGACAAATGTCAGAAAACAACAAGTGAGAAAGAATGTGCTCATGATGGAATCCCAAGATGTGGATGCATAGATTATCAATCTTCCGAAAACCAGTGCAAAGAAGGGAGGGTGTGGCAGAGTCATGATTATAGATGTGAGACTCACGAGGAGTACTCTTGTCGTGATCTATTTGGTTCCATTAAAGAACATCTGCCATAGCATGTGGTAGGGGAAGTCCTTAATCGTAACGACTCACTCGCAACAATAACCACAAGCTTGAAGGCTAGAATTGTAGTACCAGCCATACTGAGGTGATGTGTGAACATTAGCAACAAGGTCAATGGAATGGATCTTGGGTTAAAGATCAGCTTCATGTACAAGATTCACAACACCAAAATCCAGCACAATCCGGAATCTTCGGTTCAAGTCCAAGAGTTAAAACCCGAGAAAGAAGTAATTACTACTTAGGTGACATAGCGTACACTGCAAGCTAGTAATCACGAGGTAGCTTCCAAGAGAAGAAAGAACTTCTGAAGTACCCAAACAAACAAAAAGGAGGCGCACGAGGAAAAAGGAAACCTCGAATCCTAGAACAAAACACTATGGATCCTACAATATAATATTGTGGGGCCCATACGGTAGAGAGATCATGATGGAAAGAAATCTCTCAATTGAAAATAGAGCAAAGGGGACGCAAAGAACTCAACACACAACTCTAGAGAACTCTACACTAGGTCAGCTGGCTGAGAAACGACGTGCCAAGAAGGCACCTAAGCTTTGAAATACTAGGAGAGATATCAAAACTTTTCCCAAATCAACACAAGGTAAGATGACCCAGAGTTAGAGCGAAACTGGATAAGGAGAAAAAGAAGCATACTAGAGTTTTCGCAAATAATTTTCATCTTTGAAACAGTTTTCACAAACACTAGATTCAACATCGACCAATAGCAAGGTTTTCCTAAGGTCGGTACTGTTCTGATACCAAAAACTATAACACCACCGGGATCAGGGTTAAACAAATCCAGACCTTAGCCTGACATAAGCTTAACCTAGACCTCGAGGATATCCAGTGAGAAATCGGTAACACAATAGTAAACCTGCGACACAAAAATTATTACAGCGAGCTCATAACTGAGCAAAGAACCAAAATATTACAAACAGAGGTCACTAACCATAAACATCAAACAACGGAAGGCAAATTATGCTATTAAGTATAACGAACTTAACAAATGTCCTAAGAGGCCTGAAGCATAACAATGACATCCCAGCCCATAGATTCCAGGCTGCCGGCCGGGAACCCCAAGCTACTCGTCGGTGTCGATGTCGTACCAAACTTGTCTTCAAGGGAAACACTTATTCTGCTACAAAAGTATTAACAAAGCAAGGGTGAGTAAAGGTTGTACTCCGCAAGACTTATGGCTGGTGGGGTTATTTTTCATAAAGCCATCTTTGTTTATAAAACAAGAGAGAAGAAGCTCGTCTAAATAGAGTATTTTAAAAGGGGGTAAGAGAGCGACATCTCCGAAGAATTGATAATCGTCTTGATATCCACCAAAGGAATCCTCATCTCACAACTAGGATCACCCCCTCGTACCCATGAGGAAGCATCCTTAAGCACACGTTGATCTGCCAATTTTTACGATTAGGTTATAGTTCTCTATGATCTTCACGTCTGTTCCCAAGTTGTCCATAACCGTGGACACAACTTTTCGAAAATATTTAACCCTGTAGGGGTGCACAACTTTACCCACACGTACCAACCAACTCTTAATGCCACAATGATTAGCCCTCTTCCTTGGAAGGCTGGCATAGGGTGGTTGGACACGACCTTTACCTTGCTTTTGCCGAGACCATGAGTCATGCCCTAAGGATGGTTCCACCGTAACGGGTCAAATCCTGAAGTCAATCCCTAGAGATGTAGGCGAGGTTGGTTTACCAGGGGCTCCATTGACCCCAAGCAACCCTGGCCACGCTTACGTACCTGTATGAATGCACCTCCTTCACCGCCTTCGAGAACAACCAGAATGCATATGTCGAATGGAATGCCCGAACTATGTGACTCATGGAATCTACGAGGCAAGTTAGTTGCTCGTGAGATTTTCTAGGCCCCATGTGGCTGTACGCTCGTTTTGGTCCTAGTAGTGGCGAGCATGAGACTACAAAAACCACATCCCACCGTGGCCTCCCATACAAGCCTTAGCATGTTTAACCTTTACCACTGTTCTTACCTCATTAGTATACCTTGTTTTCCTGCATACTAGATTCTCTGCATTTGGTACATCTTCTGGATGAACCAGCAGTGACGGCTAAGCATGGCTAAGCAAGACACAGATAAGCTCTAGCAGTGCAGACAAGCCAAACCTAGTTATGCTAGGAGTAGTGGATCAGGTAATATAAGCTCAAAGGGAGTAATGCAACAGATAGGATACTCTATCTATCGATAAAAGACCACAGTAGAATTGTATGCAGCATGGCAAGAATTGAAATGCTTTCGAAATCATAGGATTGTATAATGGTGGGGCTATGCTTGCCTTGTTTGTTGATACCCCGATATATATCTTCGGAATCATTATACTTGAATTGATTACAGTTGGTCAAGTATTGTTCATCGATCTTCGATGGTGTTGATCTCGGTCTTCAATCTTAGAGTCGGTATCGTATTCTACCGGAAAGAACTAAACACCGGAAAGAAAGGGGAAAACAACAATCAACACATGGCATCGATGCAATGCTCAAGCAAGGATGATGATATGACAATTTAAATGTAGTTAAAATATAACCCTAAAGCCTGCTTCGCAATTTAAGCGGGATGCGAGAGGTCCAAACCCCAAAACAGGAGAGACCCCGGAATCACCTACGAGGGTTCATTTAGTTCTCTAATTGAACTTGTCTTGAAAGTTGTTGAACAATGCATGATATTGATGCTAAAGTGTAGATTTCATTTTTTTCTGAACATTGATATATTATACACATTTTTCTGACTTATAAATAATTAGATATTGAATTTATAAGATTATATCAATTTCTAAAATTATTAAACCAATTTAAAAGGTTTATTACGTCAACATGTCAGAGGCTGACGTCACCACGTCCTAACCCTAATCTTTTCTCCACAGGGCAGAGGCTAGCCACAGAGGTTGACCTGTGGGCCAAGGCCATGTCAGACCCACGCGGCGGCCACGCGGACTCCACACGGGAGTCACGTCGACTCGCCTATAGGGCGTGGCAGACGGTGGTTATCACCGGCGATCTGGGACTCTCCAGCACGTGCGGCTTAGAATACTAATGACCCACAAGTATAGGGGGTATATCGTAGTATTTTCGATAAGTAAGAGTGTCGAACCCAATGAGGAGCAGAAGGTGCTGGCTAGTGGTATGGATCAGGAATTCTCTGCAAATACTTAGCAAACTGATTTTTAGGGGTTTTTGATAATGCAAGTAAATAAAGTACAAGTAAATAAAAGATAGTAGGAATAAATGCAGCAAGTGGCCCAATCATTTATTATGCAAAGGACAAGCCGGTTGTATTACTTAAGATGACCAAACATTCTCGAGGACACACGGGAATTCAATCAAGTGCTTTCGCTTCATATAGTTGATTAATCTTCTTTAGCTAGCTAAGTGTTTTGTGGGTGAACCTGTGCTAATGTACCGACCTTCCTAGGACTAATACATACTTGTGATTATACCCCTTGCAAACATCCGTAAGTACAAGAAAGTAATTAAGGTAGAAACCTAACAACAACTTTAAACTCTAAGACCCTTACGTCCCTTGTGCAATGGTTTCCTAACGGGGGTTCAGGTTTCTGTCACTCCGGCAACCCCTACGATTAGTAGCCAAATACACAATGCATTCCCCTAGGCCCATATAGGTGAAGTGTCATGTAGTCGACGTTCACATGACACCACTAGAAGAAGTACACCACAACTTAAATATCAAACTATTAAATCTTTCTCAATAGAACTTCACTACTAACAACATGACTTCTCCCATGTCCTCAAGAACAAAACGAACTACTCACAAGACATCATATGGATCATGATCAGAGATGGAATAATGATGTATAACAATCTGAACATAAACAATAAATGGTTCACTCAATAGCATCAACTACAAAGAGTAATCAACACCGGGAAAGTTTCCCCTAAGAACTATGCAAGATTCAACCCAATTGTTACAGCAATATGGAGATGGTGATGAGGGTGCTAATGGTGATGATGGTGGTGATGATGATGATGATACCGATGAAGTCCAGCTTGATGGTGGTGTTGATGGCGATGATCTCCACTCTGCGGGAAGGAATTACCCCGGCAGAAATCTGTCTGTCGGAGAGATCTTTCTCTCTCAGTGTTTTCTGCCCCACAGAGGCGGTGGAATCTTTCTGAGGTCGCCCCCCGAGTCTTAGGGTTTCGGGAGGAATATATACGCCAGAGGGGAGAGCCAGAGGTGGGCCAGGGCGGCCACACCACCTGGTGGCGCGACCTAGGGTGGCCCGCGCCAGGGAGTGGTGTGGGCCCCCTGTGGCCCATCTCCACTCCTCCTTCTGGCTTCCTTCGTCTTCTGGAAAAATAGGATTTTCCGTATATTTTCTCGGATTTTCTGATCTTCGCGAATTTTGCCTCCAAACAGCACCTTTTCCATCAGAATCCTGACTGCAGCGGTCCATGCTCCAAAAGTCATCAACCATGCAAAAATAGATGAAATAACATAAGTATCATCTCTTAATATGAAATATATCAATGAATAACAGTGAATTATGATATAAAACAGTGATGCAAAATGGACGTATCAACTCCCCCCAAGCTTAGACTTCGCTTGTCCCCAAGCGAAACTGAGCTCAATAAACATGTCCTCAGGTTTATGGAGTGAAGAGTCGATAAAAGAATACGGATAAGAAGCATCACATTCATCAATACATAGATCATAGTAGAAGATAACTCACTATTATATAACTCAACTTGTAATGAGTAAAGGAAACACAATAGAGATACATGAAGTAAATCGTAATTGGTAATGGCAAACTTAGCTCTTGGTCAAAGAATAGTTGATAATTTGCTGGAGTTCACAAATAACTAATTTTCAATGATAGCTTTCAAAGTAGTAATCACCAAGATAAGAGCAATGTGCAAAACAAGGAACATAAGAAACATGATTGAATAAATCATCATATGAATGAATGAAACACAACAACTCAAAATACTTGCTGAGATAGAAGGGAATAGGTTTACTGACTCAACTAAAAAGTAAAAGAAAGGCCCTTCGCAGAGAGAAGCAAGGATTGCAAGTTTCAAAAACAGCTCCCAAAGATTATGGTACTTATTAGCTTTCAGCTCTCATTGCCCCTATCATAGGCATCTTTAGGTGATTAAGGTTAAAGTGACACAACTAAGAGGATATGCTTGACAAGTTATAAGTTGAAATCTCATGCCCCTTACTTACGAGTACCGAACCTCATGCTACTCAACTTCAGTCACAAGTAAGCTCTTGTCATTTTAAATACATGTGTATCATTGAGAACCGCCAACGGGGTACCCCTTGCACCTGATACGGGAGCTATCCCATAATCAAAATGACAAGGCAAGCAGATAATGAGCATCTCAGTAATCTTTTTATTTGCTATTTGCTTAGGTTTTTATTGAGGATGCTTCATAGAATGCTCACTATAGTTATGCTGCAAGTTTCCACCATGATTAGGCATGGCTTAGGCATGGCTTAGGCTAGCGGCCCAGGCGTTTCTCTAACACACATATAAACTCCATGATCTTACAAGTTCCCCTTTTATTTCACACCGCCGGGATCAATAGACAAAAGAATCATGATATCAACTAGGTACAGAGTACCATGGAAGTGTTGAAAGCGTTCCCCATGATACATGGTTCTGCTAACTTCAACTCATAAAGCGCAAGCATATACACAACAAAGAAGGACCCAATGGTTCAAGTTTATTAAGTGCAAGAAAATAAAGTGTGCCATCAAGTTTGTGAGAGCTTTAATCACTAATTTTCACATAACAAATTTAATTTGGAAGGTAGATAAAAACAAGAATTTACTTGTAATAGCAATAATGCTAATAGGTAGGTATGGTGGACACAAATGGCAAAGGTTTTTGTTTAAGGATTGGATGCACGAGAAGAATTCCCTCTCAGTACAGGTTTTTGGCTAGAAAGGCTGGGTAGCAAGTATAAGAGTTGAAGGAAACAAACAAACATACAAGTGATAAAGGAAAACATGCAATCTTCCTTGGAAGCGCAAAAGATCTTAACTAGAGAATACTAGACTTATGAGCAAATCAAGAAAGAAAGATGATGAAATTATTTTTCTTTAGAGCCTTTTACCTTTTTCATTCAACTCTCAAAAAATAGTGTTGCTACTGACCGAGCCAGGTTTGCCAAAACCAACTAAATTAACTCAATGATCCCAAAGTGATACCAATACTAACAACAAGATCAATCATATAACCATGACTTGAAAACTAATATAAGCTATGCAAAAGAGTAAATGATAGAACTTCTAATTAATATTCCATAACGGCAACTCACACCAAGGGATACATATCTAACAAGAGAGGGGACACTTCCATAATGCAAACCATCCTACATGATAACTTCTCTATTCATGATATGACTCTACTAAAAAGGTAAAAAGATAGAAGATAGTGATGTGATACCGCGGCACTCCCCCAAGCTTGGGACAAACCAAGGGCATGCCAAACCTGATGACGAATTACTCCTTTGGTGGTGGTGGTATTCTATTGATGAGATCTTTGATCAATTTCCCCAAGTCCTCAATCTCGAAGGTGAGAGTACGAATCAACTCCGAGTTGTGCTCGATACGATGCATGATCATATCAGATTGTGGATCCCATCTCTTGCGATTCTTTTCCCACTCTTCCTCCTTGAAGTCTTCTTTTCCTGCATGGCTAGAACAAGGAAAATCCCAATTGGAGGGTAATTTCTCCTTGGGCATATTCTGGTGTTGATGCTTAGGGATACGGGCATGGAAAGGATTCTTGGTGCATGGAGGAAGTGACCGTGGAGCTAAACAGCGACGCGGAGTTTTCCCTCCGGTTGACATCCGTGCGGTCCTCCTGACCCTGCCAGATCTTGCCAACACTCCAATGCTTGCAATGGTAGTGTCGGTGTGAGGATGTTGGCCTTGCTTTGTCTCCTCTTCACCTTCACTCTTGGTCTCCTTCTCCTTCCCGGGGTCTTGGAGATCTTCCTCCATAGGCTCCTTTCCTTTATCCTTGGCGGACACCATTGTGCTTCTAAGCTTTCAAAGATAGTTCCTGGCAGAAATAGATCGAAACGAAAACACGATATACAAACCTCGGGAGATCCAGGGGATTATATATTATGAAGTTTCACAACAAAAGGAAGGTACTGGGAGAAAATGGGTCGGAGACGGAGTCCGGAGTGGCCACACCACTTGGTGGCGCGGCCAGGGGTGGACCTGCGCCACAGGGTGGTGTGAGCCACCCTGGCTCTGTTTCCGTCTCTCTTTCGCTTCATAGCTTTCCTTATTGTCTAAAACTGCAAAAATATAGTTGGATACTATTTTCGCGGAACTTTTCTTACCAGAACTGTTACCTATTTGAAAACGGACTCTGCAGGTCTCTGAATTTGGTATCTAGTAGATTCTTCCGGAGTTACCACTAGAATAACATCAATATCTTGATCTTCATACACTTATTACTTGAGTTGTAAAACCTTTCACTTCCTTATTACACCATTATCTCCATTACCTGGAAATTTGTTTCACACAAAACTTCACACAGTTCTCATTAGCAACATTAGTATAAGTGAAATGATAAAACCTTTTGAACCCAACTTCAACTGAAAACCATCAGAACATAATCTACTGTAGAAACTCCTTCTGAAAACCCAAAAAGAATTCAAAAAGGAAATCGTATAAAGAAGCAAATGCAAGAGTGGCAAAATCTGTCAAAACAGACCAGCAGGTAAAGATCAATTTTTTCGAAAATCTTCTGTTGCTCAAATCAAAAAGTGCAAAACTAATGAAAGTTAAATGACAACCTGGGGCAGAAGCACAAAAAATGACAGCTCAATCTGACATACAGAGATCTCTCACGAATATTTACGGTGAAGCACAAAAATCTGTTTCGGGACAACAACTTCCCCAAATATTACTTCTCTCTCATTAGAGGTTGATCTTGACACAAAAACCAAACAAAACGGAAAAGGAGCGGTTATTACCTAAGTAATAACTTCCAAGACTCAAAGAAACAAAAACAAACTGAAAGCAAAAGTAAACTGGGTTGTCTCCCAAAAAGCTCTTTCTTTATAGCCATTAAGATGGGCACGATAATTTTGAAAATGCTCACATAGGAATATGAATTGAAGTGAACGAGAGCATTAAGAAGCAAAAATACACACATTTAAGTCTAACCCACTTCCTATGCAAGGGAATTTTGTAAGCAAACAAGTTGTTGAAACCAAAAACTACTAGCATAGGAAAGCAAAAGAAGTGCAACATAAAAACTTTCAGCATAAAACGAGGAAACTTGATATTATTGAGATGCATAAGAACACTTTTCCCTCTCTCATAGTAGCTTTCAGTATCATGCATAAACTTAACAATATAACTATCACAAGGACCATCGTAACAATGATCACTTATTCTAACAGAAAACACAGGAATACTAGCTCTCATAACACTACTTTGTGAAACAATATTAGAGGTATCCTTACAAAGGATAGGGTGTCCCTCTTCTTCATATTTAGTAACAAAGTCTTTCACATTTGCTACTATGGGTTCATCAACCATTTGTTTATCAAGTTCAATAGCTTTATGTGTACTTTCATTAAACATACTAGCTATCATAGAATGTTCCTTTATCTTAACTGGGAAAGGCATTTTCTCAATATAAGGTTCAGGTAAAACATGATTAGCAGTATAAACTTCAGTATTTCTTGCAGGAACACTTTTAGCAACATCTTTATAAGGTTCATGATACTTATTCCATTTCTTTTTAGGCACTTCAATATAGGAAGCAAAAGCCTTAAAATAAGAAGCAATGGCTTGATAGTCTAGACCATAAGCATTTTTAATATTTTGAAAGTCATAAGTTCCAATAAAAGATTCAATGCATTCATAATCATAGTTTATACCTGACTTTCTACCTTTGTCATTCTCCCAAGCTTCCACATTGTCTGGAATATGGTCTAGAAGATCCCATTTAGCTTCTTCTTCCATGCGAGTGAATGATCCAGCACAAGAAGCATCCAATAAATCCTTATCATGAAGAGAAAGCCTTGCATAAAAGTTGTTGATAATAATATTGTTGGGGAGCTCATGAGTGGGACATTTGAGCATTAGTAACTTCAATCTCCCCTAAGCTTGAGCTGTACTCTCTCCATCAAGAGGCCAAAAGTTGTATATTTGATTCCGATCTTTATGAATCTCACTAGGAGGATAAAACTTTGAATAAAAGAGAGGTACTATTTCCTCCCATTCCAGAGCTTGCTTTCAGTCATAATGAGAATAACTTCTTCTTAGCTTGATCTATAGTGATACCTGCACACTTGAACAACCCGCATAATTCGTGTATAAAGAGTAAATGATCACCGGGATGGACTGTTCTATCCCCAACATAGTAGTTATCCATAACACGACCAATAATTCTTGTAGGTATTTTAAAAGTATCAATCTCAGCAGGTGGTGGTTCATCTACTACCTTAGCAGTGGTAGTAGCATTACCAAATAAGAAACTAAGTGAATTATCCATAACGAAAATAAAGCAACTAACAGAAGTAAACAATACTCACAGTAGAAGTTTCCTTTACCAGTTCCACTTTCCAATAGCGCTTCACTCCCCGGCAATGGCGCCAGAAAATAGTCTTGATGACCCACAAGTATAAGGGGTGTATCGCAGTATTTTCGATAAATAAGAGTGTCGAACCCAACGAGGAGCAGAAGGTGCTGGCTAGTGGTATGGATCAGGAATTCTCTGCAAATACTTAGCAAACTGATTTTTAGGGGTTTTTGATAATGCAAGTAAATAAAGTACGAGTAAATAAAAGATAGTAGGAATAAATGCAGCAAGTGGCCCAATCCTTTATTCAGCAAAGGACAAGCCAGTTGTATTACTTCAGATGACCAAACGTTTTCGAGGATACACGGGAATTCTATCAAGTGCTTTCACTTCATATAGTTGATTAATCTTCTTTAGCTTGCTAAATGTTGTGTGGGTGAACCTGTGCTAATGTACCGACCTTCCTAGGACTAATACATACTTGTGATTATACCCCTTGCAAACATCCATAAGTACAAGAAAGTAATTAAGGTAGAAACCTAACCATAACTTTAAACTCTAAGACCCTTACGTCCCTTGTGCAATGGTTTCCTAACAGGGTTCAGGTTTCTGTCACTCCGGCAACCCCTACGATTAGTAGCCAAATACACAATGCATTCCCCTAGGCTCATATAGGTGAAGTGTCATGTAGTCGATGTTCACATGACACCACTAGAAGAAGTACACCACAACTTAAATATCAAACTATTAAATCTTTCTCAATAGAACTCCACTACTAACAACATGACTTCTCCCATGTCCTCAAGAACAAAACGAACTACTCACAAGACATCATATGGATCATGATCAGAGATGGAATAATGATGTATAGCAATCTGAACATAAATGGTTCACTCAATAGCATCAACTACAAAGAGTAATCAACACCGGGAAAGTTTCCCCTAAGAACTATGCAAGATTCAACCCAATTGTTACAGCAATATGGAGATGGTGATGAGGGTGCTGATGGTGATGATGGTGGTGATGATGATGATCCCGATGAAGTCTAGCTTGATGGTGGTGTTGATGGCGATGATCTCCCCTCTCCGGGAAGGAATTACCCCGACAGAAATCTGTCTGCCGGAGAGATCTTTCTCTCTCGGTGTTTTCTGCCCCGCAGAGGCGGTGGAATCTTTATGAGGTTGCCCCTTGAGTCTTTGGGTTTCGGGAGGTATATACGCCAGATAGGAGAGACAGAGGTGGGCTAGGGCAGCCACACCACCTGGTGGCGCGGCCTAGGGTGGCCCGCGCCAGGGGGTGGTGTGGCCCCCCTGTGGCCCATCTCCACTCCTCCTTCTGGCTTCCTTCGTCTTCTGGAAAAATAGGATTTTCCGTATATTTTCCCGGATTTTCTGATCTTCGTGAATTTTGCCTCCAAAAAGCACCTTTTCCATCAGAATCCTGACTGCAGCGGTCCATGCTCCAAAAGTCATCAACCATGCAAAAACAGATGAAATAACATAAGTATCATCTCTTAATATGAAATATATCAATGAGTAACTGTGAATTATGATATAGAATAGTGATGCAAAATGGATGTATCAACTACAAGAACGAGCGCGATGCGACGAGCAAGAAGGTAGCAACACCGCTAGCTCTAGGTCATCGGAGGAGCACCAACAGCGAGTTTTGGCGGTGGCCGACAGCGGCACACGGCGCGGGCTCGAAGCAAAGAGAGAAGGAGGCAGGTAGTGATACATTGCAAATGTATCTATAATTTTTGATGTTCCATGCTTAGTTTTGTCCACTTTCTTGTGTTTTGTTCCAACTTTGGAGTATTTTTCATATGATTTCTTGGACTAACCTATTAACAAGAGCCACAGTGCCAGCTGCCTGTTTTCTGCTATTTTTTGTTCCAGGAAAGTCAGAAAATGAATATTCTCGGAATTGGACGGGACAAAAGCCAAAGTGCCTATTTTTCCGGAAGTCATCAGATGCCAGATTACGAGACGGAGAGGGGCTAGAGGCTGGCCACACCACCTGGCCGCGCAGCCAGGCTTGGCCCACGCCAGGGGGTGGTGTGGTGTCCCCTGGCACCCCCTCGGCCTCCCCTTCTGCCTATATATTACCCTCGGGACGAAAACCCTAAGTGCCCAATCAAAAATCCACGAAAGAGTCTGTAGCCGCCGTCATCTCCATCCCTAGATCGGGAGGGATCTGAAGCTATTCCCAGCACCCTGCCGGAGAGGGGAATTCACCCTGGGGGGCTTCTTCATCACCATGCAAGCCTCCGGTGTGATGCATGAGTAGTCCATCCTTGGACTACGGATCCATGTAGTAGCTAGATGGCTGGTTCTCCTCCTTTGTGCTTTCATGTCTAGATCTTGTGAGCTCCGTTCATGATCAAGATCATCTATTTGTAATTCTGCATGTTGTGTTTGCGAGGATCCGATGGATATTGAGATGCTATTTCAGATTGATTATTGATTCTATCATGTCTTTGTTATTTGTGATCTTGCATGCTTTCCGTTGTTAGTAGCTATCTTGGCCAAGTAGATGCTAGCAACTCCAAGAGATAGTATTTATGCTCGATAGTGGGTTCATGCCTCTGGTAATCTGGGGAAGTTACAGAAATCTCTAAGGTACTAGATGTGCTGTTGCTACTAGGGAGAAAACAACAATCCTTTGTTCATAGAACAATCGTATTGTTTACTTTACACGCAGTTCATAAAGCAATAATCTGTATCTTGCAACTTAATCCTGGAGGGGTGGATGATAACCTGAAGGTGGATTATTAGTCATAGATGCAGTTGGATGGCGGTCTATGTATAATGTTGTAATGCCCAATCAAGTTCCAAAGGATTCAAGATGATTAGTATATGCATGTATTGCTTTCTCGATGTTTTTCAATTGCCCCGCTGTAATTTGTTCACCCAGCATGTTATCTATCTAAGGAGAGCCACCTCTAGTCAACTATGGATCCCGGTCCTTTTCTTTACATACAATCTACAAACTTTTACTGCTTTGTGTTTACTTTCTGCAAACTTTTACTTCTTTCCATTCGATACGTTTAATCCTTTGTTTTCAGCAAAACACGGTGAGATTGACAACCTCATCGCAAGTTGGGGACTAAGTTCTGTGGTTGTTTTGTGCAGGTCTCCACGTTGCTACTAGCACCGGTAGTGCGCCCTGCCAAGGCTCAGCTAGCAACACCTTTGGGGTGTTTCCTTGCTCCTACTGGTTCGATTAAACCTTTGTTTCATACTAAGGGAAACTTGCTGCTGTGCTCATCATACCTTCCTCTTGGGGTTCCCAACGAGCTCTACATCAACACCGCTCCAGCATTTTTCTGGCGCCGTTGCTGGGGAACGAAGAAAAAGAAGCTCCCACGTCAACTACACGCCATCAAAGATTTTTCTAGCGCCGTTGCCGGGGAGTCAAGGACATCTTCACAAGGGGAGTCCCTCATAACCAATCTCTTTACTTTGTTATTTTTGTTTTGCTTAGTTTCTTTTTGCTTTGTTTGCTTGTTTTGTTACCAAAAACACACAAAAAATTAGTTCTACAAGTTTGCTTTCTTATTTGAAAACACAAAAGAATGACTACTCTTGAAAACACTAAGTTGTGTGACTTCACTAGCACCAACAACAATGATTTTATGAGCACACCTGTGCCCGAAGACACTTTCTTTGAGATAAACCCTGCTTTACTCAATCTTGTTATGAGAGAACAATTTTTTGGTATTGGTAATGAAGATGCTGCTTCCCATCTATATAACTTTGTTGAACTTTGTGAGATGCAAAAGCATAGGGATTTAGATGGTGATATTATTAAGCTGAAATTGTTTCCTTTCTCTTTGAGAGGAAAAGCTAAAGAATGGTTGAATTCCTTAACTAGGAATAGTATTGATCCTTGGACTAAGTGCAAAGATGCTTTTATTGGAAAATACTATCCTCCTGCTAAGATTATATCTATGAGAAGTGAAATAATGAAGTTTAAACAACTTGATAATGAACATGTTGCTCAAGCTTGGGAAAGAATGAAATCTTTGGTTAAGAATTGTCCCACTCATGGACTGACTACTTGGATGATCATCCTAACTTTTTATGCAGGATTGAACTACTCTTCAAGGAACCTATTGGACTCTGCTGCTGGAGGTACCTTTATGACCATTACTTTGGGTGCGGCAACAAAACTTCTGGACAATATGATGGTTAATTATTCTGAATGGCATACTGAGAGAGCTCCACAAGGTAAGAAGGTAAATTCTGTTGAGGAAACCTCCTCCTTGAGTGATAAGATTGATATTATTATGTCTATGCTTGTTAATGGGAAAGCCCATATTGATCCGAATAATGTTGATGTGAACTTCATAAGAAACAACAACTTTGGCAATAATGCTTATAGGAGTAATTTTGGTAACAACAATTATAAGCCATATCCTCCCAACAATGGTAATTCTTATGGAAATTCTTACAACAATAATAGGAGTGCTCCCTCTGAACTTGAAGTTATGCTTAAAGAGTTTATTAGTAAACAAACTGCTTTCAATAAAACTATTGAGGAAAAACTCTCTAATGCTGGAAGAAATATAGCATCTTTGGCTGAAGCTCAATCTTCTTTGAATAAAATGGCTGCTAAACCTGAAACTAATGATAATCCCTTTGCAGCTACTAATGCTATACAAGTAAGAATTGATGAAAATGTTAGACTATTAGCTGAATTACATGCTAAGTGGGAAAGAGAAGATGAAATTGCTAGAAACATTAGTGTTTCTACTATCACCACCACTAGTGTTGAGGCTAGTAATAGTTCTACTACTTTAGATGATAAATTTGATTTTGATCTTGATGGTTGCAATATCTCTGAAGTTATTAAGTTCCTACAAAAGCTTGCTAAAAGTCCTAATGCTAGTGCTATGAACATGGCCTTTACCAAACACATTACTGATGCTCTCATAAAGATTAAAGAAGAAAAGATGAAACATAAAGCTTCTATTCCTATAAAACAAGAAGATGGTTGGGAACCCATCATTAATATGAAAGTGAATGACTTTGATTTCAAAGCTTTATGTGATCTTGATAGTAGTGTTTCTATTATGCCTAGAAGGATTTATGATATGCTTGATTTACCTCCTCTTGAAGATTGTTATTTGAATGTCCCACTTGATGATAATGCTAAAAAGAAACTCATGGGGAGTCTTAATGATATTCTTGTTATGGTTAACAATGCCTATGTCCCTGTTGATTTCTATGTTTTGGATGTTGAATACAATGCTTCTTGTCCTATTACTTTGGGAAGACCTTTTCTTATAACTGTTGGTGCCTTCATTGATATGAAAGAAGGCACCATTAAATATCAACTCCCACTCAAGAAAGGTATTGAACACTTCCCTAAGAAGAGAGAGAAGATTTCTTTTGCTTCTCCTGTGAAAACAAAATTTGGTCTTAATGCTTCTTCATTTGAGAACACATGATTCTTTCTTGCATCTTATGCCCAACTTAAAGGCGTTAAAGAAAAGTACTTATTAGGAGATAACCCAAAAGTTTTAGATGAGTCTTGGAAGTTATTACTTATGTAATAACCTCTACTTATCCTTTTTATTTGCCTTTTGTGCCAAGAGTAACCTCTAATGAGAGAGAAGTAATGATTGGGAAAGTTGCTGTCCTGAAACAGATTTCTGTGCTTCACCGTAAAAATTCGTGTAAAATATCTGAACGTCTTTTTGAGGCATGAATTTTTGTGCTTCTGCCCCAGGTTGTTATCTAACTTTCGTTAGTTCAACACTTTGTGATTTGAGCAACATAAGGTATTCGAAAAAATTCGTCTTTACCTGCTGGTCTGTTTTGACAGATTTCTGCCATTTTCTGCATTTGCTTCTTGTTGGTTCCTTTTTGAGTTCTTTTGGAGAATTGAGCTTTTTGAGGGAAGTGATACAGTAGCTAGTGTTATAATGGAAGTTTATTTGGTGTTATAACTGAATCTTAAGACTTATTTATCTTGAGTGCACTAATGTTGCTAATAAAGATTGTGTGAAGTTTTGTATGAAGGAAAAATTTCAGGTGTATGGAAGGAATGAGTAATGAGATGAAGGATGGACTAAATCTTAAGATTAGGGATGCCACGCGTGTCACCCCAAGAAACATACAAGAAGTAGAAGCGTCAAAGCTCGGGGATGCCCAAGGCATCCCCTTCTTCATCAATAAAAATCCCAGGTTTCTTCCAAACGCTTCATTTTTATTGTTTCATGCACAGTTGTGTTGTTCTTGGAGCGTCTTCTTTTTAGTTTTCATTTGGTTTTTTTGTTTTCTTGGTTTGCTTAGTTTTCTGAATAAATTGGTTGGACCCCCTCTTTCATACATTGGTTTGCAAATAGTTTGGTTTGGTTTGGAAAAGAGTAGGAAAGTTCATGCTTATGTGGTAAAAAGTGCTCGTTTTTGACTATGGCCTATGCTTTGTCATGCCATGCTTGATATTGTTTTGGATTTATGATTAATATTATTTTCTGTATCATGACTTGTTATAAACAATTGAGATTTCTTAATGTGCCTTGGATGAATCATGCGTTGTTTTAGCATATTAAAGCATAGTATTGTGGTATTCTCCTTTGATGCTTTATTTGGGTTGACTTGGAGCATGCTCATACCATGTTATGACTATCTCAAGTCACCATAGACTTTATGATCCTTTAGTTTTCAACTTGCAGCATCACTTTATACTTTGATCAATGATGTTTTGTCGCTCTGCATGATTATGGCCATTATTGCTCTCTTAGTTTGTCGCTCCCAGTCTTTTGCTAGCCTCCACAACAAAGTATGAGTTCCACTCATGCATACAACTCCCTAAACCAAGTTATTCCAAAGATTCCACCATACCTACCTACTAGCTTATGCTATTCCAAGTATATTCATGCTTTTGTTTACCTTCCAAATTAAATTTGTTATGAGAAAACTAGTGATTAAAGCTCCCACGAACTTGATGGCATCCTTTACTTTTTTTGCATCTAATAAACTTGAACCATTGGGACCTTCTTTGTTGATTATATGCTTGCGCTTTATAAGTTGAAATTATCATAACCATGTTTCATGGGGAACGCTCTCAACATTGCACTTGTACTTTGTACCCCGTTGATATCATGTTCTTTTGCTTACGGATCCCGACGATGTGAAATAAAAGTGGAACTTGTAAGATCATGGAGTTTGTATGTGTGTTAGAGAAATGTCTGGGCCGCTAGCCTAAGCCATGCCTAATCATGGTGGAAACTTGCAGCATCACCATAATGAGCACTCTATGAAGCATCCTCAATAAAAACCTATGCAAATAGCAAATAAAAAGATCACTGAGATGCTCATTGTCTGCTTGCCTTGTCATTTTGATTATGGGAAAGCTCCCGTATCATGTGTAAGGGTTACCCCGTTAGCGGTTCTTAATGATACACATGTACTTACAATGACAAGAGCTTGCTCGTGACTAAAGTTGAGTAGCATGAGGTTCGGTCTTCGTAAGTAAGGGGCATGAGATTTCGGTTTATAACTTGTCAAGCATATCCTCTTAGTTGTGTCACTTTAACCTTAATCACCTTAAAGATGCTTATGATAGGGGCAATGAGAGCTGAAAGCTATAAGTACCATAATTTTTGGAAGCTCTTTATGAGACTTGAATCCCTACTTCCTTCCATAAAGGCCTTTCTTCCCATTATATTGAGTCTCCACCTTCTACCTTTATGCACCTACTTTGAGAGCATAGTGGCCATTCTTAGTTCTATGTGCATTGTCCCAAGACTAGTTGATTGATGCATAACTTGATATTGCTTGTTTTAAAATATTTGTATCTAGTCACTCATATGAACTTTGAAGGTGTCCTATGCATTTATATTTGCTACTCTGTGAGGGACAAGCTGAATACTATTATGCTATGTTTTCTTCATGTGAAACAAACGAACGTCTTGCAAAGCATTGTTATTCATGAATCTTTTGTTTGTGCCTTTTCATGTTGCATCATAGTTTCTTTGTCTTATTGCTAGAACCTTGTCTTTCATGTTATGATTGAAGTATTATGATCCCAGCTTTGAATGTTTTACAAATACTTTGATCAAGTCTTTGATGGTGCATGTCACCTCAAAAATTATTCTTTCTTTTATCACTTACCTACTCGAGGACGAGCAGGAGTTAAGCTTCGGGATATTGATACATTGCAAATGTATCTATAATTTTTGATGTTCCATGCTTAGTTTTGTCCACTTTCTTGTGTTTTGTTCCAACTTTGGAGTACTTTTCATATGATTTCTTGGACTAACCTATTAACAAGAGCCACAGTGCCAGCTGCCTGTTTTTTGCTGTTTTTGGTTCCAGGAAAGTCAGAAAATGAATATTCTCGGAATTGGACGGGACAAAAGCCAAAGTGCCTATTTTTCCGGAAGTCATCAGATGCCAGAATACGAGACGGAGAGGGGCCAAAAGCCGGCCACACCACCTGGCCGCGCGGCCAGTTTTGGCTTGCGCCAGGGGTGGTGTGGTGGCCCCTGGCACCCCCTTGGCCTCCCCTTCCGGCTATTTATTACCCTCGGGACGAAAACCCTAAGTACCCGATCAAAAATCCCCGAAAGAGTCTGTAGCCGTCGTCATCTCCATCCCTAGATCGGGAGGGATCTGAAGCTCTTCCCGGCACCCTGCCGGAGAGGGGAATTCACCCTGGAGGCCTTCTTCATCACCATGCAAGCCTCCCGTGTGATGCGTGAGTAGTTCATCCTTGGACTACGGATCCATGTAGTTGCTAGATGGCTGGTTCTCCTCCTTTGTGCTTTCATGTCTAGATCTTGTGAGCTCCGTTCATAATCAAGATCATCTATTTGTAATTCTGCATGTTGTGTTTGCGGGGATCCGAAGGATATTGAGATGCTATTTCAGATTGATTATTGATTCTATCGTGTCTTTGTTATTTGTGATCTTGCATGCTTTCCGTTGTTAGTAGCTATCTTGGCCAAGTAGATGCTAGCAACTCCAAGAGTTAGTATTTATGCTCGATAGTGGGTTCATGCCTCTGGTAATCTGGGGAAGTGACATAAATATCTAAGGTACTAGATGTGTTGTTGCTACTAGGGAGAAAACAACAATCCTTTGTTCATAGAACAATCGTATTGTTTACTTTACACGCAGTTCGTAAAGAAATAATCTGTTGCTTGCAACTTAATCCTGGAGGGGGTTCGGATGATAACCTGAAGGTGGACTATTAGTCATAGATGCAGTTGGATGGCGGTCTATGTATAATGTTGTAATGCCCAATCAAGTTCCAAAGGAGTCAAGATGATTAGTATATGCATGTATTGCTTTCTCGATGTTTGTCAATTGCCCTGCTGTAATTTGTTCACCCAGCATGTTATCTATCTAAGGAGAGCCACCTCTAGTCAACTATGGATCCCGGTCCTTTTCTTTACATACAATCTACAAACTTTTACTGCTTTGTGTTTACTTTCTGCAAACTTTTACTTCTTTCCATTCGATACGTTTAATCCTTTGTTTTCAGCAAAACATGGTGAGATTGACAACCTCATCGCAAGTTGGGGACTAAGTTCTGTGGTTGTGTTGTGCAGGTCTCCACGTTGCTACTAGCACGGGTAGTGCGCCCTGCCAAGGCTCAGCTAGCAACACCTTTGGGGTGTTTCCTTGCTCCTACTGGTTCGATTAAACCTGGGTTTCATACTGAGGGAAACTTGCTGCTGTGCTCATCATACCTTCCTCTTGGGGTTCCCAACGAGCTCTACATCAACACCGCTCCAGCATTTTTCTGGCGCCATACACAGAGCCATCAGGTAGATGGTCCACGAGGACCGTGAGCTCGCCAGAAGCGGGATGGAGGGTTCGGCGAGGTCGGAGGAGGTCAGATGGTGCGGGAATTGATGGTGGAGGTGGCGGCCAGACTTCGGGTAGACGAGCACGTCGAGCTCAATTCCAACGAGGAGGCGGCTCCCCTGATTGCTTAGATTGAATAGAACGACGACGGTGACACGGCGCTTCTCCTAGGATACTCGACGGATCTCGGGACGGTCAGGAACGACGTTGCTCGACGGAGCCCGAGCGTAGGGTTTCGGCCGAAGGGGGAAATGGAAGAGGGAGGTCGCTAGGGAGAGCGAGAGAGGATGAGGATGGGAGAGAGCCTCAGGGCGATCTTATCCTCAGTTCCAGGGTGACGGGGTGGGGATCTTGGCGCTGAGGTGATCAATGGCAGCGCTGGTGACACCCAGCTTCTTCCTCTCCGCGAGGAAGATGACATCAAAGGGGTATCTGGGCTGGGCCTTGACGGGCTGCTGATGGGCAGTTGCGGGTGCTCTGCGCGGCAGGTAGAGGGAGGAGAGAGTAAAAGGACCGGCCTGGAGCTGCTGGCTCTCTATTTTTTTAGCAAAACATTTTTCCAAAACTGTTTTGTCTTTTCTCTTTTGTATTTCCAATTCAAATCTATTTTGAATACTTTTAAAATACTAGAGACATTTATAAAATATATATAAGATATTATGGGGCCCTTTTATTTAGTTTGGGCTCCAACAATTTTTGGTTTTCAAAATTCAAAACCATTTTGAATTGCTTTTAGAGAGATAGGGAAAATAGCTAGGGTTTAGGGTTTTGCAGTATTTCTTTGCATGCAATTTTAAAAGATGATGCTCATGCAATCCACATTAAACCCTAATTAGACATTAGCTAAAACTGGGGTGTTACACTAATGAACACTAGAGGAATCCAGGGAGGGATAGTGTGGTGATTCCACACACATATGTTTATATTTCACTCTATCAATGGTGGATTACAAGGGCTCCCTGAGCATTTCATGAGAAGGAGACTAGTTCTCTTACCCCCCCCCACTACAATGCTCTAGAGTTCTACCAAGACAGAATGATGGATCCCCTTCTATGGAGCTCCTGGTACTCCATATATAGGTGAGTCCAGGTTACAAAGTTAGGGCATACGTGGAGGCATATTCCCTGAATATGCCCCCTGGTTAAAGCTAGATGCTTTTTTATTCACTTTAACGGTTCGTCCGGACTATGGGCGTAACCCTATGTGTGCTCCTTGCCTTTAAGCGTCACCAGACGCAGGCTACGTCAGCCGACATAGCCCGCGTCACCCTTGTCGGCCACGCCCTGCTGGTCCTTCCCTCTGCTTGCTTCGCTCATGCCACAGCGGACAGAGGCCACCTTTTGACCAACGGGAGATTCCTTCCCTTGGAAGCCAAGTGGTAACCCGGCTAGCACTCGGCTAACCCGGCTACGAGGGTACCTGCACATCTTGCAGACAAATATGGCCGACATATATTTTATGCCGACCGGATTAGTGTTAGGAAAATGCCCACCGGGCCGAGTTACCCCATAAGTCGGCCTGCCTTGAGGTGACCCGACCAGCACTTGCTTTGACCGCGCCGTACCTCGGCTAACTCGGCCTTTATACCCCGGCGTAACCCTACCCGGGGGTATCCCCCCAACAAAAGGGGAGTTGTCGGGGCTCACAACGGATGAGCAGGAGGGGTCAACAGGGCCAGACGAGATCGACATCATTGACTTCTTCGTCAACAGCAGTCGGCCAGCGACCAAGCCAGGGCGGGGCTAGGGCAAGTTGTGGGGCGCAAGCAGGTGCACGGAAGTGTGGAGAAGTAGGGGACCTGAGAGGGAGGTTGAGTGTAACATCCCAAAACTTTAATCAAGGTTATCAAGATCCAAATCACCCAATCTAGGGTTAACAAAAACTTTTTATCTTTAAAACAATTAGGAATGCATATGTGTGTTGCATTAATATAGAATTGTTTTGAATTGCCATGTTTGTTTATGCCAATGGTTGTAAAATGATTCAAAGATGAATTCCACATCATCTAGATCATTCCCAAGCAAGATCCAAAGAAAAAGAAATCAAATAAGATTAATAAAGGCAAATGGTCACTTTTGCCATTTTAATCCACTAGGCCACTTTAGGTGTTCCTAGAAGTCAAATTCAAACAGAAACAATTCTAACTCTTTGCACCCCTTGCTAGTACAAGTAAAGATGTACCAAGGCCCACTTTGAAATCTTACAAAAACTTTTGAACACTAATTTTAAATGGCATTTGAAAATGGAATCCATTTCATATGCATAGATCACACTTTTTCAAAAACCACTCAAATGAGTTCACCTTGAAAATCCTAAGCAACCACAGATTCTTGAGCATATGACTAACACATCCACCAAAAATCGTTTCAAAATTCAATTAAAATTTTCTTGCGGCCATTTTGTCGAACAGTTGGCAGGCAGAGAAATTGTGGCCTAACTAATACTGTTGCAAATTGAATTCGTGTCCCCCATTTAACCCCCTCATCTCTCCTATGTCTCCTCTTAGCCTAACTAACCCCCAGATAACCCCCTTCCTACCCCGCAGCCCTAGTACCGCGCCGCCCGTTCTTGGTCACCGCCGGTTGATCGTGGGCAATGCGCCAGAGACAGCGCCACACCAATCCAGCATGTCCCCTAGCTCCGCCGCACCCTACCGTGATCCCCTGTACACCCCACGGACGCAGCCAGCTCCTGGACCACCGTAGACAGCTCGCGCCCACCGCCTATGCGCCATGCACGGAGCATGCTAGAGCATCGTCCCCGGCAGGCCTGCACAAGCCGCGCCTCGATCCCAGCTTGTGCGTGCAGCATTGCCTTAACCCCAGCACACCCCCAGACACGCCCTTTTCCTGCCGCGCGACCAGCAGCCGCCATGAACCGCGTCGAGCACCGCCTCTGCCGCTTAGAGCGCCAGCCTTTCCCGACCGCAAGCCACTGCCCCTAGCTGCGCCATTGTGCCATAGCTGACCGCCAGGAGGCAAGCCACTGTCCGCCTACCCTGCCCATGCCTTTAGCGCCCTATACCACCGACACCGACGAGCTCACCGTCGCCCTCACGGTGTCCTCGTTGAGCCTATATAAGGAGCCCTCCCCAGAACCATTTCCACACACCACTCAACTCCCCACCTCCCACTGAGTCCCTCACACTATCCCCGGAGCCACTCGAGCCACCGTTCGCCAGAATTTCCAACGGAGTCGCCACAGCAGAGGAGGAAGAGCCCCGTCAATTTCGTCCAGCCCAGGAGCCGCCGCGACCTCGCCTGAGTCCGCCGTCGTCTCCTCGTTCAATCGCCCCCATCACCATGTTAGCTGGAGCCCTGGTAAGCCCCCACTAGACCCCCACCGAGCCGCTAGGGTTCCGTCTCGCCGGCGACCAGTCCGTCATCGATGATGAACCAGAGTCGTTGATCTAGGTTCTAATCGCACGGTCCACATCGCCTCGTACTGCTTCGCTTTGAGTTCTGCCGCTAACATGTGGACCCCGCTTGTCAGCTTCCCTCTGTGCTGTGGAGTGTAACTGGGCCGGCCCATTTTCTTTCCCGCGCTAGCCCTAGAATTCAACTAAAGATTTTCTAATTTAGACTTAATCTAGTTTCTGTCCACTAGTTTAAAAATCAATCTAGAAAGATTTCCTAAACCAAAATGAATGACTCAAATTTTGTTAGAAAGATAATTTAAATATCTATCCAAGCCCATTGGATTTAAATCAATTCGAGTTATAGATCATCTATAGCAAAAATAACAAAACAGAGACTTTTCTACATTCGAACATTTTTCAAAAATCAAGAATAATAGCTTTTGAGTTGATTCCAACTCTCAAAAATCACATTTGAATATACCTATCTGAATATGTAATAATATTTAGGTTTGGATGCTGTGACTTTGGACTAGTACCAAAATAATGCTATATAGGCATTTCTAGTCACTTTAAATCATTTAAATATTAATCTTAGACTTTATAAAATGTGATCCAACAGTTAAATCACATTCCCATGTATTAGAATATGTGGTGATGACATGTGTCCACATGACCCCATATTTTAAGTGGAGAATATTAAATGTTAATTAATTTCAGTGAGTAGAAATTACTTTTCTCAAATAAAATAAGTGAAACTAGTTCATTAAAATCTTGTGATGAATGTGATGATACTAGATCATCAAATGTGTGCCTTAGTGTACTAAATAGACTAGTTAAGTATTGTTTGGTGATTGTGTATTTCGTATATATTAGTATTGACCAAGTCTACGAGGAGGAGGAGTTCTATCCCGAAGAAGACGAAGAGAATTTCAACCACTACACCAACCAAGGCAAGCTATTATTGACAAGCTAAAAACTTGCAAGCCATCATTAACAATGCAAGCTAGATAACCTAAGCAAGATGCATTAGGCATGCTTTGGTTATACCTTTTTGATTTATACCCATCCCAAGTTTTCTTACAAGCTTTACTTTCTTTTACTTTACCAAAGTTTCTTACCTTGTATATAGATATCATAAAGAGTATAGAACTTGGCCTATCTAGTTAAACTTAGATGTCATTCTATGGCATGAGATTGAGATTAGCATCCCACATTAGTGAACACTCTTAACTTAGTGATTAGAGCTAACCCAACAACTTGATCACTTTAGATGGGAATACTTGGTGAAAATGACTTATGAAAACCTTGGAATGATGTTTCATTCTATTGAGATATTTTGACATGTGTTGAGAAACACAAATGGTTTATGATGATGAAAATGTTGAGGCATGAGCCTTAGCCCTTTATAAAAACTGATGGTTGGGTTCGGATGCGATACCATTCCAATTTTACCGTACAACCACAATACCTGAATTGGGTAAGGCTTAGTCGGAAGTTTATATTCATTAGTATTGGTTCCCTCGCGGGAGAGGTTTGAGCTGAGGCTACCTCTCAATGTTGTCCACCTATGCAATGCCCAGGATGGCCATGGCTGGGAAGCCAAGCTCATAGGAGAGATGCTTATACTAGAGTGTGTAAAGGAAAGGTTATGTTTGATTATCTGCATACTAAGTATGATGATTCAGGGTTATCGCTGACAGATGTATTGAATTTTGAGGTGAACGTGTACCACCTCTGCAGAGTATCAAACTATTCGAATAGCCGCGTGCGCGGTTATGGACAGTTGGAGTGGCCATACTGTTCCGTTGTCAGATGTTTTCAAAATGACTTGGGGAATGTTCGTTTGCGGTACCAAATTTGGTGGGTGAGTGCACCGCGGCACCCGAGTTGTCATCAATCACGCGGAGGGGACATAGTAGAATCGCCAATTGTCCAGAAGGTCCAAATGGGGGTGAATACAAATCTAACGGCCAAACGGTCGTTTGAACCAGACGACGGTTGAACTCAAATACCGCCGTTAGGTCAACTCTTCTTGGCCCGCCATGTCAGTATTCCCTGTTATCTTCTACGGTCGTGGACTAGCTTACCCCTGCGTGGACCAGATCCCTGAGTGGACCAGATCTATTTCTTTTCTTTGCTCTGGTCTTCTCCCCTGCTCCCCTCCCCATAACATTTGCTCAGCTCCGGCTGCTCATCTCAGATCGGAGCTTGCACTTGCTCTAATTTGCGTCCCCGCCATGTCCGGTCAACCTCCCACGCCTCTAATCGAAGCTCGCAGCCGTCGCCATTGCATCATCCGCCGTATCGGAGCTTCGCGTCCCCGAACTAATATCTCGCCTCTGGCTAGTCCTTCTCGCACGGCGGAGCGCGTCCCGTCGGGCGATCTAGGCCGGCGACCGGTCTCGGGAAGTTGCGTGCTGCCGCGCACCCCAGGCATGGTAGCCTTGGCACAGCAGTTCGACGACCACGCTCTCATGGCCACCGTGTTGGGCATCCGTCCCGCCATGTCGCCGTCAGAGTTGCTGTCGGCTTTCAGGTCTCGTTTTGGGATCAGACGAAATGAGGTCAAGATTGAGGTATGCGCGCCGCCATTCGATTTTTTCGTCCGGTTCGAGCACAGCTCAGATACCGAGCGCGTTCTGCATTCTTCCCATTCTTTCGAGTGATGCGGGGAGAAAATGAGCTTCATGCGTTGGCATAACGCCTGTGGGTCGGTCGATCGCTTGGGGCAGCTTCGTTTCTTCTGCAAACTCGGCTTTGACGACCTCCCATTGGATGCTTAGGAGACGGAGGCCCTCAAGCAGGTCGTCAGTAGCCTTGGCGGCGAGCTGGTGGAAATTGTACCACCGAGCGACAGATGGGTCATCGAGGTAAAGGGATGGCTGAAAGATCCTGACGCCGTTCCTAAGATATACGAGGTGCAGATTCCAAGCAGGACAGGGCGACAGCTTTGCTGGAAGCATCCGGTCATCATCCACCTAGAGGAGATTCTGAAATCGGTACATGGAATTTAGGGCCCCGAAGAGGCTTCCAGAAAGCGTCCTCGTCGCCTGCAGTGTTGGCCTGGAAGGATCGATGGCACAGGGCCACAACCGTTTCGCGACGGCGCACACAGTTTAGGTGGGGGAACCGGGCTTGGACGAGCTGGTGGTTCTGATTTCCCTCGAGTGAAGACAGAGCTCTAGTGAATTGTCGTGGTATGTGTGGCTAATGAATTTGTAGTATGGAGAGCGTAGCAGGAATTAGCATCGACTAAAAATGTGTAATAGTTTGAATTGATGTAGTACGTGTGTGTAATAGTTTGAAGTAGTATGTGTGTGTAATAGTTTGAATCGATGTAGTATGTGTGGGTAATGAATTTGATGTAGTTTGTGTGTAATAGTTTGAATCGATGTAGTTGAACACCGTGCTTTATAATTTCTATGAATAACCAAGGATAACCTCATGAAAATAGGGTGGTCTGGCAATGAGCAATGTCAATTCTGTGGATGCCAGGAAAATGTAGTCCATCTCCTCTTCAAGTACAAGGTAGCTACATTTGTAACACGTAGAACTGCAGGACCATTTTGCAGGCAACACAAGACAAAGGAAAAATGGTTTACAGCACAGACAGCAGACACAAAATCTGTAGTCTGGGATAAAAAGATGCCAGTTAACTGGATTGAACCACGACTAGTAATTGAAGGAAATAGATACTTGATAATATTTGCTTACAACAGTAGTACTTCCATACAAAAGGGTCTTATACCTACACAAAAGTAGGCTAAACTTCCTACTAGTTTATAGAACAATTCGTTAGCATTTCATCTACAGAAGACATTCTTCAGTCTGAACTTAACTATTCTACACTGAAGAAACTACAGATCTCCACCAGAAAAGTTGGCTGGCCAATTGCCTTGAGAGGACATAAGTTCTTTGATCATTTAACCCAAACTGATCTATTGCCTTCCCGCCAAACTATAAGAAATCTGCATCGTTCATGCATGAGCGATTTGCGTGCGCTAGTCCCGGTTCAGTTGGACCATCCGCGCCACCACAATGATTTCTTCGAAACTGAAATTCGGCATCTCCTTCTCGAGATCGTATGTCTGCGTGAACTCGAACCTGAATTCCGGGGCTGAGCTGATGCCCGCCGCCGGCTCCGGCTGTCGAACAATCCAGCATGCTGAGTGTAGACACTTGGTCGCCGCCACGGTACGGCCTCCGATGGTGCGTAGGATGGAGCGTCTTTGCCGCAGACGGCGTGCTCCCAGTCTCCCCTACTAAGGTAAGGTAGTCCGCACCGAAGCATGGACGCGAGAGTTCCTAAACCTTGGCGCTGCCCTGTTCGATGGTGTGTACCCTCGGCGGCATGCTCTTGTGAACAATTTGATACGTACCTTGTTCCCACTGCCTAGAGCATGCCGTAATGCCGCCGCGCGATTTCTCCACATCGCTCTCTTGGCCCTGCTTGCCGCATCTGGCGCCGACGACGCCACAGTCGCCGTCACGGCCGATTCGGCACATTCAGGGAAATCATCTGCCTGGAAGGGCAATGGGAGACTGGCCTTGAAGTACAGCTTCATGGCCTGCCTTAGAGGGGCTAAATACCCCAGTTTCAGCGGCTGTCGCGGCGGCGGGTGCTTAGGCGGGGCCATGTTACCCTAGTTGGTGCGGTGCGGAGGAGCTGCGCAAGGTGAACTATCGTTAGTCGGAGAAGGGGAGTGAAAATAACCATTTCCCGTTTTCTCAGAGGGTAATAATTCGACACTCGTTGCACTAACAGCTCAATCTTAATTTCCCTTCTCAGCATAAGAGTGCAAACGTATTAAAAAGGTCGGTCGTGGCTATCCACCTCATCGGGCAATGTACCAGGACAGGTAGGATGTAGCATCCTAATTGTCTAACAATTGCAATGCTACTAGCCTAGTCTAGATAATGGCTACTTCAATATATAATTGTTGCATCATAATTATATCATGCTCATGTCATCATGCCACCTTGCATTTGAGCATCATATGAAACCCTTTTTGATTTGGTTCTTCTCTCATATGCATTGTTAATTGTATTTGCCTCTTGATATTGTATTTGGTTCTTGATATATTGTTTAATGCCCAAGTTGAGTTGGGGGCATATCTCTTAGTAACTCCACCACCTTTCTTTCACCACCTTATAATTCCACCATCCAACTAAATATGAGCTTGGCACTTATTGGTTTTACCTCTAGCTCATGTGGGTTGGGATGGATCCAATTCTATTCCACATGCTCTCATCTTAGCATCATGTTGTTTTCACATCATTGTTATATGAGAGCCACATGGCCACCTTTGCATGCCTTGTGAGTGGAACCCTTTTTCCTAGCTTCCATATGGGTTAATAAGGAATGAAGCTCATGTTGGGATATTGTTTGGACTATTAATCATCTAGTGGCATATACACACTAGTCAGTCCCAAATATAATCCAATGTGATCATCTCCATATACTCCACTGGGAATTCTTTCTAAATTCTTTTGCTTGGCTTTATTCCACTTTTGGAAATGCAAATGAACAATGCCATGTTTAATATTATTGTTTTCACAAGAATCAACATGGTATTAAATATTTGCATGGGCCATGCAAGTACCCTTTTAGCTTGTCATTTGGATTTTATTTGGTTTTGGGTGGATCATCCCACTCTCTCCATCTCTCCCTCTTTTAGCTTGATCTTATCTTGTCCTTGCTTAAAACCCTAACCCTCATTCATCCCTCTTTTTCCTTGTCTAGTTCTTGCTTGCTCTTTTCTTGATCTTGCTTGAGCTTGACAAAACAACAAACCTCACCCCCATCTCTCTCCCATCTTTCCACTCTCTCTCTCTAAACCCTAAGCTAAACCTAAACTATACCCCTAGTACCCTACCACACCTTCCCTCTCTCGGCCTCCCTCTATCTTTCACCTAGCTGGCCCCACCTGGCCACCCCCTCTCCCTGCCCTAGCTACCAACCCGAGCCATACCCCCTCCACCCCAAGCAAAACCCTAACCCGACCCTAGAGCAATCTAACCCGAGCCTCCCCTCTCTTTTCTCTCTCTGCCCTAAGGCCCCCCCAGCTCGAACCACCCCGACCCTGGCCTGCCCTACCCCACCTGTAAGCCCCAGCTGCACCCCCTGCCTGCCCTGCCCCTGCCTGAGCACGTGTGGAAGAGAGAGTAAAAGGTGGCCGAAGCCACCTTTATCTCCACCTGCTCCCACACGGCACCCACGCCGCTCCCTCGCTTTACCCTCCCTCTCTCTCGCCTCTCTGGCCTTCCCCAGATCCACCCCGAACGCCTGCCTCTCCCCTCTTCTCCTCCACCGACGCCACCAACGACCGACGCCGGCCACCGTCTGTCCACCACCGATCCTTCGAACTAGCCGGTGGCGTGACGCTCTGGGTGGCGAGGAAGAACGAGGAGGTGCCCCTGCTTCGTCCTGTACCCGCCGTCGAGGAGGAGGAGCCTCGAACCTGCCGCAGCACCGCGTGGCCGACGCGAAACCCTAGCACGACCGGCGTCTGCCTCGTCGCCGATCGACCACTCCCCTGCCCGATCTGACCCTACCAGCAGCCTCACGGTGAGCAGCCGCACCTCCCAGACACCCTCCCTCCGTTCCTCGTTTCCTGTACGCGCCACACCACCCGACGAGGGCCTTCGGTGCATCGCGCTCGCCGTCGTCGAGGACCAACCTCTCGCGATATACGCCCTATCTGGCCACGCCTGCAGTTCCTAGCATCAAACCCCCTCAGCCGCAGCGGTAGCCGCTGCCTGCGCGCGCGCCCAGGTCACGAGATCGAGCCCCGCGCCGCGCCTGACGCGATCGACATTGATTTGTCGTCAGTTAGTTCAGAGGAAGAAGCACAGTACAGCCACGGTCGTTTTCTGCTTACACCCCTGCCTTTTTGCGTCCAGTAACCCGCGCTCCAATCGGTCCCACCTGTCTGTCCCCGCGGAAGCTTTGCAGATAGGCCCCCCTAGTTAAGCACCCTCAACCCGCACTCCCTCGCCGCGCCACATGGGCAGCCCCCCACCGTTCTCTGTCAAGTGGGCCTGCGAGCCAGCGGTCCCATCTGTCAGCGTCACGGGATGGGCACTGCCGCGGTAAGGAAAACCTTTTCTACCACGTTGTCGCCCAGTCAGCAGGAGGCCCACATGTCACTGTCTGCGGCTAGTTTTGCCTGTGTGAGAAAAGCCAGTCTGTTTTCTGTTTTAATTTCAAATCCTTTTCAAATTATTTCAAATTCAAATATAATTCTGTTTTTAAATAACTTTTCAAATATTAATCCAAATAATACAAATAACATATGTTTTCAAGTCAGAAAAAATATAAGGAATTCAAATATGCAATCCAAAATATATTTTGAACATTTAAAATTGCAAGTTGATTTAAATTACAATAAAAATGCCCCTTTGACTTCAATAATTAATAACTTTTGTTTTATAACTCCAAATTTAATAAGTAATATGTCTAAAATGATTAGCTCGACGAGACCTTTCTGTTTATGCATTCCATGGTTTGATTTGCAGCATGCATCATATAAATATAAAGAGTACAGCAACTTAATTGAGGTTAAAATAGGGCCAAAACTTAATAAAATGTTTAATCTTGTATCTCACACCTCACCCATGCCATGCTACCTTATTGCCATGCAAATTGTGCATCATTCATCATGGCATGATTGTTTGCTTGATGCATTTATTCATATGCTTGTGCTCTTTATTTATGTTGGCCCTTGTTTGTTTGGTTCTTCTTCAAATAGACGCTGAGCAGGGGATATATCAAGAGAACCAGGAGCACTACCCAGATCCATTCCTTGCTTCAACTGAGCTGCCAGGCAAGCACTACCACATGCTTGCATACATATAGTACCTATTGCCTCTATCTTATTCTTGCATCATTGAGTCGCGATTGCATTAAATTGAATCCCAAGTATTGCATAGCCTTTACATTTAAACCCCACCGAAGCTTGTTCCTCCATCCCATGAGCCATTACTACAGGAGTTGTTTGAGCCATGCGAGTCGTAGAACAGCATGTGTAGGGTATGTGGGTGTCTGATGGATAACGAGGTACTTACACAACTTAACCTGAGTAGTAATGGGATAACTAATGAAAGTGGCACCGGTGAGCAATATCCGTTATTTGGTTTTTATGCTCACTTGTGTCCCGTAAGACCCCGAGTACTTGATTCCTGTTCCAAGAATATTCGCGCTATCCACATCCGGGAGGCCTTATGGACCCCCTTGAGCCAGAGCTTGATTCATTCTTATTTCTTGGGGCCACAAACTAGTTTGAGGTTTTATTTACTATCCTGTACTTATGCCATGCTTTACTGCTTTATTTAAATTGTGCGAGGGACTGCACACTGTACTGTTTAGGATCGTGGCCCGATTTCGCTGTATCGACAAGCCCAGCCACACTTTCGGGTTCCCAGTCGTTTACAGCCGCCTCCACAACCTTAAGCCCGTTTCGGAGCCGGCCGGCTTCGTTGCGGGATCTACTTAAAGGGGTGGCCCCCTGAAATATTTCTGAATCCTGTAATTGCTTTGTCGTGACTGTCTCGTTGGGTTTTGATTTGGTTTTTCCGAGGCATATCGAGTGTGTGTTGGTATTTGTGCACCCCTGCAGGGTAAAACTTTCTGAAAGCCTTGTCCGCGGTTATGGACGACTTGGAGCACAGTTTCTCGATCATAGACAAGCATAACTAAAGTACCGCTTTTAATCTGACTAGACTAGGTACCTGACTAGTAAATAGAGCAACACTCATGGAATGGATGATAAAACTGCCAACGGATGGGGGTTGTTCGTCCGCTTCCTCGTCGGTAAGCGAGGAGGAGGATGGATCGGTTAAGATTACCTTTATAACTGTTATAACTGTTGTTATTAATTCACGGACATCCGTCTATCTCTGGTTAGGCGGATGGTTAGCGAGTATCTGTAGAATTGTTAGGGTTTATCTTTTGCTGCAATTGCGTCACCCCAGGTTGCATCCCCTTTAGAGGCATTAAGACTTGCTGAGTACCCCTAGGGTCTCACACGATAAATTATTGGTTCAGATGAACAGGTACACTCGCAAGATGGATACTGGGTGGAAGAGACGGACGATGTGGGCAACGATCATTCGGTGTAGAGATTCCGGGAACGGGGATCCGTGAGATCTGTGGGCGGGATGTGCTTATTTATGGGGCATCTTATGCCGATTTGCTTCTTATCCGTACTCGGATTTTGTCTTCCGCTTCCGCTTGATACTCTGTTGATTGATGTATGAGGAGATATCCTAAACTATCATATCTATCTAGGATATTTGGATCTTGCCGTATGGCGTTGCAATATTTCCTTTCTTTTAGATGGGATGACTCTGATGTACTGTTGTATGGTGGCTTGCATACATACTCATTTGTGTATGTAGTTGATCCCTTCGCCTGCCGATTACGCCTCCCGTTCTTGTCCCGATGTTTGGAAATGGTTGGGACGGCCAAAAGGTCTACCTGTGAGTGGCATTTGGGCCCCACCGTACTATTTCAACCATTTCTGAGCATCCAGGCTTGTAACTAGGAGCGTAATTCACTGAGGTAGTTACAATTGGTATCAGAGCCATCCCGCCCTTCAGGGTCTCAGCCAAATGGTCGTTGTCTGTCTAGCAAATATTTTGGTAGTTATGTATACTAGGGAAAAACAAAACGCGAGAGTAGGACTGCTTCCACTTTTCTTCTTACCCACCACCCACCCTTTTCTGGTAAGGAAGTGTAACGTTTTCAATCCTCTTCTTAAAATTCAAACTAGGATTCACGTGTTCTGGGTTTCCGTAGTACCATAGAAGTGTGTGTGTGTGTGTGTAAATCCTTGTCTATCTGTTGCATCCATTTTGTTATCACAATCTGCCTTTGGTTATCAACTGTTGGTACATTCCATACTGACAGGCTTTTGAAAAACCGACGCGATCTATCTGACTCCTTGTTAACCGGTGCCATCTTCTTAAGGGTGTCCTTCCTTCTAGCAACTTCACATTCTGTGCAAGTATCAGTTGCTAATCTCTGTCTGCTAAGTGTTTTTGCGCATCGATTGGTATTTTAATGCCGAAAAATGCAGAAAATTTTTCTTTGATCCATCTGTGTTTCCACACTCCTTGTCAGTCGTGTGAGAAACATTATCTATCTCTCTTTTATCAGCATGTCCATGCTAACTCATTCTTTTGTCACCGGCGCTCAATCCAGAGTTTCCCAAATCACTACGGAGGTCTATCATCTGTTATCATGCTGCACATCTTTTTCAACTCCCTATCTGCACAATTCTCCTGGATACGAGGGAATTGCATCTTTTTCGTCCCTGAGAGCTCATACCATAAGCAAAGCTCTATCATCGGTTCTTATCCGAGATCTCTTCATCTTTGTAACCGGTGTCCCAATCGGCCATGTGAACCAGGTGACATCTCGGCCACGTCCTTCTTCTAAATACATTGCTTCAATTCTGGAATCAGCAAGTCCATTGTTAATTCCATCTTCAATCAAATCCGGAGTTGTTCCTTGTTGGCAAGTTATCATCGTCGTTCCGCCGAAGTTTTTCCCAAGACTGCTAAATCTCTCTCAATCTTTTCAAGAACATGGAGTTCTTTCACCTCAGTCTCATCAAGTGATCTTTTGAAACCCTCTCGTTCTATCATCTATGCTCAATCCACCGGAGGCCAGGAAGACTTTTCAGATATTTTGTAATCCTTCTGTTCAAGTGGTGCTATCTTTTTCGTTATCTGTGGAATCTTGCAGTTATCCCTGCGATCTTCCTTCATATCTTTCCGGTGGCTGGTTACTTCTGATATGACGACAACATCATCACCCTTATCTATCTTGGATCCGGTGAATCGTTTGCATCTATCCTTGTTTTCTAACGGAGTTCCATGAGCTCTTCTTGTCAATACCTTCAGTCTGTTTCGGTAGTTGGGTTGCATGGTTTTCTTATTCATGTGCAGAGTAATGCTTTGAGTGCGGGATGGAGTAGCTACCATACCACTACTCTTATCATTCGCTCTCGTACATGGAATTGGAGAATTAATGTGATTTCACTCATTCCACAGAAGTTAGAAGTGGCCTTTATCCCTCGATACTTTTACTTCCGTCCTTGTCTTTCCGGAGTGCTCTCTCGAAGAAAGTAATCAATAATCTCTTGTTAGTGATCTCGTCCTTTTCTACACGGAGCAAAATCTTCAATTATCTGGTGGAAACAAACGCAAACTCTTTTCTGTCCTCATCTTTCTACCGGTGCTTTACATCCCCAAACAAGATGAAAGGAAACTATATCTCTCTTTGTTCATCAATTCTTTTCTGTGGTAAAGCTAGTTATGGTTGAGGCCGCCAGTCGCAAATCTATTGCGTTAGCCTCAAGGCTAAATAAAGCAATAAGTATCTCTACAATAAACCCCAGATCCTCCCTATTCTTTGTTTCTCGGGATTCCACCATGATCTAGCTTCACATCCGTCTCTGGAAGTTATATCCGCGCACCTCAATTGCGTGATCCTTCGGTTCTTAACGGCGCAACAAGAATCTAATCCGACGATGTCTAACTAAATCTTTCTGTCGATATCAAGGGACTCTATTGTTTGAAGGCAATATTGTTTCCGTACTTCTTTTCCCCAATCCGAGAGAAGGTACGATGCTATTGTCATAGTGCTTCAAAACCTCTCCAATCTAGCTCTTTCCTTCCGGCGAGACAAAGATTCATCCTCTCTAGTATCGGTAAATCTTTAATCTTAACGGCGTGTCTTTCTTTATCCACGATGCATCATCTTCCCCTTCCTTTCACAAGTGGTTCTATTCTTTTATCTTGTTTCTTGAGAAAACCGGAGCTATGTCTATCCATCCTTCTTGTCTCACGATAATCCTTCAACTCTTCTACCCGTCGTTTCTCTAGCAAAACGCAAGACTCGCAACAAGTCTAGCAAGTTTTGCAAGGTGTAGTGGTCACACCATTCAGTTCTTCATCACCTTGGGAACGTGAGGGTCACCTTCGTTCGAACACCCGCCTCTCCTTGTGTTGTTTTCTTTTCCTAGGAATCTCGGGGCGAGATTCTTGTTTAGTGGGGGAGAGTTGTAGCATCCCAATTGTCTAACAATTGCAATGCTACTAGCCTAGTCTAGATAATGGCTACTTCAATATATAATTGTTGCATCATAATTATATGATGCTCATGTCATCATGCCACCTTGCATTTGAGCATCATATGAAACCCTTTTTGATTTGGTTCTTCTCTCATATGCATTGTTAATTGTATTTGCCTCTTGATATTGTATTTGGTTCTTGATATATTGTTTAATGCCCAAGTTGAGTTGGGGGCATATCTCTTAGTAACTCCACCACCTTTCTTTCACCACCTTATAATTCCACCATCCAACTAAATATGAGCTTGGCACTTATTGGTTTTACCTCTAGCTCATGTGGGTTGGGATGGATCCAATTCTATTCCACATGCTCTCATCTTAGCATCATGTTGTTTTCACATCATTGTTATATGAGAGCCACATGGCCACCTTTGCATGCCTTGTGAGTGGAACCCTTTTTCCTAGCTTCCATATGGGTTAATAAGGAATGAAGCTCATGTTGGGATATTGTTTGGACTATTAATCATCTAGTGGCATATACACACTAGTCAGTCCCAAATATAATCCAATGTGATCATCTCCATATACTCCACTGGGAATTCTTTCTAAATTCTTTTGCTTGGCTTTATTCCACTTTTGGAAATGCAAATGAACAATGCCATGTTTAATATTATTGTTTTCACAAGAATCAACATGGTATTAAATATTTGCATGGGCCATGCAAGTACCCTTTTAGCTTGTCATTTGGATTTTATTTGGTTTTGGGTGGATCATCCCACTCTCTCCATCTCTCCCTCTTTTAGCTTGATCTTATCTTGTCCTTGCTTAAAACCCTAACCCTCATCCATCCCTCTTTTTCCTTGTCTAGTTCTTGCTTGCTCTTTGCTTGATCTTGCTTGAGCTTGACAAAACAACAAACCTCACCCCCATCTCTCTCCCATCTTTCCACTCTCTCTCTAAACCCTAAGCTAAACCTAAACTATACCCCTAGTACCCTACCACACCTTCCCTCTGTCGGCCTCCCTCTATCTTTCACCTAGCTGGCCCCACCTGGCCACCCCCTCTCCCTGCCCTAGCTACCAACCCGAGCCATACCCCCTCCACCCCAAGCAAAACCCTAACCCGACCCTAGAGCAATCTAACCCGAGCCTCCCCCTCTCTTTTCTCTCTCTGCCCTAAGGCCCCCCAGCCCGAACCACCCCGACCCTGGCCTGCCCTACCCCACCTGTAAGCCCCAGCTGCACCCCCTGCCTGCCCTGCCCCTGCCTGAGCACGTGTGGAAGAGAGAGTAAAAGGTGGCCGAAGCCACCTTTATCTCCACCTGCTCCCACACGGCACCCACACCGCTCCCTCGCTTTACCCTCCCTCTCTCTCGCCTCTCTGGCCTTCCCCAGATCCACCCCGAATGCCTGCCTCTCCCCTCTTCTCCTCCACCGACGCCACCAACAACCGACGCCGGCCACCGTCTGTCCACCACCGATCCTTCGAACCAGCCGGTGGCGTGACGCTCTGGGTGGCGAGGAAGAATGAGGAGGTGCCCCTGCTTCGTCCTGTACCCGCCGTCGAGGAGGAGGAGCCTCGAACCTGCCGTAGCACCGTGTGGCCGACGCGAAACCCTAGCACGACCGGCGTCTACCTCGTTGCCGATCGACCACTCCCCTGCCCGATCTGACCCTACCAGCAGCCTCACGGTGAGCAGCCGCACCTCCTAGACACCCTCCCTCCGTTCCTCGTTTCCTGTACGCACCACACCACCCGACGAGCGCCTTCGGTGCATCGCGCTCGCTGTCGTCGAGGACCAACCTCTCGCGATATACGCCCTATCTGGCCACGCCTGCAGTTCCTAGCATCAAACCCCCTCAGTCGCAGCGGTAGCCGCTGCCTGCGCGCGCGCCCAGGTCACGAGATCGAGCCCCGCGCCGCGCCTGACGCGATCGACATTGATTTGTCGTCAGTTAGTTCAGAGGAAGAAGCACAGTACAGCCACGGTCGTTTTCTGCTTACACCCCTGCCTTTTTGCGTCCAGTAACCCGCGCTCCAATCGGTCCCACCTGTCTGTCCCCGCGGAAGCTTTGCAGATAGGCCCCCCTAGTTAAGCACCCTCAACCCGCACTCCCTCGCCGCGCCACATGGGCAGCCCCCCACCGTTCTCTGTCAAGTGGGCCTGCGAGCCAGCGGTCCCATCTGTCAGCATCACGGGCTGGGCACTGCCGCGGTAAGGAAAACCTTTTCTACCACGTTGTCGCCCAGTCAGCAGGAGGCCCACATGTCACTGTCTGCGGCTAGTTTTGCCTGTGTGAGAAAAGCCAGTCTGTTTTCTGTTTTAATTTCAAATCCTTTTCAAATTATTTCAAATTCAAATATAATTCTGTTTTTAAATAACTTTTCAAATATTAATCCAAATAATACAAATAACATATGTTTTCAAGTCAGAAAAAATATAAGGAATTCAAATATGCAATCCAAAATATATTTTGAACATTTAAAATTGCAAGTTGATTTAAATTACAATAAAAATGCCCCTTTGACTTCAATAATTAATAACTTTTGTTTTATAACTCCAAATTTAATAAGTAATATGTCTAAAATGATTAGCTCGACAAGACCTTTCTGTTTATGCATTCCATGGTTTGATTTGCAGCATGCATCATATAAATATAAAGAGTACAGCAACTTAATTGAGGTTAAAATAGGGCCAAAACTTAATAAAATGTTTAATCTTGTATCTCACACCTCACCCATGCCATGCTACCTTATTGCCATGCAAATTGTGAATCATTCATCATGGCATGATTGTTTGCTTGATGCATTTATTCATATGCTTGTGCTCTTTATTTATGTTGGCCCTTTTTTGTTTGGTTCTTCTTCGAATAGACGCTGAGCAGGGGATATATCAAGAGAACCAGGAGCACTACCCAGATCCATTCCTTGCTTCAACTGAGCTGCCAGGCAAGCACTACCACATGCTTGCATACATATAATACCTATTGCCTCTATCTTATTCTTGCATCATTGAGTCGCGATTGCATTAAATTGAATCCCAAGTATTGCATAGCCTTTACATTTAAACCCCACCAAAGCTTGTTCCTCCATCCCATGAGCCATTACTACAGGAGTTGTTTGAGCCATGCGAGTCGTAGAACAGCATGTGTAGGGTATGTGGGTGTCTGATGGATAACGAGGTACTTACACAACTTAACCTGAGTAGTAATGGGATAACTAATGAAAGTGGCACCGGTGAGAAATATCCGTTATTTGGTTTTTATGCTCACTTGTGTCCCGTAAGACCCCGAGTACTTGATTCCTGTTCCAAGAATATTCGCGCTATCCACATCCGGGAGGCCTTATGGACCCCCCTGAGCCAGAGCTTGATTCATTCTTATTTCTTGGGGCCACAAACTAGTTTGAGGTTTTATTTACTATCCTGTACTTATGCCATGCTTTACTGCTTTATTTAAATTGTGCGAGGGACTGCACACTGTACTGTTTAGGATCGTGGCCCGATTTCGCTGTATCGACAAGCCCAGCCACACTTTCGGGTTCCCAGTCGTTTACAGCCGCCTCCACAACCTTAAGCCCGTTTCGGAGCCGGCCAGCTTCGTTGCGGGATCTACTTAAAGGGGTGGCCCCCTGAAATATTTCTGAATCCTGTAATTGCTTTGTCGTGACTGTCTCGTTGGGTTTTGATTTGGTTTTTCCGAGGCATATCGAGTGTGTGTTGCCATTTGTGCACCCCTGCAGGGTAAAACTTTCTGAAAGCCGTGTCCGCGGTTATGTACGACTTGGAGCACAGTTTCTCGATCATAGACAAGCATAACTAAAGTACCGCTTTTAATCTGACTAGACTAGGTACCTGACTAGTAAATAGAGCAACACTCATGGAATGGATGATAAAACTGCCAACGGATGGGGGTTGTTCGTCCGCTTCCTCGTCGGTAAGCGAGGAGGAGGATGGATCGGTTAAGATTACCTTTATAACTGTTATAACTGTTGTTATTAATTCACGGACATCCGTCTATCTCTGGTTAGGCGGATGGTTAGCGAGTATCTGTAGAATTGTTAGGGTTTATCTTTTGCTGCAATTGCGTCACCCCAGGTTGCATCCCCTTTAGAGGCATTAAGACTTGCTGAGTACCCCTAGGGTCTCACACGATAAATTATTGGTTCAGATGAACAGGTACACTCGCAAGATGGATACTGGGTGGAAGAGACGGACGATGTGGGCAACGATCATTCGGTGTAGAGATTCCGGGAACGGGGATCTGTGAGATCTGTGGGCGGGATGTGCTTATTTATGGGGCATCTTATGCCGATTTGCTTCTTATCCGTACTCGGATTTTGTCTTCCGCTTGATACTCTGTTGATTGATGTATGAGGAGATATCCTAAACTATCATATCTATCTAGGATATTTGGATCTTGCCGTATGGCGTTGCAATATTTCCTTTCTTTTAGATGGGATGACTCTGATGTACTGTTGTATGGTGGCTTGCATACATACTCATTTGTGTATGTAGTTGATCCCTTCGCCTGCCGATTACGCCGCCCGTTCTTGTCCCGATGTTTGGAAATGGTTGGGACGGCCGAAAGGTCTACCTGTGAGTGGCATTTGGGCCCCACCGTACTATTTCAACCATTTCTGAGCATCCAGGCTTGTAACTAGGAGCGTAATTCACCGAGGTAGTTACATAGGAGACGGGACCGGGTTTCCTTTAGAAATGTTGACGACTGTGCCCTTATTTTTATACGATATTATTTATATGCCACCATGTACCGTCGATTATAACAACACCATCAGAAATAGGGGATAATGACGTGGCGCGTTTCATTTTTTAAAAGGGCATCAGAAACAGGGGATGCCGACATGGCATGTTTTCTGACTGGCGGGCCCGCCCCCTCCACCTTCGATGGCGGGCATCCCAGGTGCGAGGGCTGGTGCCGCCCACCAACACATTATTGTGCAATTTTCCATGTGGAACCTGAATTCCAGCGCTGAGCTGATGCCCATGTCGAACACAGAGAATTCTGAAAGAAGCTACTAAAAATAAATACTTTGAATTCTGAAAGTGCTAAAATTAAGTATATTACAATTTTTCTGAAAGGTAATACGCATACCGCTGATCGAAATAATATAAATATAGTACAAATTTCTACTTTGAAAAATAGACCTGAAAATGCTAGCAAATAATCTAGGATGAATATAGGATTCATTCTCCCCTATATATTTCGTCGTCGGCGGCTCCCACGTTCTGCAACACATATTCAGAGAACTCTCTCTGTCTGGAATGTGTTGCCAGTATCTCGTCCAGAGGGTAAGGCATCGGTGTATGTTCCAGACTTAAGCCATAGGTCATTGTTGGTTCCTCTTCCCAGGCTTGAACCTCATGATCGTACAGTCTGATATAATTCCTGTAGTATATGCAACCGGGTTTGACTGTGGGGTGTAACCTGGTGTCAATGGAGATAGACCGATTGTAATCAACAAAGAGGGCACGACTTCCAATGTCACCGACGGCCTCGAGAGAGCGGTTCTCCGTGTCCACCCGGTACAACACCGGTTGCCCTTTTGCGAAATCCCCGTTCAACACAAGAAGAAGATCACCATCTGACTCCACAAGGTAAAATTTGTAAGTTCCGCATACCTATTCAAAGACTGGGGCCGAAATTATTTTGGCCATCATGATAGTGCTCGCGCGCTGCTCTAACTTGATGTTGGTCAACAAGATATCTCCATTCTCAAGTAATGCATATACTTCCCCTCGGAATGCCGTCATGCAGTCCAGAAGCATAGCAGGAGGTGGCGAATACAATCCTTCTCCAAATGATTCATTGATTCGCCCCGTTGGGGTGCTCTCATCGGCCCATGCAATATGATCTGGATAATTAGTGCAAACGAACACCATCATCAGGGACTTCCTCACGATGACAAATTGCAGAAGATCAGATGGTATGTGTGCTTGAAACTCAGTGTTAGACTTATGAGTGATTGGGTTCAAAAGCCGAATCTGGTACGGCTCCACCCTCTGAGCAAGCATGATGACGCCACGAGAAACACCGACAAAGTAGAATCTTTTGGAAGAAGAGGGCATCAGTTAGCACTAAGATGTTTACAATGGAAAATACCAATAAATATCGCATGTGAATGTGAACATGCGATGGACGTCCACTAGATTTGTCCTGAAGCAACGACCAGTGGTGAGGTTGAGGAAGGTAAAGTCGCCAACGTTTGGAAGTGTGTGATCTATCATGATCCAGTTGTTGAGATGGAATTCGGGCACCTTTAAAGTGCGGCGCCAATCGGTGTAGACTTACCGACAAGCAGCATAGGTGTCGACGTACTCCTCTTTCTCCAGCAAGTAGTCGGCGATCTTGCGAAGTGGGTCGGCCGAGAAATCGGACCAGTTCCTCTTCATCCGGCTACTGGCCATGGCTTACGTGCGGGAATGTTTTGATCGAGGAAGAAAGAAGAACTACCACTGCGAGGAGAAGAAGAAGAGGATAACGGACGAGGGAGACAATGTGAAACTGCCACTGCAAGGAGACGAGGAGACGGGGGAGAAGAAGTGGAACTGCCACTTCAAGTTTGGATCAACGGGCTTTTTTTCGGAACTAGCGCGTGAACCAGCCATGCACTGCATGCAAGTTTTGATCAAACAGACTGACATGTGGGACCCGCTAAAAAATTCCTTGAAGTGCTACCGTGCATTGTGCTGACATGTGGCATGTTTTCTGACTGGCAGGCCCGCCTCCTCCACCTTCGACGGTGCGTGTCCCAGGTTCGAGGGCTGGTGCCACCCACCAACACATTATTGTGCAATTTTCCATGCTTTGTCGCAACCAGCTCCGCTCCTCTGCTCCTGCCACCGCCACTCTGCTCAGTCATGCACCGCTCTTGTTGTCCCCTTGGGTCGTCGTCCTCCCGCCCTCCCCTCCCCTCCCGTCCATCCCCTCACGTCCCCTCCCCTCTCCTCCCTGTCCTGTCTCCTTGCCGCCGCCCACCGCCCAAGCGCGTCTGGAAACGAAAATCGAGAGTCGGCCATTGGGTTAGGGGGCCAACAACGCTGGTGATCCGGATCCTGCTCGAAGATAGATCCTGCGAGGCTTAAGAGCACGGATATGGGTCCTACGAGGCTGGAGAGAATGGAATCTCCTTCAAGTCTGGAGAGCACAGAGGACAACAAAATAGGGGGAGATGAAGCGCGGTGTAGAGCTTTGGAGGTATGGAGCCCGGAGAAGGTGTTGTGCGTCCACATTGAAGGGTAAAAACTGTGATTCCTTTTCCGCATACCCCAATTAGCGTTTCTAGACCTGTGGTGATGGCAAGGATATGTGTTGGTAACCGCAGGACGTCTGTACAACTTGTCCTTGAGCATGATGCTTTGTCAAGCGAGCATGAAGGCACTAAAATGTGTGGCGGTGCGGATGATGAGAAAGCATATCCAGACGTGGCTGCTGACCCTGATAGGATGGAAAGTAGGGAATATTTGGTTGATTCGAACTTTGAGCCTGACTATGGGACTAATGAGGAAGAGGAATGTGAAGATGTGGAAATGGGATGTAGATACGACGACGAAGACGTGGACAGGCCAGTGATACACTTTGACAGGGACAATCCTACAATTGATGAGGGGACTGTCTTTGATAATGTGGAGGACTGTAGATATGCAGTTGCAACCTATGCAATCACAGTTGGGTTCGAATTTATCATTGAAAAGAGCGACCAAAAGAGATTTAGGGAGCACTATAGGGAAAGTAATGTGTGTAAATGGAGATTACATGCATCTCCAATGCGGGGTGGACACCCATTTCAGGTTGCAATAGCTACATTTAGTTTCAGTCTTTCTCATATTTATTCTGCTGATAACTAGCTCTGAATTATTTGGATTCTTATCGAATGCAGATCAAAGTAAACACGAAGAAACACAACTTCCCTAATACTTCTTTAAGTGGTAAAATTAGACCAGCGACTACCAAGTGGATTGCTGCTACTGTACTTGACTAAGTGAGGCATGATCATAACATTGGACCTGCTGAACTCAAAGCAAAGATTAGCAAAAAGTTTAACATTCTGATTCCTTACCACAGAGTCTTTGATGTGAATGAGATGGCTCTAGACTTCATTCAAGGCAAGTGGAATGACAGTTTTCATATGTTGTATAGTTTCAAAGCTCAGGTAGAGAAAACATCACCTGGTAGTGTTGTTGACATTGATTACGAGGTTGTGAAAGGGAGAGAAAAGGTCTCGAGGGGGTTCAGGTATAAGCAGGCAGATAAGATATGCTTTAGGAGAAGTTTTGTCTGCCTGAAGGCATGCTGGAAGGGGTTCCTAAACGGCTGCAGGCCATACTTGGCAATAGGCACAACTTCTTTAACAGGGAAGTTCAGGGGACATGTTGCTTCTGCTTGTGCTTTGGACGCGCATAATTGGCTTATACCCGTAGCTTATGCTGTTCTTGAGGGTGAATCAAATGAAAGCTGGACATGGTTCATGTAGATACTATGGGAAGTAATTGGTCACCCTGAAGGCTTGGTGATACACACCGGTGCATGCGAGGGTCTTGAGAATGCTGTTGATGCTGTGTTTCCTGGGGTTGAGCATAGGGAATGCATGCGACACCTCGCTACTAACTTCACGGAGAAGTTCAAAGGGAAGATCTTTGAAGAGGACTTGTGGCGATCAGCATACACATACACCCCAAGCACGCATACTACTTACTTGCAGAACATGTATGTAGTGCCAAAGGTGAAAAAATACCTTAAAGAACATCACACCAAGCTATGGGCCAGAAGCAAGTTTGGTGAGTTAATCAAGGTGGATTTTGTTTGCAATAATTTGGCAGAGAGTTTCAATGATAAGATTTCGGGCATGAAGACACTTGGAATTGTTATTTTGTTGGATGCAATAAGACAGTGCATAATGGTGAATATAGATTTAAGGCAAAGAATTTGTGCAAGAAAATTTTAGGCCATAAAATAGTTCCAAAGGTGGTTAAGTTGTAACATCCCAAAACTTTAATCCAAGCTTATCAAGATCAAATCATCCAAAAATAGGGTTAACAAAAACTTTTCCAAATTTAAAATGAAAGCATTCATATGTGTGTGCATTTAAAATAGGAGTTGTTTGGAATTGCCATGATTGATTGATCCAATGCTTGTAAAATGTTTCTTAGGTGATTTAAACATCATCTACATCATTCCCAAACTTTTCCTCAAGAAAATCAAATAAAAAAGAATTAAAATGAAGGAATGCTCATTTTGGCAAATTTAACTCTCATGCCTACTTTGGCTATTCCTAGTACTCAATTATCAACAGAAACAATTCTTGATCTTTGCACCCCTTGCTAGTACACATAATGAGGTACCAAGGCCCACCTTTGGATCTGCTAAAAACATTCCGTTAGCTATTTTAAATGACAGTTTAAAATTGAATCTAATGCATATGCATAGATCACCCCTATTTCAAAAACCATCTATTTGAGCTCCATTTTCAAAACCCTTGCAACCAGAGACTACTTATCACTAGTGGAGATCACTCAAAAATTTTGAACTCAAAATTCAAAACTTTTTCTCTTGCGACCATTTCATCAAACACTTGGCATGCTTAATCTCACCTCTAATCCTAGCTCACTGTTTCTACAGAGTTTAGCCACCCATTTGACCACAAAACACTCCCTCTGTCTCCAGTTGATCAAACCATGCCATTATCACCCCAACCCCTACACCCTAGTGGCCAGGCCAAGCCATGCCGAGCACCAACTCGCCGGCAAAACTTGCCCTCATCCCAGCAGACCACCTCCTCTTTCCTCTCCATGTCTAGGAGCTAGCCAACCCCTCACCGCCCCTCTCTGTCCCCTGCCCGAGCCAAGTGCTGCCGTGGACCACCGAGGAGAGCCCGCGCCCAGTGCAACCGCACCATGCCAGTGCTGCCCCCAGAGCACGCCTTGTCCCCACGTGCACAAGTCACCGCTCGACCGCAGACCGTGCCCGCCACTCCGCCTTGACCTGGAGAACACCCCAGACATCCCCGTTCGCCGCCCAAAGCTCCACAGCCACCGCTCGCCATGGACACCGCCGCTTCGGCCACGTAGAACGCCACCTCGCCCAGACCGCGTGCCACCGCCCCTACGGCCGCATTCAAGTCCTAGAGCACTGCCAGGGAACCGCCCATCGATCGCCATCCCTAGCTATGCCGCTAGCTCACCGTAGCCATGTCGCCACCGTCGACCGCCCATCCCGCTTGGTCTCACTGTCGGGCCTATAAAAGGAGCCCTCCCCAGCCATTCTTCTCCACACCATTCCACTCCCCTCACCTCTCTAAACCTCACCCACCTCTCGCCGGAGCAAGTGGAGCAGCAGCTCGCCAGAATTGGAACCGGAGCCGCCGCCTCTGGAGGAGAAGGGTGCCGTTGATTTCGACCGCCCCAAGCTCCACCGCGACCACGCCTCGCCTCGCCGTCGTCTTCCACTTTGTTTGCCCGCCTCGCCGACCCTGCTAGAGCCCTGGTACGCCCATAGTAGACCCCCACCGAGCCGCTAGGGTTCGAGCTCGCCGGCGACCTGTTCGTCATCGACGACAACCCTCAGCCCTTGATCTCGCTTCTAATCGCACGGCCCACAGCGCGCGTACCGTTTCGTGTGTTAAGTGCCGCTGACAAGCGGGACCCCCCTGTCAGCTGAGCTCCGCGCCGCGGAGCGCCACTGGGACGGCCCATTTCTTTTCCCGCGTTAGCCCATAGATTCAAATCTGGTTTTTCCTTTTTAGTTAAATCTAGTTTCTGTTCCCTATTTCAAAATTCAATTTAGAGAGTTTTATAAATCCAAATTGCATGAAACCAATTTTGTCTAAAAGTTATTGAAATAATCTATCCAAGCCCGTTGGATTTATTTCAATTAGATTTATAGATCTCTCCTAATAAAAATAAGAAGACAGAAGCTTTTGTAACTTGCAACATTTTTATAAAATCAACCAAGTTAGATTTTGAGTTGATTAGAACTCTCAAAAATCACATTTCATCATATCTATCTAAATATGTAATAATATTAAGGTTTACATGCAGTGACTTTGGACTAGTACCAAAATAATGCTATATAGGCATTTCTAGTCACTTTAAATCATTAAATAATAAATTTAAACTAAAGTAATATTGATCCAACCTTTAAATCTCATTCCCACATGTTAGAATATGTGGTGAGGACATGTGTCCACATGATCCCATATTTTGGTGGTGAATATTAAATTTTAGTTAATATTTCAATGAGTAGAAATTACTTTTCTAAAATAAAAAGGCTGAAACTATTAAATTAAACTTGTGATGCTTGTGATGATAATAGATCATCAATTGTGTGTTTTAGGATGCTACTTAGACTAGTCAAGTATTGTTTGGTGATTGTCTACTCCCTATGTATTTATAGACGATAGTACCGACCAAGTCTACGAGGAGGAGGAGTTCTACCAAGAAGAAGAAGAAGAAGAAAATTTCAACCACTGCACCAACCAAGGCAAGCTCTTGTTAGCAAGCTAGAATTAAACTAGATGGTTTAGCAAAGATGCCTTAAGCATGCTTTGATCACACCCCTTTAACTATTAGTACCCCAAGTCTTATTGACAAGTTTTACCTCCCTTAGTTTACACAAAGTTCTTTACTTAATTTTGAAGGTAGCATAAAAAGTATAAAACTTGACCTACTTAGAAACCTTTAGATGTCATTCTATGTCATGAGATTGATCCCATCTTTCCACATTAGTGAACACTCTTAACTTAGTATTTTAGGATAGATCAAAAACTTGAGTCACCTTAGATGGGAACACTTGGTGAAAATGGATTGTGAAAACCTTGGAATGATGAGTCATTCTATTGAGATGATTTGACATGTGTTGAGAGACACAACTGGTTTATGATGATGAAAATGATGAGGCATGAGCCTTAACCCTTTTATAAAACTGATGGTTGGATTCGGATGCGATACCATTTCAAATTTACTGTATAACCACATTACCTGAATTGGGTAAGGCTTAGCTTGAAATTTATATGCATTAGTATTAGTTCCCTCACGGGAGAGGTTTGAGCTGAGGCTACCTCTCAATGTTTTCCACCTATGTAGTGCCCAAGATGACTGATGGTCATGGTTGGGAGGCCATGCTCATAGGAGAGGTGCTTCTACAAGGGTGTGTAAAGGGAAGGTTATGTTTGATTATCTGCATAGTAAGTATGATGATTCAGGGTTATCCCTAACAGATGTATCGAATCTTGTGGTGAAAGTGTACCACATCTGGAGAGTGTCAAACTATTCGAATAGCCACGTCCGCGGTTATGGATAGTTGGAATGGCCATACTGTTTCGTTGTCAGATGTTTTCTAAATAACTTGAAATGAATGATGAACTTTGACTTGACCACAACAGGGTTGTGTTGATGATAATAGCTTCCCAACTTAAGTGATTCTACAACTTTACTTTATCTTTCTTTGCTTCTGAACTCAGCTTAGGTTTCAAACTTAATTTGATAGTTAACTTATATTCAGTACTTTAACTTAAAATTATACCACTTGTTAGTAGTAGTTTGCGAGTACTTAAAGAGTACTCATGGCTTTTGTCCCTGGCTATTATCATGGCCAGACTATGAAGGAGATTATCAAGATGATGGTCAGCAGGACGGCTATGATAACTAGGACTATCTGCCTTCGTCAGCATTGCCTGTGCCCCTGAAGATGGACCCCACCGCTACGCTATCGTTTATTTCCGCTGCTTGTTGTATTAAATACTGGATCATGAGATCCTTATTTGTGTAAATCCTTATGTATGGTTTTTAATGGATGATGTACTGTGTTATCCAATCTGTTATGTCTCGCAAAAATGGTAATCCTAGGATTGCGAGGTATTGCATAACGGGCATCTGGGATTAAAAATCCGGGTGTTGACAAGTTGGTATCAGAGCCATCCTGACCATAGGAGACCCTAGTTAGAATGGACGTCCAAACCAAAAACTTAGCTTCAAAACCAAAGTGAGTATTTATGAAAAACTATTTCCCCTCTTACCTTTGTGAACTCATTCTTTCTCAAAAATGCATGTTCCTCAAAATTCTTACATTACTACTTAAAATTTGACACACTTGATCACTTAACTAACTTCCTCATCCTTAATTCTTGTAGATGGAGACTCAGTTCAGCAAGTTTTACCAGTTGGGAAACGGAGGTCAGCTGATCTTCGAGAGGGATCTGGATTCACTGTCGGAGTTACTAGGACGCCCACATCTGGAGTTTCTTGGAGCTCAACTTCCAGGACCCCCAGGTGGAGACCTACAGTGGCTAGTCACCGCAGATCTTTGGGGAAGCATCGAAGCACCAACTTCCGGGATAATTCAGTTCTCCGTGAGAGAGAACAACTGGCTAGATGGATTAGCCAGGGCAATGCAAGAAGCTCTCGCACGTCTATGTGCCCTCAACGTCAACAAGATTCAAGGAACCCGTTTTGCCCACTATGCAAGACGTGACCTCATGGGAATGCCGATGGAGATGCCAAGTCACCCAGAGTTGAGGCGTCAAGTGGAGAACCTCGATTTCTTGCTTCATGACCGACAGCAGGAACTGGACAATGCTAGAGAGTTAGCCAACCAGAACCGTGCCATCGCCAACCAGAAGGCCCAGACTTTCGCGATGCTTGTCCAAGATCGCCAGTCTCTTTGCCGCCAGCGTGCAAAGAAGGATCGCACCATCGCCCGTCTTCGCAAGAAGGTGGACGACCTCGAGAAGACCGTCAAGGAGCAGGAAGCTCAGCTTGCCGCCAAGGAGATGATGAGGGTGAAGACATCCAGGGAGATATGGATTCTTACCTCAGCAACGATGATGACTTTCTGGAGGAGGATGTTGTGGACTTCTACACTGATGATGAAGACTCCGACTTCATCGACGATGAGTAGATGCACTAGAGCACTGTCGTAGCATGAGATGTATCATCTCATTGTATCGTAGTTTGCAGAATGGTTCTTCAAACCATCTGTTTTCCCCTTTTGCTTGTTGTGGTGTGTTGTATCGTGTGCTTGCTTACATGAATGAAAAAGAAGTTAGTTGAAAAACCTGAGTCTAACTCAAAGTTTTAGCTTTGAAAACCCAAAACCATGAACCCTAGAATTTCCCTCTTACCCCTATATCTATCTCAATCTTCAGATGACTCGTGGAAACCAAGGAGGGAGCAGCTCGTCGCAGGACCCAATGCTGCAGATATTGCAGAATCTTATCGCGGACCATGAAGCAAGCAGGGCCGAGCGTCAAGCCAACTTAGCAACATTGCAGCAGACCGCCCAAATGGCTCTCAACAACCAAGGACATGGAAATCAGGATCACCAAGGATCCAACTCAAAAGTTTCAGAACAACAATCCCCCAATCTTTAACCAATCTGAAAACCCATTAGACGCTGATGACTGGTTACATACCATGGAAAACAACTTAGAGGTTGCCAGAGTTGAGGAGAATGAGAAAGTGCTCTTCGCCACCCACTATCTGGCGGGAGATGCAAGAGCTTGGTGGAATAGCATCCGCAATATGAACCATGGCCAGGTGATGACCTGGGAAGCATTCAAGGTCAAGTTCAGCCGCACCCACGTGCCGCAAGGTCTTGTTAATAGGATGAGGGATGAATTCCGCGAATTGAAGCAAGGAAGAATGACTGTGGTAGAGTACCGTGACAGATTCTTGTCACTTTCCAGATATGCACCGGATGAGATCAACACGGAGGCCAAGAAGAAGGAGAGATTCTTAAACGGACTGCATGATGAGATGCAGACTATCCTCGTCAACATCCATTTCGATGATCTCGAAGAGCTAGTCGACTCTGCCATTCAGATGGAAGGAAAGATTAACCAGGCAAACGACAACCGCAAGCGCCGTATGATGCAGTAGTCTGGATCCAGTAGTCACCAGAAGTACCGTCCTAACCCCTCACCAGGATATGCACCAAGGAACAACCGACCCCCAAATTCTCGCCCAAGCTACCCCAACCATAGCGGAGGCAATGTGAAGTCCGGAGGAAACAATCACAACTCCGGACTCTGGTTGTTGTTAGTAAAAAGAACACACATGCAATGATACTGGTGGATCCATAGGTGGATTGTGAAAAGAACACACATGCAATGACACTGGTGGATCCATATGTGGTATGTGAAAAGAACACACATGCAATGACTCTGGTTGTTGTTAGTAAAAAAAGCACACAGGCAATGACATTGGTGGATCCATAGGTGGATCATGAAAAGAACACACATGCAATGACACTGGTGGAACCATATGTGGTATGTGAAAAGAACACACATTTCAATGACTCTGGTTCTTGTTATTAAAAATAACACACATGCAATGACACTAGTGGATCCACGTGTGGTCTCTGAAGAGAACACACATGCAATGACTCTGGTTGTTGTTAGTAAAAAGAACACACATGCAATGACACTGGTGGATCCATAGGTGGATTGTGAAAAGAGCACACATGCAATGACACTGGTGGATCCATATGTTGTATGTGAAAAGAACACACATGCAATGACTCCATTTGTTGTTAGTAAAAAGAACACACATGTAATGAAACTGGTGGATCCATGTGTGGTCTCTGAAGAGAACACACATTTCAATGACACTGGTGGATCCATGTGTGGTCTCTGAAGAGAACACACATTTCAATGACACTGGTGGATCCATATGTGGTATGTGAAAAGAGCAATTATGAAATGACTCTAGTTATTGTTAGTAAAAAGAACACACATGCAATGACACTGGTGCATCCATAGGTGGATTGTGAAAACAACACACATGCAATGACACTGGTGGATCCATATGTGGTATGTGAAAAGAACGCACATGCAATGACTCTGGTGGTTGTTAGTAACAAGAACACACATGCAATAACACTGGTGGATCCATATGTGGTCTCTGAAGAGAACACACATTTCAATGAACTGGTGGATCCATATGTGGTATGTGAAAAGAACACACATGTAATGACTCTCGTTGTTGTTAGTAAAAAAGCACACATGCAATGACACTGGTGGATCCATGGGTCGATTGTGAAAAGAACACACATGCAATGACACTTGTGGATCCATATGTTGTATGTGAAAAGGACACACATTTCATTGACTCTGGTTGGTTTTAGTAAAAATAACAGACATGCAATGACACTGGTGGATCCATGTGTGGTCTCTGAAGAGAACACACATGCTATGACTATGGTTGTTGTTAGTAAAAAGAGCACACATGAAATGACACTAGTGCATCCATAGGTGGATTGTGAAAAGAACACATATGCAATGGCACTGGTGGATCCATATTTGGTATGTGAAAAGAACACACATTTCAATGACTCTGGTTGTTGTTAGTAAAAAGAACCCACATGCAATGACACTGGTGGATCCATAGGTGGATTGTGAAAAGAGCACACATGCATTGACACTGGTGGATCCATATGTGGTATGTGAAAAGAACACACATGCAATGACTCCAGTTGTCGTTAGTAAAAAGAACACACGTGTAATGACACTGGTGGATCCATGTGTGGTCTCCGAAGAGAACACACATTTTAATGACACTGGTGGATCCATATGTGGTATGTGAAAAGAACAATTATGAAATGACTCTAGTTATTGTTAGTAAAAAGAACACACATGCAATGACACTGGTGGATCCATAGGTGGATTATGAAAACAACACACATGCAATGACACTGGTGGATCCATATGTGGTATGTGAAAAGAACGCACATGCAATGACTCTGGGTTGTTGTTAGTAACAAGAACACACATGCAATAACACCGGTGGATCCATATGGGGTCTCTAAAGAGAACACACATTTCAATGAACTGGTGGATCCATATGTGGTCTGTGAAAAGAACACACATGTAATGACTCTCGTTGTTGTTAGTAAACAAAGCACACATGCAATGACACTGGTGGATCCATAGGTGGATTGTGAAAAGAACACACATGCAATGACACTGGTGGATCCATATTTGGTATGTGAAAAGAACACATGTTTCAATGACTCTGGTTGGTTTTAGTAAAAACAATAGACATGCAATGACACTGGTGGATCCATGTGTGGTCTCTGAAGAGAACACACATGCTATGACTCTGGTTGTTGTTAGTAAAAAGAGCACACATGCAATGACACTGGTGGATCCATAGGTGGATTGTGAAAAGAACACACATGCAATGACACTGGTGGATCCATATTTGGTATGTGAAAAGAACACACATTTCAATGACTCTGGTTGGTTTTAGTAAAAAGAACAGACATGCAATGACACTGGTGGATCCATGTGTGGTCTCTGAAGAGAACACACATGCTATGACTCTGGTTGTTGTTAGTAAAAAGAGCACACATGCAATGACACTGGTGGATCCATAGGTCGATTGTGAAAAGAACACACATGCAATGACACTGGTGGATCCATATGTGGTATGTGAAAAGAACACACATTTCAATGACTCTGGTTGTTGTTAGTAAAAAGAACCCACATGCAATGACACTGGTGGATCCATAGGTGGATTGCGAAAAGAGCACACATGCAATGACACTGGTGGATCCATATGTGGTATGTGAAAAGAACAGTCATGAAATGACTCCAGTTGTTGTTAGTAAAAAGAACACACATGCAATGACACTGGTGGATCCATAGGTGGATTGTGAAAAGAACACACATGCAATGATACTAGTGGATCCATATGTGGTATGTGAAAAGAACATTCATGCAATGACTCTGGTTGTTGTTAGTAAAAAGAACACACATGCAATAACACTGGTGGACCAATGTGTGGTCTCTGAAGAGAACACACATTTCAATGAACTGGTGGATCCATATGTGGTATGTGAAAAGAACACACATGTAATGACTCTCGTTGTTGTTAGTAAAAAAATCACACATGCGATGACACTGGTGGATCCATGGGTGGATTGTGAAAAGAACACACATGCAATGACACTTGTGGATCCATATGTGGTATGTGAAAAGAACAAACATTTCAATGACTCTGGTTGGTTTTAGTATAAAGAACAGACATGCAATGACACTGGTGGATCCATGTGTGGTCTCTGAAGAGAACACACATGCTATGATTCTGGTTGTTGTTAGTAAAAAGAGCACACATGCAATGACACTGGTGGATCCATAGGTGGATTGTGAAAAGAACACACATGCAATGACACTGGTGGATCCATATTTGGTATGTCAAAAGAACACACATTTCAATGACTCTGGTTGTTGTTAGTAAAAAGAACCCACATGCAATGACACTGGTGGATCCATAGGTGGATTGTGAAAACAACACACATGCAATGACACTGGTGGATCCATATGTGGTATGTGAAAAGAACACACATGCAATGACTCTGGTTGTTGTTAGTAACAAGAACACACATGCAATAACACTGGTGGATCCATATGTGGTCTCTGAAGAGAACACACATTTCTATGAACTGGTGGATCCATATGTGGTATGTGAAAAGAACACACATGTAATGACTCTCGTTGTTGTTAGTAAAAAAAGCACACATGCAATGACACTGGTTGATCCATGGGTGGATTGTGAAAAGAACACACATGCAATGACACTTGTGGATCCATATGTGGTATGTGAAAAGAACACACATTTCAATGACTCTGGTTGGTTTTAGTAAAAAGAATAGACATGCAATGACACTGGTGGATCCATGTGTGGTCTCTGAAGAGAACACACATGCTATGACTCTGGTTGTTGTTAGTAAAAAGAGCACACATGCAATGACAATGGTGGATCCATAGGTGGATTGTGAAAAGAACACACATGCAATGGCACTGGTGGATCCATATTTGGTATGTGAAAAGAACATACATTTCAATGACTCTGGTTGTTGTTAGTAAAAAGAACCCACATGCAATGACACTGGTGGATTCATAGGTGGATTGTGAAAAGAGCACACATGCAATGACACTGGTGGATCCATATGTGGTATGTGAAAAGAACACACATGCAATGACTCCAGTTGTTGTTAGTAAAAAGAACACACATGTAATGACACTGGTGGATCCATGTGTGGTCTCTGAAGAGAACACACATTTCAATGACACTGGTGGATCCATATGTGGTATGTGAAAAGAACAATTATGAAATGACTATAGTTATTGTTAGTAAAAAGAACACACATGCAATGACACTGGTGGATCCATAGGTGGATTGTGAAAACAACACACTTGCAATGACACTGGTGGATCCATACGTGGTATGTGAAAAGAACACACATGCAATGACTCTGGTTGTTGTTAGTAACAATAACACACATGCAATAACACTGGTGGATCCATATGTGGTCTCTGAAGAGAACACACATTTCAATGAACTGGTGGATCCATATGTGGTATGTGAAAAGAACACACATGTAATGACTCTCGTTGTTGTTAGTAAAAAAAGCACACATGCAATGACACTGGTGGATCCATGGGTGGATTGTGAAAAGAACACACATGCAATGACACTTGTGGATCCATATGTGGTATGTGAAAAGAACACACATTTCAATGACTCTGGTTGGTTTTAGTAAAAAGAACAGACATACAATGACACTGGTGGATCCATGTGTGGTCTCTAAAGAGAACACACGTGCTATGACTCTGGTTGTTGTTAGTAAAAAGAGCACACATGCAATGATACTGGTGGATCCATAGGTGGATTGTGAAAAGAACACACATGCAATGGCACTGGTGGATCCGTATTTGGTATGTGAAAAGAACATACATTTCAATGACTCTAGTTGTTGTTAGTAAAAAGAACCCACATGCAATGACACTGGTGGATCCATAGGTGGATTGTGAAAAGAGCACACATGCAATGACACTGGTGGATCCATATGTGGTATGTGAAAAGAACACACATGCAATGACTCCAGTTGTTGTTAGTAAAAAGAACACACATGTAATGACACTGGTGGATCCATGTGTGGTCTCTGAAGAGAACACACATTTCAATGATACTGGTGGATCCATATGTGGTATGTGAAAAGAACAATTATGAAATGACTCTAGTTATTGTTAGTAAAAAGAACACACATGCAATAACACTAGTGGATCCATAGGTGGATTGTGAAAACAACACACATGCAATGACACTGGTGGATCCATATGTGGTATGTGAAAAGAACGCACATGCAATGACTCTGGTTGTTGTTAGTAACAGGAACACACATGCAATAACACTGGTGGATCCATATGTGGTCTCTGAAGAGAACACACATTTCAATGAACTGGTGGATCCATATGTGGTATGTGAAAAGAACACACATGTAATGAATCTCGTTGTTGTTAGTAAAAAAAGCACACATGCAATGACACTGGTGGATCCATGGGTGGATTGTGAAAAGAACACACATGCAATGACACTTGTGGATCCATATGTGGTATGTGAAAAGAACACACATTTCAATGACTCTGGTTGGTTTTAGTAAAAAGAACAGACATGCAATGACACTGGTGGATCCATGTGTGGTCTCTGAAGAGAACACACATGCTATGACTATGGTTGTTGTTAGTAAAAAGAGCACACATGCAATGACACTAGTGGATCCATAGGTGGATTGTGAAAAGAACACACATGCAATGACACTGGTGGATCCATATTTGGTATGTGAAAAGAACACACATTTCAATGACTCTGGTTGTTGTTAGTAAAAAGAACCCACATGCAATGACACTGGTGGATCCATAGGTGGATTGTGAAAAGAGCACACATGCAATGACACTGGTGGATCCATATGTGGTATGTGAAAAGAACAGTCATGAAATGACTCCAGTTGTTGTTAGTAAAAAGAACACACATGCAATGACACTGGTGGATCCATAGGTGGATTGTGAAAAGAACACACATGCAATGATACTGGTGGATCCATATGTGGTATGTGAAAAGAACATACATGCAATGACTCTGGTTGTTGTTAGTAACAAGAACACACATGCAATAACACAGGTGGATCAATGTGTGGTCTCTGAAGAGAACACACATTTCAATGAACTGGTGGATCCATATGTGGTATGTGAAAATAACACACATGTAATGACTCTCGTTGTTGTAAGTAAAAAAAGCACACATGCGATGACACTGGTGGATCGATGGGTGGATTGTGAAAATAACACACATGCAATGACACTTGTGGATCCATATGTGGTATGTGAAAATAACACACATTTCAATGACTCTGGTTGGTTTTAGTAGAAAGAGCAGACATGCAATAACACTGGTGGATTCATGTGTGGTCTCTGAAGAGAACACACATGCTATGACTCTGGTTGTTGTTAGTAAAAAGAGCACACATGCAATGACACTGGTGGATCCATAGGTGGATTGTGAAAAGAACACACATGGAATGACACTTGTGGATCCATATTTGGTATGTGAAAAGAACACACATTTCAATGACTCTGGTTGGTTTTAGTAAAAAGAACAGACATGCAATGACACTGGTGGATCCATTTGTGGTCTCCGAAGAGAACACACATGCTATGACTCTGGTTGTTGTTAGTAAAAAGAGCACACATGCAATGACACTGGTGGATCCATAGGTGGATTGTGAAAAGAACACACATGCAATGACACTGGTGGATCCATATTTGGTATGTGAAAAGAACACACATTTCAATGACTCTGGTTGGTTTTAGTAAAAAGAACAGACATGCAATGACACTGGTGGATCCATGTGTGGTCTCTGAAGAGAACACACATGCTATGACTCTGGTTGTTGTTAGTAAAAAGAGCACACATGCAATGACACTGGTGGATCCGTAGGTGGATTGTGAAAAGAACACACATGCAATGACACTGGTGGATCCATATGTGGTATGTGAAAAGAACACACATTTCAATGACTCTGGTTGTTGTTAGTAAAAAGAACCCACATGCAATGACACTGGTGGATCCATAGGTGGATTGCGAAAAGAGCACACATGCAATGACACTGGTGGATCCATATGTGGTATGTGAAAAGAACAGTCATGAAATGACTCCAGTTGTTGTTAGTAAAAAGAACACACATGCAATGACACTAGTGGATCCATAGGTGGATTGTGAAAAGAACACACATGCAATGATACTGGTGGATCCATATGTGGTATGTGAAAAGAACATACATGCAATGACTCTGGTTGTTAGTAACAAGAACACACATGCAATAACACTGGTGGATCAATGTGTGGTCTCTGAAGAGAACACACATTTCAATGAACTGGTGGATCCATATGTGGTATGTGAAAAGAACACACATGTAATGACTCTCGTTGTTGTTAGTAAAAAAATCACACATGCGATGACACTGGTGGATCCATGGGTGGATTGTGAAAAGAACACACATGCAATGACACTTGTGGATCCATATGTGGTATGTGAAAAGAACACACATTTCAATGACTCTGGTTGGTTTTAGTAAAAAGAACAGACATGCAATGACACTGGTGGATCCATGTGTGGTCTCTGAAGAGAACACACATGCTATGACTATGGTTGTTGTTAGTAAAAAGAGCACACATGCAATGACACTGGTGGATCCATAGGTGGATTGTGAAAAGAACACACATGCAATGACACTGGTGGATCCATATTTGGTATGTGAAAAGAACACACGTTTCAATGACTCTGGTTGGTTTTAGTAAAAAGAACAGACATGCAATGACACTGGTGGATCCATGTGTGGTCTCTGAAGAGAACACACATGCTATGACTCTGGTTGTTGTTAGTAAAAAGAGCACACATGCAATGACACTAGTGGATCCATAGGTGGATTGTGAAAAGAACACACATGCAATGACACTGGTGGATCCATATTTGGCATGTGAAAAGAACACACATTTCAATGACTCTGGTTGTTGTTAGTAAAAAGAACCCACATGCAATGACACTGGTGGATCCATAGGTGGATTGCGAAAAGAGCACACATGCAATGACACTAGTGGACCCATATGTGGTATGTGAAAAGAACAGTCATGAAATGACTCCAGTTGTTGTTAGTAAAAAGAACACACATGCAATGACACTGGTGGATCCATAGGTGGACTGTGAAAAGAACACACATGCAATGATACTGGTGGATCCATATGTGGTATGTGAAAAGAACACACATGCAATGACTCCAGTTGTTGTTAGTAAAAAGAACACACATGTAATGACACTGGTGGATCCATGTGTGGTCTCTGAAGAGAACACACATTTCAATGACTCTAGTTGTTGTGAGTAAAAAGAACCCACATGCAATGACACTGGTGGATCCATAGGTGGATTGTGAAAAGAGCACACATGCAATGACACTGGTGGATCCATATGTGGTATGTGAAAAGAACACACATGCAATGACTCCAGTTGTTGTTAGTAAAAAGAACACACATGTAATGACACTGGTGGATCCATGTGTGGTCTCTGAAGAGAACACACATTTCAATGATACTGGTGGATCCATATGTGGTATGTGAAAAGAACAATTATGAAATGACTCTAGTTATTGTTAGTAAAAAGAACACACATGCAATAACACTAGTGGATCCATAGGTGGATTGTGAAAACAACACACATGCAATGACACTGGTGGATCCATATGTGGTATGTGAAAAGAACGCACATGCAATGACTCTGGTTGTTGTTAGTAACAGGAACACACATGCAATAACACTGGTGGATCCATATGTGGTCTCTGAAGAGAACACACATTTCAATGAACTGGTGGATCCATATGTGGTATGTGAAAAGAACACACATGTAATGAATCTCGTTGTTGTTAGTAAAAAAGCACACATGCAATGACACTGGTGGATCCATGGGTGGATTGTGAAAAGAACACACATGCAATGACACTTGTGGATCCATATGTGGTATGTGAAAAGAACACACATTTCAATGACTCTGGTTGGTTTTAGTAAAAAGAACAGACATGCAATGACACTGGTGGATCCATGTGTGGTCTCTGAAGAGAACACACATGCTATGACTATGGTTGTTGTTAGTAAAAAGAGCACACATGCAATGACACTGGTGGATCCATAGGTGGATTGTGAAAAGAACACACATGCAATGACACTGGTGGATCCATATTTGGTATGTGAAAAGAACACATGTTTCAATGACTCTGGTTGGTTTTAGTAAAAAGAATAGACATGCAATGACACTGGTGGATCCATGTGTGGTCTCTGAAGAGAACACACATGCTATGACTCTGTTTGTTGTTAATAAAAAGAGCACACATGCAATGACACTAGTGGATCCATAGGTGGATTGTGAAAAGAACACACATGCAATGACACTGGTGGATCCATATTTGGTATGTGAAAAGAACACACATTTCAATGACTCTGGTTGTTGTTAGTAAAAAGAACCCACATGCAATGACACTGGTGGATCCATAGGTGGATTGCGAAAAGAGCACACATGCAATGACACTGGTGGATCCATATGTGGTATGTGAAAAGAACAGTCATGAAATGACTCCAGTTGTTGTTAGTAAAAAGAACACACATGCAATGACACTGGTGGATCCATAGGTGGATTGTGAAAAGAACACACATGCAATGATACTGGTGGATCCATATGTGGTATGTGAAAAGAACATACATGCAATGACTCTGGTTGTTGTTAGTAACAAGAACACACATGCAATAACACAGGTGGATCAATGTGTGGTCTCTGAAGAGAACACACATTTCAATGAACTGGTGGATCCATATGTGGTATGTGAAAATAACACACATGTAATGACTCTCGTTGTTGTAAGTAAAAAAAGCACACATGCGATGACACTGGTGGATCGATGGGTGGATTGTGAAAATAACACACATGCAATGACACTTGTGGATCCATATGTGGTATGTGAAAATAACACACATTTCAATGACTCTGGTTGGTTTTAGTAGAAAGAGCAGACATGCAATAACACTGGTGGATTCATGTGTGGTCTCTGAAGAGAACACACATGCTATGACTCTGGTTGTTGTTAGTAAAAAGAGCACACATGCAATGACACTGGTGGATCCATAGGTGGATTGTGAAAAGAACACACATGGAATGACACTTGTGGATCCATATTTGGTATGTGAAAAGAACACACATTTCAATGACTCTGGTTGGTTTTAGTAAAAAGAACAGACATGCAATGACACTGGTGGATCCATTTGTGGTCTCCGAAGAGAACACACATGCTATGACTCTGGTTGTTGTTAGTAAAAAGAGCACACATGCAATGACACTGGTGGATCCATAGGTGGATTGTGAAAAGAACACACATGCAATGACACTGGTGGATCCATATTTGGTATGTGAAAAGAACACACATTTCAATGACTCTGGTTGGTTTTAGTAAAAAGAACAGACATGCAATGACACTGGTGGATCCATGTGTGGTCTCTGAAGAGAACACACATGCTATGACTCTGGTTGTTGTTAGTAAAAAGAGCACACATGCAATGACACTGGTGGATCCGTAGGTGGATTGTGAAAAGAACACACATGCAATGACACTGGTGGATCCATATGTGGTATGTGAAAAGAACACACATTTCAATGACTCTGGTTGTTGTTAGTAAAAAGAACCCACATGCAATGACACTGGTGGATCCATAGGTGGATTGCGAAAAGAGCACACATGCAATGACACTGGTGGATCCATATGTGGTATGTGAAAAGAACAGTCATGAAATGACTCCAGTTGTTGTTAGTAAAAAGAACACACATGCAATGACACTAGTGGATCCATAGGTGGATTGTGAAAAGAACACACATGCAATGATACTGGTGGATCCATATGTGGTATGTGAAAAGAACATACATGCAATGACTCTGGTTGTTAGTAACAAGAACACACATGCAATAACACTGGTGGATCAATGTGTGGTCTCTGAAGAGAACACACATTTCAATGAACTGGTGGATCCATATGTGGTATGTGAAAAGAACACACATGTAATGACTCTCGTTGTTGTTAGTAAAAAAATCACACATGCGATGACACTGGTGGATCCATGGGTGGATTGTGAAAAGAACACACATGCAATGACACTTGTGGATCCATATGTGGTATGTGAAAAGAACACACATTTCAATGACTCTGGTTGGTTTTAGTAAAAAGAACAGACATGCAATGACACTGGTGGATCCATGTGTGGTCTCTGAAGAGAACACACATGCTATGACTATGGTTGTTGTTAGTAAAAAGAGCACACATGCAATGACACTGGTGGATCCATAGGTGGATTGTGAAAAGAACACACATGCAATGACACTGGTGGATCCATATTTGGTATGTGAAAAGAACACACGTTTCAATGACTCTGGTTGGTTTTAGTAAAAAGAACAGACATGCAATGACACTGGTGGATCCATGTGTGGTCTCTGAAGAGAACACACATGCTATGACTCTGGTTGTTGTTAGTAAAAAGAGCACACATGCAATGACACTAGTGGATCCATAGGTGGATTGTGAAAAGAACACACATGCAATGACACTGGTGGATCCATATTTGGCATGTGAAAAGAACACACATTTCAATGACTCTGGTTGTTGTTAGTAAAAAGAACCCACATGCAATGACACTGGTGGATCCATAGGTGGATTGCGAAAAGAGCACACATGCAATGACACTAGTGGACCCATATGTGGTATGTGAAAAGAACAGTCATGAAATGACTCCAGTTGTTGTTAGTAAAAAGAACACACATGCAATGACACTGGTGGATCCATAGGTGGACTGTGAAAAGAACACACATGCAATGATACTGGTGGATCCATATGTGGTATGTGAAAAGAACATACATGCAATGACTCTGGTTGTTGTTAGTAACAAGAACACACATGCAATAACACAGGTGGATCAATGTGTGGTCTCTGAAGAGAACACACATTTCAATGAACTGGTGGATCCATATGTGGTATGTGAAAATAACACACATGTAATGACTCTCGTTGTTGTAAGTAAAAAAGCACACATGCGATGACACTGGTGGATCGATGGGTGGATTGTGAAAGTAACACACATGCAATGACACTTGTGGATCCATATGTGGTATGTGAAAATAACACACATTTCAATGACTCTGGTTGGTTTTAGTAGAAAGAACAGACATGCAATAACACTGGTGGATTCATGTGTGGTCTCTGAAGAGAACACACATGCTATGACTCTGGTTGTTGTTAGTAAAAAGAGCACACATGCAATGACACTGGTGGATCCATAGGTGGATTGTGAAAAGAACACACATGGAATGACACTTGTGGATCCATATTTGGTATGTGAAAAGAACACACATTTCAATGACTCTGGTTGGTTTTAGTAAAAAGAACAGACATGCAATGACACTGGTGGATCCATGTGTGGTCTCCGAAGAGAACACACATGCTATGACTCTGGTTGTTGTTAGTAAAAAGAGCACACATGCAATGACACTGGTGGATCCATAGGTGGATTGTGAAAAGAACACACATGCAATGGCACTGGTGGATCCATATTTGGTATGTGAAAAGAACATACATTTCAATGACTCTGGTTGTTGTTAGTAAAAAGAACCCACATGCAATGACACTGGTGGATCCATAGGTGGATTGTGAAAAGAGCACACATGCAATGACACTGGTGGATCCATATGTGGTATGTGAAAATAACAAACATGCAATGACTCCAGTTGTTGTTAGTAAAAAGAACACACATGTAATGACACTGGTGGATCCATGTGTGGTCTCTGAAGAGAACACACATTTCAATGACACTAGTGGATCCATATGTGGTATGTGAAAAGAACAATTATGAAATGTCTCTAGTTATTGTTAGTAAAAAGAACACACATGCAATGACACTGGTGGATCCATAGGTGGATTGTGAAAACAACACACATGCAATGACACTGGTGGATCCATATGTGGTATGCGAAAAGAACACACATGCAATGACTCTGGTTGTTGATAGAAACAATAACACACATGCAATAACACTGGTGGATCCATATGTGGTCTCTGAAGAGAACACACATTTCAATGAACTGGTGGATCCATATGTGGTATGTGAAAAGAACACACATGTAATGACTCTCGTTGTTGTTAGTAAAAAAAGCACACATGCAATGACACTGGTGGATCCATGGGTGGATTGTGAAAAGAACACACATGCAATGACACTTGTGGATCCATATGTGGTATGTGAAAAGAACACACATTTCAATGACTCTGGTTGGTTTTAGTAAAAAGAACAGACATACAATGACACTGGTGGATCCATTTGTGGTCTCTAAAGAGCACACACATGCTATGACTCTGGTTGTTGTTATTAAAAAGAGCACACACGCAATGACACTAGTGGATCCATAGGTGGATTGTGAGAAGAACACACAGGCAATGGCACTGGTGGATCCATATTTGGTATGTGAAAAGAACATACATTTCAATGACTCTAGTCGTTGTTAGTAAAAAGAACCCACATGCAATGACACTGGTGGATCCATAGGTGGATTGTGAAAAGAGCACACATGCAATGACACTGGTGGATCCATATGTGGTATGTGAAAAGAACACACATGAAATGACTCCAGTTGTTGTTAGTAAAAAGAACACACATGTAATGACACTGGTGGATCCATGTGTGGTCTCTGAAGAGAACACACATTTCAATGACACTGGTGGATCCATATGTGGTATGTGAAAAGAACAATTATGAAATGACTAGTTATTGTTAGTAAAAAGAACACACATGCAATGACACTAGTGGATCCATAGGTGGATTGTGAAAACAACACACATGCAATGACACTGGTGGATCCATATGTGGTATGTGAAAAGAACGCACATGCAATGACTCTGGTTGTTGTTAGTAACAAGAACACACATGCAATAACACTGGTGGATCCATATGTGGTCTCTGAAGAGAACACACATTTCAATGAACTGGTGGATCCATATTTGGTATGTGAAAAGAACACACATGTAATGACTCTCGTTGTTGTTAGTAAAAAATCACACATGCAATGACACTGGTGGATCCATGGGTGGATTGTGAAAAGAACACACATGCAATGACACTTGTGGATCCATATGTGGTATGTGAAAAGAACACACATTTCAATGACTCTGGTTGGTTTTAGTAAAAAGAACAGACATGCAATGATACTGGTGGATCCATGTGTGGTCTCTGAAGAGAACACACATGCTATGACTATGGTTGTTGTTAGTAAAAAGAGCACACATGCAATGACACTGGTGGATCCATAGGTGGATTATGAAAAGAACACACATGCAATGACACTGGTGGATCCATATTTGGTATGTGAAAAGAACACACATTTCAATGACTCTGGTTGGTTTTAGTAAAAAGAACAGACATGCAATGACACTGGTGGATCCAAGTGTGGTCTCTGAAGAGAACACACATGCTATGACTCTGGTTGTTGTTAGTAAAAAGAGAACACATGCAATGACACTGGTGGATCCATAGGTGGATTGTGAAAAGAACACACATGCAATGACACTCGCGGATCCATATTTGGTATGTGAAAAGAACACACATTTCAATTACTCTGGTTGTTGTTTGTAAAAAGAACCCACATGCAATGACACTGGTGGATCCATAGGTGGATTGCGAAAAGAGCACACATGCAATGACACTGGTGGATCCATATGTGGTATGTGAAAAGAACAGTCATGAAATGACTCCAGTTGTTGTTAGTAAAAAGAACACGCATGCAATGACACTGGTGGATCCATAGGTGGATTGTGAAAAGAACACACATGCAATGATACTGGTGGATCCATATGTGGTATGTGAAAAGAACATACATGCAATGACTCTGGTTGTTGTTAGTAACAAGAACACACATGCAATAACACAGGTGGATCAATGTGTGGTCTCTGAAGAGAACACACATTTCAATGAACCGGTGGATCCATATGTGGTATGTGAAAATAACACACATGTAATGACTCTCGTTGTTGTAAGTAAAAAAAGCACAGATGCGATGACACTGGTGGATCGATGGGTGGATTGTGAAAATAACACACATGCAATGACACTTGTGGATCCATATGTGGTATGTGAAAAGAACACACATTTCAATGACTCTGGTTGGTTTTTGTAGAAAGAACAGACATGCAATAACACTGGTGGATTCATGTGTGGTCTCTGAAGAGAACACACATGCTATGACTCTTGTTGTTGTTAGTAAAAAGAGCACACATGCAATGACACTGGTGGGTCCATAGGTGGATTGTGAAAAGAACACACATGGAATGACACTGGTGGATCCATATTTGGTATGTGAAAAGAACACACATTTCAATGACTCTGGTTGGTTTTAGTAAAAAGAACAGACATGCAATGACACTGGTGGATCCATGTGTGGTCTCCGAAGAGAACACACATGCTATGACTCTGGTTGTTGTTAGTAAAAAGAGCACACATGCAATGACACTTGTGGATCCATAGGTGGATTGTGAAAATAACATACATGCAATGAGTCTGGTTGTTGTTAGTAACAAGAACACACATGCAATAACACAGGTGGATCAATGTGTGGTCTCTGAAGAGAACACACATTTCAATGAACTGGTGGATCCATATGTGGTATGTGAAAATAACACACATGTAATGACTCTCGTTGTTGTAAGTAAAAAAAGCACAGATGCGATGACACTGGTGGATCGATGGGTGGATTGTGAAAATAACACACATGCAATGACACTTGTGGATCCATATGTGTTATGTGAAAAGAACACACATTTCAATGACTCTGGTTGGTTTTTGTAGAAAGAACAGACATGCAATAACACTGGTGGATTCATGTGTGGTCTCTGAAGAGAACACACATGCTATGACTCTTGTTGTTGTTAGTAAAAAGAGCACACATGCAATGACACTGGTGGGTCCATAGCTGGATTGTGAAAAGAACACACATGGAATGACACTGGTGGATCCATATTTGGTATGTGAAAAGAACACACATTTCAATGACTCTGGTTGGTTTTAGTAAAAAGAACAGACATGCAATGACACTGGTGGATCCATGTGTGGTCTCCGAAGAGAACACACATGCTATGACTCTGGTTGTTGTTAGTAAAAAGAGCACACATGCAATGACACTTGTGGATCCATAGGTGGATTGTGAAAATAACATACATGCAATGAGTCTGGTTGTTGTTAGTAACAAGAACACACATGCAATAACACAGGTGGATCAATGTGTGGTCTCTGAAGAGAACACACATTTCAATGAACTGGTGGATCCATATGTGGTATGTGAAAATAACACACATGTAATGACTCTCGTTGTTGTAAGTAAAAAAAGCACACATGCGATGACACTGGTGGATCGATGGGTGGATTGTGAAAATAACACACATGCAATGACACTTGTGGATCCATATGTGTTATGTGAATATAACACACATTTCAATGACTCTAGTTGGTTTTAGTAGAAAGAACAGACATGCAATAACACTGGTGGATTCATGTGTGGTCTCTGAAGAGAACACACATGCTATGACTCTGGTTGTTGTTAGTAAAAAGAGCACACATGCAATGACACTGGTGGATCCATAGGTGGATTGTGAAAAGAACACACATGGAATGACACTGGTGGATCCATATTTGGTATGTGAAAAGAACACACATTTCAATGACTCTGGTTGGTTTTAGTAAAAAGAACAGACATGCAATGACACTGGTGGATCCATGTGTGGTCTCCGAAGAGAACACACATGCTATGACTCTGGTTGTTGTTAGTAAAAAGAGCACACGTGCAATGACACTGGTGGATCCATAGGTGGATTGTGAAAAGAACACACATGCAATGGCACTGGTGGATCCATATTTGGTATGTGAAAAGAACACACATTTCAATGACTCTGGTTGTTGTTAGTAAAAAGAACCCACATGCAATGACACTGGTGGATCCATAGGTGGATTGTGAAAAGAGCACACATGCAATGACACTGGTGGATCCATATGTGGTATGTGAAAAGAACACACATGCAATGACTCCAGTTGTTGTTAGTAAAAAGAACACACATGTAATGACACTGGTGGATCCATGTGTGGTCTCTGAAGAGAACCCACATTTCAATGACACTGGTGGATCCATATGTGGTATGTGAAAAGAACAATTATGAAATGTCTCTAGTTATTGTTAGTAAAAAGAACACACATGCAATGACACTGGTGGATCCATAGGTGGATTGTGAAAACAACACACATGCAATGACACTGGTGGATCCATATGTGGTATGCGAAAAGAACACACATGCAATGACTCTGGTTGTTGATAGAAACAATAACACACATGCAATAACACTGGTGGATCCATATGTGGTCTCTGAAGAGAACACACATTTCAATGAACTGGTGGATCCATATGTGGTATGTGAAAAGAACACACATGTAATGACTCTCGTTGTTGTTAGTAAAAAAAGCACACATGCAATGACACTGGTGGATCCATGGGTGGATTGTGAAAAGAACACACATGCAATGACACTTGTGGATCCATATGTGGTATGTGAAAAGAACACACATTTCAATGACTCTGGTTGGTTTTAGTAAAACGAACAGACATACAATGACACTGGTGGATCCATGTGTGGTCTCTAAAGAGCACACACATGCTATGACTCTGGTTGTTGTAATTAAAAAGAGCACACATGCAATGACACTAGTGGATCCATAGGTGGATTGTGAGAAGAACACACATGCAATGGCACTGGTGGATCCATATTTGGTATGTGAAAAGAACATACATTTCAATGACTCTAGTTGTTAGTAAAAAGAACCCACATGCAATGACACTGGTGGATCCATAGGTGGATTGTGAAAAGAGCACACATGCAATGACACTGGTGGATCCATATGTGGTATGTGAAAAGAACACACATGTAATGACTCCAGTTGTTGTTAGTAAAAAGAACACACATGTAATGACACTGGTGGATCCATGTGTGGTCTCTGAAGAGAACACACATTTCAATGACACTGGTGGATCCATATGTGGTATGTGAAAAGAACAATTATGAAATGACTCTAGTTATTGTTAGTAAAAAGAACACACATGCAATGACACTAGTGGATCAATAGGTGGATTGTGAAAACAACACACGTGCAATGACACTGGTGGATCCATATGTGGTATGTGAAAAGAACGCACATGCAATGACTCTGGTTGTTGTTAGTAACAAGAACACACATGCAATAACACTGGTGGATCCATATGTGGTCTCTGAAGAGAACACACATTTCAATGAACTGGTGGATCCATATTTGGTATGTGAAAATAACACACATGTAATGACTCTCGTTGTTGTAAGTAAAAAAAGCACAGATGCGATGACACTGGTGGATCCATGGGTGGATTGTGAAAAGAACACACATGCAATGACACTTGTGGATCCATATGTGGTATGTGAAAAGAACACACATTTCAATGACTCTGGTTGGTTTTAGTAGAAAGAACAGACATGCAATAACACTGGTGGATTCATGTGTGGTCTCTGAAGAGAACACACATGCTATGACTCTTGTTGTTGTTAGTAAAAAGAGCACACATGCAATGACACTGGTGGGTCCATAGGTGGATTGTGAAAAGAACACACATGGAATGACACTGGTGGATCCATATTTGGTATGTGAAAAGAACACACATTTCAATGACTCTGGTTGGTTTTAGTAAAAAGAACAGACATGCAATGACACTGGTGGATCCATGTGTGGTCTCCGAAGAGAACACACATGCTATGACTCTGGTTGTTGTTAGTAAAAAGAGCACACGTGCAATGACACTGGTGGATCCATAGGTGGATTGTGAAAAGAACACACATGCAATGGCACTGGTGGATCCATATTTGGTATGTGAAAAGAACACACATTTCAATGACTCTGGTTGTTGTTAGTAAAAAGAACCCACATGCAATGACACTGGTGGATCCATAGGTGGATTGTGAAAAGAGCACACATGCAATGACACTGGTGGATCCATATGTGGTATGTGAAAAGAACACACATGCAATGACTCCAGTTGTTGTTAGTAAAAAGAACACACATGTAATGACACTGGTGGATCCATGTGTGGTCTCTGAAGAGAACCCACATTTCAATGACACTGGTGGATCCATATGTGGTATGTGAAAAGAACAATTATGAAATGTCTCTAGTTATTGTTAGTAAAAAGAACACACATGCAATGACACTGGTGGATCCATAGGTGGATTGTGAAAACAACACACATGCAATGACACTGGTGGATCCATATGTGGTATGCGAAAAGAACACACATGCAATGACTCTGGTTGTTGATAGAAACAATAACACACATGCAATAACACTGGTGGATCCATATGTGGTCTCTGAAGAGAACACACATTTCAATGAACTGGTGGATCCATATGTGGTATGTGAAAAGAACACACATGTAATGACTCTCGTTGTTGTTAGTAAAAAAAGCACACATGCAATGACACTGGTGGATCCATGGGTGGATTGTGAAAAGAACACACATGCAATGACACTTGTGGATCCATATGTGGTATGTGAAAAGAACACACATTTCAATGACTCTGGTTGGTTTTAGTAAAACGAACAGACATACAATGACACTGGTGGATCCATGTGTGGTCTCTAAAGAGCACACACATGCTATGACTCTGGTTGTTGTAATTAAAAAGAGCACACATGCAATGACACTAGTGGATCCATAGGTGGATTGTGAGAAGAACACACATGCAATGGCACTGGTGGATCCATATTTGGTATGTGAAAAGAACATACATTTCAATGACTCTAGTTGTTAGTAAAAAGAACCCACATGCAATGACACTGGTGGATCCATAGGTGGATTGTGAAAAGAGCACACATGCAATGACACTGGTGGATCCATATGTGGTATGTGAAAAGAACACACATGTAATGACTCCAGTTGTTGTTAGTAAAAAGAACACACATGTAATGACACTGGTGGATCCATGTGTGGTCTCTGAAGAGAACACACATTTCAATGACACTGGTGGATCCATATGTGGTATGTGAAAAGAACAATTATGAAATGACTCTAGTTATTGTTAGTAAAAAGAACACACATGCAATGACACTAGTGGATCAATAGGTGGATTGTGAAAACAACACACGTGCAATGACACTGGTGGATCCATATGTGGTATGTGAAAAGAACGCACATGCAATGACTCTGGTTGTTGTTAGTAACAAGAACACACATGCAATAACACTGGTGGATCCATATGTGGTCTCTGAAGAGAACACACATTTCAATGAACTGGTGGATCCATATTTGGTATGTGAAAATAACACACATGTAATGACTCTCGTTGTTGTAAGTAAAAAAAGCACAGATGCGATGACACTGGTGGATCCATGGGTGGATTGTGAAAAGAACACACATGCAATGACACTTGTGGATCCATATGTGGTATGTGAAAAGAACACACATTTCAATGACTCTGGTTGGTTTTAGTAGAAAGAACAGACATGCAATAACACTGGTGGATTCATGTGTGGTCTCTGAAGAGAACACACATGCTATGACTCTTGTTGTTGTTAGTAAAAAGAGCACACATGCAATGACACTGGTGGGTCCATAGGTGGATTGTGAAAAGAACACACATGGAATGACACTGGTGGATCCATATTTGGTATGTGAAAAGAACACACATTTCAATGACTCTGGTTGGTTTTAGTAAAAAGAACAGACATGCAATGACACTGGTGGATCCATGTGTGGTCTCCGAAGAGAACACACATGCTATGACTCTGGTTGTTGTTAGTAAAAAGAGCACACGTGCAATGACACTGGTGGATCCATAGGTGGATTGTGAAAAGAACACACATGCAATGGCACTGGTGGATCCATATTTGGTATGTGAAAAGAACACACATTTCAATGACTCTGGTTGTTGTTAGTAAAAAGAACCCACATGCAATGACACTGGTGGATCCATAGGTGGATTGTGAAAAGAGCACACATGCAATGACACTGGTGGATCCATATGTGGTATGTGAAAAGAACACACATGCAATGACTCCAGTTGTTGTTAGTAAAAAGAACACACATGTAATGACACTGGTGGATCCATGTGTGGTCTCTGAAGAGAACCCACATTTCAATGACACTGGTGGATCCATATGTGGTATGTGAAAAGAACAATTATGAAATGTCTCTAGTTATTGTTAGTAAAAAGAACACACATGCAATGACACTGGTGGATCCATAGGTGGATTGTGAAAACAACACACATGCAATGACACTGGTGGATCCATATGTGGTATGCGAAAAGAACACACATGCAATGACTCTGGTTGTTGATAGAAACAATAACACACATGCAATAACACTGGTGGATCCATATGTGGTCTCTGAAGAGAACACACATTTCAATGAACTGGTGGATCCATATGTGGTATGTGAAAAGAACACACATGTAATGACTCTCGTTGTTGTTAGTAAAAAAAGCACACATGCAATGACACTGGTGGATCCATGGGTGGATTGTGAAAAGAACACACATGCAATGACACTTGTGGATCCATATGTGGTATGTGAAAAGAACACACATTTCAATGACTCTGGTTGGTTTTAGTAAAACGAACAGACATACAATGACACTGGTGGATCCATGTGTGGTCTCTAAAGAGCACACACATGCTATGACTCTGGTTGTTGTAATTAAAAAGAGCACACATGCAATGACACTAGTGGATCCATAGGTGGATTGTGAGAAGAACACACATGCAATGGCACTGGTGGATCCATATTTGGTATGTGAAAAGAACATACATTTCAATGACTCTAGTTGTTAGTAAAAAGAACCCACATGCAATGACACTGGTGGATCCATAGGTGGATTGTGAAAAGAGCACACATGCAATGACACTGGTGGATCCATATGTGGTATGTGAAAAGAACACACATGTAATGACTCCAGTTGTTGTTAGTAAAAAGAACACACATGTAATGACACTGGTGGATCCATGTGTGGTCTCTGAAGAGAACACACATTTCAATGACACTGGTGGATCCATATGTGGTATGTGAAAAGAACAATTATGAAATGACTCTAGTTATTGTTAGTAAAAAGAACACACATGCAATGACACTAGTGGATCAATAGGTGGATTGTGAAAACAACACACGTGCAATGACACTGGTGGATCCATATGTGGTATGTGAAAAGAACGCACATGCAATGACTCTGGTTGTTGTTAGTAACAAGAACACACATGCAATAACACTGGTGGATCCATATGTGGTCTCTGAAGAGAACACACATTTCAATGAACTGGTGGATCCATATTTGGTATGTGAAAATAACACACATGTAATGACTCTCGTTGTTGTAAGTAAAAAAAGCACAGATGCGATGACACTGGTGGATCCATGGGTGGATTGTGAAAAGAACACACATGCAATGACACTTGTGGATCCATATGTGGTATGTGAAAAGAACACACATTTCAATGACTCTGGTTGGTTTTAGTAGAAAGAACAGACATGCAATAACACTGGTGGATTCATGTGTGGTCTCTGAAGAGAACACACATGCTATGACTCTTGTTGTTGTTAGTAAAAAGAGCACACATGCAATGACACTGGTGGGTCCATAGGTGGATTGTGAAAAGAACACACATGGAATGACACTGGTGGATCCATATTTGGTATGTGAAAAGAACACACATTTCAATGACTCTGGTTGGTTTTAGTAAAAAGAACAGACATGCAATGACACTGGTGGATCCATGTGTGGTCTCCGAAGAGAACACACATGCTATGACTCTGGTTGTTGTTAGTAAAAAGAGCACACATGCAATGACACTGGTGGATCCATAGGTGGATTGTGAAAATAACATACATGCAATGAGTCTGGTTGTTGTTAGTAACAAGAACACACATGCAATAACACAGGTGGATCAATGTGTGGTCTCTGAAGAGAACACACATTTCAATGAACTGGTGGATCCATATGTGGTATGTGAAAATAACACACATGTAATGACTCTCGTTGTTGTAAGTAAAAAAAGCACACATGCGATGACACTGGTGGATCGATGGGTGGATTGTGAAAATAACACACATGCAATGACACTTGTGGATCCATATGTGTTATGTGAATATAACACACATTTCAATGACTCTAGTTGGTTTTAGTAGAAAGAACAGACATGCAATAACACTGGTGGATTCATGTGTGGTCTCTGAAGAGAACACACATGCTATGACTCTGGTTGTTGTTAGTAAAAAGAGCACACATGCAATGACACTGGTGGATCCATAGGTGGATTGTGAAAAGAACACACATGGAATGACACTGGTGGATCCATATTTGGTATGTGAAAAGAACACACATTTCAATGACTCTGGTTGGTTTTAGTAAAAAGAACAGACATGCAATGACACTGGTGGATCCATGTGTGGTCTCCGAAGAGAACACACATGCTATGACTCTGGTTGTTGTTAGTAAAAAGAGCACACGTGCAATGACACTGGTGGATCCATAGGTGGATTGTGAAAAGAACACACATGCAATGGCACTGGTGGATCCATATTTGGTATGTGAAAAGAACATACATTTCAATGACTCTGGTTGTTGTTAGTAAAAAGAACCCACATGCAATGACACTGGTGGATCCATAGGTGGATTGTGAAAAGAGCACACATGCAATGACACTGGTGGATCCATATGTGGTATGTGAAAAGAACACACATGCAATGACTCCAGTTGTTGTTAGTAAAAAGAACACACATGTAATGACACTGGTGGATCCATGTGTGGTCTCTGAAGAGAACCCACATTTCAATGACACTGGTGGATCCATATCTGGTATGTGAAAAGAACAATTATGAAATGTCTCTAGTTATTGTTAGTAAAAAGAACACACATGCAATGACACTGGTGGATCCATAGGTGGATTGTGAAAACAACACACATGCAATGACACTGGTGGATCCATATGTGGTATGCGAAAAGAACACACATGCAATGACTCTGGTTGTTGATAGAAACAATAACACACATGCAATAACACTGGTGGATCCATATGTGGTCTCTGAAGAGAACACACATTTCAATGAACTGGTGGATCCATATGTGGTATGTGAAAAGAACACACATGTAATGACTCTCGTTGTTGTTAGTAAAAAAAGCACACATGCAATGACACTGGTGGATCCATGGGTGGATTGTGAAAAGAACACACATGCAATGACACTTGTGGATCCATATGTGGTATGTGAAAAGAACACACATTTCAATGACTCTGGTTGGTTTTAGTAAAACGAACAGACATACAATGACACTGGTGGATCCATGTGTGGTCTCTAAAGAGCACACACATGCTATGACTCTGGTTGTTGTAATTAAAAAGAGCACACATGCAATGACACTAGTGGATCCATAGGTGGATTGTGAGAAGAACACACATGCAATGGCACTGGTGGATCCATATTTGGTATGTGAAAAGAACATACATTTCAATGACTCTAGTTGTTAGTAAAAAGAACCCACATGCAATGACACTGGTGGATCCATAGGTGGATTGTGAAAAGAGCACACATGCAATGACACTGGTGGATCCATATGTGGTATGTGAAAAGAACACACATGTAATGACTCCAGTTGTTGTTAGTAAAAAGAACACACATGTAATGACACTGGTGGATCCATGTGTGGTCTCTGAAGAGAACACACATTTCAATGACACTGGTGGATCCATATGTGGTATGTGAAAAGAACAATTATGAAATGACTCTAGTTATTGTTAGTAAAAAGAACACACATGCAATGACACTAGTGGATCAATAGGTGGATTGTGAAAACAACACACGTGCAATGACACTGGTGGATCCATATGTGGTATGTGAAAAGAACGCACATGCAATGACTCTGGTTGTTGTTAGTAACAAGAACACACATGCAATAACACTGGTGGATCCATATGTGGTCTCTGAAGAGAACACACATTTCAATGAACTGGTGGATCCATATTTGGTATGTGAAAATAACACACATGTAATGACTCTCGTTGTTGTAAGTAAAAAAAGCACAGATGCGATGACACTGGTGGATCCATGGGTGGATTGTGAAAAGAACACACATGCAATGACACTTGTGGATCCATATGTGGTATGTGAAAAGAACACACATTTCAATGACTCTGGTTGGTTTTAGTAGAAAGAACAGACATGCAATAACACTGGTGGATTCATGTGTGGTCTCTGAAGAGAACACACATGCTATGACTCTTGTTGTTGTTAGTAAAAAGAGCACACATGCAATGACACTGGTGGGTCCATAGGTGGATTGTGAAAAGAACACACATGGAATGACACTGGTGGATCCATATTTGGTATGTGAAAAGAACACACATTTCAATGACTCTGGTTGGTTTTAGTAAAAAGAACAGACATGCAATGACACTGGTGGATCCATGTGTGGTCTCCGAAGAGAACACACATGCTATGACTCTGGTTGTTGTTAGTAAAAAGAGCACACATGCAATGACACTGGTGGATCCATAGGTGGATTGTGAAAATAACATACATGCAATGACTCTGGTTGTTGTTAGTAACAAGAACACACATGCAATAACACAGGTGGATCAATGTGTGGTCTCTGAAGAGAACACACATTTCAATGAACTGGTGGATCCATATGTGGTATGTGAAAATAACACACATGTAATGACTCTCGTTGTTGTAAGTAAAAAAAGCACACATGCGATGACACTGGAGGATCGATGGGTGGATTGTGAAAATAACACACATGCAATGACACTTGTGGATCCATATGTGGTATGTGAATAGAACACACATTTCAATGACTCTGGTTGGTTTTAGTAGAAAGAACAGACATGCAATAACACTGGTGGATTCATGTGTGGTCTCTGAAGAGAACACACATGCTATGACTCTGGTTGTTGTTAGTAGAAAGAGCACACATGCAATGACACTGGTGGATCCATAGGTGGATTGTGAAAAGAACACACATCGAATGACACTGGTGGATCCATATTTGGTATGTGAAAAGAACACACATTTCAATGACTCTGGTTGGTTTTAGTAAAAAGAACAGACATGCAATGACACTGGTGGATCCATGTGTGGTCTCCGAAGAGAACACACATGCTATGACTCTGGTTGTTGTTAGTAAAAAGAGCACACATGCAATGACACTGGTGGATCCATAGGTGGATTGTGAAAAGAACACACATGCAATGGCACTGGTGGATCCATATTTGGTATGTGAAAAGAACATACATTTCAATGACTCTGGTTGTTGTTAGTAAAAAGAACCCACATGCAATGACACTGGTGGATCCATAGGTGGATTGTGAAAAGAGCACACATGCAATGACACTGGTGGATCCATATGTGGTATGTGAAAAGAACACACATGCAATGACTCCAGATGTTGTTAGTAAAAAGAACACACATGTAATGACACTGGTGGATCCATGTGTGGTCTCTGAAGAGAACACACATTTCAATGACACTGGTGGATCCATATGTGGTATGTGAAAAGAACAATTATGAAATGTCTCTAGTTATTGTTAGTAAAAAGAACACACATGCAATGACACTGGTGGATCCATAGGTGGATTGTGAAAACAACACACATGCAATGACACTGGTGGATCCATATGTGGTATGCGAAAAGAACACACATGCAATGACTCTGGTTGTTGATAGAAACAATAACACACATGCAATAACACTGGTGGATCCATATGTGGTCTCTGAAGAGAACACACATTTCAATGAACTGGTGGATCCATATGTGGTATGTGAAAAGAACACACATGTAATGACTCTCGTTGTTGTTAGTAAAAAAAGCACACATGCAATGACACTGGTGGATCCATGGGTGGATTGTGAAAAGAACACACATGCAATGACACTTGTGGATCCATATGTGGTATGTGAAAAGAACACACATTTCAATGACTCTGGTTGGTTTTAGTAAAACGAACAGACATACAATGACACTGGTGGATCCATGTGTGGTCTCTAAAGAGCACACACATGCTATGACTCTGGTTGTTGTTATTAAAAAGAGCACACATGCAATGACACTAGTGGATCCATAGGTGGATTGTGAGAAGAACACACATGCAATGGCACTGGTGGATCCATATTTGGTATGTGAAAAGAACATACATTTCAATGACTCTAGTTGTTGTTAGTAAAAAGAACCCACATGCAATGACACTGGTGGATCCATAGGTGGATTGTGAAAAGAGCACACATGCAATGACACAGGTGGATCCATATGTGGTATGTGAAAAGAACACACATGTAATGACTCCAGTTGTTGTTAGTAAAAAGAACACACATGTAATGACACTGGTGGATCCATGTGTGGTCTCTGAAGAGAACACACATTTCAATGACACTGGTGGATCCATATGTGGTATGTGAAAAGAACAATTATGAAATGACTCTAGTTATTGTTAGTAAAAAGAACACACATGCAATGACACTAGTGGATCCATAGGTGGATTGTGAAAACAACACACGTGCAATGACACTGGTGGATCCATATGTGGTATGTGAAAAGAACGCACATGCAATGACTCTGGTTGTTGTTAGTAACAAGAACACACATGCAATAACACTGGTGGATCCATATGTGGTCTCTGAAGAGAACACACATTTCAATGAACTGGTGGATCCATATTTGGTATGTGAAAAGAACACACATGTAATGACTCTCGTTGTTGTTAGTAAAAAAGCACACATGCAATGACACTGGTGGATCCATGGGTAGATTGTGAAAAGAACACACATGCAATGACACTTGTGGATCCATATGTGGTATGTGAAAAGAACACACATTTCAATGACTCTGGTTGGTTTTAGTAAAAAGAATAGACATGCAATGACACTGGTGGATCCATGTGTGGTCTCTGAAGAGAACACACATGCTATGACTATGGTTGTTGTTAGTAAAAAGAGCACACATGCAATGACACTGGTGGATCCATAGGTGGATTGTGAAAAGAACACACATGCAATGACACTGGTGGATCCATATTTGGTATGTGAAAAGAACACACATTTCAATGACTCTGGTTGGTTTTAGTAAAAAGAACAGACATGCAATGACACTGGTGGATCCATGTGTGGTCTCTGAAGAGAACACACATGCTATGACTCTGGTTGTTGTTAGTAAAAAGAGCACACATGCAATGACACTGGTGGATCCATAGGTGGATTGTGAAAAGAACACACATGCAATGACACTCGCGGATCCATATTTGGTATGTGAAAAGAACAGTCATGAAATGACTCCAGTTGTTGTTAGTAAAAAGAACACACATGCAATGACACTGGTGGATCCATAGGTGGATTGTGAAAAGAACACACATGCAATGATACTGGTGGATCCATATGTGGTATGTGAAAAGAACATACATGCAATGACTCTGGTTGTTGTTAGTAACAAGAACACACATGCAATAACACAGGTGGATCAATGTGTGGTCTCTGAAGAGAACACACATTTCAATGAACTGGTGGATCCATATGTGGTATGTGAAAATAACACACATGTAATGACTATCGTTGTTGTAAGTAAAAAAAGCACATATGCGATGACACTGGTGGATCGATGGGTGGATTGTGAAAATAACACACATGCAATGACACTTGTGGATCCATATGTGGTATGTGAAAAGAACACACATTTCAATGACTCTGGTTGGTTTTAGTAGAAAGAACAGACATGCAATAACACTGGTGGATTCATGTGTGGTCTCTGAAGAGAACACACATGCTATGACTCTTGTTGTTGTTAGTAAAAAGAGCACACATGCAATGACACTGGTGGGTCCATAGGTGGATTGTGAAAAGATCACACATGGAATGACACTGGTGGATCCATATTTGGTATGTGAAAAGAACACACATTTCAATGACTCTGGTTGGTTTTAGTAAAAAGAACAGACATGCAATGACACTGGTGGATCCATGTGTTGTCTCCGAACAGAACACACATGCTATGACTCTTGTTGTTGTTAGTAAAAAGAGCACACATGCAATGACACTGGTGGATCCATAGGTGGATTGTGAAAAGAACACACATGCAATGACACTGGTGGATCCATATTTGGTATGTGAAAAGAACACACATTTATGACTCTGGTTGTTGTTAGTAAAAAGAACCCACATGCAATGACACTGGTGGATCCATAGGTGGATTGTGAAAAGAGCACACATGCAATGAAACTGGCGGATCCATATGTGGTATGTGAAAAGAACAGTCATGAAATGACTCCAGTTGTTGTTAGTAAAAAGAACACACATGCAAGGACACTGGTGGATCCATAGGTGGATTGTGAAAAGAACACACATGCAATGATACTGGTGGATCCATATGTGGTATGTGAAAAGAACATACATGCAATGACTCTGGTTGTTGTTAGTAACAAGAACACACATGCAATAACACTGGTGGATCAATGTGTGGTCTCTGAAGACAACACACATTTCAATGACACTGGTGGATCCATATGTGGTATGTGAAAAGAACACACATGAAATGACTCCGGTTGTTGTTAGTAAAAAATGCACAGATGCGATGACACTGGTGGATCCATAGGTGGATTTTGAAAAGAACACACATGCAATGACACTAGTGGATCCATATGTGGTATGTGAAAAGAACACACATGCAATGACTCTAGTTGTTGTTAGTAAAAAGAACACACATGTAATGACACTGGTGGATCCATGTGTAGTCTCTGAAGAGAACACACATTTCAATGACACTGGTGGATCCATATGTGGTATGTGAAAAGAACAATTATGAAATGACTCCAGTTATTGTTAGTAAAAAGATCACACATGCAATGACACTGGTGGATCCATAGGTGGATTGTGAAAAGAACACACATGCAATGACACTGGTGTATCCATATGTGGTATGTGAAAAGAACGCACATGCAATGACTCTGGTTGTTGTTAGTAACAAGAACACACATTTCAATGAACTGGTGGATCCATATGTGGTATGTGAAAAGAACACACATGTAATGACTCTCGTTGTTGTTCGTAAAAAAAGCACATATGCGATGACACTGGTGGATCGATGGGTGGATTGTGAAAATAACACACATGCAATGACACTTGTGGATCCATATGTGGTATGTGAAAAGAACACACATTTCAATGACTCTGGTTGGTTTTAGTAAAAAGAATAGACATGCAATGACACTGGTGGATCCATGTGTGGTCTCTGAAGAGAACACACATGCTATGACTATGGTTGTTGTTAGTAAAAAGAGCACACATGCAATGACACTGGTGGATCCATAGGTGGATTGTGAAAAGAACACACATGCAATGACACTGGTGGATCCATATTTGGTATGTGAAAAGAACACACATTTCAATGACTCTGGTTGGTTTTAGTAAAAAGAACAGACATGCAATGACACTGGTGGATCCATGTGTGGTCTCTGAAGAGAACACACATGCTATGACTCTGGTTGTTGTTAGTAAAAAGAGCACACATGCAATGACACTGGTGGATCCATAGGTGGATTGTGAAAAGAACACACATGCAATGACACTCGCGGATCCATATTTGGTATGTGAAAAGAACAGTCATGAAATGACTCCAGTTGTTGTTAGTAAAAAGAACACACATGCAATGACACTGGTGGATCCATAGGTGGATTGTGAAAAGAACACACATGCAATGATACTGGTGGATCCATATGTGGTATGTGAAAAGAACATACATGCAATGACTCTGGTTGTTGTTAGTAACAAGAACACACATGCAATAACACAGGTGGATCAATGTGTGGTCTCTGAAGAGAACACACATTTCAATGAACTGGTGGATCCATATGTGGTATGTGAAAATAACACACATGTAATGACTATCGTTGTTGTAAGTAAAAAAAGCACATATGCGATGACACTGGTGGATCGATGGGTGGATTGTGAAAATAACACACATGCAATGACACTTGTGGATCCATATGTGGTATGTGAAAAGAACACACATTTCAATGACTCTGGTTGGTTTTAGTAGAAAGAACAGACATGCAATAACACTGGTGGATTCATGTGTGGTCTCTGAAGAGAACACACATGCTATGACTCTTGTTGTTGTTAGTAAAAAGAGCACACATGCAATGACACTGGTGGGTCCATAGGTGGATTGTGAAAAGATCACACATGGAATGACACTGGTGGATCCATATTTGGTATGTGAAAAGAACACACATTTATGACTCTGGTTGTTGTTAGTAAAAAGAACCCACATGCAATGACACTGGTGGATCCATAGGTGGATTGTGAAAAGAGCACACATGCAATGAAACTGGCGGATCCATATGTGGTATGTGAAAAGAACAGTCATGAAATGACTCCAGTTGTTGTTAGTAAAAAGAACACACATGCAAGGACACTGGTGGATCCATAGGTGGATTGTGAAAAGAACACACATGCAATGATACTGGTGGATCCATATGTGGTATGTGAAAAGAACATACATGCAATGACTCTGGTTGTTGTTAGTAACAAGAACACACATGCAATAACACTGGTGGATCAATGTGTGGTCTCTGAAGACAACACACATTTCAATGACACTGGTGGATCCATATGTGGTATGTGAAAAGAACACACATGAAATGACTCCGGTTGTTGTTAGTAAAAAATGCACAGATGCGATGACACTGGTGGATCCATAGGTGGATTTTGAAAAGAACACACATGCAATGACACTAGTGGATCCATATGTGGTATGTGAAAAGAACACACATGCAATGACTCTAGTTGTTGTTAGTAAAAAGAACACACATGTAATGACACTGGTGGATCCATGTGTAGTCTCTGAAGAGAACACACATTTCAATGACACTGGTGGATCCATATGTGGTATGTGAAAAGAACAATTATGAAATGACTCCAGTTATTGTTAGTAAAAAGATCACACATGCAATGACACTGGTGGATCCATAGGTGGATTGTGAAAAGAACACACATGCAATGACACTGGTGTATCCATATGTGGTATGTGAAAAGAACGCACATGCAATGACTCTGGTTGTTGTTAGTAACAAGAACACACATTTCAATGAACTGGTGGATCCATATGTGGTATGTGAAAAGAACACACATGTAATGACTCTCGTTGTTGTTCGTAAAAAACCACACATGCAATGACACTAGTGGATCCATGGGTGGATTGTGAAAAGAACACACATGCAATGACACTTGTGGATCCATATGTGGTATGTGAAAAGAAGACACATTTCAATGACTCTGGTTGGTTTTAGTAAAAAGAACAGACATGCAATGACACTGGTGGATCCATGTGTGGTCTCTGAAGAGAACGCACATGCTATGACTCTGGTTGTTGTTAGTAAAAAGAGCACACATGCAATGACACTGGTGGATCCATAGGTGGATTGTGAAAAGAACACACATGCAATGACACTGGTGGATCCATATTTGGTATGTGAAAAGAACACACATTTCAATGACTCTGGTTGTTGTTAGTAAAAAGAACCCACATGCAATGACACTCGTGGATACATAGGTGGATTGCGGAAAGAGCACACATGCAATAACACTGGTGGATCCATATGTAGTATGTGAAAAGAATAGTCATGAAATGACTCCAGTTGTTGTTAGTAAAAAGAACACACATACAATGACACTGGTGGATCCATAGGTGGTTTGTGAAAAGAACACACATGCAATGATATTGGTGGATCCATATGTGGTATGTGAAAATAACATACATGCAATGACTCTGGTTGTTGTTAGAAACAAGAACACACATGCAATAACACTGGTGGATCAATGTGTGGTCTCTGAAGACAACACACATTTCAATGACACTGGTGGATCCATATGTGGTATGTGAAAAGAACACACATGAAATAACTCTGGTTGTTGTTAGTAAAAAAAGCACAGATGCGATGACACTGGTGGATCCGTAGGTGGATTGTGAAAAGAACACACATGCAATGACACTGGTGGATCCATATGTGGTATGTGAAAAGAACACACATGCAATGACTCCAGTTGTTGTTAGTACAAAGAACACACATGTAATGACACTGATGGATCCATGTGTGGTCTCTGAAGAGAACACACATTTCAATGACACTGGTGGATCCATATGTGGTATGTGAAAAGAACAATTATGAAATGACTCCAGTTATTGTTAGTAAAAAGACCACACATGCAATGACACTGGTGGATCCATAGGTGGATTGTGAAAAGAACACACATGCAATGACACTGGTGGATCCATATGTGGTATGTGAAAAGAACGCACATGCAATGACTCTGGTTGTTGTTAGTAACAAGAACACACATGCAATAACACAGGTGGATCCGTATGTGGTCTCTGAAGAGAACAAACATTTCAATGAACTGGTGGATCCATATGTGGTATGTGAAAAGAACACACATGTAATGACTCTCGTTGTTGTTAGTAAAAAAAGCACACATGCAATGACACTGGTGGATCCATGGGTGGATTGTGAAAAGACCACACATGCAATGACACTTGTGGATCCATATGTGGTATGTGTAAAGAACACACATTTCAATGACTCTGGTTGGTTTTAGTAAAAAGAACAGACATGCAATGACACTGGTGGATCCATGTGTGGTCTCTGAAGAGAACACACATGCTATGACTTTGGTTGTTGTTAGTAAAAAGAGCACACATGCAATGACACTGGTGGATCCATAGGTGGATCGTGAAAAGAACACACATGCAATGACACTGGTGGATCCATATGTGGTATGTGAAAAGAATAGTCATGAAATGACTCCAGTTGTTGTTAGTAAAAAGAACACACGTGCAATGACACTGGTGGATCCATAGGTGGATTGTGAAAAGAACACACATGCAATGATACTGGTGGATCCATATGTGGTATGTGAAAAGAACACACATTTCAATGACTCTGGTTGTTGTTAGTAACAAGAACACACATGCAATAACACTGGTGGATCAATGTGTGGTCTCTGAAGACAACACACATTTCAATGACACTGGTGGATCCATATGTGGTATGTGAAAAGAACAGTCATGAAATGATTCTAGTTGTTGTTAGGAAAAAAAAGCACAGATGCAATGACACTGGTGGATCCATAGGTGGATTGTGAAAAGAACACACATGCGATGACACTGGAGGATCCATATGTGGTATGTGAAAAGAACACATATGAAATGACTCTGGTTGTTGTTAGTAAAAAAAGCACACATGCAATGACACTGGTGGATCCATATGTGGTATGTGAAAAAAACACATATGAAATGACTCTAGTTGTTGTTAGTAGAAAAGAACACACATGCAATGACACTGGTGGATCCATAGGTGGTATGTGAAAAGAACACACATGCAATGACACTGGTGGATCCATATGTGGTATGTGAAAAGAACACACGTGCAATGACTCTGGTTGTTGTTAGTAACAAGAACACACATGCAATAACACTGGCGGATCCATGTGTGGTCTCTGAAGAGAACACACATTTCAATGAGACTGGCGGATCCATATGTGGTATGTGAAAAGAACACACATGAAATGACTCTGGTTGTTGTTAGTAAAAAAGCACACATGCAATGACACTGGTGGATCCATAGGTGGATTGTGAAAAGAATACACATGCAATGACACTAGTGGAACCATATGTGGTATGTGAAAATAACACACATTTCAATGACTCTGGTTGTTGTTAGTAAAAAGAACACACATGCAATGACACTGGTGGATCCATGTGTGGTCTCTGAAGAGAACACACATGCAATGACTCTGGTTGTTGTTAGTAAAAAGAGCACACATGCAATGACACTGGTGGATCCATAGGTGGATTGTGAAAAGAACACACATGCAATGATACTGGTGGATCCATATGTGGTATGTGAAAAGGACACACATTTCAATGACTCTGGTTGTTGTTAGTAAAAAGAACACACGTGCAATGACACTGGTGGATCCATAGGTGGATTGTGAAAAGAGCACACATGCAATGACACTGGTGGATCCATAGGTGGTACGTGAAAAGAACACACATGCAATGACTCTAGTTGTTGTTACTAAAAAGAACACACATGTAATTACACTGATGGATCCATGTGTGGTCTCTGAAGAGAACACACATTTCAATGACACTGGTGGATCCACATGTCGTATGTGAAAAGAACACATATGAAATGACTCTGGTTGTTGTTAGTAAAAAGAACACACATGCAATGACACTGGTGGATCCATAGGTAGATTGTGAAAAGAACACACATGCAATAACACTGGTGGATCCATATGTGGTATGTGAAAAGAACACAGATGCAATGACTCTGGTTGTTGTTAGTAACAAGAACACACATGCAATAACACTGGTGCATCCATGTGTGGTCTCTGAAGATAACACTAATGTCTACGCACTTCTATTCTTGTAGACAGTTGTTAGGCCTCCAAGTGCAGAGGTTTGTAGAACAACAACAAGTTTTCCCTTAAGTGGATCACCCAAGGTTTATCGAACTCAGGGAGGAAGTGGTCAAAGGTATTCCCTCTCAAGCAACCCTGCAATCAAGATACAAGAAGTCTATTGTGTCCCCAACACACCCAATACACTTGTCAGGTGTATAGGTGCACTAGTTCGGCGAAGAGATAGTGAAATACAAGTGGTATGGATAATATAAGTGGTAATGGTGATAGAAAATAGCTTGATGGCGTAGAAAAGACTAAAGTAAAACTGAAATAAAGATGGAAGCAAGCAAACATGTAACAGATCTAGTAGCAAACGGTGTTTCAATGCTTAGAAACAAGGCCTAGGGATCATACTTTCACTAGTGAACACTCTCTCATAAATATATTATCTTCATGATACTACTCTCAGGTTGGACACTCTAATCGATGGTAGGGCTATAACAGCACACCACAAAGTAAGCCTTTCCCATCTAGATAACCCCACACTGTCACCTTGAGTACTAGATGGTTCCAACAAACACCATAATTTCATAAAGACATCCAACTCCAAATATAACTCATAACAAGTATTTATAATATCTAGCCTAAGTGCCACCATGGTGTCCATGCTGTCACTTTCACACACATGGGGAGAGCAGAGATGTATTAAAGCACTTGAGTAGCAAGGTAGATCTATAGATTATAAGCTCATGATCACAATATGATCATGCATAGAGAGAGAGATGAACACATAGCTACCGGTAGAACCCTTAGCCTCGAGAGAGAACTACTCCCTCATCATCATGGGAATCAACAATGGTGATGGAGATGGTGGTGGAGATCGATGGAGATGGCTCCGGGGGCACTTCCTCGTCCCAACAGGGTGCCGGAACAGAGACGTTATGTCCCCTGAATCTCCCCTTCGGTGGCGGTGGCGTTGCGGAACTTTTCATGGATTTCTGATTGACTCTCTAGGGTTTATGCATCGGGAGGCTCTTATAGGCGAAAGAGGCAAGGTCGGTGGCCGGCCAGGGGGCCCACACCATGCCCTAGCGCGGCCAGGGGGGACCCGCGCCATGGGGTGGTGTGGCCACCCTGTGGATCCTCTCCGTCTCGTATTCTGGCTTCGTGAGTCTTCCGATAAAATATAAACTTTGGCTTTTGTCCCGTTCAATTCTGAGAATATTCATTTTCTGACTTTCTGGAACCAAAAACAGCAGAAAACAGGCAACTGGCACTGTGGCTCTTTGTTAATAGGTTAGTCCAAGAAATCATATGAAAAGTTCTCCAAAGTGTGGACAAAACATAAGAAAGTAGATAAAACCAAGCATGGAACATCAAAAATTATAGATACATTTGCAACGTATCAACATCCCCAAGCTTAACTCCTGCACGTCCTCGAGTAGGTAAGTGATAAAAAGAAAGAATAATTTTTGAGGTGATATGCACCATCATAAACTTGATCAAAGTATTTGTAAAACATTGAAAGCTGGGATTATAGTACTTCAATCATGACATGAAAGATAAAGTTCTAACAATAAGACAAAGCAATTATGTTGCAACATGAAAAGGCACAAACAAAAGATTCATGAATAACAATGCTTTGCAAGACATTTGTTTGTTTCACATAAAGAAAACATAGCATAGTAGCATTCAGCTTGTCCCTCATAGAGTAGCAAATATAAATGCATAGGACACCTTCAAAGTTCATAAGAGTGACTAGATACAAATAGTTTAAAACAAGCAATATCAAGGTATGCATCAATCAACTAGTCTTGGGACAATGCACATAGAACTAAGAATCGCCACTATGCTCTCAAAGTAAGTGCATAAATGTAGAAGGTGGAGACTCAATATATATAGTGGAAGAAAGGCCTTCATAGAAGGAAGCAGAGATTCAAGTTTCATAAAGAGCTTCCAAAAATTATGGTACTTATTAGCTTTCAGCTCGCATTGCCCCTATCATAAGCATCTTGAAGTGATTAAGGTTAAAGTGAACAAACTATGGTGTACATGCTTGACGAAGTATAAGTTATAAATCTCATGTCCCTTGAATACAAGGGCCGCTCCTCATGCTACTCAAGTTTAGTCACCGGTAAGTTCTTGTCATCGTAAGTACATGTGTATCATAGAGAACCACCAACGGGGTACCCCTTGCCCGATGATATGGAAGAATCCCCATATCAAAATGACAAGGCAAGCAGACAACAAGCATCTCAGCAATCTTCTTATTTACCATGGGAATATGGTGCTTTTTTCTCTCTTTCCTCTTTTCATAATCTCTTTTTTTTCTCTTTTTTTCTCAATATAGGACTTTTTTTAAGAAGAATGCTTCATAGACAGCTCATTATGGTTACGCTGCAGGTTTCCACCATGTCAGCATGGATTAGACCAGTAGCCCAGGCGTTTCTCTAACACATATACATAACTCCATGGACTTACAAGCTCCCCTTTAATTTCACACCGACGGCATCCATAGACAAAAGAGCATGATATCAACTAGGTACAAACTACCAGGGCAATGTTGAAAGCGTTCCCCATGACAGCATGGTTCTGCTAATCCCCAACAAATAAGTGCAAGCATATACAACATAGACAACACAATGGTTCAAGTTTATTAAGGGCAAGAAAAGTAAAGTGTTCCATCAAGTTCATGAGTGCTTTAATCACTAGTTTTCTCATAACAAGTTTAATTCGGAAGGTAGATAAAAAAATGAATATACTTGGAATAGCATATGCTAGTAGGTAGGTATGGTGGACTCTTTGGAATAACTTGGTTTAAGGAGTTGGATGCATGAGTGGAACTCATACTTGGTTGTGGAGGCTAGCAAAAGACTGGGAGCAACAAACTAAGAGAGCAATAATGGCCATAATCATGTAGAGCGACAAAACATCATTAATCAAAGCATAAAGTGATACTACAAGTTGAAAACTAAAGGATCATCAAGGCTATAGTGACTTGGGATAGTCATAACATGGTGTGAGCATGCGCCAAGTCAACCCAAATAAAGCATCAAAGGAGAATACCACAATACTATGCTTCAATATGCTAAAACAACGCATGATTCATCCAAGGCACATTAAGCAATCTCAATTGTTTATAACAAGTCATGCTACAATAAAGAATACTAAGCATAAAGCCAAAACAATATCAAGCATGGCATGACAAAGCATATGCCACAGTTAAAAACAAGCTCTCTTTACCACCTAAGCATGAACTTTCCTACTCTTTTCCAATCCAAACCAAACTATTTGAAAACCAATGTATGAAAGAGGGGGTTCAACCAATTTATTCAGCAAACTAAGAAAACCAAGCAAACAAAAAAACAAAACGAAAACGAATAAGAAGACGCTCCAATAACAACACAACTGTGCATGAAACAATAAAAATGAAGCGTTTGGAAGAAACCTGGGATTTTTATTGATGAAGAAGGGGGTGCCTTGGGCATCCCCAAGCTTTGATGCTTGTAATTCTTGGATATTTCTTGGGGTGACACGCGTGGCATCCCCAAGCTTGAGCTTTAGTCCATTCTTCATCTCATTACTCATTCCTTCCATACACCTGAAAGTTTTCCTTCATACAAAACTTCACACAATCTTTATTAGCAACATTAGTGCACTCAAGATAATAAGTCTTTAGGTCCAGTTCTAACACCAAAAAAACTTCCATTAAAACACAAGCTACTGTAGCACTTCCCTCGAAAAGCTCAATTCCCCAAAAGAACTCAAAAAGGAACCAACAAGAAGCAAATGCAAATAATGGCAGAAATCTGTCAAAACAGACAGCAGGTAAAGACCAATTCTTTCGAAGACTTTATGTTGCTCAAATCGAAACGTGTTGAACTAACGAAAGTTATATAACAACCTGGGGCAGAAGCACAAAAATTCACGCCTCAAAAGGACGTACAGAGATTTTACACGAATTTTTACGGTGAAGCACAGAAATCTGTTTCGGGACAGCAACTTTCCCAATCATTACTTCTCTCTCATTAGAGGTTACTCTTGGCACAAAAAGCAAATAAAAAGGATAAGGAGCGTTTATTACTGAAGTAATAACTTCCAAGACTCATCTAAAACTTTTGGGTTATCTCCCAATAAGTACTTTTCTTTAACGCCTTTAAGTTAGGCATGATAGTTTGAGAAGATGCTCACATAGGAAATATGAATTGAAGTAAAAGAGAGCATCAAGAAGCAAATTCAAAACACATTTAAGTATAACCCACTTCCTATGCATAGGAATCTTGTAAAGAAACAAGTCATGAAAGCACAAAGAAACAAGCATAGTAAAGCAAAACAAGTGCAACTTCAATACTTTCAACATAAAGAGGGAAAACTTAATATTATTGAGATGCATAAAACCATGTTTCCCTCTTTCATAATAACTTTCAGTAGCATCATGAATAAAATTAACAATATAACTATCACATAAAACATTTTTATCATGAGTCACATGCATAAAAGAATTAATACTCTCCACATAAACATAGTCATTCTTATTAATTATAGTGGGAGCAAATTCAACAAAATATCTATCATTATTATTCTCATCACCATAATCATCAAATATAGGAGGCATATTGTAATCATAATTAATTTTCTCCTCAATAGTAGGTGGACTCAAAATATCATATCCATCATTGTAATCATCATATATTGGAGGTATAGTATCATCAAAGTAAATTTTCTCCTCCATGCTTAGGGGACTAAAAAGATCATGCTGATCTAAACCAGCTTCCCCAAGCTTAGATTTTTCCATAGATTTTGCAATAATGGTGTTCAAAGAATTTATAATAATAACATTGCTATTAGCATGCAAATAAAGTTCCATAGGTGTTTTAATTTTCTCTTCAAACACTTCATGTCCTAACTCAAGATAAATACTATAAAGCTCTCTAAATTTTTTATTGTTCTCCATTAAGCCTAACTAGTGAAAACAAGAAACAAAAGACAAAATTGCAGAATCTAAAGGAAATAACTTTGAGCACTCACACCGGAGGATGTGAGTACCTTTTACCTTACCTCCCTAGCAACGGCGCCAGAAAATAGGCGTTTGCCGTGGGAGGTTCTTCTTCTTTAATCCTCCGGTGTGAATACCTTTTACCTTACCTCCCCGGCCACGGCGCCAGAAAATAGCTTGATGTCTACGCACTTCTATTCTTGTAGACAGTTGTTGGGCCTCCAAGTGCAGAGGTTTGTAGAACAGTAGCAAGTTTTCCCTTAAGTGGATCACCCAAGGTTTATCGAACTCAGGGACAAAGTGATCAAAGGTATTCCCTCTCAAGCAACCCTGCAATCAAGATACAAGAAGTCTCTTGTGTCCCCAACACACCCAATACACTTGTCAGGTGTATAGGTGCACTAGTTCGGCGAAGAGATAGTGAAATACAAGTGGTATGGATAATATAAGTGGTAACGGTGATAGAAAATAGCTTGATGGCGTGGAAAAGACTAAAGTAAAACTGAAATAAAGATGGAAGCAAGAAAACATGTAACAGATCTAGTAGCAAACGGTGTTTCAATGCCTAGGGATCATAGTTTCACTAGTGAACACTCTCTCATAAATATATTATCTTCATGATACTACTCTCAGGTTGGACACTCTAATCGATGGTAGGGCTATAACAGCACACCTCAAAGTAAGCCTTTCCCATCTAGATAACCCCACACTGTCACCTTGAGTACTAGATGGTTCCAACAAACACCACAATTTCATAAAGACATCCAACTCCAACTATAACTCATAACAAGTATTTGTAATCTCTAGCCTAAGTGCCACCATGGTGTGCACGCTGTCACTTTCACACACATGGGGAGAGCAGAGATCTATTAAAGCACTTGAGTAGCAAGGTAGATCTATAGATTACAAGCTCATGATCACAATATGATCATGCATAGAGAGAGATGAACACATAGCTACCGGTAGAACCCTTAGCCTCGAGAGAGAACTACTCCCTCATCATCATGGGAATCAACAATGGTGATGGAGATGGTGGTGGAGATCGATGGAGATGGCTCCAGGGGCACTTCCCCGTCTTGACAGGGTGCCGGAATAAAGACTTTCTGTCCCCCGAATCTCCCCTTCGGTGGCGATGGCGCTGTGGAACTTTTCATGGATTTCTGATTGACTCTCTAGGGTTTATGCATCGGGAGATTGTTATAGGCGAAAGAGGCAAGGTCGGTGGCCGTCCAGGGGGCCCACGCCATGCCCTGGCGCGGCCAAGGGGGACCCGTGCCATGGGGTGGTGTGGCCACCCTGTGGCCCCTCTCCGTCTCGTATTATGGCTCCGTGAGTCTTCCGATAAAATATCAACTTTGGCTTTTGTCCCGTCCAATTCCGAGAATATTCATTTTCTGACTATATGGAACCAAAAACAGCAAAAAACAGGCAACTAACACTGTGGCTCTTTGTTATTAGGATAGTCCAAGAAATCATATGAAAATTACTCCAAAGTGTGGACAAAACATAAGAAAGTAGATAAAACCAAGCATGGAAAATCAAAAATTATAGATACCTTTGCAACATATCAAACACACATTTCAATGAACTGGTGGATCCATATGTGCTATGTGAAAATAACACACATGTAATGACTCTGGTTGTTGTTAGTAAAAAAGCACACATGCAATGACACTGGTGGATCCATGGGTGGATTGTGAAAAGAACACACATGCAATGACACTGGTGCATCCATATGTGGTATGTGAAAAGAACACACATTTCAATGACTCTGGTTGTTGTTAGTAAAAAGAACACACATTCAAGGACACTGGTGGATCCATGTGTGGTCTCTGAAGAGAACACACATGCAATGACCCTGGTTGTTGTTAGTAAAAGGAGCACACATGCAATGACACTGGTGGATTCATAGGTGGATTGTGAAAAGAACACACATGCAATGACACTGGTGGATCCATATGTGGTATGTGAAAATAACACACATTTCAATGACTCTGGTTGTTGTTAGTAAAAAGAACACACATGCAATGACACTGGTGGATCCATAGGTGGATTGTGAAAACATCACACATGCAATTGAAACTGGTGGATCCATATGTGGTATGTGAAAAGAACAAACATGCAATGACTCCAGTTGTTGTTAGTAAAAAGAACACACATGTAATGACACTGGTGGATCCATGTGTGCTCTCTGAAGAGAACACACATTTCAATGACACTGGTGGATCCATATGTGGTATGTGAAAAGAACAGTCATGAAATGACTCTAGTTGTTGTTAGTAAAAAGAACACACATGCAATAACAATGGTGGATCCATAGGTGGATTGTGAAAAGAACACACATGCAATGACACTGGTGGATCCATATGTGGTATGTGAAAAAAACACGAAAAAAGACTCTGGTTGTTGTTAGTAAAAAAAGCACACATGCAATGACACTGGTGGATCCATAGGTGGATTGTGAAAAGAACACACATGCAATGACACTGGTGGATCCATATGTGGTATGTGAAAAGAACACACATGCAATGACTCCAGTTGTTGTTAGAAAAAAGAACACACATGTAATGACACTGGTGGATCCTTGTGTGGTCTCTGAAGAGAACACACATTTCAATGACACTAGTGGATCCATATGTGGTATGTGAAAAGAACGGTCATGAAATGACTCCAGTTGTTGTTAGTAAAAAGAACACACATGCAATGACACTGGTTGATCCATAGGTGGATTGTGAAAAGAACACACATGCAATGATACTGGTGGATCCATATGTGGTATGTGAAAAGAACACACATGCAATGACTCTGGTTGTTGTTAGTATCAAGAACACACATGTAATAACACTGGTGTTTCCATGTGTGGTCTCTGAATAGAACACACATTTCAATGACACTGGTGGATCAATATGTGGTATGTGAAAAGAACACACATGAAATGATTATTTTTGTTGTTAGTAAAAAAAGCACAGATGCAATGACACTGGTGGATCCATAGGTGGATTGTGAAAATAACACACATGCAATGACACTGGTGGATCCATATGTGGTATGTGAAAAGAACACATATGAAATGACTTTGGTTGTTGTTAGTAAAAAAAGCACACATGCAATGACACTGGTGGATCCATAGGTGGATTGTGAAAAGAGCACACATGCAATGACTCTAGTTGTTGTTAGTAAAAAGAACACACATGCAATGACACTAGTGGATCCATAGGTGGATTGTGAAAAGAAGAGCCATGGAATGACACTGGTGGATCCATATGTGGTATGTGAAAAGAACACACATGCAATGACTCTCGTGGATCCATGTGTGGTCTCTGAAGAGAACACACATTTCAATGAGACTAGAGGATCCATATGTGGTATGTGAAAAGAACACACATGAAATGACTCTGGTTGTTGTTAGTAAAAAAAAAGCACACATGCAATGACACTGGTGGATCCATAGGTGGATTGTGAAAAGAACACACATGCAATGACACTGGTGGAACCATATGTGGTATGGGAAAAGAACACACATTTCAATGACTCTGGTTGTTGTTAGTAAAAGGAACACACATGCAATGACACTGGTGGATCCATGTGTGGTCTCTGAAGAGAACACACATGCAATGCCTCTGGTTGTTGTTAGTAAAAGAGCACACATGCAATGACACTGGTGGATCCATAGGTGGATTGTGAAAAGAACACACATGCAATGACACTGGTGGATCCATATGTGGTATGTGAAAAGAAGACACATTTCAATGACTCTGGTTGTTGTTAGTAAAAAGAACACACATGCAATGACACTGGTGGATCCATATGTGGTATGTGAAAAGAAGACACATTTCAATGACTCTGGTTGTTGTTAGTAAAAAGAACACACATGCAATGACACTGGTGGATCCATATGTGGTATGTGAAAAAAAACACGAAAAAAGACTCTGGTTGTTGTTAGTAAAAAAAGCACACATGCAATGACACTGGTGGATCCATAGGTGGATTGTGAAAAGAACACACATGCAATGACACTGGTGGATCCATATGTGGTATGTGAAAAGAACACACATGCAATGACTCCAGTTGTTGTTAGAAAAAAGAACACACATGTAATGACACTGGTGGATCCTTGTGTGGTCTCTGAAGAGAACACACATTTCAATGACACTAGTGGATCCATATGTGGTATGTCAAAAGAACGGTCATGAAATGACTCCAGTTGTTGTTAGTAAAAAGAACACACATGCAATGACACTGGTTGATCCATAGGTGGATTGTGAAAAGAACACACATGCAATGATACTGGTGGATCCATATGTGGTATGTGAAAAGAACACACATGCAATGACTCTGGTTGTTGTTAGTATCAAGAACACACATGTAATAACACTGGTGTTTCCATGTGTGGTCTCTGAATAGAACACACATTTCAATGACACTGGTGGATCAATATGTGGTATGCGAAAAGAACACACATGAAATGATTATTTTTGTTGTTAGTAAAAAAGCACAGATGCAATGACACTGGTGGATCCATAGGTGGATTGTGAAAATAACACACATGCAATGACACTGGTGGATCCATATGTGGTATGTGAAAAGAACACATATGAAATGCCATTGGTTGTTGTTAGTAAAAAAGGCACACATGCAATGACACTGGTGGATCCATAGGTGGATCGTGAAAAGAGCACACATGCAATGACTCTAGTTGTTGTTAGTAAAGAGAACACACATGCAATGACACTAGTGGATCCATAGGTGGATTGTGAAATGAAGAGCCATGGAATGACACTGGTGGATCCATATGTGGTATGTGAAAAGAACACACATGCAATGACTCTCGTGGATCCATGTGTGGTCTCTGAAGAGAACACACATTTCAATGAGACTGGAGGATCCATATGTGGTATGTTAAAATAACACACATGAAATGACTCTGGTTGTTGTTAGTAAAAAAAGCACACATGCAATGACACTGGTGGATCCATAGGTGGATTGTGAAAAGAACACACATGCAATGACACTGGTGGAACCATATGTGGTATGTGAAAAGAACACACATTTCAATGACTCTGGTTGTTGTTAGTAAAAAGAACACACATGCAATGACACTGGTGGATCCATGTGTGGTCTCTGAAGAGAACACACATGCAATGACTCTGGTTGTTGTTAGTAAAAAGAGCACACATGCAATGACACTGGTGGATCCATAGGTGGATTGTGAAAAGAACACACATGTAATGACACTGGTGGATCCATATGTGGTATGTGAAAAGAACACACATTTCAATGACTCTGGTTGTTGTTAGTAAAAAGAACACACATGCAATGACACTGGTGGATCTATAGGTGGATTGTGAAAAGAGCACACATGCAATGACACTGGTGGATCCATAGGTGGTATGTGAAAAGAAAACACATGAAATTACTCCAGTTGTTGTTAGGAAAAAGAATACACATGTAATGACACTGGTGGATCCATGTGTGGTCTCTGAAGAGAACACACATTTCAATGACACTGGTGGATCCATATGTGGTATGTGAAAAGAACAGTCATGAAATGACTCTAGTTGTTGTTAGTAAAAAGAACACACATGCAATGGGAAATGTTTGTTTGTGGTACCAAACTTGGTGGGTGAGCGCACCATGGTACCCGAGTTGCCATCAATCGCGCGAAGGGGCCATAGTAGATTCGCCAATTGTCCAGAAGGGCCAAATGGGGGTGAATACAAACCTAACGGCCAAACGGTTGTTTGAACCAGACGAAAAAGGTTGAACTCAAATACCACCGTTAGGTCAACTCTTCTTGGCCCGCCATGTCAGTATTCCCCGTTATCTTTTGCGGTCGTGGACTAGCTTACCCCTGCGTGGACCAGATCCCTGAGTGGACGGGATCTATTTCTTTGCTCTGCTCTGGTCTTCTCCCCTGCTCCCCTCCCCATAACATTTGCTCAGCTCCAGTTGCTCGTCTCAGATCGGAGCTCGCACTTGCTCTAATTTGCGTCTCCGCCATGTCCAGTCAACCTCCCACGCCTCTAATCGAAGCTCGCAGCCGTCGCTGTTGCATCGTCCGCCGTATTAGAGCTTCGTGTCCCCGGACTAATATCTCGCCTCTGGCTAGTCCTTCTCGCACAGCGGAGCGCGTCCTGTCGGGCGATCCAGGCCGGCGACCGGCCTCGGGAAGTTGCGTACTGTCGCGCACCCCAGGCATGGTAGCCCTGGCACAGCAGTTCGACGACCACGCTCTCATGGCCACCGTGCTGGGCGTCCGTCCTGTCGTGTCGCTGACAGAGTTGCTATCGGCTTTCAGGTCTCGTTTTGGGATTAGACGAAATGAGGTCAACATTGAGGTATGCACGCTGCCATTCGATTTTTTCGTCTGGTTCGAGCACAGCTCAGACACCGAGCGCGTTCTGCATTCTTCCCGTTCTTTCGAGTGCTGCGTGGAGAAAATGAGCTTCATGCGTTGGCATCGCTCCTGTGGGTGGGACGATCGCTTGGGGCAGCTTCGTTTCTTCTCCAAACTTGGCTTTGACGGCCTCCCATTGGATGCTTGGGAGACGGAGGCCCTCAAGCAGGTCGTCAGTAGCCTTGGCGGCGAGCTGGTGGAAATCGTGCCACCGAGTGACAGATGGGTCATCGAGGTAAAGGCATGGCTAAAAGATCCTGACGCCGTTCCTAAGATGTACGAGGTGCAGATTCCAAGCAGGGCAGGGCGACAGCTTTGCTGGAAGCACCCGGTCATCATCCACCTGGAGGAGGTTCTGGACTTGGTACAGGGCATTCGGGTCCCCAAAGAGGCTGCCAGAAAGCGCCCTCGTCGCATGCAGTGTTGGCATGGAAGGATCGATGGCACAAGACCGCCACCGTTTCATGACGGGGCACACAGTTTCGGTGGGGGGACCGGGCTTGGACGAGCTGGTGGTTCTGATTTCCCTCGAGTGAAGACAGAGCTCTAGTGAATTGTCGTGGTATGTGTGGCTAATGAATTTGTTGTATGGAGAGCGTAGCAGGAAGTTAGCATCGACTAAAATTGTGTAATAGTTTGAATCGATGTAGTACGTGTGTGTAATAGTTTGAAGTAGTACGTGTGTGTAATAGTTTGAATCGATGTAGTATGTGTGGGTAATGAATTTGATGTAGTTTGTGTGCGTGTAATAGTTTGAATCGATGTAGTTGAACACCGTGCTTTATAATTTCTGTGAATAACCAAGGACAACCTCATGAAAAGAGGGTGGTCTGGCAATGAGCAATGTCAATTCTGTGGATGCCAGGAAAATGTAGCCCATCTCCTCTTCAAGTACTCCCTCTGTTTCAAAATATAAGATGTTTTAGCTTTGTGAATGGAGCGTATCTAGACATCTTTTAGTGATGGTGCTTTCTCAACCTAGATGAACCTACATACTAAAAGGGGACTAGATACACTTCATTCACAAAGCTAAAACATCTTATATTTTGAAACGGAGGGGGTACAAGTTAGCTACATTTGTAACACATTGAACTGCAGGACCATTTTGTAGGCAACACAAGACAAAGGAAAAAATGGCTTACAGCACAGACAATAGACGCAAAATCTGTAGTCTGGGATCAAAAGATGCCAGTTAACTGGATTGAACCACGACTAGTAATTGAAGGAAATAGGTACTTGGTAGTATTTGCTTACAACAGTAGTACTTCCATACAAAAGGGTCTTATACCTGCACAAAAGTGGGCTAAACTTCCTACTAGTTTATAGAACAATTCTTCAGCATTTCATCTACAAAAGCCATTCTTCAGTCTGAACTTAACTATTCTACACTGAAGAAATTATAGATCTCCACCAGAAAAGTTGGCTGGCCAATTGCCTTGAGAGGACATAAGTTCTTTGATCATTTAACCCAAAATGATTTATTGCCTTCCTGCCAAACTACAAGAAATCTGCATCGTTCATGCACGAGAAATTTGCATGCGCCAGTCCCGGTTCAGTTGGAACATCCGCGCCGCCGCAATGATTTCTTCGAAACTGAAATTTGACATCTCCTTCTCGGGATCGTAGATCCGTGTGAACTCGAACCTGAATTCCGGGGCTGAGCTGATGCCCGCCGGCGGCTCCGGCTGTCGAACAATCCAGCATGCTGAGTGTAGACGCTTGGTCGCCGCCATGGTATGGCCTTCGACGGTGCGTAGGATGGAGCGTCTTTGCCGCAGACGGCGTGCTCCCAGCCTACCCTACTGAGGTAAGGTAGTCCACGCCGAAGCGTGGACGCGAGAGTTCCTAGACCTTGGCGCTGCCATGTTCGAGGGTGTGTACCCTCGGCGGCGGCATGCTCTCATGAATGATTTGATACGTACCTTGTTCCCATTGCCTAGAGCATGCCGTAATGCCGCTGCGCGATTTCTCCACATCGCTCTCTTGGCCCTGCTTGCCACATCTGGCGCTGATGACGGCGCAGTCGCCGCCGCAGCCGATTTGGCACATTCGGGAAAATCATCTGCCTGGCAGGGCAATGGGAGACCGGCCTTGAAGTAGAGCTTCATGGCCTGCCTTAGAGGGGCTAAATACCCCAGTTTCGGCGGCTGTCGCGGCGGCGGTGGCGGCTTAGGCGGGGCCATGTTACCCTAGTTGGTGCGGCGCGGAGGAGCTGTGCAAGGTGAACTGTGGTTAGTCGGAGAAGGGGAGTGAAAGACTGACAGTAGGTTTGGACTACGGGCACGCGTGAAAATAACCATTTCCGATTTCCTTAGAGGGTAATAATTCGACACTCGTTGCATTAACAGCTCAATCTTTATTTCCCTTCTCAGCATAAGAGTGCGAACGCATTAAAAAGATCGGTCGTGGCTATCCACCTCATCGGGCAATGTACCAGGACAAGTAGGAGACGGGACCGGGTTTCATTTTAGAAATGTTGACGACTGTGCCCTTATGTTTATACGATATTATTTTTATATGCCACAATGTACCGTCGAGTGTAGCAACACCATCAAAAACAGGAGATAATGACGTGGCATGTTTTATTTTTTTAAAGGGTATCAGAAACAGGGGATGCCGACGTGGCATGTTTTTTGACTGGCAGGCCCGCCCCCTCCACCTTCGACGGCGCGCATCCCAGGTTCGAGGGGTGGTGCCGCCCACCAACACATTATTGTGCAATTTTCCATGTGGGACCTGAATTCCGACGCTGAGCTGATGCCCGTGTCGAACATAGAGAATTCTGAAAGAAGCTACTAAAAATAAATACTTTGAATTCTGCATGCAAGTTTTGATCAAACAGACTGATATGTGGGACCTGCTAAAAATTCCGTGAAGCGCTCCCCGTGCATAGTGCGCTGACAGGTGGCATGTTTTCTGACAGGCGGGCCTGCCTCCTCCACCTACGACGGCACGCGTCCCAGGTTCGAGGGCTGGTGCCGCCCACACCCACATTATTGTGCAATTTTCCATGCTTTGTCGCAACCAGCTCCGCTCCGCTCCTCTCCTCTGCTCCTACCGCCGCCACTCCACTCAGTCGTGCACCGCTCTCGTCGTCCCCTTGGGCCGTCGTCCTCCCGCCCTCCCCTCCCTGCCATCCCCTCACGTCCCCTCCCCTCCCTGCCCTGTCTCCTTGCCGCCGCCCACCGCCCAAGCGCGCCTAGAAACGAAAACCGAGAGTCGGTCGTTATGTTAGGGTACCAACGATGCTGGTGATCTGGATCCTGCTCGGAGATGGATCCTGTGAGGCTTGAGAGCACGGATATGGGTCCTGCACGGCTAGAGAGCACGAAATCTCCTTCAAGTCTGGAGAGCACAGAGGACAACGAAATGGGGGGAGAGGTAGCGGGGTGCAGAGCTTTGGAGGTATGGAGCCCGGAGAAGGTGCCGTGCGTCCACATTGAAAGGTAAGAACTATGATTCCTTATCTGCATACCCCAATTAGCGTTTATAGTCCCATGGTGATGCCAAGGATATGGGTTGGTAACCGTAGGACATCTGTACAGCTTGTCCTTGAGCATGATGCTTTGTCAAGCGAGCATGAAGGCACTGAAACGTGTGGCAGTGCGGATGATGATGAGAAAGCATATCCAGACGTGGCTGCTGACCCTGATAGGATGGAGAGTAGGGAATATTTGGTTGATTCAAACTTTGAGCCTGGCTATAGGACTGATGAGGAAGAGGAATGTGAAGATGTGGAAATGGGATGTAGATACGACGACGAAGACGTGGACAGGCCAGTGATACACTTTGACAGGGACAATCCTACAATTGATGAGGGGACTATCTTTGATAATGTGGAGGACTACAGATATGCAGTTGCAACCTATGTAATTAGAGTTGGGTTCGAATTTATCATTGAAAAGAGCGACCAAAAGAGATTTAGGGTGCACTATAGGGAAAGTAATGTGTGTAAATGGAGATTACATGCATCTCCAATGCGGGGTGGACACCCATTTCAGGTTGCAATAGCTACATTTAGTTTCAGTCTTTCTCATATTTATTCTGCTGATAACTAGCTCTGAATTATTTGGATTCTTATCGAATGCAGATCAAAGTAAACACGAAGGAACACAACTACCCTAATACTTATTTAAGTGGTAAAATTAGACCGGCGACTACCAAGTGGATTGCTGCTACTGTACTTGACTGGGTGAGGCAGGATCATAACATTGAACCAGCTGAACTCAGAGCAAAGATTAGCAAAAAGTTTAACGTTCTGATTCCTTATCACAGAGTCTTTGATGGGAAGGAGATGGCTCTAGACTTCATTCAAGGCAAGTGGAATGACAGTTTTCATATGTTGTATAGTTTCAAAGCTCAGGTAGAGAAAACATCACCTGTTAGTATTGTTGACATCGATTACGAGGTTGTGAAAGGGAGAGAGAAGGTCTCGAGGGGGGTCAGGTATAAGCTGGCAGATAAGATATGCTTCAGGAGATGTTTTGTTTGCCTGAAGGCATGCTGGAAGGGGTTCCTAGACAGCTGCAGGCCATACTTGGCAATAGGCGTAACTTCTTTAACAGGGAAGTTCAGGGGACATGTTGCTTCTTCTTGTGCTTTGGACGCGCATAATTGGCTTCTACCCATAGCTTATGCTGTTCTTGAGGGTGAATCAAATGATACTACGGGAAGTAATTGGTCACCCTGAAGGCTTGATGATACACACCGGTGCATTCGAGGGTCTTGAGAATGTTGTTGATGCTGTGTTTCCTGGGGTTGAGCATAGGGAATGCATGCGGCACCTCGCTACTAACTTCACGAAGAAGTTCGAAGGAAAGATCTTTGAAGAGGACTTGTGGCGATCAGCATACACATACATCCCAAGCACGGATGCTACTTACTTGCAGAACATGTATGTAGTTCCAAAGGTGAAAAAATACCTTAAGGAACATCACACCAAGCTATGGGCCAGAAGCAAGTTTGGTGAGTTAAGCAAGGTGGATTTTGTATGCAATAATTTGGCAGAGAGTTTCAATGATAAGATTTCGGGCATGAAGACACTTGGAATTGTTATTTTGTTGGATGCAATAAGATAGTGCATAATGGTGAAGATAGATTTAAGGCAAAGAATTTGTGGAAGAAATTTTTTAGGCCATAAAATAGTTCCAAAGGTGGTTATGTTACTGAATGCAAGAACCAGGGCAACGAGAACAATAAAGATGAGGGTGGTCAGAAGTTCCAGAACATTGGCTGAGGTTTATGTAGAATACAAGCGTGGAAGTGAACGTAGGTACACTATAGACATTGGAAACAAGACTTGTTCATGCAGGCAGTGGCAGATTACTGGTCTGCCATGTCACCATGCAATTTACTTCATCTTAAAGCTTAGAGGTAACAGAGCTGAAATAAAGAACTATGTCGACAACTATTTCTCCGTGGACAAGTTTGCTGCAACTTATGTAGAAAATGTACCACCTATGGCCGATAAAAATTATTGGGAGATTGTCGATCCAGGGTTCAAACTTCAACCACCAGTTCTTAGGAGGCCACCTGGGAGGCCTAGAAAGCTAAGGATCAAAGCCTCCACCGATAAAGGTTCACGGCTGGGAGCTAGGAAAAGGAAATGCGGACGTTGTGGCAGATTCGTCCATATCAAGAGGTTGTGCAAAAACCCAGTTACACATGCTATTGTCCCTGTTCACACCCCGGTGGCAGAAAATGAGGCTTCTCAACCAGAACTGGCGGAAGAGCGGCGCGAAGACGGTGATGAACACTCAGAGGAAAACGTACGTAAGCAGCCAATTTATGAAGAAGTGGAGGTGCCGGCGAGAAAAGGGTATGAAAAGAAACAAAAGGGTAAGCGGAACGGGCAGGAAAGGGCAAATAATGGAGGTGTATTAGAATATGTAGAAGTTGCAGGGGTGATTAAGGATGTTCTTGAGGATCTTTCGGCTAACTGCAAGAGAAATAATAAATCCCTGCCAATTTCATCTTTGTACGATTCTCCGGATGAAAGGTAAGCTTAAAAATTGTTTTATTTGCCATTTTATCATTTTTATCCTCATCAACTGATGCTTAATGCAGCGTGGGCTAGCAGACTAATAAGAGGAGCAGAAAGATGCGGGCATAGTAACGTCCTATGTCGAATTGTATCATTGAAACTAAACTAGCCGTGTCGTCTTTATTTATATCTGGCGCGTGCAACATGTCTGTGATGGGTCATGTGGACCATATTACATTTTTTAAAAATATTATTACATTAATTTTTAACCTGCGTTTGGACACGGCTACTAGTTCCCATCTTCCTTGCATTCCCATCTCCACTGGCGTACTCCAGAATTATGGCTATGCCATCAAGTAGCAGAGTCAGTGTATTGTCCCATCAGGTGTGAATGCAATGACTTTGTTTGTTCAGAATTTGACGACTTTTGATTAGTTTGACAGACAGAGAAACCTAAAACATGTATCTAGACATGTTTTGGGTATAGACACATTTATTAAATATCTAAAAAAAACTAAGTCAATTATATCTGGACAGGAGTAGTACACTATTACAACACGCTCGATCCCTTCTCCTCAGGCGCACTCCAAATTACGGCTGTGCCATCAAGTGCTGGGAGCAGAGTTAGTGTATTGTCCCATCAGATATGCCAGGGAACGCACGAACTTTATTTTCAGGAACGGACGAGTTTCGATCGACTACTTTCAAAGACAAAGACAAAGACAACTAAAACATGGCCAACATATATAGATTATGACGATAATCGACCATGACTCAGGTGACCCAGATCCAAAGAGCGCATTAAGATACCGTACATAGATTTAATTTATGCTTAAGTGGCCCTAATCGACTATGACGCTCCTGCAGTCTCCATCATTGACGACGTTTGATACGTTGCAAATGTATCTATAATTTTTGATGTTCCATGCTTGGTTTTATCCACTTTCTTGTGTTTTGTTCCAACTTTTGAGTACTTTTATTATGATTTCTTGGACTAGCCTATTAACAAGAGCCACAGTGCCAACTGCCTGTTTTCTGTTGTTTTTGGTTCCAGAAAAGTCAGAAAATGAATATTCTCGGAATTGGACGGGACAAAAGCCAAAGTGCCTATTTTTTCGGAAGGGATCAAGTGCCAGAATATGAGACGAAGAAGGGCTAGGGGCCGGCCACACCACCTTGCCGCGCGGCCAGGCCTGGCCCACGCCAGGGGGTGGTCTGGCCGACCCCAGCACCCCCTCGGCCTCTCCTTCCGCCTATAAGTTGTCCTCGGGACGAAAACCCTAAGTACCCGATCAGAAATCCACGAAAGAGTCTATAGCCGCCGTCATCTCCATCCCTAGATCGGGGGGTCTGAAGCTCTTTCCGGCACCCTGCCGGAGAGGGGAATTCACCCTGGAGGCCTTCTTCATCACCATGCAAGCCTCCGGTGTGATGCGTGAGTAGTTCATGCTTGGACTACGGATCCATGTAGTAGCTAGATGGCTGGTTTCTCCTCCTTTGTGCTTTCATGTTTAGATCTTGTGAGCTCCATTCATAATCAAGATCATCTATTTGTAATTCATACATGTTGTGTTTGCGGGGATCCGATGGATATTGAGATGCTATTTTAGATTGATTATTGATTCTATCATGTCTTTGTTATTTGAGATCTTGCATGCTTTCCGTTGTTAGTAGCTATCTTGGCCAAGTAGATGCTAGCAACTCCAAGAGTTAGTATTTATGCTCGATAGTGGGTTCATGCCTCTGGTAATCTGGGGAAGTGACAGAAATCTCTAAGGTACTAGATGTGCTGTAGCTACTAGGGAGAAAACAACAATCCTTTGTTCATATAACAATCGTATTGTTTACCTTACACGCAGTTCGTAAAGCAATAATCTGTTGCTTACAACTTAATATTGGAGGGGGTTCGGATGATAACCTGAAGGTGGATTATTAGTCATAGATGCAGTTGGATTGTGGTCTATTATTATGTTGTATTGCCCAATCAAGTCTCAAAGGAGTCAAGATGATTAGTATATGCATGTATTGCTTTCTCGGTGTTTGTCAATTGCCCCGCTGTAATTTGTTCACCCAGCATGTTATCTATCTAAGGAGAGCCACCTCTAGTGAACTATGGATCCCGGTCCTTTTCTTTACATACAATCTACAATCTTTTACTGCTTTGTGTTTACTTTCTGCAAACTTTTACTTCTTTCCATTCGATACATTTAATCCTTTGTTTTCTGCAAAACACGGTGATATTGATAACCTCATCGCAAGTTGGGGACAAAGTTCTGTGGTTGTGTTGTGCAGGTCTCCATGTTGCTACTAGCACCGGTAGTGCGCCCTGCCAAATCTCAGCTAGTAACACCTTTGAGGTGTTTCCTTGCTCCTACTGGTTCGATTAAACCTTGGTTTCATAACTGAGGGAAACTTGCTGCTGTGCTCATCATACCTTCCTCTTGGGGTTCCCAATGAGCTCTACATCAACACCACGCACCAAGCACTTTTCTGGGCGCCGTGTATTGAGCCATCAAGCAATTTTCTGGCGCCGTTGCCGGGGAGTCAAGGACATCTTCACAAGGGGAGTCCCTCATAACCAATCTCTTTACTTTGTTGTTTTTGTTTTGCTTAGTTTCTTTTTGCTTTGTTTGCTTGTTTTCTTCTTCAAAAAACACAAAAAAATTAGTTTTACTTGTTTGCTTTCTTATTTGAAACCCAAAAAAATGGCTACCCTTGAAAACACAAAGTTGTGTGACTTCACTAGCACCAACAACAATGATTTTATGAGCACACCTATTGCTCCACCTGTGGCTGAAAACACTTTCTTTGAGATAAAACCTTCTTTGCTCAATCTTGTTATGATAGAACAATTTTCTGGTATTGGTTTTAATGCTTCTTCATTCGAGAACACTTGATTCTTTCTTTGCTTCTTATGCCTAACTTAAAGGCATTAAAGAAAAGTACTTGTTAGGAGATAACCCAAGAGTTTTAGATGAGTCTTGGAAGTTATTACCTCTGTACTCACCTCTCCTTATCCTTTTTATTTGCTTTTTGTGCCAAGAGTAACCTCTAATGAGAGTGAAGTAATGATTGGGAAAGTTGCTATTCCGAAACAGATTTCTGTGCTTCACTGTAAAAGTTCCTGAGAGAGTTCTGTATGTCGGATTGAGCTGTAATGTTTTGTGCTTCTGCCCCAGGTTGTTATCTAACTTTCGTTAGTTCAACACATTTTGATTTGAGCAACAGAAGGTCTTCTAAAAAATTGGTCTTTACCTGCTGGTCTGTTTTGACAGATTTCTGCCATTTTCTGCATTTGCTTCTTGTTAGTTCCTTCTTGAGTTCTTTTGGGGAATTGAGCTTTTTGAGGGAAGTGCTAGAGTATCTAGTGTTCTAATGGAAGTTTATTTGGTGTTAGAACTGAACCTTGAGACCTATTTATCTTAAGTGCACTAATGTTGCTAATGAGATTGTGTGAAGTTTTGTATGAAGGAAAAATTTCAGGTGTATGGAAGGAATGAGTAATGAGATGAAGGATGGACTAAAGCTCAAGCTTGGGGATGCCACGCGTGTCACCCCAATAAATATCCAAGAAGTACAAGCATCAAAGCTTGGGGATGCCCAAGGCATTCATCAATAAAAATTCCAGGTTTCTTCCAAACGCTTCATTTTTATTGTTTCGTGCACAGTTGTGTTTCTCTTGGAGCGTCTTCTTTTTCATTTTCGTTTTGGTTTTTAGTTTTCTTGGTTTGTTTAGTTTTCTGAATAAGTTGTTTGGACCCCCTCTTTCATACATTGGTTTGCAAATAGTTTGGTTTGGTTTGGAAAAGAGTAGGAAAGTTCATGCTTATGTGGTAAAAAGAGCTCGTTTTTTACTATGGCTATGCTTTGTCATGCCATGCTTGATATTGTTTTGGCTTTATGCTTAGTATTCTTTGCTGTAGCATGACTTGTTATAAACAATTGAGATTTCTTAATGTGCCTTGGATGAATCATACGTTGTTTTAGCATATTAAAGCATAGTATAGTGGTATTCTCCTTTGATGCTTTATTTGGGTTGACTTGGCACATGCTCACACCATGTTATGACTATCCAAAGTCACCATAGCCTTTATGATCCTTTAGTTTTTAACTTGTAGTATCACTTTATGCTTTGATCAATGATGTTTTCTCGCTCTGCATGATTATGGCCATTATTGCTCTCTTAGTTTGTCGCTCCTAGTCTTTTGCTAGCCTCCACCACAAAGTATGAGTTCCAATCATGCATCCAACTCCCTAAACCAAGTTTTTCCAGAGAGTCCACCATACCTACCTACTAGCTTATGCTATTCCAAGTATATTCATGCTTTTGTCTACCTTTCACTTGTTATGAGAAAACTAGTGATTAAAGCTCTCACGAACTTGATGGCACACTTTACTTTATTGCCTCTAATAAACTTGAACCATTGGGTCCATCTTTGTTGCGTATATGCTTGCGCTTTATAAGTTGAAGTTAGCAGAACCATGTTTCATGGGGAACGCTTTCAACATTGCACTTGTACTTTGTACCCTGTTGATATCATGTTCTTTTGCTTACGGATCCCGACGGTGTGAAATAAATGTGGAACTTGTATGATCATCGAGTTTGTATGTGTGTTAGTGAAACGCTTGGGCCGCTAGCCTAAGCCATGCCTAATCATGGTGGAAACTTGCAGCATCATCATAATGAGCACTCTATGAAGCATCCTCAATAAAAACCTATGCAAATAGAAAATAAAAAGATCGCTGAGATGCTCATTGTCTGCTTGCCTTGTCATTTTGATTATGAAAAAGTTCACGTATCATGTGCAAGGGGTACCCCGTTGGCGGTTCTAAATGATACACATGTACTTACAATGCAAAGAGCTTACTCGTGACTGAAGTTGAGTAGCATGAGGTTCGATCTTCGTAAGTAAGGGGCATGAGATTTTAGTTTATAACTTGTCAAGCATATCCTCTTAGTTGTGTCACTTTAACCTTAATCACTTAAAGATGCTTATGATAGGGGCAATGAGAGCTGAAAGCTACAAGTACCATAATTTTTGGAAGCTCTTTATGAGACTTGAATCCCTACTTCGTTTTACAAAAGGCCTTTCTTCCACCATTATATTGAGTCTCCACCTTCTATCTTTATGCACTACTTTGAGAGCATAGTGGCCATTCTTAGTTCTATGTGCATTGTCCCAAGACTAGTTGATTGATGCATAACTTGTTATTGCTTGTTTGAAACTATTGTATCTAGTCACTCATTTGAACTTTGAAGGTGTCCCATGCATTTATATTTGCTACTCTATTGAGGGACAAGCTGAATACTATTATGCTATGTTTTCTTTATGTGAAATAAACAAACGTCTTGCAAAGCATGTTATTCATGATTCTTTTGTTTGTACCTTTTCATGTTGCATCTTAGTTTCTTTGCTTATTGCTAGAACTTTGTCTTTCATGTTATGATTGAAGTACTTTGATCCCAACTTTGAGTTTTGCAAATACTTTTGATCAAGTTTTTGATGGTGCATGTCACCTCAAAAATTATTCTTTTTATGACTTACCTACTCGAGGACGAGCAGGAGTTAAGCTTGGAGATGTTGATACATTGCAAATGTATCTATAATTTTTGATGTTCCATGCTTGGTTTTATCCACTTTCTTGTGTTTTGTTCCAACTTTGGAGTACTTTTATTATGATTTCTTGGACTAACCTATTAACAAGAGCTACAGTGCCAGCTGCCTATTTTCTGTTGTTTTTGGTTCTAGAAAAGTCAGAAAATGAATATTCTTGGAATTGGACGGGACAAAAGCCAAAGTGCCTATTTTTTCGGAAGGGATCAAGTGCCAGAATATGAGACGGAGAAGGGCTGGGGGCCGGCCACACCACCTGGCCACGTGGCCAGGCCTGGCCCACGCCAGGGGTGGTCTGGCCGACCCCAGCACCCCCTCGGCCTCTCCTTCCGCCTATAAATTGCCCTCGGGACGAAAACCCTAAGTACCCGATCAAAAATCCACGAAAGAGTTTGTAGCCGCCGTCATCTCCATCCCTAGATCGGGGGGCTCTGAAGCTCTTCTCGGCACCCTGTCGGAGAGGGGAATTCACCCTGGAGGCCTTCTTCATCACCATGCAAGCCTCCGGTGTGATGCGTGAGTAGTTCATCCTTGGACTACGGATCCATGTAGTAGCTAGATGGCTGGTTTCTCCTCCTTTGTGCTTTCATGTTTAGATCTTGTGAGCTCCGTTCATGATCAAGATCATCTATTTGTAATTCATACATGTTGTGTTTGCGGGGATCCGATGGATATTGAGATGCTATTTCAGATTGATTATTGATTCTATCATGTCTTTGTTAGTTGAGATCTTGCATGCTTTCCGTTGTTAGTAGCTATCTTGGCCAAGTAGATGCTAGCAACTCCAAGAGTTAGTATTTATGCTCGATAGTGGGTTCATGCCTCTGGTAATCTGGGGAAGTGACAGAAATCTCTAAGGTACTAGATGTGCTGTTGCTACTAGGGAGAAAACAACAATCCTTTGTTCATAGAACAATCGTATTGTTTACCTTACACGCAGTTCGTAAAGCAATAATCTGTTGCTTACAACTTAATACTGGAGGGGGTTCGGATGATAACCTGAAGGTGGATTATTAGTCATAGATGCAGTTGGATGGCGGTCTATGTATTATGTTGTATTGCCCAATCAAGTCTCAAAGGAGTCAAGATGATTAGTATATGCATGTATTGCTTTCTCGGTGTTTGTCAACTGCCCCGCTGTAATTTGTTCACCCAGCATGTTATCTATCTAAGGAGAGCCACCTCTAGTGAACTATGGATCCTGATCCTTTTCTTTACATACAATCTACAATCTTTTACTTCTTTGTGTTTACTTTCTGCAAACTTTTACTTCTTTCCATTCAATACGTTTAATCCTTTGTTTTCCGCAAAACACGGTGAGATTGACAACCTCATCGCAAGTTGGGGACAAAGTTATGTGGTTGTGTTGTGCAGGTCTCCACGTTGCTACTAGCACCGGTAGTGCGCCCTGCCAAAGCTCAGCTCGTAACACCTTTGAGGTGTTTCCTTGCTCCTACTGGTTCGATTAAACCTTGGTTTCATAACTGAGGGAAACTTGCTACTATTCTCATCATACCTTCCTCTTGGGGTTCCCAAGGAGATCTACATCAACACCATGCACCAAGCACTTTTCTGGGCGCCGTGTATTGAGCCGTCAACGTTGTCCGCGTCGCTGCCAGCCTCCTCCGCGTCGGAATCGATGCCAATGTTCCCGGCAGCGTTCCTCCTCCTCATGGATTCTTCACGGCGTGCTGCATCGATAACAGTGGAGGTCGTACGCCCAGGCACTACCCAGAAGCGTTGCCTCCCTTCAGGGTTGCGCAGATCCGGGTGGATCTCCCGCCGGTGGGTTCCGCACAGCTCAATCAATGCAGCCCGCTCCTTCTTGAACAACTTTTGCCAGTATGTGCTCGTACGCGAGTATCGCTCCATTGCCCTCTTCCGCTCCGATAGCTGGCGGCAGCGCTCCTCGATCTGCCTCGCCAACGCGTTGTCACGCAAGAGCGGCGTGACAGGAACCCCGGCGTAGCTGAGCTCGAAGCCGGCCGGAAGCCTCGCTAACGGCGGCGCGAGTATGCCGTAGTGGGCGAACATCTGAGCCTCGTGCAAGCTGAGTTTGGGCCTCTCCGTCTCCATGGCGATGAAGGAACACGATCTGATTTTCGGCCCCGAGGTTAAGGGGATAAAGGCAAGGACGTAGGCCCAGCGTAGTTGCCACGGCCAATCAGTTCGCAGAACAAACTTCTCGCGGATCGCCCTCCCGAAGGACATCACTATCGTCCACGCACCCCGATCCAACGGCGCCTAACAATCGGGGATCGGGTGTTCTAGAAGCCCAGAGCGGTTGTTGGTTAGTTCTGCGTCCCGATTATTTCTGGCCAACAACGGTAGTTGAAAATAATACACATTTCAATGACACTGTGGATCCATAGGTGGTATGTGAAGAGATCACACATGCAAAATGACTTTGTTTGTTGTTACTAAAAATAACACACATGCAATGACACTGGTGGATCCATGGGTGGATTGTGAAAAGAGCACACATGCAATGACACTGGTGGATCCATGTGTGGTATGTGAAAAGAACACACATGCAATGACTCTGGTTGTTGTTAGTGAAAAGAACACACATGCAATGACACTGGTGGATCCATGTGTGGTCTCTGAAGAGAGCACACATTTCAATGACTCTTGTTGTTGTTTGTAAAAAGAACACACATGCAATGACACTAGTGGATCCATGTGTGGTCTCTAAAGAGAACACACATGCAATGACACTGGTTGTTGTTACTAAAAAGAACACACATGCAATGACACAGGTGGATCCATAGGTGGATTGTGAAGAGAACGCACATGCAATGACACTGGTGGATATATAGGTGGTATGTGAAAATAACACACATGCAAAATGACTCTGGTTGTAGTTACTAAAAAGAACACACATGCAAAATGACACTGGTGGGATCCATGGGTGGATTGTGAAAAGAAAACACATGCAATGACACTGGTGGATCCATAGGTGGTATGTGAAAAGAACACACATGCAAAATGACTCTGGTTGTTACTAAAAAGAACACACATGCAATGACACCGGTGGATCCATGAGTGGATTGTGAAAAGAACACACATGCAATGACACTGGTGGATCCATATGTGGTATGTGAAAAGAACACACATGCAAAATGACTCTGGTTGTTACTAAAAAGAACACACATGCAATGACACTGGTGGATCCATGTGTGGTCTCTGTAGAGAACACACATTTCAATCACACTGGTGGATCCATATGTGATATGTGAGAAGAACACACATTTCAATGACTCTAGTTGTTGTTAGTGAAATGAACACACATGCAATGACACTGGTGGATCTATAGGTGGTATGTGAGAAGAACACACATTTCAATGACTCTGGTTGTTGTTACTAAAAACAACACACATGCAATGACACTGGTGGATCCATAGGTGGTATGTGAAGAGATCACACATGCAAAATGACTCTAGTTGTTGTTACTAAAAAGAACACACTTGCAATGACACTTGTGGATCCATGGGTGGATTGTGAAAAGATAACACATGCAATGACACTGGTGGATCCATAGGTGGTTTGTGAAAAGAACACACAAGCAAAATGACTCTAGTTGTTGTTACTAAAAAGAACACACATGCAATGACACTGGTGGATCCATAGGTGGATTGTGAAGAGAACATAGATGCAATGACACTGGTGGATCCATAGGAGGTTTGTGAAAAGAACACACATGCAAAATGACTCTGGTTGTTGTTACTAAAAAGAACACACATGCAAAATGACACTGGTGGATCCATAGGTGGTATGTGAGAAGAAAACACATGTAAAATGACACTGGTGGTTCCATAGGTGGTATGTGAAAAGAACACACATGCAAAATGACTCTGGTTGTTACTAAAAAGAACACACATGCAATGACACTGGTGGATCCATAGGTGGTATGTGAGAAGAACACACATGCAATGACACTGGTGATCCATATGTGGTATGTGAAAGGAACACACATGCAATGACTCTGGTTGTAGTTAGTGAAAAGAACACACATGCATTGACCCTGGTGGATCCATGGGTGGTCTCTGAAGAGAGCACACATTTCAATGACTCTTGTTGTTGTTAGTAAAAAGAACACACATGCAATGACACTGGTGGATCCATGTATGGTCTCTGAAGAGAACACACATGCAATGACACTAGTTGTTGTTACTAAAAAGAACACATGCAATGACTCTCGTGGATCCATAGGTGGATTGTGAAGAGAACACACATGCAATGACACTGGTGGATCCATAGGTGGATTATGAAATGAACACACATGCAAAATGACTCTGGTTGTTGTTACTAAAAAGAACACACATGCAAAATGACACTGGTGGGATCCATGGGTTGATTGTGAAAAGAAAACACATGCAATGACTCTGGTGGATCCATAGGTGGTATGTGAAAAGAAGACACATGCAAAATGACTCTGGTTGTTACTAAAAAGAACACACATGCAATGACACCGGTGGAACCATGGGTGGATTGTGAAAAGAACACACATGCAATGACACTGGTGGATCCATATGTGGTATGTGAAAAGAACACACATGCAAAATGACTCTGGTTGTTACTAAAAAGAACACACATGCAATGACACTGGTGGATCCATGTGTGGTCTCTGTAGAGAACACACATTTCAATCACACTGGTGATCCATATGTGGTATGTGAGAAGAACACACATTTCAATGACTCTGGTTGTTGTTAGTGAAATGAACACACATGCAATGACACCGGTGGATCCATAGGTGGTATGTGAAGAGATCACACATGCAAAATGACTCTGGTTGTTGTTACTAAAAAGAACACACATGCAAAATGACACTGGTGGATCCATGGGTGGACTGTGAAAAGAACACACATGCAATGAAACTGGTGGATCCATAGGTGGTTTGTGAAAAGAACACACATGGATAATGACTCTAGTTGTTGTTACTAAAAATAACACACATGCAATGACACTGGTGGATCCATAGGTGGATTGTGAAGAGAACACACATGCAATGACACTGGTGGATCCATAGGAGGTATGTGAGAAGAACACACATTTCAATGACTCTGGTTGTTGTTAGTGAAAAGAACACACATGCAATGACACTGGTGGATCCATAGGTGGTTTGTGAAAAGAACACACATGCAAAATGACTCTTATTGTTGTTACTAAAAAGAACACACATGCAATGACACTGGTGGATCCATAGGTGAATTATGAAACGAACACACATGCAATGACACTGGTGGATCCATAGGTGGTATGTGAGAAGAACACGCATTTCGATGACAGTGGTTGTTGTTTCTAAAAAGAACACACATGCAATGACACTAGTGGATCCATAGGTGGTATGTGAAGAGATCACACATGCAAAATGACTCTGGTTGTTGTTACTAAAAAGAACACACATGCAAAATGACACTGGTGGATCCATAGGTGGTATGTGAAAAGAAAACACATGCAAAATGACACTGGTGGTTCCATAGGTGGTATGTGAAAATAACGCACATGCAAAATGACTCTGGTTGTTACTAAAAAGAACACACATGCAATGACACTGGTGGATCCATAGGTGGTATGTGAAGAGATCACCTATGCAAAATGACTCTGGTTGTTGTTATTAAAAGGAACACACATGCAAAATGACACTGGTGGATCCATAGGTGGTATGTGAGAAGAAAACACATGAAAAATGACACTGGTGGTTCCATAGGTTGTATGTGAAAAGAACACACATGCAAAATGACTCTGGTTGTTACTAAAAAGAACACACATGCAATGACACTGGTGGATCCATATGTGGTATGTGAAAAGAACACACATGCAATGACTCTGGTTGTTGTTAGTGAAAAGAACACACATGCAGTGACACTGGTGGCTCCATAGGTGGTATGTGAAGAGATCACACATGCAAAATGACTCTGGTTGTTGTTACTAAAAAGAACACACATGCAATGACACTGGTGGATCCATGGGTGGATTGTGAAAAGAACACACATGCAATGACACTAGTGGATCCATAGGTGGTTTGTGAAAAGAACACACATGCAAAATGACTCTTATTGTTGTTACTAAAAAGAACACACATGCAATGACACTGGTGGATCCATAGGTGGATTATGAAATGAACACACATGCAATGACACTGGTGGATCCATAGGTGGTATGTGAGAAGAACACACATTTCAATGACTTTGGTTGTTGTTACTAAAAAGAACACACATGCAATGACACTAGTGGATCCATAGGTGGTATGTGAAGAGATCACACATGCAAAATGACTCTGGTTGTTGTTACTAAAAAGAACACACATGCAAAATGACGCTGGTGGATCTATAGGTGGTATGTGAGAAGAAAACACATGCAAAATGACACTGGTGGTTCCATAGTTGGTATGTGAAAATAACGCACATGCAAAATGACTCTGGTTGTTACTAAAAAGAACACACATGCAATGACACTGGTGGATCCATAGGTGGTATGTGAAGAGATCACACATGCAAAATGACTCTGGTTGTTGTTACTAAAAGGAACACACATGCAAAATGACACTGGTGGATCCATAGGTGGTATGTGAGAAGAAAACACATGCAAAATGACACTGGTGGTTCCATAGGTTGTATGTGAAAAGAACACACATGCAAAATGACTCTCGTTGTTACTAAAAAGAACACACATGCAATGACACTGGTGGATCCATAGGTGGTATGTGAGAAGAACACACATGCAATGACTCTGGTGATCCATATGTGGTATGTGAAAAGAACACACATGCAATGACTGTGGTTGTTGTTAGTGAAAAGAACACACATGCAATGACACTGGTGGATCCATGTGTGGTCTCTGAAGAGAGCACACATTTCAATGACTCTTGTTGTTGTTAGTAAAAAGAACACACATGCAATGACACTGGTGGATCCATGTGTGGTTTCTGAAGAGAGCACACATGCAATGACACTGGTTGTTGTTACTAAAAAGAACACATGCAATGACACCGGTGGATCCATAGGTGGATTGTGAAGAGAACACACATGCAATGACACTGGTGGATCCATAGGTGGATTATGAAATGAACACACATGCAATGACACTAGTGGATCCATAGGTGGTATGTGAGAAGAACACACATTTCAATGACTCTGGTTGTCGTTACTAAAAAGAACACACATGCAATGACACTAGTGGATCCATAGGTGGTATGTGAAGAGATCACACATGCAAAATGACTCTGGTAGTTGTTAGTGAAATGAACACACATGCAATGACACTGGTGGATCCATAGGTGGTATGTGAGAAGAACACACATTTCAATGACTCTGGTTGTTGTTACTAAAAAGAACACACATGCAATGACACTGGTGGATCCATAGGTGGTATGTGAAGAGATCACACATGCAAAATGACTCTGGCTGTTGTTACTAAAAAGAACACACATGCAATGACACTGGTGGATCCATGGGTGGATTGTGAAAATAATACACATTTCAATGACACTGGTGGATCCATAGGTGGATTGTGAAGAGAACACACATGCAATGACACTAGTTGTTGTTACTAAAAAGAACACACACGCAATGACACTGGTGGATCCATGGGTGGATTGTGAAAAGAGCACACATGCAATGACACGCGTCGATCCATGGGTGGTAGTTGAAAATAATACACATTTCAATGACACTGGTGGATCCATAGGTGGTATGTGAAAAGAACACACATGCAAAATGACTCTGGTTGTTGTTACTAAAAAGAACACACATGCAATGGCACTGGTGGATCCATGGGTGGATTATGAAAAGAGCACACATGCAATGACCCTGGTGGATCCACGTGTGGTATGTGAAAAGAACACGCATGCAATGACTCTGGTTGTTGTTATTGAAAAGAACACACATGCGATGACACTGGTGGATCCATGTGTGGTCTCTGAAGAGAGTACACATATCAATGACTCTTGTTGTTGTTAGTAAAAAGAACACACATGCAATGACACTGGTGGATCCATAGGTGGTATGTGAAGAGATCACACATGCAAAATGACTCTGGTTGTTGTTATTAAAAGGAACACACATGCAAAATGACACTGGTGGATCCATAGGTGGTATGTGAGAAGAAAACACATGCAAAATGACACTGGTGGTTCCATAGGTTGTATGTGAAAAGAACACACATGCAAAATGACTCTGGTTGTTACTAAAAAGAACACACATGCAATGACACTGGTGGATCCATAGGTGGTATGTGAGAAGAACACACATGCAATGACACTGGTGATCCATATGTGGTATGTGAAAAGAACACACATGCAACGACTCTGGTTGTTGTTAGTGAAAAGAACACACATGCAGTGACACTGGTGGATCCATAGGTGGTATGTGAAGAGATCACACATGCAAAATGACTCTGGTTGTTGTTACTAAAAAGAACACACATGCAATGACACTGGTGGATCCATGGGTGGATTGTGAAAAGAACACACATGCAATGACACTAGTGGATCCATAGGTGGTTTGTGAAAAGAACACACATGCAAAATGACTATGGTTGATGTTACTAAAAAGAACACACATGCAAAATGAAACTGGTAGGATCCATGGGTGGATTGTGAAAAGAAAACACATGCAATGACTCTGGTGGATCCATAGGTGGTATGTGAAAAGAAGACACATGCAAAATGACTCTGGTTGCTGTTACTAAAAAGAACACACATGCAATGACACTGGTGGATCCATAGGTGGATTGTGAAGAGAACACACATGCAATGACACTTGTGGATCCATAGGTGGTATGTGAAAAGAACACACATCCAAAATGACTGGTTGTTGTTACTAAAAAGAACACACATGCAATGACACTAGTGGATCCATAGGTGGTATGTGAAGAGATCACACATGCAAAATGACTCTAGTTGTTACTAAAAAGAACACACATGCAAAATGACACTGGTGGATCCATAGGTGGTATGTGAGAAGAAAACACATGTAAAATGACATTGGTGGTTCCATAGTTGGTATGTGAAAATAACGCACATGCAAAATGACTCTGGTTGTTACTAAAAAGAACACACATGCAATGACACTGGTGGATCCATAGGTGGTATGTGAAGAGATCACACATGCAAAATGACTCTGGTTGTTGTTATTAAACAGAACACACATGCAAAATGACACTGGTGGATCCATAGGTGGTATGTGAGAAGAAAACACATGAAAAATGACACTGGTGGTTCCATAGGTTGTATGTGAAAAGAACACACATGCAAAATGACTCTGGTTGTTACTAAGAAGGAACACACATGCAATGACACTGGTGGATCCATAGGTGGTATGTGAAAAGAACACACATGCAATGACACTGGAGATCCAGATGTGGTATGTGAAAAGAACACACATGCAATGACTCTGGTTGTTGTTAGTGAAAAGAACACACATGCAGTGACACTGGTGGATCCATAGGTGGAATGTGAAGAGATCACACATGCAAAATGACTCTGGTTGTTGTTACTAAAAAGAACACACATGCAATGACACTGGTGGATCCATGGGTGGATTGTGAAAAGAACACACATGCAATGACACTAGTGGATCCATAGGTGGTTTGTGAAAAGAACACACATGCAAAATGACTCTTATTGTTGTTACTAAAAAGAACACACATGCAATGACACTGGTGGATCCATAGGTGGATTATGAAATGAACACACATGCAATGACACTGGTGGATCCATAGGTTGTATGTGAGAAGAACACACATTTCAATGACTTTGGTTGTTGTTACTAAAAAGAACACACATGCAATGACACTAGTGGATCCATAGGTGGTATGTGAAGAGATCACACATGCAAAATGACTCTGGTTGTTGTTACTAAAAAGAACACACATGCAAAATGACACTGGTGGATCCATAGGTGGTATGTGAGAAGAAAACACATGCAAAATGACACTGGTGGTTCCATAGTTGGTATGTGAAAATAACGCACATGCAAAATGACTCTGGTTGTTACTAAAAAGAACACACATGCAATGACACTGGTGGATCCATAGGTGGTATGTGAAGAGATCACACATGCAAAATGACTTTGGTTGTTGTTACTAAAAAGAACACACATGCAATGGCACTGGTGGATCCATGGGTGGATTATGAAAAGAGCACACATGCAATGACACTGGTGGATCCACGTGTGGTATGTGAAAAGAACACGCATGCAATGACTCTGGTTGTTGTTAGTGAAAAGAACACATATGCGATGACACTGGTGGATCCATGTGTGGTCTCTGAAGAGAGCACACATATCAATGACTCTTGTTGTTGTTAGTAAAAAGAACACACATGCAATGACACTAGTGGATCCATGTGTGGTCTCTGAAGAGAACTCACATGCAACGACACTGGTTGTTGTTACTAAAAAGAACACATGCAACGACACTGTGGATCCATAGGTGGATTGTGAAGAGAACACACATGCAATGACACTGGTGGATCCATAGGTGGTATGTGAAAAGAACACACATGCAAAATGACTGTGGTTGCTGTTACTAAAAAGAACACACATGAAAAATGACTCTGGTTGTTGTTACTAAAAAGAACACACATGCAATGACACTGGTGGATCCATAGGTGGATTGTGAAGAGAACACACATGCAATGACACTTGTGGATCCATAGGTGGTATGTGAAAAGAACACACATCCAAAATGACTGGTTGTTGTTACTAAAAAGAACACACATGCAATGACACTGGTGGGTCCATAGGTGGATTGTGAAAATAATACACATTTCAATGACACTGGTGGATCCATAGGTGGGTTGTGAAGAGAACACACATGCAATGACACTGGTTGTTGTTACTAAAAAGAACACACATGCAATGACACTGGTGGATCCATGGGTGGACTGTGAAAAGAGCACACATGCAATGACACTGGTGGATCCATAGATGGTATGTGAAGAGATCACGCATGCAATGACTCTAGTGGATCAATGTGTGGTCTCTATAGAGAACACGCATTTCAATGACACTGGTGGATCCATATGTGGTATGTGAAAAAAAACACATGCAATGACTCTGGATGTTGTTAGTGAAAAGAACACACATGCAATGACACTCGTGGATCCATAGGTGGTATGTGAGAAGAACACACATGCAAAATGACTCTGGTTGTTGTTACTAAAAAGAACACACATGCAATGACACTGGTGGATCCATAGGTGGATTATGAAATGAACACACACGCAATGACACTGGTGGATCCATAGGTGGTATGTGAGAAGAACATACATTTCAATGACTCTGGTTGTTGTTACTAAAAAGAACACACATGCAATGACACTGGTGGATCCATAGGTGGTATGTGAAGAGATCACACATGCAAAATGACTCTGGTTGTTGTTACTAAAAAGAACACACATGCAAAATGACACTGGTGGATCCATGGGTGGATTGTGAAAAGAACACACATGCAATGACACTAGTGGATCCATAGGTGGTTTGTGAAAAGAACACACATGCAAAATGACTCTAGTTGTTGTTACTAAAAAGAACACACATGCAATGACACTGGTGTATCCATAGGTGGATTGTGAAGAGAACACACATGCAATGACACTAGTGGATCCATAGGTGGTTTGTGAAAAGAACACACATGCAAAATGACTCTAGTTGTTGTTACTAAAAAGAACACACATGCAATGACACTGGTGTATCCATAGGTGGATTGTGAAGAGAACACACATGCAATGACACTGGTGGATCCGTAGGTGGTATGTGAGAAGAACACACATTTCAATGACTCTGGTTGTTGTTAGTGCAAGAACACACATGCAATGACACTGGTGGATCCATAGGTGGTATGCGAAGAGATCACACATGCAAAATGACTCTGGTTGTTGTTACTAAAAAGAACACACATGCAATGACACTGGTGGATCCATGGGTGGATTGTGAAAAGAACACACATGCAATGACACTGGTTGTTGTTACTAAAAAAACACATGAAATGACACCGGTGGATCCATAGGTGGATTGTGAAGAGAACACACATGGAATGACACTGGTGGATCCATAGGTGGATTATGAAATGAACACACATGCAATGACACTGGTGGATCCATAGGTGGTATGTGAGAAGAACACACATTTCAATGACTCTGGTTGTCGTTACTAAAAAGAACACACATGTAATGACACTAGTGGATCCATAGGTGGTGTGTGAAGAGATCACACATGCAAAATGACTCTGGTAGTTGTTAGTGAAATGAACACACATGCAATGACACTGGTGGATCCATAGGTGGTATGTGAGAAGAACACACATTTCAATGACTCTGGTTGTTGTTACTAAAAACAACACACATGCAATGACACTGGTGGATCCATAGGTGGTATGTGAAGAGATCACACATGACAAATGACTCTGGCTATTGTTACTAAAAAAACACACATGCAATGACACTGGTGGATCCATGGGTGGTCTCTAAAGAGAACACACATGCAATGACACTGGTTGTTGTTACTAAAAAGAACACACATGCAATGACACAGGTGGATCCATAGGTGGATTGTGAAGAGAACGCACATGCAATGACACTGGTGGATATATAGGTGGTATGTGAAAATAACACACATGCAAAATGACTCTGGTTGTAGTTACTAAAAAGAACACACATGCAAAATGACACTGGTGGGATCCATGGGTGGATTGTGAAAAGAAAACACATGCAATGACACTGGTGGATCCATAGGTGGTATGTGAAAAGAACACACATGCAAAATGACTCTGGTTGTTACTAAAAAGAACACACATGCAATGACACCGGTGGATCCATGAGTGGATTGTGAAAAGAACACACATGCAATGACACTGGTGGATCCATATGTGGTATGTGAAAAGAACACACATGCAAAATGACTCTGGTTGTTACTAAAAAGAACACACATTTCAATCACACTGGTGGATCCATATGTGATATGTGAGAAGAACACACATTTCAATGACTCTAGTTGTTGTTAGTGAAATGAACACACATGCAATGACACTGGTGGATCTATAGGTGGTATGTGAGAAGAACACACATTTCAATGACTCTGGTTGTTGTTACTAAAAACAACACACATGCAATGACACTGGTGGATCCATAGGTGGTATGTGAAGAGATCACACATGCAAAATGACTCTAGTTGTTGTTACTAAAAAGAACACACTTGCAATGACACTTGTGGATCCATGGGTGGATTGTGAAAAGATAACACATGCAATGACACTGGTGGATCCATAGGTGGTTTGTGAAAAGAACACACAAGCAAAATGACTCTAGTTGTTGTTACTAAAAAGAACACACATGCAATGACACTGGTGGATCCATAGGTGGATTGTGAAGAGAACATAGATGCAATGACACTGGTGGATCCATAGGAGGTTTGTGAAAAGAACACACATGCAAAATGACTCTGGTTGTTGTTACTAAAAAGAACACACATGCAAAATGACACTGGTGGATCCATAGGTGGTATGTGAGAAGAAAACACATGTAAAATGACACTGGTGGTTCCATAGGTGGTATGTGAAAAGAACACACATGCAAAATGACTCTGGTTGTTACTAAAAAGAACACACATGCAATGACACTGGTGGATCCATAGGTGGTATGTGAGAAGAACACACATGCAATGACACTGGTGATCCATATGTGGTATGTGAAAGGAACACACATGCAATGACTCTGGTTGTAGTTAGTGAAAAGAACACACATGCATTGACCCTGGTGGATCCATGGGTGGTCTCTGAAGAGAGCACACATTTCAATGACTCTTGTTGTTGTTAGTAAAAAGAACACACATGCAATGACACTGGTGGATCCATGTATGGTCTCTGAAGAGAACACACATGCAATGACACTAGTTGTTGTTACTAAAAAGAACACATGCAATGACTCTCGTGGATCCATAGGTGGATTGTGAAGAGAACACACATGCAATGACACTGGTGGATCCATAGGTGGATTATGAAATGAACACACATGCAAAATGACTCTGGTTGTTGTTACTAAAAAGAACACACATGCAAAATGACACTGGTGGGATCCATGGGTTGATTGTGAAAAGAAAACACATGCAATGACTCTGGTGGATCCATAGGTGGTATGTGAAAAGAAGACACATGCAAAATGACTCTGGTTGTTACTAAAAAGAACACACATGCAATGACACCGGTGGAACCATGGGTGGATTGTGAAAAGAACACACATGCAATGACACTGGTGGATCCATATGTGGTATGTGAAAAGAACACACATGCAAAATGACTCTGGTTGTTACTAAAAAGAACACACATGCAATGACACTGGTGGATCCATGTGTGGTCTCTGTAGAGAACACACATTTCAATCACACTGGTGATCCATATGTGGTATGTGAGAAGAACACACATTTCAATGACTCTGGTTGTTGTTAGTGAAATGAACACACATGCAATGACACCGGTGGATCCATAGGTGGTATGTGAAGAGATCACACATGCAAAATGACTCTGGTTGTTGTTACTAAAAAGAACACACATGCAAAATGACACTGGTGGATCCATGGGTGGACTGTGAAAAGAACACACATGCAATGAAACTGGTGGATCCATAGGTGGTTTGTGAAAAGAACACACATGGATAATGACTCTAGTTGTTGTTACTAAAAATAACACACATGCAATGACACTGGTGGATCCATAGGTGGATTGTGAAGAGAACACACATGCAATGACACTGGTGGATCCATAGGAGGTATGTGAGAAGAACACACATTTCAATGACTCTGGTTGTTGTTAGTGAAAAGAACACACATGCAATGACACTGGTGGATCCATAGGTGGTTTGTGAAAAGAACACACATGCAAAATGACTCTTATTGTTGTTACTAAAAAGAACACACATGCAATGACACTGGTGGATCCATAGGTGAATTATGAAACGAACACACATGCAATGACACTGGTGGATCCATAGGTGGTATGTGAGAAGAACACGCATTTCGATGACAGTGGTTGTTGTTTCTAAAAAGAACACACATGCAATGACACTAGTGGATCCATAGGTGGTATGTGAAGAGATCACACATGCAAAATGACTCTGGTTGTTGTTACTAAAAAGAACACACATGCAAAATGACACTGGTGGATCCATAGGTGGTATGTGAAAAGAAAACACATGCAAAATGACACTGGTGGTTCCATAGGTGGTATGTGAAAATAACGCACATGCAAAATGACTCTGGTTGTTACTAAAAAGAACACACATGCAATGACACTGGTGGATCCATAGGTGGTATGTGAAGAGATCACCTATGCAAAATGACTCTGGTTGTTGTTATTAAAAGGAACACACATGCAAAATGACACTGGTGGATCCATAGGTGGTATGTGAGAAGAAAACACATGAAAAATGACACTGGTGGTTCCATAGGTTGTATGTGAAAAGAACACACATGCAAAATGACTCTGGTTGTTACTAAAAAGAACACACATGCAATGACACTGGTGGATCCATATGTGGTATGTGAAAAGAACACACATGCAATGACTCTGGTTGTTGTTAGTGAAAAGAACACACATGCAGTGACACTGGTGGCTCCATAGGTGGTATGTGAAGAGATCACACATGCAAAATGACTCTGGTTGTTGTTACTAAAAAGAACACACATGCAATGACACTGGTGGATCCATGGGTGGATTGTGAAAAGAACACACATGCAATGACACTAGTGGATCCATAGGTGGTTTGTGAAAAGAACACACATGCAAAATGACTCTTATTGTTGTTACTAAAAAGAACACATATGCAATGACACTGGTGGATCCATAGGTGGATTATGAAATGAACACACATGCAATGACACTGGTGGATCCATAGGTGGTATGTGAGAAGAACACACATTTCAATGACTTTGGTTGTTGTTACTAAAAAGAACACACATGCAATGACACTAGTGGATCCATAGGTGGTATGTGAAGAGATCACACATGCAAAATGACTCTGGTTGTTGTTACTAAAAAGAACACACATGCAAAATGACGCTGGTGGATCTATAGGTGGTATGTGAGAAGAAAACACATGCAAAATGACACTGGTGGTTCCATAGTTGGTATGTGAAAATAACGCACATGCAAAATGACTCTGGTTGTTACTAAAAAGAACACACATGCAATGACACTGGTGGATCCATAGGTGGTATGTGAAGAGATCACACATGCAAAATGACTCTGGTTGTTGTTACTAAAAGGAACACACATGCAAAATGACACTGGTGGATCCATAGGTGGTATGTGAGAAGAAAACACATGCAAAATGACACTGGTGGTTCCATAGGTTGTATGTGAAAAGAACACACATGCAAAATGACTCTCGTTGTTACTAAAAAGAACACACATGCAATGACACTGGTGGATCCATAGGTGGTATGTGAGAAGAACACACATGCAATGACTCTGGTGATCCATATGTGGTATGTGAAAAGAACACACATGCAATGACTGTGGTTGTTGTTAGTGAAAAGAACACACATGCAATGACACTGGTGGATCCATGTGTGGTCTCTGAAGAGAGCACACATTTCAATGACTCTTGTTGTTGTTAGTAAAAAGAACACACATGCAATGACACTGGTGGATCCATGTGTGGTTTCTGAAGAGAGCACACATGCAATGACACTGGTTGTTGTTACTAAAAAGAACACATGCAATGACACCGGTGGATCCATAGGTGGATTGTGAAGAGAACACACATGCAATGACACTGGTGGATCCATAGGTGGATTATGAAATGAACACACATGCAATGACACTAGTGGATCCATAGGTGGTATGTGAGAAGAACACACATTTCAATGACTCTGGTTGTCGTTACTAAAAAGAACACACATGCAATGACACTAGTGGATCCATAGGTGGTATGTGAAGAGATCACACATGCAAAATGACTCTGGTAGTTGTTAGTGAAATGAACACACATGCAATGACACTGGTGGATCCATAGGTGGTATGTGAGAAGAACACACATTTCAATGACTCTGGTTGTTGTTACTAAAAAGAACACACATGCAATGACACTGGTGGATCCATAGGTGGTATGTGAAGAGATCACACATGCAAAATGACTCTGGCTGTTGTTACTAAAAAGAACACACATGCAATGACACTGGTGGATCCATGGGTGGATTGTGAAAATAATACACATTTCAATGACACTGGTGGATCCATAGGTGGATTGTGAAGAGAACACACATGCAATGACACTAGTTGTTGTTACTAAAAAGAACACACACGCAATGACACTGGTGGATCCATGGGTGGATTGTGAAAAGAGCACACATGCAATGACACGCGTCGATCCATGGGTGGTAGTTGAAAATAATACACATTTCAATGACACTGGTGGATCCATAGGTGGTATGTGAAAAGAACACACATGCAAAATGACTCTGGTTGTTGTTACTAAAAAGAACACACATGCAATGGCACTGGTGGATCCATGGGTGGATTATGAAAAGAGCACACATGCAATGACCCTGGTGGATCCACGTGTGGTATGTGAAAAGAACACGCATGCAATGACTCTGGTTGTTGTTATTGAAAAGAACACACATGCGATGACACTGGTGGATCCATGTGTGGTCTCTGAAGAGAGTACACATATCAATGACTCTTGTTGTTGTTAGTAAAAAGAACACACATGCAATGACACTGGTGGATCCATAGGTGGTATGTGAAGAGATCACACATGCAAAATGACTCTGGTTGTTGTTATTAAAAGGAACACACATGCAAAATGACACTGGTGGATCCATAGGTGGTATGTGAGAAGAAAACACATGCAAAATGACACTGGTGGTTCCATAGGTTGTATGTGAAAAGAACACACATGCAAAATGACTCTGGTTGTTACTAAAAAGAACACACATGCAATGACACTGGTGGATCCATAGGTGGTATGTGAGAAGAACACACATGCAATGACACTGGTGATCCATATGTGGTATGTGAAAAGAACACACATGCAACGACTCTGGTTGTTGTTAGTGAAAAGAACACACATGCAGTGACACTGGTGGATCCATAGGTGGTATGTGAAGAGATCACACATGCAAAATGACTCTGGTTGTTGTTACTAAAAAGAACACACATGCAATGACACTGGTGGATCCATGGGTGGATTGTGAAAAGAACACACATGCAATGACACTAGTGGATCCATAGGTGGTTTGTGAAAAGAACACACATGCAAAATGACTATGGTTGATGTTACTAAAAAGAACACACATGCAAAATGAAACTGGTAGGATCCATGGGTGGATTGTGAAAAGAAAACACATGCAATGACTCTGGTGGATCCATAGGTGGTATGTGAAAAGAAGACACATGCAAAATGACTCTGGTTGCTGTTACTAAAAAGAACACACATGCAATGACACTGGTGGATCCATAGGTGGATTGTGAAGAGAACACACATGCAATGACACTTGTGGATCCATAGGTGGTATGTGAAAAGAACACACATCCAAAATGACTGGTTGTTGTTACTAAAAAGAACACACATGCAATGACACTAGTGGATCCATAGGTGGTATGTGAAGAGATCACACATGCAAAATGACTCTAGTTGTTACTAAAAAGAACACACATGCAAAATGACACTGGTGGATCCATAGGTGGTATGTGAGAAGAAAACACATGTAAAATGACATTGGTGGTTCCATAGTTGGTATGTGAAAATAACGCACATGCAAAATGACTCTGGTTGTTACTAAAAAGAACACACATGCAATGACACTGGTGGATCCATAGGTGGTATGTGAAGAGATCACACATGCAAAATGACTCTGGTTGTTGTTATTAAACAGAACACACATGCAAAATGACACTGGTGGATCCATAGGTGGTATGTGAGAAGAAAACACATGAAAAATGACACTGGTGGTTCCATAGGTTGTATGTGAAAAGAACACACATGCAAAATGACTCTGGTTGTTACTAAGAAGGAACACACATGCAATGACACTGGTGGATCCATAGGTGGTATGTGAAAAGAACACACATGCAATGACACTGGAGATCCAGATGTGGTATGTGAAAAGAACACACATGCAATGACTCTGGTTGTTGTTAGTGAAAAGAACACACATGCAGTGACACTGGTGGATCCATAGGTGGAATGTGAAGAGATCACACATGCAAAATGACTCTGGTTGTTGTTACTAAAAAGAACACACATGCAATGACACTGGTGGATCCATGGGTGGATTGTGAAAAGAACACACATGCAATGACACTAGTGGATCCATAGGTGGTTTGTGAAAAGAACACACATGCAAAATGACTCTTATTGTTGTTACTAAAAAGAACACACATGCAATGACACTGGTGGATCCATAGGTGGATTATGAAATGAACACACATGCAATGACACTGGTGGATCCATAGGTTGTATGTGAGAAGAACACACATTTCAATGACTTTGGTTGTTGTTACTAAAAAGAACACACATGCAATGACACTAGTGGATCCATAGGTGGTATGTGAAGAGATCACACATGCAAAATGACTCTGGTTGTTGTTACTAAAAAGAACACACATGCAAAATGACACTGGTGGATCCATAGGTGGTATGTGAGAAGAAAACACATGCAAAATGACACTGGTGGTTCCATAGTTGGTATGTGAAAATAACGCACATGCAAAATGACTCTGGTTGTTACTAAAAAGAACACACATGCAATGACACTGGTGGATCCATAGGTGGTATGTGAAGAGATCACACATGCAAAATGACTTTGGTTGTTGTTACTAAAAAGAACACACATGCAATGGCACTGGTGGATCCATGGGTGGATTATGAAAAGAGCACACATGCAATGACACTGGTGGATCCACGTGTGGTATGTGAAAAGAACACGCATGCAATGACTCTGGTTGTTGTTAGTGAAAAGAACACATATGCGATGACACTGGTGGATCCATGTGTGGTCTCTGAAGAGAGCACACATATCAATGACTCTTGTTGTTGTTAGTAAAAAGAACACACATGCAATGACACTAGTGGATCCATGTGTGGTCTCTGAAGAGAACTCACATGCAACGACACTGGTTGTTGTTACTAAAAAGAACACATGCAACGACACTGTGGATCCATAGGTGGATTGTGAAGAGAACACACATGCAATGACACTGGTGGATCCATAGGTGGTATGTGAAAAGAACACACATGCAAAATGACTGTGGTTGCTGTTACTAAAAAGAACACACATGAAAAATGACTCTGGTTGTTGTTACTAAAAAGAACACACATGCAATGACACTGGTGGATCCATAGGTGGATTGTGAAGAGAACACACATGCAATGACACTTGTGGATCCATAGGTGGTATGTGAAAAGAACACACATCCAAAATGACTGGTTGTTGTTACTAAAAAGAACACACATGCAATGACACTGGTGGGTCCATAGGTGGATTGTGAAAATAATACACATTTCAATGACACTGGTGGATCCATAGGTGGGTTGTGAAGAGAACACACATGCAATGACACTGGTTGTTGTTACTAAAAAGAACACACATGCAATGACACTGGTGGATCCATGGGTGGACTGTGAAAAGAGCACACATGCAATGACACTGGTGGATCCATAGATGGTATGTGAAGAGATCACGCATGCAATGACTCTAGTGGATCAATGTGTGGTCTCTATAGAGAACACGCATTTCAATGACACTGGTGGATCCATATGTGGTATGTGAAAAAAAACACATGCAATGACTCTGGATGTTGTTAGTGAAAAGAACACACATGCAATGACACTCGTGGATCCATAGGTGGTATGTGAGAAGAACACACATGCAAAATGACTCTGGTTGTTGTTACTAAAAAGAACACACATGCAATGACACTGGTGGATCCATAGGTGGATTATGAAATGAACACACACGCAATGACACTGGTGGATCCATAGGTGGTATGTGAGAAGAACATACATTTCAATGACTCTGGTTGTTGTTACTAAAAAGAACACACATGCAATGACACTGGTGGATCCATAGGTGGTATGTGAAGAGATCACACATGCAAAATGACTCTGGTTGTTGTTACTAAAAAGAACACACATGCAAAATGACACTGGTGGATCCATGGGTGGATTGTGAAAAGAACACACATGCAATGACACTAGTGGATCCATAGGTGGTTTGTGAAAAGAACACACATGCAAAATGACTCTAGTTGTTGTTACTAAAAAGAACACACATGCAATGACACTGGTGTATCCATAGGTGGATTGTGAAGAGAACACACATGCAATGACACTAGTGGATCCATAGGTGGTTTGTGAAAAGAACACACATGCAAAATGACTCTAGTTGTTGTTACTAAAAAGAACACACATGCAATGACACTGGTGTATCCATAGGTGGATTGTGAAGAGAACACACATGCAATGACACTGGTGGATCCGTAGGTGGTATGTGAGAAGAACACACATTTCAATGACTCTGGTTGTTGTTAGTGCAAGAACACACATGCAATGACACTGGTGGATCCATAGGTGGTATGCGAAGAGATCACACATGCAAAATGACTCTGGTTGTTGTTACTAAAAAGAACACACATGCAATGACACTGGTGGATCCATGGGTGGATTGTGAAAAGAACACACATGCAATGACACTGGTTGTTGTTACTAAAAAAACACATGAAATGACACCGGTGGATCCATAGGTGGATTGTGAAGAGAACACACATGGAATGACACTGGTGGATCCATAGGTGGATTATGAAATGAACACACATGCAATGACACTGGTGGATCCATAGGTGGTATGTGAGAAGAACACACATTTCAATGACTCTGGTTGTCGTTACTAAAAAGAACACACATGTAATGACACTAGTGGATCCATAGGTGGTGTGTGAAGAGATCACACATGCAAAATGACTCTGGTAGTTGTTAGTGAAATGAACACACATGCAATGACACTGGTGGATCCATAGGTGGTATGTGAGAAGAACACACATTTCAATGACTCTGGTTGTTGTTACTAAAAAGAACACACATGCAATGACACTGGTGGATCCATAGGTGGTATGTGAAGAGATCACACATGACAAATGACTCTGGCTATTGTTACTAAAAAAACACACATGCAATGACACTGGTGGATCCATGGGTGGATTGTGAAAAGAACACGCATGCAATGACACTAGTGGATCCATAGGTGGTTTGTGAAAAGAACACACATGCAAAATGACTCTAGTTGTTGTAACTAAAAAGAACACACATGCAATGACACTGGTGGATCCATAGGTGGATTGTGAAGAGAACACACATGCAATGACACTGGTGGATCCATAGGTGGTATGTGAGAAGAACACACATTTCAATGACTCTGGTTGTTGTTAGTGAAAAGAACACACATGCAATGACACTGGTGGATCCATAGGTGGTATGTCAAGAGATCACACATGCAAAATGACTCTGGTTGTTGTTACTAAAAAGAACACACATGCAATGACACTGGTGGATCCATGGGTGGATTGTGAAAAGAACACACATGCAATGACACTAGTGGATCCATAGGTGGTTTGTGAAAAGAACACACATGCAAAATGACTCTTATTGTTGTTACTAAAAAGAACACACATGCAATGACACTGGTGGATCCATAGGTGGATTATGAAATGAACACACATGCAATGACACTGGTGGATCCATAGGTGGTATGTGAGAAGAACACACATTTCAATGACAGTGGTTGTTGTTACTAAAAAGAACACACATGCAATGACACTAGTGGATCCATAGGTGGTATGTGAAGAGATCACACATGCAAAATGACTCTGGTTGTTGTTACTAAAAAGAACACACATGCAAAATGACACTTGTGGATCCATAGGTGGTATGTGAGAAGAAAACACATGCAAAATGACACTGGTGGTTCCATAGGTGGTATGTGAAAATAACGCACATGCAAAATGACTATGGTTGTTACTAAAAAGAACACACATGCAATGACACTGGTGGATCCATAGGTGGTATGTGAAGAGATCACATATGCAAAATGACTCTGGTTGTTGTTATTAAAAGGCACACACATGCAAAATTTCACTGGTGGATCCATAGGTGGTATGTGAGAAGAAAACACATGCAAAATGACACTGGTGGTTCCATAGGTTGTATGTGAAAAGAACACACATGCAAAATGACTCTGGTTGTTACTAAAAAGAACACACATGCAATAACACTGGTGGATGCATAGGTGGTATGTGAGAAGAACACACATGCAATGACACTGGTGATCCATATGTGGTATGTGAAAAGAACACACATGCAATGACTCTGGTTGTTCTTAGTGAAAAGAACACACATGCAGTGACACTGGTGGATCCATAGGTGGTATGTGAAGAGATCACACATGCAAAATGACTCTGGTTGTTGTTACTAAAAAGAACACACATGCAATGACACTGGTAGATCCATGGGTGGATTGTGAAAAGAACACACATGCAATGACACTAGTGGATCCATAGGTGGTTTGTGAAAAGAACACACATGCAAAATGACTCTTATTGTTGTTACTAAAAAGAACACACATGCAATGACACTGGTGGATCCATAGGTGGTATGTGAGAAGAACACACATTTCAATGACTTTGGTTGTTGTTACTAAAAAGAACACACATGCAATGACACTAGTGGATCCATAGGTGGTATGTGAAGAGATCACACATGCAAAATGACTCTAGTTGTTGTTACTAACAAGAACACACATGCAAAATGACACTGGTGGATCCATAGGTGGTATGTGAGAAGAAAACACATGCAAAATGACACTGGTGGTTCCATAGTTGGTATGTGAAAATAACGCACATGCAAAATGACTCTGGTTGTTACTAAAAAGAACACACATGCAATGACACTGGTGGATCCATAGGTGGTATGTGAAGAGATCACACATGCAAAATGACTCTGGTTGTTGTTACTAAAAGGAACACACATGCAAAATGACACTGGTGGATCCATAGGTGGTATGTGAGAAGAAAACACATTCAAAATGACACTGGTGGTTCCATAGGTTGTATGTGAAAAGAACACACATGCAAAATGACTCTGGTTGTTACTAAAAAGAACACACATGCAATTACACTTGTGGATCCATAGGTGGTAGGTGAGAAGAACACACATGAAATGACACTGGTGATCCATATGTGGTATGTGAAAAGAACACACATGCAATGACTCTGGTTGTTGTTAGTGAAAAGAACACACATGCAATGACACTGGTGGATCCATGTGTGGTCTCTGAAGAGAGCACACATTTCAATGACTCTTGTTGTTGTTAGTAAAAAGAACACACATGCAATGACACTGGTGGATCCATGTGTGGTTTCTGAAGAGAGCACACATGCAATGAAACTGGTTGTTGTTACTAAAAAGAACACATGCAATGACACCGGTGGATCCATAGGTGGATTGTGAAGAGAACACACATGCAATGACACTGGTGGATCCATAGGTGGATTATGAAATGAACACACATGCAATGACACTGGTGGATCCATAGGTGGCATGTGAGAAGAACACACATTTCAATGGCTCTGGTTGTCGTTACTAAAAAGAACACACATGCAATGACACTAGTGGATCCATAGGTGGTATGTGAAGAGATCACACATGCAAAATGACTCTGGTAGTTGTTAGTGAAATGAACACACATGCAATGACACTGGTGGATCCATAGGTGGTATGTGAGAAGAACACACATTTCAATGACTCTGGTTGTTGTTACTAAAAAGAACACACATGCAATGACACTGGTGGATCCATAGGTGGTATGTGAAGAGATCACACATGCAAAATGACTCTGGCTGTTGTTACTAGAAAGAACACACATGCAATGACACTGGTGGATCCATGGGTGGATTGTGAAAAGAACACACATGCAATGACACTAGTGGATCCATAGGTGGTTTGTGAAAAGAACACACATGCAAAATGACTCTAGTTGTTGTTACTAAAAAGAACACACATGCAATGACACTGGTGGATCCATAGGTGGATTGTGAAGAGAACACACATGCAATGACACTGGTGGATCCATAGGTGGTATGTGAGAAGAACACACATTTCAATGACTCTGGTTGTTGTTAGTGAAAAGAACACACATGCAATGACACTGGTGGATCCATAGGTGGTATGTGAAGAGATCACACATGCAAAATGACTCTGGTTGTTGTTACTAAAAAGAACACACATGCAATGACACTGGTGGATCCATGGGTGGATTGTGAAAAGAACACACATGCAATGACACTAGTGGATCCATAGGTGGTTTGTGAAAAGAACACACATGCAAAATGACTCTTATTGTTGTTACTAAAAAGAACACACATGCAATGACACTGGTGGATCCATAGGTGGATTATGAAATGAACACACATGCAATGACACTGGTGGATCCATAGGTGGTATGTGAGAAGAACACACATTTCAATGACAGTGGTAGTTGTTACTAAAAAGAACACACATGCAATGACACTAGTGGATCCATAGGTGGTATGTGAAGAGATCACACATGCAAAATGACTCTGGTTGTTGTTACTAAAAAGAACACACATGCAAAATGACATTGGTGGATCCATAGGTGGTATGTGAGAAGAAAACACATGCAAAATGACACTGGTGGTTCCATAGGTGGTATGTGAAAATAACACACATGCAAAATGACTCTGGTTGTTACTAAAAAGAACAAACATGCAATGACACTGGTGGATCCATAGGTGGTATGTGAAGAGATCACATATGCAAAATGACTCTGGTTGTTGTTATTAAAAGGAACACACATGCAAAATGACACTGGTGGATCCATAGGTGGTATGTGAGAAGAAAACACATGCAAAATGACACTGGTGGTTCCATAGGTTGTATGTGAAGAGAACACACATGCAATGACACTGGTTGTTGTTACTACAAAGAACACACATGCAATGACACTGGTGGATCCATGGGTCGATTGTGAAAAGAGCACACATGCAATGACACGGGTGGATCCATGGGTGGTAGTTGAAAATAATACACATTTCAATGACACTGGTGGATCCATAGGTGGTATGGGAAAAGAACACACATGCAATGACACTAGTGGATCCATGCGTGGATTATGAAAAGAGCACACATGCAATGACACTGGTGGATCCACGTGTGGTATGTGAAAAGAACAAGCATGCAATGACTTTGGTTGTTGTTAGTGAAAAGAACACACATGCAATGACACTGGTGGATCCATGTGTGGTCTCTGAAGAGAGCACACATATCAATGACTCTTCTTGTTGTTAGTAAAAAGAACACACATGTAATGACACTGGTGGATCCATGTGTGGTCTCTAAAGAGAACACACATGCAACGACACTGGTTGTTGTTACTAAAAAGAACACATGCAATGACACCGGTGGATCCATAGGTGGATTGTGAAGAGAACACACATGCAATGACACTGGTGGATCCATAGGTGGTATGTGAAAAGAACACACATGCAAAATGACTGTGGTTGCTGTTACTAAAAAGAACACACATGCAAAATGACACTAGTAGGATCCATGGGTGGATTGTGAAAAGAAAACACATGCAATGACTCTGGTGGATCCATAGGTGGTATGTGAAAAGAATACACATGCAAAATGACTCTGGTTGTTGTTACTAAAAAGAACACGGATGCAATGACACTGGTGGATCCATAGGTGGATTGTGAAGAGAACACACATGCAATGACACTTGTGGATCCATAGGTGGTATGTGAAAAGAACACACATCCAAAATGACTGGTTGTTGTTACTAAAAAGAACACACATGCAATGACACTGATGGATCCATGGGTGGATTGTGAAAATAATACACATTTCAATGACACTGGTGGATCCATAGGTGGATTCTGAAGAGAACACACATGCAATGACACTGGTTGTTACTAAAAAGAACACACATGCAATGACACTGGTGGATCCATGGGTGGATTGTGAAAAGAGCACACATGCAATGGCACTAGTCGATCCATAGATGGTATGTGGAGAGATCACACATGGAATGACTCTGGTTGTTGTTAGTGAAAAGAACACACATGCAATGACACTGGTGGATCCATGTCTGGTCTCTGTAGAGAACACGCATTTCAATGACACTAGTGGATCCATATGTGGTATGTGAAAAGAACACACATGCAATGACTCTGGTTGTTGTTAGTGAAAGAACACACATGCAATGACACTGGTGGATCCGTAGGTGGTATGTGAGAAGAACACACATGCAAAATGACTCTGGTTGTTGTTACTAAAAAGAACACACATGCAATGACACTAGTGGATCCATAGGTGGATTATGAAATGAACACACACGCAATGACACTGGTGGATCCATAGGTGGTATGTGAGAAGAACACACATTTCAATGACTCTGGTTGTTGTTACTAAAAAGAACACACATGCAATGACAATGGTGGATCCATAGGTGGTATGTGAAGAGATCACACATGCAAAATGACTCTGGTTGTTGTTACTAAAAAGAAGACACAGGCAAAATGACACTGGTGGGATCCATGGGTGGATTCTGAAAAGAAAACACATTTCAATGACACTGGTGGATCCATAGGTGGTATGTGAAAAGAATACACATGCAAAATGACTCTGGTTGTTCTTACTAAAAAGAACACACATGCAATGACACTAGTGGATCCATAGGTGGATTATGAAATGAACACACATGCAATGACACTGGTGGATCCATAGGTGGTATGTGAGAAGAACACACATTTCAATGACTCTGGTTGTTGTTACTAAAAAGAACACACATGCAAAATGACATTGGTGGATCCATAGGTGGTATGTGAGAAGAAAACACATGCAAAATGACACTGGTGGTTCCATAGGTGGTATGTGAAAATAACGCACATGCAAAATGACTCTGGTTGTTACTAAAAAGAACAAACATGCAATGACACTGGTGGATCCATAGGTGGTATGTGAAGAGATCACATATGCAAAATGACTCTGGTTGTTGTTATTAAAAGGAACACACATGCAAAATGACACTGGTGGATCCATAGGTGGTATGTGAGAAGAAAACACATGCAAAATGACACTGGTGGTTCCATAGGTTGTATGTGAAGAGAACACACATGCAATGACACTGGTTGTTGTTACTACAAAGAACACACATGCAATGACACTGGTGGATCCATGGGTCGATTGTGAAAAGAGCACACATGCAATGACACGGGTGGATCCATGGGTGGTAGTTGAAAATAATACACATTTCAATGACACTGGTGGATCCATAGGTGGTATGGGAAAAGAACACACATGCAATGACACTAGTGGATCCATGCGTGGATTATGAAAAGAGCACACATGCAATGACACTGGTGGATCCACGTGTGGTATGTGAAAAGAACAAGCATGCAATGACTTTGGTTGTTGTTAGTGAAAAGAACACACATGCAATGACACTGGTGGATCCATGTGTGGTCTCTAAAGAGAGCACACATATCAATGACTCTTCTTGTTGTTAGTAATGACACTGGTGGATCCATGTGTGGTCTCTAAAGAGAACACACATGCAACGACACTGGTTGTTGTTACTAAAAAGAACACATGCAATGACACCGGTGGATCCATAGGTGGATTGTGAAGAGAACACACATGCAATGACACTGGTGGATCCATAGGTGGTATGTGAAAAGAACACACATGCAAAATGACTGTGGTTGCTGTTACTAAAAAGAACACACATGCAAAATGACACTAGTAGGATCCATGGGTGGATTGTGAAAAGAAAACACATGCAATGACTCTGGTGGATCCATAGGTGGTATGTGAAAAGAAGACACATGCAAAATGACTCTGGTTGTTGTTACTAAAAAGAACACGGATGCAATGACACTGGTGGATCCATAGGTGGATTGTGAAGAGAACACACATGCAATGACACTTGTGGATCCATAGGTGGTATGTGAAAAGAACACACATCCAAAATGACTGGTTGTTGTTACTAAAAAGAACACACATGCAATGACACTGATGGATCCATGGGTGGATTGTGAAAATAATACACATTTCAATGACACTGGTGGATCCATAGGTGGATTCTGAAGAGAACACACATGCAATGACACTGGTTGTTACTAAAAAGAACACACATGCAATGACACTGGTGGATCCATGGGTGGATTGTGAAAAGAGCACACATGCAATGACACTAGTCGATCCATAGATGGTATGTGGAGAGATCACACATGGAATGACTCTGGTTGTTGTTAGTGAAAAGAACACACATGCAATGACACTGGTGGATCCATGTCTGGTCTCTGTAGAGAACACGCATTTCAATGACACTGGTGGATCCATATGTTGTATGTGAAAAGAACACACATGCAATGACTCTGGTTGTTGTTAGTGAAAGAACACACATGCAATGACACTGGTGGATCCGTAGGTGGTATGTGAGAAGAACACACATGCAAAATGACTCTGGTTGTTGTTACTAAAAAGAACACACATGCAATGACACTAGTGGATCCATAGGTGGATTATGAAATGAACACACACGCAATGACACTGGTGGATCCATAGGTGGTATGTGAGAAGAACACACATTTCAATGACTCTGGTTGTTGTTACTAAAAAGAACACACATGCAATGACAATGGTGGATCCATAGGTGGTATGTGAAGAGATCACACATGCAAAATGACTCTGGTTGTTGTTACTAAAAAGAAGACACAGGCAAAATGACACTGGTGGGATCCATGGGTGGATTCTGAAAAGAAAACACATTTCAATGACACTGGTGGATCCATAGGTGGTATGTGAAAAGAATACACATGCAAAATGACTCTGGTTGTTCTTACTAAAAAGAACACACATGCAATGACACTAGTGGATCCATAGGTGGATTATGAAATGAACACACATGCAATGACACTGGTGGATCCATAGGTGGTATGTGAGAAGAACACACATTTCAATGACTCTGGTTGTTGTTACTAAAAATAACACACATGCAATGACACTGGTGGATCCATAGGTGGTATGTGAAGAGATCACACGTGCAAAATGACTTTGGTTGTTGTTACTAAAAAGAACACACATGCAAAATGACACTGGTGGGATCCATGGGTGGATTCTGAAAAGAAAACACATTTCAATGACACTGCTAGATCCATAGGTAGTATGGGAAAAGAACACACATGCAAAATGACTCTGGTTGTTGTTACTAAAAATAACACACATGCAATGACACTGGTGGATCCATGGGTGGATTGTGAAAAGAGCACACATGCAATGACACTGGTGGATCCACGTGTGGTATGTGAAAATAACACGCATGTAGTGACTCTGGTTGTTGTTAGTGAAAAGAACACACATGCAATGACACTGGTGGATCCATGTGTGGTCTCTGAAGAGAGCACACATATCTATGACTCTTGTTGTTGTTAGTAAAAAGAACACACATGCAATGACATTGGTGGATCCATGTGTGGTCTCTGAAGAGAACACACATGCAATGACACTAGTTGTTGTTACTAAAAAGAACACATGCAATGACACTGGTGGATCCATAGGTGGATTGTGAAGAGAACACACATGCAATGACACTGGTGGATCCATAGGTGGTATGTGAAAAGAACACACATGCAAAATGACTGTGGTTGCTGTTACTAAAAAGAACACACATGCAAAATGACACTAGTAGGATCCATGGGTGGATTGTGAAAAGAAAACACATGCAATGACTCTGGTGGATCCATAGGTGGTATGTGAAAAGAAGACACATGCAAAATGACTCTGGTTGTTGTTAGTAAAAAGAACACGGATGCAATGACACTGGTGGATCCATAGGTGGATTGTGAAGAGAACACACATGCAATGACACTTGTGGATCCATAGGTGGTATGTGAAAAGAACACACATCCAAAATGACTGGTTGTTGTTACTAAAAAGAACACACATGCAATGACACTGATGGATCCATGGGTGGATTGTGAAAATAATACACATTTCAATGACACTGGTGGATCCATAGGTGGATTCTGAAGAGAACACACATGCAATGACACTGGTTGTTACTAAAAAGAACACACATGCAATGACACTGGTGGATCCATGGGTGGATTGTGAAAAGAGCACACATGCAATGACACTAGTCGATCCATAGATGGTATGTGGAGAGATCACACATGGAATGACTCTGGTTGTTGTTAGTGAAAAGAACACACATGCAATGACACTGGTGGATCCATGTCTGGTCTCTGTAGAGAACACGCATTTCAATGACACTGGTGGATCCATATGTGGTATGTGAAAAGAACACACATGCAATGACTCTGGTTGTTGTTAGTGAAAGAACACACATGCAATGACACTGGTGGATCCATAGGTGGTATGCGAAGAGATCACACATGCAAAATGACTCTGGTTGTTGTTACTAAAAAGAACACACATGCAATGACACTGGTGGATCCATGGGTGGATTGTGAAAAGAACACACATGCAATGACACTGGTTGTTGTTACTAAAAAAAACACATGAAATGACACCGGTGGATCCATAGGTGGATTGTGAAGAGAACACACATGCAATGACACTGGTGGATCCATAGGTGGATTATGAAATGAACACACATGCAATGACACTGGTGGATCCATAGGTGGTATGTGAGAAGAACACACATTTCAATGACTCTGGTTGTCGTTACTAAAAAGAACACACATGTAATGACACTAGTGGATCCATAGGTGGTGTGTGAAGAGATCACACATGCAAAATGACTCTGGTAGTTGTTAGTGAAATGAACACACATGCAATGACACTGGTGGATCCATAGGTGGTATGTGAGAAGAACACACATTTCAATGACTCTGGTTGTTGTTACTAAAAAGAACACACATGCAATGACACTGGTGGATCCATAGGTGGTATGTGAACAGATCACACATGACAAATGACTCTGGCTATTGTTACTAAAAAAACACACATGCAATGACACTGGTGGATCCATGGGTGGATTGTGAAAAGAACACGCATGCAATGACACTAGTGGATCCATAGGTGGTTTGTGAAAAGAACACACATGCAAAATGACTCTAGTTGTTGTAACTAAAAAGAACACACATGCAATGACACTGGTGGATCCATAGGTGGATTGTGAAGAGAACACACATGCAATGACACTGGTGGATCCATAGGTGGTATGTGAGAAGAACACACATTTCAATGACTCTGGTTGTTGTTAGTGAAAAGAACACACATGCAATGACACTGGTGGATCCATAGGTGGTATGTCAAGAGATCACACATGCAAAATGACTCTGGTTGTTGTTACTAAAAAGAACACACATGCAATGACACTGGTGGATCCATGGGTGGATTGTGAAAAGAACACACATGCAATGACACTAGTGGATCCATAGGTGGTTTGTGAAAAGAACACACATGCAAAATGACTCTTATTGTTGTTACTAAAAAGAACACACATGCAATGACACTGGTGGATCCATAGGTGGATTATGAAATGAACACACATGCAATGACACTGGTGGATCCATAGGTGGTATGTGAGAAGAACACACATTTCAATGACAGTGGTTGTTGTTACTAAAAAGAACACACATGCAATGACACTAGTGGATCCATAGGTGGTATGTGAAGAGATCACACATGCAAAATGACTCTGGTTGTTGTTACTAAAAAGAACACACATGCAAAATGACACTTGTGGATCCATAGGTGGTATGTGAGAAGAAAACACATGCAAAATGACACTGGTGGTTCCGTAGGTGGTATGTGAAAATAACGCACATGCAAAATGACTATGGTTGTTACTAAAAAGAACACACATGCAATGGCACTGGTGGATCCATAGGTGGTATGTGAAGAGATCACATATGCAAAATGACTCTGGTTGTTGTTATTAAAAGGCACACACATGCAAAATTTCACTGGTGGATCCATAGGTGGTATGTGAGAAGAAAACACATGCAAAATGACACTGGTGGTTCCATAGGTTGTATGTTAAAAGAACACACATGCAAAATGACTCTGGTTGTTACTAAAAAGAACACACATGCAATGACACTGGTGGATCCATAGGTGGTATGTGAGAAGAACACACATGCAATGACACTGGTGATCCATATGTGGTATGTGAAAAGAACACACATGCAATGACTCTGGTTGTTGTTAGTGAAAAGAACACACATGCAGTGACACTGGTGGATCCATAGGTGGTATGTGAAGAGATCACACATGCAAAATGACTCTGGTTGTTGTTACTAAAAAGAACACACATGCAATGACACTGGTAGATCCATGGGTGGATTGTGAAAAGAACACACATGCAATGACACTAGTGGATCCATAGGTGGTTTGTGAAAAGAACACACATGCAAAATGACTCTTATTGTTGTTACTAAAAAGAACACACATGCAATGACACTGGTGGATCCATAGGTGGTATGTGAGAAGAACACACATTTCAATGACTTTGGTTGTTGTTACTAAAAAGAATACACATGCAATGACACTAGTGGATCCATAGGTGGTATGTGAAGAGATCACACATGCAAAATGACTCTAGTTGTTGTTACTAAAAAGAACACACATGCAAAATGACACTGGTGGATCCATAGGTGGTATGTGAGAAGAAAACACATGCAAAATGACACTGGTGGTTCCATAGTTGGTATGTGAAAATAACGCACATGCAAAATGACTCTGGTTGTTACTAAAAAGAACACACATGCAATGACACTGGTGGATCCATAGGTGGTATGTGAAGAGATCACACATGCAAAATGACTCTGGTTGTTGTTACTAAAAGGAACACACATGCAAAATGACACTGGTGGATCCATAGGTGGTATGTGAGAAGAAAACACATTCAAAATGACACTGGTGGTTCCATAGGTTGTATGTGAAAAGAACACAGATGCAAAATGACTCTGGTTGTTACTAAAAAGAACACACATGCAATTACACTTGTGGATCCATAGGTGGTAGGTGAGAAGAACACACATGAAATGACACTGGTGATCCATATGTGGTATGTGAAAAGAACACACATGCAATGACTCTGGTTGTTGTTAGTGAAAAGAACACACATGCAATGACACTGGTGGATCCATGTGTGGTCTCTGAAGAGAGCACACATTTCAATGACTCTTGTTGTTGTTAGTAAAAAGAACACACATGCAATGACACTGGTGGATCCATGTGTGGTTTCTGAAGAGAGCACACATGCAATGAAACTGGTTGTTGTTACTAAAAAGAACACATGCAATGACATCGGTGGATCCATAGGTGGATTGTGAAGAGAACACACATGCAATGACACTGGTGGATCCATAGGTGGATTATGAAATGAACACACATGCAATGACACTGGTGGATCCATAGGTGGCATGTGAGAAGAACACACATTTCAATGGCTCATGTTGTCGTTACTAAAAAGAACACACATGCAATGACACTAGTGGATCCATAGGTGGTATGTGAAGAGATCACACATGCAAAATGACTCTGGTAGTTGTTAGTGAAATGAACACACATGCAATGACACTGGTGGATCCATAGGTGGTATGTGAGAAGAACACACATTTCAATGACTCTGGTTGTTGTTACTAAAAAGAACACACATGCAATGACACTGGTGGATCCATAGGTGGTATGTGAAGAGATCACACATGCAAAATGACTCTGGCTGTTGTTACTAAAAAGAATACACATGCAATGACACTGGTGGATCCATGGGTGGATTGTGAAAAGAACACACATGCAATGACACTAGTGGATCCATAGGTGGTTTGTGAAAAGAACACACATGCAAAATGACTCTAGTTGTTGTTACTAAAAAGAACACACATGCAATGACACTGGTGGATCCATAGGTGGATTGTGAAGAGAACACACATGCAATGACACTGGTGGATCCATAGGTGGTATGTGAGAAGAACACACATTTCAATGACTCTGGTTGTTGTTAGTGAAAAGAACACACATGCAATGACACTGGTGGATCCATAGGTGGTATGTGAAGAAATCACACATGCAAAATGACTCTGGTTGTTGTTACTAAAAAGAACACACATGCAATGACACTGGTGGATCCATGGGTGGATTGTGAAAAGAACACACATGCAATGACACTAGTGGATCCATAGGTGGTTTGTGAAAAGAACACACATGCAAAATGACTCTTATTGTTGTTACTAAAAAGAACACACATGCAATGACACTGGTGGATCCATAGGTGGATTATGAAATGAACACACATGCAATGACACTGGTGGATCCATAGGTGGTATGTGAGAAGAACACACATTTCAATGACAGTGGTAGTTGTTACTAAAAAGAACACACATGCAATGACACTAGTGGATCCATAGGTGGTATGTGAAGAGATCACACATGCAAAATGACTCTGGTTGTTGTTACTAAAAAGAACACACATGCAAAATGACATTGGTGGATCCATAGGTGGTATGTGAGAAGAAAACACATGCAAAATGACACTGGTGGTTCCATAGGTGGTATGTGAAAATAACGCACATGCAAAATGACTCTGGTTGTTACTAGAAAGAACAAACATGCAATGACACTGGTGGATCCATAGGTGGTATGTGAAGAGATCACATATGCAAAATGACTCTGGTTGTTGTTATTAAAAGGAACACACATGCAAAATGACACTGGTGGATCCATAGGTGGTATGTGAGAAGAAAACACATGCAAAATGACACTGGTGGTTCCATAGGTTGTATGTGAAGAGAACACACATGCAATGACACTGGTTGTTGTTACTACAAACAACACACATGCAATGACACTGGTGGATCCATGGGTGGATTGTGAAAAGAGCACACATGCAATGACACGGGTGGATCCATGGGTGGTAGTTGAAAATAATACACATTTCAATGACACTGGTGGATCCATAGGTGGTATGGGAAAAGAACACACATGCAATGACACTAGTGGATCCATGCGTGGATTATGAAAAGAGCACACATGCAATGACTCTGGTTGTTGTTAGTGAAAAGAACACACATGCAATGACACTGGTGGATCCATGTGTGGTCTCTGAAGAGAGCACACATATCAATGACTCTTCTTGTTGTTAGTAAAAAGAACACACATGTAATGACACTGGTGGATCCATGTGTGGTCTCTAAAGAGAACACACATGCAACGACACTGGTTGTTGTTACTAAAAAGAACACATGCAATGACACCGGTGGATCCATAGGTGGATTGTGAAGAGAACACACATGCAATGACACTGGTGGATCCATAGGTGGTATGTGAAAAGAACACACATGCAAAATGACTGTGGTTGCTGTTACTAAAAAGAACACACATGCAAAATGACACTAGTAGGATCCATGGGTGGATTGTGAAAAGAAAACACATGCAATGACTCTGGTGGATCCATAGGTGGTATGTGAAAAGAAGACACATGCAAATTGACTCTGGTTGTTGTTACTAAAAAGAACACGGATGCAATGACACTGGTGGATCCATAGGTGGATTGTGAAGAGAACACACATGCAATGACACTTGTGGATCCATAGGTGGTATGTGAAAAGAACACACATCCAAAATGACTGGTTGTTGTTACTAAAAAGAACACACATGCAATGACACTGATGGATCCATGGGTGGATTGTGAAAATAATACACATTTCAATGACACTGGTGGATCCATAGGTGGATTCTGAAGAGAACACACATGCAATGACACTGGTTGTTACTAAAAAGAACACACATGCAATGACACTGGTGGATCCATGGGTGGATTGTGAAAAGAGCACACATGCAATGACACTAGTCGATCCATAGATGGTATGTGGAGAGATCACACATGGAATGACTCTGGTTGTTGTTAGTGAAAAGAACACACATGCAATGACACTGGTGGATCCATGTCTGGTCTCTGTAGAGAACACGCATTTCAATGACACTGGTGGATCCATATGTGGTATGTGAAAAGAACACACATGCAATGACTCTGGTTGTTGTTAGTGAAAGAACACACATGCAATGACACTGGTGGATCCGTAGGTGGTATGTGAGAAGAACACACATGCAAAATGACTCTGGTTGTTGTTACTAAAAAGAACACACATGCAATGACACTAGTGGATCCATAGGTGGATTATGAAATGAACACACACGCAATGACACTGGTGGATCCATAGGTGGTATCTGAGAAGAACACACATTTCAATGACTCTGGTTGTTGTTACTAAAAAGAACACACATGCAATGACACTGGTGGATCCATGGGTGGTATGTGAAGAGATCACACATGCAAAATGACTCTGGTTGTTGTTACTAAAAAGAAGACACATGCAAAATGACACTGGTGGGATCCATGGGTGGATTCTGAAAAGAAAACACATTTCAATGACACTGGTGGATCCATAGGTGGTATGTGAAAAGAACACACATGCAATGACACTAGTGGATCCATAGGTGGTTTGTGAAAAGAACACACATGCAAAATGACTCTAGTTGTTGTTACTAAAAAGAACACACATGCAATGACACTGGTGGATCCATAGGTGGATTGTGAAGAGAACACACATGCAATGACACTGGTGGATCCATAGGTGGTATGTGAGAAGAACACACATTTCAATGACTCTGGTTGTTGTTAGTGAAAAGAACACACATGCAATGACACTGGTGGATCCATAGGTGGTATGTGAAGAAATCACACATGCAAAATGACTCTGGTTGTTGTTACTAAAAAGAACACACATGCAATGACACTGGTGGATCCATGGGTGGATTGTGAAAAGAACACACATGCAATGACACTAGTGGATCCATAGGTGGTTTGTGAAAAGAACACACATGCAAAATGACTCTTATTGTTGTTACTAAAAAGAACACACATGCAATGACACTGGTGGATCCATAGGTGGATTATGAAATGAACACACATGCAATGACACTGGTGGATCCATAGGTGGTATGTGAGAAGAACACACATTTCAATGACAGTGGTAGTTGTTACTAAAAAGAACACACATGCAATGACACTAGTGGATCCATAGGTGGTATGTGAAGAGATCACACATGCAAAATGACTCTGGTTGTTGTTACTAAAAAGAACACACATGCAAAATGACATTGGTGGATCCATAGGTGGTATGTGAGAAGAAAACACATGCAAAATGACACTGGTGGTTCCATAGGTGGTATGTGAAAATAACGCACATGCAAAATGACTCTGGTTGTTACTAGAAAGAACAAACATGCAATGACACTGGTGGATCCATAGGTGGTATGTGAAGAGATCACATATGCAAAATGACTCTGGTTGTTGTTATTAAAAGGAACACACATGCAAAATGACACTGGTGGATCCATAGGTGGTATGTGAGAAGAAAACACATGCAAAATGACACTGGTGGTTCCATAGGTTGTATGTGAAGAGAACACACATGCAATGACACTGGTTGTTGTTACTACAAACAACACACATGCAATGACACTGGTGGATCCATGGGTGGATTGTGAAAAGAGCACACATGCAATGACACGGGTGGATCCATGGGTGGTAGTTGAAAATAATACACATTTCAATGACACTGGTGGATCCATAGGTGGTATGGGAAAAGAACACACATGCAATGACACTAGTGGATCCATGCGTGGATTATGAAAAGAGCACACATGCAATGACTCTGGTTGTTGTTAGTGAAAAGAACACACATGCAATGACACTGGTGGATCCATGTGTGGTCTCTGAAGAGAGCACACATATCAATGACTCTTCTTGTTGTTAGTAAAAAGAACACACATGTAATGACACTGGTGGATCCATGTGTGGTCTCTAAAGAGAACACACATGCAACGACACTGGTTGTTGTTACTAAAAAGAACACATGCAATGACACCGGTGGATCCATAGGTGGATTGTGAAGAGAACACACATGCAATGACACTGGTGGATCCATAGGTGGTATGTGAAAAGAACACACATGCAAAATGACTGTGGTTGCTGTTACTAAAAAGAACACACATGCAAAATGACACTAGTAGGATCCATGGGTGGATTGTGAAAAGAAAACACATGCAATGACTCTGGTGGATCCATAGGTGGTATGTGAAAAGAAGACACATGCAAATTGACTCTGGTTGTTGTTACTAAAAAGAACACGGATGCAATGACACTGGTGGATCCATAGGTGGATTGTGAAGAGAACACACATGCAATGACACTTGTGGATCCATAGGTGGTATGTGAAAAGAACACACATCCAAAATGACTGGTTGTTGTTACTAAAAAGAACACACATGCAATGACACTGATGGATCCATGGGTGGATTGTGAAAATAATACACATTTCAATGACACTGGTGGATCCATAGGTGGATTCTGAAGAGAACACACATGCAATGACACTGGTTGTTACTAAAAAGAACACACATGCAATGACACTGGTGGATCCATGGGTGGATTGTGAAAAGAGCACACATGCAATGACACTAGTCGATCCATAGATGGTATGTGGAGAGATCACACATGGAATGACTCTGGTTGTTGTTAGTGAAAAGAACACACATGCAATGACACTGGTGGATCCATGTCTGGTCTCTGTAGAGAACACGCATTTCAATGATACTGGTGGATCCATATGTGGTATGTGAAAAGAACACACATGCAATGACTCTGGTTGTTGTTAGTGAAAGAACACACATGCAATGACACTGGTGGATCCGTAGGTGGTATGTGAGAAGAACACACATGCAAAATGACTCTGGTTGTTGTTACTAAAAAGAACACACATGCAATGACACTAGTGGATCCATAGGTGGATTATGAAATGAACACACACGCAATGACACTGGTGGATCCATAGGTGGTATCTGAGAAGAACACACATTTCAATGACTCTGGTTGTTGTTACTAAAAAGAACACACATGCAATGACACTGGTGGATCCATAGGTGGTATGTGAAGAGATCACACATGCAAAATGACTCTGGTTGTTGTTACTAAAAAGAAGACACATGCAAAATGACACTGGTGGGATCCATGGGTGGATTCTGAAAAGAAAACACATTTCAATGACACTGGTGGATCCATAGGTGGTATGTGAAAAGAATACACATGCAAAATGACTCTGGTTGTTCTTACTAAAAAGAACACACTTGCAATGACACTAGTGGATCCATAGGTGGATTATGAAATGAACACACATGCAATGACACTGGTGGATCCATAGGTGGTATGTGAGAAGAACACACATTTCAATGACTCTGGTTGTTGTTACTAAAAAGAACACACATGCAATGACACTGGTGGATCCATAGGTGGTATGTGAAGAGATCACACGTGCAAAATGACTCTGGTTGTTGTTACTAAAAAGAACACACATGCAAAATGACACTGGTGGGATCCATGGGTGGATTCTGAAAAGAAAACACATTTCAATGACACTGGTGGATCCATAGGTAGTATGGGAAAAGAACACACATGCAAAATGACTCTGGTTGTTGTTACTAAAAATAACACACATGCAATGACACTGGTGGATCCATGGGTGGATGGTGAAAGGAGCACACATGCAATGACACTGGTGGATCCACGTGTGGTATGTGAAAATAACACGCATGTAGTGACTCTGGTTGTTGTTAGTGAAAAGAACACACATGCAATGACACTGGTGGATCCATGTGTGGTCTCTGAAGAGAGCACACATATCTATGACTCTTGTTGTTGTTAGTAAAAAGAACACACATGCAATGACATTGGTGGATCCATGTGTGGTCTCTGAAGAGAACACACATGCAATGACACTAGTTGTTGTTACTAAAAGGAACACATGCAATGACACCGGTGGATCCATAGGTGGATTGTGAAGAGAACACACATGCAATGACACTGGTGGATCCATAGGTGGTATGTGAAAAGAACACACATGCAAAATGACTGTGGTTGCTGTTACTAAAAAGAACACACATGCAAAATGACACTAGTGGATCCATAGGTGGTATGTGAGAAGAACACACATTTCAATGACTCTGGTTGTTGTTAGTGAAAAGAACACACATGCAATGACACTGGTGGATCCATAGGTGGTATGTGAAGAGATCACACATGCAAAATGACTCTGGTTGTTGTTACTAAAAAGAACACACATGCAATGACACTGGTGGATCCATGGGTGGATTGTAAAAAGAACACACATGCAATGACACTAGTGGATCCATAGGTGGTTTGTGAAAAGAACACACATGCAAAATGACTCTTATTGTTGTTACTAAAAAGAACACACATGCAATGACACTGGTGGATCCATAGGTGGATTATGAAATGAACACACATGCAATGACACTGGTGGATCCATAGGTGGTATGTGAGAAGAACACACATTTCAATGACAGTGGTAGTTGTTACTAAAAAGAACACACATGCAATGACACTAGTGGATCCATAGGTGGTATGTGAAGAGATCACACATGCAAAATGACTCTGGTTGTTGTTACTAAAAAGAACACACATGCAAAATGACATTGGTGGATCCATAGGTGGTATGTGAGAAGAAAACACATGCAAAATGACACTGGTGGTTCCATAGGTGGTATGTGAAAATAACGCACATGCAAAATGACTCTGGTTGTTACTAGAAAGAACAAACATGCAATGACACTGGTGGATCCATAGGTGGTATGTGAAGAGATCACATATGCAAAATGACTCTGGTTGTTGTTATTAAAAGGAACACACATGCAAAATGACACTGGTGGATCCATAGGTGGTATGTGAGAAGAAAACACATGCAAAATGACACTGGTGGTTCCATAGGTTGTATGTGAAGAGAACACACATGCAATGACACTGGTTGTTGTTACTACAAAGAACACACACGCAATGACACTGGTGGATCCATGGGTGGATTGTGAAAAGAGCACACATGCAATGACACGGGTGGATCCATGGGTGGTAGTTGAAAATAATACACATTTCAATGACACTGGTGGATCCATAGGTGGTATGGGAAAAGAACACACATGCAATGACACTAGTGGATCCATGCGTGGATTATGAAAAGAGCACACATGCAATGACTCTGGTTGTTGTTAGTGAAAAGAACACACATCAATGACACTGGTGGATCCATGTGTGGTCTCTGAAGAGAGCACACATATCAATGACTCTTCTTGTTGTTAGTAAAAAGAACACACATGTAATGACACTGGTGGATCCATGTGTGGTCTCTAAAGAGAACACACATGCAACGACACTGGTTGTTGTTACTAAAAAGAACACATGCAATGACACCGGTGGAACCATAGGTGGATTGTGAAGAGAACACACATGCAATGACACTGGTGGATCCATAGGTGGTATGTGAAAAGAACACACATGCAAAATGACTGTGGTTGCTGTTACTAAAAAGAACACACATGCAAAATGACACTAGTAGGATCCATGGGTGGATTGTGAAAAGAAAACACATGCAATGACTCTGGTGGATCCATAGGTGGTATGTGAAAAGAAGACACATGCAAAATGACTCTGGTTGTTGTTACTAAAAATAACACGGATGCAATGACACTGGTGGATCCATAGGTGGATTGTGAAGAGAACACACATGCAATGACACTTGTGGATCCATAGGTGGTATGTGAAAAGAACACACATCCAAAATGACTGGTTGTTGTTACTAAAAAGAACACACATGCAATGACACTGATGGATCCATGGGTGGATTGTGAAAATAATACACATTTCAATGACACTGGTGGATCCATAGGTGGATTCTGAAGAGAACACACATGCAATGACACTGGTTGTTACTAAAAAGAACACACATGCAATGACACTGGTGGATCCATGGGTGGATTGTGAAAAGAGCACACATGCAATGACACTAGTCGATCCATAGATGGTATGTGGAGAGATCACACATGGAATGACTCTGGTTGTTGTTAGTGAAAAGAACACACATGCAATGACACTGGTGGATCCATGTCTAGTCTCTGTAGAGAACACGCATTTCAATGACACTGGTGGATCCATATGTGGTATGTGAAAAGAACACACATGCAATGACTCTGGTTGTTGTTAGTGAAAGAACACACATGCAATGACACTGGTGGATCCGTAGGTGGTATGTGAGAAGAACACACATGCAAAATGACTCTGGTTGTTGTTACTAAAAAGAACACACATGCAATGACACTAGTGGATCCATAGGTGGATTATGAAATGAACACACACGCAATGACACTGGTGGATCCATAGGTGGTATGTGAGAAGAACACACATTTCAATGACTCTGGTTGTTGTTACTAAAAAGAACACACATGCAATGACACTGGTGGATCCATAGGTGGTATGTGAAGAGATCACACATGCAAAATGACTCTGGTTGTTGTTACTAAAAAGAAGACACATGCAAAATGACACTGGTGGGATCCATGGGTGGATTCTGAAAAGAAAACACATTTCGATGACACTGGTGGATCCATAGGTGGTATGTGAAAAGAATACACATGCAAAATGACTCTGGTTGTTCTTACTAAAAAGAACACACATGCAATGACACTAGTGGATCCATAGGTGGATTATGAAATGAACACACATGCAATGACACTGGTGGATCCATAGGTGGTATGTGACAAAAACACATTTCAATGACTCTGGTTGTTGTTACTAAAAATAACACACATTCAATGACACTGGTGGATCCATAGGTGGATTCTGAAGAGAACACACATGCAATGACACTGGTTGTTACTAAAAAGAACACACATGCAATGACACTGGTGGATCCATGGGTGGATTGTGAAAAGAGCACACATGCAATGACACTAGTCGATCCATAGATGGTATGTGGAGAGATCACACATGGAATGACTCTGGTTGTTGTTAGTGAAAAGAACACACATGCAATGACACTGGTGGATCCATGTCTAGTCTCTGTAGAGAACACGCATTTCAATGACAGTGGTGGATCCATATGTGGTATGTGAAAAGAACACACATGCAATGACTCTGGTTGTTGTTAGTGAAAGAACACACATGCAATGACACTGGTGGATCCGTAGGTGGTATGTGAGAAGAACACACATGCAAAATGACTCTGGTTGTTGTTACTAAAAAGAACACACATGCAATGACACTAGTGGATCCATAGGTGGATTATGAAATGAACACACACGCAATGACACTGGTGGATCCATAGGTGGTATGTGAGAAGAACACACATTTCAATGACTCTGGTTGTTGTTACTAAAAAGAACACACATGCAATGACACTGGTGGATCCATAGGTGGTATGTGAAGAGATCACACATGCAAAATGACTCTGGTTGTTGTTACTAAAAAGAAGACACATGCAAAATGACACTGGTGGGATCCATGGGTGGATTCTGAAAAGAAAACACATTTCAATGACACTGGTGGATCCATAGGTGGTATGTGAAAAGAATACACATGCAAAATGACTCTGGTTGTTCTTACTAAAAAGAACACACATGCAATGACACTAGTGGATCCATAGGTGGATTATGAAATGAACACACATGCAATGACACTGGTGGATCCATAGGTGGTATGTGAGAAAAACACATTTCAATGACTCTGGTTGTTGTTACTAAAAATAACACACATGCAATGACACTGGTGGATCCATAGGTGGTATGTGAAGAGATCACACGTGCAAAATGACTCTGGTTGTTGTTACTAAAAAGAACACACATGCAAAATGACACTGGTGGGATCCATGGGTGGATTCTGAAAAGAAAACACATTTCAATGACACTGGTGGATCCATAGGTAGTATGGGAAAAGAACACACATGCAAAATGACTCTGGTTGTTGTTACTAAAAATAACACACATGCAATGACACTGGTGGATCCATGGGTGGATTGTGAAAAGAGCACACATGCAATGACACTGGTGGATCCACGTGTGGTATGTGAAAATAACACGCATGTAGTGACTCTGGTTGTTGTTAGTGAAAAGAACACACATGCAATGACACTGGTGGATCCATGTGTGGTCTCTGAAGAGAGCACACATATCTATGACTCTTGTTGTTGTTAGTAAAAAGAACACACATGCAATGACATTGGTGGATCCATGTGTGGTCTCTGAAGAGAACACACATGCAATGACACTAGTTGTTGTTACTAAAAAGAACACATGCAATGACACTGGTGGATCCATAGGTGGATTGTGAAGAGAACACACATGCAATGACACTGGTGGATCCATAGGTGGTATGTGAAAAGAACACACATGCAAAATGACTGTGGTTGCTGTTACTAAAAAGAACACACATGCAAAATGACACTAGTAGGATCCATGGGTGGATTGTGAAAAGAAAACACATGCAATGACTCTGGTGGATCCATAGGTGGTATGTGAAAAGAAGACACATGCAAAATGACTCTGGTTGTTGTTACTAAAAAGAACACGGATGCAATGACACTGGTGGATCCATAGGTGGATTGTGAAGAGAACACACATGCAATGACACTTGTGGATCCATAGGTGGTATGTGAAAAGAACACACATCCAAAATGACTGGTTGTTGTTACTAAAAAGAACACACATGCAATGACACTGATGGATCCATGGGTGGATTGTGAAAATAATACACATTTCAATGACACTGGTGGATCCATAGGTGGATTCTGAAGAGAACACACATGCAATGACACTGGTTGTTACTAAAAAGAACACACATGCAATGACACCGGTGGATCCATGGGTGGATTGTGAAAAGAGCACACATGCAATGACACTAGTCGATCCATAGATGGTATGTGGAGAGATCACACATGGAATGACTCTGGTTGTTGTTAGTGAAAAGAACACACATGCAATGACACTGGTGGATCCATGTCTGGTCTCTGTAGAGAACACGCATTTCAATGACACTGGTGGATCCATATGTGGTATGTGAAAAGAACACACATGCAATGACTCTGGTTGTTGTTAGTGAAAGAACACACATGCAATGACACTGGTGGATCCGTAGGTGGTATGTGAGAAGAACACACATGCAAAATGACTCTGGTTGTTGTTACTAAAAAGAACACACATGCAATGACACTAGTGGATCCATAGGTGTATTATGAAATGAACACACACGCAATGACACTAGTGGATCCATAGGTGGTATGTGGGAAGAACACACATTTCAATGACTCTGGTTGTTGTTACTAAAAAGAACACACATGCAATGACACTGGTGGATCCATAGGTGGTATGTGAAGAGATCACACATGCAAAATGACTCTGGTTGTTGTTACTAAAAAGAAAACACATGCAAAATGACACTGGTGGGATCCATGGGTGGATTCTGAAAAGAAAACACATTTCAATGACACTGGTGGATCCATAGGTGGTATGTGAAAAGAATACACATGCAAAATGACTCTGGTTGTTCTTACTAAAAAGAACACACATGCAATGACACTAGTGGATCCATAGGTGGATTATGAAATGAACACACATGCAATGACACTGGTGGATCCATAGGTGGTATGTGAGAAGAGCACACATTTCAATGACTCTGGTTGTTGTTACTAAAAATAACACACATGCAATGACACTAGTGGATCCATAGGTGGTATGTGAAGAGATCACACGTGCAAAATGACTCTGGTTGTTGTTACTAAAAAGAAAACACATGCAAAATGACACTGGTGGGATCCATGGGTGGATTCTGAAAATAAAACACATTTCAATGACACTGGTGGATCCATAGGTAGTATGGGAAAAGAACACACATGCAAAATGACTCTGGTTGTTGTTACTAAAAATAACACACATGCAATGACACTGGTGGATCCATGGGTGGATTGTGAAAAGAGCACACATGCAATGACACTGGTGGATCCACGTGTGGTATGTGAAAATAACACGCATGTAGTGACTCTGGTTGTTGTTAGTGAAAAGAACACACATGCAATGACACTGGTGGATCCATGTGTGGTCTCTGAAGAGAGCACACATATCTATGACTCTTGTTGTTGTTAGTAAAAAGAACACACATCCAATGACATTGGTGGATCCATGTGTGGTCTCTGAAGAGAACACACATGCAATGACACTAGTTGTTGTTACTAAAAAGAACACATGCAATGACACTGGTGGATCCATAGGTGGATTGTGAAGAGAACACACATGCAATGACACTGGTGGATCCATAGGTGGTATGTGAAAATAACACACATGCAAAATGACTGGTTGTTGTTACTAAAAAGAACACACATGCAATGACACTAGTGGATCCATGGGTGGATTGTGAAAATAATACACATTCAATGACACTGGTGGATCCATAGGTGGATTGTGAAGAGAACACATATGCAATGACACTTGTTGTTCTTACTAAAAAGAACACACATGCAATGACACTGGTGGATCCATGGGTGGATTGTGAAAAGAGCTCACATGCAATGACACCGGCGGATCCATAGATGGTATGTGAAGAGATCACACATGCAATGACTCTGGTTGTTGTTAGTGAAAAGAACACACATGCAATGACACTGGTGGATCCATGTGTGGTCTCTGTAGAGAACACGCATTTCAATGACACTGGTGGATCCATATGTGGTATGTGAAAAGAACACACATGCAATGACTCTGGTTGTTGTTAGTGAAAAGAACACACATGCAATGACACTGGTGGATCCATAGGTGGTATGTGAGAAGAACACACATGCAAAATGACTCTAGTTGTTGTTACTAAAAAGAACACACATGCAAAATGACACTGGTGGGATCCATGGGTGGATTCTGAAAAGAAAACACATTTCAATGACACTGGTGGATCCATAGGTGGTATGTGAAAAGAACACACATGCAAAATGACTCTGGTTGTTGTTACTAAAAAGAACACACATGCAATGACACTGCTGGATCCATGGGTGGATTGTGAAAAGAGCACACATGCAATGACACTGGTGGATCCACGTGTGGTATGTGAAAAGAACACACATACAATGAATCTGGTTGTTGTTAGTGAAAAGAACACACATGCAATGACAACGGTGGATCCATGTGTGGTCTCTGAAGAGAGCACACATATCAATGACTCTTGTAGTTGTTAGTAAAAAGAACACAGAGGCAATGACACTGGTGGATCCATGTGTGGTCTCTGAAGAGAACACACATGCAACGACACTGGTTGTTGTTACTAAAAAGAACACATGCAATGACACTGGTCGATCTATAGGTGGATTGTGATGAGAACACACATGCAATGACACTGGTGGATCCATAGGTGGTATGTGAAAAGAACATACATGCAAAATGACTGTGGTTGCTGTTACTAAAAACAACACACATGCAAAATGACACTGGTAGGATCCATGGGTGGATTGTGAAACGAAAACACATGCAGTGACTCTGGTGGATCCATAGGTGGTATGTGAAAATAAGACACATGCAAAATGACTCTGGTTGTTGTTACTAAAAAGAACACACATGCAACAACACTGGTAGATCTATAGGTGGATTGTGAAGAGAACACACATGCGATGACACTTGTGGATCCATAGGTGGTATGTGAAAAGAACACACATCCAAAATGACGGGTTGTTGTTACTAAAAAGAACACACATGCAATGACACTTGTGGATCCATGGGTGGATTGTGAAAATAATACACATTTCAATGACACTGGTGGATCCATAGGTGGATTGTGAAGAGAACACACATGCAATGACACTAGTGGATCCATGGGTGGATTGTGAAAAGAGCACACATGCAATGACACTGGTGGATCCGTAGATGGTATGTGAAGAGATCACACATGCAATGACTCTGGTTGTTGTTAGTGAAAAGAACACACATGCAATGACACTTGTGGATCCATGTGTGGTCTCTGTAGAGAACACGCATTTCAATGACACTGATGGATCCATATGTGGTATGTGAAAAGAACACACATGCAATGACTCTGGTTGTTGTTAGTGAAAAGAACACACATGCAATGAAACTGGTGGATCCATAGGTGGTATGTGAGAAGAACACACATGCAAAATGACTCTGGTTGTTGTTACTAAAAAGAACACACATGCAATGACACTGGTGGATCCATAGGTGGATTATGAAATGAACACACACGCAATGACACTGGTGGATCCATAGGTGGTATGTGAGAAGAACACACATTTCAATGACTCTGGTTGTTGTTACTAAAAAGAACACACATGCAATGACACTGGTGGATCCATAGGTGGTATGTGAAGAGATCACACATGCAAAATGACTCTGGTTGATGTGACTAAAAAGAACACACATGCAAAATGACACTGGTGGGATCCATGGGTGGATTCTGAAAAGAAAACACATTTCAATGACACTGGTGGATCCATAGGTGGTATGTGAAAAGAACACACATGCAAAATGACTCTGGTTGTTCTTACTAAAAAGAACACACATACAATGACACTAGTGGATCCATAGGTGGATTATGAAATGAACACACACGCAATGACACTGGTGGATCCATAGGTGGTATGTGAGAAGAACACACATTTCAATGACTCTGTTTGATGTTACTAAAAAGAACACACATGCAATGACACTGGTGGATCCATAGGTGGTATGTGAAGAGATCACACGTGCAAAATGACTCTGGTTGTTGTTACTAAAAATAACACACATGCCAAATGACACTGGTGGGATCCATGGGTGGATTCTGAAAAGAAAACACATTTCAATGACACTGGTGGATCCATAGGTAGTATGTGAAAACAACACACATGCAAAATGACTCTGGTTGTTGTTACTAAAAATAACACACATGCAATGACACTAGTGGATCCATGGGTGGATTATGAAAAGAGCACACATGCAATGACACTGGTGGATCCACGTGTGGTATGTGAAAAGAACACGCATGCAGTGACTCTGGTTGTTGTTAGTGAAAAGAACACACATGCAATGACACTGGTGGATCCATGTGTGGTCTCTGAAGAGAGCACACATATCTATGACTCTTGTTGTTGTTAGTAAAAAGAACACACATGCAATGACACTGGTGGATCCATGTGTGGTCTCTGAAGAGAACACAAATGCAATGACACTCGTGGATCCATAGGTGGTATGTGAGAAGAACACACATGCAAAATGACTCTGGTTGTTGTTACTAAAAAGAACACACATGCAATGACACTGGTGGATCCATAGGTGGATTATGAAATGAACACACACGCAATGACACTGGTGGATCCATAGGTGGATTATGAAATGAACACACACGCAATGACACTGGTGGATCCATAGGTGGTATGTGAGAAGAACACACATTTCAATGACTCTGGTTGTTGTTACTAAAAAGAACACACATGCAATGACACTGGTGGATCCATAGGTGGTATGTGAAGAGATCACACATGCAAAATGACTCTGGTTGTTGTTACTAAAAAGAACACACATGCAAAATGACACTGGTGGATCCATGGGTGGATTGTGAAAAGAACACACATGCAATGACACTAGTGGATCCATAGGTGGTTTGTGAAAAGAACACACATGCAAAATGACTCTAGTTGTTGTTACTAAAAAGAACACACATGCAATGACACTGGTGTATCCATAGGTGGATTGTGAAGAGAACACACATGCAATGACACTAGTGGATCCATAGGTGGTTTGTGAAAAGAACACACATGCAAAATGACTCTAGTTGTTGTTACTAAAAAGAACACATATGCAATGACACTGGTGTATCCATAGGTGGATTGTGAAGAGAACACACATGCAATAACACTGGTGGATCCGTAGGTGGTATGTGAGAAGAACACACATTTCAATGACTCTGGTTGTTGTTAGTGAAAGAACACACATGCAATGACACTGGTGGATCCATAGGTGGTATGCGAAGAGATCACACATGCAAAATGACTCTGGTTGTTGTTACTAAAAAGAACACACATGCAATGACACTGGTGGATCCATGGGTGGAGTGTGAAAAGAACACACATGCAATGACACTGGTTGTTGTTACTAAAAAGAACACATGAAATGACACCGGTGGATCCATAGGTGGATTGTGAAGAGAACACACATGCAATGACACCGGTGGATCCATAGGTGGATTATGAAATGAACACACATGCAATGACACTGATGGATCCATAGGTGGTATGTGAGAAGAACACACATTTCAATGACTCTGGTTGTCGTTACTAAAAAGAACACACATGTAATGACACTAGTGGATCCATAGGTGGTGTGTGAAGAGATCACACATGCAAAATGACTCTGGTAGTTGTTAGTGAAATGAACACACATGCAATGACATTGGTGGATCCATAGGTGGTATGTGAGAAGAACACACATTTCAATGACTCTGGTTGTTGTTACTAAAAAGAACACACATGCAATGATACTGGTGGATCCATAGGTGGTATGTGAAGAGATCACACATGCAAAATGACTCTGGCTGTTGTTACTAAAAAAACACACATGCAATGACACTGGTGGATCCATGGGTGGATTGTGAAAAGAACACGCATGCAATGACACTAGTGGATCCATAGGTGGTTTGTGAAAAGAACACACATGCAAAATGACTCTAGTTGTTGTAACTAAAAAGAACACACATGCAATGACACTGGTGGATCCATAGGTGGATTGTGAAGAGAACACACATGCAATGACACTGGTGGATCCATAGGTGGTATGTGAGAAGAACACACATTTCAATGACTCTGGTTGTTGTTAGTGAAAAGAACACACATGCAATGACACTGGTGGATCCATAGGTGGTATGTCAAGAGATCACACATGCAAAATGACTCTGGTTGTTGTTACTAAAAAGAACACACATGCAATGACACTGGTGGATCCATGGGTGGATTGTGAAAAGAACACACATGCAATGACACTAGTGGATCCATAGGTGGTTTGTGAAAAGAACACACATGCAAAATTACTCTTATTGTTGTTACTAAAAAGAACACACATGCAATGACACTGGTGGATCCATAGGTGGATTATGAAATGAACACACATGCAATGACACTGGTGGATCCATAGGTGGTATGTGAGAAGAACACACATTTCAATGACAGTGGTTGTTGTTACTAAAAAGAACACACATGCAATGACACTAGTGGATCCATAGGTGGTATGTGAAGAGATCACACATGCAAAATGACTCTGGTTGTTGTTACTAAAAAGAACACACATGCAAAATGACACTTGTGGATCCATAGGTGGTATGTGAGAAGAAAACACATGCAAAATGACACTGGTGGTTCCATAGGTGGTATGTGAACATAACGCACATGCAAAATGACTATGGTTGTTACTAAAAAGAACACACATGCAATGACACTGGTGGATCCATAGGTGGTATGTGAAGAGATCACATATGCAAAATGACTCTGGTTGTTGTTATTAAAAGGAACACACATGCAAAATTTCACTGGTGGATCCATAGGTGGTATGTGAGAAGAAAACACATGCAAAATGACACTGGTGGTTCCATAGGTTGTATGTGAAAAGAACACACATGCAAAATGACTCTGGTTGTTACTAAAAAGAACACACATGCAATGACACTGGTGGATCCATAGGTGGTATGTGAGAAGAACACACATGCAATGACACTGGTGATCCATATGTGGTATGTGAAAAGAACACACATGCAATGACTCTGGTTGTTGTTAGTGAAAAGAACACACATGCAGTGACACTGGTGGATCCATAGGTGGTATGTGAAGACATCACACATGCAAAATGACTCTGGTTGTTGTTACTAAAAAGAACACACATGCAATGACACTGGTAGATCCATGGGTGGATTGTGAAAAGAACACACATGCAATGACACTAGTGGATCCATAGGTGGTTTGTGAAAAGAACACACATGCAAAATGACTCTTATTGTTGTTACTAAAAAGAACACACATGCAATGACACTGGTGGATCCATAGGTGGTATGTGAGAAGAACACACATTTCAATGACTTTGGTTGTTGTTACTAAAAAGAACACACATGCAATGACACTAGTGGATCCATAGGTGGTATGTGAAGAGACCACACATGCAAAATGACTCTAGTTGTTGTTACTAACAAGAACACACATGCAAAATGACACTGGTGGATCCATAGGTGGTATGTGAGAAGAAAACACATGCAAAATGACACTGGTGGTTCCATAGTTGGTATGTGAAAATAACGCACATGCAAAATGACTCTGGTTGTTACTAAAAAGAACACACATGCAATGACACTGGTGGATCCATAGGTGGTATGTGAAGAGATCACACATGCAAAATGACTCTGGTTGTTGTTACTAAAAGGAACACACATGCAAAAAGACACTGGTGGATCCATAGGTGGTATGTGAGAAGAAAACACATGCAAAATGACACTGGTGGTTCCATAGGTTGTATGTGAAAAGAACACACATGCAAAATGACTCTGGTTGTTACTAAAAAGAACACACATGCAATTACACTTGTGGATCCATAGGTGGTAGGTGAGAAGAACACACATGAAATGACACTGGTGATCCATATGTGGTATGTGAAAAGAACACACATGCAATGACTCTGGTTGTTGTTAGTGAAAAGAACACACATGCAATGACACTGGTGGATCCATGTGTGGTCTCTGAAGAGAGCACACATTTCAAGGACTCATGTTGTTGTTAGTAAAAAGAACACACATGCAATGACACTGGTGGATCCATGTGTGGTTTCTGAAGAGAGCACACATGCAATGAAACTGGTTGTTGTTACTAAAAAGAACACATGCAATGACACCGGTGGATCCATAGGTGGATTGTGAAGAGAACACACATGCAATGACACTGGTGGATCCATAGGTGGATTATGAAATGAACACACATGCAATGACACTGGTGGATCCATAGGTGGTATGTGAGAAGAACACACATTTCAATGGCTCTGGTTGTCGTTACTAAAAAGAACACACATGCAATGACACTAGTGGATCCATAGGTGGTATGTGAAGAGATCACACATGCAAAATGACTCTGGTAGTTGTTAGTGAAATGAACACACATGCAATGACACTGGTGGATCCATAGGTGGTATGTGAGAAGAACACACATTTCAATGACTCTGGTTGTTGTTACTAAAAAGAACACACATGCAATGACACTGGTGGATCCATAGGTGGTATGTGAAGAGATCACACATGCAAAATGACTCTGGCTGTTGTTACTAAAAAGAACACACATGCAATGACACTGGTGGATCCATGGGTGGATTGTGAAAAGAACACACATGCAATGACACTAGTGGATCCATAGGTGGTTTGTGAAAAGAACACACATGCAAAATGACTCTAGTTGTTGTTACTAAAAAGAACACACATGCAATGACACTGGTGGATCCATAGGTGGATTGTGAAGAGAACACACATGCAATGACACTGGTGGATCCATAGGTGGTATGTGAGAAGAACACACATTTCAATGACTCTGGTTGTTGTTAGTGAAAAGAACACACATGCAATGACACTGGTGGATCCATAGGTGGTATGTGAAGAGATCACACATGCAAAATGACTCTGGTTGTTGTTACTAAAAAGAACACACATGCAATGACACTGGTGGATCCATGGGTGGATTGTGAAATAACACACATGCAATGACACTAGTGGATCCATAGGTGGTTTGTGAAAAGAACACACATGCAAAATGACTCTTATTGTTGTTACTAAAAAGAACACACATGCAATGACACTGGTGGATCCATAGGTGGATTATGAAATGAACACACATGCAATGACACTGGTGGATCCATAGGTGGTATGCGAGAAGAACACACATTTCAATGACAGTGGTAGTTGTAACTAAAAAGAACACACATGCAATGACACTAGTGGATCCATAGGTGGTATGTGAAGAGATCACACATGCAAAATGACTCTGGTTGTTGTTACTAAAAAGAACACACATGCAAAATGACACAGGTGGATCCATAGGTGGTATGTGAGAAGAAAACACATGCAAAATGACACTGGTGGTTCCATAGGTGGTATGTGAAAATAACGCACATGCAAAATGACTCTGGTTGTTACTAAAAAGAACACACATGCAATGACACTGGTGGATCCATAGGTGGTATGTGAAGAGATCACATATGCAAAATGACTCTGGTTGTTGTTATTAAAAGGAACACACATGCAAAATTACACTGGTGGATCCATAGGTGGTATGTGAGAAGAAAACACATGCAAAATGACACTGGTGGTTCCATAGGTTGTATGTGAAGAGAACACACATGCAATGACACTGGTTGTTGTTACTACAAAGAACACACATGCAATGACACTGGTGGATCCATGGGTGGATTGTGAAAAGAGCACACATGAAATGACACGGGTGGATCCATGGGTGGTAGTTGAAAATAATACACATTTCAATGACACTGGTGGATCCATAGGTGGTATGGGAAAAGAACACACATGCAATGACACTAGTGGATCCATGCGTGGATTATGAAAAGAGCACACATGCAATGACACTGGTGGATCCACGTGTGGTATGTGAAAAGAACAAGCATGCAATGACTCTGGTTGTTGTTAGTGAAAAGAACACACATGCAATGACACTGGTGGATCCATGTGTGGTCTCTGAAGAGAGCACACATATCTATGACTCTTGTTGTTGTTAGTAAAAAGAACACACATGCAATGACATTGGTGGATCCATGTGTGGTCTCTGAAGAGAACACACATGCAATGACACTGGTTGTTGTTACTAAAAAGAACACATGCAATGACACTGGTGGATCCATAGGTGGATTGTGAAGAGAACACACATGCAATGACACTGGTGGATCCATAGGTGGTATGTGAAAAGAACACACATGCAAAATGACTGTGGTTGCTGTTACTAAAAAGAACACACATGCAAAATGACACTAGTAGGATCCATGGGTGGATTGTGAAAAGAAAACACATGCAATGACTCTGGTGGATCCATAGGTGGTATGTGAAAAGAAGACACATGCAAAATGACTCTGGTTGTTGTTACTAAAAAGAACACGGATGCAATGACACTGGTGGATCCATAGGTGGATTGTGAAGAGAACACACATGCAATGACACTTGTGGATCCATAGGTGGTATGTGAAAAGAACACACATCCAAAATGACTGGTTGTTGTTACTAAAAAGAACACACATGCAATGACACTGATGGATCCATGGGTGGATTGTGAAAATAATACACATTTCAATGACACTGGTGGATCCATAGGTGGATTCTAAAGAGAACACACATGCAATGACACTGGTTGTTACTAAAAAGAACACACATGCAATGACACTGGTGGATCCATGGGTGGATTGTGAAAAGAGCACACATGCAATGACACTAGTCGATCCATAGATGGTATGTGGAGAGATCACACATGGAATGACTCTGGTTGTTGTTAGTGAAAAGAACACACATGCAATGACACTGGTGGATGCATGTCTGGTCTCTGTAGAGAACACGCATTTCAATGACACTGGTGGATCCATATGTGGTATGTGAAAAGAACACACATGCAATGACTCTGGTTGTTGTTAGTGAAAGAACACACATGCAATGACACTGGTGGATCCGTAGGTGGTATGTGAGAAGAACACACATGCAAAATGACTCTGGTTGTTGTTACTAAAAAGAACACACATGCAATGACACTAGTGGATCCATAGGTGGATTATGAAATGAACACACACGCAATGACACACGCAATAACACACGTGCAAAATGACTCTAGTTGTTGTTACTAAAAAGAACACACATGCAAAATGACACTGGTGGGATCCATGGGTGGATTCTGAAAAGAAAACACATTTCAATGACACTGGTGGATCCGTAGGTAGTATGGGAAAAGAACTCACATGCAAAATGACTCTGGTTGTTGTTACTAAAAATAACACACATGCAATGACACTGGTGGATCCATGGGTGGATTGTGAAAACAGCACACATGCAATGACACTGGTGGATCCACGTGTGGTATGTGAAAATAACACGCATGTAGTGACTCTGGTTGTTGTTAGTGAAAAGAACACACATGCAATGACACTGGTGGATCCATGTGTGGTCTCTGAAGAGAGCACACATATCTATGACTCTTGTTGTTGTTAGTAAAAAGAACACACATGCAATGACATTGGTGGATCCATGTGTGGTCTCTGAAGAGAACACACATGCAATGACACTAGTTGTTGTTACTAAAAAGAACACATGCAATGACACTGGTGGATCCATAGGTGGATTGTGAAGAGAACACACATGCAATGACACTGGTGGATCCATAGGTGGTATGTGAAAAGAACACACATGCAAAATGACTATGGTTGCTGTTACTAAAAAGAACACACATGCAAAATGACACTAGTAGGATCCACGGGTGGATTGTGAAAAGAAAACACATGCAATGACTCTGGTGGATCCATAGGTGGTATGTGAAAAGAAGACACATGCAAAATGACTCTGGTTGTTGTTACTAAAAAGAACACGGATGCAATGACACTGGTGGATCCATAGGTGGATTGTGAAGAGAACACACATGCAATGACACTTGTGGATCCATAGGTGGTATGTGAAAAGAACACACATCCAAAATGACTGGTTGTTGTTACTAAAAAGAACACACATGCAATGACACTGATGGATCCATGGGTGGATTGTGAAAATAATACACATTTCAATGACACTGGTGGATCCATAGGTGGATTCTGAAGAGAACACACATGCAATGACACTGGTTGTTACTAAAAAGAACACACATGCAATGACACTGGTGGATCCATGGGTGGATTGTGAAAAGAGCACACATGCAATGACACTAGTCGATCCATAGATGGTATGTGGAGAGATCACACATGGAATGACTCTGGTTGTTGTTAGTGAAAAGAACACACATGCAATGACACTGGTGGATGCATGTCTGGTCCCTGTAGAGAACACGCATTTCAATGACACTGGTGGATCCATATGTGGTATGTGAAAAGAACACACATGCAATGACTCTGGTTGTTGTTAGTGAAAGAACACACATGCAATGACACTGGTGGATCCGTAGGTGGTATGTGAGAGGAACACACATGCAAAATGACTCTGGTTGTTGTTACTAAAAAGAACACACATGCAATGACACTAGTGGATCCATAGGTGGATTATGAAATGAACACACACGCAATGACACTGGTGGATCCATAGGTGGTATGTGAGAAGAACACACATTTCAATGACTCTGGTTGTTGTTACTAAAAAGAACACACATGCAATGACACTGGTGGATCCATAGGTGGTATGTGAAGAGATCACACATGCAAAATGACTCTGGTTGTTCTTACTAAAAAGAAAACACATGCAAAATGACACTGGTGGGATCCATGGGTGGATTCTGAAAAGAAAACACATTTCAATGACACTGGTGGATCCATAGGTGGTATGTGAAAAGAATACACATGCAAAATGACTCTGGTTGTTCTTACTAAAAAGAACACACATGCAATGACACTAGTGGATCCATAGGTGGATTATGAAATGAACACACATGCAATGACACTGGTGGATCCATAGGTGGTATGTGAGAAGAACACACATTTCAATGACTCTGGTTGTTGTTACTAAAAATAACACACCTGCAATGACACTGGTGGATCCATAGGTGGTATGTGAAGAGATCACATGTGCAAAATGACTCTGGTTGTTGTTACTAAAAAGAACACACATGCAAAATGACACTGGTGGGATCCATGGGTGGATTCTAAAAAGAAAACACATTTCAATGACACTGGTGGATCCATAGGTAGTATGGGAAAAGAACACACATGCAAAATGACTCTGGTTGTTGTTACTAAAAATAACACACATGCAATGACACTGGTGGATCCATGGGTGGATTGTGAAAAGAGCACACATGCAATGACACTGGTGGATCCACGTGTGGTATGTGAAAATAACACGCATGTAGTGACTCTGGTTGTTGTTAGTGAAAAGAACACACATGCAATGACACTGGTGGATCCATGTGTGGTCTCTGAAGAGAGCACACATATCTATGACTCTTGTTGTTGTTAGTAAAAAGAACACACATGCAATGACATTGGTGGATCCATGTGTGGTCTCTGAAGAGAACACACATGCAATGACACTGGTGGATCCATAGGTGGTATCTGAAAATAACACACATGCAAAATGACTGGTTGTTGTTACTAAAAAGAACACACATGCAATGACACTGGTGGATCCATGGGTGGATTGTGAAAATAATACACATTCAATGACACTGGTGGATCCATAGGTGGATTGTGAAGAGAACACATATGCAATGACACTTGTTGTTCTTACTAAAAGAACACACATGCAATGACACTGGTGGATCCATGGGTGGATTGTGAAAAGAGCACACATGCAATGACACCGGTGGATCCATAGATGGTATGTGAAGAGATCACACATGCAATGACTCTGGTTGTTGTTAGTGAAAAGAACGCACATGCAACGACACTGGTGGATCCATGTGTGGTCTCTGTAGAGAACACGCATTTCAATGACACTGGTGGATCCATATGTGGTATGTGAAAAGAACACACATGCAATGACTCTGGTTGTTGTTAGTGAAAAGAACACACATGCAATGACACTGGTGGATCCATAGGTGGTATGTGAGAAGAACACACATGCAAAATGACTCTGGTTGTTGTTACTAAAAAGAACACACATGCAAAATGACACTGGTGGGATCCATGGGTGGATTCTGAAAAGAAAACACATTTCAATGACACTGGTGGATCCATAGGTGGTATGTGAAAAGAACACACATGCAAAATGACTCTGGTTGTTGTTACTAAAAAGAACACACATGCAATGACACTGCTGGATCCATGGGTGGATTGTGAAAAGAGCACACATGCAATGACACTGGTGGATCCACGTGTGGTATGTGAAAAGAACACACATGCAATGACTCTGGTTGTTGTTAGTGAAAAGAACACACATGCAATGACAACGGTGGATCCATGTGTGGTCTCTGAAGAGAGCACACATATCAATGACTCTTGTAGTTGTTAGTAAAAATAACACACATGCAATGACACTGGTGGATCCATGTGTGGTCTCTGAAGAGAACACACATGCAACGACACTGGTTGTTGTTACTAAAAAGAACACATGCAATGACACTGGTCGATCTATAGGTGGATTGTGAAGAGAACACAAATGCAATGACACTTGTGGATCCATAGGTGGTATGTGAAAAGAACATACATGCAAAATGACTGTGGTTGCTGTTACTAAAAACAACACACATGCAAAATGACACTGGTAGGATCCATGGGTGGATTGTGAAACGAAAACACATGCAATGACTCTGGTGGATCCATAGGTGGTATGTGAAAAGAAGACACATGCAAAATGACTCTGGTTGTTATTACTAAAAAGAACACACATGCAATGACACTGGTAGATCTATAGGTGGATCGTGAAGAGAACACACATGCGATGACACTTGTGGATCCATAGGTGGTATGTGAAAAGAACACACATCCAAAATGACGGGTTGTTGTTACTAAAAAGAACACACATGCAATGACACTTGTGGATCCATGGGTGGATTGTGAAAATAATACACATTTCAATGACACTGGTGGATCCATAGGTGGATTGTGAAGAGAACACACATGCAATGACACTGGTTGTTGCTACTAAAAAGAACACACATGCAATGACACTGGTGGATCCATGGGTGGATTGTGAAAAGAGCACACATGCAATGACACTGGTGGATCCGTAGATGGTATGTGAAGAGATCACACATGCAATGACTCTGGTTGTTGTTAGTGAAAAGAACACACATGCAATGACACTTGTGGATCCATGTGTGGTCTCTGTAGAGAACACGCATTTCAATGACACTGGTGGATCCATATGTGGTATGTGAAAAGAACACACATGCAATGACTCTGGTTGTTGTTAGTGAAAAGAACACACATGCAATGAAACTGGTGGATCCATAGGTGGTATGTGAGACGAACACACATGCAAAATGACTCTGGTTGTTGTTACTAAAAAGAACACACATGCAATGACACTGGTGGATCCATAGGTGGATTATGAAATGAACACACACGCAATGACACTGGTGGATCCATAGGTGGTATGTGAGAAGAACACACATTTCAATGACTCTGGTTGTTGTTACTAAAAAGAACACACATGCAATGACACTGGTGGATCCATAGGTGGTATGTGAAGAGATCACACATGCAAAATGACTCTGGTTGTTGTTACTAAAAAGAAAACACATGCAAAATGACACTGGTGGGATCCATGGGTGGATTCTGAAAAGAAAACACATTTCAATGACACTGGTGGATCCATAGGTGGTATGTGAAAAGAATACACATGCAAAATGACTCTGGTTGTTCTTACTAAAAAGAACACACATGCAATGACACTAGTCGATCCATAGGTGGATTATGAAATGAACACACATGCAATGACACTGGTGGATCCATAGGTGGTATGTGAGAAGAACACACATTTCAATGACTCTGGTTGTTGTTACTAAAAATAACACACATGCAATGACACTGGTGGATCCATAGGTGGTATGTGAAGAGATCACACGTGCAAAATGACTCTGGTTGTTGTTACTAAAAAGAACACACATGCAAAATGACACTGGTGGGATCCATGGGTGGATTCTGAAAAGAAAACACATTTCAATGACACTGGTGGATCCATAGGTAGTATGTGAAAAGAACACACATGCAAAATGACTCTGGTTGTTGTTACTAAAAATAACACACATGCAATGACACTGGTGGATCCATGGGTGGATTGTGAAAAGAGCACACATGCAATGACACTGGTGGATCCACGTGCGGTATGTGAAAATAACACGCATGTAGTGACTCTGGTTGTTGTTAGTGAAAAGAACACACATGCAATGACACTGGTGGATCCATGTGTGGTCTCTGAAGAGAGCACACATATCTATGACTCTTGTTGTTGTTAGTAAAAAGAACACACATGCAATGACATTGGTGGATCCATGTGTGGTCTCTGAAGAGAACACACATGCAATGACACTAGTTGTTGTTACTAAAAAGAACACATGCAATGACACTGGTGGATCCATAGGTGGATTGTGAAGAGAACACACATGCAATGACACTGGTGGATCCATAGGTGGTATGTGAAAAGAACACACATGCAAAATGACTGGTTGTTGTTACTAAAAAGAACACACATGCAATGACACTGGTGGATCCATGGGTGGATTGTGAAAATAATACACATTCAATGACACTGGTGGATCCATAGGTGGATTGTGAAGAGAACACATATGCAATGACACTTGTTGTTCTTACTAAAAAGAACACACATGCAATGACACTGGTGGATCCATGGGTGGATTGTGAAAAGAGCACACATGCAATGACACCGGTGGATCCATAGATGGTATGTGAAGAGATCACACATGCAATGACTCTGGTTGTTGTTAGTGAAAAGAACACACATGCAATGACACTGGTGGATCCATGTGTGGTCTCTGTAGAGAACACGCATTTCAATGACACTGGTGGATCCATATGTGGTATGTGAAAAGAACACACATGCAATGACTCTGGTTGTTGTTAGTGAAAAGAACACACATGCAATGACACTGGTGGATCCATAGGTGGTATGTGAGAAGAACACACATGCAAAATGACTCTGGTTGTTGTTACTAAAAGGAACACACATGCAAAATGACACTGGTGGGATCCATGGGTGGATTCTGAAAAGAAAACACATTTCAATGACACTGGTGGATCCATAGGTGGTATGTGAAAAGAACACACATGCAAAATGACTCTGGTTGTTGTTACTAAAAAGAACACACATGCAATGACACTGTTGGATCCATGGGTGGATTGTGAAAAGAGCACACATGCAATGACACTGGTGGATCCATGTGTGGTATGTGAAAAGAACACACATGCAATGACTCTGGTTGTTGTTAGTGAAAAGAACACACATGCAATGACAACGGTGGATCCATGTGTGGTCTCTGAAGAGAGCACACATATCAATGACTCTTGTAGTTGTTAGTAAAAAGAACACACATGAAATGACACTGGTGGATCCATGTGTGGTCTCTGAAGAGAACACACATGCAACGACACTGGTTGTTGTTACTAAAAAGAACACATGCAATGACACTGGTCGATCTATAGGTGGATTGTGAAGAGAACACACATGCAATGACACTGGTGGATCCATAGGTGGTATGTGAAAAGAACATACATGCAAATTGACTGTGGTTGCTGTTACTAAAAACAACACACATGAAAAATGACATTGGTAGGATCCATGGGTGGATTGTGAAACGAAAACACATGCAATGACTCTGGTGGATCCATAGGTGGTATGTGAAAAGAAGACACATGCAAAATGACTCTGGTTGTTGTTACTAAAAAGAACACACATGCAATGACACTGGTAGATCTATAGGTGGATTGTGAAGAGAACACACATGCGATGACACTTGTGGATCCATAGGTGGTATGTGAAAAGAACACACATCCAAAATGACGGGTTGTTGTTACTAAAAAGAACACACATGCAATGACACTTGTGGATCCATGGGTGGATTGTGAAAATAATACACATTTCAATGACACTGGTGGATCCATAGGTGGATTGTGAAGAGAACACACATGCAATGACACTAGTGGATCCGTGGGTGGATTGTGAAAAGAGCACACATGCAATGACACTGGTGGATCCGTAGATGGTATGTGAAGAGATCACACATGCAATGACTCTGGTTGTTGTTAGTGAAAAGAACACACATGCAATGACACTTGTGGATCCATGTGTGGTCTCTGTAGAGAACACGCATTTCAATGACACTGGTGGATCCATATGTGGTATGTGAAAAGAACACACATGCAATGACTCTGGTTGTTGTTAGTGAAAAGAACACACATGCAATGAAACTGGTGGATCCATAGGTGGTATGTGAGAAGAACACACATGCAAAATGACTCTGGTTGTTGTTACTAAAAAGAACACACACGCAATGTCACTGGTGGATTCATAGGTGGATTATGAAATGAACACACACGCAATGACACTGGTGGATCCATAGGTGGTATGTGAGAAGAACACACATTTCAATGACTCTGGTTGTTGTTACTAAAAAGAACACACATGCAATGACACTGGTGGATCCATAGGTGGTATGTGAAGAGATCACACATGCAAAATGACTCTGGTTGATGTGACTAAAAAGAACACACATGCAAAATGACACTGGTGGGATCCATGGGTGGATTCTGAAAAGAAAACACATTTCAATGACACTGGTGGATCCATAGGTGGTATGTGAAAAGAACACACATGCAAAATGACTCTGGTTGTTCTTACTAAAAAGAACACACATGCAATGACACTAGTGGATCCATAGGTGGATTATGAAATGAACACACATGCAATGACACTGGTGGATCCATAGGTGGTATGTGAGAAGAACACACATTTCAATGACTCTATTTGTTGTTACTAAAAAGAACACACATGCAATGACACTGGTGGATCCATAGGTGGTATGTGAAGAGATCACACGTGCAAAATGACTCTGGTTGTTGTTACTAAAAATAACACACATGCAAAATGACACTGGTGGGATCCATGGGTGGATTCTGAAAAGAAAACACATTTCAATGACACTGGTGGATCCATAGGTAGTATGTGAAAAGAACACACATGCAAAATGACTCTGGTTGTTGTTACTAAAAATAACACACATGCAATGACACTGGTGGATCCATGGGTGGATTGTGAAAAGAGCACACATGCAATGACACTGGTGGATCCACGTGTGGTATGTGAAAAGAACACGCATGCAGTGACTCTGGTTGTTGTTAGTGAAAAGAACACACATGCAATGACACTGGTGGATCCATGTGTGGTCTCTGAAGAGAGCACACATATCTATGACTCTTGTTGTTGTTAGTAAAAAAGAACACACATGCAATGACACTGGTGGATCCATGTGTGGTCTCTGAAGAGAACACACATGCAATGACACTAGTTGTTGTTACTAAAAAGAACACAAGCAATGACACTGGTGGATCCATAGGTGGATTGTGAAAAGAGCACACATACAATGACACTGGTGGATCCATAGGAGGTATGTGAAAAGAACACACATGCAAAATGACTGTGGTTGCTGTTGCTAAAAAGAACACACATGCAAAATGACACTGGTGGGATCCATGGGTGGATTGTGACACGAAAACACATGCAATGACTCTGGTGGATCCATAGGTGGTATGTGAAAAGAAGACACATGCAAAATGACTCTGGTTGTTACTAAAAAGAACACACATGCAATGACACTGGTGGATCCATAGGTGGATTGTGAAGAGAACACACATGCAATGACACTTGTGGATCCATAGGTGGTAAATGAAAAGAACACACATCCAAAATGATTGGTTGTTGTTACTAAAAAGAACACAAATGCAATGACACTTGTGGACCCATGGGTGGATTGTGAAAATAATACACATTTCAATGACACTGGTGGATCCATAGGTGGATTGTGAAGAGAACACACATGCAATGACACTGGTTGTTGTTACTAAAAAGAACACACATGCAATGACACTAGTGGATCCATGGGTGGATTGTGAAGAGATCACACATGCAATGACTCTGGTTGTTGTTAGTGAAAAGAACACACATGCAATGACACTGGTGGATCCATGTGTGGTCTCTGTAGAGAACACGCATTTCAATGACACTGGTGGATCCATATGTGGTATGTGAAAAGAACACACATGCAATGACTCTGGTTGTTGTTAGTGAAAAAAACACACATGCAATGACACTGGTGGATCCATAGGTGGTATGTGAGAAGAACACACATGCAAAATGACTCTGGCTGTTGTTATTAAAAAGAACACACATGCAATGACACTGGTGGATCCATAGGTGGATTATGAAATGAACACACACGCAATGACACTAGTGGATGCATAGGTGGTATGTGAGAAGAACACACATTTCAATGACTCTGGTTGTTGTTACTAAAAAGAACACACATGCAATGACACTGGTGGATCCATAGGTGGTATGTGAAGAGATCACACATGCAAAATGACTCTGGTTGTTATTACTAAAAAGAACACACATGCAAAATGACACTGGTGGGATCCATGGGTGGATTCTGAAAAGAAAACACATTTCAATGACACTGGTGGATCCATAGGTGGTATGTGAAAAGAACACACATGCAAAGTGACTCTGGTTGGTGTTACTAAAAAGAACACACATGCAATGACACTAGTGGATCCATGGGTGGATTGTGAAAAGAGCACACATGCAATGACACTGGTGGATCCACGTGTGGTATGTGAAAAGAACACACATTTCAATGACTCTGATTGTTGTTACTAAAAAGAACACACATGCAATGACACTGGTGGATCCATGTGTGGTCTCTGAAGAGAGCACACATATCAATGAATCTTGTTGTTGTTAGTAAAAAGAACACACATGCAATGACACTGGTGGATCCATGTGTGGTCTCTAAAGAGAACACACATGCAATGACACTAGTTGTTGTTACTTAAAAGAACACATGCAATGACACTGGTGGATCCATAGGTGGATTGTGAAGAGAACACACATGGAATGACACTGGTGGATCCATAGATGGTATGTGAAGAGATCACACATGAAATGACACTGGTTGTTGTTAGTGAAAAGAACACACATGCAATGACACTGGTGGATCCATGTGTGGTCTCTGAAGAGAGCACACATATCAATGACTCTTGTTGTTGTTAGTAAAAAGAACACACATGCAATGACACTGGTGGATCCGTGTGTGGTCTCTCAAGAGAACACACATGCAATGACACTAGTTGTTGTTACTTAAAAGGACACATGCAATGACACTGGTGGATCCATAGGTGGATTGTGAAGAGAACACACATGCAATGACAATAGTGGATCCATAGGTGGTACATGAAAAGAACACACAAGCAAAATGACTGTGGTTGCTGTTACTAAAAACAACACACATGCAGAATGACACTGGTAGGATCCATGGGTGGATTGTGAAAAGAAAACACATGCAATGACTCTGGTGGATCCATAGGTGGTATGTGAAAAGAAGAGACATGCAAAATGACTCTGGTTGTTGTTACTAAAAAGAACACACATGCAATGACACTTGTGGATCCATTGGTGGATTGTGAAGAGAACACACATGCAATGACATTGGTGGATCCATAGGTGGTATGTGAAAAGAACACGCATGCAAAATGACTGGTTGTTGTTACTAAAAAGAACACACATGCAATGACACTGGTGGATCCATGGGTGGATTGTGAAAATAATACACATTTTAATGACACTGGTGGATCCATAGGTGGATTGTGAAGAGAACACACATGCAATGACACTAGTTGTTGTTACTAAAAAGAACACACATGCAATGACACTGGTGGATCCATGGGTGGATTGTGAAAAGAGCACACATGCAATGACACTGGTGGATCCATAGATGGTATGTGAAGAGATCACACATGCAATGACTCTGGTTGTTGTTAGTGAAAATAACACACATGCAATGACACTGGTGGATCCATGTGTGGTCTCTGTAGAGAACACGCATTTCAATGACACTGGTGGATCCATATGTGATATGTGAAAAGAACAGACATGCAATGACACTGGTTGTTGTTAGTTCAAAGAACACACATGCAATGAAACTGTAGGATCCATAGGTGGTATGTGAGAAGAACACACATGCAAAATGACTCTGGTTGTTACTAAAAAGAACACACATGCAATGACACTGGTGGAACCATAGGTGGATTATGAAATGAACACACACGCAATGACGCTGGTGGATGCATAGGTGGTATATGAGAAGAACACACATTTCAATGACTCTGGTTGTTGTTACTAAAAAGAACACACATGCAATTACACTGGTGGATCCATAGGTGGTATGTGAAGAGATCACACATGCAAAATGACTCTGGTTGTTGTTACTAAAAAGAACACACATGCAAAATGACACTGGTGGGATCCATGGGTGGATTCTGAAAAGAAAACACATTTCAATGACACTGGTGGATCCATAGGTGGTATGTGAAAAGAACACACTTGCAAAATGACTCTGGTTGTTGTTACTAAAAAGAACACACATGCAATGACACTGATGGATCCATGGGTGGATTGTGAAAAGAGCACACATGCAATGACACTGGTGGATCCACGTGTGGTATGTGAAAAAAACACACATTTCAATGACTCTGATTGTTGTTACTAAAAAGAACACACATGCAATGACACTGGTGGATCCATGCGTGGTCTCTGAAGAGAGCACACATATCAATGACTCTTGTTGTTGTTAGTAAAAAGAACACACATGCAATGACACTGGTGGATCCATGTGTGGTCTCTGAAGAGAACACACATGCAATGACACTAGTTGTTGTTACTAAAAAGAACACATGCAATGACACTAGTGGATCCATAGGTGGATTGTGAAGAGAACACACATGCAATGACACTGGTGGATCCATAGATGGTATGTGAAGAGATCACACATGCAATGACACTGGTTGTTGTTAGTGAAAAGAACACACATGCAATGACACTGGTGGATCCATGTGTGGTCTCTGAAGAGAGCACACATATCAATAACTCTTGTTGTTGTTAGTAAAAAGAACACACATGCAATGACACTGGTGGATCCATGTGTGGTCTCTGAAGAGAACACACATGCAATGACGCTAGTTGTTGTTACTAAAAATAACACATGCAATGACCCTGGTGGATCCATAGGTGGATTGTGAAGAGAACACACATGCAATGACACTGGTGGATCCATAGGTGGTATGTGAAAAGAACACACATGCAAAATGACTGTGGTTGCTCTTACTAAAAAGAACACACATGCAGAATGACACTGGTAGGATCCATGGGTGGATTGTGAAAAGAAAACACATGCAATGACTCTGGTGGATCCATAGGTGGTATGTGAAAAGAAGACACATGCAAAATGACTCTGGTTGTTGTTACTAAAAAGAACACACATGCAATGACACTGGTGGATCCATGTGTGGTCTCTAAAGAGAGCACACATATCAATGACTCTTGTTGTTGTTAGTAAAAAGAACACACATGCAATGACACTGGTGGATCCATGTGTGGTCTCTGAAGAGAACACACATGCAATGACACTAGTTGTTGTTACTAAAAAGAACACATGCAATGACACTGGTGGATCCATAGGTGGATTGTGAAGAGAACACACATGCAATGACACTGGTGGATCCATAGGTGGTATGTGAAAAGAACACACATGCAAAATGACTGGTTGTTGTTACTAAAAAGAACACACATGCAATGACACTAGTGGATCCATGGGTGGATTGTGAAAATAATACACATTTCAATGACACTGGTGGATCCATAGGTGGATTGTGAAGAGAACACACATGCAATGACACTGGTTGTTGTTACTAAAAAGAACACACATGCAATGACACTGGTGGATCCATGGGTGGATTGTGAAAAGAGCACACATGCAATGACACTGGTGGATCCATAGATGGTATGTGAAGAGATCACACATGCAATGACTCTGGTTGTTGTTAGTGAAAAGAACACACATGCAATGACACTGGTGGATCCATGTGTGGTCTCTATAGAGAGCACGCATTTCAATGATACTGGTGGATCCATATGTTGTATGTGAAAAGAACAGACCTGCAATGACTCTGGTTGTTGTTAGTGAAAAGAACACACATGCAATGACACAGGTGGATCCATAGGTGGTATGTGAGAAGAACACACATGAAAAATGACTCTGGTTGTTGTTACTAAAAAGAACACACATGCAATGACACTGGTGGATCCATAGGTGGATTATGAAATGAACACACACGCAATTACACTGGTGGATGCATAGGTGGTATGTGAGAAGAACACACATTTCAATGACTCTGGTTGTTTTTACTAAAAAGAACACACATGTAATGACACTGGTGGATCCATAGGTGGTATGTGAAGAGATCACACATGCAAAATGACTCTGGTTGTTGTTACTAAAAAGAACACACATGCAAAATGACACTGGTGGGATCCATGGGTGGATCCTGAAAAGAAAACACATTTCAATGACACTGGTGGATCCATAGGTGGTATGTGAAAAGAACACACATGCAAAATGACTCTGGTTGTTGTTACTAAAAAGAACACACATGTAATGACACTGGTGGATCCATGGGTGGATTGTGAAAAGAGCACACATGCAATGACACCGATGGATCCACGTGTGGTATGTGAAAAGAACACACATTTCAATGACTCTGGTTGTTGTTACTAAAAAGAACACACATGCAATGACACTGGTGGATCCATGTGTGGTCTCTGAAGAGAGCACACATATCAATGACTCTTGTTGTTGTTAGTAAAAATAACACACATGCAATGACACTGGTGGATCCATGTGTGGTCTTTGAAGAGAACACACATGCAATGACACTAGTTGTTGTTACTAAAAAGAACACATGCAATGACACTGGTGGATCCATAGGTGGATTGTGAAGAGAACACTCATGCAATGACACTGGTGGATCCATAGGTGGTATGTGAAAAGAACACACATGCAAAATGACTGTGGTTGCTGCTACTAAAAAGAACACACATGCAAAATGACACTGGTAGGATCCATGGGTGGATTGTGAAAATAATACACATTTCAATGCCACTGGTGGATCCATAGGTGGATTGTGAAGAGAACACACATGCAATAACACTGGTTGTTGTTACTAAAAAGAACACATATGCAATGACACTAGTGGATCCATGGGTGGATTGTGAAGAGTGCACACATGCAATGACACTGGTGGATCCATAGGTGGTATGTGAAAAGAACACACATGCAATGACAGTAGTGGATCCATGTGTGGTCTCTATAGAGAACACGCATTTCCATGACTCTTGTTGTTGTTAGTAAAAAGAACACACATGCAATGACACTGGTGGATCCATGTGTGGTCTCTAAAGAGAACACACATGCACTGACACTGGTTGTTGTTACTAAAAAGAACACACATGCAATGACACTGGTGGATCCATACGTGGATTGTGAAGAGAGCACAGATGCAATGACACTGGTGGATCCATAGGTGGTATGTGAAAAGAACACACATGCAAAATGACTGGTTGTTGTTACTAAAAAGAACACACATGCGATGACACTGGTGGATCCATGTGTGGTCTCTGTAGAGAACACGCATTTCAATGACTCTTCTGTTGTTAGTAAAAAGAACACACATGCAATGACACTCGTGGATCCATGTGTGGTCTCTAAAGAGAACACGGATGCAATGACACTGGTTGTTGTTACTATAAAGAACACACATGCAATGACACTGGTGGATCCATAGGTGGATTGTGAAGAGAACACACATGCAATGACACTGGTGGATCCATAGGTGGTATGTGAAAAGAACACACATGCAATGGCACTGTTGGATCCATGGGTGGATTGTGAAAAGAGCACACATGCAATGACACTGGTGGATCCATAGGTGGTATGTGAGAAGACTCACATTTCAATGACTCTGGTTGTTGTTACTAAAAATAACACACATGCAATGATACTGGTGGATCCATAGGTGGTATGTGAAGAGATCACACATGCAAAATGACTCTGGTTGTTGTTACTAAAAAGAACACACATGCAAAATGACACTGGTGGGATCCATGGGTGGATTCTGAAAAGAAAACACATTTCAATGACACTGGTGGATCCATAGATGGTATGTGAAGAGATCACACATGCAAAATGACTCTGGTTGTTGTTACTAAAAAGAACACACATGCAATGACACTGGTGGATCCATAGGTGGATTATGAAATGAACACACGTGCAATGACACTGGTGGATCCATATATGGTATGTGAAGAGATCACACATGCAATGACTCTGGTTGTTGTTAGTGAAAAGAACACACATGCAATGACACTGGTGGATCCATGTGTGGTCTCTGTAGAGAACACGCATTTTCAAAGACACCGGTGGATCCATATGTGGTGTGTGAAAAGAACACACAATGAATGACTCTGGTTGTTGTTAGTGAAAAGAACACACATGCAATGACACTGGTGGATCCATAGGTGGTATGTGAGAAGAATACACATGCAAAATGACTCTGGTTGTTGTTACTAAAAAGACCACACATGCAATGACACTGGTGGATCCATAGGTGGATTATGAAATAAACACACACGCAATGACACTGGTGGATCCATAGGTGGTATGTGAGAAGACACACATTTCAATGACTCTGGTTGTTGTTACTAAAAAGAACACACATGCAATGATACTGGTGGATCCACAGGTGGTATGTGAAGAGATCACACATGCAAAATGACTTTGGTTGTTGTTACTAAAAAGAACACACATGCAAAATGACACTGGTCGATCCATAGGTGGTATGTGAGAAGAACACACATTTCAATGACACTGGTTGTTGTTACTAAAAAGAACACACATGCAATGACACTGGTGGATCCATAGGTGGTATGTGAAGAGATCACACATGCAAAATGACTCTGGGTGTTGTTACTAAAATGAACACACATGCAATGACACTGGTGGATCCATGGGTGGATTGTGAAAATAATACACATTTCAATGACACTGGTGGATCCATGGGTGGATTGTGAAAATAATACACATTTCAATGACACTGGTGGATCCATGTGTGGTCTCTAAAGAGAACACACATGCAATGACAATGGTTTTTGTTACTAAAAAGAACAAACGTGCAATGACAGTGGTGGATCCATAGGTGGATTGTGAAGATAGCACACATGCAATGACACTGGTGGATCCATAGGTGGTATGTGAAAAGAACGCACATGCAAAATGACTGGTTGTTGTTACTAAAAAGAACATACATGCAATGACACTAGTGGATCCATGTGTGGTCTCTATAGAGAACACGCATTTCAATGACTCTTGTTGTTGTTAGTAAAAAGAACACACATGCAATGACACTGGTGGATCCCTGTGTGGTCTCTGAAGAGAACACACATGCAATGACACTGGTTGTTGTTACTAAAAAGAACACACATGCAATGACACTGGTGGATCCATAGGTGGACTGTGAAGAGAGCACACATGCAATGACACTGGTGGATCCATAGGTGGGATGTGAAAAGAACACACATGCAAAATGACTGGTTGTTGTTACTAAAAAGAACACACATGCAATGACACTGGTGGAGCGATGTGTGGTCTCTGTAGAGAACACGCATTTCAATGACTCTTGTTGTTGTTACTAAAAAGAACACACATGCAATGACACTGGTGGATCCATGTGTGGTCTATGAAGAGAACACACATACAATGACAGTACTTGTTATTACTAAAAAGAACACACATGCAATGACTCTGGTGGATCCATAGGTTTATTGTGAAGAGAACACACATGCAATTACACTGGTGGAATCATAGGTGGTATGTGAAAAGAACACACATGCAAAATGACTGGTTGTTGTTACTAAAAAGAACACACATGCAATGACACTGGTGGATCCATGGGTGTATTGTGAAAATAATACACATTTGGATGACACTGGTGGATCCATAGGTGGATTCTGAAGAGAACACACATGCAATGACACTGGTTGTTGTTACTAAAAAGAACACACATGCAATGACACTGGTGGATCCATGGGTGGATTGTGAAAAGAGCACACATGCAATGACACTGGTGGATCCATAGATGGTATGTGAAGAGATCACACATGCAATGACTCTGGTTGTTGTTAGTGAAAAGAACACACATGCAATGACACTGGTGGATCCATGTGTGGTCTCTATAGAGAACACGCATTTCAATGATACTGGTGGATCCATATGTGGTATGTGAAAAGAACAGACCTGCAATGACTCTGGTTGTTGTTAGTGAAAAGAACACACATGCAATGACACAGGTGGATCCATAGGTGGTATGTGAGAAGAAAACACATGAAAAATGACTCTGGTTGTTGTTACTAAAAAGAACACACATGCAATGACACTGGTGGATCCATAGGTGGATTATGAAATGAACACACACGCAATGACACTGGTGGATGCATAGGTGGTATGTGAGAAGAACACACATTTCAATGATTCTGGTTGTTTTTACTAAAAAGAACACACATGTAATGACACTGGTGGATCCATAGGTGGTATGTGAAGAGATCACACATGCAAAATGACTCTGGTTGTTGTTACTAAAAAGAACACACATGCAAAATGACACTGGTGGGATCCATGGGTGGATTCTGAAAAGAAAACACATTTCAATGACACTGGTGGATCAATAGGTGGTATGTGAAAAGAACACACATGCAAAATGACTCTGGTTGTTGTTACTAAAAAGAACACACATGTAATGACACTGGTGGATCCATGGGTGGATTGTCAAAAGAGCACACATGCAATGACACCGATGGATCCACGTGTGGTATGTGAAAAGAACACAAATTTCAATGACTCTGGTTGTTGTTACTAAAAAGAACACACATGCAATGACACTGGTGGATCCATGTGTGGTGTCTGAAGAGAGCACACATATCAATGACTCTTGTTGTTGTTAGTAAAAATAACACACATGCAATGACACTGGTGGATCCATGTGTGGTCTTTGAAGAGAACACACATGCAATGACACTAGTTGTTGTTACTAAAAAGAACACATGCAATGACACTGGTGGATCCATAGGTGGATTGTGAAGAGAACACTCATGCAATGACACTGGTGGATCCATAGGTGGTATGTGAAAAGAACACACATGCAAAATGACTGTGGTTGCTGTTACTAAAAAGAACACACATGCAAAATGACACTGGTAGGATCCATGGGTGGATTGTGAAAATAATACACATTTCAATGCCACTGGTGGATCCATAGGTGGATTGTGAAGAGAACACACATGCAATGACACTGGTTGTTGTTACTAAAAAGAACACACATGCAATGACACTAGTGGATCCATGGGTGGATTTTGAAGAGTGCACACATGCAATGACACTGGTGGATCCATAGGTGGTATGTGAAAAGAACACACATGCAATGACAGTAGTGGATCCATGTGTGGTCTCTATAGAGAACACGCATTTCCATGACTCTTGTTGTTGTTAGTAAAAAGAACACACATGCAATGACACTGGTGGATCCATGTGTGGTCTCTAAAGAGAACACACATGCACTGACACTGGTTGTTGTTACTAAAAAGAACACACATGCAATGACACTGGTGGATCCATACGTGGATTGTGAAGAGAGCACAGATGCAATGACACTGGTGGATCCATAGGTGGTATGTGAAAAGAACACACATGCAAAATGACTGGTTGTTGTTACTAAAAAGAACACACATGCGATGACACTGGTGGATCCATGTGTGGTCTCTGTAGAGAACACGCATTTCAATGACTCTTCTGTTGTTAGTAAAAAGAACACACATGCAATGACACTCGTGGATCCATGTGTGGTCTCTGAAGAGAACACGGATGCAATGACACTGGTTGTTGTTACTATAAAGAACACACATGCAATGACACTGGTGGATCCATAGGTGGATTGTGAAGAGAACACACATGCAATGACACTGGTGGATCCATAGGTGGTATGTGAAAAGAACACACATGCAATGACACTGTTGGATCCATGGGTGGATTGTGAAAAGAGCACACATGCAATGACACTGGTGGATCCATAGGTGGTATGTGAGAAGACTCACATTTCAATGACTCTGGTTGTTGTTACTAAAAATAACACACATGCAATGATACTGGTGGATCCATAGGTGGTATGTGAAGAGATCACACATGCAAAATGACTCTGGTTGTTGTTACTAAAAAGAACACACATGCAAAATGACACTGGTGGGATCCATGGGTGGATTCTGAAAAGAAAACACATTTCAATGACACTGGTGGATCCATAGATGGTATGTGAAGAGATCACACATGCAAAATGACTCTGGTTGTTGTTACTAAAAAGAACACACATGCAATGACACTGGTGGATCCATAGGTGGATTATGAAATGAACACACATGCAATGACACTGGTGGATCCATAGATGGTATGTGAAGAGATCACACATGCAATGACTCTGGTTGTTGTTAGTGAAAAGAACACACATGCAATGACACTGGTGGATCCATGTGTGGTCTTTGTAGAGAACACGCATTTTCAAAGACACCGGTGGATCCATATGTGGTGTGTGAAAAGAACACACAATGAATGACTCCGGTTGTTGTTAGTGAAAAGAACACACATGCAATGACACTGGTGGATCCATAGGTGGTATGTGAGAAGAATACACATGCAAAATGACTCTGGTTGTTGTTACTAAAAAGACCACACATGCAATGACACTGGTGGATCCATAGGTGGATTATGAAATAAACACACACGCAATGACACTGGTGGATCCATAGGTGGTATGTGAGAAGACACACATTTCAATGACTCTGGTTGTTGTTACTAAAAAGAACACACATGCAATGATACTGGTGGATCCACAGGTGGTATGTGAAGAGATCACACATGCAAAATGACTTTGGTTGTTGTTACTAAAAAGAACACACATGCAAAATGACACTGGTCGATCCATAGGTGGTATGTGAGAAGAACACACATTTCAATGACACTGGTTGGTGTTACTAAAAAGAACACACATGCAATGACACTGGTGGATCCATAGGTGGTATGTGAAGAGATCACACATGCAAAATGACTCTGGGTGTTGTTACTAAAATGAACACACATGCAATGACACTGGTGGATCCATGGGTGGATTGTGAAAATAATACACATTTCAATGACACTGGTGGATCCATGGGTGGATTGTGAAAATAATACACATTTCAATGACACTGGTGGATCCATGTGTGGTCTCTAAAGAGAACACACATGCAATGACACTGGTTTTTGTTACTAAAAAGAACAAACGTGCAATGACAGTGGTGGATCCATAGGTGGATTGTGAAGATAGCACACATGCAATGACACTGGTGGATCCATAGGTGGTATGTGAAAAGAACGCACATGCAAAATGACTGGTTGTTGTTACTAAAAAGAACATACATGCAATGACACTAGTGGATCCATGTGTGGTCTCTATAGAGAACACGCATTTCAATGACTCTTGTTGTTGTTAGTAAAAAGAACACACATGCAATGACACTGGTGGGTCCCTGTGTGGTCTCTGAAGAGAACACACATGCAATGACACTGGTTGTTGTTACTAAAAAGAACACACATGCAATGACACTGGTGGATCCATAGGTGGACTGTGAAGAGAGCACACATGCAATGACACTGGTGGATCCATAGGTGGGATGTGAAAAGAACACACATGCAAAATGACTGGTTGTTGTTACTAAAAAGAACACACATGCAATGACACTGGTGGAGCGATGTGTGGTCTCTGTAGAGAACACGCATTTCAATGACTCTTGTTGTTGTTACTAAAAATAACACACATGCAATGACACTGGTGGATCCATGTGTGGTCTATGAAGAGAACACACATGCAATGACAGTACTTGTTATTACTAAAAAGAACACACATGCAATGACTCTGGTGGATCCATAGGTTTATTGTGAAGAGAACACACATGCAATTACACTGGTGGATCCATAGGTGGTATGTGAAAAGAACACACATGCAAAATGACTAGTTGTTGTTACTAAAAAGAACACACATGCAATGACACTGGTGGATCCATGGGTGTATTGTGAAAATAATACACATTTGAATGACACTGGTGGATCCATAGGTGGATTGTGAAGAGAACACACATGTAATGACACTAGTTGTTATTACTAAAAAAAACACACATGCAATGACACTCGTGGATCCATGGATGGTATGTGAAGAGATCACACATGCAATGACTCTGGTTGTTTTTAGTGAAAAGAACACACATGCAATGACACTGGTGGATCCATGTGTGGTCTCTATATGTGGTATGTGAAAAGAACACACATGCAATGACTCTGTTTATTGTTAGTAAAAAGAACACACATGCAATGACATTGGTGGATCCATAGGTGGTATGTGAGAAGAACACACATGCAAAATGACTGGTTGTTGTTACTAAAAAGAACACACATGCAATGACACTGGTGGATCCATAGGTGGTATGTGAGAAGAGCACACATTTCAATGACTCTGGTTGTTGTTGCTAAAAAGAACACACATGCAATGACACTGGTGGATCGATAGGTGGTATGTGAAGAGATCACACATGCAAAATGACTCTGGTTGTTGTTACTAAAAAGAACACACATGCAATGACACTGGTGGATCCGTAGGTGGATTATGAAATGAACACACATGCAATGACATTGGTGGATCCATAGGTGGTATGTGAGAAGAACACACATTTCAATGACTCTGGTTGTTGTTACTAAAAAGAACACACATGCAATGACACTGGTGGATCCATAGGTGGTATGTGAAGAGATCACACATGCAAAATGACTCTGGTTGTTGTTACTAAAAAGAACACACATGCAAAATGACACTGGTGGGATCCATGGGTGGATTGTGAAAATAAAACACATGCAATGACTCTGGTTGTTGTTAGTGAAAAGAAGACACATGCAATGACACTGGTGGATCCATATGTGGTATGTGAGAAGAACACACATGCAAAATGACTCTGGTTGTTGTTACTAAAAAGAACAGACATGCAATAACACTGGTGGATCCATAGGTGGATTAAGAAATGAACACACACGCAATGACACTGGTGGATCCATAGGTGGTATGTGAGAAGAAGACACATTTCAATGACTCTGGTTGTTGTTACTAAAAAGAACACACATGCAATGACACTGGTGGATCCATAGGTGGTATGTGAAGAGATCACAGATGCAAACTGACTCTGGTTATTGTTACTAAAAAGAACACATATGCAAAATGACACTGGTGGGATCCATGGGTGGATTCTGAAAAGAAAACACATTTCAATGACACTGGTGGATCCATAGGTGGTATGTGAAAAGAACACACATGCAAAATGACTCTGGTTGTTGTTACTAAAAAGAACACACATGCAATGACACTGGTGGATCCATGGGTGGATTGTGAAAATAGCACACATGCAATGACACTGGTGGATCCATATGTGGTATGTGAAAAGAACACGCATGCAATGATTCTTGTTGTTGTTTGTAAAAAGAACACATATGCAATGACACTGGTGCATCCATGTGTGGTCTCCGAAGAGAACACACATGCAATGACACTGGTTGTTGTTACTAAAAAGAACACACATGCAATGACACTGGTGGATCCATAGGTGGATTGTGAAGAGAACACACATGCAATGACACTGGTGGATCCATAGGTGGTATGTGAAGAGATCACACATGCAAAATGACTCTGGTTGTTGTTACTAAAAAGAACACAATGCAAAATGACACTGGTGGGATCCATGGGTGGATTGTGAAAAGAAAACACATTGAATGACATTGGTGGATCCATAGGTGGTATGTGAAAAGAACACACATGCAAAATGACTTTGGTTGTTGTTACTAAAAAGAACACACATTCAATGACAATGGTGGATCCATGGGTGGATTGTGAAAAGAGCACACATGCAATGACACTTGTGGATCCATATGTGGTATGTGAAAAGAACAAACATGCAATGACTCTGGTTGTTGTTAGTGAAAAGAACACACATACAATGACACTGGTGGATCCATAGGTGGTATGTGAGCAGAACACACAGATCAATGACTCTGGTTGTTGTTACTAAAAAGAACACACATGCAATGACACTGGTGGATCCGTAGGTGGTATGTGAAGAGAAAACACGTGCAAAATGACTCTGGTAGTTGTTAGTGAAATGAACACACATGCAATGACACTGGTGGATTCATAGGTGGTATGTGAGAAAAGACACATTTCAATGACTCTGGTTGTTGTTACTAAAAAGAACACACATGCAATGAAACTGGTGGATCCATAGGTGGTATGTGAAGAGATCACACATGCAAAATGACTCTGGTTGTTGTTACTAAAAAGAACACACATGCAATGACACTGGTGGATCCATGGGTGGATTGTGAAAATAATACACATTTCAATGACACTAGTGGATCCATAGGTGGATTGTGAAGACAACACACATGCAATGACACTAGTAGTTTTTACTAAAAAGAACACACATACAATGACACTAGTGGATCCATGGGTGGATTGTGAAAAGAGCACACATGCAATGACACTGGTGGATCCATGGGTGGTAGTTGAAAATAATACACATTTCAATCACACTGGTGGATCCATAGGTGGTATGTGAAAAGAACACACATGCAATGATACTGGTGGATCCATGTGTGATCTCTGAAGAGAAAACACATACAATGACACTACTTATTGTTACTAAAAAGAACACACATGCAATGACACTGGTGGATCCATAGGTGGATTGTGAAGAGAGCACACATGCAATGACACTGGTGGATCCATAGGTGGTATGTCAAAAGAACACACATGCAAAATGACTGGTTGTTTTTACTAAAAATAACACACATGCAATGACATTGGTGGATCCATGTGTGGTCTCTGTAGAAAACACGCATTTCAGTGACACTGGTGGATCCATATGTGGTATGTGAAAAGAACACACATGCCATGACTCTGGTTGTTGTAAGTGAAAAGAACACACATGCAATGACACTGGTGGATCCATAGGTGGTATGTGAGAAGAACAGACATGCAAAATGACTCTGGTTGTTGTTACTAAAAAGAACACACATGCAATGACACTGGTGGATCCATAGGTGGATTATGAAATGAACACACACGCAATGACACTGGTGGATCCATAGGTGGTATGTGAGAAGAACACACATTTCAATGACTCTGGTTATTGTTACTAAAAAGAACACACATACAATGACACTGGTGGATCCATAGGTGGTATGTGAAGAGATCACACATGCAAAATGACTCTGGTTGTTGTTACTAAAAAGAACACACAAGCAAAATGACACTGGTGGGATCCATGGGTGGATTCTGAAAAGAAAACACATTTCAATGACACTAGTGGATCCATAGGTGGTATGTGAAAAGAACACACATGCAAAATGACTCTGGTTGTTGTTACTAAAAAGAACACACATGCAATGACACTGGTGGATCCATGGGTGGATTGTGAAAAGAGCACACATACAATGACACTGGTGGATCCATATGTGGTATGGGAAAAGAACACACATGCAATGAATCTGGTTGTTGTTAGTGAAAAGAACACACATGCAATGACACTGGTGGATCCATAGGTGGTATGTGAGAATAACACACATTTCAATGACTCTGGTTGTTGTTACTAAAATGAACACACATGCAATGACACTTGTGGATCCATAGGTGGTATGTGAAGACATCACACATGCAAAATGACTCTGGTAGTTGTTAGTGAATTGAACACACATGCAATGACACTGGTGGATTCATAGGTGGTATGTGAGAAGAACACACATTTGAATGACTCTGGTTGTAGTTACTAAAAAGAACACACATGCAATGACACTGGTGGATCCATAGGTGGTATGTGAAGAGATCACACATGCAAACTGACTCTGGTTGTTGTTACTAAAAAGAACACACATGCAATGATACTGGTGGATCCATGTGTGATCTCTGAAGAGAAAACACATACAATGACACTACTTGTTGTTACAAAAAGAACACACATGCAATGACACTGGTGGATCCATAGGTGGATTGTGAAGAGAGCACACATTCAATGACACTAGTGGATCCATAGGTGGTATGTCAAAAGAACACACATGCAAAATGACTGGTTGTTGTTACTAAAAATAACACACATGCAATGACATTGGTGGATCCATGTGTGGTCTCTGTAGAGAACACGCATTTCAGTGACACTGGTGGATCCATATGTGGTATGTGAAAAGAACACACATGCCATGACTCTGGTTGTTGTTAGTGAAAAGAACACACATGCAATGACACTGGTGGATCCATAGGTGGTATGTGAGAAGAACACACATGCAAAATGACTCTGGTTGTTGTTACTAAAAAGAACACACATGCAATGACACTGGTGGATCCATAGGTGGATTATGAAATGAACACACACGCAATGACACTGGTGGATCCATAGGTGGTATGTGAGAAGAACACACATTTCAATGACTCTGGTTGTTGTTACTAAAAAGAACACACATACAATGACACTGGGGATGCATAGGTGGTATGTGAAGAGATCACACATGCAAAATGACTCTGGTTGTTGTTACTAAAAAGAACACACATGCAAAATGACACTGTTGGGATCCACGGGTGGATTCTGAAAAGAAAACACATTTCAATGACACTAGTGGATCCAAAGGTGGTATGTGAAAAGAACACACATGCAAAATGACTCTGGTTGTTGTTACTAAAAAGAACACACATGCAATGACACTGGTGGATCCATGGGTGGATTGTGAAAAGAGCACACATACAATGACACTGGTGGATCCATATGTGGTATGTGAAAAGAACACACATGCAATGACTGTGGTTGTTGTTAGTGAAAAGAACACACATGCAATGACACTGGTGGATCCATAGGTGGTATGTGAGAATAACAAACATTTCAATGACTCTGGTTGTTGTTACTAAAATGAACACACATGCAATGACACTTGTGGATCCATAGGTGGTATGTGAAGACATCACACATGCAAAATGACTCTGGTAGTTGTTAGTGAATTGAACACACATGCAATGACACTGGTGGATTCATAGGTGGTATGTGAGAAGAACACACATTTCAATGACTCTGGTTGTAGTTACTAAAAAGAACACACATGCAATGACACTGGTGGATCCATAGGTGGTATGTGAAGAGATCACACATGCAAAATGACTCTGGTTGTTGTTACTAAAAAGAACACACATGCAATGACACTGGTGGATCCATGGGTGGATTGTGAAAATAATACACATTTCAATGACACTAGTGGATCCATAGGTGGATTGTGAAGAGAACACACATGCAATGACATTGGTTGTTGTTACTAAAATGAACACACATGCAATGACACTGGTGGATCCATGGGTGGATTGTGAAAAGAGCACACATGCAATGACACTGGTGGATCCATGGGTGGTAGTTGAAAATAATACACATTTCAATGACACTTGTGGATCCATAGGTGGTATGTGAAAAGAACACACATGCAAAATGACTCTGGTTGTTACTTAAAAGAACACAGATGCAATGACACTGGTGGATCCATGGGTGGATTGTGAAAAGAGCACACATGCAATGACACTGGTGGACCCATATGTGATATGTGAAAAGAACACACATGCAATGACTCTGGTTGTTGTTAGTGAAAAGAACACACATGCAATGACACTGGTGGATCCATGTGTGGTCTCTAAAGAGAGCACACATTTCAATGACTCTTGTTGTTGTTAGTAAAAAGAACACACATGCAATGACACTGGTGGATCCATGTGTGGTCTCTGAAGAGAACACACATGCACTGACACTGGTTATTGTTACTAAAAAGAACACAAATGCAATGACACTGGTGGATCCATAGGTCGATTGTGAAGAGAGCACACATGCAATCACACTGGTGGATCCATAGGTGGTATGTGAAAAGAACAAACATGCAAAATGGCTGGTTGTTGTTACTAAAAAGAACACACATGCAATGACACTGGTGGATCCATGTGTGGTCTCTGTAGAGAACACGCATTTCAATGACTCTTGTTGTTGTTAGTAAAAAGAACACACATGCAATGACACCGGTGGATCCATGTGTGGTCTCTAAAGAAAAAATCACATGCAATGACACTGGTTGTTGTTACTAAAAAGAACACACATGCAATGACACTGGTGGATCCATAGGTGGATTGTGAAGAGAGCACACATGCAATGACACTGGTGGATCCATAGGTGGTATGTGAAAATAACACACATGCGAAATGACTGGTTGTTGTTACTAAAAAGAACACACATGCAATGACACTGGTGGATCCATGTGTGGTCTCTGTAGAGAACATGCATTTCAATGACACTGGTGGATCCATATGTGGTATGTGAAAAGATACTACATGTAATGACTCTGGTTGTTGTTAGTGAAAAGAACACACATGCAATGACACGGGTGGATCCATAGGTGGTATGTGAGAAGAACACACACGCAAAATGACTATGGTTGTTGTTACTAAAAAGAACGCACATGCAATGACACTGGTGGATCCATAGGTGGATTATGACATGAAAACACATGCAATGACACTAGTGGATCCATAGGTGGTATGTGAGAAGAACACATATTTCAATGACTCTGGTTGTTGTTACTAAAAAGTACACACATGCAATGACACTGGTGGATCCATAGGTGGTATGTGAAGAGATCACACATGCAAAATGACTCTGGTTGTTGTTACTAAAAAGAACACAATGCAAAATGACACTGGTGGGATCCATGGGTGGATTGTGAAAAGAAAACACATTGAATGACATTGGTGGATCCATAGGTGGTATGTGAAAAGAACACACATGCAAAATGACTTTGGTTGTTGTTACTAAAAAGAACACACATGCAATGACACTGGTGGATCCATGGGTGGATTGTGAAAAGAGCACACATGCAATGGCACTTGTGGATCCATATGTGGTATGTGAAAAGAACAAACATGCAATGACTCTGGTTGTTGTTAGTGAAAAGAACACACATACAATGACACTGGTGGATCCGTAGGTGGTATGTGAGCAGAACACACAGTTCAATGACTCTGGTTGTTGTTACTAAAAAGAACACACATGCAATGACACTGGTGGATCCATAGGTGGTATGTGAAGAGACAACACGTGCAAAATGACTCTGGTAGTTGTTAGTGAAATGAACACACATGCAATGACACAGGTGGATTCATAGGTGGTATGTGAGAAAAGACACATTTCAATGACTCTGGTTGTTGTTACTAAAAAGAACACACATGCAATGACACTGGTGGATCCATAGGTGGTATTGAAGAGATCACACATGCAAAATGACTCTGGTTGTTGTTAGTAAAAAGAACACACATGCAATGACACTGGTGGATCCATGGGTGGATTGTGAAAATAATACACATTTCAATTACACTAGTGGATCCATAGGTGGATTGTGAAGACAACACACATGCAATGACACTAGTAGTTGTTACTAAAAAGAACACACATACAATGACACTGGTGGATCCATGGGTGGATTGTGAAAAGAGCACGCATGCAATGACACTGGTGGATCCATGGGTGGTAGTTGAAAATAATACACATTTCAATCACACTGGTGGATCCATAGGTGGTATGTGAAAAGAACACACATGCAAAGTGACTCTGGTTGTTACTTAAAAGAACACAGATGCAATGACACTGGTGGATCCATGGGTGGATTGTGAAAAGAGCACACATGCAATGACACTGGTGGATCCAGATGTGGTATGTGAAAAGAACACACATGCAATGACTCTGGTTGTTGTTAGTGAAAAGAACACACATGCAATGACACTGGTGGATCCATGTGTGGTCTCTGAAGAGACCACACATTTCAATGACTCTTGTTGTTGTTAGTAAAAAGAACACACATGCAATAACACTGGTGGATCCATGTGTGGTCTCTTAAGAGAGCACACATGCACTGACACTGGTTATTGTTACTAAAAAGAACACACATGCAATGACACTGGTGGATCCATAGGTCGATTGTGAAGAGAGCACACATGCAATGACACTGGTGGATCCATAGGTGGTATGTGAAAAGAACAAACATGCAAAATGGCTGGTTGTTGTTACTAAAAAGAACACACATGCAATGACACTGGTGGATCCATGTGTGGTGTCTGTAGAGAACACGCATTTCAATGACTCTTGTTGTTGTTAGTAAAAAGAACACACATGCAATGACACCGGTGGATCCATGTGTGGTCTCTAAAGAAAAAACACATGCAATGACACTGGTTGTTACTAAAAAGAACACACATGCAATGACACTGGTGGATCCATAGGTGGATTGTGAAGAGAGCGCACATGCAATTACACTGGTGGATCCATAGGTGGTATGTGAAAATAACACACATGCAAATTGACTGGTTGTTGTTACTAAAAAGAACACACATGCAATGACACTGGTGGATCCATGTGTGGTCTCTATAGAGAACATGCATTTCAAAGACACTAGTGGATCCATATGTGGTATGTGAAAAGATACTACATGTAATGACTCTGGTTGTTGTTAGTGAAAAGAACACACATGCAATGACACGGGTGGATCCATAGGTGGTATGTGAGAAGAACACACATGCAAAATGACTATGGTTGTTGTTACTAAAAAGAACGCACATGCAATGACACTGGTGGATCCATAGGTGGATTATGACATGAAAACACATGCAATGACACTAGTGGATCCATAGGTGGTATGTGAGAAGAACACACATTTCAATGACTCTGGTTGTTGTTACTAAAAAGTACACACATGCAATGACACTGGTGGATCCATAGGTGGTATGTGAAGAGATCACACATGCAAAATGACTCTGGTTGTTGTTACTAAAAAGAACACACATGCAAAATGACACTGGTGGATCCATAGGTGGTATGTGAGAAGAACACACATTTCAATGACACTGGTTGTTGTTACTAAAAAGAACACACATGCAATGACACTGGTTGATCCATAGGTGGTATGTGAAGAGATCACACATGCAAAATGACTCTGGTTGTTGTTACTAAAAAGAACACGCATGCAATGACACTGGTGGATCCATATGTGGTATGTGAAAAGAACACACATGCAATGACTCTGGTTGTTGTTAGTGAAAAGAACACACATGCAATGACACTGGTGGATCCATGTGTGGTCTCTGAAGAGACCACACATTTCAATGACTCTTGTTGTTGTTACTAAAAAGAACACACATGCAATGACACTGGTGGATCCATGTGTGGTCTCTGTAGAGAACATGCATTTCAATGACACTGGTGGATCCATATGTGGTATGTGAAAAGATACTACATGTAATGACGCTGGTTGTTGTTAGTGAAAAGAACACACATGCAATGACACGGGTGGATCCATAGGTGGTATGTGAGAAGAACACACATGCAAAATGACTATGGTTGTTGTTACTAAAAAGAACACACATGCAATGACACTGGTGGATCCATAGGTGGATTATGACATGAAAACACATGCAATGACACTAGTGGATCCATAGGTGGTATGTGAGAAGAACACACATTTCAATGACTCTGGTTGTTGTTACTAAAAAGTACACACATGCAATGACACTGGTGGATCCATAGGTGGTATGTGAAGAGATCACACATGCAAAATGACTCTGGTTGTTGTTACTAAAAAGAACACACATGCAAAATGACACTGGTGGATCCATAGGTGGTATGTGAGAAGAACACACATTTCAATGACACTGGTTGTTGTTACTAAAAAGAACACACATGCAATGACACTGGTTGATCCATAGGTGGTATGTGAAGAGATCACACATGCAAAATGACTCTGGTTGTTGTTACTAAAAAGAACACGCATGCAATGACACTGGTGGATCCATATGTGGTATGTGAAAAGAACACACATGCAATGACTCTGGTTGTTGTTAGTGAAAAGAACACACATGCAATGACACTGGTGGATCCATGTGTGGTCTCTGAAGAGACCACACATTTCAATGACTCTTGTTGTTGTTACTAAAAAGAACACACATGCAATGACACTGGTGGATCCATGTGTGGTCTCTGTAGAGAACATGCATTTCAATGACACTGGTGGATCCATATGTGGTATGTGAAAAGATACTACATGTAATGACGCTGGTTGTTGTTAGTGAAAAGAACACACATGCAATGACACGGGTGGATCCATAGGTGGTATGTGAGAAGAACACACATGCAAAATGACTATGGTTGTTGTTACTAAAAAGAACACACATGCAATGACACTGGTGGATCCATAGGTGGATTATGACATGAAAACACATGCAATGACACTAGTGGATCCATAGGTGGTATGTGAGAAGAACACACATTTCAATGACTCTGGTTGTTGTTACTAAAAAGTACACACATGCAATGACACTGGTGGATCCATAGGTGGTATGTGAAGAGATCACACATGCAAAATGACTCTGGTTGTTGTTACTAAAAAGAACACACATGCAAAATGACACTGGTGGATCCATAGGTGGTATGTGAGAAGAGCACACATTTCAATGACACTGGTTGTTGTTACTAAAAATAACACACATGCAATGACACTGGTTGATCCATAGGTGGTATCTGAAGAGATCACACATGCAAAATGACTCTGGTTGTTGTTACTAAAAAGAACACGCATGCAATGACACTGGTGGATCCATGGGTGGATTGTGAAAATAATACACATTTCAATGACACTGGTGGATCCATGTGTGGTCTCTGAAGAGAACACACATGCAATGACACTGGTTGTTGTTACTAAAAAGAACACACATGCAATTACACTGGTGGATCCATAGGTGGATTGTGAAGAGAGCACACATGCAATGACACTGGTGGATCCATAGGTGGTATGTCAAAAGAACACACATGCAAAATGACTGGTTGTTGTTACTAAAAATAACACACATGCAATGACATTGGTGGATCCATGTGTGGTCTCTGTAGAGAACACGCATTTCAGTGACACTGGTGGATCCATATGTGGTATGTGAAAAGAACACACATGCCATGACTCTGGTTGTTGTTAGTGAAAAGAACACACATGCAATGACACTGGTGGATCCATAGGTGGTATCTGAGAAGAACACACATGCAAAATGACTCTGGTTGTTGTTACTAAAAAGAACACACATGCAATGACACTGGTGGATACATAGGTGGATTATGAAATGAACACACACGCAATGACACTGGTGGATCCATAGGTGGTATGTGAGAAGAACACACATTTCAATGACTCTGGTTGTTGTTAGTAAAAAGAACACACATGCAATGACACCGGTGGATCCATGTGTGGTCTCTAAAGAAAAAATCACATGCAATGACACTGGTTGTTGTTACTAAAAAGAACACACATGCAATGACACTGGTGGATCCATAGGTGGATTGTGAAGAGAGCACACATGCAATGACACTGGTGGATCCATAGGTGGTATGTGAAAATAACACACATGCGAAATGACTGGTTGTTGTTACTAAAAAGAACACACATGCAATGACACTGGTGGATCCATGTGTGGTCTCTGTAGAGAACATGCATTTCAATGACACTGGTGGATCCATATGTGGTATGTGAAAAGATACTACATGTAATGACTCTGGTTGTTGTTAGTGAAAAGAACACACATGCAATGACACGGGTGGATCCATAGGTGGTATGTGAGAAGAACACACACGCAAAATGACTATGGTTGTTGTTACTAAAAAGAACGCACATGCAATGACACTGGTGGATCCATAGGTGGATTATGACATGAAAACACATGCAATGACACTAGTGGATCCATAGGTGGTATGTGAGAAGAACACATATTTCAATGACTCTGGTTGTTGTTACTAAAAAGTACACACATGCAATGACACTGGTGGATCCATAGGTGGTATGTGAAGAGATCACACATGCAAAATGACTCTGGTTGTTGTTACTAAAAAGAACACAATGCAAAATGACACTGGTGGGATCCATGGGTGGATTGTGAAAAGAAAACACATTGAATGACATTGGTGGATCCATAGGTGGTATGTGAAAAGAACACACATGCAAAATGACTTTGGTTGTTGTTACTAAAAAGAACACACATGCAATGACACTGGTGGATCCATGGGTGGATTGTGAAAAGAGCACACATGCAATGGCACTTGTGGATCCATATGTGGTATGTGAAAAGAACAAACATGCAATGACTCTGGTTGTTGTTAGTGAAAAGAACACACATACAATGACACTGGTGGATCCGTAGGTGGTATGTGAGCAGAACACACAGTTCAATGACTCTGGTTGTTGTTACTAAAAAGAACACACATGCAATGACACTGGTGGATCCATAGGTGGTATGTGAAGAGACAACACGTGCAAAATGACTCTGGTAGTTGTTAGTGAAATGAACACACATGCAATGACACAGGTGGATTCATAGGTGGTATGTGAGAAAAGACACATTTCAATGACTCTGGTTGTTGTTACTAAAAAGAACACACATGCAATGACACTGGTGGATCCATAGGTGGTATTGAAGAGATCACACATGCAAAATGACTCTGGTTGTTGTTAGTAAAAAGAACACACATGCAATGACACTGGTGGATCCATGGGTGGATTGTGAAAATAATACACATTTCAATTACACTAGTGGATCCATAGGTGGATTGTGAAGACAACACACATGCAATGACACTAGTAGTTGTTACTAAAAAGAACACACATACAATGACACTGGTGGATCCATGGGTGGATTGTGAAAAGAGCACGCATGCAATGACACTGGTGGATCCATGGGTGGTAGTTGAAAATAATACACATTTCAATCACACTGGTGGATCCATAGGTGGTATGTGAAAAGAACACACATGCAAAGTGACTCTGGTTGTTACTTAAAAGAACACAGATGCAATGACACTGGTGGATCCATGGGTGGATTGTGAAAAGAGCACACATGCAATGACACTGGTGGATCCAGATGTGGTATGTGAAAAGAACACACATGCAATGACTCTGGTTGTTGTTAGTGAAAAGAACACACATGCAATGACACTGGTGGATCCATGTGTGGTCTCTGAAGAGACCACACATTTCAATGACTCTTGTTGTTGTTAGTAAAAAGAACACACATGCAATAACACTGGTGGATCCATGTGTGGTCTCTTAAGAGAGCACACATGCACTGACACTGGTTATTGTTACTAAAAAGAACACACATGCAATGACACTGGTGGATCCATAGGTCGATTGTGAAGAGAGCACACATGCAATGACACTGGTGGATCCATAGGTGGTATGTGAAAAGAACAAACATGCAAAATGGCTGGTTGTTGTTACTAAAAAGAACACACATGCAATGACACTGGTGGATCCATGTGTGGTGTCTGTAGAGAACACGCATTTCAATGACTCTTGTTGTTGTTAGTAAAAAGAACACACATGCAATGACACCGGTGGATCCATGTGTGGTCTCTAAAGAAAAAACACATGCAATGACACTGGTTGTTACTAAAAAGAACACACATGCAATGACACTGGTGGATCCATAGGTGGATTGTGAAGAGAGCGCACATGCAATTACACTGGTGGATCCATAGGTGGTATGTGAAAATAACACACATGCAAATTGACTGGTTGTTGTTACTAAAAAGAACACACATGCAATGACACTGGTGGATCCATGTGTGGTCTCTATAGAGAACATGCATTTCAAAGACACTAGTGGATCCATATGTGGTATGTGAAAAGATACTACATGTAATGACTCTGGTTGTTGTTAGTGAAAAGAACACACATGCAATGACACGGGTGGATCCATAGGTGGTATGTGAGAAGAACACACATGCAAAATGACTATGGTTGTTGTTACTAAAAAGAACGCACATGCAATGACACTGGTGGATCCATAGGTGGATTATGACATGAAAACACATGCAATGACACTAGTGGATCCATAGGTGGTATGTGAGAAGAACACACATTTCAATGACTCTGGTTGTTGTTACTAAAAAGTACACACATGCAATGACACTGGTGGATCCATAGGTGGTATGTGAAGAGATCACACATGCAAAATGACTCTGGTTGTTGTTACTAAAAAGAACACACATGCAAAATGACACTGGTGGATCCATAGGTGGTATGTGAGAAGAACACACATTTCAATGACACTGGTTGTTGTTACTAAAAAGAACACACATGCAATGACACTGGTTGATCCGTAGGTGGTATGTGAAGAGATCACACATGCAAAATGACTCTGGTTGTTGTTACTAAAAAGAACACGCATGCAATGACACTGGTGGATCCATATGTGGTATGTGAAAAGAACACACATGCAATGACTCTGGTTGTTGTTAGTGAAAAGAACACACATGCAATGACACTGGTGGATCCATGTGTGGTCTCTGAAGAGACCACACATTTCAATGACTCTTGTTGTTGTTACTAAAAAGAACACACATGCAATGACACTGGTGGATCCATGTGTGGTCTCTGTAGAGAACATGCATTTCAATGACACTGGTGGATCCATATGTGGTATGTGAAAAGATACTACATGTAATGACGCTGGTTGTTGTTAGTGAAAAGAACACACATGCAATGACACGGGTGGATCCATAGGTGGTATGTGAGAAGAACACACATGCAAAATGACTATGGTTGTTGTTACTAAAAAGAACACACATGCAATGACACTGGTGGATCCATAGGTGGATTATGACATGAAAACACATGCAATGACACTAGTGGATCCATAGGTGGTATGTGAGAAGAACACACATTTCAATGACTCTGGTTGTTGTTACTAAAAAGTACACACATGCAATGACACTGGTGGATCCATAGGTGGTATGTGAAGAGATCACACATGCAAAATGACTCTGGTTGTTGTTACTAAAAAGAACACACATGCAAAATGACACTGGTGGATCCATAGGTGGTATGTGAGAAGAGCACACATTTCAATGACACTGGTTGTTGTTACTAAAAATAACACACATGCAATGACACTGGTTGATCCATAGGTGGTATCTGAAGAGATCACACATGCAAAATGACTCTGGTTGTTGTTACTAAAAAGAACACGCATGCAATGACACTGGTGGATCCATGGGTGGATTGTGAAAATAATACACATTTCAATGACACTGGTGGATCCATGTGTGGTCTCTGAAGAGAACACACATGCAATGACACTGGTTGTTGTTACTAAAAAGAACACACATGCAATTACACTGGTGGATCCATAGGTGGATTGTGAAGAGAGCACACATGCAATGACACTGGTGGATCCATAGGTGGTATGTCAAAAGAACACACATGCAAAATGACTGGTTGTTGTTACTAAAAATAACACACATGCAATGACATTGGTGGATCCATGTGTGGTCTCTGTAGAGAACACGCATTTCAGTGACACTGGTGGATCCATATGTGGTATGTGAAAAGAACACACATGCCATGACTCTGGTTGTTGTTAGTGAAAAGAACACACATGCAATGACACTGGTGGATCCATAGGTGGTATCTGAGAAGAACACACATGCAAAATGACTCTGGTTGTTGTTACTAAAAAGAACACACATGCAATGACACTGGTGGATACATAGGTGGATTATGAAATGAACACACACGCAATGACACTGGTGGATCCATAGGTGGTATGTGAGAAGAACACACATTTCAATGACTCTGGTTGTTGTTAGTAAAAAGAACACACATGCAATGACACTGGTGGATCCATAGGTGGTATGTGAAGAGATCACACATGCAAAATGACTCTGGTTGTTGTTACTAAAAAGAACACACATGCAAAATGACACTGGTGGATCCATAGGTGGTATGTGAGAAGAACACACACGCAAAATGACTATGGTTGTTGTTACTAAAAAGAACGCACATGCAATGACACTAGTGGATCCATAGGTGGATTATGACATGAAAACACATGCAATGACACTAGTGGATCCATAGGTGGTATGTGAGAAGAACACACATTTCAATGACTCTGGTTGTTGTTACTAAAAAGTACACACATGCAATGACACTGGTGGATCCATAGGTGGTATGTGAAGAGATCACACATGCAAAATGACTCTGGTTGTTGTTACTAAAAAGAACACAATGGAAAATAACACTGGTGGGATCCATGGGTGGATTGTGGAAAGAAAACACATTGAATGACATTGGTGGATCCATAGGTGGTATGTGAAAAGAACACACATGCAAAATGACTTTGGTTGTTGTTACTAAAAAGAACACACATGCAATGACACTGGTGGATCCATGGGTGGATTGTGAAAAGAGCACACATGCAATGACACTTGTGGATCCATATGTGGTATGTGAAAAGAACAAACATGCAATGACTCTGGTTGTTGTTAGTGAAAAGAACACACATACAATGACACTGGTGGATCCATAGGTGGTATGTGAGCAGAACACACAGTTCAATGACTCTGGTTGTTGTTACTAAAAAGAACACGCATGCAATGACACTTGTGGATCCATATGTGGTATGTGAAAAGAACACACATGCAATGACTCTGGTTGTTGTTACGGTAAGAACACGCATGCAATGACACTGGTGGATCCATGTGTGGTCTCTGAAGAGACCACACATTTCAATGACTCTTGTTGTTGTTACTAAAAAGAACACACATGCAATGACACTGGTGGATCCATGTGTGGTCTCTGTAGAGAACATGCATTTCAATGACACTGGTGGATCCATATGTGGTATGTGAAAAGATACTACATGTAATGACTCTGGTTGTTGTTAGTGAAAAGAACACACATGCAATGACACGGGTGGATCCATAGGTGGTATGTAAGAAGAACACACATGCAAAATGACTATGGTTGTTGTTACTAAAAAGAACGCACATGCAATGACACTGGTGGATCCATTGGTGGATTATGACATGAAAACACATGCAATGACACTAGTGGATCCATAGGTGGTATGTGAGAAGAACACACATTTCAATGACTCTGGTTGTTGTTACTAAAAAGTACACACATGCAATGACACTGGTGGATCCATAGGTGGTATGTGAAGAGATCACACATGCAAAATGACTCTGGTTGTTGTTACTAAAAATTACACACATGCAAAATGACACTGGTGGATCCATAGGTGGTATGTGAGAAGAACACACATTTCAATGACACTGGTTGTTGTTACTAAAAAGAACACACATGCAATGACACTGGTTGATCCATAGGTGGTATGTGAAGAGATCACACATGCAAAATGACTCTGGTTGTTGTTACTAAAAAGAACACGCATGCAATGACACTGGTGGATCCATGGGTGGATTGTGAAAATAATACACATTTCAATGACACTGGTGGATCCATGTGTGGTCTCTGAAGAGAACACACATGCAATGACACTGGTTGTTGTTACTAAAAAGAACACACATGCAATTACACTGGTGGATCCATAGGTGGATTGTGAAGAGAGCACACATGCAATGACACTGGTGGATCCATAGGTGGTATGTCAAAAGAACACACATGCAAAATGACTGGTTGTTGTTACTAAAAATAACACACATGCAATGACATTGGTGGATCCATGTGTGGTCTCTGTAGAGAACACGCATTTCAGTGACACTGGTGGATCCATATGTGGTATGTGAAAAGAACACACATGCCATGACTCTGGTTGTTGTTAGTGAAAAGAACACACATGCAATGACACTGGTGGATCCATAGGTGGTATCTGAGAAGAACACACATGCAAAATGACTCTGGTTGTTGTTACTAAAAAGAACACACATGCAATGACACTGGTGGATCCATAGGTGGATTATGAAATGAACACACACGCAATGACACTGGTGGATCCATAGGTGGTATGTGAGAAGAACACACATTTCAATGACTCTGGTTGTTGTTACTAAAAAGAACACACATGCAATGACACTGGTGGATCCATGGGTGGATTGTGAAAAGAGCACACATGCAATGACACTTGTGGATCCATATGTGGTATGTGAAAAGAACAAACATGCAATGACTCTGGTTGTTGTTAGTGAAAAGAACACACATACAATGACACTGGTGGATCCATAGGTGGTATGTGAGCAGAACACACAGTTCAATGACTCTGGTTGTTGTTACTAAAAAGAACACGCATGCAATGACACTGGTGGATCCATATGTGGTATGTGAAAAGAACACACATGCAATGACTCTGGTTGTTGTTACGGAAAGAACACGCATGCAATGACACTGGTGGATCCATGTGTGGTCTCTGAAGAGACCACACATTTCAATGACTCTTGTTGTTGTTACTAAAAAGAACACACATGCAATGACACTGGTGGATCCATGTGTGGTCTCTGTAGAGAACATGCATTTCAATGACACTGGTGGATCCATATGTGGTATGTGAAAAGATACTACATGTAATGACTCTGGTTGTTGTTAGTGAAAAGAACACACATGCAATGACACGGGTGGATCCATAGGTGGTATGTGAGAAGAACACACATGCAAAATGACTATGGTTGTTGTTACTAAAAAGAACGCACATGCAATGACACTGGTGGATCCATAGGTGGATTATGACATGAAAACACATGCAATGACACTAGTGGATCCATAGGTGGTATGTGAGAAGAACACACATTTCAATGACTCTGGTTGTTGTTACTAAAAAGTAAACACATGCAATGACACTGGTGGATCCATAGGTGGTATGTGAAGAGATCACACATGCAAAATGACTCTGGTTGTTGTTACTAAAAATTACACACATGCAAAATGACACTGGTGGATCCATAGGTGGTATGTGAGAAGAACACACATTTCAATGACACTGGTTGTTGTTACTAAAAAGTACACACATGCAATGACACTGGTGGATCCATAGGTGGTATGTGTAGAGATCACACATGCAAAATGACTCTGGTTGTTGTTACTAAAAAGAACACAATGGAAAATAACACTGGTGGGATCCATGGGTGGATTGTGGAAAGAAAACACATTGAATGACATTGGTGGATCCATAGGTGGTATGTGAAAAGAACACACATGCAAAATGACTTTGGTTGTTGTTACTAAAAAGAACACACATGCAATGACACTGGTGGATCCATGGGTGGATTGTGAAAAGAGCACACATGCAATGACACTTGTGGATCCATATGTGGTATGTGAAAAGAACAAACATGCAATGACTCTGGTTGTTGTTAGTGAAAAGAACACACATACAATGACACTGGTGGATCCATAGGTGGTATGTGAGCAGAACACACAGTTCAATGACTCTGGTTGTTGTTACTAAAAAGAACACGCATGCAATGACACTTGTGGATCCATATGTGGTATGTGAAAAGAACACACATGCAATGACTCTGGTTGTTGTTACGGAAAGAACACGCATGCAATGACACTGGTGGATCCATGTGTGGTCTCTGAAGAGACCACACATTTCAATGACTCTTGTTGTTGTTACTAAAAAGAACACACATGCAATGACACTGGTGGATCCATGTGTGGTCTCTGTAGAGAACATGCATTTCAATGACACTGGTGGATCCATATGTGGTATGTGAAAAGATACTACATGTAATGACTCTGGTTGTTGTTAGTGAAAAGAACACACATGCAATGACACGGGTGGATCCATAGGTGGTATGTAAGAAGAACACACATGCAAAATGACTATGGTTGTTGTTACTAAAAAGAACGCACATGCAATGACACTGGTGGATCCATAGGTGGATTATGACATGAAAACACATGCAATGACACTAGTGGATCCATAGGTGGTATGTGAGAAGAACACACATTTCAATGACTCTGGTTGTTGTTACTAAAAAGTACACACATGCAATGACACTGGTGGATCCATAGGTGGTATGTGAAGAGATCACACATGCAAAATGACTCTGGTTGTTGTTACTAAAAATTACACACATGCAAAATGACATTGGTGGATCCATAGGTGGTATGTGAGAAGAACACACATTTCAATGACACTGGTTGTTGTTACTAAAAAGAACACACATGCAATGACACTGGTTGATCCATAGGTGGTATGTGAAGAGATCACACATGCAAAATGACTCTGGTTGTTGTTACTAAAAAGAACACGCATGCAATGACACTGGTGGATCCATGGGTGGATTGTGAAAATAATACACATTTCAATGACACTGGTGGATCCATGTGTGGTCTCTGAAGAGAACACACATGCAATGACACTGGTTGTTGTTACTAAAAAGAACACACATGCAATTACACTGGTGGATCCATAGGTGGATTGTGAAGAGAGCACACATGCAATGACACTGGTGGATCCATAGGTGGTATGTCAAAAGAACACACATGCAAAATGACTGGTTGTTGTTACTAAAAATAACACACATGCAATGACATTGGTGGATCCATGTGTGGTCTCTGTAGAGAACACGCATTTCAGTGACACTGGTGGATCCATATGTGGTATGTGAAAAGAACACACATGCCATGACTCTGGTTGTTGTTAGTGAAAAGAACACACATGCAATGACACTGGTGGATCCATAGGTGGTATCTGAGAAGAACACACATGCAAAATGACTCTGGTTGTTGTTACTAAAAAGAACACACATGCAATGACACTGGTGGATCCATAGGTGGATTATGAAATGAACACACACGCAATGACACTGGTGGATCCATAGGTGGTATGTGAGAAGAACACACATTTCAATGACTCTGGTTGTTGGTACTAAAAAGAACACACATGCAATGACACTGGTGGATCCATGGGTGGATTGTGAAAAGAGCACACATGCAATGACACTTGTGGATCCATATGTGGTATGTGAAAAGAACAAACATGCAATGACTCTGGTTGTTGTTAGTGAAAAGAACACACATACAATGACACTGGTGGATCCATAGGTGGTATGTGAGCAGAACACACAGTTCAATGACTCTGGTTGTTGTTACTAAAAAGAACACGCATGCAATGACACTGGTGGATCCATATGTGGTATGTGAAAAGAACACACATGCAATGACTCTGGTTGTTGTTACGGAAAGAACACGCATGCAATGACACTGGTGGATCCATGTGTGGTCTCTGAAGAGACCACACATTTCAATGACTCTTGTTGTTGTTACTAAAAAGAACACACATGCAATGACACTGGTGGATCCATGTGTGGTTTCTGTAGAGAACATGCATTTCAATGACACTGGTGGATCCATATGTGGTATGTGAAAAGATACTACATGTAATGACTCTGGTTGTTGTTAGTAAAAAGAACACACATGCAATGACACGGGTGGATCCATAGGTGGTATGTGAGAAGAACACACATGCAAAATGACTATGGTTGTTGTTACTAAAAAGAACGCATATGCAATGACACTGGTGGATCCATAGGTGGATTATGACATGAAAACACATGCAATGACACTAGTGGATCCATAGGTGGTATGTGAGAAGAACACACATTTCAATGACTCTGGTTGTTGTTACTAAAAAGTACACACATGCAATGACACTGGTGGATCCATAGGTGGTATGTGAAGAGATCACACATGCAAAATGACTCTGGTTGTTGTTACTAAAAATTACACACATGCAAAATGACACTGGTGGATCCATAGGTGGTATGTGAGAAGAACACAAATTTCAATGACACTGGTTGTTGTTACTAAAAAGAACACACATGCAATGACACTGGTTGATCCATAGGTGGTATGTGAAGAGATCACACATGCAAAATGACTCTGGTTGTTGTTACTAAAAAGAACACGCATGCAATGACACTGGTGGATCCATGGGTGGATTGTGAAAATAATACACATTTCAATGACACTGGTGGATCCATGTGTGGTCTCTGAAGAGAACACACATGTAATGACACTGGTTGTTGTTACTAAAAAGAACACACATGCAATTACACTGGTGGATCCATAGGTGGATTGTGAAGAGAGCACACATGCAATGACACTGGTGGATCCATAGGTGGTATGTCAAAAGAACACACATGCAAAATGACTGGTTGTTGTTACTAAAAATAACACACATGCAATGACATTGGTGGATCCATGTGTGGTCTCTGTAGAGAACACGCATTTCAGTGACACTGGTGGATCCATATGTGGTATGTGAAAAGAACACACATGCCATGACTCTGGTTGTTGTTAGTGAAAAGAACACACATGCAATGACACTGGTGGATCCATAGGTGGTATCTGAGAAGAACACACATGCAAAATGACTCTGGTTGTTACTAAAAAGAACACACATGCAATGACACTGGTGGATCCATAGGTGGATTATGAAATGAACACACACGCAATGACACTGGTGGATCCATAGGTGGTATGTGAGAAGAACACACATTTCAATGACTCTGGTTGTTGGTACTAAAAAGAACACACATGCAATGACACTGGTGGATCCATGGGTGGATTGTGAAAAGAGCACACATGCAATGACACTTGTGGATCCATATGTGGTATGTGAAAAGAACAAACATGCAATGACTCTGGTTGTTGTTAGTGAAAAGAACACACATACAATGACACTGGTGGATCCATAGGTGGTATGTGAGCAGAACACACAGTTCAATGACTCTGGTTGTTGTTACTAAAAAGAACACGCATGCAATGACACTGGTGGATCCATATGTGGTATGTGAAAAGAACACACATGCAATGACTCTGGTTGTTGTTACGGAAAGAACACGCATGCAATGACACTGGTGGATCCATGTGTGGTCTCTGAAGAGACCACACATTTCAATGACTCTTGTTGTTGTTACTAAAAAGAACACACATGCAATGACACTGGTGGATCCATGTGTGGTCTCTGTAGAGAACATGCATTTCAATGACACTGGTGGATCCATATGTGGTATGTGAAAAGATACTACATGTAATGACTCTGGTTGTTGTTAGTGAAAAGAACACACATGCAATGACACGGGTGGATCCATAGGTGGTATGTGAGAAGAACACACATGCAAAATGACTATGGTTGTTGTTACTAAAAAGAACGCATATGCAATGACACTGGTGGATCCATAGGTGGATTATGACATGAAAACACATGCAATGACACTAGTGGATCCATAGGTGGTATGTGAGAAGAACACACATTTCAATGACTCTGGTTGTTGTTACTAAAAAGTACACACATGCAATGACACTGGTGGATCCATAGGTGGTATGTGAAGAGATCACACATGCAAAATGACTCTGGTTGTTGTTACTAAAAATTACACACATGCAAAATGACACTGGTGGATCCATAGGTGGTATGTGAGAAGAACACACATTTCAATGACACTGGTTGTTGTTACTAAAAAGAACACACATGCAATGACACTGGTTGATCCATAGGTGGTATGTGAAGAGATCACACATGCAAAATGACTCTGGTTGTTGTTACTAAAAAGAACACGCATGCAATGACACTGGTGGATCCATGGGTGGATTGTGAAAATAATACACATTTCAATGACACTGGTGGATCCATCTGTGGTCTCTGAAGAGAACACACATGCAATGACACTGGTTGTTGTTACTAAAAAGAACACACATGCAATTACACTGGTGGATCCATAGGTGGATTGTGAAGAGAGCACACATGCAATGACACTGGTGGATCCATAGGTGGTATGTCAAAAGAACACACATGCAAAATGACTGGTTGTTGTTACTAAAAATAACAAACATGCAATGACATTGGTGGATCCATGTGTGGTCTCTGTAGAGAACACGCATTTCAGTGACACTGGTGGATCCATATGTGGTATGTGAAAAGAACACACATGCCATGACTCTGGTTGTTGTTAGTGAAAAGAACACACATGCAATGACACTGGTGGATCCATAGGTGGTATCTAAGAAGAACACACATGCAAAATGACTCTGGTTGTTGTTACTAAAAAGAACACACATGCAATGACACTGGTGGATCCATAGGTGGATTATGAAATGAACACACACGCAATGACACTGGTGGATCCATAGGTGGTATGTGAGAAGAACACACATTTCAATGACTCTGGTTGTTGTTAGTAAAAAGAACACACATACAATGACACTGGTGGATCCATAGGTGGTATGTGAAGAGATCACACATGCAAAATGACTCTGGTTGTTGTTACTAAAAAGAACACACATGCAAAATGACACTGGTGGATCCATAGGTGGTATGTGAGAAGAACACACACGCAAAATGACTATGGTTGTTGTTACTAAAAAGAACGCACATGCAATGACACTAGTGGATCCATAGGTGGATTATGACATGAAAACACATGCAATGACACTAGTGGATCCATAGGTGGTATGTGAGAAGAACACACATTTCAATGACTCTGGTTGTTGTTACTAAAAAGTACACACATGCAATGACACTGGTGGATCCATAGGTGGTATGTGAAGAGATCACACATGCAAAATGACTCTGGTTGTTGTTACTAAAAAGAACACAATGCAAAATGACACTGGTGGGATCCATGGGTGGATTGTGGAAAGAAAACACATTGAATGACATTGGTGGATCCATAGGTGGTATGTGAAAAGAACACACATGCAAAATTACTTTGGTTGTTGTTACTAAAAAGAACACACATGCAATGACACTGGTGGATCCATGGGTGGATTGTGAAAAGAGCACACATGCAATGACACTTGTGGATCCATATGTGGTATGTTAAAAGAACAAACATGCAATGACTCTGGTTGTTGTTAGTGAAAAGAACACACATACAATGACACTGGTGGATCCATAGGTGGTATGTGAGCAGAACACACAGTTCAATGACTCTGGTTGTTGTTACTAAAAAGAACACACATGCAATGACACTGGTGGATCCATAGGTGGTATGTGAAGAGAGAACACGTGCAAAATGACTCTGGTAGTTGTTAGTGAAATGAACACACATGCAATGACACTGGTGGATTCATAGGTGGTATGTGAGAAAAGACACATTTCAATGACGGTGGTTGCTACTAAAAAGAACACACATGCAATGACACTGGTGGATCCATAGGTGGTATGTGAAGAGATCACACATGCAAAATGACTCTGGTTGTTGTTACTAAAAAGAACACACATGCAATGACACTGGTGGATCCATGGGTGGATTGTGAAAATAATACACATTTCAATTACACTAGTGGATCCATAGGTGGATTGTGAAGACAACACACATGCAACGACACTAGTAGTTGTTACTAAAAAGAACACACATACAATGACACTGGTGGATCCATGGGTGGATTGTGAAAAGAGCACGCATGCAATGACACTGGTGGATCCATGGGTGGTAGTTGAAAATAATACACATTTCAATCACACTGGTGGATCCATAGGTGGTATGTGAAAAGAACACACATGCAAAATGACTCTGGTTGTTGTTACTTAAAAGAACTCACATGCAATGACATTGGTGGATCCATGGGTGGATTGTGAAAAGAGCACACATGCAATGACACTGGTGGATCCAGATGTGGTATGTGAAAAGAACACACATGCAATGACTCTGGTTGTTGTTAGTGAAAAGAACACACATGAATGACACTGGTGGATCCATGTGTGGTCTCTGAAGAGACCACACATTTCAATGACTCTTGTTGTTGTTAGTAAAAAGAACACACATGTAATGACACTGGTGGATCCATGTGTGGTCTCTGAAGAGAACACACATGCAATGACACTGGTTGTTGTTACTAAAAAAACAATGACACTAGTGGATCCATAGTTGGACTGTGAAGAGAACACACATGCAATGACACTGGTGGATCCATAGGTGGTATGTGAAAAGAACAAATATGCAAAATGACTCTTGGATCCATGTGTGGTCCCTGAAGAGAACACACATGCAATGACACTGGTTGTTGTTACTAGAAAGAACACACATGCAATGACACTGGTGGATCCATAGGTGGATTGTGAATAGAGCACACATGCAATGACACTAGTGGATCCATAGGTGGTATGTGAAAAGAACACACATACAAAATGACTGGTTGTTGTTACTAAAAAAGAACACACATGCAATGACACTGTTGGATCCATGTGTGGTCTCTGTAGAGAACACACATTTCAATGACTCTTGTTGTTGTTAGTAAAAAGAACACACATGCAATGATACTGGTGGATCCATGTGTGATCTCTAAAGAGAAAACACATACAATGACACTACTTGTTGTTACTAAAAAGAACACACATGCAATGACACTGGTGGATCCATAGGTGGATTGTGAAGAGAGCACACATGCAATGACACTGGTGGATCCATAGGTGGTATGTCAAAAGAACACACATGCAAAATGACTGGTTGTTGTTACTAAAAATAACACAAATGCAATGACATTGGTGGATCCATGTGTGGTCTCTGTAGAGAACACGCATTTCAGTGACACTGGTGGATCAATATGTGGTATGTGAAAAGAACACACATGCCGTGACTCTGGTTGTTGTTAGTGAAAAGAACACACATGCAATGACACTAGTGGATCCATAGGTGGATTATGACATGAAAACACATGCAATGACACTAGTGGATCCATAGGTGGTATGTGAGAACACAAATTTCAATGACTCTGGTAGTTGTTACTAAAAAGTACACACATGCAATGACACTGGTGGATCCATAGGTGGTATGTGAAGAGATCACACATGCAAAATGACTCTGGTTGTTGTTACTAAAAAGAACACAATGCAAAATGACACTGGTGGGATCCATGGGTGGATTGTGGAAAGAAAACACATTGAATGACATTGGTGGATCCATAGGTGGTATGTGAAAAGAACACACATGCAAAATGACTTTGGTTGTTGTTACTAAAAAGAACACACATGCAATGACACTGGTGGATCCATGGGTGGATTGTGAAAAGAGCACACATGCAATGACACTTGTGGATCCATATGTGGTATGTGAAAAGAACAAACATGAAATGACTCTGGTTGTTGTTAGTGAATAGAACACACATACAATGACACTGGTGGATCCATAGGTGGTATGTGAGCAGAACACACAGTTCAATGACTCTGGTTGTTGTTACTAAAAAGAACACACATGCAATGACACTGGTGGATCCATAGGTGGTATGTGAAGAGACAACACGTGCAAAATGACTCTGGTAGTTGTTAGTGAAATGACCACACATGCAATGACACTGGTGGATTCATAGGTGGTATGTGAGAAAAGACACATTTCAATGACTCAGGTGGTTGCTACTAAAAAGAACACACATGCAATGACACTGGTGGATCCATAGGTGGTATGTGAAGAGATCACACATGCAAAATGACTCTGGTTGTTGTTACTAAAAAGAACACACATGCAATGACACTGGTGGATCCATGGGTGGATTGTGAAAATAATACACATTTCAATTACACTAGTGGATCCATAGGTGGATTGTGAAGACAACACACATGCAATGACACTAGTAGTTGTTACTAAAAAGAACACACATACAATGACACTGGTGGATCCATGGGTGGATTGTGAAAAGAGCACGCATGCAATGACACTGGTGGATCCATGGGTGGTAGTTGAAAATAATACACATTTCAATCACACTGGTGGATCCATAGGTGGTATGTGAAAAGAACACACATGCAAAATGACTCTGGTTGTTGTTACTTAAAAGAACACACATGCAATGACATTGGTGGATCCATGGGTGGATTGTGAAAAGAGCACACATGCAATGACACTGGTGGATCCAGATGTGGTATGTGAAAAGAACACACATGCAATGACTCTGGTTGTTGTTAGTGAAAAGAACACACATGCAATGACACTGGTGGATCCATGTGTGGTCTCTGAAGAGACCACACATTTCAATGACTCTTGTTGTTGTTAGTAAAAAGAACACACATGTAATGACACTGGTGGATCCAGGTGTAGTCTCTGAAGAGAACACACATGCAATGACACTGGTTGTTGTTACTAAAAAAACAATGACACTAGTGGATCCATAGTTGGACTGTGAAGAGAACACACATGCAATGACACTGGTGGATCCATAGGTGGTATGTGAAAAGAACAAATATGCAAAATGACTCTTGGATCCATGTGTGGTCCCTGAAGAGAACACACATGCAATGACACTGGTTGTTGTTACTAAAAAGAACACACATGCAATGACACTGGTGGATCCATAGGTGGATTGTGAATAGAGCACACATGCAATGACACTAGTGGATCCATAGGTGGTATGTGAAAAGAACACACATACAAAATGACTGGTTGTTGTTACTAAAAAAGAACACACATGCAATGACACTGTTGGATCCATGTGTGGTCTCTGTAGAGAACACACATTTCAATGACTCTTGTTGTTGTTAGTAAAAAGAACACACATGCAATGATACTGGTGGATCCATGTGTGATCTCTAAAGAGAAAACACATACAATGACACTACTTGTTGTTACTAAAAAGAACACACATGCAATGACACTGGTGGATCCATAGGTGGATTGTGAAGAGAGCACACATGCAATGACACTGGTGGATCCATAGGTGGTATGTCAAAAGAACACACATGCCAAATGACTGGTTGTTGTTACTAAAAATAACACACATGCAATGACATTGGTGGATCCATGTGTGGTCTCTGTAGAGAACACGCATTTCAGTGACACTGGTGGATCAATATGTGGTATGTGAAAAGAACACACATGCCGTGACTCTGGTTGTTGTTAGTGAAAAGAACACACATGCAATGACACTAGTGGATCCATAGGTGTATTATGACATGAAAACACATGCAATGACACTAGTGGATCCATAGGTGGTATGTGAGAAGAACACACATTTCAATGACTCTGGTTGTTGTTACTAAAAAGTACACACATGCAATGACACTGGTGGATCCATAGGTGGTATGTGAAGAGATCACACATGCAAAATGACTCTGGTTGTTGTTACTAAAAAGAACACAATGCAAAATGACACTGGTGGGATCCATGGGTGGATTGTGGAAAGAAAACACATTGAATGACATTGGTGGATCCATAGGTGGTATGTGAAAAGAACACACATGCAAAATGACTTTGGTTGTTGTTACTAAAAAGAACACACATGCAATGACACTGGTGGATCCATGGGTGGATTGTGAAAAGAGCACACATGCAATGACACTTGTGGATCCATATGTGGTATGTGAAAAGAACAAACATGAAATGACTCTGGTTGTTGTTAGTGAATAGAACACACATACAATGACACTGGTGGATCCATAGGTGGTATGTGAGCAGAACACACAGTTCAATGACTCTGGTTGTTGTTACTAAAAAGAACACACATGCAATGACACTGGTGGATCCATAGGTGGTATGTGAAGAGACAACACGTGCAAAATGACTCTGGTAGTTGTTAGTGAAATGAACACACATGCAATGACACTGGTGGATTCATAGGTGGTATGTGAGAAAAGACACATTTCAATGACTCAGGTGGTTGCTACTAAAAAGAACACACATGCAATGACACTGGTGGATCCATAGGTGGTATGTGAAGAGATCACACATGCAAAATGACTCTGGTTGTTGTTACTAAAAAGAACACACATGCAATGACACTGGTGGATCCATGGGTGGATTGTGAAAATAATACACATTTCAATTACACTAGTGGATCCATAGGTGGATTGTGAAGACAACACACATGCAATGACACTAGTAGTTGTTACTAAAAAGAACACACATACAATGACACTGGTGGATCCATGGGTGGATTGTGAAAAGAGCACGCATGCAATGACACTGGTGGATCCATGGGTGGTAGTTGAAAATAATACACATTTCAATCACACTGGTGGATCCATAGGTGGTATGTGAAAAGAACACACATGCAAAATGACTCTGGTTGTTGTTACTTAAAAGAACACACATGCAATGACATTGGTGGATCCATGGGTGGATTGTGAAAAGAGCACACATGCAATGACACTGGTGGATCCAGATGTGGTATGTGAAAAGAACTCACATGTAATGACTCTGGTTGTTGTTAGTGAAAAGAACACTCATGCAATGACACTGGTGGATCCATGTGTGGTCTCTGAAGAGACCACACATTTCAATGACTCTTGTTGTTGTTAGTAAAAATAACACACATGTAATGACACTGGTGGATCCATGTGTGGTCTCTGAAGAGAACACACATGCAATGACACTGGTTGTTGTTACTAAAAAAACAATGACACTAGTGGATCCATAGTTGGACTGTGAAGAGAACACACATGCAATGACACTGGTGGATCCATAGGTGGTATGTGAAAAGAACAAATATGCAAAATGACTCTTGGATCCATGTGTGGTCCCTGAAGAGAACACACATGCAATGACACTGGTTGTTGTTACTAAAAAGAACACACATGCAATGACACTGGTGGATCCATAGGTGGATTGTGAATAGAGCACACATGCAATGACACTAGTGGATCCATAGGTGGTATGTGAAAAGAACACAAATACAAAATGACTGGTTGTTGTTACTAAAAAAGAACACACATGCAATGACACTGTTGGATCCATGTGTGGTCTCTGTAGAGAACACACATTTCAATGACTCTTGTTGTTGTTAGTAAAAAGAACACACATGCAATGATACTGGTGGATCCATGTGTGATCTCTAAAGAGAAAACACATACAATGACACTACTTGTTGTTACTAAAAAGAACACACATGCAATGACACTGGTGGATCCATAGGTGGATTGTGAAGAGAGCACACATGCAATGACACTGGTGGATCCATAGGTGGTATGTCAAAAGAACACACATGCAAAATGACTGGTTGTTGTTACTAAAAATAACACACATGCAATGACATTGGTGGATCCATGTGTGGTCTCTGTAGAGAACACGCATTTCAGTGACACTGGTGGATCAATATGTGGTATGTGAAAAGAACACACATGCCGTGACTCTGGTTGTTGTTAGTGAAAAGAACACACATGCAATGACACTAGTGGATCCATAGGTGGATTATGACATGAAAACACATGCAATGACACTAGTGGATCCATAGGTGGTATGTGAGAAGAACACACATTTCAATGACTCTGGTTGTTGTTACTAAAAAGTACACACATGCAATGACACTGGTGGATCCATAGGTGGTATGTGAAGAGATCACACATGCAAAATGACTCTGGTTGTTGTTACTAAAAAGAACACAATGCAAAATGACACTGGTGGGATCCATGGGTGGATTGTGGAAAGAAAACACATTGAATGACATTGGTGGATCCATAGGTGGTATGTGAAAAGAACACACATGCAAAATGACTTTGGTTGTTGTTACTAAAAAGAACACACATGCAATGACACTGGTGGATCCATGGGTGGATTGTGAAAAGAGCACACATGCAATGACACTTGTGGATCCATATGTGGTATGTGAAAAGAACAAACATGAAATGACTCTGGTTGTTGTTAGTGAATAGAACACACATACAATGACACTGGTGGATCCATAGGTGGTATGTGAGCAGAACACACAGTTCAATGACTCTGGTTGTTGTTACTAAAAAGAACACACATGCAATGACACTGGTGGATCCATAGGTGGTATGTGAAGAGACAACACGTGCAAAATGACTCTGGTAGTTGTTAGTGAAATGAACACACATGCAATGACACTGGTGGATTCATAGGTGGTATGTGAGAAAAGACACATTTCAATGACTCAGGTGGTTGCTACTAAAAAGAACACACATGCAATGACACTGGTGGATCCATAGGTGGTATGTGAAGAGATCACACATGCAAAATGACTCTGGTTGTTGTTACTAAAAAGAACACACATGCAATGACACTGGTGGATCCATGGGTGGATTGTGAAAATAATACACATTTCAATTACACTAGTGGATCCATAGGTGGATTGTGAAGACAACACACATGCAATGACACTAGTAGTTGTTACTAAAAAGAACACACATACAATGACACTGGTGGATCCATGGGTGGATTGTGAAAAGAGCACGCATGCAATGACACTGGTGGATCCATGGGTGGTAGTTGAAAATAATACACATTTCAATCACACTGGTGGATCCATAGGTGGTATGTGAAAAGAACACACATGCAAAATGACTCTGGTTGTTGTTACTTAAAAGAACACACATGCAATGACATTGGTGGATCCATGGGTGGATTGTGAAAAGAGCACACATGCAATGACACTGGTGGATCCAGATGTGGTATGTGAAAAGAACACACATGCAATGACTCTGGTTGTTGTTAGTGAAAAGAACACACATGCAATGACACTGGTGGATCCATGTGTGGTCTCTGAAGAGACCACACATTTCAATAACTCTTGTTGTTGTTAGTAAAAAGAACACACATGTAATGACACTGGTGGATCCATGTGTGGTCTCTGAAGAGAACACACATGCAATGACACTGGTTGTTGTTACTAAAAAACAATGACACTAGTGGATCCATAGTTAGACTGTGAAGAGAACACACATGCAATGACACTGGTGGATCCATAGGTGGTATGTGAAAAGAACAAATATGCAAAATGACTTTTGGATCCATGTGTGGTCCCTGAAGAGAACACACATGCAATGACACTGGTTGTTGTTACTAAAAAGAACACACATGCAATGACACTGGTGGATCCATAGGTGGATTGTGAATAGAGCACACATGCAATGACACTAGTGGATCCATAGGTGGTATGTGAAAAGAACACACATACAAAATGACTGGTTGTTGTTACTAAAAAGAACACACATGCAATGACACTGTTGGATCCATGTGTGGTCTCTGTAGAGAACACACATTTCAATGACTCTTGTTGTTGTTAGTAAAAAGAACACACATGCAATGATACTGGTGGATCCATGTGTGATCTCTAAAGAGAAAACACATACAATGACACTACTTGTTGTTACTAAAAAGAACACACATGCAATGACACTGGTGGATCCATAGGTGGATTGTGAAGAGAGCACACATGCAATGACACTGGTGGATCCATAGGTGGTATGTCAAAAGAACACACATGCAAAATGACTGGTTGTTGTTACTAAAAATAACACACATGCAATGACATTGGTGGATCCATGTGTGGTCTCTGTAGAGAACACGCATTTCAGTGACACTGGTGGATCCATATGTGGTATGTGAAAAGAACACACATGCCATGACTCTGGTTGTTGTTAGTGAAAAGAACACACATGCAATGACACTGGTGGATCCATAGGTGGTATCTGAGAAGAACACACATGCAAAATGACTCTGGTTGTTGTTACTAAAAAGAACACACATGCAATGACACTGGTGGATCCATAGGTGGATTATGAAATGAACACACACGCAATGACACTGGTGGATCCATAGGTGGTATGTGAGAAGAACACACATTTCAATGACTCTGGTTGTTGTTACTAAAAAGAACACACATGCAATGACACTGGTGGATCCATATGTGGTATGTGAAGACATCACACATGCAAAATGACTCTGGTTGTTGTTACTAAAAAGAACACACATGCAAAATGACACTGGTGGGATCCATGGGTGGATTCTGAAAAGAAAACACATTTCAATGACACTAGTGGATCCATAGGTGGTATGTGAAAAGAACACACATGCAAAATGACTCTGGTTGTTGTTACTAAAAAGAACACACATGCAATGACACTGGTGGATCCATGGGTGGATTGTGAAAAGAGCACACATACAATGACACTGGTGGATCCATATGTGGTATGTGAAAAGAACACACATGCAATGACTCTGGTTGTTGTTAGTGAAAAGAACACACATGCAATGACACTGGTGGATCCATAGGTGGTATGTGAGAATAACACACATTTCAATGACTCTGGTTGTTGTTACTAAAATGAACACACATGCAATGACACTTGTGGATCCATAGGTGGTATGTGAAGACATCACACATACAAAATGACTCTGGTAGTTGTTAGTGAATTGAACACACATGCAATGACACTGGTGGATTCATAGGTGGTATGTGAGAAGAACACACATTTCAATGACTCTGGTTGTAGTTACTAAAAAGAACACACATGCAATCACACTGGTGGATCCATAGGTGGTATGTGAAGAGATCACACATGCAAAATGACTCTGGTTGTTGTTACTAAAAAGAACACACATGCAATGACACTGGTGGATCCACGGGTGGATTGTGAAAATAATACACATTTCAATGACACTGGTGGATCCATAGGTGGATTGTGAAGAGAACACACATGCAATGACACTGGTTGTTGTTACTAAAAAGAACACACATGCAATGACACTGGTGGATCCATGGGTGGATTGTGAAAAGAGCACACATGCAATGACACTGGTGGATCCATGGGTGGTAGTTGAAAATAATACACATTTCAATGACACTTTTGGATCCATAGGTGGTATGTGAAAAGAACACACATGCAAAGTGACTCTGGTTGTTACTTAAAAGAACACAGACGCAATGACACTGGTGGATCCATGGGTGGATTGTGAAAAGAGCACACATGCAATGACACTGGTGGATCCATATGTGATATGTGAAAATAACACACATGCATTGACTCTGGTTGTTGTTAGTGAAAAGAACACACATGCAATGACACTGGTGGATCCATGTGTGGTCTCTAAAGAGAGCACACATTTCAATGACTCTTGTTGCTGTTAGTAAAAGAACACACATGCAATGACACCACATGCACTGACACTGGTTATTGTTACTAAAAAGAACACACATGCAATGACACTGGTGGATCCATAGGTCGATTGTGAAGAGAGCACACATGCAATGACACTGGTGGATCCATAGGTGGTATGTGAAAAGAACAAACATGCAAAATGGCTGGTTGTTGTTACTAAAAAGAACACACATGCAATGACACTGGTGGATCCATGTGTGGTCTCTGTAGAGAACACGCATTTCAATGACTCTTGTTGTTGTTAGTAAAAAGAACACACACGCAGTGACACCGGTGGATACATGTGTGGTATCTGAAGAAAAAACACATGCAATGACACTGGTTGTTGTTACTAAAAAGAACACACATGCAATGAGACTGGTGGATCCATAGGTGGATTGTGAAGAGAGCACACATGCAATGACACTGGTGGATCCATAGGTGGTATGTGAAAATAACACACATGCAAAATGACTGGTTGTTGTTACTAAAAAGAACACACATGCAATGACACTGGTGGATCCATGTGTGGTCTCTGTAGAGAACATGCATTTTAATGACACTGGTGGAGCCATATGTGGTATGTGAAAAGATACTACATGTAATGACTCTGGTTGTTATTAGTGAAAAGAACACACATGCAATGACACGGGTGGATCCATAGGTGGTATGTGAGAAGAACACACATGCAAAATGACTATGGTTGTTGTTACTAAAAAGAACGCACATGCAATGACACTGGTGGATCCATAGGTGGATTATGACATGAAAACACATGCAATGACACTAGTGGATCCATAGGTGGTATGTGAGAAGAACACACATTTCAATGACTCTGGTTGTTGTTACTAAAAAGTACACACATGCAATGACACTGGTGGATCCATAGGTGGTATGTGAAGAGACAACACGTGCAAAATGACTCTGGTAGTTGTTAGTGAAATGAACACACATGCAATGACACTGGTGGATTCATAGGTGGTATGTGAGAAAAGACACATTTCAATGACTCAGGTGGTTGCTACTAAAAAGAACACACATGCAATGACACTGGTGGATCCATAGGTGGTATGTGAAGAGATCACACATGCAAAATGACTCTGGTTGTTGTTACTAAAAAGAACACGCATGCAATGACACTGGTGGATCCATGGGTGGATTGTGAAAATAATACACATTTCAATGACACTGGTGGATCCATGTGTGGTCTCTGAAGAGAACACACATGCAATGACACTGGTTGTTGTTACTAAAAAGAACACACATGCAATTACACTGGTGGATCCATAGGTGGATTGTGAAGAGAGCACACATGCAATGACACTGGTGGATCCATAGGTGGTATGTCAAAAGAACACACATGCAAAATGACTGGTTGTTGTTACTAAAAATAACACACATGCAATGACATTGGTGGATCCATGTGTGGTCTCTGTAGAGAACACGCATTTCAGTGACACTGGTGGATCCATATGTGGTATGTGAAAAGAACACACATGCCATGACTCTGGTTGTTGTTAGTGAAAAGAACACACATGCAATGACACTGGTGGATCCATAGGTGGTATCTGAGAAGAACACACATGCAAAATGACTCTGGTTGTTGTTACTAAAAAGAACACACATGCAATGACACTGGTGGATCCATAGGTGGATTATGAAATGAACACACACGCAATGACACTAGTGGATCCATAGGTGGTATGTGACAAGAACACACATTTCAATGACTCTGGTTGTTGTTACTAAAAAGTACACACATGCAATGACACTGGTGGATCCATAGGTGGTATGTGAAGAGATCACACATGCAAAATGACTCTGGTTGTTGTTACTAAAAAGAACACAATGCAAAATGACACTGGTGGGATCCATGGGTGGATTGTGAAAAGAAAACACATTGAATGACATTGGTGGATCCATAGGTGGTATGTGAAAAGAACACACATGCAAAATGACTTTGGTTGTTGTTACTAAAAAGAACACACATGCAATGACACTGGTGGATCCATGGGTGGATTGTGAAAAGAGCACACATGCAATGACACTTGTGGATCCATATGTGGTATGTGAAAAGAACAAACATGCAATGACTCTGGTTGTTGTTAGTGAAAAGAACACACATACAATGACACTGGTGGATCCATATGTGGTATGTGAAAAGAACACACATGCCATGACTCTGGTTGTTGTTAGTGAAAAGAACACACATGCAATGACACTGGTGGATCCATAGGTGGTATGTGAGAAGAACACACGTGCAAAATGACTCTGGTTGTTGTTACTAAAAAGAACACACATGCAATGACACTGGTGGATCCATAGGTGGATTATGAAATGAACACACACGCAATGACACTGGTGGATCCATAGGTGGTATGTGAGAAGAACACACATTTCAATGACTCTGGTTGTTGTTACTAAAAAGAACACACATGCAATGACACTAGTGGATCCATAGGTGGTATGTGAAGAGATCACACATGCAAAATGACTCTGGTTGTTGTTACTAAAAAGAACACACATGCAAAATGACACTGGTGGATCCATGGGTGGATTGTGAAAAGAGCACACATACAATGACACTGGTGGATCCATATGTGGTATGTGAAAAGAACACACATGCAATGACTCTGGTTGTTGTTAGTGAAAAGAACACACATGCAATGACACTGGTGGATCCATAGGTGGTATGTGAGAATAACACACATTTCAATGACTCTGGTTGTTGTTACTAAAATGAACACACATGCAATGACACTTGTGGATCCATAGGTGGTATGTGAAGAAATCACACATGCAAAATGACTCTGGTAGTTGTTAGTGAATTGAACACACATGCAATGACACTGGTGGATTCATAGGTGGTATGTGATAAGAACACACATGTCAATGACTCTGGTTGTAGTTACTAAAAAGAACACACATGCAATGACACTGGTGGTTCCATAGGTGGTATGTGAAGAGATCACACATGCAAAATGACTCTGGTTGTTGTTACTAAAAAGAACACACATGCAATGACACTGGTGGATCCATGGGTGGATTGTGAAAATAATACACATTTCAATGACACTGGTGGATCCATAGGTGGATTGTGAAGAGAACACACATGCAATGACACTGGTTGTTGTTACTAAAAAGAACACACATGCAATGACACTGGTGGATCCATGGGTGGTAGTTGAAAATAATACACATTTCAATGACACTGGTGGATCCATAGGTGGTATGTGAAAAGAACACACATGCAAAATGACTCTGGTTGTTACTTAAAAGAACACAGATGCAATGACACTGGTGGATCCATGGGTGGATTGTGAAAAGAGCACACATGCAATGACACTGGTGGATCCATATGTGATATGTGAAAAGAACACACATGCAATGACTCTGGTTGTTGTTAGTGAAAAGAACACACATGCAATGACACTGGTGGATCCATGTGTGGTCTCTAAAGAGAGCACACATTTCAATGACTCTTGTTGTTGTTAGTAAAAAGAACACACATGCAATGACACTGGTGGATCCATGTGTGGTCTCTGAAGAGAACACACATGCACTGACACTGGTTATTGTTACTAAAAAGAACACACATGCAATGACACTGGTGGATCCATGTGTGGTCTCTGAAGAAAAAACACATGCAATGACACTGGTTGTTACTAAAAAGAACACACATGCAATGACACTGGTGGATCCATAGGTGGATTGTGAAGAGAGCACACGTGCAATGACACTGGTGGATCCATAGGTGGTATGCAAAAATAACACACATGCAAAATGACTGGTTGTTGTTACTAAAAAGAACACACATGCAATGACACTGGTGGATCCATGTGTGGTCTCTGTAGAGAACATGCATTTCAATGACACTGGTGGATCCATATGTGGTATGTGAAAAGATACTACATGTAATGACTCTGGTTGTTGTTAGTGAAAAGAACACACATGCAATGACACGGGTGGATCCATAGGTGGTATGTGAGAAGAACACACATGCAAAATGACTATGGTTGTTGTTACTAAGAAGAACGCACATGCAATGACACTGGTGGATCCATAGGTGGATTATGAAATGAACACACACGCAATGACACTGGTGGATCCATAGGTGGTATGTGAGAAGAACACACATTTCAATGACTCTGGTTGTTGTTACTAAAAAGAACACACATGCAATGACACTAGTGGATCCATAGGTGGTATGTGAAGAGATCACACATGCAAAATGACTCTGGTTGTTGTTACTAAAAAGAACACACATGCAAAATGACACTGGTGGATCCATGGGTGGATTGTGAAAAGAGCACACATACAATGACACTGGTGGATCCATATGTGGTATGTGAAAAGAACACACATGCAATGACTCTGGTTGTTGTTAGTGAAAAGAACACACATGCAATGACACTGGTGGATCCATAGGTGGTATGTGAGAATAACACACATTTCAATGACTCTGGTTGTTGTTACTAAAATGAACACACATGCAATGACACTTGTGGATCCATAGGTGGTATGTGAAGAAATCACACATGCAAAATGACTCTGGTAGTTGTTAGTGAATTGAACACACATGCAATGACACTGGTGGATTCATAGGTGGTATGTGATAAGAACACACATGTCAATGACTCTGGTTGTAGTTACTAAAAAGAACACACATGCAATGACACTGGTGGTTCCATAGGTGGTATGTGAAGAGATCACACATGCAAAATGACTCTGGTTGTTGTTACTAAAAAGAACACACATGCAATGACACTGGTGGATCCATGGGTGGATTGTGAAAATAATACACATTTCAATGACACTGGTGGATCCATAGGTGGATTGTGAAGAGAACACACATGCAATGACACTGGTTGTTGTTACTAAAAAGAACACACATGCAATGACACTGGTGGATCCATGGGTGGTAGTTGAAAATAATACACATTTCAATGACACTGGTGGATCCATAGGTGGTATGTGAAAAGAACACACATGCAAAATGACTCTGGTTGTTACTTAAAAGAACACAGATGCAATGACACTGGTGGATCCATGGGTGGATTGTGAAAAGAGCACACATGCAATGACACTGGTGGATCCATATGTGATATGTGAAAAGAACACACATGCAATGACTCTGGTTGTTGTTAGTGAAAAGAACACACATGCAATGACACTGGTGGATCCATGTGTGGTCTCTAAAGAGAGCACACATTTCAATGACTCTTGTTGTTGTTAGTAAAAAGAACACACATGCAATGACACTGGTGGATCCATGTGTGGTCTCTGAAGAGAACACACATGCACTGACACTGGTTATTGTTACTAAAAAGAACACACATGCAATGACACTGGTGGATCCATGTGTGGTCTCTGAAGAAAAAACACATGCAATGACACTGGTTGTTACTAAAAAGAACACACATGCAATGACACTGGTGGATCCATAGGTGGATTGTGAAGAGAGCACACGTGCAATGACACTGGTGGATCCATAGGTGGTATGCAAAAATAACACACATGCAAAATGACTGGTTGTTGTTACTAAAAAGAACACACATGCAATGACACTGGTGGATCCATGTGTGGTCTCTGTAGAGAACATGCATTTCAATGACACTGGTGGATCCATATGTGGTATGTGAAAAGATACTACATGTAATGACTCTGGTTGTTGTTAGTGAAAAGAACACACATGCAATGACACGGGTGGATCCATAGGTGGTATGTGAGAAGAACACACATGCAAAATGACTATGGTTGTTGTTACTAAAAAGAACGCACATGCAATGACACTGGTGGATCCATAGGTGGATTATGACATGAAAACACATGCAATGACACTAGTGGATCCATAGGTGGTATGTGAGAAGAACACACATTTCAATGACTCTGGTTGTTGTTACTAAAAAGTACACACATGCAATGACACTGGTGGATCCATAGGTGGTATGTGAAGAGATCACACATGCAAAATGACTCTGGTTGTTGTTACTAAAAAGAACACACATGCAAAATGACACTAGTGGATCCATAGGTGGTATGTGAGAAGAACACACATTTCAATGACACTGGTTGTTGTTACTAAAAAGAACACACATGCAATGACACTGGTTGATCCGTAGGTGGTATGTGAAGAGATCACACATGCAAAATGACTCTGGTTGTTGTTACTAAAAAGAACACACATGCAATGACACTGGTGGATCCATGGGTGGATTGTGAAAATAATACACATTTCAATGACACTGGTGGATCCATGTGTGGTCTCTGAAGAGAACACACATGCAATGACACTGGTTGTTGTTACTAAAAAGAACACACATGCAATTACACTGGTGGATCCATAGGTGGATTGTGAAGAGAACACACATGCAATGACACTGTTGGATCCATGTGTGGTGTCTGAAGAGATCACATTTCAATGACTCTTGTTGTTGTTAGTAAAAAGAATAGACATGCAATGACACTGGTGGATCCATATGTGGTCTCTGAAAGAGAACACACATGCAATGACACTGGTTGTTGTTACTAAAAAGAACACACATGCAATGACACTGGTGGCTCCATAGGTGGATTGTGAAGAGAACACACATGCAGAGACACTGGTGGATCCATAGGTGGTATGTGAAAAGAACACACATGCAAAATGACTGGTTGTTGTTACTAAAAAGAACACACATGCAATGACACTGGTGGATCCATGGGTGGATTGCGACAATAATACACATTTCAATGACACTGGTGGATCCATAGGTGGATTGTGAAGAGAACACACATGCAATGACACTGGTTGTTGTTACTAAAAAGAACACACATGCAATGACATTGGTGGATCCATGGGTGGATTGTGAAAAGAGCACACATGCAATGACTCTGGTTGTTGTTAGTGAAAAGAACACACATGCAATGACACTGGTGGATCCATGTGTGGTCTCTGTAGAGAACACGCATTTCAATGACACTGGTGGATCCATATGTGGTATGTGAAAAGAACACACGTGCAATGACTCTGGTTGTTGTTAGTGAAAAGAACACAGATGCAATGACACTGGTGGATCCATAGGTGGTATGTGAGAAGAACACACATGTAAAATGACTCTGGTTATTGTTACTAAAAAGAACAAACATGCAATGACACTAGTGGATCCATAGGTGGATTATGAAATGAACACACATGAAATGACACTGGTGGATCCATAGATGGTATGTGAGAAGAACACACATTTCAATGACTCTGGTTTTGTTGTTACTAAAAAGAACACACATGCAATGACACTGGTGGATCCATAGGTGGTATGTGAAGAGATCACACATGCAAAATGACTCTGGTTGTTGTTACTAAAAAGAACACACATGCAAAATGACACTGGTGGGATCCATGGGTGGATTGTGAAAAGAAAACACATTTCAATGACACTGGTGGATCCATAGGTGGTATGTGAAAAGAACACACATGCAAAATGACTCTAGTTGTTGTTACTAAAAAGAACACACATGCAATGACACTAGTGGATCCATGGGTGGATTGTGAAAAGAGCACACATGCAATGACACTGGTGGATGTATATGTGGTTTGTGAAAAGAACACACATGCAATGACTCTGGTTGTTGTTAGTGAAAAGAAAACACATGCAATGACACTGGTGGATCCATGTGTGGTCTCTGAAGAGAGCACACATTTCAATGACTCTTGTTGTTGTTAGTAAAAACAACACACATGCAATGACACTGGTGGATCCATGTGTGGTCTCTTAAGAGAACACACATGCAATGACACTGGTTGTTGTTACTAAAAAGAACACATGCAATGACACTGGTGGATCCATAGGTGGATTGTAAAGAGAACACACATGCAATGACACTGGTGGATCTAGTGGTATGTGAAAATAACACACATGCAAAATGACTGGTTGTTGTTACTAAAAAGAACACACATGCAAAATGACACTGTGGGATCCATGGGTGGATTGTGAAAAGAAAACACATGCAATGACTCTGGTGGATCCATTGGCGGTATGTGAAAAGAAGACACATGCAAAATGACTCTGGTTATTACTAAAAAGAAGACACATGCAATGACACCGGTGGATCCATGGGTGGATTGTGAAAAGAACACACATGCAATGACACTGGTGGATCCATATGTGGTATGTGAAAAGAACACACATGCAAAATGACTCTGGTTGTTACTAAAAAGAACACACATGCAATGACACTGGTGGATCCATGTGTGGTCTCTAAAGAGAACACACATTTCAATCACACTGGTGGATCCATATGTGGTATGTGAGAAGAACACACATTTCAATGACTCTGGTTGTTGTTAGTGAAATGAACACACATACAATGACACTGGTGGATCCATAGGTGGTGTGTGAGAAGAACACACATTTCAATGACACTGGTTGTTGTTACTAAAAGAACACACATGCAATGACACTGGTGGATCCATAGGTGGTATGTGAAGAGATCACACATGCAAAATGACTCTGGTTGTTGTTACTAAAAAGAACACACATGCAATGACACTGGTGGATCCATGGGTGGATTGTGAAAATAATACACATTTCAATGACACTGGTAGATACATGTGTGGTCTCTGAAGAGAACACACATGCAATGACACTGGTTTTTGTTACTAAAAAGAACACACATGCAATGACACTGGTGGATCCATAGGTGGATTGAGAAGAGAACACACATGTAATGACATTGGTGGATCCATAGGTGGAATGTGAAGAGATCACACATGCAAAGACTCTGGTTGTTGTTAGTGAAAAGAACACACATGCAATGACACTGGTGGATCCATGTGTGGTCTCTAAAGAGAGCACACATTTCAATGACTCTTGTTGTTGTTAGTAAAAAGAACACACATGCAATGACACTAGTGGATCCATGTGTGGTCTCTTAAGAGAACACACATGCAATAACACTAGTTGTTGTTACTAAAAAGAACACACATGCAATGACACTTGTGGATCCATAGGTGGATTGTGAAGAGAGCAGACATGCAATGACACTGGTGGATCCATAGGTGGTATGCGAAAAGAACACAAATGCAAAATGACTGGTTGTTGTTACTAAAAAGGACACACATGCAATGACAATGTTGGATCCATGGGTGGATTGTGAAAATAATACACATTTCAATGACACTGGTGGATCCATAGGTGGATTGTGAAGAGAACACACATGCAATGACACTGGTTATTGTTACTAAAAAGAACACACATGCAATGACACTGGTGGATCCATGGGTGGATTGTGAAAAGAGCACACATGGATGACATTGGTGGATCCATAGATGGTATGTGAAGAGATCACACATGCAATGACTCTGGTTGTTGTTAGTGAAAAGAACACACATGCAATGACACTGGTGGATCCATGTGTGGTCTCTATAGAGAACACGCATTTCAATGACACTGGTGGATCCATATGTGGTATGTGAAAAGAACACACATGCAATGGCTCTGGTTGTTGTTAGTGAAAAGAACACACATGCAATGACACTGGTGAATCCATAGGTGGTATGTGAGAAGAACACACATGCAAAATGACTCTGGTTGTTGTTACTAAAAAGAACACACATGCAATGACACTGGTGGATCCATAGGTGGTATGTGAGAAGCACACAATTCAATGACTCTGGTTTGTTGTTACTAAAAAGAACACACATGCAATGACACTGGTGGATCCATAGGTGGTATGTGAAGAGATCACACATGCAAAATGACTCTGGTTGTTGTTACTAAAAAGAACACACATGCAAAATGACACTAGTGGGATCCATGGGTGGATTGTGAAAACAAAACACATGCAATGACACTGGTGGATCCATAGGTGGTATGTGAAAAGAACACACATGCAAAATGACTCTGGCTGTTACTAAAAACAACACACATGCAATGACACTGGTGGATCCATATGTGGTATGTGAGAAGAACACACATGCAATGACACTGGTGATCCATATGTAGTATGTGAAAAGAACACACATGCAATGACTCTGGTTGTTGTTAGTGAAAAGAACACACATGCAATGACACTTGTTGTTGTTACTAAAAAGAACACATGCAATGACACTGGTGGATCCATAGGTGGATTGTGAAGAGAACATACATGCAATGACACTGGTGGATCCATAGGTGGTATGTGAACAGAACACACATGCAAAATGACTCTGGTTGTTGTTACTAAAAAGAACACACATGCAAAATGACACTGGTGGGATCCATGGGTGGATTGTGAAAAGAAAACACATGCAATGACTCTGGTGGATCCAGAGGTGGTATGTGAAAAGAAAACACATGCAAAATGACTCTGGTTGTTACTAAAAAGAACACTCATGCAATGACACCGGTGGATCGATGGGTGGATTGTGAAAAGAACACACACGCAATGACACTGGTGGATCCATATGTGGTATGTGAAAAGAGCACACATGCAAAATGACTCTATCTGTTTCTAAAAAGAACACACATGCAATGACACTGGTGGATCCATGTGTGGTCTCTGTAGAGAACACACATTTCAATCACACCGGTGGATCCATATGTGGTATGTGAGAAGAACACACATTTCAATGACTCTGGTTGTTGTTAGTGAAATGAACACACATGCAATGACACTAGTGGATCCATAGGTGGTATGTGAGAATAACACACATTTCAATGACTCTGGTTGTTGTTACTAAAAAGAACACACATGCAATGACATTGGTGGATCCATAGGTGGTATGTGAAGAGATCACACATGCAAAATGACTCTAGTTGTTGTTACTAAAAAGAACACACATGCAAAATGACACCGGTGGATCCATGGGTGGATTGTGAAAAGAGCACAAATGCAATGACATTTGAATGGTACGGGTGGATCCATAGGCGGAATGTGAAAAGAGATTTTCCCTCTCTCTCTCTGTCACAAATCTCACAAAAACCCAAACGTGTGGACATCCCAAACATGTGCTCACTCTGGGTGCTATGCCCTGATTGGCTGACAGAGATGTCACGCAGATCGTCTCCACCAACCGTTGATCCCATGTGATCCAACAGGCAGGATAACCCCTCCCTTCTCCACTTTTTTTATGCATGGTCAATCCGTGGCACCTCTCTATCCGTGCCACCGATACTAAACCCCCATAAACAAGTGAAAATCCATCTATCTAACTAAAATAAATGATCATATTTCAAAGAAGCCATCGTCTTCCAGTTTGTCCTCGTCTTTGTCAACGCCATGGTCCCCGCCATCACCGCTGTCGGTGCCCTCCTCTGACGACTCGACACCGCCCCCTTCCTTGAATAAGCGCGCTATATCCTTGTCGGAGTCCTCCTCCTCCTCCTCTTCGTAGTCCCACGAGTCCACGTCACTCTCCTCCGCTCCTGCCTCCAACTGATCGATGAACACCTCCTCGTTGGCCGAGTCGGACTCGTCCAAATAGCTATCTCCTCTCTTCTTCCTGGTCTTCTTCTCGTTCCTCTTCTTGTCCGTACTCGCTGGTGCAACACGCGCCCCCGTCCTGGCTGCTACTTTGTGCTCGTCTGACGCTGCAGGTACCCCACGCTCCTCCTGCATGGCCGGTACGAGATTCGACGTCGCGGTGTCCTCGAGTGCCGATGTCGATGGATCCTGGCGTGGTCGGACACAACGTGCTGCCTCAGCAGGCAACTTGCAAGCGCGGACGATGCAGCGAAGAGCCGGGGACGTAGGACGGTTAGTGGACGGCTTGGACCTACCATTGCCACGGCGAGGGGGCATCGTGCTCGAGGTAGTTGCTCCGAATGGTCGATGGCGGGTACACAGAGTGGGGTGCCGATATGATCAATGACGAGTAGCGGTTTCGTGCATCGTGTCCACGCGTGCATTTGTTGATTATCAAAAAAAAAGTAATATCTTGCGTACTAAAGATAATTTGATCACAACTAAAGTGGAACAGCGTATGCTAGACTCGTAAATATCCCGTCCGTGCCTGTCACGTGGAGTTCGACGGAGTTGGACGTGTTGACGTGATCATGCAGCAGTTGCGCGCGTCATTGCCCCATCAACACGTGACACATGCACGCAGGATGTGCGCGCCGATTCCCGTGACGACCACCCGGCTCGCACTCCCCTTATTATATACTGGATTTTGGGCGGCGCCGAAGACCATTGAAGTGTCCATCGCAATAAAGACAAGTCCCATCGATTCCCTACCCCTGCCTCCCTGGCTTCTTTGAGAAGGTATACCGTACACGGTGGTCTTGTATATTAGTACTAGTACTACTGGACCACGGCATGTACTCTTTACTCTTCTCCCACACTAATAACCACTAGTATCTCCTTCCTCCTGCCTCCGCCACACTCACCTTGCAAGCCATGGCTCCACTGAGGAGGGGGAGAGTCCAGTCAACAATCCTCGCGGAGAAAAGGGAGAGAAATCGCCCCGAGGCACTTCTTGCTCTACCAGCCGCTCAAGCCTACCCTCTCATCGAGGCCCAATCTCCCCCGACAATGGTGCCGAATGTTCTAGCAGGCGAGGGCTCCTCCCGATACAGTCTCCTTATTCTACTTCTTCTCCATCTCCCTCTCCATCATGATCTTAATCAGCTTCTTCTTGTTTTTCTTCTTCTGGCTCTTCCTCTTCTACGTATTACAGGTCGGCCGTGGAGCCTGAATCCACCACGACGGAGGCGTTGCAGGACCCGTTCAGCCCCGTTCCATGTCTCAGCGAGGTAGCAAATCTCCATGCTATTATTTCTCCGAGTTATGATGTGGATTTCTTAGATGCTATCCGCCCCGCATTGGTTTTTCTTCTTCTTTTGCGAGTTGTATTTGTTTTCATGAATATGACTAGATTTCTTGGTCTTTCCTTAATACCGCTGTTCATAGATTCACTATGGATTTTTTGTGATTAGGATTAGTTTATCGTGGTCATAAATAGATCTCCAGGTCCATTTTTTAACACTGTGGCCAATAGATTCAACAGGGATTTTTTTATCTGTATTAGTATTCACCTGGGACCTAGAGTGTAATTGTAGAATTCCTATTTCAAATAACATGAACGATGCAGCGATCGAAGGCCGAGTACCGTGAGAAGGTCACCGTGATCAGTTCCAAGATTGCCAACCAACATGAGCTTGCACGCTCCTGAAGGAAATATGCCCTGAGAGGCAATAATAAAGTTGTTATTATGTATTCCTTGTATATGATAGATGTTTATTTTGCATGCTACAATTGTATTGATAGGAAACATCAATACATGTGTGTTTAATAAACAAAAAGGGTTCCTAGTCATGCCTCTCTTATAGACTAGCTTGTTGATTAACAGGATGATCAAGGTTTCCTGATCATGGACATTGGATGTTGTTAATAACAAGGTCACACCATTGGTGGAATGATGTGATGAACATTCATCCGAAGTATAGCATTACGATCAAGTCATTGTGTTTATATTGCTATAACATCATACGAAGTAATCTTTATCCTTAGACCATGAGATCATGTTAATTGCTAACACCGGAAGAGTATCTTGATAACATCAAATGTCACACCGTAACAGGGTGACTATAAAGATGGGTTCAGTGCTACGAAGGTGTTATGTTGAGGCTCATGGATCAAGAGTGGAATTTGTCAATCTAGATGACGGATAGATATACTCTGGGCCCTCTCGGTGATATCACATTAGGATAGCTTGCAAGCAAGTGATGTGATCACTAGAATGTTATATCACGGGAACAAGAAAAGAGTGCATGTCGGTAACGAGATCAAACTAGGTATGGAGATACCGATGATCGAATCTCGGACATGTAATATATCGAGAGACAAAGGGATTTAGTTACAAGCGTTAAAGGTTCTCACGATCACAGGAGTCATCGTTGAATGTGTAGGAGTCAGTACGGATCTCCAGGTCCCGCTGCTGATTATTGATCGGAGAAGGGTCTCGATCATATCTGCATTATTCGCGAACCGTAGGGTGGCACACTTAAGAGTTACCGGAAACCATTTTGGAGCACATATGTTTCAGACGAAAGAATTGCAAAGCGCAGTAATTGTTTCAATAGAAACCAGAAATTGTTTCGGGTGAAATTGTAGAAGGTGGTTCTGCATGTGATATTGAAATATTGCAAGGGGCTATATGTGAATGTTTGTTAATTAAAGTAATTAACAACATTCTGAATAAATTTAATAAAAGAGTTTTATTAAATGAGAGAGCATTAAATTTGGAGAAACTTAATGCATTTAAAGTGGAGACTTTAAAAGGGAATGTGAAGAGGCATTTTAATGTGGAGGAGTTACCACCACATGAATGGGGGAGGTGAGGGGTCACCCCCCCATGCGCCGGCCATGGAGAGAGGGGGCACCCCCTCCTCCTATAAAAGGCCACCCATTCCCTCCTTCATCCTCACACCTCCTTGTGAAGGATCTCTCTCCCCCTCTAGAATTATTCCCCCATGGTCTCGGATTAGCGAGATACATGTTCCTGGTGGCATTTCGTCTGGAAGGAGTTGCTGCTTCCGCTGGATCGCTGGAGCGAGGAGGTGGAGGTTGTTCGGTGGCTTGAACGTGTGTGTGAGTGTGGATGCGCTGCTGAGTTGCGGCGCTCGGACTTCCTCACGATCTTGAGATCGGCAAGTGTACGACTACATCAACCACGAGTTCCTACTCGTTAACAAAGCTCGTTGTCTTCGAGGGTAAGTTCTCTATGGATGTATGTCCACCCGTTTGCTTTGTACCTAGTAGATAGATCTTGGCGTGTAGTTCACACCGTTGGAAATTTTTTGTTTTCTATGCTGCAGACCCAACAGTGGTATCAGAGCCATATCTATGCTTAGGTGCTTTGCACGAGTAGTACACATATGTTTATATGTGGGCGATGATGATCATGTTATTGCATCTTCTATGTACTTTGGATATTGGTGGCATAGTGGGATGAAGCGGCTCGGACTAACCTTACATGTCATCGTACATGAGACCGGTTCCACGACTGACATGCAACTTGTTTTGCATAAGTGGTTGGCGGGTGTCTGTCTCTCCTACTATAGTCAATATCTGATTTACAACGAGTTGCTAATAACTTAGTTATCCTTGTTGTGGTTCATGTTCGTAGGTTAGACAGGTTCTATCTCCGAAAGCCCTAAGCCACGTAAAACTTGCAATTGATAAATTAGAGGCGTCTAGTTTAGATCGTTGTTGGGCTAGTGTTTTGATATGGTATTGTTGTAAGTAGATGTATGATAGATACTCTTACAACTCACTTAACGTGTAAGTTCCATAGACCTTGGCCTTACACACAAAGGAATGATACAGATCATACCACGATGCAAATGATAGAGATCAAATGCATGGACCATATCACCTCACTTCACACATTAGATGTTAGCATCTTATATTGCTAGTTTGGCGCTTTTGGTAGCATTATAAGATGATCCCTCATTTAGATATCAAGATAAAATGTGTTCTTCCTTAAGTATGCACCGTTTTGTGGATCGTGTTTTGAGGCATCACATGATGATCGGGTGTTTTCAACTCTACGCTTTCATACAATGGGTGTAAGACAGTTTTACACGCGCAAATACTAAGGTTCTTACTTGACGAGCCTAGCATGTACAGACATGGCCTCGGAACACGGACCGAAAGGTTAAGCATGAGTCATATAGTTGATATGATGCCCATATAGATGATCGCCTTTGAAGCTACACCGACTCATGTGATGATCGGACTTGGTGTAGTGGATTTGGTTCATGTAATCACCAAAAGGACACGAGGGATGTCGTTTTTGAGTGGGAGTTCATTAGTAATTTGGATTAGTCGAACTCAATCTATCATAAACTTAGTCTAAATATACTTTACAAATTCTGTTGTAGATGGCACCACCTGCTTTTAATTTTAATGTGTTCATGGAGAAAGAGAAACTTGCTGCGAATGGTAGCAACTTCACCAACTGGGCTATGAATTTGAGGATTCTCCTCACTGCTGCACAAAAGCAATATGTGCTAGATGCGCCGCTAGGCCCCCCACTAGCTCCTGAAGCCCCTGACAAGGAAAAGAACGTCTATATAACTCATCAGGAGGACCACAACTTAGTTCATTGCGGCATACTGTATGGGCTAGAGCCAGAACTTCAAAAACGTTTCGAAAATGGCAATGCCTTTGATACCATGGGAGAATTGAAAATGATTTTCGATACCCATGCTACCGTAGAGAATTATAATGCTACAGAAAAGTTCTTTAGCTGCATGATGGAGGAAAACAGCTCCGTTAGTGAGCACGTACTCAAAATGTGTGGGTACACCGATAAGCTTGTGTCCTTGGGAATAACGATTCCCATTGACTTAGGCATACATCATGTTCTCCAATCTGTGCCACCTAGCTACAAGAGCTTCGTGATGAACTATAATATGCAGGGCATGAAGAAGTCTCTTCCCTGAGCTTCTGTCAATGCTTAAGACTGCAGAAGTGGAGATTAGGAAAGAACATCAAGTGTTGATGATCAATAGGACCACCGGTTTCAAGAAGGACAAGAAAGGCAAGCACAAGGGAAAAAAGGGTGGAAAGTCTGTTGCCACGCCTGAAAAGAAACCCCGAGCTGGCCCTAAGTCTGACACCGAGTGCTACTATTGCAAGGGGACTAGCCATTGGAAGCGCAACTGCCCCAAGTATTTGGCGGACAAGAAGTCCGGCAAGGCAAACAAAGGTATATGTGATATACATGTTATTGATGTGTACTTGACTAGTACTCGCAGTAGCACTTGGGTATTTGATACGAGATCGGTTGCTAATATATGTAACTCGGTTCAGGGGCTGCGGAACAAGCGACAACTAGCAAGGGATGAGGTCTCGATGCGGGTCGGCAATGGATCAAGAGTTGATGTGATCGCCGTTGGAACGCTGCCTCTCCATATGCCATCGGGATTAGTTATAAACCTAAATAATTGTTATTTGGTGCTTGCACTGAGCATGAACATTGTATCCGTATCGTGTTTGATGCAAAGTGGTTATTCATTTAAGTCTGAAAACAATGGTTGTTCGATTTATATGAATAATATTTTTTATGGTCATGCACCTATGTTGAATGGTTTATTTCTGTTGGATCTTGATAGTAGTATTACGCATATTCATAATGTTGATGCTAAAAGGATTAAACTTGAAAATGATATATCTACATATATGTGGCACTACCGTCTAGGTCATATTGGCGTTAAACGCATGAAGAAACTCCATTCTGATGGACTTTTGGAATCACTTGATTTTGAATCACTTGATTTTGAATCATTTGATACATGTGAGCCATGCCTTATGGGCAAGATGACTAGAATGTCGTTTTCCGGTTCAATGGAACGGGCGACAGATCTATTGCAAATCATACATACTGATGTGTGTGGACCAATGAGTGTGTCGGCGCGAGGTGGATATCGTTATTTTGTTACTTTCACGGATGATTTGAGTAGATATGGGTATATCTATTTGATGAAACACAAGTCTGAAACTTTTGAAAAGTTCAAAGAATTTCAGAATGAAGTGGAAAATCATCATAACAGAAAGATCAAATTTCTGCGGTCCGACCGTGGAGGAGAGTATCTTAGTTACGAGTTTAGCACACATATGAAAGACTGTGGAATAGTTTCACAACTCACGCCTGCCGGAACACCACAACATAATGGTGTGTCAGAACGTCGTAATCGTACTTTATTGGATATGGTTCGATCTATGATGTCTCTGACTGACTTGCCACTGTCATTTTGGGGTTATGCACTAGAAACAACTGCATTCACTTTAAATCGGGCACCATCTAAATCCGTTGAAACGACACCGTATGAATTATGGTTTGGAAACAAACCTAAGCTGTCATTTCTTAAGGTTTGGGGATGCGATGTTTATGTGAAGAAACTTCAACCGGATAAACTCGAACCCAAAGCGGAAAAATGCGTCTTCATAGGATACCCTAAGGAAACGATTGGGTATACCTTCTATCACAGATCCGAGGGCAAGGTTTTTGTTGCCAAGAATGGATCCTTTCTTGAGAAGGAGTTTCTCGCGAAAGGTGTGAGTAATCGGAAGGTAGAACTCGAAGAGGTTATTGAACCTTCTCTTCATGGAATGGCGAGTGGCGCAGCACCGGAAGTTGTTTCGGAGTTGACTTCACCTAATGAAGAGAGAGCTAATGATATTGATCATGAAACTCTGAAAGAGGACACTACCGAACCTCGCAGGTCAAGCAGGACACGTGTAGCTCCTAAACTGTACGGCAATCCTGTTATGAATTTCATGATTGATGAAGTGGATGACCCTGCGACGTATGAACAAGCGATGATGAGCCCGGATTCCAACAAATGGCTAGAAGCCATGAAATCCGAGATGGAATCCATGTACGAGAACCAAGTTTGGAACTTGGTGGACTTACCTCACGACCGAAAGGCCGTTGAGAATAAATGGATTTTCAAAAGGAAAACTGATGTTGATGGTAATGTGACCATCTATAAGGCTCGACTTGTCGCAAAGGGGTTTCTACAAATTCAAGGAGTTGACTACAATGAGACATTCTCTCCCGTAGCGATGCTTAAGTCGGTTAGGATTATGTTAGCAATTGCTGCATATTTCGATTATGAAATATGGCAGATGGATGTCAAAACTGCGTTCCTCAATGGTAATATTGAAGAAGAGTTGTATATGATACAATCTAAGGGTTTTGTCGATCCTAAGGATGCTAATAAGGTGTGCAAACTTCAGCGATCCATCTATGGACTGAAGCAAGCATCACAAAGTTGGAATCTCCGCTTTGATGAGGTGATCAAAGAGTTTGGATTTGTCCAAACTTATGGAGAGGCTTGTATTTACAAGAAAGTGAGTGGGAGCAATGTGGCATTTCTGATATTATATGTGGATGACATATTATTGATTGGAAATGATTTAGATCTTTTAAACAGTGTTAAAAGTTATCTAAACAGCTAATTTTCGATGAAGGACCTTGGTGAAGCTTCATATATATTAGGCATTAAAATCTATAGAGATAGATCAAGACGCCTAATTGGGCTATCGTAGAGTACATACCTTGATAAGATATTAAAGAAGTTTAATATGGACGGAAGTAAGAAGGGGTTCTTACCTATGTTGCAAAGCAAGACATTGAGTAAGACTCAAAGTCCGGCTATGGCGGAAGAAAGAGAGATAATGGATAAGATCCCCTATGCCTCAACCATAGGCTCTATAATGTATGCCATACTATGTACAAGACCGGATGTGGCACATGCTATTAGTTTGACTAGTAGGTACCAATCTGATCCAGGTTCGGAACACTGGATAGCGATCAAGAATATCCTTAAGTACTTGAGAAGAACTAAGGATATGTTTCTTATATACGGAGGTGAAGAAGAGCTAGTCGCTAAGTGTTATGTCGATGCTAGCTTTGACACTGATCCGGATGACTCTAAGTCTCAATCCAGATACGTATTTCTCTTGAACGGAGCAGCAGTTAGTTGGAGGAGCTCCAAACAACCTGTGGTGGCTGGATCAACAACGGAGGCGGAATATGTTGCTGCTTCAGAAGCAGCGCAGGAAGCGGTTTGGATGAAGGAGTTCATAACGGAACTGGGTGTGGTTCCCAGTGCGTTGGACCCGATGGTGATCTATTGTGACAACAATGGAGCCATAGCCAACGCAAAGGAACCAATGTCTCACAAGAATTCCAAGCATATTAAGCGCCGGTTTCACTCCATCCGCGAGCATGTCAAGGATGGAGATATAAAGATTTGTAAAGTGCAGTCGGACCTGAATGTAGCAGATCCGTTGACAAAAGTACTCCCTAGGGCAAAACATGATCAACACCAGAACTCCATGGGTGTTAGATTTATCACTATGTGAACTAGATTATTGTCTCTAGTGCAAGTGGGAGACTGAAGGAAATATGCCCTGAGAGGCAATAATAAAGTTGTTATTATGTATTCCTTGTATATGATAGATGTTTATTTTGCATGCTATAATTGTATTGATAGGAAACATCAATACATGTGTGTTTAATAAACAAAAAGGGTTCCTAGTCATGCCTCTCTTATAGACTAGCTTGTTGATTAACAGGATGATCAAGGTTTCCTGATCATGGACATTGGATGTTGTTAATAACAAGGTCACACCATTGGTGGAATGATGTGATGAACATTCATCCAAAGTATAGCATTACGATCAAGTCATTGTGTTTATATTGCTATAACATCATACGAAGTAATCTTTATCCTTAGACCATGAGATCATGTTAATTGCTAACACCGGAAGAGTATCTTGATAACATCAAACGTCACACCATAATAGGGTGACTATAAAGATGGGTTCAGTGCTACGAAGGTGTTATGTTGAGGCTCATGGATCAAGAGTGGAATTTGTCAATCCAGATGACGGATAGATATACTCTAGGCCCTCTCGGTGATATCACATTAGGATAGCTTGCAAGCAAGTGATGTGATCACTAGAATGTTATATCACGGGAACGAGAAAAGAGTGCATGTCGGTAACGAGATCAAACTAGGTATGGAGATACCGATGATCGAATCTCGGACATGTAATATATCGAGAGACAAAGGGATTTAGTTACAAGCGTTAAAGGTTCTCACGATCACAGGAGTCATCGTTGAATGTGTAGGAGTCAGTACGGATCTCCAGGTCCCGCTGCTAATTATTGATCGGAGAAGGGTCTCGATCATGTCTGCATTATTCGCGAACCATAGGGTGGCACACTTAAGAGTTACCGGACACCATTTTGGAGCACATATGTTTTAGACGAAAGAATTGCAAAGCGCAGTAATTGTTTCAATAGAAACCGGAAATTGTTTCGGGTGAAATTGCAGAAGGTGGTTCTGCATGTGATATTGAAATATTGCAAGGGGCTATATGTGAATGTTTGTTAATTAAAGTAATTAACAAATTTCTGAATAAATTTAATAAAAGAGTTTTATTAAATGAGAGAGCATTAAATTTGGAGAAACTTAATGCATTTAAAGTGGAGACTTTAAAAGGGAATGTGAAGAGGCATTTTAATGTGGAGGAGTTACCACCACATGAATGGGGGAGGTGAGGGGTCACCCCCCCATGCGCCAGCCATGGAGAGAGGGGGCACCCCCCTCCTCCTATAAAAGGCCACCCATTCCCTCCTTCATCCTCACACCTCCTTGTGAAGGATCTCTCTCCCCCTCTAGAATTATTCCCCCATGGTCTCGGATTAGCGAGATACATGTTCCCGGTGGCATTTCGTCTGGAAGGAGTTGCTGCTTCCGCTGGATCGCTGGAGCGAGGAGGTGGAGGTTGTCCGGTGGCTTGAACGTGTGTGCGAGTGCGGATGCGCTGCTGAGTTGCGGCGCTCGGACTTCCTCACGATCTTGAGATCGGCAAGTGTACGACTACATCAACCACGAGTTCCTACTCATTAACAAAGGTCGTTGTCTTCGAGGGTAAGTTCTCTATGGATGTATGTCCACCCGTTTGCTTTGTACCTAGTAGATAGATCTTGGCGTGTAGTTCACACCGTAGGAAAATTTTTGTTTTCTATGTTGCGGACCCAACAGCTCCCTCACCCAAGCTAATAAGAGACTACGCAAGCAATTATCTGTGCAGAAGGAGATCTCGCTAGATTTTGCACGTGACGTCGTTAGGCTGCAGAAAGTGCTCGACCGTAACTTGATCAGGCAAGAACAGGCCATCAAGATAATCAACGAGCTCACGGAGGATAAGAAGAATCTCGTGGAAAGGTGCATTCTCCGGCAGGACGAAGTTAGCGAGGCACTCAGAGGACGCGTTGAGGAAACCAAGGCTACCATCCGAGCCTACCATGATAGGAACCGTTGCCTGGATGCAGTCAAGGAGATGAAGGCGGACATGAGTAGAGGGATCACCGTACTCGAGGGTGTTCGGAAAGAGAACGAGGAGCTAAGGGCAAGTCTAGAGGTGTACGGGAGCAATGCCCAAGTCTGATTCCTGTTAGCGGGGACACGAATACCAGTTCGTCCTCCTCTCCTTTTGTAATGTTTAGGGTTCAGGGAGCAATGCCCATGTCTGCTTCCCATTATAGGGTGCAATAAGAATCCTAGGGCAACTCCTTATCTATCTAGACATGTGTTGGTGTTCATGTTCATGAATGGACACCATGTTCTCTTTCCATATGTATCTGGACATGGGTTTCTGCATTATGAGTTTGCCACTCTCCCTCTACTATTTGGTGATATTGGGAAAAACCCACAGCACACTAAACTACAGATAAATCTTATTTGTCTTCGAAATTGAAATTATAACAGTGCCACTAGTCGATTCATAAAATGTTGATTAGTCCTAGATTGCTTCTTCCTTGAAATTATGACAGTGCCACTAGTCGATTCAGTTAATTATGGAAACTAACCAGCTTGTCCTGGTGAACTGAACAAACCATACCATGTATTTTTGTTGCAGGGAAAAAGGCGAAAGATCGACCAGGACCTGGCGACCTGGCTAAATGACAAGATAGCAATCCAAAGGGAGAAGCGGAATTCCCAGAAACTGGCCTTTGACCAACTGCGCGCTGAATTCGCGGTCCTTTCTGACAAGTGCCAGAAACTGAAAGAGTTAAACGCCGAATGGGCGAAGCTACACAGTGAAGGTCGCGCCTCGGCTAGGAAGTAGACGAAGATCATGAAAGGGATCTTGAAGGAAAATCGTATGGCTACGGACAATATTCTCTGCCATGTGACGGAGCACTAGAACCTACAGCTGAAGCACGACATAGTACTGAAGGAGCTGGCCAATCTTAGGGAGGAAAACAGGCAGCTCCGGGCCAGGCTCGCTTGAACACAACATATGTCTATGTAGTACTGAACAGCCTGGTTTATCCTCTGCAGTGGTGATTTTGTAAGCGTGAACTTAACTCTATGCTCGATATGTGTGTTTGTCTGAAATTAGTTTGCTCGAGGATTGAGTTTGTCTTAGTTCAGAAAGCGCAACTACAAGTCTTACAATTAACTAGTTTCAGGCAATGGTACAACATAAATTATTCATCTTGAATTTCCTTTATCCTCTATAGTCTGTCCTTGTTCACCCTCGCGCGCCTTCTTCAGTTCCTTCAACAGATCCGCAATGCAGCACTCTAGCTTCTTCTTGTCTTGCCTGAGCTGATCCCTCTCCTTTTCTGCATTATGAATCAGCAACCTGTGACTATCCTGAAGCTTCTTTGCAGTTCCAACAACCAAGCTCCCATCGATTCCGTCAGTTAGCTTTGACTGCAAATTCTCGATTTCTTGTTCCAGCTCCTTATTTCGTACCGACAGCTTATAATATTTTTCAGCTGCATTACTTACATCAGTAAATCTCCCCGACCTTTCCAACTCATACACCTCCCATAACTGTGCCAAACATTTCTTAAGTGCATCTGGCCACTCAAGATCCACCCACTCTACTGCTTTACACATCGGGCCAACCTAAAAACACACACACTATAGTGTTATGAACATGCACGATACATTTTACTTCATGTCACAGTTGCACATATGTAAACAAACCTGATTTGTACAACCCAAAAACCTTATCCTAGTGTTACTGCCTTCGAATGCAACATATCTCCTCAGTTTTAGCCCATGGTCACATGGCACTTCTCCATCGAGATCTAGGCCCTCCCATTCGGAGTCGTAGATCGTCCTTGGTACCTATAGGTAAACGCAAAGCTGAAATTGAACACGATTGCATGCACATCTGGCCGGGCTCAGATCGAGTGATTTACCATTGCCTAACCCTAGCCCAGAAAATAGAGGAACTCACATCATGGAAGGAATACTCGATGTCGGAGAGAAGGCTGTCGCTGCTCGACTGGTCGTCCTTGCCGTTCAAGGACAGCATGGCGAATGCGGCGGCGATGGCTTTGGCGAGAGAGAGAGAGAGAGAGAGAGAGAGAGAGAGAGAGAGAGAGAGAGCGGCCCTTCTACCGCTGCAATGATGACTAAATTGGCATGTTACAATAGTTTAATGGATAGCATGCCCTTTCCCTGGATTACTGTCTCCTGCCTGATATGGATTCTCTTCACACATTCTCATTTCAAATATTAAACCTGCACTCCCTCCATCCCAATTTCATTCCCTAACGAAAACATACCAGTATATTACATCATCCAAAGAAACAAAATCATGTCAACTACAAGGTACTTATGCATCACTTCTTCAATCATGGTTTCACAAAACATTACATTATAATCTCCCAACAAACATAACCACAACATGGTTTCACAAAACATCACATTACAATCTCTCAACAAACGTAATCACAGAAACAAGTATATTACATCAACTCAAGAAACAAAATCATGTCGACTACAAGGTACTTACACATCACTTGTCCTATCATGGTTTCGCAAAGCATTACATTACAGTCTCTCAACAAACAAAATATCAGAAACAAGTACAGTACATCATCTCAAGAAACATAATCATGTCAACTACAATGTATTTATGCATCACTAGTCCAGTCATGGTTTCACAAAACATTACATTACAATGTCCCAACAAACATAATAACTAAAACAAGTACGGTACGTCATCTTAAGAAACATAATCATGTCAACTACAATGTACTTATGTCTTATTACAACAACAATGGTTTCAGTGAGTGACATGTCTGAAAATCTCAACAGCTCGCACAGCATTATATCGCAATCTCTCAACAAACATAATCATAGAAGCACGCTCTAAATGCAACAGCAGTCAATATTACAAATACAGGAAGGGGAACCCCATGGTCCATATGACAAGCCCAGGGTAGCAGCTCCCATCAGATCTCATCAACGTCGACCACCTCATTCTGTTCAGCCACTACAGGGGCATCTACATCCACTATAACATGTTCAACAACATCAGAAAATGTACCAAGGAAGAACACCTTCCTGGTTCGCTTCTTTCGCCGCATAATCTGCATAAGATCTTGAGTATCCAAAACATCTATGAATTGTTGCTTCTTATGATGCCACCACTAGAATTTTTGCCATCTTCTTAGGGCCAATAGTGATTTCCTTACCGATCATCTCTCTCATTTCATCAAGAGTTATGTTTTTGGAATCGACAGTGATCTCCACAGTACATGACGAAACTGGCTTATTAACTCCCTCATCAAGTTTTGCCATGTATGAATCCACCTCTATGTGTATACTGAACTTATCCAGATCAGCATCTATTGGTCCGTATTCTCTAGGAGCAGAAGCTCTGGCAGCAAGATCTCCAGCATCTGCATACATATCATCAATCATCGCTTCAACTTTCACCTTACGATCAGCTGCACAACACTCCCAAACCATCTGAAGCTCATGGGAGTGCTCAATTTGCTGATAGGTATCATTCATGTTGCGCCACACCAATTTTGTCCTCTGTCTAGAAACCCAGGGAATTCTAGCGGCAAGCATATCTACCAGCTACGAAACAGACACAACCTCTTTGCAATTCACAAGCAGATGCACATCTTGCTCGAACACAACCCTCTCGCAACCAAAATCAAGCTTTGTAGTGTACTGCCAAACATGAACTGTGAACTCATATAGGTCACTTGTATCAAAACTGTGCCTAATTTGATTAAAAAGGGGAACATTTCAGTTCATTTGATTCTATTATGTCGTAACTAATCTACTTGCAAGATAAGGCACAAATAAGAAAAATTCACCTCTCGCTCTTCTCCCGGGTTTTTCTTCTTCGAGATCTGAGTGCTGCATCCACCCACCGGAGTCGAACAATCCGCCACCGGCCTTGCTTTTCTCTTCAACCCGCTGCTCGTAGGTACCTTGGGAGCAGAATCCTTGCTGGCCTCCTCGCTAACCGGGGCTGAAGACCTCGCCGCAGCTACGCGGTTCAGCCCCAGACTTGGGCCTCGACGGACCCTTTTCAGTCGGCGACGTAGCTACAACCTTTGCCTTGCAAGACATGCTAGGCTGCCGCCGGATTCAGTGTCAGGGGAGGGAGAAAAAAGGTCCTCCGCCGCCGGTAGATTTAGGGTCGGGGAAGGGAAGAAAAGGGACCGCTACCGCTGCCGCAGCAAGATTCAGTCTCGAGAGTTAGGAAAGTACAGTAATGGATTTGCCCCTACGACACGTGCAGGGTGGCTAAGAAGAGTGACCGGCGAAGGAGGGGCACAGCAGGAACTAGTGTAAGAGAATATTCTGACTTAACGGGCACGATTTGAAAATATTTGGTTTGGACATCATTCACTCGAAAGACCCCTCTCAGCAATTGGCGCCCCAACTTTTTGAATCGCGGTGATAAAAATCAACTTGGGTACCACGTTGCCTGTCCACCCCAACTTTCGGGCCACAAAATGATATTCTCCATGCAATGACACTGGTGGATTTATAGGTGGATTGTGAAAAGAACACACATGCAATGACACTGGTGGATCCATATGTGGTATGTGAAAAGAACACACATGCAATGACTCTGGTTGTTGTTATTAACAAGAAAACACATGCAATAACACTGGTGGATCCATGTGTGGTCACTGAAGATAACACACATTTCAATGACACTGGTGGATCCATATGTGGTTTGTGAAAAGAACACACATGTAATGACTCTTGTTGTTGTTAGTAAAAAAGCACACATGCAATGACACTGGTGGATCCATATGTGGTATGTGAAAAGAACACATATTTCAATGACTCTGGTTGTTGTTAGTAAAAAGAACACACACGCAATGACACTGGTGGATCCATGTGTGGTCTCTGAAGAGAACACACGTGCAATGACTCTGGTTGTTGTTGGTAAAAAGAGCACACATGCAATGACACTGGTGGATCCATAGGTGGATTGTGAAAAGAACACACATGCAATGACATTGGTGGATCCATATGTGGTATGTGAAAAGAATGCACATTTCAATGACTTTGGTTGTTGTTAGTAAAAAGAACATACATGTAATGACACTAGTGGATCCATAGGTGGATTGTGAAAAGAGCACACATGCAATGATACTGGTGGATCCATATGTGGTATGTGAAAAGAACACACATGCAATGACTCTAGTTGTTGTTAGTAAAAAGAACACACATGTAATGACACTGGTGGATCCATGTGTGGTCTCTGAAGAGAACACACATTTCAATGACACTAGTGGATCCATATGTGGTATGTGAAAAGAACACACATGCAATGACTCTGGTTGTTGTTAGTAACAAGAACACACATGCAATAACACTGGTGTATCCATGTGTGGTCTCTAAAGAGAACACACATTTCAATGACACTAGTGGATCCATATGTGGTATGTGAAAAGAAAACACATGCAATGACTCTGGTTGTTGTTAGTAACAAGAACACACATGCAATAACACTGGTGGATCCATGTGTTGTCTCTGAAGATAACACACATTTCAATGACACTGGTGGATCCATATGTGGTATGTGAAAAGAACACACATGTAATGACTCTTGTTGTTGTTAGTAAAAAAAGCACACATGCAATGACACTGGTGGATCCATGGGTGGATTGTGAAAAGAACACACATGCAATGACACTAGTGGATCCATATGTGGTATGTGAAAAGAACACACATTTCAATGACTCTGGTTGTTTTTAGTAAAAAGAACACACATGCAATGACACAGGTGGATCCTTGTGTGGTATCTGAAGAGAACACACATGCAATGACTCTGGTTGTTTCTATTAAAAAGAGCACACATGCAATGACACTGGTGGATCCATAGGTGGATTGTGAAAAGAACACACATGCAATGACATTGGTGGATCAATATGTGGTATGTGAAAAGAACACACATTTCAATGACTCTGGTTGTTGTTAGTAAAAAGAACACACATGCAATGACACTGGTGGATCCATAGGTGGATTGTGAAAAGAGCACACATGCAATGACACTGGTGGATCCATATGTGGTATGTGAAAACAACACACATGCAATGACTCTAGTTGTTGTTAGTAAAAAGAACACACATGTAATGACACTGGTGGATCCATGTGTGGTCTCTGAAGAGAACACACATTTCAATGACACTTGTGGATCCATATGTGGTATGTGAAAAGAACATTTATGAAATGACTCCAGTTGTTGTTAGTAAAAAGAACACACATGCAATTACACTGGTGGATCCATAGGTGGATTGTGAAAAGAATACGCATGCAATGATACTGGTGGATCCATATGTGCTATGTGAAAAGAACACACATGCAAAGACTCTAATTGTTGTTAGTAACAAGAACACACATGCAATACCAATGGTGGATCCATGTGTGGTCTCTGAAGAGAACACACATTTCAATGACACTAGTGGACCCATATGTGGTATGTGAAAATAACACACATGAAATGACTCTGATTGTTGTTAGTAAAAAAGCACAGATGCAATGACACTAGTGGATCCATAGGTGGATTGTGAAAAGAACACACATGCAAGGACATTGGTGGATCCATATGTGGTATGTGAAAAAACACATATGAAATGACTCTGGTTGTTGTTAGTAAAAAAGCATACATGCAATGCCACTGGTGGATCCATATGTGGTATGTGAAAAGAACACATATGAAATGACTCTGGTTGTTGTTAGTAAAAAAAGCACACATGCAATGACACTGGTGGATCCATAGGTGGATTGTGAAAAGAGCCCACATGCAATGACTCTAGTTGTTGTTAGTAAAAAGAACACACATGCAATGACACTGGTGGATCCCTAGCTGGATTGTGAAAAGAACACACATGTAATGACACTGGTTGTTGTTAGTAAAAAGAACACACATGCAATGACACTGGTGGATCCATGTGTGGTATGTGAAAAGAACACACATGCAATGACTCTGGTTGTTGTTAGTAAAAACAACACACATGCAGTGACACTGGTGGATCCATGTGTGGTCTCTGAAGAGAACACACATGCAATGACTCTGGTTGTTGTTAGTAAAAAGAGCACACATGCAATGACACTAGTGGATCCATATGTGGTATGTGAAAAGAACACACATGCAATGACTCTGGTTGTTGTTAGTAAAAAGAACACACATGCAATGACACTGGTGGATCCATAGGTGGATTGTGAAAAGAGCACACATGCAATGACACTGGTGGATCCATATGTGGTATGTGAAAAGAACACACATCCAATGACTCTGGTTGTTGTTAGTAAAAAAAGCATAGATGCAATGACACTGGTGGATCCATAGGTGGATTGTTAAAAGAACACTCATGCAATTACATTGGTGGATCCATATGTGGTATTTGAAAAGAACACATATGAAATGACTCTGGTTGTTGTTAGTAAAAAAATCACACATGCAATGACACTGGTGGATCCATATGTGGTATGTGAAAAGAACACATATGAAATGACTCTGGTTGTTGTTAGTAAAAAAGCACACATGCAATGACACTTGTGGATCCATAGGTGGATTGTGAAAAGAGCCCACATGCAATGACTCTAGTTGTTGTTAGTAAAAAGAACACACATGCAATGACACTGGTGGATCCATAGCTGGATTGTGAAAAGAACACACATGCAATGACACTAGTTGTTGTTAGTAAAAAGAACACACATGCAATGACACTGGTGGATCCATGTGTGGTCTCTGAAGAGAACACACGTTTCAATGAATCTGGTTGTTGTTAGTAAACACAACACACATGCAATGACACTGGTGGATCAATGTGTGGTCTCTAAAGAGAACACATGCAATGACTCTGGTTGTTGTTAGTAAAAAGAGCACACATGCAATGACACTGGTGGATCCATATGTGGTATGTGAAAAGAACACACATGAATGACTCTGGTTGTTGTTAGTAAAACGAACACAGATGCAATGACACTGGTGGATCCTTAGGTGGATTGTGAAAAGAGCACACATGCAATGACTCTAGTTGTAGTTAGTAAAAAGAACACACATGCAATGACACTGGTGGATCCATAGGTGGATTGTGAAAAGAACGCACATGCAATGACATTGGTTGTTGTTAGTAAAAATAACACACATGCAATGACACTGGTGGATCCATGTGTGGTCTCTGAAAAGAACACACATTTCAATGATTCTGGTTGTTGTTAGTAAAAAGAACACACATGCAATGACACTGGTGGATCCATGTGTGGTCTCTGAAGAGAACACACATGCAATGACTCTGGTTGTTAGTAAAAAGAGCACACATGCAATGACACTGGTGAATCCATATGTGGAATGTGAAAAGAACACACATGCAATAACTCTGGTTGTTGTTAGTAAAAAGAACACACATGCAATGACACTGGTGGATCTAGAGGTGGATTGTGAAAAGAGCACACATGCAATGACTCTGGTTGTTCCATATGTAGTATGTGAAAAGAACACACATGCAATGACTCCAGTTGTTGTTAGTAAAAAGAAGATACATGTAATGACACTGGTGGATCCATGTGTGGTCTCTGAAGAGAACACACATTTCAATGACACTGGTGGATCCATATGTGGTATGTGAAAAGAACATTCATGAAATGACTCCAGTTGTTGTTAGTAAAAAGAACAATTATGCAATGACACTGGTGGATCCATAGGTGGATTGTAAAAAGAACACACATGGAATGCCATTGGTGGATCCATATGTGGTATGTGAAAAGAACACACATGCAATGAATCTGGTTGTTGTTAGTAAAAAAAGCAGACATGCAATGACACTGGTGGATCCATAGGCAGATTGTGAAAAGAACACACATGCAATGACACTGGTGGATCCATATGTGGTATGTGAAAAGAACACACATCCAATGACTCTGGTTGTTGTTAGTAAAAAAAGCACAGATGCAATGACACTGGTGGATCCATAGGTGGATTGTGAAAAGAACACACATGCAATGACATTGGTGGATCCATATGTGGTATTTGAAAAGAACACATATGAAATGACTCTGGTTGTTGTTAGTAAAAAGAACACACATGCAATGACACTGGTGGATCCATGTGTGGTCTCTAAAGAGAACACACATGCACTGACACTAGTTATTGTTACTAAAAAGAACACACATGCAATGACACTGGTGGATCCATAGGTCGATTGTGAAGAGAGCACACATGCAATGACATTGGTGGATCCATATGTGGTATTTGAAAAGAATACATATGAAATGACTCTGGTTGTTGTTAGTAAAAAAATCACACATGCAATGAAACTGGTGGATCCATATGTGGTATGTGAAAAGGACACATATGAAATGACTCTGTTTGTTGTTAGTAAAAAAAGCACACATGCAATGACACTTGTGGATCCATAGGTGGATTGTGAAAAGAGCCCACATGCAATTACTCTAGTTGTTGTTAGTAAAAAGAACACACATGCAATCACACTGGTGGATCCATAGCTGGATTGTGAAAAGAACACACATGCAATGGCATTGGTTGTTGTTAGTAAAAAAACACACATGCAATGACATTGGTGGAGCCATGTGTGGTCTCTGAAGAGAACACACATTTCAATGACTCTGGTTGTTGTTAGTAAACACAACACACATGCAATGACACTAGTGGATCCATGTGTGGTCTTTGAAGAGAACACATGAAATTACTCTGGTTGTTGTTAGTAAAAAGAGGACACATGCAATGACAATGGTGGATCCATATGTGGTATGTGAAAAGAACACACATGCAATGACTCTGGTTGTTGTTAGTAAAAAGAACACAGATGCAATGGCACTGGTGGATCCTTAGGTGGATTGTGAAAAGAGCACACATGCAATGATTCTAGTTGTTGTTAGTAAAAAGAACACACATGCAATGACACTGGTGGATCCATAGGTGGATTGTGAAAAGAACACACATGCAATGATACTGGTTGTTGTTAGTAAAAAGAACACACATGATGACACTGGTGGATCCATGTGTGGTCTCTGAAAAGAACACACATTTCAATGACTCTGGTTGTTGTTAGTAAAAAGAACACACATGTAATGACAGTGGTGGATCCATGTGTGGTCTCTGAAGAGAACACACATGCAATGACTCTGGTTGTTGTTAGTAAAAAGAGCACACATGCAATGACACTGGTGGATCCATATGTGGTATGTGAAAAGAACACACATGCAATGACTCTAGTTGTTGTTAGTAAAATGAACACACATGCAATGACACTGGTGGATCCAGAGGTGGATAGTGAAAAGAGCACACATGCAATGACTCTGGTTGTTCCATATGTGGTATGTGAAAAGAACACACATGCAATGACTCTAGTTGTTGTTAGTAAAAAGAACACACATGTAATGACACTGGTGGATCCATGTGTCGTCTCTGAAGAGAACACACATTTGAATGACACTGGTGGATCCATATGTGGTATGTGAAAAGAACATTCATGAAATGACTCTAGTTGTTGTTAGTAAAAAGAACACACATGCAATGACACTGGTGGATCCATATGTGGATTGTAAAAAGAACACACATGCAATGCCACTGGTGGATCCATATGTGGTATGTGAAAAGAACACACAGGCAATGAATCTGGTTGTTGTTAGTAACAAGAACACACATGCAATAACACTGGTGGATCCATGTGTGGTCTCTGAAGAGAACACACATTTCAATGACACTGGTGGATCCATATGTGGTATGTGAAAAGAACACACATGAAATGACTCTGGTTGTTGTTACTAAAAAAAGCACACATGCAATGACACTGGTGGATCTATAGATGGATTGTGAAAACAACACTGATACGTCCAAAACGTATCTACTCTCCCGAACACTTTTGCTATTGTTTCTCCTCTAAACTTGTGTGATTTGGATGCAACTAACACGGATTGACGCTGTTTTCAGCAGAGTTTCCTTGGTGTTTAGTTTTTTTTGTAGAAAATCAACTATCAAGAAAAATCCTAGAAAATATGCCAAAGATCCTATTTCACCAGAAGACTCCCGGATCCAGAATACGAGACGGAGGGGGGCTGGGCCCAGGCCACACCACCTGACCGCGTGGGCTAGGCCTGGCCGCACCAGGGGGTGGTCTGGCCGCACCAGCGGGTGGTCTGGCCGCCCCAAACACCCCCCAGTCTCCCTCTTCGCCTATAAGATGCCTTCTGACCTAAAAACTCAGGGTTGTTCGATGTTTTTCTAGAAGGAGTTCCGCTTCGCCGCCACCACTAGATTCCACGAAACAGCACCGGAAACTCCGTTCTGACACCCTGCCGGGACGGGGAATTGGAGGAGATCATCGCCATCATCATCACCATCGCTTCTCCATTGACCATCCATGTTTCCCCTATCTATGAGTGAGTAATCCCGTGTTGTAGGCTATGGGGATGGTAGGGATTGGATGAGATCGTTCATGTAATGGCATTAGATTGTTAGGGCATGGTGCCTAGTATCTTCTATTAGTGCTTTATGACTTTGTTGCGACTTGTTATGCTTAATTCTTGTCACTAGGGCCCGAGTGCCATGATTTCAGATCTGAACATGTTATTGATTCATTATGATAGTATTGTTTATGGTATTACATGTAAGTTGTTTACACACGTTGTTGTCCGGAACCAATGGCCCCGAAGTGACAGAAATCGGGATAACCGCAGGGAATGGCTTTGATGTGAGGATCACATGTGTTCACGGAGTGTTAATGCTTTGCTCCGGCGCTCTATTAAAAGGAGCACCTTAATTGCCAGTAGTTCCCTTGAGGCCCCGCTGCAAACGGGCTGGCAGGATAAAAGATGTTGTGCAAGTTCTCATTGCGAGCATGTATGACTATATATGGGACACATGCCTAGGATTATCTAGTACTTGGATGCTTTATCTTATTTATCTGCAATTGCCCTATGTTCTGATTGCTATGTGAATTGTCTTGTCCATGCAACGCCCGTCCATCCATCCCTATGCCTACCGCACTTGAATCCTACTGTTTACTGCTATAGTTACTACTGTCTTTACTTTATTACTGCTGTTACTTTACTATTCCTACTACAAAACTGTTGCTACTGATAAACTGTTGTGAGCAAGAGTGTTTCCAGGTGCAGCTGAATTGACAACTCAGTTGTTAAGGCTTAAAAATATTCTTTGGCTCCCCTTGTGTTGAATCAATAAATTGGGTTTCACTTCCCTCGAAAATACTGCGATACACCCCCTATACTTGTGGGTCATGAAGACTATTTTCTGGCGCCATTGTCGGGGAGCATAGCTTTATTTATCAAGTTCACTTGGATTCATTATTGTTCGCTGCCATCCATCCATCATGGGTAAGTCTCGTGATGGCAAGGTTCCTATTTTACCATCCACTAAGAGAAGAGGTACGGTTCTGAACACCTTTGTTGCTCTTGATTCACCATCTGTTATGAGTAAGTTCGTTACACCACCACACACACATGCTACACACAGTGCTACTACTGCTGAATCTGAAACTTCTGATACTTATGATGTTGCTTCTACTGTGCTTGATAAGATTGGTTCATTAGGTCCTTTCCTAGATGCTATGATTGCTAGAACTATAGCTGGAAATATTTAAACTCCTAATGAAGACACTACTACACCTGTTAGTTCACCTGAGTCTAGTGAGAGCTATGATATTGAAGACGGTTATGTTGAGATGACCGATGAATTTATTAAAGAATGTAAAAACATCCATGATAGGAGCGCTGCTAAGAGTCTCCTTGAGAGGCGTACTATTAGACCCAAATTGTCTCCTATTTCTAAGTTTGTTGCTTCTCCCATAAACATTAAAGATAAAGATTATGATTTCTCTCTTGATCTATCTTACATAGCCATTGTTGAGAAAGAACCTTTTTGTGGGACTAAGAACGAGAGTGCGGTAGCACATATGACTGAGCTTTCTACCATGAGTGGCCTATTTTCTGATGATATTAAGATGCGTACTTACTTTGTTGCTAAGATTTTCCCCTTTTCATTGGAAGGAGAAGCTAAAACTTGGTTTAGTAATTTACCCCTGGATCTATTGATAGCCCTGATTGCTTGATTAGTACTTTCCTGAAGAAATATTTTCCTCCTAGTGCTAGACATGCTATTTTGCAGGAACTTTTTGATTTTAAACAGGGAGAAAAGAGATATTGCCTGAATCTTGGGCAAGGTTTTGTGCTTTGATTCATGCACATGCTGGAAGTCCATTACCTAAGAATGAGCTTCTTGATATATTTTATAATGGACTAACTGAAGAATCTAGGACATACCTAGATAGTTGTGCTAATTGTGTTTTCAGGAATAGGACTCCCAAGGAAGCTGAGGAATTAATGGCTAAAATAAGCAAGAATTATGAAGATTGGACTCCTCCTGAACCAGCTATACCTGAAGTAATCATACCTGAACCCGCTATACCTGAAATAATTATATCTACACCAACTATTCCAGTGCCTATTCCAACATCAAAGAAGAGGGGAGTTATTGAATTAAATGATGAAGTGATGAAGGAAGCTAAGAAATGTCTTAAGGAGAAGGGAATTAAAGCTGCAGATGTCAAGAATTTACCTCCTATAGAAGAATTATGTAAGCCTATCCCCCATTCATCCACTATTGAGGTACACTCTCTCCAATAGTTTTATGAAGGTGATATCCCTTACTCTAAACCTCCTGATCAATGCTTAGAAGAATTCGATATTTTCATTGTTAAGCAAGATAATTTTAATAAAAGGGTGCAAAATCATCTAATGGAAAACACTAGAGCTATTGTTAAGTTAAAAGATATTGTGGAAAGAACCTCTAATGATGTTAAAATGATTGTTAAACATTTTCAAATGGTTCAAACTCAAATAGATCAACTTATTAAGGTGCAAAAAGACTTGCTAGTTAATGCTGCCAAAGAAAAACATGCTTATGAAATTAGAACTAGAAGTGGTGCTGCTACCCAGGATCCTCTATATCCTGAGGGGCATCCCAAAAGAATTGAGCAGGATTCTCAACAAGCTGAAAATAGTGGCTCTACTCGTAAGAAAAGGAAAAAGAAACATAAAACTATTGTAGAACCCTCTGAACCTGCTAAAGATCCTAATAGTATATATGTTTCTGATGCTGAAACTAAAAGTGGTAATGAAGAAAATGATGTTCCTGATAAAGAAAAAGTTGAAGAAGAACCTGAAAAGCACACTAAGAATACTAAATACACTAAAGAAGATTTTGTTGCTAAGAAACATGGTAGTGAAAGAGAGCCTTGGGTCCAAAAACCTATGCCTTTCCCTGATAAGAAACACAAGTCAAAGGAAGATGAACACTATAATAAGTTTTGTGAGTGGATGAAACCTTTATTCCTGCAAATTCCTTTGACTGATGCTATTAAATTGCCTCCTTACTCAAAGTATATGAAGGATATTGTCTCGAATAAAAGGAAGATCCCTAGTGAAGAAATTTCCACTTTGCTTGCTAATTATTCCTTTAATGGTAAGGTTCCGAAGAAACTTGGAGACCCAGGGATTCCAACAATCCCTTCCTCTATTAAGAATAGTTATGTTAGAACTGCTTTGTGTGATTTAGGAGCTGGAGTTAGTGTTATGACTTTCTCTCTCTATAAGAGACTTCAACTAGAAAAACTGATACCTACTGATATATCTTTGCAAATGGCTGATAAATCTACCACTATTCCTGTTGGTATATGTGAGGATGTACCTGTTCAAGTGGCTCATAATTGCTTGATATTAACTGATTTTGTTGTGCTTGAAATGCCTCAAGATAATAATATGTCTATTATTCTTGGAAGACCTTTTCTTAATACTGCAGGAGCTGTTATTAATTGTAATCAAGGAAAGGTGACCTTTAATGTTAATGAAAAGGAACATACTGTCTATTTCCCCAAGAAGATTGATAGGACTTATGGTTTGAATTCAATTGAACATGTTGAGGGCATTCAAGTTGGAGAAATATATTGTCCTATACCAAGAGAAAAATTTGAAACTATTATAATTGGGACCAGTGCTATCAAAGTTGAGGTAACATAATCATTAGTGGAATACAAAGTTTTGTTTCATATGAAATTGTTTTGGTAACAAAACCTGATCAACCTTGTTAACAAAAGGATTTCATCGAGCAAAACAATGTTTTCACCATGATTATATCCGCTTACTTCTATTCTATCCATTTTATTTTGTTTTTGTTTAGTTTTCTTTTCTATTGTTAGTTGCTTGCATGTTAGAGTGTCTTAGAACTTCTGTAGTTCTAGCCTTGTTTTGTCATTGCATCATTCCCAAAAAAAATCTTTCTGTCAGAAAATCATTCATCTATACCTGAAAATTGCCCAAAAATAAAGTGTCTCGAAAAATTCCAAAAAATTCATATTAAATTTTTACGTGAAAAAGGGGCAGAGAAGTGCCTGGAAGGTACCAGGGGGGCCCACCAGGCAGGCACACCACCTGGTGGCGTGGCCAGCCCTAGGACGGCTAGCCTATGGTGTGGGCCACCCCTGGCCCTCTACTCACTCTCTCACTTGCCACTTTCTTCTTTGTCCTGAGCAAACACCAGTCCATTGCTCAAAATCGAGTTCTTGCTGTGCTTGCCCTTGATTTTTCGATATCCTTGCTCAGCCCATCTTTGCTGCTGAAATTTGGAGCATTTGTTCTCCGGTATGTGACTCCTCCGCTTGTCCAAGTAGATTTGTGTTTAGTGGTTTATATCTTGAGTATTTTGCTGCTGTAGGTGACAGGTTATGAGAGCTTGTAAGCTTGTTTTATGCTTAGAGATATAGTTTTGATGCATGTTTAGGCCTCTTACAAGTCCCTATGAGTAGTGCCCTTCATTATATTCACTTTGCAATCACTTGTTTAATAGGGGTTTAAATTTCAGAATAGAAGATGAATGAGCATCAACTAAACCAACATGAACTATGGGTGCCTGAGGTTATGAAGGTTCACCGGGAGGAGGAAGATTTTTGTTCCATTTATCCATGCTCTGAATTCATGAGAGCTGCAAGAATTCTCTAGGATTTCCACACTTTGGTTTCTAATGCAGGATTGGAGAACTTTTTGGAAGATGAACCTTGTCAATTTGTGAAGCTAACCATGTCTGTGGTGCAGGACTTTCAATTTAGTTACTCTTTGCCTAACCCCATGGTCCACTACAAAATTTACAATATTGATGTCGACCTTTCTCTCGATGACTTTTGTGCAGCTATTAAGGTACCTCAGTGGGGATCATGTGGAAGGATTAAAGAGCGACCTACGCCACTCATGGATTTATATGCAGACATTTTCCAAGGGAGCAGCTTCTCGAAGGAGAGTGGGAAAATCCATAACATTCATCTACCCTCCATTCGATACTTTGCCTACTTTATTGCCAAGTGTGTTCTTGCTAGGAAAACTGCCAATAAGTTATCTTCATATGATCTAGCATTCATCTCTGCTGCTCTTAAACGAGATAGGTCTTACAACTTGGGTGCTTTGATAGCTTTTCATCTTGCTATTAACCGCGAGAAAGGTGGAATTTGTGAGGGCCTCATTGCTTCTCGTTTACTAGAATTGCATGGTTTAGTGCCTCATCATCTAGACCTACAGTTTTGCATAGAAAGGCTTGATCTTAATTCCATGATACAACATAAATTTGTTTCTTCGTGGGCTAGTTTGAGTGAGTTGTCATATGAAATAACTTTTCTCAAAGCTGGTTGGAGAAGGAGCAAGTCCGAGCATGTTGTTCTTTTGCCTGCACCTGTTTTGTTTAACCTTGATAACAGGGTAGGATGGTCTCTCACGGAGGAGGAGTTTGATACGTACTTGGGAGAGCTCTCCCAACAGAAGCAGGATACTAGAAGGGAGGTCATGGATGATTCGGTCCAGCCCTCGAATGAGGGGGAGTCTTCATATCAACATCCTATCTACGATTGGGGAGCTTCTTCTTCCTCCCAAGGGCCCAACTATGATCATTCTTATCAGGACCCACCTGCTTGGAACCCTTACTCATACCTGGATTGATACCCACTTAGGCCAAAAGCCTAAGCTTGGGGGGAGGTACGCCGACATCGCACTCATCTCCATATCATTTTGTGTCGGTACTTTGTATATTCATGTTTCGTTCTCTTTTTAGCTTTCGTTCTTTCTTTGCTTTTGCTTTCTAAAACACAAAAAGACCAAAAATATTTATGTTGTTTCTCTTTGGTTTGCTTCTTTTTCTCTTTGCCTTGGTTTGTTTTTCCCTTTTTTTCTTTGTTTGAACTATTCGAAAAACCCCAAAAATATTTTGCTTGCTTGTTCTTCCTTTTTGGTTCTTGTTTTAAAAATCGAAAACACCAAAAATATTTGTTGTTCTTCTTTGGTTTTGTGAGTTTTGTTGCAGGGTTCAGCAGTCCTTAGTGGGATTTGGTTTGATATTATTATTCAAGCCACACAAGTGAAGGGCAATAATGAGGATTAATGACAACTTGAGGTGTGGTAAGAGGCTGGTAACGAACTCTGTTTGTTTTCATTTTTGTACATATACTCATCATTGTGGGCATGCTTAGCCTGTTCATGTAGGGTGTATGTTATTTATGGATGCTTAGTAGTTCTTGCTTTCATATGATTAAATTCCAGCTTGCTAATAGTTTGTAGCATGTCTTATGAATGTTTGCTTGCATTACTCTATTCATAACTTGGTATGACACCGTGGTATCCTCCTCTGAATGTTTCATTTGAATTGACTTGGAACATGCTCATGCATGCATATGACTGAAATAATCAGTTAAGCCTCGATGAATTATTTTGCCTTGAGGGTCTTGAATCACTTTCATGCCATGATTAGTCTTGTTTTGTTGCAAGCATGATTATGACAGCTATTGCTCTCTTGTTTGTCGCTCCCTTACTATTGCTAGCCTTCACTTACACTGAGTTGTTTTACTCATGTTTCCAACTCCCTAAAACCAAATATTGCCAAAAGTGTCCACCACACCTACTTATTAGCATCATTTGCTATTTCTGTGCATATTCAATATGCCTTGTTTTCTTCAGAATAAAATGTTTGTTTGTTATGAGAAAGTTAGTTAGTAAAGCTCTCACGAACTTGATGGCACATTTTATTTCCTGCACTTAATAAACCTGAACCATTGTGACTATCCATCAAAGTTATATGCTTGCAAATTATAGGCTGGGGATTAGCAGAACCGTGCTGTCACGGGGAACGCTTTCAACACCTGTAAATATATACCCAGTTGATACCATGCTCTTTTGTTACAGATGTCGTCGGTGTGAAATAAAAGGGGAGCTTGTAAGTCCATTGAGTTATGTATGTGTGTTAGAGAAACGCCTGGGCCGCCGGTCTAATCCATGCTATCATGGTGGAAACCTGCAGCATAACCATAATAAGTATCTATGAAGCATTCTTCTTATAAAAAAGAGAGAGATAGCTATTGAGAAAAAGAAAAGAAAAAAAGGGATTTGAGAAAAGAGGAAAGAGAGAAAAAAGCACCATTTTCCCATGGTAAATAAGAAGATTGTTGAGATACTCATTGTCTGCTTGCCTTGTCATTTTGATATGGGGATTCTTCTGTATCATCGGGCAAGGGGTACCCCGTTGGCGGTTCTCTATGATACGCACGTATTTACGATGACAAGAACTTACCGGTAACTAAAGTTGAGTAGCATGAGGAGCGGCTCACATACTCAAGGGACATGGGATTTCTAGTTTATAGGATGTCAAGCATATAACTCAGATTGGACCTCACTTTCACCTTAACCATATTAAAGATGCTTATGATAGGGGCAATGAGAGCTCAAAGCTAATGAGTACCATACTTTCAGCATTTGGAAGCCTTTCAAACTATTTAAAACCTTTTCATTTCCTTGTTGAGTCTCCACATATTCTATGAGCACCTTCTTGAGAGCATAGTTGTCATTCTTAGTGTAATGTGCTTGTCTCAAAACTTGATTATGTGTGTTATGACTTTGATGCTTGTATCTTTGATATCTTTACTTCTAGTCTTCACCTGAACTTCAGAGGTGCCTTGGCATTCATAATCAAAGGCAAGCGAGATACCACTCTATCATACCTTGTTATGAGCATTGTAATGTTGCTTATGTTTATGCTTCATGCTACTTATTATTTTTGAGTTGGAATCTATTCATAGCTTGCAATGCCTATTAAGTAAACTTAGTTGCATACTCCTTATTATGAATTGTCTAAGTAGTTGATCACATGCTGAGAATATATACATCATATGAAGCAAATGTGTTCGTGAAAGTTCTTTTATCGCACTCAGTTTTCAACTAAATTGCTTGAGGACAAGCAATAAGCTAAGCTTGGGGGAGTTGATACGTCCAAAACGTATCTACTTTCTCGAACACTTTTGCTATTGTTTCTCCTCTAAACTTGTGTGATTTGGAAGCAACTAACATGGACTAACGTTGTTTTCAGCAGAGTTGCCTTGGTGTTTAGTTTTTGTGCAGAAAATCAACTATCAGGAAAAATCCTGGAAAATATGCCAAAAATCCTATTTCACCAGAAGACTCTCGAAGCCAGAATACGAGACGGAGGGGGGCTGGGCCCAGGCCACACCACCTAGCCGTGCTAGGGGGTGTTCTGGCCGCCCCAGACACCACCCCGGTCTCCCTCTTCACCTATAAGATGCCTTCTGACCTAAAAACTCAGGGGGGGTTGACGTGTTTCCAGAAGGAGTTCCGCTCCGTCGCCACCACCAGATTCCACGAAACAGCACCAGAAACTCCGTTCTAGCACCCTACCGGGACAGGGAATTGGAGGAGATCATCGCCATCATCATCACCATCGCTTCTCCATCGACCATACATGTTTCCCCCATCTATGGTGAGTAATCCCCCGCTCTAGGCTATGGGGATGGTAGGGATTGGATGAGATCGTTCATGTAATGGCATCAGATTGTTAGGGCATGGTGCCTAGTATCTTCTATTAGTGCTTTATGACTTTGTTGCGACTTGTTATGCTTAATTCTTGTCACTAGGGCCCGAGTGCCATGATTTCAGATCTGAACATGTTATTGATTCATTATGATAGTATTCTTTATGGTCTTACCTGCAAGTTGTTTACACACGTTGTTGTCCAGAACCAATGGCCCCGAAGTGACAGAAATCAGGATAACCAGAGGGAATGGCTTTGATGTGAGGATCACATGTGTTCATGGAGTGTTAATGCTTTGCTCCGGTGCTCTATTAAAAGGAGCACCTTAATTGCCAGTAGTTCCCTTGAGGCCCCGCTGCAAACGGGCTGGCAGGATAAAAGATGTTGTGCAAGTTCTCATTGCGAGCATGTATGACTATATATGGGACATATGCCTAGGATTATCTATTACTTGGATGCTTTATCTTATTTATCTGCAATTGCCCTATGTTCTGATTTCTATGTGAATTGTCTTGTCCATGCAACGCCCGTCCATCCATCCCTATGCCTACCGCACTTGAATCCTACTGTTTACTACTATAGTTACTATTGTCTTTACTTTATTACTGCTGTTACTTTACTATTCCTACTACAAAACTGTTGCTACTGATAAACTGCTGTGAGCAAGAGTGTTTCCAGGTGCAGCTGAATTGATAACTCAGTTGTTAAGGCTTATAAATATTCTTTGGCTCCCCTTGTGTCGAATCAATAAATTGGGTTTCACTTCCCTCGAAAATACTGCGATACACCCCCTATACTTGTGGGTCATCAAACACACATGCAATGACACTGGTTGATCCATATGTGGTATATGAAAAGAACACACATTTCAATGACTCTGGTTGTTCTTAGTAAAAATAACACACATGCAATGACACTGGTGGATCCATGTGTGGTCTTTGAAGAGAACACACATGCAATGACTATGGTTGTTGTTAGTAAAAAGAGCACGCATGCAATGACACTGGTCGATCCATAGGTGGATTGTGAAAAGAACACACATGCATTGACACTGGTGGATCCATATGTGGTATGTGAAAAGAACACACATTTCAATGACTCTGGTTGTTGTTAGTAAAAAGAAACACATGCAATGACACTGGTGGATCCATAGGTGGATTGTGAAAAGAACACACATGCAATGACACTGGTGGATCAATATGTGGTATGTGAAAAGAACACACATTTCAATGACTCTGGTTGTTGTTAGTAAAAAGAACACACATGCAATGACACTGGATGATCCATAGGTGGATTGTGAAAATAGCACACATGCAATGACACTGGTGGATCCATCTGTGGTATGTGAAAAGAACACACATGCAATGGCTCCAATTGTTGTTAGAGAAAAGAACACACATGTAATGACACTGGTGGATCCATGTGTGGTCTCTGAAGAGAACTCACATTTCAATGACACTGGTGGATACATATGTGGTATGTGAAAAGAACAGTCATGAAATGACTCCAGTTGTTGTTAGTAAAAAGAACACACATGCAATGACACTGGTGGATCCATAGGTGGATTGTGAAAAGAACACACATGCAATGACACTGGTGGATCCATATGTGGTATGTGAAAAGAACACACATGCAATGACTCTGGTTGTTGTTAGTAAAAAGAACACACATGCAATAACACTAGTGGATCCATAGGTGGATTGTGAAAAGAGCACACATGCAATCACACTGGTAGATCCATATGTGGTATGTGAAAACAACACACATGCAATGACACTGGTGGATCCATATGTGGTATGTGAAAAGAACACACATCCAATGACTCTGGTTATTGTTAGTAAAAAGAACACACATGCAATGACACTGGTGGATCCTTAAGTGGATTGTGAAAAGAGCACACATGCAATGACTCTAGTTGTTGTTATAAAAAAGAACACACATGCAATGACACTTGTGGATCCATAGGTGGACTGTGAAAAGAACACACATGCAATCACACTGGCGGATCCATAGGTGGATTGTGAAAAGAACAGACATGCAATAACACTGGTGGATCAATAGGTGGAGTATGAAAAGAACACACATGAATTGACACTGGTGGATCCATATGTGGTATGTGAAAAGAACACACATGCAATGACACTGGTGGATCCATGTCTGGTCTCTGAAGAGAACACACATTGCAATGACACTGGTGGATCCATATGTGGTATGTGAAAAAAACACATGAAATGACTCCAGTTGTTGTTAGTAAAAAACACGCATTTCAATGACACTGGTGGATCCATATGTGGTATGTGAAAATAACACGCATGCAATGACTCTAGTTGTTGTTAGTAACAAGAACACGGATGCAATGACACTGGTGGATCCATGTGTGGTCTCTGAAGAGAACACATATTTCAATGACACTAGTCGATCCATATGTGGTATGTGAAAAGAACACACATGCAATGACTCTTTTTGTTGTTAGTAAAAAGAACATACATGCAGTGACATAGGTGCATCCATATGTGGTATGTGAAAATAACACACATGCAATGACTCTGGTGGATCCATATGTGGTATGTGAAAAAAACACACATGCAATGACACTGGTTGTTGTTAGTAACAAGAACAGACATGCAATAACACTGGTGGATCCATGTGTGGTCTCTGAAGAGAACACACATTTCAATGACACTGGTGGATCCATGTGTAGTCTCTGAAGAGAACACACATGCAATGATTCTAGTTGTTGTTAGAAAAAAAGCACACATGCAATGACACTGGCGGATCCATAGGTGGATTGTGAAAAGAACACACATGCAATGACACTGGTGGATCAATATGTGGTATGTGAAAAGAACACACATTTCAATGACTCTGGTTGTTGTTAGTAAAAAGAACACACATGCAATAACACTAGTGGATCCATAGGTGGATTGTGAAAAGAGCACACATGCAATGACACTGGTAGATCCATATGTGGTATGTGAAAAGAACACACATACAATGACTAGAGTTGTTGTTAGTAAAAAGACCACACATGTAATGACACTGGTGGATCCATGTGTGGTCTCTGAAGAGAACACACATTTCAATGACACTGGTGGATCCATATGTGGTATGTGAAAAGAACAGTCATGAAATGACTCCATTTGTTGATAGTAAAAAGAACACACATGCAATGACACTGGTGGATCCATATGTGGTATGTGAAAAGAACACACATGCAATGACACTGGTGGATCCATGTGTGGTCTCTGAAGAGAACACACAGGCAATGACTTTGGTTGTTGTTAGTACAAAGAGCACACATGCAATGACACTGGTGGATCCATATGTGGTATGTGAAAAGAACACACATGCAATGACTCTGGTAGTTGTTAGTAAAAAGAACACACACGCAATGACACTGGTGGATCCATAGGTGGATTGTGAAAAGAGCACACATGCAATGACTCTAGTTGTTCCATATGTGGTATGTGAAAAGAACACACATGCAATGACTTCAGTTCTTGTTAGTAAAAAGAACACACATGTAATGGCACTGGTGGATCCATGTGTGGTCTCTGAAGAGAACACTCATTTCAATGACACCGGTGGATCCATATGTGGTATGTGAAAAGACCATTCAAGAAATGACTCCGGTTGTTGTTAGTAAAAAGAACACACATGCAATGACACTGGTGGATCCATAGGTGGATTGTGAAAAGAACACACATGCAATGCCACTGGTGGATCCATATGTGGTATGTGAAAAGAACACACATGCAATGAATTTGGTTGTTGTTAGTAATAAGAACACACATGCAATAACACTGGTGGATCCATGTGTGGTCTCTGAAGAGAACACGCATTTCAATGACACTGGTGGATCCATATGTGGTATGTGAAAAGAACACACATGAAATGACTCTGGTTGTTGTTAGTAAAAAAAGCACACATGCAATGACACTGCTGGATCCATAGGTGGATTGTGAAAAGAACACACATGCAATGACACTGTTGTCGTGGAAATGGCCACGGCAGTCGCTGCCATAGGCAGCGATTGAGAGTTTTGTGAGGAAGAGTTGGCGGCCATCTGCGGTGCGAGATGGGGGCAGATGCACAAAGGTTTACCTAGGTTAGGCCCCCCGGAGGGTAAATACCTACTCCTTCTAGATTAGATTATGAGAGAGCGAGTTACAGGGGTGGCGAGCTCGGCGGCTGGGCAGCGAGTCGCTTGAGGGGGTGTATGATGGAACATATGTCTCTACGATACCCTAGGGAGGTTTATATATGAAGCACCTCGCTAGGGTTTACAAGCTGTCCTCGAACAAGATAAGGATCCGGGGGCTTTTGACCTAATCCGACTGGGCTTCTGCTACGCTTCTGGGCTCCCAGTCGCCAGTCGATGGGCCTGTCCTTTCCTCAGAGTCCAGTCGCTGTCTTCCAGACATACTCACGGGCCTTTCGGCCCACTCAAAACCTACTGCTGAGCATACCCCCTTCGGCATATCCCCATCAGTAGTCTCCGAGGCCATCGTTGATGCAGGCGCGGGCGTCCTTTGGTGCTTGAAGTAGGCGAGCCCAATTTGGGCGTCCAGTCGAATTGGCGATGGACTCTATTAATGCCTAGGAGAATTTCCCCACAGCCCCACTCGTCACTTTAATGAACATCATTGCTGCCCAGTCGTCATTTCGGTGAGAAGAGAGATTGGCGAGTGGACCACGGGAGTTGGACCGTCAACCTTAGTCAAACTATCCGTTGGAATTTCCAACGGTAACTACGGCGCAATTACCGTGGGTAACGGCTATCCCGATTTTGGCGGGTGACTTTTCCCATATAAGGGGAGTGATGGATCAGCTTCGCGATCCTGCTTCGCATTCTTCATCCTTCCTATTTTCCTCTTCCTTTCTGCTCTCTCCTGACCTATCCTCCTCGCGTCGCGCGATTCCACTTTTCACTCAATGGCGCCTCCCAAAGGCTCGTGGGGAAAATCCAAATGCACCACAGCCCAGCTGAAATGCTTCGAGGACGCCGGGGTGCTCCGCAAGGGGAATTGGCAAGTTCCCCCCTCTTCCGAGGCCGAGCCGAGACCGCGGCCCGGCGAGTTCATCTGCTTCACCAGCCATCTCGAGAGGGGCTTAGGGTTCCCCACTCGCTCTTCTTTCGCCGCTTCTGCGTGTACTACATGATCAAGCCCTCAAATCTTGGTCCGCATAGCATCGAGCAACTGGCGATCTTCGTCTCCTTCTGCGAGTGCTACCTCGGCTGCAGGCCATACTTCCCGTTGTGGCTAGAGCTCTTCCACGGCCGCATCGGGCGCGAGGCGTCCGGCGGCTTGATGCTGGCCGCAGGCGGGGTCACCTTCCAGTTGAAGCCAAAGGCCAACTTCATCAAGCTCCTCCTGCTAAAGAAGGTCGCCAGCGAGTGGAAGAAAAGTTGGTTCTACGTCAAGGAAGCTACTCCATCCGGCGAGGTCTCCCTTCCTGAATTCACCGCCAAAGATTACAAAGCCGCCCTGAAGAAGATCACCGACGGGGAATTCACGGGCGCAGTGGTCGGAGTCGCCCCGTATACTCCCGTGAAGAACGAAGCCCCTACAGTAAGTCTTCTTTCCAATCGCTGCGTTTGTATTCCAATTCCATTCTTTTCTCTTGGCGTGTTTTGACTCGCAGTGGTTCTTAGCTTTTTTAGGTATTGGAGGGTTGGCTCCCTCCGCTTGATGAAGAAGTTCCCTAGGAACTGGAGGAAGATTACGAGGGGGATCCTTGCGATAGCGACGGGGAAGAATAAGTCGCTCCCCCAGCGCCCGTGGCCTGCAAGACCCGAATGCAGAAACAGCGAGAGGTCGAAGCGAGCCGCAGCCTGGACGAGTTCGAAGAAGGCGACGAGGTCGCCCAGGAGCAGACGTCACGGCGCACCGCTACGCCATCGAAGCCCCGACGCCGGCCCAAGTCGCCGGCAAAAAGGCCTGCATCACCGGTCAGGTCGTCAGTGGTGTTCGGGTCGGACGACGACTCCGATGGCGAAGGGTCTCCTGAAGTCTCGCACAAGGTCCCGAGGGCCGCAATCCCGACGAAGGGGTTGGAGGGCAAGGACGCGGAGGTGGTGGTAGAGGCTCCCCTGGCTTCGATCACGCCGTCGACCTCGGGGGTCCCAATCCAAGGAGCGACCGACATGGTGTCGCCCAAGTCGCCACTGTCGTCGAAGGCAGCTGCATCGGAGCCGGAGATCCCGACGACTACGGCTTTGTCGTCAAGGAAGCCCTCGGTTTCGTGGGCTTCAGACGTATTCGAGCGGGGGCTCAGTCGCAAGTTGGGTCCCGAGTTGGACAAGCCTACCCATATCAGTACCGGGCTTCGCGCTCTTCCAGTCGCTAAGTAAGTTATACTTCCTTGTCCCGATTTGCTTTGCTTCTTTTGTGTTGTGGTTGTGCTGATTAGAAGGGCTCGTGCAGGTCGGGGGCTAAGAAGATTGGTCGCCCTTCGGTTGCCAAGATTCCCCCGAACACTGTCGCGGGGGAGGGTGATCTGCCCAAGAAGAGGAAGGCCTCCGAGGATGTCGCGTATGCTGAAGTCACGAAGAAACAGAAGGGGGCGCTGACGACGCGGCGACCGGGGGAAGCGCCATGGAGCCAGCTTCTGCACCGCTCGTCGAAGAGGGGGCGGCGACGCGATCAGAGCCAACACCAGCTGCGTCCGCGCCGGAGGTGCCGGTCCCGGCGGCCAGTGCCCCTGCCAGGGCGTCGGCGATGTTCCCTCGCTTTATGGCGAGGGGGTTTCCAGGCGGTGCGGATGTGCAATCTCTGTAGTTCCCGGAGATCATGGACGTGGAGATTGAGGCCTACCGCGGGCGCACCTCCTTCACGGTCCCGTCGACTAACGCTGCCGAACTTCACAAGATGCTCGGCGCTGCTATTCAGGTATGTTCAGTCCCCGAATTCCTAGTCGCTGAATTTCAGCGGCTGGGAATTGTCTTTATTTTCCTGTATTCTCTAGTCCCCGAGTTCCTAGTCGCTGAATTTCAGCGGCAGGGAACTGGTCTTAATTTTTTCTGTATTCTCCAGTCCCCGAGTTCCTAGTCGCTGAATTTCAGCGGCTGGGAACTGGTCTTAATTTTTTCCTCCCAATGCTTAGCTGGTCTCGTTGTGTTGCAGGGGTTACAGCGGGAATCGACTGATCGACAGGCTACGCAAGAGCGCCTGGAGCATGATTTGCGCGAGGCGCAAGAGGTGAACCGGCAGCTTCAGGAGAGGATCGGTGAGTGTTTGACGTTGTTCTTCTTTGCTTGTTATGAGCTGGTTTTGTGCAATACTCTGACATCTCCACTTGCAGATGGTTTCCCAGACGAGGTCTCCAAGGCCCGTGAGGGGTATGTCCCACTCGCCGAACTGGACGCGGCGAATGAGCGAGTGGCCTCCCTAGTCAAGGAGTTGTAGGATGCTAAGGAGGCCTCAATTTCTTCGGAAGAACGTGCGAAGGCTGCCGTCGCCGCTGCTGAAGAGGAATGCAAGGCCACAGACTCCATTATCATGGGGCTGCATAACGACCAAGCCGCTTTGGAGAAGCACATCAAGGAGAATTGCTGCAAGCTTCTTGGTGAGTTTCTGTCATTTGCCTTATCCTTTTGTCAGTTCTCCGCTTTTGGGGGTTTCATTGTTTCACTGACATCTGACTTTCCAGTTGTGGTAGGCCAAAGCGACCCGGTGGTGCAGACGTATACCGCTTCGCAGTGCGTGACTGCCGTGGTGAATGCTGCCACGGCCTCGGCGTTGTGTGTCTAGGCGGCTCTCCAGGGCATGTCTCCCACCGAAGTCATCCCTGGGGGGCTCACGGAGGTGTGGTGCTATCTGGAGGAGGTGCCCGCGATTGTGGAGTGGATGACGCGCTCCTCGTTCAGGCACGGGGCCGCCACAGCGTTGAGCTTGGGCCTCGCGCACTTCCCGGACGACTTCGATCTGGACGACGTCACGAGTGGCTATCCTTTGGCGACCGGCACGGTGGAGATGTCAGAGGTGCTGAAGCTGACTGCGAAGGCCACTCCTTATGCCGATCGTGTCTTGGCGATGGGGGATCTTCTGCCGTACCAGGATACGGTGCTAGCACCTGGCGACCCCGAGCCGGAGCACCACGACATGAAGTCAGAGCAGCCCTTCCGGTCGTCGTTGGCGAAGTCGCTGACCTCATACCCGGCGAACCCATGGCGGCCTTTTGTGCGCGTCAAGGGTGGTGGCGCTTCTTCTTTGTCAGGGCCTGTGGAGTAAGCAAATGTAATAGTTGTAATAGATGCCAAGTGGCGAACATTGTATGATGTTTTTGTAATCCATGTCGCAGGGACTTGGTCGACTTGTGTTATGATTAAGGGAGTGTTTTGTTCAACAATTTGAGCGAGTCCCCGAGCGCGTCCGCCCTTTAATGGGGTATAACTTGATTGTGTATTTCTATGTGTTTGACTTGTTTTCGCGTTTGTTTTTATCCCTCGCGTCTCCTGAGCGGCGAGTCCCCAAGCGCGAGTGGGGTTCGTTTGTGAACGAGTCCCCAAGCATTGCGCTAGACCGTATTGGTCGTGATCCTGTTGCAGGTTGTGAATGCGTTGTTTGTAACGCGTCTCCTCCCCTGGCTCGAAGGGCCAGTCGCTTGGCGAGCCCTAGGCAGCTCTCTTACTAGGTGTTTTCCCGAGCCGCGTGGGGTTCCCGTTTTGTGGAGTCCCCGGGCGTGGTACTTAACCGTTCGAGTCGCTTTGCTCGAGGGTGGGGGGGACAGGTCGCTGTGGGAAGCGTGTATTAGATGTCTTGGCCCGGTGGGCCAGTCGGGCTAGGCGACTCCAATGGCGGCTCTAGGTTGGCGTTTTTCGTGGACACAAGGCCCGAATACTTCTAGTGCCCTTGTGCCACACTACTTTGCCGTGCCGGTCGCTCGACCAGAGGTTGACTTCCGTGAATGGCGTATTGCTTGCGTGTACGAATGCGAGTGGCACAAGAATATGGTGAGTAGGCATAATTTGTGCGATCCGAATGAATTTCATTTATATATTCTGACAGAGTACATTGTGTGGTTCTAGGCGTAGAACTTCCGGAGGAGGTTGACATTCCATGGCCTCCTGACCTCCAACTGGCCATCACCCCGTATGTCGATGAGGTAGTAGGTGTCGTTGCCAAGGACTCGGCCTATGGCGAATGGCCCCTCCCATGGAGGGGAGAGCTTGTGCATGCCCTTCTTGTCCTAGGCCAATCGTAGGACCAGGTCGCCTTCCTGGAAGGTGCGAGTTCGCACTCGACGGCTATGATAACGGCGAAGTCCTTGCTGGTATATGGCGGTGCGGGAGCGAGCCAGGTCGCGTGCTTCGTCAAGTTGATCGACGCTATCTTGGCGGGCGGTTTCGTTGGCCGCCTCGACGTAGTTGGCGACTCGAGGGGAGTCGTGCTCCAGGTCTGTTGGCATTACGGCCTCGATGCCATACACCATGAAGAAAGGCGTGAACCCGGTTGATCGGTTGACGGAGGTGCGGATCCCCCATATGACAGAGGGGAGCTCGTCGATCCAACATCCTGGGGTGCGCTCGAGGGGCACCTGTAGTCGTGGTTTGAGACCATGGAGGACGCTCTGGTTGGCGCACTCTTCTTGGCCATTTGACTCCGGGTGGGCGACTGATGCAAGGTCGAGTCGGATGCCGTGCTCCTCACAGAATTCCGCCATGGCTCCCTTGGCAAAGGTGGTGTCGTTGTCTGTGATGATGATGTGTGGGTAGCCGTACCGGTAAATGAGTTCGCGGAGGAACTTGGTAGCCATCTTGCTGTTGCACTTCTTGATCGGCTTAGCCTCCACCCATTTGGTGAACTTGTCCACTGCGACCAGGAGGTGAGTGAAGCCAGATGGGGCCTTCTTGAACGGGCCGACCATGTCCATGCGCCATACGGCGAATGGACACGTGATGGGGATTGTCTTGAGCGCCGAACCAGGAAGGTGCATCTGGTTGGCATACTTCTGGCATCCGACGCATCTTTGGACGATGTCGGTGGCATCGGCGTGTGCGGTGGGCCAGTAGAAACCGTGCCGCATGGCCTTGGCGACTAGCGACTTGGCGTTGGCGTGATGGCCGCAGTCATCGGCGTGAATGTCCTGGAGGATCTTGTGGCCTTCCTCTGGTTGTACGAAGCGCTGGAACACGCCGGTCACGCTGCGCTTGTGGAGCTCGCCATTGATGATGATGAAGGATTTGCAGCGGCGCACGATCATTCGCGCCTCTGTCTCATTGCTCGGTAACAGTTTGTGTTCCAGGAGGGCGACATATGGCGCTGTCCAGTTGCTAGGTTCCACAACCATGGCGACTAAGGCCGGTTCTGGTTGCAGTGGGACCCGACGTCGATCTCCTTCAGTGGGCTGACGGAGGGCTTGTGGATGATGTCGAGGAAGACGCCTACTGGTGGCGCTTGTCGAGCCGATCCGATGCGGGAAAGGGCGTCTTCCTCCTTGTTTTTACGCCTGTCGATCCACTCGACGGAATAGCCGTCGAAGTGTCCTCCCAACTGGTCGACGGCCTGGCGGTATGGTATCATTGTTGGGGAAACAACGTCGCATGTCCCGGCCACTTGGCCGACGACTAGGTCAGAGTCGCCGTAGCATCGCAGGCGATTGATGTTCATCTCCTTGGCTGCTCTCATACCGTGGAGGCGGGCCTCGTATTCCGCCATGTTGTTGGTGCAGGGTTTGAAGTTGAGGTGGAGCGTGTAGCGGAGCTTGTCTCCTTTGGGGGAGGTCAGTATGACCCCAGCCCCCGCGCCGTCGGCGTTCTTGGAGCCGTCGAAGTGGAGCGACCAGTAGTGGAGGTATGGGAGCTTCTCTGGCTGCTGTGCCTCTTCCCAGTCGGCGAGGAAATCAGCTAGGGCTCGCGACTTGATCGCTTTTCGGGGCTTGTATTTGATGTTGTGGATGATGATCTCGACGGCCCACTTGGCGACTCGCCCATTCGCATCGCGATTGCGTATGATGTCTTGTAGGGGCGCGGAGGATACCACCATGATTGGGTGCTCCTGGAAGTAGTGCGGGAGTCGCCACTGTGCTCGGAATACCGCGTACACCAGTTTTTGGTATTGCGGGTAGCGCTGTCGTGAGTCTGTTAAGACTTCGTTGATGTAGTATACTAGGCGTTCTATGAGGCGCTCCTTGCCCTCTTCTGGTCGTTCGACGACCATCACGGTGCTGGCGACCCGATTGGAGGCCGCGACGTAGACGAGCATTGGCTCTCTGTCGAGTGGCGTGGCGAGTAGTGGTGCCGCGAGTAGCACTTCTTTGAGTGCTTTTAGTGCGTTGTCGGCCTCTGCGTCCCATTGGAACGTTGGGTTCTTGCGCATCAGGCGGTATAGGGGCATTGCCTTCTCGCCTTGTTGGGGGATGAAGCGACTGAGAGCCGTGACTCGCCCTGCCAACTTTTGGCCATCGCGCAGGCACTCGGGTTTCCCGAGTCACGCGATGGTGTCAATCTTGGTGGGGTTGGCCTCCATGCCTCGCTTGGAGACTACGTACCCCAGAAGTTGTCCGGTGGGTACGCCGAAGGTGCATTTTCCGGGGTTCAGCTTGATGTTGTACCTCCGCAGATTTGCGAAAGTTTCTGCTAGGTCGGCGAGCAGATCGTCCTGGCGGGTGGATTTTACCACCACGTCGTCGATGTAGACGTGAATGTTGCGGCCAATTTGGCTCGCTAGACACTCCTGCATGTACCTCTGGTATGTGGCGCCTGCGTTCTTGAGGCCAAATGTCATGGCCGTGTAGCAGAACGCGCCGAATGGGGTGATGAACACCGTCTTCTCCTCGTCTTCAACCGCCATCTTGATCTGGTTGTAACCAGAGTAAGCATCGAGAAAACACAGCGACTCCGATCCCGCGGTCGAGTCAATGATCTGATCGATGCGCGGTAGGACAAACTCCTCCTTCGGGCAGGCGTTGTTGAGGTTGGTGTAGTCTATACACATTCTCCAGGTGTTGTTCTTTTTGAGAACTAGGACTGGGTTTGCCAGCCACTTGGAGTACTTAATTGGACGGATGAAGCCTGCGGCTAGCAGGCGCTAGACTTCCTCGGCGATTTCTCGACGACGCTCTTCATTGAAGGGCCGTAGCGGCTGTTTTACTGGTCGCACTTTGGGGTCCGCATTTAGTTTGTGCTCAGCGAGTTCCCTCGGGACACCTGGCATGTCAGATGGCTTCCATGCGAAGATGTCACGGTTCTCACGGAGGAACCCGATGAGCGCGCTTTCCTATGCGGGGCTCATGTGCGCCCGGATGGTGACCGTCTGGCTGGAGTCGCCTGGGACGAGCTCGACGGTGCGGGCGTGCGTGGTCGCCTCGAACACGGAGTTCGCGGTGATCGGTTTCTTCAAGATGGTGGGGTCGTCCTTGTTGATGTTGCCTGTGTATTTCGCGAGCTCCTCCGTGTGGTTAGTCTCCGCGGCAATGACGGCGTCGGTGAGTTCGGCGCCCTTTTCCTCGCATTCCACGGCCATATCAGGGTTGCCGTGGACGGTGATGATGCCGCTCGGCCCTGGCAGCTTCATCGTATTGTAGGCATAGTGTAGGGTCACCATGAACTTTGCGAGTGCCTGGCGGCCCAGGACGCAGTGGTAGGGGCTGCGAAAGTTTACCAGCTCGAAGATGATTCTCTCCGTGCGGTAGTTTGCCGAGGTGCCGAAGGTGACTGGTAGTGTCACCTTCCCGATCGGGTACGCCTTCCGACCGGGGACGATGCCGTGGAAGGTCGTCAGTGTTGGCTCGATGGTTGTTTCTGGGAGCTGGAGCCTTTTGAATGTGTCGAGGTACAGGATGTTGATGTAGCTCCCACCGTCCATCAGCGTCTTGGGCAGCCAGTAGTCGGCCACCTTTGGCCTGACCACCAGGACGACTCGCACTGGATATTCAATTCTTGGTGCGTGGTCTTCGCGACTCCAGGTGATGCTCTGCTCGGACTAGTTTAGGAAGCGGGGGATGTCGACCTGCGTCACCACATTGACGGCGACCGCGCGGGTGAGTACCTTCTTCTCACGCTTGGTGTCGAGCCCAGTGAAGGTGTGTAGCGACCCGACGGCGGTTCGGAAGCCGCCGCCGTTCCCGTTGTCCCGCGGTTGGTTGTTGTTGGGGTCTTCCCTTGCACGTCTCGCCTTCTCGATCTCTTTGAGAGAGTGGCAATCGGCGGTGGTGTGGGTGGCGGGTTTCCCCTCCCTGCTGTGGTAGATGCAGGGCTGATTGAGCAGGGCGGCGGGGTCGAATTTCGGCCTTGTCGTGTTGTTGGCGCGGTAGTTCCCGTTGTCGCGGTAGTTTCCTCCGTCACGGCGGTAGTTCTTGGAGTCGCGTTGGCCGTAGCCAGCGTTGGCGACGAGGTCAACTCGCCCGTCGGTCCGGCGCTTGCCGGTGATGCGGGTGCTGCTGTAGCGCATGTCGCGTAGGCACCCGCTGTCATGGATGCTAGTACGCCGTCTTCCTCCCGACTAGTCGTCGGAGTCTTCGTTGGGGTCTTCCTCCATGTAGCGCTTGGCGATCTCGAGGAGGTCGGGGATGTTATCGAGCGTCCGGTAGACCCTCTTGATCTTGGCGACCAGAGGTTCGTACCGGAATGCGTTCTTGAAGCAGTGTATCGCCGTGTCTGGGTGGATGCCGGAGGCGTTTATCCACAGCTCTTGCCACCTTTGGATCCACCGGCGGGTCGACTCGCGTTGTCCCTGGATGCATCGCTCCAGGTCCTCGATGGTGGTGGCGCGGGTGTAGGAGCCCTTGAAGTGCCTGACGAAGGCGTCCCGCATTTCTTCCCAGGAGTCGATGCTGTCGGCGGGTAGCGTGTTGATCCATTGCCGGGTCGCACCCTCCATCATCAGGGGGAGGTAGCAAGCGGCGAGCAGGTCGGTGTGGCCTGCGATCGCCATTACCATGAGATATGTATCCAGCCAAACGGCGGGGTCGTACGTCGGGTCGTATTTCTCGATCTCCTTGGGGGCCTTGAAGTTGGCGGGGTATTTTTCCCCTCATATCATGGGTCCAAAGCATTGTGGCCCGACTCGGCTGAGCGAGCCTCTTGGCTCCGGGTCGCCGTGGTTGGCGAGGGTGTGTCGCAGGTCATAGGGTTGGCGCGACCGCCATGCCTGATTGTTGATGATGTGCGTTCGGGCATCGAGTGGTTACCCGTTTGCGGCGACGGTATTGTTCGCAGGTCGCGGCTCGTTGGTCGACAACGCGGGGTTGGCGACCCGCGGTTGGTTTGCCAGGGGTTGGGGTGGTGGGCAAACTATTGCGTTGGCCATGGTGGGGTGGCCACTTGATGCCGCCCTGCTTGCTGACGAGCGGCAATACATCCGCCCCCGCGGGTCGACTCCCGCGGCTTGTTGCTCGACGGCCCTGACGAGTAGGGCCTTGGCATACTGGATCTGTAGCGCGCCATCGCCTTGGACATCGAGGTTGGCGATCGCGGCATCGGCCGCGACGACGTTGTCCATCGGGGTGGAGTATAGTGGTAGCCCGTTGGCGTCGCGGGCTTGAGGTGAGATGATGATCCGTGGTTGGTCTGGTGGGGGCGCACGGCCCATGGGTGCTGGAGGGGCCCCGTTCGCCGGTGCTCCAGGTGGTGGTCTCGCGGGGTTGCCTCCTCCTGGCGGCGCGTTCTCACCGTGTTCGCGCTCGGCAGCGCGTGTGGGGTCGCCCTCGTCGTTGAAGTTCAGGACACAACCTTGAACATCAGGGTTCAGACGGGTCCTGATGCGGCGCTGGTGATAGAGTGACAGCTCCTTCGCCGTCTCTCGTTCGACGCGGTATTTCTCGCGCTCGGCAAGTTCGTTGTGTTGCGCCTCCTAGAGAAGCGGGCGGGCTTGTTCCACCTCCGTGGCCGTCGCGGTTGGCGGAATCAGCGTGGAGAACGGATCTGGCGGGGCGGCCGTGCTACCCGCCATGTAGATTGCGTTGAAGCGATTGGATCTGGCGCGAACATCCTCGGGGGATTCCGAGCCGGAGTCAGAGTCGAAGATCCCCAGAATGGAGGGATCCTCGAAATCCTCGGGGTTGGAGACTCGCGTGATGGAGTCCTCCCGCGACGCGGCGGTGATGGATCCGTTGGCCGATGCAGGGGTCGCGGAGCCAGCGTCATTGTTTAGGGCGTCGTCGTTGGTGGCGACGTTGGTCTCGACCGCGTCGCTAGCGGCCGAGTCATACTCAACGGCGAGGCCCCTGATGGAGCGGACCTTCTCCTCCGAAAGCAGATCGCGGTGTGGAGGCGACCCGCCGACGATCACCGTCACGGCTGGGTCGATCGCGCCGGTGAAGCCAACGAAGAGGTTGATGGAGCTGACCGGCATCACCATGGCGTGTGTGACTGGGCGCGACGTCGAGATGTAGCTGCTGGGCAGGATCTGCAAGATCCCGCCGAAGGCGATCATGCGGCCGGTGGTGAACGGCCGCTCGATCGCCGAGTAGGGTCTCGCCGCAGAACTCAGGCCAGTCCCGCTATGCCCCATGGTGGGTGCCACTGTCGTGGAAATGGCCAAGGCAGTCGCTGCCATAGGCAGCGATTGAGAGTTTCGTCAGGAAGAGTCGGCAGCCATCTGCGGTGCGAGATGGGGGCAGATGCACAAGGGTTTACCTAGGTTCGGCCCCCGGAGGGTAAAGACCTACTCCTGCTAGATTAGATTATGAGAGAGCGAGTTACAAGGGTGGCGAGCTCGGCGGCTGGGCAGCGAGTCGCTTGAGGGGGTGTATGATGGAACGTAAGTCTCTACGATACCCTAGGGAGGTTTATATATGAAGCACCTCGCTAGGGTTTACAAGCTGTCCCCGAACAAGATAAGGATCCGGGGGCTTTTGACCTAATCTGAGTGGGATTCTGCTACGCTTCTGGACTCCCAGTCGCCAGTCGATGGGCCTCTCCTTTCCTCAGAGTCCAGTCACTGTCCTCCAGGCGTACTCACGGGCCTTCCGGCCCACTCGAAACCTACTGCTGAGCATACCCCCTTCGGCATATCCCCATCAACTGGTGGATCCATATGTGGTATGTGAAAAGAACACACATGAAATGACTCTGGTTGTGGTTAGTAAAAATACACACATGCAATAACACTGGTGGATCCATAGGTGGATTGTGAAAAGAACACACATGCAATGACAGTGGTGGATCCATATGTGGTATGTGAAAAGAACACACATACAATGACTCTGGTTGTTGTTAGTAAAAAGAACACACATGCAATGACACTGGTGGATCCTTAGGTGGATTGTGAAAAGAGCACACATGCAATGACTCTAGTTGTTGTTAGTAAAAAGAACACACATGCAATTACACTAGTGGATCCATAGGTGGATTGTGAAAAGAACACACATGCAATGACACTGGTGGATCCATAGGTGGATTGTGAAAAGAACACACATGCAATGACACTGGTGGATCCATATGTGGATTGTGAAAATAACACACATCCAATGACACTGGTGGATCCATATGTGGTATGTGAAAAGAACACACATGCAATGACACTGGTGGATCCATGTGTGGTCTCTGAAGAAAACACACATTGCAATGACACTGGTGGATCCATATGTGGTATGTGAAAAGAACACACATGAAATGACTCTAGTTGTTGTTAGTAAAAAGAACACACATTTCAATGACACTAGTGGATCCATATGTGATATGTGAAAATAACACACATGCAATGACTCTGGTTGTAGTTAGTAACAAGAACACACATGCAATGACACTGGTGGATCCATGTGTGGTCTCTGAAGAGAACACACATTTCAATGACACTAGTGGATCCATATGTGGTATGTGAAAAGAACACACATGAAATGACTCCGGTTGTTGTTAGTAAGAGGAACACACATGCAATGACACTGGTGCATCCATATGTGGTATGTAAAAATAACACACATGCAATGACACTGGAGGATCCATGTGTGGTCTCGGAAGAGAACACACATTTCAATGACTCTTGTTGTTGTTAGTAAAAAGAGCACACATGCAATGACACTCGTGTGTCCATAGATGGATTGTGAAAAGAACACACATGCAATGACACTGGTGGATCCATATGTGGTATGTGAAAAGAACACACGTTTCAATGACTCTGGTTGTTGTTAGTACTAAGAACACACATGCAATGACACTTGTGGATCCATGTGTGGTCTCTAAAGAGAACACACATGCAATGACTCTGGTTGTTGTTAGTAAAAAGAGCACACATGCAATAACACTGGTGGATCCAGAGGTGGATTGTGAAAAGAACACACATGCAATGACACTTGTGGATCCTTATGTGGTATGTGAAAAGAACACACATTTCAATGACTCTGGTTGTTGTTAGTAAAAAGAACACACATGCAATGACACTGGTGGATCCATAGGTGGATTGTGAAAAGAACACACATGCAATGACACTGGTGAATCCATATATGGTATCTGAAAAGAACACACATTTCAATGACTCTGGTTGTTGTTAGTAAAAAGAACACACATGCAATGACTCTAGTTGTTGCTAGTTAAAAGAACACACATGCAATGACTCTGGTTGTTGTTAGTAAAACGAACACACATGCAATGACACTGGTGGATCCTGAGGTGGATTGTGAAAAGAGCACACATGCAATGACTATAGCTGTTGTTAGTAAAAAGAACACACATGCAATGACAGTGGTGGATCCATAGGTGGATTGTCAAAAGAACACACATGCAATGACATAGGTGGATCCATAGGTGGATTGTGAAAAGAACACACATGCAATGACACTGGTGGATCCATAGGTGGATTGTGAAAAGAACACACATGCAATGACACTGGTGGATCCATATGTGGTATGTGAAAAGAACACACATGCAATGACACTGGTGGATCCATTTGTTGTCTCTAAAGAGAACACACATTGCAATGACACTGGTGGATCCATATGTGGTATGTTTAAAGAACACACATGAAATGACTCCAGTTGTTGTTAGTAAAAAGAACACACATGCAATGACACTGGTGGATCCATGTGTGGTCTCTTAAGAGAACACACATTTCAATGACACTGGTGGATCCATATGTGGTATGTGAAAACAACACACATGAAATCACTCTAGTTGTTGTTAGTAAAAACAACACACATGTAATGACACTAGTAGATCCATATGTGGTATGTGAAAAGAACACACATGCAATGACTCTGGTTGTTGTTAGTAAAAAGAACACACATACAATGACACTAGTGGATCCATGTGTGGTCTCTAAAGAGAACACAAATTCCAATGACACTTGTGGATCCATATGTGGTATGTGAAAAGAACACACATGAAATGACACTGGTGGATCCATAGGTGGATTGTGAAAAGAGCACACATGCAATGACACTGGTGGATCCATATGTGGTATGTGAAAAGAACACACATCCAATGACTCCAGTTGTTGTTAGTAAAAAGAACACACATGCAATGACACTGGTGGATCCATAGGTGGATTGTGAAAAGAGCACACATGCAATGACACTGGTGGATCCATATGTGGTATGTGAAAAGAACACACATGCAATGACTCTAGTTGTTGTTAGTAAAAACAACACACATGCAATGACATTGGTGGATCCATAGGTGGATTGTGAAATGAGCACACATGCAATGACACTGGTGGATCCATATGTGGTATGTGAAAAGAACACACATGCAATGACTCCAGTTGTTGTTAGTAAAAACAACACACATGCAATGACACTGGTGGATCCATAGGTGGATTGTGAAAAGAGCACATATTTCAATGATACTGGTGGATCCATAGGCAGATTGTGAAAATAGATTTTCCCTCTCTCTCGGTCACAAATCTCACAAAAGCCCAAACGTGTGGAGATCCCAAACATGTGCTCACTCTAGGTGTTATGCCCTAATTGGCTGACACAGATGTCACGCGGATCGTCTCCACCAACCGTTGATCCCATGTGATCCAACGGGCAGGATAACCCCTCCCTTCTCCACTTTTTTTATGCATGGTCAATCCGTGCCACCTCTCTATCCGTGCCACCGATACTTTACCTCCATAAACAAGTGAAAAGCCATCTATCTAACTAAAATAAATAAAATAAATGATCATATTTCGAAGAAGCCATCGTCTTCGTCTTCCGGTTCGTCCTCGTCTTTGTCAACGCCATGGTCCCTACCATCGCCATCGGTGTCCTCCTCTGACGACTCGACACCGCCCCTTCCTCGACTAAGCGCTCTATCTCCTCGTCGGAGTCCTCCTCCTCCTCTTCGTAGTCCCACGGGTCCATGTCACTCTCCTCCGCTTCTACCTCCAACTGATCGATGAACGCCTCCTTGTTGGCCGAGTCGGACTCGTCCAAATAGCTATCTCCTCTCTTCTTCCTGGTCTTCTTCTCGTTCCTCTTCTTATCCGTACTCACCGGTGCAACACGCGCCCCTGTCCTAGTTGCTGCTTTGCGCTCATCCGACGCTGCAGGTACCCCACGCTCCTCCTGCGTGGCCGGTACGAGCTTCGACATTGCGGTGTCCTCGAGTGCCGATGTTGATGGACCCTAGCGCGGTCGGACACGACGTGTTGCCTCAGCAGGCGACTCGCGAGCGCGAACGATGCAGCGAAGAGCCGGGGACGCAGGACGGTCAGTGGAAGGCTTGGACCTGCCATTGCCACGGCGAGGGGGCATTGTGCTCGAGGTAGTTGCTTCGAATGGTCGATGGCGGGTACACAGAGTGGGGTGCCGATCTGATCAAGGATGAGCAGTGGTTTCGTGCATTGTGTCCATGCATGCATTTGTCGATTATCAAAAAAAAGAAGAAAGAAGTAATATCTCGCGTATTGAACATAATTTGATCACAACAAAAGTGGCACAGCGTATTCTAGACTCGTAAATATCCCGTGTGTGCATGTCACGTGGAGTTCGACGGAGTTCGACGTGCCGACATGATCGTGCAGCAGTTGCGCGCGTCATTGCCCCATCAACACGTGACACGCGCATGCGGGATGTGCGCGCCGATTCCCGTGATGACCACCTGGCTCGCACTCCCCTTATTATATACTAGATTTTGGGTGGCGCCAAAGACCATTGAAGTGTCCATCGCAATAAAGACAAGTCTCATCGATTCCCTACCCCTGCCTTCCTGGCTTCTTTGAGAAGGTAGACCGTACACGGTGGTCTTGTATAATAGTACTAGTACTACTGGACCACGGCATGTACTTTTTGACTCTTCTCCCACACTAATCACTATCTCCTTCCTCCTACCACCGCCACACTCACCCTGCAAGCCATCGCTCCACTGAGGAGGGGGAGAGGTCGGTCGATGATCCTCGTGGAGAAAAGGGAGAGAAATCGTCGCGAGGCACTTCTTGCTCTACCAGCCGCTAAAGCCCACCCTCTCATCGAGGCCCAATCTCCCCCGACAATGGCGCCGGATGTTCTAGCAGGCGAGGGCACCTGGTACGGTCTTCTTGTTCTACTTCTTATCCATCTCCCTCTCCATCATGATCTTAATCAGCTTCTTCTTTTTTTTTCTGGCTCTTCCTCTTCTACGTATTACAGGCCGGCCGTGGAGCCCGAATCCACCATGACGGAGGCGTTGCAGGACCCATTCAGCCCCGTTCCATGTCTCAGCGAGGTAGCAAATCTCCACGCTGTTATTTCTCCAAGTTATGATGTGGATTTCTTAGATCCTGTCTGCCCTGCATTGGTTTTTCTTCTTCTTTTGCGAGTTGTATTAGTTTTCATGAATATGACTGGATCTCTTGGTCTTTCCTTAATACCGTTGTTCATAGATTCACTATGGATTTTTGTGATTAGGATTAGTTTATCATGGTCATGAATAGATCTCTAGGTCCATTTTTTAACACTGTGGCCAATAGATTCAATGGGGATTTTTTTGATCTGTATTAGTATTCACCTGGGACCTGGAGTATAATTGTAGAATTCCTATTTCAATTAACATGAACGATGCAATGATCAAAGGCCGAGTACCGTGACAAGGTGGTCGCGATCAGTTCCAAGATTGCCAACCAACATGAGCTTGCACGCTCCCTCACCCAAGCTAATGAGAGCCTACGCAAGCAATTATCTGTGTAGAAGGAGATCTCGCTAGATTTTGCACGTGACGTCGTTAGGCTGTAGAAAGTGCTCGACTGTAACTTGAACAAGCAAGAACAGGCCATCAAGATAATCAACAAGCTCACGGAGGATAAGAAGAATCTCGTGGAAAGGTGCATTCTCCTGCAGGACGAAGCCAGCGGGGCACTTAGAGGACGCGTCGAGGACACCAAGGCTACCATCCGAGCCTACCATGATAGGAACCGTTGCCTGGATGCAATCAAGGAGATGAAGGCGGACATGAGCAGAGGGATCACCGTACTCGAGGGTGTTCAGAAAGAGAACAAGGAGTTAAGGGCATGTCTGGAGGCGTATCGGAGCAATGCCCAAGTCTGATTCCCGTTAGCGGGGACACGAATATCAGTTTGTCCTCCACTCCTTTTGTAATGTTTAGGGTTCAGGGAGCAATGCCCATGTCTGCTTCCCATTATAGGGTGCAATAAGAATCCTAGGGCAACTCCTTATCTATATGGACATGTGTTGGTGTTCATGTTCATGAATGGACACCATGTTCTCTTTCCATTATGTATCTGGACATGGGTTTCTGCATTATGAGTTCGCCACTCTCCCACTACTATTTGGTGATATTGGGAAAAACCCACAGCACACTAAACTACAGATAAATCTTATTTATCTTTGAAATTGAAATTATGACAGTGCCACCTAGTCGATTCATAAAATGTTGATTAGTCCTAGATTGTTTCTTCCTTGAAATTATGACAATGCCACTAGTCGATTCAGTTAATTATGGAAACTAACCAGCTTGTCCTGCTGAACTGAACAAACCATACTATGTATTTTTGTAGCAGGGAAAGAGGCGAAAGATCGACCAGGACCTGGCGACCTGGCTAAATGACAAGATAGCAATCTAAAGGGAGAAGCAGAATTCCCAAAAACTGGCCTTTGACCAACTGCGTGCTGAACTCGCGGTCCTTTCTGACAAGTGCCAGAAACTGAAGGAGTTAAACGCCGGCTGGGCGAAGCTACACAGTGAAGGTCGCGCCTCGGCTAGGAAGCAGACAGAGATCATGAAAGGGATCTTGAAGGAAAATCGTATGGCTACGGACAAAATTCTCCAATCCGTGACGGAGTGCTGGAACCTACAGCTGAAGCACGACATAGTACTGAAGGAGTTGGCCAATCTTAGGGAGGAAAATAGGCAGCTCCGGGTCAGGCTCTCTTGAACACAACATATGTCTATTTAGTACTGAACTGCCTGGTTTATCCTCTGAAGTGGTGATTTTGTAAGAGTGAACTTAACTCTATGCACGATATGTGTGTTCATCTAAAATTAGTTTGCTCGAGGATTGAGTTTGTCTTAGTTCGGAAAGCGCAACTTCAAGACTTACAATTAACTAGTTTCAGGCATTGGCACAACATAAATTATTCATCTCGAATTTCCTTTATCCTCTATAGTCTGTCCTTGTTCACCCTCGCGGACCTTCTTCAGTTCCTTCAACAGATCCGCAATGCAGTACTCTAGCTTCTTCTTGTTTTCCCTGAGCTGATCCCTCTCCTTTTCTGCATTATAAATCAGCAACCTATGAATATCCTGAAGCTTCTTTGCAGTTCCAACAACCAAGCTCCCATCGATTCCGTCAGTTAGCTCTGACTGCAAATTCTCGATTTCTTGTTCCCGCTCCTTATTTCGTACCGATGGCTTGTAATTTTTTCAGCTGCATCACTTACATAAGTAAATCTCCCCAACCTTTCCAACTCATACATCTCCCATAACTGTGCCAAACATTTCTTAAGTGCATCTGGCCACTCAACATCCACCCACTCTACTTCTTTACACACCGGGCCAACCTAAAAACACACACACTATAGTGTTATGAACATGCATGATACATTTTACTTCATGTCACAGTTGCACATAATGTAAACAAACCTGATTTGCATAGCCCAAAAACCTTCTCCTAGTGTTACTGCCTTCGAATGCAACATATCTCCTCAGTTTTATCCCATGGTCACATGGCACTTCTCCATCGAGATCTAGGCCCTCCCATTCAGAGTCGTAGATCGTCCGTGGTACCTATAGGTAAACGCAAAGCTGAAATCGAACACGATTGCATGCACATATGGAGCTCAGATCGAGAGATTTACCATTGCCTAACCCTAGCCCGAGAAAATAGAGGAACTCACATCATGTAAGGAATACTCGATGTCGGAGAGAAGGCTGTCGCTGCTCGACTGGTCGTCCTCGTCGTTCAAGGACAGCATGGCGAATGCGTCGTCGCAGGTGACGGCGTTGGTGAGAGAGAGAGAGAGAGAGAGAGAGAGAGAGAGAGGGAGAGGGAGAGAGCAGCCCTTCTACCGCTGCAACAATGACTAAATTGGCATGTTACAATAGTTTAATGGATACCATGCCCTTTCCCTGGATTACTGTCTCCTGCCTGATATGGATTCTCTTCACACATTCTCATTTCAAATATTAAACCTGCACTCCCTCCATCCCAATTTCATTGCCTAACGAAAACATACCAGTATATTACATCATCTAAAGAAACAAAATCATGTCAACTACAAGGTACTTATGCATCACTTCTTCAGTCATGGTTTCACAAAACATTACATTACAATCTCTCAACAAACATAATCACAACATGGTTTCACAAAACATCACATTACAATCTCTCAACAAACGTAATCACAGAAACAAGTATATTATATCAACTCAAGAAACAAAATCATGTCGACTACAAGGTACATACACATCACTTGTCCTATCATGGTTTCACAAAACATTACATTACAGTCTCTCAACAAACAAAATAACAGAAACAAGTACAGTACATCATCTCAAGAAACATAATCATGTCAACTACAATGTATTTATGCATCACTGGTCTAGTCATGGTTTCACAAAACATTACATTACAATGTCCCAACAAACATAATAACAGAAACAAGTACGATACGTCATCTTAAGAAACATAATCATGTCAACTACAATGTACTTATGTCTTATTACAACAACGATGGTTTCAGTGAGTGACATGTCCTAAAATCTCAACAGCTCGCACAACATTATATCGCAATCTCTCAACAAACATAATCACAGAAACACGCTCTAAATGCAACAGTAGTCAATATTACAAATACAGGCAGGGGAACCCCGCGGTCCATATGACAAGCCCAGGGTAGCAGCTCTCATCAGATCTCATCAGCGTCGACCACCTCATTCTGTTCAGCCACTACAGGGGCATCTACATCCACATAACATGTTCAACAACATCAGAAATGGTACCAAGGAAGAACACCTTCCTGGTTTGCTTCTTTCGCCGCATAATCTGCATAAGATCTTCAGTATCCAAAACATCTATGAATTGCTGCTTCTTATGATGCCACCACCGGATTTTTGCCATCTGCTTAGGTCCAATACTGATTTCCTTACCGATCATCTCTCTCATTTCATCAAGAGTTATGTTTTTGGAATCGACAGTGATCTCCACAGTACATGAAGAAACTAGCTTATTAACTCCCTCATCAAGTTTTGCCATGTATGAATCCACCTCTATGCGTATACTGAAGTTATCTAGATCAGCATCTATTGGTCCGTATTCTCTAGGAGCAGAAGCTCTGGCAGCAAGATCTCCAACATCTGCATACATATCATTAATCATCGCTTCAACTTTCACCTTATGATCAGCTGCACAACACTCCCAAACCATCTGAAGCTCATGGGAGTGCTCAATTTGCTGATAGGTATCATTCATGTTGCGCCACACCAATTTTGTCCTCTGTCTAGAACCCTAGGGAATTCTAGTGGCAAGCATATCTACCAGCTGCGAAATAGACACAACCTCTTTGCAATTCACAAGCAGATGCACATCTTGCCCGAACACAACCCTCTCGCAACTAAAATCAAGTTTTGCAGTGTACTGCCGAACATGAACTGTGAACTCATATAGGTCCCTTGTATCAAAGTTGTGCCTAATTTGATTAAAAAGGGGAACATTTCATCTCATTTGATTCTATTATGCCGTAACTAATCTACTTGCAAGATAAGGCATAGATAAGAAAAATTCACCTCTCGCTCTTCTCCGGGGTTTTTTATTCGAGATCTGGGTGCTGCATCCGCCCACCGGAGCCGAACAATCCGCCGCCAGCCTTACTTTTCTCTTCAACCCACTGCTCGTAGGTACCTTGGGAGCAGAATCCTTGCTGGCCTCCTCGCTAACCGGGGCTGAAGACCTCGCCGCTGCTACGCGTTGAGCCCCAGACTTGGGCCCCAACGGACCCGAATCATTCGGCGACGTAGCTACAACCTTCACCTTGCAAGACATGCTGGGCCGCTGCCGTCAGATTCAGTGTCGGGGGAGGGAGAAAAAAGGTCCTCCACCACTGATGGCTCAATGCACGGCGCCCAGAAAAGTGTTGATGGCTCGTGGTTGATGTAGAGCTCGTTGGGAACCCCAAGAGAAAGGTATGATGAGCACAGCAGCAAGTTTCCCTCAGTTATGAAACCAAGGTTTAATCGAACCAGTAGGAGCAAGGAAACACCCCAAAGGTGTTACTAGCTGAGCTTTGGCAGGGCACACTACCGGTGCTAGTAGCAACGTGGAGACCTGCACAACACAACCACAGAACTTTGTCCCCAACTTGCGATGAGGTTGTCAATCTCACCGTGTTTTGCGGAAAACAAAGGATTAAACGTATCGAATGGAAAGACATAAAAGTTTGCAGAAAGTAAACACAAAGCAGTAAAAGATTGTAGATTGTATGTAAAGTAAAAGGACCAGGATCCATAGTTCACTAGAGGTGGCTCTCCTTAGATAGATAACATGCTGGGTGAACAAATTACAGCGGGGCAATTGACAAACACCGAGAAAGCAACACATGCATATACTAATCATCTTGACTCCTTTGAGACTTGATTGGGCAATACAACATAATACATAGACCGCCATCCAACTGCATCTATGACTAATAATCCACCTTCAGGTTATCATCCGAACCCCCTCCAGTATTAAGTTGCAAGCAACAGATTATTGCTTTATGAACTGCGTGTAAGGTAAACAATACAATTGTTCTATGAACAAAGGATTGTTGTTTTCTCCCTAGTAGCAACAGCACATCTAGTACCTTAGAGATTTCTGTCACTTCCCCAGATTACCAGAGGCATGAACCCACTATCGAGCATAAATACTAACTCTTGGAGTTGCTAGCATCTACTTGGCCAAGATAGCTACTAACAACGGAAAGCATGCAAGATCTCAAATAACAAAGACATGATAGAATCAATAATCAATCTGAAATAGCATCTCAATATCCATCGGATCCACGCAAACACAACATGTATGAATTACAAATAGATGATCTTGATCATGAACGGAGCTCACAAGATCTAAACATGAAAGCACAAAGGAGGAGAAACCAGCCATCTAGCTACTACATGGATCCGTAGTCCAAGGATGAACTACTCACGCATCACACCGGAGGCTTGCATGGTGATGAAGAAGGCCTCCAGGGTGAATTCCCCTCTCTGGCAGGGTGCCGGGAAGAGATTCAGATCCCTCTCGATATAGGGATGGAGATGACGGCGGCTATAGACTCTTTCATGGATTTTTGATCGGGTACCTAGGGTTTTCGTCCCGAGGGCAACTTATAGGCGGAAGGAGAGGCCGAGGGGGTGCTGGGGTCGGCCAGACCACCCCCTGGCACGGGCCAGGTGGTGTGGCTGGCTCCTGGCCCCTCTCCGTCTTGTATTCTAGCACTTGATCCCTTCTGGAAAAATAGGCACTTTGGCTTTTGTCCCCTCCAATTCCGAGAATATTCATTTTCTGACTTTCCTGGAACCAAAAACAGCAGAAAACAGGCAGCTGGCACTGTGGCTCTTGTTAATAGGTTAGTCCAAGAAATCATATGAAAAGTACTCCAAAGTTGGAACAAAACACAAGAAAGTGGATAAAACCAAGCATGGAGCATCAAAAATTATAGATACATTTGCAATGTATCAACATCCCCAAGCTTAACTCCTGCTCGTCCTCATGTAGGTAAGTGATAAAAAGAAATAATTTTTGAGGTGACATGCACCATCAAGGACTTGATCAAAGTATTTGCAAAACATTCAAGGCTGGAATCAAAGTACTTCAATCATAACATGAAAGACAAAGTTCTAGCAATAAGCAAAGAAACTATGATGCAACATGAAAAGGCACAAACAAAAGATTCATGAATAACAATGCTTTGCAAGACGTTTGTTTGTTTCACATAAAGAAAACATAGCATAATAGTATTCAACTTGTCCCTCAATAGAGTAGAAAATATAAATGCGTAGGACACCTTCAAAGTTCATAAGAGTGACTAGATACAATAGTTTCAAACAAGCAATAACAAGTTATGCATCAGTCAACTAGTCTTGGGGCAATGCACATAGAACTAAGAATGGCCACTATGCTCTCAAAGTAAGTGCATAAGGTTAGAAGGTGGAGACTCAATATAATGGTGGAAGAAAGGCCTTTTGTAAAAGGAAGTAGGGATTCAAGTCTCATAAAGAGCTTCCAAACATTATGGTACTTATAGCTTTCAGCTCCCATTGCCCCTATCATAAGCATCTTTAAGGTGATTAAGGTTAAAGTGACACAACTAAGAGGATATGCTTGACAAGTTATAAACCGAAATATCATGCCCCTTACTTACGAAGACCGATCCTCATGCTACTCAACTTCAGTCACGAGTAAGCTCTTGTCATTGTAAGTACATGTGTATCATTAAGAACCGCCAACGGGGTACCCCTTGCACATGATACGGGAGCTTTCCCATAATCAAAATGACAAGGCAAGCAGACAATGAGCATCTCAGCGATCTTTTTATTTGCTATTTGCATAGGTTTTTATTGAGGATGCTTCATAGAGTGCTAATTATGGTGATGCTGCAAGTTTCCACCATGATTAGGCATGGCTTAGGCTAGCGGCCCAGGCGTTTCTCTAACACACATACAAACTCCATGATCTTACAAGTTCCACTTTTATTTCACACCGCCGGGATCCGTAAGCAAAAGAACATAATATCAATGGGGTACAAAGTACAAGTGCAATGTTGAAAGTGTTCCCCATGGTACATGGTTCTGCTAATTTCAACTTATAAAGCGCAAGCATATACGCAACAAAGAAGGACCCAATGGTTCAAGTTTATTAGAGGCAAAAAGTAAAGTGTGCTATCAAGTTCGTGAGAGCTTTAATCACTAGTTTTCTCATAACAAGTGGAAGGTAAACAAAAGCATGAATATACTTGGAATAGCATAAGCTAGTAGGTAGGTATGCTGGACTCTTTGGAATAACTTGGTTTAGGGAGTTGGATGCATGAGTGGAACTCATACTTTGTGGTGGAGGCTAGCAAAAGACTGGGAGCGACAAACTAAGAGAGCAATAATGGCCATAATCATGCAGAGCGATAAAACATCATTGATCAAAGCATAAAGTGATACTAAAAGTTAAAAACTAAAGGATCATAAAGGCTATGGCGACTTGTGACAGTCATAACATGGTGTGAGCATGTGCCAATTCAACCCAAATAAAGCATCAAAGGAGAATACCACTATAATATGCTTTAATATGCTAAAAAAACGCATGATTCATCCAAGGCACATTAAGAAATCTCAATTGTTTATAACAAGTCATGCTACAGCAAAGAATACTAAGCATAAATCCAAAACAATATCAAGCATGGCATGACAAAGCATAGCCATAGTCAAAAACGAGCTCTTTTACCACATAAGCATGAACTTTCCTACTCTTTTCCAAACCAAACCAAACTAATTGCAAACCAATGTATGAAAGAGGGGGTCCAACCAATTTATTCAGAAAACTAAGCAAACCAAGCAAACTAAAAACCAAAACGAAAACGAAAAATAAGACGCTCCAAGAAAAACACAACTGTGCATGAAACAATAAAAATGAAGCGTTTGGAAGAAACCTGGGATTTTTATTGATGAAGAAGGGGATACCTTGGGCATCCCCAAGCTTTGACGCTTGTACTTCTTGGATATTTCTTGGGGTGACACGCGTGGCATCCCCAAGCTTGAGCTTTAGTCCATCCTTCATCTCATTACTCATTCCTTCCATACACCTGAAAAAATTCCTTCATACAAAACTTCACACAATCTCATTAGCAACATTAGTGCACTTAAGATAAATAAGTCTAAAGGTTCAGTTATAACACCAAATAAACTTCCATTAGAACACTAGCTACTATAGAACTTCCCTCAAAAAGCTCAATTCATCAAAAGAACTCAAAAAGGAACCCACAAGAAGCAAATGCAGAAAATGGCAGAAATCTGTCAAAACATACCAGCAGGTAAAGACCAATTTTTTCGAAGATCTTCTGTTGCTCAAATCAAAAAGTGTTGAACTAACGAAAGTTAGATAACAACCTGGGGCAGAAGCACAAAACATTACAGCTCAATCCGACGTACAGAGAACTCTCAGGAATTTTTACGGTGAAGCACAAAAATCTGTTTCGGGAAAGCAATTTTCCCAATCATTACTTCACTCTCATTAGAGGTTACTCTTGGCACAAAAAGCAAATAAAAAGGATAAGGAGAGTTTATTACAGAGGTAATAACTTCCAAGACTCATCTAAAACTCTTGGGTTATCTCCCAACAAGTACTTTTCTTTAACGCCTTTAAGTTAGGCATAAGAAGCAAAGAAAGAATCAAGTGTTCTCAAATGAAGAAGCATTAAAACCAACTTTCTTGCCCTTACCTCTCTTATTTTTATTTTTATCCTTTGGGAAAATGTGATTGTTTGGTGGAGAAGAAAGGTGCATGGTCTCCTTTCCCACATCTATTATTGCTCCAAGAAGTTCTAATAGGGACCTTCCAAGTGTAATTTGTCCTTTTCCTGCACATTCAATAACAAGATAATCAATAGAAATCATTTTCCCAAGGATCTTTGTAAACACTCCTTCAGCTATTCCAAAAGGTAATATGGTAGTATTATTAGCAAGAGATATTTCTTTTCCTCCTTCCGTAAGTCCCCAAAGATTCAAAGATTCATAAATATCCTTGGGCATAAGGCAAAATTCAGACATGATATCACAGCGGGCTTGAAAAGTTTCAGTGTTTATCTCAATCTTTACTGTAGGGAGCCACTTTGATGGTTCAGAATTTATTGGAACATAATTGTGATTCTACCTAAGCGTATTGTAGCACCCTTCTAATCTAGTAGTGCTAGCCTCAAGAGTATCCAACCTAGCAAATATATTTGAGAAGGAAATATCAGTTTGGCTAGGCATGTTGTAAGTGAGGATCAATTTCTTTATAGCATTAATAGCATCATCCTCATTACATTGGAGGAAATCTCCTCCCACAATAGCATCTAGGGCATATCTATAGCAAAGAGTAATCCCAAGGTAAAAACTGCTAAGGAACAAGCTTTGAGTCATTTTAGGCTCACTTTCTTCATGAAGATCAGAGATTCTAGACCAAGCTTCCTTAAAACTTTCCTCAATTCCTTGTTTAAAAGTGAAAATCATTTCCTCGGGTGACATAGTGACAGGAGCAAGGCTAGACATAATGAGATAGAAACTAATTTTTGTGTGTTTTTGAAATAAGAAAGCAAACAAGTAAAACTAATTTTTTTGTGTTTTTTGAAGAACAAAACAAGCAAACAAAGCAAAAAGAAACTAAGCAAAACAAAAACAACAAAGTAAAGAGATTGGTTATGAGGGACTCCCCTTGTGAAGATGTCCTTGACTCCCTGGCAACGGCGCCAGAAAATCGCTTGATGGCTCAATGCACGGCACCCAGAAAAGTGTTGATGGCTCGTGGTTGATGTAGAGCTCGTTGGGAACCCCAAGAGGAAGGTATGATGAGCACAGCAGCAAGTTTCCCTCAGTTATGAAACCAAGGTTTAATCGAACCAGTAGGAGCAAGGAAACACCCCAAAGGTGTTACTAGCTGAGCTTTGGCAGGGCGCACTACCGTGCTAGTAGCAACGTGGAGACCTGCACAACACAACCACAGAACTTTGTCCCCAACTTGCAATGAGGTTGTCAATCTCACCGTGTTTTGCGGAAAACAAAGGATTAAACGTATCAAATGGAAAGAAGTAAAAGTTTGCAGAAAGCAAACACAAAGCAGTAAAAGATTGTAGATTGTATGTAAAGTAAAAGGACCGGGATCCATAGTTCACTAGAGGTGGCTCTCCTTAGATAGATAACATGCTGGGTGAACAAATTACAGCGGGGCAATTGACAAACACCGAGAAAGCAACACATGCATATACTAATCATCTTGACTCCTTTGAGACTTGATTAGGCAATACAACATAATACATAGACCGCCATCCAACTGCATCTATGACTAATAATCCACCTTCAGGTTATCATCCGAACCCCCTCCAGTATTAAGTTGCAAGCAACAGATTATTGCTTTACGAACTGCGTGTAAGGTAAACAATACAATTGTTCTATGAACAAAGGATTGTTGTTTTCTCCCTTGTAGCAACAACACATCTAGTACCTTAGAGATTTCTGTCACTTCCCCAGATTACCAGAGACATGAACCCACTATCGAGCATAAATACTAACTCTTGAAGTTGCTAGCATCTACTTGGCCAAGATAGCTACTAACAACGGAAAGCATGCAAGATCTCAAATAACAAAGACATGATAGAATCAATAATCAATCTGAAATAGCATCTCAATATCCATCGGATCCCCGCAAACACAACATGTATGAATTACAAATAGATGATCTTGATCATGAACAGAGCGCACAAGATCTAAACATGAAAGCACAAAGGAGGAGAAACCAACCATCTAGCTACTACATGGATCCGTAGTCCAAGGATGAACTACTCACGCATCACACTGGAGGCTTGCATGGTGATGAAGAAGGCCTCCAGGGTGAATTCCCCTCTCCGGCAGGGTGCCGGGAAGAGATTCAGATCCCTCCTGATATAGGGATGGAGATGACGGCGGCTATAGACTCTTTCATGGATTTTTTTATCGGGTACCTAGGGTTTTCGTCCCGAGGGCAACTTATAGGCGGAAGGAGAGGCCGAGGGGGTGCTGGGGTCGGCCAGACCACCCCCTGGCATGGGCCAGGTGGTGTGGTCGGCTCCTGGCCCCTCTCCGTCTTATATTCTAGCACTTGATCCCTTCTGGAAATATAGGCACTTTGGCTTTTGTCCCCTCCAATTCCGAGAATATTCATTTTCTGACTTTCCTGGAACCAAAAACAGCAGAAAACAGGCAGCTGGCACTGTGGCTCTTGTTAATAGGTTAGTCCAAGAAATCATATGAAAAGTACTCCAAAGTTGGAACAAAACACAAGAAAGTGGATAAAACCAAGCATGGAACATCAAAAATTATAGATACATTTGCAATGTATCAACCGCCGGCAGATTTAGGGTCAGGGAAGGGAAGAAAAGGGACCGCCGCCGCCACCGCAGCAAGATTCAGTGTCGAGAGTTAGGAAAGTACAGTAATGGATTTGCCCCTATGACACGTGCAGGGTGGCTAAGAAGAGTGACCGGCGAAGGAGGGGCATAGCAGGAACTAGTGTAACGGAATATCCTGACTTAACTAGCGTGATTTGAAAATATTGGGTTTGGCCATCATTCACTTGAAAGACCCCTCTCAGCAATTGGCGCCCAACTTTTCAAATCGTGGTGATAAAAATCAACTTGGGTACCGCGTTGCCTGGGCGAACCAACTTTCAGGCCGCAAAATGATATTCTCCATGACTTGACCACAACATGGTTATGACTATGACAACTAAGTTCCCACTTAGGTGATTTAGAACTTTATTTTATCTTTCTTTGTTTCTGAACTCAGCTTAGGTTTCAAACTTAACTTTACAAATAAACTTAGAACTTAGCATTCCTACTAGAATTACTTTACTTGTTAGTGATAGTTTGCAAGTACTTAAAGAGTACTCATGGCTTTGTCCTTGGCTATTCCCGTGGCCAGACTATGACGAGGACTATCCAGAAGAAGGACAGCGGGACGGCTACGACAACTTGGATCATCTCCCATCGTCAGCATTTCCTGTGACACTGAAGATGGAGCCCACCGCTATGCTTATTATTTTGCTACTTGTTTGTACTAAGATTGGATCATGAGATCCTTTATTTGTGTAAGACCTTATTATGGTTTGTAATGGATGATGTACTATGATATCCAATCTATTATGTCTCGCAAAAATCGTAATCATGGGATTGCGATGTATGGCATAACAAGCAGCTGGGATTAAAAATTCGGGTGTTGACATTGAGGCGGAGTCTTGGTGGAGTGCAGGCGGCGCTAGGGATAGCCGGCATCAGCCAGGACGGCAGCAGGCGGCAGCACTAGATCGACACAAGGGGATTGCGCAAGAGAGGCAGGGGGAGTGGATAACTTTTTTGCAAAAAAGATCCTCCTCTAGCTGGGTATTCCTGTCTATCTTTCAAGTTACCTGACAGTAGGTGCCACTCAACGCCACGTCATCAAATACACATCTATGTCGTGAGCGGTCACTGTGTGTTATGCTTCAATGCGTTTTTAGTGATCGTAAATTTGTATTCACTTTGGACAATGTTGTATTGACTTTGGTAAGCATGTTCAATGCCTAATCATGGATTTAACTCAACTTGTCTAGGTACATTCTATTGAAAATATAAGCAATAATCCATATGATTTAATCCGAATAAATAATTGACAAAGCATGATCATATAGATAACAATTAAATAGACCACGCAAACTAAAAGAGTAGATGAACAGATTACATCTAAATAAGACAAACCTATTACATCTATACCAAGCGCTAGAACTACTCTAGCATAATCTGAAAGAGATAGATTGAGATCACATACGATGTAGCAGTGGCAGCAGCAGCAGCGGTAGCTGCAGCGGTGGTAGCAACGTCGTCAGACATGTCATCGATGTAGATGCTGCTGATGTCCGGGAAGAAGTCCTAGTCGGGGAAGGAGTCATCCGTGATGGCGTCTATAGTCGCGCGGAAGCACTCCCCAAAAAACCTGACCGCCCCTCACCTATACAGGTTCACAAGAGGCGGGGTTCCGAAGGCCTACTGTCCCGATCTGTAGTGCACGCTGGAAGCCGAGATGGGGAAGACGAAGGCGGCGGCGCAATAGACTGGAAGGAGACGCGTGTGATGAGCAGTTCCGATTAGGTTTAGCGTAGACGCTTATATAGTGCAGGTTAGGGAAGATCGTGGGGCTCAGCCCATGTCCGAGTCAATAACAGCCCACATTCCAGAGAGTCTGGAAACGACTAACTAATTAACACGTCCGTTAATGACTCGTAATTAATCCATGATTAATTTTTCTAAAGAGCAAAAATAAAACTCGTCTTGAGATACCCGCAACCCGCAACACGCTCACGTCATGACGAGGCGAGGCGTGGCGAGGCAAGGCGGGCGGCATCAGAGGAGGAGTGCGCGAGAGCTGCTCTTCTTCTCACACCTTAGTGAGTGGTACAACAACCTAGTATATAAGGAAGTGTAACTCTCACTCAACTAGCAATGTGGGCCAAAAATTAGCACCACTAGCACAGCCATATGATGCCATGCACAAATGGGCCAAAGAGAATTTTAGAATTTTTCTAATAGGCCAACACCCAATACTCATCAAATTCCAACAATCTGCCACAAAGTCTCATTGGCACATCACATCACTTTTATTCCGGAATATTGTTTTATATACCGGTTTGTAGTGGAGATTGTTAAGTTGAACTTCCATGTTAAATTCATGCTACACTAGCTAGCAACCTGAATAGTGGACTATGCTTTGAACTACAAGTTTTCTGCACACTAGTTTCACACAAAATCTAGACCGGTACAGGGCTACCACAGGGCTTCCCCATGGTTTGGAGCTTATGCATCATACTCCATGGCCTCTCATGAGTTTATTAGAGAGCACCCAACTCTCACGGACTGCAACGTTTGATAGTCAGACTCATATAGGTGTGTTCCTCAATAGATGTTCTGTAGGACAACATCTCTGCTTAGAAAAGCCACTTGGAACACATTAAGATAAATATCAACCCGCCATGCAAAATAAGAGAGTATTGCATCTTTATGGAGATGCAAATATAATATGGGCATACTCTCCTCTCAGCTGAACAACAGCTTTGCTCCTATCTCTAATTCACATGATCTCCGATCACATAGAGTGGGTTACCACTACGAACAACTCATTGTGTGGGTCTCAAACCCATCTCCCTCAATGCATTATCTATCACATTACGTGATAAACCCTTTGTGAAGGAATCTGCCAAGTTCTTAGATGTTTGGATATAATCCAATGCAATAACTCCGGAGTTCCTCAATTTCCTGACAAATTTTAATATCCTCTTCACATGCCTTGATGACTTCATATTATCCTTAGTACTGTTTACTTTGATGGTCATAGTTTGATTATCACAGTTCATCGGGATGGCGGGTATTGGTTTTTCAACCACATGTAAGTCCATCAAGATCTCATGAAGCCACTCTGCTTCAATAGTGTCTGTGTCTAATGCTGTGAGTTTTGCTTCCATAGTTGACCTCGTTAAGATGGTCTGCTTGCAAGACTTCCAGGAAACAGTGCCACCACCAAGTGTAAGCAAATGACCACTTGTGGCCTTAATCTCATCAGCATCAGATATCCAGTTTGAATCACTATAGCCCTGAAGTACTCGTGGATACCCAGTATAGTGAATACCATAACTCGCAGCTTTCAAGTAGCACAAAACTCTCTCAAGAGCATGTCAATTATCATCTCCAGGATTTGACACAAATTGACTCAGTCTGCTTACAACAAAGGAGATGTCAGGCCTCGTGGCGCTGCCTAAATAGATGAGCGAGCCAATGATTTGAGAATATCTCAATTGATCTTTAGCATTCCTTCAATTCTTTCGAAGTAGCACACTCGGATCATAAGGCCTTGGAGAAGACTTGCAGTTTCTATACTCGAAGCGACTCAATATCTTTTCCACATAGTGAGGTTGGTCCCGAATATCAATATGTCATCAACATAGAGACACATAATAAATCCCTCGCCCCACCATGGCGATAGTACACACACTTATCAGCTTCGTTTACAACAAAGCCTTCAGCGGTTAAAGTTCTTTCAAACTTCTCGTGCCACTGCTTAGGATCTTGCTTAAGACCATATAAAGACTTCACTAACTTACACACCTTTCCTTCCTGACCATCTACTACAAATCCATCAGGATGCTCCATATAAATTTCCTCATCTAGCTCTCCATTTAGAAAAGTTGTCTTAACGTCCATTTGATGAACGATAAGACCAGAGGCAGCCAAGGATAGTAGTACTCCAATAGTGGTCAATCTGGCTACATGTGAGTAGGTATCGAAGAAGTCCTCACCTTCTTTCTGGGTATAACCCTTAGCCACAAGACGTACCTTGTGCTTTTCAATAGTACCATCAGGTCTAAGCTTTTTCTTTAACACCCACTTACATCCTACAGGTTTGCACCCATAAGGACGATCAGTGACCTCCCAAGTTCCATTAGCTAAGATTGAATCCATCTCAGTACGGACAGCTTATTTCTAGTACTCAGCATCTTGAGATGCATAGGCTTCTAAAATAGAAGTGGGAGTATCATCCACGAGGTACACAATGAAATCATCACCAAACAACTTTGGAATATTTTGTCTCTTAGACCTTTTGGGAGCTTCATTGTCATCCTCAGGATTATCATAGTGTTCTATCGGCATAGTGGGTTCAGGAATTATAACAAATTCCTGACTAGATGAATTAGTCATCTCCTAATTTGATGAGCTATACATACCTTCCATGGGAAAGTTGTCCTGAAAGAAAGTCGCATCATTCGACTCCATAATCGCACCAACATGCATGTCGGATACCTCAAATTTTACTATCAAAACTATATAGCCAATGCGATGGAAAGCATATCCCAGAAAAACACAATCCACGGTTTTTGGTCCAAGCTTTTGCTCTTGGGTATTGGAATATTGACTTTCGCCAAACATACCCAAGTTTGTAAGTAAGAGAGTTTAATCCTTTTCTTCTCCCATTTTTCAAATGGAGTCATGGTTTTATCCTTTACGGGAACACGGTTTATGACATGACACATAGTCATTAGCGCCTCCCCCCACCATTCCTTGGAAAGACCCAATGTATCTAACATGGCGTTAACCAAATCAGTTAGAGTGCGGTTCTTTCTTTCGGCCACCCCATTTGACTGAGGTGAATAGGGAGGCGTCCTCTCATGTATAATACCATGTTCCGTATAGAATAGAACAAATTTGTTTGAAAAGTTGTGGCATCCCGCTAAAACCACTACTAGAAAATCGCTCTGTTTTTGTGCATTGCATCATCATGACCGCATGCTCATGTCATCATGCCACATTGCATTTGAGCATCGTCATCATCTTGCATGGTTTGTTTAAAAACTATTTTCGAAAAGCCTGGTTTTGTTTTCTAAATGACCCGTCTTTATTCAAATACAAAACCTGGGCTTGGCCGGATTAATTTGTTTGGTCTAAAAACAGATTTCAAAAGCCCCGTTTTAAATAAATAAAATTTCAAGTTGTTTTTAGGAGGCAGCCCGCCAGGCCCGAAAGCCCGGCCGGCCACCTCCAAACCCTAAATCTATTCTACCTAGACCTAACCCTAAGCCCACCCTATCTACCCCAGCCCTCCGCCATCACATACACAACACACACACTCACGCGGCACCCCACACAGCCACACTCCCTCCCAGCCGCCACCTCACCTAGACCACTCCGTGCTCGCCACCTCACCCCGCCTGGCCCACTCCCCAGGAGTATACACGCACCCGCGCGCAGCCCACCGCACACAGTGCTGGTCCTACCCCTCCCCGTGTTGCGCGCCTCCCACTCCTGCCCTCGCCAAGCCCGCCCGCATACACCACCCCGATAGCCTCGGGATCCCCGCCCCGGCCCCACCACCCATCTCCCTGTCGCCACCTGGTCCCGCACACGAGAGACGCGTTCCACCCGCCCCTATCCCGAGCCCCATCTCCTTTTTCCCCGCTTCATCCTCCACCACCCACCAACCCCCGTATCTCCTCCTCCATCCCGCCTTCCCCGCTGCCGGTTCTCACCCTGCCAGCCAGCCTCCCCCTGGTTGCTCCCGCAAGCCCCCACCAACCGCCGCCACCGCCACAGGGTCGTCGTCCTTCCCCGAACACCCGCTCTCTTCGTGCAGTCCCCGACGGCCCTCTCGCCCCGCATCTGCTAGCACCGCCACGTCGCCTTCCTCCTCCTCTGCGCGACCCCGCGCCCTTCCGTCGTCGCCCACCGCACCTGCCGCTGGCGCTGTCATGCAGCCCGGCCCGGACCCGAGCGTACCCCTGCAACGTCCGCGTCACGCGCCACTGCCTCTGTCTTCCTCCCGGCATGGATGCGTTGCCGCCACGTGGCCCCGGACGCCAGGCGTCGCCACCCCGGAGCCCTCCCGGCCACCGTCGAGCATGCTCCTCGCGCTCCCCGACTGCGCCGCGCCTCGCCTCCGACCCGCGTCCTACCTCCGCCGCCTCTACCATGTCGGGCCCGTGCCCCAGCAGCCCTCGCCTCGCGCCCCTGCAGCGGAGCTTCTCTGCCGGCCTCGACCCAGCGACCCCACCCTTCCTCGGCTCTCTGCCTCTTGGCGTCCGTGTTCTCGAGCTCTGCACGTGCAGCCACACACGAGCCTGCCTCCGTGCCTTGTCCTGTGTGTCCTAGCAGTGCCTCTACTCTTGATGTCCTCGTGGCCATGCTGTTGTGCTAGTTGAGGTACCGATGCGGTGGAGGTAATGATGTGGTGCTACCCGAAGGACTCTAGCAAACGAACAGGCATCAAGATCTTCATAGTTTCAACTGCATGTATGTCACCGAGAGGAGATGCCAAGATCTTCCAGCGTCGAGACCGAGTTCGACACCGATACCGACAATCAAGCCCCGAAGCCCCAAGTTCCCCATCGGCAAACCAAGTCAGGACCTCTAGATCGTAGATGGAGAGCCGAAGATTCCCCGGACATGGAACGACAAGCTCTTCTTCATGCGTGCCAAAGAACGCCAAGAACTCCTACCGGGCGTCAATGACTCGAAGCTCCCCTTCTTTGGACTGCCATGATCGACTTCCCCCGAACCCGAAGACCATCGGCCAAGTTCATCGCAGATGAAAGAGGACCGACATGATCTCCATCATGGATTCACCGACTTCTCCATCGATGACGTCGAGCACGTTGACATGGAACCGAAGGACTCCAAGTTCTTCACCCCGAATGCCAAGATCGACCCGATATGAGGACCTGACAAGATCTTCGCGATGACAAGATAGACATCGACCAGGGTGAATCCGATGCGCCCCGACGCCAAACCAAATCCTTCTTCTCGGAACGCCAAGCTCTCCTTCCATTGTCCGAGAATGATCTCGTCGAACCCTATCGAACCCCGAACCCCCGGAACCAAGATCTTCCGAACCCAGATGTGTGACCCTAAGCCTCTATTTTTATAATATGACATATACCTGTCGCATCATTAAATCATCATGCTTGCATACATGTCATCTGGTGGGTTGGGTTAAATAGTCGATTCACCTAAATTAAATATGGAGTCTATATGCAGGCTATTCTAGTCTTATATTGACTCCATTTAAATTTGCGTAGCGAACCGACGCCATGTTTGCCTTGTTAAGACAACATTTAATTTGCGGGGTAGATAAATAACTCGAACCTATTAAATAATTGTCGGGACCTTGGTTCCGCTTAATATTGCCTAATTGCACCGCATCTGTGCCATGCCATGCATTATATCATAAGCATGCCGGATCTTCTACCGTAGTATTAAATATTGCATCCGGTGTTTCTTCTAGTGTTTGCTTCTTCGCGGATTAGGCCGATGAGTTGATGCGAGTATCGACAAGTTCTCCGGATATGATCCGTCGGCAGTGTTTCCCAGGCGAGCATCTCTCCCCCTTCTACCTATTTTGCATTTATAGTCTTTATTTCCTGCTGTTGATCTATTGATATCCGTGCCACGATGCTTAGTTTCCGTGCACCAGTTATATCCCGTGCAGCCTCTATATTGCCATGGACACCTCCTAATACATGTTGTTTGGTAGATAGCTGGCCCTGGGCAGGTCGTAGTTGCTTGCTCAGGTGCGGTTTCGTGTTGTCGAGTACCACAGTTGTTGGAATGCTGGCAGATGTTTATGGTGGAGATGATCATGTCTTTAATTACAACTATTAAATTGTTGTGATAACTAATGAAAGAGGCATCGGTGGGCAATATATGCTATTTGCTTTTTATGCCCACTTGTGTCCCGTAGGCCCCGAGTACTTGATACCTGTTCCTTGACTATTCGCACTATCCACATACGGGAGACTCTATGAATCCCCCTTAGCCAGAGCTTGATTCATTTCTTATTTCTTGGGGCCACAAACTAGTTTGGGGCTTTATTACTATCCTGTACTTATGCCATGCTTTACTGCTTTATTTAAGATTGTGCGTGGAGCACCTGTACTGTTTTGGATCGTGTCACATTTTCGCGGTATCGACAAGCCCAGTCACACTTTCGGGTTCCCAGTCGTTTACAGCCGTCGTCACAAACCCTGGGTCCGTTCCAGAGCCGGCCAACTTCGTTGCGGGTAGCTTAGTGGGGTGGCCCCTCGAAATATTTTATGAATCCCGTGATTGCTTTATCGTGAAAGCCTCGTTGGGTTTTGATTTGGTTTTTCCGAGGTTGATCGTGTGTGTGTTGCTATTTGTGCACCCCTGCAGGGTAAATCTTTCTGAAAGCCGTGTCCGCGGTTATGGACGACTTGGAGCACAGTATCTTGATCATAGACAAGCATAACTAAATTAGTGCTATAAATTTGACTTAATATGTGACTAGTAATCAGATTCAAATACAACGGAATGGATATTAAAAATGCCAACAACTGGTGGAGTTGGGGCTCCTTGTGTCTTGTTATATCTGCCTAGTAAGCAATGCAACTCCAATGGGATGTGATAAAAGTGCCAACAACTGTTGGGTTTTGGGATTCCTCAGGACAATTATATCTGACTAGTAAATGTTCCAACTACAACGGAATGTTAACTAAAACTGCCCACTACTTATGCTTCAGGATGACTCATGCTATCAATATCTGATAAGTAAGTGTTGCAACTATAACGGGATGAGTAAAATTGCCAACCGTGTGAGTTCCTTGGTCCGCCTTCCTCGTTTGGTCTCGAGGGGGAAGTACCAGGATGGGTTTGTCTGGTGTTAGCTTCAGGTTGGATCCGGATAGGTCTTTCTTACCCCTCTCTGATAACCGCCAGTTGTATCGAGTCTCTATAGGTTGTTTAGTGCCGCTGCGCTACTGCTTCAGCCCACCATACCTGTGTAGGCGAGGACCGCTGAATTCTAGCCTCGCCGTGTATTGGCCTCAGTACTGACGCTCCTCCTTTTCCTTTGCCCTTTGTCGGCACCCCTTTTGTTTTAGCAGGTTTGAGATCAATGTCGTTAGCAGGGTTACCCTTCCGGCTTGGCCTGGGCAGGGTTATGGACGCCATTGGTTATTCTTCAAGGCTCTTAGCCCCATTTGCATCTTGTCCGTAGTTGGACGCTTTATCGTTTGCAAGGTGATTTGGATCTTTGTATTGTATATCTGTATTCTTGACTCGTTGAGTCACTGTTGTATATATATATCTGTTCTGTGGGTCCCATCAAGGACTGTTGTGTAATGGTATTACTTCGTTTTCCACCCGCACGAAAGTGCCTGGTGGGCGTCCTTGAATCGTTTCTATGCAGGTTTGGCGGAAAGGGCTAAAACTTGCATAGGGCCGATTTGAGGGTGTTACAGAGTGGTATCAAAGCTCAGCAGTTGCGATACCCCACGGGTCCAGCCTGTAGGATAACCTAGCTAACGGCCGAAGTAGAGTGTCAAAACTATTTTGCAAAATCGGTTGGATAGATCTGACTAGGTCTGATTTTACTCCTTATCCCTCTGTTGTTCTCCTCTTACCTCCGCGTGTTTTGATTCTACTCTCTTATCTTTTCTTTGAGTCCAGGGTTTCTCGTGGTTGGGTTTTCCGTCGTACCTTCAGGGTTTCGCTTCCTCCGCTGGTAACGGTGTTTCTACCTCTGAACTTCATGCTATCTGAGTAATCCTTTATCTGTGGTACCATTCTTTGTTCCTTGTTTGTGCCTGCCGATGTTTCCGACACGACGACATCATCTACGCCAGATCTGATGCAAAGCCTGCATCACTCCTTTGATCCGAACCTCGTTTGTTGAGATCTTCGGTCTGATTCCGAGAATGGTTGCACGCTTTTCTACTGATTGTGCGGAGTAATAGTTTGGGTGCGTGATGGATTGGCCCCCATGCCTACTACTCACTCTATTTGCTCGTGTAAATTTAAGTGGATGAGAATGCATCGGTTCTCTCTTTCTATCAAAGTCAGAGGTGGCTTTATTTGTGGATACCTTTACCTTCATCCTTTGTTTCCCGGAGTGTTCTCTCGATGATCACGGACAACGACCTCTTGTTAGTGGTATCGCGGGGATTTACATGAAGCGAGAAGATTCAGATCGCCGACCTTCTTCCCGGTACCACGAGGCGGATCTCGAGGGCGAGATCCCTTGTTAGTGGTGTCGAATTGTGGCATCCCGCTAAAACCACTACTAGAAAATCGTTGTGTTTTTGTGCATTGCATCATCATGACCGTATGCTCATGTCATCATGCCACATTGCATTTGAGCATCGCCATCATCTTGCATGGTTTGTTTAAAAACTATTTTTGAAAAGCCTGGTTTTGTTTTCTAAACGCCCTGTCTTTATTCAAATACAAAACCCAGGCTTGGCCGGATTAATTTGTTTCGTCTAAAAACAGATTTCAAAAGCCCCGTTTTAAATAAATAAAATTTCAAGTTGTTTTTAGGAGGCAGCCCGCTAGGCCCGAAAGCCCGGTCGGCCACCTCCAAACCCTAAATCTATTCTACCTGGACCTAACCCTAAGCCCACCCTATCTACCCCAGCCCTCCGCTGTCACATACACAACACACACACACTCACGCAGCACCCTACACAGCCACACTCCCTCCCAGCCGCCACCTCACCTAGACCACTCCCTGCTCACCACCTCACCCCGCCTGGCCCACTCCCCAGGCGTATACACGCACCCGCGCGTAGCCCACCGCACACAGTGCTGGTCCCACCCCTCCCCGTGTTGCGCGCCTCCCGCTCCTGCCCTCGCCAAGGCCGCCCGCATACACCACCCCAACAGCCTCGGGATCCCCGCCCCGGGCCCCACCTCCCATCTCCCTGTCGCCACCTGGTCTCGCACGCGAGAGACGCGTTCCACCCGCCCCTGTCCCGAGCCCCATCTCCTCTTTCCCCGCTTCATACTCTGTCGCCCACCAACCCCCGTATCTCCTCCACCATCCCGTCTTCCCCGCCGCCGGTTCTCACCCAACCAGCCAGCCTCCCCCTGGTTGCTCCCGCAAGCCCCCACCAACCGCCGCCACCGCCGCAGGGTCCTCATCCTTCCCCGGACACCCGCTCTCTTCGCGCACTCCCCAGCAGCCCTCTCGCCCCGCATCTGCCGGCGCCGCCACGTCGCCTTCCTCCTCCTCTGCACGACCCCGCTTCCTTCCGTCGTCGTCCACCGCACCCGTCGCTGGCGCTGTCCTGCATCCCGGCCCGGACCCGAGCGTGCCCCTACAACGTCCGCGTCACGCGTCACCGCCTCTGTCTTCCTCCCAGCACGGATGCATCGCCGCCACGTGGCCCCGGACGCCAGGCATCGCCGCCCCGGAGCCCTCCCGGCCGCCGTCGAGCATGCTCCTCGCGCTCCCCGACCGCGCTGCGCCTCGCCTCCGACCCGCGTCCTACCTCCGCCACCTCTGCCATGTCGGGCCCGTGCCCCAGTAGCCCTCGCCTCGCGCCCCTGCAGCGGAGCTTCTCTGCCGGCCTCGACCCAGAGACCCCACCCTTCTTTGGCTCTCTGCCTCTTGGCATCCGTGTTCTCGAGCTCTGCACGTGCAGCCACACACGAGCCTGCCTCCGTGCCTTGTCCTGTGTGTCCTAGAAGTGCCTCTACTCTTGACGTCCTCGTGGCCATGCTGTTGTGCTAGTTGAGGTACCGATGCGGTGGAGGTAATGATGTGGTGCTACCTGAAGGACTCTGGCAAACGAACAGGCATCAAGATCTTCATAGTTTCAACTGCATGTATGTCACCGAGAGGAGAAGCCAAGATCTTCCGGCGTCGAGACCGAGTTCGACACCGATACCGACAATCAAGCCCCGAAGCCCCAAGTTCCCCATCGGCAAACCAAGTCGGGACCTCTAGATCGTAGATGGAGAGCCGAAGATTCCCTAGACATGGAACGACAAGCTCTTCTTCATGCGTTCTAAGGAACGTCAAGAACTCCTACCCGATGTCAATGACTCGAAGCTCCCCTTCTTTGGACCGCCATGATCGACTTCCCCCGAACCCGAAGACCATCGGCCAAGTTCGTCGCAGATGAAAGAGGACCGACATGATCTCCATCATGGATTCACCGAGTTCTCCATCGATGACGTTGAGCACGTTGACAGGGAACTGAAGGATGCCAAGTTCTTCACCCCGAACGCCAAGATCGACCCGATATGAGGACCCGACAAGATCTTCGCAACGACAAGATCGGCACCGACCAGGGCGAATCCGATGCGCCCCGACGCCAAACCAAGTCCTTCTTCCCAGAATGCCAAGCTCTCCTTCCGTTGTCCGAGAATGATCCCGTCGAACCCTGTCGAACCCCGAACCCCCGGAACCAAGATCTTCCGAACCTAGATGTGTGACCCTAAGCCTCTATTTTTATAATATGATATATACCTGTCGCATCATTAAATCATCATGCTTGCATACATGTCATCTGGTGGGTTGGGTTAAATAGTCGATTCACCTAAATTAAATATGGAGTCTATATGCGGGCTATTCTAGTCTTATATTGACTCCATTTAAATTTGCGTAGCGAACCGACGCCATGTTTGCCTTGTTAAGACAACATTTAATTTGCGGGGTAGATAAATAACTCGAACCTATTAATTAATTGTCGGGACCCCGGTTCCGCTTAATATTGCCTAATTGCACCGCATCTGTGCCATGCCATGCATCATATCATAAGCATGCCGGATCTTCTACCGTAGTATTAAATATTGCATCCGGTGTTTCTTCTAGTGTTTGCTTCTTCGCGGATTAGGCTGATGAGTTGATGCGAGTATCGACAAGTTCTCCGGATATGATCCGTCGGCAGTGTTTCCCAGGCGAGCATCTCTCCCCCTTCTACCTATTTTTCATTTATAGTCTTTATTTCCTCCTGTTGATCTATTGTTATCTGTGTCGTGATGCTTAGTTTCCGTGCACCAGTTATATCCCGTGCAGCCTCTATATTGCCATGGACACCTCCTAATACCTGTTGTTTGGTAGATAGCTGGCCCTGCGAGTCGTAGTTGCTTGCGTAGGTGCGGTTTCATGTTGTCGAGTACCACAGTTGTTGGAATGCTGGCAGATGTTTATGGTGGAGATGATCATGTCTTTAATTACAACTATAAAATTGCTGTGCTAACTAATGAAAGAGGCACCGGTGGGCAATATATGCTATTTGGTTTTATGCCCACTTGTGTCCCGTAGGCCCCGAGTACTTGACACATGTTCCTTGACTATTTGCACTATCCACATACAGGAGACTCTATGAATCCCCCTTAGCCAGAGCTTGATTCATTTCTTATTTCTTGGGGCCACAAACTAGTTTGGGGCTTTATTACTATCATGTACTTATGCCATGCTTTACTGCTTTATTTAAGATTGTGTGTGGAGCACCTGTACTGTTTTGGATCGTGCCACGATTTCGCGGTATCGACAAGCCCAGTCACACTTTCGGGTTCCCAGTCGTTTACAGCCGTCGTCACAAACCCTAGGTTCGTTCCAGAGCCGGCCAACTTCGTTGCGGGTAGCTTAGTGGGGTGGCCCCCTAAAAAATTTTATGAATCCTGTGATTGCTTTGTCATGAAAGCCTCGTTGGGTTTTGATTTGGTTTTTCCGAGGTTGATCGTGTGTGTGTTGCTATTTGTGCACCCCTGCAGGGTAAATCTTTCTAAAAGCCGTGTCCGCGGTTATGGACGACTTGGAGCACAGTATCTTGATCATAGACAAGCATAACTAAAGTAGTGCTATAAATTTGACTTAATATGTGACTAGTAATCAGATTCAAATACAACGGAATGGATATTAAAAATGCCAACAACTGGTGGAGCTGGGGATCCTTGTGTCTTGTTATATCTGCCTAGTAAGCAATGCAACTCCAATGGGATGTGATAAAAGTGCCAACAACTGTTGGGTTTTGGGATTCCTCAGGACAATTATATCTGACTAGTAAATGTTCCAACTACAACGGAATGTTAACTAAACTGCCCACTACTTATGCTTCAGGATGACTCATGCTATCAATATCTGATTAGTAAGTGCTGCAACTATAACGGAATGAGTAAAATTGCCAATCGTGTGAGTTCCTTGGTCCGCCTTCCTCGTTTGATCTCGAGGGGGAAGTACCAGGATGGGTTTGTCTGGTGTTAGCTTCAGGTTGGATCCGGATAGGTCTTTCTTACCCCTCTCTGATAACCGCCAGTTGTATCAAGTCTCTATAGGTTGTTTAGTGCCGCTGCGCTGCCGCTTCAGCCCACCATACCTGTGTAGGCGAGGACCGCCGAATTCTAGCCTCGCCGTGTACTGGCCTCAGTACTGACGCTCCTCTTTTTCCTTTGCCCTTTGTCGGCACCCCTTTTGTTTTAGCAGATTTGAGATCAACGTCGTTAGTAGGGTTACCCTTCCGGCTTGGCCTGGGCAGGGTTATGGACGCCATTGGTTATTCTTCAGGGCTCTTAGCCCCATTTGCATCTTGTCTGTAGTCGGACGCTTTATCGTTTGCAAGGTGATTTGGATCTTTGTATTGTATATCTGTATTCTTGACTCGTTGAGTCGCTGTTGTATATATATATATATATCTGTTCTATGGGTCCCATCGAGGACTGTTGTGTAATGGTATTACTTCGTTTTCCACCCGCACGAAAGTGCCTGGTGGGCGTCCTTGAATCGTTTCTATGCGGGTTTGGCGGAAAGGGCTAAAACTTGCATAGGGCCGATTTGAGGGTGTTACAAAAGTACTCTCCACTGGTGGCTTCCCGCACGACCGGCGTTTCCCGCGATTGTAGCTTTCTATTTCCCGCGCGCCGCCTTCCCTCCCGCGCGCGTCTTCCTGGCCGTTTCCCTCCTTTGTCGCGGTCTATAAAAGATGGCCGCGTGGCATGGCTGAGACAACTGGACCAAGAGCAACCACCGCTAGAAAAAGCGCCTACCACAACCATGCCTCGCCACAAGATCGCCAACTAGACCAAGATGAGGGAGTTGTGCTAAACTCGCTTCCAGGACGCCAACATCGACGTTGTCGACCTCCAAGTCACGTTGTTGTCCCAGCGCATGGCCGAGGCAGAGGTGGTGGCCTTCGAAGAGGGAGGTCGTGTGGCTGAGGCGGCACTGGAGAAGGTGGTGGAGGCGGCCGCACAAGTGGCGGCCCAATGGGCGGTGCAGGAGGTTCACCAGTTTGCCGCCAAGGAGGCAGTGGCCAAGGAGGCCACATCAGCAGGCCTCCGCAAGATCCACCACGAGGAGGTCATGACCATGCTGGAGGCGGTGGCCAAGGAGGCGGCCAAGGTGGCCGTCCGCGCGCTTCGCCATGCTGCCACCATGCGCAGTACGATGGAAGCGGCAGAGCACGCTGCCGAAACGGCGGCGGAGGAGCTGCGAGTGGCTACGGCCGCTGAGGTGGCAAGCGTGTGGGATCTCGTCGACGGGGACGAGACGAAGGTGGAGGACGACGACAAGGAGGGGAGGAGGTGGACCAGTTGGTGGCGGAGGAGGGGCGGGGGAGGAGGCAATTGTCGTCCCCCCTGCAGATCACGTAGGCTCTCGGCTTCGGCCCCAACGGAGCTTCGGCGATGGTGGCCCCCTTGGCAGCGAGGGTGGCGACGGTGACGGAGGTGGATGACCAGGAGGGGGGACCACTGGGCGGCCGAGATGGAGAAGGCCCTGGCCAACCGGGCAGCAGCGGACCGCGCGAAGGGGGCCGGCAAGAAGGAGACTCGTGTCTGAGCGCACGACCGTTACCACGAGCGCCTCCAACAGGAGGCCATCTGGTCGACTATGGCAGCGATCGGCGGTGCCAGCGGCAACGGCGGCCGCGACAACGATGGCCGTGGCAATGGCGCTGAGTAGCCGTGGAGATAGCCTCCTCCATCAGTAGTAGCAGTAGTCCTAGTTAGTTCAAAATGAGCCTTTTTGTAATTGGCAGGGCCTAATCTAATGAAAAGCAAGTAATTACTAATGTTTCACTTACATATGGGCCCCGAGCGGCCGGCATGAGGACACCCGTGCGGCGCTTGCGCTGTCCGGACCGACGCATCGGTCACACAAATTAGGGCATCTCCACCGGGCCGACCAAAAATGTCCGTTTCTATCCGTTTGGGTCGGGCCAGGGTCGCTTTGGGGTCGCGGTTCGGCCTACCCGGCCAGCCATGCACAGCGGCGCGACCCAAATGTCCACATCTGGCCAGCGCTATCCAGAGCTGGCCTTTGCATATGAATAGTTCTGTCAAATTATGCAGAGAAATGTATATTTTGACAAGCAAATAAACTAGATTAGGTAATATCATTAAAATAGTGCTTACATATGAATAGTACACACGCACATTGTGTGATAAAAAATAACCAAATGTCACTCAAATTGTAGAAAACAAATAAGAGGTTAAGAATTTTGATTTCTTACACGAGCCCATACATGCTCAACCAAATCTAGTTGAAGCCGGTCATGGGTTTTCCTATGACGCAAATTTTCATGTACTTGCATGGATTCTTCCCAAGATGCTACACCTGGCTTTGGCTCAACTAGTTGACCCTGGAAATCCTAGCCTTGGTCCAAGATGCCGTCATCACGCTCGTCCTTGACGATCATGTTGTGCATGATCACACAAGCAATCATCACATCCCACATCCTCTCCGTGCTCCAGGTTCTTGCAGGGTATCAAACAATATCCCACCTTGACTGAAGTACACCAAATGCTCGCTCCACATCCTTCCTAACGGCCTCCTGCTCTTTCGCAAACCTCTTGCATTTCTCATCTCCAGGGTTGCGGATTGTCTTAACAAAGGTGGCCCAGGATAGATAGATACCGTCATCTAGATAGTACCCCATATCATATGCGTTGCCATTGATCTCGTAGGAAATTTGTGGGGGCATTGCCTTCTGCCATCCTAGCAAACACTAGAGACCTCTACAGCACATTGATGTCATTGCTTGATTCAGCCATGCCAAAAAAGGAGTGCCAAATCCAGAGATCATGTGATGCAACGACCTCTAGTATAACGGTGCAACCTTCTGCATGCCCTTTGAACAATCCTTGCCAACCAAAAGGACAGTTCTTCCACTGCCAATGCATGCAGTCGATGCTGCCAAGCATCCCAAGAAACCCCCTACTCTCGTTGATGGAGAGAAGGCGGGCAGTGTCTTTGGTGTTTGGCTCTCTCAGATATACTTTGCCAAACACAGCTATAACTGCTCTACAGAATCGGTACATGGCCGCATGGCATGTAGACTCTCTCATGCGCATGTAGTCGTCGAGGAGATCACTAGGCACTCCATATGCAAGCTGCTGAATGGCAGCAGAACATTTCTGGTAGCAGGAGAATCCAACCTTACTGGTACAATCGTACTTGGCCTCGAAGTAGTCGTCGTACTCCCTCACCCCATTGAGTATGTCCAAGAACATGTTCATGGACATACGATAGCAGCGACAACGCCTTCTCTTTGAAGACCGGATTAGTTGGGCGGAAGTAGTCCTTGTAAAGCCGTATGTACCCCTCTTACCGGTCGCGTTCATGGTTGGCTTCACGCCGCTTCGCCGAGCCACCTCTACGCGGCGGGAGGAGGTAGTGGCCGTGCACCATCTATGCAGCTGCAACCAGAATTTAGGTCTCACTGTCAGACTCCTCATCATGCAACCAAAGTTAATATGACAACGTCGTGAATACCAAATATTGGACTCATTATTATTGCAAACATGATTAATAACTTTAGTACATGAGTCTAACAAAGATAGGCAGAACAGACCTCCACACTCATAACCCTTTCCAACAAATTGTACATACTTAGAAATTACAACTTTATTGGACTCAAAAACCAACTTGAAACCATCTCGACATAGAAGCGACCCGCTGACGAGATTCTTATTGATGGAGGGAACGTGTTGCAAAATTTTCAGCTGTACGTTCTTTCCCGAAGTAAACTTTAGATTTACATGCCAACACCATGAACAGAAGCACATGAGCCATTTTCCATCAGCGCGGAAGAAGTCCTTGAGACCTGATAAGAAGAAAACATGGAAATATCAGAACATACATGTATATTAGCGCCTAAGTCTATCCACCATTCAGGAGAATGACATACTAAAAGGATAGTAGGTGAAATACTGTACCCAGCGTCCTTCATCTCAGTATCGCTAATAACAACATTGGCGGTCTTGCCGCTGTTCCCATGTTGCCGCTTATCAAAGAGATTAGGGCAGCTAGGAGCCCAATGATCAGGATAACCGCAGACGTGGCAAGAGCCTTTCTTCTTATCATTTTTCTTATTGAAGTTCATTGACTGAGTGACCTTGTTCTTGCCATCAAACTTCCATTTGCCTTCAGATTTGTTCTTATTCTTAAACTTGTGGGATTGGAAGTTTTTCTTTTGCACCAAATTGGCACTAGAAGCTCCCTCAAAATATCGAGCACGTGTGTCCTTTGCTCTCGCCTTCTCTTCCACATGAAGAGACCCAATAAGATCCTTAACAGAAAACTCTTGTCTCTTATATTTTAGAGAAGTAGCAACGTTCCTCCACAAGGGAGGAAGCTTGGCAATAATGCCTCCGGCCACAAACTTGTCCGGGAGAGTGCACTTGAACTGCTCCAGTTCTCTGGCAAGTGATTGTATCTCATGAGCTTGCTAAATGATGGAGCATTTATCAATCATCTTGTAGTCATAGAATTGCTCCATGACATACAACTCAGTGGCAGCGTCCGAGACCCCAAACTTGGCCTCGAGCGCATCCCACACGCCTTTGCCATTATCAAATGATATATATGAGTCAACAATGTTGTCCCCGAGAATACTGAACAGAGCCGCTAGAAACATGGTATTGGCTTTCTTAAAGGCTGCTTCCTGCTCAGCAGAAAGGTCTCCTTCAGGTTTGCCAAGAGTGGCGCTATAGAATTGCTCTCGCGTGCCATCTCTTATAGTGCATACCATCAAAAGAAGGCGGCTTAGTAGCAACGGCTACACCAGTGGAACTCAATTGCATATAATTAGGTTTTTGGATTGTTGAAAATATAAGCAATAATCCATATGATTTGATCCGAATAAATAATTGATAAAGCATGATCATATAGATAACAATTAAATAGACCACACAAACTAACAAGTAGATGAACAGATTATATCTAAATAAGACAAACCTATTACATCTATACCAAGCGCTAGAACTAGACACTCTAGCACATTTGAAAGAGATAGATTGAGATCACGTACGGTGTAGCAGCGACAGTAGCCGCGGTAGCGATAGCAGCAGCAGTAGCTGCAGCGGTGGCAGCAGCATCGTCAACCATGCCATCGATCTAGAGGCTGCTGATGTCCGGGAAGAAATCCTTGTTAGGGAAGGAGTCATCCGTGATGGTGTCAGTAGTCGCGCGGAAGTGCTCTCTTGTCAGGGAAGGAGTCATCCGTGATAGCGTCAGTAGTCACGCGGAAGTGCTCTCCAAAAATTTGATCGCCCCTCACCCGTACAGGTTCACAAGAGGCGGGGTTTCGGAGACCTACTATCCCGATCTACGGTGCACACCACAAGACGAGATGGGAAATACGAAGGCGGCAACGCAATAGACTGGAAGGAGACGCTTGTGATTAGCAGTCTCGATTAGGTTTAGCGCAGACGATTATATAGTGCAGGTTAGGGGAGATCGTGGGGCTCAGCCCACATCCAAGTCGATAACAGCCCATGTTCCAGAGAGTTTAGAAACGGCTGACTAATTAACATGTTTGTTAATGACTCGTAATTAATCTATGATTAATTTTTCTGAAGAGCAAAAATAAAGCTCGGCTTGATTCTCGCAACCCGCAGCGCGCACGTCGTGACGAGGCGAGACGGACGGCGTCGGAGGAGGAGTGCGCGTGAGCTTCTCTTCTTCTCACATCTTAGTGAGTGATACAACAGCCGAGTATATAAGGAGGTGTAACTCTCACTCAACTAGCAATGTGGGACGAAACTTTAGCAACACTAGCACAACCATATGCTGCCATGCACAAATAGGCCAAAGAAAATTTTAGAATTTGTCTAATGGACCAACATCCCAACACTCATTAAATTCCAACACATTCGTGTCATAAAAGATAAAGGGAAATGATACTCCTCCCCCGGGGGATCCCATGATTTTATCCCCTGGGTGCACGCATAGATACGAGGTCCTCGCGTTCGTTTTCTCGCGACCTTCTGCTAGCTCGCGCGCCGCCCTCTACTACGCCGCCTAGCCGTGTCGCCACGCTCCGCCTGCTACGCCCCCGTGCCACGCGCCCATGGCTACACCGCCTAGCCGTGCCGCCACGCTCTGCCTGCTGCGCCGCCGCGCCATGGCGAATACGGTGGTGGCGGTCTCCATGGCCGGTGTTGCGGCGCTCGCCGCGACTCTCGGACCGTGCGCCTCGGACCCTCGGACCAGATCCTCGCTCACCATACACCTTCTTCGCGCCGCCTGCCATGGGATCCTCTCCCTCGACCACGTGCTCACCCTCAGCCATGGCCACCCTCACCTCAAACTTTGCTGCAAGTCGTAGGGCTCGTCCTCCTTACTTCCTACAGGCCCCCGTCGAGGACGACCGGGCCTCTCCCGCGATACGTGTTGCAAGTCGGGGCTCGCCCCCCTTGCGTGGTGCATGCCGCCGTCGAGGACGACGAGGCTACAGATGACCGCCAGAGTTGCTACTTAAGGCGACCGGACTTGCTACCGACGATGCCGGAAGGTGCTATCGACGGTGAAGGTTGCGTTATGGGGAATTTTTTATGTGGTGGAGATTTGCTACTGTTCTATGTGTTCGCTATAATATTGTAAAAAAAATTCTACAAGATGTCTAGCGAAGTAGGTTTTGCTATGGTAGCAAATTTTTTTGCTACAAAGTCCTGACGATGTGTCCGCTGAAATGGATTTTTGCTACATTTGCAATTTTGTTTGCTACAATAATTTTTATGATTTTGCTACGCGCAAAGTTTTTGCTACAAGGTCTCCGGCGAAAGTCTTCGGCGAGGTCTCCTACAGCGGAGCATTGCTACATACGGCAGGGAACGTTGCCCCCGAAGGCGTCCGTCGTTGCTACCCCACGACATCTGGAGTTGCTACCTGCGACGAGCGGTCCTGCTACACACGGCAATAGAACCTGCTACATAAGACTTCTGGTGTTGCTACCCGCGACGAGCAGTGCTACTACAATGGCATATTTTTTTGCTCTGACGATGTCACCGCAAAGTCTGCTTTTGCTACATTAGTTTGCTATATCTGTTTTCTGATTTTGCTACAATAGCGCAAACTTCTTGCTACGAGGTATCCGGCGAGATCTCCCGGCGATTCTCCGGCGAAGTCGGTTTTGCTACATTAGTTCATTTTTTTGCTACATGATCTCTGTCGAGGACTGTGGTGAACTCTCCGACGAGATCTAGTATGTCTATTATTTTTCTGGAGCGAACAGTTTTCTGCTACATATAGCAAAAGCGGAGCTATTTGTAGCAAAAACGGGTTTTTAGGCATAAAAGGGTGGACACGTGGTTGGCTGGGACCCGAAACCACCGATCCTGGGGGGACGCGAAGTAGTGTCCAAAGATAAAACATCTTATGTTATTGAAACGGAGGGAGTAGAATTGCACACTGCTGGACCAAAACTGGTCCCGTTCCAAGAAAGCCATCTCAAAAGTTCGTGTGTGAGCGTAGCAGACTGCAGACGGGTCTTCCGAAGGCCGAGCTGTAGCAGTAGCAGTAGCTGAGCAGGACTGTAGTCCCGGCGCCGCGCCGAACAAAAAGAAGGCCATTGGTCCTACCTTTCTTCCAACAACAGTCAGTGACTGTTTGGGCCCATCTGAATGGCGAGGAGAGCGGGTGCGTCTAAAACTAACCCAAAACACAAGCTCCGGCTTGGCGTCGGTCTGGGGTGCGACGACCCCCCCGGTGAGGTTGACTCCTCGTCGGTGAGCTCCCTGCTGCTCAGAGCCTCAGCTGGCTGCCGTATATATAGGTACGAAAAGGCAGGAGGCATCCAGAGAACGAGGAGGGGAGAGGGAGAGGGAAAAAAAGAGAGAGGCGCAATGGGGGAGTCGAGGTCGAGCGGTTCAGGGTCGGTGTCCGTGGACGTCGAGAGGATCTCCTTCGGAGGCAAGGTCCGTACCACCAGCTTCCCTTCTTTGAGTTCTTTCTTGCCTTCTTTTTGGCGGATTTTGTTCTTCCTGATAAATTCGTGACCTTTTGGATTGTGTGTTGAGAACCGAGTCGCTTCTTTTCCGAATTGTTTTCCCCTTCCTGCAATTTTCCCCATGGTCTCCCTTCCGATGGTCTGTGGGCGAATTTATGTAGGTGTCTACTGTTCAGTCCTTGCGGGAGAAAAAAAACATTCATCATCTTCAGTGGCTTTTCTTTTTGGTTGATTCACAATGCTGGCTACTTTGAAATGTAGAATGTTTTTTACGGGTTTCTGTTTGTTCCGCCGTCAAACGCCAAGTTATTTCCCAGGCACGGCCCTTCCATTTCTTTTCTGGAGAAGCAAATGCGTCTTCAAGGTTTCCAGCATGCAGTTCTGTTCGACAGCTGATCGTATCGTAGTAGTGCTTGCCAACTTTTTTATTTATTTTATTAAAGTAACACATCAGTGAATTTTGCACTGCTAAAAGCTAACTCCGTTACAGCGTGATTCAGTTTCCTATGTTTAGCGATAATTGCTCAAACCTGAATGGTTTTTACTTACAACCTACTCTTCTTTTGTTGTCCTGGATACTAGTCACTGATCACACTCACATGGATTCACCAGGACCATCTAGTGAGAACGAGGTGTGGCTCTGTATCCGTGGCGGTGTATGGAGACCAAGAAAAGCCCGCGCTCATCACATACCCTGATGTAGCTCTGAATTGTAAGTGCTATCACAACATCCTTTGGGTTTCTTCAAATCAAATTTCCTATTCGAGACCCATTAATTGGTGGCTAATCTGCTGCTGCTACTGATCTTGGTCCAAACTCCACAGACATGTCCTGCTTCCAAGGACTGTTCCTCTGCCCGGAAGCCGCGTCCCTGCTGCTCCACAACTTCTGCGTATACCACATCAATCCTCAGGGCCATGAGGTCGGCAGTGTTTGTTTACATCAAAACCAGTAGCGTGTTATAACAGATAGTTTTCGGTTGTTTGGATGATCTTCCTCAAATGACGCTTACCCTTGCAGTTCGGAGCAGCTCCGGTTCAGTCTGATGTCCCGGTGCCATGTGTCGATGATCTCGCCGATCAGGTTGTAGATGTGCTTGATTTCTTCAGGTACTGTACTAGTTTATTCTGATATAAAGTCCAAGGCTCATCATGTTCTTGATTCAACACTCTGAGGTATCTGAATTTGTGTGTAAGCTTTCATTTTCAGTTTAGGATCTGTAATGTGCCTGGGTGTTACAGCTGGCGCCTACGTCCTCACTCTGTTTGCAGTAAGCGTCTCCATGAGTTGCCTAGATGTACAAGTTCTTGGGCTTTTGTACCTATGCTGATACCCATTTTTTGTACTGCTTCCTCATAGACGAAATATCAGGAAAGGGTAATAGGGCTGATGCTTGTTTCCCCTATATGCAAAGCACCATCATGGAGTGAATGGTTGTATAACAAGGCAAGTCATTTTTTCAGTAAGATTTGATCATTTTATCCTTGCCAAGTAACATCGCTGAATTATTTAACAAAGACTTTTCATGTACCAGGTGTTGCTAAATTTGCTTTATTATTACGGCACACGAGGACTGGTCAAGGAGTGCTTGCTTCAGAGATACTTCAGCAAGGTAGGCTCAGACCTCATTATCCTCGTCTTGTCTTGTTGTAACTCATGTCTTACGCAGTTTGTATCCAACTTTGTCTTGGTCTTATTATTGGTACACATTCGGCAGGAAGTGCGTGGCAATGCTCAGTGCCCTGAATCAGACATCGTGCAGGCCTGCCGAACTGCTAGTACCTTGTGCCTGTAGATCTTATAAATTTGTTTAGTTACCAATCCGAAACTTGAAGGTGTTGTTTCTGTACATGCAGCTGCTCGATGAGAGGCAAGGTGAAAATGTTTGGCGACTTCTTCAGTCAATGAATAAGTATGTACAGTCATGTTCGTTTTCTTAAATCAAACTGAACAATTTATCTCTGGTAGCTCATCCAGACTAGGCTTCCACCAGGAGGCATGACTTAACAGACAAACTAAGGAAACTTCGATGCCGCACGCTGGTATTTGTGGGAGAGAGCTCACAATTCCATGACGACGCCATCCATATGACAACGAAGCTAGACCGGAGGTACTGCGCGCTAGTCGAGGTATACATCGTGTTACCACTTAGCAGAGTCCTGTGTTTTTAATAAACAGTCGCTACCCCCTGGTATGTGCCGCTTTCCTAATCAAAAGATAGGAGAGCACCCCTTCTCCCGAAGTTACGGGGTCATTTTGCCGAGTTCCTTCGACATGGTTCTCTCGACGCGCCCTAGTATACTCTACTTGTTCACCTGTGTCGGTTTGGGGTACGGGAACCCATAGCTGATGATAGAACTAGAATAGATAGCTTTTGTTTTCTACTCACGCGAGCCCATATCCTTTCTTTTTTATCAATTGCTAATTCCGATCTTCCTCCATCCATGCTGTCAGTTACATTACAGTTTCAGAATTGTGCTTAGTGAGTTGTCAGTTACTACATTACAGGTTCAGAATTGTGGCTCACTTGTGACCGAGGAGCAGCCATACGCAATGCTGATGCCGATGGAGTATTTCCTCATGGGTTACGGGCTTCACAGGCCCTACCAGCCAAGCAGCAGCCCTCGCAGTCCGTTGAGCCCGTGTCGCATATCGCCGGACCTGCTATCTCCTGAGAGCATGGGCGTGAAGCTGAAGCCTATCAAGACCAGGATCACAGTCCACTTCTAAGTTCTACCACAAGCAATGCCCAAGCAGTCAAGTGGCTGTTTTTGTTGCGGATAGCCTTTAAGTAAGATAGAACAGAGGGAAACCTGTAGCAGAGATATGACCAAGACTGTTGTCTGCTCAGTTTATTTTTGTACTCGTAGTTAGCACAAATGTACATCTGAGAGTAGTTTCAACAGAAGAAATAAGATTCCCAAGTTTAGGCATGTTTGCTTGTTGCCACTTTTGCCGAAGATAGTGACTGAAAGCTAACTACTACTAGAACTGAACCAGTGATAAAGAAACTTATTCAGCCCTGATAGAATGTGTTCATTGAAGGAGACATCGGGGATGCAGATTTAATCTGCACTAAGTATTTCATGAAACGAGAGGATGCAAGAATGATTACCTTGCCGTTGAAATTGGACTTTAAAAAGGCTCATCTCAATTGACACTCCACAGACCAATAGTTTCTCACCTAAGTGGTGCAAATGGGTGGAGGATGTGACCAGAGGGGGCACTTTGTGTGGCAACCACAATGCTGAGACTGGGCACTGTTTTTTTAGATAAAAGGCGATTAGTCTGGCTTTATAGATAAAGCCCCAGGGGACCAAAGGTTTGATAAAGAGCCCGCAACAGAGCAGGGCAGACAACCGGGGGAAAACCGGTGAAAACAAAGTTCACAGCCAACAGGCCAGAAAACAGAAACAACAAAGGTAAAGCAGCATCTCAAATGGCGGGGCTCCACTAGTCCTCGAGGCTTCGCAACTGCGAGATTTTCTTCTTGACGGCTTCAATCATCGATGATGATGCGTCCATATCCCCGCTCCGGTTTAGTGGGTGCCATAGCTGCAAGAAGACAACAAGTTTATATAAACCATAAGCAGGGCAGCAAATGAAGGAGCCCTCAATCAAGGCCTTATTTCTAATATTCCATAGGGCCCAAGACATAGCAGCAATGGCTCTCCACATCAAGTGGCTGGATTGACCATTAATGGTCTGAGCTAAGGCATAAAACTGGCCGAAGCTTTTGGGTGCCCATGGGCACCCCAAGATTTCGCGGAAACAGGCCCAAAACAGTCTTGGGAACACTCAAAGAAAATATGATTTTGACTTTCCACTTGTATACACAGCGGGCAAAGCCCATCACCAGTGACGTTTCTTTTCTGCACTTGGTCACCGCTAAGAATGCGCTCCTTCGCAAACTGCCATAGGAAGTACCTGGTCTTAGGGCATCTCCACCGGGTCGTCCCAAATGAGTGACCGAAACGGTCTGTTTCTGTCCATTTGGGTCGGACCGCGGTCGCTATGGGGTCGCGGTCCGGCCTGTCCTGCTAGCCACGCCCAGCAGCCCGACCCATCTGTTCGCCTCCTCCGCTGTCACCGATTGACACCTTCGACGATGGGACATTAATGGCGACACAACATCGGCTATCAGCGCCGGTGGCTTCCCGCGCGGCCAGCGTTTCCAGCGATTGTAGCTTTCTGTTTCCCGCACGCCGCCTTCCCTCCTGCGCGCGTCTCCCCGGCCGTTTCCCGCCATTGCCGCGGTCTATAAAAGATGGTCGCACGGCACGGCTGAGACAACTGGACCAAGAGCAACCACCGCTGGAAAAAGCGTCTACCACAGCCATGCCTCGCCGCAAGATCGCCAACTTGACCAAGATGAGGGAGCTGTGCTAAACTCGCTTCTAGGACACCGACATCGACGTTGTCGACCTCCAAGCCACGTTGTTGTCCCAGCGCATGGCCGAGGCAGAGGTGGTGGCCTTCGAAGAGGGAGGTCGTGTGGCTGAGGCGGCGCTGGAGCAGGTGGTGGAGGCGGCCGCACAAGTGGCGGCCCAATGGGCGGTGCAGGAGGTTCACCAGGTTGCCGCCAAGGAGGCGATGGCCAAGGAGGCCACATCAGCAGCCCTCCGTGAGATCCGCCACGAGGAGCCCATGACCACGCTGGAGGCGGTGGCCAAGGAGGCGGCCAAGGTGGCCGTCCGCGCGCTTCGCCACGCCGCCGCCACGCGCAGTACGGTGGAAGCGGCGGAGCACGCCGCCGAAACGGCAGCGGAGGAGCTGCGAGTGGCTACGGCCGCTAAGGTGGCAAGCGTGTGGGCTCTCGTCGAAGGGGACGAGGCGAAGGTGGAGGACGACGACGAGGAGGGGAGGAGGTGGACCAGGTGGTGGCGGAGGAGGGGGCAGGGGAGGAGGCGATCGCCGTCCCCCTGCAGATCACGCAGGCTCTCGGCTTCGGCCCCAACGGAGCTTCGGCGATGGTGGCCCCCTTGGCAGCGAGGGCGGCGACATCGACAGAGGTGGATGACCAGGAGGGGGGACCACTGGGCGGCCGAGATGGAGAAGGCCCTGGCCAACCGGGTGGCGGCGGACCGCGCGAAGGGGGCTGGCAAGAAGGAGACTCGTGTCCGAGCGCGCGACCGTTACCACGAGCGCCTCCAGCAGGAGGCCATCTGGTCGGCTATGGCGGCGATCGGCGGTGCCAGCGGCAGCGGCAACGACGGCCGCGACAATGGTGGCCACGGCAACGGCGGTCGTGGCAATGGCGCTGAGTAGCCGTGGAGACAGCCTCCTCCATCAGTAGTAGCAGTAGTCCTAGTTAGTTCAAAATGAGCCTTTTTGTAATTGGCAGGGCCTAATCTAATGAAAAGCAAGTAATTACTAATGTTTCACTTACATATGGGCCCCGAGCGGCCGGCATGCGGACACCCGTGTGGCGCTTGCGCTGTCCGGGCCGACGCATCGGTCACGCAAATTAGGGCATCTCCACTGGGCCAACCAAAACGGTTCGTTTCTGTCCGTTTGGGTCGCTTTGGGGTCGTGGTCCGGCCTGCCCGGCCAGCCATGCACAGCGGCGCGACCCAAATGCCCGCGTTTGGCCAGCGCTGTCCAGAGCTAGCCTTTGCATATGAATAGTTCTGTCAAATTATGCAGAGAAATGTATATTTTGACAAGCAAATAAACTAGATTAGGTAATATAATTAAAATAGTGCTTACATATGAATAGTACACACGCACATTTTACGATAAAAAATAACCAAATGTCACTCAAATTGCAGAAAACAAATAAGGGGTTAAGCATTTTGATTTCCTACACGAGCCCATATATGCTCAACCAAATCTAGTTGAAGCCGGTCATGGGTTTGCCTGTGACGCAAATTTTCATGCACTTGCATGGATTCTTCCCAAGACGCTACACCTGGCTCTGGCTCAACCAGTTGACCCTGGAAATCCTAGCCTTGGTCCAAGATGCCGTCATCACGCTCGTCCTTGACGATCATGTTGTGCATGATCACACAAGCAGTCATCACATCCCACATCCTCTCCGTGCTCCAGGTTCTTGCAGGGTATCGAACAATAGCCAACCTTGACTGAAGTACACCAAATGCTCGCTCCACATCCTTCCTAACGGCCTCTTGCTCTTTCTCAAACCTCTTGCATTTCTCATCTCCAGGATTGCGGATTGTCTTAACAAAGGTGGCCCAGGATAGATAGATATCGTAAGTTAGATAGTACCCCATATCATATGCATTGCCATTGATCTCGTAGGAAACTTGTGGGGCATTGCCTTCTGCCATCCTAGCAAACACTAGAGACCTCTATAGCATATTGATGTCATTGCTTGATCCAGCCATGCCAAAAAAGGAGTGCCAAATCTAGAGATCATGTGATGCAACGGCCTCTAGTATAACGGTGCAACCTTCCGCATGCCCTTTGAACAGTCCTTGCCAACCAAAAGGACAGTTCTTCCACTGCCAATGCATGCAGTCGATGCTGCCAAGCATCCCAAGAAACCCCTACTCTCGTTGATGGAGAGAAGGCGGGCAGTGTCTTCGGTGTTTGGCTCTCTCAGATATACTTTGCCAAACACAGCTACAACTGCGCTGCAGAATCGGTACATGGCCGCATGGCATGTAGACTCTCTCATGCGCATGTAGTCGTCGAGGAGATCACTGGGCACTCCATATGCAAGCTGCCGAATGGCAGCAGAACATTTCTAGTAAGAGGAGAATCCAATCTTACTGGTACAATCATACTTGGCCTCGAAGTAGTCGTCGTACTCCCTCATCCCATTGAGTATGTCCAAGAACAGGTTCATGGACATCCAATAGCGGCGACAACGCCTTCTCTTTGAAGACCGGATTAGTTGGGCGGAAGTAGTCCTTGTAAAGCCGTCTGTACCCCTCTTACTGGTCGAGTTCATGGTTGGCTTCACGCCGCTTCACCGGGCCACCTCTACGCGGCGTGAGGAGGTAGTGGTCATGCACCATCTATGCAGCTGCAACCAGAATTTAGATCTCACTGTTGGACTCCTCGTCAGAAATGACTCAACGAAATTCTTGCAGAAGAACTCGATCGCCCTTTGACTGCTACCCATCTGTCCAGCAGGATACCGTCAATGGCTATGCCAACTCCCGCAGCGGACCAGATAACCAAGAAATGGTCGGCAAACGCACCTCAGCAAATGACCGAATAGGTTGTGCGCATTCAATCGATAGGAAGAGGACGGGGGAGGCGGGATGGCCTGTGGAGCATCCAGTCAACTCCGGCAACGCGCGTGGCCTGCGGTCGTCCTGCTTGATATCACGGGGGGCGACGGCGACAGCCGGCAGTGGCGGTGGCGATGTCTGCGCCTACTCTAGCGGCGGGATATGGAAGGCGAGGGTTTGAGGAGGAGTGTTTGTTGTGCCACTGGCTATAGGGCCCGGGTGAACAAACAGGAGGACGCACGAGGAGAAGCGCGTTGGCCGGGCCGACCCAAGCGTTGCCCAAAATAGATGCACGGATGGGTCGATCCGCACGCCTTTGTCCGGATGGGTTGCACCGCTAGGAGGCCACGCACGCCCCACGCATCCGCGCAGACGCATTCGGACGCACTCGAGCAGGTTGGGTCGGCCCGGTGGAGATGCCCTTAGGTGCGCCGATGGGTCGAGCCGGACGTGTCAATCCAGATGGGTCGTGCCGCTAGGAGGCCGCGCACACCCCGCGCGGACACACGGACGCATTCGGACGCGCTCGGACGGGTTGGGTCGACCTGGTGGAGATGCCCTTAAGAGGGACTCTGATAGGCCAGAGCTGACTGAACCAAAACACCCAAACACCATTATGCATGGCTTTATAAAGGAAGGCCATGGTGAAGTTTCCGAAGGGATCCAGCGTTTAGGAAAGTCTGTCCTCCTTGTTACTACCTCCGTTCCACAATGTAAGCCTTTTTAGCAAGCTGTTTTAGCTTGCTAAAAAGCCTTATATTGTGGAACAGAGGGAGTACTAAATTGGAATACCTCAAAGTCGGATCTGAGGCGCTGCCATTGTGCTTGTTCCATCTGATCGAAGGTTCTCCAGAAGGTAGGTCTACCCTGTGGGGGAAGTCTGACCGAGTGAACAAACACCTCCGGGTTGTCGCGGATGGAAAAAAGCTAGGGGTAGACTATCGTCATCGGTTCTATATGGATCCAACAATCCAGCTAAAACCTCGTGTTCCGACTATTGCCCATAGTATGCTTAGCATCGATCCTAAGGAGTTGTCTGCCTTTTAGAATTGCCTTCCACAATTGGGAGCCTGCTGATGATCTAACTGCCCCAATGCTCACTCCTTGGAGGTACTTAGCCTTAATAATATCCAACCATAACCCTCTCTGCTTGTCGAAAACTTTCCAAGTCCATTTAACCATAAGGCATTCGTTCATCAACTTGGTGTTAGTGAAGCGCAGACCCCCGACATCCTTGGGAGTACAAATCGAGATCCACTTAACCATATGATATTTTTGTTTATTCTTGTCCTTGGCCCAGAAAAAGCACGACCTAACTTTGTCAAATGATCCATGAATCCCATCCTGAAGAAATTAAAACCCCATGGTGTAGAGCGGGAGGTTTGATAAGCATGACTGAATCAGGATGCCTCTTCCCCCCCGAGGAGGCATTCCTTCCTTTCCATGGCTCAACCCTCTTTGCAACTCTAGTTTTAACAGGGTCAAAAGCTGCCATAGTGAGCTTAGATCTATCCAAAGGTAGGCCCAAGTAGGTCATGGGTAAGGTACCCAACTTGCAGTTAAGCATAAAGGTAGTCCTTAGCTGGGATTCCAAATCAACACCCAGCACAAAGTCTTCACTTTTATTGAAATTAACCTTTAGACCGGACATTGATTCAAAGCACATCAGGATGAACCTTAAGTTCATAATGTCCCACGGATGATTACAGATGAGGAGAAGTATGTCGTCTGCATACTGGAGGTGTGAGATACCGTCGTTGATGAGATGGGGAACTACCCGATGAATGTGTCCACCTTGACAGGCACCGTCGATCATTGCAGCCAAGGCCTTAGCCACATAATTAAATAGAGTAGGCGAAAACGGGTCCCCTTGGTGCAGCCCTCGCGTATTATAAAAGAAGGGTCCTTGCTCTCCATTGATGTTGATCACTCTTTGGCCCCTATGAACAGTTGCATGACCGAGCTAATCCAAAGAGGGTCGAGGCCTTTCCTCCTAAGCACTTCCTCTAGGAAATCCCAGCTTACTTTGTCGTACGCCTTTTCAAAATCAATCTTGAAGATCACCACTTCCTCCCCGGGTCGCTTAGCCTTGTGCAGAATCTCGTGGAAGACCACAACCCCATCATGGATGCTCCGCCCACGAATAAAAGCAGACTATTGTGGGTGAATCGATTTCTGAGCCATGTAAGAATCTTAAAGACAGAACTTTGGCCACAAACTTGATGATCACGTTGATGAGGGCAGTTGGTCTTTTTCGCAAAAATGCAAAAAGCTTTGCATTTTGATTCATTGATAGAAAAGGAGTTTGATTTACAAGTCTAAGAATAGGTCGAAGCACCCTTATATAGACATCCAACACTCAAAACAAGACTATGACTAAGCGGCCGAAATCCGTCGAGTGCTTCTCCAAGACGGCACGGAGTGAGCTCCTCCGCTAAACAGAACCCTTGCTGATGAAAGTCACAGTGGTTGTGCAATGTTGAAGTTACCAAGAAACTGCCAGTCGCAGCCAAGACGCGTTCCGCCAGAATCCCGTGAGCCAATAAAGGCTCAGCTGGGAGCATTATTGCTCTGGCCTCAGCCTAAATCAAGGGTACGCCGTCGGCATGATGACTACCTCCTAGCAATCTCAGCATGCGCAAGTGTGCAGTCTTCACCAGCCCTCCATCAAGTACAAAAGCCAGCCCACCACCTCTCATCCGAAGGTTTGCTCGCACCATCCGAGGAGGATCCTTGACGTGCAAGCCACTGCGATACCACTTGAGATGCCAACACGCCAACACCGCAAGACGCCTCCTATGTGGCCAACACCAGGGTTCAAGACGAAGAACTAATGCTCGAACCAGAGTCAAGTCCCTAAGACGATGCCTCCATGGAGGATACAACATCCGGGACTGCGTCGTCGCCCAATCTGGCAAGCCAAATCTAAGGTTTTCACCCGGAACTTGAGACTCTAGGTGAGGAGGGTGCCAAAACTTCTCAGTGACGCCTCCAAGGAAACGACGCCCTCGGGCGACGTCCTCACTGGGCCTGAAAGGCTGGGCTTTTTCCCAAAGCATGGTACCTCATTACCGCAACCGAACATCCCTCGTTCCTCTCCTGGAGAACCCACGCTGGCCATCCCACTCCGTTGGCAGCAACTTAAGCGTGCCAGATCGGGGGAAATCCTACCTACAAGGGGACAAGCCGCCTGAGGGAGCAACACCGAGCTGCAAGCGGCACATGTGGCATCATGGGAGGAGTCGTCGGTAATTCAGAGCACAACCACCTCAGAGATGCATCATCGGCCACCTAGCTGTTGGAAATATGCCCTAGAGGCAAATAGTACTATAGATTATTGACATATTTCATTAAGTTCATAATAGGTTTTATGTCATGCTATAACTGTATTGATAGGAATGTTAATACACGTGTGATATGTAAACCACCAGAGTCCCTAGTGATCCTCTAGACACTAGTTCATTGGTCAATCGATGATCGGTGTTTCCTGATCATGGACATTTATGTCAATTGACAATGGAGTCATTTCATTAGGTGAATGAAAGTGATGGACATACCCAACACAGGAATTATAACATGATCAAGTCATGAAGTTCACCATTACAATGACTAGGAAACGTAGTAACCAATTCCTTAGACCGTGATATCATATTTAATCACTGTCACCCGAGAGTGCCTTGTTTGCATCAAACGTCACTCGGCAAAACAGTGATCATAAAGGTATCTTCAGGTATTCATAGGGTCATGTAGAGGCGTATGTGTCAAGAGCGGGATTTGTTCTTTTGTTTGATGGAGATATACTCTGGGCTCACTCGGAGACATGACATCCAAAAAGATGTAGCGTGTGACTAGGTCACGGGGATGGCATAGCTCGGAACGAGTAAAGTTGTACTTGTTGGTAACGAGATTGAACCCGACATGGCAATATCGTTGATCAGGTCTTGGACAAGTAAAATATCAAAATAATAAAGGGAATAGGACTCTATGTTTAATGGTTCAACGACAAAGATTCTCGTGGAATGTACATGGGTCATTATGGGCATCAAGGTCCCGTTGATGATCATTGGTATAAGAGGGGTCTTAGCCATGTCTAGAGTGTTCTCGAACCGTTAGGGTAGCACACTTAGGGGTTTCACAATGCTCGGGGATCATTTTGGTATCATAGGAATCACCGAAGAAAAGAGAAGGGAAACCGGAGTCCGATGGGTGTCCGGAAAGAGTTCCGGTGCAATGGGAATTAAATATATGCAAATATATGTTAATTATTGAATCAGACATTTATTTATGTTTATTTAATAATTTAAATGGCAGCCCATGCCTAATGGGCCAATTCCCTAGGGGAAAGGGCCCATGAGGGAAACCCCCCAGAGGGAAAAGGAGGGAGTGGCCGGGTGGGCCATTGGTGGCGCGCCAGGCCCATGTGGGCTGGCCGGCTAGCCCCCCACCTCCTCTCTTCCCCTGTATAAAGGAGGACATAGGGGGATTTAAATACACCAATTAATCCCAAGCTTTGAGGCTTCCCCCTTCAAGCGCCCTCCTCTCTTCCTCTCTCTCTTGTGAGCGCAACCACACTATAAGGGTTGCGTGAACGAGAGTGTTCTTCACCGGGAGTGTCGTCACGCTGCGAGGATTCCGGATCCAGGAGATCTACTTTCACAACCTCTGCTAGATCAGAGTCTGAGAGTCGTCGTCAAACACCGTAGGTGTGTGACCACCTATGAGTGTTGGAGATATGCCCAAGAGGCAATAATAAAAGTGGTTATTATTATATCTTTGTGTTTATGATGAATGTTTACATCCCATGCTATAATTGTATTATAAGGAAACACTAATACATGTGTGTTTTGTAAACGTAAAAGAGTCCCTAGTAAGCCTCTTGTTGAACTAGCTTGTTGATTAATAGATGATCATGGTTTCCTGATCATGGACATTGGATGTCATTAATAACAAGGTTGTATCATTAGGAAAATGATGTTATGGACACACACCCATAGTAAGTGTAGCATAAGATCAAGTCATTAAGTTCGTATTGCTACAAGCTTTCAAATGCATAGTAACCTAATCCTTCGACCATGAGGTTATGTTAATCACCATCACCGGATGGGTACTTTGATGACATCAAACACCGCTTCGTAACTGGGTGGTTATAAAGGTGTCATTGGGTATTCTGAAAGTATGTGTTGAAGCGCATGGACTAAGATTGGGATTTGTCCATCCATATGACGGATAGATATGCTCTGGGCCCTCTCGGTGGAATGTCATCTAGTTAGCTTGCAAGCATGTGACTGGGTCACAAGGGATGACATAACATGGAACGAGTAAAGAGTACTTATCAGTAACGAGGTAGAACTAGGTATGGAGATACTGACGATCAAACCTCGGATAAGTAGAGTATCGCGTGACAAAGGGAATTGGTTTCGTATGTTAATGGTTCTATCGATCACGAAGTCATCGTTGAGTATGTGGGAGCCGTTATAGATCTCCAGATCCCGTTGATGGTTATTGATCGGAGAGGTGTCTCCATCATGTCTGCATATTCACGAATCGTAGGGTGACACACTTAAGGTTCGATGCTGTTTAGGTAGATATAGAATGTGCGTTGGAGACCGAATGTTGTTCGGAGTCTCGGATTGGATCTGAGACATCATGAGGAGATCCGGAATTGTCCGGAGAATAAGATTCATATAATGGAGATCATTTTCTAGGTTCGGAAATTTCCCGGAGTGTTTATATGGGGGTTCTAGAAGGTTTTGGAATGTTTCGGAAGGTTCTAGAAATTTCTATGGAGTTTACTTGAAAACCAAGAAAGAAAAAGGGGAAACTTGGGGGGGAAGGAAACTCCCCCCAAGCCCCCCTTGTGCGCCGGCCCTAGGAGGTGGGCCTAGGGTTGGGAACCCTAGGCCGCACCCCTCCCTCTATATATAGAGGGGTGGAGGCGCCACCCCCCCCTTGCCCGTCCACTCTTGCCCTAGCCGCCTCTCTCCTCCTCCTTCCTTCTGCTCAGGCTTAGGCGAAGCCCTGCAGAATTCTCTGCTCCACCACCACCACCACGCCGTCGTGTTGCTAGGATTCCGTGGAGAGATCTACTACCTCCGCTGCTCGCTGGAACAGGGAGAGGAAGGTCTGCATCGACTCCGCACGTGTGACCGACTGCGGAAGCGCTGCCGAAACGCGGCACCGGAAGGATCGTCTACTCGATCTTGAGATCGGCAAGTGATCGTCTACATCAACCACGAGATCCGATCTCGCACAAGGCTTTCGGATCTACAAGGGTTAGTACAGATCTATCTCGTTGCACATGTCTAATAGATTAGATCTTGGCTTTTATCTAGATTAGATCTGGGTTTTGTTCGTTCTTGCGGTAGGAATTTTTTGTTTTCCATGCTACGAACCCATCAGTGGTATCAGAGCCGTGTCTATGTGTAGATCTGTTGCACGAGTAGAACACAATGGTTTTGTGGGCGTTGGTGCTCATGCCGTCTTTTGCTTTGTGTACTTTGCATCTTGCGGTATGGTGGGATGAAGCGGCTCGGGCTAACCTTACATGTCATCACACATGAGACTTGCTCCATGCTTGACGTGTAATTTGCTTTGCACAAGTGTCTTTGCGGGTGTCTGTCTCTCTCACCATAGTATAGATCCAATTTACACTTTGCACTTGATAGCAGTTGTATCAACGTTGTGGTTCAGTTTCGTAGGTAAGATCCGTTCTTATTCGAAAGCCCCAAACCACGTAAAACATGCAAAGAAAATTAGAGGTGTCTAACTTGTTTTTCTAGGGGGTTTGTGATGTGATATGGCCATCATGTGATTGTGATTATATTTGATGTATGCAATGATCCTTGTTGTAATATGGCAACCGGCAGGAGCCTAATGGTTGCCTTTAATTCTGTTAAGACCTGCGTGTCTATTCATCTTGTAATAGCTTTATTCCAAGTAGTTGTAATAGTTGCTAGTGATGATGGACAACCATTAAGCGGTGCCACTGACCTCGACACAATGCTGGTGATGATGGAGATCATGTCCGTGCTTTGGAGATGGAGATCAAAGGCATAAGAAGAAAGGGCCATATCATATCGCACTAATTATGAATTGCCTGTGATGTTAATCCTTTATGCATCTTGTATTGCTTAGATCGCGACGGTAGCATTATAAGATGATCCCTCTCACTAAATATCAAGTAATAAAGTGTTCGTCCTTAGTTGGCACCGTTGCTAAGACTCGTCGTTTCGAAGCATCTCGTGATGATCGGATGTGATAGATTCTACGTGTGCATACAACGGGTGCAAGCCAGATTTGCACATGCAGAAACTAAGGTTAATCTTGACGAGCCTAGCATGTACAGACATGGTCTCGAAACACGGAATACCGAAAGGTAGAGCATGAATCATATAAATGATATGATGAACATGAAGATTGTTCGCCGATGAAACATCTTCTCTCGTGAAGATCGGACTTGGTGTAGTGGACTTGGTTCGTGTAATCACTAAGACAATGTGAAGGATGTTGTTTTGAGTGGGAGTTCACCTAGTTAATTTAAGAATTAAAATCAAACTCAATTTATCATAAACTTAGTCTAAACTACTTGCAAATTTGTTGTAGATTATGGCGAACCTCTCCATCAATTTCAATGCGTTCCTAGAGAAACAAAAGCTTAAGAACAATGGAAGCAACTTCACGGACTGGCTCCGTGGACTGAAGATTGTCCTCAGGGCTGGTCAGTTGACCTATGTGCTCGAAGCACCGCTAGGTGACCCACCTGCAGAAGATGCCACCGATGACGTAAAGAATGTTTACGCCACTCAGAAAAATCATTACTCCACAGTTCAGTGTGCCATCCTGTACGGTTTAGAAATGGAGCTTCAGAAGCGCTTTGAGCACCACGACCCGTTCGAGATCATTAAGGAGCTCAAGCTCATTTTTGAGACTCACGCGGCCGTGGAGAGCTATGAGGCCTCCGAAAAGTTCTTTAACTGTAAGATGGAAGAGGGTAGCTCCGTTAGCGAGCACGTGCTCACCATGTCTGGGCACGCAAACAAGCTCCAAGAGTTGGGGATAACGATTCCTAATGAGTTAGGGATTCATCGTGTCCTCCAATCACTGCCACCGAGTTATAAGAACTTTGTGATAAACTACAATATGCACTGCATGAACAAGACGTTGCCTGAACTATCGTCCATGCTGAAAACTACTGAAGTGGAGATCAAAAAGGAGCACCAAGTGTTGATGGTCAATAAGACCACCAATTTCAAGAAACAGGGCAAGCCTAAGAACAAGGGCAACTTCAAGAAGGATGGCAAGAAAGCTGCCGCACCTGCTAAGAAGCCAAGGTTGGTCCTAAGCCTGAAACTGAATGCTTCTACTGCAAGGGTGCCGGTCACTGGAAGCGTAACTGCCCCAAGTACCTGGCGGATCTGAAGAACGGCAACATCAAGAAGAAAGGTATATTCGATATACATGTTATTGATGTGTATCTTACTAGTAATCGTAGTAGTGCCTGGGTATTTATTACTGGTTCGGTTGCTCATATTTGTAACTCGAAACAGGAGCTGCAGAATAAGCGAAGACTGGCAAGAGACGAGGTGACGATGCGCATTGGAAATGGCTCCAAGGTTGATGTGATCGCCGTCGGCACGCTCCCTCTGCATCTACCTTCGGGATTAGTTTTAAATTTGAATAATTGTTATTTGGTACCTGCGTTAAGCATGAACATTATATCTGGATCTTGTTTATTGCGAGACGGTTACTCTTTTAAGTCCGAGAATAAAGGTTGTTCGATTTATATGAGTAATATCTTTTATGGTAATGCACCTGAGATGAATGGTTTATTCTTACTAAATCTCGATAGTAGTGATACACATGTTCACAACATAGATGCTAAACGAATAAAATTGAATGATAATTCTACATACATGTGGCACCGTCGTCTTGGTCACATTGGAGTGAAGCGTATGAAGAAACTCCATTCTGATGGACTTCTTGAATCACTTGATTTTGAATCACTTGAAAGATGTGAAGCATGTCTAATGGGAAAAATGACTAAGACTCCATTCTCTAGAATAATGGAGCGAGCTACAGACTTATTGGAAATAATACATACCGATGTGTGCGGTCCAATGAGTGTAGCATCGCGTGGTGGATATCGTTATGTTCTCACTTTCACGGATGACTTAAGTAGATATGGGTATGTCTACTTTATGAAACATAAGTCCGAAACTTTCGAGAAGTTTAAGGAATTTCAAAGTGAAGTGGAAAATCATCGTAACAAGAAGATTAAGTTTCTGCGTTCTAACGGTGGAGGTGAATATCTAAGTTATGAGTTTGGCATGCATTTAAAGAAATGTGGAATACTTTCGCAATTGACACCGCCGGGAACACCACAGCGTAATGGTGTGTCCGAACGTCGTAATCGAACTCTCTTAGATATGGTTCGGTCTATGATGTCTCTTACAGATTTACCGCTATCGTTTTGGGGCTATGCATTAGAGACAGCCGCATTCACTTTAAATAGGGCACCATCTAAATCCGTTGAAACGACACCGTATGAATTGTGGTTTGGAAAGAAACCTAAGTTGTCGTTCCTTAAAGTTTGGGGTTGCGAAGCGTATGTAAAGAAGTTACAACCTGATAAGCTTGAACCCAAAGCGGAGAAATGCGTCTTCATAGGATACCCTAAAGAAACAATTGGGTATACCTTCTATCATAGATTCGAAGGCAAAGTTTTTGTTGTCAAGAATGGATCCTGTCTTGAGAAGGAGTTTCTCTCGAAGGAAATGACTGGAAGGAAAGTAGAACTCGACGAGGTTATTGAACCTTCTCTCGGAGTTGAGAGTAGCGCAGCACCGGAAGATGTTTTTGTGCCGCCTGGACCAATTGGAGAGGAAGCTAATGATGGTGATCATGAAACTTCGAACGAAGTTGCCACTGAACCTCGCAGGTCAACGAGGGTTCGTACCACTCCTGATTGGTATGACCCTGCCTTGAACGTCATGTTGGTGGACAACACTGATGACCCTGCGACGTATGAAGAAGCTATGGTGAGCCCAGATTCCAACAAATGGCTAGAAGCCATGAAATCCGAAATGGGATCCATGTACGAAAACCAAGTATGGACTTTGGTGGACTTATCGGTGGCCGTAAGGCTGTCGAGAACAAATGGATTTTCAAAAGAAAAACAGATGTTGATGGTAACGTTACCGTCTATTAAGCTCGACTTATCGTGAAAGGGTTCCGACAAATTCAAGGAGTTGACTACGATGAGACATTCTCACCAGTAGCGAAGCTAAAGTCTGTGAGGATTTTGTTAGCAATTGCTGCATATTTCGATTATGAGATTTGGCAGATGGATGTCAAAACGGCGTTCCTTAATGGTGACATTGAGGAAGAGTTGTATATGGTACAACCCAAGGGTTTTGTCGATCCTAAAGATGCTGACAAGGTATGCAAACTTCAGCGCTCCATTTATGGACTGAAGCAAGCATCCCGGAGTTGGAATCAACGTTTTGATAAAGTAATCAAAAACTTTGGATTTATACAAACTTATGGAGAAGCTTGTATTTACAAGAAAGTGAGTGGGAGCTCTGTAGCATTCCTAGTACTATATGTAGATGACATATTGTTGATTGGGAATGATATAGAACTTCTTAATAGAGTCAAAGCCTATTTGAATAATATTTTTTCAATGAAGGATCTTGGCGAAGCGGCATATATTCTAGGCATCAAGATTTATAGAGATAGATCAAGACGCCTAATAGCGCTTTCACAAAGTACATACTTGGACAAAGTTCTAAAGAAGTTTAGAATGGAAGAGAGCAAGAAAGGGTTCGTGTCCATGTTGTCAGGTAAGACCTTGAGTAAGACTCAAAGTCTAGCTACGGCAGAAGATAGAGAGAAGATGAATAATATTCCCTATGCCTCGGCCATAGGTTCTATCATGTATGCCATGCTGTGTACAAGACCGGATATAGCACATGCTGTTAGTTTGACTAGCAGATATCAAAGTGATCCTGGAATGGAGCACTGGACAGCGGTCAAGAATATCCTAAAGTACCTGAATAGGACTAAGGATATGGTTCTTTCTTATGGAGGTGATGAACAACTTGTTGTAAACAGTTACACTGATGCTAGTTGGAACACTGATCTAGATGACTCGAAGTCACAGTCTGGATATGTATTTATTTTGAATGGTGCTGCAGTGAGCTGGAGGAGTGCCAAGCAAAGCGTTGTGGCGAAATCTTCAACTGAATCGGAATACATAGCTGCTTCGAAGGCTGCACAAGAAGCCATATGGCCGAAGGAGTTCATTACTGAACTTGGCGTGGTTCCTAGTGCATTGGACCCGATGGCCATCTACTGTGACAACACAGGTGCCATAGCTAATGCACAGGAGCCAAGGTCACATAGCAAGCTGAATCACATCAAGCTACGTTTCCATGCTATTCGCGAGTATGTCCGAGATGGTGACATAAAGATTTGCAAAGTACACACTGATCTGAATGTGGAAGATCCGTTGACTAAATCTCTCCCTAGAGCAAAGCATGACCAACACCAGAACGCCATGGGTGTTAGGTATATTACCATGTAATCTAGATTATTGACTCTAGTGCAAGTGGGAGACTGTTGGAGATATGCCCAAGAGGCAATAATAAAAGTGGTTATTATTATATCTTTGTGTTTATGATGAATGTTTACATCCCATGCTATAATTGTATTATAAGGAAACACTAATACATGTGTGTTTTGTAAACATAAAAGAGTCCCTAGTAAGCCTCTTGTTGAACTAGCTTGTTGATTAATAGATGATCATGGTTTCCTGATCATGGACATTGGATGTCATTAATAACAAGGTTGTATCATTAGGAGAATGATGTGATGGACACACACCCATAGTAAGTGTAGCATAAGATCAAGTCATTAAGTTCGTATTTGTAACATCCCAAAACTTTAATCCAAGCTCATCAAGATCAAATCATCCAAAAAATAGGGTTAACAAAAACTTTTCCAAATTTAAAACGAAAGCATTCATGTGTGTGCATTTAAAATAGGAGTTGTTTGAATTGCCATGATTGAATGATCCAATGCTTGTAAAATGTTTCTTAGGTGATTTAAACATCATCTACATCATTCCCAAACTTTTCCTAAAGAAAATCAGATCAAAAAGAATTAAAATGAAGGAATGGTCATTTTGGCAAATTTAACTCTCATGCCTACTTTGGCTATTCCTAGTACTCAAAACTTAATAGAAATAATTCTTGATCTTTGCACCCCTTGCTAGTACACATAATGAGGTACCAAGGCCCACCTTTGGATCCACTAAAAACATTCTATTAACTATTTTAAATGACAGTTTAAAATTGAATCTAATGCATATGCATAGATCACCCATATTTCAAAAACCCTCTATTTGAGCTCCATTTTCAAAACCCTTGCAACCAGCGACTACCTATCACTAGTGGAGATCACTCAAAAAATTTGAACTCAAAATTCAAAACTTTTTCTCTTGCGGCCATTTTGTCAAACACCTTGTTAGCAAGATCATTAAGGCCTAACTATTACTGTTTTGGGCTGATTTTGTCTAGCAATTCTGTAGTGCTTTGATCATCTTGTCCCTCCCCCAAGCCAGACCAGACCAAACCCAGCCTCTTCTCTACCCCCTAGCCGCACTGCACAGCCATGCCGAGCACCATCTCGCCGGCCGACCGTGCACCTGCAGCAGCAACCCTCTCCAGCCCCTCTCGCCATGTCTAGTACCTTGCCAGTGGTCCACCTCCACCACCCAACCAGCCCCAGGCCAGAGACAGAGGGTAGAGCGGCCAGGAACCGCCGCGCTCGGAGCTTGTCGAGCATGCCGATGCTGCCCCCAGAGCGCGCACTGCCCCCGCGTGCACAAGCCGCCGCTCGACAGCAGCCCGCGCCCACCGCTCCGCCTCGACCTGGAGAACACCCCGGACACCCCCGTTCGCCGCCCAAAGCCCCACAGCCACCGCTCGCCGTGGACACCGCCGCCTCTGCCTCTCAGAGCGCCACCTCGCCCAGACCGCATACCACCGCCCCTACGGCTGCATTTAATTCCTAGAGCACCGCCAGGAGACCGTCCATCGATCGCCATCCCCAGCCATGCCGCTAGCTCGCCGTAGCCATGTCGCCACCGTCGACCGCCCATCCCGCTCGGTATCACCGTCGAGCCTATAAAAGGAGCCCTCCCCAGCCATTCCTCTCCACACCATTCCACTCCCCTCACCTCTCTGAATCTCACCCACCTCTCGCCGGAGCAAGTGGAGCAGCAGCTCGCCGGAATTGGAGCCGAAGCCGCTGCCTCTGGAGGAGAAGGGTGCCGTTGATTCTGACCACCCCAAGCTCCGTCGCGACCACGCCTCGCCCCGTCGTCGTCTTCCACTTCATTCGCCCGCATCGCCGACCCCGCTGGAGCCCTGGTACGCCCCCAGTAGACCCCCACCGAGCCGCTAGGGTTCGAGCTCGCCGGCAACCTGTTCGTCGTCGACGACGACCCTCAGCCGTAGATCTAGCCTCTAATCGCACGGCCCACGGCGCGCGTACCGTTTCGCGTGTTAAGTGCCGCTGACAAGCGGGCCCCCCCTGTCAGCTGAGCCCCACGCCATGGAGCGCAACTGGGCCGGCCCATTTCTTTTCCCGCGTTAGCCGACAGATTCAAATCTGGATTTTTCTTTTAGTTTGAATCTAGTTTCTGTTCACTAGTTTGAAAATCAATTCAGAGAGTTTTAGAAATCCAAATGGCATGAAACCAATTTTGTCTGAAAGGTATTAAAATGATCTATCCAAGCCCGTTGGATTTAATTCATTTAGAGTTATAGATCTCTCCTAATAAAAATAAGAAGGCAGAAGCTTTTGCAACTTGAAACATTTTTATAAAATCAACCAAGTTAGCTTTTGAGTTGATTCCAACTCTCAAAAATCACATTTCATCATATGTGTCTAAATATGTAATAATATTAAGGTTTACATGCAATGACTTTGGACTAGTACCAAAATAATGCTATATAGGCATTTCTAGTCACTTTAAATCATTAAATAATAAACTTAAACCAAAGTAATATTGATCCAACCTTTAAATCTCATTCCCACAAGTTAGAATATGTGGTGAGGACATGGGTCCACATCATCCCATATTTTGGTGGTGAATATTAAATTTTAGTTAATATTTCAATGAGTAGAAATTACTTTTCCAAAATAAAAAGGTTGAAACTATTGAATTAAACTTGTGATGCTTGTGATGATAATAGATCATTAATTGTGTGTTTTAGAATGCTACTTAGCCTAGTTAAGTATTTTTTGGTGATTGTCTACTCCCTATGTATTTATAGACGCTAGTACCGACCAAGCCTTCGAGGAGGAGGAGTTCTACCAAGAAGAAGAAGAAGAAAACTTCAACCACTGCACCAACCAAGGCAAGCTATTAGTGGCAAGCTAACCCTTGCAAAACATACTTTAGCAAGCTATTGTTACCAAGCTAGAATAAAACTAGATGGTTTAGCAAAGATGCCTTAAGCATGCTTTGATCACACCCCTTTAACTATTAGTACCCCAAGTCTTATTGATAAGTTTTACCCCCCTTAGTTTACACAAAGTTCTTTACTTAATTTTTAAAGGTAGCATAAAGAGTATAAAACTTGACCTACTTAGAAACCTTTAGATGTCATTCTATGGCATGAGATTGACCCCATCTTTCCCCACCTTAGTGAACACTCTTAACTTAGTACCTTAGTATAGATCAAAAACTTGAATCACTTTAGATGGGAACACTTGGTGAAAATGAATTATGAAAACCTTGGAATGATGAGTCATTCTATTGAGATGTTTTGACATGTGTTGAGAAACACCAGTGGTTTATGATGATGAAAATGATGAGGCATGAGCCTTAACCCTTTTATAAAACTGATGGTTGGATTCAGATGCGATACCATTCCAAATTTACCGTACAACCACATTACCTGAATTGGGTAAGGCTTAGCTTGAAATTTATATGCATTAGTATTAGTTCCCTCACGGGAGAGGTTTGAGCTGAGGCTACCTCTCAATGATGTTCACCTATGAAGTGCGCAAGATGACTGATGGTCATGGTTGGGAGGCCATGCTCATAGGAGAGGTGCTTGTACTAGGGTGTGTAAAGGGAAGGTTATGTTTGATTATCTGCATACTAAGTATGATGATTCAGGGTTATCCCTGACAGATGTATCGAATCTTGTGGTGAAAGTGTACCACCTATGCAGAGTGTCAAACTATTCGAATAGCCGCGTCCGCGGTTATGGACAGTTGGAATGGCCATACTGTTTCGTTGTCAGATGTTTTCTAAATAACTTGAAATGAATGATGAACTTTGACTTGACCACAACAGGGTTGTGTTTATGATAATAGCTTCCCAACTTAAGTGATTCTAGAACTTACTTTATCTTTCTTTGCTTCTGAACTCAGCTTAGGTTTCAAACTTAACTTGATAATTAACTTAGATTCAGTACTTTAACTTAGAAATATTACCCCTTGTTAGTAGCAGTTTGCGAGTACTTAAAGAGTACTCATGGCTTTGGTCCCTGGCTATTATTATGGCCAGACTATGAAGGAGATTATCAGGATGATGGTCAGCAGGACGGCTATGATAACTAGGACTATTTGCCTTCGTCAGAATTGCCTGTGCCCCTTGAAGATGGACCCCACCGCTACGCTATCGTTTATTTCCGATGCTTGTTGTATTAAAGACTGGATCATGAGATCCTTATTTGTGTAAAACCTTATGTATGGTTTGTAATGGATGATGTACTGTGATATCCAATCCGTTATGTCTCGAAAAAAGGGTAATCATGGGATTGCGAGGTATGGCATAACGGGCATCTGGGATTAAAAATCCGGGTGTTGACAAGTTGGTATCAGAGCCATCCTGACCATATGAGACCCTAGTTAGAATGGACGTCCAAACCAAAAACTTAGCTTCAAAACCAAAGTTAGTATTTATGAAAAACTATTCCCTCTCTTACCCTTGTGAACTCATTCTTTCTCAAAAATACATGTTCCTCAAAATTCTTACATTACTACTTAAAATTTGACACACTTGATCACTTCACTAACTTCCTCATCCTAAATGCTTGTAGATGGAGACTCAGTTCAGCAAGTTTTACCAGTTGGGAAATGGAGGTCAGCTGATCTTCGAGAGGGATCTGGATTCACTATCAGAGTTACTGGGACGCCCACATCCGGAGTTTCTTGGAGCTCAACTTCCAGGACCCCCAGGAGGAGACCTACAATGGCTAGTCACCGCAGATCTTCGAGGAAGCATTGAAGCCCCAACTTCCGGGAGAATTCAGTTCTCCGTGAGAGAGAACAACTGGCTAGATGGGTTAGCCAGGGCAATGCATGAAGCTCTCGCACGTCTATGTGCCCTCAGCATCAACAAGATTCAAGGAACCAATTTTGCCCACTATGCAAGACGTGACTTCAGGGGAATGCCGATGGAGATGTCAAGTCACCCAGAGTTGAGGCGTCAAGTGGAGAACCTTGACTTCTTACTTCATGACAGACAGCAGGAACTGGACAATGCCAGAGAGTTAGCCAACTAGAACCGTGCCATTGCCGACCAGAAGGCCCAGACTTTCGCATTGCTCGTCCAAGATCGTCAGTCTCTTTGTCGCCAGCGTGCAAAGAAGGATCGCACCATCGCTTGTCTTTGCAAGAAGGTGGCCGACCTCGAGAAGACAGTCAAGGAGCAGGAAGCTCAGCTTGCCGCCAAGGAGGAAGAAGATGAGGGTGAAGACATCCAGGGAGATATGGATTCTTACCTCAGCAACGATGACGACTTTCTGGCAGAGGATGCTGTGGACTTCTACACTGATGATGAAGATTCCGACTTCATCGATGATGAGTAGATGCACTAGAGCACTGTCGTAGCATGAGATGTATCATCTCATTGTATCGTAGCTTGCAGAATGGTTCTTCAAACCATATGTTTTCCCCTTTGATTGTTGTGGTGTGTGTTGTATCGTGTGCTTGCTTGCATGAATGAAAATGAAGTTAGTTGAAAAACCTGAGTCTAACTCAAAGTTGTAGCTTTGAAAACCCAAAACCATGAACTTTAGAATTTCCCTCTTACCCCTATATCTATCTCAATCTTCAGATGACTCGTGGAAACCAAGGAGGGAGGAGCTCGTCGCAGGACCCAATGCTGCAGATCTTGCAGAATCTCATCGCGGACCGTGAAGCAAGCAGGGCCGAGCATCAAGCCAACTTAGCAACATTACAGCAGATCGCCCAAATGGCTCTCAACAACCAAGGACAGGGAAATCAGGATCACCATGGATCTAAACTCAAAAACTTTCAGAACACCAATCCCCCAATCTTCAACCAATCTGAAAACCCATTAGATGCCGATGACTGGTTACAGACCATGGAAAACAACCTCGAAGTTGCAGGAGTAGATGCAAATGAGAAAGTTCTCTTCGCCACCCACTATCTGGCAGGAGATGCAAGAGCTTGGTGGAATAACGTCCGCAATATGAAGCATGGCCAGGTGATGACCTGGGAAGCATTCAAGGTCAAGTTCAGCCGCACCCACGTGCCGCAGGGTCTTGTCAACAGAATGAGAGACGAATTCCGTGAACTGAAGTAAGGAAGATTGACTGTGGTAGAGTACCGTGACAAATTCTTGTCCCTTGCCAGATATGCACTGGATGAAATCAACACGGAGGCCAAGAAGAAAGAGAGATTCTTAAATGGACTGCATGATGAGATGCAGACTGTCCTCGTCAACATCCGTTTCCAGGATCTTGAAGAGCTAGTCGACTCTGCCATTCAGATGGAAGGGAAGATTAACCAGGCAAACGACAACCGCAAGCGTCGTATGATGCAACAGTCTGGATCCAGTAGTCACCAGAAGTACCGTCCTAACCCCTCACCAGGATATGCACCAAGGAACAACCGACCCCCAAATTCTCGCCCAAGCTACCCCAACCGTAGCGGAGGAAATGTGAAGTCCAGAGGAAACAATCACCACTCCGGCAATGCCAACAACTTTAACCGTGCCCCTCCCAAGAGCAACAACAACAACACTGCCCCCAGAACTGGCAGCAATGTTGTACCTGTCGCAGTCAAGGACAAGTCCCAGATCACTTGTTTCGAGTGTGGAGTGAAGGGTCACTACTCCAATGAGTGTCCCAAGAAGACTGCCGCCAATGCCCCTGTGAATGCCCCAGCTCAGCAGCAGCGTCGTGTTCAACCAGGAAGGAGATTTGCCCCAGGGAACCCGCACAACCGCAACGGTCGTCTCTTCCACATGAACGCAGAAGAAGCCCAGGAAGAGCTAGATGTAGTGTTGGGTATGTTTTCTGTCAACTCAGTATTAGTAAGAGTATTGTTTGATTCTGGAGCATCGCATTCATTTGTCACCGAAGAATTTGTGTGCACTAGTAAGATTCGCCCAACCAACCTGAAGCATGTCATGATAGTTCAAATCCCCGGTTCAACAACAAAAGCTAGAAAAATTTGCAAAGCTGTACCTATCATAATACATGGGATAGATTTTTATGCCAACCTAATTGTACTTGGAACCAAAGGATTGGAAGTAGTACTAGGTATGGACTGGATGTCAAGGCATAAAGGACTGATAGACTGTGCTAAGAAAGCCATCACCATGACCAGTAGTTCTGGAGTAACCGTAGAGCATATCTCCGAAACCTTACCCCGTCAATTCAAGTGCAACAAGAGTGTAGCCCTGCCTACCATTGACCAAGTTAGAGTAGTCCGTGAATACCCCGACGTATTCCCAGATGAATTGCCAGGTATGCCCCCAGATAGGGATATTGAGTTCATTATCGAACTAATCCCCGGAACCGGACCTATAGCCCAGAGACCCTATACCATGAACCCCTCAGAGTTAGTAGAACTGAAGAAGCAGTTGGATGCCATGTTAGCAACAGGTTTGATTCAACCAAGTGCATCGCCATGGAGATCACCAGTGTTATTCGTCGACAAGAAAGATGGAGGCAACCGTCTATGTACCGACTACAGAAAGTTGAATGATGTCACCATCAAGAACAAGTACCCCTTACCAAAGATAGAGGATCTATTTAACCAGTTGACTGGAGCTCAGGTATTCTCAAGGATTGATCTTAGGACTGGTTAGCACCAACTTAAGATTTGTGCAATGGATATTCCAAAGACCGCCTTTACTACTCGCTATGGTTTATACGAGTATACGGTTATGTCTTTTGGATTAACCAATGCCCCTGCTTATTTCATGAATCTCATGAATAAGATCTTTATCAATTTCCTAGATAAGTTTGTAGTTGTGTTTATCGACGACATCCTTATCTACTCCAAGTCAGAAGAAGAGCATGAGCAACATCTGAGAATCATCCTAGAAACCCTGCGAGAGCATCAGTTATATGCCAAGTTTAGCAAGTGTGAGTTTTGGCTGAAAGAAGTAGGATTCCTAGGACATATTGTGTCTGCCGGAGGAGTCTCTGTTGATCCCACCAAGATCAAAGATGTCGAAGAATGGGAAGCCCCAACCAATCAAACCCAAGTTCGTTCATTTCTCGGATTAGCGGGATATTACCGCAAGTTCGTAGAAGGATTCTCGAGCATAGCCCGACCAATGACCCAATTGTTAAAGAAGGACAAGAAGTTTGAATGGACAGACAAATGTGAAGCCAGTTTCCACGAGCTGAAGAAGAGATTGATATCAGCCCCAATTTTGATCACGCTAGACATCAAGAAGTCGTTTGATGTATATTGTGATGCATCCAAGATTGGTCTAGGATGTGTATTGATGCAAGAAGGCAAAGTCATCACGTATCTGTCTCGACAACTGAAGCAGCATGAGCAGAACTATCCGACCCATGATCTTGAGCTAGCAGCTGTGGTTCTAGCGTTGAAGACATGGCGTCATTATTTGATGGGTAATCGTTATGAGATTTACTCAGACCATAAGAGCTTGAAGTATATCTTCACCCAGAAGGAGCTGAATATGAGGCAAAGAAGATGGATAGAGTTAATCAAGGATTATGACCTTGACATTCACTATCACCCCGGCAAAGCCAATGTGGTAGCGGATGCTCTTAGCAGATTGCCGTGTAGGCTGAATACCATGATCAAAGAGAAGCAACCAAGTTTGTATGAGGAGTTGGAGTAGTTCAGGACTGAGTTAGTTAGCAAAGGATTCCTAGCTAGCATTGAACTTCAACCCACTTTGATTAGCCAAATCAAGGAAGCCCAGAAGGGGAATGAAAGTATCGACGGAATCAAACGTCGTATTGGTACAGGCAAAGTACCTGGATTCACCGAAGACAAAGAAGGTGTACTGTGGTACAAAGGACGTATCTGTGTGCCAGCAGATTCGGAACTGAAGGAGGTTATCATGAAGGAAGCTCATGATACTCTTTATTCTATCCACCCCGGGGGAACAAAGATGTAGCAGGATTTGAAAGAGCAATTTTGGTGGCACAAGATGAAGAGAGAGATCAGAAGCTACATCGCCAAATGTGACATCTGTCAAAGAGTCAAAGCAGAGCATCAGAGACCTGTAGGACTATTGCAACCATTGCAGATTCCGGAATGGAAATGGGATTCCGTCGAAATGGACTTCATCACCGGTTTACCTACTTCTAGTAGGGGGAATGACTCAATCTGGGTCATAGTTGATAGACTATCCAAGGTGGCCCGCTTTATACCTGTCAAGACAACCTACCAGAGTGCAAAACTAGCAGAACTGTACATTGCTAAAATTGTTAGTCTGCATGGAACCCCCAAGACCATCGTATCAGATCGAGGAACCCAGTTTACCTCAAGATTTTGGCAGAAAGTTCAGGAAGGTTTAGGAACCAAGTTGAACTTTAGCACCGCTTATCACCCGCAAACAGATGGACAAACTGAGAGAGTCAATCAGATCTTAGAGGATATGCTTAGAGCTTGTGTGTTGGAATACAGATCAAAATGGGAAGACTGCCTGCCTTTCGTAGAATTCTCATATAACAACAGTTATCAAGCTAGTTTACAGATGGCACCATTTGAATTCCTATACGGAAGAAAGTGTCGTACCCCTTTGAATTGGTTGCAAGTAGGAGAGAGTCAGATCTTTGGACCCGACATTCTCCGGGAAGCAGAAGAGAAAGTTCACAAGGTCCGTGAGCACCTCAAGACCGCCCAATCCAGACAGAAGAGCTATGCTGACAAGAGAAGGAGAGGTCTGACTTTCAATGTCGGAGATTTCGTATATCTCAAGGTTTCACCATTGAAGGGAACTCAACGCTTTAGTCTGAAGGGAAAGTTAGCTCCCCGATATATCGGACCTTTCAAGATTCTGAACCGCCGAGGAGAAGTATCGTATCAACTGGAACTGCCTGAAGATATGTCAGCCATCCACAATGTGTTCCATATCTCATTACTTCGCAAATGCTTGGAAGTGCCTGAGAAGACTGAAGTTTTCAAGAACATCGATCACAGAGCGGTGGAAATCAACAATGACCTGACCTATCGGGAAGTACCCATCCGTATCTTAGATGAAGCCTACAGAACCACCAGGACCAGGAGTATCAAGTTTCTCAAGATTCAGTGGAGCAACCATACCGAGGAGGAAGCTACTTGGGAACGCGAAGATTACATTAGGACAGAGTTCCCAGATCTCTTTAGTTCCTAGTTTTCTTTGTAAATCTCGGGACGAGATTTTGTTTAAGGAGGGAAGGTTTGTAACATCCCAAAACTTTAATCCAAGCTCATCAAGATCAAATCATCCAAAAAATAGGGTTAACAAAAACTTTTCCAAATTTAAAATGAAAGCATTCATATGTGTGTGCATTTAAAATAGGAGTTGTTTGAATTGCCATGATTGAATGATCCAATGCTTGTAAAATGTTTCTTAGGTGATTTAAACATCATCTACATCATTCCCAAACTTTTCCTAAAGAAAATCAAATCAAAAAGAATTAAAATGAAGGAATGGTCATTTTGGCAAATTTAACTCTCATGCCTACTTTGGCTATTCCTAGTACTCAAAACTTAACAGAAATAATTCTTGATCTTTGCACCCCTTGCTAGTACACATAATAAGTTACCAAGGCCCACCTTTGGATCCACTAAAAACATTCTGTTAACTATTTTAAATGACAGTTTAAAATTGAATCTAATGCATATGCATAGATCACCCCTATTTCAAAAACCCTCTATTTGAGCTCCATTTTCAAAACCCTTGCAACTAGAGGCTACCTATCACTAGTGGAGATCACTCAAAAATTTTAAACTCAAAATTCAAAACTTTTTCTCTTGCGGCCATTTTGTTAAACACCTTGTTATCAAGATCATTAAGGCCTAACTATTACTGTTTTGGGTTGATTTTGTCTAGCAATTCTGTAGTTCTTTGATCATCTTGTCCCCCCCTCCCAAGCCAGACCAGACCAAACCCAGCCTCTTCTCTACCCCCTAGCCACACTGCACAGCCATGCCGAGCACCATCTCGCCGGCCGACCGTGCACCTGCAGCAGCAACCCTCTCCAGCCCCTCTCGCCATGTCTAGTACCTTGCCAGTGGTCCACCTCCACCGCCCAACCAGCCCTAGGCCAGAGACAGAGGGCAGAGCGGCCAGGAACCGCCGCGCCCGGAGCTTGTCGAGCATGTCGATGCTGCCCCTAGAGCGCGCACTACCCCCGCGTGCACAAGCCGCTCGATCGCAGCCCGCGCCCACCGCTCTGCCTCGACCTGGAGAACACCCCGGACACCCCCGTTTGCCGCCCAAAGCCCCACAGCCACCGCTCGCCGTGGACACCGCCGCCTCTGCCTCTCAGAGCGCCACCTCGCCCAGACCACATACCACCGCCCCTACGGCCGCATTAAATTCCTAGAGCACCGCCAGGAGACCGCCCATCGATCGCCATCCCCAGCCATGCCGCTAGCTCGCCGTAGCCATGTTGCCACCGTCGACCGCCCATCCCGCTCGGTCTTACCGTCGAGCCTATAAAAGGAGCCCTCCCCAGCCATTCCTCTCCACACCATTCCACTCCCCTCACCTCTCTAAACCTCACCCACCTCTCGCCGGAGCAAGTGGAGCAGCAGCTCGCTGGAATTGGAGCCGGAGCCGCCGCCTCTGGAGGAGAAGGGTGCCGTTGATTCCGACCACCCCAAGCTCCGCCGCGACCACGCCTCGCCTCGCCATCGTCTTCCACTTCGTTCGCCCGCATCGCCGACCCTGCTGGAGCCCTAGTACGCCCCCAGTAGACCCCCACCGAGCCGCTAGGGTTCGAGCTCGCCGGCTACATGTTCGTCGTCGACGACGACCCTCAGTCGTAGATCTAGCCTCTAATCGCACGGCCCACGGCACGCGTACCGTTTCGCGTGTTACGTGCCGCTGACAAGCGGGACCCCCCTGTCAGCTGAGCCCCGCGCCGCGGAGCGCCACTAGGCCGGCCCATTTCTTTTCCCGTGTTAGCCGACAGATTCAAATCTGGATTTTTCTTTTAGTTTGAATCTAGTTTCTGTTCACTAGTTTGAAAATCGATTCGGAGAGTTTTAGAAATCCAAATGGCATGAAACCAATTTTGTCTGAAAGGTATTAAGATCTATCCAAACCCGTTGGATTTAATTCATTTAGAGTTATAGATCTCTCCTAATAAAAATAAGAAGGCAGAAGCTTTTGCAACTTGAAACATTTTTATAAAATCAACCAAGTTAGCTTTTGAGTTGATTCCAACTCTCAAAAATCACATTTCATCATATCTATCTAAATATGTAATAATATTGAGGTTTACATGCAGTGACTTTGGACTAGTACCAAAATAATGCTATATAGGCATTTCTAGTCACTTTAAATCATTAAATAATAAACTTAAACCAAAGTAATATTGATCCAACCTTTAAATCTCATTCCCACAAGTTAGAATATGTGGTGAGGACATGGGTCCACATGATCCCATATTTTGGTGGTGAATATTAAATTTTAGTTAATATTTCAATGAGTAGAAATTACTTTTCCAAAATAAAAAGGTTGAAACTATTGAATTAAACTTGTGATGCTTGTGATGATAATAGATCATTAATTGTGTGTTTTAGAATGCTACTTAGTCTAGTTAAGTATTTTTTGGTGATTGTCTACTCCCTATGTATTTATAGACGCTAGTACCGACCAAGCCTTCGAGGAGGAGGAGTTCTACCAAGAAGAAGAAGAAGAAAACTTCAACCACTGCACCAACCAAGGCAAGCTATTAGTGGCAAGCTAACCCTTGCAAAACATACTTTAGCAAGCTATTGTTACCAAGCTAGAATAAAACTAGATGGTTTAGCAAAGATGCCTTAAGCATGCTTTGATCACACCCCTTTAACTATTAGTACCCCAAGTCTTATTGATAAGTTTTACCCCCCTTAGTTTACACAAAGTTCTTTACTTAATTTTTAAAGGTAGCATAAAGAGTATAAAACTTGACCTACTTAGAAACCTTTAGATATCATTCTATGGCATGAGATTGATCCCATCTTTCCCCACCTTAGTGAACACTCTTAACTTAGTACCTTAGTATAGATCAAAAACTTGAATCACTTTAGATGGGAACACTTGGTGAAAATGAATTATGAAAACCTTGGAATGATGAGTCATTCTATTGAGATGTTTTGACATGTGTTGAGAAACACCACTAGTTTATGATGATGAAAATGATGAGGCATGAGCCTTAACCCTTATATAAAACTGATGGTTGGATTCGGATGCGATATCATTCCAAATTTACCGTACAACCACATTACCTGAATTGGATAAGGCTTAGCTAGAAATTTATATGCATTAGTATAAGTTCCCTCACGGGAGAGGTTTGAGCTGAGGCTACCTCTCAATGATGTCCACCTATGAAGTGCCCAAGATGACTGATGGTCATGGTTGGGAGGCCATGCTCATAGGAGAGGTGCTTGTACTTGGGTGTGTAAAGGGAAGGTTATGTTTGATTATCTGCATACTAAGTATGATGATTCAGGGTTATCCCTGACAGATGTATCGAATCTTGTGGTGAAAGTGTACCACCTCTGCAGAGTGTCAAACTATTCGAATAGCCGCGTCCGCGGTTATGGACAGTTGGAATGGCCATACTGTTTCGTTGTCAGATATTTTCTAAATAACTTGAAATGAATGATGAACTTTGACTTGACCACAACAGGGTTGTGTTTATGATAATAGCTTCCCAACTTAAGTGATTCTAGAACTTACTTTATCTTTCTTTGCTTCTGAACTCAGCTTAGGTTTCAAACTTAACTTGATAATTAACTTAGATTCAGTACTTTAACTTAGAAATATTACCCCTTGTTAGTAGTAGTTTGCGAGTACTTAAAGAGTACTCATGGCTTTGGTCCCTGGCTATTATTATGGCCAGACTATGAAGGAGATTATCAGGATGATGGTCAGCAGGACGGCTATGATAACTAGGACTATTTGCCTTCATCAGCATTGCCTGTGCCCCTTGAAGATGGACCCCACCGCTACGCTATCGTTTATTTCCGCTGCTTGTTGTATTAAAGACTGGATCATGAGATCCTTATTTGTGTAAAACCTTATGTATGGTTTGTAATGGATGATGTACTGTGATATCCAATCCGTTATGTCTCGAAAAAAGGGTAATCATGGGATTGCGAGGTATGGCATAACGGGCATCTGGGATTAAAAATCCAGGTGTTGACAGTATTGCTACAAGCTTTCAAATGCATAGTAACCTAATCCTTCGACCATGAGGTTATGTTAATACCATCACCGGATGGGTACTTTGATGACATCAAACATCGCTTCGTAACTGGGTGGTTATAAAGGTGTCATTGGGTATTCTGAAAGTATGTGTTGAAGCGCATGGACCAAGATTGGGATTTGTCCATCCATATGACGGATATATATGCTCTGGGTCCTCTGGGTGGAATGTCATCTAGTTAGCTTGCAAGCATGTGACTGGGTCACAAGGGATGACATAACATGAAACGAGTAAAGAGTACTTATCAGTAACGAGGTAGAACTAGGTATGGAGATACCGACGATCAAACCTCGGATAAGTAGAGTATCGCGTGACAAAGGGAATTGGTTTCGTATGTTAATGGTTCTATCGATCACGAAGTCATCGTTGAGTATGTGGGAGCCGTTATAGATCTCCAGATCCCGCTGATGGTTATTGATCGGAGAGGTGTCTCCATCATGTCTGCATATTCACGAATCGTAGGGTGACACACTTAAGGTTCGATGTTGTTTAGGTAGATATGGAATGTGCGTTGGAGACCGAATGTTGTTCGGAGTCTCGGATTGGATCTGAGACATCACGAGGAGATCCGGAATTGTCCAGAGAATAAGATTCATATAATGGAGATCATTTTCTAGGTTCGGAAATGTCTCGGAGTGTTTATATGGGGGTTCTAGAAGGTTTCGGAATGTTCCAGAAGGTTCTAGAAATTTCTATGGAGTTTACTTGAAAACCAAGAAAGAAAAACGGGAAACTTGGGGGGAAGCCCCCCTTGTGCGCCGGCCCTAGGAGGTGGGCCTAGGGGTGGGAACCCTAGGCCGCACCCCTCCCTCTATATATAGAGGGGTGGAGGCGCCACCCCCTTTTGCCCCTCCACTCTTGCCCTAGCCGCCTCTCTCCTCCTCCTTCCTTCTGCTCAGGCTTAGGCGAAGCCCTGCAGAATTCTCTGCTCCACCACCACCACCACGCCGTCGTGCTGCTGGGATTCCGTGGAGAGATCTACTACCTCCGCTGCTTGCTAGAACGGGGAGAGGAAGGTCTGCATCGACTCCGCACGTGTGACCGACTGCGGAAGCGCTGCCGGAACACGGCGCCGGAAGGATCGTCTACTCGAACTTGAGATCGGCAAGTGATCGTCTACATCAACCACGAGATCCGATCTCGCACAAGGCTTTCGGATCAACAAGGGTTAGTACAGATCTATCTCGTTGCACATGTCTAATAGATTAGATCTTGGCTTTTATCTAGATTAGATCTGGATTTTATTCGTTCTTGCGGTAGAAATTTTTTTTTTCCATGCTACGAACCCATCAATGAGGCGCTGCGCTTGTGGCGCTCAAGTCGTTCGAGCCATCGGAGTCATTGGAGCCAGTGAAGCTGGAGCTGGTGGAGCCGTCCGATTTCATAACGACCTTGAGGTCGGCGTCGGTACGACTACATCAACCACGTTCTCCCAAATGTTAATAAAGCTTTTTGGTCTTCAACTTGGTGAGGTTGCGAAAATCCCCTCCCGTTACTGCATTACTAATAGATAGATCCTGACATTGGGGTTGTTTGTGCAGGAAAAAATATTGTTTTCAGGCGCTAAACCCCAATAGTGGTATCAGAGCCAATCTATGCGTAGTTGTGCTGGTACAGGTAGAACACATGTCGATTGTGTGGGCGTTGATTATATAATTGTTACCCTCTCATGTGTACTTGTGTATACCGCAACACTTCTTGATCAAAGCGGTTCCCAACCGACATTACGCGTTCATTCGCGAGACTGGTCCATGCTTTACATTACGCGTTCATTCGCGAGACTGGTCCACTAAATCGCCTTTGTCACGTCATTTAGGCACCGCCGCTTCCCCAACAACCACAGGCAGGCCTTCCTCGCTACGGGTGGTGCTCTTGGTGTCGTCTAAAAGTTGTCCCTGCTCCCACATGTGATGGATCTGCCCGTCGATAGCTTGTACCACATCTCTTTCATCAATACTTTTGTAGGTCATTACGCCCCTCTCGTACAATAGCTCTTCTTCGACCGCCGGCGGTAGTTGTCTCGCCCGACAACATATGGCCAAGACCATATCGCACCCGCCTCGCATGTAAGGTGTTCGACAATTTGCTCGGATATGTATGTTTCTTCTGTATAATTTGCGTAGGTAAATTAGATAGTGTGTTTCGTTGTTTCATAGTTTAATTAAGTGTTTGATTCGTAAACTATGGATAACAACGCTTGAGTTCATGTTCCACCAAATGATGCAAGAGGAAGCCAATAGTTATGCCGATGATGAGGGGCAACTCAACACTACCGCTTGTCTTAGGTTTGCAAGTGCAACTGGATACCCCCTCTTCGACGTACTATTCCTCTTCTTCCTCAGGTCACGCCAAAACCTCGCTAGTTCGTTGAAGAGAGTGCGACCATGGCACAATGCGGCAGGACAGGGATCCGTTTCGTTGGTATTCATTGTGGTCGGTGGTTTCTGGTGTTTAGACCTTTTTTAAAGAGATTAAAACCCGCAGGCTCTGCATCAAAGTGATGCACAAGGCCATTTCTACCATTTAGACAACCGATGAGATCTACGTGCCCTTTGTATTTGGTTCTCACCTGATTTCCTGGATAATCGGGACAGTTCTATTCACTACAGGAATGGTGGTCTACGCCGACGGCCAGGCGCTACGCCGACGGCCAAAAGTCGGGACCGTCGGCATGGACCGTGACCAGGCCAACCCCTCCAAGCAACCGTCGGTGTAGAATTGCCCTCGGCGTAACATAGCTACGCCGAGCCGTCAACATATCTATTTTTCCTTTTACCTCATTAATCTTTGAAAAATCATAACTAAATCATTCTAATTCCAAAAAATACAAATAATATATCAAAATTTGCAGAAAAATAAGATTTATCTATCTACACTCCAATATTCACATTTGTAAATAAAAATTAAGTGAAATATAAAACATTACATATAGTTTGAAACAGGCATAAAAAAATTCGAAAACGATCCAAATAATGCGAAACCTTTACGTGGTGTCATATTATATGATATATTTGTAAGAAAAAATATAAAACTTAGTATATTGATTATGTCTCAAAAAACCTTCACAAAATGATCTATCTCATTCGAGGTTTCCTGACTTTCGGGTCAAATGACCAATGTTATGGCTAGAATCAAGGCATAATTTGTGATAATGTGCCCATATTATGAATGAATATGCATCATGGGATGGCGAACAATGTTGTAGGAGGAAGTTTTTCTTTTGATTGCACCAAAAAGCCATTTTCCATTTTCCGAGTGCAAAACACGAGGGGTTTTATGAAGCAACCACCAAATGGCTAATTCAAGATGCTACCACCCTATTTTTCAAAAGATATTAATTATTCCATATTAAATAGAAAAATACAAAATAAATAAAATTATTATATTTTTATTTGAATTTAATATATTTTTACTTATTCATCGTTGTTTACTTAAATAATTGTTTGTAATTTCAAAAAATACAAACATGTGACATGATGATATAAGAGTTAATAGGATTGATATCATAGTATTGACAACAAGGTATAAATTGCTTTGCGGGAACTGATTCTGAAGGAACAGAGAAGTTAAGCCTGCTGGGGGTGGAATAGTGAGGATGGGTGACCGATCCGGAAGTTTGACCAAACCTGCAATTTGATCAAAGATTAAGTGTAATTAGTGTTAAAAATGTTCCAAATGAGAGATTAACGAGTCAAACAATTCAAATAGAGAAAAATTTCAATTTTTTTAAAATTTTTAAAAAAATTTATTTTTGCAACCGACCGTTAGACTATGTCCACGGTCGCTATGCCGAGGGCAGCCGGCGGCATAGCCTATGCCGATGCCTTTTTTGTACACCGACAGTCTCTATGCGCTCCGCCGAGGGATCGGGGCTACGCCGACGGCTTTTGGCTCTCGGTGTAGCATGCCGTTCGTGTAGTGATTCTTCCACATGAACTGTATAAGGACCTTTCATTCAGTTTCCGAGAAGAAACTATCATTTGACTAGCAGAGTGCCCGTGCGTTGCCACGGAATATCAATCTAACCCGTATTTTTTAGAAAAAATCAACCCTTATTCCTCTTATTATTTTGCTATTCTCTTTATGTAACTATTATGAATAAAAACTAAAAAGTATAAAATAGAAAAGAAATTAGAAAAGGGAGAAAACCGTGGCCAGCAAGCCGACCAGGCCCAAGGTCTAACAGGCCATCCGACCCAACCCACCAGACCAGCCTAACCTAACCCCACACGCGGATGAGATGACCCCCTCCTATCACTCCATCCTCGCGCCACCAGGACTCGGCCCTTTCGGCTGTCGCTACCTCCAACCACTATATGGAGAAGCTCCAGCTCTAGTGCCCTACCACCCTCCTTCATCCATGTTCCGACGGTGCATCGCCGCTCCCTGGGTTATCTGTGTCGCCCGCTCAGCTTATCCAATGTCGCGTGCCCTCCCCCCGGCTAGTCGCCGCCGTGTGTGACTTGTGTGTCCGCGACTTTCACAATTCCGAAGCTCGAACATCAAATTATACACTCATTAATGTACCAGATAAATGACGGATCGGAAGACATTCTTTTGTTTTTGTTATTAAGAATGCCCATATCGCATGGATTTTTTTAAACTAACATGTGTATCGAATGGACCTAAGATTAGTATGTGCACTTCCTGGATTAACAATATGTACTCCCTATAAATCTTTTGAATCATTTCTTTAGATTTTCGACATGTGTCTTAGAAATTTGAAATGAAAAACCTACGAAAATGAAAATAGAACAATAAAGAAAATACATTGATCTAACCGCTGCTTAGAGCTACTGACAATCAACACCTGCATTTATTAAGCTCTCACGAGCATATGAACGAATAGGAAGAAAGCACGGCTTACAATTACAAACAATCGACACCCAATTGATTCAGATATCGCGAGCATACGGTCGAACAGGAAGAGAGCACCGGTAGAAACAATCAATACCCGATTGATGATTCAGGTCTGAACAACATGGTGCACCGATTGCACTATCCAATAAAAATAATCCTCAAACAGTACCACCGCACATGAACTGCCCCCTCTCCAATCGCTTGGTATTCTTCACTGAGCGACCAAATCAATCTTCTTTTCGATTAAAATTTGTAGAGCCCAACCCCCATGGATCTGAATTTCGGTCGCCTGTGTCCCAATCCTCCCAATCCCCACCTCGTTCTTCGTAGATCGGCGTAGTCGAGCACAATCCCCCAAGATCTAGGTCCTCGCTATGGTGTGAGGGAATCGCTGATTGGATTTGCACTGCCGCCAGACCGATTTGGTGCACGAGTGAGCAACGCGGCTCCGAGGCTGTTTTGGTGCAGCCTCGGCTAAGGACGGCGGGGTCGTCTTCGTCAGCACCGCCAAGCTCGCATCTGGAGCCTCCTGCCTGCCGTCCTTAGCGGAGGAAGGTCGGCGGGGTTGTTTTCCTTCTTCTGTGTAACTCCTTCCTGCCGTCCGTTGCCGCGAGCACGCGCATGGACAAGCCCAGAAAAACTCCCCCTTCCGAGGGTTGGCACGGTTCCTCACCTGCCACTCCACGGTGAGGACGTCCAGCGCAGTCCCTCGCCTGGCCCTTCCTGACTGCGGTCTCCCCTTGGCCCCTGCGGCTGATGCGTGAGCTGCGCCCTCCACGACGAGGCTTCCAGCGCAGCCCAGACCTTCACGGCGATCTCCCCGTGCAGTTTGGCCTCACCTCGATTTCCGCGGCGGATGCGTCGGCGACGGACCCTCCATGGCGAGGCTCCCGCTCCTGACTCTTCCGTCCAAGTCCAGGGGCAGACCAGCACCGCGATGACCCCACTGAAGCCATGCCCCCTCCTGCAATGGGTGGCAGCGGTGGGAAATATGTTGGTTCCGCACGCCGGGGGTGGAAGGGAGGCAGGCGCTCGCCTGAGCCTGTGCGGAGAGCAAACGGCTCCGAGCGGCCGCAGCGAGGGAAAGGGAAGGGAGGCAGGGAGGAGCGCCGCCGCGAGTTAACCATCGGTTTTTTCCCCTGGGCGGACAGATCGCTTGGCGGTGGCAACTGTAATAAATTAATTCAAGTCCAGGGGTAAAACAGTCCATAAATTAGCAGACGGAAAAATTTGCTGTGCAACCAACGACGAGAATGTTTTTAATAGTATAGATACTCCTATACGTAGGTCGTGTCACACGGATCGATCGTCAGTACTCCCCATCCAGCATATAAGATCCCAAATTCTTAACCAGCCACATCAATCACAAGCTGCATTGTTTACGGCACGCGCAGTCCGCTGGTGATTTAAGTGTTTACACGTGATCAACTGCCATGACAGACATGGATGCCGAGAAGAAACTATCATTTGATACTCCTATATGTAGGTCGTGTCACACGGATTTAAGATACTTGGTGATCTCTGATGTGACGACCAGCCTATAGGCCTAGTAGCATCATTGCCTTGCCTGCATACCATACGCACCGCGAGATATGACAAAGCGTAAACATCATCATTTGGTCCTTCCGTGTGTTGTCTGCATCTGGATGGACCGATGGAGTGATCGCATCCTGCTTCTCTTCCTCAGCAGGACAAGAAAATTTAGAAGAACACAAAAATCATGGATTTGTGAGGGAAAAATGAGTTAATGTTTGGGGCTAGGCCTGTAAGTGGGCGCGTCCACGGCTGCCCGTGGGATGCCGCTTGTTCCCGTTTAATTAACCGGAACCTCAGTACTAACTATGGATTACTTGTCCGTAAGCTGAATAGCTGTTGCAGTTGCTTTTTGGTAAAGTTTAATCGGATGGCGGATATCCACCAGCACGAAGCGGTTATTTAGTAGGCAAAATGGTAATCCTAGTTAATTAAACGGAAATAAACGGCAAGTCCAAAATCAACCATATACGTGCCCATTTACAGGCCTATTTGGGGCTCAAAGCTTTGTGTGTTTTCGGAGAGAAAAATCATGGGTTGTACACGCATGACAAACCAGCTAGCTGAGCTTTATTTCCATGCACCGGCCTTTTTTTTCCGTCCTTGTGCTTAAAGAAGATCGTCCATTGCCGCATCAAGAAAATCCTATAGAATCTCGTTGCAGATGCGTGCATTCTGAAGCAGTATATGCCTGGATCACATGCCACGGTGGTGGTAACGTGCCACGTCATCATTTATATTTTGGATTAGATGGTAAAATGACCTAGAGCCACTTGCCTAAATGAGTTTGCGGATGTGATATACGCAGACTTGAAGTTTACATCTTGTTTTGTTTTGCCGATTTGGTTTCTTTCCATCATTTTGTCGTTTGCTACCGTTTCTTCTTCCCTTGGTGTCGTGCGATCCATGGCGTTGACGCGTCTAACCAAAGCTTCGTCTACAAAATCGCCACGGCCAGTGGAGACTGGAGAGTGAATCAAGTGATGTCAGGCGGTCACCACTGGCTGCTCTTACTGACACATGTGGAAATGCAGAGGGGGCACGACTCATAACTAACCACCTATCCTCCTAAGTACTCCTATACAGGACAAATAAAATCTCTTCTTGTTTAATTCATTCATTCTGGAACTGAGCAGAAGAAGCCGCAATGGATCAAGGGAGCATGCAAGGTCACCAACTCCATCTGCTGCATCAAATCTTACTTACCTTGATTTCAGAATGATCTCATTTCCTAGAATCTCATGCGTGTCGTGTTCCTCAACAAGAAGCGCCAACCCCCAATTTAATTTACTATTGCAGGTAGTACACCATTATTGCTGGCATCATCAGCCTGCGGAGGAGATCTCACTCTGGAGCTGCTGGGATCTCTGTGTTTCAAGCAGATGACGCTGATCGATCTCGTGAACCTTCTTCTCCTTGCCGTCTACATCCTGAGCTTGCTCATCGCCGCTTGCACGAGGCGATTCAGGGTCAGGGCCGCAAGGGACCTTCCGTTGCCGTACGCTGTAGCTTCTCCCTGCTGCGCGCTCCTCGGCATTGCGTGTGTCTGCCTGGGACTGGGAGCATGGACGTCCTCCTCTCCCCACAGAACGGAGCTCTTCGTCAGAGGCTTCGTCTGGGTGATGCTGTCGGTCTCCTTGGTCTTCCGTCCCACGAGACTCTCCGGAGCTCTGGCGGTAGCGTGGTGGGCGCTGGACGCGACCCTGGTCACGGCCTACAGCTTGGAGAAGATCGTGACGGGGAGAAATCTGGAAGTCGTTGACGCTTTGTCATGGGCTGTCAGCTTGATGCTTCTCTTGTGCGCGATCGGAGTTTGCAGAGCCCGCCATGGTGCCGCCGTCACAGACGGAGGCGGCGACGAGTCAGAGCCTCTACTGGCGGCGGGAGGCGTCCGGGAGAGCCGGGCGGCGTTCGGCGAGGCCGGATTCTTCAGCCGCCTGACGTTCACGTGGATGGACTCGCTGCTGCGCCTGGGGTACTCCAAGCCGCTGGACCTCAACGACATCCCACCACTGGACGCCGGCGACGAGGCTGCGGAGGCATGTCGGACGTTCCTCGCCGAATGGCACCGGCGGAGGGAGTCGTCGGCGAGTCAGAGGACGAGCAACCTCGTGCTCCTCGTGCTCGCAGAGTGCCACAAGAAGGACCTCCTCCTGACGGCGCTGTACACGCTTCTCCGCACCGTGTCCTTCGCCGCGTCTCCGGTGATGCTGTACTGCTTCGTGTCCTACTCCGACAGGCCAGTGCGGGATCTCGGCACCGGGGCCGCGCTCATCGCCGGCCTGGTGGCCATGAAGCTCGTGGAGTCGCTGTCGCAGAGGCACTGGTTCTTCGGGTCAAGGCGGCTCGGTATGCGCATGCGCTCGGCGCTCATGGCCGCCGTCTTCGAGAAGCAGCTGCGACTGTCCAGCGAGGGGCGCGGCCGCCACTCCGCGGGCGAGATCACCAACTACATCGCCGTCGACGCGTACCGGCTGGGCGAGTTCCCGTTCTGGCTGCACCTGGCATGGAGCATGCCGGTGCAGCTCGCCCTAGCCGTCGCGCTCCTGTTCTGGACTGTCGGCACGGGCGCGGTCCCGGGTCTGGCACCCGTCGCCGTCTGCGGCGTGCTCAACGTGCCCTTCGCCAAGATGCTGCAGCGGTACCAGTCGAAGTTCATGCAGGCGCAGGACGAGCGGCAGCGCGCCACGGCGGAGGTGCTCAACAGCATGAAGGTCGTGAAGCTGCAGTCGTGGGAGGAACAGTTCAGGGCGACCGTGCAGCGTCTGCGCGACGTGGAGGTGCGGTGGCTCGCCGAGACGCAGACCAAGAAAGCGTACGGCAGCGCGCTGTACTGGGTGTCGCCGACGGTCATCTCCGCCGTGATCCTGGCGGGCACGGCCGCGCTCCGGAGCGCGCCCCTGGACGCCGGCGTGGTGTTCACCATCCTGGCTACCATGCGCGTCGTCTCGGAGCCGATGAGGATGCTGCCTGAGGTGCTGTCCGTCATGATCCAGGTCAAGGTGTCGCTCGACCGCATCGGCAAGTTCCTGGCCGAGGACGAGTTCCGGGAGGACGCCGTCGACAGGTTCGGCTTCCCGGCCTCCGACACGAGCGTGGTAGCCGTGCACAAGGGTGTCTTCAGCTGGGAGCCTAGCAAGGGCGCGGCAACTCTGAGAGACATCAACATCACCGCAACACGCGGTCAGAAGATAGCAGTCTGCGGGCCGGTCGGCGCAGGGAAATCGTCGTTGCTGTGCGCGACGCTCGGCGAGATACCAAGAATCTCTGGATCAGTACGTTGCACCAATTTTGATTTGATCAAAATCACGCCCACGATGAAACTGATGGTGTCTGCCATTTCACTGTTCTTCAGGTGGCCGTGTGTGGGTCGGTGGCCTACGTTTCGCAGACGTCGTGGATCCAGAGCGGCACGGTGCGCGACAACATACTCTTCGGGAAGCCGATGAACGGCGAGGAGTACGAGAGGGCAGTCAAGTGCTGCGCGTTGGACAAGGACATGGAGAATTTCCCGCACGGCGACCTGACGGAGATCGGGCAGAGGGGCCTCAACATGAGCGGAGGGCAGAAGCAGAGGATTCAGCTCGCGAGGGCTGTCTACAACGACGCAGATGTCTACCTCCTCGACGATCCTTTCAGCGCCGTCGACGCGCACACCGCGGCAACCCTTTTCAATGTAATAATGATCCTTCTCATTCCTATGCACATCATCTGAATTGTGAATGGTCGTTTTATGGATGTGATGTGATGTGACAGACTGACAGCAACTTTGTCTTTGAAGGATTGTGTCATGGCGGCCCTCGGGGACAAGACGGTCATTCTTGTGACACACCAAGTGGAGTTCCTATCCAAGGTTGACAGGATTTTGGTAGGTTTGCTGTCTCAGCGAAATACTTATTAACCCTCACTGAAAAACTTACTCAAGCAGTTCCATGGCACTATCTAACCCTTACATGTCCTTAGGTGATGGAGAAGGGGGAGATAACTCAGGAGGGAACCTATGAGGAGCTTCTGCAGTCCGGCACCGCGTTCGAACAGCTTGTCAACGCTCACAAGGACTCAAAGACAACACTGGACTCCTCCCAGGATCACGGCAGTGTAGCGAAAGAATCAGCCATCAAGATTCAGTACCAACTACCAATGATACAGCAGGCCAGCGAGGCAGAAATCTCCACCGGTAACCTACCATCCGTTCAGCTGACTGAAGAGGAGAAGAGGGATCTGGGAGAAACTGGACTGAAACCATACAAGGACTACGTGTCAGTGTCCAAAGCCTGGTTCCTCCTCGTCCTCATAATACTCGCGCAGTGTGTGTTCGTCACCCTGCAATGCCTTGCAACCTACTGGCTTGCATTGATGGTTCAGAACCATCGGTTCAGCGTCGCGATTGTCGTCGGCGTCTACGCGGTGATGGCGACCCTCAGCTGCCTGTTTGCCTATGTGAGGAGCCTTCTTGCTGCTCACTTCGGCCTCAAGGCCTCAAGAGAGTTCTTCTCCGGTTTCATGGACTCGGTGTTTAAGGCCCCCATGCTCTTCTTTGACTCTACCCCGACAGGAAGGATCATGACCCGGGTATACTACATTTTCCACAGGATTCTTCAGATTTATGCTGATGCTACACTGCAGGTTTCCAGACTGAGTTTGTGCACCCTACTATGCAGGCTTCTTCAGATTTTTGCATCTTAGACTTCGACATCCCGTTTGCGATGACATTTGTGATCTCTGGCACCATTGAAGTGGCAGCGACCGTGGTGATAATGATCATGGTCACATGGCAAGTTGTGCTTGTCGCTTTCCCTGCTATGATCATGGTGCTGTACATTCAGGTGACCACGCAGAACTCTCCACTCATGTTCCTTCTTGTGCAGAACCGATGCCAACGATTCTTCTACTAACTGTTGCAGAGATACTACATTGCCTCGGCTAGGGAGCTGGTCAGGATCAACGGCACGACCAAGGCTCCAGTCATGAACTACACGGCTGAGTCGATGCTTGGAGTGATCACCATAAGGGCCTTCGGGGCTACAAATAGGTTCATTAGGACCAACCTTCAACTCATCGACACGGATGCGACACTCTTCTTCTACACAAATGCAGCACTAGAGTGGGTACTTCTGCGTGTTGAGGCGCTGCAGATCTTGGTCATTGTTACGTCATCCGTTCTTCTCGTCATGCTACCAGAGGGAGCAGTTGCTCCAGGTAAACATTAACTTCCCAGGACCGAGCACTTCCGTTTATTTATACGATATGCGAACAAATAGTGCTGATACGTCAGTGAGTTCTTTTCTTGGCATTTTTTCTGCAGGTTTTCTTGGGCTATGCCTCTCATACGCCTTGACGCTTTCGTCCGCGCAAGTGTTCTTGACACGATTCTACTCAAATCTGGAGAATTCTATCATATCAGTGGAGAGAATCAAACAGTTTATGCATCTACCATCTGAGCCTCCCGCGGTTATCAGTGACAGAAGGCCTCCCCCTGCATGGCCATCTCAAGGAAAGATAGAGTTGGAGAACTTGAGAGTAAGAGAACAACAAGTATCTGATGATTTTTATCTGATATTCTGAAGTGTCATATATATGGTGTGACCGTGTCCATGTTTTTTCAGGTCAAGTACCGCGAAAATGCGCCTACGGTTTTGCGCGGAATCACCTGCACATTTGCAGCTGGGCACAAGGTTGGAGTTGTTGGAAGAACCGGGAGCGGGAAGACAACTCTCCTTAGCGCATTGTTCCGCCTCATCGACCCATCCAGCGGGCGAATTCTGATCGACGATGTTGACATTTGCACAATAGGGCTAAAGGACCTTAGGATGAAACTCAGCATCATTCCTCAGGAGCCAACCCTTTTCAGGGGCAGTGTTAGGAGCAACGTTGATCCTCTGGGTGAGTACACAGATCAGGATATTTGGGAGGTCAGTATTTCGAACTGTTAGCGTTGTACTTTCTTTCACACATTCGTTAACCATGATCCTTTTTGACAAACTAGTCTGTTGCAGGCATTGGACAAGTGCCAGTTGAAGAAGACAATCAGCGTTCTTCCTAGACTTCTAGAGTCACCAGGTGAGACCATATGATCGACAGTTCTGAGTGCATGCTCTCTACGAATATTTAGGCACAGTCTGTCATATATGCCCATCTGATTTCATTTTATGCATCTTCAGTGAGCGATGATGGCGAGAACTGGAGCGCTGGCCAACGACAGCTCTTCTGCCTCGCGCGCGTCCTTCTCCGCAGAAACAGGATCCTGGTCCTGGATGAAGCGACGGCGTCCATCGACTCAGCCACCGACGCTGTGCTGCAGAGGGTCATCAAGCAGGAGTTTTCAGGGTGCACGGTCATCACAATAGCGCACAGGGTTCCTACCGTCACAGACAGTGACATGGTCATGGTTCTTTCCTACGGTAAGTACCTTATTCAACTGTTAAATTCTATCGGAGCACAAGAGATTATCTTCAGATAGATGCCTTGCACTGAACTGGAGTGAAGTACAGATATTCTTTTAGATACGTGACACTTGTTTATCGCAGGCAAACTCGTAGAGTACGACAGTCCATCAAAGCTGATGGAAAATGAGGACTCCGCCTTCTGTAATCTCGTCGCTGAGTACTGGTCCAACTACAAGTGAACCTGCAAAGTAACCCGATGAACTGTTTTTTTTGAGGAAAAACCTGATGTTGTGTTGAACAATCTAGCTCCTGCACGTTTTCTTCAGTTACTGTAGCATATCCAGTTGTTGTCAGATTTTCGTGACTAGGATTCAGTTAGAATATTTTTTTCGTTAAATTCGGTACGACGGGGTATTTGCGTTCGACCTGTTTGTATGATATCCGTGGGCGATAGCTCATATTGTGGGATGGCACGACCTGAAAGGAGCGTGGCGTTTTTGGGACAGTGGCAGTAATCCCCGAGAGGAATTAGTCCACCGAGGGATTGGGACGAACCCCGTCTCTACACCCCAATCCTTGATCCATGTCAAATCTCAAAGCTCAAATCACGTTTCAACTAGTACAAGTAATACGCATTCGGAGGAAAGGGGAAGCGAGAGTGGGAAGAGGGGCTCACCGGCGAGAAATCCACTGTAGGAGCCTCGGAGGGTTGACGCCGTCGCCTCCGCCGCCGAGTCACCGAGTTCGTCCACAGCCGCCGCTGCTCACATCCTGTGTCACGCGCGAGAGGGGAAGAAGTACGCCGCCGCCTTGCGCCTCCTGGTCGTTGCGCCACCGTCGTGAGACTACGATCGCGCAACTGAGGGGACGAGTGTACCGCCGCCTCATGTCGCTGCCGCTGCCGCCGTAGTCAGTATTAGGGGAAAGTTTCCACGGCTCGGGCCTCGATTGTTCGTTTAACGACAGGTATTTGCAGGGATTGGGCCGGGCCTGGAACCCCCCACACGGTGTAAGAAGGGCAAAAGAGTTTAATACACTATCGGTCCCGTTTGTACAAATTTAACGGGGGTTCTAAATTAGATTTGTTGTCGAAATTGAGCTGACGTGGACGCCAAATGAACGTTGGTTCCACTTGTAGGAGAACAGTTGTCCTGGAAATTTGCAAAAAAAAAAAATCGAGGCGGCGGTTCATTTCAAGGTGAGCATAGACTTGCCAAAATGAGGTGGTTGTCCTCCTTCGTGGCAATGGATGGGGTCATCGCCACCGTGATCAACACAACCATCGGTGTAGTCTCGATGTCATGTCCCCTCCTTGAATAGTCGCAATTATGTTTCGGTCGCTCTGCTGTCGTCGTCTTCCTGTGGCTCCCTCTCCGTCGTCATCTTTTTTCCCTCGCTCGAGCATAACGAAATTGTCTCAAACTGAAACAGCCGCTGGTTAACGGAGTAGATGCAAAGGGCGGGTCTATAAATTTTTCAGGAGCGTATTTCTAAGTTCTAGATGTGGGGAGGGCTAACTGCAAATTTCTAAGGCAACTGTTCTCCTACAAGCGGGCTAACGTCCACACGTCGTCCATCTCGGCTCAATTCTAAGGGAAAAAATAGTGTAGGACTGAGTCTAATTGACAAGTACACAGCTAAAAATGGTAAATTTTGGGTACGAGGACAAAATTGAGTCATAGTCATAAGTATTAGAACTGCAAACGTATTTAACTCAGGGCAAATCCTATACACCAACCAGGTCGGGTGTTACCGCGGTTTTTCTTGGGTTTTTTTTTTGTATTTTCGCTTTTTTTTCCTTTTTCTTTTCAGTTTTCCTTTACAACTTTTTACGATTTTGAATTTTATTTAGATTTTGAAACTTATTCATATTTTTAAATTAAAAATGTTTAGATTCAAAAATTTATTCAAATTTGAAAATTATTTGATTATTTAATTAAAAATTGTTCAAAGTTAAAATTTATATGTGGTTAGGAACTACTTAAATAGGAATCTATTTCTAACTGGCTTTCGCGCTTTGGTGAGTCGCCCGAATTCTTTTCGATGACTTCAAAGTGAAAATTGTTTGGATTTCATTTTTTATTTTTTGAAAAAATTTAAGATTCAAACTGATAAACTAAAAAATATATTTTAAATCTGTTCAAAATTTAAATAATATTAGGACATTTCTATCCAATTTTGAATTTTTTTAGAAAAAACATAAGAAAAAACAGAAAAAAGAAAGAAAAGAAAAGAAAAACAAGGTCTAATCGGCCGTGGCCCAACAAACTACTGCACATGTCGAGTGACTGTGTGGCGCCCCACACAGTGCAGGCGTATAGGAGCCCCCCGCTTAAGCGGCGACGACGGTGTGCGAGCCGCGCGTAGTGGTTTGTTGGGCCGCGCCACAACGAGCGTTTCTTTTTTATTTCTTTTTTCCTATTTTCTCTTTTTCCGGTATTTATCCTGATTCTTTTGTGTTTTCGTAAATAAATATGAAAGTGTCTGAATAATATTTAAATTTTGAACAGATTTAAAATTTGATTTTTTTAATTTTATATTGTTTGAAATATGAACACTTTGAAAAAAATAGTAAATTCGAAATTTGAACAATATTTAGTTTGAACATACTTTTTTAATTTGAACAATTTTTAAATCTAAATATTTTTCAAAATTAAAGAAACTTTTCTTAAAATTGTGAATAAGTTTCAAGATCTGAACACAAAATTAAAAATCGTAAAATGTTGTATAAAAACCAAAAAAACATCCGAAAAAAAGGAAAAGAGAAAAAAACGAAAGAGAATAAACTGCAAACTGGGTCGGCGAGGCCTCGCGCGGTAAGGATAGACCTGGTCGGTGTATAGGAATTCCCGGATTAACCCAGCCAGATCGAAGGGGGTTAACAGGGATTGGGCCAAAATCCCCGACGGGTAAGGATTATCCGAACCAAACCATATCAATCTCGGGAACAACAAGTGGAGCGAAGGATGCAGCCGGGACATTCCTAACCCTGTTTGATTGACACCCAGTTTCTAGAATTAGGGTTTAGGGTTTAGTTGGGGTTTAGGATTCTCAAGGAACCAAAAATAAAGTGGCGCATAGCATAGTAGTACATGTATATTAGGTATACTGAAAGTGACGTCAAGAACTAGAAGAGGTATTAGAGGACAAAAAGCTCACACCTTCAGATTCTAAATGCATTCAAATAGGCGATATTTATAGTAATTGCTCAGTGCCATAAAAGGAGATGGTGCCAACATGTGACATATGCTTTTCCTCACTCGGTTTTTATCATCGCAACACACAAGATAAATTATTGCGAAAATCACGAGGTCATGCGCTAAGGCGTACCTCTAAATCTAGTTTATAGTAATTTCCCAGTGCCATAAAAGGAGATGGTGCCAACAAGTGACATATGCTACCTTCTGTGACATAGGAGTGTATATATGATGATGTCCCGAGCAACCAGTACTGTGTTTTGCCCCTGTATTAAGCCCAAGCTAAACATTACACCAGCTCATTTATTCACACAGACACAACTAACTGGTCCCTCTCCCTATATATCTATATATTTTTTTCGAAAATGGACGCTTTATTACTTAATAGCAATGTTTTACACCCGGCCTCTGCATAACTAGGATGTATACAGCCGATCAACCTCAAAACAAAAGCCAAACTAAAGTTCGAACATTACAATCCAAATAATAAGAAAAAACAGCCTGCGGCTATGACAGATCAATCCGCAAATCACGCTGCCATCCATGTCGGGAGAAAATATCTCTCGCCACGTCCTCCAATCGCGTACACCCCTCCGCAAACAAGTCGCGGAACTCCATACGCTGTAACGGAATCCATGATCGGAGGATAGCCGTTGTGCGATAGATCACCTGCAGAGAAGAAGAAACTATATTATTAAAAATCTTGTCATTTCTACATAGCCAAAGCGACCAAATAATAGCAAGCGCTCCTACCCTAAATAAAGTCTCATATTTATCCCGAATCCCATACAACCAATTGCCGAATACATTGGCAACCGATCACGGAGGAGATAAACCAGAGGCTACTTGGATGATTGACCATATAACACGAGCAAATTTACATTGGAAGAATAAGTGTCGTATTGTCTCATAGTGATGACAAAATACACATTGTGTACTTCCATGCCAATTCCTCTTAACAAGGTTGTCTTTAGTAAGAATTACACCTTTATGAAGGTACCAAGCAAATATCTTCGTCTTAAGGGATAACTTCATCTTCCAAATTTTAATATTGTTATCGACAGGAATATCAGGTTGGATCAAAGCTCTGTACATTGAGTCAACCGAAAATTTACCACTATGGAGTAAATTCCATTTAAACTCATCCACCCCCTCAGACAGCTGAACCGTGGATAGTCTTAATAAAAGATTGTTCCATGATGCAAGTCTAGGTCCAATGAGGCTTCGTCTAAATGACACATTAGGAGGATTAGCTTCCAAAACTTTGGATAATGTATCTCTTTTATGTCTAACAATTGAGTAGAGAGCTGGATATTGATGACGAAGGGAAGTTTGGCCAAGCCATTTATCTTTCCAGAATCTAATCTGCGATCCATCCTTAATATTAAACACACCAAACTAAAAGAAGTGTTTTCTGGACGCCATAAATCCCGCCCAAAAGTGGGAATCTCCGGGTTTCCAAACCACTTGAGACACTGCCTTGGAGCCTACATACTTCCTCCAAAGAATGATTTGACAGATACCATCTTCTGTTAGTAGTTTGAATAACCATTTACCGAGAAGTGTTGTGTTTTTTCTTGCAAATCATGTATGCCCAGTCCACCATATTCTTTCGGTCTGCAAACCACATTCCATCTGGCAAGTCGATATTTAATTTTTCACCATCACCTTGCCAAAAGAATCTTGATCGGAAATAATCTATTTTCTTCAAGACATCTTTTGGTAGTTAAAAAAACGAGATCATATATAGTACCATGTTTGTGAGTACTGAGTTTATGAGAACAAGTCTTCCACCAAGTGATAGTAATTTACCTTTCCAACTATAAAGACGTTTTTGCAATCTTTTCTCAACGAGTTTCCATTCAGCAATCATGAGCCGTCGATAATGAATCGGGATTCCCAGATAATTGATTGGAAATTGTCCCAAGCTACAGCCGAAAAGTTCAGCATATAGATGGGCCTCATTCTCAGCCTCGCCAAAACAATACAAATTACTCTTATGGAATTTGATTTTCAATTCAGAGAGAAGCTCAAATGCTGGTAATATTAGTTTCAGGTTCTTAGCTTTCTCTAGATTGTGTTCCATAAAAAAGATAGTATCATCGGCGTATTGAAGAATAGAAATACCACCATCAACAAGATGTGGAACTAGTCCTTCAATTTGGTCGGCAGCCTTAGCTCTCTCAATCAGGATAGCCAACATGTCAGCCACTATGTTAAATAGTATAGGTGACAGCAGATCCCCTTGTCTCAGCCCTTTTTTGGTCTGGAAGTATTTACTACTGTCATCATTGACATTGATGGCTACACTACTCCCAGTCACAAAAGACTGTATGAGATTACACCACTCCTCTGAAAAACCTTTTATGCGGAGTGTTTGCTGAAGAAAAGACCAATTAACCTTGTCATAAGTCTTCTCAAAGTCAATCTTGAACAATACACCATTCAGTTTTTTTGAGTGTAGTTCATGGATTGTCTCATGAAAGATTACTACACCATCTAGGATGTTTCGTCCTTGCATGAAAGAAGTTTGAGATGGTCGAACAACATGATCAGCTACCGAATTCAGTCTAATAGTAGAAACTTTTATAAATATTTTAAAAATAACGTTAAGAAGGCAGATTGGTCGATACTGTTGTATACGTTCCGCATTATTAACCTTAGGTAGCAAAATTATGTTGCCAAAATTTAGTCTAAAAATTTCTAGCTGATCAACATGCAGAGAAGAGAAGAGAAGCATCAGATCATCTCTAATGACTTCCTAGAACTATTGATAAAATTCTACTGAAAATCCATCAAGGCCTGGTGCTTTGTTATGTTTCATTTGAAAAACAGCTCTCTTGACCTCCTCCTCGGTGTAAGGGGCGGTTAAAAAGTTATTTCTCAACCGAAACCTGAGAGATATCCCCTGTTTGCGACTCATCCAACTCGAAAGAGTTTTTTGACGGTGCCCCAAACAAGTCCCTGTAATAACTAGTAATATAAGCCTTTAGTTGTTCCTGGCACTCAATTGTATCTTCATCCTGAATTAAAGAGTAAATAAGTGTCTTCTTATGCTTGTCATTGGCAACTGCATGGAAGTATCTTGTATTCGCATCTCCTTCAAGGACAAATTTTGCCTTAGAGCGTTGGTACCATTTGAGTTCCTCCTTATGAAGTAGTCTGGCAATTTCCGCATTTGATAGGTTTTTTAGCTCAATATCTTGTGCAGATAATAGCCTAACTTCCACGGAAGCCTCTAAATCATTAATGATTGTTGAAAGGAGTATTTTCTCCTTTTTAAGGATTCCGGCAGTATGTCTGGCCTAACCACGAAGGAACTTGCGTAGGACACACATTTTGTTGTTCCATCGTTGTATGGGTGTTGCAGCACTAACCGGTCTTTCCCAAAAAGCTTTCACCAAATCATGGAACCCATCACGTTCCATCCATCCAAGTTCAAATTTAAACTTATGTTTGAATTGACGTAATGGTGTTCTCACAGATAAAAGTAATGGAGCGTGGTCCGATAAAGCCTCAATACGTTCTAGAGCGCTAACAGTTACCATAGGGAATTTATCTTTCCAATCGGTATCCATAAGCACTATGTCCAGTTTTTCATATGTAGGCTCCGTAAGACTGTTAGCCTAAGTGAACTGTCTCCCAAGCATTGTAACCTCTCTTAAGTCCAAGCTGTCAATGATGGCATTAAACATGAAAGGCCAATGCTCATCATACCGTCCCCGACTTTTCTCATGAGGGAATCTCAGCAAGTTAAAATCACCACCTATAGAAATATGATACGGATTGTCCTTAGCTAGATTGACCAACCCACGCAAAAAATCAGCCTTAAAAACATCCTGGACAGCCCCGTACACAGCAACTAGAGACCATGTAAAATTATCAGCTTTGTTACGGATATGGATTTTAATAAAAAAATCTCCAGCCGAACTAACTAAAACTTCCATAGTCTCATCTCTAACGCCTAGCAGAATTCCCCCAGATCTACCTCGCGGTGGCCGCGAAACCCACGTAAAGTCTACTCCACCAAAAAGACGATTGAGTAAGGCTTGTGAAAAATCACGTCTACCAGTTTCAGAAATACCCAAAAAATCCAACTTATAATCTCTCACACAATCAGCATAAAACAAATATTTAGCCAAGTCACGAAGACCTGTGCTATTTGAGAACATGCCATTCATTGAGAAACAATAGGAGATTTGGATACACGAGACCTCTTGCGAGTTTTTTGGATCTTTGATTTTCGACCAGAAGCTTTCAGCTCATATAATGAACCTAGCCCAGTCTCGTCAAAAGCCACCTCTAACACTTCACCAACTAAGTGAGACAGGAGTTGACCATCTACTGTGGCATGCAACTCCTCCTCTTCTATTGGTAAAGTGTCAAGAAGAACAAAAAAATTTAGGAGTAACCGTTAAACGGTCAACCTCCATATGTCTCAAAGCAGAACAAGAAAAATTAACTTCCTTAACAGATCTACCCATACGAATACCAACATTGGCTAGCCTATCAACAATAACAGGAGTAGAAAACGTATTGAAAGATTTCGACGAACTCAAAGTACCCTGAGAATCGAGATTTAATTTTGCCTTTCGCCTCATAGCCTTGACCAATGTGTCCTCATCCGTGGTAGATGTGCCAAGAGCATCAATGCCATGACGAAGACTCCTCCGTGCCGATGTACATGGGAGAGAACCCGACCCCGCCTGGGTCAGGTTTCCCCCAATGGTCTGCTCCGCCTAGGCCTCGACCAGGCCACGTCCGGGAGAAGACTCGACCCCGCCTGGGCCAGGTCCCCCCAGGCGACCACCCAACCTGGGCGTCGCCACCACCTTCATCTGGGGGAGAGCCCGACCCCTCCTGGGCCAGGTTCTCCCTATCGCCGGTCGCGCCAAGTCCCACGTCCAAGGGCGCCTTAGCAGCACCCGCCAACACCCCAGACGCCACCGCGGAACCGACCAGCCCCTCCTGGGTAAGTCCACCCACCACCTCAGCAGAGACCACCTCCATCAGAACTGGCCCCTCCACATGGGGCCGAGGAATAGTACGGCCCATCATATTAGGTCGACCGCGAGAAGGAGAAGGTGACTCCCCAGCAGAACCATTCGCCACCTTGAGAGCCGCATGCAACTGAGACGGAGTGACACGTGGAGAAGCACTAGCCGGAGTGATATGTGGAGAAGCACTAGCAGCGCGGCCAGCATGAAGTGGGGAATCAAGCGGAAGGGCGTCAAGTAGTTCCTTTCCATGCTTTGTAACAAGAGAAGCGTTGAAAGGAGTCACAACATACACCTGCACGGGAACCTGTATCGACAAAGACAGAGCTGAGTTCCCGGGTCCAACCACCTGGCCAGAAGACCCACCCATAGCAGGAGTCAAAGACGGCTCAGATATATCCATAGCATCATCACCCGAGTTCCCATTACCACCAGCATCCGGATCACCCTGATTCCTTTTCCACAGATATGGTGAGAAGTCAGGACCAGGCACATAACTCTCCGGCTCCAACCGAAAACGAAGCTCATACCCTTTTAATTTAACCACAGCGTTAGAGGTGAGGTAAAAAGCCCCGAGCATCCTGCTTCTTATTGAACATAGTAATATCAAACATGCCGACCAGAATGCGAACAACACCCCTCCTCCTCAGGGAGAGCAAGTCCACATCAATAGTAGTGCCCATCAAAGAACCCACCGCCCACAAACCAAGGAAAGTGCGTAAGGAATGCGGAACCCCCTCCACATGCAACCAGAACTGATGTAAATCACACTTATGTGGCACCTCCTGCAGTTTGTATGTGGACACAGACAACTGGGTCTTGCTCCGAGGAAAAGAAAACTGGCTACCATCCACCCTGTTAAGGTCTGCAAAGGATGGAAAACTGACCAAGAACTCGTTCTCCCCATGCGCAAGAGCCTCCCACTTCCACTGGGCCTTAACCTGGCACCTCCTGGCAATCTGTTTTACAATCACATCCGCATAGACCACATCACCACTCACTTGTACCAAAGAAATAGGGGTCTTGCTAGCCCCCAAACCCTCACGTACCACACTATCGGGAATCTGAGAAAATAAAGTCTTGTCATGACCTATGCCTGCCATATAAGCAGTGTGTCGTGGCTGCTTGAGCACCGGACATTTCAGAGTGAGGTGAGACGAAACATCACAAATATAACAATAATGGGTAACCTTGCAGTCCTTAGACGCATGAGAGTCAACCGCACACTTCCAATACCTGATCGCCTTCTTATTCTTCTTTGTCACAGGCGCAACACCCAACCCATCCGTATTTGCTTCAGTTGCACATGCCACAACCCCATGTTGCATCTGCTGGCCCTGTGTATCAACAGAGAACTGAGACGGATCATCATAAGACGGGTGAGCGTATGGCTGCTGAAGCACAAACTGTTGTTGTCCCATCATCTGCGGAGGATGTGTCAGCTGTGTCACATGCGATCCCGCAAGCTGCTGCGGAATTCCTTGCGAGGTCTTATTCTTCTTCTTCCTCTTGGGAACCATAGCCCCAGTCGGGCCGACCCCCGCAGCAAACTGTTGCAACGGCTGTCCAGATTGCACCAGGGGAGGAGGGGTGAAAGCACCACCCAGTCCGCCCCCGGGGAAGGCAGCAAGCGGCGGCCCGGGGAAGTGTTGGTGAGGGCCCTGGTATGGCGGCTGCAGAGGCTGAAATAGCGCGGCCTGGGATGCCGCCAAGTACGCGACAGGAGGCGGGAACTGGACCCCAGGAGGGAACCCTGGCAGCACCCCGAACGGCGCAGCCGCAGCAGGCGGCGGCCCCCGCACCGGCGCAGCGGGGCCGACCTGCGGTCCCCTAGGCATTGGAGCAGCGGCCCCTTGAGGACACGTCGGCGGAGCAGCAGTCACCGGCGGCGCAGCAGCGGTCATCAGCGGACCCCGAGGCGACTGCGAAGCGGTAGGACCGCGAGGCAGCGATCCCTGGCCGTTCCTAGCCATGATCGGAGAAGGCGAGCAAAGGACGTCCGCGAAGGACCGGCCAGGAAACAAGGAACCTGCCGCCGGAGAAGAGACCGATCTTGGATAGGTGTTGAGGTTCGGCGACGGAGACAGCAGTGATGACCACACGAAGCGAGAGGGAGCCCTAAACCACGCCGATCGTAACCTTAACGCGATCGCGGTCCAGGAGAACTCGGTCTCAGACTCCTTCTCGGTCAAACCCGCAGTCAGAGTAGGCCCGGCCACCACATCATCAACCGAGTCCACGTCAGCCCTTGGGAGACTCGGTTCCATGCGCTCGAACGCCTCCGAGATCCGCCGGCCCAACAACGGCGGTGCCGATACTCTCCACGGAGGGAGCGGACCACGCCAGGGCCTCACCCGCACCCCTCGTTGCTGAAGAGTCGGTAAAGATGACCTCGTCCTATTCAGAACCACCGTCGGCGAAGCCACCACCGGTGGTGATGGATAAGCCGCCGACACCTTCTCCTAGAAGCGAGACTCCGCCGTGGGGAACCCTATCTCCTCCCAGAATTGCTTCTTCCGCTCCTCATCAGATTTCCGACGCCGACGAGACACAGTGGTCCACCCTAGCCTGCCATCCTCGTCCTCGAGCCCCTCCAGAGCCACCCGAGCCACCAGAGAATCATCTCCCTCAGACTCAACATCGGATCCAAGGCATTGGAACCTCGAACCAGACCCCCCTGCGGCCGGCGGTGGCGAGGAGTGATTGGCCGGCGTGAGCTGTCCCGGGGCGAGCGTGAGCCTGCGCCGCCGCCTCATTTCCGCCTCGAGTTGTCCCGGGCCGGATGATAACTAGCTCAAAGAAGATCTATATATCTATATGATCTCTCTGTTTCTTGGCTCCTCCCACACATCCCCATCTGTTTCCTACGTCCTTGTGCCATCCATCAGATCAAGGGATGTCTAGGAAGTGCTCAAGTTGTGGAACCAATGACCACAACTCCAGGACGTGCAGTGGCCACAGAGGCATGGAGAACTGCACCAGCGGTGGCAATTCAGGTTGTAGTGGCCTCAGGCTGTTTGGGGTGCAGGTCCAGGTAGGCTCATCCAGTCTCCTCTCCGAAGAAGTGCCTCAGCATGGAGTGCTTGTTCACCGGCAGCCTACTATGGAGCTGCTTCTGTGTTGAGCACATCGCCTTCCGTGTCGCCGCCGCAGTCTTCGCTTGTCTCCGTAGAGGAGAGCACCGAGCGATTCCCCGGTGGATACCTGTCCGATGGCCTCATAGCCAGAGCTCATGAAAGGAAGAAAGGTGGGCGTGAAATGAAATCCGCGTCGTTCTTGCACAACTGTTTAGATGCACTTATAATACCACTTGTGGTTTCGAGTTTGCTTCAAATAATTATTACTAGTACCTCTGTTCCTATTAAATATAAGATGTTCTGGTAGGCTATTTTAGCCTACTGGAGGTAGTAATATTTAAATTCTTGAATAAACAATCCACCCTGAGAGAAGTTCAGCGTTCCAAGAAGTTTATATGTTCTTATGTTGCTTCCGAATAAACCGTCTCAGGAGTTCCATGGACAGAGGAAGAGCACCGGATGTTCCTCGCTGGCCTCGAAAAACTCGGGAAGGCGACTGGCGGGTTCGTCATGTCACGGACTCCAACGCAGGTGGCCAGCCATGCACAGAAGTACTTCCTGAGGCAGAGTAGCCTCACACAGAAGAAGAGGAGATCCAGCCTCTTTGATGTGGTAACTGACCTGGACCTGGGTGTTTTTTCAGATGGTCTCGTTTTGCATCCTTTGAAAACCCACTGCCATGTGTAAACTCTGCAGGCTGAAGGTGCCAAGAAATCTATGATAGCAAGGACAACATCTCTACCAGAACTAGAGTCCCCAAGGTTGTTGATCGGCGCCGATTCCACCAAGGAGGAGGTTGTTCGACCGTCTCTATGCCTCAACTTATTGAGCAGTGCAGCGACATGTAGTGATGGTGTTGCCTCACAGCGCCCTTGCTCCTCCCTAAACTTGATGGCTAAGCCTTAGGTGCACCTTCATATGGCTGACCTAGAGCTAAAGATGTCGACATCCCGGTTATCTGACCGAGCTGGTCCGTCGATGAGCACGCCCTTTTTTGGGACAATCAGGGTTACCTAATCAGGGGTATTCAGTGCTGATGGGATGGAGGAGGGGTTCAGGCTCTGCAGCTTTATGTTGGCACACAAGGCATGCCAAAGTTGTTGAATAGAATAGTTTTGATACTTCAATAATCAAAATCGTTACAATTATAAGAGAATATAAAGAGGGGTTTAGGCCCTGGCCGAGTCGGTGCCCTAGCCGAGTCGGTTTAGAGTCCTAAACTTGGCACACAAGTTGATTGTCTAACATCCCCCCACAGTCACAACAGGAGGCTCGACGACGTTGAGACTGAATCAAATATCGGTGAGAATGGTGTAGTAGCTAGCCCCTTGGTGAAGATGTAAATTGAGCCATAATAGGAACATGAAGAACACAAACTTGTCCAAGAACCACCTTCCCTCGAACAAAATGAATGTCTATCTCAATGTGTTTAGTTCGCCGATGTTGCACTGGATTTCCGGACAGATAAACAGCTGAGATGTTGTCATAATAAACAATAGTCGCTTGTTGAAGAGGTCGATGGAGCTCCGTGAGAAGATGGCGTAGCCAGACCGTTTCAACAACGGCATGTGCCATGGCGCGATACTCAGCCTTAGCAGACGAGCCAACCCAGTCTGCATCAAAGTAAGCTGTGGATCGTCGAGTATCTAGACAACCAGCCTAGTCTACATCAGAGTAAGTTGTCAAAGAATTTGGTGAAGAAGAGTTTATATGTAAGCCATGGTTGAGGGTGCATTTTATGTAACGAAGAACACGTTTGACATGATTATAGTGAGGGATACGAGGATCATGCATATAGAGAGAAGCTTGTTGGACAGCAAAAGAAATTTCAGGACGAGTAATTGTTAGGTATTGGAGAGCACCAGTGAGACTACGGTATAGAGTAGGATCAGAAAAAGGTTCGTCGGCACAAAAAAGTTTAGAAGACGTATCAACAGGGGTGCGAGAAGACTGACAATCGGTCGTACCAGCACGGTTAAGCAAATCAATAACATATTGACGCTGAGAGAGAAAAAGTCCAGATGTGTCACGGTGAACAGCAATGCCCAGAAAATGATGAAGAGAACCAAGATCAGTCATGGAGAATTCGTTGCGAAGAAGGAACAAAAACATGATCTAGGAAAGATTGAGAGGAGGCAGTAAGAACAATGTCATCAACATAAAGAAGGATGTAGGCAACATTAAAGTTTTGATGATAGATAAAGAGAGAAGTGTCGGAAAGAGATGCAGTAAACCCGATAGTTTGAATGAATGTAGAAAAACATTGAAACCAGACATGGAGAGCTTGTTTGAGGACATAGAGAGATTTTTGAAGGAGACACACATGATCGGGGTAGGAAGAATTTTCAAAACCAAAAGTTTGTTGGCAGTAGATAGTTTCATTAAGAGAACCATGAAGAAAAGCATTTTTTACATCTAATTGGTGAATAGTCTAGGAGGAAGAGACAACTAAACTGAGAACAATATCCACGACATACCCAACGAGCCTTATAGCGAGCAAGACTACCATCGGAGTGAAATTTTTAGCGAAAGACCCATTTGCTAGAGGCTATGTTGGAGTTGGATGGGCGAGGCAGAAGAGTCCAAGTATTATTTTCAATAAGAGCATTAAATTGAGCTTGCATGGCGGCGGCCCAATTGGAATCAAGAAGAGCACATTTGTAGGTTTTAGGGAGAGGAGATATAGCCGTGATAGCATGTAGGTTGAGACGTTGAGCAAGAAGGAGGGAACTAGATTTTGCACGAGTACGCATGGTATGATCATTGAGTGGTGCATGTATAAGTATGGCGTGCGAAGGTAGTGGTTTAGGAGGGGGAAGGCGAGGCGTCAAGCACAGTGGAAGAGACCGACGCCGGGGTTGGTGGTTCGGATGTGGCAGGGGAGAGGGTTGATGCAGGGATGGTAGCGGTGATGGAGGATCAGTGGCAGGGTTTCCTGCAGCGGCAGGATTTTGGACTGTTTTTGCTGCCGCGGTAGGATCGGTGGCAGAAATTTCAGGAGACATAAAATATGGAAAACGCACTGTAGAGGATGGCTGGATAGGTACAGGAGTAGAGGAGTCAAGACGCTGAGAAAAAGGAAAAATATTTTTTGAAAAAGTGACATGATGAGAAATATGAACGTGACCCGAAACGAGATCGAGACAACGATAGCCTTTGTGCTCGTCTAAAAAACCGAGATGGATGCAGGGAAGAGATCTAGAAGAAAGTTGATTGGGGGTCGTAGCAGAAGAATTGGGAAAGCAAAGACAGCCAAAAACATGAATGTCGGCATAATTAGGGCGAGTTAAAAATAGAGAATAGAAGGGTGTATTGTTGAAATTTGCTTTTAATGGTCGAATATTAAGGAGAAAAGTAGCCATGCGAAGTGCTTCGGCCCAGAATTTTGGAGGCATGGAGGCGTGGAGGAGAAGAGTTCTAAGGAAAAGAACATTCAGCTTTTCCATTTTGAGGAGATGTGTAGGGACAAGAAAAACGAAGGAGAATACCGTGATGGAGGAAAAAAGTTTCTGTTTTTTTAGTTATCAAATTCGTTACCGTTATCACTGAATAAAACGTATGGGGAGAAAGAAGTGTGTTGAGACATGACGTTGAAAATTTAGAAAAAGAGAATGCATGTCAGATTTGTTGCACAAGGGAAAGGTACAAACATAATGAGTGAAATCATCTAAAATAACAAGATAATACTTATAAGCTGAAATACTCTCGACAAAAGACGTCCATAAATCACAGTGTAGAAGTTCAAATAGAAAGGTACTAGTAGAGGTAGAAGAAATAAAGGCTGGATGAACATGTTTCCCTAATTGACAAAACTCGCACAACGAAGAATTATGGGTATCTCTATGACAAGGAATTGAAAATTCACTAAGGATGGATGATAAAGAAGCACTATGGAGATGGCCGAGACGTGCCAAAGATCAACAGAAGCCACCATGGATGTTGGATCCGCAGCGGCCGGGTACCATGGAGAGAGTATAAATCATCGGAGCTATTGAAGCATGGCGATCTCGGTCTTGGTCCGGTAATCCTTCACAGATAAACTAAGAGGGTCAAATTCAAGGGAGACAAGATTATCACAAGTGAATTGACGAACAAAAATAAGATTTTTCATAAGAGAGGGAGCAACAAGAACATCACGAAGAAGAAGTGGTTTCGAGGTGGAAGAAATTTGAGCTTGTCCAACACAATGAATAGGAATAGAGGAACCATTGCCAAGAATAACTGAAGAAAAAGGAGAAGTGGTGCAGGAAGACAACAAATTACTTGAGGCAGACATATGACTAGAAGCACCAGAATAAAAAATCTAATCCATACCTAAGTTTCCTTATGCCGCAAAGTTGTTCATGGCCTGTAAAAAGGCAGGTTGATCCTAGCTTGGAGTTGAGGGAGAAGGCAGCGTGGGCAGCAACGCCGGCTGCTGAAGTAGTTGAGGCGGTGCTGGGTAGAAGCTCCCATCGGCATATGCAAGAGTGCCATAGGAGGGGCCGTAGGGGGCACCGTATGGCGCGTAGATCGGAGCTGCATGATAGGCGTGTTGAGGCGCACACTGGAGCATGGGACCAGGTGCACCGTGTGAGGGCGAACACCGGGCTGCCAGGCGCCGCCATAGGCAGAAGGGGCGCTGATCGGAGACGGGGCGGCCCAAGGCATAGGCCAGGCCTGCACAAGACCAGTCCAGGGGTCATGTTGAGGGCTCCAGGTTGGAGATACAGGAGGCGCATGGACCGAGGCAGGAGGTTGTAGCACCCCGATAAAACCACTACTAGAAAATCGCGTGTTGTTTTTAATTTGTACATCATCATGATTGCATGCTCATGTCATCATGCCATATTGCATTTGAGCATCTTCATGTCTTCATGCATGGTTTGCCTAAAAGTATCTTTGAAAAGCCTAGTTTTGTTTCTAAATATCCTCCATCTTCATTTCAAATCAAAACCCCGGGCCTTTTTTCCGGATATTTTGTTTTGTCTAAAAATAATTTAGAAAAGGCTTTTAAAGTAAAAATAAATAAATAAAACTATTTTGTCGGACCGGGGAGGCAGCCCAGCCGTTAGGCCAGGCCACCTACTACCCGGCCCATCTAAGAAAAAACCCTAGCCCTAACCGGACCAACCTTGACCAAACCCTAGACCCTCTCCCATGCTCACCCCACCTCACACCCTGCCGCCGCACTTAGTCAACTGCCTCACGCATGCGCGCAACGCACGCCCCGCGCGCTGCACATACACACGAAGCACCGCGGTACATACGCACCTGCACACGGTCACGAGCGAACCGCCCCAGCCTAGCGCTTGTGGTCAACCACGTCCACCAACCCGCCTGGCCCCACCCCGCACCTGGTCCCACCATGATGCGACCCGCTCCTAGCCTCCCCTTCCTCGACGCAAATCCCCCGCCCCCCCGTGACCTCACCTCCTCGCTCCCTTCCTCCCCGTGAGCAGAGCCGCCGCCGTCGGCCTCTCCTTCATCGAGCCCCACCCTTGCCGGTGTTCCTCGCTGTCAAGCCGCGAGGGCCCGCGCTTGACCCCACCACCACCTACCCCATCCTCGTGATCCCCTTCGCTCGATCTCCGCCACCGCCAAGCTCGGCATCATCTGCCGCCAGGTGCTGCGTCGTCTCGCGACCGCGCGACCCCCCTCCTCTGTAAGCTCCTTGCGGCGCCACCAGATCCCCTCGTCGTGGTACCCGCAGCACCACCAACCACCGGCCCCGCCTCCGAGCACGGCCCTGCCTCGCGCTCGCCCGCGTAGCCGACCTTGCTCTCGACCCGCGTCAAGCTCCACCTGGCCCCACCCCTGCGACGGACGGCCCTCCTCTCCGCATACTCCTGACCCGGACGAGCCCGGCCTCGCTCAGACCCCGCGAGCGCCGTGGCCCCAGGACGCTACTGTCGGCCTCCTCGCCACCCACCTCCAAGCTCCGGCCGCCGCGTCCTCGTCATCTCTGCGACTTTTTCCCAGTGCCACCGCTCGCTCCTCGCCTCCATGTTGCATCGTCGTTGATCCCACCCCTTCCTACAGCACACAGCGATAGTCGTCTCTCCGCCGAATCCCATGTCCGGCCTCCGTGAGTGCCCTCACCCGCCCTTCGTGTCATCGGCCTATGCACGCGCTGCGGTTCGCCGTTCCATATCTAGTCCTAGCTAGCCTCGGCCTCCTCAGTGAATGTGTGGTACACCTGTGGTAAGGTGTTGCCGTTTCTACCTGATGTACAGGCCTTCTACCCCTCCTCATGTGCTCTGTTTGTGTGAAGTGTGGTCGTGGATGTGAGATGGTGGTGCCAGGCCTACGCAATTCCGTCTTGTGCTGTTGTGCTGTGTCGTTGCGAACCAAGACCACCGACGCTAATTCGAGTTCATCCGGACAAGATCTTCAACGTGGAACCGAACATCTTCACCTTGGAAACCAAGACCTTCTTCATGCACCGCCAAGACCCCGATCCCGGAGTTCGAAGCCAAGACCGATCCCTCGAGACCCCAAGATCTTCAGAACCCTAATGTGATCCCCTACCCGAGACCCCTATTTTATAAATGAATTACAATTGTTTCATATTAAATTGTACATGCTTGCATACATATTATCGTGCGGTTTGGGTTCGATGGAAATTCATCTAAATTAAATAAGGAGACCATATGCGGGCTTTTGTAGTTTTATATTGACTCCATTTAAAATTGCATAGCGAACCTATGTCATGTTTTGCCTTGTTAATACAACATTTAAATTGCGGATATCTAAACAACTTGAATCATATAATTAATTGTTGGGACCCCGGTTCCGCTTAATATTGCCTAATTGCATCGCACCTTTGCCATATCATACATCATACATGCATCATGCCCGATCTTCTGCCGTAGTATTAAATAGTGTATCCGGTGTTTCTTCTAGTGCTTTGCTTCTTCATGGATTAGGCCGTTGAGTGGATGCGAGTGTCGACCAGATCTCCAGATGAATCTTCGGCTATGTTTTCCAGGCGAGCATTCTCCCCCTTTCTACCTATTTTGCATTTGTAGTCTTTATTTCCTCTTGTTGATCTATTGCTATCCGTGTCGTGATGCTTTAGTGTTCCGTACCAGATATATTCCGTGCAGCCTTTATATTGCCTTGGACACCTCCTATTACCTGTTGTTTAGTAGATAGATGGTCTTGCGAGTCATAGTCCCTTGCTCAGGTGCGATCCCGTCTCGTGAAGTACCACACAGTTGTTGGATTGTTGTCATATGTTTTACGGGGGAGAGGATCATGACTTTAAATACAACTATTACATTGCTGGAAATAGATATAACTAATGCAGAGGCATCGGTGGGCAATAGATGTTATTTGGTTCTTCCACACTCACTTGTGTCCCATAGGCCCCGAGTACTTGATACCTGTTCCTTGACTATTCCCACTATCCACATACGGGAGAGTCTATGAATCCCCCTTAGCCAGAGCTTGATTCATTTCTTATTTCTTGGGGCCACAAACTAGTTTGGGGCTTTATTACTATCATGTACTTATGCTATGCTTTACTGCTCTATTTACGATTGTGCGTGGAGCACCTATGCTGTTTAGGAATTGCGGAGTGTTTTCGCGGTATCGACAAGCCCAATCACACTTTCGGGTTCCCAGTCGTTTACAGCCATTGGCGCAAACCTTGGGTCCATCTCGGAGCCGGCCAACTTCGTTGCGGGTAGCTTAATGGGGGTGGCCCCCTGAAATATTTTATGAATCCTGTGATTGCTTTGTCGTGAAAGCCTCGTTGGGTTTTGATTTGGTTTTTCCGAGGTTGATCGTGTGTGTTGCTATTTTGTGCACCCCTGCAGGGTAAATCTTTCTGAAATCCGTGTCCGTGGTTATGGATGACTTGGAGCACAGTATCTCGATCATAGACAACTATAACTAAAGCAGTACTATAAATTTGACTTAATATGTGACTAGTAATCAGCTTCAACTCCAATGGAATGTAATAAAAGTGCCAACAACTGGTGGAACTGGGGTGCATCGTGCCATTTTATACCTGCCTAGTAAGTATTGCAACTCCAATGGAATGAAATAAAAGTGCCAACAACTGCTAGGTTTGGGATGTCACATGCTAATTGTATCTGACTAGTAAGTAGTGTAACTACAACTGAATGGTTAACTAAAACTGCGCACTACTTATGCTCTCAGGATGATTCATGTTATCTATATCTGACTAGTAAGTGCTTCAACTATAATGGAATGAATAAAACTGCCAACTGTGTGAGTTCCTCGGTTTGACTTCCTTGTTTGGTCTCGAGGGGGAAATGCCAGGATGGATATGTTTGGTGCTAGTATCAGGTGGTTCCAAATAGGTCTTTCTTATCCCTCTCTAATAGCCGATAGTTGAATCGAGTCTCTATAGGTTGTTTAGTGCATGCTTCGCTGCCGCTTCAGCCCACCATACCTATGTAGGCGAGAGACGCCGAATTCTAGCCTCGTCGTGTACTGGCCTCAGTACTGACCGCTCCCTTTTTCCTCTGCCCTTTGTCGACACCCCTTTTTTAGCAGGTATGAGTTCGACGTTGTTAGCAGGGTTACCCTTCCGGCTTGGCCTGGGCAGGATTATGGACACCATTGGTTATTCTTCAGGGCTCTTAGCCCCATTTTCATCTTATCCGTACTCGGATGTTGTATCGTTTTCAAGGTGATTTGGATCTTTGTATTGTATATCTGTATTTTTGACTCATAGGGTCATTGTTGTATATATATGTTTCTGTGGGTTATATCGTGGACTATTGTGTAATGTTATTACTTCGTTTTCCACCCGCACGCAAGTGCCTGGTGGGCATCTTTGAATCGTTTCTATGCGGGTTTGGCGGGAAACGCTAAAACTTGCATAGGGCCGATTCGAGGGTGTTACAAAGTGGTATCAGAGCCCAGCAGTTGCGATACCCCACTGGTCCAGCCTGTAGGATAACCTAGCTAACGGCCGATGTAGAGTGTCAAAACTATTTTGCAAAATCGGTTGGATAGGTCTGATTAGGTCTGATTTTACTCCTTACCCCTATGCTATTCTCCTCTTACCTCTGCGTGTTTTGAATATGCTCTCTTATCCTTTCTTTGAGTCCAGGATTTCTCGTGGTTGGGTTTCCTTCGTACCTTCAGGGTTTCGTTTCCTCTTGTAACGGTGTTGCTACATCCGGTCTTCATGCTATCTGAGAAATTTTTTCTCTGTGTATCTTTCAGTGGATCAAAATCCACTGAAATCATTATTGTATCTTTCGGTGTTTTTCAACGCGACGACCTCATCAACATCAGATCCGATGAAACCCTGCATCACTCCTTTATTTCCGAACCTCGCTTGTCGAGATCTTCAGTCTGAATTCTGAGAGTTGGTTGCATCATTCTTCTATTCATGTACCGAGTAATACTTTGAGTGCGGGATGGAGTCGCGACCATACCACTACTCTTAGCATTCGCTTTGGTACATTGTATGGTGGAACGATGCAATTTACTCCTTCCATGGAAGTTAGGGGTGGCCTTAACTTTAACTTCGTCCTTTGTTTATCCGGAGCATTCTCTCAACGAACATGAGCAACAACCCTTGTTGGTGGTGTCGCCGATTTCAAAACGGAGCAAGACACTTTGTTAGTGGTGTCGCGAGGATCTATATGAAGCGAGAAGATTCAGATCGTCGGCCTTCTTCCTCGTACCATGAGGCGGACCTCGAGGGCGAGATCCATTGTTAGTGGTGTCGAATTGTAGCACCCCGATAAAACCACTACTAGAAAATCGCGTGTTGTTTTTAATTTGTACATCATCATGATCGCATGCTCATGTCATAATGCCACATTGCATTTGAGCATCTTCATGTCTTCATGCATGATTTGCCTAAAACTATCTTTGAAAAGCCTAGTTTTGTTTCTAAATATCCCCCATCTTCATTTCAAATCAAAACCCCGGGCCTTTTTCCCGGATATTTTGTTTTGTCTAAAAATAATTTAGAAAAGGCTTTTAAAGCAAAAATAAATACATAAAACTATTTTGTCGGACCGGGGAGGCAGCCCAGCCATTAGGCCAGGCCACCTACTACCCGGACCATCTAAGAAAAAACCCTAGCCCTAACCGGACCAACCTTGACCAAACCCTAGACCCTCTCCCACACTCACCCCACCTCACACCCTGCCGCCGCACTTAGTCAACTGCCTCACGCCTGCGCGCAACGCACGCCCCGCGCGCTGCACGTACACACGAAGCACCGCGGTAGATACGCACCTGCACACGGTCACGAGCGAACCGCCCCAGCCTAGCGCTTGTGGTCAACCACGTCCACCAACCCGCCTGGCCCCACCCCGCACCTGGTCCCACCACGATGCGACCCGCTCCTGGCCTCCCCTTCCTCGATGCAAATCCCCACCCCGCGACCTCGCCTCCTCGCTCCCTTCCTTCCCGTGAGCAGAGCCACCGCCGCCGGCCTCTCCTTCATCGAGCCCCACCCTTGCCGGTGTTCCTCGCCGTCAAGCCGTGAGGGCCCGCGCTCGACCCCACCGCCACCTACTCCATCCTCGTGATCCCCTTCGCTCGATCCCCGCCGCCACCAAGCTCGGCGTCATCCGCCGCTAGGTGTTGCGCCGTCTCGCGACCACGCGACCCCCTCCTCTGTAAGCCCCTTGCGGCGCCACCGGACCCCCTCGTCGTGGTACCCGCAGCACCACCAACCACCGGCCCCGCCTCCAAGCACGGCCCTGCCTCACACTCGCCCGCGTAGCCGACCTCGCTCTCGACCCATGTCAAGCTCCACCTGGCCCCACCCCTGCGACGGGCGGCCCTCCTCTCCGCATACTCCTAACCCAGACAAGCCTGGCCTCACTTAGACCACACGAGCACCATGGCCCCAGGATGCCGCCCACCTCTATGCTCCGGCCACCGCGTCCTCGTCCTCTCTGCCGCTTTTTCCCAGCGCCACCACTCGCTCCTCGCCTCCCTGTTGCATCGTCGTTGATCCCACCTCTTCCTGCAGCACACAACGACAATCGTCTCTCTGCCAAATCCCATGTCCAGCCTCCGTGAGTGCCCTCTCCCACCCTTCGCGTCATCGACCTATGCACGCGCTGTGGTTCGCCGTTCCATATGCTCGTCGACCAGGCCTAGTCCTAGCTAGCCTCGGCCTCCTCAGTGAATGTGTGCTACACGTGTGGTAAGGTGTTGCCATTTCTACATGATGTACAGGCCTTCTAGCCCTCCTCATGTGCTCTGTTTGTGTGAAGTGTGGTCGTGGATGTGAGATGGTGGTGCCAGGCCTACGCAGTTCCGTCTTGTGCTGTTGTGATGTGACGTTGCGAACCAAAACCACCGACGCTAATTCGAGTTCATCCTGACAAGATCTTCAACGTGGAACCGAACATCTTCACCTTGGAAACCAAGACCTTCTTCATGCACCGCCAAGACCCTGATCCCGGAGTCCGAAGCCAAGACCGATCCCTCGAGACCCCAAGATCTTCAGAACCCTAATGTGATCCCCTACCCGAGACCCCTATTTTATAAATGAATTATAATTGTTACATATTAAATTGTACATGCTTGCATACATATTATCGTGCGGTTTGGGTTAGATGGCAATTCATCTAAATTAAATATGGAGACCATATGCGGGCTTTTGTAGTTTTATATTGACTCCATTTAAAATTGCATAGCGAACCTATGTCATGTTTTGCCTTGTTAATACAACATTTAAATTGCGGATATCTAAACAACTTGAATCATATAATTAATTGTCGAGACCCCGGTTCCGCTTAATATTGCCTAATTGCATCGCACCTTTGCCATATCATACATCATACATGCATCATGCCCGATCTTCTGTCGTAGTATTAAATAGTGTATCCGGTGTTTCTTCTAGTGCTTTGCTTCTTCACGGATTAGGCCGTTGAGTGGATGCGAGTGTTGACCCGATCTCCAGATGAATCTTCGGCTATGTTTTCCAGGCGAGCATTCTCCCCCTTTCTACCTATTTTGCATTTGTAGTCTTTATTTCCTCCTGTTGATCTATTGCTATCCGTGTCGTGATGCTTTAGTGTTCCGTACCAGATATATTCCGTGCAGCCTTTATATTGACTTGGACACCTCCTATTACCTGTTGTTTGGTATATAGATGGTCTTGCGAGTCGTAGTCGCTTGCTCAGGTGCGATCCCGTGTCGTGAAGTACCACACAGTTGTTGGATTGTTGTCATATGCTTTACGGTGGAGAGGATCATGACTTTAAATACAACTATTAAATTGCTGGAAATAGATATAACTAATGCAGAGGCATCAGTGGGCAATAGATGTTATTTGGTTCTTCCACGCTCACTTGTCTCCTGTAGGCCCCGAGTACTTGATACCTGTTCCTTGACTATTCGCACTATCCACATACGGGAGAGTCTATGAATCCCCCTTAGCCAGAGCTTGATTCATTTCTTATTTCTTGGGGCCACAAACTAGTTTGGGGCTTTATTACTATCCTGTACTTATGCTAAGCTTTACTGCTTTATTTACGATTGTGCGTGGAGCACCTGTACTGTTTAGGAATTGCGGAGTGTTTTCGCGGTATCGACAAGCCCAGTCACACTTTCGGGTTCCCAGTCGTTTACAGCCATTGGCGCAAACCTTGGGTCCGTCTCGGAGCCGGCCAACTTCGTTGCGGGTAGCTTAATGGGGTGGCCCCCTGAAATATTTTATGAATCCTGTGATTGCTTTGTCGTGAAAGCCTCGTTGGGTTTTGATTTGGTTTTTCCGAGGTTGATCGTGTGTGTGTTGCTATTTGTGCACCCCTACAGGGTAAATCTTTCTGAAAGCCGTGTCCGTGGTTATGGATGACTTGGAGCACAGTATCTCGATCATAGACAACTATAACTAAAGCAGTACTATAAATTTGACTTAATATGTGACTAGTAATCAGCTTCAACTCCAACAGAATGTAATAAAAGTGCCAACAACTGGTGGAACTGGGGTGCATCGTGCCATTTTATACCTGCCTAGTAAGTATTGCAACTCCAATGGAATGAAATAAAAGTGCCAACAACTGCTGGGTTTGGGATGTCACATGCTAATTGTATCTGACTAGTAAGTAGTGTAACTACAACTGAATGGTTAACTAAAACTGCACACTACTTATGCTCTCAGGATGATTCATGTTATCTATATCTTACTAGTAAGTGCTTCAACTATAATGGAATGAATAAAACTGCCAACTGTGTGAGTTCCTCGGTTTGACTTCCTCGTTTGGTCTCGAGGGGGAAATGCCAGGATGGGTATGTTTGGTGCTAGTATCAGGTGGTTCCGAATAGGTCTTTCTTATCCCTCTCTAATAGCCGACAGTTGAATCGAGTCTCTATAGGTTGTTTAGTGCATGCTTCGCTGCCGCTTCAGCCCACCATACCTATGTAGGCGAGAGTCGCCGAATTCTAGCCTCGCCGTGTACTGGCCTCAGTACTGACCGCTCCCTTTTTCCTCTGCCCTTTGTCGGCACCCCTTTTTTAGCAGGTATGAGTTCGACGTTGTTAGCAGGGTTACCCTTCCGGCTTGGCCTGGGCAGGGTTATGGATGCCATTGGTTATTCTTCAGGGCTCTTAGCCCCATTTTCATCTTATCCGTACTCGGATGTTGTATCGTTTTCAAGGTGATTTGGATCTTTGTATTGTATATCTGTATTTTTGACTCATAGAGTCATTGTTGTATATATATGTTTCTGTGGGTTATATCGTGGACTATTGTGTAATGTTATTACTTCGTTTTCCACCCGCACGCAAGTGCCTAGTGGGCATCTTTGAATCGTTTCTATGCGGGTTTGGCGGGAATCGCTAAAACTTGCATAGGGCCGATTCGAGGGTGTTACAGAGGTGCAGCCGCGGGTGGTGGAGCCGGTGGTGTAGTCGGTAGTCGTGGTGGCCGATAGATAGGCCGGTGCCACGGTAATTAGGGATAGGGCGCCAGCCATGAGGAAGCTGCACTGAAGGTGGCAGTGGAGGCACATGCAGGGCCGACGCAAGAGGTCATGGGATGGCCGCAAAAACCTGGGGGCATGACTCTTTGTTGGTGATGGCGTGATCGGCCCATTGGAGCATGGATCGGACCTCTGCAAAGGAGGGACGGGGCCGCATCATGGGGATGAACGAAGCTTTTTTCTCTAAGCGCTCACCGACGCCGACAAGAAGGACGTTGATGAGTTGCCGATCGTCAATGGGATCCCCAAGTTCTTGGAGCTCATCGACGATGGTTTTGAGGCGCTGACAGTAAACACCCACTAGAGAATCGCCTTGCACGGTGTTGTGAAGTTCCGTGTGAAGCGTGTTGACGCGGGCATCGACGTTGTCTTGAAAAAGTTGGCGAAGGGTCGCCCAAAGAGCGGCGGCGCTAGAGGCCTCACGGAAGACGAGGTTGAATATTTCTATAGACACCCGTTGGTAGATCCATTGGATGATGGTGAGGTCATCCTTGACCTAGCGAGGATCTAATGGCTGGGCGACAGAGTCGGAGGCGACGTGATTGAGGAGATTGTAGCGACCAAGATGAACTTCGAAGAGGTGGCACCAATGGTACTAGTTGTGCTTGAGGAGATCTAAAGTAACAGGAATAAAAGGACTAACATCTGAAATTGTATCGGTATATTGGATTGTGGATGGGATTGAAGGGACTAGGGTTTGGGTGGAGGAAGAAGAATAGGATATCACTGTGGAGGCAACGAGCTTGGAGGCGGCAAGAGCAGCCCGCCACTCGAAGTAGCCGGGTGGCAGCGGGGGTGGGGGGTGGGGTAGGTGGCCACATGCCCTAGATCGTTTAGTCTGATACCATGTTGAATAGAATAGTTTTGATACTTCAATAATCAAAATCGTTACAATTACAAAATAATATAAAGAGGGTCTAGGCTCTGGCCGAGTCGGTGCTCTAGCCGAGTCGGTTTAGAGTCCTAAACTTGGCACACAAGTTGATTGTCTATCAAAAATAGTTGCTTGTTAAGTACGTAGTAGATTTCAAGAGCATGAAGAAGGTGGAAGATGAGATCATAATATTCATTTTCCAGGTGGGCATGACAAGACATGCAAAACCACCACATCTCTGCTCCTAACAACCTTCTTTCTTCTTCAGCAGTATATATATATATATGCAAAATAGCCAGCTACACACATGCGTAGCTGCGCATAGCCTATCCACCGTTGATTCTCTCCAGTTTTGATATAGAGAGCTGATACGTCCAAAACGTATCTACTTTCCCGAACACTTTTGCTATTGTTTCTACTCTAAACTTGTGTGATTTGGATACAACTAACAAAGTCTGACGCTATTTTCAGCAGAATTACCTTGGTGTCTAGTTTTTGTGCAGAAAACCAACTATCAGGAAAAATCTCGGAAAATATGCCAAAAATCCTATTTCACCAGAAGACTCAGGGAGCCAGAAGACGAGATGGAGGAGGGCCACGAGGGGCCCACACCACCTGGCCGTGCGGGCCATCCCAGGCCACGCCTGGGGGTGGTGTGGCTGCCTCGGTCACCCCCTCGGCCTCCCTATTTGCCTATAAGATGTCTCTTGACCTAAAACCCAAGGGGGATTCGACGGGGGGTTCGACGTTTTTCCAAATAGAGTTCCGATGCGCCGCCACCACCAGATTCCGCAATTCAGAACCAGAAACTCCGTTCTGGCACCCTGCTGGGACAGGAAATTGGAGGAGATCATCGCCATCATCATCATCGCTTCTCCATCAACCATCCACGATTCCCCAATCCATGAGTGAGTAATCCCCCGCTGTAGGCTATGGGGATGGTAGGGATTGGATGAGATCGTTCATGTAATGGCATCAGATTATTAGGGCATGGTGCCTAATATCTATTATTAGTGCTTTTTGACTTTGTTGCAACTTGTTATGCTTAATGCTTGTCACTAGGGACCGAGTGCCCTGATTTAAGATCTGAACATGTTATTGATTCATGAGGATATTATTGTTTGTGATCTTACCTGCAAGTTGTATACACATATTATTGTCCAGAACCAAAGGCCCCGAAGTGACAATAATCGGGATAACCAGAGGGGATGGCTTTGATGTGAGGATCACATGTGTTCACAGAGTGTTAATGCTTTGCTCCGGTGCTCTACTAAAAGGAGCACCTTAATTGCCAGTAATTCCCTTGAGGCCCCACTTCAAACGGGCTGGCAGGACAAAAGATGATGTGCAAGTTCTCATTGCGAGCACGTATGACTATATGTGGAACACATGCCTATGATTATTTAGTACTTGGATGCTTTATCTTATTTATCTCCAAATGCCCTATGTCTTGATTGCTATATGAATTGTCCTGTCCATGCAACGCCCGTCCATCCATCCCTATGCCTACCGCGCTTTATGTTGGGGTTCCGCGTATGAAAACAATAAATTTTACTATACGCCCCTGAACCCCTAAAGCTGCCAGGACCTATCTATTAGTAATACAGTAACGGGAGGGGCTTTTCGCGAACTTACCCTTGAAGACCGAAAAGCGTTGTCAACGCTCAGGAGAGCGTGGTTGATGTAGACAAGCCGAAGCCAACCTCAAGGTCGTGATGAAGTCCTTGCGCTCCTTGGCTCCAACGACTTGAGTGCCTCAAGTGCGACACCTCGTGGGGAGTTACACACATACGGTGCCTGACAATGACTCCCTCTTCCCCGATCCAGCAGCAGTTGCGGTAGTAGAGCTCCCGGATCCGAATCCTGCAGCGCGACGGCGCTCCGCGGTGAAGATGTCTCTCGTTCGCGCAGTCCAGACTTGGGACCATAGTCATGAGAGAGAGAGGGGAGAGAGAAAATATCAACTAGAGGTCCTCCCAAAAGTGAGAAGACCTTTATTGATTATTGGTGTATTTAATTTGGCCAAATACCCCCACTATATATAGGGGGGGGAGGTACTACCTCCCTCAAAGTCCCGGGTTGGGACTAAAGGAGAGGAGGGGGAGGGGAGGCTGCCGGCCACCTAGTGGGCCCCGTGCGGGGGGGGGGGGGGGGGGCTAGGCCCAGCCGGCCACCCCTTGCCCCTTCTCCCTCTCTCCTTTCCCCTAATGGGCCCTCTCCCTCCGGGAATTGGCCCATTAAGCCTTTGACCATTTAAATTGATTTTTCTCTTTATTAAATAATTATGAATAAATGATTAAATCAACATTTAACATTCATTCACACATTATTCAATCTCCGTGGCTATGGAACACCTTCCACCTCCACTCCGGACATCCTTCGGACTTACCAAAACCCTTCCGGTTTTCTCTCTACTATTCTTTGGTGATTCCACCTATCCTATAAACAATCTCTAAGCATCATCAAGCCCTTAAGCGTGATACCCCACGGTTCGGGAACACTCCAGACATGGTCAGGACACTCCCGCGCCAATGATCAACAGAGGGACCTGGATGGCGATGTGATCCCTGTGCGTTCCACGAAGATCTTTCGTCGTTTGAACTGGGACAATCGTGTCTTATTCCCTTTGTCTCTCGATACTTGCATTGCCCGAGATCTGATCAATGACATCACCATGTCGTGTTCAATATCGTTACTGAACAATGCTACTTGACTCGTTCCGACAAAGTGATATCCCTGTGATCAAATCAGACGATGCGCAACTATTGGATATAACTTCTCCGAGTGGACCCTTTGAGTATCTTCCCGTCAAATGGACGGACAAATCCTGCTCTTGACATATATTGCCTCTACGGTTTCCTATGAATACCTGAACACACCTTTATAACCACTGTATTACCAAGTGGCGTTTGATGCTTTCTAAGCACTCTCAGGAGACAGTGATTGATATAGCCTCACGGTCTAAGGAATAGTCTACGAGGATCCATTTCTAATCATCATAACTTGAACTTCGTGACATGATCGGGTCACGATGTTTAGGTTGGGTATTGGTTCGTCTTCTCATTCTCGAAATGAGATGACTCCATTTCCAACTGGCATAAATGCCACATGATCAGGAAACATTATCATCTGTTGACCAATGAACTAGTGACTAGAGTTTCACTAGGAACCCCTGGTTGTTTATATATCACACGTGTATTGATGTTTCCACTCAATACAGTTATAGCATCATATAAAACTTAATCATAAACTATATGAAATATGATAATAGTCCTTACTACTATTTGTCTCTAGGGCATATTTCCAACAGTCTCCCACTTGCACTAGAGTACAAATACACTAGCTGCATTTGTTCTCAATCTTTGGCACCATATATCCGGTACCCTGAACATGCTTGCTCATGGAAGAGGTTGAGTCTTGGGTCTATACTTTATAGCCCCAAATCCTTTGCAACTTACTAATGTCACCTTGATTGACATTAATACTTTATCATCACATGATAACATCTGTGTGTATGCATCGTCGCTATGTGATACATTGCAAATGTATCTATAATTTTTTATGTCCCATGCTTAGTTTTATCCACTTTCTTGTGTTTTGTTCCAACTTTGGAGTACTTTTCATATGATTTCTTGGAATAATCTATTAACAAGAGCCACAGTGTCAGCTGCCTGTTTTCTGCTGTTTTTGGTTCCAGGAAAGTCGGAAAATGAATATTCTCGGAATTGGACGGGACAAAAGCCAAAGTGCCTATTTTTCCGGAAGTCATCAGATGCGAGAATACGAGACGGAGAGGGGCCAGAGGCCGGCCACACCACCTGGTCGTGCGGCCAGGCTTGATATTGTTTTGGCTTTATGCTTAGTATTCTTTGTTGTAGCATGACTTGTTATAAACAATTGATATTGCTTAATGTGCCTTGGATGAATCATGCGTTGTTTTAGCATATTAAAGCATAGTATAGTGGTATTCTCCTTTGATGCTTTATTTGGGTTGACTTGGCGCATGCTCACACAATGTTATGACTATCTCAAGTCACCATAGCCTTTATGATCCTTTAGTTTTCAACTTGTAGTATCACTTTATGCTTTGATCAATGATGTTTTGTCGCTCTGCATGATTATGGCCATTATTGCTCTCTTAGTTTGTCGCTCCCAGTCTTTTGCTAGCCTCCACAACAAAGTATGAGTTCCACTCATGCATCCAACTCCCTAAACCAAGTTATTCCAAAGAGTCCACCATACCTACCTACTAGCTTATGCTATTCCAAGTATATTCATGCTTTTGCTTACCTTCCAAATTAAAATTGTTATGAGAAAACTAGTGATTAAAGCTCTCACGAACTTGATGGTACACTTTACTTTTCTTGCCCTTAATAAACTTGAACCATTGTGTCGTCTATGTTGTATATGCTTGCACTTATTTGTTGGGAATTAGCAGAACCATGCTTTCATGGGGAATGCTTTCAACATTGCACTTGGTACTTGTACCTAGTTGATATCATGCTCTTTTGTATATGGATGTCGTCGGTGTGAAATGAAAGGGGAGCTTGTAAGTCCATGGAGTTATGTACATGTGTTAGAGAAACGCCTGGGCCGCTGGTCTAATCCATGCTGACATGGTGGAAACCTACAGCGTAACAATAATGAGCTGTCTATGAAGCATTCTTCTTATAAAAAAGAGTCCTATATTGAGAAAAAAGAGAAAAGAGAAAAAAGAAAAAAAATGAGATTATGAAAAGAGCAAAGAGAGAAAAAAGCAACATATTCCCATGGTAAATAAGAAGATTGCTGAGATGCTCGTTGTCTGCTTGCCTTGTCATTTTGATATGGGTATTCTTCCGTATCATCAGGCAAGGGGTACCCCATTGGCGGTTTTCTATGATACACATGTACTTACAATGACAAGAACTTACTGGTGACTAAAATTGAGTAGCATGAGGAGCGGCCCTCGTATACAAGGGACATGAGATTTCTAACTTATACTTTGTCAAGCATGTACACCATAGTTTGTTCACTTTAACCTTAATCACTTCAAGATGCTTATGATAGGGGCAATGAGAGCTGAAAGCTATAAGTACCATAATTTTTGGAAACTCTTTATGAGACTTGAATCCCTACTTCCTTTTATAAAAGGCTTTTCTTCCACCATTATATTGTGTCTCCACCTTCTATCTTTATGCACCTACTTTGAGAGCATAGTGGCCATTCTTAGTTCTATGTGCATTGTCCCAAGACTAGTTGATTGATGCATAACTTGATATTGCTTGTTTTAAACTATTTGTATCTAGTCACTCTTATGAACTTTGAAGGTGTCCTATGCATTTATATTTGCTACTCTATGAGGGACAAGCTGAATACTATTATGCTATGTTTTGTTTATGTGATACAAACAAACGTCTTGCAAAGCATTGTTATTCATGAATCTTTTGTTTGTGACTTTTCATGTTGCTTCATAGTTTCTTTGCTTATTGCTAGAACTTTGTCTTTCATGTTATGATTGAAGTACTATGATCCCAGCTTTGAGTGTTTTGCAAATACTTTGATCAAGTCTTTGATGGTGCATGTCACCTCAAAAATTATTCTTTCTTTTTATCACTTACCTACTCGAGGACGAGCAGGAGTTAAGCTTGGGGATGTTGATACATTGCAAATGTATCTATAATTTTTGATGTCCCATGCTTAGTTTTATCCACTTTCTTGTGTTTTGTTCCAACTTTGGAGTTCTTTTCATATGATTTCTTGGACTAACCTATTAACAAGAGCCACAGTGCCAGCTGCCTGTTTTCTGCTATTTTTGGTTCCAGGAAAGTTAGAAAATGAATATTCTCGGAATTGGACGGGACAAAAGCCAAAGTGCCTATTTTTCTGGAAGTCATCAGATGCCAGAATACGAGACGGAGAGGGGCCAGAGGCCGGCCACACCACCTGGCCACGCGGCCAGGCTTGGCCCGCGCCAGGGGTGGTGTGGTGGCCCCTGGCACCCCCTCGGTCTCCCCTTCCGACTATAAGATGCCCTCAGGACGTAAACCCTAAGTACCCGATCAAAAATCCACGAAAGAGTCTGTAGCCGCCATCATCTCCATCCCTAGATCGGGTGGGATCTGAAGCTCTTCCCGGCACCTTGCCGGAGAGGGGAATTCACCCTGGAGGCCTTCTTCATCACCATGCAATCCTCCGGTGTGATGCGTGAGTAGTTCATCCTTGGACTATGGATCCATGTAGTAGCTAGATGGCTGGTTCTCCTCCTTTGTGCTTTCATGTCTAGATCTTGTGAGCTCCGTTCATGAACAAGATCATCTATTTGTAATTCTGCATGTTGTGTTTGCGGGGATCCGATGGATATTGAGATGCTATTTCATATTGATTATTGATTCTATCATGTCTTTGTTATTTGTGATCTTGCATGCTTTTCGTTGTTAGTAGCTATCTTGGCCAAGTAGATGCTAGCAACTCCAAGAGTTAGTATTTATGCTCGATAGTGGTTTCATGCCTCTGGTAATCTAGGGAAGTGACAGAAATATCTAAGGTACTAGATGTGCTGTTGCTACTAGGGAGAAAACAACAATCCTTTGTTCATAGAACAATCGTATTGTTTACTTTACACGCAGTTCGTAAAGCAATAATCTGTTGCTTGCAACTTAATACTGGAGGGGGTTCAGATGATAACCTGAAGGTGGATTATTAGTCATAGATGTAGTTGGATGGCGGTCTATGTATAATGTTGTAATGCCCAATCAAGTCTCAAAGGAGTCAAGATGATTAGTATATGCATGTATTTCTTTCTCAATGTTTGTCAATTGCCCCGCTGTAATTTGTTCACCCAGCATGTTATCTATCTAAGGAGAGCCACCTCTAGTGAACTATGGATCCCGGTCCTTGTCTTTTACATTCAATCTATAAACTGTTTACTGCTTTGTGTTTACTTTCTGCAAACTTTTACTTCTTTCCATTCGATACGTTTAATCCTTTGTTTTCCGCAAAACACGGTGAGATTGACAACCTCATCGCAAGTTGGGGACAAAGTTCTGTGGTTGTGTTGTGCAGGTCTCCACGTTGCTACTAGCACTGGTAGTGCACCCTGCCAAAGCTCAGCTAGTAACACCTTTGGGGTGTTTCCTTACTCCTACTGGTTCGATTAAACCTTGGTTTCATACTGAGGGAAACTTGCTGCTGTGCTCATCATACCTTCCTCTTGGGGTTCCCAACAAGCTCTAGATCATCCACGCCCCAGCATTTTTCTGGCGCCATACACAGAGCCATCACTATGGCAGTAGAACGAGGCCTGATTCCAGGAGCCTACAATGACTTTAGATTAACCTCGAGGGCTTTCTCATGGGCACTGTGCCCTGGGACACATCATTCTACGTTAAAAGCGAAATGGCCCCACCATAACATTATACAACACTTTAGATGGTACCCTTATCTATTATTATAAATGTATTCATCGAAACACTAGTGCACTCTATGCAACTTTCAATGTTTTTGTTCACCTCGCTTCCTACTTGACTTTAATCGGTATTTACAGGAGTTTCCAACATATTCCCTTATAACATAACCCTTTATGTTTTAAGATATGTCATCCTTTATGGATTTGGAAAACATGTCTGCAGTTCTCTATTAGACGCTGCAGACAAACTTAGCTCAACATTTTGTGATTCGAACTTGATCACTTTTAAACGTTCCTTATTTGATCATATATTATGTTAAGTTATCATCATGGTTTTCTAAGATAGAACCTATGTCTCAACATAGTGGATGACGATCATCCTTTTCTTTCTTTCAATCATTGATGTCAAACTTAATACTATTCCTAATTTGAGTTATTAAGGACCAGTTCCTTAATTAACTTCTATTCTGAAACCCCTTTCAGAATCCCTTAAGGAATACTACGTAATATCATAATACACGTATTATCAACTTCTACATCTTATAAATCATTATTTATAAGTATTTGCGCTTTCATTCTTAACACAATTAAGAATTACTCCTATGAGCTCCCACTCAAAAATATGTCATTCGCATATTGTTTTAGGAAGACTTTTATAGTTCCCACTCAATTTTATGCAAATTGCATATCTACTCACTATTTTGAACATCTTCAAATCCTTTGATCAAATATCAAATTTGTAGTTTTACTATGAGATACTAATACTTTTACTAGTTTCATATCCACTAGACATTTAGCACACTTGAATCAAATTCATTTGAATTTGTCCAATACTTGACAAATTGTGCTTTTGTCATTCACCCCCTTTTCCACTATGGCTTTGCAGTCATTTGGGAAAATTCAAGTAATCTCTTTTACTTGTGAGATTCAGCAACGAATTGCTTTCCAATCTCAAGGGAATTTTGCTTTTAGGATTTCTCATAATTCTAGTTTACCATTATTTCCTTAGTAGTTCGTAGGTATGTAATATTCCAATAATCATGACAAATGATTCACAAATGTCTCCATACAAGATATGGATTTACATTTTGAATCCTACTTCATGTAGTGAAAACAGTAGCGGGGAAAACACAATGATCCATATCATTGATTCTTTCCTTTTGTGAAGAGAATCGTTCAAGAACATTGTCCATTGCGCTTCTCAACACTCTGATGCAGGGGTTTGAATCCTCATCATGTTTTTCACTATCTTCCATTTGCTCCATAATTGAGAAATATCACTAAAAGTGAGCTTTCTCAATGCACCAAAATCCAAGCAATACGAATTTTTCTTTCCTTTTGGTTTCAGCTATGGATTTCATATTCAAAGTTTCCAATGAATACTCTACAAGGACCTATTCGCTATTGTTTTGGCTATATCGAATAACCCCAAAACTTTCACGAATTCAAATGGTTCACTACATTCTAATTGAGTGTAACTATTTCTTAACTAATGGTCTCTACATCTACATTACAACGATTTATTAGGTGCCTTCTATTCACCCACTTTGATATCTAATATCACATTGTGATGCTTTGCATTTTGACATTCAAAACGCTTTGCATTCCACAGCTTCTTTTATGCCATTCTTATAAAGTTGAATTTCATTACTATTGATCAAATCATAGTAATTAGATTCTCTTTTATCTTTATACCCTTTGTTGATGAAACACTTTGATCAAATCAAATAGTTTCATATTCATGTTTCCTTTGGTAAACCTCTTTACACATTTAAACAATCATTTAATGATAATTACCATTTTCGTTAAAACACAATACATCGAATATGTATTTACTTTTAACAATTCATCAAACACTTTGTATTCAAGTAATACACGGTGTTCAAGTTAATTTGCCGAACTTAGGCATGATTTATATGTGACAAGAAATCGAATGACTTTCACATATTATCACATAACTTTGAATTTAAACAATGGTTTCATTCATTAATGAAATATCATTAATTGGGTATTTTTCAAGGCATTTCAATATTTTACAAATGTTCACGCATTATCAATTAGTTTCAAACAACAAGGATAATTCACAAGTGATCAAACAAGATATGAACATGAATAGAAATCATTCATAAAAGTGGAACAACAGTTTATTACAAACTCATACGAATAACCGTCTCACAAAGTGTGAGACACACTAAAGAAGTTCACAATCTCTTGATTACAATAATCATCCTAAACACGAACTAAATGATAAATGTTGAGGGAGAGTGTCGTCGGCCATCATCATCATGCTCGCCATCAACACGCAACGTCACCTCCTCTCCAGCAAGCACCTCTCGTTCAGAAGGACCTGTTTTCAGCAAAACAGAACAAGTATCAAATATACTTAACACTGCAAATGTGTTTGCAAGATTATAACATTTATAAAACTGTATATCAAATATATACCTTTGTCATTGATGACCTGAGCGACATCGGGTTCAACCAACACATTCCTGAGATGTGTCACGAACCGGTGGAACTCCATTGGTTCCGCGTCGCCCCTCATTACGCAAGTCCTGACTTATGCTTGGTAGCTCGGTGACAGCGACCGCAGCACAACGCCATTTGCAAAAGAGCCTGTCATCCAGCTATCCAGGAAGTATGCAGTCCTTATGTACACATCATGCATGTGCTCCAAGTGGTCGTCCAGTGATGAGTTCTCCTCCATCTTAAGGGAGAGGAAGTCTCCCATCAGCTCATGCTCCCATATGCGTTCTTATTCCACGAAATGTGTCCTAAGCTGTAGCATCACCGAACGAGGATTGACATCCCCCACGAAAGGCCACAGCTCATCCACCATTCCGAAACGCATGGTGACTAAAATGAAGGAGGCCATCTCACGACGGAGATAGCGGTCTTTCGCTGCTCTGGGTCTCTAGGTCAGTAGGCTGATCCAAATCCATCCCATCGAGTATGTAGTTGACCACGTCATTCTCGCTAAGGAGAACATGGAGACGCGCAACCCATATGGAGAAGTTCGATCCATCTAATCTGGGCTTCTCTCCTTGTAACCAATCAATCGTCAACAGGAAAGGTGCCATCTACATTTATAATTGCAAAAGGAATTTAGACTAAGTTTATAATTAAATGAGTTAATAATAACTCCACTCAGAAACACCTATCCCCATAAGGGTTCCTAGTGATAACACGACCCCTATCAGCCACATCTCCCCCGATCATCACGGCCATCAATGTGGGTTCAAGGGTGGACGCTAAACGTCGGTCACATCATTCATGCGACTTGTGCTCGATCTTTCGACCATCTGTGTTCTGAGGCCATGTCTGTACATGCTAGGATCGCCAACTCAACCTTAGTGTATTCGTTGTGCAACATGGCTTACACCCACTGTATGCGAACATAGATATGTCTGACACCCGATCATCATGGCCTTCCTCATACCGAAGAACTTTCTTGGTGGTGCACACTAAGGGGGAACACAATCGTTGGTAATTTTAACAGGGATCATCTTATTAGGCTACCGTCGAGTATCTAATACTAGCACACAATAAGATATACAAACAATAACATTGAATGTAAATGCGATGTGATATGGTCCTTCACGTCGTGATCTCCATCCGTCGTCACCGGGTTTCGGCTCCAGGGTTTCGGCACCATAGACACCAGGGTACCGGTGTCATTCCGGCGTGGTAGACCGTCACCTTCATGACTATCCACTACTACATAACAAAAGGTAATCACTTTACCTTTGCCACAACCATATCACAAAGCAACGCCCCCTGCAAAACAAAGTTAGACGCCTCTACTTTATCTTTGCATGTTTTACGTGGCTAAATGGGCTTTCACACAAGAACCGTTCTTACCTACGAACTTTCAGCACAACACCGATCAAGTAGTTATCTCTACTACACCCCTTTTGGGGCCCTCCGTTGCAAATGGTATACCAACTAATGCAAGAGAAACAGACACCCCCTAAGCCACTTTATACGGTACAAGCCGCATGTCAAACATGGACCAGTCTCACAAATGAACGCGTAAAGTCGGTTGGGGGACGCTTCATCAAGCATTACTATGGTATACACAAGTACATGTGGGAGGGTAACAACTAAAAGATCAACGCCCACCCGCTACATCTCGTGTGTTCTACCCATACTAGCATTACTACACATAGATCTAGCTCTGATACCATTGTAGGGGTTCCGCGTATGAAAACAATAAATTTTACTCTATGCCCCTGAACCCCTGAAGCTGCCAGGACCTATCTATTAGTAATACAGTAATGGGAGGGGCTTTTCGTGAACTTACCCTTGAAGACCGAAAAGCGTTGTCAACGCTCAGGAGAGCGTGGTTGATGTAGACGAGCCGAAGCCGACCTCAAGGTCGTGATGAAGTCCTTGCGCTCCTTGGCTCCAACGACTTGAGTGCCTCAAGTGCGACACCTCGCGGGGAGTTACACACGTCCGGTGCCTGACGATGACTCCCGCTTCCCCAATCCAACAACAGTTGCGGAAGTAGAGCTCCCGGATCCGAATCCCGCAGCGCGACGGCGCTCTGCGGTGACGATGTCTCTCGTTCGCGCAGTCCAGACTTGGGACCACGATCACGAGAGAGAGAGGGAGAGAGAAAATATCAACTGGAGGTCCTCCCAAAAGTGAGAAGACCTTTATTGATTATTGGTGTATTTAATTTGGCCAAATACCCCCACTATATATAGGGGAGGGGAGGTACTACCTCCCTCAAAGTCCCGGGGTGGGACTAAAGGAGAGGAGGGGGAAGGGGAGGCCGACAGCCACCTAGTGGGCCCCGTGCGAGGGGGAGGGGGGCTAGGCCCAGCCGGCCACCCCTTGCCCCTTCTCCCTCTCTCCTTTCCCCTAATGGGCCCTCTCCCTCCAGGAATTGGCCCATTAAGCCTTTGACCATTTAAATTGATTTTTCTCTTTATTAAATAATTATGAATAAATGATTAAATCAACATTTAACATTCATTCACACATTATTCAATCTCCGTGGCTATGGAACACCTTCCACCTCCACTCCGGACATCCTCCGGACTTACCGAAATCCTTCCGGTTTTCTCTCTACTATTCTTCGGTGATTCCACCTATCCTATAAACACTCTCTAAGCATCATCAAGCTTTAAGCTTGATTCCCCACGGTTTGGGAACACTCCAGACATTGTCAAGACACTCCCGCACCAATGATCAACAGAGGGACCTGGATGGCCATGTGACCCTTGTGCGTTCCACGAAGATCTTTCGTCGTTTGAACCGGGACAGTCGTGTCTTATTCCCTTTGTCTCTTGATACTTGCATTGCCCGAGATCTGATCAATGACATCACCATGTCGTGTTCAATCTCGTTACTGAACAATACTACTTCACTCGTTCCGACAAGTGATATCCCTATGATCAAATCACACGCTGCGCAGCTATTGGATATAACTTCTCCGAGTGGGCCCTTTGAGTATCTTCCCGTCACATGGACGGACAAATCCTGCTCTTGACATATATTGCCTCTACGGTTTCCTCCGAATACCTGAACACACCTTTATAACCACTGTATTACCAAGTGGCGTTTGATGCTATCTAAGCACTCTCGGGAGACAGTGATTGATATAGCCTCACGGTCTAAGGAATAGTCTACGAGGATCCATTTCTAATCATCATAACTTGAACTTCGTGACATGATAGGGTCACGATGTTTAGGTTGGGTATTGGTTCATCATCTCATTCTCGGAATGAGATGACTCCATTTCCAACTGGCATAAATGCCACATGATCAGGAAACATGATCATCTATTGACCAATGAACCAGTGACTAGAGTTTCACTGGGAACCCCTGGTTGTTTGTATATCACACGTGTATTGATGTTTCCACTCAATATAGTTATAGAATGATATAAAACTTAATCATAAACTATATGAAATATGATAATAGTCCTTACTACTATTTTTCTCTAGGGTATATTTCCAACACTTTAATCCTACTGTTTACTGCAATTGTTACTACTGTCTTTACTTTTACTACTGCTACTGATAAACTGCTGTGAGCAAGATTGTTTCCAGGTGCATCTGAATTGATAACTCAGTTGTTAAGGCTGATAAATATTTTTTTGGATCCCCTTGTGTTGAATCAATAAATTGGGTTTCACTTCCCTCGAAAATACTGCGATACACCCCCTATACTTGTGGGTCATCAAGACTATTTTCTGGCATCTTTACCAGGGAGCATAGCTCTATTTATCAAGTTCACTTGGAATCACTATTGTTCGCTGCCATCCATTCATCATGGGTAAATCTCGTGATGGAAAAGTTCCTATATTACCATCCACTACAAGGAGAGGTACGGTTCTGAACACCTCTGTTGCTCTTGATTCACCATCTGTGACGAGTAAGGTCCTTACACCACCACATACACATGCTACACATACTACTACTTCTACTGAATCTGATACTTCTGATACTTATGATGCTTCTACTGTGCTTGATAAGAGTGGTTCATTAGGTCCTTTCCTATATGCTACGATTGCTAGATCTATAGCTGGAAATACTAAAACTCCTAATGAAGATACTACTACACCTGTCAGTGCACCTGAGTCTAGAGAGAGCTATGATATTGAAGACGGATATATAGAAATGACTGATGAATTTATTAAAGAATGCCAAAACACTCATGGTAGCAGTGCTATTAAGAGTCTTCTTGAGAAACATACTGTTAGACCTAAATTATCTCCTAATGCTAAGTTTGCCACATCTCCCATAAACATTAAAGATAAAGATTATGATTTCTCTCTTGATTTATCTTACATAACCATTGTTGATAAAGAACCTTTTTGTGGTACTAAAAATGAAAGTGTTGTAGCACATATGACTGAACTTTCTACCATGAGTGGCCTATTTTCTGATGATATTAAGATGCGCACCTACTTTGTTGCTAAAATTTTCCCTTTTTCACTGAAAGGAGAAGCTAAGGCTTGGTTTAATGATTTACCTCCTGGATCTATTGATAGTCCTGATTGCTTGATTAGTACTTTTCTTCAGAAATATTTCCCTCCTAGTGCTAGACATGCCATTTTGTAGGAACTTTTTGATTTCAAACAGGGAGAAAAAGAGATATTGCCTAAATCATGGGCAAGGTTTTGTGCTTTGATTCATGCATAGGCTGGATGTCCATTACCTAAAAATGAGCTCCTTGATATATATTATAATGGACTAACTGAAGAATCTAGGACATACCTGGATAGTTGTGCTGATTGTGTTTTCAGGAAGAGAACTCCCAAAGAAGCCAAGGAATTAATGGCTAAAATAAGCAAGAATTATGATGACTGGACTCCACCTGAGCCAACTACGCCTGAAACAACTACACCTAAGTTAACTTTGCCAGAGCCAACACCAACACCAAAGAAGAGAGGAGTGATTGAACTAAATGATGAAGTGATGAAGGAAGCTAAGAATGTCTTAAGGAGAAGGGTATTAAAGCTGAAGAAGTGAAGAATCTACCTCCTATAGAAGAATTATGTAAGCCAATTTCCCACTCATCCACTATTTAGGTACACTCTCTCCAACATTTTGATGAAGGTGATATTCCTTATTCTAAACCTCTTGATCAATGCTTGGAAGAATTTGATATTTTTATTGTTAAGCAAGATATTTTTAATAAAAGAGTGCAAAATCATTAGACGGAAAACTCTAGAGCTATTATTGAGTTGAAAGGTATTGTGGAAAGAACCTCTAATGATGTTAAAATGCTTGTTAAACATTTCCAAATGGTTCAAGCTCAAATTGATCAGCTTATTAAAGTACAAAAAGATTTGTTAGTGAATGCTGCTAAAGAAAAACATGCTTATGAAATTAGAACTAGAAGTGGTGCTGCCACTCAGGATCCTCTATATCCTGAGGGGCATCCTAAAAGAATTGAGCAGGATTCTCAACAAATCAAAAATAGTGGTACTTCTCCTAAGAAAAGGAAAAAGAAACATAAAACTATTGTAGAGTCTTCTGAACCTGCTAAAGATCCTAATAGTATATCTGTCTCTGATGCTGAAACTGAAATTGCTAATGAGGAAAATGATGCTCCTAATAAATAAAAAGTTGAAGAAGAACCTGAAAGGCACACTAAGAATACTAAGTTCACTAAGGAAGATTTTGTTGCTAATAAACATGGTAGTGAGAGAGAGCCTTGGGTCCAAAAACTAGGCCTTTTCCTGATAAGAAACACAAGTCAAAGGAAGACAAACACTATAATAAGTTTTGTGAGTGGATGAAACCTTTATTTTTGCAAATTTCTTTAACTGATGCTATTAAATTACCCCTTATTCAAAGTATATGAAGGATATTGTCTCTAATAAAAGGAAGATCCCTAATGAGGAAATTTCTACTTTGCTTGCTAATTATTCCTTCAATGGTAAGGTTCCCAAGAAACTTGGAGACCCAGGGATTCCAACTATTCCATGTTCTATTAAAAATAATTATGTTAGAACTCCTTTGTGTGATTTAGGAGCAGGAGTTAGTGTTTAATAATAAAAATATCAACCTGATCAATTTGGAGCATTTGTTCTTTGCTGCTGATCAAATTTATCAACCTGATCAAATTTCCAAATGGTTCAAGCTCAAATATCAACCTGATCTTTGCTGCTGAAATTTGGAGCATTTGTTCTTCGGTATGTGACTCCTCCGCTTGTCCAAGTAGATTTGTGTTTAGTGGATTATATCTTGAGTATTTTGCTACTGTAGGTGACAGGTTATGTGAGCTTGTAAGCTTGTTCAATGCTTAGAAAAATTGTTTTGATGCATGTTTAGGACTCTTACAAGTCCCTATGAGTAGTTCCTTTCATTAGGTATTCACTTTGCAATGACTTGTATGATGGATGCTTAAATTTCAGAATAGAAGAGATGAACAACCACACTTTTGGAGAAGTATTTGAGAGGGATACACCCAGGAGGGCAAGGCCTTCGAGATCAGCTTCTCAATTTAGGCCATCATATAAATAAGATCTTATTGCACCACGATTTGGCAATGAAGGAGATGAGGGAGACGCTCACCCATAAACCTTCCCTTGTTTTACTTTTTTGCAAGATGCAGGGATCCTCGATGATTTCTTACTACTGGTTCAGAGGGTTGGTCTGACCACTTACATGGAAGATGAGAGTGAGCAATATGCCGTGCTCACCAAAACTTTCGTTGAAAGTTTCGTTTTCACCAACACCCCTTATCGGTCAAATGTTTCGTTCAAAATTTATAATATGCCTATTACCATGCCATTGGAAATATTTTGCAGCATTATAGGCATAGGCATGACTGGAACAGTGAAGAAGATCCAACGTCGACCCGCTGATTTGCTGGAGCTCTACCAAAGTGTGACAAATGACGATGACCGCACAACTCAGTGTGGGAAGATAAGGAACATTCAACTCCCAGCTATTAGATATTTTGCTTATTATCTTGCCACTAGCATTCTTGGTAGGGAGAACACTAGTAATATTTCTAATTATCATTTAGCCTTTCTTGCTGCTGCACTTAATAATGATACCAAGTATAATCTGGGTTCTCTCATTGCCCGTCGCTTAGCTGCTAGAGGACCCATTTATGGGGGTATTATTGCCTCACGCATGGTTGCTGCCTTAGAACTTTCTGTTGATCCTAATGACACTATGTTGACACCACAAAGACTTGATCTTGCTGCTATGAAAACACATCATTTTGTTACTACTGACTCTAGTACCGAGAATTTAGTTTACAGGATGTTGTTTATTGACGGACACGAGAGGGAAATTCCATTTCCATAGTCCACTTTGTTCAGTATTTGCAGGATGCCATGGTCGCATTCCAAGGAGGAGGTGGACGAGCAGCTCTGCTTGCTTGGTTTCCACGGGCAGTATCAGGGGGATGTTCCCTCTTACGATTACTCTACACACTACGCTAGGGCGTCCTCAAGTTCATATCAGGATAAAGGCACTTCCTCGCCATATTATGGAGGCACTCCTTCCTGGCCAGCTTGGGATTGATACCCACTTGGGCCAAAAGCCTAAGCTTGGGGGGAGGTACACCGACATCACACTCATCTACATATCATGTTAAGTCGGTACTTCGTATATCCATGTTTTGTTTTCTTTTTAGTCTTCGTTCTTGCTTTATTTCTGCTTTCCAAAACACAAAAGACCAAAAATATTTTCGTTATTTCTCTTTGCTTGCTTATTTATCTCTTTGCCTTGGTTTGCCTCTTCCTTTTAGCTTTTGTCTTAATTATTCGAAAAACCCAAAAATATTTCGCTTTGCTTGATTTTCTTTTTTGTTCTTGCCTTTAAAAATCAGAAACACCAAAAATATTTTTTGTTCTTCTTTGGTTTTGTGAAGTTCGTTGCAGGGTTCAACAGTCCTCAGTGGAGTTTGGGTTCATGTTATTATTCAAGCCACACAAGTGAAGGGAAATAATGAGGATTAATGACAACTTGAGGTGTGGTAAGAGGCTGGTAATGAACTCTATTTGTTTTCATTTTTGTACATATACTCATCATTGTGGGCATGCTTAGTCTGTTCATGTAAGGTGTTTGTTATTTATGGATGCTTAGTAGTTCTTGCTTTCTTATGATTAGCTCCAGCTTGCTAGTAGTTTGTAGCTTGTCATATGAATGTTTGCGTGCATTGTTCTATTTATAACTTGGTATGACATTGTGGTATCCTCCTTTGATTGTTTCATTTGAATCGACTTGGCACATGCTCACGCATACATAAGACTGAAACAATAATATGTTAAGCCTCGATGAATTATTTTGCCTCAGGGTTCTTGAATCACTTTCATGCCATAATTAGTCTTGTTTTGTTGCAAGCATGATTATGACAGTTATTACTCTCTCGTTTGTCGCTCCCTTTCTATTGCTGGCCTCCACTTGCACTGAGTATGAGCTATACTCGTGTTTCCAACTCCCCAAAACCAATATTGCCGAAAGTGTCCACCATACCTACCTATTAGCATCATTTGCTATTCCGTGCATATTTAGTATGCCTTGTTTTCTTCCGAATAAAATGTTTGCTTGTTATGAGAAAGTTAGTTAGTAAAGTCTCATGAACTTGATGGCACACTTTATTTCTTGCACTTAATAAACCTGAACTATTGTGACTGTCCATGAAAGTTATATGCTTGCAAATTATAGGCTGGGGATTAGCAGAACCGTGCTGTCACGGGGAACGCTTTCAACACCTGTAAATATATGCCGAGTTCATATCATGATCTTTTGTTTACAGATGTCGTCGGTGTGAAATAAAATGGGAGCTTGTAAGTCCATAGAGTTATGTATGTGTGTTAGAGAAATGCCTGGGCCGCTGGTTTAATCCATGCCTAATCTTGGTGGAAACCTGTAGCATAACCATAACGAGCAATCTATGAAGAATTCTTCTTATAAAAAAGAGAGATAGAGATTGAGAAAAATAAAAAAAAAAGATGAGAAAATAGGAAAGAGAGAAAAAAGCACCATTTTCCCATGGTAAATAAGAAGATTGCTGAGATGCTCATTGTCTGCTTGCCTTGTCATTTTGATATGGGGATTCTTCCGTATTATCGGGCAAGGGGTATCCCATTGGCGGTTCTCTATGATACGCATGTATTTACTATGACAAGAACTTACCGGCAACTAAAGTTGAGTAGCATGAGGAGCGGCCCTCGTACTCAAGGGACATGAGATTTCCAGTTTATGGTCTGTCAAGCATATAACTCGTATTGGACCTCACTTTCACCTTAACCATTTAAAGATGCTTATGATAGGGGCAATGAGAGCTCAAAGCTAATGAGTACCATACTTTCAGCATTTGGAAGCCTTTCAAACTTTTCAAAACCTTTTCACTTCCTTGTTGAGTAACCACTTATTCTATGAGCATTTTCTTGAGAGCATAGTTGTCATTCTTAGTGTAATGTGCTTGTCTCAAAACTTGGTTAATTGTGTCATGACTTTGATGCTTGTATCTTTGATATCTTTACTTCTAGTCTTCACTTGAACTTCAAAGGTGCCTTGGCATTTATGTTTGCTCTACAATCAAAGGCAAGCGAGATACCACTCTATCATACCTTTTTATGAGCATTGCAATGTTGCGTATGTTTATGTTTCATGCTACTTATTATTTTTGAGTTGGAATCTCTTCATAGCATGCAATGATTATTAAGTAAACTTATCTGCATACTCTTTATTATGAATCGACTAAGTATTTGATCATATGCTGAGAATATATACATCTTATGAAGCAAATGTGTTCATGAAAGCTCTTTTATCGCACTCAGTTTTCAACTGAATTGCTTGAGGACAAGCAATAAGCTAAGCTTGGGGGAGTTGATACGTCCAAAACGTATCTACTTTCCCGAACACTTTTGCTATTGTTTCTCCTATAAACTTGTGTGATTTGGATACAACTAACACGGAGTGACGTTGTTTTGAGCAGAATTACCTTGGTGTCTAGTTTTTGTGCAGAAAACCAACTATCAGGAAAAATCCCGAAAAATATGCCAAAAATCCTATTTCACCAGAAGACTCACGGAGCCAGAAGACGAGTCGGAGGAGGGCCACGAGGGGCCCACACCACCTGGCCGCGCGGGCCAGCCCAGGCCGCGCCTGGGGGTGGTGTCGCCGCCTCGGTCACCCCCTCGGCCTCCCTCTTCGCCTATAAGATGCCTCTTGACCTAAAACCCAAGGGGGGTTCGACTGGGGGTTCGACGTTTTTCTAGATAGAGTTCCGTTGTGCCGCCACCACCAGATTCCGCAATTCGGAACCAAAAACTCCGTTCTGGCACCCTGTTGTGATGGGGAATTGGAGGAGATCATCGCCATCATCATCATCATCAGCATCGCTTCTCCATCAACCATCCATGATTCCCCCATCCATGAGTGAGTAATCCCCCGCTGTAGGCTATGGGGATGGTAGGGATTGGATGAGATCGTTCATGTAATGGCATCAGATTGTTAGGGCATGGTGCCTAGTATCTATTATTAGTGTTTTTTGACTTTGTTACAAATTGTTACGCTTAATGCTTGTCACTAGGGCTTGAGTGCCATGATTTCAGATATGAACATGTTATTGATTCATGAGGATATTATTGTTTGTGATCTTACCTGCAAGTTATATACACATATTATTGTCCGGAACCAAAGGCTCCGAAGTGACAATAATCGGGATAACCGGAGGGGATGGCTTTGATGTGAGGATCACATGTGTTCATGGAGTGTTAATGCTTTGCTCCGATGCTCTATTAAAAGGAGCACCTTAATTTCCAGTAGTTCCCTTGAGGCCCCGCTGCAAACGGGCTGGCAGGACAAAAGATGTTGTGCAAGTTCTCATTGCGAGCACATATGACTATATATGGGACACATGCCTATGATTATTTAGTACTTGGATGCTTTATCTTATTTATTTGCAAATGCACTATGTCTTGATTGCTATATGAATTGTCTTGTCCATGCAACGCCCGTCCATCCATCCCTATGCCTACCACGCTTTAATCCTACTTTTACTGCAATTGTTACTACTCTCTTTACTTTTACTACTGCTATTACTACTATAAAACTGTTGCCACTGATAAACTGCTGTGAGCAAGATTGTTTCCAGGTGCAGCTGAATTGACAACCTAGTTGTTAAGGCTTATAAATATTCTTTGGCTCCCCTTGTGTCGAATCAATAAATTGGGTTTCGCTTCCCTCGAAAATACTGCGATACACTCCCTATACTTGTGGGTCATCAAGAGCACATATTTCCATACCCAAAATGGTGGATCCCCATGTGAGGCTGTTAACACCGTTAGTTGATGGACCACAAAAACCCTAGTTGAGTAGCTGGCCATTTTGAGCGCAAACCCTAATATCCTATGTACCATGGCATGCACAAAACCCTAATCAACCTAGGGTTTCATTCCTTGACTGACTGCAAACCCTAATGTACTATGTAAGAATTTTAACCCTGAATGTGCACCCACACGAGGAACATCCTTAATGTATATTCACATGTAGTAATGGATCCTTTTTTTCAATGCCTCACTAATGCGTTACCAAACTGAACTCTTCGCCATGGTCCACGGTACAGTTTACACTTACTAGTTTTCATTTTCACAAAGACATTCTTCTATCCCAATGATCACCAGAATCAAATAATACACAAATTCCGATGATAATTTTTAGTCAAACGCTTCCAATCAGTCATTCGAAAACCCGTGACAGATAACTCAAGAACATGGTTACATGCTGCAGCTAGTGCTGCAATTTCTGAATTCTTCTTTTCAAAAGAAAAACAAACCAATCGATCCAAATGACATTTTACATTTTTGTTGTGCACATGTACTGATAGGCAACATGTATACTGGGACCACAACCATTCTCACCTTTTTCACCCTATTCTCGCACAGCAAAACATCAATTGATTTTGGTCGATGATCTCTTGTATTTAAACAAACGTTGTTTCGTTTCCTATCATGTGCTGTCGCACGAGGCCTCAACAACGCCGGAACAAATCGATCTGTTGATTGCCCTAACCAAAACAACCGTTGTTTATTTTTCAGCAAGCCCAAACCAAAACAAAGGTTGATTCGTTTCCATGCGTGGATGCATGCGCGCGGCAGCACGCCCAACTCAAAACAACCCTTGTTTTGTTTCAACCATCTATACCTACACTATGCATGCAACATTAGCCCAACCCAAAACAACCCTTGTTTTGTTTTAACCATCTATACCTACTCTATGCATGCAACGTCAGCTATAGATGCATTAGCGCTAACACCCACACACCGTTAAATCTCCATAGAACAGGAAATTGCAATCCCATGGTGGCATGCATGTGATCTCTTAATCCAACGGACACCTGCCTATGCACATCTATACCTGTGAGTTGCAAATCCGCGTTCTTTATGTATAGATTATCATGGCCTTGAAGATTGATTAGCTATGCACGTATGCAACAAATTAGAATTGTCTCTCGACTCTCGATGTCCTTATTTTACCAACGGAGTACATGGTTGTGCACTCCCGATAAAGATCTTTTAATAATTGCTCCATGTTTCGTCATCGCACACAAAGGGAGAGACTGTTGACTGTTTACTTACTTAAACTAACTGACTGCAGGGGTCAGAAGTGTAAGATGGCAGTCACTGTCAGGGAGATTGGATTAGATTTGGCTAAAACATCTGATAGCCCCACTCTTAGCATAATTAATAGATGGCATGTAAGAGGCTGGCTGTTCTAGGCTAGATCGGACTGAATTCGCAGGAATTTGGGTTTGATTGCTCGTTCCTCCCAACCACCCCGAGCAAGTTCCTTACAATACGGTCGAGCCGTCCAGTCCATCCAATTCCTAGCCAAGTTCTTCCTGTCATCTCACTGTTCTACTTATACTAGCTAGTAGAGACCAAAACTATTACATGGGCCCGAACTAGCCTAGCACGTGGCCTACAAGCAAGGAAGGCGCCCGCCTGGTCTTTTTGGGCCTCCTCATCACGTCCTCCTTCTGCCTAGCGGTAGCAGCTTTGGTAGAGTCATTCCCCCCTCCACGAAAAGCCTGCTTGTCCCCAAGCAGGGTTGCACGGAATTTTTTGCTAGAGAGAGTCTAGGTCCTCCCAAGTCGCGTCTTCTTCCGCAGATCCACTCCACTGAACTAGGACCTGCACAACAGTTCCCAGACCACGCTGGCGGACCCGTCGCTTCAGGACAAGCATTGGAATCTGTTAAGTAGCAGCTGGGTGAGGTAGATCAGGGAGTACCTTTTGCTCTGGCCCAAGGCATGGTTTGAGTTGGGATACGTGGAACACGGGAGGGATCCGACTCCACAGAGGCAACTCGAGCTTGTATGCAACTTGGCCGATCTTCTGTAAGACATGAAATGGGCCGAAGAACTTGAACGAAAGCTTGTGATTAGCCCTTCGCACCACTGAAGGCTGTATGTAGGGCTGAAGCTTGAGAAGAAAGTATCACCCACATTAAAAGTTCGCTCAGAACGCTTCTTATCAGCCTGATGATTCATCCTTTGTTGCATGCGTAATAGGTGTTGTCTGACAGAAGCAATGACCAACTGCCTTTCATCTAACCAAGACTGAATATCATCTGATGCAATTTGGTCAGAAGCAGTAATACCAAAGAATCGAGGTTGCCTTCCATATAACACCTCGAAGGGGACTTGCCGAGACAAGAGTGCCAGTTTGTGTTGTACCAGAACTCACAGAGGGATAACTGATGACCCACAAGTATAGGGGGTGTATCGCAGTATTTTCGAGGGAAGTGAAACCCAATTTATTGATTCGACACAAGGGGAGCCAAAGAATATTTATAAGCCTTAACAACTGAGTTGTCAATTCAGTTGCATCTGGAAACAATCTTGCTCACAGCAGTCTATCAGTAGCAACAGTTTTGTAGTAGGAATAGTAAAGCAACAACAGTAGTAAAGCACAGACAGTAGTAACAAAAGCAGTAAACAGTGGGATTCGAGTGCGGTAGGCATAGGGATGGACGGACGGGCGTTGCATGGACAAGACAATTCACATAGCAATCAGAACTTAGGCCAATTGCAGATAAATAAGATAAAGCATCCAAGTACTAGACAATCCTAGGCATGTGTTCTATATATAGTCATACGTGCTCGCAATGAGAACTTACATAACATCTTTTGTCCTGCAAGCCCGTTTGTAGCGGGGCCTCTAGGGAACTACTGGCAATTAAGGTGCTCCTTTTAATAGAATACCGGAGCAAAGCATTAACACTCCGTGAACACATGTGATCCTCACATCAAAGCCTTTCCCTTCCGGTTATCTCGATTTCTGTCACTTCGGGGCCATAGGTTCCGGACAACGACGTGTGTATATAACTTGTAGATAAGACCAAGAACAATACTATCATAATGAATCAATAATACGTTCAGATCTGAAATCATGGCACTCGGGCCCTAGTGACAAGCATTAAGCACAACAAGTCGCAACAAAGTCATAAAGCACTAATAAAAGATACTAGGCACCATGCCCTAACAATCTGATGCCATTACATGAACGATCTCATCCAATCCCGAGAAGGGCGGGAGATGTTCTGGTCCGTCCCTGGACGGACCATCTACACCGCCATCGACGCCGCTAGCCGCGCAGAGGAGCTCCGTCTCCCAAACAATGCCGAAATCGTGGAGATTTCGTCCGACGACGACAAGGAAGCCGGCGGCTCGGAGGACAGCGGCGGCGGAAGTGTTGTCGACTAGGAAAATTTGTAAAGTCGCATCTTTATATAGAAAAATTTGTGGTCGAATAATAAAATGTCTCAATTTAGATCTTTGTCTTGATTAATTTGTGAAAGATTTTTTCAAAAATACTGATCAATTCAATTTCTACCTCGAATTAATTTCTGTCTCGAATTAATTTATGCCCCGAATTAATTTACATTAATTGTCCTGGACTGCTGACCGTCGCAGGGATTTTGGTCCCGGTTCGTGGCATGAACCGCGAGCCATGCCCCGCAGAACGCCACGTGTGCGTCGCGGGGGCATTGGTCCCGGTTCATGCCACGAACCGAGACCAATGCTTAGAGATGAACCGGGACCAATTTCCAGGCGGCATGAACCGGGACTGGTGCCTGCCATGGTCCTGATTATGAAAACAAACCGGGATCAATGGAATTTGGGCGCTGGACCAAAGGCCCGCTTTCTACCGGTGTAGCTGATAGGGTATCGCGTTATATTTTTGGGTGTAGTATATCTTTGAGTTTGTACACAACTCTTTCTTCCGCCAAAGCATCGAACACAAAGCTTTTGCATCTTCTCAGAAAACTTGTAGCCTTTCCTTTTGAGGGACCTACATGCAAATATATGGACTAAAACTTTTTAACAAGTAAATTAGAGTGTTTCTCACAGTCTTCTGGGCAACCATCTTCAAGGTGAAGTTAACTACCGTTAACTTGTTTCATGTCCGTGGACTACGTGTTCCAACCATTGTCGCTATCACAATTTAGTCTTCTCCACTGCTTGCTGATATCAAGGTTGCCGGTGGATCAGACTACACGAGATCTAGCAAAGTCATCCTCTAGTTTCTTTACACCATCTTTTCTTCCTCAAAGTGAATTAGATATTGGGACGTTCTGTTCTTTGCCTGCTCGGTAGATTAGTTTAATTGTACCTAGAATGTTGATCGACCGCCGAATATAATGCATGTGATTCTTGTTCCAAGAACATGCAGGACAAGTTCGTGTAAATAAATTAAGAAGAATGTATAATGCATGCTGATTAGACTTGCAACACATAGGCACCCCGACTCCTCCCCTAACCCTAGCCGCCACCCTCCCCGTCTCCTTCCTTGCCGTCACCGGAGGAGGCTGCTGGGCAAAGCCCACGCAGCAGACGGTGCCGGCGGCCCCTTGCATCTGGCGGTGGCGGGTTTTCGGCGGTGTGGTGTTGCGGATCTCCAGAGACAATCTTGGCTCATACGTTGGTGTTGGGGGCTCCCTCCACCCGGTGGTGCCGCCTCCTGCAGCTACATCCAGCAGAGTCTGGGATGGTAGCTGTAGACGATGGGGCGGTTCGTCCTGTTGTGAAGGTTGCCTGGCACCATGGTGGTGTTCGCGTTGACAAGCTAGGTGGCCATGGCTGGGCATCACTGTGCAGCCACTTCGGCGACTGCGCGGCGAATGGCGTGAAGACTTCTCTCCGGGCAGATCAACAACGGTAGGAGTGGTGGTGGCCTCCATCTCCTGTGGCTCGGCCCTTGGCTATGGTGTGTGGGTTGTAGGTGAGGCGGTTGGCCGGTGAGAGCCGGGCTCCGACACGATCGGAGACGATGATGATGGCATCCGTGGTTGGATGGTCGTTACCTTGTTGAAGGCACTGTTGCTGCAGAGGTCCCGCATCATGGCTAGATGTTTTGGGGGAAACCCTAGATCTAGGTGTCCTGGATCAGACGATGGCGGCACTCGGTGTTGTTCTCCCTCTTGGAGGCATCATTTTGAAACACGTGATGTCTGGAGGGGTCTGCTGGTGGAGCGATGTTTAATCTACCGTGCTGACGATGGCGAATCTCGATGGCGTGGAGTTGTGGGGTCTCGGCGGCGGACGCGTCTTGTTGGATGCACGCAGGGTGGTGGAGCTGTCTAGCGTCATGGTGGCATTGACAATAGGCCTCACAAGGTCATTGAATTGATCTCTCCAGAAGATGGGTATGCGAAAGATGACTGTAACACGAACTTCTGGAGCGTATATGCTAGAACGCGCTGAAGGTCTGCTGGACCGGTTATGCCACTAGCTCGCCATTGGGTGACTTATCGAGACCTTCGGGTTTTTAGATGATCCGCCTTGGTGTGAAGTCAGGGTGTTGGCCCTATTCATGGACAATCCTCCATCAATATTGTAGGTACAATGGCAAAAACACCAAGCTACGCCAGGCTTGGAATGGTAGGACATGCAGCAATTTTTCATTAGTATCGTATATTAAACCCTTCCACACTTATCTGGTACACACGTATTTGGATGTTTAATTTTCGATCTCGATCTCGATCTCCGGCAACGGTGCTGCGATTCGGGGCTTCTCCGCAGCACGAGGACGCCCGGGGCAGTAGCCCTGGGTATGATGGCGGTGGTGGCCGTCTTCTTCGCCAGAGGTGGTTGTCCATGGCTAGTTGTGGTGTTGATCCTGCATCTAGTTTCGGCGACGAGTTGGGGTGGCTTGGCTGTCGGTGAAAACCGAGCTCTGACTCCTGTCATGGCGGGAGATGGTGGCATCTACACGTCGTTACCTTGCTGAAGGCATCGCTTTTACAACCATCGTCTACCCACTCGTGTTGCTCGGGGAAACACTAAGATTTGGTGTTAATGTGTCGTTCTCCCTCTTGAGGGCATCGTTTCTTGGAGCAATGGTAGAGGGAAGAGGCAAGAAGGTGGAGAGGTGTACATCTACCTCGTCGGTGACAGCGAGTCTCGGTGGCGTGGTGCAGCGGAGTCTTGGTGTCAGACGTGGCTTGATGGACTCGCGCAGGGCGGGGCGTTGTTCTCACGTCGTGGTGGAGTCAGCGACATGACCGACAAAGTTTGTGGTGATCTTAACCGTAAAGACTGATCAGAGGTTCGACGGAGGTGACAGCTTCTGTGGCGTGTACATAAGGTTCTCGCTAAGAGTCTGTTCTTCCTCCATTGTCAAGTTTTGTAGGTGTGTGTGGTGGTTTCAGGTTGTGTGATGTATGTTCTTTGTCCGGTTGTTGTTGATTGTTTTATATTAATATAAAATCCATATGCATCTTTTCGATGCAGAGGTAAGGGTCACACCCTCCAATTCGACAAAAAAACAATTATATCCGTTTGACTAGCACCTCGAGCCCCCGCTCGGGCGACACCGGAGAAAAACCCTAGCCACCGCCGGTTTCCTCCCTCTTTCCACCTCCTCTTTGTATCCCTCGGAGGACACGACCAGTGAAGCCCATGCCGCCGACGACCGAGGCGGGGCCTCTCTATCCCGAGGCCCTGTGTTGCAGAGATCATCGACCTGGGCGGTGGCGGTGGTTTTTTGCGGCGGTGGCGAGATCAAGGGGACCAGTGGGAGCGCATGGATCACCTACCGTAGCGGGCTTGCGGTCTGGAGGCGCTAAAGGTTGTGTGGCATGTTGTAGGGGTGCGGCGGTGTGTTGGCTGCTTGTCGTCCTCGACGGTGGCCTACTGCGTGTCGTGCTTTCTCCGGGGCTCGGCGGTGGACCCAGATGACAACAATCTTTTATAGGGCAACCGATATTTAGCGTGTTGGTTCACCAAATTCTCGGCAGCTCCACCGGCGGACCAGCCGGCGGGGATGCATGACTGCCGGTGAAACCGTGCCAACTCCTCTCTTGGAGGACGATGGTGGCATTTCTGCATGGCTCCCTTGTCGAAGGCATCATTGACATAGCTTTAACGTCTTCACCCGGGCTACTCCGGGGGAAACCCTAGATCTAGGTATCCCAGATCAGATGATGACGATGTTCGACGCCATTCCCTCATGGGAGCATCATTTTGGATCAGTTGTTGGTCGAAGGGGAAGAAGGTGGAGCGGCTTCATATTACATGGAGACTTCGGTGGATTTGTCAAGTCATGTCTAACAGCTAGGTATTACGCCTAGTCATGTCTGGTTCGGTAGGTGCTACACACGACGGATCTCCTAGTGGTTTCAAGTTGTGTTGGATAGCTGGACTCGGCGCCTCAGCAGCATGGTGTCGAGGGGTCTCGGTGGCGACCACGCGTGCGTGTGGATGGAAGTGCGTGGGATGGTGGAGTTGTTTGGCATCGTGGTGGCATCGACCGCAGGCCAGATAAGGGTTTTATTTTCATCCGCCTGAAGATGGGTTGACGAAAGGTGCAACTGCGGCTTGAGCATGCATGTGGTGTGCGCTGATGATCAGCTAGATCAGTTTATGCTCTTGGCTCGCAGTTGGGCGGCTTTGGGCCTCCGAGTTTATGATGATGTGCGTTGGTATCCGACATGGCCACCCCCTTCATCAACGTTATCGTTAGTGATGTGGCTTTGGATTGATCCCTATATTCTTTTTCTAAGGTCTCATTGAGTAATAAATAAAGCAGGCTATGTGCATTTGATGCAAAGGCCGGGGTATCACCTCCATTTCGAAAAATAAACAATTATATACTCCCTTCTATTAATGGTCTTAACTTTTTCTAATTTCGTATATATCTAGTTAAATAATTAGACTAGATGCATTCTTAATATGCACATGAGTGAGTAGTTAAAATTGTATTCTAATAACGATTCTAATGATATAATTTTAGACATACTTTTTCCTAAATCATTATTCATATTGATAGTCGAAGATGGAGCACACAAAACAATTACTCCCTCCGTTCACTAATATAAAACATTTAACGTTTTGTTCTAACATGTATGTATGTATGTAGACATGTTTTAATGTAGATTCATTTATTTTAGAATGTACTTAGTCTACTTTGAAATATCTAGAATGTGTTATATTAGCAAATGGAGGGAGTACGTCGATCGATCGGGTAAATGTGGACGGTGGGACCGTGGGAGCAACCGAGAGGCGAGTGGTGGTCGCTGTTAGATGTTTTGTTTCCGGAAAATGATGGGACTCCCCCGGGGAATCCTATCGCTCGTATCGTCCACCCTCTTCGCGCGTCACGCGTCCTCCCGAAGCGACGCAACGACAACGGACCCACTAGGAAAACTTATCCCCTCGCGAACTGCTCGTCCTCTGGTTGGCTCACGGAGACGGATTGACGTGCGCCGCTCGTCCGCACGCCGTCGCTCCTCGCAGAACGTGCCCTCGCCGCCGCAGCTCCTCGCAGCACGCGCCCACGCCGCCGCAGCTCCTCCGCCTGCACGCGGCCGCTCCTCTGCACCCGCGCCGCCGCAGCTCCTCGCGGCACGCGCCCGCGCCGCTGTAGCTCCTCCGCTGCACGGCGGCCGTGCCGCCGCAGCTCCTCCGCATGCACTCCGCTACTCGTCCGCACCCGTGCCGCCTCCCGTCGCCGGAGATGGAGTCCACTGGGTGGAGGTGCTCCTGTGCGAGGAGCTACCTATCGGCAGGGCTACTTCCGCGACCGTGCTCCGCCGGTGGTTCCGCCATGACCACAACCTACCCTTGCGCGCGTGCTGCGATAGATAAAGCCGCCATGACTACCACCTCCCCTTTCCCCTCCTTCTAAGTAGGGTTTGTAGGCGGTGCTACCGGATGGCATAATTGCTACAATGGCATAATTGTTTTGCTACATACGTTCTAGACTTTTGCTATAATTATATAAAACGTTTGCTACAATGTTTTTCGGCGAGGTCTCCAAGCAAAAGTCTCCGGCGAGTCTCCGGCGAAGTCGATTTTTGCTACATTAGCATATTTTGTTTGCTACCATCGTTTTGTGGTTTTGCTACATTTGCGCAACATGTTTGCTACAATGTCTCCGGCGAGAGTTTTTCTGGCGATGTCTCCGGCGAAGCGTAGGTTTTTTGCTATATTAGAAGAACTTTTTTGCTACAACCATATTATGGTTTTGCTACAACAGTGTCAACTTTTTGCTACAAGGTCTCCGGCAAAAGTTACCGACGAGTTTTTAACGATGATGTTTCCAGCGAAATCGGTTTTGCTATATTAGTACAATTTTTTTGCTGCATGGTCTCCGGCGAGGTCTCCGGCGAAGTCTCCGGCGAGACGTTCTATTTCTGGAACGAACCATTTTTTGCTTCGGAAGCAAAAGCGGGAACATATGTAGCAAAAATGACGCATTCTGCAGTAAAAGCGGGATTTGGAGGGACACGTGGCGCGCAGGGGAGGAGGACGATGGGAAGCCCCCACCGTCCGGGGGACGCCTAGCGTTTTCCTTTGTTTCCTCTACGTAGTACTTCAGCCTAGGTATGTTTCCTTGTACGAGCCACCCAGTGAGCCTTTTCCGGCCATACAAACACGTACCGATACCCCCAACGGGCACACATGGTTCTCCCCACAATCTACGACAACTAACATGTTATCTAGAGCCCCTCCTTTTCCTTTCTAGCCGCCGCATCTCTTCCTCAATCCACCGCCGGCCCTTCCTTCTTCTCCAACAATTTCGTTCTCAAACAAATTCTCCAAGGCCGTCTTGATCTTCCTCTACCAATTCCCATCCTCAAAACCCTATTTCCCCCTCCCCCACGAGGTTTTTCTCCATGTCGACATCTACAACCCCTGTGTCTCCTGCCATTGGCGCTCCACCGAGTACAAAACTCACCCGTGATATCTTTCTCTACTAGCAACCTTATATCCTGTGCTTTCTATGCCGTGCTCGCGCCATGGGTCTTCACGAGGGCACCGATGTGGTGCCGCCCAGGTTCTTGGAGGCTGAAAATGCGAGTCAAAATAAAATCACCATCCTGAACCCCGAGTATGATGCTTGGGTCCCGAAGGATCAATAGGTCGCGGGGTTATTCGTGAATTCCGTATTTGGGGATGTGCTAGTGTCGGAGGTCTAGGGCGTGTTTGGTGGGTCGCACGGCCGTTTTCCGCACCGGGCCGGAAGAAATAAGCCCGCTTCAAGACTCGCACATCGGGCCGAGCTCACATCGCACGGGTCTTAAAGCACCCCAAATCATGGCCCGTTGGGAATGCCAAAATCGAGTGCTTTTGCGGGGACAGGCCCTGGGGAGCCAAAAGCGCGTACGCGGTGGCACGCGGGGGCACGCGTGGAGAAGGGCGGGAGACAGCGCGATGCATCGAGAACGCGCGCCATAAATCCCCTCACCGCTCTCTCTCTCCCCATTCACAACCGCCCTTCCTCCCTTCTCACTGTCGGCGGTTCCTCTCCCGTCGGACGATCCAAGACCACCGCGAAGGTAGTCGACGAACGCAGATCTAGGCGAGTATTGCGCTTATCATGGCTGGAGCGGATCTGTTGCTGCGGCTGCGAGCTTCTTCTTCTTCCTCTTCTTCGGAAAACCTGAAGCACGAATCCTTCAGCAATGGCGGTAAGGCCTCGAACCACGACCTCTGTAAGGTTTTAGCGGCTCAGATCTATTTGTTGCCGACTCAGTCTTCGAGTATGAGTGACATGCATGGTAGATTTGTACCTATTTGTGCTAGTTTGGGTCACCTTAAAGTGTTAGGATAGATTCTTTCCTTGTTGTGGCTAGAATTCGCTTGTTACTGGCTAGATTCCGGCAGATTGGGGAAAATTAATGGCCAGATTTCATTGTTCATCATCTTGTTCTACACTGATGATTAAAACGGACACCAAATCACACCGGGGAGTGAATCTGTACTACCTGCAATCTGTACTACTATGTTGTGCATTGTACTAGGTAGTACAGAGTCCTCTCTTAGGTGTATGTGCACACATCTTTTATGAGGCATCGAGTATTTTCCACATCACTATTCATGTTCTTGTCGTGGGCTAGCCGATGATTAGTTTGCATTCTGTGGCCAAGATCCCAATAGGTTGCTTGATAGCATGCCTGTTATGATTGATCTTGGACACACAATGCCTAATACGAGGCACAAAAAATAGTTGTCCATTCATACGACTGCCAATGATTAATATGCACCACAAGGAAATGGAAGCGATGATCATTTCAAACCTGGTTCTGTCATCTTTACAAGATGATGGAACTTGGTTCGGTATGATCATCGCTTCATGTTGTCAAAGCTCTGTATTATGAGGCAATGTTTGTTTCTTCTATGAACGCAGCTTATGATGACACCTAGCACAATACGTTCATAGAGCTGGTGCTATAGGAACCGGATGGTATGCACAAAGAAGTAGGTTGTGCACGTCCTCTGGTTCCTTATAGCACAGCTCTACCTTGTTTGTGCTAGTAATTCGGAAGCAGTTTCATGAATTGTTGGTCGTCTGTTTGTTCCTTTGACCGATGATTAGTAAGTACCACAATGACAGGCAAGGGGATCCTTTTCATGAAAAACTTGTGTGCTAACCAAATTCATTCTTCATTCCTGTTGCTCATGAAGAGCATCCCTTTGCCTCTGTGGCATAGCATATTGAGGCTATGTGTTAAGTTCATTGTTCAAGTCTGATCACATGTGTTATGTTCATTGTTCAAGTCTGAGACGATCATGCTGAAGACTAACACCAGATGCAGTTGGATGGTGAAGCTCTGGGATATCGGCGACAGGATCTGCCTTGACCAGGGGTGGCCAGGCTTCGCCATTGCACACCAGATCAAGATCGGTACTTCTTGACCTTCAAGATGCTGAAGGGTGACATATTCAAGGTCACCATCTTCGACTACAGCATGACTGAAGTCATGAAGAAGTGTCCGGAGCATGATCCAGCCCTTGCCATGATCGACCTCTGTGTTGGAATTATGCCCTAGAGGCAATAATAAAGATGTTATTATTATAATTCTTGTTCATGATAAAGTTTATATTCCATGCTAGAATTGTATTAAGCGGAAACATTAATACTTGTGTGGTTTATGAACAACACCGTGTCCCTAGTACGCCTCTATGGACTAGCTCATTGATCAATGATGGTTAAGGTTTCCTAACCATAGACATGAGTTGTCAATTGATAATGAGATCATATCACTGGGAGAATGATATGGTGGACAGACCCAAACTAAGCAAAGCTATTAGATCGTTTCATCGTGTTCGTCTTTGCGAAGCTTTTCTCATGTCAAATATTGTATTCCTTAGACCATGAGATAATACAACTCCCTGGTATCGGAAGAAAGCTTTGAGGTCATCAAACGTCATCCTATGAGAGGGTGATCATAAAGGTGTCTCTCAGGTGATCGGAAAGTATCTGTTGGGTTGTATGTATCGAGATGGAATTTGTCCCTCCCAAGTCGGAGAGATATACTTCGGGCCCACTCGGTAATCGATATCAACACCGCTTGCAAGCATGTGGTTAAGGAGTTAATCACAAAGTTATATCGGATTACGGAACGAGTAAAGTACTTGTTGTGAACGAGATTGAACTAGGTATGACGATACCGACGATCGAATCTCGGGCAAGTAAAATATCGTGAGACGAAGGGAATATATATATGGGATTGATTGAATCCTGACATCGTGGTTCATACGATATGATCATCGATGAATGTGTGGGAGTCAATATGGGTGCCCAGACCCCGCTGTTGATTATTGATAGAAGATCATGTCTGCATATTCTCGAACCCGCAGGGTCACACACTTAACGTGTCTCGACGCTAGGATAGATTGGATAATTGGTTTATGAATTTTTGTTCGAAGTCTCGGATGGGATCCGGGACATCACGAGAGGTTCCAGAATGGTCCGGAGAATAAGATTCATATAAGGCAGTGCAGTTTTTGGAGTTCGGAATTGTTCCGGATTAATCGGTATTGTACCGGAAGCTTCTAGAACCTTCCGGAAGGGGGCCAACGTGGTCCCACCTTCCGGTAGGGGGCATGGGCCTATGAGGGAGTGTACTGGCCGCATTGGGCCAGGGGAACAAGGCCCCATAGGGCCCAGCCGATCCTAGATAAGTTTAAACTCGTTTAAACTAGAGATAGGGTTTCTAGATAAGGGATAAGTTTAAATCGTTTAAACTAGAGATAGGCTTGGAGGATGGGCAAGGGCTGGCCGCACCCCCCCTCTATATATAGAGGGCTGGTGCGCCCCCTCCCCCCAACTACACACCTTCCTCCAAACCCTAGTAGCCCTGCTGCCTTCCTCTCTCCCTCCCGATTGTTTGTAGGCGAAGCCCTGCTGCAGAAATTCTCCACCATATACACCGCGCCGTCGCGTTGTAGATCCAATCTATCTCTCCACCATACTTGCTGGTCCGAGGAAGGAGGAGACGTCGAGGTGCTGCACGTGTGCATCTCACGGAGGCACCGCCACTTGTGGTGCTAGATCGGATCGGATCGCGAGGAGGAGAAGCGAGTACGACTACATCACCCACGTTCCGACGAACGTTCCGCTGTGCGAATCTTCAAGGGTATGAAGATCTAATCCAATCTCTCTCGTTGTTTGCATCTCCTAGATTAGATCTTGGCTTTCCCTCTGTTCGCTTCCGTAGAAAATTTTGATTTACTATGCTGCGAAACCCTTCACTCTGATCTTTGTTGAGTACTTTATTGTGATTGTTGTGAACTTATGTCATGTTGTTGCTACAATGTTTATGTGCTTTCAGTGCTTGAGCTATATGATGTGTGCTTGCTATGTTTTAAAGGTTATGATGTGTGGTAAGCTCACCATCTGGAGAAGAGGTTACCAGAGCACATGAGATAGATGAAACTAAACATGCACACTTCTTTCTTCCAGACCTAATACAGCCACCAAACAACAGGACCTCAATTCTTCCCAAGTTCTTAACAATATCAATACGGGGAACTAAATAAGGAGGAGAATTTGGCCCAGCCACAGATCTACGCGTGCAATTCCTACACGTGCAATTTGCATGCACAGAGAAATACTTGCACTGGAACCAAACGCGTCCCTACCATTGCTAGTCATGGTCCTGTCTCGTGTGGTCGGGTGTTTGGAGGCAAAAATCACAGAAATAACCTAATTTAAAAATGATCACACGAAATAACCTACTTTGTCGAAGAATTCCCGATCTGACCTTTTTCATGGCGCTTTACCAGAAGGCGTCATGGTCAGTAGCATGGCGCTCCCGCCGAAAGCACCATGATACCATAGCGCCCTTGTAAAAAATGCCATGCCCCGTCCGACGTGGCAGTCAACGTGGACCACGTGGGCCCGATTTTAATGTTTGGCGCTTTTGCGTGGGGCGCCATGCTACCTAGCATGACGTTTTTGCGGAGGGCGCCATGCCCCTTTAACTGGGAATGACGCGAGCCAGTCACTACCACTCACCTGTTCGTCCCCGACTGTGCCCCTCTCTCTCTCTCTCACCCCAGCTCTGCACCTACTCAAATCCCTTCAAATCTGTTGCTTTTCTCCGTGGATTTCGACTCCCCCTTGCCTCAAGAGGTAATCTCCCCGGATCCCCTTGGTTTGGTACAAATAGATCTATGCAATTTGGTTCTCTTTTAGCAAAAATTCTGAAACCCTAACCCTACCTAGGGTTGGTGTTGTTGCTTCTAGTAATTAGATTTGTAGCTTAGGGATAGGATCTATATGTTAGAAGAAGCAAAGTGGTATGACTTGTTTTAGTAGGTTGCTATGGTTGTTTGTGGTAATATAATTCCCTTTGATGTGTAATAGTTGTTGTCAATGTTTTTTAGATGGCAAGAATCGTTAATGTTCATCATGTGGACAAGGCCGCATTTTTGAAAGGCAATGCTGAGTGTGACCCGGAGGAGGTAGTTATGGTGTTTGCCACTAGTCCTACCTATGCCGAGATTGTGGAAAGAGTTAGGAATGATTTGAAATGCATGGATCCTAGTGATGCGTATGAGTTGGTTGGAAGGTATAATGTTGGGTTTGGCCATCACAATAGATTGAAGATAATGCCTATCAACTCCGAGTTGAATTGGAGTGCATATAAGGAGATGGTTGCGGAATCCGAAGATAAGTCACTTGAGATATTTGCCACAAGAAAGGTTGGGGCTCGGTTGCAAATTGACTTGAACCGGCATGCTTTCATGATCCCGGCTCAAGGTGAGCCACATGTGTATGAGACAACAATGAGCCAACCTCCCTTGAGCCCGGTCCGCGTAGAGCCAACCTACGTTGAAACAACAATGAGCCATCCTCCCATGAGTCCTGTTTGCAATGAGAATTATGAAGCACCCCAAATGGAGGATGATGACCTTGAGGGTGATGAAGTAGAGCATGGCCTTCGTGACAATGAAGTAGGAGATGTGGAGGCAAATTGCGATGAGGAGGACATGGACCATGATCTCCCTTATTTGCGGTGTCATGCATCGGACTCCGAGGATGAAGGAACAGATGAAGATGTGGATGAGGATAGTCTAACAGTTAAATTCGCCGAAGCTCATAAAAAGGTAGTAGGTCGTGATCATCGACCTTCATTGTTCCGTGATGTTAGCCTGGCGGATGAGGCCCAAGTTGATGGTGGAATTAGTCGAGTGCTCGAGCCACGAGCACCTTCTAAAAAGGACTTGAAGCCGAAAAAGTACGGGATAAATCCTGGGGTGAAGTTTGATAGCTTGTTGGAATTTCAGATGTGGATCAAGGACTACGCTATGAAGTACCATCGACCGTACAAGGTGGCTCACTCAGACACTAAGGTGCGTTACACAGTCAAGTGTGAGAAGAAAGGATGTCCATGGGTTGTGCGTGCACGACCATTGAGGGGCGGGCCACAATGGACCATCGTAAGTTGTCAGTCCATTCATATGTGTGATGACAAGTTTATCAAAGATGGCAAAGTTGTAAAGGATGACCATTGTCAGCTAACCTCCGATTTCATCGCGTATAGAGTTGCAAATAGCATAAGGTCTCTCCCAACATATACTATTAAGGGTGTCATAGATTTGGTTAAAGAAGTATTCGGTTATAAAGTGAAGTATGGTAAGGCGTGGAAGGCCAAACAAGCCGCATTTAAGATGTTGTATGGTGATTGGGAAGAAGCATACAACCGCCTCCCTAGGTTGTTAGGAGCGATGGCCGCAAGGAACCCAGGAATGTATCATGTGGTGGAGCCTCTTGGGTCAGTGACTAGGTTGTACAATGGTGCCACTGTCCGAGTATTTGGCCGTGCATTTTGGACATTCGGACCATGCATTAGGGGATTCAAGCATTGTCGGCCTGTTATGTCCGTGGATGGCACATTTTTGACCGGCAAGTTCAAGGGCACACTATTGACTGCCATATGCCACGACGCAAACAACCGGGTTTTGCCTTTGGCTTTTGCCTTGGTTTCGGTGGAGAACAACGACAACTGAGAGTGGTTTTTCCATATATTGAGGACCAAGGTTACAGAACCTGATAGAGAGGTTTGCATCATCTTGGATCGCCATCAAGGAATACTCAACGCAGTTGAGAAGGACATTCCCGGGTGTGCTCGTATCCACCATCGATGGTGCTGAGGCATTTCATGTCCAACTTCTATAGAGCATGTGGCAACAAGGAGCATGCCGACGATCTACAAGATTGTTGTCTTGCCTTCACCGCTCAACATTTTCAAAAATTATATGATAGATTGTATTGTCTCACAAATGATGGTGGAAAAGAGTTTCTCAGAAGGAACCTTAATGAAAGGACAAAGTGGGCAAGGGCTTATGATTATGGCGGCAAGAGATACGGTGATTCCACCAGCAACATGGAAGAATGCTTCAACAAAGTACTTAAAGGTGTACGTCAATTGCCCGTGACTGCCATAGAAGAGTACACAATCCAGAAGTTGAGTGAATACTTTCTAAAGTATAGTGATGAAACGGATAAGCAAATCACTGGGGATAACAAGAAAAAAAAGAAGTATGAGTACCCACCATTGGTTGATAATTGGTTGGAATATCAATCAAAGAAAGGTGATACACAAACGGTTGAATGTTTTGACAACCAAGAACTGATTTACCAAGTGAATAAGCTTGGAGGTAGCACAAGGGGAGGTGTGCAACATGGCGGACTGTCCTATAAGGTATGGCTACGCAATGGTTACTGCTCCTGCGAGAGGCCGACATTGTACCATCTCCCTTGCTCACACGTGATGAAGGCGGCATCTGAACGAATGGTGGGTCTTAATCACCCAGATACGGTTAGGTTGGACGAGCATTCCATCCAAGCGGTGAAGAACACATGGGCTGGTAGATTTCAGCCTTACCTTGACCAATCTCAATGGCTAGAATATCATGGTGTCCAACTTTGGCCCGATCCGTCTACGAAGGTTGTTAGTCGGGGAAGAAGACAAACCAAGCGTTTTTGAGGTGACATGGATGATTGGGCGGGTGGATACTGACGGGAATGGGGGAGCAAGTATTTCGTGGAGCCTCATGACAAAACCCGTTGCGGAGAATGCAATGTTGAGGGCCATAATAAAACATCATGCAGCCAAAGGAAAAAATCAAAGAGAGCCAACACACCTATTGGGGACACGAGCCAAGGAGGTGGTGATGGTGGTAGAAGCACTAGCCAAGGAGGTGGTGATGGCGGTAGAAGCACTAGCCAAGGAGGTGGTGATGGTGGTAGAAGCACTAGCCAAGGAGGTGGTGATGGTGGTAGAAGCACTAGCCAAGGAGGTGGTCATGTCAGTGGTAGAGGTCGTGACGGTGGTAGAGGGCCTACCATTGGGAGATGCCATGTTGGTGGTAGAGGTCGTGGAGGTGGTAGAGGGCCTACCATTGGTAGAGGTCGTGTCGGTGGTAGAGGTTGTGGCAGTAGTATGTTTACGTACCTCCGAGGAGAATTCCCGTATGTTTACTTGCATGTTTATTTCTCTTTACTACCTTCTTGCATTTAAGTTAACTTATCCTTACTAACTTATATGTTGCATTTTTATTATAGGTATGTCGACCCAACCCACCAAGGAGAACAATGATGGGAACGGTATGAGCTACTCCACAGTATGGGAGGAGGCTATGAGGAGGGTGAAGGAGAGGGATGATGAAGTAGCTAAGTTGATCAAGAAAAGGGACGAGGAAAGGAAGGAGGCTGAGGAAGAACGGCGGTGGCTGGAAGATTTCAACAGGAGATTGCGAGAGGCAAGCATAAAGAAAGCAAAAAAAGAACACGAGAGAAAGGAAAAACAAGCATAATATGAAAGAGACATGTACTTGAAGAGCATGAGAAATTATCGAAGACTTGAGAGGGTGGCTGAAGAGGCGAGTCTCATAAGAGAGGAAGAAGAAGAGAAAAAGAGGAAAGAGGAGAGTAGACGCCAATACGAGGCCGAGTTCGACTCGGTTGTCAAGCTTGCACGTGACTTGAGGGAAAAGGAAGAGGAAGCGGAAGAGAGGAAGAGGAAGGCAAAGGGGAAGGAGCCTCGCATGACACAATAGAATTGTCACCATCTGTGGGCGTTATGGACTCCACTATGTGGAATTTATTTTGAACATTGTTATGTCCAATTTGTGACGTGGTGGCTTGAGTATGTAAAACCCCTTAAGGGCTAAACGCCATGTATTCCATAAACATTCAGTACTGCAATTTCTTGTTATGCTGCTTATGTCAATATTTCTGTCTTCATGCAAATTTCTGGAATTTTGCCACTAGCACTGAAACATTGGATGTATATTTGAAGTTGTGGGCATGGCGCCCCCTTGAAAAACGCCATGCTTGATTGCATGGCGCTTTTGAACAGGGCGCCATGCCACCATGGCGTTTTTGACCAGGGTGCCATGCCACAATGGCGCTTTAAGCCTACTATGACGCGCTGGGTCACAGAACCTGTGCGCGAGCGAAGAAAACAAGCAGCCAGAAATTTTGCCAAGTCCTGAGCATGGCGCCCCTTTGAAAAATGCCATGCTTGGTTGCATGGCGCTTTTGACCAGGGCGCCATGCCACCATGGCGTTTTTGACCAGGGCGCCATGCCACAATGGCGCTTTAGGCCTACTATGACGCGCTGGGTCTCAGAACCCGTGCGCGAGCGAAGAAAACAAGCAGCCAGAAATTTTTCCAAGTCCCGAGCATGGCGCCCCCTTGGAAAACGCCATGCTTGGTTGCATGGCGCCCTGTACAAAAGCGCCATGCAGCCAAGCATGGCGTTTTTCAAGGGGGCGCCATGCTCTGTAGAACATGCAGTTTTGAGCAATGACCACTACACATTTCAACATTTCAGTGCAAACATATTTGTGCCACATCCAGTTTTGACCATAATAGTGAATAATTGTAGAACATCCATTGTTTAACATTTCAACACATCAAACAAGTTCAAGCCACAAACGAAGTTCAAAATGACCACACCAAACAACAAGTTCAAGATACAAGTTCATAATGACCACATCAAACAAGTCGAAGCCACAAGCACTAGTTCAAGCTACGAGGTCAGTTTCTCCCTTTCCCCCTTTTTGCCACCCGATCCTCGTTCGCCTTGCTACGACCCTCGTGCCTCCTACTCCTCCGAGGTGGATCGTAGTCTTCATCCTCGTTGCTAGGAGCATTGCGTGCCACCTGAGACTGACGCTTGCTTTCCTCGGCCAACATTTTCTTCTTCTCCCATTCACTTGGCGTGTATGGTTCCCTCAGTTGCCTCGGCTTTAGGTTGAAACGCCGCGCCCGTTGACTAGACTGGGGGGCATCGTGTAGTTGAGACATGCCTATCTCATCTTGTCCCTCTTCCTCATCATCGTCCACATTCTCGAATCCCTCCTACATTCGACATCCAATAGTGAGCGCATTCCCGCAATTTCCATGGCAACAAAAAAATAACAAAGTTAGCAATTGATTACCTCGTCATCATCCTCATCCTCATCCTCGCCCTCTCCATCCTGGTCGACCTCTAGATCATCCTCTAGTTCGGCATTTGCGTTGCTTGTGCCCGTCACCTCAAGGCTAGAAGACCTCACTGGCGATGCGGCCTCGGCGGTGCGGAAACCAAGCAAAACACCTAATCCACGGCCCCAACGCTTGGTACGCTACGACATTGACGAATAGCAATTTAAGCACAGATAAAAGTACCATAGCAATTTGAACGGTATGAATACATACCTCCACAAACTCTCGAAGGGCTGATTCGGATCCCTTCCCTGGAGGATGTTTTAGTGCTTCAGTGGCGTCATCCACGTGTTTCGAGATCTCCTCGTGCTAGCAAAAGGACAAAGTAGTCAATATTTTGTTGCTATAATTGCACATCACAATCTCCCGGTACAATACTTACCACAAAGCGGATAACCCCCGCTGAATTTGTGCCCCTACCGCTTCGAACAAGTCTGTTGTACTCCAGCTGGCTCAGCTCATCAAAAGCAGGATATGGGTCCTCCACTATGTCATCAGATGTAAAAGCAGACGGTTGTAGGTACAAGCGAGATACTCCACCAAGCCACACGAGATACCGATTAAAGGCTGCAGCATCATGCGGCACCTCAGGATGAGAGACCGCATTTGGATTTTCTATCTCCTCAATCCTTGCATACCACTTCTGAATATACTTATGATGATATGCAGGCCAATTTTTTTCCCTCTTCTGCTTTATCTTGTCCAACCTACAATCATTTTCATCACCTTATTAGTATCACTAGACACCCAACAAAAGTAGCAAGTTAGGGTACACGAACCACTCACCCGTGAAGAGCTGTGCTAGTGTCCTTGTACGATGGCGGGGTCACCTGGAATAGCCCAAACTGCCTCATCACCCGTTGTGGAAGGTGGAACTCAAGAGCATAGACACATATTAACGGGGCACGAATCCGCCAGAGATGTGCTTCTTGCATACATTTGCGGTTCAAGTCCGCCTGGAACCAGACACCCGTACCCACATTCCCTCGAGTTCCGTATGGCTCCCATTCCACCTGTGAGGAACACAACCTTATCCTATCAACCCAAAGTACATTTGTAGGAAAAGATGAGTTCTTGAGACCAATCAAACTATTACCTTCTCCGTTAGCAAGTCCAGTTGGTTGGTGTACCGCAAGTAGCATTCCTTGGATTCACCGTGGAAAACTTCGGTATTATCCCACAAGTACGCCCATGTAGGCGCGCGGAGACGGCTATTGCCATGATCATCCCATGGTTTTTCCTTCATCAGAATGGGCCGACCAACTGGTATGCGCAACCATGACCATATCGTCAGTAGAACCATAGGTCCACCAATACTTGCTCCTTTTCCGGTCCTACAACACGCCTCGTCCAGCTGCATATGGAGAAAGCATAGGTAAGTATCTAGGTGAGCAAACATATGTAGTAGAAGAATAAAATATGTATGGTTCATTACCTGTCGGTACAAGTAAGCGAGTGCCGCTGAACCCCAGCTATGCATATAGCCCCATTCCGCAAAGAGAGTGAGCCACATGAAGGACGCGATCCTTCCCGTGCCATCCGAGAAAAGAGTTCTACTTATGACATACCATAAGTATGCACGGCCATACATCTGGATTACCTCCTCATCAGCATCCTCAGGGCATTTCTTAAAATTTTCTTGGATCCATTTGTAAGTAGCACCGACAGACATCTTCTCTTGCGTTGGCGCCTTACCAATTAGGCCAATCATCACTTCACGCCAGTTATCCGAATCTGAGCTCATACACACGGGCTGTCCTTTGATGGGAAGCGCAAATATCATGGAGATATCCTGCAAAGTCACCGTCATCTCACCACAAGGGAGGTGAAAACTGTGTGTCTCCGATCTCCATCTATCAACAAGCGCTGTGATCAAACAAGGGTTCATATGCGGCGTCGAACGAGAGACAAGCTGGACGAAGGGGAGAAGTCCAGTCCGCTGAACGTATGGAGTGTAGCGCTCATCATATGGCATTTTCTTGCTATGCACCTCTTTGGACCTAAGGTGCAGCCACTTAAAGACATGTTTCTTCTCCGCAATGTACTGCCCACGGTGTCGTTGGTCATAATGGCCATTCAAAATAGATTGTTCTTCCATCCTACATATGTGAGCAACAAGAGAAATGAATAATTTAAGTTATGCACATTCTCTAATCCACCACAAATATACATAGAATCTATATAAACAAACAAAATCTATGCCAATCTATGCCCATATATGAATATATGCCCATCTATGCCAAACACTCCATATATGAATATATGCCCATCTATGCCAATATATAATAAATGTATGCCCATCTATAATCCATATATGCAATCTATAATCAACATATGTCCATCTATGCCAATCTATAAACCATGCCATCTATACTCCATACATTCATATATTCCCATCTACAAAAACCACAATATGGATACACCATTCTACCATATACATGCCAAATAAATTTTACTAACCCTAACTAAGCAATTTCACTCATTTACTAACTAACATTAACAAACTATAATGGCACCACACTGATTTCTCCAAAGAAATTCATATACATGCTACATTTGCAAAGAACTAGGGTTAGGAGGAAGAGGACCATGTGAGGATTCCAACCAATAGAACAAGAAAAATCAAAGGAGAATACCTCAAGTGAGGGGAGAGGAAGAAAATCCACCAGAAATCACCTCAGATCCGTGGGTTTAGAGTGTGGATTTGAGGGGGGGTGTGGAGGGGAGCAGCCGCCGCCATGGTCTGTTCTCGGGGGTATGGCGCTGGGAGGGGATAACTGGGAGGGGTCGGGGTGGTGGCTCGCGTCGTTCCCAGTTAAAGGGGCATGGCGCCCTCCGCAAAAACGTCATGCTAGGTAGCATGGCGCCCCACGCAAAAGCGCCAAACATTAAAATCGGGCCCACGTGGTCCACGTTGACTGCCACGTCGGACGGGGCATGACGTTTTTTACAAGGGCGCTATGGTATCATGGCGCTTTCGGCGGGAGCGCCATGCTACTGACCATGACGCCTTCTGGTAAAGCGCCATAAAAAATATCAGATTGGGAATTCTTCGACAAAGTAGGTTATTTGTGATTATTTTTTAATTAGGTTATTTCTGTGATTTTTGCCATGTTTGGAAGTTAAAACTTTTTTTTTATCAATGCATCAGGGCACGGGCTTTACGTTTCTCGAAAAACTGTCTCCTTTGTGATCGCATATTTGTTACAGCCAATGACAGGTTGCCAACACCTAGACGACAGCTTCAACTAGCGGGGCCGCGAAAATACAGATTAGAGGGAGTTGTCAACCCCCTACGTCTTTCCTTTTGCTCCCAGGAATGAGCAACGAGTGGATGCGGGTTGTCTCGCCAAAATGAAGATGAGGAATGACATCTTACTGACAACCTTATCCACTGGAAATCCAAATCCTAATCTGCAGCTCATAGGACGAGGTCGCTGTCCGCTAGGAAGCAACAACAACAATAGACACGCATGCAACCTTATATAAATTCCTGGATATTGTTCTTAAATATCATTAGGTCCCGTAACGTCAAAAGTCATACATAAATCGTAGACAAACGCAACTTGCATGTATTATATGCATGCGTAAAAGGGCTTTTGATAAGATACGTATTGCAGATATGCTTTGGACAAGCTGATCAAACTGAGTGCCCGGCTGGCTGGCCCTGCATTCATGTTGCTTGCTAAGCAAGCAGTGGATCACTGGCCATGTTTATCTCCTCAAGTCAAGCTCTTTGTATTTTTATGACGGGTTAAGTGGATGTACTTGTTCATGTCCTTGACCCTACCATGATGGCGTCGTATCCATTATCGGATCGATTCTTTGATGTGAATGGTCTGGGTTTAATATGTTAGATTGGAGCACCGGAGGGTATTCGAGCGTGATCATTTTATTTGATAGAGAACTCCTGGGTCCAGTTTAAACACCGAACAACTGACAGTACAAACACCGTGCGATGCGATGCGAGGTACCAACTTACAAATAAACCTCACAATGCAAAGCAAGACAAGGCTCAAACAACATACAAAGTGACTACAACAAGCAATACATAATAAATATAAAAATATATTTCCCAAGCTAGAGGCCTTTCTCCATCTACTATAGAGAGTATTGCTTTGCCGGATCAAGCCCTAGCCTTCGAGGGATCCCCGTGGAGCCATCATCTTGATCCCACTGCCACCGGCACATGAGTATCACAAGCATTGCAAAACAAGGAGAACCATTGTATAGGTTAGGACTCTAGAGTGAAGCCTCCAAGGAGGGGACACCACCAAAATTTCGTCCTGGCCCAACCTAGAAGGGTCTACGTTTTCACCCCACAGCCACAAGATCGAGAATGAGATAGAAGTGAACAATCCTCAATGCCGCATCCAAGGAAGGGAGTGACACACGAGCGTGCTATGTCCCAAGTCATTTGTCTCTCCAATCTCAATATCCTACCAAATTGAGGCTCCATACCGAAACTCATCGAATAGCCCCCCTCTAAAGGCAAGTCCTCTGAGGCGGCAGACAAAGATCTAGAGGGTCATTGGAGGCAAAGAACGGACCATTGAGAGGTTGCATGACAAAAAGAAGGTGATACACCAACCGTGGACAACCATAACACCCATATAGTATGATAATGTAAGAGTAGAGATTTTATCTACACAAGGGGATCTCAACCTGGGTAAATCGCATGTATCGTACACAACTCTGACCAAACAAATCACGTACTTCACATATATAGGTACACTCATGAGGTCGTAAGATCTTGATTTTATCGCCTCGGCCGCTGTATCTTTGTTTAGTATATAACTAGTAAAGTGGCCCACGTGGTTGCACTACTAGATTTACTAGATATTGTTACAATTCAGTTTATGACTTTGGTAAGGCCTCGTACACAACTTTGACATAAAATTTTCGTAGCAATATATTGATGTGATATTGTGAGATTATATATGAATGATAAAATATATTATACAACACTATTAGGAAACAGCTCTTCTGTGGCGCATGTAATTATATCTTCTGTGGCGCATATCCTAGTCGCCACTGTTATCTCGCCACTGATATCTGCTTCCTGTGGCGCATATAGATATGCGCCACAGAAGTCCCAGACTTCTGTGGCACATTTCTTCATATGCGCCACAGGAATAATTTCTGTGGCGCATTTACACATATGCGCCACAAAAAAGCCATGCGCCACTGACTATATAATTATATGCGTCACTGATTACATAACATGTATTCAAAGTAAAATACTTTTCTGGTGTATAATCAGGTATTTATACAGAATTTATATAGTATTTATCCAGATGAGTATAAAATACATTGCACAAGTAGTAGATGCATGAAAACCGACATATATATAATACAAACACTTAGAGCCCGATCGAGATACATATATAGTGTCAAGTGCCAAATTTTTACACAAGCGCCGAATACAAAGTTCATATCAGCTCACATTACAAATATGAAGTGGCCACCGCCGCCTACACTAGGATCAAATAGAATACAGCTGTGATAATGGTGAGCAAGAGCATTAGCCCGACCAATATCTTCATCTGGTTCTTCTTCCACAAGTGGTTCCTCCACTTGGCTATCGCCTCCTCTCTAGTCGCGTATCCTTTGTAGATGTTGCCTCTGAACTTGTTCACTTGTTTGTGACAATCCTCCCACTCCTCGTAGACTCCTGAAACCCTACCCATGTACACCACATACCACCTCGTCGCCATCTCTATAGAAGACAAGGCATATTAGTAAAAAGACAATGAAAAGAATGAATAAAGGGTTCACATGCATATATATATATATGTTCATAGAATATAAAACAAAGGATCCATAAACCTAAAAGATAGATCATCATAGAGGCAATAAGTTCAACGACAACACGACCACAAGGTAGTTTAAGTCCAACAAAAATGACCATTTCGACCATGAGATAGTAAAGTTTATGACACACACACTAATACAACAGGCGTCCATCAAGAATATACACACACTGGAACATGCTAGAGGCACACATCGATCATGATGAAGACTTCCTCTTCTCGCTCGGCTTCAGGAACGGTAGATAGCCCTCTTTCATCGTCCACGTCCTTGTGTCACCCTGCTTATGGAGGCGTTCTTCGATCTCCCTCTTACTCAACCCTCTGCCTTGTTGTAGGGCACCCCCCTTGTGTTGACATCTTCAATGATGATTTACGAAAACTTCATCTAAATGCGATGGAAGTCTTCTCTAAGATCAGCATCGTCGATTTTCGCCAAAGTTTCGGCCCATCCTCGGAGACTAGATGGCAGCGTTAGGTTATGGCAATCCCGAACATAGCCTTTAAGGTGATGGAGGACGTAGAAGGCCTCCTTGGCACCAGTAGTCGACTGCTTGACGCAGGGGAAGTCAAGCACATGCTTGAACACGTGTTTGCCATCCTTGATACATTCCCCCTTATCTACGAAGGTGCATCCCTTCTTGGTGTAGCCCTTGAGAGCCTCATTGAGAACACCCCTTATTCTGGTGTAGTCTTTCTTCTTCATCAAACTCCCCGAGTCGAAATACGTGGCTAGCGAATACCTCGGGGCAAGGACGATGAGTGTGCAGTATTTGTCTCTGCGCAACACAATTGGAACGGAATGTTGGAAAAAGAGCAAAGGAAGAAATCTATAAGAAATGCATAAGTTACGGTGGCGATGAGCGAGTGTGTGTACTTACTCGGGGAAGAAAGGCAAAAGAAGTGTGCCCTTCCTCTTGTTGTCCACCATGAACTTCTCGAGGTACGCCGTCGCCTTGGTCCGTGTCTCTGATCCTTCGACTAACTGGCTGTCCCGCATGTAGTAGGGATCCACTATCGCGATTTCCGGGGTACTTTCTCTCTTGATCGTGAGCGCCAGATTGAGCGCGTATAGGCGGACCAAGTTATAGTCCAGCTGTTTCGTGAGAAACAGCTTGAATATGTCCTCGAACGCTATGAAGAATATATCCGCGGGGGGGTCATCGACGAAGCCCACGTCCAATGGCACCTTGGCCGTGAAAACAGGGTAATTTGGATCTTCGTTTTTAAGAAGGAGGGCCTCTAGTGTCTTGACACCCTCGTGCAAAGTTAACATGGCTCCAACCGCAATGTGGATCATATCCGGAGTCAATATCGGATGACCAGCTACATGCACTCGGGGCAAGCCAAATTGTGTGGATGGTACGACAACGGCGTCCTGACCCCGGATCCTCTTCGGAAGAGGCTGGCTCGCACCCTTCTTATTATTATTATGACCTCTCTTCCTGTAGTGCTTCTTCTTCACAACAGTGTCAGCCACTGCCATCTGCTCATCAGTCGCCTTTCGGAGTGTGTTGGGGCTGAAAACCAATCCCGGTTTCTCTTGTGGTGGATCGGCGACCGGAGGCGTCTCTTGAGAAAGACCATGGAAGACCAGGCGTTGCGTGCATGTATTGGGCCGACCAGCTTGATGGTCGTCGCGAGCTGCGAAAGGTTCTTCATCCACAGAAGGCATATACAATCCTTTGGCAGCGCCGGTGTTGATGAAGTCGTCAATGTTGACCAATTCATCATCATATTCATGGGTGCCATCATGTGGTGGTGGTAGCGGGGGCGACGACGGTTGCAGCACAACGTCTTTGCCATGTGGCGGTGCACACGCTGCCAAGAGTTGATGGTGACGGTTGGTGGTGGCGACGACAGCGGCTACTGGCTTACTTGGTGGTGGCCGGGCGATCGGTCGAGAGGTGGCGCCGGTGCTCCCCCCCCCCGCAAGACGAATCTAGGTCTTCGGACATGTCAAGGGCCAGTTGTAGCATTCCCCAAGGGTCTTGTGTTCGTCGGCTCCCTGAGGTTGAAAGGGAGGGTCCATGCCGTCGCACCCAGGCAACACCCGAGCCAACCTGACCCTCATCACGTCATCATCCATTGGATTGTTGTGCATCGTGCGGCTCGCCGGTTGTATAAGAGTGCCCTTGGCAACATCCTTCAACTCACCGCCGACATCATTAAGCAGGAGTACGCAAGAAGTGTCCTGAGGCAAAAACATGGTGTTGGGCGTCATGAGATGGTAGCAGTCATGCATCAAAGGCATAAAGGAGATGACGTGCACTAACTAATTAGTTACCTTGGTGATGGTGTGGATCTCGACTAATGTAGAGACACGGCCGATGCCGGTGGCCGGCCTATCATCATCTGCAATCTCCCGCTCGGGTGCCTCACGAAGCACCACCACAGTCGGCTGCGCCTTATTGGTATCTTTGGTGGGAGGGGGCGTCGGTGTGACCAAAACGAGCAGCTGCGTCCCGACGTTGACGGACGGCGGGGTCACCAGGTCTGGCGACACGGTAACATTGATGCCCGAGTTGCTGCCGCTTAAGCTGGGCAGATGTATCGGCCCCTGTCGACCTCCCGCATTCCATGCAGTAAGCCTCTCGAAAAACTCAGGGGGGATCATCGAGCGGAGCTTCTCTTCCACTAACTTGTCCATCATTTTCTCGTCCACCGCCTTCTCCTCTAGTGTCTGCACCTTCATCTTCAGCTCTGCAACAACGACTTTATCCTGGTTCTTCCTCTCCCTTCTTTTCTTGGCGTCCTCTTTGTAGTACTCCTTGAACTTCATGCTCGTACCGAAGCCGGACACACGGCCAGCTGAGGACGGCGGAACTCCTTGTCCCTCTTCTTGTAAGCATTGGTCGCCCTGTTGAAAACCGTGTCCCACGGCTCCGTCGAATCCCGGGACGACTCTGTGGCAGTAGCGTTCAGTTCATCCACCTGTAGAGACAAGGAAAGGTGAATCCATTTAGATTCTTGACTTCATTATCTTAATTAGAACACAATAGACTTGAGATCAGCGATAAATTCCTTACCAGCTTCTTCTCGAATTCCTTCACCTCCGGATCGTCGGTGATGAACTCCCCTGTTTCCTTGTCCAGGTAGTAGCGGGCCTGAACAAATTGCCTAAGCTGCAAGTCTATGATTTTAAGCCAAGGGTTTTCTTTACCAAGGCGTTCAAGCTCAGCGTCCTCCTTGTCCCAAATGGCATGTTTCCCCCTATAACTGCCGCTTCCAAGGCGGTGGTTACCTATGTTCTGTTCCCGCATACTCCTTCCCCATTGAGTACATTTTATAGCGTCAGCAGTACCTATATCCGCCTTGAATATCCTAAACTCCTCTTCATCGAGCATCGGATTTTTCTTACTAATAACCTCCCAGCTTTCACCTTTGTCAATGCTATTCTTCACCCGGGTTTTCCAGCTGCTCAAGGCGTTGCTCATCTTCGTGAGGGCTAGTTTGTTCACCGGGTTCTTTATCTCGAGGTTTCTAAACCGCTCTGGGAATCTGTATCGCTTGTGAAGCTTCTTAAGGAGGTTATCGACCAAAGCTGCATGGTCAGCATGTCTGATGTACTTCGTGTTGATCGACATGCTTTCCCGGACGATGCACCCGAGTTGCAGGTCGTATCCTTTAGCAATCGCCTCTGGCGCAATGGGTTGGCCACTTTCTGTGACCTCAGTGAACTCATTGCAGACGGTGGCGAGCACTGGCACCTTCCGCTCCTTCTGTTCCTTCTTCTTCTTCTTTTGAGAAGCGGTCGGGTTGCCGCTATCGCCATCCGTGCGCTCGCCGCCATCAGTGCGAGCGCCGCCATCGGTGGTGTCATCCTCTTCGCCGCCGCCTTCACTAGTTCCATCGTAGTCATCTTCATCCCCTCGTAATCAGGATCTCTGTCCTCATTGGCCCCAGTAGCTCTGGCGACGGTCGCCTCCTCCTCCGGTGGTGGTGTCATCCGCATCGCCTCCTCCTCCTCCTCCTGTTGGGACCCCCACCAGAATGACTGGTTGGCCTGTCTAGCATGTTTTTCGACGCTGATCATGTGCTTAGAAGGGACAGACTCCTTGTTGCCCGATATGTTTGCACTACTCTATTTAAAAGAGGCAAAAAGTTAGCACAAATCTTGGACGAAAAATTCGGCATGACCTTTGCTAATTTTTTGACCTAGGAGTGCCCATTTCTCAACCGAAACGGAAGTGAATCGACACTTCGGGAGAAATGGGCAACTCAAATGAAGAAATATATCCCTGCAAGACAAAAGACCCCATCCCCCCATGCATTGACCCCAGTATCCATCATCCACAGTACATTTCAAAAGCAGGTACCATCATCCCCATACAGCATGTATAACAGGTATATATAACGAGCTCTAATTCTGGCATACAGATATATAATGGGCACACACACATGCACACACAGACATGCTAACCCAGCACTGTGCAATGCCTCCACATTCTCCACTCTGATACATGAGCATTGAAGTAGGCAGAGGTTAAATAAAAAAGAGCTCTAGCTATTTAAACAATAGATATATCAAAGTATCTATTTAAACAGTAGCTATTTAAACATGTCCTGAAATGTGTGTCATTAAAACTAAAAACATCGCGCCACCAAAACGACCCCCTAGCATTTTCAGCGTGAGGAGGACCTAGACCATAAACTGACCAAACCAGCCGAACTGATGTAAGCCTGCAGTAGCTCTACACGCAACCAGAAAGAAGCAAATAAAATATACAATTCGTAAGACATGTACTTCTGTTCTAACAAAGAATACATTCACTTCTTGACAGAAAACAAGCCCAACTTTCTCTAGGCACGAAATCTTTTTCTAGATATGTCTGCTCCAAAATGTAGAATATTTTGGTTCAGCCTACTCTAATTAACAATGATGGCATTAACTATTAACCCTGTACTCTAATTACCAAGCTAGAGATCAAATTCTAAGTAACAGAAATATACAAGACTAGATAGCCAGATCAGCATGCATCATGAATCAGATGAGGGCCATCGGCTAGAAGGCCAGGATAGAAACACCCATGGATGTGGTATCACAGAGCACAAGGGAGTCGGAGATTGATGTGAGACCAAGAGGCTTACTTAGTCTTCTTGTTGGTCTTATTCTTTCTCTCTAACTGCCAAAATGTAAAGACACACAGCAGAAAAATGATTGCATAATAGTAACTACTAGCAAGAGTGGACAACCCAGATTACATCTTTAAAAAAGACACCACGGCCCAGAGGTGCAATTTTGATCCTTTTCTTGACTTGGTTTGCATTTTCTAGCAAAACTTATGCATCTTTTCTTTCCCTCTCGAAAGTACGTTCCAGTCCAAAACTTATGAACTATTTAAAGATTAATCTATTTTATTTGTGGAATCGTTACTAATAATTCTAGGAGAAGCTAAGTCCCAAGTGATACCCAATAAATCCCAGCAGGCTTGGCATTAGAGCACAAAACACAATCTGAGCCCCCTTCCACATGCCAATGACGTCTAATCATCATGTCTTTGGTGTATAATCTGTCCATGAATAGAAGCCAATCAAAAACTTTCAACTTCAGCAGAACCCTGGATTTTCAAATGGATTTGAGAACTGAATCCTTTGGAAGCGGCAAGAAAATAAATTTGTAAAACCTGGCTGGTCTATACTTAGTGCCCCAAGCAAAGGTAAGCATGTCCATTCACAAGGAAAAAGGATAAGAACTGCTAGTTCTGAACCGACACCACTTGAGAAGTTCATTTGTATCTGATTTTAAAAGTCTAATTCTGTAGAGTGGAACTAGTCTATATCTTCCTAGTCTATTTACCAATGTGTCAGACCAAGCATATACTTAAAGATTTGTACTCTTGTCTGCAACTAGCAAGGAAAGTAATGCATTTAGGAATAAATGGAAGAGAAAGGGGAAGAGCATCAGAGGGGGGGTGGGGGGGACGAACCATGGGGGGTGGGGGACGAACTTGCTGCGGTGGTTGACGACAACGAGGGTTGCGGCGTCTGGCGCGGCGCGGCGGCTCCTCCTCCACGGGCTGCAGGGCTGTAGGCGTGGCTCCTCCTCCGGCGGCTCCTCCTCCATGGGTTCATCGGGCGGCTCCTCCTCCACTGGTTCGCCGAGCGGCGCGGCGGTGGCGGCTCCGGCAGCAAGGGCTAGCGCGGCGGTGGCGGCTCTGGCAAGGTCTAGGTCTAAGGCTAGCGCGCGGCGGTGACTGAATATGGGGAGAAGGGGGAATGAAGGTCAAACCGTTTATTTCGCTAAGTCCATGATACATTGCAAATGTATCTATAATTTTTGATGCTCCATGCTTGGTTTTATCCACTTTCTTGTGTTTTGTCCACACTTTGGAGTACTTTTCATATGATTTCTTGGACTAACCTATTAACAAGAGCCACAGTGCCAGCTGCATGTTTTCTGCTGGTTTTGGTTCCAGGAAAGTCAGAAAATAAATATTCTCGGAATTGGACGGGACAAAAGCCAAAGTGCCTATTTTTCCAGAAGACTCTAGGATCCAGAATACGAGACGGGGGAGGGCCAAGGCTGGCCACACCCCCCCAGGCGAGGGCTGGGCCTGGCCTCGCCAGGGCATGGTGTGGTGGCCCCAGGCACCCCCTCGGTCTCCCTCTTCGCCTATAAGAAGCCTTCTAACCTAAAAACTCCGGGGGGTTCGACGTTTTTCTAGAAAAAGTTCCGCAGCACCATCACCACCGAAGGGGAGATTCGGGGGACAGAAAGTCTCTGTCCCGGCACCCTGCCGGGACAGGGAAGTGCCCCCGGAGCCATCTCCATCGATCTCCACCATCATCTCCATCAACCATCGATATTTCCCCCATCTATGAGTGAGTAATCCCCCTCTGTAGGCTATGGAGATGGTAGGGATTGGATGAGATCGTTCATGTAATGGCATCAGATTGTTAGGGCATGGTGCCTAGTATCTTTTATTAGTGTTTTATGACTTTGTTGCGACTTGTTGTGCTTAATGCTTGTCACTAGGGCCCGAGTGACATGATTTCAGATCTAAACATGTTATTGATTCATTATGATAGTATTGTTTCTGGTCTTATCTACAAGTTGTATACACACGTTGTTGTCCGGAACCTATGACCCCGAAGTGACAGAAATCGGGATAACCAGAAGGGAATGGCTTTGATGTGAGGATCACATGTGTTCACGGAGTGTTAATGCTTTGCTCCGGTGCTCTATTAAAAGGAGCACCTTAATTGCCAGTAGTTCCCTAGAGGCCCCGCTGCAAACGGGCTGGCAGGACAAAAGATGTTGTGCAAGTTCTCATTGCGAGCACGTATGACTATATATGGAACACATGCCTAGGATTATCTAGTACTTGGATGCTTTATCTTATTTATCTGCAATTGCCCTATGTTCTGATTGTTATGTGAATTGTCTTGTCCATGCAACGCCCGTCCATCCATCCCTATGCCTACCGCACTCGAATCCCACTGTTTACTGCTTTTGTTACTACTGTCTTTGCTTTACTACTGCTGTTACTTTACTATTCCTACTACAAAACTGTTGCTACTGATAAACTGCTGTGAGCAAGATTGTTTCCAGGTGCAGCTGAATTGACAACTCAGTTGTTAAGGCTTATAAATATTCTTTGGCTCCCCTTGTGTCGAATCAATAAATTGGGTTTCACTTTCCTCGAAAATACTGCGATACACCCCCTATACTTGTGGGTCATCAAGACTATTTTCTGGCGCCGTTGCCGGGGAGCATAGCTTTATTTATCAAGTTCACTTGTATTCACAATTGTTCAAGCTAAGTTTATTTTCTCCTTGTTTGTTTGTTTCTTTATCAAAAATACAAAAAAAAAGTAGTTCCTACTCTAGTTGTTATTTTTGTTGGTCTGTTATTGTCTTGCCTTATCATGCTTGTTGTCAATGGTTGGTTTCTTTGAAACTGAAGCTTATTGGCAAGGTGGGTTCACGGAAGATCAAAAATATTATTATAAGGAACACCGCTTGTCACAAAAAGGGAAACACTTATGGGAACAAATTGATAGATTGTATACCATTGCTAGAAACGTGTTCTCTATTTATAATGCTACTTATTGTTGTGATAAATCTCATTGCAGAAAGAGATATAAACACCTCCCTTTTCAATGTGAGTATAATGATAATGATACCATATCTTCCTATGCTAAAGGAATTTATGACTTTTATGATGCGGAACAAATTGAAGAATTTATTGCTTGGAAGGGTGCTTTTGAGCTTGCTAGTTTGCTTGAAAGTATTGATGATTCACCTTACAAATATGAGGTTTATGGTATACTTAAATTTTGCTTTGATAATTACAGGGATGAAAATGGCTATATTCTTGAATATTTTAATAGATGCTTTCCACAAATGGAAGAGACTAATGCCTTGGAGGATCCTATGGAATAAGAAATTGATGAATCTGAAATCTCATTAAATGAAAAGAGGAGGAGAGTGATGAACAAAAGGAGGAAGCGAGAGAATTGGCATTGTCCAGATCCGCCATATATCAGCAAAATCTCCGACGCTATCATAGCCGGAAAGTGTGCCCTCGAGTCTTTCCGGAAGGCGATCTGGTGCTCCGGTTAGTACAACGTACTACTGGAATGCATAAATTATCCCCCCCATGGGAAGGGCCATTCATTGTGAGCAAAGCATTGCACAATGATTCTTACTATCTTATAGATGCAAAGCCACAGGAAAAGAACAAGGCGGACAGGTCCGGAGAGGAATCTAAGCGACCATGGAATGTAGCACTACTTCGTCCCTTCTACACTTAGCTAAGAAGTGTCTGTATCCGAGTCGTCTCATATGTCGGTATGTATGTCGGCAATGAGCTTATCAATGAAATAGCAGTGCCTCGAGCAGTAACTCGGGGACTGCCTTAATAATGTTTGTTATTACTTCTTATGCGGTAGCTGGAATAAGTCGTTCTACTTAACCTGGATTAGTAATGTGTGAGCACCAAAAACCCAACTCTTTGACTTGCTACTGTCCAACAAGAATTGGCTTCATGGCAAGCAAGAGAACAAGTTTGGAATTGCGTAGCACATGAAAAACGACTAAGGAAACGAGTTTATTCGAGCTAACGTTTGTTTTTTGGACTAACCCTGTATTTATTTTCAAGTTATTATGCTGAATTATTTTGAGCTAAGCCTAGAAGTTTCTAAGTATTGTTAAAACAACTTTTGAAGCTCGGATTTGTAAGTCGTAAAACCGAATCAAGGTAGACACGGACCGAGCCAGAGAATTGGACGAACAAGAAAATGAAACTCGGGGACTACGCCCAAGTTAATCCGGCATAGAAATGTAGTAGCAAAATATCACCTATCCAGCATACAGTTGCACCCGGCATACCGGGGATCTGATAAATTTTCAAGTTTTTTGAACTAAGGAGCAACAGGAGGAGGAAGTTCGGCGTCGTCGTCGTTGTCTTCAATATCTGAAGCATCATCTTCTCCACCCTCATCCGACCCATTTTCAACGTTCTCAGCGTGCTCTTCCCCACCGGATTCCAGGAAGCTTGGTCCTTCAACCCAGTCATGGATAGGAGAATATTTGACGAGGCTGTAGGCGCAAGCCTGGCGCCGAGCTACCCATTCCGGATCATCGGTCCATCTGGATCCGGTGCACCGGCGTGTAAGGAGGCTGAGGTCGATCTTCTCGTACCATGTAAGAATATGGTGAAGGATGGTAGCAGCTGCAGCATGCCCAGCGGATTCTCTCCAGAGATCGATCTGGGTCTCAGTCTCCATTAGCTTCTCGACGAGAATCGCGGTGGTCTCCGGGCTACTCTCCGGGCCAGAACGTGTTGAAGATGCGAACAGCAACGCCGAGGATATGCTTGCCATAATTCTTGATGATCTCCACGTGAGACGACAAGCTGACCAATAGGTCCTCCATGTCGTAAGGAACCTCCTCACCAGCAGGAGCGGTAGGAGTACCCCTCGCTTGGCGAAAATCTGCAACTGCTGCGCTTGCAATAGTGATGCTCTCAGGAAATTTGCCTGAAAGCCAGACAAGGGAAGAAGGTAAAGAAAAGACATATAAAGCAACCCGGAAAAGTAGGTCGGAAGGAACTTACGTGATATGTGGCTAAGGATCCGGGTTAACTCCTTGATGCAATCGTCGCATCTCCTGCGAAGTTGCTCAAGCTCAGCGTTTGCCGACTCAAGCTAGACGTCGGATTCTTTGAGTAGCTGCTGGTCCTTGGAGATCTGGAGAGTAAGGCGCTCACGCTCTTCTGTGAAGTTCTGGCCAACCTTTAGGAGCTCGGTTTGGTGCTGGGTCTTCATCTTCTCCATCTCAGCCTTGAGCTTAGCAATATTGTTGTCCTTAGTCGGAGGAGAGCGAGCTCATCATCTTTCTTCTTCAGCTTGACTTGATGCTGCCCTGCTTGTTCGAGAAAATGCAGCATCATATCAGGCACGGGAACACTATCCTCAAGCGATGCTAAAATAGTATGTTGACCCGGCAGAGCCGAGGAGTGAATGTTTGCCGAGCCAAGGAGAAGAGGAAATGGAAAACACTGTGAAGTCGGACAAAAGAGGACATACCCCAGATTTCCTCCAAGTTCTTCCGCATGATCTTGTTCTCAGCCTCCACCCCAGCTGCAGAAACCGAATGAGGAGATTAGCTCGGTAGAAGAAGGTGAAGAAAAACGGAGAAGTGCTGAGGGAGAGAATTACCCCTCTTTTCATGTTCTGCACTAAGTGCAACATGTTTTGCACGTAGCATCTTGTGGGTATCCAGCAGGCATTGGAATTCAGCGCTCTGGCGATTAGTGGTTACCTGAAAAAAGCACAGAAGTGTAAAATTAGCTTGCTACATATTCGAAGTGTACAAGGTCCGGGCCAAGTGGAACTTAACCCGGCTCTAGGTGTGTGCATATTCAAAGTGTACAAGATCCGGGCCAAGTGGAACTTAACCCGGCTCTAGGTGTGTGCATATTCGAAGTGTACAAGATCCGGGCCAAGTGGAACTTAACCCGGCTCTAGGTGTGTGCATATTCGAAGTGTACAAGATCCGGGCCAAGTGGAACTTAACCCGACTCTAGGTGTGTGCATATTCGAAGTGTACAAGATCCGGGCCAAGTGGAACTTAACCCGGCTCTAGGTGTGTGCATATTCGAAGTGTACAAGATCCAGGCCAAATGGAACTTAACCCGGCTCTAGGTGTGTGCATATTCAAAGTTTACATGGAGCTACGTTAGTTTTCTAATGAGCATCCGGCCGAGTAACAAGCTACTCCACCGGAGGCTCGGGGACTAATGGTTATTATCTACAGCATATAAAGGAGAAACGCCATACCTCCATCATTCGCCCCGCGAGGTTAATTGCCTTAGCGGCGGTATTCATCTGGGCAGAAAATTCTGCGGGGCCGAACTTTTTTGGGAGATCGTCGTTGTGGACGAACTCCGCCTTATTCCAGTTCATGACGAACTCAATAAGACTCGGAGGGTACCGCTCCCCGGTGGGCATATGGGGTGCCACCAAGCCCTTTGCGTGCGCTTCTTTCCGCTCAACCAAGGAAAGAGTTGGGCTGGTATGCAGAACCATCTGCTGTGCATCAGTTGGCTCGGCAGAAACATCCTTCACTGCCGGAGTTTTTCTTGGGAAGCATTGATGCTAGGGTTCGCTGCCCAGCCTCGACGAATGTTGACTTGGTAGTATCCGGAGCCTTTTTTCCCTTGGCTTGCTGGGAAGAAGAAACTGCACTGGATTTCCCCTTAGAAGCTGATGGAGTAGTTCCTCGCCGAGGCTGAGATAACTCGGACGAGGCGGAAGAACTTGGCACTGGAGCTCTTGTAGCTGAACTTGGAGTTGTTGTTGGTTTCCTTGGTGCCGGAGCAGGTGTTGGTGCTGGCTCGGTCGCTGGTACTGGAACTGCTGCTGGTGCTGGTGTTGAGATAGACTCGGTGGTTGTTGGTTGCAGCGATGCCGAAGTGGTGGACGCCGTCGCCTCGGCTGGACCGACCCCTCCCGCTCCGAGGTCGCGTTCCTCTCGACGAGGTAGTGCGGAACCCGGAGCAGCCGCAGAACCCTCTAGAATAGGGCTCAGCGGACGTGACTCGTCGTCACGAGGAGGAGAAGGGCTGGATCGAAGCGGTGAAGAGATGCTTGATCCGCTCTGAGGGACCTCCACCAGAGGCCTGAAGAAGAGAATAATGTCAGAAGAGAAATTACTATGATGCAAGGAAAAGTGAGTTACGCAACGAAAAATGACGTACGCATCCGAGGTTTCGGCCTCCTTGGGTTTCCGAGCCCTTCGTGCCAGGGCTTTGCCTGCCCGCTTGGAGGCAGTCTTGTCTCCGGCTTTCTTTTGCCTTTTGGTGGGCTAAGAAGGTTCGGAGGAAGAACTTGATGCGGCTCTGCGCTTCTTCTTCGACGCCACCGGAACCGGCTCGCCCGTAGCAAGTGGAGGATCCTCATGGATATGCCCACCGGGGTTAGCTGATGCCGGAAAGGCAAAAGAAAGAGGGACAGCCTTAACAGGTTCAATCACGTCGACATCCGAGTCATCCTCATCATCGGGCCAATCTCTAAGAGAAGAGAATTTACCGCTGGGTCGTTTGGTAGCGTCGGTCATAGGGAGGAACATCTCCTGGTCCGGCTCCTCCTCATCCAGGATTTCTCGGTCCGGCACCCACTTAAGGGTCGGATCCGTACCATCCTCGAGAGTTTGCTAAAGGAACAGCTGAGAAAAAGCATGAAGAACAGAGTCAAAAATACAACAAAAACCGACACATATTTGATCCGAAATAAGTTTGCCCCACGAAGCTTACCGCGGGAGGGAGCCTGTCACGATAGTAGTGCTCAATTCCCCATGTCCATTCGGCGGAGAAGTCCCGGTGGGTGGTGAAGAGAGCCTTAACCCGGCGAAAAATCTCCGTGTTTCTCAGCTCGAAGGAGGAGGTATGGTTGGGGTCGCGGCCGAAACTCATGTGACACAACTTGTGGGTGCGCTTCTGGAGGGGAGAGATTCAGTTGCGCACGAACATGATCATGGCATCCTCGTTGTGCAGTCCGAGTTTCTTCAGCTCCACAAACCTCTTGTTAACTTGGTTGGCCAGAGCGGTAGGCTTCTTGGGGACCTCCTCCCAGAATTCCGTGCCAGGTGGATCCGGAGTGTAGGGCAGCAACCGAATCAAATCTTCAGTGCCCTCATTCCGGACATAGAAGAAGGTCCGGGCCCATCCTTTCCAGGAGTCAAGCCCGGTAACCCGGGGGAAAACAGAAAGTCTCCGGGGCGAGATGGAGGCAGCTCCGAATTGGGTGAGCTACTTATCCTCCGACTCTACTTGGATGTTGGGGATGACGTTGCGACGAAGGCCAAAAAACCGGATCCACAGCTCCTTTGTGGGCCATAATCCGGTGTAGCCTTCGATCGTAGAGGCAAAGGCGGAGAGAGAGGTGATAGCGTTGGCTGGGAGATGGTGCGGCTGCAAGTGGTAGGTCCTAACACAATCCCGGAAGAAATCGCTCACCGGCAGACCAAACCCCCGTTGGAAGTGGGACAGGAACACGACGAACTCACCCGGATTGGGTGAGGGGGCCAGTTCGGCGGAGGGGAGACGAGCGGCGACGCTGGCAGGAATGCACCTGGTCCGGTAGAGCCAGTCAAGGTCATCTTGACAGACCCATGATCCGGCCCACGCGCCGCAGTCCGCCGCGCTGGCGTCCTCCTCCATCTCCTGCTCGGTGATGACGAGCTCCTCCTCTGTCATCTCGTATTCACTGTCTTCGGTGGAGCTAGCGGCAGCGGAAATCTGAGGCCTGGATTGACGTGGACCCGTGGCAAAGAAGTTGCACAGCGGTGGCTGCGATGCAGAAGCACGGGGAAAGTGCGGCGGCGGCGCTGCTGCTAGAAGCACTGGCGGCAGCACGGTCGCAAGGAGGACGAAGGAGAAGAGCAATGGGCATAGGGGCGCAGAAGTGGAAAAACGCTAAGGGGTGCGCCCCTCCGCTACTTAACCACCCCCAGAGAGGGTGAGTGGGATCGCGCTACGCCAACGGGCCACATGGTGTGGCTGTGTATCGCGCGCCTTAGCCAATCATAGAGGAGCCACACAGAGGGCCACAGAGCAGAAGCAATCCCATGATGTGACGCGCTGATGCGGTAAACGAGGAGGCAGGCATGATGTGACCCACGCACAATGATAACTGACAATTACTGCGGCGGTTACTATGCAGGCCCTTAAAATAAGACAACGTGATGATTAGCCTCCGCGTGGGTTGGCGTATGAGAGAAGGAAGCAAGGCCCGGATCGAAACATGGTAACCCAAACCGCAAGAAAAAACTTAGAATGTGCAGAGGGAAAGTAAAACCATGAGATCCGAGTCACAGTGGTAACCCGGCCGGCAAGTGAAAACTTAGAACGTGCGAAGGGAACGTAAATCTATATAATCCGAGATAAAGAGCTAACCTGGAGTTAAACATCCAAGGCTCGAACATAAATGAACCTGATGTGGCCTTAGCGGCCAAGGCCGCTAAAACCGCACCAGCTTCGGGGACTAATGTTGGGGGGATACCCCCGGGTAGGGTCACTCCGGGGTATAAGGGCCGAGTTAGCCGAGGTTCGGCAAGGTCAAGGCGGATGCTGGCCGGGTCACTTCAAGGCAGGCCAGATCACGGAGTAACCCGGACCGGGGGGGGGGGGGTCGCCTAACATTGTCTCATCCGACTTAAGGAGTAAGTCGAAAGTGCTTGTCTAACTTGTATGCAGGAACAGGTATGGCCGGATCTACTAGGATCCGGGTCCTCGCTTAGCTTCTGGGAGAAGGAAGGAATCTCTCTGGTCAAAAAGAAGGTCTGGTACGCACTGCATGAGCGAAGAAAGCAAGGGCAGGACCACCGGGTCATGGCCGACAAGGGTGATGACGCCCATGTCGGCTGACGCGGGCGTCGCAGAGGCTTATGTCGCTAAAGCATGTATGACGCGGGGGAAAAGCACCCCGGTCAGGCTACCACTTTGGGAGGGGGCATATTCTTAGGAATATGCCTCCACGTATGCCCTAGGCAGGGACCGAGCCTCCTCTATATAAGGGAGGCTAGGGTTCCAGTAGAAGGGGTTGGTTGAGCTCTGGTTGAGTTCTTTGAGGCCATAAGGTTTTGGTTAAGGTTCTAGGGAAAAACAGTAGGCAAGAGTAAGAGAGCTCCTTCTTCCTCCTCTCGCCAATACAGCTCTAGGAGCACTTGTAATCTTCAAAGGAAATCATTACAAACTTCTGTGTGGAGAAGCACTCCACTATCCCTCCCTGGATTCCCCTAGCGTGTATTAGTCCCCACCTTTAGCCTATCCATGGCATCTTCCGTGACACCACCACGACAGGAAGAATGGATTAGCTACCCATGCCTACCTTCTAATGAGAGTAACTCTTTATCCCTTACATTATTTGATCGTCCTCCATGCTTACTAAAGGAGGATGAATGTTATGTTCCCGAGGTTTCTTTTGAAAATGTTTATAATAAAGCTCTAGTGCTTGTAGATCACGAAGAGCATGCTTTATGTGATAGTTATATTGTTGAGTTTATTCATGAGGCTACTGAAAATTATTATGAGAGAGGAAAATATGGTTGTAGAAGTTTTCATGGCATTGAAACACCTCTCTATGTGCTGAAAGTTTTGAAGTTACTCTTGTTTTACCTTCCTATGCCTGTCACTTTGTTCTTTGTGAATTTATTTGCATACACGATTCCTATGCATAGGAAGTGGGTTAGACTTAAATATGTTTTGAATTTACTTCTTGATGCTCTCTTTTACTTCAACTCATATTTCTTATGAGATCATCCTCTCAAACTTTTATGCCTGAAGATGATATTATGTCTATTATTCTTGGGAGACCTTTTCTTAAATACTGCAGGAGCTGTTACTAATTGTAATCAAGGGAAGGTGACCTTCAATGTCAATGACAAGGAACATACTATCTATTTCCCCAAGAAGATTGAAAGGACTTATGGTTTGAATTCAATTGAACATGTTGAGGGCATTCAAGTTGGAGAGATATATTGTCCCATACCAAGAGAAAATTTTGAAACTATTATGATTGGGACCATTGCTATCAAGGTTGAGGTAACATAATCATTAGTGGAATACAAAGTTTTGTCTCATATGAAATTGTTTTGGTAACAACACCTGATCAACCTTGTTAATGAAAGGATTTCATTGAACAAAACAATGTTTTCACCATGATTATCTCCGCTTACTTCTATTCTATCCATTTTTAGTTTTTACTTATGTCTAACTTAAAGGCATTAAAGAAAAGTACTTATTGGGAGATAACCCAAAAGTTTTAGTTGAGTCATGGAAGTTATTACTTCAGTAATAACCGCTCCTTATCCTTTTTATTTGCTTGTTGTGCCAAGAGTAACCTCTAATGAGAGAGAAGTAATGATTGGGAAAGTTGCTGTCCCGAAACAGATTTTTGTGCTTCACCGTAAAAATTCGTGAGAGAGGTCTGTATGCGGATTGAGCTGTAATTGTTTGTGCTTCTGCCCCAGATTGTTACCTAACTTTCCTTAGTTCAACACTTTTTGATTTGAGCAACAGAAGGTTTTCAAAAAAAATCGTCTTTACCTGCTGGTCTGTTTTGACAGATTTCTGCCATTTTCTGCATTTGCTTCTTGTGGGTTCCTTTTTGAGTTCTTTTGGGGAATTGAGCTTTTTGAGGGAAGTGCTACAGTAGCTAGTGTTCTAATGGAAGTTTATTTGGTGTTATAACTGAACCTTAAGACTTATTTATCTTTAGTGCACTAATGTTGCTAATGAGATTGTGTGAAGTTTTGTATGAAGGAAAATTTTCAGATGTATGGAAGGAATGAGTAATGAGATGAAGGATGGACTAAAGCTCAAGCTTGGGGATGCCACGCGTGTCACTCCAAGAAATATCCAAGAAGTACAAGCGTCAAAGCTTGGGGATGCCCAAGGCATCCCCTTCTTCATCAATAAAAATTACAGGTTTCTTCCAAACGCTTCATTTTTATTGTTTCATGCACAGTTTTGTTGTTCTTGGAGCGTCTTCTTTTTCATTTTTGTTTTGGTTTTTAGTTTGCATGGTTTGCTTAGTTTGCTGAATAAATTGGTTGGACCTCCTCTTTCATACGTTGGTGTTCAAATAGTTTGGTTTGGATTGGAAAAGAGTAGGAAAGCTCATCCTTAAGTGGTGAAGAGAGCTTGTTTTTGATTGTGGCCTATGCTTTGTCATGACATGCTTGATATAGTTTTGGCTTTATGCTTAGTATTCTTTGCTGTATCATGACTTGTTATAAACAATTGAGATTGCTTAATGTGCCTTGGATGAATCATGCATTGTTTTAGCGTATTAAAGCATAAGTATAGTGGTATTCTCCTTTGATGCTTTATTTGGGTTGACTTGGCGCATGCTCACACCATGTTATGACTATCTCAAGTCACCTTAAGCCTTTATGATCCTTTAGTTTTCAACTTGTAGTATCACTTTATGCTTTGATCAATGATGTTTTGTCGCTCTGCATGATTATGGCCATTATTGCTCTCTCGTTTGTCGCTCCCTTACTATTGCTAGCCTTCACTTACACTGAGTATTTTACTCATGTTTCCAACTCCCTTAAACCAAATATTGCCAAAGTGTCCACCATACCCACCTATTAGCATCATTTGCTACTTCCGTGCATATTCAATATGCCTTGTTTTCTTCCGAATAAAATGTTTGCTTGTTATGAGAAAGTTAGTTAGTAAAGCTCTCACGAACTTGATGGCACACTTTATTTCCTGCATTTAATAAACCTGAACCATTGCGTCCTTCTTTGTTGCGTATATGCTTGCGCTTTATAAGTTGAAGTTAGCAGAACCATGTATCATGGGGAACGCTTTCAACATGCACTGGTACTTAGTAACTTGTTGATATCATGTTCTTTTGCTTATGGATCCCGGCGGTGTGAAATAAAAGTGGAACTTGTAAGATCATGGAGTTTGTATGTATGTTAGAGAAACGCATGGGCCGCTAGCCTAAGCCATGCCTAATCATGGTGGAAACTTGCAGCATAACCATAATGAGCATTCTATGAAGCATCCTCAATAAAAATCTATGCACATAGTAAATAAAAAGATCGCTGAGATGCTCATTGTCTTCTTGCCTTGTCATTTTGATTATGGGATAGCTCCTGTGTCATGTGCAAGGGGTACCCCGTTGGCGGTTCTCTATGATACATATATACTTACAATGACAAGAGCTTACTTGTGACTGAAGTTGAGTAGCATGAGGATCGGTCTTCATAAGTAAGGGGCATGAGACTTCGATTTATAACTTGTCAAGCATATCCTCTTAGTTGTGTCACTTTAACCTTAACCATTTAAAGATGCTTATAATAGGGGCAATGAGAGCTCAAAGCTAATGAGTACCATACTTTCACCATTTGGAAGCCTTTCAAACTTTTCAAAACCTGTTCATTTCCTTGTTGAGTCTCCACACATTCTATGAGCACCTTCTTGAGAGCATAGTGGCCATTCTTAGTTCTATGTGCACTGTCCCAAGACTTGTTGATTGATGCATACCTTAATATTGCTTGTTTTAAACTATTTGTATCTAGTCACTCTTGTAAACTTTGAAGGTGTCCTATGCATTTATGTTTGCTACTCGATGAGGGACAAGCTGAATGCCACTATGCTATGTTTTCTTTATGTGAAACAAACAAATGTCTTGCAAGGCATTGTTATTCATGAATCTTTTGTTTGTGCCTTTTCATGTTGCATCATAGTCTCTTTGTCTTGTTGCTAGAACTTTGTCTTTCATGTTATGATTGAAGTACTATGATCCCAGCTTTGAATGTTTTACAAATATTTTGATCAAGTCTTTGATGGTGCATGTCACCTCAAAAATTATTCTTTCTTTTTATCACTTACCTACTCGAGGACGAGCAGGGGTTAAGCTTGGGGATGTTGATACATTGCAAATGTATCTATAATTTTTGATGCTCCATGCTTGGTTTTATCCACTTTCTTGTGTTTTGTCCACACTTTGGAGTACTTTTCATATGATTTCTTGGACTAATCTATTAACAAGAGCCACAGTGACAGCTGCCTGTTTTCTGCTGTCTTTGGTTCCAGGAAAGTCAGAAAATAAATATTCTCGGAATTGGACGGGACAAAAGCCAAAGTGCCTATTTTTCCAGAAGACTCCAGGAGCCAGAATACGAGACGAAGGAGGGCCAGGGGCTGGCCACACCCCACCCCCCAGGCGCGGGCTGGGCTTGGCCGTGCCAGGGCATGGTGTGGTGGCCCCAGGCACCCCCTCGGTCTCCCTCTTCGCCTATAAGAAGCCTTCTGACCTAAAAACTCCGGGGGGTTCGACGTTTTTCCAGAAAAAGTTCTGCAGTGCCGCCACCACCGAAGGGGAGATTCGGGGGACAGAAAGTCTCTGTTCCGGCACCCTGCCGGGACGGGGAAGTGCCCCCGGAGCCATCTCCATCGATCTCCACCATCATCTCCATCAACCATCCATGTTTCCCCATCTATGAGTGAGTAATCCCCCACTGTAGGCTATGGGGATAGTAGGGATTGGATGAGATCGTTCATGTAATGGCATCAGATTGTTAGGGCATGGTGCCTAGTATCTTTTATTAGTGCTTTATGACTTTGTTGCGACTTGTTGTGCTTAATGCTTGTCACTAGGGCCCGAGTGCCATGATTTCAGATCTAGACATGTTATTGATTCATTATGATAGTATTGTTTCTGGTCTTATCTACAAGTTGTATACACACGTTGTTTTCCGGAACCTATGGCCCCGAAGTGACAGAAATCGGGATAACCAAAAGGGAATGGCTTTGATGTGAGGATCACATGTGTTCACGGAGTGTTAATGCTTTGCTCCGGTGCTCTATTAAAAGGAGCACCTTAATTGCCAATAGTTCCCTAGAGGCCCCGCTGCAAACGGGCTTGCGGGACAAAAGATGTTGTGCAAGTTCTCATTGCGAGCACGTATGACTATATATGGAACACATGCCTAGGATTGTCTAGTACTTGGATGCTTTATCTTATTTATCTGCAATTACCCTATGTTCTGATTGTCATGTGAATTGTCTTGTCCATGCAACGCCCGTCCATCCATCCCTATGCCTACCGCACTCGAATCCCACTGTTTACTGCTTTTGTTACTACTGTCTTTGCTTTACTACTGCTGTTACTTTACTATTCCTACTATAAAACTGTTGTTACTGATAAACTGCTGTGAGCAAGATTGGTTCCAGGTGTAGCTGAATTGACAACTCAGTTGTTAAGGCTTATAAATATTCTTTGGCTCCCCTTGTGTCGAATCAATAAATTAGGTTTCACTTCCCTGGAATATGCCTCCACGTATGCCCTAATTAGAGACATAGCCACCCCTATATAAGGAGGGCTAGGGCCTCTGTAGAAAGGGTTGAGTTTGATGAGGTTGGTCTTTGGAGGTTTTGTTCTTCTAGCAAGTTACTGAGAGCTAGAGAGTGGTGAGAGTAAGAGAGTTCCTTCTTCCTCCTCTCTCCAATACAGCTCAACGAGCACTTGTAATCTGTGAGGGTGAATCAAATACAAAGCTACTGTGTGTGGAATCACCACACTATCCCTCCCTGGATTCCCCTAGTGCATTTAGTCCCCACCTTTAGCCTATCCATGGCATCTGCCGTGACACCAGCACGACAGTTGGCGCCCACCGTGGGGCTAGCGGCGCTAGTAGGGGTCAAGATCCGGACGGGAAACCTCATCGGCACCGGCGAACGCATCGTCTCCGGGCTCGTTCAGCGCTTTGGAGCGCTGGACTTTGTCAGCGACAACGCTGGCTGCTTCGGCAAGCGCCCTCTTCCCCGCAACGGCATCTTCGTCAAGCTCGGGGCGCACAAGGTCTACGTTGCTGTCGATGTGTCGTGCGTTCATCCGCGACACGTCGCTAAAGGAGGCGAGCCACCCCTTAGTGTGGTTCACGGGGCGCGTATCACTCGCTCCCCGGACCGTGCTGAGGTGATGATGACTGCGCCTGGCGCTGACGCAAGCAAGGATCCAGCACCAGATCCGGAGGTAACGCTTAAGGCACCAAGGAAAAGTAGAGGTCCTCCACTAGAGAGGCCGGAGAATGTGTTGCAGCAAGCGATGGATAGCTTGGCAAACCCAGTAGTAGCAGTGGTAGATCCGGCTCAGGCACAGGCCGAGCTAGAGGAAACTAGGCAAAAAATTCTAGAGGGTGCGAAAAATATAGCCGCGGCTCAGCAGTCGTTGAACATGACACTGCGTGAGTATGCAAAGGCAAATAAAGTAGATGCTGTAAAAGTGAAGGGGAGAAATCTCATGAGTGAAATGAACAAAGAGGGTGATACTAGGATTGAGGAATCAGAGAACTGTTTATCCGTGGGGCTGCCGAAGTATAGTACCCCGGCAAAAAGCCTCAGAGCAGCGGATGCAGCTGCGTCCGAGTTAGAGGGTCTAACGGGTGAAGCCCGTCAAAGACAGCAAGATAGGTTCAATGAATTGGTTCGGATCACGAACAGGCAAAATAAGGAATTGCTCGGGGCTAACCCGGAGAGAGCTGGGGCCTCCAAGATCGTTCATTCGGTGGTGGGTAACCTGGAGAAATCCGCCGGAGCTGCGTCGTCTCCTCATGGTGGTCCTAGGAGAGAAGAGGTAGTAACCTCGGCCAGGAGGAACAAACAGATCGTCCCGTATGACCCGACAAGGCCAGGGAAAGGAAAAGAAGTACAGAGAAATGACGATCGACGAAGTGTGAGCCGAGGTGAAGCTGGCCGAGGTAACCGTGACCAAGGCAATGCCGGTCAAGGAAACATTGTAAATGGCAATGCCGGACAGCGCAACTCGGCAGGAGCAGGACAACCGCAGTAGCGGAATATACCAAGGCAAGAGCAGAGTGCCGGCCGAGGTATGCAACAGAGAGGTGCTCCACGAGAGCAAGACCGGTATTATGATGGAGATTCAGAAATGGTGAACACAGGATACCCAAGGCCGGACTATCATGTGATAGGGTCAAGATTGGGAAGCAGGGATTTGATGCCTGATGATGCCAGATTAAAACTGGATCGGCTGTATAGGTCGGAACAGATTGAATGTCAAGGTCCCCCGGGTCCTGCGTGTTTTGGGCCCCGGATCATGAAGGAGCCTCCGGTACCTAACTTCCAGTTACCTAGAGGCACAAAGACGTATGACGGCAGTACAAAGCCGGAAGATTGGTTTATAAACTATGCTACAGCTGTGAAAGTTGCTACAGGCAACTTGAGATGGGCTGTGAGATTTGTACCCCAGATGTTGGAGGGGCCAGCAAGGGTATGGCTAAACAAATTCCCACCCGGAAGTATTAACTGCTGGATCGATTTTGAGGAAATGTTTATCAGCAATTTCTCAAGTACGTATCAGAGGCCAAATAGGCCACAGACCCTAGCTATGTGTAAGCAGAGACCGAACGAGATAGACCGGGAGTTCTTGACCCAGTGGTGTACCGTGCGAAACTCATGTGAGGGCGTGATCGAGTCAAAGGCCATAGCTTGGTTTGCGCAAGGATGCAGGTATGCAAGCATGTTGTGGCAAAGATTGCAAAGGGATATGCCAACTACGTTGGCAGAGACAATCCGGATTTCTGATTCGTATGCTTTGGATGATCCGACTCAACCTAGGCTCGTGTCAAACGAGTCAAATGAGGAGTGCTACCAGAGAGATGGAGTCGGGTCATCCCGGAGGAATGACTACCAGGGTAAAAGAAGAGATGACAGACCGGATTACCGGTATAGTTCGCAACAAGTTGCTGCTGTGAATCAAGTTCAGCCCAGAGCAGGGGGAAATCAACGTCAGAAAACTGGAGGCCAACAATGGACACCAAGAAATGATGGCAAGAAAACTTGGACGCCAGAGCAGAAGAAACAGTGGCAGGAAAAGAAGGACCGTCCGAGGTATACTTATGAGTCGATGTTGGATCAACCGTGTAAATTTCACACGCCAAATCCGAGTAACCCAGCGGGTCATACAACAAGGCAATGTGAGTGGATGCGTAATATAGAACAAGGTGGTTTGGGGAATGCTCAGGCACCTCGGAACGATCAACCTCGGCAGGAGTTACCCTGACAGCAATTGCTCTCCGGAGCGAACACACAACAGCTAATGTTGCCTCCCCCTCCACCAAGGTATGATAACCATGAGAGAAGGGATGCAATGCATCAAGTGGAAGACCAGCATCAGCCGGATCAGAGGTACCCCGGAAATGAGGGGAGGAATGAGTACAGAGAGCATCACCAGAGTTACTGTGTGTTTACCACTGAGGAAACAGATAGAAAGAGTCTGCAGCGCCGACACATGGAGGTGAATGTGGTAATGCCAGCAGTGACGAGGTATATGCCTTGGTCGGACCAGGAAATTACCTGGAGCATCAAAGATCATCCCAAGCTTATGCCGAGTCCTAGTTCATATGCGCTAGTGCTGGACCTGACATTCAGTGGTCCTAACATCAATGTGAGGTTCTCCAAGGTACTAATTGACAATGGCAGTAGCATTAACATCATGTATGTGGATACAATGCGCAAGTTGGGTATCACAGAGAACATGCTCCAAGCTACAAGGACAACTTTTCATTGCATTGTGCCAGGCATTTCTTGTGAGCCCATAGGCAAAGTCCGGGTTGACATATTGTTCGACACGAGAGATAACTGCCAAACTAAGAATTTGGAGTTTGAAGTGGTGAACTTAGAAAGTGCGTATCGTGCGTTACTCGGAAGACCAGCACTGAACAAGTTCATGGCAAGTTGTCACATCAGTTATCTGAAGATGAAGTTGCCCGGGCCAAATGGAGTGATTACCATTGTTGGAGATTTCCGACGTTCCATTGAGTGTGTCAGCCGGGTCTAACCTAGCCGAGTCACTTGTGATTGCGCAAGAAAAAAGGAAGATACAGGAGGTGGTGGCGTTGGCTCAGTCCACGCAGCAATATATGCCGGCGTTGAGTAATCCGCATGGTAGTGTTTTGTTCCAAGCCATGAAGGATACCAAGAGAGTGCATGTTGATGATATGTTCCCAGAGCACACCGTAACAATTGGTGCCGAGTTAAATGATAAATAGGAAAGCGAGCTCGTCAACTTCCTCCGTGAGAATCGGGATATTTTTGCTTGGTCCACACAGGACTTGCAAGGTGTTCCGAGGGAGTTGGCCGAGCACTCTTTGAACATGAGACCCGGAGCAAGGCCGGTGAAGCAACCTCTCCGCCGCTTCACCGAAGATAGGAGAAAAGTCATTGGAGACGAGATAGCTCGGTTACTGGCAACAGGATTTATCATGGAAGTTCTTTACCCGGATTGGCTATCTAATCCGGTGCTGGTGGAAAAGAAGAAGGATGATCCGAATGTGGCAGTGGTTTGGCGTATGTGTATCGATTACACGAACCTGAATAAGGCATGTCCAAAAGATCCATTTCCACTGCCAAGGATAGATCAGGTCATAGAGTCAATTGTTGGGTGTGAACTGTTGTCATTCATTGATGCATACTCTGGTTTCCACCAGATACCCCTGAATCCGGATGATCAAATAAAAACTGGATTTATCACGCCGTATGGGGCTTATTGCTATCACACCATGCCATTTGGTTTACGTAATGCAGGGGCAACGTACCAAAGATGTATGCAGAAATGTTTGCACGACCAAATTGGTCAAAATGTACAAGTACATGTGGATGATGTGGTTATCAAGACCAAGGAAACCGAAACTCTCCTTGACGATATCAGGCAGACATTCGCGAACCTAAAGAGGTTCCGGATGAAGCTCAACCCGGAAAAATGTACCTTCGGTGTCTCGGCTGGAAAATTACTCGGATTTCTTGTCTCCAGCCGAGGTATCGAAGTTAATCCAACTAAGATCCAGGCCATAGAGAGAATGGAACTGCCGAAGTGCCTTAACGATGTCCAAAAGTTCACTGGCTGCCTGGCATCGTTAAGTTAGTTTGTATGTCGGTTGGGAGAAAAGGCATTGCCTCTCTATCAACTCATGAAAAAGTCGGACAAGTTCATTTGGACGCCCCAGGCCAATGAAGCCTTTATACAATTAAAGAAAATGTTAGCCACTGCACCAGTGTTAGCCTCTCCACTATCAAAGGAGCCAATGTTGCTCTATATAGCCGCAACCAACCGAGTGTAAGTGCAGTAATCGTGGTAGAGCGCGACGAAGAGGGTAAGTCAGTGCAAAGGCCAGTATATTATCTGAGCGAGGTATTGTCAGCATCAAAGCAAAATTATCCGCACTATCAGAAAGTGGCGTAAGGTGTGTATATGTCGGCAAAGAAGATGAAACATTATTTTGAGGAGCACCCCATCAGAGTAATATGTGAAGCCCCTATATCCGAGATAATGAGTAACAAGGATGCAAGTGGCAGGATTGCAAAATGGGCAATTGAACTAGCTCCCTATGCGCCACAGTATGACAGAAGAGAAGCAATCAAGTCTCAGGCTGTGGCCGACTTTTTTGTGGACTGGGCCAAGGTACAATATGAACCACCGCCACCAGATCTGAACTACTGGAGAATGCACTTTGATGGGTCAGAAACAAAAACCAGGTTAGGCCCCGGAGTTGTTCTTACCTCGCCAAAGAATGACCAGTTGAAGTATGTGCTACAGATCCATTTCGCAGCGTCGAACTATGTCGCTGAATATGAAGCACTTGTGCATGGGCTCAAAGTGGCAAAAGAAATTGGGATACGTCGGATCCAATGCTTTGGCGACTCGGATTTGGTAGTTCAGCAAGTGTCGGGGCTATGGTACGCTCTTGATCCAAACATGGCACTATACAGATTCCATGTGCAGAAGATATTTGGTTATTTTGAGGGATGCGAATTTTGCCATGTACCCCGGGTGGAAAATGAGGCTGCTGATGTATTGTCGAAGCTCGGATCAACCCGACAAGCAATTCCACCGGGTGTAGCATTAGAACACCTCAGAGGATCCGGAGTCCGGAGCTGTGCCCATGGACATTGACATAGGAGGTGGTGCGCGAAACCCAGGGACTGCCTCGGTAAACCCGGGGACTGCCTCGCAGAACCCGGGGACTGCTCAGCGTGATCCGGTTGAGGTTATGCTGGTGGATCAGATGGAAATTGATGAGGATGTGTTCCCTGTACGAGCAATACCAGCTTGGGCACTACCTATATTTCAATTCCTGAAAGATGGAACTTTACCCGTTGAGGAGGTGTTATCCAGGCAAACTCAAAGGAGAGCAAAGGCATACACGATCATCAATTCCGAGCTATACAAAAGGAGTGTGACTAATGTCCTCCAGCGATGTGTTGACCCGGAAGAAGGGCTTGACATCCTCCGAGATATACATCAAGGGGAATGTGGGCATCATGCCTCGTCCAGAGCCTTGGTAGAAAAAGCTTTCCGGCATGGATTCTACTGGCCAAGTGCCTTAGAACAAGCAGAGGATTTGGTAAGAAAATGCAATGGTTGTCAGAGGTACGCTACCAAGACACATATGCCAATGTCGGATCTCAAGACCATACCAATCACATGGTCGTTTGCCGTATGGTGTTTGGACATGGTTGGCCCGTTCAAACCAGCAAGGGGAAATATGACTCACATTTTGGTCATGGTGGATAAATTTACAAAGTGGATTGAAGTAAAGCCAATAAGAAAATGTGATGGAGCTACGGCCGTGACATTTCTCAAAGACATCATCTTGAGATACGGTTATCCTCATAGTATCATAACTGATAATGGCACAAATTTTGCTGAAGGAGCATTTGCGCGATTCTGCCGAGATAAGAAGATCCGGCTGGACGTTGCCTCGGTAGCCCATCCTGCATCAAATGGACAAGTGGAAAGATCCAACGGATTAGTACTGTTCGGGATAAAACCCCGGCTCATTGAGCCGCTGCAAAGATCAGCGGGGTGCTGGATAGAAGAACTACCAGCGGTATTGTGGATTTTAACAACAACTCCGAATTGATCAACAGGCTATACGCCATTTTTTCTGGTATATGGGGCAGAAGCTGTATTACCAGCCGACATAGAGCATGACTCGCCTAGGGTCACCCAATACACAGAGGCTGAAGTGCAAGAAGCCCAAAAAAATGATGTTGATCTGCTGGAAGAAGCGAGAGAATTGGCATTGTCCAGATCCGCCATATATCAGCAAAACCCCTGACGCTATCATAGCCGGAAAGTAAACCCCCGAGTCTTCCGAGAAGGTGATCTGGTACTCCGGTTGGTACAACGTACTGCTGGCATGCATAAGTTATCCCCCCATGGGAAGGGCCGTTCATTGTGAGCAAAGAATTGCACAATGATTCTTACTATCTTATCGATGGAAAACCACAGGAAAAGAACAAGGCGGACAGGTCCGGCGAGGAATCTAAGCGTCCATGGAATGTAGCTCTACTTCGTCCTTTCTACACTTAGCAGAGAAGTGTATGTATCCGAGTCTCTCATATGTTGGTATGTATGTCGGCAATGAGCCTATCAATGAAATGTTGCCACCTCGAGAAGTAACTCGGGGACTGCCTTAATAATATTTGTTGTCTTCTGTATCTATTATTTATACGTCGGCTGGCGTAAGTTGTTCTACTTAGGCCGGATTAGTAATGTGTGAGCACCAAGAACCCAACTCTTCGACTTGCTGCTGTCCAACAAGAATTGGCTTCATGGCAAGCAAGAGAACAAGTTTGGAATTGCGTAGCACATGAAAAACGACTAAGGAAAGGAACTTAATCGAGCCGACACTTGTTTTTCGGACTAACCTTATGTTTACTTTCGATTTACTATGCTGAATTACTTTGAGCTAATCCTAAAGTTTCCAAGTATTGTTAAGACAATTTTTGAAGCTCCGACTTGTAAGTCATAAAACCGAATCAAGGTAGACACGAGCCGAGCCAAAAGGTTGGATGAACAAGAAAATGAAACTCGGGGAATATACCCAAGTTAATCCGGCATAAAAACTTAGTAGCAAAATATCACTTGTGTGCTTGATACAATTCCACCTGGCATACCGGGGATCTGATAAACTTTAAAGTTTTTTCACTCAAGGAGCAGCAGGAGGAGGAAGTTCAGCGTCATCTTCGTTGTCTTTGATGTCCGAGGCATCGTCCTCTTCGTCCTCATCCGAGCCATCTTCAACGTTTTCAGCGTTTTCATCATCCGCGCCACCAAGGAAGCTTGGACCCTCATTCCATTCATGAATGGGGCATATTCGATGAGGCTATGGGCGCAAGCCTTGCGCTGAGCTATCCACTCTGGGTCACTGGACCATCTGGATCCGGTACACATGCGCGCTAGGAGGTTGAGGTCGATCTTCTCGTACCACGTAAGCACGTAGTGGAGAACGGTCTCAGCTCCGGCACGTCCAGCGGATTCCCTCCAAAGGTTGAGCTGGGTCTCGCATTCCATCAACTTATCAACAAGAACTGTGGTCCCCTCCGGAGTATCTTCTGCAGGACAAAAGGTGTTGAAGATTCGGACTGCCACGTCAAGGATATCCTTGCCATAGTTCTTCACGATTTCCACGCGAGAAGACAAGCTGACCAACATGCCCTCCATGTCATAGGGAATCTCTTCAGCGTCAGGAGCAATGGGGGTACCCCTCTCTCGGCGGAACTTAGCAACAGCGGTGCTCGCAATGGCATTGCCCTCTGGAAATTTTCCTGAAAACAAGACAAGAGAAGCGGGTGAAGAAAAGACATGTGAAGTTACCTAGAGAAATATGCCGGATGAGGGAAAGGAACTTACGTGAAATATGGTTGTGGATCCGGGTTAACTCCTTGGTACAATCATCACGCCTTTTGCGAAGCTGCACAAGTTCAGTATTCGCCGACTCAAGTTTGACGTCGGCCTCCTGGAGAAGTTCTTGGTCCTTGGCAATCTAGAGATTGAGGCGCTCGCGCTCTTCAGTATAGTCCTGGCCAGCTTTTTGAAGTTCGGATTGGTGCTACGCTTTCAACTTCTTCATATCTGCCTTGAGCTTGGCAATTTCATCATCCTTGGTTTGGAGGAGGGCAAGCTCATCATCTTTCTTTTTGAGCTCGGCCTGATGCTGCCCTGCTTGTTCGATAAAATGCAGCATCATATCAGGCACGGGCACACTATCTTCCAACGATGCTGAAATAGTTTGTTGACCCGGCAAAGCCGAGGTATGAATGTTCGCCGAGCCAAGGAGAAAAGGAGATAGAAAGCATAGCAAGGTCGCACAAAAGTAACTTACCCTTGATCTGGTCAAGCTTCTTCCTCATGATGGTATTCTCAGCTTCCACCCCAGCTGCGAAAACCGAATGATGGGTTAGTTCGGCAGAAAAAGAGGAAGAAAACATGGAAAAATGTCAAGAAGAGAACTTACCCTTTTTCTTGTGTTCAGCGAGAAGCGCATTATGCTTTGCGCGCAGCATCTTGTGAGTGTCCAGGAGACGCTGAAACTCAGCGCTCCGGCGGTTGGTGGTCACCTAAAAAGAGTACAAAAATATAGCTTAGTCTTGTACATATTCGAAGTGTACAAATCCGGGCCAAGTGAAACTTAACCCGGCTCTAGGTGTGTGCATATTCGAAGTGTACAAAATCCGGGCCAAGTGGAACTTAACCCGGCTCTAGGTGTGTGCATATTCGAAGTGTACAAAATCCGGGCCAAGTGGAACTTAACCAGGCTCTAGGTGTGTGTATATTCGAAGTGTACAAAATCCGGGCCAAGTGGAACTTAACCCGGCTCTTGGTGTGTGCATATTCGAAGTGTACAAAATCCGGACCAAGTGGAACTTAACCCGACTCTAGGTGTGTGCATATTCGAAGTGTACAAAATCTGGGCCAAGTAGAACTTAACCCGGCTCTAGGTGTGTGCATATTCGAAGTGTACAAAATCTAGGACAAGTGGAACTTAACCCGGCTCTAGGTGTGTGCATATTCGAAGTGTACAAAATCCGGGCCAAGTGGAACTTAACCCGGCTCTAGGTGTGTGCATATTCGAAGTTATCAAGGAGTTACGTTAGTTTTCTAAAGAGCATCCGGCCGAGTAACAAGTTACTCCCCCAGAGGCTCGGGGACTAATGGTTATATCACTACTATCTACAACATGCTAAGGAAAAGGTGAAGTAACGTACCTCCATCATTCGACCCGCAAGGTTAATTGCCTTAGCGGCTGTGTTCATTTGAGCAGCAAATTCAGCGAGACTGAACTTCTCCGGAAGATCGTCATTCTGGACGAACTCCGCCTTCTTCCAATTGTTCACGAACTCGATCAAGGTCAGAGGGTATCGTTCGCCGCTGAGAATGTGGGGCGCCACTAGGCCCTTGGCATGTGCTTCCCTCCTCTCAACCTGGGCAAGAGCAGGGCTGGTGTGCAAAATGAGTTGCACGTCAGCTGGCTCGGCAGGGGCGTCCTTCGGTGGTGGAGTTTTCTTCGAAAGCATGGACGCGAGTGTGCGCTGTCCAGCCTCGATGGACGTTGCCCTGGTGGCGTCAGGGGCCTTCTTGCCCTTAGGTTGATGCTGAGAAGTGGAAATTGTTGCAGCAGATTTACCCTTGGGAGCTGCCTTGGTGCTTTCTCGCCGAGACTGGGAAGACTCGGACGAGGCGGAGGGGCTTGGTGCTGCTGCTGCTGTTGCTTTTGCTGCTGGTGCTGGAGTTGGTGTTGGAGTTGGTGCTGGTGCCGGTGCTGGTTTCTTCTTTGGTGGAGGTGCTGAGGTAACCTCGGTGGTAGCTGGTTGCGGCGGAGCCGAAGTAGTGGTGGCCGCTGCCTCGACAGAGCCAGTCTCCCCCGCTCCAGGGTTGCCGTCCTCCTGACGAGGTGGGCTGGAACCCGGAGCAGCCGCTGTTGGAATTATGCCCTAGAGGCAATAATAAAGATGTTATTATTATAATTCTTGTTCATGATAAAGTTTATATTCCATGCTAGAATTGTATTAAGCGGAAACATTAATACTTGTGTGGTTTGTGAACAACACCGTGTCCCTAGTACGCCTCTATGGACTAGCTCATTGATCATTGATGGTTAAGGTTTCCTAACCATAGACATGAGTTGTCAATTGATAATGAGATCATATCATTGAGAGAATGATATGATGGACAGACCCAAACTAAGCGAAGCAATTAGATCGTGTCATTGTGTTCATCTTTGCGAAGCTTTTCATATGTCAAATATTGTATTCCTTAGGCCATGAGATAATACAACTCCCTGGTATCGGAAGAAAGCTTTGAGGCCATCAAACGTCATCCTATGAGAGGATGATCATAAAGGTGTCTCTCAGGTGATCGGAAAGTATCTGTTGGGTTGTATGTATCGAGATGGGATTTGTCCCTCCCAAGTCGGAGAGATATACTTTGGGCCCACTCGGTAATCGATATCAACACCGCTTGCAAGCATGTGGTTAAGGAGTTAATCACAAAGTGATATCGGATTACGGAACGAGTAAAGTACTTGCTGTGAACGAGATTGAACTAGGTATGACGATACCGACGATCGAATCTCGGGCAAGTAAAATATCGCGAGACGAAGGGAATATATATATGGGATTGATTGAATCCTGGCATCGTGGTTCATCCAATATGATCATCGATGAATGTGTGGGACTCAATATGGGTGCCCAGACCCCGCTGTTGATTATTGATAGAAGATCATGTCTGCATATTCTCGAACCCGCAGGGTCACACACTTAACGTGTCTCGACGCTAGGATAGATTGGATACTTGGTTTATGAATTTTTGTTCGGAGTCTCGGATGGGATCCGGGATATCACGAGAGGTTCCGGAATGGTCCGGAGAATAAGATTCATATAAGGCAGTGCAGTTTTTGGAGTTCAGAATTGTTCCGGGTTAATCGGTATTGTACCGGAAGCTTCTAGAACCTTCCGGAAGGGGGCCAACGTGGTCCCACCTTCCGGGAGGGGGCATGGGCCTATGAGGGAAGTCCTGGCCGCATTGGGCCAGGGGCACAAGGCCCCATAGGGCCCAGCCGATCCTAGATAAGTTTAAACTCGTTTAAACTAGAGATAGGGTTTCTAGATAAGGGATAAGTTTAAATCGTTTAAACTAGAGATAGGCTTGGAGGATGGGCAAGGGCTGGCCGCACCCCCCCCTCTATATATAGAGGGCTGGTACGCCCCCTCCCCCCCGAACCTACACACCTTCCTCCAAACCCTAGTTACCCTGCTGCCCTCCTCTCTCCCTCCCGACTGTTTGTAGGCGAAGCCCTGCTGCAGAAATTCTCCACCATATACACCGCACCGTCGCGTTGTAGATCCAATCTATCTCTCCACCCTACTTGCTGGTCCGAGGAAGGAGGAGACGTCGAGGTGCTGCACGTGTGCATCTCACGAAGGCACCGCCACTTGTGGTGCTAGATCGGATCGGATCGCGAGGAGGAGAAGCGAGTACGACTACATCACCCACGTTCCGACAAACGTTCCGCTGTGCGAATCTTCAAGGGTATGAAGATCTAATCCAATCTCTCTCGTTGTTTGCATCTCCTAGATTAGATCTTGGCTTTCCCTCTGTTCGCTTCCGTAGAAAATTTTGATTTACTATGCTGCGAAACCCTTCAGTGGTATCAGAGCTAGATCTATGCGTAGATGTGTTTCACGAGTAGAACGCAACATGGTTGTTGCGGGCGTTGATGTTTTCTGTTGCAAGCCTCTTGTTTGTGTTCTTCTTATGGCGCGGGATAGTGAGATTGAAGCGGTCCAGGCCAACCTTACGCGACGTCGTTCGCGAGACCGGCTCCGCACTTGACGTGTGGCTTGTTCCACACATGCGGCTGGTGGATGTCAGTTTCTCTCACTATAGTTGTCATGGGATTAACACCGGAGTTTGGCAACCATAATATCACCGTTGTGGCTTTCCGTAGGTAAGAATCGTTCTGAGCATCTACTCCCATAAGCCACGTAAAACATGCAACAACAAAGTAGAGGCGTCTAACTTGTTTTTGCAGGGAGTGTTTTCTGTGATATGGTATGGCCCAAGATGTGATGTGTATATTGTATGCGATGATCATGTTTTGTAATGTTTCACGACTTGCATGTCGATGAGTACACAACCGGCAGGAGCCATATGGTTGTCTTTATAATTGTGTATGACCTGCGAGTCAACTTCTTATACGCCATGTAATAGCTTTACTTTATCGCTAAGTAGTTAGCAATAGTTGTAGTTGCTATTCGTGGTGGAGGCAATCATGGTGGAGTGATGGAGATCATGCCGGAACGCACAAGATGGAGATCATTGCGCGAAGATTGGCTATACCATGTCACATAAAGTTATATGCATGTGATGTTTATCCTTTTATGTATCTTATTATGCTTAGATCGCGACGGTAGCATTATAAGATGATTCCTCACTTAAAGATCAAGATAAAAAATGTGTTCTCCCCAAGTATGCACCGTTGCGAAAGTTCGTCGTGTCCAAGCATCACGTGATGATCGGGTGCTATAAACTCTACGCTCACATACAACGGGTGCAAGCCAGTTTTGCACACGCGGAAATACTTGGGTCTAACTTGCCGAGCCTAGCATGTACAGACATGGCCTCGGAACACATGAACCGAAAGGTTAAGCATGAGTCATATGAATGATATGATCGACACTTCGTTGTCCACCATTGAAACCACATCTCTTCTCGTGCAGATCGGATTAGGTGTGGTGAATTTGGATCGTGTTCACTAAACAACTTGAGGGATGTTGAATTTAGTGGGAGTTCGTCTAGTAATTTGATTAAGTTGAACTATTTATCATGAACATAGTCTAAATTGTACTTGCAAATACTGTAGATCACATGGCCAAGTCCAACTTCAACTTCAACGTTTTTGCTGAGAAAGAAAAGCTTAGAAACAATGGGTCTAACTTCACCAACTGGTTCCGCAATCTAAGAATCATTCTGTCAGCGTTAGGTAACCCCCCTGCTGCAACTGCGTCGGCTGATGAGAAAGCTGTCTATCAGTCGCGCAAAGATGATTATGGTGTGATTAAGAGCACCATGTTGTTTGCTATGGAACCGGAACTTCAAAATCGTTTTGAAAACTATCCCGGGCCCTTTGAGATTCTCGAGGAGCTGAAAACCATGTTTCAGACTCAGGCCCGTTCTGAGAGATATGAGATCTCTGAGAAGTTCTTTAACTGCAAGGTGGAGGAAGGGAGTTCCGTTAGTGAGCACGCCATTAAGATGTCGGGCTACACTCAACGCCTTGAGCAACTGGACTGCAAGATTCCAGAGGAGCTCAAGATTGACAGGGTTCTGCAATCACTCCCTCCCAGCTAAAAAAGTTTTGTAGTGACTCATAATCAGATTGGTTCCACTGATACGATCACCGAGCTCTTCGCAAAGCTGAAGGCTGCGGAGGTGGACATCAAGAAGGATAATCATGTGTTGATGGTCAACAAGCCCTCCTTCAAGAAAGGTAAAGGCGCAAAGAATCCCTTCAAGAAAGGCGGCGGCAAGCGCGTTGCCCCTGCTGAGAAGAAGCTCAAGTCTGGTCCCAAGCCGGACACTGAGTGCTTCTATTGCAAGGACAAGGGTCACTGGAAGCGCAACTGTCCGAAGTACTTAGCGGACAAGAAGGCTGGCACCATCAAAGGTATATTTGATATACATGTTATTGATGTTTTCCTTACTAGCCCTCGTTGTAGTGCCTGGGTATTTGATAACGGTTCAGTTGCTAATATTTGTAACTCGAAACAAGAGCTGCGGAATAGACGGCGGCTTGCGAGGGATGAGGTGACGATGCGCGTTGGCAACGGATCAAGAGTTGATGTGATGGCCGTCGGCACACTCTCCTTAGTTTTACCTTCGGGATTAGTTTTAAACCTTAATAAATGTTATTATGTGCCTGCGTTGAGCATGAACATTATTTCTGGATCGTGTTTATTGCAAGACGGTTATTCATTTAAATCGGAGAATAATGGTTGTTCTATTTATATGAGTAACATCTTTTATGGCCATGCACCTCTTGTGAGTGGTTTATTTCTTCTAAATCTCGAAAGGGATGAAACACACATCCATAACATTGAGGCTAAGAGATGCAAAGTAGATAGTGATAATACTACTTATTTGTGGCACTGTCGTCTAGGTCATATTGATGTAAAGCGTATGAAGAAACTCCATTCTGATGGACTTTTGGAGTCTCTTGATTTTGAATCATTTGACACATGCGAACCATGCCTCATGGGCAAGATGATCAAAACCCCGTTCTCCGGTATGATGGAGCGAGCAACGGACTTGTTGGAAATCATACATACCGATGTCTGCGGACCGATGAGTGTTTCGACGCGCGGTGGATATCGCTATTTTCTCACTTTTACCGATGACTTAAGTAGATATGGGTATATCTATTTAATGAAACATAAATCTGAAACGTTTGAAAAGTTCAAAGAATTTCAGAATGAAGTGGAGAACCATCGTAACAGAAAGATTAAGTTTCTACGATCCGATCGTGGGGGCGAATATTTGAGTTATGATTTTCTCACGCATCTCAAAGCAAGTGGAATCGTTTCACAACTCACGCCACCCGGAACACCACAGCGCAATGGTGTGTCTGAACGCCGGAATCGAACCCTATTAGATATGGTCCGATCGATGATGTCTCTTACTGATTTGCCGTTATCATTTTGGGGTTATGCATTAGAAACCGCTGCATTCACTTTAAATAGGGCTCCATCTAAATCCGTTGAGACGACACCGTATGAACTATGGTTTGGTGCTAAACCTAAGTTGTCGTTTCTTAAAGTTTGGGGATGCGAAGCTTACGTCAAGAAGTTGATGCCGGACAAGCTCGAACCCAAAGCGGAGAAATGCGTCTTCATAGGATACCCTAAGGAAACTATTGGGTATACCTTCTATCACAGAACCGAAGGCAAAGTGTTTGTCGCAAAGAACGGTTCCTTTCTTGAGAAGGAGTTTCTCTCGAAAGAAGTGAGTGGGAGGAAAGTAGAGCAAGACGAAGTTATTGAACCTTCTCTTGAATTGGAGAGTAGCGCAGCACCTGAAATTGTTCCAGTGCCGCCTGCACGAACAATAGAGGAAGCTAATGACAAGGATCATGAAGCTTCGGACGATGCTACTACTGAACGTCGCAGGTCGACAAGGTCGCGTGCCCCTCCTGAGTGGTACGGCAACCCTGTCTTGACTGTCTTGTTAGTAGAAGACAGTGAACCTACGAACTATGAGGAAGCGATGATGAGCCCAGACTCTGAGAAATGGCTAGAAGCCATGAAATCCGAATTGGGATCCATGAGCGAAAACCAAGTATGGACTTTGGTGGACCCTCCTAGCGACCGAAAGGCCGTTGAGTGCAAATGGATCTTCAAGAAGAAAACGGACGCAGATGGTAATGTTACCGTCTATAAAGCACGGCTTGTTGCGAAAGGTTTTCGACAAGTTCAAGGTGTTGACTACGATGAGACTTTCTCTCCCGTAGCGATGTTTAAGTCCATTCGGATTTTATTAGCAATTGCTGTGTTTCATGATTATGAAATATGGCAAATGGATGTCAAGACTGCTTTCCTCAATGGCAACATTGATGAAGAGTTGTATATGATGCAACCCGAAGGTTTTGTCGATCCTAAGGATGCTGATAAAGTATGCAAACTTCAGCGTTCCATTCATGGACTGAAGCAAGCATCTCGGAGTTGGAACCTTCGTTTTGATCAAGTGATCAAGAGCTTTGGATTTGTTCCAAATTGCTACGAAGCTTGCATCTACAAGAAAGTGAGTGGGAGCTCGGTGACATTTCTGGTACTATATGTGGATGACATATTGATTATTGGAAATGACATCAACATGCTTAACGATGTGAAGAGTTATTTGAACAAGTGTTTTTCAATGAAAGACCTAGGTGAAGCTGCTTATATAATGGGCATCAAAATCTATAGAGATAGACAAAGACGCCTGATAGCTTTAAGCCAGAGTACATACCTAGACAAAGTTCTGAAAAGGTTCAGAATGGATAAGGCATTGAAAGGTTCAGTGCCTATGTTGTCAGGTAAGATATTGAGCAAGGCTCAGTGTCCAGCTACGGTAAATGATAGGGAAGCTATGAGCAAAGTGCCTTATGCCTCGGCCATAGGTTCCATCATGTATGCCATGCTGTGTACTAGACCGGATGTGTCCAATGCTCTTAGTTTGACGAGCAGATATCAAAGTGATCCAGGAGTGGAACACTGGACAGCCGTGAAGAACATCCTAAGGTACCTAAATAGGACTAAAGAAATGTTCTTAGTCTATGGGGGTGATGAACAGCTCGTCGTAAAAGGTTACGTCGATGCTAGTTTCGACACCGACAAGGATGATGTTAAATCTCAGACAGGATACGTGTATATTTTGAATGGAGGAGCTGTGAGCTGGAGAAGCTGCAAGCAAAGCGTGGTCGCGGGATCTACAGTAGAAGCGGAATACATGGCTGCTGCAGAAGCGTCAAGTGAAGGAGTTTGGATCAGAAACTTCATCACTGAGCTTGGCGTGGTTCCAAGTGCATTGGAGCCACTGGAGATATTGTGTGACAACACTGGCGCCATAGCACTCGCTAAGGAACCAAGATATCATCCAAAGACCAAGCATATCAACCGCAAGTTTCATATAATCCGAGATTATATAGCAGATGGAGATCTGAAGATCAGCAAAGTACATACAGATCTGAATGTCGCAGATCCATTGACTAAACCTCTTCCACGTGTAAAACATGATCAGCACCTCAGTGCCATGGGTGTAAGATTGTTGCCAAATGTAAACTAGATTATTGACTCTAGTGCAAGTGGGAGACTGTTGGAATTATGCCCTAGAGGCAATAATAAAGATGTTATTATTATAATTCTTGTTCATGATAAAGTTTATATTCCATGCTAGAATTGTATTAAGCGGAAACATTAATACTTGTGTGGTTTGTGAACAACACCGTGTCCCTAGTACGCCTCTATGGACTAGCTCATTGATCATTGATGGTTAAGGTTTCCTAACCATAGACATGAGTTGTCAATTGATAATGAGATCATATCATTGAGAGAATGATATGATGGACAGACCCAAACTAAGCGAAGCAATTAGATCGTGTCATTGTGTTCATCTTTGCGAAGCTTTTCCTATGTCAAATATTGTATTCCTTAGACCATGAGATAATACAACTCCCTGGTATCGGAAGAAAGCTTTGAGGCCATCAAACGTCATCCTATGAGAGGGTGATCATAAAGGTGTCTCTCAGGTGATCGGAAAGTATCTGTTGGGTTGTATGTATCGAGATGGGATTTGTCCCTCCCAAGTCGGAGAGATATACTTCGGGCCCACTCGGTAATCGATATCAACACCGCTTGCAAGCATGTGGTTAAGGAGTTAATCACAAAGTGATATCGGATTACGGAACGAGTAAAGTACTTGCTGTGAACGAGATTGAACTAGGTATGACGATACCGACGATCGAATATTGGGCAAGTAAAATATCGCGAGATGAAGGGAATATATATATGGGATTGATTGAATCCTGGCATCGTGGTTCATCCGATATGATCATCGATGAATGTGTGGGAGTCAATATGGGTGCCCAGACCCCGTTGTTGATTATTGATAGAAGATCATGTCTGCATATTCTCGAACCCGCAGGGTCACACACTTAACGTGTCTCGACGCTAGGATAGATTGGATACTTGGTTTATGAATTTTTGTTCGGAGTCTCGGATGGGATCCGGGATATCACGAGAGGTTCCGGAATGGTCCGGAGAATAAGATTCATATAAGGCAGTGCAGTTTTTGGAGTTCGGAATTGTTCCGGGTTAATCGGTATTGTACCGGAAGCTTCTAGAACCTTCCGGAAGGGGGCCAACGTGGTCCCACCTTCCGGGAGGGGGAATGGGCCTATGAGGGAAGTCCTGGCCGCATTGGGCCAGGGGCACAAGGCCCCATAGGGCCCAGCCGATCCTAGATAAGTTTAAACTCGTTTAAACTAGAGATAGGGTTTCTAGATAAGGGATAAGTTTAAATCGTTTAAACTAGAGATAGGCTTGGAGGATGGGCAAGGGCTGGCCGCACCCCCCCCTCTATATATAGAGGGCTGGTGCGCCCCCTCCCTCCCGAACCTACACACCTTCCTCCAAACCCTAGTTACCCTGCTGCCCTCCTCTCTCCCTCCCGACTGTTTGTAGGCTAAGCCCTGCTGCAGAAATTCTCCACCATATACACCGTGCCGTCGCGTTGTAGATCCAATCTATCTCTCCACCCTACTTGCTGGTCCGAGGAAGGAGGAGACGTCGAGGTGCTGCACGTGTGCATCTCACGGAGGCACCGCCACTTGTGGTGCTAGATTGGATCGGATCGCGAGGAGGAGAAGCGAGTACGACTACATCACCCACGTTCCGACGAACGTTCCGCTGTGCGAATATTCAAGGGTATGAAGATCTAATCCAATCTCTCTCGTTGTTTGCATCTCCTAGATTAGATCTTGGCTTTCCCTCTGTTCGCTTCCGTAGAAAATTTTGATTTACTATGCTGCGAAACCCTTCAGCTGCTGAACCCTCCGGGATTGGGCTCAGCGGGCGTGAATCGTCGCCATGAGGGGGAGAAGGGCTATGTCAGAGCGGGGAGGCAATGCCGGACCCACTCTATGGGACCTCCACCGCGGCCCTGCCGAATCAAACATTATCGGATGAGAAACTATAACAATAGAAGAACAAGTAAATGGCAAAGGGAAAAGAGGCTTACTCATCCGAGGTCAGGGGCTCCTTGGGCTTCCGAGCCCTTCGTGCTATGGCCTTGGTTGCAGGCTTGGTGGCAGTTTTGTCCCCGGACTTCTTTCGCCTTTTGGCTGGCTGAGAAGGTCTGGAGGACAAAGTTGATGCGGCTCCCCTTTTCTTCTTTAGTGCGACCGGAACAGGATCACCCATGGCAAGGGGAGGGTCCTCATGAATCTGCCCACCGGGGTTAGCTGATGCCGGAAAAGCATAAGAAAGGGGGACAACGTCAAATGCTTCCATCACCTCAACATCTGAATCATCTTCATCGTCGGGCCAATCTCTAATAAAAGAGAGTTTACCGGTGGGTCGCTTGGTCGCATCGGCCATAGGAAGGAACATCTCCTGATCTGGTTCTTCCTCATCTGAGGTATCCCGGTCAGGCGCCCATTTGAGGGAAGGCTCGGTGCCGTCCTTGATGGTTTGCTGAAGAAACATCTAAGGGAAAGAAAAGGCAACAGGATTAAAACCAACAACAAATACCGACATATGATTTAACTCAGAAAAAGTTTCAGTCACGAGACTTACCGAAGGAGGAAGCCTATCTCGGCAAAAATGTTCTATTTGCCACGTCCACTCAGAGGAGAAGTCCTTGTGGGTGGTGAAGAGGGCCTTGACCCGGCGGTAGATCTCTGTGTTGCTCAACTCGAAAGACGGGGTTTGGTTGGGGTCATGGCCCTAGCTCATGTGACAGACTTTATGTGTGTGTTTCTGAAGGGGGGGAGATCCGGTTGTGGACAAACATGATCATGGCATCCTCATTGCGCAATCCAAGATCCTTCAACTCCTGAAACCTCTTGTTGACCTGGTTCGCCAGGACGATGGGCTTCTTAGGGACCACGTCCCACAGATCCAGATTGGGAGGACCCGGAGCGTAAGGGCGCAGCCGGATCAGATCCTCAGTAGTGTTGTTCCAGACATAGAAGAAAGTCCGGGCCCATCTCTTGCAAGAGTCCAGCCCAGTGACTCGGGGGAAGACGGACAGCCTCCGAGGAGAAATTGACGCAGCACCGAACTGTGTGAGCTGTTTGTCCTCCGGATCTAGATCTACATTCGGAATCATGTTCCGGTGAAGGCCAAAGAACTGGATCCAGAGCTTCTTCATGGGCCACAGTCCGGCATAACCTTCGATGGTGGAGGCAAAGGCGGAGAGAGAGGTGATGGCGTTAGCCGGAAGATGGTGCGACTGGAGCTCGTACATGTTTAGCCAGTCGTGGAAAAAGTCACTGACTGGGAGACCAAATCCACGTTGGAAATGAGAAAGGAACACCACATACTCACCCGGATTGGGCTAGGGAGCAAGCTCGGCGGAAGCAAGGCGTGCAGTGACGCCCTCCGGGATGTGCTTGGTGCGATAGAGCCAATCCAGGTCGTCCTGGCAGACCCAAGATCCAGCCCACGCGCCGCGGTCGGCGGTCGCTGTGTCTTCTTCCATCTCCTGCTCGGCGATGGTGAGCTCTTCTTCTGTCATCTCGAGGTCACTGCCCTCATTGGCGCTAGCGGCGGTGGGTGGCAGTGGCCTAGACTGGCAGCGACCCGTGGCGGAAGAGATGCGCGGAGGCGGCGGCGACGCTGGTGTGCGTGGAGGCAGTACAGCGGCGGCGCAGCTGCTCAGGTGCGGCAGCGGCGGCGCTGTCGATGGAGAAGGAGAGGAAAAGGCAAAGGCAGAGGGGCGCAGGAGCGGGGAAATGACCCAAGGGGCGCGCCCCTCCTCTATTTAACCACTCGCATAAGGGGTAGTGGGATCATGTTGTGCAGGTGTGCCACACGGTGTGGCCGTGTATTACCCGGGTCAACCAATCAGCGATGAGCCACACGAAGGACCACAGGGCGTAGCGGATCCCATGACGCGACGCAGTGATACAGTTAACGAGGAGGCAGGCGTGACGTAACATGCGCACAGTAACTCCTGACAATAACTGCGGTGGTTACTGTTGCTGGCCCTTAAAATGAGGCAAAGTAATGATTAGCCTCCACGTGGGGAAGCATACGAGAGAAGGAAGAATGACTCGGATAATAATGTGGTAACCCGGCCAGCAAGTGAAAACTTGGAATGTGCCAAGGGAAAGTAAACCCATGAGATCTGAGATAAGAGGTAACTCGGAAAAGGAACACAAAGCTCAGTGAAATTGAACCTGCTGTGGCCTTAGTGGCTAAGGCAGCTAAGACCGCACCAACTTCAGCGACTAATGTTGGGGGGATACCCCCGGGTAGGGTCATGCCGGGGTATAAAGGCCGAGTTAGCCGAGGTACGGCAAGGTCAAAGCAAATGCTGGCCGAGTCACCTCAAGGCAGGCCAAATCTCGGGGTAACCCGGACCAGGGGATGTCCACCTAACTAGGTCTCAACCGACTTAAGCCGTATGTCAGACAGACGAATCTAACTTGTATGCAGGAATGGGTGTGGCCGGATCAACTATGTACGATCCAAGTCATATCAAGCTTGTAGGAGAAGGAAGGTATCTCGCTGGTCAAAGGTGACCACTTTACGCAGAGCGTGAGCGAAGCGGATAGAGGCAGGACCACCGAGGCGTGGCCGACAAAGGTGACGATGCCAATGTCGGCTGACGCGGGCGCCGCAGAGGCTCACGTAGCCTCTGCATGGATGACGCGGGGGAAAAGTGACCCGGTCGGCTTACTATTTTGGGAAGAGGCATATTCCCTGGAATATGCCTCCACGTATGCCCTAATTAGAGACCTAGCCACCCCTATATAAGGAGGGCTAGAGCCTCTATAGAAAGGGTTGAGTTTGATGAGGTTGGTCTTTGGAGGTTATGTTCTTCTAGCAAGTTACTGAGAGCTAGAGAGTGGTGAGAGTAAGAGAGTTCCTTCTTCCTCCTCTCTCCAATACAGCTCAACGAGCACTTGTAATCTGTGAGGTTGAATCAAATACAAAGCTACTGTGTGTGGAATCACCACACTATCCCTCCCTGGATTCCCCTAGTGCATTTAGTCCCCACCTTTAGCCTATCCATGGCATCTGCCATGACACCACCACGACAATTTTCTTGGCCTCCTCGATACTTGTTGGCAATGTGTTCCCCTTAGGAAGTCGGTCATGCCAGTATTCCATGTTCGCGTTGAAGCTCACATCGGTCCATTTGTGTTCGGCCTTCATCTCCAGAGCCTTGAGCGTTACACTCAAACGTGTATCCTCGGGGCGACACCCAGGATACAATGGAGTCATCCCGTCTACCTCCATTTGGGCCAGCTTGGCTTTCTCTCTGGCTGCAGCTTTGTCGTTGCTCGTCTCCTTGAGGAGTAGTTCTTGAACATGAGGGTCCTGCAAGACCAAAGTTAGCAGCGTCTGTGTGTTCGCGTCTTCTCCTTCTTGATGATCATGATCATGCTTGTAGCCATCTCCTTCTCCATGCTGATCATGCCCTCCGGCATCTCCTTCTTCGTCATGATGATCATGCCCGCTGGCATCTCCTTCATCATGATGATCATGCCTGGTAGACTCTTCATCTTCTCGCCCACCCACGTCTTCGTGACCACCACCATGTCCTGTTGGCGCCTCATTGAGGTCGCGCATGAAACCGCGCCTGAGCAGGTGACCCTTCAATTGTCCAGATTCAGGGTCGATCCAGCGCTGCAGTTTGCATGTTTGACATGGACATCTTATCATGGTCTTGTTGTTCAGAATCATGTCCTCCTTCGCGCCTTTCTTGTACCTAGCAATTCGACCTTCGCTCATCGTGAGGACCATGGTTGCCTGAGCGGTCAAAACAGAGAGTATAGGTGAGAACCACACCATATGAACACACACATGCATGAATGCTAGCCGGAAAAAATTTGGCATGACCTTTCCTAAAATTAGGACATATGGGTAGTGCAAAAATTTGCCGAAATGGAAATGAATCAACATTTCGGTAAACATCCATGCAACCACACCGGCCGGGCCCGACACAACAACAAGCAACCAACAAAAAACTTCCTCCCATTGCAAACATTCATGCACCACACAAGCATCGTCTCGCCATGGATCGCACACACACCGCCCACGCGACAAGCTTCACCTACATGTTCATGGCCAAGTACTCACCTAGTAGACACAATAATAGCGAGACGAGACCGCGTGATGAGAGAGTGTGGACAAATAGATCTACAATGCAAGTTGGTGGAGAGGAAATTAGTAAACAAATAGAGATGTGAGAGAGAAAAGTAAGGAACTTTTAGATCTATAAGTTGGAGCGAAGCTTCCACTTACCAATCTATGGATTAAAGTAGGTTTAGTTACAAGAAAATAGAGAAACTATGGGCAAGATGGGGTGTGAGGGAGGAGGAAGACGAGTTGGGAGGAGGTAGAGATGTGAAATGGGTGGTGGTGGATAGATAGATAAGAAAGCTAGCTTTTGTCACCTTTTTAACATGGATCTGGACGCTCTCATCTGTGGCGCATATGGAGGAAATGCGCCACAGAAGCTGAAACTTCTGTGGCACATAAGTCCATATGCGCCACAGAAGTGGGTGAATTAGATTTCCTGTGTGGGGCCCATGTTCTGTGGTGCATGTTGGGATATGTGCCACAGAAGTGAAACACATCTGTCGCGCATATCAGAACATGCGTCACAGAACTTGGGTGAATTAGATTCCGTGGTGGGGCCCCCCTCCATGTTCTGTGGCGCATGAGGAAATATGTGCCACAGAAGAGGCAACTTCTGTGGCGCATATCTCAGAATGCGCCACAGAACTTGGATCAACCCACCCTGGCTGGCGGGTCCCATCAATCTTCTGTGGCGCATACTCTGGAGAATGCGTCACAGAACTTCCAATCTTCTGTGGCGCATGCTTTCTGGTGCGCCACTGATGTTTTCCTGCGGCGCATTGTTTCGCATATGCGCCACTGAACATCTTGTCTATCTATAGGCTGTTTCCTAGTAGTGCAAAGAAAACTAATCTATTTTTCTGCATATATATATGTATCTAACTTTATAAACTTTGATTGCACACATTATAGGAAGATGGCTTGTATTACAATCAGTGTGGGCTTTAGGTTAGTTCGGTAAGTTATTTGCCCATTCCAGCAATAATTATTACACTTAATGTGCCTCTAGATTAGCTATTTTTGTACTATGAAAACATGAAAAGAATGTATCCAAATGAGTTTGAATTTTTAAGGCATAATTGAAGTTTGTAGATTCTATTCATTATGTGTACTATGCCATTCCTATTGATTTTTCTATGTGATGAATGAAAACCGAAGTGATTGCTAGTATTGAGTCCATCATGCCAAACCATACTTTTATCTTTGTCCTAAATTTTTCTCGGACACTCATGCCATTTATCTATGTATATCTTCCATCAAAAAATTTACATTTTCCCGGTGAGAATAGAACACGCATGATTGGCACATAAAAATGCATTGAGTTATGGTTAACTCATCACTAGTATATTATGTTAAAGTTTATTCAACCAACTAAGGGCCCTGGGTAAAAACGAACCTTGTTTTGGTACTAATATCATAATACCCAAATATACCTAGATTTATGGTTAAATCATTCAATTAATTCCAAGTCAGGTCTAGCTTTTGTCTCGTCTGCACGGTTTCATTTTTGGTAGGAAATTAGATACCAAAGGAAAACCGCCTCAAAATCATCCTTCTTTTCTTTTGGACAACTATTAGCCAAGAATCAAAATAAGTATGATGGATCATATCTAAACCATATCTTCAAACTATTAAAATTAAATTATTCAATAGTGTGATGGCATTCATATGATGCTTCCCGATGAAAATTTCATTTATCACTCACTCTCATTATAGCTTGTATTTATTTGTCACACCAATGGCGTTTGAACTTATAGTTTTTTGTAAGATTATAATTTTTTATTACATGCTTTGCATGGTATGTTAGTTTCAAAATTTATTGCTATGATCACAACTTTAGTGTATTTTCCTCCTACAATACATCACTAGCATGCGAAGCACATTGGCATCTATCCAGTGATAGTCCTACCGTTGTGAAGTGCATCCACTGTCAGATCATTATATATGTCTCCTCTTTTTGGTCTTCTTGAGTTATCACTGTGTAAGTGAAAATCGGTTCATGATTTTTGTCGCGTGTATCCATTTTACTAATGTATTTTCTTGTGACCAAGATCAGTCAACCCTTTATGTGACACTTGTACAAGAAAATTCATAAGTTTATACATTGTCCCGTTGAAGTTTGATATGTGTACATATATACAAATCCCATTTTTATATTTCATTTTATACTAAAACTTTAAAAAGGAATTTCCGATGCTGCTCTATAGGGTGCAATGTTGTTGGAGACATTGTTAAACATAAGCTCTCGAAATGAGCAATTACAAGAAAAAAAACATCATAAACTTGACCAAATAGAGGTTTCTAGTTCACTATTATGCCTGCCTTGTCAAGCTGGTTCTAATAGACATATAGTTTGTCAGTTTGAACTCTAGATGAGAAACTATGCTAAATTTGGACATTGGAGGGGAAACTTTAAAGATAAAAGTGTGAAAGAAAATATGTTGATTTTATGACATCGTGATGACTATTGAAAACCTGATCTACATATCTAGACTGCTTGTTAATAGTTTTCATGTGCTAACCGTTTTGAATACAAGTACATAGTTTTATTATATCTTTACTTTAAATGTAACTCGTTATTAATGAGGACTCACAACATGATCAATGTATTGAATGATTTAACCTATGTGAATGATTATGATGTTTATAAACTACATCATAGATACTCCCTCCGTCTCTATTTGTATTAAGGTTTGGCATGGTATTTCTATGTGTAAGTTTAACCATTGATTTAACCAACAAAATATGGATTATATTATTGTTGTAAATATGCCCTAGAAGAAATAATAAAGTTATTTTTATTCATATTTCCTTGTTCATGATAATGTTTATTGTCCATGATATAATTATATGTATCAGAAACTAAATACATGTATGGGTAAGGAAACAACATAGAGTCCCTAGTAAGCCTATTATTGCTAGTTCATTAGTCAAACGATGGCCAAGTACATGATGTCATTTGATAACGGGATCACATCATTAGGAGAATGATGTGATGGACATACCCAAATAATAAGCATAGCTTTTGATCATATCGTTTAGTTTGTTAGCTATCGCTTTCTGAATATGTCAAGTATAGTTTTCTCAGACCATGAGATCATGTTACTCTCGGGCATTAGAGAAATACCTTGTAGACATCAAACGTGACTCTGTAACTAAGTGACTATAAAGGTGGCTTTCAGGTATCTCTGATGGTGTCTGTTGGATTGCGTGAATTGAGCTTATGATGAAGTGTAAAATATCTCCGGGCCCTCTCGGTAGTACAGCATCCAAGAGCTCAATGACTAATGTTATTACTCATGGGGATTCTATACCACGGTACGGGTTAAGAGAACTTGCCAGTAACAAGATTGAACTAGGTATAGTAATACCGACGATTGAATCTCGGGCAAGTAATATATCACGACACAAAAGGAATTATATACCGGATTATTTTGAATCTTTGACATTATGGTTCAACCGTAAAGAACTTCGTTGAATATGTAGGAACCACTATGAGCATCCCGGTCCCACTAATGGTTATTGATCGGGGAGGTGTCTCAATCATGTCTGCATGTTCTCGAACTCGTAGGGTCACACACTTAACCTTTGGTGTCGCTAGTCTTTGTTGAGAATATGTATGGTGTAAATAAATTGTTGTTTCTTGGGTAAGATCCTTGATATCATGAGGAGCTTCAGAATGGTCTGGAGGTAGAGAAAGATATATGACACTTCCTATTTTAGGGTTTCGGGAAAGTTCGGAATATTTCTATGTGATAGAATCTTCTAGAAGGTTCCCGGAAGGTTCAATGGTGGTCCCACCTATGAGATGAGTCCACATGACCCATTTGGGTGCACCACAAGTCCCATGCGGTCGGATGGACATAGGCCGACCCTAATTAGTGAAAGGGAAGGGGTGGCGCATGGGGAGGGGCTCTCCCCTCCCTTACAGCCATCGGTCCTAGCATGGAGGGGGGCCAAGCCAACCACCTCCCCTCACCACCTATATAAGAGAATCTCCAGCAGTGGTTGTAAAACCGAGTGCACTAAAAGCAGTTTACAGCATCATATTAGCGATTTCAGCGCGCCAGGGTCACTGCGCTTCACCGGAGGCTGTACTTTTTTCGGGCGCGGCGATGACGCTTTACCAGACACGTGAAAGTACAGCGCGCGCCAAATTTCAGCAACCAAAGTATCAACATATACTCCATTTCAAATGCATAGAACAATTCTAAAGTAGATCAACATAACAAATATGATATGACTAACATGTTCCGAAGGCAATGCATAATAAACGCTACCAAATTCAAATTCAACACAAACATAATTCATTATAAGAAAGGAAACACAAACGCTCAAGCCTCGCCATCCTCTTTTCCATATTCTTCTTCATTGGAAACTTGAGTGGTTTGAGTCGATGGTGCTACAAAGGCATCATTTGAATGAGGCATAGTAGGCATAGTCAGATCCATGCCCACTTTGCACCATGTTTTACAAAGCAACACATCTTCATTGGTAGTGTAGTTTCCGAATCTCCCTTTTCGAGGTTCGACTATTACTTCACCATCATCGTCCACTTCAAGAAATTCATCATTTTCCATGGATGTATATTGTTGAGAAGCAAATTCTTGATAGTAGTTTGACCCAACATTCATATGATCCCAGAAAACATCATTGTCCAAACTACAATGTGGAAAAACAATCCAAATCAACATCTACATCGAAATTAACGTGGATTTAAAAACAAAATAAAAATATTTGGTTCTTTACACCTTATTGCCATTTGATCGACTGGGTTTGGTGTGTCTGATGGCGCGACGAACTGCGAGGTCACGGGCACCTGCGAATGGACGATTTGGGGTGATGCTTGCGGATGGATGAACTGTGGCAACGCCTACGGAGGCACAAATTGGTCGTAACTGCCGCCGTCTTTGGCTTTCTCGCCACCTTCGGCTTCTTGTGGCCATCCACCACCGCCGCGAGCTTCACCGCCGAAGCCTTTGTCTTCATCACTGTTGTAGCCATAGTGGTAGCGACCGCCGTGAGCGACCGCAGTGCCACAAACAAGTTCCGAACTAGGTTTGGATTTGGCGTGTCGGCCGCGGCAGGCGCGACGGTTGGATGCGCTGCGGGCATCGGGAGAACTGCATCGGCTGTCACGATAGGAGCGTCTGAGTTCCGCATGGTCGTGGGACGGGCAAAGCGGCCTTCCATCACCGGGAAATCGCCTGCGCCGACGTGAGGAAGGAGAAGAAGAAGCGCCCGGGAGAGGTTTCACGGGTGGTTGGGGTTTTCACGTGACAATATTAAGTTCGTGCGCGCTGGACCGTCTGCTGGAAAGAAAGCGCGCGGAGGGCCAAAATATCCCGCGCGCGGGGAGAGAATTTTCGAGCGCGTGTTTTTACAGTGGCTGCTGGAGTGTCCAAATCAACCACGCGAGCGCTAAAAAAGCGGTTTCTCTCACGCGGGCATGTTTTACTGCTTCTATTGGAGATGTTCTAAAGAGGGGTTGGGACAGGGGTCAATGCACGCTTGTCCCTAGCCACCTCCCTTCCTATTTCTCTCTCTCGCGCCCGAAGTGCTTTCCTCCACCCCGGATTAGATAAGGCGAAGCCCTGCAGAAATCCATCTACACCATAGCTACGCTTCCGTTGTGCTGCCGGATTCTCGCAGAGCTCTTCTACATCTCTTGAGGGATCAAGAAGGAGGAGACATCACCACGGCGGAACGTGTAGATACCGCTGAGGTGTCATTCTTTCGGTGCACGGGTCTCAAAGGTCAAGATCTATATCGGTTTGAACCGACACAAGTAATCGACTACATCATCCATGATCTCTAGATCGTTAACTCTCATGTTCTTCGAGGGTAAGTAGATCAGATATATTCTACTTGTTATTTGCATCTAGTAGATTAGATCTTATGGGGTTCTCTCTTGCTATTCTGCAGATTTTTTTTTATTTTACATGCAACAAACCCATCAATTATAAGTCATGAATGTTATACCAATAAATTTGTATTCAAAAAACATTTCTATTGTTTTAATTTTTAAAACATATGAGACATGCTTTATTTGTCAAATTAATGGACAAAGCTTATACACGCAAACACAAGGATGCCACCTGTATTGGGACGAGAGAGCAAGCTTCATCGACACTTACTTCTTTCTCTTTGTCTCCGGAACGGATATGGCCTTCTAGACCCGTTTGGCGACCTCCCTTCCACAACCAATAGCGTCAGGCCGCCTTAGGGAGGAGCGGCAGCAGCGGTGCGCCCTTGGCATGTCTAGAGGTTGAAGACGAAGGGTATCTCGAGGATTTCGTTAAACTTTTCGTTTCTCTTATGGTGCTTTGTAATGTCAATATTTCTCACCAGGGGTCCTTTCGACAAAAATAAAAACTCCAAGGAAGCCTAGTTTTCTAAAATTCAACAATGATATTGTATTTTCTTAGAAAGAAACTAAAAATAGAATACATGTGGATATCTAACATGTACATGCAAAGTTTCGTTGAATATGTTTTCATTTGCGACCTGCACAAAAAGGACAAATGTGAAAACCAAAATAAAAAACTGAATGCCTAACGACGTATTTTTTTAATTTCAACAAGATTTTACACTCATATAGATCATCTTCATGCATGTGTAAAAAATGCAGATTTTTCTGAAACTTTAAAATTTTATTTGAAAGATAAGAACTCCAAATTCCTCTTCATTCTGTTGTGCTCAACGAAGAAACTGCCTAAGCATACTTTTGTGGATCGATCGTTATCCTCCTAGATAAATCGATATTAAATCTAGAAAAAAAGAGATAAACCAATATTTACACAAGATTGAAAATCTTTTTATTATGATTACAAGTCACTCCAAAGATGATATACGAGCAAGTACTGATTTTTTTTTAAAATGTTAACAGAAGAACTATTAAATTCATTGATTAGGTAGAGGGTTTGTTACAAACACTACTAGAAAAAAGTTATCAGTGGCGCACCAAAAACGATTTCCGTGGCTCATCTAGTGGTCGCCACTAAAATTATATTTTTGTGGCGCATATGCATATGCGTCATAGAATTCTCAAAATTCTGTGGCGCATATAGCCATATGCGCCACAGAATCTGGGACAGAATTCTGTGGCGCATATATGCGCCACAGAATTCTATGGTACATTCTGTGGCGCATATAGCCATATACTCCATAGAATCCTTTTTTTTAGAATTTTTAAATTTTCAGAATCTGGTACAAATACAGGTATATAACAGGTATATTATAGGAAATACACAAAAGTTAACAGAAATTCATAGAAAAGCTGCACACAGCAGTATAAATGTTCCAGTTCACATATAATACATCAACAAGCACGAATGTTCACAAGTGTTCATCAATCACATCACTTAGAACCGAATAAGTGTACAAGTGTAGGGTCAGCTACAATCACAATTTACAGAAACATCATCTGAGAAAAACTACTCCCTCTGGCCGGTTTTAATTGACGCCATCCTCACTGATCCGCGTGCTCCAGCACCTTCGGGTCCGTCCACGTGTGAACCAGACTCAAGGTGCTCCAGCCTCGAGGTGCACGGGATCGAAAATTGCTATGAGTTCCTAGTCACAACAGCATTCATACTCAGTGGGTCACAAAAGCCTTCTAATCACTATTATAGTTCACTTACCAGAAAATTAGCATGCTCAAGAACCAAAGAGCCAATATATACATGAGTGCTACAGCAAAAGTGTAATAAGAACATCAGTAAAAAGGCCAGGGCTTGAGAATTTACCATATTATGAGGGCGGCTGATAAAGCTTCCACACATGAAAGCTGACATGGGCGGCCGTAATTCACAGGGTTTGCTGCTACCAACCATGGTACTGCAAACAGTAGAACAAATACAATTTTTTATAATGAATCCACATAATTTATAAACGATAAAGCCTCGCGAGAGGAACTAATTAATGACCAAATTTGGGAAAAGGAAAGCAAAACAATGAAAACCTCTATATAAAGCATGCTAAACTTCTGTTCTAAAGTCTAAGCGCGGGGAGAGTCCGGAACTTTTAACTAACAGAAATGTGTGACTCAATGAAAAATTTAGAAATACTAACTAGTAGGAGAAAGTAATCCCACATTTCTAAATCATATGGACACAAAATATGCAATGCCTCATTGCCTTACTGAATTTAATGAAACACAACAATCTTATATAGACAGAAATGAACTTAGTAAATAAGATTTACTAGGATTGGGGTCAGGATTGCTGAAAATGCAATGAATAGTCATATCAAGCAAATAAAGTGCTAACAATACAAAAAAAGAGCCTACCGATTAGCAGTTTACAAACATGGGACATCCCTCAGAAACAACATCAGCATGGTACAGCGGCGTCGATGCAGGAGCGGATGCGGCAGCGTCATCCCCTCCAAAACTACACACACATATGCAAAAAGAAATAAGCACATCATCGCTCAGCAATGGAGGAAGGGGTGTTTGGCCAATGGACGATGCGCTGCCATGCGTACTCACCTGGCAGAGGCGCGGTGGCGCTCAGGAGGAGGCCGGCGAGGAAGACGACCTGGCCCGGGGTCGTCGGAGTTGCGCAGGGGCTCGCGGGCGACGCGCTGCAGGGCCAGAGATGGAGGCGGGGTTGATGGTTGCTGGCGCGTGCCTCGGGCAGAGAGGAGCAGGGCACGCTGCTGCTTGTAGCGGGGGGGAGCTTACGGGAGGAGCTCCGGCGAGGTTGGGCCCGAGGAGAACCGCGGCCGGAGTGGGGCCGGCTCGGGGCCTGGTCGACGGAGAGGGTCAGGGACGGAGCGGCCTGCTCGGAGCAGTGGAGGGCGCTCGCGGCAGAGGTGGTCGGGCACCGAGGCGCAGTGGAGGATGAGGGCCGTCGGTGCCCGCATCTAGCGGCTGCTAGCGAGGTCGACGGCGGGAGGCGCGGCGAGGTCCTGGTCGCCCAGAGGAGCAGGCGGAGGGGATCGCGGGATGAGGGTGGGGTGCGGGGTTGGTTGGGTCGCGAGGGAGTGGTGGGCCAGCGGGTGGTTGACGCGTTTGTACGCGGGTGCGCGCGTGGGTCGGTCGCTGGGGCGGTCTAGGGAGTGCGATGCACGGGAGCAGTTGTGTGTGTGCGGGGCTGGCCTCGCAAAGCGTGTGGTGGCTGGTGGAGGGAGTGGGGTTTGGGTAGCTAGGGTTTCGGTAGGTGGAGGTTGTAGGTGGGCCTCCGGTCGGGCTGGGCTTGACCTGGCTGGCTGGGAGGTCTGCCTCCCTCTTTTTAAAAAAAGTTCTCTTTTCTGTTTATGTAATGAAACCATTTTTTCAGAGATAGTTTTAATCAAATAATATTTTAAAATAAGAGAGGGTAATGAAACGTTTTCTTTTAAAATAAGAAGGGAAAGGGTGGTTGCCCCCTTTGTAGATCTGTTTCGCACATTCTGTGGCGCATATGGAAAATGCTTCACAGAATGTCAAAATTCTGTGGAGCATTTGCTACATGCGCCACAAAATTAATTTTAGTGGAGCATTTTTTATATATGCATCACAGAATTAAAATCTACCTATAATCGTTTTCCTAGCCGTGAAAGACGAGTAGAAAAAACCAAGGTGAATGCCAAAGTCACCCCATCAAAAAGAGAAAACCAAGAGAAAGGATAAAAAACTAAATACCAATAGTTTAGTACAACTTTGTACGTGTTAAATACACCTAAAGTCCCACAACTTGCACGCTACTTGCAAACTAGTCCTACAACTTGAAAATTGTGAACCCACGGTACTATAACTTGCATCGAGGGAGCAAATAGGTCCTAGAGCAATCAGACAACGACATATGGCATTGTAAATTTTGTGATAAAAACCCTGTAATTATTTCGCTCACATACATGACCTTGCTGATGTCTTACACATGGGTCCTATCTGTCAGTGACGAAAGAAGAAATAACTAAAATTAAAAAGCAAGGAAAGAAATCGAACCTATAACCTTAATGTTGGTTGCCCACTGCCATTGCCACTACACCAGCAAATTAATTATGCTATAAAATACGATGACGTCATTTTATAACAAACAAATCCGTCATGCATCCATCACGTAGAGGTCAGACTCAACGTGGCGCTGGGCGCGTCCGGGCTGCACGGCTCCACCCCGCTTCATAACGACGTATTAAATCTAAAAAAAAGAGATAAACCAATATTTACACAAGATTGAAAATCTTTTTATTATGATTACAAGTCACTCCAAAGATGATATACGAGCAAGGTCCGACGTGAACATGGCCAGCATCTTGCTCGGCTCCGACGGCCTCGCCCGCCTCGCAGACTTCTGCTACACATAGCACAGGAGGTTAGACCCGGAGAGCGACTTGTTTAGCCTCGGCGTGGTGCTCTAGGAGCTCGTCAGCAGGCGCAAAGTGATGGACGTGAATGCCTAGACGTCGTCCTTTGTGGCCTTGGGCGGTTTCACTGATCGGCACTGCCATGGCACGCAAGACATTTGATGGAAGACTACCCCCCCCCCCCCCCCCCCCCCCCCCGCAGCCCGCCCAACGTCGAAACCATGATCGCCTGTCGCCTGAGTCATGTCTGCATATCGTGTCAACAGCTGAACAACTTAGAGCAACTCTAGCATACCCCCTTGAATCCCGGAACCTTAAAATAACCGCCAGTTTGCGGTTTCGATCGAAAAAAGTGGCCAGACTAGACACCACAAACGGGGCCGACCCTTAAATATTTTTAAGGGGCCCAGTAAAAGAAACCCCGATCTTTAAAACTAAGGGTTGGGAGGCCGACCCGACGTTGCCCCTTATACCCGCGTAGGAGTTGGCGGGCTGAAGTTTCAGCTAGAAAAACCCGTACAGTGCCTCTCCGTCGCGGGAGCTCCGTCGAAATACGCCCAAAATCCGACCAAAATCTGGACAGCAGCGGAGCGAGGACCCATAGCTAGGGGCAGGCGGCCGGCGCGGCGGTGGGCGGCGGTACGCGAGAGGCGGGGCCGACAGCAGCTACGCGCGGGGGGGAGGGGGGAGCGGCAACAGCGTGCGGACGACGATGAGCGAGCGGCAACAGCAGTGCACACACGAGGTGAGCGGCAAAGGCAGTAGCAGCACGGGGGGCTAGCTGCCGGCGACGCGCGAGCGGCGGGCGGACGAGCAAACAAGCACGCCGACGAGCGAGCAGTCGGGCGGGAAGAAAGATGAAGTCGATGCAAATGCTGCGAATATTCGGTGTTACAGTATGTATTTGATGTTTATGTTCCGTCCGAGCCAAACGACACCGTAAAACAAGCTCTTATATGTGCTTTAAAGGTCATGTTTTTGAGGAGGCTGCTAGAGATGCTCCTATGACTCGGATAGACGAGTTACAAACTATTTGCACCTTTGTGAACAACAAGCAAACGTCCTATATTGTTTCGGTACTAGGTGTGGGTTATAAAATATTTGCACCTTTGTGTACAACAAGCAAACGTCTTATATTTCCCTAAAAAAAAAGCAAACGTCTTATATTGATTCCGTACTAGGCGTGGGTTGTAGATGCGAATATAGTGGATACATGATGCAACGGTTTGTTCTAACCGTATGGTGTAAGGTGTAGTGGCAATCGTATTAGGTTGCCACCTCTAGGTTCCAAGTTCAAAACCTCTCCTTGCTTTCCAATTTTTAATTATTTCTTCTTCCGCCACTGACAGGTGGGATCTACGTGTAAGAAAGCAGCAAGGTTATGTGCGTCCTGGAAATAATTACAGGGTCATTACTGCAAAAGTTACAGCGCTACGTGTCAGCTCCTGATTAATCTAGGACCTATTTGCTTGCTTAATGCAGGTTGTAGTACCGCGAGTTTACATTTTTCAAGTCGTGGAACTAGCTTGCGCATAGAATGCAAGTTGTGGGACTTCAGGTGTATTTAGCTCAACTTTGTACTGTACTAAATTAGCGACACTTATCGTGAATCCAGGCTTCGAGCGGCCCTACTCCAAGCCCCCTTTCCGCCTATAATCCGGCAGCTTCCAGGGTTGCTTTGTCCTGTGGGAGCAGCAGCTGTAGCGGTAGACCCCTCCCCCGCGGCAGTTCGTCTCCCATCGCCCTGTTTTTGTAGATTCATCCATCTGTTGCACGAAAGCAAGCGATAGCTTTCTCAATTATTCATTCCCGATCTGATCGTCCACTCCTTTCTCATCTCCATGCACTCCAACTGACCCTACTTCATTATCTCCCTCGCAGGAACACCATGACTTTCTGGCTCAACTCAACTGTAGAGTCTGCCCTGGTCCAGGATCAGAAACTGTTGGCTCTCCGTGATCAGTTCCTCCATGTATCTGTGAGAAGATGGCACAGCCTGAATTCATAACCGTGATCTTTCTTCTATGTACAAACCTTACGATTTGACCTGGACATGCCATGAGTGTAAACTTCCATTTTTAACATAAGACGACCGAGAAGACTGCCGTTCTTTCTAGGAATTACCTCGGATAGATTATATAGAAGGTTCCTATAGATAACCATGGCAAGTTGCCGAGTTGCAAGCCATCATCTAAAAGGGTAGGGCTAGCCTGGGCCTGGCGAACTGCTCAAAGAGGTTGAGATGGGGTTAATAAAGACTTGCGTGCTGTCTCTGCTAACCCAGCATATCTAGCCCTCACCTTCTATTCTAAGAATGGAGTTAAGAATAGGAAAGATGCATCTAAGAGTTCCATGAATAGAAAAGGAGCTCCCATCCCAGAGGTGGTGTTTTGGCTGTCGGAATGCATATAAACATATTTATGAAAAAATGTGTAAAAGAGAGTGGAGATGAGCTCCAGTGCTCTTGCTATTTTAAAGAAAATCAAAATCATACTTTTGAGTTAAAAAAAATAAAAAATATATCTGGTTGTAGCCCATATTTATCCCACAAACATACAAAATATCAACTTCTACTTTGTATTTTGAGCTGTACAAAATGACAAGAGTGTAGATCTGTGCAAATATGTTTCCAAGTCCTCAAATTTTATCAGATTTGTCATTTTTGTGTAGGCCAAAATACAAAGAAGTTCAAGTCACGGTTTTGCATGCTTGTGGGATACAACATTGATTATGGCCACAGTTTGATTTTTAAAAAAAAATTAAAGAAGAGAGCACTGGTGCTAGGAAGCCGAACACACTTTCCGGTGTAAAAACAAATTTTAAAATATCAAAGATTATGGAACAAATTTAACGTGTACATCCGGACATTCAGTATCCGCACACAAGATTTTGAGAAAAAGAATATTTTATGTGACTTGTGTAAGAAAGAAAAAATACATTAATAGTCATGTTGGAGTATCGAAATTTATATTTTCAACACGGGGCAAAAATATACCTTTTCTAGAAAATTTATATGCGAACATCGGATGTACAGAAATACATGCGGATATTTTCGACATTTTAAAATATATTTTCAAATAATAAGTTCCTTTTTCGTGGTTTTACTTTCTGCAAAATAACAATAGGTTTGTATGCACCGAATTGGATTTCCGCTCCCCTCTCCCTCTTCATGGACTATGACGGGGCACGGGAGCATCACATCAAAATGAACTCTCATTATTATTCTCCTATGTTGAGTGTAGTGTTTACTACTCCATTTTCATATCTTGGAAAGTCGTTTTTATTAGGGAGGATGTTTATCGCAAACTATCCTAAGGAGGAAATATGTTGGCTCGAAGGCGTTGTCCCCTGTGCTTTGGAAGTCAGGAGACTCGCACTTTCAGGCTAGACTGATGACTAAGAAGAAGCATTTTTTTGCTGCTTTAGCATATTTTCTATTAAGGATGGTTCGAAGATTCTTTTCTAGGAGGATAACTAGCTTGGAAATGCTACAATCCTGGAAAAATATCCAGCTCTGAACAATATTGTTCATCATAAGGGGATACCATTGCCACGATGCTAGAATCATCTCCTCCAAACATGATGTTCAACAGAGACCTAATTGGACCCAAACTTGCTTCGTGGAACGCTCTGTTACAATGTTTAACCATAGTGCAACTGTCAAATGGTTCTACTGAGTTTCGGTGGATTTTACATGAGAGTGGAAAATACTCTGTAGATTCTGTGTATAGAGCACTGGTCCAGCCTGATGTGGCAGTCGATAATAATAAGAAAATCTTAAAGATGAGGCACCACTAAAGACCAAAATATTCGCATGATATCTGCCGCGTGGGGTGATTTTTACAAAAGACTTGTTAAAAGGAATTGGCATGGAAGTAAGCAAAATGTTTTTTATCACCATGATGAGATAAAATTAGGCATTTATTCTTTGAGTGCAAGTTTAGTCGTTCTATATGGTCAGTCATCCAAGTAGCTTATGTGTTGTATCCTCCTCGTAGTGTTGCTAACATAATTGGGATTTGACTACATGGGATTGACTACAAGTTCAGAATCCTTTTTAGGGCATGTTTGATACGTAGGATAGGAAAAGCATATGAATATGAAAAATATAGGATTGCAATGCCATGCCCACTTCAGTCCTATATGAACTCATATGGAATAAAGTTTTGTTTGATTCCATCAAAGGAAAAGCAAAGGATTCTAAGAAAGAGATTTGAGTGGATGTTAGATTTGCTATGCAATCTAGCGCAAAGGATTCGTTCCGCATGAAAAAATTCTACAGGAATCAATCCTACAAATTAAACAACCATTATAGGAAAATTCTTATAGGATTTAATCCTATAAATTTTACATTTAAATCCTTTGAATCAAACATGTTCTTACGGTAGGAGCGCTCACTATTATTTAGTCGCTATGGCTACATTGAAATAACAAGGTTATTAATGATAAAATATCTTCACTTTTGCACACTATCTACCGGTCACGCTCTGTTTATGGTGACAAATGATGTTTTTACGACCTGTTTATAGAGGTTGTACACACTTGAAGAATACGGCAAGGGTTGTTTTTACCCGATATGATAGCGTGATCTTAGGATTTGCCCACCATCTATTTTGGCATTATGCAATATCTGATGATTTTATGTATTTCGCCTGTGTGCATCATAGTTTTACGGAGGCCGGGTGTAATACAACTTTTTAAGTAATAAAAAGGCTCATTTCCAAACAAACAAAAAAACTTAGAAAGCCATGTCTTTTATTTTTTTATTATATTGCAAAATTACCAAGGAATCAGTACAATTCCTCGGAGATCTGTTTTGACACAGCAACCAAACTTTTTTCCCAATAAATCTGTCGCGACGTCTGTTCCAATCAGGCCAGAAAATACTAAGCTCCATGTGCTGAACGTCAACAACATAACTGTTACCAGTACTACATAACTAGTAGAACATATACAGGTGTGACAAGCTTAAGGTCGAAGTCATCTACGTAGCGAATCAAAGCATGTAACCCATGGTTAGTTTTGTAGTGACACGAGACATCGCAAACGCAGCAGTGACACCTCGCAAAGGCGAAATAGACGTCGCCGGGAAGGCGCCAACGGGCTCCGACAGCTCCCTGTACCAGAAGCAGGCCACCTGCGATACCTCCTAACCGCCATCAAGTAACTCAGCATCAGCCATCATTCCATCAAGTAGCAGCACATCATACTCAAACAATGCCATCGATCTAGAACTGTAGATCCACAGAGATCGCAGGCCCCGACAACTATTATCGATCAATTCACAGGAACATCATGAGGCAGGGTCACAAGTTTCTCGAGGCAAATACATCAAAGATAGGAAAAGGATACAAAGCCCCCGGGGGATCACCTAACTTTTATCCCCCGGGTCGCTCCTCCCGCACAAAGGCACCATCTGGCCCCGTGAGCCCCCGCCCCGCCACAGCCCACGCCTCCTGGCCGGCCGACGCCACCCGCCCGGCCCACGCGCCGCCCTGCTGCTGCCCCACGACGCTCCTGCTGCTGCCCCCCGCGCCGCCCCTTCTGCTGCTCCGTGACGCCCCTTCTGCTGCCCCGCGCGTCTCCGACGAAGAGGGAGGGGCTTGAGCTCCGGCGAGGCCGCCCCATCCCAGTCCTTGGCTTCCTCCGCGCACGAGCCGGGCTCAAATTTGGCGGAACAGGTCGGCATCGAGGCGAATCGCCGAAAATTGGCAGAGAATTTGTCGCAACGTCGTCGACCTCTCGGGGCCGCGGCCATGGCAAAGACGGGTTGTTGCACTGCCCATGCTCCCGCGAGAGAACAGTGGTCCTGCCCATAGCGACACCGGCGTTGCTCCGCGGAAGCCGCCTATGCTACCCACATAGTTCGGAGTTGCTCCCCGATGCGACCATCGCTGCTACCCGTGGAGGCCGGCGTTGCTCCCCGCGAAGTCGGGCGACATATTTTGCTACCTACAGTGTCCAGAGTTGCTATATTTGGTGACCGGTAATGTTATATTGGGTCGACGACGTTGCTACCGATCATGGTGACATTTGCTAACTAAGCGGCGGAGCTGATTTTTGCTACATACTTGTTTCTGATTTGCTTATGATTTGCTATGTACTTGTTTAGGTTTTGCTACATTTGATATTCTCCAAATGCTACAATGTTCTGTTTACAAATTCTGGCTATAAATTTCGGAGGGTGTCCCGACGATGCTCCAGCGAAGTCATTTTTTTGCTACTCTACTACTCTACTGTAATTTTTTTGCTAGAATTGTTCTTCGATTTTGCTACATTAGCATATTTTTGCTACATATTTTTTGTTATGGTGTCTCTGACGAGCTCTCCGGCAAGGTCTATGATGAGGGTTTTTTTTTCTATTTTTAGAACGAACCGTATTCTGCTACTATATTAAAAACAGGGCATTATATAGCAAAAGCGGGTTTAGTATACCATAACAGACACATGTCAGTAGCAGGACCCGTGGGATCGGAAGCCCGGGGGACGCGTAGCAGGGGGACGCGTAGCACGACCCCCAAAGATAATGATGATGATCACATGTTGCTCTTGAGAAAGAGAAAAAACAAATAGATAATCACAAGTTCATATATTAGACTATTGATGAATCTTTTTAGCAGCAAAAACAGTACATGGTACATGCTTTTTCATAAGCAGATAAATTGGAAAGCAAGTGAACAAAACAAAATAATATAAAGATTACAGAACAATATGTCGGTCGTGGATCTCGAAGAAATCAAGGAATGAGAAGTTGGATCATCGACCTTCCGGAATCGCAGAAATCGGATGCGGGTGCAGAGCCCGGGTCTGGCACCGTCTTCATCACAGTGCTGACCACCTCCCCATGCATGCTTCATCTCCAATGGTAATTTGTTTTGGCATATTCTCCTCCCTCGTCTCCTTGCCATGGCACCAACGATCATATGAAACCCCAAAACAAATCCACCCATGCATCTTCAACTCCCTCCCTCACCTCCCTTTCCAACATCTTAGTAATTTACATAGTAGGCGGAAAAACATGTGTACAAGGATTAGGAGAATCATATAAACGAGATTGCTTTTCTGACCATTTTCTTTCTCCTCTTCCTGCTTCCCGGCTTCCACTTATTAGTACTTGGACTTGCCTTGGGTAGAATTATTATTCACAAGAACCGTCGGTTATTAATCTTCACAAAATTATCACTGGCGATGGAGTAACTGACCTGACCACCTTTGTCCTTGTGGCCTTGTGCGTTTCTTGATTGCTCATATTAATTGATGAGATCGGAGACCCAGCCGACGTCAGGAGCGGCCGCGGTCGGAACTCCCACGGTCGTGCTAGCGAAGGTGTCGTTGTACACGGTGGCTTCTTTGCTGAGCCTCTCGAACACCTTTGCGCGGAGCGCTCTGCCGGACTCCACCCTCTCCACGGGCTCCTCCTCCGCTATGAGCCCCAGGTCGAGGGGCTCCACGGTCAAGGTTGCGCCGGAGGCGGTGGGTACCGTGACCAGGGACGGTCTGGTCGGCGTGGACGGGAGGCTGCTGTAGAGCCCGGCCGGGGATCTCGGGGATCCGTAAGCGCTGGAGTAGCCGGCCAAGAACGACCCGCCGGACGGCGCCGACCTCGGCGACGCCAGACGGAGCTGCCGGAGCGAGGTCAGCAAGTCGTTGACGGGCGGCGAGCCGACGCCCGGCCAGGAACCGCGGCGGAGCGCGCCGGCGGCGTCGGGCGACATTGGCGGCGACTCCGACGGCGGCGACCTGGGCGGCGAGACGAGCGTGCTGGTCGGCGAGGAGGACATGCCGTTCTTGCTGCTGAGGTAGGTCTCGAACGCCTGGCGGCGCAGCGGCGAGCCGTCGTAGGACTCGGCGAGCGGCGAGGAGACGGCCACGCTCCTCGGGCTGGACCCCTGGCCCTGTCCATGTTGCTGCGGCGGCATGGCGCGGAGCTGGTCGGGCGTGTGCGCGAAGAAGCAGACCCTGCGGCGGCATGCTGTCCCGTCCTTGCAGGGCTGCGTTCGGTAGCGCGCCGGGTGGAGCCAGCACTCGAAGACCCCGTGCGCGAACTCGCAGGCGTCGCCGCGCTTGCACCCGCCCTTGCGGAAGTCCGGGCACGACGCGCCGGAGTAGCAGTACCGCCTCGGGTCCCTCCGCCGCGCCTTCTCCCCCGGGTGCGCGAACGGGCAGTCGGTCCAGTCGTGGCTCCGCCCGCGCGTGCACCGACGCACCTTGAACTCGTACATCCGGAACTCGTCGCACGCGTACGCGTCCATCGTCGCCGCGTCCTCGTCGTCCTCGGCCGCCGCCGCCGCCGCCGCGTTCGACGGCAGGTAACGACGCAACGCAGACATGAGGTAGGGCGACACGTCGTCGCCAGGCCCCGCGTTCGTGTAGCCGCCTCCCTCCGCGCCGGTCGCCGCTTGCTGCCACGGCGGCGAGTGCGCTCCGTCTCCCATCATCATCATGGTTATACCGCGCTCACCGTCGGTCTCTCGTCGAGCGGTGGTTTTCTTCGGTCGAGATCTCGTGAACCCGGGAGATGGACAGTTGCTCGGCTCCGTCGTGGACTGGACAGGGGAGACGAGTCGAAGTGGAGGTCGGTTTATAAACTGGATTTCCAACCCATCGGGCAAAGGCTACTCGTAACCCGTGAGGTACTCCACGATAACCATGGTTAACTTGAGGACCGATGCGTGTCCTGGCGTTTCGTCTCGGTGTCCTTCCTTTACGGCGCCGGCGGGTAGGCACAAAATAGAGCCAGCTCCTTGGGTAGGCCGAGCTGACACGTGGGGTCAGTAGTTTACGCCGCTGTGGAGCTGCGACGTGGAGGTGAAGGGCATGGGAGAGCGGACACGCGGAGCTTGTGCACGGGGTCGTACGGGACAAGCGCATGGGCGCACGGCGAGGTGGACGACGCGCATGTATCGCGTGTGCACCCGCTCCTCCAGGACACGTCGTGGGAGGAAGAGTCGAATGGGCTCGTGTCCGCAGGCCAGGGCCGGACAGAGGCGCGCTCGCCCAGGGCTCTATGAGCTGGGGGCCCGATCTAATATTTGTTTGTGTATTTATATTAGCCTTCAATCCTTAAGGCCTAACATTGAATTATTATAAAACATACACATGGCCCAACTATAGGCTACCATGACTTTTTTTAACTCCTGTTTACTGAAAAAGAATTCCAATGTTTCGTTATTTTTAAATATTTTTTCTATATGCCATGATTTGTTTGGCCATTCCAGCTGTGCCAAACAACATCGGCCCTCATGTCCCTTAACAATGTTGTGAGTGTCATTAGTGGAGACTAACAACATAATCATATAACTATACCATACCATTATACTTTAGGATACATTTTCGTCTCGTGCTGGCTCCTATTGTCTCGTACTAGGCTGTAATCGGTGACCATAGGACAACAAGCTTGTACCAAAAAATGGAGGTACCTATTCCTGATAGATACACTAGCGCCTAGACGTAGACTAATAATCGTACTCCTAGGTGCCATGTGTTGAATAGATATAGTGTGCGCATCTATCATCCATGACACAAAATTATTTACGTAAATATCATAGTATATAATTTGCTCGATTAATAGAAATAAGTATGTTTGAATGTGTGAATAGAGGAAGTAGTATAAATATTAAAGATATCTAAGGGTGGGAAAACACTCGAACGGTGCAAACCAGTGTAAACCGTCCGGTGCAAGTTGGTTCATTTTATTTCAAACTCATTTCTTATCTTTAACTTAGTAAACAAATGAACTAGTCCAAGCCGGCCATGTTCCTCCTGATCCCACCGAAGATCTACCACTTTAAACATTTGACCCTTGAGGTCATGTTTCCCTAGGGTCCCCAAAATTCGTGTACCAGCCCTACCACAGGCAAGGGCATCGGCACGACCTATGCGTTCTGGCCCGTGTGAAAAGAAGCATGCTCTAGCGGCGCGGTGCAACCCCTTCACTTATTAAATTTAGGTCGCAAACACTCTTGCTGGACGGGCCTCGGAGCCTACGCGTATCTAAATTTCGGTCGCTTAGGCCCTCATGGCAGCGTCCCACGGATCGTACTATGGTGAATTCTGATCAGATGGAAGCTGCCCTAGCCATCAATATCGTCGTTGACTGCCTGTGACGTGCTTGGACTCCAACGCCAGAATCAATGCCGATTCCGATGGAACCTGCACCAACATTGATGGCCAGGACTTCTTATTCTTGTCCTGCTGCCCTCTCTCCCCAACACTGCGATTGCGCCATTGCCCGTTCTTGAAGGAATATGCCTGAGAGGCAATAATAAAATAGTTATTATCTTATTTCATGTTTATGATAAATGTTCATTTCTCATACTAGAATTGTATTACTCTGAAACATTAATACATATGTGTATAATAAAAAATCAAGGTTTCTAATAATGTCTCTCATTACACTAGCTCGTTGATTAACAGATGATCAAGGTTTTTTAATCATGAACATTGGATGTTGCTAATAACGAGATCATTACAAGAATGATATGATGAACATACACCCAAAGTAGATATAGCAATACGATTAAGTCATTAAATTTACATTGCTACATCAAACACACACGAAGTAACCCTAATCCTTCGACCATGATATTATGTTAATTGTTGATTCCGGAGGAGTGATTTGATTCCATCAAACGTCACACCGGAACAGCGTGAGTGTAAAGATGTCATTGGATACTCTGAAAGTATTAGTTGAGGCTCATGAATCCAGAGTGGGATTTGACCATCCTAATAACGGAGAGATATACTTTGGGTCGTCTTGGTGATATCACATCAGCACCGCCTGCAAGCACGTGACTTGGTCACAAGGATGTTATATCACGGAAAGAGTAAAGAGTACTTGTCGAGAACGTGATCGAACTAGGATATAGTTGATACCTACGATCGGATTTTGAACAAGTAAAATATCGCGAGACAAAAGGAAGTGGTTCACACGATCACTAGAGTTATCGTTGAATATGTGGGAGTCAGTATGGATCTTCAAGTCCCGCTTCTGATTATTGATAAGAGAGGTGTCTCTATCATGTCTACTGAAGAGTTCCATAGAAGAAAACAAAAAATCCCTACGTTGGAACTTCCTAACGCCCAAGATCTATCTATGCAGTAATGCAGTAACGACCGAAGCGTATAGAATACATACCCTTGTAGACCGTACATGGTTAACGTTCCAAGGGGAACGTGGTTGAAGTAGTCGAACTCGTGGCCGACCTCAAGGTCGCGATGCTCCTCACAGGTCACCCCTTGCTCCATCTTCATCGTGCAGCAGCTCCGGCTCATGACATCCAAGGTGCCCCAAGTGTGGCCCCTCGTGGTTTCGTACACATCCGGTGTACGACGACGACCTCTAGCTCCCCAATCCCGTCGGGAGGGCGGAAGTAGATCTCTGGCTTGGAATCCCTGCAGCGCAACGGCGTGCTTCAGGTGCGCCTTGTTCGCACAGCCCATACATGGGGGCCATGGTCACAAGGGAGAGAGAGAGGAGAGAAAGTCAACCAAAGGACTTCTCTATTTGGTGTGTCTAATCCCACCCATGGGCACCTCTTTATATAGGGAGAACGATTCCGGTTCTCTGGGAACTTTTCTGGTTTCCTTTTCTCTTTTATATGTTGACTCCAACTTACAGGGGATCTCTAGCTCATCGTACCCTTAAGTGTATTTCCTCATAGCTCAGGAATGGCACAAACATGATCTCCATCAACGATCAATAGAGGGACCGGGATGCCCATATGACCCCTGTGCATTCCATGATGATAATGTTGTTTGAACCGTAAACGTCGTTTCCCATTCCCTTTGCCACTTGATACCTAGTTCACCCGAGATTCGATCTATGGTATCTCCATAGCTTCGTTCGATCTCGTTACTGATGAAGTTTTTTCTCGTTCCCATGTCATTGCATTTCGTGACCCAGTCACACGCTTGCAAGTTTCGTTAATGCAACGTCACCGTGATGGCCATATGTATCTATCCGTTACATGGATTGGCAAATCCTAGTCTTAATATGTACTCCTCTACACGCCCCTTTGGGAAACCTGAGTAGCACCTTTTTGATCACCCCGTCAAGAGATGATACTTGATACCATCGAAGCTCCCTCCCGAATGGTGATTTGCATTTTCTCACAGTCTAAGGATTAGGTTGCGAGGTTTCCTTAGTTTTGAAGGGTTCCGTAGAACGGGGTTATATTATTGGAGAATGATGTGATGGACATTCCTCGAAGGATTGCAACACGATCAAGTCATATAAGTTCATTGTTGCAATAGCTATACCTAGATTCCTTTTCCTTAGACTGTGAGCTCATATTACTCACTGTTTCCCGAGGCTGCTTAGACTACATCAACCGTCATCTGGTAATACGGTGGCCATAAAGGTGTACGTTGGGTATTCCGAAGGAACAGTAGATGACATGTGACTGCAAGACTGGGATTTATTCACCCACATGACGAGTAAAGATACATACGGCCGACTTGGTGAGATTACATCCATAAATGTTGCAACATGTGACTCGGTCACGGGGATGTAATATCACGATAAAAAGAAAATAGAACTTGTTGTGAACGAGATTGAACAAGGTATGTGATACCAATGATCGGATCCCAGACAAGTCGTATCAAGAAACAAAAGGAACTGGATGCTACATTTAGCGGTTCAAACGACATTGTCATCAGGAATGCATAGGGGTCACATGGATATTCCTGGTCCCTCTGTTGATCATTGATACAGATCATGTCTTAGCATTCCCGAGCCATGAGAGGATATACTTAAGGGTACGATGAGAGCGATCATTCGTAAGATGGAATCACAGTAGAGAAAGAGAAAGCCGGAATTGTTTCGCGGAGAAATCCGAAGCTGTTCGGAGAAAGAATAAAGGACCGGAATCATTCTGGGAGTTCTGAAGTTGTTCAGAGGATATAGAAAGGGGAACCAAAAGGTGTTTTAGGTTGAATAAGGTTTTGTAATATGTATTTACATATTAATTAGTGTAATTAATATTAAATATAGTATTAAAATCTAATTTGAAGGGTTATTCTACTAATGGGCCAAACTTCCTAGTGAATAAAGGCCCATGAGGGAAAATCGAAAGAGGGAAGGGCCAAGGCCCAACCGCCACAAGGGGGCCCACCCAGCAAGCCTAGGGCTATGCGCAGGGTGGGGCCCACCCCTGGCTGGCTGGCCCATGAAGCCCTAAGGGCCCACGCGCCTCCCCCCTCTCTTCCCCTTGTTTAGTCCCACATGGCTTAGACTTTGAGAAAGACACACCCCCTTAGCCTATATAAAGGGGTGCCCATGGGTGGGATGAGACACACCAATATTTGGAGAAGTCCTTTGGTTGACTTCCTCCTTCCCTCTCTCTCTAGACCTTGTGAACATGACCCCAAGTTTGGGTTGTGCGAACAAGGCACACCTGCAGTACGCCGTTTTGCTGTAGGGATTCCTAGCCGGATATCAACTTCTGCACTCTCGGCGAGATCGGGGAGCCGGAGGTGGCCCACCAAGCCCAGGCTGGCTGGCCCCCTCTCCCTAGGCGTCATGCCCTATTGGGCCTCCCTTCGGGTGAGGCCCATTAGCGTTATGAAGCCTTTAATAATAAAATAAAAAATATATATTTAATATTAATTCTCCAATTAACATTCAAATACACATATTACATTATTCCTTCACTCCGGAACACCTTTCGGACCCCTTTCGATCTCCATCGGATGTTACCCGGAACTATTCCAGTTTCTCTTTCTCTATTTCTCCTACGATACCTCATCTACCTTAAGCGTACCTACCCTTAAGCGTGACATCCTTCGGTTCGGAAACACTCCGGACATGATCGAGACTACTCTCACATCACTGATCAACAGAGGGACTTGGATGGCCATGTGACCCCCGTGCGTTTCACGAATATAATCGCTCGAACCGTGAGATAGTCGTTTCTCGTTCCCTTTGTCATATGATACCTAATTCATTTGAGACTTAATCTTCGGTATCCCCATACCTTAGTTCGGTCTCGTTACCAATGAACTTGTTTGCTCGTTCTCATGTCGTTGCATTCCGTGACCAATTCACACGCTTGCAAGCTTCATTAATGCAACGTCACCAAGATGGCCACATGTATCTATCTGTTACATGGATTAGACAAATCCTGGTCTTGATATGTACTCCTCTACGCATCCCTTTGGAAAACTTGAGTGGCACCTTTTTGATCACCCTGTTATGAGATGATTCTTGATAACCATCTAAGCTTCCTCCAGAATGGTGATTAGCATTACCTCATAGTCAAAGGATCAGGTTGCGAGGTTCTCTGTGTTTTATCATCAATGGTGAACTTTGTAACTAGATCTCATTCAAGATATAACGGTCGAATGTTTGTCTATCATGTTATTCAACTAATAACATGACCCCATTGTTAATTGGCATAAATGCCCATGATCTTGAAACCCAGGCCATCCTCATGACCAATGAACTAGTTCGATAGAGGTAACTAGAGGCACGGTTTGTTTACATACCACACGTGTATTAACTTTTTGTATTAACACAGTTATAGCATAGTATGAAACGTATTATGAACATATAGGAGATATATCAAATAATACACTTTATTATTTGCCTCTAGGGCATAACTCCTTTAGTCTCCAACTTGCACTAGAGTACAAATAAAACTAGTTTACAATAGGCAGGAACCTAACACCAATGGAATCTCGGTGTTGTTTGTGCTTTTCCTGATGGAGAGCTTTGGTCAAAGGATCTGTCATATTCAGTTCTGTATCTACTTTGCAAATCTTGACTTCACCTTCGTCAACATTCTGTCGGATGACGTGAAATCTAAGCTTGATGTGTTTGGCTGCTGAATGAGTCCTTGGTTCCTTTGCGTTTGCAATAGCTCCCGTGTTATCACAATAGATCGTCACGGGGTCTTGCGCATTTGGAAAAACTCCCAGTTCGATGAAAAAATTCCTTAGCCAAACAACTTCATTCGCTACATCAGCCGCAACAATGTATTAAGACTCCATTGAAGATTGCGCCACCACCGGCTGCTTCTTACTCTTCCATCTTACCGCCCCACCATTCACTAGGAACACAAATCCTGTTTGAGACTTCGAGTCATCATGATCCGAGTTCCACCTCGCATCCACGTAACCCGTTACGTTTAGAGCTTCATCACTTCCTCCATAGATTAGGAACATATCCTTTGTTCTTTTCAGATACTAGGATATTCTTTATAGCTGTCCAGTGATCTGGTCCTGGATTACTTTGGTATCGGCTCGTCAAACTAAGAGCCAATGCCACATCAGGTCGCGTACTTAACATTGCATACATGATATATCCTATGGCTGAGGCATAGGGGATGTAAGACATCTTTCTCTATCATTATCCGTTACCGGACATTGAGTCATACTTATTTTGCAAGTCTTCATCATTGGTACAAAGCCCCTTTTGGTATTGTCCATTTTGAACCTCTTGAAAATCTTTTCGATGTAAGTACTCTAACTTAATGCAATTAGTTGCCTTGATCTATCTCTATTGATCTTGATTCCTAATATGTATGCAGCTTCACCTAGATCCTTCATGGAAAATTGATTACTCAAATATGCTTTCACGATTCTCATAAGATCCACATCGTTTCCCATGAGTAATATGTCATCTACATATACTACTAAGAAAACAACTGAGCTCCCACTCGCTTTCTTGTAAACACATAACTCTTGTTGATTTTGGACAAATCCAAAACTCTTGATCACTTGATCAAAACATTGGTTCCAGCTCCGAGATGCTTGCTTCAATCCATAAATGGACCGTTGAAGCTTGCATACCTTTCCAGCATCCTTAGGATCAACAAAACCTTCGGATTGCATCATATACAACTCTTCATCAATGTGACCATTGAGGAATGCGGTCTTGACATCCATCTGCCAAATTTCATAGTCGAAATGTGCAGCAATTGCTATTAAAATCCGGACAGCCTTAAGCATCACTACGGGATAATAAGTCTCATCGTAATCAACTCCTTGAATTTTTTGAAACCCCTTTGCGACAACTCAAGCTTTGTGGACGACCACATTACCATTCTCATCTGTCTTTTTCTTAAAAATCCATTTATTTTCCACGGCTTTGCGGCCTTCTAGAAGATCTACCAAGGTCCTAACTTGGTTCTCATACATGTATCCTATTTCGGATTTCATGGATTCTAGCCATTTCTCAGAGTTAGTACTATCCATAACTTCTTTGTAGTTTGCAGGTTCCTCCTGTTCATCTAGGATGACAAACATCACAAGGCTACTGTACCAATCAGGAGTGGCACGAATTCTTGTAGACCTGCGAACCTCAGGAGTCTCGATGTTTTTGTTTTGATCATCATCATTGGGCACTTCCTCCATGTTGGAGAGCGGTTTTGGAACAGCTTCCGTTGCGCTACTCGGAATTTGGAGAGAAGGGTCAACAACTTCATCTAACTCAATTTTCCTTCCACTAACGCCTTTAGCAAGAAACTCTTTTTCGAGAAAGGTGCCAGTTTTTGCGATAAACGTTTTTCCTTCGGTCTGGTTGTAGAAAGTATACCCAACGGTTTCCCTTGGATATCCCACAAAGATACATTTTTCCGATTTGGGTTCGAGTTTGTCAGGCTGCAGTTTCTTAACGTAAGCCTCACAACCCCAAACTTTTAGGAACGACAACTTTGGCTTTTGTCCATACCATATCTCATATGGGGTTGTCTCCACGGATTTGGATGGTGCTCGGTTTAAAATAAAAGAAGCGGTTTCTAACGCGTATCCCTAAAAAGACACAGACAAATCAGTTAAATACATCATGGACCGCACACTATCTAATAGGGTTCTGTTACGACGTTCCGACACAACATTATGTTGTCGTGTTCCGGCTGGCGTAAGCTGTGGGATAATCCCACAGTCCTTTAAGTGCATGTTAAACTCATAACTCAAATACTCGCCTCCTCAATCCGATCGAAGATGCTTGATTCTCTTGTTAAGTTGATTCTCTACCTCTTTCTGAAATTCCTTGAACTTTTCAAAGGTTTCAGACTTATGCTTCATTAAGTAGATATATCCATATCTGCTTAAGTCATCAGTAAAGGTAAAAAAGTAACGATAACCATTGCACGTTGAGACGCTCATTGGTCCACATACATCCATATGTATGATTACTAGTAGGTCTACATCTCTCTCCACTGTCTCGGCCGGAGAATGGTGTCCTAGTCATCTTGCCCATGAGGCATGGCTCACATGTATTAAGGGATTCGAAATCCAATGATCCAAGAAGCCCTTCTGAATGAAGCTTCTTCATACGTTTTATGCCAACGCGACCAAAACGGCAATGCCACATAAACATGGAATTATCATCATTATGCTTATAACATTTAGCATCAACACTATGGATGTGTGTATCACAATCAAGATCAAGTATGAATAAACCATCACACAGGAGCATGAACATAGAAAATATCATTCATATAAATTGAACAACCATTTGTTCCTGATTTAAACGAATAACGGTCTTGCAACAAGCAATACCCACTCACAATATTCATACTCAATGCGGGTACATAGTAGCATTTATTCAAAACCAAAAATAATCCTGACAGCAGGCGGAGATGCAGGGTGCCGACGGCCATCACTTCGACCCTCGAACCATTGCCGACGTGCATCGTCACCTCGTCCTTCCTCAAGCGCCTCCTACTCTGCAGATCCTACTGAGAGTTACAAATGTGAGCAACAGATCCAGTATCAAATACCCAGGTGTTACTCCTGGCGCTTGTAAGGACACACCAATAACATGTATATCACATATACCTTTGTCCTTGGCGGCTATCTTGCCGGCTCGCTTGTCTTCAAGGTACTTGGGGCAGTTGGGTTTCCAGTGCCCATCCCCTTTGCAGTAGTAGCACGTAATGCCGGGCTTAGGGCCAGGCTTGGCAGTCTTTGAGGTAGTGGCAACAATCTTTCCATCCTTCTTGGACTTTTTGTCCTTGCCCTTTCCCTTTTGCCCCGGCTTCTTAAAATTGGTGGTCTTATTGACCATCAACATTGTGTGCTCCTTCTTGATTTCAACCTCAATAGTTTTGAGCATGGAGAAAACCTCAGCAAGAGTCTTAGTTGCAATCCAGGGCGTTCAAACGCTTAACGTAGCCAGACATTTTGACCACGTGCTCACTAATACTGTTATGCTCTTCCATTTTAGCAGAGAAGAAGAGCTCAGAAGCATCATACATCTATGCACGGGCCTGTGGAGCAAACACAGCCTTGAGATCCTCAATGATCTCAAAAGCATTCATCTTCTCAAAACGCTTTTGAAGCTCTATCTCCATGGCATAGAGCATTCCACTGTGGATGAGGGATAAATCGTCCGCCTTGGACTGCCAGACATTCTTTTCGTCCTGGGAGGCGGAATCTGTAGGCTTAGCCGGAAGCTCAGCCTCGATGACATAAGTCAACTTGTAGGTGACTAGGAGGATCCTAAGATTGCGGAACCATGCGGTGAAGTTGGTTCCATCAGTTTTCAGCTTGTCCTTCTCGAGGAAAGTGCTAAGGTTGAAGGTGGGTGGACGAGACATCTACAATGGATTTGCAAAGTGTTTAGACCATGTTCACAATAATGATTTCAAGTTTTAATTATGTTATCAAACTTAAAACAAAAGAACTCCCACTCAAACGAACATCCCTCTACTCGTTTAGTGATCACATGATCCCAATCCCTTGCACCTCCCCCAATCATCACGGCCATCAATGCAGTATCAAAGGTGGACATTCCCTAATGTCGATCACATCAACTATGTGATTCATGCTCGGCCTTTCGGTCTGCTGTATTCAGAGGCCATGTCTATGTAACATGCTAGGATCACCAGTTCTAACTTGTGTGTATTCGCAGTGCAACATGGCTTACACCCACTATATGCGAACGTAGATATGTCTGACACCCGCTCACCACGGGTCGCCTCATACCGAAGAACTTTCTTGGTGGTGCACACATAAGGGGAATACGATAACTGGAATACTGTGAGGGATTATCTTATTATGTTACCATCGAATATATAAATATACCAGCACAATAGGTAATACTTCAAAAAGTAAAGTGTTATGACGTGGTTATAGCATTTTTATCTTCATCAATAGCTTCAATGAAAGTTTCATAAACTTGTCATTGCCACGTTATAATACATGCCCCTATGCAATAATAAAAATAGATGCTTCTGTATTATCTATTGCAAGTTTTACGCGGCTTTAGGGCTTTCACAGTAGAACCCCTTCCCACCTACGAACGTAGAGCCACAACATGGATTCAATGATTGCCGATCTTCTTCCCTTTTCAGGGCCCTCCAATGTCGATGCCATATCAACTACTGCAGAGAGACAGACACCCCTAAGCCACTTTGATTCATGGACCAGTATCGTGAATCACCACGTGAGGTCGGTTGGGGGCCGCTTCATCGAACAATGCCGCAATATGAACAAGAACATTAAAAGAGGGTAGCAACTAGAGAATCAATGCCCACATATTGCTATGTGGTCTATCCATACGACATGTCTACCATAGACCCTCTTTAATACCACTGAAGGGTTCCGTAGCAGAAAACAAAAAAAATCTATCTACTCGAACACTAATACCAGGACCTATACTATGTAGACATAAGTAACAGAGGAGAGAAGCTGCATTCATACCTTTGAAGACCAAGGCACGCCTTACATAGGAAGGCGTATGTTGATGAAGATGAGCAGCACCCCAAGTGTGGTGCCTCCGATGTTCGTCACACGTCCAGTATAGGAGACGTCAACAAGACTCAAATCCAGCCAAGCAGCAGAAGAAGTAGATTCCGGATCGCTGATCACACGACGGTGGTGTGAAGGTGGAGAACTCACCCACGAGGTCCTCTCCAATATTAAGGAGAAGTCCTCAATGGATGAGAGAGAGAATGAGAGAGAATGGGATGATTCCAAAGGGGGAGGGGAGACCCCTATATATAGTGGGAGGAGGGCATCACCCAGGGGCCAGGCGGTGTGGGACTAAACCCCACACCGCCGACCACCTAGGGGCAGCCACTGGCCCTAGGTGGGCCCCACTGGGGTGACCCACCAAGCCTAGGCCAGCTGGCCCCCTCTCCTAGGCGCCATGCCCTATTGTGCCTCCCTTCGGGTGAGGCCCATTATGTGAGATCCAGGCACATGGCTTAATAGGATTGATAGGATACCCATATCAACAAGTTGCAACTTGTTTTCCGGAAGCTCATTCGAAAAGAACTCTAAGGTTAAGCGTGCTTGGCCTAGAGCAATTCTAGGATGGGTGACCGACCGGGAAGTGGGTACCGGGTGCGCACGAGTGAGGACAAAGTGCGTAGAAAAGACTAGTGTTGGTCTATGGGGGGACCAGTCTAGATATCCTATTAAGCTACCAGGAGTGACACCCCCCGGGCCCAGGAGTGGACGGGTGTTACAAAGTGGTATCAGAGCCGATCCTCGCGGTTAAACGGGTGTGTGCGGGTCAGTGGCAGGACATGTGAAGCATGGCGCGTGTGGCCCGGAGTGGAAACGACATGGCACATGTGCCGGCACTGGACGCACAGACGCGTGCCAAGAGGGAACATTCCTAGGGTGTGCTTGATCGATGAGGGCATCGATCTTCTAAAGGGTGGGTGTATGTGAGATCCAGGCACATGGCTTAATAGGATTGATAGGATACCCATATCAACAAGTTGCAACTTCTTTTCCGGAAGCTCATTCAAAAAGAACTCTAAGGTTAAGCGTGCTTGGCCTAGAGCAATTCTAGGATGGGTGACCGACTGGGAAGTGGGTACCGGGTGCGCACGAGTGAGGACAAAGTGCGCAGAAAAGACTAGTGTTGGTCTGTGGGGCCAGTCTAGATATCCTATTAAGCTACGAGGAGTGACACCCCCTGGGCCCAGGAGTGGACGGGGTGTTACACATTAGCATTATGAAGCCTTTAATAGTAAAATAAAATATATATTTAATATTAATTCTCCAATTAACATTCAAATACACATATTACATTATTCATTCACTCCGGAACACCTTCCGGACCCCTTCCGATCTCCATCGTATGTTACCCGGAACTATTCTGGTTTCTCTTTCTCTATTTCTCCTACGATACCTCATCTACCCTAAGCGTCCCTACCCTTAAGCGTGACATCCTTAGGTTTGGAAACACTCCGGACATGATCGAGACTACTCTCACATCAATGATCAACAGAAGGACCTAGATGGACATGTGACCCCCGTGCGTTTCACGAATATAATCGCTCGAACCGTAAGATAGTCGGTTCCCGTTCCCTTTGTCATATGATACCTAATTCATACGAGACTTGATCTTCGGTATCCACATACCTTAGTTCGGTCTCGTTACCAATGAACTTGTTTACACATTCTCATGTAGTTGCATTTCGTGGCCAAGTCACACGCTTGCAAGCTTCATTAATGCAATGTCACCGAGATGGCCACATGTATCTATTCGTTACTTGGATTAGACAAATCCTGGTCTTGATATGTACTCCTCTACACATCCCTTTGGAAAACCCGAGTGGCACCTTTTTGATCACCCTGTTACGAGATGATTCTTTATAACCATCTAAGCTTCCTCCGGAATTGTGATTTGCATTACCTCACAGTCAAAGGATTAGGTTGCGAGGTTCTCTGTGTTTTATCATCAATGGTGAACTTTGTAACTAGATCTTATTCAAGATATAACGGTCGGATGTTTGTCTATCATGTTATTCAACTAATAACATGACCCCATTATCAATTGGCATAAATGCCCATGATCTTGAAACCCAGACCATCCTCATGACGAATGAACTAGTTCGCTAGAGGTAACTAGAGACACGGTTTGTTTACATACCACACATGTATTAACGTTTCGTATTAACACAGCTATAGCACAGTATGAAACGTATTATGAACATATAGGAGATATATCAAATAATACACTTTATTATTTGCCTCTAGGGCATAACTCCTTCAAGTTTATCATCAAATGGTGAACTTTGTAACTAAATCTCATTATGATCCAACTGTTGGGTGTTTGTCTATCACATCATTCAAACAATGATATGAACTTATTGTCAATTGGCATAAATGCCCATGATCTTGAAACCCTAGATCATCCCCATGACCAATGAGCTAGTTCGTTAGAGGTAACTAGATACTTGGTTTGTTTACATATCACACATGTACCAATGTTTCCACTTGATACAGTTATAGCATAATATGAAACTATTATGAACTAATTGAGTATGACAATAAAAACCTATTTATTATTTTCCTCTAGGGCATATCTCCTTCATCCTCCCACTTAAAATAGAGTACAAATAATATATCTCACATTTTACTCATCATAAGCCATATCACATATGTGTTTATTGATCATGCATGCTTATGGAAAATGTCCTGTCCATGTTCTGTTTTACCAGATCATTATGTCTTTTGCAAATCATTAATGTCTTTCTAATTTTGTCATTCATACCATTATCTCATAATGGGTTGAAGTATTCATTTGGCGACAAAGTGAGACTTTGTTTCTAGAGTTTACAAACGGTCGCTTTCACTGTTGTCATGTAAACTTTGAAACACACTTAGCACTCCTTTGTGTGTATATATAGTAGTTATGGCATCAGAGTGAGGTCGGTTTCTAGGAGCCAGCAGTGATGTTAGATCAGCCAAAACAAGCTTTCTCATGGGCACTATGTGCCTTACTTTTCTTCTTGCCACAACAATATAAGAGCAGTATGCACCTCTATGTAAAGACGAATAGTCCTGCCACAACAATATACAATCACGTTAGATGGTGCCTTTATACTTCTCTATCTATGTAGATCCTAGTGCATGAAATGCAACTATGCGCCTTGCTTTGCTTCTTGCCACTTAAGGATAAAATTAATTCCAGTTCAGTGATTAACTCAGGAATCACTTCAAGGTATGTTCTTACAGTTAAGAGCTTGTCCTTCCAACCAGAACCTCAGGTCACATTACGTCGAGTATACAATATGGTTGTATGGAAGAACCTATGACTGAGGCATAGGAGATGCAGCACACCTCTTTCTTTCCTTTAACCATAGTTTTAATACTAAGACTGACTCAATACTTCATAGAAGTAAGAACTTCTTTCTTACCTCGTTCTATTTTGAGCTTTTCCAAAATTTTGTCTAGGACATTCTGAACATTTTCAAAATCTAATCCAGAAAGCATTCAACATTTAATGTTTATTAAACTCACCAATCTATCCTGATAGATTTCATTGTTTAATAATTTCTTCAATTTTATCCATATTTACCAACTTAAATGTTATTAGTACCAATCACATCATTCATATATGTCATCCACATATTTTAGAATAATGTCATGCTCCCACTCAAATATGGCATCCATATATGAGATCCAGGGATTTCACTTAGCTCCCACTCAAAATACAGGTCATCTCGATAATCTTGGACTTTCCAAAATTCTTTGATCACCATCAAATCGAGAATTCTAGTTACGAGACTTCAATATCCATATATTGCTAGTGCAAATCCAATAGACTCAAGCATCGCTACATTTGTAGTCAACTCCTTGTCCATACTTTGTGACAAATCGAGCTTTACGTCTTTATTAAGTTTCATTTCGATCTTATGACTTTGAAGTCATTCATAAATATCAAGTAAACTTCTTTACTTAATAAGATCAAGTAACATATTACATTGCAATCTTAAATATAACTTAATATAGGATTTAATGCCTCCTAGTCATTTCTCGCACTTAGATCAATCACGCTTGTTTGTAGTTCGTAGGTATGTCTTATTCAAATAACATGACAAGTGAATCAATAATATAATTTTGCGAACTCGTAGAGTATATATTGTTCAATCCTACCTTCTTTAGTAAAAATATTCGCTTAAACTTTATGATCATTATCATTAGTTTCTCCCCTATTTGTAGTGACGAGGGTTTAACTCATCAATGCCCATCGTTATGGACTTGGGTTTTGGAGAAGGAGGGAGAGCTGGAGACATCTATCGGCTAGCAAACAAGCACACAGGGGACTCGAAGATTTACCCAGGTTTAGGCCTCGTAGAGGTCCCTACTCCTGCTTGTCTGCTCGTGGAATTATCAAAGGAATCGAGGATTACAATGGTGCACAGATGCAATCTGGCGAGGGTTATGGAAACTAGGGTTGCGTGTGTCCTCCTCACCACCCCCTTCTAGCCTTTATATAGATAGGCTAGGCCTCGGGTAGCTTGGTCGAGTCGGTTACAGGTTAGGGTTTTCCCCTTCAAACTTTCTATCTTTAGCTTCTTCTTGTTCTTCAAGCAATCGAGAGTTCGTAGGTTACTCGAGTCCTTCATTTGGGCCTTGGCGATACCGTGGGTCTTTACATATTTAGGCCGTATATACCAAGCTCGAGTACCTGTAGGGTATACCCATGTCAGTAGCCCCCGAGTGTCCAGTGGAATCGCAGATTCGACTAGAGACTTTATGAAGTCTTTCGAGTGCATGACTGAGTACATTTTTCGACTGCTTTGTCTGTGTCATAGGGATTGTTGGTGTAACCGATGTATCGGTATCAGTTAACTACCTTAGGGTAAAACAACGCCACCTACTCAAACTCGAGTCCCCGGACTCGAATCCGTAAAAGTGCTGGTGTAATTCGACTCAAGCCGCGGAGGTCTTACAGGAGTCGAATTCCAGTATATGGGTGTGAGCACTCGACGCGTCCGTCAAGGCATATTCATCGTACATGTAGGCACGGATATATTTCTGGTAGTGCGCAGCAAATGCGTTGACAGGCCTTATTCAGGTCTTACCTTCACGCTGTAAGCGCGGCATTCGAATTTTATCATTGCGGAGACAATTCGGGTAACCCAGGAGACGCAGTCTCTTTGTAGGGAAAAATTTATGAGGCGGTGTCACCATAAACTTCGAGTGTGGATGTTATCGACACACAGTACTTTGTACAAATAATCATAGGGTGCGCGACCAGTGCTCCCTATGGGAGTAGCCCCCGAGTGCCTGGTTGAGTCGAAGACTCAGGCAGGGACTAAATAACTTTTGCGACTGCTGTCATCTTTTGTTTGCTTGTTTCAGTCGAAATTTACTTCCGGCGCTCCCTATGGGAGTAACCCATGTCCATAGTCGAATCATGCTTCGAGTGGTTGGGTTTGCTTTGATTGTCCATGCTCCTAAAAAAAGAAGAAGAAAGAAAATCGTAGGGTGCGCGACCAGCTCCACGCATTTCGCTCATCTTTTTGCCTTTATCACCATTGCCGCTGCTCCTCTGCTTTCTCTGCTCTCTTTTCCTCCGCGGCGCTGGACCAGCTCCGTGCATTTCCCAGCTACTTTCTCCGGTCGCATCGCCGCCACGCAATGGGGAAGAAGAAGGGAGGTGTTGCGGCCGATTCCGCGGCTACCGCTGCTGCGGTGAAGAAGAAGGGCGGCTCCGTCGCTGCGGGCACTAGCACCGCCGCCGGCGGGAAGAAGAAGGGCACGGGCACCCACGTCACGAATGGCGCGTGGCATCCCTCCGTCGTCAAGTCCTCTGAGCTTCGTCTTCTTCGCCAAGACGGAGTGCTGTCCGCCGCAGTCGCCGACACACGCGTCCCCGGCGGTGAGATAATCCCCTCTCCTCTCGCTGGTTTTCGAGTGATGTTCTTGGCCTTCATCATTCGCCGCCTCTCGTTGCCCCTGCATCCCTTCTTCAGGGGCCTCCTTTGTTTTTACGGGCTCTAGCTCCACCAGCTGTCCCCAAACTCTATCCTCCATATCTCTTGCTTCATCACCCTCTGTGAGTGCTGGCTCAGAATCGAGCCGCACTTCGGCCTCTTCAAGCACCTCTTCAAATTAAAGCGTTAATCGGCGTCTGGCTCCATAGTCTATGATGTAGGCGGCTGCGGAATCCACGTCGATCCATCCGCCACCTATTTCGACATCAAGCTGATGAAGTCCGTCCAAGGGTGGAGGGACAAGTGGTTCTACGTTCGCGACCAGAAGGCCGACGGAGACCACTTCGGACTCGCACCTTTCGATCCCGCGACGCCGTGCAAGAGGAGGCGCTCCTAGAAGAATGTAGTCATGCCTGGCAAGTCCGTGGAGACAGAGGTGCTGTACGAGCGCGTCTACGACCTCGAGAGTCGCATAGGTAAAGAGGAAGGGGTTGCGCACTCATTCGCATGTGGCTGCACCGTCGCATCCAGCCCCTGCAGGCCAGAGTCCACCCCATGTTTCAGTGGGCTCGTGCTGATGATGCCACTCACGTGTCTGCCGATGGCATGTCCACGAGTGAGATAGATAAAAGGGTTCGACTATTGACCACATACACCGTCAAAGATGTGCTCCCTAGTGAGCCAGTCGTTCCTCCGTTCGACGCTTCTAACCCTCCTCCTGAGGTACAATTGTATTGCGTAGTAGCTTAGTTTGTTGATTGCATCTTTGCTGTTTCTTTGCTTTGTGCTGAATTTGTTGTCTGTATACATGATTGTGCTGTGTCACCCTGTATGCCCCTCTTCCTGAGGGGGTTATCCCTCACGAAGCCTTGGAAGAGGACGAGTCAGAGTCGACCGTCCTATCTGATGTGGAGGAGGAATCCCTCGAGTCGGGTAGCCCGGATACTCGTATGCGTTCGTGCAGCGAGGATTCCAATGCATTGTCTCCTTTGACTTCGGAAGGTGCGGGCATTGGTGCGGAGTCGCCGATCCCTGCCATTCCTGTGAGCGCCATGGTGCCATCTTCTCGCAAGAAGATGCGACGGCCAAAGGAGTCCTCGTCAGAGTCGGGGGAACCAACCTTTGACTTTGATAAGTTTGATTGGTAAGTATTCGATTTTGTCCTTTTTGATTCTTCACTGGCTTTTGCCTTGTCCTTGATGTTAGTTTTGTCTTGTAGTAAAGAGGCGTCGTCATCTTCTGGCGACGTCCAATTTTTGAAAGAATCAGGAGTCGCAACCTCAAGGGCCAAGAAAGAGGTCGAGCGTGCTCCTTCCCCTCCATTGGCGGCCCACTCCGGGCACAACTCTTCCAGTTCTCTGCATGAAGGGGAGCATCGAATGGTTGCCCGGATGACTGCATACCAATCGACTTCTGAGTCATTGAAGGATCATGTAAGTGTAGGATTTCTTCTTTCGAAGTTGCAGTCGATGCTATCTATGGCTTCTGCTGATCCTTTGTTGCTTTCTTTTTGTTGTAGCTCCTTGTGAAGGAGGCTGCTCACTTGGCGGAGCAAGTGCTGGCGATGGGCCATCAGCATGCAATGCTGGAGACGCGCCATCGTGTGGTAGAAAATAAGTGCCCGCTACTTCTCCCTTTTCTGCGTCATTTTTATGTAGTCGACTGATAGTCAATCCCCTTTTGTTTTGTAGCCGAGCACAATGCCCTTTTGTGTGACGCCGCCGCCATGGGGAAGACACTCGCCGCAGCTGTGAAGGGCCGCGATGAGGCAATCACGGCGCGTGACGAGGCACAGAGGCGCGAAGAGGATCTGCGTGCCTCCATCGCAGCCAAGGAGAAGTTGTTCGAAGAACAACTTTTCTCGATTGACAAGGCCCTCTCAGGTACTATGTTTGGATATCATTATCTTGCTCTTGTTCGATATTTTGCCGTTGGCACTGATGTTTGTGTCCATGTGTGGGTTTATGTACAGATGCTGGCGATTTGAGCTTCGACCCTCAGGCCCTTCGCCGTGATGATGCCTTGGCGGGTGCGCTTTCAGCAGTCGAGGACCGCAGCGCCGCCATTCAGCATATGCTCTCCAAGGCCAAGGGTATGCTCAGTCGCCTCCGGGAGGAGTTGATGCCCAAGGCTGAGCTGATCGAGAACATGAACGAGCTGGTGGAGTCTCTTGCCGGGGGTGTTCCTGCAAGCTTCAAGAACTCGCACCGTGCGGCTGGCGCGTCCATGTCACTCGCCATGGTGCAGGCCCACAGAGTCGAGGTTGATCCTGCAGCAGTTGCAAAGGCGATGCCCGTTGGTGCGGACGGCCAGCAGGTAGTCTTTGCTCCCTTCGCGACTGCCTGTGGCAAATATGGGCCATAGCTGATTAACACGGTTGCGAAGTACTCTGAGGAGCTGCAGCGAGCCAAGAAGGCGGCAAAGGCTGCGGCATCAGGGGCTGGCGGAAAGTCAGTGGTATCAGACACTGCCATGGACTCGATGAAGCCCCCGAAACCGTCGAAGTAAAAGAAGCCAATCGCTCCTCAATAGCTTTGTAATAATTGATTAGTTTATTCCTTTTGTCTAGGACATGCCTTTTTGGCGGGTGTATCTGCTGATACTTTTGCCAACCTTGAATGCACTCAAATCTTTTGTCTGTGTTTCGATTTGATCTTCTTATTTGCTTCTTGCTTGGCTTGTGGTAGGGTACATCAAGTGATCCTTTGAGGGAACCTCAGGACTCGCCGCCCCTTGATGGTACTTTGGCGCCATCGCGCTCCAGGGTGGATGAGCTGTCGCTGCTTTCGTGACTGCGTGACCGCGTGAAGCAGTTGGAGCGTGAATTGCCCGTGCTCCGCGGTAACGCGGATGTATGGAAGTCAAAGGCGAAGAAAACTGCCGCCCAAGAGCAGTATCTGCTGGGAGAGATGACGCAGCTTGGCGACCAATTTAAGTGTTAGTTTGCTTACTCTTATCTTTTCCTTGTAGTCACTCGCAGTGATGTGCTGTCCTTATGCTTCCGTTGTTGCTTTGAATAGTTGTCAGCGTGCGTCATCTGCAGGAGGAGAGGGATAGGATGGCCATTCGCATGCATGATCTGACCCAAGAGCAACTTCAGGAGAGTGGATACTTCTGGGTGGATCATGATCGTGCGATTGTGCTGGCGACCCTGCAGGATCATGCGTCGCGAGTGCTGCACTTTCTGAAGAAGTCACAGTCATGCTTGAAGAACATTTATCGGACGATGTTTCCACTGGATGTTGCTCCCTCAAGCCTGCTGGCCCTTCTTGCCAAGTTCCAAGACTTGGCTGCGGTTCGCGAGTGCGTAAGGCAACAGTTGGTGGCTGGTGCCAAGGCCGCTCTGTCGCTGGTGCGACTTCATAGGCCAGACGTAGACGTTGCGGCAATTGCGGCTAGGGCACCTGCGCCACCAGTAGGTTCTGCTTGGGATATGGTGCCGCATTATCAGGCAGTGGATCGCCCAGCAGAGGAGATCGTTGATTTCTTCGAGGAGCAGACCAATGTTCTTTTGTTGCAGCAGTAGCTTAATTTGTATCCTGCACATAAGTGTACCAATAATGTAAAGTTCGTATGTATGCTGTGTATAATTGACTGTCGATTATGTATAAAGAGCTTGTTAGCGTGTGAGTGCATTGCACTTATGCGATTCCTTTTCGTTAGCCTGGCCATGCACTTATCTCAGCCCCTTGTCAACCTGTCAGGTGCGTTGCAACTGGGTTGATGTTGTGTCAAGGGTTTCGATTGATTTGCCAGCTACTCGGGATATCACGTTTTTAGTTCGCAGAACAGATGTGTATAGGGTGGCGCAGCCCCCGAGTGGATAAGCTATGAAAAATAAAGGAGAACACAGAGTTTTGGGTCACTTAGCTTTATTTACTCATGAGACAATACGAAATACAATGTGTGGCTAAGTAGCCTTGCCTGAGTGCCTTATTTGTGATGTAAAAGTAAAAACGACAAGGGGTAGAAGCGTCGTAGCTGCACGACGTTCCAGGGGTTGGAGTATGCGACTCCTGTCTCTAGATCTTGAAGGCGATAGGCGCCACCTGGGATTACTTCTGTAATCACGTTTGGTCCCTCCCAGGGGACTCGAGCTTGAGATGTCCTTGCTGCTTTAGTCGCAGAACTAGGTCGCCTTCGACGAAGGATCTGGGGCATAGCCTCCTACTGTGATAGTTGCGCAGGTTCTGCTGGTAGATCATTGATCTTTCTGCGGTGATTTCCCTTGCCTCGTCAAGGAGATCGACGGAGTCTTCGAGTGCAAGGGATGACTCCTGCTTGCTGTAAGTGACCACGCGTGGTGCCTTGTACCGTACCTCGGCGGGAAGCACCGCTTCGGCCTCGTGCACCATAAAGAACGGGGTGTAGCCTGTAGCACTGTTTGGGGTTGTGCGCAGGCTCTAGAGTACTGATTGCATTTCATCTGGCCAGCAACTCGCGGCTTGTTCGAGTGGCCGGAGGAGTCGCTTCTTGATGCCGCCGCAGACGAGCCCGTTCACCTTTTCAACCTAACTGTTGGTCTGTGGATGTGCTACCGAGGCGTAGCTGATGTTGATTCCCAGATTCTCACAGAATTCTTGGAACTCCTTGGATGTGAAGTTCGTTCCATTATCCGTGATGATGCTGTGTGGCACTCCAAAGCGGAAGACGATGGACTCGAAGAACTTGACTGCGCTGTGCCCTGATTGACTGGTCACTAGCATGACTTCTATCCACTTTGTGAACTTGTCGACTGCCACTAGGAGGTAGACGTAGCCTCCTCGTGAGGACTTGGGGAGCTTGCCGACCATGTCGAGTCCCCATTGCACGAAGGGCCAGGCCAATGGAATTGGCCGGAGCTCTGCGCCAGGTGCGTGCGGCTTATCCGCGAATCGTTGGCATGCATTGCATTTCTGGATGATGTCCTTGGCGTCGCGCATGGCCGTAGGCCAGTAGAACCTAGCTCGTAGAGCTTTGGCCACGAGGGCGCGACTGCCAGCGTGGTGTCCGCAGGTTCCCTCATGGATGTCGAGGAGAACAGCTCTTTCGTCGGCCGTGGAGACGCATCGTTGGAGTACTCCTGTGATGCTGCGCTTGTATAGTTCGCCGTTGATAACAGCGAAAGCCTTGGATCGCCGCGCGATGTGTCGTGCATCAGTCGGATTGTCCGGTAGCCTCTTGCTGAGGAGGTACGTGATGTACGGCTGAGTCCATGATTCGATCATCATGACGCTCATTGGTCCTTCGAGTCCTGTGTCCAGCTCCAGGTCGTCGAGTGCCATTGGCTCATTGGGTGGCGTAGCCCCCGAGTCCGTTGCTGCGCTTATTTTCTTCTCTACTGCCTTTGGCTTGATGGAGCGCTCGCAGATGCGCTCGAGAAATACCCCAGGTGGTATAGGGGCGCAGGTAGAGCCTATGTTGGCGAGTGCGCCCGCCTCTTCATTGCTTTTACGGCCTACGTGTCGCATCTCGCAGCCGTCAAAGTCCCCTTCGAGTGTGTCGTAGAGGTCGCGGTAGGCGATCATGTTGTCGTTCAGTGCGTCGCACTCATGCATTGCTTGGTTGATGACCAACTTGGAGTCGCTGTAAATAATGAGCCTCTTAGCGCCGTAGGCTTTTTCCATCCTCATCCCGTGCAGTAGGGCCTCGTATTCAGCTTCGTTGTTGGAGGCGGTGAACTGCATTCGCAGGATGTACCTTAGCTTGTCCCCTTGAGGTGATGTCAGTATGACACCTGCACCTGCTCCGTCCTTCCGCTTGGATCCGTCGAAGTGCATTGTCCAGAGATAAGACATATCTGGTTTGTTAGGGAGCTAGTTCTCCATCCAGTACACGAGGAAGTCAGGAAGAACTTGCGACTTGATTGCGTCGCGCTTTTCATATGTAATGTCTCGTGGAGACAATTCTATTCCCCAAAGCGCGACTCGTCCCGTGGCTTCGGGGTTATTGAGGATATGCCCCAGCGGTCGTCGTTGACCACCACGATTGGGTGTTCCCGGAAGTAATGGCGCAGTCGCCGGGCGGTCATGAAGACGCCGTACGCCAGCTTCTGGTAGTGCGGGTACCGCTGTTTTGTTGGCGTGAGGACCTCACTGAGGTAGTACACTGGGTGTTGTACTCTGTGGACCTTGTGTTCCTCGGCTCGCTCGATGACAAGCACTATGCTGACCACCTGGTTGGTGGCGGAGATATATAGCAACAGTGGTTCCCTTTTCCGTGGGGTCACCAGTACTGGCGAGGTGGATAGCAGGCGCTTGAGGTCTTTGAATGCTTCCTGCGCTTTGTTGGTCCACTCGAACTTTTTAGCTTTGCGGAGGAGTTGGTAGAAGGGCAGTGCCTTTTCACCCATTCGACTGATGAATCGACTGAGGGCCGCGATTCGCCCAGCTAGCTGCTGAACGCCCCTTATGTTTTTCGGCTTCTCCATGGCCAGTATGGCTTTTATTTTCTTCGGGTTTGCCTCGATTCCTCTTGCGGAGATGAGGTACCCAAGTAGTTGCCCAGATGGCATGCCAAAGGCTCATTTGTCCGGATTGAGCTTAATCCGGTAGCGGTCGAGGTTGGCGAAGGTTTCGCGCAAATCGTCGATTAGGGAGGCTTCCTCCTTGGTCTTGGTTACTATGTCGTCGACATAGACTTGAATGTTGCGACCAAGTTGTTCCTTGAGGCAAGCCTACATGCACCGCTGTTAGGTGGCTCCCGCGTTCTTTAGCCCGAAGGGCATTGTGTTGTAGTAGAACACACCGAAGGGCGTTGTAAACGCTGTTTTCTCTTGATCTTCCTCCTTCATTCGAATCTGATTATAGCCTGAGTAGGCGTCGAGGAAGCAGAGGCGCTCGCATCCCGTGGTGGAGTCGATGATCTGGTCGATGCGCGGCAGCGAGAAGTGATCCTTTGGGCAGTGCTTATTCAGAGAGGTGAAGTCCACGCACATCCGCAGGATATCCGTGTCCTTTTTTGGTACCAGCACCGTGTTGGAGAGCCAAGTGCTTTCCTTGATCTCGCGTATGAATTTGGCATCGAGGAGTCTGTTGATCTCCTTTCGGACTGCCTTCGCCCGTGGCTCAGATAGTCGCCGGATTGTTTGCTTGACCGGCCTTGTGTCTGGGTTAACGTTGAGTGCGTGCTCGGCGAATTCCCTAGGAACTCCTGGCATGTCCGCAGGACACCAGGCGAAAATTTCCCAGTGCTCATGGAGGAATTCGACGAGCGCGAGTTCCTATGCGGGAGTCAAGTTGTTTGCGATGAGAGCCATTTTGGCGGGATCCAATGGGTGGATCTGTACTTTCTTTGTGTGCACTGATGAGTCGAAAGATAGATCGGGCGAGCTTGGCCGGCTTAGGGGAGGCAGACTGTTGTCTATCGACTCCTTTAGTCTTGCGAGTTCTTCCTGCATGCAGAAGGACTGGGAAATTCTGTTGAATTCCCTGTCGCAACTGTCGGACCTCTCGAAGCTCCCGTTGACTGTGATGACGCCATTGGGACCTGGCATTTTCATCTACAGGTAGACATAGTGTGGTACTGCCATCAACCTAGCGAACGCGACACGTCCGAGGATGCAGTGGTACTGCGAGGGCCAGTCGACGACCTCAAAGTCGATGCACTCGCGTCGAAAGTTTTTCGGCGTGCCAAAGATAACGTCGAGGTTGATTTTGCCCAGGGGATATACGCCTTTTCCTGGGACGATGCCGTGGAATGTTGTATCCAAGGCTTCTAGGCAAGTTAGAGGGATCCTCATTGCTCGCAAGGTACTCGCGAATATAAGGTTGATGCCGCTTCCGCCGTCCATGAAGACGCGACTCATGTCAAAGCCTCCGATTTGCGCCTCGAGTACGAGGGGACAATGGCCTGGACGAGGTACTTGAGGCGGGTGATCGTGTTTGTCGAAGGTGATGCATGACTCGCTTCCGCTGAGGTACTCAGTGGTGGATGGTGGCGAGTGTGTGGCCAAGTTGACTTGGCGAGTGATGGCCTTCTACACCCGATTGGAGGGGCGTCCTTTTTGGATCATCATGGTACCCATGGCCCTTGGGTAGGGTTCGCCTCCCTGGTGCTGGTCCGGTGCAGTTGCGTTTGGGGGCATTCCAGGTGGCGGTGGCAGAGCGCCATGTGCCACGGCGCCTGGAGCGGCTCCGTAGCCTCTTTCGACTGCGTTGCAGTTCATCCGAGCTAATCCCTCATGTAGTTTGAGGAACTCGCGGTAGTCCTTGAGGAGGTGGCTGGACTTCTTCTTTCCATCATGCTTGTCGATGTAGAAGTGCACCGTACATGGCCCAGACAGTTTATCTTCAATTGATGTCGCAGGTGCTTCATCACGATCGCGGCGTTGCCACACTTGCGTGGTCTTCCGGAGTCGCGATATCCACCGCTGCGGTATCCGCTGTTGCGGTTGTCATCGCGCCTGTAGGCGTAGCCAGCTGCGACCATGTTGACGTCATCGCGGTCATCGTAGATGCGCATGCGGCGTTTGCCTCGGCGATCGCGTCTGTGCTCGAGTTCTTCCTCCTCGTCGGAGTGAACGTGATTCTTCACCGAATCTTCTCCATCGGCCCACTGATTCGTGATTTCCATCAGGTGGTCGATGGTCTTGGGCTTTGAGCGTCCCAGCTCCTCCCTGAGCTCTATGCGGCGGACACCGCCGTTGAATGCGTCAATCACGCGATCCTCCAAGACGTTCTCTGTGGAGTTCTTGATGATGGACCACCTTTGGATGTAGGAACGCAACGATTCGCCCGATCTTTGCTGGCAGCATCTCAGCTCTTCGATTGATGCGGGCCGCTTGTATGTGCCCTTAAAGTTGCGCACGAAGCTGTAAACCAGCTCATCCCAACTGCGAATGGATCCGCATGGGAGGTTGTTGAGCCATGCTCGAGCGACGCCCTGCAGCTGTAGCTGTAGGCATTGCATGGTCGTGCTTCGACTGCCGCCATGGAGCCTGACGGAGGAGATGTGATCCTCCAGCCAGATCTTTGGGCCTATAGACCGTCAAACTTCGGGTTCTCCGATGGGAGTTTGAATCCCTTGGGCATTCGCTTTTGCCTTATGGATCTGCTGAAGCATCTGGCGATGCAGAGCTCCACAACTTCCTCTTCCGAGTCAGTCGATCGAGCACGTCGCGCCCTTGATTTGTCGATCTTGCGCTGCGTAATGTCATCACGCGCGTCGTAGTCGTGGTCGTGTCGCCGTGAGCGGCAGCGTCGAGACAGGTCGTGACTGTCATCACTGGATGAGGGCGAGGAGTAGCGCTTTGCCTTTCTTCGGCTCCAGCGTTGGCTCCTTGTCGAGGGCGGCCTCGATTAGTCCCAAGCCCGCGATCGTAGATCAGTGCATGGCGGCGCGGGGATCTCCAGCTGGTGGCTAGTTATTGAGGAGGTACATGGTGGCCGCTGTCACTGCAGTTTGCGACGTCTTTGGGACCATATTGCCCCGCGTATCGACTGTCATAGAGCTGAAGTCGAGGACTTTTGCAGCTTCTATGCGTTCTTGCTCGGTGAGATGGGCCATCCGAGATTGCCTCTTTTTGGCGATGTACTCGTTGCCTTTTGAGGAGGATCCTCCGTGGGAGGAGAGCCCAGCATGACGAAGGCTTGACTCATCTACCGCCCTTTTGCGTGCTTCGAGTTGCGCGATTTTTTGTGCTTGGCGCTTGAATTCTTCCTTCAGGAGCCAGTGGTAGCCCATTAGAAGTTCTTGCGAGGAGCCGGGAGGTAAAGGGTTGCCCCGCAGGGCCTCGCGGCAGCGAGCCCACTCAAGCTCGTTGAGCCTGACCACGACGCGTTCGTCGGTTTGCTCATTTGTTATGGTTGGAGGTTCGACTGCTCCTCCATTGTTGACGGGGGTGCGATTGCCACCGTTGCCACCGTTGCCGCCATTGTCGCCGTTTGGCGGGTCGGTTCCATTTACCGCGATTGCCCATGTTGTCGCGGTTGGCGGAGGTGTCGCCTGCGTTGATGACGGCGCACATGAAGTGATTGGGGAAGCTGCTTCTTCCACAACTCTCAGATCCGGAACCGTAGGTTCCATCTTCAGTGGCCAGATCGCTCAGATCGTAGTCGCGACTGCTGTCGCTGACCGTGTTTTCGACTGTTGTCGGGGCGTTGAGCTCACTGAGGGTGTCGATCGATGGAGGGAACCATGATGTTGGGGCGATCGACGGCACCGTCGGCTGATCAGCCATGCGAAGCGTGCCCATCTGACCAACTTGGAAGCGGAAGCTCCCTATTGCTAGGCTGATCCCGTCGCCCACGGACTCGAAAGCCGGGCGAGTGGCTGGCGTGTGGACGGTGAAGTCGAACGCGCCGAAGAGCTGGCAAATATCCTCTATTGCGGAGTTGTAGATCGCGGTTGATGGGGCCGAAGAAGCCGCAACATCAGCAGTCCCAATTCCCACAGACGGCGCCAATTGCCGAGGGTTTAACTCATCAATGCCCATTGTTATGGACTTGGGTTTTGGAGAAGGAGCGAGCGCTGGAGACATCTATCAGCTAGAAAACAAGCACACAGGAGACTCGAAGATTTACCCAGGTTCAGGCCTCGTAGAGGTCCCTACTCCTGCTTGTCTGCTCGTGGAATTATCAAAGGAATCGAGGATTACAATGGTACGCAGATGCAATCTGGCGAGGGTTGTGGAAACTAGGGTTGCGTGTGTCCTCCTCACCGCCCCCTCCTAGCCTTTATATAGATAGGCTAGGTCTCGGGTAGCAGGTCGAGTCGGTTACAGGTTAGGGTTTTCCCCTTCAAACTTTCTATCTTTAGCTTCTTCTTGTTCTTCAAGCAATCGAGAGTCCGTAGGTTACTCGAGTCCTTCATTTGGGCCTTGGCGACACCGTGGGTCTTTACATATTTAGGCCGTATATACTAAGCTCGAGTACCTGTAGGGTATACCCATGTCATGTAGAGTTTGGTTTTACAAAACAAATTCCACTATGCCACTCAACAATCTGGAGGTAAGGTCAAATACCTTGTTTTGATCTTTTAATTTCTTCCACATGTATCTTCATCAAGACACATCAACTTTGGACAACAACAGGTTTGCCCCTTGGGAAATGTATTCATAGTTTCCTAAGAATGTGCTACAAAGACTTGTTTATTCGCTACGATTTCGAATTATCGAAACCTCTGAAAACTCGAACGTGCCACAACTCTTATGGTGTTGTTTCCATGAATCTTTTAGATGTTCCTTTATATTTCAAACGAGTGTTTTCTTATTTCGATCTCTAACTCTAAACGATAACTATAGCCCCGATAAGTGATAATATTATATAGTATGCATCTAATACAACATTATTATGTTATTTAGACATTTCAATACAGTTTGAATTTGTCCAATTATCATAATTTGTGAAACATATTTCACGAGTCCTTTTATGCCAAAATTAACCTAAATACTTTAGTCATGTCGATCAAATCGAAGAGACTTTTGTATTTTTGTTAATTCAATATCCTCCTTCACTTTGAAATCTTGAACAATTCAAAACAGTTTTAAACTTATGTTTTATTAAGTAAATACTCATATTCACTTAAATCCACAATGAAGTATGAAATAATGATTTCCACTATTTGTTGAAAATACGGTACATCACTATGTATAAGATTCAACATGAAGTATAAATAATGATTTCCACTATTTGTTAAAAATATGATACATCGTTATGTATAAAGTTCAACATTTCTTTGCATATCACCATTTTACCAAAATGCGGAGTTTTAGTCATTCTGTCCAGCAAGACATGGTTTTACAAAGTCTCTAGATCAAGTATCTAAGACCCCGACTTTCATTTAGAATGAAGAACATGCAATAACCACCATGACTTAAACAATGGTGTCATGTCATTATTAAACTTCAGATATCTTTTAGCATTCTAATCCTTTATAAATGCTTAAACTATTATCGTTAACACAGTGATGAGAATAACTCATTTATAATCATAACGTGACCATAAAGGTATTATTCATAAAGCAGTACAACTGGGTTGTAACTTATTCATATGAATAATCGTCTCGCTAAAAGCAAGACACACAAATAAGGATTACAAAATTATGTTCAAGTCCACTAATCCAAATGATAACCCTTGAGGAAAGGGGGTGATGTCGGCCATCAACTATTTTGGCTGTTGTCATTAAGCCACATTGCCTCAGTTCTAGCAGTTCTCAAGCAGACCATCATGTTTTCACAAAACGGGGCAAGCATCCAATACTTATGTAAACTGCAACGAGTTTTTTAAGAATTATATTTATAACTTTGTATATCTAACATATATTCTTTTCATCCATGACCTCCATTGCAATCAAGCCCTTCTGAGAGTTCTCAACTCTAATGCAGGACTGCTAAGTGATTCTCCAAATATTTTCTTTTTATCCATGATGGAGGAAAGCTCATCCAACGGCTCATACTTTATGTGCCAGATCCTGCATAATACAAAATTATAGTCCAACTCTCCATCGTATGGAGGATGGCTTATTGGATGATTATGGAGAAAACACAAACATTGCGGAGTCCTTGGATTATCTCCTAATGGTTATTGTATCAAGAAGATAAGATCATCTTATTACGAGGATATCCCTCAAGTGTGGGTATTAATCTATGAAGTTGGACCCTTTTGCTAAGTTCCACATCAAGCAAGAGATTTCCCATGGTCGCAAAGGAACACAATGGGATAGGCCATGATCTACTAAGATATTTGCAAATAGACATCTAGACTAAGTTCATAATATGAGTTCAATCCTAATTGAGCTCCCACTAAAATTGTCATCCCCTGGACGATTTTAGTGATCACACGATCCTAATCCGCTACACCACCCCTGATCATCATGATTGGCAATGAAGTTTCAAAGGTAGACATTCCCCAATGTCAATCATATCAACCATGTGACTCATGCTCGACCTTTTGGTCTCTTATGTTCCGAGGCCATGTCTACACATGCTAGGCTCGCCAAATCTAACCTGTATGTATTTGCAGTGCAACATGGCTTACATCCACTGTATGTGAATGCAGATATGTTTGACACCCGATCGTCACGGCCTGCCTCATAACGGAGAACTTTCTCAGTGGTGCAGACCCAAGGGGAACACTATCATTGGAATTATTTAGGGATTATCTTATCTGCTACCGTCGAGTATCTAATACTAGCATATAATAAGATGTAAAACAGGTATCAACATCACATGTATGTTGTGATATGATATGATCCTTCTTCTTATGCCTTGATCTCCATCGAGCGCTCCGGCATGATCTCCATCTTGTTCCTGGTTTGATGCCAAGTCCACGACGCCACCAGTAGGTCGTCTATTGGAATGATGACTATTAGTATAATACTTCATAACAGAAAAGTAAACTACTTTATCTTCGTAACGACCAATACCATATCATAACACAAGCCCTCCTGCAAAACAAAGTTAGATGCCTCTACTTTATCTTTGCAAGTTTTACCTGGTTGCTAGGGCTTTCATAAAAGAACTATTTCTAATCTATCAACTTTCCAACCACAACATGGATCCAACAGTTATCTCTACTACACCCCTTTCGGGGCCCTCTGTTGTAAATGCCATATCAACTATTGAATGAGAGACAGGCACCCGCTAGCCACTTATGCGGGACACGCCATATGTCGAGCATGAAACCAGTCTCGTGTACAAATACGCGTAAGGTAGGTCCGGGCCGCTTCATCAAATAATACCGCGATATAAACAAGTACACATTGGAGGGTAACAACTAAGGGACCAATGCCCGCACAATACTTGTGCGTACTAGCCGTACAACACTCCTACGCATAGATCAACTCTGATACCACTAAAGGGTTCCGTAGGAGAAAACAAAAAAATTCCTATGTTGGAACTCCCTAGTGCCCAAGATCTATCTATGTAGTAATACAGTAACTACCGGAGCATATAGAATACATACCCTTGTAGACTGTATGCGGTTAATGTTCCGAAGGGAACATGGTTGAAGTAGTCGAACTCGTGGCCGACCTCAAGGTCGTGATGCTCATCGCAGGTCACCCCTTACTCCATCTTCATCGTGCAGCGGCTCCGGCTCATGACATCCAAGGTGCCCCAAGTGTGGCCCCTCGCGTTTTTGTACACATACGGTGTATGATGACGACCTCCGGCTCTCTGATCCCTCCAGGAGTGCGGAAGTAGATCTCTGGCTCTGAATCCCAGCAGCGCAACGACGTGCTACATGTGCGACTTGTTCGCACAGCCCATACATGGGGGCCACGGTCAGAAGGGAGAGAGAGGATAGAAAGTCAACCAAAGGACTTTTCTATTTGGTGTGTCTAATCCCACACATGGCCACCCCTTTATATAGGGGGAGGGAGGTGTGCCCTCCCCTTTGGGTTTCCCATGTGGGACTAATCAAGGGAGAGAGGGGGAAGGCACCATGGGCCTCATGGGCCAGCCGTCCAAGGGTGTACCCCACCCCGTGCATAGCCCAAGGTTGGCCGGGTGGGCCCCATGTGGCGGCTAGGCCTTAGCCCCTTTGGCCCTTCCCTCTTGCGGTTTTCCCTCATGGGCCCTTTTTTTCTAGGAATTTTGCGCATTAGTGGAATATCCTTTCAAATTAGATTTTAATATTAATTACATTAATTAACATGTGAATACATATTACAAAATCCGATTTGACGCGAAATACCTTTCGGCCCCCTTCCAATTTTCTCTGAATGACTTCGGAACTTCCCGGAACGATTTCGGTTCTCTCACGAAACTTTTTCAGTTTCCTTTTCTCTTTCATATGGTGATTCTAACTTAAAGAGGATCTCTAGCTCATCGTACCCTTAAGTGTATTTCCCCATGACTCAGTAATGGCACATACATGATCTCCATCAATGATTAATAGATGGACTGGGATGCCCATATGACCCCTGTGCATTCCACGATGATAATGTCATTTGAACCGTAAACGACATTTCCCATTCCCTTTGCCACTTGATACCTAGTTCACCCGATATTTGATATACGGTATCTCCATACCTTCATTCGATATCATTACCGATGAACTTGATTTCTCGTTCTCATGTCGTTGCATTCCGTGACCCAGCCACATGCTTGTAAGCTTCGTTAATGCAACGTCACCAAGATGGCCACATGTATCTATCCATTACATGGATTGTCAAATCTTGGTCTTGATATGTACTCCTCTACATGCCCCTTTGGGAAACCTGAGTAGCACATTTTTGATCACCCTGTCACGAGATGATACTTGATACCATCGAAGCTCCCTCTAGAATGGTGATTTGCATTATCTCACAGTCTAAGGATTATGTTGCAAGGTTGCCTTAGTTTATCATTAAATGGTAAACTTTGTAACAAGATCTCATTATGATACAACTGTTGGGTGTTTGTCTATCACATCATTCAAACAATGATATGACCTCATTATCAATTGGCATAAATGCCCATGATCTTGAAACCCTAGATCATCCTCATGACCAATGAGCTAGTTCGCTAGAGGTAACTAGAGACTTGGTTTGTTTACATATCACACATGTACCAATGTTTCCACTTGATACAATTATAGCATAATATAAACTATTATGAACTAATTGAGATATGATAATAAAAACCTATTTATTATTTGCCACTAGGGCATATCTCCTTCATCCACATCATTCGCGAACCGTAAGGTGACACACTTAAGGTACACCAACACTAATAGGCAATAAGACATATTCGAGAACAATTTTGTTAGAGTTGAAATTGGTTTGGGTCAAATTGTTGAAAATGGTTTCAGATGTCATATCAATATAATACAAGGGGTTTATGCAAATGTTTGTTAATTAAAGTAATTAATAAAATTCTGAATAAAACAAATAAAAGTGTTTTTATTTAATAGAGAAATGCATTTAATTGAGTGGGTATTAAATTCATGTGAGTGGAAGAGAAATTGATGTGAGTGGAGAATCCACTCACATAAATTGATGGGCTTCCCCTTCCCCTATAAAAGGAGGCCTCCTCCTCCTATCCATTTGCACCACCTCCTCGTGAAGGTTCTCTTCCCTCTCTAGCAAATTTCTCATGGCTTCGGATTAGCGAAGTACATGTCCTTGGTGATTTCTTTGGAAGGATTTGCTGCTTCCGCTACTCTGCTAGAGTGTGAGTGTGGAGGTTGTCGGGAGCTAAACGTGTGCCCGAGGACGGATACATGGTTGGGTTGCGGTTTTCATCTACTCGATCTTGAGATCGGCAAGTGATCGACTACATCACCAACGAAATATGATTTTGTAAACGCTTTCGGTCTTCGAGGGTAAGTTATTCTGATTACCCCTCACTCATAACTAGATTAGAACTTGTTGTATTTAGAGTTCATATCCTACGATTTTTTTGTTTTCTATGTTGCGAACCCTTTAGTGGTATCAGAGCCATATCTATGCATAGATGCTCTGTACGAGTAGAACACATGTGCATGTGGGTGTTGATGATCATGTTATTGCAACTTTGTGTGTATGGATCTTAGTGGCATAGTGCGATGAAACGGCCCGGACTAACTTTATATGTCCTCGCACATGAGACGAGTTCCACGCTTGACATGCAACTAGTATTGCATAAGTGGCTAGCATATGTTTGTCTCTTCTATTATAGTTAAGATCTAATTTATATACGATTATTAATAATTTGTTTATCATCATCGTGGTTTGAAGAACGTAGGTTTGAACGGTTCTTTGTAAACCTAAAGCCATGTAAAATATTCAAAAAGAAGTTAGTGGCGTCTAACTTGTTTTTGCAGGTTATGTGATGTGATATGGTCTAATATTACAAACTCTATGTATGCGATGATATTATTTATAAGTTATGACAACCGGCTAGAGCCATATAGTTGTTTTTATTCCTTTATGACCTACGTGCCGAAAATGGAAATCTTTGTAATTTAAATTAGTGGAGAACAAACAAGATGGTGGCATCATGGATCTTGGAGCCACGCCGGTGGAATGATGGCAATCATAACATGGAGCATAAGATGCAGACATTGATACATAAATGCAACATGATCAGGAAAAATTGACCATCGGTTGCTCAGTGAACTAGTTAGATAGAGGCTACTAGGGACTTGATTTGTTTGCATACCAGACATGTATCAGCATTTTCTCTTGATACAGTTGTAGCATAGTATGAAACTATTATAAACTACTCAACCCATTTATTATTTGCCTCTAAGTCATATCTTCTTCACAGGGTTGCTCCATGTTAGGTTGAAGGTGGCCGAGAAGTACGTTGAAGCCACATTGGATTTTCTAAATTCGCAATGAACATTTGAATTTCTATGTGTCAACTATGTTTTGTTTTATTTTTCTCAAGTATGGTGTAATGAATGGACTATGTATGAAACTTCTATGTAATTCTACATTATGGTTTAATTTATTTTGTTGGTCTCATTGCGTTACAATTTTACATAGGTTATAATCTTGGCCGTCCTCAATATACGGAAAAATTCGTGTAGATGTCTGTCACGATAGAGAAAACATACAGATCTCTATCACGGTAGAGAAAACATAAAGAACTATGTCATGATAGAGAAAACATACACGCGCGTGCAGATGTTTGCCACGACGAAGAAAACATACAAATATCTACCGCGACAGAAATATGCACACGTAAACGTTTAATGCTCTTTTGTCAATCAACCATCTCCTCTGAAATAATTACAATACTACACTGAAATAATATGATAGTATTGAGTTACATAATAATTTATATTTCCATAAGATAATGGCGAAGGTATATATGGTGAAGGTTGACTACACATGGTGAATGATGATCACCACTACTACATAAGCATGAAACATACCGTTGGCTATATGACTCTACATGGTCTCGAGCACATCTATGTCATCATCAGCCATAAAATATGCGGGGTAGCGATCCCACACAAAACTTACCCCGGCTTGTCCTTGCACCAAATATTTGGAATCGCGGGTTTGTTATCTCAAATGTTGCAATAGTGTAAATCATTCGAAACAGGCAGCCGATATCCATAGCAAACAAAAGATGTACGCCGATGTCAATTCTGCACTTGTTGCATACCAGGGAGGGGTATGCATCTTTCGCACATAAATCGAAAGATAAAGGGCGTCGGAAGCGCCACCACCAGTACATCACCTCCTGCACGCCATGCTCGACCTCCACCTCCTGCATGCAATGCTCGATCTGGCAAAATCTTAATGAGAAATTCTATATATTTTAGGCTACACAATAATGACAAATCTAACAAATTTTATAGTTTTAAAATATGCACTATTCACTATATTCAGATCACGCATTTTAATATTTGTGCCGCATAAAATACAGAGTAGTTCGTATTGAGATTTTACACATCTCTTGTATGCATCTTTATTAAAAATTTAAAATAATTATTTTAAAACTACAAAAAAAATTGAACTTTTGAAATAATAAGCTACGTGTACCTCAGACTCACTTTAAAGTTTCCTTGTATCCTGTAATAGTTTTCCTTAATACGTACTCCATCCGTTCAGAAATATAAGACGTTTTTAGGTTTGTGAATCGAATGTATCTAGATGTCTTTTATTGTATAAGTTTGTAGAAGTTCGGAGTAAACCTATACTAAAAAGTGCCTAGATACATTTATTTTACAAAGTTAAAATGTCTTATATTTCTAAACGGAGGAAGCAGTAGTATCTGGAGTTCTCCACGAAAATAAAGAAGGCAGCCAACTTGAGGTCCATAACTTCTTTTTTGGTTGCACAGAAAGGAGGCGTTTCCAACTAATCTATCGAGTCGCTCAGGTAGCCAGGTGAATCACGCTTGCGACTATATCTCGGATCCGAGCAGCATGTGTCTCCATAAATGGCGGCTACATGCATGTCTTGTCTGGAAAAGGATTACCACTTCTGGAGTACAATCCAGATCATTTCCCAACCACACACGGAATCCGCGGATTCCTTTCTAAAAGGAGCAGTACAGTAAGTATACTTGTTAAACATACCACGCAACCTACTACTCCCTCCGAGATTTAGTTTAATTTAGTCCAAATTTAAACTAATGCTCCAACACTTAATCTCAGAGATAGTATTTTTTATGAAAAATGAAAAATCCACGGAACTATTCATAATTCTCAATAGTGGTACAAGAAAATTCAAAAGTAATAAAAACTAGACTTGGACCACCTAGCGACAAATACTAGCATTCAAGCGAGCCAAAGGCACACTGCCGTCCTCGCTCCTCACTAAGTTCAGCCGGACAAAACCACGGTACCACGGTACGCAATCGACCACAGAATGTACGCGCCAATAAGACCTCGTCAGCTGACTATAAAATTTTAAATACTATTCATTTGCTTAGTTGGATGAGTGAGAAGAAGAGATAGAAGAAAAGCGGACTCTTAATAGTAGCCAGCTACAGTACGTGCTTCTAGCCATCCTGTGAGTATGTGAAGTGGATCATATTACTATGTTATATCTAACTATTTGTGTTAAATGTTAAGTTGACTCCGAGTGAGGTGGCAACCACGTATAACCAGGAGTGGGCTTTACTATTGATCTGCTCTTAACGTGGCAAGAGCCGGGACGGGACCAACCCCGACAGGGCCTGATCTAGATAACGGACACGTGGCAAGAGCCGGGACGGGACCAACCCGACAGAGCCTGATCTAGATAACAGACACGTGGCGGCGAGGCCATTGGTTTTTGCCTTGTCCGTACGTCCAGGGTGCAGTGCACCACGTCATGACCTTTGATGGCCGTGCAGTGCAGTGCAGTTGGATCGTTCTGTTCGGTGAAGAAGGTATGTGCAATGCACCCGCCAGCTCGCTGGTTCATGCATCATCAGGCATCAGCCGTATGGATCCGGCTCGATCAGCGGTCAGCGAGGCCATGCAGGCCGGCCTCGCTTTGCAGTTGCAGCTAGACCTAGGCTTCGCATGCATCGCTCCCCGTCGATCGGAGTCCTCTCTCTCTTCCGTCAGCCTGCATCCGTCCAGCTACGTTATGTTGCTCTGCATTATTAATTTGATTCCGATCCAGTGCACTCATTGGCGGGCACACATGTATTCATGGGTATTCAGCTGAATACCCATTATTTTTTAGCAAAACAAATCATGTAGTAGCATCTCCATGAAATTTGTAGCTAACAGTAGCAGCAGTAGCTTGGCTCAAGTACTAGTCGTGATCCTCCAGTAGTCCAGCTCTAGGCCTGCTCGGTACCTCTTCAGCAACACACGAGTATGCGAGGAGGCGAACGATTGGTTTAGTTGCCGAGGCAAGGCATTTTCTTTTCTAATTTATGAACTAGCAAATTGCTTGCTCTTCAGGTTAGATTATTTATTGGTTGATTGCGACTCCATCCAATGATGATCTAGGTTGCATCTGTATTGAATTTGTGGCATGAACATACTGACACAGAAATGAAGAGGAACAATGGTGTTTTGAAGATATTGTGGGAGAGAGCTCTAAAGACACCAAAAAAACTGGTTCCGCCTCTACATCAGAACTGTCAAGTGTTGCATTGCATTTTTCTATACCTTGAATACCCATTGGAAATATCATGTGCCCGTCCATGAGTGCACTGAACCTAGCGACATACTGCTTCTTATCTGCTCGGCTTTTAAGTACGTCCTGCCAAAATGGTACTCATCACTGTTAGGATAAGCACTCGTACTATAGTACTCCCTCCGTCAAAAAGTACGATTCACAGGTAGCTATTATTTTAAACTACTCGGATATCCACCGAGTCCCAGGTTACACGTATAATATGTTGCACTTTGCGGTGCTAGCAAATACAAGAGAGAATCGGGAGATTGATCCTAGTACGTACATAGTCAGGTACGTACAACAAAGTCCGACGTTGATATAATAGAACTCTCTAATAAAATGAAAATCGATCTTAATATATTTTGCTCGTGTATGGAAGACTGAATTGGCTGATAGATACGTTGCTCTCATATTATCACACCATAGACACGGTGGTTGACTTGTCTTGACTCCAAGTTCGACAAGTAACGATTGTATCCAAATTATTTCAGCTGTTGCATTGGCCACGGATTTATATTCTGCTTCTGTACTTGATCTAAAAACTGTTGCTTACTTCTTAGCGCTCCATGAGATAAGATTTGGACCAAAGAAGACAGCAAATCCTCCTGTTGATCGACGATCATCAACACATCCTGCCCAATCAGCATCTGAGAAGGCACTAACAAGTGTAGACTCAGATGGCATAAATGTGAGTCCAACATTAATTGTCTCCTTGATGTATCTCATGATACGTTTGGCAACTGTTCAATGCATAGTTGTGGAAGCATGTAAGTATTGACAAATCTTGTTGACGGCATAGAAAATATCTGGCCTTGTGAGAGTTAAATATTGCAAGGAACCTATCATGCTCCTGTAACTAGTGCTATCATCAGGGCCTAATAATTCTCCTCCTTGTGCTGTAATTTTTTCTGAGGACGACAAAGGTGTAAATGAACCTTTGCAATTCGTCATACCAACACGAGCAAGAACATCTTGAGCATACTTAGCTTGGCTCAACACAAGTCCGTCATTAACTTTCTGAACTTCAATCCCTAGAAAGAAGTGAAGATCACCAATGTCTTTCAAAGAAAACTCCTTGCTTAAATCTCTCAAAAGAGCATCCGTTGCAGCTTGTGAAGAGCTAGCAACTATGATAGCATCCACATATATAAGCATATAAATTGTGTTATTGCACTTGTGATAGATAAACAATGACGTATCAGACTTCGAAGCAACAAAACCAAATCTGATTAGCTGAGCACTTAAACGAGAGTACCATGCTCGAGGTGCTTGCTTTAGTCCATAAAGTGCCTTGTCCAACTTGCAAACATAGTTCGGCCTTTGTCTATTTTCATAACCGGGTGGTCGTTTCATATATACCTCCTCTTCCAGAACACCATGAAGAAACGCGTTCTTGACGTCTAACTGTCGCAGACTCCATCCCCTGGAAACAGAGATTGCCAGAACAAGCCAAACAGTTGCAATCTTCACAATAGGACTGAAGATGTCCTCATAGTCTATCCCATATCGTTGCTTGAAACCTTTGGCTACAAGCCTAGCCTTATATCTGTCAATGGAGCCATCCGCCTTCCTTTTGATTTTGTAAATCCACCGACAGTCAATGATATTTGAACCATGCCGAGGTGGAACTAACCTCCATGTTTTATTTTTCATAAGGGCATCATATCATCATCCATGGCCATTTTCCATTTCTCATGTGCTAGAGCAGTCTGTAGATCAGCTGGTTCTTCTGAAGATGCCGTCAAACACCAACGTACAGTGCCATCTGTATACTTTTTTGGATTAGCTATTCCTTTGGATGCTCTTGTGGCTGGCCGAGTGATGTCTACGCACTTATATTCTTGTAGACAGTTGTTGGGCCTCCAAGTGCAGAGGTTTGTAGAACAACAACAAGTTTTCCCTTAAGTGGATCACCCAAGGTTTATCGAACTCAGGGAGGAAGTGGTCAAAGGCATCCCCTCTCAAGCAACCCTGCAATCAAGATACAAGAAGTCTCTTGTGTCCCGAACACACCCAATACACTTGTCAGGTGTATAGGTGCACTAGTTCGGCGAAGAGATAGTGAAATACAAGTGGTATAGATAATTATAAGTGGTACGGTGCCAGAAAATAGCTTGATGGCGTGTGGTTAACGTGGGAAAAGACTAAAGGCAAACTGAAATAAAGAAGGAAGCAAGCAAACATGTAACAGATCTAGTTGCAAACGGTGTTTCAATGCTTAGAAACAAGGCCTAGAGATTATACTTTCACTAGTGAACACTCTCATATAAATATCTTCTCTTTATGATACTACTCTTAACTACTCTCCGGTTGGACAAACTAATCCATGGTAGCGCTATAACAGCACACCTCAAAGTAAGCCTTTCCCATCTAGATAACCCCACACTGTCACCTTGAGTTCTAGATGAGTCCAACAAACACCACAATTTCATAGAGACATCCAACTCCAAATATAACTCATAACAAGTATTTGTAATCTCTAGCCTAAGTGCCACCATGGTGTGCACATTGTCAACTTCACACACATGGGGAGCAGAGATATATTAAAGCACTTGAGTAGCAAGGTAGATCTATAGATTACAAGATCATGATCTCAATAAGATCATGCATAGAGAGAGAGAGATGAACACATAGCTACCGATAGAACCCTTAGCCTCGAGAGAGAACTACTCCCTCCTCATCATGGGAATCAGCAATGGTGATGGAGATGGTGGTGGAAATCGATGGAGATGGCTCGGGGGGCACCTCCCCGTCCCGGCAGGGTGCCAAAACAGAGACTTTCTGTCCCCCGAATCTCCCCTTCGGTGGCGGCGGTGCTGCGGAACTTTTCGTGGCTTTCTGATTGATGATCTAGGGTTTTTGCCTCAGGGGAGATATATAGGCAAAAGAGGCAAGGTCGGTGGCCGGCCAGGGGGCCCACACCATGCCCTGGCGCGACCTAGGGTTGCCCGCGCCAAGGGGGGTGTAGCCAGGCCCTGGCCCTCCTCCGTATCGTATTCTGGCTCCGTGAGTCTTCCGGTAAAATAGGAACTTTGGCTTTTGTCCCGTCCAATTTCGAGAATATTTATTTTCTGACTTTCCTAGAACCAAAAACAGCAGAAAACAGGCAACTGACAATGTGGTTCTTGTTAATAGGTTAGTCCAAGAAATCATATGAAAAGTACTCCAAAGTTGGAACAAAACACAAGAAAGTAGATAAAACCAAGCATGGAACATCAAAAATCATGGATACGATAGCAAAGTATCACCGAGCAACAGAAGATACATGCTGCTCTACAGGATCCGAAGGAGAAGAGGATCCATGGCTGCTATTCCGTGTACTGCCACTCCTGTCACCAACCGGAGATGTCGCTGTCGATGAGTCCACACTGGATCCTGTAGCCATGCTTGTGGGGAATTGAGCGGTGCTCGGCGAGGCTTTAGAGCTGGCTGCCGCAGAGGATCCGCTTGGGGGCCGCGGCACATGCAGAAACCTGCGTGGCGAATTTATTTCTCGCAAAGAAGCGCGCACGTTAGTACCATGAGAGGCGCGCGAGTCAGCACCGCGCAGAGAAACACGTCCTGCGTCAGCACCATGCGACGACGCGATTGGGCTCACCGGATCCGAGGTGGATGTTGACAACGACCTACCCAAGGAATCAACCTCATGCTCTGTATTTCTGTCTTCTTAAGTTGATATTGCATGTGAGCTATTTGAGCGATTTTGACCATCATTTTGGCTCAAATTTTCAGCAGTATTTTGTTTCGAAACCTGCACAATAATGGCAGGACTAGATGTGGGGTTAGTAGCAGGGATATTAGCATAGTTGAATCATCAATAAGTACGTCCCCTTGTTCAAAATCGCGAAGGGAAGAATCAAGTAAGAGAATCTCCTGCCTAAGAAGAGCACCAGCATTGGGATGAAGCGAGGCAAACGGAAAAATAGCCTCATCAAAGACAACGTCTCGAGAGATATAGATACGGCCACTAGAAACCTCTAGGCATTTGACACCTTTATGGCGAGGGCTATAGCCCAAAAACACACATTGTTTGGAACGAAAAGCAAGTTTTCTCTTATTATAAGGACACAAGTTAGGCCAATAAGCACAACCAAACACGCGCAAAGAATTATAATCAGGACATGTACCTAAGAGGCGATGGACAGGAGTATCATTGTTGATTACTTTGCTTGGAAGCATATTAATAAGATATGTGGCGGTAAGAAACGCTTCATCCCAGAATTTAAGAGGCATATGCTAATACGTCCATTTTGCATCACTATTCTATGTCATAATTTACTGTTATTCATTGATATATTTCGTATTAAGAGATGATACTATGCTATTTCATCTGTTTTTGCATGGTTGATGACTTTTGGAGCATGGACCGTTGCAGTTAGGATTCTGATGGAAAAGGTGCTGTTTGGAGGCGAAATTCGCGAAGATCAGAAAATCCGGGAAAATATACGGAAAATCCTATTTTTCTAGAAGATGAAGGAAGCCAGAAGGAGGAGTGGAGATGGGCCACAGGAGGCCCACACCACCCCTGGCGCGGGCCACCCTAGGCCGTGCCACCGGGTGGTGTGGCCGCCATGGCCCACCTCCAGCTCTCCCCTCTGGCGTATATTATCTCCACGGAACCCTAATACCGGGGGAGCGACCAGAGAAAGATTCCGCCACCTCTGCGGGGCAGAAAACACCGAGAGAGAAAGATCTCTCCGGCAGACAGATTTCTATTGGGGGAATTCCTTCCCAGAGAGGGGAGATCGTCGTCATCAACACCACCATCAAGCTAAACTTCATCGGGATCATCATCATCATCATCATCACCACCATCATCACCACCATCATCACCATCAGCACCATCATCACCATCTCCATATTGCTGTAACAATTGGGTTGAATCTTGCATAGTTCTTAGGGAAAACTTTCCTGGTGTTGATTACTCTTTATAGTTGATGCTATTGAGTGAACCATTAAATTATTGTTTATGTTCAGATTGTTATACATCATTATTCCATCTCTGATCATGGTCCATATGATGTCTTGTGAGTAGTTCGTTTTGTTCTTGAGGACATGGGAGAAGTCATGTTGTTAGTAGTGGAGTTGTGTTGAGAAAGATTCAATAGTTTAATATTTAAGTTGGGGTGTACTTCTTCTAGTGGTGTCATGTGAACGTCAACTACATGACACTTCACCTATATGGGTCTAGGGGAATGTATTGTGTATTTGGCTACTAATTGTAGGGGTTGCTGGAGTGACAGAAACCTAAACCCCCATTAGGAAACCATTGCACAAGGGACGTACGGGTCTTAGAGTTTAAAGCTGTGGTTAGGTTTCTACCTTAATTACTTTCTTATACTTACGGATGTTTGCAAGGGGTATAATCACAAGTATGTATTAGTCCTAGGAAGGTCGGTACATTCGCACAGGTTCACCCACACAACACTTAGCAAGCTAAAGAAGATTAATCAACTATATGAAGCGAAATCACTTGACAGTCTTCCCATGTGTCCTCGAGAACATTTGGTCATCTTAAGTAATACAACCGGTTTGTCCTTTGCTGAATAAAGGATTGGACCACTTGCTGCATTTATTCCTACTATCTTTTATTTACTCGTACTTTATTTACTTGTTTTATCAAAAACCCCTAAAAATCCGTTTGCTAAGTAATTATAGAGAATTCTTGATCCATACCACTAGCCAACACCTTCTGCTCCTCGTTGGGTTCGACACTCTTACTTATCGAAAATACTGCGATACACCCCCTGTACTTGTGGGTCATCATATGCGCATGGGCTAGAAGTGTAGGGGTTCCGCGCATAAAAACAATAAATTTTACTCTACGCCCCTGAACCCCTGAAGCTGCCAGGACCTATCTATTAGTAATACAGTAACAACAGAGGCTTTTAGCGAACTTACCCTTGAAGACCGAAAAGCGTTGTCAACGCTCAGGAGAGCGTGGTTAATGTAGACGAGCTGAAGCCGACCTCAAGGTCGTGATGAAGTCCTTGCGCTTCTTCTGGCTCCAACGACTTGAGTGCCTCAAGTGTGACACCTCGTGGGAGTTACACACTTCCGGTGCCTGACGATGACTCCCGCTTCCCCGATCCAGCAGCAGTTGCGGAAGTAGAGCTCCCGGATCCGAATCCCGCAGCACGACGGTGCTCCGCGGTGAAGATGTCTCTCGCTCGCGCAGTCCAGACTTGGGACCATGGCCACGAGAGATAGAAAATATCAATTGGAGGTCCTCCCAAAAGTGGGGATACCTTTATTGATTATTGGGTGTATATTCTAGGCCAAATACCCCACTTTATATAGGGGGGGAGGTACTACCTCCCCTCAAGTCCCGGGGTGGGACTAAAGGAGAGGAGGGGGTGGGGTGGCCGACGGCCAGCCCCTAGTGGGCCCCGCGGGGGGGGGGGGCAAGGCCTAGCCGGCCTCCCCTTTGGTCCCTCTCCCCTTTATCCTTTCCCCTAATGGGCCCTCTCCCTCCGAAAATTGGCCCATTAAGCCTTTTGACCTTTTAATTGATTTTCTCTTTATTAAATAATTATGAATAAATGATTAAATCAACATTTAATATTCATTCACACATTATCTAATCTCTGTGGCCATGGAACACCTTCCACCTCCACTTTGGGCATTCTCCGGACTTACTAAAACCCTTCCGGTTTTCTCCCTTCTTTTCTTCGGCGATTCTACCGATCCTATAAACATTCTCTAAGCATCATCAAGCCCTTAAGCGTGATACCCCACGGTTCGGGAACACTCCAGACATGGTCGGGACACTCCCGCACCAATGATCGACATAGGGACCTAGATGGCCATGTGACCCCTGTGCGTTCCGCGAAGATCTTTCGTCGTTTGAACCGGGACAGTCGTGTCTTATTCCCTTTGTCATTCGATACTTGCATTGTCCGAGATCTGATCAATGACATCACCATGTCGTGTTCAATCTCGTTACTGAACAATGCTACTTAACTCGTTCCGACAAGTGATATCCCCGTGATCCAATCACACGATGTGCAGCTATTGGATATAACTTCTCCGAGTGGGCCCTTGAGTATCTTTCCGTCACATGGACGGACAAATCCCGCTCTTGATATATTTTGCCTCTACGGTTTCCTCCGAATACCTGAACACACCTTTATAACCACCGTTTTACCAGATGGCGTTTGATGCTATCTAAGCACTCTCGGGAGACAGTGATTTATATAGCCTCACGGTCTAAGGAATAGTCTACGAGGATCCATTTCTAATCATCGTAACTTGAACTTCGTGACATGATCGGGTCACGATGTTTAGGTTGGGTATTGGTTCATCATCTCATTCTCCGAATGAGATGACCTCATTTCCAACTAGCATAAATGCCACATGATCAGGAAACATGATCATCTGTTGACCAATGAACCAGTGACTAGAGTTTCACTGGGAACCCCTGGTTGTTTGTATATCACACGTGTATTGATGTTTCCACTCAATACAGTTATAGCATGATATAAAACTTAACCATAAACTATATGAAAGATGATAATAGTACTTACTACTATTTGTCTCTAGGGCATATTTCCAACAGTCTCCCACTTGCACTAGAGTACAAATACACTAGCTACATTTTGTTCTCAATCATTGGCACTATATATCCAGTACCCTGAACATGCTTGCTCATGGAAGAGGTTAAGTCTTGGGTCTGTACTTTACAGTCCCAAATCGTTTGCAACTTACTAATGTCACCTTGATTGACATCAATACTCTATCATCACATGATAGCATCTGTGTGTATGTATCATCGCTATGGCAGCAGAACGAAGCCTGATTCCAGGAGCCTACAGTGACGTTAGATCAACCTCGAGGGCTTTCTCATGGGCAATGTGCCCTGGGACACATCATTCTACGTTAAAAGCGAACTAGCCCCGCCATAACATTATACAACACTTTAGATGGTACCCTTATCTATTATTATAAATGTATTCATCGAAACTCCCGTGCACTCTGTACAACTTTTGATGTTTTGTTCACCTCGCCTCCTACTTGACTTTTAATTGGTATCTACAGGAGTTTCCAACATATTCCCTTATAACATAACCCTTTATGTTTTAAGATACGTTATCCTTTATGGATTTGGAAAATATATCCACAGTTCTCTACTAGACACTGCGGACAAACTTAGCTCAACGTTCTATGGTTCGAACTTAATCACTTTCAAACGTTCTTTATTTGGATTACATATTATGCTAAGTTACCATCATGGCTTCTAAGATAGAACCTATGTCTCAACATAGTGGATGATGATCATCCTTTTCTTTCTTTCAACCATTGATATCAAACTTAATGCTATTCCTAATTTGAGTTATTAAGGACCAGTTCCTTAATTAACTTCTATTCTGAAACCCTTTTCAGAATCCCTTAAGGAATACTACATAATATCATAATACACCTATTATCAACTTCTACATCTTATAAATCATTATTTATAAGTATTTGTGCCTTTCATCCTTAACATACTTAAGAATTATTCTTATAAGCTCCCACTCAAAATATATTCCTACATATTTGAATTTGAGCCTTACATTGCTCCCACTTAAAAGTATGTCAATCACATATTGTTTTAGGAAGACTTTCATAGCTCCCCCTCAATTTTATGCAAATTGCATATCTCCTTATTACTTTGAATAACTTCAAAATCTTTTGATCAATTATCAAACTTGGAGATTTATTATGAGATACTAGTACTTTACTAGTTTTAAATCCACTAGACATCTAGCACACATGAATCAAATTCATTTCAATTTGTCCAATACTTGACAAATTGTGCTTTAGTCATTTAACCCCTTTTCCTACTATGGCTTTGCAGCCATTTGGAAAAATTCAAGTAACCCCTTTTACTTGTAAGATTCAGCAACAAATTGCTTTCTAGTCTCAAGGGAATTTTGTCTTTAGGATTTCTCATAATTCTAGTTTACCATTATTTCCTTCATAGTTCGTAGGTATGTCATACTCCAAAAATCATGACAAGTGATCCACAAATGTATCCATATAAGATATGGATTTACATTTTGAATCCTACTTCATGTAGTGAAAAACAATAGTGGAGGAAAAACACAATGATCAAAATCATTTATTCTGTCCTTCCGTGAAGAGAATCATTCAGGAACGCTGTTTGTTGCGCTTCTCAACACTCTGATGCAGGGTTTTGAATCCTCATCATGTTTTACACTATTTTCCATTTGCTCCATAATTGAGAAACTTCACTAAAGGTGAGCTTTCTCAAGAATGCACCAAAATCCCAGCAATACGAATCTTGCTTACCTTTTGGTTTCAGCTATGGATTTCGTATTCAAAGTTTCCAATGAATACTCTACAAGGATTTATTCGCTATTGTTTTGGTTATATCGAATAACCCCAAAACTTTCACGAATTCTAATGGTTTACCAATTCTGATTGAGTGCTAACTATTTCTAAGCTAATGGTCTCTACATATACACTACAACGATTTATTTGGTGCTATCTATTCAACCCCTTTGATATCTAATATCACATTGTGATGCTTTGTATTTTGACGTTTCAAAACACTTTGCATTTCACAATTTCTTTCATGCCATTCTTATAAAGTTGAATTTCATTACTATTGATCAAATCATAGTAATTGGATTCTCTTTTATACTTATACCCTTTTATTGATGAAGTACTTTGATCAAATGAAAATAGTTCCATATTCATGTTTCCTTTGGTAAACTACTTTACACATTTAAACAATTATTCAATGATAATTACCATTTTTGTTAAAACACAATACATCGAATATGTATTCACTTTTAACAATTCATTAAACACTTTGTATCCAAGTAATACACAGTGTTCAAGCTATTCTGCCGAACTTAGGCATGATTTATATGTGAAAAGAAATCGAATTACTTTCACATATTATCACATAACTTTGAATTTAAACAATGGTTTCATTCATTAATGAACATATCATTAAATTGGGTATTTTAAACAAGGCATTTTTAATGTTTTACAAATGTTCATACATTATCAATTAGTTTTAAACAATAAGGATAATTCACAAGTAATCAAACAAGATATGAACACGAATAGAAATCATTCATAAAAGTGGAACAACTGTTTGTTACAAACTCATATGAATAACCGTCTCACAAAGTGTGAGACACACTAAAGAAGTTCACAATCTCTTGATTACATTAATCATCCTAAGACAAAAACTAAATGATAAATGTCGAGGGAGAGTGTCGTTGGCCATCATCATCATGCTCGCCATCAACACGCAACGTCACCTCCTCTCCAGCAAGCACCTCTCATGCAGAAGGACCTGTTTTCACCAAAACAGAACAAGTATCAGATATACTTAACACTATAATGTGTTTGCAAGATTATAACATTTATAAAACTGTATATCAAATATATACCTTGGTCATCGATGACTCCAGGGATGTTGGGTTCATCTATCACATTTCTAAAATGTGATATGAGCTCAAGGAAATCCAGTGTTTCCGTGTCGCCTCTCATAACACAGATCCTGACTTGTGCTTGGAAGCTTGGTGGAAGCGACCGCATCACAACTCCCATCACAAATGAGCTTGAGTACCAGTTGTCCAGGTAGTATGCCAGACTCATGTACGCATCGTAGAGGCGCAATAAGTGCTCATCCAGTGAGGAGCCCTCCTCCATCTTTATGGAGAGAACGTCTCCCATCAGCTCATACTCCCACATGCGCACTTGTTCCACGAAATGTGCTCTTAGATGTGCCATGATCATCCGGGGCTTGAGACTCCCCACCATTGGCCACAGCGCATCCTCCATTCCTAGGCGCATGATAACTGATATAAATGTGGCCATCGCACGATGACGACAATGCAGATCCCGCTGCTCCTGTGTCTCATGAGAATAGGGTGGCTCCAAATACATCTCGCAGGTCATGTAGTCAGCTACTTCGTTCTCCCCAAGGAGATCAAACAGGCGTATGACCCATGCAGAAAAGTTGGATCCATCTAACTTGAGCTTTTCTCCTTTTAACCAATCGTCGACAGGAAATGTAATCTCGGGAAGAACCATTTTCTACATTTATAATTGCAGAAGGAATTTAGACTAAGTTTATAATTAAATGAGTTAATAATAACTCCACTCAGAAACACCTACCCCCAGTGAGGGTTCCTAATGATAACACGACCCCTATCAGCCACATCTCCCCCGATCATCACGGCCATCAATGTGGGTTCAAGGGTGGACGCTAAACGTCGGTCACATCATGCATGCGACTCGTGATCGATCTTTCGACCATCCGCATTCCGAGGCCATGTCTGTACATGCTAGGCTCGCCAACTCAACCTTAGTGTTTTTGCTGTGCAACATGGCTTAAACCCACTGTATGTGAACGTAGATATGTCTGACACCCGATCATCACGGCCTGCCTCATACCGAAGAACTTTCTTGGTGGTGCACACTAAGGGGGAACACAATCGTTGGTTATTTTAATAGGGATCATCTTATTAGGCTACCGTCGAGTATCTAATACTAGCACATAATAAGACATACAATCAATAACATTGAATGTAAATGCTATGTGATATCCTTCACGTCGTGATCTCCATCCGTCGTCACCGGGTTCCGGTGCCAGGGTTCCGGCGCCGTAGACACCAGGGTACCGGTGTCATTCCGGCGTGGTAGTTCGTCACCTCCGTGACTATCTACTACTACGTAACAAAAGGTAATTACTTTACCTTTGCCACAATCATATCACAAAGCAACGCCCCCCTGCAAAACAAAGTTAGACGCCTCTACTTTATCTTTGCATGTTTTACGTGGCTGAATGGGCTTTCGCACAAGAACCGTTCTTACCTACGAACTTTCAGCACAATGCTGATCAAGTAGTTGTCTCTATTACACCCCTTTCGGGACCCTCCGTTGCAAATGGTATACCAACTAATGCGAGAGAGACAGACACCCCCCTAAGCCACTTTATACGGTACAAGCCGTATGTCAAGCGTGGACCAGTCTCACGAATGAACACGTAAAGTCGGTTGGGGGCCGCTTCATCAAGCATTACTGCGGTATACACAAGTACACGTGGGAGGGTAACAACTAAAAGATCAATGCCCACACGCTACATCTCGTGTGTTCTACCCATACTAGCATTACTACGCATAGATCTAGCTTTGATACCACTGTAGGGGTTCCGCGCATAAAAACAATAAATTTTACTCTAGGCCCCTGAACCCCTGAAGCTGCCAGGACCTATCTATTAGTAATACAGTAACGGGAGAGGCTTTTTGCGAACGTACCCTTGAAGACCGAAAAGCGTTGTCAATGCTCAGGAGAGCGTGGTTGATGTAGACGAGCCGAAGCCGACCTCAAGGTTGTGATGAAGTCCTTGCACTTCTTCTGGCTCCAATGATTTGAGTGCCTCAAGTGTGACACCTCGTGGGAGTTACACACGTCTGGTGCCTGACGATGACTTCTGCTTCCCCGATCCAGCAACAGTTGCGGAAGTAGAGCTCCCGAATCCGAATCCCGCAGCGCGACGGCGCTCCGCAGTGAAGATGTCTCTCGCTCGCGCAGTCCAGACTTGGGACCACGGTCACGAGAGAGAGGAGGGAGAGAGAAAATATCAATTGGAGGTGCTCCCAAAAGTGGGGAGACCTTTATTGATTATTGGGTGTATATTCTAGGCCAAATACCCCACTTTATATAGGGGGAGGGGAGGTACTACCTCCCCTCAAGTCCCGAGGTGGGACTAAAGGAGAGGAGGGGGTGGGGTGGCCGCCGGCCAGCCCCTAGTGGGCCCCGCGGGGGGGGGGGCAAGGCCCAGCCGGCCTTCCCTTTGGTCCCTTTCCCCTTTCTCCTTTCCCCTAATGGGCCCTCTCCCTTCGGAAATTGGCCCATTAAGCCTTTTGACCTTTTAATTGATTTTCTCTTTATTAAATAATTATGAATAAATGATTAAATAAACATTTAATATTCATTCACACATTATCTAATCTCTGTGGCCATGGAACACCTTCCACCTCTACTCCGGGCATTCTCCGGACTTACCGAAACCCTTCCGGTTTTCTCACTTCTTTTCTTCGGTGATTCTACCGATCCTATAAACACTCTCCAAGCGTCATCAAGCCCTTAAGCGTGATACCCCATGGTTCGGGAACACTCCAGACATGGTCGGGACACTCTCGCACCAATGATCGACAGAGGGACCTAGATGGCCATGTGACCCCTATGCGTTTCACGAAGATCTTTCGTTGTTTGAACCGGGACAATCGTGTCTTATTCCCTTTGTCATTCGATACTTGTATTTCCCGAGATCTGATCAATGACATCACCATGTCGTGTTCAATCTCCTTACTGAACAATGCTACTTAACTCGTTCCGACAAGTGATATCCCCGTGATCCAATCACACGCTGCGCAGCTATTGATATAACTTCTCCGAGTGGGCCCTTGAGTATCTTTCCGTCACATGGACAGACAAATCCCGCTCTTGACATATATTGCCTCTACGGTTTCCTCCGAATACCTGAACACACCTTTATAACCACCGTTTTACCAGATGGCGTTTGATGCTATCTAAGCACTCCCGGGAGACAGTGATTGATATAGCCTCACGGTCTAAGGAATAGTCTACAAGGATCCATTTCTAATCATCATAACTAGAACTTCGTGACATGATCGGGTCACGATGTTTAGGTTGGATATTGGTTCATCATCTCATTCTCCGAATGAGATGACCTCATTTCCAACTGGCATAAATGCCACATGATCAGGAAACATGATCATCTGTTGACCAATGAACCAGTGACTAGAGTTTCATTGGGAACCCCTGGTTGTTTGTATATCACACGTGTATTGATGTTTCCACTCAATACAGTTATAGCATGATATAAAACTTAATCATAAACTATATGAAATATGATAATAGTCCTTACTACTATTTGTCTCTAGGGCATATTTCCAACAAGAAGAGCTAGTCCCACTTCAACAATATGACGGTGTTTTCTTTCAGCTGAACCATTTTGTTGATGTGCATGAGAACAAGAAACATGATGAGAGATGCCTTGAGTTTGAAAAAAAGAGTTGAGTTTCACATATTCACCTCCCCAATCAGATTGGATTGTAAGAATTTTTCTATCAAGCTTACGTTCAACAAGTTTTTGAAAATTCACAAAGGCAGAAAAGGCATCAGATTTTTTCTTGAGCAAATATATCCATGTGAACTTGCTATAATCATCAATAAAGCTTATATAATAATCATGACGTCCAACAGAAGTGGGAGCAGGGCCCCATACATCAGAGAACACTAATTGTAAAGGAGCTATGGAAACACTAGTAGACACTAGATAAGGAAGTTGATGACTCTTAGCCTGCTGACAAGAATCACAAACTGACTCTATACTAATATCCTTGATAAAAGGAAGTTTATTTTTGCTAATGATTTGACTAACAATAGAAAGCGATGGATGACCAAGATGGCTATGCCACTTCGCTTGAGAGGGCTTGGTGGCGAGAAAAGCTTGCTTCTGTGTGTGAGAAGAGGACACTGATGACGATATAAGTGGGTAAAGACCTCCAACGCATCTCCCTTTATGAATTATTTTCCGTGTGACCTGATCCTTGATCAAGAAGAAGAAAGGATGAAATTCTATGAAAGCACTATTATCAAGTGTAAAACTATGAACAAAGAGAATTTTTTTTGATGCATTGGGAACATGTAAGATATTACGAAGATGGAAATTCCGAACAGGGGTACGACATATTGAATGACCAACATGGGAGATATCCATACCTTGCCCACTAGCAGTGTTGACCTTGTCATGTCCTTGATACCTGTCACAAACAGTCAGATTGTTGAGCTCTCTCGTGATGCGATGTGTAGCCCCAGTATCTGGGTACCAGTTGGTGTCCACACCATAGGAGGCGACATTCCCCTCCTTGTCTCCGTACTCATCATCATTGTCCTGGAACCGGTACCAACAATATTTGGCAGGGTGTCCCTCCCAATTGCAGATCTGGCAGGTGACATCCACCCATTGGGTGGTGCGACGGCGGCCACGACCACGGACACGACCCCCACCAGAGGGTGCGTGGCCACCACCACGACCTTGACGCTGCTGGGAGGAGTCATCACGGCGGTTGTCACGGTGGTCGTTGCGACGGTCACGATCTCCACGGTCGCCACACTGCTGGTTGTAATTGGGGCAAAACGGGAGGCCACGGGATGACAAATTGGCCGAAGTTTCAAAACCATTGTTGGCCTCGTTTAGCAACATCTCATTGCGTTCGTCATATGCATGAATCTGCGAGTAGAGGGACAAAAGGGTGATTGTGGTGGAAACCACGCCAATGGCAGCAACAAGTGAGTTGTAGCCCGCTCCAAGTCCGGACAGGATGAAGGAGATGTGCTCCTTGTCTGTGATGGGGGAACCTGCAGCTGCAAGTTCATCGGAAATTCCCTGCATCTTCGTGAGGAAATCACCGGTAGTCATGTTGAGTTTCTTCGTGTTCGCCAAAGCAATCCGGAGGTTCGTGACCTTTGCTTGATTCTGAGAGGCGAACATCTCTTCTATTGCCTGCCATACCGCGGCGGTGTGCTCGAGGCGCTGAACGTGCGGAAGGACTTCAGGCGAGAGTGATTGAAACAGGTAGCCGAGGACAATCTGATCTCGGCTGATCCAGTTGTCATAGTCCGGGTTGGGGGCGGTCTTTGCCGCTGTATTCGTGGCCTTGTCCGCTGGCTGCAATTCCAGCGTGAGCGGAGGAGGAACGTCGGTACCGTCGAGCCATCCAATAAGGCGAGCTCCTCGGATGGGCGGCAGAACTTGGGCTCGCCACATCGTGTAGTTTCGGCGGGTCAGTTTATCTGACGGCGGATTGCCAAGGTTGATGACCTGGGGGGTCGAAGTCGTCATGGCGGAAGGGGTGAGGGGCGACGGCAGAAGCTGTTGAGGGAACGACGGCTATGGGGATGGATAGGTTTAGCGATCAGTTTCGTCGACGAGAGGCCGGCCTCATACCATATAAGATTTACGATCAGGTAGCTATTATTTGGAACTACTCGGATAGCCACCGAGTCCCAGGTTACACGTATATATATGTTGCACTTTGCGGTGCTAGCAAATACAAGAGAGAATCGGGAGATTGATCCTAGTACGTACATAGTCGGGTACGTACAGCAAAGTCCGACGTTGATACAATAGAACCCGTCTCAAACTATTATCGCTAACACTTATACACTAAACGTCTAGATATATTTGAATCTAGACAAATACAAGTTAATTATTTTTTAATGGAGAGAGTACATGTATTTCTTAGCCAACAAAAACAGTAAAATATTACTCCTACCAAATAAACCTGCTCCCTTCTCGGTGTTAGGACGACTCCTCTGTTGGTCGCCTCAGTCGTCTCTCCTGATTAAGTTATTACCTTTGTGGTAGATATAGCGTGAGGAGACGGTGTTCCGGCTTCGCAGGTCCACGCTACATGTGATCACTTTAAGCATGAATACTATCATAACGTAAAGTGTATAAATGAAGAGCTTGGGCATAAAGTAACTAGATACGTGAAAGACGATAATTTATCTTAGTTCGCTTTCAAAGAAATTTATCTCCGTTTGAAATGTGTGACGGTGTAATACTCCCCGAATGTCATAAAAGTCTCACCTTGAATTGTGGTTGCACAATGCACACCAAACACCACGCAAGGCCTCACGCCAAGATGCAGACGCGCACCACTCACCGGTACTACAAAGTCTCACGTTATTCTTCCGAATGCGCACCAGCAAGATAGACACCCCAACCACTATGGGACACTTGAGGGCTATCACCAAACTTGTACAAGTATGGAGAAATCTCCAAAACTCAATTGGAGGCTCCCAAGTAATTGTCACCGAGACCTCAAGCTTGAGGAAATCTCCACAACTTAACTACGGTTGTAGAAACACCAGCAAGGCCACACGATCCTCTAGGGTTCTAAGAATCCAAGAGAAACAAGCTTCTCACTCTCACCAACCGTTTTCAGTAGATAACTCAAGCCGATACAACAAATGTAATGGCAAGGACACAAGTGTTCAAATCCCCCACTCCTAAATTTCACCCATGCTACTTAAGAGAGGAAAAACATAAGAGCAAATTGATGACAACAACTATGTTTGTACCAATTCTCATTGGGACTCCAAATACAGAGTGTTATAGTAATTGTGTTTTCCCCACAAGAGTGACTCGAGGGTGTATACCGAACTCTCTGAAATTGGCAAGAAAACGTCTTTTCTTGTCTTCTTCTAGCAACCTACAAAACAAAGTCTTTGTCTTGTGTCCCGAACTCTATCATGTGGTTATCAAGCACAAGGTTTTGTATTAGTAAAACTAAAATAAAACTATAAATAAATAAAAGTAAACAATATATAACTAGGCAACAAAGTAAAAGCAATAAAGTAAAATTCTTTTGGTTGTTTTTTTGTTTATGCAAATAGTAAATGTATTTTGTATTTTCGGATTTAATAAATACAGAAAATATAAAAGGCAATAGAAGTGTGTAAAAGGTGTTTACTATAATAAAAAGTCGACCAGCATTCATGGGTTCACTTGTCTACTCTCTCATAAGGTGCAATGAACATAAAAACTTCTTATGTATGCTATAATATCACTTGGGACTTCATTATGTGTTTGATTATCATTCATATGGGCATCACGTCCTAATATAAAGATGATGCAACACATCTCACTTATACTCCTCTAGAAAGAGAAAACTCCATGCAATCTAGAATTAAGAATATACAGAGTATAGCCTTAGGTACTTTGACATGATGTTTGAATAATAAATGTGCTACCTTGACCAAAGAAGAACATCTTTACTGCCACAAGACGAATAACACATGCATTCACTTTATCCCTAGTGAGGTAACAAAAGAAAGGTAAAACCATAGTGGATCACAAGTTTTCCACCACTTCCCAATCTCCACAACCATGTTACTCCAACTAATACACGCGTCGCCCTCCCCTCCCCCCACACATATTATTGCATACAAGTTGATCAAAACAAATACTTAAAAACGAGGTACATAATATGCATCTACCAATACATCTTACAAATGATAGAAATCTAGTATCAATTATCATCTCACAAAACAAAGATCCATCACACAGAAATTATATAGATGACCATAATCATGTTGGGCACCTCATATGGTACTAAAACAATGATACATGAGAGATGGTAGATTAAGATACTGCCAAAAACCCATAGTCTAGAGGTGGACTACTCCCTCTTCATCATGGAGACGGTGTTGATGACGTTGGAGAGGGTGGACATCCAACCGGTGGCGGCTCCAACGGTGTTTCCCTCTCCAATCTTTGTTGGTTCTGGCTTTATTTCGGTGTTTCCATATTTCCACTCTGCCTCTTCCGAGCCCACCTCAGGGGAACTTTTTATAGGCATTTTTAGGTCAAGACTTCGAATTAGGACTAAAGCTGGACGTTTGTCGATGCTCTAGGAGGAAAAGAGCATGGGTGGCGCTGCTAGGGTTGGGTCGCACGACCTGGGCTCTTTTGGGCCTCAGGTCTCCCCTCTTGTGATTCAAGTGCTCTAGCTCCCTGTGTTAGTGAAAAAATAATTCTTGAAAACTCCTAGGTCCATTTGACTTTGTTTAGGTCCCTGAAACTCAAAAATACGAACAACTTTCAAAAATACGGAAAACTGGGTTTTCTTGTTCTATAGAGTTATAACAAAAAATGGATCATTGGTAAATCTCCATAAATCAATGTAAAACATGAATATATCATTCTAAATGATGCAAATGTGTAGGAATATGTGACAAAAAACTACAAATTTCACTTATGGATTTTACATGCATCAGAAATCCACACAAGACTCCAAGATCTAGATCTAATAGATTCTCGTCACAAAGATGAGAGATGGATTGGTGGAAATATAGATCTAGATCTCATTTATCCTTTCCTTCAAATAGATGCAAGAATCATAGGAGGAAGAGGGACTATGCAATCTCAAGAAGGTAAACAATGGGGGGACGATCTCAAGCCATGATTATATTTGAGGAAGAAGACCCCCATAAGTAGGTACCCCAAAATCCAATTGTTGTAGCCAAAACGCGTCTGAGGTGGTAGTTCTATGATTTTGGGGAGGTACTACAAGACCCTGGGTACTATCGGTCAAAACAATAAAAAGACAGGAGTTTCTAGCCCTAGTCCATTAATAGGGGCGGTACTTGACCGGTACTACCAGACCTAGGAAAAAGCCAAACAACACAATACTAAAAACCCGATAACTTTACTTTATAATTCTGATTTTGATGGTCTTGGGATTATTTAGAAGAGGAAAACAAGATCTACAAGATCATGTAGAGAAACATCATAGTCCAACAAGAGAGGCTAAAACCAAAATATGAAAGGTTTAACTTCTCTAAAAGTGATGAACCAATAAAACCTCCAAAATAAAAAAGCAATAAGTTTTATCCATAAGCCATTTTTGATGAACTTGAGGTTGTCTTGAAGAAAAGCACAAGCTCTAAAACCAAAAAAGATAAAATCCAAATAACAACCACGAAATATTATGCCAAAGATGCAAACTTTGAGGTCTCTACTAATAATACGATTAAGCTACTCACTTCAAGAGCCCCTCTTGATAGTGCACCTATCTACCCTATAAACTGGTATCCCCACTAACAATGTGAGACCAGCAAAACGGAAAACCTATCAACTTGATAACTTTGCCTTGTGCATTTCACTTAAGCAAGATGGTGAAGGCCTTGACCTCTCCAAGATTGAACATCTTTCTTGATTATGCTTGCTTGATAAAGTCTTCCGAATTACTCCCTCATACTTAACTATTGGAGAGAATATTCTTTGGGAATGTCTTCACATATCCATGGTCAGCATAAGGACGACAAGCTTCAAGCATATGATGTCTTTCGGATGGCTCAACTTGAACTTGCACTTCAGCCTGATTATCCACAAATAATTTCTTGTATCTTCATAGTGTTGATGTATTGAAGGTACACATGAGAGCTCACTTAATCTTCTTATTCAAGACATACTTGACATAGGCTGAACTCTCTCATTGCCATTCTTTGGATATCCTCTTGAATATCACCTTGATCATCACTAAATCTTCTTTTATTTCTTCTCTTTCTTTCAACCTTTAAGCCAATACATGGTTCAAGCATCGCCTATGGACTATACCTACAATTATAACTCAATGTAAACATTAGTCCATAAATGTTGTCACTAATTACCAAAATCACACATGAGGCATACATAATCTTTCACCCCTAATTTTGTCTCATCATTCCACATAACTCATATGTTATGGGTTTTGGATTTAGAGGCTCAGGGATGAATCAATGATGAGGTATTTACCTATCATGTGTTTACCCAGTATTTGTGCATACTTTAATTTTCCGATGTACCTTTATTTCTCTCATGATTCTTAATTTTTTGGCTCCATGACTTTTTGATGTGGTCTACACGAAAAAGATGCCCAGTGACAATGTAACTCCATTCTAACATTCGAAATCGAGATTTTCTAATTACAATTCAATTCGTGTTCATGTTTGGTACCTTTTTTCCACAAAATTAGTCATCTACCATTTATCGTTTAAAATTTTCTTTCACCACTATATTACACAACCTTTGCTCAGTCTGTACTTAAACTGTGTACACGGTTGAGTGTTTACTTATTCTACCTTTGCTCAATTTGTACTTAAACTAGGATCTGTCTCTCTACCTCTCTCATGATCGTTAATTTTCTCAGTCCATCAATTTGTGATGTGGGAGATACGAAAAATATGCATATTGATTATGTGATTCCATTCCAACAAGCGATTCCGAGTTCCACCAACTGCAATTTTTTTATTTAATGTTCATATTTTGACCTTTTTGGACCAATTTTGTTAAATTTATGATACACGGTCGGTCGCATCTCAAATTGTTTTTAACCACTAGCTTCACCTCGTTGTTCTCACACAACTTTCATGTTGCAAATTTTTATTTTGAGTCTTATAAACAAAGTGATTATGAGTTATTAGCGAGTCTGGTGATGCAGGAGTCATGTTTTGCATGCTATTTGGTTCTCGTTATTCTCTACGACGTTGAGACGAGCCGATAGCACCATTAGTAACATAGACAAACAAAGTACACAAATTTCATCACCAGATATCATGCATGCAACTAGACACGGTCTCTTGTTCTTTTTTTCTAAAAAAAGATAAAAATGCAGTAAACCAAACAACACGCAAAACCTGATTTTTCCATGCCGTTTATTTAAGAGTCATTCCCACCTAGCCCGCTCCTAGGAAATGTAGAATTGTTGAAAGTATGAGAAATTTTCCACATGATTTAATCAATACCAACAATAGATAAAATATGATTATTATCATAAGAATAAAACTAGTCATCCAATCAAATAGATAAGATATAACAACCATGTATAAACAGATCGGTAGAACCATGATTTGAAACATGATATGGACAAGAAAAAATAGGATCACACAAGGTGTAGCAGAAGAGGAACAACTCGCACTGGAGGTGACATTGGTGTTGGTGTCAGCCATGTCGTCGAAGGGTTTGTCAATGTCAGGGAAGTAGTCGTCGTCTAGAAAGAATTCATAAGTGTCCGTGAAGGCGTACATGATAAAGCCAATAGTCGTGTGAGAACACTCTCAAAAAATCTTATCGCCCTTCTCTCATATAGGATCCAAAGAGGCGGGGTTCTAGAGGCCTAATATCCCGATCAGCTGTGCATGCCGCAATCTGGGATGGGGAAATTATTCATTGCCTAGTGCTCTGAACCTAGAGGTGTTGTGTTGCGGTGTGTCTCTCTATGGAGGAGCAACCTCTCTTTTATAGGCATGGTAGGGAGAGTCGAACATGTAGCGCGGGAGGATGAACCGAAAATGTAGCAACCAAAGCTGAACAACTCCTGGTCCTTTTTCATTATCCACTAGCACAAACTTTTCAACTGTGTGCATCTGTTTATATTTAGTCATGCGTGACATGAAAAAAACTCGTACATATGGCATAGGTTGATCCTCGTCTCATTCCCGCAAGCCTCCGCCGTGCCGAGGCTGGCGGCGAAGGAGCATACATGTAGATCTCTTCTCTTCTCAGGCTTATAGATCATCCTCCCTTATAAGAAGATTCAACTCTCACTGAACTAACAATGTGAGACTAAACATTAGTCCCACGTATTGCCATGCATTAATAGGCTTCCGTTTCGTTGTACTAAGTCCAGTCAATTAAGTGTGGGTCAAGTTTAATACATGCCTTGATCATTTTCGTAACTCAATTGATCAGAATCTCATGATTCTAGTTAGAGTAACATCCACCAGTGGTACCTAAACTTGGTACTTTTTTCGATACGATCACCGACCTTAGAAATATGTAATTTACGATCACTAAATATGGGCTTTGTCTCATTACGGTCACTTCTACACAACGATGTAATTTTCCGACGTGGCAGGGGTGTGGACCCCCATTTGTCAGCCCCATAAGTATTTAATAGAGACTATTTTTGAATAAACAAAGCATGGCTAAATTGAAAAATGGCAAAGGAAATCCCACCACCGTGTCATCCCAACCCACCCCCACCGCCATAAGAATCGCATCCTCTCCTTCGCGCGTTCCCTTGCCATGGAGGCGCCAGCCCCAAACCCTGCATTGTGTGGCTAGCCCCATCCCTTGCTCCAGGTCTCGTGAGCGTTGAAGAAGGAGGCAATGGAGGGTTGCACGGTCTCCACCGCATCGCTGGCCGATGTCGTGGCTCAGGCTCTGGCGGTGTCGTCTCCCTGGCGCGCCTCCGCCTATCCGCACCAGCGCGCAACCCTTGCACATCACCGATGACACCTCTGCATGGTCCCTGCTGCCTTCACACCTACGTCTGGTTCGTCTACCTCGGTGAGTTCATGGAAGGCGAGCTCCTCTTGCTGCCTCCCAAGTGCGGCCATGTGTTCCATGTCCCTTGCATCGGCACCTGGTTCCGCCCCCACATCAATTGCCTAGTCTGTCGCGCCGATGTCATCTTGGACTCTCCAGACACTAGCGATTTGAGCCACAACACCGAAGATTCGAGCCACAACACTGGATAATGGGGAAGAGAGGAGGAGGAACATGTATGTGACGCTGACAGGTGGGCCCCACCTGCCAGTTTTACTAGAGGGTTAGTCTCTAGGATTGGGCTTGATTTAGTGAAGGCTTTTTTGAAAAAAATTGCATAGTTCAGACAGGTGACCGTAATGAGATAGCAATCCGTAGTGAGATAGCAATCGTATACAGTGACCGTAAATCGGGTATTCCTAAGATAGGTGATCTATCAAAAATAGGTACTCCTTCGGTTCCAAAATATTTTTTTTCTAGGATACACCCTGGGAGGTGTACCAAACACATAGAAGAAAGACCTAGACGGCCAAGAATGGCTACAACTCGACACCACACGATACATGGCTTAACCAAGACAGCCGGCAACACCCCACGGTGTACAACGACACCTATACCCGCCGACCGACAAAGGCTTGCCTTGCATCTTCTCCAGCTAAGAAGGCGAGGGGACGACACACTAAGCTACAAGGCCGCGTCACGACTGAAGAGCAGAATTCCAGGAGGCCAACTCCGCCTCCAAGATGATAGAAGCCAACGCACCGATCACCCAAAGATGCCAGGAGTCGGCGAGGTAGAACGGCAGGGCCGCACCGGATCGGAGGAGGCGTCGTCAACGGTGTACATAGCGGCCCGAAAGCCCAAGCTCTGGCGATGGCCATCAACGACTCAACTGACGCACCGAGGACTCATCGAACCACCTGAGCGGTGCCTCCAACAAGGGAACGACATAGATGCATCGCCGCCGCCCGACCCGTAGACCGAATCAAGGTTTCCCCCGGTGATCAACGTGGGTAGGCCCAAGCAGCGCCATGACGTCGCCTCCAAGAAGGTGACGGCGCCCGCGGGCATCGCCGTCGTCAGCATCACGCAAGGATTTCTCCCGACCCTTATATTTCGGTTCCAAAATATAAGGCGGCTAATAATTAGCAACGTTTTCTAAATTTGACCAAGTTTAGAAAAAAAATTAAACATTTACTCCGATACAACGTGGAATCAACCGGCCCTACAGCCGCCCGCACATGCGCGAACTGGCATGCAAAGCTTTTGCCTCGCTATGATTGGAGCGGACGTGCCGGTGCAATTTTGGCATAGCCGGCCGGCCGGCCGGCACGGGAGAAAGTAGCCAAGCTGCGTGGCGCTTGTAGCGGCGACCCCGACCCCGATCCCGATGCAGATGCGCGCACAGGAATGCAGTACTGGCAGGTACTGTGCGAGCCCGTGGTACTGGTAGGTGCTGCGTACGTGTTGCGCGACATGTCTCCAGTCTCCCCATGGCACGAGGTGGGCCCCCTGCGAGTTGCCAGGTCGCCGGAGCGGCACGTGAAGTGGGTGCAACGCGTCGTCGCTCCCCTCGTCTGCGCGGGCGGGTGGGTGCGTGCATCAGTGGCGGACCTACAGGGTATGCCGGGTGGGCCATGGCATACCCTGTAGGCCAGCCCACGTGTGTATGTCTAGTAGAAATTAAGACAGCAGGCCGGCCATGTTTATCATATACAGATCGATCTATATAAAAAAAAAGAGCAGACACGAGGGACAGCGATCAAGCGGAGCAGTTACGCGCCATCATCTCTAACTCCCGAATCTCAATCGATCTGATATCATCTCCATAGCCCAGCTGCTGCGTCGCCAGGTCCACGCCGGCACTCCCTGTCCCTGACAGTACTCTCCACGACGCCCAGCTAGGTTCACAGCTTCAATCTGCCGGCGACTGTCCAGAAGCCATCACCAATCAGATATCGGCAATAGAAGCCTCGCCGCTAGTCCGGCATGGCAGGACTTGGACGTCGGTTCTCCCTTTGCCGCCACGCCGGCCAGCAGACTGCCGCAGATCAACAAGTCCGTCAGCCACCAGGCCAGTTTGCACGGTAAACTATGAATCTTGGTTTTATCATCACATGATTGCATGTGAGATTTGTTGGACGTGCCATATCCCATCTGTACTGCCAATTTTAGTACTAACTTTTTTTCCCTTTTTAATCATTTAGTTATGAAGAGGAGCGTCATTGGGTCTCTTTTTCAGAAACACGCAGCAAAAAAGGCTGCTATTTCTTCAAATTCATCTTCTGTTGAAACTTTGACTGAGGAACACACTCAAGAGAAAGAGATAGAAACTGAAGAAACTGTGAATCACATACCCTCGTCACCACCGTCGCTGCCACCACCGCCGTCGCCACCACCACCATCATCAGTTTATGACATCAATGACCTTCCACACGATCCAGGTGAAAGACATCTCATTCAAAGTTATCCCGTCAATGATCATGATGTTGTTCGAAGAACATATATTCTTAAAGGCCCATTCAAACCGTATACACATGTTTTTCCGAAAAGAAAGATTGGAAAAAGAAATCGTCAATTCAATATTGTATGGTTGTATAATTATGAAGGGCTTGAATATAGTATCAAGAAGGATTCTGTGTTTTGCTTTGTATGCTACTTGTTCAAGAAGGGTACTGGGTCAGATACATTTACTGTTGATGGGTGGAGAAACTGGAATATTGGAGAGAAGGCACTTTTGAAACATTTGGGTTCTAAGGCACATAATGCAACTCAAGAGAGATACATTGGCTTCACCAATCGCAAGGTAGCAATTGATTATCATATTGAGAAATGGACTGATGAGGATCTTCGTCTTTATAAGATAAGGTTGAGTTATTCACTTAGATGTATCAAGTTTCTTTTGCACCAAGGATTGGCATTCCGTGGACATGATGAGAGTGAAGAGTTTAGCAACAAAGGGAACTTCCTTGAACTTTTGGAGTTTCTTGTGGAAAATAGTGAAGATGTGCATAAGTATGTTTTGAAGAATGCTCCAGGTAATTGCGTATTAACTAGCCCAAAGATACAGAAGGATATTATTCAATGTTGTGCTATAGAAACTAAAAAGAAAATAATTGAAGAACTTGGTGATGAGCCCTATGCAATTTTAGCTGATGAGTCTAGTGATATATCACATAAAGAACAACTAGCTCTTTGTTTGCGTTATGTAGATCAATCAGGAAGGCCATGTGAGCACTTTATTGGAGTTGTTCATGTAGGTGATACTATCTCTTTATCACTTAAGAATGCAATTGAAGCTTTACTTGCTAGTCATGGATTGATTGTGACTCAAATTCGTGGCCAAGGATATGATGGGGCTAGCAACATGAAAGGGGATATTAAAGGACTGAAAACATTGATCATGCAAGAGTCACCTTCAACTTATTATATCCATTGTTTTGCACATCAACTCCAACTAGTTCTTATTGCTGTTGCCAAGGGAAATGCTGACTGTGTGAGTTTTTTTGATCAAGTATCTATTTTGCTAAATATTGTTGGAGTTTCCTATAAACGTCATGATATGCTTCGAAATGCAAGGCTTGAGAGTATCAGGAAAGCACTTGATTGTGGAGAACTTGAAACTGGTAGTGGATTAAATCAAGATATGGGTTTGCCTAGGCCTGGTGACACTCGATGGGGTTCTCATTTCAAAACTGTATACAACATCATTGTTATGTTTTCGATAATTTATGATGTACTCGTTGATCTTGGAGATGATAGCTCATATAAGGATGATTGGACAAGAATACATTATGTGCTCGGAGCATTCGAGTCTTTTGAGTTTGTTTTCTTTGCACACTTGATGGTTGTTATTCTTGGATATACAAATAAATTATCTCAGTGTTTGCAAAGAAGGGAACAAGATATTCTTAATTCCATCTCACTTGTTAATGGAGCCAAGGACAAAATACAACAACTGAGGTCTAATGGCTGGGTCCAATTTCTTGAGAGGGTCACTTTGTTTTGTCACAACCATGGTGTTGATGTTCCTTTTATGGATGGTAATTATGTTCCTTATGGGAAATCAGCAAGGTATGCTCGTGCTAGAAACCAAACAAATGATGATCACTTTAGAAGAGAAGTATATATTGGTGTCATCGATCAAATTAGTCAAGAGCTTGATAATCGGTTTGACGAGGTTAACATGGAGTTGCTTTCTTGCATGTCAGCCTTCAATCCTTCAAACTCGTTTGCTTCTTTTGATGCACAGAAGGTACGGAGACTAGCTCAGTTCTACCCTCATGATATCCCGGGAAATTATTTGCTAAAGCTTGAAATGCAGCTTGATAATTACATTGCTGACATGAGACGGGATGATAGCTTCCAGGGCCTAGAGAGTCTAGTTGACCTCTCAGTTAAGCTTGTTGAAACAAAGAGGCATAAAGTGTATGATATGGTTTACTTGCTTCTAAAATTGGTATTGGTTCTACCGGTGGCGACAGCAAGTGTTGAAAGAGTGTTTTCTGCAATGACTATAGTGAAAACAAAGTTAAGAAATAAGATGGGTGATAGTCTCTTGGATGACTGTCTAGTCACATACATTGAGCGGGATATGTTCTTCCAAGTGGATGAAAATGATATAATTGATATTTTCATGTCCTTAAGGAATCGTAGGCCAGAAAAGTCAAAGAAGTAGTACTGTAAGTTTCTTTTATGCATATTTCATTCAGATAACTATATGGTGTTTTGAACTATTCATATGGTATTTTTTACATACTTCCAAGTTCCAACCCAAATTTTCAACCATATAGTATTTCCTGTGTATATATACTGTACTCAATGCAAATTTACAATTATTTATTGATAAATTAGTGAATACTTTTAGATAATGGAACATTATTTTTTTTGGTATGGCATACCCACTAGTAAAATCCTAGGTCCGCCACTAGCGTGCATGGTCCTGATCCGATCCCCGTGTTTGAGGTTGGCCTGGTGTGTCTGATTCGTGCCATAGCATGTCCTATCAATTCTTTTGCAATAATTGGCTAGCTAAAATATTGTACTCCTTTCGTTTCTAAATAGATGTCGAAAATTTGTTAAAATTTAGATATCAACTAAATTTAGACAAATTTGCGACATCTATTTTAAGACCGAGAGAGTAAGAGATTCCTTGACTCATGTTAGCTAAAAAGTTAGCAACATTTATGAAGAGAAGGTGACAAGAATCGGCAAGATCATATAGGCAACTAAAATATAAGGAACCAACTAAAGAAAGACGAAAATATTGCAATCCACAATAATTTTGGTTAGGCAAATGTGCCAACCAAACTTACCCTTAGTCGGAAAAGTTTCGAAGGGTGTGCCGCACTTTAAAAAAAGAGCACCACATATAACAAACACAACATTACCGAAAAGAAAGATATGAATAGAAAAATCAAGCAGTAGTACAATGTTATAGCTCACGAAATATGTTTGAAGTTAACAATAATAGCAATACAAACACTTGGGAAAATTAGATAGTCTTACATGAATGACACGAGCGTACTCTAGTTTTCATGTTGAGTAAAATTCATCCACAATACTTAAACTTGTCACGTATTTTTGATACGGTCCTTGAGGTTAGGAATACACGAATTATGGTACCTGTATACGCCGCGTGTCGCGTCTTGGTCATTGCGGCGCGTAGAAGCTGGCGTACAGCATAACGTGGCCCACATGTCACTGTGATAGAGCACGCATTTATACGGAATCCCCCTCAGACGGGCCGGAAAGTATTGTCTGAACCCTGGAACCGAAGCCTCATCCAGCTAGAAGGCAACTGTCGTTGTCTATCCCGATCATTCCGAGGAGGGTTTCGACGGAGTCACCGAGGAGGAAAGTAGTGAGAGGAAGAGGACGACGGCGGTTGAAGAGTAGGTGTCCATCGTGTTGAAGAAGCTGGCGGCGCTTCGCCGGCGGTTGGAGAAGCCGGCGATGGCTCTGCAGCAGCGACCACATGGTGTGCCTCCACCAAATTACCGTAAGTACCCGAAATTAATCTCAAAAATCTCGGATTTTTCTTACGGTTAGGGTTTGAAAGACGAATTCGGGTAACCATAGACCAATTTCAGGTGCATTAGCATTTCTGTTAGGATCTTTTCATGGGTATGGCGTTGGGATTTGGGAGGGTTCACTGTTGCAACATTTCCTATGATCGTATTGAAGAAAAGAGGGGATTTTGATGGGCCGTTTCCATGTTTTATTTTTGCAGTTCGTGGTAGCGGCTATTTCTCAGTCGAAATCCACTATGGAGGTTATTTTCTTGGTCAAAGAAACAACAGGAGTAATGTTGGTGGTGCCTCTGTTTGGTATGATCATCTGGACAGTGATGAATGGTCACCAATTTTTCTTGAAAATTTGGTGGAGGATCTTGGGTATGAGAAGCAGGGAAGAATGACTGTGTATTATTGCATCCCAATTCTGTCAATTGAAAGGAATGGTCTAAGGAAGTTGGAAGATGAAATTGACACAAGTGCAATGGCCAACTGAGTTGGTTGTGGGAAGCATTTCATCAGCATATACCTAGACCATGATGAGTCAATTGGAGCAGTTGATTGGGATGATGTGGTAGAGTTCCCTGTGGTTCATCTCTGTCAACACCCGAATTTTTAATCCCAGATGCCTGTAATGCCATACATCGCAATCCCAGGATTACCATTTTTGCGAGACATAACAGATTGGATATCATAGTACATCATCCATTACAAAACGTAATAAAGTCTTACAAAAATAAAGGATCTCATGATCCAGTCTTAGTATAAACAAGTAGCGGAATAAATAGCGTAGCGGTGGGCTCCATCTTCAGTGTCACAGGCAATACTGACGATGAGAGATGATCCTAGTTGTCGTAGCCGTCCTGCTGTCCTCCTTCAGGGTAGTCCTCCTCATAGTCTGGCCATGGGAATAGCCAGGGACAAAAGTCATGAGTACTCTTTAAGTACTCGCAAACTATCACTAACAAGGTAATTCTAGTAGGAACATGCTAAGTTCTAAGTTTATTTGTAAAGTTAAGCTTGAAACCTAAGCTGAGTTCAGAAACAAAGAAAGATAAAATAAAGTTCTAAATCACCTAAGTGGGAACTTAGTTGTCATAGTCACAACCATGTTGTGGTCAAGTCATGTCACACCTCATTTCATAAGTCATTTTGAAAACATCTGACAACAGAACAGTATGGCCACTCCCACTGTCCATAACCGCGGACACGGCTACTCGAATAGTTTGACACTCTATAGAGGTGGTACACTTTCACCACAAAATTCGATACATCTGTCAGGGATAACCCTGAATCATCATACTTAGTATGCAGATAATCAAACATAACCTTTCCTTTACGCACTCTAGTATAAGCACCTCTCCTATGAGCTTGGCCTCCCAGCCATGGCCATCTGCCATCCTGGACACTACATAGGTGTACAACATTGAGAGGTATCCTCAGCTCAAACCTCTCTCGCGAAGGAACTAATACTAATGCATATAAACTTCCGGCTAAGCCTTACCCAATTCAGGTATTGTGGTTGTACGGTAAAATTGGAACGGTATCGCATCTGAATCCAACCATCAGTTTTTATAAAAGAGATAAGGCTCATGCCTCCACATTTTCATCATCGTCATAAACCATTTGTGTTTCTCAACACATGTCAAAACATCTCAATAGAATGACTCATCATTCCAAGGTTTTCACAAGTCATTTTCACCAAGTATTCACATCTAGAGTGGTCAAGTTTTGGTTTAGCTCTAAACTACTAAGTTAAGAGTGTTCACTAAGGTGGGATGCTAATATCAATCGCATGCCATAGAATGACATCTAAGTCTAACTAGATAGGTCAAGTTTTATACTCTTTATGCTAGCTATCAACAAATACGAAACTTTGGTAAAGTAAAAGAAAGTAAAGCTTGTAAATAAAACTTGCAGTAGGTATAAGTCAAAGGGTATAACCAAAGAATGCCTAATGCATTTTCTTAGGTTATCTAGCTTAATTCTAGCTTGCTAACAATAGCTTGCCTTGGTTGGTGCAGTGGTTGAAATTCTCCTCTTCTTCTTCGGGGTAAAACTCCTCCTCCTCGTAGACTTGGTCGGTACTATTGTCTATCAATACATACGGAAATACACAATCACAAAACTAGTCTACTTAGCACTCTAAAGCACACATTTGATGACTTAGTATCATCACATACATCACAAGATTTAATGAACTAGTTTCATTTATTTTATTTGAGAAAAGTAATTTCTACTCATTGAAATTAACTAAGATTTAATATTCTCCAATTAAAATATGGGATCATATGGACACATATCATCACCACATATTCTAATGCATGGGAATGTGATTTAAATGTTGGATCACATTTTAATAAGTTTAAGTTTAATATTTAATGATTTAAAGTGACTAGAAATGCCTATATAGCATTATTTTGGTACTATTCCAAAGTCACTGCATGCAAACATTAATATTATTACATATTCAGATAAGTATGGTTAAATGTGAGTTTTGAGAGTTGGAATCAACTCAAAAGCTATTTTCGTTTATTTTAGAAAAATGTTTGAGTGTGAAAAGGCTTCTGTCTTGTTATTTTTGCTAGGAGAGATCTCTAACTCTAATTGATTTAAATCCAACGGCCTTGGATAGAGTTTTCAATTATCTTTCCAACAAAATTGGAATCATTCAATTTGGATTTGTAAAACTCCCTGAATTGATTTTTAAACTAAGATACATAACTAAGTTTAGTTAAAAAGGAAAAATCTAAATTTGAATCTACTCGGTCACGCGAGAACACTAATGGGCCGGCCCGGTTTCACTCCACGGCGCTGAGGACAGCTGACAGGGGGGTCCTGCCTATCAGTGGCTCTTTAAACGCGAAGGAGTACGGGGCAATGTGGATCGTAGGATTAGAACTAAGATCTACGGCTGGGGCTTATCGTCGACGACGGACCTGTCGCCGGTGAGGTGGAACCCTAGCGGCTCAGTGGGGGTGCAGTGGGGGCATACCGGGGCTCCATCGAGTGCGGCTCTGGCGAGAGGTGGGGAAGGACCAGTGGTGAGAGGGGATCTGGGTGGTGTGAAGAAATGGTACTGAGGAGGCTCCCTTATATAGGCTCGGCGAGGCGGCAGAGAAGCATGGGCGGAGCTCGTCGATGACGACGGCACAAGGTGCTATCGGCATGGGAAAGATAGGCGGACGGTGGGCGGTTCCCTGGCGGTCAGCTAGGGCTTAATGGCGAGGCTAGGGGCAGTGGCTTGCGGTCGGGAGCGTCTCTCGCTCTGAGTGACAGAGGCAGTGCTCGACGTGGTTCCCGGCGGTTGTGGGTCGCGTGGCGGGGTAATGGTGTGTCTGGCAGGTTGAGGTGGTCAAGGCGGAGTGGTGCATGTGGGCTATGGTCGAGGGGCGGCTTGTGGCACGCTGTCGGGGTCGGCGCTCTGGCGTGTGCTGCGCATGGCACAGAGGCGGTGGGCGCGGGCGATGTGAGGTGGTCTAGGGGCTTGCTGGGATTGAGGAGGGGACAGGGGGTGGTGGTGCTACCACGCCTACCTCCTAGACATGGCGAGGGAGAGAGGAGCGCGCTCCTGTGGCTTGGGCACGGTCGGCCGGCGATCATGGCCTCGGGGTGGCGTTGCACTGCTATCCTAGGCCATTTCGTAGGTCTTTGATGGCCTGGTTGGGGCTAGGGAGACAAGGATGGTTAATGGTGAACAAATGGCTCGACAAAATTTGATTAGAAACAGTATTAGTTAGGCAGGTTTGATTCTGCTCACCAGGTGTTCGACACAATGGCCGCAAGAATTCAACTTTTAAATTTTGAGCTGATTTTTGGTGGAGTTGTTTGTCACATGCTTAAGCCTCTCTGGTTGCTAGGATTTGTTAAGTTGAAGTTATTTGAGTGGTTTTTGAAAAAGTGGGATCTAGACATATGAACTAGATTCCATTTTCAAATGTCATTTTAAATTAGGGTTTAAATGTTTTTGCAAGATCACAAGGTGGGACTTCGTACTTCTTTACTTGTACTAGCAAGGGGTGCAAAGATCCACAATTGTTTATGTTTGAAGTTGAGTGCTAGGAACACCCAGAGTGACCTAGTTGATTAAAATGGCCAAAGTAACCATTTCCATTTATTAATTCTATTTGAATTCTTTTTCTTTGGATTTTTCTTGGGAATGATCTAGATGATGTGGAATTCATCTTAGAATCATTTTACAACCATTAGAAAAAACAATCATGGCAATTCAAATCAATTCCTATTTAATGCAACACACATATGCATGCTTAATTATTTAAAGGAGAAAAAGTTTTTGTTAACCCTAAATTGGGTGATTTGGATCTTGATCACTTGGATTAAAGTTTTGGGATGTTACAAACCTTCCCCCCTTAAACAAAATCTTGTCCCGAGATTTAAGAAAGAAAACTAGGAACTAAAGAGATCTAGGAACTCTGTCCTAATGTAATCTTCTCGCTCCCAAGTGGCTTCTTCTTCGGTGTGGTTGCTCCATTGGATCTTGAGAAATTTGATACTCTGGGTCCTGGTGGTTCTGTAAGCTTCTTTCAAGATACGTATGGGCACTTCATGATACGTCAGATCCTTGTTGATATCAACAGCTTGGTGATCGATGTTTTTGAAAACTTCGATCTTCTCTGGCACTTCTAAGCATTTGCGAAGTAACGAGATATGGAACACATTATAGATGGCAGACATCTCCTCAGGCTGTTCCAGTTGATATGATACTTCTCCTCGACGATTCAGAATCTTGAAGGGTCCGATATATCTAGGGGCTAACTTTCCTTTCAGACTAAAATGTTGCGTTCCCTTCAATGGAGAAACCTTGAGATACACAAAATCTCCAACATTGAAACTCAGGTCTCTCCTTCTCTTGTCAGCATAACTCTTATGTCTGGATTGGGCGGTCTTGAGGTGCTCACGGACTTTGTGAACCTTCTCTTCGGCTTCTCGTAGGATGTCGGGTCCGAAAATCTGACTCTCTCCTACTTGCGACCAATTCAAAGGGGTACGCCATTTTCTTCCATATAAGAACTCAAATGGGGCCATTTGCAAACTGGCTTGATAACTGTTGTTGTATGAGAATTCTGCGAAAGGCAGGCAATCTTCCCATTTTGATCCATACTCTAATACACAAGCTCTCAACATATCCTCTAGGATTTGGTTGACTATTTCAGTCTGTCCATCAGTTTGCGGGTGATAAGCTGTGCTGAAATTCAATTTGGTTCCTAATCCTTCTTGGACTTTCTGCCAAAATCTCGAGGTAAATTGGGTTCCTCGATCCGACACTATGGTCTTGGGGGTTCCATGCAAACTGACGATTCTAGCAATATACAACTCTGCTAGCTTCGAACTCTGGTAGGTTGTCTTGACAGGTATAAAATGAGCTACCTTGGATAGTCTATCAACGATGACCCAGATAGAGTCATTTCCCCTACTAGAAGTAGGCAAACCGGTGATAAGGTCCCTACCGATGGAATCCCATTTCCATTCCGGAATCTGTAATGGTTGCAACAGTCCTGCGGGCCTCTGATGTTTCACTTTGACTCTCTGACAGATATCACACTTGGCGATGTAGCTTCCGATTTCTCTCTTCATCTTGTGCCACCAAAATTGCTCCTTCAAATCCTGATACATCTTTGTTCCTCCGGGGTGGATAGAATAAAGAGTATCATGAGCTTCCTGCATGATAACTTGCTTCAGCTCCGAATCTGCGGGTACACAGATATGTCCTTTGTACCACAGAACTCCTTCTTCGTCTTCGGTGAATCCAGGTACCTTTCCTGTACTAATACGACGCTTGATTCCGTCGATACTTGCATTTCCCTTTTGTGCTTCCTTGATTTGGCTAATCAAAGTGGGTTGAAGTTCAATGCTAGCTAAAAATCCTTTGCTAACTAGCTCAGTTCTAAACTGCTCCAATTCCTCATACAAACTTGGCTGCTTCTCCTTGATCATAGTGTTTAGCCTACACGACAATCTGCTAAGAGCATACACTACCACATTGGCTTTGCCGGGGTGATAGTGAATGTCAAGGTCATAATCCTTGATTAACTCTATCCATCTCCTTTGCCTTATATTCAGCTCCTTTAGAGTGAAAATATACTTCAAGCTCTTGTGATCTGAATAAATCTCACAGCGATTACCCATAAGATAATGACGACATGTCTTCAGTGCCAACACTATGGCTGCTAATTCAAGATATGGGTAGGGTAGTTCTGCTCATGCTGCTTCAGTTGTCGAGACAGATATGCGATGACTTTTCCTTCTTGCACGAATACACATACGAGACCAATCTTGGATGCATCACAATACACATCAAACGGCTTCTTGATATCTGGCATGATCAATATTGGGGCTGAAATCAATCTGTTCTTGAGCTCTTGGAAACTTGCTTCACATTTTTCGGTCCATTCAAACTTCTTGTCCTTCTTCAACAATTGGGTCATGGGTCTTGCTATGCTCGAAAATCCTTCTACGAACTTGCGGTAATATCTCGCTAATCCGAGAAATGCATGGACTTGGGTTTGAGTGCTTGGGGCTTCCCATTCTTCGACATCTTTGATCTTGGCGGGTGCTTGATGGCCCAAAATATATCGAGCTCGTTGGGGAACCCCAAGAGGAAGGTATGATGAGCACAGTAGCAAGTTTTCCCTCAGTACGAAACTAAGGTTATTAATCCAGTAGGAGCAAGGAAACACCCCAAAGGTGTTGCTAGCTGAGCCTTGGCAGGGCGCACTACCGGTGCTAGTAGCAACGTGGAGACCTGCACGACACAACCACAGAACTTTGCCCCAACTTGCGATGAGGTTGTCAATCTCACCGGTTTTGCTGAAAACAAAGGATTAAACGTATTGAATGGAAGGAAGTAATAGTTTGCAGAAAGTAAACACAAAGCAGTAAGCAGTTTGATTGTAGATTGATAGTAAAAGAAAGGACTGGGGTCCATAGTTCACTAGAGGTGGCTCTCCTTAAGATAGATAACATGCTGGGTGAACAAATTACAGCGGGGCAATTGACAAACATCGAGAAAGCATACACGCATATACTAAAAATCTTGACTCCTTTGAGATTCGATTGGGCATTACAACATTATACATAGACCGCCATCCAACTGCATCTATGACTAATAATCCACCTTCAGGTTATCATCCGAACCCCCTCCAGTATTAAGTTGCAAGCAACGGATAATTGCATTACAAATTGCATGTAAAGTAAACAATACGATTGTTCTATGAACAAAGGATTGTTGTTTTCTCCCTAGTAGCAATAACACATCTAGTACCTTAGAGATTTCTGTCACTTCCCCAGATTACCAGATGCATGAACCCACTATCGAGCATAAATACTAACTCTTGGAGTTGCTAGCATCTACTTGGCCAAGATAGCTACTAAAACCGGAAAGCATGCAAGATCACAAATAACAAAGACATGATAGAATCAATAATCAATCTTAAATAGCATCTCAATATCCATCGGATCCTCGCAAACACAACATGCAGAATTACAAATAGATGATCTTGATCATGAATGAAGCTCACAAGATCTAAACATGAAAGCACAAAGGTGGAGAACTAGCCATCTAGCTACTACATGAACCCGTAGTCTAGAGATGAACTACTCACACATCACACCGGAGGCTTGCATGATGATGAAGAAGGCCTCCAGGGTGAATTCCCCTCTCCAGCAGGGTGCCGGGAAGAGCTTCAGATCCCTCCCGATCTAGGGATGGAGATGACGGCGGCTACAGACTCTTTTGTGGAATTTTGATCGGGTCCTTAGGGTTTCCGTATCAGAGGCAATATATAGGCGGAAGGAGAGGCCGAGGGGGTGCATGGGGCAGCCAGACCACCCCCTGGCGCAGGCCAGGCCTGGCCACGATGCCAGGTGGTGTGGCCGGGCCCCTGCCCCTCTCCGTCTCGTATTCTGGCTCCAGGTGTCCCCCTGTAAAATAATGACTTTGGCTTTTGTCCCATCCAACTCCGATAATATTCATTTTCTGACTTTCTTGGAACCAAAAACAGCAGAAAACAGGCAGCTGGCACTATGGCTCTTGTTAATAGGTTAGTCCAAGAAATCATATGAAAAGTACTCTAAAGTGTGGACAAAACATAAGAAAGTAGATAAAAAAAGCATGGAACATCAAAATTTATAGATACATTTGCAATGTATCAACATCCCCAAGCTTCATTCCTGCTCGTCCTCGAGTAGGTAAGTGATAAAAAGAAAGAATAATTTTTGAGGTGACATGCATCATCATAAACTTGATCAAAGTATTTGTAAAACATTCAAAGCTAGGATCATAGTACTTCAATCATAACATGAAAAACAAAGTTCTAGCAATAATACAAAGAAACTATGATGCAACATGAAAAGGCACAAACAAGAGATTCATGAATAACAATGCTTTGCAAGACGTTTGTTTGTTTCACATAAAGAAAACATAACATAGTAGTATTCAGCTTGTCCCTCATAGAGTAGCAAATATAAATGCATAGGACACCTTCAAAGTTCATAAGAGTGACTAGATACAAATAGTTTAAAACAAGCAATATCAAGGTATGCATCAATCAACAAGTCTTGGGACAATGCACATAGAACTAACAATGGCCACTATGCTCTCAAAGTAGGTGCATAAAGATAGAAGGTGGAGACTCAATATATAAGTGGAAGAAAGGCCTTCATAGAAGGAAGTAGGGATTCAAGTTTCATAAAGAGCTTCCAAAAATTATGGTACTTAATAGCTTTCAGCTCTCATTGCCCCTATCATAAGCATCTTGAAGTGATTATGGTTAAAGTGAACAAACTATGGTGTATATGCTTGACGAATGCTACTCAAGTTTAGTCACCGGTAAGTTCTTGTCATCGTAAGTACATGTGTATCATAGAGAACCGCCAATGGGGTACCCCTTGCCCGATGATACGGAAGAATCCCCATATCAAAATGACAAGGCAAGCAGACAACGAGCATCTCAACAATCTTCTTATTTACCATGGGAATATGGTGCTTTTTCTCTCTTTCCTCTTTTCATAATCTCCTTTTTTCTCTTTTTTCTCAATATCAGACTCTTTTTTTTATAAGAAGAATGCTTCATAGAAAGCTCATTATGGTTACGCTGCAGGTTTCCACCATGTCAACACGGATTAGACTAGCGGCCTAGGCGTTTCTCTAACACATATACTTAACTCCATGGACTTACAAGCTCCCTTTTCACACCGATGACATCCATAGAAAAAAGAGCATGATATTAACTAGGTACAAAGTACAAGTGCAATGTTGAAAGCGTTCCCCATGACAACATGGTTCTGCTAATCCCCAACAAATAAGTGCAAGCATATACAACATAGACGACACAATGGTTCAAGTTTATTAAGGGCAAGAAAAGTAAAGTGTGCCATCAAGTTTGTGAGAGCTTTAATCACTAGTTTTCTCATAACAAGTTTAATTCGGAAGGTCAACAAAAACATGAATATACTTGGAATAGCATATGCTAATAGGTAGGTATGGTGGACTCTTTGGAATAACTTGGTTTAAGGAGTTGGATGCATGAGTGGAACTCATACTTGGTTGCGGAGGCTAGCAAAAGACTGGGAGCGACAAACTAAGAGAGCAATAATGGCCATAATCATGCAGAGCGACAAAACATCATTGATCAAAGCATCAAGTGATACTACAAGTTGAAAACTAAAGGATTATAAAGTCTTATGGTGACTTGAGATAGTCATAAAATGGTGTGAGCTTGCGCCAAGTCAACCCAAATAAAGTATCAAAGGAGAATACCACAATACTGTGCTTTAATATGCTAGAACAACGCATGATTCATCCAAGGCACATTAAGAAATCTCAATTGTTTATAACAATTCATGCTATAGCAAAGAATACTAAGCATAAAGCCAAAACAATATCGAACATGGCATGACAAAGCATAGGCCACAGTCAAAAACAAGCTCTCTTTCACACTTAAGCATGAACTTTCCTACTCTTTTCCAAACCAAACCAAACTATTTGAAAAACAATGTATGAAAGAGGGGGTCCAACCAATTTATTCAGAAAACTAAGAAAACAAATCAAACGAAAAACCAAAACGAAAACGAAAAAGAAGACGCTCCAAGAACAACACAACTATGCATGAAACAATAAAAATGAAGCGTTTGGAAGAAATCTGGGATTTTTATTGATGAAGAAGGGGATGCCTTGGGCATCCCCAAGCTTTGACTCTTGTACTTCTTGGATATTTCTTGGGGTGACATGCGTGGCATCCCCAAGCTTGAGCTTTAGTCCATCCTTCATCTCATTACTCATTCCTTCCATACACCTGGAATTTTTCCTTCATACAAAACTTCACACAATCTTTATTAGCAACATTAGTGCACTCAAGATAATCGGTCTTTTAGGTTTAGTTCTAACACCAATAAAACTTCCATTAAAACACAATCTACTTTAGCACTTCCCTCAAAAATCTCAATTCCCCAAAAGAACTCAAAAAGGAACCAACAAGAAGCAAATGCAAATAATGGCAGAAATCTGTCAAAACAGACCAGCAAGTAAAGACGAATTTTTTCGAAGACCTTCTGTTGCTCAAATCAAAAAGTGTTGAACTAACTAAAGTTAGATAACAACCTGGGGCATAAGCACAAAAATTAAAGCCTCAAAAGGACTTACAGAGATTTTACACGAATTTTTACGGTGAAGCACAGAAATCTGTTTCGGGACAGCAACTTCCCCAATCATTACTTCTCTCTCATTAGAGGTTACTCTTGGCAAAAAAAGCAAATAAAAAGGATAAGGAGCGGTTATTACTGAAGTAATAACTTCCAAGACTCATCTAAAACTTTTGGGTTATCTCCCAATAAGTACTTTTCTTTAATGCCTTTAAGTTAGGCATAAGAAGCAAGAAAAAGAATCAAGTGTTCTCAAATGAAGAAGCATTAAGAGTAAATTTTGTTTTCATAGGAGAGGCGAAAGAAATCTTCTCTCTCTTCTTAGGGAAGTGTTCTGTACCTTTCTTGAGTGGGAGTTGATATTTAATGGTTCCTTCTTTCATATCAATAATGGCACCAACAGTTCTAAGAAAAGGTCTTCCCAAAGTAATAGGACAAGAAGCATTGCATTCAACATCCAAAACATAGAAATCAACAGGGACATAGACATTGTTAACCATAATAAGAACATCATTAATACTCCCCATGAGTTTCTTTTTAGCATTGTCATCAAGTGGGACATTCAAATAACAATCTTCAAGTGGTGGCAAATCAAGCATATCATAAATTCTTCTAGGCATAATAGAAACACTACTATCAAGATCACATAAAGCTTTGAAATCAAAATCATTCACTTTCATATTAATGATGGGTTCCCAACCATCTTCTTGTTTTACATTGGAAGGAACATGGATAGCACTAATAGTACAACAATTATTAATATCATCATTTTCATAATTGGTACCGAAGAGATTTTCAGTATCAAAATAAGTGTGTTTTCCAAATCATGATCACTACTATAGGTAACAGGCATAGGAACATCATCGAGTTCAGACTCATCAAAAACAATAATAGGAGCAACATGCTTAGGGGAAAATACAGTTTCCTCTCTCCTTTTACTCCTCCTTTTCTTCTTTTTCTTCTTCTCTTTAGGAGGGAGAGGCTTGAAAGGAAGCTTCTCCATATACCCTGGTTTATTGTTAGAGACAATAGAAGAAACTTTGGAGGATTCCTCCTTTTCATTAATAAGATCAAAGCACATATTAGTCCTGTCATATTTTGGTAAAACCTTATATTTTATAATATTTTATATGTAAGTATTTGTGTGGCAATTATCAACACAATAAAGATGACAACCATGCAGGACACTATTCATATCAAAAGCACCCATATCTACCAAAGAAGTTTTTCTTGATAATTCTTCACAGCCCAAAAATAATGTAAGTTCATCATGCTGATTAAGAGTGATCATGTTATCACAATACAAACTTGCAGTACTCATTGGATTAGAAGGGCTATTATTATGGCCTGAGCATTGAAAATTGAAATGACCGACTTCAAAGCAAAGTTCACAAATAAAAGGATAGAGGGCACACACATTTTTACCAAGATCATTTAGAGCCCTATACCATGTTCTAGTTTTTTCATTCGTGTGGGTGATACAATATTCTTCTTCAATTTGATTCTTCTCACAAAGTCTATGTATTCCACAAAAATTAACATGCTTATAAGAAATAGTACTTTCAGAGGTTTGAGCATGTTTATTGCTATCATTAATAACAATTTCATTTTCCATGCAAGTGTCTTTAAAAGGCTCATGATACATGTCCCTGATACATTGCAAACTTATCTATAATTTTTGATGTTCCATGCTTAGTTTCTATCTACTTTCTTATGTTTTGTCCACACTTTGGAGTACTTTTATAAATTTTCTGGAACTAACCTATTAATAAGATGCCATAGTGCCAGTTGCCTGTTTTCTTCTGTTTTTGGTTCCAGGAAGCCAGAAAATCAATATTCTCGGAATTGGACCGGACAAAAGGCAAAGTTGATATTTTACTGGAAGACACATGGAGTCCGAAGGAGAGACGAAGGGGGGCCACAGGGCGGCCACACCACCCCTTGGCGCGGGCAGCCCTAGGCCACGCCAGGGCATGGTGTGGGCCCCCTAGCTGCCCACCGACCTTGTCCCTTCGCCTATAAGAAGCCCTCGATGCAAAAACCCTAGATCGAACAGCCTCCAGCCACGAAAAGTTCCACAGCACCGCCGCCACCGAAGGAGATATTCGTGGGATAGAAAGTCTCCGTTCTGGCACCCTGCTGGGATGGGGAAGTTCCCCCGGAGCCATCTCCATCGATCTCCACCACCATCTCCATCGCCGTTGCTGATTCCCATGATGATGAGGGAGTAGTTCTTCCTCGGGGCTAAGGGTTCTACCGGTAGCTATGTGTTCATCTCTCTTTCTATGCATGATCATATTGTGATCATGAGCTTTGTAATCAAGTAGATCTACCTTGCTACTCAAGTGCTTTAATAGATCTCTGCTCTCCCCATGTGTGTGAAAGTGACAGCATGCACACCATGGTGGCACTTAGGCTAGAGTTTACAAATACTTGTTATGAGTTATATTTGGAGTTGGATGTCTTTATGAAATTGTGGTGTTTGTTGGAACCATGTAGTGCTCAAGGTGACAGTGTTAGGTTATCTAGATGGGGAAAGCGTACTTTGAGGTGTGTTGTTATAGCCCTACCATGGATTAGAGTGTCCAACCGGAGAGTAGTATCATAAAGAGAAGATATTTATATGAGAGTGTTCATTAGTGAAAGTATGATCCCTAGGCCTTGTTTCTAAGCGTTGAAACACCGTTTGCTACTAGATCTGTTACATGTTTGCTTGCTTCCATCTTTATTTCAGTTTTGCTTTAGTCTTTTCCACGCGTCATCAAGCTATTTTCTGGCACCGTTACCACTTATAATTATCCATACCACTTGTATTTTACTATCACTTCGCCGAACTAGTGCACCTATACACCTGACAAGTGTATTGGGTGTGTTGGGGACACAAGAGACTTCTTGTATCTAGATTGCAGGGTTGCTGTAGAGGGATACCTTTGACCACTTCCTCCATGAGTTCGATAAACCATGGGTGATCCAATTAAGGGAAAACTTGTTGCTGTTCTACAAACCTCTACACTTGGAGGCCCAACAACTGTCTACAAGAATAGAAGTGCGTAGACATCAAGCTATTTTCTGGCGCCGTTACCGGGGAGGTAAGGTAAAAGATACTCACATCCTCCGGTGTGAGTGCTCGAAGTTATTTCCTTTAGATTCTGCAATTTTGTCTTTTTGGTTCTTGTTTTCACTAGTTAGTCTTAATGGAAAACAACAACAAAATTAGAGATCTTTATAGTATTTATCTTGAGTTAGGACATGAATTGTTTGAAGAGAAAATTAAAAAACCTATGGAACTTTATTTGCATGCTAATAGCAATGTTGTTAGTATGAATTCTTCAGACACCATTATTGCTAATGCTATGGAAAAGTCTAAGCTTGGGGAAGCTAGTTTTTATAAAAATGATCTTTTTAGTTCCCTAGCTTTGGAAGATAGCTATTCTATTGCTTATGATGATACCAAACCTCCAATATATGATGATTACAATGATGAATATGATATTTTCAGTCCACCTACTATTGAGGAGAAAATCAATGATTACAATATACCTCCTATATTTGATGATTATGGTGATGAGAATAATAATGATAGCTATTTTGTTGAATTTGCTCCCACTACAATTAATAAGAATGACTATGCTTATGTGGAGAGTAATAATTATTATAGGCATGTGGCTCATGATAAGAATGTTTTATGTGATAGTTATATTGTTAATTTTATTCATGATTCTACTGAAAGTTAGTATGAGAGAGGGAAACATGGTTTTATGCATCTCAATAATATTAAGTTTCCCCTCTTTATGTTGAAAGTCTTGAAGTTGCACTTGTTTTGGTTTACTATGCTTGTTGCTTTGTGCTTTCATGACTTGTTTCTTTACAAGATTCCTATGCATAGGAAGTGGGTTAGACTTAAATGTGCTTTGAATTTGCTTCTTGATGCTCTCTTGTACTTCAATTCATATTTCTTATGTGAGCATCTTCTCAAACTATCATGCCTAACTTAAAGGCGTTAAAGAAAAGTTTTTATTAGGAGATAATCCAAAAGTTTTAGATGAGTCTTGGAATTCATTACCTCTGTAATAACCATTCCTTATCCATTTTATTTGGTTTTGGTGCCAAGAGTAACCTCTAATGAGAGAGAAGTAATGCTTGGGAAAGTTGTTGTCCCGAAACAGATTTTTGTGCTTCGCTGTAAAAATTCGCGTAAAATATCTGTATGTTGTTTTGATACGTGAATTTTTGTGCTTCTGCCCTAGGTTGTTATCTAACGTTCGTTAGTTCAACACTTTTTGATTTCAGCAATAGAAGGTCTTCGAAAAAAATGTTTTTTACCTGTTGGTCTGTTTTGACAGATTTCTGCCATTATTTGCATTTGCTTCTTGTTGGTTCCTTTTTGGGTTCTCTTTGGGGAATTGAGCTTTTTGTGGGATGTGCTACAGTATCTTGTGTTTTAATGGAAGTTTTATTGGTATTGAAACTGAACCCAAAGACTTATTATCTTGAGTTTACTAATGTTGCTAATGAAGATTGTGTGAAGTTTTGTATGAAGGAAATTTTCAGGAGTAGGGAAAGAATGATGTAATGAGATGAAGAATGGACAAAAGCTCAAGCTTGGGGATGCCACCCCGTGTCACCCCAAGAAATATTCAAGAGTTACAAGCGTCAAAGCTTGGGGATGCCCAAGGCATCCCCTTCTTTATCAATAAAAATCCCAGGTTTCTTCCAAACACTTCATTTTTATTGTTTCATGCACAGTTGTGTTGTTCTTGGAGCGTCTTTGTTTTTGTTTGCTTGGTTTTCTTAGTTTTCTTGAATAAATTAGTTGGACCCCCTCTTTCATACATTAGTTTTGAAATAGTTTGGTTTGGATTAGAAAAGAGTAGGAAAGTTCATGCTTAAGTGGTAAAGAGAGCTAGTTTTTGACTTTGGCCTATGCTTTGTCATGCCATGCTTGATATTGTTTTGGCTTTATGCTTAGTTATCTTTGATGTAGCATGACATGATATAAACAATTGAGATTGCTTCATGTGCCTTGAAATAATAATGCGTTGTTTTAGCATATTAAAGCATAGTATTGTGGTATTCTCCTTTCATGCTTTATTTGGGTTGACTTGGCACATGCTCAAACCATTTTATGACTATCCCAAGTCACCATAGCCTTTATGATACTTTAGTTTTCGACTTGTAATATCACTTTATGCTTTAATTAATGATGTTTTGTCGCTTTGCATGATTATGGCCATTATTGCTCTCTTACTTGGTCGCTCCCAGTCATTTGCTAGCCTCCATACCAAGTATGTGTTCCACTCATGCATCCAACTCCAAATAAAACCAAGTTATTCCAAAGAGTCCACCATACCTACCTATTATCATTTGCTATTCCAAGTATATTCATGTTTTTATCTACCTTCTGAATTAAACTTGTTATGAGAAAACTAGTGATTAAAGCTCTCACGAACTTGATGGCACACTTTACTTTTCTTGCCCTTAATAAACTTGAACCATTGTGTCATCTATGTTGTATATGCTTGCACTTATATGTTGCGGATTAGCAGAATCATGCTGTCATGGGGAACGCTTTCAACATTGCACTTGTACATTGTACCCAGTTGATATCATGCTCTTTTGTCTATGGATGTCGTCGGTGTGAAATGAAAGGGGAGCTTGTAAGTCCATGGAGTTATGTATGTGTGTTAGAGAAACGCTTGGGCCGCTGGTCTAATACATGCCTAATCATGGTGGAAACCTGCAGCGTAACCATAATGAGGTGTCTATGAAGCATTCTTCTTCTGAAAAAAGAGTCAGATATTGACAAAAATAGAAAAAAAAGATATGAGAAAAGAGGAAAGGGAGAAAAAGCACCATTTTCCCATGGTAAATAAAAAGATTGCTAAGATGCTCATTGTCTGCTTGCCTTGTCATTTTGATATGGGGATTCTTCGGTATCATCGGGCAAGGGGTACCCCGTTGGCGGTTCTCTATGATACACATGTACTTACTATGACAAGAACTTACCGGTAACTAAACTTGAGTAGCATGAGGAGCGGCCCTCATATTTAAGGGACATGAGATTTCCAACTTATACTTTGTCAAGCATATACTCTATAGTTTGTTCACTTTAATCTTAATCACTTCAAGATGCTTATGATAGGGGCAATGAGAGCTCAAAGCTAATAAGTACCATAATTTTTGGAAGCTCTTTATGTGACTTGAATTTCTGCTTCCTTCTATGAAGGCCTTTCTTCTACTTTTATGTTGAGTCTCTATCTTCTATCTTTATGCACCTATTGAGAGAGCATAGTGGCCATTCTTAGTTTAATGTGCATTGTCCCAAGACTTGTTGATTGATGCATAACTTTGATATTGCTTGTTCTTGAACTATTTGTATCTAGTCACCCTTATGAACTTTGAAGGTGTCCTATGCATTTATGTTTGCTACTCCATTAGGGACAAGCTGAATACCATTATGCTATGTTTTCTTTATGTGAAACAAACAAACGTCTTGCAAAGCATTGTTATTCATGAATCTTTTATTTGTGCCTTTTCATGTTACAACATAGTTGCTATGGCTTATTGTTAGAACTTTATCTTTCATGCTCATGTTTAGAGTACTTTGATCCCAGCTTTCAATGCTTGCAAATGGTTTGATCTTGATTGTGATGGTGCATGTCACCTCAAAAATTATTCTTTCTTTTTATCAATTACCTACTCGAGAACGAGCTGGAGTTAAGCTTGGGGATGTTGATACGTTGTAAACGTATCTATAATTTTTTATGTTCCATGCTTGGTTTATATCTACTTTCTTATGTTTTGTCCACACTTTGGAGTACTTTTATACATTTTCGGGAACTAACCTATTAACAAGATGCCACAGTGCCAGTTGCCTTTTTTTTCTGTTTTTGGTTCCAGGAAAGCCAGAAAATCCATATTCTCGGAATTGGACCGGACAAAAGGCAAAGTCGATATTTTACCGGAAGACACATGGAGTCCGAAGGAGAGACGAAGGGGGGCCACAGGGCGGCCACACCACCCCTTGGCGCGGGCAGCCCTAGGCCACGCCAGGGCATGGTGTGGGCCCCCTGGCCGCCCACTGACCTTGCCCCTTCGCCTATAAGAAGACCCCGATGCAAAAACCCTAGATCGAACAGCCTCCAGCCACGAAAAGTTCCACAACACCGCTGCCACCGAAGGGCAGATTCGGGGGACAGAAAGTCTCTGTCCCGGCACCCTGTCGGGACGGGGAAGTGCCCTTGAAGCCATCTCCATCGATCTCCACCACCATCTCCATCACCGTTGCTGATTCCCATGATGATGAGGGAGTAGTTCTTCATCAGGGCTAAGGGTTCTACTGGTAGCTATGTGTTCATCTCTCTCTCTATGCATGATCATATTGTGATCATGAGCTTTGTAATCAAGTAGATCTACCTTGCTACTCAAGTGCGTTAATAGATCTCTGCTCTCCCCATGTGTGTGAAAGTGATAGCGTGCACACCATGGTGGCACTTAGGCTAGAGATTACAAATACTTATTATGAGTTATATTTGGGGTTGGATGTCTCTATGAAATTGTGGTGTTTGTTGGAACCATCTAGTGCTCAAGGTGAAAGTGTGGGGTTATATAGATGGGGAAAGCGTACTTTGAGGTGTGTTGTTAGAGCCCTACCATTGATTAGAGTGTCCAACCAGAGAGTAGTATCATAGAGAGAAGATATTTATATGGGAGTGTTCACTAGTGAAAGTATGATCCCTAGGCCTTGTTTCTAAGCATTGAAACACCGTTTGCTACTAGATCTGTTACATGTTTGCTTGTTTCCATCTTTATTTCAGTTTTCCTTTAGTATTTTCCACGCGTCATCAAGCTATTTTCTGGCACCGTTACCACTTATAATTATCCATACCACTTGTATTTTACTATCTCTTCGCCGAACTAGTGCACCTATACACCTGACAAGTGTATTGGGTGTGTTGGGGACACAAGAGACTTCTTGTATCTTGATTGCAGGGTTGCTTGAGAGGGATACCTTTGACCACTTCCTCCCTGAGTTCAATATACCTTGGGTGATCCACTTAAGGGAAAACATGCTGCTGTTCTACAAACCTCTGCACTTGGAGGCCCAACAACTATCTACAAGAATAGAAGTGCGTAGACATTAGTACCATTTTTCTTTACGAGCATTAATATGAGAAGCAAAGGCTCTAAAACAATCAATAAGAATTTGAGGATCAAGACCATATTTAGCACCAAGCTCTTGAAAATCAGCAGTTTCAGCGAAATACTTAATGCAATAATACTTATAGTTTATACCTGGTTCTTTACCTTTCTCGTTATCCCAATCTTCGGTATTGCTTTGAATTGTTTTAAGAAGATCCCACTTAGCTTTGACCTCCTTACTTGTGAAGGATCCCTCTAAACAGGTATCTAGATAGTCCTTGTAATGTCCTAAAAGCCTTGCATAAAAATTATTAATAACAATATTACTGGGGAGCTCATGAATGGGACATTTGAGCATTAGTGACTTCAATCTCCCCCATGCTTGGGCAATACTTTCTCCATCATGTGGATGAAAATTATAAATGTAATTCCTATCTTTATGAATTTCATGAGGAGGATAAAATTTAGAGTAAAAGAGAGATTCAAGTTCCTTCCACTCCAAATGATGAGGATCATCTAGTAGCTCATACCACTCCCTTGCTTTGACCTTAAGTGAAAAAGAGAATAGCTTCCTCTTAACTTGGTTCATTGAAATACCTGCACACTTGAACAGCTCGCATAATTTGTGTATAAAGAGTAAATGATCACCAGGATAGACAATTCCATCTCCAAAATAATAGTTATTCATAACACGTTCAACAATTTTTATAGGTATTTTAAAAGGGATGCTTTCAGTATGTGGATTTAAAATATCACAAGTATCATTAGAATTACCACATATGGGAGATAAAGTATCATCAGAGCAAATTTTCTTATTTAAAGCTGGGGAACTAAAAAGATCATTTTCATAAAAACTAACTTCCCCAAGCTTAGACGTATCCATAGCATTAGTAACAAAGGTGTTCAAAATATTCGTACTAATAACATTGCTATTAGCATGCAAAGAAAGTTCCATGGGTTTTTTAATTTTCTTTTCAAACAATTCATGTTCCACCTTAGGAAAAATACTAAAAAGCTCTCTAATTTTTTGTCGTTTTCCATCAATCCTAACTAGTGAAAATAAAAACGAGAAACAAAAAGATATAATTGCAGAATTTAAAGGAAATAACTTCGAGCACTCACACACCAGCAACCGCACTAGAAGATAGCTTAGTAGCCAGAGGAGGTGAGTACCTTTTACCTTACCTCCCCGGCAACAGCGCCAGAAAATAGCTTGATGTCTACGCACTTCTATTCTTGTAGACAGTTGTTGGGCCTCCAAGTGCAGAGGTTTGTAGAACAGTAGCAAGTTTCCCTTAAGTGGATCACCCAAGGTTTATCGAACTCAAGGAGGAAGTGGTCAAAGGTATCTCTCTCAGGCAACCCTGCAATCAAGATACAAGAAGTCTCTTGTGTCCCTAACACACCTAATACACTTGTCAGGTGTATAGGTGCACTAGTTCGGCGAAGAGATAGTAAAATACAAGTGGCATGGATAATTATAAGTGGTAACGGTGCCAGAAAAGAGCTTTGCGGGTAGGAAGAGACTAAAGGCAATCTGAAATAAAGATGGAAGCAATCAAACATGTGACAGATCTAGTTGCAAACGGTGTTTCAATGTTTAGAAACAAGGCCTAGGGATCATACTTTCTCTAGTGAACACTCTCATATAAATATCATTTCTTTATGATACTACTCTGAACTACTCTCTAGTTGGATACTCTAATCCATGGTAGGGCTATAACATCACTCCTCGAAGTCCGCTTTCCCATCTAGATAACCCCACACTGTCACCTTGAACGCTAGATGGTTCCAACAAACACCACAATTTCATAGAGACATCCAACTCCAAATATAACTCATAACAAGTATTTGTAATCTCTAGCCTAAGTGCCACCATGGTGTGCACGCTATCAATTTCACACACGTGGGGAGAGCCAGAGATCTATTAAAGCACTTGAGTAGCAAGGTAGATCTACTTTATTACAAATCTCATGATCACAATATGTTCATGCATAGAGAGAGAGAGAGAGAGATGAACACATAGCTACCGGTAGAACCCTTAGCCTCGAGGAAGAACTACTCCCTCATCATCATGGGAATCAGCAACGGTGATGGAGATGGTGGTGGAGATCGATGGAGATGGCTCCAGGGGCACTACCCCGTCCTGGCAGGGTGTCGGAACAGACACTTTCTGTCCCCCGAATCTCCCCTTCAGTGGCGGCGGTGCTGCGGAACTTTTTGTGGGTGGAGGCTGGATCCTTTAGGGTTTTCTCATCGGGAGGCTTTTATAGGCGAAAGGGCGATGTCAGAGGGTGGACCAGGGGCCCACACCACCTGGTGGCGTGGCCAGGGGGACCCGCGCCACCACATGGTGTGGCCAGCCCCTGGCCCCTCTTCGTCTCGTCTTCTGGTTCCGTGAGTCTTCCGGTAAAATATCGACTTTGGCTTTTGTCCGGTCCAATTCCGAGAATATTCATTTTCTGGCTTTTCTAGAACCAAAAACAGAAGAAAATAGGCAACTGGCACTGTGGCATCTTGTTAATAGGTTAGTTCTAGAAAATGTGTAAAATTACTCCAAAGTGTGGACAAAACATAAGAAAGTAGATATAAATTAAGCATGGAACATCAAAAATTATAGATACGTTTGCCACATATCACATAGCTCGGGTGAGATCCCTAAAGAACCTGCCATGTATTGGAGAACCTGACCTCCAACACATATATAGCGGCAGACGTGCTCGTCCTCCTCCCTGACACGCCTCTGTACCACCTCCTCGGGGCCCGGCTCCCTCTGAACCGCTCCTAGACCATGCGACCGCCACCAAAGAAGCTCCGGGTCGACGACGGCACCCGGATTCCTCACCAAGCTACGGTTCCCGGAAGGTAGCACCTCCCAGTGCCAGCCCGATGAAGCCCAGGCTCGGACATCCCTGGCCCCGATGGAGCCCAGCAGTCCTCCGGCGTTGCCGCCGATTTGAGGACGAGCACGCGGGTTGGGCATCCTAAAGTATGCATTTGAACGAAAGAACAAATTTCTAAGTGTGGTTGTTCTGAAACGCATGTAATTAACTAAAAAATGGGCCTGGAGATTACCTGCGGGCGGCCTCGGTTGGCGGCGGCTTCGAGCCGGTGAGGGGCTCCGGGTGGCGGCGGCTTCGGGCGGGCGGTGGCTTCGGGTGGCGGCGGCTGCTTTGGACAGGAGAGGAGGCAGCGGAGTGGAATGAGAGAGGAGGGGGTATTTAAGCTAAACAAACCTAACCTACCAGATATACATGGGCCAAGCCTAGATTTTCTTGGGTTGAGCCTATGTTTTCTTGGGCCGATCATTGGTTTTCTTGGGCTGAGCCGGAGCATCACAACCAGGGTCTAGAATGTGGCAAAGTTGGCCCAACCTTTTCTCTCCATGTACATATGTCCTAAACAAACCAAAACAAGTAGAGAGGTCCACCGGGCTACCCTAGTACGGAGATAGCTATAGGGGTAGACGACCCGGGGCTCCCGGTCTAGGGTTTCGCCCGAGGAAGACCACCGAAGCATCGGAATCACATGAAAACTTGCATGTGCCCCTAGGATATGTATGTGAGAGTGGTGCAAGGTTGGTACGTGCCATGTGTAGGCCCCAGGTGTGACCCCCTTCCCGGACAGGCGTTAACACTTAGTAAAATCCTGGATCTGTACGTGGAAACTCCCGCCGCGTCACAACCGGGGCCTAGAATGTGGCAGAGTTGGCCCAACCTTTGCTCTCCATGTACATATGTCCTAAACAAACAAAAACAAGTAGAGAGGTCCACCGGGCTACCCTCATACGGAGATAGCTATTGGGGTAGACGATCCGGGGCCCCCGGTCTAGGGTTTCGCCGGAGGAAGAACACCGGAGCGTCGGAATCACATGAAAACTTGCATGTTCCCCTAGGATATGTGTGTGAGAGTGGTGCAAGGTTGGTAGGTGGCATGTGTAGGCCCCAGGTGTGACCCCCTTCCTAGACATGCGTTAACACAGTAAAATCCTGGATGTGTACGTGGAAACTCCCGCCGCGTCACAACAGGGGCCTAGAATGTGGTAAAGTTGGCCCAACCTTTGCTCTCCATGTACATATGTTCTAAACAAACCAAAACAAGTAGAGAGGTCCGCCGGGCTACACTCATACGGAGATAGCTATAGGGGTATGATACATTGCAAATGTATCTATAATTTTTGATGTTCCATGCTTGGTTTTATCTACTTTCTTGTGTTTTGTTCCAACTTTGGAGTACTTTTCATATGATTTCTTGGAATAAACTATTAACAAGATGCCACAGTGCCAGTTGCCTATTTTCTGCTGTTTTTGGTTCCAGGAAGTCGGAAAATGAATATTCTCGGAATTGGACGGGACAAAAGCCAAAGTTACTATTTTCCCGGAAGACTCACGGAGCCAGAAGGAGAGTCGGAGAGGGGCCACAGGGTGGCCACACCCCCCTTGGCACGGGCAACCCTATGTCGCGCCAGGGAATGGTTTGGGCCCCCTGGCCGCCCACCGACCTTGCCTCTTCGCCTATAAGAAGCCTCCCGATGCATAAACCCTAAATAATCAAGCCTCCATCCACGAAAGGTTCCGCAGTACCGCCGCCACCGAAGGGGAGATTTGGGGGACATAAAGTCTCTGTTCCCGCACCCTGCCGGGACAGGGAATTGCCCCCGGAGCCATCTCCATCGATCTCCAGCACCATCTCCATCACCATTGCTGATTCCCATGATGAGGAGGGAGTAGTTCTCTCTCGAGGCTAAGGGTTCTACCGGTAGCTATGTGTTCATCTCTCTCTCTATGCATGATCATATTGTGATCATGAGCTTTGTAATCAAGTAAGATCTACCTTGCTACTCAAGTACTTTGATAGATCTCTGCTCTCCCCATGTGTGTGAAAGTGACAACGTGCACACCATGGTGGCACTTAGGCTAGAGATTACAAATACTTGTTATGAGTTATATTTGGAGTTGGATGTCTTTATGAAATTGTGGTGTTTGTTTGAACCATCTAGTGCTCAGGGTGACAGTGTGGGGTTATCTAGATGGGTAAAGCGAACTTTGAGGAGTGCTGTTATAGCCCTACCATGGATTAGAGTGTCCAGCCAGAGAGTAGTTCAGCGTAGTATCATAAAGAAGAATATATTTATATGAGAGTGTTCACTAGTGAAAGTATAATCCCTAGGCCTTGTTTCTAAGCACTAAAACACCGTTTGCAATTAGATCTGTTACATGTTTGCTTGCTTCCTTCTTTATTTCAGTTTGCCTTTAGTCTTTTCCCACGTCAACCACACGCCATCAAGCTATTTATTATCACCGTTACCACTTATAATTATCCATACCACTTGTATTTCACTATCTCTTCGCCGAACTAGTGCACCTATACACCTGACAAGTGTATTGGGTGTGTTGGGGACACAAGAGACTTCTTGTATCTTGATTGCAGGGTTGCTTGAGAGGGGATACCTTTGACCACTTTCTCCCTGAGTTTGATAAACCTTGGGTCATCCACTTAAGGGAAAACTTTCTACTGTTCTACAAACCTCTGCACTTGGAGGCCCAACAACTGTCTACAAGAATAGAAGTGCGTAGACATTAGGGTAGACGATCCGGGGCCCCCGGTCTAGGGTTTCGCTGGAGGAAGACCACCGGAGCGTCGGAATCACATGAAAACTTGCATGTGCCCCTAGGATATGTGTGTGAGAGTGGTGAAAGGTTGGTAGGTGCCATGTGTAGGCTCCAGGTGTGACCCCCTTTCTGGACATGCATTAACACTTAGTAAAATCCTGGATCTATACGTGGAAACTCCCGCCGCGTCACAACCGGGGCCTAGAATGTGGCAAAGTTGGCCCAACCTTTTCTATCCATGTACATATGTCCTAAACAAACCAAAACAAATAGAGAGGTCCATCGGGCTACCCTCGTATGGAGATAGCTATAGGGGTAGACGATCCGGAGCCCCCGATCTAGGGTTTCACCGGAGGAAGACCACCGGAGCGTCGGAATCACATGAAAATTTGCATGTGCCCCAATGATATGTGTGTTAGAGTGGTGCAAGGTTGATAGGTACCATGTGTAGGCCCTAGGTGTGACCCCCGCCCGGATGATCGATCCATATTAATTGTCACTGGATTGGACGTATCTAGCACTAAAATATGTCTAGATATATCCATTTCTACGACAATTAAGGAGTAACAAAAATCATGATATCACTCTAACTCAGAAACAAAAATTACAGACTCTCAAATAATCACGAAGGTAACAAATGAGTAGCACCCGCCGACTGCAAGTCTATTCTCTATTTCCGTCTTACAGAAATCAGAGAAAGGCTTTTATCTTTTATATAGGTACCTTGATGCTTACACATTGGCCGGTTTTTTTTGCCTCACTATTTTTGTTGAAAGTGTGATATACTATCCTTGGTGGCTTATTCTTTCCGTAGATCGAAATGCAAGAAAAGTCCTCCAGTAATGGACCCATTGAGAATACTATCATTAGATATTTCAGAAAAGGGATGGACTCTTGAAAAACTTCCTACTTTAAATTTGGTTACTGCGAGCGGCAAGATGGGAGGACGGCGGGCACCTCCAGGCGAGAGGCAACAGGAAGCTTGTCGCGGTGCTCAGAACGGCAGATGTGGCCTGGAAGGAGGCTGCACCGGTGTGGAGGGGGCCAAATCGTCGGGGATGGGGGTCGACAGCGAACCGGCAAGATCTCAAGGGAAGCGAGATCGGCGAGGGAAGTGGCGTTGCTCGCAGGAGATCGACGGTGGCGGTGGGATGGGGATTGGAAGCGACCCTCTCATGCCCATGCTTTTTTTTCTTTTGGAGAAGAATCGTTCTATCCGGGTGCGAGCGACGTAGCGAACCAGACAGTTAACTTGGCGGTGGCAATCGGACGTAAAAGACTTACAAAATTTGGGCTATATCTGAAGCGACGTACCAACCATCAAGACCATAAGCCTTTTAATAGTAAAGACTAGCTCCATGTCCGCGCGTTGGATCTTTCGCACACATTTTTTCTCCACCCCTAACAATTTGATCACACTACTAAGAAACCGAAGAACATACATACTCACTTGTCCTCTGACTAAATATTCTACTAAAAAATTACACCGTTGCCACCCCCAAGTGAGGCGTTATAAGACCCATAGAGCGGGCTTCAAATTTCAGAAAGACTAATAAATATTCTACTTCCTTACTCCCAAAACGACATCGAAGTTTTGCAGTTTTCACGATCTATATAAATGCTGATCCGTAGTTCATCTGCAAACACTTGAAGTGGCAAAAAAACACATGCTAGTACAGTACATACGTGATGAGCAAATGAGCAGGTCGACATGTCTCTTGACCGTGTAGTACTCACTGTACAAAACTATGAACATCCTTGTGCATGTTCTGGATATCATCCACACCCATGGGTGCAGCGTGATCATGCACTTCCAGCCGGAGATGTCCAAGCAAACCACCAACCAGCTGCAAAGTCACGGCGCCATCAAGGTCTCGCCCTTTGAGACTGTGACACGCTTCGTTTCCCAGCAAAAATTCTTCTACGATGACAACGGCCCGCTAGCACCTTCAGCCGTCCCCGGAGCTCATCCGCGCAGCAAGCTCAGGGCCTACTGCAAAGCCATCATTGATTGTAACTCGCACTCTCACGATGTCCACCAATGTGTCAAGTTCATCGAAACAGTAAGCCGTGATTGACGAACGGTGTCCAGTGTACTTGGCGACTCAGCTGACATGCGCCATGCCACCTGGGATGTCTGTGTGAGCTCAATCTGCAGGAACCCATGCATGCCCGCTGCTGGCATCAAGCACATACTACTTCATCACAACTGATGATCCCCGTGTTGGAAGTCATGCCAAGCAACGGCTGAGGTGAACCACGGCCATATGTACAGGCCTGCTCGTTCCGCCAACCTCCTCTCTCGCCGCCAGTACCAGGTTCCCAATTTGTAGATCGATCAATACACCAGGTTCCTCATCGATCATGCAGCCTCGGCAAGCAATGGCAGGACCTGCTAGTACCTGGTAGCGGAAAAAGAGAGCTAGATGGAGGCATGGAAGGAGGATACACATGGACATAGGGGTTGTCCCAGGTGAAGGGCAGCTCTATCAGCGTGCAGGCGGTTGAGGTGATCAAACTACATTTGGACGAAAGATTTTACCATGGTCGGGATTAGCACTTCTGGGATTCTTTTATTTCCCTTGGAATACTAAACCGGTATATGATTTACTTGGGGGTGGCAACGGTGTAATTTTTTATATCCTAGCCTAGCACTTTAGGGTAGAACCGGAAACTAAAAATGACGTACCATCAAGACCGTAAGCCTTTTAATAGTATAGACGAGTCTGTCGAAATAGGAGTAGAAATTGTTTTAGAATTAGAATTGCTAGTTGTTTGTAAAAATAGAAGTTTGTAGTATGTGAGTAGAAATAGGAGTTTGCTAGTAGTTTGTAGTATGTGAGTAGAAATATGAATAGAATTAGAATTGCTAGAAATAGGAGTAGAATTAGAAATGCTAGAAATAGAATTAGAATTATAAATATAAATAGAATTAGAAAGTTAAATATAAATAGAATTTAGTAAAATAGATGAAATTTGCTAAATAGATGTTGCATATTTAATCATTTGTTCATGTTTTTTGCAGCTACCGGAGGGTGAGCGGGGGGGGGGGGGGGGGGGGGGGAGTGTTTCGACGGCGGGGTCCCGGATCATCTCCGCCGATTTGATTACGCTTCAAGGGTGAGAATCCGTTCGCCACTCTTGTACCTAGGTTTATTTTCGTGTCTAGATCACCAAGTCAAGTCACGTTACCTAGGCGTCTTCCCGATCGTAAGCGTTACGCGGATTAATATGTATTAGTGGTCTCGCATATTAATAACCGTAACGCTTACGGCTTTTGTCGGGCAGTCGGCGGATTCGTAGTTGGGTATGGTTCTCCCTAGCTCTACCTCGATCCGAGACAGGATTTCGGTGGCGCCTCCTCGTTGTTCTTCGGATGCACATCCTCTCGGCTTTTTGTCAAGACGTGTATCGGGAGAGCAGCGGGGAGGTGCTGCCGAAATTCTGCTCGGATCGGGGTAGAGCCAGGGAGAACTTACCCAATCTACGGATCCGGCGGCTGGTTAGGACCCTCTTTTCCTATTAGACATGTAGGTTGATGCATGCGTAAAAATATGAAGCATTTAATCTCATGTTTGATACAAAATGCTATATTTGTTGTTTGGTTCCTAACAAAGCAGAAGAGGATGGCTGATAATGGGTGGATGTACAGTGGCCGTATTAGTGCGACTAATAAAACAGAAGAGTGGATGTGGAACACTCATTTGTTAGTGAATGAGTTAGCGCGTGGTTCGAAGGCAATCGTTCAGGCACTTTGTCCCTGCGCTCGTTGCAATAAGAGTCATCGTCAGGGAAAGGATGAGATGTATAGACACCTTCTGCAAGCTGGGTACATGCCTCACTATGTCACGCAGGTCGAATTTTCTCGGTACGAACGTGACAGAGGTGAGGTTATGCGACAGCGGCTCAATGGCAATGAACACGATGGGATTAGAAACTGGCTAGATGATCTCATCAATGCTGACCAGCCGGATTCGCCACCTCCACGGGATGAACCACCAGAACCGGAGGAACCGCCAGAACCGGAGTAACCGGAGCCAACCGCGAAGGCCTTCCTTGATATGATGGCAGCGGCTAAGAGGCCTCTGTACAGGGTGCAAAGATTTCTCAGCTCGATGCCATCTCTCAATGTCTAGCCGACAAATGACAGCACTCCGCCACCCGTGCTCACTTTTAAGCTAACCTGAGAACATGTGGTAACATGTTGCCCGAAGGGCATTGTCTGCCTAAAACTTTTCACAAAACGAAGAGACTTATGAACAAGCTTAACATGGACTACGAAAAGATAGATTGCTATCCAAAAAGTTTCCTTTTGTTTTGGAAATAGTTTGCGGATGACAAGTACTGCTTCATTTGTGGGGCATCTAGGTATGATGAGGTAAAGGGAAAAGATGGTCAGATGAGGTAGTCGAATGTCGCTACAAAGATTCTTCGGTATCTCCCATTCATAAAAAGAATCCAGCAACTTTAATTGAGCGAGGAGACTGTCAAACAGATGACGTGACACAAGAAGGGGAAGAGATACGAGGACGAGCACGGACAGAAGAAGATGGGGCATCCATCTGATGGTAAGGCATGGAAGAACTTCGATGACAAATACCCTCGGTGGATAGAAGAGGCTCGGAATGTCAGAATTGCGATAGCAACAGATGGATTCAACCCATATGGTTTGTCGACGGCCGCGTATAGCTGCTGGCCGGTGTTTGTTATTCCGCTCAATCTCTGATACGTCCATTTTGCATCACTATTCTACATCATAATTTACTATTATTCATTGATATATTTCATATTAAGAGATGATACTTATGTTATTTCATCTGTTTTTGCATGGTTGATGACTTTTGGAGCATGGACCGCTGCAGTCAGAATTCTAATGGAAAAGGTGCTGTTTGGAGGAAAAATTCGCGAAGATCAGAAAATCCGGGAAAATACATGGAAAATCCTATTTTTCCAGAAGACGAAGGAAGCTAGAAGGGGAAGCGGAGATGGGCCACACGGGGCCCACACCACCCCCTGGCACGGGCCACCCTAGGCTGCTCCGCTAGGTGGTGTGGCCGCCCTGGTCCACCCCTGGCTCTACCCTCTAGCGTATATTAACCTCCCGAAACCCTAAGACTCGGGGACCGACCACAGAAAGATTCTGCCGCCTCTACGGGGCGGAAAACACCGATTGAGAAAGATCTCTCCGGCAGACAGAATTCTGCCGGGGGAATTCCTTCCCGGAGAGGGGAGATCATCGCCATCAACACCACCATCAAGTTGGACTTCATCGGGATCATCATCATCATCACCACCATCATCATTGATACGTTGCTAACGTATCTGTAATTTTTGATATTCCATGCTTGTTTTATATCTACTTTCTTATGTTTTGTCCACACTTTGGAGTATTTTTATACACTTTCTAGGACTAACCTATTAACAAGATGCCACAGTACCAGTTGCCTGTTTTCTGCTGTTTTTGGTTCCAGAAAAGTCAGAAAATCAATATTCTCGGAATTGGACCGGACAAAAGCCAAAGTCGATATTTTACCGGAAGACTCACGGAGCCAGAAGCAGAGACGGAGTAGGGCACCAGGGTGGCCACACCATATGGTGGCGCGGGCTAGCCCTGGCCACACCACCAGTTGGTGTGGGCCCCCTGGATGCCCATCGACCTTGCCTCTTCTCCTATAAGATGCCTCCTAATGCAAAAACCCTAAATCATCTAGCCTCCAGCCACGAAAAGTTCTGCAACGCCGCCGCCACCGAAGGGGAGATTCGGGGGACAGAAAGTCTCTATTCCGGCACCCTGCCAGGACGGGGAAGTGCCCTCGGAGCCATCTCCATCGATCTCCACCACCATCTCCATCACCATTGATGATTCCCATGATGAGGAGGGAGTAGTTCTCTCTCGAGGCTAAGGGATCTACCGGTAGCTATGTGTTCATATCTCTCTCTATGCATGATCTTATTGAGATCATGAGCTTGTAATCTATAGATCTACCTTTCTACTCAAGTGCTTTAATAGATCTCTGCTCTCCCCATGTGTGAAGTTGATAGTGTGCACACCATGGTGGCAGTTAGCTAGATATTTCAAATACTTGTTATGAGTTATATTTGGAGTTGGATGTCTTTATGAAATTGTGGTGTTTGTTTGAACCATCTAGTGCTCAAGGTGACAGTGTGGGGTTATCTAGATGGGAAAGGCTTACTTTGAGGTGTGCTGTTATAGCCCTACCATGGATTAGAGTGTCCAACCGGAGAGTAGTTCAGCGTCGTATCATAAAGAAGAATATATTTATATGAGAGTGTTCACTAGTGAAAGTATGATCCCTAGGCCTTGTTTCTAAGCACTGAAACACAGTTTGCTATTAGATCTATTACATGTTTGCTTTCTTCTATCTTTATTTCAGTTTTACTTTAGTCGTTTCCATGCCATCAAGCTATTTTCTGGCACCATTGTCTTATATCCATACCACTTGTATTTTACTATCTCTTTGCCGAACTAGTGCACCTATACACCTAACAAGTGTATTGGGTGTTGGGGATACAAGAGACTTCTTGTATCTTGATTGCAGGGTTGCTTGAGAGGGGATACCTTTGACCACTTCCTCCCTGAGTTCGGTAAACCTTGGGTGATCCACTTAAGTGAAAACTTGCTGCTGTTCTTACAAACCTCTGCCTTGGAGGCCCAACAACTGTCTACAAGAATAGAAGTGCGTAGACATCAAGCTATTTTCTGTTGTCGTTCCCGGGGACTGAAGAAGAAGAAGCTCCCATGTCAACCACGCGCAAGCAAGTATTTTCTGGCGCCGTTGCCGGGAAGGTAAGGTAGAAGGTACTCAATCCTCCGGTGTGAGTGCTTGAAGTTATTTCCTTTAGATTCTGCAATTTTGTCTTTTTGTTTCTTGTTTTCACTAGTTAGGCTTAATGGAAAACAACAACAAAATTAGAGAGCTCTATAGTATTTATCTTGAGTTAGGACATGAAGTGTTTGAAGAGAAAATTAAAAAACCTATGGAACTTTATTTGCATGCTAATAGCAATGTTGTTAGTATGAATTCTTTGGACACCATTATTGCTAATGCTACGGAAAAGTCTAAGCTTGGGGAAGATAGTTTTTATGAAAATATTTTTTTTAGTTCCCCAACTTGGAAGATAGCTATTCTATTGCTTATGATACCAAACCTCCAATATATGATGATTACAATGATGAATATGATACTTTCAGTCCACCTATATTGAGGAGGAAATTAATTATGACTACAATATGCCTCCTATATTTGATAATTATGGTGATGAGAATAATAATGATAGCTATTTTGTTGAATTTGCTCCCACTACAATTAATAAGAATGACTATGCTTATGTGGAGAGTAATAATTATTATATGCATGTGGCTCATGATAAGAATGTTTCATGTGATAGTTATATTGTTAATTTTATTCATGATGCTACTGAAAGTTATTATGAGATAGGGAAACATGGTTTTATGCATCGCAATAATATTAAGTTTCCCCTATTTATGTTGAAAATTTTGAAGTTGCACTTGTTTTGCTTTCCTGTGCTTGTTGCTTTGTGCTTTCATGACTTGTTTATTTACAAGATTATTTTTCATAGGAAGTGGGCTAGAGTTAAATATGTTTGGAATTTGCTTCTTGATGCTCTCTTTTACTTCAATTCATATTTCTTATATGAGCATCATCGAAACTATCATGCCTAACTTAAAGTCGTTAAAGAAAAGTTCTTATTGGGAGATAACATAAAAGTTTTAGATGAGTATTGAAAGTTATTACCTCAGTAATAACCGCTCCATATCCTTTTTATTTGCTTTTTTTTTGCCAAGAGTAACCTCTAATGAGAGAGAAGTAATGATTGGGAAAGTTGTTGTCCCGAAACAGATTTCTATGCTTCACTGTAAAAATTCGTGTAAAATCGCTGTACGTTGTTTTGAGGCGTGAATTTTTGTGCTTCTGCCCCAGGTTGTTATCTAACTTTCGTTAGTTCAATACTTTTCGATTTGAGCAACAGAAGGTCTTCGAAAAAATTGGTTTTTACCTGCTGGTATGTTTTGAAAGATTTCTGCCATTATTTGCATTTGCTTCTTATTGATTCCTTTTTGAGTTCTTTTTGGGGAATTGAGATTTTTGAGGGAAGTGCTACAGTAGCTTGTGTTTAATTGGAAGTTTTATTAGTGTTGGAACTGAACTCAAAGACTTTTATCTTGAGTACACTAATATTGCTAATAAAGATTGTGTGAAAAATTTTAGGTGTATGGAAGAAATGAGTAATAAGATGAAGGATGGACTAAAGCTCAAGTTTGGGGATGCCACACGTGTCACCCCAAGAAATATTCAAGAGGTACAGGCGTCAAAGCTTGGGGATGCCCAAGGCATCCCCTTCTTCATCAATAAAAAATTCCATGTTTCTTCCAAATACTTCATTTTTATTGTTTCATGCATAGTTGTGTTGTTCTTGGAGCGTCTTCTTTTTCGTTTTTCATTTTGGTTTTCGTTTTCTTAGTTTGTTTAGTTTGCTAAATAGTTGGTTGGATCCCAACACACTTCTTTTGGAGAGAGACACGCCCCGTTATTCATTGCCTAGAACACTCTAGTTTTCACTCTTATTATTCTGTGAGTGTTCTATTTTGCTAGCACTATGTTTAGCCTTAGTTTTCTTGTGCTTTTAGCTTACAAATTTTAGTTCTTCCTTTTGGATTTGTGAGACATGCTCACTGGTCTTTATTTATTATTATTTTTGTGAGTTCTTTCAAATAAGTTGGTTTGGATTGGAAAAGAGTAGGAAAAGTTCATGCTTAAGTGGTATAAAAGGAGCTTGTTTTTGGCTGTGGCCTATGCTTTGTCATGTCATGCTTGATATTGTTTTGGCTTTATGCTTAGTGATTATTGCTGTAGCATGACTTGTTACAAATAATTGAGATTGCTTAATGTGCCTTGAAAGAATCATGCGTTGTTTTATCATATTAAAGCATAGTATTGTGGTATTCTCCTTTGATGCTTTATTGGGTTGACTTGGCGCATGCTCACACCATTTTATGACTATCCCAAGTCACCATAAGCCTTTATGATCCTTTAGTTTTCGACTTGTAATATCACTTTATGCTTTGATTAATGATGTTTTGTCGCTCTGCATGATTATGGCCATTATTGCTCTCTTAGTCGGTCACTCCCAGTCTTTTGCTAGCATCCATAACCAAGTATGAGTTCCACTCATGCATCCAACTCCTAAAACCAAGTTATTCCAAAGAGTCCACCATATGTACCTACTCTCATATGCTATTCCAAGTATATTCATGTTTTTATCTACCTTCCGAATTAAACTTGTTATGAGAAAACTAGTGATTAAAGCTCTCACGAACTTGATGTCACACTTTAACTTTCTTTCCCTTAATAAACTTGAACCATTGTGTCGTCTATGTTGTATATGCTTGCACTTATTTGTTGGGGATTAGCAGAACCATGCTGTCATGGGGAACGCTTTCAACATTGCACTTGTACTTTTACCTAGCTAATATCATGCTATTTTGTCTATGGATGTCGTCGGTGTGAAATGAAAGGGGAGCTTGTAAATCCATGGAGTTATGTATGTGTGTTAGAAAAACGCCTGGGCCGTTGGTCCAATCCATGCTGTCATGGTGGAAACCTGCAGCATAACCATAATGAGCTGTCTATGAAGCATTCTTCATATAAAAAAAGAGTCAGATATTGAGAAAAAAGAGAAAAAGAAAAAAAGAGATATGAGAAAAGAGGAAAGAGAGAAAAAAGCACCATATTCCCATGGTAAATAAGAAGATTGCTGAGATGCTCGTTGTCTGCTTGCCTTGTCATTTTGATATGGGGATTCTTCCGTATCATCGGGCAAGGGGTACCCCGTTGGTGTTTCTCTATGATACACATGTACGTACTATGATAAGAACTTACAGGTAACTAAAGTTGAGTAGCATGAGGAGCAACCCTCGTATTCAAGGGACACGAGATTACCAAATTATACTTTGTCAAGCATATACACCATAGTTTGTTCACTTTAACCTTAATGACTTCAAGATGCTTATGATAGGGGCAATGAGAGCTTAAAGCTAATAAGTACCATAATTTTTGGAAGCTCTTTATGAAACTTGAGTCCCTACTTCCTTCCATGAAGGCCTTTCTTTTACTATTATGTTGAGTCTCCACCTTCTATATTTATGCACCTACTTTGAGAGCATAGTGGTCATTCTTAGTTCTATGTGCATTGTCCCAAGACTTGTTGATTGATGCATAACTTTGATATTGCTTGTTCTAAACTATTTGTATCTAGTCACTTTTATGAACTTTGAAGGTGTCCTATGCATTTATGTTTGCTACTCTATGAGGGACAAGTTGAATGCCACTATGCTATGTTTTCTTTATGTGAAACAAACAAACGTCTTGCAAAGCATTGTTATTCATGAATATTTTGTTTATGCCTTTTCATGTTGCAACAATAGTTGCTTTATCTTATTGTTAGAACTTTATCTTTCATGTTATGATTGAAGTACTATGATCCCAGCTATCAATGTTTACAAATACTTTGATCAAGTTTATGATGGTGCATGTCACCTCAAAAATTATTCTTTCTTTTTATCACTTACCTACTCGAGAACGAGTAGGAGTTATGCTTGGGGATGTTGATATGTTGCTAACGTATCTATAATTTTTGATGTTCCATGCTTGTTTTATATCTATTTTCTTATGTTTTGTCCACACTTTGGAGTATTTTTATACACTTTCTGAGACTAACCTATTAACAAGATGCCACAGTGCCAGTTGCCTGTTTTCTGCTTTTTTGGTTCCAGAAAAGTCAGAAAATCAATATTCTCGGAATTGGACCGGACAAAAGCCAAAGTCGATATTTTACCGGAAGACTCACGGAGCCAGAAGAAGAGACGGAGTAGGGCACCAGGGTGGCCACACCATATGGTGGCGCGGGCTAGCCCTGGCCGCGCCACCAGGTGGTGTGGGCCCACTGGCTGCCCACCGACCTTGCCTCTTCGCCTATAAGATGCCTACCGATGCAAAAACCCTAAATCATCCAGCCTCCAGCCACGAAAAGTTCCGCAGCACCGCCGCCACTGAACGGGAGATTCGGGGGGTAGAAAGTCTCTGTTCCGGCACCCTGCCGGGACGGGGAAGTGCCCCTGGAGCCATCTCCATCGATCTCCACCACCATCTCCATCACCATTGATGATTCCCATGATGAGGAGGGAGTAGTTCTCTCTCGAGGCGAAGGGCTCTACCGGTAGCTATGTGTTCATCTCTCTCTATGCATGATCTTATTGCGATCATGAGCTTGTAATTTATAGATCTACCTTGCTACTCAAGTGCTTTAATGGATCTCTGCTCTCCCCATGTGTGTGAAGTTGACTGGACACACACCATGGTGGCACTTAGGCTAGAGATTTCAAATACTTGTTATGAGTTATATTTGGAGTTGGATGTCTTTATGAAATTGTGGAGTTTGTTTGAACCATCTAGTGCTCAAGGTGACAGTGTGGGGTTATCTAGATGGGAAAGGCTTACTTTGAGGTGTGCTGTTATAGCCCTACCATGGATTAGAGTGTCCAACCGGAGAGTAGTTCGGTGTAGTATCATAAAGAAGAATATATTTATATGAGAGTGTTCACTAGTGAAAGTATGATCCCTAGGCCTTGTTTCTAAGCACTGAAACACTGTTTGATATTAGATCTATTACATGTTTGCTTGCTTCTATCTTTATTTCAGTTTTACTTTAGTCTTTTCCATGCCATCAAGCTATTTTCTGGCACCGTTGTCTTATATCCATACCACTTGTATTTTACTATCTCTTCCCCGAACTAGTGCACCTATACACCTGACAAGTGTAGTGGGTGTGTTGGGGACACAAGAGACTTCTTGTATCTTGATTGCAGGGTTGCTTGAGAGGGGATACCTTTGACCACTTCCTCCCTGAGTTCGATAAACCTTGGGTGATCCACTTAAGGGAAAACTTGCTGCTGTTCTACAAACCTCTGCACTTGGAGGCCCAACAACTGTCTATAAGAATAGAAGTGCGTAGACATCAATCATCACCAGGACCATCATCACCACCTCATACCGCTGTAACAATTGGGTTGAATCTTGCATAGTTCGTAGGGGAAACTTTCCCGGTGTTGATTACTCCTTGTAGTTGATGCTATTGAGTGAACCATTGAATTATCGTTTATGTTTAGATTGTTATATATCATTATTTGATCTCTGATCATGATCCATACGATGTCTTGTGAGTAGTTCGTTTAGTTCTTGAGGACATGGGAGAAGTCATGTTGTTAGTATTGGAATTGTGTTGAGAAAGATTCAATGGTTTGATACTTAAGTTGTGGTGTACTTCTTCTAGTGGTGTCATGTGAACGTCGACTACATGACACTTCACCTATATGGGCCTAGGGGAATGCATTGTGTATTTGGCTACTAATCGTAGGGGTTATCGGAGTGACAAAAACCTGAACCCCCGTTAGGAAACCATTGCACAAGGGATGTCAGGGTCTTAGAGTTTAAAGTTGTGGTTAGGTTTCTCCCTTAATTACTTTCTTTTACTTGCGGATGCTTGCAAGGGGTATAATCACAAGTATGTATTAGTCCTAGGAAGGTCGGTATATTAGCACAGGTTCACCCACACAACACTTAGTAAACTAAAGAAGATTAATCAACTATATGAAGCGAAAGCACTTGACGATATTCCCATGTGTCCTCGAGAATGTTTAGTCATCTTAAGTAATACAACCGGCTTGTCCTTTGCTAAAGAAAGGATTGGGCCACTTGCTCTATTTATTCTTATTGTCTTTTATTTACTCATACTTTATTTACCTGCATTATCAAAAACCCCTAAAATTCCGTTTGCTAAGTATTTACAGAGAATTCCTGCTCCAAGCCACTAGCCAGCACCTTCTGCTCCTCGTTGGGTTCGACACTCTTACTTATTGAAAATACTGCGATACACCCCCTATACTTGTGGGTCATCAAGACTATTTTCTGGCGCCGTTGCCGGGGAGTGAAGCGCTATTGGAGAGTGGAACTGGTAAAGGAAACTTCTACTGTGAGTATTGTTTACTTCTATTAGTTGCTTTATTTTCATTATGGATAATTCGCTGAGTTTCTTATTTCGTAATGCTACTACCACTGCTAAGGTAGTAGATGAACCACCACCTGCTGAGAATAATACTTTTAAAATACCTACAAGAATTATTGATCGTGTTATGGATAACTATTATGTTGGGGATGGAACTGTCCATCCCGGTGATCATTTGCTCTTTATACACGAATTATGCGGGTTGTTCAAATGTGCAGGTATTACTACATACCAAGTCAAGAAGAAGTTATTCTCATTATCACTGAAAGGAAGAGCTGAAGAATGGTATAAGCTATTGAAGAATGGTCAAGCTCTTGAATGGGAGGAAATAGTACCTCTCTTTTATTCAAAGTTTTATCCTCCTAGTGAGATTCATAAAGATCGGAATCAAATATACAACTTTTGGCCACTTGATGGAGAGAGTACCGCTCAAGCTTGGGGGAGATTGAAGTTACTAATGCTCAAATGTCCGATTCATGAGCTCCCCAACAATATTATTATCAATAAATTTTATGCAAGGCTTTCTCTTCATGATAAGGATTTATTGGATGCTTCTTGTACTAGATCATTCACTCGCATGGAAGAAGAAGCTAAATGGGATCTTCTAGACCGTATTCAAGACAATGCTGAAGCATGGGAGAATGACAAAGGAAGAAAGTCAGGTATAAATTATGATTATGAATGCATTGAATTTTATGCGAACTGATGACTTTCAAAATATTAAAAACGCTTATGGTCTCGATTCTCAAGCTATTGCAACTTATTTTAAGGCTTTTCTTCCTATATTGAAGTTCCTAAAAAGAAGTGGAATAAGTATCGTGAACCATATAAATATGTTGCTAAGTGTGTTCCTGCAAGAAATACTGAAGTTTATACTGCTAATCATGCTTTACCTGAACCTTACATTGAGAAAATACCTTTCCCAGTTAAGATAAAGGAACATTCTATGATAGCTAGTATGGTTGATGAAAGTATAAATAAAGCTATTGAACCTGATAAACAATTGGATGATGAAACTATAATAGCAAATATGAAAGACTTTGTCACTAAATATGAAGAATATGGACACACTATCCTCTATAAGGATATCCCTAATATTGTTTCACAAAGTAGTGTTATGAGAGTTAGTGTCCCTGTGTTTTCTGTTAGGATAAGCGATCACTGCTACCATGGTTCTTGTGATAGTTATATCGTTAAGTTTACACATGATACTGAAAGTTATTATGAGAGAGGGAAGACTATTCTTATGCATCTCAATAATATCAAGTTTCCTCATTTTATGCTTAAAGTCTTTATGTTGCACTTGCTTTGCCTTCCTATGCTTGTGGCCTCTGGTTTCAACAACTTGTTTGTTTACAAAATTCTCTTGCATAGGAAGTGGGTTAGACTTAAACATGTATATTTTTGCTTCTTAATGCTCTCATTCACTTCAATTCATATTTCTATGTGAGCATCATTGAAATTATCATGCCCATCTTAATGGCTATAAAGAAAGAGCTTTTTGGGAGACAACCCAATTTATTTTTGCTTTCAGTTTGTTTTTGTTTATTTGAGTCTTGGAAGTTAGTACTTCGGTAATAACCTCTCCTTATCCTTTTTGTTTGGTCTTTGTGTCAAGATCAACCTCTAATGAGAGAGAAGTAAGATCTGGGGAAGTTGCTGTCCCGAAACAGATTTTTGTGCTTCACCGTAAAAATTCGTGAGAGATCTCTGTATGTCGGATTGAGCTGTAATTTTTTGTGCTTCTGCCCCAGGTTGTTATTTAACTTTTGTTAGTTTTGCACTTTTTTATTCGAGCAACAGAAGATTTTCTAAAATAATGACCTTTACCTGCTGGTCTGTTTTGACACATTTTTGCCACTCTTGCATTTGCTTCTTAAGTCGGTTTCCTTTTTTTGAATTGTTTTTTGTGTTTTCGGAAGGAGTTGCTACAGTAGATTATGTTTTGATGGATTTCAGTTGAATTTCGACTTAAAAAGATTTATTACCTCACTTACACTAATGTTGCTAATGAGAATTGTGTGAAGTTTTGTGTGAAAGAAATTTCCAGGTTAGTGGAGAAAATGGTGCAATAAGAAAGTGAAAGGTTTCATGACTCAAAAAATAAGTGTATGAAGATGAAGATATTGATGTTATTCAAGCGGTGACTCCAGAAGAAGCTACTAAACGCCAACTTCAGAGACCTGCAGAGTCTATTTTCGAATAGGTAACAGTTCTGGTAAGAAAAGTTCCACGAAAATTCTGTCCAATTATATTTTTGCAGTTTTTATCCAACAAGGAAAGCTATGAAGCGAAGGAGGGACAGAAACGGAGCCAGGATGGCTCACACCACCCCTTGGCGTGGCCCCCTGGCCACGCCAGCAGGTGGTGTGGCCACCTCTGCCTCTGTCTCTGACCCGTTTTCTCCCAGTACCTTCCTTTTGCTGTAAAACTTCATAATATATAATCCCCCGGATCCCCTGAGGTTCGTATATCATGTTCTCGTCATGTTTTCGTTTTGATCTGTTTCTGCCAGGAACTATTCTTGAAAGTTAGAAGCACGATGGTGTTCGCCAAGGATAAGGGAAAGGAGCCTATGGAGGAAGATCCCCAAGACCCCGGACAGGAGGAGGAGGTCAAGAGTGAAGATGAAGAGGAGGCAAAGAAAGGCCAACATCCGCACACCGGCACTACCATTGCAAGCATTGGAGTGTTGACAAAACCTACCAGGGTTAGAAGGACTGCACAGATGTCAACTAGAGGTAAACCTCCGCGTCACTGTTTGGCGCCACGGTTCACTTCCTCCATGCACCACGAATCCTTTCCATACCCTTATCCATGAGCATCAATACCAGAATATGCCCAAGGGGAAATTACCCTCCAATTGGGATTTGCCTCGTTCTAGCCATGCAGGAAAAGAAGACTTCAAGGAGGAAGAGTGGGGAAAGAATCGCAAGAGTTGGAATTCTCAACCCGACATGATCATGAGATGCATTGAGCAAAACTCACAGCTGATTCATAATCTCACCTTCGAGATTGAGGACTTGGGGAAACTAATCAAAGAGCTCATCGAGAGAACACCACCACCACCGAAGGAGTGATTCGTCATCAGGTTTTGGCATCCCCTTGGTTTGTTCCAGGCTTGGGGGAGTGCCACGGTATCATATCACTATCTTCTATTTTTTACCTTTTAGTAGAGTCATATCATGAATAGAGAAGTTATCATGTAGGATGGTTTGCATTATGGAAGTGTCCCCTCTCTCATTAGATAAGTATCCCTTGGTGTGAGTTGCCGTTATGGAATATTAATGAGAAGTTCTATCATTTACTCTTTTGCATATCTTATATTAGTTTTCAATTCATGGTTATATGATTGATCTTGTCGTTACTATTGGTATCACTTTGGGATCATTGAGTTAATTTAGTTGGTTTTGGCAAACCTGGATCGGTCAGTAGCAATACTAAAGATAAAAGTACTCTAAAGAAATATAATTTCATCATCTTTCTTTCTTGATTTGCTCATAAGGTTAGTATTCTCTAGTTAAGATCTTTTGTTCTTCCGAGGAAGATTGCATGTTTGTTTTTATCACTTGTATGTTTGTTTGTTTGCTTCAACTCTTATGCTTGCTACTCAGCCTTGCTAGCCAAAAACCTGTAATGAAAGGGAATGCTTGTCGTGCATCCAATCCTTAAACCAAAACCTATGCCCTTTGTGTCCACCATACCTACCTATTAGCATTATTTCTATTCCAAGTAAATTCATGTTTTTATCTACCTTCCAAATTAAACTTGTTATGTGAAAATTAGTGATTAAAGCTCTCACGAACTTGATGGCACACTTTACTTTCTTGCACGTAATAAACTTGAACCATTTTCCCATCTATGTTGCGTATATGCTTGCGCTTTGTAAGTTGTGAATTAGAAGAACCATGCTGTCATGGAGAATGCTTTCAACATTGCACCGGTACTTTGTACCTAGTTGATATCATGTTCTTTTATCTATGGATGTCGTCGGTGTGAAATGAAAGGGGAGCTTGTAAGTCCATGGAGTTATGTATGTGTGTTAGAGAAACACCTGGGTCGTCGGTCTAATCCATGTTGTCATGGTGGAAACCTGCAGCGTAACCATAATGAGCATCTATGAAGCATTCTTCTTATAAAAAAGAGACAGAGATTGAGAAAAAGAGAAAAAGGAAAAAAGAGATGAGAAAAGAGGAAATAGAAAAAAAAGAACCATATTCCCATGGTAAATAAGAAGATTGCTGAGATGCTTGTTGTTTGCTTGCCTTGTCATTTTGATATGGGGATTCTTCTGTATCATCGAGCAAGGGGTACCCCGTTGACGGTTCTCTATGATACACATATACTTACTATGGCAAGAACTTACCGGGGACTAAACTTGAGTAGCATGAGGAGCGACCCTCGTATTCAAGGTACATGAGATTTTCAACTTACAACTTGTCAAGCATATCCTCGTATTTGATCACTTTAACCTTAATCACCTAAAGATGCCTATGATAGGGGCAATGAGAGCTGAAAGATAATAAGACCATAATTTTTGGAAGCTCTTTATGAAACTTGAAATCCCTGCTTCCCTCTGCGAAGGGCCTTTCTTTTACTTTTTGGTTGAGTCAGTAAACCTATTCCCTTCTACCTCAGCAAGTATTTTGAGTTGTTGTGTTTCATTCATTCATATGATGATTTATTCAATCATGTTTCTTATGTTCCTTGTTTTGAACTTTGCTATTATCTTAACGTCTACTACTTTGAAAGCTATCATTGAAAATCAGTTATTTGTGAACTCCAGCAAATTGCCAACTATTCTTCGACCAAGAGCTAAGTTTTCCATTACCAATTGTTATTTACTTTATGTATTTTTATTGTGTTTCCTTTACTTATTGCAAGTTAACTTATATAATAGTGAGTTGTCTTCTTTTATGACTTATGTATTAATGAATGTCATGCTTCTTGTCCGTATTCGTTTATCGACTCTTCACTCCATAAACCCGAGGTCATGTTTATTGAGCTCAGTTTTCGCTTGAGGACAAGCGAAGTTTAAGCTTGGGGGAGTTGATACGTCCATTTTGCATCACTACTATATATCATAATTTACTGTTATTCATTGATATATTTCATATTAAGAGATGATACTTATGTTATTTCATCTGTTTTTGCATGGTTGATGACTTTTGGAGCATGGACCGCTGCAGTCAGGATTTTGATGGAAAAGGTGCTGTTTGGAGACAAAATTCGTGAAGATTATAAAATCCGGGAAAATACATGGAAAATCCTATTTTTCCAGAAGACGAAGGAAGCCAGAAGGGGAAGCGGAGATGGGCCACAGGGGCCCACACCACCCCCTGGCACGGGCCACCCTAGGCTGCTCCGCCAGGTGGTGTGGCCGCCCTGGTCCACCCCTAGCTCTACCCTCTAGCGTATATTAACCTCCCGAAACCCTAAGACTCGGGGACCGACCACAGAAAGATTCTGCCGCCTCTACGGGGCGGAAAACACCGATTGAGAAAGATCTTCAATCCTGTTCTTAAGGGGAGATCGTCGCCATCAACACCACCATCAAGTTGGACTTCATCGGGATCATCATCATCATCATCACCACCATCATCATCACCAGCACCATCATCACCACCTCATACTGCTGTAACAATTGGGTTGAATCTTTCATAGTTCTTAAGGGAAACTTTCCCGGTGTTGATTACTCCTTGTAGTTTATGCTATTGAGTGAACCATTGAATTATCATTTAGGTTCAGATTGTTACATATCATTATTTCATCTCTGATCATGATCCATATAATGTCTTGTGAGTAGTTCGTTTAGTTCTTGAGGACATGGGAGAAGTCATGTTATTAGTAGTGGAATTGTGATGAGAAAGATTCAATGGTTTGATACTTAAGTTGTGGTGTACTTCTTCTAGTGGTGTCATGTGAACGTCTACTACATGACACTTCACCTATATGGGCCTAGGGGAATGCATTGTGTATTTGGCTACTAATCGTAGGGGTTGCCGGAGTGACAGAAACCTGAACCCCCGTTAGGAAACCATTGCACAAGGGACGTTAGGGTCTTAGAGTTTAAAGCTGCCTTAATTACTTTCTTGTACTTTTGGATACTTGGAAGGGGTATAATCACAAGTATGTATTAGTCCTAGGAAGGTCTGTACATTAGCATTGGTTCATCCACACAACACTTAGTAAACTAAAGAAGATTAATCAACTATATGAAGCGAAAGCACTTGATGATATTCCCATGTGTCCTCGAGAACATTTGGTCATCTTAAGTAATACAACCGGCTTATCCTTTGCTAAATAAAGGATTGGGTCACTTTCTCTATTTATTCTTATTGTCTTTTATTTACTCGTACTTTATTTACCTGCATTATCAAAATCCCCTAAAAATCCATTTGCTAAGTATTACAGAGAATTCCTGCTCCAAGCCACTAGCCAGCACCTTCTGCTCCTCATTGGGTTCGACACTCTTACTTATCAAAAATACTGTGATACACCCCCTATACTTGTGGGTCATCAATCTCCCTCCCAAAGTATTAATGCAACGGAAGACCATGTTTCTGTCGCTGATCACTCCAGGGCCCGGGTACCCAGGGAAGAATTTGAGTGTCTACATGCAACCGATTGTGGATGATTTGAACCACTCCTGGATACACGGGACGTTGACATACGACCGAGCATCAAAGAGAAACTCCTTGATGAAAGTTTGGTTGCAGTATACCATGCATGACATGCCCGGGTACGCCCTAACGTGCGGATGGTGTACAGCTGGTAAGTGGCCATGCCCAGTGTGCAGGCACCGACTTGAGTTTCTTTGGCTAAAGTCGGGGCCCAAGTATATTGCATTTGACACGAATTGACAGTACCTCAAAAGAAAGCATCCGTTTAGAGAAGACAGGAAGAACTTTAAGAAGGGCAAAGTTGTGCATGAAGTAAAAGAGGTACCAAGTGCTAGAGTTGCTATGCAATTTGGAGATGATCTTTCTGCTAGGCTTCTTTACTCCGATGGCGCATCTTATTGTGCACCTCACGAACAAGGTACTCTTGGATGGCCCGGTGCAATTTTGTTGGCAGTTTTTTATTGAGAGAGAGTTTAAGTATATTCGGAAGATAACTGGAAACAAAGCCAAGATTGAAGCATGCATAGCTGACGCAACATGCCTTCGGAAGATGGCAGATGCCGCGACAACCTACTGGACTAATGATGTTCCCACTATGCATAACCCGGTCTCTCGTTACAATGTCGACCAGCCCAAGAATGACCCCAAGCTCAAACTATTCCAATTTCCTAGTGCAAGGCCGATAAAGGACTAAAATACCGCTTGCCGAAGGAAGAGAAGGATTGCATAATGCTCTATATGCTTATGAACATGAAGGAAGTTGTCGATTTCATAAGGTAAAATGGTGAATATTTTACTTCTTGGTCTCGGTCTCAGTCTAATGCTTATTTTCTCCTCCTTAGTGAATTCACGGATGAACAGTGGTCGGGAACGACAGATCCCTCTCCCTTGGAGTTGGACATTCTACTTAAAGAGGGTGCTCCCGGAAATAAAAAATTTGTGTCCTGGTTCATGGAAAAAGTAATTTCTAACCTGTCTCTCTTACCCTTATTATTCTATGTAACTAATATAATGAACACAACAACTTTAAACTGTACTTGTAGGAAGCTAATCCCAATGTTGAGATGTCAGATGAGTTGAAATGTATTTCCTAGGGTTTTAACCATGACGTCATGAAGTATGAGAAGTATGATGTGAATGGGTTTCGCTTCCATATAGAGATGCACCAGAAGGGCCAACCGAATACAAAAACGGTAAATACAGGGGTCTTCACCAGAGGAGCCGATACCCTTGATTACTATCGAAGGTTAGAGAATGTATACGAGCTGACCTTCAATCGTACGAACGTACAACTCAATCTTGTTGTGTTCAAGTGCCACTGGTTCGACCCAAGGGGTGGACTGAGAAGTACCCCTTCCATTGGGTTAGTTGAAGTTAGGCCTTCAACCACCTATACTGGAGCCGACATCTTTGTTGTGGCTCACTAAGCTAACCAAGTTTATTATTTGCCCTATCCATGCTAGAAAGCGGAACTCAAGGGCTAGGAAGTCGTGTTCCAGGTATCGCCACATGGTAACCTACCGATTCCCTCCGAGGATGATTACAACAACATTAACCCTGTAACATACGAGAGAATTTTCTATCAAGAGCAAGAGGACTTCAGGCACTTTGAGTTAGAACCTGTGATCTTGAGGACCTCGAGAACGATGCAAAAACTCGAGGTGAGTCAGTGGTGGATCTACATGACATAAATATGCTCGAGAAGTTCCATACGGAGAATGACAATGATGATGAGCCTCCACCCTTTGATGAGGCTCCATCTTTCTACTCAAAAGATAGTGATAGTGAGAATGAGAATGGGAATGAGAATGATAGTGAGTATTTATTTTTCAATGCATTCTATTATGTCTTTGTGCTTTCTTGTTTTCTTAATGCATTCTATTATTTTTCAATGCATTTTACGCTTAGTGTCTATATTTTATTATGTCTTTGTGCTTAATTATTTTCTCTTACTCAATGCAGGTGATTGAACAATATGAGCAGCGGCAAGGCTAGTTCGTCGTCTTTGCTTAAGGCGCTGCAACATCGCAAGAAAAATGCTACACGGAGTGGGAGACAACCAACTCCCAATCCGCGTTACCCCGATCTTAGCGGTGCGGGAGGAGGACGAGGTCGAGGTCAAGGACGACGAGGTGGAATGGGAGGAGGAGTGGACTTTGACCCACCACCCTCCGCTTCTGGCGATGTGGCTCCTGAGTTGTTCCTTACGGAGGAGGGGGAGGGGCCGTCTAGAGACGAGGCGGAGGCGGAGTCTAGAGAGGAGGCGGAGGCGGCGTCTAGGGAGGAGGCGGACCCTACACGCGAGTTGGTGGTGCAGGTACCGCGGAAGAAATTGTGGAATCATGGGGAATCGAAAGTCCATGTCGAGAGGTTTGAGCCTAGGACCTAGGAGGCGAAAGCCCTTATTATTCCAGATGGCAATGAGTAAGTTTACTAATTTGGAATTTTAAACATGTAATTTCTTGTTGGTGATAAATAATTTGGCATGTGTACTAATGTTTGATTATTGTGTAGCAATTGGACATTTCCTGTCAGGAGGAAGCCCCGCCTTCCTAATAGCATGATTGGAGCTCTGATTAGGAAGTTCTGGCCAGGCTGGTACACTTCCCCGGAGGACGTCAGGAGGCTAGCCACTACTTGGGCGGACTACCAGGCTACCATTATCCCAAGCTTTCCGATAGCTGTTGATGCTATGATCACCAAGTTTTGGGTAAGACGTATTTCTCGAGTTTTTAAACATGTAATTTCATTCATAGTTGATGACCCCATCGTGCTAACTCATGACTCACAATTGTTTTTATGCATGATTGAAGTGCTTTTATCATGTGGATGAGGAGCAACAGGAGAAGGCGAATAGGACTTTGCTTGGGGCTTGTGTGAGGTTGACACCATAGGTGTGGTACAACCAAAAGGTCACGACCGCTAGTCACTTCTAGATTGAAAGGGGCGTGAGGGTCAAGAAGGAGGAGATTGTCGGTAAAAAATCTAATCCCGACTACTCGATGACTCTAGAAGAGTACATGTCGATGAGTAAAATGTCATGCGATTCTACATTGCTGCTAAGTTGCCATTGAATTATGTGGAGTTGAGTATTGCATTTTCAGGTTGTCCCCGAATGGGCCGAGCCGCATCGAGACGCATGGGAGGAGCTGGTTAGGACGAGGTGGCTAAGAGTAGACGAAGAGTTTGCAGCCTTGTCGAGGCGGAACATGGATAACCGAGGCGATGGTGGAACACACTACGCGGGAAACCGCAACTTTGACCGCTTCAAGGAGAAGATGGTATGTATACACATGGAACGCCCTGCATTTATTTCCCGTCATCTTGCTACTTGATACGCATACCATTTCTTTTCGTGATGCAGGTGGCCGAGACACTACCCGGGGAGGTGATTCATGACGTCGCCGTCTATGAGAAGATGCGGTCAAGAAGCCCGATCTCTCGAAGCCTCAGCCCTCGCTCCCCGTGTTCTTCGGCAATGCCCAGGAAGACTTGCAGAACTACAGCACGATGGTGAAGGCTCGTCACCCGCATGTGGATGACCCCATTAACACGGAGACCGATGAGGAGTCGTTGCTCTTGTCGTCGCACGGATTGGAGCATGGACGTCTCAAGATTCTTAATAAAAAGGTCAAGCCTACCCTCACCACGAGCTTCACGCGTCTCAAGGCTACCCACCCCGCCGATGGCCCGCCTATCCCGCCTCGTGGCCACCCTCGTCTCTCCACCTCCAGAGATGATGTAAGTTTCCTTATTTTCCCCATCTTTACGACTTTTGTTCATGCATGGTTAAGTGTTGACGAGATTCATTGTATTTGAAATTGTAGTCTGAATTTGAGGCAGCCTACGATGCCGCTCATGACGAATATGAGGTGATCTTTCAGCAGCATCAGGCGGCGAGTATGGTCTACACACAGTACGTAAATGTAAGTTTGAACCTTTACTTTTGCAAAATATACAAGTCCCAATTTCTCTAGTTTGGTGCTTTAGGGCCTGATATCTAAACTATCTTGTAGGCGGTGATTGTGGCTATGCAAGCGGGACAGAGTGTTAATTTAGGGCCCATACCTCCCATGTCGGGGCCGGGGCCATTCCTGCCATCGAGGGAAAGTTTCCATCGAACATACTACGGATCATCACCGGTAAGTTCTTTGCCAAACCACTGGTTACCGCTTTAATTTGCCTCGCAAATTGCTAACGTGTAGGGAACATGTAGGGGGTGGGATATTTCGAGAACGAGCACTTTGGTCATGCCTCGCCGGGTAGCCATCGGATGATCACACCCACCCACCCCGATGGTCCTTCGCCTGGTCGTTCTGCTGGTGGTGCTTCTCCGACAACTCCCTCGCCTGGTGGTTCTTCTGCTGCTTGTATTGCACGGCAACCTCGTCGGGTGTCGCCTATTCTCACCAGGGGAGATCAGGGGTTCACCTCGTCTCCTCCACAGTACCCGTCTCCTCCACAGTACCCGTCTCCTCCAGAGTAGTAGGGATGATGTCTATGGATGTCGGCTTGTATACATTAAGGATATGATGATGTTTGAATGATGTATGAATGATATGATGATACTTGAATGATGTGATCATGCTTGAATGATGTTAATAATTATTGCTATGAAATATTGATGCTTTGGATGAGTTAATTACTGCTATCAAATAATATTGCCATGAAATTAAACAGAAAATAAAAAAATCTGGGCTAGAACTACGCCGACGGCCAGCTCCATGCGTGTGACCAAATGGTCAGGCTACGCCGAGGGCCAGACCGTCGGCGTAGCTCCAGGCCTGGACGCTTTGTGGGCTGTACGCGTGGCACGCGTACGCCGAGGGGGATGTCGTCGGCGTAGCTCCGCGGCTGGGCGGCTCGGAGCTGACACGTGTCCAGCTACGTCGACGGCTTAGCCGTTGGCGTAGCGGCGCGCCGTTACCTCGTCATGCGACGGCATTGGGAGCTCTCCGCCGACGGTTGTGGCGAGGCTGTCGGCGTACGCTATGCCGAGGGCTTTTGAGCTACGCCGAGGGCCGCGTCGTCTCCGCCGAGGAGGCGCATCACCGAGGAGCTACGCCGAGGATTGCCGTCGGCGTAGCCTACGCCGAGGGTTTAGCAGGCTACGCCCACGGCTATCTGCCCTCAGGGTAGCTCTCGATTCTTGTAGTGGGCTAGTCATTTTATAGACTTTCAGTTTGCTATACACTGAACACTAATCATCGTCATAGACCTATATCATCTAATTATTATATTATTATTTTTAATAATATTTCATAACGTACAGAAAGTATATGAAAGCTGGAACTAACGAAATTGGAAAATATGCATATAGCTAATCCAAGAATATGGAGGATTCATATATATATATATATATATATATATATATATATATATATATATATATATATATATATATATATATATATAGGACATATTCATACTACACCCACACGTGTTTCACACTATATAGGCAGTATCTACCATAGAAGGTATGTACGCGTAGTATGAAGTATATAAAAATATTTGGACAGTATATATACTATTTTTTTGATAGTATGTAATTTTTATTCACATACTCCTTTTATACGTACAAATACGACGGTATTTTACATATATAGTTCAAACTATGGGTGCACTTACAATTTTTTCACCTAACTTGCTTGTAAGTATCTTAGATATAGTATATGAACATACTTAAATAGATAAAGTATTACAAATACTTCCGTAAGGTAGTATATGAGAGGTGGGTGTAGTTACACCCGGAAGTAAGAAGTATTTTTCCTATATATATATATCACGTTTATAAGGATATAACGGAAGCACTTCCTTGCAAAGGAAAAAAAAGAAGGTCTATAGGCTGAGCGTTTTGCCTCTTCGTACGGGAGACAAATAATTTATTTGCATCAATTTGAAGCTAAATATCAAATAGAGGGCGGCGCGCCTTCTGCTCATGCTAGTGTATGTCGTCGTCGGTAGGTGGTCCAATGACCTACTTGTAATTTTTATTACTTTTATAATTTTTTGTACTGCTGTTGATGATTATTAATAGATCGGTGGAATTTCGTAAAAAAAAGTAAGAATAGACAACGTGATTTATGTCTAAACCATATGATCTATTTATACTACTCCCTCTGATCCATATTAGTTGACACAGATTTGTCTAGATTCGAATGCATGTAGACTTATTTTAGTGCTAGATACATCCGAATCTAGACAAAACCAAGTCAACTAATTTGAGTCGGAGGGAGTAGTATTAACCGTTGAATTAAAACCATATGATCTATTCCACGTCTAAGACCATGTGTAGAATTTAAGACTCGTTTACTCATATTTCTAAATTGAAAAGCTATCCAAATTTAACTAACACTGTTTGGATGTAGGAAATTTTGTTCGGAATTGAATTGGACTAGAAATTTCAAATCCTAGATGAAAAGGAAATGACTCCATTTCCAATTTCATTGTTTGGATGTGCATAGAATTTACTGCTGAAATGAAAGAGTAGCATTAAATTCCAAATCCTGTTTGGATGTGCAAAAGATAGAATTGAATGTTTTGTTGAGTTTTGATAATATAAACCTATTTATATGTATACAAATAGTATGTGTGTATTAGATATTTATATAGTATTTTTCAAATATAATAATATTAAAAAAATTCAAATAAAGTCCAACGCCAATCATGTATTGATCTGAGCTCGACCAGCGCCAGTGAAAGAGTCATCCTCTTGTGTGTTTTTCTTAACTCGTTGTACTTTCAACCATAAATTGATTCAGTGTAGTGCTTCCTCACAAACCTGCGGCAATCAATCCCAGATTTTGAGATGCATGTGTCGATTAAAAATCATGCAGCGGGAACTCGTCTACACCGCGTAAAGACGCGAGCTGCAACAATCAATCCCCAATTATCTGCAATTTCAACAAATCAAACACATGAATATCAAATAAATTAGAAAGGGAAAGGAAGAAATAGAAGAGGGCTGGGACAGGCCCGGCTTGGGTAGAGACCAGGGAATGGTCGCTGTTCCTATTCGGGAATGGTCGATGTTCCTATTCGGCCGCCGGTTTCCTCCTATCGTCGTTCCCCTCCGGCCGCCGTTCCCCACCTGCCTCCGTCGCCTGCAGCTGATTAGGGTTTGGGGTGGGACACTGGAGGGGACATACGTTGTAGCAGCAGCCGGCTTGCTCTGAAGGGACGGGAATGGAGAGAGGGGCGGGAGTTGAGGGCGAGGAAGACTCACCGGAGCTGGGACCGCCGCCGCCTTGCTGCAGGTCACGCGCGCGCCCTGTGCAGTGCACTCACCTGACGCGAGCTCCTCTTCTGTTCGAGTAGAAACGAACCGGTAAGCAGGGTTGTTTCCGAGCATACTCGCGAGGCGAGATTACACGGAGCGCGGGCGGGCACGGAATTGGCTACACTTTCCAAGCCCCAATTCTATAGCCACCCACATAAGTGAATTTGGCCCAACCATTTCCAAAAGCTCAATTCTGAACCCCAATTCTGACATCCAAACACAGCGAAGGTTTATTCTTATTCGATATAGAATTTTATAAATTCAATACTAAAAATAATGATTTGGATTTTATTTGGAGTTCTGTGCATTTGACATGATTTCATAGTTGCTGAATTTTGCATTTTTTTGAATGCTACGCTTGTGTGAATGTTTTTATATAGTATTGTTTTATTTATGATAGATTTCACGAAGAGTGACGATGATATATATTATCAAAGATATATATATATATATATATAAGTGAGGATAAATCGTTAAGGATATATAAATCATCGAGGATAAAATATTAAGGAGTTAATATTGGGTTTCTTCTATCCAAAAAGAGGGAATAATAAGGAAGTCCAGTTCCACAACTGAATTGGGGAGAGGACCCGAAGGGGAGCTCGAGCCAGAAGCAGGCAGAGAGTTGAACTCAAAAGAGTGACTCGATGCCGAATCAGCAAGAGGAACTCAAAAGAGTGACTCGATAAGAATGTATGAGACGAATCCCTTTAGGGTGAGTCGAGACCAACAAAGAAGGGACCCCACGGAGTGCCACCCACGGAGTGCCACAGTGCCCGGGCACGCTGCTGGCGCCACCCGGATTGTACTCTTTTATGGAAGTGAATGACCAAATATACCGAAGGCTGCTTAGGCAAGTTATACCATCCTTCATGTCCATCACCTATGTTTTCAATAATGCATGCTTTTATTTATCAAATGGTAGTATGCATGTGTAGGTTGTAGTATTATTTTAACACAAATATATTTGCAAACTACACGCTTTGCAAACTTATAGTTATGATCCAGAATAGTTATAAACTTAGGTTTACCCCCCACACAAATATCGATTGATATCCTAGGTAAATTATTATTGTTTTGTGTAAAATATTATTGCTATGCTAATATGATTTGATGCAGGGTTTAAAGCAAAATAGTTTTCTAAATATTTGAGCTTGAGTTAAGAGCAAGTGTTTTACAAAATGTTTACAAAGAAAAACGAAAATAAAACTATTTTATCTGGGCAGAGTGGTATGATGAGAGCGTCTACAAGGGTTGCATCCAAGGAATGGCTCTGCAGACCCGGGAGTTAGTGGGGATCGCCGCCCAGGTTCAAAGAGATCTTCCATGTTTCAGTCGAAGGAGCTTCTAGTACAACCACATGCTATATAGACTCTGGCTTAGTTGATCATGGAGGGAAACCCTTGTATCGGTACCGCCATTGGAGAGGGGTCTTCAGATCATAGTAGCATGTGGATCGTGTACATGCATAGGAGGCTTCTATGGAAGACTTCATCACAATCCATGAACATAGTCTCAATAAAGAGATTGGATTGTGACATGTGGGGAAAGTGTACAACCTCTGCAGAGTGTATGATCTAATTGATTAGCCGTGCTCCCGGATATGGGCAATTTGAGCAACTGAAGATTGAAACCTCCGAAGGATCTCCTCTATTTTTAAAACCCTATGTATGTGAGATTCGGCGTACGTGAGATTTCAAAACCCTATGTCCGTGAGATTCGGCATAGGTGAACCCCTATAGCCGTGGATGCGGTATAGGTGGTGTTTTCAAACCCTATGATCATGGGAAATTGTTCATTGGTGGGATTTTGGGACACTTGGTAGGGTGCTAGGTGTTAGGTTGAGGGATGGCAACTTGGTGGATTCCTCATTTGCCACTTGACCCTATATTATTTTATCAAAGATTTTTAAAGTAGGATAAAGAAAGTTTTACCAACTTTTTACAAAATTGTCTTTACGCAAATAAACCATATGGCCTCCACATAAAGCCTTATGCATGTAGAAATAGGCATAGGTGGTGTAACTTGCCAATACATTCAATGTATTGACCAACTTTGTTGGCTGCAACGTGTCATGTTGCAGGGTGATCTGATGACGAGTGAGGGCAACTAGGATCGCGGGCCTATACTCAACAATCCCTATGGTGGTGATGGTGTCTAAGATTATCGATTATGTTTCCGCTGTAAAGTGAGCCAACCACTATGTGTTGTGCAATTTGTATTATGTAAACTCTGGATCTACCTATGCGTAATAAAATGACGTATGTTTATCTTGGTATTTCATTTTGTTATTGTGTGTGATAGCTTCGATCCAGGGATAGCACTATAAACACAGAGACTTCGAATCCTACTGATTCGGGTCGTTACAAAATAGTATCAGAGCATATGTTGAATGTAGGTTGTCACCCTAGTAAATGGAAACCATAGGGTTAACTATTTCCCCAAAGTTATTTCAAAAATACTCTTGTACCACTAATCGTCTCTAATCTCCTCACATACCCTTTAATCTGGGCCTCTTGCCCACCCTAATCTTCTTCCCTAGTTCCCAACAACCCTCCAAGAAAAAACAAGACCGAGTCCCCTAGAAAGAAAGAAATCTTTCTCAAGTTCTAAATGATTTTCAATCTCTTCTCTTTTCAAAGAAGGTAGTTGGACACCACCCTTTCCAACCTCCGAAGTCTCTTTTTTTTTGTCAAAACTACCTATTTCGAAAGGATAATGTTATTTGTGAAAGATTCTCATAATCTTAGCTATTCTTGTCCTATTTGATTTTAAAACTCTTCTCCATTAAAAAAATTCTTCAAGGGATGCAGCTCGAAGACGATGACCTGATCAGAAAGGACTGCATCACAAATCTTCAGAATGGCGAATGTACAAGTACAACAAACTTTCATGACCAAAGACTATGAATATTTTCAAGATGACCCATTAGAGCATCTTCACTCGTAACCCCAATACGGACTCCGGCGCGGCCCGTTTTCTGCCCGTATTGAGGGGCGCCGACGCGATGTTGCCAAATGGGGGGGGGGGGAGGGCGGCTAAGAAAATTTAATTTTTTTCAATTTAGGAGAAATTTAGAGAAACAGTTCAAAGTTCAACGAATAGTTTAAACTTAACAGAAATTTATAAAAAAACAAAAAAAACGCCATCTAATGGCGGTCACGGCTGATCCCGAGCCGACGGTACATCGCCGCGGCGTAGTCGAACATGGCGTCCTTATCGTCGTTGTCGCTGGACGGCTCGTCCTTCGGCGGTGGCAGGCGGCTGCACCCCTCGCCACTGGCCGCGTGGAAGGACCAGTCGCCCACTCATCGTCGTCGCTGTCGACGACGATGACGTGGCGCCCGGCGCGCTCGGCCTGCTCCCGCCGCCAGTCCTGCACGGACCAACTGGCGGCGAACTCGTCGGTGGCCGGCAGGACGTCGTTGAAGGATGCCTGCTCCAGCATCCTCTGACCCAGAAATTCTTCCGGGTCCTTGTCGTCCGCTAGCTAGAGCGCTCCCGCCTTGTACTCCGGCGGTGGCGTCCACTCCTTATTTGGCTCGGGCTTGGGCTTGTCCAAGCGGAGGCGGCGAGGGAGGCGCGCGGCGCCTGCGCGGTGGGCTCGCCAGCTCGTCCTTCACCGGCGGGAGCGCGAGGTAGCGCGGCGACGGCGAGGGGTACGACGAGTACCGTGCCGGGGACGTCGACGACCGCGAGGAGGAGGAGGACGTCGACGGCGCGCGGCGGGACGCCCAGCGGTTGCTGGCGATCGCGCGGGATGTGCGGCGGCATCACCAATGGCGGTTTTTGCCGTTGGCGATGTGGGCCAGTACCCAGGAGAGGGTCCGTCCCAGAGCGCTCCACCACCGCTTCCGGCCTTCGCTGTTGTAGTTGGCTGGCGGTGGGCCAACACCGGCGTAGACCTTGATGCGTTCCTCGCGCTGCCGCGCGAAGAACGCCGCACACGACTGGAGGTTGTCGGGATCCCACTGGGGGTCATTGCGCTCCGCGTCGGTGAGCACCCCCCAATAGTGCTCGTAGATGGCGGCCCTGCGGGCCGCGCCGGTGGGGATGGGCGGCACAGCGAGGCCGCCGCGGCTCAACGCCCACCCCGTCGGGAGCCGGAAAGCCGGCGGGACGGGGTAGCCGGCGCTCCACAGCGCCTGCGCCTCGTCGACGTGGAGCCAAAGGCGGCCAAACCCGTTGGCCGCCGCGCCTTCGTAGCCGTCGTAGCGCGCCATCGCAGAGAGAGAGGGAGAAGAGGACGATGTTTGAGGGAGATGGTGGAGCTCGCCGCCGAGGTAATGCGCGTGCGACGGCAATGGAAACCGCCGCGGTTTTTATACTGGGGGGGAGAGGGAGGCGAGCGGTGGTTATTAACGCCGCCCTGCCCCTTTGACGGGATGCGTCGGCTGCACCGCCCGCTGCCGTTTGCTGGGAAGGCTGCGGCGAGCAGCGCCATTAATCGGCGCTGATGGCGAGGAAGAACGGCTCTACGCGGCTGCCACGCGGGCCAGCTTTGACCGGGACGGTTTGGCGCGCACGCTCCCGCCTAATCTTCCCGCCACCCGCACTGCCACGCGTCCATCCGGCGCCCCCGCTCGCCTCCCTGTACATTTGGTTTGGCCTGGGGCCGCCGGATAAATAAGTGGACCGCGCCGGCGCCAAAAAAAAGGGGCGCGCGGCTGGGTTGAAATTTTGCGCCGGAGCCCCCCAAAACGCTATGGGGGGCCTTCGAGGCCCCCGAGTGGAGATGCTCGTAGGAACCTAAAACCTAATTCGCTAGTGATAAGTGCGACTATTTGTGTGATTTGTCAACTGTCATTTTTCTGGTTTTCTTGATAGTTGCAAATGAAATCTATTTTTTATAAAGCTGTTTGTAAGGGTATATTTGTAGTTCTCCCATATAGTCTATTCTTCCCCTTCCTAAGCCCTCGAGACCAAGAAGATGGAGATGAACCGATTAATGGCAAAGTTGGAGACACCCAGAAGATTTTGTCTGATCCAAGAAGACCTCATTTTTAAAGATGGTAGCATATGGAAGACAAGAAAGAGCATTAGACTCCCAGATGAATAACAAATGTCTGGTTATCAAGAGGATTTAAGGTTAGGTAAGTTAAGGTGTCATGCCACGAATCCAAAGAAGAGCTGATCCAATGCGGCAAGAGGATACATAGGAGGTATCTCACAAAGGCGCCTATGTAGAAGTATACACAAGCCATAGATTTTGAAGGATCAATAGATTAGATTTTATAGTGTCTTTGCAGATTGGATTAATGGGGTCAACACTGAACCTTGGTTCATGCACATGAAGACATTCTGCAAAAGTAAGGGGTGCGGGATGGATTAGCCCCCATACTGACTACTCTTATTATTCGCTTTTGTATTGCTGGATTTGTGAATCTTGAGTGCCTTAAAACTTAGCCGAGTTTCAGCGTGAACAAACCTGAACCATAGAATGGTATAGCAATCTACTTTTAGAAGTGGCATTTGTTGCCTACCGCAGGATATACGGTGAGGATGAACCTTAATCTTCTTTCAGGGGTCTGATTCAGATATCATTCCTTGTCCACCATGAGAGTTTCCATAGTTCATTAGGTGTTTAGGTGGAAACTTTCTACCATGAATTCGAAAGCTTACAAAGAATATTTTTAAGGGTGGTAGTACCCTAGAACTTGGATAGTTGATGGAAAAAATATGACAACCAAAGTTGAGTTAGGATAAAGTAAGCCGAAGGCATCGGACATGAAACACACTGAGGCATGCCAACATGATACTTCACCAAAGGTGCTTGGAAAGCCATCAATAATGAAGATAAGTTTTTAGTGAGATCGCGAATCCAAACCCATTTCTTTCTAGCCTTCTCGAATCTCGAGGACGGGATTCCTTTAAGGGTGGTAGTCTGTAACGTCCCAAAAATTTCTAAATTTTGGAATATTAAATAAAATAAATTATGAAATAAATATCGTGTGTTTCACTTTTACTTGGATGAATTTCTAAAGGATTTAAACTTTTGTGAACTATTTTAAACTTCTCTCAAACCTTGATTCAAAAATTCAAGAGCGGATAAATATGACTATCCATATTATAAATCTTGGTCTGAAAGAGTTTAAACAAATCCAACTTTGGTAATGCCTTTGAATATTTGACCAAACCATGTATACTTATTTAAGAGAGGGAATAATATGTCTTTCCCAATAATAATAAACATGTTGGAAAAATATTTCACTTTGGGATTTATTGAGTCTTGTGCATTTTTTGGGTTTTAATATATATAAGTTCATTTCCATATATTAAATAAAATAAAGGAGGAGGATAAAATGACTTCCTCAATATATTGTTTTGGAAATAATTTAGATATATTTTTTTTATACATTTTGGATCTGTACTAATTTTATGGGAACCCTAAAATCAATTTAGAGAATTCATAATTCCTATAAAGGATTTTAATAAAATGATTTTTGGACATGAGATACAAATTCCAGTATAGCTATTTTGATTTGCTCAATTCTTATGAATATTGTTCGATTAAATTTAAGCCTATATAAATAGGGCTACAACCAATAAAAAACGTTAAACAATCAATATTGGATAGCCCAACCATGGCCAGCTCTCTCTCCTTTCTCTATTTGTTTTTCCTACCTCTATTGGGCCGACTTTCTTGGCCCATCTGGTCCAGCGCAACTCAGCGGAGCCGAACCAAACCATCGATCTTCTTCCTCCTTGTTCACCTACACGTATAGGAACTCAAAACATCCATGGTTGTACCTCTTTTCCTCCCTCTCCCATCAATTCTAGTGGATCTCTTCACTCACGATAAACACGAAACTTGTTGGTAATGCAATGGACAATCCGTTCAGGCAATTAACTTCCCACTTCGCTGACTTAATTTATTCGAAACGACGCCGTGAACTAAATACTGCCGGATGGCATTCGTATGCCAATCTCCCTCCACAGCCTATATAAGGATGAACCAAAGAGAGCAACATCTTCCCTTCATCCCCCTACTTCGTTTTGCTTCCCAAAGTTTGTCCCCATATGCTCTGTAAAGCCCGTGCCGACCTTCGACGGTCGTCCTCGGCATCTCTGCCGCCCGCCGCTGCCGCAATCGAACATCTTCGCCCCGACCGCGGGGAGGAAGAGGTTGGGGGCTAACAATGTGGTCCGGTCGGCCGTGAATCCCTCTGGAAAGGCAGGAGGAAAGCGCGTGGAGGCTCTAGAGGCAGCGCCTCGTCCTCCTCTAGCTCTGATGGCCGGCCGGCGACAGAGCAAGCCAACTCGGGTAAAAGTGGCTTCCGCCGAGGCGGCGGACAACAAGAAGAGGAAGAAGGAGAATACAACGCTTCCGAAGGCTACACCAACCCCTCTGTCTTGCAATGCATCGCCCGCGAACCCTCCCTGAGGCCAAACCGCCCGTCCGACTTTCGTCAACATTGATGACCGCGAGGTGTTCGATGGAACGCCGACAAGGTACGATTTTTTTCTCCTCGGAGGTGGATTCGGTGATGTTTTTAGACACACGGTGATTTTTTTGTGATGGTTCGTAGTGTGGAGGAGGAGGCGGTGGGCGACTACATGATACAATTGGAGGGTAGCCATGCCGCCGGGATCGACGACCTCCACTTCGACGATGAAGAGGTTGAGGCCAGCGACAACAAGTGGTGGACGAGGAAGAGGTTGAGGTCGAGGTCACCGAGCAACAACAGGTGGAGGAGACACAAATGAGCACAAAGAAGACAAGATCCACCAACTATTGCGAGAAGCAGGACGTCGCATTGTGCTATGGTTGGATGAATGTGTCACTCGATGCATCGGTTGGCACCGACCAATCCAAAGAAAAGTTTTGTGCTCGTATCGAGAACTACTACAACAACACCGTCACCATTCCAATCACTCGCACACAATGCTCTCTCGGCCACTGGTGGGGCGCCATTCTATAGCAATGCAACCGTTGGTCCGGTTGTGTTGATCAAGTGAACTCTATGCATGTTTTATTTCGAATTATCTATACGTTTGAATTGCTTGTATGAACTCTAATTTGAGATGTATGGATGAATATGTGGAGTGCTAGAAAGAAATCGGATAAATTATTTTTACTCCTCGCTTTAGAGGAGTATTTTTACTCCTCTAAGTTTTATTCATCCGTTTACTTTCTAAACTTTAGGAGATCGGTTAGAGCAAATTGAATGACTCGCCAGCCATGCCTCCACCAGAACCACCAAGATAGTATGTCCAGCTAGCCACCCTCTGCCCCCATGCTGTGGCACAATACACCCTCCATTGTGTGAAGGTGAGAGAAATATATAACATTTGTTTTTCTTATACTCCCATCTGTTTTAAAATAGATGTCGCAAACTTTTCTAAATTTAAATATATCTAGACATTATTTAATATCTAGATTCATTTAAATTTAGGCAAACTTTTGATATCTATTTTGAGATAGAGGGAGTATTTTGTTTTAGAGAGATTGGCAAAGTAATCAATTTTAGATTTTTTATAGGACTTATTTGATTGTCGATAAACTGTGAATGTGCCTGAGTTTGTTTATCCGGATGACTCGGTGTATTTTTTGTGCACCCTAATGCATTAATTGTTTCATGCGATAAAAAATTAAATTATGACAATATTGTTCATAAAAAATCCCGTTCGTAAAGTATTTGTTGGAGAAAAATTCCATGTTTCCAGTGATAGTATGACATTGCAGCAACAGTTCGACACCCTCTCCTGCAAAGGGATTGGTTCCAGGATTCCAGCCGTAGTGCGTTCAAAGATCTTAAGTCCCCACGAGGTTTCCAGGCTCGTGCGACTTTTCAAAACATTTTTGCACTCTCTCTTAAAATAGACTTTCGCCCCGCTTTATAAATAAAACACACAAGTGAGACCGTTGTTGGGTCAGACAGCACAACGCCCAAAGGACCAACACGATATAGGGACCGAACAGGTAAGTCCAAATGAAAAACAAGAGGAAAGAAAAAAAAACAAAGCCGACATCGGTGGAGCGACGAACACAGAGAAGATTCGCAACCGTTGCGCCCACCGGAGAAGTACCACCACACCGCTAGCAATCCAAAGCGCAGCGTACCAAAGCAGCACCTCCAAGAAGAGGAGTGACGATGATGACACTGCTGCCCAGACTTGTAACATCCCAATTTCAGCAATCCTGATTAGTTGTCCATAATACAAAAATCAGGGGGAACAAAAACTTTTTCTTGTGTATTGAGGCAGTGCTTGCTTGTTGTTTGTCTGTGCTTATGCATCTGAATGTATAGCATAGGACATACTTCTTACCTCAACATCAGTTGACAAAAGCTATTTGACAAATTTGTCCTGGCTCAGTTTACATCTTCTCAAATGTTCTGGCATTTCAAAACCTGAGCCAAGATGCCTTTGCAAACCAAAACTATTTTAGTAGCTTCTATTGACCAAACTATGGAGAGCTACATAATAGAACCTCCTTATGTTTTCTAGATAGGACTTTCAACTACTCTTATCTTTAGGTTTTCCAAAACCTTTTTATGAAGCCTTTGAATCCTACTCTTGGTAGAAATACCAAGGACTCTCGCCTTACTCAACTCCAACTCTTCAAAATACCCATCTCTACCTCAATCTAGGCTTGATGGTATCCATAGAAGTAGAGTGTTTTGTCCGGAAGATGAATTGCCTTGATCTGCTGTCTGATTTGTTTGCTTAGGCGGTAGTTTGAGCTAATCTAGGAGCTCATCCACTAGGATCAAGATGTTTTAAGATCACAACACCCTAAGAAAGAATAGAAAGCTAGATCTAATCTCTATCCACTAGGTGATCATCCAAAACCCTTAACCAGATCAAATCTAAAGTGATCCATTCTAGAAGTTTCCAAATCATTGAAGACCAATATCAAGCATGGATCTATCATACTCAATATACCCTTCATCACCATCTACTTTATGATGATTTGGAACCTTGTATCCTCTCAAAAGCATCCCCCCTTTGTACTCTAGTCAAAATCCTGAAAACTGCCAAATTTGACCAAGTCTGGAAACTGTTTCAACATCACTTCTTTGAATGTCTCCCTTTCTCAACCCTTGTGCATTTTTGGAAATGCACTTGCACAATATTATATACCATCATAAGGACTACCAAGGCCCACTCTTGCCTTTGGCTATATCACCTTTTACCCACTTGTTCTTGATGGTTTTGCAGGCAAGAAAATAACATTTTCTGCAAATCTTATCAACTAGCCTACTTGGCCAGAAGCTCACACCTTCATCCTACCTTCTTTGGACCAACTATTTTCATGATTGTGTTCTAATCATAAAGGTCTACCAATACCTACTTCACTTGTTCCAAATGGATACTTGTGATTAAAAAACCCACAAGGTTTTGAAGGCTATCTAACAATATGTTATGGCACCCTTATTTTATTCAAAGATTGAAATCAATTCTTGAAGAACTCAAGCATGATAAAGCTCAAATTCTTGTACCTTCATAATCTACATCACTTGGTCTATCCATCCATATATCCCATGTTCCAAGGGGAGCTCTGAGCTCCAAGATCTATCAAGGTTTTGATGGTATGAAAGTAACATCACCCTAGATCCTTTCTTCCTTGTTTCTTACCAAAATAAACTTGGGTTCTCAAATCACAAGGTTGAAAATGCTATATACACCTTATGGATCTCATGACTATTATGGGCCAAAACCTATTAATCTCTTAACTTGGCAAAAACTCCAAAACTTAATCTATAAAAGAAAGTTTGATTTTCTCCAAAACACATCCCCATCTTTAGGCTCATCTGAAGTCTAATTATCATATCCCATCTTCCAACTTCAAAGGTAAATAGTTTTGAAGAGCTTTATTATTTATTTTTGCCCTTTTACTTAAATGGCAGAAATGGAATAATAATTGTTTTAAATACTTTTAATCCCTAATAAATCATGGGAAAATTTCTCAAAGTATGGATTCCTTTTTAGAACTATATAACATCAAAAACCACCCTTGTCCCATTCAAAAATATCAAACCATCTTCTAAAAATCATTTCAGCACTATTTGATTATTTGATATAAAAATGATCTAGAATATTCTAAAAAATCCCAATTAATTCATGGAGTTATATCTTGACCTTACCAAGCTACCACCACCATCACCCCATCTTTGCAAGATCAATTATTGAAGGATTGCTTCATGGGCATCAATATGGCCAAAATGGAGTTTAACCCTTTATTCAACTCCAAATCCCTTCGCAACCATCCTCCCCCATCTATTTGACAAACACAACACCTCTCACTCTCTCTGGTCGAATTACACTGTAGCATGTGGCCTACCCTGCCCTAGGTCCCTTAGATGAAGAGAGAAAGAACACTCTTTATTAAATCTTGCATTTAAAGCAGCAGTAGCACCACCCTCCCTCCCCACTCAGGTCTCGACCACTAGTGTCCCACATCATCTCTCCACCGCCCCCATCGCCCTATCTCCGGCCGGCACTCCCTCTCCTTCCCTCCCATGAACTAAGCCCACCGTGAGCCCTACCTCTAGAAACAAAAGGGCAGAGGCCACCCCAGCCACTCTACTTGCTCCCAGTACAGTCCACCATCTCCCTCTTATCTCCCCATAGCTCCAGATCCCCTCCCCTAGCCTTCCATAGCCATGGAGAAGGAGAAGACACCTTCTCGGGTTCCAAGCATGCAGGCAAGTTTGTAGGCCACCCCGACCACTACTCCCCTTCTCCTCTGCAGTTATGAGATCCCCACACTCCTCTCCCTCTAATCCACCTCTCCCTCCTTCCTAGGAATAGCCCCACGGGCGACACTGTCGAGCTTCGGCGAAGCTCACTTCGGACGTCTTCGCGCACGACCGCTCCAGGCGATGAACCCCCTCGTGCCGACCATCTCTGGACTCGCCGTTGCACGCCGCCTCTTCTCCGTAGATCCATGGCCGCCGCCGAGCCCCCGGTGAGCCTCCCTGCTCGTCCCTGTCGTTGCTAGGGTTTGCCCCTATTTCCACCCCGACCGGAGGAAGAAGATGGGATGAGGGCCATCGATTCCCACTAAATCGGATGGCCCAGGCGCCTCCTTACCCCTTCGCTCTCGCCCGGTCGCTGACAGGCGGGCCCCGCCCCGGTGGCCTTCAATTCCCCTTCCCGCTCAGCACTTTTCCTGCTAGGCCAGCCCAGTGCACCATGGGTTGGTCAGCTTCAGTTTCGGCCCGTGTCTTTTCTCCATTAATTCAATCTTTTTCCAATTACTACTTCTGATTAAATGGGACTGCTAGGATTAAATCCAAACAAAAATGGAAATCACCATATTTATCCCAGATCGAAATTTCTACAGGTTCTCATATGTTTTGTAAACCATTCGGAACCACTCCCTTGCCAAAATTAAATACTAGTATTTTCTGAGAATTAATACACCAAATAATGTCCATTTGCATAAATAAATTCCTCAGGTTTTTCCATAAATCCAAATGGAGTGAAACAAGTTTCATCTGGTATATATTCATTATACCTATTCATGGACCTTAGTCCCTTGACAAGTTGAGCTATATTTTTACTGTAGTAAAAATGATAAAAACAGTCCCAAACTGCATTTAGAAAAATCCCTAGGTCAATATACACTAGCTATTGAGTTCTTTACAACTATCAGTAATGTGGTAAATCAAGATCTATCAATACCCAGGAGTTAAAGAATTATTGACCTCGTGACGAATTTTAATTATTTAAACCCTTCTATCTAGGGTTATTTCAGTAGATAAATCCTAGCAGTAGTTTTACAATTCCCAAATTAGTGGTTCAAATTTCTACAGAAAGGCACTTATAGTACCTATCATGTGTACTTGGAATCATATCAAAATCTTCTATAGATTTTATCTGGTGAAAAAGACAATATAGGTACAGAATTGACTTTGGAAATTTCCTGAGGGCATTCTGTTAATGTTTTTGAAGTGATTCCAACTCTGAGTGGATAAATCCATCAAACTCTACTTAACCATCCAAGGAAATAATTTTTGGAGATCCAGAACCTTTCTGATGAATTATATCCTAAAACTAGAGTTTCTATCACTAGAAAAATCATTATAAATCACTAGAAATTGATAAATTAGTGAAACCACTTTTGTTGGTTTCATTTGATCAATAACTATCTAGTGATATCGTCTTTGCAGATTGAAATCATACAGAACATGACCTTGGTTTAAAAACCCTTAAGCAAGTATATTTGGCCTCCAAAATTCATTAAAGAAAACCCACATTTGCTCTTCAAGCATTCCCACTTGCTTAAAAATCCAACTACTCAAAACCTACTGAATTATAAACTTGTATTGTTCATTTCTTTCTGTATGTATTGATACTTGTATGCCTGTTTTTGATTGTGGCATTACTTGTTTGCATGTATACTCGATGACGGCGATAGTTGCGGTTGTAGTGACGACAAGAAGAAGTCTTTTATTATTGTTGGATTTGGTACTCTCGGGTGTTCTAAGAAGAAGTCCAGGAACATATTGCCATATTTCTGATCGCAGGCAAGCCACCTTCTTGCTCATAAGCCTTGTCTTACTGTTTTACTTATGCATGTTTTACCTACTTTTTATGAAACTGCATTCTTTTATACTATGATGATGTATATCTGGTAGTGGCTTGGCTCCTCCAATACCATTACACCCTTGTACTGATAAGTACAACCCCCTTGATGACACCAATTTCCCCCTAGTATGGTAGATGGTGTATAACACCATACCCCTTTGGAGACCCCGTTTTAGCCGAAGCAAAACGAGAGGATGGGAAGACCCCCGAAAAAGTTTCACAAAATGTTTATGGCAAAACCTTGGTGAGATTTGACCTACCAAGAGATGTTTGAGGAAATAAAAAGGATTTTTGTTTGACAAAATGATGAAGGAAAGATGGAGGAAAAAGGTTTACAAAAACGCACCCGGTTCTTTGTAGGTTTCCAGAACAATTAACCCGTGCAACCACATTACTCTGGAATGGGACAGGGCTAGGCTTGATGTTTGTTTACTCTGGTAACAACTGCCTACAACTACTACAGGGGATTTAAAAATCCTGGAGGGTGGGCCTTCTCCTGTAAAGGTCCATGTGAGACATCGACCTAGAGAAGGAACGAAGGGTCTACGGGCCTCCACGCGTTACTATGAACCCCTCATTGAAAGCGCACACTTTGTGAAGTGGAAAAAGTGCTCTGGTTGGCTTGGTAACTATATAGGGCGTCCCGGTGTTGAGGGGAAAATACTCATAGGGTAGGCACTTGTTGGGTCCGCAGCATAGAAAACAAAAAAATTCCTACGGTGTGAACTACACGCCAAGATCTATCTACTAGGTACAAAGCAAACGGGTGGACATACATCCATAGAGAACTTACCCTCGAAGACAACGAGCTTTGTTAATGAGTAGGAACTCGTGGTTGATGTAGTCGTACACTTGCCGATCTCAGGATCGTGAGGAAGTCCGAGCGCCGCAACTCAGCAGCGCATCCGCACTCGCACACACGTTCAAGCCACCGGACAACCTCCACCTCCTCGCTCCAGCGATCCAGCGGAAGCAGCAACTCCTTCTAGACGAAATGCCACCGGGAACATGTATCGCGCTAATCCGAGACCATGGGGGTATAATTCTAGAGGGGGAGAGAGATCCTTCACAAGGAGGTGTGTGGATGAAGGAGGGAATGGGTGGCCTTTTATAGGAGGAGGGGGGGTGCCCCCTCTCTCCATGGCCGGCGCATGGGGGGTGACCCCTCACCTCCCCCATTCATGTGGTGGTAACCCCTCCACATTAAAATGCCTCTTCACATTCCCTTTTAAAGTCTCCACTTTAAATGCATTAAGTTTCTCCAAATTTAATGCTCTCTCATTTAATAAAACTCTTTTATTAAATTTATTCAGAATTTTGTTAATTACTTTAATTAACAAACATTCACATATAGCCCCTTGCAATATTTCAATATCACATGCAGAACCACCTTCTGCAATTTCACCCGAAACAATTTCCGGTTTCTATTGAAACAATTCCTGCGCTTTGCAATTCTTTCGTCTGAAACATATGTGCTCCAAAATGGTGTCCGGTAACTCTTAAGTGTGCCACCCTACGGTTCACAAATAATGCAGACATGATCGAGACCCTTCTCCGATCAATAATCAGCAGCGGGACCTGGAGATCCGTACTGACTCCTACAGATTCAACGATGACTCCTGTGATCGTGAGAACCTTTAACGCTTGTAACTAAATCCCTTTGTCTCTCGATATATTACATGTCCGAGATTCGATCATCGGTATCTCCATACCTAGTTTGATCTCGTTACCGACATGCACTCTTTTCTCGTTCCCGTGATATAACATTCTAGTGATCACATCACTTGCTTGCAAGCTATCCTAATGTGATATCACCGAGAGGGCCCAGGGTATATCTATCCGTCATCTGGATTGACAAATTCCACTCTTGATCCATGAGCCTCAACATAACACCTTCGTAGCACTGAACCCATCTTTATAGTCACCCTGTTACGGTGTGACGTTTGATGTTATCAAGATACTCTTTCGGTGTTAGCAATTAACATGATCTCATGGTCTAAGGATAAAGATTACTTCGTATGATGTTATAGCAATATAAACACAATGACTTGATCGTAATGCTATACTTCGGATGAATGTTCATCACATCATTCCACCAATGGTGTGACCTTGTTATTAACAACATCCAATGTCCATGATCAGGAAACCTTGATCATCTTGTTAATCAACAAGCTAGTCTATAAGAGAGGCATGACTAGGAACCCTTTTTGTTTATTAAACACACATGTATTGATGTTTCCTATCAATACAATTATAGCATGTAAAATAAACATCTATCATATACAAAGAATACATAATAACAACTTTATTATTGCCTCTTAGGGCATATTTCCTTCAGTCTCCCACTTGCACTAGAGGTGATAATCTAGTTCACATAGTGATAAATCTAACACCCATGGAGTTCTGGTGTTGATCATGTTTTTGCCCTAGGGAGTACTTTAGTCAACGGATCTGCTACATTCAGGTCCGTGTGCACTTTACAAATCTTTATATCTCCATCCTTGACATGCTCGCGGATGGAGTGAAACTGGCGCTTAATATGCTTGGAATTCTTGTGAGACCTTGGTTCCTTGGCGTTGGCTATGGCTCCATTGTTGTCACAATAGATCACCATTGGGTCCAATGCACTGGGGGAACCACACCCAGTTCCGTTATGAACCCCTTCATCCAAACCGCTTCCTGCGCTGCTTCTGAAGCAGCAACATATTCCGCCTCCGTTGTTGATCCAGCCACCACAGGTTGTTTGGAGCTCCTCCAACTAACTGCTGCTCCGTTCAAGAGAAATACGTATCCGGATTGAGACTTAGAGTCATCCAGATCAGTGTCAAAGCTAGCATCGACATAACACTTAGCGACTAGCTCTTCTTCACCTCCATATACAAGAAACATATCCTTAGTTCTTCTCAAGTACTTAAGGATATTCTTGACCACTATCCAGTGTTCCGAACCTGGATCAGATTGGTACCTACTAGTCAAACTAATAGCATGTGCCACATCCGGTCTTGTACATAGCATGGCATACATTATAGAGCCTATGGCTGAGGCATAGGGGATCTTATCCATTATCTCTCTTTCTTCCGCCGTAGCCGGACTTTGAGTCTTACTCAATGTCTTGCCTTGCAACATAGGTAAGAACCCCTTCTTACTTCCGTCCATATTAAACTTCTTTAATATCTTATCAAGGTATGTACTCTGCGATAGCCCAATTAGGCATCTTGATCTATCTCTATAGATTTTAATGCCTAATATATGAAGCTTCACCAAGGTCCTTCATCGAAAATTTGCTGTTTAGATAACTTTTAACACTGTTTAAAAGATCTAAATCATTTCCAATCAATAATATGTCATCCACATATAATATCAGAAATGCCACATTGCTCCCACTCACTTTCTTGTAAATACAAGCCTCTCCATAAGTTTGGACAAATCCAAACTCTTTGATCACCTCATCAAAGCGGAGATTCCAACTTCGTGATGCTTGCTTCAGTCCATAGATGGATCGCTGAAGTTTGCACACCTTATTAGCATCCTTAGGATCGACAAAACCCTTAGATTGTATCATATACAACTCTTCTTCAATCTTACCATTGAGGAACGCAGTTTTGACATCCATCTGCCATATTTCATAATCGAAATATGCAGCAATTGCTAACATAATCCTAACCGACTTAAGCATCGCTACGGGAGAGAATGTCTCATCGTAGTCAACTCCTTGAATTTGTTGAAACCCCTTTGCGACAAGTCGAGCCTTATAGATGGTCACATTACCATCAGCATCAGTTTTTCTTTTGAAAATCCATTTATTCTCAACGGCCTTTCGGTCGTGAGGTAAGTCCACCAAGTTCCAAACTTGGTTCTCGTACATGGATTCCATCTCGGATTTCATGGCTTCTAGCCATTTGTTGGAATCCGGGCTCATCATCGCTTCTTCATATGTCGCAGGGTCATCCATTTCATCAATCATGAAATTCATAACAAGATTGCCGTACAGTTCAGGAGCTGCACGTGTCCTGCTTGACCTGCGAGGTTCGGTAGTGTCCTCTTTCGGAGTTTCATGATCAATATCATTAGCTCTTTCTTCATTAGGTGAAGTCAACTCCGAAACAACTTCTAGAGCTGCGCTACTCGCCATTTCATGAAGAGAAGGTTCAATAACCTCTTCGAGTTCTACCTTCCGACTACTCACACCTTTCGCAAGAAACTCCTTCTCAAGAAAGGATCCATTCTTGGCAACAAAGACCTTGCCCTCGGATCTGTGATAGAAGGTATACCCAATCGTTTCCTTAGGGTATCCTATGAAGACGCATTTTTCCGCTTTGGGTTCGAGTTTATCCGGTTGAAGTTTCTTCACATAAATATCGTATCTCCAAACTTTAAGAAATGACAGCTTAGGTTTGTTTCCAAACCATAATTCATACGGTGTCTTTTCAATAGATTTCATGGTGCCCTATTTAAAGTGAATGCAGCGGTTTCCAGTGCATAACCCCAAAATGACAGTGGCAAGTCAGTCAGAGACATCATAGATCGAACCGTATCCAATAAAGTACGATTACGACATTCTGACACACCATTACGTTGTGGTGTTCCGGCAGGCGTGAGTTGTGAAACTATTCCACAGTCTCTCATATGTGTGCTAAACTCGTAACTAAGATACTCTCCTCCACGGTCGGACTGCAGAAATTTGATCTTTCTGTTACGATGATTTTCCACTTCATTCTGAAATTCTTTGAACCTTTCAAAGGTTTCAGACTTATGTTTCATCAAATAGATATACCCGTATCTACTCAAATCATCCGTGAAAGTAACAAAATAACGATATCCACCTCGCGCCGACACACTCATTGGTCCACACACATCAGTATGTATGATTTCCAATAAATCTGTCGCCCGTTCCATTGAACCGGAAAACGGCGTTCTAGTCATCTTGCCCATAAGGCATGGCTCACATGTATCAAATGATTCAAAATCAAGTGATTCCAAAAGTCCATCAGAATGGAGTTTCTTCATGCGTTTAACGCCAATATGACCTAGACGGCAGTGCCACATATATGTAGATATATCATTATCAAGTTTAATCCTTTTAGCATCAACATTATGAATATGCGTAATATTACTATCGAGATCCAACAGAAATAAACCATTCAACACAGGTGCATGACCATAAAAGATATTATTCATATAAATCGAACAACCATTGTTTTCAGACTTAAACGAATAACCACTTTGCATCAAACACGATCCGGATACAATGTTCATGCTCAGTGCAGGCACCAAATAACAATTATTCAGGTTTATAACTAATCCCGACGGCATATGGAGAGGCAGCGTTCCGACGGCGATCACATCAACTCTTGATCCATTGCCAACCCGCATCGTGACCTCATCCCTTGCTAGTTGTCGCTTGTTCCGCAGCCCCTGAACCGAGTTACATATATTAGCAACCGATCCCGTATCAAATACCCAGGTGCTACTGCGAGTACTAGTCAAGTACACATAAATAACATGTATATCACATATACCTTTGTTTTCCTTGCCGGCCTTCTTGTCCGCCAAATACGTGGGGAAGTTGCGCTTCCAATGGCCAGTCCCCTTGCAATAGTAGCACTCGGTGTCAGACTTAGGGCCAGCTCGGGGTTTCTTTTCAGGCGCGGCAACAGATTTGCTGCCCTTCTTTCCCTTCTGCTTGCCTTTCTTGTCCTTCTTGAAACCGGTGGTCTTATTGATCATCAACACTTGATGTTCTTTCCTAATCTCCACTTCTGCAGTCTTAAGCATTGACAGAAGCTCGGGAAGAGACTTCTTCATGCCCTGCATATTATAGTTCATCACGAAGCTCTTGTGGCTAGGTAGTAGAGATTGGAGAACATGATGTATGCCTAAGTCAATGGGAATCGTTATTCCCAAGGACACAAGCTTATCGGTGTACCTAGACATTTTGAGTACGTGCTCACTAACGGAGCTGTTTTCCTCCATCATGCAGCTAAAGAACTTTTCTGTAGCATTATAACTCTCTACGGCAGCATGTGTATCGAAAATCATTTTCCATTCTCCCATGGTATCAAAGGCATTGCCATTTTTGAAACGTTTTCGAAGTTCTGGCTCTAGCCCATACAATATGCCGCAATGAACTAAGTTGTGGTCCTCCTAACGAGTCACATAGACATTCTTTTCCTCTTCAGGGGAATCAGGAGCTGGTGGGGGGCCTAGCGGCGCATCTAGCACATATTGCTTTTGTGCAGCAGTGAGGAGAATCCTCAAATTCATAGCCCAGTTGGTGAAGTTGCTACCATTCGCAGCAAGTTTCTCTTTCTCCGTGAACACATTGAAATTAAAAGCAGGTGGTGCCATCTACAACAGAATTTGTAAAGTATATTTAGACTAAGTTTATGATAGATTGATTTCAACTAATCCAAATTACTAATGAACTCCCACTCAAAAACGACATCCCTCGTGTCCTTTTGGTGATTACATGAACCAAATCCACTACACCAAGTCCGATCATCACGTGAGTCGGTGTAGCTTCAAAGGCGAGCATCTATATGGGCATCATATCAACTATATGACTCATGCTTAACCTTTCGGTCCGTGTTCCAAGGCCATGTCTGTACATGCTAGGCTCGTCAAGTAAGAACCTTAGTATTTGCTTGTGTAAAACTGTCTTACACCCATTGTATGAAAGCATAGAGTCGAGAACACCCGATCATCACGTGATGCCTCAAAACACGATCCACAAAACGGTGCATCCTTAAGGAAGAACACATTTTATCTTGATATCTAAATGAGGGATCATCTTATAATGCTACCAAAAGCGCCAAACTAGCAATATAAGATGCTAATGTGTGAAGTGAGGTGATATGGTCCATGCATTTGATCACTATCATTTGCATCGTGGTATGATCTTTATCATTCCTTTGTGTGTAAGGCCAAGGTCTATGGAACTTACACGTTAAGTGAGTTGTAAGAGTATCTATCATACATCTACTTACAACAATACCATATCAAAACACTAGCCCAGCAATGATCTAAAACTAGACGCCTCTAATTTATCAATTGCAAGTTTTACGTGGCTTAGGGCTTTCGGAGATAGAACCGGTCTAACCTACAAACATGAACCACAACGAGGATAACCAAGTTATTAGCAACTCGTTGTAAATCAGATATTGACTATAGTAGGAGAGACAGACACCCGCTAACAACTTATGCAAAACTAGTTGCATGTCAGTCGTGGAACCGGTCTCATGTACGATGACATGTAAGGTTGGTCCGGGCCGCTTCATCCCACTATGCCACCAATATACAAAGTACATAGAAGATGCAATAACATGATCATCATCGCCCACATATAAACACATGTGTACTACCCGTGCAAAGCACCTACGCATAGATCAGGCTCTGATACCACTGTTGGGTCCGCAGCATAGAAAACAAAAAAATTCCTATGATGAGAACTATACGCCAAGATCTATCTACTAGATACAGAGCAACGGGTGGACATACATCCATGGAGAACTTACCCTCTAAGACAACGAGCTTTGTTAACGAGTAGGAACTCGTGGTTGATGTAGTCGTACACTTGTCGATCTCAAGATCGTGAGGATGTCCGAGCGCCGCAACTCAGCAGCGCATCCACACTCGCACACACGTTCAAGCCTCCGGAAAACCTCCACCTCCTCGCTCCAGCGATCCAGCAGAAGCAGCAACTCCTTCCAGACGAAATGCCACCGGGAACATGTATCTCGCTAATCCGAGACCATGGGGGAATAATTCTAGAGGGGGAGAGAGATCCTTCACAAGGAGGTGTGAGGATGAAGGAGGGAATGGGTGGCCTTTTATAGGAGGAGGGGGGGGTGCCTCCTCTCTCCATGGCTGGTGCATGGGGGGGTGACCGCTCACCTCCCCCATTCATGTGGTGGTAACCTCTCCACATTAAAATGCCTCTTCACATTCCCTTTTAAAGTCTCCACTTTAAATGCATTAAATTTCTCCAAATTTAATGCTCTCTCATTTAATAAAACTCTTTTTATTAAATTTATTCAGAATTTTGTTAATTACTTTAATTAACAAACATTCACATATAGCCCCTTGCAATATTTCAATATCACATGCAGAACCACTTTCTGCAATTTCACCCGAAACAATTTCCGGTTTGTATTGAAACAATTCCTGCGCTTTGCAATTCTTTCGGCTGAAACATATGTGCTCCAAAATGGTGTCCAGTAACTCTTAAGTGTGCCACCCTACGGTTCGCGAATAATGCAGACATGATCGAGACCCTTCTCCGATCAATAATCAGCAGCGGGACCTGGAGATCCGTACTGACTCCTACACATTCAACGATGACTCCTGTGATCGTGAGAACATTTAACGCTTGTAACTAAATCCCTTTGTCTCTCGATATATTACATGTCCGATATTCGATCATCGGTATCTCCATACCTAGTTTGATCTCGTTACCGACATGCACTCTTTTCTTGTTCCCGTGATATAACATTCTAGTGATCACATCACTTGCTTGCAAGCTATCCTAATGTGATATCACCGAGAGGGCCCAGAGTATATCTATCCGTCATCTGGATTGACAAATTCCACTCTTGATCCATGAGCCTCAACATAACACCTTCGTAGTACTGAACCCATCTTTATAGTCACCCTGTTACGGTGTGACGTTTGATGTTATCAAGATACTCTTCCGGTGTTAGCAATTAACATGATCTCATGGTCTAAGGATAAAGATTACTTCGTATGATGTTATAGCAATATAAACATAATGACTTGATCGTAATGCTATATTTCGGATGAATGTTCATCACATCATTTCACAAATGCTGTGACCTTGTTATTAACAACATCCAATGTCCATGATCAGGAAACCTTGATCATCTTGTTAATCAACAAGCTAGTCTATAAGAGAGGCATAACTAGGAACCCTTTTTGTTTATTAAACACACATGTATTGATGTTTCCTATCAATACAATTATAGCATGCAAAATAAACATCTATCATATACAAGGAATACATAATAACAACTTTATTATTGCCTCTCAGGGCATATTTCCTTCAGCCGCGTACCGGGGCAACGCCCTCATCCACGCGGGAAGCTGGCGGTGACGCTCTGCGATGACGCACTCCATCTCGTATCCGCGGGGATTGAGGAGCAGAGCCACCAGCACACCCGTCTCGCTGATGCGAAATCCGGCAGGCACGATCACGCGCGGCGGCGCGAGGATGCCGTAGTACACAAACATCGCCGCCTCGTAGTGGTTGAGCGTGGGCACCTCCATGGCGGCACGGTGGAGATTGGAGAGGGAGGGGAGGCAAGATGACGGCACGGTGGAGAGGTGATGGCTAAAGGGGTGGGGCGTGGAGATGGACTACAGAGAGGCCGAGGCGATGGTGAAAGCGAGCGTTGTGGCCTCATATTTATACACGGGACGACGAAGCGACGGTGGGCATTGGTCCCGGTTATTGCCATGAACCGGGACCAAAGCCCCTTCCGCGCGACACGTGGCGGCCTAGCAGCGCCCCCCCACCCAGGTCATTGGTCCCGGGTCGTGCCATTAACCAGGACCAATGACCTAGGTGGGGTGCGAGCTGCTGGGCGGCCACGTGTCGGGCGGGAAGGGCTTTGGTCCCGGTTCGTGGCAATAACCGGGACCAAAAACCCTCCCCTGGCTATATATAAGCCCAGCCCTTTGCCCACCAAATTTTGCTAGATTGTGTGTGAGGTGTGGGTGCTAGCTTTTTTTTTCTTTGATTGCACACAAGGTGTTCGACGAAATGTCCGAGCCACACTTTAGTTTGCACAACACAATATCCTCGGCTGAGGTTAGCAACCTTATCTTCTTTATCTGTAACTGATACAAAAATATTGCATGTGTCCATGTAGGGTGGTCATTTTACTATTCACGATGTTATTGTAATGGTTAATTATTATGATGCAGATCGATGCACATATGCGATGGATGTATGACGACCGACGCCATTCCGATTTTATTGCAGGCCTGCATAAATTTATCGATTTGGCTAAGGCAAACAAAGTGGATCATTTTATGCCTTGTCCCTGCGTCGACTGTCGGAACGTGGCGGAGCACTCTGCCCCGAGAATCCTTCAAAGCCATCTGCTTCAGAGAGGTTTCATTCCCGGATATTATTGTTGGGCCATGCACGGAGAAAGAGGGGTTAGGCTAGAAGAAAATGAAGAAGAGGAGGATGTTGACAACTATCCTATGTCCCCTGAAGAATACGGTGATACTTCAATGGAAGACAATGAAGAATAGGGAGGCGGCAATGAAGAAGAACAACAGGCATCAGATGAGCCTGCTGATGGTCTTGGTCGGGTCATTTCTGATGCAAAGCAACAATGTGATACAGAAAGGGAGAAGCTTAAGTTGGAGTCCATGCAAAAGGAGAAGCTTAAGTTGGAGCCGAAGCTTCCAAAGGATAACGAGCAAAGGGAGAAGCTTAAGTTGGAGCCGAAGCTTCCAAAGGATAACGAGCTGCCCGAGACAACATACGAAGCAAAGAAGACTATCTGCCCTCTAGGATTAGATGTGGAGAAGATACATGCATCAATTAATGACTGCATCCTATACCGCGGTGATAAGTACGAGAATATGGATAAATGCCCGGTATGCACTGCATGTCGATACAAGATCAGACAAGATGACCCTGGTGATGTTGAGGGCGATGACGAGCCCTCCAGGAAGAGGGTTCCTGCTAAGGTTATGTGGTATGCTCCTATAATACCACGGTTGAAACGTCTGTTCAGAAATAAAGAGCATGCTAGGTTGTTGCGATGGCACAAAGAAGAGCGTAAGAAAGACGGGAAACTGAGACACCCCGCCGATGGGTCGCAGTGGAGAAACATCGAGAGAAAGTACTCGAACTTTGCAGGTGACGCGAGGAACTTATGGTTTGGTCTAAGTACAGATGGCATGAATCCTTTTGGGGAGCAGAGCTGTAGTCATAGCACCTGGCCAGCAACTCTCTGTATCTACAAGCTTCCTCCTTGGTTGTGCATGAAGCGGAAGTTCATTATGATGCCAGTGCTCATCCAAGGACCGAAGCAACCCGACAACGACATTGATGCGTACCTAAGGCCATTAGTCGATGAACTTTTGCAGTTGTGGGCAGAACCAGGTGTAAAGGTGTGGGATGAGCACAAATAGGAGCCATTTGACCTACGAGCATTGTTGTTCATAACCATCAATGATTGGCCTGCTCTTAGTAACATTTTAGGACAGTCAAACAAGGGATACAATGCATGCACACACTTTTTAGATAAGACTAAAGGTACATATTTGGATAAATGTAAGAAGGTTGTGTACCTGGGATGTCGTAAATTTCTTCCGACCAATCATCAAGTAAGAAAGAAAGGCAAGCATTTCAACGGTGAGGCAGATTACCGGAAGAAGCCTAAGCTCCCTAAAGGTGCTGATGTATTTGGTATGGTGAAGGACCTAGAAGTAATCTTTGGAAAGGGTCCTGGCGGTCAATCTGTTCCGAAAGACCCCATTACCGGACATACGGCCATGTGGAAAAAGAAATCTATATTTTGGGAGCTTGAGTATTGGAAAGACCTAGAGGTCCATTCTTCAATCGACGTGATGCACGTGACGAAAAATCTTTGCGTGAACCTGCTAGGCTTCTTGGGCGTGTATGGGAAGACAAAATATACACCAGAAGCACGGGAGGACTAGCAACGTATCAAAGACCCATACAACAAGCATACTGATAAAGGATGTGGATACTTAAGCAGCTATGCTCTTACCAAAGCAGAGAAGGAAATCTTTTTTGAAGTCCTTTACAGTATCAAGGTCCCGGCTGACTTCTCGTCAAATATAAAGGGAATAATAAAAATGGCAAAGAAAAAATTTCAGAACCCGAAGTCTCATGATTGACACGTGATTATGACACAGTTGCTTCCGGTTGCATTGAGGGGGCTTCTACCGGAAAATGTTCGATTAGCCATTGTGAAGCTATGTGCATTCCTCAATGCAATATCTCAGAAGGTAATCGATCAAGAAAGTCTGGAAAGGCTATAGAAGGATGTGGTCCAATGTCTTGTCAGTTTTGAGTTGGTGTTCCCCCCGTCCTTCTTCAATATTATGGCGTATCTCTTAGTTCACCTAGTCGAAGAGATTTCCATTCTTAGTCCTGTCTTTCTGCACAATATGTTCCCCTTCGAGAGGTTCATGGGAGTCTTAAAGAAATATGTTTGTAACCGTGCTAGGCCAAAAGGAAGCATCTCCAAGGGCTATGGAACAGAGGAGGTCATTGGGTTCTGTGTAGACTTTCTTCCAGACCTTAAGCCGATTGGTGTTCCTGAATCACGGTATGAGGAGAGACTGAGTGGAAAAGGCATGATAGGAAAGAAAGCAATGATATTTAGGGACGGACATTCTTTGAATCAAGCACACTACATAGTTCTCCAAAGTTCTACCTTCGTGGCTCCGTATATCGAGGAACACATGAATGTTGTACGCTCCAAGTTCCCGGGGAAGGATGACTACTGGATTAAAGAAAATCACATGGAGACTTTCGGCACTTGGTTGCAATTACATCTCATGAATGACACCACTATTGGAGATCAGCTCTACTTGTTGGCCGCGACACCATCTGCGGCTGTATTGACTTTCCAAGGGTATGAGATAAATGGAAATACATTTTACACGATTGCCCAAGATAAAAAGAGCACCAACCAAAATAGTGGTGTCCGCTTTGATGCAACATGCGAGAATGGGAAAAAGGACACATACTATGGTTACATAGAGGAGATATGGGAACTTGACTATGGACCTACTTTTAAGGTCCCTTTGTTTCGGTGCAGTTGGGTCAACATGAATGGAGAAGGGGTAAAGGTAGACCAGCTATATGGAATGACAATAGTAGATCTCAAGAATCTTGGTTACAGAGACGAACCATTCGTCCTAGCCAATGATGTGGCTCAGGTTTTTTATGTGAAGGACATGTCCTCTAGACCGAAAAAATAAGGAAACGAATACATTAGACGACGAGCCCAGGCGTCACATAGTTCTTTCAGGGAAAAGAAACATCACGGGAGTCGAGGACAAGATAGGCATGTCAGTAGATTATGATAAGTTTGATGAAATTCCGCCCTTCACCATGAAAACTGACCCAAGCATCCCATTAAGCAAAGAAGATGCTCCATGGTTACGGCCTAAGAAGCGATCATAGGCAAGGGATCGACATATGCGACGAAGGATTCATATCCTAAACCCTAAACCCTATGTAAATCTATGTAATGTATGGAAACTTTATGTGATGTACGGAAACTTTATGTGATGTATCGAAACTTTATGTAATGGAGTCTTTCACGAGCTTGGAGGGAAAATTTTCCGAGGTGGAGCTTCCGAAGATGCCGTAGGGCGTGTGCACTAATGACATCTTCGAGAAGCTCCGCCATGGGAGATTTCCCAACCCTTTCCCCAACACTGTTAGAGGAGATGGAGTCTTTCACGGGCTTGTAGGGAAATTTTTCCGAAGCGGATCTTCCGAAGATGCCATAGGGCGTGTGCACCAACGACATCTTCGAGAAGCTCTGCCACGGGAGATTTCTCAACTCTTTCCCCAACACTGTTAGAGGAGATGGAGTCTTTCACGGGCTTGCAGGGAAATTTTTTCGAGGCGGAGCTTCCGAAGATGCCATAGGGCGTGTGCACCAACCACATCTTCGAGAAGATCTTCCATGGGAGATTTCCCAACCCTCCATCCATGGGGATGAAACTCTCTCTACCTATGTTGGCTTGTTGAGCTGCTTGCCATGGCGTATCGATGGTCCTTTTATAGGCACGACACCGCTTCTACTTTGTCTTGTTCCTCCGATAGGGCGTCGTGCGCTACATGCTTTATCTCATCGAGCAGTGCGTCCACCCACACGTCCTTATCCCGCCGACAGCTTTAGTCTCGGTTGCACCCACTAGCCGGGACTAAAGGTTACCCACGCGTCCTTGTCCCACCGACAGCTTTAGTCTCGGTTGCACCCACCAGCCGGGACTAAAGGTTACCCACGCGTCCTTATCCCACTGACAGCTTTAGTCTCGGTTGCACCCACCAGCCGGGACTAAAGGTTACCCACACGTCCTTATCCCACTGGCAGCTTTAGTCTCGGTTGCACCCACCAGCCGGGACTAAAGCTTTAGTCTCGGTTGCGCCCACGCACGAAAAATCAAAATTGGCTTTTTCGTGCATGGAAAGGGAAAACTTCCTCCTGCAACATCGTAAGCCATCCCAAGATGCACATGTGTGCACAATATGGGCACATTATCACAAACTATGCCTTGATTCTAGCCATAACATTGGCGGTTTGACCTAAATGCCATGAAACCTCGAACATGATAGGTCATTTTGTGAAGGATTTTTTTATGATGTTTGCAATTTTTCAAGTTCAATATTTTTCCTTGCAACTGTGACACATAATATGACACCACCCGAAGGTTTCACATTGTTTGTATCATTTTTGAATTTCTTATGCCCGTTTCAAACTATATTCAAAACGGCGGGCATGAAGCTTCTTGGCCCGGGGCTGAGCCTCGCTGAACTTGAAGTGGATCTCTGATGAAATAGCATGTTGTGAACCTATAAATGATTTTTTTTAAAATTTACAAGCATTATATCATGTACTTGTAGTTCAAATCTTGGCAACCTCCTACCGATTCGGCAGGAATTTGTCTTTTTCATGAGGGATGGACAGAAAGGTTCCAGATACACTGGTCGGGAAATTGTCCATATAAGGTGGTCTAGTATTTTTGAAAAATGGGTTGGTACCAATGCCAAACTTTAATTTGGTGGTTGCTTCACAGAACACCCCGATTTCGGCACCTCAAAAATGGAAATTGGCTTTTTCGTGCGTCGAAAAGGAAAACTTCCTCCTGCAACATCGTAAGCCATCCCAAGATGCACATGTGTGCACAATATGGGCACATTATCACAAACTATGCCCTGATTCTAGCCATAACATTGGTGGTTTGACCTAAATGCCATGAAACCTCGAACATGATAAGTCATTTTGTGAAGGATTTTTTATGATGTTTGCAATTTTTTGAGTTCAATATTTTTCCTTGCAACTGTGACACATAATATGACACCATGCGAAGGTTTCAGATTGTTTGGATCATTTTTGAATTTCTTATGCCCGTTTTAAACTATATTCAAAACGACGGGCATGAAGCTTCTTGGCCCGGGGCTGAGCCTCGCTGAACTTGAAGTGGATCTCTGATGAAATAGCATGTTGTACACCTATAAATGATTTTTTTTAAAATTTACAAGCATTATATCATGTACTTGTAGTTCAAATCTTGGCAACCTCCTACCGATTCGGCAGGAATTTGTCTTTTTCATGAGGGATGGACAGAAAGGTTCCAGATACACCGGTCGGGAAATTGTCCATATAAGGTGGTCTAGTATTTTTGAAAAATGGGTTGGTACCAATGCCAAACTTTAATTTGGTGGTTGCTTCATAGAACACCCCGACTTCAGCACCTCAAAAATGGAAATTGGCTTTTTCGTGTGTCGAAAAGGAAAACTTCCTCCTGCAACATCGTAAGCCATCCCAAGATGCACATGTGTGCACAATATGGGCACATTATCACAAACTATGCCCTGATTCTAGCCATAACATTGGTGGTTTGACCTAAATGCCATGAAACCTCGAACATGATAGGTCATTTTGTGAAGGATTTTTTATGATGTTTGCAACTTTTCGAGTTCAATATTTTTCCTTGCAACTATGACACATAATATGACACCACGCGAAGGTTTCACATTGTTTGGATCTTTTTTGAATTTCTTATGCCCGTTTCAAACTATATTCAAAACGACGGGCATGAAGCTTCTTGGCCTGGGGCTGAGCCTCGCTGAACTTGAAGTGGATCTCTGATGAAATAGCATGTTGTGAACCTATAAATGATTTTTTTTAAAATTTACAAGCATTATATCATGTACTTGTAGTTCAAATCTTGGCAACCTCCTACCGATTCGGCAGGAATTTGTCTTTTTCATGAGGGATGGACAGAAAGGTTCCAGATACACTGGTCGGGAAATTGTCCATATAAGGTGGTCTAGTATTTTTGAAAAATGGGTTGGTACCAATGCCAAACTTTAATTTGGTGGTTGCTTCACAGAACACCCCGATTTCGGCACCTCAAAAATGGAAATTGGCTTTTTCATGCGTCGAAAAGGAAAACTTCCTCCTGCAACATCGTAAGCCATCCCAAGATGCACATGTGTGCACAATATGGGCACATTATCACAAACTATGCCCTGATTCTAGCCATAACATTGGTGGTTTGACCTAAATTCCATGAAACCTCGAACATGATAAGTCATTTTGTGAAGGATTTTTTATGATGTTTGCAATTTTTTGAGTTCAATATTTTTCCTTGCAACTGTGACACATAATATGACACCACGCGAAGGTTTCACATTGTTTGGATCATTTTTGAATTTCTTATGCCCGTTTTAAACTATATTCAAAACGACGGGCATGAAGCTTCTTGGCCCGGGGCTGAGCCTCGCTGAACTTGAAGTGGATCTCTGATGAAATAGCATGTTGTACACCTATAAATGATTTTTTTTAAAATTTACAAGCATTATATCATGTACTTGTAGTTCAAATCTTGGCAACCTCCTACCGATTCGGCAGGAATTTGTCTTTTTCATGAGGGATGGACAGAAAGGTTCCAGATACATCGGTCGGGAAATTTTCCATATAAGGTGGTCTAGTATTTTTGAAAAATGGGTTGGTACCAATGCCAAACTTTAATTTGGTGGTTGCTTCATAGAACACCCCGACTTCAGCACCTCAAAAATGGAAATTGGCTTTTTCGTGTGTCGAAAAGGAAAACTTCCTCCTGCAACATCGTAAGCCATCCCAAGATGCACATGTGTGCACAATATGGGCACATTATCACAAACTATGCCCTGATTCTAGCCATAACATTGGTGGTTTGACCTAAATGCCATGAAACCTCGAACATGATAGGTTATTTTGTGAAGGATTTTTTATGATGTTTGCAACTTTTCGAGTTCAATATTTTTCCTTGCAACTGTGACACATAATATGACACCACGCGAAGGTTTCACATTGTTTGGATCTTTTTTGAATTTCTTATGCCCGTTTCAAACTATATTCAAAACGACGGGCATGAAGCTTCTTGGCCTGGGGCTGAGCCTCGCTGAACTTGAAGTGGATCTCTGATGAAATAGCATGTTGTGAACCTATAAATGATTTTTTTTAAAATTTACAAGCATTATATCATGTACTTGTAGTTCAAATCTTGGCAACCTCCTACCGATTCGGCAGGAATTTGTCTTTTTCATGAGGGATGGACAGAAAGGTTCCAGATACACTGGTCGGGAAATTGTCCATATAAGGTGGTCTAGTCTTTTTGAAAAATGGGTTGGTACCAATGCCAAACTTTAATTTGGTGGTTGCTTCACAGAACACCCCGATTTCGGCACCTCAAAAATGGAAATTGGCTTTTTCATGCGTCGAAAAGGAAAACTTCCTCCTGCAACATCGTAAGCCATCCCAAGATGCACATGTGTGCACAATATGGGCACATTATCACAAACTATGCCCTGATTCTAGCCATAACATTGGTGGTTTGACCTAAATGCCATGAAACCTCGAACATGATAAGTCATTTTGTGAAGGATTTTTTATGATGTTTGCAATTTTTTGAGTTCAATATTTTTCCTTGCAACTGTGACACATAATATGACACCATGCGAAGGTTTCAGATTGTTTGGATCATTTTTGAATTTCTTATGCCCGTTTTAAACTATATTCAAAACGACGGGCATGAAGCTTCTTGGCCCGGGGCTGAGCCTTGCTGAACTTGAAGTGGATCTCTGATGAAATAGCATGTTGTGAACCTATAAATGATTTTTTAAAAATTTACAAGCATTATATCATGTTCTTGTAGTTCAAATCTTGGCAACCTCCTACCGATTCGGCAGGAATTTGTCTTTTTCATGAGGGATGGACAGAAAGGTTCCAGATACACCGGTAGGGAAATTGTCCATATAAGGTGGTCTAGTATTTTTTAAAAATGGGTTGGTACCAATGCCAAACTTTAATTTGGTGGTTGCTTCACAGAACACCCCGATTTCGACACCTCAAAAATGGAAATTGGCTTTTTCGTGCGTGGAAAAGGAAAACTTCCTCCTGCAACATCGTAAGGCATCCCAAGATGCACATGTGTGCACAATATGGGCACATTATCACAAACTATGCCCTGATTCTAGCCATAACATTGGTGGTTTGACCTAAATGCCATGAAACCTCGAACATGATAGGTCATTTTGTGAAGGATTTTTTGTGATGTTTGCAATTTTTCGAGTTCAATATTTTTCCTTGCAACTGTGACACATAATATTACACCACAAGAAGGTTTCACATTGTTTGGATCATTTTTGAATTTCTTATGCCCGTTTCAAACTATATTCAAAACGACGGGCATGAAGCTTCTTGGCCCGGGGCTGAGCCTCGCGGAACTTGAAGTGGATCTCTGATGAAATAGCATGTTGTGAACCTATAAATGATTTTTTTAAAAATTTACAACCATTATATCATGTACTTGTAGTTCAAATCTTGGCAACCTCCTACCGATTCGGCAGGAAATTGTCTTTTTCACGAGGGATGGGCAGAAAGGTTCCAGATACACCGGTCGGGAAATTGTCCATATAAGGTGGTCTAGTATTTTTGAAAAATGGGTTGGTACCAATGCCAAACTTTAATTTGGTGGTTGCTTCACAGAACACCCCGATTTCGGCACCTCAAAAATGGAAATTGGCTTTTTCGTGCGTCGAAAAGGAAAACTTCCCCCTGCAACATCGTGAGCCATCCCAAGATGCACATGTGTGCACAATATGGGCACATTATCACAAACTATTCCCTGATTCTAGCCATAACATTGGTGGTTTGACCTAAATGCCATGAAACCTCGAACATGATAGGTCATTTTGTGAAGGATTTTTTATGATGTTTGCAATTTTTCGAGTTCAATGTTTTTCCTTGCAACTGTGACACATAATATGACACCACGCGAAGGTTTCACATTGTTTGGATCATCTTTGAATTTCTTATGCCCGTTTTAAACTATATTCAAAACGACGGGCATGAAGCTTCTTGGCCCGGGGCTGAGCCTCGCTGAACTTGAAGTGGATCTCTGATGAAATAGCATGTTGTGAACCTATAAATGTTTTTTTTAAAAATTTACAAGCATTATATCATGTACTTGTAGTTCAAATCTTGGCAACCTCCTACCGATTCGGCAGGAATTTGTCTTTTTCATGAGGGATGGACAGAAAGGTTCCAGATACACCGGTCGGGAAATTGTCCATATAAGGTGGTCTAGTATTTTTGAAAAATGGGTTGGTACCAATGCCAAACTTGAATTTGGTGGTTGCTTCACAGAACACCCCGATTTCGGCACCTCAAAAATGGAAATTGGCTTTTTCGTGCGTCGAAAAGGAAAACTTCCTCCTGCAACATCGTAAGCCATCCCAAGATGCACATGTGTGCACAATATGGGCACATTATCACAAACTATGCCCTGATTCTAGCCATAACATTGGTGGTTTGACCTAAATGCCATGAAACCTCGAACATGATAGGTCATTTTGTAAAGGATTTTTTATGATGTTTGCAATTTTTCGAGTTCAATACTTTTCCTTGCAACTGTGACACATAATATGACACCACGCGAAGGTTTCACATTGTTTGGATCATTTTTGAATTTCTTATGCCCGTTTCAAACTATAGTCAAAACGACGGCATGAAGCTTCTTGGCCCGGGGCTGATCCTCGCTGAACTTGAAGTGGATCTTTGATGAAATAGCATGTTTTGAACCTATAAATGATTTTTTTAAAATTTACAAGCATTATATCATGTACTTGTAGTTCAAATCTTGGCAACCTCTTACCGATTCGGCAAGAATTTGTCTTTTTCATGAGGGATGGACAGAAAGGTTCCAGATACACCGGTCGGGAAATTGTCCATATAAGGTGGTCTAGTATTTTTGAAAAATGGGTTGGTACCAATGCCAAACTTTAATTTGGTGGTTGCTTCACAGAACACCCCGATTTCGGCACCTCAAAAATGGAAATTGGCTTTTTCGTGCGTCGAAAAGGAAAACTTCCTCCTGCAACATCGTAAGCCATCCCAAGATGCACATGTGTGCACAATATGGGCACATTATCACAAACTATTCCCTGATTCTAGCCATAACATTGGTGGTTTGACCTAAATGCCATGAAACCTCGAACATGATAGGTCATTTTGTGAAGGATTTTTTATGATGTTTGCAATTTTTCGAGTTCAATATTTTTCCTTGCAACTGTGACACATAATATGACACCACGCGAAGGTTTCACATTGTTTGGATCATTTTTGAATTTCTTATGCCCGTTTTAAACTATATTCAAAACGACGGGCATGAAGCTTCTTGGCCCGGGGCTGAGCCTCGCTGAACTTGAAGTGGATCTCTGATGAAATAACATGTTGTTAACCTATAAATGTTTTTTTAAAAAATTTACAAGCATTATATCATGTACTTGTAGTTCAAATCTTGGCAACCTCCTACCGATTCGGCAGGAATTTGTCTTTTTCATGAGGGATGGACAGAAAGGTTTCAGATACACCGGTTGGGAAATTGTCCATATAAGGTGGTCTAGTATTTTTGAAAAATGGGTTGGTACCAATGCCAAACTTGAATTTGGTGGTTGCTTCACAGAACACCCCGATTTCGGCACCTCAAAAATGGAAATTGGCTTTTTCGTGTGTCGAAAAGGAAAACTTCCTCCTGCAACATCGTAAGGCATCCCAAGATGCACATGTGTGCACAATATGGGCACATTATCACAAACTATGCCCTGATTCTAGCCATAACATTGGTGGTTTGACCTAAATGCCATGAAACCTCGAACATGATAGGTCATTTTGTGAAGGATTTTTTGTGATGTTTGCAATTTTTCGAGTTCAATATTTTTCCTTGCAACTGTGACACATAATATTACACCACAAGAAGGTTTCACATTGTTTGGATCATTTTTGAATTTCTTATGCCCGTTTCAAACTATATTCAAAACGACGGGCATGAAGCTTCTTGGCCCGGGGCTGAGCCTCGCGGAACTTGAAGTGGATCTCTGATGAAATAGCATGTTGTGAACCTATAAATGATTTTTTTAAAAATTTACAACCATTATATCATGTACTTGTAGTTCAAATCTTGGCAACCTCCTACCGATTCGACAGGAAATTGTCTTTTTCATGAGGGATGGGAAGAAAGGTTCCAGATACACCGGTCGGGAAATTGTCCATATAAGGTGGTCTAGTATTTTTGAAAAATGGGTTGGTACCAATGCCAAACTTTAATTTGGTGGTTGCTTCACAGAACACCCCGATTTCGGCACCTCAAAAATGGAAATTGGCTTTTTCGTGCGTCGAAAAGGAAAACTTCCTCCTGCAACATCGTAAGCCATCCCAAGATGCACATGTGTGCACAATATGGGCACATTATCACAAACTATTCCCTGATTCTAGCCATAACATTGGTGGTTTGACCTAAATGCCATCAAACCTCGAACATGATAGGTCATTTTGTGAAGGATTTTTTATGATGTTTGCAATTTTTCGAGTTCAATATTTTTCCTTGCAACTGTGACACATAATATGACACCACGTGAAGGTTTCACATTGTTTGGATCATTTTTGAATTTCTTATGCCCGTTTTAAACTATATTCAAAACGACGGGCATGAAGCTTCTTGGCCCGGGGCTGAGCCTCGCTGAACTTGAAGTGGATCTCTGATGAAATAGCATGTTGTGAACCTATAAATGATTTTTTAAAAAAATTTACAAGCATTATATCATGTACTTGTAGTTCAAATCTTGCCAACCTCCTACCGATTCGGCAGGAATTTGTCTTTTTCATGAGGGATGGACATAAAGGTTCCAGATACACCGGTCGGGAAATTGTCCATATAAGGTGGTCTAGTATTTTTAAAAATGGGTTGGTACCAATGCCAAACTTGAATTTGGTGGTTGCTTCACAGAACACCCCGATTTCGGCACCTCAAAAATAGAAATTGGCTTTTTCGTGCGCCGAAAAGGAAAACTTCCTCCTGCAACATCTTAAGCCATCCCAAGATGCACATGTGTGCACAATATGGGCACATTATCACAAACTATGCCCTGATTCTAGCCATAACATTGGTGGTTTGACCTAAATGCCATGAAACCTCAAACATGATAGGTCATTTTGTGAAGGATTTTTTATGATGTTTGCAATTTTTCAAGTTTAATATTTTTCCTTGCAACTGTGACACATAATATGACACCACGCGAAGGTTTCACATTGTTTGGATCATTTTTGAATTTCTTATGCCCGTTTTAAACTATATTCAAAACGGTGGGCATGAAGCTTCTTGGCCCGAGGCTGAGCCTCGCTGAACTTGAAGTGGATCTCTGATGAAATAGCATGTTGTGAACCTATAAATGATTTTTTAAAAAATTCACAAGCATTATATCATGTACTTGTAGTTCAAATCTTGGCAACCTCCTACCGATTCAGCAGGAATTTGTCTTTTTCATGAGGGATGGACAGAAAGGTTTCAGACACACCGGTTGGGAAATTGTCCATATAAGGTGGTCTAGTATTTTTGAAAAATGGGTTGGTACCAATGCCAAACTTTAATTTGGTGGTTGCTTCACAGAACACCCCGATTTCGGCACCTCAAAAATGGAAATTGGCTTTTTCGTGTGTCGAAAAGGAAAACTTCCTCCTGCAACATCGTAATCCATCCCAAGATGCACTTGTGTGCACAATATGGGCACATTATCACAAACTATGCCCTGATTCTAGCCATGATATTGGTGGTTTGACCTAAATGCCATGAAACCTCGAACATGATAGGTCATTTTGTGAAGGATTTTTTATGATGTTTGTAATATTTTTCCTTGCAACTGTGACACATAATATGACACCACGTGAAGGTTTCACATTGTTTGGATCATTTTTGAATTTCTTATGCCCGTTTCAAACTATATTCAAAATGGCGGGCATGAAGCACTTTTCCTGTTCAAAATTGTATAGTTCAAATAAAAATATTTGAAAACACAAAATGTTTTTGATTAGTTATTTAAATTGAAGCACTTTGCTTGTTAAAAGTTTTTTGAAATTCAAAATTATGTAATAAATATTTGTTAATGCAATTTTAATTTAAAATAGTAAAATTGTATAGTTCAAATAAAAATATTTGAAAACATAAAATGGTTTTTTATTAGTTATTTAAATTGAAGCACTTTTCCTGTTGAAAGTTTTTTGAAATTCCAAATTATGCAATAAATATTTTGTAATACAATTTTAATTGAAAATAGTAAAATTGTATAGTTCAAATAAAATATTTGAAAACAGAAAATGATTTTTGATTAGTTATTTAAATTGAAGCACTTTTCCTGTTAAAAGTTTTTTGAAACTCCAAATTATGTAATAAATATTTGTTAATGCAATTCTAATTGAAAATAGTAAAATTGTATAGTTCAAATAAAAATATTTCAAAAGAGAAAATGGTTTTTGATTAGTTATTTAAATTGAAGCACTTATCCTGTTAAAAGTTTTTTGAAATTCCAAATAAATAATCATCTTAAATTGAAACATCTTATTAATTAAAGAAGAAAACAAATTTGAAAATGGCAGGAAGACCAAAAGGTTTGCCAAAATCTGAAAAACGGGTCAACGATCCCGGTTCGTCCCACCAACCGGGACCAATGATCTCTGGGTGCGCTCGCTGATCAATAGGCCTTTGGTCCCGGTTGGTGGGACGAACCGGGACCAAAGGTCAGACCATTGGTCCCGGTACGTCCCACCAACCGGGACCGTTGGTATTTTGGTCCCGGTTATTGGGACGACCCGGGACCAATGATCTGTACAGTTAACAGCCCCGGCCCTTCCTCCTCCCCAACTCCCCCAATTCATAGAGCACATCGACGCGCGGCTAAGAAAAATTTGCGGCGGAGCAAAATCACGCCGACAGGCTGCCCAAATCCAGAGCGGCCGCTTCACGTCGTCGACACCAGTCGCCGAGCGCCACTGTCTGCCGCCGCGAGCAAGCAAGGAAGCTCTACCTCGCTGCAATCGACCCCACCGTCCCCGACTCCGGCTGCCGCGTTCTCCACTGATTCCGGCAGCGCCCAGCCTCCTCCGGCCTCGCCGCACCCTCCATCGGCCTCCTGGTGAGCCACTGGTGCTCCAGCACCACTCCTATCTCTCCCTCCCTCACTGTATCGTCCTCCCCACGAGCACCTGCCACCACCGGCCGTCGGCCACCGTCAAACACCTTGCTCCGGCGCACCTCCCATAGCGGCGCCGCCCGTTTTATGTAGCCCGCATCGTGTTGGTTCGAACCGTCCTAGTCGCGTCACCTCGCGCGCTTCTCTCTGCCGTCTTCCACCATCGCCTGGCAGTTCGCCGGCGAGCCTACGTGGCGCAACTGTGGCGTCGACGTGGCATCGCGTGTGCCTGACGTGGGCACTGACCAAGCCCCGCCAACGTGGCATCTGAGGTGGCTTGGGCCCCTCGCGTCAGTCTCTGTGGCTAGTTTAGCCTTGGAGAAAAAAAACCCACCCCAAGCTGACGACATAATGACACAGTAAAAGTTTAATACTTGTTTAAATAATTTTAGAAAAGAGTTTAATCTTATAAATTCAATAACTAATTATTTCTAAGTCAGAAAAATATGTATAATATATCAAAATGTTCAGAAAAATGTGATCTACACAATAGACTCATAATCATGCATTGTTCAACAACTTTAAATACAAGTTTAATAAGAGAATGGAATCAACCCCCCGTAGGTGATTTCGGGGTCTCTCCTGTACTAGGGTTTGGACCCTTCGGATCCTACTTAAAGTGCCAAGCATGTCTTAGGGTTTAATTTCAACTCTGTTTAACTTGTCATATCATCATCGATGCCATGTGTTGATTGTTGTTTCCCCTTTCTTGTCATAAACTTAATATGTAATTCCAGAATATCATCTTTGTAGATACTATGGATCCAACACATCAGGAAAACATCCTCCAAGGAATGATCTGCGAAAATGAAGATATCGATATCGATCTCACCAATGAGTTTATGAATGATTCCGGTCAGGGAGATGAGTCTCTCAACCGAGGAGATGGCTCCGGTGAGGTAGAAGCTGAAGCCTGGGACAGGGGAGAAGCCAATGAGGAAGAAGGCGACGGCTCCGGCGAAACCTTAAATCTCGCAAACACCGACAAGGTGTATATATGTATTTTTGTAATTAAAATGTTGTTGTCTATATATACATGCATATATTAACACTCTTTCTTCTTTTAGCCCTCCCGATCGAGAACTTCTTCTGTAAGAACGAAACGAGGCCCAAGGAAAAAGTTGGATGACACTGTGAGGTATAGGATCGACGTGGTCGGTGTAGATGGCGAACCGCAAGCTCCCGTCGATGTCGCAAGAAAATTTGTCAAGCAATGCGGAATTCTTGCGAGGGACTACATCCCGATCACCGTTCAAGAATGGAATCGGCCAAGCAGCGGTGGAGTCCCGTATGTCGGCGATGCTGCCAAAGATAAGCTTTTTGACAAGCTCATGACTAATTTCTTCGTGCCGATGCCAGATGTGAATCCAGATGAGGAGGAGAGAGCAAGAATGGAGCTTGTGCAAAGAGTCAAGAAGTTTGCTCTCAACAAGATGGCCGATGCATTCAAGAACTGGAAGAAGAAACTGTACAATACATTTGTCAAGGTAGAGAAGACTCCGGATTTCACTCAAGGAGGCTATGCTAAGTTAAGACACCAGTGGGAGGATTTTGTGAAGTACAAGACATCGGAGAAAGCTAAGGAAAGGTCTAGAATAAATACGGAGAATGCTACTCAGAAACTGTACCATCATAACATGGGGCCTGCTGGCTATGCCGGTTGCATGCCTAAGTGGGATGCACTTGAGGTCAATTACATAGCTGCCGGGATCAAACCAGAGCCTGCAACATGGACACCATGGGCGAGAAACCGGATTTACGGCCATGGGGGCACGTTGGACAAAGAAGGGAGGGCAATATATAATTAGAAACACAAAGATGATCCCCTACTGCCCATACATGATATTAGAAATGCAGTAGATGATGTTGCAGCGGGACGGTTCATTCCTGATAGAGAGAACGACGATCTCACACGTGCCCTTAAAAATCCTGAACACGATGGACGAGCACGAGGCACACCTGGCTCCAAGCCATGGAAGGTTGCCTTCCCCTCGGAAATGAAGAGATATCCCGATAAAAGCCATCAGAGGAGAAAGGAAAGGGAGACAGCTGAGAAAGCGGCCGCTGCAGACCGGCTGCGTAATGTAGAAGAAGCATTAAAGCGGCACCAGGATCAACTCGACAGACTTAGCCAGCAAGGTACTAGCGGCCAATCTCAGCGGCACGTGGTAGAAGCTGCATTCGAGGGTACTGACGCCCTATCGAATAAGAAAAGCAGCGTCGCTTCCACGTAGCTCCATGATTTTGATGATGATGCACCGACGACATCTCCTCCTAAACACTACCAAGTGGATGATATCACGGAGACCACAGCTTGTGAGCTAAAGGTGCAGTTTATGAACTTAAGGGTGACGGCGATGGTCGGCATGGCGGTACCAATTGCGCCTAACCCAACTTGGCATTGCAGATCGGTTCCAAAAGGGTATGCTGTCGTCACGGTGGATGAGGTGAAGGAAGATTTTGAGGAGCTGAAGCTAGACCACCCTGCATGGGAAGATATGGAGCTGACTCAACTAGGAGAAGCCAAAGGGGGGACTATTCTATGGCCAAAGGAGCACACCATGCTTCCAAATTATGTGCCGCCAAGGCCACCCACTCCTCAGAGCAGCAATCCACCTTCGCCGCCACCTCACCATTCTCCAGCGCAACCGTCGCTTTCACCGCCTCACCACTCACCGCAACCATATCCATCGCCGCCTCAGCCGTCTCCGCCGCCGCGTCAGCCGTCTCCGTCCCCTGAGCCTCAGAGACAAAAGCGGAACTATACTAAGGGGGGCAGCACCATCAGCAGCAGCAAGAGCACGTTCCGATCAACGAAACGTAAGTTATCGCCCCTCCCAAAAGTACCTCATCAGAATATGAAGAAGCTACCTTGCGGGAAGATAGATGAGGAAACTGATGCGGCCGCAGCTGCCCATTGTGAAAAGTGGAAGATTGACATGGCTAACAAGAAAAGGCCGATAGAGGCATATTTCCCGGTCACCGCAGAAGATAAAGCCAAAGCAGCCGCGCTTAAGATTCAGCTTCACCAACCTATAGTGCTCACATCAGACTATAATCGCTCTATTACCAAGTCGGCTGAGGCAAAAGAGCGGAGAGTGGGGAAAGAAGTTGCCCAGCTCGGACAACAGAAAAAGCAATCGATCGAACCGCTCAAATTGTATGATACCAATGAGTGGAGAGCCCAGGAGCGGCATGATCCGAACATTGATCCAGAGTTTGTTTGACTGTATGGAGAAAAGGCCCAATTATATGGACTGTCTATTACTGAGTACATGAGCCGTATGGATGAGTTTGAGGGGTACCAAGAAACAGCATATGTGTACCAGTACGGGGTCCTCTCATCAAACCCGAGTTAGTCAAAGATCTACCAACAAAAATGCGAAGATTGCATAACTGGTACATCCAAGCCTGTGCTGATTCCAAAAACTGGATCTATGCTGCGTATAAACACCACCATTACGGTCATGGAGATGGCTTCCTACTGATCGAATTTTCAGAATTATTTCAGTTTTACCAACAAGACGCCCTCGACAAAACTATCATCAGTGCCTATTGTTTGTAAGTATTATTAATTTCTGTAATTAAGTCTTTCTAGCTCAGCTCATTTGTTGCTTGTATAATCTTACTAATCACTATACTAATTATATATGCAGAATGAAGATTCAAGAATGCAACAAAGGACAAATCTATGACCTTGGGTTTGTTGACTGTAATTTTGTTCATGAAGTTACTCTAAAAACAAAACCCAAAGAGACAGAGAATAACTTGTTCCAAGCATTTAAGCATTTCAGCAACAGAAGGGAAATACTATTTCCTTACAATGTTGGGTGAGTGTTACTGTCTTGTATACATTCTATTTTCGCTTACTCGATGTTAAGCGTATAATTGACTCGTGTTATATTTTGTGAGTGTGTCCAACTTCCACTATATTCTGTTAATCATTGTTGTTGACACCGGAGTAGTAAAAGTCTTGGACTCGAAACGCACACCGTTAGAAAAATGGGCGGACATGCAGGAATGCCTCCAGAAGGCTTGGAAACGATTCACCGCCAAAACTAGGGGTGTTTGGAAGTCAGAGCTTACATTTCAACCATTGACTGTAAGTACTACTTGCTAGATCCACGCATCTCTTTGATTCTAGTTTCAATACCACCATTATCATGCTTGATTATTATTTTGATTGAACTCCGTTATCGTAAAGTGCTTGAGGTAGGAAGCCAGGAATAACTTATGTGGATACTATGTCTGCGAGTTCATTCGCCAGACGACCAAAGAGAAGGGCGCAGACCGGAACATCAAAAAAATTGAAGTACGATAAACAATAATCACAACTTTATTTTATTACCACCAATTGTGTTTAGTTTCATTCATATATATTGATCCCCTTCTTTATATTAGATCGAACGGATGCGGGACGGTCTTCTATCACAAGAACGCGTGCAAGCAATTCAAGAGGAAATTGCCAGATTCTTGTTAGAACAAGTTATAGATCCGAAAGGAGAATACTATTACCCGCTTCATTTGGAAGGGTGAAGTGTAAAAAAGAAGATGTAAATTAGATCAAATTCGTGTGAGAGTATCGTTTGTAATTATAATATGTTTCGACCAAGAAGACGGATGAGACGGTGTATATATTTGTGATCATGCATGATGTGTAATATATATATCGTGGTTTCATTATTGCTGTATATATGTAGTACCATTAAATTGATAAAAAAATCCTACCGCCACAGAAAAATAGCCCGAAAATCCTGCCGCGGCACAAAACCCCGCCGCGGCAGAAAAATAGCCCGCGGCACAAAACCCTGTCGCGGCACAAAGACCAATGATCCCGGTTCGTGCCAAGAACCGGGACCAATGATCCACCCCTGCCCGTCTCTGGAGCTGCCACGTGGAGACCCATTGGTCCCGGTTTGTTCCACGAACCGGGACCAATGATCCACCCCCCTCGTCGCGCGCCCGCCCATGTGGAGACCCATTGGTCCTGGTTCGTGCACGAACCGAGACCAGCATTAGTCCCAAGTGATTGGTCCCGGTTCGGGAACCGGGACCAATGGCCCTTATGAACCGGGACTAGAGGCCATTTTTCCACCAGTACTAGAGGATAACAGGAAGTAGGTCTCGAGACCCATAGACCCCACCTTCGCCCATAACCCGTCCTCTTTTTTTTTGACATGACCCGTCCTCTATCTTGATTGTGGAGGCTAACTACATGACCCGCACGTTGTCGAAGACCTTGAACAAATAATCTGGGAGTCACATGGCCCCAAATTTCCCCTGTACGTGAAGGTAGACGAAGCAATGACCTTTGTCTCTTGAAGCCCGGTCCTTGAAACTTAAGGAAGAGATGACCCTAAACAAAGAAATGCAATCTGGTCTCGTCTATCACCTACCCTCCTCGAAACAGCCTTTTGTCTAGCTTTATAAATAAAACAACCACGACCATACAACATCCACAAACAAGTGCGGCATGGAGGCAAAAAAAGAACATTGTGGAGAAGAAGGGCAAGCATGCCCAAAACGAAATAAAAAAAGAAAGGATACAACTCCCCTCAGGAGTGAGACTGATCAGCCAGACGACGACAATAAGAGGCGTGCTACCACTAGTAGATTCTCGAGCATGTCATCCAACCGATCCCTATCATGTTGCCTACATAGCGGGTACCACTGCTGTAAGAAAGCTAGAAATTTGAACACCGAGTCAGAAGCATGCCGCATGAAAACATGCTCTATGACTATGCTATTGCGGATATTTCACAAGGTCTAGGTCATAGCCACAAACACCAACCAGAAGAGGCGCCTCCTCCTCACGTTGTGCTTTGTGTTAGCTTCCAAGAACTTCGTGTGGTCCAGAGCCTGCCACTCAGGTCCTAGTGCCTCACATACGAAGCTCCATAAGAAGTGGGAAGTGGGACACGTAAACAAGATATGGGTCCTGGACTCAGGGACCACACAAAAGGGGCAAAGACCATTCCTTAGGTTGTGGTGTTTTGCTACCTCAACGCCCGAGGGTAGACGACCCAAGGGCAACTACCAGGCGGAAATATTATTTTTTAGTGGCAGAGGGGCCTTCCATAGCAGGGAGGTCCATGCCAAGACTGGCCTTCTAAAAAGGCCCTATACACAGATCTAACTGTAATGTCGCCGAAGGGGCCAGGTGCCATGACACTGAGTCTAGGGCATTGGAGAGTGCATGGGTAGAGAGGCCCGCATCTCTCCCCATTCCATTGTCTCTTGCAGATCCAGGGTCCATCGGAATTGGATGTCCCTCTTCCCCTCACGGTTAGCGCAACAACCAACAACATCGGGTCAGAGCAAATCGCAAATAATGAGGAATACTAAAACCTGATGGGATGACCACCAGGTCAGGAGTCTATCTAGAAATGGATACCCTCCCCATCCCATAAGTAGATGGTCACCCCCAGACTGACCTCCTATTTAATTTCATGGATGGATCTCCAAAACTAAGATCCCTCTGGATGCTCACATGCCAATAATGGGCGGCCTCGTAAGTACTTAGCACGAATAAGCTGTAACCAGAGACCCCCATCACCTGTGAGGATACGCCAGAACCAACGCAGCATCCGAGCCACATTCATACGATGGCACGAAAGGATTCATATGCCCCCAAACTCCTTGGGGGCACAAATCTAGGCCCACCATACCTTATGGTACTTTTGGCGACCATCAGTGTACATTGGAAGACTGGACAAGCACGAGTCAATCAGGATAGTCTTGCTTCCCTTGGAAGTAAAACTCCCCTGCCATGGCTCAAACCTCGTCTTAACTCTGCCCATCAGAGGCTCTAAGTCCTTAGTGAGGATCCTTGTATCCCAGGCCGGCACCCCATGTAATTCACAAGGAACTCTAACAACCTACAATATAGGTTATCCGCAATTCGATGTTGGTCCTAAGGCTAATAGCCCATAACCATGGCTTGACTGTTATCAAAGTTTATTTTTCAGTCCCAACATAGCCTCAAAGCATAGGCGGAGAAACTTGAGATTAACAATATCAAGCTCTGACCCTTCACCCATGATCATAGTATCGTATGCATACTAGAGATGTGTAATCCCTCCCCCGGGGATGAGATGCCCTACCACACCCTGAATATGCCCGGAAGTCTTAGCTTTCTCTAACATATCTGCAAGGGCATCAATGACCGAGTTGAAGAGTAGGGGGAGAAATGATCGCTCTGCCTGACACCACAAGAGGGCCTAAAGTAGGGTCCCACCACCCCATTAATGTTAATGGTGGTGTTCCCAGTAGTAACAATCTGCATGATCTACTGAATCATCTAGTCATCTACCCCCTCCTTATAAGAACCTGGCGAAGAAAGGCCTAGTCCAAACAGTCATATGCCTTTTGGAAGTATAGCTTAAGGAAGACTCCCCCCGGCGTCTAATCTTGACCTCATGAACAATTTCATGAAGTGCCAGAATTCCATCATGGATGTACCGACCTTTAAGGAAGGCAAATTGGTATGGGTGCATTAGTCGCTCCATAACTCTAGCGAGATGAGATGCGCAGATGTTGTTGTATTGGGAATGGCAGTACCTGAGAAGGTTAGATAGAGGTGTGGGGACTAGCAGGGAAGCTCTTGACGTCGTCCGTAGGTAGGATTGGATACGAGAAAGTGTAATGGGACACAGGAAGTACCCAGGTTCAGAGCCCTCGTGGTAAGGTAAAACTCTTACTCCCGCCGATCTGGCTATGGGTAGAATACGGGGTACAATCGCTCCTCGAGCTGTATGAACTAGCTACCTCTTAAATGCTAAGCCCTTGCTACAAGAGCCTTGCCCCTCCTTAAATAGGCAAAGGGGCAACTGTCTCACTAACCAGTCCGGCCGGCGGGTCCCATAGGTGGGCCCCATCCGGCTGGTCATCTACAGTACTCGGTAGGGTATGTCATGTCGAAGTAAAAGTCATGCGGGTCTTCATGGGTATAGTGAACGTCGTGCGAGCCTGTCGTCAACATCCGGCCACTATGCCCGCGTCACCAGCAAAGTCTTTGGTATGGCCCCGTAGTTCCGGCCCTTGTCGCTGTACCAAGGCATACCGTGCATTGTGCCACACGTCGCCCTATCCTCTTGATTACGCTCGGCTACGTCTGTGTAGCCGGCCTCGTATCTTGCTGCCCTTCCTAGTTCTGGCTACCGGCTAGTAGCTGGTACGAAGTGCCTGTGTCCAGCAATGATCTGCTAGCCGGACGCGAGCCACCTGCCTTAGTTCTTGTCTAGTTGGGGTATCCGAGGGTCATCCCCCCTACACTAGCCCCCGAGCACGTGTGGATTTCACCCTTAGGTAAAATGTGCGCACGCTCCCTCCTGTGTTTGAAATTTGTGTCCGACGGGCGCCTGACGGTTGCGCTACCCGTGACGTCAGTGCTGACACCGGCCACGCGTGCACACATGCAGCATTATGTCACGTCGCACGTTGCGCATGTCGCCTCGGGAACAGCCGTGTGCCGTTTCGGTTTCTGGTCTGGGATCTCTTGCGCATTTGGCGCCAGCGCAGAGGATCAGGAGTGGTGGTGGGGGTGTGGCGCGGTCCGGTGGCTGCCATGCGACACGGTAGACGGTTGCTCTCCCTAGGCTTTAAAAGGCCGCCCGGGAGAGCCGTTCCCCACTTCCTCTCACTGCCTCCTTGCTTCTCCCTTGTGCCATTGCTGCCTCGCCGCTGCTTCTGTGCGCCAGCTGCTGAACTTAGCCATGCCGCCCTCTTAGCATCGTCGGTGACACTGGCCACCGCTTCTCGGAACCCATCACCATGGTGGACGAAGTCGTGATGGCCTCGGAGTGTGGTGCCTGGTGCGGGTCCTCTATCACGGAGGACCACATCGCCAAGTATCGTGCCACCCGGGTGCTGCCGCCGGAGACGGAGGTGAAGGTGCGGCTCACGCCACCAGAGGAAGAATCACTGCACCCGAAGGAGGGGGAGTGGGTGATCTTCCTCTCCCACCTCGCGTGCGGCTTCGCCTTGCCTGTGCACACCACCTTTCTGGCTTTCTTCGATCTACGCCTCCACCACGTCGGTGCCAACGCCATCGGCACCCTCGCGCACTTCGCAACTTTCTGCGAGTGCTACCTCGGGATCCAGCCAGATCTCGGGCTCTTCTGCTGGCTCTTCTGCATCCGGCCATAGGTACAGTTCACGCAGGGCCTGTTGGTCGCCAGCGGCGGAGCGTCGATCTACTCCCGCTCGCAGACCGGCTACCCGATATTCAAGCTCCAGTATATGGTCCGACTATGGCAGCAGTCGTATTTTTACATCAGCAACATCATCAAGGTCGACTGGATCAACCTGCCGACTTTCCAGGACATGGAGATGAGTCGGCAGCACTAGGACTTGAAGATTTATGGCGAGAAGGCAGAGACGGATGTGATGCTGAACCGGATGCACTTCCTTGTCACTGCCGGCTTAACCGGCCTGGACATCACGCTCAGCTGGATGTCCCGCCTAATGATGCCACTATAGCAGCGCGCCCACAAAATGTGCTTCTACTCTGGCCAGCTGGACCCCACCCGGCTGTCTTGCAGTGATCCCCGCTACCACACCCTCAAGGAGTGGGTGTGGACGATCACCAATGAGCGGCCGCTGGAGGGCTGTAAGTTCGGGCAGGCCCTGTACACGCGCAACAACCGCGTGCCTCGGGTAGGTTCCCTTATCCAGCCGGTGCTTTCCGTTTTCTGTTCTGCTCTTTTCATCCAGCTGACTCCTTTTCTTCTTTTCTTCCGTCAGAACTTCCCCTGCATCATTTGGGAGGAGGGCGAGACCGCCCTCCAGGATCGCACCCGACCTCCCTGAGCCGCGTGCATGCCAGTCTGGCAAGGAGTCGGATGGCGACACCGACGTCTTCCCTAACCGGAATGACGAGCCAGCGCATGACCCCCACGCTCCAGTCGACGGGGAGGAGGAGGCCGCCCCGGCTCCCGAACCGACCCAGCGCTGAGCAACAGACGGTGACTCCAGCCGGTCTGGTGCAGGGGAAAGCGGATCCAGTCGGCCTTCGGTGGAGGAGCCGACAGCAAAGAGGAGCCGGACCGGTGCCCTGCCCCTGAGCCGGCTGGGCCGCAAAAAGGTGCCGCCACCAGTGGTCCAGGGGTAAGGCTTTCATGTGCTCCTTCTGTCTTGCGCTTCTTCTTATTCTTCTTGCGTGATCTTTCTTCTTCTTGTTTGCTTATTGGTTTTCCTTTATTTTTGCAGCTCGCTTGTCTCCTTCGGTGCTGCCAGCCTGGCGCGGGCGCCGACTGGCTCGCCGCCCCGCACGTCGCCTACCGCCCCGCCTTCTGCTGTCACTGCTGCCCCCACTCTGACATCCAGGGCTCCGTCGTTGCTGCCGCCTTGCGCGGATCCTTCTACGGTAGCCGGGACCGGGGACGCCCCGCCGACTACGGTGGTGCAGCCGGATGCCGCCACGTCGAGCTCGCAAAGCGGAGGTGGTTCCTCCACGGGGACGAGGAGGGCTGCCACCGGCAAGGAGCTAGTTGTGGTCCAGGACGACAACTGCGACAGCGAGCTGGGGGAGGAATGGAGGGTGGCGGTCCGCAAGGCGAAGGAGTCGCTGACCCTCAACACCGTCGACGATGATGCCTCCCCTGCCGCCTCGCTGGCGGATCTGGCTACCACCCTGGAGCTAGCGATGAAGAAGATCCGTCTGCTCGAAGCATTGGCTAGGAGCAACCAGTCGCTAGAGCAGAAGCTAGGCGCTGCGAACGACACCTCCCAGAGTAAGTCATTTTACTCTGTTTTTTCTTCTCCTTCTATCTTTTTTTTGATGATAGCCGGTTTCTTTTAGCCATCATGGTCTGCGCTCAGTGGGAGATTGATCGTCTGATGAAGGCGAACGACCGGCTAACGAAGTCCAACTCCTTCCTCCGGCTCCAAAACAAGGATTGGCACTCCAAGATGGTCAGGCTAGAGGCCATCATCAAGGAGCGTGACTCCGCCCTCACCAACCGGGTCTAGGCCTTTGATCTCCTTGACACTCAGAGTAAGGATCAGGAGAAGGAGATCAAGCGGTTGTGGGAGCGGGAGAAGGCCCTCCTGGAGGAGTTGATGCAGATCGGCCACACCGCCAAGGGTAAGTCTTCCTTCTGACTATCTTTTTCTATCTAGATCCAGTAGCCGGACTAGACTTTCCTTTTCTGGCAGCCTTTTATCTGGGCGTAGACCTGCTGGCCTACAACCGGCTTTAGGAAAATTGGCCGGGGGTGCAGTCAACTTCCCAGGAGCTGGTTTCCCTTCTCGGCGAGGAGGCCGCTGAGCTACGAAAAGCGGCTCACGCGGTCTTCGACTTCCTGTGGCCGGATGCGGCCGTGCCGGAGACAATCGCCCAGCTGGCTACCAAGGTTGCGGAGGTGTCGGCTGCCATCGACCGGCTGAGGGACCTGGCGGCGCGATCCGGAGCAGAGATGGCCATGGTGCTGATGCTGTCCTGGTACAAGGACGTGCACATCGAGAAGATATACGGGGGCTTCTGCACCAGTGCCGACCTTGCTGCCATCCGCCAAGCCCATCCTGAACTCCGTGCCTCGCCATCAAGATTGCTAGCTACACCGATGTTGATGAAGTCCTCACCAACTCAGAGTCCGCTGGGACGCTGGAGACGGAAGCCAAGGCAACATCGTGGCCGACGGGTGGCGATGTCGGAGACGAAACATCCAGCGCGCCTCCACCGCCTCCTGAAGCCTCGGCTGGCCAGGATCAGCCGCACGGCAAGGTCCCCACCGTTTAGATTTGATCCCCGGAATGCCGGGTGGACTTGTAATAATTTCTTTTTGCTGAAATTGTTGTCTATGCCAACTGTTGTTGATGTCGGTTGAACCTCTAGGAGCTTCGACTCTCCTTATCTTAATATGTTGTTTGCTTGTTCCCGTTTTTTCTTGTGATCTTGTGTGTTTTGTAGTTTTTCTCTTTTGCTGGTTACAATCATCTGACTATCCTTGTCCAGCTAGACTCCTTTAGCCGTATAACTTCCAACTCCAGTGAGAGCGCGCCGGCGCACCCACTAGGTGTAGCCCCAGAGATTCGGAGTAGTTGGTGAAGCCAAGTGCTTCGAATCTTCTTCTTTATTTCTTTCAAACTCTTAGTTTATTCTGGCTAGACGCCTCTAGCCGGCTAGCCTGACCTTCCCTGGACCAACCGGTCAACCACAACCAACTAGCGTGCCCCCACTAGGTGTAGCCCCCGAGATTCAGAGTAGTGATACCTTCGATCCGGATTACAGATGTAGTATAGCTCTTTTTCTCTAGTAGACCTAGGTTATCGAATCCACGGGAAGCGAATGTGTAGTGAAGTTACTGATGACCCACAAGAATAGGGGGTGTATCGCAAATATTTTCGGTAAGTAAGAGTGTCGAACCCAACGAGGAGCAGAAGGTGCTGGCTAGTGGTATGGATCAGGAATTCTCTGCAAATACTTAGCAAACGGATTTTTAGGGGTTTTCGATAAAGCAAGTAAACAAAGTACGAGTAAATAAAAGACAGTAGGAATAAATGCAGCAAGTGGCCCAATCCTTCATGAAGCAAAGGACAAGCCGGTTGTATTACTTAAGATGACCAAATGTTCTCGAGGACACATGGGAAGACTGTCAAGTGCTTTCGCTTCATATAGTTGATTAATCTTATTTAGCTTGCTAAGTGTTGTGTGGGTGAACCTGTGCTAATGTACTGCCCCATCCAAGACTAATACATACTTGTGATTATACCCCTTGCAAACATCCATAGGTACAAGAAAGTAATTAAGGTAGAAACCTAACCACAGCTTTAAACTCTAAGACCCTTACGTCCCTTGTGCAATGGTTTCCTAACGCGGGTTCAGGTTTCTGTCACTCCGGCAACCCCTACGATTAGTAGCCAAATACATAATGCATTCCCCTAGGCCCATATAGGTGAAGTGTCATGTAGTCGACGTTCACATGACACCACAACTTAAATAACAATCTATTGAATCTCTCTCAACACAACTCCACTACTAACAACATGACTTCTCCCATGTCCTCAAGAACAAAACGAACTACTCACAAGACATCATATGGATCATGATCAGAGATGGAATAATGATGTATAACAATCTGAAAATAAACAATAATTCAATGGTTCACTCAACAGCATCAACTACAAAGAGTAATCAACACCGGGAAAGTTTCCCCTATGAACTAATGCAAGATTCAACTCAATTGTTACAGCAATATAGAGATGGTTATGAGGGTTCTGATGGTGATGATGGTGGTGATGATGATGATGATCCCGATGAAGTCTAGCTTGATGGTGGTGTTGATGGCGACGATCTCCCCTCTCTGGGAAGGAATTCCCCCCCCCCTAGAAATCTGTCTGCCGGAGAGATCTTTCTCTCTCAGTGTTTTCCGCCCCGCAGAGGCGGGGGAATCTTTCTATGGACGCTCCCCGAGTCTTAGGGTTTCGGGAGGATGATATACGTCAGAGGGGAGCGGCTGGAGTGGGCCAGGGTGGCCACACCACCTCCTGGCATGGCCTAGGGCTGCCCGCGCCAGGGAGTGGTGTGGGCCCCCTGTGGCCCATCTCCACTCCGTCTTCTGGCGTCCTTAGTCTTTTGGAAAAATAGGATTTTCCATATATTTTCCCGGATTTTTTGATCTTCGCGAATTTTGTCTCCAAACAGCACCTTTTCCATCAGAATCCTGACTGTAGCGGTCCATGCTCCAAAAGTCATCAACCATGCAAAAACAGATGAAATACCATAAGTATCACCTCTCAATATGGAATATATCAATGAATAATAATGAATTAAGACATAGAATAGTGATGCAAAATGGACGTATCAACTCCCCCCCAAGCTTAGACTTCGCTTGTCCCCAAGCGAAACTGAGCTCAATAAACATGGCCTCAGGTTTATGGAGTGAAGTGTCAATAAAACAATATGGACAAGAAGCATCACATTCATCAATACATAGATCATAATAGAAGACAACTCACTATTATATAACTCAACTTGTAATAGGTAAAGGAAACACAATAAAGATACATAAAGTGAATCATAATTGGTAATGGCAAACTTAGCTCTTGGTCGAAGAATAGTTGATAATTTGCTAGAGTTCACAAATAGCTGGTTTTTCAATGATAGCTTTCAAAGCAGTAAACATCAAGATAAGAGCAATGTGCAAAACAAGGAACATAAGAAACATGATTGAATAAATCAACATATGAATGAATGAAACACAACAACTCAAAATACTTTCCGAGATAGAAGGGAATAGGTTTACTGACTCAACTACAAAGTGAAAGAAAGGGCCCTTCGCAGAGGGAAGCAGGGATTGCAAGTCTCATAAAGAGCTCCCAAAAATTATGATACTTACTAGCTTTCAGCTCTCATTGCCCCTATCATAGGCATCTTTTGGTGGTTAAGGTTAAAGTGACACAACTAAGAGGATATGCTTGACAAGTTATAAATTGAAGTTCCATGCCCCTTACTTATGAGTACCGAACCTCATGCTACTCAACTTCAGTCACGAGCAAGCTCTTGTCATTGTAAATACATGTGTATCATTAAGAACCGCCAACGGGGTACCCCTTGCACATGACACAGGAGTTATCCCATAATCAAAATGACAAGGCAAGCAGACAGTGAGCATCTTAGCGATCTTTTTATTTGCTATTTGCATATGTTTTTATTGAGGATGCTTCATGGAATGCTCATTATAGTTATGCTGCAAGTTTCCACCATGATTAGGCATGGCTTAGGTTAGCGGCCCAGGCGTTTCTCTAACACACATATAAACTCCATGATCTTACAAGTTCCACTTTTATTTCACACCGTCGGGATCCATAAGCAAAAGAACATGATATCAACTAGGTACAAGTACCAATGAAGTGTTGAAATCGGTCCCCATGATGCATGGTTCTGCTAACTTCAACTCATAAAGCGTAAGCATATACGCAACAAAGAAGGACCCAATGGTTCAAGTTTATTAAATGCAAGAAGGTAAAGTGTGCCATCAAGTTCGTGAGAGCTTTAATCACTAACTTTCACATAACAAGTTTAATTTGGGAGGTAGATAAAACAAGAATTTACTTGGAATAGCAATAATGCTACTAGGTAGGTATGGTGGACACAAATGGCAAAGGTTTTGGTTTTAAGGAGGTGGATGCACGAGAAGAATTCCCTCTTAGTACAGGTTTTTGGCTAGCAAGGCTGGGTAGCAAGTATAAGAGTTGAAGGAAACAAACAAACTTACAAGTGATAAAGACAAACATGCAATCTTCCTTGGAAGCACAACAGATCTTAACTAGAGAATACTAGACTTATGAGCAAATCAAGAAAGAAGGATGATGAAATTATTTTTTCTCTAGAGTACTTCTATCTTTTTCATTCAACTCTCAAAAATAGTGTTGCTACTGACCGAGCCAGGTTTGCCAAAACCAACTAAATTAACTCAATGATCCCAAAGTGATACCAATACTAACAACAAGATCAATCATATAACCACGAATTGAAAACTAATATAAGCTATGCAAAAGAGTAAACGATAGAACTTCTCATTAATATTTCATAACGGCAACTCACACCAAGGGATACATATCTAACGAGAGAGGGGACACTTCCATAATGCAAACCATACTACATAATAACTTCTCTATTCATGATATGACTCTACTAAAAAGGTAAAAATATAGAAGATAGTGATGTGATACCGCGGCACTCCCCCAAGCTTGGAACAAACCAAGGGGATGCCAAACCTGATGACGAATTACTCCTTTGGTGGTGGTGGTATCCTCTCGATGAGCTCTCTGATCAGTTTCCCCAAGTCCTCAATCTCGAAAGTGAGATTACGAATCAACTCCGAGTTTTGCTCAATACGGCTCATAATCATTTCAGTTTGTGGATCCCAGCTCTTGTGATTCTTTTTCCATTCTTCCCTCTTGGAGTCTTCTTTTCCTGCATGGTTATGGATAAAGGTATGGAAAGGATTCTTGGTGTGTGGAGGAAGTGACCGTGGATCTGAACGGTGATGAGGAGGCTTCCCTCCAATGGCTGGATTTGCCACCACTCCAATGCTTGCAATGGTAGTGCTGGTGTGCGGATGTTGGCCTTGCACCTCTTCACCTTCACTCTTTATCTACTTATCCTTCACGGGGTCTTGGAGGTCTTCCTCCATGGGCTCCTTCCCTTTATCCTTGGTGGACACCATTGTGCTTCTAAACCTTCAAAGAGTATGTCCTGGCAGAAACAGATCGAAACGAAAACACGATATACGAACCTCGGGATATCCGGGGGATTATATATTATGAAGTTTCATATCAAAAGGAAGGTACTGGGAGAAAACGAGTCGGAGGCGGAGTCCGGGGTGGACTCACCACCTCGTGGCACGACCAGGGGTGGGCCCACGCCACAGGGTGGTGTGAGCCACCCTGGCTCCGTTTCCGTCCCTCTTTCGCTTCGTAGCTTTCCTTATTGACTGAAAACTATAAAAATATAGTTGGATAGTATTTTCGTGGAACTTTTCTTACCAGAGCTGTTACCTATTTGAAAACGGACTCTGCAGGTCTCTAAATTTGGTATCTAGTAGATCCTTCCAGAGTCATCACTTGAATATCATCGATATCTTCATCTTCATACACTTATTACTTGATTCATAAAACCTTTCTCTTCCTTATTACACCATTAACTCCACTTCCTGGAAATTTATTTCACACAAAACTTCACACAGTTCTCATTAGCAACATTAGTATATATGAAGTGATAAAACCTTTTGAGTTCAACTTCAACTGAAAGCCATCAAAACATAAACCACTTAAGCAACTCCTTCCGAAAACCCAAAAAGAATTCAAAAAGGAAATCGAATAAAGAAGCAAATGCAAGAGTGGCAAAATATGTCAAAACAGACCAGCAGGTAAAGATCAATTTTTTCGAAAATCTTCTTTTGCTCAAATCAAAAAGTGCAAAACTAACGAAAGTTAAATAACAACCTGGGGCAGAAGCACAAAAAATTACAGCTCAATCCGACAGCAACTTCCCCAAATCTGTTTTTACGGTGAATTTTTACGGTGAAGCACAAAAATCTGTTTCGGGACAGCAACTTCCCCAAATCTTACTTCTCTCTCATTAGAGGTTGATCTTGACACAAAAACCAAACAAAACGGATAAGGAGCGGTTATTACCGAATTAATAACTTCCAAGACTCAAAGAAACAAAAATAAACTGAAAGGAAAAGTAAACTGGGTTGTCTCCCAGAAAGCTCTTTCTTTATAGCCATTAAGATGGGCACGATAATTTTGAAGATGCTCACGTAGGAATATGAATTGAGGTGAAAGAGAGCATTAAGAAGGAAAAATACACACATTTAATTCTAACCCACTTCCTATCCAAGGGAATTTTGTAAACAAACAAATTGTTGAAACCAAAGGCTACTTGCATAAGAAGGCAAAAGAAGTGCAACACAAAAACTTTCAGCATAAAACGAGGAAACTTGATATTATTGAGATGCATAGGAACACTCTTCCCTCTCTCATAGTAACTTTCAGTATCATGCATAAACTTAACAATATAGCTATCAAAAGTACTATCATAGCAATGTTCACTTATTCTAACAGAAAACATAGGAATACTAGCTCTCATAACACTACTATGTGAAACAAAATTAGAGGTATCCTTACAAAGGATAATGTGTCCCTCTTTTTCATATTTAGTAAGAAAGTCTTTCACATTTGCTATTATAGGTTCATCAACCATATGTCTATCAGGTTCAACAACTTTGCTTATACTTTCATTAACCATACTAGCTATCATAGAATGTTCCTTTATCTTAACTGGGAAAGGCATTTTCTCAATATAAGGTTCAGGTAAGACATGATTAGTAGGATAAACTTCAGTATTTCTTATAGGAACACTCTTAGCAATATCTTTATAAGGTGCATGATACTTATTCCACTTCTTTTTATGCACTTCAATGTAAGAAGCAAAGGCTTTAAAATAAGAAGCAATAGCTTGAGAGTCTAGACCATAAGCATTTTTAATATTTTGAAAGTCATCAGTTCCCATAAAAGATTCAATGCATTCATAATCATAATTTATACCTAACTCTCTACCTTTGTCATTCTCCCGAGCTTCAGCATTGTCTTGAATACGGTCCAGAAGATCCCATTTAGCTTCTTCTTCCATGCGAGTGAATGATCCAGCACAAGAAGCATCCAATAAATCCTTGTCATGCAGAGAAAGCCTTGCATAAAAGTTGTTGATAATAATATTGTTGGGGAACTCATGAATGGGACATTTGAGCATTAGTAACTTCAATCTCCCCCAAGCTTGAGCTATACTCTCTCCATCAAGAGGCCAAAAGTTGTATATTTGGTTCCGATCTTTATGAATCTCACTAGGAGGATAAAACTTTGAATAAAAGAGAGGCACTATTTCCTCCCATTCCAGAACTTGACCATTCTTCAGAAGCTTATACCACTCCTCAGCTCTTTCTTTCAGTGATAATGAGAATAAATTCTTCTTAACTTGATCTATAGTAATACCTGCACACTTGAACAACCTGCATAATTCGTGTATAAAGAGCAAATGATCACCGGGATGGACAGTTCCATACCCAACATAGTAGTTATCCATAACACGATCAATAATTCTTGTAGGTATTTTGAAAACATCATTCTCAGCAGGTGGTGGCTTATCTACTACCTTAGTAGTGGTAGTAGCATTACCAAATAAGTAACTCAGCGAATTATCCATACGAAAATAAAGTAACTAGCAGAAGTAAACAATACTCACTCCCCGGCAACGGCGCTAGAAAATAGTCTTGATGACCCACAAGTATAGGGGGTGTATCGCAGTATTTTCGATAAGTAAGATTGTCGAACCCAACGAGGAGCAGAAGGTGCTGGCTAGTGGTATGGATTAGGAATTCTCTGCAAATACTTAGCAAACGGATTTTTAGGGGTTTTCGATAAAGCAAGTAAACAAAGTACGAGTAAATAAAAGACAGTAGGAATAAATGCAGCAAGTGGCCCAATCCTTTATGCAGCAAAGGACATGCCGGTTGTATTACTTAAGATGACCAAACGTTCTCGAGGACACATGGGAAGACTGTCAAGTGCTTTCGCTTCATATAGTTGATTAATCTTCTTTAGCTTGCTAAGTGTTGTGTGGGTGAACCTGTGCTAATGTACCGCCCCATCCAAGACTAATATATGCTTGTGATTATACCCCTTGCAAACATCCGTAGGTACAAGAAAGTAATTAAGGTAGAAACCTAACGACAACTTTAAACTCTAAGACCCTTACGTCCCTTGTGCAATGGTTTCCTAACGGGGGTTCAGGTTAATGTCACTCCGGCGGCCCCTACGATTAGTAGCCAAATACACAATGCATTCCCCTAGGCCCATATAGGTGAAGTGTCATGTAGTCGACGTTCACATGACACCACAACTTAAATAACAATCTATTGAATCTCTCTCAACACAACTCCACTACTAACAACATGACTTCTCCCATGTCCTCAAGAACAAAACGAACTACTCACAAGACATCATATGGATCATGATCAGAGATGGAATAATGATGTATAACAATCTGAACATAAACAATAATTCAATGGTTCACTCAATAGCATCAAATACAAAGAGTAATCAACACCGGGAAAGTTTCCCCTATGAACTAATGCAAGATTCAACTCAATTGTTACAACAATATGGAGATGGTGATGACGGTGCTGATGGTGATGATGGTGGTGATGATGATGATACCGATGAAGTCCAGCTTGATGGTGGTGTTGATGGCGACGATCTCCCCTCTTCGGGAAGGAATTCCCCCGGCAGAAATCTGTCTGCCGGAAAGATCTTTCTCTCTCGGTGTTTTCCGCCCTGCAGAGGCGCCGGAATCTTTCTGTGGTCGCTCCCCGAGTCTTAGGGTTTCGGGAGGATGAGATACGCCAGAGGGGAGAGGCTGGAGTGGGCCAGGGTGGCCACACCACCTCCGGGTGCGGCCTAGGGCTGCCCGCGCCAGGGGGTGGTGTGGGCCCCCTGTGGCCCATCTCCACTCCGTCTTCTGGCATCCTTAGTCTTCTGGAAAAATAGGATTTTCCGTATATTTTCCTAGATTTTCTGATCTTCGCGAATTTTGCCTCCAAACAACACCTTTTCCATCAGAATCCTGACTGCAGCGGTCCATGCTCCAAAAGTCATCAAGCATGCAAAAACAGATGAAATAACATAAGTATCACTCTCAGTACAGAATATATCAATGAATAATAGTGAATTAAGACATAGAATAGTGATGCAAAATGGACGTATCAGTTACTTTAACAGACCTTTGGGAGTTTTAGAATTCCTTTTGTGTTTTTACCGGACCAGTAGCTTGTGTCTTTTTTGTTGTTGGCGATGATGGAGAGAGAGGGCCTAGGGCGTTCGGTTTCACCTGTAGCTGTGCAAAAACATCTCATGGAAATAAAAGATAGAAATAAAGTATGTGTGTACTTGTTAGAGCGAGATAAATTATATGTGGGCAGTGCATCCATAATTTCTATTGCCTCCGCAACCACTTATAGCAATAACCTACTAGTCTCATCCATAGAAGAAAGAAAACTAATAATATGCATAGTGATGTCACCGTTAATCCCAAGTAAATCCCTCACATACAGTCATACTACCCCTTCTGTCACTGGGGTTCCCAATCTGTAGATCAGTCATCACTCATACTCCCTATACCTGGCTCAACCCTTAGGGTCTTGGTTACCTAACAAGTCCTTGGACTGAGGCAAGAGAGGATAAAATAATAATCATGTCATACAAACTAATACACGATCCCATCTATGATAAATCACATGCACAATTGCTACATGGCTAGGCCGAAGCCCTTAGCCCAAGGAGAATTAATCACACATAGAGATGATATCAACAATCATAAACATTCCAGATTGGTAGCAATAGTCTTACAATGTCGCCAATCGGAGAAGCGATCTACTATTACAAGTGGTGGAAGATGGCTATAGAGATGGAGAAGGGTTTGGAGATCTGAGGCGGCTTTTTGGCGGAGTCTGGCTTCTTCGGGGCGAGGTGAGCATTGTTTTCCGTCGCCTGAGGCTTCTTTATATAGGGGTCCCTTCACGAAAGTTGTTCTGTTTGACCTAATGATGGCAGCGCCAACTATACGACCGGAGCTATACGGTCAGAATTTTTGCTCCAGCCATATAGTTGGTCGTTACGGCGTCTGCCTTTGTTGGGCGGCTCCTGGTTTCTTCTGGTTGAAGGAAATCTCGTATATTTGACTTTAATGTATTGATTCTCTCCTTTAAATGACATTATCTACGCAGGAAAAAAGCAAGAACAAAGGATTGCATACCCCTCTGATTATTAGCATTAGTGGCATGGTTTAGAGAGATATTTCATCACAAATATGATTAATATCCAATTTAAATGTGGACGTAGATTGCTATATTTCGAAGCCATCAACCTCCCCAAGCTTAAACTTGATCGTCCCGAGCAAGAAAATCAAAATCAAAAAGGAACTCAGCATTTAAACTGAAATAACGAGATGGTGATCTTACTCATGATTAATAGTCTCATGTTTCCTCCACTTCATAAATCTGGAAAACTTCAGCATAGATAGAGTAATGGCAAGCATATCATACGGGTTTCATGCATCCTTATAGCGTAGCAAAATTATTGTGAACATGGATGATTCAAATGAGTAAATTTTATTCCATGTTAAGTAATCAACTCATAGGCTTGCCTTTGAACAGTGAAGTATAATCAGGTAAATTAAGAGTGTGAGAGTTGTCATGAAAGCATATATACTAGAATATCTCAATTCTCCCACATCAATAAATCAAGACTTTGCAAGCATTACTTTTCTATTCATTGTCCTTCAAGAATTTCAGTTTTTAAGTAATTGGGAACATGCCAAAGATTTTTATTAGTTTATCGGGCTATGATGGACACTCATGGCATCACTAAGGTTTTTGTTCCTTTTGCATAATGATTACTCATAATAGCCAGATAAGTGATTCCATCATAATTACAGCTACTCGGGAGTGCCAAGAATCTTACCCACTATAGCATTGCTGCTACAAGTGTTTAATCAGCTCATAGCCTAAATCTAGGAGTTTCCTCCATGAAGATCGTCCGTAGGCCAGCGGAGTTGTTGGCATCCCATGAAGTTTGACACGCGTAAAGCTATATCATTCTTATGATTAACAAGTCAAACTTTGGAATGCTCACAAAAACTGCTAAACATTAATTCAATCGAACAAATCCTTTCGAAGAGAGCTATTAAGTCAATTAACACTTTCAGTGGTGTCAAGTGTCTCTAGAAATAAGCCTTCAAGACTAAGCACTACAACACCCAAGCCTTCAATTGTGAGACTTTTTCTTATTACAATTGTTTAGCAATTTAGGCAAGACTTAGTTAATTACGAGAGTTGGAACAAAATGAGCCCAATTAAATACCCATGCAAACGACAATCTTACTATGATATAAAGACTCACTCCACCAATATAATATCTCAACATTTACTACTAACTAGCATGGGTTTCTCAAACTTCAAAAGTGGGGAGTCATAAGGCATACCTCTCATGTTTGGTTCCACTTCTCTCTTCCTTTTTTTATTTGTTTCTTGGAAATTCGAAGTCGATCACTCTCCTGCAAATATATGAAGACCTCGAGGCAGAAAGAAAAGAAAGAGGGAAAATAAGGAAAAATGGAGAAATCTTTTTGTGATTTTTTAAGAGAGGGAATTTAAGAATAGAAAAATGGCGGCAAAGCTCCGCTAGAAAATTTTGAAAGCAAATAGAAAGAACTAAAGATAAAGTATTGGGGAAACCAACACGAGTGCTTATAAACTCAAATAAAAAGGTAACCTCGAAATAAATAAAAGAAAATAAATGCCAAGTAAAGATACATGAGGACACTTCCCCAAGCTTAGGCTTTTGCAAGCCCTTCAAATCATTGTGGTGGCGGGAAAAAGTCGTTACTCTAGTTCGCGAATTGAGTGGAGAGGTTACTTGTTGATTCTCGGAGGTTCAAAGAGAGGTTGTGCATCCTCTCCACAGTCCCTCCATGTCCTTGGAAATCTTGGTATGTGGCGAACTGGGTTTGTGGCTGCACCTCTTGATGAGGAACTTCTTGCTCCTCCTCTTGGTCCTCATCCTCTTCAGGAGTTTCCTCCTCGGGGTGGTGCTGCTCAACCTGCACATCATATAGCAAACGTCCTTCCTCGTTAGAGAAAAGACCATTAGGCAAAGGAGCGGGGTAGATACACCCAGCTCCAGCAATATGCAGATAATAAACACCACCCCTCCTAGTGAGCATTCCACAGGCCCTCAAGGTGGAGAAACCAACACGCGTCTCACCTAGTACGGGTTGCAACTCACCTAGATCGATGTCTAGGGCGGTGGCAAGCACGGTAATGACGCCTCCTCCTGTGATTGTCCCTTGGCTTTGGGAGGCTTGCTACTCCAGGTAGCACAAAAGGATGGCGCCCAAGTTGAGTGACAGGTTGTAGTTGATGTAAGCAGCCTTGGCGAGGACTAGGATGCCCACCTCGTTGAGTCTCGTGAACTCATTATGTGCCTGCAAGGTGTTAGCAATAACATAGAACAAATAGTGAATTGCAGGATGTTGAATATTCTTCCCCTTGTTCACTCTACTAGTGAAGCTCATTCCACTATAATATTGATCGGGGGAAGGAATTAAGCTAGTAAAGGATGCGTGTAAAGCATGAACATCATTGTTTGGCAAATTAAAGCATGCACACCATTCATCTAACTTTAAGGTGTAGTTTTTGTTGATCAGACAGAAAGAAATAGTATCCTCTCCTTGCCACAGTTTAACGGTGCATCATAGTCCTGAAGAATTCAATGGGCAAGCGGCGATAAGTAGGTACTGTAGGGGTTCGTAGCATGGAAAACAAAAATTTTCTATCGCATACAAACAACAAGCCAAGATCTATCTACTAGATTGTAGCAACGAGTCGATGGAATAACTTACCCTCGAAGATTCCAAAGTGGTTAACGAGAGCAGATTCTCGTGGGTGATGTAGTCGTACTCTTTCCGATCTCAAGATCGCGTAGACGATCCTTCCGGCGCCACGTTCCGGCAGCGCTCCCGTAGTCGGTCACACGTTCGGTACTCGACGAAGACCTTCCTCTCCCTTGTTCCAGCAGGCAGCGGAGGTTGTAGCACTCTCCTCGCGATTCCGGCAGCACAACGGTGTGGTACCGGAAGTAGAGGGGAAATCCCGCAGGGCTTCGCCTTAAGCCGGTGCGAGTATGGTGGAGCTTATGAGAGAGGCTATTAGTGGTCTAGTAATTAGACACACCAATTAGAAGGCTCTAAACCAATTAGAAGGCTCTAAACCGCTGGCTAAAGCAATTAGAAGCTCTAAATCAAAACGGCTCTAAACCGGAGGTAGAAGATAGGAACTTGTTTTTTCTAGGAGGGAGCCCTGCCCCTCCTTATATAGGTGGGAGGGCTGGCCGGCCAAGGGGAGGAGAGTCCCTCCCCAAGTCGGCTTGGTGGGGCGCCGGCCAAGGGAGGAACCCTCCTCCAATTCGGCCTCCACCAATCCTCCTCTCTTCCCACTTCCCAAAATTGCCGTTTGACTTTCAAACTAGCCGTTTGACTTTTCAATTTAGGATTTAAATAAACCCTTTATTTTGGACAGCAAGAACACCTAGTACATGATGCAATCACTCCAATATGTAATGACACATTCATGTACCCCTCCCCCCCCCGGAGTGCCGGACAATCCGGAACCTTCTAGAATATCCCCGATGAAAACACCGGAATCATTCCCGAACTCCGAAACGGGACTTTCCTTATATGAATCTTATTCTCCGGACCATTCCGGATCACCTCGTGATATCCCGGATCCCATCCGAGACTCCGAACAACATTCGGTCTCTTTCTCATAATACCATAACTACTCAAACAACGTCGAATCCTTAAGTGTGTCTCCCTACGGTTCGTGAATTATGCGGACATGATCGAGACACTTCTCTGAACAATAACCAATAGAGGAATCTGGAAATTCATATGGCTCCCACATATTTCTACGATTACTTTGCGATCGAATGAACCACTTACATACGATACCAATTTCCCTTTGTCTCACGATATGTTACTTATCCAAGGTTATGATCGTCGGTATCTCTGCATACCTAGTTCAACCTCGTTACTGATAAGTACTCTTTTCTCGTTCCCGTGATATGTGATCCCTTGTGACCAAGTCACATGCTTGCAAGCCAATTGGATGACATTTCACCGAGAGGGCCCAGAGTATATCTATCCGTCATGTGGATGGACAAATCCCACTCTTGATCCATGTGTTTCAACCAATACTTTCCGAACACTTAATGCCACCTTTATAGCCACCCAGTTACGGTGTGGTGTTTGATGTTATCAAAGCATCCATCCGGCAAAGGCGATATGCATGATCTCATGGTCGAAGGAATTAGGTTACTATGTATCAGAAAGCATATAGCAATTGAACTATTGAAATGACTTGATCTTTATGCTACGCTTATCTATAGGAGTATGTCCACCATATCATTCTCCTAACGATATGATCCTGTTGTTAATAACATCTCTATGTTCATGATCAGGAAACCATGATCATATATTAACCAACAAGCTAGTTTAACAAGAGGCTTTACTAGGGACTTTTATTTTAGTTTACAAATCACACAAGTATTAATGTTTCCGGTTAATACAATTATAGCATGGTATGTAAACATTTATCATAAGTGTGAAGATATGATAATAACCACTTTATTATTGCCTCTTGGGCATATCTCCAACAGTCTCCCACTTGCACTAGAGTCAATAATCTAGTTTCAAATCTTTGTGTATTCAACACCTATGGCTTTCTGGTGTTGTATGTACACGATTGCTAGTGGTCAACTGATCTCCGGATCTGACACTTCCAGGTCCGTGTGTAATTGCATGTCTTTGCGTCTCTACGCATCACTCATTCTCTAATGAGATGGCTTTGTATAAATTTGGTCTTTCGGTGTGACCTTTAGCTCTTTGGGGTTAAAACATGTTGATAATATTGTCACACAATATATCTTCATAGTATTATCCCACTGTGAACTACACTTAGTTTGATAACAAACTTCTTGACACAAATGCCCTCTTTTGCTGCTATAATAGCAGTCATATACTTAGCCTTTTGTTGTAGTATCTGTCACAATGTCTTAACTTTGGAAATCATCCAAATCCATTATGGAACTCACTTTCCATTATATTGTGCCACCCTTAGTTTAGATTGAGATAAACTTAATTTGTACTTTGTGACAAAGCTAGTATCAATGTAGTACTTTTACAATGAACTAACCATCTATTTGTCACTTCTACAAATATTATACTCTTAGTTCTTTCAGAATATCACAAGAATATCCTTACTATTGTCCAATGATCATCTTACGAATCATTCTGGTATATGCTCACAACATTTAGAGCATAGGACATATCTGGATTTGTACATATCACAGTACGATTGATATAAATACTCTTTGTGATTTCATACATCAAGTATCAATCTATACTTGATTATTTGTTTCACTTTACCAAATGTCAATACACTTGAATATATCATCAACATTGAACTCATTCAATCCTTTCTGTGCGACAAGAACCTTTTCTTGTAGTTTCTATATTGAACTCATTCAATATCTTGTCTATGTACTTCTGGCACAACCATATTAGCGTCTATTGATGCCAAATATTTGGGTTTTGCCTAAGTCTTTCATCGGGATGAAATTCTTAATATGTGTTAATAAAAGATACATTATTTCCAATCAACAATATGTCTTCCACATAATGTATTAGAAACATGTCTTAGTGCTCCCACTTAATTTCTTGCAAATGCAAGCATCTCCATCGTCTCTGATGAACTTTTAAACTCCTTTAACAGCTTCATCACAGTGAAGATTCCAACTCCGCGATGCTCACTTTAACCATTGAAGTTTGCATATACTTTTAGCATCCTTTTGAATTAACAAAACCCTATGGACCGTGTTATGCACATGTCCTAGGTAACGATTCTATTAGAAGAATTTGTTTTGTTTATTCAACTACCATATAACAAATTATATGTAGTGGTTGCTACATTAATCCATCTAGACTAAATATCACTATGACAGATCAAATCTTGTCATAGTCAACCTTTGAACATTGTTGTGAACTCTTTCCCAACATGTCGACTATTTCATAGATGTGAAACATCCATGTCTATTTCTTTATAGATCCAGACACAACTATAAGGTCTTACACCTTTCTCGAGGGTCCTTCAAGTTCAAAACTTGATTTCTCGTGTATGGAACTATCACGGATTTTATGGCTTCAAGCCATTTTACGGAGTCAGGGCCCATCATTGCTTCTCTGCATGTAGTCGGTTCATTATTCTCAAATAATGATTCAACACTCAAATCTTGGTATTTGATTGTTCATCCGACCTACTTGTTTCAATAGGAACTTGGATCTCCGTGACCACAACCTTTTGAGGTACGTGAACCATGAGCATTGTTGCTGACTCCGAAACACTTTTCGGCGCTGCGCAACTCTGCACATATAGCTAAGGTTCTTTTAACCTTATCAAAGTTTCTATTGTCCTCCCACTTAACTTTTCACGAAAAATTCCTTCTCAAAGAAACTTGACGTTTTAAGTGACAAACACTTTTGTCTCCGATGTTATGGAGGAGTACTTAACAGTTATTCGAAATAACATACAAAGACAGGTTCATCCGACTTTGGTTGCAAACATCTTTCTTATGCATAGCATACCAATGTTTAAGAAGGGACAACTTGGGTTTTATCCCAAACCATAACCTTATATGGTGTCATTTCAACGGATTATGATGGAGCTCTTTTCAGTGGAAAAACGGTAATCTCTAAAGCTTTTAATCTTTAAAATACAATGGCAGTTTTATGAATTACACCTTTCGATCTTACCATGTCAAACAAGGTTTAATTACATATCTCGAACGCTCCATACACTTATGGTGTTTCGGGAAATGCAAATCCACGGAACGATTCCTTAAATCTTAGGTATTATGCTAAACTTGTAACTCAAATATCTTTCTTTATGATCTTATCATAAACTGTTTATATTCTTGTTACAATGATTTTGCACTTCATCTTGAAAGTCTTTGAACTCTTCAAATATTTCACACTTCATCCTTATTAAGAAAATATCCATATATTCACTCAAATTTTCGGAGAAAGCATATGAAGTTGAAATCCATCGCTCTTGACTACACATAATGGACTTCGTACAACAATATGTACAAGTTCCAATTAGCTAGTCATTCGTTCTCTTTTGGCCTATGAACGAAGTTTTAATTATCTCTAGGAAAGTTTCACAAGCGTTATTTGATCAAAATCAAAAGACTCCAAAAATTCCATCCACATGGAATTTCTTCATGTTATCTTTCCAATATAATTTAAACGGCGATGTCACTTCCTAAGTGATCTTTCAATCAATTTGTCTTTCGACATTTTTAGCACTAGTTTTATGGATGTGATTTTCTCCAACGAGATTTGTGAATCATCCATCTTTTATGGATTTCGGCAATTATTTGAACAACCCTTTTGTTCTCATAACACCTGATAAAACAAATCCTGAAGGCAAGCTTTGATGTTTAATGAGCAACACAATAACCCTTTATTTGTTCTCGATGAACATCATCACATATTCTTTTGCTAATTACTTAGGCCACTGTAGTTCATGAATTCTGTTGTTTCGTATGACGATTCATACCAACAAATTCAGTATCAAATACTTAAGAACCACATTGTTTAATAAGCAAAGAATATAGCCATAACATGTATATCATCTATATACTTAAACTGAACAATTCCAGTCTTTTCTTTTCTGCCATATATTTATGAGATTCTCTTTCAGTATCTCCTTTTCTGTTTGAAAGAATCTATCAATATCAATAGTGGAGTCATACATATGACACATAGTCCAAAGCGTGTATAGTTAAATACCAATGTCTTTGGACTTGCACTTTGAAGTAGATCACCATCATCAAATGTTTGGTGTTCTTTCAAATTCCTTTCTTTAGTAATCTCTTGGTGTAGTAAACATTTTACCTACATCAAATATTCACCCTTATCATGGAATGGTCCATGATCAAGCTACTGTTAGCTTGTAACGATGAATTTATGAGTATAATGTTGCTATCCAAAAACCTTTTGGAGGATTAGGATAACAAGTGTCTCCAACCTTTTTTTTTAAAATTCTCATCAAAATATGAGAACATGAACTTTGCCATATTATACTCTATCATGTTGTAACCAAAACTTCGTTTCAGATATCACAATATCTTCCACACATCATGGTTTCTGAAACAACTCTTTCAGATCCTAGATAACCTTGATATTAAGAGAATCCTTTGAATATCAAGAATCATGGAGACAAACATGATACTTATATACTAACACTTGGAATTGTTACTCTTGATTTAATACTAATTATTAAACTTCATGGAGTAACCGGAACTTACTGAAAGTTTGCAATAGGACTTTTAAACTTTAGATTAACACTTCAAAACAATACGATACCAGTTCGTAAAGTAACTAACCAGAATTCTATAGTTCTATCATCTCAATTATAACTAAGCGCAAGGTGGTAAACGGATGCCAATGACTACAACAACTATGCAAATTCACTTTGATTTAGTTTATGATAAATTGAGTTCTAATTAATAATTAAATTAATCTAGGTGAACTCCCACTCAAAACAATATCCCTCACATTGTTTTAGTGATCACACGAACCAAATCAACCACATCAAAACCGATCATCACGAGAGTTGATATAGCTTCAATGGCGAACAATCAACATGTTCATCACATCTACTATATGATTCATGCTTTACCTTTCGGTGATCCGTGTTCCTGAGACCATGTCTGTACATGCTAGGCTCGTCAAGATCAAACCTTAGCTACCGCATAAGCAAATCTGGCTTGCTTACGTTGTATTCACCCGCGGAATCAAAACACCCGATCATCACGTGGTGCTTCGAAACAGCAAGCTTTGGCAACGGTGCATACTAAGGGTGAACACTTTAGAACTTGAAATTTATGTGCATGAGGGATCATCTTATAATGCTACCGTCGTCTACTAAGCAATACAAGATGCATAAAAGATTAACATCACATGCAATTCATAATATGTGATATGATATGGCCTTTCTTCTTTGTGCTTCCGATCTCCATCTTCAAACACGAACATGATCTCCATCATCACCGGCATTGCATCAAGGTCAATGACGCTTCACCATGGTTGTCGTCCACCGGCTTCAACTATTACAACTACTTTGAATAGACACGCGGGTCTTAACAGAAATTTAAAGACAACCATATGGCTCCTGCCGGTTGCCGACTTACAATAAGGAACATTGCATACATCATATATATAATCACAATCATGGCCATATCACATCACTGCACACCCCTGCAAAACAAAGTTAGACGCCTCTACTTTCTTTGCATATTTTACGTGGTTTGGGGCTTTCAATAAGTGTCGTTCTAACTTACGAACAAGAACCACAACATTGATACTAGTATTGTTAATCACCCGTTGTAAATTGGATCTTAACTATGCTAGGAGAAACAGGCACCCGCAAAGCCACTTATGCAATACAAGTTGCATGTCAAGCGTGGAGCAAGTCTCATGAACGATGTCATGTAAGGTTAGCCCGGGCCGCTTCATCCCAACATACCGCAAGATACAAAGTACACAAAAAGCAATCGACAATAAGAGCATCAACGCCCACAATGACCATTGTGTTCTACTCGTGCAACAGATCTACATATAGACACGGCTCTGATACCACTGTAGGGGTTCGTAGCATGGAAAACAAAAATTTTCTATCGCATACAAACAACAAGCCAAGATCTATCTACTAGATTGTAGCAACGAGTCGATGGAATAACTTACCCTCGAAGATTCCAAAGTGGTTAACGAGAGCAGATTCTCGTGGGTGATGTAGTCGTACTCTTTCCGATCTCAAGATCGCGTAGACGATCCTTCCGGCGCCACGTTCCGGCAGCGCTCCCGTAGTCGGTCACACGTTCGGTACTCGACGAAGACCTTCCTCTCCCTTGTTCCAGCAGGCAGCGGAGGTTGTAGCACTCTCCTCGCGATTCCGGCAGCACAACGGTGTGGTACCGGAAGTAGAGGGGAAATCCCGCAGGGCTTCGCCTTAAGCCGGTGCGAGTATGGTGGAGCTTATGAGAGAGGCTATTAGTGGTCTAGTAATTAGACACACCAATTAGAAGGCTCTAAACCAATTAGAAGGCTCTAAACCGCTGGCTAAAGCAATTAGAAGCTCTAAATCAAAACGGCTCTAAACCGGAGGTAGAAGATAGGAACTTGTTTTTTCTAGGAGGGAGCCCTGCCCCTCCTTATATAGGTGGGAGGGCTGGCCGGCCAAGGGGAGGAGAGTCCCTCCCCAAGTCGGCTTGGTGGGGCGCCGGCCAAGGGAGGAACCCTCCTCCAATTCGGCCTCCACCAATCCTCCTCTCTTCCCACTTCCCAAAATTGCCGTTTGACTTTCAAACTAGCCGTTTGACTTTTCAATTTAGGATTTAAATAAACCCTTTATTTTGGACAGCAAGAACACCTAGTACATGATGCAATCACTCCAATATGTAATGACACATTCATGTACCCCTCCCCCCCCGGAGTGCCGGACAATCCGGAACCTTCTAGAATATCCCCGATGAAAACACCGGAATCATTCCCGAACTCCGAAACGGGACTTTCCTTATATGAATCTTATTCTCCGGACCATTCCGGATCACCTCGTGATATCCCGGATCCCATCCGAGACTCCGAACAACATTCGGTCTCTTTCTCATAATACCATAACTACTCAAACAACGTCGAATCCTTAAGTGTGTCTCCCTACGGTTCGTGAATTATGCGGACATGATCGAGACACTTCTCTGAACAATAACCAATAGAGGAATCTGGAAATTCATATGGCTCCCACATATTTCTACGATTACTTTGCGATCGAATGAACCACTTACATACGATGCCAATTTCCCTTTGTCTCACGATATGTTACTTATCCAAGGTTATGATCGTCGGTATCTCTGCATACCTAGTTCAACCTCGTTACTGATAAGTACTCTTTTCTCGTTCCCGTGATATGTGATCCCTTGTGACCAAGTCACATGCTTGCAAGCCAATTGGATGACATTTCACCGAGAGGGCCCAGAGTATATCTATCCGTCATGTGGATGGACAAATCCCACTCTTGATCCATGTGTTTCAACCAATACTTTCCGAACACTTAATGCCACCTTTATAGCCACCCAGTTACGGTGTGGTGTTTGATGTTATCAAAGCATCCATCCGGCAAAGGCGATATGCATGATCTCATGGTCGAAGGAATTAGGTTACTATGTATCAGAAAGCATATAGCAATTGAACTATTGAAATGACTTGATCTTTATGCTACGCTTATCTATAGGAGTATGTCCACCATATCATTCTCCTAACGATATGATCCTGTTGTTAATAACATCTCTATGTTCATGATCAGGAAACCATGATCATATATTAACCAACAAGCTAGTTTAACAAGAGGCTTTACTAGGGACTTTTATTTTAGTTTACAAATCACACAAGTATTAATGTTTCCGGTTAATACAATTATAGCATGGTATGTAAACATTTATCATAAGTGTGAAGATATGATAATAACCACTTTATTATTGCCTCTTGGGCATATCTCCAACAGGTACATCATTGTACACAAAGTTTTGCAGGCCAGCTCTATTGCAAAGTAAATTGAATTCATTAGAAATACCGAGTTGGTTCAATATAATGGAGCAAGCCCACTTGGTGGCCTTCACTTATCGGTTCTTGATCTTGTTGAAGCGTTCGCGATGGGCCTCATCCCTGAAACATATCCCCATGCATTCCTGGGTGATTGCCTGAGAAGCGCTAGCGGTGGCACGAGCACGAATTTGGATCCTTGTGTTCATCTTCTAAAACATTGAAGAGAGGCAAAAATAATTTTTTTTGATCCAACAACAGTAAGTATAATATATTCCTCATCTAATCACACTAAAGAATCTCCTCAAGATAATAATCTAGGCAATAAAATCATGGCAATTGGTTCATAGTAGGTCTCACCCTAGATTGATAATGACAATAGCTCGAAGATGAATTTGCAAAAAGTAATTGGAGGATCGGAGGAGAAACATACCGTAGATCACTCGTGTGCGATAAAATCTAATGAAGTTGAGTAGAGACAAAGATCCCTTGTGGTTTTGAGATAGTTTGATGGTAGAAGAAAGAAAAAGGATTGAAGTTTTGGAGTTGGGAGTACCTTCCCGTGCGATTTTGTGGTCGGACACAACTATACGGGCAAAACATGCATTCCGGCCATATAGTTAGCGTTCTGTCAAAATATTAGGTCTTTCTCCTAGCGGTGCAGCTATACGGACGCAACTATACAGGCGGAACAAAATGTTCCGGACGTATAGTTGGTCGCTAAACTGTATGTCCCAGCGAAAGAAAGTTTGCAAAAGGCATCGATATCTATACGATCGGAACTATACGGTCGTAATTTTTATTCCCGTCGTATAGTTGGTCATTAAACTCCCAGTATATATATAAACATAATTTGGATGGAGGCATTGATATCTATACGACCGGAACTATACGGCCAGAATTTTTATTCCCGCCGTATAGTTGGTCATTAAACTATCTGTATATATGAAAAGAAATTGTACGGAGGCGTTGATATCTATATGGCCGGAACTATATGACCGGAATTTTTATTCCTGCCATATAGTTGGTCATTAAACTCTCAGTACATATTGCAGAAAAAATTTCGATGGCAAAGATAACTATACGACCGGAACTATACGGCCGGAATTTTTATTCTTGTTGTATAGTTGGTCGTTAAACCGTCTGTATACATCAAAAAAAATTGTTTCTTCGTAAACTATTTATTTTCCTATAACTTAGAAATATACCTTGGTTTTGACAGAAAATATTGTCGACCAATAATAGCATGAATAATGCAGAATTTCAAGTACTACCAAATTTCTTCTCCTCAAATGGAGTTTCCTAGCACTATTTATTGAACATGAACCTAAACTAAAACAAAAAAACTTAACTCAAACCTTAATTTAACATGGGTTGCCTCTCATGGAGTGCTCTTTTATGGTCAATAGCTTGACCTTGATGATACTCACTTGGGCTAGATGAGTGGAACACCCACTCCAAAGTAATTGGCCTTCAAAGTGATGGCCTCGTTCTCATCATGTTTGGCTTTCTTCTTCCTGGAGAAATGAATAATAAAAGGATATCGTGAAGGCAATTGCAACTTCATGTTCCCTTCATGAAGGTTAATTAAAGCATTTATAGTTCTTAAGAAAGGACAGCCTAGTATTATAGGAGCAAAAGTATCTTTAGGCGTGTCAACTATAACGAAATCAATGAGAGCGGGACAACCTTTGATGTAAACTAAAGTGTTCTCCTTAATCCCTACAGCTTGTTTGTAGGTAGAATCTGCTAGATGCAATTTTAATTCAGTAATTTCAAAGGAGCCAAGATTTAACTTGTTAAAAAGACTCTTTGGAATTATTGAGACGCTTGCACCTAGATCACAAAGTGCAGCTATCTCATTGGTTCCATTATCTTAATAGTAGGCTAATACATCCAAAACGTATCTACTTTTCCGAACACTTTTGCTATTTTTTTTCTCTAAACTTGTGTGATTCGGATACAACTAACACGGACTGACACTGTTTTCAGCAGAATTACCTTGGTGTCTAGTTTTTGTGCAGAAAATCAACTATCAGGAAAAATCCCAGAAAATATGCCAAAAATCCTATTTCACCAGAAGATTCATGGAGCTAGAAGACGAGACGGAGGAGGGACACGAGGGTCCCACACCACCTGGCCACGTGGGCCAGGCCTGGCCGCACCAAAAGGTGGTGTGGCCGCCTCGGTCACCCCCTCGACCTCCCTCTTCGCCTATAAGTTGCCTCTTGACCTAAAAACCAAGGGGTTTCGACGTTTTTCCAGAAAGAGTTCCGCTGCGCCGCCACCACCAGATTCCACGAATCGGAACAAGAAACTCCATTCTAGCACCCTGCCGGGACAGGGAATTGGAGGAGATCATCGCCATCATCATCACCATCGCTTCTCCATCGACCATCCATGTTCCCCCCCATCCATGAGTGAGTAATCCCCCGCTGTAGGCTATGGGGATGGTAGGGATTGGATGAGATCGTTCATGTAATGGCATCAGATTGTTAGGGCATGGTGCCTAGTATCTATTATTTAGTGCTTTTTGACTTTGTTGCAACTTGTTATACTTAATGCTTGTCACTAGGGCCCGAGTGCCATGATTTCAGATCTGAACATGTTATTGATTCATTATGATAGTATTGTTTATGGTCTTACCTGCAAGTTGTATACACATATTGTTGTCCGGAACCAAAGGCCCCGAAGTGACAGTAATCGAGATAACCAGAGGGAATGGCTTTGATGTGAGGATCACATGTGTTCATGGAGTGTTAATGCTTTGCTCCGGTGCTCTATTAAAAGGAGCACCTCAATTGCTAGTAGTTCCCTTGAGTCCCCACTACAAACGGGCTGGCAGGACAAAAGATGTTGTACAAGTTCTCATTACGAGCACGTATGACTATATATGGAACACATTCCTATGATTATCTAGTACTTGGATGTTTTATCTTATTTATCTGCAATTGCCCTATGTCTTGATTGCTATATGAATTGTCTTGGCCATGCAACGCCCGTCCATCCATCCCTATGCCTACCGCGCTTTAATCCTACTGTTTACTGCAATTGTTACTGCTATCTTTACTTTTACTACTGCTAATACTTTGCTATTGCTATTACAGAACTGTTGCTACTGATAAACTGATGTGAGCAAGATTGTTTCCAGGTGCAGCTGAATTAACAACTCAGTTGTTAAGGCTTATAAATATTCTTTGGCTCCCCTTGTGTCGAATCAATAAATTAGGTTTCACTTCCCTCGAAAATACTGCGATACACCCCCTATACTTGTGGGTCATCAAGATTATTTTCTGGCGCCGTTGTCGGGGAGCATAGCTCTATTTATCAAGTTCACTTGGAATCACTATTGTTCGCTGCCCTCCATTCATCATGGGTAAATCATGTGATGGAAAGGTCCCTATATTACCATCCACTACAAGGAGAGGTACAGTTTTGAACACCTGTGTTGCTCTTGATTCACCATCTGTTATGAGTAAGTTCCTTAGACCACCACATGGACATGCTACACACACTGCTACTACTGCTGAATCTGAAACTTCTAATACTTATGATGTTGCTTCTACCGTGCTTGATAAAAGTGGTTCATTAGATCCTTTCCTAGGTGCTACGATTGCTAGAACGATAGCTGAAAATACTAAAACTCCTAATGAAGACACTACTACACCTGTCAGTTCACCTGAGTCTAGAGAGAGCTATGATATTGAAGACGGTTATATAGAGAGGTCTACTATAAAACACCCATGATAGGAGTGCTATTAAGAGTCTCCTTGAGAGGCGTACTATAAAACCCAAATTGTCTCCTAATGCTAAGTTTGCTGCATCTCCCATAAACATTAAAGATAAGGATTATGATTTCTCTCTTGATTTATCTTACATAACTATTGTTGAGAAAGAACCTTTTTGTCAGACTAAGAATGAAAGTGATGTAGCACATATGACTGAGCTTTCTACCATGAGTGGCCTGTTTTCTGATGATTCACCTACTTTGTTGCTAAAATTTTCCCTTTTTCACTGAAAGGAGAAACTAAAACTTGGTTTAATAATTTACCTCCTGGATCTATTGATAGCCCTGATTGCTTGATTAGTACTTTCCTTCAGAAATATTTCCCTCCTAATGCTAGACATGCTATTTTGCAGGAACTTTTTGATTTTAAACAGGGAGAAAAGGAGATATTGCCTGAATCATGGGCAAGGTTTTGTGCTTTGATTCATGCACAGATTGGATGTCCATTACCTAAAAATGAGCTTCTTGATATATATTATAATGGACTAACTGAAGAATCTAGGACATACCTGGATAGTTGTGCTAATTGTGTTTTCAGGAATAGAACTCCCAAAGAAGCTGAGGAATTAATGACTAAAATAAGCAAGAATTATGAAGACTGGACTTCATCTGAACCGACTATACCTGAGACAACTACACCTGAGTTAACTGTGCATGTTCCTATACCAACATCAAAGAAGAGGGGAGTTATTGAACTAAATGATGAAGTGATGAAGGAAGCCAAGAAATGTCTTAAGGAGAAGGGTATTAAAGTTGAAGATGTGAAGAATTTACCTCCTATAGAAGAATTATGTAAGTCAATCTCCCACTCATCCACTATTGAGGTACACTCTCTCCAACATTTTGATCAAGGTGATATTCCTTACTCTAAACCTCCTGATCAATGATTAGAAGAATTTTATGTTTTTATTGTTAAGCAAGATAATTTTAATAAAAGGGCGCAAAATCATTTAATGGAAAACTCTAGAGCTATTGTTGAGTTGAAGGATATTGTGGAAAGAACCTCTAATGATGTTAAAATGCTTGTTAAACATTTTCAAATGGTTCAAACTCAAATTGATCAGCTTATTAAAGTAAAAAAAGACTTGCTAGTTAATGCTGCTAAAGAAAAACATGCTTATGAAATTAGAACTAGAAGTGGTTCTGCCACCCAGGATCCTCTATATCCTGCTGAGGGGCATCCTAAAAGAATTGAGCAGGATTCTCAACAAGCTGAAAATAGTGGTACTACTCCTAAGAAAAGAAAAAAGAAACATAAAACTATTGTAGAATCCTCTGAACCTGCTAAAGATCCTAATAGTATATCTGTCTCTGATGCTAAAACTATTGTTGATACCTTCGATCCGGATTAGTGATGTAGTGTAGCTCTTTTTCCCTAGTAGACCTAGGTTATCGAATCCACGGGAAGTGAATGTGTAGTGAAGTTACTTTAACGGACCTTCGGGAGTTTTAGAATTCCTTTTGTGTTACAGGACCAGTAGCTTGCGTCTTTTTTGTTGTTGGTGATGATGGAGAGAGAGGGCCTAGGGCGTTCGGTTTCACCTGTAGCTGTGCAAAAACATCTGATAGAAATAAAGTATGCGTGTACTTGTTAGAGCAAGATAAATTATATGTGGGAAGTGCATCCATAATTGCTATTGCTCCGCAACCGCTTATAGCAATAACCTACTAGTCTCATCCATAGAATAAAGAGAACTAATGATATGCATAATGATGTCACCGTTAATCCCAAGAAAATCCCTCACATACAGTCGTACTACCCCTTGTGTCACTAGGGTTCCCAACCTACAGATCAGTCATCACTCATACTCCCTATACCTGGCTCAACCCTCGGGGTCTTGGGTACCTGACAAGTCGTTGGATTGAGGCAAGAGAGGATACAGTAATCATCATGTCATACAAACTAATACACGGTCCCATCTATGATAAATCACATGCACAATTGCTACATGGCTAGGCTGAAGCCCTTAGCCTAAGGAGAATTACTCACACATAGAGATAAGATCAACAATCATAAACATTGTAATGAAAATCATAAGATTGATAGCGATAATAGTCTTACAATGTCGCCAATCAGAGAAGAGATCTACTATTACAAGTGGTGGAAGATGGCTATGGAGATGGAGAAGGGTTTGGAGATCTGGGGCAGCTTTTTGGCGGAGTCTGGCTTCTTCGGGGCGAGGTGAGCGTTGTTTTCCCGTCGCCTGAGGCTTCTTTATATAGGGGTCCCTTCACGAAAGTTGTTCTATTTGACCTAACCATGGAGGCGCCAACTATATGATCGGAGCTATAGGGTCAGAATTTTTGCTCTGGCCATATAGTTGGTCGTTATGGCGTCTGCCTTCATTGGACGGCTCCTAGTTTCTTCTGGTTGAAGGAAATCTCATATCTTTGACTTTAATCTAGTGATTCCCTCCTTTAAATGATATTATATGCGCAGGAAAAATACGAGAACAAAGGATTGCATACACCTATGAATATTAGCATGAGTGGCAGGGTTTAGAGAGATATTTCATCAAAAATATGATTAATATCAAGTTTAAATATGGACGTAGATGACTATATTTCAGAGCCATCAAGTAGTTGGCGAAGCCAAGTGCTTCAAATCTTCTTCTTTCTTTCCTGCCCTTGCCCTCACCTGGGCCCGAATATCAGGCTACACTCCTTTAGCCGGTCGGAACTACATGATTCCACTGGGGGCGCGCGAGCGCACCTAGTGGGTGTAGCCCCCGAGATTCAGAGCGCTTGATGAAGGCAAGGACTTCGAATGTTCTCTTCTTTTGATGATCGACTCATTGTAGTCGTACAAAACAAACACATATATAGGTTCATTGTTAATATATTAGTCGGTTAAGGTGATGCTTATTAGTTGGAGAATAGCTACAGTTTTTTCGAAAACTAGCTTGTGCTTCCCTAGACACTTAGTCGCTTTCCCGTGCGCTCTGCTATTTACACTGCGTCCTTGTCGGGCAGATGGGTTGTGGTCTGCAGCTGGAATCGAAGAGAGCTAACAATACATTGCACACAGTACTGGAGGCCCAGTAGCCATATATTCTCAAACTAGGCACAAAGCCGGACCACTCGATCTGTCGCATCTTTTCGCTGTTTTTCATGTGGGATGCCTCGAGCTTTTGCTCTTGTTAGCTGGACAGCCAGGTTGCAGTCTGTAGCTGAGACGAAGAGTGGGCCTCTGACACCGTCACACACTACTCAACCGGTTTATAGACTTAGCAGGCCGAGCCAATCGGCAAGCCCCTGGGTAGGGGTTGCCGGAGCCGGAAAAACTGAACCGGAAAAGAACATATGCAAATTTCTGGTAGGAAGCCCCCAAGTATCTCTCGGAGTTCCGCATTTTTCATTCATAGAGTTTGCGGGATACATACACTGCCAGATGACTAGGTGTAAAATGGATGGAGCAGGGCCGCGTTCCAGGGGCGTTCCTGATGGGTTCATAGTAGGGAAAACAAAAAAAATCTACTACAAGAACGAACAAACCAAGATCTGATCTATGGAAAAGCGAAGATCTAATCTATGAGATAAGTGCAACGAGATAGATCTGTACTAACCCTTGTAGATCCAAAGCCTTGTTCGAGATCAGATCTCGTGGTTGATGTAGACGATCACTTGTCGATCTCAAGATCGAGTAGACGATCCTTCCGGTGCCGCATTCTGGCAGCGCTTCCGCACTCGGTCACACGTATGGCTCGATGCAGATGATCCTCTCCCTGTTCCAACGGATAACGGAGGTGGTAGATCTCCACGGAATCCCAGCAGCACGATAGCGTGGTGGTGGTGGTGGAGAAGAGTTCCTGCAGGGCTTCGCCTAAGCCGTAGTAGGAGGAAGGAGGAGGGAGTGGCGGCTAGGGTTTAGGTGGAAGGGGCAAAGGGGGGAGGCGCCCCACCCCTCCTTTATATAGAGGGGGAGGTGGCCTAGGGCTGGCCCCTTTGCCCTCCTAGAGCTGGGGCACAAGGGGAGGGGGGAGTTTCCTTCCCCCCAAGCCTTCCCCTTTTCTTTCTTGGTTTTCAAGAAAACTCCATGGAACCTTCCAGAACCTTCTGAAACTATCTGAAACCTTCTAGAAGATCCGTAGAATACTCCGAAATGTTTCCGAAACCTAGAAATTGATCTCCATTATATGAATCTTACTCTCCGGACAATTCAGGATCTCCTTGTGATGTCCTGGATCCGATCCGAGACTCCGAACAACATTCAGTCTCCAACTCGTATTCCATATCTACCTAAACAACATCGAACCTTAAGTGTGTCACCCTACGGTTCATGAACTATGCAGACATGATCGAGACACCTCTCCGATCAATAACCAACAGCGGGACCTGGAGATCCATAATGGCTCCAACATATTCAACGATGACATCATGATTGATAGAACTATTTACATCTCAAACCAATTCCCTTTGTCACGTGACACTCTACTTATCTGAGTTTCATTCATTGGTATCTCCATACCTAGTTCAACCTCGTTACCGATAAGTACTCTTTACTCGTTCCGTGATATGAAATACCTTGTGACCTAGTCACATGCTTGCAAGCTAATTGGATGACATTCCACCGAGAGGGCCCAGGGCATATCTATCCACCATATGGACGGACAAATCCCAGTCTTGATCCATGTGCTGCAACACATACTTTTGGAATACCTAATGCGACCTTTATAACCACCCAGTTACGAAGTAGTGTTTGATGTCATCAAAGCACTCATCCGATGATGGTGATTAACATGATCTCATGGTTGAAGGATTAGGTTACTATGCATTTGAAAGCTTGTAGCAAAACGAACTTAATGACTTGATCTCATGCTATGCTTACTATGGGTGTATGTCCATCACATTATTCTCCTAATGATACGATCTTGTTATTAATAACATCCAATGTCCATGATCAGGAAACCATGATCATCTATTAATCAACAAGCTAGTCTTAACAAGAGGCTTACTAGGGACTCTTTTACATTTACAAAACACACAAGTATTAGTGTTTTATATTAATACAATTATAGCATGAATGTAAACATTTATCATAAACACAAAGATATAATAATAACCACTTTATTATTGCCTCTTGGGCATATCTCCAACAGTCTCCCACTTGAACTAGAGTCAATAATCTAGATTACATTGAAATGTACCTAACACCCATGGCGTTCTGGTGTTGGTCATGTTTTGCTCTAGGGAGAGGTTTAGTCAACGGATCTGCCACATTCAGATCAGTGTGTACTTTGCAAATCTTTATGTCGCCATCTTGGACATACTCGCGAATAGCATGGAAATGTAGCTTGATGTGCTTCAGCTTGTTGTGTGACCTTGGATCCTGTGCATTGGCTATGGCACCCATGTTGTCACAATAGATGGCCATCGGGTCCAACGCACTAGGAACCACACCAATCTCAGTAATGAACTCCTTCATCCATATCGCTTCTTGTGCAGCCTCTGAAGCAGTTATATATTCTAACTCAATTGAAGATTTTGCCACAACGCTTTGCTTGGCACTCCTCCAGCTCACTCTAGCACCATTCAAAATAAATATGTATCCAGACTATGACTTCGAGTCATCCGAATCGGTGTTCCAACTAGCATCGGTGAAACTATTTACAACAAGTTGTTCATCACCTCCATAAGAAAGAACCATATCCTTAGTCATATTTAGGTACTTAAGGATATTCTTGACTGATGTCCAGTGTTCCATTCTAGGATCACTTTGATATCTGCTATTCAAACTAACAGTGTGTTCTATATCTGGTCTTGTACACAGGATGGCATACATGACAGAGCCTATGGCCGAGGCATAGGGTATTTTACTCATCTTCTCGCTATCTTCTGTCGTAGCTGGACTTTGAGTCTTACTCAAGGTCTTACCTGGCAACATGGGCAAGAACCCTTTCTTGCATTCTTCCATTCTAAATCTCTTTAGAACCTTGTCCAGGTATGTACTTTGTGAAAGCACTATTAAGCATCTTGATCTATCTCTATAAATCTTGATGCTTGAAATGTATGTCGCTTCGCCAAGATCCTTCATTGAAAAACTATTATTCAAATAGGCTTTGACACTTTCAAGAAGTTCTATATCATTCCCAGTCAACAATATGTCATTCACATACAGTATTAGGAATGCTATAGAGCTCCCACTCACTTTCTTGTAGATACAAGCTTCTCCATAAGTTTGTATAAATCCAAAGTTTTTTATCACCTTATCAAAATGTTGATTCCAACTCCGAGATGCTTGCTTTAGTCCGTAAATGGAATGCCTGAAGCTTGCATACCTTGTCAGCATCTTTAGGATCGACAAAACCTTTGGGTTGTACCATATACAACTCTTCCTCAATGTCACCATTAAGGAACACCCTTTTTACATCCATCTGCCAAATCTCATAATCGAAATATGCAGCGATTGCTAACAAAATCCTCACAAACTTTAGCTTCGCTACCGGTGAGAAGGTCTCATCGTAGTCAACTCCTTGAATTTGTTGGAACCCTTTCACGACAAGTCAAGCTTTATAGACAGTAACATTACCATCAACATCTATTTTTCTTTTAAAGATCCATTTGTTCTCGACAGCCTTGTGGCCATCTGGTAAGTCCACCAAAGTCCATACTTGGTTTTCGTACATGGATCCCATTTCAGATTTCATGGCTTCTTGGCATTTGTAGGAATCTGGGCTCATCATAGCTTCCTCATACGTTGCAAGGTCAACGATGTTGTCCACCAACATGACATTCAACGCAGGGTCATACCAATCAGGAGTGGTACGAACCCTCGTTGACCTGCAAGGTTCAGTAGCAACTTCGTTCGAAGTTTCATGATCATCATCATTAGATTCCTCTCTTATTGGTGCAGGCGGCCTAGAAACATCTTCCGGTGATGCGCTACTCTCAAATCTGAGAGAAGGTTCAACAACCTCGTCGAGTTCTACTTTCCTTCTAGTCATTTCTTTCGAGAGAAACTCCTTTTCAAGAAAGGATCCATTCTTAGCAACAAAAACTTTGCCTTCGGATCTATGATAGAAGGTATACCCGATTATTTCTTTAGGGTATCCTATGAAGACGCATTTTTCCACTTTGGGTTCAAGCTTGTCGGGTTGTAACTTCTTTACATACGCTCCGCAGACCCAAACTTTAAGGAATGACAACTTAGGTTTCTTACCAAACCACAATTCATACGGTGTCGTTTCAACGGATTTAGATTGTGCCCTATTTAAAGTGAATGCGGCTATCTCTAATGCATAACCCCAAAACAATAATGGTAAATCCGTAAGAGACATCATAGACCGAACCATATCTAAGAGAGTTCGATTACGACGTTGGGACACACCATTACGCTGTGGTGTTCTCGGCGGCATCAACTCCGAAAGTATTTCGCATTTCTTTAAATGCATGCCAAACTCGTAACTTAGATATTTACCTCCGCGGTCAGAACACAAAAACTTAATCTTCTTGTTACGATGATTTTCTACTTCACTTTGGAATTCCTTAAACTTCTTGAAAGTTTTGGACTTATGTTTCATAAAGTATACATACCCATATCTACTCAAGTCATCCGTGAAAGTAAGAACATAACGATATCCACCGCGCGATGCTACACTCATTGGGCCACACACATTGGTATGTATTATTTCCAACAAGTCTATAGCTCGCTCCATTTTCCCAGAGAATGGATTCTTAGTCATTTTTCCCATTAGACATGCTTTGCATCTTTCAAGTGATTCAAGAAGTCCATCGGTATGGAGTTTCTTCATGCGTTTCACTCCAATGTGGCCAAGAAGACAGTGCCACATGTATGTGGTATTATCATTCATTTTTATTCGTTTAGCATCTATGTTGTGAACATGTGTATCACCACTATTGAGATTCAATAAGAATAAACCATTCATCTCAGATGCATTACCATAATAAATATTACTCATATAAATCGAACAACCATTATTTTCAGACTTAAACGAGTAACCGTCTCGCAATAAACAAGATCCAGAAATAATGTTCATGCTTAACGCATGCACCAAATAACATTTATTCAAGTTCAAAACTAACCCCGAAGGTAGATGAAGAGGGAGCGTGCCGACGGCAATCACATCAACCTTGGAGCCATTTCCGACGCGCATCGTCACCTTGTCTCTCGCCATTCTTCGTTTATTCCGCAGCTCCTGTTTCGAGTTACAAATATGAGCAACCAAACCAGTATCAAATACCTAGGCACTACTAGGATTACTAGTAAGATACACATCAATAACATGTATATCAAATATACCTTTCTTCTTGATGTTGCCGTTCTTCAGATCTGCTAGGTACTTGGGGCAGTTGTGCTTCCAGTGACCTTCACCCTTGAAATAGAAGCACTCGGTATCAGACTTAGGACCAGCCTTGGGCTTCTTAGCAGGTGCGGAAGCTTTCTTGCCGCCCTTCTTGAAGTTGCCCTTCTTCATAGGCTTGCCCTGTTTCATGAAATTGGTGGTCTTATTGACCATCAACACTTGGTGCTCCTTCTTAATCTCCACTTCAATAGTTTTCAGCATGGAGAAGAATTCATGCAACGTCTTTTTCATGAAATGCATATTGTAGTTCATCACGAAGTTCTTATACCTAGGTGGCAGTGATTGGAGGACACGATGAATCCCTAACGCATTAGGAATCGTTATTCCCAATTCTTGGAGCCTGTTCGCGTGCCCAGACATTTTGAGCACGTGCTCGCTAACAGAGCTGCCCTCTTCCATGTTACAGTTAAAGAACTTCTCGGAGGCCTCATAGCTCTCCACGGCCGCACGATTCTCAAAGATTAGCTTGAGCTCATTGATAATCTCAAAAGGGTCGCGGTGCTTAAAGCGCTTTTGAAGCTCCGATTCTAAACCATACAGGATGGCACACTGAACTGTGGAGTAGTGGTTCTTCCAAGTAACGTAAACATTTTTCACATCATCAGAAGCATCCTCTGTAGGTGGGTCACCTAGCGGTGCATCAAGCACATAGGTCAACAGACCAGCGCTAAGGATAATCCTCAATCCACAAAACCAGTCCGTGAAGTTGCTTCCATTGTTTTTCAGCTTTTCTTTCTCTAGGAATGCATTAAAGTTGATGGAGGGGGTCGACATGATCTACAACATATTTGCAAAGAGTTTAAACTAAGTTTACGACAAATTGAGTTTGAATTTAATTCTTAAATTAACTAGGTGAACTCCCACTCAAAACAACATCCCTCAAGTTGCCTTAGTGATTACACGAACCAAATCCACTACATCGAGTCCAATCTTAACGAGAGAAGATTTAGTTTCAATGGCGAACAATCAACATGCTCACCATATCATTCATATGACTCATGCTCTACCTTTCGATATTCTGTGTTCTGAGACCATGTCTGTACATGCTAAGCTCATCAAGGTTAACCTTAGTATTCGCATGTGCAAATCTGGCTTGCACCCGTTGTATGCACATGTAGAATCTATCACACCGGATCATCACGAGATGCTTCGAAACGACGAGTCTTAGGAATGGTGCCTACTAAGATCGAACACTTTATTACTTGATATTTAGTGAGAGGGATCATCTTATAATGCTATAGTCACGATCTAAGCAAGACAAGATGCAAAAAGGATTAAGATCACATGCAATTCATAATATGTGACATGATATGGCCTTTCTTCTTGTGCCTTTGATCTCCATCTCCAAAGCACGGACATGATCTCCATCATCACCAGCGTGGCGTAAACGTCAGTGGCGCCACTTCATGGTTGTCCATCACTTAATAGCAACTATTACAACTACTTGGAATAAAGCTATTACATGATGAATAGACACGCAGGTCTTTAACAAAAATTAAGGACAACCATTAGGCTCTTGTTGGTTGCCATATTACAATAAGGATCATTGCATACATCAAATATATTCACAATCACATTGTGACCATATCACATCACATGCCCCTGCAAAAACAAGTTAGACGCCTCTAATTTTCTTTGCATGTTTTACGTGGCTTGGGGCTTTTGTATAAGAACCGATCTTACCTATGAACAAGAACCACAGTGCTGATATAAGTGTTGTCAGATACTAATTGTAAATTGAATCTTAACTATGGTGGGAGAGACAGACACCCGCAAATCCACTTGTGTAATGCAAGTTGCACGTCAAGCGTGGAGCAAGTCTCATGTGCGAGGACATGTAAGGTTAGCCTGAGCCGCTTCATCCCACCATCCCGCACGATGCAAAGTACACGTGAAGAAAACGACAACAAAAGCATCAACGCCCACAAAACCATTGTGTTCTACTCGTGCAACAGATCTACACATAGACACGGCTCTGATACCACTGATGGGTTCGTAGCAGGGAAAATAAAAAAATTCTACCGCAAGAACGAACAAAACCAAGATCTAATCTATGGAAAAGCCAAGATCTAATCTATGAGATAAGTGCAACGAGATAGATCGGTACTAACCCTTGTAGATACAAAGACTTGTTCGAGATCGGATCTAATGGTTGATGTAGACAATCACTTGCCGATCTCAAGATTGAGTAGATGATCCTTCTGGCGCCGCGTTCCGACAGCACTTCCGCACTCGATCACACGTACGGCTCGATGTAGACGATCCTCTCCCTGTTCCAGCGGGCAGCGGAGGTGGTAGATCTCCACAGAATCCTAGCAGCATGATGGCGTGGTGGTGGTGGTGGAGAAGAGTTCCTGCAGGGCTTCGCCTAGGCTATAGCAGGAGGAAGGAGGAGGAGGGAGTGGTGGCTAGGGTTTGGGTGGAAGGGGAAAAGGGGGGATGCGCCCCACCCCTCCTTTATACAGAGCGGGAGGCGGCCTAGGGCTGGTCCCTTTTCCCTCCTAGGGCCGGCGCACAAGGGGAGGGGGAGTTTCCTTCCCCCCAAAGTCTTCCCCTTTTCTTTCTTGGTTTTCAAGCGAACTCCATGGAACCTTCCAGAACCTTCCGAAACTATCTAAAACCTTCTAGAAGCTCCATAGAATACTCTGGAACATTTCCGAAACACAGAAATTAATCTCCATTAGATGAATCTTAATCTTCGGACAATTTTGGATCTCCTTGTGATGTCCTGGATCCAATCCGAGACTCCGAACAACATTCGTTCTCCAACTCGTATTCCATATCTACCTAAACAACATCGAACCTTAAGTGTGTCACCCTATGGTTCGTGAACTATAAAGACATGATCGAGACACCTCTCCGATCAATAACCAACAGCGGGACCTAGAGATCCATAATGGCTCACACATATTCAATGATGACATCGTGATCGATAGAACCATTTACAACCGAAACCAATTCCCTTTGTCACGCGACACTCTACTTATCTGAGGTTCGATCATCAATATCTCCATACCTAGTTCAACCTCGTTACCAATAAGTACTCTTTACTCGTTCCGTGATATGATATCCCTTGTGACCTAGTCACATGCTTGCAAGCTAATTGGATGACATTCCACTAAGAGGTCCCAAGCATATCTATCCATCATATGGATGGACAAATCCTAGTCTTGATCCATGCGTTTAACACATACTTTCAGAATACCTAATGCTACCTTTATAACCACCCAGTTACGAAGCGGTTTTTGATGTCATCAAAGCACTCATCCGGTGTGGTGATTAACACGATCTCATGGTCGAAGGATTAGGTTACTATGCATTTGAAATCTTGTAGCAAAACAAACTTAATTACTTGATCTCATGATATGCTTACTATGGGTGTATGTCCATCACATCATTCTCCTAATGATATGATCTTGTTATTAAAAACATCCAATGTCCATGATCAGGAAACCATGATCATCTATTAATCAACAAGCTAGTCTTAACAAGTATAGGGGGTGTATCGCAGTATTTTCGATAAGTAAGAGTGTCGAACCCAACGAGGAGCAGAAGGTGTTGGCGAATGGCTTGGAGCGGGAATTCTCTGTAAATACTTAGCAAACGGATTTTTAGGGTTTTTTGATAATGCAGGTAAATAAAGTACGAGCAAATAAAAGATAATAAGAATAAATACAGCAAGTGGCCCAATCCTTTCTTTAGCAAAGGACAAGCCGGTTGTATTACTTAAGATTACCAAACGTTCTCGAGGACACACGGGAATATTGTCAAGTGCTTTCGCTTCATATAGTTGATTAATCTTCTTTAGTTTGATAAGTGTTGTGTGGGTGAACCTGTGCTAATGTACCGACCTTCCTAGGACTAATACATAACTTTGATTATACCCCTTCCAAGCATCCGCAAGTACAAGAAAGTAATTAAGGTAGAAACCTAACCACAGCTTTAAACTCTAAGACCCTGACATACCTTGTGCAAAGGTTTCCTAATGGGGGTTCAGGTTTCTGTCACTCCGGCAACCCCTACGATTAGTAGCCAAATACATAATGCATTCCCCTAGGCCCATATAGGTGAAGTGTCATGTAGTCGATGTTCACATGACACCACTAGAAGAAATACACCACAACTTAAATATCAAACCATTGAATCTTTCTCAACACAATTCCACTACTAACAACATGACTTCTCCCATGTCCTCAAGAACAAAACGAACTACTCACAAGACATCATATGGATCATGATTAGAGATGATATAATGATATGTAACAATCTGAACAGAAACAATAATTCAATGGTTCACTCAATAGCATCAACTACAAGGAGTAATCAACATCGGGGAAGTTTCCCCTAAGAACTATGCAAGATTCAACCCAATTGTTACAGCGGTATGGAGTGGTGACAATGGTGCTGGTGGAGATGATGGTGGTGATGATGATCCCAATGAAGTCCAGCTTGATGGTGGTGTTGATGGCGACGATCTCCCCTCTCCGGGAAGGAATTCCCCCGACAGAATTCTGTCTACCGGAGAGATCTTTTTCTCTCGGTGTTTTCTGCCCCGCAGAGGCGGCGGAATCTTTCTGTGGTCGCTCCCCCAGGTATTAGGGTTCCGTGGAGATAATATATGCTAGAGGGGAGAGCCTAGAGTGGGCCAGGGCAGCCACACCACCTGTTGGCGTGGCCTAGGGCTGCCCGCGCCAGGGAGTGGTGTGGGCCCCCTGTGGACCATCTCCACTTCCCCTTCTAGCAATCTTCGTCTTTTGGAAAAATAGAATTTTCCATGTATTTTGCCAGATTTTCTGATCTTTGCGAATTTTGCCTCCAAACAGCACCTTTTCCATCAGAATCCTGACTATAGCGGTCCATGCTCCAAAAGTCATCAACCATGCAAAAACAGATGAAATAACATAAGTATCATCTCTTAATATGAAATATATTAATGAATAACAGTAAATTATGATATAGAATAGTGATGCAAAATGGACGTATCAACTCCCCCAAGCTTAGACTTCGCTTGTCCCCAAGCGAAAACTGACCTCAATAAACATGACCTCAGGTTTACGGAGTGAAGAGTCGATAAAGAATACGGACAAGAAGCATCACATTCATCAATACATAAATCCTAATAGAAGACAACTCACTATTATATAACTTAACTTTCAATAAGTAAAGGAAACACAATAAAAATACATAAAGTAAATCATAATTGGTAATGGCAAACTTAGCTCTTGGTCGAAGAATAGTTGACAATTTGCTGGAGTTCACACATAACTGGTTTTCAATGATAGCTTTCAAAGTAGTAAACACTAAGATAAGAGCAATGTGCAAAACAAGGAACATAAGAAACATGATTGAATAAATCATCATATGAGTGAATGAAACACAACAACTCAAAATACTTGCTGAGATAGAAGGGAATAGGTTTACTGACTCAACTAAAAAGTAAAAGAAAGGCCCTTCACAGAGGGAAGCAGGGATTTCAAGTTTCATAAAGAGCTTCCAAAAATTATGATACTTATTAGCTTTCAGCTCTCATTGCCCCTATCATAGGCCTCTTTAGGTGATTAAGGTTAAAGTGATCAAATATGAGGATATGCTTGACAAGTTGTAAGTTGAAAATCCCATGTCCCTTGAATACGAGGGTTGCTCCTCATGCTACTCAAGTTTAGTCACCGATAAGTTCTTGTCATAGTAAGTATATGTGTATCATAGAGAACCGCCAACGAGGTACCCCTTGCCCGATGATACAGAAGAATCCCCATATCGAAATGACAAGGCAAGCAGACAACGAGTATCTCAACAATCTTCTTATTTACCATGGAAAATGGTGCTTTTTTCTCTGTTTCCTCTTTTCTCATCTTTTTTTTTCTTTTTCTCTTTTTCTCAATCTTTATAAGAAGAATGCTTCATAGATGCTCATTATGGTTACTCTGCAGGTTTCCACCATGATTAGGCATGGATTGGACCAGCGGCCCAGGCGTTTCTCTAACACACATACATAACACCATGGACTTACAAGCTTCCCTTTCATTTCACACTGATGACATCCATAGACAAAAGAGCATGATATCAACTAGGTACAAAGTACCAGTGCAATGTTGAAAGCGTTCCCCATGACAGCATGGTTCTGCTAATTCAAAACTTACAAAGTGCAAGCATATACGCAACATAGATGGGCACAATGGTTCAAGTTTATTAAGTGCGAGAAAGTAAAGTGTGCCATCAAGTTCGTGAGAGCTTTAATCACTAATTTTCACATAACAAGTTTAATTCAGAAGGTAGATAAAAACATGAATTTACTTGGAATAGCAATAGTTCTAGTAGGTAGGTATGGTGGACACAAATGGCATAGGGTTTTGGTTTAAGGATTGGATGCACGAGAAGCATTCCCTCTCAGTACAGGTTTTTGGCTAGCAAGGCTGGGTAGCAAGCATAAAGTTGAAGGAAAGAAAAAAACATACAAGTGATAAAAACAAACATGCAATCTTCCTTGGAAGCACAAAAGATATTAACTAGAGAATACTAAACTTATGAGCAAATCAAGAAAGAAAGATGATGAAATTATATTTCTTTAAGAGTACTTTTATCTTTTTCATTCAATTCTCAAAATAGTGTTGCTACTGACCGAGCTAGGTTTGCCAAAACCAAATAAATTAACTCAATGATTCCAAAGTGATACCAATACTAACGACAAGATCAATCATATAACATGAATTGAAAACTAATATAAGATATGCAAAAGAGTAAATGATAGAACTTCTCATTAATATTCCATAACGGCAACTCACACCAAGGGATACATAGATATCTAACGAGAGGGGGGACACTTCCATAATGCAAACCATCCTACATGATAACTTCTCTATTCATGATATGACTCTACTAAAAAGGTAAAAAGATAGAAGATAGTGATGTGATACCGCGGCACTCCCCCAAGCTTGGAACAAACCAAGGGGATGCCAAAACCTGATGACGAATTACTCCTTCGGTGGTGGTGATATTCTCTATATGAGCTTTTTGATTAATTTCCCTAGGTCCTCAATCTTGAAGGTGAGAGTACGAATCAACTCCGAGTTTTGCTCAATGCGGCTCATGATCATGTTGGGTTGCGAATTGCAGCTCTTGCGATTCTTTCCCCACTCTTCCTCCTTGAAGTCTTCTTTTCCTGCATGGTTAGAACGAGGCATATCCCAATTCGAGGGTAGTTTCTTCTTGCGCATATTCTGGAATTGATGCTCATGGATAAGGGTATGAAAGGGATTCTTGGTGCGTGGAGGAAGTGACCGTGGAGCCAAACAGTGACGCGGAGGCTTCCCTCTAGTTGGCATCCGTGCAGTCCTTTTGATCTTGGTAGGGTTTGCCAACACTCCAATGCTTGCAATGGTAGTGCCGGTGTGCGGATGCTGGCCTTTATTTGCCTCCTCTTCATCTTTACTCTTGATCTCCTTCTCCTGCCCGGGGTCTTGGGGATCTTCCTCCATAGGCTCCTTGCCCTTATCATTGGCGAAGACCATTGTGCTTCTAAACTTTTAAGAAAATTGTTCCTGGCAGAAACAGATCAAAACGAAAACACGACGAGAACACGATATATGAACCTCGGGGGATCCGGGGGATTATATATTACGAATTTTTACAACAAAAGGAAGGAACTAGGAGAAAACGGGTCGGAGACGGAGTCCGGGGCGGCCACACCACCTGCTGGCGTGGCTAGGGGGCGTGCGCCAGGGGGTGGTGTGAGCCACCTTGGCTCCGCATCCGTCCCTCTTTCGCTTCGTTGCTTTCCTTGTTGGATAAAAACTCCAAAAATATAATTGGACAGAATTTTTGCGGAACTTTTCTTACCAGAACTGTTACCTATTCGAAAACGGACTCTGCAGGTCTCTGAATTTGGTCTTTAGTATATTCTTCTAGAGTCACCGCTTGAATAACATCAAGATCTTCATCTTCATACTCATATTTCTCGATTCATGCAACCTTTCACTTTCTTATTACACCATTTTCTCCGATAACCTGGAAATTTCTTTCACACAATTCTCATTAGCAACATTAGTATAAGCGAGGTAATAAACCTTTTATGTTCAAATTCAACCGAAATCCATCAAAACATAATCTACTGTAGCAACTCCTTCTGAAAACCCAAAAAGAATTCAAAAAGGAAATTGATTTAAGAAGCAAATTCAAGAGTGGCAAAATCTGTCAAAACAGACCACCAGGTAAAGATAATTTTTTTCGAAATCTTCTGTTGCTCAAATAAAAAAGTGCAAAAATAACGAAAGTTAAATAACAACCTAGGGCAGAAGCACAAATAATTACAGCTCAATCCGACATACAGAGATCTCTCACGAATTTTTACGGTGAAGCACAAAAATCTGTTTCGGGACAACAACTTCCCCAAATCTTACTTCTCTCTCATTAGAGGTTGATCTTGACACAAAAAAGAAACAAAAAGGATAAGGAGAGGTTATTTCCGAAACAATAACTTCCAAGACTCACAAAAACAAAAACAAACTGAAAGCACAAATAAATTGGGTTGTCTCCCAAAAAGCTCTTTCTTTATAGCCATTAAGATGGGCATGATAATTTCAATGATGCTCACATAAGAATATAAATTGAGGTAAAAGAGGGCATCAAGAAGAAAAAATACAAAGGTTTGAGTCTAACCCACTTCCTATGCAAGGGAATTTTATAAACAAACAAGTTGTTGAAACCAGGGACTGCTAGCATAGGAAGGCAAAACAAGTGCAACAAAAAAACTTTCAGCATAAAGCGAGGAAACTTAATATTATTGAGATGCATAAGAAAAGTCTTCCCTCTCTCATAATAACTTTCAGTATCATGCATAAATTTAATGATATAACTATCACGAGAACCATTGTAGCAATGATCACTTATCCTAACAGAAAACACAGGGACACTAGCTCTCATAACACTACTTTGTGAAACAATATTAGGGATATCCTTACAAAGGATAGTGTGTCCCTCTTCTACATATTTAGTAACAAAGTCTTTCACATTTGCTATTATAGGTTCATCATCCATTTCTTTATCAGGTTCAACAACTTTATTTGTACTTTCATTAACCATACTAGCTATCATAAAATGTTCCTTTACTTTAACCGAGAAAGGTATTTTCTCAATGTAAGGTTCAGGTAAAACATGATTAGCAGTATAAACTTTAGTATTTCTTGTAGGAACACTACTAACAATGTCTTTATAAGGTGCATGATACTTGTTCCACTTCTTTTTAGGAACTTCGATATAGGAAGCAAAAGCCTTAAAATAAGCTGCAATAGCTTGAGAGTCTAAACCATAAGCATTTTTAATATTCTGAAAGTCATCAGTTCCCATAAAAGATTCAATGCATTCATAATCATAATTTATACCTGACTTTCTTCCTTTATCATTCTCCCATGCTTCAGCATTGTCTTGAATATGGTCTAGAATATCTCATTTAGCTTCTTCTTCCATGCGATTGAATGATCCAGCACAAGAGGCATCCAATAAATCCTTATCATGAAGAGAAAGCCTTGCATAAAAGTTATTGATAATAATATTGTGAGGGAGCTCATTGATGACCCACAGGTATAGGGGGTGTATCGCACTATTTTCGAGGGAAGTGAAACCCAATTTATTGATTCGACACAAGGAGAGCCAAAGAATATTTATAAGCCTTAACAACTGAGTTGTCAATTCAGCTGCACCTGGAAACAATCTTGCTCACAGCAGTTTATCAGTAGCTACAGTTTTGTAGTAGGAATAGTAAAGGAGTAGTAGTAGTAAAGTAAAGACAGCAGTATCAATAGTAGTAAACAGTAGGATTCGAGTGCGGTAGGCATAGGGATGGATGGATGGGCGTTGCATGGACAAGACAATTCACATAGCAATCAGAACATAGGGCAATTGCAGATAAATAAGATAAAGCATCCAAGTACTAGATAATCCTAGGCATGTGTTTCATATATAGTCATACGTGCTCGCAATGAGAACTTGCACAACATCTTTTGTCCTGCCAGCCCGTTTGCAGCGGGGCCTCAAGGGAACTACTGGCAATTAAGGTGCTCCTTTTAATAGAGCACCGAACCAAAGCATTAACACTCTGTAAACACATGTGATCCTCACATCAAAGCCATTCCCTCCGGTTATCCCGATTTCTGTCACTTCGGGGCCATTGGTTCCGGACAACAACGTGTGTATACAACTTGTAGATAAGACCATAAACAATACTATCATAATGAATCAATAACATGTTCAGATCTAAAATCATGGCACTCGGGCCCTAGTGACAAGCATTAAGCATAACAAGTCGCAACAAAGTCATAAAGCACTAATAAAAGATACTAGGCACCATGCCCTCACAATCTGATGCCATTACATGAACGATCTCATCCAATCCCTACCATCCCCATAGCCTACAGCGGGGGATTACTCACTCATAGATGGGGGAACATGGATGGTCGATGGAGAAGCGATGGTGATGATGATGGCGATGATCTCCTCCAACTCCCTGTCCCGACAAGGTGCCAGAACGGAGTTTCTGGTGCTGTTTCGTGGAATTTGGTGGTGGCGGCGGAGCGGAACTCCTTCTGGAAAAACGTCGAACCCCCTTGAGTTTTTAGGTCAGAAGGCATCTTATAGGCGAAGAGGGAGACCGAGGGGGTGTCTGGGGCCGCCAGACCACCCCCTAGCGCGGCTAGGCCCAGCCCGCGCGGCCAGGTGGTGTGGATGGGCCCCAGCCCCACTCCGTCTCATATTCTGGCTCCGGGAGTCTTCTGGTGAAATAGGATTTTTGGCTTTTGTCCCGTCCAATTCTGAGAATATTCATTTTTTGACTTTCCTGGAACCAAAAACAGCAGAAAATAGGCAGCTGGCACTATGGCTCTTGTTAATAGGTTAGTCCAAGAAATCATATGAAAAGTACTCCAAAGTGTGGACAAAACATAAGAAAGTCGATAAAACCAAGCATGGAACATCAAAAATTATAGATACATTTGCAACGTATCAATATCCCCAAGCTTAACTCCTGCTCGTCCTCGAGTAGGTAAGTGATAAAAAGAAAGAATATTTTTTGAGGTGACATGCACCATCATAAACTTGATCAAAGTATTTGTAAAAATTCAAAGCTGGGACCATAGTACTTCAATCATAGCATGAAAGACAAAGTTCTAGCAATAAGACAAAGAAACTATCTTGCAACATGAAAAGGAACAAACAAAAGATTCATGAATAACAATGCTTTGCAAGATGTTTGATTGTTTCACATAAAGAAAACATAGCATAGTAGTATTCAGCTTGTCCCTTATAGAGTAGCAATTATAAATGCATAGGACACCTTCAAAGTTCATAAGAGTGACTAGATACAAATAGTTTAAAACAAGCAATATCAAGGTATACATCAATCAACTAGTCTCGGGACAATGCACATAGAACTAAGAATGGCCACTATGCTCTCAAAGTAAGTGCATAAAGATAGAAGGTGGAGACTCAATATAATGGTGGAAGAAAGGCCTTCATAGAAGGAAGCAGAGATTCAAGTTTCATAAAGAGCTTCCAAAAATTATGGTACTTATAGCTTTCAGCTCTCATTGCCCGTATCATAAGCATCTTGAAGTGATTAAGGTTAAAGTGAACAAACTATGGTGTACATGCTTGACGAAGTATAAGTTAGAAATCTCATGTCCCCTGAATACGAGGGCCGCTCCTCATGCTACTCAAGTTTAGTCACCGGTAAGTTCTTGTCATCGTAAGTACATGTGTATCATAGAGAACCGCCAACGAGGTACCCCTTGCCCGATGATACGGAAGAATCCCATATCAAAATGACAAGGCAAGCAGACAACGAGCATCTCAGCAATCTTCTTATTTACCATGGTAATATGGTGCGTTTTTCTCTCTTTCCTCTTTTCATAATCTCTTTTTTTTCTCAACATCGGACTCTTTTTTTATAAGAAGAATGCTTCATAGACAGCTCATTATGGTTACGATGCAGGTTTCCACCATGTCAGCATGGATTAGACCAGCGGCCCAGGCGTTTCTCTAACACATATACATAACTCCATGGACTTACAAGCTCCCCTTTCATTTCACACCGACGACATCCATAGACAAAAGAGCATGATATCAACTAGGTACAAAGTACTCGTGCAATGTTGAAAGCGTTCCCCATGACAGCATGGTTCTGCTAATCCCCAACAAATAAGTGCAAGCATATACAACATAGACGACACAATGGTTCAAGTTTATTAAGGGCAAGAAAAGTAAAGTGTGTCATCAAGTTCGTGAGAGCTTCAATCACTAGTTTTATCATAACAAATTTAATTTGGAAGGTAAACAAAAACGTGCATATACTTGGAATAGCATATGCTAGTAGGTAGGTATGGCGGACTGATGGCTCAATGCACGACGCCTAGAAAATTGCTTGATGGCGGTGTTGATGTAGAGCTTGTTGGGAACCCCAAGAGGAAGGTATGATGAGCACAACAGCAAGTTTCCCTCAGTTATAAAACCAAGGTTTAATCGATCCAGTAGGAGCAAGGAAACACCCCAAAGGTGTTACTAGCTGAGCCTTGGCAGGGCGCACTAACGGTGCTAGTAGCAACGTGGAGACCTGCACAACACAACCACAGAACTTTGTCCCCAACTTGCGATGAGGTTGTCAATCTCACCGTGTTTTGCGGAAAACAAATGATTAAACATATCGAATCGAAAGAAGTAAAAGTTTGCAGAAAGTAAACACAAAGCAGTAAACAATTTATAGATTGTATGTAAAAGACAAGGACCGGGATCCATAGTTCACTAGAGGTGGCTCTCCTTAAATAGATAACATGCTGGGTGAACAACTGCATCGAGAAAGCAATACATGCATATACTAATCATCTTGACTCCTTTGAGACTTGATTGGGCATTACAACATAATACATAGACCGCCATCCAACTGCATCTATGACTAATAATCCACCTTCAGGTTATCATCCGAACCCCCTCCAGTATTAAGTTGCAAGCAACAGATTATTGCTTTACGAACTGCATGTAAAGTAAACAATACGATTGTTCTATGAACAAAGGATTGTTGTTTTGTCCCTAGTAGCAACAGCACATCTAGTACCTTAGAGATTTCTGTCACTTCCCCAGATTACTAGAGGCATGAACCCACTATCGAGCATAAATACTAACTCTTGGAGTTGCTAGCATCTACTTGGCCAAGATAGCTACTAACAACGGAAAGCATGCAAGATCACAAATAACAAAGACATGATAGAATCAATAATCAATCTGAAATAGCATCTCAATATCCATCGGATCCCCGCAAACACAACATGCAGAATTACAAATAGATGATCTTGATCATGAAGGGAGCTCACAAGATCTAGACATGAAAGCACAAAGGAGGAGAACCAGCCATCTAGCTACTACATGGATCCGTAGTCCAAGGATGAACTACTCACGCATCACACCGGAGGCTTGCATGGTGATGAAGAAGGCCTCCAGGGTGAATTCCCCTCTCCGGCAGGGTGCCGGGAAGAGCTTCAGATCCCTCTCGATCTAGGGATGGAGATGACGGCGACTATAGACTCTTTCATGGATTTTTGATCCGGCACTTAGGGTTTTCGTCCCGAGGGCAATATATAGGCGGAAGGAGAGGCCGAGGGGGTGCCGGGAGCGGCCACACCACCTCCTGGCATGGGCCAGGCCTGGCCACGCGGCCAGGTGGTGTGGTGGCTCCCTGGCCCTTCTCCGTCTCATATTCTGGCACTTGATCACTTCCGGAAAAATAGGCACTTTGGCTTTTGTCCCGTCCAATTCCGAGAATATTCATTTTCTGACTTTCCTGGAACCAAAAACAGCAGAAAACAGGCAGCTGGCACTGTGGCTCTTGTTAATAGGTTAGTCCAAGAAATCATATGAAAAGTACTCCAAAGTTGGAACAAAACACAAGAAAGTGGATAAAACCAAGCATGGAACATCAAAAATTATAGATACATTTGCAATGTATCATGGACTCTTTGGAATAACTTGGTTTAGGGAGTTGTATACATGAGTGGAACTCATACTTGGTGGTGGAGGCTAGCAAAAGACTAGGAACGCCAAACTAAGAGAGGAATAATGGCCATAATCATGTAGAGCGACAAAACATCATTGATAAAAGCATAAAGTGATACTACAAGTTGAAAACTAAAGGATCATAAAGGCTTATGGTGACTTTGGATAGTCATAACATGGTGTGAGCATGCGCCAAGTCAACCCAAATAAAGCATCAAAGGTGAATACCACAATACTATGCTTTAATATGCTAAAACAACGCATGATTCTTCAAAGGCACGTTAAGCAATCTCAATTGTTTATAACATGTCACGCTACAGTAGAGAATACTAAGCCTAAAGCCAAAACAATATCAAGCATGGCATGACAAAGCATAGGCCACAGTCAAAAACAAACTCTCTTTACCACTTAAGCATGAACTTTCCTACTCTTTTCCAATCCAAACCAAACTATTTGAAAACCAGTGAATGAAAGAGGGGGTCCAACCAATTTATTCAGCAAACTAAGCAAACCAAGCAAACGAAAAACCAAAACGAAAACGAAAAATAAGACGCTCCAAGAACAAAACAATTGTGCATGAAACAATAAAAATGAAGCGTTTGGAAGAAACCTGGGATTTTTATTGATGAAGAAGGGGATGCCTTGGGCATCCCCAAGCTTTGACGCTTGTACTTCTTGGATATTTCTTGGGGTGACATGCGTGGCATCCCCAAGCTTGAGCTTTAGTCCATCCTTCATCTCATTACTCATTCCTTCAATACACCTGAAATTTTTCCTTCATACAAAACTTCACACAATCTTTATTAGCAACATTAGTGCACTCAAGATAGTAAGTCTTTAGGTTTAGTTCCAACACCAATAAAACTTCCATTAAAACACTAGCTACTGAAGTACTTCCCTCAAAAAGCTCAATTCCCCAAAAGAAATCAAAAAGGAACCAACAAGAAGCAAATGCAGAAAATGGCAGAAATCTGTCAAAACAGACCAGGAGATAAAGACGAATTTTTTCGAAGACCTTCTATTGCTCAAATCAAAAAGTGTTGAACTAACGAAACTTAGGTAACAACCTGGGGCAGAAGCACAAAACTTCACGCCTCAAAAAGACGTTCAGAGATTTTACACGATTTTTTGCGGTGAAGCACATAAATCTGTTTCGGGACAGCAACTTTCCCAACTATTACTTCTCTCTCATTAGAGGTTACTCTTGGCACAAAAAGAAAATAAAAAGGATAAGGAGCGGTTATTACTGAAGTAATAACTTCCAAGACTCATCTAAAACTTTTGGGTTATCTCCCAATAAGTACTTTTCTTTAACGCCTTTAAGTTAGGCATGAGCAAAAACTAAATTGGATAGAATAGAAGTAAGCGGAGATAATCATGGTGAAAACATTGTTTTGTTCAATGAAATCCTTTTGTTAACAAGGTTGATCAGTTCTTGTTACCAAACCAATTTTATATGAAACAAAACTTTGTATTCCACTAGTGATTATGTTACCTCAACCTTGATAGAAATGGTCCCAATCATAATAGTTTCAAATTTTTCTATTGGTATGGGACAATATATTTCTCCAACTTGAATGCCCTCAACATGTTCAATTGAATTCAAACCATAAGTCCGTTCAATCTTCTTGGGGAAATAGACATTATGTTCCTTGTCATTAACATTGAAAGTCACCTTTCCTTGATTACAATTAATAACAGCTCCTCCAGTATTAAGAAAAGGTCTCCCAAGAATAATAGACATATTATCATCTTCAGGCATTTCAAGCACAACAAAATCAATTAATATCAAGCAATTATGAGCCACTTGAACAGGTACATCCTCACATATACCAACAGGAATAGTGGTAGATTTATCAGCCATTTGCAAAGATATATCAGCTGGTATCAGTTTTTCAAGTTGAAGCCTCTTATAGAGAGAGAAAGGCATAACACTAACTCCAGCTCCCAAATGACACAAAGCAGTTCTAACATAACTATTCTTAATAGAGCAAGGGATGGTTGGAATCCCTGGGTCTCCAAGTTTCTTAGGAACCTTACCATTAAACGAATAATTAGCAAGCAAATTAGAAATTCCTTCATTAGGGATCTTCCTTTTATTCAATACAATATCCTTCATATATTTTGAGTAAGGTGGCAATTTAATAACATCAGTCAAAGGAATTTGCAAGAATAAAGGTTTCATCCACTCAGAAAACTTATTATAGTGTTCATCTTTCTTTGACTTGTGTTTCTTATAAGGGAAAGGCATAGCTTTTTGGACCCAAGGCTCTCTTTCACTACCATGTTTCTTAGCAACAAAATCTTCCTTAGTGTATATAGTATTCTTAGTGTGCTTTTCAGGTTCTTCTTCAACTTTTTCTTCATTAGGAGCTTCATTTTCTTCATTACCACTTTTAGTTTCGGCATCAGAGACAGATATACTATTAGGATCTATAGCAGGTTCAGAGGGTTCTACAATAGTTTTATGTGTCTTTTTCCTTTTCTTACGAGTAGAGACACTATTTTTAGCTTGTTGAGAATCCTTCTCAGTTCTTTTGGGATGCCCCTCAGGATATAGAGGATCCTGGGTAGCAGCACCACTTCTAGTTCTAACTTCATAAGCATGTTTTTCTTTAGCAGCATTAACTAGCAAGTCTTTTTGCACTTTAAAGAGTTGATCTATTTGAGTTTGAACCATTTGAAAGTGTTTAACAATCAATTTAACATCATTAGAGGTTCTTTCCACAATATCTTTCAACTCAACAATACCTCTAGTGTTTTCCATTACATGATTTTGCACCCTTTTATTAAAATTATCTTGCTTAACAATAAAAATATCGAATTCTTCTAAGCATTGATCAGGAGGTTTAGAATAAGGGATATCACCTTCATCAAAGTGTTGGAGAGAGTGTACCTCAATAGTGGATGAGTGGGGAATTGGCTTACATAATTCTTCTATAGGAGGTAAATTCTTGACATTTGCGGCTTTAATTCCCTTCTCCTTAAGACATTTCTTAGCTTCCTTCATCACTTCATCATTTAATTCAATAACTCCCCTCTTCTTTGATGTTGGAATAGGCACCGGAATAGTAGGTTCAGGTACAATTACTTCAGGTATAGCTTGTTTAGGAGGAGTCTAATCTTCATAGTTCTTGCTTATTTTAGCCATTAATTCCTCAGCTTCCTTAGGAGTCCTATTCCTAAAAACACAATCAGCACAACTATCTAGGTATGTCCTAGATTCCTCGGTTAGTCCATTATAAAATATATCAAGAAGCTCATTCTTAGGTAATGGACTTCTAGCCTGTGCATGAATCAAAGCTCAAAACCTTGCCCAAGATTCGGGCAATACCTCTTTTTCTCCCTGTTTAAAATCAAAAAGTTCTTGCAAAATAGCATGTCTAGCACTTGGAGGAAAATATTTCTGCAGGAAAGTACTAATTAAGCAATCAGGGCTATCAATAGATCCAGGAGGTAAATTACTAAACCAAGTTTTAGCTTCTCCTTTCAGTGAAAAAGGGACAAGCAGCAAAGTAAGTACGCATCTTAATATCATTAGAAAACAAGCCACTCATGGTAGAAAGTTCATTCATATGTGTTACCGCACTTTCATTCTTAGTCCCACAAAAGGGTTCTTTCTCAATAATAGCTATGTAAGATAGATCGAGAGAGAAATCATAATCTTCATCTATAATGTTTATGGGAGAAGCAGCAAACTTAGCAATAGGAGACAATTTGGGTCTAATAGTACGCCTCTCAAGGAGACTCTTAGTAGTGCTCCTATCATGGGTGTTTTTACATTCCTTAATAAATTCATCGGTCATCTCAACATAACCATCTTCAATATCAGAACTTTCACTAGACTCAGGTGAACTAACAGGTGTAGTAGTGTCTTCATTAGGAGTTTTAGTATTTCCAGCTATAGTTCTAGCAATCGTAGCATCTAGAAAAGGACCTAATGAACCAATCTTATCAAGCACAGTAGAAGCAACATCATAAGTATCAGAATTTTCAGATTCAGCAGTAGTAGTAGTGTGTGTAGCATGTGCATGTGGTGGTGTAACGAGCATACTCATAACAGATGGTGAATCAAGAGGCATAGAGGTGTTCAGAACAGTACCTCTTCTTGTAGTGGATGGTAAAATAGGAACCTTGCCATCACGAGACTTACCCATGATGGATGGATAACAGCAAACAATAGAGAATCAGAGTGAACTTAATAAATAAAGCTATGCTCCCCGGCAACGGCGCCAGAAACTAGTCTTGATGACCCACAAGTATAGGGGGTGTATCGCAGTATTTTTGAGGGAAGTAAAACCCAATTTATTGATTCGACACAAGGGGAGCCAAAGAATATTTATAAGCCTTAACAACTAAGTTGTCAATTCAGCTGCACCTAGAAACAATCTTGCTCACAGCAGTTTATCAGTAGCAACAATTTTGTAGTAGAAATAGTAAAGTAGCAGCAGTAGTAAAGTAAATACAGCAGTATCAATAGCAGTAAACAGTAGGATTCGAGTGCGGTAGGCATAGGGATGGATGGACGGGCGTTGCATGGACAAGACAATTCACATAGCAATCAGAACATAGGGCAATTGCAGATAAATAAGATAAAGCATCCAAGTACTAGATAATCCTAGGCATGTGTTCCATATATAGTCATACGTGCTCGCAATGAGAACTTGCACAACATCTTTTGTCCTGCCAGCCTGTTTGCAGCGGGGCCTCTAGGGAACTACTGGCAATTAAGGTGCTCCTTTTAATAGAGCACCGGAGCAAAGCATTAACACTCCGTGAACACATGTGATCCTCACATCAAAGCCATTCCCTCCGGTTATCCCGATTTCTATCACTTCGGGGCCATTGGTTCCAGACAACAACGTGTGTATACAACTTGTAGATAAGACCATAAACAATACTATCATAATGAATCAATAACATGTTCAGATCTGAAATCATGGCACTCGGGCCCTAGTGACAAGCATTAAGCATAACAAGTCGCAACAAAGTCATAAAGCACTAATAAAAGATACTAGGCACCATGCCCTAACAATCTGATGCCATTACATGAACGATCTCATCCAATCCCTACCATCCCCATAGCCTGCAGCGGGGGATTACTCACTCATAGATGGGGGAAACATGGATGGTCGATGGAGAAGCGATGGTGATGATGATGATGATGGCGATTATCTCCTCCAATTCCCTGTCCCGGCAGGGTGCCAGAACAGAGTTTCTGGTGCTGTTTCGTGGAATCTGGTGGTGGCGGCAGAGCGGAACTCCTTTTGGAAAAACGTCAAACCCCCTTGAGTTTTTAGGTCAGAAGGCATCTTATAGGCGAAGAGGGAGACCGAGGGGGTGTCTAGGGCGGCCAGACCACCTGCTGGCGCGGCCAGGTGGTGTGGCTGGGCCCCAGCCCCACTCCGTCTCATATTCTGGCTCCGAGAGTCTTCTGGTGAAATAGGATTTTTGGCTTTTGTCCCGTCCAATTCCGAGAATATTCATTTTCTGACTTTCCTAGAACCAAAAACAGTAGAAAACAGGCAGCTGGCACTGTGGCTCTTGTTAATAGGTTAGTCCAAGAAATCATATGAACAGAAATCCAAAGTGTGGACAAAACATAAGAAAGTAGATAAAACCAAGAATGGAACATCAAAAATTATAGATACATTTGCAATGTATCACTCATGAATAGGACATTTGAGCATTAGTAACTTCAATCTCCCCCAAGCTTAAGTTGTACTCTCTCCATCAAGAGGCCAAAAGTTGTATATTTGACTCCGATCTTTATGAATTTAACTAGGAGGATAAAATTTTGAATAAAAGAGAGGCACTATTTCCTCCCATTCAAGATCTTGGCCATTCTTCGGCAGCTTATACCATTCCTCAGCTCTTCCTTTCAGTGATAATGAGAATAACTTCTTCTTGACTTGATCAGTTGTACTACCTGCACACTTGAACAACCCGCATAATTCATGTATAAAGAGCAAATGATCACCGGGATGGACAGTTACATCTCCAACATAATAGTTATCCATAACACGATCAATAATTCGTGTAGGTATTTTCAAAGTATCATTCTCAGCAGGTGGTGATTCATCTACTACCCTAGCAGTGGTAGTAGCATTACGAAATAAGAAACTCAGTGAATTATACATATTGGAATTAAAGCAAGTAACAGAAGTAAACAATACTCACAGTAAAAGTTTCCTTTACCAGTTCCACTCTCCAATAGCGCTTCACTCCCCGGCAACGGCGCCAGAAAATAGTCTTGCTGACCCACAAGTATAGGGGTGTATCGCAGTATTTTTGATAAGTAAGAGTGTCGAACGCAACAAGGAGCAGAAGGTGTTGGCGAATGGCTTGGACCAGGAATTCTCTGTAAATACTTAGCAAATGGATTTTTAGGGGTTTTTGATAATGCAGGTAAATAAAGTACGAGTAAATAAAAGACAATAAGAATAAATGCAGCAAGTGGCCCAATCCTTTCTTTAGCAAAGGACAAGCCGGTTGTATTACTTAAGATGACCAAACGTTCTCGTGGACACATGGAAATATCGTCAACTGCTTTCGCTTCATATAGTTGATTAATCTTCTTTAGTTTGCTAAGTGTTGTGTGGGTGAACCTGCGGTAATGTACCGACCTTCCTAGGACTAATACATACTTGTGATTATACCCCTTGCAAGCATCCGCAAGTACAAGAAAGTAATTAAGGTAGAAACCTAACCACAACTTTAAACTCTAAGACCCTGACATCCCTTGTGCAAAGGTTTCCTAATGGGGGTTCAGGTTTCTGTCACTCCGGCAACCCCTACGATTAGTAGCCAAATACATAATGCATTCCCCTAGGCCCATATAGGTGAAGTGTCATGTAGTCGATGTTCACATGACACCACTAGAAGAAATACACCACAACTTAAATATCAAACCATTGAATCTTTCTCAACACAATTCCACTACTAACAACATGACTTCTCCCATGTCCTCAAGAACAAAACGAACTACTCACAAGACATCATATGTATCATGATCATAGATATAATGATATGTAACAATCTGAACATAAACGATAATTCAATGGTTCACTCAATAGCATCAACTACGAGTAATCAACACCGGGAAAGTTTCCCCTAAGAACTATGCAAGATTCAACCCAATTGTTACAGCGGTATGGAGTGGTGACAATGGTGCTGGTGGAGATGATGGTGGTGATGATGATGATGATCCCAATGAAGTCCAGCTTGATGGTGATGTTGATGGCGATGACCTCCCCTCTCCGGGAAGGAATTCCCTCGGTAGAATTCTGTCTATCGGAGAGATCTTTCTCTCTCGGTGTTTTCCGCCCCGCGAAGGCGGCAAAATCTTTCTATGGTCGCTCCCCCAGGTATTAGGGTTCTATGGAGATAATATACACCAGAGGGGAGAGCCTGGAGTAGGCCAGGGCGGCCACACCACCTGTTAGCATAGCCTAGTGCTACCCGCACCATGGGGTGGTGTGGGCCCCCTGTGGCCCATCTCCACTTCCCCTTTTGGCAATCTTCGTCTTCTGAAAAAATAGAATTTTTCATGTATTTTCCCGGATTTTCTGATATTTGTGAATTTTGCCTCCAAATAACACCTTTTCCATCAGAATCCTGACTGCAGCGGTCCATGCTCCAAAAGTCATCAACCATGCAAAAATAGATGAAATAACATAAGTATCATATCTTAATATGAAATATATCGATGAATAACAGTAAATTATGATATAGAATAGTGATGCAAAATGGACGTATCATGGGGTAGCCAAACCAGTTGATGATGTCGGTTAAGAAGGTGACGATAGTCGCCCCGTCCAGCTTCTAGATGGGCTTGGCCTCTATCCACTTTGTGAACTTATCCACCGCCAGCAGCAGATGGTTCATGCCAGTTGATGGCTCTAAAATATAGCCATCTACGTCCATATTTAAACTGGATATTAATCATATTTTTGATGAAATATCTCTCTAACCCCTGCCACTAATGCTAATATTCAGAGGGGTATGCAATCATTTGTTCTTGTATTTTTCCTATGCAGATAATGTCGTTTAAAGGAGGGAATCACTACACTAGAGTCCAAGGTACGATATTTCCTTCAACCAGAAGAAACCAGGAGCCATCCAACGAAGGCAGACACCGTAACGACCAACTATACGGCTGGAGCAAAAATTCCGACCATATAGCTCCGGTCGTATAGTTGGCGCCGGCCCCGTTAGGTCAAACAGAACAACTTTTGTGAAGGGACCCCTATATAAAGAAGCCCCAGGCGACGAGAAAACAGAGAGACACCATGCCCCAAAATCCATACCTCGCCACAAAGTAGCCTCCAGATCTCCAAACCCTTCTCCATCTCCATAGCCATCTTCCACTACTTGTAATAGTAGATCTCTTCTCTTATTAGCGTATTGTAAGACTATTGCTATCAATCTTATGATTTTCATTACAATGTTTATGATTTTTGATCTCATCTCTATGTGTGAGTAATTCTCCTTGGGCTAAGGGCTTCGTCCTAGCCATGTAGCAATTGTGCATGTGATTTATCATAGATGGGATCGTGTATTAGTTTGTATGACATGATGATTATTGTATCCTCTCTTGCCTCAATCTAAGGACTTGCCAGGTACCTAAGACCCCGAGGGTTGAGCCAGGTATAGGGAGTATGAGTGATGACTGATCTGCAGGTTGGGAACCCCAGTGATGGAAGGGGTAGTGCGGCTGTATGTGAGGGATTTTCTTGGGATTAACGGTGACATCATTGTGCATATCATTAGTTCTCTTTCTTCTATGGATGAGACTAGTAGGTTATTGCTATAAGCGGTTGTGGAGGCAATAGTAATTATGGATGCACTGCTCACATATAATTTATCTTTCTCTAACAAGTACACACATACTTTATTTCTATCTTTTATTCCCATCAGATGTTTTTGCACAGCTACAGGTGAAACCAAACGCCCTAAGCCCTCTCTCTCTCCATCATCGACAGCAACAAAAAGACGCAAGCTACTAATCCGGCAAAAACACAAAAGGAATTCTAAAACTTCTGAAGGTCCATTAAAGTAACTTCACTACGCATTCGCTTCTCGTGGATTCGATGACCTAGGTCTACTAGGGAAAAGGAGCTATACTACATCCGTAATCCGGATCGAAGGTATCAACCCTTTTTCTAGCGTCGTTGTCGGGGAAGCAATAGCTACCCTGGTGAGGTTATTAGGAACCTTGCTAGTTTTAATTCTTGTTTTTAATTTTGTTAGTTTGCTTTTAGTCTTTATTTGATAAACCAAAAAAATAGTTAGTCTTTAAATTCTTGTTTTTACTGTTATAAGTTTCAATCTAAGAAAACCCAAAAACATAGGAAGTATGGCTGAAAAGAAGCTTGGGGAGTTTGCTACTCCCAATAATGATTATTTGCGTACCCCTATTACTCAGCCAGCAATTGCTACCGATGATTATGAAATTAAGCCCCATTATTTAAGTTTGGTTCAATAGAATCAATTTGGAGGCTCTGTTATTGAAGACGCAGGTATGCACTTAAATACTTTCATTGAAATATGTGATATGATGCATATAAAAGATGTTGACCCTGATGCGGTTAAATTACATCTATTTCCTTTCTCTGTAAGAGGAAGAGCTAAAGAATGGTTGCTATCTTTGCCTAAAAATACTATTACATCATGGGTGGGATGTACTTCTTTATTTATAACTAAAATTTTCCCACCTACAAAGACTATGCAACTTCGATCTAATATTACTAGTTTTAGACAGGAAGAGCGTGAGCCACTAGTGCTTGCATGGGAGAGGATGAAAGAATGTCTAAGAAACTGTCCTAGTCATGGGATGGAAGTTGGTTAATCCTCCATTTATTTTACAATGCTCTTAATCCTGTGTCTAAGTCTATGCTTGATACTGCAGCTGGAGGAACATTCATGGGTAAACATATTACCGAAGCAAAACAGCTGCTAGACAATATGCAAGACAATCATGCCCAATGGCATGTTGAAAGATCAAACACGGAGAAGGTGAACTCTGTCTCACCACAAGAGAACGAAGTTCTCAATACTAAGTTGGATGAGCTCATACTAGCCGTAAAAGGTAAGGAAACTAAGGTAAGAGCCACCCCCGAAACAAATATAGAAGAAATAGACTTCGTAGCTTGTAATGATTATAATCCTGCTTGGAAGAAGAGTTACCATCCTAATTTTCAAAAACATTATGCTAGTCCTACAAATAACTCTAATAATAATATGGGAACTAGTAATGGTAGTCTCCAAGAAACGCTTAAGTCTTTCATAGGCTCGCAAAATGAACAAAATAATATTCTAGTCAAAATCACGGAGAACCATGATGCTATGCTTGGTAAAATATCTAACCAAGCTGTTAGTTTGAGAAATGATTTGCAGGCCCTTCAAGAAAGAACAAGGATCATTGAGGAACAGCTAGGTAAGATAACCGAGAGTCAAACTCTCATTCTAGCTAAATTTTTAGGTAAAGCAGAGCCCAATCCTGTTGAAGAACTCAAAATGATGAGAATCCAAAGGGAGAAGCCTGAAGAACTTGACTATAGTAATGCCCCTTCACCAAGCTACACCATCGAAGATCTCATAAAAAGGATCAATTTTTGGGTAAGTGAAGGTATTGATGAAGCCATGTATCAACATTTTGTTGATCAAGTAGCAATTAAGGTACGCGATCTTGAAGAGGAATACAAGAAAATCACTGAAAAGTTACGTGTTAAACTAGATGACATATTTAAGCCTACTATTAAGATAAAGATTGGAACTAATGAGATAGCTGCACTTTGTGATATAGGTGCAAGCGTCTCAACAATTCCAAAGAGTCTTTTTAACAAGTTAAATCTTGGCTCCTTTGAAATTACTGAATTAAAATTGCATCTAGCAGATTCTACCTACAAACAAGCTGTAAGGATTAGCGAGAACACTTTAGTTTACATCAAAGGTTGTCCTGCTCTCATTGATTTCATTATTGTTGATATGCCCGAAGATACTGTTGCTCCTATAATACTAGGTCGTCCTTTCTTAAGAACTACAAAGGCTTTAATTAACCTTCATGAAGGGAACATGAAGTTGCAATTACCTTCGCGGGATCCTTTTGTTATTCATTTCCCCAGGAAGAAGAAAGCCAAACATGATGAGAAGGAGGCCATCACTTTGAAGGCCAATTACTTTGGAGTGGGTGTTCCACTCATCTGGCCCAAGTCAATATCATCAAGGTCAAGCTATTGACCGTAAAAGAGTGCTCCATGGGAGGCAACCCATGTTAAATTAAGGTTTGAGTTAAGTTTTTAGTTTTAGTTAAAGTTCATGTTCAATAAAGAGTGCTACAAAACCCCATTTGAGGAAAAGAAATTTGGTAGTACTTGAATTTCTGCATTGTTCATGCTATAGTTGGTCAACAATATTTTCTATCAATTTTCTGTCAAAAACAAGGTATATCGCTAAGTTACAGGAAAAGAAATAGCTTACGAAGAAACAGAAATTTTTTGATGGTCACAGACGGTTTAACGACCAACTATACAACGGGAATAAAAATTCCGGCCGTATAGTTCCGGTCATATAGTTATCTTTGCCATCAAAAAAAATTCTGCAATATGTACTGAGAGTTTAACGACCAACTATATGGCAGGAATAAAACATTCCGGCCGTATAGTCTTGGCCGTATAGATATCAATGGCTCCGTAGAATTTCTTTTCTTTACAGATAGTTTAACGACCAACTATATGGTAGGAATAAAAATTCCGGTCGTATAGTTCCGGTCGTATAGATATCAATGCCTCCGTACAAATTCTATTCATATATACTGAGATTTTAGCGACCAACTATACGGCGGGAATAAAAAATTTGGCCGTATAGTTCCGGTGTATAGATATCGAGGACTTATGCAAAAAAAATTCATAGGGACAGATAGTTTAACGACTAACTATATGGCCGGAACATTTTGTTCCGCCCGTATAGTTGCGGTAGTATAGCTGCGCTGCCAGGAGGAAGACCTAATATTTTGACAGAATGCCAACTATACGGTCGGAACACATGTTCCGCCCGTATAGTTGGGTTCGACCACAAAATCGCACGGGAAGGTACTCCCAACTCCAAAACTTTAATCATTTTTCCTTCTTCTACCTCCAAACTCTCTCAAAACCTCAAGGGATCTTCATTTCTACTCAATTTCATTCGATTTCCTCGCACACAAGTGATCTATGGTATATTTCTCCTCCGATCCTCCAATTACGTTTTGGAAATTCATCTTCGATCTATTGTCATTATCAATGTAGGATGAGACCTACTATGAACCAATTTCCATGATTTTCTTACCTAGAGTATTATTTTGAGGAGATTCTTTAATGTGCTTAGATGAGGAACATATTATAGTTACTGTTGTTGGATCAAAAAGTTTTATTTTTGCCTTTCTTCAATGTTTTAGAAGATGAACACAAGGAGCCAAACTCGTGCTTGTGCCACCGCTAGCGCTTCTCGGGCAATCACCCAGGAACGGATGGGGATAAGGTTCAGGGATGAGGCTCATCCTGAACGCTTCAACAAGATCAAGAATCAAGAAGTGAAGGCCACCAAGTGGGCTTGCCCCCTTATATCGAACCAACTCGGTATTTCTGATGACTTTAATTTACTTTGTAATAGAGCTGGTCTGCAAAAATTTGTGTGCAATGATGTACCTATTTATCGCTGCTTAACAATTGAATTCCTAAGTTCATTGCAAAGCACTGTTAAACTATGGCAAGGAGAGGATACTATTTCTTTCCGTCTGATGAACAACAACTATACCTTAACGTTAGATGAATGGTGTTCATGCTTTAATTTGCCAAACAATGATATTCATGCTTTACGCGCATCCTTTACTGGCTTAATTCCTTCCCCTGATCAATACTATAATGGAATGGGCTTCACTAGTAGAGTGAACAAGGGCAAGAATATTCAACATCTTGTAATTCACTATTTGTTCTATATTATTGCTAACACCTTGCAGGCACACAATGAGTTCACAAGACTCAACGAGGAGGACATCCTAGTCATCGCCAAGTGTGCTTGCATCAACTGCAACCTGTCACTCAACTTGGGCACCATCCTTGTGGGCTACCTGGAGCAGCAAGACTCCCAAAGCCAAGGGCCAATCACAGGAGGAGGCGTCATCACCATCCTTGCCACTACCCTAGACATCGATCTAGGTGAGTTGCAACCTGTACTAGGTGAGGCGCGTGTTGATTTCTCCACCTCGAGAGCCTGTGGAATGCTCACTAGGAGAGATGGTGTTTATTATCTGCATATTGTTGGATCTAGGCGTATCTACCCCGCTCCTTTTCCTAATGGTCTTTTCTCTATCAAGGAAGGATGTTTGCTATATGATGTGCAGGTTGAGCAGCACCAACCCGAGGAGGAGTTTCCTAAAGAGGATGAGGACCAAGAGGAGGATCAAGAAGTTCCTCATTAGGAGGAGGAGCCACAAAACCGGTTTGCCACATACCAAGATTTCCAAGGACTTGGAGGGACTGTGGAGAGGATGCACAACCTCTCTTTGAACCTCCGAGAATCAACAAGTAACCTCTCCACTCAATTCCCGAACTGGAGTAACGACTTTTTCCCGCCACCACAATGATTTGAAGGGCTTGCAAAAGCCTAAGCTTGGGGAAGTTTCCTCATTTTTTGGCATTCATTTTCTTTTATTTTTTGAGGTTATGTTTTTATTTGAGTTTATAAGCACCCGTGTTGGTTTCCCCAACACTTTATCTTTAGATCCTTCTATTTGCTTTCGAATTTTTCTAGCCAAGCTTTGCCACCAATTTTCTATTCTTATTTTCCCTCTCTTAAAAATTACAAAACGATTTCTCCATTTTTCCTTATTTTCCCACTTTCTTTTCGCCTCGAGGTCTTCGTATATCTGCAGGAGAGTGGTCAACTTCGAGTTTCCAAGAAACAAATAAAAAAGGAAGAGAGAAGTGGAACCAAACATGAGAGGTATGCCTTATGACTCCTGACTTTTGAAGTTTGAGAAACCCATGCTAGTTAGTAGTAATTGTTGAGATATTATATTGGTGGAGTGAGTCTTTGTATCATAGTAAGATTGTTGTTTGCATGGGTATTTAATTGGGCTCATTTTGTTCCAGCTCTCGTAATTAACCGAGTCTTGCCTAAAAATTGCTAAACAATTGTAATAATAAAAAGTATCACAATTGAAGGCTTGGGTGTTGTAGTGTTTAGTCTTGAAGGCTTATTTCTTGAGACACTTGACACCACTGAAAATATTGATTCACTTAATAGCTCTCTCTGAAAGGATATTGTTCGATTGAATTAATGTTTAGCGGTTTTTGTGAGCATGCCAAAATTTGACTTGTTAATCATAAGAATGATATAGCTTTATGCGTGTCAAACTTCATGGGATGCCAACAACTCCGCTAGCCTACGAACGATCTTCATGGAGGAAACTCCTAGATTTTGGCTATGAGTTGATTAAACACTTGTGGCAGCAATGCTATAGTGGGTAACATTCTTGGCACTCCCGGGTAGTTGTAATCATGATGGAATTACTCCTCTGGCTGTTATGAGTAATCATTATGCAAAAGGAACAAAAACCTTAGTGATGCCACGAGTGTCCATCACAGCCCGATAAACTAATAAAAATCTTTGGCATGCTCTCAATTACTTAAAATCTGAAATTCTTGAAGGACAATGCATAGAAAAGTAGTGCTTGCAAAGTCTTGATTCATTGATGTGGGAGAATTGCGATACTCTAGTATATATGTTTTTCATGACAACTCTCACACTTTCAATTTACATGATTATACTTTACTCTTCAAAGGCAAGCCTATGAGTTGATTACTTGACATGGAATAAAATTTACTCATTTGAATCATCCATGCTTACAATAATTTTGTTGCGCTATAAGGATTCATGAAACCTGTATGATATGCTTGCCATTACTCTATCTATGCTGAAGTTTTTCAGATTTATGAAAGTGGAGGAATCATGAGTAAGATCACCATCTCGTTATATCAGTTTAAATGCTGAGTTCCTTTTTGGTTTTGGTTTTCTTGGTCAGGACGATCAAGTTTAAGCTTGGGGAGGTTGATGGCTCTAAAATATAGCCACCTACGTCCACATTTAAACTGGATAATAATCATATTTTTGATGAGATAACTCTCTAAACCCTGCCACTAATGCTAATATTTAGAGAGGTATGCAATCCTTTGTTCTTGTATTTTTCATGCACAGATAATGTCGTTTAAAGGAGGGAATCACTACATTAAAGTCAAAGATACGATATTTCCTTTGACCAGAAGAAACCAGGAGCCATCCAACGAAGGCAGACGCCATAACGACCAACTATACGGCCGGAGCAAAAAATTTGACCGTATAGCTCCGGTCGTATAGTTGGTGCCGCCTCTGTTAGGTTAAACAGAACAACTTTCGTGAAGGGACCCCTATATAAAGAAGCCTCAGGCGACGAGAAAATAGAGAGACACCACGCCCCAGAAGCCATACCTTGCCAGAAAGCCGCCTCCAGATCTCCAAACCCTTCTCCATCTTCCACCACTTGTAATAGTAGATCTCTTCTCCGATTGGCGACATTGTAAGACTATTGCTATCAATCTTATGATTTTTATTACAATGTTTGTGATTGCTAATCTCATCTCTATGTGTGAGTAATTCTCCTTGGGCTAAGGGTTTCGGCCTAGCTATGTAGCAATTGTGCATGTGATTTACCATAATTGGATCGTGTATTAGTTTGTATGACATGATGGTTATTGTATCATCTCTTGCCTCAATCTAAGGACTTGTTAGGTACCCAAGACCCCGAGGGTTGAGCCAGGTATAGGGAGTATGAGTGATGACTGATCTGCAGGTTGGGAACCCCAGTGACAACAGGGGTAGTACGGCTGTATATGAGAGATTTGCTTGGGATTAACGGTGACATCACTATGTATATAATTAGTTCTCTTTCTTCTATGGATGAGACTAGTAGGTTATTGCTATAAGCAGTTGTGGAGGCAATAGCAATTATCGATGCACTGGCCACATATAATTTATCTTGCTCTAACAAGTACACGCATACTTTATTTCTATCTTTTATTCCCATCAGATGTTTTTGCACAGCTACGGGTGAAACCGAACACCCTAGGCCCTCTCTCTCCATCATCGACAACAACAAAAAGATGCAAGCTACTGGTCCGGTAAAAACACAAAAGGAATTCTAAAACTTCTAAAGGTCCGTTAAAGTAACTTCACTACGCATTCGCTTCTTGTGGATTCAATAACCTAGGTCTACTAGGGAAAAAGAGCTATACTACATCCGTAATCCGGATCAAAGGTATCACCAGCGCGCGCTCGCTTGAAGGGGCTGACCATGTCGAGCCCCTAGACGGTGAAGGGATAGGTAATCGGTATGGTCTTGAGCACTGTAGCCGGCATGTGCCTCATGTACAAAGCGTTGGTATCTGTTGCACGTGCGGACCAGCTGCTCGGCATGCGCAAGGGCGGTGGGCCAATAGAAGCCATGGTGAAATGCCTTGGTGACTATTGCCTGAGATGAATCTTGGTGTCCGCACTCACCCTGGTGGATGTCCTTTAGTAGCCGGTAGCCTGTGTCCATGTTGATGCACCGCTAGAAAATGCCGGATACGCTGCGCTTGTATAGCTCTTTGTTGATGATGATGTACGTGTGCGCGTGTCGTCGGATCTGCCTGGCCTCCACCTCGTCATCCAGAAGATCCCCATTGGCGATGTAGTTCATGAAGGGCTGCACCCAGGATGGTATCTTCTAGATGGCGAGGACGTTCTCGAGGTCCAACTGAGGGATGTCAGGGGGTCGTCCGGGTGGGGTACCCGGGTCGGCAGCTCTCGAGCAACTTGTCGAGCCGGCAGCCCCCGGGTCTTTCGAGCCGGAGGGTGCGGACACGCCGGAGTCGGTGCGAGCCTTCTTCTTTGCGGGTTCTGTGGGTTCCGGGTCTGTCGAGTCGTCAGCCCCCGTGCTTCTGGCCCAGATGATGGAATCCGACTCGGGAGACGGGGTGATGGAGGGCTTGTGCAGATGCTCCAAGGAGACCCCTGGCGGCATCGCCTGCCTGGTGGACCCGATTCAAGCGAGTGAATCAGCTGCCTCATTGTTTATGCGAGGGATGTGATGGAACTCACATCCATTGAAACAAGCCCCAAGCTTCTGTATGTGGTATCGGTAGAGGGCCATGTTCATGTCGCGGGCGTCCCATTCACCAGACACTTGTTGCACCACTAGATTCAATTCGCCGAAGCAAAGGATCCGATTGATGCCAATCTCCCTGGCCAGCCGGAGTCCATGCACCAGTGCCTCGTACTCGGCAACGTTGTTGGAGGCCTTGAAGAGGATCTGGAGAACGTACTCCAGCCGGTCTCTCTTGGGCGAGGTGAGGACGATGCCGGCGCCCAAGCCCCTGAGCATCTTTGAACCGTCGAAGTGCACCCTCCAGTGATTCGAGTCGGGAACTGGTGGCAGGTACTGGGTTTCAGCCCAGTCGACAAGGAAGTCCGCCAGGGCCTAGGACTTGATCGTGAGCCTTGGCTCGTACTGGATGGAGTAGGCGGCGAGCTCGATTGCCCACTTGGCGACTCGGCTGGTGGCGTCCTTGTTGCCGATGATCTCCAAAAGGGGTGCGGTGCACACCACCTTAATCGGATGCTCCTGGAAGTAGTGCTTGAGCTTCTTGCATGCTAGGTAGACGTTGTAACACATTTTATGGTAGTGGGGGTACTTCTGCTTGGAGAGGGAGAGGACCTCGCTGAGGTAGTAGACGGTCCTCTAATTCGACTGAGCCTTGCCTTCCTCGGGATGCTCCACCACCAGGACGATATTGATGACCTGGCTGATGGATGCTATATAGAGCAACATCGGTTCCTTGCTAGCCGGCATGGCTAGAACCGGCGTGGTGGATAGCATGCGCTTGAGGTCGTGGAAGGCGGCATTGTCTTGCGAGGTCCAGGAGAACTTCTCTATCTTCTTCACCGGCTGGTACAGCGAGAGTGCCTTTTCCCCCAACCGGCTGACGAAACGGCTAAGGGAGGCCTGGCAGCCGGTGAACTTTTGGACTCTAAGCAGGCTCTGGGGCGGCTGCATCCTCTCGATGGCTGCAATCTTCTCCGAGTTTGCCTCAATCCCTCATTGCGAAACAAGAAAACCGAGTAGCTGGCCGGATGGGACGCCAAAGACACACTTCTCTGGGTTCAGCTTCATTTGGTACCGGCGGAGGTTGCCGAACATTTCCCCCAAGTATTCGAGGAGGGTGCGCTTCTCCTTCGTCTTGATGACGACATCGTCCACATAAGCATGTGCGTTTCAGTCGATCTGTGAGTGCAAGCATTTCTGCATACAACGCTGATAAGTAGCGCCTGCATTTTTCGGACCGAAAGGCATGGTTACGTAATAGAAGGCCCCGTACGGGGTGAGAAATGACATCTTAATCTGGTCAGCCGGGTTCAACCGGATCTGATTGTAACCGGAATAACAGTCCAAGAAGGACAACAAGTCACAATCGACCGTGGAATCGATAACCTGATCGATATGGGGCAAAGCGAAGGGGTCTTTCAGGCACGCCTTGTTCAGGCTGGTGTAGTCGATACACATGCGCCAGGTCTTCTTTTTCTTCAACACTAGGACTGGGTTAGCCAGCCAGTCTAGGTGGTACACTTCCATGATGAACCGGCTACAAGGAGATCTTGCTCTTATCTTCTACGAACCAACGCATGGGCTTCTTGACCGGCTTGGCATCCGGCCGCACATGGAGTGAGTGCTCGGCGAACTCCCTCGGAACACCCGGCATGTCCTTGGGTGACCATGCGAAGATGTCTCGATTCTCACGGAGGAAGTCAACGAGCGCGCCTTCCTATTTGTTGTCCAAGCCGGTACCGATGATGACTAACTTGGTCGGGTCGGTGGGGTCGAGAAAGATCTACTTCGTCTCCTTGGCCGGCTGGAAAGCCGCGTCACCAGTCAGCTTCCTGTTAGCCGGCACCTCTTGCTGAGCCAGGACCACATTGTGCATGATCTCACGCTTCTCGTCTATGATGAGGGCTTTGGCCAGCTTGGACCGGCTGATGCGCACTCCATGGACCGTCTGAAGCAGCTGGCGACGATGATCACGCTATTTAGCCCTGGCATCTTCGTCTTGAGGTATGCGTACTAGGGAATGGCCATGAACTTGGAAAGGGTGGGACGCCCGAGGAGAGCGTGGTAGGAGCTTGTTAGGTTCACCACCTCGAACCATACCGGCTCGCGCCGGAAGTTCTTCTCGGTTTCGAAGATGATGTCCAGCTGGATTTTACCCAGCGGGGCGCAAGCCGGCCCTGGCAGTACACCGTGGAATGTCGTGGTAGTCGGGCGCAAGTCACACTCGCAGATACCGAGCTTCTCCAGGGAGGACCGATAGAGCAGGTTGAGGCTGCTGCCTCCGTCGATGAGGACGAGCGAGAAGCGACAGGTGCGTTCGTTGGAGATAATGAGGGGGTCTAGCACCAGCCCCCGGGATTCGGGAGGCCATCCGGCTGATCCTCCCGGCTCCAGGTGATGGGTGTCTCCGACCAGTTCAAGTACTGGGGAATGGGGGAGGCGATGGCATTGACCTCCCTAGAGCGTTGCCTGCAGCTGTGCTTGTCGTTCGGCTTGGTCTCGAAGATGTGGTAAGCAGCGTGCGGCTGAGGGTAGCCGTTGTTGTTGCTGCCGCCGTTGTCATTGTTGCCGGCTCCCCTAGCCGGTAGTGGTGGTCCGCCGGGAGGGGGCGGTGGTAGATGGGGTTGACCTCCAGCTGCAATTCCAGGTGGTATGAGTAGCCGGTTTGAAGGGTCTGTTGTGCCACTTGCACGGGCCAAGGTGAACTGCGGCTTCTGTCTTCTTGCGTCGCAAGCCGGCGCATCGGGTGCGCCCTCCACAGCATTGACCTGTCTCACGTGGTAGCGGGGCTTCTGCTGACCGGCTTGGCGGTCCCCATGGAACCGGTTGTTGTTGTCGTGTCGCCTGGAGGATCCAGCTTCTCCGCCTGAGTTACTTGGTCATTCGTGAGACGGCTCCACCCGGAGGGGTTTATTCATCGCAGCATCGGCCATGGCATACTGGTCCACAACCGTCATGAGCCCTGCCATGGTTTTTGGCTCGTCACACATTAGCCGGTGGAGAAGCATGGTGCCTCCCCGGCACCCCTCGATGAAGAACCCGATCGCCTGGCTCTCTAGGATGCCCTCGCAAGTGTTGTGCAGCTCAGTCCACTTGGCGAGGTACTCGCGGTCCGACTCGCGGTCGCTCTGGATGCACAGGGCCAGATTGCGAGGGCGACCCGGATGCTTGTACGTGTCGTGCAAGTTGCGGACGAACACCCTCTCGAAGTCCGGCCAAGCGTTGATGTTGTTGGGCGCGAGGTTGTTGAGCCATGTCCTTGCCGAGCCGGTTAGCATGAGGGGGACGTAGCGCATCGCTATGCGCTTGTTCCCATGGGCGATGCCGACTGCCGTGGCATAGTCGGATAGCCAGTCCTCTAGCTTCATGCTGCTGTCATACTTGGGGCTGTCCCGCGGCAGGGTAAATTTATCCAGAAACGGTTCGTTCCAGATGCGAGATCCGAAACAAACTGGCCTAGTGGAATATTCCTCCTCCATGATGCGTGCTTGAGCTAGGATCTCGATGTGGTCACGGGCATCCAGACGGTCCGGGTTGGGCGCTCCTACCCGGCCCGAGAGACGGGAACCGGCAGGTCGTGGCGCTCCGGTTGGTGTAGGGGGAGCTGGTGGGTTGTTGTTCACCGTCTGCTCCTGACGCGGCTGGCCCTTGCCACCCGAGTCGCGGCGCCTGCTGCGGGATCTTGCCAGAGAAGAGGACGCCTGCTAGGCCTCGCAGGGTGCGCCCTTGCTGTTTCCGGGTGGTGTGGTTCCCCTGGAGTAGCTGGGGTTCTCGTGCATCTGCCGGATGGCGTCGACCTGCTCATCTGCGATCCGAAGGAGCTCCTGTACCCGGGCGTGTTACCGGTCTCGCTCCTCTCCCTCCATGTTGGTCAGGTAGTCCACCGCGGCTCGCATCGCGCGCAGGTTCTTGATGGGCGTGCTATAGGTGGGTTGGACAAGAAGAGGCGGTAGATCTGGATCGCCGTCCCTCTCCATCCTTCCGCCTAGCTCGCCGCCCCGGCGTCGCACCTGTCCGCGCCGGCTCGGCTCCTTGGTAGCCGTGGTGAGGCCATGAGCGCGGTCATACTCGCGCATGGTGATGTCGACTTGCTTCTTGGCGGCTGCCAGTTCGATGGCCTCCTGCAGGAGGAGCTGCCTCTCCATGGTGAAGTTCGCCTCCGCCTCCTCCGGGTTGTCCCCGAGGTTAACCGGAGTGAGGAGTCGGTCAATGGCCTCCTTCACCGGGTTCTTCGGTCGTGGTGGGACAGAAGTTCCGGCCTCGTCGTCGCCCTGCTCCTGGGGACGGCGAGGTTGTGAGCTGGAGCCGGCCATCATGACCTAGACGCCGCGCGGAGCGACGGAAATGCCGATGCTGGAGAGCAGCGACTCCGAGACGGAGACAATCTCCCTAGGGAAACGCCCTGGCACGGTGGCAACATAGACAGGAAGGTCGCCGAATAGCAGGATGGAGCCGTTTGCCGGAAAGGTGGATCCGGCAAAACATGACGCGTTGTCGATGACGCGGTCGAACTTGCCAAGCGTAAGCACTAGGCCGGAGGCCACGCGCTCACCGGCTGAAGTGCGGGGTCCCGTGCGGAACGTGACTCTGATCGAAGCCATATAGCCCCACAGTCGGCGCGAATTGTCGTTGTGTTGGGAACGGCAGTACCTGAGAATGTTAGATAGAGGTGTGGGGACTACTAGGGAAGCTCTCGACGGTATCCGCAAGCGGTATTGTATACAAGCAAGTGTAACGGGACAAAAGAAGTACCCAGGTTCGAAGCCCTCGTGGTGAGGTAAAACTCCTACTCCTGCCGGTCTGACTATGGGTAGAATACGGGGTACAATCGCTCCTCGAGCTGTATGAACTAGCTACCTCTTAAATGCTCAGCCCTTGCTACGAGAGCCTTGCCCCTCCTTATATAGGCAAAGGGGCAACGGTCTCACTGACCAGTACGGCTGGCGGGTCCCACAGGCGGGCCCCAGCCGGCTGGTCATCTACAGTACTCGGTAGGGTATGTCATGTCGAAGTACAAGTCGTGTGGCTTGTCGTGGGTACAATGAACGTCGTGCGAGCCTGTAGTCAGCATCCGGCCACTGTGCCCGCGTCACCAGCAAAGTCTTCGGTATGGCCCCGTAGTTACGGGTATTGTCGCTATACCAGGGCGTACCGTGCACTGTGTCGCACGTCGCCCTATCCTCTCGATTGCGCCCAGCTACGTCTGTGTAGCCGGCCTCGTATCTTGATGTCCTTCCTTGTTCCGGCTACCGGCTGGTAGCCGGTACGAAGTGCCTGCGTCCGGCTACGATCTTCTAGCCGGACGCGAGCCGCCTGCCTTAGTCTTTTCTGGTTGGGGTATCGGGGGTCATCCCCCGACAGCAGAATTTCGAGAAGATCCGTTGAATGACATGGATGACCATGATCGGCCTAAACTAGCGTATGCCAGTGTCACCCACTACCTTGGGGATCAAAGTTATGACGTCATAATTTAGGCGAGACATAACCAATGTTTCCTAAAAAATTCCTGGAACACAGGCATAATAACTGCCTGGATTTTCTCATAGAACCTTTGGAAGAAAATCACTGGGAAACCATCCGGTCCCGGGACGAGTTCACTTTCATCTCCATGACAGCCCTAGCAACGTCTTCTGATAAGAATGGAGAGTAAGATCAACATTCTCATCATCAGAAACCATGGCCCTATCACATACCCCCGTGAGGTTCAAGGTGATCCCAAGTGATCAATCTTCCTGTCTGAAACCCACGTATATGGACGTATGGGAAACACTCGTTGTGTATCCCTCTAAATTGTGTGGTTGGAGCAAACATAGGTTGCACAACATCCACACTTATGTGTAGAACCTAGACCCTGATTTTTGTTTGTTCTTTTAAAAAATGTCAGACAGATAAAAGTAAAAAAGAGTTGAAACATTCAACCTCTAGATACATGAGTTGGAATGCCATCCACCAGTCTGGCGGACAGGGCGGACAGTCTGCTGGAAATTAGTGCATGAAAATTTTCGAAAACGATCGGTTAATTAGGTTGGTCTAGTACTCATTTGAAGAAATAGCGGACATGATTAGTTGGTTTATTTTTTCGAATGGGAGCAATGGCTCCAGCCTTCTTCAGATGCATGCGGCTTCTTTATTTCCTTATTCAAAGCAAGGTATTACATATTTATTACATCACGGGTCATAGAGAGTTAAAATATGGGTCACAAAAAGTTGAAATATGAATCGATCATCTAAAAATAAGAAAAACATGAAGTGGCTCTGCACTAACATGTCGACCTAAGATCAGCATTCCAGTGTAACTGGCTATATAAAATCGATGCAACCTTGTCGAGCTGGCTGCACCCAATAGCCAGATCTTTGCACTTCTCAATTGGTTGTAGAAAGGACCATGTATGAATCCAATGAATGGCCAACGGTATTACCTGCATAAAGGAGATTTATTGCATTGTTAAAAATATAATAATTCCATGTATTCCATATGGCCCATAATAAAGCACACACTCCTACTCGAATATGTTCTTTCTCTTGCTTTGCCACACCCATTAGCCAAATTCCAAATAAGTTAGTCACATTTTTGGGAGGGACTATATTGAAGGCCATGTGAACAATGCACATACAAGTTTTGCAAACGGGCATGCAAAGAAAAGATGTTGAATTATCGTGTCTTGGTTACAAAAGCAACACTTTTTGCTACCCTGTCAATTTCTTTTAGCTAAATTATCTTTTCTAAGCAAAACTTTCTTGTGAAGAAACCACATAATTTTTTTTTGTTTTTAGTGGAACCTTCATTTTCCAAATATATCTCCTAAGAAAAATTGTATGTCCATTCATGAAATTCAAATAAAGAGATTTGACCATGTACTTGCCCGATGTTGTTAGACTCCAAACAAAAACATCCGGCTGGTTATTAAGGCGCATATCTATTAAACGGTTATAAAGGTGCAACCACCTTTCTCCCCTATTTCCCGATAGAGTCTGTCTAAAACCTATGTTTAGAGGCACAGTAGACATAACATTGGCAACCGGAACTTGTTTTATTTGCACTATATTGTAGAAGGATGGGTATTATTGGGAAAGAAGCGTGTTCCCTAGCCACATATCTTCTCAAAATCTGGTCATCTCGCGATTACCAGCATTAAAAGAGCCACAGTAAAAAAATCATCTTTTATTTTCATAAGGCCTTTTCAGAATGGTGAGTCTATTATTTTTGACTTCACTTGAGACAAAGATTGCGAGAGAAGATATTTAATTTGAATTAATTCCTACCAAACACCTTGTTCGGTAAGTAGTTTAAAAAACCACTTGCTAAGTAGGCATTTTTTTTTCAATTGTAACACTTCAACTCCGAGACCAGCCTGATCTTTAAGCCTGTAAATGATGTTCCACCTAGCGAATCTATACTTCTTTTTGTGGCCATCACTTTGCCAAAAAAATCATGATCAAAATAAATCAAGTCTTTTCCTTACCCCTATGGGTAATTCAAAGAAAGATAACATGAACATTGGTAAACTAGTTAAAACTGGATTAATTAGCACCAATCTGTCTCTATAAGAGAGTAATTTACCCACCCAACTTGAGAGTTTCCTCTCAAAATGGTCCTCAATTGGCTTCCATTCACCATTCTATAATTTTTAGAAGTGAATAGGTACTCCCAACTACCTAAAAGGAAAAACCTTGCCGCACATCCAAAAATATTGATATATTGATCTTCTACATCTTTAGCGTTGCCAAAGAAAAATACTTCACTCTTGTGAAAAATAATTTTCAAACCTGATAGTTGTTCGAAAATACAAAGAATCAATTTCATATTTAGTGCCTTTTGTAAATCGTGTTCCATGAAAATGATAGTATCATCGACATATTGCAAGATAGATATGCCACCATCAACTAGATGAGGTATTAAACCATATGCATGTCCATCTTCCTTAGCTCTCGCAATTAAAATTGCTAACATATCAACAACTAAATTGAAAATAGTAGGTGATATTGTGTCGCCTTGTCTCAGGCCTTTGTGAGTTTGAAAATAATGCCCTATGTCATCATTAACCTTACTACCAACACTTCGTCTTGTCACAAAATTTTCAATCGACTGGCACCATTTTGGATCAAAGCCCTTCATTCACATAACTTGTTGTAAGAAGGGTTATTTTACCTTATCATATGCTTTTTTATAATCAATTTTCAGAAGTATACCATCCAATTTTTTCCTATCAAATTCATGGATAGTCTCATGCAAAACTAGCACCCCTTCTAAGATATGCCTCCCTGGCATAAAAGTGCCACCTTTGTGACTCAGTTGGTACCAACTTTGGAGAAAATTTTGAAGCTAACATTCAGCAGACAAAGCGCCATGTACCGCTGAATTTGGATCCGCATTTTTGTTCTTTGGGAGTAGGATAATGAACGTCCGCTTACATCTGTATACATGAGGGAGGTGCCTATGGGAAGGCCGCACGAAATTAGTTAGACATGTCCGGAGTCAAGCATATATTGAACTTCTTCAAAGGATGATGATCACCTAGCTTGCACAAGCAGCAACTCATAATTAACTCAGGGGCAATTCTTTAGAAATTTCTATCCCATATGGATGCGGAGTAGAAACGAAGATTCAGAGGGTCATTCCAAAAAAAAAAAACAGTCAACCACGTCAACAAACTAAGGATCCACAAAAAAAAAGTCCTACACACTCGTGGCAAGTTCTTGGCCTGCTTTTGACAAAACGAAGTTTCGTGTCTGCATTGCACATGCGAGCCGACTTCATGTACTCCTCACTTCCCAAAATAAGTGACACAGTTTGTCTAGACACTAAATAGCTAAAAGGCACACTCTCTGTTTTAAAATATAAGATGTTTTAGCTTTATAAAAGAAGTGTATCTAGACTCATTTTAGTGTGTATATTTATTTTAAACCTAGATGAACCTACACACTAAAAAGAGTCTAGATACACTTATTTTATAAAACTAAAATATCTTATATTTTAAAACGGAGGAAGTATGTATGCAGATAACGGTGTGTCACTTATTTTATGACGGGGGAAGTACTGAAGGTGAGCATGTCTCAACATGAGAGGATAACCATGGTGTAGTACACCTAGCTATGACGTTTACCATCACTTCAGTTAGGTTTACAGAGGCTCGGAAACCTACTACGTGCTCTCATCTCAAAGAGTATGTTTAAATAGTAGCGATAAACATAGTGCGGTAGACCATGATGAAGCCTGCTCTTGTAAATAATTGTTGGCAGAGGTACACGACCCATGAAAAGACGAACAAAAATAAAGGTAGTGCCTGTTAGGGTAATAGATACTTGTATTGCGAGAGAGCCAAAGGTCAGAATATATAGTACATGTACAGTGCAAATATATAGAAAGCCCCCTAACATATGGGGAAACTATAATATAAATATATACTCTAACACCCTCCCTCAAACTCATGGTGGATCCACAACACTGAGTTTGGAGAGTAAGAAATCATGCTGTGCGCGAGTTTGTCTTTGTAAAAAATCTGCCAACTGCAAGTCCGAAGGCATATAATGAAGCGCAACAACCTGATCCTACACCTGAGCACGTATATAAAAAGCATCAACACCAATATGCTTGGTCAGTTCATTCTTGACCAGATCACGTGTAATACTGATCGCATCTGTACTGACTGACAAAAGTAGAGTGGGTGTCGTAACAGAGACCCCAAAATCTGCAAGCAACCACCGTAACCAGGTCACCTCAGCAGTCACCGAAGCCATAGCCCGCAGCTCAGCCTCAACACTCGAACGGAAAACCGCTACCTGTTTCTTCGTCTTCCAAGCAACAAGCGAACCACCAAGAAACACATAGTAAGCAGAAAGTGAACGACGATCCGTAGGATCATTCGCCCACGTAGCATCCGAGTAGCACTGGAGCTGGAGAGAGCTGGAACGAGGGAAGAAAATGCGACGACTAATCGTGCCACGAAGATAACGAAGGACACGGAGGAGATGAATATAGTGAACAGTGGTAGGAGCTGAGACAAACTGACTCAGAATATGAACAGGATAAGAGATATCAGGACGAGTGACAGCAAGATAAACGAGACTCCCAACAAGATGGCGATAACGAGTGGGATCGGGAAGAGGATCACCATCAGTAGGACGAAGCTTAACATTAAGCTCCATAGGAGTCTCAACGGTGCGCTCATCCGCAAGAGCAGCCCGACCAAGAAGATCCTGAATATACTTTTCCTGAGAGATAGAAAAGCCAGCAGAAGTGGAGGAAACCTCAATCCCAAGAAAGTGGCAAAGAGGACCAAGATCAGTTATAAGAAACTGATCACGGAGACGAGCCTTGACAAAGGCAATATACTCAGGATCATCAGCAGTAATGATCATATCATCAACATAGAGAAGGACAAGAGTGCGTCCACGAGGAGAAGTGTGAACAAAAAGCGCTGGATCATGAAAACTAGGAGAGAAACCAGCAACAGTCACCACAGAGGCAAAACGCCCAAACCAGGCACGAGGGGCCTGTTTCAGGCCATAAAGGGAACGTCGAAGACGACAAACCATCCCATCGGGAACAGCGGCGGCCGGGCGCGGCGACGGGGTGCCCGGGACGGGCGGCCGTGGACGGGCGGCCGGGGACGGAGTGGCCGGGCGGAGGAGGCGGCGACGGCCGGTCGCGGCGGCGGGGTGCCAGGGCGAGCGGAGGCGACGGCTGCGAGGGGAGCGGCGGCGGCGGCCGGGCGCGACGGCGGGCTGCCGGGGCGAGCGGCGACGGCGGGATGCCGGGGCGAGCGGCGGTAGCTGCGAGAAAAAAAAAAGCCTTACGACTCTGATATCATGTTAGGGTAATAGATGCTTGTATTGCCAGAAGGCCAAATGCCAGAATATATAGTACATGTACAGGTGCAAATATACAGAAAGCCCCCTAACATATGGGGAAACTACAATTTACAAATATATACTTACAGTGCCAACGTCATGCTGTATTACGAAAGCATTGCAGTCATGAGATCTACCACTGGATTTCTTTTTATTTTTTTTGCCTGCGTGAAAATATCACACTATTTGACTCGAGTAGTTGAGAGAGATCACACAAATTAGAAAATATATAAATGAAACTAATATTGCAAGCAAAAAATTACAAAATATGACAAATTACTTGGAGAATTATTCAACTTATGATAGTGCAAAAAACAGCGCAGTCATATGCTATAGGCTTACGAGTGTGAACAAATGGAGACCGAGCAACATATAGCCCATTATTTTAAAAAATTCAAAAAACATACTTACAAGTTTAAAAAAATGAAAAGGGTTTGATTGTATTCAATGATGTATCCTGCAAGCGTGCAAAATCTCAGTGTAAAATTATGTATATTTTAGGCTACACAAAAATGACAAAAATTGACAAATCTTATAGTTTTGAAATGTGCACTATTCGGTGTTCTCGTGTCTGCATTTTTCATCATTTTTGTGTAATCTGAAATACAAAGTAGTTCATATTGGGATTTTGCACGTTTGTAATATACTCCATTGGCTACATGCATTGAGGAAATTTTTGTAGAATATTTTGAAACTCTAAAGTATAATTTTCGAATTTAGAAAATAAAAGGCTGCTAGACTTCCATTTGAAGTTTCGGATTGGCAGCGTAAAACAGTGGGATTTCTCATTGCAAACATAGGATTAGAATTGCACCACAAAAATGTCATAGGATTAGAATTTTCCTACAGGTTTTAGAGCTCTGACTCAATGGATCTAATAACATAGGACGATCTATATCTCTCCACTGATAGCTTCGAATTTTTCACAAAGGTAGCAACCATTATGCTTAAGTGGGTGGCACATCACGTGGTTCGGCCGACATGGACGGCCTTTAGGCAAGAACAAAATTAATTGGTAGGAGGTTAAAGGCACCGTCACGCAAGACCCGGCTTTGCCCAGCTACGAAAATCTGTCTCCTGAGTCCTGACTTGGCGTTTTAGTGCTCAGCAGTGTTCTCCACAAGAAAGCAGCCAGCAGCCTGTTCTGAAGCCTGAAGCTCAGGAGAAGCAGGCAGCCAATGGCACAAGAGTCCATTACATATCTTGATCTTGACACTGCCGCTGGATTCTCCTCGCTGGTATACTTGAAGATCCAAGAGATGCTATCCTCTGCATTATTGATGTGGCGTACTACTACTGAAACAGGACCGGCAGATGCAGGTGTCACCTGACGAGATGGCAAAGGCTTTGCAGCCGTTGGGACGAGCTCCGGCTCCGGCCTCCGGAGGAAAGTCCATGGCCGTCGCTTTCGGGCAAGTCACTTCGTATTGAGCAAAGGAAATAAATGTAGCACGGCGTCATGCGTCGGCGAGCCCGGTCCGTCCATGTGTGGCGGAGCTAGAGGTAGAGGGCTAGCATGCTCCCCAGTCTCCCGGTGAGACAGCGAGTCCTCCATCAAATGGCTCCGGTCCCTTTCTGTTTCAGGTCAGGTGTAGCCATCGTTGATGCGCCGGATCATCAGTGCAAACCAACAAATCAGGTCCAGCATCATCTCGTTTTTTTTCACGGAGAGACCCATTCCCTGAGGTGACAAGGTAGGAGGAAAGTGATTTTGATTATGAAGTTTAGGAAGCTATCGAATACTAGCTGCTATCATGCGCATAATAAGAAAGAAAGAAAAGGATTATCGGCAGGCCGAGACAAGAGACCAAGGACGGTACGGCGTGCAGGAGGCTGCTAGCTAAATGGAGAGAAGGAGATGGTGCCAAGAAGAATTTTCACGGTGAATGTCTGCGTCACACCATGCCACCACGATGCTTTCGGTCGGCATCGCCACCGCCACCGCGCACAATGATCGGTTCATGAGTCATCACACCTAGACCCAGTACACCAGACGAAACCAAGGAACTGATAACTAAGTGAAGACTAGTATACGCAAGCCATAATTTGATTGTGATCGGCAAATAAAACCTTGTACCAGAGACATTTCCAGTAAAAGAGTCGGCAACCGATTTTTCCTTTTCATGCTATAGTAACGACTTCGTGAAAGCAGTTGGTTGAATAAACAGCAGCCGGTCAGTAGTAAATACGTATATTTAACAGATTATATTCCAGTTCACTTATTGACTTGAATCGTAGAGCCGTACAACAAATGACAGGACCATCAAACAAAACTGTGGCAACAGCAATTGTGGTTGCAAATCTAGGGGCAGGCCCCGTGTAGTTTATAACCTTGTCAGTATCATCAGGTCATAATCCCTTGATTCTAGGGAGCGTCTTAGTAGCAGGCACTCAGAAACAAACATGATCAGCAATCTTATCATATCGCTCGTCATTTATCCTCATTGCAGTGCTTCTGACGCAAAAGTCTATCCGAACAGTATGGACCCTACACTTGTACAGTTGGCTGTAGAACGATAGAAAGAGAGGATTGCAGGAATATGTTAGATGTATAGCAAAGGATTTTCTGTTAGCAGTTGGTTGAATAAACAGCAGACGATCGGATTCGGGTCTTGATAGGACTAGAAGCTCTCGGTAGATGCTATAGTACTAGTGTTCTGCCTTTACAGAGAGAGAGGGAAGGAAGTACCTTCGTTTTGGCTCGACAAGCCAGAGGCGTTTGCCATGGCGAAGAGGTCGACGGCGATGGCGTGACTAGGGTGACTAAGCGGTGGTGGCGGCGGTGCTTCCCGTGGCTCGCGCTAGGAACCCTAGATCGATAAGGATGTAGGTGGGGGAGTGGCGGCGTGTCGAATCTCGTAACTTGTGCCCCGGCCCCCACCTCCTCTTTATAGCGCTGCCACAGGGGCCCACCAACCATATGAGGGTTGGGCGCCCCCAATCAGGGCGCGGATAAGGGGTCGGTCGATCCGTTGGGATCGATCGGGAGAGAGTCAACCTAACATTCTCCCCCTTGATCTCGACTTTACTTTTTACTTTATACTTTACTCATTTCATCACAGTTCGGTACATAGAGCATGTTTCATCGTCACAGCTCAATTGCTGATAGAATCAGGAAGCTACAATATACCTCTTGTTTTGAAATAAATTCTGTTTCTTTTGGGCCTCTTATGATCCAGGAATCATAGACTTTCCCTTAAACCCATGCCGGCTAAGTGCTCCTTGAACACATTGGGTGGTAAGCCTTTCGTTAGCGGATCCGCAAGCATATCCTTTGTCCTTATATGCTCGAGTCTTATAGTGTGATCCTAGATCTTATCTTTCACAACATAATACTTTATCTCTATTGGTTTGGAAGCATTACTCGACTTGTTGTGGGCATAAAATACTGCGGGCTCGTTGTCACAGTACATCTTTAGTGGCTTGTCAATGCAATCTACCACTTTCAAGTCGGGTATAAATTTCTTTAACCATATCGCCTGCCCCGTTGCCTCATAACATGCTATAAATTCTGCATACATCGTGGATGATGCAACTATTGACTGTTTGGAGCTTCTCCACGAAATATCCCCTCCTGCGAGAGTGAAGACGTATCATGTCGTGGACTTTCGATCGTCTCTATCTCCCGCAAAATCAGCATCTGAATACCCTTTTATCTCTAGGGAATCAGATATTCTATATGTTAGCATGAGGTCTTTTGTGTCTTGCACATAACTCAATGCTTTCTTTACCATCTTCCAGTGCTCTATGTCTGGATTCTCTTGATATCTACCGAGTACCCCGGTGATAAAAGCTAAGTCAGGGTGAGTGCATATTTGTGCATACTGTAAGCTTCCAACGGCCGAAGCATATGGTACTGCTTTCATTTGATCGATCTCATATTGACTTTTGGGATATTGAAATTTCCCAAAGCTGTCGCCCTTGACTATAGGAGCAGGTGTGGTATTGCACGCATGCATACTGTATTTCTTTAGAATCTTCTCTAGGTATGCCTTCTGTGATAGTCCTAGAACCCCATTTGGTCTATCTCGGTGAATTTCTATGCCCAAAACATATGAAGCTTCACCAAGATCTTTCATGTCAAAGTTTGAGGACAAGAACTTCTTTGTTTCTAGTAGTAGACCGACATCGCTGCTAGCAAGCAAGATATCATCCACATACAGAATTAGGAAAATATATCTCCCACTTTTAAACTTTGCGTAAATGCAGTTGTCCTCAACATTCTCTTTAAACCCAAATTTCTTAATGGTCTCATTAAACTTTAGATACCACTGTTGCTAAGCTTGTTTTAATCCATAAATGGATTTATTTAGGCGGCACCCCATATGTTCCTTGCCCTCCATGATAAAACCCTTAGGTTGTTTCATGTAGACTCTTTCTTCTAAATCCCCGTTTAGAAATGTCGTCTTTACATCCATTTGATGCAGCTCTAAATCAAAATGTGCAACTAGTGCCATTATGATTCTGAAGGAATCCTTACATGAGACTGGAGAAAAAGCCTCATTGTAATCTACTCCTTCTCTTTGTGTAAATCCTTTAGCCACAAGCCGTGCTTTGTACTTCTCCGCATTCCCTCTAGAGTCACATTTAATTTTGCAGACCCATTTACAGCCTACTATTTTGGCTCCTTTGGGAATTTCCTCTAAGTCCCAAACTTCGTTGGAACTCATTGACCTCATCTCATCTTCCACGGCCTCTAGCCACTTGGATGAGTGAGGGCTACTCATGGCTTCTTCAAATGAAGTGGGATCATTCTCCCTTTGAACTCTTTCTGTGTTATAGACTTTATAATCAGTAGAAATTGCTGATCTTTTAACTCTTTGAGACCTTCTAGGGGCCTCATCTGTTGGGACATTTCGTGCCCTTCTAGGTTTCTCATTCGTTGGCACATTGTGTGTCTCAACGTGTGGCACATCCTGTTGAGTTGGCTGCTGCTGCTCCCTTTCACGCTCAACAGTGGGTTCAGTCGGATCCTGACGGACAGGTTCCGGATCCTCACTCACTGTTGTCATGGGTGGAGTTGCAACAGGTGCTTGCACCACAACCTTAGGGGTTGTTGATGCAGGAACAACGGGTAGCGAGAAGAATGGCTCCTGAGTCATCGGATTAGGTGCATGCACCTTCTTCTCCTCAAGATCAATTTTCCGATCTACCATGCTCCCCCTCATCATTTCGTCCTCTAAGAAGACAACATGTCTTGCTTCTACAAACTTTGTGTATCTATCTGGACAGTAGAAACGAAAACCCTTTGACTTTTCAAACGAAATGGCAACTAACTGTTTTAGGGTCAAGCTTTGCAATATTTGGATTAAATACTTTGGCCTCAGTTGGGCTCCCCCACACCCTTAGGTGTTGTAGTGAGGGAACTCTCCCTGTCCGTAACTCATACGGTGTTTTGGGCACCGACTTGCTTGGTACTCTATTGAGAATATGAATGGCGGTTTTTAACACCTCCATCCACAATCCCAATGGCAAGGTGGAGTAACTCATCATGTTGCAAACCATATCCATAACGGTACGATTACGCCTTTCAGCTACTCTATTTTGCTGAGGCTCGCCCGGCATTGAATACTGGGCCACTATGCCAGTCTCATGTAAGAACCTTGCAAAAGGTCCAGGGACCTGGCCATATGGGGTGTGTCGACCGTAGAACTCCCTCCACGATCAGACCTTACTATCTTTATTGTTTTACTATGTTGGTTCTCAACTTTAGCTTTGAATATCTTAAATTTATCCAGCGCTTTCGATCTTTCTTTAATTGGATAAATATAACCATAACGGGAGTAATTATCTGTGAATGTTATGAACAAGTCATAACCATCCACACTTTTCACAGGAAACGGTCCACATATATCGGTGTGAATAATTTCTAGTGTTTCGGCGCTTCGATTTGCACCCTTTTTGATTTGCTTTACATACTTTCCTTTAACGCAATCGATGCATTGCTCTATGTCGGAGAACTCTAGCGGAGGAAGAATATCGTTTTTAACTAGTCTTTCTATTCTCCCCCTCGAAATATGGCCTAAATGACAGTGTCATAATTTCGACGAGTCTTGAGTTCTCTTTCTTTTCTTTGGTTCTTTATCTGATGAGGAAACATTTTCTTTCACTTTACACACAGAATTAACTTTCTCGTGAGTGGATAATAAATAAAGCTCATTGTGGAGGAAAGCAATACCCACACAATCTTTATTACAATAAATGGCACACTAGCCATGTCCAAAATGACACTGATAATTAACTTTGTCCGAATGTGACACACTTATTAAATTTCTATGCAAAGAAGGAACATAAAGAACATCCGTAAGCAAGATCATTGATCCATCGGCAAGCTCCAAAGAGATGTCACCAACAGCCTCAACATCCGCTTGGACTCCATTTGCGACTTCAACGCATCCTTCGTTTCTTTTCATAGTCCTCGTCGAATGGAATCCCTGTAAAGAATTTGCAACGTGAATAGTTTCCCCTGAGTTAATCCACCAAGTGGATTTTGAAAACTGTGTATACAAGGATTCATTTACAAATGAAACTATATTGTTACCTTTTCTTGCCATTAGCTCCTTTAGAAAAATGGAGCAATCTTTCTTATAGTGCCCTTTCTTGCTGCATTGAAGACAAGCATCTTTGTTCACTAGGTGAGCAGGCCTGTGATGAGGCTGATGGTGCATGGGAGCTTTACCGTGTGGCTTAGAAGGAGAGCCATGGTTGCTGTGAGTGAAGGTCATTTTCTTGTTGTCCTTCACTAGGTTCAATGAACCACCATTCTAGGTTTTGAGCCTCTCCTCTTCTTGAGCGCACATGGCGATAGTCTTTTCTATGTCCCATTTTTCAGGGGCCATATTATAATTGACAACAAAGTTCTCAAATTGTTGATGCAGTGACACCATGACCATGTGGACAAGGAGAGCAGGCTTAATCTCCAGATCAGCTTCCATGGCCTTCAATTTGGCAGCCATGTTGGTCATCCGGAGCATGTGCTCCCTGATGCCATGCCCACCTCCTATATACTTTTCTGTCACCAGCTGCTTGAGCAGCTGGGTTGCATATGTATTTGAAGAGCCAGTGAACTGGCTCTTTATCCTTTCCATGTACTCCTCTACGGAAGCACACTCTGTGATTGAACCAACATTTGCCGGCTCAACCGTGTTCTTTATGAATGCCATGCATTTCTTGTTGGCGTTCTGCCACTTTTGGTTCTCTATAGAGTATGCCAGCTCTACTAGAGCATAGTCCCTTTTCTTTCTATCCCACGCGGCGTCATCATCAGTAGCATCTCTGATAGGCTATGTTGTCTTGGTGGGAGGCTTGGTCTCAAGGACCCAATCCACCTCAGCATAGATGAACGCGAAGTCCACCTTCTTTCTCCACTCGGAGTAATTGCCACCTCTCAGTGTGGGGACCTCCTTGATGCAGTTCATCAAGTAGAACCCTCCTAAAAACCACAAAGAAGTGAGAACAGTAACAATTGCATGTATTAGCCCAACGTTGGTCAAAATTAAGACATACAAATGCTTATGCAATTAATTCTACATCACCGTTGGGCAGAACATAGAATCAAAAGCACACGACTTTAATTACTTTGAAATAACACACTAATCACAATCATGCTATTTACACGTTGGTTATAAAAATAACATGAATATGACCAGAATATAACTTTAACATGCTCTCATAAATTTAATATCACTTTTGTCTATATTAAATTTTAAAAGAGCCCTTTAACTATTTGCAGCGGAAGAATGAATTACAAATTCATTAAACTTTGTATTTTACAGAAACTTTACACTTTTCATAAGCAATACTTTATACTTTTATGTTTCGCTAAACAAATGTCTCATTGGTTCGATTTGCATAGAAGAAAATCACCAAAAACTAGACAAAACAAGTCTAAAACTGCTTCTGAAAATAAAAAAGAGGAAACAAAACTAGCACTGTTCATGCGCGGGCAGCAGATAACGGCCCAGACGTTGCCTGTGCGCCTGTTGCACGCTGCACCCGCACAACCCACGCGGGCCATGGCCCAGCCGTGGCCTGCCAGCAGCGCACCGCTCGATCTCAGCCGTCCGTCGCGATCCGACAGCTCAGCTTGCTTTTCGCTGGGTCAAAACCAGGGCGCCCCAACGCCCCCATAACCCTAAGCCCCATTCGCTCACTCCCCCCACCCCCCCACCCCCGCTCGCGTGCGCCCGCTCTCTGGCGGTGGCGCCCCTTGCCATGGCTCGGTGAGGAGGCGGTGATACGTCCATTTTGCATCACTATTCTATGTCTTAATTCACTGTTATTCATCAATATATTTCGTCTTGAGAGGTGATACTTATGTTATTTCATCTGTTTTTGCATGGTTGATGACTTTTGGGAGTATGGACCACTGCAGTCAGGATTCTGAATGGAAAAGGTACTGTTTGGAGGCAAAATTCGCAAAGATCAGAAAATCCGGGAAAATATACAGGAAATCCTATTTTTCCAGAAGACGAAGGAAGCCAGAAGGAGGGCTAGAGATGGGCCATAGGGGGCCCACACCACCCCCTGGCGCGGGAAGCCCTAGGCCGCGCCAGCAGGTGGTGTGGCCACCCTGACCCACTCCAGGCTCTCCCCTCTGGCGTATATTATCCTCCCGAAACCCTAAGACTCGGGGAGCGACCACAGAAAGATTCCGCTGCCTCTGCGGGGCAGAAAACACCGAGAGAGAAAGATCTCTCCGGCGGACAGATTTCTGTCGGGGGAATTCCTTCCTGGAGAGAGAAGATCGTCGCCATCAACACCACCATCAAGTTGGACTTCATCGGGATCATCATCATCATCATCATCACCACCATCATCACCATCAGCACCCTCATCACCATCTCCATATTGCTGTAACAATTGAGTTGAATCTTGCATAGTTCATAGGGGAAACTTTCCCCGTGTTGATTACTCTTTGTAGTTGATGCTATTGAGTGAACCATTGAACTATTTTTTATGTTTAGATTGTTATATATCATTATTCCATCTCTGATCATGATCCATATGATGCCTTGTGAGTAGTTCATTTTGTTCTTGAGGACATGGGAGAAGTCATGTTGTTAGTAGTGGAGTTGTGTTGAGAAAGATTCAATAGTTTGATATTTAAGTTGTGGTGTACTTCTTCTAGTGGTGTCATGTGAACGTCGACTACATGACACTTCACCTATATGGGCCTAGGAGAATGCATTGTGTATTTGGCTACTAATCGTAGGGGTTGCCGGAGTGACAGAAACCTGAACCCCTATTAGGAAACCATTGCACCAGGGACGTAAGGGTCTTAGAGTTTAAAGTTGTGGTTAGGTTTCTACCTTAATTACTTTCTTGTACTTACGGATGTTTGCAAGGGGTATAATCACAAGTATGTATTAGTCCTAGGAAGGCCGGTACATTAGCACAGATTCACCCACACAACACTTAGCAAGCTAAAGAGGATTAGTCAACTATATGAAGCGAAAGCACTTGACAGTCTTCCCATGTGTCCTCAAGAACGTTTGGTCATCTTAAGTAATACAACCAGCTTGTCCTTTGCTGCATAAAGGATTGGGCCACTTGCTGCATTTATTCCTACTGTCTTTTATTTACTCGTACTTTGTTTACTTGCTTTATCAAAAACCCCTAAAAATCCGTTTGCTAAGTATTTGCAGAGAATTCCTGATCCATACCACTAGCCAGCACCTTCTGCTCCTGATACATTGCAAATGTATCTTTAATTTTTGATGATCCATGCTTGGTTTTATCCACTTTCTTGTGTTTTGTCCACACTTTGGAGTACTTTTTATATGATTTCTTAGACTAACCTATTAACAAGAGCCACAGTGCCAGCTGCCTGTTTTCTGCTGTTTTTGGGTCTAGGAAAGTCAGAAGATGAATATTCTCGGAATTGGACGGGACAAAGGCCAAAGTGCCTATTTTTCCAGAAGACTCCAGGAGCCAGAATACGAGACGGAGGAGGGGCAGGGGCTGGCCACCCCACCCCCCCCCCCAGGCGCAGGCTGGGCCTGGCCGCGCCAGGGCATGGTGTGGTGGCCCCAGGCACCCCATCGGTCTTCTTGTTTGCCTATAAGAAGCCTTCTGACCTAAAAACTCACGGGGGTTCGACGTTTTTCCAAAAAAAAATCTGCAGCACCGCCACCATCGAAGGGGAGATTCGGGGGACAGAAAGTCTCTATTCCGGCACCCTACCGGGACGGGGAAGTGCCCCCGGAGCCATCTCCATCGATCTCCACCATCATCTCCATCGACCATCCATGTTTCCCCCATCTATGAGTGAGTAATCCCCCGCTGTAGGTTATGGGGATGGTAGGGATTGGATCAGATCGTTCATGTAATGGCATCAGATTGTTAGGGCATGGTGCCTAGTATCTTATATTAGTGCTTTATGACTTTGTTGTGAGTTGTTGAGCTTCATGCTTGTCACTAGGGCCCGAGTGCCATGATTTCAGATCTGAACTTGTTATTGATTCATTATGATAGTATTGTTTCTGGTCTTATCTACAAGTTTTATACACACGTTTTTGTTCGGAACCTATGGCCCCGAAGTGACAGAAATCGGGATAACCGGAAGGGAATGGCTTTGATGTGAGGATCACATGTGTTCGCGGAGTGTTAATGCTTTGCTCCGGTGCTCTATTAAAAGGAGCACCTTAATTGCCAGTAGTTCCCTTGAGGCCCCGCTGCAAACGGGCTGGCAGGACAAAAGATGTGCAAGTTCTCATTGTGAGCACGTATAACTATATATGGAACACATGCCTAGGATTATCTAGTACTTGGATGCTTTATCTTATTTATCTTCAATTGCCCTATGTTCTGATTGTTATGTGAATTGTCTTGTCCATGCAACGCCTGTCCATCCATCCCTATGCCTACCGCACCCGAATCGTACTGTTTAGTGATATTGTTACTACTGTCTTTACTTTGCTACTGCTATTACTTTACTATTCCTACTGCAAAACTGTTGCTACTGATAAACTGTTGTGAGCAAGATTGTTTCTAGGTGCAGCTGAATTGACAACTCAGTTGTTAAGGCTTATAAATATTATTTGGCTCCCCTTGTGTTGAATCAATAAATTGGGTTTCACTTCCCTCGAAAATACTGCGATACACCCCCTATACTTGTGGGTCATCAAGACTATTTTCTGGCGCCGTTGCCGGGGAGCATAGCTTTATTTATCAAGTTCACCTGGATTCATTATTGTTCAAGCTAAGTTTATTTTCGCCTTGTTTGCTTGTTTCTTTATCAAAAATACAAAAATATTAGTCCCTACTCTAGTTGTTATTTTCGTTGGTCTGTTATTGTCTTGCTTTATCATGCTTGTTGTCAATGGTTGGTTTCTTTGAAACTGAAGCTTATTGGCAAGGTGGGTTCACGGAAGATCAAAAATATTATTATAAGGAACACCGCTTGTCACAAAAAGGGAAACACTTATGGGAACAAATTGATAGATTGTATACCATTGCTAGAAACGTGTGCTCTACTTATAATGTTACTTATTGCTGTGATGAATCTCGTTGCAGAAAGAGGTATAAACACCTCCCTTTTCAGTGTGAGTATAATGATAATGATACCATATCTTCCTATGCGAAATGAATTTACGACTTTTATGATGCGGAACAAATTGAAGAATTTATTACTTGGAAGGGTGCTTTTGAACTTGCTAGTTTGCTTGAAAATATTGATGATTCACCTTATAAGTATGAGGTTTATGGTATACTTAAATTTTGCTTTGATAATTACAAGGATGAAAATGGCTATATTCTTGAATATTTTAATAGATGCTTTCCACAAATGGAAGAGACTAATGCCTTGCAGGATCCTATGGAAGAAGAAATTGATGAACCTGAAATCTCATTAGATGAAAAAGAGGAGGAGAGTGATGAACAAAAGGAGGAAGAATGGATTAGCTACCCATGCCTACCTTCTAATGAGAGTAACTCTTTATCCCTTACATTATTTGATTGTCCCCCATGCTTACTAAATGAGGATGAATGCTATGTTCCTGAGGATTCTTTTGAGGATGTTTATAATAAAGCTCTAGTGCTTGTAGATCATGAAAAGCATGCTTTATGTGATAGTTATATTGTTGAGTTTATTCATGAGGCTACTGAAAATTATTATGAGAGAGGAAAATATGGTTGTAGAAGTTTTCATGGTATTGAAACACCTCTCTATGTGCTGAAAGTTTTGAAGTTACTCTTGTTTTATCTTCCTATGCTTGTCACTTTGTTCTTTGTGAATTTATTTGCATACACGATTCCTATGCATAGGAAGTGGGTTAGACTTAAATGTGTTTTCAATTTTCTTCTTGATACTCTCTTTTACTTCAACTCATGTTTCTTATGAGAGTATCCTCTCAAACTTTTATGCCTAAAGATGATAATATGTCTATTATTCTTGGGAGACCTTTTCTTAAACACTGCAGGAGTTGTTATTAATTGTAATCAAGGGAAGGTGACCTTCAATGTTAATGACAAGGAACATACTGTCTATTTCCCCAAGAAGATGGAAAGGACTTATGGTTTGAATTTAATTGAACATGTTGAAGGCATTCAAGTTGGAGAAATATATTGTCCCATACCAAGAGAAAAATTTGAAACTATTATGATTGGGACTATTGCTATCAAGGTGGAGGTAATATAATCATTAGTGGAATACAAAGTTTTGTATCATATGAATTTTTTTTGGTAACAAGACCTGATCAACCTTGTTAACAAAAGGATTTCATTGAACAAAACAATGTTTTCACCATGATTATCTCCGTTTACTTCTATTCTATCCATTTTAGTTTTTGCTTATGCCTAACTTAAAGGCATTAAAGAAAAGTACTTATTGGAAGATAACCTAAAAGTTTTAGATGAGTCTTGGAAGTTATTACCTCTGTAATAACCGCTCCTTATCCTTTTTATTTGCTTTTTGTGCCAAGAGTAACCTTTAATGAGAGAGAAGTAATGATTGGGAAAGTTGCTGTCGCAAAACAGATTTGTGTGCTTCACCGTAAACATTAGTGAGAGAGCTCTGTATGTTAGATTGAGCTGTAATTTTTTGTGCTTCTGCCCCAGGTTGTTACCTAACTTTCGTTAGTTCAACACTTTATGATTTGAGCAACAGAAGGTCTTCGAAAAAATTCGTCTTTACCTGCTGGTCTGTTTTGACAGATTTCTGCCATTTTCTGCATTTGCTTCTTGTTGGTTCCTTTTTGAGTTCTTTTGGGGCATTGAGCTTTCTGAGGGAAGTGCTACAGTAGCTAGTGTTCTAATGGAAGTTTTCTTGTTGTTAAAACTGAACCTTAAGACTTATTATCTTGAGTGCACTAATGTTACTAATAAAGATTGTGTGAAGTTTTGTATGAAGGAAAAATTTCAGGTGTATGGAAGGAATGAGTAATGAGATGAAGGATGGACTAAAACTCAAGCTTGGGGATGCCACACGTGTCACCCCAAGAAATATCCAAGAATTACAAGCGTCAAAGCTTGGGGATGCCCAAGGCATCCCCTTCTTCATCAATAAAAATCTCAGGTTTCTTCCAAACGCTTCATTTTTATTGTTTCATGCACAGTTGTGTTGTTCTTGGAGCGTCTTCTTTTTTGTTTTCGTTTTGGTTTTTCGTTTGCTTGGTTTTCTTAGTTTTCTGAATAAATTGGTTGGACCCCCTCTTTCATACATTGGCTTTCAAATAGTTTGGTTTAGATTGGAAAAGAGTAGGAAAAGTTCATGCTTAAGTGGTAAAGAGAGCTTATTTTTGATTGTAGCCTATGCTTTGTCATTCCATGCTTGATATTGTTTTGGATTTATGTTTAGTATTCTTTGTTGTAGCATGACTTGTTATAAACAATTGAGATTGCTTAATGTGCCTTGGATGAATCATGCGTTGTTTTAGCATATTAAAGCATAGTATAGTAGTATTCTCCTTTGATGCTTTATTTGGGTTGACTTGGCGCATGCTCACACCATGTTATGACTATCTCAAGTCACCATAGCCTTTATGATCCTTTAGTTTTCAACATGTAGTATCACTTTATGCTTTGATCAATGATGTTTTGTCGCTCTGCATGATTATGGCCATTATTGCTCTCTTAGTTTGTCGCTCCCAGTCTTTTGCTAGCCTGCACAACAAAGTATGAGTCCACTCATGCATCCAACTCCCTAAACCAAGGTATTCCAAAGATTCCACCATACCTACCTATTAGCTTATGCTATTCCAAGTATATTCATGCTTTTGTTTACCTTCCAAATTAAACTTGTTATGAGAAAACTAGTGATTAAAGCTCTCACGAACTTGATGACACACTTTACTTTTCTTGCCCTTAATAAACTTGAACCATTGTGTCTTCTATGTTGTATATGCTTGCACTTATTTGTTGGGAATTAGCAGAACCATGCTTTCATGGGGAACGCTTTCAACATTGCACTTGGTACTTGTACCTAGTTGATATCATGCTCTTTTGTATATGGATGTCGTCGGTGTGAAATGAAAGGGGAGCTTGTAAGTCCATGGAGTTATGTATATGTGTTAGAGAAACGCCTGGGCCACTGGTCTAATCCATGCTGACATGGTGGAAACCTGCAGCGTAACCATAATGAGCTGTCTATGAAGCATTCTTCTTATAAAAAAAAGAGTCCTATATTGAGAAAAAATAAAAAAGAGAAAAAAAGAGATACTATGAAAAGAGGAAAGAGAGAAAAAAGCACCATATTCCCATGGTAAATAAGAAGAATGCTGAGATGCTCGTTGTCTGCTTGCCTTGTCATTTTGATATGGGGATTCTTTCGTATCATTGGGCAAGGGGTACCCCGTTGGCGGTTCTCTATGATACACATATACTTACGATGACAAGAACTTACCGGTGACTAAATTTGAGTAGCATGAGAAGCGGCCCTCGTATACAAGGGACATGAGATTTCTGACTTATACTTCGTCAAGCATGTACATCATAGTTTGTTCACTTTAACCTTAATCACTTCAAGATGCTTATGATAGGGGCAATGAGAGCTGAAAGCTATAAGTACCATAATTTTTGGAAGCTCTTTATGGGAATTGAATCCCTACTTCCTTTTATAAAAAGGCCTTTCTTCCACCATTATATTGAGTCTCCACCTTCTATCTTTATGCACCTACTTTGAGAGCATAGTGGCCATTCTTAGTTCTATGTGCATTGTCCCAAAACTTGTTGATTGGTGCATACCTTGATATTGATTGTTTTAAACTATTTGTATCTAGTCACTCTTGTAAACTTTGAAGGTGTCCTATGCATTTTTGTTTGCTACTCTATGAGGGACAAGCTGAATGCCACTTTGCTATGTTTTCTTTATGTGAAACAAACAAACGTCTTGCAAAGCATTGTTATTCATGAATCTTTTGTTTGTGCCTTTTCATGTTGCATCATAGTTTGTTTGTCTTATTGCTAGAACTTTGTCTTTCACGTTATGATTGAAGTACTATGATCCTAGCTTTGAATGTTTACAAATACTTTGGTCAAGTCCTTGATGGTGCATGTCACCTCAAAAATTATTCTTTCTTTTTATCACTTACCTACTCGAGGACGAGCAGGAGTTAAGCTTGGGGATGTTGATACATTGCAAATGTATCTTTAATTTTTGATGCCCCATGCTTGGTTTTATCCACTTTCTTGTGTTTTGTCCACACTTTGGAGTACTTTTCATATAATTTCTTGGACTAACCTATTAACAAGAGCCACAGTGCCAACTGCCTATTTTCTGCTGTTTTTGGTTCCAGGAAAGTCAGAAAATGAATATTCTCGGAATTGGACGGGACAAAAGCCAAAGTGCCTATTTTTCCAGAAGACTCCAGGAGCCAGAATACGAGATGGAGGAGGGCTAGGGGCTGGCCATACCCTCCCAGGCGCGGGCTGGGCCTGGCCGCGCCAGGGCATGGTGTGGTGGCCCCAAGCACCCCCTCGGTCTCCCTCTTCGCCTATAAGAAGCCTTCTGACCTAAAAACTCCGGGGGGTTCGACGTTTTTTAAAAAAGGTTCCGCAGTGCCGCCACCACTGAAAGTCTCTGTTCCAGAACCTTGTCGGGACAGGGAAGTGCCCCCGGAGCCATCTCCATCGATCTCCACCATCATCTCCATCGACCATCCATGTTTCCCCCATCTATCAGTGAGTAATCCCCTGATGTAGGTTATGGGGATGGTAGGGATTGGATGAGATCGTTCATGTAATGGCATCAGATTGTTAGGGCATGGTGCCTAGTATCTTTTATTAGTGCTTTATGACTTTGTTGCGACTTGTTGTGCTTAATGCTTGTTACTAGGTCCCGAGTGCCATGATTTCAGATCTGCACTTGTTATTGATTCATTATGATAGTATTGTTTCTGGTCCTATCTACAAGTTGTATACACACGTTGTTTTCCGGAACCTATGGCCCCGAAGTGACAGAAATCGGGATAACCAGAAGGGAATGGCTTTGATGTGAGGATCACATGTGTTCACGAAGTGTTAATGCTTTTCGCTGGTGCTCTATTAAAAGGAGCACCTTAATTGCCAGTAGTTCCCTTGAGGCCCCGCTGCAAACGGGCTGGCAGGACAAAAGATGTTGTGCAAGTTCTCATTGTGAGCACGTATGACTATATAGGGAACACATTCCTAGGATTATCTAGTACTTGGATGCTTTATCTTATTTATCTGCAATTGCCCTATGTTCTGATTGCTATGTGAATTGTCTTGTCCATGCAATGCCCGTCCATCCATCCCTATGTCTACCGTACTCGAATCCTACTATTTACTGCTATTGTTACTACTGTATTTACTTTACTATTGCTGTTACTTTACTATTCCTACTGATAAACTGCTGTGAGCAAGATTATTTCCAGGTGCAGCTGAATTGACAACTCAGTTGTTAAGTCTTATAAATATTCTTTGGCTCCCCTTGTGTCGAATCAATAAATTGGGTTTCACTTCCCTCGAAAATACTGCGATACACCCCCTATACTTGTGGGTCATCAGCTCCTCGTTGGGTTCGACACTCTTACTTATCGAAAATACTGCGATACACCCCCTATACTTGTGGGTCATCAAGACTATTTTTTGGCGCCGTTGCCGGGGAGTGAAGCGCTATTAGAGAGTGGAACTGGTAAAGGAAACTTCTACTGTGAGTATTTTTTACTTCTATTAGTTGCTTTATTTTCGGTGTGGATAATTCGCTGTGTTTCTTATTTGGTAATGCTACTACCACTGCTAAGGTAGTAGATAAGCCACCACCTGCTGAGAATGATGTTTTCAAAATACCTACAAGAATTATTGATCGTGTTATGGATAACTAGTATGTTGGGGATGGAACTGTCCATCCCGGTGATCATTTACTCTTTATACACGAATTATGCGGGTTGTTCAAGTGTGCAGGTATTACTACAGATCAAGTTAAGAAGAATTTATTCTCATTATCGCTGAAAGGAAGAGCTGAGGAATGGTATAAGTTGCTCAAGAATGGTCAAGCTCTGGAATGGGAGGAAATAGTGCCTCTATTTTATTCAAAGTTTTACCCTCCTAGTGAGACTCATAAAGATCGGAATCAAATATATAACTTTTGGCCTCTTGATGGAGAGAGTATAGCTCAAGCTTGGGGGAGATTGAAGTTACTAATGCTCAAATGTCCCATTCATGAGCTCCCAAACAATATTATTATCAATAACTTTTATGCAAGGCTTTCTCTTCATGATAAAGATTTATTGGATGCTTCTTGTGCTGGATCATTTACTCGCATGGAAGAAGAAGCTAAATGGGATCTTCTGGACCGTACTCAAGACAATGCTGAAGCATGGGAGAATGACAAAGGTAGAAAGTCAGGTATAAATTATGATTATGAATGCATTGAATCTTTTATGGGAACTGATGACTTTCAAAATATTAAAAATGCTTATGGTTTAGACTCTCAAGCTATTGCCTCTTATTTTAAGGCTTTTGCTTCCTATATTGAAGTGCCTAAAAAGAAGTGGAATAAGTATCATGAACCTTATAAAGATGTTGCTAAGAGTGTTCCTTCAAGAAATACTGAAGTTTATACTACTAATCATGTCTTATCTGAACCTTATATTGAGAAAATGCATTTCCCAGTAAAGATAAAGGAACGTTCTATGATAGCTAGTATGGTTAATGAAAGTATAATCAAAGCTATTGAACCTGATAAACAAATGGTTGATGAAACTATAATAGCAAATGTGAAAGACTTTGTCACTAAATATGTAGAAGAGGGACACACTATCCTTTGTAAGGATACGTCTAATATTGTTTCACAAAGTAGTGTTATGAGAGCTAGTATTCCTGTGTTTTCTGTTAGAATAAGTGATCATTGCTATGATGGGTCTTGTGATAGTTATATTGTTAAGTTTATGCATGATACTGAAAGTTACTATGAGAGAGGGAAAAGTGTTCTTATGCATCTCAATAATATCAAGTTTCCTCGTTTTATGCTGAAAGTTTTTATGTTGCACTTCTTTTGCCTTCTTATGCAAGTAGCCTCTGGTTTCAACAACTTGTTTGTTTACGAAATTCCCTTGCATAGGAAGTGGATTAGACTTAAACGTGTGTATTTTTTGCTTCTTAATGCTCTCTTTCACTTCAATTCATATTCCTATGTGAGCATCTTTGAAATTATCATGCCCATCTTAATGGCTATAAAGAAAGAGCTTTTTGGGAGACAACCCAATTTGTTTTTGCTTTCAGTTTGTTTTTGTTTCTTTGAGTCTTGGAAGTTATTACTTCGGTAATAACCGCTCCTTATCGGTTTTGTTTGGTTTTTGTGTCAAGATCAACCTCTAATGAGAGAGAAGTAATATTTGGGGAAGTTGCTGTTTCGAAACAGATTTTTGTGCTTCACGTAAAAATTCGTGTGAGACCTCTGTATGTCGGATTGAGCTGTAATTTTTTGTGCTTCTGACCCAAGTTGTTATTTAACTTTCTTTAGTTTTGAACTTTTTGATTTGAGCAACAGAAGATGTTCGAAAAAATTGATCTTTACCTGCTGGTCTGTTTTGACAGATTTTGCCAATCTTTTATTTGCTTCTTTATTCGATTTCCTTTTTGAATTCTTTTTGGGTTTTCGGAAGGAGTTGTTACAGTAGCTTATGTTTTGATGGTTTTCAGTGGAAGTTGGACTCAAAAGGTTTTATCACTTCATATATACTAATGTTGCTAATAAGAACTATGTGAAGTTTTGTGTGAAAGAAATTTCCAGGTAGTGGAGATAATGGTGTAATGAAAGAGAGAAGGGTTTTATGACTCAAGTAATGAGTGTATGAAGATGAAGATACTGTTGATTATTCAAGTGGTGACTCCAGAAGAATCTACTAGATACCAAATTCAAAGGCCTGCAGAGTCCGCTTTCAAATAGGTAACAGTTCTGGTAAGAAAAGTTCCGCGAAAATACTATCCAACTATATTTTTGCAGTTTTAGTCATTAAGGAAAGTTACGAAGCAAAAAAGGGACGGAAACGGAGCCAGGGTGGCTCACACCACCCTGTGGCGCGGGCCCACCCCTTGCCGCGCCACCAGGTGGTGAGTCCACCCCGGACTCCGCCTCCGACTCGTTTTCTCCCAGTACCTTCTTTTTGATATGAAACTTTGTAATATATGACCCCCCGGATCCCCTGAGGTTCGTATATCGTGTTTTCGTCATGTTTTTGTTTCGATCTATTTCTGCCAGGAACTATTCTTGAAGCTTAGAAGCACAATGGTGTCCGCCAAGGATAAAGGGAAGGAGCCTATGGAGGAAGACCTCCAAGACCCCCGGAAGGAGAAGGAGATCAAGAGTGAAGGTGAAGAGGAGCAACGCCAACATCCGCACACCAGCACTACCATTGCAAGCATTGGAGTGGTGACGAAACCTGCCAGGGTTAGAAGGACTGCACGGATGCAGACTGGGGGGGAAGCTCCTCGTCACAGTTTGGCTCCACGGTCACTTCCTCCACACACCAAGAATCCTTTCCATACCCTTATCCATGAGCATCAATACCAGAATATGCCCAAGGGAAAATTACCCTCCAATTGGGATTTGCCTCATTCTAGACATGAAGGAAAAGAAGACTTCAAGGAGGAAGAGTGGGGAAAGAATAGCAAGAGCTGGAATTCTCAACCCGACATGATCATGAGCCGCATTGAGAAAAATTCACAGTTGATTCGTAATCCCACCTTCGAGATTGAGGACTTGGGGAAACTTATCAGAGAGCTCATCAAGAGGATACCACCACCACCTAAGGAGTAATTAGTCATCAGGTGTGGCATCCCCTTGGTTTGTTCCAAGCTTGGGGGAGTGTCGCGGTATCACACCACTATCTTCTATCTTTTTACCTTATTAGTAGAGTCATATCATGAATAGAGAAGTTATTATGTAGTATGGTTTGCATTATGGAAGTGTCCCCTCTCTCGTTAGATATGTATCCCTTGGTGTGAGTTATCGTTATGGAATATTAATGAGAAGTTCTATCATTCACTCTTTTGCATAGCTTATAATAGTTTTCAATTCGTGGTTGTATGATTGATCTTGTTGTTAGTATTGGTATCACTTTGGGATCATTGAGTTAATTTAGTTGGTTTTGGCAAACCTGGCTCGGTCAGTAGCAACACTATTTTTGAGAGTTGAATAAAAAGATAGAAGTACTCTAAAGAAATATAATTTCATCATCTTTCTTTCTTGATTTGCTCATAAGTTTAGTATTCTCTAGTTAAGATCTTTTGTGCTTCCAAGGAAGATTGCATGTTTGTCTTTATCGCTTGTATGTTTGTTTATTTCCTTCAACTCTTGTACTTGCTACCCAGCCTTGCTAGCCAAAAACCTGTACTGAGAGGGAATTCTTCTCGTGCATCCACTTCCTTAAACCAAAACCTTTGCCATTTGTGTCCACCATACCTACCTAGTAGCATTATTGCTATTCCAAGTAAATTCTTTGTTTTATCTACCTCCCAAATTAAACTTGTTATGTGAAAATTAGTGATTAAAGCTCTCACGAACTTGATGGCACACTTTACTTTCTTTCTTAATAAACTTGAACCATTGGGTCCTTCTTTGTTGCGTATATGCTTGCGCTTTATGAGTTGAAGTTAGCAGAACCATGTATCATGGGGACCGCTTTCAACACTTCATTGGTACTTGTGCCTAGTTGATATCATGTTCTTTTGCTTATGGATCCTGGCGGTGTGAAATAAAAGTGGAACTTGTAAGATCATGGAGTTTATATGTGTGTTAGAGAAACGCCTGAGCCGCTAGCCTAAGCCATGCCTAATCATGGTGGAAACTTGCAGCATAACTATAGTGAGCATTCTATGAAGCATCCTCAATAAAAACCTATGCAAATAGGAAATAAAATGTAACATCCTAAAACTTTAACCCAAGATTATTAAGATCCAAATCATCAAAATTAGGGTTAACAAAAACTTTTCCAATTCAAAATATGAAAGCATGCATGTGTATGTGCATTTAAATTAGGAGTTGATTTGAATTGCCATTGTTCTATGATTCATTGCTTGTAAAATGATCTTTAGGTGAAATAAACATCATCTAAATCATTCTCAAACTTTTCCCAAAGAAAAACAACTCAAAATGAATAAGGGAAGTGAATTGTCATTTTGGCCAAATTAGCTATCATGCCTACTTTAGCTATTCCTAGTACTCAAAACCTAACAGAAACATTTGTGGATATTTACACCCCTTGCTAGTACACATAATGAGGTACCAAGGCCCAATTTGTGATCTGCTAAAAACAATCAACTACTAATTTTAAATGACAGTTTAAAATTGAATCTATTTCATATGGGAAGATCTCACTATTTCAAAAACCACTCAAACAAGTTCAATTTTCAAAACCCTAGAACCCACATAGTCTCAAGCTTAGTACTAGCACACCCACCAAAAATCTTTTCAAAATTCAAAAAGAATTTTCTTGCGGCCATTTCATCAAACACTTGGCAGGCAGAATTCAAACAAAACAAAATTCACTATTTTAAATAGTGTTCTGGCCAAACTTGTCTCCTATTTGACCCCATTTTGCTCACATTGTCCCCTCTTGATGAAACCAGGGCATAATCACCCCATCCCCTACCTCTTAGCAGCATGGCCATGCCAAGCCGAGCCCCACCTCGCTAGCCAACTTGGTCGCCGCCGCAGCAGACCGTCCCCCTCTCTCTCGCCATGTCTAGGAGATAGCCCGCACCTCACCGCCGCCCACTGTCCCCTCCCTGAGCCAGACCCATCCGTGGACCACCGAGAAAACCCCGCGCCCAGTGCCACCGCGCCATGCCGAGCACGCGCCAGAGCACCGCACCCGGCATGCGTGCACAAGCTGCCGCTCGACCGCAACCCACGCCCACCGCGTCGCCACGACCCAGGGAGCACGCCAGACACCCCCATTCGCCGCCCAACGCCTCACAGCCACCACTCGCCGTCGAAGCCGCCGCCTCTGCCGCTTAGAGCGCCAGCTCCGCCCGACCGCTTACCACCGCCCCTAAGCCCGCATTAAAGTCCTAGAGCACCGCCAGGAGACCGTGCGTCGATCGCCACCCTCAGCCATGCCGCTAGCATCCCGTAGCCATGTCGCCACCGTCGCCTGCCCATCCCGTGTTGTCCCGTCGTCGAGCCTATAAAAGGAGAGCACCCCCAGCCATTTGCACCACACCACTCCACTCCCCTCACCTCACTGATCGTCCCACACCTCTAGCCGGAGCACGGGGAGCAACAGCTCACCGGAATTGTACCAGAGCAGGCCGCCTCTGGAGGAGCAGGGCGTCGCTGATTGCGACCACCCCCGGAGCTGCCTCAACCGTCCCTGAGCTTGTCGTCGACCACCAGTCCATTTGCCCGCCTCGCCGTCATCGCTGGAGCCCTGGTACGCCCCATATGCACCCCCACTGAGCCGCTAGGGTCAGAGCTCGCCGGCGACAGGTCCGTCATCGACGACGATCCACAGCCGTTGATCCCTACTCTAATCCAATGTCCCACCTTGCCTTGTACCGCTTCGCGCGTTATGAGCCGCTTCACGCGTTATGGACCCTCCTGTCAGCTGAGCCCCGTGCCAGTGTCACTGGGCCGGCCCTTTAGCGTTTCCCGCATGATCTAGTCAGTTTGAATTAGGATTTTCCTTTTTAGTTTAAACTTAGTTCTGTCCCTTAGTTTAAAATTCAATTCAGAGAGATTTACAAATCCAAATGGAGTGATTTCAATTTTGTTAGAAAGCTACTGAAAAGATCTATCCAAGCCCGTTGGATTTAATTCATTTAGAGTTATAGATCTCTCCTAGTAAAAATAATAAAACAGAAGCAATTGCACCTTGCAACATTTTTATAAAATCAACCAAGTTAGCTTTTGAGTTGATTCCAACTCTCAAAAATCACATTTCATCATACCTATCTGAATATGCAATAATATTAGGATTTACATGTAGTGACTTTGGACTAGTACCAAAATAATGCTATATAGGCATTTCTAGTCACTTTAAATCATTAAATAATGAACTTAAACCAAAATATCTATGATCCAACCCTTAAATTACATTCCCACATGTTAGAATATGTGGTGATGACATGTGTCCACATGATCCCATATTTTAAGTGGTGAATATTAAATCTTAGTAATTTTTTCAATGAGTAGAAATTATTTTTCTAAAATAAAAAGGAGGAAACTATTGAATAAAACTTGTGATGCTTGTGGTGATAATAGATCATCAATTGTGTGCCTTAGAGTAATAAGTAAACTAGTTAAGTATTGTTTGGTGATTGTGTACTCCGTATGTATTTATAGAAGATAGTACCGACCAAGCTTACGAGGAGGAGGAGTGCTACCAAGAAGAAGAAGAAAACTTCAACCACTGCACCAACCAATGCAAGCTATTATTGGCAAGCTAACCCTTGCAAATCTTACTTTAGAAAGCCACCATTAACAATGCAAGCTAATCCTTGCAATCTAGATAACCCAAGCAAAGATGCTTTAGGCATGCTTTGATCCTACCACTTTGACTACTAGTTACCCCAAGTCTTGCTTTCAAGCTTTACTTCCTTTACCTTACACAAAGTCCCTTACTTGTTTTGAAGGTAGCATAAAGAGTATAAAACTTGACCTATTTAGATAAGCTTTAGATGTCATTCTATGGCATGAGATTGATCCCATCTTTCCACCTTAGTGAACACTCTTAACTCGTAGTTTAGTGTAGATAAAAACTTGAGTCACTTTAGATGGGAACACTTGGTGAAAATAAATTATGAAAACCTTGGAATGATGAGTCATTCTATAGAGATGTTTTGACATGTGTTGAGAAACACAAATGGTTTATGATGATGAAACTGTTGAGGCATGAGCCTTAACCCTTTTACAAAACTGATGGTTGGATTCGGATGCGATACCATTCCAAATTTACCGTACAACCACAATACCTGAATTGGGTAAGGCTTAGCCGGAAGTTTATATGCATTAGTATTAGTTCCCTCGCGGGAGAGGTTTGAGCTGAGGCTATCTCTCGATGTTGTCCACCTATGCAGTGCCCAAGATGACAGATGGTCATGGTTGGGAGGCCATGCTCATAGGAGAGGTGCTTGTACTAGGGTGTGTAAAGGGAAGGTTATGTTTGATTATCTGCATACTAAGTATGATGATTCAGGGTTATCCCTGACAGATGTATCGAATCTTGTGGTGAAAGTGTACCACCTCTGCAGAGTGTCAAACTATTTGAATAGACGTGTCCGCAGTTATGGACAGTTGGAATGGCCATACTGTTTCGTTGTCAGATGTTTTCAAAATGACTTATCATCTTGACTTGACCACAACAAGGATGTGTTTATGACAATAGCTTTCCAACTTAAGTGATTCTAGAACTTTATTTTATCTTTCTTTGCTTCTGAACTCAGCTTAGGTTTCAAACTTAACTTTATAGTTAAACTTAGATTTAGCAATTTAACCTAGCACTATACTACTCGTTAGTGGTAGTTTGCGAGTACTTAAAGAGTACTCATGGCTTTTGTCCCTTGCTATTCTCATGGCCAGACTATGAAGGAGACTGTCAAGATGATGGCCAGCAGGACGGCTATGATAACTAGGACTATCTGCCTTCGTCAGCATTGCCTATACCCCTGAAGATGGACCCCACTGCTACGCTTATCTTTTATTTCTGCTTCTTGTTGTATTAAGACTGGATCATGAGATCCTTATTTGTGTAGGACCTTATGTATGGTTTGTAATGGATGATGTACTGTGATATCCAATCTGTAATGTCTCGCAAAAATGGTAATCCTGGAATTGCGAGGTATGGCATAACAGGCATCTGGGATTAAAAATCCGAGTGTTGACATAAAAAGATCACTGAGATGCTCACTGTCTGCTTGCGTTGTCATTTTGATTATGGGATAGCTCCTATATCATGTGCAAGGGGTACCCCCTTGGCGGTTCTCAATGATACGCATGTATTTACAATGACAAGAGCTTGCTCGTGACTGAAGTTGAGTAGCATGAGGTTAGGTACTCATAAGTAAGGGGCATGTGACTTCAATTTATAACTTGTCAAGCATATCCTCTTAGTTGTGTCACTTTAACCTTAATCACCTAAATATGCCTATGATAGGAGCAATGAGAGCTGAAAGCTAAATAGTATCATAATTTTTGGGAGCTCTTTATGAGACTTGCAATCCTTGCTTCCCTCTGCGAAGGGCCTTTCTTTTACTTTGTAGCTGAGTCAGTAAACCTATTCCCTTCTACCTCAACAAGTATTTTGAGTTGTTGTGTTTCATTCATTCATATGATGATTTATTCAATCATGTTTCTTATGTTCCTTGTTTTGCACATTGATCTTATCTTGATGTTTAATACTTTGAAAGCTATCATTGAAAATCGGTTATTTGTGAACTCCAGCAAATTGTCAACTATTCTTCGACCAAGAGCTAAGTTTGCCATTACCAATTATGATTCACTTATGTATCTTTATTGTGTTTCCTTTACCAATTACAAGTTGAGTTATATAATAGTGAGTTGTCTTCTATTATGATCTATGTATTTGATGAATGTGATGCTTCTTATCCGTATTCTTTTATCGACTCTTCACTCCATAAACCTGAGGCCATGTTTATTGAGCTCAATTTCGCTTGGGGACAAGCGAAGTCTAAGCTTGGGGGAGTTGATACGTTCATTTTGCATCACTATTCTATGTCTTAATTCACTATTATTCATTGATATATTTCGTATTGAGAGGTGATACTTATGTTATTTCATCTGTTTTTGCATGGTTGATGATTTTTGGAGCATGGACCGCTGCAGTCAGGATTCTGAATGGAAAAGGTGCTGTTTGGAGGCAAAATTCGCGAAGATCAGAAAATCCGAGAAATATACAGAAAATCCTATTTTCCAGAAGACGAAGGAAGCCAGAAGGAGGCTGGAGATGGGCCACAGGAGGCCCACACCACCCCCTGGCGCGGGCAACCCTAGGCCACGCCAGCAGGTGGTGTGGCCGCCCTGGCCAACTCTAGGCTCTCCCCTCTGGCGTATATTATCCTCCTGAAACCCTAAGACTCGGGGAGCGACCACAGAAAGATTCCGCCGCCTCTGCAGGGTGGAAAACACCGAGAGAGAAAGATCTCTCCAGCAGACAGATTTGTGTTGCGGGAGTTCCTTCCCGGAGAGGGAAGATCGTCGCCATCAACACCACCATCAAGCTGGACTTCATCGGGATCATCATCATCATCACCACCATCATCACCATCAACACCCTCATCACCATCTCCATATTGCTGTAACAATTGAGTTAAATCTTGCATAGTTCATAGGGGAAACTTTCCCGGTGTTGATTACTCTTTGTAGTTGATGCTATTGAGTGAACCATTGAATTATTGTTTATGTTCAGATTGTTATACATCATTATTCCATCTCTGATCATGATCCATATGATGTCTTGTGAGTAGTTCGTTTTGTTCTTGAGGACATGGGAGAATTCATGTTGTTAGTAGTGGAGTTGTGTTGAGAAAGATTCAATAGTTTGATATTTAAGTTGTGGTGTACTTCTTCTAGTGGTGTCATGTGAACGTCGACTACATGACACTTCACCTATATGGGCCTAGGGGAATGCATTGTGTATTTGGCTACTAATCGTAGGGGTTGCCGGAGTGACAGAAACCTGAACCCCTATTAGGAAACCATTGCACCAGGGACGTAAGGGTCTTAGAGTTTAAAGTTGTGGTTAGGTTTCTACCTTAATTACTTTCTTGTACTTACGGATGTTTGCAAGGGGTATAATCACAAGTATGTATTAGTCCTAGGAAGGTCGGTACATTAGCACAGGTTCACCCACACAACACTTAGCAAGCTAAACATGATTAATCAACTATATGTAGCGAAAGCACTTGACAGTCTTCCCATGTGTCCTGGAGAATGTTTAGTCATCTTAAATAATACAACCGTCTTGTCCTTTGCTGCATAAAGGATTGGGCCACTTGCTGCATTTATTCCTACTGTCTTTTATTTACTTGTACTTTGTTTACTTGCTTTATCAAAAAACCCTAAAAATCCGTTTGCTAAGTTTTTGCAGAGAATTCCTGATCCATACCACTAGCCAGCACCTTCTGCTCCTCGTTGGGTTTGACACTCTTACTTATCGAAAATACTGCGATACACCCCCTATACTTGTGGGTCATCAGCGGCGCCGCCCGGCCCTTGGCCAGCGACGAGCCCCTCCCGGTGCCCTTTCCTCTATTCAGTCCTCCTCCCCCTAACCCCCCACTCCTCCGCGAGGCTAAGAGGCAGAGAGGGAGAACTTGCTCCATCGCGGCGCCCCCTTTGGCCCCCTTGTCGGTGTGCGCATCCACCCGAGGGTGGGTGCATCGCTGCCAAGCAGCTCAGGCGGGGGCGCCCTATGCCGACGCACGGCGACAGCCGGTGGCTCCTTTCCCCCTTTTTTGTTTGATTTGGGGAAATCTTTTCTGGGGCTTTTCTTTGTATGAATCTTTAGTTTGCCCTAGATGGGCTTGGTCCTTCTTCCCTATGCCTCGGCTTGCCGATGCGCATAGGGATTGAGTGGGACGACGTGGCCCGGATGGGCGGCACACTATGTTGGGGTTTCTTTGACTTTGCTTTTTCAACCGAAAAAAATCTAGAACCTACTTGCTCTGATACCATTGATAGGACTAGAAGCTCTCGGTAGATGCTATAGTACTAGTGTTTTGCCTTTACAGAGAGAGAGGGGAGGAAGTACCTTCGTTCTGGCTCGACGAGCCAGAGGCGTTTGCCATGGCGAAGAGGTCGACAGCGACAGCGTGACTAGGGTGACTAAGCGGTGGCGGCGGCGGTGCTTCCCGTGGCTCGCGCTAGAAACCCTAGATCGGTAGGGATGTAGGTAGGGGAGTGGCGGCATGTCGAATCTCGTAACTTGTGCCCCGGCCCCCACCTCCTCTTTATAGTGCTGCCACAGGGGCCTACAAACCATATGAGTGTTGGGCGCCCCCGATCAGGGTGCAGATAAGGGGTCGGTTGATCCGTTGGGATCGACTGGGAGAGAGTCAACCTAACAGGTCTTCCTCCCGGGCCGCTGCATGTGGCGACTCCGGAGGACCAAAAAAATCCTAGAAACAACCGCCGCCGGCCAACTCCTCCGGCCGCTGCCGCCACGGTGCTGGCGGTGCCCCGTCGGGCTCCTGCACGCGGGAGGTCGACTCTTGGGCGGGCGGAGGCCGTGCGGCGGGGCCGCGACGGTGGAGCGACAACGTCTTCTCCGGCGAGGCGGTGGCGAACTGCGACGCACCGCTGGGAGGCCTGGAGACGACTGTAGAGATGGTCGGTGGCGACGGTCCTAGACCGATTTGCGGGGCGAATTTGGGGCTTTCTCGGGCTTGTCTGGGCCAGAGGATGACCTGCTCGTTCCGATCACCGGCCAATGACGTGAGGACTATTGGATTGGCTTGAATAAAGGTGGCATCCTTGGATTTTTCTCTTGCCGTGTATGAAGACTTCTTGTCGCCAGTGGACATTAATCTTGGGTGGACTCCCGAGTTTCATAAGATTCCGTTGGTGTATTTTAAATGGATGGCATGCCTAGAGTTCGCCGGTGCGAACGGTGTTTCGGTCGCACGCAACCATGTTTATTGTTGGCCGGTTGGTTTCAGAGGTGCCGTTGTGAAGCTTTGCGGTATGTTGCCATTATGGGACATGCCTTGGTTTCACGGTGAAGTCAGACGCGGAAAATGGCATGGAAGCCGGGAACTAAACACTAGCAATGGAAGTTTGAGTCATGTGGATGTAGGGATTCTGGCTTGGTGTTTTGTGACTTGGAGCAGCGAAATTGGCAAGTGGGGGTGATAGCACATGAGGAATTCAGTGTCTAAACTTGCAGGGTGAAAATCTAAGGTCTGGCTTTAACTGGTTGTGTCTGACAATGACCTTGTTGAAGACATTGTTTTGTGTGTGCGGACTTTCTCCAGGGTGAAAACATGTGGTCTTTGATCAGAACAATAATGGTGCTCGAGCATTGTTTTCTTCTTGGAGGCATCGCTTTTCGAGTTGTTGGATTTCTGGTGCTGTTTTGGTGATGTTTTGTCCGCTATTTCAAGAAACTGGTCGTTGTAGCACGGCATGTCTTTTATGTAATTCTTTTTTTTTGGTTGTGTGCATCCATAATGCTAATAGGGTATTGCATTATTGCAGAGGCTGAGTACAATTGGTATCTCCTAATATTAATATATGCTTCTTAAAAAAATAGCAAGCGAATCAGTAGTAAAAAAATAACGAAGTATATTCCAGTACAACCATTAACTTGAATCATAAAATTATACCGTCTCGATCCATAAAAAGTGTTGGCAATTTTACTCCATCCGTCTCAAAATAGATGTCGTATAGTTGTCAAAATTTAAATAAATCTAAACTAATTAGTATATAGATACATCCAGATTTTGATAAATTTCGGACATTTATTTTAAAACAAAGGGATTACTAGTTTAATATAAATTTATACTAAGTCTCCGACAGTTATTATAAATTCAAGGGAGTACAACAAATGATAGGCCCATCAAACAAAACTGTAGCAACACCAATTGTGGTTGCAAATCTAGGAGCAGGCCCCGTGTAGTTTATAACCCCGTCAGTATCATCAGGTCATAATCCCTTTGATTCTCGGGAGCGGCTTAGCAGTCACTCAGAAACAAATATGATCAGTAATCTTATCAGATCGGTCGTCATTATCCTCATTGCAGTGTTTCTGACGCAAAATTCTATCTGAACACTATGTACCCTGTTAGGGCAATAGATCTCTTATATTACCAGAGGGTCAAAGGCCATAATATATAGTACATGTACAGGTGCAAATATACAGAAAGCCCCCTAACATATGGGGAAACTACAATACACATATATACTCTAACACCCCCCCCCCCTCAAACTTATGGTGGATCCACAACACTGAGTTTGGAGATTAAGAAATCATGTTGAGCGCGGGTTTGTGCCTTTGTAAAGAAATCTGCCAACTGCAAGTCTAAAGGTACATAATGGAGCGCAACAACCTGATCCTGCACCTGAGCACGTGTATAAAAAGCATCAACACCAATATGCTTGGTCAGCTCATGCTTGACCGGATCACGTGCAATACTGATAGCACATGTACTGTCTGACAAAAGTGGAGTGGATGTCGTAACAGAGACCCTAAAATATGCAAGTAACCACCATAACCAGGTCACCTTAGCAGTCATCGAAGCCATAGCCCGCAACTCAGCCTCAACACTCGAATGGGAGACCGCTACCTGTTTCTTCGTCTTCCAAGCAACAAGCGAACCACCAAGAAACACACAGTAAGCAGAAAGTGAACGATGATTCGTAGAATCATTCGCCCACGTAGCATCCGAGTAGCACTGGAGCTGGAGAGAGCTAGAACGAGGGAAGAAAAGACGACGAGTAATCGTGCCACGAAGATAACGAAGGACACGGAGGAGATGACTGTAGTGTACAGTGGTAGGAGCTGAGACAAACTGACTCAGAATATGAACAGGATAAGAGATATCAGGACGGGTGACAGCAAGATAAACAAGACTCCCAACGAGATGGCGATAACGAGTGGGATCAGGAAGAGGATCACCATCCGTCGGACGAAGCTTAACATGAAGCTCCATAGGAGTCTCAACGGTGCGCTCATTCGCAAGAGCAGCCCGAGCAAGAAGATCCTGAATATACTTTTCCTGAGAGATAGAAAACCCATCAGAAGTGGAGGAAACCTCAATCCCAAGAAAATAGCGAAGAGGACCAAGATCAGTCATAAGAAACTGATCACGAAGACGAGCCTTGACAAAGGCAATATACTCAGGATCATCACCAGTAATGATCATATCATCAACATAGAGAAGGAGAAGAGTGCGTCCTCGAGGTGAAGTGTGAAAAAAAAGCGCTGGATCATGAGAACTAGGAGAGAAACCAGCAGCAGTCACCCCAGAGGATAAGCGCTCAAACCAGGCACGAGGGGCCTATTTTAGGCCATAAAGGGAACGTCGAAGACGACAAACCATCCCATCGGGAACAGAATACCCAGGAGGAGGCTGCATGTAAACCTCCTCACTCAACTTGCCATTAAGAAAAGCATTCTGAACATCAAGCTGGGACACAGACCAGCGTCGGACAGAAGCAACAGCAAGAAGAGTACGCACAATGGTCATATGGGCCACAGGAGCAAAGGTCTCATCATAGTCACGACCATGTTCCTGCTGAAAACAACGAGCCACAAGACGCGCTTTATAGCGCTCAAGAGATCCATCAGAGCGGGTCTTAATTTTATAGACCCACTTACACGTGATAGGACGAACACCGGAAGGAGGAGGGACAAGATCCCAGGTGCTAGTGCGCTCAAGCGCAGCGATCTCCTCATCCATGGCAAGCTGACATTCAGGATGACACGCGGCATCCCGATAAGAAGTCGGCTCGGAGACTATAGAGAGACCATACTGACTAGGGGAGTAATGGTCTGGAGCACGACGCTGACGAACAGGCCGTGAGGAAGGAAGCTCATCCGCAGAAGATGACTCATCAGAAGAGGAGGAAGAAGGAGTCGCGGAGGAAGGATCCGAAGCCGGAGACCGAGGATAACTAGGGGAAGTAGACGGAGGAGAGGAGGTCGCTGAAGAAGAAGAAGGAGGTGCAGCAGAAGGAGGTGGAGTAGGTGGAATAGAAGGGACAGCGGAAGGTGTATCAGGAAAAAGAAGAGAGATCATCCGTTGGGTAAGTACTAGAGGTGGGGCTAGGATAGAAAGGACGCGTCTCATCGAACGTGACATCACGAGAGATGCGTATATAACGACCAACGGGGTCCCAACAGCGATAGCCCTTATGCTCATCACTATAGCCAAGAAAAACACACTCAACAGACTGAGCGGTTAGTTTGGTGCGTTCACGAGGAGGGAGAAGGACATAGCAAACACAACCAAATAAACGAAGAGTCAAGTAGTCTGGACAGGAGCCAGAGAGACGCTCGAGAGGAATGCCACCCTGAAGAGCAGCTGAAGGCTGGATATTAATGAGGTGAGTCGACGTAGCGACAGCCTCAGCCAAGAAATGCGGCGAAAGAGAGGAAGCAATCATCATAGCGCGGGTAGTCTCAAGAATATGACGATGCTTACGCTCGGCGACACCATTTTGAGCATGGGCGCCGGGACACGAGAACTGAGCAAGGGTGCCCTACTTAGCAAGGATGCCAGCAGGTGCTGGGAGATATACTCTCCTGCAGAATCAGCACGAAAAACACAAATAGGCGTGGAATACTGAGTATGAACCATGGCCACAAAACGCTGATAAATAGCAAGCACCTCGCTACGAGAGAGCATAAAAAATAATCAGGTGTACCGTGAAAAATCATCAATAAATAAAATATAGTATCGGTGGCCCCCTTTTGAAGCAAAGGGAGCAGGACCCCACACATCTGAATGAACTAAATCAAAAGGTCACTGAGATATAGACACACTAGTAGGATAGGGAAGCTGAATCTGTTTACCTAACCTACAACCCTGACACAAATGTAACGACGACACATCTCCTGAGACACGCCCCAGAAGATCACGACGAACTAAGGATGATAAATGGGAGCTACAAAGATGACCCAGCCGATGATGCCACTGCTGAAACGAGCCAGTGACAGAAGCAGCAACCGCAGAAGTGGCAGAAGAAGTGTCAACGGAAGGAACGCAAAGCCAGTCTAACTCCTAGAGCCCCGGAGACTCAATCCTGCGAGGGCCAGCTCCAACCAGAGCCTGTGTGCGATGGTCCTGAACAGCACAAGAATCAGCATCAAGAATGACACGACAACCAGAATCAGTGAGCTGACTAGCAGAGAAAAGGTTCATCTTAAGGCTGGGAACATGAGAAACATCAGGAACAGAGAAGGAGGAAGTAGAGAGGGTGCCTCGACTAGAAACAGAAAGAGAGGTACCATCAGCCGTAATAACACGGACAGGAGAAATAAGAGAGCGAAGAGCAGAAAGAATAGAAGACGCAGAAGTCATATGAAAAGAAGCTCCAGAATCTAGATACCACGGGGATGACGTACCTGACTGTGTAGAAGATGATGGTCGTGCGGTGCCAGAAGAACTAGGCACAGAACCAGCAGTACCCGACGAGGAGGAGCATGTAGCAGCGAGCAGACTACGAAGACTACGAATAATATCCTGATCAGACAGAGCACCAGTATGAGGTTCAGAAGCACCAGTAGGAGGTCCAAAGGCAACAGCAGAAGATCCTGAAGAACCAGACTGGCGACGAGCAAAATACTGCTGACGTAAGCGTGGATCCCTCGTCCAGCAACCAGAGATATCGTGGCCAGGCTTGCCACAGTGGGCACAGGGAGGACGAGAACCACGAGGCTGCTGAGAGTGACTCTGACCCTGGGCCAGTGGAGCAGAGAGTAACGGCGGCGCGAGAGACCGCGACGAAGCCGGCGACACGGGGGGACCACGAGTAGCAAGAACAGAAGGAACCTCAAGAACACCAGCACCACGAAGACGAGTCTCCTCAGTACGAAGCTCAGCCAGTACCTCAGAGAGCGGAACACGACCACGGGCAAGCAGCTGGGCACGGCGTGGCTCAAACTCCTTGCGGAGCCGTGACAAGAACTCAAAGACGCTCTGAAACTCCAGATCCGCGCGCACAATCAGACAACAGGGACAGGTGTTACACACCGCTGTACGAAGAGAGTCAAGCTGACGCCAAATAGCAGCACTCTGAGTATAGAAATCATCAATAGTAGAATCACCATGCTTAAGCTCATGCTCCTGACGAACCACAGAAAGATAAAGAGCATCTCCAGATGGCTGATAGCGCTGACGAAGAAAAGCCCACTGAGCAGCAGCAGTGGGAAGGCCCATGAACTCAGCAGCATACTGAGGCAGAACACTGGAAGTGAGAACAGCAGCAGCACGAGCATCCTCATCAATCCACTGAGTGTATTCAGCCAGATCCAGCCGGTAGGTCGTAGTAGCAGTAGAATGCGCCTGGACACGTCGCTCATAATCAGCCCGAGCAGAATTATCAGCACTCTGGTCTGCATCCTTGAGCGCCTGAGTAGCATCGGGGGCAAGGACAACGGGCGTCGGTGCAAGAGGCACAGGAGGCACAACGGGGCGCGGTGGACAAGAGACCTCACCGGAAAGCACACCCCAAAGGCGAAGACCGCGCATATGGACGCGCATGAAGGCAGCGAAATCAGGATAATTCGCGCCATCAAAGATCACCGGGCAGCGAGGAATCGCAACATAGCCCGACGAGGAAGACATTTTTTTTTCAAACCAGATCGAATCGAATCTGGGAGGCTGCGGGGCGGCGGGCCGACTGAGGCGAGGAGGCGGCGGCCGGGGCAGCGGGCGGACCGGGGGCGGATCCGGTCGGCGACGGCGGGGGCGGGCGGCCGGTGGTGGCGACGGACGGGGGGCGGTGGTGGCCGGCGGCGACGGGGGCGGCCGACGTCGGTGGCGTCCGGCGGCGGCGGATCCAAGACGGCGGGGGCGGCGGCGGCGTCCGGCGGCAGCGGATCCGGGATGGCGGGGGCGGGCGGCCGGGTCGGTGGCGGTGACGGGCGGCGGCGGCGAGATCCGAGGCGGGCGGCGGCCGGCGAGAGAAGAGAGAGAGAAAAAAAAAGCCTTACGGCTCTGATACCATGTTAGGGCAATAGATCTCTTGTATTACCAGAGGGCCAAAGGCCAGAATATATAGTACATATACAGGTGCAAATATACAGAAAGTCCCCTAACATTTGGGAAACTATAATACACATATATACTCTAACATACCCTACTTATATCACGTTTAATTTAATAGTAGTGCTAGTACATTTTTTTTGGGGGGAGCCGACGCCCGGAGGGGTAATGAGGTGAAGATTTGATGCACATACCAGCGATCTGGTTTTTTTAAAATCGAATCCCATATTTTTGAGTTAAAAGAAAATCTTAATAAAATTCAGGATGTAGCCCATGATTTATCACACAAATGTGTAAAATATCAATTTCAAACATATTAATTATCGTTGAATCGGATGTATCTAGCAAAACATGTCTAGATACATCTATTTTAGCACAACTAATATAGATTGTAGGGAGTATTTTATATTATAAGTTGTACAAACGTGACAAAAATGTAGATATGTGTTTTCAAATCCTATATTTTATTAGATTTGTCATTTTTGTGTAAGCCAAAATACAAAAAAAATCAGGTTGCGATTTTTCATGCTTGGAGGATGCAACATTAACTACGGCCAGAATTTATCTTAGATTTGTTTGAAAGTCATAAATATGGTTTTTAATATTTTTTTAAAGAATGGAACACCGAAGCTCGGGAGCCGATGACACTTTCCGATAATAATATCCGTACATGTCCATATTAAGCATTTTAACCAGAGAGTCCTCCTCCCCTAAGGAAAAGAGAGGCGGCGGTTAGGGTGAAAGCCCTAGCAGCCGTCATAATCTACGTCGTCCTCATCGTCTACGTTGGGAATCGACGGGTCCCCGCCTCCTTTGCTTGTCGCTCCGGCGACAGGAGGGGGTGGGGATCTCGGACCTACGCTCGGCGTTGTAGAAGGTCCCTAAAGTTAGAGTTTGGTCAACCGGCATCGACGCTATGGTGGCTATGACGGCGTTGAACGGGACAAGAATAAGGTATACCCGTCTCCTCTTCCACCTCGTATGCGATGATTTTGCCGCTGGTGTTTAGAAGGGCGGGGATTCGTCTGGTCACCGCTTCCATGGAGTGGTGGATCTTGTCCAGTCTACGTGTGTTCTAGGTTTGGTGCTACAAGTTTCAGATCAATTCAAGGATTCAATGAGGACAGCTTCAGCTTTAGAGCGCTGATCCTTAGGGGCACGTGCACGAAGACTCCCGACTGTCATCAACAACGTCAGGCCGTCTCCGGTAAGGAAGCGGCGACAGCAGCGCGTCGGCGGCTCGCTCTAGCGGCAGTAATAGTCGTTAGATGGTCCAAAGATCTCTATGTAATTTTTATTATATTTGGCTGCTTTGTACTTCTTGTGAGCTTATGAAATAGATCCGGATCTTTTTTCGAAAAAAAAAATCCGTACATGTGTCATGTGTGTAACTTATTTATGAGAGCAGCAATCTTTCATGTCCGGCTCTTTCGGCAGTGCTTTGGCCCAAGCTTATATAGGCCACATAACGAACGGCAAGGGCCGAGGTTAGACAAATGAGATGGGTCCAGGTCAACCCAACGATTGGATTGGCCCGAGCAGAGCAAGAATCCAATGAAGCCCACGAAAATTTCTAGTCCACAGAATTGTTATTGTTAGGCCTGAATCGTCAGAAACACTGAAAAATAGTCCCAATTCATATCGCCGTCTCTTGGTCACTCAGTCGTGTCCTCTCAGAGTCTCACGCCAGTGGCACTGGCGCGCATGGCGAACGCCTGCCATCGGCGTTGTCCAAATTAGTTTACTCATATTTATTTAAATTCAGAGTCTCACGCCAGTGGCACTAGCGTGCATGGCGAACGCCCGCCATCAGCGTTGTCCAAATTAGTTTACTCATATTTATTTAAATTTAAACATATCTAAATTATTTAGTACTGCGTCAACTAATTTAGAGGAGGGGGTACTATTTTGATACGATAAAATTGCATTTTGCTACTCCCTTCCGTTTCTTTTTATAGAAGATTAGGTTCTATCCTTTTGCGTTAGTTTTTTTTAAAACATAGTACAATCAAAAGACGCTCACAACACGTATATGCACCCACCCCTATGAACGCACACACTCACACCCTATCCCTATGAGCACCTCTAAGAGACTGAGCCGGCGGATCGGGTCTTGAAATTGACGAAGTCACCATAGGCGTATCGCTGTCGACGGGAACGTCGCCTCCCACTGAAAGAATATTCCGCCTTTTATGCAACACACACTGATAAACCTGGGGTTTGAACTCTGATGGCCTGGGGGTTGAACTCTGGTGGGCTGGGATCCAACAACCCGCCTTTTGTCGTTAATTAAGCCACATTTTTCTATGAAATGGAACATCAGTCCTTTTTATGTCTAATTGGTTCCAATTAAATTCGGTTCAATCTTTTAATATATATATATATAATACTTCTTACTCCCGGGTGTAACTACACCCACCTCTCATATGCTACCTTACGGAAGTATTTGTAATACTTTTTCTATTTGAATATGTTCATATACTATATCTAAGATACTTAAAAACAAGTTAGGTGAAAAAATTATAAGTGCACCCATAGTTTGAACTATATATGTAAAATACCGTCATATTTGTACGTACAAAAGAAGTATGTGAATAAAAATTACATACTATCAAAAAAATAGTATATACTGTCTAAATATTTTTATATACTTTATACTACACGTACATACCTTCCGGTAATATATATATATATATTACGAGCTCGCCTTTGGGCATCATTTCCTCATACCAAACAATAACAATAGGCTTATTCATTCATTCCGAGGAGTTTCGCATACCAAATAATAACAGTATGTTCATTCATTGATTATGAGTAGCCCTATCAGGTTAGGTAATTAATATCGGAATTCCAGGCAGCCGAGATAATGGAATTCAGGAAGATACCAACTCGAATCCTAACGCAAACGTTGTAGTAGTGGCTTGATGGAAGGCCAAAGTTTTTTGTTTATCCAGTATATGGATGCCCATTCCGATGGCATGGTAAGAGATTCTGCCAAGTTTTGGGGTGATTTGCCCAAATTACTGTTGTTTTTGTCCGGACGGTTTGTGTTAGCTTTGCGACAATTAAATAACGAAGAACGAAAATAAAATCGCAGCAAGGGGGACACAGATTTAATGTGAAAAACCCTCTCCAACAAAGAGAGGGAAAAAACCACAGACGCGAGCTAGCAAATCTTCACTATAACGGGAAGTGTTTACACAACGTCGGGGATTTCACAGATGCAACTTATCCCAGCCGGCGGCTTACAAGAGGTATATATAGCGATGGTAACCTAGGTCATCAACGATCCGCATCGGTCCAAGCCTCCGGCGACGGGTCTCGCTCCGCTCCGTCAAAAGTTGGCCTTTACTTTGTAGAATTTGGATCAACATATAACAAACTCCACCTTCAGACAAATTCCTTCTTATAGCATCAACAGTAATCATCTCCCTGAACAAACAAAGAAAACACTTTCGGCGCCAACAGCCACTTGGGCTAAGTAGTTATACCAACTAAGCTTGAGCATAGCTCAAACATAGTAACAGGAACATGTTTTGTCATCATATCAGCAGAGTTATCATGAGTGATTATCTTGCATACCTTTAGTGTACCTTGGTACAACAATATCACGAACATAATGGTACTTGATATCAATGTGCTTTGTTCTCTCATGGAACATCTGATCCTTAGTAAGGTAAATAGTACTTTGCTTTCACAGAACAGGTTAATGCAAGAATCATCCTGACAAAGCTCAGCATATAAACCTTTCAACCAAACAGACTCTTTGCAAGCTTCAGCAATAGTCATATATTCTGCGTCGGTTGTAGATAAAGCAACAACTGGTTGCAGCGTTGCCTTCCAACTCACGGCACATCCTCCTACCGTGAACACATAACCTATGAGGGACCTCCTCTTATCCAAGTCGGCAGCAAAATCTGAATCCACATAGCCTACGAGTCCCTCACCAGTCTTGCCAAACTTCAAGCAAGCATTCGATGTGCCACAGAGGTACCTGAAAATCCACTGAACAACTTTCCAATGTTCTTTACCAGGATTAGCCATGTAACAACTCACCAAACTCATAGCATAAGATAAATCAGGGCGAGAACAAACAATAGCATACATCAAGGAACCAACAGCACTAGAATAAGGAACCTAAGACATGTACTCAATATCTTCATCAGAACTAGGACATTGCAATGCTGAGAATTTAAAGTGAGGAGCAATAGAAGTACTAACTGACTTTGCATCATGCATATTAAAACGCTGAAGAACTTTCTCAACGTAACTTTGCTGACTAAGAAACAACAACTAGATTTTATGTCCCGTTTAATTTCCATACCTAGGATTTTCTTAGCAGCACCAAGATCTTTCATCTCAAATTCACTACTCAGGCGTGCCTTCAAAGTAGTGATTTCTTTCATGCCCTTGGCAGCAATTAACATATCATCAACATATAACAGCAAGTAAATAGGTGATCCATTAACAAACTTTATGTAAACATAACTATCAAACTGAGATCTCTTAAAACCTTGTGAGATCATAAATGAATCAACCTTTTGTACCAATGTCTTGGAGATTGCTTCAAACCATAGAGCGACCTCTTCAATTTGCACACAAAATCCTTTTTTCCAGGAACTATGAACCCTTCAAGTTGGTCCATGTAAATCTCCTCCTCCAGTTCACCATGCATAAAAGCAGTCTTTACATCTAGCTGCTCAAGCTCAAGATCATGCATAGCAACAATACCAAAGAAAGAACGAATAGAACTATGCTTCACAACCGGAGAGAAAACATCATTATAATCAATACCTGGAATATGGCTGAAACCTCTTGCTACTAACCTTGCCTTAAACCTTGGAGGCTCATTAGGAGACAAACCTTCCTTTCTCTTGTATATCCACTTACAGCGGACGACCTTCTTCTGTTTAGGCAAGCGCACAACTTCCCATGTGCCATTCTTATCAAGCGATTGCATCTCTTCTTGCATAATAGAAATCCACTTCTCGTGGTCAACGGATGCAACAGCTTCATTGTATGTAGAAGGTTCAGTATGATGCTCCACCTGTTCAGCACAACTCAAAGCATAATGAGCAAGATTACACTCTTCAATTAAACGACGAGGTGGAACTATGTTACGCCCTAGTCTATCAGCAGCAATAGATTCCTGTGGCTGCTGCAAAACAGTAAATGAGTACTGAACAACATCATCATCAATATTTTCCTCATGAGTATCATCAACGACAACATTATTATCAACAGTTTTCTGCAGGTGCTCCACCTGTACACTAACTCCCTCCTCTCCAATTGCAACAGGAGTGGGATCTGATGGCAAGCTGTCATGATACATAACGAATTCATTGAAAACAACGTTCCTACTCAATAAAATCCTTTTAGTTTCAGGATTCCATAGTTTATATGCCTTAACTCCTGAACCATAACCACGGAACATGCACTTAACAGCTCTAGTCTCTAACTTTCCATTATCAACGTGAGCATAAGCAGTGCAACCAAAAACTCTCAACTGTGAATAATCAGCATGCGAACCTAACCATACCTCAATAGGAGTTTTCTTCTCAAGTGGAATAGAAGGTGACCTGTTGATGAGGTAGCACCATGTGTTGGCTGCTTCAGCCCAGAAACGTCTATGCATACCTGCATTGGACAACATACAACGAGCCCTCGAGATGATGGTTATGTTCATGTGCTCAGCCACGCCATTCTGCTGAGGAGTGTAAGGGATGGTGTGGTCCCTGATCATACCATCATTACTGCAAAACTCTTCAAACTCATTAGAACAGAATTCATACCATTGTTAGTGCATAGTACCTTTACCTTCTTTTCAGTTTGCTTTTCTACCATAACTTTCCACTTCTTAAAAGCATCAAAAACATCAGATTTATATTTTAGAAAATATGGCCACACCTTTCTTGAGTAGTCATCAATAATAGTAAGCATGTATTTAGCACCACCAATAGATGTCTTACGGGAAGGCCCCCATACATCAGCATGCACATAATCTAAAATGCCTTTGGTGGTATGAACGGAAGCATTGAATTTACCTCTTTTATGCTTACCAAAAACGCAGTGCTCACAGAACTCAAACTTACCAAGTTGCAACCATTAATCAGTTTCTCTTAACCAACTCTAACATGCCATGTTCGCTCATATGCCCAAGATGCATATGCCACATATTTGTTTTACCACAATCATCAGAATCATTAGAAGTAACAACAGCAACAATACCAGGCAAAGTGCTACCTCTAAGAACATATAACTTAGCAGAATTCATATCACCTATCATGTGAATAAGAGAACCTTTTGATACCTTTAATAATCTACTCCCACCGGCGTACTTGTATCCATCAACGGCCATGGTACTCAGGGAGATCAAATTTCTGGCCATGCTTGGTATGTGCTTCACCTCATTCAACATACGCGTCACGCCATCATGTGTCCTGATCTTAACATATCCAACTCCAACAATATGGCATGGGTTGTCATTCCCCACACGTACAAAATCTCTAGTCTGCATAGACTCATATGAACTTAACCAATCTTTGTTATAGCAAATATGAAACGAACATGTAGTATGAAGTATCCATTCATCATCACGAGATGCACAAGCAGCAAAATCGACTAAACATTCACTGTCAGAACTATCACCAGAAACAACAACAACCTTACCATTACCTTGATCCTTATCTTTCGGTTGGTAAGTCCCGTTCCTTTTTTCCTTATTCTGCAGCTTCCAACAATCATCAATAACATGATTAGATTTCTTACAATACCTGCAGAACTTGTCCTTTCCCTTGAACTTCGAACGACTTCTACCATCTTTGCTCTTATCTCGGTTGCCATAGTTGTTAGACCTCTGCTCGGTCCTGCCACGAACATGCAGAGCTTCAGCCTTGGATGACGCCCCATCTGCCTGCACCATAGTTTTCATCTTTTCCCTCTGTTTGAGGGCCTCTTGTACTTCATCAAGGGTTATTTTATCATGGATCAACAATATTGTATCACAAAAGTGTGTATAAGAACTAGGCAGCGAGCATAAGAGTAATAGAGCTAGATCCTCATCATCATATTTTACTTCCATAGATTGAAAATCAGAAATATTCTCTCTAAAAAGAGATAAGTGATTCATTACCGATCCACCTTCCTGCAATCTATGTGAGAACAACTTCATCTTCACATGAATCTTACTAGTTAGATCCTTTGACATGCAAATCGATTCCAGTTTTAGTCAAAGAGCAGCAACAGATTTCTCTGCCAAAACTTCCTGCAAAATATTATTGGACAGATGAAATTGAATCATAGACAAAGCCTTACGGTCCTTCCGCTTCTCTTCGTCAAACCAGCTCTTAGCATCATCTTTCCTGAATCCTTCCAGCGCTTCATCCAGATCTGAAGTTTGGGCGAGAATCGCCCGCATCTTCACCTGCCACAAGCAAAATCTTGTGGAGTAGTCCAGCTGCGGTAGATCGAACTTCAATAACAACATGTCGCAAACCCTAGATTAGAACCTAGGGCTCTGATACCACTTGTTATCTTTGCGACAATCAAATAACGAAGAACGAAAATAAAATCACAGCAAGGGGGACACAAATTTAATGTGGAAAACCCTCTCCAACAAAGAGAGGGGAAAAACCACGGGCGCCAACCAGCAAATCTTCACTATAACAGGGAGTGTTTACACAACGCCGGGGATTTCACAGATGCAACTTATCCCAGCCGGTGGCTTACAAGAGGTATATATAGCGGTGGTAACCTAGGTCATCAACGATCCGCATCGGCCCAAAGCCTCCGGCGACAGGCCTCGCTCCGCTCCGTCAGAAGGTGGCCTTTACTTTATAGAATTTGGATCAACATATAACAGTTTGGGCTGCTTCTGATTATTCTCTGCGGTCATTGATTTCTTGAGTAGAAAAAAATCAGCCTTTTGATAGAAATGAGATTTTTTTGAAATTCTTATTTCTAAAGTTGTGTAGCAAGTAGTAACTGGCTGACTATTACTTCAACATGCTTTACTAGATTCTTGAGAGGGCACGTTGACCAAATGCTTATATCTCTGAAGAAGTGTTCGATGTATGACTAAGAGCACCTGCAGTGGGCCTACTCAAATTGGCGATGCAAATCGTCCATTTCAGTTTGGATGGGTTGACCTGTAGATAGAAATTGGGTCGCGGTCCGGACTGTCTGGTTAGTGCATGCAGCGGCGTGACCCATCCTACCCGTGGTAGTCATTTTTGCCAATACTGGCCATTCGGCCAACTCTTTTCTCACTTTGACAACATAAAACAAGAAATGGGTGGAATAGATAAATTAAAAGTAGTTCATAAATATGAATACTTCGCAAACCAGATAGTTTTACAAACAACCAAACATAATTCGAACTACATCAAAAAAATAAGGGGATTAACCAAGTCGGTTCCCCACACGATCCCACATATGCTCAATCAAATCATTTTGAAGTCGTTCATGGATGTTATGATCATGCAAAGTATGATGGCGATGCATGAACTCTTTCCAAGATTATGGGTCAACCAACTCATCCTGAAAATCCCAGTCTTAGTCATAGATATTGTCATCATGCTCGTCATCAACGATTATGTTATGCATGATCACACAAGCAGCCATCACGTTCCACATCTTCTCGGTGCCCTAGGTTCTAGCAGGGTACCGAACAATAGCCCACCTTGACTAAAGCACACCAAATGCCTGCTCCACATCCTTCCTAGCAGCCTCTTGCTTTTTCGCAAACCTCTTACATTTCTCATCTGTAGGGTTGCGAACTGCCTTCACAAAGGTGGGCTAGGAAGGATAGATGCCATCAGCTAGATAATAACCCATATCATAAGGTTTGTCATTGATCACATAAGAAACCTGAAGAGAATTGCCTTCTACAAACCTACCAAATACCAGAGAGCATTGGAGCACATTGGTATCATTTTTTGATCTTACCATGCCAAAAAAAGACTGCCCAATCCATAGATCATGTGATGCAACAATCTCTAGTATGACTGTGCACCCCTCCGCATGTATTTTGAACTACCCTTGACAACCAAAATGATAGTTCTTTCGCTGCCAATTCATGTAGTCTAGCATCTCAGGAAAACCCCTACTCTCGTTGATGGATAAAAGGCGGGCAGTGTTTTCGGTGTTTGGCTCTCTTATATAAACTTCGTTAAACACTGCAACAACTGCGCTGCAAAACCGGTACATAGCCTCATGAAATGTGGACTAGCTTGATGGCTCAGTGTTGATGTAGAGCTCGTTGGGAACCCCAAGAGGAAGGTATGATGAGCACAGCAGCAAGTTTCCCTCAGTTATGAAACCAAGGTTTAATCGAACCAGTAGGAGCAAGGAAACACCCCAAAGGTGTTGCTAGCTAAGCCTTGGCAGGGCGCACTACCGGTGCTAGTAGCAACGTGGAGACCTGCACAACACAACCGCAGAACTTTGTCCCCAACTTGTAAAAAACGAGCTCTTTTTACCACATAAGAATGAACTTCTCTACTCTTTTCCAAACCAAACCAAACTATTTGCAAACCAATGTATGAAAGAGGGGGTCCAACCAATTTATTCAGCAAACTAAGAAAACAAAAGCAAACGAAAAACCAAAACGAAAACGAAAAAGAAGACGCTCCAAGAACAATACAACTGTGCATGAAACAATAAAAATGAAGCATTTGGAAGAAACCTAGGATTTTTATTGATGAAGAAGGGGATGCCTTGGGCATACTCAAGCTTTGACGCTTGTACTTCTTGGATACTTCTTGGGGTGAGACGTGTGGCATCCCCAAGCTTGATATTTAGTCCATCCTTCATCTCATTACTCATTCCTTCCATACACCTGAAATTTTTCCTTCATACAAAACTTCACACAATCTTTATTAGCAACATTAGTGCACTCAAGATAAACAAGTCTTAAGGTTTAGTTCTAATACCAAATAAACTTCCATTAGAACACTAGCTACTGTAGCACTTCCCTCAAAAATCTCAATTCTCCAAAATAACTCAAAAAGGAACCAACAAGAAGCAAATGCAGAAAATGGCAGAAATCTGTCAAAACAGACCAGCAGGTAAAGATGAATTTTTTCGAAGACCTTATGTTGCTCAAATCAAAAAGTGTTGAACTAACGAAAGTTAGATAACAACCTGGGGCAGAAGCACAAAAATTCACGCCTCAAAAAGACTTTCAGAGATGTTACACGAATATTTACGGTGAAGCACAGAAATCTGTTTCGGGACAACAACTTTCCCTATCACTACTTCTCTCTCATTAGAGGTTACTCTTGGCACAAAAAGCAAATAAAAAAGAGAAGGAGCGGTTATTACTAAAGTAAAGTAATAACTTCCAAGACTCATCTAAAACTTTTGGGTTATCTTCTAATAAGTACTTTTCTTTAACGCCTTTAAGTTAGGCATAAGAAGCAAGAAAGAATCAAGTGTTCTCAAATGAAGAAGCATTAAGACCAAATTTCTTGCCCTTACCTTTATTCTTAACCTTGGGGAAAATATGATTGTTTGGTGGAGAACAAAGGTTCATGGTCCCCTTTCCCACATCTATTATTTCTCCAAGAAGTTCTAATAGGGACCTTCCAAGTGTAATTTGTCCTTTTCCTGCACATTCAATAACAAGATAATCAGTAGAAATCATTTTCCCAAGGATCTTTGTAAACACTCCTTCAGCTATTCCAATAGGTAATATGGTAGCATTATTAGCAAGAGATATTTCTTTTCCTCCTTCAGTAAGCCCCCAAAGATTCAAAAATTCATAAATATCTTTGGGCATAAGACAAAATTCAGACATGATATCACATCGAGCTTGAAAAGTTTCAGTGTTTATCTCAATCTTTACTGTAGGGAGCCACTTTGATGGTTCAGAATTTATTGGGACATAATTGTGATGCTCCCTAAGCGTATTATAGCAATCTTTTAAGCTAGTAGTGCAAGTCTCAAGAGTGTTCAATCTAGCAAATATTCTTGTGAAAGAAATATCAGTTTGGCTAGGCAAGTTGTAAGTGAGGATCAATTTATTTATATCATTTATAGCATCATCCTCATTACATTGGAGTAAATCTCCTCCCACAACAGCATCTAAAGCATATCTAGCAAAGAGCAATTCCAAGGAACAAGCTTTGAGTCATTTTAGGCTCGGTTTTTTCATGTAGACCACTGTTTAAAAAATCATCTGAATCAGCGATTAATAGGCCGATTAATCGCTACTAGGGACCTAACCATGTCGATTACCACTAATACTTTGTGTTAATCCTTTATCCCGACTAATAGCTCTGTTAGACCGATTACTAGGTATATTCCCTATTAACTACTACACTTGGTCCAAAAATTTGCAAAATTTTCAACACATAGCCCGTCCAACTACTAGCCTGCCCCAATGAAGTAGGTTTTGTGAAGCTCCCGCTCGATTCCTGCCGTCACTAACCAGTACCCTGGGTAGGTGGTGGGAGAAGAGCAACTTCAGAGGTCAGAGGAGAAGCATATGTGTTTTAATGGGTTTTGGGCTCTAGATAAGTAGGGATGGGCATATAAAGGCCCATATACTATTTCTTTCTTATATACACATGTTTTAGGTGCTAACTGATGTAGGTTGTATCGATTAATAGCCGACCGATTAAATCAGTTAATCATCCGAATTCCGATTAGTTGCTACTCCTAAGCCAACCGAGCAGTTAACAATTACCGATTTCCACACCATTGTGTAGATCAGAGATTCTAGACCAAGCTTCCTTAAAACTTTCCTCAATTCCTTGTTTAAAAGTGAAAATCATTTCCTCGGGTGACATAGTAATTGGAGCAAGGCTAGACATAGTGGCAACTTAAGAAAGGAACTAATTTTTTTGTGTTTTTGAAATAAGAAAGCAAACTAGTAAAACTATTTGTGTTTTGATAAAGAAACAAGCAAACAAAACAAAAAGAAACTAAGCAAAACAAAAATAACAAAGTAAAGAGATTGGTTATGAGGGACTCCCCTTGTGAAGATGTCCTTGACTCCCCGGCAACGACGCCAGAAAAATGCTTGATGGCTCAGTGTTGATGTAGAGCTCGTTGGGAACCCCAAGAGGAAGGTATGATGAGCACAGTAGCAAGTTTCCCTCAGTTATGAAACCAAGGTTTAATCGAACCAGTAGGAGCAAGGAAACACCCCAAAGGTGTTGCTAGCTGAGCCTTGGCAGGGCGCACTACCGGTGCTAGTAGCAACGTGGAGACCTGCTCAACAGAACCACAGAACTTTGTCCCCAACTTGCGACGAGGTTGTCAATCTCACCGTGTTTTGCTGAAAACAAAGGATTAAACGTATCGAATGGAAGGAAGTAATAGTTTGCAGAAAGTAAACACTAAGGCAGTAAACAGTTTATAGATTGTATGTAAAAGAAAAGAGGACCGGGATCCATAGTTCACTAGAGGTGGCTCTCCTTAAGATAGATAACATGCTGGGTGAACAAATTACAGCGGGACAATTGACAAACATCGATAAAGCAATACATGCATATACTAATCATCTTGACTCCTTTGGAACTTGATTGGGCATTACAACATTATACATAGACCGCCATCCAACTGCATCTATGACTAATAATCCACCTTTAGGTTATCATCCGAACCCCCTCCAGTATTAAGTTGCAAGCAACAGATTATTGCTTTATGAACTGCATGTAATGTAAACAATACGATTGTTTTATGAACAAAGGATTGTTGTTTTCTCCCTAGTAGCAACAACACGTCTAGTACCTTAGAGATTTCTGTCACTTCCCCAGATTACCAGAGGCATGAACACACTATCAAGCATAAATACTAACTCTTGGAGTTGCTAGCATCTACTTGGCCAAGATAGCTACTAACAACGGAAAGCATGCAAGATCACAAATAACAAAGACATGATAGAATCAATAATCAATCTGAAATAGCATCTCAATATCCATCGGATCCCCGCAAACACAACATGCAGAATTACAAATAGATGATCTTGATCATGAACGGAGCTCACAAGATCTAAACATGAAAGCACAAAGGAGGAGAACCAGCCATCTAGCTACTACATGGATCCGTAGTCCAAGGATGAACTACTCACGCATCACACCGGAGGCTTGCATGGTGATGAAGAAGGCCTCCAGGGTGAATTCCCCTCTCCGGCAGGGTGCCAGGAAGAGCTTCAGATCCCTCTCGATTTTGGGATGGAGATGACGGTGGATACAGACTCTTTCGTGGATTTTTGATCGGGTACTTAGGGTTTTCGTCCTGAGGGCATCTTATAGGCGGAAGGAGAGGCCGAGGGGGTGCCGGAGGCGGCAGACCACCCCCTGGCGTGGGCCAGGCTGGGCCGTGCGGCCAGGTGGTGTGGTGGCCCCCTGGCCACTCTCTGTCTCGTATTCTGGCATCTGATGACTTTCGGAAAAATAGGCACTTTGGCTTTTGTCCCGTCCAATTCTGAGAATATTCATTTTCTGACTTTCTTGGAACCAAAAACAGCAGAAAACAGGCAGCTGGCACTGTGGCTCTTGTTAATAGGTTAGTCCAAGAAATCATATGAAATGTACTCCAAAGTGTGGACAAAACACAAGAAAGTGGATAAAACCAAGCATGGAACATAAAAAATTATAGATACATTTGCAACGTATCATAGCTCATGCACATGTAGTCGTCAATGATATCACCTGGTACTCCATATGCAAGCTACCAAACGGTCACGAAACATTTTTGGTAAGAGGGAAAGCCAACCTTACCGGTACAATCGAACTTGGCCTCGAAGTAGTCATCATAATCCCTCACGCCATTGAGAATCTCCAGGAATAGTTCTCTGGACATCCTATAGCGATGATGTAATGTCTTCTCTTTAAAGACATGATTAGTTTGGTGGAGGTAGTTCTTGTAAAGGCGTAGGCGGCCAACATCTCGATCACGGTCTATGTTGGCTAGGCGCTTCAGTGATGAGCCACCCCTATGTGGCGGCAGCAGGTACTGGTCTTGCACCATGGTTGCAATGGTAAGCAAAAGTTCAATCTCACCGTCGAATTCCTCTTCCGACGATGATTCGATGGCAATCTTATAGAAGAACTTGATCGCCCTACGACTACTGCCCATCTGTACAAGCAACAACGCAGACAACAGGGGACGAGCGGTGGCTCGGGCCACCCCCAACATACAAAGAAATTTTTTAATACCCCTAAGAATATTGACTTCTTGTCCTCCTCGTACCTTCCTTTGGTCCTATTCTCAAATAAAAAATAAAAAAGGCCCCGAGGCAGCCCAACAAGGCAAGCAACTCATGCGCGCAAACTGCCACACCCACATGACCGTGTAGCCAGGTGTTCTCACGCGTCGGTCATCAGTTCTTCTTTTCCTCACATTTCTCCATGGTTGACAGCGGCAGATGGCTCCAATTCTCCCTGAACGACTGAATCGGTTGGCAGACAAGCGTAACAGCTCAGCAGCGCTTCTGCCCTCCTCTAAATCTCCGATCCCCTCCGATTTTGGCTGTTCAATTAGGGAGAGGTACATATTTCAGATTTCCTGATGCATCTATTCTTCTCTAGATCTATTTTTATTTCTATTATTTGTTCTGTGAATATGTGTGAGTGTATCTTCACCCTCCCGTTCTGCAATTTTATCTGTTTTGTCATATTATGGTCAGCTGATTATGGTGTTCATTGTTCAATATTTCTAGGATAATCATGGCTAAAAATAAAATAAAGATGATTCTAGTGCATAATATCCATTCTTATTTTGGGAAGAAAGGAAGAGTTGATCAGGAGCCTACAGTTGATGATGGTTTAGAAAAAAATAGTTTGGTTGCTTCTCCTGTCTTGGAAGAACAAGAACCAGAAGCTTTAAAGGAACAAATCCCCATAGCTTCACCAACACCAGAAGCACCACCAACACCTCTAGCTCAGCAAGGCAATGATGATTCTGCTATTTTGATAGTACAAAGGGATCCAGGTCTCCGCTGCCAAAGCTTGGATTATCCTCCAGATGTTCAAGAAAAGGCCTGTTTGGAATATATGAAGCCTGGGCCGTATCAATTTCACAAATATGAGTATCCTCTTGATGATTCAGCAAACCATCCGCGCAAGTTTTAGTACCACTAGTTCAAAAGCTTCCCTTGATTAGAGTATTCTCCTACACAAGATGCAGTCTATTGTTTTCCATGCTTCCTATTTTATAGGAAGCCAGTTGGAAGGAGAGGGTCAGATAAGTTTATAGTGGAAGGGTTCAGGAAATGTAAGAAAGTAAACAATGGAAAGGATTGTGCATTCTTAACTCACATGGGAAAGGATAGTAAATCTGCTCATAACTATGTTGTCAAATGTTATGATAGTCTGAAGAATAAGCAATGTCATTTGGAACAATTAGTGGAGAAGCAAACAGAGGAGGACATCAAAAGAAATAGTTTGTGGCTAAAAATAACAATTGATGTATTATGATGCTTGGCATTCCAAGCTTGTTCCTTCTGAGGCCATGATGATGAAAGTGTTAGCTCAACAAATCAAGATAATTTTCTTGAAATGGTGAAATTGATAGCTTCCTATGATGAAGAAATTGGGCTTGTTGTATTGAGTAATGCTCCACATAATTCTAAGTATACATCTCCTACCATTCGAAAAGAAATTATGCATTTCATTGCATCCAGTGTTCAAAGAGAAATCTGTCTAGAAATTGGTGATGCTAAATTTTGCTTGCTTGTTGATGAGTCAAGGGATGAATCAAGAAGAGAGCAAATGGCGGTGGTGATTCGTTTTGTTGATAAAAATGGTTTCACTCGAAAGCGCTTTCTTGATATTGTTCATGTTTTGGATAAATCTTTAGCTACTTTAAAACATGCACTATCTTCTGTTTTGGCTCAACATCAATTAGATGTTAGCAAAATTCATGGACAAGGATATGATGGTGCTAGTAACATCTGTGGGGAGTGGAATGGACTACAAGCCAAGTTCATGGAAGAGTGTCCTTATGCCTATTATATTCATTACTTTGCTCATCAGTTGCAAATAGCTCTTGTTGCCGCATCTACAGAAGTAGCTGATGTTCACAACTTTTTGACCATCTTGCTCTTTGATGTCTACGCACTTCTATTCTTGTAGATAGTTGTTGGGCCTCCAAGTGCAGAGGTTTGTAGGACAGCAGTAAGTTTTCCTTAAGTGGATCACCCAAGGTTTATCGAACTCAGGGAGGAAGTGGTCAAAGGTATCCCCTCTCAAGTGACCCTGCAATCAAGATACAAGATGTCTCTTGTGTCCCCAACACACCCAATACACGTGTCAGGTGTATAGGTGCACTAGTTCGGCGAAGAGATAGTGAAATACAAGTGGTATAGTTAATTATAAGTGGTAACGGTGCCAAAAAATAGCTTGTTGGCGTGCGTTTGACGTGGGAAAAGACTAAAGTAAAACTGAAATAAAGATAGAAGCAAGCAAACATGTAACAGATCTAGTTGCAAACGGTGTTTCAGCGCTCAGAAACAAGGCCTAGGGATCATACTTTCGCTAGTGAACACTCTCATATAAATATCTTCTCTTTATGATACTACTCTGAACTACTCTCCGGTTGGACACTCTAATCCATGGTAGGGCTATAACAGCACACCTCAAAGTAAGCCTTTCCCATCTAGATAACCCCACACTGTCACCTTGAGCACTAGATGAGTCCAATAAACACCACAATTTCATAAAGACATCCAACTCCAAATATAACTCATAACAAGTATTTGTAATCTTTAGCCTAAGTGACACCATGGTGTGCACACTATCAACTTCACACACATGGGGAGAGCAGAGATCTATTAAAGCACTTGAGTAGCAAGGTAGATCTATAGATTACAAGCTCATGATCACAATATGATCATGCATAGAGAGAGAGATGAACACATAGCTATCGGTAGAACCCTTAGCCTCGAGAGAGAACTACTCCCTCCTCATCATGGGAATCAGCAATGGTGATGGAGATGGCAGTGGAGATCGATGGAGATGGCTCCGGGGGCACTTCCCCGACCCGGTAGGGTGCCGGAACAGAGACTTTCTGTCCCCCGAATCTCCCCTTCGGTGGCGGCGGCGCTGCGGAACTTTTCGTGGATTTCTGATTGACGATTTAGGGTTTTGGTATCGGGAGGCTCTTATAGGCGAAGGAGGCAAGGTCAATGGCCGGCCAGGGGGCCCACACCATGCCGTAGGGCGGCCTGGGCTAGCCCGCGCCAAGGGGGGGTGTGGCCACCCTGTGGCCCCTCTTCGACTCTCCTTCTGGCTCCCTGAGTCTTCCGGGAAAATAGTAACTTTGGCTTTTGTCCCGTCCAATTCCGAGAATATTCATTTTCTGACTTCCTGGAACCAAAAACAGCAGAAAACAGGCAAATGGCACTGTGGCATCTTGTTAATAGGTTAGTCCAAGAAATCATATGAAAAGTACTCCAAAGTTGGAACAAAACTCAAGAAAGTAGATAAAACCAAGCATGGAACATCAAAAATTATAGATACATTTGCAATGTATCAACATCCCCAAGCTTAACTCCTGCTCGTCCTCGAGTAGGTAAGTGATGAAAAGAAAGAATAATTTTTGAGGTGACATGCACCATCATAAACTTGATCAAAGTATTTGTAAAACATTGATAGCTGGGATCATAATACTTCAATCATAACATGAAAGACAAAGTTCTAGCAATAAGACAAAGCAACTATGTTGCAACATGAAAAGGCACAAACAAAAGATTCATGAATAACAATGCTTTGCAAGACGTTTGTTTTTTTCACATAAAGGAAACATAGCATAGTAGCATTCAACTTGTCCCTCATAGAGTAGCAAACATAAATGCATAGGACACCTTCAAAGTTCATAAGAGTGACTAGATACAAATAGTTTAAAACAAGCAATATCAAGTTATGTATCAATCAACTAGTCTTTGGACAATGCACATGGAACTAAGAATGGCCACTATGCTCTCAAAGTAGGTGCATAAAGATAGAAGGTGAAGACTCAATATAATGGTGGAAGAAATGCCTTCATAGAAGGAAGTAGGGATTCAAGTTTCATAAAGAGCTTCCAAAAATTATGGTACTTATTAGCTTTCAGCTCTCATTGCCCCTATCATAAGCATCTTGAAATGATTTAGGTTAAAGTGAACAAACTATGGAGTATATGCTTGACAAAGTATAAGTTGGAAATCTCATGTCCCTTGAATACGAGGGCCGCTCCTCATGCTACTCAAGCTTAGTCACCCGTAAGTTCTTGTCATCATAAGTACATGTGTATCATAGAGAACCGCCAACGGGGTATCCCTTGCCCGATGATACGGAAGAATCCCCATATCAAAATGACAAGGCAAGCAGACAACGAGCATCTCAACAATCTTCTTATTTACCATGGGAATATGGTGCTTTTTTCTCTCTTTCCTCTTTTCTCATAATCTCTTTTTTTATTTTTCTCTTTTTTCTCAATATCGGACTCTTTTTTTTATAAGAAGAATGCTTCATATAGACAGCTCATTATGGTTACGCTGTAGGTTTCCACCATGTCAGCATGGATTAGACCAGCGGCCCAGGCGTTTCTCTAACACATATACATAACTCCATGGACTTACAAGCTCCCCTTTCATTTCACACCGACGACATCCATATACAAAAGAGCATGATATCAACTAGGTACAAGTACCAAGTGCAATGTTGAAAGCGTTCCCCATGAAAGCATGGTTCTGCTAATTCCCCACAAATAAGTGCAAGCATATACAACATAGAAGACACAATGGTTCAAGTTTATTAAGGGCAAGAAAAGTAAAGTGTGCCATCAAGTTCGTGAGAGCTTCAATCACTAGTTTTCTCATAACAAGTTTAATTTGGAAGGTAAACAAAAGCATGAATATACTTGAAATAGCATAAGGTAATAGGTAGGTATGGTAGACTCTTTGGAATAACTTGGTTTAGGGAGTTGGATGCATGAGTGGAACTCATACTTGGTTGTGGAGGCTAGCAAAAGACTGGGAGCGACAAACTAAGAGAGCAATAATGGCCATAATCATGCAGAGCGACAAAAAATCATTGATCAAAGTATAAAGTGATACTACAAGTTGAAAAATAAAGGATCATAAAGGATTATGGTGACTTGGGATAGTCATAACATGGTGTGAGCATGTGCCAAGTCAACCCAAATAAAGCATCAAAGGAGAATACCACTATACTATGCTTTAATATGTTAAAACAACGCATGATTCATCCAAGGCACATTAAGAAATCTCAATTGTTTATAACAAGTCATGCTACAGCAAAGAATATAAAGCATAAGGCCAAAACAATACCAAGCATGGCATGACAAAGCATATGCCACAGTAAAAAACAAGCTCTCTTTACCACATAAGCATGAACTTTCCTACTCTTTTCCAAACCAAACCAAATTATTTGCAAACCAATGTATGAAAGAGGGGGTCCAACCAATTTATTCAGGAAACTAAGCAAACAAAGCAAACGAAAACGAAAAAGAAGACGCTCCAAGAACAACACAATTGTGCATGAAACAATAAAAATGAAGCGTTTGGAAGAAACCTGGGATTTTTATTGATGAAGAAGGGGATGCCTTGGGCATCCCCAAGCTTTGACGTTTGTATTTCTTGAATATTTATTGGGGTGACACACGTGGCATCCCCAAGCTTGAGCTTTAGTCCATCCTCCATCTCATTACTCATTCCTTTCATACACCTGAAAATTTTCCTTCATACAAAACTTCACACAATCTTTATTAGCAACATTATTGTACTCAAGATAATAAGTCTTTAGGTTCAGTTCTAACACCAATTAAACTTCCATTAAAACACAAGCTACTGTAGCACTTCCCTCAAAAAGCTCAATTCCCCAAAAGAACTCAAAAAGGAACCAACAAGAAGCAAATGCAGAAAATGGCAGAAATTTGTCAAAACAGACCAGCAGGTAAAGACGAATTTTTTGAAGACCTTCTGTTGCTCAAATCAAAAAGTGTTGAACTAACGAAAGTTAGATAACAATCTGGGGAAGAAGAACAAAAACTTACAGCTCAATCCGACATACAGAGCTCTCTCACGAATTTTTACGGTGAAGCACAAAAATCTGTTTTGGGACAGCAACTTTCCCAATCATTACTTCTCTCTCATTAGAGGTTACTCTTGGCACAAAAAGCAAGTAAAAAGGATAAGGGGAGGTTATTACAGAGGTAATAACTTCCAAGACTCATCTAAAACTCTTGGGTTATCTCCCAACAAGTACTTTTCTTTAACGCCTTTAAGTTAGGCATGATAGTTTGAGAAGATGCTCACATAGGAAATATGAATTGAAGTAAAAGAGAGCATCAAGAAGCAAATGCAAAACACATTTAAGTATAACCCACTTCCTATGCATAGGAATCTTGTAAAGAAACAAGTCATGAAAGCACAAAGTAACAAACATAAGAAAGCAAAACAAGTGCAACTTCAAAATTTTCAACATAAAGAGGGGAACTTAATATTATTGAGATGCATAGAACCATGTTTCCCTCTCTCATAATAACTTTCAGTAGCAACATGAATAAAATTAACAATATAACTATCACATCAAACATTCTTATCATGAGCCACATGCATAAAATAATTATTACTCTCCACATAAGCATAGTCATTCTTATTAATTGTAGTGGGAGCAAATTCAACAAAATAGTTATCATTATTATTCTCATCACCATAATCATCAAATATAGGAGGCATATTGTAATAATAATTAATTTTCTCCTCAATACTAGGTGGACTGAAAATATCATACTCATCATTGTAATCATCATATATTGGAGGTTTTGTATCATCATAAGCAATAGAATAGCTATCTTCCAAATATGGGGAACTAAAAAGATCATTTTCATAAAAACAAGCTTACCCAAGCTTATACTTTTCCATAGCATTAGCAATAATGGTGTCCAAAGAATTCATACTAACAACATTGCTATTAGCATGCAAATAAAGTTCCATAGGTTTTAAATTTTCTCTTCAAACACTTCATGTCCTAACTCAAGATAAATACTATAAAGCTCTCTAATTTTGTTGTTGTTTTCCATTAAGCCTAACTAGTGAAAACAAGAAACAAAAAAACAAAATTGCAGAATCTAAAGGAAATAACTTCGAGCACTCACACCGGAGGATGTGAGTACCTTTTACCTTACCTCCCCGGCAATGGCACCAGAAAATAGGCATTTGCCGTGGGAGGTTCTTCTTCTTTAATCCTCCGGTGTGAATACCTTTTACCTTACCTCCCCGGCAACGGCGGGCTAGAAAATAGCTTGATGTCTACGCACTTCTATTCTTGTAGACAGTTGTTGGGCCTCCAAGTGTAGAGGTTTGTAGGATAGCAGCAAGTTTTACCTTAAGTGTATCACCCAAGGTTTATCGAACTCAGGGAGGAAGTGGTCAAAGGTATCCCCTCTCAAGTAACCCTGCAATCAAGATATAAGAAATCTCTTGTGTCCCCAACACACCCAATACACTTGTCAGGTGTATAGGTGCACTAGTTCGGCGAAGATATAGTGAAATACAAGTGGTATAGTTAATTATAAGTGGTAACGGTGCCAGAAAATAGCTTGCTGGCATGTGTTTGACGTGGGAAAAGACTAAAGTAAAGCTGAAATAAAGATAGAAGCAAGCAAACATGTAACAGATCTAGTTGCAAACGGTGTTTCAGTGCTTAGAAATAAGGCCTAGGGATCATACTTTCGCTAGTGAACACTCTCATATAAATATCTTCTCTTTATGATACTACTCTGAACTACTCTCCGGTTGGACACTCTAATCCATGGTAGGGCTATAACAGCACACCTTAAAGTAAGCCTTTCCCATCTAGATAACCCCACATTGTCACCTTGAGCACTAGATGAGTCCAACAAACACCACAATTTCATAAAGACATCCAACTCCAAATATAACTCATAACAAGTATTTGTAATCTCTAGCCTAAGTGCCACCATGGTGTGCACACTGTCAACTTCACACACATGGGGAGAGCAGAGATCTATTAAAGCACTTGGGTAGCAAGGTAGATCTATAGATTACAAGCTCATGATCACAATATGATCATGCATAGAGAGAGAGATGAACACATAGCTACCGGTAGAACCCTTAGCCTCGAGAGATAAATACTCCCTCCTCATCATGGGAATCAGCAACGGTGATGGAGATGGCAGTGGAGGTCGATGGAGATGGCTCCGGGGGCACTTTCCCGTCACGGCAGGGTGCCGGAACAGAGACTTTCTGTCCCCCGAATCTCTCCTTCGGTGGCGGCGGTGCTGCGGAACTTTTCGTGGATTTCTGATTGACGATTTAGGGTTTTGGTATCGGGAGGCTCTTATAGGCGAAGGAGGCAAGGTCAGTGGCCGGCCAGGGGGCCCACACCATGCCCTGTCGTGGCCTGGGCTGGCCTGTGCCAAGGGGGGTGTGGCCACCCAGTGGCCCCTCTTCGACTCTCCTTCTGGCTCCGTGAGTCGTCCGTGAAAATAGTTACTTTTGCTTTTGTCCCGTCCAATTTCGAGAATATTCATTTTTTGACTTCCTGGAACCAAAAACAACAGAAAATAAACTGGCACTATGGCATCTTGTTAATAGGTTAGTCCAAGAAATCATATGAAAAGTACTCCAAAGTTGGAACAAAACTCAAGAAAGTAGATAAAACCAAGCATGGAACATCAAACATTATAGATACATTTGCAATGTATCACTCTTGTTGTCACTACGGTTGTGTCTTCTAGTAAGAGAAATGATGAGCTGCATGCTAATCAAGTTGCTAAAATGGAGAATCTCATTGAGCTTAGTGAGCTTTACACGGAAGTGGGGCAAATCAAGTTGGAACTTTACAGGGGCCTTATGACACTAGGTGGAGTTCTCACTATGCATATGTATGCATCCTTTTGAACAAATACAAACCAACATTTCTGGTACTTAAAAGTATTGCTACTTCTAAAGGTTCAGGCACTTCACCTTCGGCACAAGCAAAGGCTAATGGTGTTGTTAAGATGATGATGTCTTTTGACTTCATATTTATTCTACATGTCATGAAAGAACTCATGGGAATCACAGATTTGTTGTGTAAGAAGCTGCAACTAAAATCCCAAGATATTGTGAATGCCATGGATGACGTGAAGACTACAAAAGTGTTGGTTCAAAAGTTAAGAGATAATGGTTGGAGCAAGCTCAAAGATGATGTGATTTCCTTTTGTGTGAAACAAGGAGTTAAAACACCAAACTTTGGTGATTTTTATGTGGATTTCATTAACTCTCATGCTGATGATGAGAGTATGGTTGAGCATCATTATCGATGTGATATTTTCATGGTTGTTGTGGATCAGCAATTACAAGAGTTAAACTTTAGCTTCAACAAACAAGTAAAGAGCTTCTCATCAAGTGTACTTCGTTGGACCCTAGAAACTCATTTAGTTCATTTGACATTGATATTGTGTGTTCTCTAGCTTCAAAATTATATCCTGCTGACTTAGAAGAACAAGAGACAAAGAATTGATACGTTGCAAACGTATCTATAATTTTTTATGTTCCATGCTTGTTTTATATCTACTTTCTTATGTTTTGTCCACACTTTGGAGTATTTTTATACAATTTCTTGGACTAACCTATTAACAAGATTCCACAGTGCCAGCTGCATATTTTCTGCTGTTTTTGGTTCCAGGAGAGTCAGAAAATGAATATTCTCATAATTGGACAGGACAAAAGCCAAAGTCAATATTTCACTAAGGGGGACACGGAGCCAGAATACGAGACGGAGAGGGGCCAGGGCCCGCCCACACCACCTGGCCACGCGGCTAGGCCTGGCCCGCACTAGGGGGTGGTGTGGCCGCCTAGGGCACCCCCTCGGCCTCCCCTTTGGCCTATAAGATGCCTCCGATACAGAAACCCTAAGCACCCGATAAAAATTCCACGAAAGAGTCTGTAGCCGCCGTCATCTCCATCCCTAGATCAAGAGGGATCTGAAGCTCTTCCCGGCACCCTGACAGAGGGGAGAATTCACCCTGGAGGCCTTCTTCATCACCATGCAAGCCTCCGGTGTGATGCGTGAGTAGTTCATCCCTGGACTACGGGTCCATGTAGTAGCTAGATGGTTGGTTCTTCTCCTTTGTGCTACCATGTTTAGATCTTGTGAGCTCCGTTCATGATCAAGATCATCTATCTATTTGTAATCCTACATGTTGTATTTGCAGGGATTGATACTTTGCTAACGTATCCATAATTGTTGATGTTCCATGCTTGGTTTTATCTACTTTCTTATGTTTTGTCCACACTTTGGAGTACTTTTTATACACTTTCTTGGACTAACCTATTAACAAGATGCCATAGTGCCAGTTGTCTGTTTTCTGCTGTTTTTGGTTCCAGGAAAGTTAGAAAATGAATATTCTCGGAATTGGATGGGACAAAAGCCAAAGTCAGTTTTTCACCGAGGGGGACACGGAGCTAGAATACGAGACGGAGAGGGGACAGGGGGCGTGATGGGTTCGTAGCATGGAAAACAAAAAATTTCTACCGCAAGAACGAACAAAACCCAGATCCAATCTAGATAAAAGCCAAGATCTAATCTATTAGACATGTGCAACGAGATAGATCTGTACTAATCCTTGTAGACCCGAAAGCGTTACGAGATCGGATCTCGTGGTTGATGTAGTCGATCACTTGCCGATCTCAAGGTCAAGTAGACGATCCATCCGGCGCCGCGTTCTGGCAGCGCTTCCGCAGTCGGTCACACATGTGGAGTCGAAGCAGACCTTCCTCTCCCTGTTCCAGCGAGCAGCGGAGGTAGTAGATCTCTCCACGGAATCCAGCAGCACGACAGCGTGGTGGTGGTGGTGGAGTAGAGAATTCTGCAGGGCTTTGCCTAAGCCAGAGCAGAGGGAAGGAGGAGGAGAGAGGCAACTTGAAATCTAGAGAATAGAAGGGGCAAGGGGGTTTGTGCCTCCGCCCCTCTATTTAAAGGAGGGAGGCGCCATGGGAAGGTGGAGTCCTTGTAGGACTCCCCTCTCCCTTGGCCGGCGGATCAAGGAGGTGGGGGAGAGTCCTACTCCCCCACGAATCCTTGTCTTACCCCACAAGGATTCCTTGATCCTTTCTTGGTTTTCAAGTAAACTCCAAGAAATCTTCTAAAACCTTCCGGAACATTCCGAAACCTTCTAGAATCCCCATACAAATACTCCAGAACATTTCCTAACTTAGAAAATGATCCCCAATATATGAATCTTATTCCCCGGACAATTCCAGATCTCCTCGTGATGTCCCGGATCCAATCCGAGACTCCGAACAACATTCGGTCTCCAACGCACATTCCATATCTACTTAAAACAACTTCAAACCTTAAGTGTGTCACCCTACGGTTCGTGAATATGCAGACATGATGAAGACACCTCTCCGATCAATAACCATCAACGGGATCTGGAGATCCATAATGGCTCCCACATACTCAACGATGACTTCGTGATCGATAGAACCATTAACATACGAAACCAATTCCCTTTGTCACACGATATTCTACTTATCCGAGGTTTGATCGTCGGTATCTCCATACCTAGTTCTACCTCGTTACTGATAAGTACTCTTTACTCGTTCCATGTTATGTCATCCCTTGTGACCTAGTCACATGCTTGCAAGCTAACTAGATGACATTCCACCGAGAGGGCCTAGAGCATATCTATCCGTCATATGGATGGACAAATCCCAATCTTGGTCCATGCGCTTCAACACATACTTTCAGAATACCCAATGTCACCTTTATAACCACCCAGTTATGAAGCGGCGTTTGATGTCATCAAAGTACCCATCCGGTGATGGTGATTAACATAACCTCATGGTCGAAGGATTAGGTTACTATGCATTTGAAAAGCTTGTAGCAAAACTAACTTAATGACTTGATCTTATGCTATGCTTACTATGGGTGTGTGTCCATTACATCATTCTCATAATGATATGATCTTGTTATTAATGACATCCAATGTCCATGATCAGGAAACCATGATCATCCATTAATCAACAAGCTAGTTTAACAAGAGGCTTACTAGGGACTCTTTTATGTTTACAAAACACGTAAGTATTAATGTTTCCAGTTAATACAATTATAGCATGGGATGTAAACATTTATCATAAACATAAAGGTATAATAATAACCACTTTATTATTGCCTCTTGGGCATATCTCCAACAGTCTCCCACTTGCACTAGAGTCAGTAATCTAGTTAAAAACTTGTGCATTCAACACCTATGGCTTTCTGGTGTTGTATAGACACTATTGCTAGTGGTAAACATAATCTTCGGATCTGACACTTCCAGGTCCGTGTGTATTTGCATGTCCTTGTGTCTCTACGCATTACTCATTCTCCAATGAGATGGCATTGTATAAATTTGGTCCTTTGGTGAGACCTTTAGTTCCTTGGGATTAAATCATGTTGATACAATTGTCATACAATGTAACTTTATAGTATTGTCCCGCTATGAACCACACCTAGTTTGATAACAAACTACTTGACGCAAATGCCCTCATTTGCTGCTACAATAGTAGTCATATACTTAGCCTTTTGTTGTAGTATCTGTCACAATGTTTTAACTTTGGTACTCAACCAAATCCGTTATGGAACTTCCTTTCCATTACATTGTGCCACCCATAGTTTAAATTGAGATAAACTTAATTTGTGACAAAACTAGTATCAATGCAACAATTTACAATGAACTATTTGTCACCACTATATAAATAATATATTCTTAGTTCTTCCAAAGATCATAGGAATATCCCTACTATTGTCCAATGATCATCTTATGAGTCATTCTGGTATATGCTCATAACATTTAGAGCATAGGACATATCTAGATGTGTACATCTCAAAGAATGATTGATCAAGATATTCTTGCGATTTCACCAAGTGTCAAAACACTTGAATCTCGTGTCAACACACTTGAATCTTGATTCAGTCCTTTCCGTGCGTCAAGAACCTTTCTTTTTGTTTCCATATTGAACTCATTCAACATCTTATCTATGTACATTTGGCAAAACCATATTAGTGCCTCAATCTATCCATATAGACATTGATGCCTAATTCTTGGGTTATGCCTAAGTCTTTCATCGAAATGAAATTCTTAACCTGTGTCAATAAAAGATACATCATTTCTAATCAACAATATGTCTTTCACATAATGTATTAGAAATATGTCTTAGCGCTCCCACTTAATTTCTTGCAAAAATGCAAACATCTTCATCGTCTCTGTTGAAATTAAACCTTTTAACGGTTTCATCATGGTGAAGATTCCAACTCCGCGATGCTCACTTCAACCATTGAAGTTTTGCATACTCTTTTAGCATCCTTTGTATTAACAAAAACCCTTTGGATCGTGTCATGTACACGTCCTAGGTAATCATTCTATTAGAAGAACTTGTTTTGTTTGTTCAACTACTATATACCAAAATATATGTAGTGGTTGCTACATTAATCCGTCCAGACTAAATATCGCTATGAAAGATCAAATCTTATCATAGTCAATTCCTTGAACATTGTCGTAAACTCTTTCCGACATGTCGACTATTTCATAGATGTGAAACATCCATGTCTATTTCTTTATAGATCCATATACGGCTGTAAGGTCTTGCACCTTTCCAGAGGGTCTTTCAAATTCAAAGCTTGATTTCTCGTGTATGGAATTATCACGGATTTTATGGCTTCAAGCCACTTAACGAAGTCAGGGCCCATCATTGATTATTTGCATGTAGTCGGTTCATCATTGTCAAACAACAATGATTTAACTCTCAAATCTTGGCATTTGATTACTTACCCGACCTACTTGGTTCAATAGGAACTTAGATCCCCGTGACCACATCCTTTGAGGCACGTGAGCCATGAGCAGTGGTGCTGCCTCCGAGACACTTACCGATGCTGCGTAACTCAGCACATATTAGCCAAGGTTCAACAACCTTGTCAAAGTTCTATTGTCCTCCCACTTAACTTTTCACCAAAACTTCCTTCTCAAGAAACTCGACATTCTAAGTGACAAACACTTTTGTCTTCGGTGTTATGGAGGAATACCCAATGGTTATTCGAAATAACCTACAAATACATGCTCATCCGACTTTGGTTGTAAACATTTTACTTATGCCTAGCATACCAAAAATTTAAGAAAGGACAACCTGGGTTTTATCCCAAACCATGACTTATATGGTTTTATTTCAATAGATCACAATGGAGCTCTTTTCAGTGTAAAAGCGGTAGTCACTAAAGCTTTAATCTTTAAAATATAATGGCAGTTTTATAAATGACAACTTTGGTCTTACCATGTCAAACAAGGTTTCATTACATATCTTGAACACTCCATACTCCTATGGTGTTTTGGGAAATGCAAATCCATGGAACGATTCCTCAAATCTTAGGTGTTTTGCTAAACTTGTAACTCAAACATCTTTATGATCCAATCATAAACCTTTTTATTTTCTTGTTACAATAATTTTCCACTTCATCTTGAAAGTCTTTGAACATTTTCAAATGTTTCATAATTCTTCCATATTGAGTAAGTATATACATATACTCACTCAAATCTTCGGAGAAAGCATATGAAGTTGAAATCCATCGCCCACGACTACACATAATAGACTATATACATCAATATGTACAAATTCCAATCAGTTAGTCGCCTGTTCCTCTTTTGGCCTACGAACGGAGTTTTAATTATCTCCAGGAAAGTATCACAAGCATCATTTGATCAAAATCAAAGACTCCAAAAATCCATCAACATGGAGTTTCTTTATGTATCCCTAATATAATTTAAACGGTGATGTCACTTTGTAAGTGATCTTTCAATGATTTGTCTTGCGACATTTTAGCATTAGTTTTATGGTCGTTATTTCTCCAACCAGACTTGTATATCATCCATCTATTATGGAATACGGTAATTATTTGAACAACCTTTTGTCGTCATAATACCTGATCAAAATAACAATTATTGAAACAAATCTTGAAGGTAAGCTTTAATGTTAACGAGCAACACAACAACCCTTTGTTTGTTTTCGATGAACATCATCACATATTCTCTTGCTAGTTACTTAGGCCATTGCAGTTCATGAATTGTGTTGTCATGTATGACACTTCATACCAACCAATTCGGTATCCAATACCGCAGAACCACATTGTTTAACAACCAAGGAATACAGCCATAACATGTATCTTCTATATACCTAAGTTGGATATCTCCAATCTTTTCTTTTCTGCCAAATATTTTATAGATTCTCTTTCAACAATTCCTTTTCTTTTAAAAGAATCTATCAACATCAATAGTGGTGTCATTCACATGACACATAGTACAAAGTGTGTACAGTCAAATACTAATACCTTTGGACTTGCACTTTGAAGTGGATCACCTTCATCAAATGTTTGGCATTCTTTCAAAATTCCATTATTTAGTAATCTTTTAGTGTAGTAAACATTTTACTTACATCTTCTATTCATCCTTATCATGACAACTTTCATGATCAAGCTGCTATAGCTTATAAAGGTGAATTGCGAGTATAATGTTTCTTTTCCAAAACCTTTTGGAGGATTAGGACGACTAGCGTCTCCAACCTTCACAAATTCTCATCAAATATGAGGACATATACTCTATCATGTTGTAACCAACACATTGTTTTAGATATCACAATACCTTTTCACATATGATGGTTTCTGAAACATTGCTTTCAGCTCTTAGATAAACTTGATATTAAAAACAATCTTTTGAGTATCAAGAATCATGGAGGCAAACATGATACATTAGATACTAACACTGGAATTGTTACTCTTGATTTAATACTGTTTATTAAACTTCACAGAGTAAACGGAGTTTGCTGAAGGTTTGCAACATGACTTTTAAACTTTAGATTGACACTCAAAACAATACGATACCAGTTCGTAAAGCAACTATCCAGAATTTCTATAGTTCCACTATCTCAACTATAACTAAGCGTAAGGTGGTGAACGGATGCCAATGACTACAACAAACTATGCAAATTCACTTTGATTGTGTTTATGATAAATTGAGTTTGACTAATCCAAATTACAAATGAACTCCCACTCAAAACAACATCCCTCGAGTTGTTTTAGTGATTACACGAACCAAATCCACTACACCAAGTCCGATCATCACGTGAGATGATGTAGCTTTAAAGGCGAACAATCAACATGTTCATCATATCATCCATATGACTCATGCTTTACCTTTCGGTATTCCGTGTTCCGAGACCATGTTTGTACATGCTAGGCTCATCAAGGTTAACCTTAGTATCCGCATGTGCAAATATGGCTTGCACCCGTCGTATGCACACGTAGAATCTATCACACCCGATCATCACGAGATGCTTCGAAACGACGAGTCTTAGCAACGGTGCCTACTAAGGACGAACACTTTATTACTTGATATTTAGTGAGAGGGATCATCTTATAATGCTACCGTCGCGATCTAAGCAATACAAGATGCATAAAGGATTAACATCACAGGCAATTCATAATTAGTGTGATATGATATGGCCCTTTCTTCTTATGCCTTTGATCTCCATCTCCAAAGCACGGACATGATCTCCATCATCACCAGCATTGCGTCAAGGTGAGTGGCGCTGCTTCATGGTTGTCCATCATCACTAGCAACTATTACAACTACTTGGAATAAAGCTATTACAAGATGTATAGACACGCAGGTCTTAACAGAATTAAAGACAACCATTAGGCTCCTGCCGGTTGCCATATTACAACAGGGATCATTGCATACATCAAATATAATCACAATCACATGATGGCCATATCACATCACAAAACCCCTGCAAAAACAAGTTAGACGCTTCTAATTTTCTTTGCATGTTTTACGTGGTTTGGGGCTTTCGAATAAGAACGGATCTTACCTACGAAACTGAACCACAACGTTGATACAAGTGCTATCAAGTGCAAAGTGTAGATTGGATCTATACTATGATGGGAGAGACAGACACCCGCAAAGCCACTTGTGCAATACGAGTTGCACGTCAACTATGGAGCAAGTCTCATGTGCGATGACATGTAAGGTTAGCCCGAGCCGCTTCATCCCACCATACCGCAAGATGCAAAGTGCACAAAGCAAAAGACGGCACGAGCACCAACGCCCACAAAACCATTGTGTTCTACTCGTGCAACAGATCTACACATAGACACGGCTCTGATACCACTGATGGGTTCGTAGCATGGAAAACAAAAAATTTCTACCGCAAGAACGAACAAAACCCAGATCCAATCTAGATAAAAGCCAAGATCTAATCTATTAGACATGTGCAACGAGATAGATCTGTACTAACCCTTGTAGACCCGAAAGCGTTACGAGATCGGATCTCGTGGTTGATGTAGTCGATCACTTGCCGATCTCAAGATCGAGTAGACGATCCTTCCGGCGCCGCGTTCTGGCAGCGCTTCCGCAGTCGGTCACACATGTGGAGTCGAAGCAGACCTTCCTCTCCCCGTTCCAGCGAGCAGCGGAGGTAGTAGATCTCTCCACGGAATCCAGCAGCACGACGGCGTGGTGGTGGTGGTGGAGTAGAGAATTCTGCAGGGCTTTGCCTAAGCCAGAGCAGAGGGAAGGAGGAGGAGAGACGCAACTTGAAATCTAGAGAATAGAAGGGGCAAGGGGGTTTGTGCCTCCACCCCTCTATTTAAAGGAGGGAGGCTCCATGGGGAGGTGGAGTCCTTGTAGGACTCCCCTCTCCCTTGGCCGGTGGATCAAGGAGGTGGGGGACAGTCCTACTCCCCCACGAATCCTTGTCTTACCCCACAAGGATTCATTGATCCTTTCTTGGTTTTCAAGTAAACTCCAAGAAATCTTCTAAAACCTTCCGGAAAATTCTGAAGCCTTCTAGAATCCCCATACAAATACTCCGGAACATATCCTAACTTAGAAAATGATCCCCAATATATGAATCTTATTCCCCGGACAATTCTAGATCTCCTCGTGATGTCCCGGATCCAATCCGAGACTTCGAACAACATTCGGTCTCCAACGCACATTCCATATCTACTTAAAACAACTTCGAACCTTAAGTGTGTCACCCTACGGTTCGTGAATATGCAGACATGATGAAGACACCTCTCCGATCAATAACCATCAACGGGATCTGGAGATCCATAATGGCTCCCACATACTCAACGATGACTTCGTGATCGATAGAACCATTAACATACGAAACCAATTCCTTTTGTCACGCGATATTCTACTTATCCGAGGTTTGATCGTCGGTATCTCCATACCTAGTTCTACCTCGTTACTGATAAGTACTCTTTACTCGTTCCATGTTATGTCATCCCTTGTGACCTAGTCACATGCTTGCAAGCTAACTAGATGACATTCCACCGAGAGGGCCTAGAGCATATCTATCCATCATATGGATGGACAAATCCCAATCTTCGTCCATGCGCTTCAACACATACTTTCAGAATACCCAATGTCACCTTTATAACCACCCAGTTACGAAGCAGCGTTTGATGTCATCAAAGTACCCATCCGGTGATGGTGATTAACATAACCTCATGGTCGAAGGATTAGGTTACTATGCATTTGAAAAGCTTGTAGCAAAACGAACTTAATGACTTGATCTTATGCTATGCTTACTATGGGTGTGTGTCCATTACATCATTCTCATAATGATATGATCTTGTTATTAACGACATCCAATGTCCATGATCAGGAAACCATGATCATCCATTAATCAACAAGCTAGTTTAACAAGAGGCTTACTAGGGACTCTTTTATGTTTACAAAACACACAAGTATTAAGGTTTTCGGTTAATACAATTATAGCATGGGATGTAAACATTTATCATAAACATAATGATATAATAATAACCACTTTATTATTGCCCCTTGGGCATATCTCCAACAGGGCGGCCACACCACCTGGCTGCACGGCTAGGCCTGGCCCGCGCCAGGGGGTGGTGCGGTCACCCAGGGCACCCATTCGGCCTCCCCTTTCGCCTATAAGATGCCTCCGATATAGAAACCCTAAGGAGACGATCAAAATTCCACGAAAGAGTATGTATCCGCCGTCATATCCATCCCTAGATCGGAGGGGATCTGAAGATCTTCCCGGCACCCTGCCGGAGGGGAGAATTCACCCTGGAGGTCTTCTTCATCACCATGCAAGCCTCCGGTGTGATGCGTGAGTAGTTCATCCTTGGACTACGGGTCCATGTAGTAGCTAGATGGATGGTTCTTATCCTTTGTGTTACCATGGCTAGATCTTGTGAGCTCTGTTCATGATCAAGATCACCTATTTGTAATCCTACATGTTGTGTTTGCGGGGATCCGATGGATATTGAGATGCTATTTCAGATTGATTATTGATTCTATCATGTCTTTGTTATTTGTGATCTTGCATGCTTTCCGTTGTTAGTAGCTATCTTGGCCAAGTAGATGCTAGCAACTCCAAGAGTTAGTATTTATGCTCGATAGTGGGTTCATGCCTCTAGTAATCTGGGGAAGTGACTGATGTCTACGCACTTCTCTTCTTGTAGACAGTTGTTGGGCCTCCAAGTGCAGAGGTTTGTAGAACATCAGCATGTTTTCCCTTAAGTGGATCACCCAAGGTTTATCGAACTCAGGGAGGAAGTGGTCAAAGGTATCCCCTCTCAAGCAACCCTGCAATCAAGATACAAGAAGTCTCTTGTGTCCCCAACACACCCAATACACTTGTCAGGTGTATAGGTGCACTAGTTCGGCGAAGATATAGTGAAATACAAGTGGTATGGATAATTATAAGTGGTAATGGTGATAGAAGATAGCTTGATGGCGTGGAAAAGACTAAAGTAAAACTGAAATAAAGAAGGAAGCAAGCAATCATGTAACAGATCTAATAGCAAACGGTGTATCAATGCTTAGAAACAACGCCTAGGGATCATACTTTCACTAGTGAACACTCTCATATAAATATATTCTTCTTTATGATACTACGCTGAACTACTCTCCGGTTGGACACTCTAATCCATGGTAGGGCTATAACAGCACACCTCAAAGTAAGCCTTTCCCATCTAGAAAACCCCACACTGTCACCTTGAGCACTAGATGGTTCAAACAAACACCACAAATTTCATAAAGACATCCAACTCAAAATATAACTCATAACAAGTATTTGTAATCTCTAGCCTAAGTGCCACCATGGTGTGCACGCTGTCACTTTAACACACATGGGGAGATCAGAGATCTATTAAAGCACTTGAGTAGCAAGGTAGATCTATAGATTACAAGCCCATGATCTCAATAAGATTATGCATAGATAGAGAGATGAACACATAGCTACCGGTAGAACCCCTTAGCCTCGAGAGAGAACTACTCCCTCCTCATCATGGGAATCAGCAATGGTGATGGAGATGGTGGTGGAGATCGATGGAGATGGCTCCGGGGCACTTCCCCGTCCCGGCAGGGTGCCGGAACAGAGATTTTCTACCCCTCGAATCTCCCCTTCGGTGGTGGCGGCACTTCGGAACTTTTCGTGGCTGGAGGCTTGATGATTTAGGGTTTTGGCTTCAGGAGGCTTCTTATAGGCCAGAGGGCAAGGTCGGTGGAGTGCCAGGGGGCCCACACTACCTGGTGGCGCGGGTAGGGCTAGCCCGCGCCTGGGGGGGTGTGGCCAAGCCCTGGCCCTCCTCCGTCACGTATTCTGGCTCCATGAGTCTTCCGGTAAAATAGGAACTTTGGCTTTTGTCCCGTCCAATTCTGAGAATATTCATTTTCTGACTTCCTGGAACCAAAAACAGCAGAAAACAAGCAACTGGCACTGTGGCATCTTGTTAATAGGTTAGTCCAAGAAATCATATGAGTAGTACTCCAAAGTTGGAACAAAACATAAGAAAGTAGATAAAACCAAGCATGGAACATTAAAAATTATAGATACATTTGCAATGTATCAACATCCCCAAGCTTAACTCCTGCTCGTCCTCGAGTAGGTAAGTGATAAAAAGAAAGAATAATTTTTGAGGTGACATGCACCATCATAAACTTGATCAAAGTATTTGTAAAACATTCAAGGCTGGGATCATAGTACTTCAATCATAACATGAAAGACAAAGTTCTAGCAATAAGACAAAGAAACTATGATGCAACATGAAAAGGCACAAACAAAAGATTCATGAATAACAATGCTTTGCAAGACGTTTGTTTGTTTCACATAAAGAAAACATAGCATAGTGGCATTCAGCTTGTCCCTCATAGAGTAGCAAACATAAATGCATAGGACACCTTCAAAGTTCATAAGAGTGACTAGATACAAATAGTTTAAAACAAGCAATATCAAAGCTATGCATCAATCAAAAAGTCTTAGGACAATGCACATAGAACTAAGAATGGCCACAATGCTCTCAGAGTAGGTGCATAAAGATAGAAGGTGGAGACTCAATATAATGGTGGAAGAAAGGCCTTTTGTAAAAGGAAGTAGGGATTCAAGTCTCATAAAGAGCTTCCAAAAATTATGGTACTTATAGCTTTCAGCTCTCATTGCCCCTATCATAAGCATCTTGAAGGTGATTAAGTTTAAAGTGACACAACTAAGAGGATATGCTTGACAAGTTATAAACCGAAATCTCATGCCCCTTACTTACGAAGACCGATCCTCATGCTACTAAACTTCAGTCACGAGTAAGCTCTTGTCATTGTAAGTATATGTGTATCATTAAGAACTGCCAACGGGGTACCCCTTGCACATGATACGGGAGCTTTCCCATAATCAAAATGACAAGGCAAGCAGACAATGAGCATCTCAGCGATCTTTTTATTTGCTATTTGCATAGGTTTTTATTGAGGATGCTTCATAGAGTGCTCACTATGGTGATGATGCAAGTTTCCACCATGATTAGGCATGGCTTAGGCTAGCGGCCCAGGCGTTTCTCTAACACATATACAAACTCCATGATCTTACAAGTTCCACTTTTATTTCACACCGCCGGGATCCGTAAGCAAAAGAACATGATATCAACGGGGTACAAAGTACAAGTGCAATGTTGAAAGCGTTCCCCATGAAACATGGTTCTGCTAATTTCAACTTATAAAGCGCAAGCATATACGCAACAAAGAAGGACCCAATGGTTCAAGTTTATTAGAGGCAATAAAGTAAAGTGTGCCATCAAGTTCGTGAGAGCTTTAATCACTAGTTTTCTCATAACAAGTGGAAGGTAAACAAAAGCATGAATATACTTGGAATGGCATAAGCTAGTAGGTAGGTATGGTGGACTCTTTGGAATAACTTGGTTTAGGGAGTTGGATGCATGAGTGGAACTCATACTTGGTTGTGGAGGCTAGCAAAAGACTGGGAGCAACAAACTAAGAGAACAATAATGGCCATAATCATGCAGAGCGACAAAACATCATTGATCAAAGCATAAAGTGATACTACAAGTTGAAAACTAAAGGATCATAAAGGCTATGGTGACTGGTGACAGTCATAACATGGTGTGAGCATGTGCCAAGTCAACCCAAATAAAGCATCAAAGGAGAATACCACTACATTATGCTTTAATATGCTAAAACAACGCATGATTCATCCAAGGCACATTAATCAATCTAAATTGTTTATAACAAGTCATGCTACAGCAAAGAATAATAAGCATAAAGCCAAAACAATATCAAGCATGGCATGACAAAGCATAGGCCACAGTCAAAAACAAGCTCTCTTTACCACTTAAGCATGACCTTTCCTACTCTTTTCCAATCCAAACCAAACTATTTGAAAACCAATGTATAAAAGAGGGGGTCCAACCAATTTATTCAGAAAACTAAGCAAACCAAGCAAACTAAAAACCAAAACAAAAACGAAAAATAAGACTCTCTAAGAAAAACACAATTGTGCATGAAACAATAAAAATGAAGCGTTTGGAAGAAACCTGGGATTTTTATTGATGAAGAAGGGGAATGCCTTGGGCATCCCCAAGCTTTGAAGCTTGTACTTCTTGGATATTTATTGGGGTGACATGCGTGGCATCCCCAAGCTTGAGCTTTAATCCATCCTTCATCTCAATACTCATTCCTTCCACACACCTGAAATTTTTCCTTCATACAAAACTTCACACAATCTCATTAGCAACATTAGTGCACTCAAGATAAATAAGTCTCAAGGTTCAGTTCTAACACCAAATAAACTTCCATTAGAACACTAGATACTGTAGCACTTCCCTCAAAAATCTCAATTCCTCAAAAGAACTCAAGAAGGAACCAACAAGAAGCAAATACAGAAAATGGCAGAAATCTGTCAAAACAGACCAGCAAGTAAAGACGAATTATTTACAAGACCTTCTGTTGCTCAAATAAAAAAGTGTTGAACTAATGAAAGTTAGATAACAATTTGTGTCAGAATCTCAAAAAATTACAGCTCAATCCGACGTACAAAGCTCTCTGAGGAATTTTTACGGTGAAGCACAGAAATCTGTTTCAGGACAGCAACTTTCCTAATCATCACTTCTCTCTCATTAGAGGTTACTCTTGGCACAAAAAGCCAATAAAAAGGATAAGGAGCGGTTATTACTGAAGTAATAATTTCCAAGACTCATCTAAAACTTTTGGGTTATCTCCCAATAAGTACTTTTGTTTAACGCCTTTAAGTTAGGCATAATAGTTTGAGAAGATGATCACATAGGAAATATGAATTAAAGTAAAAGAGAGCATCAAGAAGCAAATTCAAAGCATATTTAAGTCTAACCCACTTCCTATGCATAGGAATCTTGTAAAGAAACAAGTCATGAAATCACAAAGCAACAAGCATAGGAAAGCAAAATAAGTGCAACTTCAAGACTTTCAACATAAAGACGGGAAACTTAATATTATTGAGATGCATAAGACCATGTTTCCCTCTCTCATAATAAATTTCAGTAGCATCATGAAAGAAATTAACAATATAACAATCACATAAAATATTCTTATCATGATCCACATGCATAAAAGAATTAATACTCCCCACATAAACATAGTCATTCTTATTAATTGTAGTGGGAGCAAATTCAACAAAATAGCCATCATTATTATTTTCGTCACCATAATCATCAAATATAGGAGGCATATTGTTATCATAATTAATTTTCTCCTCAATAGTAGGTGGACTGAAAATATCATATTCATCATTGTAATCATCGTAGATTGGAGGTTTGGTATCATCATAAGCAATAGAATAGCTATCTTCCAAAGCTGGGGAACTAAAAAGATCATTTTCATAAAAACTAGCTTCCCCAAGCTTAGACTTTTCCATAGCATTAGCAATAATGGTGTCCAAAGAATTCATACTAACAACATTTCTATTAGCATGCAAATAAGGTTCCATAGGTTTTTTAATTTTCTCTTCAAACACTTCATGTCCTAACTAAAGATAAATACTATAAAGCTCTCTAATTTTGTTGTTGTTTTCCATTAAGCCTAACTAGTGAAAACAAGAAACAAAAAGACAAAATTGCAGAATCTAAAGGAAATAACTTCGAGTACTCACACCAGAAAATAGGCGTTTGCCGTGGAAGGTTCTTCTTCTTTAATCCTCCGGTGTGAATACCTTTTACCTTACCTCCCCGGCAACGGCGCCAGAAAATAGCTTGATGTCTACGCACTTATATTCTTGTAGACAGTTGTTGGGCCTCCAAGTGCAGAGGTTTGTAGAACAGCAGCAAGTTTTCCCTTAAGTGGATCACCCAAGGTTTATCGAACTCAGGGAGGAAGTGGTCAAAGGTATCCCCTCTCAACCAACCCCGCAATCAAGATACAAGAAGTCTCTTGTGTTCCGAACACACCCAATACACTTGTCAGGTGTATAGGTGCACTAGTTCGGCGAAGAGATAGTGAAATACAAGTGGTATGGATAATTATAAGTGGTAATGGTGATAGAAGATAGCTTGATGGCGTGGAAAAGACTAAAGTAAAACTGAAATAAATAAGGAAGCAAGCAAACATGTAACAAATCTAATAGCAAATGGTGTATCAATGCTTAGAAACAAGGCCTAGGGATCATACTTTCACTAGTGAACACTCTCATATAAATATATTCTTCTTTGTGATACTACGCTGAACTACTCTCCGGTTGGACACTCTAATCCATGGTAGGGCTATAACAACACACCTCAAAGTAAGCCTTTCCCATCTAGAAAACCCCACACTATCACCTTGAGCACTAGATGGTTCAAACAAACACCACAATTTCATATAGACATCCAACTCCAAATATAACTCATAACAAATATTTGTAATCTCTAGCCTAAGTGCCACCATGGTGTGCACGCTGTCACTTTCACACACATGGGGAGAGCAGAGATCTATTAAAGCACTTGAGTAGCAAGGTAGATCTATAGATTACAAGCTCATGATCTCAATAAGATCATGCACAGATAGAGAGATGAACACATAGCTACCGGTAGAACCCCTTAGCCTCGAGAGAGAACTACTCCCTCCTCATCATGGGAATTAGCAATGGTGATGGAGATGGTGGTGGAGATCGATGGAGATGGCTCCGGGGGCACTTCCCCATCCTGGCAGGGTGCCGGAACAGAGACTTTATGTCCCCCGAATCTCCCCTTTGGTGGCGGCGGCACTGTGGAACTTTTCGTGGCTCGAGGCTTGATGATTTAGGGTTTTGGCTTCGGGAGGCTTCTTATAGGCTAGAGGACAAGGTCGGTGGAGTGCCAGGGGGCTCACACCACCTGGTGGCGCGGGTAGGGCTAGCCCGCGCCTGGGGGGTGTGGCCAGGCCCTGGCCCTCCTCCGTCTCGTATTCTGGCTCCGTGAGTCTTCCGGTAAAATAGGAACTTTGGCTTTTGTCCCGTCCAATTCTGAGAATATTCATTTTCTGACTTCCCGGAACCAAAAACAGCAGAAAACAGGCAACTGGCACTGTGGCATCTTGTTAATAGGTTAGTCCAAGAAATCATATGAGAAGTACTCCAAAGTTGGAACAAAACACAAGAAAGTAGATAAAACCAAGCATGGAACATCAAAAATTATAGATACATTTGCAATGTATCAGTGACAGAAATCTCTAAGGTACTAGATGTGTTGTTGCTACTAGGGATAAAACAGCAATCCTTTGTTCATAGAACAATCGTATTGTTTACTTTACATGCAATGCGTAATGCAATTATCTGTTGCTTGCAACTTAATACTGGAGGGGGTTCGGATGATAACCTGAAGGTGGATTATTAGTCATAGATGTAGTTGGATTATGGTCTATGTATAATGTTGTAATTCCCAATCAAATCTCAAAGGAGACAAGAAGATTAGTATATGCATGTATGCTCTTTTGATGTTTATCAATTGCCCCGCTGTAATTTGTTCACCCAACATGTTATCTATCTTAAGGAGAGCCACCACTAGTGAACTATGGACCCCGATCCTTTCTTTTACCATCAATCTACAACTGTTTACTGCTTTCTGTTTACTTTCTGCAAGCTTTTACTTTGTTCCACACAATACGTTTAATCCTCTGTTTTCAGCAAAACCGGTGAGATTGACAACCTCACTGTAAGTTGGGGGCAAAGTTTTGTGGTTGTGTTGTGCAGGATTCCAAGTTGGCAACAACACCTTGGAGGTGTTTCCTTGCTCCTACTGGTTCGATAACCTTGGTTTCATAACTGAGGGAAACTTACTGCTGTGCTCATCATACCTTCCTCTTGGGGTTCCCCAACGAGCTCGTTATTACACGAGTCAGCAAGTACTTTTCTAGCGCTGTTGCCGGGGAGTCAAGGACATCTTCACAAGGGGAGTCCCCCATAACCAATCTCTTCACTTTGTTGTTTTTGTTTTGCTTAGTTTATTTTTGCTTTGTTTGCTTGTTTCTTTATCAAAAACACACAAAAATTAGTTTTACTAGTTTGCTTTCTTTATTAAAAACACAAAAAAATTAAGTGTTTCTATAGTTGTTACCTCTTCCTTAGCTCACCATGTTGATCCCTAAATTCACTCTGAAAGACCTTTCAATAGGTAGTGGCTCTATAATTGGAAAAGATAATATTGAAGAATTCTTTAATCATGTTAGTAAGCATGAGGATATTGAGGATATATCCCTTGCAGAACTTGCTCCAAACTATGAAATTGCTGCATCTTCTTCAGTTCACATGTTGGAAGCTAGGTTTGTTAACCTTAACCCCTTAATGCAAGTAATGTTTCTTAAACTTGAGGAAATTGAGGACCCTGAAAAGAGAGATTTTATTCTGAAAACTTTTCTTAAGGAATTTTATAATGTTGCCAAGGAAGCTAGAAAAGTCTTTGACATTTTAATATGCTAGGCTGATACGTTGCTAACGTATCCATAATTTTTGATGTTCCATGCTTGGTTTTTATCTACTTTCTTATGTTTTGTTCCAACTTTGGAGTACTTTCTATACACTTTCTTGACTAACCTATTAACAAGAGCCACAGTGCCAGCTGCCTATTTTCTGCTATTTTTGGTTCTAGGAAAGTCAGAAAATGAATATTCTCGGAATTGGACGGGACAAAAGCCAAAGTTAGTGTTTCACCGAGGGACACAAGGAGCCAGAATACGAGACGGCCAGGAGCCAGGGGGCGCCACACCACCTGGCCACGCGACCCAGCCTGGCCCATGCCAGGGGGTGGTATGGCTGCCTCCGGCACCCCCTCGGCCTCCCCTTTCGCCTATAAGATGCCTCCGATACAGAAACCCTAAGTACTCGATCAAAAATTCCACGAAAGAGTCTGTAGCCGCTGTCATCTCCATCCCTAGTTCGGGAGGGATCTGAAGCTCTTCCCGGCACCCTGCCGGAGAGGGGAATTCACCCTGGAGGCCTTCTTCATCATCATGCAAGCCTCTGGTGTGATCCGTGAGTAGTTCATCCTTGGACTATGGGTCCATGTAGTAGCTAGATGGTTGGTTCTCCTCCTTTGTGCTATCATGTTTAGATCTTGTGAGCTCCGTTCATGATCAAGATCATCTATTTGTAATTCTTACATGTTGTGTTTGCAGGGATTCGATGGATATTGAAATGCTATTTCAGATTGATTATTGATTCTATCATGTCTTTGTTATTTGTGATATTGCATGCTTTCCATTGTTAGTAGCTACCTTGGCCAAGTAGATGCTAGCAACTCCAAGAGTTAGTATTTATGCTCGATAGTGGGTTAATGCCTCTAGTAATCTGGGGAAGTGACAGAAATCTCTAAGGTACTAGATGTGCTGTTGCTACTAGGGAGAAAACAACAATCCTTTGTTCATAGAACAATCGTATTGTTTACTTTACACACAATGTGTAATGCAATTATCTGTTGCTTGCGACTTAATACTAGAGGGGGTTCGAATGATAACCTGAAGGTGGATTATTAGTCATAGATGCAGTTGGATTACGATCTATGTATAATGTGGTAATGCCCAATCAAATCTCAAAGGAGTCAAGATGAGTAGTATATGCATGCTTGCTTTCTCGATGTTTATCAATTGCCCCGCTGTAATTTGTTCACCCAACATGTCATCTATCCTGAGGAGAGCCACCACTAGTGAACTATGGACCCCAGTCCTTTCTTTTATCATCAATCTACAATCAACTGTTTACTGCTTTCTGTTTACTTTCTGTAAACTATTACTTTCTTCCACACAATACGTTTAATCCTTTGTTTTCAGCAAAACCGGTGAGATTGACAACCTCACTGTAAGTTGGGGACAGAGTTCTGTGGTTGTGTTGTGCAGGTCTCCATGTTGCTGCTGGCACCAGTAGTGCGCCCTGCCAAAGTTCAGCTAGCAACACCTTTGGGGTGTTTCCTTGCTCCTACTGGTTCGATTAAACCTTGGTTTCATAACTGAGGGAAAACTTGCTGTTGTAGTCATCATACCTTCATCTTGGGGTTCCCCAACGAGCTCGAGATATCTTGGGCCATCAAAGCTTTTTCTGGCGCCGTTGCCAGGGAGTCAAGGACATCTTCACAAGGGGAGTCCCTCATAACCAATCTCTTTACTTTGTTATTTTTGTTTTGCTTAGTTTACTTTTGCTTTGTTTGCTTGCTTCTTTATCAAAAACACACACAAAAATTAGTTTTACGTGTTTGCTTTCTTTATTAAAAACACAAAAAAATGACTACTCTGGAAAATACTAAGTTTTGTGGCTTCACTAGCACCAACAATAATGATTTCATGAGCACACCTATTGCTCCACCTGTTCCTGAAGCTACTTTCTTTGAAATAAAACCTGCTTTACTCAATCTTGTTATGAGAGAACAATTTTCTGGTATTGGTAATGAAGATGCTGCTGCTCATCTAAATAACTTTGTTGAACTTTGTGAGATGCAAAAGCATAGGGATATAGATGGAGATATCATTAAGCTTAAATTGTTTCCTTTCTCTTTGAGAGGAAAAGCTAAAGAATGGTTGAATTCCTTAACTAGGAATAGTATTAATTCTTGGACTAAATGCAAAGATGCTTTCATTGGAAAATACTATCCTCCTGCTAAGATTATATCTATGAGAAGTGAAATAATGAAATTTAAACAATCGGATAATGAACATGTTGCTCAAGCTTGGGAAAGAATGAAATCTTTGGTAAAGAATTGTCCCACTCATGGACTGACTGCTTGGATGATTATCCAAACCTTTTATGCAGGATTGAACTATTCTTCAAGAAATCTATTGGATTCTGCTGCTGGAGGTACCTTTATGACCATTACTTTGGGTGCTGCAACAAAGCTTCTGGATAATATGATGGTTAACTATTCTGAATGGCATACTGAAAGAGCTCCACATGGTAAGAAGGTAAATTCTGTTGAAGAAACCTTCTCCTTGAGTGATAAAATTGATGTTATTATGTCTATGCTTGTTAATGGGAAAGCTCATATTGATCCAAATAATATTCCCTTAGCCTCTTTGGTTGCTCAATAAGAGCAAGTTGATGTGAACTTTATAAGAAATAACAATTTTGGCAACAATGCTTATGGTAATAACAATTATAGGCCCTACCCTCCTAATAATACGTATGGTTATAATGGCAAACCCGGAATACCTAGTGAAGGAAGAAGTTTAGAAGTTGAAAGAGCCACTAAAAACTTCATGCAAATGCAATATGAACAAAATAAATTATTTACTAAAACTATGGAGGAACAATCTAACCTTTTGAAGAATATTAGTCATCAACTTTAGAGTTTGAATAGGGAAATTCCTAGTTTGCAACTGAAACTTTCTAATGCTGAAAGAAATATATCATCTTTGGCTGAAGCTCAATCTTCTTTGAATAAAATGGCTGCTAAACCTGAAACTATTGATAATCCCTTTGCTTCTACTAATGCCATACAAGTTAGAATTGATGAAAATGTTAGACTATTAGCTGAATTGCATGCTAAGTGGGAAAGAGAAGATGAAATTGCTAAAAACATTAGTGTTTCTACTATCACTACCACTAGTGTTGAGGCTAGTAATAGCTCTACTACTTTAGATGATAATTATGATTTTGATCTTGATGGTTGCAATATCTCTGAAGTTATTAAGTTCCTACAAAAGCTCGCTAAAAGTCCTAATGCTAGTGCTATGAATATGGCCTTTACAAAACACATTACTGATGCTCTCATAAAAATTAAAGAAGAAAAGATGAAACATAAAGCTTCTATTCCCATAAAACAAGAAGATGGTTGGGAACCCATCATTAATATGAAAGTGAATGATTTTGATTTCAAAGCTTTATGTGATCTTGATAGTACTGTTTCTATTATGCCTAGAAGGATTTATGATATGCTTGATTTGCCACCATTGGAAGATTGTTATTTGAATGTCCCACTTGATGATAATGCTAAAAAGAAACTCATGGGGAGTATTAATGATGTTCTTATTATGGTTAATAATGCCTATGTCCCCGTTGATTTCTATGTTTGGGATGTTGAATGCAATGCTTCTTGTCCTATTACTTTGGGAAGACCTTTTCTTAGAACTGTTGGTGCCATTATTGATATGAAAGAAGGCACCATTAAATATCAACTCCCACTCAAGAAAGGTATAGAACACTTCCCTAAGAAGAGAGAAAAGATTTCTTTTTCCTCTCCGATGAAAACAAAATTTGCTCTTAATGCTTCTTCATTTGAGAACACTTGATCCTTTTTCTTGCTTCTTATGCCTAACTTAAAGGCATTAAAGAAAAGTACTTATTGAGAGATAACCCAAAAGTTTTAGATGAGTCTTGGAAGTTATTGCTTCAGTAATAACCTCTCCTTATCCTTCTTATTTGCTTTTTGTGCCAAAAATAACCTCTAATGAGAGAGAAGTAATGATTGGGAAAGTTGCTGTCCCGAAACAGATTTCTGTTCTTCACCATAAAAATTCGTGTAAAATATCTGTAAGTCCTTTTGAGGTGTTATTTTTTTTGCTTTTGCCCCAGGTTGTTATCTAACTTTCGTAAGTTCAGAACTTTTTTATTTGAGCAACAAAAGGTCTTCGAAAAAATTCGTCTTTACCTGCTGGTCTGTTTTGACAGATTTCTGCCATTAATTGCATTTGCTTCTTGTTGGTTCCTTTTTGAGTTCTTTTGGGAAATTGAGCTTTTTGAGGGAAGTGCTACAGTAGCTTGTGTTTTAATATAAGTTTTATTGGTGTTGAAACTGAACCTAAAGACTTATTATCTTGAGTGCACTAATGTTGCTAATAAAGATTGTGTGAAGTTTTGTATGAAGAAAACTTTCAGGTGTATGGAAGGAATGATGTAATGAGATGAAGGATGGACTAAAGCTAGAGCTTGGGGATGCCACGCATGTCACCCCAATAAATATCCAAGAAGTAAAAGCGTCAAAGCTTGGGGATGCCCAAGGCATCCCCTTCTTCATCAATAAAAATTCCAGGTTTCTTCCAAACACTTCATTTTTATTGTTTCATGCACAGTTGTGTTGTTCTTGGAGCGTCTTATTTTTAGTTTTCATTTTGGTTTTTTGTTTTATTGGTTTTCTTAGTTTTCTGAATAAATTGGTTGGACCCCCTCTTTCATACATTGGTTTTCAAATAGTTTGGATTGGATTGGAAAAGAGTAGGAAAATCCATGCTTAAGTGGTAAAGAGAGCTTGTCTTTGACTATGGCCTATGCTTTGTCATGCCATGCTTGATATTGTTTTGGATTTATGCTTAGTATTCTTTGTTGTAGCATGAATTGTTATAAACAATTGAGATTGCTTAATGTGCCTTGGAAGAATCATGCGTTGTTTTAGCATATTAAAGCATAGTATTGTGGTATTCTCCTTTGATGCTTTATTTGGGTTTACTTGGCGCATGCTCACACCATGTTTTGACTATCCCAAGTCACCATAGCCTTTATGATCCTTTAGTTTTCAACTTGTAGTATCACTTTATGCTTTGATTAATGATGTTTTGTCGCACTGCATGATTATGGCCATTGTTTCTCTCTCAGTTGGTCACCCCCAGCCTTTTGCTAGCCTCCATAACCAAGTGTGAGTTCCACTCATGCATCCAACTCCTAAAACCAAGTTATTCCAAAGAGTCCACCATACCTACCTTTTAGCATATGCTATTCCAAGTATATTCATGTTTTTATCTACCTTCCGAATTAAACTTGTTATGAGAAAACTAGTGATTAAAGCTCTCACGAACTTGACGGCACACTTTACTTTTCTTGCCCTTAATAAACTTGAACCATTGTGTTGTCTATGTTGTATATGCTTGCACTCATATGTTGGGGATTAGCAGAACCATGCTGTCATGGGGAACGCTTTCAACATTGCACTTGTACTTTGTACCTAGTTCATATCATGCCTTTTGTCTATGGATGTCATCGGTGTGAAATGAAAGGGGAGCTTGTAAGTCCATGGAGTTATGTATGTGTGTTAGAGAAACACCTGGGCCGCTAGTCTTATCCATGCTATCATGGTGGAAACCTGCAATGTAACCATAATGAGCTTTCTATGAAGCATTCTTCTTATAAAAAAGAGTCAGGTATTGAGAAAAAAGAGAAAAAGAAAAAAGAGATATGTGAAAAGAGGAAAGAGAGAAAAAGCATCATTTTCCCATGGTAAATAAGAAGATTGTTGAGATGCTTGTTGTCTGCTTGCCTTGTCATTTTGATATGGGGATTCTTCCGTATCATCGGGCAAGGGGTATCCCGTTGGCGGTTCTCTATGATAGACATGTACTTATTATGACAAGAACTTACCGGTAACTAAACTTGAGTAGCATGAGGAGCGGCCCTCGTATTCAAGGGACATGAGATTTCCAACTTATACTTCATCAAGCATATACACCATAGTTTGTTCAGTTTAACCTTAATCACTTCAAGATTCTTATGATAGGGGCAATGAGAGCTAAAAGCTAGCAAGTACCATAATTTTTGGAAGCTCTTTATGAAACTTGAATCCCTACTTCCTTCTATGAAGGCCTTTCTTTTACTTTTATGTTGAGTCTCCACCTTCTATCTTTATGCACCTACTTTGAGAGCATAGTGGCCATTCTTAGTTCTATGTGCATTATCCTAACACTTGTTGATTGATGCATAACTTTGATATTACTTGTGTTAAACTATTTGTATCTAGTCACTCTTATGAACTTTGAAGGTGTCCTATGCATTTATGTTTGCTACTCTATGAGGGACAAGCTGAATGCCACTATGTTATGTTTTTTTATGTGAAACAAACAAACGTCTTACAAAGCATTGTTATTCATGAATCTTTTGTTTGTGCCTTTTCATGTTGCAACATAGTTGCTATGTCTTATTATTAGAACATTGTCTTTCATGCTATGTTGAAGTAATATGATCCCAGCTATCAATGTTTTACAAATACTTTGATCAAGTTTATGATGGTGCATGTCACCTAAAAAATTATTCTTTCTTTTTATCACTTACCTACTCAAGGACGAGCAGGAGATAAGCTTGGGGATGTTGATATGTTGCTAACGTATCCATAATTTTTTATGTTCCATGCTTGGTTTTTATCTACTTTCTTATGTTTTGTTCCAACTTTGGAGTAATTTCTATACACTTTCTTGGACTAACCTATTAACAAGAGCCACAGTGCCAGCTACCTATTTTCTGCTATTTTTGGTTCCAGGAAAGTCAGAAAATGAATATTCTCGGAATTGGACGGGACAAAAGCCAAAGTCAGTTTTTCACCGAGGGACACAAGGAGCCAGAATACGAGACGGAGAGGGGCCAGGGGCACCACACCACCTGGCCGTGCAGCCTAGCCTGGCCCGTGCCAGGGGGTGGTCTGGTCGTCTCCGACACCCCCTCGGCCTCCCCTTTCGCCTATAAGATGCCTCCGATATAGAAACCCTAAGTGCCCGATCAAAATTCCATGAAAGATTCTATAGCCGTCGTCATCTCCGTCCCTAGATCGGGAGGGATCTGAAGCTCTTCCTGACACCCTGCCGGAGAGGGGAATTCACCTTGGAGACCTTCTTCATCATCATGCAAGCCTCCGGTGTGATGTGTGAGTAGTTCATCCTTGGACTATGGGTCCATGTAGTAGCTAGATGGCTGGTTCTCCTCCTTTGTGCTATCAAGTTTAGATCTTGTGAGCTCCGTTCATGATCAAGATCATCTATTTGTAATTCTTACATGTTGTGTTTGCGGGGATCCGATGGATATTGAGATGCTATTTCAGATTGATTATTGATTCTATCATGTCTTTGTTATTTGTGATCTTGCATGCTTTCCGTTGTTAGTAGCTATCTTGGCCAAGTAGATGCTAGCAACTCCAAGAGTTAGTATTTATGCTCGATAGTGGGTTCATGCCTCTAGTAATCTGGAGAAGTGACAAAAATCTCTAAGGTACAAGATGTGTTGTCGCTACTAGGGAGAAAACAACAATCCTTTGTTCATAGAACAATCATATTGTTTATTTTACACGCAATGCGTAATGCAATTATCTTTTGCTTGCAACTTAATACTAGAGGGGGTTCGGATGATAACCTAATGGTGGATTATTAGTCATAGATGCAGTTGGATTACGGTCTATGTATAATGTTGTAATTCCCAATCAAATCTCAAAGGAGTCAAGATGAGTAGTATATGCATGATTGCTTTCTCGATGTTTGTCAATTGCCCTGCTGTAGTTTGTTCACCCAACATGTCATCTATCTTAAGGAGAGCCACCACTAGTGAACTATGGACCACGGTCCTTTCTTTTATTATGAATCTACAATCAACTGTTTACTGCTTTCTGTTTACTTTCTGCAAACTAGTACTTTCTTCCACACAATACGTTTAATCCTTTGTTTCCAGCAAAACCGGTGAGATTGACAACCTCACTGTAAGTTGGGGACAGAGTTCTATGGTTGTGTTGTGCAGGTCTCCACATTGCTGCTGGAACCGGTAGTGCTCCCTGCCAAAGTTCAGCTAGCAACACCTTTGGGGTGTTTCCTTGCTCCTACTGGTTCATAACTGAGGGAAAACTTGCTGCTGTGCTCATCATACCTTCCTCTTGGGGTTCCCCAATGAGCTCGAGATATCTTGGGCCATCATAGGCTCATGTGTAAATGTTATTGGTACACGAGAAATGATGAACAAAACCGAACCTAATGGGGAGGAAGTTAAGATACCAATACCTTTCAAACTTGTAGCAATGCATGAAGCCATAGAAAAGAATCTTGATTGGATTGTTCCCGAAAACCCGTTTAATGAAAATAGTGAACCCAAGGGCGTTGAGAGAGGATCCTCTAGAACTTACTTGGATGAGATACCTTGCCTTGTTGAAGATATTTCTGGTATTAATCTTAATGCTTCTTCATTTGAGAACACTTGATTCTTTTTCTTGCTTCTTATACCTAACTTAAAGGCGTTAAAGAAAAGTACTTATTGGGAGATAACCCAAAAGGTTTAGATGAGTCTTGGAAGTTATTACCTCTGTAATAACTGCTTCTTATTCTTTTTATTTGCTTTTTGTGCCAAGAGTAACCTCTAATGAGAGGGAAGTAATGCTTGGGAAAGTTGCTGTCCCGAAACAGATTTTGTGTTTCACCGTAAAAATTCGTGTAAAATCTCTGTACATCGTTTTGAGGCGTGAATTTTCTTGCTTCTGCCCTAGGTTGTTATCTAACTTTCGTTAGTTCAATACTTTTTGATTTGAGCAATAGAAGGTCTTCGAAAAGATTGGTTTTTACCTGCTGGTCTGTTTTGACAGATTTCTGCCATTATTTGCATTTGCTTCTTTTTGGTTCCTTTTTGAGTTATTTTGGGGAATTGAGCTTTTTGAGGGAAGTACTACAGTAGCTTTTGTTTTAATGAAAGTTTTATTTGTATTGAAACTGAACATAAAGACTTATTATCTTGAGTGCACTAATGTTGCTAATAAAGATTGTGTGAAGTTTTGTATGAAGGAACAATTTCAGGTGTATGGAGAAAATGATGTAATGAGATGAAGAATGGACTAAAGCTCAAGCTTGGGGATGCCACCCCGTGTCACCCCAAGAAATATTCAAGAGGTACAAGCGTCAAAGCTTGGGATGCCCAAGGCATCCCCTTCTTCATCAATAAAAATCCTAGGTATCTTCCAAACACTTCATTTTTATTGTTTCATGCACAGTTGTGTTGTTCTTGGAGCATCTTATTTTTTGTTTTGGTTTTGGTTTTTGTTTGCTTGGTTTTCTTAGTTTGCTTGAATAAATTTGTTAGACCCCCTCTTTCATGCATTGGTTTTAAAATAGTTTGGTTTGGATTGGAAAAGAGTAGGAAAAGTTCATGCTTAAGTGGTAAAAAGGAGCTTGTTTTTTGACTGTGGCCTATGCTTTGTCATGCCATGCTTGATATTGTTTTGGATTTATGCTTAGTGATCTTTGCTGTAGCATGACATGTTATAAACAATTGAGATTGCTTAATGTGCCTTGAAAGAATCATGCGTTGTTTTAGCATATTAAAGCATAGTATTGTGGTATTCTCCTTTGATGCTTTATTTGGGTTGACTTGGCGCATGCTCACACCATGTTATGACTATTCCATGTCACCATAAGCCTTTATGATCCTTTAGTTTTCGACTTGTAATATCACTTTATGCTTTGATTAATGATGTTTTGTCGCTCTGCATGATTATGGCCATTATTGCTCTCTTAGCCGGTCGCTCCCAGTCTTTTGCTAGCCTCCATAACCAAGTATGAGTTCCACTCATGCATCCAACTCCTAAAACCAAGTTATTCGAAAGAGTCAACCATACCTACCTATTAGCATTTGCTATTCCAAGTATATTCATGTTTTTATCTACCTTCCGAATTAAACTTGTTATGACAAAACTAGTGATTAAAGATCTCACGAACTTGATGGCACACTTTAATTTTCTTGCCCTTAATAAACTTGAACCATTGTGTTGTCTATGTTATATATGCTTGCACTTATATGTTGAGGATTAGCAGAACCATGCCATCATGGGGAACACTTTCAATATTGCACTTGTACTTTGTACCTAGTTGATATCATGCTCTTTTGTCTATGGATGTCATAGGTGTGAAATGAAAGGGGAGCTTGTAAGTCCATGGAGTTATGTATGTGTGTTAGAGAAATGCCTAGGCCGCCGGTCTAATCCATGTTGTCATGGTGGAAACCTGCATCGTAACCATATGAGCTTTCTATGAAGCATTCTTCTTATAAAAAATGAGTCAGATATTGAGAAAAAAAGAAAAAAGAGAGATATGAGAAAAGAGGAAAGAGAGAAAAAAGCACCATTTTCCCATGGTAAATAAGAAGATTGCTGAGATGCTCGTTGTCATTTTGATATGGGGATTCTTCCGTATCATCAGGCAAGGGGTACCCCGTTGGCGGTTCTCTATGATACACATGTACTTACTATGACAAGAACTTACCGGTAACTAAACTTGAGTAGCATGAGGAGCGACCCTCGTATTCAAGGGACATGAGATTTCCAACTTATACTTTGTCAAGCATATACTCCATAGTTTGTTCACTTTAACCTTAATCACTTCAAGATGCTTATGATAGGGGCAATGAGAGCTGAAAGCTAATAAGTACCATAATTTTTGGAAGCTCTTTATGAAACTTGAATCCCTACTTCCTTCTATGAATGCCTTTCTTTTACTTTTATGTTGAGTCTCCACCTTCTATCTTTATGCACCTATTTTGAGAGCATAGTGGCCATTCTTAGTTCTATGTGCATTGTCCCAAGACTTGTTGATTCATGCATAATTTTGATATTGCTTGTTCTTAAATTATTTGTATCTAGTCACTCTTATGAACTTTGAAGGTGTCCTATGCATCTATGTTTGCTACTCTATGAGGGACAAGCTAAATGCCACTATGCTATGTTTTCTTTATGTGAAACAAACAAACGTCTTGCAAAGCATTGTCATTCATGAATCTTTTGTTTGTGCCTTTTCATGTTACAACATAGTTGCCATGTCTTATTGTTAGAACTTTGTCTTTCATGATATGTTAAAGTACTATGATCCCAGCTATCAATGTTTTACAAATACTTTGATCAAATTTATGATGGTGCATGTCACCTCAAAAATTATTCTTTCTTTTTATCACTTACCTACTCAAGGACGAGTAGGAGTTAAGCTTGGGGATGTTGATACGTTGCTAACGTATCCATAATTTTTGATGTTCCATGCTTGGTTTTTATCTACTTTCTTATGTTTTGTCCACACTTTGGAGTACTTTTTATACACTTTCTTGGACTAATCTATTAACAAGATGCCACAGTGTCAGTTGCCTGTTTTTTGCTGTTTTTGGTTCCAGGAAAGTCAAAAAATGAATATTCTCGGAATTGGACGGGACAAAAGCCAAAGTCAGCTTTTCACGAAGGGGGACACGGAGCCAGAATACGAGACGGAGAGGGGCTAGAGGGCGGCCACACCACCTGGTCGCGCGGCCAGGCCTGACCCGTGCCAGGGGGTGGTGCGGCCACCGAGGGCACCCCCTTGGCCTCCCATTTCTCCTATAATATGCCTCTGATACAGAAACCCTAAGGACCCGATCAAAATTCCATGAAAGAGTCTGTAGCCTCCGTCATATCCATCCCTAGATTAGGAGGGATCTAAAGCTCTACTCGGCACCCTGCCGGAGGTGAGAATTCACCCTGGGGGCCTTCTTCATCACCATGCAAGCCTCCAGTGTGATGCGTGAGTAGTTCATCCTTGGACTACGGGTCCATGTAGTAGCTAGATGGCTGGTTCTTCTCCTTTGTGCTACCATGTCTAGATCTTGTGAGCTCCGTTCATGATCAAGATCATCTATTTGGAATCCTACATGTTGTGTTTGCGGGGATCCGATGGATATTGAGATGCTATTTCAAATTGATTATTGATTCTATCATTTCTTTGTTATTTGTGATCTTGCATGCTTTCCCTTGTTAGTAGCTATCTTGGCCAAGTAGATGCTACCAACTCCAAGAGTTAGTATTTATGCTCGATAGTGGGTTCATGCCTTTAGTAATCTGGGGAAGTGACATAAATCTCTAAGGTACTAGATGTGATGTTGCTACTAGGAAGAAAACAGCAATCCTTTGTTCATAGAACAATCGTATTGTGTACTTTACATGCAATGCGTAATGCAATTATCTGTTGCTTGCAACTTAATACTAGAGGGGGTTCGGATGATAACTTGAAGGTGGATTATTAGTCATAGATGCAGTTGGATTACGGTCTATGTATAATGTTGTAATGCCCAATCAAATCTCATAGGAGTCAAGATGATTAGTATATGCATGTATGCTTTCTCGATGTTTGTCAATTGCCCCGCTGTAATTTGTTCACCCAACATGTTATCTATCTTAATGAGAATCGCCACTAGTGAACTTATGGACCCCGGTCCTTTCCTTTACCATCAATCTACAACTGTTTACTATTTTCTGTTTATTTTCTGCAAGCTATTACTATCTTCCACACAATACGTTTAATCCTTTGTTTTTAGAAAAACCAGTGAGATTGACAACCTCACTGTAAGTTGGGGGCAAAGTTCTGTGGTTGTGTTGTGTAGGATTCCAAGTTGGAAATAACACCTTGGAGGTGTTTCCCTGCTCCTACTGGTTCGATAACCTTGGTTTCATAACTGAGGGAAAACTTGCTTCTGTGCTTATCATACCTTCCTCTTGGGGTTCCCCAACGAGCTCGATATATTTTGGGCCATCATGCTATTTTTCTGGCGCCGTTACCAGGGAGACAAGGACATCTTCACAAGGGGAGTCCCTCATAACCAATCTCTTTACTTTGTTTTATTTGTTTTTCTTAGTTTATTTTTGCTTTGTTTGCTTGTTTCTTTATCAAAAACACAAAAAATTAGTTGTACTAGTTTGCTTTGTTTATTAAAAACACACAAAAAATTATTATTTGTTCCTATCTTAAGTTGCCTTTATGTCTAGCATTGATCCAATCACTATGTCACCTGAGGAAATGATTTTCACTTTCAAACAAGGAATTGAAGAGAGTTTCAAAGAAGCTTAGTCTAGGATCTCTGATTTACATGAAAAACTGAACCTAAAATGACACAAATCTTGTTTCTTAGCAGTTTTTACTTTGGAACTGCTCTTTGCTATAGATATGCTTTGGATGCTGTGGTAGGAGGAGATTTCCTCCAATGTAATGAGGATGAAGCTTTTAAAGCCATAAAGAAATTGGTCATAACTTACAACTTGCCTAGCAAATCTGATTCTTCCTTTATAAACATATTTGCTAGATTGAACACTCTTGAGACCCATAGTACTTGTTTAAAAGGATGTTATAATATGCTTAGAGAGCATCATGATTATGTTCCAATAAATTCTGAACCCTCAAAATGGCTTCCTACAATAAAGATTGTTATAAATAATGAAACTTTTCATGCTCGCTGTGATATCATGTCTGAATTATGTCTTATTCCTAAAGATATCTATGAATCTTTGAATCTTTGGGGACTTTCTGAAGGAGGAGAAGAAATATTTCTTGCTAATAATGCCACAATATTACCCATTGGAATAGCTGAAGGAGTGTTTACAAAGATCCTAGGGAAAATGGTTTCTACAGATTATATTGTTATTGAATGTGTAGGAAAAGTACAAATTACACTTGGAAGATCCCTATTAAAACTTCTTGGAGCAATAATAGATTTGGAAAAGGGCACCATGCACTTTTCTTCTACACCAAACAATCATATGTTCCCCAAGATTAAGAATAAAAATAAGAGAGGCAAGGGCAAGAAATTTGGTTTTAGTGCTTCTTCATTTGAGAATAGTTGATGTTTTTCTTGCTTCTTATGCCTAACTTAAAGGCATTAAAGAAAAGTACTTATTGGGAGATAACCCAAAAGTTTTAGATGAGTCTTGGAAGTTATTACCTCTGTAATAATCGCTCCTTATCCTTTTTATTTGCTTTTTGTGCCAAGAGTAACCCTTAATGAGAGGGAAGTAATGCTTGGGAAAGTTGTTGTCCCGAAACAGATTTTTGTGCTTCACTGTAAAACTTCGTGTAAAATATCTGAACATTGGTTTGAGCTGTGATTTTTTGTGCTTCTGCCCCAGGTTGTTATACAACTTTTGTTAGTTCAACCCTTTTCGATTTTAGCAACAGAAGGTCTTCGAAAAAATTGGTTTTTACCTGCTGGTCTGTTTTGACAGGTTTCTGCCATTATTTGCATTTGCTTCTTGTTGATTCCTTTTTGGGTTCTTTTTGGGGGATTGAGCTTTTTGAGGGAAGTGCTACAGTAGCTTGTGTTTTAATGGAAGTTTTATTGGTGTTGAAACTGGACCCAAAGACTTATTATCTTGAGTACACTAATGTTGCTAATAAAGATTGTGTGATGTTTTGTATGAAGGAAAAAATTCAGGTGTAAGGAGAGAATGATATAATGAGATGAAGAATGGACTAAAGCTCAAGCTTAGGGTTGCCACCCGTGTCACCCCATGAAATATCCAAGAACTACAAGCGTCAAAGCTTGGGGATGCCCAAGGCATCCCCTTCTTCATCAATAAAAATCTCAGGTTTCTTCCAAACACTTCATTTTTATTGTTTCATGCACAATTGTGTTGTTCTTGGAGTGTCTTCGTTTTTTCTTTTTGGTTTTCGTTTTCTTGGTTTGCTTAGTTTTCTTGAATAAATTGGTTGGACCCCCTCATTCATGCATTAATTTTCAAATAGATTGGTTTGGATTGGAAAAGAGTAGGAAACGTTCATGCTTAAGTGGGAAAAAGGAGCTTGTTTTTGACTGTGGTCTATGCTTTGTCATGTCATGCTTGATATTGTTTTGGCTTTATGCTTAATGATTTTTGCTGTAGCATGAAATGTTATAAACGATTGAGATTGCTTAATGTGCCTTGGAAGAATCATGCGTTGTTTTAGCATATTAAAGCATAGTATTGTGGTATTCTCCTTTGATGCTTTATTTGGGTTGACTTGGCGCATGATCACACCATGTTATGACTATCCCAAGTCACCATAGCCTTTCTGATCCTTTAGTTTTTGACTTGTCGTATCACTTTATGCTTTAATTAATGATGTTTTGTCGCTTTGCATGATTATGGACATTATTTCTCTCTTAGTTGGTCGCTCCCAGTCTTTTGCAAGCCTCCATAACCAAGTATGAGTTCCACTCATGCATCCAACTCCAAATAAAACCAAGTTATTCCAAAGAGTCCATCATACCTACCTATTAGCATTTGCTATTCCAAGTATATTCATGCTTTTATCTACCTTCTGAATTAAATTTGTTATGAGAAAACTAGTGATTAAAGGTCTAATGAACTTGATGGCACACTTTATTTTCTTGCACTTAATAATCTTGAACCATTGTGTCCATCTTTGTTGCGTATATGCTTGCGCTTTATGAGTTGAAGTTAGCAGAACCATGTATCATGGGGAACACTTTCAACATTGCACTTATTATTCGGTTGATATCATGATTCTTTTGCTTATGGATCCCGGCGGTGTGAAATAAAAGGGGAACTTGTAAGATCATGGACTTTGTATGTGTGTTAGAGAAACACCTAGGCCGCTAGCCTAAGCCATGCCTAATCATAGTGGAAACTTGCATCATAACCATAATGAGCACTCTATGAAGCATCCTCAATAAAAACCTACGCAAATAGCAAATAAAAAGATCGCTGAGATGCTCATTGTCTACTTGCCTTGTCATTTTGATTATGGAATAGCTCCTGTATCATGTGCAAGGGGTACCCCGTTGGCGGTTCTCTATGATACATATGTACTTACAATGACAAGAGCTTACTTGTGACTAAAGTTGAGTAGCATGAGGTTTGGTACTTGTAAGTAAGGGGCATGAGATTTCAACTTATAACTTGTCAATCATATCCTCTTAATTGTGTCACTTTGACCTTAATCACCTAAAGATGCTTATGATAGGGGCAATGAGAGCTGAAAGCTAATAAGCACCATAATTTTTGGAAGCTCTTTATGAGACTTTAATCCCTGCTTCCTTCTATGAAGGACTTTGTTTTACTTTTATGTTGAGTCTCCATCTTCTATCTTTATGCACCTATTGAGAGAGCATAGTGGCCATTCTTAGTTTAATGTGCATTGTCCCAAGACTTATTGACTGATGCATAACTTTGATATTGCTTGTTTTTAAACTATTTGTATCTAGTCACCCTTATGAACTTTGAAGGTGTCCTATGCATTTATGTTTTGCTACACTATGAGGGACAAGCTGAATACCATTCTCATTATGGTTTCTTTATGTAAAACAAACAAACGTCTTGCAAAGCATTGTTATTCATGAATCTTTTGTTTGTGCCTTTTCATGTTACAACATAGTTGCGATGTCTTATTGTTAGAACTATATCTTTCATGCTATGTTGAAGTACTATGATCCCAGCTATCAATGTTCTACAAATATTTTGATCAAGTTTATGATGGTGCATGTCACCTAAAAAATTATTCTTTCTTTTTATCACTTACCTACTCGAGGACGAGCAGGAGTTAAGCTTGGGGATGTTGATACGTTGCAAACGTATCTATAATTTTTGATGTTCCATGCTTGTTTTATATCTATTTTCTTATGTTTTGTCCACACTTTGGAGTATTTTTATACACTTTCTTGGACTAACCTATTAACAAGATGCCACAGTGCCAGATGCCTATTTTCTATTGTTTTTGGTTCCAGGAAAGTCAGAAAATGAATATTATCGAAATTGGACAGGACAAAAGCCAAAGTCAATATTTCACCAAGGGGGGCACGGAGCCAAAATACGAGACTGAGAGGGGCCAGGGGCCACCCACACCACCTGGTCGTGCGGCCAGGCCTGGCCCGCACCAGGAGTGGTGTGGCCGCCTAGGGCACCCCATCGGCCTCCCCTTTCGCCTATAAGATGCCTCCGATACAGAAACCCTAAGTACCCGATCAAAATTCTACAAAAGAGTCTCTAGCCACCGTCATCTCCATCCCTAGACCGGGAGGGATCTGAAGCTCTTCCCGGCACCCTGGCGGAGGGGAGAATTCACCCTGGAGGCCTCCTTCATCACCATGCAAGCATCCGGTGTGATGCGTGAGTAGTTCATCCCTAGACTACGGGTCCATGTAGTAGCTAGATGGTTGGTTCTTCTCCTTTGTGCTACCATGATTAGATCTTGTGAGCTCCGTTCATGATCAAGATCATCTATTTGTAATCCTACATGTTGTGTTTGCGGGGATCCGATGGATATGGAGATGCTATTTCAGATTGATTATTGATTCTATGATGTCTTTGTTGTTTGTGATCTTGCATGCTCTCTGTTGTTAGTAGCTATCTTGGCCAAGTAGATCCTAGCAACTCCAAGAGGGAGTATTTATGCTCGATAGTGGGTTCATGCCTCTAGGAATATGGGGAAGTGACAGAAATCTCTAAGTTACTAGATGTGTTGTTGCTATTAGGGAGAAAACAACAATCCTTTGTTCATAGAATAATCGTATTGTTTACATTACACGCAATGCTTAATGCAATTATCTGTTGCTTGCAACTTAATACTGGAGGGGGTCGGATGATAACCTGAAGTTGGATTATTAGTCATAGATGCAGTTGGATTACGGTCTATGTATAATGTTGTAATGCCCAATCAAATCTCAAAGGAGTCAAGATGATTAGTATATGCATGTATGCTTTCTCGATGTTTGTCAATTGCCCCGATGTAATTTGTTCACCCAACATGTTATCTATCTTAAGGAGAATCACCACTAGTGAATTTATGGACCCCGGTCCATTCCTTTACCATCAATCTACAACTGTTTACTGTTTTCTGTTTACTTTCTGCAAGCTATTACTATCTTCCACACAATACGTTTAATCCTTTGTTTTCAACAAAACCGACGAGATTGACAACCTCACTTTAAGTTGGGGGCAAAGTTCTCTGGTTGTGTTGTGCAGGATTCCAAGTTGGAAATAACACCTTGGAGGTGTTTCCTTACTCCTACTGGTTCGATAACCTTGGTTTCATGACTGAGGGAAAACTTGCTGCTGTGCTCATCATACCTTCCTCTTGGGGTTTCCCAACGAGCTTGATATATTTTGGGCCATCAAGAATCTGAGATGTCAGTTGCAGCACTATGCGCATGATATATCTACAAATCCGAAGTTTCAAAATTTGACAACTGTATCAGAGCTTTTTGTCAACAACTTGCGGCAACTGGAAAAATGATGATTATCACTTGATTGATAGGTATGTATTGTTGTTTGCTGCCATACTAGTTGATTTAATTATTACTAAAAATGCTAACCCAGTGTCTCATTTTATTGAACAGATTGATTCGCCTTGTTCTTACTTTACCGGTCTTAACCGCGACCACTAAACGTGCATTCTCAGCCATGAAACTTGTGAAAACAAGGCTGTGAAATAGAATGGAAGATGAATTCCTAAGAGATTGCTTCGTGATATACATTGAAAAGGAGATTGTTGTTGGAATAACGACGGATGCAATTGTTGATGAGTTTGATGAAGCACAACGACGACTGGACTTCAATTGAAAAGTGTTAGTTGCTCTATCTAATGTTGTCTAGATTTCTGCTTTTTGGTTATATGAGATTGCACATCCTTTTGTCCTAGACCTTCAGCAGATGGTGGTATAATCAATGAAAATAATATATCTTGGTATGACTCCGTCCCACTTTCTTTGGATTTTTTGTCATTTGTGAGTTGTCTTCTTTGTTCGGCCTCCCTTAAACATTTTTCCTGCCTCCGCCGCTGTGTACAAGCATATCCATAGTCAATGTCCATGCCAACGCCAGTACCGAGCTAGATAACTAAAATTGGCCGGCCAACGTACCTCGAATGCGATCGGGCAAATGGACCAGCAGGTTGTGGGTACGGGCTAGCGACGCACCCGAGCGTATGGACTGCATAAATTCCTGGTCGCGGACAGTGGCGGGATGAATCCACACAACTCTAGCAACACGTGCGGGCTATAGCGATGCTGGATACTGGGGGAAACACTTTCGATGACACCCAGGTTGGAAAGTGCCAGCAAGCTCTTCTGGTGATGGTGCAAGACGGCGACACAGGAACATGGATGCTGGCCAGCAGGATGCGGCGGTATGTGGCGACGGCAACAGCGACCTAGATCACATATAGCGTCACTGCATGGGGTGGCGACAGAGATGGCAGGTGAGTGTTCCAGGCAGGGAGTGACTTGGGTGTGTCTTCTATGCCACTGGTAGGAGGGCCCGGGGTGGCCAAGGGGAGGACGCACACGCTGTCCGCGGCGATGCAACCGTGGCCCAAATCTGACGCACAGATGGGTTAGTCTGTGCGAGTCGGTTTGTTTGGGTCGCCCCGTTGGCCGTGCTGCAGCTGTCCTCCTTTTTGCGCGGACCGGTTCAGATGCGGCAGGACCATTTGGGTCGGCCTGCTGGGGATGCCCTAATCTTTACTATTAAAAACAAAGCGGTGGTGTCACACGGTGTCACACTTCGATAAGATTACTAGAAAAACACCACCGCAAAAAAAAACCCTACTTTTTAGCTCCTATCTTCTCCACCACCGAAACGAACTCTTCTATTCCTTCCTATTCTGCACGTCAAACTCCACCACCAAAACAAACTCTCCTATTTTTCTCAACAACTAACAAGAAGAAGAAAAATCTTGCAACTCCTCGCTCGGCATAGCTTTTCAAAAAAATACTATTGCTCCAGTCGTCGTCTTCATCAGGCTCGCAGGACACGTCCTCACCTTAGTCACCATTAGACTGGTCATCTTCTTCGTCGCCTTGACAAAAGACGATGTCGGTCATCGTCTTCATTGGGAGAACATCTGCCTCGTCTCGATCCTCGTCACTCTCGTCATCTTATTTGCACTGACAAAAGACAGTTGTTGGCCATCGTCTTCATCAGGATAACGCCTGCATCACCTCGGTCATCGTTGAGCAAAGAGACGATTCCCCACATTTGTCGTCTTCACCGCCAGGTTCGTTTTGAACTTTATGGCAGCCAGTTCATCAGATCATGCTACAAGTAATCAGAAATCATCGTGTAGATTTTCAAGAATATTAACCTAGGAATGTAACAAAATCAAAACCATAGCAAATGCAGTATATGAGCTTGAGAATCAGAATTTAGATGAACCTTGTCTTCTGAAACATGTTAGTGTCAACTGTCAAAAAACTTGTAGGGTCATAGGGATACACAAGAACATACACATGGCATATCGACAAGTAAGTTATTAACCACGCTTTCTTTCACGAGTTCATCTATATTTTTTGATACATGTTCAGATTAGCATGGTGATAGTAATGCTAAGAAATATGATGTAGCTGCTTGCTGTTGAAGTTTAATCTCGGTAGGATCATAGAATACATAGTGGGTTGATGTTGCATTGTTCAGGCACTGGGAAGTCAACTGTAACAGCAGTGACCGGATGATATCAGGATGCTTGCTTTTCCCTGTTCTTGCAACATGAAGCATCTGATCCAAAACCAACAAGTATGATGTACTTACAACAGAGTATCTGCATAATTTACGACAACCAAGCTAAGAAAATTTTAGGAGAACCTTTGTAACATCCCAAAACTTTAATCAAGATTATCAAGATCTAAATCACCCAATTTAGGGTTAACAAAAACTTTTTATTATTAAAACAATTAAGAATGCATATGTGTGTTGCATTAATATGGAATTGTTTTGAATTGCCATGTTTGTTTGTTCTAATGGTTGTAAAATGATTCTAAGGTGAATGCCACATCATCTAGATCATTTCCAAGCAAAATCCAAAGGAAAAGAAATCAAATAAGATTAATAAAGGCAAATGGTCACTTTTGCCATTTTAATCCACTAGGTCACTTTAGGTGTTCCTAGAACTCAAAGTCCAATAGAAACATTTATGAATCTTTGCACCCCTTGCTAGTACAAGTAAAGATCTACCAAGGCCCACTTTGTGATCCTACAAAAACATTTGAACTCTAATTTTAAATGGCATTTGAAAATGGAATCTATTTCATATGCATAGATCACACTTTTCTAAAAAACCCTCAAATGAGTTCAACTTGACAATCCCAAGCAACCACAGATGCTCAAGCATAGGACCAACAACTCCACCAAAAATCTTTGCAAAATTCAAAAATTTTGCTCTTGCGGCCATTGTGTCGAACAGTTAGCAGGCAAATAAAATCTGCCTAACTATCACTATTTGTGATCAAAGCATTGTCGACCCATTTGGTTTAATTCTTGTCCCCTGGTCTCCCTAGCTCTAACCAAGCCAGCACCAAGCTACCATTTAGCCTGGAGAAGTAGTAGCGCGCCGCCCGTTCCTGGTCGCCGCCGGCCGAGCCTGGGCAACACGCTAGAGACTGCGTCGTGCCAATCCAGCATGCCACTAGCTCTGCCGAACCCTACCGCCGCCCTTGGTCCCTTCCCCGAGCCTTGCCAGCCCTTGGACCACCGAGGAACGCTCACGCCCACCGCCTCTGTGCCATGCACAGAGCATGCCAGAGCACCATCCCGGCAGGCCCGCACAAGCTGCACCTTGCCCTCAGCTCACGTGCGCCGCTCCGCCATAACCCTAGCACCTCCCCAGACACGCCCTTTTCCCGCCGCGCGACCAGCAGCCACCGCACGCCGCGTAGAGCACCGCCTCTGCCGTGCAGAGCGTCGCCCTTTCCCGACCACATGCCACCGCCCCTAGCGTCGCCTTTACGTCGTAGCTGACCGCCAGGAAGCAAGCCACCATCCTCCTACACCTCCCATGCCTCTAGCGCCATGTACCGTCGTCACCGACGAGCTCACCATTGCCCTCACGGTCTCCTCATCGAGCCTATATAAGGAGCCCTGCTCATCACCAATTCCTCACACCACTGAACTCCCCCCTCTCTCAGAACCACCTCACACCATCGTCAGAGCTGCTCGAGCAGCCGTTTGCTGGAATTGCGCCGGAGTTTGCCGCATCAGAGAAGAAAGGGGCCCGGCGATTTTGTCCACCCCAGGAGCCGCCGCGACCTCGCATGAGCCCGACATTGTATCCTTGTTCGATCGCCCCCATAGCCACACTAGTTGGAGCCCTGGTATGCCCCCATTGAACCCCCACTGAGCCGCTAGGGTTCCGTCTCGCCGGCGACCTGTCCGTCGTCGACGACGAGCCACCACAGTTGATCTAGGTTCTAATCGTGCGGTCCAAATTGCCCCATACCGCTTTGCGTTAGAAGAGCCTCTGACATGCGGTGCCCCCTTGTCAGTTGTCCTCTATGCCGCCGAGTGTCACTGGGCTGGCCCATTAGTGTTCCCACGCTGGCCCTAGAATTCAAATAAGTGTTTTCTTTTTAGACTTAAACTTAATTTTGTCCTCTTGTTTAAAAATCAATTCAGAAAGATTTACTTAACCAAATGACATGATTACAATTTTGTTGGAAAGATAATTTAAATTTCTATCCAAGCCCGTTGGATTTAAATCAATTAGAGTTATAGATCACATATAGCAAAAATAATAAAACAAAGACTTTTCTAAATTCAAACATTTTTCAAAATTCAACCATAATAGCTTTTGGGTTGATTCCAACTCTCAAAAATCACATTTGATAATACCTATCTGAATATGCAATAATATTTAGGTTTGCATGCAGTGACTTTGGACTAGTACCAAAATAATGCTATATAGGCATTTCTAGTCACTTTAAATCATTAAATATTAATCTTAAATTTTATAAAATGTGATCCAATATTTAAATCACATTCCCATGTATTAGAATATGTGATGATGACATGTGTACACATGATCCCATATTTTAATTGGATAATATTAAATCTTAGTTATTTTCAATGAGTAGAAATTACTTTTCTCAAATAAAATAAATAAAACTAGTTCATTAAAATCTTGTGATGAATGTGATGATACTAGATCATCAATTATGTGCCTTAGTGTGCTAAGTAGACTAGTTAAGTATTGTTTGGTGATTGTGTATTCCATATATATTTTTAAAGACGATAGTACCGACCAAGTCTAAGAGGAGGAGGAGTTCTACCCCGAAGAAGACAACGAGAATTTCAACCACTGCACCAACCAAGGCAAGCTATTATTGGCAAGCTAAAACTTGCAAGCCATCATTAACAATCCAAGCTAACCCTTGCAAGCTAGATAACCTAAGCAAGATGCATTAGGCATGCTTTGGTTATACCTTTTTGATTTATACCAACTCCAAGTTTTACTTACAAGCTTTACCTTCGTTTACTTTACCAAAGTTCTTTACCTTGTTTATAGATAGCATAAAGAGTATACAACTTGGCTTATCTAGTTAGATTTAGATGTCACTCTATGGCATGAGATTGAGATTAGCATCCCACCTTAGTGAACACCCTTAACTTAGTAGTTTAGAGCTAAACCAAAAACTTGATTACTTTAGATAGGAATACTTGGTGAAAATGACTTGTGAAAACCTTGGAATGATGAGTCATTCTATTGAGATGTTTTGACATGTGTTGAGAAACACAAATGGTTTATGATGATGATGAAAATGTTGAGGCATGAGCCTTAGCCCCTTTATAAAAAACAGATGGTTGGGTTCGGATGCGATACCATTCCAATTTTACCGTACAACCACAATACCTGAATTGTAGGCTTAGCCGGAAGTTTATATGCATTAGTATTAGTTCCCTCGCAGGAGAGGTTTGAGCTGAGGCTACCTCTCAATATTGTCCACCTATGTAGTGCCCAGGATGGCAGATGGCCATGGCTGGGAGGCCAAGCTCATAGGAGAAGTGCTTATACTAGAGTGTGTAAAGGAAAGGTTATGTTTGATTATCTGCATACTAAGTATGATGATTCAGGGTTATCCCTGATAGATGTATCGAATTTTGTGGTGAAAGTGTACCACCTCTGCAGAGTGTCAAACTATTCGAATAGCCGCGTCCGCGGTTATGGACAGTTGGAGTGGCCATACTGTTCTGTTGTCAGATGCTTTCAAAATGACTTATGAAATGAATTGTGACATGACTTAACCACAACAGAGTTGTGACTATGACAACTAAGTTCCCACTTAGGTGATTTCAAACTTAGTTTATCTTTCTTTGTTTCTGAACTCAGCTTAGGTTTCAAACTTAACTTTACAAATAAACTTAGAACTTAGCATTCCTACTAGAACTACCTTACTTGTTGGTGATAGTTTGCGAATACTTAAAGAGTACTCATGGCTTTGTCCCTGGCTATTCCCATGGCCAGACTATGAGGAGGACTATCCGGAAGGAGGACAGCAGGACGGCTACGACAACTAGGATCATCTCCTATCGCCAGCATTGCCTGTGACACTGAAGATGGAGCCCACCGCTACGCTTATTATTCTGCTACTTGTTTGTACTAAGACTGGATCATGAGATCCTTTATTTGTGTAAGACCTTATTATGGTTTGTAATGGATGATGTACTGTGATATCCAATCTGTTATGTCTCGCAAAAATGGTAATCTTGGGATAGGCATCTGGGATTAAAAATCCGGGTGTTGACAAGTTAGTATCAGAGCCATCCTGACCATAGGAGACCCTAGTTAGAATGGCCGTTCGAACAAAAACTTAGTTTCAAAACCAAAGTGAATATTTGTGAAAACCTATTTCCCCTCTTGCCCTTGAGATTCTTTCAAAAAGATTCATGTTCCTCAAAATTCTTACATTACTCCATAAAATATGACACACTTGATAACCTCAATAACTTTCTCATCCTAAATTCTTATAGATGGAAGTTCAGTACTGCAAGTTCTACCAATTGGGCAACGGAGGCCAGCTGATCTTCGAGAGGGATCTAGATGCACTATCTGAGTACCATGAGTGTTCGCATCCGGAATTCTTCGGAGCTCAACTCAATGGTCCCCCAGGAGGAGATTTACAATGGTTAGTAGTTGCTGATCTTCGAGGCAAGATGGAAGCACCACTTTTCGAGAAGATTCAATTCACCATAAGAGAGAACAACTGGCTAGATGGATTAGCCAGGGCAATGCATGAAGCTCTCGCTTGTCTTTGTGCACAGAATGTCAACTTGATCTAGGGAACTCGCTTTGCTCACTATGCAAGGCATGATTCGATGGGAATGCCACTAGAGATGCCAAGTCACCCAGAGTTGAAGCGTCAAGTGGAGAACCTCGACTTCCTACTATACGACTGACAGAAGGAATTGGATAATGCTCGAGAGTTCGCCAACCACAACCTCGCCATTGCCGCCTAGAAGGCCTAGACTTTCTCACTGCTCGTCAAGGACCGTCAGTCACTTCGCTGTCAACGCGCAAAGAAGGATCGCACCATCGAGGGGATATTCACTCGTACCTCAGCAATGATGATCACTATCTGGAGGATGATGCCATGGACTTGTACACTGATGATGAGGACTCCGACTTCATCGATGATGAGTAGATGCACTAGAGCACTATCATAGGAGTGAGAAGTATCGGTCCCATTTTATCTTAGCTTACATAATGGTTCTTAAAACCATCTGTTTTCCTTTCATGTTGTGGTGTGTGTGTGTTTGTATCATGTGCTTTGCTTGAATGAATGAAAAGAAGTTAGTTTGCAAAACCTGAGTCAAACTCAAAGTTTTATCCTTAGAACCAAAACCATAAACCTTAGAACTTTCCCTCTTACCCCATTATCTATCTCAATCTCCAGATGACTCATGGAAACCAGGGAGGGGCAGCTCATCGTAGGACCCAATGTTGCAGATTCTGTAGACGCTCATTGCAAACCGCGAAGCTAGTAGGGCAGAGCGCCAAGCAAATCTAGCCACACTGCAGCAGATCGCCCAGATGGCTCACAACAATCAGGGCCATGGAAATCAGGATCATCATGGATCCAAACTTAAAAACTTCCAGAATACCAATCCCCCAATCTTTAGCAAGTCTGAAGACCCGCTGGATGCTGATGATTGGTTACAGACCATGGAGAATAACTTAGAAGTTGCAGGAGTGGATGCCAATGAGAAAGTTCTATTTTCCACCCACTATCTGGCAGGAGATGCAAGAGCAAGGTGGAACAGCAGCCGCATGATGAACCACAGTCAAGTGATGACGTGGGAATCCTTAAAAGTCAAGTTCAGCCGCACCCATGTGCCGCAGCGTCTAGTCACCAGAATGAGAGATGAATTCAGAGAACAAAAGCAAGGCAGAATGACTGTAGTGGAGTACCGTGACAGATTATTGTCCCTCGCCAGGTATGCACCTGATGAGATCAACACGGAGGCCAAGAAGAAGGAGAGATTCCTGAACAGTCTGCATGATGAGATGCAGACGGTGCTAGTCAACATCCATTTTGAGGACCTCGAAGAGCTAGTCGACTCTGCCATTCAGATGGAAGAGGAGATCAATCAAGCGAATGACAATCGCAAACATCGGATGATGCACCAAGATGGATCCAACAGTCACCAAAAGTATCGTCCCAACCCGTCTGCTGGATATGCCCCGCAGAACAATCGACCCCCAATGTCTCGTCCGAGCTACCCCAACCGTAGCGGGGGAAATGTGAAGTCCGGAGGAAACAACAACAACAACCCCGGCAACTCCAACAACTTCAACCGTGCAGCGCCCAAGTCCAACAACAACAACAACAATACTGCACCTAGAACTGGAAGCAATGCCGTACCCGTGGCAGCAAAATACAAGTCTCAGATTACTTGTTTTGAGTGTGGAGTGAAGGGTCACTACTCAAATGAGTGTCCCAAAAAGATTGCCGACACTGCCAATGTGAACGCCCCAGCTCAACAGCAGCGTCGTGTTTAGCCCGGAAGAAGATTCACCCCAGGGAATCCTCACAACCGCAACGGCCGTCTCTTCCACATGAACGCTGAAGAAGCCCAAGAAGCGCTAGATGTCGTGCTTGGTATGTTTTCTGTCAACTCAGTTTTAGCAAGAGTGTTGTTTGATTCTGGAGCATCGCACTCGTTTGCTACTGAAGAATTTGCATGCACTAGTAAGATTCACCCAACCAACTTGAAGCATGTCATGATAGTTCAAATACCTGGTTCAACCACAAAAGCTAATTTTTTTTGCAAAGTTGTACCTATCAGAATACATGGGATAGATTTTTATGCCAATCTAATAGTACTTGGAACCAAAGGTTTGGAAGTAGTACTAGGAATGGATTACATGTCGAAGCATAAAGGATTGATAGACTGTGCCAAGAAAGCCATCACCATGACTAGTAGCTCTGGAGTATCAGTAGAGCATATATCTGAAACCTTGCCCCGTCAATTCAAATGCAACAAGAGTCTAGCCCTACCCACCATAGACCAAGTCAGAGTAGTCTGTGAATACCCTGACATATTCCCAGATGAACTGCCCGCTATGCCCCCGGATCGAGATATTGAGTTCATTATTGAACTGTTTCCTAGAAACGGACCCATAGCTCAGAGACCCTATAGCATGAACCCCTCAGAGTTAGTGGAGCTGAAAAAGCAACTAGATACTATGCTGGAGAAAGGCTTGATTCAACCAAGCGCATCACCATGGAGATCGCCCATGTTGTTCATCGACAAGAAGGATGGAGGCAACTGTTTGTGCACCGATTACAGGAAGATGAATGATGTCACAATCAAAAACAAGTACCCTTTGCCAAAGATAGAGGACATGTTTGATCAGTTGACTAGTGCCAGAGTATTCTCTAAGATCAATCTTAGGACTGGTTATCACCAACTTAAGATTCATGCAACGGATATTCCAAAGACCGCCTTTATCACCAGATATGGATTATACGAGTATACGGTCATGTCATTTGGATTAACCAATGCCCCCGCTTATTTCATGAATCTCATGAATAAGATCTTTATGAATTTCCTAGACAAGTTTGTCGTTGTGTTTATCGACGATATCCTTATCAACTCCAAGTCAGAAGAAGACCATGAGAAACATCTGAGAGTCATCCTTGAAACCCTTAGAGAGCATTAGTTGTATGCCAAGTTCAGGAAATGTGAGTTTTGGCTGAAAGAAGTAGGATTCCCCGGACATATTGTGTCTGCTGGAGGAGTTGCTATTGATCCCGCCAAGATCAAAGATGTTGAAGAATGGGAAGCCCCAACCTCTCAAACCCAAGTCCGTGCATTTCTCGGATTAGCGGGATATTACCGCAAGTTCGTAGAAGGATTTTCGAGCATCGCAAGACCCATGACCCAATTGTTGAAGAAGGACAAGAAGTTTGAATGGACCGACAAATGTGAAGCAAGTTTGCAAGAGCTCAAGAAGAGATTGATTTCAGCCCCAATATTGATCATGCAAGATATCAAGAAGCCGTTTGACATATACTGTGATGCATCCAAGATTGGTCTCGGATGTGTATTGATGCAAGAAGGCAAAGTCATTGCATATCTGTCTCGACAACTCAAGCAGCATGATCAGAACTATCCTACCCATGATCTAGAACTAGTCATCGTAGTTTTAGCCTTGAAGACATGGTGTCATTATCTTATGGGTATTCGCTATGAGATTTACTCAGATCACAAGAGCTTGAAGTATATTTTCACTCAAAAGGAGCTGAATATGAGGCAAAGGAGATGGATAGAGTTAATCAAGGATTATGACCTTGACATTCACTATCACCCCGGCAAAGCCAATGTGGTAGCAGATGCTCTTAGCAAATTGTCGTGTAGGTTAAACACCATGATCAAGGAGAAGCAACCAAGTTTGCATGAAGAGTTGGAGCTGTTTAGAACTGAGCTAGTTAGCAAAGGATTTTTAGCTAGCATTGAACTTCAAACCACTTTGATTAGCCAAATCAAGGAAGCCCAGAAGGGAAATGCGAGTATTGACGGAATCAAACGTCGTATTGGTACAGGAAAGGTACCTGGATTCACCAAAGACGAAGAAGGAGTTCTATGGTACAAAGGACGTATCTGTGTGCCCGCAGATTCGGAGCTAAAGCAAGTGATCATGCAAGAGGCTCGTGATACTCTTTATTCTATCCACCCCGGAGGAATGAAGATGTATCAGGATTTGAAGGAGCAGTTTTGGTGGCACAAGATGAAGAGAGAAATCGGAAGCTACATCGCCAAGTGTGATATCTGTCAGAGAGTCAAAGCAGAACATCAGAGACCCGTAGGACTATTGCAACCATTGCAGATTCCGGAATGGAAATGGGATTCCGTTGGAATGGACTTTATCACCGGTTTGCCTACTTCTAGTAGGGGAAATGACTCAATCTAGGTCATCATTGATAGACTATCCAAGGTAGCCCATCTTATACCTGTCAAGACAACTACCAGAGTTCGAAGCTAGCAGAGTTGTACATTGCTAGAATCGTCAGTTTTTATGAAACCCCCAAGACCATAGTATCAGATCGAGGAACCCAATTTACCTCGAGATTTTGGTAGAAAGTCCAAGAAGGATTAGGAACCAAGTTGAATTTCAGCATAGCTTATCACCCGCAGACCGACGGATAGACTGAAAGAGTCAACCAAATCTTAGAAGATATGTTGCGAGCTTGTGTGTTAGAGTATGGATCAAAATGGGAAGATTGCCTGCCTTTCGTAGAATTCTCATACAACAACAGTTATCAAGCCAGTTTGCAAATGGCCCCATTTGAGTTCTTATACGGAAGAAAGTGTCGTACCCCTTTGAATTGGTCGCAAGTAAGAGAGAGTCAGATTTTTGGACCCGACATCCTACGAGAAGCCGAAGAGAAGGTTCACAAAGTCCGTGAGTACCTCAGGACCGCCCAATCTAGGCAGAAGAGTTATGCTGACAAGAGACGTAGAGACGTGACTTTCAATGTCGGATGTTTTGTGTATCTCAAGATTTCGCCATTGAAGGGAACGCAACGTTTTAGTCTAAAAGGAAAGTTATCCCCTAGATATATCGGACCCTTCAAAATTCTGAATCGTCGAGGAGAAGTATCGTATCAACTGGAACTGCCTAAAGAGATGTCTGCCATCCATAATGTGTTCCATATCTCGTTACTTCGCAAATGCCTAGAAGTGCTGGAGAAGACCAAAGTTTTCAAGAACATCGATCACCGAGCCATTGATATCAACAAGGATCTGACGTATCGTGAAGTGCCCATCCGTATTTTGGAAGAAGCTTACAGAACCACTAGGACCCGGAGTATCAAATTTCTCAAGATCCAATGGAGCAACCATACCGAAGAATAAGCCACTTGGGAGCGAGAAGATTACATTAGGACTGAGTTTCCAGATCTCTTTAGTTCCTAGTTTTCTTTCTTAAATCTTGGGACGAGATTTTGTTTAAGGGGGGAAGGTATGTAACATCCCAAAACTTTAATCAAGATTATCAAGATCCAAATCACCCAATTTAGGGTTATCAAAAACTTTTTATTATTAAAACAATTAAGAATGCATATGTGTGTTGCATTAATATGGAATTGTTTTGAATTGCCATGTTTGTTTGTTCTAATGGTTGTAAAATGATTCTAAGGTGAATGCCACATCATCTAGATCATTCCCAAGCAAAATCCAAAGGAAAAGAAATCAAATAAGATTAATAAAGGCAAATGGTCACTCTTGCCATTTTAATCCACTAGGTCACTTTAGGTGTTCCTAGAACTCAAAGTCCAATAGAAACATTTATGAATCTTTGCACCCCTTGCTAGTACAAGTAAAGATCTACCAAGGCCCACTTTGTGATCCTACAAAAACATTTGAACTCTAATTTTAAATGGCATTTGAAAATGGAATCCATTTCATATGCATAGATCACACTTTTCTAAAAACCCCTCAAATGAGTTAAACTTGACAATCCCAAGCAACCACGGATGCTCAAGCATAGGACCAACAACTCCACCAAAAATCTTTGCAAAATTCAAAACTTTTGCTCTTGCGGCCATTGTGTCGAATAGTTGGTAGACAAATAAAATCTGCCTAACTATCACTATTTGTGATCAAAGCATTGTCGAGCCATTTGGTTTAATTCTTGTCCCCTGGTCTCCCCTAGCTCTAACCAAGCCAGCACCAAGCTACCATTTAGCATGGAGCAGCAGTAGCGCGCCGCCTGTTCCTGGTCGCTTCCGGCCGAGCGTGGGCAACGCGCCAGAGACAGCGCCGCGCCAATCCAGCACGCCCCTAGCTCCGCCGAACCCTACCACCACCCTTGGTCCCTTCCCCGAGCCTTGCCAGCCCCTGGACCACCGAGGAACGCTCGCGCCCACTGCCTTTGCGCTATGCACAAAGCACGCCAGAGCATCGTCCCCGGCAGGCCCGCACAAGCCGTGCCTTGCCCTCCGCTCGTGTGCGCCGCTCCGCCATAACCCCAGCACCTCCCCAGACACGCCCTTTTCCCGCCGCGCGACCTGCAGCCACCACACGCCGCGTCGAGCACCGCCTCTGCCGCGCAGAGCGTCGCCCTTTCCCGACCACATGCCACCGCCCCTAGCGTCGCCTTTACATCGTAGCTGACCACCAGGAAGCAAGCCACCGTCCGCCTACACTGCCCATGCCTCTAGCGTCCTGTACCGTCGTCACCAACGAGCTCACCGTCGCCCTCACGGTCTCCTCGTCGAGCCTATATAAGGAGCAATGCAAGCTAACCCTTGCAAGCTAGATAACCTAAGCAAGATGCATTAGGCATGCTTTGGTTATACCTTTTTGATTTATACCAACTCCAAGTTTTACTTACAAGCTTTACCTTCGTTTACTTTACCAAAGTTCTTTACCTTGTTTATAGATAGCATAAAGAGTATAAAACTTGTCCTATCTAGTTAGATTTAGATGTCATTCTATGGCATGAGATTGAGATTAGCATCCCACCTTAGTGAACACTCTTAACTTAGTAGTTTAGAGCTAAACCAAAAACTTGATCACTTTAGATAGGAATACTTGGTGAAAATGGCTTGTGAAAACCTTGGAATAATGAGTCATTCTATTGAGATGTTTTGACATGTGTTGAGAAACACAAATGGTTTATGATGATGATGAAAATGTTGAGGCATCAGCCTTAGCTCCTTTATAAAAACTGATGGTTGGGTTCGGATGCGATACCATTCAAATTTTACCGTACAACCACAATACCTAAATTGGGTAAGGCTTAGCCGAAAGTTTATATGCATTAGTATTAGTTCCCTCGCGGGAGAGGTTTGAGCCGAGGCTACCTCTCAATATTTTCCACCTATGCAGTACCCAGGATAGCAAATGGCCATGGCTGGGAGGCCAAGCTCATAGGAGAGGTGCTTATACTAGAGTGTGTAAAGGAAATGTTATGTTTGATTATCTACATAATAAGTATGATGATTCAGGGTTATCCCTGACAGATGTATCGAATTTTGTGGTGAAAGTGTACCACCTCTGCAGAGTATCAAACTATTCGAATAGCCCCGTCCGCGGTTATGGACAGTTGGAGTGGCCATATTGTTCTATTGTCAGATGCTTTCAAAATGACTTATGAAATGAATTGTGACATAACTTGACCACAACAGAGTTGTGACTATGACAACTAAGTTCCCACTTAGGTGATTTCAAACTTATTTTATCTTTCTTTGTTTCTGAACTCAGCTTAGGTTTCAAACTTAACTTTACAAATAAACTTAGAACTTAGCATTCCTATTAGAACTACCTTACTTGTTGATGATAGTTTGCGAATACTTAAAGTGTACTCATGGCTTTGTCCCTGACTATTCCCGTGGCCAGACTATGAGGAGGACTATCCGGAAGGAGGACAGCAGGACGACTACGACAACTAGGATCATCTCCCATCGTCAGCATTGCCTGTGACACTGAAGATGGAGCCCACATCTACGCTTATTATTCCATTACTTGTTTGTACTAAGACTAGATCATGGGATCATTTATTTGTGTAAGACCTTATTATAGTTTGTAATGGATGATGTACTGTGATATCCAATCTGTTATGTCTCGCAAAAATGGTAATCCTGAAATTACGATGTATGGCATAACTGGCATCTGGGATTAAAAATTCGGCTGTTGATAACCTTAATTAGATGGCTAAGAATCCGATCCTTCTTATTATTCTCCATCAGATCTCTAAAGTTGTTATCGAGAAGACAACCCAGCTGCAGCAAAAGGCCATGAAGTGAATTGGATGAATACTTCGTGGGCCAAGGTAAATTTCCATTTCCCATATTAGCTGATACAGAAGGATCAAAACACTAAGACCTATGAGCTGCAACTTCACGACTTCCACAAGGTAAATGGTCTAATATATCACTAATAAGGTACTGCAGTCTCTCATTAGATACCAAACCAACCAGGACCCATGACACATGGAAACCATTCAGCAGGGAAGGTATAACATTACATGGACATGGATTTTTTTCAACTTCATATGAATGTTCCGTAAATTATATTTGTATTCAAATTGTTGAAGGAAGCAATGTCAACTTTACTTCCGAGCAATGATTTTTTTTTACACGTTGTGAATGATTTGCACAATAAATAAGTAACTGAAAGTTGGTGCACTTAACAGGATCCTCTTATGAGAAATGAATTGTTAACAGATTCTTGGGGAAAACTAATTAACTAACTATATATGATTACTAATCCTAACAATTTTTTCTCCAGGTATAACAATTTTAGCAATCTTTTAGTGTAAGATAACATGAATGGTTATAATTCAGCTTCCCGTACCAATATTTACAGTATAGGAAAGCACCAGGTCATTTAGAATACCTTAGAAATTGTCGAGAATCACGCACGCACCACACACACAATTCAGGCGACAACAAGATATCTGTGGCAGAGGTGGCATGAAGGAGAGGGCCGTGGGGATCCTCCAATCGTCCACCGGCATCAAGGTATCCCCTCTCCCCCTCTCCACCGGCTTCGAGAGTCCTTAGAGATGACTAGTATAATCTGATCCGATGGCTGAGAGATTTGGCCCAACTGGCCCAACTAGTAATTCTGTGGAAAAACAATAGGACAAACGAAAAAGGGGTCGAGGCTGGAACAAAACAGATCGTGAGGCTCCACCGCCACTCCCCGGACGCGCACCGTCGCCGCCTCGCCCCGGACGAGTGCCGCCGCTCCTCCGCCGGACGCGTGCCGCCGCCGCCTCTCCCCGGACGCGTACCGCCTCTTCTCCCCCGGATGCGGGCCGTCGCTTCTACCCCAGATGTGCGCCGTTGCCGCCTGCCTGCAGTCGTGCCGCCTCCACCCTCCTCTCCACTCGCGTCGTGGCCACCCGTCTCTCCGCTCTCCAAGTCTCCATGCATGCCGCAGCCACCTCCTCCACATGGGAGGTCTCCTCCACAGCCATCAACGCCGCCAAACGCCCGCTCCGATCTCCTTGACGACGAACCCGTCTCCACGACCGCTTCCACACCCATTCGACTGAGCCGATGCCAACCCGCACAATGCCCTCGACACAGTTCCTTTCGCATCAAGTACGTTTTCCATACTCATGTTTATGATTTCAATATAAGTTTCAGATTTTTTTCCGGTTTTCTTGTCTGGAGTTCTACTAATTATGCAATTGGTATTCAGTCGCAAGGGGATTAAATGTGCCATCAAGACATATAATTTGTTTATTCGGAATTGTTCAATTGCTAGATTAATTTTAGACGAGCTAGAATGGTTCAAAGTAGATAGGACTTAATTAGCACGAAAATCTTTTTTTATTGTAGCCAATTTAATTGGTATATTACTTGCTAAATTGGATAACTTCTCATCATACAATACATCTGGGTGACCTACTACCTTGTACAAGGTTGCATGCTTTGAAAGAGAAGAATTAACTGATCAGTGATCACCATGCCCATAACTTGGCAAGTTGTCATGTGTATATAACTATATACTCTTCGTCCCTAATCAAGGTTCATGCATATAAAGAAGCATGCACTGAAATACTCTAGTAAGATGTGATTTTTTTTGCTATTATGTGTTTGTAGCATCTCCTTGCTATTTAATCCATACAAAGATGCATGCATGGCATTTTGTTTGTTCGAGCTTGCTAACTACAGTTGCAGGCAAACATTGCTCTCAATTTTTTCTGGTGTTGCTAATTTATTTCCTTTATCTTTCCAGGCATATGTTAAGGGGAAGTTGAGCTGCAAGTGGCCCTTATCAGAAATAAGAGAGCAAAAGATGGTGCTAAGATGGATAAGCAATTCTAGGCATATGGTGAGATTTTGTAATGAACATGCTCACTCTTTCACCTAACCCTGTACCGGCCTTTCTTGAAAGAAATGTGATGGCTAACCCTGTCCACGGAAGTTTTAGTAAGCAAGTGTTTCTCTTCAGTTAACTTTGGTCTGTCACATTAGCAGCGCAAAACACTCTCCAAATTTAAACTCTACGCCTTGTTCATATTGAGAAAATATGCCAGAGCTTCTAAGCATTATGGGAAGGGCTGACATCGTCTGTTTTACAACTAAAAATACTAATCCCAGGTTGTTTTAGGTTTTCTTGATTTCTCTATGTTGTTTGCTTGGCTGGTCTCAAATCTAAACATTCGCAGGCTGCAAAGTTCATTGAGCATGACACTTCATTCAGTGAAGATGAGAAAAGGTTCTTGATCATACAATAGTGAATTTGAACTAAGACTGAATTTGAAATACTCCAACTATATTGTTCATACGGATTGCTTGTTCAATAGTAATCCAAACTATTTGTTCATATAGATTGCTTGTTCATTGGGTAACGAATTTGAGCTGCCAGGAGCTATACAGTTGCATAACTTTGTATACTCAAAACCTGTCAAGAATAATTCTTAAAGTCTCTAGATACTCCGTTTTGCTAACTTAAAATCCACTATTCCTTCTTTATTTTCACAAGGGTTCGTCCCGATTGTACCAACAGAATTTTACTATTCAGTAAAGCATTTGAATTGTGATTTTTTTACAAGATAGTATCAATTGTGTTAATGGTCTAATTGTAGTCAATAACACAATGTACTTGTGAAGTCGGTTGCTATTTTGACTGTCAATTGTTGTATATGCAGGAATTACACATGGCCTCTGTGTGGGTTATGGAGTACAGAGATGGAGTACCATCATGCTCATCAGGTGCATGAGGTTCATCAGGACTATCTTCAGGTTGTGGAGGCCAGTGGCGGCGGGGCGCGGCGCGCAGAGAGGCGGCGCCGCCGTGCCCAGGAGCCCGCGGGTGTCCGCGGCGGCAGCGAAGCTGTTGGATGGCCAACGTGTTAGACTTGTTTGCAGGAGCTCCGGCGTGTTCCAGGCGGATGGAGGTGGAGGCTGTGGATGGGGTAGAGGAGCACGACGATCTGGGGAGCTGCTTGGCAGAGGAGCAAAGGAGGGTGCCGCACCTAGCCGGGGCGGAGGTGCGCATCTGACCAGCTCGAGGCAGAGGGCTGCAGGCGGAGAGGGCTTCACCGCCGGTGTCACGCACCTGACCAACTCGAGGCGGAGAAGGAACCAGGCTGAGATGGCTCCGGGCGTGCACTTGACATCGTCTGCTGGCAGGGGAGATGAATTTGAATCTCGAAAGTATTTTGTGAAGATTTAAATGTAGGGGATTTTCTGTAAAATGAACTTTGTTAGTGTGTTGTGAACAGTAATACTCCGTGCTTTTCATCTGTGGGTCTGGACGAACAAAATGTGGTACTGACGGGTCCTCCTGATGAGCGAAAGAGCAAGAGCGGAGGCAGATAATAAATCTATGAAATTTATGATTGACAGATAAATAAATTTATGAAATTTATGATTTGTTTCGTTGCAACACACGATTAATTAGCTAGTAGAACATAATGTGTCAACAAATCTAAGACAACTAATTTAAGATGGAGGAGTACTATTATCTAAATCAGTTAGTACATATACTTGGGAAAAAGAAAGCCTCTGTTTGTATTTCCTCTGTCTTGAAATAGATGCTAGATTTGTATGTATTTAGACATGTTTTAGGTACATATGAATTAGAGAACAAATCTCTGATATCTATTTCGAAACAAAATAAGTATTAAAGTTGCCGATAATCAAGCTCACGTCAAACTCTATGTATATGTATATAAAAAAGGGACATACACAATTCCATGATCGGCCGTGCCGCCGCCTTTTATCTTGTTTTTACTTTTTTTAGAAATACCGGTGTTACTGTGCTGTTATTCAAGGACAATGACCTTGTAAGTACTTTTGGGCCGTGGCCCGACAATGGCCTATCTACCTTGCAGTGCTGATATTCTCACTAATATAAATTATACTAGTCTTTTTTAAGCACTAGTATAAACCGGTAAGGACCGTTAGATGCACAAAAATGAGGGGTTGTTATTTATTTAAGGGTATCACAAAAGAACTCGTAATAAGGGGATCACGGGGATGCGCCACGGCGAACCGGTCCAGGTTGTGGTGGGAATGTTCCCGTGGCATCGAGCGGCACCATCATAGACGTATCTCCATCCTCCGGCAAGACGTTCTGGAGCAGCTCCTTTGTAGAGAACGTTGATGCCTGACATGGCCCAATCGCCGGCACCATGCCAGCCACACGGACGGGATTCAGTGTTGGATTGATGGGGGCCTGTGGGAGTTGGTGGAGGGGCGCGGTGCCGGATGGAAGGGTAGCTTGGCGCCGGAGGGTGGGGCGGCTGGCAGCCGGAACCCGTGCGGTCTGGTCGAGGGAGATGAGGAGGCGGGGTGTGGCCACGCAAGGCCTTGAGAGAGCAACGGCTGGCCGAGGAGGCAAGGTGTGGGAGAGCAGCGGCTGGCCGGGGAGGGGGTGCGTGGGAGCACAGGCAGCGAGGCATGGCAATAGGACGTGAGAGAGCAGGCGGTGGTGTTCCCGTGGGAGAAGAAGGTGAGGATTTTGGGGCAGTTCTCGTGACTTTTTCTTTTAAATTTTTGAGCAAATGGCTCAAGTCTGCTTGTGTCCAATTCTCATGAACCATCGAGTGAGGCTAGCAGCTAAGCTCCTGAGTTACAAAATCTCGTTCAGTTATGGTACCCCGCCCCTACTGATCTTGGAACTCTCAATGAAAAATCACCTACACTGCCATCTAAGCTGAGCGCCTGCTTCTCTACAAGTAATTCAAAAGCGAATCAATTCAAAGTTCTTCGGCCACTGCAACTCTAGACAATATATCACTTCATTTTAATAAGTGACTGTGTCCAGCGTCTAGAAATAAAAAATGGTCTCAAATAGATTATGTTTTGATTGTTTTGAGCTCATAAACATTCATCTCTTTATTTTTATTTTAACATGTAAGTTTATTTTTTGATCATACACGCATATCAATACAAGAGATCTCGACACAATGGCGTCCGAAGGGGACAAGCGTTTTACATAATCAAAAGAACTGAAATTAGATAGCTGCCTTTTCTTTATATGCATATTATATATTACTATATTTGAGTTTTAACAGTAAAGATATGTTCCACCTCTTTTGTAGATCATAGACGGGGAGACTGGTATTGCAGATGCTCCAAAAAAAAACATCGATATAGGCTCTGATTGGATGTTGGTGGAAGAGATAAATAACTCATCAAGTTTTACAAAATCAAAGGAGGTTATTATCTTTTTAAATGCATGTTCCCATATGACAATCTTTATAAATTATTTCTATAAACATTGCGCTTTTGCAGTTCATGAAAAATATAGAAATGAATGTTGATATTCCAAAAGAATCCACCACCATCAAACGGGCACTAAACTCGCAGAATTCAACAAATCAAGAGGAGGTGCATACAGGGACGATCAATTCCCAACATAATAAACCAAAAAAAGCGAACAAAAAGGTTATTCCAAAAGGTACTTAGTTCCGCTCCCATTATGATAAGGATTGTTTCAACGTGACTGTTCGTATAGTGGTATGTGATGAAATACAAATGTTCATACTGAACCTTTTTTTTCTCAGTCGGCGGTTATCGATGGTACACAACATCTAAAATGGCGTAAAAAGAGATGTTTAAGGAGCGCAACACTGTTTCATAGCTGGCCTAGGATAGACCATGATATCTCGTCGTGTAACATGGTAGGTTATGCCCATTATCCATTCTTGACATGTTATGTGTTTTAATGGTCGCCACTTGCAGATTTTGTTGCCACGTGTTTCCCTTGGTAACTTCATCTTGTTCACTATCGACAAGCATGAACAACATGTATCCAGCTTAGACCCTTTTCTGAACCTCTAGCGAGAGAAAGATACCAATTAAAATTTTAGAGGTGGTATTCGATCTAAATGAAACTCTTGAAATAGCACAACCTGGATGAAATTTTGATATATATTGTTGCCACGTATATACCCTGATAGTATTCCACTACCAACAAGTTCTGACATGTGATTTTAATTGGTTATCATTATAAGCAATTTGTTTTATAAGTATCGATCTAATGACCAAGATAACGATAATCCATTCATTTGCTGAAAGCTGTCGGGTTACTTAGTTTTCAGTTTTATGCTCTCGTGGGATGGTAAAAGATTTGTTCATCCAGTTTGTACCGTGCGTATTTTGTCCTCACAGTTATAATTTTTTTATGGGAAAAATCCATATTAACAATGTAGATTGCTTGTGCAGTATGGCTACAAGTTGAGGATGAAGTTTTTGATATGCATACTCAAGTACTATACAAATAAAATTAAGGACAACATTCCTCATGTTGAATGTGGATCCCTTAGTCGTGTCAAGGGAGAATGGCTTAGTGAATAAGTAATAACTTGTTGGTCACTGCATTTTGTACATATTACATTGTGTGAAGTAAACCTTTAAATATTTTTAAGTATTATGTGGTTATTTTTTTGTATGCTTAAATATCGTGCACGTGTAGTATGGACGATAGTCGGCATACGGCAAGGAGCCGTGGCCACACACGGGTATTCCACTAGTACTAGTAGTAAAAGATGTAAGATGTTGCACGATTATTTCGAAGCACGCAATCTGTGAGAAAGAATGGGGAAAAAATCTACAATCACAGTTACATCTACGAGTGAACCCTGTTGCACCTCAGCCCATGCCATTGCAGAGATGGTCATGGCCGTTGGACATTGACATCGGCGAGGCCTTGACGAGCGAGTTCTCGCCCTCGATGAGAGGGATTTGTGGCTCCTCCTCGTCCTGCCTCGCCTTCTCGACGTCCTCGGGGCTCAGGAAGCAGGGCTGGTTCGTCGAGCACAGCACCCTGGCCCACATCCGGTCGGTGATCACCACCTTGTTCTGCTTCTCGGTGATCCTCTGCAATGGACAAAAAACTATGATCAGCACAAGGAGCGAGCATTTCACTTCATCCATAAATAAATTATGTGTTAAGTCGAAGTGTGTTCAACTTACATAGAAGGGGATGTAGGCGTGCCTGCCGTTGACAGGCGCGACGACGAAGCCGGTGTAGCCTGCCATGGCGCCGTGGAGAGCGCTGTGCGCCAGCAGCGTGCAGTAGACGTTGTCGGAGGCGTTGGACGGCACGGCGCGGATCATGTAGGTCGGGTCGATGTACTTGAGGGTTATGGGGAAGTTGGGCTTCTTCCTGAAGTGCTCCTTGATCTTGTGAGAGAGCCAGAGGCCGACGTCGAGGAGGTGCTTGTTGCCAGAGGCGTCGTGGGTGTCGGCGAGGTGCATGCCCTTGGCGATGAGGTCCTGGCCGGCGCCCTCGGCGAGGACGATGACCATGTGGCCGTTGTCGCGGAGGCGCCTCTCGACGAACTGGAAGAGGCCGTCCTTGCCCTCAAGGAAGAAGGGGGACTCCGGGATGAGGCAGCAGTCGACGTCGCGGCTGGCGAGGGTGGCGTGCATGGCGATGAAGCCGCTGTTGCGGCCCATGAGCTTGACGACGCCGATGCCGTTCTCGGTGCTCTCTGCCTCGATGTGCGCCGCGTTGATGGCGCGCTGGGCCTCCTCGACGGCGCTGTCGAACCCGAACGACTTGTCGATGACAGCGATGTCGTTGTCGATGGTCTTGGGCACGCCGACCACCGCGCACTTGAGTCCGCGCCGGTGGACCTCCTCGTGGATCAGCGCGGCGCCCTTCTGCGTCCCGTCGCCGCCGATGATGTACACCTGGTTGATGCCGCGGTCCTGGATGCTGTCGACGATCTTGGCCGTGTCCTGGCCGCCGCGCGAGGTGCCGAGCACGGTGCCGCCGCGCTTGTGGATGCCGTTCACGGAGCGCGGCGTGAGCTCCACCGTGTTGCGCGCGTAGAAGCCCTTGTACCCGCCCTCGATGCCCACGACGCTGGTGACGCCGTACATGTCGTGGAGGCCGCAGACGAGCTCCCGGATGACGGTGTTGAGCCCTGGGCACAGCCCGCCGCAGGTGACGATGGCCGCCGACACCTCGCCCGGCTGGAAGTAGACGCGTTGCCGCGGCCCGGCGCGCCGGAAGTGCGTCCCACGCGAGCTGCTCTCGTGCACCACGATCTTCTTCGACACCGTGTCGTCCGCATTCACGAAGTACTGCCTGAGACATCAACCAGAACGGCGGAACAAAGATCAGAATCAAAATTGACGAAATTACGCAATTATTCAGTCAAGATCGAGAGGGGAGAAGTTTTTCGTACTTCACGACGGAGTAGGCGGGATGGTCTTGGAGGGGATTGGGGTAGCTCTGGAGGTGAGGGAGGAAGTCGGTAAGGTGCGGCACGTCCTCGAGGACGTACCCGCCGCCTCCACCGGCCAGCTTCTTCTTGGCCGATTTAGTCTTCCTCGCCGGCGCCTGAGGCGCTGTGGCCGGCATCACCTTCAGGTCAAGAATCTTTTGCTGCTGCAGGCCAGCGGTGATCGCCGGAGCCGAAGCGAAGACGACGGTAGGGGCCTCCATGTGCATCACGGCTAGAACGGGGAATTGCCCGTGATAAGGGGATCGAGGAGTGCTAACTCTCGAGTTGGTGTTCTTCTCGGTGTAGAATTGATGCGACGAAGCGGCGGGCAATTTATAGTTGTTCTACTCGGTGTAGAGTTGCTTTGGGCGAGCCTGAAAACAGCGACTTGTTGTTCTCGGTATCGTCTTCGGAATACACGTGGGTTTTTGGACCTCGGATTCTCAACTTCGTTTTCTTCTTCTCCTGTTTGTTGCTTTTTTTTTAGAGACTAGCGGCACTTTATTGATTAACGAATATCAGGACAGAGTACGGATAAGCTCAGGGATTACATCAAACAAATACAAACTGAACGCTCACAGCTACTCGCTAAAAGCCGCCACATATATTCATCTTAAGACCATAATGTTTAACACTTTTGCTTCCGTGTACCTTTCCTTCCAAATTAACGAAACTCAAAATATAAGAACGACCAGTATTAACCGATATCCCCTCTGTTCGGAGGACATGAAGGGGGTCAATTCTGGTTATTCTTGTGTTCTAAATTTCGCGAGTTTGAAGGAGGAGTATACTAAAGCACACCTCGATGCTTAAACCGACGAGATTCGAAGCCCCTCGATATAGCCTTGATGTCTGTCACCAGAGAACCCACCTCTACCTATCCTGACCGGGTGAATCGATGCCATGGACCATGAATAAACAATCTGAAGCCAAGACAATATCAGTATAGCCGTGCTCTCTCGCAAAAACTAGTGCCCTCCTTATTGCCACAACCAAGCCATCCAAACCATCTGAGCACGCCACTTGGAATTGACCTTCATGGTCACGAATCACCACCCGACACCCAACCGATTCTCATGGGGGAAAGAGCCACGTCTACATTTACACATACATATCCAGTTGGCGGTGGAACCCAGCGAGGAGTAGAGGGAACACACCTGTTAAATAAATAAACTTTCTTTGTAGCAAAACTGATCAATGTTGTCAACATATGCTTGAATCTTGCCTGCAACACGCGCTGGATGCATCAACCCTTTCTCGTTCCTGGCATCGTTCCGAGCCTAGATATGCCAACATGCAACGACCAGGACTGTAGCCTGCAACTTAGTCGCTCTATAAAAGAAATAAAAAACATACTGTTTTATGTTATGGATGGAATCCTTGCACAGGCTAAAAGGATAGGTTTCTTTCAATACATCCAAAACTGCAATAGAAACAGGACAGAAGATAAATATATGTTCAGTTCTCTCCGACTTCCCACAAAAAACGCATCCATCCTTGGTAGGAATGTGACGATGTTGCAGCTGAAAACCAGAAGCCAAGCAATCGTGAACCATCCTCCATATCACAATCTTCATCTTCCTCGGCGCCTCAATTGGCTAGAGAGATTTCCAATCCTTTGCTTGGGCACCAATGTCCGAACTTCCTCCCTGCTTGGCACGATAACGTGCAGAGAAAAAAGAGGCCTTCCTGGCCAAGTTATAGGCCAACCTGACAGTGTACACTCCAAAGAGAGCAAGAGGCCAAGAGATAAAATCGTCACCACCATGCTTGCTGACTGGTATCCATTAGATGTTTTGAGCCATATCTTTAGAAAAGAAGATTCTGATAATATCCATGTCCTATGTCGCTCCCTCCATATCCATCAGAAGACGAAACTTAGCATTGGCAGCTAAAGGTTCCAAAGTTGAGAAAGTACCTTGCGAAATACTTGGAATCCAATTATCCTCCATGATTCTAATTGTCTCCCCATTTCCAACTCCCCACCTCAGACCCCTCATCAATAGATCTCTACCAAAAAGAATAGAACACCAGGTAAAGAACAAGGCCCTCGGTTTAATAGCCAATAGGAAATTAGAGTTGGGAAAAATACCCTCCCTTCAGGACTCAAGCGCATAGAGAATTCACTCAGTCAACATTCTCCATCATTGTTTGGCTAGCATGGACTGATTGGAGTGTTCAAAATCCTTGAAGCCCATGCCCTCAACAGACTTAGGCGCTGATAACCACTCCCATCATCGCTAGTGCATTCCTTCCTTCCATCCTCTAAAACCCACTAGTGATCGGCAATGCTTGTCTCATTATATCACAAATTCCAACATGCACCAGGAAGAAACTCATCACACAGTTGGGGATGGACTATATTACTGATTTCAAGAAAGTTTCTTCCAGGGCTCTTGATAACGGTCTATCTATCCAGTTGTTCACTCCCCTCCACACAACGACGAATATACCGCTCTAGCAATCTCAGTAGGCATGCCAAGGTAGGTTTCTTGGAGAACCTCGCTGCCCACCTCCAATGCCCCCTTCACCGCATCCTTAACGGACCGTGGACATTGTATCTAAAGAAGATAGAAGATTTCTGAAGGTTGAACTTCTCTCCTGACGCCTCGCAATAGGTATTGAGTCTCCTTTATTGCCGCAACACTCAGAGAATCACTACGTGTAAAGAATATACTGTCATCCACAAAGTGAAGATGTGAAATAGGGGGTCTTTCCTTCCATTTTGTATTCCTTGTAGCTCACCAAGGCGCTTCTTCTTTTGCAGCCATGATAATCCTTCCAGACACAGTAAGAACAAATAGGGGCTAGTCGGATCAACCTGGCGGAGCCCTTGAGAAGGAACCACATGAGATACTATATCCCCATTGACTTTCACCGCACACCTAGAATTTGTGACGCATCTCATCACAACATAAATCCAACTAGGGGCAAAACCTAGCTTGACCAAACAGCCATATAGACAATCCCATTTGATGTGATCGTATGCCTTCATCATTTGATGTGACTTTTATTTTTTATTTTCGCACATTCATATGCTATAAAAATCAATGTCGGTAATCAGGCACCCTCGCACGATGGCACTCTGGAACTCTAAATTATCTTCGGTAACAACGTCTTTGGTCTATTAGCAAGGACCTTTTATGCCAACTTATAGAGGACATTGCATAGACTGGCATGCCTGAACTTAGGTAAATGTTTAGATTTTGATACCTCGGGAATGAGGACAATCACTAAATCATAGAGGCCCTCTAGTATCTTGGCTCCATTGAGGAATCCCCAAATCTCATGCCAAATCAAAAATCTGATAAAACAAGGCTGGGAGTCCATCCAGGCCAGATGCTTTGGTAGGACCCATCTGCAACAGGGTTGTACATATCTCCTCATTAGTGTAGGCCTTACACAAATCAGAGTTCTTTCAGCTGTCCACTTTATTTAGAATCGACTCAAGCACCGAGTCCATAGACTGAGTGGGATCTGAGTCTGAAGTGAACACGGTCGCATAGAATCGATGTACCATGTTTTTGATCTCTCCATGATCCTCACACTTGGTACCATCATCATTGACCAGAACAGAAATGTGATTGGTCCTCCTCCGAGCCAATGCTCGTGCATGAAAAAAAGGTTGTATTATGGTTTCCCTCTTGCAGCCAATCCACCCTCGACCTCTGTATCACCATAATTTCCTCCCATTCCAAGAGTTCGCACAAGTCACGCTCTAACCTCCTCTCTTCGGTAATTATAAAACCGCATACGTGAGAGTTTTGGAGGTGACAAAAATGCTTCTCAAGATGTCGTATTTCCATTTGCACCACGCCTAAGGAATTTGCTCTAGTCCTAGAGCGCTCATTCCATTTTATTCAAACAATCCCATGTAGATAGAAGGGAGGTTGGCCTAGTAGCATTGGCCTACCACTCCATCTCCATTATCTCGTTGTAGGAATCAGCCCGCTTCCACATTCGTACCAAGAACCTTGTTGAACTGGCGGCAATGGTTGCATATTTGATCGCCCATCTAGAGAAACGATCGCATAATGGTCAGAGGAAGTATCAATCACATTCTCCACTATACACTTCTCAAACATAGCAGCAAAGGCATGGTTAGCCACAACCCTATCAAGGCGAACGCACAGAGTTCACTATGCATCTTGGCGGTTCATCCAAGTAAATTTAGGGACTTCAAACCCTAGGTCCAACATGATGCGGTCACTGAAACAATTCCTGAGCAGCTCCATTTGAGCATCCGAGCAGTCCCACGCGCCATATGTTCATCAGTCCCATGTGCCATATGTTCATCATGACACAACACTTCATTGAAGTCACCACAACAAATCCACGGGCCATCCCATTCTCATCGTTTGTTGCCTTATTGGGTGCCCTTGATTGAGAAGTTGTGTTATACTCATTTTTGGGTGCCAAATGAGTGATCACATTATATTTTTTAGGGTAACAATCACTGAGAAGTTGGACCCTAGCTAGTATCTTGCCAACATCGATTTTCTATCATGCCCGGTATCTACCACGCATTGATCCACCATTGGTTGGTGCTTAAAGATTCGTGTGGCATTTCACACCATCATTTCTCAAAATGTTTTGTCATGAAAAGGTGCATGAATCTCTAATCATGATACACGGTGCATGATATCTATCGTGCATGTAACTTCTTAAAAAAGTAAAGAGTAAAGAATGAGTTTATGTGTTGTCACATGCTAACGAGGTCACACCTTGCTTCATGCCCACTCCACATCCTTGTTTTCATATGGCCCACATCTTCGACTATCTTTTTACTATAGAGGATGATGATAGTCCCATCATGCATCATTTGTACCGAGTGGCACAAATATTAGCTCTCTATTATTTCAAAGCAGTGACAAACTACGAATCACATATGTTTACCAAAAAACCATAATCTCCATCAAAGACAACCAGACGTGTCGGTAGCAATTTTCAGTTGTTTTGTTATCTGCAGAAGGCACCTGGCTTGCCTGGCACAGTGCATTAAGCGCCACAAGGTTAACAAGGGAGCAGAAGATGATGGACTCCGCTGGCTCTCACAATCTTATGCGTAGCCTAGCAAGAGATTATATAACTACCTCTGTTCTGAAAAGGATATTGCAAAATTTGTCAAAATTTGAATTAAACTATATGCTAAATAATGTCTAGATGCATTCGAATGTAGATAAATTTGTGATATCCTTTTGATGGATCCTTCTGGCTCTCACAATGTAACCTTCTATGTATCTTTTTCACCTTATTTCCTTTCTTTTGATCTCTACGGCAATGGTACGGTTTATGATGACTTGTATGTTAAACACCTTGTAATACAAGAGTTTGTAAGTGCCACGTGTGGGGCTTTTCCACACCTATATTAACACGCATCCCGGCCCAGGGAGAGGGTACGGTTCCAACCCTAGGACTTTGACATGGTATCAGAGCTGCCTCCTCCCACCGCGTGAGAGCAGCCGCCGCATCCAACCTCACCCGCCGGTGATCTTCTCGCTGGTGAAGGACCAAAACCATCAAACACAAACCAGAAAAACCAGATACAAAACCTGCCCCGATCGCCTCCTGCCATCGTGAGTCACAAAACCTAGATCAAAACCAAAAACCACACAAAACCTATCATGGCTGCCCTCTGCCGCCGTACTCGATCTTCATCATGTCGTCGTCAACCTCCTCACCATCGGCGGCCGCTGCTGCAGCGAGTCTAATCGCCGCCCTTGGATCGCCGCCTTCGGAGAAGCTTTCTCGGGACAACCACCTATTCTGGAAGACCCAGGTTCTTCCGGACTTTCATTGTGCGCAGGCTATGGGCCTTCTGGATGGCACCGATCCTGCACCGCCCGCCACTGAGGAGATAGAAGATACAGACAAGAACAAGATTCAGATCCCAAACCGGGCCTATGCCGTCTGGTTTGCTCGGGATCAAGCCCTGATGAGCTATCTGGTAAAGTCCCTAGATCAAGACCTCTTGGCTCAGATGATAGGACTGCAACATTCTCATCAGATATGGTCAACAATCCAGAGTCTTTTTGCTTCCCAATCTCGAGCCCGTGTGAATTTTCTGCGCGGTGCGTTGATCAACACGAAGAAGCAAGACATGACAGCTCGGCAATTTATTGCCACCATGCAGGGGTTCGTTCAAGAACTAGCAGCTGCCGGGAAAACAGTGGATCAGGATGAACTCAAGGGCTATATCCTTGGCGGTCTGGATGATGATCGCTATACACCGTTTATTACCTCGATTAATGCAAATCCTACCACCACCTGTGTTGATATGTGTTCGCAGCTTCAGGCGTTTGATGATCGCCAGACTTCACTGTCCCAATCTAGCCAAAGCACCACCGTTTTTCAGAGCAGTGTTAATACTGCTGCGTGTGGTGGTGGCGGTGCATCTCAGCGCCGTGATAATAGTGTCCCTCCTCGACGTGATGATTACTCGTGATGCCCGCGATGGCTACAATCGCCGTGACGACAGATATGGCGGTGGTGGTAATTACCGTCGCGATGACAGAGACAGGAGGGATGATAGACAGTACCGTGATGACAGACAGTATCGAGATCGCTGTGATGATAGAGGATACAATCGCCGTGATGATAGAGATGTGCAGCGTCGTGATGGAGGTGGCCGTGGTGGTGGCCGTGGCCGTGGCCGTGGATGGACACCCACTCGTTTTGTCGATACTACCTGCCAGATTTGCACAAAATATGGGCACCCTGCACATGACTATTGGTGGCGCTATTCTGATCGTGATGATGAGGACGAAGATCGCTCTCGCAATGAGAAGGGTGCATATGGAGTTGACACCAATTGGTATATGGACACTGGCGCCACTGATCACATCACAGGACAATTAAACAAGCTTCACACTCATGACAATTATAAGGGCCGCGATCAAGTCCACAATGCAAGTGGCACAGGTATGGCAATACAACATATTGGCCATTCAACATTACATACCCCTCATAGTTCTTTGCATCTGAATAATATTCTTCATGTTCCTTGTGCCACTAAAAATCTATTATCAGCTCATAGAATTACCCTAGACAATAATGCCTTTGTTGAAATTCACCTATTTTTCTTTTTGATCAAGGATCAGGCCACCAAGAAAATTCTCTTTAAAGGTCCCTGTCATGACAGCCTCTACCCTCTTGTGCCCATCTCCAGTATGGCCGAACCCCACAAGCACGCCTTCATCACCATCAAGCTGTCTTCATCCACATGGCATCGTCGTCTAGGGCATCCATCTTCCTTTATTGTTCAACAAGTGCTTAGGAAAAACAATTTAGCTTACACTCCTGAAATAAATCCTTATGTGTGTGATCCTTGTCAGCAAGCAAAAAGTCATCAATTACCATATCCTGTTTCCACTAGTGTGTCTACTGTTCCTTTGGAATAAGTGTTTTCTAATGTATGGGGTCCTGCTCCAGCCTCTGTTGGAAAACATCAGTACTATGTAAGTTTTATTGATGACTATAGTAAATTTACATGGATCTATTTGCTGAAAAAGAGATGTGATGTTTATCAAGTTTTCCTTAATTTTCAGCAACTTGTTGAACGCAAATTCAATAGAAAGATAGTCACTATGCAAACTGATTGGGGTGGTGAATATGAAAAACTCCACGGTTTTTTTCAAAAAGTAAGCATTACGCATCATGTCTCTTGTCCACATGCTCATCAACAAAATGGTTTGGCCGAACGCAAGCATAGACATATTGTAGAAGTTGGTCTTGCTCTTCTTACAAATGCTTCTATGCCTCTTAAGTTCTGGGATGAAGCTTTTCTTACTGCCACTTTCCTCATAAATTTGCTACCCAATAAAGTCCTTGATCTTGTGTCTCCTGCTGAAAAATTACTTGATGTCAAGCCAAACTATGATGCTCTTCGCATTTTTGGTTGTGCTTGTTGGCCCAACCTTCGCCCATACAATAGACACAAACTCTCTTTTCGATCAAAACAATGTGTTTTTCTTGGCTATAGCCCTCTTCACAAAGGTGTCAAGTGCCTTGATGTTTCCACCAGTCGCATTTATATTTCTCGTGATGTAGTATTTGATGAGAACATTTTTCCGTTCAAATCCCTTCATCCAAATGCCAGTGCACAACTTAGAGCTGAAATTATTTTGTGTTCTGACATCTTGCCATCATCACATGCACATGAGGGAGTAACTGTTGATGATCATATGCATATTGTTCCGGTTACTGATGCTTTTCCAGTGTATGGAGATAGTATAGCAAATGCAGGTCTTAATTCTGAAGATTCTGGTGAAAATTCTGCTCAAAATGATGCACAAGTGAGGAATCTACATGCAAATCCAGTCAGCCCAAATCCCTGTGCTGATTCTCCTGCCAGACGATCTACATTGGATCCGCAGCCCAGATCCTTCTCGTCTGGCGCACCTGCCTCCAGCCGCTCCCTGCCAGCCACGTCGTCGTCAGGTGCCGACAGTGCGGGGGACCGCGCACATGCGTATGTGGATGAGACTGGCGCGCGCACGTCTGCTCCGTCGCCCGTGCGTGGGAACACTGCATCGCCCCCTGCGCGCCATCATGACCCGGCCGACAGCGACAATGCGGGGACCGACGGCGACACTGCGGGGGCCCAGGAATCTCCACCAGTAAACGACAATGGTGCAGAAAACAATGTTGATGCTGAAAACAATGCTGCTGATATTGATTCTGATGCAGATACATCTCCTGCTGGTTCTGTTGCATCAAATACAGATTCTGATGGCGATTCTTCACCTGAACCACCACGGCTTCGTACCAGTCTTCAAGGAGGAATCCGCAAACCTCGTCAATATACTGATGGTACTGTTCGGTATGGCATGTTCTCTTCCACAGGTGAACCTGATAATCTGGCAGAGGCACTTAGAGATGAAAAATGGAGACAAGCAATGAATGAAGAACATACAACATTAATGCAGAACAAGACCTGGCACTTAGTACCTCCTAACTCCACTAAGAATCTTATTGATTACAAGTGGGTTTATAGAGTCAAGAAACATGCAGATGGCACAGTTGAACGGTACAAGGCTCGCTTGGTTGCAAAAGGGTTCAAACAGAGATATGGTCTTGATTATGAAGATACCTTCAGTCCTGTTGTTAAAGCAACAACTGTTCATTTTGTTCTTTCTATTGCAGTGTCTAGGGGGTGGAGTCTTCGACAGCTAGATGTTAAGAACGCGTTTCTTCATGGTGTTCTGGAGGAGGAAGTATATATGAAGCAACCACCTAGGTATGAAGATCCTCGCTTTCTGCATTATATTTGCAAACTTGATAAATCTCTTTATGGTCTAAAACAAGCTCCACGAGCATGGTATTCTCGCTTCAGCTCTAAATTACAAGAACTTGGATTCACAGCATCCAAAGCAGACACATCACTATTTCTGTTCAGTAGACCGGATGTTACTATATTTATTCTTGTTTATGTTGATGATATCATTGTGGCAAGTTCATCTGATGCGGCAACTAATGCTCTCTTAAGGAAGTTGAATCATGATTTTGCACTAAAGGATCTTGGTGATTTGCACTTCTTCCTGGGCATTGAGGTAAAGAAGAGTTCAAATGGTGTTGTCTTAACACAAGAGAAATATGCAATGGATCTACTCAAGAAAGTTGGCATGCTACAATGTACTACTTGTACTACACCTTTGTCAATCACAGAGAAATTATCATTGACAGATGGAGAACCACTTGGTGCAGAGGATAGTACTAATTATAGAAGTATAGTTGGAGCATTGCAGTATTTGACACTAACTAGACCTGACTTGGCCTTTTCAGTGAACAAATTATGTCAGTATCTTCATGCTCCTACTACTGTGCATTGGACAGCAGTGAAACGCATATTAAGGTATATTCGAGGTACAATGAAAGTTGGACTCACTTTTCAGAGATCTAGATCCTCTCTTCTTAGTGCTTTCTCAGATGTAGACTGGGTAGGATGTCTTGATGATAGACGGTCTACTGGTGGATTTGCTATATTCTTTGATCCAAACTTGATATCATGGAGTGCCAGGAAACAAGCTACTGTGTCAAGATCAAGTACTGAAGCGGAATATAAAGCTATTGCAAATGCAACAGCTGAATTGATCTGGGTGGAAGCCTTGGCTCGTGAGTTGGGAGTCATACTCTATCAGAAACCAATTCTTTGGTGTGACAATCTTGGTGCTATTTATTTGTCTGCAAATCCAATATTTCATGCCAGACTAAACATATAGAGATTGATTATCACTTTGTTGGTGAGAGGGTTAGTAGTAAACTTCTTGACATCAAATTCATTTCCACCAAGGATCAAGTAGCTGATGGTTTCACTAAAGCTTTAGCTGTTAAGAATCTAGATGAGTTTAAGCGTAATCTCAACCTCTCTAGAGGTTTAGATTAAGGGAGGATGTTAAACACCTTGTAATGAGTTTGTAAGTGCCACGTGTGGGGCTTTTCCACACCTATATTAACACGCATCCCGGCCCAGGGAGAGGGTACGGTTCCAACCCTAGGACTTTGACATTGTACACACAAAGGTCGATCCACATTGACGAGATGATTCCACTCCCCAAATCAATTCTAAGTGGTCACGTGTAAACAAGGGCAAATTCTGGAGTTGTGAAAATATGCGTTGTTCAACTATATTTGGATTCCTACATAATTTTTGTATATCTCCGGATACAAAATGTTTCAAATTAAGAATTTAATACAACATTGTGTACATTAAGTTTTTTATAATTTGTTTTTAAAATGTATATTCCCGCGTATCTAGACAAATCTATATCAATTATTTTGGGACGGAGGGAGATCGGATTTTTTTAATAAAGAGATCATGGGAGCTTAAGATCCAAAAATCCCTACTCTTAAAATTTTACTCCATCCGTTACATTCTTTTATTTTCTAAAACACAAGTATGTAGACATGATTAAGTGCGTAAGTTCACTCACTTTGATCTACTTTAAAATATCTAAAAGATATTACATTATTAAAGGGATAGAGTAGTATATTAGTCTAGGGGTAGGCAATTGAGGTTTGCTGCATGAGATCCGGCGGCCAGACGGTCTGTGTATGGCCGGCCGAGAAATTGTTTGCATTCTGTGTTTTAACATAAATATAATATGATCAATCTGTCATATGAGTGCCTGAAATTGCCAGCTTTTGCCAAGAGATTAAGGAGCTTTGTGAGTTCTTAATTAGCGTCAAATTCTCTTTTGTCAGGAGGCTCACCAATGAGGCGTCTCATCTCTGTGCTAGAAGAGCGAGTAGCGATAGGCATAGATGTTTATGGGTGAACCTTACCCCATTGTTCTTAGAGCATGTCCTTCAAAAGAATTGTAAGCCCACTGTTTAAACAATAAAGCTCCTGCCTCCTGGATTCGAAAAAAATAATCTTCTCACGAGTCGCCCGCCAAAAAGAAAAGATAAATGGAAATCTTCTCAGGAGAGTCATAAACCGCCAAATGAAAAGAAAAAAAAACTTCTTTTGACCGGAGACTACGTGGGCGTGTGCAGCCGTGCACGTGGGGAGGAAATATTATTGGGCGGCGGAGTGGATATGCCACCAGTGATACCCGGAGGGGCCATCGGTCAATGATGCCGTCACGCAGCCATCGGAATGGACATTAGTTCACCGCAAAGGACCAAGATGAGCGTCGCCAGTTCGCGACGAAGCACACAAATTTCCGGTCAAATAAGCTGTCGTCGGAACTTGGAAATGAATTAGTAACAGGACTGCTGGGCATGAAAAAAATGTGGAAGACGTTGCACTCGAGCAAGATCAAGATGACTAGCAATATGTGCGCATGTGACATCCAGAAGTTGACGTCTAGAGCTCTTCTCCTAGCTTTTAGGCATTGACATGGCCAATCTCCAAATTAATCTGTCAGCTCTTGCATGTTCTCGAGAACCAGTTGATCTAAAGATAGAGCCCCACGAATTCGGTTTTCCTAAGGTCACTGACATGGTTATTCCATTGACATGCGAAGATGTGGTGGTAGAAACAAAAATGGAGTTCACGTACGGATTCTTGCACCCCATACATTTGGTCACTATGAATGATTCCCTGTTCCCTGATTGGGACAAACACGGTCGTCTGGCTTAGGGCAGCCACAATATTGCCAAAGCTAAATATGTCATGTAATTCGATGCTAAATTCTCAGTTTCCTCACAACGTAGAGGTTCCCAATTCTTTTAGAACTATGGCCCATAGCACATTATAAGTTCTTTAAAAATCCCTATTATATCTCTTTTCTTGCATATCTCTATCAATCTCTCTCTCCTCTGACAGGTCCAACACACTATTCCCTAATATTTTATCTTCCCGACTGAAATGTGAGATACCCGACTGAAATGTGAGATACGCATGTATGACATGAGATTTTTTCCTAGGCCTAGCTCCCCTATCCTTTGTGACCCAACTCACCCAAAAGACCAACTAATGGCTAAGTCTATCTGACTATTCTAATACCCTAACCCTTAATCGAATCGGTCACACACCAAAAAAGCTAGCCGCCTCGACTAGACAAGAGATCGAGATCGACGCCTCACTGCACACATCAGCATACAACGATGGCATCACCGACGCCTCCCTGCCACTCCTCCTTCCGGCTCTCCCTGGCTGGCTCTCACCCCGCCACCCCTCCTCCTTGACTGGAACCCGGAAGACATGTCAGCGGCCATCCCACACACCTGACTACCCATGTTATGTTGAATGTTGTTATATTGATGTCCATACTGCATAAACCAGTAGATATCTATGATACCAGGATATAAGACGGGTTTGGATATGGGATGACATCCATGCCCATGATTACCTTTGTGTACGGGCTAGAGTGAAGGCTATAAGATAGGGGAAACCACACATTAGGTGGCCATGTATTGCTCATTATATAAGAGGATTACAAGGAGTCCCGGTTGCATACAACACGGACATATATACAAGGAATACACACGCATACGTATCCTACATCTATACAAACACGTCTAGGATATGTATTCTAACACCCTCCCTCAGTCAAAACTGGGCAGCCGACTAATGTTGAGACTGTCCCGAAAGTCCAAGAAGAAAGGCGATGGTAAACCTTCGGTGAAGATGTCCGCGAACTATGATGAACTAGGAACATGTAGCACCTTAACCTCGCCAGTGGTCATGCGATCTCTGACAAAGTGTAGATCAATCTCCACATGCTTGGTACGCTGGTGATGCACTGGATTCTGTGTCATGTAAACAGAGCTCACATTATCATAGAAGACCACTAAAGCATCATGCACCGGTCAATGAAGCTCCAAAAGTAGCTGTCGAAGCCAACAAGATTCAGCCACCACATTTGCTACCGCCCGATACTCAGTCTCCGCACTCGATTGGGAAATAGTGTGCTGCCGCTTAGCCGACCAAGACATCAAATTCACGTCGAGGAACACACAATAGCCTGAAGTAGACCGTCGAGTGTCTAGACAACCTGCCCAGTCAGCGTCAGAGTAGGCCAGCAATTTGTTCAATGTGCGTCGATACAAAGTGAGACCATAGTCGGTGGTGCCATGGATGTAGCGTAGAACACGCTTCACAAGGAGCAAGTGATTAGCCCGTGGATAATGAATATGAAGACATATCTGTTGTACTGCATATGAGATATCTGGTCGAGTGAAAGTGAGATATTGGAGACCTCCTGCAATACTACGATATTCTGTAGGATCATCCACGGGATCACTAGACTGAGCTGCAAGCTTAGAAGCTGTATCAACTAGAGTGGAGATAGATTTACACTGTAACATACCATCTTTGTCAAGAAGCTCCAATGCATACTTCTCTTGTGAGAGGAACAAACTATCCTTAGTGCGTCTGACTGAGATGCCCATAAAATAGTGAAGCTCACTCATATTTGTCATGCTGAACTCTTTACGAAGAGAAGCAATTAAACCGTGCAACAAAGTCGGAGAAGACGCTGTCAGAATAATGTCATCCACATAGAGCAGGAGATAGGCCATGTCAGTGCCATGTCGGTAGACAAACAGGGAGCTATCAGACTTGGAGCCAATAAAACCAATAGTAGCAATGAACGAAGCAAACCGCTGAAACCATGCTCGAGGCGCCTGCTTCAAACCGTAGAGAGATTTGTTGAGGCGACACACCTTGTCAGGAAATCTGGGATCAGTAAACCCGGAAGGCTGTCGAGCATACACGGTCTCGATGAGTGTGCCATTGAGGAAGGCGTTCTTGACATCAAGCTGATGAATCGGCCAGTTACTAGAGAGCGCAAGTGATAACACCGTGCGTATGGTGGTTGGCTTGACCACAGGGCTGAAAGTCTCATCAAAATCAATACCTTCAAGTTGAGTAAAACCCTAGAGGACCCAACGAGCTTTGTATCGTTACAACGAGCCATTAGACTTCATCTTGTGACAAAAGATCCACTTGCCGGTGACAATGTTGGCACGGCGAGGAGGATCAACAAAGTCCCAAGTGTTTTTGGAGAGGAGCGCACTGTAATGTTCAACCATTGCAGCATGCCAGTTGGGGTCTTTGAGAGCACCACGATAAGTCTTCGGTATTGGAGACAATCCTTCAACATGAAGATCAAAAATTGTCTTGGGCTACACAATGCCGTCCTTGGCACACGTGAGCATGGTGTGAGATGGTGGCGGTGGTGGTGCTCGAGGACGACGAGCCCGAGGAGCATCCATGGCGGGAGGCGAGGTAGAAGCCGTGGATGGCGAGCTCGTAGAAGGCTCCGGGGCACCATCATCCGTAGATGCGGCGGGCGAGGAAGCGGACGAGGGCGATCCTTACGGCGATGATCCGGCCGAGGACGGGCCAGGCGAGGTGGCCCGAGACGGCGTGCGCGGGGCGGAAGATCCTGCCGCGGCAGGAGAAGTGCCCGCGGTAGGCTACCGGGAAGCCGCGACAGGCTGCCGAACGCTAGTGGCCATGGCAGATCCCGCGGCAGAAGTTCTAGAAGTTCCCGCGGTGAATGGCATCGGCAACATCGGCTGCTCAACCTGCAAAAAGTCATAACTTTGCAAAGTAGGATTAGAGGATGGTGGTGATGCGTTAGAGGCAAAGGGAAAGACAGACTCGTCAAACACAACATGGCGAGAGACGATAATCTTTTGGGTGGAACAATCAAGGCAGCGATAGCCATGATGTTGAGATGGATACCCAAGGAACACACACGGCATGGAGCGAGGCGCAAGTGTATGCGGGGCAACGACGGTGGTGTTGGGGTAGCATAAGCATCCGACGACCCTAAGACCGGCATATGTAGGGTCGACACCATGAAGGGCTCGAAAAGGCACGCAATCCGCGGTGGCCTTGGAAGGCAGCCGATTGTGCAACAGTACGGCTGTATGGAGAGCCTCGGTCTAGAAGCTAGGTGGCATGCTAGCTTGAATTAGAAGGGTACGAGTGATGTCATTAAGGGTGCGAATAATTCTCTCGGCTTTACCGTTTTGTTGTGAAGTATAGGGATATGAGAAGCGGAGTGCTATCCCATGGTGTTGGGCAAACGATTGTAGGGAGGAATTATCGAACTCACAACCGTTGTCACACTGGATGACTTTGAAGGGTGCATGAAACTGAGTTTGGGCTAAGGCGTGGAGGGACGACAAGTGTGACAAGGCTTCTAACTTGACACATAAAGGATAAACCCAAGCGTATTGAGTGAAATCATCGAGGCAAACGAGATAATACTTAAAGCCAGAAATACTCTCAACATGAGATGTCCACAAATCACAATGTATAAGTTGAAATGGAGAATGTGTTATACGATTGGTAGAAGAAAAAGGTAGACGAACATGGCCCTAATTGACAAGCATGACACAAACTAGATTTATTTTTATCCCTAGGAATAATGCAGGGGCGAGCTAATGACTCCATGACCGGCCGTCCAGGGTGTCCAAGGCGCCGATGCCACATAGCAGGGTCGACGGCGAGGAATGGGAGGAGGTGCTGACATGGTAGAGGGCTCCGAGACTATTGCATCTGAGAATCTCGGTCCTGGTTAGAAGGTCCTTCACAGAAAAACCAACAGGGTCAAATTCGACGGAAACACGATTATCAATGGTGAATTGACGAACGGACAGGAGGTTTTTGACTATATCGGGAGCTACTAAGATATTGCGAAGATTCAGAGGACGCGAGGGAGTGGAAATAGGAAAACGTGCATGCCCAGTAGCGGTGATCGAAAGGGTGGAACCATTACCGACAACGATAGCACGAGAGGAAGAAGAAGGAGGAGACATGGAGGTGAGCATACCGGGGTTTGATGCAAAGTGGGAGGTGGCGCCAGTGTCCATGACTCAATCGGTGGTGGGCGCTTGAAGGCCCATCGTCTGGAACTGATTCATCAACGCGGACTGGTCCCATGAGGCATTCGATGAAGCCGGTGATGACGGGGGTGTAGCGCCGATACCATATGCAGGAGCCTAAGGAGCATAGCCGCCGTAGCCGTAGCCATAGGCGTGCGACACGGTGTAGGGCCCTTGCGCGTAGAAGGCGTGCTGCGGGGGCGAGGGGCAGTGCATGTAGCTAGGGGGTCGAGCCTGCATACCAGGGCCGTATGGCCACATCTGGATCGCGCCGTTCCAGGGAAGTAGCGGCGTGGGCCAGGTTGGAGGAGCGGCGGCCGGAGGTGTGACGACGGGGCCGGCCTGGATGATGGCAGTGTCGTTGGCAGCATCTGTTGCGGCCTTCTTCTTTTTCTTGCCCTTGCCACCGTTGCCCCGTCCGGAGTTGGGGGCGGTGGCGGCGTTGGAGTAGAGGGCCGTGTCACCGTTGCCATTGCGCGAGCGACGATTCTTGCGCTTCATGTCTTGGAGCGCGAAAAGAGAACGACACTTCTCAAACGAGATGTCGGGCATGAGGGAGATGAGATCGGCGACGCCCTCGTATTGCTCGAAAAGTCCGTTGAGGCAGTGGATCACCAGCTTGGCGTCGTCTTCCGGGAAGCCGAGATCCGCGAGACCGTCGGCGAGGGCCTTGATCTTCTTCAAGTACTCGGTCATACCCATCTCGCCCATCTTGCGGTTGATCTTGTGGTCATTGAAGAGCCCGTTGATACTTGTCCACAGCTCGATGGCGAGGGGGTCTTCACCCGGTGTCATGACGGCGTCGAGGAGGCCGAGGGACACGGACCCGTAGAGCCAGGAGACGACCATGGCATCCAAGAGAGCCCACTCCGGAATCGGAACAGACGGAGCAGGGGCGTCGACGTGGTCGAGCAGCGCATACTTGAGGAGGGCGGCGCAGAAGAAGATGCGCAATTGGCGATGAACGCCGGTGTCGAGGGCCAGCTCGACGGGGACGTGCCCCTTGATGGAGTGGAGGCCGACGGCTTGGGCATGCAACGAGGTGAGCGAGAAGGCCCCCGCGCTGGAGGAGGGGGCGGTGGCGAGGGCGAGCTTCGACTGGGCGTCAACAACTTCTTTGGCCTCGCGGTCTTCTTTTTCCTTCACGGCTTGCGCGATCCGTGCGGCGTCGTCACCCATTGCAGAGGGGCGGCGAGGCTAGAAGGGGAGATGTGGGTGGTTTGCAGAGGCCGCGCGCCGAGATCGGCTGCTGCGGCGGCGGCATAAACGGGAGGAGGCGCAAGTCCGATTAGGGTTTTGCGTCTGATACCATGTAAGATAGAGGAAACCACGCGTTAGGTGGCCTTGTATTGCTCATTATATAAGAGGATTACAAAAAGTCCCGGTTGCATACAACACGGACATATATACATGGAATACACACGCATAGGTATCCTACATCTATACAAACACGTGTAGATATGTATTCTAACAAAGACAATGGACATTGATCTGGATTAGGATCTAGCATACCCGTCCAAACCCACTCCATTGACATCCTTAAAATTGATAAAATGGCCTACCTTTCCAAATCGAGTGTTGGTACAAGATGGCGTTTGGCTATTTTCAGTTTGACTAGTTCATCGGAGAAGCAAACCTTGTCTTTGCCTAAATTTACTATTTTGACAACATGATGTACACGGATGGGAAAGAAGAATTGAGCTTGTGGTGGATTACATATACTACAGAAAGATAGAGCAACTTGTTAGATTCTTACGTCATTTGATGCTGCAGTTGTTTATAGCAGTAATCATTAAGCTGTCGAAACAATTTCAGTCTTTTTTTTAATGAACCATTGACTAGTACATTTTTGCTTCCGAAGCTAGTTTCTTACTACATCAGATTATATATGTAGTTTGTTTACAAATTGCCGGCTAAGCCCCGATAAAGCGACTTGCTGGATTTTAGAAGGACATGCCTTTTGTATACATTTTTTGGTCCCTCTAAGTCACTCTCAGATGACTAAGATTTTGTTAAGTCTCTGTCGATACAGAGAAGTGTATTTCTAGTGCTCCATGGTTGTAGCATTTTCAATAAACTGTAGTTCCACTTTTCCAAGTCGACATAAACTTAGTAAAACCTCACTCAACTCGGACTTATCAACACCCATTTTTCTTAGGTCGAAACAGGTATATTAATATAGCAATCACACGGTGCAACATCGAGTCTATTGCTGGGGCAAATAGCACAATCAGCCCCAAGAGAAAAAAGAGAAATAAATGGCAATAACGTCAGATCAAAAAAGCGATGATAACCCTCAACCGCTGCCTCTCCGGAGAATTCCCACCATGCTCCTTGCTTGGAATTGCCGCGTACCAAGCAATCCCTTCAAGAAGGAATGCAATAACGACGATGTTGCTGCCTAGACTGTGCCTAGGAATTCTCCTAGTACATGGATGAGAGCGTGGAAGGGGTAGACCCGATGCCCTTCAAGAAGGATCGGCGGTGCCCGTAGGCATGTCGGTGCCGACCAAGCGACATGGATTTCCCCCAACCCCAAAACCACAACCCTGGACAATTCGTAGCGCTCCACCAACTTGCCGTCCACCAACATGCGCCAACACGGGATTGCAGTATCCATCGACGTCTCACCAAGGCAAACATTGCAAGGTCGGCCAGACCAAGAAGAAGCAACCTTAAGTAAGGGAGGGCAGTATCACCGCCACACAGGAAGGAACAACCTCCAACGGCATAGGTGCTAGCCGACCGGACTCAGCGGCAAGAGCATATTGGGCCACTTGTAGCTGGAGGGCGGCAACAGCTCAGTCCCCTGGAGGACATCCTCCACCACCAGTGGCATGCGTCGACCGAACGTGGCAGCAGGGACAAACTAGACCGAGCATACCCGGTCGGGTCCTCGCCACCATGCTTCTACACCATCGCCGTTCACCCTCTTGTTCGGCACCATAGGCCCGGACGGGCCTAGACGGGCTCGCGAATCTCCTTCCACCAAGATGCAACAGACATGGCGATGTCACCGCCACCCTCGTCATGATCCCCTTGTCAATCCAATCAAAGGCGGTGAGGCCGAGCCCATCCCAGCCCGCCCTGCCCTAGATTGGGCCCGAAGGGCCTAGATCTGTACCAGCAGGGCCACTCTGGTCAACTGCCTCACCGCCATCGCTACCAACGGGTAGCCCGCCGCCATCGCTACCAACGGGTAGCCCGCCGCCGCACCTGCTATCTAGTCCAGCACCGGGATGCCCTGCTGCCTCGCCTGAGCGCCACCTTCTGGAAGCACCCCTCAGACTCGCATCGGCCCGCGCTAGAGCTTGACCGAGGGAGGAAAGGCGAGGGGTACCACTGCCCACGCCAAGCCATGTGGCACACGCCAACGACGGCGGGGAGAGGGGGGCAGGTAGTGGAGGAGGAGGAGGAGGAGGAGGAGATGGTGCAGCTAGGTTGCCCATGCGGGGGCGGTCAGGTCACGAGAGCGGCTCCGTCTATCCTAATCTCGATCACGTGGCTCCCAAACCCTGTTTTTGCTGTAAAACATAAATTTTGTACAAAAATACGGAGGTACTCAAATTATGCACTACTCCCTCTAATGCAAAATATAAGGTGTTTAGATTTTATAAAACGAATGTATCTAGACGTCTTTTAATGTGTAGGTTAACTCTGAACCTACACACCAAACGGCGTAAAAAGTTAAAACATCTTATATTTTGGACATGAGTCGTGCCTGTTATTACGAATCCGGAAAACTCATGGAGCACTACGGTCATCCTTGTGACGTAGAGGTCAATGCTATCCGCATTTCAAAAAAAAAACCAAGAATACAGAGAGCTTATTCATGCCTCTCATTTGCTCAGGCAAACCAACCTTTTAGGGCATGCCCAGCTTATAGAAAAAGAGGTGGCTAAGAATCCTTAGGCATATGTCTAAACGTTGAAACAAGGGTAGCTAAGAAGATTTTTTATAGACTCGGATCTAGTACTAGACACAGGTAGCTAAGAGAAAAAGAGCTTTGGCAAAAGAAAAGGATAAGAAAAGAGCCTTTACAAATATGTTTTTATTCTAGCCGAGGGGCCTACCAGTGTGCCTAAAGCGCTGGAGCCTATTTGGTTTTGCTAGACTCAGTGTCTAAGACTTTTCTGGACACAACCGAGGCTGTACACGCTCTTACGCCTCCAAATCGATAAGCGTGAGCATGTATCAAAAGTTCTTGCGGTTCTTTTTGACCCGGAAGAAACTAATCACAGTTCAAGGAAATCTCAGTTCTAAATCGGTGGGCCTAAACGCCGGCGCCTCGCCCACCAACTACGCAATATCTGGGATGGAAGTAGTACAAGAATCTGCTTTGCCCTTTGTCATCCCCGACCTACCAACAACCTTCCCATGTTGCTTCCTCCTCCCCTGGTCGTCCTGATGATGTCGTATGACATGGTCAAAAGACGGGAATAAACGGAAAGTCCCGCCCGGTTTCTGTTGTCACAATCATAAAAATTCATGATGCATTTCTGAACTAAGAAACCAAAATCACAGAAAAAACGGCCAAATTCATGTGGCGTACTGAATTCCGGGGTGTAAAAACCTGATACTGTACCAAAAATCTTCCTGTGCTCCAGATTCATGTCAATAGAGATGGCAGCAGATTGAAGACCAAGGGAAAAAAACCACAAGGATGGTTTTCAGTCATGTCGAAACCTCATCCATTTGTTTCAACTTTCCACAACTAAAATTGAGAAGCTGAAAATAAGATTTTACAGTTTGCCGAAAAAGAAACGACGACTCGTTAACAAGAGCAAAAGCAAGATCATTCGAAATAATGATTCCATAAGCAACAATCAAAAGTAAACAATGCACCAACGCAAGGTAAGAGAGCACATTGCACACTGCTCCATACTAGCAATGCCATGGTTTTTTTGTTAGCCAAGGAAATGTTATTTCTAAATCTAGAAACCACAGTCTGCGCACTTAAATGTATGTGGGCCCCCTTTCGGTGCAAGTTCGTCAACAGCACAGCAGGTTCTTAGTGATGTTTTGTGCTAGTTGGCAATTATACTCCTTATAGGTGTAAGTTGCAGTATTTCTGAGTTGGCAGAATATTCATGCAGAAAGTACTAGGGTGACGGTAAACTATATGTAGTCTTTTTTATTCCCTAGCCAGTGTTTAGAACAGATTAACACTACCATATAGTACAAGCAGCTGGGCCATCGAGAAGAACAATAAAATCAGAATGTGGGTCACTGATAATTCAAGTACCAGAGCTATTTGCACTCCGTATAGGTGTAAGTTGCAGTATTTCCGAGTTGGCAGAATAGTCATGCAGAAAGTACTAGGGTGATACTATACAAAAACATGCTCAATGTAACAAAACGAGATTGCAGGAAGCACACACTACTGGAGTACAATATATGTCCCAAAAGCATATCTTACAAAATTTAGAGGTCAAGTAGTTTACTAATAAACACTACGAAATGCAAAATAAGACGCCGGCTACACATTTAAGTGTGCAACCTTTAGCTAGCTCCAGATCTGATCCAGTAATCTGGATGCATCGCTTGTGCTAGCAGATTAAACAGCGAAATTTGGAATTTCAGCATCCAATGTGTGTCACTGCAAAGCGAAAAAGGGAATAAGAATCAGCAAATAAGCCTTTGCTACAGTGGGATGCCAAAAAGAATAAACTGTGACATCAATCAAAAGAGTTCTATATCTGAACTGCATAGTCTGTTAGCAACAAAAGCTCAAATTCAGGGACTTAAAGCTGGCTGGATTAGCAAACTGACATGATTTCGAAAAACAAGTAAACTTAATAAGACTTTATGCTTATGCTTAAATAAGCAAGATATGGCTTGCATGTTTGTGAGAGACAAGTACACAAGGTGCTTAAATGAACAAGAGAATACTAAATCACGAAGCATCATTTTAGAAGTACAGCCTGACCTCCTAATGTGTATTCAGATGATCATGATCTTACTACCTGATAAGAGCAGCAGAGAAATATTCCTAGTACTGACTGATGTATGTTTTGGAAAGGAGAATCAACAACTACTGTTTAAGGCTTTCGTAGACAAGCCATATTTTGGGGAGAATGGGAAGCTGAGGATACTAGTTCTTGCAGTTCAATAACCATAAAAACCATAGATATAGCTATGTTGCTGACAACAGACTGACAGGAGGAAATATTGCAAGAATGTGTACCTGGTGAATTTTAAAACACTACATGGACAAGGATAACAAGATACTTGCCGTTTACTTTTCTCCTCAGGTGGCAATTTTTTGAGAACAGACAAATTTGAGTTTTGAATCTAAATATGCGATGGAGAGCATGTCAATATTCCTGTACTACCGCTTGTTGGTGTAAAGGGATGGAAGAGACCAGGTTCGCTGAAGAATGATTATAGGTTTAAGACAAGGTGACCCCATGCCTTTTCAGGTAAGAAGGGTGTAGAGAAAATAACACAATTAACATAATATAAATATTTTGAAAACAAGAAGATTTTTGGATTTCTCAGTGGGGTTATTAATCATTGATTGGTTTCCCTAGGTGCTACAGTCCAGGTAATGGGAAAAAATGATGTGCCATGTAAATTGGGGAGAAATAGCTCACTTCCATAGATTCTCTGCGCGATACTCTAACAAGAACATTGTGTGCACAACACTGTGCCTCATGTTGACAATTTTAAATGAAAGACCAGAAAGGCACACATAAAAAGCAACCTTCAATGCAAATGTTATATAAGTTCACTACAGTTGGATAATCAGCTAGGACAACAGTTATATGTACATTACATAAAGCATACCTACCACTATATCTTCATGATGGATAAATCCTTTGGCTTCACATGCTTTCAAAGTACTGCAAAATATTTCCATCGTCAATCCCCTTAAAAATTGCTTTCTCAACATAGCATAACATCATGTCACTGCACCATTCACCGCTTATCTCACTGCAAAATTCCAAGTTCCGTGCAGAGAAGGCTCTTTCAGTCTTTGCTGTTGCTACTGGTAGAACCAACAACAACTCAATGAGTCGATAGACCAATGGAAAAGTCAAATGTGCCTCAGTTTTTACCATCATCATAGCGAGAGTCTCAAGATCACAGCAGCTGGAAAATTCAGAGGTACTTCTCACGTGAAGAATGAACATGCGAAGTTGTTCTTTCAAGATTTCACGATCTATTGTAGAGAAATCATGTCTCAGCAAGTCGGAGAAGCAAGCCATGATCGAATTTGGAAAAGGAGTCACTAGGATCGAGGCAAGCTATGCATCTTAATATCTCAACAGATGTTTTACTGAACCGACTATTTATATCAGTAGTAATTGAGTCAATCAAAGCAGTGAAAATCTCAACATGATAATGATGATAACAATTAACAGTTTTTCTCATGCTCAGCGAATAGCCCCTAACTGGCATGTTATCATCCATTCTTGGCACTGGAATAGATACCGCAACACAAAAATTCTTTACTTCTTCAAGTAACTCATCCCACTGGTTCACCCGCAAGTTCTGCAAAACATCTTTCACAGGCTCAATCAAATTCATTGCTCTGACAATGTTTTTACCTTCCTGATCCAAGAGAAATGACAAATCTCCAGTCCAGCTCAACAGCCGCACCATCAAATGCAAGATAAATACAAATTCAAATGTCTCCATTGCATCTATCAAATGTGCTGGTGGTGGCCAAAATTCTCCGTTGTCATTTATAAGATCTGTTGCTGCTCCCGCTTCAAAACGATGAATTCGCTCATCACACGCAGTCTCTAGTGCGTTTAGCACTCCTTCCCACGTTGTAATAAGATGAAGTAAAGTTTTACAGTAGGAGCCCCACTTTGTATGAGCGGGCCAAGCAGCAAGATCACTTTCTTGATGCTTTCCTTTGCCTGGTAGAGTCACAGCTCTCTTCATTTTTTCCACAATCTTTGCATAGTGCTCTTGAAGCAACGCATCTTCTGTCCCACAAGAACCACCCACAGTCTTAACAATTCTGTCCACATGAAAGAAGAAATCTCCAATAGATCTAATGCTCGTTGCAACAGAAACAATGCCCGACTGAAACTGGTTGGCAAAACAGTGTAGATAACGGGCATATGGATTTTCCTTCAAAATTAGTGACTTCAGCTCATCAAATTCTACTGCCATATTTGAGACAACACTGTACCCTACCCCTCTTAGTCTAGAAATAGATAAACCACGCTGAGCCAACAAATTATCCAAAGCTTCTTTCATTGAAGCCGCTGTATCCAGAGTCGTATATTCAATACCAAGTAATCTTTCAATGATCTGACCATGCTTGTTCACAAACCTCACAATTACAGAAATTTTATCCTGCATCAGTTTATCATGAGGCTTGTCAATAAGTACAGAGAAATAACTATCTCCGATCTCAGCAACAATGGTCTGTGCGCACACTTCTGCACAACATCTCACCAAAATTTTCTGTACCTCTAGAGAAGTCAGTTCATCATAGCAAAGGGCATTTTCAATAATCGGCGGGCCAACGGACTTAAAATCGTTCAGGTGCCAGTTCAGCATCTCCACAAAGTTCCCTTTATTTCCAGGATTGCGCCATTCTTCAAGTTCATAAAAGGGAAGACCTTGTGAAAGAAGAAGTCTTGCACAACTTAAACCAGCGGCCATGATTTTACTACGACTTTTGAAATCCTCATAGTATTGCCTTGCAATATTGTGACTACTATTAACTCCACCAACATGCCCATTGAAAGTTTTTAACGCGTTATTCCAGTTGCTAAACCCAGATACAGAGATGGCATGGCTCCCAAATTTATTGGCCCTAGCCTGCTCAAAAGGTAACAATAGAAACAATAGGCTGCATCTTTCTCCACGCTGTATTCCAACCAATCAAACTTCTTGAACCATAGTTTGTTAAAACTCTCTGAACAATTTCCGTGCTGTTTTCTACGAAAACTGTGACTAGCTGGCTGGCATGGACCCATCCGAAGATATTTCCTCCTCACTTGATCCCTAATTCCTACATCGTATTCATCAATTGGTTCTCGGAGCCCCGGGTCAGCAACAATATCATCCAGAGTAAGCAAAGCACAAACATGGGGTTTCTTTCCTGGCTCTGTGATCGTACTCTCGTCAGGTAATAAATTGCCACCAGAACCAACAGGTTTTTTAATGGGTTGAAAGTACATCTTCATTGCTAACACATAACAGTGACATTTCAGTATGATTAACATAAAAACAGCATAAAAACATCACTAGGGAAATTACACGCAAGCATCAACTTACTTGACTAGTCGAGGTGATAGAAGCTCTCAGTTAAAATTTGGTATTGCTCGGGTCAATCACCTGTTACTCTGAAAAAGCAGTAGCTACATTTAGTTCGCAAAATGGGCAAGTAATGCGGGAAATAGACAAATACTCTTTTCTTGGAAAAATACGACAGAATTAGATTTCTAAGGATCAAAAGTACTCAAGAAGAATCACGGAACATGGGTTTCATCCAAGTGGGTGAGGAAAACAATAAAATTTAAACTGAAAAGAAAATCCACTCAAGAATAGGCGGTGGACCTGGACTCCAACAGGAGCACAACTCTGATTTGTGCGGAAATTGTTATGGATGGTACATCAGTTTTCATCCAAGAAGTACATTCTGACAATAGCATTTTGGGTAAAAAAAAACTTGCATCGACTGAACTAGTCTTCACATTTTGGGTGCTAACCTGACGTCCATTTGCTCTTCAAAGTTCAAACTAGGAATCGATCTTTCGCTGGCGGCAGTGAACGGGGGCGATTGAGAGGAGCCGTGAACGTCGCGGAGGAGAGGAGGCGCGACGGCGACGGCGGCGGCGGCGGCAGTTAGGGTTCCTTGCTTGGCTTCCAGAGCTGCTTCCTTCCCTCTAGTTCGCGCCACGGCGAGACACAGGAGAGAAAATAAGGAGCTGAGGAGGTAGGCTCACGAGCGGGCTTATGGGCCAAGATGGGTTGATACTTCATAGGCCGGCATTGAAGTCCATTATGGACCATATTACTCGCTGAAATGGATGAATCCGAAACATGTTTGGATATATCTATTTCCACGATAATTAATATAGATTGGAAGAATAGTTAATAATACATGGTACATAAGTATAAGCTATTTTTAGCCATTACAAAATAAATTCTAAATAAGTGAGCAAATATTTGAGTTCTTCAAACTCTTTATTTTTTCTACAACACATCCTTGTAGTTTCTGAAGCCAGTATACCAAACCATAAAACATGTAAATACCAAAGAATGGTCTCCCATAATTTTAATTTGAGCCGTGATGCCAAATTTGTATGCACACGGCACCCATTAAAATTATCAACCAACATCGATAAGAGTACCAACACTGGTATTTCGGTAAAAAGTAACTGAACAACTTGGTCGATGTCGCTGAGGAGACGAGAGTTAGAATTAGCATCACAGAGAACCATGAAAAACCTCCTCGCGACAACCATAAAAAAAAATCCAAATTCGATATGGTGAAGCAAAACCTGAAGGCCCATACCTAGAGAATTTTAATCTTCTAACATCACCATTGATGCTGGGGAGAAAATCTCGTCATCAAATAAAGGGCCGGAGATCACTTATTATAGACGATACCCTCTACATTGGCGCGGTGATCAAGAGAAATACTACTAGAAAAATCATAACTTAACCTATTAAAATCACTCTTTTTATTAAAAATGCACTCATGGATCGGGTTCCCTGCCCCTTCCGACACCGACAAGGCCGGCTCGAAGAGGAGGAGCCCACCTATGAAGGAGGTGGAGGTGAGAGGCGGTGAATGTGGTTCTTAGGCGGATGTTTCCATGTCATACACCCGTGGATCTGAATACTGTGATGTGTTTTTCTGTTCAACCCAGGTTAGTTTTACTCTGACAACCTTTATACTCTACCTAAATCTATAAAAAAATACTGACCTCACCAAAGGTTTCTTCTGCCGCACTCTTCTAGCGCCAAGTGTTGTCTTCTCCTTTTCCTCACGTCAAGTGTCGTGTTCTGCTTTCAATGGCTTATACGTAGGGTCCAGTGGTGGAGCCATGATTTCAAATCTGTGATGCCAAGTATATGTATTTTTTACTATTTTGTACTCTCTCCGACCCATATTAGTCGACTCCAATTTGTCTAGATTCGGATGTATCTGTCTGACCCATATTAGTTGACTTCAATTTGTCTAGATTCGGATGTATCTAGACAGATACATCCGAATCTAGACAAATTGGAGTGAACTAATATGGGTCGGAGGGAGTAATATATTTTGCATGACTTATACTTGTAGATTAAGGATTAGCCAAAAATTTGTAGGGTCAATTGAAACACAACTATTAATGTGGCTCCAACACTGGTATGGTCTCTATGCCTGCTACTTATCCCAAGAGGAAGCAAAGTGGGAAAGAGGATGTGGGAGAGGGAGAGTACTACATATTTTGCTTTTTTAAGAAAAAAATTAAAATGAAATATTTTTGTAACCGTTGTCCAAATTACGAATCATTTTCACAGTTGCCTTTCCTGTCAACATCTTCAAAGCTAAATTACATGTTTATAAGTTTTGAAATTTGTTCTATCATACTTTCAGAACTAGTAGGGTGTACTTCAAGTACTCTACTTGGACACCTGCCATGCATTTGGAAGTAGGCTCGCGCTGCACTTGGAATTATATCCACATTGCAATGGAAGTAAGCCGTCCTGCACTAGAAAGTATGCATGCGTTGCATTTGGAATTACGTCAGAAAGTATGCATGCGTTGCATTTGGAATTACGTCTACGTTGTAATGGAAGTAAGCCCGCCCTACATTTGTAAGTACGCTTGTGCAACACTTGGAAGCATGCCTGAACGGGACATTCCACATGCAACACGTGTGAGAGCACCCTAGCTACACCAATGGAATTTCCAAAAGGGTGATCTTTTACTAGTGGTACCATTAGGGATATTAAAACTGAGACAAGCATGATCTCTCACATAATCAGTGATTTTAGCCGTCGGACTGTATGTTTGGGTCATCTCCAGCCGTCCATGAACCTCTTTTCCCACTTGGGCCGCTCGTGGGCCGAGTATCCCTTGGGGTCGCTGCTCTGGGGGTAAAATCGGTGCCCTCCCGTTCGATATCAGACGGACGGTCGAGATAGCACATCCTGTGCATCACCAAAATCGCCCACCTCCCCCCACGTCCTGAATCAGCCAATCTTCTGATTCCTCACCTCACCCTCTGTGTCGGCCGCCACCCCTCGTTCCTCCCTCTCTCGATCTAGAACCCATGCCGCTAGCCCAAATAAATTCAACAATGAGATTGCAGTCTTACAGAGATGGTGATCTACGTGAAGCTGGTGACACCAGGCGGTGGCAGGGACGTGCTTCTCCTTGCGTCTTCGTCAGCGACAATCCAGCTTGGAAGGGGCCAGCCCGCCTGTGGACGTTCAGCCTGCACTTCGGCCTCATGGGCCATGGCCATGCCCACACTGTCGCGCTGGGACACCTCAAGGTAGCCGCCGCCGTGAGGCTTGAGCACGACGAGGCCAGCGTTGGAGGACAAGATCAACACCCTTCTGTAGCTTATGGAAGAACACCGTGGATGATGAGAAGGCTAAAAGAAGACCTCTGAGCGCATCGATATCTGTCCCTAGGCGCCCACCACCGCTTTTCCCTCTACCTGTGACGTCTCCGCGCTATGTTGTGGCGTCTGCACTATCTATCCTCACCTCCTCTGCTCCGCTCCACAGGTACGAGTTCACTCCTCTCCTCTCCATGGTGCGTCTAATTTGAGCACCATCATATTAGATTCATTTGATGGTAGATGGCACCTCTAGGCTCTAGCTCCAGTAATTGTTCAGGCTCAGGAAGCTAGCAACGAATCCATAAATCCGTGTGAGAAATCGGTGGATCAACTGTACTTGCTGTGGCCTTTGGAGTAGTTGCAGCATGGAAACACATGAGAGATATGAAGGAGGATATTACCCTAAGTACCGAAACAAAATGTGTGTTGTTGAAGATCACCACCATTGATTAGGATGATCCTTGTAGTTTCATCTGCATTTTGTACTCTGTCCCATTAACATTGCTTGGGTATACTCATATTTTAAGCATCATATTCCATATTATTTTAGGTATGAGTGATGTAATGTGTTCTGCATAGTTTTTTGAATGGGTGAAAATATTTGAACATGTTATTCCTACTTACGAAAAGTTAGTGTACTTGTGAATCCTTAGACGGAACCTGGCGGAGAAGAAGAAAAGGAAAAAGTAGGGCAAGAAATGATGTCGATCATGTATCATGCTTTGCAGCTTGTTTCAGTTAGATTAAATTATTTCTTTGCATTTCTTTATCTCCGATGGATGGAACATTTGTTTGTACTAATTCAGATGGTGAGATTATGGTACACCAATCCAGGAACTGGTGTTGATGCTTCAACAAGTACTGTTGGCAGAATTAGCAAGTATCTTCTTTTTTTTTGCGATAAAGAATTAGCAAGTATCTTAAAGCTGAGACAGATGGCTCTTCTGATGCCATTGGAAATGTCGTTGCAGCAGATGATTCAAGTGAGAAGAGAAAAATGAAGGTTTTGATTTTAGTATTTGAATTTCCCTTTAAAGCTGGCCTCCATAAATTAGCCCTGGTACAATAATCTACTTTCATTAGTCAGAACATCTGTGACATGTTTCTGTGTGCCAACGTGATCTATTTTGAGATACCATACATCACTACTAGATCTGTATTTGGGAGGCAATTTTCTAGCAGTGATAGTTTTACCATGTAGTATTTTGGTGATAACCAGTTCTTCTGAAACTGAAACTTGAAAATAGGATATACTCGGGCTGAAAGCATGGATATATAGCCTACTTTGGCTATCTGTTTTTTCCACTGATTATTTTCAAGAAATAATACAATATTTCTACCATCAAATTTTATTTTTCCTGTATTGCCCACATTCTAATCACACTTTTTACTATTTGATATTCATTGTCACACTCAAGAGACTATCGAGAACCATGTGGGTACCCCTTTTCTACTCCCTCACCTTTGACTTGATTCCCCAAACCATTATGAGTTGATGCCATATAGGTAATTTCACTAATGTTAGTGATTTCTGGATGTCAGAAAGTTTCACTTAATCAACAGACTTGAATTAATGATTTTTAGCATGTCGCTCCAATTGCTTCCAAAGAGTTGTTCGGCTAATGACCAGACTTAATATTGTCTCATCGTGTGATAACAAAAAATGTTGTATCCTGTCTAAATGATCCTTACATGCCTATATCTTTTCTCAATATCTTAAAATATTCAAATAGCTAAACATCTGGCGTTTCTTATGAAGCAATGTAGATTGCTCTCATATGTGAGGAAGATATTGGATCATCAAGACCGACCGGTCCTCTATCGCCAACAGTCTATTGGACATAAGTCATTTCGTTCTATATGTTATTTAGCTTGAGTATTCCATTACTAACAAACTCTATGTCGATTAGTTCATATAAATTTATTTTTTATGGTTTTCAAATAAATAAATTAGTACAAGCAAATTTAAATTTCATTCGGTGCCTACATAAATTTACACAAATATTCCTACCATCCTATTGAAAAAATAAACGGGCGCGGCAACGCGCGCCATCATGATCTAGTTAGTATATTGTTTGCATCATGTTTGGCTAAAACATCTAGCCTAAGCCTAAGCAGCGCCGCCGACCTCGGTACTCTGAGAAAAAATAATACATGTGTGTGAGATCAAAAGGCTAAAATGTGTATTAGAGATGGAGAATGCCAAATGGAAAATCCTCCTCGAGTCACAAAATTAAAACCCCCAGAATGCATGTACACGTACACCCCTCACGCCGGTCTGCACATCTTCTATGGTCACGAAGAAGGGGAGTTTGGAGAGAGTACCCCGGGGAATGGTGACAAAGTACTAACGCGGAGTGGTGGGAGAGATACGAATAGTCGTGAAGCCAACGACTCGTGTTAGGAATGGGAGACACCAGTAAACCAGATATACTTGACCTCTTGATGACCTACAAGTATAGGGGGTGTATCGCAGTATTTTTGAGGGAAGTGAAATTCAATTTATTGATTCGACACAAGGGGAGCCAAAGAATATTTATAAGTCTTAACAACTGAGTTATCAATTCAGCTGCACCTGGAAACAATCTTGCTCACAACAGTTTATCAGTAGCAACAGTTTTATAGTAGGAATAGCAAAGTAATAACAGTAGTAAAGTAAAGACAGTAGTAACAACAGCAGTAAACAGTAGGATTCGAGTGCGGTAGGCATAGGGATGGATGGACGGACGTTGCATGGACAAGACAATTCACATAGCAATCAGAACATAGGGCAATTGCAGATAAATAAGATAAAGCATCCAAGTACTAGATAATCCTAGGCATGTGTTCCATATATAGTCATACATGCTCGCAATTAGAACTTGCACAACATCTTTTGTCCTGCCAGCCCGTTTGCAGCGGGGCCTCAAGGGAACTACTGGCAATTAAGGTGCTCCTTTTAATAGAGCACCAAAGCAAAGCATTAACACTCCGTGAACACATGTGATCCTCACATCAAAGCCATTCCCTCCGGTTATCCCGATTTCTGTCACTTTGGGGCCATTGGTTCCGGACAACAACGTGTGTATACAACTTGCAGATAAGATCATAAACAATACTATCATAATGAATCAATAACATGTTCAGATCTGAAATCATGGCACTCGGGCCCTAGTGACAAGCATTAAGCATAACAAGTCGCAACAAAGTCATAAAGCACTAATAAAAGATACTAGGCACCATGCCCTAACAATCTGATGCCATTACATGAACGATCTCATCCAATCCCTACCATCCCCATAGCCTACAGCGGGAGATTACTCACTCATAGATGGGGGAAACATGGATGGTCGATGGAGAAGCAATGGTGATGACGATGGCGATGATCTCCTCCAATTCCCCGTCCCGGCAGGGTGCCAGAACGGAGTTTCTGGTGCTGTTTCGTGGAATCTGATGGTGACGGCAGAGCGGAACTCCTTCTAGAGAAACGTCGAACCCCTCGGAGTTTTTAGGTCAGAAGGCTTCTTATAGGCGAAGAGGGAGACCGAGGGGTTGCCTAGCGGGCCCACACCACCCCCTGGCGCGGCCTGGCCTGGCCCGCGCCACCAGGTGATGTGGCCACCCCCTGGCTCTTCTCCGTCTCGTATTCTGGCTCCTGGAGTCTTCGGGTGAAATAGGATTTTTGGCATATTTTCCGGGATTTTTCCTGATAGTTGATTTTCTACATAAAAAGTAGACACCAAGGCAATTCTGCTGAAAACAACGTCAGTCCGCATTAGTTGCATCCAAATCACACAAGTTTAGAGGAGAAACAATAGCAAAAGTGTTCGAGAAAGTAGATACGTTTTGGACGTATCAACTCCCCCAAAGCTTAGCTTATTGCTTGTCCTCAAGCAATTCAGTTGAAAACTGAGTGCGATAAAAGAACTTTCACGAACACATTTGCTTCATATGATGTATATATTCTCAGCATGTGATCAACTACTTAGGCAATTCATAATAAAGAGTATGCTACTGAGTCTACTTAATAGTCATTGCAAGCTATGAAGAGATTCCAACTCAAAAATAATAAGTAGCATGAAGCATAAACATAAGCAATATTACAATGCTCATAAAAAGGTATGATAGAGTGGTATCTCGCTTGCCTTTGATTATGAATATCAACGCACCTCTGAAGTTCAAGTGATGACTAGAAGTAAACATATCAAAGATACAAGCATCAAAGTCATAACACAATTAATCAAGTAATGGGACAAACACAAAGAATGACAACTATGCTCTCAAGAAAGTGCTCGGAGAATGTGTGGAGACTCAACAAGAAAAGGTTTTAAATAATTTGAAAGGCTTCCAAATGCTGAAAGTATGGTACTCGTTAGCTTTGAGCTCTCATTGCCCCTATCATAAGCATCTTTAAATGGTTAAGGTTAAAGTGACACAACTAAGAGGATATGCTTGAAAAGTTATAAATCGAAGTCTCATGCCCCTTACTTACGAAGACCGATCCTCATGCTAATCAACTTCAGTCATGAGTAAGCTCTTGTCATTGTAAGTATACACGTATCATAAAGAATCGCCAACGGGGTACCCCTTGCACATAACACAGGAGCTATCCCATAATCAAAATGACAAGGCAAGCAGACAATGAGCATCTCAGCGATCTTTTTATTTACTATGTGCATAGATTTTTATTGAGGATGCTTCATAGAATGCTCATTATGGTTATGCTGCAAGTTTCCACCATGATTAGACATGGCTTAGGCTAGCGGCCCAGGCGTTTCTCTAACATACATACAAACTCTATGATCTTACAAGTCCCACTTTTATTTCACACCACCGGGATCCATAAGCAAAAGAACATGATATCAACGAGGTACTAAGTACCAATGCAATGTTGAAAGCGTTCCCCATGATACATGGTTCTGCTAACTTCAACTTAAAAAGCACAAGCATATACGCAACAAAGAAGGACGCAATGGTTCAGGTTTATTAAATGCAAGAAAATAAAGTGTGCCATCAAGTTCGTGAGAGCTTTACTAACTAACTTTCTCATAACAAGCAAACATTTTATTCGGAAGAAAACAAGGCATAATAAATATGGACGGAAGTAGCAAATGATGATAATGGGTAGGTATGGTGGACACTTTGGGAATATTTGGTTTAGGGAGTTGGAAACTTGAGTAAAACATACTCAGTGTGGGTGAAGGCTAGCAATAGTAAGGGAGCGACCAACGAGAGAGCAAAAACTATCATAATCATGCTTGCAACAAAACAAGACTAATCATGGCATGAAAGTGATTCAAGATCCTCAAGGCAAAATAATTTATCAAGGCTTAACTGATTATTACAGTCATGTGCATGCGTGAGCATGTGCCAAGTCGATTCAAATGAAACATTTAGAGGAGGATACCATGGTGTCATACCAAGTTATGAATAGAATAATGCAAGCAAACATTCATAAGACATGCTACAAACTATTAGCGAGCTGGAGCTAATCATAAGAAAGCAAGAACTAGTAAGCATCCAAAGATAACATACATCTTACACGAACGGACTAAGCATGCCCACAGTGATGAGTATATGTACAAAAATGAAAAAAAATAGAGTTCGTTACCAGCCTCTTACCACACCTCGAGTTGTCATTAATCCTCATTATTGCTCTTCACTTGTGTGGCTTGAATAATATGAAACCAATATCCACTAAGGACTGTTGAACCCTGTAGCCAACTTACAAAAACCAAAGAAGAACGACAAATATTTTTGGTGTTTTTGATTTTTAAAGTAAGAACCAAAAAGGGAAAACAAGCGAAGCAAAATATTTTTGGGTTTTTCTAATAGTTCAAACAAAGCAAAAGGGGATAAGCAAACCAAGGCAAAAAGAAGAAGAAGCAAACCAAAGAGAAACAACAGAAATAATTTTTGGTCTTTTTGTGTTTTAGAAAGCAAAAGCAAAGAAAGAACAAAAACTAAAAAAGAGCGAAACATGAATATACAAAGTACCGACGCAACATGATATGGAGATGAGTGCGATGCCAGCGTACCTTCCCCCAAGTTTAGGCTTTTGGCCTAAGTGGGTATCAATCCATGTATGAATAGGGGTTCCAAGCAGGCGGATCTTGATACGAATGGTCGTAGTTGGGCCCATGGGAAGAAGAAGAAGCTCCCCAATCATACGCAAGCTGCTGATATGAAGACTCTCCCTCATTCGAGGGCTGGACCGAATCATCCGTAATCTCCCTTCTAGTGTCCTGCTCCTGTTGGGAGAGCTCTCCCAAGTACGTGTCAAGCTCCTCCTCAGTGAGGGACCATCCTTCCCTGTTATCAAGGTTAAACAAAACAGGTGCAGGCAAAAGAACAACACGCTCGGTCTTGCTCTTTCTCCAACCAGCTTTGAGAAAGGTTATTTCATAAGATAACTCACTCATACTAGCCCACGAGGAAACAAATTTATGCTATATCATGGAATTAAGATCAAGCCTCTCTATGGGAAACTGTAGGTCTAGATGATGAGGCACTAAACCATGCAATGCTAGTAAACGAGAAGCAACGAGGCCTCCACAAATTCCACCTTTCTCACGGTTAGCAGCAAGATGGAAAACTATCAAAGCCCCTAAGTTGTAAGACCTATCTCATTTAAGCAGAAGAGATAAATGCTAGATCATAAGAAGATAACTTATTGGCAGTTTTTCTAGCAAGAACACACTTGGTAACAAAGTAGGCAAAGTAACGAATGGAGGGAAGATGAATGTTACGGATTTTTCCATTCTCCTTCGAGAAGCTGCTCCCTTGGCAAATTTCTGCGTATAAATCCATGAGTGGTTCAGGTCGCTCCTTAATCCTTCTACATGATCCCCATTGAGGTACCTTAATAGCTGCACAAAAATCATCAAAAGAAAGGTCAACAACAATATTGTAAATTTTGTAATGGACCATGGGGTTAGGCAAAGAGTGACTAAATCAGAAATCCTGCACCATAGACATGGTTAGCTTTACAAATTGACAGGGTTCATCTTCCAAAAAGTGCTCTAACCCTGCATTAGAAACCAAAGTGCGGAAGTCTTGGAGAATTCCTATAGTTCTCATGAACTCAAAACATGGGTAAATGGAGGGAAAAACTTCCTCCTCCCGGTGGACCTTCATGATCTCAGGCACCCATAGTTCATGTTGGTTTAGGTGGTGCTCACTCATCTTCTATTATGAAATTTAAACACCTATTAAACAAGTGATTGCAAAGTAAATATAATGAAGGATTCTACTCATAGGGACTTGTAAGAGGCCTAAACATGCACCAAAACTATATCTCTAAGAATCAAACAAGCTTAGAAGCTCTCATAACTAGTCACCTACAACAGCAAAATACTCAATATATAATCCACTAAACTCAAATCTACTTGGACAAGGAGAGGAGTCACATACCAGGGAACAAATGCTCCAAATTTCAGCAAGAAAGATGGGCTGAGCAAGGAGATCGAAAAAATCGAGAGCAAGCACAGCAAGAACGTGATTTTGAGCAATGAACTAGATCTTACTCGGGAGAGAGAAGAAAGTGGCAGGTGAGAGAGTTAGTGGGGGGTTAGGGGTGGCCCACACCAGGGCATGGCGCCACCCAGGGCAGGCCGCGCCACCAGGTGGTGTGCCTGCCTGGTGGGTCCCCCTGGTACCTCCCAGGCACTCCTTTCCCTTTTTTTCACGTAAAAATTTAATATGGATTTTCTGGAATTTTTTGAGACACTTTATTTTTGGGAAATTTTCAGGAATAGAAGAATGATTTTCTGGCAGACAGATTTTTTTGGAAAAATATGCAAGGACAAAAGAAAGCTAGAACTACAGAAGTTCTAAGACACTCTAACATGCAAGCAACTAACAACAAAGAAAACTAAACGAAAGCAAAAACTAAAATGGATAGAATAAAAGTAAACGGTAGTGAAAACATTGTTTTGTTCAATGAAATCCTTTTGTTAATAAGGTTGATCAGGTCTTGCTACCAAAACAATTCCATATGATACAAAACTTTGTATTCCATTAATGATTATGTTACCTCAACCTTGATAGCAATGGTCCCAATCATACTAGTTTCAAATTTTTCTCTTGGTATGGGACAATATATTTCTCCAACTTGAATGCCCTCAACATGTTCAATTGAATTCAAACCATAAGTTCTTTCAACCTTCTTGGGGAAATAAATAGTATGTTCCTTGTCATTCACATTGAAAGTTGCCTTTCCTTGATTACAATTAATAGCAGCTCTTGCAGTATTAAGAAAAGGTCTCCCAAGAATAATAGACATATTATCATCTTCAGGAATTTCAAGCACAACAAAATCAGTTAATATCAAGCAATTATGAGCCACTTGAACATGTACATCCTCACATATACCAACAGGAATTGTGGTATATTTATCAGCCATTTGGAAAGATATATCAGTTGGTATTAATTTTTCCAGTTGAAGCCTCTTATAGAGAGAGAAAGGCATAACACTAACTCCAGCTCCCAAATCACACAAAGCAGTTCTAACATAACTATTCTTAATAGAGCAAGGGATAGTTGGAATACCAGGGTCTCCAAGTTTCTTAGGAACCTTACCATTAAAGGAATAATTAGCAAGCAAAGTAGAAATTTCTTCATTAGGGATCTTCCTTTTATTCGAGACAATATCCTTCATATACTTTGAGTAAGGAGGCAATTTGATAACATCAGTCAAAGGAATTTGCAGGAATAAAGGTTTCATCCACTCACAAAACTTATTATAATGTTCATCCTCCTTTGACTTGTGTTTCTTATCAGGGAAAGGCATAGGTTTTTGGACCCAAGGTTCTCTTTCACTACCATGTTTCTTAGCCATAAAATCTTCTTTAGTGTATTTGGTATTCTTAGTGTGGTTTTTAGGTTCTTCTTCAACTTTTTCTTCATTAGGAACTTCATTTTCTTCATTACCACTTTCAGTTTTAGCATCAGAAATAGATATACTATTAGGATCTATAGCAGGTTCAGAGGGTTCTACAACAGTTTTATGCTTCTTTTTCCTTTTCTTACGAGCAGAACCACTATTTTCATCTTGTTGAGAATCCTGCTCAATTCTTTTGGGATGCCCCTCAGGATATAGAGGATCCTGGGTAGAAACACCACTTCTAGTTCTAATTTCATAAGCATGTTTTTCTTTAGCAGCATTAACTAGCAAGTCGTTTTGCACTTTAACAAGTTGATCTATTTGAGTTTGAACCATTTGAAAGTGTTTAACAATCATTTTAACATCATTAGAGGTTCTTTCCACAATATCTTTCAACTCAACAATAGCTCTAGTGTTTTCCATTAGATGATTTTTCACCCTTTTATTAAAGTTATCTTGCTTAACAATAAAAATATCGAATTCTTCTAAGCATTGATTAGGAGGTTTAGAGTAAGGGATATCACCTTCATCAAAGTGTTAGAGAGAGTGTACCTCAATAGTGGATGAGTAGGAAATAGGCTTACATAATTCTTCAATAGGAGGTAAATTCTTGACATCTGCAGCTTTAATTCACTTCTCCTTAAGACATTTCTTAGCTTCCTTCATCACTTCATCATTTAATTCAATAACTCCCTTCTTCTTTGATATTGGAATAGGCACCGGAATAGTAGGCTCAGGTACAATTACTTCAGGTATAGCTTGTTTAGAAGGAGTCCAATCTTCATAATTCTTACTTATTTTAGCCATTAATTCCCTAGCTTTCTTAGGAGTCCTATTCCTGAAAACACAATCAGCACAACTATCTAGGTATGTCCTAGATTCTTCAATTAGTCCATTATAAAATATATCAAGAAGCTCATTATTAGGTAATGGACTTCCAGCCTGTGCATGAATCAAAGCACAAAACCTTGCCCAAGATTTAGGCAATACCTCTTTTTCTCCCTGTTTAAAATAAAAAAGTTCCTGCAAAATAGCATGTCTAGCACTAGGAGGAAAATATTTCTGCAGGAAAGTACTAATCAAGCACTCAGGGCTATCAATAGATCTAGGAGGTAAATTACTAAACCAAGTTCTAGCTTCTCCTTTCAGTGAAAAGGGGAAAATCTTAGCAACAAAGTAAGTACGCATCTTAATATCATCAGAAAACAAGCCACTCATGGTAGAAAGTTCATTCATATGTGCTACCGCACTTCCATTCTTAGTCCCACAAAAATGTTCTTTCTCGACAATAGCTATGTAAGATAGATCGAGAAAGAAATCATAATCTTCATCTATAATGTTTATGGGAGAAGCAGCAAACTTAGCAACATGAGACAATTTGGGTCTAATAGTACGCCTCTCAGGGAGACTCTTAGCATTGCTCCTATCATGGGTGTTTTTACATTCTTTAATAAATTCATCGGTCATCTCAACATAACCATCTTCAATATCATAACTTTCACTAGACTCAGGTGAAGTAACAGGTGTGGTAGTATCTTCATTAGGAGTTTCAGTATTTCCAGCTATAGTTCTAGCAATCGTAGCATCTAGGGAAGGACCTAATGAACCACTCTTATCAAGCACAGTAGAAGCAGCATCATAAGCATCAAAAGTTTCAGATTCAGCAGTAGTAGCATTGTGTGTAGAATGTGTATGTGGTGGTGTAACGAGTTATAACAGATGGTGAATCGAGAGCAGCAGAGGTGTTCAGAACCGTACCTCTTCTTGTAGTGGATGGTAAAATAGGAAACTGGCCATCACGAGACTTACCCATGATGGATGGATAGCAGCAAACAATAGAGAATCCAAGTGAACTTGATAAATAAAGCTATGCTCCCCGGCAACGACGCCAGAAAATAGTCTTGATGACCCACAAGTATAGGGGGTGTATCGCAGTATTTTCGAGGGAAGTGAAACCCAATTTATTGATTCAACACAAGGGGAGCCAAAGAATATTTATAAGCCTTAACAACTGAGTTGTCTATTTAGCTGCACCTGGAAACAATCTTGCTCACAGCAGTTTATCAGTAGCAACAGTTTTGTAGTAGGAATAGCAAAGTAACAGCAGTAGTGAAGTAAAGACAGTAGTAACATCAGCAGTAAATAGTAGGATTCGAGTGCGGTAGGCATAGGGATGGATGGACGGGCGTTGCATGGACAAGACAATTCACATAGGAATCAGAACATAGGGCAATTGCAGATAAATAAGATAAAGCATCCAAGTACTAGATAATCCTAGGCACGTGTTCCATATATAGTCATACGTGCTCACAATGAGAATTGCACAACATCTTTTGTCCCGCCAGCCCGCTTGCAGCGAGGCCTCAAGGGAACTACTGAAAATTAAGGTGCTCCTTTTAATAGAGCACCGGAGCAAAGCATTAACACTCCGTGAACACATGTGATCCTCACATCAAAGCCATTCCCTCCGGTTATCCCGATTTCTGTCACTTTGGGGCCATTGGTTCCGGATAACAACGTGTGTATACAACTTGCAGATAAGACCATAAACAATACTATCATAATGAATCAATAACATGTTCAGATCTGAAATCATGGCACTCGGGCCCTAGTGACAAGCATTAAGCATAACAAGTCGCAACAAAGTCATAAAGCACTAATAAAAGATACTAGGCACCATGCCCTAACAATCTGATGCCATTACATGAACGATCTCATCCAATCCCTACCATCCCCATAGCCTACAGCGGGGGATTACTCAGTCATAGATGGGGGAAACATGGATGGTCGATGGAGAAGCAATGGTGATGATGATGGCGATGATCTCCTCCAATTCCCCATCCTGGCAGGGTGCCAGAACGGAGTTTCTGGTGCTGTTTCGTGGAATTTGGTGGTGGCGGCGGAGTGGAACTCCTTCTGGAAAAACGTCAAAACCCCCAGAGTTTTTAGGTCAGAAGGCTTCTTATAGGCGAAGAGGGAGACCGAGGGAGTGCCTGGGGGCCCACACCACCCGCTGGCACGGCCTGGCCTAGCCCGCGCCACCAGGTGGTGTGGCCACCCCTGGCTCTTCTCCGTCTCGTATTCTGGCTCCTGGAGTCTTCGGGTGAAATAGGATTTTTGGCATATTTTCCGGGATTTTTCCTGATAGTTGATTTTCTGCATAAAAAGTAGACACCAAGGCAATTCTGCTGAAAACAACGTCAGTCCGTGTTAGTTGAATCCAAATCACACAAGTTTAGAGGAGAAACAATAGCAAAAGTGTTCGAGAAAGTAGATACATTTTGGACGTATCACCTCTCCCCCACTAGACCCACCAAAAATGCCGCATGGGATCCACGACACATTTATATACCATTGTTTATCTTCCTTGACATTAACTTTTGCTAATCTTGCTTCATAGCTACCCTGTCACATTTTAGTGACGCAACCCACCGCGGGAAGTTCTCTTGCTTCATCTTCACCACACGCCGAGAGAAGTCAATTCATCGGGGAAAAAGTTTTTGCCACACTCATGGTAAGCGACTTTGTCTGATAAGCGCCCCGAAGGTGGTATGTTGTTATAGTGTAATAAGATCAGAACTAAGAGCCGATTCATTTGAGATGGGGAATTTAAGGCAGGGAGCTCATCGAAAAACCTTCCTCGATTGGCTTGGTATGGATTCACCGGTCACAAACCCATTTAACGTCGTTTGGCAAAGGTGTATCAGGAGGGTATTTGAGAGTATTTTTCTAAGAGGATTGGGTGAAAACATTCTTGTCACCCAAAACACTTTTTCACACCACAATACTCTTCATCATAAATACTCTCCATTGCTTTATCTGTTTGGTAGGAAGGGATTATTCATAGCCACAAATTCACAGCAATGCCAAGGATAATCATAGTAAATTGAATAAAAACATTCCCACAAGTGTCCACCTCCGTTGTTAGACCTACTACAGATCAACACTTAAACATACCATATAATATTTGATCCATTTATACATCACAATTATGTCTTTTCATCACATTATCGTCATAGGTCTAGATAAACATATTGCACAGAGGTTTCTAGTGATGCTTGGTGCTATGAAGATGGTTCAGAAAGAACCAAGGGTATGGTACACTATCTTTAGTGTTGAGGGCAAACCTCCAAGGTGGCCCGATCTTTCACGAATCCCACTCAAATCAAGGATGGAGTGCGGGGAGAGGATGGAAGGATGAACACGACAAACTCACGCACGAAGAACACGATGAACACACACACGCAAAACCACGATACACACCAATAGCTCACGCCGGCGGTCACCGGTTCAGTGCAATCCCTAGGATCAGCGTCGGGCGGAGGACTCTCTCTCGAACCGGCACGACGAGATGGGAGACTCGGTGAGATCTTGATGTCTAGGCAAAGGGACTCCGATACCTAGGCCTTGTACAACGCGGAGGCACGATGCAAACTCCAACGAGGTTTGGGATATTTGGTGCTCCTTTGTCAAAGGAGCATGAGGCAAAAACTAGATAGATCCACAAGGAGTTTCCACTAATTCCAAATATCAGGCCTAGGGTTTACAATAGAGGTGGGGGGCTATATATAGGCCAGCCACAAGTTTAGGGGTACTTTAGGCATAAAAAGGTAAAAACTGGGCGAAATAGGAATATTCTCGGGCATCAAACCCAGGTAGGCGATCGGGAGGCGATTCCGGCATAAGTACGGTGGTGCCAGAATCTGCGCCGGAATTTCCGGCCGAAATCGGAATGGCTCACAAAAGCCCCTTTCGGCCATCATCGGAAGGTTTCGGCGTGCGTCGGTATTTCCGGTCGCTGGTCCGGTCCACCGGAGCATGCGCCGGAAATTCCGGCGGGAATTCTGGTCCGCCGACCCTGGCGCCGGTTTGGTCCGCGACTCCGTCTTGTGATGGCTTGGTTGCTTCCTTTGGCACTTCTTCATGGGCTTCGTACCTGATGATGCATAAGGTATTGGCATGAAGTAGCAAGCCATCCAAGGATGTATCTAAGTCATATGAGACAAGGAGCGAATTCACCTTAGCTTGAAGGAGCTTGGCTCAGGCACGGGTCATCGGTCCACTTGGGGGACTTGGTGGTGTAGATGTAGGAGCGTCCGTAGGACGGGCTGCATCAGCTCCCCCCCTTGGGAAAGAGTCGTCCTTGACTCTTCATGGTTGTCATCTTGAACATCTCCATGGTAGGGTGAGAGATCTTTGACGTTGAACGTACTGCTTGCGAGGTACTTGGACGCCGGTATGTCGATGATGTAGGCATTGTTGTTGATTCTCTTGAGGACCTTGAAGGGACCATCTCCTTTTGGCTTTAGCTTGGAGTCGTGTTCCTTGGGGAAGCGGTCTTTGCTTAGGTGTATCCACACAAGATCACCTTCTTGAAAGATCATCGCCTTCTTGTCCTTGTTTAACCTTGAAGCTTGGCGAAGGACTTGTTGCTCGATAGTAGCTCTTGTTTCTTGATGAAGCTTCTTCATTGCTTGTGCGCACTTCTCAACGTCCATGTTTGTGCGCTCATGGAGAGGAAGTGGTAGGATGTCGAGTGCGGTGAGGGGCTCAAAACCAAAGACGATCATGAATGGACTCATATTGGTTGTTGAGTGCTTGGCACGGTTGTAGGCAAACTCAGCGTGTGGAATGCATTCCTCCCAATCCTTCAAGTTCTTGATCAACACACGTAGAAGAGTTCCGAGGATTCGGTTGACAACTTCGGTTTGGCCATCGGTTTTGGGGACGCGATGCGGATGAAAAGAGTAACTTGACGCCGAGCTTGTCCATGAGGGTCTTCCATAAGTAGCTCATGAATTTGACGTCGCAGTCGGAGACGATTGTTCTTGGCACCCCATGAAGATGGACGATTTCCCTGAAAAACAGATTTGCAACATGTGAAGCATTGTCGGTCTTATGGCACGGTATGAAGTGTGCGATTTTGGAAAAGCGATCCACAACAACAAATATAGAATCATGACCATGCTTAGATCTAGGCAATCCTAACACAAAATCCATGCTAATGTCAGACCAAGTTGTATGAGGAATAGGCAACGACATATAAAGACCATAGGGGTTAGCTTGCGACTTAGCTTGAGCACATATCGTGCATCGTTGAACGTAGCGCTCCACGTCACGCTTCATCTTGGGCCAAAAGTAGTGATTGGAGAGCATGTCCAATGTCTTGTCACGGCCAAAGTGACCCATGAGGCCTCCACCATGAGATTCTTGGAGAAGCAAAAGTTGAAGTGACGACTTCGGAATGCATAGCTTGTTTTGTTTAAATAGAAATCCCTTATGCAAATACAAATCATCAACTCCTTTGTCATTGGAGCACTTTGCGAAAATTGGTTGAAAGAACGGGTCGGAAGAATACAAAGATTTTATTTCCTCAAGACCCAACACGCTGATTTCGAGTCTCGTAAGAGCTGTGTGTTTGCGAGACAAAGCGTCCGCAACTAGATTATCTATGCCCTTCTTATACTTGACAATGTATGGAAAAGACTCCATGAACTCAACCCACTTAGCATGTCTCTTAGTCAAGTTGGCTTGCCCTTTGAGGTATTTCAACGACTCATGGTCGGAATGTATGATAAATTCTTTGGGCCATAGGTAGTGTTGCCAAACTTGAAGAACACGAACTAAAGAAAAAAGCTCTTTGTCATAAATCGGATAGTTAAGGCGAGCACCATCAAGTTTCTCGCTATGGTAGGCTATAGGACGTCCGTTTTGCATAAGGACTCCACCAATGCCAATACCACTAGCATCACACTCTATCTCAAAAGTTTTTGTGAAATCCGGTAACGCAAGGAGAGGTGCTTCGGTGAGCCTCTTTTTGAGTTCATTGAAAGCTTTTTGTTGTGCTTTGCCCCACACGAAGGTGACATTCTGTATGGTCAATTCATTGAGGGGACAAGCAATGGTCGAAAAGTCTTTCACAAAGCGACGATAGAAACCGGCCAACCCATGAAAACTTTGGAGTTCATTCACATTTGTTAGGATGGGCCAATCTCGTATGTCCTTTACCTTGGAAACATCAACTTCAATTCCTTTCGAAGAAACGAGAAATCCAAGAAAAATCAACTTGTCTTTAGCAAAAGTGCACTTGGGAAGATTAGCATAAAGCTTTTCATGTCAAAGGATTTGCAAAACTTCCTTGACATGTGTTATATGGTCCTCAAGTGATTTGCTATAAACAAGAATATCATCGAAATAAACAACAACACTTTTTCCAATGAGAGAGCATAAGATGTGATTCATAAGGCGCATGAAGGTGGATGGGGCATTAGATAAGCCAAAGGGCATAACCAACCATTCATAGAGACCAAGTTTGGTCTTGAAGGCGGTTTTCCACTCATCACCTTCAGCCATGCGTATTTGATGGTAACCACTATGAAGATCAATTTTCGAAAAAATAGTGGCTCCACACAACTCATCAAGCATGTCATCGAGATGTGGTATGGGATGTCGATAACGCACGGTGATAGCATTGATTGGATGGAAGTCCATGCATAATCGTAACGTATCATCCGTCTTTGGAACAAGAATCACGGGTACGACACTTGGACTAGTGCTAACTTGGATCAAACCTTTGGAGACGAGTTGGTTGATTTGACGTTCAATTTCCTTTATCTCTTCCGGGTTCGTGCGGTAAGCGGCGCGGTTTGGAAGTGGTGTGCCAGGGATGAGGTTAATGCGATGTTCGATGCTGCGAAGAGGAGGTAGTCCATGTGGAAGCTCTTCGAGGAATACATCCTTGAATTCCTGCAAAACAATCATCAAAGATGGAGGAACATTGGTTAATTCATTAGTAGGTGTGCTAGTCCCTTGCAAAGGAGGACATAGTGCAAGATGGATGGGTTGTTCCGAACATCTCTCATCTCACTTTTGGTGGCAAGGAGAACACTCTTATTTTTTCCACTCGAGTTTGGCTTGTGGCTCTCACTCACTATGAGGTGGTTCTCTCTCTCACCGCTCTTCTCACAAAGAGGTGTTGGGCTTTGCGCCCTCGCTAAAGCCTTTGCATTGTCCGCAATTATTTGGCTAGGAGTCATCGGTTGCAAAACACATGTCTTGTTTAGCCATTTGAAGGTGTATACATTGGTGCGACCATCATGTAGAGCAGCCTTGTCGAATTGCCATGGTCAACCAAGAAACATGTGGCAAACTGTCATAGGAACCACATCACACTCCACCGTGTCTTTGTAAGGACCAATGGTGAAGGAGACCGATACGGTATGCTTGATCTTCACGGACCCTTGGTCACTTAGCCATTGCACGTGGTAGGGGTGCTTGTGCGGATAAAGGGTGAGGTTGATCTTCTCTCACAACTCGGTGCTAGCAAGGTTGTGGCAACTCCCTCCATCAATGATCACCTTGATAGATTTGCCATTGATGTTGGCTCGTGTTTGGAAGATATTGGAGCGTTGGTCTTCATGCTCTTGTGCTTGAGTGGTCAAGATCCTTGTGACGACAAGTGATGAACTTGCGTCATTGATACGTCCATTTTGCATCACTATTCTATATCATAATTTACTGTTATTCATTGATATATTTCATATTAAGAGATAATACTTATGTAATTTCACTTGTTTTTGCATGGTTCATGACTTTTGTAGCATGGACCGCTGCAGTCAGGATTCTGATGTAAAAGGTGTTGTTTGGAGGCAAAATTCGTGAAGATCAGAAAATCTGGGAAAATATACGGAAAATCCTATTTTTCCAGAAGACGAAGGAAGCCAGAAGAGGAGGCAGAGATGGGCCACAGGAGCCCACACCACCCCTGGCGCGGGCCAGCCTAGGCCACGCCACCAGGTGGTGTGGCCGCCCTAGTCCACCCCTGGCTCTCCCCTCTGGCGTATATTATCCTCCCAAAACCCTAATACTCGCGGAGTGACCACAGAAAGATTCTACCGCCTCTACGGGGCGGAAAACACCGAGAGAGAAAGATCTCTCTGTCAGACAGAATTCTGCCAGGGAAATTCCTTCCCAGAGAGGGGAGATCGTCGCCATCAACACCACCATCAAGCTCGACTTCATCAGGATCATCATCATCATCATCACCACCATCATCATCATCAGCATCACCCTCATCACCATCTCCATATTGCTGTAACAATTGGGTTGAATCTTGCATAGTTCTTAGGGGAAACTTTTGTGTTGATTACTATTTGTAGTTGATGCTATTGAGTGAACCATTGAATTATTGTTTATGTTCAGATTGTTATACATCATTATTCCATCTCTAATCATGATCCATATGATGTCTTGTGAGTAGTTCGTTTTGTTCTTGAGGACATGGGAGAAGTCATGTTGTTAGTAGTGGAGTTGTGTTGAGAAAGATTCAATGGTTTGATATTTAAGTTTTGGTGTACTTCTTCTAGTGGTGTCATGTGAACGTCGACTACATGACACTTCACCTATATGGGCCTAGGGGAATGCATTGTGTATTTGGCTACTAATCGTAGGGGTTGCCGGAGTGACAGAAACCTGAACCCCCGTTAGGAAACCATTGCACAAGGGACGTAAGGGTCTTAGAGTTTAAAACTGTGGTTAGGTTTCTAAATAATTACTTTGTTATACTTACAGATATTTGCAAGGGGTATAATCACAAGTATGTATTAGTCCTAGGAAGTTCGGTACATTAGCACAGGTTCACCCACACAACACTTAGCAAACTAAAGAAGATTAATCAACTATATGAAGCGAAAGCACTTGACAGTCTTCCCATGTGTCCTCGAGAACGTTTGGTCATCTTAAGTAATACAACCGGCTTGTCCTTTGCTAAATAAAGGATTGGGCCACTTGCTGCATTTATTCTTATTGTCTTTTATTTACTCGCACTTTATTTACTTGCCTTATCAAAACCCCCTAAAAATCCGTTTGCTAAGTATTTGCAGAGAATTCCTGATCCATACCACTAGCCAGCACCTTCTGCTCCTCGTTGGGTTCGACACTCTTACTTATCGAAAATACTACGATACACCCCCTATACTTGTGGGTCATCAAGACTATTTTCTGGCGCCGTTGCCAGGGAGTGAAGCGCTATTGGAGAGTGGAACTGGTAAAGGAAACTTCTACTGTGAGTATTGTTTATTGCTGTTAGTTGCTTTACTTTCATTATGGATAATTCACTGAGTTTCTTATTTGGTAATGCTACTACCACTGCTAAGGTAGTAGATAAACCACCACCTGCTGATAATGATACTTTTAAAATACCTACAAGAATTATTGATCGTGTTATGGATAACTACTATGTTGGGGATGGAACTGTCCATCCTGGTGATCATTTGCTCTTTATACATGAATTATGCGGGTTGTTCAAGTGTGCAGGTATTACCACAGATCAAGTTAAGAAGAAGTTATTCTCATTATCACTAAAAGGAAGAGCTGAAGAATGGTATAAGCCGCGGAAGAATGGTTAAGCTCTTGAATGGGAGGAAATAGTGCTTCTCTTTTATTGAAAGTTTTATCCTCCTAGTGAGATTCATAAAGATCGGAATCAAATATACAACTTTTGGCCTCTTGATGGAGAGAGTACAACTCAAGATTGAGGGAGATTGAAGTTATTAATGCTCAAATGTCCCATTCATGAGCTCCCCAATAATATCATTATCAATAACTTTTATGCAAGTTCCCTCTACATGACAAAGATTTATTGGATGCTTCTTGTGCTGGATCATTCACTCGCATGGAAGAAGAAGCTAAATGGGATATTCTGGACTGTATTCAAGACAATGCTGAAGCTTGGGAGAGTGACAAAGGTAGAAAGTCAGGTATAAATTATGATTATGAATGCATTGAATCTTTTATGGGAACTGATGACTTTCAAAATATTAAAAATGCTTATGGTTTAGACTCTCAAGCTATTGCTTCTTATTTTAAGGCTTTTGCTTCCTACATTGAAGTGCCTAAAAAGAAGTGAATAAGTATCATGAACCTTATAAAGATGTTGCTAAGAGTGTTCCTGCAAGAAATACTGAAGTTTATACTGCTAATCATGTTTTACCTGAACCTTATATTGAGAAAATGCCTTTCCCAGTTAAGATAAAGGAACATTCTATGATAGCTAGTATGGTTAGTGAAAGTATAAGTAAAGCTGTTGAAACTTGATAAACAAATGGATGATGAACCTATAATAGCAAATGTGAAAGACTTTGTTACTAAATATGTAGAAGAGGGACACACTATCCTTTGTAAGGATACCTCTAATATTGTCTCACAAAGTAGTGTTATGAGAGCTAGTATTCCTGTGTTTTCTGTTAGAATAAGTGATCATTGTTACGATGGTCCTTGTGATAGTTATATTGTTAAGTTTATGCATGATACTTAAAGCTACTATGAGAGAGGGAAAAGTGTTCTTATGTATCTCAATAATATCAAGTTTCCTTGTTTTATGCTGAAAGTTTTTATGTTGCACCTCTTTTGCCTTCCTTTGCTAGTAGTCTCTGGTTTCAACAACTTGTTTGTTTACAAATTTCCCTTGCATAGGAAGTGGGTTAGACTTAAACATGTGTATTTTTGCTTCTTAATGCTCCCTTTTACTTCAATTCATATTCCTACGTCAGCATCTTCAAAATTATCATGCCCATCTTAATGGCAATAAAGAAAGAGCTTTTTGGGAGACAACCCAATTTATTTTTTCTTTCAGTTTGTTTTTTGTTTATTTGAGTCTTGGAAGTTACTACTTCGGTAATAACCTCTCCTTATCCTTTTTGTTTGGTTTTTGTGTCAAGATCAACCTCTAATGAGAGAGAAGTAAGATTTGGGGAAGTTGCTGTCCCGAAACAGATTTTTGTGCTTCACCGTAAAAATTCGTGAGAGATCTCTGTCTGTCGGATTGAGCTGTAATTTTTTTGTAATTCTGCCCCAGGTTGTTATTTAACTTTCGTTAGTTTTGAACTTTTTGATTTGAGCAACAGAAGATTTTCGAAAAAAATTATCTTTACCTGCTGGTCTGTTTTGACAGATTTTGCCACTTTTGTATTTGCTTCTTTATTCGATTTCCTTTTTGAATTATTTTTGGGTTTTCAGAGGGAGTTTCTACAGTATCTTATGTTTTTATGGTTTTCAGTTGAAAGTGGACTCAAAAGGTTTTATCACTTCACTTATACTAATGTTGCTAATAAGAACTGTGTGAAGTTTTGTGTGAAAGAAATTTCCAGGTAGTGGAGATAATGGTGTAGTAAGGAAGTGAACGGTTTCATGAATCAAGCAATAAGTGTATGAAGATGAAAATATTGATGTTATTCAAGTGGTGACTCCGGAAGAATCTACTAGATACCAAATTGAGAGACCTGTAGAGTCCGTTTTCAAATAGGTAACAGTTCTGGTAAGAAAAAGTTCTGCGAAAATACTATCCAACTATATTTTTGCAGTTTTTAGTTAATAAGGAAAGCTACGAAGTGAAAGAGGGATAGAAACGGAGCCAGGATGGCTCACACCACCCTGTGGCACGGGCCCACCCCTGGCCGCGCCACCAGGTGGTGTGGCCACCACGGACTCCGTCTCCGACCTATTTTCTCCTAGTACCTTCCTTTTGTTATGAAACTTCGTAATATATAATCCCCCGGATACCTCGAGGTTCGTATATCGTGTTCTCGTCATGTTTTTGTTTTGGTCTGTTTTGTTCAGATGTCGTTCAGGGGTTCAACTTCAAAGGATTACGAGCTGCGACGCCATCGCGAGCTCCATCACAATCTTGAGCACAAAGGCATGGATCGGAACGGCAAGGAGGAAGTAAAGGGCATGACAACAGGCATGAAGGGGCTGATACCTCCGACTCTAGATCTCAGTTCTTGCCCTGCAGCAGTGGAAGCTCTACGTGTCACTCATGAGTTCTGCGACAAGTACCGAGTCTTGAGGAGGAAGGTGGATATGCTTCAAGAGGAGAATAACAGGCTTCACAAGATGCTGGAAGATTTCCTCAAGCCAACTGAGAAGATACCACCACCACTGAAGGAGTAATTCATCATCAGGTTTGGCAACCCCTTGGTTTGTTCCAAGCTTGGGGGAGTGCCGCGGTATCACATCACTATCTTCTATCTTTTTTACCTTTTTAGTAGAGTCATATCATGAATAGAGAAGTTATCATGTAGGATGGTTTGCATTATGGAAGTGTCCCCTCTCTCGTTAGATATGTATCCCTTGGTGTGAGTTGCCGTTATGGAATATTAATGAGAAGTTCTATCATTTACTCTTTTGCATACCTTATATTAGTTTTCAATTCGTGGTTATATGATTGATCTTGTTGTTAGTATTGGTATCACTTTGGGATCATCGAGTTAATCTAGTTGGTTTTGGAAAACTTGGCTCAGTCAGTAGCAACACTATTTTTGAGAGTTGGAAACCGGGCAAAAACGCCTGACTCCACGGAGAACGTCCAAACTAGCGCAGCACGTGCGCGCGACGCTAAAAACTGGCCAATACGTTGAAGAAACATGGACCGAGCGCCAAAACGTGGAAACCGGGCAAGAACGCCCGACTCCACGGAAAACCTCCAAACTAGCGCAGCACGTGCGCGCGACGCTGAAAACTGGCCAATACGTTGAAGAAACATGGACGGAACAGCAAAACGTGAAAACCGGGCAAAAACGCCCGACTCCACGGAAAACGTCCAAACTAGCGCAGCACGTGCGCGCGACGCTAAAAACTGGCCAATACGTTGAACAAACATGGCCAATACGCCAAAACGTGAAAACCGGGCAAAAACGCCCGACTCCACGGAATACTCTAAAGAAATATAATTTCATCATCTTTCTTTCTTGATTTTCTCATAAGTTTAGTATTCTCTAGTTAAGATCTTTTGTGCTTCCAAGGAAGATTGCATGTTTGTCTTTATCACTTGTATGTTTGTTTGTTCCCTTTAACTCTTATACTTGCTACCCAGCCTTGCTAGCCAAAAACCTGTACTGTGAGGGAATTCTTCTCGTGCATCCAATCCTTAAACCAAAACCTATGCCATTTGTGTCCACCATACCTACCTATTAGCATTATTGCTATTCCAGGTAAATTCTTGTTTTTATCTACCTTCCAAATTAAACTTGTTATGTGAAAATTAGTGACTAAAGCTCTCATGAACTTGATGGCACACTTTGTTTTCTTGCACTTAATAAACTTGAACCATTGGGTCCTTTGTTGCATATATGCTTGCGCTTTATAAGTTGAAGTTAGCAGAACCATGTATCATGGGGAATGCTTTCAACATTTCACTGGTACTTTGTACCTAGTTGATATCATGATTCTTTTGCCTATGGATCCCGACGGTGTGAAATAAAAGGGGAGCTTGTAAGATCATGGAGTTTATATGTGTGTTAGAGAAAGCCTGGGCCGCTAGCCTAAGCCATGCCTAATCATGGTGGAAACTTGCAGCATAACTATAGTGAGCATTCTATGAAGCATCTTCAATAAAAACCTATGCAAATAGCAAATAAAAGGATCGCTGAGATGCTCATTGTCTGCTTGCCTTGTCATTTTGATTATGGGATAGCTCCTGTATCTTGTGCAAGGGGTACCCCGTTGGCGGTTCTCTATGATACATATGTATTTACAATGACAAGAGCTTACTTGTGACTGAAGTTGAGTAGCATGAGGTTCGGTACTCGTAAGTAAGGGGCATGAGATTTCAACTTATAACTTGTCAATCATATCCTCTTAGTTGTGTCACTTTAACCTTAATCACCTAAACATGCCTATGATAGGGGTAATGAGAGCTGAAAGCTAATAAGTACCATAATTTTTGGGAGCTCTTTATGAAACTTGAAATCCCTACTTCCCTCTGCGAAGGGCCTTTCTTTTATTTTTTTAGTTGAGTCAGTAAACCTATTCCTCTCTATCTCAGCAAGTATTTTGAGTTGTTGTGTTTCATTCATTCATATGATGATTTATTCAATCATGTTTCTTTTGTTCCTTGTTTTGCACATTGCTCTTATCTTGGTGTTTATTACTTTGAAAGCTATCATTGAAAATTAGTTATTTGTGAACTCCAGCAATTTAGCAACTATTCTTCGACCAAGAGCTAAGTTTGCCATTAGCAACTATGATTTACTTTATGTATCTTTATTGTGTTTCCTTTACCTATTGCAAGTTGAGTTATATAATAGTGAGTTGTCTTCTACTATGATCTATGTATTGATGAATGTGATGCTTCTTATCCGTATTCTTTTATCAACTCTTCACTCCATAAACCTGAGGTCATGTTTATTGAGCTCAGTTTCACTTGGGGACAAGCGAAGTCTAAGCTTGGGGGGAGTTGATACATCCATTTTGCATCACTATTCTATATCATAATTTACTGTTATTCATTGATATATTTCATATTAAGAGATGATACTTATGTAATTTCACTTGTTTTTGCATGGTTGATGACTTTTGGAGCATGGACCGCTGCAGTCAGGATTCTGATGTAAAAGGTGCTGTTTAGAGGCAAAATTCACGAAGATCAGAAAATCCGGGAAAATATAAGGAAAATCCTATTTTTTCCATAAAACGAAGGAAGCCAGAAGAGGAGGTAGAGATGGGCCACAGGGGGCCCACACCACCCCCTGGCGTGGGCCAGCCTAGGCCGCGCCACCAGGTGGTGTGGCCGCCCTGGTCCACCCCTAGCTCTCCCCTCTGGCGTATATTATCCTCCCAAAACCTGAATACTCGAGGAGCGACCACAGAAAGATTCCGCCGCCTCTGTGGGGCAGAAAACACCGAGAGAGAAAGATCTCTCCAGCAGATAGAATTCTGCCGGGGAAATTCCTTCCCGGAGAGGGGAGATCATCGCCATCAACACCACCATCAAGCTAGACTTCATCAGGATCATCATCATTATCATCACCACCATCATCATCATCAGCACCCTCATCACCATCTCCATATTGCTGTAACAATTGGGTTGAATCTTGCATAGTTCTTAGGGGAAGCTTTCCCGGTGTTGATTACTCTTTGTAGTTGATGCTATTGAGTGAACCATTGAATTATTGTTTATGTTCAGATTGTTATACATCATTATTCCATCTCTGATCATGATCCATATGATGTCTTGTGAGTAGTTCATTTTGTTCTTGAGGACATGGGAGAAGTCATGTTGTTAGTAGTGGAGTTGTGTTGAGAAAGATTCAATGGTTTGATATTTAAGTTGTGGTGTACTTCTTCTAGTGGTGTCATGTGAACATCGACTACATGACACTTCACCTATATGGGCCTAGGGGAATGCATTGTGTATTTGGCTACTAATCGTAGGGGTTGCTGGAGTGACAGAAACCTGAACCCCCGTTAGGAAACCATTGCACAAGGGACGTAAGGGTCTTAGAGTTTAAAGTTGTGGTTAGGTTTCTACCTTAATTACTTTCTTGTACTTACGAATGTTTGCAAGGGGTATAATCACAAGTATGTATTAGTCCTAGGAAGGTCGGTACATTAGCACAGGTTCACCCACACAACACTTAGCAAACTAAAGAAGATTAATCGACTATATGAAGCGAAAGCACTTGACAGTCTTCCCATGTGTCCTCGAGAACGTTTGGTCATCTTAAGTAATACAACCGACTTGTACTTTGCTGAATAAAGGATTGGGCCACTTGCTGCATTTATTCCTATTGTCTTTTATTTACTCGCACTTTATTTACTTGCCTTATCAAAAACCTCTAAAAATCCGTTTGCTAAGTATTTGCAGAGAATTCCTGATCCATACCACTAGCCAGCACCTTCTGCTCCTCGTTGGGTTCGACACTCTTACTTATCAAAAATACTGCGATACACCCCCTATACTTGTGGGTCATCAGTCATGTTCACACATGAGGAGTTCTTGATCATCTTCCACTCGTTGCCTTGCCATTGCTTCCTTGACACGGGCATCAAATTCATCTTCACTCAAGTACTCTTCATCGCCATTGTCATGGATGAACAATACCTTCTTGTTTCCACATTCGGCTGACTTGTGTCCTTTGCCTCCACACTTGTAGCATTCACCGTTGAAAGGTATATCAATCTTTGTTTGTTTGCCACTTGGGGGCAGTTTTCCTTGAGGAAGTGTGGGCTTGAAGGAAGGCTTGGAGGTACTTGAGGAGCTTCCATTGAAGGTTATTGGCGTAGCGGTTGAAGCTTTCTTGTAGGTGAAGTACTTCTTGGGCTTGTTGTACTGGATGTCCTCTTGCACTTGACGTTCGGCCTTTGTTGCTATGTGCACAAGCTCAACCATGGTGTTGTATGTTTGGAACTCGACGATGCGCTTGATTGGGTTGTTCAACCCAATAAGGAAATGTGCCATAGTTTGCTCAGTGCGCTCATAAATGTTGTAGCGAATCAAGTTGAGTTCCATTTCCTTGAAGTACTCTTCCACGGTCTTTGTCCCTTGACGAAGCGCTTGAAGGTTGTTGAAGAGATCACGCGTGTAGTGCGCAGGGACGAACCGGGATCTCATGTGAGCCTTCATGTCATGCCAAGTTGTGATTGGCGGTTCTTGTCTTGCGTCACGAGCAACTTGAACTTGTTCCCACCAAAGGTTGGCGTAATCATCAAACTCAAGCGAAGCCATGGCAACCATCTTCTCGTTGCTATAATTGTGCATGCGGAAGATCTTGTCGACTTTGAGTGCCCATGAGAGGTATTCTTCGGGGTCATTGGATCCGGTAAACTTCGGCATTGTGAACTTAAGCTTGCCGAAAGTTTCTTCATCATTGCGGTCATTGTGACGAGCTTGTTGACCTTGTTGATGATCTTGTGGTTGATGCGGTGGCACTTGGTTCTCGCGACCTTGGTGAGGAGCTTGCTCTTGATGTTGTTGTTATGGAGCTTGCCCTTTCTCTTGGCGCGGTTGTTGATGATGTTGGGGCACTTGGGCCTCATGAGGGTGTTGAGGATGTGGAGCCTCATGACGCGGTTGATGATGAAGAAGAGGCTCGTTCCTCGGTTGGTGATTTTTATTAGGCACATGGGCCTCACGGCGAAGATCATGGTGTTGAGCCTCTTGACGTGGTGGGCGTCGCTCAACTTGTACCACTTGACGCTCCATGTTTTGGTGTGGTGGAGGAGGCGCCTCGTGATGACCATGGTGTCGTTGTTGATGTTCATGACGATGATGACGAGGAGGAGGATCTTGGAGAGCTTCACGTTGAGAATGAGCTTGATTCTCCAAATTGGATTCATCACTTGTTGTGTCAAGTATGTGTCGGGGTCGATGGTGGTAGATTTGCAGTTGCACTTGCGGTTCTTCTTGTGGTTGCTCATGTTGGATCAATAGTGCCCTTGCGTGATGATGGTGTGCTTCTTGCCTTGCTCGTGGCCTTGAAGAGAAATCACCATCATAGCTTGACGTTGCGGCATGCCGTGGGGAAGGTACATAGTTCGAAGAACTTCCATCTTCAACCACAGGGGCCTCATTGTGTCTTGGAGCACTTGTACAAAGATCTTGTTGGAGAGGAACATGACGACACGAAGAACTTGAAGAGCTTGATGCACGTGAGCATGGCCTTGCCATTCCGTCGATGAGGCGGCGACAGAGTGTTGGAGCGCTTCATTTTGATGGCCAAAGTTGTGATGCATTGCGTGCATTTGTCGTTCGAGGCCATCGAAGCAGTTGTCGATGTTCTTGAACTCGGCTTGCGTCTCGACAAATTGTTCATCTTGTCGCGTCTCAAGGGATTGGCAGTGTTCACGAAACTCTTGTCGGACAATGAAGTGACTTGCGCGTGTCATGTACGGTCCTTGTTCTTCTTCTTGGTAAGGTGGTTGGCTCGACTCACCGTGCCTATCCATCATGCAAAACACACAAGTATTGTATATGGGAGTGGGATATGGTGGTGTTAGCCTTGTTCCTCACCTGGGGATTGCACCGAACTAGAAACCACAAGTGAGAGCTATAAGCGTGCAAAGTCGAATCGCAAAGAAAACTCACACTAAAGAAAGAACTAACTCTCAAAAGCTGTGGGTGGAAGGTTAGGGTTGTGGAAAACCAAACGAAACGATCCAAAGAAAAGGTTATTGTCAAACGTGGTAGAGAACCAAAGATCAAAAGCAAATAGGAGGCGATCTACAAAACACTAGGATACACACACTTGGAGACGGATGTGGTTAGCACGACTATGAAAATGAGCACAAAAGGTCCTAACGAAGACAACGCTCGGTGTCGTGCCAGCGCAAGGAGAGACCACAACTCATTCGCCAAAAGAGAAATAAGCAACGAATTTGTGCACTTGCCTCGGTCGTGCTCCTTTTCTCTCTTTGCTTACAAGCTTGAGACTCTCTTTGTATTGGGAGACGATGTATCTTTCTATTTTTCTTTTGATTTTGATTTTTCTCCTTTTTAATTCTTTTTCTCCCTTTCTATACTACTATGTTAACTCTTGTATTTGCTCTCACACTCTCACTTTCCAAGGACAAGTGCACAATTCTTAGGCAAACACAAAATGAGTTGCTCTCATAGGATAGATACACACAAAGAAGAAGGGTTAACAAGGTAAAGCAAGTTATACCTTCGGTATTGATGTCTTGCTTCCGGTGTTGGAGATGATGTTCGGGGTCGATGAGCACGGTATGTGGATATTGTTGTGGAAGCTTGAAGTTATTTGGGCGACACGCACACGAAACACGAACAACACAAGAGGAAAACAGGCAAAAATGCGTGAAACAGGGTTTTCGATGGCCAAACCGGCGGCGCCGAGCCTGGCGCCAGAAATTCCGGTCACGATTCCGATTCGCCGGATTGTGCGCCAAACATTCCGGCGGCTGGGCCGGTCCGCCGAGCCTGGTGCCGGTTTGAGTTTGTGACGAACTCCCAAAAGTCAAATCGGTCAAAATTTTCGGAAATTTGTCCAAATTGGGCTGGGAAAAGGATATAGGAAGGTAGATTGGTACCCAAAGCAATAGATCTGTGGAACAAAACCACGAAAAATGCACCAAATCAAGAGATCGATCCGAAGGCAAATTTGGGGCTCTTTTTTTGGGGGGGGGGGATTTTCAAAATTTTGGTGCATAGAAGAAAAAATTGTGGGGGAATTCGTGAGCAACGAAGCTCTTGATACCAATATGTTGAGGGCAAACCTCCAAGGTGGCCCGATCTTTCACGAATGCCACTCAAATCGAGGATGGAGTGCGGGGAGAGGAGGGAAGGATGAACACGATGAACTCATGCACGAAGAACATGATGAACACACACACACACAAAACCACAATACACACCAATAGCTCACGCCAGCGGAGCACTCTCTTGAACCAGCACGGTGAGATGGGAGACTTAGTGAGATCTTGATGTCTAGGCAAAGGGACTCCAATGCCTAGGCCTTGTACAACGCGGAGGCACGATGCAAACTCCAACGAGGTTTGGGATATTTGGTGCTCCTTTGTCAAAGGATCATGAGGCGAGAACTAGATAGATCCACAAGGGGTTTCCACTAATTCCAAATATCATGCCTAGGGTTTACAATAGAGGTGGGGGGCTATATATAGGCCAGCCACAAGTTCAGGGGTACTTTAGGTATAAAAAGGTAAAAACTAGGCGAAATAGGAATATTCTTGGGCATCAAACCCAGGTAGGCGTTCGGGAGGCGATTTCGGCAATAAGTCCGATGGTGCCGGAATCTGCGCCGGAAATTCTGGTCGAAACTGGAATGGCTCACAGAAGCCACTTTCGTTCATCGCCGGAAGGTTTCGGCGTGCGCCGGTATTTCTGGTCGCTGGTCCGGTTTGCCGGAGCGTGCACCAGAAATTCTGGCGGGAATTCTGGTCCGCCGACCCTGGCGCCGGTTTGGTCCGTGACTCCGTCTTGCGATGGCTTGGCTGCTTCCTTTGGCGCTTCTTCATGGGCTTCATACCTGATGATGCATAAGGTATTGGTATGAAGTAACAAGCCATCCAAGGATGTATCGAAGTCACATGAGACAAGGAGCAAATTCACCTTAGCTTGAAGGACCTTGGCTCGGGCACGGGTCATCGGTCCACTTGGGGGACTTAGTGGTGTAGATGTAGGAGCATCCGTAGGATGGGCTGCATCATTTAGTTTTTCCTTCACTATCATATACTCCACCATCTCACAATATCTTTAGTATGTTATCTTATAGATCAATCATACAATATAGTACGTGCAACAACTAGGCCATTCAAAAGAAAAATAAAGTTACAACACGGGTCACTGATAATTCAAACACCAATTCTGTTTACGCTCTTTGCATGTGTAAGTCGCAGTATTTTCAACCTGGCAGAATGTCCATGCAGAAAGTAGAGAAATACTCCTCGATTAAAAATGTAAGGCATGTAAGTTTTGCCAAAGTCAAAAAATTCTAAGTTTAACCAAATATATAGAACAAAATATCAACATCTATAATATTGAATAAAAATACACTATGCAAAAATATTTCATGATATTCATTGGTATTGGAGATTTTAATGTTTGATTTATATACTTGGCAAAAATTAGAAAACATTGACTTCTGAAAATTATACGCAGAGGGAATACTATATACTATACAAAACATGCTCAATGTAACATAAAGAGGTGGAGTAAGCACACTAGCACAATACATGTCCCAAAAGCATTTTGTATAGAGTGATGTAAAAAAAGCATTTTGTACAGGGTTAGTTTTAGAAGTCTCTCCATGAGCAATGAGAAGGTAGCAAAATGCTAGTAATACTAAAGAACTTCAGGAAATGCACAATATGGTGTTGATAACACATAGTGTGCAACTGTTAGCTAACTTCAGATACATCTGATTACCTGGATGCATCATTTCTCCTAGCAGATCAACCAGCCAAATCCAGAACTTGAGCATCCAAGTGTGTCACTACAAAAAAAAGGAACAATAATTAGCACTTGGGTGCATGCTTACCATGACAAAATTATATATTTGTTCTTTAATAGGGACAAATGAGGAACATTGTGTTTAAGTCAACAAATAAGCCATCTACTCTCGTGGATGCCAAAAGAACAGTAAGAATATCAACAAAAAGAGGCCCATGTATCAACTGCATAGTCTATCAGCAACAAAAGCTCAAATTTAGGGCCTTAAAGCTAGCTAGACTAGCAAACTGACATAGTTTGTAAGAGCTGGGTAAGCGAAAGGATATCAGATGAAAGCATGGGAGCTTCAGAGCATGCCAATTGCCCTAATGAGACAAAGTAGTAAAACTGTCTATGCTTGATTAAGAGACATGGCTTGCAAGTTTATCAGATACATGTGCACATGACAGTTCCTATAGATAAGAGAGTAAGCTACATCATGAAGCTTCTTGGTGCCGATTAATGTATGTTTTGGAAAGAACGGTCGCTAATTAAACATATGTTTTAAGGCTTTGGCCAAAGAGAAGTGGCAAATGATAGACATGCCCTATTTTTGGGGGAAAAGGTAACTAGAGGATACTGATGAGTGCATATTTGCATCATGTTTTACATTATTATTTTGCATTGTAGATGTACGATCTTGGTGTTTTATGGTGCTCGCGTGCACATTTTATGTCTATTTTCACCAGGATCGGGACAGATGATGGATCCAATGGATACAATTCTTGGAGCAGTTGTACTGTGGAGAAAAGGAGTAAAAAACTACGTAAATCGCTTATTTGGGAAATATTAATAATATCAGAAGAAACCAGAAGCGAACAAGGGAGGCAGAAGGTTCAATGACCAACTATACGGTGGGAGCAACTTTTCCAGCCATATAGCTCCGGCCGTATAGTTGGCGCCGCCTCCGCCTTGTAAAATAGTGCGGTGACCCAACATACCACTGCATGATATAGTCGTTGACATAACACCAATGAAACACCGTTCACTAGTATTACATCCCTCAGAGTGGTACAACTGAAACACAGCAGGTCCAAGACACGACTATAGATTACAACTCGACTCTTTACAAAAGATCCAGAGAACACTCTAGGTTAAAGAGAGAGAAAGAGCTTCTTACAAGGAAGAACCAGAAGTAATAACTTAGAGCTATCCAACAACTAAGACTAGCATTTAAACTATTTGGCCTGCCATTGTTGTTATTGCAATGCTCTACAGAAGTAGGTTTCATGGCTAGAGAATCTACTCCTATCTACTTAAGAACTTTGTCTTCACTTCGGTTGTTGTATATGTTAACTTCATTGACTTTCTTGAAGAACTTGAGTTGCCGATGATGTTTTCTTGAGCAGAAATTGATGTTGATGTCGTATTCAATGGCTTAAAACCTAGCAAGGGTTAAGAAGGTACAGTTGAGTACGAGCGTACTAAGCAAGTTCACTAAAAAAGAGTGTATGATGCACTATCTCTACAGCCACAGACCAGAGGTCGTAGGCAATGCAGGTTTTCATAAACATTTCTTCAAAGGTTGCTTTTATTCTGAAAACTGTGTCTGACAGCCTTCACAGGTTGACCAGAACCTTCGTGGGGTTCCTTTCCTGCCGTGTTCGTAGCTCCTTCCTAGAACAGGGTGTAACATGTCCCAATTTTTACACTCTGCAGAGGTGCATCACTTTTCCAACAAGAGACCTTAAGCTTTGTTGCACAGCCGGGAGTATGTCCCCGTTCAAACTTCCATGGTTTGAAGCCCAACCTAAGATCCAAGCCAATCACTGCCCCCTTCGCGACCCTGTAAGAAGACACGATCCTTTGTGAAATGGATCATATGGGCACCTAGAGGGGGGGTGAATAGGTGCTACACCAATTTTTAATACTTTTTCAATTTTAGGCTTAACACAAAGTGAAAATTCTCTAGATAAACTATTAGGTGGAATTTCCCTATATGCAAACCTATCTACTAGCGAGTAACAAGCGAGTGGAAGAGGAACGAGTAAACCGAAGTGAAGCACGCGAAGACACAGGATTTGTTTGACCGCAGTTCCTTCCTTGTTAAGGGAAGTACGTCTGCGTTGGAGGGGTGGGCGGTACTAAGACCACCATGCCACAAAAGGCCTCACCCTGTTCTCCGATGGATCTCGCCACAAAAGGCCTGATCCACCTTTCCACTATAGGTACCCTTTGAGGCGGGCACCGGCGCCTTTACACAACTAGCGGGGCAACAACTCCACAGCAACTTGGAGGCTCCCGAAATGACAACAAGCTGCCACAAGAACAAAGTTATCAAATACAATAAACAAGATCTAGGTATTGACAAGAATACTAGATCAGGGATTTATCCAAATGAATGGAGAGGAGTTGAAGCACTTGATTCTTGATGATGATGATGAGCTTCTCCTCCTTCAATTCCCCCAAAGATCAAGACCTTCGGGTGGTTGAAGTGGGAGATCGAGAATGAGAGCTCTTGCACAATGTCTGGACAATTTCGAATGAATCAAGTGTTCTGAACCTTGGGGAAGAAATGGTATTTATGACCCCTTCAAAAACCAGCCGTTGAACACTTTGGGGGCCGGATTATCCGGCCCAAGTGATGGCCAGATTATCTGGCCTGGGGAAAACACCGCCCCGGACTCGGAATATCCGGCAGATAATCCGCCCCCTATCTGAGCATCGCGCCGAGCTTGCCCTTGATCAACTTCTGGGGGCCGGATTATCCGGTCCTATGCAAGGGCCGGATTATCTGGCCTGGGGAGGAAAAACCGCCCCAGTTTGGATTTTCCGGGAGAAAATCCGACCGGATACCGAGCGACGCGCCTTGGATCCTTTTGCTCAAAAACTGGGGGCCGGATTATCCGGCCTGACAGCCGGATTATCCGGCCTGGGGAGGAAAAACCGCCCCAGTTCGGATTTTCTGGGAGAAAATCCGTCTGGATACCGAGCGACGCGCCTTGGCTCTCTTTGAGCAATGAGGTAGACCGGATTATCTGGCCCTTGGTGGGGCGGATTATCCGGCCCCCCTCAAAGCTTCCTGCACACTTAGCACACATGAATAATTTCCATAGTATTGTTATCTAACACGCAAAACATAGGAAAACATGAAATGTTCTTTTAATCTCCCCCTTTTTGGTGTTAGATGACAATACTAGGATTTGCAGGAGAAAGTCACAAGACAAACAGTGATAACTATGAAAGAGACTCCCCCTCAATGTGTGCATAATAGAGTTTTGCATTGGAATACAAATGCACACAAATAGGTGAATCTATTCCATGGACAAATGAGCAATAAAAACATACCACCGAGGTAGAGAGTAGGTATCCTTGACATAAGTCACAATTATTACCGGATAACCAATATGAGCGCGCCTTCCGTGATAAACCTCCAGCAATAGTATATGAAAAGATAGATCCATAAGCATAATCCATGATATGGAATCCATAGGCATAATCCAGACAACCACATAAAGTCTCGAACAACCACAAATCACAAATTTAAAGTTCAACGCTAAATGGGCATAAGCAAGAAAATGACGAATAGAAAAGTGCAAGTGCTTATGCCCGACCCATGCAAATCCACGGACATCCTAATAGAACTACTTCTCCCCCTTTGGCATCGAGACACCAAAAAGGGAGAAGAGCGATGCTAGCGCCCCATGGGATCACTCGTAGTCCTCGTCCTCTTCTTCATTCTCTTCCTCATCCTCATCTTCAAGCTCCTCAGTGTGACCTTCCTCATCTTCATCATCAGCAGCAGGCGCAGAGGGGAACAAGTGAAGCTCCAGCTCACCATAGTTCAACCCGGAGGAAGAGTTCCACCGAGCAAACGGAGTGGGAGGTGTAGGAGCCGGAGGAGCACCCGAAGCGCCAGACACGTGGTGGAGAATGAGCTGCTGGGAGTGAGCCAACTCATGGCGCTGCTTGTATGCCTTGTACTGACCCTTGCGCGTGTCCACGCCCATGCAGAGAATGTTACGCTGAAACCAGTTCAGCTGCTTGATCTCACGGGCAACGGGAGGCATAGGGGGCCTGCGAGCATCCCTCATGAGACCCTCAAGAGCAGAGGAGGGGTGAGAGGTCTTCCGAACCTTGGTGTAGATCTCCTTGGCCTTGTGCACCGAGTCGATGTGGAACTCCTCAGCAGGAAGCAGGTGACGAATGAGCAGCATAATGTAGGGTGCATAGGGAATGGACAGACGGTTGAACATAGCATCACACAGCTCATGGTAAATGAAGTCCATGACATCCAGCCTGTACTGCACTGACTCGTCCTCGCAGGAGGCAACCTCATGAGAAAATTGAAGTAGCTGAACAAGGTGACCACGGATGCTGTCATTGTTGCCCCCACTCGGAGTAATGGAGTCATGGAAGAGACTCACCAAGGCAGCATAGATGGAGTCACTGATGCTTCTCCAAAGCATCAACAAGTACCAGTGGGTGCATAGGCCTAATGTTCAGCCTGGCATAAATGTCTTCATAGATCCCCTTCTGTTCTGCACACCAAAAACGAGTATCCCCCAGCTCATCATCACGAGGCAGCTCAGCAAACAAGTCACGGTGACGGATGGCGGAATGGGAGACCGCATCCAAAGTCCTGTAGTTGATCTTGGGCTCCTTGCCCTTCCTCTTGGACACCCCCTTCCTAGTCCTCTTTGCTTGTTTAGCCATGCGCTTCTCTTCGTTCCTCCTTCTCCTCAACTCAACTTCGTCCACTAAGTTACCCTGTCCGTCGTCCCGAAAGTATTTGGCGCGAGGACGGCGCTTGTAGGTCTTGGGAATACCGGAACCACCTGTGAGGAGAATAAGGGCGATAGCAAGGGGATAAGCATACACACAAGTCCAGGAGAGAGCATGGAAAAAGTAGTCAAAAAGTTCATAGGACAAAACTACTCAATGCATATTCCATAGTGAAACTGAACCAGAATCGAATCTGTCAGGCCGGATTATCTGGCCTGGCCAGGGGCGGATAATCCGGCCCTGGCAGAAATTTTCGATTTCACCTAGATTGAATGCAAAAAAGTAGATCGGGCCTAGAAACTGCAAGACTACGATTTCTATGCGAAAATACATCCTTCTAGACAATGTTCCACCCAACAAGTAACACATCTAGCCAAAGATGGGGAGAGAGGGAGTTACCCTCACTCATTGGAGGAAGAACGCGGAGGAGAAGGTACCCGGAGGCACGGAGAAGAAGATCCGGGGAGGCCCAGAAAATCCGGTGGCCGGAGAGGCTCCGGGGAGGGTGGGAGGCGGCAGGCGGCGGCTGAGGAGGAGGAGAGGGCTGGGGGAGAAGTGCTACTCGTTATGAGCCCTTCCCCCGGAGCCCTGCCCTTTAAGATGAAATCCGCCAGGGCCGGATTATCCGGCCTAAAATCTAGGATTCTGTTATACATAGAACCAGGCCCGCGCATCCCCTAACAACACCCCCACAAGGTGTACAAGGGACTTGTGTGCTAGAATAGATGGCTTAGGGGTAGGGAAAGGCTTAGGATTAAGAGAGCCAAACTGAGATGGTACTAGACACTCAAACTTGCAAAATCCAAATCAAATAAAAGCCAAGATTGAGTGTGATTCCCATAAGAACATGAGAGAGCAAATAACATCCAAAAAGATCCAATTCTCTTCAAGGGAGAGGGCGGTGGCCGAAGCCACCTTGTTGGAGTGTATGGTGTGACACCGCGAAGATATACCTTGGGTTCACGACCAATACTCATCAATAAGCTCACATATCACAACATGATATTAAGAGAAATGATTTATCTTGCTATTGGCATTATGGGGGGAGGGTTAGCCCAATGAGTTAGGACCACACTCCCCCTATATCCATGCCCACACCTAGACCAAAAGAAGGATGGAGATGTACGAGAGTGCATGGGTAATCAAGACAAGCTCCTGGAATCAATGATATTTAGCTCATTCCTCAAATAGCAGAATCTTGCTTCATCAAGTGGCTTTGTAAAAATATCCACAAGTTGGTTCTTCGTGCTCACAAAGGATAGATCAATATCGCCGCGAGCAACATGTTCTCGAATAAAATGATTCCAAATCTCAATATGCTTCGTCCTTGTGTGCTGAACAGGATTGTACGCAATTTTGATTGCACTTTCATTATCACATAAAAGAGGCACTTTGTCACAATTGACACCGTATTCCTTTAAAGTTTGCCTCATCCACAATAGTTGAGTAGAAGCGTTGGCAGCAGCAACATATTCAGCTTTGGTGGTGGAGAGAGATATACAATTCTGCTTTTTAGAGGACCAACATACAAGAGATCTTCCCAAGAATTGACAAGCTCCAGAAGTGGATTGTCCTTATCACCAGCCCAATTTGAGTCAGTATAACCACATAAAGAGAAATTGGAGCCCTTGGGATACCATAGACCAAAGTTAGGGGAATGAACCAAATATCGAAAGATCCTCTTGATCGCCACTAAGTGGCTTTCTTTAGGATCTGCTTGATACCTTGCACACACTCCCACACTCAACACAATATCGGGTCTAGATGCGCAGAGGTAAAGAAGAGAGCCGATCATGGACCGGTATACCTTTTGGTCCACATCTTTAGGTTAAGTTCAAGATGACATTTTGTTTGCATCGGAGTGGCGACACCATTTAGATCCGTCATCTTGAATCTCTTGAGCATGTCTTGGATGTACTTTTCTTGATTAATAAAGGTTCCTTCTCTAAGTTGCTTGATCTCGAATCCAAGAAAGAACCGTAATTCCCCCATCATAGACATCTCAAACCTGTCAGTCATAAGCTTTGAAAATTCATCATTAAAAGCTTTATTAGTAGAACCAAAGATGATATCGTCTACATATAGTTGGCATACGAAGAGCTCCCCCTTAACCTTCTTAGTAAAAATAGTGGGATCGATTTGCCCAACTTCGAAGCCACGATCTAACAAAAGCTCTTTAAGGTGCTCATACCATGCACATGGGGCTTGTTTAAGGCCATAGAGTGCCTGTCACATCCCAAAATTTTCCAAATTTTGAAATGTGAAAATTTTAAACAAAAAGAAGAACCAAGTTCTTTGAAATTCAGAAGGAACAAAAACTTTTGGAACATTTAATATAATACCTCCAAAACCCAAGCCAAACAAAATGATTTTTGTTTGTGAATTGGTGTGCATGTTTTAAAAATCCCAAATCATGAAGCATGCATGAGCATCTTGACTTGGTTGCATTTTACAAACCTAAGAGAAGTGAAAAATATCTCAAACCCTAAAACTCTAATTATTTGTTAACACTAAGAACAACACAATACTTTGGATATACTTCATATTTATATTACACAAAGAACTCCTATGAGAGATAAAAAGATAAAGGGCAAAATAATAAAACAATAGAAATTGGTTTCATCCAATTTGGAGCCATGGATAAAAAGATATGAATTATTTTGGGAATATATTTAATAAAGGCAATATTAACTATTAAAACCAAAGTGAATAAATTTGGTTAGAAAAAAAACTTGGAAAGTAAATGTGTTCCATAATACCCTAAAAACCTAATTTGAGTTTTACAAATTTTTAGAAATTTGTTTGATTCAAATTGGATCTTTAAATCAAAAGATATTTAAGAAAACAGAAAAAGAAAAAGAAAAGCTGTAGAAAAAAAACATAGCAACAGCTCGGCCCAAACTCCCAGCCCAACAACCATCCCACCCGGCTCTCCCCTCTCCCCCTCCTTTCCTTACCGCGCCACTGCCCACCCCCTCTCACTGACACCACGACCCCACTCCACGTCACCCCTCCACCTCATCGTCTTCCCCGGCGATGACAGACCTCTCTCCTCCTCTGCCGTTTCTAAATCGAATCAAATTCGTGCATTTGCGCAATTAATTCTCCACTCCGAGCCCTGCCTCTTAACCGCCACTCCCTCCTCTCCGTTTCCCCTCAAGCCCCACAACCCCGGAGCCACTAGGCTGCTCGGAATCGAGCTCGAACCGCCACGGCCACCGACGAGCTTCGGCAAAGATTTCGGTGAACCCAGGCCGCCCGGCGCCCTCCCCTTTGTCCCATCTATTTCACCATGCCCTAGCACACCTACTGACCAAGCCACGTGTTTTCATTTGCCCCAGATCGATGACACGGACCAAGTCCGGCGAGCTCCTCTCCCGCCGCCGTCTCTCGCTTGTTCCGGTGAAGGTAGGGTTCCCGCCGCCCTAGTTTGGTCACCGCAAGATTCTACACGACCAGACACACCTCACTGACCCCTTTGTTGGCTGGTTTGAGCCCCAGGTCGTCATCTCCGTCTCGAGTCCGTGACCTCCGCCGTCGGTAGCAACTCCGGCGAGGAATACCGAGCGAAGCAGAGCACCCCTCCCTCCACCACAACCACCATCGAGATCACCGAGACCACCGCAACCCTCGGTAAGATCGCTGCTTCCCCTACCCCTCTAGAACCACCGGAGCGCCACCCACCCGACGCACCGCCGCCGCGCACCGTCGCCAGCACCACCAGTCTGTGGTCGACACGCTGAGCGTCGTCCGATCCATTACCAGCGGTTGAGATTAGATCACTAATCGAACGGGTACTAGTCGATCTGATCCGCTCGTTATCACTTAAAATCCAACGGCCCGCAGCAGTCGATCCGCCCGAACCGGTACCGGCCAATAAGAACACGCCACGTCGCCTAGGCTATTTGTTTAAATTAGAAAATAGACAGAATAAATCTTAAAATTAGAAATTCAATAACTTTTGATCCACAAATCAGAAAAATACAAATTTGGTGTCCATGGATTCAGAAAAATGAGAGCTTCACTGCTGAGGCCTTATTTCACCCTTTAGCTTCTGTAAAATAGAAGTTTTAGGCAGAACCTTTTTAGGAGTATTTTACCCATAAAAGTTGTTTTGTAAATTATTTTTGGGTGAATCTTTTTGCTATGGATTGCAAATTGAACCCTCTGTCCAGTGAGACCAAAATATAGATTTGGTTGGCTATCCCTAATAGCATGGAAATTATTTAGTGAGTCTAGCCTTTCCAAATTATAGAAATTATTGCTAATTGTTACAATTGCACAAATGGTTGCATTTGTAATCTTGCAATTGTAAAATGTTCAGAAAACACTTAGTAGTGTTCAAAACCTTTGTTATAACAAATTGTGCAATAAAATTGCCATCTTGCATACTTGCATATTTTGCATGATTTTTGTATTGCCATTAGTGTTGACTTTGTGCATGTTTTGTCTTGTTTGTTTTGTTTGATAGATTGTGTGGATTGTCAAGTGTGTTACTGCAAAGAGTGTACCAACAACTCCAACTACTAAGGCAAGTGGCACTATCATCCATGTCCCACTATTTTTTTTGTTACACTTAGTGGATTTTTGTAGTATGCATGATAGGACTACTATGATACTATGCTATGCTATGTCCTATTTAGGATATCCTTTATATATTCCTTAGTGGAAATACTGTAGTTGTAGGATGCTTAGCCCTACTATAGTTTCAGGGTGGAATATACCATATTGTGATTATATGAAGTGTTGGAAAATATAAGTTTTATATAATAAAACAAGGACTCAATGAATCACCTGGGTGGAGTGTGGATACTCAGTTGAGAATAAGGTGGCAAGGAAAGGAACCCTGTCTATGGATATCTCTTTCGTGTGTGCACTAGAGGAATACCACCCAGGAACTTAGATATTGAACATGTTTCTCGTACAGTGGCTTCCGTGTACAGCCACATGCCAAATGGGCTCTGGCCTAGTCAATTACATAGTGGGAGACCCATGCATTGGTACCTCTTCAGGCTAACTAGAATTATGCATTGGAGGTTTATCCTTGCATTGGTGCCTGGTAGATGTGCTGGCATTATGTATTGGGAGGACTTCTATGGAAAGACTTTGTCACATTCTCGATCTGCCGGTACTCCATCTTGGTGAGTACTAATCCAGCGGCCACTGTTGGCGTCAAGACGAGATTGTGTCTTGTGGGTAAAGTGCACAACTTCTGCAGAAGATTAAATTCTAAGTACTTAGCCGTGTCCCCGGTTATGGACAACTCTGAGCAACTAAGGCCTGAAGCTATGGAAGATCTCGACATTCTAATTTCTCAAAGTAAAACTTAATGGTGACAACACGAGATTAGAAGAACTTGGAGTTTGCCAAGGAGTTCAGAAAGTTATTGAAAGATCAAAACTATTTTTGCAAACATAGGATAAAACCATATTGCTTTCTGAAAATGAGCCTAAGATCTACTTAGCCAAATAAGCATATAATGATAGTCCAACTTATATTCACAAACTTGTGACACTTGCCAATACATTCAAAGTATTGACCCTTTGTGGCTGCAACCTATCATGTTGCAGGTTATTCTATTGATGAGTATGGATTGATGATAGAGGTTATGAGTCTACACCCAACATGTTTGCCTGTGGCAGAAGATGAAGGACTACATGCTTTACTTGTATTCTGCTGCTTTGTAATAAGATAGCCTATGGCTATGAGTATGAAATAAAGTATTTATATTCTGGATCATGCGATGTAATATGACCTTTGTATCTTGATATTACATCTTAAACTGTGGGTGCTAGCTATTCGATCCAGGGACTAGCACTGTAATCACAGGGATTCAAACCAAGCCTGGTTTGGGTCTTTACAGATGGTATCAGAGCACTGTGTTGCCTGTAGGTCCGTAACCCTAGGAATTGGACAAACCCCTTGTTAGGAATGAACTTATATTTTTATACTTATTAGATTTTCTCGTATACCTTGATCATTCTTTACTGAATCTCTTCTCCTTCAAACATGTAGAGGACCACCCTTTGCTTTCTCCAAGGACTTTGAAGATGGATCATGCCAACAAGGAGATCAAGATACAACTTGGGACAAGTCCTCGAGCTTGCAAAGTATGTGGAGAAGTAGGCCACACCTCTAAGGAACATCAAGATCAATGTCCCTTTTGTGATCACAACCATCCAACTAGAGAATGCCCCACATCTCAAGTTACTTGTTACCTATGTGAAGGAACTAACCACATTCCTGCCAAGTGCCATCTCGACGTCATAGTGCAACAAGTGAAACAACAAGTCAAGGATGGAATGTATCAAGCTCTTGGGAAGAAAGAAGAAAACCTTAGCCATATCACCTGCTCCAAATGCAAGAAAGAAGGACATAATGAATGCCCAGAGAAGGAAGTTCAAGAAAACCACAACCACACTTCAAGAAGAAGTACTCGAGACATGACAAAAGCGTTTTGCCATCGCTGCCGGAAGATAGGACACTTCACCGATGATTGCCAAACTCGAAAGAGAGCTCCCACTGATGTTATCATAGTGCGAACCATGAGACATTAGATTGCCTACCAATTATCATGTTCGAGTTATCGATATCGTGTTAGTATATGGATCATGCCGACCTATGTGGTATGACCATACTAGGTTGCTTGTTTCAAGAAAACTTGTTGTTTTCTTCTATAATGAGTTAAAGTCAGAAGTTGCTAAGTGATTGGTTGCTTGATGAACGTTTGATTAAACTAGTTTGTTTCGGGTTGAGTGTGTTAGAACTCCCTTAAACCTATCTATCTATCTATCTATCTATCTATCTATCTATCTATCCTTACTTATCCCTATTAAACCAACAGATGCCTCCAAGACACGCCAACGACCATGATAACAATGGAAACAACAACAACAATGAAAATGAGATGCAACAGATGATGACTGCATAGACTCAGCTAATGCAGATGATGACACAATTCATGGCGACCATCAACAATCAGAATCAGAACAACAACAACAATAACAACAACAATCCACCACCTCTGGATGTGCTCACTAGATTTCTGAGGTTGAGACCTGCAAAGTTGTCTGGTACTTCTGATCCAATGGTAGCTGATGACTGGTTACGTTCATTGAACAAAGACCTAGTGACTGTTGGATGCTCTGATGCTGAGAAAGTGAGATTTGCAGCGCACTTGCTTGAAGGCCCTGCAGCTACGTGGTGGGACAACTTCCAAGTCACTCACCCCATTGAAGAAGTGACTTGGGAAATATTTGAAGATGGTTTTCGCACTAATCATATCTCTTCAGGCGTGATGAGTCTGAAGAAGAAGGAGTTTCACAACCTTAAACAGTGTCACCGCAGCATTGCTGAATATATTGAGGAATTCAACAATCTATCACATTATGCTCCAGATGATACTGATACTGATGCTAAGAGGAAGGAAAAGATCCTAGATGGACTGAATGATGAACTTTCCATGCAATTATCAGTCGCTTATGTTCCAACTTATCAATCACTGTGTGACAAAGCTAGAATTTTAGAGAGTAAGAAGGACAAAGTTGAGAACAGGAAGAGGAAGCATAGCTTTGACAAATATCACTCAGGATCATCACAGAAGATGCGTTCATTCAGAAAGGACAATGGAAATTCTGGATCACAGCAGCATGAAGGAAATGGACATAATCACCATCACCAGAATCATCACATCAATAATGGAAGTGGTAGTAACAATGTGAATGGTACTAACAATGGAGATAACCTTGGTCAGAATCAACATAACGATCACAAGAAAGACATTAGCCAGTTGCAGTGTTACAATTGTAAGCAACTTGGACACTTTGTAGCAAACTGTCCTGAGAAGAAGAAGAATGAGAATATTGGAGACTCTAATGGGAGCAATTCCAATGTGACCCAGAAAGGACATGTGAACCACATCAACATGTATGGAACCCTTGAAGAACTAGATGGTGTGGAAGGTAAGCTTTAGCTAACTTAGTTCAGTGGTATAAGAATCTCAAGATGGAGAAATGTTAACAACCTTTGGATGTCAATCTTTTGGACCCTCAGCCAAGCGAGTCAAATACAACCCGACAAAGTTTCCTTTTAAGGGTGGTAGCACCCAAGTATCCTAAAACCCAACCTATTCTTTCTAGCCTTCTCGAATCTCGGGACGAGATTCCTTTTAAGGGTGGTAGTCTGTCACATCCCAAAATTTTCCAAATTTTGAAATGTGAAAATTTTAAACAAAAAGAAGAACCAAGTTCTTTGAAATTCAGAAGGAACAAAAACTTTTGGAACATTTAATATAATACCTCCAAAACCCAAGCCAAACAAAATGATTTTTTTTGTGAATTGGTGTGCATGTTTTAAAAATCCCAAATCATGAAGCATGCATGAGCATCTTGACTTGGTTGCATTTTACAAACCTAAGAGAAGTGAAAAATATCTCAAACCCTAAAACTCTAATTATTTGTTAACACTAAGAACACCACAATACTTTGGATATACTTCATATTTATATTACAGAAAGAACTCCTATGAGAGATAAAAAGATAAAGGGCAAAATAATAAAAAAATAGAAATTGGTTTCATCCAATTTGGAGCCATGGATAAAAAGATATGAATTATTTTGGGAATATATTTAATAAAGGCAATATTAACTATTAAAACCAAAGTGAATAAATTTGGTTAGAAAAAAAACTTGGAAAGTAAATGTGTTCCATAATACCCTAAAAACCTAATTTGAGTTTTACAAATTTTTAGAAATTTGTTTGATTCAAATTGGATCTTTAAATCAAAAGATATTTAAGAAAACAGAAAAAGAAAAAGAAAAGCTGTAGAAAAAAAACATAGCAACAGCTCGGCCCAAACCCCCAGCCCAACAACCAGCCCACCCGGCTCTCCCCTCTCCCCCTCCTTTCCTTACCACGCCACTGCCCACCCCCTCTCACTGACACCACGACCCCACTCCACATCACCCCTCCACCTCATCGTCTTCCCCGACGATGACAGACCTCTCCCCTCCTCTGCTGTTTCTAAATCGAATCAAATTCGTGCATTTGCGCAATTAATTCTCCACTCCGAGCCCTGCCTCTTAACCGCCACTCCCTCCTCTCCGTTTCCCTCAAGCCCCACAACCCCGGAGCCACTAGGCTTCTCGGAATTGAGCTCGAACCGCCACGGCCACCGACAAGCTCCGACGAAGATTTCGGTCAACCCAGGCCGCCCGACGCCCTCCCCTCTGTCCCATCTATTTCACCATGCCCTAGCGCACCTACTGACTAAGCCACGTGTTTTCATTTGCCCCAGATCGACGACACGGACCAAGTCCGGCGAGCTCCTCTGCCGCCGCTGTCTCTCGCTTGTTCTGGTGAAGGTAGGGTTCCCGCCGCCCTACTTTGGTCATCGCAAGATTCTACACGACCAGACACACCTCACTGACCCCTTTGTTGGCTGGTTTGAGCCCCAGGTCGTCATCTACGTCTCGAGGCCGTGACCTCCGCCGTCGGTAGCAACTCCGGCGAGGAATACCGAGCGAAGCAGAGCACCCCTCTCTCCACCACGACCACCATCGAGATCACCGAGACCACCGCAACCCTCGGTAAGATCGCCGCTTTCCCTACCCCTCTAGAACCACCGGAGCGCCACCCACCCGACGCACCGCCGCCGCGCACCGTCGCCAGCACCACCAGTCTGTGGTCGACACGCTGAGCGTCGTCCGATCCATTACCAGTGGTTGAGATTAGATCACTAATCGAACGGGTACCGGTCGATCTGATCCGCTCATTATCACTTAAAATCCAACGGCCCGCAGCAGTCGATCCGCCCGAACCGGTACCGGCCAATAAGAACACGCCACGTCGCCCAGGCTATTTGTTTAAATTAGAAAATAGACAGAATAAATCTTAAACTTAGAAATTCAATAACTTTTTATCCACAAATCAGAAAAATACAAATTTGGTGTCCATGGATTTAGAAAAATGAGAGCTTCACTGCTGAGGCCTTATTTAACCCTTTAGCTTCTGTAAAATAGAAGTTTTAGGCAGAACCTTTTTAGGAGTATTTTACCCATAAAAGTTGTTTTGTAAATTATTTTTTGGTGAATCTTTTTGCTATGGATTGCAAATTGAACCCTCTGTCTAGTGAGACCAAAATATAGATTTGGTTGGCTATCCCTAATAGCATGGAAATTCTTTAGTGAGTCTAGCCTTTCCAAATGATAGAAATTATTGCTAATTGTTACAATTGCATAAATGGTTGCATTTGTAATCTTGCAATTGTAAAATGTTCAGAAAACACTTAGTAGTGTTCAAAACCTTTGTTATAACAAATTGTGCAATAAAATTGCCATCTTGCATACTTGCATATTTTGCATGATTTTTGTATTGCCATTAGTGTTGACTTTGTGCATGTTTTGTCTTGTTTGTTTTGTTTGATAGATTATGTGGATTGTCAAGTGTGTTACTGCAAAGAGTGTACCAACAACTCCAACTACTAAGGCAAGTGGCACTATCATCCATGTCCCACTATTTTTTTGTTACACTTAGTGGATTTTTGTAGTATGCATGATAGGACTACTATGATACTATGCTATGCTATGTCCTATTTAGGATATCCTTTATATATTCCTTAGTGGAAATACTGTAGTTGTAGGATGCTTAGCCCTACTATAGTTTCAGGGTGGAATATACCATATTGTGATTATATGAAGTGTTGGAAAATATAAGTTTTATATAATAAAACAAGGACTCAATGAATCACCTGGGTGGAGTGTGGATACTCAGTTGAGAATAAGGTGGCAACGAAAGGAACCCTATCTATGGCTATCTGTTTCATGTGTGCACTAGAGGAATACCACCCAGGAACTTAGAGATTGAACATGTTTCTCGTACAGTGGCTTCCGTGTACAGCCACATGCCAAATGGGCTCTGGCCTAGTCAATTACATAGTGGGAGACCCATGCATTGGTACCTCTTCAGGCTAACTAGAATTATGCATTGGAGGTTTATCCTTGCATTGGTGCCTGGTAGATGTGCTGGCATTATGTATTGGGAGGACTTCTATGGAAAGACTTTGTCACATTCTCGATCTGCCGGTACTCCATCTTGGTGAGTACTAATCCAGCGGCCACTGGTGGTGTCAAGACGAGATTGTGTCTTGTGGGTAAAGTGTACAACTTCTGCAGAAGATTAAATTCTAAGTACTTAGCCGTGTCCCCAGTTATGGACAACTCTGAGCAACTAAGGCCTGAAGCTATGGAAGATCTCGACATTCTAATTTCTCAAAGTAAAACTTAATGGTGACAACACGAGATTAGAAGAACTTGGAGTTTGCCAAGGAGTTCAGAAAGTTATTGAAAGATCAAAACTATTTTTGCAAACATAGGATAAAACCATATTGCTTTCTGCAAATGAGCCTAAGATCTACTTAGCCAAATAAGCATATAATGATAGTCGAACTTATATTCACAAACTTGTGACACTTGCCAATACATTCAAAGTATTGACCCTTTGTGGCTGCAACCTATCATGTTGCAGGTTATTCTATTGATGAGTATGGATTGATGATAGAGGTTATGAGTCTACACCCAACATGTTTGCCTGTGGCACATGAAGATGAAGGACTCCATGCTTTACTTGTATTCTGCTGCTTTGTAATAAGATAGCCTATGGCTATGAGTATGAAATAAAGTATTTATATTCTGGATCATGCGATGTAATATGACCTTTGTATCTTGATATTACATCTTAAACTGTGGGTGCTAGCTATTCGATCCAGGGACTAGCACTGTAATCACAGGGATTCAAACCAAGCCTGGTTTGGGTCTTTACAGATGGTCTGACAGGTGAAGCCCGTCAAAGACAGCAAGATCGGGTCAATGAGTTGGTTCGGATCGCGAACAGGCAAAATGGGGAACTGCTCAGGGCAAACCCGGAGAGAGCTAGGGCCTCCAAGATCGTTCATTCGGCGTTGGGTAACCCAGAGAGATCCACTGGAGCCGCATCGTCTCCTCATGGTGGTCCAAGGAGAGAGGAGGTAGTAACCTCAGCCAGGAGAAACAAGCAGATTGTTCCGTATGACCCGACAAGGGCAGGAAAGGCAAAAGAAGTACAAAGAAATGACGATCGACAGAGTGTAAGCCGAGGTGAAGCTAGCCGAGGTAACCGTGACCAAGGCAATGTCGGTCAAGGAAACACTGTTAACGGCAATGCCGGACAGCGCAACTCTACAGGACAACCGCAGCAGCGGAATATACCAAGGCAAGAGCAAAGTGCCGGCCGAGGTATGGAACAGAGAGATGCGCCACGAGAACGAGACCGGTACAACGATGGAGATTCGTAAATGGTAAATGCAGGATACCCAAGGCCGGACTATCATGTGATAGGGTCGAGATTGGGAAGCAGGGATTTGATGTCGGATGATGCCAGGTTGAAACTGGATCGACTGTATAGGTCGAAGCAGATTGAAAGTCAAGGTCCTCCGGGTCCTGCGTGTTTTGGACCCCGGATCATGAAAGAGCCACCAGTACCTAACTTCTAGTTACCCAGAGGCACGAAGACGTATGATAACAGCACTAAGCCAGAGGATTGGTTGACAAATTATGCTACGGCTGTAAAAATTGCAACAGGCAACTTGAGGTGGGCTGTGCGATACGTACCCCAGATGTTGGAGGGCCCGACAAGGGCATGGCTGAACAATTTGCCGCCCGGAAGCATTAATTGTTGGATAGATTTTGAAGAGATGTTCATCAGCAATTTCTCGAGTACGTATCAGAGGCCGAATAGGCCACAAACCCTGGCTATGTGCAAGCAAAGACCGAATGAGACGGATCGGGAGTTTCTAACCCGGTGGTGTACCGTGAGAAACTCATGTGAGGGCGTGATAGAATCACAAGCCATAGCGTGGTTTACACAGGGATGCAGATACGCAAGCGAACTGTGGCAAAAGTTACAAAGGAAGATGCCAACTACGTTGGCAGAGATGATCCGAATTGCTGATTCGTATGCCTTGGGTGATCCAACTCAACCTAGGCTCGTGTCCAACAAGTCGAATGAGGAGTACTACCAGAGAGATGGAGCCGGATCATCCCGGAGGAATGATTATAGAGGTAAAAGGAGGGATGATAGACCAGATCACCAGTACAGTTCGCAACAAGTTGCAGCTGTGAATCAAGATCAGCCCGGAACAGGAAGCAATCAACGTCAGAAAACTGGAGGGCAACAATGGACACCAAGAAATGATGGCAAGAAAACTTGGATGCCAGAGCAGAAGAAACAGTGGCAAGAAAAGAAGGACCGTCCGAGGTACACCTATGAGTCGATGTTGGATCAGCCAATTTCACACGCCAAATCCGAGTAACCCAAGGGGTCATACAACGAGGCAATGTGAGTGGATGCGCAAGATAGAACAAGGTGGTTCGGGGAATGCTCAGGCACCCCGGAATGATCAACCTCGGCAGGAGTTACCTCGGCAACAATTGCTCTCCGGAGCAAACACGCAACAGCTAATGTTGCCTCCCCCTCCGCCGAGGTATGACAACAATGAGAGAAGGGATGCATTACATCATGTGGAAAATCAGCACCAGCGGATCAGAGATACCACGGAAATGAGGGAAGAAATGAGTATAGAGAGCATCACCAGAGCTATTGTGTGTTCACAACTGAGGAAACAAACAGAAAGAGCTTGCGGCACCGACATATGGAGGTCAATGCGGTAATGCCAGCGGTGACGAGGTACATGCCTTGGTCGGACCAGGAAATCACCTGGAACATCAAAGATCATCCCAAGCTTATGCCGAGTCCTGGTTTGTATGCGTTAGTGCTGGATCCGACATTCATTGGGCCTAACATCAATGTGAGGTTCTCAAAGGTACTGATTGACAATGGCAGTAGCATTAACATCATGTATGCGGATACAATGCGCAAGTTGGGTATCTCGGAGAACATGCTCTAGGCTACAAGGACAACTTTCCATGGCATTATGCCCGGCATTTCTTGTGAGACAATAGGCAAGGTCCGGGTTGACGTATTGTTTGGCACGAGAGATAACTGCCGAACTGAGAATCTGGAGTTTGAGGTGGTGAACTTGGAAAGTGCGTATCACGCGTTACTCGGAAGACCAGCATTGAACAAGTTCATGGCAAGCTGCCACATCAGTTATCTGAAGATGAAGTTGCCCGGGCCAAATGGAGTGATTACCATTGCTGGAGATTTCCGATGTTCCATTGAGTGTTCCTCAGCCGGGTCTAACCTAGCCGAGTCACTCGTGATTGCACAAGAGAAAAGAAAAATCCAAGAGGTGGCGGCATTAGCTCAGTCCGCGCAGCAATATATGCCGGTGTTAAGTAACCCGCATGGTAGCGTTTCGTTCCAAGCCACAAAGGATACTAAGAAAGTGCCTGTTGATGATATGTTCCCAGAGCACACCGTAACAATTGGTGCCGGGTTGAATGATAAATAGGAAAGCGAGCTCGTCAACTTCCTCCGTGAGAATCGGGATATTTTTGCTTGGTCTACACAGGACTTTCAAGGTGTTCTGAGGGAGTTGGCCGATCACTCTTTGAACGTGAGACCCGGAGCAAGGCCGGTGAAGCAACCTCCCCACCGCTTCGCCGAGGATAGGAGAAATGTCATTGGAGACGAGATAGCTCGGTTGCTAGCAGCAGGATTTATCATGAAAGTACTATATCCGGATTGGCTCTCTAATCCGGTGCTGGTGGAGAAGAAGAAGGATGATCCGAACGTGGCAGTGGTTTGATGTATGTGTATTGATTACACGAACCTGAACAAGGCGTGTCCAAAAGGTCCATTTCCACTGCCGAGGATAGATCAGGTCATAGACTCAACCGCAGGATGTGAACTGTTGTCATTCATTGATGCATATTCTGGTTTCCACCAGATACCTCTGAATCCAGATGATCAAATAAAGACCGCATTTATCACCCCGTACGGGGCTTATTGCTATCGCACCATGCCGTTTGGTTTACGTAATGCAGGTGCAACGTACCAAAGATGTATGCAAAAATGTTTGCACGACCAAATAGGTCAAAATATACAAGTGTATGTGGATGATGTAGTTTTCAAGACCAAGGAAAGCAAAACGCTCCTTGACGACATCAGGCAGACATTCGCGAACTTAAGAAGGTTCCGAATGAAGCTTAACCTGGAAAAATGTACCTTCAGTGTCCCGACTGGAAAGTTACTCGGATTTCTCGTCTCTAGCCGAGGTATCGAAGTTAATCCAACTAAGATCTGGGCCATTGAACGAATGGAGCCGCCAAAGTGTCTTAACGATGTCCATAAGTTCACTGGGTGCCTAGCATCGTTGAGTTGGTTTGTATGTCGGTTGGGAGAAAAGGCATTGCCTCTCTACCAACTCATGAAAAAGTTGGATAAGTTCGTTTGGACGCCACAGGCCGATGAAGCCTTTGCCCACTTAAAAAAGATGTTAGCCACTACACCAGTGTTAGTCTGTCCACTATCAAAGGAGCCAATGTTGCTCTACATAGCCGCAACCAACCGAGTTGTAAGTGTAGTGATTGTAGTAGAGCGCGACGAAGAGGGTAAGTCGGTGCAGAGGCCAGTGTATTACTTGAGCGAGGTATTATCTGCCTCAAAACAGAACCACCCGTACTTTCAAAAGGTGGCATATGGTGTCTATATGGCAGCAAAGAAGTTAAAGCATTACTTTGAGGAGCACCCCATCAAAGTAATATGTGAGGCTCCCATATCCGAGAGAATGGGTAACAAGGATGCAAGTGGTCGAATCGCAAAATGGGCAATCGAACTAGCTCCTTATGCGCCACAATATGACAGAAGAGAAGCAATCAAGTATCAAGCTGTGGCGGACTTTTTTGTGGATTGGGCCGAGGTACAATACGAACCACTGCCACCAGATCCGAACTACCGGAGGATGCACTTTGACGGGTCAAAATCAAAAACCGGGCTAGGCGCCGGAGTTGTGCTTACCTCGCCAAAGAAGGACCAGCTAAAATATTGCAAATCCATTTTGCGGCATCGAACAATGTCGCAGAGTATGAAGCACTTGTGCATGGGCTCAAGGTAGCAAAAGAGATTGGTATATGTCGGATCATATGGTTTGGCGACTCGGATTTGGTGGTACAACAAGTATCAGGACTGTGGGACGCCCTTGATCCAAACATGGCACTATACAGATTTCATGTACAGAAGATATCTGGTTACTTTGAGGGATGTGAATTTCACCATGTACCCCAGGTGGAAAATGAGGCTGCCGACATGCTGTCGAAGCTCGGATCAACCCGACAAGCAATCCCACCGGGTGTAGCATTGGAACACCTCAGAAAACCATCTATCAGGCCGTCCCCAGGAACCGACTCGATCTATGTCCCGGAAGATATAGAATCCGGAGCTAAGCCCATGGACATTGACATGGGAGGTGGTGCGCGAAACCCAGGGACTGCATCAGCAAACCCGGGGACTGCCTCAGCGAACCCGGGGACTACCTCGCAGGACCCGGGGACTGCTCAGCGTGATCCGGTTGAAGTTATGCCGATGGATCAGATGGAAATTTATGAGGATGTGTTCCCTACACGAGCAATACCAGCTTAGGCACTGCCTATATTTCAATTCCTGAAAGATGGAACGTTACCCACTGAGGAGGTGTTATCCAGGCAAACTCAGAGGAGAGCAAAGGCATACACAATTATCAATTCCGAGCTATACAAGCGAAGTGTGACCAATGTCCTCTAGCGATGCGTTGACCCGGAAGAAGGGCTTGACATCCTCCAAGATATACACCAAGGAGAGTGCGGGCATCATGCCTCGTCCCAAGCCTTGGTGGCAAAAGCGTTCCGGCATGGATTCTACTGGCAAAGTGCCTTAGGACAAGCAGAAGATCTGGTGAGAAAATGCAATGGTTGTCAGAGGTACGCTACCAAGACACATATGCCAATGTCGGAACTCAAGACCATACCAATTACATGGCCATTTGCCGTATGGTGCTTGGACATGGTTGGCCCATTTAAACCAGCAATGAGAAACATGACTCACATTTTGGTCATGGTGGACAAGTTTACGAAGTGGATCGAAGTAAAGCCTATAAGGAAATGTGATGGGGCTACGGCCGTAACGTTTCTCAAGGATATAATATTGAGGTACGGTTACCCACACAGTATCATAACGGATAATGGAACAAATTTTACGGAAGGAGCATTTGCGCGCTTCTGCCGGGACAAGAAGATCCGACTCGACATAGCCTCGGTAGCCCACCCCGCATCGAACGGACAAGTGGAAAGATCCAACGGACTAGTACTATCCGGGATAAAACCCCGGCTCATTGAGCCGCTGCAAAGATCAGCGGGGTGCTGGATAGAAGAACTACCAGTGGTACTGTGGAGTTTAAAAACAACTCCGAATCGATCAACAGGCTATACGCCATTTTTTCTGGTATATGGGGCAGAAGCTGTATTACCAGCCGACATAGAGCATGATTCGCCTAGGGTCACCCAATACACAGAAGCCGAAGTGCAAGAAGCCCGGCAAAATGATGTTGATCTGCTGGAAGAAGCGAGAGAACTGGCATTGTCCAGATCCGCCATATATTAGCAAAATTTCTGACGGTATCATAGCCGGAAAGTAAGCCCCCGAGTCTTTCGGGAAGGCGATCTAGTGCTCCGGTTGGTACAGCGTACTACTGGCATGCATAAATTATCCCCCCATGGGAAGGGCCGTTCATCGTGAGCAAAGCATTGCACAATGACTCTTATTATCTTATAGATGCAAAGCCACAGGAAAAGAACAAGGCGGATAGGTCCGGTGAGGAATCTAAGCGCCCATGGAATGTAGCTCTACTTCGTCCTTTCTACACTTAGCAGAGAAGTGTATGTATCTGAGTCTTCTCATATGTCGGTATGTATGCCGGCAATGAGCTTATGAATGAAATATTGGCACCTCGAGCAGTAATTCGGGGACTGCCTTAATAATATTTGTTGTTTTTTATTTTTTACGTTAGCTGGAATAAGTTGTTCTACTTAACTCGGATTAGTAGTGTGTGAGCACCAAAAACCCAACTCTTCGACTTGCTGCTGTCCAACAAGAATTGGCTTCATGGCAAGCAAGAGAACAAGTTTGGAATTGCATAGCACATGAAAAACGACTAAGGAAAAAGAACTTAATCGAGCCGACGTTTGTTTTTTGGACTAACCTTGTATTTACTTTCAAACTATTATGCTAAATTAGTTTGAGCTAAGCCTAAAAGTTTCTAAGTATTGTTAAAACAATTTTTGAAGCTCGGATTCGTAAGTCGTAAAACCGAATCAAGGTAGACACGAACCGAGCCAGAAGATTGGACGAACAAGAAAATGAAACTCGGGGACTACGCCCAAGTTAATCCGGCATACAAACTTAGTAGCAAAATATTACATAAGTACGGGATACATTTCCACCTGGCATACCGGGGACCTGATAAGTTTTCAAGTGTTTTTACTTAAGGAGCAGCAGGAGGAGGAAGTTCGGCGTCATCTTCGCCTTCTTCGATATCCGAGGCATCGTCCTCTTCATCCTCGTCTAAATCACGTTCAACATTCTCGACCTCTTCGTCGCCAGCGTCTTCCAGGAAGCTCGGACCCTCAGTCCATTTGTGAATGGGAGAATATTCAATGAGGCTATGGGCGCAAGCCTGGCGCCGAGCTACCCATTCTGGGTCATCGGTCCACTTGGATCCGGTGCGCACGCGCGTCAGGAGGCTGAGACCGATCTTCTCATACCACGTGAGTATGTGGTGAAGAACGGTCTCAGATGCAACACGTCCAGCAGACTCCCTCCAAAGGTCGAGCTGGGTCTCGATCTCCGGCAGCTTTTCAGCAAGAAGTGTGATTCTCTTCAGAGCGCTCTCACCGGGCCAGAACATGTTAAAGACTCGAACTGAAACATCGAGGAGATCCTTGCCGTAGTTCTTGATGATTTCCACGCAAGATGACAGGCTGACCAATAGGTCCTCCATGTCAAAGGGAATGCTCTCACCGTCAGGAGCGACGGGAGTACCCCTCTCTCAGTGGAAATTGGCAACAACAGCGCTCGCGATAGGAGTACCCTCTGGAAAGTGGCATGAAAACAAGGCAAAGGAAGAAGCTGAAGAAAAGACTTATGAAGTAACCCGGAGAAGTATGTCGGATAAGGGAAAGGAACTTACGTGAAATGTGGCTGTGGATCCGGGTCAATTTATTGATGCAATTATCACATCTTTGGCGGAGCTGCACCAGTTCAGTGTTCGCCGACTCAAGTTTGACGTCGGCCTCCTGGAGAAGTTCGTGGTCCTTAGAAATTTGGAGGTTGAGGCGCTCGTGTTCTTCGGTGTAGTCCTGGCCAGCCTTTTCAAGCTCGGTTTGGTGCCGCGCCTTCATCTTCTTCATTTCTGCCTTTAGCTTGGCAATCTCGTCATTCTTGGTTCAGAGGAGGGCAAGCTCATCGTCTTTCTTTTTGAGCTCGGCCTGATGCTGCCCTGCTAGTTCGAGAAAATGCAGCATCATGTCAGGCACGGGCACACTATCTTCAAGAGATGCTGAAATAGCGTGTTGACCCGGCAGAGCCAAGGTATGAATGTTCGCCGAGCCAAGAAGAAAATAAGATGGAAAGCAGAGCAGGGTCGGACAAAAAGGACTTACCCTTGATCTTCTCCAGGTTCTTTCGCATAATCTTGTTCTCAGCCTCCACCCCAGCTGCGGAAACCAAATAATGAGACTAGTTCGGCTGAGGAAGATGAAGGAAAACAGAGAAGCGCCAAGGGAGAAACTTACCCCTTTTCTCATGCTCAGCGAGATGTGCATTGTGCTTTGCGAGCAGCATCTTGTGGGTATCCAGAAGACGCTGGAACTCAGCACTCCGGCGGTTGGTGGTCACCTGAAAAGAATATGAAAATTTGGCTTAAGCCTTGTGCATATTCGAAGTGTACAAGATCCGGGCCAAGTGGAACTTAACCCGGCTCTAGGTGTGTGCATATTCGAAATGTACAAGATCCAGGCCAAGTGGAACTTAACCCGGCTCTAAGTGTGTGCATATTCGAAGTGTACAAGATCCAGGCCAAGTGGAACTTAACCCGGCTCTAGGTGTGTGCATATTCGAAGTGTACAAGATCCGGGCCAAGTGGAACTTAACCCGGCTCTAGGTGTGTGCATATTCGAAGTGTACAAAATCCGGGCCAAGTGGAACTTAACCCGGCTCTACGTGTGTGCATATTCGAAGTGTACAAGATCCGGGCCAAGTGGAACTTAACCCGGTTCTAGGTGTGTGCATATTCGAAGTGTACAAGATCCGGGCCAAGTAGAACTTAACCCGGCTCTAGGTGTGTGCATATTCGAAGTGTACAAGATCCGGGCCAAGTGGAACTTAACCCGGCTCTAGGTGTGTGCATATTCGAAGTGTACAAGACCCGGGCCAAGTGGAACTGAACCCAGCTCTAGGTGTGTGCATATTCGAAGTGTACAAGGTCCGGGCCAAGTGGAACTTAACCCAGCTCTAGGTGTGTGCATATTCGAAGTGTACAAGATCCGGGCCAAGTGGAACTTAACCTGGCTCTAGGTGTGTGCATATTTGAAATTATGAAGGAGCTACGTTGGTTCTATAAGGAGCATCCGGCCGAGTAACAAGTTACTCCCCCAGAGGCTCGGGGACTAATGGTTGTATTGCTAGTGCGTGATAAGGAGAAGGTGAAGTAACGTACGTCCATCATCTGACCCGCAAGGTTAATCGCCTTAGAGGCTGTGTTCATCTGGGCAGCAAATTCGGCGGGACCGAACTTCTCCAGGAGATTGTCGTTATAGACGAACTCCGCCTTGTTCCAGTTATTCATAAACTAGATCATGGTCGGAGGATATCGCTCACCGCTGAGCATGTGGGGCACCACCAAGCCCCTCGCATGTGCCTCTCGACTCTCAACCCGAGCAAGGGCCGGACTGGTGTGCAGAACAACTTGTTGCACACTAGTTGGCTTGGTAGGGGCGTCCTTCGGTGCTGGAGCCTTCTGGGCAAGCATGGACGCGAGGGTGCGCTGTCCAGACCCGATGGACGCTGCCCTGGTGACGTCAGGGGCCTTCTTGCCTTTGGCTTGCTGAGAGGAGGAAGTGGTTGCGGCAGATTTGCCCTTAGGAGATGCCTGGGTACTTCCTCGCCGAGACTGAGAAGACTCGGACGAGGCGGAGGAGCTTGGCACTGGTGCCCTTGTTGCTGGTGCCGGAATTGGTGCTGCTGCTGTTGCTGGTGTCGGTGCTGGTACGAAGGTAGTCTCAGTAGTTGCTGGTTATGGCGGAGCCGAAGTGGTGGATGCCGCTGCCTCGGCTGGATCCGTCTCCCCCTCTCCGGGGTCGCCCCCCTCTTGATGAGGCGGGCTGGAACCCGGAGCAGCTGCAGAACCCTCTGGAATAGGGCTCAGCGGCCGTGACTCGTCGTCACGAGGGGGAGAAGAGCTAGGATGGAGCGGCAAAGAGATGCTAGATCTTCTCTGAGGGACCTCCACCGCGGCCCTACCAAATCAAATAATGTCAGAAGAGAAATTACAACAATGCAAGAAAGAACAAGTTGTAGAAGAAAAAGAGACTTACGCGTCCGAGGTTTGGGGCTCCTTGGGTTTCCGAGCCCTTCGTGCTGGGGCCTTGCCTGCAGGCTTGGAAGCAGTTTTGTCTCCGGACTTCTTTCGCCTTTTGGAGGGCTGAGAAGGTCCGGAGGAGGAACTTGATGCAGCTCCACACCTTTTCTTCGGCACTGCCGGAACAGGTTCCCCCGTTGCAAGGGGAGGGTCCTCGTGGATCTGCCCACCGGGGTTAGCTGATGCCGGAAAAGCATAAGAAAGGGGGACAACATCAACAGGTTCAATCACCTCGACATCCGAGTCATCTTCATCATCGGGCCAATCTCTAATAGAAGAGGGTTTACCGGTGGGTCGCTTCGTAGCGTCGGTCATCAGGAGGAACATCTCCTGGTCCGACTCTTCCTTGCCCGGGGTCTCCCGGTCAGGCGCCCATTTAAGGGTCGGATCGGTGCCGTCCTCGAGGGTCTGCTGAAGGAATAGCTGAGGAAAAGAATGAAAAACGGAGTCAAAAATGGAACAATGACCGACATATAATTAACCCAGAGTAAATTTGCGCCATGAAGCTTACCAAGGGAGGAAGCCTATCCCGGCAGAAATGCTCAATTCCCCACGTCCATTCAGTGGAGAAGTCCTTGTGGGTGGTGAAGAGAGCCTTGACCCAACGATAGATCTCCGAGTTGCTCAACTCGAAGGACGAGGTCCGGTTGGGGTCGCGGTCGAAGCTCATGTGGCACACCTTGTGGGTGCGCCTCTGGAGGGGGGAGATTCGGTTGCGCACAAACGTGATCATAGCATCCTCGTTGCACAACCCGAGCTTCTTCAGCTCCGCAAACCTCTTGTTGACCTAGTTCGCCAAGGATGTGGGCTTCTTGGGGACAACGTCCCACGATTCCGGGTTAGGTGGACCCAGAGCATAGGGAAGCAGCCGGATCAAGTCTTCAGTGCCCTTGTTCCGGACATAAAAGAAAGTCTGGGCCCATCCTTTGTAGGACTCCAGCCCGGTGACTCGAGGGAAAATGGATAGCCTCCAGGGTGAGATGGATGCAGCTCCGAATTGAGTGAGCTGCTTGTCCTCTGGATCAAGTTGAATATTCGGAATGACATTACGATGAAGGCCGAAAAACCGTATCCATAGCTCCTTTGTGGGCCATAATTTGGCGTAGCCCTCGATCGTAGAGGCAAAAGCAGAAAGAGAGGTAATTGCGTTGGCAGGAAGGTGGTGCGACTGGAGTTCGTATGTGCTTAACCAGTCATGGAAGAAATCGCTGACCGGCAAACCGAACCCCCGTTGGAAGTGCGACAAGAACACAACATACTCACCCGGATTGGGTAAGGGGGCGAGTTCGGCGGAGGCAAGGCGTGCGATGACGCCGACGGGGATGCGTCTGGTCCGGTAGAGCCAGTCCAAGTCATCTTGGCAGACCCATGACCCGGCCCACGCACCACGGTCCGCGGCGGCGGAGTCCTCCTCCATCTCTTGCTCAGCAACGACGAGCTCCTCCTCCGTCATTTGATAATCGCTGCCCTTGCTGGCGCTAGCGGCGGCGGGGGGCAAAGGCCTAGATTGGCAGCGACCCGTGGTGGAGGCGCGTAGCGGCGACGACGACATAGAAATATGGAGGAAAAGATGCGGCGGCAGCGCTGCTGCTTGGGAGCACTAGTGGCGGCGCAGTCGCAAGGAAGACGAAGAAGAAGAGCAAAGGGCAGAAGGGCGCTGTGAGGGGAAAAAGCCTAAGTGATGCGCCCCTCCCCTATTTAACCTCCCCCACGAGGAGAAAGTGGGATCGCGTCCTGCGGGCATGCCACACGCAGTGGCCGTGTACCACCCGCATCGACCAATCAACAAGAAGCCACACGGAAGGCCACAGAGTGGAGTTGGTCCCATGACGTGACACGTTGATGCGGTAAACGAGGAGGCAGGCGTGACGTGACCCGCGCGCAGTGATGGCTGACAATTACTGTGGCGGTTACTGTGCTGGCCCTTAAAATGAGACAACATAATGATTAGCCTCCACGTGGGTTGGCGTACGAGAGAAGGAAGCAGGACCCGGATAGGACCGTGGTAACCCGGCCAGCAAGCGAAAACTTGGAATGTGCAGAGGGAAAGTAAAACCATGAGGTCCGAGTTGAAGTGGTAACCCGGCCGGCAAGTGAAAACTTGGAACGTGCAAGGGGAACGTAAATCCATATAACCCGAGACAAGGAGGTAACTCGGAAATAACATCCAAAGGTCAAACATAATTGAACCTGATGTGGCCTTAGCGGCCGAGGCAGCTAAGACCGCACCAGCTTCAGGGACTTATGTTGGGGGATACCCCCGGGTAGGGTCACGCCGGGGTATAAAGGCCGAGTTAGCCGAGGTTCGGCAAGGCCAAAGCGGATGCTGGCCGGGTCACCTCAAGGCAGGCTGAATCACGGGGTAACCCGGACCAGGGGGCGTTCACCTAACTAAGTCTCAACCGACTTAAGCAGTAAGTCAGAAAAGCATGTTTAACTTGTATGCAGGAACAGGTGTGGCCGGATCAACTATGATCCGGGTCACATCTAGCTTCTAGGAGAAGGAAGGAATCTCGCTGGTCAAAAGAAGCCCCGGTACGCACTGCCTGAGCGAAGCAGACAAGGGAAGGTCCACCGAGGCGTGGCCGACAAGGGTGACGATGCCCATGTCGGCTGACGCAGGCGCCGCAGAGGCTCACGTAGCCTCTGCATGTGTGATGCGGGGGAAAAGTAACCCGGTCGGCTTACTACTTTGGGAGATGGCATATTCTCGGGAATATGCCTCCACGTATGCCCTAAGTGGAGACCTAGCCCCCCCTATATAAGGAGGGCTAGGGCTTCTGTAGAGGGGGTTCCGATTTTTATAGTTTGGCTAGGGTTTAAGTGAGATCTGTGAGCGAGAGTAAGAGAGCTCCTTCTTCCTCCTCTCACCAATACAGCTCTAGGAGCACTTGTAACCTTGGAGGCAAAGCAAATATAAACTTCCGTGTGGAGAACCACTTCACTATCCCTCCCTGGATTCCCCTAGCGTGTATTAGTCCCCACCTTTAGCCTATCAATGGCATCTGCCTTGACACCCCCACGACACATAGCAACAACCCAATCTGGGTCTTCAAGAGCTTCAAAGACCTTCTTAGGTTCCACCATAGAGATATGAGCTTGATGCTCACCAAAACTGGCTAATTCTCTTCTTGTAGAAACCCTTCGTCGAAGATCACCAACAACCTTGTCGAGAGTGTGACCCCTCAACTCAAGGTTTCGATCAGCCCGAGCCTTGCGACGAAGTTCAATAAGTTTGTTGTCTCTTGGAGGAGGAGATTCATCACTTGAGTCTTCATTGGAAGCATTTTCTCGACCTTGATCAGGAACTAGAATATCAGTAGCAGGTGCTGAAGACGTGTGCCCTTGAGGTGAGTCTGTAGCCGTAACAGGAGGCTGCAGAACTGGAGAGTCAGGGCCGAATAATCCAGCCGATGGAGAGGCTGAATAATCCGGCCTAGGAGTAATTGTAGCAGGTTCATCAAGAAGCCTGGGGCTTGCTTGAACTGGCGAGGGGCCGGATAATCTGGGGCTAGCCAGAAAATCCGACCTGGAGCTTGCGTTGATATCTTCACCACCAAGAGCAAAATGGTCAGCTGGAGCGGGGTGGCCGGATAATCCGGTGTCGATTGGAAAATCTGGCCTGGAGCTTTCTGGAACATCTTGACCTTCAACAGTTGATGGAGATGGTGTAGAAGTTGCCCCCGTGGTTGGAACATGTTGAGTATGTGTAGATGAGGGCTCTATATGAGTAGAGCATTGTCCTTCCCGATCCTCCAGAAGGGGTTCCTCAATGGGGCGGAAAAATCCCACGCCCATTCTTCTTATGGCATCTTGGGGTATTTCAACATCTACATCACAAACACCAACTTGCTCCGCACGGGAACCGTCATTTTCCTCGAACACCACACTACAAGATTCTACAATAGTTCCGGAGAGCTTATTGTAGACTCTATAAGTGTGGGATTCGGCAACATAACCAACAAAAATACCTTCTAAAGCCTTAGATTCAAACTTAGATAAACGAACTCCTTTAATAAGAAAGAAACACTTACACCTGAATACCCGAACTATGAGATGTTTGGCTTGTTACCGGTAAGTATTTCATACGGAGTCTTGTCCAAGATCTTACGGAGGTATAATCGGTTGGATGAATGACAAGCAGTCGAGATTGCTTCAGACCAGAAGTTATATGGAGATTTCAATTCGGCTAACATTGATCTTGCCATATCCATTATAGTTCGATTCTTCCTCTCGGCTACACCATTTTGTTGAGGGGTGTACGCAGCTATTGATGTCTTATCCCCTCTTCACTTAGGAACTCATTTAAGGTGTAGTTCTTGAACTCAGAGCCGTTATCACTCCTTATAGCCAGAATGGGGACGTTGTGTTGATGTTGAACCTCGTTGGCGAAGTCGATGACAGTTTGTTGAGTTTCACTCTTCAACTTGAAGAAATAAACCCAAGTGTATCTTGAGTAATCATCAACAATCACTAGACAATACTTCTTCCCACCGAGGCTTGCATGAGATGGAGGTCCGAGGAGGTCCACATGAAGGAGCTCCAAAATCCTTTTTAAAGAGATAATGGTTTTCCTTCGATGAGGTGAGTCATGCATTTTCCCTTCAACACACGCCCTGCAAACACGATCTTTAGCAAAGGAGACATTTTCTTTTAGACCAAGAATGTGGCCACCCTTGTAGAGACTTTGTAAAGTTCTCATATTGACGTGGGCTAGTCAGCGATGCCATAGCCAACCCGCGTCAGCCTTTCCGAAAAGACACATCGGGCCTATAGTGGTTTTCCTCGAAAAGTCCACCACGTACAGGTCGTTTTCGACATATCCCACGAAAGCGACTTTTAGAGACTTGCTCCACAAGAGTACCACCAAATCAGCATCAATATAAACTGCAAAGCCCATCTTACCAAGGGCGCGAACTGAAAGTAAGTTGTACCCGAGGGTCTCAACAAGCATGACGTCCACGAGAGAGATATCGTGAGCCACCACAACTTTGCCGAGACCCAATACCTCAGATTTTGACTTGTCACCATAGGAGACGGTTATGTGATCAAGGTTTGGCCGCATCTCCGTGATGATCTCCTTGCTTCTGGTCATATGACTCGTGCAACTGCTATCGAGTACCCATTTAAAACCACCGGAAGCATAGCCCTGCAAGAAAATTACTTCTTGGTTTTAGGTACCCATTTTTCAATGGGTCCTCTCATGTTAGTAACAAGGGTCTTGGGAACCCAAATAGACCAAGGAATGTAACAATGATAAGGGCCTACATAACTAGCATAAACATCACCATAATAATCACAACATAGTTCAAAGTTAGGATTGTTGATTCCTGCAAAACCATCATAATTAGTCTTGTCATTGGTAATGTTGCTAGTCTTTGGTTGAGCAGTCTTGCTCTTCTTCTTCTTCTTCTTCTTCTTCTTCTTGTTTTTCTTGCTCTTTGTCTTGGGTATGTAACCAAGACCTTCTTTACTATTGTTTGTCCTTTGCCTGCTTAGTATCTCATCAATAACCCCTTTACCTTTGTGTTGAGAACTTCTTGCAAGGTCTTCTTTCCAGAGGATGAAGTGGAGGTACTTGGCACATCATACCGTTTCAATTGAGTTTGGAGCTGGTCATGAGACTCATTTAAAGTAGAATGATCACTCTTCAATGCCTTGTGATCACTTTCAAGATTATCAAACTTCTCCAAAAGTCTAGCATGAACAGCCCCAAAGTCAATCTTTTCTTTCTTTAGTTTCTTTACTTTGGCAAGAGCATGGTCACGTTCTTTAATGAGCTGAGCTACAGCTTCTTCTTGTGACTCCTCAAAGGATTCGAGTCTTTCTTCCAAAGATACTCGAGCTTCCTCTTCCTCTTCCAAAGCATTCTTCAAAGAAGCTATCTCTAAGGCATCTTCTCTTTCAATTCTGCCCTTTTCTTCAAGAAGATCTTCGGCTTGAGCAAGTTGACTCATAAGAGCATCAAAATGGAGTTTGTGCTCACCTTGTAGGTTAGTGAAAAAGTATCCAAGGCAATAACTTCTTCTTTCATTTTAAGACTGTCATGATCATCCATATCCAAAATTACGTTAGTCTTAGGAAATGAAGAGCTAGAAGTTGATACCTCGGACCCTCTTGCCATTAGGCAAGTGGCGTTGTTGTTGATGGCGTTATCGTTTGGCGAGTCGAAGAGTGATGAGGGAGTCGATGTGGTGGCTATAGCAGCTACCTCACGGGAACTATCATCATCCTCTTCATCTTCACTTGCGGAGGAGTATTCCTCTTGAGCTACCAAGACAATCTTGGGTTGCTTCTTGAAAGGGCAATTCTTCTTAATAAATGGCTTCTTCTTAGGTGCTTTAGATTTCTCTTTAAGAATGAGCCTGCCACCATTGTCTTCTCTATTTTGATATGGACACTCGGCTACAAAGTGCATTCTATCTCCACAGTTGAAGCAAGTTCTCAACCTTGGGCCACTTTCTCTTCTTCCATTTGACCCGTTCTTGCGCTCAAGTTTAGACTTGGCTTTGGCAGGGTCCTTCCAAAAGTTCCTTGCATAAAATGCCATGTACTCACCATGAGCACATTTGACTTCATCGGGCCAGTCCATGGATACCCCCTCAAAAGCTCCTTCATCTTCCTCTTGCTCAACGACATTGGCTTTGAGAGCCACATTGACACCTTTTTGCATTCCAATGGCCCGAGCACGGGCATCTTCAACATTCTTTGCTACCACTTTGAATGACGCCATTTCTTGCATGACTTCATTGGATGTCATTTGATGATAGTTATGTCTACCTTGTAGGCTCTTCAAATCCGTTGGCTCAAAAGGCATTAAGGCACTCACATATTTTCTTTTTATCCATGCATCATCAATGTGAGTGGCCCCATGCTTTCGAAATGTTGTTGCGATGCCCTTGAGTCTTCTATACATGTCCTCATGGTTTTCATCATCCAACCTGTAGAATCCCTCAGCTTCATTGATAAGGGCATCATACCTATTTCTTCTCATGCTTTCATTTCCAACGAAGAGATCCGTAAGAGCATCCCAAGCTTCTTTAGCTGTGTTGACATGTTCAATGTGTGGCATGTCCTTGGGACCCACACCCAGCTGTATCATGTGGAGAGCGGTGGCATTCAACTGGCTGTCCACAACTTCTCTTCTCGTTAGGTTGGTTTGATCTCCAATATGAAGACCCTCTTCAATAATCCTCCACAATTCAATAGAGGAGCTGCAAACATGAGTTTTCATTAGGAATTGTCATTGATTAAAGGAGGATGCAGTGAGCTTGGGTGGATCACCCCTATTGTTTATATGAGGATGAGGGATAGGTGGGTCGGGGGAATATATGTGGCGAACCTCACTATATTCCTCCTTACCACTTCCCTTCTTGGAGGTGGAACCATTAAGTTTTTCACCTTCCACATCATCATCCTTGGATCTGGTGTTACCCTTTTCCTTAGATGATGGTGTGGCAGCCTCAGAGGAGGATGGAGATGGGGCTCTGGATGATGTAAGGTGAGCAATCATTTGATTCATCTCCTCCATCTTGGCCTCAAAGGATTTCAACAAGGTTGTTTCCAACGACTTGAGATCATCCATTGTGACCTTATCCACAACCTCATTTCCATCATCCTTGGTACCCATACTACTCTTAGGCGGTTAAGCCTGAATTAAGAGGGGCTCTGATACCAATTGAAATGGATCGTATGGGCACCTAGAGGGGGGGGGTGAATAGGTGCTAAACCAATTTTAATGATTTTTCAATTTTAGGCTTAACACAAAGGGAAAATTCTCTAGATAAACTATTAGGTGGAATTTCCCTATATGCAAACCTATCTACTAGCGAGTAAAGAGCGAGTGGAAGAGGAATGAGTAAACCGGAGTGAAGCACGCGAAGACATAGGATTTGTTTGACCACAGTTCCTTCCTTGTTAAGGGAAGTACGTCTGCATTGGAGGGGTGGGCGGTACTAAGACCACCACGCCACAAAAGGCCTCACCCTGTTCTCCGATGGATCTCGCCACAAAAGGCCTGATCCACCTTTCCATTATAGGTACCCTTCGAGGCGGGCACCAGCGCCTTTACAGAAGTAGCGGGGCAACAACTCCACAGCAACTTGGAGGCTCCCGAAATGACAACAAGCTGCCACAAGAACAAAGTTATCAAATACAATAAACAAGATCTAGGTATTGACAAGAATACTAGATCAGGGATTTCTCCAAATGAATGGAGAGGAGTTGAAGTGCTTGATTCTTGATGATGATGATGAGCTTCTCCTCCTTCAATTCCCCCAAAGATCAAGACCTTCGGGTGGTTGAAGTGGGAGATCGAGAATGAGAGCTCTTGCACAATGTCTGGACAATTTCGAATGAATCAAGTGTTCTGAACGTTGGGTAAGAAAGGGTATTTATACCCCCTTAAAAAACCAGCCGTTGAACACTTTGGGAGCCGGATTATCCGGCCCAAGTGATTGCCGGATTATCCGGCCTGGGGAAAACACCGCCCCAGACTCGGAATATTCGGCAGATAATCCGCCCCCCATCCGAGCATCGCGCCGAGCTTGCCCTTGATCAACTTCTGGGGGACGGATTATCCGGTCCTATGCGAGGGCCGGATTATCCGGCCTGGGGAGGAAAAACCGCCCCAGTTCGGATTTTCTAGGAGAAAATCCGACCGGATACCGAGCGACGCGCCTTGGCTCCTTTTGCTCGAAAACTGGGGGCTAGATTATCCAGCCCATGCGACAGCCAGATTATCCGGCCTGGGGAGGAAAAACCGCCCCAGTTTGGATTTTCTGGGAGAAAATCCGACCGGATACCGAGCGACGCGCCTTGGCTCTCTTTGAGCAATGAGGTAGGACGGATTATCCGGCCCTTGGTGGGGCAGATTATCCGGCCCCCTCAAAGCTTCCTGCACACTTAGCACACATGAATAATTTCCACAGTATTGTTATCTAACACGCAAAACATAGGAAAACATGAAATGTTCTTTCACTTCGGGGCTGACTACATCTCCGTTAAGCCCCCTTTTTGGCAAGACACAACACTGATGAGTTCCCGAAGACTCCGTTGTAGGGGTTCCGTGCATAAAAACAATAAATTTTACTCTACGCCCCTGAACCCCTGAAGCTGCCAGGACCTATCTATTAGTAATACAGTAACGGGAGGGGCTTTTCGCGAACTTACCCTTGAAGACTGAAAAGCGTTGTCAACCCTCAGGAGAGCGTGGTTGATGTAGACGGGCCGAAGCTGACCTCAAGGTCGTGATGAAGTCCTTGCGCTCCTTCTGGCTCCAACGACCTGAGTGCCTCAAGTGCGACACCTCGCGAGGAGTTACACACATCCGGTGCCTGACGATGACTCCCGCTTCCCCGATCCAGCAGCAGTTGCGGAAGTAGAGCTCCCGGATCCGAATCCCGCAGCGAGACGGCGCTCCGCGGTGAAGATGTCTCTCGCTCGCGCAGTCCAGACTTGGGACCACGGTCACGAGAGAGAGAGGGGGAGAGAGAAAATATCAATTGGAGGTCCTCCCAAAAGTGGGGAGACCTTTATTGATTATTGGTGTATTTTTCAAGGCCAAACACCCCACTTTATATAGGGGGAGGGGAGGTACTACCTCCCCTAAAGTCTCGGGGTGGGACTAAAGGAGAGGAGGGGGTTGGGGTGGCTGCCGGCCAGCCCTAGTGGGCCCCGCGGGGGGGCGGGGCAAGGCCCAGCCGGCCTCCCCTTTGGCTCCTCTCCCTCTCTCCTTTCCCCTAATGGGCCCTCTCCCTCCGGAATTGGCCCATTAAGCCTTTTTGACCTTTTAATTGATTTTATCTTTATTAAATAATTATGAATAAATGATTAAATCAATATTTAACATTCATTCACATATCATTTAATCTCCGTGGCCATGGAACACCTTCCACCTCCACTCCGGACATTCTCCGGATTTACCGAAACCCTTCCGGTTTTCTCCCTTCTCTTCTTCGGTGATTCTACCGATCCTATAAACACTCTCTAAGCATCATCAAGCCCTTAAGCGTGATACCCCACTGTTCGGGAACACTCCAGACATGGTCGAGACTCTCCCGCACCAATGATCAACAGAGGGACCTGGTTGGCCATGTGACCCATGTGCGTTCCACGAAGATCTTTCGTCGTTTGAACCGGGACAGTCATGTCTTATTCCCTTTGTCATTCGATACTTGCATTGCCCGAGATCTGATGAATGACATCACCATGTCGTGTTCAATCTTGTTACTAAACAATGCTACTTAACTCGTTCCGACAAGTGATATCCCCGTGATCTAATCACACGTTGCGCAGCTATTGGATATAACTTCTCCGAGTGGGTCCTTGAGTATCTTTCCGTCACATGGAAGGACAAATCCCGCTCTTGACATATATTGCCTCTACGGTTTCCTCTGAGTACCTGAACACACCTTTATAACCACCATTTTACCATATGGTGTTTGATGCTATCTAAGCACTCTTGGGAGACAGTGATTGATATAGCCTCACGGTCTAAGGAATAGTCTACGAGGATCCATTTCTAATCACCTCGCTTCCTACTTGACTTTAATTGGTATGTACAGGAGTTTCCAACATATTCCCTTATAACATAACTCTTTATGCTTTAAGATATGTTATCCTTTATGGATTTGGAAAGTATGTCCACAGTTCTGTATTAGACACTGCAGACAAACTTAGCTCAAACGTTCTGTGATTTGAACTTAATCACTTTCAAACGTTCCTTATTTGGATCCCATATTATGCTAAGTTATCATCATGGTTTACTGAGACAGAACCTATGTCTCAATATAGTGGATGACGATCGTCCTTTTCTTTCAACCGTTGATGTTAAACTCAATGCTATTCCTAATTTGAGTTATTAAGGACCAGTTCCTTAATTAACTTCTATTCTAAAACCCCTTTCAGAATCCCTTAAGGAATACCACATAATATCATAATGCACCTATTATCAACTTCTATATCTTATGAATCATTATTCATAAGTATTTGCGCCTTTCATTCTTAACATACTTAAGAATTACTCCTATAAGCTCCCACTCAAAATATGTTCCTACATATTTGAATTCGAGTCTTATATTGCTCCCACTTAAAAATATGTCAATCACATATTGTTTCAGGAAGACTTTCATAGCTCCCACTCAATTTTATGCAAATTGCATATCCCCTTACTATTTTGAACAACTTCAAAATTCTTTGATCAAATATCAAATTTGGTGATTTACTATGTGATACCAGTACTATTACTAGTTTTAAATCCAATTGACATTTAGCACACATGAATCAAATTCATTTGAATTTGTCCAATACTTGACAAATTGTGCTTTTGTCATTCACCCCCTTTTCCACTGTGGCTTTGTAGTCATTTGGGAAAATTCCAAGTAACCCCTTTACTTGTGAGATTCAGCAACGAATTGCTTTCTAATCTCAAGGGAAGTTTGCTTCTAGGATTTCTCATAATTTAGTTTACCATTATTTCCTCTGTAGTTCGTAGGTATGTCATGTTTCAAAAATCATGACAAATGATTCACAAATGTCTCCATACAAGATATGGATTTACATTTTGAATCCTACTTCATGTAGTGAAAAACAATAGTGAAGGGAAAAACACAATGATCAAAATCATTGATTCTTTCCTTTCGTGAAGAGAATCGTTCAGGAACGCTGTCCGTTGCGCTTCTCAACACTCTGATGTAGGGTTTTGAATCCTCATCGTGGTTTACAGTATTTTCCATTTGCTCCATAATTGAGAAACTTCACTAGAGGTGAGCTTTCTCAAGAATGCACCAAAATCTAGGCAATATGAATCTTGCTTTCCTTTTGGTTTGAGCTATGGGTTTTCTGTTCAAAGTTTCCAATGAATGCTCTACAAGGACTTATTCGCTATTGTTTTGGTTATATCGAATAACCCCAAAACTTTCATGAATTCAAAGGGTTCACTACATTCTAATTGAGTGCTAACTATTTCTAAGCTAATGGTCTCTACATCTACACTACAACGATTTATTGTGGTGCCTTCTATTCAACCCCTTTTGATATCTAATATCACATTGTGATGCTTTGCATTTTGACGTTTCTAAACGCTTTGCATTTCACAATTACTTTTATGCCATTCTTATAAAGTCGAATTTCATTACTATTGATCAAATCATAGTAATTGGATTCTCTTTTATATTTATACCCTTTGTTGATGAAACACTTTGATAAAATCAAATAGTTTCATATTCATGTTTCCTTTGGTAAACTACTTTACACTTTTAAACAATCATTTAATGATAATTACCATTTTCGTTAAAACCCAATACATCGAATATGTATTTACTTTTAACAATTCTTTAAACACTTTGTATTCAAGTAATACACGGTGTTCAAGTTATTTTGCCAAACTTTAGGCAAGATTCATATGTGATGAGATATCGAATAACTTTCACATATTATCTCATAACTTTTAATTCAAACAATGGTTTCATTCATTAATGAAATATCATTAAGTTGGGTATTTTAAACAAGGCATTTTAATGTTTTACAAATGTTCATATATTATCAATTAGTTTCAAACAACAAGGATAATTCACAAGCAATCAAACAAGATATGAACATGAATAGAAATCATTCATAAAAGTGGAACAACTGTTTGTTACAAACTCATATGAATAACCGTCTCATGAAATGTGAGACACACTAAAGAAGTTCACAATCTCTTGATTACATTAATCATCCGAAAACACAAACTAAACAATAAATGTCGAGGGAGAGTGTCGTTGGCCATCATCATCATGCTCGCCATCAACACGCAACGTCACCTCCTCTCCAGCAAGCACCTCTCATGCAGAAGAACCTGTTTTCATCAAAACAGAACAAGTATTAGATATACTCAACACTGCAATGTGTTTGCAAGATTATAACATTTATAAAACTGTATATCAAATATATACCTTGGTCATCGATGACCTGAGCGACATCTGGTTCAACCAACACATTCCTGAGATGTGTCATGAACCGGTGGAACTCCATTTCCGTGTCGCCCCTCATTACGCAAGTCCTGACTTGTGCTTGGTAGCTTGGTGGCAGTGACCGCAGCACAACAACATTTGCAAAAGAGCCTGAAATCCAGATGCCTAGGAAGTATGCTGGCCTCATGTAAACATCATGCATGTGCTGCAAGTGGCCGTCTAGTGACGAGTTCTCCTCCATCTTAATGGAGAGGAAGTCTCCCATCAGCTCATGCTCCCAAATGCGTGTCTGCTCCACGAAATGTGTCCTAAGATGTAGCATCACTGAACGAGGGTTGACATCACCCACGAAAGGCCACAACTTGTCCACCATTCCGAAACGCATCACAACTGAAATATAGGAGGCCATCTCACGACGGAGATAGCGGTCTTTCCGCTCCTCTGGGGTCTCAAGGTCCGTGGATAGATCCAAATCCATCTCGTCGAGTATGTAGTCGACAACGTCGTTCTCACTAAGTAGAACATGGAGACTGGCAACCCAAATGGAGAAGTTTGATCCATCTAATCTGAGCTTATCTCCTTCTAACCATTCAATTTTCAACACGAAAGGTCCCATCTACATTTAAAATTGCAAAAAGGAATTTAGACTAAGTTTATAATTAAATGAGTTAGTAATAACTCCACTCAGAAACACCTATCCCCAGAAAGGGTTTCTAGTGATAACACGACCCTATCAGCCACATCTCCCCCGATTGATCACGGCCATCGATGTGGGTTCAAAGGTGGACGCTAAACGTCGGTCACATCATTCATGCGACTCGTGCTCGATCTTTCGACCATCCGTGTTTCGAGGCCACGCTTCTATGGCGTGCTAGGCTCGCCAACTCAACCTTAGTGTATACGCTGTGCAACATGGCTTACACCCACTGTATGTGAACGTAGATATGTCTGACACCCAGGCCTGTAACCCTGGATCGCCTCATACCGAAGAACTTTCTTGGTGGTGCACACTAAGGGGGAACACAATCGTTGGTAATTTTAACAGGGATCATCTTATTAGGCTACCGTCGAGTATCTAATACTAGCACACAATAAGACATACAAACAATAACACTGAATGTAAATGCTATGTGATATGGTCCTTCACGTCATGATCTCCATCCGCCGTCACCGGGTTCCGCCGCCAAGATTCCGGCGCCATAGACACCAGGGTACCGGTGTCATTCTGGCATGGTAGTTTGTCATTGCCGTGACTATCTACTACTATATAACAAAAGGTAATCACTTTACCTTTGCCACAACCATATCACAAAGCAACGCCCCCTGCAAAACAAAGTTAGACGCCTCTACTTTTATGCATGTTTTACGTGGCTGAATAGGCTTTTGCACAAGAACTGTTCTTACCTACGAACTTTTAGCACAACGCTGATCAAGTAGTTGTCTCTACTACACCCCTTTTGGGGCCCTCCGTTGCAAATGGTATACCAACTAATGCGAGAGAGACACACACCCCCCCAAGCCACTTTATACGGTACAAGCCGTATGTCAAGCGTGGACTAGTCTCGCGAATGAACGCGTAAAGTCGGTTGGGGGCTGCTTCATCAAGCATTACAGCGGTATACACAAGTACACGTGGGAGGGTAACAACTAAAAGATCAATGCCCACACGCTACATATCGTGTGTTCTACCCGTACTATCATTACTATGCATAGATCTAGCTCCGATACCACTGTAGGGGTTCCGCGCATAAAAACAATAAATTTTACTCTACACCCCTGAACCCCTGAAGCTGCCAGGACCTATATATTAGTAATATAGTAAAGGGAGGGGCTTTTCGCGAACTTATCCTTGAAGACCGAAAAGTGTTGTCAACGCTCAGGAGAGCGTGGTTGATGTAGACGAGCCGAAGCCGACCTTAAGGTCGTGATGAAGTCCTTGTGCTCCTTCTGGCTCCAACGACTTGAGTGCCTCAAGTGCGACACCTCGTGGGGAGTTACACACGTCCGGTGCCCGATGATGACTCCCGCTTCCCCGATCCAGCAGCAGTTGCGGAAGTAGAGCCCCCGGATCCGAATCCCGCTGCACGATGGCGCTCCGCGGTGAAGATGTCTCTCGCTCGCGCAGTCCAGACTTGGGACCACAGTCACGAGAGAGAGAGAGAGGGGGAGAGAGAAAATATCAATTGGAGGTCCTCCCAAAAGTGGGGAGACCTTTATTGATTATTGGTGTATTTTTCTAGGCCAAATACCCCACTTTATATAGGGGGAGGGGAGGTACTACCTCCCCTAAAGTCCCGGGGTGGGACTAAAGGAGAGGAGGGGGTTGGGGTGGCCGCCGGCCAGCCCCTAGTAGGCCCCGTGGGGGGCAAGGCCCAGCCGGCCTCCCCTTTGGCCCCTCTCCCTCTCTCCTTTCCCCTAATGGGCCCTCTCCCTCCGGAATTGGCCCATTAAGCCTTTTTGACCTTTTAATTGATTTTCTCTTTATTAAATAATTATGAATAAATGATTAAATCAATAGTTAACATTCATTCACATATCATTTAATCTCCATGGCCATGGAACACCTTCCACCTCCACTCCGGACATTCTCCGGATTTACCCAAACCCTTCCGGTTTTCTCCCTTCTCTTCTTCGGTGATTCTACCGATCCTATAAACACTCTCTAAGCATCATCAAGCCCTTAAGCGTGATACCCCACGGTTCGGGAACACTCCAGACATGGTTGGGACACTTCCGCACCAATGATCAACAGAGGGACCTGGATGGCCATGTGACCCCTGTGCGTTCCACGAAGATCTTTCGTCGTTTGAACCGGGACAGTCGTGTCTTATTCCCTTTGTCATTCGATACTTGCATTGCCCGAGATCTGATCAATGACATCACCATGTCGTGTTCAATCTCGTTACTGAACAATGCTACTTAACTCGTTCCGATAAGTGATATCCCCGTAATCTAATCACACGCTGCACAACTATTGGATATAACTTCTCCGAGTGGGCCCTTGAGTATCTTTCCGTCACATGGACGGACAAGTCCTGCTCTTGACATATATTGCCTCTACGGTTTCCTCTCAGTACCTGAACACACATTTATAACCACCGTTTTACTAGATGGTGTTTGATGCTATCTAAGCACTCTCGGGAGACAGTGATTGATATAGCCTCACGGTCTAAGGAATAGTCTACGAGGATCCATTTCTAATCATCGTAACTTGAACTTTGTGACATGATTAGGTCACGATGTTTAGGTTGGGTATTGGTTCATCATCTCATTCTCAGAATGATATGACCTCATTTCCAACTGGCATAAATGCCACATGATCAGGAAACATGATCATCTGTTGACCAATGAACCAGTGACTAGAGTTTCACTGGGAACCCCTGGTTGTTTGTATATCACACGTGTATTGATGTTTCCACTCAACACAGTTATAGCATGATATAAAACTTATTCATAAGCTATATGAAATATGATAATAGTCCTTTACTACTATTTGTATCTAGGACATATTTCCAACATCTATAAGTAGCTCTGTCTGGCGGTCACCATCAGCTATGGTGAACTCCGACCCAGACAGCTATGCACTGATAATCTAGACACCTAGCTCGCGGGGAACTAAGGGGTCCCAGCCATGTGCTGGATTCTCTAGAACTCCACAAGAAATCAACAACCTCACGATAAGGTCATCCGTCCATACAAAAGGAAGAAGATACATCTGACTTCTCCGTCCCGTTGGGGCCCCCAGATTAATCCTCCGAGAATCCCTGTTCTGCATACAACCACGATCCCATGATCAGTTAGTCATGGCACATAACAGACAAGTATCAAAGTAAACATCCAATACATAACGAATACATGTCATACCTCAGTTGCCATTATGGCTACATCGATCAACATCAGCGGAACTTCATTAAGCGTAGAGCCCGAGCCATGCCTTAACCTACAGGCAACTGACTGGGAGAATGTCCTAGCTCGCTTAGCCTTCAACTTCACCCTCTGCTTGATATCAGACCAAGTTAATAGCCAGGGACAATGCCAGTGAGTACTTTGAATGTACTCGCAAACCACCTTTAGAGAATAATAATAATAACAAGAGGATATGCAATATGGCTATGGTAGTAGGAGGATTCCAATGGAGGTTCTTTTCTCAAATAGTTTCTCTTGTAGATATAGCATCTACATATCTTTGTTAAAAAGAGTTTTGAAACATGCCTCCATTTTATAAATCAGGATATCCCCATATCCTTGTTGAAAACCTTTTTGAAAACAGTTTTGGATTAAACCCCCTTTTTAACATCCTCGACCATTTCTGGTAAAACCAAAGCCATTATTCTTAGGTCCTCGCAGGACCTCCCTACATTGATCCATCTTTCCAAAACCACCATTTTGGGTACTCCTAGCCAACACCTTTCCAACCGTCCTTGACCATGGACACAGCTATTCGAATAGATTATACTCTGCAGAGTTTGCACACTTTCCCCACAAGAATCAATACATCCGCCAGGATACAACCACGACCAGCTACACACAGTAGACGGGGGTTCGGATAATAAAACCTAACCTTTTGCTTGTCGACCCTAGCAACGGCTGCTTTTCATTTTGGGTTTGTTCTCCTCGGCAACGAGTATGTGGCTCCCAGCCATAGTCCTGCCTTCCGTACACGCGTATACCCAAACCGCAGCTTGGCGTATACCTTAACTTGGTGACTCCACTTCCTTCCGTACCACCTAAGTCATACCGTCCGCGGCAGACCTAATTGTTGCACCGGCACTCCTGCTAAGACAGGCTCACTCTTGCTGAAGCAAGCTACAGGCTCCAGATCCGTAGATCTATTAGCGCCTGCCCAGAATTCAAGGGATTTCTCCCCATAAGCATTGTACGAGCTGCCTTTGCTAAAGAAGACAATCTACGATCTAAGCCCCAGCACCAGGGGTAATGTGGTTGCACGGATAAAAAATGTTCTGGTAAAGGCGTAGAACATCCCTTCTCTTTCTCTTGTCCATTTTCTCATTTCTCATCATCACCACTTCTTTAGTTAAAATATCCGCTTGGAATGATGCCTCTTCCCAAGGGTTTTACAAAGCAGTTTTTAAACAACTGTAGTAGGGTAACTCCCAAAACAATTTATTCAACAAAAATCTATGGTTTCCAACGAGGTAGGATACTAATCAAAATAACCTCGATCTAAAGGGGAGTAAATGGTAGGTTTACATCAGGGTGGGTGCTATGAGGGACACCAAGTCATAAATTGGAGGATCCAAGTCATTAGCGCAGTATTTATAAAACAAGACATGCAGATAAATAATGCAATTTATGAAGGAGGAACAAAACAGGTAGTAAAAAGAGTAGGACAAGTATCGGCATTCAGGAATGGTGGCTTTCCTGATGATCAGCAATATGGCAATATGTCCCTGGAATTCTTCTTTAGATAACCAAGAATACCAATACCAATAATAATAAGATCTCTTCTTCTCGGCGTCAATACAAGCGCAACTATCGTCGTCATCGAGTATACATGCAAACAAGCAAGAGCACAATCAAAACAAGGAATACAAGTGGACATTCACACAGCAAGAAAGTGGACAATACAAGTATAATATTCAGTAGGTTTTGAGTGGTTGGGTTTAGAACCATTGCAAAAACCATATATGAAGTGGTGGGATTTCCTTTATTCGGGAAATGGTCAAAACCACTAATGAAGGGGTTTGGGACCAAGGACTGGGTAAGTATGGTATAAATGTGCAACCATAATACCATTAGTTAGGTTTTGACAAAACAAGACCAACAAAAGTGGCTTCAAGATTTTATCACTTTTCTTTAATTTCATATGAATTTTCTAGTGAAATAAACTCTAGTTTTAGGAGATAATTCACCAGAAAAGTTGTGGAGCTCCAAAAATTATTTCCTTAGATGGTTAGGTAGGGTTTGTTGTACTTATTCACTGAGAGTTGGAATCATGTCAAAATAATTACCAGAATGCCCTCAGGAAATTCCCAAAGGCAGTTCTGTAGACAAATTGTCTTTTTAACCAGATTAAAACTACAGAAGATTTTAATTTGCTTCCAAAGACACATTGTAAGTATTTAGAATAACTTTCTGTAGAAATTGGAATCAACCTTTTTGGAGTTGCAGAGCTACTGTTATGATTTATCTATTTGTAATACCACATACAGAAGTATATAATTAACTAAAATTTAACAAAGGATCAATAAATCCTTATCTCCTGGTTTTGGATAGGTATTGATGGGCCACTTCTCTGGGAGTTGGAATTAGCCGAATAGGTGCTGTAGATATGCATAGGGAATTTTCTAAATTCAGAACTGGGGGGATTTTGTTATTTTTACCAAAGTTAAAACATAGTTCACCTTGACATGAGATAAATGCTAGATGGTAGGCCTATGGGTATACTTTCAAAGGAACTTGGTTTCATCCATTTGTGAGATGTGTAGGTCACTGAGGAATTTATTTAGTGTAAAAGATACTCTTTAGAGGATTAAATGCTAGAAAATAATAAACCTATTTTTGGGCAACTTCCAGTTCTGCATGTTTAGGAAAACATGTGAGAACATGTATAAATTTGTATCTGTCCAAAATGGAGTGATTTCCATTTTATTTAGCAATTAAACTAATTGGCCAGAAACAGATCTGGAATTAATGAAATTATAAAATAAAAAGGAGAAACAACCACTAGGTCGGATCTGCAGGGTCAAACGGGCCAGTGGGCAGATTCGGCCCATGATGTCTACGCACTTCTGTTCTTGTAGATAGTTGTTGGGCCTCCAAGTGCAGAGGTTTGTAGAACAACAGCAAGTTTTCCCTTAAGTGGATTACCCAAGGTTTATCGAACTCAGGGAGGAGGTGGTCAAAGGTATCCCCTCTGAAGCAACCCTGCAATCAAGATACAAGAAGTCTCTTGTGTCCCCAACACACCCAATACACTTGTCAGGTGTATAGGTGCACTAGTTCGGCGAAGAGATAGTGAAATACAAGTGGTATGGATAATTATAAGTGGTAATGGTGATAGAAAATAGCTTGATGGCGTGGAAGAGACTAAAGGCAAACTGAAATAAAGATGGAAGCAAGCAAACATGTAACAAATCTAGTTGCAAACGGTGTTTCAATGCTTAGAAACAAGGCCTAGGGATCATACTTTCACTAGTGAACACTCTCATATAAATATCTTCTCTTTATGATACTACTCTTAACTACTCTTTGGTTGGACACTCTAATCCATGGTAGGGCTATAACAACACACCTCAAAGTAAGCCTTTCCCATCTAGAAAACCCCACACTGTCACCTTGAGCACTAGATGGTTCCAACAAACACCACAATTTCATAAAGACATCCAACTCCAAATATAACTCATAACAAGTATTTGTTATCTCTAGCCTAAGTGCCACCATGGTGTGCACGCTGTCACTTTCACACACATGGGGAGAGCAGAGATCTATTAAAGCACTTAAGTAGCAAGGTATATCTACTTGATTACAAATCTCATGATCACAATATGATCATGCATAGAGAGAGAGAGATGAACACATAGCTACCGGTAGAACCCTTAGCCTCGAGGAAGAACTACTCCCTCATCATCATGGGAATCAACAACGGTGATGGAGATGGTGGTGGAGATCGATGGAGATAGCTCCGGGGGCACTTCCCTGTCCCGGCAGGGTGCAGGAACAGAGACTTTCTGTCCCTCGAATCTCCCCTTCGGTGGCGGCGGTGCTGTGGAACTTTTCAAGGATTTCTGATTGATGATTTAGGGTTTTTGCATCGGGAGGCATCTTATAGGCGAAGAGGCAAGGTCGGTGGGCGGCCAGGGGACCCACTCCATGCCCTGGCGCGGCCTAGGGTTGCCCGCGCCAAGGGGGGTGTGGCCATCCTATGGCCCCTCTCTGTCTCGTCTTCTGGCTCCGTCAGTCTTCCGGTAAAATATCGACTTTGGCTTTAGTCCGGTCCAATTCTGAGAATATTGATTTTCTGACTTTCCTAGAACCAAAAACAGCAGAAAACAGGCAACTCGCACTATGGCTCTTGTTAATAGGTTAGTCCAAGAAATCATATGAAAAGTACTCCAAAGTGTGGACAAAACACAAGAAAGTAGATAAAACCAAGCATGGAACATCAAAAATTATAGATACGTTTGTAATGTATCAACATCCCCAAGCTTAACTCCTGCTCGTCCTCGAGTAGGTAAGTGATAAAAAGAAAGAATAATTTTTGAGGTGACATGCACCATCATAAACTTGATCAAAGTATTTGTAAAACATTCAAAGCTGGGATCATAGTACTTCAATCATAACATGAAAGACAAAGTTATAGCAATAAGATAAAGTAACTATGCTGCAACATGAAAAGGCACAAACAAAAGATTCATGAATAACAATGCTTTGCAAGACGTTTGTTTGTTTCACATAAAGAAAACATAGCATAATAGTATTCAGCTTGTCCCTCACAGAGTAGAAAATATAAATGCATAGGACACCTTCAAAGTTCATAAGAGTGACTAGATACAAATAGTTTAAAACAAGCAATATTAAGTTATGCATCAATCAACTAGTCTTGGGACAATGCACACAGAACTAAGAATGGCCACTATGCTCTCAAAGTAGGTGCATAAAGATAGAAGGTGGAGACTCAATATAATGGTGGAAGAAAGGCCTTCATAGAAGGAAGCAGAGATTCAAGTTTCATAAAGAGCTTCTAAAAATTATGGTACTTATAGCTTTTAGCTCTCATTGCCCCTGTCATAAGCATCTTGAAGTGATTAAGGTTAAAGTGAACAAACTATAGTGTACATGCTTGACGAAGTATAAGTTAGAAATCTCATGTCCCTTGAATATGAGGGCCACTCCTCATGCTACTCAAGTTTAGTCACCGGTAAGTTCTTTTCATTGTAAGTACATGTGTATCATAGAGAACCGCCAACGGGGTACCCCTTGTGCAATGATAGGGAAGAATCCCCATATCAAAATGACAAGGCCAGCAGACAACGAGCATCTCAACAATCTTCTTATTTACCATGGGAATATGGTGCTTTTTTTTTCTCTCTTTCCTCTTTTCATAATCTCTTTTTTTCTTTTCTTTTTCTCTTTTTTCTCAATATAGGACTCTTTTTTATAAGAAGAATGCTTCATAGACAGCTCATTATGGTTACGCTGCAGGTTTCCACCATGTCAGCATGGATTAGACTAGCGGCCTAGGCGTTTCTCTAACACATATACATAACTCCATGGACTTACAAGCTCCCCTTTCATTTCACACCGACGACATCCATAGACAAAAGAGCATGATATCAACTAGGTACAAAGTACCAGTGCAATGTTGAAAGCGTTCCCCATGACAACATGGTTCTGCTAATCCCCAACAAATAAGTGCAAGCATATACAACATAGACGACACAATGGTTCAGGTTTATTAAGGGCAAGAAAAGTAAAGTGTGCCATCAAGTTCATGGGAGCTTTAATCACTAGTTTTCTCATAACAAGTTTAATTTGGAAGGTAAACAAAAACATGAATATACTTGGAATAGCATAAGCTAGTAGGTAGGTATGGTGGACTCTTTGTAATAACTTGGTTTAGGGAGTTGGATGCATGAGTGGAACTCATACTTGGTTGTGGAGGCTAGCAACAGACTAGGAGGGACAAACTAAGAGAGCAATAATGGCCATAATCATGTAGAGCGACAAAACATCATTGATCAAAGCATAAAGTGATACTACAAGTTGAAAACTAAAGGATCATAAAGGTTATGGTGACTTTGGATAGTCATAACATGGTGTGAGCATGCGCCAAGTCAACCCAAATAAAGCATTAAAGGAGAATACCACAATATTATGCTTTAATATGCTAAAACAACGCATGACCCTTCCAAGGCACATTAAGCAATCTCAATTGTTTATAACAAGTCATGCTACAGCAAAGAATACTAAGCATAAAGCCAAAACAATATCAAGCATGGCATGACAAAGCATGGGCCACAGTCAAAAACAAGCTCTCTTTACCACTTAAGCATGAACTTTCCTACTCTTTTCCAATCCAAACCAAACTATTTGAAAACCAATGTATGAAAGAGGGGGTCCAACCAATTTATTCAGTAAACTAAGCATACCAAGCAAACGAAAAACCAAAACAAAAATTAAAAAGAAGACGCTCCAAGAACAACACAACTGTGCATGAAACAATAAAAATGAAGCGTTTGGAAGAAACCTGGGATTTTTATTGATGAAGAGGGGGATGCCTTGGGCATCCCCAAGATTTGACGCTTGTACTTCTTGGATATTTCTTGGGGTGACACACGTGGCATCCCTAAGCTTGAGCTTTAGTCCATCCTTCATCTCATTACTTGTTCCTTCCATACACCTAAATTTTTTCCTTCATACAAAACTTCACACAATCTTTATTAGCAACATTAGTGCAGTCGAGATAATAAGTCTTTGGGTTCAGTTTCAACACCAATAAAACTACCATTAAAACACAAGCTACTGTAGAACTTTCCTCAAAAATCTCAGTTCCCCAAAAGACCTCAAAAAAGGAAGCAACAAGAAGCAAATGCAGAAAATGGCAGAAATCTGTCGAAATAGACCAGCAGGTAAAGACAAATTTTTTCGAAGACCTTCTGTTGCTCAAATAAAAAAGTGTGGAACTAACGAAAGTTAGATAACAACCTGGGGCAGAAGCAAAAAAATTCACGCCTCAAAAGGACGTACAGAGATTTTACACGAAGTTTTACGGTGAAGCATAGAAATCTGTTTCGGGACAACAACTTTCCCAATCATTACTTCTCTCTCATTAGAGGTTACTCTTGGCACAAAAAGCAAATAAAAAGGATAAGGAGCGGTTATTACAGAGGTAATAACTTCCAAGACTCATCGAAAACTTTTGGGTTATCTCCCAATAAGTACTTTTCTTTAACGCCTTTAAGTTAGGCATGATTGTTTGAGAAGATGCTCACATAAGAAATATGAATTGAAGTAAAAGAGAGCATCAAGAAGAAAATTCAAAACACAATTAAGTCTAACCCACTTCCTATGCATAGGAATCTTGTAAAGAAACAAGTCATGAAAGCACAAAGCAACAAGCATAGTAAAGCAAAACAAGTGCAACTTCAAGACTTTCAACATAAAGAGGGGAAACCTAATATTATTGAGTTGCATAAAACCATGTTTCCCTTTCTCATAATAACTTTCAGTAGCATCGTGAATAAAATTAACAATATAACTATCACATAAAACATTCTTATCATGAGCCACATGCATAAAAGAATTAATACTCTCCACATAAACATAGTCATTCTTATTAATTGTAGTGGGAGCAAATTCAACAAAATAGCTATCATTATTATTCTCATCACCATAATCATCAAATATAGGAGGCATATTGTAATCATTAACTTTCTCCTCAATAGTAGGTGGATTGAAAATATCATATTCATCATTTTAATCATCATATATTGGAGGCATAGTATCATCAAAGTAAATTTTCTCCTCCATGCTTGGGGGACTAAAAAGATCATTTTCATAAAAACTAGCATCCCCAAGCTTAGACTTTTCCATAGCATTAGCAATAATGGTGTCCAAAGAATTCATACCAACAACATTGCTATTAGCATGCAAATAAAGTTCCATAGGTTTTTTAATTTTCTCTTCAAACACTTCATGTCCTAACTCAAGATAAATACTATAAAGCTCTCTATTTTTTTTGTTTTCCATTAAGCCTAACTAGTGAAAACAAGAAACAAAAAGACAAAATTGCAGAATCTAAAGGAAATAACTTCGAGCACTCACACCGGAGGATGTGAGTACCTTTTACCTTACCTCCCCGGCAACGGTGCCAGAAAATAGCTTGATGTCTACGCACTTTTGTTCTTGTAGATAGTTGTTGGGCCTCCAAGTGCAGAGGTTTGTAGAACAGCAGCAAGTTTTCCCTTAAGTGGATTACCCAAGGTTTATCGAACTCAGGGAGGAAGTGGTCAAAGGTATCCCCTCTGAAGCAACCCTACAATCAAGATACAAGAAGTCTCTTGTGTCCCCAACACACCCAATACACTTGTCAGGTGTATAGGTGCACTAGTTCGGCGAAGAGATAGTGAAATACAAGTGGTATGGATAATTATAAGTGGTAACGGTGATAGAAAATAGCTTGATGACATGGAAGAGACTAAAGGCAAACTGAAATAAAAGATGGAAGCAAGCAAACATGTAACAAATCTAGTTACAAACGGTGTTTCAATGCTTAGAAACAAGGCCTAGGGATCATACTTTCACTAGTGAACACTCTCATATAAATATCTTCTCTTTATGGTACTACTCTTAACTACTCTCCGGTTGGAAACTCTAATCCATGGTAGGGCTATAACAGCACACCTCAAAGTAAGCCTTTCCCATCTAGAAAACCCCACACTGTCACCTTGAGCACTTGATGGTTCCAACAACAACCACAATTTCATAAAGACATCCAATTTCAAATATAACTCATAACAAGTATTTGTAATCTCTAGCCTAAGTGCCACCATGGTGTGCACGTTGTCACTTTCACACACATGGGGAGATAAGAGATCTATTAAAGCACTTGAGTAGCAAGGTAGATCTACTTGATTACAAAGATCATGATCACAATATGATCATGCATAGAGAGAGAGATATGAACACATAGCTACCGGTAGAACCCTTAGCCTCAAGGAAGAACTACTCCCTCATCATCATGGGAATCAGCAACGGTGATGGAGTTGGAGGTGGAGATCGATGGAGTTGGCTCTGGGGGCACTTCCCCGTCCCGGCAGGGTGTCGGAACAAAGACTTCCTGTCCCCCGAATCTCCCCTTCGGTGGCGGTGGCGCTGCAGAACTTTTCGTGGATTTTGGATTGACGATTTAGGGTTTTTGCATCGGGAGGCATCTTATAGGCGAAGAGGCAAGGTCGGTGGGCAGCCAGGGGGCCCACACCATGCCCTGGCGTGGCCTAGGGTTGCCCGCGCCAAGGGGGATGTGGCCACCCTATGGCCCCTCTCCCTCTCGTCTTCTGGCTCCGTGAGTCTTCCGGTAAAATATCAACTTTGGCCTTTGCCCAGTCCAATTCCGAGAATATTGATTTTCTGACTTTCCTGGAACCAAAAATAGCAGAAAACAGGCAACTGGCACTGTGGCTCTTGTTAATAGGTTAGTCCAAGAAATCATATGAAAAGTACTCCAAAGTGTGGACAAAACAACATAAAGTAGATAAAACCAAGCATGGAACATCAAAAATTATAGATACATTTGCAATGTATCAGCCCACCCGGGCTGCACGGAGCACGCGACCAGGCGTGCTCAAACGCTGGTGCCGGGCCTGCAGCTTAGTGAGTGCGGGAGGGCGAAGGGGTAAGGAGAGTTGTGGGCCGTCCGATCTTGAGGAGATCAAAGGCTCACGCTCTTCTCCTTCCTCTGTCTAAACTCGACGGGGAGGAACCCTAGAGGCGGCGCCAGCATGGTCAGGGAGCTCACCAGGGGCCATCTTCGGTGAGGATGAACAACAGAGATGAGGCGGTCGACGACGGCGACCAAGTAGAGGGGCGGCATGGTGGGGTTTGATGCAGGAGGGCATCGCCTGCATCTGCCACCATGAGATCTGCTTCGGTGCTCACCGGAGCTCGCTGGAGAGGCTGCTGCGGTTGCTGCATGTCGATGATAAGGACTGGGTTAGCTTCAGGGGAGCAAGGGGGTTCCGAAATAAGAGCTTGCAGAGGGAGTGGAGCAGGGATGGAAGCACCACGAGCAGATCTTGGCAAGGCCGAGATGCTCCTTTTTCTCCTTCTCCTTCCTCTGTCTAAACTCGACGGGGAGGAACCCTAGGGGTGCCGCCGACGTGGTCAGGGAGCTCACCAGGGGCCATCTCCGGCGAGGGTGAACAGCGGAGATGATGCGGTCGACGACGGCGACCAAGTAGAGGGGCAGCACAGTGGGGTTTGAGGCAGGAGGGTGTCGCCTGCATCTGCCACCACGAGATCTGCTTTGGTGCTCGCCGGAGCTCGCTGGAGAGGCTGCCGAGGTTGCTGCATGTTGATGATATGGACTGGGTTAGCTTCAGGGGAGCAATGGGGTTCCGAATTAAGAGCTTGTAGAGGGAGTGGAGCAGGGATGGAAGCACCTCGAGCAGATCTTGGCAAGGCCGAGATGCTCCTTTTTCTCCTTCTCTCGATCAGAACAGAGCAAGGGAGGAGGAGAGGAGCTCTAGGGAGGTGAGGTGGAGTGTGAGGGGGAGAAATGAGGGAGCAGGGGAGAGTTGGTGGCCTCTGGCCCTTATAAACCGAGGGGGAGAGGTCCATGATGGACTTGTTCCATGGGGAGGGCATGGAGGTGGCCAGGCAGGGGATTGGTTGGGTTGGGCGGTGCTGAGGAGAGAGGTGGGGGTGCTCTGGTCGTGTTGGAGCTCAGAGAGAGATGGAGTGGTACAGCTGCAAATAATTGGCCCCATTTGCTTGTCTCTCTCTCACACTTCCAAGCATAAGAGGACAAGGGGAGGTGGTTCTACAATACATGATACAGTGTAGCTCGACCAGATTGAGTGATGCTGATGAGGTGGTGTATTAGACAAGTTTGGAGGTAGCTTTGGGTTGATTTAGCTTAGGTTTAAATGGTTTTGCAAATTTTGATCAAATGATGGCTTGTGAAGGAGTTTGAAAACTTTGTACTGGACAAAGTGAGAGAATGGTACTAGTGTGTAGATGGGGTCAAGATATCTCTCCAAGATTTATATGGGGTTTTTCTAAAGCTTGTAAGTCCATTTAAAAGCATTAATTCCAAAAGTGCAAAAATGGTTTCTAGAGTCTAATGTAATATTTTTACATTAGACAAAGTGATATTTTGGTGGGAAATGGTCCTAGATACCATATTACACCTTGGGGAATTTTATTGGGATTTATTGAGATGGGAGAGTATTTTTAAGGAATTATTTCTTGTTTCTGCCATTTAAGAAAAAGGGAAAAAAGAAATAACAAACAATCTCAAAAATATTTATTTTTGAGATGGGAGGGTGGAGTATTATATATAGAACTCAAATATGCATTGAGTTTACCAAGTGGTTTGGAGAAAAACAAAATTTCCTTTATAGACATGATTTTTAAGATTTTGCCAAGGAGGGTATTTAAATGGTTTTGGGGCCCAATTAATTATGGAAATTAATTGGAGAATTATCATATCCAAGGTATATGGTGTATAATTGATGCATCCATCATGTCCAACCTTGGGTTTTGATAATTGTGGTGAAAAAGGATGGAAACTAGATTTGGGGGGGGGGGGGAATCTAGGGTTTTGATATTTTTATACTACACAAGCAAGGTTGGAGTGGTGAGCTCAGAGCTCACCCTGGTACAAGGGATATATGGATGGTTAGACCATGTCATATAGATGACCATGGAAGCAAGAGTTGGGCTTAGATGTATTTGTGATGAGATAGAGGAGATGGCAAACTTTGTTGAAAATAAGGCTGCCATTACAGAGTTTTCATGATGCCTCATAAACCATGGGGGTTTAAGAAGCACAAGGCTCTAATGGAAACAAGGGAAGAGTGGATTGAGAGGCCAGGATTATTAGTTCATAATCGTGCAAAAATTTGGTCAAGGGGAGGTGGCATATGGATGTGAGCTTCTTCCCAAGTGGGCAAGATGATAAGATTTGCAGAGAAGATTATTATCTTGACTACAAAACCATCATGGATGAGTGGGAACCAGAATGGATTATCCAAGGGAAAGAGTGGGGTTTGGTAGTAATAATTATGAACTACAAGATGGTTCAAATACATTCTTAAGGATGCACATAGGTTGGAAAAGGTAGAGGTCCAAAAATTGAATCTAGAAAAGAATCCCAGACTTAGCCATTTTTGGTAGATTTATGGTTTTAGACTAGATTACAAGTGTAGATGATTTCGAGATGATGCTATGCTTCAAACTCATGATCAAGGTGATGATGTTGAAGTTTTAACTAAGTAGATAGGATCCATACTAAGATGGGGTCTTCACTAGGTAGGAAACTATCAAGAGGGATTACCCCTGGATTGATCTGATTAGGAGGGGAGATGATCACTTTAGTGGCTTAGGATCCAGATTTGGATGATTGGTTTGAGATTGATGATCACAAACATAGATTGGGTCCTAAGGAATGATCTCCTAGGTTAGCTCACTCTAGTTCCTAAGCAAGCAAGTCATTCAACAGATCAAGACAATTCATCAAACAACAGATCAAGGCAATTCATCATATCAACCTATCCAACTACTACTAGGGTTACCATCAAGATTAGCTTGAGGTAAGGACGAGCAATTTTTGAAAGGTTGGAGTTTGAGTAAGGTAAGAGTCCTTGATATCCCTACCAAGAGTAGAATTCAAAAGTTTTATAAGAGGTTTTGAGAATCCTAGAGGTAGGAGTATTTGAAGGTTCTGTCTTGAAAACATAAGGAGATTATATTATATATCTCTCCATAGTTTTGTCAATAAAAGCTACTAAAATAGTTTTGTCTACATAAGCATCTTGGCTCAGGTTTTGAAATGCCAGAACATTTGAGAATAGGTAAAATGAGCCAGGATAGTTTTGTTCAATAGCTTTTTGACAACTGATGTTGAGGTAAGGAGTATATCATAAGCTATACAATCAGAAGCATGAGCACAGACAATCACAAGCAGAGACTGCAACACTTAACAAGAAAAAGTTTTTGTTCCCCTTGATTTTTGCATTTTGGACAACTAATCAGGGTTACTGAAATTGGGATGTTACAGACCTTTCCCCCTTAAAAGAATCTTGTCCCGAGATTACGGAGAAGTAAGGTTAGGGGGTTTGAGTCGGGTTGATACGAGGTGTGCTACGCGTACTATCTTTCAGACTCCGTCTTTGAAAGTGACTACTCTGTCGATGAAGTTGAGCTTCAGTCTTCCGGAATGCATGGAGTGTTGAGTAGAGTCTAGTCCTGATTGCGAGGGATGATCTTATATTCCTTCGGGACTCTATATCTCTAGGGCTTAGACTGGGCAGACTATCTCGATTCTAAACTTCACGGGGTACTCGTTGGAGGATAGAATCTATGGCTTGGTGTACCTTTCTCTGAGGGTCCACGGCTCTTCTTTAGGGGCGTAGCATATCCTAATTAAAGATTTTACGGTCGATACTCCTGGGTTTGCTTCTAGTGAAGGGTTACTCTATTTTGGTGTGAAAGACGCAGTCTTTCCCCCTTAGTATTAAACTAGGGTAGAATTCTAGGAGTGTAAGTAATCCTTCCTTCTTGGAGTCGCAGATGGATGTTTTGGAGGCTGTCGCCCATCTTCCTCCAAGAGTTGGAAGCTTCCGATGACGTCCGCGAAGGTAGGTCCTACGGGGCTTATGTACTACGATTATTCGTACTTAGCCAGTGGGAGTCTCAAATCCTCTAAGCGATTGGAGCTGAGCGGTTAGTGATCATGTGGCCCTTCCGGTGGGTCTTCAGCTGAAACGACAGACGGACTTCGTAGGATCTTCAGTTAGTTTCTCCTCTGATAACTCCCGGGTTGTTTTTTGGAGGGAAGGCGTCCAATTCTGGAGGTGTTCTGAAGTATCCTCTGGTAGACATTCTTCTGAGGATTGAGTGGAAAGACGCAGTCTTTCCACCTTAGAGCTTCACTAAGGTGTTTTAGGAGTGATGTCGATCTTCCATTTTGAAGCGCTAGCGTGATGCTAAGGGGGGTTGTATCTCCTTGGGTCTTGGTATGAGGTCCTTGAGTGAAGTTCTATTGATTCAACCCTTACGTGGGTGGCTTCCTATCGAAGTTTGATGGGTTTAGCTTAGGGCAAGTTAGCGGTTAACGACTCTCTTGCTAGTCTTCAGACAAGGTAGGGTAGCTAACGTCATAGAAAACATCTTCACTTGAACTCTTTGTGTTGCTTTTTCTCGATGGCGGAGTAAACTTGGTGTCTTCATGCGTCCTTGTCTTCGGAGAACTGAAGTATTCTGGCCTTTTGGGTGAGGAACTTCATGTTGGTTGGGCATGTTCGACTATAATAGGTAATCTCCTGAGGCGGTCGGAATCTCTAATATACCGAAGGTCAGCATAGTTAGGTCGCACTTCTTGTCTTGGTTGAATTATCGGGTAGTTTCCTGTGGATACTGAGGATCCTTCGGTGATCGACTTCCGGCTACAACGGGATTCTTGCTATAGTAGACTGAGGAACAAGGGAGTGTGGTGCTATTGATGAGTCTTGCAAGGTGAGTTTGACGAGGTATGTCGTCCTGCTGAGGTGAAATCTTCGAGTTGATTCTGACTTCATGATGTCGAACTCCTTGTTATTGGGATGCTTTTCCTCTCATATACTCTCGACATTAGTCTGGGTCTCAAAATCGACAGCTAACACAGGGGTTTCCTGAGTTACTAGGGGGTCATCGCTCCTCAAGTCATATTTTTAAGGAGGTCAAAGCAAACCAAGACATACTAACAAGGCGAATAGAGCGAGGAGAATCACAATGTCCTCGGCAGGCAACACACATCAAGCAACACCGGATGCACTTAGGCAAGCAAACATGGTCAATGCTAGGGACCATGGAGTTAACTACTCGCGATGTATGGGAATCCTATTCTTAGGACTATTGACCCTAGATATCGTCTTTCTTCAGGTCAGAGTCACTATCTTGCAGATGAAGCCGTTGTCGTATGTTGGACACTTCTTTATAGTGCAACACCCGATGTCTTCTGATTTTGAGGATTCCGCTGGTAGAGCGATATTATAGTCTCCTTGTGTTTGCTGGTAGTTGCTTGTCTTCATATTGTTCTCATTGTCTTCACCGGGTTCGAGATCCTAGTTATTTAGAATCTGTAGGTTTGAGGTTTGGACGAGAGTTGGAGTAAACCATTTTCGAAAGCATTTACTTAGAGTAAGAGGAGACGTAGAACTTTTTCAAACTCATTAGTATTTTTCGAAAGCCGGGTTTTTCAAAATAAGGTTCCTGTCTAACGACCATGCTAACTAAGTTCTCCTACAGTCAGCATGGCTCTAATACCAAGTCTGTGGGGCCCCCGGATTAATCCTCCGAGAATCCCTGTTATGCATACAACCACGATCCCATGATCAGTTAGTCGTGGCACATAACAGACAAGTATCAAAGTAAACATCCAATACATAACGAATACATGTCATACCTCAGTTGCCATTATGTCTACATCGATCAACATCAGTGGAACTTCATTAAGCGTAGAGCCCGAGCCATGCCTTAACCTATAGGCAACTAACTGGGAGAACGTCCTAGCTCGCTTAGCCGTCAACTTCACCCTCTGCTTGATATATGACCAAGTTAATAGCCAGGGACAATGCCAATGGGTACTTTGAATGTACTTGCAAACCACCTTAAGACAATAATAATAATAATAATAAGAGGATATGCAATATGGCTGTGGTAGTAGGAGGGTTCCAATGGAGGTTATTTTCTCAAATAGTTTCTCTTGTAGATATAGCATCTACATATCTTTGTTGAAAAATAGTTTTGAAACATGCCTCCATTTTATAAATCAGGATATCCCCATATCCTTGTTGAAAACCTTTTTCAAAACAGTTTTGGATTAAACCCCCTTTTTAACATCCTCGACCATTTCTGGTAAAACTAAAGCCATTATTCTTAGGTCCTCGTAGGACCTCCCTACATTGATCCATCTTTCCAAAACCACCATTTTGGGTACTCCTAGCCAACACCTTTCCAACCATCCTCGACCGTGGACACGGCTATTTGAATAGATTATACTCTATAGAGTTTGCGCACTTTCCCTAGAAGAATCAATACATCCACCGGGATACAACCACAGCCCGCTACACACGGTAGACGGGGGTTTGGATAATCAAACCTAACCTTTCGCTTGTCGACCCTAGGAAAGGCTGCTTTTCCTTTTGGGTTTGTTCTTCCCAGTAACGAGTATGTGGCTCCCAGCCATAGTCCTGCCTTCCGTACACGCGTATACCCAAACCGCAGCTTGGCATATACCTTATCTTGGTGACTCCACTTCCTTCCGTACCACCTAAGTCATACCGTCCGCGGGAGACCCAATTGTTACACTGGCACTCCTGCCAAGATAGGCTCACTCTTGCCGAAGCAAGATACAGGCTCCAGATCCATAGATCTATTAGCTCCTTCCCGGAATTCAAGGGATTTCTCCCCATAAGCATTGTACAAGCTCCCTCGGCTAAAGAAGACAAACTACGAGCTAAGCCCCAACACCTGGGGTAATGTGGTGCACGGATAAAAATTGTTCTGGTAAAGGCGTAGAACATCCCTTCTCTTTCTCTTGTCCATTTTCTCATTTCTCATCATCACCACTTCTTTAGTTAAAACATCTGCTTGGAACAATGCCTCTTCCCAAGGGTTTTACAAAGCAGTTTTTAAACAACTATAGTAGGGTAACTCCCAAAACAATTTATTCAACAAAAATCCGTGGTTTCCAACGAGGTAGGATGCTAATCAAAATAACCTCAATCTAAAGGGGAGTAAATGGTAGGTTTACATCAGGGTGGGTTCTATGAGGGACACCAAGTCATAACTTGGAGGAGCCAAGTCATTAGCACAGTATTTATAAAACAAGACATGCAGATAAATAATGCAATTTATGAAGGAGGTACAAAACAGGTAGTAAAAAGAGTAGGACAAGTATCGGGATTCGGGAATGTTGGCTTGCCTGATAATCAGCAATATCGCAATATGTCCCTAGACTTTTTATTTATTAACCAAGAATACCAATACCAATAATAATAAGATCTCTTCTTCTCGGCGTCAATACAAGCGCAACTATCGTCGTCATCGAGTATACATGCAAACAAGCAAGAGCACAATCAAAACAAGGAATACAAGTGGACATTCACACAGCAAGAAAGTGGACAATACAAGTATAATATTCAGTAGGTTTTGAGTGGTTGGGTTTAGAACCATTGCAAAAACCATATATGAAGTGGTGGGATTTCCTTTATTCGGGAAATGGTTAAAACCACTAATGGAGGGGTTTGGGGCCAAGGCCTGGGTAAGTATGGTATCAAGGTGCAACCAGAATACCATTAGGTAGGTTTTGACAAAACAAGACCAACAAAAGTGGTTTCAAGGTTTTATCACTTTTCTTTAATTTCTTATGAATTTTCTAGTGAAATAAACTCTAGTTTTAGGAGATAATTCACCTGAAAAGTTCTGGAGCTCCAAAAATTTGTTAGGTAGGGTTTGTGGTACTTATTCAGTGAGAGTTGGAATCATGTCAAAATAATTACCAGAATGCCCTCAGGAAATTCCCAAAGGCAGTTCTATAGACAACTTGTCTTTTTAACTAGATTAAAACTACAGAAGATTTTAATTTGATTCCAAAGACACATTGTAGGTATTTAAAATAATTTTCTGTAGAAATTGGAATCAACCTTTGTGGATTTGCGGAGCTACTATAATGATTTATCTATTGATAATACCACATACAGAAGTATTTAATTCACTAAAATTTAACAGAGGATCAATAAATCCTTATCTCCTTGTTTTGGATAGGTATTGATGGGCCACTTCTCTGGGAGTTGGAATTAGCCGAATAGGTGCTGTAGATATGCCTAGGGAATTTTGTAAAGTCAGAACTAGAGGGATTTTGTTATTTTTATCAAAGTTAAAACATAGTTCACCTTGACATGAGATAAATGCTACGTGGTAGGCCTATGGGTATACTTCCAAAGGAACTTGGTTTCATCCATTTTGGAGATGTGTAGGTCACTAAGGAATTTATTTAGTGTAAAAGATACTCTTTAGAGGATTAAATGCCAGAAAATAATAAACCTATTTTGGGCCAACTTCTAGTTCTGCATGTTTAGGAAAACATGTGAGAACATGTATAAATTTGTATCTATCCAAAATGGAGAGATTTCCATTTTATTTAGCAAGTAAACTAATTGGCTAGAAACAGATCTGGAATTAATGAAATTATAAAATAAAAAGGAGAAACAACCACTAGGCCGGATCTGCAGGGTCAAACGGGCCGGTGGGAAGATTCGGCCCACCCGGGCTGCACGGAAAGCGTGGCCAGGCGCGTTCAAACGTCGGTGCCGGGCTCGCCGGTCGGTGAGTGCGGGAGGGCAAATGGGTAAGGAGAGTTGTGGGTCGTTCGATCCTGAGGAGATCAATGTCTCACGCTCTTCTCCTTCCTCTGTCTAAACTCGACGGGGAGGAACCCTAGGGGCGGCGCCGACGTGGTCAGGGAGCTCACCAGGGGCCATCTCCGGCGAGGGTGAACAACGGAGATGATGCGGTCGACGACGGCGACCAAGTAGAGGGGCAGCATAGTGGGGTTTGATGCAGGAGGGTGTCGCCTGCATCTGCCACCACGAGATCTGCTTTGGTGCTCGCCGGAGCTCGCCGGAGAGGCTGCTGAGGTTGCTGCATGTTGATGATATGGACTGGGTTAGCTTCAGGGGAGCAATGGGGTTCCGAATTAAGAGCTTGTAGAGGGAGTGGAGCAGGGATGGAAGCACCTCGAGCAGATCTTGGCAAGGCCGAGATGCTCCTTTTTCTCCTTCTCTCGATCAGAACAGAGCAAGGTAGGAGGAGAGGAGCTCTAAGGAGGTGAGGTGGAGTGTGAGGGGGAGAAATGAGGGAGCAGGGGAGAGTTGGTGGCCTCTGGCCCTTATAAATGGAGGAGGAGAGGTCCATGATGGACTTGTTCCATGGGAAGGGCATGGAGGTGGCCAGGCAGGGGATTGGTTGGGTTGGGCGATGCTGAGGAGAGAGGTGGGGGTGCTCTGGTCGTGCTGGAGCTTAGAGAGAGAGGGAGTGGTAGAAGCTGCAAATAATTGGTCCCATTTGCTTGTCTCTCTCTCACACACTTCCAAGCATAAGAGGATAAGGAGGAGGTGGTGCTACAATACATGATACAGTGTAGCTCGACCAGATTGAGTGATGCTAATGAGGTGGTGTATTAGACAAGTTTGGAGGTAGCTTTGGGTTGATTTAGCTTAGGTTTAAATGGTTTTGCAAATTTTGATCAAATGATGGCTTGTGAAGGAGTTTGAAAATTTTGTACTGGACAAAGTGAGAGAATGGTACTAGTGTGTAGATGGGGTCAAGATATCTCTCCAAGATCTATATGGGGTTTTTCTAAAGCTTGTAAGTCCATTTAAAAGCATTAATTCCAAAAGTGCAGAAATGGTTTCTAGAGGCTAATGTGATATTTTTACATTAGACAAAGTGAGATTTTGGTGGGAATGGTCCTAGATACCATATTACACCTTGGGGAATTTTATTGGGATTTATTGAGATGGGAGAGTATTTTTAAGGAATTGTTTCTTGTTTCTGCCATTTAAGAAAAAGGGCAAAAAGAAATAACAAAGAATCTAAAAAATATTTATTTTTGAGATGGGAGGGTGGAGTATGATATATAGAACTCAAATATGCATTGATTTGACCATGTGGTTTGGAGAAAAACAAATTTTCCTTTATAGACATGAATTTTAAGATTTTGCCAAGGAGGGTATTTAAATGGTTTTGGGGCCCAATTAATTATGGAAATTAATTGGAGAATTATCATATCCAAGGTATATGATGTATAATTGATGCATCCATCATGTCCAACCTTGGGTTTTGAGAATTGTGGTGAAAAAGGATGGAAACTAGATTTGGGGGGGGGGAATCTAGGGTTTTGATATTTTTATACTACACAAGCAAGGTTGGAGTGGTGAGCTCAGAGCTCACCCTGGTACAAGGGATATATGGATGGTTAGACCATGTCATATAGATGACCATGGAAGCAAGAGTTGGGCTTAGATGTATTTGAGGTGAGATAGAGGAGATGGCAAACTTTGTTGAAAATAAGGCTGCCATTACAGAGTTGTCATGATGCCTCATAAACCATGGGGTTTTAAGAAGCACAAGGCTCCAATGGAAACAAGGGAAGAGTGGATTTAGAGGCCAGGATTATTAGTTCATAATCGTGCAAAAAGTTGGTCAAGGGGAGGTGGCATATGGATGTGAGCTTCTGCCCAAGTGGGCAAGATGATAAGATTTGCAGAGAAGATTATTATCTTGACTACAAAACCATGATGGATGAGTGGGAACCAGAATGGATTATCCAAGGGAAAGAGTGGGATTCGGTAGTACTAATGATGTACTACAAGATGGTTCAAATACATTCTTAAGGATGCACATAGGTTGGAAAAGGTAGAGCTCCAAAAATTGAATCTAGAAAAGAATCCCAGACTTAGCCATTTTTGGCAGATTTAGGGTTTTAGACTAGATTACAAGTGTAGATGATTTCGAGATGATGCTATGCTTCAAACTCATGATCAAGGTGATGATGTTGAAGTGTTAAATACGTAGATAAGATCCATACTAAGATGGGGTCTTCACTGGGTAGGAAACTATCAAGAGGGATTATCCCTGGATTGATTTGATTAGGAGGGGAGATGATCACTTTAGTGGCTTAGGATCCATATTTGGATGATTGGTTTGAGATTGCTGATCACAAACATAGATTGGGTCCTAAGGAATTAGCTCCTAGGTTAGCTCACTCTAGTTCCTAAGCAAGCAAGTCATTCAGCAGATCAAGACAATTCATCAAACAACAGATCAAGGCAATTCATCATATCAACCTATCCAACTACTACTAGGGTTACCATCAAGCTTAGCTTGAGGTAAGGACCGGCAATTTTGAAAGGTTGGAGTTTGAGTAAGGTAAGAGTCCTTGGTATCCCTACCAAGAGTAGAATTCAAAAGTTTTATACAAGGTTTTGAGAATCCTAGAGGTAGGAGTATTTGAAGGTTCTGTCTTGAAAACATAAGGAGATTATATTATATATCTCTCCATAGTTTTGTCAATAGAATCTACTAAAATACTTTTTGGCTACATAAGCATCTTAGCTCAGGTTTTGAAATGCCAGAACATTTGAGAATAGGTAAAATGAGCCAGGATAGTTTTGTTCAATAGCTTTTTGACAACTGATGTTGAGGTAAGGAGTATATCATAAGCTATACAATAAGAAGAATGATCATAGACAATCAACAAGCAGACACTGCAACACTTAACAAGAAAAAGTTTTGTTCCCCCTGATTTTTGCATTCTGGACAACTAATCAGGGTTGCTGAAATTGGGATGTTACAGTCCCATTCCAAATCTCATGGTTGATGTGTAATATACGACGCTAGAATCACTAGCGACATTGGTTGTTAAGTCCTAGATGATACATTACTGTACAATGGCATTTCCATTTCCAGTTATGATAGATTAGCTGATCAGCCTAGATCATTAACCGATATTTCGAGTTAATTGTGAAAATACTGTTTTCGACCTTTTTGAAATGCAGGTGATGACATAGTTGAGTTACAAGCATAGAAAATAATTAAAGGACACGAGGAAGTTGTGAACTTGCCTTTTGTGATTGCAATATTATGCACTCACGGTCTTCAAGACACTAGAATATCCAAATTCTGTAAACAACATCATTGGTCCGATAAGGACTAATGTTTAAAGAAGCAAGATGCAACGATGCATAAATAATGTAATGCAATTTGATAAATGCAAATTCCCAGAATAATCGTATCAGTTCTAGGGTTTGGAGTTTGTGGTGAGTTCTTTTGAATGTGTTGCACTTTTATACCAGCTTCATACATGTGCTTCTTATTACGGCTAGTGAGAGTGTGGGAAACAATTAAGTAAACACACCAAGTAGTATGCAATACTAAAGCACTCAAATGGGTCATGGTATCTGAAATATTTCTTAAGCAAGATTAAGAATCAATTAAAGCTTTTAAAGAAGTGTTCAAGGATTACTTTTAATGTTTCTTGAAAGAATAACTTTTTAGGAAAGATTACTTTTACAAAGTAAAAAGTATTCAAACTTAAAGCTAACACTTTAAGGTTTTCTTATTAGCTAAGATTATTAAAGAGGAAAACATTACTACATTAAACAATCATAGCATAAGTGGTGAAGATTTTCATGTTTTGAACAAGGCACCACATTGTAGATGGTTGACTTCTCAACATTCCACAAAGTTAGAATTTAAGTATTATTACTTGAATGAGGTGATGTTCTATTGAAGTTATATGTGAATATAATTACTTTCTTAATATAGGAGTAATACTTATTTCTATAAACATGAGAATGGTATCATATTTAATATTTACAAACTTTCCTTTGCCTTGAAAGTGGATTCCCCAACTTGTAAAAGAATTAGTACTCAAATCTTGATGATTTTATAATTGGTAAAATCTTTTAGGAAACTAAAATACCCTTAATTTGAGATGATAGTTTTAGTAGTTACATTTTAAAATGGTTTGACCTATGTTATCTTCACATAATATTAATTGAGTTGTTATTACATTTTTAGACTTTAAACAAATAATGCTAAAGGCAATAGTAGAGATTTATATATTTTTAATGAATTAAAATAGAAGAAAAGAGTTAAAATAAATTTATTATACCTTTGACTTTTATTTGACTTCAATTAAGAAAAAGGATATTTTTAATGTGTAGAATTTATTATTGTGATCATTTTGCTATATTATATGTACTGTTGTGATTTTTAAATAATAAGATATGATTTTTATAAGTTTTATCACTTTATAAATATTTAATAATTAATAAATATTAGTTAAGTGATAGAAAAATGTATAAAACAAATTTATAAGTCTTTATTTTGTTTTTCTAAGATTTTTAATATATTATATTTATTTTTATGAATTTTAAATAATAGAATATATTTATTAAGATTTATTCCTAATAAATTATTTACTAATAAATACTAATGATTTTATTTAAGTTGGAAAATAAAATATGATAATAAGTTTATATTATAGAATTTATTTTTCTGCACATTTTGATATATTATATATAATTTTCTGAATTATAAAACGAAAGTTATTCAATTAATAAGATTTAATCATTTTATTACATTTCTGGAAATTATTTATATTTGAATTATACTATTTTAACTATTTACCTGACTGACAATACTTTTTGTACCTAGGTGATTCCTTCCCTTAGTCACTGACCAGCGGGGTCACGGACATGTCATACGTCACATGGGCAGTGGACCAGGCAATGGTGACGCGAGGCTTTTCTCACCTACCTCAATTCTACCATGAGACACGAACAAGTGGGGTCAGGGCCATGCCACACTCCACCTCAGCGAGACGGGACCCACCACAGTTTGACCAGCTTCTCTCATGGTGGTGGTCAATCGAGGTCGGTGACCACTCGACTGCGGCGCTACCGTGTCTATGCGGGTACGCTAAGACATGCATTCGAACAACGAGACCAAGGCGATGCTACCGATGGTCGTGTTGCTGAGCAACGGGCACCGGAACATCGGCTGCAATGGTGCCCGACGATGGTGAGCGGTGGCGCATGACACTATGACGTGATGAAGCGAGAGGGAGATGGAGAAGGGGTGCCAGAGCACGAGATTCTCACCTAGATGCTTATAAAGTGACTGATGGGGTCCGGCAAGGTCGGAGATGAGTTCTTTGTCAAGAACTCCGGCGGAGACCGATGAAAGGGAATGGAAAAATTATCCCTCCTCCGAGCTCCTCTGCATCATCCACTACTATAGGCTTGAAGGAGACATCATGGCGCTTCTTACCAATCAAACTACGAACCTTGGGGTGGTTTCTTCCGATGGCTAGATGGTGTCTACCGTTGGCAGAACTTCGGTGAGGTGGGGAATAAGAGAAAGAGACCAAGAGGGTTGCAGAGTGGAAAAGGAGAGGATGAGGATGTGGTAGGGTGCTGTGGTGGCCTTCTTATCCTCCCCGAGCAACGACAGTGCGGATCCCGATGCCAGTGAGCGGCGACGCTCGCGCCACGCAACAGCTTCGGCGGCCGCGCTAGGTAGATGACGACGATTGAGTGGACAAAGGGGTACACGGGCCTGGGTCGGTATTGGGCCATTGGAGAGCGAGCAGAACATAGACAGGCACGCAGGCGAGTGACAGTTAGTGCGAAGAAGCAATGGGCCGTGGGCCACTAGCTCTACTGCCTTTTTTCCTTTTCTATTTCCATTTTTATTTATGTTTTTCACAATTTCATTTCAAATATGATTTCTACAAGAGTCTGAATATCTAGAAACTTTGTGGCATATTCAAAATGGTTTAGAGATTCATGATACTAAATCTTTTTCAAATTTTCTTTATATTTTCCAAATCCATGAGTATATGAAGGGTTATTTTATTTAGTAAAGTAACTATAATTTAGGGTTTTAGGAATTTACTTCCTATAAGAAAATCTTATAGAAATGATTGGCATTACCACTAAAAGAATGCAATAGTAGTGGTTTAAGAGGGTTAATTATGTGTACAAAATCTTATTAATACTTAACCTCATAAAGGAATTATATATATTCATTATAAGGTATTAAACCTTGTGGTTCTTAATATGATGATTTGATTTTCATGGTTTTCCATATTTGGGGATTTCACCAAATCCAATTCTACTTAGATTGTAGTGTTTAGAATTACCATGAGTTTTAGGAGGGTTCATTAGACTCATATTCTATTATGGCTATAGATGAATATTAAGGTTTAAAGACACTACCTCAAAATCTCTTAGTGTGAGATATAAGAATTACTTCCTAGAGTACTCTTATTAGTTCATGGTTCTAGGTTTCTATTAGGGTTTAAGACAATAAGGTGGACAAGGCTTCCATACTGAAGAACTCATCTGGTTCTTTGATTATCTCTTGGAAGCTTCATCTGTCCAAGATACATTGTTCAATGGTTACCTAGGAATAGGAAATGGTTCCACTATCAATTTGATTCTAGGGCTTTGATCAAAGAGATAGACATGGAACTTGTCATGGTTTGATGTACTATTTGTTAAAGCTTCTAAAGAATTCCTATCCTTAATACCTCACTAAGGTTATCTTTAGATAAGGAATTCCTTTCCTAAATATACTCTATTTCTCTCCCTTATCTTATTCACAAAGATCACATCTTCCTGAATAAGACAATCATATGACTCCACCATATCCATCATCATATGGTGACATGGTCATGTCACTTCAATAATTCCCATTCTTCATTCTTCTATATATAACTTCCATTACTAAACTACCCTTGATGAATTCATCAATGTAGCTACTTCTAACTCCATCCATTAATTCCTTTAATTCCATCTTGCAACTATATCCAAGGCTTACAAGATTACAATCCTCACTGTGGATAATAAAGGATCTCAATCTTGTAGAATATGTATGGTACTACTCTCTACAATACAAGTTTGTTCTTGTATTAGCTTGATTAATCTATTATGCCTCCGACTACTCCATATAATCATCTTATATACTTCATCAAACTCTAGCTTGACTTCTCATGTTCAAGCTAGATGGTTCACCTTACTAGGGCTTTGCTTAATTTGGTATACTCACCACTCTTCTTTATCAGCTAGTCATCTATTCTCAAATGACTTGAGAATAATGACCACCATCATTTGATCAAACTAAGCTTAGGCTTCTAATTTTCTGATCAAAATCTATACTTAACTTAGTAGTAGACTTGTACTAGTATCTCTATAGGATTATCTTGTTAAGGAAACTTGCTTTAAGTTTATTCCTTCTTAGCTTAACAAGATTTTTATTTGATACAAAAATTCTACTAGCTTTCTCATGGCTCCTCAATTACTAGCTTAACTCTTAGGCTTAGACACTTCTTCTAGTTAACTCATGAGTGATTTAACTCCTCCAACATCAAATGGTTTTGATCACCATTAAGGATCTCATTACATTGATGATGGTTGATACGTTGCAAAAGTATCTATAATTTTTGATGTTCCATGATTGTTTTATATCTACGTTCTTATGTTTTGTCCACACTTTGGAGTAATTTTACACATTTTCTGGAACTAACCTATTAACAAGATGCCACAGTGCCAGTTGCCTGTTTTCTTCTGTTTTTGGTTCTAGAAAGGCTAGAAAATGAATATTCTCGGAATTGGACCGGACAAAAGCCAAAGTCGATATTTTACCGGAAGACTCACGAAGCCAAAAGACGAGACGGAGAGGGGCCAGGGGATGGCACACCATGTGGTGGCGGGTCCCCCTGGTCGCGCCACTAGGTGGTGTGGAACCCTGGTCCACCCACCGACCTTGCCCTTTCTCCTATAAGAAGCCTCCGATGCAAAAACCCTAAACAATCCAGCCTCCAGCCATGAAAAGTTCTGAAGCACCGCCGCCACTGAGAGAGGAGATTTGGGGGACAGAAAGTCTCTGTTCTGGCACCCTGGTGGGATGGGGAAGTGCCCCCGGAGCCATCTCCATCAATCTCCACCACCATCTCCATCGTCGTTGCTGATTCCCATGATGATGAGGGAGTAGTTCTTCCTCGAGGCTTAGGGTTCTACCAGTAGCTATGTGTTCATCTCTCTATCTATGCATGATCATATTGTGATCATGAGCTTTGTAATCAAGTAGATCTACCTTGCTACTCAAGTGCTTTAATAGATCTCTGCTCTCCCCATGTGTGTGAAAGTGACAGCGTGCACACCATGGTGGCACTTAGGCTAAAGATTACAAATAATTGTTATGAGTAATATTTGGAGTTGGATGTCTCTATGAAATTGTGGTGTTTGTTGGAACCATCTGGCGCTCAAGGTGACGGTGTGGGGTTATCTAGATGGGAAAAGTGAACTTTGAGTAGTGCTGTTATAGCCCTACCATGGATTAGAGTGTCCAACCAGAGAGTAGTTCAGAGTAGTATCATAAAGATAAGATATTTATATGAGAGTGTTCACTAGTGAAAGTATGATCCCTAGGCCTTGTTTCTAAGCATTGAAACACCATTTGCAACTAGATGTGTTACATGTTTGCTTGCTTCCATCTTTATTTCAGTTTTCCTTTAGTCTCTTCCATGCCATCAAGCTATTGTCTGGCACCGTTGTCTTATATCCATATTACTTGTATTTCACTATCTCTTCGTCGAACTAGTGCACCTATACACCTGACAAATTTATTGGGTGTGTTGGGGACACAAGAGACTTCTTGTATCTTGGTTGTAGGGTTGCTTGAGAGGGATAACTTTGAACACTTCCTCCCTGAGTTCGATAAACCTTGGGTAATCCACTTAAGGGAAACTTGCTGCTGTTCTACAAACACCTGCACTTGGAGGCCCAACAACTGTCTACAAGAATAGAAGTGCGTAGACATCAAGCTATTTTTTGGCGCCGTTACCGGGGAGGTAAGGTAAAAGGTACCCACATCCTTTGGCTACTAAACTATATTCTAGTACTGTTGCTAGTGTGTCAGTGCTCGAAGTTATTTCCTTTAGATTCTGCCGTTATATCTTTTTTTTTCTTGTTTTTATTTTCACTAGTTAGGCTTAATGGAAAACAACAACAAAATTAGAGAGCTTTTTAGTATTTTTCCTAAGTTAGAACATGAACGGTCTGAAAAGAAAATTAAAAAACCCATGGAACTTTCTTTGCATGCTAATAGCAATGTTATTAGTATGAATTTTTTGAACACCTTTGTTACTAATGCTATGGAAACGTCTAAGCTTGGGGAAGTTAGTTTTTATGAAAATGATATTTTTAGTTCCCCAACTTTAAAGAAGAAAATTTGCTCCAATGATAATTTATCTCCCATATGTGGTAATTCTAATGATACTTGTGATATTGTAAATCCACATACTGAAAGCGTCCCTTTTAAAATACCTATGGAAATTGTTAAACGTGTTATGAATAATTGTTATTTTGGAGATGGAACTGTCCATCCTGGTGATCATTTACTCTTTATACATGAATTACGCGAGTTGTTCAAGTGTGCAGGTATTTCAATGAACCAAGTTAAGAGGAAGCTATTCTCTTTCTCACTTAAGGGCAAAGCAAGGGAGTGGTATGAGCTACTAGACGATCCTCATCATTTGGAGTGGAAGGAACTTGAATCTCTCTTTTACTCTAAATTTTATCCTCCTCATGAAATTCATAAAGATACAAATTATATTTATAATTTTCATCCTCATGATGGAGAAAGTATTTCCCAAGCATGGGGGAGATTGAAGTCACTAATGCTCAAATGTCCCATTCATGACCTCCCCGGGAATATTGTTATTAATAATTTTTATGCAAGGCTTTCAGGACATTACAAGGACTATCTAGATACTTGTTTAGAGGGATCCTTTACAAGTAAGGAGGTCAAAGCTAAGTGGGATCTTCTTGAAACAATTCAAAGCAATACTGAAGATTGGGATAACGACAAAGGTAAAGAATCAGGTATAAACTATGAGTATGATTGCATTAAATCTTTCGCTAAAACTGCTAATTTTCAAGAGCTTTGTGCTAAATATGGTCTTGATACTCAAATTCTTGTTGATTATTTTAGAGCCTTTGTTTCTCATATTAATGTTCCTAAAGAAAAATGGGACATGTATCATGAGCCTTTTAAAGACACTTGCATGAAAAATGAAACTGTTATTAACGATAGCAATAAACATGCTCAAACCTCTAAAATTTCTACTTATTATAAGCATGTTAATTTTTGTGGAGTACATAGACCTTGTGAAAAGAATCAAATTGAATAAGAATATTGTATCACCCACAAGAATGAAAAAACTAGAACATGGTATAGGGCTCTAAATGATCTTGGTAAAAAAGTTTGTGCCCTCTATCCTTTTATTTGTGGACTTTGGTCTGAAGTGGGTCATTTCAATTTTCAATGCTCAGGCCATAATAATAGCCCTTCTAATCCAATGAGTACTGCAAGTTTGTATTGTGATGACATGATCACTCCTAATCAGCATGATGAACTTACATTATTTTTGGGGTGTGAAGAATTATCAAGAAAAACTTCTTTGGTAGATATGAGTGCTTTTGATATGAATAGTGTCCTGCATGGTTGTCATCTTTATTGTGTTGATAATTTCCACACAAATACTTACATACAAAATATTATAAAATATGAGATTTTACCAAAATATGGCAGGTCTAATATGTGTTTTGATCTTATTGATGAAAAGAAGGAATCCTCCAAAGTTTCTCCTATTGTCTCTAACAATAAACTAGGGTATAAGGAGAAGCTTCCTTTCAAGCCTCTCCCTCCTAAAGAGGAGAAGAAAAAGAAGAAGAGGAGTAAAAGGAGGGAGGAAACGGTATTTTCCCCTAAGCACGTTACTCCTATTATAGTTTTTGATGAGTCTCAACTCGATGATGTTCCTATGCCTATTACCTATAGTAGTGATCATGATTGGGAAAAGCACACTGATACGTCCAAAACGTATATACTTTCTTGAACACTTTTGCTATTGTTTCTCCTCTAAACTTGTGTGATTTGGATGCAACTAACACAAACTGACGTTGTTTTCAACAGAATTACCTTGGTATCTAGTTTTTGTGCAGAAAATCAACTATCATGAAAAATCCCGGAAAATATGCCAAAAATCCTATTCACCAGAAGACTCACGGAGCCAGAATACGAGACGGAGTGGGGCTGGGGCCTGGCCACACCACCTGCCCGCGCGGGCTAGGCCTGGCCGCTCCAGGGGGTGGTCTGGCCTCCCCAGACACCCTCGCGGTCTCCCTCTTCGCCTATAAGATGCCTTCTGACCTAAAAACTTAGGGGGGTTCGATGTTTTTCTAGAAAGATTTTCGCTCCGCCGCCACCACCAGATTCCACGAAACAGCACCAAAAACTCCGTTCTGGCACCCTGCTGGGCGAGGAATTGGAGGAGATCATCGAAATGATCGCCACCATCGCTTCTCCATCGACCATCCATGTTCCCCCCATCTATGAGTGAGTAATCCCCCGTTGTAGGCTATGGGGATGGTAGGGATTGGATGAGATCGTTCATGTAATGGCATCGGATTGTTAGGGCATGGTGCCTAGTATCTTTTATTAGTGCTCTTTGACTTTGTTGCGACTTGTTATGCTTAATGCTTGTCACTAGGGCCCGAGTGCCATGATTTCAGATCTGAACATGTTATTGATTCATTATGATAGTATCGTTTATGGTCTTACTTGCAAGTTGTATACACACATTGTTGTCCGGAACCAATGGCCCCAAAGTGACAGAAATCGGGATAACCGGAGGGAACGGCTTTGATCTGAGGATCACATGTGTTCACGGAGTGTTAATGCTTTGCTTCGGTGCTCTATTAAAAGGAGCACCTTCATTTCCAGTAGTTCCCTTGAGGCCCCGCTGCAAACGGACTGGCAGGACAAAAGATGTTGTGCAAGTTCTCATTGCGAGCACGTATGACTATATATGGAACACATGCCTAGGATTATCTAGTACTTGGATGCTTTATCTTATTTATCTGGAATTGCCCTATGTTCTGATTGCTATGTGAATTGTCTTGTCCATGCAACGCTCGTCCATCCATCCCTATGCCTACCGCACTCGAATCCTACTGTTTACTGCTATTGTTACTACTGTCTTTACTTTACTACTGCCATTACTTTACTATTCCTACTACAAAACTGTTGCTACTAATAAACTGTTGTGCGCAAGATTGTTTCTAGGTGCAGCTGAATTGACAACTCAGTTGTTAAGGCTTATAAATATTCTTTGGCTCCCCTTGTGTCGAATCAATAAATTGGGTTTCGGTTCCCTCGAAAATACACCACCTATACTTGTGGGTCATCAAGACTATTTTCTGGCGCCGTTGCCGGGGAGCATAGCTTTATTTATCAAGTTCACTTGGAATCACTATTGTTCACTGTCATCCATCCATCATGGGTAAGTCTCGTGATGGCAAGGTTCCTATTTTACCATGCACTACAAGAAGAGGTATGGTTCTGAACACCTCTGTTGCTCTTGATTCACCATCTATTATGAGTAAGCTCGTTACACCACCACATACACATGCTACACACACTTCTACTACTACTGAATCTAAAACTTCTGATACTTATGATGCTGCTTCTACTATGCTTGATAAGAGTGGTTCATTAGGTCCTTTCCTAGATGCTACGATTGCTAGAACTATAGTTGGAAATACTAAAACTCCTAATGAAGACACTACTACACCTGTTAGTTCACCTGAGTCTAGTGAGAGTTATGATATTGAAGATGGTTATGTTGAGATGACCGATGAATTTATTAAAGAATGTAAAAACACCCATGATAGGAGCGCTGCTAAGAGTCTCCTTGAGAGGCGTACTATTAGACCCAAATTTTCTCCTATTGCTAAGTTTGCTGCTTCTCCCATAAACATTAAAGATAAAGATTATGATTTCTCTCTCGATCTATCTTACATAGCTATTGTTGAGAAAGAACCTTTTTGTGGGGCTAAGAATGAAAGTGCGGTAGCACATATGACTGAGCTTTCTACCATGAGTGGCTTGTTTTCTGATGATATTAAGATGCGTACTTACTTTGTTGCTAAGATTTTCCCCTTTTCACTGAAAGGGGAAGCTAAAACTTGGTTTAGTAATTTACCTCATGGATCTATTGATAGCGCTGATTGCTTTATTAGTACCTTCCTGCAGAAATATTTTCCTCCAAGTGCTAGACATGCTATTTTGCAGGAACTTTTTGATTTTAAACAGGGAGAAAAATGGATATTGCCTGAATCATGGGCAAGGTTTTGTGCTTTGATTCATGCACAGGCTAGAAGTCCATTACCTAAGAATGAGCTCCTTGATATATTTTATAATGGACTAACTGAAGAATCTAGGACATACCTAGATAGTTGTGCTGATTGTGTTATCAGAAATAGGACTCCCAAAGAAGCTGAGGAATTAATGGCTAAAATAAGCAAGAATTATGAAGATTGGACTCCTCATGAACCAGCTATACCTGAAGTAGTTATACCTGAACCAGCTATACCGGCGCATATACCATTATCTAAAAAGAGGGCAGTTATTGAATTGAGTGACGAAGTGATGAAGGAAGCTAAGAAATGTCTTAAGGAGAAGGGAATTAAAGCTGTAGATGTCAAGAATTTACCTAATATAGAAGAATTATGTAAGCCAATCCCCCATTCATCCACTATTGAGGTACACTCTCTCCAACACTTTGATGAAGGTGATATCCCTTACTCTAAACCTCCCGATCAATGCTTAGAAGAATTCGATATTTTCATTGCTAAGCAAGATAATTTTAATAAAAGGGTGCAAAATCATCTAATGGAAAACACTAGAGCTATTGTTGAGTTAAAAGATATTGTGGAAAGAACCTCTAATGATCTTAAAATGATTGTTAAACATTTTCAAATGGTTCAAACTCAAATAGATCAACTTATTAAAGTGCAAAAAGACTTGCTAGTTAATGCTGCTAAAGAAAAACATGCTTATGAAATTAGAACTAGAAGTGCTGCTGCTACCCAGGATCCTCTATATCTTAAGGGCCATCCCAAAAGAATTGAGCAGGATTCTCAACAAGGTGAAAATAGTGGTTCTAGTCATCAGAAAAGAAAAAATAAAAATAAAACTATTGTAGAACCCTCTGAACCTGCTAAAGATCCTAATAGTATATCTATCTCTGATGCTAAAACTAAAAGTGGTAATGAAGAAAATGATGTTCCTGATAAAGAAAAAGTTGAAGAAGAACCTGAAAAGCACACTAAGAATACTAAATACACTAAAGAAGATTTTATTGCTAAGAAACATGGTAGTGAAAAAGAGCCTTGGGTCGAAAAACCTATGTCTTTCCCTGATAAGAAACACAAGTCAAAGGAAGATGAACACTATAATAGGTTTTGTGAGTGGATGAAACCTTTATTCTTGCAAATTCCTTTGACTAATGCTATTAAACTGCCTCCTTACTCAAAGTATATGAAGGATATTGTCTCGAATAAAAGGAAGATCCCTAATGAAGAAGTCTCTACTTTGCTTGCTAATTATTCCTTTAATGGTAAGGTTCCAAAGAAACTTGGAGACCCAGGGATTCCAACTATCCCTTTCTCTATTAAGAATAGTTATGTTAGAACTGCTTTGTGTGATTTGGGAGCTGGAGTCAGTGTTATGCCTTTCTCTCTCTACAAGAAACTTCAACTAGAAAATTTAATACCAACTAATATATCTTTGCAAATGGCTGATAAATCTACCACTATTCATGTTGGTATATGTGAGGATGTACCTATTCAAGTGGCTCATAATTGCTTGATATTAACTGATTTTGTTGTGCTTGAAATGCCTGAAGATGATAATATGTCTATTATTCTTGGGAGACCTTTTCTTAATACTGCATGAGCTGTTATTAATTGTAATCAAGGGAAGGTGACCTTCAATGTTAATGACAAGGAACATACTGTCTATTTCCCCAAGAAGATTGATAGGACTTATGGTTTCAATTCAATTGAACATGTTGCGGGCATTCAAGTTGGAGAAATATATTGTCCCATACTACGAGAAAAAAATTGAAACCATTATGATTGGGACCATTGCTATCAAAATTGAGGTAACATAATCATCAGTGGAATACAAAGTTTTTTCTCATATGAAATTGTTTTGGTAACAAGACCTAATCAACCTTGTTAACAAAAGGATTTCATTAAACAAAACAATGTTTTCACCGTGATTATATCTGCTTACTTCTATTCTATCCATTTTAGTTTTTGCTTCCGTTTAGTTCTCTTTCCGGTTGTTAGTTGCTTGCATGTTAGAGTGTCTTAGAACGTCTGTAGTTCTAGATTTGTTTTGACATTGCATCTTTTCAAAATCACTTTTCTGCAGAAATATCATTCATCTATACCTGAAAATTACCCAAAAATAAAGTGTCTCGAAAAATTCCAGAAAATTCATATTAAATTTTAACGTGAAAAAGGGGCAGAGGAGTGCCTGGAAGGTACCAGGAGGGCCCACCAGGCAAGCACACTACCTGGTGGCGCGGCCAGCCCTAGGGCGCGCCTGCCTATGGTGTAGGCCACCCCTGGCCCTCCACTTGCTCTCTCACTTGCCACTTTCTTCTCTCTCCCAAGCAAACACCAGTCCATTGCTCAAAATCGCGTTCTTGCTGTGCTTGCCCTCGATTTTTTCGATCTCCTTGCTCATGCCATCTTTGCTGCTGAAATTTGGAGCATTTGTTCTCCGGTATGTGACTCCTCCGCTTGTCCAAGTAGATTTGTGTTTAGTGGTTTATATCTTGAGTATTTTGCTGCTGTAGGTGACAGGTTTTGAGTGCTTGTAAGCTTGTTCAATGCTTAGAGATATAGTTTTGATGCATGTTTAGGCCTCTTACAAGTCCCTATGAGTAGTGCCCTTCATGATATATTCACTTTACAATCACTTATTTAATAGATGTTTAAATTTCTGAATATCAAACATGAACAACCATACCTTTGGAGAAATATTTGAGAGGGATGCACCTAGGAGGTCAAGGCCCTCAAGATCAACCTCTCAGTTTAGGCCATCATACAACGAAGATCTCATTGCAACTCGTATTGGTAATGAAGGAGATGATGGGGATGCTCACCCATCTACTTTTCCTTGTTTTACTTTCTTACAAGCTACAGGGATTCTTGATGATTTCTTGCTACTGATTCAGAGGGTTAGTTTGACCTCATATATGCAAGATGAGAGTGAGCAATATGCTATGCTCACCAAAACTTTTGTTGAGAGCTTCGTGTTTACTAACACGCCCTATCAGTTAACTGTCTCTTTCAGAATTTATAATCTGCCCTTTACCATGTCATTGGAAAGATTTTGCAGTGTTGTAGGTGTAAGCATGACAGGGACCATGAAGAAGATTCAAGGGCGACCCGCTGATTTGCTGGAACTTTACCGAGGAGTGACCAATGATGATGACCACGTGACTCAGCGCGGAAAGATAAGAAACATCCAACTCCCTGCTCTTAGATACTTTGCATATTATCTTGCTACTAGCGTTCTTGGTAGGGAGAATACGAGTAATATCTCCAACTATCATTTAGCCTTCCTTGCTGCTGCGCTTAACAATAACACTCGGTACAACCTTGGCTCGCTTATTGCTCGCCGCCTAGCCGCTAGGGGTCCTATCTATGGGGGCATCATTGCTTCACGTATGGTCAATGCATTAGGGCTTTCAGTGGACCCCAATGATACTATATTGGCACCACAAAGGCTTGACCTTACTGCTATGAAAACACATCACTTTGTCTCTGCTGATTCTGATTTGGACAGTTTAGTATATAGGATGTAACATCCCAAAACTTTAATCCAAGCTCATCAAGATCAAATCATCCAAAAAATAGGGTTAACAAAAACTTTTCCAAATTTAAAATGAAAGCATTCATATGTGTGTGCATTTAAAATAGGAGTTGTTTGAATTGCCATGATTGAATGGTCCAATGCTTGTAAAATGTTTCTTAGGTGATTTTAACATCATCTACATCATTCCCAAACTTTTCCTAAAGAAAATCAAATAAAAAAGAATTAAAATGAAGGAATGGTCATTTTGGCAAATTTAACTCTCATGCCTACTTTGGCTATTCCTAGTACTCAAAACTTAATAGAAATAATTCTTGATCTTTGCACCCCTTGCTAGTACACATAATGAGGTACCAAGGCCCACCTTTGGATCCACTAAAAACATTCTTTTAACTATTTTAAATGACAGTCTAAAATTGAATCTAATGCATATGCCTAGATCACCCCTATTTCAAAAACCCTCTATTTGAGCTCCATTTTCAAAACCCTTGCAACCAGAGACTACCTATCACTAGTGGATATCACTCAAAAATTTTGAACTCAAAATTCAAAACTTTTTCTCTTGCAGCCATTTTGTCAAACACCTTGTTAGCAAGATCATTAAGGCCTAACTATTACTGTTTTGGGCTAATTTTGTCTAGCAATTCTGTAGTGCTTTGATCATCTTGTCCCCCCAAGACTTTCCAGACCAAACCCAGCCTCTTCTCTACCCCCTAGCCGCACTGCCATGCCGAGCACCATCTCGCCGGTCGACCGTGCACCTGCAGCAGCAACCCTCTCCAGCCCCTCTCGCCATGTCTAATACCTTGCCAGTGGTCCACCTCCACCGCCCAACCAGCCCCAGGCCAGAGACAGAGGGCCGAGTGGCCAGGAACCGCCGCACCCGGAGCTTGTCGAGCATACCGATGCCGCCCTCAGAGCGCCCACCGCTCCGCCTTGACCTGGAGAACACCCCGGACACCCCCATTCGCCGCCCAAAGCCCCACAGCCACCGCTCGCCGTCGACACCGCCGCCTCTGCCTCTCAGAGCGCCACCTCGCCTAGACCGCATACCACCGCCCCTAAGGCCGCATTTAATTTCTAGAGCACCGCCAGGAGACCGCCCATCGATCGCCATCCCCAGCCATGCCGCTAGCTCGCCGTAGCCATGTCGCCAATGTCGACCGCCCATCCCGCTCGGTCTCACCGTCGAGCCTATAAAAGGAGCCCTCCCCAGCCATTCCTCTCCACACCATTCCACTCCCCTCATCTCTCTGAACCTCACCCACCTCTCGCCGGAGCAAGTGGAGTAGCAGCTCGCCGGAATTGGAGCCGGAGCCGCTGCCTCTGGAGGAGAAGGGTGCCGTTGATTCCGACCACCCCAAGCTCCGCCGTGACCACACCTCGCCTCGCCGTCGTCTTCCACTTTGTTCGACCACATCGCCGACCCTGCTGGAGCCCTGGTATGCCCCCAGTAGACCCCCACCGAGCCGATAGGGTTCGAGCTCGCCGGCGACCTGTTCGTCGTCGACGACGACCCTCAGCCGTAGATCTAGCCTCTAATTGCACAACCCACAACGCGCGTACCGTTTCGCGTGTTAAGTGCCGCTGATAAGCGGGACCCCCCTGTCAGCTGAGCCCCGCGCCGCGTAGCGCCACTAGGCCGGCCCATTTCTTTTCCCGTGTTAGCCGACAGATTCAAATCTGGATTTTTCTTTTAGTTCGAATCTAGTTTCTGTTCACTAGTTTGAAAATCAATTCAGAGAGTTTTAGAAATCCAAATGGCATGAAACCAATTTTGTCTGAAAGGTATTAAAATGATCTATCCAAGCCCGTTGGATTTAATTCATTTAGAGTTATAGATCTCTCCTAATAAAAATAAGAAGATTGAAGCTTTTGCAACTTGAAACATTTTTATAAAATCAACCAAGTTAGCTTTTGAGTTGCTTCCAACTCTAAAAAATCACATTTCATCATATCTATCTGAATATGTAATAATATTAAGGTTTACAAGCAGTGACTTTGGACTAGTACCAAAAAAATGCTATATAGGAATTTCTAGTCACTTTAAATCATTAAATAATAAACTTAAACCAAAGTAATATTGATCCAACCTTTAAATCTCATTCCCACAAGTTAGAATATGTGGTGAGGACATGGGTCCACATGATCCCATATTTTGGTGGTGAATATTAAATTTTAGTTAATATTTCAATGAGTAGAAATTACTTTTCCAAAATAAAAAAGTTGAAACTATTGAATTAAACTTGTGATGCTTGTGATGATAATAGATCATCAATTGTGTGTTTTAGAATGCTACTTAGCCTAGTTAAGTATTTTTTGGTGATTGTCTACTCCCTATGTATTTATAGACGCTAGTACCGACCAAGCCTTCGAGGAGGAGGAGTTCTACCAAGAAGAAGAAGAAGAAAACTTCAACCACTGCACCAACCAAGGCAAGCTATTAGTGGCAAGCTAACCCTTGCAAAACATACTTTAGCAAGCTATTGTTAGCAAGCTAGAATAAAATTAGATGGTTTAGCAAAGATGCCTTAAGCATGCTTTGATCACACGCCTTTAACTATTAGTACCCCAAGTCTTATTGATAAGTTTGACCCCCTTAGTTTACACAAAGTTCTTTACTTAATTTTTGAAGGTAGCATAAAGAGTATAAAACTTGACCTACTTAGAAACCTTTAGATGTCATTCTATGGCATGAGATTGATCCCATCTTTCCCCACCTTAGTGAACACTCTTAACTTAGTACCTTAGTATAGATCAAAAACTTGAATCACTTTAGATGGGAACACTTGGTGAAAATGAATTATGAAAACCTTGGAATGATGAGTCATTCTATAGAGATGTTTTGACATGTGTTGAGAAACACCACTGGTTTATGATGATGAAAATGATGAGGCATGAGCCTTAACCCTTTTATAAAACTAATGGTTGGATTCGGATGCGATACCATTCCAAATTTACCGTACAACCACATTACCTGAATTGGGTAAGGCTTAGATGGAAATTTATATGCATTAGTATTAGTTCCCTCACGAGAGAGGTTTGAGCTAAGGCTACCTCTCAATGATGTCCACCTATGCAGTGCCCAAGATGACTGATGGTCATGGTTGGGAGGCCATGCTCATAGGAGAGGTGCTTGTACTAGGGTGTGTAAAGGGAAGGTTATGTTTGATTATCTGCATACTAAGTATGATGATTCAGGGTTATCCCTGATAGATGTATCGAATCTTGTGGTGAAAGTGTACCACCTCTGTAGAGTGTCAAACTATTCGAATAGCCGCGTCCGCGGTTATGGACAGTTGGAATGGCCATACTGTTTCGTTGTCAAATGTTTTCTAAATAACTTGAAATGAATGATGAACTTTGACTTGACCACAACAGGGTTGTGTTTATGATAATAGCTTCCCAACTTAAGTGATTCTAGAACTTACTTTATCTTTCTTTGCTTCTGATCTCAGCTTAGGTTTCAAACTTAACTTGATAATTAACTTAAGAAATATTACCCCTTGTTAGTAGTAGTTTGCGAGTACTTAAAGAGTACTCATGGCTTTTGTCCTTGGCTATTATTATGGCCAGACTATGAAGGAGATTATCAGGATGATGGTCAGCAGGACGGCTATGATAACTAGGACTATCTGCCTTCGTCAGCATTGCCTGTGCCCCTTGAAGATGGACCCCACCGCTACGCTATCGTTTATTTCCGCTGCTTGTTGTATTAAAGACTGGATCATGAGATCCTTATTTGTGTAAAACCTTATGTATGGTTTGTAATGTATGATGTACTGTGATATCCAATCTGTTATGTCTCGCAAAAATGGTAATCCTGGGATTGCGAGGTACGGCATAACGGGCATCTAGGCTTAAAAATCCGGGTGTTGACATAGGATGATGTTTACTGACGGGGATGAGAGGGAGATCCCTTTGCCGCAATCTACTTTGTTTAGTGTTCACAGGAGACCGTGGTTACACTCCAAGTAGGAGGTGGACGAGCAGCTCCGCTTGCTAGGTTTCCACGGGCAGCACCAGGAGGATGTGCCCTCCTACGAATACTTTGTGCACTACAGAGGGACGTACTCGAGCTCGCACCAGGACGAGGGTACCTCCTCGTCATACCACAGTGACACTTCATCCTGGCCAGCTTGGGATTGATACCCACTTAGGCCAAAAGCCTAAGCTTGGGGGGAAGTACGCCGACATTGCACTCATCTCCATATCATTTTGCGTCGGTACTTTGTATATTCATGTTTTGTTCTCTTTTTAGTTTTCATTCTTTCTTTGTTTTTGCTTTCTAAATCACAAAAAGACCAAAAATATTTCTGTTGTTTCTCTTTGGTTTGCTTCTTTTTCTTTTTGCCATGGTTCATTTTTTCCCTTTTTGCTTTGTTTGAACTATTCGAAAAAACCCAAAAAGATTTTGCTTTGCTTGTTCTTCCTTTTTGGTTCTTGTTTTAAAAAAATCGAAAACACCAAAAATATTTGTTGTTCTTCTTTGGTTTTGTGAGTTTTGTTGCAGGGTTCAGCAGTCCTCAGTGGGATTTGGTTTCATATTATTATTCAAGCCACACAAGTGAAGGGCAATAATGAGGATTAATGACAACATGAAGTGTGGTAAGAGGCTGGTAACAAACTCTACTTGTTTTCATTTTTGTACATATACTCATCATTGTGGGCATGCTTAGTCTATTCGTGTAGGGTGTATGTTATTTATGGATGCTTAGTAGTTCTTGCTTTCATATGATTAGTTTCAGCTTGCTAATAGTTTGTAGCATGTCATATGAATGTTTGCTTGCATTACTCTATTCATAACTTGGTATGACACCGTGGTATCCTCCTCTGAATGTTTCATTTGAATTGACTTGGCACATGCTCACGCATGCATATGACTGAAATAATCAGTTAAGCCTCGATGAATTATTTTGCCTTGAGGGTCTTGAATCACTTTCATGCCATGATTAGTCATGTTTTGTTGCAAGTATGATTATGACCGTTATTGCTCTCTCGTTTGTCGCTCCCTCTCTATTGCTAGCCTTCACTTGTGCTGAGTATAACCATTACTCGTGCATCTAACTCCCCAAAACCAATTTTGCCAAAGTGTCCACCAAATCTGCCTATTAGCATCATTTGTTATTCCATGCATATTAAGTATGCCTTGTTTTCTTCCGAATAAAGTGTTTGATTGTTATGATAAAGATAGTTAGTAAAGCTCTCACGAACTTGATGGCACACTTTATTTTCTTGCACTTAATAAACCTGAACCATTGCGTCCTTCTTTGTTGCGTATATGCTTGCACTTTATAAGTTGAAGTTAGCAGAACCGTGTATCATGGGGAACGCTTTCAACATTGCATCGATACTTAGTACCTCGTTGATATCATGTTCTTTTTCTTATGGATCTCGACAGTGTGAAATAAAAGTGGAACTTGTAAGATCATTTTCATGGAAATGGCCACGGCAGTCGCTGCCATTGGCAGCGATTGAGTGTTTTGTGAGGAAGAGTTGGCGGCCATCTGCGGTGCGAGATGGGGGCGGGTGCACATGGGTTTATCCAGGTTCGCCCCCGGGAAGGTAAAGACCTACTCCTGCTAGATTAGATTATGGGAGAGAGAGTTACAGGGGTGGCGAGCTCGGCGGCTATGCAGCGAGTCGCTTGAGGGGGTGTATGATGGAACCTGAGTCTCTAGGATACCCTAGGGAGGTTTATATATGAGGCACCTCGCGAGGGTTTACAAGCTACAACGAATAAGATAAGGATTCGGAGGTTTTAACCTAATCCGACTGGGCTTCTGTTACGCTCCTGGGCCTCCATTCTCCAGTCGTCGGGCTTCTCCTTCCGGCGTAGTCCAGTCGCCATCCTCCAGGCGCACTCATAGGCCTTTCGGCCCAATCGGAACGTCATGCTGGGCATACCCCCTTTGGCATATCCCCATCAATCATGGAGTTTGTATGTATGTTAGAGAAACGCCTGGGCTGCTAGCCTAAGCCATGCCTAATCATGGTGGAAACTTGCAGCATAACCATAATGAGCATTCTACGAAGCATCCTCAATAAAAATCTACGCACATAGTGTAACATCCCAATTTCAGCAACCCTAATTTGTTGTCCAGAAGGCAAAAATCAGGGGGAACAAAAACTTTTCTTGATCTTAGGTGCAGTGTTTGCTTGTGAGTGCTTGTGCCTATGAGAGTGTATATTATGATACTCCTTACCTCACCCTCAGTTGACAAAAGCTATTTACCCAAAACTATCCTGGCTCATTTTACATATTCTCAAACGTTCTGGCATTTCAAAACATGAACCAAGAGGCCTATGTAACCAAAACTATTTTTGGTAGCTTCTATTGACAAAACTATGGAGAGATATATAATACAATCTCCTTATGTTTTCAAGACAGAACACTCCACTAATCTTATCTCTAGTTTCCCCAAAACCTCTTTTCAAAGCATTTGAATTCTACTCTTGGTAGAGGTACCAAGGACTCTCATCTTACTCAAAACTTAACCTCTTCAAAATGCCCCAACCTTACCTCAAGCTAAGCTTGATGGTAACCCTAGGGTAGTTGATTTGTTTCTAAGATGAGTTTCCTTGGTCTGCTGTCTGATGAGTTGTTTTGATCTGCTGATTGACTTGTTTGCTTAGGAAGTAGTATGAGCTACTTTAGAAGCTCATCACTAGGATCAAGATGTTCCCAAATCATCAATCCCTCAGAAAGATTGCAAACCAAGATGTGATCCCTAGCCATTAGATGATAATCTAAAACCCTCCACCAGATCCATTATGAGGATCTCCAATCTAGATGTTTCCATGTCCTTGAAGACCAATATCAAGCAAGGATCTCTTCTACTCACTCTTCACTTCAGTATCATCCCCTTGCTTATGCTCTAATACTTTGCAACTCCTCCGAGAACATTCTCTCCCCTACTCTAGTCAAAACTGTCAAATTTGACTAAGTCTGAAAACAGCTTCAACATCACCTATTGAATGCCTCCTTTTTCTCAGACCATATGCATTTTTTGGAAATGCACTTGAACCATCTTGTTAACCATCCTAAGGACTACCAAGGCCCACATTTGTCCAGGGATATATCCCCCTCCAACCCACTTGTCCTTGTTGGTTTTGTAGACAAGAAAATATTATTTTCTGCAAAAACTAGTCATCATGCCTACTTTGGTAGAAGCTCACACCCTCATACAACCCCCTATGGACCAACTCTATGCATGGTTGTGATGTACTCAGTGACGTCTATCAAAACCTACTCCACTTGCCCAAGTGGATCTCTGTGCTGCTTAAACCCACATGGTTTATAAGGCATCATGACTCTTTTTTTGCATCACAACCTTAATTTCAACAATTTTTCCATCACTTCTAGATCACCTGTAATACAGTTAATTCACAATCTTTCTGCCATGATCATCTATGTAACCTGGTCTACCTATCCATCTATCCCTTGCACCAAGGTGAGCTCTGAGCTCCAAGATGCAAGCATGTTTTGGTGAGATAAAAATAACATCACCTTAGATCATCAACTCCTTGTTTTCCATCCTTTTCAAGTTGGAAATTCATTCCACAAGGTTGCAAATGCTTGAAACACCTTGCCTATCCCATCAATATTGGTCCTCAAGATTTATCAATAATTATCCATAATTATTATGGCTCCAAATTTATTTAATTTCTTCAATAGTCAAAATCCCCAAAACCCCTCCACGAAGGAAAGTTTGGTTTTTGCCAAATCACTTCTCTAAATTTTGGCTCATGTGAGTTCCACAAATCATATCCTATATTTCCATCTCAAAAATAAATATTTTAGAAGCTTTATTATTTCTTTTTGCCCATTTTCTTAAATGGCTGAATTAGAATAATAATTGTTTTAATTACTTTTATGCCTCAATAAATCTTGGGAAAATTCCCATAAGTGTGTATTCACATTTGGGATCACCTCCCACCAAAATCCATCCTTGTCCAATGGAAATCTATCAAATGATCTTCTGAAAATCACTTCTATCCTTTTTGAGTAATTGGATTTAAGTGGACTAAAACCCCACATAAAAATCTCAATTAAATCCTAGGAGTCTACCTTGACCTCATCTATCTACCAATACCATTTTCTTCTCTGGTCCAATGTATTTTTTGGACTGCCTTCACAACCCTCAATTGGATCAAAATTGCCATTTAAGCAAATCCACAACTCCAACCTTTTCCAAATTCCATCAAAACTTGTTCAATGCTTATCCTCAACACCAAGACACACCACTGGTCGACCAGCACTGTAGCTCCACCCCAATAATTTCCCTTTTTTGCCCTTGTACTAAATGAAAGAAAGAGAGACAACCCCCAAATCTTACAAGGACCTACTCTAACTAATTAACACTAATGCCACCCCTACCTCTCTGGTCCAGCACGACCAAATACCACTACTACCCTTCCCCACCGAACCCTGGACCAATCCCTGGCCAGCATTTCCCTCCCTCTTGTCCAAATTAGTCTTTTACCTCATCTACTCCTTCCTCTTGGTATATATGGCCAAAGGCCTTCCCCAGCTCGCCCCTGCCCTCATTTCCTCCTTCTCACCTCCACTCACCCTCCCCTAGCTCCACTACCTCTCCCCAGCTCTGTGCTGCCCGAGAGAAGAAGAAGGAGAGGCCTTGGCCCCCAACCAAGATCAAACAAGGCTCTCTCCCCTCTGCTCCATTCCCTCTGCATGTCATCCCATGTGTTCCCCTCTTCCTCCTCTATCTGACCATGCTCTCTTTTCTGTCCAGGACCTACTCCTTCGCCGTCGGCGTTGAGCTCCGACGAGGTCGCTCTCAGCCGCCGCTGCGCGAGCTGCTTCCAGGGGATCTCCGCTGTCATGCCGCCCACCGATCTACTCGTCGTCGTCTACTACGTCGCCCTGCCGCCTCCACGACCTCCCTCGAGCCCCAGGTGAGCCTCCCGGCCGAGCTCCGCCGCTCACTAGGGTTCCATCACCGGCGAGCCGTTCGTTGTAGCTTGACCCAACGGCCGACAGTGCCCTATACCGCTTCGATGCCCTCTACCGCTGACCGCCGGGCCCCGCTTGCCAGTTTCAAGCGATGGCTCCTGCGTGTCGTGTTGCCCTGCCTTAGGCCGGCCTGCCTCTGTGCGGCCCAATAGCCCCAGATCCTAGCCTGTAAAACCTTTCTTTTTATTAATTTCTATCCAGATCTAGAGATTGATTCCCAAGTTTAAATCCTTTTGAAAATGTGAATCAAGTCCAAATACCTAGATCCAAATTTCTGATTGTACTCTGATGTTTTCTCAAACATACAGAGGCAACCCCAACTCCAAAATAATTTTCATTAATTGCTGGTAATTATTCTTCTGCCAGGTATACTCTACACTAATTAATTTCCTTAGAAGGTTTCACACCTCCATTTAAGTTGAACCAAAGCTCTTCTGAGAGGTATTTGACATACCTATCGTTTAGCACAGGTCCTATGCCAAGGTAAACAGTATGCTGCCTTCAGCAAAAATAACAAAAACAGCAACTTTTTGTCTTAGATAAATTCCCCAGGTCTAACCAAATGCGGTCTTGACCTGATTCCAATTCCCAGTACCTCCTAGGATCAGTATCTTTCCAACCCCAGCAGCTCAGAATTTATTGAGCTCTGGTTGAATTTTAGTGATTTAAATGCTTCTATAAGGGGTATTTTCACTAAATAAATCACTCCAGGAGTTTGGTAAGTCCAAAAAGGGTGAATCCAATTTCTACAGAAAGGTATTCCCTATGCCTATCACATGGCCGAGGAATAAACTCAATAGCTTCTATATATTTGATCTGGTGAAAAAGAGAAAAACTATATAGAACTGCCTTTGGGAATTTCCTGAGAGCATTCTGGTAATTATTTTGACTTGGTTCCAACTCTAGGTGGTTCAGTACATTAAATAATACCAAAACCTCCAAGGAAATACTTTTTGGAGCTCCAGATAATTTCTGGTGAATTATTTCCTTAAACTAGAGTTATTACCACTATAGAAATCCTAATTAAATCTAGGAAATTGTTATACAAGTGAAACCACTTGTGATGGTTTTGTCTTGTCAAGACCTATCTGAGGATATCACTTTTGCACATTGGTATCCTACTGACCTCAGAACCCTAATCCAAATGCTTGATATCCAGCCTTGACAACCACCTTCCAAAAGAAAACACTATAGTGGCAATTTAGTAAATTCTCACCACTCCAACTCAACTTCCCCAAAACCTCACAAGTTCAGTAGTGTTCTTATGTTGCTTGCTGTATGGTGTGATGCTTGTAATTCCTTGTATTGATTATGGTATTGTCTGCTTGCATATTTTCCCGATGACGACGATAGTGTGAGTGTCTGACGACGAGAAGAAATGGACTTCTTATTATTATTTTATTGGGTATTCTTGGTCATCTGAAGAAGTCTAGGGACTTATTGCTAATCACAGGCAAGCCACCATTCCTGAACTCTGATATACGTCCTATTCTCTTTTACCTGTTTTGTACCCTCTTTATAAATTGCATTACCTACCTGCATGTTTTGTTTCACAAATACTGCGATAGTAACTTGGCTCCTCCAAGTTATGACTTCGTGTCCATCGAGGCACCACTCTGATGTACCTACCATTATATCCCTTTAGATCGAGAGTATGATGGTTAGCATCCTACCTCGTTGGAAAACACCGATTTTGAGAATATAAACTGTTTTGGGACTTATCCCACTATAAATGTTTCAAAACACTTGGGAAAAACCCTTGGAAAAAAGGCATCGTTCCAAGCAGATGTTTTAGCAAAATAAATGGCGATGATGAGAAGTGAGAATGTGATGGGATGTTCTACGCCTTTACTACAACATTTTTTATCCGTGCAACCACATTACCCCAGGTGATGGGGCTTAACTCGTAGTTTGTCCGCATTAGCCGGGGCAACTTCTACTATGCTTATAGGGAGAGATCCCTGGAATTCCGGGCAGGCGCCACCAGATCATGGATCTGAAGCCTGTTGCTTGTTTCGGCAAGAGTGAGCCTGAACTGGCAGGAGGCCGGTGCAACAGTTGGGTCTCCCGCGGACGGTATGACTTGGAGTACAGAAGGAAGTGGAGTCACCAGATTTAAGGTATACGCCAAATTGCGGCTTGGGTATGCGCGTGTACGGAAGGCAGGACTATGGATGGGAGCCACATACTCGTTGCCGGGGAGAACAAACCCAAGAGGAAACACATGTCTTTGCTAGGGTAGACAAGTGAAAGGTTAGGTTTGATTATCTGGACCCCCATCTACAGTTGTAGTGGGCCATGGTTGTATCCCGGTGGATGTATTGATTCTTGTGGGGAAAGTGTGCAAACTCTGGAGAGTATAACCTATTCGAATAGCCGTGTCCATGGTCAAGGACGATTGTAAAGGTGTTGGCTAGGAGTACCCAAATTGTGCTTGTGTGGGACACAAGGACGAAGAGGACGAAGGATCCAGGGGAACCAGAGTTCGAACGCTTTGTTTTGACCCGAGGGGTCAAAGATGTTTAAAAAGGGTTTTTACTACAAAACTGTTTTCAGAACTCTTTTTCAACAAAGATATGGAGATGTCTTGATTTATAAAACAGAATCATGTTTTCAAAACTCGTTTTCAACAAAGATATGGAGATGCCATAACTTCAAAAGTTAGTTTAGGCTTTTCAAAAGCAACCCCAGATAGAGCTATCTCGCCACAGCCAAAATTGCATTTCCTTGTTTCACTTATCTTGGTGGTTTGCGAGTACATTCAATGTACTCACGGCTATGTCCCTGGCTATTTACTTGGCCAGATTTTCAGAGTTTGACTTCGGAACATTCAGGTGACATCCAGCGAGCTAGGCCGTCTTCCCAGTCAGCTGCCTGTAGGTTGAGGTACGATTGGGCTCTGCGCTTGGCGATGTTCCGCTGCTAATGATGATGTAGCCATAATGGCATTTATGTAAGTCTTGTAATTCGTTATGTTTCGGATGTTGTAATGGTACCTGTCGGTTATGTTCCACGGCTCACTGATCATGGGAACGTGGATGTATGCATAACAAGGATTTCTCGGATGAATAATCTAGGGAGCCCCACACATAGTAAATAAAAAGATCGCTGGGATGCTCATTGTCTGCTTGCCTTGTCATTTTGATTATGGTATAGCTCTTGTATCATGTGCAAGGGGTACCCCGTTGGCGGTTCTCTATGATATGTATATACTTACAATGACAAGAGCTTACTCGTGACTGATGTTGAGTAGCATGAGGATCGGTCTTCGTAAGTAAGGGGCATGAGACTTTGAGTTATAAATTGTCAAGAATATCCTCTTAGTTGTGTCACTTTCACCTTAACCATATTGAAGATGCTTATGATAGGGGCAATGAGAGCTCAAAGCTAACGAGTACCATACTTTCAGCATTTGGAAGCCTTTCAAACTATTCAAAATCTTTTCATTTCTTTGTTGAGTCTCCACCTATTCTATGAGCACCTTCTTGAGAGCATAGTTGTTATTCTTAGTGTAATGTGCTTGTCTCAAAACTTGATTATTTGTGTTATGACTTTGATGCTTGTATCTTTGATATCTTTACTTCTAGTCTTCACCTGAACTTCAGAGGTGCCTTGGCATTCATAACTAAAGGCAAGCGAGATACCACTCTTTCATATCTTGTTCTGAGCATTGTAATGTTGCTTATGTTTATGTTTCATGCTACTTATTATTTTTGAGGTGGAATCTCTTCATAGTTTGTAATGCCTATTAAGTAAACTTAGTTGCATATTCCTTATTATGAATTGTCTAAGTAGTTGATCACATGATGAGAATATATACATCATATGAAGAAAATGTGTTCGTGAAAGTTTCTTTTACCACACTCAGTTTTGGCTTGAGGACAAGAAATAAGATAAGCTTGGGGGGAGTTGATACGTCCAAAACGTATCTACTTTCCCAAACACTTTTTCTATTGTTTCTCCTCTAAACTTGTGTGATTTGGATGCAACTAACACGGACTGACGCTGTTTTCAGCAGAATTACCTTGGTGTCTAGTTTTTGTGCAGAAAATCAACTATCAGGAAAAATCCCGGAAAATATGCCAAAAATCCTATTTCACTAGAAGACTCATGGAGCCAGAATACGAGACGGAGTGGGGCTGGGGCCTGGCCACACCACCTGGCCACGCAGACCAGGCCTGGCCGCGCCAGGGGGTGGTCTGGCCGCCCCAGACACCCCCTCGGTCTCCCTCTTCACCTATAAGATGCCTTCTTACCTAAAAACTCAGGGGGGTCGACATTTTTCCAGAAGGAGTTCCGCTTCGCCGCCACCACCAGATTCCACGAAACAGCACCAGAAACTCCGTTCTGACACCCTACCGGGACGGGGAATTGGAGGAGATCATCGCCATCATCGCCACCATCACTTCTCCATCTACCATCCATGTTTCCCTCATTTATGAGTGAGTAATCCCCCGCTGTAGGCTATGGGGATGTTAGGGATTGGTTGAGATCGTTCATGCAATGGCATCGGATTGTTAGGGCATGGTGCGTAGTATCTTTTATTAGTGCTTTTTGGCTTTGTTGCGACTTGTTATGCTTACTGCTTGTCACTAGGGCCAAAGTTCCATGATTTTAGATCTAAACATGTTATTGATTCATTATGATAGTATCGTTTATGGTCTTACCTACAAGTTGTATACACACGTTGTTGTCCGGAACCAATGGCCCCGAAGTGACAGAAATCGGGATAACCGGAGGGAATGGCTTTGATGTGAGGATCACATGTGTTCAAAGAGTGTTAATTCTTTGCTTCGGTGCTCTATTAAAAGGAGCACCTTAATTTCCAGTAGTTCCCTTGAGGCCCCGCTGCAAACGGACTGGCAGGACAAAAGATGTTGTGCAAGTTCTCATTGCGAGCACGTATGACTATATATGGAACACATGCCTAGGATTATCTAGTACTTGGATGCTTTATCTTATTTATCTTCAATTTCCCTATGTTCTGATTGCTATGTGAATTGTCTTGTCCATGCAACACCCATCCATCCATCCCTATGCCTACCGCGCTTTAATCCTACTGTTTACTGCTATTGTTACTACTGTCTTTACTTTACTACTGCTGTTACTTTACTATTCCTACTACAAAACTGTTGCTACTGATAAACTACTGTGAGCAAGATTGTTTCTAGGTGCAGCTGAATTGACAACTCAGTTCTTAAGGCTTATAAATATTCTTTGGCTCCCCTTGTGTCGAATCAATAAATTGGGTTTCACTTCCCTCGAAAATACTGCGATACACCCCCTATACTTGTGGGTCATCACACACTTCTTTTGATATTGAAAATCTCTTTGGTACCAATTCCGAAAATGATGATATTAATAATTGTTGTACTATTAGTGCTATCCATGTTCCTTCCAATGATGATATGTTTACAAATGAACACACTTTGGAAGATAACTATTCTATTGCTTATGATGATACTATACCTCCAATATATGATGATTACAATAATGAATATGATATTTTTCAGTCCACCTACTATTGAGGAGACAAGTAATTATGATTACACTATGCCTTCTATATTTGATGATTATGGTGATGAGAATAATAATGATAGCTATTTTGAATTTGCTCCCGCTACAATTAATAAGAATGACTATGTTTATGTGGGGAGTATTAATTCTTTTATGCATGTGGCTCATGATAAGAATTTTTTGGGTGATAGTTATATTGTTAATTTTATTCATGATGCTACTGAAAGTTATTATGAGAGAGGGAAACATGGTTTTATGTATCTCAATAATATTAAATTTCCCCTCTTTATGTTGAAAGTCTTGAAGTTGCACTTGTTTTGCTTTACTATGCTTGTTGCTTTGTGCTTTCATGACTTGTTTCTTTACAAGATTCCTATGCATAGGAAGTGGGTTAGACTTAAATGCGTTTTGAATTTGCTTCTTGATGCTCTCATTTACTTCAATTCATATTTCCTATGTGAGCATCTTCTCAAACTATCATGCCTAACTTAAATGCGTTAAAGAAAAGTACTTATTGGGAGATAATCCAACAGTTTTAGTTGAGTCTTGGAAGTTATTGCTTCAGTAATAACCTCTCCTTATCATTTTTGTGGGGTTTTTGTGCCAAGAGTAACCTCTAATGTGAGAGAAGTAAGACTTGGGAAAGTTGCTGTCCCAAAATAGATTTTTGTGCTTTGCTGTAAAAATTCGTGAAAAATCTCTATACGTCGGTTTGAGCTGTGATTTTTTTGCTTATGGTCCAGGTTGTTATCCAACTTTCGTTAGTTCAACACTTTTCGATTTGAGCAACAGAAGGTCTTCAAAAAATTTGATTTTTACCTGCTGGTCTGTTTTGACAAATTTCTGCCATTATTTGCATTTGCCTCTTAATCTCTTTCTCTTTGAGTTCTCTTTGATCATTTGAACTTTTTAAATGAAGTTCTACAGTAGCTTGTGTTTTAATGGACGTTTTACTTATGTTGAAACTGAACCAAAAGACTTATTATCTTGAGTACACTAATGTTGCTAATGAAGATTGTGTGAAGTTTTGTATGAAGGAAATTTTCAGGTGTAGGGAAAGAACGATGTAATGAGATGAAGAATGGACTAAATCTCAAACTTGGGGATGCCACCTGTGTCACCCCAAGAAATATCCAAGAAGTACAAGCGTCAAAGCTTGGGGATGCCCAAGGCATCCCCTTCTTCATCAATAAAAAACTTAGGTCTTTCTAGACACTTCGTTTTTATTGTTTCATGCACAATTGTGTTGTTCTTGGAGCATATTTGTTTTTGTTCTTAGTTTTTGTTTGCTTAGTTTGCTTGGTTTGCTGCAATAAGTTGGTTGGATCCCAACACTTCTTTTGGAGAGAGACACACTCTGCTTTCATTGTTTAGAACACTCTAGTTTTCATTCTTATTGTTTTCTGAGTGTTCTCTTTTGCTAGCACTAGGTTTAGCCTTAGTTTTCTTGTGCTTTCAACTTAGAACTTTTTAGTTCTTCCTTTTGGATTTGTGAGAAAAGCTCACTGATCTTTATTTATTATTATCTTTGTGAGTTCTTTCAAATAAGTTGGATTGGTGTTGGAAAAGAGTAGGAAAGTTCATGCTTATAAGTGGTATAAAAGGAGCTTGTTTTTGACTGTGACCTAGACTTTATCATGGCATGCTTGATATTGTTTTGGCTTTTTTGGTTAGTGATTATTGTTGTAGCATGACTTGTTACAAATAATTGAGATTGCTTAATGTGCCTTGAAAGAATCATGCGTTGTTTTAGCATATTAAAGCATAGTATTGTGGTATTCTCCTTTGATGATTTATTTGGGTTGACTTAGCGCATGCTCACACCATGTTATGACTATCCAAGGTCACCATAGCCTCTATGATCATTTAGTTTTTGACTTGTAATATCACTTTATGCTTTAATTAATGATGTTTTGTCGCTTTGCATGATTGTGGCCATTATTGCTCTCTTAGTTGGTCGCTCCCAGTCTTTTGCTAGCCTCCATACCAAGTATGAGTTCCACTCATGCATCCAACTCCAAATAAAACCAAGTTATTCCAAAGAATCCACCATACCTACCTATTAGCATTGGCTATTCCAAGTATATTCATGTTTTTATCTACCTTCCGAATTAAACTTGTTATGTGAAAATTAGTGATTAAAGCTCTCACGAACTTGATGGCACACTTTAATTTTCTTGCCCCTAATAAACTTGAACCATTGTGTCATCTATGTTGTATATGCTTGCACTTATACGTTGGGGATTAGCAGAACCATGCTGTCATGGGGAACGCTTTCAATATTGCACTTGTACATTGTACCTAGTTGATATCATGCTCTTTTGTTTATGGATGTCGTCGGTGTGAAATGAAAGGGGAGCTTGTAAGTCCATGGAGTTATGTATGTGTGTTAGAGAAACGCCTGGGCGACTGGTCTAATCCATGCCTAATCATGATGGAAACCTGCAGCGTAACCATAATGAGCAATCTATGAAGCATTCTTCTTATAAAAAAGAGATAGAGATTGAGAAAAAAGAAAAAAAAAGATGAGAAAAGAGGAAAGAGAGAAAAAAGCACCATTTTCCCATGGTAAATAAGAAGATTGCTGAGATGCTTATTATCTGCTTGCCTTGTCATTTTGATATGGGGATTCTTCTGTATCATCGGGCAAGGGGTACCCCGTTAGAGGATCTCTATGATACACATGTACTTACTATGACAGGAACTTACCGGTAACTAAACTTGAGTAGCATGAGGAGTGGCCCTCGTATTCAAGGGACATGAGATTTCCAACTTATACTTTATGTTGAGTCTCCATCTTCCATCTTTATGCACCTATTCAAAGAGCATAGTGGCCATTCTTAGTTTAATGTGCATTTTCCCAATACTTGATGATTGATGCATAACTTTGATATTGCTTGTTCTTAAACTACTTGTATCTAGTCACCCTTATGAACTTTGAAGGTGTCCTATGCATTTATGTTTTGCTACACTATGAGGGACAAGGTGAATACCATTCTCATTATGTTTTCTTTATGTGAAACAAACAAATGTATTTCAATGCATTGTTATTCATGATCTTTGTTTGTATACTTTCATGTTGCATGCATAGTCAATATGTCTTACTGTTAGAACTTCATCTTTCATGCTCATGTTTAGAGTTCTTTGATCCTAGCTTTCAATGCTTGCAAATGCCTTGATCAAGATTGTGATGGTGCATGTCACCTCAAAAATTATTCTTTCATTTTATCACATACCTACTCGAGGACGAGCAGGAGTTAAGCTTGGGGATGTTGATACGTTGCAAACGTATCTATAATTTTTGATGTTCCATGCTTGTTTTATATCTACTTTCTTATGTTTTGTCCACACTTTGGAGTAATTTTACACATTTTCTAGAACTAACCTATTAACAAGATGCCATAGTGCTAGTTGCCTGTTTTCTTCTGCTTTTGGTTCCAGAAAAGCCAGAAAATGAATATTCTCGGAATTGGACCGGACAAAAGCCAGAGTCGATATTTTACCAGAAGACTCACAGAGCCAGAAGACGAGACGGAGAGGGGCCAGGGGCTGGCCACACCATGTAGTGGTGCGAGTCCCCCTGGCCGCGCCACCAGGTGGTGTGGGCCCTTGGTCCACCCACTGACCTTGCCCTTTCGCCTATAAGAAGCCACCGATGCAAAAACCCTAAAGAATCCAGCCTCCAGCCACGAAAAGTTCTGCAGCGCCGCCGCCACCGAAGAGGAGATTCGGGGGACAGAAAGTCTCTATTCCAGCACCCTACCGGGATGGGGAAGTGGCCCCGGAGCCATCTCCATCGATCTCCACCACCATCTCCATCGTCGTTGCCGATTCCCATGATGATGAGGGAGTAGTTCTTCCTCGAGGCTAAGGGTTCTACGGGTAGCTATGTGTTCATCTCTCTATCTATGCATGATCATATTGTGATCATGAGCTTTGTAATCAAGTAGATCTACCTTGATACTCAAGTGCTTTAATAGATCTCTGCTCTCCCCATGTGTGTGAAAGTGACAGCGTGCACACTAATGACCCAAAATATATCGAGCTCGTTGGGGAACCCCAAGAGGAAGGTATGATGAGCACAACAGCAAGTTTTCCCTCAGTACGAAACCAAGGTTATCAATCTAGTAGGAGCAAGGAAACACCCCAAAGGTGTAGCTAGCTAAACGTTGGCAGGGCGCAATACCGGTGCCAGCAGCAACGTGGAGACCTGCACAACACAACCACAGAACTTTGTCCCCAACTTACGATGAGGTTGTTAATCTCACCGGTTTTGCCGAAAACAAAGGATTAAACGTATCGAATGGAAGGAAGTAATAGTTTGCAGAAAGTAAACACAAAGCAGTAAACTGTTTGTAGATTCAATGTAAAAGAAAGGACCGGGGTCCATAGTTCACTAGAGGTGGCTCTCCTTAAGATAGATAACATGCCGGGTGAACAAATTACAGCGGACAATTGACAAACATCAAGAAAGCATACAAGCATATACTAATCATCTTGAATCCTTTGAGATTTGACTGGGCATTACAACATTATACATATACCGCCATCCAACTACATCTATGAATAATAATCCACCTTCAGGTTATCATCCGAACCCCTTCCAGTATTAAGTTACAAGTAACAGATTATTGCATTACGAATTGCGTGTAAAGTAAACAATACGATTGTTCTATGAACAAAGGATTGTTGTTTTCTCCCTAGTAGCAACAACACATCTAGTACCTTAGAGATTTCTATCACTTCCCCAGATTACCGGAGGCATGAACCCACTATCAAGCATACATACTAACTCTTGGAGTTGCTAGCATCTACTTGGCCAAGATAGCTACTAACAACGGAAAGCATGCAAGATCACAAATAACAAAGACATGATAGAATCAATAATCAATCTGAAATAGCATCTCAATATCCATCGGATCCCCGCAAACACAACATGTAGGAATTACAAATAGATGATCTTGATCATGAACGAAGCTCACAAGATCTAAACATGATAGCACAAAGGAGGAGAACTAGCAATCTAGCTACTACATGGACCCGTAGTCCAGAGATGAACTACTCACGCATCACACTGGAGGCTTGCATGATGATGAAGAAGGCCTCTAGGGTGAATTCCCCTCTCCAGCAGGGTGCCGGGAAGAGCTTCAGATCCCTCCCGATCTAGGGACAGAGATGACGGCGGCTACAGACTCTTTTGTGGAATTTTGATCGGGTACTTAGGGTTTTTGTATCGGAGGCATCTTATAGGCGGAAGGAGAGGCCGAGGGGGTGCCTGGGGCGGCGAGACCACCCCCTGGCGCGGGCCAGGCCTGGCCGCGCGGCCAGGTGGTGTGGCTAGGCCCCAGCCCCTCTCTGTCTCGTATTCTGGCTCCAGGTGTCCCCCGGTGAAATAATAACTTTGGCTTTTGTCCCATCCAATTCCGAGAATATTCATTTTCTGACTTCCTGGAACCAAAAACAGCAGAAAACAGGCAGCTGGCACTGTGGCTCTTGTTAATAGGTTAGTCCAAGAAATCATATGAAAAGTACTCCAAAGTGTGGACAAAACATAAGAAAGTAGATAAAACCAAGCATGGAACATCAAAAATTATGGATACATTTGCAATGTATCAACATCCCCAAGCTTAACTCCTGCTCGTCCTTGAGTAGGTAAGTGATAAAAAGAAAGAATAATTTTTGAGGTGACATGCACCATCATAAACTTGATCAAAGTATTTGTAAAACATTCAAAGCTAGGATCATAGTACTTCAATCATAACATGAAAGATAAAGTTCTAGCAATAAGACAAAGAAACTATGTTGCAACATGAAAAGGCACAAACAAAAGATTCATGAATAACAATTCTTTGCAAGACATTTGTTTGTTTCACATAAAGAAAGCATAGCATAGTAGCATTCAGCTTGTCCCTCATAGAGTAGCACATATAAATGCATAGGACACCTTCAAAGTTTACAAGAGTGACTAGATACAAATAGTTTAAAACAAGCAATATCAAGTTATGCATCAATCAACTAGTCTTGGGACAATGCACATAGAACTAAGAATGGCCATTATGCTCTCAAAGTAGGTGCATAAAGATAGAAGGTGGAGACTCAATATATAAGTAGAAGATAGGCCTTCATAGAAGGAAGCAGAGATTCAAGTTTCATAAAGAGCTTCCAAAAAATATGGTACTTGTTAGCTTTCATCTCTCATTGCCCCTATCATAAGCATCTTGAAGGTGATTAAGGTTAAAGTGACACAGCTAAGAGGATATGCTTGACAAGTTATAAACCGAAATCTCATGCCCCTTACTTACGAAGACCGAACCTCATGCTACTCAACTTTAGTCACGAGCAAGCTCTTGTCATTGTAAGTACATGTGTATCATAAAGAACCGCCAACGGGGTACCCCTTGCACATGATACAGGAGCTATCCCATAATCAAAATGACAAGGCAAGCAGACAATGAGCATCTCAGCGATCTTTTTATTTGCTATTTGCATATGTTTTTATTGAGGATGCTTCATAGAGTTCTCATTATGATGATGCTGCAAGTTTCCACCATGATTAAGCATGGATTAGGCTAGCGGCCTAGGCGTTTCTCTAACACACATACAAACTCCTTGATCTTACAAGTTCCACTTTTATTTCACACCGCCGAGATCCATAAGCAAAAAAACATGATATCAACGGGGTACAAAGTACAAGTGCAATGTTGAAAGCATTCCCCATGATACATGGTTCTGCTAATTTCAACTTATAAAGCGCAAGCATATATGCAACAAAGAAGGACCTAATGGTTCAAGTTTATTAAATGCAATAAAAGTAAAGTGTGCCATCAAGTTCGTGAGAGCTTTAATCATTAGTTTTCTCATAACAAGTTTAATTTGGAAGGTAAACAAAAGCATGAATATACTTGGAATAGCATATGCTAGTAGGTAGGTATGGTGGACTCTTTGGAATAACTTGGTTTAGGGAGTTGGATGCATGAGTGGAACTCATACCTGGTTATGGAGGCTAGCAAAAGACTGGGAGCGACAAACTAAGCGAGCAATAATGGCCATAATCATGCAGAGCGACAAAACATCATTGATCAAAGCATAAAGTGATACTACAAGTTGAAAAATAAAGGATCATAAAGGCTATGGTGACTTTGGATAGTCGTAACATGGTGTGAGCATGCGCCAAGTCAACCCAAATAATGCATCAAAGGAGAATATCACAATGCTATGCTTTAATATGCTAAAACAACGCATGATTCATCCAAGGAACATTAAGCAATCTCAATTGTTTATAAAAAGTCATGCTACAGCAAATAATACTAAGCATAAAGCCAAAACAATATCAAGCATGGCATGACAAAGCATAGGCCATAGTCAAAAACAAGCTCTATTTACCACTTAAGCATGAACTTTCCTACTCTTTTCCAAACCAAACCAAACTATTTGAAAACCAATGTATGAAAGAGGGGGTCCAACCAATTTATTAAGCAAACTAAGCAAACCAAGCAAACGAAAAACCAAAATGAAAACGAAAAACAAGACGCTCCAAGAACAACACAACTGTGCATGAAACAATAAAAATGAAGCGTTTGGAAGAAACGTGGGATTTTTATTGATGAAGAGGGGGATGCCTTGGGCATCCCCAAGCTTTGACGCTTGTACTTCTTGTATATTTCTTGGGGTGACACGCGTGGCATCCCCAAGTTTGAGATTTAGTCCATCCTTCATCTCATTACTCATTCCTTCCATACACCTGAAATTTTTTCCTTCGTACAAAACTTCACACAATCTTTATTAGCAACATTAGTGCACTCAAGATAATAAGTCTTTAGGTTCAGTTATAACACCAATAAAACTTCCATTAAAACACTAGATACTGTAAAACTTCCCTCAGAAAGCTCAATTCCCCAAAAGAACTCAAAAAGGAACCAACAAGAAGCAAATGCAGAAAATGGCAGAAATCTGTCAAAACAGACCAGCAGGTAACGACGAATTTTTTCGAAGACCTTCTGTTGCTCAAATAAAAAAGTGTTGAACTAACTAAAGTTAGATAACAACCTGGTTCAGAAGCACAAAAATTCGCGCCTCAAAAGGACGTACAGAGATTTTACATGATTTTTTACGGTGAAGCACAAAAATCTGTTTCGGGACAGCAACTTTCCCAATCATTACTTCTCTCTCATTAGAGGTTACTCTTGGCACAAAAAGCAAATAAAAAGGATAAGGAGTGTTTATTACTAAAGTAATAACTTCCAAGACTCATCTAAAACTTTTGGGTTATCTCCCAATAAGTACTTTTCTTTAACGCCTTTAAGTTAGGCATAAGAAGCAAGAAAAAGGATCAAGTTTTCTCAAATGAAGAAGCATTAAGAGCAAATTTTGTTTTCATAGGAAAGGCAAAAGAAATATTCTCTCTATTCTTAGGGAAGCGTTCTATACCTTTCTTGAGTGGGAGTTGATATTTAATGGTGCCTTCTTTCATATCAATAATGGCACCAACAGTTCTAAGAAAAGGCCTTCCCAAAGTAATAGGAAAAGAAGCATTGCATTCAACATCCAAAATATAGAAATCAACGGGGACATAAGCATTGTTGACCATAATAAGAACATCATTAAGACTCCCCATGAGTTTCTTTTTAGCATTATTATCAAGTGGGACATTCAAATAACAATCTTCGAGTGGTGGCAAATCAAGCATATCATAAATCCTTCTAGGCATAATAGAAACACTACTATCAAGATCACATAAGGCTTTGAAATAAAAATCATTCACTTTCATATTAATGATGGGTTCCCAACCATCTTCTTGTTTTATGGGAATAGAAGCTTTATGTTTCATATTTTCTTCTTTAATCTTTATGAGAGCATCAGTAATGTGTTTTGTAAAGGCCATGTTCATAGCACTAGGATTAGGACTTTTAGCAAGCTTTTGTAGAAACTTAATAACTTCAATGATACTGCAACCATCAAGATCAAAATAAAAATTATCATATAAAGTAGTAGAATTATTACTAGCCTCAACACTAGTGGTGGTGATAGTAGAAACACTAATGTTTCTAGCAATTTCATCTTCTCTTTCCCACTTAGCATGTAATTCAGCTAATAGTCTAACATTTTCATCAATTCTAACTTGTATGGCATTAGTAGCTGCAAAAGGATTATCATTAGTTTCAGGTTTAGTAGCCATTTTATTAATCAATGAAGATTGAGCTTTAGACAAAGATGATATATTCCTTTCAGCATTAGAAAGTTTCAATTGTAAACTAGGAATTTACCTATTTAGACTCTCAAGTTGATGGCTAATGTTCTTCAAAATGATAGAATGTTCCTACATAGTTTTAGTAAATAGTTGATTTTGTTCATATTGCATTTGCATGAAGTTCTTATTGGCTCTTTCAACTTCTAAAATTCTTCCTTCACTAGGTAATCCAGGTTTGCCATTATAACCATAAGTATTATTAGGAGGGTAAGGCCTATAATTGTTATTAGCGTAAGCATTGTTGCCAAAATTATTATTTCTTATAAAGTTCACATCAACTTGCTGTTCTTGAGCAACCAAAGAGGCTAAGGGAACATTATTTGGATCAATATGGGCTTTCCCATTAACAAGCATAGACATAATAACATCAATCTTATCACACAAGGAGGAGGTTTCCTCAACGGAATTTACCTTCTTACCTTGTGGAGCTCTTTCAGTATGCCATTCAGAATAGTTAATCATCATACTGTCCAGAAGCTTTGTTGCAACACCCAAAGTAATGGTCCAAAAGGTACCTCCAGCAGCTATCAACACCCGGATTTTTAATCCCAGATGCCCGTTATGCCATACCTCGCAATCCCAGGATTACCATTTTTGCGAGACATAACGGATTAGATATCACAGTACATCATCCATTACAAACCATACATAAGGTCTTACACAAATAAGGATCTCCTCATCCAGTCTTTAATACAACAAGCAGCGGAAATAAAAGATAAGCGTAGCGGTGGGGTCCATCTTCAGGGGCACAGGCAATGCTGACGAAGGCAGATAGTCCTAGTTATCATAGCCATCCTGATGACCATTCTCGTAATAGTCTCCTTCATAGTCTGGCCATGAGAATAGCCAGGAACAAAAGCCATGAGTACTCTTTAAGTACTCGCAAACTACTATTAACAGGTACTATATTTCTAAGTTAATGTGCTAAATCTAAGTTTAAGTCTAAAGTTAAGTTTGAAACCTAAGCTGAGTTCAGAAGCAAAGAAAGATAAAGTAAAGTTCTAGAATCACTTAAGTTGGGAAGCTATTATCATAAACACAACCCTGTTGTGGTCAAGTCAAAGTTCATCATTCATTTCAAGTTATTTGGAAAACATCTGACAACGAAACAGTATGGCCATTCCAACTGTCCATAACCACGGACGCGGCTATTCGAATAGTTTGACACTCTTCAGAGGTGGTACACTTTCGCCACAAGATTCGATACATCTGTCAGGGATAACCCCGAATCATCATACTTAGTATGCAGATAATCAAACATAGCCTTCCCTTTACACACCCTAGTATAAGCACCTCTCCTATGAGCATGGCCTCCCAACCATGACCATCAGTCATCTTGGGCACTGCATAGGTGAACATCATGAGAGGTAGCCTCAGCTCAGACCTCTCCCGTGAGGGAACTAATACTAATGCATATAAATTTCCTGCTAAGCCTTACCCAATTCAGGTAATGTGGTTGTACGGTAAATTTGGAATGGTATCGCATCTGAATCCAACCATAAGTTTTATAAAAGGGTTAAGGCTCATGCCTCATCATTTTCATCATCATACACCAGTTGTGTTTCTCAACACATGTCAAAACATCTCAATAGAATGACTCATCATTCCAAGGTTTTCACAATTCATTTTCACCAATTGTTCCCATCTAAAGTGACTCAAATTTTTGACCTACTCTAAATTACTAAGTTAAGAGTGTTCACTAAGGTGGAAGTGATGGGTTCAATCTCATGCCATAGAATGACATCTAAAGGTTTCTAAGTAGGTCAAGTTTTATACTTTTTATGCTACCTTCAAACAAGTAAAGAACTTTGTGTAAACTAAGGGAGGTAAAACTTGTCAATAAGACTTGAGGTACTAATAGTTAAAGGGGGGTGTGATCAAAGCATGCTTAAGGCATCTTTGCTAAACCATCTAGTTTGTTTCTAGTTTGCTATGTACTAAACTTGCAAGGGTTAATCTTGGGTATTGCTAGCTTGCTAAGGGTAGCTTGCACTGTTAATGGTGGCTTGCCTTGGTTGGTGCAGTGGTTGAAGTTTTCTTCGTCTTCGTCTTGATAGCACTCCTCCTCCTCCTCGCAAGCTTGGTCGATACTATCTTCTATAAATACATACGGAGTACACAATCACCAAACAATACTTAACTAGGCTAAGTAGCATTCTAAGACACACAATTGATGATCTATTATCATCACAAGCATCACAAGTTTAATTCAATAGTTTCAACCTTTTTATTTTAGAAAAGTAATTTCTACTGATTGAAAATGTAACTAAGATTTAATATTCACCACTTAAAATTTGGGATCATGTTGACACATGTCATAACCACATATTCTAACATGTGGGAATGAGATTTAAGGGTTGGATCATATTACTTTGGTTTAAGTTCATTATTTAATGATTTAAAGTGACTAGAAATGCCTATGTAGCATTATTTTGGTACTAGTACAAAGTCACTGCATGTAAACCTTAATATTATTTCATATTTGGATAGATATGATGAAATGTGATTTTTGAGAGTTGGAATCAACCCAAAATCTAACTTGGTTGATTTTATAAAAATGTTGCAAGTTGCAAAAGCTTCTGTTTTGTTATTTTTATTAGGAGAGATCTATAAGTTTAATTGAATTAAATCCAACGGGATTAGATAGATCATCTCCATACCTTTCGGAAAAAATTGGTTTCATCCAATTTGGATTTATAAAACTCTCTGAAATGATTTTCAAACTAGGGGATAGAAACTAGATTTAACTAAAAAGATAAATCCAGATTTGAACGGGTGGGCTAGCGCGGGAAAAGACTTGGGCCGGCCCAGTGGCGCTCCACGGCATGGGGCTCAGCTGACAAGGGGTCCCGCTTGTCAGCGGCACGTAATACGCGAAACCGTACGCGCGCTGTGGGCCGTAGGATTAGAAGGGGGATCTACGGCTGAGGGTCGTCGTCGACGACGAACAGGTCGCCGGCGAGCTCGAACCCTAGTGGCTCGGTGGGGGTCTGCTGGGGACATACCAGGGCTCCAGCAGGGTCGGCGTGGCGGGCAAACGAACTGGACGGTGACGGTGAGGCAAGGCGTGGTTGCGGCGGAGCTTGGGGTGGTCGCAATCAGCGGCGCCCTTCTCCTCCTGCTGCGGCTGCTCCGGCTCCAATTCCGGCGAGCTGCTGCTCCCTTTGCTCCGGCTAGAGGTGGGTGAGGTTCAGAGAGGTGAGGGGAGTGGAGTGGTGTGGAGAGAAGAGGCTAGGGAGGGCTCCTTTTATAGGCCCAACGGTGAGACCGAGCGGGATGGACAGGCGACGGTGGCGACATGGCTACGGCGGGGTAGAGGCATGGCTGAGGGTGGCGATCGATGGGTGGTCCCCTGGTGGTGCTCTAGGGATTGAATGCGGCCGTAGGGGTGGTGGCATGCAGTCTGGGCGAGGTGGCGCTCTGAGCAACAGAGGCGGCGGTGTCCACGGCGAGCGATGGCTGTGAGGCGTTGGGCGGCCAGCGGGGGTGTCTGGGGTGTTCTCCAGGTCGTGGCGGAGCGGCGGGCGCGGGCTGTGTCCAAGGGGCGGTCTGTGCGAGCGGGGACAGAACATGCTCTAGGGGCGGCACCGGCATGGTGCGATGGCACTGGGCGCGTGGTATCCTCGGTGGTCCACTGCAGGGCTGGGCTCGGGCAGGGGACAGGGGGTGGCGGTGAGGTGTGACCTACCTGCTAGACATGGAGAGAGAGGCGAGAGAGGGCTGCTGCGGCGAGTGCACGGTCGGTCGGCGAGAGGAGGCTCGGCATGGCAGTGCAGTGCAGCTAGGAGGTAGGGTAGAGGCTGGGGTTGGTATGGTTAGGCTTGAGGGGGGACAAGATGATCAAGGCACATTAAAATTGCTAGACAAAATCAACCCAAAACGGTATTAGTTAGGCCAATATGATCCTGCCAGCAAGGTGTTTGATGAAATGGCCGAAAGAGAAAAACTTTTGAATTTTGGTTTCAAAATTTTTGAGTGATCTCCACTAGTGCTAGGTAGTCTCTGGTTGCAAGGGTTTTGAAAGTGGATCTCAAATAGATGGGTTTTGAAATAGGGGTGATCTATGCATATGCATTAGATTCAATTTTCAAATGCCAATTAAAATAAGTAAAACAATGTTTTTAGCAGATCCAAAGGTGGGCCTTGGTACCTCATTATGTGTACTAGCAAGGGGTACAAAGATCAAGAATTGTTTCTGTTAAGAATTGAGTGCTAGGAATAGCCAAAGTAGTGTAGTGGATTAAAATGGCCAAAATGACCATTCCTCCTTTTTAATTCTTGTTGGTTTGATTTTCTTTAGGAAAAGTTTGGGAAGGATGTAGATGAGGTTTAAATCACCTAAGAAACATTTTACAAGCATTGGATCACACAATCATGGCAATTCAAAACAACTCCTATTTTAAATGCACACACATATGAATGCTTTTATTTTTAATTTGAAAAAGTTTTTGTTAACCCCAAATTTCATGATTTAGATCTTGATAAGCTTGGATTGAAGTTTTGGGATGTTACAAACCTTCCTCCCTTAAACAAAATCTCGTCCCGAGATTTACAAAGAAAACTAGGAACTAAAGAGATCTGGGAATTCTGTCTTAATATAATCTTCTCGCTCCCAGCTAGCTTCCTCCTCGGTATGGTTGCTCCACTGAATCTTGCGAAACTTGATGCTCCTGGTCCTGGTGGTTCTGTAGGCTTCTTCTAAGATATGGATGGGTACTTCCCGATAGGTCAGGTCATTGTTGATTTCCACAGCTCTGTGATCGATATTCTTGAAAACTTCAGTCTTCTCAGGCACTTCCAAGCATTTGCAAAGTAATGAGATATGGAACATATTGTGGATGGCTGACATCTCTTCAGGCAGTTCCAGCTGATACGATACTTCTCCTCGGCGGTTCAGAATCTTGAAAGGTCCGATATATCTGGGGGCTAACTTTCCCTTCAGACTAAAGCGTTGAGTTCCCTTCAATGGTGAAACCTTGAGATATTCAAAATCTCCGACATTGAAAGTCAGGTCTCTCCTTCTCTTGTCATCATAGCTCTTCTGTCTGGATTGGGCGGTCTTGAGGTGCTCACGGACTTTGTGAACTTTCTCTTCTTCTTCTCGGAGAATGTCGGGTCCAAAGATCTGACTCTCTCCTACTTGCGACCAATTCAAAGGGGTACGACACTTTCTTCCGTATAGGAATTCAAATGGTGCCATCTGCAAACTAGCTTGATAACTGTTGTTATATGAGAATTCTGCGAAAGGCAGGCAGTCTTCCCATTTTGATCTGTATTCCAACACACAAGCTCTAAGCATATCCTCTAGGATCTGGTTGACTCTCTCAGTCTGTCCATCTGTTTGCGGGTAATAAGCGGTGCTGAAGTTCAACTTGGTTCCTAAACCTTCTTGAACTTTCTGCCAAAATCTTGATGTAAACTGGGTTCCTCGATCTGAGACGATTATCTTGGGGGTTCCATGCAGACTAACAATCCTAGCAATATACAGCTCTGCTAGTTTTGCACTCTGGTAGGTTGTGTTGACAGGTATGAAGTGGGCTACCTTGGATATTCTATCAACTATGACCCAGATTGAGTCATTTCCCCTACTAGAAGCAGGTAAACCGGTGATAAAGTCCATTCCGACGGAATCCCATTTCCATTCCGGAATCTGCAATGGTTGCAACAATCCTGCAGGTCTCTGATGCTCTACTTTGACTCTTTGATAGATGTCACATTTGGCGATTTAGCTTCCGATCTCTCTCTTCATCTTGTGCCACCAAAATTGCTCTTTCAAATCCTGATACATCTTTGTTCCTCCGGGGTGGATAGAATAAAGAGTATCATGAGCTTCCTTCATGATAATTTCCTTCAGCTCCGAATCTGCTGGCACACAGATACGTCCTTTGTACCACAGTACTCCTTCTTCGTCTTCGGTGAATCCAGGTACCTTTCCTGTACCAATACGACGTTTGATACCGTCGATACTTTCATTTCCCTTCTGGACTTCCTTGATTTAGCTAATCAACGTGGGTTGAAGTTCAATGCTAGCTAGGAATCCTTTGCTAACTAACTCGGTCCTGAACTACTCCAACTCCTCATACAAACTTGGTTGCTTCTCCTTGATCATGGTGTTAAGCCTACACGGCAATCTGCTAAGAGCATCCGCTACCACATTGGCTTTGCCGGGGTGATAGTGAATGTCAAGGTCATAATCCTTGATTAACTCTATCCATCTTCTTTGCCTCATATTTAGCTCTTTCTAAGTGAAGATATACTTCAAGCTCTTGTGATCTGAGTAAATCTCACAGCGATTACCCATCAAATAATGACGCCATGTCTTCAATGCTAGAACCACAGCTTCTAGCTCAAGATCATGGGTAGGATAGTGTTGCTCATGCTGCTTCAGTTGTCGAGACAGATACGCGATGACTTTGCCTTCTTGCATCAATACACATCCTAGACCAATCTTGGATGCATTACAATATACATCAAACAGCGTCTTGATGTCTGGCATGATCAAAATTGGGGCTGATATCAATCTCTTCTTCAGCTCCCGATAACTGGCTTCACATTTGTCTGTCCATTCAAACTTCTTGTCCTTCTTCAACAATTGGGTCATTGGTCGGGCTATGCTCGAGAATCCTTCTACGAACTTGCGGTAGTATCCCGCTAATCTGAGAAATGAATGGACTTGGGTTTGATTTGTTGGGGCTTCCCATTCTTCGACCTCTTTGATCTTGGTGGGATCAACAGAGACTCCTCCGTAGACACAATATGTCCTAGGAATCCTACTTCTTTCAGCCAAAACTCACACTTGTTGAACTTGGCATATAACTGATGCTCTCTCAGGGTTTTTAGGATAATTCTCAGATGTTGCTCATGCTCTTCTTCTGACTTGGAGTAGATAAGGATGTCGTCGATAAACACAACTACAAACTTATCTAGGAAATTCATAAAGATCTTATTCATGAGATTCATGAAATAAGCAGGGGCATTGGTTAATCCAAAAGACATAACCGTATACTCGTATAAACCATAGCGAGTAGTAAAGGCGGTCTTCGGAATATCCGTTGCATGAATCTTAAGTTGGTGATAACCAGTCCTAAGATCAATCTTTGAGAATACCTGAGCTCCGGTCAACTGATCAAATAGATCCTCTATCTTTGGCAAAGGGTACTTGTTCTTCATGGTGACGTCATTCAACTTTCTATAATCTATACACAGACGATTGCCTCCATCTTTCTTGTCGACGAATAACACTGGTGATCTCCATGGCGATGCGCTTGGCTGAATCAAGCCTGTTGCTCACATGGCATCCAACTACTTCTTCAGTTCCACTAACTCTGAGGGGTTCATGCTATAGGGTCTCTGGGCTATAGGTCCGGTTCCGGGGATTAGTTCGATAATGAACTCAATATCCCGATCCGGGGGCATACCTGGCAATTCATCTAGGAATACGTCGGGGTATTCACAGACTACTCTGACTTGGTCTATGGTGGGCAGGGCTACACTCTTGTTGCACTTGAATTGATGGGGTAAGGTTTCAGAGATATGCTCTACTATTACTCCAGAACTACTGGTCATGGTGATGGCTTTCTTAGCACAATCTATCAGTCCTTTATGCCTTGACATCCAGTCCATACCTAGTACTACTTCCAATCCTTTGGTTCCAAGTACAATTAGGTTGGCATAAAAATCTATCCCATGTATTCTGATAGGTACAACTTTGAAAAATTTTCTAGCTTTTGTAGTTGAACCGGGGATTTGAACTATCATGACATCCTTCAGGTTGGTTGGGTGAATCTTACTAGTGCATACAAATTCTTCGGTGACAAATGAATGCGATGCTCCAGAATCAAACAATACTCTTGCTAAAACTGAGTTGACAGAAAACATACCCAGCACTACATCTGGCGCTTCCTGGGCTTCTTTTGCGTTCATGTGGAAGAGACGACCGTTGCGGTTGTGAGGGTTCCCTGGGGCAAATCTCCTTCCTGGTTGAACACGACGTTGCTGCTGAGCTGGGGCATTCACAGGGGCATTGGCGGCAGTCTTCTTGGGACACTCATTGGAGTAGTGACCCTTCACTCCACACTCGAAACAAGTGATCTGGGACTTGTCCTTGACTACGACAGGTACAGCATTGCTGCTAGTTCTGGGTGTAGTGTTGTTGTTGTTGTTGTGGTTCTTGGGAGGTGCACGGTTGAAATTGTTGGCATTACCTGAGTTGTGATTGTTTCCTCCGGACTTCACATTGCCTTCACTATGGTTGGGGTAGCTTGGGCGAGAATTTGGGGGTCGGTTGTTCCTTGGTGCATATCCTGGTGAAGGGTTGGGACGGTACTTCTGGTGACTACTAGATCCAGACTGCTGCATCATACGACACTTGCGGTTGTCGTTTGCCTGGTTAATCTTCCCTTCCATCTGAATGGCAGAGTCGACTAGCTCTTCGAGATCCTGAAAACGGATGTTGACGAGGACAGTCTGCATCTCATCATGCAGTCCGTTCAAGAATCTCTCCTTCTTTTTGGCCTCTGTGTTGATCTCATCAGGTGCATATCTGGCAAGTGACAAGAATCTGTCACGGTACTCCACCACGGTCATTCTTCCTTGCTTCAATTCGTGGAACTCATCTCTCATCCTGTTGACGAGACCTTGCGGCACGTGGGTGCGGCTAAACTTGACTTTGAATGCTTCCTAGGTCATCACCTGGCCATGGTTCATATTGCGGATGCTATTCCACCACGCTCTGGCATCTCCCGCCAGATAGTGGGTGGTGAAGAGAACTTTCTCATTTTCATCAACTCCTGCAACTTCAAGGTTGTTTTCCATGGTCTGTAACTAGTCATCAGCATCTAATGGGTTCTCAGATTGGTTGAAGATTGGGGGACTGGTGTTCTAAAAAAATTTGAGTTTGGATCCATGGTGATCCTGATTTCCATGTCCTTGGTTGTTGAGAGCCATCTGGGCGATCTGCTGCAATGTTGCTAAGTTGGCTTGACGCTCGGCCCTGCTTGCTTCACGGTCCGCGATGAGATTCTGCAAGATCTACAGCATTGGGTCATGTGACGAGCTGCTCCCTCCTTGGTTTCCACGAGTCATCTGAAGATTGAGATAGATATAGGGGTAAGAGGGAAATTCTAAGGTTCATGGTTTTGGGTTTTCAAAGCTAAAACTTTGAGTTAGACTCAGGTTTTTGAACTAACTCATTTTCATTCATGCAAGCAAGCACCCGATACAACGCACACCACAACAATCAAAGGGGAAAACAGATGGTTTGATGAACCATTCTGTAAGCTACAATACAATGAGATGATACATCTCATGCTACGACAGTGCTCTAGTGCATCTACTCATCGTCGATGAAATCGGAGTCCTCATCATTAGTGTAGAAGTCCATAGCATCCTCCTCCAGAAAGTCATCATCGTTGTTGATGTAAGAATCCATATCTCCCTGGATGTCTTCACCCTCATGTTCTTCTTCCTTGGTGGCAAGCTGAGCTTCCTACTCCTTGACGGTCTTCTCCAGGTCGGCCACCTTCTTGCGAAGACAGGCGATGGTGTGATCTTTCTTGGCACGCTGGCGGCAAAGAGACTGGCGATCTTGGACGAGCAGTGCGAAAGTCTGGGCCTTCTGGTCGGCAATGGCACGGTTCTGGTTGGCTAACTCCCTGGCATTGTCCAGTTCCTACTGTCTGTCATGAAGCAAGAAGTCAAGGTTCTCCACTTGACGCCTCAATTCTGGGTGACTTGGCATCTCCATCGTCATTCCCATGAAGTCACGTCTTGCATAGGGGGCAAAACAGGTTCCTTGGATCTTGTTGATGCTGAGGGCACATAGACGTGCGAGAGCTTCATACATTGCCCTGGCTAATCCATCTAGCCAGTTGTTCTCTCTCACGGAGAACTGAATTCTTCCAGAAGTTGGTGCTTCGATGCTTCCTCGAAGATCTGCGGTGACTAGCCACTGTAGGTCTCCTCCTAGGGGTCCTAGAAGTTGAGCTCCAAGAAACTCCGGATGTGGGCGTCCCAGTAACTCCGACAGTGAATCCAGATCCCTCTCGAAGATCAGCTGACCTACGTTTCCCAACTGGTAAAACTTGCTGAACTGAGTCTCCATCTACAAGAATTAAGGATGAGGAAGTTAGTGAAGTGATCAAGTGTGTCAAGTTTTAAGTCATAATGTAAGAATTTTGAGGAACATGAATTTTTGAGAAAGAATGAGTTCACAAGGGTAAGAGAGGAAACAGTTTTTCAGAAATACTCACTTTGGTTTTGAAACTAAGTTCTTGTTTGAACGTCCATTCTAACTAGGGTCTCCTATGGTCAGGATGGCTCTGATACCAACTTGTCAACACCCGGATTTTTAATCCCAGATGCCCGTTATGCCATACCTCGCAATCCCAGGATTGGATATCACAGTACATCATCCATTACAAACCATACATAAGGTCTTACACAAATAAGGATCTCCCGATCCAGTCTTTAATACAACAAGCAGCGGAAATAAAAGATAAGCGTAGCGGTGGGGTCCATCTTCAGGGGCACAGGCAATGCTGACGAATGCATATAGTCCTAGTTATCATAGCCGTCCTGATGACCATCCTCCTGATAGTCTCCTTCATAGTCTGGCCATGAGAATAGCCAGGGACAAAAGCCATGAGTACTCTTTAAGTACTCGCAAACTACTATTAACAGGTACTATATTTCTAAGTTAAAGTGCTAAATCTAAGTTTAACTCTAAAGTTAAGTTTGAAACCTAAGCTGAGTTTAGAAGCAAAGAAAGATAAAAGTAAAGTTCTAGAATCACTTAAGTTCTAGAATCATAAACACAACCCTGTTGTGGTCAAGTCAAAGTTCATAATTCATTTCATGTTATTTGGAAAACATCTGACAACGAAACAGTATGGCCATTCCAACTGTCCATAACCGTAGACGCGGCTATTCGAATAGTTTGACACTCTGCAGAGGTGGTACACTTTCACCACAAGATTCGATACATCTGTCAGGGATAACCCTGAATCATCATACTTAGTATGCAGATAATCAAACATAACCTTCCCTTTACACACCCTAGTATAAGCACCTCTCCTATGAGCATGGCCTCCCAACCATGACCATCAGTCATCTTGGGCACTGCATAGGTGGACATCATGAGAGGTAGCCTCAGCTCAGACCTCTCCCGTGAGGGAACTAATACTAATGCATATAAATTTCCAGCTAAGCCTTACCCAATTCAGGTAATGTGGTTGTACGGTAAATTTGGAATGGTATCGCATCCGAATCCAACCATCAGTTTTATAAAAGGGTTAAGGCTCATGCCTCATCATTTTCATCATCATAAACCACTTGTGTTTCTCAACACATGTCAAAACATCTCAATAGAATCACTCATCATTCCAAGGTTTTCACAATTCATTTTCACCAATTGTTCCCATCTAAAGTGACTCAATTTTTTTGATCTACTCTAAATTACTAAGTTAAGAGTATTCACTAAGGTCGAAGTGATGGGTTCAATCTCATGCCATAGAATGACATCTAAAGGTTTCTAAGTAGGTCAAGTTTTATACTTTTTATGCTACCTTCAAACAAGTAAAGAACTTTGTGTAAACTAAGGGAGGTAAAACTTGTCAATAAGACTTGAGGTACTAATAGTTAAAGGAGGGTGTGATCAAAGCATGCTTAAGGCATCTTTGCTAAACCATCTAGTTTGTTTCTAGTTTGCTAAGTACTAAACTTGCAAGGGTTAATCTTGGGTATTGCTAGCTTGCACTGTTAATGGTGGCTTGCCTTGGTTGGTGCAGTGGTTGAAGTTTTCTTCGTCTTCGTCTTGATAGCACTCCTCCTCCTCGTAAGCTTGGTCGGTACTATCTTCTATAAATACATACAGAGTACACAATCACCAAACAATACTTAACTAGGCTAAGTAGCATTCTAAGACACACAATTGATGATCTATTATCATCACAAGCATCACAAGTTTAATTCAATAGTTTCAACCTTTTTATTTTAGAAAAGTAATTTCTACTCATTGAAAATTTAACTAAGATTTAATATTCACCACTTAAAATATGGGATCATGTTGACACATGTCATCACCACATATTCTAACATGTGGGAATGAGATTTAAGGGTTGGATCAATATTACTTTGGTTTAAGTTCATTATTTAATGATTTAAAGTGACTAGAAATTCCTATATAGCATTATTTTGGTACTAGTCCAAAGTCACGGCATGTAAACCTTAATATTATTTCATATTTGGATAGATATGATGAAATGTGATTTTTGAGAGTTGGAATCAACCCAAAAGCTAACTTGGTTGATTTTATAAAAATGTTGCAAGTTGCAAAAGCTTCTGTTTTGTTATTTTTATTAGGATAGATCTATAACTCTAATTGAATTAAATCCAACGGGCTTGGATAGATCATCTCCATTCCTTTCAAACAAAATTGGTTTCATGCAATTTGGATTTATAAAACTCTCTGAATTGATTTTCAAACTAGGGGACAGAAACTAGATTTAACTAAAAAGAAAAATCCAGATTTGAACGGGTGGGCTAGCGCGGGAAAAGACTTGGGCCAGCCCAGTGCCGCTCCGCGGCACGGGGCTCAGCTGACAGGGGGTCCCGCTTGTGGGTCGTAGGATTAGAAGGGGGATCTACGGTCGAGGGTTGTCATCGATGACGAACAGGTCGCCGGCGAGCTCGAACCCTAGCGGCTCGGTGGGGATCTGCTTGGGACGTACCAGGGATCCAGCAGGGTCGGCGAGGTGGGCAAACAAACTGGACGATGACGGCGAGGCGAGGTGCGGTTGCGGTGGAGCTTGGGGTGGTCGCAATCAGCGGCGCCCTTCTCCTCCTGCTGCGGCTGCTCCGGCTCCAATTCCGGCGAGCTACTACTCCCTTTGCTCCGGCTAGAGGTGGGTGAGGTTCAGAGAGGTGAGGGGAGTGGAGTGGTGTGGAGAGAATAGGCTGGGGAGGGCTCCTTTTATAGGCCCCACGGTGAGACCGAGCGGGATGGGCAGGCGACGGTGGCGACATGGCTACAGCGGGGTAGAGGCATGGCTGAGGGTGGCGATCGATGGGCGGTCCCCTGGCGGTGCTCTAGGGATTGAATGCGGCTATAGGGGCGGTGGCATGCGGTCTGGGCGAGGTGGCGCTCTGAGCGGCAGAGACGGCGGTGTCCACAGCGAGCGGTGGCTGTGAGGCTTTGGGCGGCCAGCGGGGGTGTCTGGGGTGTTCTCCAGGTTGTGGCAGAGCGGCGGGCGCGGGCTGCGGCCAAGGGGCGGTCTATGTGAGCGGGGACAGAGCGCGCTCTGGGGGTGGCACCTGCATGGTGCGGTGGCGCTGGGCGCGTGGTATCCTCGGTGGTCCACTGCAGGTCTAGGCTCGGGCAGGGGACAGGGGGTGGCGGTGAGGTGTGAGCTACCTCCTAGACATGGAGAGAGAGGCGAGAGAGGGCTGCTACGGCGAGTGCACGGTCGACCGGCGAGAGGGGGCTCGGCATGGCAGTGTAGTGCAGCTAGGAGGTAGGAAAGAGGTTGGGGTTGGTCTGGTTAGGCTTGAGGGGGGACAAGATGATCAAGGCACATTAAAATTGGTAGACAAAATCAACCCAAAACAGTATTAGTTAGGCCAATATGATCCTTCCAGCAAGGTGTTTGATGAAATGGCCGAAAGAGAAAAAGTTTTGAATTTTGGTTTCAAAATTTTTGAGTGATCTCCACTAGTGCTAGGTAGTCTCTGGTTGCAAGGGTTTTGAAAGTGGAGCTCAAATAGATGGGTTTTGAAATAGGGGTGATCTATGCATATGCATTAGATTCAATTTTCAAATGCCAATTAAAATAAGTAAAACAATGTTTTTAGCAGATCAAAAGGTGGGCCTTGGTACCTCATTATGTGTACTAGCAAGGGGTACAAAGATCAAGAATTGTTTCTGTTAAGAATTGAGTGCTAGGAATAGCCAAAGTAGTGTGGTGGATTAAAATGGCCAAAATGACCATTCCTCCTTTTTAATTCTTGTTGGTTTGATTTTATTTAGGAAAAGTTTGGGAAGGATGTAGATGAGGTTTAAATCACCTAAGAAACATTTTACAAGCATTGGATCACACAATCATGGCAATTCAAAACAACTCCCATTTTAAATGCACACACATATGAATGCTTTTATTTTTAATTTGAAAAAGTTTTTGTTAACCCCAAATTTGATGATTTAGATTTTGATAAGCTTGGATTGAAGTTTTGGGATGTTACAGCAGTAGAGTCCAATAGGTTCCTTGAAGAATAGTTCAACCCTGCATAAAAAGTTTAGATGATCATCCAAGTAGTCAGTCCATGAGTGGGACAATTCTTTACCAAAGATTTCATTCTTTCCCAAGCTTGAGCAACATGTTCATTATCAGATTTTTTAAACTTCATTATTTCACTTCTCATAGATATAATCTTAGCAGGAGGATAGTACTTTCCAATGAAAGCATCTTTGCATTTAGTCCAAGAATCAATACTATTCCTAGTTAGGGAATTTAACCATTCTTTAGCTTTTCCTCTCAAAGAGAAAGGAAACAATTTAAGCTTAATAATATCTCCATCTAGCATCTTTGCATCTCACAAAGTTCAACAAAGTAATTTAGATGGGCAGCAGCATCTTCATTACCAATACTAGAAAATTGTTCTCTCATAACAAGATTGAGTAAAGCAGGTTTAATCTCAAAGAAAGTAGCTTTAGGAACAGGTGGAGCAATAGGTGTGCTCATAAAATCATTGTTGTTGGTGCAAGTGAAGTCACACAACTTAGTATTTTACAGAGTAGTCATTTTTTGTGTTTTTGATAAAGAAAGCAAACTAGTAGAACTAATTTTTTTGTGTTTTTGATAAAGAAACAAGCAAACAAAACAAAAGTGAACTAAGCAAAACAAAAATAACAAAGTAAAGAGATTGGTTATGAGGGACTCCCCTTGTGAAGACGTCCTTGACTCCCCGGCAACGGCACCAGAAAATATGCTTGATGGCCCAAAATATATCGAGCTCGTTGGGGAACCTCAAGAGGAAGGTATGATGAGCACAGCAGCAAGTTTTCCCTCAGTACGAAACCAAGGTTATCAATCCAGTAGGAGGAAGGAAACACCCCAAAGGTGTAGCTAGCTGAACATTGGCAGGGCGCACTACCGGTGCCAGCAACAACGTGGAGACCTGTGATACATTGCAAATGTATCTATAATTTTTGATGTTCCATGCTTGGTTTTATCCACTTTCTTGTGTTTTGTCCCAACCTTGGAGTACTTTTCATATGATTTCTTAGACTAACCTATTAACAAGAGCCACAGTGCCAGCTGCCTGTTTTCTGCTGTTTTTGGTTCTAGGAAAGTCAGAAAATGAATATTCTCGGAATTGGACGGGACAAAATCCAAGGTGCCTATTTTTCCAGAAGTGATCAACTGCCAGAATACGAGATGGAGAAGGGCCAGGGAGCCATCACACCACCTGGCCGCGTGGCCCGGCCTGGCCCGTGCCAGGGGGTGGTGTGGCCCCTCCCGACACCCCCTGGGCCTCTCCTTCCTCCCATATATTGCCCTCGGGGCGAAAACCCTAAGTACCTGATCAAAAATCCACGAAAGAGTCTGTAGCTGCTTTCATCTCCATCCCTAGATCGGGAGGGATCTGAAGCTCTTCCCGGCACCCTGCCGGAGAGGGGAATTCACCTTGGAGGCCTTCTTTATCACCATGCAAGCCTCCGGTGTGATGCGTGAGTAGTTCATCCTTGGACTACGGATCCATGTAGTAGCTAGATGGCTGGTTCTCCTCCTTTGTGCTTTCATGTTTAGATCTTGTGAGCTCCGTTCATGATCAAGATCATCTATTTGTAATTCTTACATGTTGTGTTTGCGGGGATCCGATGGATATTGAGATGTTATTTCAGATTGATTATTGATTTTATCATGTCTTTGTTATGTGTGATCTTGCATACTTTCCGTTGTTAGTAGCTATCTTGGCCAAGTAGATGCTAGCAACTCCAAGAGTTAGTATTTATGCTCGATAGTGGGTTCATGCCTCTGGTAATCTGGGGAAGTGACAGAAATCTCTAAGGTACTAGATGTGATGTTGCTACTAGGGAGAAAACAATAATCCTTTGTTCATAGAACAATCATATTGTTTACTTTACACACAGTTCGTAAAGCAATAATCTGTTGCTTGCAACTTAATACTGGAGGGGGTTCAGATGATAACCTGAAGGTGGATTATTAGTCATAGATGCAGTTGGATGGCGATCTATGTACAATGTTGTAATGCCCAATAAAGTCTCAAAGGAGTCAAGATGATTAGTATATGCATGTATTGATTTCTCGGTGTTTGTCAATTGCCCCGCTGTAATTTGTTCACCTAGCATGTTATCTATCTTAAGGAGAGCCACCTCTAGTGAGCTATGGATCCCGGTCCTTATTTTTTACATACAATCTACAACTATTTACTTCTTTGTGTTTACTTTCTGCAAACTTTTACTTCTTTCCATTCGATACGTTTAATCCTTTGTTTTCCGCAAAACATGGTGAGATTGACAACCTCATCGCAAGTTGGGGACAAAGTTCTGTGGTTGTGTTGTGCAGGTCTCCACATTGCTACTAGCACCGGTAGTGCGCCCTGCCAAAGCTCAGCTAGTAATACCTTTGGGGTGTTTCCTTGCTCCTACTGGTTCGATTAAACCTTGGTTTCATAACTGAGGGAAACTTGCTGCTGTGCTCATCATACCTTCCTCTTGGGGTTCCCAACGAGCTCTACAGCAACACCGTGCCAGCACTTTTCTGGGCGCCATACACAGAGCCATCAAGCATTTTTCTGGCGCCGTTGCCGAGGAGTCAAGGACATCTTCACAAGGGGAGTCCCTCATAACCAATCTCTTTACTTTGTTGTTTTTGTTTTGCTTAGTTTCTTTTTGCTTTTTTTGCTTTTTTTGTTCTTCAAAAAACACAAAAAAATTAGTTTTACAAGTTTGCTTTCTTATTTGAAAAACACAAAAAAATTAGTTCCTATCTTAAGTTGCCTTCATGTCTAGCCTTGCTCCAATCACTATGTCACCCGATAAAATGATTTTCACTTTTAAACAAGGAATCGAGGAAAGTTTTAAGGAAGCTTGGTCTAGAATCTCTGATCACTGAGCCTAAAATGACTCAAAGCTTGTTCCTTAGCAGTTTTTACCTTGGGATTGCTCTTTGCTATAGATATGCTTTAGATGTTGTTGTGGGAGGAGATTTTCTCCAATGTAATGAGGATGATGCTATTAATGCTATAAAGAAATTGATCTCACTTACAACATGCCTAGCCAAACTGATATTTCTTTCGCAAAAATATTTGCTAGGTTGAACACTCTTGAGACTAGCACTACTAGCTTAAAAGATTGCTATAATACGCTTAGGGAGCACCACAATTATGTTCCAATAAATTCTGAACCATCAAAGTGGCTCCCTACAGTAAAGATTGAGATAAATACTGAAACTTTTCAAGCCCGCTGCGATATCATGTCTGAATTTTGTCTTATGCCCAAAGATATTTATGAATCTTTGAATCTTTGGGGGCTTACTGAAGGAGGAAAAGAAATATCTCTTGCTAATAATGCTACCATATTACCTATTGGAATAGCTGAAGGAGTGTTTATAAAGATCCTTGGGAAAATGATTTCTACTGATTATCTTCTTATTGAATGTGCAGGAAAAGGACAATTACACTTGGAAGGTCCCTGATGTCTACGCACTTCTATTCTTGTAGACAGTTGTTGGGCCTCCAAGTGCAGAGGTTTGTAGAACAGTAGCAAGTTTTCCCTTAAGTGGATCACCCAAGGTTTATCGAACTCAGGGAGGAAGTGGTCAAAGGTATCCCCTCTCAAGCAATCCTGCAATCAAGACACAAGAAGTCTCTTGTGTCCCCAACACACCCAATACACATGCCAGGTGTATAGGTGCACTAGTTCGGTGAAGAGATAGTGAAATACAAGTGGTATGGATAATTATAAGCGGTAACGGTAATAGAAAATAGCTTGATGGCGTGGAAAAGACTAAAGTAAAACTGAAATAAAGATGGAAGCAAGCAAACATGTAACAGATCTAGTTGCAAACGGTGTTTCAGTGCTTAGAAACAAGGCCTATGGATCATACTTTCACTAGTGAACACTCTCATATAAATATCTTCTCTTTATGATACTACTCTTAACTACTCTCTGGTTGAACACTCTAATCGATGGTAGGGCTATAACAGCACACCTCAAAGTAAGCCTATCCCATCTAGAAAACCCCACATTGTCACCTTGAGTACTAGATGAGTCCAACAAACACCACAATTTCATAGAAACATCCAACTCCAAATATAACTCATAACAAGTATTTGAAATATCTAGCCTAAGTGCCACCATGGTGTGCACGCTGTCACTTTCACACACATGGGGAGAGCAGAGATCTATTAAAGCACTTGAGTAGCAAGGTAGATCTATAGATTACAAGCTCATGATCACAATATGATCACGCATAGAGAGAGAGATGAACACATAGCTACCGGTAGAACCCTTAGCCTCAAGAGAGAAGTACTCCCACCTCATCATGGGAATCAGCAATGGTGATGGAGATGGTGGCGGAGATCGATGGAGATGGCTCCGGGGGCACTTCCCCATCCCGACAGGGTGCTGGAACAGAGACTTTCTGTCCCCCGAATCTCCCCTTCGGTGGCGGCGGCGCTGCGGAACTTTTCGTGGCTGGAGGCTTGATGATTTAGGGTTTTGGTATCGGGAGGCTCTTATAGGCGAAGGTGGCAAGGTCGGTGGAGTGCCAGGGGGCCCACACCACCTGGTGGCGCGGCCAAGGCTAGCCCGCGCCACCATATGGTGTGGCCAGGCCCCGGCCCTCCTCCGTCTCTACTTCTGGCTCCGTGAGTCTTCCGGTAAAATAGGAACTTTGGCTTTTGTCCCGTCCAATTCCGAGAATATTGATTTTCTGACTTTCCTGGAACCAAAAACAGCAAAAAACAGGCAACTGGCACTGTGGCTCTTGTTAATAGGTTAGTCCAAGAAATCATATGAAAAGTACTCCAAAGTTGGAACAAAACACAAGAAAGTAGATCAAACCAAGCATGGAACATCAAAAATTATACATACATTTGCAATGTATCAACATCCCCAAGCTTAACTCCTGCTCGTCCTCGAGTAGGTAAGTGATAAAAAGAAAGAATAATTTTTGAGGTGACATGCACCATCAAAGACTTGATCAAAGTATTTGTAAAACATTCAAAGCTGGGACCATAGTACTTCAATCATAACATGAAAGACAAGGTTATAGCAATAAGACAAAGAAACTATGATGCAACATGAAAAGGCACAAACAAAAGATTCATGAATAACAATGCTTTGCAAGACGTTTGTTTGTTTCACATAAAGAAAACATAGCATAATAGCATTCAGCTTTTCCCTCAATAGATTAGCAAATATAAATGCATAAGACACCTTCAAAGTTCATAATAGTGACTAGATACAAATAGTTTAAAACAAGCAATATCAAGTATGCATCAATCAACTAGTCTTGGGACAATGCACATAGAACTAAGAATGGCCACTATGCTCTCAAAGTAGGTGCATAAAGGTAGAAGGTGGAGACTCAATATATAATGGTGGAAGAAGGGCCTTCATAGAAGGAAGCAGGGATTCAAGTCTCATAAATAGCTTCCAAAAATTATGGTACTTATAGCTTTCAGCTCGCATTGCCCCTATCATAAGCATCTTGAAGTGATTAAGGTTAAAGTGAACAAACTATGGTGTACATGCTTGATAAAGTATAAGTTATAAATCTCATGTCCCTTGTATACGAGGGCCGCTCCTCATGCTACTCAAGTTTAGTCACCGGTAAGTTCTTGTCATCGTAAGTACATGTGTATCATAGAGAACCGCCAACGGGGTACCCCTTACCCGATGATACGGAAGAATCCCCATATCAAAATGACAAGGGAAGCAGACAACGAGCATCTCAGCATTCTTCTTATTTACCATGGGAATATGGTGCTTTTTTCTCTCTTTCCTCTTTTCATAGTATCTCTTTTTTTCTCTTTTCTCTTTTCTCAATATAGGACTCTTTTTTTATAAGAAGAATGCTTCATAGACAGCTCATTATGGTCACGCTGCAGGTTTCCACCATGTCAGCATGGATTAGACCAGCGGCCCAGGCATTTCTCTAACACATATACATAACTCCATGGACTTACAAGCTCCCCTTTCATTTCACACCGAGGACATCCATATACAAAAGATCATGATATCAACTAGGTACAAGTACCAAGTGCAATGTTGAAAGCGTTCCCCATGAAAGCATGGTTCTGCTAATTCCCAACAAATAAGTGCAAGCATATACAACATAGAAGACACAATGGTTCAAGTTTATTAAGGGCAAGAAAAGTAAAGTGTGCCATCAAGTTCGTGAGAGCTTTAATCACTAGTTTTCTCATAACAAGTTTAATTTGGAAGGTAAACAAAAGCATGAATATACTTGGAATAGCATAAGCTAATAGGTAGGTATGGTGGACTCTTTGGAATAAGTTGGTTTAGGGAGTTGGATGCATGAGTGGAACTCATACTTTGTTGTGAAGGCTAGCAAAAGACTGGGAGCGACAAACTAAAAGAGCAATAATGGCCATAATCATGCAGAGCGACAAAACATCATTGATCAAAGCATAAAGTGGTACTACAAGTTTAAAACTAAAGGATCATAAAGGCTATGGTGACTTGAGCTAGTCATAACATGGTGTGAGCATGTGCCTAGTCAACCCAAATAAAGCATCAAAGGAGAATACCACTATACTATGCTTTAATATGCTAAAACAACGCATGATTCATCCAAGGCACATTAAGCAATCTCAATTGTTTATAACAAGTCATGCTACAGCAAAGAATAGTAAGCATAAAGCCAAAAAAATACGAAGCATGGCATGACAAAGCATAGGCCACAGTCAAAAACAAGCTCTTTTTACCACATAAGCATGAACTTTCCTAGTCTTTTCCAAACCAAACCAAACTAATTGCAAACTAATGTATGAAAGAGGGGGTCCAACCAATTTATTCAGAAAACTAAGCAAACCAAGCAAATTAAAAACCAAAACTAAAACTAAAAAGAAGACGCTCCAAGAAAAACACAATTGTGCATGAAACAATAAAAATGAAGCGTTTGGAAGAAACCTAAAATTTTTATTGATGAAGAAGGGGATGCCTTGGGCATCCCCAAGATTTGACGCTTGTACTTCTTGGATATTTTTTGGGGTGACACGCGTGGCATCCCCAAGCTTGAGCTTTAGTCCATCCTTCATCTCATTACTCATTCCTTCCATACACCTGAAATTTTTCCTTCATACAAAACTTCACACAATCTCATTAGCAACATTAGTGCACTTTAGATAAATAAGTCTTAAGGTTCAGTTCTAACACCAAATAAACTTCCATTAGAACACTAGCTACTGTAGCACTTCCCTCAGAAAGCTCAATTCCCCAAAAGAACTCAAAAAGGAACCCACAAGAAGCAAATGCAGTAAATGGCAGAAATCTGTCAAAACAGACCAGCAGGTAAAGTCGAATTTTTTCGAAGACCTTCTGTTACTCAAATAAAAAAGTGTTGAACTAATGAAAGTTAGATAACAACCTGGGCCAGAAGCACAAAAATTCACGCCTCAAAAAGACGTTCAGAGATTTTACACGAATTTTTACGATGAAGCATAGAAATCTGTTTCGGGACAACAACTTTCCCAATCATTACTTCTCTCTCATTAGAGGTTACTCTTGGCACAAAAAGCAAATAAAAAAGGATAAGGAGCGGTTATTACTGAAGTAATAACTTCCAAGACTCATCTAAAACTCTTGGGTTATTTACCAACAAGTACTTTTCTTTAACGCCTTTAAGTTAGGCATGATAGTTTGAGAAGATGCTCACATAAGAAATATGAATTGAAGTAAAAGAGAGCATCAAGAAGCAAATTCAAAGCACATTTAAGTCTAACCCACTTCCTATGCATAAGAATCTTGTAAATATACAAGTCATGAAAGCATAAAGCAACAAGCATAGTAAAGCAAAACAAGTGCAACTTCAAGACTTTCAACATAAAGAGGACAAACTTAATATTGTTGAGACACATAAAACCATGTTTTCCTCTCTCATAATAACTTTAAGTAGCATCATGAATAAAATTAACAATATAACTATCACATAAAACATTCTTATCATGAGCCACCTGCATATAATCATTATTACTCTCCACATAAGCATAGTTATTCTTATTAATTGTAGTGGGAGAAAATTCAACAAAATAGCTATCATTATTATTCTCATCACCATAATCATCAAATATAGGAGGCATATTGTAATCATTAATTTTCTCCTCAATAGTAGGTGGACTGAAAATATCATATTCATCATTGTAATCATCATATATTGGAGGTTTGGTATCATCATAAGCAAAAGAATAGCTATCTTCCAAAGATGGGGAACTAAAAAGATCATTTTCATAAAAAATAGCTTCCCCAAGCTTAGACTTTTCCATATCATTAGCAATAATGGTGTCCAAAGAATTCATACTAACAACATTGCTATTAGCATGCAAATAAAGTTCCATAGGTTTTTTAATTTTCTCTTCAAACACTTCATATCCTAACTCAAGGTAAATACTATAAAGCTCTTTAATTTTGTTGTTGTTTTCCATTAAGCCTAACTAGTGAAAACAAGAAACAAAAAGACAAAATTGCAGAATCTAAAGGAAATAACTTCGAGTACTCACACCAGAAAATAGGCGTTTGACTTGGGAGGTTCTTCTTCTTTAATCCTCTGGTGTGAATACATTTTACCTTTCCTCCCCGGCAACGGCGCCAAAAAATAGATTGATGTCTACGCACTTCTATTCTTGTAGACAGTTGTTGGGCCTCCAAGTGCAGAGGTTTGTAGAACAGCAGCAAGTTTTCCCTTAAGTGGATCACCCAAGGTTTATCGAACTCAGGGAGGAAGTGGTCAAAGGTATCCCCTCTCAAGCAATCCTGCAATCAAGATACAAGAAGTCTCTTGTGTCCCCAACACACCCAATACACTTGTCAGGTGTATAGGTGCACTAGTTCGGTGAAGAGATAGTGAAATACAAGTGGTATGGATAATTATAAGCGGTAATGGTGATAGAAAATAGCTTGATGGCATGGAAAAGACTAAAGTAAAACTGAAATAAAGATGGAAGCAAGCAAACATGTAACAGATCTAGTTGCAAACGGTGTTTCAGTGCTTAGAAACAAGGCCTAGGGTTCATACTTTCACTAGTGAACACTCTCATATAAATATCTTCTCTTTATGATACTACTCTTAACTACTCTCCAGTTGAACACTCTAATCGATGGTAGGGCTATAACAACACACCTCAAAGTAAGCCTTTCCCATCTAGAAAACCCCACACTGTCACCTTGAGTACTAGATGAGTCCAACAAACACCACAATTTCATTGAAACATCCAACTCCAAATATAACTCATAACAAGTATTTGAAATGTCTAGCCTAAGTGCCACCATGGTGTGCACGTTGTCACTTTCACACACATGGGGAGAGCAGAGATCTATTAAAGCACTTGAGTAGTAAGGTAGATCTATAGATTACATGCTCACGATCACAATATGATCACGCATAGAGAGAGAGATGAACACATAGCTACCGGTAGAACCCTTAGCCTCAAGAGAGAACTACTCCCTCCTCATCATGGGAATCAGCAATGGTGATGGAGATGGTGGTGGAGATCGATGGAGATGGCTCCGGGGGCACTTCCCCGTCCCGGCAGGGTGCCGGAACAGAGATTTTCTGTCCCCTGAATCTCCCCTTCGATGGCGGTGGCGCTGCGGAACTTTTCGTGGCTGGAGGCTTGATGATTTAGGGTTTTGGTATCGGGAGGCTCTTATAGGCGAAGGAGGCAAGGTCGGTGGAGTGCCAGGGGGCCCACACCACCTGGTGGCACGGCCAGGGCTAGCCCGCGCCACCATATGGTGTGGCATGGCCCTGTCCCTCCTCCGTCTCTGCTTCTGGCTCCGTTAGTCTTCCGGTAAAATAGGAACTTTGGCTTTTGTCCTGTCCAATTCCGAGAATATTGATTTTCTGACTTTCCTGGAACCTAAAATAGCAGAAAACAGGCAACTGGCACTATGGCTCTTGTTAATAGGTTAGTCCAAGAAATCATATGAAAAGTACTCCAAAGTTGTAACAAAACACAAGAAAGTAGATCAAACCAACATGGAACATCAAAAATTATAGATACATTTGCAATGTATCAGTCCCTATTAGAACTCCTTGGAGCAATAATAGATGTGGGTAAGGGGACCATGCACCTTTCTTCTCCACCAAACAATCACATTTTCCCAAAGGTTAAGAATAAAAATAAGAGAGGTAAGGGCAAGAAAGTTGGTTTTAATGCTTCTTCATTTGAGAACACTTGATTCTTTCTTTGCTTCTTATGCCTAACTTAAAGGCGTTAAAGAAAAGTACTTATTGGGAGATAACCCAAAAGTTTTAGATGAGTCTTGGAAGTTAATACTTCAGTAATAACCGCTCCTTATCCTTTTTATTTGCTTTTTGTGCCAAGAGTAACCTCTAATGAGAGAGAAGTAATGATTGGGAAAGTTGATGTCCCGAAACAGATTTCTGTGCTTCACCGTAAAAATTCTTGTAAAATCTCTGAACGTCTTTTTGAGGTGTGAATTTTTTTTCTTCTGCCCCAGGTTGTTATATAACTTTCGTTAGTTCAACACTTTTTGATTTGACCAACAGAAGGTCTTGGAAAAAATTCGTCTTTACCTGCTGGTCTGTTTCGACAGATTTCTGCCATTTTCTGCATTTGCTTCTTGTTGGTTCCTTTTTGAGTTCATTTGGGGAATTTAGATTTTTGAGGGAAGTGCTACAGTAGCTAGTGTTCTAATGGAAGTTTTATTGGTGTTGAAACTAAACCCAAATACTTATTATCTTGACTGCACTAATGTTGCTAATAAAGATTGTGTGAAGTTTTGTATGAAGGAAAAATTGCAGGTGTATGGAAGGCATGAGTAATGAGATGAAGGATGGACTAAAGCTCAAGCTTGGGGATGCCACGCATGTCACCCCAAGAAATATCCAAGAAGTACAAGCGTCAAAGCTTGGGGATGCCCAAGGCATCCCCTTCTTCATCAATAAAAATCTCAGGTTTCTTCCAAACGCTTCATTTTTATTGTTTCATGCATAGTTGTGTTGTTCTTGGAGCGTCTTATTTTTGGTTTTCGGTTTGGTTTTTTGTTTGCTTGGTTTGCTTATTTTTTTGAATAAATTTGTTGGACCCCCACTTTCATACATTGGTTTGCAGATAGTTTGGTTTGGTTTGGAAAAGAGTAGGAAAGTTCATGCTTATGTGGTAAAAAGAGCTCGTTTTTGACTGTGTCCTATGCTTTGGCATGCCATGATTGATATTGTTTTGGCTTTATGCTTAGTATTCTTTGATGTAGCATGACTTGTTATAAACAATTGAGATTGCTTAATGTGCCTTGGATGAATCATGTGTTGTTTTAGCATATTAAAGCATAGTATAGTGGTATTCTCCTTTGATGCTTTATTTGGGTTGACTTGGCGCATGCTCACACCATGTTACGACTATCCAAAGTCACCATAGCCTTTATGATCCTTTAGTTTTCAACTTGTAGTATCATTTTATGCTTTTGTTTTGTCGCTCTGCATGATTATGGCCATTATTGCTCTCTTAGTTTGTCGCTCCCAGTCTTTTGCTAGCCTCCACAACCAAGTATGAGTTCCACTCATGCATCCAACTCCCTAAACCAAGTTATTCCAAAGTGTCCACCATACCTACCTACTAGGTTATGCTATACCAAGTATATTCATTCTTTTGTTTACCTTCCAAATTAAACTTGTTATGAGAAAACTAGTGATTAAAGCTCTCACGAACTTGATGGCACACTTTACTTTACTTTCCCTTAATAAACTTGAACCATTGTGTCGTCTATGTTGTATATGCTTGCACTTATTTGTTGGGAATTAGCAGAACCATGCTTTCATGGGGAACGCTTTCAACATTGCACTTGGTACTTGTACCTAGTTGATATCATGCTCTTTTGTATATGGATGTCGTCGGTGTGAAATGAAAGGGGGGCTTGTAAGTCCATGGAGTTATGTATATGTGTTAGAGAAATGCCTGGGCTGCTGGTCTAATCCATGCTGACATGGTGGAAAGATGCAGCGTAACCATAATGAGCTGTCTATGAAGCATTCTTCTTATAAAAAAAAGAGTCCTACATTGAGAAAAAAGAGAAAAAAAAAGATACTATGAAAAGAGGAAAGAGAGAAAAAAGCACCATATTCCCATAGTAAATAAGAAGAATGCTGAGATGCTTGTTGTCTGCTTGCCTTGTCATTTTGATATGGGGATTCTTCCGTATCATCGGGCAAGGGGTACCCCGTTGGCGGTTCTCTATGATACACATATACTTACAATGACAAGAACTTACCGGTGACTAAACTTGAGTAGCATGAGGAGCGGCCCTCGTATACAAGGGACATGAGATTTCTGACTTATGCTTCGTCAAGCATGTACACCATAGTTTGTTCACTTTAACCTTAATCACTTCAAGATGCTTATGATAGGGGCAATGAGGGCTGAAAGCTATAAGTACCATAATTTTTGGAAGCTCTTTATGAGACTTGAATCCCTACTTCCTTTTACAAAAGGCCTTTCTTCCACCATTATATTGAGTCTCCATCTTCTACCTTTATGCACCTACTTTGAGAGCATAGTGGCCATTCTTAGTTCTATGTGCATTGTCCCAAGACTAGTTGATTGATGCATAACTTGATATTGCTTGTTTTAAACTATTGTATCTAGTCACTCTTATGAACTTTGAAGGTGTCCTATGCATTTATATTTGCTACTCTATTGAGGGACAAGCTGAATACTATTATGCCATGTTTTCTTTATGTGAAACAAACAAACGTCTTGCAAAGCATTGTTATTCATGAATCTTTTGTTTGTGCCTTTTCATGTTGCATCATAGTTTCTTTGCTTATTGCTAGAACTTTGTCTTTCATGTTATGATTGAAGTACTATGATCCCATCTTTGAATGTTTTGCAAATACTTTGATCAAGTCTTTGATGGTGCATGTCACCTCAAAAATTATTCTTTCTTTTTATCACTTACCTACTCGAGGACGAGCAGGAGTTAAGCTTGGGGATGTTGAAACATTGCAAATGTATCTATAATTTTTTATGTTCCTGGCTTGGTTTTATCCAGTTTCTTCTGTTTTGTTCCAACTTTGAAGTACTTTTCATATGATTTCTTGGACTAACCTATTAATAAGAGCCACAGTGCCAGCTGCCTGTTTTCTACTATTTTTGGTTCCAGGAAAGTTAGAAAATGAATATTCTCAGAATTGGACAGCCAAAGTGCCTATTTTTCTGGAAGTGATCAAGTGCCAGAATACGAGACGGAGAAGGGCCAGGGAGCCACCACACCACCTAGCCGCGCGGCCAGGCCTGGCCCACGCCAGGGGGTGGTGTGGCCGCTCCCGGCACCCCCTCGGCCTCTCCTTCCGCCTATATATTGCCCTCGGGACGAAAACCCTAAGTACCCGATCAAAAATCCACAAAAGAGTATGTAGTCGCCGTCATCTCCATCCCTAGATCAGGAGGGATCTGAAGCTCTTCCCACGAATTCACCCTGGAGGCCTTCTTCATCACCATGAAAGCCTCCGGTGTGATGCGTGAGTAGTTCATCCTTGGACTACGGATCCATGTAGTAGCTAGATGGCTGGTTCTCCTCCTTTGTGCTTTCATGTTTAAATCTTGTGAGCTCCGTTCATGATCAAGATCATCTATTTGTAATTCTTACATGTTGTGTTTGCGGGGATCCGATGGATATTGAGATGCTATTTCAGATTGATTATTGATTCTATCATGTCTTTGTTATTTGTGATCTTGCATGCTTTCCGTTGTTAGTAGCTATCTTGGACAAGTAGATGCTAGCAACTCCAAGAGTTAGTATTTATGCTCGATAGTGGGTTCCTGCCTCTGGTAATCTGGGGAAGTGACAAAAATCTCTAAGGTACTAGATGTGTTGTTGCTACTAGAGAGAAAACAACAATCCTTTGTTCATAGAACAATCGTATTGTTTACTTTACACGTAGTTTGTAAAGCAATAATCTGTTGCTTACAACTTAATACTGGAGGGGCTTCGGATGATAACCTGAAGGTGGATTATTAGTCATAGATGCAGTTGGATGGCGGTCTATGTATAATGTTGTAATGCCCAATCAAGTCTCAAAGGAGTCAAGATGATTAGTATACGCATGTATTGCTTTCTCGGTGTTTGTCAATTGCCCCGCTGTAATTTGTTCACCCAGCATGTTATCTACCTTAAGGAGAGCCACCTCTAGTGAACTATGGATCCCGGTCCTTGTATTTTACATACAATCTACAACTGTTTACTTCTTTGTGTTTACTTTCTGCAAACTTTTACTTCTTTCCATTCGATACGTTTAATCCTTTGTTTTCCGCAAAACACAGTGAGATTGATAACCTCATCGCAAGTTGGGGACAAAGTTCTATGGTTGTGTTGTGCAGGTCTCCACGTTGCTACTAGCACCGGTAGTGCGCCCTGCCAAAGCTCAGCTAGTAACACCTTTGGGGTGTTTCCTTGCTCCTACTGGTTCGATTAAACCTTGGTTTCATAACTGAGGGAAACTTGTTGTTGTGCTCATCATACCTTCCTCTTGGGGTTCCCAACGAGCTCTACATCAACACCGCACCAGCACTTTTCTAGGCGCCATACACAGAGCCATCAACCTGCACAACACAACCACAGAACTTTGTCCCCAACTTACGATGAGGTTGTCAATCTCACCGGTTTTGCTGAAAACAAGGGATTAAACGTATCGAATGGAAGGAAGTAATAGTTTATAGAAAGTAAACACAAAGCAATAAACAGTTTGTAGATTGAATGTAAAAGAAAGGACCGGGGTCCATAGTTCACTAGAGGTGGCTCTCCTTAAGATAGATAACATGCTGGGTGAACAAATTACAGCGGGGCAATTGACAAATATCGAGAAAGCATACAAGCATATACTAATCATCCAACATTATACATAGACCGCCATCCAACTGCATCTATGACTAATAATCCACCTTTAGGTTATCATCCAAACCCCCTCCAGTATTAAGTTGCAAGCAACAGATTATTGCATTACGAATTGCGTGTAAAGTAAATAATACGATTGTTCTATGAACAAAGGATTGTTGTTTTGTCCCTAGTAGCAACAACACATCTAGTACCTTAGAGATTTCTGTCACTTCCCCAGATTACCAGAGGCATGAACCCACTATCGAGCATAAATACTAACTATTGGAGTTGCTAGCATCTACTTGGCCAAGATAGCTACTAACAACCGAAAGCATGCAAGATCACAAATAACAAATACATGATAGAATCAATAATTAATCTGAAATAGCATCTCAATATCCATCGGATCCCCGCAAACACAACATGTAGGAATTACAAATAGATGATCTTGATCATGAACAGATCTCACAAGATCTAAACATGATAACACAAAGGAGGAGAACCAGCCATCTAGCTACTACATGGACCAGTAGTCCAGAGATGAGTTACTCACGCATCACACTGGAGGCTTGCATGATGATGAAGAAGGCCTCCTGGGTGAATTCCCCTCTCCGACAGGGTGCCGGGAAGAGCTTCAGATCCGTCCCGATCTAGGGACAGAGATGACAGCGGCTACAGACTCTTTCGTGGAATTTTGATCGGGTGCTTAAGGTTTCTATATCGGAGGCATCTTATAGGTGGAAGGAGAGGCCGAGGGGTGCCTAGGGCGGCCAGACCACCCCCTGGCGTGGGCCAGGCCTGGCCACGTGGCCAGGTGGTGTGGCCAGACCCCAGCCCCTCTCCATCTCGTATTCTGGCTCCAGGTGTCCCTCGGTGAAATAATAACTTTGGCTTTTGTCCCGTCCAATTCCGAGAATATTCATTTTCTGACTTCCTGGAACCAAAAACAGCTGAAAACAGGCAGCTGGCATTGTGGCTCTTATTAATAGGTTAGTCCAAGAAATCATATGAAAAGTACTCCAAAGTGTGGACAAAACATAAGAAAGTAGATAAAACCAAGCATGGAACATCAAAAATTATAGATACATTTGCAATGTATCACACACCATGGTGGCACTTAGGCTAGAGATTACAAATACTTGTTATGAGTTATATTTGGAGTTGGATGTCTCTATGAAATTGTGGTGTTTGTTGGAACCATCTAGTGCTCAAGGTGACAGTGTGGGGTTATCTAGATGGGAAAAGCGAACCTTTAGGAGTGTTGTTATAGCCCTACCATGGATTAGAGTGTCCAATCGAAGAGTAGTTCAGAGTAGTATCATAAAGATAAGATATTTATATGAGAGTGTTCACTAGTAGAAGTATGATCCCTAGGCCTTGTTTCTAATCATTGAAACACCATTTGCAATTTTATCTATTACATGTTTGCTTGCTTCCATCTTTATTTCAGTTTGCCTTTAGTCTCTTCCACGCCATCAAGCTATTTTCTGGCACCGTTGTCTTATATCCATTTTATTTAGATTTCACTATCTCTTTGCTGAACTAGTGCACCTATACACCTAACAAGTGTATTGGGTGTGGTGGGGACACAAAAGACTTCTTGTATCTTGATTGCAGGGTTGCTTGAGAGGGATACCTTTGACCACTTCCTCCCTGAGTTCGATAAACCTTGGGTAATCCACTTAAGGGAAACTTGCTGCTATTCTACAAACCTCTGCACCTGGAGGCCCAACAACTGTCTACAAGAATAGAAGTGTGTAGACATCAATGGCATACTTCACCATTGCTAGTTCCTCCTTCTGATTAACTTACTTAAAATCTTTGAAAGGTCAATATAATAGGTCAAAGGCTATGAGTCAATAAGTTCTAGGTCAAGAATTGATCACTCAATAGTGATGATACATTGACACTAGGACTTGGTTAAATAGGAATGTCACCTCTTAATATCATATTAAGAGTATATGCTGGATGGTCTTGGCTTAACTTCCTTTTCCACTCTATTTGTGGTAAGAATTAATGTTTAAGAACTACCATGATACCCATGGTAGGAGTAACTACGGAAAACAAGTGTTTCAAGATTTAGTTATAGAGTTTCTTTTATTTAAGTCATATACTTAATTAGTATTCAGGGTTTGTTGTAGGTAATACCTTGATATCAGCTTTTAGAATATTAAGTATTCATCCTTGAGTTGTGGTATGAAATACCATGTAATGATCTCTATAATATCAAGTCCTCCTTATTAAGTAGTGTGTTGTGACTTAGTTTTATCACATTTGATCTACCCTTAGATCAAATTATATTGCCAAAGATAAGGTTTTAGCAAAGGTCACATTGAAACTTATCGCAGTCAACTTGATGATCTACTTCAGCTCCACCAAGTTAAGAGAAGCTTCAATTTCTTTGACAAGTTTTATTTTAAAGTGCGAAAATTATCCAGATTTTCTATGCATGAGTGCAATGCACACACCTGTGCTCAGCTTACTTCTAAGCTCTAATGCTAGGGTTTTACAGACTCTCCCCCTTAAAATAAATTTCGTCCCTGAAGTTCGTACTCTCTTATGTTTCAGAATGAGGAGTTGACTTGTATTAATCACACCATTTCTCAAAATCTATTGTGATCACAATTGGGGATAACTATGGTATCCCGTATCCAGATCTTTTTCATTCATACTTGGCAACTTCCAATTGTCGCTTCCTATATGTAGCATAACTCCTTCTACTACAATCCCTTGGGTTACGTCTTCAAAGTTCTACTTAGGATTGGTTTGGGACACATTTAGTCCATTCCAATCAGGATTTCCTACTACTTTACACTAGATTATTGTAGTAGGCTCTCCTCCTTCTTAAGGACAACTTACCAGCTGTTTCTTTTGGAACTAGTCCACTAGGGTTAAGAAATTATATCTCCTTCGATCTTTCATGCGGACGTACTCTCAGAAATACTTTATAATGATGGCTTCTTATAACCTTATGAGAATAAGGCTTAATCTCATCATAACTTTGTACTTCTTCTCCAACCTTTAGTCAGAAAGTTAGACAACAACACTTCAGTGTTTATTGTTTACTCTCCCCCTTGGGGTTTCCTAATGGTCTCTAATTTGCATGTATAGCATCCATTAACTCGATAGTAACGATATTGGTCTTTGTCTAGCTTATACTTTATCTCTATAAGGTCTCACGAAAGAATCTGCGGTACACCCACATAGTTGTGGATCTCCGTAATGAATCTTCAAATGCTTCTTGCCTTACTCTTAACCTTCTGGACATTTTGCTTTGGTAAGCCAAATTTCATGAAGTGTCTCGAAAGACGATCTTTAATTTCATACTTCCTTAGGTCTAACTTAACTTAGGCCAAGTTTTATATTCTTTAAATTACACAAAGATGACCTACTTCACTATACCGCTAGGCTACCAGCTACGGATACCAGCTGCGGATCCTCCTAGGTATATGGATTACCCTACGGGTTTTTGACTTCTTATTGGCATTCTATCTGAGTTGTTAGAGCTTGAATATCATCCTTGTTCAAAGACTTCTTCTTTGCTCCCTTTCATGTTACTTCCATGATCTTAGTATAACTACTTCATTAGCTTCTAAGCAACATCACCTATCTTGAGTGAACTTAAGTTCATTCCTTCATGTTGCTCCACCTTTTTCTGCACTAATAATCCTTCTTATTGCTAGCTCATAATGAGTTGGAATTAATCCATCCTTCAAAATAGTGTTGATACATCTTATATTTAACTTCCTTCTTCGTGCAAGTCTTCATCTTGATCTTCGGAACTCGTCACTCCCTTACACGAATTCCCTTTTCTATTTAGGTCTATCACATCAAGTAATAACTTGATGATGCAACATGCATTTGCACATCAAGTCAAACTTCATGCACAGATCTAGTCAATCTATAAGATCCAAGAAAAACCAAGAAATCCAAATATGGTACATATAACACACATCATTCTAAGCCCGGAATGTAGTAGTTGCGTATGATACCTCTAGAATTCAGGCTTAGCTATGTAGTATATGACACCTCCTAGTATAAGTTTACCTTGTGATACTTAGCACTTAGGGTTTAAACTACTCTTTGTCTCAATAATTACCCAGATTGTTCATCTGTACTTGGATAATTTTGAGCAAAGTGGTCTCACTTTGGTTCTGACTAACCTTTTACCTTTCTTTTGGGACTACTAAATACTACCAAATTGCTAGTATATCATAAATTATCCTTACTTGATCTCTCAAAACTACTAACAAAATGTAGTTACTACCTTAATCCAAAAATTATCATAATATTATTACACCTATGACTTATATCATAGACCTGCATTGTTCCTTACTTACTATTATTACAAGATTTGTTAGCTAAGTACTAGTCCTAATTACACACTTACGGAGCTATTCTCACCACGAACTTGTTACAATTTACCTAGTCATCATGATTAAAGAGCTAACCTCACCATGACGACTCTTCTTCTTAGCTTACTATTAATGATTCTTAACAAAATTCTACTCCATCACATGGAATTCTCAAGTGAATGCCATATGATTTACTTCCAATTGTATCTATACATACCCTAATGGTCTACCTTAAGGGGTATAGTGGTATCAACTAATGGTAAGATTCTTCTGCTTCACATGGATTCTAAATATAGACTCCATCACTAATACTACTCCACATGATATCCTAAACTTAATCCTCATCTTCTTTGATATATTTTACTTACTGAATATATCTTAGTGATGTTATACCTATTTAGAGCTACACTCAAATGACCTTTCTCTAGAGAATACATATAACTAATCCTTAAGAGAGATGATAAAAACATCCAACTTAAGTGTGACAAGGTTTATCCTCAAGTGGATATTCGTCACAAGTCTTGGTTTAGATAAGATGGCTCCAATAGTCACTATACAACCTACAGGTCTTCCTAAAAGGTTTTAATCCTAAGGTCAAAGCATATGCTCTGATACCAGCTGTGGTGACCCAGCATACCACTACATGATGTAGTACACTATAGTCATTGACATAACACCAATGAAACACCGTTCACTAGTATTACATCCCTCAGAGTGGTACAAAAGAAACACAGCAGGTCCAAGAGATGACTATAGATTATAACTCGACTCTTTACAAAAGATCCAGAGAACACTCTAGGTTAAAGAGAGAGAAAGAACTTCTTACAAGGAAGAACCAGAAATAATAACTTAGAGCTATCCAACAACTAAGACTAGCATCTAAACTATTTGGCCTGCCATTGCTGCTATTGCAATGCTCTACAGAAGTAGGTTTCATGGCTAGAGAATCTACTCCTATCTACTTAAGAACTTTGTCTTCACTTCGGTTGTTATATATGTTGACTTCATTGACTTTCTTGAAGAACTTGAGTTACCGATGATGTTTTCTTGAGCAGAAATTGATGTTGACGTCATCTTCTATGGCTTAGAACCTAGCAAGGGTTAACAAGGTACGGTTGAGTACAAGCGTACTCAACAAGTTCACTAAAAAAGAGTGTATGATGCACTATCTCTACAGCCACAGACCAGAGGTCGTAGGCAATGCAGGTTTTTGTAAACATTTCTTCAAAGGTTGCTTTTATTCTGAAAACTATGTCTGACAGCCTTCACGGGTTGACCAGAACCTTCGTGGGGTTCCTTTCCTGCCGCGTTCGTAGCTCCTTCCCAGAACAAGGAGTAACATGTCACAATTCTTACACTCTGCAGAGGTGCGTCACTTTTACCACAAGAGACCATAAGCTTTGTTGCACAGCCGGGAGTATGTCCCCGTTCAAACTTCCATGGTTTGAGGCCCAACCTAAGATCCAAGCCAATCACTGCCCCCTTCGTGACCCCATGAAGACATGATCCTTCAGGGCTGACTACATCTCTGTTAAGCCCCCTTTCGGGCAAGCTACAACCCTGATGAGTTCCCAAAGACTCTGTAAGCAACTCTGTCTGGCAGTCACCATCAGCTATGGTGAACTTCGACCCAGACAGCTATGCACATATAATCTAGACACCTAGCTCGCGGGGTACTAAGGGGTCCCACCCATGTGCTAGATTCTCTGGAACTCCACGAGAAATCAATAACATCATGATATTTCATCCGTCCATACGAAAGGAAGAAGATGCATCTGACTTCTTCGTCCCATTCCAAATCTCATGGTTGACGCGTAATATACATCGCTAGAATCACTGGCGACATTGGTTCTTAAGTCCTAGATGATACATTACTATACAATGGCATTTCCATTGCCAGTTATGATAGATTAGCTGATCACCCTGGATCAGTAACCGATATTTCTAGTTAATTGTGAAAATAGTGTTTTTGACCTTTTTGAAATGCAGGTGATGACACAGTTGAGTTACAAGCATAGAAAATAATCAAAGGACATGAGCAAGTTGTGAACTTGCCTTTTGTGATTGCAAGATTATGCACTCACGGTCTTCAATACACTAGAATATCCAAATTCTGTAAACAGAATCATTGGTCCGGTAAGGACTAATGTTTAAATAAGCAAGATGCAACGATGTGTAAATAATGTAATGCAATTTGATAAATGCGAATTCCCGAAATAATCGTATCAGTTCTAGGGTTTGGAGTTTGTGATGAGTTCTTTGGAATGTGTTGCACTTTTATACTAGCTTCATACATGTGCTTCTTGTTATGGCTAGTGAGAGTGTGTGAAACAATTAAGTAAACACAAGTAGTATGCAATACTAAAGCACTCAAATGGGTCATGGTATCTGAAAAATTTCTTAAGCAAGATTAAGAATCCATTAGAGCTTTTAAATAAGTGTTCAAGGCTTACTTTTAATGTTTCTTGAAAGAATAACTTTTGAGGAAATATTACTTTTACAAAGTAAAAAGTATTCAAACTTAAAGCTAACACTTTAAGGTTTTCTTATTAGCTAAGATTATTAAAGAGGAAAACATTAGTACATTAAACAATCATAGCATAAGTGGTGAAGATTTTCATGTTTTGGACAAGGCACCACATTGTAGATGGTTAACTTCTCAACATTCCACAAAGTTAGAATTTAAGTATTATTACTTGAATGAGGTGATGTTCTATTAAAGTTATAAGTGAATAGAATTACTTTCTTAATATAGGAGTAATACTTATTTCTATAAACATGAGAATGGTATCATATTTAATATTTACAAACTTTCCTTTGCCTTGAAAGTGGATTCCCCAACTTGTAAAAGAATTAGTACTCAAATCTTGATAATTTTATAATTGGTAAAATCTTTTAGGAAACTAAAATACCCTTAATTTGAGATGATAGTTTTAGTAGTTACATTTTAAACTTGTTTGACCTATGTTATCTTCACTTAACATTAATTGACTTGTTATTACATTTTTAGACTTTAAACAAATAATGCTAAAGGCAATAGTAGAGATTTATATATTTTTAATGAATTAAAACAGAAGAAAAGAGTTAAAATAAAATTTATTAGACCTTTACCTTTTATTTGCCTTCAATTAAGAAAAAGGATATTTTTAATGTGTATAATTTATTTTTGTGATCATTTTGGTATATTATATGTATTGTTGTGATTTTTAAATAATAAGATATGATTTTTATAAGTTTTATCACTTTATAAATATTTAATAATTATAAGATATTTAAATATTTATTTTTATGAATTTTAAATAATAGAATATATTTATTAAGATTTATTCCTAATAAATTATTTACTAATAAAGACTAATGATTTTATTTAAGTTGGAAAATAAAATATGATAATAAGTTTATATTATAGAATTTATTTTTCTGAACATTTTGATATATTATATATATTTTTCTAAATTATAAAACAAAAGTTATTCAATTAATAAGATTTAATCATTTAATTACATTTCTGGAAATTATTTATATTTGAATTATACTATTTTAACTATTTATCTGACTGACAATACTTTTTGTACCTAGGTGATTCCTACCCTTAGTCATCGGCGAGTTGGGTCAGGGACACGTCATACGCCACATGGGCAGTGGACCAATCAATGGTGATGCTAGGCTTTTCTCACCTACCTCAATTCAACCCTGAGACACGAACAAGTGGGGTCAGGGCCATGCCACAATCCACCTCAGCGAGACGGTACCCACCATAGTTTGACTAGCTTCTCTCACGGTGGTGGTCAATCGACACAGGCGACCACTCGACGGCAGCGCTACCGTGTCTACGCGGGTACGCTAAGACATGCGTTCGAATAAGGAGACCGAGGCAATGCTACCGATGGTCGCGTTGCTGAGAAACAGGCACCAGAGCACCGGCTACAATAGCGCCTGACGACTGTGAGTGGCGGCGCATGACACTACTACGTGACAAAGCGAGAGGGAGATGGAGAAGGGGTGCCAGAGCACGAGATGCTCACGTAGATGCTTATACGGTGACCGACGGGGTCCGACGAGGTCAGAGATGAGTTCTTCGTCAAGAACTCTGGCGGAGACCGATGAACATGAATGGACAAATTCTCCCTCCTCCGAGCTCCTCTGCATCATCCACTACTACAGGCTTGAAGGAGACATCATGGCGCTTCTTCCCGATCAAACTACGAACCTTGGGGTGGTTTCTTCTGACGGCTAGATGGTGTGTACCGGTGGCAGAACTTCGGTGAGGTGGGGAATAAGAGAAAGAGATCGAGAGGGTTGTAGAGTGGAAAATGAGAGGATGAGGATGGGGTAGGGTGCTGTGGTGGCCTTCTTATCCTCCCCGAGTGACGACAGCACGGATCCCGACGCCGGCGAGCAGCGACGCTCGCGCCACGCAGCAGCTTCGACGGTCGCGCGAGGTAGACGGCGACGATTGAGTGGACGAAGGGGTACGCGGGCCTAGGCTGGTACTGGGACGTTGCAGAGCAAGCGGAACATAGAGAGGCACGCAGGCGAGTGACAGTTAGTGCGAAGAAGCAATGGATCATGGTCCGCTGGCCGCTGGCTCTACTGCCTTTTTTCCTTTTCTATTTCCATTTTATTTCTGTTTTCACAATTTTATTTCAAATATGATTTCTACAAGGGTCTTAATATCTAGAAACTTTGTGGCATATTCAAAATGGTTTAGAGATTCATGATACTAAATCTCTTTCAATTTTTCTTTATATTTTCCAAATCCATGAGTATATGAAGGGTTATTTTATTTAGTAAAGTAACTATAATTTAGGGTTTTAGGAATTTACTTCCTATAAGAAAATCTTATAGAAATGATTGGGATTACCACTAAAAGAATGTAATAGTAGTGGTTTAAGAGGGTTAATTATGTGTACAGAATCTTATTAATACTTAACCTCGTAAAGGAATTATATATATTCATTATAAGGTATTAAACCTTGTGGTTCTTAATATGATGATTTGATTTTCATGGTTTTCCATATTTGGGGATCTCACCAAATCCAATTCTACTTAGATTGTAGTGTTTAGAATTACCATGAGTTTTAGGAGAGTTCATTAGACTCATATTCTATTATGGCTATGGATGAAGATTAAGCTTTAAAGACACTACCTCAAAATCTCTTAAGATATAAGAATTACTTCCTAGAGTACTCTTATTAGTTCATGGTTTTAGGTTTCTATTAGGGTTTAAGACAATAAGATGGACAAGGCTTCCATCCTGAAGAACTCATATGGTTCTCTGATTATCTCTTGGAAGCTTCATTTGTCCAAGAGACATTGTTCAATGGTTACCTAGGAATAGGAAATGGTTCCACTATCAATTTGATTCTAGGGCTTTGATCAAAGAGATAGACATGGAACTTGTCATGGTTTGATGTACTATTGGTTAAAGCTTCTAAAGAATTCCTATCCTTAATACCTCGCTAAGGTTATCTTTAGATAAGGAATTCCTTTCCTAAATATACTCTATTTTCTCTCCCTTATCTTATTCACAAAGATCACATCTTCCTAAATAAGACAATCATATGACTCCACCATATCCATCATCATATGGTGACATGGTCATGTCACTTTAATAAGTCCCATTCTTCATTCTTCTATATATAACTTCCATTACTAAACTACCCTTGATAAATTCATTAATGTAGATACTTCTAACTCCATCCATTAATTCCTTTAAGTCCATCTTGCAACTATATCTAAGGCTTACAATATTACAATCCTCACTTTGGATAACAAAGGATCTCAATCTTGTAGAATATGTATGTTACTACTCTCTACAATACAAGTTTGTTCTTGTATTAGCTTGATTAATCTACTATGCCTCCAACTACTCCATACAATCATCTTATATACTTCATCGAACTCTAGCTTGACTTCTCATGTTCAAGCTAGATGGTTCCTCTTACTAGGGCTTTGCTTAATTTGGTATACTCACCACTCTTCTTTATCAGCTAGTCATCTATTCTCGAATGACTTGAGAATAATGACCACCATCATTTGATCAAACTAAGCTTAGGCTTCTAATTTTCTGATCAAAATCTATACTTAACTGAGTAGTAGACTTGTACTAGTATCTCTATAGGATTATCTTGTTAAGAAAACTTGCTTTAAGTTTATTCCTTCTCATCTTAACAAGATTATTATTTGATACACAAATTCTACTAGCTTTCTCATGGATCCTCAATTACTAGCTTAACTCTTAGGCTTAGACACTTCTTCTAGTTAACTCATGAGTGAGTTAACTCCTCCAACATCAAATGGTTTTGATCACCATTAAGGATCTCATTACATTGATGATGGCATACTTCACCATAGCTAGTTCCTCCTTCTGATTAACTTACTTAAAATCTTTGAAAGGTCAATATAATAGGTCAAAGGCTATGAGTCAATAAGTTCTAGGTCAAGAATTGATCACTCAATAGTGATTATCCATTGACACTAGGACTTGGTTAAATAGGAATGTCACCTCTTAATATCATATTAAGAGTATATGTTGGATGGTCTTGGCTTGACTTCGTTTTCCACTCTATTTGTGGTAAGAATTAATGTTTAAGAACTACCATGATACCCATGGTAGGAGTAAATATGGCAAACAAGTGTTTCAAGATTTAGTTATAGAGTTTCTTTTACTTAAGTTATATACTTAATTAGTATTAAAGGTTTGTTATAGGTAATACCTTGATATCAGCTTTTAGAATATTAAGTATTCATCCTTGAGTTGTGGTATGGAATACCATGTAATAATCTCTATAAGATCAAGTACTCCTTATTAAGTAGTGTGTTGTGACTTAGTTTTATCACATTTGATCTACCCTTAGATCAAATTATATTGCCGAAAGATAAGATTTTAGCAGAGATCACATTGAAACTTATCGTAGTCAACTTGATGATCTACTTCAGTTCCACCAAGTTAAGAGAAGCTTCAATTTCTTTGACAAGTTTTATTTAAAAGCGCGAAAATTATCCGGATTTTCTATGCATGAATGCAATGCACACACCTATGTTCATCTTATTTCTAAGCTCTAATGCTGGGGTGTTACAAATAGTTTCACCCCGTGCAATTGGTTCGGGGAGACGACATACAGAACACCTAGAAATCGCGAAAACCTCACCTCTGGAAGGCATATGGAGGGGGAACTCATCCGCCAGGGATCCATCGTCACCCTGCGCAAATCCGGGAGGCTAAGGCATCGATCTTCATCAACCACCGCAGTATCACCACCATCTCCATCCATCCCATCTACATATTGTCTAGATCTTGTTGTAATTCACGTACTCGTTATGGATTTATACAAGTATTATTCATCTATGTTTGTTTCCATTACCATTGCTATGATGTTGATTGCCTCCATGTCTGAGTAGATCTCTAGTTCTTGGAGAGATGGAGAAACCCTAGCATATGATTGAGATGAGATAGAGATTATTATGTTATACATCATTATGTGTATGTGTTAATTGTCTTCATCTTGATGTTGGGAGTTGTGCACCTCCTTAATATTTGCCTCTTATGGGAACTCGATGAAGGGTATTACTTGTTGGTAGATGATGGCTCAGTGTACGGCGCCAGAAAAGTGCTAGTGCGGTGTTGATGTAGAGCTCGTTGGGAACCCCAAGAGGAAGGTATGATGAGCACAGCAGCAAGTTTCCCTCAGTTATGAAACCAAGGTTCAATCGAACCAGTAGGAGCAAGGAAACACCCCAAAGGTGTTACTAGCTGAACGATGGCAGGCTGCACTACCGGTGCCAGCAGCAACGTGGAGACATGCACAACACAACCACAAAACTTTATCCCCAACTTGCGATGAGGTTGTCAATCTCACCGTGTTTTGCGGAAAACAAAGGATTAAACGTATCGAATGGAAAGAAGTAATAGTTTGCAGAAATTAAACACAAAGAAGTAAACAGTTTGTAGATTGTATGTAAAAGACAAGAACCGGGATCCATAGTTCACTAGACGTAGCTCTCCTTAAGATAGATAACATGTTGGGTGAACAAATTACAGCGGGGAAATTGACAAACATCGAGAAATCAATATATGCATATACTAATCATCTTGACTCCTTTGAGATTTGATTGGAAATTACAACATTATACATAGACCGCCATCCAACTGCATCTATGACTAATAATCCACTTTTAGGTTATCATCCGAACCCCCTCCAGTATTAAGTTGCAAGCAACAGATTATTGCTTTACGAACTGCGTGTAAAGTAAACAATACGATTGTTCTATGAACAAAGGATTGTTGTTTTCTCCCTAGTAGCAATAGCACATCTAGTACCTTAGAGATTTATGTCACTTCCCCAGATTACCAGAGGCATGAACCCACTATCGAGCATAAATACTAACTCTTGGAGTTTCTAGCATCTACTTGGCCAAGATAGCTACTAACAACGGAAAGCATGCAAGATCACAAATCACAAAGACATGATAGAATCAATAATCAATCTGAAATAGCATCTCAATATCCATCGGATCCCCGCAAACACAACATGCAGAATTACAAATAGATGATCTTGATCATGAACGGAGCTCACAAGATCTAGACATGAAAGCACAAAGGAGGAGAACCAGCCATCTAGCTACTACATGGATCCGTAGTCCAAGGATGAACTACTCATGCATCACACCGGAGGCTTGCATGGTGATGAAGAAGGCCTCCAGGGTGAATTCCCCTCTCTGGCAGGGTGCCGGGAAGAGCTTCAGATCCCTCCCGATCTAGGGATGGAGATGACGGCGGCTACAGACTCTTTCGTGGATTATTGATCGGGCACTTAGGATTTTCGTCCCGAGGGCAATATATAGGCAGAAGGAGAGGCCGAGGGGGTGCCTGGGCTGGCCACACCACCCCCTGGCGCGGGCCAAGCCTGGCCGCGCGGCCAGGTGGTGTGGCCGCCCTCTGGCCCTTCTCTGTCTCGTATTCTGGCATCTGATGACTTCTAGAAAAATAGGAACTTTGGCTTTTGTCCCATCCAATTCCGAGAATATTCATTTTCTGACTTTCCTGGAACCAAAAACAGCAGAAAACACAGCTGGCACTGTGGCTCTTGTTAATAGGTTAGTCCAAGAAATCATATGAAAAGTACTCCAAAGTGTGGACAAAACACAAGAAAGTGGATAAAAGCAAGCATGGAACATCAAAAATTATAGATACATTTTCAATGTATCAACATCCCCAAGCTTAACTCCTGCTCGTCCTCGAGTAGGTAAGTGATAAAAAGAAAGAATAATTTTTGAGGTGACATGCACCATCAAAGACTTGATCAAAGTATTTGTAAAACATTCAAAGTTGGAATCATAGTACTTCAATCATAACATGAAAGACAAAGTTCTAGCAATAAGACAAAGAAACTATGATGCAACATGAAAAGGCACAAACAAAATATTCATGAATAACAATGCTTTGCAAGACGTTTGTTTGTTTGACATAAAGAAAACATAGCTTAATAGTATTCAACTTGTCCCTCAATAGAGTAGCAAATATAAATGCATAGGAATCCTTCATAATTCATAAGAGTGACTAGATACAAATAGTTTAAAACAAGCAATATCAAGGTATGCATCAATCAACTAGTCTTGGGACAATGCACATAGAACTAAGAATGGCCACTATGTTCTCAAAGTAGGTGCATAAAGGTAGAAGGTGGAGACTCAATATATAAGTAGAAGAAAGGCCTTCATAGAAGGAAGCAGAGATTCAAGTTTCATAAAGAGCTTCCAAAAATTATGGTACTTGTTAGCTTTCATCTCTCATTGCCCCTATCATAAGCATCTTGAAGGTGATTAAGGTTAAAGTGACACAACTAAGAGGATATGCTTGACAATTTATAAACTAAAATCTCATGCCCCTTACTTACAAAGACCGAACCTCATGCTACTCAAATTTAGTCACGAGCAAGCTCTTGTCATTGTAAGTACATGTGTATCATAAAGAACCGCCAACGGGGTACCCCTTGCACATGATACGGGAGCTTTCCCATAATCAAAATGACAAGGCAAGCAGACAATGAGCATCTCAGCGATATTTTTATTTGCTATTTGCATAGGTTTTTAATGAGGATGCTTCATAGAGTGCTCATTATGGTGATGCTGCAAGTTTCCACCATGATTAGGCATGGCTTAGGCTAGCGGCCCAGGCATTTCTCTAACACACATACAAACTCCATGATCTTACAAGTTCCACTTTTATTTCACACCGCCGGGATCCGTAAGCAAAAGAACATCATATCAACGGGGTACAAAGTACAAGTGTAATATTGAAAGCGTTCCCCATGAAACATGGTTCTGCTAATTTCAACTTATAAAGCGCAAGCATATACGCAACAAAGAAGGACCCAATGGTTCACGTTTATTAGATGCAAAAAAGTAAAGTGTGCCATCAAGTTCGCGAGAGATTTAATCACTAGTTTTCTCATAACAAGTTTAATTTGGAAGGTAAACAAAAGCATGAATATACTTGGAATAGCATAAGCTAGTAGGTAGGTATGGTGGACTCTTTGGAATAACTTGGTTTAGGGAGTTGGATGCATGAGTGGAACTCATACTTGGTTGTGGAGGCTAGCAAAAGATTGGGAGCGACAAACTAAGAGAGCAATAATGGCCATAATCATGTAGAGCGACAAAATATCATTGATCAAAGCATAAAGTGATACTACAAGTTGAAAACTAAAGGATCATAAAGGCTATGGTGACTTGAGATAGTCATAACATGGTGTGAGCATGCGCCAAGTCAACCCAAATAAAGCATCAAAGGAGAATACCACTATACTATGCTTTAATATGCTAAAACAACGCATGATTCATCCAAGGCACATTAAGCAATCTCAATTGTTTATAACAAGTCATGCTACAACAAAGAATACTAAGCATAAAGCCAAAACAATATCAAGCATGGCATGACAGAGCGTAGGCCACAGTCAAAAACGAGCTCTTTTTACCACATAAGCATGAACTTTCCTACTTTTTTCCAAACCAAACCAAACTATTTGCAAAACAATGTATGAAAGAGGGGGTCCAACCAATTTTGTTTAGAAAAGTAAGAAAACCAAGCAAACGAAAGACCAAAACAAAAACGAAAAAGAAGACGCTCCAAGAACAACACAACTGTGCATGAAACAATAAAAATGAAGCGTTTGGAAGAAACCTGGGATTTTTATTGATGAAGAAGGGGATGCCTTGGGCATCCCCAAGCTTTGACGCTTGTACTTCTTGGATATTTCTTGGGGTTACATGCGTGGCATCCCCAAGCTTGAGCTTTAGTCCATCCTTCATCTCATTACTCATTCCTTCCATACACCTGAAAATTTTCCTTCATACAAAAATTCACACAATCTTTATTAGCAACATTAGTGCACTCAAGATAAAAGGTCTTAAGGTTCAGTTCTAACACCAAATAAACTTCCATTAGAACACTAGCTACTGTAGTACTTCCCTCATACAAAACTTCACACAATCTTTATTAGCAACATTAGTGCACTCAAGATAATAAGTCTTTGGGTTTAGTTTAAACACCAATAAAACTTCCATTAGAACACTAGCTACTGTAGCACTTCCCTCAAAAAGCTCAATTCCCCAAAAGAACTCAAAAAGGAACCAACAAGAAGCAAATGCAAAAAATGGCAAAAATCTGTCAAAACGGACTAGTAGGTAAAGACGAATTTTTTCGAAGACCTTCTGTTGCTCAAATCAAAAGGTGTTGAACTAATGAAAGTTAGATAACAACCTGGGGCAGAATCACAAAAATTCACGCCTCAAAAATACGTTCAGAGATTTCACACGAATGTTTACGGTGAAGCACATAAATCTGTTTCGGGACAGCAACTTTCCCAATCATTACTTCTCTCTCATTAGAGGTTACTCTTGGCACAAAAAGCAAATAAAAAGGATAAGGAGCGGTTATTACTGAAGTAATAACTTCCAAGACTCATCTAAAACTTTTGGGTTATTGTCAAGACCCGAACCTGCTAAGGTACAGATCCCTGTGTTTATAGTGCTAGTCCCTGGATCGAATAGCTAGCACCCACAGTTTAAGATGTAATATCAAGAAACAAAGGTCATATTACATCGCATATCCAGGAATAAAAATAGTTCATTACAACTTACATAGCTCATATGACTATCTTATTACAAAGCAGCAGATATAACTATAAAGCATGGAGTCCTTCATCTTTATGTGCCACAGGTAAACATGTTGGGTGTAGACTCGTAATCCCTACTCATCAAACTTCACTATCATCAAATAATCCTGCAACATGATAAGTTACTGCCACAAAGGGTCAATACATTGAATGTATTGGCAAGTGAAACATAAATGATATAGCATATTCCGCTATAACACTAGCATTTCCCCAGTATACCTCCAACTTAACATAGCCACACTAGTACTTCCCCTAGTGTGCCTCTAACTTAATGGTAACACTAGTACATCCCTAGTGTACCACTCACATAAAATGGCCACACTAGTACATCCCTAGTGTGCCTCTAATTCAATGGTAACACTAGTACATCCCTAGTGTACCGCTAACATAAAATGGCCACACTAGTACATCCCTAGTGTGCCTCTAATTCAATGGTAACACTAGTACATACCTAGTGTACCGCTAACATAAAATGGCCACACTAGTACATCCCTAGTGTACCCTTCTAAATCCTTGCTCCAAGACTACACACTCATTCATCGAGACAATCCATTTATAAAGCCGTTTTCACCATATCATGCATAATACAAAAAATATCACTAACGCATAATAGAAACAATAAGAAATTTAATGAGACCAAAGTATCACTTGACTTTTTGGATATAAGAACTCCAATAATAACTCCTCAATAATTTATCCTCGAAGAATTATATATCCTCAAAGTCTACAACAATACAATCAAGCAAAAAGCACACTCTCAAAACTAGCATCACAAAACAACACATGAATACAACGAAATACATGCAAGCATACAACAAGATATTTTATTGAACAAGTTGTTACAACAAGGTTCTGAACACTACAAACACCTACTGGTCCTTTTATATAATTAAAATTCCAATTGGAACCATTTTAGTGCAATTTGGTTATTTAAAGTATTTTTCTTTTACTAGGATAAGGCTTATTCAATGTGATATTTGCTACTGCTATAAAATTATAAGTTTAATTTTTTTGTGTTTATGTTTATGGTCAGAGGGTTCAATACACACCCATTTGCAAAAGGTTTCACTCAAAAATAACTTTTAGAACATGTTCTATAGCCGAAATACCCTACAAATGGTTCTATATAAAACGTGATTTTAACCATCACAAAAGTATCGAATTATTGTTCTACTGTGTTCTACTCATTTTTTTGAATCCATAGACATATTATGTGCTAAATTTGGACAAACAGAACTAAAGATATGATTTTTGCAAGTTTCTATGTTCATATATCCTAAAAATCCGAAAATAGAAAATGATAAGACAAGTGGCAGATTTCTATTGGTCTGTACCCCTTCGGTCAGTGATCTATTGATAGCCCTTAGATGAAGATCAAATGGACCAGGTTAGCTCACCTGAAAAGCTCGCCGGAAAGATCGCCGGAATAGCGGGCACGAGCTTGGCGTCGCCGTTCTCGTCGCTAGGAACGTATCCGGAGTTGAAGAAGACATGGACAACGTAGAGAATGTCGAGGCGGTGCTTGGAGACGTGATGAATAGCTCGTTCCTCTCCAGTGTTCGCGGAAATCCACGGCTGGAGTGACGTACGATGTCGGGCGGTGCGGTCAACTGCAACAAGAAGGTGAACCATGATGTCCTGGAGGTAGGCAACGATGAGTAGAGTATTCCAGTTCAAGGAATTGATAAGATTCTCACCGTGGACGACAAGATCTGACGATGAACTCGTTGGTATGTGATCTACAGACCTCCTCTGGTGAAAGTCTGAGAACGAAAATGATGGAGGAGAAAGAGGGGTAGATGATGCTCTCTTTGGTTTTTGCTAAGGTGGTCTATGGAGGGAGATCGGGAGACGTATGCCGACGGGTGGCATTCGGAGCACCGGTTTGATATGAAAGATTAAAGCACTAAAGTAAGAAACTAATAGCCTGAATGGAACCTTCACTTGATTATAAACGTTTTTTGTTTTAAAGTCGAAGAGAAACGGTCATTGGAATTGATGGAAAGAGGAGAGGAAAGATCTATTGACATGAGTGACTCTCTGGTGGTTCGTGTACGTGAGCAGGAGGAGGAAGACGAGCAAGCGCTCGACTCGGTCCGGCTGGTCCAGATGGGCCAAGAAAAAGGAAAAGGCCCAAAAAAATAACATGAAGGGAAAAAAATATAGAGGAAGGATAGCTGGGTGGGTTGGGCTGCTCTTAGGTGGCCGTAGTTGGGCTGGGTTGGCTTTTTTTAATTCGTTTTTCTTTTTCTTTTTCTGTTTTCTTCAATAACTTTTGATTTAGAGCTCTAAATAGATCCATTCAAATTTCCCAAAATTTGTAAAATCAACAAGATCATTTTAGGATATTATCTATTTTATTTATTGTCCAATTCAAACAATATCATTTATAAATATTTACTTTGGCCTATATGGTTTTTTTTACTTAGTTACTTTTCTTCATATCTTTTTATTTAAAACTCCAAAAAGGGTCAAACCAATTTACAAAGTTTTATAAAATATTTTTTTACCATTATAGATTATTTAGGTATTACGTTGCCAAATTTTTATATGGAACATAGCCATAGTCTTGTATTGAACTTGATGGTGATTCTCTTATTAGTGTTTAGGTTTCGGGTCTATCCTTTTTCTTTAGGGGTTGACAAGATACATGACATGCATTTGAATTTTTGAAAACTTATTTGTCAGTTTCTCATTCAAAATTATTTTTGTTCAAGGAAGGTTTTGATATTTCCATTAGAGGAATCAAAAAGTTTCTTTTCCCCCAAAATTTCATCTTTTATTTATTTTGTTTGTTTGATTTTTCACATTGTGACAGTTATCTCCCAATAAGTATTTTTCCTTAACGCTTTTAAGTTAGGCATGATAGTTTGAGAAGATGCTCACATAAGGAATATGAATTGAACTAAAAGAGAGCATCAAGAAGGAAATTCAAAACACATTTAAGTCTAACCCACTTCCTATGCATAGGAATCTTGTAATAAAATAAATGAAAGAAGCACATAGTAACAAGAATGGGTAGATAAAACATGAGCAACTTCAAAACTTTCAGCACATAGAGAGGTGTTTTATTACCATGAAAACTTCTACAACCATGTTTTCCTCTCTCATAATAATTTATAGTAGCCTCATGAATAAACTCAACAATATAACTATCATATAAAGCATGATTTTCATGATCCACAAACACTAGAGCTTTATTATAAACATTTTCAAAAGAATCCGTAGGAACATGACATTCGTCCTCCTTTGGTAAGAATGGGGGACAATCAAATAATGTAAGGAGTAAAGAGTTACTCTCATTAGAAGGTAGGGATGGGTAGATCCATTCTTCCTCCTCTTGATCACCACTCTCCTCTTTTTCATCCAATGAGCTTTCAGTTTCAGCAATTTCTTCTTCCATAGGCTCCTGCAAGGTATTAGTCTCTTCCATTGGTGGAGAGAATCTATTAAGATATTCAAGAATATAGACATTTTCTACCTTGTAATTATCAAAGCAAAATTTAAGTATTTCATAAACCTCATATTTATAAGGTGAATCATCAGTATTTTCAAGCAAACTAGCAAGTTCAAATGCACCCTTCCAAGCAATAAATTCTTCAATTTGTTCCACATCATAAAAGTCATAATTGCCTTTAACATAAGAAGATATGGTAACATTATCATTATACTCACATTGAAAATGGAGGTGTTTATACCTCCTACAGCAACAAGATTTATCAAAGCAATAAGTAACATTATAAGTAGAGCACACGTTTTTAGCAATGGTATACAATTTATCAATTTGTTCTCATAAGTGTTTCCCTTCTTGTGACAAGCGGTGTTTCTTATAATAATATTTTTGTTCTTCCGTGAACCCACCTTACCAATAAGATTCAGTTTCAAAGAAACCAACCATTGATAGAAAACATGATAAAGCAAGACAATAATAGACCAATGAAAATAACAACTATAGTAGGAACTAATTTTTGTGTGTTTTTGATAAAGAAACAAGCAAACAAAGCAAAAAGAAACTAAGCAAAACAAAAATAACAAAGTAAAGAGATTGGTAATGAGGGACTCCCTTGTGAAGATGTCCTTGACTCCCCGGCAACGGCGCCAGAAAAATGCTTGATGGCTCAGTGTACGGCGCCAGAAAAGTGTTGGTGCAGTTTTGATGTAGACCTCGTTGGGAACCCCAGGAGGAAGGTATGATGAGCACAGCAGCACGTTTCCCTTAGTTATGAAACCAAGGTTTAATCGAACCAGTAGGAGCAAGGAAACACCCCAAAGGTGTTACTAGCTGAACGATGGTAGGGCGCACTACCGGTGCCAGCAGCAACGTGGAGACGTGCACAACACAACCATAGAACTTTGTCCCCAACTTGCGATGAGGTTGTCAATCTCACCGTGTTTTGCGGAAAACAAAGGATTAAACGTATCGAGTGGAAAGAAGTAATAGTTTGCAGAAAGTAAACACAAAGAAGTAAACAGTTTGTAGATTGTATGTAAAAGACAAGGATCGGGATCCATAGTTCACTAGAGGTGGCTCTCCTTAAGATAGATAACATGCTGGGTGAACAAATTACAGCGGGGCAATTGACAAACATCGAGAAAGCAATATATGCATATACTAATCATCTTGACTCCTTTGAGATTTGATTGGGCATTACAACATTTTACATAGAACGCCATCCAACTGCATCTATGACTGATAATCCAGCTTCAGGTTATCATCCGAACCCTCTCCAGTATTAAGTTGCAAGCAACAAATTATTGCTTTACAAACTGCGTGTAAAGTAAACAATACGATTGTTCTATGAACAAGGATTGTTGTTTTATCCCTAGTAGCAACAACACATCTAGTACCTTAGAGATTTTTGTCACTTCCCCAGATTACCAGAGGCATGAACCCACTATCGAGCATAAATACTAACTCTTGGAGTTGCTAGCATTTACTTGGCCAAGATACCTACTAACAACGAAAAGCATGCAAGATCACAAATAACAAAGACATGATAGAATCAATAATCAATCTGAAATAGCATCTCAATATCCATCGGATCCCCATAAACACAACATGCAGAATTACAAATAGATGATCTTGATCATGAACGGAGCTCACAAGATCTAGACATGAAAGCACAAAGGAGGAGAACCATGCAACTAGCTACTACATGGATCCGTAGTCCAAGGATGAACTACTCACGCATCAGACTGGAGGCTTGCATGGTGATGAAGAAGGCCTACAGGGTGAATTCCCCTCTCCGGCAGGGTGCCGGGAAGAAGGCCGACAGGGTGAATTTGCAGGAACCAGTGAAGAAAGTCCATATGGTCACTTACAATTCTTTAAAGATGTTCTCAGTTCCTTTATTTCCGACGACTGTAATCAAGATATGGTTAAAACACAGTTGTTTAGACAAACTCTCTCTAATAATGTTTGCGACTGGTACAAATATTTTTGTGCAGAAGCACCAATGACTTGGGAGGAATTGACAACCAAATTCGTATCAAAATATTATTCTCAAACCAAAGCTCACAGGATGATAGGTATTATTATCAGTTTCAAAAATAATCCTAGTGAGGGCTTATATGAAGGATATTTAAGGTATAAAAGTTACCTAGATAATTGCCCCCATCATCGTTTGCCTGATTGGTTAATCACTCATACCTTTTATGGAGGGCTAAATATTGAAAATAGGATGAATCTAGACACTGCTTCTAATGGCAGTTTTCTATCTTATACCTATGATGAAGCTTGGAAACTAATTATAAAAATGAAAGAAGCAACGAAAAATCTTAAAGATAAAGAAAATATTAAAAATAGTTTTTCAGAATATGCTTGCATTAACGATTTCCTTGCAGATGAGAGGACAGATGCAATGATTAAAACCCTCGGTATTGACTCTTACTTAGTAAAGAAATTTATTGAGAATTATGCGGGACACTTGCAAGTACCTACAGAATGGGAAACCCGTAAACCCCTCGAAGAAAATAAGCGTGCAAGAGCGCTGATGGAATTCTCCTCAATACCTATTCAAGGGATCGTCAAAAAAAGGAAAAACAAGGAAGAACGAATAAAGAAGAGATCAAATAAAACCAGAAAGGAACCCTGAAGCTACCAATATAAATAATGTTATATTAAAGGATCTTATGGAAGCATGAATAGTGGACAATGAAGTGGTTATTCTAGACCTTGAAACCTCAGAATTCATCAAAGGTAAGGTTCGAGGTAACGAAACTTCTAAACCAATGACCCCTATATATTGTAGAGAAACTTTATTATATGGAATTTGTGAGCCAATTTCCACTATAAATATTATGCCGTCGTCGCTTTATGAGGAACTCCCCTACAATTTAAATAATCCAGATGTTGAACCAGTAGACACTACTATTAAATTTTCCAATAGAACCAATATAAAACCGGAAGGAGTAATCAGAAATATCTATGTCTTTATTGGGTCACTCATGTACCCCCTTGACATTCATATTGTTGATATGCCTCGAGATTCTTTTTGTCCTATCCTTTTAGGTAGGCCTTTTATTTCCATCACCAAAGCTTGAGTTGATAATAAAAAAGGAGACTATTTCACTAAAGTTTGGAGAAGAGGAAATGACATTCCACTTTGCCAATCTAAAGAAGAGGTCATATGCAGTGTAGGATATCAAGGAAGATAAGACGATTGTTGAGCTGGCGGCAATTCATTTTAGTAATCCATAGGTGAATTGGAGAGGAGTCTGATAAATTGGGAGGAAGCACCAGATGATGAGGAGAAAGAAGACATGGATGATTACCTTGATTCAATTCCGGAAGCACAAAATCCACATGACTATGAGGAACTGGCAAGAAAAGGAGATGAAGAGCCTCCACCAATAGAATTGAAAAAAATTCCACATAATCTGAGGTATGAGTTTTTAGAGAATGAAAATAAATGTCCTATTATTAGTAGTAAGAATTTATCAGAAAATGAAACAAATTGACTCATTTTAGTTTTGGTTAAGCATCATGAAGCCTTTCGATATACATTGAGTGATATTAAAGGAATAGATCCATCTATCGTGACACATAAGATTACCATGCTTGATGATGCTGAACTTGTAGTAGATACACAAAGAAGGCTTAATCTGAAGATGAAGGAAATAGTAAGAAAAGAGGTTATACGCTTACTAGATGCTGGCATAATATATTCTATTTCCGACCGTAAGTGGGTTAGCCCAGCTCATTGCATACCAAGACAAGCTGGTCTTGATGCTTCTATGAATGAGGATGGTGAGCTAGTTCCTATAAGGCCCATATTATTATATCGTATGTGCATTGATTTTAGGAAGCTAAACCGTGAGACCCAAAAGAATCATAAACCTATACCATTCATGCATAATTTTTTAGAAAGACTTAGTAATAATTCTTACTTTTGTTTTCTTGATGGTTATTCTGGATATTCTCAAATTTCCATACAACCGGAAGATCAAGAGAAAACAACTTTCACTTGTCCTTATGGCACATATGCTTATAGATTAATTTCGTTTGGCTTATGTAATGCAGCAGCAACTTTTCAGGAATGTGTTCTAAAGATTTTTGATGACTTTTTGAGAAGACTATGGAAGTTCTAACAAATGATTTTGTTGTTTGTGGCACAACTTTTGATAATTGCCTCTACAATCTAACCAAATTCTTGCAGAGATGAAGGCAATCAAACTTGGTTTTGAATTGGGAATAATGTCGTTTCATGGAAAGAGAAGGTAAAGTTTTTGGGCATAAAGTTTTGGAGAAGGAAATAGAAATAGATAGAACTAGTATAAATGCTATATAAAATATTCCAATACCTAAGGATGTTAAAAATCTAAAAATGTTTCTGGGACATGCAGGTTTTTATAAGCGATTTATAAAGGATTTTGCTAAGATAGCTATTCCCCTGACCAATCTTCTTGATAAAGAAACTCCATTCTATTTAGATCATGAATGCATTTCATCTTTTGAGAACCTTAAGAATAAACTAGTTTCAACACCTATTATGCAATCTCCAAAATGGGATGAACCTTTTGAAATCATGTGTGATGCTAGTGACTATGCTTTAGGGGCTGTGTTGGGACAGCGAGATGGAAATAATTTGAATGTTATTTATTATGCTAGTAGACCTCTTAATAAGATTTAGAAACACTATGCTACTAAAGAAAAAGAGTTTCTAGCTATAATTTTTGGTTGCAACGAATTTAGATCTTACATAATTGATTCTAAGGTAATAATTCATACGGATCACCAAGCTTTGCGTCACCTCCTTGTGAAAAAGGATGCTAAGCCCAGGTTGATTAGGTGGGTTTTATTACTACAAGAATATGATTTGCAAATAGTAGATAGGAGGGGTAAACATAACCTGATAGCAGATCATCTCTCTAGGATGGAGGGAATAATCAATAACCCCATGCCTATCAATGAATCATTTCCGGGAGAATATTTAGCAAAAGTTGAAATCGATAATCCATGGTATGCAGATTATGCTAACTATCTAGCAACAAAATTTATACCCCCTGGTATGTCAAGAAGTCAAAGAATGAAATTCTTTAGTGATCTTAAATATTACCTTTGGGACGATCCGTATCTATATTGTCATGGACTTGATGGAATGATACGGAAGTGCGTTCCTAACCATGAGATGAATGCGATATTGAAAGCTTGTCATGACAGTCCGTATGGAGGGCATCATGCAGGTAAGAGAACTGCTGCAAAAGTACTTCAATTTAGATTCTATTGGCCTACCTTGCTAAAGGATGCACACAAGTATGTGGAATACTGTTATGCTTTCCAAAGAAGAGGTAATATAGGTAGAAGACAAGAAATGGCAATGAATTATAGTCTCATAATTGAACCCTTTGATGTATGGGGAATGGATTACATGGGACCATTTATAGAGTCTAATGGTTATACTCATATTCTCGTTGCTATTGACTATGTTACTAAATGGGTTGAAGCTATTCCAACAAATCATCCAGATGTAGCTACCTCAGTAAAGATGATCAAGGATGTCATATTCCCCAGGTTTGGAGTTCCTAGATTTTTAATTACTGATGGTGGTTCTCATTTTATGAAGGGAACTTTCAGGAAAATCCTCAGCGAGTACGGAGTAACCCACCATGTTGACTCACCATATCATCCTCAAACGAGTGGTCAAGTGGAACTCTCGAATAGAGAATTGAAGACCATACTCGAGAAGATGGTGGAAAAATCAAGAAAAGACTGGTCATACAAGTTAAATGACACTCTATGGGCATACCGTACTACTTTTTAAAAATCCAATGGGTATGACACCTTACAATATGGTGTACGCTAAGGCATGCCATTTACCTTTAGAATTGGAACACAAAGCTTTCTAGGCAATCAAGAACCTAAATTATGATCTTAAAGCAGCTGGAGAAAAGCGTTTAGATGATATTCATGCTTTAGATGAGTTTAGAAGTGAAGCCTATGAGAATTCTAGGTTGTTTAAGGAAAAAGTGAAAAGATGGCATGATAGAAAAATAGAGAATGAGACTTTTAAAAGTGGAGATAAAGTGTTGCTCCATAATTCTCGTCTTAAGTTGTTTCCAGGAAAGCTCAGATCAAAGTGGGAAGGCCCATATATAGTTGAAGAAGCTTACCCATCGGGAGCAGTGAAGCTCCAAGGAAAAACACCCTCTCTTGCATGGGTGGTGAATGGACAACGTTTGAAGCATTATCGAGTAAGAGAAGATATAGGTGCAGTCACCATAGAATTGATCGCTCCAGAAGAAGTTATTAAGCAAAAATATACAAGGAATGGCAACTGTAAGAAGAATGGACTCAAGAAGGAATGAGCAATGCTACGGTCAAGCTATTGACCATAAAAGAGCGCTTCATGGGAGGCAACCCATTCTAAATAAGGTTTCAGTAAGTTTTTAAAATTTCAGTTAAAGTTTTATTTGGATATTGTGCCAAACAAGAAACATTTGATGCTCTAGCAAAGAAGAAGGGAGATTGGTAAAGCCAAAGTTGGTCGAAAATCTAAGCTAACATTTTTCTTCAAAACTTGATATTTCGTTAAGTTTCAGATTAATAAGAATCCTAGGAGAAGCATAATGTTTTTTTGGTGGACACAGAAGGTTTAACGACCAACTATATGGCAGGAATAAAAATTCTGGCCGTATAATTGCGGTCGTATAGTTGTTGCGACATCACACCTTCCATCCACAAAAGGTACTGAGAGTTTAACGACCAACTATATGGCCGGAATTAAAATTCCGCCCGTATAGTTGCGGTCGTATAGTTGTCAACACCTTTGACAAAATAATTTTTGGAGTACTGAGAGTTTAACGACCAACTATACAGTCGGAATTAAAAATTCCGCCCGTATAGTTGCGGTTGTATAGTTGTTGAACCATCTTAAAAAAATTACTTCGAATACAGAGAGTTTAACGACCAACTATACGTCAGGAGTAAAAATTCCCTCCCGTATAGTTTCGGCCGTATAGTTTGTTCCACCATAGATGGAAATCTATAGTCGGTTCAGAACTATAGGGCGGAGCTATACGGGCCGCGCCTGTATAGTTGCTTGTTACGCAAGGAGGCTAGGGTTTTTGACCCATCCTTTTAAAGATGATCGCATCTAACCTTTTTCATTAAGTTTTTGTAGAGCCACAACCTCCAACCTCGAAAGATCTTCGCCATCCCTATACAAGCCCTTTAACAACATCCATGCAGCGAAGCCATGCAGCCCTTCCATGTCAACAAGATCTGGAAGAAGAAAGAAGAGAAGCCCATGAAGAGGATCGAAGAAGCAGAATTCAAAGGATCGTCATCATCATCCGGCCCGGAGATCAAGCCTCTCCCAAATTGGTAGGACATGTTCCTGCAAAGGATGGAGATGATGAGACAAGCTGAGCGGGGAATGAACAAGGATGAGTACTTCCCTAATCCTTATCGTTACAACATAGGATCCTATTATAAACCTCCTCTTGGTCCATCACCTCTTAAACCTAAGATGGTGCAGCAAGATGAGATTCATGATAAGGTCTGTGAGTTAGAAAAGGCTTCTAAGGCATGCGTTGAAACAATTGGAGAAGGGATTGACTCCTATTGGATGATGATCAAAGACCTTGAGAAGAAGGTCAATGCAATCGATGGTAGAGTTGGTTTCTTGATTAGAACTGACTTTGAGTTGACAGATGAGAAGAAATTCCTCAAGAGTAAAATGTTGAAGCTCCAATATGACATGGTCGAGCTCAGCATTCGCTTTGCAAGAATAGTTAAAGAGGGCCACATAAAAGAAGAAGGCGACACTCTTTCTACCCAAGAGGATGAATAGGTACCCACAAGGAGTTAATTGATCCCGCTTGGCTTGATTCCAAACTCGGGGAGATCATTAAAGACCTTGTAATCTTTCTTATAAGTTTTATATTACCCTTTTTGCATTAGTTCAAACTAGAAATAAAGTTTGCATCATTAGAATCCCCTTTAGGAATAGTCGATCCCTTTAATGAAATTCCGAGTTTATTATTATATATGGAGCAATATGGAGTTTGTGTTTGCTTTAATGATATATGAATGGCTTGAGTATGATTTTACTTGCACTTGATGATAGCAATAGGAGTCTTCCACACCATTGGTATTAATGGAACACATAAAGATAATTTAGTCAATATGTTGTAAGTCTATGGTTTGATTTACAAAAGAAAAATTATCTATACAATTAAGTTGAAAGAGAAACCTTGAACAAAGGAAATGAAAGTTCTATCAAAATAGAGTGAGAACAAGTCGAGGTAGAATCTCCAAGTCATAAGAATGCTTTATATACAGTTGGAATTTGATAATTGAGATAATTAAACTTTGAATTCCAACATAAGGTGGAATATATGGCTAGCTCCTTTGCACAACACTTAAAACAAAAGTGTGAACATATATGAAAAAGAAAATAAAATAAAAAAGAAAAAGAGCGAGTGTGCAAAGAGCAAATAAGCATATACCACTGTATTGTAGAATGACAAAGATATACTTTTGAGATTTTGAATCCCAAGTGAATATGTTGGTCCTAAAACACTTAGGACTACCTAGTTAACTTGTTAGATTGAACCAGATACTTTTACATTATTTTGAGATTCATCTTTTATGGACTGTTCATAACTAAGGTTTGGAAGCCTGCTAATACTATTCAGATGGTTCGAGTAAGGTACTATTCATGAACTTATTCATATGTGTTGTATATGATAAACACATGCTGTAATTGCCTCATTTATTTTAATCGACTCGGCTTCATGAATATGAGGATCACATCCATTAAGCTAAAACTTGCTCGGGACAAGCAAGAGCCTAAGCTTGGGGAAGTTGATGAGTGCATATTTGCATCATGTTTTACATTATTATTTTGCATTGTAGATGTAGGATCTTTGTATTTTAGGGCTCTCGCGCGCACATTTTATGTCTGTTTTCACTAGGATCAGGACAAATGATGGATCCAATGGATACAATTCTTGGAGCAGTTGTACTATGGAGAAAAGGAGTAAAAACACCATAAATCGCTTATTTGGGAAATACTAATAATACCAGAAGAAAACCAGAAGCGAACAAGGGAGACAGAAGGTTCAACGACCAACTATACGGCGGGAGCAACTTTTCCACCCGTATAGCTCCGGCCGTATAGTTGACGCCGCTTCCTCCTCGTCAAATAGTTTCACCCCATGAAATTGGTTCGGGGAGACGACATACAAAACACCCAGAAATCGCGAAAACCTCACCTCCGGAAGGAATCTGGAGGGGGAACTCATCCGCCAAGGATCCATCTTCACCCTGCGCAGATCCGGGAGGATAAGGCATCGATCTTCATTAACCACCGCAGCATCACCACCATCTCAATCCATCCCATATACATCTTGTCTAGATCTTGTTGTAATTCTCGTACTCGTTATGGATTTATAAGAGTACTATTCATCTATGATTGTTTCTGTTACCATTGCTATGATGTTGATTGCCTCCATGTCTGAGTAGATCTCTAGTTCTTGGGGAGATGGAGAAACCCTAGCATATGATTGAGATGAGATAGAGATTAGTATGTTATACATCATTATGTGTATGTGTTAATTGTCTTCATCTTGATGTTGGGAGTTGTGCACCTCCTTAATATTTTCCTCTTATGGGGACTCGATGAAGGGGATTACTTGTTGGTAGACGGAGGGATGATAACACTTACTATGACTATAAATCTATTATCAATCCTTACGTACTAACTTGGGGGTATAAAGGAGAACTCATAAAGCCATGCCCATGCCATGGGAGAGATCCCTTAATAGCGCAGTAACTCGATTGATATCGATTGTTGTCTGTTGTGGTTATGAGGATGATGTGTGCATCGGTTGCTGGCAAATCGTCCATATATGGAGCTCCTCCCACATACATACACATTATGAGAATATTCGTTATAATAATCTTGATTGCTTAGTCTAAATTGCTAGTGGTGTATGCACTATTCCCTGAGAACGCCTTTTTCCCTATTGTAGTTCCAAAGTTCTATTACACACGCGATTCTTACTTTCTGCATTAAGGTCTGCTTTACTTTAAATTACCTTGTTCACCCAAAAACCCAAAAACAACTCTACATCTCTTGCATCTTAAAGTTATTTCTTAAGTACTTACTTTAATTGTAGTTAAAAGCATTTTAGTCTTTTGCCTACTGCTCCCTGTGGGATCGATATCTTTATTTCGAAACTAGCTACAACTATGCACTTGCAGTCATCAAGCTATTTTCTGGCGCCGTTGCCAGGGAGCTTAGCACTATAAGTCACTTTATTTTTAGTTATTTACTTTCGTTGTACTAATTTTTACTTGAGTTGCAGGACCGCAGCATGGACAACACTCAGCATTTAAACCAGCTTGAGGTAGTAAGGAAAATGGGTTTGCCCATGGATGCCTTTATAGCTATCAATAAAAGCATAAATCCGGATGGAATCGAGATCCACCCTTTATTATTTGAATTATTGCATTCTAAGGAATTTGCAGGAACCAATGAAGAAAGTCCATATGGTCACTTACAATTCTTTGAAGACATTCTCAGTTCCTTTATTTGCGACGACTGTAATCTTGATATGGTTAAACCCTAGTTGTTTAGACAAACTCTCTCTAATAATGTTTGCGACTGGTACAAATCTTTTTGTGCAGAAGCACCAAAGGCTTGGGAGGAATTGACAACCAAATTCCTATCAAAATATTATTCTGAAAGCAAAGGTCACAGGATGAGAGGTATTATTATCAGTTTCAAAATAATCCTAGTGAAGACTTATATGAAGGATATCTAAGGTATAAAAGTTACCTAGATAATTGCCCCATCATCGTTTGCCTGATTGGTTAATCACTCATACCTTTTATGGTGGGTAAAATATTGAAAATAGGATGAATCTAGACACTGCTTCTAATGGTAGTTTTCTATCTTATACCTATGATGAAGCTTAGAAACTAATAATAAAAATGAAAGAAGCAACAAAAAATCTTAAAGATAAAGAAAATATTACAAACAGTTTTTCAAAATATGCTTGCATTAACGATTTCCTTGCAGATGAGAGGACAGATGCAATGATTAAAACCCTCGGTATTGATTCTTACTCAATAAACAAAATTATTGAGAATTATGTAGGACACTTGCAGGTACCTACAAATGGGAAACCCGTAAACGCCTCAAAGAAAATAAGCGTACAAGAGCGCTGATGGAAAAGTTATCCTCAATACCTATTCAAGGGATCGTTGAAAAAAGGCAAAAGGAGGAAGAATGAATAAAGAAGAGATCAAAGAAACCGGAAAGGAACCCCGAAGCTACCAATATAAATAATGCTATATTAAAGGATCTTATGGAAGCATGAATAGTGGACAATGAAGTGGTTATGCTAGACCTTGAAACCTCAGAATTCATCAAAGGTAAGGTTCGAGGTAACAAAACTTCTAAACCAATGACCCCTATATATTGTGGAGAAACATTCTTATATGGAATTTGTGAGCCAATTTCCACTATAAATATTATGCCTTCATCGCTTTATGAGGAACTCCGCTACGATATAAATAATCCAGATGTGGAACCGATAGACACTACTATTAATTGTCTAATAGAACCAATATAAAACCGGAAGGAGTAATCAGAAATATCTATGTCTTTATTAGGTCGCTCATGTACCCCTTGACTTTCATATTGTTGATATGCCTGGAGATTCTTTTTGTCCTATCCTTTTAGGCAGACCTTTTATTTTCATCACCAAATCTCGAGTTGATAATAAAAAGGAGACTATTTGATTGACGTTTGGAGAAGAGGAAATGACATTCCACTTCGCCAAACTAAAGAAGAGGCCATATGAAGTGTAGGATATCAAGGAAGAGAAAATGATTACCGAGCTAGCGGCAATTCATTTCAGTACTCCACATGATGAATTAGAGAGGAGTATGATAAATTGGGAGGAAGCACCAGATGATGAGGAGAAAGAAGACATGGATGATTACCTTGATTCAATTCCGGAAGCAAAAAATCCACATGACTATGAGGAACTGGTAAGAAAAGGAGATGAAGAGCCTCCACCAATATAATTGGAAAAACTTCCAGATAATATGAGGTATGAGTTTTTAGATAATGAAAATAAATGTCCTATAATTATTAGTAAGAATTTATCGGAAAATGAAACAAATAAACTCATTTCTGACAAGAACATATACACTCCTGGGACAAGGATACAATATGCTCCCTCCATCCCAAAAGCCTCTGTCCCAAAATATAAGGCGCCTAAGGATTAGTCAAAATTCAACATTTTTTAAATTTGACCAAGTTTATACATAAAAATATGAACATTTACTATACTAAATCAATATTAATAAATTCACCATAAAGTATATTTTAATGTGTCCATTTATTATTATAGATATAGATATTTTTCCCTAAATATTTGGTCAAAGTTATTAAGATCTGACTTTTGACTAATCCTTAGGCACCTTATATTTTGGGACGGAGGGAGTACTACTTAACATCAGAACACATGGGTAAATTATCTCAGTCGCTTACTAATAATTCTTTGGTGTTTTTTTGAAGCCAGAAAAAAAATCTGTCTCAAAAATAAGTATTCAATGGACATCATATCAATATTATTGTACTATAACTTGTATGTATGAATGAACAGAGAATACTAGGTTAGCCGGAAGAGAGTTATTGATTTATAGATAGAAGGTGATCCAATCTTTTTAGGGTAAGAAGCGGTAGAGAAAATTCCTTGAGCCAAGGTTATAGTATGGCAGCACTGAAGTATGTGCAAGTGTAGAACACATCGTGACTATAAGCTACAAATTCCTCAAACAAAAAAAGCTATAACCAAATGCAAGGTTTCCCTAGTGGTAAGCAGATATAGTAGTGTGAGCATGCATGTTTAAGTCCAAAGATAGTGGAGTTTCTAGTTTTTTATTTTTCTTGGGCATCCCAAATTTAAATTTAAAACAACAATAGTAAAAGAGGTTTTCGAGATTTCATAGTGTGGTTATTAATTGGAGAATTTTTTTCTGTTTGCCACAGTTCAGATTACGGATAAAAACAATAAGGTGACATCTAAATTGGAGGGAAATGACTCACTTCCATAGATTATCTGCATAAAACCCGAAAGAATGCGAGCATATAAATTTGCCCCATGTTGGACATCCTAAAATTAGTATTCGAAGTTGCATACCCAAAAAGCAACCTAAGAGGCAAAAATTACATAAAGTCGGAGCAGGTGGATAATGGGGCAGGACAGCAGTTTGATGCACATCATATAAAACATACCTATAACTAACCTCAAGATGGATGAATCCTTTGTCTTCTCATGCTTTCAAAGTACTGTAAAATGTTTTCATCATCAATCCCAGAAAAAGTATCTCTCTCAACATAACATAACATCATGTCACTAGAATATTCATCGCTTATCTCATTACAAAATCCCAAGTTCGGTGCTAAGAAGGCTCTTTCAGTTGTTGCTCTTGCTACTGGTAAAATCAACAACAACTCGATGAGCCCATAAACTAGTGGAAAAATCAAATGTTCTTCAGTTTGAACCATTTTCACACACAAAGTTGGAAGATCGTGGCAACTAGAAAATTCAGAGGTACTTCTCATATTAAGAAGGAACATGGGAAGTTGTTCTTTGAGGATTTCATGGTCTGGTGTAGAGAAATCATAATAATAAGTTTCAGCAAGTCGGGGAATCATGCCATGATCAAATTTGGAAAAGAATCACTTGGATCAAGGCAAGCTATGCATCTTAATATCTCAACAGATGTTTTACTGAATCGACTGTTAATATTAGTAGTAATTGAGTCTATCAAAGCAGTAAAAATCTCAACATGATAATGATGATAACAATTAACAAATTGACTCATACACCGTGAAACGCCCCTAACTGGAATACTATCATCCATACTTGGCACAGGAACAGACAACACAAAACAAAAACTCTTTACTTCTTCAAAATATTCATCCCAATGGTCCTCCCGCAAGTCCTGTAGAACATATTTCACAGGCTCAATCAAATCCATCATGTTCACAATGTATTCACCTTCCTGTTTCAAGCAACATGACAAATCTCCAATACACCTCAGCACCCACACTATCAGATGCAAGATAAAAATACATTCAAAGGTCTCCATTGTTCGTATCAAATCATTTGGTGACCAATACTCTCCAAGATCATTTTTAAAATCTGATGTTGTTCCTTCTCGACAAAGACGACTTTGCTCTTCACACACAGTCTCTAGTGCTTCCAGCACTCCATCCCATGTTGTAAGCTAGTAGCTCCAAATTTCATCACTTTTTACCATTGGTTTTCCTCTTGTTTATTACCGGATTTCAATAAAGATTACCCCTTTCCACTAATGTTAATGTCGCAATTAGCGAATCCTTGGTTTCTTGTGATGGTTTTTAGGCAATGAACATTTATTGAAGATCTAATAGCATTTATGGGCTAATTACACCAGAATAAGCAAATCCCCAATTGGAGCAACTTTTATTGGAGGCGTCCTGAATACTTCACGACCACTGGTACGGTAGGGGCGTGCCCGTACTGCATGCCCGTACTACCCACTGACGCCTTCCTTATATCAATACAAGCAACTTTCGTGAAGAGAGACGAGAAGAACCACCGAATAGAAGATACAGCCACCGCAAGCCATCTAGAAGGGTAGATTAGATCTGGAAGAGGAGAAGAACTTTGCCTCGTTCCTCGGTGATCTCCAACCTCTACACCACGCACTCCACCATCACTCCATCATTACTTAGAGAGAGAGAGAGAGAGATTGGCACTTGTAAAATTAGGGTTTGATACTTTGATCTACCTTCGGTTTGTATTTGATTTGATCTTTATTCGCTATTGTGGTCCGCTACAATAACTTTGAGATGATTTTTACTTGCAATACAATTATGCCATTGATTTGTGTTCCTCTCATGTCTGAGTAAATACCCATAGGCATGGGAGATGTAGGGGATTTGTGAGATGTGTTGTGCCTCCTTTAAATCCATCCATTTGTGATCATTGTAGTGTTTTATTTAAATAGTGATAATGAATATCTATGTTTGCCTAATGCTTGTTATCTAACTTAAGGGCCCAGGTAACATGATCCAAAGATCTTATAGGTATGAACTTGTATGCTAGTAATTCGGCGACCCCCGCGTGACACAGCCGATATCAAAGAAGATATAGCATTACTCGAGGACAACAAGGAACCATCAAGATTAAAGCCTTGATCCGGTCACAAGACCTTAATTAATGCGCTGACCATGGCCATGGTAGCAGGCAGATAGATCATTGGGATTGGGAAGAATTGGCCATGAGGACTCCTAGTTGGTATATGGGTTGCTTGCCTACTCACTTATAAATAAGAAATATCACTATCACTTATTCCACTCATTCCATTTGGCACTTTCACTATCACCATGAACTGTTTCTCTCCGCACCTAACTTCTCATCTACAGGACCTTTATACACCTTTCGCATCTTTACTTTTATGCAATTTACTTATTTCCTAAGCAAGTTTCCTCTATCCTTTACTCACCACTTCCATCGTCAACTTTTGAAGTCATTACTCAAGACCTATGACACCTTGGGTGCAACAGAAACACCACATAAAAACACTTTCCTAGGCTCCTTGTTGGGATCGATATAAAAACTGGAATTAATACTTCCACGAAAACATTCTTTGACAAACCTGTGCACTTGTAGGCCATCAAGATATTTTCTGGCGCCGTTGTCGGGGAGCTAAGCGCTAAGTGTTGTTTCTTGACAACAGCAATTTTTGACACCATTCATGATCTTCGTTGAAGACAGAGGTACCACGTGATCAAGAAAAACCTATTTACCACCATATATTGATCGTGTTTCGATCGAGAGGCGATTAGAATTTATTGATTTCACTACACCAAGTCCGATTAGAAGCGCTAAGATTTACTAATTCACGTACTGTAGACGTGAACAACTTGATTTCACTGATGGCAGATTTGACCATCACCCGAGAGGCCGAACCTGAGCTACCTTGGGAGAATATGGGAATCCATCTAGGCACTTAATGAAAATGCCTATTCTTTGTCCTGAACTTGAAGGCCAGGAATTTGAGATATATCCTGAGCTAATATATATGATGAAAGAAATTGCTTTCATAGGAAAAGAAGAGGAAGACCCTAGTGACCACTTGACGAGGGTCTATGACCTTTGTGCTACTCTTAAACCAGCAAGTTTACCAATGCAGTTTGTACTTCTTAAACTCTTCCGCTGGTCTTTGAATAATGCTTTTGCTTGGTTACAATTGTTACCCAATCATACTATAAAAAGCTAGGAAGATTGCATCCGAGAATTCATGCATAAATATTGTTCATTTACTAAAATCATGCATATCAAATGAAGTATAACAAACTTTCTTCAAACAATTGGATAAACCTTTTATCAAGCATGGAATAGATTTTATGCAATGATTATGAAAGTCCCAAATCACGGTGTTCACGAGAACTTAGTTATTCAATATTTTTATAATGGGCTTAATGACGAGACAAAAGAGATGATTGATCTATCTACAGGAGGAGCCATATGCAACTTGACATTGTAGGAATGTGTAAAGCTTTTCGAGGTAAGATCCTTTAATGATGAACAATACAATCCAGTTGAGGATATTGAACCATGAAAAGGTATGATCCACATACCACCAAATCTTATATCCGAAGTCAAAAAGTCCATGGAAGAAAAAGGTATAGCTTTGGAAGTTGTAAAAGAAAACAAAGTTGACATTCTTCAAACCTATGTGATATAAGATGATAGAAATCTTGTAATTGAAGTTTAAATATCAATAGAATCAATTCTGTGAGAAAACTATAAATGTCTTATGACACAAGAAAAGAATATAAGAGACCTAACAGAAGTCTTTGATGACTTGGGCCAAGCCACAAAACATTTAGATAGATATCTAAGTATGGTTAAAACTCAGTGTGAGCAAATAAATGAAACCTAAACTTTGATTTTGAACTAAGGAAATTTCAATATTGTTTCTACTAACATTGTTACTAGGCGTGGTATAGAAACTCAGGAACCGCAAGGGCCACCATGGTATCAAGAAGAACAAGCTTGAACAGCAAGAGAGACTTAGGAGATGAGTCAAGAAGAAAAGGATTTAGTCGATCCCTAGGATGACATTGATTATGAGGCCTAGAAAAGGGAAATTGAAGCTTCCAAAACTCAAGAAGAAGAGCAAGCAGGGGATAAGCATAAACCATATGATTTAAGATGCTGATACGATCGATTCAAGGGAAGAAGCCGATCTCAGAAAGGAACAAGAAGAGCAAGTTATCATCCCGCATGAAGAACATGTCGATAAGCGAAAATCAGCTGCAAGGAAAAAGAAAAATAATGTTGAACCGGTGACAAAGGTAAAAGAGAAGGTAATACCTACTAAAAAGAAAATTCCTTATCCTAACCGAGTTCAATACGAATCAGCTAAAGCTATTTATGACACTTTTGCTGAGGCACTGGGCAGCTTGCCTTTAGAACTTCCTTTAATTGATGCTATTGAAGTTCCTACTTATAAAAAGTTTATGCGAGACATCCTTAATAGAAAGAAGAAGGTAACTAAGACTGTAGCAGTAATGACAAGCTTCAATGATAAGCTGCCTGCTAAGCTTGGGGACCTAGGGATACCAACCATCTCCTGTGCAATAGGGAAGATTAATATATTCAATGCTCTTTGTGATTTAGGAGCAGGTGTTAGTGTTATGCCTTATTCCTTATTTAAGAAATTGAATCTTAGAGAATGTTCTCCTACATCAATAACTTTACAAATGGCGGATAAGATAACTAAACAACATGTCAGAATGATCGAATATTTTTTACTTAGAATAGATCAACATGTTATACCCACTGATTTTTTTATTCTTGATGTTCCTGAGGATGACAAACTGTCTATCATCCTTGGAAGACCTTTTGTTAGCATAGCTAGAGATAACGTAGATTGCTCTAGCGGTAAGATCGTCTTTAATATATATGATGATCAGATTGTTCGATACTTTCCTAAGAAACAGGAACACAACGGAAAATATGATCCGCCACCTAAGCATGATCAAGTAGCAAGAACTAAAGAAAAAGAGCAGCTTGAGATGAACGCCGATGACATGGAGTTTGATTAGTCAAAACTCTAGAATATAATACTTAATGGGAGTTAACCCATTCTAAATAGATTAAGTTAAAAAATTCATTTATGATTACTACTTTATTATTTGTATGATCTAATAAATTTGTTTTGAGTTTTGAGTTCATTCAGAGGATTTACCTTAGCGAAGTTGAGAAGTAAGGGAAAAATTAAGAAAAGGAAAGGGTTCAATACAGATAACGAGCCACGGTACGGCCACGGTACGCCCATACCGCGCACCCGTACCGAGTCTCGACGAAACCAGCAAACGGAACAGTACCGGCAATGACCAGTGGTATGGCCGGGGTACACCCATACCCCGCGCCCGTACCGAACTTCGACGAAATTAGCCAGAGTTCCCGTATAGATAATGACCAGTGATACGGCCGGGGTACGCCCATACTGCACGCCCGTACCGCACGCCCGTACCAGGTCGACCAGGTTTGATCTCGAACCCTAATGTTGATTCAATGGTGATGAACACTCGTACGGGTGGGCCCCATCCATACCACCCGCCCGTACCCCGTGCGTCGCTAGGTAAAGGCCGACGGCGGCTGGCTCCCAACTAGCCTCCTTCTTCTTCCTCCTCTTTCTTCCTTGTTCTTTCTCTCTCCACCTCAAACCCTAGCCTCCTAAAACTTTTGATTCTTCGTTTTTTTGAGTTGGGGAATCTTCATATCGGTAAGTTTCTTGTCCGATCTATACTCTATTTTCTGAAATCCATGGTTGAATTCATCACATTGGCTATTTAGATGAGTTCATCATATTTTGAGATTATTGTTGATTTCTCATGTTAGGATTTGTAACTTCCACATGTAATCGTTTGTTTATGTGATAGAAACTTGATGCCTATAGTTTTCTTTAAAAATTTCGCGGCACAATGCATAACATTGGAAGGATTTTCCGATCTGGCAAGGGATCAGGTACGGCGGGAGCCTCGGGCTCCGCCAAGCCACTAGGTTCGAAGAAGAGACGCTCAGAGGTGGACAGCTTGAGGTCTTCCATGAGACGAGACTACGAGAGGGTGAGCAACCGCAAGGTTTTGCCCACCAAGTGGGTAGACCGTGAGTTCCTCTCCCGCCAAGGTCTCTTAGAGGATATCGAGTAGATGACTGTGCAAGCTGGCATGGTTGACTTCTCCTACCTCTCCGTCAACACCTACAAGCTCTCCATTTTCGATTTCCTTTCATCATTCCATGATGATCTCGAGGCCCAGGAGCATAATTGCACTGTAAGTTTTCTGCTCAATGGGCAACTCCACAACCTAACCTTCTATAAATTTTGTGATAGTTTTGGATTCTCCCATGAGGGAGAACTCGATATTAATGACAATGTGCACATAGAGGCAGTGCAATCTTGGGGGCAAATTTCTGTCCACACGAACAATGATTACTTGCATAAAAAGAGCGCCACCATCCAGAATCCTACTATCCATTATTTTCATACCTTCCTTGTTAATTATTTATTTGGGAAAGGTGATGTTGGGGCAATGGCAGGCCTCGGAATGAGTGTGATTCATATGGCCTTGCATCCAGAGATGGTGTGTAAGGTTAACTTGGGTGCTTTGCTCATCCAGCACTTTCATCGCGAAAGGTCGGCTTTAGCGAGGGACATTCGTTGTGGTGGGTTGATCACACAGATCACCTATGCAAACAAATTTCTCCTACCACAGGAAAGAGCTGTGGCTGGCAGTAAGTCCCTGGATGACGTTCATATGGCTAGCACCAAGTTCATGGGGGTCTATAGGCCCGAACATGCCCTTCGAGCCTACCAATTTTATTTTGAACCTAATAGTGATCTCCACCAAATCTTGCTTCCTTTTGTCCAAGCTTTTGGTTTGCCAGGTAAACAGAGTTGGGTCCTTACTGAGGAGGAGTTTCTAATGGCACTAATCCTCTCAGGAAGGACTGCGCCGCTAGGTGGCCACCCCAACTGGGAAAATGTAGCAGCTGGCCAACAGCAGCAAGATCAAGGAGAAGAATATTGGCATGGTGCAGGATGGGACGACTACAGCCAGCAACACCATCACCAGCAGCCCTTCCACCAACACCAACAACAAGGTATGCCTCCACCACAGCCGAGATTCAACTATATCCCGATGAGTGATTTTGACCAGGTGGTGCATCGCATTGACAACATAGAAAACACGTTGTATGATGTGAACGCCAACATAGTCAATCTCACTCAAGACTTCATATCTTTCATGACCGATTTTCCAAACCGCTACCCGAACTTCTCATACCATCAGCCGCCGCACGATGGTGGCGATGCTTGATTCCAACTAGGCAAAAAGTCTAATCTTCGGGAGGTTAAACTCCTCCCACCTTTTTGCATTCATATTTTTCTTTCTTCTTTTTATTTGTTTTTTCAATGCATGTTTACTTTCAGTTTTGCATTTCATAAAAGAAAAACCCAAAAATATTAGACTAGCTTCTAGTTTTATTTTGCGCAAATTTCACTCGGCTCTTGTTGATTCTTTTTGCAGGTTGCTCACTTCTAGTGATCGAGCTATGGAGACGAACGCAAAGAGTCGGTTCAAGTGGAAGACGAGCAAGCAAGAGGAGGTAGCACAATCCTATTTCCCTTCTTCTTGTAAGCTTATGCATGAACATTTTATGTTCGTTCGGTTGCACTTGAGTCCGACTGCACGCTTAATTCGTTATCTTTTAGGAGTTGAGCTCAAAGGTTTTTGTCACCTCTTTGGTTAAGACTTTCGACAATTAATATCAGTTTGAAAAACTACTCTTTGGATTCAATTCCAAACCTTTAAGAATAAGAGAAAGTGTCTATCGACAACTTTGGTGCCATGTTTTTGTCTTAAGGGCTTAATCTTAGTAGTGCTCAACCGCACATACCTTCTGAAAAAGAATTACTTGATAGAACAAACTTTTTAGACTGGGTGAGGGAGATGCCAAAACTTGTATTGACCTGCTGTAAAAAAAGGAGAAAGAGGAAAGAGATAAAAATAAAATAAAAGTACTTCGTTGCAAATACACACCTTTGGGATGCCAACAACTTCGCTAGCTTCTGAACGATCTATGGTATAACCCCGGATTTCGGCTATGAGTTGATGGCATGAGTGGCATACATGGCACAATATGGGAAAAATTATTGGTATTCCCAATAGGTTGTGTAGGCGTTTACAAACGAAATATTCGTTGATCCTTGAGAAGGAAAAAGAAAAGATTTAGCACCAAAATATGAGTTGAAAAACTTTTGATACTTTTGATTGTTGGGATCACCTCACCACCTAAAATGTACAATTAGAGTTCTTGATAGGCAAGGAAAAGAAGAGGTATTTGATAGCCGCGATTATCGAAGTGGATGATTAAAGGAAAAGCTCTAAGTTTATCCTTCTTTTGACATCTACATGTGCACCCTTAATTTTGACTCAAGCGACCTCTCTTAAAAACATTTTCACTCTCATAACAAGAGAGGCGCTGAAAGAAATTGATTTGCAAAGCCTCGCCAAATTTTTAACAATCTCATTTGAGTTACAAGAACTATTAGCTAGCGAGTTACTTGCGTTTAGGAATCAAGCTTAAGTGCAACTGTTCATATATATTATCCTCGTGTTCAAGGTTGCAGGATTTGAGACGATGGAATATGATACAACCTCAAACTCGTAAGTTTTCATCTTAATTCAATTCTTCACTATTACTCATTATAGCTTTGTCACTCGAGGGCGAGTAACCGCTAAGCTTGGGGATGTTGATAGCTCCAAATTTTCTCACTTTTTACCATTGGGTTTCCTCTTGTTTATTGCCGGATTTAATGAAGATTACCCCTTTCCACTAATGTTAATGTCACAATTAGCGAATCCTTGGTTTCTTGTGATGGTTTTCAGGCAATGAACATTTATTGAAGATCTAATAGCATTTATGGGATAATTACACCAGAATAAGCAAATCCCCAATTGGAGCAACCTTCATTAGAGGCATCCTAAATACTTAACGACCACTTGTACGGTCGGGGCGCACCCGTACCGCCCTCTCATACTACCCACCGACACCTTCCTTATATCAATACAAGCAATTTTCGTGAAGAGGGAGAGAGGAGAAGAACCATAGAATAGAAGATACAACCGCCACAAGCCATCTAGAGGGGTAGATCAGATCTAGAAGAGGAGAAGAACTTTGCCTCGTTGCTCGATGATCTCCAACCTCTACAGCACACACTCCACCATCACACCATCATTACTTAGACTAGCGGAATACCCATGCGTTGCTACAGAAAAATATATAAGTTTATACAATTACCTATTGATAGATTAGGAAGGAAGGCCACCAAGTTCCAATTTCTTTTGTTGGTCCAATCTGTTTTCTTGTTAACGTGTTCATGTATTTGGATTTGTTTCTTTCTATGGTTCAAGGAAAGACTGGGTAGTTAAGTTAATTATTTTCTCTTTTGACTTTGGTCTTGGATCCGGTATGTACATAAGATGGTAGAAAATGTTATGGTACTGCTTTGGACGGTCATTGTTGCCCTTGTCCATGTCATGTCCACGTGGACATCCTTAGTCATCGCACTTGGTTGGCATTCCCGCTGTGGCCGTCATGGCCGGTCGGCCTAGCCCTCCTCGTCTTAATGCGCATGACCGTCGTGGGTTTCTTCGTGATCATGGGCGTGGCATCCACTGTCATTGTTATGGCCGTATACATGCCTACTATCATGCATGTCCCTGGATCACATAAATGGCCGTGTCTAGCATGTCTCAATCTCTAAATCCAGCAAAGTCATATCTTGCGTTACCATCGCTGAGTTCGTGGTAAGCCACGATCGGTGATAACCAGTCCTATTAGCCCAAGATATTCTCAAATGCGGCCACGACCACCAGCATGATGATCACAAGCGCCATGACTGCCGGTATTGTGACCACGAACAACCGCACCTATGAACGCCACTCCACGCCCACATATGCCTACACAACTGCATCTGGGCATCCAACAACACCTTAGTGGCCGTCTCCATCATGGTGGCCAGCTCCAACGACGATGTCGTTCGCGTGGTCATCACTGCAACTATCTGCTTCTCTCCTGCACCTATGGCATTCCCGCCGTGGCCGTCATGGCTGGTCGGCCTTCTTCTTTGTCTGAATCAATTATTTTTTTCGACCGGAACAACAGTCGAGAGCAGGCAATAGAACAAGTATACCGAGCAGGCAAACACTGGAAAACCCCATGTGCAGAGTGCGCACCCACTTGCATCCATGTAAATTTATACTCAAATATTCAGCTTACAAGCGAATTCTACCCAGCATGAACAAAACTACCGCTTACCTTTTCTCTTAAAGATGACATTGGGTAAGATACTGATACGTCGTAAACGTATCTATAATTTTTTACGTTCCATGCTTGTTTAGTATTTACTTTCCTATGTTTTGTTCATACTTTGGGGTATTTTTATACATTTTCTGAAACTAACCTATTAATAAGATGCCACAATGCCAGTTGCCTATTTTCTACTGTTTTTGGTTTCAGAAAAGCTAGTAAGGAAATATTCTCAGAATTGTACGGGACAAAAGCCAAAGTCATTATTTTACCCGAAGCAACACGGAGTCTAGAGGGGAGACGAAGTGGCGCACCAGGGTGGCCACACCTGGTGGCGGCGCAGCCTAGGGGCACGCCACCAGGGGTGTGGGCCCCTGGTGCTCCACCGAGCTTGCCCTTCCGCCTATAAAAGCCTCTCGGGACAAAAACCCTAAGTACCCGATAAAAGACCCAGAGAAATCCATGGAAGTGTCTGTAGCCACCGCCATCTCCATCCCTATATCAGAGGGATCCGAAGCTCTTCCTGGCACCCTGCCGGAGGGGAGAGATCACCCTGGAGGCCTTTTTCATCACCATGACTTTCTCCGGTGTGATGCGTGAGTAGTTCATCCTTGGACTACGGGTCCATATAGTAGCTAGATGGTTGGTTCTCCTTCTTTGTGCTATCATGCTTAGATCTTGTGAGCTCTGTTCATGATCAAGATCATCTATTTATAATCTTACATGTTGTCTTTGCGAGGATCCGATGGATTTTGAGATCCTATTTCAGATTGATTATTGATTCTATCAGGTCTATGTTATTTGTGGTCTTGCATGCTTTCCGTTGTTAGTAACTATCTTGGCCAAGTAGATGCTAGCAACTCCAAGAGGGAGTATTTATGCTCGATAGTGGGTTCATGCCTCTAGTAATCTACAGAACTGACAGGAATCTCTAAGGTGCTAGATGTGTTGTTGCTACTAGGGAGAAAACAGCAATCCTTTGTCCATGGGACAATCGTATTGTTTACTTTACACACTTTGCTTAATGCAATTATTTGTTGCTTGCAACTTAATACTAGAGGGGTTTGGATGATATCCTGAAGGTAGATTATTAGTCATAGATGCAGTTGGATTACGATCTATGTATAATTTTGTAATGCCCAATCAAATCTCATAGGAGTCAAGATGATTAGTATATGCATGTATGCTTTCTCGAGTCTGTCAATTGCCCCGTTGTAATTTGTTCACCCAACATGTCATCTATCTTAAGGAGAATCACCTCTAGTGAACTATGGACCCCGATTCATTCTTTTACCATCAATCTACAATCTAATATTTACTGTTTACTTTCTGCAAGCAATTACTATCTTCCACACAATACGTTTGATCCTTTGTTTTCAGCAAAACCGGTGTGATTGACAAATTCATTATAAGTTGGGGCAAAGTTCTGTGGTTGTGTTGTGCAGGATTCCAAGTTGGAAACAACACCTTGGGGTTGTTTCATTGTTGCTACTGGTTCGATAACCTTGGTTTCATAACTGAGGGAAACTTGCTGTTGTGCTCATCATACCTTCCTCTTGGGGTTCCCAATGAGCTCAACGTATCCTGAGCCATCAAGCCTTTTTCTGGCGCCAATGCCGGGGAGTCAAGGATAGCTTCACAAGGGGAGTCCCTCACAACCAATCTCTTTACTTTGTTTTTTTGTTTTGCTTAGTTTATTTTTGCTTTGTTTGCTTGTTCCTTTTATTAAAATCACAAAAAAATTTAGTCCCTATTTTAGTTTTTCTTTCTGTTGGCTTGCTTTAATCTAAAAAAATGAATACTCCTGAAAACACTAAGTTGTGTGACTTCACCAGCACCAACAACAATGATTTCATGTACACACCTATTGCTCCACATGTTCCTAAATCTACTTTCTTTGAAATTAAACCTGCTTTTCTCAATCTTGTTATGAAAGAAAAATTCTCTGGTGTTGGTACTGAAGATGCTGCTGCTCACCTTAATAACTTTTTTGAACTTTGTGAGATGCAAAAACATAGGGATATAGATGGAGATATTATTAAGCTTAAAATCTTTCCTATCTCTTTGAGAGGAAAAGCTAAAGCATGGTTGCTATCCCTAACTAGAAATAGTATTGATTCTTCGACTAAATGCAAAGATGCTTTCATTGGAAAATACTATCCTCCTGCTAAGATTATATCTATGAGAAGTGAAATAATGAAATTTAAACAATTTGATAAATAACATGTTGCTCAAGCTTGGGAAAGAATGAAATCTTTGGTAAAGAATTGGCTCACTCTTTGATCGACTGCTTGGATGATTATCCAAACTTTTTATGCATGACTGAACTATTCTTCAAGAAATCTGCTAGATTCTGCTGCTGGAGGCACCTTTATGACCATTACTTTGGGTGCTGCAATAAAGCTCCTTGATAATATGATGCTTAACTATTCTGAATGGCACACTGATATAGCTCCACAAGGTAAGAAGGTAAATTATGTTGAAGAAGTCTCCTCCTTGAGTGATAAAATTGATGTTATTATGTCTATGTTTGTTAATGGAAAAGCTCATATTGATCCAAATCATGTTCCCATAGCCTCTTTGGTTGCTCAAGAAGATCAAGTTGATGTGAACTTCATTAGAAATAATAATTTTAGCAACAATGCCTACAGGAATAATTTTGGTAATAATAATTATAGGCCATATCCTCCCAATAATAGTAATGCTTATGGAAATTCCTACAACAACAATAGAAGTGCACCTTCAGAACTTGAAGTCATGCTTAAGGATTTTATTAGTAAACAAACTACTTTCAATAAAACTATTGAGGAAAAACTTTCTAATGCTGAAAGAAATATATCATCTTTGTCTGAAGCACAATCCTATTTGATTAATAAAATGGTTGCTAAACCTGAAACCATGGAAACCCCCTTTGCTGCTACTAATGCCATACAAGTTAGAATCGATGAAAATGTTAGACTGTTAGCTGAATTACATGCTAAGTGGGAAAGAGAAGATGAAATTGCTAGAAATAATAGTATTTGTACTATTACCACCACCAATGTTGATGCTAGCAAACCACATGAAGTCCCCATTCCTTTTGCAACAATGCCTAGAACCAATGGAACCTTTTCCAATAAAAATGCTGAAATACTTCGAAATATGGGAAACAATAGCTCTACTACCTTGGATGGTAATTATGATTTTGATCTTGATGGTTGCAATATTTCTGAAGTAATTATGTTCCTACAAAACCTTTCTAAATGTCCTAATGCTAGTGCTATGAATATGGCCTTTACAAAACACATTACAGATGCTCTCATAAAAATTAAAGAAGAAAAATTGAAACATAAACTTCTATTCCTATGAAATTACAAGATGGTTGGGAACCCATCATTATTATGAAAGTGAATGATTTTGATCTAAAAGCTTTATGTGATCTTGGTGCTAGTGTCTCTATTATGCCTAGAAAGATTTATGAAATGCTTGATTTGCCACCTTTAGGAGATTGTTATTTAGATGTCCAACTTGATGATAATGCTAAAAAGAAACTCATGGGGAGTATTAATGATGTTCTTATTATGGTTAACAATACCTATGTCCCCGTTGATTTCTATGTTTTGGATGTTGAATGCAATGCTTCTTGTCCTACTATTTTGGGAAGACCTTTTCTTAGAACTGTTGGTGCCATTATTGATTTGAAAGAAGGCACCATTAAATATCAATTCTAACTCACTTCCCTAAGAAGAAAGAGAAGATTCCTTTTGCCTCTCCTATTAAAACAAAATTTTCTCTTAATGCTTCTTCATTTGAGAATACTTGAATCTTGCTTCTTATGCCTAGCTCAAAGGCGTTAAAGAAAAGCACTTATTGGGAGATAACCCAAATTTTTATTCAGTAAGTTTTCTTTTGTTGAGTCTTGGAAGTTATTACTTCTGTAATAACCTCTGCTTATCATTTTTGTGTGGTTTTTGTGCCAAGAACAACCTTTAATGAGAGAGAAGTAAGACTTGGGAAAGTTGCTGTCCCGAAACAGATTTTTTTGCTTCACTGTAAAAATTTGTGAAAAATCTCTGTACGTCGGATTGAGCTGTAATTTTTTTTGCTTCTGCCCCAGGTTGTTAACTAACTTTCGTTAGTTCAGCACTTTTCTATTTGAGCAACAGAAGGTCTTCAAAAATATTGGTTTTTACCTGCTGGTCTGTTTTGACAGATTTCTGCCATTATTTGCATTCGCCTCTTAATCTCTTTCTCTTTGAGTTCTCTTTGATCACTTGAACTTATAAAAGGAATTGCTACAGTAGCTTGTGTTTGAATGGAAGTTTTACTTGTGTTGAAACTGAACCAAAAGACTTATTATCTTGAGTATACTAATGTTGCTAATGAAGATTATGTGAAGTTTTGTATGAAGGAAATTTTTAAGTTGAGGGAAGAACAATGTGATGAGATGAAGTATAGACAAACGCTCAAGCTTGGGGATGCCACCCGTGTCACCCCAAGAAATATTCAAGAAGTAAAAGCGTCAAAGCTTGGGGATGCCCAAGGCATCCCCTTCTTCATCAATAAAAATCTCAGGTTTTCTTCCAAACACTTCATTTTTATTCACTCATGCCCAATTGTGTTATTCTTGGAGCGTCTTCGTTTTGTTTTTAGTTTTCTTTTGTTTGGTTTGCTTAAATAAATTGGTTGGACCCCCTCATTCATACATATTTCAAATAATTTGATTTGGATTGGAAAAGAGTAGGAAAGTTCATGCTTATAAGTGGTATAAAAGGAGTTTTGTTTTGACTATGGCCTAGACTTTATCATGTCATGTTTGATATTGCATTGACTTTATGCTTAGTAATTATTGTTGTATCATGACTTGTTACTAACAATTGAGATTGCTTAATGTGCCTTGAAAGAATCATGCATTGTTTTAGCATACAAAAGCATATTTTTGTGGTACTCTCCTTTGATGCTTTATTTGGGTTGACTTGGCGCATGCTTACACCATGTTAAGCCGACACCAGTCCCCATAGCCTCTATGATCATTTAGTTTTCGACTTGTAATATCACTTTATGCTTTAATTTATAATGTTTTGTCGCTTTGCATGATTATGGCCATTATTGCTCTCTTAGTTGGTCGCTCCCAGTCTTTTGCTAGCCTCCACATGTACCAAGTATGAGTTCCACTCATGCATCCAACTCCAAATAAAACAAAGTTATTCCAAAGAGTCCACCATACCTACCTATTAGCATTATTGCTGTTTCAAGTATATTCATGTTTTTATCTACCTTCCGAATTAAACTTGTTATGTGAAAATTAGTGACTAAAGCTCTCAGAAACTTGATGGCACACTTTACTTTCTTGCACTTAATAAACTTGAACCATTGTGCCCATCTATGTTGCGTATATGCTTGCGCTTTATAAGTTGTGAATTAGCAGAACCATGTTACCATGGGGAACGCTTTCAACATTGCACATTATTTAGTTGATAACATGTTCTTTTGCTTATGGATCCCTGTGGTGTGAAATAAAAGGGGAGCTTGTAAGATCATGGAGTTTGTATATGTGTTAGAGAAACGCCTAGGCGGCTAGCCTAAGCCATGCCTAATCATGGTGGAAACTTGTAGCATAACCATAGTGAGTAATCTGTGAAGCATCCTCAATAAAAACCTATGCAAATAGCAAATAAAAATATTGCTGAGATGCTCATTGTCTGTTGCCTTGTCATTTTGATATGGGAAAGCTCCTGTATCATGGGGCAAGGGGTACCCCGTTGGCAGTTCTCTATGATACACATGTACTTACAATGACAAGAACTTACTCGTGACTAAAGTTGAGTAGCATGAGGCTCGGTACTCGTAAGCAAGGGGCATGCGATTTTCAACCTATAACTTGTCAAGCATATCCTCATATTTGTTCACTTTAACCTCAATCACCTAAAGATGCTTATGATAGGGGCAATGAGAGCTGAAAGCTAAGGGCCTTTCTTTTTTAATTTTATGTTGAGTCTCCATCTTCTATCTTTATGCACCAATTGAGAGAGCATAGTGATCATTCTTAGTTTAATGTGCATTGTCCCAAAACTTGTTGATTGGTTCATAACTTTGATATTGCTTGTTCTTAAATTATTTGTGTCTAGTCACCCTTATGAACTTTGAAGGTGTCCTATGCATTTATTATTTGCTATACCATGAGGGACAAGCTAAATACCATTCTCATTATGTTTTCTATATGTGAAACAAACAAACGTCTTTCAAAGCATTGTTATTCATGAATCTTTTGTTTGTACCTTTTCATGTTACAACATAGTTGCTATGTCTTATTGTTAGAACTATATCTTTCATGTCTATGTTAGAGTACTATGATCCTAGCTATCAATGTTTTACAAATACCTTGATCAAGATTGTGATGGTGCATGTCACCTCAAAAATTATTCTTTTTATCACTTACCTACTCGAGGACAAGCAGGAGTTAAGCTTGGGGATGTTGATACGTCGTAAACATATCTATAATTTTTGATGTTCCATGCTTGTTTAGTATCTGCTTTGTTATGTTTTGTTCATACGTTGGGGTATTTTTGTACATTTTCTGGAACTAACCTATAACAAGATGGCATAGTGCCAGTTGCCTATTTTTTGCTACTTTTGGTTTCAGAAAAGCTAGTAAGGAAATATTCTCAGAATTGGACGGGACAAAAGCCAAAGTCAATATTTTACCTGAAGCAACACGAAGTCCGGAGGGGAGACGAAGTGGCGCACCAGGGTGTCCACACCTGGTGGCAGTGCGTCCTGGGGGGCACGCCACTAGGGGGTGTGGGACCCCTGGTGCTCCACCGACCTTGCCCTTCCACCTATAAAATCCTCCCGCGACAAAAAGCCTAAGTACCCGATAAAAGACCCATAGAAATACACGGAAGAGTCTGTAGCCGCCGCCATCTCCATCCCTAGATCGGGGGGATCCAAAGTGCTTCTCGGCACCCTGTCGGAGGGGAGAGATCACCCTGGAGACCTTCTTCATCACCATGACTGCCTCCGGTGTGATGCGTGAGTAGTTCATCCTTGGACTACGGGTCCATGTAGTAGCTAGATGGTTGGTTCTCCTCCTTTGTGCTATCATGTTTAGATTGTGAGCTCTGTTCATGATCAAAATCATCTATTTGTAATCTTACATGTTGTGTTTGCGGGGATCTGATGGATATTGATATGCTATTTCAGATTGATTATTGATTGTATCATGTCTATGTTATTTGTTGTCTTGCATGCTTTCCGTTGTTAGTAACTATCTTGGCCAAGTACATGCTAGCAACTCCAAGAGGGAGTATTTATGCTCGATAGTGGGTTCATGCCTCTAGTAATCTGGGGAAGTGACAGGAATCTCTAAGGTGCTAGATGTGTTGTTGCTACTAGGGAGAAACAGCAATCCTTTGTCCATGGGACAATCGTATTGTTTACTTTACACACTTTGCTTAATGCAATTATCTGTTGCTTGCAACTTAATACTGGAGGGGGTTCGGATGATAACCTAAAGGTCGATTATTATTCATAGATGAAGTTTGATTACTGTCTATGTATAATGTTGTAAAGCCCAATCAAATCTCATAGGAGTCAAGATGATTAGTATATGCATGTATGCTTTCTCGAGTCTGTCAATTGCCCCGCTGTAATTTGTTCACCCAACATGTCATCTATCTTAAGGAGAATCACCTCTAGTGAACTATGGACCCCGGTTCATTCTTTTACCATCAATCTACTATCTACTGTTTACTGTTTACTTTCTGCAAGCAATTACTATCTTCCACACAATACGTTTAATCCTTTGTTTTCAATAAAACCGGTGAGATTGACAACCTCACTGTAAGTTGGGGTAAAGTTTGGTGGTTGTGTTGTGCAGGATTCCATGTTGGAAACAACATCTTGGGGTTGTTTCCTTGCTCCTACTGGTTCGATAACCTTGGTTTCATAACTGAGGGAAACTTGTTTTTGTGCTCATCATACCTTCCTCTTGGGGTTCCCAATGAGATCAACGTATCCTGAGCCATCAGACACACAAGCTGGATGACATGCAGACTCCACCGCACTCCAATACTAAAAATAAATTCTCAAGCCGGTCACCCCCATTAATTCTAGAATTATATATGTAAACATCAAATTGATTGGTTAAAAATATCTGGTATAGCTTGAACAAAAGGTAAACAATGTCTCCCAACAATTAATTCATCCATAAGAGTGTCAAACACCAAATATTACAAACAACAGAAGCAGCCAAGAGCAGTGCAGAGCATCTGACGGGAGCCGTCTTGGAGACCAGTCTTTCTAGCACGGGCTCCCAGATCGTTTCCTTGTTCTAGTCTGAGAACATGGATGATGCTTCCAACTCGTACAATCTCTTCCGTTGGCCAAGAACAGCAGATAAGGAAGGAGCAATAACAGAAAAGAGCAGTACCATGCCTATGCGATAGGATCGTCATCGTCGTTCACGCTGCTGCTCCGTGCAACGCGTTTCCATTGTCGCCGCTGCTCCGTCGAGCATGTTCCTACCGCCGTCGGCACCATTATGGTTTCCCTTCACCTGATTAGCATTGCGTTGGAAACAAAACAGGATCTTTGTTGCTCTATAATGATTCACCATGTTTTATGGCTCCAACCAAACAAGAAACAGAATAAACGGCGATCATCATGTCCTGGTTTTTCTGGGATACTTTCCTTAGGTGATTGCATCCCTGTTTTCTATTGAAGAGACATGCATTTACAAGGGAGGGATGGTGACCCAAAATTTCGAAGATATCTGCGATAGCGGGAGGGGATCATGTCCTTTTTTGAAGCCCACACATAGCAGAGGGTGGGGTGACCCAATGGTGTTGATTCTCCAACAACGTCTAGTGGATGTGTTTGAGAGTGATCTGGCGGCCTAGATTGTCCCAATGTTTGATGTCAAAGTGGATGTTTGAAGTCAAAGTGGAAGTACCAACACTAACTTCTTTTTAATAGTAAAGATAGAGAGAGAGATTGGCACTTGTAAGATTAGGGTTTGATACTTTGATCTACCTTCGGTTTGTATTTGATTTGATATTTATTCGCTATTGTGGTTTGCTACAATAACTTTGAGATGATTTTTACTTGCAATACAATTATGCCTTTGATTTGTCTTCCTCTCATGTCTGAGTAAATCCCCATAGGCGTGGGAGATATAGGGGATTGGTGAGATGTGTTGTGCCTCCTTTAAATCCATCCATTTGTGATCGTTGTAGTGTTTTATTTAAATAGTGAGAATGAATATCTATGTTTGCCTAATGCTTGTTATATAATTTAAGGGCCCAGGTAACATGATCTAAAGATCTCATAGGTATGAACTTGTATGCTAGTAATTCGGCGACCCCTGAGTGAAATGACTAATATCAAAGAAGAGCTAGCACTACTCGAGGACAACAAGGAACCATCAAGATTAAAGCCTTGGTCTGGTCGCAAGACCTTAATTAACGCGTTGAACATGGGCTTGGTAACAGGCAGATGGATCATTGGGATTGGGAAGAATTGGCCATGAGGACTCCTAGTTGGTATATGGGTTGCTTGCCTACTCACTTATAAATAAGAAATATCACTATCAATTATTCCACTCATTCCATTTGACACTTTCACTATCACCATGAACTATTTCTCTCCGCGCCTAACTTCTCATCTATAGGACCTTTACACACCTTTCGCATCTTTACTTGTATGCAATTTACTTATTTCCTAAGAAAGTTTCCTCTATCTTTTACTCACCAGTTCCACCGTCAACTCTTGTAGTCAATTCACTCAAGACCTATGACACTTTAGGTGCGACACTTTCCTAGCCTCCTTGTTGGGATCAATATAAAAACTGGAATTAATACTTCCACGAAAACGTTCTCTAACGAACCTGTGCACTTGTAGGACATCATAAGCAAATGAAGCAAAGTTTTATAGTATGAACCCCATTGTGTATGTGCAGGCCAGGCGGCAAGATCACTTTCTTGGTGTGTTCCTTTGCCTGGTAAAGTCACGCTACTCTCTATTTTTCCCATAATATTTGCATAGTACTCTTGTACCAATGCATATTTTGTTTTACAAGAGTCAGCAACACTTTTAACAATCCCATCCACATAGAAAAATAAACCACGAATAGCTTTCTTGCTCTTTGCAACAGAAACAATGACCAACTGGAACTGGTTGGCAAAACAATGTACATAATGGGCATATATATTTTCCTTCAGAATAAGTGACTTCAGCTCATCATATTCTACCATCATATTTGAGACCAAATTACAGCCTACCCCTCTTAGTCTTGAAATAGATAAACCGTGATGAGCCAACAAACCATACAAAGCTTGTTTCATTGAAGGGGCTGTATCGAGAGTGGTATATTCAATACCAAGTAAACTTTCCATGACCTGCCCAAACTTGTTCACAAACCTCACAATTACCAAAATTTTATCTAGCATCACTTTATCATGAGGATCATCAACAAGCAAAGTGAAATAACTATCTCCGATCTCACCAGCAATGGTCTGTGCGGTCACTTATGCACAAGATTTCACCAAATTTTTTTGTGTCTCTAGAGAAGCAAGTTGGTTCATCATAACAAAGGGCATTTTCAATAATTGGCAGTTCAAAGGACTTGAAATCGTTCATGTGCCAATTTAGCATCTCCACAAAGTTCCCTTCATTTCCAAAACTGGACCATTCTTCATGTTCATAAAAAGGAAGACCTTGTGAAATAAGATATCTTGCACTAGCAGCAATGATTTTACTACGACTTTTGAAATCCTCATAGTATTTCCTTGTGACATTGTGACTACTATTAAACCCACCAACATGGCCATTGAATGTTTCAAATGCATTATTCCAGTTGCTAAACCAAGATACAGAGATGGCAACGGTCCCAATTTTTTTGCACCTAGCCTGCCCAAAAAGGTAACGATAGAAATAGTAGGTTGCATCTTTCTCCACACTATATTCCAACCAATCAAACTTCTTGAACCATGCTTTGTTAAAACTCCCTAAACAATTTCCATGTTATTTTCTACGAAAATTGTGACTAGCTGGCTGACAAGGACCCATCAGAAGATACTTCCTCCTCACTTGATCCCTAATTCCTACATCATACTCATAAATTGGTTCACGACAATATCATCCAGATTCAGCACAACACAAACACGGGGCTTATGTCGGGGCTCTGATGAAGTACTCTTGATAGATCACGGATGTCGCCTAGAAGGGGGTGAATAGGCGGTTTAAAACTTTTACGAGATGGGATTAACAATGGCAGAATAAAACTAGCGTTTTCTTTTGTCAAGCACAAAGCCTAGATATACTAAGGTTCACCTATGTGCACCAACAACTTATTCTAAGCAAGACATGCAACAATGTGATAGCAAGATAGATTACTTCAAGCACGAAGACTATCACAATGTAAAGTGCATAAGTAAAGAGGTCAGGTATAGATTACCGAGGCACACGGGGACGACAATATTTTACTGAGTTCCTTCCAACAAGGGAGTACGTATTGTTGGAGGGGTGGGCGGTACTAAGACCACCAACGCCACAAGAGGCCTCACCCTATTCTCCCGAGCACCCACCATGCGGCAAGAACCCATTCCACCATGGGACACTTGAGGGCGGTCACCAAACCCATACAAGATTGGGGATATCTCCACAACTTAATTGGAGGCTCCCAATAATCGCCACCAAGGCCTCAATCTCGGGGAGAGCTTCACAACTTAATTGAAGGTCCCAAGAACACGCTACAAAAGCACACAACCGTCTAGGGTTCCAAGAACCCAAGAGGGACAAGCTTCTTGATTTCACCAACCAAATCTTCCAGGGAGAACACAAACTGATGCACCCAATGCAAATGGCAAGAACACCACAAAGATGCCCCAATTCTTCACTCTCAAGTTCCAACAATGCTACTAAAGCAATTGGGGGAACAAGAGAGAAAGAACACAAAGAGGAACACAAAATACCCCCAAGATCTAGAACCCAAAGATTCACTCACAAAGAGGTGATTTGGTTTGGTAAAATCATAGATCTAGATCTCCTCTAACTAACCCTCAAATATTGGCAAGAATCATTGGAGGGGGAGGAAGAAATCAAGATCAAAGATGCGTCAAAGACTAGGGTAAATCTTGAGAAAGAAAATGAGGAAGAACCAATTAAAAGGGAGAGAGAGAAAGGCTTTTATAGCCCACAATGAAATCTGCCCGTTGGGGCTCTTTTGTGGCCAGGGCCGGTAGTACCGGATGGGCCCGATACTACCGCTTGGCAGCCCAGCAGCAAAACGATCGAACAGTTGGTCAACGTGGGAAGGGCAGCGAGCAAGCGACCTAGCGAGCTAGCTGGGCGAGGTGTGGGAGCGAGCGAGGGAATCAGGGCCAGCATGCGAGCACGCGCGGGAAATCAAGGGGATCAGGGGGAAAGCGGGGCGAGCGAGTGATGTAGCCTAGGCGAGCAAGAGCAAGCGGCCGCAGCAGAAATCTGTTGGAAATATACCCAAGAGACAAATAATAATAAGGATTATTATCATATTTCATAAAGTTTATGATTAAGTTTTATATCATGCTATAACTGTATTGAAAGGAAACGTCAATACACGTGTGATATATAAACAACCAGGGGTTCCCAGTGAAACTCTAGTCACTAGTTCATTGGTCAATAGATGATCAAGGTTTCCTGATCATGTGGCATTTATGCCAGTTGGAAATGGAGTCAACTCATTCTGGGAATGAGATGATGAACCAATACCCAACCTAAACATCGTGACCCAATCATGTCACGAAGTTCAAGTTATGATGATTAGAATGCATCCTCGTTGACTATTCCTTAGACCGTGAGGCTATATCAATCACTGTCTCCCGAGAGTGCTTAGATAGCATCAAGCGTCACTTGGTAACACAGTGATTATAAAGGTGTGTTTAGGAACTCGAAGGAACCGTAGAGGCAATATATTTCAAGAGCGAGATTTATCCTTCCACGTGATGGAAACATACTCAAGGGCCCACTCGGAAAAGTTATATCCAATAGTTGCGCAGTGTGTGATTTGATCACAGGGATATCACTTGTCAGAACGAGTCAAGTAGCATTGTTTGGTAACGAGATTGAACACTACATGGTGATTTCATTGATCAGATCTCGGGCAATGCAAGTATCAAGAGACAAAAGGAATAAGACACGATTGTCCCAGTTCAAACGACAAAAGATCTTCATGGAATGCATAGGGGTCACATGGCCATCCAGGTCCCTCTGTCGATCATTGGTCCGGGAGTGTCCTGACCATGTCTGGAGTGTTCCTGAACCGTGGGGTATCACGCTCAAGGGCTTGATGATGCTTAGAGAGTGTTTATAAGATCGGTAGAATCACTGAAGAAGAGTAGAGAGAAAACCGGAAGGGTTTCGGTAAGTCTGGAGGATGTCCGGAGTGGATATGGAAGGTGTTCCATAATCATGGAGATTGAATACTAGGTGAATGGATGTTAAATATTGATTTAATCATTTATTCATAAATATTTAATAAAAGAGAAAATCAATTAAAAGGTCAAAGGGCTTAATGGGCTAAATCCCGAAGGGGAAAGGGCCCATGAGGGAAATGCAAGAGGGGAGAAGGAGCAAGGGGGTGGACGGCTGGGCCAAGCCCCCCCGCGCGGGGCCCACTAGGGCCGGTCGGCGGCTGCCCCCTCTCCCCTCCTTTAGTCCCACCCCGGTACTTTGAGGGAGGTAGTACCTCCCCTCCCCTATATATAGTGGGGGCATTTGGCCAGATAAATACACACAATATTCAATAAAGGTTTCCTCACTTTTGGGGAGACCTCCAATTGATATTCTCTATCTCTCCGGTGACTGTGGTCCCAAGTTTGGACTACGTGAACGAGAGACATATTCACCACGGAGCGCCGTCGCGCTGCGGGATTCGGATCCAGGAGCTCTACTTCCGCAACTGCTGCTGGATCGGGGAAGCGGGAGTCATCGTTAGGCACCGGATGCATGTAACTCTCCACGAGGTGTCACAATTGAGGCACTCAAGTCGTTGGAGCCACAGGAGCGCAAGGACTCCATCATGACCTTGAGGTCGGATTCAGCTCGTCTACATTAACCATGCTCTCCTGAGCATTGACAACGCTTTTCGGTCTTCAAGGGTAAGTTCGCGAAATGCCTCTCCCATTACTGCGTTACTAATAGATAGGTCCTGGCAACATCAGGGGTTCAGGGGCGTAGGGTAAAATTTTATTGTCTTCATACGTGAACCCCTACAGTGGTATCAGAGCTAGATCTATGCGTAGTAATGCTAGTACGTGTACAACACACGAGATGTAGCGTGTGGGTGTTTATCTTTTAGTTGTTACCCTCCCACGTGTACTTGTGTATACCGCAGTAATGCTTGATGAAGCGGCCCCCAACCGACTTTACGCGTTCATTGCGAGACTAGTCCATGCTTGACACACAGCTTGTACCGTATAAAGTGGCTTTGGGGGGTGTCTGTCTCTCTCGCATTAGTTGGTATGCCATTTGCAATGAAGGGCCCCGAAAGGGGTATATTATAGACAACTACTTGATCAGCGTTGTGGTGACAGTTCGTAGGTAAGAATGGTTCTTGTGCGAAAGCCCATTCAGCCATGTAAAACATGCAAAGATAAAGTAGAGGCGTCTAACTTTGTTTTGTAGGGGCGTTGCTTTGTGATATGGTTGTGGCAAAGGTAAATTAATTACCTTATGTTACTAAGTAGTAGTAGATAGTCACGGAGGTGACGGACTACCACGCCAGAAAGACACTGGTACCCTAGTGTCTACGGCACCAGAACCCTGCTACCGGAATTCGGTGATGCCGGATGGAGATCACGACGTGAAGGACCATATCACGTTGCATTTACATTCAATGTTATTGTTTATGTATCTTATTGTGTGCTAGTATTAGATACTCGACGGTAGCCTAATAAGATCATCCCTATTAAAAATACCAATGATTGTGTTCTCCCTTAGTGTGCACCACCAAGAAAGTTCTTTGGTATGAGGCAGGTCGTGATGATCGGGTGTTAGACATATCTACGTTCGCATATAGTGGGTGTATGCCATGTTGCACAGCGAATACACTAAGGTTGATTTGGCAAGCCTAGCATGTAGCAGACATGGCCTCGGAACACAGATGGTCGAAAGATCGAGCACGAGTCGCATGAATGATGTGACCGACGTTTAGCGTCCACCCTAGAACCCACATTGATGGCCGTGATGATCGGGGGAGATGTGGGGAATGGGGTCGTATTATCACTAGAACCTTTCAGGGTATAGGTGTTTCTTAGTGGGGTTATTATTTACTCATTTATTTATAAACTTACTCTAAATTACTTTTGCAATTATAAATGTAGAAAATGGTTCTCCCCGAGATTACCTTTCCTATTGACAATTGGTTAGAAGGACAGAAGCTCGGATTAGATGGATTAAACTTCTCTATATGGGTTGCACGTCTCCATGTTCTCCTTAGCGAGAATAACATGGTCGACTATATACTCAGCGAGATGGATTTGGATCAACCCAGTGACCTAGAGACCCCAGAGCAGCGGGAAGACCACTATTACCCTCATGAGATGTCCACCTTCATATCATTTTCAATGTGCTACCGGATGGTGGATGAGCTATGCCTAGTCGTGGGTAATCTTGACCCTCGTGTGACAATGGTACAACTTAGGACACATTTTGTGGAACAAGCACGCATATGGGAGCATGAGTTGATGGGAGACTTTCTCTCCATTAAGATGGAGGAGAACTCTTTGCTTGACGACCACTTGGAGCGCATGCATGATGCTTACATGAGGCCAGCATACTTCCTAGACAACTGGATGACGAGCTCTTTTGCAAATGGCGTTGTGCTACGGTCGTTGCCACCAAGCTACCGAGCACATGCCAGGATTTGCATTATGAGAGGAGATGCGGAAACACAGGATTTCCACAAGTTCATATCACATTTCAGGGACGTGATGGTTGAACCCATTGTCGCTGAGGTCATCGATGACAAAGGTATATATTTGATATACAATTTTATAAATGTTATAATCTTGCAAACACATGTTGCAGTGTTAAGTATATTTGATACTTGTTCTGTTTTACTGAAAACAGGTCCTTCTGCATAGAGGTGCTTGCTGGAGAGGAGGTGACGTTGTGTGTTGATGGCAAGCATGATGATGATGGACAACGACACTCTCCCTCAACATATATCACTTGGTTTATGTTTAGGATGATTATTGTAATCGATAGATTGTGAACTTATTTAGTGTGTCTCACACTTTGTGAGACGGTTATTCATATGAGCTTGTAACAAACAGTTGTTCCACTTTTATGAATGATTTCTATCCAAGTTCATATCTTGTTCGATTATGTGTGAATTATCCTGGTGTTGAAACTAATTGATAATACATGAACATTTGTAAAATATTGAAATGCCTTGAAAAATACCCAACTTAATGATATATTCATTAATGAATGAAACCATTATTTAAATTCAAAGTTACGTTGATAGTATGTGAAAGTCATTTGATTTCTTGTCACATATGAATCATGCCTAAGTTCGGCAAAATAACTTGAATATCGTGTATTACTTGAATACAAAGTGTTTGATGAATTGTTAAAGAGAATACATATTCGATGTATTGTAGTTTAACAAAATGGTGATTATCATTATATGATTGTTTAAATTTTGTAAAGAAGTTTACCAAAGGAAACATGAGTATTAAACTATTTGATATGATCAAATTATTTCATCAATAGAGGGTATTAAAGATAAATGAGAATCTAATTACTATGATTTGATCAATAGTAATGAAAATCAACTTTATAAGATTGGCATAAAAGAAAATTGTGGAATGCAATGCGTTTGAAATGTAAAGCATCACAATATGATATTTGATATCAAGTGGGTGAATAGCTGGCACCAAATAAATTGTTGTAGTGTAGATGTAGAGACCATTAGTTAGAAATAGTTAGCACTCAATTAGAATATATAGTGAACCATCTGGATTCGTGAGATCAGCTCCATATCTAGTATGGATCATCGTAAAAGTTTTGGGGTTATTGATATAACCAAAACAATAGCGAATAAGTGATGGCTCAAAATATGATGAGCTTGTTGGGAACCCCAAGAGGAAGGTATGATGAGCACAACAACAAATTTTCCCTCAATTATGAAACCAAGGTTATCGAACCAGTAGGAGCAAGGAAAATACCCCAAGGTGTTGTCTTCCAACTTGGAATCATGCACAACACAACCACAAAACTTTGCCCCAACTTACAGTAAAGTTGCCAATCTCACCGGTTTTGCTGAAACAAAGGATTAAACGTATTGTGTGGAAGATAGTAATCGTTTGCAGAAAGTAAATAGTAAAACAGTAAATAGTAGATTGTAGATTGATGGTAAAGACTGGATCGGGATCCATAGTTCACTAGTGGCGATTCTCCTTAAGATAGATGACATGTTGGGTGAACAAATTACAGCGGGGAAATTGACAAACATCGAGAAAGCATGCATGCATATACTAATCATCTTGACTCCTATGAGATTTGATTAGGCATTACAACATTATACATAGACTATAATCCAACTGCATCTATGACTAATAATCCACCTTTAGGTTATCATCCGAACCCCCTCCAGTATTAAGTTGCAAGCAACATATAATTGCATTAAGCAAAGTGTATAAAGTAAACAATATGATTGTCCCATGAATAAAGGATTGTTGTTTTCTCCCTAGTAGCAACAACACATCTAGTACCTTAGAGATTTCTGTCACTTCCCCAGATTACTAGAGGCATGAACCCACTATCGAGCATAAATACTCCCTCTTGGAGTTGCTAGCATCTACTTGGCAAAGATAGCTACTAACAATGGAAAGCATGCAAGATCACAAATAACAAAGACATGATAGAATCAATAATCAATCTGAAATAGCATCTCAATATCCATCGGATCCCCATAAACACAACATGTAGGATTACAAATAGATGATCTTGATCATGAACGGAGCTCACAAGATCTAAACATGGTAGCACAAAGGAGAAGAACCAACCATCTAGCTACTACATGGACCCGTAGTCCAGGGATGAACTACTCACACATCACACTGGAGGCAGGCATGGTGATGAAGAAGGCCTCTAGGGTGAACTCTCCCCTCTGGCAGGGTGCCGGGAAAAGCTTCAGATCCCTCCCGAACTAGGGATGGAGATGACAGCAGTTACAGACTCTTTCGTGGAATTTTTGATCGGGTACTTAGGGTTTTCGTCCCGAGGGGTATTTATAGGCGGAAGGGCTAGGTCGGTGGAGCACCAGGGGGCCCACACCCCTAGTGGCGTGCCCCCCCTAGGCCGCGCTGCCACTAGGTGTGGCCGCCTTGGTGTGCCACTTCATCTCCCCTCTGGACTCTGTGTTGCTTCGGGTAAAATATTGACTTTGGCTTTTGTCCGGTCCGATTCCTAGAATATTTCCTTACTAGCTTTTCTAAAACCAAAAACAACGGAAAACAGGCATGGTACTATGGCATCTTGTTAATAGGTTAGTTCCATAAAATGTGTAAAAATAATCCAAATTGTGGACAAAACATAAGGAAGTAGATATAAAACAAGCATGGAACATCAAAAATTATGGATATGTTTACAACGTATCAACATCCCCAAGCTTAACTCATGCTCGTCCTCGAGTAGGTAAGTGATAAAAAGAAGAATAATTTTTGAGGTGAGATGCACCATCACAATCTTGATCAAGGTATTTATAAAACATTGATAGCTGGGATCATAGTACTTTAACATAGCATGAGAGATATAGTTCTACCAATAAGACATAGCAACTATATTGTAACATGAAAAGGTACAAATAAAAGATTCATGAATAACAATGCTTTGAAAGACATTTTTTTTGTTTCACATATAGAAAACATAATGAGAATGATATTCAGCTTGTCCCTCATAGTGTAGCATAGGACACCTTCAAAGTTTATAAGGGTGACTAGATACAAATAGTTTAAGAATAAGCAATATCAAAGTTATGAATCGATCAACAAGTTTTGGGACAATGCACATTAAACCAAGAATGACCACTATGCTCTCTTAATAGGTGCATAAAGATAGAATATGGAGACTCAACATAAAAGTAAAAGAAAGGATCTTCATAGAAGGAAGCAGGGATTCAAGTCTCATAAAGAGCTTCCAAAAATTATGGTACTTAGCTTTCAGCTCTCATTGCCCCTATCATAAGCATATTTAGGTGATTAAGGTTAAAGTGAACAAATATGAGGATATGCTTGACAAACTATAAGTTGAAATCTCATGCCCCTTACTTACAAAGACCGAACCTCATGCTACTCAACTTTAGTCACGAGTAAGTTCTTGTCATTGTAAGTACATGTTTATCATAGAGAACCAACGGGGTACCCCTTGCCCCATGATACAAGAGCTTTCCCATATGAAAATGACAAGGCAAGCAGACAATGAGCATCTGAGCGATCTTTTTATTTGCTATTTGCATAGCTTTTTATTGAGGATGCTTCATAGATTGCTCACTATGGTTATGCTGCAAGTTTCCACCATGTTTAGGCATGGCTTAGGCTAGCGGCCCAGGCATTTCTCTAACACATATACAAACTCCATGAGCTTACAAGCTCCCCTTTTATTTCACACCGTCGAGATCCATAAGCAAAAGAACATGATATCAACTAAATAAAGTGCAATGTTGAAAGCGTTCCCCATGGTAACATGGTTCTGCTAATTCACAACTTATAAAGCGCAATCATATACGCGACATAGATGGGCACAATGGTTCAAGTTTATTAAGTGCAAGAAAAGTAAAGTGTGCCATCAAGTTTGTGAGAGCTTTAATCACTAATTTTCACATAACAAGTTTAATTCGGAAGGTAGATAAAAACATGAATATACTTGGAATAGCAATAATGCTAATAGGTAGGTATGGTGGACTCTTTGGAATAACTTGGTTTTATTTGGAGTTGGGTGCATGAGTGGAACTCATACTTGGTACATGTGGAGGCTAGCAAAAGACTGGGAGCGACCAACTAAGAGAGCAATAATGGCCATAATCATGCAAAGCGACAAAACATTATAAATTAAAGCGTAAAGTGATATTACAAGTCAAAAAATAAATGATCATAGAGGCTATGGGGACTGGTGTAGTCTTAACATGGTGCAAGCATGCGCCAAGTCAACCCAAATAAAGCATCAAAGGAGAATACCACAATATTATGCTTTTGTATGCTAAAACAACGCATTATTCTTTGAAGGCACATTAAGCAATCTCAATTGTTCGTAACAAGTCATGCTACAACAATAATCACTAAGCATAAAGCCAAAACAATATCAAACATGACATGACAAAGTCTAAGTCACAGTCAAAAACAAGCTCCTTTTATACCACTTATAAGCATGAACTTTCCTACTCTTTTCCAATCCAAATCAACCTCTTTGAAAACTAAGGAATGAATGCGGGGGTCCAACCAATTTATTCAAGCAAACTAAGAAAATGAAAACTAAAAACAAAAATGAAGACGCTCCAAGAACAACACAACTGTGCATGAAACAATAAAAATGAAGTGTTTGGAAGAAAACCTGAGATTTTTATTGATGAAGAAGGGGGTGCCTTGGGAATCCCCAAGCTTTGATGCTTGTACTTCTTGAATATTTCTTGGGTGACATGGGTGGCATCCCCAAGCTTGAGATTTTGTCCATACTTCATCTTATCACATTACTCTTCCCTACGCCTGAAATTTTTTCCTTCATACAAAACTTCACACAATCTTTATTAGCAACATTAGTGTACTCAAGATAATAAGTCTTTCGGTTCAGTTTCAACACAAGTAAAACTTCCATTAAAACATAAGCTCCTGTAGCAATTCCTTTTAAAAGTTCAAGTGATCAAAGAGAACTCAAAGAAAAAGAGATTAAGAGGCAAATGCAAACAATGGCAGAAATCTGTCAAAACAGACCAGCAGGTAAAAACCAATTTTTTGAAGACCTTATGTTGCTCAAATCGAAAAGTGTTGAACTAAAGAAAGTTAGATAACAACCTGGGGCAGAAGCAAAAATAATTACAGCTCAATCCGACGTACATAGATGTTTTATGAATTTTTATAGTGAAGCACAAAAATCTGTTTCGGGACAACAACTTTCCCAAGTCTTATTTCTCTCTCATTAGAGGTTACTCTTGGCACAAAAACCACACAAAAAGGATAAGGAGAGGTTATTACAGAGGTAATAACTTCCAAGACTCAACAAAAGATTCCTAAAGAAATTTGGGTTATCTCCCAATAAGTGCTTTTCTTTAACGCCTTTGAGCTAGGCATAAGAAGCAAGAATCAAGTATTCTCAAATGAAGAAGCATTAAGGTCAATACCAGAAATATCTTCAACAAGGCAAGGTATCTCATCCAAATAAGTTCTATAGGATCCTCTCTCAATGCTCTTGGGTTCACTATTTTCATCAAACGGGTTTTCAGGAACAATCCAATCAAAATTCTTTTCTAAGGCTTCATGCATTCCTACAAGTTTAAAAAGTATTGGTATCTTAATTTCCTCCCCATTAGATTTGGTTTTGTCCATCTTTTCTCGTGTACCAATAACATCTACACATGATCCTAGCATATTAAAACGATTAAAGACCTTTCTAGATTCCTTAGCAACATCATAGAATTTTTTAAGCAAAGTTTCTAGAATGAAATCTCTCTTTTTATTATCCTCAATGTCTTTAAGTTTAAGAAACATTACTTGCATTATGGGGTTAAGGTTAACAAACCTAGCTTCCAACATGTGAACTAAAGAAGCTACAACAATTTCATAATTTGGAGCAAGTTCTACTAAGGATCTATCCTCAACATCCTCATACTTGCTAACATGATTAAAGAATTCTTCAATATTATCTTTACAAATTATGGAGCCACTACCTATTGAAAGGTCTTTCAGGGTGAATTTAGGGATCAAAATGGTGATCTAAGAACGAGGTGACAACTATAGAAAGAACTAATTTTTTTTGTTTTTGATAAAGGAAACAAACAAACAAAGCAGAAATAAACTAAGCAAAACAAAAAACAAAGCAAAGAGATTGGTTATGAAGGACTACCCTTGTGAAGCTGTCCTTGACTCCCAGGCAACGGCGCCAGAAAATAGGCTTGATGGCTCAAAATATGATGAGCTCGTTGGGAACCCCAATAGGAAGGTATGATGAGCACACCAATAAATTTTCCCTCAATTATGAAACCAAGGTTATCGAACCAGTAGGAGCAAGGAAACAACCCAAGGTGTTGTCTTCCAACTTGTAATCCTGCACAACACAACCACATAACTTTGCCACAACTTACAGTGAGGTTGTAAATCTCACTGGTTTTGCTAAAACAAAGGATTAAACGTATTGTGTGGAAGGTAGTAATTGTTTGCAGAAAGTAAACAGTAAAACAGTAAATAGTAGATTGTAGATTGATGGTAAAGACTAGGCCGGGGTCCATAGTTCACTAGTGGTGATTCTCCTTAAGATAGATGACATGTTGGGTGAACAAATTACAACGGGTAATTGACAAACATCGAGAAAGCATACATGCATATACTAATCATCTTGACTCCTGTTGGGGGATACCCCCGGGTAGGGTCACGCCGAGGTATAAAGGCCGAGTTAGCCGAGGTTTGGCAAGGCTAAAGCGGATGCTGGCCAGGTCACCTCAAGGCAGGCCGAATCACGGGGTAACCCGGAGCAGGGGGCGTCCACCTAACTATGTCTCAACCGACTTAAGTCGTAAGTCGGAATGGTGTATTTAACTTGTATGCAGGAACGGGTGTGGCCGAATCAACTACGATCCGGGTCATGGCAAGCTTCTAGGAGAAGGAAGGAATCTCGCTGGTCAAAAGAAGCCCCGGTACGCACTACATGAGCGAAGCGAACAAGGACAGGACCACTGAGGCGTGGCCGACAAAGGTGACGACGCCCATGTCGGCTGACGCAGGCGCCGCAGAGGCTCACGTAGCCTCTGCATGGGTGACGCGGGGGAAAAGCACCCCGGTCGGTTTGCTATTTTGGGAGGAGGCATATTCCCTGGAATATGCCTCCACGTATGCCCTAAGTGGAGACCTAGCCACCCCTATATAAGGAGGGCTAGGGCCTCTGTAGAAGGGGTTCCTCGATTCTGATTGGTTTTTAGGTTCTAAGGGTCTTGTACGGGTTAACTGTGGGTGAGAGTAAGAGAGTTCTTTCTTCCTCCTCTCGCCAATACAGCTCTAAGAGCACTTGTAATCTGTGAAGTGAATCGAATACAAACCTTCTGTGTGGTAAATCACCTCACTATCCCTCCCTAGATTCCCCTAGTGCTATTAGTCCCCACCTTTAGCCTATCCATGGCATCTGCCGTGACACCACCACGACAAATCCTATGAGATTTGATTGGGCATTACAACATTATACATAGACTGTAATCCAACTGCATCTATGACTAATAATCCACCTTTAGGTTATCATCCGAACCCTCTCCAGTATTAAGTTGCAAGCAACAGATAATTGCATTAAGCAAAGTGTGTAAATGTAACATCCCAAAACTTCAATCCAAGCTTATCAAAGATCAAATCATCCAAATTTAGGATTAACAAAAACTTTTCCAAATTTAAAATGAAAGCATTCATATATGTGTGCATCTAAAATAGGAGTTGTTTTGAATTGCCATGATTGTGTGATCCCTTGCTTATAAAATGTTTCTTAGGGAATTTAAACATCATCTACAACATTCCCAAACTTTTCCTAAAAGAAATCATATAAAAAAGAATTAAAATAAAGGAATGGTCATTTTGATAAAATTAACTATCATGCCTACTTTGGCTATTCCTAGTACTCAATTATTAACAGAAACAATTCTGGATCTTTGCACCCCTTGCTAGCACACATAATGAGGTACCAAGGCCCACCTTTTGATCTTCTAAAAACATTCTGGAAACTATTTTAAATGGCAGTTCAAAATTGAATCTAATGCATATGCATAGATCACCCCTATTTCAAAAACCATGTATTTGAGCTCCGTTTTCAAAACCCTTGCAACCAGAGACTACCTAGCAATAGTGGAGATCACCCAAAAAATTTGAACTCAAAATTCAAACTTTGGTCTCTTGCGGCCATTTCATCGAACAGGTGGCAGACACAGATCAAACATTTGTCAAAACACTATAGTGTGCAGTACTTCTTGTCACCATTTGGACCTAACTCGGCCCCCCTGTCCCTCCAGCTCAAACCCCGGCCCTAGCTTTCTCTCCCTCTCCCCTAGCTGCTCCAGTGCCAAGCCGCCCGACGCCATGCGCCAGGTCGACCATGGACAGCTCGCACAAAGCCGCCCCGCGCTCTCCTTCGCCCGCTGGCAGACAGGCGCCATCACACCGCACTGCCTCGACCAGCCCCCGACCAAAATCGAGCGGAGGACTACCCCCAGTTGCTCGCGCCCATGTCTCTGTCCGCCATGCCGATCACCCCGGAGCGCCGCGCCCGCCAGAGCAACATCGGCCTCACCAAGCCCTAGCCTTGTGTGGCAGCACCCGCAGCAGGCCCAGCAACCGCCCAGACATCCTTGTTCGCAGCCTCGTGACCAGCAGCCCCGAGGAACCGCGTCGAACACCGCCGCCCGCGCCCAGTGCACCGCCCGCTCCCGACCAGCATAGGCCGCCCCTTGCCGTGCCCAGTGCACTGCCCGCGCCCAGTGCACCGCCCGCTCCCGACCAGCATAGGCCGCCCCTTGCCGTGCCCAGTGCACCGCCCGCTCCCGACCAGCATAGACCGCCCCTTGCTGCGCCATCAAGCCATAGAGGATCGCCAGAAGACCAGCCACCGTCCGCCTACCTCGCCCATGCCCTTAGCTCGTTGTGCCGTCGCCCACGTCGAGCTCTGCCCATGCCGCTCTGCACCCTTCGCTCGCCTATATAAGGAGGCCTCCCCAGCAAGCTCTCCTCACACCATTCCCATCCCCACCTCTCACTCTCACCCCCCACAGCCAGCCGAAGCTGCTCAAGCACCAGGACGACGGAATTGCAGCCGGAGCCACCGCCTTGGGAGGAGAAGGGCGCCGTTGATCCAGGCCATCCCAGGAAGCGCCGCCTGTACCAGGAGAACCGCCGTCGTCTTCCACGTCATTCGCCCGCCTCACCAACCCTGCTGGAGCCCCGGTACGCCCCCACTGCACCCTCACCGACCACGCTAGGGTTCGAGCTCGCCGGCGACCCGTCCGTCGTCGACGACGACCCTCAGCCGTCGATCTGCCCTCTAATCGCACGGCCACCTTTCATCCATACCCCTTCGGTACCCCCTGTTCCACTGACAGGTGGGGCCCTCACTTAAGCTAGCCCGCGACGCTGCACGGAGCACGGTGGGCCGGCCCATTTCGTTCCCGCGCACGTTGCAGATTCAAATTAGGATTTTTCTTTTTAGTTAGAATATAGTTTCTGTCCAGTGTTTCAAAATTCAATTTTGTGAGTTTGACAAATCCAAATTGCATGAAACCAATTTTGTCTGAAAGGTATTGAAAAGATCTATCCAAGCCCGTTGGATTTAATTCATTTAGAGTTATAGATTTCTCCTAATAAAAATAAGAAGACGGAAGTTTTTGCAACTTGAAACATTTTTATAAAATCAACCAAGTTAGCTTTTGAGTTGATTCCAACTCTCAAAAATCACATTTCATCATATCTATCCAAATATGTAATAATATTAAGGTTTACAGGCAGTGACTTTGGACTAGTACCAAAATAATGCTATATAGGCATTTCTAGTCACTTTAAATCATTAAATAATAAACTTAAACCAAAGTAATATTAATCCAACCTTTAAATATCATTCCCACATGTTAGAATATGTGGTGAGGACATGTGTCCACATGACCCCATGTTTTAGTGGTGAATATTAAATTGTAGTTAATTTTTCAATGAGTAGAAATTACTTTTCCAAAATAAAAAGGTGGAAACTATTGAATAAATATTGTGATGTTTGGAATGATAATAGATCATCAATTGTGTGGTTAGAATACTACTTAGCCTAAGTTAAGTATTGTTTGGTGATTGTGCCCTCCTTATGTATTTCTAGACGATAGTACCGACCAAGCCTTCGAGGAGGAGGAGTTCTACCAGGAAGAAGAAGAAGAAAACTTCAACCACTGCACCAACCAAGGCAAGCTATTAGTGGCAAGCTAACCCTTGCAAACATGCTTTAGTAAGCTATTGTAGCAAGCTAGAATAAAACTAGATAGTTTAGTAAAGATGCCTTAAGCATACTTTGATCACACACCCCCCCCCCCCCTTAGTTTACACCAAGTTCTTTAATTAATTTTGAAGGTAGCATAAAGAGTATAAAACTTGACCTAATTGGAAACCCTTAGATGTCATTCTATGGCATGAGATTGACCCCACCTTTCCACCTTAGTGAACACTCTTAACCTAGTGTTTTAGAATAGATCAAACTTGAGTCATTTTAGATGGGAACACTTGGTGAAAATGAGTTATGAAAACCTTGGAATGATGAGTCAGTCTATTGAGATGTTTTGACATGTGTTGAGAAGAACAATTGGTTTATGATGATGAAAATGATGAGGCATGAGCCTAACCCTTTTTATAAAACTGATGGTTGGATTCGGATGCGATACCATTCCAAATTTACCGTACAACCACATTACCTAAATTGGGTAAGGCTTAGCTGGAAATTTATATGCATTAGTATTAGTTCCCTCACGGCAGAGGTTTGAGCTGAGGCTACCTCTCAATGTTGTCCACCTATGCAGTGCCCAAGATGACTGCTGGTCATGGTTGGGAGGCCATGCTCATAGGAGAGGTGCTGGTACTAGGGTGTGTAAAAGGGAAGGTTATGTTTGATTATCTGCATACCAAGTATGATGATTCAGGGTTATCCCTGACAGATGTATCGAATCTTGTGGTGAAAGTGTACCACCTCTGCAGAGTGTCAAACTATTCGAATAGCCGCGTCCGCGGTTATGGACAGTTGGAATGGCCATACTGTTTCGTTGTCAGATGTTTTCTAAATACCTTGAAATGAATGATGAACCTTGACTTGACCACAACAGGGTTATGTAGATGACAATAGCTTCCCAACTTAAGTGATTCTAGACTTTTATTTTATCTTTTGTTGTTTCAGAACTCAGCTTAGGTTTCAAACTTAACATGATAGTTATTCTTTCAATTCAGTACTTTAACTTGGAATCATAACCCTTGCTAGTAGTAGTTTGCGAGTACTTAAAAAGTACTCATGGCTTTTGTCCCTGGCTATTATCATGGCCAGACTATGAAGGAGAGTATCAAGATGATGGTCAGCAGGACAGCTATGATAACTAGGACTATCTGCCTTCGTCAGCATTGCCTATGCCCCTGAAGATGGACCCCACCGCTACGCTATCGTTTATTTCCGCTGCTTGTTGTATTAAAGACTGGATCATGAGATCCTTATTTGTGTAAAACCTTATGTATGGTTTGTAATGGATGATGTACTATGATATCCAATCCGTTATGTCTCGCAAAAATGGTAATCCTGGGATTGCGAGGTATGGCATAACGGGCATCTGGGATTAAAAATCCGGGTGTTGACAAGTTGGTATCAGAGCCATCCTGACCATAGGAGACCCTAGTTAGAATGGACGTCCAAACCAAAAACTTAGCTTCAAAAACCAAAGTGAGTATTTATGAAAAACTATTTCCCCTCTTACCCTTGTGAACTCATTCTTTCTCAAAAATACATGTTCCTCAAAATTCTTACATTACTACTTAAAATTTGACACACTTGATCACTTCACTAATTTCCTCATCCTAAATTCTTGTAGATGGAGACTCAGTTTAGCAAGTTTTACCAGTTGGGAAACGGAGGTCAGCTGATCTTCGAGAGGGATCTGGATTCACTGTCAGAATTTCTGGGACGCCCACATCTGGAGTTTCTTGGAGCTCAACTTCCAGGACCCCCAGGAGGAGACCTACAAGGGCTAGTCACCGCAGATCTTCGAGGGAGCATTGAAGCACCAACTTCCGGGAGAATTCAGTTCTCTGTGAGAGAGAACAACTGGCTAGATGGATTAGCCAGGGCAATGCATGAAGCTCTCGCACGTCTGTGTGCCCTCAGCGTCAACAAGATTCAAGGAACCCGTTTTGCCCACTATGCAAGACGTGACTTCATGGGAATGCCGATGGAGATGCCAAGTCACCCAGAGTTGAGGCGCCAAGTGGAGAACCTTGACTTCTTGTTTCATTACCGACAGCAGGAACTGGACAATGCCAGAGAGTTAGCCAACCAGAATCGTGCAATTGCCGACCAGAAGGCCCAGACTTTCACACTACTCGTCCAAGATCGCCAGTCTCTTCGTCGCCAGCGTGCAAAGAAGGATCGCACCATCGCCTGTCTTCGCAAGAAGGTGGCCGACCTCGAGAAGACCGTCAAGGAGCAGGAAGCTCAGCTTGCCACCAAGGAAGAAGATGATGAAGGAGAAGACATCCAGGGAGATATGGATTCTTACCTTAGCAACGATGATGATTTTCTGGCAGAGGATGCTGTGGACTTGTACACTGATGATGAAGACTCCGACTTCATCGACGATGAGTAGATGCACTAGAGCACTGTCGTAGCATGAGATGTATCATCTCATTGTATCGTAGTTTGCAGAATGGTTCTTCAAACCATCTGTTGTCCCTTTTGATTGCTGTGGTGTGTGTTGTATCGTGTGCTTGCTTGCATGAATGAGAATGAAGTTAGTTGAAAAACCTGAGTCTAACTCAAAGTTGTAGCTTTGAAAACCCAAAACCATGAACCTTAGAATTTCCCTCTTACCCCTATATCTATCTCAATCTTCAGATGACTCGTGGAAACCAAGGAGGGAGCAGCTCATCACAGGACCCAATGTTGCAGATCTTGCAGAATCTCATCGCGGACCGTGAAGCAAGCAGGGCCGAACGTCAAGCCAACTTAGCAACATTGCAGCAGATCGCCCAAATGGCTCTCAACAACCAAGGACATGGAAATCAGGATCACCATGGATCTAAACTCAAAAACTTTCAGAACACCAATCCCCCAATCTTCAACCAATCTGAAAACCCATTAGATGCTGATGACTGGTTACAAACCATGGAAAACAACCTAGAAGTTGCAGGAGTTGATGAGAATGAGAAAGTTCTCTTCGCCACTCACTATCTGGCGGGAGATGCAAGAGCTTGGTGGAATAGCGTCCGCAACATGAACCATGGCTAGGTGATGACCTGGGAAGCATTCAAGGTCAAGTTCAGCCGCACCCACGTGCCGCAAGGTCTTGTCAACAGGATGAGAGATGAATTCCGTGAACTAAAGCAAGGAAGATTGACTGTAGTAGAGTACCGTGACAAATTCTTGTCACTTGCCAGATATGCACCGGATGAGATCAACACAAAGGCCAAGAAGAAGGAGAGATTCTTAAATGGACTGCATGATGAGATGCAGACTGTCCTCGTCAACATCCGTTTCCAGGATTTTGAAGAGCTAGTCGACTCTGCCATTCAGATGGAAGGGAAGATTAACCAAGCAAACGACAACCGCAAGCGTCGTATGATGCAGCAGTCTAGATCCTGTAGTCACCAGAAGTACCGTCCTAACCCCTCACTAGGATATGCACCAAGGAACAACCGACCCCCAAATTCTCTCCCAAGCTACCCCAACCGTAGCGGAGGAAATGTGAAGCCCGGAGGAAACAATCACAACTCCGGCAATGCCAACAACTTCAACCGTGCCCCTCCCAAGAGCAACAACAACACTGCCCCCAGAACTGGCAGCAATGCTGTACCTGTTGCAGTCAAGGACAAGTCCTAGATCACTTGTTTCGAGTGTGGAGTGAAGGGTCACTACTCCAATGAGTGTCCTAAGAAGACTGCCGCCAATGCCCCTGTGAATGCCCCAGCTCAGCAGCAGCATCGTGTTCAACAAGGCAGGAGATTTGCCCCAGGGAACCCACACAACCGCAACGGTCGTCTCTTCCACATGAACGCAGAAGAAGCCCAGGAAGCACCAGATGTAGTGCTGGGTATGTTTTCTGTCAACTCAGTTTTAGCAAGAGTATTGTTTGATTCTGGAGCATCGCATTCATTTGTCACCGAAGAATTTGTATGCACTAGTAAGATTCGCCCAACCAACCTGAAGCGTGTCATGATAGTTCAAATCCCCGGTTCAACTACAAAAGCTAGAAAAATTTGCAAAGCAGTACCTATCAGAATACATGGGATAGATTTTTATGCCAACCTAATTGTACTTGGAACCAAAGGTTTGGAAGTAGTACTAGGTATGGACTGGATGTCAAGGCATAAAGGACTGATAGACTATGCTAAGAAAGCCATCACCATGACCAGTAGTTCTGGAGTAACCGTAGAACATATCTCTGAAACCTTACCCCGTCAATTCAAATGCAACAAAAGTGTAGCCCTTCCTACCATTGACCAAGTCAGAGTAGTCTGTGAATACCCCGACGTATTCCCAGATGAATTGCCAGGTATGCCCCCGGATAGAGATATAGAGTTCATTATCGAACTAATCCCCGGAACCGGACCTATAGCCCAGAGACCCTATACCATGAACCCCTCAGAGTTAGTAGAACTGAAGAAGCAGTTGGATGCCATGTTAGCAACCGGCTTGATTCAGCCGCATCGCCATGGAGATCACCCGTGTTATTCGTCGACAAGAAGGATGGAGGCAACCGTCTGTGTACATACTACCGAAAGTTGAATGATGTCACCATCAAGAACAAGTACCCCTTGCCAAAGATAGAGGATCTGTTTGATTAGTTGACTGGAGCTCAGGTATTCTCAAAGATTGATCTTAGGACTGGTTATCACCAACTTAAGATTCGTGCAAAGGATATTCCGAAGACCTCCTTTACTACTCGCTATGGTTTATACGAGTATACGGTTATGTCTTTTGGATTAACCAATGCCCCTGCTTATTTCATGAATCTCATGAATTAGATCTTTATGAATTTCTTAGATAAGTTTGTAGTTGTGTTTATCGACGATATCCTTATCTACTCCAAGTCAGAAGAAGAGCATGAGCAACATTTGAGAATCATCCTAGAAACCCTGAGAGAGCATCAGTTATATGCCAAGTTCAGCAAGTGTGAGTTTTGGCTGAAAGAAGTAGGATTCCTAGGACATATTGTGTCTGCCGGAGGAGTCTCTGTTGATCCCATTAAGATCAAAGATGTCGAAGAATGGGAAGCCCCAACCAATCAAACCCAAGTTTGTTCATTTCTCGGATTAGCGGGATATTACCGCAAATTCGTAGAAGGATTCTCGAGCATAGCCCGACCAATGACCCAATTGTTGAAGAAGGACAAGAAGTTTGAATGGACAGACAAGTGCGAAGCCAGTTTCCAGGAGTTGAAGAAGAGATTGATATCTGCCCAAATTTTGATCATGCCCGATATCAAGAAGCCATTTGATGTATATTGTGATGCATCCAAGATTGGTCTAGGATGTGTATTGATGCAAGAAGGCAAAGTCATCGCGTATCTGTCTCGACAACTGAAGCAGCATGAACAGAACTATCCGACCCATGATCTTGAGCTAGCAGCTGTGGTTCTAGCATTGAAGATATGGCATCATTATTTGATGGGTAATCGTTGTGAGATTTACTCAGATCATAAGAGCTTGAAGTATATCTTCACCCAGAAGGAGTTGAATATGAGGCAAAGAAGATGGATAGAGTTAATCAAGGATTATGACCTTGACATTCACTATCACCCCGGCAAAGCCAATGTGGTAGCGGATGCTCTTAGCCGATTGCCGTGTAGGCTTAACACCATGATCAAAGAGAAGCAACTAAGTTTGTATAAGGAGTTGGAGCAGTTCAGGACTGAGTTAGTTAGCAAAGGATTCCTAGCTAGCATTGAACTTCAACCCACTTTGATTAGCCAAATCAAGGAAGCCCAGAAGGGGAATGAAAGTATCGACCGTCGTATTGGTACAGGCAAGGTACCAGGATTCACCGAAGACGAAGAAGGTGTACTGTGGTACAAGGGACATATCTGTGTACCAGCAGATTCGGAGCTGAAGGAAATTATCATGAAGGAAGCTCATGATACTCTTTATTCTATCCACCCCGGAGGAACAAAGATGTATCAGGATTTGAAAGAGCAATTTTGGTGGCACAAGATGAAGAGAGAGATCGGAAGCTACATCGCCAAGTGTGACATTTGTCAAAGAGTCAAGGCAGAGCATCAGAGACTTGCAGGATTGTTGCAACCATTGCAGATTCCGGAATGGAAATGGGATTCTGTCGGAATGGACTTTATCACCGGTTTACCTACCTCTAGTAGGGGAAATGACTCAATCTGGGTCATAGTTGATAGACTATCTAAGGTAGCCCACTTCATACCAGTCAAGACAACCTACCAGAGTGCAAAGCTAGCAGAGCTGTACATTGCGAGAATTGTTAGTCTGCATGGAACCCCCAAGACCATCGTATCAGATCGAGGAACCCAGTTTACTTCAAGATTTTGGCAGAAAGTTCAGGAAGGTTTAGGAACCAAGTTGAATTTCAATACCGCTTATCACCCGCAAACAGATGGACAGACTGAGAGAGTCAACCAGATATTGGAGGATATGCTTAGAGCTTGTGTGTTGGAATACGGATCAAAATGGGAAGACTACCTGCCTTTCGTAGAATTCTCATATAACAACAGTTATCAGGCTAGTTTGCAGATGGCACCCATTGAATTCCTATATGGAAGAAAGTGTCGTACCCCTTTGAATTGGTCGCAGGTAGGAGAGAGTCAGATCTTTGGACCCGACATTCTCCGAGAAGCAGAAGAGAAAGTTCACAAAGTTCGTGAGCACCTCAAGACCGCCCAATCCAGACATTAGGGCTATGCTGACAAGAGAAGGAGAGACCTGACTTTCAATGTCGGAGATTTCGTATATCTCAAGGTTTCACCATTGAAGGGAACCCAACGCTTTAGTCTGAAGGGAAAGTTAGCTCCCAGATATATCGGACCTTTCAAGATTATGAACCGCCAAGGAGAAGTATCGTATCAACTAGAACTGCCTGAAGAGATGTCAGCCATCCACAATGTGTTCCATATCTCGTTAATTCGCAAATGCTTGGAAGTGCCTGAGAAGACCGAAGTTTTCAAAAATATCGATCACAGAGCAGTGGAGATCAACAATGACCTGACCTATCGGGAAGTACCCATCCGTATCTTAGAGGAAGCCTACAGAACCACCAGGACCAGGAGTATCAAGTTTCTCAAGATTCAGGGGAGCAACCATACCGAGGAGGAAGCCACTTGGGAGCGCGAGGATTACATTAGGACAGAGTTCCCAGATCTCTTTAGTTCCTAGTTTTCTTGTATATCTCGGGACGAGATTTTATTTAAGGAGGGAAGGTTTGTAACATCCCAAAACTTCAATCCAAGCTTATCAAAGATCAAATCATCCAAATTTAGGATTAACAAAAACTTTTCCAAATTTAAAATGAAAACATTCATATATGTGTGCATCTAAAATAGGAGTTGTTTTCAATTGCCATGATTGTGTGATCCCTTGCTTCTAAAATGTTTCTTAGGGAATTTAAACATCATCTACATCATTCCCAAACTTTTCCTAAAAGAAATCATATCAAAAAGAATTAAAATAAAGGAATGGTCATTTTGACAAAATTAACTATCATGCCTACTTTGGCTATTCCTAGTACTCAATTCTTAATAGAAACAATTCTGGATCTTTGCACCCCTTGCTAGTACACATAATGAGGTACCAAGGCCCACCTTTTGATCTTCAAAAAACGTTCTGGAAACTATTTTAAATGGCAGTTCAAAATTGAATCTAATGCATATGCATAGATCACCCCTATTTCAAAAACCATGTATTTGAGCTCCATTTTCAAAACCCTTGCAACCAGAGACTACCTAGCAATAGTGGAGATCACCCAAAAATTTTGAACTCAAAATTCAAACTTTGGTCTCTTGCGGCCATTTCATCGAACAGGTGGCAGACACAGATCAAACATTTGTCAAAACACTATAGTGTGCAGTACTTCTTGTCACCATTTGGGCCTAACACGGTCCCCCTGTCCCCCCCAGCTCAAACCCCGGCCCTAGATCTCTCTCCCTCTCCCCTAGCTGCTCCAGTGCCAAGCCGCCCGACGCCATGCGCCAGGTCGACCATGGACAGCTCGCACAAAGCCGCCCCGCGCTCTCCTTCGCCCGCTGGCAGACAGGCGCCATCACACCGCACCGCCTCGACCAGCCCCCGACCAAAATCGAGTGGAGGACTACCCCAAGTTGCTCGCGCCCATGTCTCTGTCCGCCATGCCGATCACCCCGGAGCGTCGCGCCCGCCAGAGCAGCACTGGCCTCGCCAAGCCCTAGCCTAGCGTGGCAGCATTCGCAGCAGGCCTAGCAACCGCCCAGACATCCTTGTTCGCAGCCTCGCGACCAGCAGCCCCGAGGAACCGCGTCGAACACCGCCGCCCGCGCCCAGTGCACCGCCCGCTCCCGACCAGCATAGACCGCCCCTTGCCACGCCATCAAGCCATAGAGGATCGCCAGGAGACCGGCCACCGTCCGCCTACCTCGCCCATGCCCTTAGCTCGCTGTGCCGTCGCCCACGTCGAGCTCTGCCCATGCCGCTCTGCACCCTTCGCTCGCCTATATAAGGAGGCCTCCCCAGCAAGCTCTCCTCACACCATTCCCATCCCCACCTCTCACTCTCACCCCCCACAGCCAGCCGGAGCCGCTCAAGCACCAGGACGACGGAATTGCAGCCGGAGCCACCGCCTTGGGAGGAGAAGGGCGCCGTTGATCCAGGCCATCCCAGGAAGCGCCGCCTGTACCAGGAGAACCGCCGTCGTCTTCCACGTCGTTCGCCCGCCTCGCCAACCCCGCCGGAGCCCCGGTACGCCCCCACTGCACCCTCACCGACCACGCTAGGGTTCGAGCTCGCCGGCGACCCGTCCGTCGTCGACGACGACCCTCAGCCGTCGATCTGCCCTCTAATCGCACGGCCACCTTTCATCCATACCCCTTCGGTACCCTCCTGTTCCACTGACAGGTGGGGCCCTCACTTAAGACAGCCCGCGACGCTACGCGGAGCATGGTGGGCCGGCCCATTTCGTTCCCGCGCACGTTGCAGATTCAAATTAGGATTTTTCTTTTTAGTTAGAATATAGTTTCTGTCCAGTGTTTCAAAATTCAATTCTATGAGTTTGACAAATCGAAATTGCATGAAACCAATTTTGTCTGAAAGGTATTGAAATGATCTATCCAAGCCCGTCGGATTTAATTCATTTAGAGTTATAGATTTCTCCTAATAAAAATAAGAAGACAGAAGTTTTTGCAACTTGAAACATTTTTATAAAATCAACCAAGTTAGCTTTTGAGTTGATTCCAACTCTCAAAAATCACATTTCATCATATCTATCCAAATATGTAATAATATTAAGGTTTACAGGCAGTGACTTTGGACTAGTACCAAAATAATGCTATATAGGCATTTCTAGTCACTTTAAATCATTAAATAATAAACTTAAACCAAAGTAATATTAATCCAACCTTTAAATCTCATTCCCACATGTTAGAATATGTGGTGAGGACATGTGTCCACATGACCCCATGTTTTAGTGGTGAATATTAAATTGTAGTTAATTTTTCAATGAGTAGAAATTACTTTTCCAAAATAAAAAGGTGGAAACTATTGAATAAATATTGTGATGTTTGGGATGATAATAGATCATCAATTGTGTGGTTAGAATACTACTTAGCCTAAGTTAAGTATTGTTTGGTGATTGTGTCCTCCCTATGTATCTCTAGACGATAGTACCGACCAAGCCTTCGAGGAGGAGGAGTTCTACCAGGAAGAAGAAGAAGAAAACTTCAACCACTGCACCAACCAAGGCAAGCTAACCCTTGCAAACATGCTTTAGTAAGCTATTGTAGCAAGCTAGAATAAAACTAGATAGTTTAGCAAAGATGCCTTAATCATACTTTGATCACACCCCCCCCCTTAGTTTACACCAAGTTCTTTAATTAATTTTGAAGGTAGCATAAAGAGTATAAAACTTGACCTAATTGGAAACCCTTAGATGTCATTCTATGGCATGAGATTGATCCCACTTTCCACCTTAGTGAACACTCTTAACCTAGTGTTTTAGAATAGATCAAACTTGAGTCATTTTAGATGGGAACACTTGGTGAAAATGAGTTATGAAAACCTTGGAATGATGAGTCAGTCTATTGAGATGTTTTGACATGTGTTGAGAAGCACAATTGGTTTATGATGATGAAAATGATGAGGCATGAGCCTTAACCCTTTTTATAAAACTGATGGTTGGATTCGGATGCGATACCATTCCAAATTTACCGTACAACCACATTACCTGAATTGGGTAAGGCTTAGCTGAAAATTTATATGCATTAGTATTAGTTCCCTCATGGGAGAGGTTTGAGCTGAGGCTACCTCTCAATGTTGTCCACCTATGCAGTGCCCGAGATGACTGATGGTCATGGTTGGGAGGCCATGCTCATAGGAGAGGTGTTGGTACTAGGGTGTGTAAAAGGGAAGGTTATGTTTGATTATCTGCATACCAAGTATGATGATTCAGGGTTATCCCTGACAGATGTATCGAATCTTGTGGTGAAAGTGTACCACCTCTGCAGAGTGTCAAACTATTCGAATAGCCGCGTCCACTGTTATGGACAGTTGGAATGGCCATACTGTTTCGTTGTTAGATGTTTTCTAAATACCTTGAAATGAATGATGAACCTTGACTTGACCACAACAGGGTTATGTAGATGACAATAGCTTCCCAACTTAAGTGATTGTAGACTTTTATTTTATCTTTTCTTGTTTCAGAACTCATCTTAGGTTTCAAACTTAACTTGATAGTTATTCTTTCAATTCAGTACTTTAACTTGGAATCATAACCCTTGCTAGTAGTAGTTTGCGAGTACTTAAAGAGTACTCATGGCTTTTGTCCCTGGCTATTATCATGGCCAGACTATGAAGGAGAGTATCAAGATGATGGTCAGCAGGACGGCTATGATAACTAGGACTATCTGCCTTCGTCAGCATTGCCTGTGCCCCTGAAGATGGACCCCACCGCTACGCTATCGTTTATTTTCGCTGCTTGTTGTATTAAAGACTGGATCATGAGATCCTTATTTGTGTAAAACCTTATGTATGGTTTGTAATGGATGATGTACTATGATATCCAATCCGTTATGTCTCGCAAAAATGGTAATCCTGGGATTGCGAGGTATGGCATAACGGGCATCTGGGATTAAAAATCCGGGTGTTGACAGTAAAGTAAACAATACGATTGTCCCATGGACAAAGAATTGTTGTTTTCTCCCTAGTAGCAACAACACATCTAGTACCTTAGAGATTTCTGTCAGTTTCCCAGATTACTAGAGGGATGAACCTACTATCGAGCAGAAATACTCCCGCTTGGAGTTACTAGCATCTACTTGGCCAAGATAGCTACTAACAATGGAAAGCATGCAAGATCACAAATAACAAAGACATGATAGAATCAATAATCAATCTGAAATAGCATCTCAATATCCATCGGATCCCCGCAAACACAACATGTAGGATTACAAATAGATGATCTTGATCATGAACGGAGCTCACAAGATCTAAACATGGTAGCACAAAGGAGAAGAACCAGCCATCTAGCTACTACATGGACCCGTAGTCCAGGGATGAACAACTCACACATCACACCAGAGGAAGGCATGGTGATGAAGAAGGCCTCTAGGGTGAACTCTCCCCTCCAGCAGGGTGCCTGGAAGAGCTTCATATCCCTCCCGATATAGGGATGGAGATGACGGTGGCTACAGACTCTTTCGTGGAATTTTTGGTCGGGTACTTAGGTTTTTTGTCCCGAGGGGTCTTTATAGGCAGAAGGGCTAGGTCGATGGAGCACCAGGGGGCCCACACCCGTTGGTGGCGCGTCCCCCAAGGCCGTGCCGCCACTAGGTGTGGCCGCCCTGGTGCGCCACTTCGTCTCCCCTCCGTACTCTGTGTTACTTCGGGTAAAATATTGACTATGGCTTTAGTCCGGTCCAATTGCGAGAATATTTCCTTAATAGATTTTCTGAAACTAAAAACAGCAGAAAACATGCAACTGGTACTTTGGCATCTTGTTAATAGGTTAGTTCCAGAAAATGTGTAAAAATACTCCAAAGTGTGGACAAAACATAAGGAAGTAGATATAAAACAAGCATGGAACATCAAAAATTATGGATACATTTACAATGTATGAATAAGTCCTTGTAGAGTATTCATTGGAAACTTTGAATACAAAATCCATAGCTAAAACCAAAAGAGAAGCAAAACTAGTATTGCTTGGATTTTGGTGCATTCTCGAGAAAGTTCACATTCAGTGATATTTCTCGATTATGGAGCAAATGGAAGATAGTGAAAAACATGATGAGGATTCAAAACCCTGCATCAGAGTGTTGAGAAGCGCAATGAAAAGCGTTCCTGAACGATTCTCTTCACAAAGGAAAGAATCAATGATAGTGATCATTGTGTTTTCCCCACTGCTGTTTTCACTAAATGAAGTAGGATTAAAAATGTAGCCCATATCTTGTATGGAGACATTTGTGAATCATTTGTCATGATTACCGGAATATGACATAACTATGAACTACTAAGGAAATAATGGTAAACTAAAATTATGAGAAATCCTAAAAGCAAAGTTCACTTGAGATTAGAAAGCAATTCGTTGTTGTATCTTACAAGTAAAGGTGTTACTTGGATTTTCAAGGAATTGACCATGAGGAAATATTCTCTCCCATAGGAAAGCTTAAATCTATTTGGGTTTTACTACAAGTTGTTGCACATTTCGATCAAGAAATATGGAAGATGGATATGAAGATCACCTTCCTAAATGGTAACAACATTGAGGAATAGTTGTATATGATGCAACCGGATGGTTTTGTTAATCAAAAGAATGCTAGGGAAGTGTGAAAGCTTCAACATTCCATTTATGGACTAAAGAAAGCATCTCGGAGCTAGAATCTTCGATTTGATCAAGTTATCAAAGGTTTTGGATTTATCTAAAATGAGGAATAAGCCTGCATTTATAAGAAAATGAGTAGGAGCTCAATAATATTTCTGCTACTATATGTGGATGAAATATTGTTGATAGAGCATTATGTAAATGTTCTGAATAGCGTAAAAGATTATTTAAACAGTGAATTATCTATGAAGGACATGGGTGAATCTACATATATATTAGCCATTAAGATCTATAGAGATGGATCAAAGCGCTTATTAGCACTAGGTCAGAGCACTTGCCCAGAGAAAGTTCTGAAACAGTTTAGAATGGATGAGTCAAATAAAGGTTTCCTTCCCACCGTGAAAGGTAAATCATTGAGTGCGACTCAATGCCTAGAAATGGTACAGAATAAGGAAACAATGAAAGGTGTTCCCTATGCGCCAGCCATTGGTTCCATCAAGTATGCCATGCTGAGCACTCGACCAGATGTGGCCCTGGCTCTTAGTTTGACAAGTCATTTCCAAACTAACCCTGTGATGGTTAATTGGACTGCAGTTAAGAACATCCTCAAGTATCTGAAAAGAATGAATGATATGGTTCTTGTCTTTGGAGGACGTGGTGAAGAACTTGCCATAACTGGTTACGTGGATGCAAGCTTCAGCACTGATCCAGATGACTCGAAATCTCAAACAGGGTATATGTTTTTGGTAAACGGTGGCACGGTAAGCTGGAGGGGTGGGAAGCAATCCTCGGTGTCTCAATCTACAATGGAATCGAAGTACATTGTTGCTTTAGAAGCAGCGAATGAAGCTATGTGGCTGAGGAAGTTCATCACCAAACTTGGAGTGTTCCCAACAAGCATGCAAGACCATGTGTGCATCTACTATGACAACATGGGGACCATTGCAAACACGAAGGATCAGAGGTTGCACTACCAAGCATATACTATGACATTACCATGTAATAAGATAGTTTGTTAGCGATGGTAACATTAGAGTTTTCAAAGTACATACAGATGTGAATGTAGAAAATCCATTCACAGAGCATCTACCATGAGCAAATCATGATCAACACTAGGAATCATTGATTTCAGATTATTGCCAAATGTAAACTAGTTTAGTTACACTCTAGTGCATGTGGGAGACTGAAGGAGATATGCCCTAGAGGCCAATAATAAAGTTGTTTTTATTGATATATCTAAAATGCTCATAATAGTTTTGTATCATGCTATAATTGTATTAAGTAGAAAAATTGACACACTTGTGGTATATAAACAAACCAAGTCCCTAGTATCCTGTAGAAGACTAGCTCCTTGGGCAGCCGATGATCGAGGTTTCCCGTCATGTACTTTTCTATGTCAACTGATAATGAGGTCACTTCATTAGAAGAATCATGTGATGGACACACACCCAACCGTATAATTGCAATGTGATCCCGTCACAAAGTTCATCATTGTAATATCTAGCAAAGCATAGTAACTCAGTCCTTTGATCGTGAGATCATGTTTAATCACTATCACCTATGGTTGCTTTGATTGCATCAACCATCACACCGTAATAGGGTGACCATAAAGGTGTATATTGGGTATTCCAAAGGGATATGTTGAGGCATATGTATCAATATTGGGATTTGCCTATCCGTGTGACGGATAGATACTCTGGGCCCACTCAGTGAGATTGTATCAATGAGCTTGCAATCATGTGACTAGGTCACGAGGATGTAATATCACGGTAACGAGTAAATGAGTTTGTCGGTAACAAGATCAAACTAGGTATGTTGATACCATATATCAGAGATTGGACAAACTAGGTATCGTAGTGCAAAGGAATGTGACTAAACATTCAAAGTTATGTTGATAAAGTATGTGAAAGTCATTCGATTTCTTGTCACATATGAATCATGCCTAAGTTCGGCAAAATAACTTGAACATCGTGTATTACTTGAATACAAAGTGTTTGATGAATTGTTAAAGAGAATACATATTCGATGTATTCTAGTTTAACAAAATGGTGATTATCATTATATGATTGTTTAAATTTTGTAAAGAAGTTTACCAAAGGAAACATGAGTATGAAACTATCTTATATGATCAAATTATTTCATCAATAGAGGGTATTAAAGATAAATGAGAATCTAATTACTATGATTTGATCAATAGTAATGAAATTCAACTTTATAAGATTAGCATAAAAGAAAAATGTGGAATGCAATGCGTTTGAAATGAAAAGCATCACAATATGATATTTGATATCAAGTGCGTGAATAGATGGCACCAAATAAATCGTTGTAGTGTAGATGTAGAGACCATCAGTTAGAAATAGTTAGCACTCAATTAGAATATATAGTGAACCATCTGGATTTGTGAGATCGGCTCCATATCTAGTATGGATCATCGTAAAAGTTTTGGGGTTATTGATATAACCAAAACAATAGCGAATAATTCCTTGTAGAGTATTCATTGGAAACTTTGAATACAAAATCCATAGCTGAAACCAAAAGAGAAGCAAAACTAGTATTGCTTGGATTCTGGTGAATTCTCGAGAAAGTTCACATCCAGTGATAGTTCTCGATTATGGAGCAAATGGAAGATAATGAAAAACATGATGAGGATTCAAAACCCTGCATCAGAGTGTTGAGAAGCGCAACGGAAAGCGTTCCTGAATGATTCTCTTCACAAAGAAAAGAATTAAATGATAGTGATCATTGTGTTTTCCCTACTGGTGTTTTCACTACATGAAGTAGGATTCAAAATGTAGCCCATATCTTGTATGGAGACATTTGTGAATCACTTGTCATGATTACCGGAATATGACATAACTATGAACTACTAAGGAAAAAATGGTAAACTAAAATTATGAGAAATCCTAAAAGCAAAGTTCACTTGAGATTAGAAAGCAATTCGTTGCTGAATCTTACAAGTAAAGGTGTTACTTTGATTTTCCCAAATGACTGCAAAGCCATAGTGGAAAAGGGGTGAATGACGAAAGCACAGTTTGTCAAGTGTTGGAAAAATTCAAATGAATTTGATTCAAGTGTGCTGAAAGTCTGGTGGATTTAAAACTGGTAAAGTACTAGTATCTCATAGTAAATCTCCAAGTTTGATATTTGATCAAAGGATTTTGAAGTTATTCAGAATAGTGAGTGGATATGCAATTTGCATGAAATTGAGTGGGAGCTATGAAAGTCTTCCTAAAACAATATGTGAATGACATATTTTTGAGTGGGAGCAATGTAAGTCTGGAACTCAAATTGTTGGGGATATACTTTCCGGGTATCCTCGCAGTTCCTCACTGACCAGGGTGGCCTACTTCGAGTTAGAGCTTTGCTTCACGGGCAGCCCAGTCAGGGAGAAGAGATGGAGTCCAATACGGCTACGGGAAGGCCCATAAGACTTACCTACATAGGCCCATAGTGTTACTTGTAGTTCAAGATGTACTCTGTAACCGACTCTTAGTCGTAGCCGGATAGATCTCTCATGTAAGCCCTAGGCCGGATATCTATATAAGCCGTCCTAGGGAGAGCCTTTAGGGCACCCCTTACAATCAGAATCTCAACTCGCACAGGCGAACCCTTGTAACCCATATTCCGGCTCTGCTGTATTACTGGATTGCTACCAGGAGTAGGATCCGTCCAAAGCCGGTGGATTCGAACCTGGGTAAACTTGTGTGCTCACCATCCTGGAACACCGTACGTCTCACACCCCTCTCTTCCGCACGCCTCGAGGACCCCCTCATGGCGTACTTGTCATCAATCCGACAACAGTTGGCGCCTACCGTGGGGCAAGTGAGCTTCGGATCTGCGCTCCAAGCAGAATCTGCAAGAATCGGAATCGGCGAGGCTATCGCCATCGGTCGCATCCTCTACGCCAGCGACATCCCTCTCATCGTTCTCGACGAGACTTGGATTCCGGCTAGGGAAGCCGTGACCACCTACACCATCATGTCTTTTGGCGAGATCGATGTTTACATCGGCTTTGCTGAACCTGCCCCACCCACCCCAGCGGTGATGATAGAGGCACAAGAAATTTCTGGGTCCCCTCTGTCCACGGAGGCAGCAGAGTTCCGGATCTCAGAAACCCTTAATCCCACCTAGCCCGCACCAATTGCGGAGATAGTGGAGAAAGCTGAGCCTGAAGCTGATCCTGCGGTTCAAGTCGAATCCGGAGTGGATCTCCCGAGTGAGGTCAAATCCCAGATCGATCTATCCGCCGAGGTCGAGATCCAGGAGGAGCGCAGTAACTACCACGGTTCCAGCTCTGCTAACGCCAGAATAGATCGACTGTTCCTGAGGCATACGTTGAAGCGCATGATACTGCAATATGCAAGCGTGGATGAGGTTCTCGAAACCATCAGGATCTTCGAGGAAGCCCACGAGGAAAGCCGCAACTACCTCAGGACCCACACGTCACACTTCGTCGGATACATTGCATTCGGATCCGGCTCCACCGATCCTGGAGACAACACCGACTCTATGCTGGAGGCGGTTGGAACAAACACCGACGTACCCGCATCCTCGGATGACTCGATGACATCAGCAGATTTCTGAAAGTTCTCCGCGGAGTATGAAGATGAGTATAACTCCAAAGCTGTAGAGGAAGAAGAAGCCATAGATGAAGGATCCGGGGAAAACTCTCCCAAAGCGCAGGATGACATGGAAATCGAAGATAATCCCGAGGTCCAGATGTCCGAAAGTACCGATCAGAGCTTAACTCCGGGAGACGGACCCAAAGCCGTCTTTGCTACCGGCGCTACCAAGAAGGCAAAGAAGAAGAACAAGAAGAACAAGAAGAACAAGACCCCGACAAAAGATCTTCCGCCAGAGGAAGTAATTACCGAGGAATACGAGGAAGACTCGGATGGAGCACTTATCCCAAACGATCCCAAAGAACAGTCGGTGGATGGACACGTGATCACTGAAGGTGCACGTAAACTCATCGATGTTGCATTAACCACACCTATCCCTACAGCCGCAGAACTTACTGCCAAAGAACTGGATGAAAGGGCCCAGGCCCTAGAAGCGCATCGTCAAGAACTCCTAGATGAAGCCAAAAACATTGAGGAGGAGAAGAAACACATGGCAACTGTGGAGAAGTACATCTCTCGGCAGCATCAGAATACCTAGAAACATCACACACATGACGATCAATTCCTGGAAGTACACAAGGTTCTCTTCGAAGGAGACCCAGGGATGCCGCGTCTCGATAGCAAAGGAGACCTGGTGTATCCAACACCGGTATAGAACACTGTTGCAACTCGAAATATCCTATCGAATAATCCAGGCCCAGAGCAGGTTCAATTGGGCATCAAGCTACTCACCAAGGGTCTGGAATAGCAAATGTTGGGGGGATAACCCCGGGTAGGGTCACTCCGGGGTATAGAGGCCGAGTTAGCCGAGGTTCAGCAAGGCCAAAGCGGATGCTGGCTGGGTCACCTCAAGGCAGGCCGGATCACGGAGTAACCCGGACCAGGGGGGTCACCTAACATTATGTCAGCCGACTTAAGGAGTAAGTCGGAAGTGCTTGTCTAACTTGTATGCAGGAACAGGTGTGGCTGGATCTACCATGATCCGGGTCCCGTTTAGCTTCTGGGAGAAGGAAGGAATCTCTCTGGTCAAAAAGAAGGCCCGATACGCACTGCATGAGCGAAGAAAGCAAGGGCAGGACCACCGGGTCATGGCCGACAAGGGTGATGATGCCCGTGTCGGCTGACGCGGGCGCCGCAGAGGCCCACGTAGCTAAAGCATGTGTGACACGGGGGAAAAGCACCCCGGTCGGGTTACCACTTTGAGAGGAGGCATATTCTTAGGAATATGCCTCCACGTATGCCCTAGGCAGAGACCAAGCCGCCTCTATATAAGGGGGGCTAGGGTTTCAGTAGAGGGGTTGGGGGTTTTCTTCTATACCGATTTGGCTAAGGTTCTTGGGGTGAACTGTAGGTGAGAGTAAGAGAGCTTCTTCTTCCTCCTCTCGCCAATATAGCTCTAGGAGCACTTGTAAACTTGAAAGGAAAGCAATACAATCTTTTGTGTGGAGAACCACTCCACTATCCCTCCCCAGATTCCCCTAGCGTGTATTAGTCCCCACCTTTAGCCTATCCATGGCATCTGCCGTGACACCACCATGACAGTTGGCGCCCACCGTGGGGCTAGCGGCGCTAGCAGGGGTGAAGATCCGTACGGGAAACCTCATCGGCACCGGCGAACGCATCGTCTTCGGGCTCGTTCAGCGCTTTGGAGCGCTGGACTTTGTCAGCGACAACGCTGGCTGCTTCGGCACGCGCCCACTTCCGTGCAACGGCCTCTACGTCAAGTTGGGTGCACACAAGGTCTACGTTGCTGTGGACGTATCATGCGTTCATCCGCGGCGCGTCGTCGAGGCAGGGGAACCACCCCTTAGCGTGGTACACGGGGCGCGTATCACTCGCTCCCCGGACTGTGCTGAAGTGATGATGACTGCGCCGGGTACAGGCGCAAGCAAGGATCCAGCACCAGACCCAGAGGTAACACCTAAGGCACCGAGGAAAGCTAGAGGACCCCCACTAGAGAGGCCTGGAATGTACTGAGAGAAGCTATGGATAGCTTGGCAAACCCAGTAGCAGCAGTGGTAGATCCGGCTCAGGCACAGGCCGAGCTAGAGGAAACTAGGCAAAAAATACTAGAAGGCGCAAAGAAAATAGCTGCGGCTCAGCAGTCATTGGTCATGACGCTGCGTGAGTATGCAAAAGCAAACAAAGTTGATATGGTAAAGGTAAATGGGAGAAATCTCATAAGCGAGATGAACAGGGAAGGTGATAATGGAGCCGAGGAATCGGAAAACTGTTTGTCCGTTGGGCTGCCGAGGTACAGTACCCCGGCGAAGAACCTCAGAGCAGCAGATGCGGCAGCATCTGAGTTAGAGGGTCTGACGGGTGAGGCACGTCAAAGACAACAAGATAGGGTTAACGAGTTAGTTCGGATCGCGAACAGACAGAACGAAGAGCTACTCAGAGCTAACCCGGAGAGAGCTGGAGCTTCCAAAATCGTCCATTCGGCGATGGGTAACCCGGAGAAATCCGTTGGAGCCGCATCGTCTCCTCATGGCAGTCCAAGGAGAGAAGAGGTAGTAACCTCGGCCAGACGGAACAAACAGATCGTCCCGTATGACCCGACTCGTGTAGGAAAAGAAAAAGAAGCGCGGAAAAATGATGATCGACGAAGTGTGAGCCGAGGTGGAGCTGGCGGAGGTAACCACGACCAAGGCAATGCCGGTCAAGGGAACATTGTCAACAGCAATGCCGGACAGTGAAACTCGGCAGGAGCAGGACAACCGCAGCAGCGAAATATACCAAGGCAAGAGCAAAGCGTCGGCCGAGGTATGCAACAGAACGGTGCGCCACAAGAGCCAAACCGATACAACGACGGTGATTCGGAGATGGTGAACGCGGGGTACCCAAGACCGGACTATCATGTGATAGGGTCAAGATTGGGAAGCAGGGATTTGATGTCGGATGATGCCAGGTTGAAACTGGATCGCCTGTATAGGTCAGAACAGATCGAATGTCAAGGTCCCCCGGGTCCAGCGTGCTTTGGACCCCGGATCATGAAGGAGCCACCGGTACCAAACTTCCAACTGCCCAGGGGCATGAAGACGTATGATGGCAGTACCAAGCCGGAGGATTGGCTGATAAACTATGCTACGGCTGTGAAAATTGCCACTGGCAACTTGAGATGGGCTGTACGATACGTACCCCAGATGCTAGAAGGTCCGGCCAGAGTATGGTTAAACAATTTACCACCCGGAAGCATCAACTGCTAGATAGATTTTTAAGAAATGTTTATCAGCAACTTCTCAAGTACATATCAGAGGCCGAATAGGCCACAGACCCTAGCAATGTGCAAGCAGAGACCTAATGAGACAGACCGTGAATTCTTGACCCGGTGGTGTACCGTAAGAAACTCGTGTGAGGGTGTCATAGAGTCACAGGCCATAGCATGGTTTGCGCAAGGGTGCAGGTATGGCAGCAAGCTGTGGATGAAGTTGCAAAGGAAAATGCCAATTACATTGGCAGAGATGATCCGGATTGCCGATTCGTATGCTTTGGGTGATCCGACTCAACCTAGGCTCGCGTCAAACGAGTCAAACGAGGAATACTATCAGAGGGATGGAGCCGGGTGATCTCGGAGGAATGACTACAGAGGAAAAAGAAGAGATGATAGGCCGGATCATCGCTACGGTTCGCAACAAGTTGCAGCTGTGAATCAAGATCAACCCGAAGAAGGGAGCAACCAGCGCCAGAAAACTGGAGGGCAATGGACTCCAAGAAACGATGGCAAGAAAACGTGGACGCCGGAGCAAAAGAAGCAGTGGCAAGAAAATAAAGACCGTCCGAGGTATATCTATGAGTCGATGTTGGACCAGCCGTGTAAGTTTCACACGCCAAATCCGAATAGCCCAGCTGGTCACACAACGAGGCAATGTGAGTGGATGCGTAAGATAGAACAAGGTGGTTCGGGGAATGCTCAGGCACCCCAGAATGATCAACCTCGGCAGGAGTTACCCCGGCAGCAATTGCTCTCCGGAGCAAACACGCAACAGCTAATGTTGCCTCCCCCTCCGCCGAGGTATGACAATAGTGAGAGAAGGGATGCAGTGCATCAGGTGGAAAATCAGCACCAGCCGGATCAGAGGTACCCCGGGAACAAGGGGAGGAATGAGTACAGAGAACATCAACCAGAGCTATTGTGTGTTCACGACTGAGGAAACAGATAGAAAGAGCTTGTAGCGCCGACATATGGAGGTCAATGCGGTAATGCCAGCAGTGACGAGGTACATGCCTTGGTCGGACCAAGAAACCACCTGGAACATCAAAGATCATCCCAAGCTTATGCCGAGTCCAGGTTCGTATGCGCTAGTGCTGGATCCGACATTCATTGGACCGAACATCATTGTGAGGTTCTCCAAGGTACTGATTGACAATGGCAGTAGCATTAACATAATGTATGCGGATACAATGTGCAAGTTGGGTATCTCGGAGAACATGCTCTAGGCTACAAGGACAACTTTCCATGGTATTGTACCAGGCATTTCTTGTGAGCCCATAGGCAAAGTCCGGGTTGACGTGCTATTCGGCACGAGAGATAATTGCCGAACTGAGAATCTGGAGTTTGAGGTGGTGAACTTGGAAAGTGCGTATCACGCGTTACTCGGAAGACCAGCATTGGACAAGTTCATGGCAAGCTGCCACATCATTTATCTGAAGATGAAGTTGCCCGGGCCAAATGGAGTGATTACCATTGCTGGAGATTTCCGACGTTCCATTGAGTGTGCCTCAGCCGGGTCTAACCTAGCCGAGTCACTCGTGATTGCGCAAGAGAAAAGAAAAATCCAAGAGGTGGCGGCATTAGCTCAGTTCGCGCAGCAGTATATGCCGGCGTTGAGTAACCCGCATGGTAGCGTTTCATTCCAAGCCGCAAAGGACACCAAGAAGGTTCCAGTTGATGACATGTTCCCGGAGCGCACCGTAACAATTGGTGTCGGGTTAACTGATAAATAGGAAAGCGAGCTCGTCAACTTCCTCCGTGAGAATCGGGACATTTTTGCTTGGTCCACACAGGATTTGCAAGGTGTTCCGAGGGAGTTGGTCGAGCACTCTTTGAACGTAAGACCCGGAGCAAGGCCGGTGAAGCAACCTCTCCGCCGCTTCGCCGAGGATAGGAGAAAGGTCATTGGAGACAAGATAGCTCGATTGCTAGCAGCAGGATTTATCACGGAAGTACTGTATCCGGATTGGCTCTCTAATCCGGTGCTAGTAGAAAAGAAGAAGGATGATCCGAACGTGGCAGTGGTTTGGCGTATGTGTATCGATTACACGAACCTGAATAAGGCATGTCCAAAAGATCCATTTCCACTGCCGAGGATAGATCAGGTCATAGACTCAACCGCGGGATGTGAACTGTTGTCATTCATCGATGCATATTCTGGTTTCCACCAGATACCTCTGAATCCGGATGATCAAATAAAGACCGCGTTTATCACCCCGTACGGGGCTTGTTGCTATCGCACTATGTCGTTTGGTTTACGTAATGCAGGTGCAACGTACCAAAGATGTATGCAAAAATGTTTGCACGACCAAATAGGTCAAAACGTACAAGTATACGTGGATGACGTGGTTATCAAGACCAAGGAAAGCAAAACGCTCCTTGACGACATCAGGCAGACATTCACGAACTTGAGAAGGTTCTGAATGAAGCTTAACCCGGAAAAATGTACCTTCGGTGTCCCGGCTGGAAAATTACTCGGATTTCTCGTCTCCAGCCGAGGTATCGAAGTTAATCCAACTAAGATTCGGGACATTGAACGAATGGAGCTGCCGAAGTGTCTTAACGATGTCCAGAAGTTCACTGGGTGCCTAGCATCATTGAGGCGGTTTGTATGTCGGTTGGGAGAAAAGGCATTGCCTCTCTACCAACTCATGAAAAAGTCGGATAAGTTCGTTTGGACGCCACAGGCCGATGAAGCCTTTGTCCACTTAAAAAAGATGTTAGCCACTGCACTAGTGTTAGCCTCTCCATTGTCAAAGGAGCCAATGTGTCTCTACATAGCCGCAACCAACCGAGTTGTAAGTGTAGTGATTGTAGTAGAGCGCAATGAAGAGGGTAAGTCGGTGCAGAGGCCAGTGTATTACTTGAGCGAGGTATTATTTGCCTCAAAACAGAACTACCCGCACTTTCAAAAGGTGGCATATGGTGTCTATATGGCGGCAAAGAAATTAAAGTATTACTTTGAGGAGCACCCCATCAAAGTGATATGTGAAGCGCCCATATCCGAGATAGTGGGTAATAAGGATGCGAGTGGCAGAGTTGCAAAATGGGCAATCGAGCTAGCTCCTTATGCGCCCCAATACGACAAAAGAGAAGCAATCAAGTCTCAGGCTGTGGCAGACTTTTTTGTGGATTGGGCCGAGGTACAATACGAACCACCGCCACCAGATCCGAACTACTGGAGGATGCACTTTGACGGGTCGAAAACCAAAACCGGATTAGGCGTCGGGGTTGTGCTTAACTCGCCAAAGAAGGACCAGCTAAAATACGTATTGCAGATCCATTTCGCGGCATCGAACAATGTCGCTGAGTACGAGGCTCTTGTGCATGGGCTCAAAGTGGCAAAAGAGATTGGCATACGTCGAATAATATGCTTTGGCGACTCGGATTTGGTGGTGCAGCAAGTGTCCGGAGTGTGGGACGCCCTGGATCCAAACATGGCATTGTACAAGTTTCATGTGCAGTAGATATCTGGTTACTTTGAGGGGTGTGAATTTCACCATGTACCCCGAGTGGAAAACGAGGCTGCCGACATGCTATCGAAGCTCGGATCAACCCGACAGGCAATTCCACCGGGTGTAGCATTGGAACACCTCAGAAAACCATCTATCAGGCCGTCCCCAGGAACCGACTCGATCTATGTCCCGGAAGATATAGAATCCGGAGCTGAGCCCATGGACATTGACACGGGAGGTAGTACGCGAGACCCGGGGACTGCATCAGCAAACCCGGGGACTGCCTCAGCAAACCCGGGGACTACCTCGCTTGACCCGGGGACTGCTCAGCGTGATCCGGCTGAAGTTATGCCAGTAGATCAGATGGAAATTGATGAGGATGTGTTCCCTGCACGAGCAATACCAGCTTGGGCACTGCCTATATTCCAATTCCTGAAAGATGGAACGTTACCCACCGAGGAGGTGTTAGCCAGGCAAACTCAGAGGAGAGCAAAAGCATACACAATTATCAATTCCGAGCTGTACAAACAAAGTGTAACCAATGTCCTCCAGCGATGCGTTGACCCGGAAGAAGGGCTTGACATCCTCCGAGATATACACCGAGGAGAATGCGGGCATCATGCTTCATCCAGAGCCTTGGTGGCAAAAGCATTCCGGCATGGGTTCTACTGGCCAAGTGCCTTAGAACAAGCAGAAGATCTGGTGAGAAAATGCAATGGTTGTCAAAGATATGCTACTAAGACACATATGCCAATGTCGGAACTCAAGACCATACCAATTACGTGGCCATTTTCCGTATGGTGCTTGGATATGGTTGGCCCGTTCAAACCAGCAAGGGGAAACATGACACACATTTTGGTCATGGTGGATAAGTTTACAAAATGGATTGAAGTGAAGCCTATAAGAAAATGTGATGGAGCTACGGCCGTAACATTTCTCAGAGACATTATCTTGAGATACGGTTATCCTCACAGTATCATAACTGACAATGGCACCAATTTTGTGGAAGGAGCATTTGCGCGCTTCTGCCGGGACAAGAAGATTCGACTCGACGTAGCCTCGGTAGCCCACCCCGCATCTAACGGACAAGTGGAAAGATCCAACGGATTAGTATTATTCGGGATAAAACCCCGGCTCATTGAGCCGCTGCAAAGATCAGCGGGGTGCTGGATAGAAGAACTACCAGCGGTACTGTGGAGTTTAAGAACAACTATGAATCGATCAACAGGTTATACGCCGTTTTTTCTAGTATATGGGGCAGAAGCTGTATTACCAGCCGACATAGAGCATGATTCGCCTAGGGTCACCCAATACACAGAAGCCGAAGTGCAAGAAGCCCGGCAAAATAATGTTGATCTGCTGGAAGAAGCGAGAGAACTTGCACTGTCCAGATCCGCCATATATCAGCAAAATCTCCGACGCTACCATAGCCGGAAAGTGTGCCCCCGAGTCTTTCAGGAAGGCGATCTGGTGCTCCGGTTGGTACAACGTACTACTGGCATGCATAAATTATCCCCCCCATGGGAAGGGCCATTCATTGTGAGCAAAGCATTGTACAATGATTCTAACTATCTTATAGATGCAAAGCCACAGGAAAAGAACAAGGCGGACAGGTCCGGAGAGGAATCTAAGCGACCGTGGAATGTAGCACTACTTCGTCCCTTCTACACTTAGCTAAGAAGTGTATGTATCCGAGTCGTCTCATATGTCGGTATGTATGTCGGCGATGAGCTTATCAATGAAATAGTAGCGCCTCGAGCAGTAACTCGGGGACTGCCTTAATAATTGTTGTTGTTGTCTCTTGTGCGTTAGCTGGAATAAGTCGTTCTACTTAACTCGGATTAGTAATGTGTGAGCACCAAAAACCCAACTCTTCGACTTGCTGCTGTCCAACAAGAATTGGCTTCATAGCAAGCAAGAGAACAAGTTTGGAATTGTGTAGCACATGAAAAGCGACTAAGGAAACGAATTTATTCGAGCTAACGTTTGTTTTTCGGACTAACCCTGTATTTATTTTCAAGTTATTATGCAGCTTTATTTTTTGAGCTAAGTCTAAAAGTTCCTTAGTATTGTTAAAACGGTTTTTGAAGCTCGGATTCGTAAGTCATAAAACCAAATCAAGGTAGACGCGATCCGAGCCAAAAGATTGGACGAACAAGAAAAAGAAACTCGGGGACTACGCCCAAGTTAACCCGGCATAAGAACTTAGTAGCAAAATATCACATATACACAGCATACAGTTGCACCCGGCATACCGGGGATCTAATAAATTTTCAAGTTTTTTGACCTAAGGAGCAGCAGGAGGAGGAAGTTCGGCGTCGTCTTCGCTGTCTTCAATATCTGAGGCGTCACCTTCTTCGTCCTCATCCTACCCGTCTTCAGCGTTCTCGTCTCCAGCGGATTCCAGGAAGCTCGGTCCTTCAACCCAGTCATGGATAGGAGAATATTCGACGAGGCTGTAGGCGCAAGCCTGGAGCCGAGCTACCCACTCCGGGTCATCAGTCCATCTGGATTCGGTGCGCCGGCGCGTAAGGAGGCTGAGGTCGATCTTCTCATACCATGTGAGTATGTGGTGAAGGATAGTATCAGCTGCGGCACGCCCAACGGACTCCCTCCAAAGGTCGAGCTGGGTCTCAATATCCGACAGCTTTTCAGCAAGAAGTGTGATTCTCTTCGGAGCGCTCTCACCGGGCCAGAACGTGTTGAAAACTCGGACTGAAACGTCGAGGAGATCCTTGCCGTAATTCTTGATGATTTCCACGCGAGATGACAGGTTGACCAATAGGTCCTCCATGTCTAAGGGAATTCTCTCACCGTCAGGAGCGACAGGAGTACCCCTCTCTCAGCGGAAATTGGCAACAGCAGCGCTCGCGATAGGAGTACCCTCTGGAAAGTGGCCTGGAAACAAGGCAAAGGAAGAAGCTGAAGAAAAGACATATGAAGTAACCTGGAGAAATATGTCGGATAAGGGAAAGGAACTCACGTGAAATGTGGATGTGAATCCGGGTCAACTCCTTGATGCAGTTATCGCGTCTCTTGCGAAGTTGCTCAAGCTCAGCGTTTGCCGATCCAAGCTAGATGTCGGATTCTTTGAGTAGATCCTGGTCCTTGGAGATCTGGAGAGTAAGGCGCTCGCGCTCTTCTGTGAAGTTATGGCCAACCTTTTGGAGCTCGGTTTGGTGCTGGGCCTTCATCTTCTCCATCTCAGCCTTGAGTCTGGCAATCTCGTTGTCCTTGGTCCGGAGGAGAGCAAGCTCATCATCTTTTTTCTTCAGCTCGGCTTGATGCTGCCCTGCTTGTTCGAGAAAATGCAGCATCATATCAGGCACGGGCACACTATCCTCAAGCGATGCTGAAATAGTATGTTGACCCGGCAGAGCCGAGGAATGAATGTTTGCTGAGCCAAGGAGAAAGGGAAATGGAAAACACTACAAGGTCGGATAAAAAGGACATACCCTTGATTTTCTCCAAGTTCTTCCGCATGATCTTGTTCTCAGCCTCCACCCCAGCTGCAGAAACCGAATGACGAGATTAGTTCGGCAGAAGAAGATGAAGAAAAATGGAGAAGCGCCAAGGGAGAAACTTACCCCTTTTTTCATTCTCCGCGATAAGTGCAATGTGCTTTGCACGTAGCATCTTGTGGGTATCCAGCAAGCGTTGGAATTCAGCACTCTAGCGATTGGTGGTCACCTAAAAAAAGTACAGAAGCTTAAATTAGCTTGATGCATATTCGAAGTGTACAAGATCCGGGCCAAGTGGAACTTAACCCGGCTCTAGGTGTGTGCATATTCGAAGTGTACAAGATCCGAGCCAAGTGGAACCTAACCCGGCTCTAGGTGTGTGCATATTCGAAGTGTACAAGATCCGGGCCAAGTGGAACTTAACCCGGCTCTAGGTGTGTGCATATTCGAAGTGTACAAGATCTGGGACAAGTGGAACTTAACCCGGCTCTAGGTGTGTGCATATTCGAAGTGTACAAGATCTAGGCCAAGTGGAACTTAACCCGGCTCTAGGTGTGTGCATATTCGAAGTGTACAAGATCCGGGCCAAGTGGAACTTAACCCGGCTCTAGGTGTGTGCCTAGCCGAAGTGTACAAGATCCGGGCCAAGTGGAACTTAACCCGGCTCTAGGTGTGTGCATATTCGAAGTGTACAAGATCCGGGCCAAGTGGAACTTAACCCGGCTCTAGGTGCGCGCATATTCGAAGTGTACAAGATCCGGGCCAAGTGGAACTTAACCCGGCTCTAGGTGTATGCATATTCGAAGATGCGACATTAGTTTTCTAATGAGCATCCGGCCGAGTAACAAGTTACTCCACCGGAGGCTCGGGGACTAATGGTTGTATCTACAGCATGTAAAGGAGAAGCAACATACCTCCATCATCCGCCCCACGAGGTTAATTTCCTTAGCGGCTGTATTCATTTGGGCAGAAAATTCTGCGGGGCCGAACTTTTCCGGGAGATCGTCGTTGTGGACGAACTCCGCCTTGTTCCAGTTCATGACGAACTCAATCAGGCTTGGAGGGTACCGCTCACCGGTGGGCATATGGGGTGCCACCAAGCCCTTTGCGTGCGCTTCTTTCCTCTCAACCAAGGCTAGGGTTGGGCTGGTATGCAGAACCATCTGCTGCGCATCAGTTGGCTCGGTAGGAGCATCCTTCGCTGCTGGAGTTTTCTTGGGAAGCATCGACGCTAGGGTTCGCTGCCCAGCCTCGACGAATGCAGACTTGGTAGCATCCGGAGCCTTTTTGCCCTTGGCTTGCTGGGAAGAAGTAACTACAGCGGATTTCCCCTTAGGACTTGCTGGAGTAGTTCCTCGCCGAGGTTGAGATGACTCGGACGAGGCGGAAGAACTTGGTGCTGGAGCTCTTATAGCTAGACATGGAGCGGTTGTTGATTTTCTTGGTGCCGGAACGGGTGCTGGTGCTGGTTCGGTCACTGGTACTGCAACTGCTGCTGGTGCTAGGGCCGGTGCTGGTGTCGAGGTAGTCTCGATGGCTGCTGGTTGCGGCGGTGCCAAAGTTGTGGATGCCGTCACCTCGGCTGAGCCGGTCTCTCCCGCTCCGAGGTTGCATTCCTCTCGGCGAGGCAGTGCAGAACTCGGAGCAGCCGCATAACCCTCTGGAATAGGGCTCAGCGGACGTGACTCGTCGTCACGAGGAGGAGAAGGGCCAGATCGGAGTGGTGAAGAGATGCTAGATCCGATCTGAGGGACCTCCACCGGAGCCCTGCAGAAGAGGATAATGTTAGAAGAGGGATTACAACGATGCAAGGAGAAGTGAGTTACGCAACAAAAAATGACTTACACATCCGAGGTTTGGGCCTCCTTGGGTTTTCGGGCCCTTCGTGCCGGGCCTTTGCCTGCCGGCTTGGAGGCAGTCTTGTCTCCGGCCTTCTTTCGCCTTTTTGTGGGCTGAGAAGGTTCGGAGGAGGAACTTGGTGTGGCTCCACGCCTCTTCTTCGATGCCACCGGAACCGGTTCGCCCGTAGCAAGCGGAGGATCCTCGTGGATATGCGCACCGGGGTTAGCTGATGCTAGAAAGGCAAAAGAAAGAGGGACAGCCTCAACAGGTTCAATCACGTCGACATCCGAGTCATCCTCATCATTGGGCCAGTATCTAAGAGAAGAGAATTTACCGCTAGGTCGTTTTGTAGCGTCGGTCATAGGGAGAAACATCTCCTGGTCCGGCTCCTCCTCATCCGGGATTTCTCGGTCCGGCGCCCACTTAAGGGTCGGATCCGTACCATCCTCAAAAATACAACAGAAACCGACATATATTTAATCTGAAGTAAGTTTGTCCCGCGAAGCTTACCGCGGGAGGGAGCCTATCACGACAGAAGTGCTCAATTCCCCACGTCCATTCAGCGGAGAAATCCTTGTGGGTGGTAAAGAGAGCCTTAACCCGGTGAAAAATCTCCGTGTTGCTCAGCTCGAAGGAGGAGGTTTGGTTGGGGTCGCGTCCGAAACTCATGTGGCACACCTTGTGGGTGCGCTTCTGGAGGGGAGAGATTCGGTTGCGCACGAATGTGATCATAGCATCCTCGTTGCGCAATCCGAGTTTCTTCAGTTCCACGAACCTCTTGTTAACCTGGTTGGCCAAGGCCGTGGGCTTCTTGGAGATCTCCTCCCAAAATTCCGGATCAGGTGGACCCAGAGTATAGGGGAGCAACCGAATCAAATCTTCAGTGCCCGTGTTCCGGATATAGAAGAAGGTCCGGGCCCATCCTTTGCAGGAGTCAAGCCCGATGACCCGGGGGAAAATGGAAGTCCTCCGGGGTGAGATGGACGCAGCTCCGAATTGGGTGAGCTGCTTATCCTTCGACTCAACTTGGATGTTGGGGATGACGTTACGACGAAGGCCGAAGAACCGGATCCATAGCTCCTTCGTGGGCCACAGTCCGGTGTAGCCCTTGATCGTAGAAGCAAAAGCAGAGAGAGGTGATAGTGTTGGCTGGAAGATGGTGCGGCTGCAGGTGGTAGGTGCTAAGCCAATCCCGGAAAAAGTCGCTCACCGTCAAGCCGAACCCCCGTTGAAAGTGGGACAAGAACACGACGAACTCACCCGGATTGGGTGAGGGGGGCAATTCGGCGGAGGGGAGACGAGCGACGACGCCGGCAGGGATGCGTCTGGTCCGGTAGATCCAGTCAAGGTCATCTTGACAGACCCATGATCAGGCCCACGCGCCACGATCCGCCGTAGCGGCGTCCTCCTCCATTTCTTGCTCGGCGACGACAAGCTCCTCCTCTGTCATCCCGTACTCGCTACCCTCGCTGGCGCTAGCGGCGGCGGGGGTCAGAGGCCTGGATTGGCGAGGACCCGTGGCGAGGGAGATGCGCAGCGGTGGCTGCGACGCAGAAGCACGGGGAAAAGTGCGGCGGCAGCGCTGCTGCTAGGAGCACTGGTGGCGGCGCGGTCGCGAGGAAGATGAAGAACAAGAGCAACGGACAGAGGGGCGCAGAAGAGGAAAAAATCCTAAGGGGTGCGCCCCTCCGCTACTTAACCACCCCCTAAGAGGATGAGTGGGATCGCGCCCTGCAAATGAGCCACATGGTGTGGCCGTGTATCACCTGCCACAGCCAATCAGTGAGGAGCCACACGGAGGGCCATAGGGCAGAGGCGATCCCATGACATGACGCACTAATGCAGTAAACGAGGAGGCAGGCGTGACGTGACCCTCGCACAGTGATAACTGACAATTACTGCGGCGGTTACTGTGCAGGCCCTTAAAATAAGACAACGTAATGATTAGCCTCCACATGGGTTGGCGTATGAAAGAAGGAAACAAGGCCCGGATAGAGCCATGGTAGCCCGGACAGCAGGTAAAAACTTAGAATGTGCAGAGGGAACGTAAATCCATGAGATCCGAGTCAAAGTGGTAACCCGGCCGACAAGTGAAAACTTGGAAGGCGCGAAGGGAATGTAAATCCACATAATCCGAGATAAAGAGCTAAATCGGAAATAACGTCCAAGGCGCGAACGTAAATGAACCTGATGTGGCCTTAGCGGCCAAGGCGGCTAAGACCGCACCAGCTTCGGGGACTAATGTTGGGGGGATAACCCTGGGTAGGGTCACTCCGGGGTATAGAGGCTGAGTTAGCCGAGGTTCGGCAAGGCCAAAGCGGATGCTGGCCGAGTCACCTCAAGGCAGGCCGGATCACGGAGTAACCCAGACCAGGGGGTCGCCTAACATTATGTCAGCCGACTTAAGGAGTAAGTCGGAAGTGCTTGTCTAACTTGTATGCAGGAACAGGTGTGGCCGGATCTACCATGATCCGGGTCCCGTTTAGCTTCTGGGAGAAGGAAGGAATCTCTCTGGTCAAAAACAAGGCCCAGTACGCACTGCATGAGCGAAGCAAGCAAGGGCAGGACCACCGGGTCATGGCCGACAAGGGTGACGACGCCCGTGTTGGCTGACGCGGGCGCCGCAGAGGCTCACGTAGCTAAAGCATGTGTGACGCGGGGGAAAAGCACCCCGGTCGAGTTACCACTTTGAGAGGAGGCAGGAATATGCCTCCACGTATGCCCTAGGCAGAGACCAAGCCGCCTCTATATAAGGGGGCTAGGGTTTCAGTAGAGGGGTTGGGGGGTTTTCTTCTATACCGATTTCGCTAAGGTTCTTGGGGTGAACTGTAGGTGAGAGTAAGAGAGCTTCTTCTTCCTCCTCTCGCTAATACAGCTCTAGGAGCACTTGTAAACTTGAAAGGAAAGCAATACAATCTTCTGTGTGGAGAACCACTCCACTATCCCTCCCTGGATTCCCCTAGCGTGTATTAGTACCCACCTTTAGCCTATCCATGGCATCTGTCGTGACACCACCATGACAGCAAAGGGCTACGAAATCCGGAAGCGGAAAACTGGTCTCCAAATCCGACCAATGTCACACGGACTCAGCCTGAAATGATATAAGGCCGCAGCGTGTTCCGGAATAGCATCACCATTCCGAAAGAGGGAAGACAACTACTCTAGAACCAGATCATCAGGACAGCATCACAGAGCTACACGTGATTGGCGCAACGTCGCTCCAGCCGCCGAGCAAGAAGCAATTGCTGCACTGTATCCGAGAAACCGTCCCCGACATGAGTTGAACGATCGTAGGGGAGAAGACAAAGAGAAACATCGGGAGGAGGACCTTCAAAGGATGCCACCTCCTAGACCTACAAACCGTCCGGCTAAGCCCCACCATGGTGGGAGTAATGGACGAAGGAACGACGGAAACCACGCCGAGTCAAGCCAGCAGGGGGCTCGTCACAATGAAAACCCTCCCCGGAACCAGAATAATGACGCTCCGGATAGAGGCCGACGATCAGCCGGAAAAAACCTAGCTGCTCCACCTTCTCCGCCAAGTAGCCATCACAACGGCTCCCAAGGAGGCCAAGGAGGGTGTCATGGTGGAGGAGGTGGTGGCAGAAGCCGAAGTCTGGCTCCAAGGCACCGCATCCATAGCCATCATTCGGGACGATCCTTATCCCCAAATGACGCAAGGCACATGATTAACTCCAATATAGAGGCGTGGCGCTACGAAAATGATGATATATACATGGGCCCAAAATGTTTCGTACCATGCATAAGAGCTACAAGATTCCCGGAAGGATTTGCTATCTCAAGACATATTCAAGCCTACGATGGCATAGCTCAGCATGATACTTGGCTACAGGATTTCTTCCAATCTTGCTGCATCGCCAAAGGCGGAAATAGCCTGGTCGCAACCCGATATCTCCCACTTGTGTTGCAGAAGACGGCACGATAATGGCTCAATGAACTTCCAGAGAACACCATCCATAACTGGTATGACATGCAAAGTGCATTCTTTCGGAATTTCGAAGGCACATACCGGAGGCCCTATACGGTCGGAGACCTACAGCGTTTGTCAACACCCGGATTTTTAATCCCAGATGCCCGTTATGCCATACCTCGCAATCCCGGGATTACCATTTTTGCGAGACATAACGGATTGGATATCATAGTACATCATCCATTACAAACCATACATAAGGTTTTACACAAATAAGGATCTCATGATCCAAGTCTTAATACAACAAGCAGCGGAAATAAAAGATAGCGTAGCAGTGGGGTCCATCTTCAGGGGCACAGGCAATGCTGACGAAGGCAGATAGTCCTAGTTATCATAGCCGTCCTGCTGACCATCATCTTGATAATCTCCTTCATAGTCTGGCCATGATAATAGCCAGGGACAAAAGCCATGAGTACTCTTTAAGTACTCGCAAACTACTACTAACAAGTAGTAACATCCTAAATTAAAATACTGAATCTAAATTAACTATCAAGTTAAGTTTGAAGCCTAAGCTAAGTTCAGAAGAGAAGAAAGATAAAATAAAATCTAGAATCACTTAAGTTGGGAAGCTATTTTCATTAACACAACCCTGTTGTGGTCAAGTCAAGGTTAATCATTCATTTCAAGTTATTTAGAAAACATCTGACAACGAAACCGTATGGCCATCCCAACTGTCCATAACCGCGGACGCGGCTATTCGAATAGTTTGACACTCTGCAGAGGTGGTACACTTTCACCACAAGATTTGATACATCTATCAGGGATAACCCTGAATCATCATACTTAGTATGCAGATAATCAAACATAACCTTCCCTTTACACACCCTAGTACAGGCACCTCTCCTATGAGCATGGCCTCCCAACCATGACCATCAGTCATCTTGGGCACTGCATAGGTGGACAACACTGAGAGGTAGCCTCAGCTCAAACCTCTCCCGTGAGGGAACTAATACTAATGCATATAAATTTCCAGCTAAGCCTTACCCAATTCAGGTAATGTGGTTGTACGGTAAAATTTGGAATGGTATCGCATCCGAATCCAACCATCAGTTTTATAAAAGGGGTTAAGGCTCATGCCTTATCATTTTCCACATCATAAACCAGTTGTGTTTCGTAACACATGTCAAAACATCTCAATAGAATGACTCATCATTCCAAGGTTTTCGTAACTCATTTTCACCAAGTATTCCCATCTAAAGTGACTCAAGTTTTTGATCTACTCTAAACTACTAAGTTAAGAGTGTTCACTAAGGTGGAAAGATGGGATCAATCTCATGCCATAGAATGATATCTAAAGGTTTCTAAGTAGGTCAAGTTTTATACTTTTTATGCTACCTTCAATTTTAAGTAGAGAACTTTGTATAATCTAAGGTGGGGTAAAACTTGTCCATGAGACTTGGGGCATTAATAGTGAAAAGGGGTGTGATTAAAGCATGCTTAAGGCATCTTTGCTAAACCATCTAGTTTATTCTAGCTTGCTAACCATAGCTTGCTAAGGTAAGTTTGCAAGGGTTAGCTTGTCCTGCTAATAGTGGCTTGCCTTGGTTGGTGCAGTGGTGGAAGGTGTCTTCTTCTTCTTCTTCCTGGTAGAACTCCTCCTCGAGAGTTTGGCCGGTGTTATCGTCTAGAAATACATAGGGAGTGCACAATCACCAAACAATACTTAACTAGGCTAAGTAGCATTCTAAAGCACACAATTGATGATCTATTATCATCATAAACATTACAAGTTTTAATTCAATAGTTTTAATCTTTTTATTTTAGAAAAGTAATTTCTACTCATTGAAATGTTAACTAAAATTTTAATATTCACCACCAAAATATGAGATCATGTGGACACATGTCCTCACCACATATTCCACAGGTGGGAATGAGATTTAAAGGTTGGATCAATATTACTTTAGTTTAAGTTTATTATTTAATGATTTAAAGTGACTAGAAATGCCTATATAGCATTATTTTGGTACGAGTCCAAAGTCACTGCATGTAAACCTTAATATTATTACATTTTTGGATAGATATGATGAAATGTGATTTTTGAGAGTTGGAATCAACTCAAAATCTGACTTGGTTGATTTTATAAAAATGTTTCAAGTTGCAAAAGCTTCTGTCTTCTTATTTCTATTAGGAGAAATCCATAACTCTAAATAAATTAAATCCAATGGGCTTGGATAGAGAATTTCAATACCTTTCAGACAAAATTGGTTTCATGCAATTTGGATTTGTCAAACTCATAGAATTGTATTTTGAAACACTAGACAGAAACTATCTAACTAAAAAGAAAAATCCTAATTTGAATCTACGGGCTTGCGTGGGAAAGGAAATGGGCCGGCCCAGTGGCGCTGTGCGGCACGGGCTCAGCTGACAGGGGGTCCCACTGGTCAGCGGCACTTAAAACGTGAAACGGTACGCGTGCTGTGGGACGTGCGATTAGAGGGCAGATCTACGGCTGAGGGTCGTCGTCGACGACGGACGGGTCGCCGGCGAGCTCGAACCCTAGCGGCTCGGTGGGGGTCTACTGGGGGCGTACCAGGGCTCTAGCGGGGTCGGCGATGCGGGCGAACAAAGTGGAAGATGATGGCGAGGCGAGGCATGGTCGCGGCGGAGCTTGGGGTGGCCGGAATCAACGGCACCCTTCTCCTCCAGAGGCGGCGGCTCCGGCTCCAATTCCGGCGAGCTGCTGCTCTACTTGCTCCAGCGAGAGGTGGGTGAGGTTCAGAGAGGTGAGGGGAGTGGAATGGTGTGAGTCTTTGGTGCTGGGGAGGGCTCCTTTTATAGGCTCGACGGTGAGACCGAGCGGGATGGGCGGTCGACGGTGGCAACATGGCTACGGCGAGCTAGCGGCATGGCTGGGGATGGCGATCGATGGGCGGTCCCCTGGCGGTGCTCTAGCGCTTCAATGCGGCCGTAGGGGCGGTGGTATGCGGTCGGGGTGAGGTGGCGCTCTGAGAGGCAGAGGCGGCGGTGTCCACGGCGAGCGGTGGCTGTGGGGCTTTGGGCGGCGAACGGGAGTGTCTGGGGTGTTCTCTAGGTCGAGGCGGAGCGGTGGGCGCGGGCTGGTGTCGAGTGATGGCTTGTGCACGCGGGGACAGGGTGCGCTCTGCGGGCGGCGTCGGCATGGTCTGGTGGCACTGGGCGCGGCTTCTCCTCGGTGGTCCACGGCTGCTCTTGGCTCGGGCAAGGGACAGAGAGGGGCGGTGCGGCGTTGGCTACCTCCTAGACATGGCGAGGGAAGGGGGAGTGGTCTGCTGTGACGGTTGCAAGGTTGGCCGGCCAGGGTGGTGCTCAGCATGGGTGTGCAGTGCGACTAGGGGGTAGAGAAGAGTCTGGTTTGGTCTGGTCTGGCTTGAGGGGGGACAAGATGATCAAAGCACTACAGAATTGCTAGACAAAATCAGCCCAAAACAGTAATAGTTAGGCCTTAATGATCTTGCTAACAAGGTGTTTGACAAAATGGCTGCAAGAGAAAAAGTTTTGAATTTTGAGTTCAAAAATTTTGGGTGATCTCCACTAGTGCTAGGTAGTCTCTGGTTGCAAGGGTTTTGAAAATGGAGCTCAAATACATGGTTTTTGAAATAGGGGTGATCTATGCATATGCATTAGATTCAATTTTGAACTGTCATTTAAAATAGTTTCCAGAATGTTTTTAGAAGATATAAAGGTGGGCCTTGGTACCTCATTATGTGTACTAGCAAGGGGTGTAAAGATCCAAAATTGTTTCTGTTAAGAATTGAGTACTAGGAATAGCCAAAGTAGACATGGGAGTTAATTTTGGCAAAATGACCATTTCTCCATTTTAAATCTTTTTGATTTTATTTTCTTTAGAAAAAGTTTAGGAATGATGTAGATGATGTTTAAATCACCTAAGAAACATTTTACAAGCATGGGATCACTTAATCATGGCAATTCAAAACAACTCCTATTTTAAAGGCACACAATATGAATGCTTTCATTTTAAAAATGGAGAAGTTTTTGTTAACCCTATTTTTGGATGATTGGATCTTTGATAGACTTGGATTAAAGTTTTGGGATGTTACAGCGTTGCACCTAAAAAGCCGGAGAAACTTGCCGAGATTATCTCGGATGATGGATCGACACCAAGAACTCCTGTGAGGGAATAAATGACCAAACTGCGATTGAAGCTTTCATTGCAGGTCTCCCAATTGGTTTACTATGTCATCGCTTGAAGTGTGACAAAGTCACTGATTTGGGAGAGATGGTAGAAATAGCGAGCAAGTATGCAGATGCTAACGATGACGCAGAGGGATTACTCAACGTCCTGGTTGTGCCACAGTCGGCAAAACAACCAAAGCAACAAGCTCAGAAGCGCAAGAATACCTCAGAAGAAAAACCCAACGCGAAAACGGCAGTAGTCACTGCTACTTTCGGGTCTAGAGGACGAGGAGGAGATGGCGGAGCCTGGCAAAACCTACTCTTAGGCCGACATTGCCAATAACCCATGTGTGCATCACCTAGACGCCAATGGGGGATCGTCCCACACAAACACCGAGTGTCGTTTCAATGACGACATTAAGAGAGATGATACCACTGGCTACAAAGCTAAGTGGAAGAAGGGAAAGAAGAATCCTGAAAAGGATAAAGAGACCAAGGAAGGTTCTGACATGGAGGAAGTTGATGCTTCAAATCCCAAGCCGGAAGGGAAGAAAAAATTTCCGACCAACAAAGACACGTATGTCACCTTCCTTGGATCTCAACCAGCAAAAGTCAAAAGGCAGTGCTACATGAGCTTAATGCAACAGTTCCGGTTGTCCCTCAATTCTTGGACTGGTCGGAAGTGGCAATCACCTTTGACCGTGCTGATCATCCGCCTAAGTTACACAGGCGAGGAAAATACGCCTTAATCGTCAATCCACTTATTGACGGTTATGGTTTCTCCAAGACTCTCATGGACGGTGGTAGTAGCATTAATATCCTATACGTCAAAACTCTACGTCGGATGAAGATCTCGGAGACCCAGCTGAACCACAGCTCTATGATCTTTCACGGGGTTGTCCCAGGAAGACAAGCAAATTCCCTGGGAGAAATCACTTTGGATGTTATCTTTGGAACTCCAAAGAACTATCGGACGGAGGCGCTTTCTTTCAAAGTCGTTCCGTTCAAGAGCGCGTACCACGCTATATTCGGACGTCTGGCTTACTTGGATTTTATGGCTCGTCCCTGTTACATTTACAATATGATGAAAATTCCAGGTCCCAACGGCGTGATCACCATCAGGGGAGACCCGAAGAAAGCGCGAGAGTGCGAGGATGGAAATGTCGCCTTTGCTGAAGCCGTGCTGCATGCCCAGGAGTACCAGGAGATCAAGAAGAGCATAGATCCGTCTGAGATGCCCGCAACAAAGAAGGAGGTGACAAAGCCGAATCTGGAGTTCAAGGCATCAGAAGAGATGAAGAAGATGCCGTTGAAGGATGATGACCCCTCCAAGGTGACCTAGATAGGCATAGGCCTAGATAGCGCATAAGAAAGCGCGCTCGTCAAGTTTCTCAAAGAAAATCAAGATATCTTTGCATGGCAACCATCTGACATGACCGGAGTACCTAGGGAACTTGTCGAGCACTCTTTAAATGTAAACCCGAACGCTAAACACGTCAAACAGTCCTTACGACGTTTCGGCGATGAAAAGCGTAAGGCAATAGCTAAGGAACTAGCACGGCTCGAGTTAGCCGGATTCATAGAAGAGGTCATCCACACTGAATGGTCGGCCAATCCTGTAATGGTCCCTAAAAAGGACACCACTGATTTAAGGATGTGTGTTGATTATACTGCCTTGAACAAGGCTTGTCCCAAATATCCGTTCGCTTTGCCTAGGATTGATCAAGTTATCGATTCTACGGCAGGCTCGGAACTCCTCTGTTTTCTCGAGCATATTCCGGTTATCACCAAATCCGGATGAAGGAATCTGACAAAGTCAAAACTTCATTCATAACCCTCTTCGAAACCTTTTGTTTTGTTACAATGCCCTTTGGGCTAAAGAACGTAGGAGCTACGTACCAGCACACAATGCAGCGTTGCCTCCATGATCAAATCGGATGCAATGTACATGCATATGTGGACGATATTGCGGTGATGTCCAAAAAGAAGGAAATGTTGATTTCCGACTTGGAGGAAACGTTCGCCAATCTACGAAAATACAACATAATGCTTAATCCGAAGAAATGTTTCTTTGGAATCCCAGTCGGAAATTGTTAGGTTTCATCATGTCTCAAAGAGGCATAGAGGTGAACCGAGACAAAATCAAGGCTATACTTAATATTTCCAGGCCAACTCGCCTGAAGGACGTACAAAGACTAACTGGTTGCATCGCTGCAGTCAGTCGGTTTGTAAGCCGGCTCGGTGAAAGAGCCGCACCATTATACAAACTCCTGAAAAGACCAAGGATTTTGTGTGGACCAACGAAGCTGAAGCTGCACTACACGACCTAAAGAAAGTACTCTCATCTGCTCCTATCCTTGTTGCGCCGGAACCACAGGAACCGCTGTTGCTCTATCTAGCTGCGAAAAACAAAGTCGTCAGTATTGTCATGGTAGTGGAGAGACCGGAGGAAAATCAGGAACACTTGGTGCAGCGTCCGACTTACTTTGTCAGCAAGGTCTTGACAGAATCAAAATAGCGGTATCCGCACTATCAAAAGCTAGCTTATGGTGTGTTCTTGGCATCTCGTAAGCTACAACACTATTTTCAGGAGCATCCAATTACCGTGGTGAGAACAACTCCCATGAGAGATATAATCAACAATAGTGATGCCACAGGACGCGTCGCCAAATGGGGCATAGAGCTCTCAGCTTTTGATATTGAGTACAAACCTCGGACAGCAATCAAATCCCAAATCCTTGCCGACTTTGTTGGTGATTGGACAGAGACGAAGGAGAATAAGACCCTCCCTGAGTCGGAGTATTGGACTCTATATTTTGATGGGTATAAGGCTCGCGGGGGCTCGGGGGCTGGCGTGGTGCTCAAATCACCCCAAGGAGATAAACTTTTATACGTGTTGCATATCCACTTCATAGCAGCAAATAGTATTGCCGAGTATGAAGCACTGCTGCACAGAATCCGGGTTGCTAAGGATATTGGCATCCGACGTTTGATGTGTTACGGAGATTCGGATCTTGTTGCTCAGCATGTGTCGGATATTTGTAATGCAAATAAACACATGGCAGCATATAAAGCTATCGTGGATGATTTATCTAAATCATTCAAAGGGTTTGAGGTTCAACACATCCCTCGAGCAGAAAACGAGGAAGCAGATGCACTATCTCGAATAGGTTCTGCATGGAAAGAGGTCCCGGATGGCGCTTTTTTAGAGCACCTCAAAGTTCCCTCAATAAAGGGAGTGGACGAGGAATATCCAACCAAATCCGATTCACCTCTAATAGCAGTTCTGGCTGTCATTCCTAGCTGGACTCAACCCTACCTCAATTATTTGGTAGATGGCAAATTACCCGAAGACGAAGTTCTGAGCCGGCAGATAATCCGACGAGCAAAAGCCTATACTATGGTTAGTGGTGAGCTCTACAAGCGGAGTGTATCTGGGGTCTTTTAGCGCTGCGTATCTCCGGAAGGAGTGGAAATCTTAAGAGAAATCCACGAAGGCGAGTGTGGTCACCATGTTGCAGCCAAATCTTTAGTGACAAAAGCTTTCCAACACGGTTTTTTCTGGCTTATAGCCAAGGCAGATGCCGAACGGATGGTCAAGACGTGCAAAGGCTGTCAAAAGTACGCCAAACAAGCTCACGTTATGGCTGATCAGCTGCGAACAATACCTACAACATGGCCTTTCGTGATCTGGGGGCTTGATATGGTAGGACCGTTCAAACAGGCTCCAAGTGGAGTACTCACCTCTTAGTGATGGTGGATAAATTCACAAAATGGATTGAGGCTAAACCCGTCACTAGTTGTGATGGAGCAACAGCCAAAAGATTTGTCGAGGATGTTATAATCCGGTATGGTTATCCGCATAGTATTATCATGGACAACAGGAGTAATTTCTCTATGGGAGAACTTGCTGAGTTCTGCAATGAACAAAATATCCGGCTTGACATTGTGATACGTTCAAAACGTATCTACTTTCCCGAACACTTTTGTTATTGTTTCACCTCTAAACTTGTGTGATTTGGATGCAACTAATGCGGACTGGCGCTGTTTTCAGCAGAATTGCATTGGTGTCTACTTTTTGTGCAGAAAATCAACTATCAGGAAAAATCCCAGAAAATATGCCAAAAATCCTATTTCACCAGAAGACTCCCGGAGCCAGAATACGAGACGGAGGGGGGCTAGGCCCAGGCCACACCACCTGGCCGCGCGGGCAAGCTCGGGTCATGCCAGGGGGTGGTCTGGCCGCCCCAGACTCCCCCTCAGTCTCCCTCTTCTCCTATAAGTTGCCTTCTGACCTAAAAACTCAGGGGGGTTCGACATTTTTCTAGAAGGAGTTCTGCTCCACCGCCACCACCAGATTCCACGAAACAGCACCAGAAACTCCGTTCTGGTACCCTGCCGGGATGGGGAATTGGAGGAGATCATCGCCATCATCATCACCATCGCTTCTCCATCGACCATCCATGTTTCCCCCATATATGAGTGAGTAATCCCCCACTGTAGGCTATAGGGATGGTAGGGATTGGATGAGATCGTTCATGTAATGGCATCAGATTGTTAGGGCATGGTGCCTAGTATCTTTTATTAGTGCTTTATGACTTTGTTGCGACTTGTTGTGCTTAATGCTTGTCACTAGGGCCCGAGTGCCATGATTTTTGATCTGAACATGTTATTGATTCATTATGATAGTATTGTTTATGGTCTGATCTGCAAGTTGTATACACACGTTGTTGTCCGGAACCAATGGCCCCGAAGTGACAGAAATCGAGATAACCGGAGGGAATGGCTTTGATGTGAGGATCACATGTGTTCACGGAGTGTTAATTCTTTGCTTCGGTGCTCTATTAAAAGGAGCACCTTAATTGTTAGTAGTTCCCTTGAGGCCCCGCTGCAAACGGGCTGGCAGGACAAAAGATGTTGTGCAAGTTCTCATTGCGAGCACGTATGACTATATATGGAACACATGCGTAGGATTATCTAGTACTTGGATGCTTTATCTTATTTATCTGCAATTGCCCTATGTTCTGATTGCTATGTGAATTTTCTTGTCCATGCAACGCCCGTCCATCCATCCCTGTGCCTACCGCACTCGAATCCTACTGTTTACTGCTATTGTTACTGCTATCTTTACTTTACTACTGCTGCTACTTTACTATTTCTACTACAAAATTGTTGCTACTGATAAACTGTTGTGAGCAAGATTCTTTCCAGGTGCAGCTGAATTGGCAACTCAGTTGTTAAGGCTTATAAATATTCTTTGGCTCCCCTTGTGTCGAATCAATAAATTGGGTTTCACTTCCCTCGAAAATACTACGATACACCCCCTATACTTGTGGGTCATCAAGACTATTTTCTGGCGCCGTTGCCGGGGAGCATAGCTTTATTTATTAAGTTCACTTGGATTTTCTATTGTTTGCTGCTATCCATCCATCATGGGTAAGTCTCTTGATGGCAAGGTTCCTATTTTACCATCCACTACAAGAAGAGGTATGGTTCTGAACACCTCTGCTGCTCTAGATTCACCATCTGTTATAAGTAAGCTCATTACATGTAACACCCTCAAATCGGCCCTATGCAAGTTTTAGCGCTTTTCACCAAACCCGCATAGAAACGATTCAAGGACGCCCACCAGGCACTTTCGTGCGGGTGGAAAACAAAGTAATACCATTACACAACAGTCCTCGATGGGACCCACAGAACAGATATATATACAACAGCGACTCAGCGAGTCAAGAATACAGATATACAATACAAAGATCCAAATCACCTTGAAACGATAGAGCGTCCGTCTATGGACAAGATGCAAATGGGGCTAAGAGCCCTGAAGAATAACCAATGGCGTCCATAACCCTGCCCAGGCGAAGCCGGAAGGGTAACCCTGGTAACGACGTCGATCTCAAACCTGCTAAAACAAAAGGGGTGCCGACAAAGGGCAAAGGAAAAAGAGGAGCGTCAGTACTGAGGCCAGTACACGGCGAGGCTAGAATTCGGTGGCTCTCGCCTACATAGATATGGTGGGCTAAAGCGGCAGCGCAGCGGCACTAAACAACCTATAGAGACTCGAGACAACTGGCGGTTATCAGATAGGGGTAAGAAAGACCTATTTGGATCCAACCTGAAGCTAACACCAAACAAACCCATCCTGGTATTTCCCCCTCGAGACCAAACGAGGAAGTCGGACCAAGGAACTCACATAGTTGGCAATTTTAATCATTCAGTTATAGTTGCAGCAATTACTAATCAGATATAGATAGCATGAGTCATCCTGAAGCATAGGTAGTGGCAATTTTAATTACCATTCCGTTGTAGTTGGAACATTTACTAGTCAGATATAATTGTCCTGAGGAATCCCAAAACCCAGCATTTGTTGGCACTTTTATAACATTCTATTGGAGTTGCAATACTTACTAGGTAGATATAACAAAACAACCTAGATCCAGCAGTTGTTGGCATTTTTAATATCCATTCCGTTATAGTTGAATCTGATTACTAGTCATATATTAAGTCAAGTTTATAGCACTACGTTAGTTATGCTTGTCTATGATCGATATACTATGCTCCAAGTCGTCCATAACCGCGGACACGGCTTTCAGAAAGTTTTACCCTGCAGGGGTGCACAAATAGCAACACACACTCGATCAACCTCGGAAAAACCAACTCAAAACCCAACGAGGCATTCACGACAAAGCGATCACAGGATTCATAAAATATTTCAGGGGGCCACCCCACTAAGCTACCCGCAACAAAGTTGGCCGGCTCCAGAACGGACCCAGGGTTTGCGTCAATGGCTGTAAACGACTGGGAACCCGAAAGTGTGACTGGGCTTGTCGATACCGCGAAAACACTCCGCACCCAAAACAGTACAGGTGCTCCACGCACAATCTTAAATAAAGCAGTAAAGCATGACATAAGTACAGAATAGTAATAAAGCCCCAAACTACTTGTGGCCCCAAGAAATAGAAATGAATCAAGCTCTGGCTCAGGGGGGTCCATCAGGCCTCCCGGATGTGGATAGTGCGAAAAATCAAGGAACAGGTATCAAGTACTCGGGTCCTACGGGAAACAAGTGAGCATGGAAGAACCAAATAACATCTATTGCCCACCGATGCCTCTGCATTAGTTATATCTAGCATTTTAATAGTTGTATTTAAAGTCATGATCATCTCCACCATAAACATCTGCCAGCATTCCAACAACTATGGTAATCGACAACACGAGATCGCACGTGAGCAAGCAACTACGACTCGCAAGGCCAGCTATCTACCAAACAACAGGTATTAGGAGGTGTCCATGGCAATATAGAGGCTGCACGGGATATAACTGGTGCACGGAAACTAAAGCATCGCGACACGGATAGCAATAGATCAACAGGAGGAAATAAAGACTATAAATGCAAAATAGGTAGAAGGGGGACAGATGCTCGCCTGGGAAACATGCCGAAGGATCATATCCGGAGAACTTGTCGATACTCGCATCAACTCATCGGCCTAATCCGCGAAGAAGCAAACGCTAGAAGAAACACCGGATACAATATTTAATACTACGGCAGAAGATCCGGCATGATTATGATATGATGCAGATGCGGTGCAATTAGGCAATATTAAGCGGAACCAGGATCCCGACAATTAATTACATGGTTCAAGTTATTTATCTACCCCGCAAATTAAATGTTGGATTAACAAGGCGAAGCAGGGCATCGGTTCGCTACACCAATTTAAATGGAGTCCGGAATAAGACAAAGATATCCCGCATATAGACTCCATATTTAATTAAGAGGTGAATCGGCATAATGCCCCCAACCCACAGTCAAATATGCATGCCTGAACAATTTAATATGCGACAGTTGGTAATGTCATATTATAAAAATAGGGGCTTAGGGGCACACATCTGGATTCGGAAGATCTTGGGTTCCGGGGGTCCGGGGTCCAGGTCTCAGGGTTGGCGGGAACAGCGAGGTTCGGATACAAGATGGAGAACTTGGGTTCCAAGCGATCGATCTTGTCGTCGATGGCGAACTTGAAAGGATCGGGTACCGGTGGCCTTCGGGTCCGTGTAGACGGACATGGCGTCCGGGATGAAGCACTTGGTGTTCCGGTCCTCGGGCATCGGATCCGTGGATCTCCGGTTTCGGGAAGAAGAGCTCAATGTTCACTTCAAAGGTCTTGTCGATGGTCCATCGGGTGCCACCGGGTTCGCTCTTCGGGTCCAGGAAGAAGATCTTGTTGATCCCCGGGGTGTGGTTTCGGTGGCTCTTCAGAAGACCTTGGCAGCGACACGATGTCTTGGTAGGGTTGCGAATCGCCTCGGTGCATCGTCCGGGTACATCTTCATGTGTCGTCCTTGGTGCTTTGAATCTCTCGCATACTCGGTACCGGGGAAGATCTTGGTGTCACGGAGCCAAACCCTGCAAGCCAACTTGGGGAAACGAAATTTCTGTGGTTTTCTGCCAGAACACGGGTCGTAAGGCGAAAAACACGCCCTTACAGACATATGACCGAATAGCCACCGATCGTGCTACAACCTGGTCGTGCGATGGAAACAGGAAGCAGCAGCGCATGCTGGTACCGATGTTGACGGCGAACGCAAGGCGCCAGGGCGATGTAGGGGACGAGGCCGGGGGAAGCGGACGGAGGTGCCACGTCACGGAAACTTGGGCCCGAGGCGATGTGGATAACATCCGGGAGCGTACAGGTCTAGGCGACGAGGAGTCAATGCGGAAAGCAGCAGGCGGTGCTGGGAGCAGCGGGCGACGCGGGCGGACGGAGATGGTGTCCTAGATCGATGAGGAGCGTGTCAGGGGAAGGCCCGCAGGCCAGGAGGAGCTCGGGCCGGTGGCGACGACTAGGCCGACGGTGGCAGAGAACTTGGGGGGGAATGGGGCCGCGCCGGCCAGCGGCGGACTCGCTACAGGGACGCCGAACGGCTCTGGTGGCGACGGCGCTTGGGATCCGGAGAGGAGGAGGCGGGGTCTACTGACGAAGGGCGGCGCGGTAGAGGGAGTCAGCGAGCTCCCAGAAGGAGAGGGCGAGGGCGACCACGTGACGAGGGCGACGACGACAAGGTCGAGGAAGCCCCGGGCCTTGGCGGCGGCCATGGGGAGGGCTTGAGCGGGGTGAGGAGCACCGAGGCCGAAGGCGGCGACGGCGGGGTTCTGCGGGGAGAAGGCAACCGAGCAGGGTAGGTGGGGGGAGCGACACGAGCAGGACAACTCCGAGTGGGGGGAGGCGCGCGATGCGAGTTGGTGGGCCAGGGAAAGACCTGGTCGGGGAGGGACGCGGTCACACCGCATTGATCGCGTGGATGGGAATGAGGTGGGGCCGGGTATGACGAGGTGGGGGACCCGAGGTGGTCGGGGAGGCCAGGGAGTGCGGGGCCAGGTGTGGCCCGGGCCAGGCTGGCGGCGTGCATGTGGTGTGTGGCTGGGGTGAGGTGGAGGGAAAAGGGAGGGAGTTGGTGAGGTGGCGCGTTGCTATAGGGCGGGGTGAGGTGGAGGGGGGCTGGGTAGGATTAGGGGTAGGGTATTTGGTAGAAAAGGGTTTGGGTGGTTCTGGTTTTTCTACTGGGGGTGGCCGGCTGGGTCGGATCGGCCCGGTTCGGCTGCCCCCTAAAAATAAAATAAAATTTTATTTGTTTAAAATGGGGCGTTTGAAAACTGTTTGTAGATGAAACAAAATATTCCAGAGACCCGGGTTTTAATTTGAATAAAGACGGGAATATTTAGAAAACAAAACTAGGCGTTTCGAAAATAGTTTAGACAAAAAACCATGCATGATGATGACGATGCTCAAATGCAATGTGGCATGATGACATGAGCATGCGGTCATGATGATGCAATGCACAAAAACACAGCGATTTTCTAGTACTGGTTTTAGCGGGATGCCACAATTCGACACCACTAACAAGGGATCTCGCCCTCGAGATCCGCCTCATGGTACCGGAAGGAAGGTCGGCGATCTGAATCTTCTCGCTTCGTGTAGATCCTCGCGACACCACTAACAAGAGGTCGTTGTCCGTGGTCGTCAAGAGAACACTCCGGGAACAAAGGGCGAAGGTAGTATATCAACAAATAAAGCCACCTCTAGCTTCCCTGGACGGAGTAAAATTGCTGGATCCACCGATTCAATGTACAAGAGCGAATGATAAGAGTAGTCGGATGGTGATCAGTCCATCGCGCACCCAAACCATTACTCTGCACACGAATAGGAGAATTATGCAACCAACTCTCGGAATTAGACTGAAGATCTCGACAAACGAGGTTCGGAACAAAGGAGTGATGCAGGCTCTGCATCGGATCTGGTGTAGCTGATGTCGTCGTGTCGGAAAAACACCGAAAGGCACAACAAGGAATAGAGAGAAGTCCAATAGATGAAGGATTCCTCGGATAGCATGACGACCGGATGTAAAAGCACCGTTACCAAAGGAGGAAGCGAAACCCTGAAGGTGCGACGAAAAACCCAACCACGAGAAATCCTGGACTAGAAGAAGGGAAGAGAACAGATCCAAAACACGCAGAGGTAAGAGGAGAACAGCAGAGGGGTAAGGAGTAAAAGCAGACCTAATCAGATCTATCCAACCATTTTTGCAAAATAGTTTGACACTCTAGATCGTCCGTTAGCTAGGTTATCCTATAGGCTGGACTTGTGGGGTATCGCAACTGCTAAGCTCTGATACCACTCTGTAACACCCTCAAATCGGCCCTATGCAAGTTTTAGCGCTTTCCGCCAAACCCGCATAGAAACGATTCAAGGACGCCCACCAGGCACTTTCGTGCGGGTGGAAAACGAAGTAATACCATTACACAACAGTCCTCGATGGGACCCACGGAACAGATATATATACAACAGCGACTCAGCGAGTCAAGAATACAGATATACAATACAACGATCCAAATCACCTTGAAACGATAGAGCGTCCATCTACAGACAAGATGCTGTTGGGTCCGCAGCATAGAAAACAAAAAAATTCCTACGGTGTGAACTACACGCCAAGATCTATCTACTAGGTACAAAGCAACGGGTGGACATACATCCAACGAGAACTTATCCTCATAGACAACAAGCTTTGTTAACGAGTAGGAACTCGTGGTTGATGTAGTCGTACACTTGCCGATCTCAAGATCGTGAGGAAGTTCGAGCGCCGCAACTCAGCAGCGCATCCGCACTCGCACACACCTTCAAGCCACCGGACAACCTCCACCTCCTCGCTCCAGCGATCCAGCGGAAGCAGCAACTCCTTCCAGATGAAATGCCACCAGGAACATGTACCCGCTAATCCGAGACCATGGGGGAATAATTCTAGAGGGGCAGAGAGATCCTTCACAAGGAGGTGTGTGGATGAAGGAGGGAATGGGTGGCCTTTTATAGGAGGAGGGGTGCCCCCTCTCTCCATGGCCGGCGCATGGGGGGTGACCCCTCACCTCCCCCATTCATGTGGTGGTAACCCCTCCACATTAAAATGCCACTTCACATTCCCTTTTAAAGTCTCCACTTTAAATGCATTAAATTTCTCCAAATTTAATGCTCTCTCATTTAATAAAACTCTTTTTATTAAATTTATTAAGAATTTTGTTAATTACTTTAATTAACAAACATTCACATATAGCCCCTTGCAATATTTCAATATCACATGCAGAACCACCTTCTGCAATTTCACCCGAAACAATTTCCGGTTTCTATTGAAACAATTCCTGAGCTTTGCAATTCTTTCGTCTGAAACATATGTGCTCCAAAATGGTGTCCGGTAACTCTTAAGTGTGCCACCCTACGGTTCGCGAATAATGCAGACATGATCGAGACCCTTCTCCGATCAATAATCAGCAGCGGGACCTGGAGATCCGTACTGACTCCTACACATTCAAGCAAGCAACTACGACTCGCAAGGCCAGCTATCTACCAAACAACAGGTATTAGGAGGTGTCCATGGCAATATAGAGGCTGCACGGGATATAACTGGTGCACGGAAACTAAAGCATCGCGACACGGATAGCAATAGATCAACAGGAGGAATAAAGACTATAAATGCAAAATAGGTAGAAGGGGGAGAGATGCTCGCCTGGGAAACATGTCGAAGGATCATATCCGGAGAACTTGTCGATACTCGCATCAACTCATCGGCCTAATCCGCGAAGAAGCAAACGCTAGAAGAAACACCGAATACAATATTTAATACTACGACAGAAGATCCGGCATGATTATGATATGATGCAGATGCGGTGCAATTAGGCAATATTAAGCGGAACCGGGATCCCGACAATTAATTACACGGTTCAAGTTATTTATCTACCCCGCAAATTAAATGTTGGATTGACAAGGCGAAGCAGGGCATCGGTTCGCTACACCAATTTAAATGGAGTCCAGAATAAGACAAAGATATCCCGCATATAGACTCCATATTTAATTAAGAGGTGAATCGGCATAATGCCCCCAACCCACAGTCAAGTATGCATGCATGAACAATTTAATATGCGACAGTTGGTAATGTCATATTATAAAAATAGGGGCTTAGGGGCACACATCTGGATTCGGAAGATCTTGGGTTCCGGGGGTCCGGGTCTCAGGGTTGGCGGGAACGGCGAGGTTCGGATACAAGATGGAGAACTTGGGTTCCAAGCGGTCGATCTTTCCGTCGAAGGCGAACTTGAAAGGATCAGGTACCGGGTGCCACCGGGTTCGCTCTTCGGGTCCAGGAAGAAGATCTTGTTGATCCTCGGGGTGTGGTTTCGGTGGCTCTTCAGAAGACCTTGGCAGCGACACGATGTCTTGGTGGGGTTGCGGATCGCCTCGGTGCATCGTCCGGGTACATCTTCACGTGTCGTCCTTGTTGGGTCTGCAGCATAGAAAACAAAAAATTTCCTACGGTGTGAACTACACGCCAAGATCTATCTACTAGGTACAAAGCAATGGGTGGACATACATCCAACGAGAACTTACCCTCGTAGACAACGAGCTTTGTTAACGAGTAGGAACTCATGGTTGATGTAGTCGTACACTTGCCGATCTCAAGATCATGATGAAGTCCAGCAGGTCCGGCTCTAGCACGTCCATTAGATCCAGCTCCAGCACCACCAAGTCCAGCACCGCAAAGCAGCGGTGCATCCGTGATCGCACACACGTCCGGTACCCCGACAACCTCCATCCCTCGCTCTAGCAAAGCAGAGGAAGCAACAACTCCTTTCCAGATAAAGCCACCGGGAACATGTATCTCGCTAATCCGAGACCATGGGGAAATAATACTAGAGGGGGAGAGAGATCCTTCACAAGGAGGTGTGAGTGAGAAGTGAGGAGGGGGTGGCCTTTTATAGGAGGAGGGGGGTGCCCCTCCTTCATGGCCGGCGCATGGAGGGGGTGACCCTTCACCTCCTCCATTCATGTGGTGGTAACCCCTCCACATTAAAATGCCTCTTCACATTCTCTTTTAAAGTCTCCACTTTAAATGCATTAAATTTCTCCAAATTTAATGCTCTCTCATTTAATAAAACTCTTTTATTATTTTTATTCAGAATTTTATTAATTACTTTAATTAACAAACATTCACATAAAACCCCCTGCAACATTTCAATATTACATGCAGAACCAATTTCAGCAATTTCACCCGAAACAGTTTCGGTGTCTATTGAAATAATTCTAGCGCTTTCTTAACTCTTTATCTGAAACATATTTGCTCCAAATGGTGTCGGTATCCCTTAAGTCTGTCACCCTACGGTTCGCGAATAATGCAGACATGATCGAGACCCCTCTCGGATCAATAACCAGCAGCGGGACCTGGAGATCCATACTGACTCCTACACATTCAACGATGACTTCTGTGATCGTGAGAACCTTTAACGCTAGTAACTAAATCCCTTTGTCCCGCGATATATTACATGTCCGAGATTCGATCATCAGTATCTCCATACCTAGTTTGATCTCATTACCGACATGCACTCTTTTCTCGTTCCCGTGATATAACATTCTAGTGATCACATCACTTGCTTGCAAGCTATTTCAATGTGATATCACCGAGAGGGCCCAGAGTATATCCATCCGTCATCGGGATGGACAAATCCCACTCTTGATCCATGAGCCTCAACATAACACCTTCGTAGCACTGAACCCACCTTTATAGTCATCCTGTTACGGTGTGACGTTTGATGTTATCAAGATACTCTTCCGGTGTTAGCAATTAACATGATCTCATGGTCTAAGGATAAAGATTACTTCGTATGATGTTATAGCAATATAAACATAATGACTTTGATCATAATGCTATACTTCGGATGAATGTTCATCACATCATTCCACCAATGGTGTGACCTTGTTATTAACAACATCCAATGTCCATGATCAGGAAACCTTGATCATCTTGTTAATCAACAAGCTAGTCTATAAGAGAGGCATAACTAGGAACCCTTTTTGTTTATTAAACACACATGTATTGATGTTTCCGATCAATACAATTCTAGCATGTAAAATAAACATTTATCATAAACATGGAATAAGATAATAACCACTTTATTATTGCCTCTCGGGCCTATTCCCTTCAGTCTCCCACTTGCACTAGAGTCAATAATCTAGTTTGAAAAACTTTGCGTATTGAACACCTATGGCTTTCTGGTGTTGCATATACGCTATTGCTAGTGGTTAACATAATCTCTGGATCTGACAGTTTCAGGTCCGTGTGTATTTGCATGTCTCTGCGTCTCTACGCATCACTCATTCTCAAATGAGATGGCATTGTATAGATTTGGTCCTTTGGTGAGAATTTAGTTTGTTTGGCTCAAAATATGTTTATATTATTGTCACACAATATATCTTCATAGTATTAGCCCACTTTGAACCACACCTAGTTTGATAACAAACTACTTAACACAAATGCCCTCCTTCGCTGCTACTATAGCAGTCATATACTTAGCCTTTTGTTGTAGTATCCGTCACAATGTCTCAACTTTGGAACTCATCCAAATCCATCATGGAACATCCTTTCCATTACATTGTGCCACCCATAGTCTAAATTGAGATAAATTTAATTTGTATCTTGTGACAAAACTAGTATCAATGTAACACTTTACAATGAACTACCTTTAACTATTTGTCACTTATACATTATATATTCTTAGTTCTTCCAAATCTCATAAGAATATCTTTACTATTGTCCAATGATCATCTTATGAATCATTCTGGTATATGCTCATAACATTTAGAGCATAGGACATTCTGGATATATACATATCATGGTATAATCGATCAAAATCTTCATGTGATTTTACTCACCAAGTGTTGAAACACTTGAATTTTGATACAATCCTTTCCATGCAGCAAGAACCTTTCTTGTTGTTTCCATATTGAACCCTTTCAATATCTCATATATGTATGTCTGGCACAACCATATTAGCGCCTTAATCTATCCATATAGATATTGATGCCTAATATTCCGGGTTTGCCCAAGTCTTTCATCGAAATCTTATTTTAATGAAATTCTTAACTTGTGTCAATACAAGATACATCATTTCCAATCAACAATATGTCCTATACATAATGTATTAGAAATATGTCTCAGCGCTCCCACTTAATTTCTTGCAAATGCAAGCATCTTCATCATCTCCGATGAATTTAAACTCTTTTAACTGTTTCATCATGGTGAAGATTCCAACTCCGCTATGCTTACTTCAACTATTGAAGTTTACATGCCCTTTTAGCACCCTTTGAATTAACAAAACCCTTCGGACCATGTCATGTACATGTCCTAGGTTACCGTTCTATTAGAAGAACCTTGTTTTGTTTATTCAACTACTATACCAAATTATATGTAGTGGTTGCTACATTAATCCGTCAAGACTATATATCACTATGAAAGATCAAATCTTATCATAGTTAACTCCTTGAACATTGTCGTAAACTTCTTTCCGACATGTCGACTATTTCATAGATGTTAAACATCCATGTCTTATTTCTTTATAGATCCAAACACGACCGATAGGCTTCACGCCTTTCCAGAGGGTCTTCCAAGTTCAGAAACTTGTTTTCTCGTGTATGGATACTATCACGGATTCTATGACTTCTAGTCATTTTATGGAGTCAGGGCCCATCATCGCTTCTTTGCATGTAGTCGGTTCATCATTGTCAAAACAATAATGACTTGCTTATCAAATCTTACTATTTGATTCTTACCGACCCACACGGTTCTATAGGAACTCTAATCTCTGAGATCACACCTTTTGTAATCACGAGAGCCATGAGCATTGTGGCCGCCACCGGGACACTTTCCGGTGCTGCGCTACTTAGCACATATAGCTAAGGTTCAACAACCTTATCAAAGTTCTATTGTCCTCCCACTTAACTTTTCACGAAAAATTCCTTCTCAAGAAACTTGATGTTCCAAGTAACAAACTCTTTTGTCCTTGGTGTTATGGAGAAATTCCCAACAAATTCTTTGGGATAACCTACAAAGACGTGCTTATCCGACTTTGGTTGTAAACATTTTACTTATGCATAGCATACCAAAATTTAAGAAAATACAATTCGGGTTTTATCCCAAACCATAACTCATATGGTGTCATTTCAATGGATCACGATGGTGCTCTTTTCAGTGTAAAAGCGGTAATCTCTAAAGCTTCAATCCTTAAAACATAATGGCAGTTTTATAAATGACACCCTTGATCTTACCATGTCAAACATGGTTTGATTTTATCTCTCGAATATGCCATACTCCTATGGTTTATCGAGAAACACAAATCATGGAACAATTCCTCAAGTCTTAGGTGTTTTTGCTAAACATGTAACTCAAATATCTTCCTTTATGATCGAATCATAAACTCTTTATTTTCTTGTTACAATGATTTTCCACTTCATCTTGAAAGTCTTTGAACAATTTTCAAATGTTTCATACTTCTTCCTTATTAAGTAAATATACAGATATATTCACTCAAATTTTCGGAGAAAGCATATGAAGCAAAAAGATCCATCGCATATGGCTACACATAATGGACTATGCACATCAGCATGCACAATTTCCAATAAGCTAATCATCCGTTCCTCTCTGGCCTATGGACGGAGTTTCAATTATCTCGAGGAAAGTCTCACATGCGTCAATTGATCAAAATCAAAGACTCCAAAAATCCATCAACATGGAGTTTCTTCATGTTTTCTTTCAAATATAATTTAAACAGCGATGTCACTTCATAAGTGATCTTTCAATCATTTGTCTTGCGACATTTTAGCAATAGTGTTTATGGATGTGATTTCTCCAACTAGACTTGTAAAAGTTCATGCATCCTTTATGGAATAGGTAATTATTTGAACAGCCATTGTTCTCATGATACTGGAACAAAATAACAATTATTTAAACAAATCTTGAAGGCTTGGTTTGATGACAACGAAAAACACAATAACACTTTATTTGTTTTCGATGAACATCATCAATCATTCTCTTGCTGGTTACTTAGGCCATTATAGTTCATGAATTGCATTGTCCTGTATGACACTTCGTACCAACCAATTCAGTATCCAATACCGGTATCCAATACCTAAGAACCACATTGTTTAACAAGCAAGGAATATAGCCATAACATGTATATCTTCTATAGACCTAAGTTGGACATCTCCAACCTTTTATTTTCTGCCAAATATTTTATAGATTCTCTTTCAGCAATTCCTTTTCTTTTAAAAGAATCTAGCAACATCAATAGTGGTGTCATCAACATGACACATGGTACAAAGCGTATATAGTCAAATACTAATACCTTTGGACTTGCACTTTGAAGTGGATCACCATCATCAAATGTTTGGTGTTCTTTCAAAAATCCATTCTTTAGTAATCTATTAGTGTAGTAAACATTTTACTTACATCTTCTATTCATCCTTATCATGACAACTTTCATGATCAAGCTACTATAGCCTATAAGGAAGAATCGCGAGTATAATATCAGTTCCCAAAACCTTTTTGGTAGATTCGGATGCCTAACATCTCCATCCTTCACAAATTCTCATACAATATGAGAACATGTATTTTGCTAAATTATACTCTATCATAATGCAACCAAAAAACATTGTTTCAGATATCACAATATCTTTCACACATGATGGTTTCTAAAACAATTTTCAGCTCCAATATAATCTTGATATTAAAACAACTTTTTGAATATCAATAATCATGGAGGCAAACATGATACTTTAGATACTAACATTGGAATTCTTACTCTCTATTTAATACTACTTATTAAACTTCATGGAGTAAATAGAGTTTGTTAAAAGTTTGCAATAGGACTTATAAACTTTAAATTGACATTCGAAACAATACGATACCAGTTCGTAAAGTAAATATCCAGAATTCTATAGTTCTATTATCTCAAATAAAAACGAAGCATAAGGTAGAAAACGAATGCCAATGACTACAACAAACTATGAAAATTCACTTTGATTTAATTTATGACAAATTTGGTTCGACTAATCCAAATTAGAAATGAACTCCCACTCAAAAACGACATCCCTCGTGCCTTTTTGGTGATTACATGAACCAAATCCACTACACCAAGTCCGATCATAACGTGAGTTGATGTAGCTTCAAAGGCGAGCATCTATATGGGCATCATATCAACTATATGACTCATGCTTAACCTTTCGGTCCGTGTTCCGAGGCCATGTCTGTACATGCTAGGCTCACCAAGTAAGAACCTTAGTACTCGCATGTGTAAAACTGTCTTACACCCGTTTGTATGAAAGCGTAGAGTCGAGTACACCCGATCATCACGTGATGTCTCGAAATACGATCCACAAAATGGTGCATACTTAAGGAAGAACACATTTTTATCTTGATATCTAAAAGAGGGATCATCTTACAATGCTACAGAAAGTGCCAAACTAGCAGTATAAGATACTAACATCTAATGTGTAAAGTGAGATGATATGGTCCATGCATTTGATCTCTATCACTTGCATCGTGGTATGATCTCTATCATTCCTTTGTGTGTAAGGCCAAGGTCTATGGAACTTACACGTTGAGTGTGTTGTAAGAGTATCTATCATACATCTACTTACAACAATACCATATCAATACACTAGCCCAGCAACGATCTAAACTAGACGCCTCTAATTTATCAATTGCAAGTTTTACGTGGCTTAGGGCTTTCGGAGATAGAACCGTTCTTACCTACGAACATGAACCACAACAAGGATAACTAAGTTATTAGCAACTCGTTATAAATCAGATATTGACTATAGTAGGAGAGACAGACACCCGCCAGCCACTTATGCAAAACAAGTTGCATGTCAGACGTGGAACCGGTCTCATGTACGATGACATGTAAGGTTGGTCTGGGCCAATTCATCCCACTATGCCACCAATATCCAAAATACATAGAAGATGCAATAACATGATCATCATCGCCCACATATCAACATATGTGTACTACCCGTGCTAAGCACCTACGCATAGATCTGGCTCTGATACCACTGCTGGGTCCGCAGCATAGAAAACAAAAAAGTTCCTACGGTGTGAACTACACGCCAAGATCTATCTACTAGGTACAAAGCAATGGGTGCACATACATCCAATGAGAACTTACCCTCGTAGACAATGAGCTTTGTTAACGAGTAGGAACTCGTGGTTGATGTAGTCGTACACTTGCCGATCTCAAGATCGTGATGAAGTCCAGCAGGTCCGGCTCCAGCACGTCCATTAGATCCAGCTCCAGCACCACCAAGTCCAGCACCGCAAAGCAGCGGTGCATCCGTGATCGCACACACGTCCGGTACCCCGACAACCTCCATCCCTCGCTCTAGCAAAGCAGCGGAAGCAACAACTCCTTTCCAGATAAAGCCACCGAGAACATGTATCTCGCTAATCCGAGACCATGGGGAAATAATACTAGAGGGGGAGAGAGATCCTTCACAAGGAGGTGTGAGTGAGAAGTGAGGAGGGGGTGGCCTTTTATAGGAGGAGGGGGTGCCCCTCCTTCATGGCCGGCGCATGGAGGGGGTGACCCTTCACCTCCTCCATTCATGTGGTGGTAACCCCTCCACATTAAAATTCCCCTTCACATTCTCTTTTAAAGTCTCCACTTTAAATGCATTAAATTTCTCCAAATTTAATGCTCTCTCATTTAATAAAACTCTTTTATTATTTTTATTCAGAATTTTTTTAATTACTTTAATTAACAAACATTCACATAAAACCCCCTGCAACATTTCAATATTACATGCAGAACCAATTTCAGCAATTTCACCCGAAACAGTTTCGGTGTCTATTGAAATAATTCCAGCGCTTTCTTAAATCTTTATCTGAAACATATTTGCTCCAAATGGTGTCGGTATCCCTTAAGTGTGTCACCCTAAGGTTCACGAATAATGCAGACATGATCGAGACCCCTCTCCGATCAATAATCAGCAGCGGGACCTGGAGATCCATACTGACTCCTACACATTCAACGATGGCTTCTGTGATCGTGAGAACCTTTAACGCTAGTAACTAAATCCCTTTGTCCCGCGATATATTACATGTCCGAGATTCGATCATCGGTATCTCCATACCTAGTTTGATCTTGTTACCGACATGCACTCTTTTCTTGTTCCCGTGATATAACATTCTAGTGATCACATCACTTGCTTGCAAGCTATTTCAATGTGATATCACCGAGAGGACCCAGAGTATATCTATCCGTCATCGGGATGGAAAAATCCCACTCTTGATCCATGAGCCTCAACATAACACCTTCGTAGCACTGAACCCACCTTTATAGTCACCATGTTACGGTGTGACGTTTGATGTTATCAAGATACTCTTCCGGTGTTAGTAATTAACATGATCTCATGGTCTAAGGATAAATATTACTTCGTATGATGTTATAGCAATATAAACATAATGAATTTGATTGTAATGTTATACTTCGGATGAATGTTCATCACATCATTCCACCAATGGTGTGACCTTGTTATTAACAACATCCAATGTCCATGATCAGGAAACCTTGATCATCTTGTTAATCAACAAGCTATTCTATAAGAGAGGCATAACTAGGAACCCTTTTTTTTTATTAAACACACATGTATTGATGTTTCCGATCAATACAATTCTAGCATGTAAAATAAACATTTATCATAAACATGGAATAAGATAATAACCACTTTATTATTGCCTCTCGGGCATATTCCCTTCAGTCCTTGGTGCTCTGAATCTCTCGCATACTCGGTACCGAGGAAGATCTTGGTGTCACGGAGCCAAACCCTGCAAGCCAACTTGGGGAAACGAAATTTCTGTGGTTTTCTACCAGAACACGGTCGCAAGGCGAAAAACATGCCCTTACAGACATATGACCGAATAGCCACCGATCGTGCTACAACCTGGTAGCATGACGGAAACAGGAAGCAGCAGCGCATGCTGGTACCGATGTTGACGGCGGACGCAAGGCGCCAGGGCGATATAAGGGACGAGGCCGGGGGAAGCGAACGGAGGTGCCACATCGCAGAAACTTGGGTCCGAGGCAATGTGGAGAACGTATGGGAGTGGACAGGTCTGGGTGGCGAGGAGTTGATGCGGAAAGCAGCAGGCGGTGCTGGGAGCAGCGGGCGATGCGGGCGGACAGAGATGGTGGCCTAGCTCGACGAGGAGCGTGTCAGGGGAAGGCCCGCCGGCCGAGAGGAGCTTGGGCCGGTGGCGACGACTAGGCCGACGGCGGCAGAGAAATTAGGGGGAGTGGGGCCGCGCCGGCCAGCGGCGGACTCGCTACAAGGACGCCGAACGGCTCCGGTGGCGGCGGCGCTTGGGATCCGGCGAGGAGGAGGTGGGGTCTAGCGACGAAAGGCGGTGCGGTAGAGGGAGTCGGCGAGCTCCCAGAAGGAGAGGGCGAGGGCGACCACGTGACGAGGCGACGATGACAAGGTCGAGGAAGCCCTGGGCCTTGGCGGCGGCCGTAGGGAGGGCTTGAGCGGGGTGAGGAGCACCGAGGCCGAAGGCGGCGACGGCGGGGTTCTGCGGGGAGAAGGCAACCGAGCGGGGTAGGTGGGGGAAGCGACACGAGCAGGACAACTCCGAGCGGGGGGGAGGCACGCGATGCGAGGTGGTGAGCCAGGGAAAGACCTGGTCGGGGAGGGACGCGGTCACACCGCGTTGATCACGTGGGTGGGAACGAGGTGGGGCCGGGTATGATGAGGTGGGGGACCCGAGGTGGTCGGGGAGGCTAGGGAGTGCGGGGTCGGGTGTGGCCTGGGCCAGGCTGGCGGCGTGCGTGTGGTGTGTTGCTAGGGTGAGGTGGAGGGAAAAGGGAGGGAGTTGGTGAGGTGGCGCATTGCTATAGGGCGGGGTGAGGTGGATGGGGGCTGGGTAGGATTAGGGGTAGGGTATTTGGTAGAAAAGGGTTTGGGTGGTTCTGGTTTTTCTACTGGGGGTGGTCGGCTGTGTCGGATCGGCCCGGTTCGGCTGCCCCCTAAAAATAAAATAAAATTTTATTTGTTTAAAACGGGGCGTTTGAAAACTGTTTTGTAGACGAAACAAAATATTCCGGAGACCCGGGTTTTAATTTGAATAAAGACGAGAATATTTAGAAAACAAAACTAGGCGTTTTGAAAATAGTTTAGACAAAAAACCATGCATGATGATGACGATGCTCAAATGCAATGTGGCATGATGACATGAGCATGCGGTCATGATGATGCAATGCACAAAAACACAGCGATTTTCTAGTACTGGTTTTAGCGGGATGCCACATTACACCACCACATACACATACTACACACACTACTACTACTGCTGAATATGAAACTTCTGATGCTTATGATGCTGCTTCTACTGTGCTTGATAAGAGTGGTTCATTAGATCCTTTCCTAGATGCTACGATTGCTAGAACTATAGCTAGAAATACTGAAACTCCTAATGAAGACACTACTACACCTGTTAGTTCACCTGAGACTAGTGAAAGTTATGATATTGAAGATGGTTATGTTGAGATGACCGATGAATTTATTAAAGAATGTAAAAACACCCATGATAGCAGCGCTACTAAGAGTCTCCTTGAGAGGCGTACTATTAGACCCAAATTGTCTCCTATTGCTAAGTTTGCTGCCTCTCCCATAAACATTATAGATAAAGATTATGATTTCTCTCTCGATCTATCTTACATAGCTATTGTTGAGAAAGAACCTTTTTGTGGGACTAAGAATGAAAGTTCAGTAGCACATATGAATGAACTTTCTACCATGAGTGGCTTGTATTCTGATGATATTAAGATGCGTACTTACTTTGTTGCTAAGATTTTCCCCTTTTCACTGAAAGGAGAAGCTAAAACTTGGTTTAGTAATTTACCTCCTGGATCTATTGATAGCCCTGATTGCTTGATTAGTACTTTCCTGCAGAAATATTTTCCTCCTAGTGCTAGACATGCTATTTTGCAGGAACTTTTTGATTTTAAACAGGGAGAAAAAGAGGTATTACCTGAATCTTGGGCAAGGTTTTGTTCTTTGATTCATGCACAGGCTGGAAGTCCATTACCTAAGAATGAGCTTCTTGATATATTTTATAATGGACTAACCGAGGAATCTAGGACATACCTAGATAGTTGTGTTGATTGTGTTTTCAGGAATAGGACTCCTAAGGAAGCCGAGGAATTAATGGCTAAAATAAGCAAGAATTATGAAGATTGGATTCCTCCTAAGCAAGCTATACCTGAAGTAATTGTACCTGAACATACTATACCAGTGCCTATTCCAACATCAAAGAAGAGGGGAGTTATTGAATTAAATGATGAAGTGATGAAGGAAGCTAAGAAATGTCTTAAGGAGAAAGGAATTAAGGCTACAGATGTCAAGAATTTACCTCCTATAGAAGAATTATGTAAGCCTATTCCCCACTCATCCACTATTGAGGTACACTCTCTCCAACACTTTGATGAAGGTGATATCCCTTACTCTAAACCTCCTGGTCAATGCTTAGAAGAATTCGATATCTTTATTGTTAAGCAAGATAATTTTAATAAAAGGGTGCAAAATCATCTAATGGAAAACACTAGAGCTATTGTTGAGTTGAAAGATATTGTGGAAAGAACCTCTAATGATGTTAAAATGATTGTTAAACACTTTCAAATGGTTCAAACTCAAATAGATCAACTTGTTAAAGTGCAAAAAGACTTGCTAGTTAATGCTGCTAAAGAAAAACATGCTTATGAAATTAGAACTAGAAGTGGAGCTGCTACCCAGGATCCTCTATATCCTGAGGGGCATCCCAAAAGAATTGAGCAGGATTCTCAACAAGATGAAAATAGTGGCTCTACTCGTAAGAAAAGGAAAAAGAAACATAAAACTATTGTAGAACCCTCTGAACCTGCTATAGATCCTAAGAGTATATCTATTTCTGATGCTGAAACTAAAAGTGGTAATGAAGAAAATGAAGTTCCTAATGAAGAAAAAGTTGAAGAAGAACCTGAAAACCATACTAAGAATACTAAATACACTAAAGAAGATTTTATTGCTAAGAAACATGGTAGTGAAAGAGAACCTTGGGTCCAAAAACCTATGCCTTTCCCTGATAAGAAACACAAGTCAAAGGAAGATGAACACTATAATAAGTTTTGTGAGTGAATGAAACCTTTATTCCTGCAAATTCCATTGACGGATGCTATTAAATTGCCTCCTTACTCAAAGTATATGAAGGATATTGTCTCGAATAAAAGGAAGATCCCTAATGAAGAAATTTCTACTTTGCTTGCTAATTATTCCTTTAATGGTAAGGTTCCTAAGAAACTTGGAGACCCAGGGATTCCAACTATCCCTTGCTCTATTAAGAACAGTTATGTTAGAAATGCTTTGTGTGATTTGGGAGCTGGAGTTAGTGTTATGCCTTTCTCTCTCTATAAGAGGCTTCAACTAGAAAAATTAATACCAATTGATATATCTTTGCAAATGGCTGATAAATCTACCACTATTCCTGTTGGTATATGTGAGGATGTACCTGTTCAAGTGGCTCATAATTGCTTGATATTAACTGATTTTGTGGTGCTTGAAATGCCTGAAGATGATAATATGTCCATTATTCTTGGGAGACCTTTTCTTAATACTGCAGGAGCTGTTATTAATTGTAATCAAGGAAAGGTTACTTTCAATGTTAATGACAAGGAACATACTGTCTATTTTCCAAGAAGATTGAAAGGACTTATGGTTTGAATTCAATTGAACATGTTGAGGGCATTCAAGTTGGAGAAATATATTGTCCTATACCAAGAGAAAATTTTGAAACTATTATGATTGGGACCATTGCTATCAAGGTTGAGGTAACATAATCACTAGTGAAATACAAGTTTTGTCTCATATGAAATTGTTTTGGTAAGAAGACCTGATCAACCTTGTTAACAAAGGGATTTTAATGAACAAAACAATGTTTTCACCATGATTATCTCTGCTTACTTTTATTCTACCCATTTTAGTTTTTGTTTTCATTTAGCTTTCTTTTTGTTGTTAGTTGCTTGCATTTTAGAGTGTCTTAGAACTTCTGTAGTTCTAGGCTTGTTTTGTCATTGCATCTTTTTCCAAAAAAAATTTGTCTGTCAGAAAATCATTCTTCTATACCTGAAAAATGCCCAAAAATAAAGTGTCTCGAAAAATTCCAGAAAATTCATATTAATTTTTTACGAGAAAAAAGGGGCAGAGGACCCCTGGGATGTGCCAGGGGACCCACCAGGCAGGATCACCACCTGGTGGCGCGGCCTGCCCTGGGTGGCGCCATGCCATGGTGTGGTCCACCCCTGGCCCTCCACTAACTCTCTCGCCTGCCACTTTCTTCTCTCTCCCGAGTAAGCTCTAGTTCATTGCTCAAAATTGCGTTCTTGCTGTGCTTGCTCTCAATTTTTTCGATCTCCTTGCTCAGCCCATCTTTGTTGCTGAAATTTGGAGCACTTGTTCTCTGGTATGTGACTCCACCCCTTGTCCAAGTAGATTTGTGTTTAGTGGATTATATCTTGAGTATTTTGCTGCTGTAGGTGACATGTTATGAGAGCTTGTAAGCTTGTTTGATGCTTAGAGATATAGTTTTGATGCATGTTTAGGCCTCTTACAAGTCCCTATGAGTATAATCCTTCATTATATTCACTTTGTTTAATAGGTGTTTAAATTTCAGAATACCAAGCATGAACAACCATACCTTTGGAGAGATATTTGAGAGGGATGCACCTAGGAGGTTGAGGCCCTCAAGATCAGCCTCTCAGTTTAGGCCATCATACAACGAAGATCTCATTGCAACTCGTATTGGTAATGAAAGGGATGATGGGGATGCTCACCCATCTACTTTTCCCTGTTTTACTTTCTTACAAGCTGCAGGGATTCTTGATGATTTCTTGCTACTGATTGAGAGGGTTGGTTTGACCTCATATATGTAAGATGAGAGTGAGCAATACGCTATGCTCACCAAAACCTTTATTGAGAGCTTCACGTTTACTAATACACCCTATCAGTCAACTGTCTCTTTCAAAATGTATAATATGCCCTTTACCATGCCATTGGAAAGATTTTGCAGTATTGTAGGTGTACGCATGAAAGGGACCGTGAAGAAAATTCAAGGGCAACCCGCTGATTTGCTGGAGCTTTACTGAGGGGTGACCAATGATGATGACCAAGTGGCACAACACGGAAAGATAAGAAACATCCAACTCCCTGCTCTCAGATACTTTGCATATTATCTTGCTACTAGCATACTTGGTAGGGAGAACACAAGTAATATCTCCAACTATCATTTAGCTTTCCTTGCTGCTACGCTTAACAATGATACTCGGTACAACCTTGGCTCGCTTATTGCTCGCCGCCTAGCTGCTAGGGGGCCTATCTATGGGGGCATCATTTCCTCGCGTATGGTCAATGCATTAGGCATTTTAGTGGACCCCAATGATATTGTACTTGCACCACAAAGGCTTGACCTTGTTGCTATGAAAACTCATCACTTTATCACTGCTGCTTCTGATTTGGACAGTCTAGTATACAGGATGTGGTTTACTGACGGGGATGAGAGGGAGATCCCTCTACCGCAGCCTTCTTTGTTTAGTGTTCACAGGAGACCGTGGTCGCGCTCCAACGAGGAGGTGGACGAGCAGCTTCGCTTACTGGGTTTCCACGAGCAGCATCAGGAGGATGTGCCCTCCTACGATTATTCAGCGCACTACAGAGGGACGTATTCGAGCTCGCACCTGGACGAGTGTACCTCCTCGTCATACCACGGTGACACTTCATCCTGGCCAGCTTGGGATTGATACCCACTTAGGCCAAAAGCCTAAGCTTGGGGGGAGGGTTCAGCAGTCCTCAGTGGATATTGGTTTCATGTTATTATTCAAGCCACACAAGTGAAGAGCAATAATGAGGATTAATGACAACTCGTGGTAAGAGGCTGGTAACGAACTCTATTTGTTTTCATTTTTGTACATATACTCATCATTGTGGGCATGCTTAGTCTGTTCATGTAGGGTGTATGTTATCTTTGGGTGCTTAGTAGTTCTTGCTTTCGTATGATTAGTTCCAGCTAGCTAATAGTTTGTAGCATGTTTTATGAATGTTTGCTTGCATTACTCTATTCATAACTTGGTATGACACCGTGGTATCCTCCTCTGAATGTTTCATTTGAATTTACTTGGCACATGCTCACGCATGCACATGACTATAATAATCAGTTAAGCCTCGATGAATTATTTTGCCTTGAGGATCTTGAATCACTTTCATGCCATGAGTAGTCCTGTTTTGTGGCAAGCATGATTATGACAGCTATTGCTCTCTCGTTTGTTGCTCCCTTACTATTGCTAGCCTTCACCTTCACTGAGTATGTTTTACTCATGTTTCCAACTCCCCAAAACCAAATATTGCCAAAGTGTCCACCATACCTACCTATTAGCATCATTTGCTACTTCCGTGCATATTCAATATGCCTTGTTTTCTTCCAAATAAAATGTTTGCTTGTTATGAGAGTTAGTTAGTAAAGCTCTCACAAACTTGATGGCATACTTTATTTTCTACACTTAATAAACCCGAACCATTATGACTGTCCATGAAAGTTATATGCTTGCAAATTATAGGCTGGGGATTAGCAGAACCGTGTTGTCACGGGGAACGCTTTCAACACCTGTAAATATATACCTAGTTGATACCATGCTCTTTTGTTTGTGGATGTCGTCGGTGTGAAATAAAAGGGGAGCTTGTAAGTCCATGGAGTTATGTATGTGTGTTAGAGAAACGCCTGGGCCGCTGGTCTAATCCATGCTAACATGGTGGAAACCTGTAGCGTAACCATAATGATATTTAGGAAGCATTCTTCTTATAAAAAAAGAGAGATAGCTATTGAGAAAAAGAAAAAAAAAGAGATTTATGAAAAGAGGAAAGAGAGAAAAAGCACCAATTTCCCATGGTAAATAAGAAGATTGCTGATATACTCATTGTCTGCTTGCCTTGTCATTTTGATATGGGGATTCTTCCGTATCATCGGGCAAGGGGTACCCCGTTGGCGGTTCTCTATGATACGCACATATTTACAATGACAAGAACTTACCGGTAACTAAAGTTGAGTAGCATGAGGAGCGGCCCTCGTACTCAAGGGACATGGGATTTCCAGTTTATAGTCTATCAAGCATATAACTCAGATTGGACCTCACTTTCACCTTAACCACTTTAAAAGATGCTTATGATAGGGGCAATGAGAGCTCAAAGCTAATGAGTACCATACTTTCAGCATTTGGAAGCTTTTCAAATTATTCAAAACCTTTTCTTTTACTTGTTGAGTCTCCACATATTCTTTGAGCACCTTCTTGAGAGCATAGTTGTCATTCTTTGTGCTTGTCTCAAAACTGTATTATTTGTGTTATGACTTTGATGCTTGTATCTTTGACATCTTTACTTCTAGTCTTCACCTGAACTTCAGAGGTGACTTAAATCAAAGGCAAGCGAGATACCACTCTATCATACCTTTTTATGAGAATTGTAATGTTGCTTATGTTTGTGCTTCATGCTACTTATTAATCTTGAGTTGGAATCTCTTCATAGCTTGCAATGACTATTAAGTAGACTCAGTTGCATACTCTTTATTATGAACTGTCTAAGTAGTTGATCACATTGCTGAGAATATTTACATCATATGAAGCAACTGTGTTCGTGAAAATTCTTTTATCGCACTCAGCTTTTAACTGAATTGCTTGAGGACAAGCAATAAGCTAAGCTTGGGGGAGTTGATACGTCCAAAACGTATCTACTTTCCCGAACACTTTTGCTTTTGTTTCTCCTCTATACTTGTGTGATGTGGGTGCAACTAATGCGGACTGACACTGTTTTCAGCAGAATTGTCTTGGTGTCTACTTTTTGTGCAGAAAATCAACTATCAGGAAAAATCCTGGAAAATATGCCAAAAATCCTATTTCACCCGAACACTCCAGTAGCCCGAATACGAGACGGAGGGGGGATAGGCCCAGGCCACACCACCTGGCCGCGTGGGCAAGCCCAGGGCACGCCAGGGGTGGTCTGGCCGCCCCAGACTCCCCCTCGGTCTCCCTCTTCGCCTATAAGTTGCCTTCTGACCTAAAAACTTAGGGGGGGTTCGACGTTTTTCTAGAAGGAGTTCCGCTCCGCCGCCACCACCAGATTCCACGAAACAGCACCAGAAACTCCGTTCTGGCACCCTGCCGGGATGGGGAATTGGAGGAGATCATCGCCATCATCATCACCATCGCTTCTCCATCGACCATCCATGTTTCCCCCATCTATGAGTGAGTAATCCCCCGTTGTAGGCTATGGGAATGGTAGGATGAGATCGTTCATGTAATGGCATCAGATTGTTAGGGCATGGTGCCTTGTATCTTTTATTAGTGATTTATGACTTTGTTGCGACTTGTTGTGCTTAATGCTTGTCACTAGGGCCCGAGTGCCATGATTTCAGATCTGAACATGTTATTGATTCATTATGATAGTATTGTTTATGGTCTTATCTACAAGTTGTATACACACGTTGTTGTCCGGAACCAATGGCCCCGAAGTGACAGAAATCAGGATAATCAGAGGGAATGGCTTTAATGTGAGGATCACATGTGTTCATGGAGTGTTAATGCTTTGCTCCGGTGCTCTATTAAAAAGAGCACCTTAATTGCCAGTAGTTCCCTTGAGGCCCCGCTGCAAACGAGCTGGCAGGACAAAAGATGTTGTGCAAGTTCTCATTGCGAGCACGTATGACTATATATGGAACACATGCCTAGGATTATCTAGTACTTGGATGCTTTATATTATTTATCTCCAATTGCCCTATGTTCTGATTGCTATGTGAATTGTCTTGTCCATGCAACGCCCGTCCATCCATCCCTATGCATACCGCACTCGAATCCTACTGTTTACTGCTATTGTTACTGTTGTCTTTACTTTACTATTGCTGCTACTTTACTATTTCTACTACAAAACTATTGCTACTGATAAACTTCTGTGAGCAAGATTGTTTCTAGGTGCAGCTGAATTGACAACTCAGTTGTTAAGGCTTATAAATATTCTTTGGCTCCCCTTGTGTCGAATCAATAAATTGGGTTTCACTTCCCTCAAAAATACTGCGATAAACCCCCTATACTTATGGGTCATCACATTGCGTCAGTCGCACATCCGCAGGCTAATGGACAAGTCAAAAGAGCAAATGGTTTAATACTACAAGGCCTAAAACCGAGACTCGAAGCACCACTACGACGTGCTGCGGGGGCTTGGGCAGAGGAATTACCTTCTGTAATATGGAGTTTACGAACAACTCCGAACAGGTCAACTGGATACACACCTTTCTTCTTGTTCTATGGCACAGAAGCAGTTCTTCCTAGTGATTTGATTCACACTTCTCCTAGAGTGGCCATGTATATCAAAGAGAATGCCGAGATTTCTCGACAAAATGATCTCGACTTAGTCGAAGAAGTTCGCGTCGTTGCTGAAATGAGATCAACAGCCTATCAGCAGAAGTTACGCAAGTATCATAGCCAGAGAGTCAGAAACAGATCTTTCAACAAGGGCGATTTGGTTCTCCGGCTTGTGCAACAAAGAAAGCACAAACTTTCCCCAGTATGGGAAGGGCCGTTCTTGGTTAGTCGAGTATTGCACAATGGTTCATACTACCTAACTGATATGAGGCCAGTCAAAGAAAGACCTGCTACTAAGAAGAGAAAGAGAGCTGGAGGCAGTACAAATCCAGATGAGTTAGACAGACCGTGGAATATTGCTCAGCTACATCCCTTTTATTCTTAGTTTATTCTTCTTTGTAATCATATATATGTACATGTTCTGTGAGAAATAAAAGTCTTGGTTGCCTCAAGTTTTTTCTGAGAAGTTTTTACCATCTTATTTCCGAATGATCATGTCACAGTCAAAAATCCTAGAATGCTTGAAAGTACTTTATGCTCATGTTCGTTCTGGTTTAGATTTCTGATTCTAAAATTGCAACCCTCGGGTATAACTCTAAAGTTTCTAGTCTTTACTTTGGTTATTTGTCTGATTGCCGGATGTGGGTATTTTCCGAGTAGTGAATTGTTGGTACTGGAAGCCGGCTTTGTTTCCGAGTTTAAACTGGTTTAGTGATTGAGCTCCGTTGCTCGGCAAAGTTTTCGTGCTGAAAGTTTAGCCGGCTCACGAAAGGGAGGAGGCGGAAAGCCAGATAAACGATAAGTACAGACAAAAAAAGTACAAGTGCTTATGTAAACATTTCAGGCACACAAAAATTTAAACCAAAAGTGCTGAATAGATTAAAGCTTAGCACTAGCAAAAGTATCATACTAAATATTTACAGACCCATAGTGTTTTCAGAGTAACACATCTATTTAACTTATGATGCAGGAGGAGAGGTAGGAGCCGCCGGCTCGCTGGATACATCGCCTTGATATAGATATCCGTGATATCCACATCCGACATGGTGTGGTCATCATCAGAAACTTCGGTTTCTTCTTCGAAAGGCGGAGGCGGCGTGTCCACGCGAGTGAAGAAGGGAGTGTCATAGCTGGTCAAATCAGCTATGTGGCGCCCATATCCGGTGCAAGAGTCCATGATGGCTTTGATATCTTGCTCTTGGCCGTCTTCATCCACAGTAGAGTACCCTCTGGTCACTTGCCAGATTTCCATGCTTCCATGGTGGCTCATGACCATTGTGAGGGCCTTCTGCGCCACTGATCGCGCGTAGGACATGTTCCAGTCCCGGACAAGCTGCGGCATCTCCTTTGCTTTGTCCCGCACCTGAAAGTCGGACATGCTATGCATGTTCAAAACCTTGAGAGCTTCGCCAATATCCTCAATGGATTGGCGGAAGTCATGAAGCAAATCACCGACTTGGGTAAGCCGGTGGGTGCGAGGCTCGACAGAGGTGGAGTCCGTCAAGTTTAGAGGACCTATGCATATAACGCAAAATAGATAAATAAATCCGACGTCGAAAGAGTCGAAGAATGTAGACAAGTCAGAAAGACGGAAACATACCAAAGATGATGTCATCAACTTTGGTCTTCTCTTCACGAAGACTCCGGAGTTCAGCCCGGAGCGCCTTGGAAATATCCTTCTCTCTGAACAGCTCGTCATTGAGATCCGAGATTTTGTTCTCGTGGAGTGCAATCTTGCGATCACGCTCCACAGTGGCCATGGAGGAGGATTCGAGAACTTGAGCAATGCTCTTCTCATGATCCGCCTTAAGCTGGTCTAGCTCTTGGCGGAGATCCTTGTTTTCCACCACCAAGGTCTTCAGATTCTCGGCCTCTTTGATCATAGCACAGGACTGCTTCACCAGTGTTGTAAGTCAAAAAGAACAACAGTTCAGGAAAAATATTCGGCTATGAAAAATCAAGACAAGGTTTGAGTCTCGAAAAGTTCACCTTTGGCCTCATCCTTGGAAATTTTAAGCTCAGCATTTTTAAGTCGGAGAGCTTTGATCTCTCTCCGCTTATTGCAGATATTCTTCAACAATTCCTGGTTATATGAATTAACTTTCTATAAGTCAGAATACCCAGAGTCATAGGTCTATTAAAGACTCGGGCTAATATTGTAGATAATATCAGCACAAGCCTTGGGGGTTATACTAGTTCATTTTTTGGCATCCTATTGAAGCATAAACCCAAATCTACTATCCAACTTCATGCTTGGGAGCTAGAGGATATGACATAAAATACAGTAAAGAAAAAGCGTGAGTTGGAATTCCAACTTACATGATGTTCATGTGTGAGCTTGCTCAGGCACATGTTCACTTAAGTGGTAACCTTCTCGGTGAGGGTGAGTGGAATAACCGGAGGTGGTGGAAGAACACCAGCTCTTAGTCCCTCGTCGTGAAGGCGGACTTGTTCAAGAAGTTCGGAGTACTTGATGTCCTCCGCTTCTTGTGCTTCTTCTTCGGCAGAGAGATTATGACTTTCCAAGCATTGCTGGGCTAGCCGCTGGATTTCCTCTGCATATTTCCGAGACAAGCCAAATTTGGCAAGTCCCAGATTGATCAGGAGATTTTCGGCGAAGGTCTCTACCGAGGGATCATTACTCGAAGAGGGTTCACCCTTATCAAAACCTGAGCCACCCATGGTGGCGTCAGTATGCGACTCAAGGGTCGCTAGCCCTGTTGAGGGAGTCGGATCTTCTGCGATGACCGGGGATGGAGAAATCACCGGCGTTGCAGAAGATTAAGGGGCAGGAGTCGGAGGGCTGCGGCAGGAGAAGCCATGGTTAGCTTCGTCTGATGCAGGGGCTTCGAGATGTTCCCCTTCCCCTTGCCCTTGATGAGATGCTTAGCTCTGAGAAAATAATAGAATAAAGAACATTATATCTCGGAAGAAATTACCGGTAAAGTACAAAGGCGGAAGTTGTGTGGAAAGTTACCGCTTCACAACTGGCACTACCTTTATGCCGACGGCCACTGTCGGAGCTTTATGCTTCCTGGGCACAACGTCCGGCAGTGGGACCAGTTCCTCCTCGTGAGAAAACTCCGAAGGATATCCCTCGATAGGAGCCAGTTCCGACTCGGGGAGGTCGGTAAGCTGAAAAGATAATATCTCAGTATTGCGAAATAACTTAAAGGTGAAACACACAAAAAGGGTTTAATGTTAAAAGCTTATCGGCACTACAGGGTCTACCACTGTGTGCATGTCCAGAGATAAATCCAGAATCTTTCACTCGATCCGCTCCTTTTATCAGCCATTTGATCTGGCTTATGTAGTCCTGTGGCTTTAGGGCCTTGGGGCTGATGCGGAGGGAGTCTTGTTTTGACACCATGATGGAATGCATCAGTCAGACGCCGTGGTGCTAGAGAGGTTGGATCCAGCATGCCACCCAGCACTAGACCAAGTCGGACCCTCTCAGGCCTTTGTGCTTCATCAGATATTCAATCCGCCTCTTGGCGAGAAGCAGATCGTCGCTGAGAGCCGGAGGAGCCTCGTCCCAAGATGCTTGGGGCGTGGCGGCTCCATCGATGAAAGCCGGCAAAGCAGTAGCTTTGCCAGGAGCAGGAATATCCTTATGATAAAAGAAGGTAGACGGCCACTATTTGACCGACACACTAGCTAAAATCCTAGGATAGACACGCTCACGTCTAAACGAAAGACTAATTGTGCTGGTAATGTAAGGATTACCGGCAGTGATAGAGTTTCTCCGGACATGGAAGCAAAACCGGAAGAGAGTGAGACTCGGCCTAATACCGAGATACCCCTCACACAAAGCCGCATAGGCGCTCATCTCTAAAAGAGAGTTTGGGGGGAGATGGTGAAGCTAAACGCCATAATGATCTATCACCTCGGAAAAGAATTTCGAGGGAGGGAAAGACAAACCTCTGTCGAGGTGGGTGCCGAAGTGTACCCGCTCATCATCGTGTGGGTTGGGGATGGTTTCGCTGAAACCGCTCCGCCAGTCGCCGGCACGGAGGAGTCCTTCGCTCTCCACACCACTGAGCTTGGTGTCGTCAAGGACGCACGGGATCCAGACCCCGCGATTGCTTTCTTTCTCTACCACCGCCGCCACCATTGCCGCTGTTGCGGCCCCAGCCAAGCCGAATGATGAAGAAGAAGACATTCTTCTGGTGCGCCGGTGACTTTAGATGGGCGGCGCTGGGAATCTGGGAGCAAGGGAGCTCTGTGCGCGGGAGAGAAGTGGAGGAGAAGGAAACAGCACGGGGAATAGGTGAAGAAGATGAGAGACAGGAAATCCTCACCCCTTATAACCACTGAATCGCGCCAAGATTCGTGCAAATGGCACATTGTAAACGCCACGCGTCATGGAAAGAACTGGGAAACCCCCACGCGATGATTATGCCGCCTCGATCTCCGCGCATGCATTGAAATGGCTCCTCCGTTCCGCGAATGGCGGACCCACCAACGGTTGTGCTGACAGGATGTCTGTCAGAAGACATGACTTGACCATGACTGGTGTTATATGACGCCAGAGACCAAGTTCCGGCTTAGTTTGAATTACGAGCTGGAAGCACAGCAAATGTACTGATAGGTCCGACTTATTTTTGAGACCCGGATCGTATCTTTTGTTTTGAAGTTTCAGGAACCCTTCAAGATTCTGCAAGCCGAAGATCAAGCTAGACGATGATGAATCCGACTTTGGATCTTGGAGACTTCCAGGGGCTGCTGTTGGGGATATACTTTCCGGGTATCCTCGCAGTTCCTCACTAACCAGGGTGGCCCACTTCGGGTTAGAGCTTTTCTTCACGGACAGCCCAGTCAGGGAGAAGAGGCGGAGTCCAGTCCGGCTACGGGAAGGCCTAGAAGACTTACCTACATAGGCCCATAGTGTTACTTGTAGTTCAAGATGTACTCTGTAACCGACTCTTAGTCGTAACCGGATAGATCTCTCCTATAAACCCTAGGCCGAATATCTATATAAGCCGTCCTAGGGAGAGCCTTTAGGGCACCCCTTACAATCACAATCTCAACTCGCACAGGCGAACCCTTGTAACCCATATTCCGGCTCTGCTGTATTACTGGATTGCTAGCAGGAGTAGGATTCATCCAAAGCCGGCGGATTCGAACCTGGGTAAACTTGTGTGCTCACCGTCCCGGAACACCATACGTCTCACACCCCTCTCTTCCGCACGCCTCGAGGACCCCCTCATGGCGTACTTGTCATCAATCCGATGACACAAATGTGTCGGGAACACATTCTGAGTGGGAGCAATATAAGTCTCAAATTCAAATATGTAGGAACATAGTTTGAGTAAGAGTAGTGACTCATACCCAAATATGTTGGGAATATATTTTGAATAGGATCTTAAAGGAGTGATTCTTAAGTGTGTATACGACACATTGAGAATAAAATCGCAAGTACCAAAAAATAATGATTTATAGGGAGTAGAAGTTGATAATAAGAATATTATGATATTATGTAGTATTCCTTAAAGGATTCTGAAAAGGGTTTCAGAATAGAAGTTAATTAAGGAATAACTCAAGGTAGGAATAGTATTAAGTTTAACATCAATGGTTGAAAGAAAGAAAAGGATGATCATCATCCACTATGTTGAGACATAGGTTCTATCTTAGAAAACCAACATGATAACTTAACATAATATATGATCCAATAAGGAACGTTTGAAAAGTGATTAAGTTCAAATCACGGAACGTTGAGCTAAGTTTGTCCGTAGTGTCTAATAGAGAACTGTAGACATGTTTTTCCAAATCCATAAAGGATGACATATCTTAAAGCATAAAGGGTTATGTTATAAGGGAATATGTTGGAAACTCCTGTAATACCAACTAAAGTCAAGTAGGAAGCAAGGTGAACAAAAACATAAAAAGTTGCATAGGGTGCACTCGTGTTTCAATGATTACATTTATAATAATAGATAAGGGTACCATCTAAAGTGTTGTATGATGTTATGGCAGGGTTAGTTCGCTTAACGTAGAATGATGTGTCCCAGGGCACAGTGCCCATGAGAAAGCCCTCGCGGTTGATCTAAAGTCACTATAGGCTCCTGGAATCCGGCCTCGTTCTACTGCCATAGCGATGATGCATACACAAAAATGTTATCATGTGATGATAAAGTATTAATGTCAATCAAGGTGATGCAAAGGATTTGGGACTGTAAAAGTATAGGACCAAGACTCAACCTCTTCCATGAGTAAGCATGTTTAGGGTACTGGGAAATATGGTGCCAATGATTAAAGAACAAATGCAACTAGTTTATTTGTAATCTAGTGCAAGTGGGAGACTGTTGGAAATATGCCCTAGAGACAAATAATAATAAGGATTATTATAATATTTCATAAAGTTTATGATTAAGTTTTATATCATGCTATAACTGTATTGAAAGGAAACGTCAATACATGTGTGATATATAAACAACCAGGGGTTCCCAGTGAAACTCTAGTCACTGGTTCATTGGTCAACATATGATCAAGGTTTCCTGATCATGTGGCATTTATGCCAGTTGGAAATGGAGTCAACTCATTCTGGGAATGAGATGATGAACCAATACCCAACCTAAACATCATGAGACGATCATGTCATGAAGTTCAAGTTACGATGATTAAAATGGATCCTCGTAGACTATTCCTTAGACCGTGAGGCTATATCAATCACTGTCTCCCGAGAGTGCTTAGATAGCATCAAGCGTCACTTGGTAACACAGTGATTATAAAGGTGTGTTCAGGTACTCGGAAGAACCGTAGAGGCAATATATGTCAAGAGCGGGATTTGTCCATCCATATGACGAAAAGATACTAAGGGCCCACTCGGAGAAGTTATATCCAATAGCTGCGTAGCGTGTGATTTGATCACAGGGATATCACTTGTCGGAACGAGTCAAGTAGCATTGTTCGGTAACGAGATTGAACATGACATGGTGATGTCATTGATCAGATCTCGGGGAATGCAAGTATCGAGAGACAAAAGGAATAAGACACGACTGTCCCGATTCAAACGATGAAAGATCTTCGTGGAATGCACAGGGGTCACGTGGCCATCCAGGTCCCTTTGTCGATCATTGATCTAGGAGTGTCCCCGACCATGTCTGGAGTGTTCCCGAACCGTGGGGTATCACGCTTAAGGGCTTTATGATGTTTAGATAGTGTTTATAGAATCGGTAGAATCAATGAAGAATAGTAGAGAGAAAACCTGAAGGGTTTCGGTAAGTCCGGAGGATGTCCGGAGTGGAGATGGAAGGTGTTCCATAACCATAGAGATTGAATAATATGTGAATGAATGTTAAATATTGATTTAATCATTTATTCATAATTATTTAATAAAATAAAAAATCAATTAAAAGGTCAAAGGGCTTAATGGGCCAAATCCCGGAGGGGAAAGGGCCCATGAGGGAAAGGCAAGAGGAGAGAAGGGGCAAGCGGGTGGCCGGCTGGGCCAAGCGCCCCCCCCCCCCCCCCCCCCCACGCAGGGCCCACTAGGGCCGGCCGGCGGCTGCCCTCTCCCCCTCCTTTAGTCCCACCCGGGACTTTAAGGGAGGTAGTACCTCCCCTCCCCTATATATAGTGGGGGTATTTGGCCAGATAAATACACACAATATTCAATAAAGGTTTCCTCACTTTTGGGGAGACCTCCAATTGATATTCTCTTTCTCTCTCTCTCTCTCTCCCATGATCGTGGTCCCAAGTTCGGACTGCGTGAACGAAAGACATCTTCGCCGTGGAGCACCGTCGCACTGCGCGATTCGGATCCAGGAGCTCTACTTCCACAACTACTGCTGGATCGGGGAAGCGGGAGTCGTCGTCGTCAGGCACCGGATGCATGTAACTCCCCGCGAGGTGTCACACTTGAGGCACTCAAGTTGTTGGAGCCATAGGAGCGCAAGGACTTCATCACGACCTTGAGGTCGGCTTCAGCTTGTCTACATCAACCACGCTCTCCTGAGCGTTGACAACGCTTTTCGGTCTTCAAGGGTAAGTTCGTGAAAAGCCCCTCCCATTACTGCATTACTAATAGATAGGTCCTGGCAACATCAGGGGTTCATGGGCGTAGGGTAAAATTTTATTGTTTTCATGCGCGAACCCCTACAAAATCATGGCTAGCTGGGCCAGGCAGGAGCTGGCAATGCGGCGGCTGGGCAGCAACAGGTGGGCCGGCCCGATAGTACCGGCCCACCCGGGCGGTACTACCGCATTGGGCCAGTACCACCGGATGGGGCTACCAGATGGAATAGAGGGAAAGGGACACGCGCTGCCCGAGCGGTAGCAGATCCGGTACCACCGGACGTCCCAGAGAAAAAAAAAACCTTTTCTTTTTCTTTTAAAATCAAACAAAGCCAAATAATCAAACTACTATATCTTGAGCTAGGGAACTCCGACTGACCCGAAACTAATTTTGTTGGAAAAAGGACAATAAGAGCTATCCAACAAGTGAGAATGTACCAATTATTATAATGTGAGATACCTCACTCGGTGAGCATCCGGAAAACCTCCAAGAACAAAATCGCAACAGGATATAAAAGGGAGATCTGATTTTGATGAACAAAAGCTTGTTATGAAGATTACCACAAGCTCTATATCCTCACATGGATAGGACCAACAAACAACCAAGAAAGATAATGCTAAGAATGCAAAGGTTTGAGCTCTCTCCGAAAGATATGATCAAGCTACTCACTTGAGAGTCTCTCTTGATAGTACGACTATCTATCCTAAACCCGGTCTCACAACTACCAACATGAGACCGGCAAAAGAGAAAACCTATCAAGAATGCTTTTGCCTTGAGCATACTTTGACCTTTTCTTCATCTATCCATGATTATCGAGGATGACAAGCAACAAACATGAGATCTTCTAGAGATGGTGCATATTGGGCTTGCACAAACGCATCTTTTTCTTCATTTCATCTACCTTGAAGCTAACACATGCTCCAAGCGATGCCAATGGACAATTCCTATAATACTCTGTTTGGATGTATAGAATTAGACCGAAATCGTGGAATTCGAAATTAGGATCTTAATTTCTGTCGTTTGGCTGCGCTAGTAATTGGGGCCTAGAAATAGAGACAAATTCCACACCCTACTCCCTCCGCGTGTAAGTTGCCCTCCCGCAATTCCGACCTCTCCCTCTCCGAATTGGATGGAAACGAGCGCCTCACGTACCGCTTTGCCGAGAGAAAACAGAACGCCCCAACTCCACCCCTGCTCCCGACCTCCGACCACGAGCAACCAGGCTGCGCTGACGGCTCCGGTGAGCCCCTTGTCCTTCTCCCCTTCCCTGTCCTCCTCTCCCCTCCTTCTTCCCTTTCCATTCCCGCCCTCCTCTTTCCCTATCCCCTTCATGCTCTATGTCCCCTGCACGTGCCCCCCAAACCCAGATCGTACGGACGGGATGGGACCGGCGGCAGCAGGGTATCGGCAGCGGGAGCGCGAGGCGGAGGCTCACTGGCCCTCCTCAAGGCGGCATCTCCATGTCCCTTTTCATCCCCTTCTCTTGTCAGCTGAATTGAGCGAGAGGAGTTCTCTGGATTTTTCATGAGGTGCTGCCGTTGACAGTTGTTTCTGATTTGCAGGGAGTTAATAGCATAAAACCACCACTTTTCTGCGAAATGTTCGAAAATCCACCACCATTCGCAAATTTCGCAAAATGTGACCACTTTTCTGTAGATTTTTTGCAATGTACACTAAAACTAATTTTAAACAAGATTAACACGATTTTTAACAGTTGGACCCACCCGTCAGGCTGACGTGGTGGTGAGAGACAGCACACTGTTTATAGTTTTGCAAGAGGGTCCTCGAGTTTTGTTAGCAAACTACGTAGTGGTCCTTCATGCCATGCAGTTTTCCAAAAAACCTCCTATTTATTTTCAAAGCGTTCATAATTTTTTAATACAAATTTAAATAGAAAAAAATTTAATATGAAAAGTGCTCAGAAATGTTTGTATATTTTTAATATAAACTTTTTATTCGCTATTTCAAATAATTAAAATATTAAAACAATTAAAATTACTTCTATTACTAATACAAACTTTGAAAATTCATAACTTTTATTATAGAACTCCAAATAATATAAATAATATATCTAAATTTATTAGCAAAATCCAATGAATCTATTTCTGACTTCCATCATTCATGAATCACATCTGTTTGAATCACATCTGTTACCATATTGACACGCACATGTACGTACGTACAAGAAACAGGACAAACCAAATTATTACATATCACGTACTCACAAGCACATGTATTTGCAAATACATGTACGTACGTACAAGAAATAAGACAAACCCAAATTATTACATCTCATGTACTCACAAGCACATGTATTTGCAAATACGTGTATGTACGTACAAGAAACAAGACAAAAACCTAAATTATTACATCTCACATCCTCACAGGCACATGTATTTGTAAATACGTGTACTTATGTACAAGAAATCCCTCGGCTCAATTACCATAATTTCTCATTTTGAAAACACGTGTGCATCAGCTGTCAGCTCCGTGCTTAGTTGAATGTGTGATGTGATGCTACAGGCTACTTGACATAACCACCACATTTCCATTTATGTTCTGTATAAACCTATGCGATTAGTACAACGATACAGTGATGATTATAAGTATATTAGGAGAATATTGGGTGGTTAGATTTAATAATCGCGCGTATGTGCACGTACGTACTGACCTACACTTGCATCCTCTTTTCTTGTGTACGTACAGTTGTTCGAGTTCGCCGACAAGTATAGTGCCAAGTACGACAAAAGCATCGCCGAGGTGAAGAGCTACTACACGTCGGTGAGCGGGCGGCACGACGAGGTCCTCTGGGTGGCGTTGTGGCTCCACTGCGTCACCGGCGATGAATAGAATATAGCCTTGATTGGAACGAAGTCATGATAGAAGTGATTCATGAACGATGGATGTCAAAAATGGAATTTTTAAATTTTCTTAATAAATTTAGATATATTATTTATATTATTTGGAGTTCTATAATTAAAGTTATGAATTTTCAAAGTTTGTATTAGTAATAGAAGAAATTTTAATTAGTTCCCTATTTTAATTATTTTAAATAGTGAATAAAATTTATATTAAAAATATTCATATATTTCTGAGCACTTTTCATATTAAAAGTTTTTCTATTTAAATTTTTATTCAAAAGTTATGAACGTTTTAACATAAACAGGAGTTTTTTTGAAAAGCTACAGGGCGACAGGGACCAGTACATAGTTCGCTAACTAAACTTGAGGACTCGCTTGCAAAACTACTGATTGCGTGCTGTCTCTCACCGTCACGACGGGTGGGTCCAAGTGTCAGTAATCGTGTCAATCCTGTTTAAAATCAGTTTTAGTGTACATTGCAAAAAATCTGTAGAAAAGTGGTCACATTTTACGAAATTTGCGAGTGGTGGTGGATTTTTGAATATTTCGCAGAAAAATGGTGGACCGGTTCCTCATGCTTGAGATTTGTTTGCACTATGTAAACTATCCTTTACAATCCCTAGGCTCGAACTATGTGTTGTCAGTTCAGTGAACGTTGATTAGTTTGTATAGTACACAGAAAATGCAATGTAAACTAATCCTTTACAATCTTGAAGAATAGTATGACAATGTTTTGTTTGACATCAGCTTGTATTTCACCGCTAATGCTTACAACTTGGAAAAAGCTTCAGTACTCTTTGTTTCAATCTACATACTAAAACGTATCTAGATACATGCGTTCCAAAAAAAATCTAAAACATCTTATATTTTAGAACGGATGGAGTACTTGCAAACTATTTTGTATTACATATATGCTTCTTATGACCTTATTCAGATTATTTTAGTGTTAGTATATGTAGAAAATAATATATATACATTCTAATATACACATGCTACAGTTCATACTTGTACACATATATTATCCAAATAAAATAAAAAAATCCAATTTCATGGTTTGTACATCCAAACAGGAATTAGAATTGGATACCACACTGATTTTAATAACAAATTTTAAACCACCCAAACAACAGAATTCGAATTAGCGGCCATTTCCTTTCTAGATAGGATTTGGAATTCTCACCCAATTCATTTCCTGAATACAATTCTATGCATCCAAATAAAGCGTAAGTAAAACTTAATACACATATTAGTCCATAAGGATTGTCATTAATTATCAAAACCACACATGAGGGGCCACATGCTCTTTCAACTGTCACCATGCAATATATTGCCTTCAGAACTACCCGATTTTTAATAGGTATAATGTACCTCTCCATTCCTAACACATTACAGCAATATGTCAGCATGTTTGACATAAAAAATAATACAAACCTGAAGTGGGAAATTATATAGCAGCATAAACTTACTTGACAAGTTGAGGTGATAACAACTCTGAATGAAAATTTGGAACAACTCGGGACAACCACCCATTACTCTAAGACATAACTAGAAACATTTAGTTGGTAAAATGGGTTGGAGGGTGGAAAGACTACATGGAGTCCTTTATTAAAAAAAGCGAAATGAGTATTTGATACATCCTTCGGTCCATATTAATAGCCTCAACTTTATTTAGATTCGTATGTATCTAGTTAAATATTTAGACCAGGTCCATTCGTATCTAGATAAAGTTGAGACCATTAATATGGACCGGAGAAAGTACAACAATATAATTTATATTTTTCTAAATGTACGTATAATAAAAAAATATTAACATATCTTTCCAATTGCGATCAACACAAAAATGACAAATTGAAGGATCAAAAATTGAGTTATATTTCCTTTTATAAATGCATAAACTTATCTTTTATGCATAGCATACAAATTAACACAATTTAGGTAAGAGTTGTTGATATTGAGAGCACATTCATAAAAATACTTGGAATTTAAAACAATATTTGGAACTTACACATATGTTTTTCAAAAAAATTAAAATACAGGGGTATGAGTATCTCAGGAGGCAAATCGAGGCTCCCTAAAAATGGGCAAGTAATCCCAGAATCAAAGATACTAATTAGGGTTCTCCTTTGTCAACACCCGGATTTTTAATCCCAGATTTCCGTTATGCCATACCTCGCAATCCCAGGATTCTATTTTTGCGAGACATAACGGATTGGATATCACAGTACATCATCCATTACAAACCATACATAAGGTTTTACATAAATAAGGATCTCATGATCCAGTCTTTAATACAACAAGCAGCGGAAATAAACGATAACGTAGCGGTGGGGTCCATCTTCAGGGGCACAGGCAATGCTGACGAAGGCAGATAGTTCTAGTTATCATAACCGTCCTGCTGACCATCATCTTGATAATCTCCTTCATAGTCTGGCCATGATAATAGCCAGGGACAAAAGCCATGAGTACTCTTTAAGTACTCACAAACTACTACTAACAAGGGGTATAATTCTAAGTTAAAATGCTGAATCTAAGTTAACTATCAAGTTAAGTTTGAAACCTAAGCCGAGTTCAGAAGCAAAGAAAGATAAAGTAAAGTTCTAGAATCACTTAAGTTGGGAAGCTATTATCATCAACACAACCCTGTTGTGGTCAAGTCAAAGTTCATCATTCATGTCAAGTTATTTAGAAAACAACTGACAACGAAACAGTATGGACATTCCAACTGTCCATAACCGCGGACACAGCTATTCGAATAGTTTGACACTCTGCAGAGATGGTACACTTTCACCATAAGATTCGATACATCTGTCAGGGATAACCCGAAATCATCATACTTAGTATGCAAATAATCAAACATAATCTTCCCTTTACACACCCTAGTATAAGCACCTCTCCTATGAGCATGGCCTCCCAACCATGACCATCAGTCATCTTGGGCACTGCATAGGTGGACAACATTGAGAGGTAGCCTCAGCTCAAACCTCTCCCGTGAGGGAATTAATACTAATGCATATAAATTTCTAGCTAAGCCTTACCCAATTCAGGTAATGTGGTTGTACGGTAAAATTGGAATGGTATCGCATCCGAATCCAACCATCAGTTTTATAAAAGGGCTAAGGCTCATGCCTCGTCATTCTCATCATCATAAACCAGTTGTGTTTCTCAACACATGTCAAAACATCTCAATAGAATGACTCATCATTCCAAGGTTTTCATAATTCATTTTCACCAAGTATTCCCATCTAGAGTGACTCAAGTTTTTGATCTATACTAAGGTACTAAGTTAAGAGTGTTCACTAAGGTGGAAGTGGTGGTTTCAATCTTCTGCCATAGAGTGACATCTAAAGGTTTCTAAGTAGGTCAAGTTTTATACTTTTTATGCTACCTTCAAAATTAAGTAAAGAACTTTGTGTAAACTAAGGGACGTAAAACTTGTCAATAAGACTTGGGGTACTAATAGTTAAAGGGGTGTGATCAAAGCCTGCTTAAGGCATCTTTACTAGACCATCTAGTTTAATTCTAGCTTGCTAACAATAGCTTGCCTTGGTTGGTGAGTGGTTGAAGTTTTCTTCTTCTTCTTCTTCTTGGTAGAACTCCTCCTCCTCGAAAGCTTGGTCGGTACTAGCGTCTATAAATACATAGGGAGTAGACAATCACCAAACAATACTTAACTAGGCTAAGTAGCATTCTAAAACACACAATTGATGATCTATTATCATCACAAGCATCACAAGTTTAATTCAATAGTTTCAACCTTTTTATTTTAGAAAAGTAATTTCTACTCATTGAAATATTAACTAAAATTTTAATATTCACCACAAAAATATGGGATCATGTGGACACATGTCCTCACCACATATTCTAACATGTGGGAATGAGATTTAAGGGTTGGATCAATATTACTTTGGTTTAAGTTCATTATTTAATGATTTAAAGTGACTAGAAATGCCTATATAGCATTATTTTGGTACTAGTCCAAAGTCACTTCATGTCAACCTTAATATTATTACATGGTTAGATAGATATGATGAAGTGTGATTTTTGAGAGTTGGAATCAACTCAAAAGCTAACTTGGTTGATTTTATAAAAAAGTTGCAAGTTGTAAAAGCTTCTGTTTTGTTATTTTTATTAGGAGAGATCTATAACTCTAATTGAATTACATCCAACGGGCTTGGATAGATCATTTTAATACCTTTCAGACAAAATTGGTTTCATACAATTTGGATTTATAAAACTCTCTGAATTGAATTTTGAAATAGGGGACAGAAACTAGATTTAACTAAAAAGGAAAAACCAGATTTGAATCTATGGGCTAGCGCAGGAAAGGACTTGGGCCGGCCCAGTGGCGCTCCGCGGCGCGGGGCTCATCTGACAGGGGGGCCCTGCTTGTCAGCGGCACTTAACACGCGAAACGGTACGCGCGCTGTGGGTCGTGCAATTAGAAGCGCGATCAACGGTTGAGGGTCGTCGTCGACGACGAACAGGTCGCCGGCGAGCTCGAACCCTAGCGGCTCGGTGGGGGTCTACTGGGGGCGTACCAGGGCTCCAGCGGGGTCGGCGAGGCGGGCAAACAAAGTGGAAGACGACGGCGAGGCGAGGCATGGTCACGGCGGAGCTTGGGGCGGTCGAAATCAATGGCACCCTTCTCCTCCAGAGGCGGCGGCTCCGGTTCCAATTCCGGTGAGCTGCTGCTCCACTTGCTCTGGCTAGAGGTGGGTGAGGTTCAGAGAGGTGAGGGGAGTGGAATGGTATGGAGAAGAATGGCTGGGGAGGGCTCCTTTTATAGGCCCGACGGTGAGACCGAGCGGGATGGGCGGTCGACGGTGGCGACATGGCTACGACGAGGTAGAGGCATGGCTGGGGATGGCGATCGATGGGCGGTTCCCTGGCGGTGCTCTAGAACTTGAATGCGACCGTAGGGGCGGTGGCACGCGGTCTGGGCGAGATGGCGCTCTGCGCGGCCGAAGCGGTGGTGTCCACGGCGAGCGGTGGCTGTGAGGCTTTGGGCGGCGAACGGGGATGTCTGGGGTGTTCTCCAGGCCGAGACGGAGCGACGGGCGCGGGCTGCGGTCGAGCGGTGACTTGTGCACGTGGGGACAAGTCGCGCTCTAGGGGCGGCACTGGCATGGTGCGGTGGCACTGGGCGCGGGCTCTCCTCGGTGGTCCACGACAGCACTTGGCTCGGGCAGGGGACAGAGAGGGGCGGTGAGGTATTGGCTACCTCCTAGACATGGAGAGGAAGGAGGAGGTGGTCTGCTAGGGTGAGGGCAAGGTTGGCCAGCGAGTTGGTGCTCGGCATGGCTTGGCCTTGCCACTAGGGTGTAGGGGTTGGGATGGTAATGGCATAGTTTGATCAAGTGGAGACAGAGGGAGTGTTTTGTGGTCAAATGGGTGGCTAAACTCTATAGAAACAGTGAGCTAGCTATTTGTGTTTGATTCTGCCTCCCATGTGTTTGATGAAATGGCCACAAGAGAAAAAGTTTTGAATTTTAAGTTCAAAATTTTTGAGTGATCTCCACCAGTGATAGGTAGTCTCTGGTTGCAAGGGTTTTGAAAGTGGAGCTCAAATAGATGGTTTTTGAAATAGGGGTGATCTATGCATATGCATTAGATTCAATTTTAAACTGTCATTTAAAATAGTTAACAGAATGTTTTTAGCAGATCAAAAGGTGGGCTTTGGTACCTCATTATGTGTACTAGCAAGGGGTGCAAAGATCAAGACTTGTTTCTGTTAAGAATTGAGTACTAGGAATAGCCAAAGTAGGCATGAGAGTTAAATTTGCCAGAATGACCATTCCTTCATTTTAATTCTTTTTGATTTGATTTTCTTTAGGAAAAGTTTGGGAAAGATGTAGATGAGGTTTAAATCACCTAAGAAACATTTTACAAGTATTGGATCAATCAATCATGGCAATTCAAACAACTCCTATTTTAAATGCACACATATATGAATGCTTTCATTTTAAATTTGGAAAAGTTTTTGTTAACCCTATTTTTGGATGATTTGATCTTGTTAAGCTTGGATTAAAGTTTTGGGATGTTACAAACCTTCCCCCTTTAAACAAAATCTCGTCCCGAGATTTATAAAGAAAACTAGGAACTAAAGAGATCTGGGAACTCTGTCCTAATGTAATCTTCGTGCTCCCAAGTGGCTTCCTCCTCGGTATGGTTGCTCCACTGAATCTTGAGAAACTTGATACTCCTGGTCCTGGTGGTTCTGTAGGCTTCTTCCAAGATATGGATGGGTACTTCCCGATAGGTCAGGTCATTGTTGATTTCCACAGCTCTGTGATCGATGTTCTTCAAAACTTCAGTCTTCTCAGGCACTTCCAAGCATTTGCGAAGTAACGAGATATGGAACACATTGTGGATGGCTGACATCTCTTCGGGCAGTTCCAGTTGATACAATACTTCTCCTCGGCGGTTCAGAATCTTGAAAGGTTCGATATATCTGGGAGCTAACTTTCCCTTCAAACTAAAGCGTTGAGTTCCCTTCAATGGTGAAACCTTGAGCTAACTACTTGCGACCAATTCAAAAGGGTACGACACTTTCTTCCGTATAGGAATTCAAAGGGTGCCATCTGCAAACTAGCCTGATAACTGTTGTTATATGAGAATTCTGCGAAAGGCAGGCAGTCTTCCCATTTTGATCCGTATTCCAGCACACAAGCTCTAAGCATATCCTCCAAGATCTGGTTGACTTTCTCAGTTTGTCCATCTGTTTGCGGGTGATAAGCGGTACTGAAATTCAACTTGGTTCCTAAACCTTCCTGAACTTTCTGCCAAAATCTTGAAGTAAACTGGGTTCCTCGATCTGAGACGATGGTCTTGGGGGTTCCATGCAGACTAACAATCCTAGCAATGTACAACTCTGCTAGCTTTGCCCTCTGGTAGGTAGACTTGACTGGTATGAAGTGGGCTACCTTGGACAGTCTATCAACTATGACCCAGATTGAGTCATTTCCCCTACTAGAAGTGGGTAAACCGGTGATCAAGTCCATTCCGACGGAATCCCATTTCCATTCCGGAATCTGCAATGGTTGCAACAGTCCTGCAGGTCTCTGATGCTCTGCTTTGACTCTTTGATAGATGTCACATTTGGCGATGTAGCTTCCGATCTCTCTTTTCATCTTGTGCCACCAAAATTGCTCTTTCAAATCCTGATACATCTTTGTTCCTCCGGGGTGGATAGAATAAAGAGTATCATGAGCTTCCTTCATGATAACCTCCTTCAGCTCCGAATCTGCTGACACACAGATACGTCCTTTGTACCACAGTACACCTTCTTCGTCTTCGGTGAATCTAGGTACCTTTCCTGTACCAATACGATGTTTGATTCCGTCGATACTCTCATTTCCCTTCTGGGCTTCCTTGATTTGGCTAATCAAAGTGGGTTGAAGTTCAATGCTAGCTAGGAATCCTTTGCTAACTAACTCAGTCCTGAACTGCTCTAACTCCTCATACAAACTTGGTTGCTTCTCTTCGATCATGGTGTTAAGCCTACACGGCAATTTGCTAAGAGCATCCGCTACCACATTGGCTTTGCCGGGGTGATAGTGAATGTCAAGGTCATAATCCTTGATTAACTCTATCCATCTTCTTTGCCTCATATTCAGCTCCTTCTGGGTGAAGATATACTTCAAGCTCTTATGGTCTGAGTAAATCTCACAACGATTACCCATCAAATAATGACGCCATGTCTTCAATGCTAGAAGCACGGCTGCTAGCTCAAGATCATGGGTCGGATAGTTCTGCTCATGTTGCTTCAATTGTCGAGACAGATACGCGATGACTTTGCCTTCTTGCATCAATACACATCCTAGGCCAATCTTGAATGCATCACAATACACATCAAACGGCTTCTTGATGTCTGGCATGATCAAAATTGGGGCTGATATCAATCTCTTCTTCAGCTCCTGGAAACTAGCTTCACATTTGTCTATCCATTCAAACTTCTTGTCCTTCTTCAACAATTGGGTCATTGGTCGGGCTATGCTCGAGAATCCTTCTATGAACTTGCGGTAATATCCCGCTAATCCGAGAAATGAACGAACTTGGGTTTGATTGGTTGGGGCTTCCCATTCTTCGACATCTTTGATCTTGGTGGGATCAACAGAGACTCCTCTGGCAGAAACAATATGTCCTAGGAATCCTACTTCTTTCAGCCAAAACTCACACTTGTTGAACTTGGCATATAACTGATGCTCTCTCAGGGTTTCTAGGATGATTCTCAGATGTTGCTCGTGCTCTTCTTCTGACTTGGAGTAGATAAGGATGTCATCGATAAACACAACTACAAACTTATCTAGGAAATTCATAAAGATCTTATTCATGAGATTCATGAAATAAGCAGGGGCATTGGTTAATCCAAAAGACATAACCGTATACTCGTATAAACCATAGCGAGTAGTAAAGACGGTCTTCGGAATATCCGTTGCACGAATCTTAAGTTGGTGATAACCAGTCCTAAGATCAATCCTTGAGAGTACCCGAGCTCCAGTCAATTGATCAAATAGATCCTCTATCTTTGGCAAGGGGTACATGTTCTTGATGGTGACATCATTCAATTTTCTGTAATCTGTACACAGACGGTTGCCTCCATCTTTCTTGTCGACGAATAACACTGGTGATCTCCATGGCGATGCACTTGGCTGAATCAAGCTTGTTGCTAACATGGCATCCAACTGCTTCTTCAGTTCCACTAATTCTGAGGGGTTCATGGTATAGGGTCTCTGGGCTATAGGTCCGGTTCTGGGGATTAGTTTGATAATGAACTCAATATCCCTATCCGGGGGCATACCTGGCAATTCATCTGGGAATACGTCGGGGTATTCACAGACTACTCTGACTTGGTCAATGGTAGGCAGGGCTACACTCTTGTTGCACTTGAATTGACGGGGTAAGGTTTTAGAGATATGCTCTACTGTTACTCCAGAACTACTGGTCATGGTGATGGCTTTCTTAGCACAGTCTATCAGTCCTTTATGCCTTGACATGCAGTCCATACCTAGTACTACTTCCAATCCTTTTGTTCCAAGTACAATTAGGTTGGCATAAAAATCTATTCCATGTATTCTGATAGGTACAGCTTTGCAATTTTTTCTAGATTTTGTTGTTGAACCACGGATTTGAACTATCATGACATGCTTCAGGTTGGTTGGGTGAATCTTACTAGTGCATACAAATTCTTCGATGACAAATGAATGCGATGCTCCAGAATCAAACAATACTCTTGCTAAAACTGAGTTGACAGAAAACATACCCAGCACTACATCTGGCACTTCCTGGGCTTCTTCTGCGTTCATGTGGAAGAGACGACCGTTGCGGTTATGCGGGTTCCCTAGGGCAAATCTCCTTCCTGGTTGAACACGACGCTGCTGCTGAGCTGGGGCATTCACAGGGGCATTGGCGGCAGTCTTCTTGGGACACTCATTGGAGTAGTGACCCTTCACTCCACACTCGAAACAAGTGATCTGGGACTTGTCCTTGACTGCGACAGGTACAACATTGCTGCTAGTTCTGGGTGCAGTGTTGTTGTTGTTGTTGTTGCTCTTGGGAGGGGCACGGTTGAAATTGTTGGCATTGCCGGAGTTGTGATTGTTTCCTCCGGACTTCACATTGCCTCCACTACGGTTGGGGTAGCTTGGGCGAGAATTTGGGGGTCAGTTGTTCCTTGGTGCATATCCTGGTGAGGGGTTAGGACGGTACTTCTGGTGACTACTGGATCCAGACTGCTGCATCATACGGCGCTTGCGGTTGTCGTTTTCCTGGTTAATCTTCCCTTCCATCTGAATGGCAGAGTCGACTAGCTCTTCGAGATCATCAAAACGGATGTTGACGAGGACAGTCTGCATCTCATCATGCAGTCCGTTTAAGAATCTCTCCTTCTTGGCCTCCGTGTTGATCTCATCCGGTGCATATCTGGCAAGTGACAAGAATCTGTCATGGTACTCTACCACAGTCATTCTTCCTTGCTTCAATTCGTGGAATTCATCTCTCGTCCTATTGACAAGACCTTGCGGCACTTGGGTGCGGCTGAACTTGACCTTGAATGGTTCCTAGGTCATCACCTGGCCATGGTTCATATTGCGGATGCTATTCCACCAAGCTCTTGCATCTCCCGCCAGATAGTGGGTGGCTAAGAGAACTTTCTCATTCTCATCAACTCTGGCAACCTCTAAGTTGTTTTCCATGGTCTGTAACCAGTCATCAGCATCTAATGGGTTTTCAGATTGGTTAAAGATTGGGGGATTTGTGTTCTGAATTTTTTTGAGTTTGGATCCTTGGTGATCCTGATTTCCATGTCCTTGGTTATTGAGAGCCATTTGGGCAATCTGCTGCAATGTTGCTAAGTTGGCTTGACGCTCGGCCCTGCTTGCTTCACGGTCTGCGATAAGATTTTGCAAGATCTGCAGCATTGGGTCCTGTGACGTGCTGCTCCCTCCTTGGTTTCCACGAGTCATCTGAAGATTGAGATAGATATAGGGGTAAGAGGGAAATTCTAAGGTTCATGGTTTTGGGTTTTTCAATGCTAAAACATTGAGTTAGACTCAGGTTTTTCAACTAACTTCTTTTTCATTCATGCAAGCAAGCACCCGATACAACACACGCCACAACAAGCAAAAGGGGAAAACAGATGGTTTGAAGAACCATTCTGCAAGCTACGATACAATGAGATGATACATCTCAGGCTACGATAGTGCTCTAGTGCATCTACTCATCGTCGATGAAGTCGGAGTCTTCATCATCAGTGTAGAAGTCCACAACATCCTCCTCCAGAAAGTCATCATCGTTGCTGAGGTAAGAATCCATATCTCCCTGGATGTCTTCACCCTCATCATCTTCTTCCTTGGCGGCAAGCTGAGCTTCCTGCTCCTTGACGGTCTTCTCGAGGTCGGCCACCTTCTTGCGAAGACGGGCGATGGTGCGATCCTTCTTTGCACGCTGGCAACGAAGAGACTGGCGATCTTGGACGAGCAGTGCGAAAGTCTGGGCCTTCTGGTCGGCAATGGCACGGTTCTGGTTGGCTAATTCCCTGGCATTGTCCAGTTCCTGCTGTCTGTCCTGAAGCAAGAAATCAAGGTTCTCCACTTGACGCCTCAACTCTGGGTGACTTCGCATCTCCATCGGCACCATGAAGTCACGTCTTGCATAGTGGGCAAAACGGGTTCCTTGAATCTTGTTGATGCTGAGGGCACATAGACGTGCGAGAGCTTCATGCATTGCCATGGCTAATCCATCTAGCCAGTTGTTCTCTCTCAGAGAACTGAATTCTCCCGAAAGTTGGTGCTTCGATGCTTCCCCGAAGATCCGCGGTGACTAGCCACTGTAGGTCTCCTCCTGGGGGTCCTGGAAGTTGAGCTCTAAGAAACTCCGGATGTGGGCGTCCCAGTAACTCCGACAGTGAATCCAGATCCCTCTCGAAGATCAGCTGACCTTCGTTTCCCAACTGGTAAAACTTGCTGAATTGAGTCTCCATCTACAAGAATTAAGGATGAGGAAGTTAGTGAAGTGATCAAGTGTGTCAAATTTTAAGTAGTAATGAAAGAATTTTGAGGAACGTGTATTTTTGAGAAAGAATGAGTTCACAAGGGTAAGAGGGGAAATAGTTTTTCATAAATACTCACTTTGCTTTTTGAAGCTAAGTTTTTGGTTTGGACGTCCATTCTAACTAGGGTCTCCTATGGTCAGGATGGCTCTGATACCAACTTGTCAACACCCGGATTTTTAATCCTAGATGCCCGTTATGCCATACCTCGCAATCCCAGGATTACCATTTTTGCGAGACATAACGGATTGGATATCACAGTACATCATCCATTACAAACCATACATAAGGTTTTACACAAATAAGGATCTCATGATCCAGTCTTTAATACAACAAGCAGCGGAAATAAACGATAGCGTAGCAGTGGGGTCCATCTTCAGGGGCACATGCAATGCTGACGAAGGCAGATAGTCCTAGTTATCATAACCGTCCTGCTGACCATCATCTTGATAATCTCCTTCATAGTCTGGCCATGATAATAGCCAGGGACAAAAGCCATGAGTACTCTTTAAGTACTCGCAAACTACTACTAACAAGGGGTATAATTCTAAGTTAAAATGCTGAATCTAAGTTAACTATCAAGTTAAGTTTGAAACCTAAGCTGAATTCAGAAGCAAAGAAAGATAAAGTAAAGTTCTAGAATCACTTAAGTTGGGAAGCTATTATCATCAACACAACCCTGTTGTGGTCAAGTCAAAGTTCATCATTCATGTCAAGTTATTTAGAAAACAGCTGACAACGAAACAGTATGGCCATTCCAACTGTCCATAACCGCGGACGCGGCTATTCGAATAGTTTGACACTCTGCAGAGGTGGTCCACTTTCACCACAAGATTCGATACATCTGTCAGGGATAACCCGGAATCATCATACTTAGTATGCAGATAATCAAACATAACCTTCCCTTTACACACCCTAGTATAAGCACCTCTCCTATGAGCATGGCCTCCCAACCATGACCATCAGTCATCTTGGGCACTGCATAGGTGGACAACATTGAGAGGTAGCCTCAGCTCAAACCTCTCCCGTGAGGGAACTAATACTAATGCATATAAATTTCCAGCTAAGCCTTACCCAATTCAGGTAATGTGGTTGTACGGTAAATTTGGAATGGTATCGCATCCGAATCCAACCATCAGTTTTATAAAAGGGTTAAGGCGCACGCCTCGTCATTCTCATCATCATAAACCAGTTGTGTTTCTCAACACATGTCAAAACATCTTGTAACACCCTCGAATCGGCCCTATGCAAGTTTTAGCCCTTTCCGCCAAGCCCGCATAGAAACGATTCAAGGACGCCCACCAGGCACTTTCGTGCGGGTGGAAAACGAAGTAATAACATTACACAACAATCCTCGATGGGACCCACAGAACAGATATATATATACAACAGCGACTCAGCGAGTCAAGAATACAGATATGCAATACAAAGACCCAAATCACCTTGAAACGATAGAGCGTCCGACTACGAACAAGATGCAAATGGGGCTAAGAGCCCTGAAGAATAACCAATGGCATCCATAACCCTGCCTAGGCCAAGGCGGAAGGGTAACCCTGCTAACGATGTCGAGCTCAAACCTGCTAAAACAAAAGGGGTGCCGACAAAAGGGCAAAGGAAAAAGAGGAGCGTCAGTACTGAGGCCAGTACATGGCGAGGCTAGAATTCGGCGGCTCTCGCCTACATAGGTATGGTGGGCTGAAGCGGCAGCGCAGCGGCACTAAACAACCTATAGAGACTCGAAACAACTGGCTATTATCAGAGAGGGATAAGAAAGACCTATTCGGATCCAACCTGAAGCTAACACCAAACAAACCCATCCTGGTATTTCCCCCTCGAGACCAAACGAGGAAGTCGGGCCAAGGAACTCACACAGTTGGCAGTTTTATCCATTCCATTATAGTTGCAGCAATTACTAATCAGATATAGATAGCATGAGTCATCCTGAAGCATAAGTAGTGGGCAGTTTTAATTACCATTCTATGCTAGTTGGAACCTTTACTAGTCCGATATAATTGTCCTGAGGAATCCCCAAAACCCAGCAGTTGTTGGCACTTTTATCACATTCCATTGGAGTTGCAATACTTACTAGGCAGGTATAGTATGACACAGATCACCACATATCCACCAGTTGTTGGCATTTTTAATATCCATTCCATTATACTTGAGCTGATTACTAGTCACATATTAAGTCAAGTTTATAGCACTACTTTAGTTATGCTTGTCTATGATCGAGATACTATGCTCCAAGTCGTCCATAACCGCGGACACGGCTTTCAGAAAGTTTTACCCTACAGGGGTGCACAAATAGCAACACACACTCGATCAACCTCGGAAAACCCAACTCAAAACCCAACGAGGCTTTCACGACAAAGCAATCACAGGATTCATAAATATTTCAGGGGGCCACCCCATTAAGCTACCCGCAACGAAGTTGGCCGGCTCCGAGATGGACCCAAGGTTTGCGCCAATGGCTGTAAACGACTGGGAACCCGAAAGTGTGACTGGGCTTGTCGATACCGCGAAAACACTCCGCAATCCTAAATAGTGCAGGTGCTCCACGCACAATCGTAAATAAAGCAGTAAAGCATGGCATAAGTACAGGATAGTAATAAAGCCCCAAACTACTTTGTGGCCCCAAGAAATAGAAATGAATCAAGCTCTGGCTCAGGGGGGTCCATAAGGCCTCCCGGATGTGGATAGTGCAAAAAATCAAGGAACGGGTATCAAGTACTAGGGGTCCTACGGGACACAAGTGAGCGTGGAAGAACCAAATAACATCTATTGCCCACCGATGCCTCTGCATTAGTTATATCTAGCATTTTTAATAGTTGTATTTAAAAATCATGATCAACTCCAACAATAAGCATCTGCCAACCTTTCAACAACTGTGGTACTTGACAACACGAGATCACACCTGAGCAAGCAACTACGACTCGCAAGGCCAGCTAGCTACCAAACACAGGTAATAGTGTAGGGTTTCGTAGCATGGAAAACAAAAATTTTCTATCGCATACAAACAAACAAGCCAAGATCTATCTACTAGATTGTAGCAACGAGTCGATGGAATAACTTACCCTCGAAGATTCCAAAGCGGTTAACGAGAGCAGATTCTCGTGGGTGATGTAGTCGTACTCTTTCCGATCTCAAGATCGCGTAGACGATCCTTCCGGCGCCACGTTCCGGCAGCGCTCCCGCAGTCGGTCACACGTTCGGTACTCGACGAAGACCTTCCTCTCCCTTGTTCCAGCAGGCAGCGGAGGTTGTAGCACTCTCCTCGCGATTCCGGCAGCACAACGGCGTGGTACCGGAAGTAGAGGGGAAATCCCGCAGGGCTTCGCCTTAAGCCGGTGCGAGTATGGTGGAGCTTACGAGAGAGGCTATTAGTGGTCTAGTAATTAGACACACCAATTAGAGGGCTCTAAACCAATTAGAAGGCTCTAAACCGCTGGCTAAAGCAATTAGAAGCTCTAAACCAAAACGGCTCTAAACCGGAGGTAGAAGATAGGAACTTGTGTGTCTAGGAGGGGAGCCCTGCCCCTCCTTATATAGATGGGAGGGTCTTGGCGCGCCAGGGGAGGGAGGGAGTCCCTCCCCAACTCGGCCTAGGGCTGGCCGCCGGCTTGGAGGAGTTGGACTCCTCCTCCAAGTTGGTTCCAACTCCTCTTGCTTGTTTCCCACAGTTTCTTGTTTTAGCCGTTTGACTTTCAAACTGGACATTTGACTTTTCTGTTTTAGGATTCAATTTAATCCTATATTTGGGACAGCAAGAACACTTAGTACATGATGCAATCACTCCAATATGTAATGACACATTCATGTACCCCTCCCCCCCCGGAGTGTCGGACAATCCGGAACCTTCTAGAATATCCCCGATGAAAACACCGGAATCATTCCCGAACTCCGAAACGGGACTTTCCTTATATGAATCTTATTCTCCGGACCATTCCGGATCACCTCGTGATATCCCGGATCCCATCCGAGACTCCGAACAACATTCGGTCTCTTTCTCATAATACCATAACTACTCAAACAACGTCGAATCCTTAAGTGTGTCTCCCTACGGTTCGTGAATTATGCGGACATGATCGAGACACTTCTCCGAACAATAACCAATAGAGGAATCTGGAAATTCATATGGCTCCCACATATTTCTACGATTACTTTGCGATCGAATGAACCACTTACATACGATACCAATTTCCCTTTGTCTCACGATAGTTTACTTATCCGAGGTTATGATCGTCGGTATCTCTGCATACCTAGTTCAACCTCGTTACTGATAAGTACTCTTTTCTCGTTCCCGTGATATGTGATCCCTTGTGACCATGTCACATGCTTGCAAGCTAATTGGATGACATTCCACCGAGAGGGCCCAGAGTATATCTATTCGTCATGTGGATGGACAAATCCCACTCTTGATCCATGTGTTTCAACCAATACTTTACGAACACTTAATGCCACCTTTATAGCCACCCAGTTACGGTGTGGTGTTTGATGTTATCAAAGCATCCATCCGGCAAAGGCGATATGCATGATCTCATGGTCGAAGGAATTAGGTTACTATGTATCAGAAAGCATATAGCAATTGAACTATTGAAATGACTTGATCTTTATGCTACGCTTATCTATAGGAGTATGTCCATCACATCATTCTCCTAATGATATGATCCTGTTGTTAATAACATCTCTATGTTCATGATCAGGAAACCATGATCATATATTAACCAACAAGCTAGTTTAACAAGAGGCTATACTAGGGACTCTTATTTTAGTTTACAAATCACACAAGTATTAATGTTTCCGGTTAATACAATTATAGCATGGTATGTAAACATTTATCATAAGTGTGAAGACATGATAATAACCACTTTATTATTGCCTCTTGGGCATATCTCCAACAGTCTCCCACTTGCACTAGAGTCAATAATCTAGTTTCGAACCTTTGTGTATATAACACCTATGGCTTTCCAGTGTTGTATGTACACGATTGCTAGTGGTCAACTGATCTCCGGATCTGACACTTCCAGGTCCGTGTGTAATTGCATGTCTTTGCGTCTCTACGCATCACTCATTCTCTAATGAGATGGCTTTGTATAAATTTGGTCTTTCGGTGTGACCTTTAGCTCTTTGGGGTTAAAAACATGTTGATAATATTGTCGCACAATATATCTTCATAGTATTATCCCACTGTGAACTACACATAGTTTGATAACAAACTACTTGACTCAAATGCCCTCTTATGCTGCTAAAATAGCAGTCATATACTTAGCCTTTTGTTGTAGTATCTGTCACAATGTCTTAATTTTGGAAATCATCCAAATCCATTATGGAACTCACTTTCCATTATATTGTGCCACCCTTAGTTTAGATTGAGATAAACTTAATTTGTACTTTGTGACAAAGCTAGTATCAATGTAGTACTTTTACAATGAACTAACCATCTATTTGTCACTTCTACAAATATTATACTCTTAGTTCTTTCAGAAGATCATAAGAATATCCTTACTATTGTCCAATGATCATCTTACGAATCATTCTGGTATACGCTCACAACTTTTAGAGCATAGGACATATCTGGATTTGTACATATCACAGTATGATTGATATAAATACTCTTTGTGATTTCATACATCAAGTATCAATCTATACTTGATTATTTGTTTCACTTTACCAAATGTCAATACACTTGAATATATCATCAACATTGAACTCATTCAATCCTTTCTGTGCGACAAGAACCTCTCTTGTAGTTTCTATATTGAACTCATTCAATATCTTGTCAATGTACTTCTGGCACAACCATATTAGCGTCTATTGATGCCAAATATTTGGGTTTTGCCCAAGTCTTTCATCGGGATGAAATTCTTAATATGTGTTAATAAAAGATACATCTTTTCTAATCAACAATATGTCCCCCACATAATGTATTAGAAACATGTCTTAGTGCTCCCACTTAATTTCTTGCAAATGCAAGCATCTCCATCGTCTCTGATGAACTTTTAAACTCCTTTAACAGCTTCATCACAGTGAAGATTCCAACTCCGCGATGCTCACTTTAACCATTGAAGTTTGCATATACTTTTAGCATCCTTTTGAATTAACAAAACCCTATGGACCGTGTTATGCACATGTCCTAGGTAATGATTCTATTAGAAGAATTTGTTTTGTTTATTCAACTACCATATAACAAATTATATGTAGTGGTTGCTACATTAATCCATCTAGACTAAATATCACTATGACAGATCAAATCTTGTCATAGTCAACCTTTGAACATTGTTGTGAACTCTTTCTCAACATGTCGACTATTTCATAGATGTAAAACATCCATGTCTATTTCTATATAGATCCAGACATAACTGTAAGGTCTTACACCTTTCTCGAGGGTCCTTCAAGTTCAAGACTTGATTTCTCGTGTATGGAACTATCACGGATTTTATGGCTTCAAGCCATTTGACGGAGTCAGGGCCCATCATCGCTTCTTTGCATGTAGTCGGTTCATTATTCTCAAATAATGATTCAACCCTCAAATCTTGGTATTTGATTGTTTACCCGATCTACTTGTTTCAATAGGAACTTAGATCTCCGTGACCACAACCTTTGAGGCACGTGAGCCATGAGCATTGTTGCCGCCTCCGGAACACTTTTCGGCGCTGCGCAACTCTGCACATACAGCTAAGGTTCTTTTAACCTTATCAAAGTTCTAATGTCCTCCCAGTTAACTTTTCACGAAAAATTTCTTCTCAAAGAAACTTGACGTTCTAAGCAACAAACACTTTTGTCTCCGGTGTTTTATGGAGGAACAGTTTATACAAAGACAGGTTCATCCGACTTTGGTTGCACACATCTTTCTTATGCATAGCATACCAATGTTTAAGAAAGGACAACTTGGGTTTTATCCCAAACCATAACTTTATATGGTGTCATTTCAATGGATTATGATGAAGCTCTTTTCAGTGGAAAAACGGTAATCTCTAAAGCTTTTAATCTTTAAAATACAATGGCAGTTTTATGAATTATACCTTTGATCTTACCATGTCAAACAAGGTTTAATTACATATCTCGAACGCTCCATACTCTTATGGTGTTTCGGGAAATGCAAATCCACGGAACGATTCCTTAAATCTTAGGTATTATGCTAAACTTGTAACTCAAATATCTTCCTTTATGATCTTTATCATAAACTGTTTATATTCTTGTTACAATGATTTTGCACTTCATCTTGAAAGTCTTTGAACTTTTCAAATGTTTCATACTTCATCCTTATTAAGTAAATATTTATATATTCACTCAAATTTTTCGGAGAAAGCATATGAAGTTGGAATCCATCGCTCTTGACTACACATAATGGATTTCATACAACAATATGTACAAGTTCCAATAAGCTAGTCATTCATTCCCTTTTGGCCTATGAACGAAGTTTTAATTATCTCTAGGAAAGTTTCACAAGCGTCATATGATCAAAAATCAGAAGACTCCAAAATTCCATCAACATGGAGTTTCTTCATGTTTTCTTTCAAATATAATTTAAACGGCGATGTCACTTCCTAAGTGATCTTTCAATCAATTTGTCTTTCGACATTTTTAGCACTAGTTTTATGGATGTGATGTCTCCAACGAGATTTGCGAATCATCCATCTTTTATGGATTACGGCAATTATTTGAACAATCCTTTTGTTCTCATAATACCTGATAAAACAAATCTTTGAAGGCAAGCTTTGATGTTTAACAAGCAACACAATAACCCTTTATTTTGTTCTCGATGAACATCATCACATATTCTTTTGCTAGTTACTTAGGCCATTGTAGTTCATGAATTGTGTTGTTTCGTATGACGATTCACACCAACAAATTCAGTATCAAATACTTAAGAACCACATTGTTTAACAAGCAAAGAATATAGCCATAACATGTATATCATCTATATACTTAAACTGAACGATTCTAGTCTTTTCTTTTCTGCCATATATTTATGAGATTCTCTTTCAGTATTTCCTTTTCAGTTTGAAAGAATCTATCAACATCAATAGTGGAGTCATACATATGACATATAGTCCAAAGCGTGTATAGTTAAATACCAATGTCTTTGGACTTGCACTTTGAAGTAGATCACCATCATCAAATGTTTGGTGTTCTTTCAAATTCCTTTCATTAGTAATCTCTTGGTGTAGTAAACATTTTACCTACATCAAATATTCACCCTCATCCTGGATTTATCCATGATCAAGCTACTTTTATCTTATAACGGTGAATCATGAGTATAATGTTGCTCTCCAAATCTTTTTGGACGATTAGGACAACTAGTGTCTCCAACCTTTTGCAAATTCTCATCAAATATGAGAACATGACTTTTGCCATATTATACTCTATCATGTTGTAACCAATACTTCGTTTCAGATATCACAATATCTTCCACAAATATGGTTTCTGAAACAACTCTTTCAGATCCTTAGATAACCTTGATATTAGGAGAATCCTTTGAATATCAAGAATCATGGAGACAAACATGATACTTATATACTAACACTTGGAATTGTTACTCTTGATTTAATACTAATTATTAAACTTCATGGAGTAACCGGAACTTACTGAAAGTTTGCAATAGGACTTTTAAACTTTAGATTAACACATAAAAACAATACGATACCAGTTCGTAAAGTAACTAACCAGAATTCTATAGTTCTATTATCTCAATTATAACTAAGCGCAAGGTGGTAAACGGATGCTAATGACTACAACAACTATGCAAATTCACTTTGATTTAGTTTATGATAAATTGAGTTCTAATTAATAATTAAATTAATCTAGGTGAACTCCCACTCAAAACAATATCCCTCACATTGTTTTAGTGATCACACGAACCAAATCCACCACATCAAAACCGATCATCACGAGAGTTGATATAGCTTCAATGGCGAACAATCAACATGTTCATCATATCTACTATATGACTCATGCTCTACCTTTCGGTGATTCGTGTTCCTGAGACCATGTCTGTACATGCTAGGCTCGTCAAGATCAAACCTTAGCTACCGCATAAGCAAATCTGGCTTGCTTACGTTGTATTCACCCGCGGAATCAAATACACCCGATCATCACGTGGTGCTTCGAAGCAGCAAGCTTTGGCAACGGTGCATACTAAGGGTGAACACTTTAGAACTTGAAATTTATGTGCATGAGGGATCATCTTATAATGCTACCGTCGTCTACTAAGCAATACAAGATGCATAAAGGATTAACATCACATGCAATTCATAATATGTGATATGATATGGCCTTTCTTCTTTGTGCTTCCGATCTGCATCTTCTAGCACGAACATGATCTCCATCATCACCGACATTGCATCAAGGTCAATAATGCTTGTCCATGGTTGTCGTCCACCGGCTTCAACTATTACAACTACTTTGAATAGACATGCGGGTCTTAACAGAATTTAAAGACAACCATATGGCTCCTGCCGGTTGCTGACTTACAATAAGGAACATTGCATACATCATATATAATCACAATCATGGCCATATCACATCACTGCACACCCCTGCAAAACAAAGTTAGACGCCTCTACTTTCTTTGCATGTTTTACGTGGTTTGGGGCTTTTAATAAGTGTCGTTCTAACTTACGAACAAGAACCACAACATTGATACTAGTATTGTTAATCACCCGTTGTAAATTGGATCTTAACTATGCTAGGAGAAACAGGCACCCGCAAAGCCACTTATGCAATACAAGTTGCATGTCAAGCGTGGAGCAAGTCTCATGAACGATGTCATGTAAGGTTAGCCCGGGCCGCTTCATCCCAACATACCGCAAGATGCAAAGTACACAAGAAGCAATCGACAATAAAAGCATCAACGCCCACAATGACCATTGTGTTCTACTCGTGCAACAGATCTACATATAGACACGGCTCTGATACCACTGTAGGGTTTCGTAGCATGGAAAACAAAAATTTTCTATCGCATACAAACAAACAAGCCAAGATCTATCTACTAGATTGTAGCAACGAGTCGATGGAATAACTTACCCTCGAAGATTCCAAAGCGGTTAACGAGAGCAGATTCTCGTGGGTGATGTAGTCGTACTCTTTCCGATCTCAAGATCGCGTAGACGATCCTTCCGGCGCCACGTTCCGGCAGCGCTCCCGCAGTCGGTCACACGTTCGGTACTCGACGAAGACCTTCCTCTCCCTTGTTCCAGCAGGCAGCGGAGGTTGTAGCACTCTCCTCGCGATTCCGGCAGCACAACGGCGTGGTACCGGAAGTAGAGGGGAAATCCCGCAGGGCTTCGCCTTAAGCCGGTGCGAGTATGGTGGAGCTTACGAGAGAGGCTATTAGTGGTCTAGTAATTAGACACACCAATTAGAGGGCTCTAAACCAATTAGAAGGCTCTAAACCGCTGGCTAAAGCAATTAGAAGCTCTAAACCAAAACGGCTCTAAACCGGAGGTAGAAGATAGGAACTTGTGTGTCTAGGAGGGGAGCCCTGCCCCTCCTTATATAGATGGGAGGGTCTTGGCGCGCCAGGGGAGGGAGGGAGTCCCTCCCCAACTCGGCCTAGGGCTGGCCGCCGGCTTGGAGGAGTTGGACTCCTCCTCCAAGTTGGTTCCAACTCCTCTTGCTTGTTTCTCACAGTTTCTTGTTTTAGCCGTTTGACTTTCAAACTGGACATTTGACTTTTCTGTTTTAGGATTCAATTTAATCCTATATTTGGGACAGCAAGAACACTTAGTACATGATGCAATCACTCCAATATGTAATGACACATTCATGTACCCCTCCCCCCCCCGGAGTGCCGGACAATCCGGAACCTTCTAGAATATCCCCGATGAAAACACCGGAATCATTCCCGAACTCCGAAACGGGACTTTCCTTATATGAATCTTATTCTCCGGACCATTCCGGATCACCTCGTGATATCCCGGATCCCATCCGAGACTCCGAACAACATTCGGTCTCTTTCTCATAATACCATAACTACTCAAACAACGTCGAATCCTTAAGTGTGTCTCCCTACGGTTCGTGAATTATGCGGACATGATCGAGACACTTCTCCGAACAATAACCAATAGAGGAATCTGGAAATTCATATGGCTCCCACATATTTCTACGATTACTTTGCGATCGAATGAACCACTTACATACGATACCAATTTCCCTTTGTCTCACGATAGTTTACTTATCCGAGGTTATGATCGTCGGTATCTCTGCATACCTAGTTCAACCTCGTTACTGATAAGTACTCTTTTCTCGTTCCCGTGATATGTGATCCCTTGTGACCATGTCACATGCTTGCAAGCTAATTGGATGACATTCCACCGAGAGGGCCCAGAGTATATCTATTCGTCATGTGGATGGACAAATCCCACTCTTGATCCATGTGTTTCAACCAATACTTTCCGAACACTTAATGCCACCTTTATAGCCACCCAGTTACGGTGTGGTGTTTGATGTTATCAAAGCATCCATCCGGCAAAGGCGATATGCATGATCTCATGGTCGAAGGAATTAGGTTACTATGTATCAGAAAGCATATAGCAATTGAACTATTGAAATGACTTGATCTTTATGCTACGCTTATCTATAGGAGTATGTCCATCACATCATTCTCCTAATGATATGATCCTGTTGTTAATAACATCTCTATGTTCATGATCAGGAAACCATGATCATATATTAACCAACAAGCTAGTTTAACAAGAGGCTATACTAGGGACTCTTATTTTAGTTTACAAATCACACAAGTATTAATGTTTCCGGTTAATACAATTATAGCATGGTATGTAAACATTTATCATAAGTGTGAAGACATGATAATAACCACTTTATTATTGCCTCTTGGGCATATCTCCAACAAATAGGAGGTGTCCAAGGCAATATAGAGGCTGCACGGGATATAACTGGTGTTCGGAAACTAAAGCATTGCGACACGGATAGCAATAGATCAACAGGAGGAAATAAAGACTATAAATGCAAAATAGATAGAAGGGGAAGAGATGCTCGCCTGGGAAACACTGCCGAAGGTTCATATCCGGAGAACTTGTCGATACTCGCATCAACTCATCGGCCTAATCCGCGAAGAAGCAAACACTAGAAGAAACACCGGACGCAATATTTAATACTACGGCAGAAGATCCGGCATGCTTATGGTATGATGCAGATGCGGTGCAATTAGGCAGTATTAACAGGAACTGGGGTCCCGACAAATGATTATATGGTTCAAGTTGTTTAGAACCCCCGCAATTTAAATGTTGTCTTAACATGGCAAAACATGGTATCAGTTCGCTACACAAATTTAAATGGAGTCCGGAATAAGACAAAGATATTCCGCAGATGGAATCCATATTTAATTATAGGTGAAACGATAAAATAACCCGGACCCACAAAATATGTATGCGATCAAGAATGATTTAATGCAGCAAGTTGGTATCATATATCATAAAAATAGGAGAATGGAGCAGGGTCACACATTAGGGGGGGTTCGGATCCGAGGTTCGACAGGGATCGGTCTCGAACTCCAGGAAGAAGAACTTGGTGTTCCGAGGGGTTCGGTCTTCAGATCCTCGGGATCAGGCTTCAGATCTAGGAACGGGTCCAGGCATTCCGAGAAGGAGATCTTTGGGGTCATCGGGTTCTTGAGGTAGCCTTCGACTCATTTTTGGGATATGGGGTGTCACTATAAACGACACACTTGGTCTTGTAGCAGCACGGGCAGAAGCGATGTCTTGGCAAAGAAGTAGCGATCACAGCAATGATGGATCTTCGGCAGAGGATGTAGATATATCTAGTCTCCCGAATGACACAGACACCTCAAAGAGCCAACGTTTTGGGGCTTCGCCGCTTTGTTGAGGAGTTGTACTACACTGGTACAATCCTACACAGCAAGGACACGTGTGCAATAGTGAGCGGACCCGTGCATACGCTGAGGAAGGGAAAAAAGGCCAACCGACGGCATCTACCTTGACACGGCGAGGGTTGCCACGAGCGTACACGGGCGGCGGTCAGAGAGCGCTCGGGAGATGTGACAGGTTCGACCTGGGCGGCGCGACGCGGATGGCAACTGCGGTGCAGGCTCTGGCGAGAAGACGCGAGATCGAGACGACTCGCGGTGGAGGCGCTGCTGTGGCTAATGGCGCTCGAGCTCAAGGAGCGGCAGATCTCTATGGGCCGGGGAGGAGGGCTTCGGGTGGCGCGCGGAGCAACGAGGTCGCGCGGAAAGGCGCCAAGGGCTTCTAGAGGCGGGGGACATGGCGGTGGTGGCGGCCCGGCTCGGTGAAGGGCTTGGCTCCGGCGAGGTGAGCTGGAGGCGTCCAAGGCAGGGAGGGGAAGAGACGGCGGCGGCGCGGGCGACGGCGGCCTCGGCCCTGGCGACGGGGTCGAGCCGAGGGAAGAGGAGCGCGGTGAAGAGGGAGACGGGGCGGAGCACGGCCCGGGGTGGCGGCGAGGAAGCAGGGCATCATCGGCGGCCGGCGGGGACGACGGAGATTGGCGGCGGCACAGAGGAGCGAGCGGGGCGGCGACGGCTGTGGGCTGGAGAGAGGAGGGCGGCGGCGCTGCGGTAGGTGGGAGGAGAGAGAGAAGCGGGATGGAGAAGGGGCGTGGGGCGCGTCGGTGGGGGGGGTGGGGGCGCGCGCTCCAGGTGGGGGTAGGACACGGAGTGGTGGGCCGGGCGCGGGGATCGAGGTGGGGTCGCGTGGAGCACGTGACGCGCGTGTCCGCGGTTCGAGCGAGGCAGGTGGGCGGGAACGGCTCGACGGGGTGGGGTGTTGGGATCTGGGCAGGGGTCGGTGGCGTGTGGGGGTTGGTGAGGCGGTGGCGACCAGGTGGTGGGCCAGGTGATGAGGTGGCAGACGGTGACGTGGGGTTTTGGCTGTGTCGGGTGAGGTGGAGGGTGGTGGTTGGCTGGAGTGAGGTGGAGGGGGCTGGGTAGGTTAGGATTAGGTAGGAAAAGATTTGGGGTAGCTCTGGATTTTGTACTGGGGTGGCCGACTCGGTCGGATCGGCCCGGTACGGCTGCCCTCTAAAAATAAAGTAAATATTTTAATATTTAAAACGAGGCTTTTGAGATCAGTTGGTAGACAAAACAAAATATTCCGGACAGACCCGGGTTTTAATTTGAATAGAGACGGGGCGTTTAGAAAACAAACAGACTTTGCGAAAATAGTTTTATGCAAACCAATGCAAGAAGACATGACGATGCTCAAATGCAAGGCAGCATAATGACATGAGCATGCGGTCATGACGATGCAATGCACAAAAACAACGCGATTTTCTAGTTGTGGTTTTGCGGGATGCCACACATCTCAATAGAATGACTCATCATTCCAAGGTTTTCATAATTCATTTTCACCAAGTATTCCCATCTAGAGTGACTCAAGTTTTTGATCTATACTAAGGTACTAAGTTAAGAGTGTTCACTAAGGTGGAAGTGATGGGTTCAATCTTCTGCCATAGAGTGACATCTAAAGGTTTTTAAGTAGGTCAAGTTTTATATTTTTATGCTACCTTCAAAATTAAGTAAAGAACTTTGTGTAAACTAAGGGAGGTAAAACTTGTCAATAAGACTTGGGGTACTAATAGTTAAAGGGGTGTGATCAAAGCCTGCTTAAGGCATCTTTGCTAAACCATCTAGTTTAATTCTAGCTTGCTAACAATATCTTGCCTTGGTTGGTGCAGTGGTTGAAGTTTTCTTCTTTTTCTTCTTCTTCTTCTTCTTCTTGGTAGAACTCCTCCTCCTCGAAAGCTTGGTCGGTACTAGCTCTATAAATACATAGGGAGTAGACAATCACCAAACAATACTTAACTAGGCTAAGTAGCATTCTAAAACACACAATTGATGATCTATTATCATCATAAGCATCACAAGTTTAATTCAATAGTTTCAACCTTTTTATTTTAGAAAAGTAATTTCTACTCATTGAAATATTAACTAAAATTTTAATATTCACCACCAAAATATGGGATCATATGGACACATGTCCTCACCACATATTCTAACATGTGGGAATGAGATTTAAGGGTTGGATCAATATTACTTTGGTTTAAGTTCATTATTTAATGATTTAAAGTGACTAGAAATGCCTATATAGCATTATTTTGGTACTAGTCCAAAGTCACTGCATGTCAACCTTAATATTATTACATGGTTAGATAGATATGATGAAGTGTGATTTTTGAGAGTTTGAATCAACTCAAAAGCTAACTTGGTTGATTTTATAAAAATGTTGCAAGTTGCAAAAGCTTCTGTTTTGTTATTTTTATTAGGAGAGATCTATAACTCTAATTGAATTACATCCAACGGGCTTGGATAGATCATTTTAATACCTTTCAGACAAAATTGGTTTCATACAATTTGGATTTATAAAACTCTCTGAATTGAATTTTGAAATAGGGGACAGAAACTAGATTTAACTAAAAAGGAAAAACCAGATTTGAATCTATGGGCTAGCGCGGGAAAGGACTTGGGCCAGCTCAGTGGCGCTCCGCGGTGCGGGGCTCAGCTGATAGGGGGTCCCGCTTATCAGCGGCACTTAACACGCGAAACGGTACGCGCGCTGTGGGCCGTGCGATTAGAAGCACGATCAACGGCTGAGGGTCGTCGACGACGACGAACAGGTCGCCGGCGAGCTCGAACCCTAGCGGCTCAGTGGGGGTCTACTGGGGGCATACCAGGGCTCCAGCGGGGTCGGCGAGGCGGGCAAACGAAGTGGAAGACGACGGCGAGGCGAGGCGTGGTCGCGGCGGAGCTTGGGGCGATCGAAATCAACGACACCCTTCTCCTCCAGAGGCGGCGGCTCCGGTTCCAATTCTGGCGAGCTGCTGCTCCACTTGCTCCGGCTAGAGGTGGGTGAGGTTCAGAGAGGTGAGGGGAGTGGAATGGTGTGGAGAAGAATGGCTGGGGAGGGCTCTTTTTATAGGCCCGACGGTGAGACCGAGCGGGATGGGCGGTCGACGGTGGCGACATGGCTACGGCGAGGTAGAGACATGGCTAGGGATGGCGATCGATGGGCAGTTTCCTGGCGGTGCTCTAGAACTTGAATGCGGCCGTAGGGACGGTGGCACGCGGTCTGGGCGAGGTGGCGCTCTGCGCGGCCGAAGCGGCGGTGTCCATGGCGAGCGGTGGCTGTGAGGCTTTGGGCGGCGAACGGGGATGTCTGGGGTGTTCTCCAGGTCGAGGCGGAGCGGCGGGCGCGGGCTGCGGTCGAGCGGTGACTTGTGCACGCGGGGACAAGGCGCGCTCTGGGGGCGGCACTGGCATGGTGCGGTGGCACTGGGCGCGGGCTCTCCTCGGTGGTCCACGACAACACTTGGCTCGGGCAGGGGACAGAGAGGGGCGGTGAGGTATTGGCTACCTCCTAGACATGGAGAGGAAGGAGGAGGTGGTCTGCTGGGGTGAGGGCAAGGTTGGCCGGCGAGTTGGTGCTCGGCATGGCTTGGCCTTGCCACTAGGGTGTAGGGGTTGGGGTGGTAATGGCATGGTTTGATCAAGTTGAGGCAGAGGGAGTGTTTTGTGGTCAAATGGGTGGCTAAACTCTGTAGAAACGGTGAGCTAGCTATTTGTGTTTGCTTCTACCTGCCATGTGTTTGATGAAATGGCCGCAAGAGAAAAAGTTTTGAATTTTGAGTTCAAAATTTTTGAGTGATCTCCACCAATGATAGGTAGTCTCTGGTTGCAAGGGTTTTGAAAGTGGAGCTCAAATAGATGGTTTTTGAAATAGGGGTGATCTATGCATATGCATTAGATTCAATTTTAAACTGTCATTTAAAATAGTTAACAGAATGTTTTTAGCAGATCAAAAGGTGGACTTTGGTACCTCATTATGTGTACTAGCAAGGGGTGCAAAGATCAAGAATTGTTTCTGTTAAGAATTGAGTACTAGGAATAGCCAAAGTAGGCATGAGAGTTAAATTTGCCAAAATGACCATTCCTCCATTTTAATTCTTTTTGATTTGATTTTCTTTAGGAAAAGTTTGGAAAAGATGTAGATGAGGTTTAAATCACCTAAGAAACATTTTACAAGTATTGGATCAATCAATCATGACAATTCAAACAACTCCTATTTTAAATGCACACATATATGAATGCTTTTATTTTAAATTTGGAAAATTTTTGTTAACCCTATTTTTGGATGATTTGATCTATTAAGATTGGATTATAGTTTTGGAATGTTACATCCTTGGAAAGCAAATGGCAGAAATGTATTTTTGCTACAGAAAATTATTCACCGGGAATCACAGAAACATAGGTTTCATCCAAGTGACTGAAGGAAACAATAAAAAATACTAAAAAAAGGAAAATCATTCAAGACTAGGCAAAGTTTTCTACAAAAGGAATATTGTGCATCAAATAAGAGTGTAACCAAAATTCTCCAAAATGTCAAGAAATGAAGAAAGCACTTAAAGGACTCCATGTAGTCTTTCCACCCTCTCACCCATTTTACCAACTAAATGTTTCTAGTTCTGTCTTAGAGTATTTGATACTCCCTCTGGTCCATATTAATGACCTCAACTTTATCTAGATTCATATGTATCTAGTTAAATATTTATACCAGATGTATTCGTATCTAGACAAAGTTGAGGCCATTAATATGGACCGGAGGAAGTACATCAATATAATTTATATTTTTTCTAAATGTACAAATAATAATAAAAATACTAACATATCTTTCCAATTGTGATCAACACAAAAATGACAAATTGAAGGATCAAAAGTTGAGTTATATTTGCTTTTATATATGGACAAACTTATCTTTTATGCGTAGCATAAAAATTAACACAATTTAGGTAAGAGTTGTTGATATTTAGAGCACATTCATAAATATACTTGGAATTTAAAAACAATATTTGAAACTTACACATATGTTTTTCGAAAAATTTAAAATACAGGGGTATGAGTATCCTAGGAGGCAAATCGAAGCTCCATAAAAATGGGCAAGTAATCCCAGAATCAAAGATACTAATTAGGGCGCTCCTTGGAAAGCAAATGGCAGAAATATATTTTTGCTACAGAAAATTATTCACCAGGAATCACAGAACATAGGTTTCATCCAAGTGACTGAAGGAAACAATAAAAAATACCAAAAAAAGGAAAATCATTCAAGACTAGGCAAAGTTTTCTGAAAAGGAACATTGTGCATCAAATAAGAGTGTAACAAAAATTCTCCAAAATGTCAAGAAATGAAGAAAGCACTACCTGAAAACTAACACTATAGTAGGCTAAAGCTGAGGAGAAAAACTACACAAAATAAAGAAAAAAACAGCAGATAGCAGATTGAAACCCTAAGCCTAGCATTCGTTCACCATATTGGTCGTTACAAAATACATCCCAATTTTCATTCAAGAAAGCAGTACATTCTGAATCTAGCATTTTGCCACAAACCTACATCGACTGAACTAGAGTGTAATGGATACAGATCAAAATTTCAGCCTGAGTGCGTTTATTACTTCCATATTTTAGTCGAGAGTTGTGGTCTATAAGCATCCGAACACAGTCGCATCTGCTTCTGAATATTATCACATTTGGGGTACTAACCTCACATCCATTTGCTCTTCAAAGCACGAACCATGGGGAGATGGCGGCGGGAGGGTTTAGGGTTCGTCGTCTTCATTTCCCTCAAAGTGCGAGTAATTCGCGCCACGGCGAAACAGAATACATAAAAGAAAGATGCTGAGGGGTAGCCTCACAAGTGGGCTTATGGGCCTAGGTTGTATGGGCACGACAGGCTGATATAGGAGTTTACTGGGCCGTTCAATTTGGGCTAGTTTTACTCCACTGATTCCACTTCGTACCGCACGACCCATTCCCTCCTCCCCGCCCCTCCCTCCCCAGAACCCTAACGTCTCGCCGCCGCCATGGCCTCCTCGTCGTCTCCGGCAAGTCGCCGGCCACCGGGCCTCCTGGCGCTGGGATTGGAGTCCTCGGCTAACAAGATAGGCATCGGAGTCGTCTCAATATCCGGGGAAATCCTCTCAAACCCGCGCCACACCTACATCACCCCGCCCGGCCACGGCTTCCTGCCCCGGGAGACCGCGCAGCACCACCTCGTACACCTCCTCCCGCTCCTCCGTGCCGCCCTCGCTGAGGCCGATGTCTCCCCTGCTGACCTCGCCTGCATCTGCTACACTATGGGGCCCGGCATGGGAGGGCCGCTCCAGGTCGCCGCCGCATCGGCCCGCGCTCTGTCGCTCCTATGGGGGAAACCTCTCGTCGCCGTGAACCACTGTGTAGCGCACATCGAGATGGGCCGCGCCGTCACCGGCGCCGTCGACCCCGTGGTGCTCTACGTCTCAGGCGGCAACACGCAGGTCATCGCGTACAGCGAAGGGAGGTACAGGATCTTCGGGGAGACCATCGATATTGCTGTCGGGAACTGCCTCGACCGCTTTGCGAGGATCCTTGAGCTTTCAAATGACCCGAGCCCTGGGTATAACATTGAGCAGGTAATCGTAGTTTCCATAGGCTTTTAATACCTGTAAATTTCAAAAACGGTACCAAAAGATATAGTACTAGATTGTATTTATGCATAGATTGTGTGTGCACTGTACACAATATAGAAATATTGATTTATACTAAAAAGTATGACAATTGTTTGTCTGTTGTTATCGGACAAATTTTCATGTACGCATAATATGTTGGATTGCCTTGTACATATGGGCGCATCTTCTTATTAACTGTTTTCTTATTATTGCTGCTTGCATGCACCATAAGTCTCCTCTGGTGCAAGTATGCAAACCCCCCATTATTGGTGACCTCAAAATCGTGCTACTCCTAACTGCCTATCAAGATAATTTAATTAATGTTATGGATTTCTCACCCGTCATGCATCCGTTGTGGCGCACATATAGCTGGTTAAATGTAATGATCGATGGGCCATTGCAGAATAACTATAGTCATGACGATGGACATATGATCCTAGCAGATTGGAGAATATGACTTAGTTTGGGAGACGAATGGGGGCAGTTTACTACATTTATTATGATGTCCTCGTTTGATTAGTAATGCATATTGGCCTCTCTTTGTATATAGATGCCCATACTCTCAAGTAGTATCTTATCTCTATGAAATCCTAATCTCGAATTGAAAAAACTTATATGATCCTATCTCTATTCTAACTAAATATTATTCAATATTTACTCAGAATAATGCCTAATTCTTTGCACATGCAAATAATATTATTTAATTTGGAATATAAAATTAAAGACAAATATTGGATGTATCTAGTGCAAATCAAGCAATCTAAAGAGTCTGTAAATCTAGTCTCTTCCAAATTCGCCCCCCAAAATATATGGTCTATTGCACCACAGTGAGTTAAGATTAGATTAGGGAATGAGGGGCTTGAATTAATAAATAGTTTATTGTAGCTATAAAGTATTGCAAAACCTGGTCTACATCAGAGTTCAGTACAAAATATCGTCTTGATAATTTTGACAGAGCTGTAAAGTTGTTGCTATGAAGATTTTTCTATTGCTTTTGTTGAAATTCGAGATTACGATGGTACAATGTAGATTGTTGAGTTAAGTTATTTAGATTCCATAGCAGCCACGACTAGACTATCATAATTGTGTTTTACAATGGCTGCTCACATGTGGATGTTGTGCAACCTATGTTTGCTCCAACCACACGATTTGGAGGGATACACAACGAGTGTTTCCCATCAGTACACCCTAGGCCCTAAGTTTTGAAATTGTTAACTGTGCTCGAATCATAGACATTTGATGCCTTTTGTTCTGTACTCTTAAAGATCTTGACTACTATCCTGAAAATTATTGGATAATCCACCAATCAGGGTCAGAGAAATCTTAATCAAGTTAAGTCATTGTATGATGTACAGAAATATTTCAATAATGTTGGTTTTGGACAGTGCAACTCATTTCCTACTTCAGTGTATTGAGAAGATGAAATGAAAGATTGGTTTAAAAAGTGGGAGTAAATAACATTAGACTTCTCAATCTTCAGACTTCAAAGTTAACCTTGGTAACAAACACATAGTCTAAATTATTTCTGCAAGGGATATGAGGGAAGTATGTTGATGCACTAAACATAATTGTGCAATACAAGTGTGATATTGGTCTGTAGCTTCCATTTTATGATGGCCTCTCTGTTCCTTTCCTTCTTTTTGAAAGGAAAAGGTTATTTTCATTCGTTCAACAGATGTATTCATTCTACCATGTCTTTCCCTTTTTCAGCTCGCAAAGAAGGGGGAGAAGTTCATCGATCTCCCTTATGTTGTAAAAGGTATGGATGTGTCATTTAGTGGCATATTGAGCTTTATCGAAGCAGCAGCGATTGAGAAGCTTAAAAGTAACGAGTGCACACCTGCAGACCTATGCTACTCATTGCAGGTAGACTGTACTGTTGAACTCATTTAGTGTACCCATGTATAGCTGAGGATAATGCTTACTTTTAATGAAGATAAGTTGTATAGATTTTAATTAAGATATTTGATGGCCATATCCAGGAAACTCTCTTTGCTATGCTTGTTGAAATCACTGAGCGTGCCATGGCACATTGTGATTCAAAGGACGTTCTTATTGTTGGTGGCGTTGGATGCAATGAACGTTTACAAGAGATGATGAGGATTATGTGCTCAGAGAGAGGGGGTAGGCTGTTCGCAACTGATGATCGATATTGTATAGACAATGGCGCGATGATTGCATATACTGGTTTACTGGCATATGCACATGGTGCCACCACTCCCCTGGAGGAGTCAACATTTACTCAAAGATTCAGAACTGATGAAGTTCATGCAATTTGGAGGGAGAAGGAGATGCCAGTTTTAAATAACACCCATTCTGATGTACTGGCTGAAGTATCCATAGATGGAGCCTCTCTGCTGAGTCCAATGGCTGTAGAGTCCTGAGGTACAGTTCTTTCATTTTATCCTGCTGTTGTGATTGCTATTTTTTTATAGTTAATGTAATTTAGACATGTTTAGCTGTTTGTACCCTATCTTGTAAATTTAGGACCAACTACATGACATGAAAGATGATCTAATTTAGAAACTGTATACCCATTTCCCTGACATTGAATGAGTCGTAGATAATTCAATCCCTGGAAAGCTATAGGTAACATGCACACAGTGTTGTTTTTCGATTATTTGCTTGCATTGTGAACATTGTGCTAGTAATTTAAGTGTATCAGCTCTGCTTTTTCTGGTAGCATTTGAAGGACTTCATAATATTTGTGGGCACTATCCTGAAATAGTTTGTACAAGTCCATAATGCATGCTTTGAGCTGCAACCCTATTGTTGCTTTTGGTTTTAATTTTAAACTCTACTCCCTGAGGAGAAAAATCAGATTATAAATTCAATTTCTGACATTCTTCTTAATCCAATGCATTTGCTGGTTTATTGTTTGCTTTTCAACGAAGGAACGGTTATAATCCTGACCAACTGATGATTGACGCTCTTCTTTCAGGCACAGGTAAATTCGTAGAGGTGCTGGTGCCTTTCGTTCATGACTTCGGAGGAAGCATCATGATGCGGTTGATGATCGAAAACCTTTGTAGCTTCATGGCCGAGTGCCTTGTACTGTTGTGCGTATGACTGACTGGAATGTCTCACCAGTTGCAAAGCGATATCTGGAAAGACATTGACTGACAACCTCCTAACATGGACCCATTAAGTTACGTAACAGTGATCAACATCTGGTCCTTGTATTTTCATGTAAAAGTGAACTTAAAGTTAGGATAAGTTAATGGGGTACAGTCCCCATTTTGAAATCTGTACTTTTGTGTTACCGATTGCTTCCAGGGAACACAATTATACAGATTGTTACGCATGCCTTTTTTTTTTTTTCTAATCTTCATGGTATTAGATTTACCTTTTATTTTAAGATGACGGGAGGGGGTGGGGACCCCAGGCGGCCTAGTGTTTCCTTGGGGCGCTGTTTTCATGGAGGAGGCCGCGCCGTGTCGGAATTACGCCCGTGCTCTTCCTCCTTCTCGGCCTCGCTTTTACTGTTGGCGTTCTCGCTTTTACTGTTGGCGTTGGGGGGCAGGTGGCTCGGTCTTCTCGCTGATCTATGGATACTCTCTGGTGGCCGTGTCGACTGCTATAGTTGTGTTTGGTGTCTTGCAGTTGTGCGCGTGGAAGATGGCAGGCGGCGGCCTTTCTCTTCTCCGACTTCATCAGATGAAGATGACGTCGTTGGGATCTGGTGACCGCGGGAAGATCCCTGACCGACGTGCTACAAAGTCTCGGACTCGTCGCTTGTGACGACCTGGTTCATCGGCTCAAAAAGTATCCCCGTATGCGATGGTGCTCTCCCGGATCTAGATATGACGGTTGTTCGCCTCTTTTTCCTGTGCTGTCTTGGTGACGGCGGAGGACGATGGACGAAGGTTCGGCGAGGCACAAGTTTCTCGAAGAGTGAAATTGTAATTTTACTTGCGGAGTTTTTTATGCAAATTTGCCTGGCATACATATTTGTCTCGTGTGACCATATGTGTAATCTCTGTAAACAGATTACCTAATGAAATATATGGTTATTTCAAAAGTTTACGAATTTTGTTTAGTCTATCTCCATCGTTAATATTTAATCACAGTTTGGGACTGTACTTTAGTAGTTGTTGGCTTTTGTTTTCGTTAACAATCGCCATTGTTTTACCTGATCGCCATTTTTTTTGGTTGTGCGTAAAAGGTCCAGTAACAAAGTTTGCTCACTCCTTCACACGCATGTTGTGGTCGGTGATCCTTCTCTCGTCTCGTTGGCCCTGCCTTCTTTCTTGTTTACGACGACTCAGCCTCCATCGCCTTGTAACACATGTCTTACTCCTCGAAGAAGGCTTCCGTTCCGCTATATTAATATAGCAAACTTTGATACAATCAACATGCTGGAGCCGCAGCACAAACAAAGTCCAAAAGAGAAACAAAAACCAATAAAGAGCGGCTCGACGAAAAAACGAAGAACCACCGCAACCGTTGCGCCCTCCGGAGAATTCCCACCACGATCATAGCACTCCAAATCGCCACGTATCAAGCAGCCCTTCAGGAAGGAATGCGACGATGACGACGCTGCTGCCCGGACTGGTCCTAGGGTTTCCCCCGATATGCGGAAGGAAGTGGAGAAGGGGTACACATGACGCCCTTCAAGAAGGACTGGCGACACCCGCAAGCGTCACCACTTCGGTGCCAGACAAGCCGACAGGGATTTCTCCTGACCCCCAAAAAGCCACAACCCGAAGGATCCTTTGTGCTCCACCCTTCCTGTCACCGACAAGCCTGCGCCCCCATGATCTTGAGGGCTTCTCCGTCACCTCCCTGTGAATACTGAAACGAGGCCTAGAGGACATAAACAGGAAGCGCAACGTTGAATCGGGTGGCAGCGCCGCAACCGACGGGAGGGAACAGCCTCCACCACTTCCGCGGTAATCGACCGGACGCAGCAGCAGGGTCATACCAGGCCTGAGAGAGCCCGGCCGGGTCCAGATTGGACCCGCAGAGCCCCCCTCCGCCACGCTGCAGTAGGCTAGCTGCAGCACCGCCACCAACCATGTCACGTCGGTGCCCCAACACCACACCACCAGCCCACCGTGCAGCCAGCCCAGCCCGACCTAGATGAGGCCCAAATGGGCCCTGATCTAGGCCACGCGGGTGCCGACCGCCGTCGCGTGCTACAATAGTACCCAACCACCAAGTGGTGCTGCCGACGAGCCGGACCGCCGTCGGCCGAAGCACCGCTTGGGGTCGCCATGGGCTATGCCCCCTGCTTCCACGCGTGCGGGTGAGGTCTGGCCGCCGCCGCCGGCACCACACGGGCAGCGCCCCGCGACCCTCGCCGACAGTGGCGGAGAGGGTAAGAGGGGAGGGAGGAGGAGGAGGAGGCGGCGACGCGGTGAGACTCCCTGTCCGCCTGAGCGGGGGCGAGACAGGGACGAATGGACGAAGCATCTTTTCGCACCATTTGTTGCCTTATTTCGCAACTTATTGAACATCGACCTAAGGAGGTGCCATTCTTCTAAAGCACTGGTAGATCCCTCTGCCCCTAACCGTAACTATTAGAGTATTAGGGATATACGATTGTTATGGTACAATCCTAACTTGACTTGTACTCCAAGATGATCTCCAATACGCCTATATATACTCGCCCATGAGGCTCAGTAATATATTCATCATATTCCTCCAAATTCATACTCTTTCATAGTATTAGACTAAATCGGTCCAAACCCTAGCCGTCGACGCGCTTCCGCCACACCACCCCTGGCGGATCGATATCCATGTTCTACGCCGGGGGCCGCGTGACCCGTAGCAGGGTTTGTTCGTCGATCCATGATCGTCTGCTCTGGTGAGTCTTTTTCGATCTCCAGATTGGTTTTCTTTCTCTGCCGATCGCTTGGCCAATTTTCTTTTTCGATTTACCGATCATAGATCGGATTGAGTCGCCCACCGCCGTCGTCACCACTGCGCCTCTACTCCGACCATCGGCATTAATGATCTACACCACGCCCATGCGACTGCCACCTCCGCTGCCACGTCTACCTTTGCAGGCTATCGCGGCCTCACGGCAAGCTGATGCACACCTCGGTCAGCTTGTAGGCCTTCCTCGGTTGGCTGCCGTGGCCGCCCCCTCAGATCGTCTTCGTCGTCATCATCCGGGACTTCACCGACAACGCTGACATCGACTCTGATCTACGCGTCGTCCACGCCATGGCGCATACGGTGCACTGTCGGTCTGATCAACCGATCCCGCGCCCGTCTACTCCAAGCACGCGCCTACCACCGATCCAGCTACGGGCTACCGCTGCGTGATACGTTGTAAACGTATCTATAATTTTTGATGTTCCATGCTTGTTTTATATCTACTTTCTTATGTTTTGTCCATACTTTGGACTATTTTTACACATTTTCTGGAACTAACCTATTAACAAGATGCCACAATGCCAGTTGCATGTTTTCTGCTATTTTTGGTTTCAGAAAAGCTAGTAAGGAAATATTTTCGGAATTGAATCGGACAAAAGCCAAAGTAATATTTCACCAGAAGACTCACGGAGCCAGAAGACGAGACGGAGAGGGGCCACGAGGTGGCCACACCACCTGGTGGCGTGTGCTAGCCTAGGCCGCGCCAGGGGGTGGTGTGGGCCCCTCAGGCACCCACCTACCTTGCCCCTTCCGCCCATAAAAGCCTCTCGGGACGAAAACCCTAAGTACCCGATCAAAATTCCACGAAAGAGTCTGTAGCCGCTGTCATCTCCATCCCTAGACCGGGAGGGATCTGAATCTCTTCCCGGCACCCTGCCAAAGGGGAGAGATCACCCTAGAGGCCTTCTTCATCACCATGCCTGCCTCCGGTGTGATGCATGAGTAGTTTATCCCTGGACTACGAGTCCATGTAGTAGCTAGATGGTTGGTTCTCCTCCTTTGTGCTACCATGTTTAGATCTTGTGAGCTCCGTTCATGATCAAGATCATCTATTTATAATCTTACCTGTTGTGTTTGAGGGGATCCGATGGATATTGAGATGCTATTTCAGATTGATTATTGATTCTATCATGTCTTTGTTATTTGTGATCTTGCATGCTTTCCATTGTTAGTAGCTATATTTGCCAAGTAGATGCTAGCAACTCCAAGAGGAAGTATTTATGGTCGATAGTGGGTTCATGCCTCTAGTAATCTGGGGAAGTGACAGAAATCTCTAAGGTACTAGATGTGCTGTTGCTACTAGGGAGAAAACATCAATCCTTTGTCCATGGGGCAATCGTATTGTTTACTTTACACTTTGTGCAATGCAATTATCTGTTACTTGCAACTTAATACTGGAGGGGGTTCGGAAGATAACCTGAAGGTGGATTATTAGTCATAGATGTAGTTGGATTACGGTCGATGTATAATGTTGTAATGCCCAATCAAATCTCGTAGGGGTCAACATGATTAGTATATGCATATATGCTTTCTCGGTGTTTGTCAATTGCCCCGCTATAATTTGTTCATCCAACATGTCATCTATCTTAAGGAGAATCACCTCTAGTGAACTATGGACCCCGGTCCATTCTTTTACCATTAATCTACAATCTACTATTTACTGTTTACTGTTTACTTTCTACAAGCAATTACTATCTTTCCAAACAATACGTTTAATCCTTTGTTTTTAGCAAAACTGGTGAGATTGACAACCTCACTGTAAGTTGGAGGCAAAGTTCTATGGTTGTGTTGTGCAGGATTCCAAGTTGCAAACAACACCTTGGAGGTGTTTCCTTGCTCCTACTGGTTCGATAACCTTGGTTTCATAACTGAGGGAAAACTTGCTGCTATGCTCATCATACCTTCCTCTTGGGGTTCCCCAACGAGCTCGATATATTTTCAGCCATCAAGCCTTTTTTTCTGGCGCCGTTGCCGGGGAGTCAAGGACATCTTCACAAGGGGAGTCCCTCATAACCAATCTCTTTACTTTGTTTTTTGTTTTGCTTAGTTTATTTCTGCTTTGTTTGCTTGTTCCTTTATCAAAAACACACAAAAATTAGTTGTACCTGTTTGCTTTCTTTATCAAAAACATAAAAAATGAATACTCCTGAAAATACTAAGCCATGTGATTTCACCAGCACCAACAACAATGATTTCATGTGCACACCTATTACTCCACCTGTTCCTGAAGCTACTTTTTTTGAAATTAAACCTGCTTTTTTCAATCTTGTTATGAAAGAACAATTTTCTGGTGTTGGTACTGAAGATGCTGCTGCTCACCTTAATAACGTCGTTAAACTTTGTGAGATGCAAAAACATAGGGATATAGATGGAGATATTATTAAGCTTAAATTGTTTCCTTTCTCTTTGAGAGGAAAATCTAAAGAATGGTTGCTATCCCTAACTATAAATAGTATTGATTCTTGGACTAAATGCAAAGATGCTTTCATTGGAAAATACTATCCTCCTGCTAAGATTATATCTATGAGAAGTGAAATAATGAAATTTAAACAATCTGATAAAGAACATGTTGCTCAAGCTTGGGAAAGAATGAAATCTTTGGTAAAGAATTGTCCCACTTATGGACTGACTGCTTGGATGATTATCCAAAAATTTTATGCAGGACTGAATTATTCTCCAAGAAATCTGCTGGATTCTACTACTGGAGGTACCTTTATGACCATTACTTTGGGTGCTGCAACTAAGCTCCTTGATAATATAATGGTTAACTATTCTAAATGGCACACTGAGAGAGCTCCACAAGGTAAGAAGGTAAATTCTGTTGAAGAAACCTCCTCCTTGAGTGATAAAATTGATGTTATTATGTCTATGCTTGTTAATGGTAAAGCTCATATTAATCCAAATCATGTTCCCTTAGCCTCTTTGGTTGCTCAAGAAGAGCAAGTTGATGTGAACTTTATTAGAAATAATAATTTTAGCAACAATGCCTACAAGAATAATTTTGGTAACAATAATTATAGGCCATATCCTCCCAATAATGGTAATGCTTATCGAAATTCCTACAACAATAATAGAAGTGCACCCTCTGAACTTGAAGTCATGCTTAAAGATTTTATTAGTAAAGAAACTGCCTTCAATAAAACTATTGAGGGAAAACTCTCTAATGCTGAAAGAAATATAGCATCATTGTCTGAAGCACGATCTTCTTTGAATAAAATGGCTGCTAAACCTGAAACTATTGAAAATCCCTTTGCTGCTACTAATGCCATACAAATTAGAATTGATGAAAATGTTAGACTGTTAGCTGAATTGCATGCTAAGTGGAAAAGAGAAGATGAAATCGCTAGAAATAGTATTTGTACTATCACCACCACTAATGTTAATGCTAGCAAACCACATGAAGTCCCCATCCCTATTGCAACAATGCCTAAAACCAATGGAACTTTTTCCAATAAAAATGCTGAAATTCTTCAAAATATGGGAAACAATAGCTCTACTACCTTAGATGGTAATTATGATTTTGATCTTGATGGTTACAATATCTCTGAAGTAATTATGTTTTTACAAAATCTTGCTAAAAGTCCTAATGCTAGTGCTATGAATATGGCCTTTACAAAACACATTACTGATGCTCTCATAAAAACTAAAGAAGAAAAGATGAAATATAAAGCTTCTATTCCTATGAAACTAGAAGATGGTTGGGAACCCATCATTAATATGAAAGTGAATGATTTTGATCTAAAAGCTTTATATGATCTTGATAGTAGTGTTTCTATTATGCCTAGAAGGATTTATGAAATGCTTGATTTGCCACCATTGGAATATTGTTATTTAAATGTCCAACTTGATGATAATGCTAAAAACAAACTCATGGGGAGTATTAATGATGTTCTTATTATGGTTAACAAAACCTATGTCCCTGTTGATTTATATGTTTTGGATGTTGAATGCAATGCTTCTTGTCCTATTATTTTGGAAAGACCTTTTCTTAGAACTATTGGTGACATTATTGATATAAAAAAAGCACCATTAAATATCAATTCCGACTCAAGAAAGGTAGAACACTTCCCTAAGAAGAGAGAGAAGATTCCTTTTGACCCTCCTATTAAAACAAAATTTGCTCTTAATGCTTCTTCATTTGAGAATACTTGATTCTTGCTTCTTATGCCTAGCTCAAAGGCGTTAAAGAAAAGCACTTATTGGGATATAATCCAAATTTATTTAGGAATCTTTTGTTAAGTCTTGGAAGTTATTACCTATGTAATAACCTCTCCTTATCAATTTTGTGTGGTTTTTGTGCCAAGAGTAACCTCTAATGAGAGAGAAGTAAGACTTGGGAAAGTTGTTGTCCCGAAACAGATTTCTATGCTTCACTCTAAAAATTCGTGAAAAAACTCTGTATGTTGGATTGAGCTGTAATATTTTGTGCTTCTGCCACATGTTGTTATCTAACTTTCTTTAGTTTAACACTTTTCGATTTGACCAACAGAAGGGCTTCAAAAAAAATCGGTTTTTACCTGCTGGTCTGTTTTGACAGATTTCTGCCATTATTTGCATTTGCCTCTTAATAATCTTTCTCTTTGAGTTCTCTTTGATCACTTGAACTTCTAAAAGAAATTGCTACAGTAGCTTGTGTTTTCATGGAAGTTTTACTTGTGTTGAAACTGAACCTAAAGACTTATTATCTTAAGTACACTAATATTGCTAATGAAGATTGTGTGAAGTTTTGTATGAAGGAAAATTTTCAAGTGTAGGGAAGAGTAATGTGATAAGATAAAGTATGGACAAAAGCTCAAGCTTGGGGATGCCACCCGTGTCACCCCAATAAATATTCAAGAAGTACAAGCGTCAAAGCTTGGGGATGCCCAAGGCATCTCCTTCTTCATCAATAAAAATCTCAGGTTTTCTTCCAAACACTTCATTTTTATTGTTTCATGCACAATTGTGTTGTTCTTGGAGCGTCTTTGTTTTTGTTCTTAGTTTTCGTTTTCTTAGTTTGCTTGAATAAATTGGTTAGACCCCCGCATTCATACATAGTTTCAAATGGGTTGATTTGGATTGGAAAAGAGTAGGAAAGTTCATGCTTATAAGTGGTATAAAAGGAGTCTTGTTTTTGATTGTGGCTTAGACTTTGTCATGTCATGCTTGATATTGTTTTGGCTTTATGCTTAGTGATTATTGTTGTAGCATGACTTGTTACAAATAATTGAGATTTCTTAATGTGCCTTGAAAGAATCATGCGTTGTTTTAGCATATAAAAGCATAATATTGGGGTATGCTCCTTTGATGCTTTATTTGGGTTGACTTGGCGCATACTCACACCATGTTAAGACTATACCAAGTCACCATAGCCTCTATGATCATTTAGTTTTTGACTTGTAATATCATTCTATGCTTTAATTAATAATGTTTTGTCACTTTGCATGATTATGACCATTATTGCTCTCTTAGTTGGTCACTCCCAGTCTTTTGCTAGCCTCCATACCAAGTATGAGTTCTACTCATGCATCCAACTCCAAATAAAACCAAGTTATTCCAAAGGGTCCACCATACCTACCTATTAGCATTTGCTATTCCAAGTATATTCATGTTTTTATCTACCTTCCGAATTAAACTTGTTATGTGAAAATTAGTGATTAAAGCTCTCACGAACTTGATGGCACACTTTAATTTTCTTGCACTTAATAAACTTGAACCATTGTGCCCATCTATGTTGCGTATATACTTGCGTTTTGTAAGTTGTGAATTAGCAGAACCATGTTATCATGGGGAACGCTTTCAACATTACACTTTATTTAGTTAATACCATGTTCTTTTGCTTATGGATCCCGACGGTGTGAAATGAAAGGGAAGCTTGTAAGGCTCATGGAGTTCGTATATGTGTTAGAGAAAAGCCTGGGCGGCTGGTCTAAGCCATGCCTAATCATGGTGGAAACCTGCAGTATAACCATAGTGAGCAATCTATGAAGCATCCTCTATAAAAAACCCTATGCAAATAGGAAAGAAAAAAGCCTATGCAAATAGGAAATAAAAGGATTGCTGAGATGCTCATTGTCTGCTTACCTTGTCATTTTGATATGGGGAATCTTCCGTATCATCAGGCAAGGGGTACCTGATGTCCACGCACTTCTATTCTTGTAGACAGTTGTTGGGCATCCAAGTGCAGAGGTTTGTAGAACAACAGCAAGTTTTCCCTTAAGTGGATCACCCAAGGTTTATCGAACTCAGGGAGGAAGTGGTCAAAGGTATTCCCTCTCAAGCAACTCTACAATCAAGATACAAGAAGTCTCTTGTGTCCCCAACACACCCAATACACTTGTCAGGTGTATAGGTGCACTAGTTCGGCGAAGAGATAGTGAAATACAAGTGGTATGGATAAAAGACAACGGTACTAGAAAATAGCTTGATGGCGTGGAAGAGACTAAAGACAAACTGAAATAAAGATGGAAGCAAGCAAACATGTAACAACTCTAGTAGCAAACGGTGTTTCAGTGCTTAGAAACAAGGCCTAGGGATCATACTTTCACTAGTGAACACTCTCATATAAATATCTTCTCTTTATGACACTACTCTTAACTACTCTCCGGTTGGACACTCTAATCGATGGTAGGGCTATAACAACACACCTCAAAGTAAGCCTTTCCCATCTAGATAACCCCACACTATCACCTTGAGCACTAGATGGTTCCAACAAACACCACAATTTCATAAAGACATCCAACTCTAAATATAACTCATAACAAGTATTTGTAATCTCTAGCCTAAGTGCCACCATGGTGCGCACACTATCACTTTCACACACATGGGGAGAGCAGAGATCTATTAAGCACTTGCGTAGCAAGGTAGATCTACTTGATTACAAAGCTCATGATCACAATATGATCATGCATAGAGAGAGATGAACACATAGCTACCGGTAGAACCCTTAGCCTCGAGGAAGAACTACTCCCTCCTCATCATGGGAATCAGCAACGACGATGGAGATGGTGGTGGAGATCGATGGAGATGGCTCCGGGGGCACTTCCCCGTCCCGGCAGGGTGCCAGAACAGAGACTTTCTGTCCCCCGAATCTCTCCCTCTATGGTGGCGGCGTTGTGGAACTTTTCGTGGCTGGAGGCTGGACTCTTTAGGGTTTATGCATCGGGAGGCTCTTATAGGCGAGAGGGGAGACCGAGGGGGTACCGAAGGGGCTCACACCACCCCCTGGCATGGCCTGGCCTGGCCCGCACCACCAGGTGGTGTGGCCAGCCCCTGGCCCCTCTCCGTTGATGGGTTCGTAGCATGGAAAACAAAAAAAATTCTACCGCAAGAACGAACAAAAACCCAGATCTAATCTAGATAAAAGCCAAGATCTAATCTACTAGACATGAGCAACGAGATAGATCGGTACTAACCCTCGTAGAACCGAAAGCGTTAACGAGATTAGATCTCGTGGATGATGTAGTCGATCACTTGCCGATCTCAAGATCGTGTGGACGATCCTTTTGGCGCCGCGTTCGGGCAGCGCTTCCGCAGACGGTCACACGTGCGGAGTCGAAGCAGACCTTCCTCTCCCTGTTCCAGCGAGCAGCGGAGGTAGTAGATCTTCTCCACGGAATCCCAGCAGCACGACGGCGTGGTGGTGGTGGAGATGAGAAATCTGCAGGGCTTCGCCTATGCCTGTGCAGAAGAAAGGTGGAGGAGAGAGGCGGCTGAGATTGGGAGTTATGAGACAAGGTGCAAGAGGGGGCGCCCCTCCCTTCTATTTAAGGGAGGGAGGCGCGCCTGGGGAGGGGGAGTCCTAGTAGGACTCCCCTCCTTGGGCTGGCGGTGGGAAGGGGGGAGGAATCCTCCCCCCCCCACGAATCCGTGTCTAGCCCCTAACTTAGAAAATCCTCTAGAAATCCTTTCTTGGTTTTCAAGTAAACTCCAAGAAATCCTCTAGAACCTTCCAGAACATTCCGAAACCTTCTACAATCTCCATACAAACACTCCGGAACATTTCCTAACTTAGAAAATGATCCCCAATATATGAATCTCATTCTCCGGACCATTCCGGATCTCCTCGTGATGTCCCGGATCCATTCCGAGACTCCGAACAACATTCGGTCTCCAACGCAAATTCCATATCTACTTCAAACAACTTCGAACCTTAAGTGTGTCACCCTACGGTTCGTGAATATGCAGACATGATGAAGACACCTCTCCCATCAATAACCATCAGCGGGATCTGGAGATCCATAACGGCTCCCACATACTCAACGATTACTTCGTGATCGATTGAACCAATTAACATACGAAACTAATTCCCTTTGTCACGCGATATTCTACTTATCCGAGGTTTGATCGTCAGTATCTCCATACCTAGTTCTTCCTCGTTACTGATAAGTACTCTTCACTCGTTCCATGTTATGTCATCCCTTGTGACCTAGTCACATGCTTGCAAGCTAACTAGATGACATTCCACCGAGAGGGCCCAGAGCATATCTATCCGTCATATGGATGGACAAATCCCAATCTTGGTCCATGCGCTTCAACACATACTTTCAGAATACCCAATGACACCTTTATAACCATCCAGTTATGAAGCGGTGTTTGATGTCATCAAAGTACCCATCCGGTGATGGTGATTAACATAACCTCATGGTCGAAGGATTAGGTTACTATGCATTTGAAAGCTTACAGCAATATGAACTTAATGACTTGATCTTATGCTACGCTTACTATGGGTGTGTGTCCATCACATCATTCTCCTAATGATATAACCTTGTTATTAATGACATCCAATATCCATGATCAGGAAACCATGATCATCATTTAATCAACAAGCTAGTTCCACAAGAGGCTTACTAGGGACTCTTTTATGTTTACAAAACACACATGTATTAGTGTTTCCTTATAATATAATTATAGCATGGGATGTAAACATTCATCATAAACACAAAGATATAATAATAACCACTTTTATTATTGCCTCTTGGGCATATCTCCAACATCCGTCTCGTCTTCTGGCTCCATGAGTCTTCCGGTAAAATATTGACTTTGGCTTTTGTCCGGTCCAATTCCGAGAATATTGATTTTCTGACTTTCCTGGAACCAAAAACAGCAGAAAACAGGCAACTGACACTGTGGCATCTTGTTAATAGGTTAGTCCAAGAAAGTCTATTAAAAGTACTCCAAAGTTGGAACAAAACACAAGAAAGTAGATAAAACCAAGCATGGAACATTAAAAATTATAGATACATTTGCAATGTATCAGTACCTCGTTGGCGGTTCTCTATGATACACATGGATTTACAATGACAAGAACTTACCTATGACTAAGGTTGAGTAGCATGTGGAACGGTACTTGTAAGCAAGGGGCATGAGATTTTCAGCTTATAACTTGTCAAGCATATCCTCATATTTGTTCACTTTAACCTTAATCACCTAAAAATGCTTATGATAGGGGCAATGAGAGGTGAAAGATAATAAGTACCATAATTTTTGGAAGCTCTTTATGAGACTTGAATCCCTGCTTCCTTCTATGAAGGGACTTTCTTTTGCTTTTATGTTGAGTCTCCATCTTCTATCTTTATGCACCTATTGAGACAGCTTAGTGGTCATTCTTAGTTTAATGTGCATTGTCCCAAAACTTGTTGATTGATTCATAACTTTGATATTGCTTGTTCTTAAACTATTTGTATCTAGTCACCCTTATGAACTTTGAAGGTGTCCTATGCATTTATGTTTTGCTACACTATGAGGGACAAGCGGAATACCATTCTCATTATGTTTTCTATATGTGAAACAAACAAACGTCTTTCAAAGCATTGTTATTCATGAATCTTTTGTTTGTACCTTTTCATGTTACAACATAGTTCTATGTCTTATTGTTAGAACTATATCTTTCATGCTATGTTAAAGTACTATGATCCTAGCTATCAATACTTTACAAATACCTTGATCAAGATTGTGATGGTGCATGCCACCTCAAAAATTAATCTTCTTCTTTTTATCACTTACCTACTCGAGGACGAGCAGGAGTTAAGCTTGGGGATGTTGATACGTTGTAAACGTATCTATAATTTTGGATATTCCATGCTTGTTTTATATCTACTTTCTTATGTTTTGTTCACACTTTGGAGTATTTTTACACATTTTCTGGAACTAACCTGATAACAAGATGCCACAGTGCCGGTTGCCTATTTTCTGTTGTTTTTGGTTTCAGAAAAGCTAGTAAGGAAATATTCTCGGAATTGGACCAAACAAAAGCCAAAGTCAATATTTTACCAGAAGACTCACGGAGCCAGAAGACGAGATGGAGAGGGGCCACGAGGTGGCCACACCACCTGGTGGCGCGGGCTAGCCTAGGCCACACCATGGGGTGGTGTGGGCCCCTCGGGTGCCCACTGACCTTGCCCCTTCCGCCTATAAAAGCCTCTCGGGATGAAAACCCTAAGTAACTGATCAAAATTCCACGAAAGAGTCTGTAGCCGCTGTCATCTCCATCCCTAGATCGGGAGGGATCTGAAGCTCTTCCCGGCACCCTGCCGGAGGGGAGAGATCACCCTAGAGGCCTTCTTCATCACCATGCCTGCCTCTGGTGTGATGCGTGAGTAGTTCATCCCTGGACTATGGGTCCATGTAGTAGCTAGATGGTTGGTTCTCCTCCTTTGTGCTACCATGTTTAGATCTTGTTAGCTCCATTCATGATCAAGATCATCTATCTGTAATCTTAACTGTTGTGTTTGAGGGGATCCGATGGATATTGAGATGCTATTTCAGATTGATTATTGATTCTATCATGTCTTTGTTATTTGTGATCTTGCATGCTTTCCGTTGTTAGTAGCTATCTTGGCCAAGTAGATGCTAGCAACTCCAAGAGGGAGTATTTATGCTCAATAGTGGGTTCATGCCTCTAGTAATCTGGGGAAGTGACAGAAATCTGTAAGGTACTAGATGTGCTGTTGCTACTAGGGAGAAAACAACAATCCTTTGTCCATGGGGCAATCGTATTGTTTACTTTACACTTTGCTTAATGCAATTATCTATTGCTTGCAACTTAATACTAGAGGGGGTTCGGTTGATAACCTAAAGGTAAATTATTAGTCATAGATGCAGTTGAATTACGTTCTATGTATAATGTTGTAATGCCCAATCAAATCTCATAGGAGTCAAGATGATTAGTATATGCATGTATGCTTTCTCGGTGTCTGACAATTGCCCCGCTGTAATTTGTTCACCCAACATGTCATCTATCTTAAGGAGAATCACCTCTAGTGAACTATGGACCCCGGTCCATTCTTTTACCATCAATCTACAATCTACTATTTACTGTTTACTGTTTACTTTCTACAAGCAATTACTATCTTCCACACAATACGTTTAATTCTTTGTTTTTAGCAAAACTGGTGAGATTGACAACCTCACTGTAAGTTGGGGGCAAAGTTCTATGGTTGTGTTGTGCAGGATTCTAAGTTGGAAACAACACCTTGGAGGTGTTTCCTTGCTCCTACTGGTTCGATAACCTTGGTTTCATAACTGAGGGAAAACTTGCTGCTGTGCTCATTATACCTTCCTCTTGGGGTTCCCCAACGAGCTCGATATATTTTGAGCCATCACTACGTCGCCCCTTCGAGACATAGCGCCGCTGCCTTGGTCCTCGCCTACTGGCTGCTAACACGACTCACAAGCGTGTACGCGTCGGTGGCCTCCAGCCGCTGCATCGACTCGTGCTATGCAGCTATGCCGCCCCATCAGGTTGTAGTCTCGCTGCACTCATCAACATCGCCATCCCCGCGCACTGACACCCCAGGCTATCTCCACGCCACCTCCTACGGTGCGGGTCGCCTACATCCGCACATGGTCTTGTCACACCGGATTTTTCTTCGCCAACTTCGAGTACCACTACCGCGCCAATCCAGGCGTCCAACATGACCATTCCTGGCCGTTGTTGGTTTCGCCGCCTTCTATGTCTTCGTCCCTACCCTTCCGTGCCCAGTATTGGCAACACCGGTGCGTGCCTTTGTCCCCGATGCATCCCTGAGCCTGGCGCCTCGTCTTCGTCGGTCTCGACAACGTCTTCTTCGACATTGACACCTTCATCTATGACTGCCTTGACCGCGTCACCGACAAGTTCTTCTTTGCGTACTCAGTTCTGGAACCACCGAAGTATGCCTTCGTCCCCGACGTGCGCGTGTTTCTGGAAAAACTATGGATGCACCTCATCTCCGACGACTCGGACTGCATCAACTTTGGGATCGACATCCTCAACGACTGCCTCGACACGTCTCTGTCATTCTACTCGCGCACTATGCGCTTGCGGCTTCATGTGCGGCTACCTCGACACCGGCACCCGACCACGACATGGACCACGACGACCCCTCGCACGGCTACCTCGACCAAGGTTGTAGCGCCCAACGCTCTCGGCTACCCCGACATTGGCACAAAGGGCTACCGGCTCGCCTGAGCACCTCATCGACTTCCTCTACAGTTCAAGCATTTGTGCCATGACACATCGTCTATGACACTCCCGCTGCTATTGTGGGAGGGATATCAGCCTACTGAATTCTACTTCGGTTTCTCTCTAGTCTGACCGTCCACGATGTTCCAGTTGTTCATGATGCTACCGCTACGACTGCGGGAGAGTGTTAGAGTATTAGACATATACGATTGTTATGGTAGTTTAGATAGAGTTAGGATCTATTTACGTATAGTCCTAACTTGACTTGTACTCTAGGATGATCTCCTATACGCTTATATATACTCGCCCATGAGGCTCAATAATATATCCATCCTATTCCACCAAACTCATTCTCTTTCACTAACTACTCATATTTTCTTTGGACGTTGTCATGGATGCCTACCAGTGTTGCCTCTATATCGAACTTAGGAGAGTTTAGCACATTTGTGGGCATGAAGAAGTGGATGGAAGTACATGGAAGAAGAGCATAACCGAGTGAAAGAGCATGTGGGCCCCCATGTGTGGTTTTGGTAATTAATGACAATCTCTATGGACTAATGTTTGCATTGAGTTGCACATGTAGGATTTGTGCATTGGCGTCGCTTGGACCATGTGTTGGATCCAAGGTGGAAGAAATGAAGAAGAAGCTTTGACCAAGGGCTTTGGGCCTGTTGGAGTCATATGAAGTTTGAAGAAATGTTGTACAAGATCAAGATGCGCCATCTCTAGAAGATCTCATGTTTGATGCTTGCCATCCTCGATGAAGTTAAGGTCAATGAAGTGGCTATCAAGCGAGTGCGTGCACGAGCAATCAAGAAAGGCGTCATGCTCAAGTGGTTTGTTCAAGGAAAAGGTAATATTGATACGTTTTCCTTTTTGCTGGTCTCATGTTGGTAGTTGGAAGAGCGGGTTTAGGATAGATAACCGTACTATCAAGAGAGGCTCTCGAGTGAGTAGTTCGATCATATGTTTCGGAGAGAGCTCAAACCATTGCATTCTTAGCATCATCTTTCTTGGTTGTTTGTTAGATCTTATCCATGATTGGTTCTTGAGCTCATGTTCATTACAAGCTCTAGTTCTCCAAAGTCGGATCTCCCTTTTATATCTTATTGTGATTTTGTTCTTGGAAGCTTTCCGGATCCTCACAAAGGGAGGTATCTCACATTATAATACTTGATATATTCTCACTTGGTGATATCCAATATTTTCCAACAAAATTGGTTTCGGGTCAATCGGAGTTACCAAACTCGAGATATCGCATTTTGGGGTTTGCCCTATTTTGTTTTAAAAAGAAAAAAGGGAAAGACAATTTTTGGGCCGTCCTGGTACTACCGCACGTAGTACTGGGCGGTACCAAATGGTTCTCGCTAGCCTTAGATCAGCCCGGCTATGCTGACCAGTTCTACCAGGCCTTGGCGGTAGTACCGCCGGCCCGAGCGGTACTACCGGTGTAACATCCCAATATTAGGATCCAACGAAGGGTAGAAATAAGAATATAGGTTTGTGCATGCATACATCTGTAAAATCAGGGCATTTTTTTTTGCCAAACAAAAACCTAAAGGGATCAGAGTTTCTTTCACTAACTGAAGGTAGGAGTAGCTCTTGTTAGTGATTGCTATGAATTTTGACATGACCTTTGGGAATTACTGAGTTTTTGGGGAAGTTATTTTGAATTCTAGTTTGAAATTTAAATCCTTTTGAAGGTATTTGAAAACTATAAGTTAGTAATATTGAATTGTTTTCCAAAATATCTCATTAACATTATTTTGTTAAGTTATAGATATAATAAACAATAATAAAGATTTGAGACAGTGAAAATAAGATGAGAAATAGATTCTTATTTTCTGATTACAGTACAACTTTACAAATTATAATAAATACATCAAAGGTAGAAGATTACAGAGAATAGAAATACAACCTTATTATCATTTAATAAATCTTACAAGATTCTTTACAAAAAGAATAAAGAAAAGAAGGTTACAATAAAGACCTATGCTACTAATCTAGTCCTATACTAAATCTTGTATCTCCAGATCTTGTTCCTGCAAATAAGATAAAACAAATAAAAGAAAACAAGGGTTAATTAGTTAAATATTACTCTCAGTGATGAACAATGCGATGCATTGTTCCAGTTACATCATTGAGTAATCACAGAAGGGGCAAGTTTCACCAGGCACTAATTAGTAAAAGGAAATCACAGGTGGAGATATTTTCACTTGAGCTGATCCACATGAACAGCTCACGCAGACACACAACTCAGTCACCAAACTGCACGGGGTGTGCTGTCAACACAACAACAACATCCACACCAGGAAAAGGAGAAGTGCACAACCGCAACACAGCCCAACAGCTTACACTTCTTCTCAAACCCCAAGCTAGAGACATATCAATCTGGCCAAAGGCAAGCAAACCACCAGCCAAAACAAACATTTGATCATCCAAACAATCACCAGATGGTGACATAAGGAGGGGGTGGAGCAGTTGGACAGGAAGGTCAAGGACAATCTTCCAAGATCAAGAAGTAATAGGAGCAGCACCAGGAGGTGAAGAACAAGATCAAACCAATCCACAAGATCAAGCCACAAGCATCACCATCACAGCAACAACAAGCAACCTATGTGGCGAGTTGTACAAAACCATCACATGTTAATTCTCAGATGAGCATGTGTTGTTTTATACATTATCCTCTTAGATTCACCCAAGTGGGGTGTATCCATCATAGAGGGATTTGAACTAAAGCCAAACAATCAATCTTTGCAAACAATCCCAAGATCTCCGCCTATGGATCATTGATCTTGGAGAAATACACAGATTTGTATAGCCAACTTAACAACAATTTTAAGTATATAATTCTGGGCACATCCTATGGATGGTAGCACCTCAGAATTAATTGTAAATTCAGGATCCAGCTCAAATAGTAGGGATCTATCATATTAAACCTACTAAGAACCATCAAAGTAAATTCCACAAGCACTATAGAACTGGTACCTAGAGGTATCCATCACAGATCATCAAAGAAGTAAAGCAGTAGGTGAAAGTAGTTGCTTTTCTATAGCTTGCCTCAGACCAGCATCACAGGCTTATTTATCTAATAGAATGTTCTACAACTTTCAGACATTATAGAACCTAAATAAAAAAACAGCCCGGTATCTAGATGAAGCCTGTGTACCACTCAAATGAGGGTGTCACAAGAGCACATCCTAACCAAGCAATTTCTACCAAAGATTCCATAATATAATGCTTCACAAAGAATACTTAATCATTTTCCTAACATAACCATTATGAATCATACTTGACACCTCTGTATTTTATCCTCTGCAATTATCAGAGGGTAACTGGATTAGATATCCAACTCCAATTCTTTCATACCAAAGCATATTCACAAGAATCAGAGAACTAATCTCAACCCAGATCATAGCCATGATACAGGACAATAAGTAAAGTTTAGTTAACAGATTACTGACAGAAATAACTGCCAATACTGAGAACTACAACATAGCAGTGAACCCTACACCACTAGATTCAGTAGGGAACCGCCTCAGATAAACATGGCATCAAGGGATGAACCCTAGCAAAGAGGGATGAACCCTAGTGCTATAGACAGATTAGGGTTCAGATATTGCAAGCACTTAGAGGGTAGCAAGGGAAGCTAGAGAATAAGAGAGGGAGAGGAGAAGAACTCACCCGTGGTCCCCGTTGTAGTTAAGAGGAAGGAGAGTCACCGGCGAGCACAACCACACGGGTAGCAGCGGAGGCACCACAGGATTGCCTGGAGCCCAGCACAGCACCACCATGGCGGCGGAGCTCCACATCATCGATAACCCCAAACCCTAGGGTTCGGGATGGAGTCAGCCTGGACGGGAGAGGGGTTTACAGACGAATCGAGTAGGACCAGATAGTGGAGCAGCGTTGGCTACCTCGCCACACACCACGGCAGCGGCCGGAGTAGGCCAGGGTGGCCAGAATCGAGCGGCGACCGCATCAGCAGCGCGGCGGCTTCGCTAGGGCGAAGCAGGAGGTGCACGAGAGAGAGAAAGTGAGGAATCGAGTGGCACTGGACTGCTCGTGGCAGTGGGGGTTTGACCAACCCAAATGGGCCAAGTCAGGGCTGGGCCAGCCCAATGGGCTAGGTCCAGTTTTAAAAGGAAAAATCTAATTAAATGACCAAAATACCCTAGGAATTAAATGGTTCTAAGAAATAAAATAAGAATCCTAAAAATATAAATAAAAATATCAAAGGACTTATAGAAATGTCCTCTATTTAAGAAAAATAACAAATGGAATTTTAAGTAATTAAATTTTAAAATTATTATTACTAAGGTATATGTTCCTTTTGGAATTTTATATAAATATACAAACACATAAAAAATGAATAAAGCTCATATTTACAATTCCAAAAGGATATGCTATTATAGAAAAATACTAGTTGGTATTTTTGAAAAGTAAATTAAGTGTGATAAAAATAAAGTCTAATTTCCTTGAAGGAATTTTAGTAAAATATTTTAAAGAGTAAAAAAATTAAATAAATCCAATTTTCAACTCTTTAAATAATACTAGACATTATAAAAGTACTAAATGGAATATTTATGAAAATGATAAAGGCTTAAAGTAATACTTTTTCGTCTAAATAAAGAAAATAGCAAACTTTTATTAAAAGAGTAAAACATGCAATTAAATAAGAAACCTTGCATGACATTACTATGCATTGCATATTGCTTCTTTAAATATTGTCCTTACCAGGCAATAATGGTTCTCTGTAGAAACCGGTGCTCAAGGCAGGTGGAAGCATCCGACTTCACTACCTTGCAATCACAAGGCAAGTTCATCACTTGCTCATGTCCTTTGAAGATTCTTTACCAAAGATATTGCAAATTGTGTGTTATCACCTATGATCTGGAGAAAGAAAATATTATCTTCTCTAATAAATAAGATGTAGTTATCATCCTAAGTGATGATAAAGATTAGCAATGGAACTTAGGGTTCCAGGTGCACAAGTCACCATAAGATTAACAACCCATGACATCAGTGATTCTAAGCACCGTATATTACGCGTTAACCATGATATTTGGAATGGGACGAAGAAGTCAGCTGTATCTTCTTCCTTTCATATGGAGGCAAGGTGACCTTAACGCGACGCTGTGAATTCCTTGTGCGGATCTAGCATATGGGTGGGCACCCTTAGGCTCCACGTTTTTGGTATCTAGATTATCTATGAGCGGCTGCCGGAGGTACAGTCGGACCTTTATGGAGCTTGCCAGGGGCATAACCGGCTCATAGAGTCTTCAGGAACTCACCAGGGTTATAGCTTGCCCGAAAGGGGCTTAATGGAGGTGTAGTCAACCCCGGAGGATCGTGCCGACATATGGGGTCACGGAGAGGGCAGCGATTGGCTTGGATCACCTACTGGGCCCCACGTCACGGAATTGTGGACAGGAAAGTACACCCGGTTGTGCAACAAGGGGTTGGTCTCTCATGGGTAAAGCAACGCACCTCTATAGGGTGTAAGAATTGTGACATGTTACTCCCTATTCCGGGAAGGAGCTACAAACGTGGCAGGAAAGGAACTCCATGAAGTTCTAGTCAACCTATGAAGACTGATGGGCATAGTTTTTGATAATAAAATCAATCTTTGAAGAAAGGTTTATAGAAACTGCATATTGCCAAGGACTTATAGTTTGAGGTAGTAGATAGAGCATAAAACTTCCCACTTTGCATATAATGAACTTGCTGGGCAACGCTGTTACTCACTCTTTCCTTTGAACCCCTGCTTAGACTCTGAGAATCCAGAAGACCCTTCGATGTATGCGGCTGAAGGACAAGAGGATGTTTACTATGAAGAGCCAGACCTGTCCAGAGGAGTTGAAGGGGTGGACTACAAAATACGCTATGGAGTGGAGGGCAACGATTCTGAGTAGTTGCCTTAGTTATTAGTAAACCAATTGAGCCAAGCAGCATAAACTTTATAAAATAAGTTGTTGAGCTCAATTCAGAGTATGAGTTTGAATTTTATATCTTCAGCTGAAACTACTTAAGTTTGGTTTGTAATTTGTAACACTTGAAGTTTGGAACTCTTGGTTTGTAATAATAATGAAGTGTGTATGTTTGTAATATGGACCGCAATGTTTCTATTGTACCTCTCTGAGGGATGTGATATTTATAGAACGGTGTTATGTGGATGTCATGTCAACGACTATAGTGTACTACACATGAAGTGGTATGATGGGTCACCGCAACCGGGCCGGTACGCCCAGCTCGCCTAGCTCCGTGCCGCGCCACTCGCTTGGAGGCCCAGCTCCCTCCAACTCGTATCACACCTTGCTTGCTCGCCCCACAGCGGCTGCACTGGCCTCGCTTCCCGCGCGCGCTGCCTTGTTGGCTCCTGCGCCCACTCGCCCCGATCCCCTTCCTCCCTCTCTCGCTTCTCGCCTGGCACCTGACGCCTTGGCTCGCTCGCCCACGATTGACTTGCTCGCCTTTGTTGCTGGGCTGCCGAGCGGTAGTACTGGCCCAAATTCTGGTACTACTGGCCTAGGCCGAAAAAGGCCCCAACGGGTAGATATTTGCCCCCCTATTTAAGCCTTCTCTCTCTCCTTTTGGGCTAGTTCTTCCTCCTCTTTTTGTTGGAAATATGCCCTAGAGACAAATAGTTATAAGGACTATTATCATATTTCATATAGTTTATGATTAAGTTTTATATCATGCTATAACTGTATTGAGTGGAAACATCGATACACGTGTGATATATAAACAACCAGGGGTTCCCAGTGAAACTCTAGTCACTGGTTCATTGGTCAACATATGATCATGTTTCCTGATCATGTGGCATTTATGCCAGTTGGAAATGGAGTCAACTCATTCTGAGAATGAGATGATGAACCAATACCCAACCTAAACATCGTGACCCGATCATGTCATGAAGTTCAAGTTATGATGATTAGAAATGGATCCTCGTAGACTATTCCTTAGACCGTGAGGCTATATCAATCACTGTCTCCCGAGAGTGCTTAGATAGCATCAAGTGCCACTTGGTAATACAGTGGTTATAAAGGTGTGTTCAGGTACTCGGAGGAAACCGTAGAGGCAATATATGTCAAGAGCCGGATTTGTCTGTCCATGTGACGGGAAGATACTCAAGGCCCACTCACGAGAGGTTATATCTAATAGCTGCGCAGCGTATGATTTGATCACATGGATATCACTTGTTGGAACGAGTCAAGTAGCATTGTTCGGTAACGAGATTGAACACGACATGGTGATGTCATTGATCAGATCTCGGGTAATGCAAGTATCGAGAGACAAACAGAATAAGACACGACTGTCCCGGTTCAAACGACAAAAGATCTTCGTGGAACGCACAGGGGTCACATGGCCATCCAGGTCCCTCTGTCGATCATTTGTGAGGGAGTGTCCCGACCATGTCTGGAGTGTTCCCGAACTGTGGGGTATCACGCTTAAGGGCTTGATGATGCTTAGAGAGTGTTTATAAGATTGGAAGAATCGCCGAAGAATAGTAGAGAGAAAACTGGAAGGGTTTCGGTAAGTTCGAAGAATGTCCGGAGTGGAGGTGGAAGGTGTTCCATAGCCACGGAGGTTGAATAATATGTGAATGAATGTTAAATATTGATTTAATCATTTATTCATTATTATTTAATAAAGAGAAAATCAATTTAAAAGATCAAAGGGCTTAATGGGCCAATTCTCGGAGGGGAAAGGGCCCAAGAGGGGGCCGCACCCCTAGGAGGGGCCAAGGGGTGGCCGGCGGACCTATTGGGCCAGCCCCCCACGTGGGGCCCATGGGGGTGGCTGATGGTGCCTCCCCCACCTCCTCCTCTCCTTTAGTCCCACCCCGGGACTTTGAGGGAGGTAGTACCTCCCCTCCCCCTATATATAGTGGGGGTATTTGGCTAGATAAATACACACAATATTCAATAAAGGTCTTCTCACTTTTGGGAAGACCTCCAATTGATATTCTCTCTCTCTCTCTCTCTCTCTCTCTCTCTCTCTCTCTCTCTCTCTCTCTCTCTCTCTCTCTCTCTCTCTCTCGTGACTGTGGTCCCAAGTTCGACCGCGCGAACGAGAGACATCTTCACCGCGGAGCGCCGTCGCGCTGCGGGATTCGGATCCAGGAGCTCTACTTCCGCAATTGCTGCTGGATCAGGGAAGCGAGAGTCATCGTCAGGCACCAGACGTGTGTAACTCCCCGCGAGGTGTCACACTTGAGGCACCCAAGTCGTTGAGCCACATGAGCGCAAGGACTTCATCACGACCTTGAGGTCGGCTTCGGCTCGTCTACATCAACCATGCTCTCCTGAGCGTTGACAACGCTTTTCGGTCTTCTAGGGTAAGTTCGCGAAAAGCCCCTCCCGTTACTGTATTACTAATAAATAGGTCCTGGTAGCTTCAGAGGTTCAGGGGCGTAGGGTAAAATTTTATTGTTTTCATACGCGGACCCCCTACACTTTTTCTCAAGCTTTGCCTATTATTTTGACACCTCTAAGCTTGATTTCTTTCTCCCCCTCCAATGATTCTTGCGAATATTTGAGGGGAAGATAGAGGAGATCTAGATCTACATTTTTGACCAAACCAAATCACCTCTTTGTGAGTGAATCTTTGGGATCTAGATCTTGGAGGATTTTGTGTTCTTCCTCTCTTATTCCCCCAATTGCTTTAGTAGCTTTGTTGGAACTTGAGAGTGAAGGACTGGATCATCTTTGTGGTATTCTTGCCATTTACATTAGGTGCATCGGTTTGAGATCTCCCCGGAGGATTTGGTTGGTGAAATCAAGAAGTTCGTCGCACTTGGGTTCTTGGAACCCTAGACGGTTGTGTGGTCTTTGTGGCGTGTTTTTAGGGCCTTCAATTAAGTTGTAAAGTTCTTCCCAAGATTGAGGCCTTGGTGGCGATTATTGGGAGTCTCCAATTAAGTTGTGGAGATAGCCCCAATCTTGTACGGGTTTGGCGACCACCCTCAAGTGTCCCATAGTGGAACGGTGCTTGCCGCGTGGTGGGTGCTCGGGAGAATAGGGTGAGGCCTCTTGTGGCGTTGATGGTCTTAGTACCGCCCACCCCTCCAACGAGACGTACTTCCTTGTTGGGAGGAACTCGATAAAATATCGTCGTCCCCGCGTGTCTCGGTTATTTCTATACCCGAGCTCTTTACTTATGCACTTTACATTATGATAGCCTTCGTGCTTGAAGTAATCGATATTGATATCACATTGTTGCTTGTCTTTCTTAGCATAAGTTGTTGGTGCACATAGGTGAACCTTAATATATCTAGGTTTTGTGCTTGACAAAAGAAAACGCTAGTTTTATTCCGCCATTGTTAAGCCCATCTCGTAAAAAATTTAAACCGTCTATTCACCCCCCCTCTAGGTGACATCTGTGATCTTTCACCTAGCTGTAAGTACCATCCATGAGCATCTTTCATCCTTACTCCCATTTCCCTCATCTTCGGGGTGCCTTCTGCCTAGGAGGGGGGGGGGGGGGGGGGAGGGATCTCAGAACTTTCGTGTCCTTTGTGGCGTCGTCTCATGGTGGAGGTGGTGTCGTGTGAAATAATGATCTCTTAACATATTCAAATGTCAACGGGTTCTAAGTTTGATAAATGTTTTGGACAAAAATATGAAAATTGCAATACCAAATCAATGCCAATGGATTCACCATAAAAATTATTTTCATAATATATTTATTTTATATTGTAGAAGTTGATATTTTTCTACATGTTTGATCAAACTTAAGCTATGACTTTTGACTAAATTTATAAGCCTTATTCATCGGAACCGAGGTAGTATTACGCTATTGTTCAACCTTCCCCTATGAACTTATACCTCTCTCATGATCCTAAATTTTTACAGTTCATCGATTTTTGATGTGGTACGCACGTGATTCCATTCCGGTACTCGGTTTCGAGACAAATCCTCAAATTTGTGTTCATGTTTGGATCCGTATTAGACGATTTTCATCAATTTCATCGCACACAGTCAATCTTCTGATTTTTTCTTTGACCAATAGTTTAATCTCACCGTTCTTCACAACTTTCATGTTGCAAGTTTTTTATTTCCAGAGCGTAAACAAAATAATTATGAATTATTTACAAGTGCCAGGAGGTAAGCCTGAACCGGTAGGAGCACATCACTCACCGAACAACCAGACACATAAACAGCGTGTGTGTACTGTGTAGACGGTCAGTTCGCAACGAGGATTTGAAAAAAAAAAGGTTGGCAACTCGGCTGGTGGTGGTGCTTGCATTGCAGCCTTGCAGGGGAAGCCAAGCTACACGTGACAACTGACTAACAGCGTGATGCTGCTTCCCACCTCGTCCCCCTCTTGTACGCCCTCCCGCTGGCGCTGGGGCCCCAGCAGATTCTTCTGCCGCTCCGGCCTGCGCTGCCTTGCATTGCAAGGAAGACCAGTGTCCCCCAGCGGTATCCATCATCTCTCCTTCGCCCCGTACCAGCAAGTCAGCAAAGCTGCTCCCCTCTCCCTCTTCATCTCCGTCCCCCGCATCGATCCACCAGCAGCGCGGCGCAGCGCCAGCGGCGGGCCACTTGGAGAATCGATCGACCACCCGCCCAGCATGTGAGTACGCGCTTCTCTCCCCCACCCCCTCTCGTATTCTCCATTCCCTTTTATGCCGTCGCCGAGATCAATCCGTGGCAGATCTGATATGCTGGTTGCCCTGGCCACCATTGCTTCCTACGAGCTTGTTAATTACCTTGAAGAAATAGCCTTCGAGCTCGAGGGAGCCTTGCTAGTGCAGTCGGTGGCTCGGTGCTCGTTGATTTGCTGGGGCTGTTTGGACGGTTTAATTTTGGTTTCACTTCGCCCGAAAGTTTCCTTATGAAAAATACCGCAGAAGTGCAAATTTGATTTGCTACAAATGCCGTGCGAAAATTTTGCCTTATAAGCAACAACTATTTCCTGCCTTCTGGTTTTTTTTTGATTTATTACCACGAGTATTTCTGTCTCCTGCTCCTGCTGCTGAATTTTTAGTTTTACTGGCTATCTGAACTGTCAGCGACTTAATTAATTTTGTAAAAAAAATGAATTGGCTTGTGTGAATGAATTATTTGTGTGTAACTTAACAAAATTAAGAACTAGGCTACCCAAACTTCAAATTAAGGTGTTCAGTGAGCCGGATTAGACGAGTCCTGCATGCATGCATGTGTTTCACATTTCTCTGTACTCCAAATTAAGGTGTTTTACATTTCTATGTACCCCCTGTTTAGGTTCCGGGCGGGTGAAAGTTGACATGCATACAGATAATTCTAGACAAACATATAGATAGGAGAGGATAGTTTTTGGGACCCCTCTTGCTTCTGAGTCCTGACTCCTGAACTACTGAACTCCTGATTCGAGTCGAAGGATCTAGCATGCACCTATCTTTAAACTCATGTGTGCAGTTTTCCTCCTCACTGTGTGTACTGATATCTCTCTTGATTGATCACTTTTTGTCACTCTTCATTCTTGAAGTATCTCATGTTTGTTCAATTGTGATATTCGTTACTGACATAAATTAGCACATGATCTACAAACAGCAATCATGAACAGGGCCCAGCAAGGGTACTCCATGATCAATGACGAGCTCCAGGAGCACCGGATCCCTGCTTCCTGACAACGCTGCCCCAGCTGCGGCCATGCGCTTGAATGCATGCCGGTACATATATTACAGTAATTCTATTGGGTGCAAGTGTGCAACGACAAAGTTAGATCTCTCTAGTGATGTTCAGTTTTTGGTTAAATTTCCTCCGCGATGCTGCCACATGAAGGACATGGCTGGGCTTCCTGCTGGCGTCAAGTTCGATCCGACGGACCAGGAGCTGATCGAGCATCTGGAGTTGAAGGTGACGGAGGGAGGCTCCAAGGCTCACCCCCTCATAGATGACTTCATACCCACCATACAAGGAGAAGATGGCATTTGCTACACCCATCCTGAGAAACTCCCAGGTGAGAACTGAGGTCGATACATAGTAACCATATATGCATGAATGCACCTCATGATCCCGGGCACAAAAACATCTGTCCATCAACTGCTAGTTACTAGCATACTACTGAGTTTTAACTCTAACTCTATTGCTATCGTTTGTTAGTGTTGTGTTCTGGCTCTTCCCCGAGTAGTAATTGTAGTTGTTATTCAAATCCCGAATATATCATATGTTTTTTTTTTGAAACAAAAATGATATGTTATATTCTGATATTTCTCATGATGTTGATGTACTGCATGTCTGCATTGCCATGCTTTCTTTGGTGTTCTCCACAGTGATTGGTTGTGCAAAGGTACTCATTATTTATCTAAAGCTGTGCCTCACCACTTTTTATCCCCCTCTATTCATCACGATGGGGAGATGCTTCTGAAGTTTCCAACCTGCGCTCACACCTTTCTCTTTCACAAAGGGTTAATTAATTGAGAGGACATTTTCTAAGCTGTGGTGTATCAAAACCCCTATTCCAACCAAAAATCGCTCTACATTATGTACCGCTGAACTTGTGTTGATCCGTAAATTTTCACGCTCAATTTTTGTGCCGTTTGGTACAAATAGAAAAAAGATGAAATTGCGAATTTACATTCATATATACACCACTTGTTCTTTTTGTATGAAATTACTTTTTCTGCCACATTGTATATTTTGTGTTTCACGGCTAGATGCATGACTTTGTAAGATTTTTCTTACAGTTATAGTGTCATTCAAATCAATCTCAAAGTTAGCACGTATGCCTACATGGGCCTCAATCAACACTTTCCCTAATAAAGACAGGAGTTTTCTAAGCTGGGTGTACCCACCTTTCTTCCTTTTAAATATTTCCAGTATACCAAAAATTCCAGCAGTATTATCAAATCAATAGCTACTACGCTATTCTCCTGTAGGTTGTGATCACCCTAACTCTTTGTACTTCATCCGCCAGGTGTAACAAAAAATGGCCAGAGCAAACACTTCTTCCACAGACCATCCAAGGCCTACACCACCGGCACAAGGAAGAGAAGGAAGATCCAGGCAGAGCGTGACCTACCCAACAGCATAAATGGTGCCGAGACACGGTGGCACAAAACCGGCAAGACACGGCCGCTGATGGTGGACGGACGGACGAAGGGGTGCAAGAAGATCCTGGTCCTGTACATGAACTTCGGCAAGCCACGAAAGCCAGAGAAGACCAACTGGGTGATGCACCAGTACCACCTCGGCGACTTGGAGGACGAGAAGGAGGGGGAGCTGATCGTGTCAAAGGTCTTCTACCAGACGCAGCCACGGCAAAGCGTCGCTGCTACCGCAGTGGTGGCACAGGATGAGCGTGAGAGGGACAGCGACATGGAGGTAGAGACGCCGGGGTCAATGCAGATTGGGCTAACTGCCTATGCGTTGGCCGCTGCGGCTGCTGTCCAGATGCAGCGACAACTGCCGAAGCAGGATGATGAGGTAACTTTGCTAGCTTTGCTATACTCACTTCTAAAGATTTTGCACACTTCTAATTTCATATTATAGATGGAGTAAATTGTTGACTAACGCGTTGTAGAAACATAAAATTGAAACATTCCCCTTTACTAATAAGCTGCAGCAGTATGCTTGCTAATTGCTACTAGGCTTTTGGTATAGTTTATATGATCAGTTTCCTTGTATGGACAAAAATAACTGAGAAGCTAAAGAACAACAAACAACAAATGTGTATGAACCCTGTTAGTTGCAGCTGCAAATCATTTTTACTTAGACCCAAACACAAGCAACAAACTTGGGAAGAAAATATTGTGTCCACTGTCCACCCACCATGAAAGCAAAGACTGCCAGTAAGTTTTTGTCCAATACAAGAATTATTTATTGCCATAGCTCCAATTCATTTCCCATAAGAATGTTTTAAACCCTTTAAGGATTCATGAATTTACTTTTACATGGATGACATACCTGCAGGTTAGTGCAGGCCATCAAGTAATAGGTGATCACGAAAGGGAACAGCAAGATTACCACCATATGCCATCGCAAAGCCAAATTGTGAGCCCTAATGTGCAAGGGGAAGCTGTACATGGCATGTACTCTCTTACCGGTAAGACGACCAGCCTGGTAACAACTGTAGCATCGCCTGCAATTCCGCATGCCTCAGTCGTACTGGACAGCCAAATCAAATCTCCTGCAGTACTAGTTCGAAATGAAAAATTTCAGGTGAACATTCCAGTCCTTAGTTTATTTTGCCTCCTTTGCTGGAAAGACTTACATGTCAAATAATTCCTGTTTCTTCAGTATTTAATTCATGTAAAGGATGTCTCGTTGCCACTCTTCTATACTCTAAATAAAATGTTCTAATGATCAATATCTTTCTGATTTCCATTTACTCCATTGCCTTCTCTTTCTCTTAAAAATGTAATTCTGTCATTCCATTTCAAGATGAACAATGAAAAGGAGGGGCGGGAGAAGCAGCATCACAACTTTGAACACAGACGTTCTGGCTTAGATGGACTCATAATGGCCTGCCAATCAGCAAGTACAAAAGAAGTAAGCTTTCTGAGATATCTCTTCGAGGTTGCTCAAGGGTATTACAAAAAATGGAGTGTTCATTTATCGATTTTTTGCAACATTAAATGAACATTGAACACAAGATCCTTTTTTTTTTCAACACCTGCCCTTATTGGTAGCCGGGTTCCATTATCAAGCAATAACAGAACAACCATTCGATCAGCATCCACATGTAAAACTGAAAAATGAACACGAAAGAGCCTTCTTTACCGAATATATGACTTATTCACTGCTAAGGATATTGTATATAGATTATTTTAACATCATATATGCATGCCCACACATTAGCATGTGGAGAGGAAAGTTAATAATATTTTACCTCCCTATAGAATACTAATGAACATGTAAATAACAAACAATTTTAAACCACAAGACAACACTTTGTTAGTTCTCATAGCCACATATTGTTGCTTACCTCCCTGATTAATCGCTTCTAGGCATTTGGTATCTGTTCCTTTATTTGCTCTTGGGAAAGAATGAGAATAATTTTTTGTCTGTTTTATTGCTCTCACTCAAGTATGCATGTGGTTATAGTTACTAATGCAAAATTGTACACATGATACTTATAGTTTTTGCTTGTTTACACTTCTCTGAAAATTTCCAGTTGGTGATAAATGCCCTTTTATTTTACAATTAACATATGATAGTTTTGACATTCAAGTGTGAAAAAGTAAACAGAACAACTCTTCCTTTTCTTTTGAAAGCACGGCAAACAAGTATTCTTAACACATACAATCATGTCATTCATTTTTGTGTAACTAATCATCTCATAATTTGGAACACATATAGCCTCTTATTTCATAATTTACAAGCTGGTTGTTTGCACTTCTCTGAAATTTTTCCAGTTGAGCATAAATAGCCTTTTTATTTCGTAATTTACATGCTAGTTTTAACACTCTTAAGTATGAAAATATTAAACAGAACAATTCTTACTTTTCTTTTGAGACCACAGCAAACAAAAATTCTTCACTCGTACAATCATGTCATTCATTTTTTGGATGACTAATATCTCATAATTTAGAACATAACATTTGTAGTTTCATACCAATTAGTACCATAAATGTATATTCTTTGAAGCTACAATATTTGAGATTCTTATGATTACGGTCATGTCGGATTGCCAATAAATTCATTTCTTTGAATCCTTCAAGACATCCTTGCAATTTCTAGATGCTCATCTTTCTATATTGCTTCTACCTTTTGGCACAGGGAACTTCAGCTACTCAGCCCGAAGAGACACAATGGCCATACCAATACTGGCCTCCAGACAATCAAGATCACCACGGGTAACATAGATGATAAACTGGATGGCGATGATATCATTGTCTTAAACTGATTGTCCGATTCTAACAGATTGAGTGACTCCATAAGTACAACATTTCATAGAGAACTAGGAAAATGTATTCTGCAGAATTGAGGATTGTAAGTAAGTTAGTGGTAGGTTATAAGATCAAGATCCCTGGGGTGGGATGATTGACCATTTGTTTCTAAACTTACATTAAGAAAATATGCAATCATTTGCATGCATGGGTTCAGCACAACTTTTAGATGCATACAACATTTTTCTCAATTGTACAAAATAGTACTCCTATATCGATCTATCCCTCGTTGCTTGCTGCAATCAGATTTTTCTTTTTCATATTTCTGTAGAACTATTTGTGTGTCTTGTACACAAAATAGTATATTGCCATGGACGTGCTTTAAGCCACCTATAGAAGAGCAAATATTATACTCATTCCATTGTATCTATACGTGTTTCAGTATGTAGATTCGCTCATTTTAGAAAAAATATATGTCTACTAATTTGGAACGGCGATAGTATTAATGATTTGATTTAGGTTAATGAAACTTTGGCTACAAACGTATCATATTCAACTAGTATAAAACCCTGTCAAAAAAAATAGTGCAAACCTAACCTAGTGTTCAAGTGTAACACATTTGCTGGTCCATTATGGCGCAAAAGGCCATTTCCTTCCTTCGTCGGTCAAAGTACTAAAAGGTTGAAACATTATCATAGCAAACACCATATGCATATTGTGAAACCCAAGCCTCATCGGTCACTATTGACCCTGAGGCCCCGACTCGCCTCCACCTAGAAACCGAGAGGACATCTTTGCCCTAAGTTGGTATTGCACTATTGCTGAAGTTAACTGATTTGGGGAATAATGTTGAAGTCAAGTGTATAGTCATGTTTTAGTCTCGTATGATGCATTTAGGGATAAGATAAAGAGAAAGCTCCAGCACCCCTGTAGTTTCCTCTGCTATACCCCCTTCCACGGATGTCTTGGAACAAAATAATTTTGATGCCACTTATTCCACAATTGTAACAATCACGTGTATCCTACCTATTCGATACATGGTAAATAGGTTTAGATACTAATTTCACTCTCAATCTTTTTCATCCTATTTTCTTATTGTGCCATGGCTACAATGGCCTCTTCTAATGTAGGAAACTAAGGCAGATGCATTAGAGCATCCCTCCTACCACTGAATGCAGGATTCAATCCCATTATAAATTTTAGTACCCTTATGTCCCTAATCAACTTTTTCACTGTTGCGACACATCCATAATGAGGCATACCAAGGGGCAAGGTGACCCGGATCTACTCACGCATGCTTCAGATCTCCCACATATGTCATCGTTGTGCTTTCACCTTGAGTAAGATTGTGTATTGTGCCTTCAAGAGACGAACATAACATTTCCCTTTCCTGAATAAATCTTTGATAGGGCATCCCATACCTCTGTTGACGTGGAAAGTGTTAGATTCGCGACAAGCAAATAACGAAGAACGAAAAAGAAATCGCAGCAAGGGGACACAGATTTAACGTGGAAAACCTCTCCAACAAAGAGAGGAAAAAACTGAAGGGTTTCGCAGCATAGTAAATCAAAATTTTCTACGGAAGCGAACAGAGGGAAAGCCAAGATCTAATCTAGGAGATGCAAACAACGAGAGAGATTGGATTAGATCTTCATACCCTTGAAGATTCGCACAGCGGAACGTTCGTCGGAACGTGGGTGATGTAGTTGTACTCGCTTCTCCTCCTCGTGATCCGATCCGATCTAGCACCACAAGTGGCGGTGCCTCCGTGAGATGCACACGTGCAGCACCTCGACGTCTCCTCCTTCCTCGGACCAGCAAGTAGGGTGGAGAGATAGATTGGATCTACAACACGACGGCGTGGTGTATATGGTGGAGAATTTCTGCAGCAGGGCTTCGCCTACAAACAGTCGGGAGGGAGAGAGGAAGGCAGCAGGGCTACTAGGGCTTGGAGGGAGGTGTGTGTGGGAGGGGGCGCCCTAGCCCTCTATATATAGAGGGGGAGGGGGCGGCCAACCCTAGACCCTCCTCCAAGCCTTGGGCCGGCGGCCAAGGGAGGAAGGAGTGGGGCTAGGACTCTATCTCTAGTTTAAACAATTTAAACTTATCCCTCTTCTAGAAATTCTACCCCGAGATTTAAATGATTTAAACTCTCTAGGATCGGCTGGGCCCTATGGGGCCTTGTGCCCCTGGCCCAATGCGGCCAGGACACTCCCTCATAGGCCCATGCCCCCTCCCGGAAGGTGGGACCACGTTGGCCCCCTTCCGGAAGGTTCTAGAAGCTTCCGGTACAATACCGATTAACCCGGAACAATTCCGAACTCCAAAAACTGCACTGCCTTATATGAATCTTATTCTCCGGACCATTCCGGAACCTCTCGTGATGTCCCGGATCCCATCCGATACTCCGAACAAAAAATTCATAAACCAATTATCCAATCTATCCTAGCATCGAGACACGTTAAGTGTGTGACCCTGCGGGTTCGAGAATATGCAGACATGATCTTCTATCAATAATCACAGCGGGGTCTGGGCACCCATATTGACTCCCACACATTCATCGATGATCATATCGGATAAACCACGATGCCAGGATTCAATCAATCCCATATATATATTCCCTTCGTCTCGCGATATTTTACTTGCCCGAGATTCGATCGTCGGTATCGTCATACCTAGTTCAATCTCGTTCACAGCAAGTACTTTACTCGTTCCGTAATCCGATATCACTTTGTGATTAACTCCTTAACCACATGCTTGCAAGCGGTGTTGATATCTATTACCGAGTGGGCCCGAAGTATATCTCTCTGACTTGGGAGGGACAAATCCCATCTCGATACATACAACCCAACAGATACTTTCCGATTACCTGAGAGACACCTTTATGATCACCCTCTCATAGGATGACGTTTGATGACCTCAAAGCTTTCTTCCGATACCAGGGAGTTGTATTATCTCATGGTCTAAGGAATACAATATTTGACATAAAAAAACTTCGCAAAGACGAACACGATGACACGATCTAATTGCTTCGCTTAGTTTGGGTCTATCCACCATATCATTCTCCAATGATATGATCTCATTATCAATTGACAACTCATGTCTATGGTTAGGAAACCTTAACCATCATTGATCAATGAGCTAGTCCATAGAAGCGTACTAGGGACACGGTGTTGTTCACAAACCACACAAGTATTAAAGTTTCCGCTTAATACAATTCTAGCATGGAATATAAACTTTATCATGAACAAGAATTATAATAATAACATCTTTATTATTGCCTCTAGGGCATAATTCCAACAGTCTCCCACTTGCACTAGAGTCAATAATCTAGTTTACATGTGGTGTTGATCATGTTTTACACGTGGAAGAGGTTTAGTCAATGAATCTGCGACATTCAGATCTGTATGTACTTTGCTAATCTTCAGATCTCCATCTGCTATATAATCTCGGATTATATGAAACTTGCGGTTGATATGCTTGGTCTTTGGATGATATCTTGGTTCCTTAGTGAGTGCTATGGCGCCAGTGTTGTCACACAATATCTCTAGTGGGTCCAATGCACTTGGAACCACGCCAAGCTCAGTGATGAAGTTCCTGATCCAAACTCCTTCACTTGACGCTTCTGCAGCAGCCATGTATTCCGCTTCTACTGTAGATCCCGCGATCACGCTTTGCTTGCAGCTTCTCCAGCTCACAGCTCCTCCATTCAAAATATACACGTATCCTGTCTGAGATTTACAATCATCCTTGTCGGTGTCGAAACTAGCATCGGCGTAACCTTTTACGATGAGCTGTTCATCACCCCCATAGACTAAGAACATTTCTTTAGTCCTATTTAGGTACCTTAGGATGTTCTTCACGGCTGTCCAGTGTTCCACTCCTGGATCACTTTGATATCTGCTCGTCAAACTAAGAGCATTGGACACATCCGGTCTAGTACACAGCATGGCATACATGATGGAACCTATGGCCGAGGCATAAGGCACTTTGCTCATAGCTTCCCTATCATTTACCGTAGCTGGACACTGAGCCTTGCTCAATATCTTCCCTGACAACATAGGCACTGAACCTTTCAATGCCTTATCCATTCTGAACCTTTTTAGAACTTTGTCTAGGTATGTACTCTGGCTTAAAGCTATCAGGCATCTTTGTCTATCTCTATAGATCTTGATGCCCAATATATAAGCAGCTTCACCTAGGTCTTTCATTGAAAAACACTTGTTCAAATAACTCTTCACATCGTTAAGCATGTTGATGTCATTTCCAATAATCAATATGTCATCCACATATAGTACCAGAAACGTCACCGAGCTCCCACTCACTTTCTTGTAGATGCAATCTTCGTAGCAATTTGGAACAAATCCAAAGCTCTTGATCACTTGATCAAAACGAAGGTTCCAACTCCGAGATGCTTGCTTCAATCCATAAATGGAACGCTGAAGTTTGCATACTTTATCAGCATCCTTAGGATCGACAAAACCTTCGGGTTGCATCATATACAACTCTTCATCAATGTTGCCATTGAGGAACGCAGTCTTGACATCCATCTGCCATATTTCATAATCATGAAACGCAGCAATTGCTAATAAAATCCGAATAGACTTAAACATCACTACGGGAGAGAAAGTCTCATCGTAGTCAACACCTTGAACTTGTCGAAAACCTTTCGCGACAAGCCGTGCTTTATAGACGGTAACATTACCATCTGCGTCCGTTTTCTTCTTGAAGATCCATTTGCACTCAACGGCCTTTCGGTCGCTAGGAGGGTCCACCAAAGTCCATACTTGGTTTTCGCTCATGGATCCCAATTCGGATTTCATGGCTTCTAGCCATTTCTCAGAGTCTGGGCTCATCATCGCTTCCTCATAGTTCGTAGGTTCGCTGTCTTCTACTAACAAGACAGTCAAGACAGGGTTGCCGTACCACTCAGGAGGGGCACGCGACCTTGTCGACCTGCGACGTTCAGTAGCAGCATCGTCCGAAGCTTCATGATCCTTGTCATTAGCTTCCTCTATTGTTGGTGCAGGCGGCACTGGAACAATTTCAGGTGCTGCACTACTCTCCAATTCAAGAGAAGGTTCAATAACCTCGTCTAGCTCTACTTTCCTCCCACTCACTTCTTTCGAGAGAAACTCCTTCTCAAGAAAGGAACCGTTCTTTGCGACAAACACTTTGCCTTCGGTTCTGTGATAGAAGGTATACCCAATAGTTTCCTTAGGGTATCCTATGAAGACGCATTTCTCCGCTTTGGGTTCGAGCTTGTTCGGCATCAACTTCTTGACGTAAGCTTCGCATCCCCAAACTTTAAGAAACGACAACTTAGGTTTAGCACCAAACCACAGTTCATACGGTGTCGTCTCAACGGATTTAGATGGAGCCCTATTTAAAGTGAACCCAGCGGTTTCTAATGCATAACCCCAAAATGATAACGGCAAATCAGTAAGAGACATCATCGATCGGACCATATCTAATAGGGTTCGATTCCGGCGTTCAGACACACCATTGCGCTGTGGTGTTCCGGGTGGCGTGAGTTGTGAAACGATTCCACTTGCCTTGAGATGCATGAGAAAATCATAACTCAAATATTCGCCCCCACGATCGGATCGTAGAAACTTAATCTTTTTGTTACGATGGTTCTCCACTTCATTCTGAAATTCTTTGAACTTTTCAAACGTTTCAGATTTATGTTTCATTAAATAGATATACCCATATCTACTTAAGTTATCGGTAAAAGTGAGAAAATAGCGATATCCACCGCGCATCGAAACACTCATCGGTCCGCATACATCGGTATGTATGATTTCCAACAAGTCCGTTGCTCGCTCCATCATACCGGAGAATGGGGTTTTGATCATCTTGCCCATGAGGCATGGTTCGCATGTGTCAAATGATTCAAAATCAAGAGACTCCAAAAGTCCATCAGAATGGAGTTTCTTCATGCGCTTTACACCAATATGACCTAGACGACAGTGCCACAAATAAGTAGTATTATCACTATCTACTTTGCATCTCTTAGCCTCAATGTTATGGATGTGTGTTTTATCCCTTTCGAGATTTAGAAGAAATAAACCATTTACAAGGGGTGCATGACCATAAAAGATGTTACTCATATAAATAGAACAACCATTATTCTCCGATTTAAATGAATAACCGTCTTGCAATAAACATGATCCAGAAATAATGTTCATGCTCAACGCAGGCACATAATAACATTTATTAAGGTTTAAAACTAATCCCGAAGGTAAAACTAAGGAGAGCGTGCCGACGTCCATCACATCAACTCTTGATCCGTTGCCAACGCGCATCGTCACCTCATCCCTCGCAAGCCGTCGTCTATTCCGTAGCTCCTGTTTCGAGTTACAAATATTAGCAACTGAACCAGTATCAAATACCCAGGCACTACAACGAGGGCTAGTAAGGAAAACATCAATAACATGTATATCAAATATACCTTTGATGGTGACAGCCTTCTTGTCCGCTAAGTACTTCGGACAGTTGCGCTTCCAGTGACCCTTGTCCTTGCAATAGAAGCATTCAGTGTCCGGCTTAGGTCCAGACTTGAGCTTCTTCTCAGCAGGGGCAACGCGCTTGCCGCCGCTTTTCTTGAAGGGCTTCTTTGCACCTTTACCTTTCTTAAAGGAGGGCTTGTTGACCATCAACACATGATTATCCTTCTTGATGTCCACCTCCGCAGCCTTCAGCTTTGCGAAGAGCTCGGTGATCGTATCAGTGGAACCAATCTGATTATGAGTCACTACAAAACTTTTGTAGCTGGGAGGGAGTGATTGCAGAACCCTGTCAATCTTGAGCTCCTCTGGAATCTTGCAGTCCAGTTGCTCAAGGCGTTGAGTGTAGCCCGACATCTTAATGGCGTGCTCACTAACGGAACTCCCTTCCTCCATCTTGCAGTTAAAGAACTTCTCGGAGATCTCATATCTCTCAGAACGGGCCTGAGTCTGAAACATGGTTTCCAACTCTTCGAGAATCTCAAAGGGCCCGGGATAGTTTTCAAAACGATTTTGAAGTTCCGGTTCCATAGCAAACAACATGGTGCTCTTAATCATACCATAATCATCTTTGCGCGACTGATAGACAGCTTTCTCATCAGCCGGCGCAGTTGCAGCAGGGGCGTCACCTAACGCTTTTTCAAGGACATAGTCCTTTTGACCGCCAGAGAGAATGATTCTCAAATTGCGGAACCAATTGGTGAAGTTAGACCCATTGTTCTTAAGCTTTTCTTTCTCAGCAAAAACGTTGAAGTTGAAGTTGGACTTAGCCATGTGATCTACAATATTTGCAAGTACAAATTAGACTATGTTCATGATAACTAGTTCAACTTTTAATCAAATTACTAGATGAACTCCCACCAAATTCAACATCCCTCAAGTTGTTTAGTGAACACGATCCAAATTCACCACACCTAATCCGATCTTCACGAGAAGAGATGTGGTTTCAATGGTGGACAACGAAGTGTCGATCATATCATTCATATGACTCATGCTTAACCTTTCGGTTCTTGTGTTCCGAGGCCATGTCTGTACATGCTAGGCTCGTCAAGCTAGACCCAAGTATTTCCGCGTGTGCAAAACTGGCTTGCACCCGTTGTATGTGAGCGTAGAGTGTATAGCACCCGATCATCACGTGATGCTTGGACACGACGAACTTTTGCAATGGTGCATACTTGGGGAGAACACAGTTTTTATCTTGATCTTTAAGTGAGGAATCATCTTATAATGCTACCGTCGCGATCTAAGCACAATAAGATACATAAAAGGATAAACATCACATGCATATAACTTTATGTGACATGGTATAGCCAATCTTCGCGCAATGATCTCCATCTTGTGCGTTCCGGCATGATCTCCATCACTTCACCATTATTGCCTCCACCACGAATAGCAACTACAACTATTGCTAACTACTTAGCGATAAAGTAAAGCTATTACATGGCGTATAAGAAGTTGACTCGCAGGTCATACACAATTATAAAGACAACCATATGGCTCCTGCCGGTTGTGTACTCATCGACATGCAAGTCGTGAAACATTACAAAACATGATCATCGCATACAATATACACATCACATCTTGGGCCATACCATACCACAGAAAACACTCCCTGCAAAAACAAGTTAGACGCCTCTACTTTGTTGTTGCATGTTTTACGTGGCTTATGGGAGTAGATGCTAAGAACGATTCTTACCTACGGAAAGCCACAACGGTGATATTATGGTTGCCAAACTCCGGTGTTAATCCCATGACAACTATAGTGAGAGAAACTGACATCCACCAGCCGCATGTGTGGAACAAGCCACACGTCAAGTGCGGAGCCGGTCTCGCGAACGACGTCGCGTAAGGTTGGCCTGGACCGCTTCAATCTCACTATCCCGCGCCATAAGAAGAACACAAACAAGAGGCTTGCAACAGAAAACATCAACGCCCGCAACAACCATGTTGAGTTCTACTCGTGAAACACATCTACGCATAGATCTAGCTCTGATACCACTGAAGGGTTTCGCAGCATAGTAAATCAAAATTTTCTACGGAAGCGAACAGAGGGAAAGCCAAGATCTAATCTAGGAGATGCAAACAACGAGAGAGATTGGATTAAATCCTCATACCCTTGAAGATTCGCACAGCGGAACGTTCGTCGGAACGTGGGTGATGTAGTCGTACTCGCTTCTCCTCCTCGCGATCCGATCCGATCTAGCACCACAAGTGGCGGTGCCTCCGTGAGATGCACACGTGCAGCACCTCGACGTCTCATCCTTCCTCGGACCAGCAAGTAGGGTGGAGAGATAGATTGGATCTACAACACGACGGCGTGGTGTATATGGTGGAGAATTTCTGCAGCAGGGCTTCGCCTACAAACAGTCGGGAGGGAGAGAGGAAGGCAGCAGGGCTACTAGGGCTTGGAGGGAGGTGTGTGTGGGAGGGGGCGCCCTAGCCCTCTATATATAGAGGGGGAGGGGGCGGCCAACCCTAGCCCCTCGTACAAGCCTTGGGCCGGCGGCCAAGGGAGGAAGGAGTGGGGCTAGGACTCTATCTCTAGTTTAAACAATTTAAACTTATCCCTCTTCTAGAAATTCTATCCCGAGATTTAAACGATTTAAACTCTCTAGGATCGGCTGGGCCCTATGGGGCCTTGTGCCCCTGGCCCAATGCGGCCAGGACACTCCCTCATAGGCCCATGCCCCCTCCCGGAAGGTGGCACCACGTTGGCCCCCTTCCGGAAGGTTCTAGAAGCTTCCGGTACAATACCGATTAACCCGGAACAATTCCGAACTCCAAAAACTGCACTGCCTTATATGAATCTTATTCTCCAGACCATTCCGGAACCTCTCGTGATGTCCCGGATCCCATCCGAGACTCCGAACAAAAAATTCATAAACCAATTATCCAATCTATCCTAGCGTCGAGACACGTTAAGTGTGTGACCCTGCGGGTTCGAGAATATGAAGACATGATCTTCTATCAATAATCAACAGCGGGGTCTGGGCACCCATATTGACTCCCACACATTCATCGATGATCATATCGGATGAACCACGATGCCAGAATTCAATCAATCCCATATATATATTCCCTTCGTCTCGCGATATTTTACTTGCCCGAGATTCGATCGTCGGTATCGTCATACCTAGTTCAATCTCGTTCACAGCAAGTACTTTACTCGTTCCGTAATCCGATATCACTTTGTGATTAACTCCTTAACCACATGCTTGCAAGCGGTGTTGATATCGATTACCGAGTGGGCCCGAAGTATATCTCTCCGACTTGGGAGGGACAAATCCCATCTCGATACATACAACCCAACAGATACTTTCCGATTACCTGAGAGACACCTTTATGATCACCCTCTCATAGGATGACGTTTGATGACCTCAAAGCTTTTTTCCGATACCAGGGAGTTGTATTATCTCATGGTCTAAGGAATACAATATTTGACATAAAAAAAACTTCGCAAAGACGAACACGATGACACGATCTAATTGCTTCGCTTAGTTTGGGTCTATCCACCATATCATTCTCCAATTATATGATCTCATTATCAATTGACAACTCATGTATATGGTTAGGAAACCTTAACCATCATTGATCACTGAGCTAGTCCATAGAGGCGTACTAGGGATACGGTGTTGTTCACAAACCACACAAGTATTAAAGTTTCCGCTTAATATAATTCTAGCATGGAATATAAACTTTATCATGAACAAGAATTATAATAATAACATCTTTATTATTGCCTCTAGGGCATAATTCCAACAAAAACCACGAGCGCCAGCTAGCGAAACTTCACTATAACGGGGAGTATTTACACATCGCCAGGGATTTTCACAGATGCAACTTATCCCAGCTGGCGGCTTACAAGAGGTATATATAACGATAGAAACCTAGATCTTCAACGATCCATACTACGGGGGCCGAAGCGGAGCAGAGTCTGAAGTTAGCCTCCTTAATTGAATTTGGATCATACTTTAACAGAAAGCGCTTCCACAGATGCTAGAGCAGCAAGTGTCAGGGAATTCAGTAGCCAAGTGGGTATCAGTGAATCCACAACATCCATTTCTTCTACTCCTCTCCCATGTCCCATTTTTCCTTTAGGCTCACTAACAACTCACTACTCTCACAACCATGATGAAGGGGGTGTCCATGAACACGAACAACACAACTGTAACTACTTGGGTTCGGTCTGCTAAAGGATCTAGGTGTTCTTCAGCATTAACAAGTGATAGTCAAACCTGGCTTTAACTCGAATCTCATAGGCACTCAGAATTTCGTACCGAAGGATGATGGGCGTGAACTAGATGTAACATATCAAATAAGATCAAGATTCAGAAGTAACAAGATCTACTTGGTATGCTCTGGATGCATAGTTTTCTCCCTTTTTAGGGATGTTTAATTGAAAAAGGAAGGTAAAACTCCCAACGTCTCCAGAAGTTACAATTTTATTGAAAAGATAGCATGCTAGGCACCAGTGCTGGTAGCCACATCGGCTCATACAAAGAGAAAGAAAGTCCGAGGCCGTATTTTGGACTAGGTTTGCGACAACCATCTTTGGCCGAGCTACACATGCACCTTGTTGCGAGGGGCATGTATATATAAATCAAGCTTCTTGGTGCCGCTTTATGGGTGAGACAGCTTCTATGGCTTCACCCAGAGGCCACGAGGCATCCATCAGATATTCCCCGTGCTTCACCTTCTCTGCTACCGTGATCTCCTTGGTCGGCTCCAAACCTGCAACAAAAACCATGTCATATCAGCTAAACCAAGTATGATTAATCACACTCACATTGCCATGAAACGGCAACAACTGCTTGCACTAGAGTAGTTTGCTTTATTGCATTTGAAGTATCCAGGTTATTACATCTCAAGAGTCACATAAGGTTGAAACATCGTTAATTGTATTTTCTCAGCATGCATTGTTGTAACTTAGCTAAGCTGCTTACCGAATCCATCCACGAGCAAGGTGTACTGGTAGACGAGGTCCATGCAGACGTAGGGTGCGTCACTGACTCGGAACCTTGGGTACGCAACTTTTGCTTCCTCGAAGCTCATCTGGCAAACCTTCTCGGCGGCGGCCTTGAACGCCGCTGGTGTGGTCTTCCCGCTGGTAGCCTTGCTGTCGATCAAGCCAGCCTGTGGGAGGCCAGAATAGACATTAATCCGGTCAGCCCTTGTCAAATCACCAATTCGATTGATCTAAATTTTATGTTTCTTATTAGTATACATCAGATGCCGTGAAGTAGAAGCTGGAGGTGAGGTAGAGTTGGGCCTGCCCGGCTCCCCCGCCGCCACTCCACGCGCCGTTGAAGGTGCAGTTCTTGGTTTCACAGGGTGCGCCCAGTTTTAGTGCCTTTGTAACATCTTCTCCGCACTTGTCGTATGCTGCTCCTTCTGGTGGCGCTATGGCGTCGTATTGCTCTTCATTATACGTGTATTTACCTGCAAATGATTGCCAAATACATACATATGAGTACGTGGAGTAGATCAGATATGGATGTCCTCGATGACTCGACCAAATTAACAAGACTTCAAACTCACGAAAAGAAAAGTACAAGGACAACCAGAATACCCTTGGTTCGGACTTCGGAGTCGTCCTTATGTTTTCAGTTTCTTGAGTTTGAAGGAAATGGGACACCGAAGAAAATGCATTAAGAAGAAAGGTGCCTGTATACATAATGAGCACTAACTACCATTGAATCCCGCCATTATGCAGAAGCTGAATGGTCCATTCTTTGCCTTGAAGATCTCTACTCGAGAAGCCTGAGCACCGTAGTTCAAGTAGCTGAAATGGAAAGTCCACAAGCAGTGCAAGACAATAATATTTAGATTTGTAATTTTGATAGTACATTTCAAATATCGTAAAATCATGTTCAAAATTAAAGCAAGGCAAGACAATACATGTGGCCTTGTAACAAAGAAAAAAACACGTGCAGAACGTAGGTAGTAGAAGGGTACGTCCAACCTGTGAACATAGACGTTGTAATCTCTTCCTTTCAGATACTCCTTGGTAACATACGGATTCTTTCCATCAGGCACTAGTGGAGCAGCCGCAGCAGCATCTGGCGAAATGGCATATGCCATTTGCACGGAACCACCTCCAAGATCAATCACACCCACCGTGTCCGGAATGTCTCCTCCCAGTTTACCCAAGAGATAATTTAGAACAACCTACGCACAATGTGTGTCATAAAATCGAGAAAAACGCAGTAATTCCAGAATGTACAGTTCGTCTATATACATATATGGATGAAGTAGTTAAGGTAGTACCCATAAGTAGGAGCCTTCTTGAGATCCCTCCAGAACGTTGATCCAACTAGGATTGTACTGAAATTTGCTCTTGGTATGGACAACATCCCTGACCTGTATTAGGAATCGGTTCAAAACGAGTCACTTTTGAATCATATACTACAAGCCAGCCAGGTATGTAAAGTGATCCGGTAAAATATACGCTAAGCCTTAGAGATGAAAAATTTACTGCTTCAAGGATTTGCTCTGCTTTATCATCTCCGATAAGTCTGAGTCCAGCCGTCGCCTGCATATTCGATTGGTAAATGTGACGAATTAGTGTCAAGGATTTTTGTTTCAGCTGATCAAAAGTTCACGTAAACGAGGTCCAGGTAGGATTATTACTGTGTTTCTCAAAATACAAAAAGGTACTAGGATTATTAATTTATTTATTTTTACGAACCCCAAGTTTAACGGGTGTTTTTCTCATGAGCCACCGAGGCACAATGCCGTTGGCCTTCTCAAGTAGGGGTAGCATGGAGTTGGCCGCCTCCTTGGGCCGTCCGGCATATGAACTCAGTCCCGGTTCTACCTGCACGTACGTACACGCCAACAGGAGAAAATAATTAGAATCCGTCTAAGAAAAGATCGAACATGGATGCAGATGCTTACGTACCGTGGCATAGACCTCAACATCGTCGTCGTCGCCGATCTTGACGAGCTCCATCTTCTTGTCGAACCTGAAGACGTGGATGCGTGTGGCCGTGCTGCCGGCGTCAAAGATCACCGCGTACTTCCCTGGCTCCGCCGACGCCAGCTCGGGCTCCTGATCGACAATGGCGCCGCCCTTGCGGCCAAGCACGGCATCGGCGAAGGCCGCGCTGGCATACCAAGAGACTAGGAGGAGGATGGCAAGCGTCTCGATGCCGCCAGAGCGAGCCATGGTCGCGCGCGCTGCTGGAACTCGAAACGGGTGCCTGATTTGATTGCTGGAGCCGACTCCTGAGTTGTTGTAACCGTAAGGCTAGCTCTAGTGGGAATATTATAAGAAGTATAATGCATGTCACTAATATGATACCGTATCATAGCACGTGAAACTAGGTAATTTAATGACTAATACATCTCATACACACAATTGCATTGAGATTGTAGAAAAAATTAAATATAATATTACTATGATACTACTAGATGATACTAACCACTAGAAAGATAGTACTCCCTCCGTCTCGGTTTATAAGACCTACGCATATTTCTAGGTCGATAAATTAACTAACTTAGCATGAAGATACATAAGATAAAAACTATACTATTAGAAACTTTAAATGTTATATTTTCTAATGATATAATTTTTATATTATGTAATTCATATTATATAGCTCATGCAGACGATCTAGATATACGCGTAAGTCTTATAAACTGGGATAGAGGTAGTATCATATTACTAGTATCATATACTCCCACTATGAACCAGGGTAGGCTTTTAAAGAGTCTCGATCGGACTCCCCCCCACACCCAGTCCCAATTTCGTCTTGGTCTTATTGGTGCACATTCTGTAGAAAGTGCGTGGCACGCTCGGTGTCCTTATTCAGACATCGTGTAGGCCTGCCGAACAGTTTAATCCTTGTTTAATTTGGTTGGCAGATTAAAAGATCCAAATTTGTATAGTCAGCGAGCATGCAAACTAGCGCCTACAACAGGTCGTGGGCGCGCCCCACGCGCTTTATTTTTTCTACCTTATCTTCTACCCTGCGCACTCACCACGGAGCCTTTTCTACCAAGTGCCATCGCCCACCGCCGCCTAGGTAGGCTCCACCGCCGGCGCTCCACGTCCCACCGATCAGTGCGTCGCCACTCAGTTTTAAGTATTTTTGATAAATCTGACTCTGGTCAAAAGCAATTCCTCATGATGACTCGTACAATTTCGGTTCGGTTTTCTGCTATGTCGGTGTTGATCTGTGCAATTTTGGCTCTATTTCAAACGCTGACTCCATGAGTCAGATTTCGAAATAGTTTTGCAAACAGTTGAGATGAAGTATTAGTTTTACCCACAGGTCAGATTTGTCAAATTTTTTTACCAGTTTTAGGGTTCACTTGGCTCAGCCTAACACTTAGCCTACGTTCTAAACGTTTACGTGCACACGACCCAACTATAAAAAGAGAGTTCGCTCCATCTTAAAAGTCCAGACTGATGAGAGAAATAATAAATTCTCCGCTATAAGCTAGTAGTTGTGTCATCCTTCCATAGACGATATGGGACTAAACTCAAACAACCTCCACTTGTTAATAGCAACCCTAATACCCAACCACTACTAGAGAATAGTCTAACCGTAACATACCACCTTTTGCTACCCGTGGCGCACCACCCATGCACCACGGTTAGTACGTCACCAATAATTATTACGCGTTGTGCACTACCAATGGCGCACTTGAGTCCAATGCTCTATGGGTACAGTTGTGCCACGGGTATTTTTGGAAATTAACTTTTTAATACGTTGATACACGGCTTGAATATCATGTTCAGCATCCAGATTCAATAGATTTATAACAGTAGCATATATTACTGAAGTTCATCGACTAGATGCATGGTAGCTAGCTTATTAAAACTCTCGACATAGTACTATCTAGATCATAGTACTATCTAGATCTGGCGACTTTCGTCACCATAGAACTAACTAGTAGTTCTATGGATGGTCGTTGGCCTCGACCACCACGCTTACAGCGTCTGCGGGGATGTCATCATATCGCCGATGTGGTCTGAGTCTTCACCAGAGTCATCTGAGTTGTCTAGGGCCTTGTAATTGAAGTAGGTCATGCCATCACTATTGAGAAAAAAGATGCACCTCTCCCCCGACGTCCACCGCGCAGTCATTGACCAGCTCAGTCCACCTAGGTCCACTGAAATAGGTCCGATTCGTCTCGTTGGTGTCTTGAACCATGTAACGGGGTGCAGGCTGTTTCAGATTGTCCAGGATTACCTTAAAAGTTTTCATTGTAATCGCACATAAAGTTTAAATAAGTTATTAGATTTCATATACCATATAGTTTAGAGAATATAACATTCTAACTTCACAGTTCTCAGGAAGCACTACGACAAACTTCTTGTCCATGGACCTTGAGTAACCACAATTTGCACATAATGGAAACATGATGTCCATGATACCTATATATGATCATGTGCACTTAATTAAACATGAAACAAAATACAATATAGCATGATAAGTAGTACATTAGGTAAACACAACACAGAAACAAGATTAGCATGATAAGTAGCACACTAGGTAAACATAACACATAGAATCTAGCACGATAAGTAGTACTAAGACACTAAACATCATCATGAAGTACGGCAAGTAGCACTAACTGATACACTAAACATCTAGCTCTACGGCAAGATTCTTCCGGTCAACGCCGTCCTAGTCGTTGCTGTCTCCAGAGGCGTCACTCCACCAGTCATCCTCATGTGGCGAGGCGGAGGGACCAACCAGTTGGTCGTGCTTCTAGCCTCCGAAGTAAGCTTACTAGTCCGCCATCACCTGCAGATCCTCGTGAAGAGCCTCCAACAATGACCCCGTGCGGATCTTAGTGCATCACGGGTAAGCAACCCACCTATAGTTGTTTTCCTAGTAGTAAGCTTCTCGTTGTCGGTTCGTCGTGGCCCTGTCGTGTGCCGCCACCCTGGTCACATTGCCGGTGTTCCTCTACAGCCTTCACCATGTTTGTTGCCTAGCTTCTGGCCACCGACTCGTCGTAGCTCGGGCCTCGCCACCTCTGCACTAGTAGCATGCCACCGCAGGCGTGACGCCACCTCGCCACCGCTGCATTTGCTACACGTGGCCGGCGGCGCTGCTACGTATGGCGTCGAGGGTTAGTACATGGGGTTGATGGCAATGCTACCAGCGACATCGTGTTTTGCTACATGCGGTCGGTGGCGGTGCTATAAGCAGGCGTTGGGTTTACTACATGCGGTCGGCGGCGGCGATACGAAACATATGGCGGTGCTACATGCGGAGTTGGATTTGTTTATAAGTTTTTTGTTATAATAGTATAAAGGTTCTGCTTCGAGATCTCCGATGAGGTCTTTGGCGAAGTCGGTTTTGCTATATTAACAGTTTTTTTTGGCTACAACTACTTTATGGTTTTGCTATATAGTGCAAACTTTTTGCTACGAAGTCTCCAGCGAGGTCTCCCAGCAAAAGTCTCCGATGAAGTCGGGTTTACTACATTAGTGCATTCTTTTTGGCTAAAAAGTATCCAACAAGGCCTCCGACGAGGTCTCCGGTGAAAACCAATTTTTGGTTCTGTTTTTGAGCGAATATTTTTTACTACAATGTAGAAAATAAAAAACGAAGACATTATATAGAAAATACGGAACATATAAAGCAAAAGTAGGATTTTTTGATAGAAAGTTGGACACGTTGTTGGATGGAGACCTGGAAGACCGGAAGTTTTTATCCGGGGAGGCAAAGCACCCTCCTTACCAGGGCAGCTAAATCCCTTAGAATTTGTTTTACTCCGATCATTTGGGTATGTAATCAAAGAAATCATTTGTGAGATAGCCATTTGTGAACCCAGAATCAACTGTTTGCTGGCCACGGTATTGGTTACATAATTCAACTGAGATTCCATGGATTTCATCCCATGCCTAACCTTAATTCCTTCTGATACCCTTGTCATTTATGTGGATTGTCCAAATGAAACCATGCCACCAATTCAACACATTTCATTTCTTCCGAATGAAACGAAATGAGGGTTGCCAAACGAGCTCTAACTAAATTCTGGGAAAACAGGGGCGTGTTTGGTTGCAAAGGCCCAAATTTCCCGTTTCCCCTACTTGGTCCGCTGGGTGCTGAAGGGAATATGTCCTGAGAGGCAATAATAAAGTTGTTATTATCGTATTTCAAGTATATGATGGATGTTTATTTTGCATGTAATAATTGTATTAATTGAAAACGTTAATACATGTGTGTTTAATAAATAAAATAAAGAGTTCCTAGTTATACCTCTCATATAAACTAGTTCATTGATTAACAAGATGATCAAGGTTTCCTGATCATGGACATTGGATGTTGTCAATAACAAGATCATAACATTGGTGGAATGGTGTGATGAACATTTATCCGAAGTATAGCAATACGATCAAAGTCATTGTGTTTACATTGCTATAACATCATACGAAGTAACTTTTATCCTTAGACTATGAGATCCTGTTAATTGCTAACACTGGAAGGGTACTTTGATCACATCAAACGTTACACCGTAACAAGGTGACTATAAAGGTGGGTTTATGATCTGGGGAGACCGGAGCCTCCGTACTAGGGGCACTAACACCGGAGTCTATGATCTAGTCTCCCAGACCAAGAACTGGGAGGTACACACTTGGGTCCGAAGGTTGCACCGGAGATTTAACCAGGATATCTGATCAAAGACACACCAGCCCCAAAAGGCCTGGGTACACCAGAGTCTCTGGTCTAGTCTCGAGTGTTGTCTCCGGGCCGAGTACTAAGAGGTACACACTTGGGTCCGGAGATTGCCCCGGAGACTTAACCAGAATCTTCGGTCTAAGACACACTAGAAGTCTCCAGATCTCGAGCTCCAGCAACAACCAGATTATAGGGGCAGCCATCTCCATTGCTCTTTTCACTTTTTATCTCGGACAAATACCTGGAAAACTTAGCACAGGGTTAAACATCCTTATACTGATAATCAAGCACCCAAAACATGATTATTAGGAAAATGCCCTTTCAGAAGTGGTTAGTCCACCATGAACCACCTTCTCACAAGAATAATGGTAGGCGTAGTCTTATCAAGGAACCCTAACCTATATATATAAACCCCTCACGGAAGTGGAAAACCATTCACATATAACTCAATACGAAGAAACGGTGCCTAGATCTCTGTAGGAGTTTATTTTACACGGTAGGCTCAAGACGAGCCCGACTTTAAATTAATGAAGCCAACACAGGCAGAGTATCTAGCCAAACAACAACAAGTCCACACAGGAGGGCAAAGGCCCTCACAACACCGCCGCCAAATGGCACACGGGAATAACACAACACAGGCGTCCCCATGCACACCTATAACAGAAACACACAGATACATAGGAGAAAGTGATGCCTCTCCCACTAGGACTGGAAATCACGAAGGGTGCTCTGAAGTTGGCGAATCCTCCCAATCGACAACTCCACCATGTCACGGTCTTGTCTTCTAGCCACTAGTTTCCATGCCTGCATGAAAGAGGACATTTTGTATAGAACGTCAGCTGGCTGGGTCGGAAAGATTCCCTCGATGGAGAATTTGTTCCTAGTGGTCCAAAGTGACCAAAGCAAAGCCGCACAGCAAAACCAAAGAACCCGCTTAGCCTTCCCCTTCTGGGCATGCATAAGGCGGAACACGTCCGCAAATGAATGGGGGTTCCACGAGCAGGAGAGCAGTTTCCTAACTGTGCTCCACGAAAACATCGCCAAGGTGCAGGAGAAGAAAATGTGGTCCTCATCCTCAAACTCCCCGCAAAGCGCACATCACTCGTTGGATGGTCCCTTGCGATGTTTAATGTTTAAGTTGGACGGCAGCCTGTTGCTGGCGAGCTACCAGAGGAAGACTCGAATCTTCAAGGGCACCTGGATGCGCCAGATGTCGCTGAAGTGCTTCCTCGGGGTGCCTCTACACAGCTTCCGATATAGGGACCGGACCGAGAAATGCCCCAATGCTTCCAGGTCCCAACTGATTCGGTCCTGTCCCTCGCCCATCTGTACCCCCTCAAATTTCCTCAGGAGGTTGGTACAGGCAATCCGGTCTAAAGCACTCAAGGCACGCCTGAACACAGCACGCCAGCCCCCAGCGGTGCGCATCTGGGACACCGACGCCTCAGGCTCTGTAGCGATGGCCCAGAGGTCAGGGAACCTAGCATGGAGGGGTCCCGACCCCAACCACCAGTCCATCCAGAATGAGGTGGACTTCCCATCAACCACCTCATGCCTCGCTCCCAAGCGGAATAGGTGTTTCACCTTTTGAAGCGATTTCCAGAACGGCGATCCCGACGGGTGGTCATCTAACAACAAGTCTCTATTGCGGAGGTATTTATTCCTTATGATCTCCACCCAGAGCCCCTGCTCTTGCTCCCCCGAATAGATCTTCCAGATCCATTTGATGAAGAGGAACGCATTCATCAGCCTCGTGTCCAGAATGCCCATGCCCCAAGGCCTTAGGCTTGCAGAAATTCTCCCATATGACCCAATGATACTTCTTCTTGGGGTTGTTCGCCTCCCAGAAGAAACGGGAGCGTGACCTGTCAGATCTTTGTGGACACCCTCGCCCAGCAGGTAGACTCCCATGGCGTGCATATGTAGGCTGGAGACACACGCATTAATAAGCATGAGGCGCGTGGTTGACGACATGAATTTCCCCATCCATGGGTCACCCCACGAAGCGACTTTCAAAACCAGCGGAGCCCAATCGGCCACTGTCAGTGCCCGGTCCCCGATCAGAAGGCCCAGATACATAAAGGGGAAGGATCCCCGTCTGCAGTTAAGCCTGTTCGCGATCTTGGAGGCCTCATCCTCGGAGGTGCCGAGAACCATAACCTCACTCTTGAGGAAGTTGATTTTTAAGCCCGACATACACTCGAAGCAGAGAAGGATGAACTTGAGATTGGCAATCACCAACTCCCCTAGTTCAAACATGATAATGGTGTCGTCCGCGTACTACAGGTGTGACACCCCCTGGACTAGATGAGGAATCAGGCCTGAGAAGTGCCCAGTGCTGCTCGCTGCCTCCAGGATGGCAGCCAACGCCTCGACCACGAAGTCAAACAAGAGCGGCGAGAGCGGGGTCCCCCTGACACACGCCCCGACCATTATGGAAGAAGTTCCCAACCTCCCCGTTGATGGAAATCACCATCTAGCCTCCCACGACCAGACCCATGGCCCGGTGCACCCAGCCCGGATCAAACCCCTTTCTGAGCAGGACTTCCTGGAGGAAGGCCTAGTTGACCCTATCATAAGCCTTCTCGAAATCTAGCTTCAGAAAAACACCCCTGTGCTTCCGGAGCTTCGTCTCATGAACTATCTCTTGGAGGGAAATCACCCCCTCATGGATGAGTCTAACCTTGATGAACGCCGACTGCATCCGGTGCGCGATGGAGGAGAGGCGGAGTGCGTAAGCTTTCACCACAAACTTGAAGATCAAGTTGATCAACACAATGGGTCTGAATTGCTTGATGTCCTCCACCCCTGTACCTTAGGAATGAGGGTCAATACCCTGAAGTTGAGTCGCGAAATGTCCATACGCCCAAGGGCAAATCCATTCGCGATCTCCAGAACAAGCGGCCTGGTTAGGGCCCAGAAACGTTTGAAAAACGAGACCGGGAAGTCGTCCGGCCCCGACGCGGTGTCGGCTTTCATGCTGGATAACACCCTATCCATCTCCTCCCCCGTGAAGGTTAACATAAGGGACGTGTTCTCCTCCTCTGAGACCCTTCTCTAGATAGAGAACAAGTTAGGGGCTAGGTGGACGCCCCCAGGGCCCATCTAGGCACCCAACAGGGCTCTGTAGAAGTCGTAAATGTGAGCCCAAAGGTCCAGGGGCTCAGAGAGGATCCCCCTCTCAGAAACCAACCTCAGGATGTTGCACTTGCGCCTCCGCCCATTCGCAATTGCGTGGAAGTAGGACGTGTTAGCGTCCCCTTTCAATAACCACTGAAGGTGACTGTATTGCCGCCACTCCTCCTCCAACCTATCAAGGTGGGTAAGCTTCCCTTCTAGGTGGTACCTCAAGGCCCAACTCTCATCGGACAGACCTACGGTGTCCGCCTTCAGGTCAAGGGCCTGCACTTGGCGCAAGATCTCATCCTTCAGGACCCTATCAGCCTTGCCCAGATTACCCCCCAGCCCTTGAGAAATTGGCGTAGCCCGGCCGAGATCGATTGCCAAGCCTCAATCGGGTCCCCCCATGGGCCTCCGGCCACCAAAAACGCCTCCCACTTGTCTTCAATAAGAGCCCCGAAGTCCAACCATTCTAGCCACCTGTTCTCGAAGAAGAAACGGGAGCTCCGCTTCTTAAACTCCTCCCCGGAGCTAAGAACAAGTGGAGAGTGGTCCGAACCGAGGCAGGTCTCTGCCGTGAGAGTGCAAAGGGGGAAAAGGGCTTCCCACTCTGGGGACATGATGACCCTGTCCAAGATACATCTCACCGGGTTCAGCTGCTTGTTGGTCCAGGTATATCTAGCGCTACCCCGGTGAATCTCGCGCAAAGCCAGCGCGGCTAAGCAAACATTAAATCTATGGACCCTAGGCCAGTTGATATTGGCATTGTTCTTATCCTGAGCCCCGTGAATAAGGTTAAAGTCCCCCCACCACTAGGGGGTGCGAGCAAGCTCCCACCGCCGCCGTAAGCTCCTCGAGGAACTCCTAGGTGCGTCTATGATCTGCTGGTCTGTAGACTGATACATTGCAAATGTATCTATAATTTTTGATGTTCCATGCTTGGTTTTATCCACTTTCTTGTGTTTTATTCCAACTTTGGAGTACTTTTCATATGATTTCTTGGACTAACCTATTAACAAGAGCCACAGTGCCAGCTGCCTGTTTTCTGCTATTTTTGGTTCCAGGAAAGTCAGAAAATGAATATTCTCGGAATTGGACAGGACAAAAGCCAAAGTGCCTATTTTCCGGAAGGCATCAAGTGCCAGAATACGAGACAGAGAGGGGCCAGGGGGCCACCACATCACCTGGCCGCGTGGCCCAGCCTGGCCCGTGCCAGGGGGTGGTGAGGCCAGCCCTGGCATCCCCTCGGCCTCCCCTTCCGACTATAAGATGCCCTCGGGACGAAAACCCTAGGGGCCCAATCAAAAATCCACGAAAGAGTCTATAGCCGCCGTCATATCCATCCCTAGATCGGGAGCGATCTGAAGCTCTTCCCGGCACCCTGCCGGAGAGGGGAATTCACCCTGGAGGCCTTCTTCATCACCATGCAAGCCTCCGGTGTGATGCGTGAGTAGTTCATCCTTGGACTACAGATCCATGTAGTAGCTAGATGGCTGGTTCTCCTCCTTTGTGCTTTCATGTCTAGATCTTGTGAGCTCCGTTCATGATCAAGATCATCTATTTGTAATTCTGCATGTTGTGTTTGCGGGGATCCAATGGATATTGAGATACTATTTCAGATTGATTATTGATTCTATCATGTCTTTGTTATTTGTGATCTTGCATGCTTTCCGTTGTTAGTAGCTATCTTGGCCAAGTAGATGCTAGCAACTCCAAGAGTTAGTATTTATGCTCGATAGTGGGTTCATGCCTCTGGTAATCTGGGGAAGTGACAGAAATCTCTAAGGTACTAGATGTGCTGTTGCTACTAGGGAGAAAACAACAATACTTTGTTCATAGATAAATCGTATTGTTTACTTTACACGCAGTTTGTAAAGCAATAATCTGTTGCTTGCAACTTAATACTGGAGGGGGTTTAGATGATAACCTGAAGGTGGATTATTTGTCATAGATGCAGTTGGATGGCGGTCTATGTATAATGTTGTAATGCCCAATCAAGTCTCAAAGGAGTCAAGATGATTAGTATATGCATGTATTGCTTTCTCGATGTTTATCAATTGCCCCGCTGTAATTTGTTCACCCAGCATGTTATCTATCTTAAGGAGAGCCACCTCTAGTGAACTATGGATCCCGGTCATTTTCTTTATATACAATGTATAAATTGTTTACTGCTTTGTGTTTACTTTCTACAAACTTTTACTTCTTTCCATTCGATACGTTTAATCCTTTGTTTTCCGCAAAACACGGTGAGATTGACAACCTCATCGCAAGTTGGGGACAAAGTTCTGTGGTTGTGTTGTGCAGGTCTCCACGTTGCTACTAGCACCGGTAGTGTGCCCTGCCAAAGCTCAGCTAGTAACACCTTTGGGGTGTTTCCTTGCTCCTACTGGTTCGATTAAACCTTGGTTTCATAACTAAGCGAAACTTGCTATTGTGCTCATCATACCTTCCTCTTGGGGTTCCCAACGAGCTCTACATCAACCACGCACCAGCACTTTTCTGGGCGCCGTGCATTGAGCCATCAAGCATTTTTCTGGCGCCGTTGTCGGGGAGTCAAGGACATCTTCACAAGGGGAGTCCCTCATAACCAATCTCTTTACTTTGTTGTTTTTGTTTTGCTTAGTTCCTTTTTGCTTTGTTTGCTTGTTTTGTTATCAAAAACACAAAAAAAATTAGTTTTACTAGTTTACTTTCTTGTTTGAAAACACAAAAAAATTAGTTCCTATCCTAAGTTGCCATTATGTCTAGCCTTGCTCCAATCACTATGTCACCCGAGGAAATGATTTTCACTTTTAAACAAGGAGTTGAGGAAAGTTTTAAGGAAGGTTGGTCTAGAATATCTGATCTACATGAAAAAACTGAGCCTAAAGTGACTCAAAGTTTGTTCCTTAGTAGTTTTTACCTTGGAATTGCTCTTTGCTATAGATATGCTTTAGATGCTGTTGTGGGAGGAGATTTCCTCCAATGTAATGAGGATGATGCTATAAATGCTATAAAGAAATTGATCCTCACTTACAACTTGCCTAGCCAAACTGATATTTCCTTCGCATGAATATTTGCTAGATTGAACACTCTTGAGACTAGCACTACTAGCTTAAAAGATTGTTATAATATGCTTAGGGAGCATCATAATTATGTCCCAATAAATTATGAACCATCGAAGTGGCTCCCTACAGTAAGGGCTTGTTCGTCAGCGGTACCAAAGTTGGCAGGCCAGCGCATGGCGGTACCTAAGTTGCCTAAAATTACCGCGTTTCGAAAAGTTGGGCCGCCAACTACCGAGAGGGGCCATTTCGAGGCAAACTCATCTCACCCCTGCCAAATTCAAACATTCCGTTAAATCACCCCGTGAAGTAGACGGTCGGGACCCACATGTCGGTGATTTGTCCGTGACGCGGGCGCCAACGCGGCAACCTCTTAGGCAAATCGAGCAGCTAAGTGGATCGGATGCGTTGACCAATTTCACAAATCCATTCCCAGCTTTCCCCTAGCACCGGCGATGTCGGAATCCACCCTCCAGGCAGGACGATCCCTTCGGACATTTGACTTCCGGCGCCAAGTTGCTGTGGCCAGTTACTGCACCCAGTCGCTGATCCCGAGCTCCAATGGCGCATGCCGTAGCCACCGTTGCGAGGCTCTAGCCCGCCTCTGTCGCCGACGAGCCGAGCATCTTGGAGGATGGTAGATCCTACTATCAAGAAAGAAGAAGTTCTGTCTACAAGCGGGTGAGCTACCCTTCTCTTTGCTATTCGCACTAATTACAACTGCTAGCTGGCTACTGAACCTCAAATTGTTTGTTAGCCCAACGCTGACAAACATATTTTGTCCATAGTTTTCTGTCAAGTGGGATCTGCGCGGACCCCCCTTACCTGGTTACGGTAGTCCTCTACAGGTATGACTCTAATGGCAAGTGGTATGGAAGCCATTGTTTCACGATGGAAGAAGCGCCTGCACAGATCTGCACTATATCTAGTATGGTTTCTGCTCTGCGTAATCATGTTGAATTATGGCCGGAGCAGACAGCAAAGTTCAGCTTCATGGATGAACGTGGCATCATGGTTCCTATAACGTGTGACAGTCAGCTAATTGGGTTGATGAAAAGGTATGCTTCGGCTGCCATGTTTGACCTAAAATGTCATGTACTGGATGTGGAAGCTGCTGCAACTGGGAGTCGCCCTTCTATTCTTGGACAGGGTGGTTGCTCGAACCCAATTAGCTCCTGGTAAGCAAAGGTCGCTTTGGGTTCGCATGTTTGTGCTGAATTGTAATTTTTGTTTTATTTACTCTATAGATATTAGGCAGTTATGCAACAGTCTTGTTTCTTTGACAGGAAGCGCCGCAAGGTTAGAAACATGACTGCCGGGTCAGTGATTTTGCTGCCCAAAGAAATAAAAAACGAGTGGAAAGATGATGTTGGACACGATTCTGGTGCCCATTGTCTCGGCGATGCAGAGTACGTGAAGCTAAGAAAATTGGCACCAAGGAAGAGGAAGAAGGAAGGAAATGAAGAAGCCAGTGGACGTGAAGGCTTGGCACCCAGGCTGCGGAAGAAGGCTGCTGGCAATGAAGATGCATAGTAATGTGTTGAACTTGAACCTATATATGTAATTCTGTTAAATTCTGATCGCTCTATGTGTGGCACGTTGCTGGGCGAAACAATCTACCCACGTTCTCTGAGTAAAATGTACCGCGACTTAGGGTTTGGAAACGCCTGAGTCAGTAGTTGAATCCGAAATTGTGATTGTGCCACTACTATCTGAAAACAATGATCCACCGGTTCTATGATTGCTGAGGGGCAGGAGGTCTCCAAATACGATGGAATGTAAGTGGCACATAAATAAATTATTTAAGCTGCCACACTCCACGAAGCAGCAACTTATTTCAGATGCTGCACAACGACGTGGCAACATAAACAGCAATGTTCTCACCGATAATGCCCAGATGAGGAGGAAATGGGTACCACTTTCTGGCCTAATCTTGAGCCCGTCTATCTCACCGCCTCTCTACTCCTGCATCCCCTGCATCTGGCGAAGCTCCCGGATCTCCAGTAACCAGGTGTACGTGCTTCCACTTTATAAATTGTGGTTGTGCCATTTGCAAGCGGCACAATCCACGTAGATTACGTTTAAACAAACCACCAGTGTCAGAATACACTAGTAGAAAAGGTGTCTTTGGTCCACGGTTACGTTCTCAATCCGGGACAGAGATCTAAATCGAGGCAGAAATTGATCTAAATCACAAATTCTTCCATAAATTAATCAAGACAGAGATCTAAATCGAGGCATTTCATTAATTCAACCACAAATTCTTCTAAACAAAGGTGCGATTTCACATCCTACATTAATTCAACCAACTAGTCAACAATTTCACTTCCGCTGCCACTGTCCTCCGAGCCGTCGACTTCCTCGTCTTCGTCGGACGGAACCTCCATGATTTCCGCATTGTACGCGAGACGGAGCACCTCTTCACGGTGAGAGGCGGCGATGACGGTGAACTTGGTCCGTCTAGGGACGGACCAGAACCTCTCTCGCCCTTCTTGGTTGCGGAGATCCCGATGCACCATGCGCCCGTAAACGATGTGGTTGCCAATCTTGGCCTTCTGCTCCTTCTTGAACAGCGCCGGCCAGTACGGGCTGGCCGCCGTGTACCGGGGCAGTGCCCTCTTTCATGCAGGCATCTGGAGGCGGCGCACCGCGATTTCGCTCTCCATCACGGCTCCGCCAGGGAAGAGGAGTGGAGCCACCGACACCCCCGCATAGCTGATGCGCCATCCGTGGGGACCCGTCGCGGCTGGCGGCACGAGGATGTCGAAGTGCGAGAACATCACCGCCTCGTAGAAGTTCAGCGAGGGCATCTCCATGGCGGCGCGGTGGAGATTGGAGAGGGAGCGAGGGGGTGGACGGTGCGGTGGAGATTGGAGAGGGCGAAGGGATGGGCGACGAAGCGACGAGCTGTGGCGCCTCCTATTTGTACATGAGGACGATGAAGCGACAGGCGGAATATCCAAGGGGCATTGGTCAGACAAAAGGAAGTAATGCAGCGTTAAGACAGATTAACGGGCGACCAATTTTTTTACTCCTAGGACTCCGTGGCCAATAGTTCAGACCGCTAGGTCAACAAGTACAACTATTACAACTTAAAAAAGGCACGGGGCTTAAGCTAAATAGAACTAGTTAACACAAATCTCCTTGATCTTCCTAATCTTAGCCTTATGCGCATCTTCCTACGAGAGCAAGGATCGAATCGTCTGCTCCTTCCTTTTAGCATCTTCCTTGCACAGCTTCAATTGTTTCTCTACATCTTTCCTCATGCACTTGTCAATACTCGTAGTTGTGAACTGCAGGACTTTGGCCTGGTGAAGATCCTTCCTTGCTTGAGTCAGTTCTTGCTCTGCTTTAGCCTTTAGGGCCAACGTTGCGTCCCTCTCCGTCTCAACTTTGCTAACCTTGTCTTCCACCCCATGAGATCTCGCTTATGCTTGGTCATGTCAACTGGTTCCCATAGCTTCATCTCAACACTGTCAAGAAGTGAGCTGAATGCGGATTCTTTCAACTCAACAGTCATTTCCCATAGTTTGTCCTACCCATTTGACAACACCGCAACTTCCGCCTCGCATCATTGCACGATGTCCTTGACACCGTAGAAACCTCCTGCCTGCGTTTCGTCCTTCGAACGCTACAAATTTAGCAGGCACATATCCATGTTTACATAGCAGAGGACTGTCTTCATCCACTAAACCGTGATAGTCGGCGTCATACATCGTCTGGTTGGCCTAACACATCATACGCGCATGAGTAAACGGAGTAGATCTGGCTCAAAAAATAGATAACTAGCCATGGATGATAGAGATAGAGATGAGACGACTCACATCGAAATCACCGTCCCTGTCGTCACGACGCGTTTCCTCGTCATCTCCCCTTGAACCCATGGCGAGAGGGGAGGGGGGGTGGCTGCCGGAGAGGGGATTGGGATGGCGGCATGGTCGGCTTGCGGCTACGGCAGGATGGGAGTGACGTGGGGAATGTGGCTTCGACGGGAAGGAAGAGAAGTACGGGGAGGAAGAGAAGTAATGGGGACATGACACTGGGATATGGCCCGCTCAACTCGTGAGTCGTGACACTCGCAATAGGGGAGCCCCTGGTGTTGCCAGTTTGTCCAGAGCAAGCGTGGCCAATCATGCCACAGAACAGACTACTCGCGGATCGATATCACGAAAACCATCCCAATCGTCCAAGTGCCCCGATCGAACGGTATGTAACAATCGACAAGCAGAACAACTGTGTTAGGGCGTGCCTTCTGGAAGACTCGGTCTAACACTAAGGTTAGGGCTCTCCTAAGGTTAATTAGTATCCATATGCGGTTTATGAAAAGAACATGCATCCAATGACACAGGTGGATCTAGCTATGGTTAATGAGAAGAGCAGACATGCAATGACACCGGTGATATGTGGTTTGTGGGAAGAACACACATGCAATGACTTTGGTGATATGTGGTTTGTGAGAAGAACACACATGCAATGACTCTAGCTGTGGTTAATGAAAAGAGCAAACATGCAATGACACCGGTGGATCCATGTGTGGTTCATGGGAAGAACACACATGCAATCACACTGAGTGTGGTTCATGATATGGTCTGTGAGAAGAACACACATGCAATGACACTGGTGGATCCATGTGTGGTCTGTGAGAAGAACACACATGCAATGACACTGGGTGTGGTTCACGATATGGTTTGTGAGAAGAACACGCATGCAATGACACTGGTCGATCCATGTGTGGTCTTTGGGAAGAACACACATGCAATGACAATGGTGATATGTGGTCTGTGAGAAGAACACACATCCAATGACTCTAGCTGTGGTTCATGAAAAGAGTAGACATGCAATGACACTGGTGGATCCATGTGTGGTTCATGGGAAGAACACACATGCGATGACACTGGGTGGATCCCTGTCTGGTTAATGAAAAGAGCTGACATGCAATAACACCGGTGGATCCATGTGTGGTTCAAGGGAAGAACACAATCAAATGACACTGGGTGTGGTTCATGATATAGTTTGTGAGAAGAACACACATGCAATGACATTGGTGGATCCATGTGTGGTCTGTGAGAACAACACACATGCAATGACACTGGGTGTGGTTCATGATATGGTTTGTGAGAAGAACACACATGCAATGACACTGGTGGATCCATGTGTGGTCTTTGGGAAGAACACACATGCAATGACACTGGTGATATGTGGTCTGTGAGAAGAACACACATCCAATGACTCTAGCTGTGGTTTGTGAAAAGAGCACGCATGCAATGACACTGGTGGATCCATGTGTGGTTCATGGGAAGAACACACATGCAATGACACTGGGTGTGGTTCATGATATGGTTTGTGAGAAGAACACACATGCTTTGACACTGGTGGATCCATGTGTGGTCTTTGGGAAGAACACACATGCAATGACACTGGTGATATGTGTGGTCTGTGAGAAGAACACACATCCAATGACTCTAGCTGTGGTTCATGAAAAGAGCAGACATGCAATGACACTGGTGGATCCATGTGTGGTTCATGGGAAGAACACACATGCGATGACATTGGGTGGATCCATGTGTGGTTTGTGAGAAGAACACATATGCAATGACTCCGGTGGTCCATGTGTGGTTCATGGGAAGAACACACATGTAATGACTCTGGGTGTGGTTCATGATATGGTTTGTGAGAAGAACACACATGCAATGACACTGGTGGATCCATGTGTGGTCTTTGGGAAGAACACACATGCAATGACACTAGGCGTGGTTCATGATATGGTTTGTGAGAAGAACACACATGCAATGACACTGGTGGATCCATGTGTGGTCTTTGGGAAGAACACATGCAATGACACTGGATCCATGTGTGGTCTGTGAGAAGAACACACATCCAATGACTCTAGCTGTGGTTCATGAAAAGAGCAGACATGCAATAACACTGGTAGATCCATGTGTGGTTCATGGGAAGAACACACATGCGATGACACTGGCTGGATCATGTGTGGTTTGTGAGAAGAACACACATCCAATGACTCCGGTGGATCCATGTGTGGTTCATGGGAAGAACACACATGCAATGACTCTGGTGATATGTGGTTTGTGAAAATAACAGATATGCAATGACTCTAGCTGTGGTTAATGAGAAGAGTAGACATGCAATGACACCGGTGGATCCATGTGTGGTTTGTGAGAAGAACACACATGCAATGACACTAGGTGTGGTTCATGATATGGTTTGTAAGAATAACACACATGCAATGACTCTAGCTGTGGTTTGTGAAAAGAGCACGCACGCGATGACTCTAGCTGTGGTTCATGGGAAGAGCAAACATACAATGACGCTGGTGGATTCATGTGTGGTCTATGAGAAGAACACACATGCAATGACACTGGGTGTGGTTCATGATATGGTTTGTGAGAACAACACACATGCAATGACACTGGTGGAACCATGTGTGGTCTTTGGGAAGAACACACATGCAATGACACTGATCCATGTGTGGTCTGTGAGAAGAACACACATCCAATGACTCTAGCTGTGGTTCATGAAAAGAGCAGACATGCAATGACACTGGTGGATCCATGTGTGGTTCATGGGAAGAGCACACAATGGATGACGCTGGGTGGATCCATGTGTGGTTTGTGAGAAGAACACACATGCAATGACTCCAGTGGATCCATGTGTGGTTCATGGGAAGAACACACATGCAATGACACTAGATGTGGTTCATGATATGGTTTGTGAGAAGAACACACATGCAATGACATTGGTGGATCCATGTGTGGTCTGTGAGAAGAACACACATGCAATGACCCTGGGTGTGGTTCATGATATGGTTTGTGAGAAGAACACACATGCAATGACACTGGTGGATCCATGTGTGGTCTTTGGGAAGAACACACATGCAATAACACTAGATCCATGTGTGGTCTGTAAGAAGAACACACATCCAATGACTCTAGCTGTGCTTCATGAAAAGAGCAGACATGCAATGACACTGGTGGATCCATGTGTGGTTCATGGGAAGAACACACATGCGATGACACCGGGTGGATCCATGTGTGGTTTGTGAGAAGAACACACATGCAATGACTCCGGTGGATCCATGTGTGGTTCATGGGAAGAACACACATGCAATGACTCTGGTGGATCATGTGTGGTATGTGAGAAGAACACACATGCAATGACACTGGGTGTGGTTAATGAGAAGAGTAGACATGCAATGACATCGGTGGATCCATGTGTGGTTCATGGGAAGAAGAGACATACAATGACACTGGGTGTGGTTCATGATATGATTTGTAAGAAGAACACACATCCAATGACTCTAGCTGTGGTTGATGAAAAGAGCACGCATGCGATGACTCTAGCTGTGGTTCATGGGAAGAGCAGACATACAATGACACTGGTGGATCCATGTGCAGTTCATGGGAAGAACACACATGCCACGACACCGGTGGATCCATGTGTGGTCTGTGGGAAGAACACACATGCAATGACATTGGTGGATCCATGTGTGGTTCATGGGAAGAGCAGACATGCAATGACACAGGTGATATGTGGTCTGTGAGAAGAACACACATGCAATGACTCTAGCTGTGGTTAATGAAAAGAGCTGACATGCAATGACACCAGAGGATCCATGTGTGGTTCAAGGGAAGAACACACATGCAATGACACTAGGTGTGGTTCATGATATGTTCTGTGAGAAGAACACACATGCAATGACACTGGTGGATCCATGTGTGGTCTGTGAGAAGAGCAGACATGCAATGACACCAGTCGATCTATGTGTGGTTTGTGAAAAGAACACACATGCAATGACACTTGTGGATCCATGTGTGGTCTTTGGAAAGAACACACATGCAATGACACTGGTGATATGTGGTCTGTGAGAATAACACACATCCAATTACTCTTGCCGTGGTTCATGAAAAGAGCAGACATGCAATGACACTGGTGGATCCATGTGTGGTTCATGGGAAGAACACACAGCAATGACACTGGTGGATCCATGTGTGGTCTGTGGGAAGAACACACATGCAATGACACTGGTGGATCCATATGTGGTTCATGGGAAGAACACACATGCAATGACACTGGTGGATCCATGTGTGGTCTTTGGGAATAACACACATGCAATGACACTAGGTGTGGTTCATTGTATGGTTTGTGAGAAGAACACACATGCAATGACACTGGTGGATCCATGTATGGTCTTTGGGAAGAACACACATGCAATGACACTGGATCCATGTGTGGTCTGTGAGAAGAACACACATCCAATGATTCTAGCTGTGGTTCATGAAAAGAGCAGACATGCAATGGCACTGGTGGATCCATGTGTGGTTCATGGGAAGAACACACATGCAATGACATTGGTGGATCCATGTGTGGTCTGTGGGAAGAACACACATGCAATGACACTGGTGGATCCATGTGTGGTTCATGGGAAGAACACACATGCAATGACACTGGTGGATCCATGTGTGGTCTTTGGGAAGAACACACATGCAATGACACTGGGTGTGGTTCATTGGATGGTTTGTGAGAAGAACACACATGCGATGACACTGGTGGATCCATGTGTGGTATTTGGGAAGAACACACATGCAATGACACTGGATCCATGTGTGGTCCATGAGAAGAACACACATCCAATGACTCTAGCTGTGGTTCATGAAAAGAGCAGACATGCAATGACACTGGTGGATCCATGTGTGGTTCATGGGAAGAACACACATGAGATGACACTAGGTGGATCCATGTGTGGTTTGTGAGAAGAACACACATGCAATGACTCCGGTGGATCCATGTGTGGTTCATGGGAAGAACACACATGCAATGACTCTAGTGATATGTGGTTTGTGAAAAGAACAGATATGCAATGACTCTAGCTATGGTTAATGAGAAGAGCAGACATGTAATGACACCGGTGGATCCATGTGTGGTTTGTGAGAAGAACACACATGCAATGACACTGGGTGTGGTTCATGATATGGTTTGTAAGAAGAACACACGTGCAATGACTCTAGCTGTGGTTTGTAAAAAGAGCACACACGCGATGACTCTAGCTGTGGTTCATGGGAAGAGCAGACATACAATGACATTGGTGGATCCATGTGTGGTCTGTGAGAAGAACACACATGCAATGAAACTAGGTGTGGTTCATGATATGGTTTGTGAGAAGAACACACATGCAATGACACTGGTGGATCCATGTGTGGTCTTTGGGAAGAACACACATGCAATGACACTGGATCCATGTGTGGTCTGGGAGAAGAACACACATCCAATGACTCTAGCTGTGGTTCATGAAAAGAGCAGACATGCAATGACACTGGTGGATATATGTGTGGTTCATGGGAAGAACACACATGCGATGACACTGGGTGGATCCATGTGTGGTTTGTGAGAAGAACACACATGCAATGACTCCAATGGATCCATGTGTGGTTCATGGGAAGAACACACATGCAATGAGACTGGGTGTGGTTCATGATATGGTTTGTGAGAAGAACACACATGCAATGACACTGGTGGATCCATGTGTGGTCTGTGAGAAGAACATACATGCAATGACACTGGGTGTGGTTCATGATATGGTTTTTGAGAAGAACACACATGCAATGACACTAGTGGATCCATGTGTGGTCTTTGGGAAGAACACACATGCAATGACACTGGATCCATGTGTGGTCTGTGAGAATAACACACATGCAATGACTCTAGTTGTGGTTAATGAAAAGAGCTGACATGGAATGACACCGGTGGATCCATGTGTGGTTCAAGGGAATAACACACATGCAATGACACTGGGTGTGGTTCATGATATGGTCTGTGAGAAGAACACATATGCAATGACACTGGTGGATCCATGTGTGGTCTATGAGAAGAGCAGACATCCAATGACACCGTTGGATCCATGTGTGGTTTGTGAGAAGAACACACATGCAATGACACTGGTGGATCCATGTGTGGTCTTTGGTAAGAACACACATGCAATGCCACTGGTGATATGTGGTCTGTGAGAAGAACACACATCCAATGACTCTTGCCGTGGTTCATGAAAAGAGCAGACATGCAATGACACTGGTGGATCCATGTGTGGTTCATGGGAAGAACACACATGCAATGACACTGGTGGATCCATGTGTGGTCTGTGGGAAGAACACACATGCAATGACACTGGTGGATCCATGTGAGGTTCATGGGAAGAACAGACATGCAATGACACTGGTGGATCCATGTCTGGTCTGTGAGAAGAACACACATGCAATGACACTGGGTGTGGTTTATGATATGGTTTTTGAGAAGAACACCCATGCAATGACACTCGTGGATCCATGTGTGGTCTTTGGGAAGAACACACATGCAATGACACTGGTGATATGTGGTCTGTGTGAAGAACACACATCCAATGACTCTAGTTGTGGTTCATGAAAAGAGTAGACATGCAATGACACTGGTGGATCCATGTGTGGTTCATGGGAAGAACACACATGCGATGACACTGGTGGATCCATGTGTGGTCTTTGGGAAGAACACACATGCAATGACACTGGATCCATGTGTGGTCTGTGAGAAGAACACACATGCAATGACTCTAGCCGTGGTTAATGAAAAGAGCTGACATGCAATGACACCGGTGGATCCATGTGTGGTTCAAGGGAATAACACACATGCAATGACACTGGGTGTGGTTCATGATATGGTCTGTGAGAAGAACACACATGCAATGACACTGGTGGATCCATGTGTGGTCTATGAGAAGAGCAGACATGCAATGACACCGTTGGATCCATGTGTGGTTTGTGAGAAGAACACACATGCAATGACACTGGTGGATCCATGTGTGGTCTTTGGGAAGAACACACATGCAATGACACTGGTGATATGTGGTCTGTGAGAATAACACACATCCAATGACTCTTGCCGTGGTTCATGAAAAGAGCAGACATGCAATGACACTGGTGGATCCATGTGTGGTTCATGGGAAGAACACACATGCAATGACACTGGTGGATCCATGTGTGGTCTGTGGGAAGAACACACATGCAATGACACTGGTGGATCCATGTGAGGTTCATGGGAAGAACAGACATGCAATGACACTGGTGGATCCATGTCTGGTCTGTGAGAAGAACACACATGCAATGACACTGGGTGTGGTTTATGATATGGTTTTTGAGAAGAACACACATGCAATGACACTCGTGGATCCATTTGTGGTCTTTGGGAAGAACACACATGCAATGACACTGGTGATATGTGGTCTGTGTGAAGAACACACATCCAATGACTCTAGTTGTGGTTCATGAAAAGAGTAGACATGCAATGACACTGGTAGATCCATGTGTGGTTCATGGGAAGAACACACATGCGATGACACTGGGTGGATCCATGTGTGGTTTGTGAGAAGAACGCACATGCAATGACACCGGATGATCCATGTGTGGTTCATGGGAAGAGAACACATGCAATGACTCTGGTGATATGTGGTTTGTGAAAAGAACAGACATGCAATGACTCTAGCTGTGGTTAATGAGAAGAGCAGACATGCAATGACACCGGTGGATCCATGTGTGGTTTGTGAGAAGAACACACATGCAATGACACTGGGTGTGGTTCATGATATGGTTTGTAAGAAGAACACACGTGCAATGACTCTAGCTGTGGTTTGTGAAAAGAGCACGCACGCGATGACTCTACCTATGGTTCATGGGAAGAGCAGACATACAATGACACTGGTGGATCCTTGTGTGGTCTGTGAGAAGAACACACATGCAACGACACTAGTGGATCCATGTGTGGTCTGTGGGAAGAACACACATGCAATGACACTGGTGGATGCATGTGTGGTCTTTGGGAAGAACACACATGCAATGACACTGGTGATATGTGGTCTGTGAGAAGAACACACATCCAATGACTCTAGCTGTGGTTCATGAAAAGAGCAGACATGCAATGACACTGGTGGATCCATGTGTGGTTCATGGGAAGAACAGACATGCAATGACACTGGTGGATCCATGTGTGGTCTGTGGGAAGAGCAGACATGCAATCACACTAGTGGATCCATGTGTGGTTCATGGGAAGAACACACATGCAATGACACTGGGTGTGGTTCATGATATGGTCTGTGAAAAGAACACACATCCAATGACTCTAGCTGTGGTTCATGAAAAGAGCATGCATGCGATGACTCTAGGTGTGGTTCATGGGAAGAGCAGACATACAATGACACCGGTGATATGTGGTCTGTGAGAAGAACACACATGCAATGACTCCGGTGGATCCATGTGTGGTTCATGGGAAGAACACACATGCAATGACTCTGGTGATATGTGGTTTGTGAAAAGAACAGACATGCAATGACTAGCTGTGGTTAATGAGAAGAGCAGACATGCAATAACACCGGTGGATCCATGTGTGGTTTGTGAGAAGAAAACACATGCAATGACACTGGGTGTGGTTCATGATATGGTTTGTAAGAAGAACACACGTGCAATGACTCTAGCTGTGGTTTGTGAAAAGAGCACACACGCGATGACTCTAGCTGTGGTTCATGGGAAGAGCAGACATACAATGACATTGGTGGATCCATGTGTGGTCTGTGAGAAGAACACACATGCAATGACACTAGGTGTGGTTCATGATATGGTTTGTGAGAAGAACAGACATGCAATGACACTGGTGGATACATGTGTGGTCTTTGGGTAGAACACACATGCAATGTCACTGGATCCATGTGTGGTCTGGGATAAGAACACACATCCAATGACTCTAGCCGTGGTTCATGAAAAGAGCAGACATGCAATGAAACTGGTGGATCCATGTGTGGTTCATGTGAAGAACACACATGCGATGACACTGGGTGGATCCATGTGTGGTTTGTGAGAAGAACACACATGCAATGACTCCAATGGATCCATGTGTGGTTCATGGGAAGAACACACATGCAATGACACAGGGTGTGGTTCATGATATGGCCTGTGAGAATAACACACATGCAATGACACTGGTGGATCCATGTGTGGTCTGTGAGAAGAACACACATGCAATAACACTGGGTGTGGTTCATGATATGGTTTGTGAGAAGAACACACATGCAATGGCACTGGTGGATCCATGTGTGGTCTTTGGGAAGAACACACATGCAATGACACTGGATCCATGTGTGGTCTATGAGAAGAACACACATGCAATGACTCTAGCTGTGGTTCATGAAAAGAGTTGACATGCAATGACACCGGTGGATCCATGTGTGGTTCAAGGGAAGAACACACATGCAATGACACTGGGTGTGGTTCATGATATGGTCTGTGAGAAGAACACACATGCAATGACACTGGTGGATCCATGTGTGGTCTGTGAGAAGAGCAGACATGCAATGACACCGGTGGATCCATGTGTGGTTTGTGAGAAGAACACACATGCAATAACACCGGTGGATCCATGTGTGGTCTTTGGGAAGAACACATATGCAATGACCCTGGTGATATGTGGTCTGTGAGAAGAACACACATCCAATGACTCTTGCCGTGGTTCATGAAAAGAGCAGACATGCAATGACACTGGTGGATCCATGTGTGGTTCATGGGAAGAACACACATGCAATGACACTGGTTAATCCATGTGTGGTCTGTGGGAAGAACACACATGCAATGACACTGGTGGATCCATGTGAGGTTCATGGGAAGAACACACATGCAATGACACTGGTGGATCCATGTGTGGTCTGTGAGAAGTACACATATGCAAGGACACCGGGTGTGGTTCATGATATGGTTTGTGAGAAGAACACACATGCAATGACACTGGTGGATCCATGTGTGGTCTTTGGGAAGAACACACATGCAATGATACTGGTGATATGTGGTCTGTGTGAACAACACACATCCAATGACTCTAGTTGTGGTTCATGAAAAGATTAGACATGCAATGACACTGGTGGATCCATGTGTGGTTCATGGGAAGAACACACATGCGATGACACTGGGTGGATCCATGTGTCGTTTGTGAGAAGAACACACATGCAATGACACCGGTGGATCCATGTGTGGTTCATGGGAAGAACACACATGCAATGACTCTGGTGATATGTGGTTTGTGAAAACAACAGACATGCAATGACTCTAGCTGTGGTTAATGAGAAGAGCAGACATGCAATGGCACCGGTGGATCCATGTGTGGTTTGTGAGAAGAACACACATGGAATGACACTGTTTGTGGTTCATGATATGGGTTGTAAGAAGAACACACGTGCAATGACTCTAGATGTGGTTTGTGAAAAGAGCACGCACGCGATGACTCTAGCTGTGGTTCATGGGAAGAGCAGACATACAATGACACTGGTGGATCCTTGTGTGGTCTGTGAGAAGAACACACATGCAACGACACTAGTGGATCCATGTGTGGTCTATGGGAAGAACACACATGCAATTACACTGGTGGATGCATGTGTGGTCTTTGGGAAGAACACACATGCAATGACACTGGTGATATGTGGTCTGTGAGAAGAACACACACCCAATGACTCTAGCTATGGTTCATGAAAAGAGCAGACATGCAATGACACTGGTGGATCCATGTGTGGTTCATGGGAAGAACAAACATGCAATGACACTGGTGGATCCATGTGTGGTCTGTGGGAAGAGCAGACATGCAATGACACTAGTGGATCCATGTGTGGTTCATGGGAAGAACACACATGCAATGACACTGGGTGTGGTTCATGATATGGTTTGTGAAAAGAACACACATCCAATGACTCTAGCTGTGGTTCATGAAAAGAGCATGCATGCGATGACTCTAGGTGTGGTTCATGGGAAGAGTATACATACAATGACACCGGTGATATATGGTCTGTGAGAAGAACACACATGCAATGACTCCGGTGGATCCATGTGTGGTTCATGGGAAGAACACACATGCAATGACTCTGGTGATATGTGGTTTGTGAAAAGAACAGACATGCAATGACTCTAGCTATGGTTAATGAGAAGAGCAGACATGCAATGACACCGGTGGATCCATGTGTGGTTTGTGAGAAGAACACACATGCAATGACACTGGGTGTGGTTCATGATATGGTTTGTAAGAAGAACACACGTGCAATGACTCTAGCTGTGGTTTGTGAAAAGAGCACACACGCGATGACTCTAGCTGTGGTTCATGGGAAGAGCAGACATACAATGACATTGGTGGATCCATGTGTGGTCTGTGAGAATAACACACATGCAATGACACTAGGTGTGGTTTATGATATGGTTTGTGAGAAGAACACACAGTGGCGGACCCAGGAATGAACAAAGGAGGGGGCTGACTTATGACAAGTCTAATTTTTTGCTAGATAATAAAATAGTACGTGATAGCATAGTACATAATAAATTATATAAAGGTTGATGGTCTCCAGCTAACTCTTAAAATAAAAAAATAACATGAGAAAATGTATTGTCGCTAGGTAAATACCAATTACTAAGGGAAGGTCTGATCCATTAGTACATCACACCATATCATCATTAATAGTCCCTGATCATGAACATGTGATAGTTGAGATTTAAAAAGCATTGTCGACACCTGCATGAAGAGTAGTATATATATATTACCAATGGATATGAGAGATGATACGAATAATAAAGTACTAAAAAATTGTACGTACCACTAAGATCTAACAATTGTTTTGGGTAATTGACATTTGCGGTTCTTGTAACCTTGAAATGTCTTCAGAATGATACCATCTTCAATAGTAGCAAACATTTCCCTCTCTATATAGCACACGATACTATCATTCATCCATTCATCATTCATTTTATTCCTCAACTCATTTTTTATGATATTCATAGCAGAGAAAGCTCTTTCAACTGTTGCCGTTGCCACGGGCAAAATCAAAGCAAGTTCAATCAGACGATATACCAATGGGTAGAATGTGTGCCTATCACTTTGAACCATCTTCACCGCAAGATTACCAAGATCATTGCAACTAGTGAAGTCTTCATCACTTCTCACATCAATAATGAATGTTTCAAGTTGCGTTTTCAGAACTACACAATCATATTCAGAGAAGTCTAAAGCATATATCTTAGCAAGCTCAAGTAGTTTGTCTTGATCAAAGTTAGCAAAAGAGTTCTTTGGATCAAGGCAAGCAATACATCTCAACAACTATGTTGATCTTTCAGCAAACCGATTGTTCAACTCAACTAGAATTTGATCAATCACAACAATGAAAATATTATGATGAAAATGATGATAGTAGCTTACTAATTTTGCTCCACGGCCTCTAGAACGACCCCTGATTGGTATTGTATCTTCCATATTTGGCACAATTATGTTTCTTTTCGCACAAAAGGCCTTTGCCTCATCAAAAAGCTCAATCCAACCATTATCCCTCATTTCATTCATATTCTTCAATACCGCCCCAATAAGCCCTATAGCACGAACAATATTCTGGTTTTTCCTTTGCAAACACTGTGACAATTCTTGAGTCTTACCAAGAACTCTAATCATAAGATGCAATACAAGTATAAATTCAAAGTTCTCCATTCTTTCTATCAAATCTGATGCTTTAGTTCTTTGTTCACTCTCTCCATCATCACAAATGTTCTCCAAGACCTCCAATATAGAGGTCCACATTAGTTGAAGACGGACTAAGGTCTTATGATGCGTACCCCACCTTGTATCGCCGGGTCTTGCAAGACTAGTTTCTTGGTTTTTTCCTCTTCCTGGAAAAATTTCACCAGTTTCCAATTAGGCTACAAGCTTGTCATGTTGATCTTGAAGAAGTTGATCACTCCTCTTACAAGAAGCACTAACAGTAGTGACAATCGAAGTGGTATAGTTAAAGAAATCCTCAACAGATGAGCAACACTTGGCAACAGAAACAACCACTAACTGCAACTGATGAGCAAAACAGTGGATGTAGAAAGCATATGGGTTTTCATCCATTATGCGCCTTTGCAAACCATGAAACTAACCTCTCATGTTGGATGCTCCATCATATCCTTGCCCTCGCAATCTAGAAATAGATAAGCCATGCTTTATAAACATAGCATCCAATGCTTTTTTAAGTGAAGCTGATGAAGTGTCAGAAACATGTTTCACTGCAAGAAATCTCTCAATTACATGGCCTTGTCCATTGACATACCTGCAAGACACATATTTTTATTAGTTAACAAATAACACTCACTAACATAAGAAATTTATTAATAAAAAATTTACAAACCTTTAAATCACGTCCATTTGCTCTTTTATTGATTTATCACGAGATTCATCAACAAGTACTGCAAAAAGACGCCCTCCCAACTCAGACAAAATAACCTTCCTTGTCTCATGTGCACAAGCCTTCACCAAGTCTTTCTGTATTTTGGGGGCGGTCATTTGACAATTGCCAGGTGCATTTTCACCAAGCACACTTGCAGCTTGGGGATCCTTGTGTTTATACCACCCCACCATCTCTAGAAAGTTCCCCTTATTTCTCGAGCTCGAGGAATCATCATGTCCACGAAAAGCAAGAGCTTGCAAAAGGAGAAATCTTACAACACCTAAAATGATAATCATGCGAGCTTGATATAACTTCTCTTTCTCTGTGCCTTTCTCAGACCATACATGAGCCACACTTTGTCTTTGGTTTTTAAAAGCAAGTGCATGTTTCCTAGCCTTGTTATGAATACTGTCAACTTTCCCAACATGAGCGGTGAATGTTTCTAAGCCATTTCTCCAATTAACAAAACCTTTTTTAGTGAATGTATCATTACCATAGTTTCCTATCCTTGGCGGCTTAAAGAGATAACAATAAAAGCAAAAGGCTGCATCTTTCTCCACACTATATTCTAACCAATCAAATCTCTTGTACCAAGTTTCGATAAATGACCTCATTTGACCTGATTGGAGTTTCTGTGGAAAATTATGCCCTGTTGGTTGACATGGACCCATAGTCAAATATGCTCTCCTAGCTTCATCTCTAATGTTCGGATCAAAATCTTCAATAGGCTTCCGAAGCCCTGGATCAGCAACTATGTCATCCATATCAAGCTCAATCCGTGCTCTTTTATGCTCGCCATTCTCACCTTCACCTTGAGGTACTATACCTGTACTACTGCTAGACGCATCTTGTCCTCGAATGACGAATTTGTCCATCTGAAACCTCATAAATTATATGATTTGAAAAAAAAAACTAGTTAGCATCTAACAATAATTAGACATGTGATATTTTTGTTTTGTAGGTAAACAGATGACAACTACGTATAGTTGAGATCAAAATTCGAGACAAACAATAGTACCGATTTCTAAAAAAGTTGCATCCTGATGACAAGAAGAAGATTGCTCAGATCAAAATTAAGGAAAAATACCTGCCGAGTGCGGAGTGCCGACAAATTCCTAGGCAATTCGATGTGCCTTCGTTCAGTCCCCCAGTCCTGCAATCCCCTGCCTTCGCTGCCTATGGGAGGAGAAGAAGGACAGTCCCTGAAGAAGACTGAAGGCCTGAAGGCAGCCACCCCCACGCCCACGCGCCGTGCTGCTAGATTGCTTGTGCGGCGGCCCACGGGAGCAGATCAGTTCATCAGGCGATCAGCCGAACCGTGGCTAGGGCGTTCGGTTGGGGAGAAAAAAGTGCGGCGGCGTGGCGTGATCGATTCTCGATCGATCAGGAAGAGGCGCACAAAGCTTGGTTGGCTCGACCGATCACCACCTCTGTTCGTTGATGGGCTACAGGAGGGAATATTTGATGGGCCGGAAGGGGCTGAGCAACACTGGAATTGGTATTTTAGACAAATTATGACGTATCTGCTCCCTTGCTCACGTGGACGCGACCCGGGCTTCAGCCCGTCTAGCCCAGGGCCTCAGTCTGCCCCTAAGAACACACATGCAATGACACTGGTGGATCCATGTGTGGTCTTTGGGAAGAACACACATGCAATGACACTGGATCCATGTGTGGTCTGTGAGAAGAACACACATCCAATGACTCTAGCTGTGGTTCATGAAAAGAGCAGACATGCAATGACACTGGTGGATCCATGTGTGGATCATGGGAAGAACACACATGCGATGACACTGGGTGGATCCATGTGTGGTTTGTGAGAATAACACACATGCAATGACTCCAATGGATCCATGTGTGGTTCATGGGAAGAACACACATGCAATGACACTACGTGTGGTTCATGATATGGTTTGTCAGAAGAACACACATGCAATGACACTGGTGGATCCATGTGTGGTCTGTGAGAAGAACACACATGCAATGACACTGGGTGTGGTTCATGATATGGTTTGTGAGAAGAACACACATGCAATGACACCGGTGGATCCATGTGTGGTCTTTGGAAAGAACACACATGCAATGACACTGGATCCATGTGTGGTCTGTGAGAAGAACACCCATGCAATGACTCTAGCTGTGGTTAATGAAAAGAGCTGACATGCAATGACACCGGTGGATCCATGTGTGGTTCAAGGGAAGAACACACATGCAATGACACTGGGTGTGGTTCATGATATGGTCTGTGAGAAGAACACACATGCAATGACACTGGTGGATCCATGTGTGGTCTGTGAGAAGAGCAGACATGGAATGACACCGGTGGATCCATGTGTGGTTTGTGAGAAGAACACACATGCAATGACACTGGTGGATCCATGTGTGGTCTTTGGGAAGAACACACATGCAATGACACTGGTGATATGTGGTCTATGAGAAGAACACACATCCAATGACTCTTGCCGTGGTTCATGAAAAGAGCAGACATGCAATGACACTGGTGGATCCATGTGTGGTTCATGGGAAGAACACACATGCAATGACACTGGTGGATCCATGTGTGGTCTGTGAGAAGAACACACATGCAATGACACCGGTGGATCCATGTGAGGTTCATGGGAAGAACACACATGCAATGACACTGGTGGATCCATGTGTGGTCTGTGAGATGAACACACATGCAATGACACTGGGTGTGGTTCATGATATGGTTTGTGAGAAGAACACACATGCAATGACACTGGTGGATCCATGTGTGGTCTTTGGGAAGAACACACATGCAATGACACTGGTGATATGTGGTCTGTGTGAAGAAGACACATCCAATGACTCTAGTTGTGGTTCATGAAAAGAGTAGACATGCAATGACACTGGTGGATCCATGTGTGGTTCATGGGAAGAACACACATGCGATGACACTGGGTGGATCCATGTGTGGTTTGTGAGAAGAACGCACATGCAATGACACCGGATGATCCATGTGTGGTTCATGGGAAGAGAACACATGCAATGACTCTGGTGATATGTGGTTTGTGAAAAGAACAGACATGCAATGACTCTAGCTGTGGTTAATGAGAAGAGCAGACATGCAATGACACCGGTGGATCCATGTGTGGTTTGTGAGAAGAACACACATGCAATGACACTGGGTGCGGTTCATGATATGGTTTGTAAGAAGAACACACGTGCAACGACTCTAGCTGTGGTTTGTGAAAAGAGCACGCACGCGATGACTCTAGCTGTGGTTCATGGGAAGAGCAGACATACAATGACACTGGTGGATCCTTGTGTGGTCTGTGAGAAGAACACACATGCAATGACACTGGTGATATGTGGTCTGTGAGAAGAACACACATCCAATGACTCTAGATGTGGTTCATGAAAAGAGCAGACATGCAATGACACTGGTGGATCCATGTGTGGTTCATGGGAAGAACAGACATGCAATAACACTGGTGGATCCATGTGTGGTCTGTGGGAAGAGCAGACATGCAATGACACTAGTGGTTCCATGTGTGGTTCATGGGAAGAACACACATGCAATGACACTGGGTGTGGTTCATGATATGGTCTGTGAAAAGAACACGCATCCAATGACTCTAGCTGTGGTTCATGAAAAGAGCATGCATGCGATGACTCTAGGTGTGGTTCATGGGAAGAGCAGACATACAATGACACTGGTGATATGTGGTCTGTGAGAAGAACACACATGCAATGACTCTAGCCGTGGTTCATGAAAAGAGCAGACATGCGATGACACTGGTGGAGCCATGTGTGGTTTGTGAGAAGAACACACATGCAATGACACCGGTGGATCCATGTGTGGTCTGTGGGAAGAACACACATGCAATGACACTGGTGATATGTGGTTTGTGAGAAGAACACACATCCAATGACTCTAGTGGATCCTTACGTGGTTTATGAGAAGAACACACATCCAATGAACTCTTGTGGATCTATCTTGGCATAATTTGATGTATGCCACGATGTATTTCATTGTGCAAGACACTCACTTTCCATTTTTATACTACTCAGTATCGCCCTTGGTTTTATGTGGTACTGCTCAGTTTTGCCCCCTCTCTCTCTCTATCTTTCATAGAAGCACAAATCTATCCTCACCCTGTCTGCTACTCCCTGATTGGTTATCACAGTTGTCATGCGGATCGTGCGCACTAGCCGTTGATTCTGTGCGATCTAACGATGATCGTTGCACACGTCGTGCCCTTCACAGTACAACGCGAGATAGCACGGACGTCTCCCTCAGCGAGACTTCTACAAGAATGAACACAATGCCGTCCATGGAAAAAGTCATCGAGCAGTCATGTCATGTTTAATCAAGTCTGAAAAGCCTACTACTGCTACTAATATGCCACAACGCATGCGTCATCGAGTGCATGGTCGTCGATGGACAGCTGCAATTTATTGCCACTTGATTTTAATAAGACATATCCCATTTTTTATGCAGCGGCTCTCAATTGCCAATTTTAGGGCCGTGTCAAACTTCATACATAGAAATTGTGTGTGCGCCCTTTGCATGCGGCTCAATACAGAACTGCCATGCATGGCTCGGGAAAAAAACATGACGTACCGTGCACGTGTCGCGGTGCACGGTGCAGTCGACTGCACGGCGCGTTGCACGTTGGTGCAACGAAACGTGCCTTGCTTCTATCCACCTTAGCTATAGAGCCCCTCTCCACACACCCACTCCCACTCTCGCTCACTGTCCCCATGCAACCCTCTCCACTGTCCCACCAGCATCCGCAAACTCCCGAGAATACCCCGTCCGCGCCGACGATGGCCGAGGAGGATAAGGTGGCCACCGTCGCCTCCGTGGCTGCCGGCGAGGAGGCCCCCGTCTCCTCGCCGGTCCCCCTCGACACGTTGAAAGCAGCCGCTGTCCCTGTCCAGGACCCAGTGGAGGCATCGATGGCAGCCGCCGTTCCCGTCCAGGCCCCCGTCCCAGCTACCGACGGAGACGCCGAAGAGGAGCCCCCCGCCGACGAGGAGGCCCCCGCCGGTCACAAGCAGATAACGCACTTCTTGGGCACCTACGATCCAGATAAGTACATCGCTCCGCTGAACCCCTAAGACACCGGCATCGATGACCTATGGTCGGAGGTAACTTGGGTTTGCTCCCTTCCCCTGGTTCTTCTACCGTTTGTTAGAAATAATGGGCTAATCTATTTAAAATTTAGCTGGTATTGTCATGTTTAATATTCTGGAATTAATCATGGAAATTGTGCCTAATTATCCAACACCATTCCCATCGTTGGATGCTAGATCTTGGTTTATTAGGATTCACTTGTTCGCATTTCGATTGCTCGATCTTCTTACACCATCTACTCCCCCATTTTCCCTTTCTTCCAATAGGTTTCTGGCAGCGACGTCTACAGCGATGACGAGTCCATTCACACCAAGGCTCGTCAGGTGCTGAGGAGGCTGCGGGCCGGCAAGTACGACGGCTTCCTTAGGGACCCCTACAGCTTCCACTTCCGCAAGGGGGGCGTCTACTGCTTGACGAGTCGCGCCGCCGGCGGCACCGTCTTGAACACCTTACTGAAGCATGCAAAGGCCGTGGGCTCCGGCATCCACAAAAGCGGCAAGCCCGAGCCCGCGAATATCAACGCCTACATCGCTGAACACCGTGCTCTCTACATTCACCTCTGAAACCTTCAGCGGGTGGCCATCAAAGAGGTTCGCATGCCTCCAATCAGGCCCAAGGCCCCCAAGTCCAAGAAACTGGGCAGCAAGAAGTGGCGGAAGCACCAGAGGGATATGGCGGAGGCGCGGGCGCTTGCAGGATGTGCCTGCAGCTGCGGCGGCTGCCCCTACTACCCAGCAACTCCTTTCTAGCTATATCCTATTTCTAGCTGAATGCATCGAACCTTGTTAAGCAACCTACTTTCTATCGCTATATCCTATTTAGCTGCGCACAGCTATATCTACATTTGTTTTGTTTTCTAAATGAATGTATTCTGCCTGGTGTGGTTTGCTGCTCTAGATTTGCTACCTGTTCGGAGGCAAAAAGAGCTCCAAAAGGTAACGGAATATCAAAGTGAGAATCTTCTCTAGATTTGCTACCAATTTGGGCAAAATGAAACATATATGTTTAGAGAGAGAGGAAAAGGGCACTGTTTCAAACTGCCAGTTAAGAAGCTACCATCTTGACAAGCTACAAGACACATACATAAACATAACACAAAGAGGGTTAAATTTATTTTACTAGTATCACTTGATGCGCTAGACATCTTGGCAAGCTAACTGAGTTTCACAAAACAGAAACATAACACTGACAAGTAAAATTTAATTCACTCCTCATCAGACCACTTGGCGTGCTTGCCATCATTACAGGTACTCCACATCCGACGAACTGCTTTGTCCCAAATGGCATCTGACTTGGCTTTCCTATCTTCAGCGTCCTTCGGAACAATTAGCGGTGCATCACATGCCTGATTGTTGCCGCTAGAAGATGCCGCCTCTCTGTTTGTCGCTTCAGCTGCAGCCTCTCTTTCAGCTGCTTCTTCAGCTGCAAGCTCTCTTTCAGCTGCTTCTGCAGCCTCTCTGTCAGCTGCTTCAGATGCAGCCAATTTCTTTGCATATTCAACTTCAAACTCAGCTATTCGGCATTATCTACAAAGGTCTCCCCTAAGCTCGTCTTCCCTCTTGCAAATAGGGCAAAACACGAGGTAACGTTGAAAAAAATGGATCTTCTTGTACAGCTGGTAGGTCACGTAAGCATCTATGGCTGCATACTTCAGATTTATATCAGACAACGGCCACTGGTTCCAGAAATCGTGCCTATCCATAGAGAAATCTTCCTTCATTGTGACGTACGACTCATCAAGGATTCTAGTTGCGAGTGATGCCATTCCGTCCTTCTTCCTGCCCCCTAGGATCTTGACAAGATGCTAAATATCGATCCAGTTGTGCGCAGGAATTATAATTTCCTCTTGATACAATTTCGAAAAATCAGTTGTTGTGTCGACAGTGCAGAAAACAATTCCCTTTTTTCAAGAAACTGGCGCAGCGCCGGACATTTCCTGTCAGTCCTGAAAGTATGTAGTTTGTCACCACCAAAATTTGTAACTACAAATATTTTGTCAATGCCAGATCATCATCTCAATATAATTTTGAAAAGTTTAGTAAATGCAAGATCAAGACTCTCAACATTGTATTGTCATACTTTATTCGGTTTTGCTATTTCTCAGTCGACTGAACGAGTTGCACATTTCTTTTAACTACAGTTGCACTTTTCTTAGGTGATTGAGACTAAAGAAAATCTCAGTCGATTGAGACATAGGCAAACTCTAATTTATTTGGTCCTAAATAAAATCTAGTAGTTGCAAGATGAGCAAGTGGATAAAGAACAAGAGGAGAAAACCCTAAAAGCGCTTAGCTACAGAGAGCAGATCTACAAACCAGGAGAGGTGGTAGACGAGGACGTGTTTCCGCATGGCCAGTTGAACGACGGCGACTTCACTCCCTTCATATGGGTGCTCCGGGGTGTACTCGAGGTCCAATCCCACAAACTTGTCCTCGTCTATCCCAAGCCAACCCTCGTACATCCTCAGGACATGCACAACTGTCTCCTCCTTGTTGGTGTAGACAACGTCTATCTTCTTGTTGTCATGGGTAGTGAAGCTTGTCTCTAGCACTTGGTAGAAAGAGGGTCTTTGGTCCAGCACCCAAATTCCATCGGTCCCGATTCGTTTCCATAATCGGGACCATGCCACGAACCGGGACCAAAAACCCCGCGATAGTCAGTAGTCCAGGACAATTAATGTAAATTAATTCGGGGCAGAAATTAATTCGAGGTAGATATTGAATTGATCAGTATTTTTGAAAAAATCTTTCACAAATTAATCGAGACAAAGATCTAAATTGAGACATTTTATTATTCGACCACAAATTTTTCCATACAAATATGCGACTTTACAAATTTTCCTAGTCGACAACTCTTCCGCTGCCGCCGGCTTCCTCGTCGTCGTCGGACGAAATCTCCATGATTTCGGCATTGTTCAGGAGACGGATCTCCTCTGCGCGCCTAGCGGCATCGATGGTGGTGTAGATGGTCCGTCCATGGACGAACCAGAACATCTCCTGCCCTTCTTGGTTGCGGCGATCCGGGTGCACCAGGCACCCGTCCACGATACGGTTGCCAAGCTTGGCCTTCCGCTCCTTCTTGAACAGCCGGGGCCAGTACTCGCTGGCCGCCGCGTAACGGGGCAATGCCCTCATGCACGCGGGCAGCTGGCGGCGACGCTCCGCGATGACGCACTCCATCTCGTATCTGCAGGGGTTGAGGAGCAGAGCCTCCGACACACCCGCCTCGCTGATGCGAAATCTGGCGTGCGCGGTCGCGCGTGGCGGTGCAAGGATGCCATAGTATGCAAACATCGCCGCCTCATAGTGGTTGAGCGTGGGCAACTCCATGGCAGCACGGTGGAGATTGGAGAGGAAGGGGAGGCGAGACGACGACGCAGTGGAGAAGCGATGGCTAAAGGGGTGGGGTGGAGATGGACTGCAGAGAGGCCGAGGCGATGGCGAAAGCGAGCGTTGTGGCCTCATATTTATAGAGTGCATAGACCTTCCATGGCGGCAAGGAGAAGACGGGAAGAAGATAGTAGATGACAGAAAGAAGAAGAGTGGTTTCTGTGAGGCAGGGGAACGATGGAACAGTCAATGCGCTTTTATGGTAGGGGTTAATGATTGGGACGGAAGTCCAAGGAGAGACGCGTGGCGGTGGCCGTTCCAGCTTCTGAGTAAACAAAAAATAATTATAACGCTGATACATGGACCCTGTTTTGTCACATCAATACACTGGGTAGAGAGGGGTTGTCCTATCCACTGTGTCCACACTGCAAGCCTACGTGACAGCCACCCCGCCTAAGCGACATAACGGCGGGAACTCACAGGGGGGGCAACTTGACGCCCGTTAGCCTGATTTTTTGTATTGAAACATAAAGTTGAATTCGTGCCGAAAAAGACCCTCTGAGTATTTGGCACACCAACTGTAGTCATCCCAGCTGATTTCAGGGAACTTGGGTACCGTGTTGCCTGTACACCCCAACTTTCGGGCCGCAAAATGATATTCTCCAACAGTAAAGATTGAGCTAAACACTGAAACTTTTCAAGCTCGCTGTGATATCATGTCTGAATTTTGTCTTATGCCCAAAGATATTTATGAATCTTTGAATACTTAGGGGCTTACTGAAGGAGGAAAAGAAATATCTCTTGCTAATAATGCTACCATATTACCTCTTGGAATAGCTGAAGGAGTGTTTACAAAGATCCTTGGGAAAATGATTTCTACTGATTATCTTGTTATTGAATGTGCAGGAAAAGGACAAATTACACTTGGAAGGTCCCTATTAGAACTCCTTGGAGCAATAATAGATGTGGGAAAGGGGACCATGCACCTTTCTTCTCCACCAAACAATCATATTTTCCCCAAGGCTAAGAATAAAAGTAAGAGAGGTAAGGGCAAGAAATTTGGTTTTAATGCTTCTTCATTTGAGAACAATTGATTTTTTCTTGCTTCTTATGCCTAACTTAAAGGCGTTAAAGAAAAGTACTTATTGGGAGCTAACCCAAAAGTTTTAGATGAGTCTTGGAAGTTATTACCTCTGTAATAACCTCTTCCTATCCTTTTTATTTGCTTTTTGTGCCAAGAGTAACCTCTAATGAGAGAGAAGTAATGATTGGAAAAGTTGCTGTCCCGAAACAGATTTCTGTGCTTCACCATAAAAATTCGTGTAAAATCTCTGAACGTATTTTTGAGGCGTGAATTTTTGTCCTTCTGTCCCAGGTTGTTATCTAACTTTTGTTAGTTTAACACTTTTTGATTTGAGCAACATAAGGTCTTCGAAAAAATTCGTCTTTACCTGCTGGTCTGTTTTGACAGATTTCTGCCATTTTCTGCATTTGCTTCTTGTTGGTTCCTTCTTGAGTTCTTTTGGGGAATTTAGATTTTTGAGGGAAGTGCTAAAGTATATAGTGTTCTAATGGAAGTTTATTTGGTGTTAGAACTCATGAGACTTATTTATCTTGAGTGCACTAATGTTGCTAATAAAGATCGTGTGAAGTTTTGTATGAAGGAAAATTTTCAGGTGTATGGAAGGAATGAGTAATGAGATGAAGGATGGACTAAAGCTCAAGCTTGGGGATGCCACGCGTGTCACCCCAAGAAATATCCAAGAAGTACAAGCGTCAAAGCTTGGGGATGCCCAAGGCATCCCCTTCTTCATCAATAAAAATCATAGGTTTCTTCCAAACGCTTCATTTTTATTGTTTCATGCACAGTTGTGTTTTTCTTGGAGCGTCTTCTTTTTCGTTTTCGTTTTTTGTTTTTCGTTTGCTTTGTTTGCTTAGTTTTCTGAATAAATTGGTTGGACCCCCTCTTTCATACATTTGTTGGCAAATAGTTTGGTTTGGTTTGGAAAAGAGTAGGAAAGTTCATGCTTATGTGGTAAAAGAGCTTGTTTTTTACTGTGGCCTATGCTTTGTCATGCCATGCTTGATATTGTTTTGGCTTTATGCTTAGTATTCTTTGTTGTAGCATGACTTGTTATAAACAATTGAGATTTCTTAATGTGCCTTGGATGAATCATGCGTTGTTTTAGCATATTAAAGCATAGTATAGTGGTATTCTCCTTTGATGCTTTATTTGGGTTGACTTAGCGCATGCTCACACCATGTTATGACTATCTCAAGTCACCATAGCCTTTATGATCCTTTAGTTCTCAACTTGTATTATCACTTTATGCTTTGAACAATGATGTTTTGTCGCTCTGCATGATTATGGCCATTATTGCTCTCTTAGTTTGTCGCTCCCAGTCTTTTGCTAGCCTCCACAACCAAGTATGAGTTCCACTCATGCATCCAACTCCCTAAACCAAGTTATTCCAAAGAGTCCACCATACCTACCTACTAGCTTATGCTATTCCAAGTATTTTCATGATTATGTTTACCTTCCAAATTAAACTTGTTATGAGAAAACTAGTGATTAAAGCTCTCAAGAACTTGATGGCACACTTTACTTTACTTGCCCTTAATAAACTTGAACCATTGTGTCTTCTATGTTGTATATGCTTGCACTTATTTGTTGGGAATTAGCAGAACCATGCTTTCATGGGGAACACTTTCAACATTGCACTTGGTACTTGTACCTAGTTGATATCATGCTCTTTTGTATATGGATGTCGTCGGTGTGAAATGAAAGGGGAGCTTGTAAGTCCATGGAGTTATGTATATGTGCTAGAGAAATGCCTGGGCTGCTGGTCTAATCCATGCTGGCATGGTGGAAACCTGCAGCGTAACCATAATGAGCTGTCTATGAAGCATTCTTCTTATATAAAAAAGAGTCCTATATTGAGAAAAAAAGAGAAAAGAGAAAAAAAGAGATACTATGAAAAGAGGAAAGAGAGAAAAAGGCACCATATTCCCATGGTAAATAAGAAGAATGCTGAGATGCTCGTTGTCTGCTTGCCTTGTCATTTTGATATGGGGATTCTTCCGTATCATCGGGCAAGGGGTACCCCGTTGGCGGTTCTCTATGATACACATATACTTACAATGACAAGAACTTACCGGTGACTAAACTTGAGTAGCATGAGGAGCGGCCCTCATATACAAGGGACATGAGATTTCTGACTTATACTTCGTCAAGCATGTACACCATAGCTTGTTCACTTTAACCTTAATCACTTCAAGATGCTTATGATAGGGCAATGAGAGCTGAAAGCTATAAGTACCATAGTTTTTAGAAGCTCTTTATGAGACTTGAATCCCTACTTCCTTTTACAAAGGCCTATCTTCCACCATTATATTGAGTCTCCACCTTCTATCTTCATGCACCTACTTTGAGAGCATAGTGGCCATTCTTAGTTCTATGTGCATTGTCCCAAGACTAGTTGATTGATGCATACTTTGATATTGCTTGTTTTAAACTATTTGTATCTAGTCACTCTTTTGAACTTTGAAGGTGTCCTATGCATTTATGTTTTGCTACTCTATGAGGGACAAGCCGGATATTATTATGCTATGTTTTCTTTATGTGAAACAAACAAACATCTTGCAAAGCATTGTTATTCATGAATCTTTTGTTTGTGCCTTTTCATGTTGCATCATAGTTTCTTTGTCTTATTGCTAGAACTTTATCTTTCATGTTATGATTGAAGTACTATGATCCTAGCTTTGAATGTTTTCGAAATACTTTGATCAAGTCTTTGATGGTGCATGTCACCTCAAAAATTATTCTTTCTTTTTATCACTTACCTACTCGAGGACGAGCAGGAGTTAGGCTTGGCGATGTTGATACATTGCAAATGTATCTATAATTTTTGATGTTCCATGCTTGGTTTTATCCTTGTGTTTTGTTCCCACTTTGGAGTACTTTTCATATGATTTCTTGGACTAACCTATTAACAAGAGCCATAGTGCCAGCTGCCTGTTTTCTGCTGTTTTTGGTTCCAGGAAAGTCAGAAAATGAATATTCTTGGAATTGGACGGGACAAAAGCCAAAGTGCCTATTTTTCCGAAAGTCATCTAGTGCCAGAATACGAGACGGAGAGGGGCCAAGGGGCCACCACACCACCTGGCCCACGCGGCCTAGCCTGGCCTGTGCCAGGTGGTGGTGAGGCCAGCCCTGGCACCCCCTTGGCCTTCCCTTCCGATTATAAGATGCCCTCGGGACGAAAACCCTAGGGGCCCGATCAAAAATCCATGAAAGAGTGTGTAGCCGCCATCATCTCCATCCCTAAACCGGGAGGGATCTGAAGCTCTTCTCGGCACCCTGCCGGAGTGGGGAATTCACCCTGGAGGCCTTCTTCATCACCATGCAAGCCTCCGGTGTGATGCGTGAGTAGTTCATCCTTGGACTACGGATCCATGTAGTAGCTAGATGGCTGGTTCTCCTCCTTTGTGCTTTCATGTCTAGATCTTGTGAGCTCCGTTTATGATCAAGATCATCTATTTGTTATTATGCATGTTGTGTTTGTGGGGATCTGATGGATATTGAGATACTATTTCAGAATGATTATTGATTCTATCATGTCTTTGTTATTTGTGATCTTGCATGCTTTCCGTTGTTAGTAGCTATCTTGGCCAAGTAGATGCTAGCAACTCCAAGAGTTAGTATTTATGCTCGATAGTGGGTTCATGCCTCTGGTAATCTGGAGAAGTGACAGAAATCTCTAAGGTACTAGATGTGCTGTTGCTACTAGGGAGAAAACAACAATCCTTTGTTCATAGAACAATCGTATTGTTTACTTTACACACAGTTCGTAAAGCAATAATCTGTTGCTTGCAACTTAATACTAGAGGGGGTTCAGATGATAACCTAAAGGTGGATTATTAGTCATAGATGCAGTTGGATGGCGGTCTATGTATAATGTTGTAATGCCCAATCAAGTCTCAAAGGAGTCAAGATGATTAGTATATGCATGTATTGCTTTCTCGATGTTTGTCAATTGCCCCGCTGTAATTTATTCACCCAGCATGTTATCTATCTTAAGGAGAGCCACCTCTAGTGAACTATGGATCTCGGTCCTTTTCTTTATATACAATCTATAAACTATTTACTGCTTTGTGTTTACTTTCTGCAAACTTCTACTTCGTTCCATTCGATACGTTTAATCCTTTGTTTTCCGCAAAACACGGTGAGATTGACAACCTCATCGCAAGTTGGGGACAAAGTTCCGTGGTTGTGTTGTGCAGGTCTCCACGTTGCTACTAGCACCGGTAGTGCACCCTGCCAAAGCTCAGCTAGTAACACCTTTGGGGTGTTTCCTTGCTCCTACTGGTTCGATTAAACCTTGGTTTCATAACTGAGGGAAACTTGTTGCTGTGCTCATCATACCTTCCTCTTGGGGTTCCCAACGAGCTCTACATCAACCACGCACCAGCACTTTTCTAGGCGCCGTGCATTGAGCCATCATAGACCACGAACATCGACCAGCATCAAGAGCAATCGAGTTGAGGAACGTTGGCACGGATGAAGAAGGAGACCCTACTCCAATCCTCAACCTCGAAATGGTCCTCGTTGACCCCCATGAGGATACCCCCGAGTGCCCCTCGGCCGAGAGAGAGTGCCATGCATATCTCCTCCCTGGGTCTATGCTGCTCAGCTCGGCCTGGGAAAAAGAGGCTTTGATGGACTCCTGTAGACCCACAAAGTCAAATCTCTCTCGGGCAATGAAATCCTTAATGTGGACCTGGCGGCCCGGTTTGCTGAATCCTCGGATGTTGTAGAAACCTGCCCGCATCAGGCCCGAGTTCCTTTTCTCCGTCCATGACGGGATGCCAACAGACCTGACATGGAGCCCCTGGTATTGTCCTGAGGGGCGGTCTGAATCGGAACATCAACCAAGGTTGTCTGACCCTCCTCGCTGATACGTTGCTAACGTATCTATAATTTTTGATGTTCCATGCTTGTTTTATATCTACTTTCTTATGTTTTGTCCACACTTTGGAGTATTTCTATACACTTTCTTGGACTAACCTATTAACAAGATGCCACAGTGCCAGCTGCCTATTTTCTGCTGTTTTTGGTTCCAGGAAAGTTAGAAAATGAATATTCTCGGAATTGGACGAGACAAAAGCCAAAGTCAATATTTCACCGAGGGGGACACGGAGCCAGAAGATGAGACGGAGAAGGGCCAGAGGCCGGCCACACCACCTAGCCGCGCGGCCAGGCCTGGCCCGTGCCAGGGGGTGGTGTGGCCACCTAGGGCACCCCCTCGGTCTCCCCTTTCGCCTATAATATGCCTCCGATACAGAAACCCTAAGTGCCCGATCAAAATTCCACGAAAGAGTCTGTAGCCGCCGTCATCTCCATCCCTAGATCGGGAGGGATCTGAAGCTCTTCCCGGCACCCTGCTGGAGGGGAGAATTCACCCTGGAGGCCTTCTTCATCACCATGACTGCCTCCGGTGTGATGCGTGAATAGTTCATCCCTGGACTACGGGTCCATGTAGTAGCTAGATGGTTGGTTCTTCTCCTTTGTGCTACCATGTTTAGATCTTGTGATCTCCGTTCATGATCAAGATCATCTATTTGTAATCATACATGTTGTGTTTGCGGGGATCCGATGGATATTGAGATGCTATTTCAGATTCATTATTGATTCTATCATGTCTTTGTTATTTGTGATCTTGCATGCTCTCCGTTGTTAGTAGCTATCTTGGCCGAGTAGATGCTAGCAACTCCAAGAGGGAGTATTTATGCTCGATAGTGGGTTCATGCCTCTAGTAATCCGGGGAAGTGACAGAAATCTCTAAGGTACTAGATGTGTTGTTGCTACTAGGGAGAAAACAACAATCCTTTGTTCATAGAACAATCATATTATTTACTTTACACACAATGCTTAATGCAATTATCTGTTGCTTGCAACTTAATACTGGAGGGGGTTCGGATGATAACATCAAGGTGGATTATTAGTCATAGATGCAGTTGGATTACGGTCTATGTATAATGTTGTAATGCCCAATCAAATCTCATAGGAGTCAAGATGATTATTATATGCAAGTATGCTTTCTCGATGTTTGTCAATTTCCCCACTGTAATTTGTTCATCCAACATGTCATCTATCTTAAGGAGAATCACCACTAGTGAACTATGGACCGTGTTCCTTTCTTTTACTATCAATCTACAATCTACTATTTACTGTTTTCTATCTACTTTCTACAAGCAATTACTATCTTCCACACAATATGTTTAATCCTTTGTTTTCAGCAAAACCGGTGATATTTACAACCTCACTGTAAGTTGGGGGTAAAGTTCTGTGGTTGTGTTGTGCAGGATTCCAAGTTGGAAACAACACCTTGGAGGTGTTTCCTTGCTCCTACTGGTTCGATAACCTTGGTTTCATAACCGAGGGAAAACTTGTTGCTGTGCTCATCATACCTTCCTCTTGGGATTCCCCAACGAGCTTGAATATATTTTGAGCCATCACTCTCCCTCCGGGTTACCGTCCCCAGATGAACCCAGGTTGGTAGGGGTAGAGGGCTCCGTGCCCGCGGCGAGATGGAACTCTCGCTGAAAATCTGCTTGAGCAAGCAAAGCTTGGGCAGCCTCCTTCACTCTGATAAGCGAAAGGATCTCGGTCTCTGGCTTTTCTGAACACACAAAAGCGAGACCGGGATCATGTGCAATTATGGCCAAGTGCGTGTTGGACAAACTAGGAAGAACAACAAAATTAGAAAAAGACGTACCTGACTCGAGGTTCCTCTCCGCCGTGCGAGCCTGGGCGTGTTGTAGCACCGACGTGCTTGTCGCCGCCCCTGCCCCCGCGAGCTCTTGCGAGGCGGGCCCGTCGTGAGCACGACCGTCTTGGTGCGCCGTCCCCGCGAAACCGGTGCGTCCCCCTTGGTAGCGTCCTCGGCGGCCCCATAGCCGTTGTCGATGACCATCGAGCGGACCGAGACCTCCTCCAGCACCACCGTGCCCTCCTGAGGCGCCGGCACCAGCACCTTCCCCTGCTCGTCACCCATCTCAGCTTCCTGCATGGCCTTCTTCGCATGCCCTTCCAGGGGTGCCTCCACCTCCACCCCCTTCCCCTAAGGAGAGGAACGGGACCTCCAACTGGGTAGAAGGGGAGGGCCTAGGAGGGGAGAAGGACACGAGCGGGTTGGAAGCGCAGAGTGGCCTGCAAGTTCCCGCACCCGCCTGTGCCATCTCCAGGGTAGCCAAGGAGATCCGCCACCCCTGGAGGGACCCTGGTTTGATCCTACTGATCAAAGACCTAGCCACCCGAGCCGCCCGACCCGCGAGGAGCCGGCGATGCACTCCTGGCGCGCGGTGAGGAGTCCCACGCCGCAGTACCCCCGATGGCCGTGGACTGAACGGCGCCGCCCTGGGCACCCACGCACGGCGGAGAAGCTCCCTGCTGGCCCGCCGCACGCTGCTGGTCCTAGGCACCCAAGGCATGCCAGTCCTTCTCCGAGGGACTGAGGTCATCGAATCTCCTCATCGTCGTCATCCTTAGTGTGGGGAGGGAGGGAGGGGGGACTACGCTGCCACCATGAGCCACCACCCGCACCCCGATGTTGTAGCCCAGGTTCTAGACGAAGAGCTGAACAACCCCTCGGAGCTTGCTCGGGTTCCTACATGCCAGCAGCATGCGAACCGGTGGCCTGCCCCGGAGAGACTCCGCGTCCACCGCAATCGGACGTCCCAGCATCCTCATGCTCGTAATAAGGCGGTCGGTGCGACGGAGCGTTCTCAGCACCCTGGAGTGCCGCACCCAGACCTCCTCCAGCAACTCAGCCGGCGCCGGGTCAGCATCAGGGAGCCGTATGTTGGCCACCACACCGCTGAGCGGGAGGAAGAGCTTGCTGCTCCTTGCACTCATGCGCAGCATCTCCTTCGAGGGAAAGGTCACCACGAATTCCCCCTAGGGAAGGTAGGACCATCCAGTCCCACTCGGCCTCAACCAAGTGGTGGAGCTTCCTGTCCAGCTCGACCGCGGACAGGGGTTTGTCCAAGAAGACGATGAGAGCCTCGTTGGTCGCCTCCACGACCTCCTCGTTGTCGTCCTCAAAGTCTAGGGAGAAGAAACACTCCCCGGAGATGGCTTGCCCCAGGATGCGGAGCACCGGCTTAGACCACCGGTTCGAGCAGTCCGCAGAGTTGTGGCCCTCCTGACCGCAGACCACACAACGGGGCAGGGCCTTGCACGCAGCTCGGAAGTGCCCCGGCTGACCGCACTTGAAACACTCCACCTGGCCACTCGGCGGCGCCCTCACCCCCGAACCGTCGCCCCGGCTCCCCTGGCCGTGCATCGCCAGATCACGGCCCGACCTCGCATCCAACCCACGACCCTCACCGTGGTTGGCAGCCGGACCCCGCCCGCTGGCGGCCTCGACCTCGCGCGCTTGACACACAACCTCTCTCTTCTTCTCCTGCGCTGTCCACCAGGCAGGGGGAATGGGCGCGACGCCCCTGCTGCTCCCGGCCAGTGCCCCGCCCTGTAGACTCCTGCCGCCCGACGCCCCCTGAGCGTGGCGGCTATGTTCGGCCAGAGCCTGCTCAAGCAACCCCTACTCGTGGCCTGCCTGCAGCTCCCCAGACGGCGTACCTCCGCCACCCTGCGCGCCGAGGAAGACCGACCCGGCCGCGCCCGACGACGCCTTGCTCGCGGATGATGGGGGAGGCGCCGGCGTCCGCCCGCTAGACCCCGCGCGGTCCTCCAGGCGCCTCTTGTCGTGGTGGTCCATGACCTGAGCGAAGGAGAGGAGGAGTGGCAGCAACGGCGGATGGGGAATGGCACGCCGAGCTCTGGAACCGAAATGAGAAATTTCCTCCGCACGTGCCGGGAACCCTAGCGCTAAATCGGCAGCACCCCTGGGGAGCCAGATCCAACACGGAGGGCAGGAGTGGGCCAGTCCAACAAGCGGGAGAGGGACCTCGTCCTCCTCCGCCTAGGGCAGCTGCGTCAGCCTAGGCCCAGGCAGCGGCCCGGCCCAAAGCACCTCCCCACCAGGGGCCTCTGCCACCGCGTCCGCCTCCCCAAGCGCCGACACGGCCGTGGAGGTGACATTCGCCTCCCTGCCGGCGACCAGCCCCGCGCCGACTCCCGAGCACCCCGGGGCCCCAGAGTTCACGTCGCGGGGCGACTCCTCCGTCGCCGCCACCGCCCACAAACTCCTGCGCGCCAGGTGTCGTTCTGCCACCGGCCACCGCGCCGAGGTCGCCCCCGACACCGGGAACCGGGAGCCCCGGCCCCCCGGAGCAAATGCCGAGCGGCGCCACAAGGCGGAGGCACCACCCCGCCAGAGCGCGTCCGCAACAAAATCACCTAGGGTCACCCTCGACCCCGGCACGCCCGCCTCAGGCACCCTAGGAGACTCGGCCTCGTCGTCGCTGGCGGAGCCGGCCTCCGCGTCGTCGACGAGCTCTTGCTCAAGAATCCAGAACCGCCCCCCCAGGCGGCCCAGTCCTGGCAACGGCCGCGAGCACAGCTCCCGGGAGCTCACCGACGGCGGGGGCATTTTGAATATCGCCCATTGGTAAATTAATCTCGTCGGAGTTTCTAATTGTGCGTTCCCATTGCCAGATAGTCTCTGGAGGAGTTCTAGTCTTAACATTCAACAAGTCTTGTACAATTTGGAGTCATTATAGTATAGGGGAAGGGGTGGTACTGGCTGCTCACCCGCAAACAAATGAAGTTGTGTTAGCTTCATAGGATCGAGCTATTCTGGAAACTACCATCCTCGAAGTCTATCCTAAAATATGAGCTTCTTGTTCTTAACAACTGGATCAACCTATTCAGAAACATTGTCATGAAATATTTTGTCTACTATACGCGACCTTCATGATAATATAGTTGTACGGACATCCTCGCTAACTTTTAGATACCCTTAACTCAAGGATGGCCCCCAAGGGGACCAGGGATGTAGTCACGGGCCTGTGACCAAAACCCCATATATTTATTGTAAAAAAAAGTTTCTAAGGTAAATAATGATCAGCCCACATAGGTCATTGTCCACTCCTCGGCTTGCTAGATATGGATTCACCCCTTTCTCTTCTCTTCTTGTTTCCAATTCAACAACGTCGCCGCCACCTCTCCTCTCTTCGTCGTTGCCGACCGCTTCGCTCCCGCGTGGGCGCTCGTTCGCCGAGGTCCTACGCTCTCCAGCGCCGATGGCCGGGAACCAGCCGCGGGGACAGCAGCCGACGGTGGCGCAGCCACCTCGGGGTCCTTCTCCAATGCCCCGGGGTGTGGCTCCCTTCGTGGTTCCTCCTGTGGGTGGACCGACGGCCGCCTTCGCCGCTCCGCCTCCCGGTGGTCCGCCGCCGGCTCCAATGCCTGTGGCGTCTAGTCCGTCTCTGCAGTTCCGCCGGGGTTCCCGCCGGGGATGGTTTTTCGCCCCCCCGCACCGTACTTCGCTGCTGGACACGCTATGCAACATCAGCCGCTGCAAGCCCCGTACCGCGGCCCTCCGTCACATTACCTTGGTGCGGCGGGAGGGAGTGTGGGGGGTGGTGTGCCGCCTTTGGGGGCACATGGTGGTGCTCCGCTGTTTGTGGCTGGTGCTACTTCTTACGTTCCTGCTGTGCCTAAGAGAAAGAAGAAGAAACATGCTCAAGGTCAGCCGCAGCCGGCGGGGGCTCCTGGGGCATTCGTGCATCCGTAATACCAGCCTCTTCAGCCTCAGGTGCAGGGACAGCAGCAGTTCGGGTTTCCTCATCTGTCCTTTACCCTGCCTCAGTATCCCGTTGAGTAGGGTGGGGTGCAGGGCATGCAGCTGAGTGTGGACGCAAATGTCCCGGCCGGGTCGCAAGGGGCGCTGGCGCCTGGGAACGTGTCTAAGAAGAATAAGAAAGCTGTTAGGTGTTGGAAGTGTGCTTTGGATTCTCATGCGTCAAAGGATTGTAAGGCAAGAAATTATTGTTACATTTGTGATGTGTCGTCCCACCCTACTCTCAGGTGCCCGGTTCTGAAGCAACCCCGTCGCACAACTTACATGGTCGGGGTGGGACATGATAAGACACTTTTTGCGCAGATTCCTGATAGTGTGGTACGCCCTAACCTGGGGACCAGTAAGACCCCTATTGCGCTGGTTCATGTTTCGGGGGAGCCAGTTACTGCTGATGTGGTGCAACAACAGATCGCTAGGAGATGCCAGGTAAAATCCCAGTGGAAGTGGGAGGCTCTTAAGCATGGGAACAATGATTTTCTTGTCAGTTTTCCTACCTTCGAGGACCTTGACAGGGTGGATGGTAGTCAGTTTTCTATGCCTCTTGGAAAGACCCAGCTGACGGTCTCTGCTTACATGATTCAGGAGGTGCCTCATAAGTGTGAATTGCATTAGGTTTGGTTACATGTTGAGGGGGTACCTCATTCGCTGCGGACTTTTCTGGGCTTGTGGGCGGTCGGATCCCTTCTGGGTAGCCCTATAGATGTGGATTTGCTGTGTCTTAGGCGGAGAGGCCTTGTTCGTATCTTGGTTGGGATGTTTGATATCTCTGTTTTTCATAAGAAGGCTGCACTGGGATCTTATCTTACTTCTGATGCTATGGTGCTGCTGAAGGGTTATGAGCTACGCTTTCGTATTGAGCCTGCTGGTTTTGTGCCGGAGCCTGACTTCTCGCCGTTTCTTTGGAGGAATGGCCCTGATGGTTCTGGGGATGATGGTGCTGGGCCGAGTGGAGATGATGTGATGGATACTTCTGAGGCGGCTCCTGCACCACCTGCGGGTGGGACTTCGGCTATGCAGCCTTCTGGACAGGGTGCTTCTGCTCCGGCCTCTTCATGTCAGTCTGTTGTTTAGGTGTATGCTGTCACCCCTTTCAACTCCTCTCCGGCTATGCCGCGTGGAAAGGAGTTGCTGGATGCCCTCCCACTTGATTCACCTCTTCGTGGGGTTTCGCCCACGGGGGCAGGACTGAGGGTCACTCACTCTCAGCTTCAGGAGGCATTGTACTTGGCTCGTCCCTATAGGGAGTCTCCGTCTCCTGCCAGATCTCATCCAAATGTGCTCGGTAGAACTATTCCGCGCGGGGACATGGACTTGCCCTCGGGAGCTTCCCCGAAGACCACTGCGGGGCCGGCTGTGGACGTGGTGGGACGGGATGATCGGTCGTTTCAGCAGGGGACATTTGTTGCTACGTGCGAGGATGAGATGGTGGCCCAGGTGGGGCTGCTGCATGGCGCGGGGTTGGCCCAGGAGGGGCTGACGACCCGCGCCCCCCAGGCTCCGACGACGCGACTTGGTGGGGGAGCCCTGGCCCAGGAGGGGTCGGGGACTCCTCCGCTGGACTTCGACCAGGTGGACCAGGTGGGCGAGGGCGCCCAGATCCCGCTGGGGCTGCGGCGTGGTGCACTGACCCAGGAGGGGTTGGGGTTTGGCCATGGCATCCTGACCCAGGAGGAGTCGGGCTCGCCTAGGGCCGACGCGGCTGCACCGGGTCACAAGGGGACGATGGACGGGACCCTAGCGAGACACAGTCTTCGACATGGCACCGATGCTCTCAGTGCTTCCGCTACGGATGAGGATTCACTGGGAAAGGCTATTAGGAGGAAGGCGGAAATGAACCTTGATCCTCAGGGTACTAAGAGTTCTTTGAAGTCATTCCTTTCTTTCTCTAATCCTATTATTGTTGATAAGCTTTCCAATGTTGGTATTAAGATGGGTAGTTCTGTAGCGGAAGTTAATATTTCTAGTTCTATTCTGAGACATATGGAGGTTGACCGTTTAACGGTTACTCCTAAAGTTTCATTGTTACCTGACTATTTACCAACTAAGGAGGAGGAGTTGCATGCCACAGTAGATGGTCAACTCCTTTCCCACTTAGTCGGTGAAGTGTCGGATGTGGGCTTTGATGAGATGAGGCTTGATGCTTTGTATGAGCTTAAAGCCTCAAGTCGGAAATCAAAGAGCCAGAAGTTTCGGAAGAGACCTCGTGTATCCAAACAACCTATTGTTTCTCAATGAATGGCATGTTTTCAAATAGCAGAGGTCTTCGTGACTTGGCTAAGCATTTGTATTTTGCCGATTGTATGAGAGAACATCGTTTGGATTTTCTGGGTATTTCTGAGACGGGTAGACGAGACTATTCACAAGCTCTACTCAACCGCCTTTCTGGTGGAGTGGACTTTACGTGGGTATCTCGTCCACCACGTGGTTGTTTCGGGGGAATTCTGTTAGGCGTACAAGATGAAACCATGGAAGTTTTAGCTAGTTCGGTTGGAGATTTTTTTATTAAACTCTATGTCCGCAACAAGGCTGATAATTTCACATGGTCTCTAGTCGCCGTATATGGAGATGCCCATGAAGTTTTTAAAGCTGATTTTTTGCGTGAGTTGGTAAATCTTGCAAAGTACAATCCGTACCCTATTCTTATAGGTGGGGATTTTAATTTTATGACATACCCTCATGAGAAAAGTCAGAGCAGATTTGATGGTCATTGGCCCTTCATGTTTAATGCTATCATAGACAATTTGAACCTGCGAGAGGTTACAATGTTACGAAGACAATTTACTTGGGCAAATAGTCTTCCGGAGCCGACATACGAAAAACTAGATAGGGTACTTATGGATACCGAATGGGAAGAGAAGTATCCCATGGTAACCGTAAGGGCTCTTGAACGTATTGAGCCTTTGTCAGATCATGCCCCTCTTCTTTTAACTGTTGGGTTGCCGCCACGACATACCAGGCACGAGTTCAAATTTGAACTAGGCTGGTTGATTCGTGACGGGTTCTCTGAGTTGGTTAAGGCAATTTGGATAAAACCAGTCGGTGGTCATACACCTATTCAACGATGGAATAACAAAATACGTGCTCTACGTAATTTCCTTCGTGGATGGGCTCGACATACTGCTGGCATCCTGAAAAAGGAGAAAATTCGCCTTTCCTCTATTATTGATGACCTTGAAGCCTCTGCGAAAGTTAGACCATTATCTGCACAGGAGATTGAGCTCAAAAGCCAATCAAATGCGGAGATGGCCAGACTCTTGCGTGAGGAGGAACTCAAGTGGTATCAACGCTCCAAAGCAAAATTTATTTTGGAGGGAGATGCGAATACAAGATATTTTCATGCTATTGCCAATGGCAAGCATAAGAAAAAATGTATTCATTCTCACAACCAGGATGAAGGTATCATTGAGGGCCAGGAACATCTCAAGTCCTACATTACTAGTTATTACAAATCCTTGTTTGGGACATCACCAGAGACTTCCTTCACTCTGGATGAGGCTCAAACTGCGGACATTCCGCAGGTTTCTGTCGAGGAAAATAGCTTTCTGACCGCCCCTTATTCGGAGGAAGAGGTTAAGAAAGCAGTTTTCCAGATGGAACATAACAAGGCACCAGGTCCTGATGGTTTCCCAGCAGAATTTTACCAACATTTCTGGGAAATAATTAAAATGGACTTGATGGAATTATTTATTTTTTGCATGATGGGCAATTTGATATTTTTAGACTAAACTTTGGCAATATAATTCTACTGCCTAAGGTTACTAATGCAGAGCATATACAACAGTATCGACCTATCTGCCTTCTTAACGTTAGCTTTAAGATTTTCACAAAAGCTGCCACTTTTAGACTAAATTCAGTTGCCGATCATGTTGTCCAGCCTTCTCAAACTGCTTTCGTGCAAGTACGAAACATCTTGGATGGTGTGGTAATCCTTCACGAAATAATCCATGAGCTACACCCCAAAAAACTAAATGGGGTACTGTTTAAGATTGATTTTGAGAAGGCCTATGACAAAGTTAATTGGTCTTTCCTTCACCAAACACTCAGAATGAAAGGTTTTTCAAATGAGTGGTGCACTCATACAATCCTTTCTGTCTGGTGGTAGCGTTGCCATAAAAGCCAATGACGATACGGGCAATTACTTTCAGACTAAGAAGGGTTTGAGGCAAGGGGATCCACAAAGTAATTTTTAGATTAGATTCCGTCTAAGCAAAGAACATGGGTACAGCCAGGGTGCTTGGTCTACCTTTGCGAAGACCTCGATGTCGTCGCCGATCTTGACGAGCTCCATCTTCTTGTCGAACCTGAAGACGTGGACGCGCGTGCCCGTGCTGCCGGCGTCGAAGATCACAGCGTACTTCCCTGACACCGCCGAGCCCGCAGGCTCGGGCTCCTGATCGACAGCGACACCAGCCTTCCGGCCAAGGGCCGCGCTGGTGTACGATGAGACCAGGAGGAGGAGCACGAGTGTCTCGATGCCGACGGAGTGAGCCATCGCGGTGCTGGAAACGGAAGCCAGATTGCTCGAGCCGACTCGATCGTGTAGGTTTTTAAAGGGTCTCGGACAGAGCGGTATTTTTCATGAGATCCCCAGGGTGTGATTCTACTGCAGCCAAGTCCCTAATCGAATTCTCGTCATACACACAACCCATCCAGGCACGATTAGCCTGCGACTTCATTCCCCTTCGTCAAACCCCAGGGCCAAGCAACCGTTGCCGCCTCCGTCTCCACTGAATTTGCCACTTCCAAGCCTATCATGGGTCTCCCCGGTCAATTCCCTCCACCTGTACTTCGGGACCGAGATACAGGTCGTCCTCAATGAGGGAGATGACAGATTGACAGGCCACCTGAGGCGCCCAACGGCGGCGACACGGCCGTCGCAACACTAGCTAGGCGATGGGAATAATACAACGCGAGCCTTGTGAAAAGATCTAGATGGGGATGTTTGGTCTAATTTTTTTTTGGTGGGGATGTTTTCTCATATACCAAGATGTGCCTATATGTGGTTGCGCTTGCGCCGGGCTTGCTATTTTGGAGTATTACTGTTTTAGGGTAGCATTGCATAGCTTATGATTTGCTCATGCAATAATTGGCGTACGGTCCTGGCCAGCTCCACTCGCGCTCCACACAATTTTCCCCCACATGCATAAAACGTTGCCTATTCTAGCGCCAATCGCACTCTCCACAATTGGTCTACTACTCAAAAGTTAGGGCAAAGGAGACACGTGCGTCGTGCATCTGTCTCCTCGGAAAGCGCATGTCCCACCATCACCACAACACACATTCTTATCTTTTCTTGGTTTTACTCAAAAGTGAGGGCAAAGGAGTACAAGGAAGAGGTTTTTTACCGCACATTTTACTGTATATACAGTCTCCTGATGAGATCACTTTTTAGAAAGAGGATAATCCTAGCCTCTGCATTGATTGATGCGCAAAAATATAACATTTATTATTCAAAGCCATACAAAGCGAGGCATTGCAAGTTGATCAAAAAGAAGAAAAAACCCAATGTCGTACATCTCATGATTGTAACTCCAGCATGCTACCAATAACCCTAGGCTAATAGTGAAGAAGGGATCGCGACACATGCTTATGATGATGAGTCAAACCGTAAATTGATCTTGGGATTTTCATCCCCACATCCGAGCTTTGTGCCACCACCTTCAACAAGAGCATGATGCAGACGCAGTCGACATTGTGTGATTAGGAATCTTTTATTTCCACGGAAGTATGCATACGCATCGGTAAAGCCGCCTTTACTACCAGGTAATGATAACTCACCACACGGGTATGATTGGGGGAGAAATTGGAAATAGAGATGTTCTATCCCGTCTCGTTTGTGTTCCCTGTTGCTCTAGTTTGATCTAATAACAACAGGGATGTATTGATGCCTCTAAGGACCGAGAAAGAGTGAAATCAAGAAAATCAAGTCTCTCAAATTAATATATATATTTAACCGGATCCGCTCCAGATGATGTCTCCTAGATGGACTTCAACTTGAAAGTGCTGAACAAGAACCGTATAGAACTTAAGGAGACAAAGTTAGCACAGGAGATCAATCCACTCAGCTCACGAATCGACCAACGCTCATTAAGGATGTTTGTCAGGGGCTTGTCGATCATATATGGGATGACCATGTGTCATATTGATTTACGAGTGGGAACCCCGTCCTTCCCACGATTTACAAAGGACAAAAGTCACATTTGAAAGCTTTGTCGGCCTAAAGGAAGAACCCGACCAAGATCCCATGAGGAGTAGAAGACCAACATCGAGGAAGTGTAAAAGTAGAACCAATCAAGACAAGGAGCCCAAGGGGACAAGGACCTACCTGTATCAGAAGGGATACAAAAAATGAAGGCTACAAAAGGGGATATAAATGACGAGAGAGGGGTGAAATCCTAGAGGACCAGAAGACATAAACTATTGAAGAACAACACATATAGAATTATCCTAGTCTAGTCTAAATCAATATCAAACTTGTAGAGTCTTGTTATGAAATTGGCCTAGCGTGACCCCCTTTGTAAACCTTGTGCTTGTTTCCATGATATCAACTATCACATCCCAAAATTTTCCAAATTATGGAATGTTGAATTAATAAAATAAATTTATTGAAGTGCATGTATTTGTTGAAAATTCTCAAGGAAAAGAAACCTTTGTTAACTTGATTTGAAATTCTCTTAAACTTGATTCAAACATTATATGAGAGTGGATAAACATAACTATCCAACTTGTTTGTATTTTACTTAAAACAAAATTTCAAAATATTAATCCAACCATACTTGAATTATTCAAGAGAGGACAAAAGTCAAGACAAGGATCCCAAGGCGACAAGGACCTACCTGTATCAGAAGGGATACAAAAAATAAAGGCTACAAAAGGGGATATAAATGAAGAGACAAGCGTGAAATCCTAGATGACCAGAAGACATAAACTATTGAAGAACAACACATATAGAATTATCCTAGTCTAAAGGGAATAAAATGACTTTCCCAGTTATGGTGGAGAATATTTAAATAGATTTCATTTGACTCTTAAAGACTCCATTTTGATATATGGATTTATAAAGTACTTTTCCATTTGATTTGAATGAGAGAAGATAACATGACTTCTTCATTATATTTTCATGGATGTTCTGTGTTCTATAAATGAACATATTGAGTTGGGTGATTTCTTGGATTTCTTATTTTAATTTGAGGCATTATAAAACCTCATTATCTTTTGATAGTGCCAAAGATTCCCCATTAGGAAAAAAGGCATGAAATGGTTATGTTTGGGTGAGTATTTATACAAAACTCATAAAATCATGTGGCACGCACGGCACTCATAAAGCATTCCTTCCATGAATCATCATGGAATTATTACATTTAAAATCTCTGAAGTTAACTAAACTAGAAACCATAAAAAAGAACCCTAGAACCTAAGAGGAAAATTTCCACTTTAAGTACAATATGAGACTATGTGTATATTCCATATTCGAATTGAGCAAATGTATTCCTGAATGGTATATATTTGACAGAGATTAAATTCTCAAATCATAGAATGTCATTTGAACCCTTTTGGAGTTCAAATTCAAAAGATATGAACTATTTTTCAATAAGTATTAACAAATTGCAATGATATCTGTATGGGCCAAAGTGAACAAATTTAATTGAATTTTTGAGTTGGACAGGAAATAGGTTCTATTATCTCCCAAATTCTTATTTTTAATTCAAAAAATATTATAAATTGGTTTGAGCCAATTTAGAGTTCAAGATCAAAAGTTAGAAAAGAAATCAGAAAAATCAAATTGGAAAAAGAAAACCGGCTAGAACCGGAGTGTGTACTGACCGAAGTGGCCCACGGTAGGTTATAACTCGAAGGGGTACGCGGCCATCTAGACCATCCATGTTATGAAGATCTAACGACCCTCATCCCTCCCCCATCCCACTGACCATCAGGTGGGCCCCGCCTATCAGCTCAACCGGGTCATCTTCAACCTCCCGCCAAAAATCCGACCCGCAGACTTTGCAGCCGATTTGGTCCCTCTTGATTGACATCAATGGATTGCCCCATTTTCGTCCCCGCCTTGCCTATTTATGCCCCTCAATATCCTCTCCATTACCCCTTTGTTACTTCATCAAGTTGCCGCCAAGCTATCGCTAATCTTCATACCGGATTTCTGCTAGTGCCACCGCATTTTCGAGATGATTCCGACAACCATGAAGGTTATCGCCGCCCCTTTCTCAGTCCATTCTTCCTAACTCCCAGTAATGCATAAATGGAACCCCTCGGTTTGTCCAAGGAGGCATGGAATCTTCGTCCAAGACCACTCCCTAAGCACACCAAAGCATGTAGCTCCTCTGGCCGCCTCTAGACCCTGCTCCCAGAAGCAATCGACGACATAAACTATGATGGTTGCAAGTGAACAAATCAATTATAGCTAGTTTTGAAATAAGAGTATCATATCCACATAGAGCTATTTGGTTAAGGTCTTTATGCCCCTCGTCAGTTTTCACCAAAGGATACTTGTAAGCTGCCTTTGACCTCAAGTAAAGGGTGTTTAAAGGTTTTTAGTTGTGTGTAGAAAAGTAATTAAAACAAGTAAAAGAAAACAAGTAACAATGTTGTGTGAAAACGTGGTTGGACTCAATATGGTTAAAACGTTCTCAGGGATGTAGGATACACCGCTAGCATGATATTATTATTAATTAAGATAACATACTTCTTATGCCATGATATGTATGGAGAGAGCTCCATAATAAGATGTTCACTACAAGGCTCGTAGGAAGCCACTTTGTTGAGCCAAGAGTGAGGTCACCTCTAAATAACCATTGCGATGTCTAAGAGCAATCACCCATACAAACCACCGCAATTAAGGGTTTCCCCGTGGATATCGTAATTAGCTTAGGGAGTCCCTCTTTATCCTCCTTTGACCATGTAGGTTGTAAGCCAGCGCCAATTTGTCACAAAGCTATTCCGGGCATGCTCCCAAACACGTCCAAAGGATTTCTCCCTCCCTTTAGTCCCGAGAGAAAATGATATGTGGCCGACTACACATACCATCTAAAGAGGGAGATCAAACACAAATCATAAATCTATCATAGACCGGGTAGTCATACGGACACAAGAATATATCATCTTTATTGCAAGTTCATAATAGTGCTAGGGTTTCGTCATCTCTCCAAGAACAAAGGAACTACTCACACATGGAAACAATCAATGACATTATCATAATCAAATGGATGGATAAAAGTACATGGATAAATCTAGTGCAAACCACAATCGAATCTAAAATTACAACAAGATCTAATATATGAGAGATGGGGGTGATGATGGTGATGAGGATGCAGCGGTTGATGATGAAGGGGATGATGCGATGTCCTCCTTTGATCCGTGAAGCAGCGGGGATTTTCCCTCCGCCAAGTTCCTCCTTCAGATCCCTTTCAGATGTGGTTTTTCATGGTTTCTGGTGGCTATGAATGTTGGATCTCTCTGTCGTCTTTGCCAGGAGAGAATATTTGACAAGGCGGACGCGATTCCACGTGGTATGGGCGGACGGTACCGCTGGTCGTTATCACGGCTAATGCTTTCCTCTCGCTTAGTATTCTCCTAGGTCTGAAGGTAAATCAATAAAATGACTTTTATCACTTAAAATATCATATTATAACATAATATGGCAGTTCCAATTGATATGTTCATAATAGACTTACTAGTTTGGTATTCTGTTGAAACAAAGGCAAAAAGGTGTGTGCAAACAAAGTGAAATACCAAAATCCCTATTCTATTTGTGCAAAAACAAAAGGTAAATATGCTTTAATTGTGGACTCATCAACTCCTCCAAGCTAGACTCTTGCTGGTCCCCGAGTAAGATGGTGGATTATGGAAAAGGTCATCATGTTCCTGAGGCACGAGTCATTACAATAAATGAGGCAGAAATTGAAATAGGCATACAATATCAGATGTAAAGTTACTTCGGGGGTATTATCATACCCTTACACATCACATGACTTAGAGGCTTCCACGCCCTTTTTTAGTATTAATGAAGTTATAAGAAGCTTTCAGTGATTCAACATATCATATAATCATAAAGTTAGACTGATTGAGCACTTGATTTCAGTAATGACGGTTTATGATCATTCATTTTCTTATATCTTTGTTTTTCTTGAGCTTCTTTTGATAGCTGTGCTTTTATTTCTCATCTCTTCTATTTTCTGTTTCTCTCTTTTTTCCTTTCTTTCTCTCTTTTTTTAGTAAAGCCACTTGATCATGCTCACTACCTTTATGGCTTTTTAGAACTCGTGACTATAATATGCTACAAAAATTCTTCTTCTCATAATTTAACCAATAATCTTGTTGGTGTGGAAGTCCCTAAAAATCATGACAGCTGTACAAGTATCATAACACCCAACCTAGTTCAATCATCTAATATAATAACCATGAATCAAAACATAATTTCAAATATCATAAAGTCTCAAAACTCAACAGACATAAATCTTCTCTTGAACAAAAAGGAGTTCGAAGTTGATGCAACTAATGCAAATTTTATAATTAAAACCTAACAACCTGCGGGGAAATAAACATACTAAAACTGTAAGACAGATTACAAGATTCTCACAGATCCCCCAAGCTTGGAATCAAGTCGGGTGGATCCAATAATCCCTTGTGATTATTCGATACCGTGGAATCCTTCATGGCGAGGTAGTTTTGTTGGAGACCACTTCACGAAGCTTCTTGTTTGTCTCTTCTAGGGTAGATATGCGACGAAGACATTTCTGTAGATCCTTATGCAAGAGGAACATCCCATCAGCAACCTTTCTCATCAGGTCATTGAGTTCCTTCTTGCCTTCAAGATCCAAGAGACGCTTGCGCACAATCTCCCGATGGAGGAGCTCTTCTTTCTGGTACTTTTCTATCTTGTGAAGATGATGTTCAGTGTTTGGAACGTGCGCGCTGACATGCACTTCCATAAGGTTGAACCCCAAATCATCTTGTGGATTCATACTCATGCGCGCATTCACGGTGATCTTCTTTATTGTTGAAGTATGCACCATAGTCTCCTGATAAGTTTCTGCATCGGGATGGTTAGTTTTCTTACGCTTTGGTGATGAGTAGTTGAAGGCAATGAACTTGAGTGACTCCGTGCACCCCTTCCCATGAGGTTTCTTGGCTTCTTCCTTGTCATCAAGCTTCACCATATCCAAGTAATTCGGTTGCTTCCATCCCCTCTTTGTTTCCTCCATGAAGGTCTCGAAGTCCTCCTCATCATCAGAGTCGTAGGCGTACCGCTTGTTTTTCGGGCTAAGGCCTTGAGCTTCATGGTCATCAGCTTCATTGGAGGAGGTCTAGAAACTATCACACGAAGGAGTCATCGGGTTTAGAAGCTTGCCTTTGTCTTGAACTGGGTAGCGCATCAAGTAGATTGGTTCTATCGATATAAGAGAGAAGAAGACCTCTAGGGAGTCCTATTAAGGGTCAGAAGCAGGAAAAAATTCATACCGGAAGAAAAAGGGTTGGTCAAGAAAATAATACCAACAAATATGGAAATAAATAAGTGCAAAACAAAGAAATCGCGATCGTAACGACCACTTGGTATGGGAAGACGCCCGTATGGCACGCCCGTACCAGGTCATTTTCAAAAATTCGACGGGAATAAGTCGGTAAATAGCCAACCGACAAAGTGGTACAGGCGGGCTCCGCCCATACTGCCTGTCCGTACTAGCTTTTATAGATTTGGACCCTTTATTATTATTAGAATATACCAAAATAATAAATTAGAATGAATGGGGAACACAACATCGGTAACGACCACCCGTACGGCCGGACAAGGCCATAATCATGGTCTATCGATATGTGAAAAAATGCGTCGAGTTTACTGCCGCCTTAACGAGCAGTGGTATAGGCGGATCTGGCCATACAGACCACCCGTACCAACCTCGCAAGACCAGAAGTGAACTTAGAAAAACGAAAGTAATACAAATATGCAAAAGGGAATAGTAGAAAACCATCCAGAACAAAGATGTTTTAAAGATTTCAAATGTCTTGCTCATCGAGAGGGAATGAGTTTATTTGGGTACCTTCTCCTTCTTTTAATTTTTGGTTCAACTTTTTCTTTTTCCCTTTAAACAAGGTTGGTTGTAGAAATTTTCCAAAGCCATTGCAAAGAGAAATCGAAAATTTCCTTTTAGTAATTGTAGTTTCCGAGGATATGCAGATGGATGACACTACCTTAGGTAGATCAACCTCCTCAGTGTCCATGGATGCCTCCTCCTGCTCTTCTTTCCTTTGGAGGATCTGCAAATCAAATTCTTGAAAAAGTAGTGTCCAACGGATTATTCTTGGCTTAACGTCAGTCCTTTCAAGAATCTATTTTAAGCTAACACGATCAATATGCACTCTTACTTTGGAGTCAATAATATAAGATCTAAACTTGTCACAAGAGAAAACCACATCGAAAATTTTGTTTTCTGCCATAGGGAATTCTTTTGGGCCTTGTTTAGGGTGCGACTAGCATGATGAATGATATTAAGATCATCACCATCATACTGGAAAACAGTTGCTCCCACAGATTCATGGCTAGCCTCACAAAATAGATCAAAAGGTTCCTTCCAATTAGGTGGTTTTATAATGGGAGCTTCAAGAAGGGGTTGTTTTAATATGTTAAAAGCAACGAGACACTTTTCATCAAAATTAAAAACAACATCCTTTTGAAGAAGGTTAGTTAAAGGTCTAGTGGTTTTTGAAAAGTTCTTAATGAACTTTCTATAAATCCAGCATGGCCTAAGAAACTCCTTATACCTTTTATATCTCGAGGAGGTGGAAGCCTTTCTATTGCTTTAATCTTTGCTTTATCAATTTCTATACTCTTACTTGAGATTTTGATCAAGAACTATTACATCTCGAGGAGGTGGAAGCCTTTCTATTGCTTTAATCTTTGCTTTATCAATTTCTATACTATTACCTTCTTGAACCATAAAATGACATTTCCCCGGTTCAATACTAAGTTAGTGTCTTCACATCTCTGCAAAAATTTATGAAGGTTATGGAGACAATGATTCAAGTAAGTTCCATAAATGGAGAAGTCATCCATGAATACTTTTATAATACTTTCAACATAATCACAAATATAGCAGTCATACACCTTTGAAAGGTGGCAGGAGCATTACAAAGACCAAAAGTCATCCGGTGATAGGCGTATAAACCGTAAGGACGGATGAATGTAGTTTTAAGTTAGTCATTGGGGTGAACAACAATTTGAGAAAAAACGGAATAACCATCTAAGTAGCAAAAATGAGAGTGCATAGCTATCCTTTCTAAAGTTTGATCAATAAACGACAAAGGATAATGATCCTTTCTAATTTCCTTGTTAAGTTTTCTATAGTCAATGCATATCCTATAGCCAACAACGGTTCTAGTAGGTATCATCTCATCATGTTCATTTTCAACAATAGTAAATCCACCTTTCTTAGGAACACAATGAATATGACTTAACCATTCACTTTCTTCCACATGAAAGATGATCCCTACATCGAACAAACGTATTATTTCCTACCTCTTCTTTCATGTGAGGTTTGAGTCGCCTCTGAAAGTCTGCGACTGGTTGGGCTCCTTCTACCATAAATATTATATGGGTGGCTATCGAGATACTAATCCCCTTCAAGTCACTCATTGAATACCCAAGAGCATTCCGATGCATCCGGAGAACCATCATTAAATTTTCCTCATCTTTCTCTGCAAGGTTAGAACTTATAATAATAGAGAAATTGTTAGTTTCATCAAGAAACCTATATTTTAACTCCTTGGGTAAAGTTTTGAGAGTAGAAGTTGGTGGTGCCTCGTCTCCTTTTCTTGTAGGTTATTCATTTTATTTATTTATATCGGAGTCCCCTCAGGTGTGGAGTCGAGATAATCGTCTATTTCCAATTTTTCTACGTCTTGAAAAATATTATTATTTTTGACTAAACTCCTTGCTAGATTAACGATATTACCTTCCTCTTCTTGTTCATACTCATAATCGTCTAAATCTTTGATAGCCGGCTTATGGTCAAATTTAGAGAAGTGAAAGTTCATTTTCGCTTCACCAAACTTGAGAGACATAGTTTGTCTTTTGCAATCAATGTTTGCTCCTACGGTGCTTAATAAGGTTGTTCTGAAAATAATGGGACAATAAACATTAGTAGGTGACGAGGGGTTAACTCATCAATGCCCATCGCAGATGTACTTAGGTTCAAGGAAGCGGGGAGCGCTGGAGGCATCGATCGGCTAGCAAACAAGCACACAGGGACGCATCAGGTTCGGGCCTTGTAGAGGATCCTACTCCTGCTTGTCTTCTCTTGGAATTATCGAGGAGTCCAAAGTTACAGGGGGTGCGCAGATGCAATCTGGCGATGGTGTGGAAATCAGGGTTGTGGATCGTCCTCCTCGCCGCCCCTCCTAGCCTTTATATAGATAGGCTATGTCTCGGGATAGCAAGCCGAGTCGGTTACATGTTAGGTTTTTCACCGAGTCCTCTCCATCAGCCCACATGTTCGCGATTTCCATCAGGTGGTCGATTGTCTTGGGCTTTGAGTGGCCCAGCTCCTCTTTGATCTCTCTGCGACGTACGCCACCTTTGAACGCGTCGATTACACGGTCCTCAGAGATGTTTTCTGCAGAATTTTTGATGATGGACCATCTCTGGATGTATGAGCGCAGCGACTCGCCAGTCTTGTGGTAGAAGCCTCTTAATTCTTTGATTGATGCGGGCCTTTTGTAAGTGCCCTTGAAGTTTTGCACGAAGCTGTAAACCAGCTCATCCCAGCTACAATCGATCCGCGCGGGATATTATTGAGCCACGCACGGGCGGCACCTTGCAGCTGCAGCTGGAGGCATTGCATGGCGTGCTCGTGGTTCCACCGTGTAGCCTGACGAAGGAAATATGATCCTCCAGCTAGATCATCGGGTCTTGGAGGCCGTCAAATTTTGGGTTCTCCGATGGGAGCTTGAACCCCTTTGGCGTTCGCTTTTGTCTTATGGCTCTACTGAAGCAGCTGGTGCGGCAGAGCTCTATTTCGTCGTCTTCCGAGTCAGTCGAGTGAGCACGCCTCACGCACATCTTGTCGACCTTACGCTGCGTGATGTCGTCGTGTGCGTCGCAGTCGTAGTCATGTCATCATGAGCGGCGTCGCCGCGACAGATCATGGTTGTCGTCGCTGGATGAGGAGGAAGAGTAGCGCGTAACTAGAGCCTTGCTTTTCTTCAGCTGCGACACTAGATCCTTGATGAGAGCAACCTTGACTAGTCCCAAGCCAGCGATCGTAGATCGGTGCATGGCGGACCGCGGGTCCCTAGCTAGCGGCTGGTTGTTGAGCAGGTACATAGTGGCTGCCGTCACCTCTTCTTGCGGTGTTTTAGGGAGCACATTGCCCCGTGTGTCCACTGTCATGGATGAGAAGTCGAGGACTCGAGTGGCATCCACTCGCTCCTTCTCGGTGAGGTGAGCGAGTCGAGAATGTCTTCTGGCAGTCGTATGATCATTGCCTTTTGAGGAGGATCCTCCGATAGAGGAGAGCTGAGCTCGACGGAGGCTCGACTCGTCTGTTGCCCTTCTACGCTCGTCGAGCTGGGCAATTACTTGCTGCTGGTGCTTGAACCCATCCTTGAGCATCCAGTGATAACCCATCAGCATGTCTCGCGATGAGTTGGGGGGTAGGGGGTTGCCCTATAGAGCTTCCCTGCAGCGAGCCCACTCAACATTGTTGAGCCTTATCAACATGCGCTCTCGGGTTTGCTCATTCACCGAGATATTTGGCTGATCTTCTAGGGTGGGTCCTTCAGTCCCATTGTTGGTGGGGCCACCATTCGCGATTGGGATTCCGCCACCAGTGCCGGTGTTGTCTCGAGTGCCACCATTGCCGCCCGTGTTGATGATGGAGCACATGTAATGGCTAGGGAAGCTGTTGCTGCTGCAACTTTTAGATCCAGAGCCATAGGCTCCATCTTCTGTTGCCAGATCGCCTAGACCAGACTCACAACTGTTGTTGATGTCTGTATTCCCAGCTGATGTCGGGGCATTGAGTTCGCTCAGGGTACCTCGGCAGTGGAAACCACGATGCTGGAGCAGTCGCGGGAACCTTGGGCTGATCAGGGAGGAAAAGTGTGCCTAGCTGACCAACTTGGAAGCGTAAGCTCCCGATCGCCAGGCCGATTCCATCACCCATGGACTCGAAATCCGGGCGAGTGGTTGGCGTGTGGATGGTGAAGTCGAAAGCACCAAAGAGGAGGCGACTCTCCGCTGCTGCGGAGTTGTAGATCGCGGTTGATGGGGCCGAGGAAGCCGCAACATCAGCACTCCCGATTCCCACAGACGGCGCCAATTGACGAGGGGTTAAATCATCAATGCCCATCGTAGATGGACTTAGGTTCGAGGAAGCGGGGAGCACTGGAGGCATCGATCGGCTAGCAAACAAGCACATAGGGATGCAAGGTTTACCTGGGTTCAGGCCTCGTAGAGGACCCTACTCCTGCTTGTCTGCTCTTGGAATTATCGAGGAGTCGAAAGTTACAGGGGGTGCGCAGACGCAATCTGGCGATGGTGTGGAAACTAGGGTTGTGGATCGTCCTCCTCGCCGCCCCTCCTAGCCTTTATATAGATAGGCTAGATCTCGGGATAGCAAGCCGAGTCGGTTACAGGTTAGGGTTTTTCCTTTAAACTTCTATCTTAAGTTTGTCGTGTGCCGCAAGATGTTGAAGTCTCCCAGGTCACCCGAATCTTGGCTAGGCCTTAGCAACATCGTGGGATTCTTCAATGCTGGACCATATATGCCAAGCTCGAGTACCTGTAAGGTATGCCCATGTCAGTAGGCATATCAATAAGCACAAAATCAATGGGATATTTATATGGTCCAACATAGATTGGAACATCTCTAACTATTCCCATAGGAACTCTGAGTGTCTTATCTGCAAGCATTATAGTCATATCAGTATCCTCTAATTCAGCTGAGGTTTGTTATTTTTGGATTTTCAAATAAAAATTAAAGGGGATTATGTTAACAGTTGTTCCTATGTCGTAGAGGCCATAATAAGAAGTTCTGTCGAAAGTACAAGGAAAAATAGGTTTACCAACTTCTTTAGCTTTTACCTTCCCTTCAACGAACTATGAAGCTTCGGTATCTAATTCTATCATGTTGCGGTGTGCAAACATGGTTAAGATATCCTCCTTTGTTGGTCCCCTGGTCTCCTGTATACTTACTTCTTCAGTTTTTCTTGTATGTGCCTCCTCTTCTAGCATCTTTAGGAATAGCCTCTCCTCTTCGCATTGATCTTCGAGCTACTGAGCCATCATATGTTTTCTCGCCGTCCTTGGAAAAGGAAGGGGTTCAACATATGGGGATATTTCTCTTAATTGCTCAACATGAGCTGCAGTTATTGGATCAACTTCTTCAACAGGCTCGGGTGGAGGAGTACAATGGAGCCAATCTTTCTTAGGAGCCTCGATGTGTTCTGTAAAAGACTGAAGGATTTGCAAAGTAATATCATCATTAAGTTGAAGTTCATCAGCAGTTTCTTTTACTTTACCGGATTCTTTATAAGCATTGAGACAATCATATTCAATTTCTATACCTCCTTCGCCGCCTAAATCAAACCCCCATGTTTCTCTATTACAACGAATTTGTTCTAGGAGTTCCCAAGCTTTAGTTATAGTTAACTCCATAAAGGAGCCTCCAGAATTTGTGCCAAGCTCATGTTTAATTTCTTGATTAAGTCCCCCATAGAAAATATGTAAAACATACCATTCAGGCAAATTATGATGGGTACATTTATTAAGAAGGGACTTATACCTTTTGAAGGCCCTTACCAAGCCTTCACCTAGGCGGTTCTTGAAGTTTGTGATTTCCCTTCTTGCTTCAGCAGTTTTTACCTTAGGAAAGAATCGAAATACGAATTCTCCTTTGAGTTTTTCCTAGGTATCTATTTTCTCTACAGGGCAAATTCTATACCAAGCTAAAGCAGTGTTGTTTAGAGATTGGCTAAACAATTTAAGTTTCAATTCATCATTAGAATAGCCCCTCAATTTAAGTGGCCAACATAACTTGGTAAAATGCATAAAATTAGTGTAAGTATCCTCATCATGATCATCTCCTGCAAAAGTTTTCTCTTTAATAATAGCAATAAAGCGAGGGTTAACCTCGTATTCTAGTTTGCTCTCACCCGGGAATTCTTTAACAAGTCCTCTATTGAACTTCCTGAGGTATTTAGTTGCATCGAGCTGATTCATCGGCCCAAGTGTAGTCATGGTGCTTAGTTGAAACTAGTAAACAACTTTAGTAAAACAGTTAGTAGAATAAGCAACTAAGAATAAAGACCAAAAGTGCTTAGCTCCCCCGCAACAACGCCAGAAAATAGCTTGATGCTTGCAAGTGCACAGATCAATTGTAGCTAGTTTCGAAATAAGAGTATCATACCCACAGAGAGCTATTTGGTTAAGGACTTTATTCCCCTCTGAAATGGATCGTATGGGCACCTAGAGGAGGGTGAATAGGTGCTACTCCAAATTTTTATTCTTTTTCAATTTTAGGCTTGATATAAAGGTAAATTCTCTAGATAAGCAACTATGGAGAATTTCCCTATATGCAAACCTAACTACTAAGCGAGTAAAAGCGACGAACGAGGTAACCGTAGTTGAGCACGTGGAGACACAGGATTTGTTTGACCGCAGTTCCTTCCTTGTTAAGGGAAGTATGTCTGCGTTGGAGGGGTGGGTGGTACTAACACCACCACGCCACAATAGGCCTCACCCTATTCTCCGGTGGATCTCTCCACCAAAGGCCTAATCCACCTTTCCACTATTGGTAACCTTCAAGGCGGGAACCGTTGCCTTTAGACAACTAGAAGGGCACACATCCACAACTGAATTAGAGGCTCCCGTGATGACAACAAGCTGCCACAAGAACAAGTATTATCAATAATTGAAAACAAGATCTAGATATTTGCAAGAAATACTAGATCAAGAATCCTCCAAGGAATGGAGGGGAAGTGATGTGCTTGATTGGTGTTGGTGAAGATCGAAGCCTCCTCCTTTGATTCCCCAAAGATCGGAGCCTTTAGGTGGATGAAGAGGGAGATCTCGGTTTTGGAATTGAACAACAATATTGCACTTTTTCGAATGAATCAAGAGAGCTGACTGAAGGGGCAATTGGGGTATTTATACCCCTGTCAAAACTCGGCCATTGGATATTTTGGGGACGGATTATCCGGCCCAAGTGGGGGCCAGATTATCCGATCGGGGCAAAAACTCTGCCCCGGAATTGGATTTCCCGGGGGGTAATCTGCCCCTTACTACATGACGCGCCTTGGCTCCCTTTGTAAAATTTCCCGGGGGTGGATTATCTGGCCCCCTTGGGAGCGGATTATCCGGCCCAGGCAAAAACTTCAGCCCTGGTCGGACAATCCGAGGGAAACTCTGCCCCCATACCATGTGACGCGCCTTGTTCTCTTTGTCGATCGAGCCAGGGCGGATAATACGGCCCTTGGCAGGGGCGGATAATCCACCCCCCAAAACTCTGTTTGGCTACTCTTTATATGGAGAATTATCTCCAGCACTCAACATGCATTAAATATTCTTTGGTATTGTTGTCTAACACACAAAACTCTTAGGGATCATGAAATGTTCTTTCAATCTCCCTTTTTTTGGTGTTAGATGACAATACTAGGATTTGCATAAAGGTCCTACTAACAACATTATTTCAAGAATGGAAAAGACTCCCCCTAAATGTGTGTATATAAGTAATTTTTATTTGAATACAAATGCACACAAGAAGGTACAAGGTTTTTCATTGAATTGGAAACTACAAACAAACGATGAGTTAGACAAAATCATCATACCACCAAGGGGATGAAGTCCTCAATAATATAGAGATAGACAATATAATAATCACTTATTGAGACTTTGAAGCATAACACCATTTGTATGCATCCATAGAGATAATACCATAATTCCATAGCATCTAGATGAATCCATACTTCCCGAGGGATAAATCCATAATAATAATTCCAGTGATTACCGAGATAAATCCAAAGTACCACATGTCGTCGGATTGATGACAAGTACGCCATGAGGGGGTCCTCGAGGCGTGCGGAAGCGAGGGGTGTCAGACGTACGGTATTCCGGGACGGTGAGCACACAAGTTTACCCAGGTTCGAATCCATCGGCTTTGGACGGATCCTACTCCTGTTAGCAATCTAGTAATACGGCAGAGCCAGAATATGGGTTACAAGGGTTTCGCCTGTGCGAGTTGATGGTCTAAAGTGTTGGGTTCCCTAAAGGCTCTGCCTAGGACGGCTTATATAGATATCCGGCCTAGGGTTTACAAGAGAGATCTATCCGGCTATGACTAAGAGTCGGTTACAGAGTACATCTTGAACTACAAGTAACACTATGGGCCTAAGTCGGTAGGTCTTCCGGGCCTTCCCGTAGCCGGATTGGACTCCGTCTTTCTCCCTGACTGGGTCGCCCGTGAAGCAAAGCTCTAACCCGAAGTGGGCCACCCTGGTCAGTGAGGAACTGTGAGGATACCCGGAAAGTATATCCCCAACAGCAGCCCCCGGAGGCCTCCAAGATCCAAAGTCGGATTTATCATCATCTAACTTGATCTTCGGCTTGCAGAAATTTGAAGGGTTCCTGAAACTTCACAACAAAAAATACGATCCGGGTCTTAAAAAATAAGTCGGACCTATCAATAGGTTACTCGGATTTTCCAGCTTGATTTCAAACTAAGTCGGAACTTGGTCTCTAACGCTAGCTGACACAAGTCATGGTCAAGTCACGTCATCTGACAGGCATTCCGTCAGCACGACCGTTGGTGGGTCCGCGGTTCATGGAACCAAGGCACCGTTTCAATGCACGCACGGAGATCGAGGTGACGTAATCATCGCGTGGGTCCTTCCCAGTTCTTTCCACGATGCGTGGCAGTTACGCTGTAGCATTTGCACGAATCTTGGCGCAGTTAGGTGGATATAAGGGTTAGGATCTTCTCCTTCTCTCTTCACCTGTCCTTTGCCTTTTCTTCTCCTCCCAATCTTTCTGGGCGCACAGAGCTCCTCCGTTCCTCCCCCAAAAACTCCCAGCGCCGCCCATTCTAGGTCAACTGCTCACTGGAGAAATGGCTTCTTCTTCCTCTTCCGGCTTGGCGGCAGCGGCGGCGACGATAGCGACGGAAGCGGTGGCGGAGAAGGAAAGCTTCCGCGGGCTCTGGATCCCCTGCGTGCTCGACAACGAGAAGCTCCAGAACATGGAGAAGGAAGGGCTCCTCCGCGCCAACGACTGGCGGAGCGTCTTCGAGGAAACCGTCCCCAGCCCGCGCACCGGCGAGCGGGTCCACTTCGGCACCTACCTCGACAGAGGTTTGTCGTTTCCTCCCTCGGAGTTCTTCTCTGAGGTGATTGATCATTACGGAGTTCAACTCCATCATCTTCCTCCCAACTCTCTTAGAGATGCGCGCTTACGCTTCTTTGTGTGAGGGCTTTCTCGGCATTAGGCCAAGTTTGACCTTATTCCGGTACTATTTTCATGTCCGGAGAAACTCTATTACTGCCGGTGTTCCTTACATCACCGGTACTATTAGTTTTTCGCTTAGACACGAGCGCGCATATCCCAAAATCCTAGCCAGTGACTCGGTCAAACAATGGCCAGCCACATTCTTTTACCATAGGGATATTCCGGCTCTCGGCAAAGCCACTGCTTTGCCGGCTTTCATCGACGGAGCTGCCATGGCCCAACCGTCCTACGGCGAGGCTCCTCTGGCTCTCACTGACGATCTGATCCTCGCTAAGAGGCGGATCAAATACTTGATCAAACACAAGGGACTGAAGGGATCCGACATGGTCCAATGCTGGGTCTCACGCCGGATCCATCCCCTTCAGTACCACGGATATCGACTGATGCACTCCATCACGTCATTCAAGAAAGACTCCCTCCGCATCAGTCCCAAAGCCTACACCACGCAGGGCTATATAAGCCAGATCAAGTGGCTAATCAGGGAGCGGATCGAGAGGAGGATCCCGGAGGTTTCTATGGATATGCATACGGCGGATAACCCCGTAGTGTCGGTAAGCTTCTAAAAGTACACCTTTTTATGTGTTTCAATCTTCGAGTTACATTGCAATACTGATATGCTTTCTTCTTTTCAGCTTGCTGACCTTCCCGAGTCGGAACTTGCTCCGCTCGAAGGATATCCTCCGGAGTTCTCTCAGGAGATAGAGGTGGTCCCATTGCCGGACCTTGCGCTCAAGAAGCACAAAGCTCCGACAGTGGCTGTTGGCACAAAGGAGGTGCCCGTCGTGAAGAGGTAACTTTCAATCACAACTTCCGCCTTTGTACTTTACTCGAATTTTCTTCCGAGATGTAATGTTTCTGACTTTACTACATTCTCAGAGCAAAACCGCTCATCAAGGGCAAGGGGAAGGGAACTTCTTCGAAGCCCTTGCGTCAGATGAAGCTTACTATAGCTTCTCCTGCCATGGATCCTCCGACTCCTTCCCCTCAACCTTTTGCAACGCCGGTGACCATACCTTCTCCGGTCATCGCAGAAGATCCGGCTCCTTCGACGGAGCCTGCGATCCTTGAATCGCAAATTGACATCACCATGAGTGAGTCAGATTTAGATAAGGGTGAACCCTCTTTGGGTAATGATCCCTCGGCAGAAACCTTCGCCGAAAACCTTATCAGCAATCCGGGACTTGCCAAGTTTGGCTTGTCTCGGAAATCTCCTGAAGAGATCCAGCGGCTAGCCAGGCAATGCCTGGAGAAAAGAAACTTATCTGCTGAAGAAGAAGCACAAGAGGCAGAGGACATCAAGTTCTCCGACCTTCTTGCCCAGGTGCGCCTTTGCGACGAGAGGATAAGGACCGGTGAGCTTCCAACAGTACCAGTGATTCCTCTGACTCTCGCCGAGAAGGTTGTCGTTGAAGTGAACGCGAGTTTGGATAAACTCACTCGCGAACAATATGTAAGTCGGAATTCCAACTCCTGTTTTTCCTTTGTTTCATATCATATCCTCTAGCCCCCAAGCATGAAGTAGGATAAACAATCCGGGTTTATGCTTTATTAGGATGCCAAAGAATGAACTAGTGTAGCCCCCAAGTCTCGTGCTGATATTAGCAAAAATATTAGCCCGAGTCTTTAGTAGCTTTCTGACTTTGGGTATTCTGACTTACATAAAGTATGTTCCTATAATCAGGATTTATTGAAGAATGTCTGTGATAAGCGGAGAGAGATGAAGGATCCCCGACTTAAAAATGCTGAACATAGAGTTGCCAAGGATGAAGCCGAAGGTAAATATTCTGAGACTCAAACCTTGTCTTTGTATTTTCAATGTCGAATTTTTTCTGAACTGTTGTTCTTTTTGACTTACAGCGCTGGTAAAACAATCATGCGCCATGATTGAAGAGGCCGAGAACCTCAAGACCTTGGTGGTGGAGAATAAGGAGCTTCCCCAAGAGCTGGATAAGCTCAAGGCGGATCATGAAAAGAGCATAGATCAAGTCCTCGAGTCCTCCTCCATGGCTACTGATGAGCGTGATCGCAAGATCGCTGCTCAAGATAAAACAATCTCGGACCTCAAAAATGAGCTTAGGGGAGAGAGGGACCTTTCCGAAGCGCTCCGGGCTGAACTCTAGAGTCTTCGGGAAGAGAAGACCAAAATCGACGAATTCATTTTCGGTACGTTCCATCTGTCTGAATTTTCCGCTTTCTTCGACTTCTATCAATGTCAGATTTTTCCTGACTTATTTTGTGTATAGGTCCTCTGAACTTGACGGACTCTTCCTCCACCGAGCCCCGCACCCACCGGCTTACCCAAGTTGGTGACGTGCTTCATGACGTCCGCCAATCCCTTGAGGACATCGGCGAAGCTCTCAAGATTCCGGACATGCACAGCATGTTCGATTTTTAGTGCGGGACAAGGAAAAGGAGATGCCGCAACTTGTTCATGATTGGAACATGTCCTACGCGCGGACTGCAGCGCAGAACGCTCTCACCATGGTCATGAGCCACCATGGAAACATGGAAATATGGCAAGTGACCAGAGGGTACTGCAAAGTAGATGAAGACATCCAGGAGCAGGACCTTCAAGCCATCATGCACTCCTACGCCGGATATGGGTGTCACGTGGCTGATTTAACCAGCTACGAGACTCCTTTCTTCACCCGCGTGGACACTTCGCCTCCTCCTCCAGAAGAATCAGCAGAAGTTTCCGACGATGAACGCACCATCTCGGATGTGGACATCTCGGAACGATACCAAGGCGTCGTATCCAGCGAGTCGGCAGCTCCTTCCTCTCTTGCATCATAGATTAACAAAAATATTTGTATTATTCTGAAAAAACATGACGGGCCTGTAAATATGCAGTACTATGATTTTGCTAGTGCTAAGCTTTTGATCTATTCAGCAATTTGGCTTTAATTTTTTGTGTGCCTGAAATGTTTACATAAGCACTTGTATTTTTTCGTCTATACTTATCGTTTATCTGGCTTTCCGCCTCGTCACTTTCGTGAGCCGGCTAAACCTTCTGCCAGAAACTTTGCCGAGCAACGAAGCTCAATTGCTAAACCAGTTTAAACTCGGAAACAAAGCCGGCTTCCAGTACCAATAATTCACTACTTGGAAAATGCCCGCATCCAGCAGACAAATAACCAAAGTAAAGACTAGAAATTTTTAGAGTTATACCCGAGGGTAGCAGTTTTAGAATCGGAAATCTAAACCAGAACGAACATGAGCATAAAGTACTTTCAAGTATTCTAGGATTTTCGACTATGACATGATCATTCATAAATAAGATGGTAAAAACATCTCAGAAAAGATTGAGATAACCAAAACTTTTATTTCTCACAGAACATGTACATATATATGTTTACAAAGAAGGATAAACTAAGAATAAAAGGGATGTAGCTGAGCATTATTCCACGGTCTGTCTAACTCATCCAGATTTATACTGCCTCCAGCTCTCTTTCTCTTCTTAGTAGCAGGTCTTTCTTTGACTGGCCTCATGTCAATTAAGTAGTACGATCCATTGTGCAATACTCGACTAACTAAAAAGGGCCCTTCCCATACCGGGGAAAGTTTGTGCTTTCTTTGTTGCATAAGCCGGAGAACCAAATCACCTTTATTGAAGGATCTATTTTGGACTCTCTGGCTATGATACTTACGTAACTTCTGCTGATAGGCTGTAGATCTCATTTCAGCAACGACGCGAACTTCTTCGACTAAGTCGAGATCATTTTGTCGAGAAATTTCGGCATCCTCTTCAATATACGCAGCCACTCTAGGAGAGGTTTGAATCAAATCACTAGGAAGAACTGCTTCTGTACCATAGACCAAGAAGAAAGGTGTGTATCCGATTGACCTGTTTGGAGTCGTTCGTAAACTCCATATTACAGAGGGTAATTACTCTGCCCAAGCCCCCGCAGCACATCGTAGTGGTGCTTCGAGTCTCGGTTTCAGGCCTTGTAGGATTAAACCATTTGCTCTTTTGACTTGTCCGTTAGCCTGTGGATGTGCGACTGACACAATGTCAAGCCGGATATTTTGCTCGTTGCAGAATTCGGCCAATTCTCCATAGACAAGTTACTCCTGTTATCTGTGATAATGCTATGCGGATAACCATACCGGATTATAACATCTTTGACAAATCTTTTGGCTGTTACTCCATCACAACTAGTGACAGGTTTAGCCTCAATCCAAATGGTGAATTTATCCACCATCACTAAGAGATGAGTAAATCCACTTGGAGCTCGTTTAAATGGTCCTACCATATCAAGCCCCCAGATCGCAAAGGGCCATGTTATAGGTATTGTTCGCAACTGATCAGCCGGAACATGAGCTTGTTTGGCGTTCTTTTGGCAGCCTTTGCACGTCTTGACTAATTGTTCGGCATCTGCCTGAGATGTAAGCCAGAAAATCGCGTGTCTAAAAGCTTTTACCACTAAAGATATGGCTGTAGCGTGGTGACCACATTCGCCTTCGTGGATTTCTCTTAAGATTTCCACTCCTTCTTCCAGAGATACACAACGCTGAAAAACCCCAGAAACACTCCGCTTATAGAGCTCACCTTTAACAATAGTATAGGCTTTTGCTCGTCGGATAATCTGCCGGCTCAGAACCTCATCTTCGGGTAATTTGCCATCTACCAAATAATCGAGGTAGGGTTGAGTCCATCTGGGAATTACAGCCAGAACTACTATCAAAGGTGAGTCGGATTTGGTCGGATATTCCTCATCTACTCCCTTTATTGAGGGCACTTTGAGGTGCTCTAAAAAAGCGCCATCCGGGACCTCTTTGCACGCAGAACCTATCCGAGATAATGCGTCTGCTTCCTCATTTTCTGCTTGAGGGATGTGTTGAACTTCAAACCCTTCGAACAATTTAGATAAATCATCCACGACAGCTTTATATGCTGCTATGTGTTTATTTGCATTACAAATATCCAACACTTGTTGAGCAACAAGATCCGAATCTCCATAACACATCAAACGTCGGATGCCAATATCCTTAGCAATCCGGATTCTATGTAGCAGTGCTTCATACTCGGCAATATTGTTTGTCACTGTGAAGTGGATCTGCAACACGTATAAAAGTATATCTCCTTGGGGTGATTTGAGCACCACGCCAGCCCCCGATCCCCCTCGAGCCTTAGACCCATCGAAAAAGAGGGTCCAATATTCCGACTCAGGGAGGATCATGTTCTCCTTCATCTCTGTCCAATCAGCGACAAAGTTGGCAAGGATCTGGGATTTGATGTTGTCCGAGGTTTGTACTCAATATCAAAAGCTGAAAGCTCTATGCCCCATTTGGCGATGCGCCCTGTGGCGTCACTGTTGTTGATTATGTCTCTCATGGGAGCTGTGCTCACCACGGTAATTAGATGCTCCTGAAAATAGTGTCGTAACTTACGGGATGCTAGAAAAACACCATAAGACAACTTTTGATAATGCGGATACCGCTGTTTTGATTCTGTCAGGACCTCACTGACAAAGTAAGTCGGACGCTGCACCAGGTGTTCCTAATTTTCCTCTGGTCTCTCCACCACCATGACGATACTAACGACCTTATTTGTCGCAGCAAGATAAAGAAACATCGGTTCCTGAGGTTCCGGCGCTGCAAGGATAGGAGCATATGAGGGTACTTTCTTCAGGTCTTGTAGCGCAGCTTCAGCTTCATCAGTCCAAACAAAATCCTTGGTATTTTTCAGGAGTTTGTATAATGGTGTGGCTCTTTCACCAAGCCGGCTTACAAATCGACTGACCGCGGAGATGCAACCAGTTAATCTTTGTACGTCCTTCAGGCGAGTTGGCCTGGAAATATTAAGTATAGCCTTGATTTTGTCCCGGTTCACCTCTATGCCTCTTTGAGACACGATGAAACCTAACAATTTTCTGGCTGGTATTCCAAAGAAGCACTTCTTCGGGTTAAGCATGATGTTGTATTTTCGTAGGTTGGGAAATGTTTCCTCCAAGTCGAAAATCGGCGTTTCCTTCTTTTTGGACATTACTGCAATATCATCCACATATGCATGTACATTGCATCCGAGTTGGTCATGGAGGCAACGCTGCATCATGCACTGGTACGTAGCTCCTACGTTCTTCAGCCCATAGGGCATCGTAACAAAACAGAAGGTTCCGAAGGGGGTTATGAATGAAGTTTTGACTTTGTCAGATTCCTTCATCTGGATTTGGTGATAACCGGAATATGCGTCGAGAAAACAGAGGAGTTCCGAGCCTGCCATAGAATCGATAACTTGATCAATTCTAGACAGAGCGAACGGATCTTTTGGACAAGCCTTGTTCAAGGTAGTATAATCAACACACATCCTTAAATCAGTGGTGTCCTTTTTAGGGACCATTACAGGATTGGCCGACCACTCAGTGTGGATGACCTCTTCTATGAATCCGGCTAACTCGAGTCGTGCTAGTTCCTTAGCTATTGCCTTACGCTTTTCATCGCCAAATCGTCGTAGGGACTGTTTGACGGGTTTAGCGTTCGGGTTTACATTTATAGAGTGCTCGGCAAGTTCCCTAGGTACTCCAGTCATGTCAGATGGCTGTCATGCGAAGATATCTTGATTTGCTTGGAGGAACTTGACGAGCGCGCTTTCCTATGCGCTACCTAGGCCTACGCCTATCTGGGTCACCTTGGAGGGGTCATCATCCTTCAACAGCGTCTTCTTCGTCTTTTCTGATGCCTTGAACTCCGGATTTGGCTTTGTCACCTCCTTCTTCGTTGCGGGCATCTCGGACGGATCTATGCTCTTCTTGATCTCCTGGTACTCCTGGACATGCAACACGGCTTCGTCAAAGGCGACATTTCCATCCTCGCACTCTGGCGCTTTCTTCGGGTCTCCCCTGATAGTCATCATGCCATTGGGACCTGGAATTTTCATCATATTGTAAATGTAACACGGACGAGCCATAAAGGCCCAGTAAGTCGGACGTCCGAATATAGCGTGGTATGTGCTCTTGAATGGGACCACTTCGAAGGAAAGTGCTTCCGTCCGATAGTTCTTTGGAGTTCCAAAGGTACCATCCAAAGTGATCTCTCCCAGGGAATTAGCTTGTCTTCCTGGGACAACTCCGTGAAAGATCACAGAGCTATGGTTCAGCTGAGTTTCCGAGATCCTCATCCGGCGTAGTGTTTCGACATAGAGAATATTGATACTACTACCACCGTCCATGAGGGTCTTGGAGAAACCATAACCGCCAATTAGTGGATTGATGATTAAGGCATATTTTCCTTGCCTGTGCAACTTAGGCAGATGATCAGCGCGGTCAAATGTGATTGCCACTTCCGACCAGTCTAGATATTGGGGGACAGCCAGAACTATTGCATTGAGTTCGTGTAGAACTGCTTTCTTGACCTTTGCTGGTTGGGATCCGAGGAAAGTGACATAAGTGTCCTTCTTGGTGGGGAAAGTTTTCTTCCCTTCCGGCTTGGGATTTGAAGCATTAGCTTCCTCCATGTCGGAATCTTCCTTGGTCTCTTTTACTTTTTCGGGATTCTTCTTTCCCTTCTTCCGCTTAGCTTTGTAGCCCGCGGTGTCATATCTTTTGATGTCGTCATTGAAACGACATTCGGCGTTGGTGTGGGATGAGCCCCCATTGGCGTCTAGGTATTGCACACATGGGTTATTAGCAATGTCGGCCCAAGAGTAGGTTTTGCCTGGTTGCTGTTCTCCTCTACCTTGGACCCTTGAAGGCCCCCAGCCATGCCCGCAGCCTCTGCCGTGTCCTCCTCGTCCTCCAGACCCGAAAGTAGCAGTGACCACTGCTGTTTCCGTGTTGGGTTTCTCTTCCAAGGTATTTTTGCGCTTCTAAGCTTGTTGCTTTGGTTGTTTTGCCAACTGAGGTACAGCTAGGGCATTGAGCAATCCCTCTGCATCGTCGTCAGCATCTGCATACTTGCTCGTTGTTTCTGTCATCTCCCCCAAGTCAGTAACCTTGTCACACTTCAAGCGGTGACGTAGTAGACCAATTGGGAGACCTACGATGAAAGCTTCAACCGCAGTTTGATCATTTACTCCTTCACAGGAGTTCTTGGTGTCGATCCATCGTCCGAGGTAATCTCGGCAAGTTTCTCCGGCCTTCTGGGTGCAACGCTGTAGGTCTCCGACCGTACAGGGCCTCCGATACGTGCCTTCGAAATTCCGAAAGAACACACTTTGCATGTCATACCAGTTGTGGATGGTGTTCTCCGGAAGTTTATTAAGCCATGATCGTGCCGTCTTCCGCAACATAAGTGGGAGATATCAGGTTGCGACCAGGCTGTTTCCGCCTTTGGCGATGCAGCAAGCTTGGAAGAAATCCTGTAGCCAGGTATGTGGCCTAGCAATGCCGTCATAGGCTTGGATATGCCTTGAAATAGCAAATCCTTCCGGGAATCTTCCGGGTATTTGGGCCCATGTACATATCATCGTTTTCATAGCGCCGCGCCTCTATGTTGGAGTTGATCCTGTGCCTTGCGTCGTTCGGGGATAGAGATCGTCCCGAATGCCGGCTGTGGCTGCGGTGCCTTGGAGCCGGACTTCGGCTTCTGCCACCACCTCCTCCGCCACGTCGTCCTCCTTGTCCCCCTTGGGAGCCGTTGTGATGACTGCTTGGTGGAGAAGGTGGGGAAGCTGGATAGTTTTCGGCTGATTGCTGGCCTCCGTCCAGAGCGTCATTATTCCGGTTCCAGGGAGGGTCTTGGCTACGACGAGCCCCCTGCCGGCTTGTCCCGGCATGGTTTCCGTCGTTCCTTCGTCCGTCGTTCCCACTACGGTGAGGTTCAGCCAGACGGCTTGCATGTATAGGAGGTGGCATTTTTTGACGATCGTCCTCCCGACGTTTCTCTTTATCTTCTCCCCTTTGATCGTTAGACTCTCGTTAGGAAGGATTCCTCGGATTCAGAGCAGCGATGGCCTCTTTCTCGGCCACTGGGGCGACGTTGCTCTAGTCACGCGTAGTCCTACGATGTTGTCCTGACGATCCAGTTCTCGAATAATTGTCCTCCCGTCGTTCGGGGTGGTGATGTTGCTCCGGAACGCGATGGGGTCTTACGTTATGCCATGCCGGATCTGTGCGACATTGGTCAGAATCTGAGAACCAGTTTTTGACTTCCGGACAGGGCAACCTTTTGCTGCTCCCGTCCCTTGTTGAGTAGTTTGATACCCAAACGGATCTCCTCTGGTCCTGGATTAGCCGATAGAATTTCTCGGGCCTCCACGGTATTCTATACTGGGGTTGGATATACCCAATCTCCTTCCCTATCTTTCCGTGGCTTCCCCATCTCATCTCCAAAAAGGACGGCACAGATATGTGGGAATTGGTCGTCGTTGGTGTGATGCTTCCGTGTCTTCTGATGCAACTGAGACATGTAATCCTTAGTTGCCATGCGTTTCTTCTCCTCCTCGATGTTTTTGGCTTCATCCAGGAGTTGTTGGCGACGCGCTTCTAGGGCTTGGGCCCTTTCGTCCAGTTCTTCAGCAGTAAGTTCTGCAGCTGTAGGGATAGGTGTGGTTAGTGCAGCATCGATGAGTTTACGTGCACCTTCGGTGATCACGTGTCCATCCACCGATTCTTCTTTTTTCGACTCTTCTAGGATAAGTGCTCCATCTGAGTCTTCTTTGTATTCCTCGGCAATCACCTCCTCTGACAGAGGGTCTTTTGTCGGGGTCTTGTTCTTCTTGTTCTTCTTCTTTTCCTTCTTGGCAGCACCGGTAGCAAAGACGGCTTTGGGTCCATTTCCCGGAGTCAAGCTTTGATCGGTACTTTCGGACATCTGGACTTCGTATCTCCGATGTCCATGTCATCCTGCGCTTTGGGAGAGTGTTCCCCGGATCCTTCATCCATGGCTTCTCCTTCTTCTGCAGCTTTGGAGTTATACTCCTCTTCATACTCCACGGAGAACATTCAGAAATCTGCCGACGTCATCGATTCATCCGAGGATGCTGGTACGTCGGTGTTTGTTCCAATTGCCTCCAGCACAGAGTCGGTGTTTTCTCCAGCATCGGCAGAACCGGATCCGGATCCTACATATCCAAAAAAGTGTGACGCGTGCTTCCTGAGGTACCTACGGCTTTCGCGGTCAGCCATGTCGAAACTTTTGATGGTCTCGAGGATTGCATCTGCGCTTGCATCTTGCAGTATCATACGTCGCAGTGTGTACCTAAGGAAAGGCCTATCTGTCCCGGCGTCATCAGAGCCAGAATCAGTGTCGTTGATTTGCTCCTCCTGAATTTTGACTTCCACGGGTGGGTTGATCTAGGATACGGCTTCTCCAGGGAGATCCACTCCAGATTCGACTTGAACGGCTAGGTCTTCTTTAGGCTCGGATTTCTCCATTGTCTCCGCAACTGGTGCGGGTTGGGTGGGATTAGGGTTTTCTGAGATCCGGAACTCTGCCGCCTCCGCGGACAGAGGGGACCTAGAAGATTCTTCTACCTCTATCATCACCGCTGGGGTGGGTGGGGCAGGTTCAGCGAAACCGATGTAAACATCGATCTCGCCGAAAGACATGATTGTATAGGCAGTCATAGCCTCCCTAGCTGGGATCCAAGTCTCGTCGAGAACAATGAGAGGGACGTCATTGGCATAGAGGATGCGACCGACGGTGATAGTCTCGTCGATTCCGATTCTTGCAGATTCCACTCGGAACGCAGATCCGAAGCTCACTTGCCCCATGGTGGGTGCCAACTGTCGTCGGATTGATGACAAGTACGCCATGAGGGGGTCCTCGAGGCGTGCCGAAGAGAGGGGTGTGAGACGTACGGTATTCCGGGACGGTGAGCACACAAGTTTACCCAGGTTCGAATCTGTTGGCTTTGGGCGGATCATACTCCTGCTAGCAATCCAGTAATACGGTAGAGCCAGAATATGGGTTACAAGGGTTTCGCCTGTGCGAGTTCATGGTCTAAAGTGTTGGGTGCCCTAAAGGCTCTCCCTAGGACGGCTTATATAGATATCCGGCCTAGGGTTTACAAGAGAGATCTATCCGGCTACGACTAAGAGTCGGTTATAGAGTACATCTTGAACTACAAGTAACACTATGGGCCTAAGTCGGTAAGTCTTCTGGGCCTTCCCGTAGCCGGATTGGACTCCGTCTTTCTCCCTGACTGGGCCTCCCATGAAGCAAAGCTCTAACCCGAAGTGGGCCACCCTGGTTAGTGAGGAACTGTGAGGATACCCGGAAAGTACATCCCCAACACCACACAAACCACATAGTCTCATACAAACCAAGTAGCAAATTTAAAGTTCAATGCTAAAATGAGCAAAAGCAAGGATAAAAAACGATAAAGAGTGTCAATGATTGTGCCCAACCCATGCAAATCCATGATAGCCTAATAGAACTACTTCTCCCTTTGGCATCGAAACACCAAAAAGGAAGAAGAGCGATGCTAACACCCCAAGGAATCACTCCTCACCGTCGTCCTCGTCCTCGTCCTCTCCATCATCATCATCATACTCATCTTCATCTTCCTCATCAGCAGCAGCCAGAGGAGTAGGCTCCCTCTCAAAGGTGGGGAACAAGTGACGCTTAAGCTCTCTATAGTTGGTGCTGGAGGAGTTCCACTGAGCATACAGTGTAGGAGCTACAGGAGTAGGAGGAGGGCCTGATTCCCCTAAGACATGGTGGAGAATGACCTACTGGGTGTGAGCTATATCATGGTGCTGCCTGTAGGCCTCATACTTCCCCTTGTGTGTGTTCTGCTAAAACCAATTGAGTTGCTTTACCTCACGAGCAATGTGCGGTACTGGGGGCCTCCGCCCACTAGAACGAGCATCTCTAATGAAACCCTCTAGAGATGAAGAGGGATGGGAGGTCTTCCTTGGCTTGTTATAAATCTTGTTCACCTTATGTTCACCATCAATGTTGAAGTTTTTAAGAGGAAGCATGTGCTCGATAAGCATCATGATGAATGGAGCATAAGGAATATAAAGCCTGTTGAACATCAGTCAACTCATGATAAATAAAATCCATCACATCTAGCTGGCAACTCACATGAGGATCTTCAGTGTTGGCACATTCATGAGCAAAAGCAAGCAGCCGAATAAGGTGGCCACGAATGCTGTCATTGTTGCCCCCACTAGGCGTGATGGAGTCATGAAAAACACTGACCAGCTGAGCGTGGAGTGGGTCGAGGCCTGCGACCTTGCCGATAACACCATTGGGACCACAACAGGGAGAAAGCAAAGTGTCCTTGTTTGGCTTGATGGGAGTAATGATATGATGCCCACAAGCATGATCCCGACCATTGAAGGGATAGCCAAGCACCTGAGAGAATACCCGGAAATCATCTTGAATAAGAGTGTCACCAGTCATCCACTTCATAGTGCAGCGGTCATTGCCACAAATCACAAGAGTGGAGAAGAATTGCTTCACCACTTCGGAGTGTCATAGGAGCATTGAAGAGTCATGAGATAGTGCAGCCCCATCCGTTCAGTCATAGCCAGAGCATCAACAAGTTGGGGCTTCTCCTTAGCCTCAGACATAACCATGGGACGCATAGGGCGGATCTTTAGAGAGGAATACACGTCCTCAAAGATATACTTGTGGTCAGTACACCAAAAGCGGGAATCCCAAGCTCGTCATCATGCTCAGCAGCATCATACAAATCACGATGACAAATGGAAGAATAAGTAATATCCATCTCCTTATAGCTGATCCTTGTTTGTTTACCCTTCCTCTTGGAACTTGCCCGAGTGGCCTTTCCTTTCCATGCACGACCAGCCATCCTTTCAGCCTCTCTCTTTTGCCTACACAGCTCAACCTCATCAACAAGAACTCCTTCTTTGTTGGGTCGGAAATAGCGAGCACGAGGATGACGCTTGTATGTTTGAGGAGCACGAGAGCCACCTATGAAGTGAATAAGATGGATCGCAAGTAGATAAGCACACACACAAGTCCGGGAGGAATGCTAAAACAGTAGAAAACAATCCACAACCCAAAACTACATGATAATAGAATGTGTGAAATCCTGAACTAGGTCCAAACCTCCCATGCTGGATAATCAGGCCCTAGCAAAAAAAGTCAGAACTTCCCTAGATTGATAGCATCAACGTAGATCGGGCAAAGGAATTTCTAGTCTATGGTTTCTAGCATGCATATGAAACAAAAAGGAAACTTCTAGACCAAGTTCCACCAACAACCGACAACATCTATACAAAATATGATAGTGGGGGATTTACCCTCACTCATTGGAGGAATAATGCGGAGGAGAAGGTACCCGGATGATTGGGGAAGAAGATCTGGGGGAGGGCTGGAGAATCCGGTGGCCAGAATGGCACCGAGGAGGGACAGGACGGCATGTGGCGGCTGGGGGAGAGGCAGGGGGTCGGGGAGGAAGTGTTGCTCTGTTTGATCCCTTCCGCCCGTCATCCTACTCTTAAGGGATGAAAACCGCCAGGGGCGGATAATCCGGCCCCTACCAGGGGCGGATAATCCAGCCCTCTCTGAATTTTCTGTTACACACAGATTCAGGCCAGCACATCCCAAACAAAACCCTTGCAAGTGTAACAAAGGACTTGTGTGCAAAAAAAGATGGCTCGGGGATGGAGAAAGGCTTAGGTTTAGAAAACCAAACTAAGATGGTACTACACACCCAAAATTGCAAGAGCCAAATCAAATAAAATCCAAAATTGGTTGTGTTTTCCATAAGAACACGAGATATGCAAGAAAATCCAAAGAGATCCACAAGGAACCAACTCTTCTCAAAGAAGAGGGCAGGGGCCGAAGCCACTATGTTGGAGTAAATGGTATGACACCACGAAGATATATCTTGGGTTCATGAACAATACTCATCAAATAAGCTCACATATCACAAAATGATATTAAGAGAAATGTTTTTTTTGCTTTCGGCATTATGGCGGGAGGGTTGGCCCAATCAATTAGGACCACACCCCTATTTCCATGCCCACACCTAAACCAAATAAAGGACGAGATATAAGTGAATATGCAAGGGTAATCAAGCCAAGCTCCTTGAATCTATGATATTTAGCTCATTCCTCAAATAACAAAATCTTGCTTCATCAAGTGGCTTCATGAAAATATCAGCAAGTTGGTTCTTCGTGCTCACAAAAGATAAGTCAATATCACCATGAGCAACATGATCCCGAATAAAGTGTTTACGAATCTCAATATGCTTTGTCCGTGTATGCTGCACCTGATTGTAAGCAATTTTTATAGCAATCTCATTGTCACATAAAAGAGGCACTTTGTCACAATTGACACCGTATTCCTTTAAAGTTTTCCTCATCCATAGTAATTGAGTGCACGCACTAGTACTCAGCTTCGGCAGTGGATAGGGATATACAATTTTGTTTCTTTGAAGACCAACATACCAAAGATCTTCTCAAGAATTGACAAGCTCCAGAAGTTGACCTCCTATCATCCTTGTCACCAGCCCAATCGGAATCCGTATAACCACATAAGGACAAATTAGAGCCCTTGGGATACCATAGACCAAAGTTAGGAGAATGAACCAAATATCGGAAGATTCTCTTGACCGCCACCAAGTGGCTTTCTTTAGGAGTCGTTGGATACCTTGCACACACACCTACACCAAACAATATCGGGTCTAGATGCATAGAGGTAAAGTAGAGAGTCGATCATGGACTGGTATACCTTTTGGTCCACATATTTACCATTGGGATTGAGCTTAAGATGGCATTTAGTTTGCATTGGTGTAGAAATTCATTAAGATCCGTCATCTTGAACCTCTTGAGCATGTATTGGATGTACTTTGATTGATTTATGAAGGTTCCTTCTCTTAGTTATTTGATCTCATATCCTAGAAAGAACCTTAATTCCCCCATCATAGACATCTCAAACCTGTCAGTCATAAGCTTTGAAAAATCATCATTAAAATCTTGGTTAGTAGAGCCAAAGATAATATCATCTACATATAATTAGTATACGAAGATCTCCCCCTTAACCTTCTTAGTAAAAAGAGTGGGATCAATTTTTCCAACCTCGAAGCCACGGTCTAACAAAAGCTCTTTAAGATGCTCATACCATACAGATGGGGCTTGTTTAAGTCCATAGAGCTCCTTATCAAGTTTGTAGACATGGTTCAGAAAGTTGGGATCCTTGAAACCTAGGGGTTGCTTGACATATACCAACTCATGTAGAGGACCATTAAGAAAAGCACTCTTAACATCCATTTGCTATAATTTAAAGTTATGATGACCTGCATAAGAAAGAAGGATACAGATAAGAATAGATAGATGTATAACCTTCATTCGAATTTTTTAAAAGGTTTGATTGTGCCCCGTTAGAGGAAGAGATGGCTAGGACAACAACAAGTTGTCCGCTAGGGAATAAAAGAAGGGATTTCCAAGATCTATAAGAGGGAATCAAGAAGATCAAGCCTTCTCTCACTTCTTCTAGAGTTGAACCGCACTCAGAGGCCTATGTTGTGAAGCTTGCATTTGCATCCTTCGAGTGGTGGGCTATCGCTCCATGTGTGGACTTCCCTATACTCAGTAAGTAGCCCCTAGTGTGAATACAATACAGAGTCACGCCAGCTACCAACAATACCCCAAGGTCTGTCGAAACAGCGAGCCACTAGGGCATAAGTTTCGCCAAAGTCGACGCATTCCACTTGAGAAAAACCTTGTGCTACCAATCTTTCCTTGTTTCTAACAACAATTCTATTTTCATATTGCTTGTTCTTGAATATCCACTTGGTGCGATAACATCGCGGCAATCTTTGGGCTTCTCTACTAACATCGAGACCTTGTTGCACTCAGAATTATTTAGTTCTTCATGCATAGAAACAACCCAATCTGGATCTTCAAGGGCTTCAAAAAACTTTTTAGGTTCCACCATAGATATATGAGCTTGATGATCACTGAATCTTGCAAGCTCTCTTCTTGTGGACACCCTTCTTCTTAGGTTGCCTACAACTTTATTGAGTGTATGCCCTCATAGTTCGAGATTTCTCTCAACACGAGATTTGCGACTAATTTCAATCTACAGTTTGTTGAGCACGGATAGGTAATGGAGAAGCTTGCCCTTGATCTTGATCAGCAGCCATAATAGGAAGGGTTGAACTGAATTTCCAGGGCCGGATAATCCGGCCTAGGATTTTCTTCTTCTCCTTGAGCTTCCTGGACGTTTTTGGCATTTGATGGCATTGGGCCGGATAATCCGGCCTCGGGCGGAAAATCCGGCCTAGGATTTTCTGTTTCTCACTGAGCTTCTGGTCCTTCCTGGCAAGTGATGGTGTAGGGCCAGATAAGCCGGCCTAGGACTCCCAGTTTCTTCAGAGGATTGATGTACTTCAGAAGGTGGTTGTGTTTCTGCAGTAGTTTCTCCAGCAGGTGGAGCTTGTTGATCTTGTGAAGATGAGGGCTCTACTTAAGTAGAGCATTGTCCTTCTCGATCCTCCACAAGGGGTTAGTCAATGGGGCATAAAAATCCCATGCCCATTCTTCTTGTGGCATCTTGGGGTATTTCAACATCTCCATCATAAACATCAACTTGCCCCACATGGGAGCCATCATTTTCCTCGAACACCACACTACAAGATTCTACAATAGTTCCGGAGAGCTTATTGTAGGCTCTATAAGTGTGGGATTCAGCACCATAACCAACAAAGATACCTTCTAAGGCCTTGGACTCAAATTTAGATAAATGAACTCCTTTAATGAGAAATAAACACTTACAACTGAACATCCGGAAGTATGAAATTTTAGGCTTGTTATCGGTAAGTATCTCATAGGGGATCTTGTCCAAGATTTTGCGGAGGTAAAGCCGGTTTGATGAGTGACATGTGGTGGATATAGCTTCAGCCTAGAAGTTGTATGGTGACTTGAATTCAGCCAACATAGACCTTTCCATGTCCATTAAGGTTCGGCTTTTCCTCTCGGCTACACCATTTTGTTGAGGGGTGTACGTAGAGGAATATTGGTGTCTTATCCCCTCTTCACTTATGAATTCATTCAGAGTGTAGTTCTTGAACTCAGAGCCATTGTCGCTTCTAATTTCCAATATAGGGACAATGTGTTGACGCTGAACCTCGTTGGCAAAGTTGATGACCGTTTGTTGAGTCTCACTTTTCAGCTTGAAGAAGTAGACCCATGTATATCTTGAGTAATTATCGACAATGATGAGACAATATTTCTTCCCACCGAGACTTGCATGAGATGGAGGACCAAAGAGATCCACATGTAGGAGCTCCAAAATCCTTTTTTATGAAATTAATGTCTTCCTTCGATGGGGAGAGTCATGCAGCTTTCCATCAACACAAGCCCTGCAAACATGATCTTTGGCAAAGGAAACATTTTATTTTAGTGCAAGAATGTGGCCACCCTTGTGAAGGCTTTGCAAAGTTCTCATATTGACGTGGGCTAGACAGTGATTCCATAATCAACCCGCGTCGGCCTTTCTGAATAGGCACATCGTTCCCGCAGTGGTTTTCCCTAAAAAGTCCACCACATACAAGTAAATTTTGACGTATCTAACGAAAGTGACCTTTAGACACTTCCTCCAAAAGAGTACGAATAAATCATCATCAATGAAAACTACAAAGCCAATCTTACCAAGGGCACGAACAGAAAGTAAATTGTAACCAAGCGTATCAACAAGCATGACGTCCACGAGTGAGATATCGTGAGCAACCACAACCTTGCCAAGACCCAATACCTTTGACTTCGATTTAACACCATAGGAGATGGTTATTTGATCATGATTAGGCCTCATCTCCGTGACGATCTCCTTGCTTCTGGTCATTTGACTTGTGCAGCCACTATCGAGCACCCATTTAGATCCACCGGAAGCATATCCCTACAAGAAAATTACTTCTTGGGTTTAGGTACCCATTTTTCAATGGGTCCTCTCATGTTAGTTACAAGGGTCTTTGGGACCCAAATAGAACAAGCACTATAATTATCAAAAGGACCAACATAACTAGCATAGACATCACCATAATAATCATGAAATAACACATAATGAGGATTGTTAGACCCTGCAAAACCATAATAATCAGTTTTGTCCTTCATGATGTTCTTTTCAGCGGTGCTTATCTTTGCTTAAACATTCTTGGACTTCTTCTTCTTGGTCTTAGGGACATATCCAAGTACCTCTTTTCCATTTTTCGTCTTTGCTTACCAAGGATCTCATCTAGAACTTCCTTACCTTTGGGTAGGGGTGCCTTTGCAAGCACATCTTTCAACCTAGCATTTTCTTCAAGAACTTCTTCATGTCCACATGTTGGTGCAGAAGTGCTAGGAACATCATACTTGTTCAATCGAGTTTGGAGCTGATCATGAGACTCATTGAGAATAGAGTATTCACTCTCCAATGCCTTATGAGCAATGTCAAGTTTCTCTAATTTCTCGGAGAGTCTAGCATGAGCAGCCCCAAATTCAATCTTTTCTTTCTTTAATTTCTTGGCCTTGGCAATTGCATTATCATGTTCCTTTACAAGCTTGGCCACAACCTCGTCATGTGACTCCTAAATTGACTCAAGTATCTCCTCTAGAGAGAATCGAATCTCTTCTTCTCTTCTAGAGAATTATTCAAAGATGCAATTTCCAATGCATCCTCTCTTTCAATTCTGCCCTTTTCCTCGAGGATCTCTTCGGAGTGATCAAGTTGACTCATAAGAGCCTCGAAATGCGTTTTGTTCTCACCTTGCAAGTTAGTGATAAAATAATCCAAAGAAATAACTTCTTCATTAACTTTAAGACTAGTGTGATCATCTATATCAACATTCATAGTAGTCTTAGGAAAGGAAGTAATAGAAGATGATACCTCAGAACCTCTTTCCATAAGGCAAGTGACGTTCTTGTTGATGACATTTTCATTGGGAGAGTCGAAGAGAGACGTAGGTGTAGATGTGGTGGCTATTGCAGCCACCTCTCGTGTGCTATCATCATCCTCTTCCTCTTCACTTGTAGATGAGTACTCCTCTTGTGCTACCAAAACAATCTTCTGTTGCTTCTTATAGGGAGCATTTTTCTTGACAAATGGCTTCTTCCTAGGTGCCTTTGACTTTTCCTTGAGGATGAGCCTGCCCCCATTATCTCCTCTACTTTGATAGGGACACTCCACTACAAAGTGCAAACGATCTCTACAATTGTTACACATTCTCAGTTTTGGGTCATTTTCCTTTCGCCCATTTGACCCATTCTTGCGTTCAAGTTCAGATTTTGCTTTGGCTGGGTCCTTCCAAAAATTTCTTGCTTAGAAGGCCATGTACTCACCACAAGCACGCTTGACCTCCTCAGGGTAGCTCATGGAGACAATGTCAAAGCCCCTATCATCTTCCTCTTTCTCAATGACATTGGCCTTTAATGCAACATTCATGCCTTTTGCATACCAATTGCTCGGGCATGAGCATCTTCGGCGTTTTCTTCCACAAATTTGAATGCAGCCATTTCTCGCATGACTTTGTTGGAAGTCATTTGATGATAGTTGTGTCTCCCTTGTAAGCTCTTAAAATCAGTAGGCTCAAATGGCATGAGAGAACTTACATACTTTCTCTTGATCCACCATCATCAAAATGTGTGGCACCATGCTTTCTAAATGTTGTGGCGATCCCCTTGAGCCTTCTATACATGTCTTAGTGATCGTCACCATCCAACATATCAAACCCTTCGGCTTCTTTGCTTAGAGCATCATACATATTTCTTCTCATGCTCTCATTTCCAATAAATAGGTCGGTGAGTGCATCCCAAGCTTCCTTGGCGGTGTTGAAGTGCTCTATGTGTGCCATGTCCTTGGGACCCACACCAAGATGAATGATGTGTAGAGTTGTAGCGTTGAGTTAACTATCAACGACTTCTCTTCTAGTCAAGTTGTTTGGATATTCAACATGGAGGCCACTTTCAATGATCCTCCATAGCTCAATGGACGAACTGCACACATGAGATATCATCAAGAATTACCATTGGTTAAAATAAGATGTAGTAACCTTGGGCGGATCACCCCTATTATCTATATGAGGATGAGGGATTGGTGGATTAGGTGAATATAGGTGAGGAACCTCACTATAGTCCTGCTTACCACTTCCCTTTTTATAGGAGGATCCATTATTCTTATATTCACCCTCCAACTCCTTTTATTTGGAGTTAGCCTTAGCTTTTTCCTTAGAAATAGGAGTCGAGGCCTTAGTGGTAGATGGAGGTGAAGTTGAGTGTGGTGATAGGCATCCAATTAGTTCACGCATCTCATCCATTCGGGCATCCATGGATTTCACCAAGGTTGTTTCCAATGACTTGAGATCATCCATGGTTACCTTATCCACAGCCTCACCACCATCTCCCTTGGTACCCATACTCTCTTAGGCAGTAAAGCCCGAATAAAGAGCCGATGCTCTAATACGAACTGAAATGGATCGTATGGGTACCTAGAGGGAGGGGGGGTGAATAGGTGCTAATCCAAATTTTAATTCTTTTTCAATTTTACACTTGACAAAAGGTAAATTCTCTAGATAACAAACTACAGAGAAGTTCCCTATATGAAAACCTATCCACTAAGCGAGTAAAAGCGAGGAACGAGGTAACCGTAGTGGAGCATGCGGAGACACATGATTTGTTTGACCACAGTTCCTTCCTTGTTAAGGGAAGTACATCTGCATTGGAGGGGTGGGATGTACTAAGACCACCACACCACAATAGGCCTCACCCTATTCTCTGATGGATCTCGCCACTAAAGGCCCGATCCACCTTTCCACTATCGGTACCCTTCAAGGCGGGAACCGTTGCCTTTACACAACTAGCGAGGCACACATCCACAACTGAATTGGAGGCTCCCGTGATGAAAATAAGCTACCACAAGAACAAGTATTATCAATAACCAAAAATAAGATCTAGATATTTGCAAGAAATACTAGATCAAAAATCCTCCAGGTGAATGGAGTGAAGTGATGCGCTTGATTGGTGTTGGTGAAGATCGAAGATTCCTCCTTCGATTCCCCAAAGATCGGAGCCTTCGGGTGGATGAAGAGGGAGATCTCGGTTTTGAACTTGAAGAACAGTACCGCACCTTTTCGAATGAATCAAGAGAGCTGGCAGGAGGAGCAATTGAGGTATTTATACCCCCTGTCAAAACTCAGTCGTTGGAGATTTTGGGGCAAGATTATCCGGGCAGGGCAAAAACTCCGCCCCGGAATCGGATTTTCCGGGGGAAATCCGCCCCCTTACTGCATGACGCGCCTTGGGAAAAAACTCCGGCCCTAGCCGGACAATCCGAGGGAAAGTCCGTCCTCCATACCACGTGACGCGCCTTGTTCTCTTTGTAGATCGAGCCAGGGCAGATAATCCGACCCCCAAAACTCTGCTTTGGCTGCTCTTTATATGGACAATTATCTGAGGCACTCAACACACATTAAATATTCATTGGTATTGTTATCTAACACACAAAACTCTTAGGGATCATGCAATGTTCTTTCACCCTCATCACTTTCCACTAAAGGATACTTGTAAGCTTCCTTTGAACTCAAGTAAAGGGCGTTTGAAAGGTTTTGTGTTGTGTCCAGAAAAGTAATTAAAAAAGTAAAAGAAAGCAAGTAACAATGTTGTGTGAAAATGTGGTTGAACTCAATAGGGCTAAAACATTCTCAGGGATGTAGGATACACCACTAGCATGGTATTTTTATTAATTAAGATAACATACTTCTTGCGCCATGATATGTGTGGAGAGAGCTCCATAATAATATGTTCACTATAAGGCTCGTAGGAAGGCACTTTGTTGAGCCAATAGTGAGGTCACATCTAAATAACCAATGCGATGTCTGAGAGAAATCACCCATACAAACCACCACAATTAAGGGTTTCCCCGTGGATATTGTAATTAGCTTAGGGAGACCGTGTAGGTTGCAAGTCGGTGACAATTTGTCATGAAGTTATTCCGGGCATGCTCCCAAACACGTCCAAAGGATTTCTCCCTTCCTTTAGTCCCGAGGGAAAATGATATTTGGCTGACTACACATACCACCTAAAGAGAGAGATCAAACACAAAACATAAATCTATCATAGACCGGCCAGTCATACAGAAACAAGAATAGATCATCTTTATTGCAAGTTTGTAATAGTGCTAGGTATTCTCCATCTCCCCAAGAACAAAGGAACTACTCACACATCGAAGCAATCAACGACATCATTATAATCAAATGGATGGATAAAAGTACGGGTATAAATCTAGTGCAAACCACAATCGAATTTGGAATTACAACAAGATCTAATAGATGAGAGATGGGGGTGATGATGGTGATGAGGATGCAGCGGTTGATGATGAAGGGGATGATGCAATGTCCTCCAATAATCTGCGAAGCAGTAGGGATTTGCCCTCCGCGAAGTTCCTCCTTCAGATCCCTTCCAGATGTGGTTTTTTGTGGTTTCTGGTGGCTGTGAATGTCGAATCTCTCTGCCGTCTTCGCCAGGAGAGAGTATTTGATGAGGATGACACGATTCCACGTGGTATGGGTGGACGGTATGGGCGGGCTCTACCCGTACCACTAGTCGTTATCGCGGCTGATGCTTTCCTCTCGTTTGGTATTCTCCCAGGTGCGAAGGTAAATCAATAAAATGACTTTATCACTTAAAAATATCATATTATAACATAATATGACAGTTCCAATTGATATGTTGATAATAGACTTAGTAGTTTGGGATCCTATTAAAACAAAGGCAAAAATGTGTGCACAAACACAGTGAAATACCAAAATTCCTATTCTATTTATGCAAAATAAAAGGTAAATATGCTTCAATGTTGGACTCATCAAACTACACCACCAGCTTCGCCTTGTCACATTGCACCTCGTCATATACACACCTAAGCTTGAGGATCACCGAAACATCGAGGATGTCCACCTGCCGAGCGCCACCGCCATATTCTTCTCCAGCAATGGCAATATCCACTATCGTCATCGACGCATTGACTCACTTGCACCATAAGATCCAGATTCTACGTCCAATATTAGACCAAGCAAAGAAGAGGTATTTCTGCACACTTTGTCCTCACTCGTGTGCACCCGGTACCCATTTCCCGGTCGGTCACCCATCCTAGAATTGCTCTAGGCCAAGCACGCTTAACCATAGAGTTCTTTTCGAATGAGCTTCCGGAAAAGAAGTTGCAACTTGTTGGTATGAGTATTCTATCAATCCTATTAAGCCATGTGCCTGGTCTCACATACACCCACCCTTTAGAAGATCGATGCCCTCATCGATCAAGTACACCCCAGGAACGTTCCCTCTTGGCACGTGTATGTGCGTTTAGTGCCGGCACATGTGCCATGCCGTGTCCACTCCGGGCCACACGCGCCATGCTCCACATGTCCCGCCACTAACCCGCACACACCCGTGTAATCGCAAGGGTCGGCTCTGATACCACTTTGTAACACCCCGTCCATTCCTGGGCCCGGGGGTGTCACTTCTGGCAGCTTAATAGGATATCTAGACTGGCCCCACAGACCAACACTAGTCTTTTCTGCACACTTTGTCCTCACTCGTGCACACCCGGTACCCATTTCCCGGTCGGTCACCCATCCTAGAATTGCTCTAGGCCAAGCACGCTTAACCATAGAGTTCTTTTCGAATGAGCTTTCAGAAAAGAAGTTGCAACTTGTTGGTATGAGTATTCTATCAATCCTATTAAGCCGTGTGCCTGGTCTCACAGTTATTGGGCATAACTTTAATATATAAATTATTTAAAATTGTTTTTTCTTGCAAAATCTCACAAATTATATCCTCTGCCACAAGAACCAAAGAAAAATTATTAAAATCATTAAGAACATAAACAAATGAACTTAGGATAAACTAATTTAAAAGAAAATTTTATATTATTATATGATAAATTCTTTTATCCAAAAGTCCCAAAATTCATATCTTTCGATCCATAAGTACAAACCATACAAATAATATATCCCTATATTCGCATGTTTGTGAAGAATACAATGATCTCAAAATTCATATTTGCAACATATAAAATAATTTAAATTATATAATGCTTTAAAAGGCATTATGACTCTAAAAATAGTTGTATAGATTATTTTTGTGTGATTCCTTTTGCTCCTCATTTCAAATTGAGTCATATATCCAATACAAGCAGGGCCAAAAAATATTTTTATTTTTGGAACATTTAAATGGCAGGAAAGTCTATTAATGATGTTGTAAAATGATTTAAAGAAAGTAAATACTTCTACCTTTTATCAAGGACTAATTAGAGTGCTAAAATTAATTTATACAATTTAAAGCAACACAAATGCATTGCATTAACATCATGCATACTGTAACTGACCAGATAACTAAGAAATTATCCCAAGTGAAGTGACTATTTTCATCCATACATTCATGGCATGTTTATGATTGCTTGGGTTCTTATTGAACGTATGTAATTATAGATTGCGTGGAGTGCAACTATTGCGTTTGTGAAGGGTGTGTGAGCAACAACTATCAAGTAAAGTTTCACTTTTTCCACGAAACTCCTACTATTTTACTATGCACTAGTGTTAATTTGGTAGTATGCATGATAGATCTTTTATCCTATATGATATACTATATCAAACTTAAGACATCCTTTTGTATCTTTCCTAGCGGAAACATCGTAGTTGTAGTATGCTTAATCTTGCAATAGAATTCATGGGTGATTTATTATATACTATTATGTGTACAAAATGTATATATTTTATGAGTACAATGTTTTTTAAGGAAACCCATGGGTGGAATGGGACTTTATTGGATTGTGTTGAGTTGTTACTTAGGGGCCATGTCTATGGTCAGCTAGAGTATCGAACATGTGGGTAGATACCCATGAGCAAACATATTGGAAATGTTCAACTTGAGAAGCTTCCAATACAACCACTTTGCATAATGGGGTTTGCCTTGACCGCCTAGGTTGCTAGAACTCATCCAAACAGAGAGAGGATGGTAGTATTTGTAGGATGGAACACATTAGTGGTGACCTGAGGTATTGCTTCTGAAAAGTCTTGTCTCGTCTCGTCTTTCTCTCTTGCATGGCACACCTAAGTAGCATGGACGAAGGAATAGCCGAGTCTTGTGGGTAAATTGCACCACCTATCGAGAGTTCCAAAATAAGTACTCAGTTATGTCCCAGTTAACAACAACTTCTGAGAATCAAGACCTTGAAGCAGTTCAAGAATCAACGCATTCCAATTTTGAGTCAAAACTTGATGGGTGAACAAGGGGAGAACCTGGAGAGAATCTAGTGTGCCAAGAATCACAATGTGTTGATGAAACTATTTATAAATGATAGGGAAAAACTTGTTTTCTACAAATCAGCATAAACTCCACTTAGCCAAATAAGAATATAGAGATTAGGTCTCCGATTAATTCTCCTAGTGAAGCTTGCCAATACAAATCAAATGTATTAACCCTTTGTTTATGTTGCAGGTTCTAACGACGAGTAAGGTATGATAAGGTTACGAGTCTAACCAACATGTTTGCATGTGGCTCATGATGAAGAAGAAGGGACTGCATGTTATTTGTTTATTCCACTGCTATTGTGAACGTGAGCTAGCATATGGCTACCAATTTGTAATAATGTACTTGTATCCTAGATCATGGGATGTAATACTAATGACCATTTTTTCTTGATATTATATCTTACCGGTGTGTTCTAGCTATTCGATCCAGGGACTAGCACTATAAGAACATAGCTTCCAACCATGTTGGGTTCATGTCATCACATTAATATAGTTCTTAGGAATGTTAGGAATTTTCACCTTTCATATTAAGGGTTGAACCTAGATAAATCTATGTATTTTGCAAATCCATACCTATTGATCTCGGCCCTCTATATATAGAACAAATAAAACATACTACCATAATCCTTGAGTAGTATGTTTTCCATGGGACCCTGGTTTTCGTTCCTCATCAAGTACCAAATAAGTTAAAAATGAATGGTCTGAGTGGGACAAACAATTCCGTAAGGTGTTGACCATGGAACTAGGTGGTACCTTCCTGTGCAGAAAAACCACAATACATTGCATCATCTCTGGGGTACTGAGGGGTGGATGTTTTGGCATAGAATACATGTTACTATCACTAGAAAATAACATGCTTGGTTATTCCAAATCAAAGGAAATTCGCTCGGAAGTTAGGCCCCTAAAAACATCCTATAATAATGGTTACTGCTAAGTTCCCGCTCGATGGTTCAGGGTAAAGTTTACTTAGAAGTATCGGAACAATATTGGTGACTACCTGGATGAGTAAAAATACATGCTCAGTTGTTCCTGCTCGAGATCCACATGGAAGGAATGAGAGGAATTAAAAGTGTCAAAAGTGTGGCTTCCTACCAGTATCTCATTCTTATTGATCCATAGGTTCCAGGAAACTTTTGTTAGATGGTTATTGAGAGGGTAATTGTGTGGAGAAGAGAGAAAAATGTTGGATATTTGGGGAATTCTTTTTGAGTTTCCACAATGGGTCAAATTATCATCACTAATCAATTGCACCAATTGATAGTAAGGCATACATATGAATTAAAATTATAAATTACGGTCTTTGGGATAACCATCCCCTTTGTCGCATTTAGGGGTTATTAATGACTTTATCCAACAAGCAATAGAACCAAAACCTGCAAAACTTAGTCATATTGTTTGTTCCTTAATTTCTTGTCACTAATCATTTAAATCCTCATAGGGTCATAAGTACCTGTCATAGTGGCACCACTTTATCATTTTTTCCATATAAAACCCTATAACCACATTATGTACTAGAATTTAGTTTGGATCTATTTATTTTCTGAAACCTTTTATCGTGCTCAGTCGAGTACCTTTTTTTTGCTTGCTCTTAGGTTGTTGTTTCTGACGCTGCAACCAATGTACTCCCTCGGTTCAAAAATATAAGAAATTTTAGTTTTGTGAAATAAATGTATCTAGATGCTTTTTAGTGTATAGGTTCATTCTGAACCTCTACGAACCTATACACTAAAATACGTCTAGATACATTCGACTCTCAAAGCTAAAATATCTTATATTTCTGAACGGAGGAAATATACATTTCCGATGTTATTTGTTGCGTTACTTGCCGAAGAGAAAAATGGTTTGCACTAGCAAGGAGATCCGTTTGGTATAATTAAGAGTGTCCGAGGATAATCTGCAATTCAGCCCTCTCGTTTTTAGCTAATTATAGAAATGTTAGAGAATCAACCATTTCACATTATCTTAGTTGTTGTTCCTGTCTCAGTGAAATCTGAGCTCTTAGAACTTTTATAAGAAAAAACCTTCTTGTGTTCTTTGAAAAATGATATAGTTGAAACTCCTTAGGAAATAAATGGCTCAATACATATGAGTTTCATTTGGTGGAAATTATGTACGCAGTACATATGAGTTGGAAATCACGAGTCATCTCATATATCTCTTGCATGAATTTCACTGTGTTCGGCAAAAACAAATGATGTAACAATGTTCTTGTAAATTAATGTGTCATTTCCATCTAATTTGAGAACATGTATTAATACTAATTATGTGTCCCTATTCCTACACTCCAAGAGAGTCAGGTGTTTCGAAGATGCATTTATCCTAGTGGATAAACTAGTGGATTGTGTACGGTTGCATGGTCAAGCTTGAATTTGCGTTGAAAAAATAAAACTTGAACTTTAGTCACCACCCATAAATCTCAACAGATAGTTTATAGAACAACTACCATTATAATTTCCTTTTATCCTAGTGCCAAATTAAACAAGGAAAAAATTAACACCCACTAGCAGAAACAAGGGTTTCGGTTCGGAGCAGATTCTGACTCTAGTCCGGGTGAATTTTGGGCCGGTACTAGTGTGATAACTAGTCCCAGTTCGTCTCGGCTCCAACAGTTAGGAGGCCGGGCAGCTCTAGTCCCGGGTCGTTCCGGACCTCTAGTCCCGGGTCATTCCGGACCTCTAGTCCCAGTTCGTGATACGACCCGGGACTAGAGAGATCGCACCAGCCAGCCCCTTGTGCGGGAGCCTATAGTCCCGGTTGGTATCACGACCCGAGACTATAGGTAAATCACAAGTTTTGATTAGGCAAAAAGTTATTGAAAATTGAAATGTGTAATTTTAGAGTTTCAGATCTCATAATGGAATGAGGTTTTCACTTCTAGATCAGTAATTAAAAACTTCACATTTTTCATGTTAATTGTTTTGTCCAATTCAAAAATTGATTCATGTAAAATTTTCAAAATTCAAATTTTTAGATTTCAAAAAGTAAATGAAGTGAGTAAATAGGGTTTTTCTTTAAATAGTGTTGCTCATTTAATGCTCTAGAAGCTCACATTAACTTATTAATTTGCATATGTGTAGATTTTGTTTACTTAGTAACTGATCAAAATGAGTATGGAGTAGAATTTTCTTAAATTAGTGCATAGTTTTTTATTTTTTCAATAATAATATTTGGTCCCTATTTTTGTTTTAGTGTGATGAACACTTGGTCACTGATCTCTATGCATTGATCTCTATTCATGATGTGTTCTTTTCCAAACCACCTAGATCCACATGAGCACACACACTCTATTAGATGTGGTGATGCAACTTCTATCACACTAGTGCACTATTCCATGTGATAACTACATTTCTATGTGTTTTTGGGACGTTTGAGACAAGGAGTCTTTAGAGTCATTGCATGTGTTTTTTCCAAACCACTCACATGGGCGCACACACTGCAGTAGATGTGATGATGCAACTTCTGTCACACTGGTGCACCATTCCATGTGGCAGTTGTATTCCTATATGTTTTTGGGGCCTTTTGACACATGGTTTGACACATGGAGTCTCTAGAGTCATTGCATGTGTTCATTTCCAAACCAACTTGATCCACATTGCCACACACACTCCAGTAGATGTGGTGATGCAACTTTTGTCACACTGCCACACCATTCCATGTGGCAGTTCCATTTCTAAGTGTTTTTTGGACTTTTGACACATGGAGTCTCTAGAGCCATTGCATGTGTTATTTTCCAAACCACATTGATCTACATTACCACACACACTCCAGTAGATGTGGTCATACAACTTCTGTCACCCTGGTGCACCATTCCATGTGACAGTTGCATTCCTATATGTTTTTGGGTTCTTTTGACACATGGTTTGACACATGGAGTCTCTAGAGTCATTGCATGTGTTCATTTCCAAACCACCTTGATCCACATTCCCACATACACTCCAGTTGATGTGGTGGTGCAACTTCTACCACACTGGTGCACCATTCCATGTGGCAGCTGCATTCCTATGTGTTTTGGGCCCTTTTGACACATGGTGTCTCTAGAGTCATTGCATGTGATTCTTTCCAAACCACCATGATCCACATGGGCACACACACTGCAGTAGATGTGGTGATGCACCTTCTGGCACACTGGTGCACCATTCCATGTGGAAGTTGCATTCCTATATGTTTTGGGAGCCTTTTGGCACATGGGTTGACACATGGAGTCTCTGGAGTCATTGTATGTGTTCATTTCCAAACCACCTTGATCCACATTCCCACACACACTCCAGTAGATATGGTGATGCAACTTCGGTCACACTACTGCACCATTCCATGTGGCAGTTCCATTCCTATGTATTTTTGGGCCTTTTGACACATGGAGTCTCTAGAGTCGTTGCATGCGTTCTTTTCCAAAACACATAGATCCACATTCCCATGCACAAACTCTAGTAGATATGGTGATCCAACTTCTATCACACTGGTGTACCATTCCATGTGGCAGCTTGATACGTTGCAAACATATCTATAATTTTTGATGTTCCATGCTTGGTTTATATCTACTTTCTTATGTTTTGTCCACACTTTGGAGTATTTTTATACACTTTCTTGGACTAACCTATTAACAAGATGCCACAGTACTAGCTGCCTGTTTTCTCCTGTTTTTGGTTCCAGGAAATTTAGAAAATGAATATTCTCGGAATTGGACAGGACAAAAGCCAAACTCAATATTTCACCGAGGGGGACACGGAGCCAGAATACGAGACGGAGAGGGGCCAGGGGCTGCCCACACCACCTGGCCACGCGGCCAGGCCTGGCCCGTGCCAGGGGATGGTGTGGCCGCCTAGGGCACCCCCTCGGCCTCCCCTTTTGCCTATATATTGCCTCCGATACAGAAACCCTAAGGACCCGATCAAAATTCCAAGAAAGAGTCTGTAGGCGCCGTCATCTCCATCCCTAGATCGGGACGGATCTGAAGCTCTTCCCGGCACCCTGCCGGAGGGGAGAATTCACCCTGGAGGCCTTCTTCATCACCATGCAAGCCTTCGGTGTGATGCGTGAGTAGTTCATCCCTAGACTACGGGTCCATGTAGTAGCTAGATGGTTGGTTCTCCTCCTTTGTGCTATCATGTTTAGATCTTGTGAGCTCCGTTCATGATCAAGATCATCTATTTGTAATCATACATGTCGTGTTTGCGGGGATCCGATGGATACAGAGATGATATTTCAGATTAATTATTGATTCTATCATGTCTTTGTTATTTGTGATCTTGCATGCTCTCCGTTGTTAGTAGCTATCTTGGACGAGTAGATGCTAGCAACTCCAAGAGGTAGTATTTATGCTTGATAGTGGGTTCATGCCTCTAGTAATCTGGGGAAGTGATAGAAATCTCTAAGGTACTAGATGTGCTGTGATACATTGCAAATGTATCTATAATTTTTCATGTTCCATGCTTTGTTTTATCTACTTTCTTGTGTTTTGTTCCAACTTTGGAGTACTTTTCATATGATTTCTTGGACTAACCTATTAACAAGAAGCCACAGTGCCAGTTGCCTGTTTTCTGCTGTTTTTGGTTCCAGGAAGTCAGAAAATGAATATTCTCGGAATTGGACGGAACATGATGAGGAGGGAGTAGTTCTCTCTCGAGGCTAAGGGTTCTATCGATGGCTATGTGTTCATATATCTCTCTATGCGTGATCATATTGTGATCATGAGCTTGTAATCTATAGATCCAGAAGGAGAGTCGGAGAGGGGCCATAGGGTGGCCACCCCCCCTTGGCACGGGCCAGCCCAAGCCGTTCTAGGGCATGGTGTGGGCCCCCTGGCTGGCCACCGACCTTGCCTCTTTCGCCTATAAGAGCCTCCCGAGGCAGAAACCCTAAATCGTCAATCAGAAATCCACGAAAAGTTCCGCTTGCGCCACCGCCACCAAAGGGGAGATTCGGGGGACAGAAAGTCTCTGTTTCGGCACCCTGCCGGGATAGGGAAGTGACCCTAGAGCCATCTCCATCGATCTCCACCACCATCTCCATCACCATTGCTGATTCCCATGATGAGGAGGGAGTAGTTCTCTCACGAGGCTAAGGGTTCTACCAGTAGCTATGTGTTCATCTCTCTCTCTATGCGTGATCATATTGTGATCATGAGGCTGTAATCTATAGATCTACCTTGCTACTCAAGTGCTTTAATAGATCTCTGCTCGACCCATGTGTGTGAAAGTGATAGCGTGCACACCATGGTGGCACTTAGGCTAGAGATTACAAATACTTGTTATGAGTTATATTTGGAGTTGAATGTCTTTATGAAATTGTGGTGTTTGTTGGACTCATCTAGTACTCAAGGTGACAGTGTGGGGTTTTCTAGATGGGAAAGATGAACTTTGAGGTGTGCTGTTATAGCCCTACCATCGATTAGAGTGTTCAACCGGAGAGTAGTTAAGAGTAGTATCATAAAGAGAAGATATTTATATGAGAGTGTTCACTAGTGAAAGTATGATCCCTAGGCCTTGTTTCTAAGCACTGAAACACCGTTTGCTATTAGATCTGTTACATGTTTGATTGCTGCCATCTTTATTTCAGTTTGCCTTTAGTCTCTTCCACGCCATCAAAGTATTTTCTAGCACCGTTATCTTATATCTATACCACTTATATTTCACTATCTCTTCGTCGAACTAGTGCACCTATACACCTAACAAGTATATGGGGTGTGTTGGGGACACAAGAGACTTCTTGTATCTTGATTGCAGGGTTTCTTGAGAGGGGATACCTTTGAATACTTCCTCCCTGAGTTCGATAAACCTTGGGCGATCCACCTAAGGGAAAACTTGCTGCTGTTCTACAAACCTCTGCACTTGGAGGCCCAACAACTGTCTACAAGAATAGAAGTGCGTAGACATCAAGCTATTTTTCTGGCACCATTGCCGGACTGGTAAGGTAAAAGGTATTCACACCGGAGGATTAAAGAAGAAGACCTCCCACGGCAAACGCCTATTTTCTGGCGCCATTGCCGGGGAGGTAAGGTAAAAGGTACTCACATCCTCCGGTGTGAGTGCTCGAAGTTATTTCCTTTAGATTCTGCAATTTTGTCTTTTTGTTTCTTGTTTTCACTAGTTAGGCTTAATGGAAAACAACAACAAAATTAGAGAGCTTTATAGTATTTATCTTGAGTTAGGACATGAAGTGTTTGAAGAGAAAATTAAAAAACCTATGGAACTTTATTTGCATGCTAATAGCAATGTTGTTAGTATGAATTCCTTGAACACCATTATTGCTAATGCTATGGAAAAGTCTAAGCTTGGGGAAGCTAGTCTTTATGAAAATGATCTTTTTATTTCCCCAACTTTGGAAGATAGCTATTCTATTGCTTATGATGATACCAAACCTCCAATATATGATGATTAAAATGATGAGTATGATATTTTTAGTCCACCTACTATTGAGGAGAAAATTAATTATGATTACAATATGCCTCCTATATTTGATGATTATGGTGATGAAAATAATAATGATAGCTATTTTGTTAAATTTGCTCCCACTACAATTAATAAGAATGACTATGTTTATGTGGGGAGTATTAATTCTTTTATGCATGTGGCTCATGATAATAATGTTTTATGTGATAGTTATATTGTTAATTTTATTCATGATGCTACTGAAAGTTATTATGAGACAGGGAAACATGGTTTTATGTGTCTCAACATTATTAAGTTTCCCCTCTTTATGTTGAAAATTTTGAAGTTGCACTTGTTTTGCTTTCCTATGATTGTTGCTTTGTGCTTTCATGACTTGTTTCTTTACAAGATTCCTATGCATAGGAAGTGGGTTAGACTTAAATGTGCTTTGAATTTGCTTCTTGATGCTCTCTTTTACTCTCAATTCATATTTCTTATGTGAGCATCTTCTCAAACTATCATGCCTAACTTAAAGGCGTTAAAGAAAAGTACTTGTTGGGAGATAACCCAAGAATTTTAGATGAGTCTTGGAAGTTATTACCTCTGTAATAACTGCTCCTTATACTTTTTATTTGCTTTTTGTGCCAAGAATAACCTCTAATGAGAGAGAATTAATGATTGGGAAAGTTGCTGTCCCGAAACAGATTTCTGTGCTTCACCGTAAAAAATCGTGTAAAATCTCTGAATGTCTTTTTGAGGCGTGAATGTTTGTGCTTCTGCCCCAGGTTCTTATCTAACTTTCGTTAGTTCAACACTTTTTGATTTGAGCAACAAAAGGACTTCGAAAAAATTCGTCTTTACCTGCTGCTCTGTTTTGACAGATTTCTGCCATTTTCTGCATTTGCTTTTTGTTGGTTCCTTTTTGAGTTCTTTTGGGGAATTGAGCTTTTTGAGGTAAGTGATACAGTATCTAGTGTTCTAATGGAAGTTTATTTGGTGTTGTAACTGAACCTAAAGACCTATTATCTTGAGTGCACTAATGTTGCTAATAAAGATTGTGTGAAGTTTTGTATGAAGGAAAATTTTCAGGTGTATAGAAGGAATGAGTAATGAGATGAAGGATGGACTAAAGCTCAAGCTTGGGGATGCCACACGTGTCACCCCAAGAAATATCCAAGAAGTAAAAGCATCAAAGCTTGGGGATGCCCAAGGCAACCCCTTCTTCATCAATAAAAATCCCAGGTTTCTTCCAAACGCTTCATTTTTATTGTTTCATGCACAGTTGTGTTGTTTTTGGAGCGTCTTTTTTTCATTTTCGTTTTGGTTTTTAGTTTGATTTGTTTGCTTAGTTTGCTGAATAAATTGGTTGGACCCCCTTTTTCATACATTGGTTTTCAAATAGTTTGGTTTGGATGGAAAAGAGTAGGAAAGTTCATGCTTAAGTGGTAAAGAGAGCTTGTTTTTGACTGTGGCCTATGCTTTGTCATGCCATGCTTGATATTGTTTTGGCTTTATTCTTAGTATTCTTTGCTGTAGCATGACTTGTTATAAACAATTTAGATTGCTAAATGTGCCTTTGAAGAATCATGCGTTGTTTTAGCATATTAAAGCATAGTATTGTGGTATTCTTCTTTGATGTTTTATTTGGGTTGACTTGGCACATGCTCACACCATGTTATGACTATATCAAGTCACCATAGCCTTTATGATCCTTTAGTTTTCAACTTGTAGTATCACTTTATGCTTTGATCAATGATGTTTTGTCGCTCTACATGATTATGGCCATTATTGCTCTCTTAGTTTGTCGCTCCCAGTCTTTTGCTAGCCTCCACAACAAAGTATGAGTTCCACTCATGCATCCAAATCCCTAAACCAAGTTATTACAAAGAGTCCACCATACCTACCTACTAGCTTATGCTATTGCAAGTATATTCATGCTTTTCTTTACCTTCCAAATTAAACTTGTTATGAGAAAACTAGTGACTAAAGCTCTCACGAACTTGATGGCACACTTTAATTTTCTTTCCCTTAATAAACTTGAACCATTGTGTCGTCTATGTTGTATATGCTTGCACTTATTTGTTGGGAATTAGCAGAACCATGCTGTCATGGGGAACGCTTTCAACATTGCACTTGGTACTTGTACCTAGTTGATATCATGCTCTTTTGTATATGGATGTCGTCGGTGTGAAATGAAAGGGGAGCTTGTAAGTCCATGGAGTTATGTATATGTGTTAGAGAAACACCTGGGCCGCTGGTCTAATCCATGCTGACATGGTGGAAACCTGCAGCGTAACCATAATGAGCTGTCTATGAAGCATTCTTCTTATATAAAAAAGAGTCCTATATTGAGAAAAAAGACAAAAATAAAAAAAGAAGAGATTATGAAAAGAGGAAAGAGAGAAAAAAGCACCATATTCCCATGGTAAATAAGAAGAATGCTGAGATGCTCGTTGTCTGCTTGCCTTGTCATTTTGATATGGGGATTCTTCCGTATCATCGGGCAAGGGGTACCCCATTGGCGGTTCTCTATGATACACATGTACTTACGATGACAAGAACTTACCGGTGACTAAACTTGAGTAGCATGAGGAGCGGCCCTCGTATACAAGGGACATGAGATTTCTAACTTATACTTCGTCAAGCATGTACACCATAGTTTGTTCACTTTAACCTTAATCACTTCAAGATGCTTATGATAGGGGCAATGAGAGCTGAAAGCTATAAGTACCATAATTTTTGGAAGCTCTTTATGAGACTTGAATCCCTGCTTCCTTCTATGAAGGCCTTTCTTCCTCCATTATATTGAGTCTCCACCTCCTACCTTTATGCACGTACTTTGAGAGCATAGTGGCCATTCTTAGTTCTATGTGCATTGTCCCAAGACTAGCTGATTGATGCATAACTTGATATTGCTTGTTTTAAACTATTTGTATCTAGTCACTCTTATGAACTTTTAAGGTGTCCTATGCATTTATATTTGCTACTCTATGAGGGACAAGTTGAATACTATTATGCTATGTTTTCTTTATGTGAAACAAACAAACGTCTTGCAAAGCATTGTTATTCATGAATCTTTTGTTTGTGCCTTTTCATGTTGCATCATAGTTTCTTTGCCTTATTGCTAGAACTTTGTCTTTCGTGTTATGATTGAAGTACTATGATCCTAGCTTTGAATGTTTTACAAATACTTTGATCAAGTCTTTGATGGTGCATGTCACCTCAAAAATTATTCTTTCTTTTTATCACTTACCTACTCGAGGATGAGCAGGAGTTAAGCTTGGGGATGTTGATACATTGCAAATGTATCTATAATTTTTGATGTTCCATGCTTGGTTTTATCTACTTTCTTGTGTTTTGTTCCAACTTTGGAGTACTTTTCATATGATTTCTTGGACTAACCTATTAACAAGATGCCATAGTGCCAGTTGCCTGTTTTCTGCTGTTTTTGGTTCCAGGAAGTCAGAAAATGAATATTCTCGAAATTGGATGGGACAAAAGCCAAAGTTACTATTTTCCCAGAAGACTCTCGGAGCCAGAAGGAGAGTCGGAGAGGGTCCACAAGGTGGACACACCCCCCTTGGCGTGGGCCAGCCCAGGCCACGCTAGGTCATGGTGTGGCCCCCCTGGCCGGGCATCGACCTTGCCTCTTTCGCTTATAAGAGCCTCCCGACGTAGAAACCATAAATCGTCAATCAGAAATCCACGAAAAGTTCCACTGCGCCACCGCCACCGAAGGTGAGATTCGGGGGATAGAAAGTCTCTGTTCTGGCACCCTGCCGAGACGGGGAAGTGCCCCCAGAGCCATCTCCATCGATCTCCACCACCATCTCCATCACCATTGCTGATTCCCATGATGAGGAGGGAGTAGTTCTCTCTCGAGGCTAAGGGTTCTACCGGTAGCTATGTTTTCATCTCTCTCTCTCTCTATGCGTGATCATATTGTGATCATGAGCTTGTAATCTGTAGATCTACCTTGCTACTCAAGTGCTTTAATAGATCTCTGCTCTCCCCATGTATGTGAAAGTGACAGCGTGCACACCATGGTGACACTTAGGCTAGATATTACAAATACTTGTTATGAGTTATATTTGGAGTTGAATGTATTTATGAAATTGTGGTGTTTGTTGGACTCATCTAGTACTCAAGGTAACAGTGTGGGGTTTTCTAGATGGGAAAGATGAACTTTGAGGTGTGTTGTTATAGCCCTACCATCGATTAGAGTGTTCAACCAGAGAGTAGTTAAGAGTAGTATCATAAAGAGAAGATATTTATATGAGAGTGTTCACTAGTGAAAGTATGATCCCTAGGCCTTGTTTCTAAGCACTGAAACACCATTTGCTATTAGATTTGTTACATGTTTGTTTGCTTCCATCTTTATTTCAGTTTGCCTTTAGTCTCTTCCACGCCATCAAAGTATTTTCTAGCACCGTTATCTTATATCTATACCACTTGTATTTCACTATCTCTTCGCCGAACTAGTGCACCTATACACCTGACAAGTGTATTGGGTGTGTTGGGGACACAAGAGACTTCTTGTATCTTGATTGCAGGGTTGCTTGAGAGGGGATACCTTTGACCACTTCCTCCTCGAGTTCGATAAACCTTGGGTGATCCACTTAAGGGAAAACTTGCTGCTGTTCTACAAACCTCTGCACTTGGAGGCCCAACAACTGTCTACGAGAATAGAAGTGCGTAGACATCATGCTGTTTCTACTAGGGAGAAAACACCAATCCTTTGTTCAAAGAATAATCATACTGTTTACTTTACACGCAATGCTTAATGCAATTATCTGTTGCTTGCAACTTAATACTAGAGGGGGTTCGGATGATAACCTGAAGGTGGATTATTAGTCATAGATGCAGTTGGATTTCGGTCTATGTATAATGTTGTAATGTCCAATCAAATCTCATAGGAGTCAAGATGATTAGTATATGCATGTATGCTTTCTCGATGTTTGTCAATTGCCCCGCTGTAATTTGTTCACCCAACATGTCATCTATCTTAAGGAGAATCACCACTAGTGAACTATGGACCCCGGTCCTTTCTTTTACCATCAATCTTCAACTGTTTACTGTTTTCTGTTTACTTTCTGCAAGCTATTACTTTCTTCCACACAATACGTTTAAGCCTTTGTTTTCAGCAAAACCGGTGAGATTGACAACCTCAATATAAGTTGGGGGCAAAGTTATATGGTTTTTTTGTGCAGGATTCCAAGTTGGAAACAATACCTTAGAGGTGTTTCCTTGCTCCTACTAGTTCGATAACCTTGGTTTCATAACTGAGGGAAACTTACTGCTGTACTCATCGTACCTTCCTCTTGGAGTTCCCCAAAGAGCTCGATATCAACCATGATCCATCAAGTATTTTTCTGGCGCCGTTGCCGGGGAGTCAAGGACATCTTCACAAGGGGAGTCCCTCATAGCCAATCTCTTTACTTTGTTGTTTTTGTTTTGCTTAGTTTATTTCTCCTTTTTTTGCTTGTTTCTTTATCAAAACACAAAAAAATAGTTGTACTAAGTTTGCTTTCTTTATTAAAAACACACAAAAATGACTACTCTTGAAAAAACTAAGTTGTGTGACTTTACTAGCACCAACAACAATGATTTCATGTGCAGACCTATTGCTACACCTGTTCCTAAAGCTACTTTCTTTGAAATTAAACCTGCTTTACTCAATCTTGTTGTGGGAAAACAATTTTCTGGAATTGGTACTGAAGATGCTGCTTCTCACCTTAACAACTTTGTTGAACTTTGTGAGATGCAAAAGCATAGGGATATAGATGGAGATATTATTGAGCTTAAATTATTTCCTTTCTCTTTGAGAGGAAAAGCTAAAGAATGGTTGCAATTCCTAACTAGAAATAGTATTGATTCTTGGACTAAATGCAAAGATGCTTTCATTGGAAAATACTATCCTCCTGCTAAGATTATATCTATGAGAAGTGAAATAATGAAATTTAAACAATCTGATAATGAACATGTTGCTCAAGCTTGGGAAAGAATGAAATCTTTGGTAAAGAATTGCCCCACTCATGGACTGACTGCTTGGATGATTACCCAAACCTTTTATGCAGGATTGAATAATTCTTCAAGAAATCTACTGGATTCTGCTGCTGGAGGTACCTTTATGACCATTACTTTGGTTGCTGCAACAAAGCTTCTGGATAATATGATGGTTAACTATTATGAATGGCATACGAGAGAGCTCCACAAGGTAAGAAGGTAAATTCTGTTGAAGAGACCTCTTCCTTGAGTGATAAAATTGATGTTATTATGTCTATGCTTGTTAATGGGAAAGCTCATATTGATCCAAATCATGTTCCCTTAGCCTCTTTGGTTGCTTAAGAAGAGAAAGTTGATGTGAACTTTAAAAGAAATAATAATTTTAGCAACAATGCACACAGGAATAACTTTGGTAATAATAATTATAGGCCATATCCTCCCAATAATGGTAATGCTTATGGAAATTCCTACAACAATAATAGAAGTGCACCCTCTGAACTTGAAGTTATGCTTAAAGATTTTATTAGCAAACAAACTGCTTTGAATAAAACTATTGAGGAGAAACTCTCTAATGTTGAAAGAAATATAGCATCATTGTCTAAAGCACAATCCTCTTTGATTAATAAAATGGCTGCTAAACCTGAAACTATTGAAAATCCTTTGCTGCTACTAATGCCATACAAGTTAGAATTGATGAAAATGTTAGACTATTAGCTGAATTGCATGCTAAGTGGGAAAGAGAAGATGAAATTGCTTGAAATATTAGTGTTTCTACTATCACTACCACTAATGTTGAAGCTAGTAAACCCAATGGAACCTTTTCTAATAAAAATGATGAAACTCTTCGAAATATGGGAAACAATAGCTCTACTACTTTAGATGTTAATTATGATTTTGATCTTGATGGTTGCAATATCTTTGAAGTAATTAAGTTCCTACAAAAGCTTTCTAAAAGTCCTAATGCTAGTGCTATGAATATAGCCTTTACAAAACACATTATTGATGCTCTCATAAAAATTAAAGAAGAAAAGATGAAACATAAAGCTTCTATTCCTATGAAACTAGAAGATGGTTAGGAACCCATCATTAATATGAAAGTGAATGATTTTGATTTCAAAGCTTTATGTGATCTTGATAGTAGTGTTTCTATTATGCCTAGAAGGATTTATGATATGCTTGATTTGCCACCATTGGAAGATTGTTATTTAAATGTCCCACTTGATGATAATGCTAAAAAGAAACTCATGTGGAGTATTAATGATGTTCTTATTATGGTTAACAATGCCTATGTCCCCGTTGATTTCTATTTTTTGGATGTTGAATGCAATGCTTCTTGTCCTATTACTTTGGGAAGACCTTTTCTTAGAACTGTTGGTGCCATTATTGATATGAAAGAAGGCACCATTAAATATCAATTTCCACTCAAGAAAGGTATAGAACACTTCCCTAAGAAGAGAGATAAGATTCCTTTTGCCTCTCCTATGAAAACAAAAATTGCTCTTAATTCTTCTTCATTTGAGAATACTTGATTCTTTTTCTTGCTTCTTATGCCTAACTTAAAGGCATTAAAGAAAAGTACTTCTTGGGAGATAACCCAAAAGTTTTAGATGAGTCTTGGAAGTTATTACCTCTGTAATAACCGCTCCTTATCCTTTTTATTTGCTTTTTGTGCCAAGAGTAACCTCTAATCAGAGAGAAGTAATGCTTGGGAAAGTTGTTGTCCCGAAACAGATTTTTGTGCTTCGCTGTAAAAATTCGTGTAAAATCTCTGTACGTCGGTTTGAGCTGTGAGTTTTTTTGCTGCTGCCCCAAGTTGTTATCTAACTTTCGTTAGTTCAACGCTTTTTGATTTGAGCAACAGAAGGTCTTCAAAAAAATTGGTTTTTACCTGCTGGTATGTTTTGATAGATTTCTTCCATTATTTGCATTTGCTTCTTGTTGATTCCTTTTTGGGGAATTGAGCTTTTTGAGAGAAGTGCTACAGTAGCATGTGTTTTAATGGAAGTTTTATTGGTGTTGAAACTGAACCCAAAGACTTATTATCTTGAGTGCACTAATGTTGCTAATAAAGATTGTGTGAAGTTTTGTATGAAGGAAAAATTTCAGGTGTATGGAAAGAATGATGTAATGAGATGAAGAACGGACTAAAACTCAAGCTTGGTGATGCCACGCGTGTCACCCCAAGAAATATCCAAGAAGTACAAGTGTCGAAGCTTGGGGATGCCCAAGGCATCCCCTTCTTCATCAATAAAAATATCAGGTTTCTTCCAAACACTTCATTTTTATTGTTTCATGCACAAGTTGTGTTGTTCTTGGAGCGCCTTTGTTTTTGATTTTGATTTTCATTTGCTTAGTTTGCTTAAATAAATTGGTTGGACCCCCCTCATTCTTACATTAGTTTTCAAATAAAATTGGTTTGGATTGGAAAAGAGTAGGAAAAGTTCATGCTTAAGTGGTAAAAAGAGCTTTTTTTGACTGTGGCCTATGCTTTGTCATGTCATGCTTGATATTGTTTTGGCTTTATGCTTAGTGATTTTTTTTGTAGTATGACATGTTACAAACAATTGAGATTGCTTAATGTGCCTTGAAAGAATCATGCGTTATTTAGCATATTAAAGCATAGTATTGTGGCATTCTCCTTTGATGCTTTATTTGGGTTGACTTAGCGCATGCTCACACCATGTTATGATTATCCCAAGTCACCATAGCCTCTATGATCCTTTAGTTTTCGACTTGTAATATCACTTTATGCTTTAATTAATGATGTTTTGTCGCTTTGCATGATTATGGCCATTATTGCTCTCTTAGTTGGTCGCTCCCAGTCTTTTGCTAGCCTCATAACCAAGTATGAGTTCCACTCATGCATCCAACTCCAAGTAAAACCAAGTTATTCCAAAGATTCCACCATACCTACGTATTAGCATTTTCTATACCAAGTATATTCATGTTTTTATCTACCTTCCGAATTAAACTTGTTATGTGGAAATTAGTGATTAAAGCTCTCACGAACTTGATGGCACACTTTACTTTTCTTGACACTAATAAACTTGAACCATTGTGTCGTCTATGTTGTATATGCATGCACTTATATGTTGGCGATTAGCAGAACCATGCTGTCATGGGGAACACTTTAAACATTGCACTTGTACTTTGTACCTAGTTGATATCATGCTCTTTTATCTATGGATGTCGTCGGTGTGAAATGAAAGGGGAGCCTGTAAGTCCATGGAGTTATGTATGTGTGTTAGAGAAACGCCTGGGCAGCTGGTCTAATCCATGCCTAATCATGGTGGAAACCTGCAGCGTAACCATAATGAGCAATCTATGAAGCATTCTTCTTATAAAAAAAGAGATAGAGATTGAGAAAAAGAGAAAAAGAAAAAAAAGATGAGAAAAGAGGAAAGAGAGAAAAAAGCACCATTTTCCCATAGTAAATAAGAAGATTGCTGAGATGCTCGTTGTCTGCTTGCCTTGTTATTTTGTTATGGGGATTCTTCCGTATCATCGGGCAAGGGGTACCCAGTTGGCGGTTCTCTATGATACACATTTACTTACTATGACAAGAACTTACCGGTAACTAAACTTGAGTAGCATGAGGAGCGGCCCTCATATTCAAGGGACATGAGATTTCCAACTTATACTTTGTCAAGCATATACTCCATAGTTTGTTCACTTTAACTTTAATCACTTCAAGATGCTTATGATAAGGGCAATGAGAGCTGGAACCTAATAAGTACCATAATTTTTGGAAGCTCTTTATGAAACTTGAATCCCTGCTTCCTTCTATGAAGGCCTTTCTTCCACTTTTATATTGAGTCTCCACCTTCTATCTTTATGCACCTATTGAGAGAGCATAGTGGCCATTCTTAGTTTAACGTGCATTGTCCCAAGACTTGTTGATTGATTCATAACTTTTCTATTGCTTGTTCTTAAACTATTTGTATGTAGTCACCCTTATAAACTTTGAAGGTGTCCTATGCATTTATGTTTTGCTACTTGATGGCTCAGTGTACGGTGCCAGAAAAGTGCTGGTGTGGTGTTGATGTAGAACTCGTTGGGAACCCCAAGAGGAAGGTATGATGAGCACAGCAGCAAGTTTCCCTTAGTTATGAAACCAAGGTTTAATCGAACCAGTAGGAGCAAGGAAACACCCCAAAGGTGTTGCTAGCTGAGCCTTGGCAGGGCGCACTACCGGTGCTAGTAGCAACGTGGAGACCTACACAAGACAACCACATAAATTTGTCCCCAACTTGCGATGAGGTTGTCAATCTCACCGTGTTTTGCCAAAAACAAAGGATTAAACGTATCGAATGGAAAGAAGTAAAAGTTTGCAGAAAGTAAACACAAAGCAGTAAACAGTTTATAGATTGTATGTAAAAGAAAAGGATCGGGATCCATAGTTCACTAGAGGTGGCTCTCCTTAGATAGATAACATGCTGGGTGAACAAATTACAGCGGGGCAATTGACAAACATCGAGAAAGCAATACATGCATATACTAATCATATTGACTCCTTTGGAACTTGATTGGGCATTACAACATTATACATAGACTGCCATCCAACTGCATCTATGACTAATAATCCACCTTCAAGTTATCATCTGAACCCCCTCCAGTATTAAGTTGCAAGCAACAGATTATTGCTTTACGAATTGTGTGTAATGTAAACAATATGATTGTTCTATGAACAAAGGATTTTTGTTTTCTCCGTAGGGGCAATAGCACATCTAGTACCTTAGAGATTTCTGTCACTTCCCCAGATTACCAGAGGCATGAACCCACTATCGAGCATAAATACTAACTCTTGGAGTTACTAGCATCTACTTGGGCAAGATAGCTACTAACAAAGGAAAGCATGCAAGATCACAAATAACAAAGACATGATAGAATCAATAATCAATCTGAAATAGCATCTCAATATCTATCGGATCCCCGCAAACACAACATGCAGAATTACAAATAGATGATCTTGATCATGAACGGAGCTCACAAGATCTAGACATGAAAGCACAAAGGAGGAGAACCAGCCATCTAGCTACTACATGGATCCGTAGTCCAAGGATGAACTACTCACGCATCACACCGGATGCTTGCATGGTGATGAAGAAGGCCTCCAGGGTGAATTCCCCTCTCCGGCAGGGTGCTGGGAAGAGCTTCAGATCCCTCCCGATCTAGGGATGGAGATGACAGCGGCTACAGACTCTTTCATGGATTTTTGATCGGGCCCTTAGGGTTTTCATCCCGAGGGTATCTTATAGGCGGAAGGAGAGGCCGAGGGGGTGCCTGGGGCGGCTAGACCACCCCCTGGGGTAGGCCAAGCCTGGCCGCGCGGATAGGTGGTGTGGTGGCCCCCTGGCCCCTCTCCGTCTCGTACTCTGGCATCTGATGACTTCCGGAAAAATAGGCACTTTGGCTTTTGTCCCGTCCAATTCTGAGAATATTCATTTTCTGACTTTCCTGGAACCAAAAGCAGCAGAAAACAGGTAGGTGGCACTGTGGCTCTTGTTAATAGGTTAGTCCAAGAAATCATATGAAAAGTACTCCAAAGTGTGGACAAAACACAAGAAAGTGGATAAGACCAAGCATGGAACATCAAAAATTAAAGATACATTTGCAAGGTATCAACATCCCCAAGCTTAACTCGTGCTCGTCCTCGAGTAGGTAAGTGATAAAAAGAAAGAATAATTTTTGAGGTGACATGCACCATCAAAGACTTGATCAAAGTATTTGTAAAACATTTGAAGCTGGGATCATAGTACTTCAATCATAGCATGAAAGACAAAGTTCTAGCAATAAGACAAAGAAACTACGATCCAACATAAAAAGGCACAAACGAAAGATTCATGAATAACAATGCTTTGCAAGACGTTTGTTTGTTTCACATAAAGAAAACATAGCATAATAGTATTCAACTTGTCCCTCATAGAGTAGCAAATATAAATGCATAGGACACCTTCAAAGTTCATAAGAGTGACTAGATACAATAGTTTAAATCAAGCAATATCAAGTTATGCATCAATCAACTAGTCTTGGGACAATGCACATAGAACTAAGAATGGCCACTATGCTCTCAAAGTAGGTGCATAATGTTAGAAGGTGGAGACTCAATATAATGGTGGAAGAAAGGCCTTTTTATAAAAGGAAGTAGGGATTCAAGTCTCATAAAGAGCTTCCAAAAATTATGGTACTTATAGCTTTCAGCTCTCATTGCCCCTATCATAAGCATCTTGAAGTGATTAAGGTTAAAGTGAGCAAACTATGGTGTACATGCTTGACAAAGTATAAGTTAGAAATCTCATGTCCCTTGTATACGAGGGCTGCTCCTCATGCTACTCAAGTTTAGTCACCGGTAAGTTCTTGTCATTGTAAGTATAGGTGTATCATAGAGAACCACTAACGGGGTACCCCTTGCCCGATGATATGGAAGAATCCCCATATCAAAATGACAAGGCAAGAAGACAACGAGCATCTCAGCATTCTTCTTATTTACCATGGGAATATGGTGCTTTTTTCTCTCTTTCCTCTTTTCATAATCTCTTTTTTTTCCATGGACTTACAAGCTCCCCTTTCATTTCACACCGATGACATCCATATACAAAAGAGCATGATATCAACTAGGTACAAGTACCAAGTGCAATGTTGAAAGCGTTCTGATACGTCCATTTTGCATCACTATTCTATGTCTTAATTCACTATTATTCATTGATATATTTCGTATTGAGAGGTGATACTTATGTTATTTCTTCTGTTTTTGCATGGTTGATGACTTTTGGAGCATGGATCGCTGCAGTCAGGATTCTGATGGAAAAGGTGCTGTTTGGGGGAAAAATTCGTGAAGATCAGAAAATCCGGGAAAATATATGGAAAATCCTATTTTTCCAGAAGACTAAGGTTGCCAGAAGACGGAGTGGAGATGGGCCACAGGGGGCCCACACCACCCCCTGGCGCGGGCAGCCCTAGGCCACGCCAGCAGGTGGTGTGGCCGCCCTGGCCCACCTCTGGCTCTCTCCTCTGGCGTATATCATCCTCCCGAAACCCTAAGACTCGGGGAGCGACCAAAGAAAGATTCCACCGCCTCTGCGGGGCAGAAAACACCAAGAGAGAAAGATCTCTCCGGCAGACAGATTTCTGTTGGGGGAATTCCTTCTCGGAGAGGGGAGATCGTCGCCATCAACACCAGCATCAAGCTGGACTTCATCGGGATCATCATCATCACCACCATCATCACCATCAACACCCTCATCACCATCTCCATATTGATGTAACAATTGGGTTGAATCTTGCATAGTTCATAGGGGAAACTTTCTCGGTGTTGATTACTCTTTGTAGTTGATGCTATTGAGTGAACCATTGAATTATTGTTTATGTTCAGATTGTTATATATCATTATTCCATCTCTGATCATGATCCATATGATGTCTTGTGAGTAGTTCGTTTTGTTCTTGAGGACATGGGAGAAATCATATTGTTAGTAGTGGAGTTGTGTTGAGAGAGATTCAATAGTTTGATATTTAAGTTGTGGTGTACTTCTTCTAGTGGTGTCATGTGAACGTCGACTACATGACATTTCACCTATATGGGCCTAGGGGAATGCATTGTGTATTTGGCTACTAATCGTAGGGGTTGCCTAAGTGACAGAAACCTGAACCCCCATTAGGAAACCATTGCACAAGGGACGTAAGGGTCTTAGAGTTTAAAGTTGTGGTTAGGTTTCTACCTTAATTACTTTCTTGTACTTACGGATGTTTGCAAGGTGTATAATCACAAGTATGTATTAGTCCTAGGAAGGTTGGTACATTAGCACAGGTTCACCCACACACCACTTAGCAAGCTAGAGAAGATTAATCAACTATATGAAGCGAAAGCACTTGACAGTCTTCCCATGTGTCATCAAGAACGTTTGGTCATCTTAAGTAATACATCCGGCTAGTCCTTTGCTGCATAAAGGATTGGGACACTTGCTGCATTTATTCCTACTGTCTTTTATTTACTCGTACTTTGTTTACTTGCTTTATCAAAAAGCCCTAAAAATCCGTTTGTTAAGTATTTGCAGAGAATTCCTGATCCATACCACTAGCCAGCACCTTCTGCTCCTCGATGGGTTCGACACTCTAACTTATCGAAAATACTGCGATACACCCCCTATACTTGTGGGTCATCAAGACTATTTTCTGGCGCCGTTGCCGGGGAGTGAAGCGCTATTGGAGAGTGGAACTGGTAAAGGAAACTTCTACTGTGAGTATTGTTTACTTATGCTAGTTGCTTTATTTTTGTTATGGATAATTCGCTGAGTTTCTTATTTGGTAATGCTACTACCACTGCTAAGGTAGTAGATGAACCACCACCTGCTAAGAATGATGCTTTCAAAATACCTACAAGAATTATTGATCGTGTTATGGATAACTGCTATGTTAGGGATGGAACCGTCCATCCCGGTGATCATTTGCTTTTTATACATGAATTATGCGGGTTGTTCAAGTGTGCAGGTATTACTACAGATCAAGTTAAGAAGAAGTTATTTTCATTATCGCTGAAAGGAAGAGCTGAGGAATGGTATAAGCTGCTGAAGAATGGTCAAGCTCTGGAATGGGAGGAAATAGTACCTCTCTTTTATTCAAAGTTTTATCCTCCAAGTGAGATTCATAAAGATCGGAATCAAATACACAACTTTTGGCCCCTTGATGGAGAGAGTACAGCTCAAGCTTGGGGGAGATTGAAGTTACTAATTCTCAAATGTCCCATTCATGAGCTCCCCAACAATATTATTATCAATAACTTTTATGCAAGACTCCCTCTACATGATAAAGATTTATTGGATGCTTCTTGTGCGGGATCATTCACTCGCATGGAAGAAGAAGCTAAATGGGATCTTCTGGACCGTATTCAAGACAATGCTGAAGCTTGGGAGAATGAAAAGGTAGAAAGTTGGGTATACATTATGATTATGAATGCATTGAATCTTTTATGGGAACTGATGACTTTCAAAAAATTAGAAATGCTTATGGTCTAGACTCTCAAGCTATTGCTTCTTATTTTAAGGCTTTTGCTTCCTACATTGAAGTGCCTAAAAAGAAGTGTAATAAGTATCATGAACCTTATAAAGATATTGCTAAGAGTGTTCCTGCAAGAAATACTGAAGTTTATACTACTAATCATCTTTTACCTGAACCTTATATTGAGAAAATGCCTTTCCCAGTTAAGATTAAGGAACATTCTATGATAGCTAGTATGGTTAATGAAAGTACAAATAAAGCTGTTGAACCTGATAAACAATGGTTGATGAAACTATTATAGCAAATGTGAAAGACTTTGTTACTAAATATGAAAAAGAGGGACACACTATCCTTTGTAAGGATACCTCTAATATTTTTTCACATAGTAGTGTTATGAGAGCTAGTATTCCTGTGTTTTCTGTTAGGATAAGTGATCATTGCTATGATGGTTCTAGTGATAGTTATATTGTTAATTTTATGCATGATACTGAAAGTTATTATGAAAGAGGAAAAATTGTTCTTATGCATCTCAATAATATCAAGTTTCCTCGTTTTATGCTGAAACTTTTGATGTTGCACTTGTTTTGCCTTCTTATGCAAGTAGCCTCTGGTTTCAACAACTTGTTTGTTTACAAAATTCCCTTGCATAGGAAGTGGGTTAGACTTGAACGTGTGTATTTTTGCTTCTTAAATGCTCTCTTTCACTTCAATTCATATTCCTATGAGAGCGTCTTCAAAATTATCATGCCCATCTTAATGGCTATAAAGAAAGAGCTTTTTGGGAGACAACCCAGTTTGTTTTTGCTTTAAGTTTGTGTTTGTTTCTTTGAGTCTTGGAAGTTATTACTTCGGTTATAACCGCTCCTTATCCTTTTTGTTTGGTTTTTGTGTCAAGATCAACCTCTAATGAGAGAGAAGTAATATCTGGGGAAGTTGCTGTCCCGAAACAGATTTTTGTGCTTCACCGTAAAAATTCGTGAGAGATCTCTGTATATAGGATTGAGCTGTAATTTTTCGTGCTTCTGCCCCAGGTTGTTATTTAACTTTTGTTAGTTTTGCACTTTTTGATTTGAGCAACAGAAGATTTTCGAAAAAATTGATCTTTACCTGCTGGTCTGTTTTGACAGATTTTGCCAATCTTGCATTTGCTTCTTTATTCGATTTCCTTTTTGAATTTTTTTTGGGTTTTCGGAAGGAGTTGCTACAGTAGCTTATGTTTTGATGGTTTTCAGTTGAAGTTGGACACAAAAGGTTTTATCACTTCACTTATACTAATGTTGGTAATGAGAACTGTGTGAAGTTTTTGTGTGAAAGAAATTTCCAAGTAGTGGAGATAATGGTGTAATAAGGAAGAGAAGGGTTTTATGACTCAAGTAATAAGTGTATGAAGATGAAGATATCGATGATATTCAAGTGATGACTCTGGAAGAATCTACTAGATACCAAATTCAGAGACCTGCAGAGTCCGTTTCCAAATAGGTAACAGTTCTGGTAAGGAAAGTTCCGCGAAAATACAATCCAACTATATTTTTGCAGTTTTCAGTCAATAAGAAAAGCTACGAAGCGAAAGAGGGACGGAAACGGAGCCAGGGTGGCTCACATCACCCTGTGGCGCGGGCCCTCCCCTGGCCGCGCCACCAGGTGGTGAGTCCACCCCGGACTCCGCCTCTGACTCATTTTCTCCCAGTAACTTCCTTTTGTTATGAAACTTCGTAATATATAATCCCCGGAGCCTCCGAGGTTTGTATATCGTGTATTCGTCGTGTTTTTGTTTCGATCTATTCCTGCCAGGACATACTCTTTGAAGGTTTAGAAGCACAATGGTGTCCGCCAAGGATAAAGGAAAGGAGCCTATGGAGGAAGACCTCCAAGACCCCGGGTAGGAGAAGGAGATCAAGAGTGAAGGTGAAGAGGAGGCAAAGCACACCGACACTACCATTGCAAGCATTGGAGTGGTGGCAAACCCTGCCAAGACTATGTCAATTGGAGGAAGCGTCCTAATCACCGTTCAGATCCCTGGTCACTTCCTCCATGCACCAAGAATCCTTTCCATACTCTTATCCATGAGCATCAATACCAGAATATGCCCAAGGGGAAATTACCCTCCAATTGGAATTTGCCTCGTTCTAGCTATGCAGGGAAAGAAGACTTCAAGGAGGAAGAGTGGGGAAAGAATCGCAAGAGCTGGAATTCTCAACCCGACATGATCATGGGCCGCATTGAGCAAAACTCACAGCTGATTCGTAATCTCACCTTCGAGATCGAGGACTTGGGGAAACTGATCAAAGAGCTCATCAAGAGGATACCACCACCACCGAAGAAGTAATTCGTCATCAGGTTTGGCATCCCCTTGGTTTGTTCTAAGCTTGGGGGAGTGCCGCGGTATCACATCACTATCTTCTATCTTTTTACCTTTTTAGTAGAGTCATATCATGAATAGAGAAGTTATCATGTAGGATGGTTTGCATTATGGAAGTGTCCCCTCTCTCGTTAGATATGTATCCCTTGGTGTGAGTTGCCGTTATGGATTATTAATGAGAAGTTCTATCATTTACTCTTTTGCATAGCTTATATTAGTTTTCAATTCATGGTTACATGATTGATCTTGTTATTAGTATTGGTATCACTTTGGGATCATTGAGTTAATTTAGTTGGTTTTGGCAAACCTAGCTCGGTCAGTAGCACACTATTTTTTAGAGTTGAAATAAAAGATAAAAGTACCTTTAAAGAAAAATAATTTCATCATCTTTCTTTCTTGATTTGCTCATAAGTTTAGTATTCTCTAGTTAAGATCTTTTGTGCTTCCAAGGAAGATTGCATGTTTGTCTTTATCACTTGTATGTTTGGTTGTTTCCTTCAACTCTTGTACTTGCTACCCAGCCTTGCTAGCCAAAAACCTGTACTGAGAGCGAATTCTTCTCGTGCATCCACCTCCTTTAAACCAAAACCTCTGCCGTTTGTGTCCACCATACCTACCTAGTAGCATTATTGCTATTCCAAGTAAATTCTTGTTTTGTCTACCTTCCAAATTAAACTTGTTATGTGAAAATTAGTGATTAAATCTCTCACGAACTTGATGGCACACTTTACTTTCTTGCATTTAATAAACTTGAACCATTGTGCTCACCTATGTTGCGTATATGCTTGCGCTTTGTAAGTTGTGAATTAGCAGAACCATGCTATCATGGGGAACGCTTTCAACATTGCACTGGTACTTTGTACCAAGTTGATATCATGTTCTTTTGTCTATGGATGTCGTCGGTGTGAAATGAAAGGGGAGCTTGTAAGTCCATGGAGTTATGCATGTGTGTTAGAGAAACGCCTGGGCCGCTGGTCTAATCCATGCTGACATGGTGGAAACCTGCAACCATAACGAGTATCTATGAAGCATTCTTCTTATATAAAAAAAGAGATAGAGATTGAGAAAAAGGGAAAAGAAACAAAAAGAGATATTATGAAAAGAGGAAAGAGAGAAAAAAAGCACCATATTCCCATGGTAAATAAGAAGATTGCTGAGATGCTTGTTGTCTGCTTGCCTTGTCATTTTGATATGGGGATTCTTCCATATCATCGGGCAAGGGGTACCCCGTTGGTGGTTCTCTATGACACACATATGCTTACAATTACAAAAACTTACAGGTGACTAAACTTGAGTAGCATGAGGAGAGGCCCTCGTATTCAAGGGACATGAGATTCTCAATTTACAACTTGTCAATGCATATCCTCATTTTTGATCACTTTAACCTTAATCACCTAAAGATGCCTATGATAGGGGCAATGAGAGCTGAAAGCTAGTAAGTATCATAATTTTTGGGAGCTCTTTATGAGACTTGCAATCCCTGCTTCCCTCTTTGAAGGGCCTTTCTTTTGCTTTGTAGTTGAGTCAGTAAACCTATTCCCTTCTATCTCAGCAAGTATTTTGAGTTGTTGTGTTTCATTCATTCATATGATGATTTATTCAATCATGTATTATGTTCCTTGCTTTGCACATTGCTCTTATCTTGATGTTTACTACTTTGAAAGCTATCATTGAAAACCAGCTATTTGTGAACTCTAGCAATTTATCAACTATTGTTCGACCAAGAGCAAAGTTTGCCATTACCAATTATGATTTACTTCATGTATCTTTATTGTGTTTCCTTTACCCATTACAAGTTGAGTTATATAATAGTGAGTTGTCTTCTATTATGATCTATGTATTGATGAATGTGATGCTTCTTGTCCGTATTCTTTTATCGACTCTTCACTCCATAAACTTGAGGCCATGTTTATTGAGCTCAGTTTCGCTTGGGGACAAGCGAAGTCTAAGCTTGGGGGAGTTGATACGTCCATTTTGCATCACTATTCTATGTATTAATTCACTATTATTCAATGATATATTTCGTATTGAGAGGTGATACTTATGTTATTTCATCTGTTTTTGCATGGTTAATGACTTTTGGAGCATGGATCGCTGCAGTCAGGATTCTGATGGAAAAGGTGTTGTTTGGAGGCAAAACTAGCGAAGATCAGAAAATCCGGGAAACTATACGGAAAATCCTATTTTTTCCAGAAGACTAAGGATGCCAGAAGACGGAGTGGATATGGGCCACAGGGGGGCCACACCACCCCCTGGCGCGGGCAGCCCTAGGCCACGCCAGCAGGTGGTGTGGCTGTCCTGGCCCACCTCTCTCTCTCTCCTCTGGCGTATATCATCCACCCGAAACCCTAAGACTCGGGGAGCGACCACAGAAAGATTTCGTCGCCTCTGCGGGGCGAAAAATATCGAGAGAGAAAGATCACTCCGGCAGACAGATTTCTGCCGGGGGAATTCCTTCTTGGAGAGGGGAGATCATTGCCATCAACACCACCATCAAGCTAGACTTCATCAGGATCATCATCATCATCACCACCATCATCACCATCAGCACCCTCATCACCATCTCCATATTGCTATAACAATTGGGTTGAATCTTGCATAGTTCATAGGGGAAACTTTCCCGGTGTTGATTACTCTTTGTAGTTGATGCTATTGAGTGAACCATTGAATTATTGTTTATGTTCAGATTGTTATACATCATTATTCCATCTCTGATCATGATCCATATGATGTCTTGTGAGTAGTTCGTTTTGTTCTTGAGGACATGGGATAAGTCATGTTGTTAGTAGTGGAGTTGTGTTGAGAGAGATTCAATAGTTTGATATTTAAGTTGTGATGTACTTCTTCTAGTGGTGTAATGTGAACGTCGACTACATGACACTTCACCTATATGGGCCTAGGGGAATGCATTGTGTATTTGGCTACTAATCGTAGGGGTTGCCATCGTGACAGAAACCTGAACCCCCGTTAGGAACCATTGCACAAGGGACGTAAGGGTCTTAGAGTTTAAAGTTGTGGTTAGGTTTCTACCTTAATTACTTTCTTGTACTTACGAATGTTTGCAAGGGGTATAATCACAAGTATGTATTAGTCCTAGGAAGGTCGGTACATTAGCATAGGTTCACCCACACAACACTTAGAAAGCTAGAGAAGATTAATCAACTATATGAAGCGAAAGCACTTGATAGTCTTCACATGTGTCCTCGAGAACGTTTGGTCATCTTAAGTAATACATCCGGCTAGTCCTTTGCTGCATAAAGGATTGGGCCACTTGTTGCATTTATTCCTACTATATTTTATTTACTCGTACTTTGTTTACTTGCTTTATCAAAAACCCCTAAAAATCTGTTTGCTAAGTATTTGTAGAGAATTCCTGATCCATACCACTAGCCAGCACCTTCTGCTCCTCGTTGGGTTCGACACTCTTACTTATCGAAATACTGCGATACACCCCTTATACTTGTGGGTCATCACATTCCCCATGAAAGCATGGTTCTGATAATTCCCAACAAATAAGTGCAAGCATATACAACATAGACGACACAATGGTTCAAGTTTATTAAAGGCAAGAAAAGTAAAGTGTGCCATCAAGTTCGTGAGAGCTTTAATCACTAGTTTTCTCATAACAAGTTTAATTTGGAGGGTAAAAAAAGCATGAATATACTTGTAATAGCATAAGCTAGTAGGTAGGTATGGTGGACTATTGGGAATAACTTGGTTTAGGGAGTTGGATGCATGAGTGGAACTCATACTTTGTTGTGGAGGCTAGCAAAAGACTGGGATCGACAAACTAAGAGAGCAATAATGGCCATAATCATGTAGAGCGACAAAACATCATTGATCAAAGCATAAAGTGATACTACAAGTTGAAAACTAAAGGATCATAAAGACTATGGTGACTTGAGATAGTCATAACATGGTGTGAGCATGTGCCAAGTCGACCCAAATAAAGCATCAAAGGAGAATACCACTATACTATGCTTTAATATGCTAAAACAACGCATGATTCATCCAAGGCACATTAAGCAATCTCAATTGTTTATAACAAGTCATGGTACAACAAAGAATACTAAGAATAAAGCCAAAACAATATCAAGCATGGCATGACAAAGCATAGGCCACAGTCAAAAACGAGCTCTTTTTACCACATAAGCATAAACTTTCCTACTCTTTTCCAAACCAAACCAAACTATTTGCAAACCAATGTATGAAAGAGGGGGTCCAACCATTTTATTCAGCAAACTAAGAAAACAAAAAACCAAAATGAAAACAAAAAAGAAGACGCTCCAAGAACAACACAACTGTGCATGAAACAATAAAAATGAAGCGTTTGGAAAAAACCTGGGATTTTTGTTGATGAAGAGGGGGATGCCTTGGGCATAACCACGCTTTGACGCTTGTACTTCTTGTATATTTCTTGGGGTGACACGCGTGGCATCCCCAAGCTTGAACTTTAGTCCATCCTTCATCTCGTTACTCATTCCTTCCATACACCTGAAAATTTTCCTTCATACAAAACTTCACACAATCTTTATTAGCAACATTAGTGCACTCAAGATAAATAAGTCTTAAGGTTCAGTTCTAACACCAAATAAACTTCCATTAGAACACTATCTACTGTATCACTTCCCTCAAAAATCTCAATTCCCCAAAAGAACTCAAAAAGGAACCAACAAGAAGCAAATGCAGAAAATGGCAGAAAGCTGTCAAAACATACCAGCAGGTAAAGATGAATTTTTTTGAAGACCTTATGTTGATCAAATCAAAAAGTGTTGAACTAACAAAAGTGCGATAACAACCTGGTGCAGAAGCACAAAAATTCACGCCTCAAAAAGACGTTCCAAGATTTTACAAGAATTTTTACGGTGAAGCACAGAAATCTGTTTCGGGACATCAACTTTCCCAATCATTACTTCTCTCTCATTAGAGGTTACTCTTGGCACAAAAAGCAAATAAAAAGGATAAGGAGCGGTTATTACTGAAGTAATAACTTCCAAGACTCATCTAAAACTTTTGGGTTATCTCCCAGTAAGTACTTTTCTTTAACGCCTTTAAGTTAGGCATAAGAAGCAAGAAAAAGAATCAAGTGTTCTCAAATGAAGAAGCATTAAGACCAAATTTTGTTTTCATAGGAGAAACAAAAGAAATATTTTCTCTCTTCTTAGGGAAGTGTTCTATACCTTTCTTGAGTGAGAGTTGATATTTAATGGTGCCTTCTTTCATATCAATGATGGCACCAACAGTTCTAATAAAAGGTCTTCCCAAAGTAATAGGACAAGAAGCATTACATTCAACATCCAAAACATAGAAATCAACGGGGACATAGGCATTGTTAACTATAATAAGAACATCATTAAGACTCCCCATGAGTTTCTTTTTAGCATTATCATCAAGTGGGACATTCAAATAACAATCTTCAAGTGGAGGCAAATCAAGCATATCATAAATCCTTCTAGGCATAATAGAAACACTACTATCAAGATCACATAAAGCTTTGAAATCAAAGTCATTCACTTTCATATTAGTGATGGGTTCCCAACCATCTTCTTGTTTTATAGGAATAGAAGCTTTATGTTTCATATTTTCTTCTTTAATCTTTATGAGAGCATCAGTAATGTGTTTTGTAAAGGCCATGTTCATAACACTAGCATTAGGACTTTTAGCAATCTTTTGTAGGAACTTAATAACTTCAGAGATGTTACAACCATCAAGATCAAAATCAAATTTATCATCTAAAGTAGTAGAACTATTACTAGCCTCAACACTAGTGATGGTAATAGTAGAAACACTAATGTTTCTAGCAATTTCATCTTCTCTTTCCCACTTAGCATGTAATTCAGCTAATAGTCTAACATTTTCATCAATTCTTACTTGTATAGCATTAGTAGCTACAAAGGGATTATCATTAGTTTCAGGTTTAGCAGCTATTTTATTCAAAGAAGATTGAGCTTTAGCCAAAGATGCTATATTTCTTTCAACATTAGAGAGTTTTTCCTCAATAGTTTTATTGAAAGCAGTTTGTTTACTAATAAACTCTTTAAGCATAACTTCTAGTTTAGAGGGTGCACTCCTATTATTGTTGTAAGAATTTCCATAAGCATTACCATTGTTGGGAGGATATGGCTTATAATTGTTGTTACCAAAATTACTCCTATAAGCATTATTGCCAAAGTTGTTATTTCTCATGAAGTTCACATCAACTTGCTCTTCTTGAGCAACCAAAGAAGCCAAAGGAACATTATTTGGATCAATATGGGCTTTCCCATTAACAAGCATAGAGATAAAAATATCAATCTTATCACTCAAGGAGGAGGTTTCCTCAACAGAATTTACCTTCCTACCTTGTGGAGCTCTCTCAGTATGCCATTTAGAATAATTAACCATCATATTGTCCAGAAGTTTCGTTGTAGCACCCAAAGTGATGGTCATAAAGGTACCTCCAGCAGCAGAATCCAATAGATTCCTTGAAGAATAGTTCAATCCTGCATAAAAAGTTTGGATGATCATCCAAGCAGCCAGTCCATGAGTGGGACAATTCTTTACCAAAGATTTCATTCTTTCCCAAGCTTGAGCAACATGTTCATTATCAAGTTGTTTAAACTTCATTATTTCACATCTCATAGATAGAATCTTAGAAGGGGGGTAGTATTTTCCAATGAAAGCATCTTTGCATTTAGTCCAAGAATCAATACTATTCCTAGTTAAGGAATTCAACCGTTCTTTAGCTTTTCCTCTCAAAGAGAAAGGAAACAATTTTAGTTTAATAATATCACCATCTACATCCTTATGCTTTTGCATCTCACAAAGTTCAACAAAGTTATTTAGATGGGAAGAAGCATCTTCATTACCAATACCAGAAAATTGTTCTCTCATAACAAGATTGAGCAAAGCAGGTTTTATCTCAAAGAAAGTATCTTTAGGCACAGGTGGAGCAATAGGTGTGCTCATAAAATCATTGTTGTTGGTTCTAGTGAAGTCACACAACTTAGTGTTTTCAAGAGTAGTCATTTTTTGTGTGTTTTCAAATAAGAAAGCAAACTAGTAAAACTAATTTTTTTGTGTTTTTGAATAAAGAAACAAGCAAACAAAGCAAAAAGAAACTAAGCAAAACAAAAATAACAAAGTAAAGAGATTGGTTATGAGGGACTCCCCTTGTGAAGATGTCCTTGACTCCCCGGCAACGGCACCAGAAAAATGCTTGATGGCTCAGTGTACGGCGCCAGAAAAGTGCTGGTGCGGTGTTGATGTAGAGCTTGTTGGGAACCCCAAGAGGAAGGTATGATGAGCATAGCAGCAAGTTTCCCTCAGTTATGAAACCAAGGTTTAATCGAACCAGTAGGAGCAAGGAAACACCCCAAAGGTGTTGCTAGCTGAGCCTTGGCAGGGCGCACTACCGGTTCTAGTAACAACGTGGAGACCTGTACAACACAACCACAGAACTTTGTCCCCAACTTGCGATGAGGTTGTCAATCTCACCGTGTTTTGCAGAAAACAAAGGATTAAATGTATCGAATTGAAGGAAGTAATAGTTTGCAGAAACTAAACACAAAGCAGTAAACAATTTATAGATTGTATGTAAAGAAAAAGGACCGGGGTCCATAGTTCACTAGAGGTGGCTCTCCTTAGATAGATAACATGCTGGGTGAACAAATTACAGCGGGGAAATTGACAAACACCGATAAAGCAATACATGCATATACTAATCATCTTGACTCCTTTGAGACTTGATTGGGCATTACAACATTATACATAGACCGCCATCCAACTGCATCTATGACTAATAATCCACCTTCAGGTTATCATCCGAACCCCCTCCAGTATTAAGTTGCAAGCAACAGATTATTGCTTTACGAACTGCGTGTAAAGTAAACAATATGATTGTTCTATGAACAAAGGATTGTTGTTTTCTCCCTAGTAGCAACAACACATCTAGTGCCTTAGAGATTTCTGTCACTTCTCCAGATTACCAGAGGCATGAACCCACTATCAAGCATAAATACTAACTCTTGGAGTTGCTAGCATCTACTTGGCCAAGATAGCTACTAACAACGGAAAGCATGCAAGATCACAAATAGCAAAGACATGATAGAATCAATAATCAATCTAAAATAGCATCTCAATATCCATCGGATCCCCGCAAACACAACATGCAGAATTACAAATAGATGATCTTGATCATGAACAGAGCTCACAAGATCTAGACATGAAAGCACAAAGGAGGAGAACCAGCCATCTAGCTACTACATGGATCCGTAGTCCAAGGATGAACTACTCACGCATCACACCGGAGGCTTGCATGGTGATGAAGAAGGCCTCCAGGGTGAATTCCCCTCTCCGGCAGGGTGCCGGGAAGAGCTTCAGATCCCTCTCGATCTAGGGATGGAGATGACGGTGACTACAGACTCTTTTGTGGATTTTTAATTGGGTCCTTAGGGTTTTCGTCCCGAGGGAATCTTATAGGCGGAAGGAGAGGCTGAGGGGGTGCCTGGGCTGGCCACACCACCCCCTGGCGCGGGCCAAGCCTGGCCGCACGGCCAGGTGGTGTTGCCGCCCTCGGGCCCCTCTCCGTCTCGTATTCTGGCATCTGATGACTTCCGGAAAAATAGGCACTTTGGCTTTTGTCCTGTCCAATTCCGAGAATATTCATTTTCTGACTTTCTTGGAACCAAAAACAACAGAAAACCGGCAGCTAGCACTACGGCTCTTGTTAATAGGTTAGTCCAAGAAATCATATGAAAAGTACTCCAAAGTGTGGACAAAACACAAGAAAGTGGATAAAACCAAGCATGGAACATCAAAAATTATAGATACATTTGCAATGTATCAAGGCCTTCTTCATCACCATGCAAGCCTCCAGTGTGATGCGTGAGTAGCTCATCCCTGGACTACGGGTCCATGTAGTAGCTAGATGGTTGGTTCTCCTCCTTTGTGCTATCATGTTTAGATCTTGTGAGCTCCGTTCATGATCAAGATCATCTATTTGTAATCATACATGTTGTGTTGCAGGGATCCGATGGATATTGAGATGCTATTTCAGATTGATTATTGATTCTATCATGTCTTTGTTATTTGTGATCTTGCATGCTCTCCGTTGTTAGTAGCTATCTTGGCCGAGTAGATGCTAGCAACTCCAAGAGGGAGTATTTATGCTCGATAGTGGGTTCATGCCTCTAGTAATCTGGGGAAGTGACAGAAATTTCTAAGGTACTAGATGTGATGTTGCTACTAGGGAGAAAACAGCAATCCTTTGTTCATAGAACAATCGTATTGTTTACTTTACACGCAATGGTTAATGCAATTAGCTGTTGCTTGCAACTTAATACTGGAGGGGGTTTGGATGATAACCTGAAGGTGGATTATTAGTCATAGATGTAGTTGGATTACAGTCTATGTATAATGTTGTAATGCCCAATCAAATCTCATAGGAGTCAAGATGATTAGTATATGCATGTATGCTTTCTCGATGTTTGTCAATTGCGCCGCTGTAATTTATTCACCCAACATGTCATCTATCTTAAGGAGAATCACCACTAGTGAACTATGGACCCTGGTCCTTTCTTTTACCATCAATCTACAACTGTTTACTGTTTTCTGTTTACTTTCTGCAATCTATTACTTTCTTCCACACAATACGTTTAATCCTTTGTTTCCAGCAAAAGCGGTGAGATTGACAACCTCACTATAAGTTGGGGGCAAAGTTCTGTGGTCGTGTTGTGCAGGATTCCAAGTTGGAAACAACACCTTGGAGGTGTTTCCTTGCTCCTACTGGTTCGATAACCTTGGTTTCATAACTGAGGGAAACTTACTATTGTGCTCATCATACCTTCCTCTTTGGATTCCCCAACGAGCTCGATATCAACCACGAGCCAGCACAGCTGCATTCCTATGTGTTTTTGGGCCTTTTGATACATGGTTTGACACATGGAGTCTCTGGAGTCATTGTATGTCTTCTTCTCCAAAACACCTTGATCCACATGAGCACACATACTCTAGTTGATGTGGTGATGCCACTTCTCTCACACTGGTGCACCATTCCATGTGGCAGTTGCATTCCATGGGATTTTTTGGCCTTTTGACACATTGAGTCTCTAGAGTCATTCCATGTGTTCTTTTCCAAACCACCTTGATCCACATGAGCATACACTCTAGTGGATGTGTTGATGCACCATTCCAAGTGGAAATTGCATTCCTATCTGTTTTCAGGCCTTTTGACACATGGTTTGACACATGGAGTCTCTACAGTCATTGTATGTGTTCTTTTCCAAACCACCTAGATCCACATGAGCACACACACTCCAGTCGATGTGGTGATGCAACAGTTGTCACACTGGTGCACCATTCCATGTGGCAGTTGCATTCCTATGTGTTTTTGGGCCTTTTGACAAATGGTTTGACACATGGAGTCTCTGGAGTCATTGCATGTTTTGTTTCCAAACCATCTTGATCCATATTCCCACACACACTCCAGTAGATGTGGTGATGCAACTTCGATCACACTGGTGCACCATTCCATGTGAAAGTTGCATTCCTATATGTTTTGGGCCTTTTGACACATGGTTTGACAAATGTAGTCTATGGAGTCATTACATGTGTTTTTTCCAAACCACCTAAATCCACATGAGCACACACACTCTAGTAGATATGGTGATGCAAGTTCTGTCACCCTGGTACACCATTCCATGTGGCAGTTGCATTCCTATGTATTATTGGGCCTTTTGACACATGGTTTGACACATAGAGTCTCTTGAGTCATTGCATGTGTTCTTTTCCAAAACACCTAGATCCAAATTCCTACACACACTCTAGTAGATGTGGTGATGTAACTTCTGTCACACTGGTGCACTATTCCATATGACAACTTTATTCCTATGTGTTTTTTGGGCCTTTTGACACATGGTTCGACACATGGAGTCTCTCGAGTCATTGCATGTTTTCTTTTCCAAACCACCTTAATCCACATGGGCACACACACTGCACCATTCCACCTTGATCCACATAGGTCCATCAAATTATGGTCAAAATGACGGGCATGAAGATATGGGATGAGCCTCCCTAAAAGCCCTTTTTATGATTTACCATTTAAAAGCCCTTTTAAAAGTGATTTACCATATTAAATAATTGAATTTTCATAAAAATAAAAAAATAGTTTTATTAGATAGATATTTCTTTTATGAACATTTTGATATGCTATATATATTTTTATTAGATAGATATTCTTTATTTCTTTTATTAACATTTTAATATGCAATAAGGCAGGAACCAGAATTTATACTTCAAAGTTCAAAAATAATTTTTGAAAGACCCTTTAGTCCCGGGTCATGCCACGAACTGGGACTAAAGGTGGATGGTTGGAGCGCGCCCTTTGGGATATTGCGAAAACCCTTTTAGTCCCAGGTTATGCCTTTAGCCCCGGGTCATGCCACGACCCGGGACTAAAGGCCCTCACCATATAACCTATCGACCCTTCTTCCCCCAAATCCCATCTCCATTCTCAATCGAGCTAGCGCAGGAGGCGCCACACCGACCCGACGACGGTAGGCTGCCCAAATCGCGCGGTAATCCTCGCCGTCCGACCAACCGCGCCGTCCTTCATCGCTATCCGAGCCTGCGCTTCCGCCGCCACCACCACCAACCTCGCCACGCGCCGTCATCTGCGTGCGCTCCAGCCGCCAGCACCGGCCACCACTCGCGCCGTCGTCATCGGCACGCGCCCCGGCCGCCACCACCACCACTTGCGCCTCCGTCGCCCGCGCTCACCCCGGTCGCCACCACCACCACACCGCCGCACCAGAGAATCCCAAGCCCGCCCCGGCCACCACCACCACTACTCCGCGACGCCGGTGATTTTCTGTAATCACTTTCACCTTTTAGGATATCTTTCTCAAAAAAACTCCTAATATATTGTCCTACAATACATAATTTATACTTTTACCTATGTTACCACTTGGCCTTTATGTTTTGTATAAGTTAAGATGCGTCATATGTCAATATTTGTCTTTGATCAAGAATTATTTGTATTTGTATAGTATTTGTTGTAGTACTAATTAGTAGTAGTAGTATAGTGGTAGTGGTAGAGTATTATTAGTAGTATAGTGGTAAAAAAATGTTTTACCATTTGCTTGCTCATATCTACATAAAGGTAACCTTTTTAGTACATTGCTCATTTCTTACTCTTTATTTTTCTAACTTGTTTTACCTTTCTTTCTGCAATAGTAAAGTGATGGAGCGCACCAACTACGACGACAACAATCTTATTATGGGCATTATAAATGGTGAAATAGCTATTAATATTTCTAGAATTGAACCTTGTGCTAGAGAAGATGTTGTAGACGAGGATGATATATCATCATTTCTGTATGCATCCGATGATAGCCCCTCGACAACAACCGGCGAGGTATATATATATTAAGCCTCTTGTGACTAGATGAATTAATTGATCTGTATATATATATATATTAATCACTCTTTCTTCTTTTAGCCCTCTAGATTGTGGCAATCGACAGCTAGAACAAAATGAGGTCTAAACAAAAAGTTGGATGGTAATCAAAGGTTCACCATCGATGAAATAGACGATAATGCAGAACTGATTCCTTAAGAAAAGCACGCGAGGATGTTTGTAAATCAATGTTGAGTGATTAGTAGGGACAACCTCCTGATCACCATTTAATAATGGAATAAGCCAAAGAATGCAGGTGAAGAATTCACTAGTTATGTCGACGAAGATTCCAAAGATGACATTTGGCAGAAGCTCATAGCACATTTTATACTACCTCCAAATTATGAAGAATTCGATGTAGATGGTACTATCCCAATTCTAGGTGGGCTTGAAATAAGAGTGAGAGTCAAGGAGTAGGGTCTAATTAAGATGGCCGAACTATTCCGGAACTAAAAGAAATCTTTATACGTGGAATATGTCACGAAAAAGATAACTCCAAAATTCACAGGAGCATAGGAGAAATTGAGAGAACAGTGGTCCGATTTTGTAAAGTACAAGGAATCTTCTGTAGCCAAGGCAAGGTCAGAAAAAATAAGGAAAATACTAAGAAAAAGCAATACCACCATAAAATGGGGACATGTGGCTACAAGAGTGTCGTGCCTAAGTGGGAAGCTATGGAGTCCAGCATGAGGGCTAGAGGGATCACTCTAGGTATAGATGGATGGCCCGAGAGGTCAAAGCACTAGTGGTACGGGCATGGGGGAAGGTTGAACCCAGAAACAAGGGCGATTTTTTTCGAGATTTTTTTTCATACCCTCCAATGAAATTGTTAAAGCAATGGCCGATGGTCAAGCGGGATTGTTCCGGCCCGAGAGAGAGAACGACGAGCTGACATGCGCCATCGGGAATCCTGAAAAATATGGATAAACACGAGGCAAAGGCGCCGGTGTTACATGGAAGAAAGGGTTTCCAGATTATGATGACAGTTACAGAAGCCGTAAGAGAAAGAAGGACCGAGAGGCAGACTGGATCAGGAAGATAGAAGAGGAACTAGCTGGGATGAATAAGCTGGTAGTGGAACCACTTAACCAAAGGTCATCTAAGCCGCAGGAAAATCCTGCATTGGATAATAGCCAGCGGAGAAGCAACGTGGCTTCCATGGAGGTCCAGGCTAATGATCATGCACTACTGGAGGATGCACCGGCGCCTCGCTACCCCGTGGTTGATGTCAGAGGGATGACACAATGTGAGCTACATGAGCAATGATCAACATGTCCTTCAAGGTGGCGACCAACACTGCTTTACCTTGTCTACCTGGAGCACTCCACCATTCACTTCTAATTCGACCTAGCTATGCTCATGTCTCGGTGGATCACCTAGTGGAGGGGTATGAGGACCTAGATATTGGAATCGCTACACCTAAAATCCATAAGAATCTGGGAGATGTCAAGCGCCACATCATTCTATGGCAAAAGAAGTACATCAAGTTTCCAGGCTTAGCTCCAAGGCCACCGACTCCGAGGAATCCAAGTCCACCCCTCCCAATGATCGTCAACCTCCAAGTCCACCCCTCGACGAGAGGGATGTCGATCTCCGCAGTGCAAGTACATCTCCATCTCCTCCTCCGTGCAATACTATGTTGTTGAAAAAACGGAGGGTCGTCGCTCCCCCGCGCCCCAGTCAGAAGAAAGGTAGTACGGCGAAGATAGTCGACATCCCGCCGACTCTTCCCAAGAGACCTTATGATAGGACTGATGAGGAAAATGCCGCGGAAGTAGCTGCCTACACTAAGGCTTTTTTGCACCAAAAAATCCCGAGCCAAAGAAGGTATTTGATGAAAAAAACAAAAAGTGGCCTAAGTCCTTTCTTGAGCAACCATCCCAAATATCGATGAATCTAGATTCAAACTATAACCGTGAAACTATTAAGCAAGCAAGAAGTGTCAACTCTAAGCAGAACAAAAAAAGAAGTGCGAAACGCGGGAAACAAATTGTCTAGCTCGTGCAATAGCAAAATCAATCGGTCCCCCCGCTCATAGTGAGTTCCGATATCGACAAGGACTTCATAGCCGATATGGATAAGGACATGTAATTATTGGACCCCAGAGCCAAAGTTGCTGCTAGACAACTGGGTATCACTATAGCACAGGCCAAAGAAAATACTACTGCAATAAGTATGTCTCTTGGTCAATATTTAGGCTATCAAGAAGCACCAATGGGTGAGATAGCATGGAAATATGTCAAAGGGTACCTTTGGTCAATCATGAGGAGTATACACGTCTATCAACACATATGTGAAATCTGCACGACTGGTACATGATGCAAGCATCAAAGCAGCACTCGAAAGAATGGGTTTTGGTGGATGTTAGAGTGGAGCATCACTTCAAACCTTACTTGATATAGATTCAAATGAACGAACTGTTTCAGTTATACAATCAGCACGCCCTCAACAAATCTATCCTCGATTACTATTGTCCGTAAGTGATTTATTTTTGTAATTAAGTCTCTATCTCAGCTCATTCATTGCATGTAAAATATTATCATGAATATATATTTTGTGTACGCTATTATCCAGAATGAAGATGATTGAATGCAAAAAGCTAGAAAATATGACATTGGGTTCATTGACCCATATATTTTTAATGAACATATGTTACACAATCATCCCAACGACGTGGAGGATGACCTGTCCACATTTTTAATCGAGCATAATTACTGTAAGGAAATACTATTTCCTTACAACTTCAAGTGAATGTTTCTGTCTTGTACATATTCTTTTTTTTACTTACTCGATGTTAGGTGTAATTGATGAGTTATGCATATCTTCTTATGAAAATGTCCGCAGGTACCACTGGATTCTGCTAAACATTCAAGTTGACAAGTCTCAAGTTGAAGTCACTGACTCATTAAATTGGGACCAAGAGAAGTGGAACGACATGAAAGCAATGCTCCAGAAGTAATTTCAATCATTATCACATTATATCGACCTCTTTCCTCTTTCGTTTATTTCCTGATATCAAGTAATTAATAACTCGCCCTTCTTAGTTCATTTTCTTTGCCGAGTAGGTGTTGGACATGGTTCAAACAAAATATACAAGGTCCATTCAAAAATGAGCTAACATACAAAATGGTGAAGGGTTTGCAGCAGCCACCGGGGACTCATTTATGTGGATTCTACATTTGCGAGTACATTCATGAGTTGACCAGTGAGCGGAGAACTGATACAACTTATCTTCACCGTTTGCGGGAGAATCTTGACCTAGAACAGCGCATATGAGAAATTCAAGAGGAATTGGCGGGATTTCTGACGAAGGAGGCCCTTGATGAAAGGGGAGAACATTATGTGGAGGACGAGGAACTCAATATGATTTAGTGATCTCCATGTAATTAAATAGTTGTATATATCAAATTGTATATGTATGCTCGCAAGGGATCGAATATTAATTATATATGCATCAACATGTACTGTGTATGTAGTAGCATAGAATATGTATACGGAAACATGTTTAAAATTATAATGAAACAGAAATTAAAAAATAAATGAAATGGAAAAACAAAATGAAAAGAAAAACGCAAAATCGTGTCGCGGCAGAGAAACACACGAATCTCTGCCGCAATAGGAAAAGCTTTAGTCCCGTGTGGTGTTACGGCTCGGGACTAGAGGCCCTCCAGCCCCCGCCGTGTTGGCGCTGCCACGTGGTAGCAAGCCGGGACTAGAGATAGGGGCATCTAGTCCCGAATTCACAGTCCCGGGTGCGAAACCAGGACTAGAGGCCGTTACGGACCAAGACTAAAGGCCCGTTTTCCACTAGTGACCAATCGTGGCATATAAGTAGGTACTTGAATTATTGTGTATGCAGGCTAGGACCACTAAACATGGAGATCTGATCGGACATCCTGCACGCATATCCTCCAAATTAGAAGCAACTGTCCTTCAAAATGTTTCATAACCTTTATAGTGTGACCCTTTGATGACACCGAGCTTCTGCAATACTCGTAATTTTTTACTTCTTTTCTTGCTTGTGGATGATCATAGTTCTTCAGACCAAAGTATTTTCTTTAGAGGGAGGATGTTAGGTCAGAAAGCCTCGAAAAATATACAGGCGGCCACACGAAAATAGTAACATATACTGTATCGCAAATAATAAAATCCAAGTAATCAAAAATATAAAAATTAGCATGAACTTGTAGTTAAACGCCTGGTTTTTTTCAAAACTGTAGATATTTATATGCTTGGTATACTTTATATGCAAGAATTTTTTGCAACCTCTTAAGATTATAGATATGTTTCTTACTAAGGGCATCTCTAACCGATTCCCAATCGGTTAAAGGAGTAAACTTTAGAGGAGTAAATATACTCCTCCAAAGGTGGTCGGCGCCGAATCAATTCCCTAAATTTAGAGGAGTAAACCATTTTTTGTCCCATTTTTTTCCACCACTACACATATGCATTCAAACATATTACATATAGTTCAAACAAATAATTCAAACATACGGAAAATTAAACACAAGCAATAGACCACTTAAACGACATACATAGGCATAGTCCATTGAATCGAACACATCGAAATAAAACATGCATAGAGTTCATTCAAAAGTAGACTCTACCACCAACATCGATCAAGGTCACCAAAAAGAAGCTATCGACCTTGTTTGATCTAAAATACCATCAACATATCACCTTATATGTTGTGGACCACTATCGAAGAGCACAAAGACCATCTCCGAAGAACTCATCACCATCACCTCCTCCTCCTCGGCCACCACCATCCTCACCATGACCATCACCACCACCATCTCCTCCTCCTCGGCCACCATCACCTCCTTGGCCATGAGCACTCCACCAAAATATCTTTGAAGGATCTTTGGTCGAGTGAGCTCCCAATACTTCCTAGCCATGGCATCCATGTTGCTTGGATCCATGAACATGATAGCACGCTCATTGATATCCTTCTTTTGCTATCCTCTCCTCCTCAAGTGCAACCCTCTTCTCCTCGGCAAGGGACCTCCTCTCCTTGGCGTCCATCTTCTTATTTCACTTCTCCTCCTCCATTGCCTTGAGCTCGGCCCACCTTGCCTCCTTCTCATCCCTCCTCTCGGCCGCCAAAGCTTTCTTACTCTCAACCATGGCACATAATTCTTCTTTGTAGCCTCCATCTTGGGCACCTCTCCTTTTCCTCTCCTTTGAAAGCTTTCGACCCTCGGGCCTCTTGTGTGGGTCTTTGTCTTCCTCATCATTGGCATCGATGGAGATGCTCACCCTAGACCTTTTTGGAGTGGTCTCCCAATTCCTCTGCACTACATTTCATCAAAACAACATCACCGTGTGTCTACAAATCGTGAACCGACCAGAGGAGAGGATAAAAGGAGTTTTTTTTTACTTTGTCAACGATCCATCGAACACCTCGCGCTCGTCGACGTTGACAATGGCCGCCCGCGGTGGCCGGCCTCGGGGACGGTTCGCCGTCGAGGCCTTGCGCGTCGAAGAGGCAGCTGCAGCCTTCGGCAGCACCGCCTCGGCCTTCTTCCTCTTCTTCTTGGCCACCGCCTCTGCGAGCGCCACTTTGTCCGGAGTCGGCTTGCTCTGCCGCCGGCCGGCCACAGGAGCAAGGGGAGGACGCGATGCCACCTCGGAAGCCTCCACGTGCTTGCCGCGACCTTATCGGAGGCCTTGACGGCCCTGCCATTGGCCAGACCATGTTGTTGGCCCCCAATCTTTTCCAACCCGCGGCCGCGGCGGAGATCTCCGATTGCAGCGGCGTTCGGGCGTCTCCGGCGCCGGGTTTGGTCGGAGAAGGTGCACCGGAGAGCTGCGCGTCAATTGGGGGCGGAGTCGGCGACATCGGCGCTGGAGGGGAGGCGGGCGGGAAAGAATGGCGGAGGGCGGGAAGAGGAGGTCGGGAGGCGGGAGGTTTTCTCCGATTTAGCCTCGAAAGAGTAAATTTAGTAGTCGGCCGCCACTTTTACTCCTCCGATAAGTATAATTTTACTCCTCTAACCGTTTAGGAGTTCGGTTAGGTGCCGCTGCTGCGTATTTTTACTCCTCTAACCGATTTTAGGGGATCGGTTAGAGATGCCTAAGCTACTATATTTCTACCACCATATGGTACGTACTCTGACAAGAAATTTGGGGTTCCAATCACCACCGACAGCTAGATGGGGTTGTGAATCAACTATCAAAGGAAGAAGACAATGAGAATAAGTACATGGAACACTATCCGACTATCGCATAGGGTAAAACAGAGCACACAGTCGATTCTGGTGGATGCATCATGGCACCACCGACACACACCAACGGACTGACGGTGCAGGCTGCATTGAAAGCCGTACAGTGCTGCATAGCTTGCTGGCTCTCTATTTACTTGCTGCCCACAAGCTGACACTGCACTAGAGAAAAAATATGAGTAACAAACTGAAACGCATGAAAATATGTACAGTGATCTGCGCGCGGTAAGTAAGGTGCTTGAGTTATTGGACCAAAAGCACATCTCGATTGGATCCCTGTCATACATGCAGAACTTACCCGGCCAGTCGGCCACCATCGTCCAATCACTACAGGAAAACATATTTTTATCTAGTATTTAAACTTTGTTGTCTAGTGCTAAAACGCGGGTACTCGGTAAAAACAATCTTTGCCGTATGTCAAGAGTAAAACAATCCTGTTACCCACTGGCGAAGCTAGCCCAAAGCTGATGGGGGGCGAAAAGTCAAATCTGATTGGTTTGGGGGGGGGGGGGGGGGGGGGAGGGGAGGGGCGGGCAAAATGCTAAATTTTCTTCCATCTAAGTCCTGCCAAAAAAAATTTCTTCAAGGATCTGTCCAAACCTCTCTGTGTGTTGTGTTGGGTTCGGGTGGGGGGGGGGGGGGGGGGGGCGGGGGCTCTGGCCAGTGGACCGTGCAGGATTATGACAATTCCACTACCGTCGTATGAGGCTACCGTCATATGAGATGAAGGATTTCGTTGCCTCGAGCTTGACAAAAACGGGCACCTTTTCCGTCCGTACGGCCTATCATGCTGAGTGGGAATCTCAGTTCGGACATAAACTTGGTAATGATCTAGGTGTGGGCTCTATCAATCAACATCCTACGTTGGAAAAGGTTTGCAAATTAAAAGTACTCTCTCCGCTTAGAAATATAAGACATTTTAGCTTTATGAATAGAAGTATCTAGATGTCTTTTAGTGTATAGGTTCACTCCGAATCTGTACACAAAATTCGTCTAGATATATTTGTTTCACAAAGCTAAAATGTTTTATATTTATAGAGGAGTACTTGCCAAAGTGAAGATTTTCCTTTGGCATACTATGCAGGATACAATCCCTTGTAGATGGGTTTTAGCTACAGGCATGTCAGAGTTAATCCTCAATGTCCGGTTTGGAAGGGCGGCCCTAAAGACGTAAAGCACATATTGTTTCTATGCCCTCGAGCAAATCCAGAAGGCTTGCGAGGTGGACCGTGTAGGTCAGGCAGTACTTGAGACACTGCTATGTGATTCAGGGAGGTCAGGCAGTACTTGAGACACTGCTATGTGATTCAGGGGTGCCATCTGTAGTACTTGGTCAATTAAATGTCACTGAACTCCTAGCTGTAGCTTGCTAGTACTTTTGGTGGGAAGGAAACAACGTGTTCAGGGAGAGAATGTGCAATCCCCTGGAAGATCATCGATGGCGATGGCAGCCTTGACATCAAACTTTACCGCTGCTCACTCAACCTAGCCGAAGAGGAAAATTGGAGGTTAGTCTAGACCACCCCTTAATCATGTGAAGGTTAGTGTTGATGCTTCATTTGACGAAGACTCCTTGAGGGTACTATAGGAGCAGTGATTTGTGATGCTTCTGGCAAGTATGTAACCCCAAGAAACTGCGAACTAGATTTTGTGCAAGACGTCTTGATAGCTGAAGCTTATGCGATTACTCTTTGCCCAATCTCTTGGATGGAATTGAGTTATTCTTGCATTAGACAACATGGATGTGGTTGACACGATGAAAGCCGGTGCGCATTCACATGGCATTGCAGCAGTAATTTTTAACGATTGCTACCACTTGTCAATAGAATTCTTAAAGATTGAGTTCTTCCATGAACCTAGGGAATTAAATGCAGTAGCGCATGAGTTAGCTAGTTTAGCAAAATTCTCAAATCCATCGATATAGCTGGATCATCCACTGCCGATATCATACCTCTGTTAGCTTCTGATGTAACTTTGCTTGCTATGGAATAAATAGGTTTTGAGTTGTGTCAAAAAAAATACACTCAGTAAATCCCAAATACACACAAAGTTTATCTTTGGCGAATGCTTTCAGCCAGCACTAGGACAAAAGATCTTTGCCTGGTATTTTTCCGAGGCACACGGCAAAGCCAAGTGCTACCACGCCGCAGTCGTACGCCATGAGCGTAACTTCGCACATGTGACGTTTGATCTTACTCACACGTCTTGTAACTCTCTAACAGGCTGATCACACACGTTAGTTGGCATATTGCAGCTCAAAAAAGCTAGCTAGCACATGGTAATGCTAGTGGATAGGATGCTCCTCCTCGACGCCATGACCTTCCTTGGCTCCGCGGTGCTTGGGAGCTCAACATTCAAATGTCAACATCGATTGCTGCCAGCAATATGACCTTCCTTGCCGAGTAAGCTACATCACCGTCCTTGAAGTCCGAAAGTTCTCATGAAGATTGATAGCATAAGACGGGCCTTTCTTTGGGCGGCATGTGACAAGGTTATGGTGGGAAGTGGGTGTGTAAAACTAAAGAGCATGGTGGCCTTGGAATCATCCATCTTCACAAATTTGCTTTGGCCCTTCAAATGAGATGGCTATGGTTTGAATGGAAAGATGAGAACAAACCTTGGGTTGGCCCCGGTAATCCTCGCACCCCCACATAACAAAAACCTCTTTGCGGCGGCTACAAATGTGACTATTGGGAATGGAGAAAAGGCCTCCTTTTGGGAATGCTCAGGGTTAAATGGAATGTGACCAAAAGAGGTGGCCCCTCTAATTTTCGAGATCTCCAAGAAGAAAAACAATAAGGTGGACAAGGCCTTGGAGAATGATTTTTGGATTACACAATTCAACATGCAAAATGGTCTAACTACACAACACATTGTGCAATTCTATAACCTTTGGGAGATGCTACTAAGTATCATACTGGAGCTTAATACCCCGGATTCTATAGCTTGGAAGCTTTCCAACAATGAAGCTTACTTGGCAAAGTCATCTTACACGATGCAATTTCTTGGCCAAACAATTTCCTTCATGCCTAAGTTGGTTTGGAACCCATGGGCTATGCCTAAATGCAAGATCTTCGCGTGATTGATCCTACAAAATAGAGTTTGGATGGTGGATAAATTGGAAAAAATAGGATGGCAAAATTGTGGCCTAAGCTATGCAGCCAAGTCCAAGAATTGGCTGCTCACCTCTTTTTCAAATGTCGTTTCACCGTTAGAATTTGGACGAGTCTAAAGGTTTGGCTTGGGCTTTTTGGTTTTGAAACTAGCAATTGGAGCGACATCCAAAGCATACAAGATTGGTGAACCATCGCCATAAACAAGAAGGGAGATGCATGAAGGGTGCTCGCATCTCTTGCTATGTTGGTGTCTTGGAGGATTTGGAAGGAGCGTAATGGACGCGTTTTTAGGAACCAATACTCTACCGTCAACATGCTTCTTTCAAAAATCAATGAGGAGATGGCCATGTGGAGCCTCATGGGTGCGAAAGTGCTTTGTAATATTATGCCACGAGAATAATTCTTGTAAGCGTTTTGTTGGGTGCTCTTGGCATTTCGGACAAGAGCCTGTTTGTAAGACCTCTTAAAAACCTCTTTCTCTATGAACGAAAATGGCAAGTCATTTACCTTGTTTCAAAAAAATGATTAGAACTATCATGAAATAAACTTTTATATTGTATGTATTTGATATTGGAGATGTTGATATTTTTCCCTATAATACTTGGTCGAATACAAAGTTTGACTTTGATCAAAACTAATATGCACTTGAACTATACGAAGAACAAAGAAGAGAAATTTCTCTTAGTAGAGTATAGCAGATCGTGCAGATTTCGGCGCCAGGCGAGAAGATTCTACAGAGGCACTAATCCACCCCTTCCTCCTTTTAGCTAATTGTAAATATGTTCGAGAAAATCTCAACTTTTCAAGTTTTGTGAAAAATATCTTATATAATTTTTGAGCAAATGAAATGATGTAGATATGGTACGAAAGTCTTACGAAATGACCTGCAAGAGGTATAGAGGATTTTGGAGGGATCTCAGTACGAGCTTGGACATCATGATTCTTTTGTCCCTTACATGAATTTTTTCTTCTTGTACTTTGTTTTGAGGTGTTAGTGTTGTTGCAAATATTAAAACTCTAATAAACTCTGGCTAGGCGTGGGCTGTGCTGGCGGTCACCCACTACTAGGAAAACAGCTATAGGTAGACAAGATATATTGTGGCACATATGCAGAATCATGCGTCACAGAAAAGTATCAGTGGTGCACTAGGTAGAATGCGCCACAGAAACTACATACTTCTATGGCGCATTTCAGTATCAATGCGCCACAGAAGTTATGTAGGACCCGCCAGCCGGGGTGGGGCGATCCACTTTCTGTGGCGTATAATGTCATATGCGCCACAGAAGAGATAAGATATGTGGCGCATATTATCTTATGCGCCACAGAAAGTGGAGGCGGGCCCACCACATAATCTTTTTGACCCACTTTCTGTGGCGCATGTGTGGATATGCGCCATAGATATGTTTGCTTTCTGTGGCGCATATCCATACATGCGCCACAGAAACTTGACCTGGGCCCCACCACTTTAACGTGCACCACCTTGTTCTGTGGCGCATATTGTAATATACGCCACAGAAGTTTGAACATCTACGGCGCATAACAGCAATATGCACCACAGATCAAGGCGTCTAGATCCATGTCAAAAAGTTGGCAAGCTCACCCCCTATCTATCCACCACCACCTATTTCACATCTCTTCTTCCTTTCTACCTCCTCCCATCTCGTCTTCCTCCTTCCTCCCACCCCATTTCGCCCATAGATTTTCCATTTTCCTGTAACTAAACCTACTTTAGTCCATAGATTGGTAAGTGGAAGCCTCCCTCCAACTTGTAGATCTAAAAGTTCCTTACTTTTCTCTCTCACATCTCTATTTGTTTACTAATTTCCTCTCCACCAACTTGTATATCTATTTGTCCACACTCTCTCATCGCACGGTCTCGTCTCACTATTATTGAGTCTACTAGGTGAGTACTTGGCCATGAACATGTAGGTGAAGCTTGTCGCGCGGGCGGTGTGTGCGATGCATTACGAGACGATGCTTGTGTGGTGCATGAATGTTTGCATTGGGAGGAAGTTTTTTGTTGCTTGCTAGTTGTTGTCCTGGCCGGTGTGGTGCATGGATGTTTGCCGAAATGTTGATTCATTTCCATTTCGGCAATTTTTTGCACTACCCATATGTCCTAATTTTAGGAAAGGTCATGCCGAATTTTTCTGGCTAGCATTCATGCATGTGTGTGTGCATATGGTGTGGTTCTAACCTATACTCTCTGTTGTGACCGCTCAGGCAACCATGGTCGCCACGATGAGCGAATGTCGAATTGCTAGGTATAAGAAAGATGTGAAGGAAGACATGATTCTGAACAACAAGGCCATGATAAGATGTCCATGTCGAACATGCAAACTCCAGCTTTGGATTGACCCTGATTCTGGACAATTGGAGGGTCACCTTCTCAGGCACGGTTTCATGCGCGACCTCAATGAGGCGCCAGCAGGACATGGTGGTCACGAAGACATGGGCGGGTGAGAAGACGAAGAGTATACCGGGCATGATCATCATGACGAAGGAGATGCCGGCGGGCATGATCAGCATGATCATCATGAAGAAGGAGATGGCGATGGGCATGCTCATCATGAAGAAGGAGATGGCGACGGGCATGATCATCATGAAGAAAGAGAGGACGCGAACACACAGACGCTGCTAACTTTGGCCTTGCAGGACCCTCATGTTCAAGAACTGCTCCTCAAGGAGACGAGCAACGCCAAAGCTGCAGCCAGAGAGAAAGCCAAGCTGGCCCAAATGGAGATAGACGGGATGACTCCATTGTATCCTGGGTGTCGCCCCGAGGATACATGTTTGAGTGTAACGCTTAAGGATCTGGAGATGAAGGCCGAACACAAAGGACCGATGTGAGCTTCAATGCGAACATGGAATACTGGCACGACCGACTTCCTAAGGGGAACACATTGCCAATAAGTATCGAGGAGGCCAAGAAAATCGTGTGCCCTCTCGACCTACCACACATTAAATACCACACATGCATCAATGATTGCGCACTTTATCGGAACGAGTACGCGGATAGAACCACATGTCCGGTGTGTAGCCAAGGACGATACAAGAGAGGAAACAAGAAAGTTCCTCGAAAAGTGGTATGGTACTTTCCTATCACCCCTGTCTGCAGCGATATTTCATAGATCCTAAGGAAGCAAAGCTCATGCAATGGCACGCGGAAAGGGAGAAACCCGAAGATGATCTGGAGAAGGGCAAGATCCTGACACATCCTTCAGATGATAGCCAGTGGAATGCATTAGACATCGAGTTCAAAGAGTTCGCGGGCGATGCAAGGAACGTCAGGCTGGGTATGAGCATCGATGTACTCTATCCTTTTGGAAACCAGAGTAGCACGCATAGCACCTGGCCCGTGTTTGTATGGCCGTACAACCTCCCCATGTGGCTGTGCACGAAGCAAAGGTACGTACACATGAGCATTCTTATTCAAGGGCTGAAACAACCAGGTATCGATATGCATCTGTATCTCGGGTTGTTGAGAGAAGATTTAGCCAGCTTGTAGGAGAAGCCGTCCCATACGTGGGATGCCTACACTAAAGAATATTTCCATCTGAGAGCCGTGTTGCTCACTACGGTGCAGGACTATCCTGGTAACGCATATGTATCAGCCCAGGTGAACCACAGACACAATGCATGTGTCAAGTGCATGGATGAGACACCGCATCTCCAGCTACCAAGGGATCCCGGGTCTTAGAAAACTGTGTTCCAAGGTACTCGAAAGTGGATCCGCATAGATCACCCGTGGAGAAAACGCGGTGACATGTTTAATGGTAAGGACGAGCTCGAAAGAGCCCCGCGTCCGAGGAGCGGTGAAGAAATCGAGGAGCTTTTGAATAATTGGGTCGATTGCCCTGCGTTGGGAAAAAATGACCGAGGACAAAGCCGCTGCTGGGTGTATGGAAAGCAAGGTCTGTTTTCTGGCACCTGCCGTAGTGGAAGGTCCTCCACAGTCCCCATAGCCTCGATTTAATGCACATCACGAAGAACATTACCGAGAGTCTGCTTGGCACACTATTGAACATGACGGAGAGGACCAAGGATGGGCCGAAAGCAAGAAAGGACCTTAAATTGCTTGGCATCAAGAAAGATATTCAGTACCCTGATAGTGATGATGATTATGATGATGATGATGATGATCAGACGGAAGGGACTCAAGGTAGCCGCAAAAGATTTAAGAAGAATGAGGTGGTGCTTCGTGCTGCCTGCTTCACTCTAAGTCTGGAGGAGCTCAAGCAGTTTTTTAGGTGCCTCCTAGGAGTGAAAGTTCCTCATGGTTACTCGGGGAAGATAAGCAGATATCTGGACGTGGCGAAGAAGAGGTTCAGCGGTATGAAGTCTCACGACTGTCACGTGTTGATGACGTAGATACTCCCTATTGCGATCCACAGGATAATGGACGAGCATGTCCGTGAGATGCTGTTTGGCCTCTGCAACTTTTTCGACGTCATATCTAGGAAGTCGATCAGTGTGAAGCAGCTCGACAGGCTACATGAAGAGATCATGCTGATACTATGCGAGCTCGAGATTTACTTCCCGCCCGCATTCTTCGACAACATGGTGCATCTGCTTGTACATGTCGTGGGTGAAATCATCTAGCTCGGGCCAACTGATGTCTACGCACTTATATTCTTGTAGACAGTTGTTGGGCCTCCAAGTGCAGAGGTTTGTAGAACAGCAGCAAGTTTTCCCTTAAGTAGATCACCCAAGGTTTATCGAACTCAGGGAGGAAGTGTTCAAAGGTATCCCCTCTCAAGCAACCCTGCAATCAAGATACAAGAAGTCTCTTGTGTTCCCAACACACCCAATACACTTGTCAGGTGTATAGGTGCACTAGTTCGGCGAAGAGATAGTGAAATACAAGTGGTATAGATAATTATAAGTGGTAATGGTGATAGAAAATAGCTTGATGGCGTGGAAAAGACTAAAGGCAAACTGAAATAAAGAAGGAAGCAAGCAAACATGTAATAGATCTAATAGCAAACGGTGTTTCAGTGCTTAGAAACAAGGCCTAGGGACCATACTTTAACTAGTGAACACTCTCATATAAATATCTTCTCTTTATGATACTACTCTTAACTACTCTCCGGTTGAACACTCTAATCGATGGTAGGGCTATAACAGCACACCTCAAAGTCCATCTTTCCCATCTAGAAAACCCCACACTGTAACCTTGAGCACTAGATGAGTCCAACAAACACCAAAATTTCATAAAGACATCCAACTCCAAATATAACTCATAACAAGTATTTGTAATCTCTGGCCTAAGTGCCACCATGGTGTGCACGCTGTCACTTTCACACACATGGGGAGAGCAGAGATCTATTAAAGCACTTGAGTAGCAATGTAGATCTATAGATTACAAGCTCATGATATCAATAAGATCATGCATAGAGAGAGAGATGAACACATAGCTACCGGTAGAACCCTTAGCCTCGAGAGAGATCTACTCCCTCCTCATCATGGGAATCAGCAATGGTGATGGAGATGGTGGTGGAGATCGATGGAGATGGCTTCGGGGGCACTTCCCCGTCCCGGCAGGGTGCGGAACAGAGACTTTCTGTCCCTCGAATCTCCCCTTCGGTGGTGGCGGTGTTGCGGAAATTTTTGTGGCTGGAGGCTTGACGATTTAGGGTTTTGGTATCGGGAGGCATCTTATAGGCGAAGAGGCAAGGTCGGTGGGTGGCCAGGGGGCCCACACCACCTGGTGGCGCGGCCTGGGCTAGCCCACGCCACCACATGGTGTGGCCACCCTGTGGCCCCTCTCGGACTCTCCTTCTGGCTCCGTGAGTCTTCCGGGAAAATAGGCCCTTTGGCTTTTGTCCCGTCCAATTCTGAGAATATTCATTTTCTGACTTTCCTGGAACCAAAAACAGCAGAAAACAGGCAACTGGCACTTTGGCTCTTGTTAATAGGTTAGTCCAAGAAATCATATGAAAAGTACTCCAAAGTGTGGACAAAACATAAGAAAGTAGATAAAACCAAGCATGGAACATCAAAAATTATAGATACATTTGCAATGTATCACCGACATTCCTGCACAACATGATGTCGTTTGAAAGGCTAAACGGTGTCATCAAAGGATTCGTTTACAACAGGTCCCATCCAGATGGAAGCATAGACAAGGGCTGTCTGATCTATGAGTGCATCTCCTTCTGCCATAATTATCTAACCACCGAAAACGAGGATATTGGAATATCCACCGAGAAGCACCTCGGTAGGCTCGATGGATATGTTCACCGCGAGGGCTACCGCTCACTGCATGTCGGCATTGATGGTCGACGCACCAACTTTGACAGGGCACACCGAGTCGTGCTACAGCATATTGAATTGGTCGGCCCTTGGGTGGAAGAGCACAGAAGATTAATTAAGCAGGAGTACGTCGACCAGGGCAGGCCGAGGAAGAAGGGAGACGTAACGAGGGAGCACAACTCCAGCTTCACGGGTTGGTTCAAAAAAAGGCAACTAGACAATCCCCCACAGACACCTTCTACAAAAGATCAAAAACTCATATTCTCCTTGTCGCAGGGCCCAGGGCACAACCTAAGGACCTATTAGTCATACGACATAAACGGTTATAGATTCTACACCGAGGAAAAGGACATGAATAGTGAATATCAAAAGTCAGGAGTAACTATGTTATCCTTTGACGATGACGAGACTACTGTCATCGAAAGATTCTGCAAAAGGATCGAGAAGATATGGGAGCTCGACTACTATGGAGAGATCGTACCGATATTCCGTGTTAGATGGGCCAAGAACATGGAAAAATAAGGCCGGTATTTTATCACAATAGTTATACTAGATGCCAAATCAACGAAGAACACCTCCGCAAAAAATGATCCTTGAGTACTCGCTAGCCAAGTTGATCAATGTTTTTTTATTACCGACCCGTCAAAGCCCAACCGTGTTGTAGTTAGGAGGGGCAAGGGGAGCATCATCAGAATGGAAGGAGCTGCCAACGAGCAAAACTTCGACAAAAATGGCGACCTGAAGATAGAAGAGGAATTCGACAAGTACTTTGACATGCCTACTACTACTAAAGTAAGAAGGAAGACCACACTACCTACTAAAGGTTGTCCATTCACAAGAAGAAATCTCAAAGTGCACGGGCTAAAGTATTCAACCACGATGAAAAAGGGCAAGAAGATTGTGAAGAGACGCTAGGTCGACACATCACATGATTGTATATGTTCGGGGAGAGTTTTTTGAATAAATATGAATGTTTGTATATCTTCTTGCTTTATTTTAAACATATATATAATTAAAACACATCACATGATTGTATATGTTTGGGGAGAGAGTTTTTTGAATAAATATGAATGTTTGTATATGTTCTTGCTTTATTTTAAACATATATATAATCAAAAACACATCACATGATTGTATATGTTTGGGGAGAGAGTTTTTTGAATAAATATGAATGTTTGTATATGTTCTTGCTTTATTTTAAACATATCTGTAATTAAAAATATTTTAAAAAAATAAGAAAAAAAGTCTAAGACAGCTAGGATTCGAACCTGCCTGCCCCAGGTTTAGAATGGAACAAGCAAGCAGAGACCACTAAGGAAAGTGTGTGATCTTGTCATACTACCACGCGCGGCGCGTTTTATACTAAGTCCACAAGTTCTGTGGCGCATTTCGGCAATATGCGCCACAGAAGTTCCAACTTCTATGGCGCATATTGCTGAAATGCGCTACAGAACCTGTGGACTTAGCCAAATAAACGGTTCGGCCTTTCCCTTGATAATCCCCTTCTCCATTCTTCACAGTTCCTAGCCTCGCTCGCCACGCGCAAACCCTAGCTAGCCTCGCCGCCCTAGCCCTCGCTGTCGAAGCCGCCACCGCCGCGCTGAAGCCCATGGAGGAGGAGGCCCACCACCGCCGCGCTGAAGCCCGTGGAGGAGGAGGCCTACCATCGCCGTGCTGAAGCCCGTGGAGGAGGAGGCCCACCACAACCATGCTAGAGCCCGTGGAGGAGGAGGCCCGCCACCGCCCCGCCCACAGCAGGAGCACCACCGCCACCCTCGTCATCGACGACCACCGCAACAACAACAACAGGTACCCTCGTCGTCGACGACCACTGCCTGCCAACCATGGAATCGATTCTGCTTAGTACCAAGTGATCCCCTAAACATTGCAAGTGCCAGTGACAATTTTATCAAATCCAAAAATGCCCATGCTGGTAGCAACTATGATACTGCATCTGACATAGAATTGCGGTCAGTGATAGATTTACTGCATTTTCCATCGCTCACTACTAGGAAAAACTTTATCAGTGGCGCACCAAAAACGCTTTCTATGGCGCATCTAGCAGTCGCCACTAAATTGTCGTCACTAAAATTATATTTTTGTGGCGCATATGCATATGCGCCACAGAATTCTCCAAATTCTGTGGCGCATATGGCTATATGCGCCACAGAATTCTGTCCCAGATTCTGTGGTGCATATAGCTATATGTGCCAGAGAATTCTATGGTACATTCTGTGGCGCATATAGCCATATGCTCCACAGAATCCTTTTTTTCAGAATTTCAAAATTTTCAGAATCTGGTACAAATACAGGTATATAACAGGTATATTACAGGAAATACACAAAAATTAACAGAAATTCACAGAAAAGCTGCACATAGCAGTACAAATGTTCCAGTTCACATATAATACATCAACAAGCACGAATGTTCACAAGTGTTCATCAATCACATCACTTAGAACCGAATAAGTGTACAAGTATATTTCACAAGTGTTCATCTCACTCACATAACTTACAACCGCGTGATGTTGTCACCGCCTACCTTAGGACATAATGTAGTACACCGTAACTGTGATGCCGGTGAGGAGGAGCGGCACCAAGATCTTCGTCCGGTTCTTCTTCCACACGTGTCTCCTCCACTTGGTCACCGACTCCTCTCTAGTCGCGTATCCCTTGTAGTTGTTGCCGCTGAACTTGTCCACTTGTTGGTGGCAGTCCACGCACTCCTCGTAGACACCTGGAACCCGACCCTTGTACACAACGTACGTCGGCATCTCTTTTGACAAGGCATATTAGTACATCATGCAAATATATATGTTGACAAATATTAGAGAAATGCATTCATAAACTTAAAACAATGCGTCAATGACAATGACAGAAACACGACAACATGTCCGACACAATAACAACGACGGTTTCAAGCTTGGCAAGTTAAGTTTTTCGACACACACACTACATGTCCACCGATACACATGCTCTCTCGGTCAAGTAGCCTTCTCCTCGCAGGGCGCCGGGAACGGCTTGTACATGTCTTTCGTCGTCCATGTCCTGAAGTCACCCTGCGCCTTGAGGCGGGCTTCGATCTCCCTCTTGGTGAACGACCTGGGCTGGTGTAAGAGCCCACCACGTGTGTTGACCTGTTCCATGATGATATGTGATAGCTTCACCTGCGTATCATGGAAGTCTTCCCTGAGATCGGGGTCACTGATCCCATGCAACTTTTGGGCCCATCCTTGGAGAGAAGATGGCAGCGTTAGCATCTCGCAATCCCGGACAAACCCTTTGAGGTGATGGCAAACATAGAAGGCCTCCTTCACACTGTCAGACGGCTGCTTGACGCAGGGGAACTCGAACACGTGCTTGAACTTGTGTCGGCCATCGTCCATGTAATCCTCCCCCTTATAGTTGAAGGGGCCTCCATGATTTGCATAGCCCTCGATAGCATCATCCAAAACGCTCCTTACTCTGGCGTAGTTCTTCCTCCTCGCACTCCCCGAGTCGAAGTAGGTGGCAAGCGAATACCTCGTGGAGAGGACGATGAGCGTGCAGTACTTGTCTCTGCGCAACACACAATGTGGAACGAGATGATGGAAAAGAGCAATGGAAAGAAATACTTATGTGTTACGACGGTGGTAGGAGGATGTGTACACTTACTCGGGAAAGAAAGGCACAAGGATGTTGTCCTTCCTCTTGTTGTCCATCAATAGCTTCTGAAGGTAGGACTTTGCCCGGGCCTGGGTCCTTGTTCCTTCTTCCAGCTGGCTATGCCGCATGTAGTAGGGATCCGCTATCGCGACGAACGGGGTGTCCTCTCTCTTGACCTTCATCGCCAGATTGAGCGCGAATAGGCGGACCAAGTTATAGTCCAGCCGTCTTGAGTGGAACAACTTGAAGATGTCCTCGTAGGCTATGAAGAACACATCCGCAGGGGCATCGGTGATGAAGCCCACGTCCTCTGGCACCTTGGCGGTGAACACCGGGTAACTCGGGTCCTTGTCCTTGAGAAGGAGGCCCTCTAGTGTCAGGATACCTTCATGCAAAGTCATCATAGCTCCCAAAGCCAGGCAGCGCAGTTCCAGAGGCAGTATGGGCTGACCAGCTTTGTGCACTCTGGTCAAGCCATCCTCGCAGGGTGGTACAACGTCGTCCCGGTAATGGATCGGAGCGGGCTGGCTCGCAGCCTTGTCCTTGTTCCTGTTCGGCCTCTTCCTCACCCTCTTCCTCTTTGCATCAGCAGCCTCCACTGGCGATGCTAACCCATCACCGGCCGTCCTGCGGAGTGTGTCAGGGCTGAAAATGATTCTGGCCGATGGAGGTTGTGCCTCGACGGCCGGAGGCGTCTCCTGAGAAAACCCACGGAAGACCAGGCGCTTCTTGGGATGGCTAGCTTGATCGCGGAATGATGGTTCTTCAACGAGAGGAGGCATGAACGGTCCTTTGCTGGCGCCGGTGTTGACGAAGGCATTGACGTCGACCAGTGCATCATCATCATCCACCTTGATGTTGGCATCGAAGGCCGCCATGTCCATGTCATCCTGGGGTGGTGGCGATGGCGGTTGCGGTGCCACGGCCTTGCCTTTAGGCGGGGGCGATGGCGGTCGAGGAGCAACCACGCCCTTGGCTGCTTGTGGCACCGGTGCAAACGCTCCCAAGAGTCTCTGGTGACGGCTTGTGGTGGCGGCGACGACGACCGATGCAGCAGGAGGCTTCGTCCTTGGCGGTCGGACGACCGATGTGGCACCGGTGGAGCGAGACCCAATACGAATCTGGGTCTTTGGCCAAATCATGGGATAGCCATGGCAACCTTCCAGGGTCAGCTGCTCGTCGGCTCCTGGAGGTTGCATGGGAGGGTCCATGTCTTCGCACCCCCCAACACTCGACCCAACTCGACGCGCATCACGGCATCGTCCATGGGCTTGCAGTGCATCGTGCGGTTCACCGGTTGTATTAGCTTGCCCGTGGCAACATCCTTCAACTCGTCATCGGGCACCTTGTGCAGGAGCACGCACGGAGTATCCTGAGGCATACAGATATGCATCATAAGATGGCAGCCAATCAAAGGCATTAAGTAGAGCACGCTGACTAACTACTTATTTTACCTTGGTGAGGGCGCCGAGCTCGGCTAATGTCGAGACACGGGCGGCCGGTGGCTGATCCTTCTTCTTCTCCGTCTCGGTGCATTAGGAAGCACCGTGTAACATCCCAAAATTTCATCTGAAATCATCATCATTGCACTCATATCATCATGGCATGCTTTTGCATTGCATTTAGAATGTCCTCCAAAAATTTGGTGCAATTTTGGGCCATGGATAGAAAGTTATGAATTGTTTTGAAAATGGAACCAAAGAAAATGCTATATTACCTATTAAAGTCCAAGTGAGTACTTTGGATTAAAATAGTAGGTAAATATGTTTTATAATACCCTAAAAACCTAGTTTGAGTTTTACAATTTTTCACAAATTGGTTTGAATCAATTTGAATCATTAAATCAAAAGTTTTGGAGAAAACTAAATTAGAAAAAAAAGAAAAGGAGGGAAAAATTTCAAACAGCAGCAGCCACATTTGGCCCAATCTGGCCCATTAAGCCCACTCGGCGTTTTCCCCTCTTCCCCGTTTTTCTACCGCGCCCCTGGCTACTCCCTCTCGCTGACAAGCTGGTCCCACGCCACGTCACCCCGCCACCCCGTCGTCTTCAACCCCGCCGTCGAACGAACCCCCCCTTCTCTGCCATTTTCAAGTCGATTGAGTTTCGGCCGTTTCTCGCAGTAATTCTCCCCGGTGAATGCTCCTACTTAATCCTCACCCCCTCCTCGTCATTTTCCCCCAGTCGCCACCCCCAGAGAGCCCCCAGGCTCCCCTAATTCCGAGCTCGAACCGCCGCAGTCCGACGAACTCCGGCGACGATTCCGGTGAACCCAGGCCGCCCGGCGCCCTCCCCTTGGTCCCATCTATTTCCCCATCTCCTGGCGCACCTACTGACCGAGCCACACAATTTCTTTTGCCCCAGGTCGACAACACGGACAATTCCGGCGAACTCCCTCTGCCGCCGCCGTCAGTCGCCTTCTCCGGCAAAGGTAGGGTTCCCGCCGCCCCTTTTTGGTCTTTACTAGGTCGTGCAGACGCTTGCGCACCTCGCTGACCTCCTTGCCGGTTGATTTGAGCCCCAGGTCGTCATCTCCGTCGCTGACCCGAGAGTTCCACCGGCGACCGCAACTCCGGCGAATGATCTAGGCCAAGCCCGAGTACCCCCTCGCCACCGTAACCTCCATCGAGACCGCCGCGACCTCCCTGGCCTCTGGTACGTGTCCATGGTCTCCCAGCCCTCGTAGAGTCGCCGGAACCCCATAGGCTGACGCTCCGTCGCCGCGCGCCGTCGTTAGCACCGCCAGACTCCGGCGAGTTGTTCAGCAGCCGTTCGATCAGACTTTAGCGGATAGGATTAGATCACTTATCGAAAGGGTACGGGCTAATCAGATCCGTCTGTGGCCACTTAAATCTGACGGCTCGCAGCAGTCGATCCGACCGAACCAGTACCAGCCAATAAGAAAGCGCCACGTCGTCAGACTATTTCTGTTTAATTAGAAAATAGACAGATTTAGTATTTAACTTGGAAATTCAATAACGTTTGATCCACAAATCAGAAAAATACAAATTTGGTGTCTATGGATTCAGAAAAATGAGACCTTTATTATGGAGGCCTTATTTCACACTTTTGCCTCTGGAAAAATGGAATTATAGACAGAACCTTTTTAGGAGTATTTTATTCACAAAAATTGTTCTATAGATTATTTTTGAGTATTACTTATGCATCTTGGTGAGGTATTCTATCCTCAGTACTGTAGACTCTGTAAATTATAGAGTTGTGATCATATCATTGCATTTAGCATGCATTCATATTTTTGTATTGTTTTATTGATTGAATTATTATTGTTGTATTGATCTTGTGTAGATTGTGTGGATTGTGAAGTTTGTTGCTGTGAAGATTGTACCTATTACCCTAGCTACCAAGGCAAGTGATATCTCATCTCATGTCCTATTTATTTTCACTATTGCACTAGTGATATTTTGGTAGATCTTGATATGATAGAATTATTCCTATATTGCTATACTATGCTATGCTTTATAGATTATATCTTGGTAGTATCCACTAGTCAAAAGGACTTTGTATGCTAGAATGCTTAGCTATGCTAGTAGAATTCGAGGGTGGAATATACACAGATATTATGGAAAGATATTATTTTGTTTAACTAAGAAAACAACTATTGTTAATGAAACACCTGGGTGGAATGGGCTTGCTTGGATTATGTTGAGTGGTTACTCAGGGGCCATGTTTATGGTCGGCTGGTGTATCGCACTTGTGGACGGCCACCCAGGAACAAAGAGATTGGAGACGTGCTTGTCGCGAAGCTTTTAGTGCAGCCACATGGCATATGGGCTCTGCCTTGACCGACTAAGTTGCGAGAACTCAGCCAGACGGACAGAGGGTGGTAGTGATGATAGGATGGAACGCGTCCGTGGTGGTCTGAGGGATTGCTTCTGAAAAGTCTCGTCTCGATGCATGTCGAGTCTTGTGGGGAAAGTGCACCACATCTCGAGATGGAAAAACTAAGTACTTAGCCGTGTCCCCGGTTATGGACAACCTTTGAGCCTCAAGACAGTGAAGTAGTTCAATAATCTCCTCATTCAAATTTCTCTAAGTTAAAACTTGTGGGTGAACATGGGTAGAGGTTCATTGATGTCTATCATTGGTACCTTATAACTTGAATGAAAACCTCTTCAAAAACTATAAGTTAAACTATTTTAGCAAAGCCATCCTTAATCCCACTTAGCCATATATTCATGTAGTTGTTGGATTATACTAAGTATCTATGGTATCACCTGCCAATACAATTCCAAATGTATTGACCCTTGTGGCTGTAACTTATTATGTTGCAGGATACTCGGATGATGAGTAGGGTTGCGGGTCTACACTCGACATGCTTGCCTGTGGCACATGAAGACTAAGGACTCCATTATTATATGTTATGTGAACTTGTGTCTTAGCCTTGGACTAAGTGAGTTGTAAGAGCTATTATACTCCTGGATGTGCAATGTAATAATGACCTTTGTTTCTGTGTACTTCATCTTAAACTGTGGGTGCTAGCATTTCAATCCAGGGACTAGCACTGCAATCACAGGGATCTTACCATATCATGGTGAGATCTTACACACCGCCGCCGCCGGCTGCTGTGCCTTGGTAGTCTCGGCAGGAGGGGGCAACTCCGGCGCATCCAACTCCATCAGCTACGCCGTGGGGATGGAGGGCGGTGGGGTAACCATGTCTGGTGACACTTGGTGGCTCGAGGTGTTGCCGCCGGCGCTGGGCACTTGTATCGGCCCCACCTGACCGTCCGCATTCCATTTTGCTATCCCCTCCATCAGCCGAGGGGGTAGCATCTCGAGGATCTTCTGCTGCACTATCGCGTTCACCTCGTCCTGGTCCACCTTACTGTCCTCCAGATGCGCGATCGTCCGCTTTGTTGGAGATATGCCCAAGAGGCAATAATAAAAGTGGTTATTATTATATCTTTGTGTTTATGATGAATGTTTACATCCCATGCTATAATTGTATTATAAGGAAACACTGATACATGTGTGTTTTGTAAACATAAAAGAGTCCCTAGTAAGCCTCTTGTGGAACTAGCTTGTTGATTAAATGATGATCATGGTTTCCTGATCATGGACATTGGATGTCATTAATAACAAGGTTATATCATTAGGAGAATGATGTGATGGACACACACCCATAGTAAGCGTAGCATAAGATCAAGTCATTAAGTTCGTATTGCTGTAAGCTTTCAAATGCATAGTAACCTAATCCTTCGACCATGAGGTCATGTTAATCACCATCACCGGATGGGTACTTTGATGACATCAAACACCGCTTCGTAACTGGGTGGTTATAAAGGTGTCATTGGGTATTATGAAAGTATGTGTTGAAGCGCATGGACCAAGATTGGGATTTGTCCATCCATATGACGGATAGATATGCTCTGGGCCCTCTCGGTGGAATGTCATCTAGATATCTTGCAAGCATGTGACTAGGTCACAAGGGATGACATAACATGGAACGAGTAAAGAGTACTTATCAGTAACGAGGTAGAACTAGGTATGGAGATACCGACGATCAAACCTCGGATAAGTAGAATATCGCGTGACAAAGGGAATTGGTTTCGTATGTTAATGGTTCTATCGATCACGAAGTCATCGTTGAGTATGTGGGAGCCGTTATGGATCTCCAGATCCCGCTGATGGTTATTGATCAGAGAGGTGTCTTCATCATGTCTACATATTCACGAACCGTAGGGTGACACACTTAAGGTTCGAAGTTGTTTTAAGTAGATATGGAATATGCGTTGGAGACCGAATGTTGTTCGGAGTCTCGGATTGGATCCGGGACATCACGAGAAGATCCGGAATTGTCCGGAGAATAAGATTCATATATTGGGGATCATTTTCTAAGTTAGGAAATGTTCCGAAGTTTTTGTATGGAGATTCTAGAAGGTTTCGGAATGTTCTGGAAGGTTCTAGGAGATTTCTTGGAGTTTGCTTGAAAACCAAGAAAGGATCAAGGAGTCCTTGTGGGGTAAGACAAGGAGTCGTGGGGGAGGAGGACTTCTCCCCCCTCCCAATCCGCCGGTCAAGGAGGGAGGGGAGTCCTACTAGGACTCCCCCTCCCATGGCGCCTCCCTTCTTTAAATAGAGGGGTGGGGGCGCCACCCCCTTGCCCCCTCCACTTCAAGCCCTAGCCACCGCCTCTCTGCTCCTCCTTCCCTCTGCTCAGGCTTAGGCGAAGACCTGCAGAATTCTCTACTCCACCACCACCACACCGTCGTGCTGCTGGGATTCTGTGGAGAAGATCTACTACCTCCGTTGCTCGCTGGAACGGGGAGAGGAAGGTCTACTTCGACTCGGCACGTGTGACCGACTGCGGAAGCGCTGCCGGAACGCGGCGCCGGAAGGATCGTCCACACGATCTTGAGATCGGCAAGTGATCGACTACATCAACCCCGAGATCTAATCTCGTAACGCTTTCAGATCTATGAGGGTTAGTACAGATCTATCTCGTTGCACATGTCTAATAGATTAGATCTTGGCTTTTATCTAGATTAGATCTGGGTTTTGTTCGTTCTTGCGGTAGAAATTTTTTGTTTTCCTTGCTACGAACCCATCAGTGGTATCAGAGCCGTATCTATGCGTAGATCTGTTGCACGAGTAGAACACAATGGTTTTGTGGGCATTGGTGCTCGTGTCGTCTTTTGATTTGTGTACTTTTCATCTTGCGGTATGGTGGGATGAAGCGGCTCGGGCTAACGTTACATGTCATCGCACATGAGACTTGCTCCACGCTTGACGTGTAACTTGCTTTGCACAAGTGGCTTTGCGGGTGTCTGTCTCTCCCACCATAGTATAGATCCAATTTACACTTTGCACTTGATAGCACTTGTATCAACGTTGTGGTTCAGTTTCGTAGGTAAGATCCGTTCTTATTCGAAAGCCCCAAACCACGTAAAACATACAAAGAAAATTAGAGGCGTCTAACTTGTTTTTGCAGGGTTTTTGTGATGTGATATGGCCATCATGTGATTGTGATTATATTTGATGTATGCAATGATCCTTGTTGTAATATGGCAACCGGCAGGAGCCTAATGGTTGTCTTTAATTCTGTTAAGACCTGCGTGTCTATTCATCTTGTAATAGCTTTATTCCAAGTAGTTGTAATAGTTGCTGGTGATGATGGACAACCATGAAGCGGCGCCACTGACCTTGACGCAATGCTGGTGATGATGGAGATCATGTCCGTGCTTTGGAGATGGAGATCAAAGGCATAAGAAGAAAGGGCCATATCATATCACACTAATTATGAATTGCCTGTGATGTTAATCCTTTATGCATCTTGTATTGCTTAGATCGCGACGGTAGCATTATAAGATGATCCCTCTCACTAAATTTCAAGTAATAAAGTGTTCGTCCTTAGTTGGCATCATTGCTAAGACTCGTCGTCTCGAAGCATCTCGTGATGATCGGATGTGATAGATTCTACGTGTGCATACAACAGGTGCAAGCCAGATTTGCACATGCGGAAACTAAGGTTAATCTTGACGAGCCTAGCATGTACAGACATGGTCTCGGAACACGGAATACCGAAAGGTAGAGCATGAATCATATAAGTGATATGATGAACATGAAGATTGTTCGCCGATGAAACTACATCTTCTCTCGTGAAGATCAGACTTGGTGTAGTGGACTTGGTTCGTGTAATCACTAAGACAATGTGAGGGATGTTGTTTTGAGTGGGAGTTCACCTAGTTAATTTAAGAATTAAAATTGAACTCAATTTATCATAAACTTAGTCTAAACTACTTGCAAATATTGTTGTAGATTATGGCGAACCTCTCCATCAATTTCAATGCATTCCTAGAGAAACAAAAGCTTAAGAACAATGGAAGCAACTTCACAGACTGGCTCCGTGATGTGAAGATTGTCCTCAGGGCTGGTCAGATGACTTATGTGCTCGAAGCACCGTTAGGTGACCCACCTGCAGATGATGCCATCGATGACGTAAAGAATGTTTACGCCACTCGGAAAAATCATTACTCCACAGTTCAGTGTGCCATCCTGTACAGTTTAGAAACGGAGCTCCAGAAGAGTTTTGAGCACCACGACCCGTTCGAGATCATTAAGGAGCTCAAGCTCATTTTTGAGACTCACGCGGCCGTGGAGAGCTATGAGGCCTCCGAAAAGTTCTTTACCTGCAAGATGGAAGAGGGAAGCTCCGTTAGTGAGCACGTGCTCACCATGTCTAGGCACGCAAACAAGCTCCAAGAGTTGGGGATAACGATTCCTAATGAGTTAGGGATTCACCGTGCCCTCCAATCACTGCCACCGAGTTATAAGAAATTTGTGATGAACTACAATATGCACTGCATGAACAAGACATTGCCTGAACTATCGTCCATGCTGAAAACTGCTGAAGTGGAGATCAAGAAGGAGCACCAAGTGTTGATGGTCAATAAGACCACCAATTTCAAGAAACAGGGCAAGCCTAAGAAAAAGGGCAACTTCAAGAAGGATGGCAAGAAAGCTGCCGCACCTGCTAAGAAGCCCAAGGCTGGTCCTAAGCCTGAAACTGAATGCTTCTACTACAAGGGTGCTGGTCACTGGAAGCGTAACTGCCCCAAGTACCTGGCGGATCTGAAGAACGGCAACATCAAGAAGAAAGGTATATTCGATATACATGTTATTGATGTGTATCTTACTAGTAGTCATAGTAGTGCCTGGGTATTTGATACTGGTTCGGTTGCTCATATTTGTAACTCGAAACAGGAGCTACGGAATAAACGAAGACTGGCAAGAGACGAGGTGATGATGCGCGTTGGAAATGTCTCCAAGGTTGATGTAATCGCCGTCGGCACGCTCCCTCTACATCTACCTTCGGGATTAGTTTTAAATTTGAATAATTGTTATTTGGTGCCAGCGTTAAGCATGAACATTATATCTGGATCTTGTTTATTGCGAGACGGTTACTCTTTTAAGTCTGAGAATAAAGGTTGTTCGATTTATATGAGTAATATCTTTTATGGTAATGCACCTGAGATGAATGGTTTATTCTTATTGAATCTCGATAGTAGTGATACACATGTTCACAACATAGATGCTAAACGAATAAAATTGAATGATAATTCTACATACATGTGGCACTGTCGTCTTGGTCACATTGGAGTGAAGCGTATGAAGAAACTCCATTCTGATGGACTTCTTGAATCACTTGATTTTGAATCACTTGAAAGATGCGAAGCATGTCTAATGGGAAAAATGACTAAGACTCCATTCTCTAGGATAATGAAGCGAGCTACAGACTTATTGGAAATAATACATACCGATGTGTGCGGTCCAATGAGTGTAGCATCGCGTGGTGGATATCGTTATGTTCTCACTTTCACGGATGACTGAAGTAGATATGGGTATATCTACTTTATGAAACATAAGTCTGAAACTTTCGAGAAGTTTAAGGAATTTCAAAGTGAAGTGGAAAATCATCGTAACAAGAAGATTAAGTTTCTGCGTTCTGACCGCGGAGGTGATATCTGAATTATGAGTTTGGCATGCATTTAAAGAAATGTGAAATACTTTCGCAGTTGACACCGCCGGGAACACCACAGAGTAATGGTGTGTCCGAACGTCGTAATCGAACTCTCTTAGATATGGTTCGGTCTATGATGTCTCTTACAGATTTACCACTATCATTTTGGGGCTATGCATTAGAGACAGCCACATTCACTTTAAATAGGGCACCATCTAAATCCGTTGAAATGACACCGTACGAATTGTGGTTTGGTAAGAAACCTAAGTTGTCGTTCCTTAAAGTTTGGGGCTGCAAAGCGTATGTAAAGAAGTTACAACCTGATAAGCTTGAACCCAAAGCGGAGAAATGCGTCTTCATAGGATACCCTAAAGAAACAATTGGGTATACCTTCTATCATAGATCCGAAGGCAAAGTTTTGGTTGCCAAGAATGGATCCTTTCTTGAGAAGGAGTTTCTCTCGAAGGAAGTGACTGGAAGGAAAGTAGAACTCGACGAGGTTATTGAACCTTCTCTCGGAGTTGAGAGTAGCGCAGCACCGGAAGATGTTTTTGTGCCGCCTGCACCAATTGGAGAGGAAGCTAATGATGGTGATCATGAAACTTCGAACGAAGTTACTACTGAACCTCGCAGGTCAACGAGAGTTCCTACCGCTCCTGATTGGTATGACTCTGCCTTGAACGTCATGTTGGTGGACAACACTGATGACCCTGCGACGTATGAAGAAGCCATGGTGAGCCCAGATTCCGACAAATGGCTAGAAGCCATGAAATCCGAAATGGGATCCATGTACGAAACTCAAGTGTGGACTTTGGTGGACTTACCGGATGGCCGTAAGGCTGTCGAGAACAAATGGATTTTCAAAAGAAAAACAGATGCTGATGGTAATGTTACCATCTATAAAGCTCGACTTGTCGCGAAAGGGTTCCGACAAATTCAAGGAGTTGACTACGATGAGACTTTCTCACCAGTAGCGAAGCTAAAGTCTGTGAGGATTTTGGTAGCAATCGCTGCATATTTCGATTATGAAATTTGGCAGATGGATGTCAAAACGGCGTTCCTTAATGGTGACATTGAGGAAGAGTTGTATATGGTACAACCCAAGGGTTTTATCGATCCTAGTGATGCTGACAAGGTATGCAAACTTCAGCGCTCCATTTATGGACTGAAGCAAGCATCCCGAAGTTGGAATCAACGTTTTGATAAAGTAATCAAAAACTTTGGATTTATACAAACTTATGGAGAAGCTTGTATTTACAAGAAAGTGAGTGGGAGCTCTGTAGCATTCCTAGTACTATATGTAGATGACATATTGTTGATTGGGAATGATATAGAACTTCTTAATAGCGTCAAAACCTATTTGAATAATAGTTTTTCGATGAAGGATCTTGGCGAAGCAGCATATATTCTAGGCATCAAGATTTATAGAGATAGATCAAGACGCCTAATAGCGCTTTCACAAAGTACATACTTAGACAAAGTTCTAAACAAGTTTAGAATGGAAGAGAGTAAGAAAGGGTTCGTGCCCATGTTGTCAGGTAAGACCTTGAGTAAGACTCAAAGTCCGGCTACGGCAGAAGATAGAGAAAAGATGAATAATATTCCCTATGCCTCGGCCATAGGTTCTATCATGTATGCCATGTTGTGTACAAGACCGGATATAGCGCATGATGTTAGTTTGACTAGCAGATATCAAAGTGATCCTGGAATGGAACACTGGACAGCGGTCAAGAATATCCTAAAGTACCTGAATAGGACTAAGGATATGGTTCTTTCTTATGGAGGTGATGAACAGCTTGTTGTAAACGGTTACACTGATGCTAGTTGGAACACCGATCCAGATGACTCGAAGTCATAGTCTGGATACGTATTTATTTTGAATGGTGCTGCAGTAAGCTGGAGGAGTGCCAAGCAAAGCGTTGTGGCGAAATATTCAACTGAATCGGAATACATAGCTGCTTCGGAGGCTGCACAAGAAGCCATATGGATGAAGGAGTTCATTACTGAACTTGGCGTGGTTTCCAGTGCGTTGGACCCGATGGCCATCTACTGTGACAACACAGGTGCCATAGCTAATGCACAGGAGCCAAGGTCACATAGCAAGCTGAAGCACATCAAGCTACGTTTCCATGCTATTCGCGAGTATGTCCGAGATGGTGACATAAAGATTTGCAAAGTACACACTGATCTGAATGTGGCAGATCCGTTGCCTAAACCTCTCCCTAGAGCAAAGCATGACCAACACCAGAACGCCATGGGTGTTAGGCATATTACCATGTAATCTAGATTATTGACTCTAGTGCAAGTGGGGGACTGTTGTAGATATGGCCAAGAGGCAATAATAAAAGTGGTTATTATTATATCTTTGTGTTTATGATGAATGTTTACATCCCATGCTATAATTGTATTATAAGAAAACACTGATACATGTGTGTTTTGTAAACATAAAAGAGTCCCTAGTAAGCCTCTTGTGGAACTAGCTTGTTGATTAAATGATGATCATGGTTTCCTGATCATGGACATTGGATGTCATTAATAACAAGGTTATATCATTAGGAGAATGATGTGATGGACACACACCCATAGTAAGCGTAGCATAAGATCAAGTCATTAAGTTCGTATTGCTGTAAGCTTTCAAATGCATAGTAACCTAATCCTTCGACCATGAGGTCATGTTAATCACCATCACCGGATGGGTACTTTGATGACATCAAACACCGCTTCGTAACTGGGTGGTTATAAAGGTGTCATTGGGTATTCTGAAAGTATGTGTTGAAGCGCATGGACCAAGATTGGGATTTGTCCATCCATATGACGGATAGATATGCTCTGGGCCCTCTCGGTGGAATGTCATCTAGATAGCTTGGAAGCATGTGACTAGGTCACAAGGGATGATATAACATGGAATGAGTAAAGAGTACTTATCAGTAACGAGGTAGAACTAGGTATGGAGATACCAACGATCAAACCTCGGATAAGTAGAATATCGCGTGACAAAGGGAATTGGTTTCGTATGTTAATGGTTCTATCAATCACGAAGTCATCATTGAGTATGTGGGAGCCGTTATGGATCTCCAGATCCTGCTGATGGTTATTGATCGGAGAGGTGTCTTCATCATGTCTGCATATTCACAAACCGTAGGGTGACACACTTAAGGTTCGAAGTTGTTTTAAGTAGATATGGAATATGCTTTGGAGACCGAATGTTGTTCGGAGTCTCGGATTGGATCCAAGACATCACGAGGAGATCCGGAATTGTCCGGAGAATAATATTCATATATTGGGGATCATTTTCTAAGTTAGGAAATGTTCCAGAGTGTTTGTATGGAGATTCTAGAAGGTTTCGGAATGTTCTGGAAGGTTCTAGGAGATTTCTTGGAGTTTGCTTGAAAACCAAGAAAGGATCAAGGAGTCCTTGTGGGGTAAGACAAGGAGTCATGGGGGAGGAGGACTTCTCCCCCCCTCCCAATCCGTCGGCCAAGGAGGGAGGGGAGTCCTAGTAGGACTCCCCCTCCCATGGCGCCTCCCTCCTTTAAATAGAGGGGTGGGGGCGCCACCCCCTTGCCCCCTCCACTTCAAGACCTAGCCGCCGCCTCTCTCCTCCTCCTTCCCTCTGCCCGGGCTTAGGCGAAGCTCTGCAGAATTCTCTACTCCACCACCACCACCACACCGTCGTGCTGCTGGGATTCCGTGGAGAAGATCTACTACCTCCGTTGCTCGCTGGAACAGGGAGAGGAAGGTCTGCTTCGACTCCGCACGTGTGACCGACTGCGGAAGCGCTGCCGGAACGCGGCGCCGGAAGGATCGTCCACACGATCTTGAGATCGGCAAGTGATCGACTACATCAACCCCGAGATCTAATCTCGTAACGCTTTCAGATCTACGAGGGTTAGTACAGATCTATCTCGTTGCACATGTCTAATAGATTAGATCTTGGCTTTTATCTAGATTAGATCTGGGTTTTGTTCGTTCTTGCGGTAGAATTTTTTTGTTTTCCTTGCTACGAACCCATCACGCTTCAGCTCTTCCTTCTCGGCTTGATCCTGAGTCACCGAGTGGGTCCGCCTCTCCTTTCTCTTCTTGGCTTCCTTGCTGTAGTACTCGCGGAACTTTGTGCTCATACCAAAGCCAGAGATACGGCCAAATGACGTGGGCGGCTCGGACTGTGGACTCCCCTTGAAGGCGTTGGTCGCCCTGTTGAAAATCGTGTCCCACGGCTCCGCCGAGCCCTGGGACGACGAGTCCGGCGCCTCGCGCGTAGCCTTGATTTCAGCGTCCTGCAGATAAGGAAAGGTGAACCCATTTAGGAACTTGCCTTTATTATTCAAAATGAAAGCAAATGGACCGCGGGTAAATTCCTTACCAGCTTATTCTCAAACTTCCTCACATCGTCATCGTCGGTGACGAATTCCTTGGAATCCTTGTCCGGATAGTAGCAGGCCTAGACAAAGTTCCGGGTCTGCTCGTCCGTGATTTTTAAAAACGGGTTTTCTTTCCCGAGACGCTCAACCTCGGCGTCCTCCCTTGCCCATATGGCCTTCTTTCCCCAATAACCGCCGCTTCCACATCGGTGGTTACCTATGTTTTGTTCCCGCATTTCCCGACCCCACTCCGTCCATGCCTTCGCTTCGTCAGTCTCCATCTCCACCTTGAATATCTTGAACTCGTCTTTGTCGATCATGGGCTCACCCTTCTTGATATTCTCCCAGCTTTCCTTTTTCGCGATCTTGTTCTTCACCCGGGTTCTCCAGCTGCTCAAGGCATTGGCCATCTTCGTGATGGCTAACCTGTTCACCTTATTGGATTTTTCCAGTTTGTCGGTGTACGGGGCTGGGAACTTGTACCGTCGGTGAAGCTTCTTAAGGCAGTTCGCCACCAACTGCTCATTTGCTTCACTTCTCAGGTGCTTCGTGTTGATCGACATGCTTTCCTGGATGATGCACCCGAGTTGCATGCCGTACCCGGCGGCAACATCCGGAGGCTCCAACGGAAGGCCACTTTCCGAGACCATAGTGATCTCGTTGGTGGTGTCGGCGAGCTTTTGCGGCTTCTGATCCTTCCTTGGCTTCTTATTCTTCTTAACGGACGGGTTGCTTGTACCGCCATCCATGCGGTCCCCGCCATCGTTCGTGCGGCCTCCGCCATCGGTCGTGCAGCCTCCACCATCGGAGGTGGTCGCATCGTCCTTCTCGGCTTCATCTATCCGGTAGTCCTCGTCCCCCTCTTGCTCATCATCCCCATCGTGGCCCGCAGTAGCTGCCACGTCCTCATGCTGAGACTCCGCCGCCTCGTGTTGCGCCGCTGCCTCCCATAAAGTGAGGTTCGCCGCTCTGGCTTGGTCTTCGACGCTCATGGCGGCCTTAGAAGTGCCGGCCCCATCGACGGCCGACATGTTTGCACACTTCTAAACAAATTAAAATACGGAAGTTAGTATTAATTAGTTATGAAAATATTTAAAATGAGCTGCCCATTTCTCCCGAAGTGTCAATTCACTTCCACTTCGGTCGAGAAATGGGTCTCATATGTCAAAAAATTACTAAGTGTCGACCGAAAAAATTCGGCATGACCTTCGCTAATTTTTTGACATAGGAGCCCCATTTCTCGACCGAACTGGATCAAAATCAACATTTCAGGAGAAATGGGCAGCTCGGGTGATTTTCCTGCAAACATTTCACATACAAAAAAGCACAAATTGTGCTCCACGGCCACATATGGTGCTCTAACACCATACAATAGAAACTCCTGATGATGGTCTTTTCTTTTCTTTTCTTTTCTAGCTGACAGAGATATACTGCAGAGATATAGCTAGCTAGCTAAAAGCATGATTCACTCACAGAGGTATACTGCAGAGATATACGTAATAATAGAATTGTAGACATACATGATACACACTGTTATTACCCACTGATCATTCTTTATTACTGCTAGCCTAGCATTTTTTAATGGCTGACACATGGATGAAAAAGGAAATTCACTGCAAAGTTAACGGGTGGATTATTGTTTGGCTTCCTTGGCTTGAAAGGGAGTTAACATGACTGATGATGCAACCACCACCACCAGTCCACCAGAACATCCAAGTTAACCAATATTCAACAGGCAAGATTTGTTATGAAACTAGTTTTGCCAGGATCAATAGCTGCTTGTGGCGCCGGTGCAGACGCTCCCAAGAGTAAATTAGCAGAATGGAGTGGCAGCCGGTAAAACATGAGAGCAGTAATTTCTTATGAAACTATAATCAAAGTATCAGGCAGACACATTAGTCGTGATGCACACTGGCTTCATTCAAGACTGCGAACTGACAGAAAAGCTACTGAACTCGGATGTACCAGTAAGTTCAAGTAAAGAAGCTTTGAGATGTTGACGATGATTAACTTATCATGAAAAATTAGTGGAAATATGACAGTTCATTCATTCAGCTGGTGTTTATGCAAGTTCTGGTAAAATTATGCAGAGAGAAGTAGGTGTTTATGCGAGTTCAGACAAGGGAACTAAACAGGAACTAAAATTTGATTCGCTCCCGATCATGCTGTAATGGTCTACGCCGTGGGATGGCGCGGCTATAGCGGATCACTCCTAGAGATGATCGAGAGGTTGTTAGCTCCTTTGATTTAGCAGATATAAGTAAGGAGTGCAGAACAGAAAACTGAACGCTTTAGCATCACAAAAAACCCACCATCTCATGTTATCTGTTAATTGACGAAAACACACACACACTGTTATTCTTTAGGTTAGCAATAACACCCCTCGCTCACAACCACCACCACCACTCTCATGGATATTTCATGGTTGAGGTTAACAAAATAAAAACTAGTTTTGCCAGGATCAATAGCTACAGAAGATTGAATACTAGTTCTCCACTCTAGCAAAACTGCCTAAGCCAGACCTGGAACCATTAATTTAAGAGCAGTCCAAAGTAAACCAAAACAACCCTCCTCTAGTCCAGGCCTCTGATTAGTCCATGGCTCTGTCAGGTCTGGTTTTTGACTAAGGACTCGGCGACTGTCAAGGTACCAACATGTCAATGCTACCTTGATAGTATACAGATCGAGCGGCTCAAGGGATTTCGGCACGACGAAGTCGTCGGGAGAAGAAGGCCCACCGGAGTCGGAGATATCAGTGGTCGACGACGGCACGTTGAATGCATATTACAGGAGATGGGCGCCGCGAGTGCGAGGAGTTGAAACTAGTAGCAAAAAAGTTGCGACAAAAAAGAAAGGGGGCAGGGAAGGAGGAGAGGGGGTCACCTACGGGGTGGTGGTGGCGGTGGTCCTGGACACCGGAGCGGGCCTCCTCCTCCTAGTGCTCTGCGAGGCCATGCGGCGAGGCCACGGCGAGGTCTGCGAGGCCACGTCGAGGCCAAGGCGAGGCAAGGCGGGTGCGGCATGGCGCCACGGTGGGGCAAGCGCGGTGCGGCGGAACGGCGGGGCAAGGGCGGCGTGGCGTAGCGAGGCATGCTAGGGTTCTAGGCAGCGCGGCGCAGCGAGGTGTGCTAGGGTTCTGGGCGGCGCGGTGCAGCGAGGCGATATGGGGAAAAGAAAGGGGATTTGGGGTGATATAGGGAAAAATTTCTAAGTCACAGAATTCTGTGGCGCATCTGTTCAGATATGCGCCACAGAATTTTTGGGGATAGTACAAAACGCGCGTTGCGCTGTTGTGTGACAGAAAACGAAGGTTACCACATTGGTTGCTCCGCTCTGTTCTAAACCTGGGCGGCCAGGTTCGATTGCTGGCGTAGCCACATTTTTTTTTTAACTTTTTAAAAAATATTTTAAGGATGGTAATAATATATTAAAAGCAAGAACTAATATATTTGCCTATTAAAAATATTTTATGGATTGTAATAATATATTAAAAGCAAGAACTAATATATTTGCCTATTTAAAACAAGAATTAATATATTTGCCTTAATATATTTGCCTCAATATTATCCGCATACATTAGTTTGTCAAAGTAATACATATATGCAGGCACGCAAGCACACATGTGCATTAATTAGTACAAAAAAAGGCGTCAAAAACCGCTAAGTCGGCTCCGAGGTAGCTACTGTCTCTTCACAACAACTTTCTTGCCCTTCTTCTTCGCGGTAGAATACTTTAGGCCGACCACCTTGAGATTTCTTCTCGTGTACGGGCAATCTTTAGCCGGTAGGGTGGTCTTCCTTCTTACTTTAGCATAAGTAGTTGGCTTGTCGAAGTACTTGTCGAGTTCCTCTTCGATCTTGGGATCGCCGTTCTTGTCGATGTCTTGCTTGTTGGCGGGTCCTTCTATTCTGATGATGCTCCTCTTGCCCCTCCTCACGATAACACGGCTTGGCTTTGCCGGGTTGGTAATGAAGAAGCATTGGTCAACTTGGCTAGCGAGCACCCATGGATCATTTTTCGTGGAGGCGTTCTTAGATTTGGCATCGGGTATAACCATGGTGGTGAAAAACCGGCCATCTTTTTTGATGATCTTGGCCCATCTGACATGAAACATTGGCACCGTCACTCCACAGTAGTCGAGTTCCTATATCTTCTCGATCCTTTCGTAGAATCTTTCCTTGACATCAGTCTCATCATCGGCGTATGATAGCATAGTTACTCCTGAGTTTTGGTATTCGCTATTCTTGTCCTTCTCCTCGGTGTAGAATCTGTAGCCGTTGATGTCGTACATCTGATAGGTCCTAACGTTGCACCCGGGGCCCTATGAGAGTGAGAATATGAGTTTATGGTCTTCAGTATAAGGCGTCGGCATGGGACTTTCCAGTAGCCTTTTCTTGAACCACCCCGTGAAGCTGGCGTTGTGCTCTCTGGTTACGTCTCCCTTCTTCCTCGGCTTGCCCAGGTTGGTGAGCTTCTGCTCGATTAAGGTTTTGTGCTCATCCACCCAGGGGCCGACCAACTGTATGTGTTTTAGCGCGACTCAGTTTGCCCTATCAAAGTGGGCAGACCGACATCCTGGTTCTCGGTGCTTAGGTAGTTCTGGCAGAAGGAGATGCACTCGTAGGTCAGAAAGCCCTTGGCTATGCTTCCATCTGGACGGAACCCGTTGCGAACGAATCCTTTGATGACACCATTTAGCCTTTCGAATGACATCATGTTGTGCAGGATCGCCGGCCCGAGATGGATGATGTCATCCACGACATGGGCAAGAAGATGCACCATGATGTCGTAGAACGCGGGAAAGAATTAAATCTCGAGCTCGCATAGTATCTCGACGATCTCTTCCTATAGCTTGCCGAGCTGCTTCATGCCGATAGTCTTCCTAGATATGACATCGAAGAAGTTGCAGAGGCCAAACAACGTCTCACGGACGTGCTTGTCCATTATCCCTCGGATCACAACAAGGAGTATCTGCGTCATCAGCACGTGATAGTCGTGAGACTTCATCCCACTGAACCTCTTCTTCGCTACGTCTAGATATCTGCTTATCTTCCCAGAGTAGTCGTGGGGAACCTTGACTCCTAGGAGGCAACGGAAAAACCTCTCGAGCTCCTCCTCGCTTAGAGTGAAGGATGCAGCTTTAAGCACCACCTCATTCTTCTTAGCCCTTTTGCGGTGAACCTGGGTCCCTTTCGTCTGTTCATCGTCATCGTCGGCATCGTCACTATCGGGGTACTGAAGTTCCTTCTTAATGCCAAGCAATTTTAGGTCGCTTCTTGCTTTTGGCCCATCCTTGGTCCTATCCGGCATGTTCATCAGAGTGTCGAGCAGGCTCTCGGTAACGTTCTTCATGATGTGCATCATATAGAGGCTATGGGGCGTGTAGAGGACCTTCCAGTAAGGAAGGTCCCATAAAACGAACCTCGCCTTCCATACTCCATGCAGCGGTGATGGTTGTTCCCTCGGCCGCTTCTTTCCTGGCGCAGGGCACTCTTCCCAATTGTCCATAAGCTCCTTGATTTCTTCGCCGCTCAACGGTCGACGTGGGGCATTATCGAGCTCGTCTTTGCCATTGAACAGGTCTCTGCATTTTCTCCACGGGTGATCCTTGCGGAGCCACATTCGAGTCCTTTGGAACACGGTTTTCGAAGACTCAGGATCCCTCGGCAGCTACAGATGCAGGGTCTGATCCATGCACAAAATCCGTGGTTCACCTGACACGCTACATATCCGTAACCAGGATAGTCCTGCACCGTCGTGAGCAACACAGCTCTCAGGTCGAAATAATCTCCAGTGTAGGCATCCCACGTACGTGCCGGCATCTCCCACAACATCGCTAACTCCTCTTTCAGGAGCCCGAGATACAGATGCATGTCGACACCCGGTTGTTTTGGCCCCTGGATAAGGATACTCATGTGTACGTACCGCTGCTTTGTGCACAACCAGGGGGGAGGTTGTACCGCCATACAAACACGGGTCAGGTGTTGTGCGTGCTACTCTGGTTGCCAAAGGGATTGAGTCCGTCGGTGCTCATGCCCAGCCTAACGTTCCTTGGATCGAGCCCGAACTCATCTTGGAATTTGATGTCCAGCGCATTCCACTGGCTAGCGTCCGTGGGGTGTGTCAGGATCTTTCCCTTCTCCGGAGCATCTTCCGGCTTCTCCCTCTTCGTGTGCCATTGCATCAGCTCTGCTTCCTTAGGGTCTACGAAATACCGCTGCAGACAGGAAGTGATAAGAAAGTACCACACCACTTTTCAGGGAACTTTCTTGTTCCCTCTCTTGTACCGTCCCTGGCCGCACACCGGGCATGTGGTTCTATCCTTGTACTCGTTCCGTTAAAGTGCGCAGTCATTGATGCATGCGTGGTACTTCACATACGGTAGGTCTAGTGGGCAAACTACTTTCCTCGCCTCCTTGATACTTGTTGGCAATGTGTTGTCCTTGGGAAGACGAGCGTGCCAGAATTTCATGTGAGCGTTGAAGCTAGTGTCGGTCCATTTGTGCTCCGCCTTCATCTCCAGAGCCTTCTGCGTTACACTCAAGCGTGTATTCTCGGGCCGGCACCCAGGATACAATGGAGTCCTCCTGTCTACCTCCATCTATGCCAGATTGGCTTTCTCTCTAGTTGCAGCTCTCGTGTTGGTCGTCTGCTTGAGGAGTATTTCTTGAAGATGAGGGTCCCGCAAGGCCAAAGTTAGCGGCGTGTCCGTGCTCCCGTATTCTCCGCCACCACCACCATCTGCTCTGGCATCGTCTCCTTCATGATGATCGTGTCTGCCGGCATCTCCTTCTTCATGATGATCATGTTCATCGGCATCTCCTTCGTTATGATGACCATGTCCAGGAGACCCTTCGTCTTCTCCCCCGGCCTCTTCTTCATCATGGCCACCGCCATATACCGGTGGCTCCTCATTCACTAAGAAGCCAGGCATGAAACCGCGCGTGAACAAGTGAGACTCTAGTTGTCCGGAATCAAGGTTGATCCACTTCTGGTGTTTGCACGTTCGGCACGGACATCTTATCTTGGTCATGTTGTTCCGAACCATGTCGGCTACCACATCAGCCTTGTATCTAACCACCCAGTGTTCGCTCATATGGATGACCATGGTCGCCTGCACGCGAACATAGACCAAATTAAAGAGAGTATGTTAGAACCATGCACACACACGACGAGCACACATACGTGCATGCATGATCGCCGGGAAATTTCGGCATGACCTATCCTAAAAATAGGACGTATGGTAGTGCAAAAATTTGCCAAAATGGACGTGAATCAACATTTCGGCAAACCTCCATGCACCCGGCGCCGGCAACATGCATTCAAGCACAACACAAGCTCCCTCCACAAGCAAACATGTATTCAAGCACAACATAAAGCGAAGGAACATCATCTCGCCATCGCACACCGCCCGCGGGACCATCTTCACCTACAAAACATCCATACACACCGTGCTGAGGCCCGTCGGCCACACAAAACATGCATCACACAAGTACCCATGCACACACGCCTCACAAATTTACAAACCAAATCTACACCAACCCCATATGCATAGTGTAGAAAGAGGGGGTGTGGGATGTGTGGAGGAGGAAAGTATGAGTGGTTTACTACCTTTACAAGTAGGAGTAGCTTCCCCTCACAAGTACATGAACCAAAGTAGGTCTATATATCAACAATGGCGGTGAGTATGAGCAAAATGGAGTGGGAGGGAGGAGGGGGACGAGCTAGTTGGAGGTGGTGGGAAGAAGGGAAAGGGTGGCTACCACCTTTTGTAGATCTGTTTCACACATTCTAATGTCAAAATTCTGTGGCGCATATAGCTATATGCGCCACAGAAAATGGCGCATATGCTATATGCGCCACAGAATTTTGACATTTTGTGACGCATATATCCATATGCGCCACAGCATTCTGGCCTGCCCATGTGCTGGGGTCAGGCCCACATCGGCCCACAGGTATTTTGTGGCGCATATGGCTATATGCGCCACAGAATTCTCATTTTCTGTAGCGCATATAGATATATGCGCCACAGAACTGCAGGAATTCCATGGAGCATTTGCTACATGTGCCACAGAATTAATTTTAGTGGAGCATTTTTCATATATGCGCCACAGAATTAAAATCTACCTATAATCGTTTTTCTAGTAGTGGCTGTTGCTAGCAGAAATAGAAATCTGACTAACCTCTGGAGTGTTTTGCTTGGTTTCTTGGAGCACCTATAGATTATTATTTTGTTCATGGTGGTTAGTAAAATTATTCCACTAACTGATTGAAACGTTGGAGCTTATCGAGTTCTAGTCAAATGCATTTGTTGAATTTGTCAACAACACTATTTAATAAAGATGTCGTACTGATGGTAGAACCGTCTTCCTGGTTCTCTTCCAAACAGATTATTTCGCCGGTCAATGGGCTTATTTTTCTGTGTTTCAAACATGTGGACAACACACCATTGCATCTATTTGTTGTGGAATTAGGGGTGCAAAAAGTCGAACTGAACACTGTAAGGTAGTCTCGGTGTGTATTTAGATAAGCTGACGGCCCGATTATGAAGTGTTGCACTACTTAATTAGTTTGAAAGAGCGCAGTGATCGTGGCGCCTATGAAATGTGTCTTGGTATATTGCCATCTTTAGCTGAGAATTTTAAATGTAACTGTTGCTGGATGTACACTTTGAATAATTAATTAATGGATTTGTTCGGTTTTCATGTTTGGCAGCACTAGTAGTCATAGGTTGTATGTAAATGGTTGTAAATTTAACTATATACAGACAGTGATTGTTAGCTTATTACATTCCCCCAAAAGAAGTAATTTACATACAATACAAAAGCAGCATGAAAAGAGAGTGAATTATCACCCAGTCAAGTAAATCCACTTCATCACAGAGAAAGGAGAGTGAATCCACCACATAGCTCCGTATACCAGATAGTCCTATAAATACCAGTAAATTTATATGCAGGTGGCACACATTGCTTTTATCTAGTAGTATGCAGGTGGCTGTGAAGTGCAGGTGGCACCACCCCATATTGCTTTTATCTAGTAGTGTGGAGGTGGCTGTGAAGTGCAGGTGGCAAATACCAATGCCAATCTTATGAAAAGTTACCCCTATACCTAGAGCTTGCTGTAACATAACATAACTCAACATAACATAACTCGGTTTAAGTTTTTAAGTTGTTGTACCTTTTTATATCTACATTTTTCAAAAATACTGCAGCTGATTGTGTACCTAGAGTGTATTTATACATATTTATCTGTTATATATATACTCCATGTGGATGATGGATGATGGATGCTGGGTTAATGCATGGGGCTGTCAATATGGGGATGAGGTGTTTTGTCTTGCAGGGATATATTTCTTCAATTGAGTTGCCCATTTCTCCCAAAGTGTCGATTCACTTCCGTTTCGGTTGAGAAATGGGCAGGTCAAAAAATTAGCAAAGGCATGCCGAATTTTTCGGACAAGATTTGTGCTAACTTTTTGCCTCTTTTTAATAGAGTGCAAACATGTCCGGCAACAACGAGGCCGGCCCTTCTAAGTAGAGCATCGAAGAACAAACTAGACAGGCCAACGAGTCATTCTAGCAGGGGTCCCAACAGCAGGAGGAGGACGAGATGAGGATGACACCACCACCGGAGGAGGAGGCGACCGCCGCCAGAGATGCTGGGGGCAATGAGGGAGGAGATCCTGATTACGAGGGGGACGAAGACGACTATGATGAAACTAGTGAAGGCGGCGGCGAGGAGGATGACACCACCGATGGTGGCGCCCGCACCGATGGCGGTGAGCACGCGGATGGCGGTAGCGGCAACCCGACCGCTTCTTAGAAGAAGAAGAAGGAAAAGAAGGATCGGAAGGTGCCAGTGCTTGCCACTATCTGCGATGAGTTCACTGAAGTCATAGAAAGTGGTCAACCCATTGCGTTAGAGGCGTTTGCCAAAGGGTACGGCCTACAACTCGGGTGCATCGTCTGGGAAAGCATGTCGATCAACACGAAGTACATCAGACATGCTGACAATGTAGCTTTGGTCGATAACCTCCTTAAGAAGCTTCACAAGCGATACAGATTTCCAGAGCGGTTTAGAAACCTAGAGAGAAAGAACCCGGTGAACAAACTAGCCCTCACGAAGATGAGCAATGCCTTGAGCAGCTGGAAAACCTAGGTAAAGAATAGCATTGACAAAGGTTAAAGCTGGGAGGTTATTAGTAAGAAAAATACGATGGTCGACGAAGAGGAGTTTAAGATATTCAAGGCGGATATAGCTACCGATGACGCTATAAAATAGATGAAATGGGGCAGGAGTATGCGGGAACAGAACATAGGTAATCACCACCTTGGAAGCGGCGGTTACAGAGGGAAACATGCCATTTGGGAGAAGGAGGATGCCGAGCTTGAATGCCTAGGTAAAGACAACCCTTCACTTAAAATCACGGACTTGCAGCTTAGGCAATTTGTCCGGGCCCGCTACTACCTAGACAAGGAAACAGGGGAGTTCACCATCGACCATCCAGAGGTGAAGGAATTCGAGAAGAAGCTAGTAAGGAATTTATCGCCGATCTCAAGTCTATTGCATTCTAATTAAAATAATGAAGCCAAGAATCTAAATGGGTTCACCTTTCCTTGTCTCTACAGAAGGATGAACTGAGCGCTCCTGCCAAAGAGTCATCCAGGATTCAACTGAGCCGTGGGACACGGTTTTCAATAGGGCGACGAATGCTTACAACAAGAGGGACAAGGGGTTGCCGCTGTCCTCAGCTGGCCGTGTGTCAGGCTTCGGTACAAGCATGAAGTTCAAGGAGTACTACAAAGAGGATGCTAATAAAAGAAGGGACAGGAAGAACCAGTCAGCGACTCAGGATAAAGCCGTTGTTGAAGAGCTGAAGATGAAGGTGCAGACACTAGAGGAGAAGGTAGTGGACCAGAAAACAGTGGACAAGTTAGTGGAAGAGAAGCTCTGCGTGATGATCCCCCTGAGTTTTTCAAGGGGCTAACTGCTTGGAATGTGGGAGGTCGACAGGGGCCGATACATCTGCCCAGCTTAAGCAGCAGGAACTCGAGCGTCAACATTAACATGTCGCCGGACCTAGTGATCCCCCCCTGGCCATCAACGCCGGGACGCAGCCTCTCGTTTTGGTCACACCGATGCCCCCTCCTGCCAAAGATACCAAGGTGCAGCCGACGGCGGTGGTGCTTCGTGAGGCACCCGAGCGGGAGAATGCAGATGATGATAGGTCGGCCGCCGGCATCGGTCGTGTCTCTACATTAGCCGAGCTCCAAGCCATCACCAAGGTAACTAATTAGTTATTGCACGTCATCTCCTTTATGCCTTTGATGCATGACTGCTGCCATCTCATGATGCCCAACAACATGTTTTGCCTTAGGACACTTCTTGCGTACTCCTGCTTAAAGATGTCGGCGGTGAGTTGAAGGATGTTGCCAAGGGCACTCTCATACAACTAGCGAGCCGCACGATGCACAACAATCCAATGGATGATAACGTGATGAGGGTCAGGTTGGCTCGGGTGTTGTCAGGGTGCGATGACATGGACCCCCCTTTCAACCTTAGGGAGCCAACGAACATTAGACCCTTAGAGAATGCTACAACTGGCCCTTGACATGGCCGAAGACCCAGATTCGTCTTGTGGGGGGAGCACCGGTGCCACCTCTCAAACGATCGCCCGGCCACCACCTCGGAAGCCACCAGCCACCTTCGTCGCCACCACCAGCCATCACCAGCAACTCTTGGTAGCGTGTGTACCGCCCCATGGAAAAGATGTTGTGCCACAACCGCCGTCACCCCCGCTACCACCACCACATGATGGCACCCATGAAGATGTTGATTAATTGGTCAGCGTTGACGACTTCATCAACACCGGCGCCGACAAAGGATTGTATATGCCTTCTGTGGATGAAGAACCCTTCACATCTCGCGACCATCAAGCTGGTCGGCCCAATACATGCACGCAGTGCCTGGTCTTCCATGGTTTTTCTCAAGAGATGCCTCCGGCCGCCGATCCACCATAGGAGAAACCGAGATTGGTTTTCAGCCCTAACGCACTCTGAAAGGCGCTCGATGAGCAGATGGCAGTGGAGGACACTGTTGTGAAGAAGAAGCACATGAAGAGAGGTAATAATAATAATTAGAAGGGTGCGAGCTAGCCTCTTCCGAAGAGGATCCAGGCTTAGGACGTCGTCGTCGTACCATCCACACAATATGGCTTGCCCCAAGTGCATGTAGCTATTGATCCGGTATTGACTCCGGATATACTCCACATCCCGGTTGGATCCATGTTAACTTTGCATGAGGGTGTCAAGACACTAGAGGGGATCCTTCTTAAAGACAAAGATCTAAATTACCTAGTTTTCACGGCCAAGGTGCCATTGGACGTGGGCTTCATCGATGAAGCCCCGCAGATATATTCTTCATAGCATACGAGGACATCTTGAAGTTGTTTCTCATGAAATAGTTGTACTATAACTTGGTCCGCCTATACGCGCTCAATCTGGCGATCAAGATCAAGAGAGAGAGTACCCCGGAAGTCGCGATAGTGGATCCCTACTACATGCGGGATAGCCAGTTGGTCGAAGGATCAGAGACATGGACCAAGGCGACGGCGTACCTCGAGAAGTTCATGGTGGACAACAAGAGGAAGGACACACTTCTTTTGCCTTTCTTTCCCGAGTAAGTATACACTCGCTCATCGCGGCCGTAACTTATGCATTTCTTATAGATTTCTTCCTTTGCTATTTTTCCAACATTCCGTTCCAACTGTGCTACGTAGAGACAAATGCTGCACACTCATCGTCCTTGCCCCGAGGTATTCACTAGCCACGTATTTCGACTCAGGGAGTTTGACGAAGAAGAAAGAGTACACCAGAATAAGGAGTGTTCTCAATGAGGCTCTCAAGGGCTACGCGAAGAAGGGATGCACCTTCGTAGATAAGGGGGAATGTATCAAGGATGGCAAACACGTGTTCAAGCATGTGCTCGAGTTCCCATGCGTCAAGCATCCTATTACTGGTAGTGCCTAGGAGGCCTTCTACGTCCTCCATCACCTTAAAGGCTATGTTCGCGATTGCCAGAACCTAACGCTGCCATCTAGTCTCCGAGGATGGGCCGAAACTTTGGCGCGAAGTGATGATGATGATCTTAGAGAAGACTTCCATCGCATGCAGTAGAAGTTGTCGCAAATCATCATTGAAGATGTCAACTCAAGGGGGGATACAACAAGCCAGAGGGTTGAGTAAGAGGGAGATCGAAGAACGCCTCCGTAAGCAGGGTGACACAAGGACGTGGATGATGAAAGAGGGCTATCAACCGTTCCCGAAGCCGAGCGAGAATAAGAAGTCTTCATGATTGATGTGTGCCTCTAGCACGATCGAGTGTGTGTGTATATTCTCGATGGACGCCTGCTATAGTGTGTGTGTCATAAACTTTACTATATTGTGGTAGAAATGGTTGTTGTTAGACTTAAACTATATTATGGTCGTGTTGTCGTTGAACTTATTACTTCTAAGATGATCATGATGCTATCTTTTAGGTTTATGGATCCTTTGTTTATATTTTGTGAACATATATATATATGGATGTGAACCCTTTATTAATTCTTTTTGTTGCATGTTATACTAATATGCCTTGTCGTCTATAGAGATGGCGACGAGGTGGTATGTGGTGTACATGGGTAGGGTTCCAGGAGTCTACGAGGAGTGAGAGGACTGTCACAAACAAGTGAACAAGTTCAGCAGCAACATCTACAAAGGATACGCGACTAGAGAGGAGGCGGTAACCAAGTTTAGGAACCACCTGTGGAAGAAGAACCGGATGAAGATATTAGTCGGGCTCATGCTCTTGCTCACCATCATCACAGCCGTATTCTATTTGATCCTAGTGTAGGCGGTGACCACTTTATATTTGTAATGTGAGATGATATGAACTTTGTATTTGGCACTTGTGTAAAAATTCGGCACTTGACACTATATATGTATCTCGATCAGGCTCTAAGTGTGATGACATTATACTTGTATTTGTATTATATGTCGATTTTCATCTTTGTACTGTTTATACCGATCTGGATAAATACTGTATAAATCCTGTATAAATACCTGATTATACACCAGGAACATATTTTACTTTGAGTACATGTAATATAGTCAGTGGCGCATATAGAAAATATGTCAGTGGGGCATATACGTTCTGTGGCGCATATGCAGAAATGCGCCACTAAACATATTCATGTAGCGCATATGAACAAATGCGCCACAAAAGTCTGAGACTTCTGTGGCGCCTATCTATATGCGCCATAGAAAGTAGATATCAGTGGCGAGGTAACAGTGGCGACAAATATATGCGCCACAGAAGATGATTTACATGCACCACAGAAGAGTTGTTTCCTAGTAGTGAGCGGGGGGCATGGTGCTGGTTGTCGCCTCCGCGTGGTGCGGTTGGTCTCGACTTGCTCCTTGATCTTCTTGCTAGCAAGTCATGTGACTATACTACGATAGATCCTCTATGGCTACTAGGGTCATCCTAGGCTAGGTGGCAAGCTGGTTCGGATCATGGTAGGCTCGTCAAACTAACGGTGCTCTGATGGCGGTTGGAGATGTCGATAGTGGCGCATGCGGGCATCGTAACCTTTCTGAAGGCGTCGCGACACAACTCTTGCTCCTTCCCATATCGCTCCATGGGAAACCCTGGGCATGGTTTCCGGGTCGATCGGTGGTGGCGCATACCATAGTTCCCCCCCTTGGGGGCAATGTGTGGGAGATGGACGTGGCTTGTGGGACAAGTTGCAGTTGGTGGTTTTCTACAAGGTGGATTGATGGCCCAAAATATATCAAGCTCGTTGGGGAACCCCAAGAGGAAGGTATGATGAGCACAACAACAAGTTTTCCCTCAGTATAAAACCAAGGTTTAATCGAACTAGTAGGAGCAAGGAACACCCCAAAGGTGTTGCTAGCTGAATGTTGGCAGGGTGCACTACCGGTGCCAGCAGCAACGCGGAGACCTTCACAACACAACCACAGAACTCTGTCCCCAACTTGCGATGAGGTTGTCAATCTCACCGGTTTTGCTGAAAACAAAGGATTAAACGTATCGAATGGAAGAAAGTAATAGCTTGTAGAAAGTAAACACAAAGCAGTAAACAGTTGATTGTAGATTGATAGTAAAAGAAAGGGCCGGGTTCAATAGTTCACTAGAGGTGGCTCTCCTTAAGATAGATAACATGCTGGGTGAACTAATTACAGCGGGGCAATTGACAAACATCGAGAAAGCATACAAGCATATACTAATCATCTTGACCCCTTTGAGATTCGATTGAGCATTACAACATTATACATAGACCGCCATCCAACTGCATTTATGACTGATAATCCACCTTTAGGTTATCATCCGAACCCCCTCCAGTATTAAGTTGCAAGCAACGGATAATTGCATTACGAATTGTGTGTAAAGTAAACAATACGATTGTTCTATGAACAAAGGATTGTTGTTTTCTCCCTAGTAGCAACAGCACATCTAGTAACTTAGAGATTTCTGTCACTTCCCTAGATTACCAGAGGCATGCATCCTCTATCGAGCATAAATACTAACTCTTGGAGTTGCTAGCATCTACTTGGCCAAGATAGCTACTAACAACATGCAAGATCACAAATAACAAAGACATGATAGAATCTATAATCAATCTGAAATAACATCTTAATATCCATCGGATCCCCGCAAACACAACATGCAGAATTACAAATAGATGATCTTGATTATGAACGGAGCTCACAAGATCTAGACATGAAAGCACAAAGGAGGAGAACCAGACATCTAGCTACTACATGGAGTCGTAGTCCAGAGATGAACTACTCACGCATCACACCGGAGGATTGCATGATGATGAAGAAGGCCTCCAGGGTGAATTCCCCTCTCCGGCAGGGTGCCGGGAAGAGCTTCAGATCCCTCCCAATCTAGGGATGAAGATGACGGCGGCTACGGACTCTTTCGTGGAATTTTGATCGGGTACTTAGGGTTTCCGTATTAGAGGCAATATATAGGCGGAAGGAGAGGCTGAGGGGGTGCCTGGGGCGGCCAGACCATTCCCTGGCGCGGGCCAGGCCTGGCTGCACGGCCAGGTGGTGTGGCCGGGCCCTAGCCCCTCTCTGTCTCGTATTCTGGCTCCAGGTCTCCCTCGGTAAAATAATGACTTTGGCTTTTGTCCCGTCCAATTCCGAGAATATTCATTTTCTGACTTTTCTAGAACCAAAAATAGTAGAAAACAGGCAGCTGGCACTGTGGCTCTTGTTAATAGGTTAGTCCAAGAAATCATATGAAAAGTACTCCAAAGTGTGGACAAACACAAGAAAGTAGATAAAACCAAGCATGGAACATAAAAAATTATAGATACATTTGCAATGTATCAACATCCCCAAGCTTAACTCCTGCTCGTCCTCGAGTAGGTAAGTGATAAAAAGAAAGAATAATTTTTGAGGTGACATGCACCATCATAAACTTGATCAAAGTATTTGTAAAACATTCAAAGCTGGGATCATAGTACTTCAGCATAGCATGAAAGACAAAGTTCTAGCAATAAGACAAAGAAACTATGTTGCAACATGAAAAGGCACAAACAAAAGATTCATGAATAACAATGCTTTGCAAGACGTTTTTTGTTTCACATAAAGAAAACATAGCACAGTGGCATTCAGCTTGTCCATCATAGAGTAGCAAACATAAATGCATAGGACACCTTCAAAGTTTATAGGAGTGACTAGATACAAATAGTTTAAAACAAGCAATATCAAAGCTATGCATGAATCAACAAGTCTTGGGACAATGCACACAGAACTAAGAATGGCCACTATGCTCTCAAAGTAGGTGCATAAATATAGAAAGTGGAGACTCAATATATAAGTGGAAGAAAGGCCTTCATAGAAGGAAGTAGGGATTCAAATTTCATAAAGAGCTTCCAAAAATTATGGTACTTAATAGCTTTCAGCTCTCATTGCCCCTATCATAAGCATCTTGAAGTGATTAAGGTTAAAGTGAACAAACTATGGTGTATATGCTTGACGAAGTATAAGTTGGAAATCTCATGTCCCTTGAATACGAGGGTCGCTCCTCATGCTACTCAAGTTTAGTCACCGGCAAGTTCTTATCATCGTAAGTACATGTGTATCATAGAGAACCGCCAACGGGGTATCCCTTGCCCGATGATACAGAAGAATCCCCATATCAAAATAACAAGGCAAGCAGACAACGAGCATCTGAGCAATCTTCTTATTTACCATGGGAATATGGTGCTTTTTTCTCTCTTTCCTCTTTTCATAATCTTTTTTTTTCTTTTTCCCTTTTTCTCAATATCTGACTCTTTTTTTATAAGAAGAATGCTTCATAGACAGCTCATTATGGTTACGCTGCAGGTTTCCACCATGTCAGCATGGATTAGACCAGCGGCCCTGGCGTTTCTCTAACACATATACATAACTCCATGGACTTACAAGCTCACAAATAACAAAGACATGATAGAATCAATAATCAATCTGAAATAGCATCTCAATATCCATCAGATCCCCGCAAACACAACATGCAGAATGACAAATAGATGATCTTGATCATGAACGGAGCTCACAAGATCTAGACATGAAAGCACAAAGGAGCAGAACCAGCCATCTAGCTACTACATGGACCCGTAGTCCAGAGATGAACTACTCACGCATTACACCGGAGGCTTGCATGATGATGAAGAAGGCCTCCAGGGTGAATTCCCCTCTCCGGCAGGGTGCCGGGAAGAGCTTCAGATCCCTCACAATCTAGGGATGGAGATGACGGCGGCTACAGACTCATTCGTGGAATTTTGATCGGGTACTTAGGATTTCCGTATCAGAGGCAATATATAGGCGGAAGGAGAGGCCGAGGGGGTGCCTGGGGCGGCCAGACCACCCCCTGGCGCGGGCCAGGGTTGGACGCATGGCCAGGTGGTGTGGCCAGGCCCCATCCCCTCTCCGTCTCGTATTCTGGCTCCAGGTGTCCCTCGGTAAAATAATGACTTTGGCTTTTGTCCCGTCCAATTTCGAGAATATTCATTTTCTGACTTTCCTGGAACCAAAAACAACAGAAAACAGACAGCTGGCACTGTGGCTCTTATTAATAGGTTAGTCCAAGAAATTATATGAAAATTACTCCAAAGTGTAGACAAAACACAAGAAAGTAGATAAAATCAAGCATGGAACATCAAAAATTATAGATACATTTGCAATGTATCATGGATCATCTTGGCATCGACCGCACCGATGACGGTGGGTCTTGGTAGCATGTCATCACGGAGTATCGGCGGTGAATGCAGCTTGTTGGATGAGCGCAGGGTGGGGGCACCGTTTGGTGCCATGGATGCATCAACGGCAGGCTAATGCAAATCTTTACCCCGAAGATTGCTTGGCGGTTCGATGGCGGTGAAGGCTTTTGTACCGTGTGCACAAGGTGCTCGCTAAGAGTATGCTATAGCGGATGGACGCTCATGTTTCGCCTAGAGGATGTCTCGTGGTGTGCGATGTCCCCGATTTCTAGTTGATGAGGGTTTTCGAGTTTTCAGGGCATAAGACCCTCCTAATATGATCTTCATCCATCGTCGGGTTTGTAGGCGTTGAGTGGTGGTTTCAGGTTTTTGATGCATGCTCTTTGTGAGTCCTTTGTTGAATAAATTAAAAAAGGAGGCCGTATGCATCTTTTCAATGCAGAGGCCAAGGTTTCATCCTCCATTTTGAAAAAAATATTGTTGCAAATTAATGTGTATTTTTCTTGTAGTATGTTACAAAACATGACACAGTAATTGTGTAAGTTCCCTATTCCAAGAATCTAAGAATCAGGTGTTACATCTATACCTTTACATGAGGAATAATTGGTTTCGAGAATAAGATATAGATTAGTGTACAACTGGATGGATAAACTTGAGTTTTACTCGCTACTCATAAATCTCATCAATTAAATCCCCATGTCCTACTGTCAAATTACTTGTGCATGGCAGGACCCAGTACACCCACCCACGCATGCACGCATGCACGCACGTGCACGTGCACACAATAGTGTAGCATATGTGGACACACATGTTGCATATACTGTACATGCAAAACATTTAATCAAAATCTTAAAGGGTTAGCATCCACCCCGTTACCTAAACACTATTTTCGCTCCCTTACTATTTTTTTTAAAAAAATCGTATTTTTCTGAAATCAATAGATGTGATTTTTTTACTAAGCTAGTACAGTAGGAGTACTATGGTTACGATCATCTGATACCATGATCGGATAATTCCTTCTACATTGACCACCCGCAGCTCGACGGGTATGTGAATCCAAGAAACTGCACGATGAGTGACAGTACGAGTACAGTGGAGAGGGACGCATTGTCGATTTTGAACAAATGTGAGGTGGATGCTCGTGCACCACGCACACCCCATCCAATAGGCCGACAGTGTGCCAAATGCATTGAAGGCCGTACGGTGCTGTATTGGTGGCTGTCTCTCTATTTTGCTGCTGTCCTGGTGTCCACAAAATTGACACTGCTCCAAGGTAGTACTGTAGGTCCGTTCCTATGAATAAGGCGAATGCAAAGATGAAATTTAACCCAAAAAAATTAAGGAACAATATCTTAATTATATTGAATATAATTAATATAGTTGGATTCATATTGAAAAACACTTTTTAATGATGCTAATTTGATACTAATATTTTTATATATTCAGAGTAATTCTTGCTCAAAGAAAACACACGGAAAACGAGGGGCATCTTATTCATTCAAAGGGAGGGAGTAAAAAATATGAACAGCAAAGCCCCGTGCTTTAAATTAGTAATTTCACGATTCATTAGTTGATTTTAGATTTATATCTTAAGACAAGTACCCTAGTTGATATTGTTTAGATAAAAAGGCAATGGCCGATGTTAAATCAATAATGCCCTGAATGGCGAAAAGTATACACAATGGCAAAACCAGCTTACAACAACGAACTGCAAAACAAAAAAGGACAACCGAAGAAGCTACAATAGTGCGCAGAGCATGGAATACCTAAGAACTACTCTGATGAGGCTGGGAACTTGCTGGGTGGGCAAAGTTGTTGGGCCAAAACTTACCCTAGCGATCGGACCGTGGCTCACCAACACATGTTGCACACCACGGGCAAAGTCATCAGGCCGAACCTCACCCTAGAGCCATGCCAGCTCAATAAACACATGTTGCACGACACCGAGAAACGCACAACGCCAAGAGAGAAAACCACCAGGAGAACCTTCACCAACCACGCTACTGAAGCACACCAAGAAAAGTCCAAACGAGGGAACACAAAGACTGCAGAGCATGAAGCAAGCTTTGCCGAAAAAAGCCCAACGAAGATCCAATGCCAGAAGCACCGCAACTCCGCCACACGACCTCTGGAGAACCACACGCCATGAACCCCAAGGAGGTGTCTTCAAGAAGAACACGGTGTAAGAGCTCTACCATCGCCCGATCCGAGGATCTTGGTTTTCACCCGGAACATGTAGAAGAACTGAGAGAAGCCTTAGCGACCCCTTTGGTAAGGGTACGGCGTCCGGGACGTCACCATCGTGGACCAAACGGGCAAGGGATTCCCTCGAGAAACACTCTCCGCATTCTACACATGGTACCAACCGTCGGTGAAGCGACACTCAAACTATCACCACAACACACGGCTCACTAGCACCACGTCTCCCTCACGACCGTGGACACTAGCAAGCACCAGAGCCACTGGGTCACCCGCCAATGAGAATGAATCCCACCATCACAGGGATGCCGCCCCGCCATCCAAACTATGTTCTCCTTTTAAGCGAAGAAAAAAATGGGAGGCTCCACCGTGAGGTCCTTGGACTCCGGTAAAATGACGAGAGAGGTCTCCAACAGCCTGATCGACGTCCTACAACCCACACGGGTTCCGTGTGTCATGAGATTAGGGGCTAGAGGCTGACGGGCTCAAAAGGTCACGAGGCCCTATCTTGGCCCGAGCTCGAGGCAGCCAACAAGGCCGCGCTACCCTTCACCCACCTGGACCCCTACTTGTAGCCACTACACCGCCGTTGGTCACGCCGTGGCCACTCCAGCCCTAGCTATGGCGCTCCCATCCTCCACTATCCATGCAGATCGCCAGCTCGTTTTGCCCTCCACCGGAGCCACTAGAGGGCAGCCACCACCACGAGCACACCTGAGTCTTGGAGCCACCAGACCAGTGCAGATCGACCACGCCGTGACACCCCGCTTTGCCCCAATCGGATTATTTGGCCCCTACCGCGACCATCACACGAGGAGGGAAAGAGGCCCCAATGTCACCTACACCTCCCGCGCATCACCCAGAGATGCCCTCTAGCTGTTGCGATGATAAGGGGGTGAGTGGGAGGGCAGGAGGAGGGCGCTGCCAAGAGCAGGAGCTAGGGTTTAGTCTTGCTCAATTAATTAATTGTCTCTTAAATTTTATATCTAGTTGAGATTATATATTTAATGGGAGCGTCTGAGAACTTTTTATGTCTTATTCGGCAGATGGCATCCTAGTATATGTGCTAGTACTCAGTTGCATCCTATAAAATTTATACTAATTCTCAGTGGCAATCCAATTCAGCTCATGGGTGAACCAATTGCTTGAAAGCACATTTTGAAATGTCAAAAAACTTGGGAAAAAAATATATGCATGTACATCTAGACATTATAGGTCCGTACATAAGTTTTTGGAAAAAAAAAGGACATTTTTTGTGTTCCACGTAAAAAAGACAAATTTTGGTGCTGCAACATGACTATTTACGGATTTTTTTTTTGTCTTTTTACACAAGCCACATAAAATGTTTATTTTTCCTAAAAATCTTTGTATCAACATAGAATGTTCAGATATACATGCGAGTTTTTTGTTAAATTTTTTTTTTGACATTTTAAATTTTATTTTTTATGCATTTTTCATAATAGATTCATTTGCATCCTGAGTCAAAACACCACCTCCAATTCAGAGTTGCAACCTAGTTACAATTCATGTGTAACTTCCACAATACATGAATTGCGAAGTAAATCCAACCGTGAGATAGGTGAGACGTAAGAACATCTCACACAACTGAGAACTAGCGATAGCGAATCCGATATTTCGTGATGCATGGTACGTAGCTAGTAGAGCAAGTGATCGAACTCGCATCTCTGATCGGATCACATCATGAAACAGCCTATCCCCGGCCCTCTGCTCCATCCTGTCACAAACCGACTATTTAGCTATAGCACATCTTGCAAAAATATCGTCCCAACGTGTTGCACGCCCTAAATACAACACCGTCAATGTCATCCACCACCCCTCCCTTTTCAGTTAATTTCTCATTCAACCTTAGAGTCTCTCCTATTTAACAGGCTAGACGCAGCATATTGCAGCAACAAGAGCAGCTAGCAGTCGCTTAACACACTGGCAATGGCAATGGCTAGGGTGCTCCTCCTGGTCGCCATGGCTCTGGTGGGCTCCTGCCGCGCGTGGGAGCTGAACATCCAGATGCCGACCAAGAGGCTCTAGGCCGTGGACCATGCCGTGGCGCCGCTCATCCACGCGCTGAGGCCGCTGCTGGGCTCAGGCGGGGAGCTGGGAAGCCGCGGCGGCGTGGCGTGCGACAGCTGGATGCTCGGCGTGGAGGCCCACAACGTTCGAGACTGGAGGACGGTGCCCGCCAATTGCGAGGGCTACGTCGGGCATTACATGCTCGGCAGCCACTTCCGCCGCGACTCCAAGGTCGTCATCGACGAGGCCCTCGCCTACGTCGACACCCTCAAGCTCTCCGGCAACGGCAAGGAGATATGGGTGTTTGACATCGACGAGACAACCCTATCCAACCTCCCCTACTACGCGAAGCACGGATTTGGGTACAGCGATGTTTTATGCGTTAATGTCTTTGTACAAGTATATTGTTCTCTACTTCCCCTAAAAAAGGTATATTGTTCTACTCTAAATTTTCGCAGCTTCAGTTGAGAAGTAACTTTGCACTTACTCCTTGCGTTCAGATAAACCAATGATGTGACTAGACCATGTAAAAGTTGACTAACTGAAAATATATGATAGCACCATAAGCCTCGTATGTAGCACCGGGTCTCTTAGCAGTAAAAGGGAAAGTAAATGAAACTAGCTAGAAGTGGGAATGATAAAAGGTATATGTTGGATATCATTGCTGGTCATCTCCAGCCACAGAGATACTATCTAAGACAGTATATATGCCCTATGAAAGACGAACAAAACATAGGGTGTGTTTGGTAGCCGATAATGTGACCTCATCCCACGTTTCGCATGTTTGTTAGGTCGGTCAGTGCCTACCTCATGCAAAAACAGCCCATAAGTACTGTCCAGATGGGAAGTTCAAATCGAGCTTCACAACTGGGCAGTGTTGAGTCAATTCCACGCCTGCGCTCCAGCCAGATAGGGGTCAGAGCCTCAAAGTCCTGCACCCTCACCGCCCAACGCAACGCTCTTACCCTGTCCTCACATCTCGCGACCGAGCTCCACCGTCGAAATTTCACGGCAACTGCTCTCCACCAGCAACCGAGCAGGCGCGCAGCGGCAGCGGCGCGTGGCGGAGCTATTCCTCAATGCGGGGCTCAACAGAGAGCTCATCCAGGACCAGGGGCTCATGCACGCAGGGCTCGACGCAATGGCTCGGCGACCTGGCAGCAGCGCTCGACCCGTAGCAGAGGATCCTCTCGTTGCTGCCTCGTGGCGGCGCCGGCGCCGGAGCTCAAGCTCCTAGGAACCCGATTGCGTTTTTTAGTTTTTATTCAGGGACCCGATTGCTTTTTTATAAATAGCTGGTATGTCTCAACTCATACAACCTACCAAACAAGATTTCAGCTGAACACATCTCAGCCCATACAACGTACCAAACACTGGCAATAAAACACACTTGTATACATTGGACATAGCTGGACCAGCTTGTATGAGCGCAGATAGGCCACCCGGGCTAGTAAGCACACCAATATTGTATGTCAGATAGTGATGCGATGGCCGGATAGTTGTCCACTTTGCTACTTTATCTGCATACTGCATGTTATCCTTTTGAAACATCCTTGTGAATAGATTTCAGCCTTGTAATAGCTCAAACAAAACAATGGAGGCACGTTAGTACAATTATATACAGATATACTGTGCGGATGGATGGACTTACGGGTATTGTTAAATTTTGTCACTAATCCACTTTGGCATGTATACACCGGCGCAGGACTAGGCCGTACAACGCGACGAGCTTCGGCGCGTACGTGCTGGAGGGGAGCGCGCCGGTGCTGCCGGAGACGATGCGGCTGTACAAGAAGCTGCTGTCGATCGGCGTGAAGCCCTTGTTCCTCACGGGCCGGACGGAGGACCACAGGGTCAGGGCCATCACCGTCGCCAACCTCCGCAGCCAGGGGATTTTCGGGTGGATGGACCTAAAGCTCAAGGACCCCGGGTTCAAAGGCTCCGCCGTGGTGTACAAGTCCGGCGAGAGGCAGAAGCTACAGGACGCCGGGTACGTCATCATCGGCAACATCGGCGACCAGTGGAGCGACATCCTCGGCGCGCCCGAGGGCGCCCGCACATTCAAGCTACCCGACTCCACGTACTACATCGGCTAGACCAGCTGATCGGGCCCCGGCCTTCTGCCAATGATTGCTCGTGATGAATAAGCTAGCTCCACGCATGCTCTTATATGGGTGCTTCATTAATAATAATCACGTGTATTTTTGCTTGGTTATTTTCCTGAGTTGAGACCGATTAGCACTAGAAAGTGTCAAATTTAGTCAGGTCATGGCATACAATACCAGTTGCAAGCTCATTTGCAACTAAACAACCTTTGTCTTACGATAAGAAAATACAGTTGCAATCCTAATTGCAACTCACGGGACACACAAATCACAATACAATCCAATGAATTAGGACCTGAACTCTAACTTAATTCTTAGTCAATTAAGAATTAGCAAAACTCTTAAAGAGAAAGTCAGTCGTGTTGGGGAGCTCGGCATGCTGCTTAATTGATGGATCCATGAGATGTCCTTTAATATGTCGTTGGTCATCATTAGGCCTTTCACGATGAAGTGTATCTTAACACCTTAATGTAGGTACCTAATGGACCGTGCGAGGAAAAAACACCGCAGGCTCACGGCCCAGTGTGGCCGCCGTCGGGCCGCACCAGGCGTCCCTCCAGCCGCCGGCCTTCTCACTATAAGAAAAGTTGGCTTTTATAACGGACGATTTTCGTGGTTGAAGATCCTTTTTCGTGGTTAAAAAGTCTTCTACGATGGATAGCCTTCGTGGTAAAAGTCCCGTCATAAAAAAATCTATCATGGTTTTTTTGGACCGTGAAGGATCGCACCCTTCAGCCACGAAAACTTGTTCCGTCGTAGATCTGTTAGCCAGTTGCGTTGACTGCTGACGTCATGCAAATCTCCACGTGGCAGCCGCCGTAAACGGCCGGTTAACACCATTCATAGTCATATAAACCGTGGCAGAAGTCAGGCCCAGCCAAGGCCTCCTAAATATTAAGTGGCCTGGCCCATTAAAAGAGCCCAATAAGAAAACGACTTGTTATTGTTTCGTCCTGTACTGTTTGAAATGAGCCCAAAAGATGCAGCCAGCAGCGACCCGCGAATTTCAGGCTCGTAACTATTTTGGCCTACAGAAGACCATATTGTTCGAATACTGTGTGGCCCGTTAACAGCCCGTGTCAAGTCGGTCCGATGCTGTTAAGGCCTACGGTCGGCCCGTCACTGCTCTCGCAGCTCGTCCTGGGCCGCCTACTAACGGCCCATCTTTGAAAAGGTCTGATACTGTTCTAGCCTTTTACTGTACCGTCTGTCAACCTTTTAGGCCCACAGACGGCCTGCAACTGTTCTTATCAGGTACTGTTCTGGCCTCGCAATATGTTCGGTATGTTACTGTTCCTTTCTGGTAAATTTTCGGCCTGCTACTATTTTAGCTCGTTACTGTTCTGGTCATTTACTGTTCAGTTTCATTACTATTGTGGTTCTTTACTATTCTGGCCTATCACTTTTCCGGTCTATTACTGTTCTGGCTCGTTACTGCTTTGGTCCATTACTGTGATGTGTTGTCACTATTCTGATATACTGGTGTTCTGGCCTGTTACTATTCTAGCATGTTACTGTTACTGTTACTGCTTGCCACCTGAGGCTAGACTAGCTGATCGGGCCTCGGCCTTCTGCCATTGATTGCTCGTGATGAATAAGTTAGCTCCACTCATGCTCTTATATTGATGCTTCATTAATAATCATCACGTGTATTTTTGCTTGGTTATTTTCTATAGTTGAGACCAATTAGCAGTAGAAAGTGTCAAATTTAGTCAGGTCATGGCATACAATACCAGTTGCAAGCTCATTTGCAACTAAACAACCTCTGTCTTATGACAAGAAAATATCGTTGCAATCCCACTTGCAACTCACGGGACGCACAAGTCACAATACAATCCAATGAATTAGGACCTAAACTATAACTTAATTCTTAGTCAATTAAGAATTAGCAAAACCCTTAAGAGAAAGTCAGTCGTGTTCAGGAGCTCAGCATGCTTCTTAATTGATGGATCCATGAGATGATGTTTAATATGTTGTTGGTAATCATTAGGCCTTTCACGGTGAAGTGTATCTTAACACCTTAATGTAGGTACCTAACAAACAGTGCGAGGAAAAAACACCCCAGGCTCACGACCCCGCGTGGCCGCTGTCGGGCCGCACTAGGCACCCCTTGATACGTTGCTAACGTATCCATAATTTTTGATGTTCCATGCTTGGTTTTATCTACTTTCTTATGTTTTGTCCACACTTTGGAGTACTTTCTATAAACTTTCTTGGACTAACCTATTAGCAAGAGTCACAGTGACAGCTGCTTGTTTTCCGCTATTTTTGGTTCCAGAAAAGTCAGAAAATTAATATTTTTGGAATTGGACGGGACAAAAGCCAAAGTCAGTTTTTCACCGTGGAATACCCGGAGCCAGAATACGAGACGGTGCGGGGCCAGGGGGGCGCCACACCACCTGGCCGCGCGGCCCAGCCTGGCCCACGCCAGGGGTGGTCTGGCCGCCTCCGGCACCCCCTCGGCCTCCCCTTTCGCCTATATATTGCCTTCGATACAGAAACCCTAAGGACCCGATCAAAAATTACACGAAAGAGTATGTAGCCGCCGTCATCTCCATCCCTAGATCGGGAGGGATCTGAAGCTCTTCCCGGCACCCTGCCGGAGAGGGGAATTCACCCTAGAGGCCTTCTTCATCACCATGCAAGCCTCCAGTGTGATGCGTGAGTAGTTCATCTCTAGACTACGGGTCCATGTAGTAGCTAGATGGCTGGTTCTCCTCCTTTGTGCTATCATGTTTAGATCTTGTGAGCTCCATTCATGATCAAGATCATCTATTTGTAATTCTTACATGTTGTGTTTGCGGGGATCCGATGGATATTGAGATGCTATTTCAGATTAATTATTGATTCTATCATGTCTTTGTTATTTGTGATCTTGCATGCTTTCCGTTGTTAGTAGCTATCTTGGCCAAGTAGATGCTAGCAACTCCAAGAGTTAGTATTTATGCTCGATAGTGGGTTCATGCCTCTAGTAATCTGGGGAAGTGACAGAAATCTCTAAGGTACTAGATGTGTTGTTGCTACTAGGGAGAAAACAACAATCCTTTGTTCATAGAACAATCGTATTGTTTACTTTATACGCAATGCGTAATGCAATTATCCGTTACTTGCAACTTAATACTGGAGAGGGTTCGGATGATAACCTGAAGGTGGATTATTAGTCATAGATGCAGTTGGATTACGGTCTATGTATAATGTTATAATGCCCAATCAAATCTCAAAGAAGTCAAGATGAGTAGTATATGCATGTATGCTTTCTCGATGTTTGTCAATTGCCCCGCTGTAATTTGTTCACCCAACATGTCATCTATCTTAAGGAGAGCCACCACTAGTGAACTATGGACCCCGATCCTTTCTTTTATCGTCAATCTACAATCAATTGTTTACTGCTTTCTGTTTACTTTCTACAAACTATTACTTTCTTCCACTCGATACGTTTAATCCTTTGTTTTCAGCAAAACCGGTGAGATTTACAACCTCATCGCAAGTTGGGGGCAAAGTTCTGTGGTTGTGTTGTGAAGGTCTCCACGTTGCTGCTGGCACCGGTAGTGCGCCCTGCCAAAGTTCAGCTAGCAACACCCTTGGGGTGTTTCCTTGCTCCTATTGGATTGATAACCTTGGTTTCATAACTGAGGGAAAACTTGTTGTTGTGCTCATCATACCTTCCTCTTGGGGTTCCCAACGGGCTCGATATATTTTGGGCTAAGCAACTGATTTTCTAGCGCCGTTGTCGGGGAATCAAGGACATCTTCACAAGGGGAGTCCCTCATAACCAATCTTTTTACTTTTTTGTTTTTGTTTTGCTTAGTTTGCCTTTTTGCTTTGTTTGCTTGTTTCTTTATCAAAAAAACAAAAAAAATAGTTTTACTAGTTTGCTTTTTTTATTAAAAACACAAAAAAAATTAGTTCCTATCTTAAGTTGCCATCATGTCTAGCTTTTCTCCAATCACTATGTCACATGAGGAAATGATTTTCACTTTCAAACAAGGAATTGAAGAAAGTTTCAAAGAAGCTTGGTCTAGAATCTCTGATCTACGTGAATAAACTGAACCTAAAATGACTCAAAGCTTGTTCCTTAGCAGCTTTTACCTTGGAATCGCTCTTTGCTATAGATATGCTCTATATGCTGTAGTGGGATGAGAATTCCTCCAATGCAATGAGGATGATGTTGTTAATGCCATAAAGAAGTTGGTCTTTACTTACAACTTGCCTAGCAAATCTGATTCTTCCTTCATAAACATATTTGCTAGATTGAATACTCTTGAGACCAGCACTGCTAGTTTGAAAGATTGCTATAATACACTTAGAGAGCATCATAACTATGTTCCAATAAATTCTGAACCCTTAGCTTCCCACAGTAAAGATTGCTATAAATAATGAAAATTTCATGCTCGCTGTGATATCATGTCTGAATTCTGTCTTATGCCTAAAGATATCTATGAATCTTTGAATCTTTGGGGACTTTCTGAAGGAGGAGAAGAAATATTTCTTGCTAATAATGCCACAATATTACCCATTGGAATAGCTGAAGGAGTGTTTACAAAGATCCTAGGGAAAATGGTTTCTACTGATTATCTTGTTATTAAATGTGTAGGAAAAGGATAAATTACACTTGGAAGCTCCCTATTGAAACTCCCTGGAGCAATAATAGATGTGGAAAAGGGCACAATGCACTTTGATTCTCCACCAAACAATCATATGTTCCCTAAGGTTAAGAATAAAAGTAAGAGAGGTAAGGGTAAGAAATTTGGTTTTAATGCTTCTTCATCTGAGAATACTTGATTCTTTTTCTTGCTTCTTATGCCTAACTTAAAGGCGTTAAAGAAAAGTACTTATTGGGAGATAACCCAAAAGTTTTAGATGAGTCTTGGAAGTTATTACTTCAGTAATAACCTCTAATGAGAGAGAAGTAATGATTGGGAAAGTTGCTGTCCCGAAACAGATTTATGTGCTTCACCATACAAATTCGTGTAAAATCTCTGTACGTCCTTTTGAGGCGTGAATTTTTGTGATTCTGCCCCAGGTTGTTATCTAACTTTAGTTGGTTCAACAATTTTCGATTTGAGCAACAGAAGGTCTTCGAAAAAATTCGTCTTTGCCTGCTGGTCTGTTTTGACAGATTTTTGCCTTTATTTGCATTTGCTTCTTGTTGGTTCCTTTTTGAGTTCTTTTGGGGAATTGAGATTTTTGAGGGAAGTGCTACAATATCTTGTGTTTTAATGAAAGTTTTATTGGTGTTGGAATTGAACCTACTAGTGAACTATGGACCCCGGTCCTTTCTTTTATCGTCAATCTACAATCAATTGTTTACTGCTTTCTGTTTACTTTCTGCAAACTATTACTTTCTTCCACTCAATACGTTTAATCCTTTGTTTTTAGCAAACCCAGTGAAATTGACAACCTCATCGCAAGTTGGGGGCAAAGTTCTGTGGTTGTGTTGTGCAGGTCTCCATGTTGCTGTTGGCACCGGTAGTGCGTCCTACCAAAGTTCAGCTAGCAACACCTTTGGGGTGTTTCCTTGCTTCTACTGGATTGATAACCTTGGTTTTATAACTGAGGGAAAACTTACTGCTGTGCTCATCATACCTTCCTCTTGGGGTTCCCCAACAGGCTCGATATATTTTGGTCTAAGCACCCCTCCAGCCGCCGGCCTCCTCCTTACCTCACATGTTCCTCCTTTCGCTGCCGCTGGCATCGTTGCTGGGATAAGTCCATGCGGCACGGCGATGGCAGCCCCCAATGCCCCCTCGACCCTCTGACCCTTAGATGGTGGCGGTGACCCTATATACCAGGTGGCGGTGGCCTGCCCTATGATCTCCGGTGGTGGTTGCGGTGCAGCGGCGGCCGGTGAGCATCGACGATGGATCCGCTGTGGCGGGGCTGGTTGGAGGCGACGGTGAGTGTGCTTGATCTGGTGTCATGTCGCGGGATCGGCGGCACTAGTCCAATCCTACTGCCACTCTCGTTGCCAGCCAGTGATGTTGCGCGGAGGCTCTTCGGGTATTGGTCTGCATCATCAGGACGTCTAGGGTGGAGGCCCTAGGATTGGTGGTGGTGGTCAACTTCTCCATCGGAGGTGGTCAGCATGATGTTGGTTTGAAGGATCTCGTGATTAGTTGTCTAGTCCAGGATGCGAGTAGGAAGAGACCTAGTTACCGCTGAAAATTCATTTACGACGAGCATGAGATCAACCTTCACAATATCCCAACAAGCGCGAAAGAAGGCACCGGTGAATCCATCCGGGCCTAGGGCCTTGTTAGGGGGCATGTCATTGATAGGCTAATTGATCTCCTCTTAAGACATGTCAGGGGGCGAAAGAAGGAATCTCAGGGGTCCTTGCCAAGGTGCATGTTAGGGCCTAAATGATCCAAGTCCTTAGTGTCAGGGTCAATGGTCTCCTAGTTGAAGTCAATAGAGCGTTGTGCCAGCTGTCTAAGAACCGCAGAGAAATGTTCATGAATAAGATGTTCTTTATCAACGTGTGAAGTGGCCCAGCCAACATTGTGCTTCAAGCTTTGAATAGCATTCTTGCGCCTGCGTGAGTTGACCCTAAGATGGAAGAATTTGGTGTTCGCATTACCTGCTCGGAGGTAATATATTCTCAAGGCTTGCCGTTTCCGTGAACGCTCCAGAACAGCCAGGACCATAACTCAACGCTTTAGAGCAGCCCATAGGTTTTTCTCCTCAATGGATAAACTACGCATTTCTTGGGCCACATCAAGCTAGAGAATAACTAACATCAAGGGCCATGAGAAGCTGCAGCTTGTGGTTAGAAAACAAACCCTTTCTCTAGATCCTTAGCCTTTTAGTCGTGATCTTCAGCTTATGGTTTAAGATATGAATAGGCTGAGTGTGAGATGATTGTGAAGGGTTCCATAGCAGAAAACAAAAAATTCCTATGTTGGAACTTCCTAATGCCCAAGATCTATCTATGTAGTAATGCAGTAAGGACCGGAGCATATAGAATACATACCCTCGTAGACTGTACGCGGTTAACATTCCGATGGAACGTGGTTGAAGTAGTCGAACTCGTAGTCGACATCAAGGTCGCGAAGCTCCTCGCAGGTCACCCCTTGATCCATCTTCATCGTGTAGCAGCTCCGGCTCATGACATCCAAGATGCCCTCGTATGAGGCACCCTCGAGGTTTTTACACATACAGTGTACCATGACGACCTCCGGCTCCCCGATTCCGCTGGGAGTGCAGAAGTAGATCTTCGGCTTGGAATCCCTGCAACACAACAACATGTTGTAGGTGCGCCTTGTTCGCACATCCCATACATGGGGCCATGGTCACAAGAAAGATAGAGAAGAGAAAGGCAACCATGATGTCGTGTGTTTATTCCCACCCATGGGCAGCCCTTTATATAGGAGGAGGGAGGTGTTCCGTCCCCTTTGGGTTTTCCATGTGGGACTAAACAAGGGAGAGAGGGGGAGGTGGCGCCATGGGCCCTAGAGCTGCGCCGACCGGCCAGGGTTGGGGCCCACCCCGTGCACAGTCCTAGGCTAGCCGGGTGGGCCCCATGTGGCGGCTAGGCCTTGGCCCTTCCCTCTTGCAGTTTTCACTCATGGGCCCTTTTTAATACTATATTTAATATTAATTACATTAATTCACATGTAAATACATATTACAAAATCCAATTTGACCCGAAACACCTTTTGGTTCCCTTTCGATTTCCTCTGAACAACTTTGGAACTTTCCCGGAACGATTCCGGTTCTCTCACGGAACTTTTCTGGTTTCCTTTTCTCTTTCATATTGAAAGGACATTTATTGTCTTAATCAGTTTTGGTGTTCGTTAACAACTTGAGGATCATTTTATAGTGTGCTAATATTGCTAGGTTAATCTACTGAAAAGAGAAAAGTCATTGTCATAGTGGAAAAATCCTTGGTTGATACAAAAGTTTCCTGGAAAGTCTAGGCCGGAGTCTCCGGTGTGCAAAATCCGAAGTCTCCGGTGTGGTCCGAAGTTTCGCCTCAAACCTCCAAAGTGGATCCAAGATGAAGCCCAGGGACATTCTGACTAGGGGTCCGGAGTCAGGCCGGATATTGGCCGGAATCTCTGGTGTACTCTAACAGACCAGAATCTCCGGAGTGAACAGTCTAGAGTCTCCGGTGTGCTCAGGTCCGAAGTTCTTGCCAAATCTCCAGAGAAAGCATCAAAGCCAGGCCGTGTACATTCTGTATGGTGATCTGGAGATGGACCGGAGACAGACCGAGATCTCTGGTGTAGACTGGAGTCTCCAGTCTGCAGACCGTAGTTTCTGGTGTGGAAACTCCCCAACAGGCAGAAAACGGTCAGAAATTTCTGGGGCTATAAATAGGGGACTTCATCCCCTACCTCTAGCTGCTCGTTCCAGAAAAGAAGAACATCCCCATTAGAGCCACCAAATAAACAAGATCTTTCCATCCAACCATCCAAAGTCGCTGATCTTTGGAGAATCGAAGGAGGAGATCTTGATCTATAGCTTCACCAAGAGTGATCTTCATTGGAAACCCTAGGCCTTGACTTGGTTCTTACAAGCTTGTCTTTGATTATTGTGACAGCTTGCTTGGATTCGGGAGCCTCCAATTCAGTTCTGGATGTGTGCCTCGAACTTGTTGTAAAGGTGTCAGCTACCACCTCGAAGGATGCCGATATAGTGGAAGAGTGTATCGATCCCTTTGGGGTGAGGTTCACCGGAGAACAAGGGAGGCCTTTCTTGGCTTTGGTGATTTGATACCACCCCCTCTCCAAACACAGATGTACTTCTCCTCAAAAGGAAGGAACTGCAGGGAATAATCCTTGTGTCTCCGCGTGCTCCATTTCGATTACCTCTATCCTTTACCGCACCTTTCTTATATCTTGCTCTTGCTTAGTTAGTTGTGCTAGTGTGACATATAGGTAAATTCACCTTAGTTGCATATCTAGAGAATTTACCTTTTATGTCAAACTCTAAATTGAAAAAGAGTAAAATTTGAAGTAACACCTATTCACACCTCCCCTCTAGGTGCCCATACGGTCGTTTCAATTGGTATCAAAGCCTCGACTCTTTATTCGGGCTTAACCGCCTAAGAGTGTATGGGTAACCCGGTGGAAGTTGGATAGGGTGAGGCTAGCACTTCGGTGACCATGGTAGATCTCAAGATTTTGGAAAGAAGCTTGAGGTCATCCTTGGGCAACGAAATCAAATAGTTGCGTCAACTAGTTGAGCAACTTGTTAAGGAAAAGGTAGCCTCACCATCTCCCTCTCAAGAGGAACCACCTCCAATCCTGGAGGTGAATGCATTGGCTAAGCCAACGGGTGAAGTAGTGGGGGATGAACATATTGCCACTAACTCCTCCACCAAAAAGGGTGATGGGAAGGAAGAGCACCATTGCTCATTCTTTTTCTCAATGGCAAGTTTTGATAAAATCTCATGTGCGTAGCTCTTGCATTGATTAGTGGAATATTATTGAAGAAGGACTCAAAATTGAGGATCCAATCAACTGGACAAGAAGAGAAGTGGTCAATAGTCAAATCAATGCCACCGCTTTGCACATGATTCAACTTGGTGTGGGACCAGAATATTTCCCTCACATTGAGCACCTCAACACCACCAAGGAAGCTTGGGATTCTCTCATTGACTTGTTTGTTGGAAATGAGAGCATGAGAAGAAATAGATATGATGCCTTGAGCAGTGAAGCCAAAGGCTTCTATGTGAAGGATGCTGAGGACCATGAAGACATGTATCGAAGACTCAAATCCACTCCCACCGCCTTTATAAATGTTGGTGCATCTCATGTGGATGATGCTTAGATAAAAAGGAAGTATGTGAGTGCAGTCATGCCTTTCGAGCCCACCGACTTGAAGAGTCTCCAAGGAAGACACAACTACCATCTCATGACCTCCAATGAAGTGATGCAAGAGATGTTCACCTTCAAGGTTGCTACCAAGAATCCCAAAGATGCCCGCACCCGTGCCCTTGGTATGAGCAATGGTGTCAATCTTGCCTTGAAGACCAAGGTTATGGAGTATGTGGAAGAAGAAGGAAGTGATGAAGTACTTTCTCTGAGCCACCCCGAATATGTCAAGGTTTCTCATGGTGAATACATGGCCTTTTATGCAAGGAATTTTTGGAAAGATCCCGCTAAGGCCAAAATGGAAATGCAACGAAGAAGCAACCAAAGTGGAAAAAAGAGAATGGTTCAAGATTAAGAACTTGCTTCAACTATGGTGACCACTATCATTTTGTTGCGGAATGACCATATGAAAAGAGAGAAGATCATGGTGGTGTACTTGTTTTGAAGAAAAATGCAAAGGTCCCTTTCAAGAAGCCCTTCAACAAGAGGAATGCCACCAACAAGAAGTCAGTTGACATTGCATTAATAGCACATGAAGAGTTTTCATATGATGATGAAGATGATGAAGAATAATAAACATCGAATGGTGTGGAAGCCATGGCCATCACCTCTACACTCACTTTCTCACTCTTCGACTCTCCAAATGAGAATATCTCCAACAAGAACATCACTTGCCTTATGAAAAGAGCATCGGAGGTATCATCATCCCCTGTCTCCACCTCTATAATCAATGATGATTTTAATGATGATTTAACTCTTGAGGTGAAGAAGAAATTAGTGACTTTCGATACTTATATGACTAACTTGCAAGGGGAGCACAAGAAGCACTTTGTAAATCTCTTGAATCAACACTCTCACATACAAGAGCTTATTTATGAGAGATACAAACTTGGGAGGGAGCACATCCTTGAGATGGATGCTCTAACCAATGCTTTAGAAGAAGAGTAAGAGACTAGGGAGTCTCTTGAAGAAACACTTGAAGGCCTCGATGAGGCAAATGATCTAATTGTCTCTAAACTCATTAAGGAACATGATCATGCCATTGCTAAGTATAAAAGGCTAAAAAGGATAAGATTGAGTTTGGTATTGTTCATGACAAACTTGCCGAGGACTTTGAGAAGCTTGACAAGGCTCACAAGGCCTTGGAAAGTGAACTATTGACACTCACAAAGCCTCGTGAACAACTTCAAACTCAATTGAAAAATGTTGCCTCACCTAGTATTTTTGTTCCCTCTAGTAGTACAAATATCTTTGAAGAAAATGCTAGGTTGAATGGGGAGCTTGCAAAGGCCACCTTCCCCGAAGGTAACAAGTCTCTTGATGACCTTTTAAGTAAGAAAATGTCAAGTAATGAGAAAGGAGGCATTGGCTATGTGTCCAATGCCAAGAAGAGGAAGAACAAGAAAAAGAAGGGCAAGCCCGCACAAGCAAAGGACAAGGCCATTGTGAGCAATACCACAAGTGGTAAAACTATGCCACAAGATGACTTTGCAGGAATTGCTAATCCTCACTATGTCTTAATGTGTTATTATTATGGTGATGTTTATGCACAATATGTTGGTCCACTTGATGGTTATATTGCTTGGTCTATTTGGGTTCCCAAGACCCTTGTGACAACAAAAGAGGACCCATTGGAAAATGGGTACCTAATAGTTTTATCTCTTGTAGAACTATGCTTCCGGCTGGTCGAAGTGGGTGCTTGATAGTGGTTGCACAAGTCATATGACCGGAAGCAAGGCGATAATGACAGAGATTAAGCCAAATCAAGATCATATAACTGTCACATATGCCGATAAGTCAAAATCTCAGGTAATGGGTCTTGGCAAGGTTGTGGAGGCACGCGATATTACTCTCGTGGATATCATGCTTGTTGATACTCTTGGATATAATTTACTTTCAGTCTGTGCTCCTGGAAAGATGGGCTTTGCCATCTTTATTGATGATGATATTGTGGTTCCCTTGTGGAGCAAGACTTTAAAGGTCGCTTTTGTTGGGTACGTCAAAAATGACTTGTATGTGGTGGACTTTTCAGGGAAAACCACTACAAGTGCCATGTGCTTATTTGGAAACGCCGATGTGGGTTGGTTATGGCATCACCGACTAGCCCATGTCAATATGAGAAGATTACAAAGTCTCCAAAAGGGTGGCCATATTGTTGGACTAAAATAAAATGTTTGTTTTGCCAAAGATCGTGTGTGTGTAGGGATTGTGTTGAAGGAAAGATGCATGACTCTCCCCACAAACCAAACAACATTATAAAATCCAAGAGGATCTTGGAGCTCCTTCATGTGGATCTCTTTGGTCCTCCATCTCATGCAAGTCTTGGTGGGAAGAAATATTGTATGGTGATTGTTGATGACTACTCAAGATATACATGGGTATATTTCTTCAAGTTGAAGAGTGAGACCCAACAATACTTCATCGACTTTGTCAATATGGTTCAACGTCAACACAATGTCCCCATGTTGGTGATAAGAATCGACAACGACACCGAGTTCAAGAACTACACATTGAATGGATTTCTTAGTGATGAGGGGATAAAACATTAATATTCCGCTGCATATACCCCTCAATAAAATGGTGTAGCTGAGAGCAAGAACCGTACATTAATGGATATGGCAAGGTACATGTTGGCGGAGTTTAAGTCTCCATTCCCACACTTATAGAATCTATGGTAAACTCTCTAGAATTGTCATAGAATCTTGTAGTGTAGTTTTCAAAGAATATGATGGCCCCCAAGCGGGGCGTGTTGATGTTTGTGATGTAGATGATGAAATACCTCAAGATGACATAAGAAGAATGGGTGCGGGATTCATCCTCCCCATTAAGGAACCCCTTGTGGAAGATCGAGAAGAACTATGCTCTACTCAAGTGGAGCCCTCATATTCACAACCTCAACAAGCTCATATTATTGAGGACAATGATGACCCAACCCAAGACAAGCTAAGAACTCTCACCAAGTTGATCAGGCTGGAAGCTCTAGGCTAGATTGTCCGGTCTCTCCTTTAACCAGATTCTCCAGCCCTGCACAGTCAGTTACACAAGGCATATTTATTCAGTCGTCCGCAAGATCATCTCAACACCTTTCAACTAGTATGCCTGATCAAGACCAAGATCAACCTGTACCTCATATTGATGAAAATGAACCCATTATTGATCAAGGTAAAAATGAAGGTCAAGACGAGGACCAGAATGATGAAGATATCCCCACAAGAAACAACATGGAGATCGAAACTCGTCACAAAGCTAGAGTGGATAGAATGTTGGAAAGAAGAGACCACATTCTTTAAAATGTTCTTGGTGATCTAAGGAGTGGAATGTCCACTCGAGCTCAAATGAAGCATTTTGGTGAGCAGCAAGCTCATATATCCATGGTGGAGCCCAAAAAGGTGTGGGAAACTCTTGAAGATTCAGATTGGTTAGAAGCCATGCATAAGGAGCTCAACAACTTTGAGAGAAATGAAGTCTGGAAGTTAGTAGAAAAGCCCAAAGATTTCCGCAATGTTATTGGCACTAAATGGATATTCAAGAACAAGCAAGATGAACATGAAATTGTTGTGAGGAACAACGCAAGATTAGTAGCTCAAGGATTCTCTCAAATTGAGGGCATTGATTATGGAGAGACCTATGCTACCATGGCTTGCCCTGAGTCCATCCGTATCCTTCTTGCATATGTTGCACATCATAATTTTAAATTACAACAAATGGATGTGAAAAGTGCTTTTCTAAATGGTCCTTTGTATGAGTTGGTTTATGTTAAGCAACCCCCTGGGTTCGAGGATCCCAACTTCCCAAATCACGTCTACACGCTTGATAAGGCGCTCTATGGGCTTAAACAAGCTCCACACACGTGGTATGAGCACCTTAGAGAGTTGTTGTTTGACCGTGGGTTTGAAGTTGGGAAAATTGATCCCACTCTTTTTACTAAGAAAGTCATCACGGAGCTTTTTTTTTGCCAAATATATGTTGATGATATTATCTTTGGCTCATCTAACAAAGCGTTTAATGATGAATCCTCAAAGCTTATGACTGATAGGTTCAGGATGTCTATGATGGGAGAGTTGAGGTTGTTCCTTGGATTTGAGATCAAGCAAATAAGGGGAGGAACCTTCTTCAATCAAGCCAAATATACTCAAGACATGCTCAAGAGGTTCAACGTGAAATAACTAAATAAAGATCCTACTCCCATAGCAACAAAGACTCATCTTGAGCTAAATCCAAATGGTAAAGATGTGAGTCAAAAGGTATACCGATCCATGATTGGTTCTTTGCTTTACCTATGTGCATCTAGACCCGATATTGTGTTAAGTGTAGGATGTGTGCAAGATATCAAGCGGCTCCTAAAGAAAGCCACTTGATGGTGGTCAAAATAATCTTTCTATATTTTCATACCCCAAACTATGGTGTGTGGTATCCTAGGGGCTCAACATTCTCTCTTTGTAGTGGTACATGGATTCAGATTGGGCTAGTCATAAGGATGATATAAAATCAACCTCCGGGGCTTGACAATTCCTTGGTAGGTCCTTGGTGTGTTGGTCCTCTAAGAAGCAAAATTGTATATCTCTCTCCACCACCGAAGCCGAATATGTGGCAGCTGCTAGTGCATGCACTAAATTGTTATGGATGGGGTAAACTTTAAAGGAATATGGTGTCCATTATGATAAAGTGCCTCTTTTATGTGACAATTAAGGTGATATCAAGATTGCCTACAACCCGGTGGATCATACAAGGACAAAGAACATTGAGATTCGTCATCATTTCATTAGAGATCATGTTGCCCGAGGAGATATTGAGCTATCTTATGTGTCAACCAAAGACCAACTTGCTGATATATTCATGAAGCCACTTGATGAATCAAGGTTTTGCTATTTGAGGAATGAGCTAAATATCAAAGATTCAAGAAGTTTGACTTAATCATATTTCATACTCACCTATAACTTGATCATTGTGTGGTTTAGGTGCAGGCATGGAGATAGGGGAAGTGCAGTCCTAATCATTGGGTTATCTCTCCCCCATAATGCCAAAATTAAGAAAATCAATTCTCGCAATATCATTTTGTGATATGTGAGCTTCATTGATGAGTAGTGTCCATGAACCCAATGATAATTCTTCATGGTGTCATGCCTCACACTCTTACATGGTGGCCCCGGCCATCGCCCTCTTTGTTGTGAAGAGTTGGTTCGTGTTTGATTGAATTTGAGCTTTATTGGATATTTATTTTGAGTTTCATTGAGTCTTGGTTCTTCATAGTTTGTCATCTTAACCCAAGCCTTTTCCCTTTCTAAAAAACTTGCTCTCCATCATATATGTCCCCATACACTTAAAACTGGCAGTTTTGGTCAAAGAGGGCTGGAGATTCCGGTGTGCTTAGACCGAAGTTTCTGGTCAGTCCAGAGTTTCCGGTCCATTGGACCGGAATCTCTGGTCTGGGACGGTTTCAGGTGGTGACTAAAGGAGGTCGGGGTGAAAGAGGCACACATAACTCTTTCTTCCACCCCCGACCTCCACTCTCACACCCGTTGCCTCCTCCAAAACTGCCGCCCCGGGGCCCTGTAGCCGCTGGGATCCGCCGTGCCTACAGACACCTCCACCCTCACCACCTTTGGGTCGTTCCCCACTGGTGGAATCTCTCCAATGGACAGATCGGGTACCCTCTCTCGAACCATGGACCTAGGGTTCATCCCCTTCGTTTATTTTGAGCAATGTACCGATTTTTTCACTGGAAACTCATGTATGCATGCACTTCTATCACAATAGCTTCGATTCTTTGCCCGGTCTACTAGAAGTAATGCCTCCTGTAGCCTCCATGTGCAACCCGATATCTCTGAACCAGAGTTTCCAGTCCCTCAGATCGGAGATTCCGGTGTTGCACACCAGAGACTCTAGTGTGGTTTACTTCTAGCACATCCTACAAGGGCTGGAGGGTCTTGTTTTGTCTCTGGGGCATATATGCTTACCTCCATGCTATCCACCTTCCTCTATATTCACAAGTAGCTCTGGTTCTCTTCGTGGTCACACCAAAGCCAGGTTCAAAAGAGGGGACCCATAGTTTGATGAAGAAGCTGGACAATATGTTATTCTGTCATTTAATCGGAAGCAGCTGGCCAGAGATGCTACATATATGAGAAGGGACAATGAGCGCACTGAGGAAGAAAATTGTGCCAAAAGGGCCAAGTATGACAATTTGCAGTCTCCTGCCCATATGTTAAAGAAAGAATACGGTGCGGAAGATAAGGTGCGCAAGAATACTTGCCAAGAACCAGCGATAACCCATGTTATTGGAGGAAGGATCGAAAGGTGTTCATGATGGATAGCTATTACAAGCTCACCAAGTTCCCAGTTTGTCCACAATGGTATATGGACTTCCCCTACATGCGTGTCAATGACTACTTCACAGATGCTCTTTGAGTCACTAAGAAACTTGGGTTGCACAATCTGATGGAGCTCCATGAGGGCTACAACATTGCCCTGGTTCAACAATTCTATGCCACGGTTGTATTTGATCATGATGAGGCTAGGACAATGCCATGGATGATCGGTAACTTCCACTACTCTGCAACTTTTTATGATTTTTCTAGAGTCATTCACCAGACCTTCAGTGGCGTGTCTGTTCCTATTGGCCACCATATGCATGATGCTGCACTTGGAGAAAGCAAAAACAAGCTAGCACCTCTCTATGGGAAATATGACACTATTGGGGAGTCCAAGGGACTCAAGCCTGTCTACAATCTGCTGTCGAGGATCTTTCACCGCACCATTTCCCCTAGTGCTAGAAACGATGATGCTATTCGATGTGGCCTTGTCAACTTACTCCATCATGCTCACAAGGTAGTTTGTGTTGGGCCTACTGTTGATGGATTCACTATTGACATCATGGACTTCATTTTTTAGGAGATGCATCATGCCATTCTCTTCATAAAATCTCATCCATATACAACTCTTGTGATGAGACTCATCAATACTCAAGCTCATGGTTCACCTCTCGCCCTTCCACCCAACCTTGAAGAACATGTCTCTATGGCTCTCCAAAAGAAAGGGAGAATGGGTCCAGCTCCTAGGAAGCCATATGCTAGTGAGGATGATGAGATTCCTAAAGGCTGAGCAGGATCCCACTCCTCCAAGGGGCTCTAGGAGGAAGAATGCTTCCAATTCTCCTATGGCACCTGTCACACGAGAGTATGTTCAAGAGAAGGCCAAGAAGGCATCATTTTGGGAGAAGATGTTGTGCTGCATGAATGTGGACATTTGCAAGGAACAACATGCCTCCTATAAGAGCAACCGCAGAATTGAGAAGCTCCTTAAGGAAATCAAGGCTCAAGGAGAATAGGAAGAAGAGGAAGGGGAGGCAGAATACACTAATGAGCATGGGGCTGAACCGTCTACAGAATCATATCGCACACTCTCTTTTGGGGCATGGAATGCAAGGAATGACAGCCTGGTTGATTGGAAGACCTTCTCAGAGGTCACATTTGGTTTTGCTTCTCAGGGTACTTCCTCCTCTCGCCCTCATGGAAAAGGCCCCCATGGCTCCATGTGGTGATGATGACTACATCGAGGAGGAAGAAGAGGATGAGGACGAGGATGAGGATGACGATGACTATGAGTGATCCTTTGGGGCGGTAGCTTGGTCTTTTCCCTTTTTGGTGTTTCGATGCCAAAGGGGGAGAAGATGTCTATTAGGATCATCCAGGATTTGCATGGGTTGGGCATTTGGTTGCTTTGTATTTGTCTATGTTGTTATCTTAAAAATTCGAACATTTTCTTTATTTGGTTCTTGTGATACTATCTACTATTTTTATGGACATGCTATGCCCAGGCTATGTGAGCCTTTACCATCTATTATCTAATATGTGTTGCACTACATGCATATCTTGATGCACATCATCAGGGGGAGCATAGCTATGTTTCTTATTTTTAAGAATTTCATGCAAAACCTCTTGTTGTTATCGAACACTAAAAAGGGGGAGATTGAAAGGACATTTATTGTTTAATCAGTTTTGGTGTTCATTAACAACTTGAGGATCATTTTAGTGTGCTAATATTGCCAGGTCAATCTACTGAAAAGAGAAAAGTCTGTGTCATAGTGGAAAATCCCTGGTTGAAACATAACTTTCCTGGAAAGTCCAGATCGGAGTCTCCGGTGTGCAAAGACCAGAGTCTCCGGCGTGGTCTGGAGTTTCGCCTCAAACCTCCGAAGTGGATCCAAGATGAAGCCCAGGGACATTTTGACTAGGAGTCCGGAGTCAGACCGGATATTGGCCAGAATCTCCGATGTACTGTGACAGACCGGAATATCCAAAGTGAACAGTCCAGAGTCTCCGGTGTGCTCAGGTCCAGAGTTCCTGCCAAATCTCTAGAGGAGGCATCAAGACCGAGCCCTACATTCTGTATGGTGGTCTGGAGATGGATTGGAGACAAACCGGAATCTCCAATGCAGACCGGAGTCTCCGGTCTGCAGACAAGAGTTTCCAGTGTGGAAACTCCCCAAAAGGGTAGAAAACGGTCAGAAATCTGTGGGGCTATAAATAGGGTACTTCATCTCCTACCACGAGCTATTCGTTCTAGAAAATAAGAACACCCCCATTAGAGCCACCAAATCAATAAGATCTCCCCATCCAACCATCCAAAGTCGTTGATCTTTGGAGAATCGAAGGAGGAGGCCTTGATCTACAGCTTCACCAACAGAGATCTTCATGTCCCCCTCATTCACTTGAGGGCCTCTTGCTCTAGGGTTTCATTGGAAACCCTAGGCCTTGATTTGGTTCTTACAATCTTGTCTTTGATTATTGTGACAGCTTGCTTGGATTTGGGAGCCTCTAATTTAGTTGTGGATGTGTGCATCGAACTTGTTGTAAAGGTGTCGGCTACCACCTCGAAGGGTGTCAATATAGTGGAAGTGTTGGAAATATGCCCTAGAGACAAATAATGATAAGGATTATTATCATACTTCATAAAGTTTATGATTAAGTTTTATATCATGCTATAATTGTATTGAAAGGAAACGTCAATACACGTGTGATATATAAACAACCAGGGGTTCCCGGTGAAACTCTAGTCACTAGTTCATTGGTCAACAGATGATCAAGGTTTCCTGATCATGTGGCATTTATGCCAGTTGGAAAGGAGTCAGCTCATTCTGAGAATGAGATGATGAACCAATACCCAACCTAAACATCATGACCCGATCATTTCACGAAGTTCAAGTTACGATGATTAGAATAGACCTCGTAGACTATTACTTAGACCGTGAGGATATATCAATCATTGTCTCCCGAGAATGCTTAGATGGCATCAAATGTCACTTGGTACTACAGTGACAATAAAGGTGTGTTCAGGTATTCAGAGGAACCGTAGAGGCAATACTTGTCAAGAGCGGGATTTGTCCATCCGCGTGATGGAAAGATACTCAAGGGACGACTCGGTGAAGTTATATCCAATAGCTGCACAGCGTGTGATTTGATCACAGGGATATCACTAGTCGAAACGAGTCAAGTAGCATTGTTCGGTAACGAGATTGAACATGACATGGTGGTTTCATTGATCAGATCTCGGGCAATGAAAGTATCGAGAGACAAAAGGAATAAGACATGACTATCCCGGCTCAAACGACAAAAGATCTTCACGGAATGCACAGGGGTCACATGGCCATCCAGGTCCCTCTGTCGATCATTGGTCCGGGAGTGTGCCTACCATGTCTGGAGTGTTCCCGAACCTTGGGGTATCACGCTTAAGGTTTTGATGATGCTTAGAGAGTGTTTACAGGATCGGTAGAATCATAGAAGAAGAGAAGAGAGGAAACCGGAAGGGTTTCGGTAAGTCCGGAGGATGTCCAGAGTGGAGGTGGAAGGTGTTCCATAGCCATGGAGATTGAATAATATGTGAATGAATGTTAAATATTGATTTAATCATTTATTCATAATTATTTAATAAAAGAGAAATCAATTAAAAGGTCAAAAAGGCTTAATGGGCCAATTCTATAGGGAGAAGGGCCCATGAGGGAAAGGCAAGAGGGGAGAGGAGGCAAGGGGGTGGCTGTTTGGGCCAAGCCCCCCCCCCCCCACGGGGCCCAGTAGGGCTGGCCGGCGGAGCCTCCCCTCCCCTTCCTTTAGTACCACCCCGGGGCTTTGAGGGAGGTAGTACCTCCACTCCCCCTATATATAGTGGGGTATTTTGACCAGAAAATACACACACAATATTCAATAAAGGTTTCCTCTCTTTTGGCGAGAGCTCCAATTGATATTCTCTCTCTCTCTCTCCCATGACCGTAGTCCCAAGTTCGGACTGCACGACGAGAGACATCTTCACCGCAGAGCGCCGTCATGCTGTGGGATTCGGATCCAGGAGCTCTACTTCCACAACTGCTGTTGGATCAGGGAAGCGGGAGTCATCGTCATGTATCGGATGCATGTAACTCCCCGCGAGGTGTCACACTTGAGGCACTCAAGTCGTTGGAGCCACAGGAGCGCAAGGACTTCATCATGACCTTGAGGTTAGCTTTAGCTCGTCTACATCAACCATGCTCTCCCGAGCATTGACAACGCTTTTTGGTCTTCAAGGGTAAGTTCGCGAAAATCCCCTCCCATTACTACATTACTAATAAATAGGTCCTGGCAACATCAGGGGTTCAGGGGCGTAGGGTAAAATTTTATTGTTTTCATACGCGAACCCCTTCAGGAAGAGTGAATCCATACCTTTGGGGTGAGGTTCACCGGAGAACATGGGAGGCCTTACGTGGCGTTGGTGGTTTGATACCACCCTCTCTCCAAAGACAGATGTACTTCCCCTCAAAAGGAAGGAGTTGCGGGAAATAATCCTTGTGTCTCCGCGTGCTCCATTTCGGTTAACTCTATCCTTTACCGCACCTTTCTTATATCTTGCTCTTTCTTAGTTAGTTGGGCTAGTGTGACATCTAGGTAAATTCACCTTAGTTGTATATCTAGAGAATTTACCTTTTTTGTCAAACTCTAAATTGAAAATAGTAAAATTTGAAGTAGCACCTATTCACCCCCCCCTCTAGGTTCCCATACGATCCATTCACATATGGTGATAACAACTTATAGAGGATCTCTAGCTCATCGTACCCAAAAGTGTATTACCCCACGTCTCGGGAATGGCACAGACATGATCTCCATCAATGATCAATAGAGGGACCAGGATGCCCATATGACCTCTGTGCATTCCACGATGATAATGTCGTTTGAACCATAAAACATCGAGTCCAATTCCCTTTGTTTCTCTGATATGACTTGTCCGAGATTCGATCATTGGCATCACATACCTTATTCAATCTCGTTACCGACAAGTTCTGTTTTACTTGTTACCTTGATATTACATCCCCGTGACCTAGTCACATGTTGCAACATTATGAATATAATCTCACCAAGCCAATCGTATGTATCTTACTCGTCACGTGGATGAACAAATCCTGCTCTTGAGTGATATGTCATCTATTGTTCCTCTGAATACCTAACGTACACCTTTATGATCACTGTCTCACCAAGTGACGTTTGATGCAGTTAAGTATCCTCGGGAAATAGTGAGTAATATGATCTCACGGTGTAAGCAGAAGGAGACTATGTTTCTAACTATTGAAACAATGAACTCTATAGTTGGATCATGTCGCAATCTTTGGGTGATGTCCATCACATCATTCCATAATGATATGACCTTGTTGTCAATTGGCATAAATGCCTCATGATCAGGAAACCTTGATCATCAATTGCCTAGCGAACTAGTATGAATAGAGGCTACTATAGGGACTTGGTTTGTTTCATACCACACATGTACCAATGTTTCCACTTGATATAGTTATAGCACAATATGAAACTATTATGAACTAGTTCATATATGACAATAAAAACCTATTTATTATTTGCCTCTAGGGCATATCTCCTACAGTCTCCCACTTGCACTAGAGTACAAATAATCTAGCTCGCATTTTACTCATCATAAAACCATATCACATATGTGTTTATTGATCACGCATGCTTATGGAAAACGTCATGTCCATGTTCTGTTTTACCAGATCAGTATGTCTTTTGCAAATCAATGTCTTCCTAATTTTGACATTTACACCATTATCTCATAATGGGTTGAATTATTCGTTTGGCGACAAAGTGAGACTTTTTTCTAGTGTTTACAATGACGGTTGCTTTCACTATTGTCATGCAAACTTTGAAACACACTTAGCACTCCTTTGTGTATTTATAGTTGTTATGGCAACAAAGTGATGAGCAATGATGTTATATCAATCAATGCGAACTTTCTCATGTACATTATGCCCTAGTACACACTCTCTACAGAAATACGAACTTGTCCCACCACAACATTATACATCACTTTAGTTAGTATCCTTATACTTTAGGCAAAACTTATACTTCTATATCTATGTAGATCCTAGTGCATGAAATGCAACTATGCACCTTACTTTTCTTCTTGCCATTTAAGGACAAACTTAATTCTGGTTTAGTGATTAATTCAGGAATCACTTCAAGACATGTTCTTACAGTTAAAATCTTGTCCTTCCAACCAGAACCTCGGGTCACATTATGTCGAGTATACAATATGGTTGTATGGAAGAACCTATGACTGAGGCATAGGAGATGCAACACAACTCTTTCTTTATTTTTAACCATAGTTGTAATACTAAGACTAACTCAACACTTCATACAAGTAAAAACTTCTTTCTTACCTTGTTCTATTCTGAGCTATTTCATAATTTTGTCTAGGACATTCTAAACATTTTCAGAATAAAGTCCAGGAAGCATTCAACATTTAATGTTTATTAAACTCACCAATCTATCTCGAAAGATTTTATTGTTTAATAACTTGTTCAACTTCATCCATATTTACCAACTTAAATGTTATTAGTACCAATCACATCATTCATACATGTCATCCACATATTCCAGAATAGTGTCACACTCCCACTCAAATATGGCATCGATATATGAGATCTCGGGATTCCACTTAGCTCCCACTCAAAATATGTCTGCTACATATTATGATTCTGCCAAGCTACTTAGCTCCCATTCAAAATATGTCTCTTACATATTAAGATTTGGCCAATCTAATTAGCTCCCACTCAAATGCATGTCCTCTCGATAATCTTGGACATTCCAAAATTATTTGATCATTATCAAATTCAGAATTCCAGTTATGAGACTTCAGTATCTATATATTGCTAGTGTGAATCCAACAGGCTTAAGCATCGCTATATTTGTAGCCAACTCCTTGAATTTATCTAAACATACTTTGTGACAAATCGAGCTTTATGTCCTTCATTAAGTTTCATTTCCTTCTTATGACTTTGAAGCCATTCAGAAATATCAAGTAAACTTCTTTACTTAATAAGAGCAAGCAACATATTACTTTGCAATCTTAAATGTAACTTAATACAGGATTTTACGACTCCTAGTCATTTCTAGCACTTAGGTCCATCACGCTTCTTTGTAGTTCGTAGGTATGTCTTCAAATAACATGACAAGTGAATCAATAATATAATTCCGCAAACTTGCAGAGTATATATTATGAATCCTACTTTCTTTAGTAAAAGCAGTCACTAAAACTGAATGATCATTATCAATAGCTTCTCCTCTATTTGTAGAGTTTGGTTTCACGAAAAAAATTGTTGTGCCACTCAACAATTAGGAGGTAAGGACAAATACCTTATTTTGATCTTTTACTTTCTTCCACATGTACCTTCATCAAGACACATAAAACTTAGGAAAACAACGGGTTTGTCCTTTGTGGAAGATGTATTCATAGTTCTCTAAGAATATGCTATAAAGAATTGTTTATTCACCATGATTTCGAATTATTGAAACATCTAGAAACTCGTACATGCCATAAATCTTATGGTGTTGTTTCCACGAATCATTTAGATATTCTTTTGTATTTCAAATGCGTGTTTGCTTATTTTGATCTCTAACTCGAAATGATAACTATAACCCTGATAAGAGATAATATTATAATATATGTATCTAATACAACATTATTATAATATTTATACATTTCAATACAGTTTGAATTTGTCCAATTGTCATAATTTGTGAAACACAAAGTTGTCAGAATCGTGATTCTAAATCGGATCGGAACCTCTGTGATGGGATCATAGGATCATAACTTTTAGAATCATGAAATCATAGATTCTACTCAGTAGAATCATAGAATCGATCCACTCAATTTGGGTCGTAAACTCGTAGAATCGCATGGTAGAATCACGATTCTGACAACTTTGGTGAAACATCTTTCACATGTCCTTTTATGCCCAAATATTAACTTCAAATACTTTAGTCATGTTGATCAAATCAAAGAGACTTTGTATTCTTGTTAATTTAGTATCCTCCTTCACTTTGAAATCTTTTGAACAATTCAAAACAGTTTCAAACTTATGTTTCATTAAGTAAATACTCATATTCACTTAAATCCACAATGAAGTATGAAATAATGATTTCCACTATTTGTTGAAAAGATGATACATCACTATGTATAAGATTCAACGTGAAGTATAAATAATGATTTCCACTATTTGTTGAAAATATGATACATCGTTATGTATAAAGTTCAACTTTTCTTCGCATATCACCGTTTTACCAAAATGCAGAGTTTTAGTCATTCTGCCCAACGAGGCATGGTTTCACAAAGTCTCTAGATCAAATATCCAAGACCTAGATCTTCTTTTAGAATGAAAAACATGCAATAACCATCATGACTTAAATAATAGTGTCATTTCATTATTGAACTTCGGATATCTTTTAGCATCCTTATCCTTTATAAATTCTTAAACTATTATCATTAACATAGTGATGAGAATAACTCGTTTATAATCATAATGTGACCATAAAGGTATTATTCATAAGAATAGTACAACCGGCTTGTAATTTATTCATATGAACAATCGTCTTCCTAAAATCAAGACACACAAACAAGGATTACAAAATTATATTCAAGCCCACTAATCCGAATGATAAACTTTGAGCAAAGGGGGTGATGTCAGCCATCAACTATTTTGCTTCTCGTCATCAAGCCACATTCCCTCAATTCCAGCAATTCTCAAGCAAACCATCCTATTTTCACAAAACGGGACAAGTATCCAATACTTAACATTTATAACTTTGTAAACTGCAACGAGTTTTGCGAGAATTACATTTATAACTTTGTATATTTAACATATATTCTTTTTATCCATGACCTCCGTTGCAATCAAGCCCTTCTGAGAGTTCTCAACTCTAATGCAAGATCGCTAAGTGATTCTCCAAATATTCTCTTTTCATCCATGATGGAGGAAAACTCATCCAATGGCTCATACTTTATGTGCCAAATCTTGCATAATACAAAATTGTAGTCCAACCCTCCATCGTATGGAGAATGGCTTATTGGATGATTATGGAGAAAACACAAACATTGTGGAGTCATCGGACTATCTCCTAATGGTTATAGTATCAAAAAGAGAAGATCATCTTTTTATGAGGATATCCCTCATACATGGGTATTAATCTATGAAGTTGGACCCTTCTGCTAAGTTCCACATCAAGCAAGAAGTTTCCCATGGTCGCAAAAGACCTTAATGGGATAGGCCATGATCTACTAAGATATTTGCAAATAGACATCTAGACTAAGTTCATAATATGAGTTCAATCTTAATTGAGCTCCTGCTAAAATTGTCATCCCCTCGACGATTTTAGTGATCACACGATCCCAATCCGCTACACCACCCCGATCGTCATAACCGGCAATGCAGTTTCAAAGGTAGACATTCCCCAATGTCAATCACATCATCCATGTGACTCATGCTTGACCTTTTTGTCTCTTGTGTTCCGAGGCCATGTCTACACATGCTAGACTCGCCAAATCTAACTTGTGTGTATTTGCAGTACAACATGGCTTACACCCACTGGATGTGAACGCAGATATGTTTGACACCCGATCATCATGGCCTGCCTCATAACGGAGAACTTTATTGGTGGTGCACACACAAAGGGAACACTATCATTGGAATTATTTAGGGATTATTTTATTTGCTACCATTGAGTATCTAATACTAGCATATAATACGATGTAAAACAGGTCAACATCACATGTCTATTGTGATATGATATGGTCCTTCTTCTTGAGCCCTGATCTCCTTTGAGAGCTCTGGCATGATCTCCATCTTGCCCCTGGTTTGACACCAAGTCCAGGACGCCACCAGCAGGTTGTCCATCGGAATGATGACTATTACTATACTACGTAGTAATAGAAAAGTAAACTACTTTACCTTCATAACGACCAATACCATATCATAACACAAGCCCTCCTACAAAACAAAGTTAGACGTCTCTACTTTATCTTTTTGCAAGTTTTACGTGGTTGTTAGGGCTTTCGTAATAGAACCATTTATATCTACAAACTTTCCAACCATAACATTGATCCAACAGTTGTCTCTACTACACACCTTTCAGGGCCCTCCGTTGTAAATGCTATATAACCTAATGAATGAGAGACAGACACCCGCTAGACACTTATACGGAACAAGCCATATGTCGAGCGTGGAACCAGTCTCACATACGAATATCCGTAAGGTCGGTCTGGGCCGCTTCATCAAACAATACCGCGATATAAACAAGTACACGTTATAGGGTAACAACTAAGGGATCAATGCCCGCACAATACTTGTGCATACTGGCCGTATAGCACTCCTACGCATAGATCGGCTCTGATACCACTAAAGGGTTCCGCAGTAGAAAACAAAAAATCCTACGTTGGAACTTCCTAACACCCAAGATTTATCTATGTAGTAATGTAGTAACGATCGAAGCATATAGAATGCATACCATTGTAGACAGTATGCGGTTAACGTTCCAAGGGGAATGTGGTTGAAGTAGTCGAACTCGTAGCCGACCTCAAGGTCGCGAAGCTCCTCATAGGTCACCCCTTGCTCCATCTTCATCGTGCAACAGCTCCGGCTCAGGACATCCAAGATGCCCTCGTATGAGGCACCCTAGAGGTTTTGTACACATACGGTGTACGATGACATCCTCTGGCTCCCTGATCCCTCCGGGAGTTTGGAAGTAGATCTTCAGCATGTAATCACTGCAGCACAACAACGTGCTGCAGGTGCGCCTTGTTTGCACAGCCCATACATGGGGCCATGGTCACAAGGGACAGAGAGAATATAAAGGCAACAAAAGGCCTTCTCATGTTGTGTTGGTGTAGTGTGTTTATTCCCACCCATGGTCACCCCTTTATATAGGGGGAGGGAGGTGTGCCCTCCCCTTTGGGTTTCCCATGTGGGACTAAACAAGGGAGAGAGGGGGAGCTGGCACCATGGGCCCTAGGGTACCATGAGCCAGCCGACCAGGGGTAGGCCCCACCCAGCGCACATCCCTAGGCTGGCTGGGTGGGCCCCATGTGGTAGCTAGGCATTAGCCCCTTTGGCCCTTGGCCCTTCCCTCTTGCGGTTTTCCCTCATGGGCCCTTTTTCCCTAGGAATTGGGCCCATTAGTAGAATACCTTTTCAAATTAGATTTTAATATCATATGTAATATTAATTACATTAATTAGCATGTAAATACATATTACAATATTTGATTTGACCCGAAACACCTTTCGGTTCCGTTTCGATTTCCTCCGAACAACTTTGGAACTTTCCCGGAATGATTCCGGTTCTCTCATGGAACTTTTCTGGTTTCCTTTTCTCTTTCATATGGTGATTCCAACTTTCAGAGGATCTCTAGCTCATCGTACCCTTAAGTGTATTTTACCACGTGAAAGGACATTGCTTTCTCCTTGTGTTTTTGGTGTTGATGACAACTTCTCTTGTGGTTTAACTATATGTCCAAGTTGTAGGGTTTATCAATAGACTTGCTTGTTGGTGGACCTCTCTCTAGAAGAAGCATGAAGACGGTGGCACTTATTTACACTTTCTCTTGTTTTTGTGTTTTAGGCTACCGTACTATCAAGAGGGGGTCCACCTTGGAAGGTTGTGGGAAATCACCATTTCATGCGCAGACCATATCTGCACTTCCACAGCCTTCCCAGTTTTCCTGTGAGAGAGTGTTCCCTGTTGTGTTTGAGTGTTTTCTGCCCTGACCGGTAGTACCGGCCAGGCGGCGGTAGTAGCACCCAAGGGGGTTTTTAGGGCTGATCGAGCGGAACTTCTGACAGAAATTCCGGTCCTAATTCCGGCAAACCAATTTTTGGTTCAATAATACTTCTGTATCGCTTTGCCTATTTGTTGGAATTAGCACCAGAACTTGGATCAGTTGTACTGGCCAAATCCTGCGTTTTCCAGCCTCTGTCCCCTTGAGCGGTAGTACCGCCCCCTGACCGGTAGTACCGGGCACCCTCTGGTGCACAGTACTTCTGGCTCCAGTTTCGGCAACTAGCTTTGTGGCTCAAATATATATCTGCCTCGCATTGCCTATTTACTGGTAGTTGGACCAGAACTAGGACCGGTAGTTCCGGTCCGCTCGTGAGGGCCCTGTTGACTAGTCAACCCAACCGTTACGTGGCCTTCGTCGAGCCGTTGGTGGTCCATTCACCGGAATGGCCCTCCACCGGTAGTACCGGTGGTGTTAGGATGGGGCAAAAAATGCCCATTTGGGGGTGGCCTATTTAAGGCCCCCTTCTTCTTCCTCTTTCCTTAGCTCTTCGTTTACTCTCTCCTCCATTAATACAAGAGCTTGACTTGCCTAGATCTCTCTCCCTACTCACTCAAACATGTTGATCTTTTGAGGATTGGGAGAGGTGACCTAGATCTACACTTCCACCAAAGGAATCATCATTTCCCCCACCCATCCTTCGTGGATCTTGTTACTCTTGGGTTCTTGGAACCCTAGATGGTGTAGGGCATCCTCGGAGCTAGGGAAACTATTTTGAAGCTTCGTGGTGTCGTTGAGGGCCTCCAATTGAATTGTGGAGTCTCCCCTCAACCTTGTTGTAAAGGTTTCGGTTGGCGCCTTCAAGGTCATCGGCATAGTGGATTGTGAGGCCTCCTTTGTGGTGGTGCTCACCGGAGAAGAAGGTGAGGCCTTTGTGCGCTCGGGTGGCCTTGTGTGGCCCGAATACCTCTCCAACATAGATGTAGCTTCCTTTGAAGTGAACTACGAGAATTACATCTCCATGTCCCCTCGCCGGTTATTTCGTTCCACTCCTTTACTTCTTGTAATTACCGTCTTGTTTACTTGTTACTTTGTTTACCATATAGGATATTCATCTAGTTGCATCTCTAGTGAACTTTACTTTGTGCAAAGCCTAAAATTGCAAGAAAAGATTAAAAATTGGTAGTCTCCTATTCACCCCCTCTAGTCGTCCAAAGTTGGGCCTTTCAATTGGTATCAGACCCTCGGCTCTTACTTCGGGCTTAACCGCCTAAGAGATAATGGCCGACGAAGATGGGAATGTGGGTGCAACCACCAAGAACTTGGCCTCCATGGATGACCACAATCGATTGTAGATATCCTCTTGCAATCCCTTAAGCCTAGTCCCATGCAAGAAACCCCTCATGATGCACTCTTACCGCCGAAGCCCCTCCTACTCCCGTGCAAGTGGTAGCCCCCGGGGTGAATCCCGCGGCTGCCCCAAAACACTTAGGATTAGGCTTTGTGGCTCAATCCACCAAGCTCCCAAGTGAGAGCACCGAGGGGCTAGGTGACTCCTCCTCCAAAGAGGGAGACGAGGGAAAGGACTACTCGACGGTACCACCACCGTTCAAGTACACTCCGGGCCCACCTATTCCCATGCCGCATATCATACCTCAAGGAGCACCTCCCATGCTAGATACTTCTAACTTCTCCAATTGGCAATATCTAATGCAATCTCACTTTTCCAACTCTTCTATTGAATTGATGAGAATTGTGGAAGAAGGTTTTTCCCCATATGATGCTAAGAAGTTGACTCGGGCCGAGGTCATGGACAAGCAACTCAATGCCACCGCTTTGGGCATGATCCAAAAGGCATTGACCCCCAAGGACTTTGCTCACATTCGCCAATTCTCCACCGTCAAAGAAGCTTGGGATCATCTCACCGAGTTATATGTTGGGAATGCGAGCATTAAAAGCTCTAAGTTTGATGAAGTCAACAATGAGTTCGATGGCTTTGCAATGCAAGATGATGAGACACCCGAAGACAAGTATCATGGTCTCAAGGTTCTTTGTTGTACTATGAGGGACCTTGGAGCATCCTATGTTGATGAAAAGTTCATGAAGAGGAAGTTTGTTCAAGCCCTTCTTCCCTTTGAGAAGCAAAAACTCAACTCCATCAAGGGGAGAAGTAACTACCACACCATGTCCTCTCAAGATGTGTTGAGTGAAGTCATTGCCATGAACATTTCCAAGAAGAATGCGGAGTTCGCTCGTGCTCGTGCTTATGGGTCTCAAAAGTTGAACCTTGCCTTGAAGGCTCAAGTGGTGGAAGTTGATGAAGACGATAACTCTAGTGAGTGGTCTCAAGAGGACATCAAATATGCTTTCAATGAGCACTTGGCTCTTGCATCTAGGGCTTTTTGGAACAAACCGGGCATGAAGTCAAGGTCAAGGGACAACCCAAGATTTAACTCAGCCATGAAGGCTCCAAAGGCAAGATCTTGCTACAATTGAAACGACAAGAGTCACTTTGTAGCTCAATGACCCTTCGATAATAGAGAAGACAATGGAGGCCGCCTCATTCGCAAGAGCAAGCCAAGACCTCCTCAGCCCTTGAACAAGAACTTCAACAACAAGAACCTTCCTAACAAGGAAAGGGCAATGGTGGTCCATGAAGAGTACTTCTCGGGCGCGGATGATGATGATGATGAGAGTGAAGGTCAAGGTGGAGAGATCGTGGGAGTTGCCGCTATTGCTACTTCATCTACCCCACGAGTGTCTCTCTTTCACTCTCCAAATGAGAACATCACCAACCGCAACCAAAAGTGTCTCATGGCTAAGGCCACCGAGGTAACAACCTCTTCCAAGTCTCCCGCAAATGAACTTCCTTTGCATGATCTAGATGGTCTAGAGGTTAAGAAAGAGATGGTGAGCATGTGTGAATCCATGAAGCATCTAGATGATGATACTAGAATGTGCTTTGAAACTCTTGTTAGCCAACTTGACCATGCTAGGGAAATGCTAGATGAGAAGGAAGAAGTTATTGACATGCTAGGTAAAAATGAGAGAGAGGCCGCCGATGAGATTGCCTCTCTATCTCAATCCCTTGAAGATGAACATAACATGAGAATAAATCTTGAGGAAAGTGTGGTTAAACTTGTTGATGACCATAATGCCTTCATAACACAACTTGTTAAAAAACGAAATCATGCTCTTGCTTTATTGAATGTTCTTAAAAATGAAAAGGTTGAGTTTAGCGTTAGTCATGAATGCCTTAAGGACTTTGATAAACTCAAGGAGGAACATCATGCCTTGGAGAGTAAATTCTCAAGTCTCTTTGAGGCTCATGAGCGACTTCAAACTCAATTGAATAATGAGCATTCAAAGTCTTCTGCTATGCCTATTGTAAATTTGACTTGTTCTTCTAACCCTTGTTGCAAGCATGTGAATCTTGTTGAGGAAAACAATATGTTGAAAGATCAACTTGCAAAAGGGCAAGTTGTCAAAAAGAAGAAGAACAAGAGGAGGAACAAGAAAAATAAGAAGAGCAAGAGCCTTGCTCAAGTATCCTCACATGCTTCTACCTTTGTGCAAAGTGATAACTTTGCCGGGAAGAACAACCCTTCTTACATTCTTTGTAAATCTTTTGATGGTCATGTTTATGCAAAGTACATTGGCACATCTTACACTCATGATTATGATTGGACCATTTGGGTACCTAAGACCCTTGTGACTAACAAAAGGGGACCCATTGCAAAATGGGTACCTAAAACCAAAGCTTGATTTTCTTGTAGGACTTTGCTTCCGGCGGTGCAAAATGGGTGCTTGATAGTGGAGCTACAAGCCATATGACCGGAAGCAAGTCTATCATGTCAGATATTAGGCCTAATTTTGCCAATACTATGGTCTCCTACGGCAATAAAACAAGCTCACAGGTATTGGGTTTTGGTAAGGTGGTAGTAACCCTGGATGTATCCTTGGTTAATGTCATGCTTGTCAAAACCCTTGGTTACAATCTCCTTTCCGTTCGTGCTCTTGCTATTATGGGTCTTTTTTCCTTCTTTCATGAGCACTCTGTGGTCCTCATGTGGAGCAAGTCTCTCATGGTGGATTTTGTTGGATACGTAGAGCATGACTTGTATGCAGTGGATTTCTCCGGAAAGCCATCTACACATGCGACATGTCTCTATGCGAAAGCCGATGTGGGTTGGTTGTGGCATCCCCGCCTAGCCCATGTAAACATGAAGGCTTTGCAAAGTCTCTACACGGGGGGGGGGCACATCCTTGGACTAAAATACATTTCCTTTGCCAAAGATCATGTGTGCATGGCTTGTATTGAAGGAAAGATGCATCAGAAGCCTCACAAGATCCTTAATCAAATCACCACCGAATGGTGCTTGGAGCTTCTCAACATGGATCTCTTTGGGCCTCCCTCTCATGATAGCCTTGGCGGGAAGAAGTATTGTTTGGTAATTGTTGACGACTTCTCGAGATATACTTGGGTCTACTTATTCAAGTTCAAGAGCGAGACTCAACAAACTGTCATCGACTTTGCCAATCAAGTTCAACGGAAACACAATGCTACCATCCTCACCATTCAAAGTGACAATGGCACCGAGTTCAAGAACTACACGTTGGATGAGTTTCTTAGCGATGAGGGGATCAAACATCAATATGCAACTCCTTACACCCCTCAACAAAATGGTGTTGCTAAAATAAAGAACCGTACATTGATGGACGCAGCCCGGACCATGTTGGCGGAATTCAAGTCACCATATAACTTTTGGGCCGAAGCCATTTCAACCGTGTGCCATGCAACCAATCGCCTCTACCTACGCAAGAAGAAGAACATGACTCCATATGAACTTCTCACCAGACGCAAGCCAAATGTCAAGTACTTACGGGTGTTTGGTTGTAGATGTTTCCTTCTCAAGAAAGGTGTCCTCTTGTCAAAGTTTGAGTCTAGGGCTCAAGAAGGGATCTTTGTTGGGTACTCAAATCAATCCCATGCCTATAGAGTCTACAACGAAGCAACAGGAAGAGTTGAAGAATCTAGCAATGTCGAGTTTGATGAAGATCATGAGTCTCTTGTGAGGCAAGACGGTGTTCGTGATACAAGTGATGAAATTCCTCCTCAAGCCATAAGAAGAATGGGTGTGGGTTTCTTCCACCCCATTGAGGATCCCCTTATGGCCGAAGGAGAAGGACCAAGCTCCACTCAAGCGGAGCCTTCACTCTCACAAGACCATCTTGCACCTCAAGGTCAACTTATTGCTTCTCAAGGTTCTCCAAGCTCTTCTCAAGATATTCATGTCCATGACTCTCCAAGATCAATTCTACCTCAAGTCGATCAAGCCCTACCTCACCAAGATAGTGAAGCTCCTCAAGTCAATGATGCACAAGGTCGAGTTGAAGAAGGTCAAGCTAACAATGAACAAGGCCAAGCTAATGTCTCTCCACCAAATGATGATGTATATCCTATGGTTGATGTTGATGAAGATAGTGATCAAGTTCATGCATATAGTCAAGGCGGCGACTTGAACCGTGGTGATGACCAAGTGGTTGCTCAAGAATCTCGTCTTGAGACCCAAGCCCGTCGTCAAGCATACCGTCTCGCCAAGCTCATCAAAGATGGCCATATCCTTGATAATGTCTATGGAGATTTCAATAGGGGCTCCACTACTAGGAGACAACTAACCTCTTTTAGTTCACATCATGCTTTTATTTCTCATGTTAAGCCCCAAAAGTTCTTCAAAGCTCTTGAAGATGATGATTGGCTTGATGCTATGAATGAAGAACTTCATAACTTCAAGAGGAACAAGGTGTGGTCACTTGTGAAGAGACCAAAAGATTGTCAAAATTAGATTGGGACCAAGTGGATCTTCAAGAACAACAGGGATACCAATGGTATAGTCGTCTGTAACAAAGCAATGTTAGTTGCCCAAGGATACTCTCAAGTTGAGGGCATAGACTATGGTGAAACTTATTCTCCCGTTGCTCGACTAGAATCCATTCGCATGCTTCTTGCTTATGCTACCCATCATAACTTTAAATTGCAACAAATGGATATCAAGATTGCTTTTCTTAATGGTCCTTTAAAAGAATTGGTGTATGTCAAGCAACCTCCAGGCTTTGAGGATCCCCTCTTCTCGGACCATGTCTACAAACTCGATAAGGCACTTTATGGTCTCAAACAAGCCCCATGTGTGTGGTATGAGTTCCTTAGAGAGCTTTTGTTAGGCCGTGGTTTTGAAGTAGGCCTCATTGATCCCACTCTTTTTACTAAGAAAGTTGGAGGAAACTTGTTCATTTGCCAAATCTGTGTTGATGATATTATCTTTGGGTTTGCTAACAAAGCTTTTAATGAGGATTTTGCTAAGCTCATGACCGACCGCTTTCAGATGTCTATGATGGGGGAGTTGGAATTATTTCTTGGCTTTAAAGTCAAGCAATTGAGGAAAGGAACCTTCATCAACCAAGCTAAATATGTCCAAGATATGCTCAAGAAGTTCAACATTGATCAAGTAAATGGAGTCAAAACTCCCATGCCCACAAAGGTTAATCTTCATCTCGATCCCATGGGTAAGGATGTGGATCAAAAGATTTATCGCTCGATGATTGGTTCTTTGCTCTATCTTTGTGCATCTCGACCGGATATTATGTTGAGTGTGGGTATGTGTGCAAGATTCCAAGCCGCACCAAAGGAAAGACACATGGTGGCGGTCAAGAGAATCTTTCGATATTTGGTTCATACCCCTAACTTCGGGCTGTGGTACCCCAAGGGAGCTAGCTTAGACCTCATTGGATACACAGATTCGGATTAGGAAGGAGACAAAGTGGAAAGGAAGTCAACCTCCGGTGCTTGTCAATTTCTTGGAAGATCGTTGGTGTGTTGGTCCTCGAAGAAGCAAAACTACGTGTCAATGTCAATCGCTGAAGCTGAGTACATCTCCGCCGCAAGTTGTTGTGCTCAATTGCTATGGATGAAGCAAACCTTGAAGGATCTTGGACTTTCTTTCAACAAGGTGCCCCTTCTTTGTGACAATGAGAGTGCCATTGCTATTGGTCACAACCTGGTGGAGCACAACAAGACCAAGCACATTGAGATTCTTCATCATTTCATTCGGGATCATGTTGCAAGAGGAGACATTTCTTTGGAGTATGTTCCCACCAAGGCCAATCTTGCGGATCTTTTCATGAAGCCACTTGACGAAGCAAGGTTCCGAGAGTTGAGGCATGAACTAAATATCATTGATTCGAGCAATGTGGTTTGAGTATCTTGCACACCTACCCGGGTCTCAAAGAATATCGTGTTTGGATGTACGCATGGATTTAGGGGGAGTGTAGTTCCTCTTATGAACCAACACTCTCTCTCTATTATGCACATATTAATGTATTCATTCTCTATGGTCTCTCAAGGAGACAAAATGAGCTTAAATGATGAGTTTTGGTAATGAACCCAAGATACATCTTCGCGGTGTCAAGCCAAATATACTCATATATGGTGGCCTAGGCCATCGACCTTGTTTTTTTATTCCGCTTTGTATTCTATGTTTTTGGGTGTTGACTTTCATTGTTGAATCTTATTTTGTTTTTCTTCACAGTTTGCGCCTTCTATCCCAAGCCTTTGCTCCTCCCCCCCTAACCCTCTCTTTCCTGCACAAGGTCTTTCTCTTGCCAGTCAAAATCTGGAGAGTTTTTTTCCTGGGTGTCACCGGTAGTTCCGGCCGCAGCCGGTACTACCGCTCCGGGCCTAACTTCCTAGAAGTTACGCTCGGACCGGTACTACCGCTCCGTCCTGAACTACTTGTGTCGTCGGTAGTTCCGGCTCTTGGCCGATACTACCGGTCGAGCGAGGGACCTTTAAGTTACGGGCCAGGGGGGCCACGGGGTCTTCTTCCCCACTTGCCCCCCTGACCCCAACTTACTATCTCGCATCCCCCAGGAAGCTCCCCACAGTGGCGCCGCTGGTAACACCAATTCCGGCCATCCCTCTTCAGATCTGCTCTGTGGGATTCTTCCCCACCTCGATCTCCCGCCATGGACCTTGGTATTTGCTCTTCTCATACTCCATTCATGGAGATCTAGCCATTTTTGTGCTAGAGTAGGACATGCCATGTCTAGGGCCCTTCTTTGGCTAGAACTACTTTTGGAGATCTTGGTAGGGCTAGGATTCGGTTGTAGACCAGATTGCCCCTATACATTGTCTAGATTCCAACCTTTGGTGCATCTAGATCCGTAGATCTGCGATTTTCAGTCAAACTGCCCTGCTCGTGCCCTGACCGGTACTACCGGTGCGGCTCGGCCGGTACTTCCGACGGGGTCCTCTCCACTGGTACTACCGCTGGGGGCACGACCGATAATTCCGGTGCGCTCCATGCTACCAGTAGTTCTGGCCGCCAGGCGGAACTTCCGATGCACCACGTTTTGGTTTCTGCCTCTGTTCTCTGTCAATCTAGTCTAGCCTGGTTGTTTTTCCTTTTTCTTTTGACCTTGTGGACTTATCCTCTCTTTCCTCCCTTCTATTTGCTTTCTTCTCGGGGCAAGGTGGTTCCCATGGCAAATCCAAGCTGTCTCGTGTCCCCTCTCGTGGGCCTTCTGAGATTGATGAAGATGATATTGAGGTCGTGCGCCCTCCTAGTCAAACCGCTCGTCAGAGAGCTTCCGCTGAGCGTCATGCTGCTGCTGCTAAAGGTAAAAGACTTGTTCTGGCCAGTCAAAAGAAGACCACTTTTGGGCCTGATTCGAGCAAGAAGAAGATCTCATCCTGGCCTTAGCTTGCGTATGAGGAGTTTCACAAGATTGATCCCTACATTGTTCCTCGTGATCGTCTGGCTCAGGACCCTTTCTTCCACACCAAGCTCCAAGAGCAGATCTATTCCGAAGTTTATGCTTCCAAGAAGAAGAATGTGGTTGCTCCCCAGAAGCACATAAATATGGCCAAGATGGAGAGCAACCCCGAGTACTTTGGTGAGGCTCTCGACATGTGTAGGCGGTTTGGGCTCCTCAATATTATGGCACATCGTTAGAACTATGATGAGAGGGCCATTGCTCAGTTCTACTCCACCCTCTACTTTGATACTGATGTTGATGATCGAACCATGAAGTGGATGACTCAAAACAGATATCTGACAGCAAAATGGTCCGAGTTTGCTGCTTTTCTTGGCTATCCTATTCTAGAAGGCCATCGTGCCAATGGATGGTGCGTTCATAAGGGAAAGGCCTCCGAGCCTGAAGTTCTTGAGCCCTTGTACATTGAGGGCTGGGGCGTCAATGGAAATGTTGCCCATATTCTTCCCACCTATGACATCATGTGCAAGGTCTATCAGAACACTATTACTCCCAAGGCAGGTAACTTCGATCAGCTCCATGCATTCCAGATTGATCTCATGTATCAGACTTGCCGCCACAGAAACTCTCATGAGCACATTAATGTTATGGATTATCTGTTTGAGGAGATTTGGTCTGCTCTGATTGAGAAGAGGTCCTATCCCTATGCTCCTTACATCTAGACCCTCATCAAATGGCGTGAGGCCACAGGTTCTATTTATCCTCAGGATGCCCTCACTATTCATGAGGAGAAGACCTTCCGTGTGATGAAGCACAAGAAACCTCGTTCTCAGGCTAAAAAGTAAGCTGCTGCTGAAAGGGCTGCTAGGGAAGCTGATGACACGTCAGGGCATGCTAGTGATGGGGACCGTGTTGAGGCTTCTCATCCACCCCGACTTATGAGACAGCCCTCTTGGGCCAAGAAGCTGCTAAAGAAGGTTAAGAAGACTTTGTGTTTCATTCAGGACCGCGAGTATCAGTCTTATGTTGCTCAGAGGCACAGTGTCGGGAGGGATAAGGCCATCATGAGGAAGCTTGATATTGAGGTATCTCCTAAGTCCAGCTCTATCACCGCGCCCAAGGATCAGTGGGTCAACACGCATTGCAGGTGGACTGATAGTGATGACGAGCCTAAGGCCACCAGTCTGTTTCCGCCCGCTTGGAATAATGCCTCTTGGGATCCCGAGCCTCCTCCTCCGTTCGTTGGTGGGTGGGGCGTGTAGATCGTCTACTTTGTCCCTTTTTGGCGTCTTGATGCCAAAGGGGGAGAAAGTGTTCCATTAGGACTTCAGGATTTGCATGGGTTGTGTCACGAGCTCGCTATTTCTTTGATCTTTTTATGCTCGTGCACACTTTTATTACGTTATGCTTGTGGACCTCCATTATGTATCTGTCTCTGAACCTCGTGTATGGTTGCTACTATGTTGGTGAGACTATGTGCTAAGGTATCTTTGTGATGTTTGTATGATTGGTTGTGGTGGGCTAAGTTGTCTCATGGAGGTATATTCATTATGGTCACTTATCCAAATATTGTCTCACCACAATGGTATTGGTGCAAGGTATGAGTCCCCCTCTCTTTTGCATTTACTTCTTTGCACCCTTGGTGGTTTATCTAGTGAGGGGGAGCTCTCTCCCTTGTGTGCTTGTTATTTCCAGAAACTCTTGTTCCTATGCCTTGCACACATCTAGGGGGAGCTTCTCATTTCTTTTACTTCCTACAGTTTTTTCTTTTTATTATCCTCTATGCAAATCCTGTAGGGTTGTCATCAAGCACCAAAAAGGGGGAGATTAAAAGGACATTGCTTTCTCCTTGTGTTTTTGGTGTTGATGAAAACTTCTCTTGTGGTTTAACTATATGTCCAAGTTGCAGGGTTTATCTATAGACTTGCTTGTTGGTGGACCTCTCTCTAGAAGAAGCTTGAAGACAGTGGAACTTATTTACACTTTCTCTTGTTTTTGTGTTTTAGGCTATCGTACTATCAAGAGGGGGTTCACCTTGGAAGGTTGTGGGAAATCACCATTTCATGCATAGACCATATCTGCACTTCTACAACCTTCCCAGTTTTCCTGTGAGAGAGAGTTCCCTGTTGTGTTTGAGTGTTTTCTGCCCTGACCGGTAGTACCGGCCAGGCAGCAGTAGTACCGCCCAAGGGGGTTTTCAGGGCTGATCAAGCGGAACTTTCGACAGAAGTTCCGGTCCTAATTCCGGCAAACCAATTTTTGGTTTAGTAATACTTCTGTATCGCTTTGCCTATTTGTCGGAATTAGCACCGGAACTTGGATCGGTTGTACCGGCCAGATCCTGCGTTGTCTAGCCCCTGTCCCCTTGAGCGGTAGTACCGCCCCCTGACTAGTAGTACCGGGCACCCTCTGATGCATGATACTTCCGGCCCCAGTTCTGGACCAAGTTCCGACAACTAGCTTTGTGGCTCAGATATATCTCTGCCTCGCATTGCCTATTTACCGGTAGTTGGACCGGAACTAGGACCGGTAGTTTCGGTCAGCTCGTGAGGGCCCTGTTAACTAGTCAACTCGACCGTTACATGGCCTTCGTCGAGCTGTTGGTGGTCCGTTCACTGGAACTACCGGCCCGCCACCGGTAGTACTGGTGGTGTCGGGACGGGGCAGAAAATGCCCGTTTGGGGGTGGCCTATTTAAGGCCCCCTTCTTCTTCCTCTTGCCTTAGCTCTTCGTTTTCTCTCTCCTCCATTAATACAAGAGCTTGACTTGCCTAGATCTCTCTCTGTACCCACTCAAACCTCTTGATCTTTTGAGGATTGGGAGAGGTGACCTAGATCTACACTTCCACCAAAGGAATCGTGATTTCCCCCACCCATCCTTCGTGGATCTTGTTACTCTTGGGTTCTTGGAACCCTAGACGATGTAGGGCATCCTCGGAGCTAGGGAAATTGTTGTGAAGCTTCTTGGTGTTGTTGAGGGCCTTCAATTGAGTTGTGGAGTCTCCCCTCAACCTTGTTGTAAAGGTTTCGGTTGGCGCCTTCAAGGTCACCGGCATAGTGGATTGTGAGGGCGCCTTTGTGGTGGTGCTCATCGAAGAAGAAGGTGAGGCCTTTGTGGCACTCGGGTGACCTTGTGTGGCCCCGACACCTCTCCAACATAGACGCAGCTTCCTTGGAAGTGAACTATGGGAATTACATCTCCGTGTCCCCTCGCCGATTCTTTCGTTCCACTCCTTTACTTCTTGCAATTACTGTCTTGTTTACTTGTTGATTTGTTTACCATATAGGATATTCATCTAGTTGCATCTCTAGTGAACTTTACTTTGTGCAAAGCCTAAAATTGCAAGAAAATATTAAAAATTAGTAGTCTCCTATTAACCCCCCTCTAGTCGACCAAAGTTGGGCCTTTCACCACGGCTCGGGAATGGCACAGACATGATCTCCATCAATGATCCATAGAGGGACCAGGATGCCTATATGGCCCCTGTGCATTCCACGATGGTAATGTCGTTTGAATCATAAAATGTCGAGTCCAATTCCCTTTGTTTCTCTGATATGACTTGTCCGAGATTCGATCATTGGCCTCGTATACCTTGTTCAATCTCGTTACCGATAAGTTCTGTTATACTTGTTATCGCGATATTACATCCCCGTGACCTAGTCACATGTTGCAACATTATGGATGTAATCTCACCAAGCCGGCCATATGTATCTTACCCGTCACGTGGGTGAAAAAATCCCACTCTTGAGTGATATGTCATCTACTGTTCCTCTGAATACCTAACATACACCTTTATGATCACTGGCTCACCAAGTGACGTTTGATGTAGTCAAGTATCCTCGGGAAACAATGAGTAATATGATCTCACGGTCTAAGCAGAAGGAGACTATGTTTCTAACTATTGCAACAATGAACTCTATGGCTTGGTCGTGTCGCAATATTTGGGTGATGTCCATCATATCATTCACCAATGATATGACCTCATTGTCAATTGGTATAAATGTCTCATGATCAGGAAACCTTGATCACCGATTGCCCAACGAACTAGTATGAATAGAGGCTACTAGGGACTTGGTTTGTTTCATACCACACCTATACCAATGTTTCCACTTGATATAGTTATAGCACAAGATGAAACTATTATGAACTAATTCAGATATGACAATAAAAGTCTATTTATTATTTGCCTCTAGGGCATATTCTTTCAGATTGTTCAGCCCATGCTAATTGAACAATCTCCATAAAACTAGGCATCTTCATCCAGAAATTCTCAAAGTGGAAAGTGGCAGGCTTGTGAGGCCCCCGCTGGCTAGATAGCATGAGAGGATAGTGATCAGATAACAAGGATGACATCGCTTGTAGGGTGTGATGCTCAAAATCTAACTCCCAATTTGCAGTACAGAAAGCCCGGCCGAGACTCTCCAGAGTGGGATAATCCCTCTCATTGCTCCATGTGAATTTCCTATTCTGTAGCTTAACTTCCCACAGGTGAGAAGCTTTGAGGGCTTGCCTAAACTACCCCATTAGCCCAAAGTTGGCATTTGCATTATTCTTGTCCGCGGCTTGATAAATGAGGTTGGGTAAGAAAGAAGGATGTAAGCTCTTTACCCTTAGGGGGCAAGCCTAGGCAAACACCTGTGTCCTTACAATCTTGATCCGTAGATGGCCTAATCTCCCTTACCCCATTCTACTCAATCCTTCTTCCCGGTAGCAACTGTCATGTCCATTCCCACGATAACAGGTGTTCGCCGGTGTGAACGCCGATGGGATGGACGGCATAGGCGCGTGATTAGAGAGGGAAGGTCGCGGCAATGTGTATTTGCGAGTCGCTAATGCCTACTCCTAAAAAATTGGGTAGTGCGGCGTCCCCCGGGGGATGGAAGTTTCCATCCCCCAGGTCCCTAACCGTCCGATCGAACTAAATCAATGGTCCGGATCTCTCCCTCCTGACTTTGTCCCGCTTTTTCTACATTTGTCCCGCTTTTGCTACAAATAGTTCCGCTTTTGCTACATGTAGCAGCAAATGGTTCGATCCAAAAAAATAACAGACAGACTTGACCTCGCTGGAGAATTCGTCGAAGACCTCGCCAACGACCTTGTAGCAGAAAAAATGTCCTAATATAGCAAAACCCACTTCGTCGGAGACATCACCAGAGACCTCATAGCAAAAACTTTACACTATTGTAGCAGAATCAGAAAAAGGTGGTAGCAAAAAAATATGATAATGTAGCAAAAAAGACCTTGCCGGAGATTTTCACCGGAGACTTTGAAGCAATCTTTTGTCATGATGTAGCAAAACTGACTTTGCCACAGACATCATCGGAGACATTGTGGCAAATATTTTGTACAATTATAGAAAAAGCATAGAACATATGTAGCAAAAATAACTATAACATTGTAGCGAAAATCCGATGCCGCTTGTAGCACCAGCGATGGCCACACCTGTAGCAAACCTCGACGGCGTATGTAGCAGCGCCCGTGTTCTTCGATAGCACCGTCGGCGGTCGCGTGTAGCAAACCCATGAGGAGACAGCTGTTGTCGTCTACAGCGTTGACCGCACTCCGGCCGGAGGTCACATATGGTAACACAATCGGACAAAGCTTTGCAGGGAGGCGCGCTCGGGGTGGAGGCGGAGCAGCGAGGCTCCCTAGGGCGACACCCATGGTGGGTGGCCTCCATCTCTGGCGGGCGCGGAGCGCAGCGGCACGGGCGTGGATGCACGGCTGGGCGGCGGTGCGGGTGCGAATGCGTGAGGGTGTGGGCACGGCTGGCCGGCGGCGGTGCGATGCAGCCCCACCACAACACCGTGCGCGTGTTAGACGACCCATGGGATCAAATCATGAGATCCTCATGGGAGTAGTATCATTTCCCTGAAAAGTTTGCTCATCTAAACGGTACGCGAGTTCAGCTAGATACGGTTTATATGTCTAAAGAGGAATCTTTTGCTAATCTAAAGGTTCTTAGGAGTTCGGCGTCCAGAGATGTGATCTTTACAGATTTCTTATTACCCACGTTGTGCAGGATCAAAGCCCGGAAACGATTGGGAAACATAACCCGAAGGACACGGACAAGTGCTACTGGCAGTGAACTCTGAAGCGAAACAGATGATGTGATTAAAAATGGTACTCGCAGTACGCGTACGAGTGCACGAGAGAAAGAGAAGGGCAGCTAGCAACGCAGCACATCACATGGCCTGGATCGGAGTGGAGTGGAGCACCCTGCACGGCCGGCCATGGCCCATCTCGCTGCAGGTGGTTGTATCTACCCTCCTTGCATTCATGGAGAAGCCATTAATTCACCTCGCTCTCAAATCAAATCCCTCCTCATCCAGCTCAAAAGCGAAGCTCGCAAGCACAGCAGTCTCGTCACTGCTAATTTGAGCAAAAAGCATCACGGGTTCACACCACGATCATGTCGCTCTCTTCTGTAAACTAGGGAATGACAAGGAGTAGCATCTGCATGGTTAATTAGCCATGCAAACATGTCATGTCAGGACAGGTAATGGTTCATGCGCTCTGCCAACAAAGGAGGCTAATCAATTAACCCAAAAAGAAGGTACATGATGCCGGGTCCCGATCCGTTCGATCTCAGGGCACGGTGACCGTGACCCCGGCGCCGCCGCCTCCGGAGATCCCGAACGGCAGCGAGCCGCCGAAAGTGGCGCCGACACCGAACGACACGGCGGCCTCGGCGCACGCGACGGGGCGCGTTCCCGGGATGCGCAGGCAGCTGAGCCCGGCGTCCCCCGGCGCGCCGTCGCATTCGGGCTGCGGCCGCTGCATGCCCCGCCCCGGCACGCAGTTGCCGGCGAAGTCGAACACGCTCCTCCCCGCCAGCCGGTCGCAGTCCTGGCTGATCCCGGAGAAGAAGTTGAAGGACACGGACAGGTTCGTGATCCGCCTCAGGTCACACACCAGCTCCGGGAGCTCCCCCGTGAGCTGGTTGTGCGCGATGTTGAGCACCTCGATGCCGGACAGGCACGACAGCGTGCTCGGCAGGTGGCCCGACAGCAGGTTGTTGCTCAGGTCCAGCACCTGGATGCACGGCAGGAACCCCAGCGCCTCCGGGACGCAGCCGGTCAGCTTGTTGTTCAGGAACAGCACCTCCCGGAGCCGCCCTCCGGCGCCGCCGTAGCTGTAGGACGTCGGGACGGGGCCCGTCAGGTGGTTGTTCGCCAGGGTGATCACCGTCGCCGGCGACGACCACAGCGTCTCCGGGATCTCGCCCTCGAACTGGTTGTTGTTCAGGAACACCGCGTCCAGATTCTTGGCGAACACCTCGGCGGGGAGCTCGCCGGAGAAGCCGTTGAACCGCAGGTCGAGGTACACCAGCGACGGTATGAGCAATGTCGACGCAGGGAAGGGCCCGGAGAAGAGGTTGTTGCTGAGGTCCAGCTCGGTGAGGTACTGCAGGTCCCCGAGCGTGTCCGGAACGGCGCCTGCGAGGCGGTTGCTGTTGAGGTGGATGAACGTGAGGTGGGCGAGGAGGGAGAGGGCGCCAGGGAGCGTGCCCTTCAGGCTGGCATGGTTGAGGTCAATGCCCGCGACCACCGCCCCCGCCGCCGCCGCGCCGGGGGGTGGCGCGGAGCAGTAGACGCCCTTGTACGCGCAGACGTTCGGCCCCTGCCACGATGACAGCGCGCCGCGGGGGTCATCGGAGATGGCCGCCTTCAGCGCCTGCAGAGCCGTGTACTCTTCCCCGCCGCCGCCGCTCTGGCTCTGCGTCAAGGCGGGGCTAGGAGCAGAAGGCGGTGGCGCGGCCCCATTGAACCAGGAGCCAAATGTGGTCCCGAGGCTGAACTCGGAGGTCGGGGAGAGGGAAGACAGAAGCAGCAGCAAGACGACGGCGATAGCATGTACATGGAGCATTGCGAGAGGACGAAAACGTCGCTGCCCCATGGCTGCCTTCTGGGCTTCGGCTTGGCTTGGCTTCGCTGATTATTATGCCCTTCCTTGGAGATCTTGTGACGACGGAGAGTGTGCGCGTGTCAGTGTCGGTGTGTGATCCCCGAATCTAGCAAGAGTGTTGGGGGAGGAGGCGAGTGGTGCGCGGAAGTCCATGCACCAGCTGGTTGATTGATTAATTTGTTTTCTATCTTCCCGTGTTGCTTTGGCTTGGTCTTGATGCTCCTCGGATCAACGACAACTAGAACTGAGGTTTGATGGCTGTTGCTGTGCAACACTCCAAATCTCGTGTGGTGACGTTTTTCGTGCTCATATGTGAACAGGTCTTCTAGGGCATGTTTACTAGGCCGGATTTTCGTTTCTCGCATCCGGCGAGAAGAAATAATCCTGTTTGGTTATTCGATCCGCATGGATTTACTGTATGGTCTGAATTTTAAAGCAGACCAAAAGTTGATCCGCTAGGAACGCCGATTTTGAGCGGTTTTGCAGGAACAGGCTGTGCTCGTGCAAAAGGGGCGAAAACCACGCACCGTCCGTGCGCGCTCGGCGATGGCACGAGCCGCAACTTTCCCCCAAAAACTGGCGGGAGAAATTTCGTCACCGCCTTCCGACGGTATATATCACCACCCGACTCACCACGTAGTGTCTCGCCACCATTTTCCCCATTATTCAAGCTCTCAAGCCGGCGAAGTTCTTCATCGGCCAGCAGGTAAGCGGCGGTACCGGTGGTGGTGGCTATAGATCGGCTGGTGCAGACGTTCTTCTCCAAGATCTCCAGCGGTGATGTGCTCCGCTCCTGTGATGCCGATGTGTTTCCTCAATCCCCAGGTGTAGTAGGTTCGATTTGTTAGCACTTCGTAGATCTGATTATAGTTTGTGGTAGATCTATGTTAGTATGCCAAATGAACTGCTCGGTGTAGCCATAGATCGGTGTTTTTATGGACTTATTGCATGTCTAGGTAGATAATTTTGTTTACGTCCTATAAGCTTGTGTTCATGTGTAGTCTATGTCCTGATATGTTTGACCATGAGATCTGTAGGACATGAACAATGATGAGTTTTGCTAGGCCCACATGAATTCTCGGGAGACCTTTGTTGCTGAGACCCAACCCCAGCTCCCCCCTTTGAGACTCATCAATCCTCAGCGCACGGAGAACTTGGTTGCGCCTCCGATGACCAGGTACGCGGTGGAGCAGATTGCAGAGCAAGCTGCTAATATCCTGGCTAAGAAGAAGGCTGTCAAGGCTGGCAAAGCCCATAGCATAGGCCAATGCAAGAGGGTGAAGGGCACCATGAAGTGGGAACCGTTCCTATCGATGTTCGTTTTCAACCAGATGTGTGAGATCATCAAAAGCGACATCAGGACGGAGAAGAGGTTCAAGGAGGTGCAGTTGAAAAATGTTTCCCGCAAGGTGTTCGAGTTTTGTGGCATCGAGGTGTCCTCACAGCAGGTGTACAACCACCTGCATAAATGAAGGACCAGGTGGATCCATATGTCCAAGCTCAGAGACCTTAACGGAGCTAGCTGGGATCAGGAGAGTTGCACAATCATCTTGGAGAACGCCCACTGCAGAGGGCACATCTCGGTACTAACTAACCCTCCCATACAATTCCCTTTTATAACCTCACTAACTAGCACTAACCTCCCTGCAATTCCTCGTACCGGGATCACCCCAAGGATGCCGAGTATCTGAACAAGCCGGTCGCCAACTATCGGCAGATGGAGGCCATCTTCTCATTCGGCATTGCCACTGGCAGGTTTGCCATGGGCTCCAGTGAGCCTCTTGGCGAACCAAGCCCTGAATACATGCAGACCCAGGAGTCCAAGACAGTGGTAATTGATGAAGAGGTCGAGACCGATGCCGATGTTGTTTCTCCTACTCCATGTGTTGGTCCTGGTGCCAGCACAAATGCCTACGTTACTGCTGGCTTCGATCCATCCAAGAAGAGGAAGAGGTCAATGCTGGGAGAGGAGGACATCGTCGCCATCACATGCATGACCGATGTCGTCAAAGAGGTGGTCACCACCATCACCACTGCTTCCCCTCCTAATGTGCACCCAGGTCTTTACGATGTCGTCATGTTCGCTAGAGGCTCTGATGGTGCCGCTCAGCCACCTCTTTGACAACAGGGCTATGGGGAACGACTTTGTTCAGATGGCGGAGGACCATAGGAATCTCTGGCTCAGGACCTACCTGGCCAAGCACTACTATGTGTAGTGCTTGCTCGCTGATCATGGAGATGGTGGCGGCCGGTGCATGCATGATGAAGAAGAAGTTGTTGGTTGTATATTTTGAAGTAGCTCGGGACTTTATGAGAACGTATGCCTGTTTATTGTGAGGTGGTATATACTAACCCCTCACTTGATGGAGAACTTATGGAGTGGTAGGATTACACCCCTTTTCATGTGGTGGTAGGATGACACCATAGAAGTTGATGGTGATCGGTAGGATCACACTAGCTTGTAGATGAACTGCTGATGCTTTTGCCCATATGATCATGCATGTTTAAATTGCTTATATTGATTACCTTGTGTTTGTGAATTTGATTTGCCTGCTATAGCTGTGATCCATATGTGTTTTGTCTCGTAGAAATACAACTGGTATGTGGTGTACTACGACAAGAAGCCAGGAATCTACAAGACATGGGAGGAGTGCAACCAACAAGTGACGGGTTACCAGCACAACCTTCATAAGGGGTTTAAGACTCTAGAGTAGGCACAACAAGACTACTCTGAGTTCTTAGCAGAGCGTCTGCAGCCGTCACAAGATATGAACATCAATTTCACTCCTCCACCTACAGCTCATCAAGTTCATCCACATGGACAGGTTGCACATATACAGGGTGAAAGTATGATCAAACACTTCATAATCGTCGGCCTGGTCATGTGGATTGTGTACTACCAGTTGTTATGATTCATGTGATCGATCATGTGTAAGATCATAAACCCTGATTACTAGTTGGTAAGTTCACCATTTTCCATGCGAGGTAACCACATTAGGTTAGACGTGGGCTTCCAAACATGCACCTTTTCATCAGCCGAGCCCACTATGGGAAACCAAACAAAGTGGCCATATGGGCTCTCCTAGTGGGGAAACAGAAATACGGGCAACCAAATAAAGTGACAAAGTTGTCCCAAGACAAATCTCGCCACATGCAGCATCCGGCGGGCCAAGTGCCAAAAACGAGAAACATTGGGCCGAAGAACCAAACACTCCCCTAAGGGAGTTCCACCATTGGAGATTTGGAGTTTTCAGAAATTTCAAATTAAGATGAACCTATAGTCTTTTATCCTTTTGTCAAAACCCATCATCAAATTGGCTCTACTTAGGTATCAAATCCATTTGCGGTCATACACACATATTGAACAACAATTTGAACACATTGACTATAGCCTAAACAACGATAAAAGGTTTTCTTTGTCAAAATTCCTTATAATATAGGCCCACGGTTAAATGTGGTAAACTTTGAAAGTTAAGATAAAGGGAGTAAGATACAACAACCACTTTCCTCGTTAACTATAGTGCCACATTAGCATTTTGACTAGGATACTATGCTAAGAGTTTTCCATTGTGAAAGGCCTTAAGCAGCTCAAGGAACAAAATCTATAAGCCACTACCAACCCTTCCTTTATTGTGAGCCCCTACTGGGTTGAAGTCAGCCTCGTCCCCAAAGGGGGCAATCTGACAAGGATCCTTTAGGTATTACAGCTCCTCACGCAATGTAGAACGGAGGTCAGGTGATGGCCCTTTGTCCTGGTGGCGTGGAGGCATTGATCTGGGCTGCTGTGGCCACACATGTGGCTATTGCACGGAGGGAGACAATGCGGGGACAACTGTAAGTGATGTCTGGATGATGGAAGATCTATGATGGCTGCAACAAGTCCAACATCCTACCATCTCACATCGATGAGAAAACGATATTGTAAGGATGAGATTCGGGGCAGGGGGTCCTTGGCCTTCTTCTTACGTCTTCTCCTATGGCGGGTGCAGACATTGAGCTCTCTCACCGCTATAATCTAGTTGGCGGGAAACCGCCAACCTGTAGATTGGTTGTTGGAAATTACAGTATCAACGACAATTATGTACACACTGCGAGTGGAAACACTTGATCTCCCACTAGTACAGAATAGGCTATCAATGGCGTGTCAAAATACCCTTTGTTGTTGTGTATTCTACATGCCATCGGTGTTATGCCACTGGCATTTGACACCGGTGGCGTTCAACAGACATGCCACTACTAATTCCCATACTAGTGACGTCTTTATATTATGCCACGCCATTAACGTAATTTTGAAAATATTAAATACTCTATTTCTATAATCTAGACGGACAACACAATGAGATACCAAAATCTCAGCTGACAACAAACTAATATTGGTTCACCACCTCAGAGCACATAACAATTATTAGAATTTGGTTCAACATAACAAAATAGAATCTAATTTTTTCAACCAACAACAAACTAGATCAAGGCTCTAAGTTAACAGGTAGCGGAGCACGTCCCGCCCAACTACTAGATAATGTAAATGACAAAAACAATGCTCAGGTTCCTAAGTAGGGTGGTCCTATTAGTGATGATCAAAGCTTTTCCAACTTGTAGATCATCTTTATCCCTATGAAACTTTCTCCATCCCTCTTTGTATGCCACTTCGCTGACTTCAAAATCTCCAACGCTAAGTCCAACCAAGCCTTTCTTAGGAACGTTAAGGCACAAGATTATCTTCCTAGTTAATTTATGGGATGTCTTCGTGGATGAAAACCAAAAGAGTAAAGATGTCAGTTGACTGCCGCAAGTTATGTACACAACACAAGAAAAATACAAGTAAATTGAAAGAATATGCCATGTTGTGTTTGTCAAGATTGGTATTTGTCAAATGGATCGCAATGGGAACCTAATGATGGTATGGGCTTCAGGTTAGATATATAAGAGTAGTATGTGATCATCGCCGCAGATGTTGCATGAAAGATGTTGGTAGAGTCCTATGGGTATATCTCACCACTGCTGAAATAGAGAACATCGATCTACGACAATTGTACCCTTAAGGGAAAAATAATCATTTGATCTCCCACGACCAGATGGTTCCTTCTAACGAATTTCTTTCATCCATCACCTTCCATGCAGGTAATAATTTCCATGCGGGTAACAGTCTGCTCATTCACCACATCAATGTCATATACATGATAAAGTGCTTGAAGGCGTAGGATCTCTCCAACTATGATAAGTATCAACATGATTCAAAGGGGTTTTAGACCCAATCTTTCACGACGATCGATAGAGACAGCAAGATACAAACAAGAGAACTCAGTCTAAAATAGATCGGGATGAATTCTCTTCATCTCCTCATGTTGGAACTGATCGAAATCAACTCCACGCATGGCATAACATCATACCTTAGAGATCAGCAAGCAAACTCACCGATATGCACACCCAAACATTGGGATTTTTCTGGTTTATACTCAATCTCGAAAATAACAATTCTAAGGATACATATGGCGGCTAGCAAAACCCTTTATAGGGTGACTCCGCGCACATACTTGGCTGGGACAGGCCCCACGCCAATCTAATGGCCCAAAGGTAGAAAAACACTTGGTTTTGGATAGGCCCAAAACCATCACACGGAAATAAACTCAAACTAAGAAATAAAACATGACTCGGCTGAAATAAAAATAGAATTAACTCCTAATTCTTAGTATTCCTTTAGGGCCAAACCTAAATAGAATTGGTGGTGTTCTGAAATTAGACTTCACCTCATATTTAGGAGTCACTTCAACGTAGAAAGATCCAAACTTTAGAATACACGGAGGTGGTGAAATATCAGGAGTAGTAGATATCCTCTGCATGCCTTGATCCATCCCCTTAGATGCATTCATAGGTTTCCCATCCTTTCTCCCTATCCTGTGTCATAGAGCAAATAACACGTAGCACATCCCCTCATCAAACTGCTTCATTGAATGTTATCCTTGCATTGCACGGAACAATCTGTACACCATTAACAACATAAACATAGTTTAATTAATTAGTGGCAAAAGCGCAACAAATTAAACAATGATTACAAGGTAATATGAAAAAATGTTTGTTATCACTAAATCTTCAAACTTCTCACGCATATAAAAACTATATAGTAACTCCGATGATAAGGTATGTCGCACTCACTCTTGCATTTTTGCATGGTGCCATATGTCCTAAGCATTAACAATAATCATTTAAATCAACTTACAAGACTACACATGTTATAGTAACAACAACATAAATCATTTGCATATATCTACAATATAAAATCCACTAGCATGGCACTACACACCTCAAATAATTTGCACTTATCTATAATCTAAAGTAATCCACTAAAATCTACGAAAACTAGCATATCTAAATCCACTAAAATCTACTATACAAATTGCGGTGACCCTGCATACCACTGCATGTGTAGTACACTATAGTCGTTGACATGACATCTATAGAACACTGTTCTGTAAATATCACATCCCTCTGAGTGGTACAACAGAATCATTGCGGTTCCACATTACAAACATACACACTTCATTATTATTACAAAACGAGAAGTTCCAAACTTCAAGTGATACAAAATTACAAACCAAACTTATGTAGTTTCAGCGGAAGATACGAAGTTCAAACTGATACTCCGAATTGAGCTCAACAACTTATTATATAAGGTTTAGGCTGCTCGGCTCAACTGGTTTACTAATAACTAAGGCAACTACTCAGATTCGTTGCCCTCCACTCCACAGCGTATTTCGTAGTCCACCCCTTCCACTCCTCTGGACATGTCTGGCTCCTCGTAGTAGACATCCTCTTGCCCTTCAGCCACGTACATCGAAGTGTCTTCTGGCTCCTCAGAGTCTAAGCAGGGGTTGAAAGGAAAGGGTGAGTAACAGCGTTACCCAGCAAGTTCATTATATACAAGGTGAGAAGTTTGATGCTCTATCTACCACCCCGGACTATCAGTCCTTGGCTCTCTGCAGTTTTCATAAACATTTCTTCAAAGATTGATTTTATTATCAAAAACTATGCCCATCAGCCTTCACAGGTTGACCAAAACTTCATGGAGTTCCTTTCCTGCCGTGTCCGTAGCTCCTTCCCAGAACATGGAGTAACAAGTTATAGTTATTACACTCTGTAGAGGTGCGTTGCTTTACCCATGAGAGATCAACTCCTTGTTGCACAACTGGGCGTACTTTCCCATCCACAATTCCGTGACGTGGGGCCCAGTAGGTGATCCAAGCCAATCACTGCCCTCTCCGCGATCCCATATGTCTGCACGATCCTTCGGGGCCGACTACACCTCCGTTAAGCCCCCTTTCGGGTAAGCTACAACCCTGATGAGTTTTCGAAGACTCTATGAGCCGGTTATGCCCCTGGAAAGCTCCATAAAGGTCCGACTATACCTCCGGCAGCCGCTCATAGATAATCTAGATACCAAAATCGTGGGGCCTAAGGGTGCCCACCCATATGCTGGATCCGCACAAGGAATCACAGCGTCATGTTAAGGTCATCTTACCTACATATGAAAGGAAGAAGATACAACTGACTTCTCTGTCCCATTCCAAATCTCATGGTTAACACGTAATATACGGCGCTAGAATCACTGATGTCATGGGTTGTTAATTCCTATGATGACTCGTGCAATTGGAAACCTAAGTTCCATTGCCAATCTTATATTTATCATCACTTAGGATGATAACCAAATCTTATTTATTTGAGAAGATAATATTTTCTTTCTCCAGATCATAGATGATAACACACCATTTATAATATCTTTGATAAAGACTCTTCAAAGGACATGAGCAAGTGATGAACTTGCCTTGTGAATGCAAGGTAGTGAAGTCGGATGCTTCCACCTGAACTTGAGCTCCGGTTTCTACAGAGAACCATTATTGCCCGGTAAGGACAATATTTAAAGAAGCAAAATGCAATGCATAGTAATGTCATGCAATAGTTTATTATCTGCTTATTTGCGTGTTTTACCCTCTTAGTAAAAGTTTGCTATTTTCTTTAATTAATAGAAGGAAAGTAATACTTAAAGTCTTTGAAATTTACCTAAACATTATATTTAGTATTTTTATAACGGTTAGTATTATTTTAAGAGTTTAAAATTGGATTTATTAAGTTTTTAAATCTTTAATTATTTCACTAAAATTCCTTTAAGGAAATAACACTTTATTTTTATCACACTTAATTTACTTTCAAAAATACAAACTAGCATTTTTCCATAATAGCATTCCCTTTTAGAATCGTAAAAATGAATTTTATTTAATTTTATGAGTTTGGTATATTTTTATAAAATTCTAAAGGAATATATACCTTAATAATAATAACTTTAAATTTAATTACCTAAAATTCCATTTGTTATTTTTCTTGAATAGAGGACACTTCTATGAGTCCATTGCTATTTTATTTATACTATTAGGATTTTTATTTTATTTCTTAGAGCCATTTAAGTCTTAGGGGTATTTTGCTCATTTAACCATTCAATTAAACTTTTCCTTTTAAACTCGGCCTAGCCTATTTGGCTGGCCCAACCCTGACTCGGCCCATCTGGGCTGGTCAAACCCCTCTACCTCGAGCGGCCCAGTGCCACTAGATTTCTCCCCTTCTCTCTCTCGTTGACCTTCTGTCTCGCCCCCACAGAGCCATCGCGCTATCGATGTTGTCGCTGCTCGATTACGGCCTCCCTAGGCCACTCCGGTCGCCGCCGTGGTGTGTGGCGAGGTAGCTGACGATGCTCCACCATCTGGTCCTGCTCAATTCGTCTACAAGCCCCTCTCCCGTCCAGGCTGACTCCACCCCGAACCCTAGGGTTTGGGGGTTGCCGGTGATGTGGAGTTTCCCTGCCCCGGTGGTGCTGTGCTAGGCTTCTGGTGGTCCGATGGTGCCGCTACTGCTGCTCGTGTGGCTGTGGCCACCGTGCCGTGGCTTGGCGCGGGTTGCAGCACCCTCGGGTGCTCCCCGTGCCGTCGTGTGCGCTCGCCGGTGATTCCGCTTCCTCTTCTAACTTCAGCAAGGACCACAGGTGAGTTCCTCTCCTCTCCCTCTCTTATTCTCGGGCTTACCTTACTACTCTCTAAGTGCTTACAATATCTAAACCCTAATTAAATTTATCCATGGCACTAGGGTTCATACCTCTGTGCTAGGGTTCATCCCTTGATGCCATGTTTATCTGAGGTGGTTTCCTACTGAATCTAGTTGTGTAGGGTTCACTGCTATATTGTGGTTCTCAGTGTTGATAGTTGTTTCTGTCAGTAAGCTTGTTAACTGAACTTTTACTTACTGTCCTATATCATGGCTATAATCTAGGTTGAGATTAGTTCTCTAGTTCTTGTTGATATGCTTTGGTATAAAATAATTGGAGTTGGATATCTAATCCAATTACTCTTTGATAATTGCAGATGATAGAATACAGAGGTGTCAAATATGATTCCTAATTTTTAGGTTAGGAAAATGATTAAGTGTTCTTTTGAAAGCATTGTATTATGGAATCCCTGGTAGAAACTGCTTGTTTAGGATGGGCTCTTGTGACACCCTCATTTGAGTGGTACACAGGCTTCATTTAGATACTGGGCTGTTTTTATTTATGTTTTATAATATATGAAAGTTGTAGAACATTCTATTGGATAAATTATCCTATGATGCTAGTCTGAGGCAAAGCTACAGAAAGTAGTTGTTTTCACCTACTGCTTTACTTCTTTGATGATCTGTGATGGATACCTCTAGGTATCAGTCCTACAGTGCTCTTGGAATTTACTTTAGTGGTTCTTACTAGGTTTAATATGATAGATCCCTACTGTTTGAGCTGGATCCTGAAGTTGTAATTACTTCTGAGGTGCTACCATCCATGGGATGTGCCCAGAATTATCTACTTAAGACCGTTGTCAAGTTGGCTGTAGAAATCTGTGTATTTTTCCAAGATCAATGATGCATAGGCTAAGATCTTGGTATTGTTTGCAAAGATTGATTGTTTGGATTTAGTTCAAATCCCTCTATGATGGACACACCCCACTTGAGTGAATCTGAGAGGATCATGTATAAAAAACACATGCTCATCTGAGAATTAGCATGTGATGGTTTTGTATAACTCACCACACAAGTTGCTTGCTAGTGTTGTGATGGTGTTGCTTGTGGCTTGACCTTGTTGACTTGTTCTTGGCCTGCACCTCCTGGTGTTTCTCCTGTTCCTCCTAGTCTCCTGTGATCTGGAACTTGTCCTTGCTATCCTCCTGCACCACCCCCTCCGTGTGTCACCATCTTGTGGTGAACTGGTGGTTGATTTGGTAAACTGGCTGGTGGTTTTGTTAAGGCTTTGGCAAGCTCAATGAGCTCTGAGCGTGTGCTTGAGAAGGAGAAATGAGTTGCCTGTAGCTATGCTTCGACTAAGTGCTCTATTTGAGTGCTTGTACTACTGCTATCTTGACAGCATGCTCCATGCATTTTGGTGACTAAGCTGGCTAGCTGTGTGGTCTGGTTGTGGATAAGTTCAAGTGAAAGTATCTTCACCTGTTACCCTTTTACTAGCTACTGCCCTGGTGAAACTTTCCCCTCTTTTATTACTCAATGATGTAATTTGAACATTGCATTTAACTGTTCCCCACTGAGAGTAAAACTAACGAATTAACCCTTATTTTCCTTTTAGTTGTTTTATCTTATTTGAAGGAACAAGATCTAGATATACAAGATTTAGTATAGGAGTAGATAGGTAGTATAGGTTTTATTTGTAACCTTATTTTTATTCTTTTTGTAAAGAATCTTGTAAAGATGTTATTATAAGTTAATAAAGTTTTATTTCTATTCTCTGTAATATTCTGTTTTTGGTGTATTTATCACCATTTGTAATATTATTATGGAATCAGGAAATAAGAATTCATTTCTTATTTAATTTTCCTTGTCTTAAATCCTTATCATTGTTTAATATATCTATAATTTAATCAAACAAAGTTAACAAGGTATTTTGGAAAACAATTCAGTATTACTAACTTCTAATTTTCAAATACTTTCAAATTGATTTTTTTTAAATTTCAAATTTGAATTCAAAATAACTTCCCAAACTCAATAATTCCCAAAGGTCATGTCAAAATTCATAGCAGTCACTAACAAGAGCTAATCCTACCTCTAGTTAGTGAAAGAAACTCTGATCCCTTTAGGTTTTTGTTTGGCGAAAAAATTACCCTGATTTTTTACAGATGCATGCATGGACAAACTCAGGTTCCTATTTCTACCCTTCGTTGGATCCTAATGCTGGGGTGTTATAGACTTCCCCCCTTAAATTAAACTTCACCCCGAAGTTTGCGGATGTGTACCTGAATAGTTCTGGATATGCTTCTCCCAAGTCATCCTCTTTCTCCCATGTGGCTTCTCGCTCTGGGTGATGTTCCCATTGTACCTTGCAGTATTTGATTGCCCTATTTCTCAACCTTTTCCAGTTCTCCTCTATAATCTTACAGGGTTTCTCGACATAAGTCAAATCTACTTGTAACTCAATTTCTTGATGTGTGATAGCATCATCAGGAACTTTAAGACATCTCCGGAGTTGTGATACATGGAAAACATTGTGAATCTGAGCTAGCCTTTTTGCTAACTCGAGAGCATAAGCTATTGTTCTATTTTGACTTAATATCTTCAATGGTCCAATATATCTTGGGCTTAGTTTTCCTTTGACTCTGAATCTCTTCACTCCCTTCATCGGACTTACCTTGAGATATACCATATCCCCCACTTCTAGATGCCATGATCTTCTGCTTTGATCAGCATAACTCTTCTGTCGACTCTAAGCTATCTTCAATCGATCTCTAATAATATCAATGATATCTTGCTTTTCCTTGATATAGTCTGGTGCAAATTCCTTGCTACTACCAGGTTCATACCAACATATAGGTGATCTACACTTTCTCTCGTACAATACTTGGTAAGGTGCTGCCTTCAGACTACTCTGATAGCTGTTGTTGTAGGAAAATTCTACCAACGGTAGATGATCTTCCCACGAACCTCCAAAATCTAATGCACAAGCTCTAAGCATGTCCTCCAAGATTTGATTGGTCCTCTCTGTCTGGCCTCCAGTTTATGGATGATAGGCTATGCTGAAATCCAACTTTGAGCCAAGTGCTTCATATAATTGTTTCCAAAATGCTAACGTAAACACAGATCCTCTGTCTGATACAATTTTCTTGGGTACCCCGTGCTTACTCACAATCTCTTTGATATAGATTTCTACTAATTTTTTGGCATTATCCTTTTGGTTTAATTTTTATCTGATGGTATCCTGATCTTAGATAAATCTTGGAAAATACTCCAGCTCCCTTGACTTGGTAAAATAGATCTTGAATTCTTGGTAATGGGTACTTGCTCTTGATGGTGACATTGTTGAGATTTCTGTAATCCCCACACATTCTCCGTCCTCCATCTTGTTTCTCCACAAAGATCACCAGAGTTCCCCACGGGGATACACTCTCCTGAATGAATACTTTCCGGGCTAATTCATCAATTTGCTCCTTAAGCTCTTTTAATTCTGTCAGGCCCATTTTATATGGTGCTTGGGCTATTTGTGTTGTACCCGGTATCAGGTCAATAGTGAACTCTATTTCCCGATCAGGTGGCATTCCTGGTAACTCTGCTGGAAAAACATCTTGAAATTCCTTCACTACAGGAATATCTTCCAATTTGACCTCCTTCATTGAGTTCAACTGCAGATCCACCATGATATGACTATGTTTATCCACTTGATAGACTATCCTCCTCCACTTGGAGACTTGGTTGAAATAGTTTTCTCCTCACAATTGATCTAGGCTCCATAGTCCGTCATCCAATCCATTCCCAACACCACTGCTATTCCTCTTAATGGAATCACATAAAGATCCGCATAATAGGTTTGACCATAGATTGAGATAACTTGGTTTAATTTAATGTTTCTAACTACCACGATCCCTCCGGCGGTAACTATGGTCATAGGTTTTTCTAACGGTGCCCTTCTAATCCCAATTTTATCACAAAATTCTTCAGATATGAAAGAAGTAGTCGCACTGGTATCAAATAGAACTTTTCCAGGATTTGTGAGAATATTGAGCGTACCTATCACCGCTTGACCCGAGTTATCCACCTCCTCCAAGGTTGCGCAATTCAGCTTTCCAGTAGGCCTACCTCTCTTGCCATTGTCATTTTTGCCATAGCTTCCACCTCTATTAGGCTGTCCACCTCCACCTCCACTGACTTGTCCTCCACCCTTTGTGGGCCAACCACCAGGTGGTTTATTTGGGTAATCAGGCTTAATATGACACTTTTGACCACAACTAAAACAAATAATCATTGGCTTCTTGCAATCCTTGCTAATATGTCCCGAAAGTTTGCAATTGTGACATATGACATTCCTTCTAGGATTGAACTGACCTCCATTGTTGTTGCTACTCTTATTATTGTTGTTGTAGGCTCTGTTTCTGGGTTTGAATTCCAAATTGGTTTTAGGTTTACTTGCTTGAATCCTCTTTGTTTCCTTCTTTGCTCTCTTCCTTCGGTCCTCTTGGACATTCTTGTAATCATCCTCAAAGGTTATAGCTGCATCAAGCAACAGCTAAAAAGTTTGGGTGTTGGCAAGCGTCAACTACATCTTCACAAATGGATTCAGTCCACGCATGAACCGCTTCTTCCTTTTTGCCTTCGTGCTGACTTCATCAGTAGCGTAACGAGATAAATCACTGAATTCCCAGATATACTTCATGACACTGGAGTAACCCTGTTGTAGTTCTTCAAACTCCCTACGCTTCAACTCAATGATACTTTCCGGAACATGGTATTCACGAAATCTCTGCTTGAACTCCTCCCAGTTGTACTCTCTTCCTGGAAGTTGCATAGCTAACTGACCCTCCCACCATGCTGATGTAGGTCCGGTCAATAGATGTGTTACATACCTCAACTTTTCTTCATCATTGCATCCTACAGTTTTCAACTTTCTCTCGGTATCTGCTAACCAATCCTCTGCATCCATTGGTTCTGGGGCGGATGCAAAAGGTAAAGGCCTTGCATCCTGTAAATCTGAAATACTTACACCACGTCCTTGAGGTGCCCTCTGTTGTCCCACTCGATCTACTAACCCCTCCATAAACTTGTTCTGGGACTCTTGCATCATTTGCATGTACTGCATAAAGTTCTCCTCCATCAATGGCCTCATTGGTGGTGGTGGTGGTAAATTTGCTTGCATTCTGGCATCTTCATCCGCCTTTCCCTTAGCTTCGTGCTCCATGCGCTGCTGTTCGGTCTCGTCCTCTACACCCGTTTCCATACCCCCCTAGTCCTGTAACATAAAGCGAACACTCATAATTACATCATGCATATGTGTTCTGAGCTCAACTTCATGCACATAACTAGTCACACAATGGAAAACAAGATCCAAATAAGAACCAAATATGCATTACACACATATTATACATTACAAACGACATAGTCAATACAACATGATTACAAGCCCATACTATTTAAGTATTACAAGCTCATGTGGATACTATCCCACTTATTTATTTACATCAAGTTCTTAGACTCTAACTTCCGTATCACCACTGGGATACTCCTCCTCAAGGTCACGCTCCCCAGAAGATGCGACGTTCATCGTACATACCCGAAGTACAACCGTGCTAACATGAAGTATGACGCCCTGTCTATGGAACGACTTGCCTCTTCAACGGACGATACTCAGTATCAGAAGTCTGCAGACTTGACACATCATTCAGCTGAAGTGCGTCCATACCTTCCAACTCATATGAAGTATCTTCAGAATCATCCTCATCACTGTCTTCTTCATCCATCTCCTACATCTTGACTCTAGAGGAATCAACAGAATATTCCACTTTCGGTGCTCCCCAAGTACTCTGCTGGGTACGATAGTCCTCAGCTATGATTGGATAGTGCATGTTATCTGGAGTAGGATAATGTTCTAGTGACTCAAACACCCTTTCTTCAGGATCTTCCTCATCGGACCCTACATCCTCCACATGGACATCTCTTCCATCAACAGAATAAGATCTCACTCCCATGCGACTAGTCTTCCCGGTATCCCCAACTAAATCTTCCACAAGAATAGGATTCCCGGCATATCCATCCATCGATCCGTACCTCCATCCTTCGGAATTTCCCATAGGTAGTTCCGAGTCCTTAGTTCCCCAAGAACTCCACGGTACTAGATGACTAGTGCCCTCATCAGGATATCTAGTGGGTTCTGGTATAGGTGAGTAAGGATATGGTGTAAAAGATACTGGATCTATAGGTATATCCTTAAAAATTTGGTCACCCATATCCACTGCTTCATTCTCCAGTTTACATGCTAACTTCTCCCTTCTTTCAGGATTCGTTAAATCCTCTAACATATCAACCTGATCTTCTACAATAACCTGATGTGTCTTATACAAAGACCCAACCATCAGTCGATACAGATCCATAATCTTAGAAGCTAGTTTTGGATGCTTCTTAACTAAGGTAAGATGATCTGGTTCTGATGCCTTGTCTATAGAGTCATGAGGAATCACAGAATATGTGCTTCCATCTAACCCTTCTGCTTTGTGCTCCCGAGCATTGGCTATCGCCTCCACAATAGCAACATGGTATGCTGCTAGATGACTTCTACCTTCACCCATAGGTAAATTGTGATATAAACCAAGCTTCTTTGGTAGTTGGATGCTAACATGATATTTGGCTAACATTCGCCCATCATGGTATGTCATGGTATTGATTGGAATATTAGTTGTGCAACCAAATACCCTTAGAAGTTCTCTAAGCTGTTCAGTTAAAAACCCCTGATAATCATCGAGAGTCTTCTTTCCTTGCCAAGGTCTGTTTCGGAAACTTTGGCGCCATTTCCACTATATAAAAAAATATATTCATAATTAGTATCCATTAGTTATAATGATGCATCATAATAAAGAATTATCGCTCTAAAAAATATAATGAAATATTCCCAATTGAATATTCATCATATAATCTAGAGAACTCTTTATCGTTGCTCCTAGACTCCTACAGGTAGTTCCCTTTACTAGGTTTCCAACCTAAGGTCAAAGCAATTGATCTGATACCATCTGCGGTGACCCAGCATACCATTGCATGTGTAGTACACTATAGTTGTTCACATGACATCCATAGAACACTGTTCTGTAAATATCACATCCCTTAGAGTGGTACAACAGAAGCATTGTGGGTCCACATTACAAACATACACACTTCATTATTATTACAAAACGAGAAGTTCCAAACTTCAAGTGATACAAAATTACAAACCAAACTTAAGTAGTTTCAGTGGAAGATACGAAGTTAAAACTCATACTCCAAATTGAGCTCAGCAACTTATTATATAAGGATTAGGCTGCTCGGCTCAACTGGTTTACTAATAACTAAGGCCACTACTCGGAGTCGTTGCCCTCCACTCCACAGCATATTTTGTAGTCCACCCCTTCCACTCCTCTGGACAGGTCTGGCTCCTCGTAGTAGACATCCTCTTGCCCTTCAGCCACGTACATCGAAGTGTCTTCTGGCTCCTCAGAGTCTAAGCAGGGGTTCAAAGGAAAGGGTGAGTAACAACGTTACCCAGCAAGTTCATTATATGCAAGATGGGAAGTTTGATGCTCTATCTACCACCTCGTACTATCAGTCCTTGGCTCTCTGCAGTTTTCATAAACATTTCTTCAAAGATTGATTTTATTATCAAAAACTATGCCCATTAGCCTTCATAGGTTGACCAGAACTTCATGGAGTTCCTTTCCTGCCGCGTTCGTAGCTCCTTCCCAGAACAGGGAGTAACAAGTTACAATTCTTACACTCCGCAGAGGTGTGTTGCTTTACCCATGAGAGATCAACTCCTTATTGCACAACCGGGCGTACTTTTCCGTCCACAATTCCGTGATGTGGGGCCCAGTAGGTGATCCAAGCCAATCACAGCCCTCTCCAAGATCCCATATGTCTGCACGATCCTTCAGGGCTGACTACACCTCCGTTAAGCCCCCTTTCAGACAAGCTAAAACCCTGATGAGTTCCCGAAGAGTATGAGCCGGTTATGCCCCTGGGAAGCTCCATAAAGGTCCGACTATACCTCCGGCAGCCGCTCATAGATAATCTACATACCAAAATCGTGGGGCCTAAGGGTGCCCACCCATATGCTGGATCCGCACAAGGAATCACAGCGTCACGTTAAGGTCATCTTGCCTACATATGAAATGAAGAAGATACAACTAACTTCTCTGTCCCATTCCAAATCTCATGGTTAACGCGTAATATACGGTGCTAGAATCATTGATGTCATGGGTTGTTAATTCCTATGATGACTCGTGCAATTGGAAACCTAAGTTCCATTGCCAATCTTATATTTATCATCACTTAGGATGATAACCACATCTTATTTATTTGAGAAGATAATATTTTCTTTCTCCAGATCATAGATGATAACACACCATTTGCAATATCTTTGATAAAGACTCTTCAAAGGACACGAGCAAGTGATGAACTTGCCTTGTGACTGCAAGGTAGTGAAGTCGGATGCTTCCACTAGACCTTGAGCTCCGGTTTCTACAGAGAACCATTATTTCTCGGTAAGGACAATATTTAAAGAAGCAAAATGCAATGCATAGTAATGTCATGCAATAGTTTATTATCTGCTTATTTGCGTGTTTTACCCTCTTAGTAAAAGTTTGCTATTTTCTTTAATTAATAGAAAGAAAGTAATACTTAAAGTCTTTGAATTTTACCTAAACATTATATTTAGTATTTTTATAATGGTCAGTATTATTTTAAAAGTTTAAAATTGGATTTTTTAGTTTTTAACTCTTTTAATTATTTCACTAAAATTCCTTTAAGGAAATAAGACTTTATTTTTATCACACTTAATTTACTTTTCAAAAATACAAACTAGCATTTTTCTATAATAGCATTCCCTTTAGAATCGTAAAAATGAATTTTATTTAATTTTATGAGTTTGGTATATTTTTATAAAATTCTAAAGGAATATATACCTTAATAATAATAATTTTAAATTTAATTACCTAAAATTCCATTTGTTATTTTTCTTGAATAGAGGACACTTCTATGAGTCCATTGCTATTTTATTTATATTATTAGGATTTTTATTTTATTTCTTAGAGCCATTTAAGTCCTAGGGGTATTTTGGTCATTTACCAATTTAATTAAACTTTTCCTTTTAAACTAGGCCTAGCCCATTGGGCTGGCCCAACCCTGACTTGGCCCATCTGGGCTGGTCAAACCCCTCTGCCTTGAGCGGCCCTGTGCCACTTGAATTCTCCCATTCTCTCTCTCTCGTTCACCTTCTGTCTTGCCCCCGTAGAGCCGTCGCGTTGCCAATGATGTCGCTGCTCGATTCCGGCCTCCCTGGGCCACTCCAGCCGTTGTCGTGGTGTGTGGCAAGGTAGGCGACACCGCTCCGGCATCTAGTCCTTCTCGATTTGTCTAGAAGGCCCTCTCCCATCCAGGCTAGCTCCATCCTGAACCCTAGGGTTTGGGGGTTGCCGGTGATGTGGAGTTTCGCCACCCGGTGGTGCTGTGCTGGGCCTCTGGTGGTCCAGTGGTGCCGCTGCTACTGCCCGTGTGGCTGTGGCCGCCATGTCGTGGCTTGGCGCGGGTTGCAGCGCCCTCGGGTGCTCCCCGTGTTGCCGTGTGCGCTCATCAGTGATTTTGCTTTGTCTTCTAACTTCAGCGAGGACCACATGTGAGTTCAGGCTTACCTTGCTACTCTCTGAGTGCTTGTAATATCTGAACCCTAATTAAATTTGTCCACGGCACTAGGGTTCATCCCTTGATGCCATGTTTATCTGAGGTGGTTTCGTACTGAATCTAGTTGTGTAGGGTTCACTGCTATATTGTGGTTCTCAGTGTTGCCAGTTGTTTCTGTCCGTAAGCTTGTTAACTGAACTTTTACTTACTGTCCTATATCATGGCTATAATCTAGGTTGAGATTAGTTATCTGGTTCTTGTTGATATGCTTTGGTATAAAAGAATTGGAGTTGGATATCTAATCCAATTACTCCCTGATAATTGCAGATGATAGAATTCAGAGGTGTCAAATATGATTCATAATTGTTAGGTTAGGAAAATGATTAAGTGTTCTTTTGAAAGTATTGTATTATGGAATCCCTGGTAGAAACTGCTTGGTTAGGATGGGCTCTTGTGACACCCTCATTTGAGTGGTACACAGGCTTCATTTAGATACTGGGCTGTTTTTATTTATGTTCTATAATATCTGAAAGTTGTAGAACATTCTATTGGATAAATTAGCCTGTGATGCTGGTCTGAGGCAAAGCTACAGAAAGTAGCTGTTTTCACCTGCTGCTTTACTTCTTTGATGATCTGTGATGGATACCTCTAGGTATTAGTCCTACAGTGCTCTTGGAATTTACTTTGGTCGTTCTTAGTAGGTTTAATATGATAGATCCCTACTATTTGAGTTGGATCCTGAAGCTGTACTTACTTCTGAGGTGCTACCATCCATGGGATGTGCCCAGAGTTATCTACTTAAGACTGTTGTCAAGTTGGCTATAGAAATCTATGTATTTCTCCAAGATCAATGATGCATAGGCTGAGATCTTGGTATTGTTTGCAAAGATTTATTGTTTGGCTTTAGTTCAAATCCCTCTGATTGATACACCCCACTTGGGTGAATCTGAGAGGATCATGTATAAAACAACACATGCTCATCTGAGAATTAGCATGTGATGGTTTTGTATAACTTACCACACAAGTTGCTTGCTGTTGCTGTGATGGTGTTGCTTGTGGCTTGATCTTGTTGACTTATACTTGGCCTGCACCTCCTGGTGCTTCTCCTGTTCCTCCTAGTCTCCTATGATCTAGAACTTGCCCTTGCTATCCTTCTGCACCACCCCCTCCTTATGTCACCATCTTGTGGTGAACTAGTGATTGATTTGGTAAACTAGCTGGTGGTTTCTTTAAGGCTTTGGCAAGCTCAATGAGCTCTGAGCGTGTGCTTGAGAAGGAGAAATGAGTTGCCTATAGCTATGCTTCGACTGAGTGCTCTGTTTGAGTGCTTGTACTATCGTTGGATTAAGGACAAGTACGCCATGAGGGGGTCCTCGAGGCGTGTGGAAGAGAGGGGTGTGAGACGTACGGTGTTTCGGGACAGTGAGCACACAAGTTTACCCAGGTTCGAATCTGCCGGCTTTGGACGGACCCTACTCTTGCTAGCAATCCAGTAATACAGCGGAGCCGGAATATGGGTTACAAGGGTTTTGCCTGTGCGAGTTGAGATTGTAGACTATTGAGGTGTTGCCATAAAGTCTCTCCCTAGGACGGCTTATATAGATATCCGGACTAGGGTTTACAGGAGAGATCTATCCGGCTACGACTAAGAGTCGGTTACAGAGTACATCTTGAACTACAAGTAACACTATGGGCCTAAGTTGGTAAGTCTTCTGGGCCTTCCCGTAGCCAGATTGGACTCCGCCTTTCTCCCTGACTGGGCCGCCCATGAAGCAAAGCTCTAACCCGAAGTGGGCCACCTTGGTCAATGAGGAACTGTGAGGATACCGGGAAAGTATATCCCCAACAGCATCCCCCGGAAGTATCCAAGATCCAAAGTCGGATTTACCATCGCCTAGCTTGATCTTTGGCTTGCAGAATCTTGAAGGGTTCTTGAAACTTCACAACAAAAAATATGATCCGGGTCTTAAAAATAAGTCGGACCTATCAACAGGTTACTCGGATTTTCCAGCTTGATTTCAAACTTAAGCCGGAATTTGGTCTCTAACGCCACCTGACGTAAGTCATGGTCAGGTCACGTCATCTGACAGATATCCTGCCAGCACGACCGTTGGTGGGTCCGCAGTTCGCGGAACCGAGGTGCCGTTTCAATGCGCGTGCGGAGATCGAGGCTACGTAATCATCACATGGGTCTTTCCCAGTTCCTTCCACGATGCGTGGCGGTTACACTGCAGCATTTGCACGAATCTTGGCGTGATTACGTGGATATAAGGGGTGAGGATTCTTCTCCTCTTCTCTTCACCTGTCCTTTGCCTTTTCCTCTCCTCCCAATCTCCCTGCGCGCACAGAGCTCCTCTGCTTTCCCCCAAAAAACTCCCAGCACCGCCCATCCTAGGTCAACCACTCGCCGGAGAAATGGCTTCTTCTTCCTCTTCCGGCTTGGTGGCAGCGGCGGCGACAGTGGCGACGGAGCGGCGGCGGAGAAGGAAATCTTCCGTGGGGTCTAGATCCCCTGCGTACTCGACGATGAAAAGCTCCAAAACATGGAGACAGAAGGGCTCCTCCATGCCGGTGACTGGCGGAGCGGCTTCGAGGAAACCGTCCCCAAACCGCGCGCCGGCGAGCGGGTCCACTTTGGCACCCACCTCGATAGAGGTTTGTCATTCCCTCCCTCGGAGTTCTTCTCTGAGGTGATTGACCATTTTGGTGTCCAACTCCACCATCTTCCTCCCAACTCTCTACTAGATATGAGCGCTTACGCTTCTTTGTGTGAGGGCTTTCTCGGCATTAGGCCGAGTTTGACCTTATTCCGGTACTATTTTCATGTCCGGAGAAACTCTATCACTACCGGTGTTCCTTACATCACCGGTACTATTAGTTTTTCACTTAGACGCGAGCGCGCATATCCCAAAATCTTAGCTAGTGACTTGGTCAAACAATGGCCAGCCACATTCTTTTATCATAAGGATATTCCGGCTCCCGGAAAAGACACTGCTTTGCCGGCTTTCATCGACGAAGCTGCCACGGCCCAACCATCTTGGGACAAGGCTCCTCCGGCTCTCACAGACGATCTGATCCTCGCTAAGAGGCGGATCGAATACTTGATCAAACACAAAGGACTGAAGGGATCCGACTTGGTCCAATGCTGGGTCTCACGCCGGATCCAGCCCCTTCAGTACCACGGAACTCGACTGATGCACTCCATCACGTCGTCCAAGAAAGACTCCCTCCGCACCAGACCCAAATCCTACACCACACAGGGCTATATAAGCCAGATCAAGTGGCTGATCAGGGAGCGGATCGAGAGGAGGATCCCGGAGGTTTCTCTGGATATGCATACGACTGAAAACCCCGTAGTGCTGGTAAGCTTCTTTCAGTACACCTTTTTATGTGTTTCAATCTTTGAGTTACATTGCAATACTGATATGTTTTCTTCTTTTCAACTTGCTGACCTCCCCGAGTCGGAATTCGCACCGCTTGAAGGATATCCTCCAGAGTTTTCTCAGGAGACAGAAGTGGTACCATTGCCGGATGCTGCGCTCAAGAAGCACAAAGCTCCGACAGTGGCTGTTGGCACAAAGGAGGTGCCCGTCGTGAAGAGGTAACTTTCAATCACAACTTCCTCCTATGTACTTTATTCAAATTCTCTTCTGAGATGTAATGTTTCCGACTTTATCGCATTCTCAGAGCTAAACAGCTCATCAAGGGCAAAGGGAAGGGAACTTCTTCGAAGCCCCTGCGACAGACGAAGCTTACCATAGCTTCTCCTGCCGTGGCTCCTCCGACTCCAGCCCCTCAACCTTCTGCAACGCCGGTGGTCTCTCCGGATGCCGCAGAAGATCCGGCTCCTTCATCGGAGCCCGTGATCCTTGAATCACAAACTTACGTCACCATGGGTGAGTCAGATTTAGATAAGGGTGAACCCTCTTTGGGTAATGATCCCTCGGCAGAAACCTTTGCCGAAAACCTTATCAGCAATCCAGGACTTGCCAAGTTTGGCCTGTCCCCGAAATCTGCTGAAGAGATCCAGCGGCTGGCCAGGCAATGCCTGGAGAAAAGAAACTTATCTGCCGAAGAAGAAGCACAAGAGGCAGAGGACATCAAGCACTCTGACCTTCTTGAACAAGTGCGTCTTCGCGACGAGAGGATACGGACCGGTGAGCTTCCAACAGCTCCAGTGGTCCCTCTGACTCTTGCCGAGAAGGTTGCAGTTGAAGTGAACGCGAGTTTGGACAAACTTACTCGCGAACAATATGTAAGTCGGAATTCTAACTCCTGTTTTTCCTTTATTTCATATCATATCCTCTAGCCCCCAAGCATGAAGTAGGATAAATAATCCGAGTTTATGCTTCCTTAGGATGCCAAAGAACGAACTAGTGTAGCCCCCAAGGCTCGTGCTGATATTAGCAAAAATATTAGCCCAAGTCTTTAGTAGCTTTGTGACTTTGGGTATTTTGACTTACAGAAAGTATGTTCCTATAACCAGGATTTATTGAAGAATGTCTGTGATAAGCGGAGAGAGATCAAGGCTCTCCAACTTAAAAATGGTGAACTTAAGGTCTCCAAGGATGAGGCCGAAGGTAAACATTTCGAGACTCAAACCTTGTCTTTCATGTTTTCATAGTCGAACTTTTCTGAACTGTTGTTCTTTTTGACTTACAATGCTGGTAAAACAATCCTGCGCCATGATTGAAGAGGCCGAGAACCTCAAAACTTTGGTGGTGGAGAACAAGGAGCTTCGCCAAGAGCTGGATCAGCTCAAGGCGGATCATGAAAGAAGCATCACTCAAATCCTTGAATCCTCCTCCATGGCTACTGATGAGCGTGATCGCAAGATCGCTGCTCAAGATCAAAAAATCTCAGACCTCAATAATGAGCTTAGCAGAGAGAGGGACCTTTCCGAGGCGCTCCGGGCTAAACTCCAGAGTCTTTGGGAAGAGAAGACCAAAATTGACGACGTCATTTTCAGTACGTTCCATCTGTCTGACTTTTCCGCTTTCTTCGACTTCTATCAATGTCGGATTTTTCTTAACTTGTTTTGTGTATAGGTCCTCTGAATTTGACGGACTCTTCCTCCACCGAGCCCCACACCCACTGGCTTACCCAAGTCGGCGACCTGCTTCATGACTTCCGCCAATCCCTTGAGGACATCGGCGAAGCTCTCAAGATTCCGGACATGCACAGCATGTCGGATTTTTGGGTGCGGGACAAGGCAAAGGAGATGCCGCAACTTGTTCAGGATTGGAACATGTCCTATGCGCGGACTGTGGCGCAGAACACTCTCACCATGGTCATGAGCCACATGGAAACATGGAAATATGGCAAGTGACCAGAGGGTACTGCAAAGTAGATGAAGATGGCCAGGAGCAGGACCTTCAAGCCATCATGCACTCCTGTGCCGGATATGGGTGTCACGTGGCTGATTTGACCAACTACGAAACCCCTTTGTTCACCCGCGTGGACACTCCGCCTCCGCCTCCAGAAGAATCAGCAGAAGTTTCCGACGATGACCGCACTATCTCGGAACGATACCAAGGCGGTGTATCCAGGGAGCCGGCAGCTCCTTCTTCTCCTCCTGCATCATAAATTGCCAGACAAATTTGTATTATTCTGAAAAATATGATGGGTCTGTAATTATGCAATACTATAATTTTGCTAGTGCTAAGCTTTTGATCTATTCAGCACTTTTGGCTTTAAATATTCGTGTGCCTGAAATGTTTTCATAAGCACTTGTATATTTCCGTCTATACTTATCGTTTATCTGGCTTTCCGCCTCGTCCCTTTCGTGAGCCGGCTAAACCCTCTGCCAGAAACTTTGCCGACCAACGGAGCTCAATTGCTAAACCAGTTTAAACTCGGAAACAAAGCCGGCTTCCAGTACCAACAATTCACTACTCGGAAACAAAGCCGGCTTCCAGTACCAACAATTCACTACTCGGAAAATGCCCGCATCCAGCAATCAGACAAATAATCAAAGTAAAGACTAGAAACTTTAGAGTTATACCCGAGGGTAGAAGTTTTAGAATTGGAAATCTAAACCAGAACGAACATGAGCATAAAGTACTTTCAAGCATTCTAGGACTTTCGACTATGACATGATCATTCGGATATAAGATGGTAAAAACTTCTCAAAAAAAATTGAGGCAACCAAAACTTTTATTTCTCACAGAACATGTACATATATATGATTACAAAGAAGGATAAACTAAGAATGAAATGGACGTAGCTGAGCAATATTCCACGGTCTGTCTAACTCATCCGGATTTGTACTGCCTCCAGCTCTCTTTCTCTTCTTAGTAGCAGGTATTTCTTTGACTGGCCTCATGTCAGTTAAGTAATATGAACCATTGTGCAATACTCGACTAACTGAAAAGGGCCCTTCCCATACTGGGGAAAGTTTGTGCTTTCTTTGTTGCACAAGCCGGAGAACCAAATCGCCTTTATTGAAAGATCTGTTTCTGACTCTCTGGCTATGATACTTGCATAACTTCTGCTGATAGGCTGTTGATCTCGTTTTAGCACCGACGTGAACTTCTTCGACTAAGTCGAGATCATTTTGTCGAGAAATCTCGGCATCCTCTTCGATATACGCGGCCACTCTAGGAGAAGTGTGAATCAAATCACTAGGAAGAACTGCTTCTGCCCCATAGACCAAGAAGAAAGGTGTGTATCCAGTTGACCTGTTCGGAGTTGTTTGTAAGCTCCATATTACAGAGGGTAATTCCTCCGCCCAAGCCCCCGCAGCACGTCGTAGTGGTGCTTCGAGTCTCGGTTTTAGGCCTTGTAGGATTAAACCATTTGCTCTTTCAACTTGTCCATTAGCATGTGGATGTGCGACTAACGCAATGTCAAGCCGGATATTTTTCTCATTGCAGAATTCGGCCAATTCTCCCATAGAGAAATTACTCCCGTTGTCCATGATAATGCTATGCGGATAACCATACCGGATTATAACATCCTCGACAAATCTTTTGGATGTTGCTCCATCACAACTAGTGACAAGTTTAGCCTCAATCCATTTGGTGAATTTATCGACCATCACTAAGAGATGAGTAAATCCACTTGGAGCTCGTTTAAATGGTCCTACCATATCAAGCCCCCAGGCCGCAAAGGGCCATGTTATAGGTATTGTTCGCAACTGATCAGCCGGAACATGAGCTTGTTTAGCGTACTTTTGGCAGCCTTTGCACGTCTTGACTAATCGTTTGGCATCTGCCTGAGCTGTAAGCCAGAAAAATCCGTGTCTAAAAGCTTTTGCCACTAAAGATTTGGCTGCAGCGTGATGACCACACTCGCCTTCGTGGATTCCCTTAAGATTTCCACTCCTTCTTCTGGAGATAAGCAGCGCTGAAAACCCCCAGAAACACTCCGCTTATAAAGCTCATCTTTAACTATAGTATAGGCTTTTGCTCGTCGGATGATTTGTCGACTCAGCAGCTCATCTTCGGGTAACTTGCCATCTACCAAATAATCGAGGTAGGGTTGAGTCCAGCTGGGAATTACAGCCAGAACTGCTATCAAAGGTGAGTTGGATTTGGTCGGATATTCCTCATATACTCCCTTTATTGAGGGAACTTTGAGGTGCTCTAAAAAAGCGCCATCCGGGACCTCTTTCCGCGCAGAACCTATCCCAGATAGTGCGTCTGCTTCCTCATTTTCTGCTCGAGGGATGTGTTGAACTTCAAACCCTTCGAACGATTTAGATAGATCATCCATGACAGCTTTATATGTGGCCATGTGCTTATTTGCATTACAAATATCCGACACTTGTTGAGCAACAAGATCCGAATCTCCGTAAAACATCAAACGTCGGATGCCAATATCCTTAGCAATTCGGATTCCATGTAGCAGTGCTTCATACTCGGCAATATTATTTGTCGCTGTGAAGTGGATCTGCAACACGTATAGAAGTTTATCTCCTTGGGGTGATTTGAGCACCATGCCAGCCCTCGAGCCCCCTCGAGCCTTAGACCCATCAAAATAGAGGGTCCAATATTCCGACTCAGGGAGGATCATGTTCTCCTTCATCTCTGTCCAATCAGCGACAAAGTCAGCAAGGATCTGGGATTTGATTGCTGTCCGAGGTTTATACTCAATATCAAAAGTTGAAAGCTCTATGCCCCATTTGGCGACGCATCCTGTGGCGTCACTGTTGTTGATTATATCTCTCATGGGAGCTATGCTTACCACGGTAATTGGATGCTCCTAAAAATAGTGTCGTAACTTACGAGATGCTAGAAAAACACCATAGGCCAACTTTTGATAATGCGGATACCGCTGTTTTGACTCTATCAGGACTTCACTGACAAAGTAAGTCGGACGCTGCACCAGGTGCTCCTGATTTTCCTCCGGTCTCTCCACCACCATGATGATACTAATGACCTTATTTGTCGCAGCAAGATAAAGCAACATCGGTTCTTGGGGCTCTGGTGCTGCAAGGATAGGAGCAGATGAGAGTACTTTCTTCAGGTCTTGTAGTGCAACTTCAGCTTCATCAGTCGAAATAAAATCTTTGGTCTTTTTCAGGAGTTTGTATAATGGTGCGGCTCGTTCACCAAGCCGGCTTACAAATCGACTAACTGCAGCAATGCAACTAGTTAGTCTTTGTACGTTCTTCAGGCGAGTTGGCCTGGAAATATTGAGTATAGCCTTGATTTTGTCCCGGTTCACCTCTATGCCTCTTTGAGACACGATGAAACCTAACAATTTTCTGGCTGGTATTCCAAAGAAACATTTTTTCGGGTTAAGCATGATATTGTATTTTCGTAGATTGGTAAATGTTTCCTCCAAGTCAGAAATCAGCGTCTCCTTCTTTTTGGACATCACTGCGATATCATCCACGTATGCATGTACATTACATCCGAGTTGGTCGTGGAGGCAACATTGCATCGTGCGCTGGTACGTAGCTCCTGCGTTCTTCAGCCCAAAGGGCATCGTAACAAAACAGAAGGTTCCAAAGGGGGTTATGAATGAAGTTTTGACTTTGTCAGATTCCTTCATCCGGATTTGGTGATAGCCGGAATATACGTCGAGAAAACAGAGGAGTTTCGAGCCTGCCGTAGAATCGATAACTTGATCAATTCTAGGCAAAGCAAACGGATCTTTTGGACAAGCCTTGTTCAAGGCAGTATAATTGACACACATCCTTAAATCAGTGGTGTCCTTTTTAGGGACCATTACAGGATTGGCCGACCACTCAGTGTGGATGACCTCTTCTATGAATCCGGCTAACTCGAGTCGTGCTAGTTCCTTAGCTATTGCCATACGCTTTTCATCGCCAAAACATCGTAAGGACTGTTGACGGGTTTAGCGTTCGGGTTTACATTTAAAGAGTGCTCGGCAAGTTACCTAGGTACTCCGGTCATGTTAGATGGCTGCCATGGAAGATATCTTGATTTGCTTAGAGAAACTTGACGAGCGCGCTTTCCTATGCGCTACCTAGGCCTACGCCTATCTGGGTCACCTTGGAGGGGTCATCATCCTTCAACGCCGTCTTCTTCGTCTCTTCTGATGCCTTGAACTCCGGATTTGGATTTGTCACCTCCTTCTTTGTTGCGGGCATCTCGGACAGATCTATGTTCTTCTTGATTTCCTGGTACTCCTGGGCGTGCAGCACAACTTTGGCAAAGGCGGCATTTCCATCCTCGCACTCTTGCGCTTTCTTCGGGTCTCCCTTGATGGTGATCACGCCGTTGGGACCTGGAATTTTCATCATATTGTAAATGTAACACGTACGAGCCATAAAAGCCCAGTAAGCCGGACGCCCGAATATAGCGTGGTATGCGCTCTTGAACGGGACCACTTCGAAGGAAAGTGCCTATGTCCGATAGTTCTTTGGAGTTCCAAAGGTAACATCCAAAGTGATCTCTCCCAGGGAATTGGCTTGTCTTCCTGGGACAACTCCGTGAAAGATCACAGAGCTATGGTTCAGCTGTGTTTCCGAGATCTTCATCCGGCGTAGCGTTTCGACATAGAGAATATTGATACTGCTACCACCGTCCATGAGGGTCTTGGAGAAACCATAACCGTCAATAAGTGGATTGACGATTAAGGCGTATTTTCCTCGCCTGTGCAACTTAGGTAGATGATCAGCGTGGTCAAATGTGATTGCCACTTCCGATCAGTCCAGGTACTGGGGGACAGCCGGAACTATTGCATTGAGCTCATGTAGAACTGCTTTTTTGACCTTTGTTGGTTGAGATCCGAGGAAAATGACATAAGTGTCCTTTTTGGTGGGAAAATTTTTCTTCCCTTCCGGCTTGGGATTTGAAGCATCAGCTTCCTCCATGTCGGAATCTTCCTTGGTCTCTTTTTCCTTTTCGGGATTCTTCTTTCCCTTCTTCCGCTTAGCTTTGTAGCCCGCGGTGTCATCTCTTTTAATGTCGTCATTGAAACGACATTCGGCGTTGGTGTGGGACGAGCCCCCATTGGCGTATAAGTGATGCACACATGGGTTATTGGCAATGTCGGCCCAAGAGTAGGTTTTGACTGGTTATTGTTCTCCTCTACCTTGGACTCTTGAAGTTCCACGCCCACTCCCGGGCCTCCACCGCGTCCTCCTCGTCCCCCAGACCCGAAAGTAGCAGTGACCACTGCCGTTTCCGCGTTGGGTTTTTCTTCCGAGGTATTTTTACGCTTCTGAGCTTGTTGCTTTGGTTGTTTTGCTGACTGTGGCACAGCTAGGGCATTGAGTAATCCCTCTGCACCATCGTCGGCATCTGCATACTTGCTCACTGTTTCTATCATCTCTCCCAGGTCAGTGACATTGTCACACTTCAAGCGATGGCGCAGTAGACCAATTGGGAGACCTGCAATGAAAGCTTCAATCGCAGTTTGATTGTTTACCCTTTCATAGGAGTTCTTGGTGTCGATCCATCATCCGAGGTAATCCTGGCAAGTTTCTCCGGCCTTCTGGGTGCAACGCTGTAGGTCTCCGACCGTACAGGGCCTCCGATATGTGCCTTTGAAATTCCAAAAGAACGCACTTTGCATGTCATACCAGTTGTGGATGGTGTTCTCCGGAAGTTCATTAAGCCATGATCGTGCCGTCTTCCGCAACATAAGTGGGAGATATCGGGTTGCGACCAGGCTGTTTCCGCCTTTGGCGATGCAGCAAGTTTGGAAAAAATCCTGTAACGAGGTATTAGGCCGAGCAATGCCGTCGTAGGCTTGGATATGTCTTGAGATAGCTAATCCTTCCGGGAATTTTGTAGCTCTGATGCGTGGTCCGAAGCACTTTGGGCCCACGTAGATATCATCGTTTTCGTAGCGCCGCGCCTCTATGTTGGAATTGATCCTGTGCCTTGCGTCGTTCGGGGATAGAGATCGTCCCGAATGTCGGCTGTGGCTGCGGTGCCTTGGAGCCGGACTTCGGCTTCTGCCACCACCTCCTCTGCCACGTCGTCCTCCTTGTCCCCCTTGAGAGCCGTTGTGATGACTACTTGGTGGAGATGGTGGGGCAGTTGGATTGTTTCCAGCTGATCGCCGACCTCCGTCCGGAGCGTCATTGTTCTGGTTCCGGGGAGGGTCTTCACTATGATGAGCCCCATGCCGACTTGTACCAGCATGGTTTCCGTCGTTCCTTCGTCCGTTGTTCCCACTACGGTGAGGCTCGGCCGGACGGCTTGCATGTCTAGGAGGTGGCATTTTTTGACGATCCTCCTCCCGACGTTTCTCTTTATCTTCTACGCTTTGATCGTTTGACTCACGTCGGGGAGGATTCCTCGGATACAGTGCAGTAATGGCATCTTGCTCCGCCGCTGGAACGACGTTGCTCCAGTCACGTGCGGTTCTGTGATGCTGTCCTGATGATCCTATCTGGAGTAGTTATCTTCCCGTCGGTCGGAACGGTGATGCTGTTCCGGAACGCGCTAGGGCCTTATATCATTCCAGGCTGAGTCCGTGTGACATTGGTCGGATTTCGAGACCAGTTTTCCACTTCCGGATTTCGCAGCCATCTGTTGCTCTAGACCCTTGGTGAGTAGCTTGATGCCTAATCGAACCTGTTCTAGGCCTGGGTTATTTGACAGAATATCTCGAGCTGCGACAGTGTTCTGTACCGGTGTTGGGTACACCAGGTCTCCTTTGCTGTCGAGCCGAGGCTTCCCTGGATCTCCTTCAAAGAGTACCCTGTTTACCTCCAGAAATTTACCATCACCTGTGTAACGTTTCTGGGTCTTCTGATGCAACCGAGACATGTAATCTTTAGTTTCCATGTGTTTCTTTTCTCCCTCGATGTTTTTAGCTTCATCCAGGAGTTGTTGACGACACGCTTCTAGGGCCTGGGCCCTTTCGTCTAGTTCTTCAGCAGTGAGTTCTATAGCTGTAGGGATAGGTGTGGTTAATGCAGCATCGATGAGTTTACGCACACCTTCAGTGATCACGTGTCCATCCACCGATTCTTCTTTTTTCGGCTCTTCTGGGATAAGTGCTCCATCCGAGTCTTCCTCTTATTCCTCGGCAATCACCTCCTCTATCAGAGGGTCTTTTGTTGGGGTCTTGTTCTTCTTGTTCTTCTTCTTTGCCTTCTTGGCAGCACCGGTAGCAAAGATGGCTTTGGGTCCGTTTCCCGGAGTCAAGCTCTGATCGGTACTTTCGGACATCTGGACCTCGGGATTATCTCCGACGTCCATGTCATCCTGCTCTTTGGGAGAGTGTTCCCCGGATCCTTCATCCATGGCTTCTTCTTCTGCAGCTTTGGAGTTGTAGTCCTCTTCATATTCCGCAGAAAACTTTCGGAAGTCTGCTGACGTCATCGATTCATCCGAGGATGCGGGTACGTTGGCGTTTGTTCCAATTGCCTCCAGCACAGAGTCGGTGTTTTCTCCAGCATCGGCAGAGCCGGATCCGGGTCCCACATACCCGGCGAAGTGCGACGCGTGCTTCCTGAGGTACCTGCGGCTCTCGCGCTCAGCGATGTCGAAACTTTTGATGGTCTCGAGAATTGCATCCACGCTTGCATCTTGCATTATCATACGTCGCAGTGTGTACCTTAGGAAAGGTCTGTCTGTCCCGGCGTCATCAAAGCCGGAATTAGTGTCGTTGATATGCTCCTCCTGGATTTCGACTTCCGCGGGTGGGTCGATCTGGGATACGGTCTCTCCGAGGAGATCCGCTCCAGATTCGGCTTTAGCCGCTAGGTCTTTCTCAGGCTCGGATTTCTCCACTATCTCCGCAGCTGGTGTGGGCTGGGTGGGATTAGGGTTTTCTGAGATTTGGAACTCTGCCGCCTCCGCGGACAAAGGGGACCCAGAAGATTCTTCTGCCTCTATCATCACCGCTGGGGTGGGTGGGGCGGTTTCAGCGAAACCGATGTAGACATCGATCTCACCAAAAGACATGATTGTGTAGGCAGTCACGGCCTCCCTAGCCAGGATCCACGTCTCGTCGAGAACGATGAGAGGGACATCGCTGGCGTAGAGGATGCGACCGACAGCGATGGTCTCGCCGATTCCGATTCTTGCAAATTCCGCTCGGAATGCAGATTTGAAGCTCACTTGCCCCACGGTGGGTGCCAACTGTCGTCGGATTGAGGACAAGTATGCCATGAGGGGGTCCTGGAGGCGTGCGGAAGAGAGGGGTGTGAGACATACGGTGTTCTGGGACGGTGAGCACACAAGTTTATCCAGGTTCGAATCCGCCGGCTTTGGACAGACCCTACTCCTGCTAGCAATACAGTAATATGGCAGAGCCGGAATATGGGTTACAAGGGTTTCGCCTGTGCGAGTTGAGATTGTAGACTATTGAGGTGTTGTCCTAAAGGCTCTTCCTATGATGGCTTATATAGATATCTGACCTAGGGTTTACAGTAGAGATCTATCCGGCTACGACTAAGAGTCGGTCACAGAGTACATCTTGAACTACATGTAACACTATGGGCCTAAGTCGGTAAGTCTTCTGGGCCTTCCTGTAGCCGGATTAGACTCCGTCTTTCTCCCTGACTGGGCCGCCCGTGAAGCAAAGCTCTAACCCGAAGTGGGCCACTCTGGTCAGTGAGGAACTGTGAGGATACCCGGAAAGTATATCCCCAACATGTACTGTTGCTGTTGTCTTGACAACACGCTCCATACATTTTGGTGACTAAGCTGCCTAGCTGTGTGGTCTGGTCGTGTGGCCTGGTTGTGGATCAGTTCAAGTGAAAGTATCTTCACATGTTACCCTTTTACTAGCTACTTCCCTGGTCAAACTTGTTCCTCTTTTATTACTCAATGATGTAATTTGAACGGTGCATTTCACTGTTCCTCACTGAGAGTAAAACTAACTAATTAATCCTTATTTTCCTTTTAGTTGTTTTATCTTATTTGCATGAACAAGATCTGGATATACAAGATTTAGTATAGGAGTAGATAGGTAGTATAGGTTTTATTTGTAACCTTCTTTTTATTCTTTTTATAAAGAATCTTGTAAAGATGTTATTATAAGTTAGTAAAGTTTTATTTCTATTCTCCGTAATATTCTATTTTTCGTGTATTTATCACCATTTTTAATATTATTATGGAATCAGGAAATAAGAATTCATTTCTTATTTAATTTTCCTTGTCTTAAATCCTTATTGTTGTTTAATATATCTATAATTTAATCAAACAAAGTTAATAAGGTATTTTGGAAAACAATTCAATATTACTAACTTCTAATTTTCAAATACTTTCAAATTAATTTAAATTTCAAATTTGAATTCAAAATAACTTCCCCAAAAACTCAAAAATTCCCGAAGGTCATGTCAACATTCATAGCAGTCACTAACAAGAGCTAAACTTACCTCTAGTTAGTGAAAGAAACTCTGATCCCTTCAGGTTTTTGTTTGGCGAAAAATTTATCCTGATTTTTTACGGATGCATGCATGCACAAACTCAGATTCCTATTTCCCCTTCATTGGATCCTAATGCTGGGGTGTTACACAAATTATAAGTAGAGACATTCATCATTTTGGGACTGTCTATCACCAGGGTAGAGATAAGATGCGCATCACCGTGAGAGTAAAAGGCTCGGAAGCACAACCCGCTTTGCTACTTTTCTTCTCATGTTCTTGTGTATCGTTGTGGCCATAAGCCCGTAGCACGGCCCTCGAGGAGTCACGAACGTTTAATTGAACCGGTGAAGTTAAAACCTAAAATGAACATTCATGCTTTAGCCAATTTACATACTTTCCCTCAAAAGCCAGTTTGCCAGCTGCAACCAAAGGGAAAATAGAGAGAATACCTTTTCGCTACAATTGTTTTAAATTTTAAAAATCTCATGCATGATTTTTTTAGCAAAGTACAAATTTAAATTAACCTTATGACTATTTTTTTTCTCTAACATGTGGCAAATTGTAAGCTTCCTTCGTTATGATTATAGTTGGGATTTTCTCTCTAGCTAGTTGATATGTCGCGTACTCATGTGTGTGTTATCAAATATATATAATATTATAGACAATTATCTACATTAATTATAGACAAGCAGCCCTAGATCTCCTCAAAATAAAAGTGTAACCACAAGAACAAAATTAATACTCCCAAAGAAATCAATTCGAAAGTGGATATCCAATATAGTCACGAGAAAAATAAAATGATACAACATTACCATATCTTTTACTGCCTATGTTCAAAAATATAAACATTTTTTGTAGCCTACCAAAATGTCTTATATTTTGGAACATATATTAGTAAAATATGGTAACAAAATACTATACAAGCTTCTAAACAAACTACTTCGTCTATTATATTTATAAGATATATATCATCTAGAAAATTCAAACTTCATAGTTCACCAATTGTTACTCAAATTATATGCATTTTTGGAATCCAAAGTTGTAGCAACTTAAAATTTATTGGATATGGTATTGATCTTTAGTAGTTGACAATATATCATTAAAAAATGTCAAAAATTTTAATTGACGACATTCCTAGATTAAAATAGAACCTACGAACTATATCCTAGTATATTTTTTGCTTGAAAATTTTATGCTATATTAAAGTGATGCATCAGGGTCAACTTTTCTCTAGATCCGCCCCAGATACCAAGGAAGTTGATATGCATTATTGTCGCTTGTTATGAGGTTCTGTGAATCTGTGAGGCTATGTGACCAGTGAACAGATAAGTCAATACGATCTATTAATCCTATATATGTTGAGTATGTGTCAAATATTATGTACAAATTGAATTAGCTTTAAACTTGTGTTTTAGTGTAGGTAGGATGTTTCTTTGAAAACATCACACTTTATCACGATATAACTGGGGAAAATCGCCCACCACAACTTCAACCACTATGGTTGATATATTATCATCCCATGTTACAGCCTCATTTATATTACTCCCTCCGTTCCAAAATAAGTGACGTGAGTTTACTTAGATTCAGATATATCTAGACACGTTTTAGTATATAGATACATGTGAATTTAGACAAAACCAAATCACTTATTTTAGGACGAAAGAAGTACAAGATTTCCCTATTAAAGCTAAGGCATGGGAAACTCTGGTTGCATCTCGTCTGCACGCTCGCACTTCACTCCTAGAAAACCATAATGAGTGTAATCTGATCTTCAAATCATCAATTAAAGCTGCTAGCTAGGAAAAATCTGGACCTCACCGGTTCATTTGCTATAGCCAGGAGTTCAGAGTCAGTTTCAAATACTGCTCGTAGAGCACAATATTCAGAGCAACCTCAACAGCTTGCTCCAATGCATAAAACTCAGCAGTGAACGCGCCACGAATACCCTCTGCCTTTCCTGCCCATGCAATGCAATAACCAGATCTCCATGATTGTCTCGGATAATAACGCCCCCAGGATGCATGATTTTCACCCGGCGTATATGCAGCATCACAATTTAGCTTCAGAGAACCCTCTATCGGCGGGCACCAAACAGTTACCAAACAGTTCCAGATATTCATCAGTTTGACTTAAACAACACCCGATAAGAGCAACCCTGATGACCCCCTTTAATTTATAGGACTTTTGGCCTGAGAAAACGGTGGACTTAAATTAAGTCCTCTAAACGGTGGCCGCCTGATTCGACAGAGGACTAAAAAAATTTAGCATCATTTTCGAAAGATCTCAGACATACGAAGTTTAAACATGCATAAATAATATCAAAAAAATCACATCAATCAAGTTTGATCCAAAAGAACAACATAGCATGTTTATATTGTTGAGGCCACCACCATCTCGGCCACCACCAGCTCGGCCACCGCCATCTTGGCCATCTCTAACACCATCTCGGCCACCCCCGGCGCCACCACCACCACCACTCTCTCAGACCAAGATCTTCTCACGGGCGATCTCCCAATACGCCCTCGCTTTTTCATCCAATATGGTTGGATTCATGAACATGATGGCATGGTCGGCATCCTCCCTATCCTTGGCCAATTTCTCCGCCTCAAGTGCAAGCTTTGCTCTTCTATCTTCTCCTCCTTCGACATTCTTTCTTCTTCAAGTGCAATCCTTCTTTCCTCCACCGCCAACTTGGACCGCCACTTCTCTTCCTCTAGAACTTTGAGCTCCTTCCACCTAGCCTCTTTGTCCTCTTTGCGTTCGGCTGCCAATGCCTTCTTGTTCTCGACAAGGGCATTGAAATCTTCCTTGTAGGCGTCGGAACCTCCCCTCTTCTTCCTCTCCTTTGCAATCTTCACACCATCCGAACTTTTGTTGATCTCATCTTTGTTCTCATCATCGTCGACATCAATGGCCGAATGTATCCTTGCCCTCTTCGGTGTGGTCTCATAGTTTCTTCAGACCCACTTCTCATTCCCTCTAGCTCCTTGTAGCAATGAAACAAACTAAAGGCTTTGTGGCCACCTCTCTTGTTGTGGAGCTTGTACATGTATTGGTGATACTTGCCATGTTGGGTGACCGGCACTCCACTCGGTGGTGCATTGGCCACCGACTCTACGGCGCCGGCCCATCGGTTGCATTGCTCAAGAATGGTTCCCCAACTATGACTAATAGAGCCTTGGGTGCGGTATGATGGAGTCTTCACCGACTTGTGGCTTCGATTCTTTCCCGAAACCTCTCCTTGCATTGATCAGTATCGACCGTTGCATCAAGCGACACATTCAACCAAGCATGGCACAATGCAATATCTCCGTCTTTGCTATAGCTGGAGGACCTCTTGCCTCTAGGCTTTACTTTGGCATTGCCTCTTCCTCTTGACAGATCCAACTCGGTCGCCACTTCCTCTTCATTCCCCTCTTCTTCTTCGACGCCTTCATCTTGGGTCTCATCGTAATCAACATCAATTTGGGTCTCCTCCATGCCTTCGTACGAATCTCCATCACCGAGGTGGAGTTCGTCGATCCCAACATGGTGAGAACTATCCATGCGACAAGAAAATCAGCCACCCCAAGCTCGGTAAGAGTCGGCTGAGGCGTGGTCATTTCGTTGATCACCTCGTGAGCGGCCCTTTGGGGGCGAGCTACGACGGCTGCCCTCGCAGAGGAACAAGACGTGGGCGATGAGGACGCCGACGACGACTTTGCCTTGCATGTATAAGTCAAACCCATCGCCGCCGCGACCTTCCTCTTCTTCTCCTCCGCCGCTTGTGACAGTGCTTGCATCGCCGCCGTCGGACTCCAGGGACGCGGGCCACTCAGCATCGGCACAAGGGGTGGCTTGCCCGCCGTTGACGCCTTCTCGGTGGCCTTGGTAGCCGTTCCCGCTGGCCGCACCACGACGGTGTTTCCCAACTGCTTCATCGGCATCGGATGTGTCGCCGGGGTCGAATCCGGTGTGGTTTCGCCAGCGGAAAGCTCCGGTAGGCATGCGGGATGGAACTCCGATGCCATTTCGGCCAGGGGGAGGGGAGAACTGTGGCGCCGATGATGACTGGCAGCGGAATTGGGTAGGAGGGTCGGGTTCTCGGCGGGAAGGAGAGTTTTAGTCATCGAGGTTGGCGCTGAGGAAATATGAGAGCCTCGGGGGATTTTTTGGGGGCCAGACTAGAAGTTTTCTCCACTAACGGCTGGAAGGGGATTGGCTCGGTGCGTCCCCGGCCGTTAGCGGCGGAAAGAAAGTCCTCTAACCAATTAAAGGGGATCGGTTAGAGTTGCTCTAAGTTCTTCAGAAGTGATAGGCAATTCGCTCTCCCGTATTTTGTTTCCATTATTCCATCAGTACCACCATAAAATGAGAATCCGTAGACGATCTCGTTCCGACATCTCCCACAAAACGTCAAGGCCCCGTTTGGCATCAAAGTATTTTTAAAGTATTGAGGAAATACTTTGGTTTCTGAAAAAACTGAAGTATTAATTACTTTGAGGTGTTTGGATTCCACAAATAATGCGATTTCAAAACTAAAGTATTCTCCAAAACTATGGTTTTTTGAAGTATTTGAGAAAGAGGTCTGACCCTCTTTTTTCTAAAACTGAGAAAAGAGAAAAACCGAAGTATTGTTTTGCTGTACTAAAATACTATGTTATTGACATACTTCAGTTTTAGAAAAACTTTGTTGCTAACCACTCCCTCCTCTCCTCTCCCCTCCCTTCCCCTTGAGAGTCCGCCGCCACCGCCACTGCCTGGACCGCCCCTGTGTCCTCTCCGCCAGACTAGCCGGCTAGAGATGGACAAAGGGGGACGCCGAATCAAGGCTTAGTTGTAGGAGTAGTAGGGTCTCGTGGCGGTCTGCCGTGGTTTGGCGTTATGCCAAGAGGGTGGGACGGGATCTCTGGCCCGAGATCTGGTCCTCGTTGGTGCTGCTGCTGCTGCTGGTCGTGGCTCTCCGGTAGTCGGAGCCGAAAGTGATGAGCGGCGGAGACGCCAGTAGCCCCGTCAATAAAGGGCACCATGGGAGCCCTTCTTCCTTGTAGATCTCGGTTGCTGTTTTTCCTCTCCTGGCTGGCCGCGGTGGTGAGGAGGAGGGGGGAAATGGTTTTGCGCTTGCTGATGTTCGTCCTTCCCCGGACGGCTGTGGTGGCAAGGGGGCAAGGCGGTGCATGGTGGCGCGGCGGACTCTGCTCTGGAGGAAGAGTGCTGTACTGGTGGCTTCTGCTTCCTTGTCGATGGATGCTTCTCCGTCTCTTCTCTGGCCGACCACGGTGGCGGGGAGAGGATGCGTGAGTTGGTGGCTGCTATGGAGGAAGTGGATGCCAGTTGAAGCTGCTCCCAAGAGTTCTTCATCGCAGTGGCCCCTTAGCAGCGGTGCTGCTGGGCCTCTGCCTGTTCTGGCCGAAGGGCGGACGAAGGGTTCAACCTCCATTGGAGGCCCTATCTCGAAGCATAGCGCTAGAGCTCGACAGCTCGTCAATGGCAAGTGGTTCATCCCCACGGTTGGCAAGATGGCTGGCAGCTGCGCTTCCGCTCCAGACTGGAAGGCGTCACGGGCAAGAGACCCTGTCGACCTCGTCGGTTTCTTCGGCTTGAGGTGCTAAGGGACTTGATTGTAATTGGACTTTTAGTTCTGAGGTGCTTTGTGTAATTTTGAGGCCCCTCTTTCTATTTTCTAGCTTGGCTAGGTTGTTAATAGTGAGGGGCCTCTCCAATCTTGTACCTGCCACGTGTTGATATTGTAGCTTCCTGGGTCTTCTAGACCCTTTTATTGTTAAAAAAAAACAAAGTTTGTTCTACTGTATCCAGGCGTCAAATATCTTTCACTGCTTTGCATTTGATGAAACCATGCGCTCCATCTTCCTCCACACACCCACAAAAAAGGCATTTATAGTCATCTAGCTTAAAACCTCTCCTCCTCAAATTTGTTCTCAGAGCTAGCGAGTTATGCGCGATACGCCAAGTAAAAATCTTGATTTTGTCAGGACATGGAAGTGACCATATTCGTTTGCAAAAGTCATTACCGCATCTGTTCAACATTCTGGGATTTGCTGAACTTGTCCCTGCATCTTGCCCACGTCTTTGCTTCTCCAACTCCACGTAAAGCTTATATGCCTATTTAACTGAGTGTTGGCCTTTATCATCGAAATGAATTATACTATAGCTTAAGCCTAAGCAAAAGCGAGCCATCTGAGGCCATCTATCCGTGTGTGCGTTTCTGGACGTCTGATTTTCACTCTGAGTCATCTCAACCGTATAGTTTCAGGTGTTGACCGAAATCTTACGAGATGGTCCATCCCGTCCCCGCCCCCACCCCCACTCTATCTCGATCCTATTTCCCTCCACCCGACCTCGCCCATCCTAGCCCCTACTCCGTCTCCCCTAGCAACCTGCACCACCGCCTCCGCTCCCGAGTTCTCCCTCTCACCTCCGTTCCTTCCGCCCCTCCACTTACGAGGCCACCGCCTCCCGTCCAGTTCCCGTATCCAGCGTCGGCCGCCTCTGCTTTCCCCCATCGAACCTGCCCAGTACCGATTCAACGTCGCCCCCGACCTTGCGCACCCATCCACCTCCAAGCTTTGCCGGTGGTGAGGAAGATAAGTAGGAGGTGAGCTGGTGGGAGGGTGGGAGTCAGAGAGAGGGAGCAGCGCGGGTAGAGACGCTCCTATGTGGAACTACACAGAGATGTCACATCATCCTCACAGTTTTGACTGGAAAAATCAGGTACGGATGATGGAAACCGAATTGAAAATGAGAAGGCCCCCTCTGCTCTCGATCTCTCCTTCTCACCTCTGATCCGTTCCCTTCGCCCCATCCACTTACTAGGCCACTGCCACCCGTCCAGCTCCCGCATCTAGCGTCGGCCGCCTCTACTTCCTCACCTCAAACCTGTCCAGTATATATTCAACATCTCCCTGAACCTCGCGCACCCGTCTGACGCCACGCTTTGCTGGTGGTGAGGAAGATTAGGAGGGGGTGAGCGCGTGGGATAGTGGGGGTGAGAGAGAGGGGGCGGCATGGGTAGAGACGCTCCTATGCAGGAGTACGCAAAGATGTCGCATCATCCTCACCGTTTTGATTGGAAAAATCAGGGACGGATGACCGAAAAAAGGAAATGAAAAGGCGAAGGCTCGCGAGGCATGCGATGACGTGGCGCAAAGCGATTGGCCAGAATCCAGAATCTACAATAACTGAACGGAAGAATCGCTGAACAAAAAAGCATGAAGCGCTAATAGGCGAGAAATGGTCGCGGCTTGCAAGAAACGGTCGCGTTTCATGTCACTTCAACAATTAAAATGTATGTATTCCTGAAACAAAGCAGGACAATCTGATTTTGGCCCCTCTCAGTCTCTGTAACTAAAATTTTCTTTTGAATATATTATCATATCTCGAGAATACATGAGATGCTTGTGTAAATTGATGCATGTTCTACGTTATTCTACAATTTCTACACGAGTTAACAAAAATTTCAGTGCCCTTGACTTGGAGCACGCTCTATGATTAATGAACAAGCGGGTTCCATCGACTAAGTGGGTCCAAAATAAATATCATAACTTCTATTTTTTATTTTGATATACAGAAATTATCAAACATGATTACATATTAGATCTTGCTTTTATGTAAAGATTCGTGGCAACTTCCAGCCATATCTTATTTTTAAAATTTTATTGAACCAGTAAATAATTTAAATATATCAAGTATAACTCTTGCATAGAATTAGTATATATGTAATCTGGTTATCTATATTGACTAAACTAATTATTTAATAATCCAGCCACTTATAAGCGTTAAATACAAAGTTGTGCCTTCCCTTAGAGCTCTGCAATCCAAATAGTTATAAGTGTTGATTTTGAGACAGTCGAACAAGGTTACCATGTGATTTTCATAAGTTAGCTTGTTTTGACATCATTAGTTTTTTACCTTGATCATGTAACATGGCAGTTTCTTGTGGTACTGAACTTTATTTATTGCTCGATGTATTTTTGTTTAAAGTTTGCTCGATGTATATTTTTGTTACTTGAAAAAAATGGGTACTTATATGTTTCTTATGAGCTTCAATATGAAATAAGGATCCGCTTCTTGTGTCTAAGGTTAGATCTATCAGGTTTGGACATGTCTAACACATAAATGACACATTTGTCTACTGATTAAAACACTCAATCCTGTACATGCTCATATATTTAATTTATAATAACATAAACAAAGCAAAATGTATTACCAATGGTGAATACAACACACCTATCACGCTCCGATAAATAGACTATAGGAGGCGCGTTGAAGCGCGCATGTCCACCTAGTATGATGAAATCCTCTACCGCATCGCGTAGTGGAATTTGAAGGATAATTCTGGCTTCCACTTCGCAGAAGTTCTCTAGAACCAGCCGATCATCCCACTTCCCATCGATCGGACTAATGAGGTCCGAGACTTTATCAAGTAGATTATCACTGTTGGAATTTGGTGAGTTTTGGGTTGTTGGCCCATTAGACAAATTCTGAAATTCTCTTTGGCCCATTTGTACATGACAGCATATGGCTGTGCTAAAGTTTAGTCTCATATTGCCAGTTGAGTGAGAGTTACACCTGCTTATAGACTAGGCTGTTCCACCACTCACTAAGGTGTGAGAAGAAGAGCAACTCTCGCGCACTCCTCCTCCAATGCTGCCTGATGGCCCAAAATATCGAGCTCGTTGGGGAACCCCAAGTGGAAGGTATGATGAGCACAACAGTAAGTTTTTCCTCAGTTATGAAACCAAGGTTATCAATCTAGTAGGAGCAAGGAAACACCTCCAAGATGTTGCTAGCTGGACTTTGGCAGGGCGCACTACCGGCGCCAACAACAACGTGGAAACCTGCACAACACAACCATAGAACTTTACCCCCAACTTACAGTGAGGTTGTCATTCTCACCGGTTTTGCTGAAAATAAAGGATTAAACGTATTGTGTGGAAGAAAGTAATAGTTTGTAGAAAGTAAACAGAAAGCAGTAAACAATTGTAGATTGATGATAAAAGAAAGGACCGGGGTCCATAGTTCACTAGTGGTGGCTCTCCTTAAGATAGATGACATGTTGGGTGAACAAATTACAGCGGGGCAATTGACAAACATCGAGAAATCAATCATGCATATACTACTCATCTTGACTCCTTTAAGATTTGATTGGGCATTACAACATTATACATAGACCGTAATCCAACTGCATCTATGACTAATAATCCACCTTCAGGTTATCATCCGAACCCCCTCCAGTATTAAGTTGCAAGCAACAGATAATTGCATTACGCATTGCGTGTAAAGTAAACAATACGATTGTTCTATGAACAAAGGATTATTGTTTTCTCCCTAGCAGCAACAACACATCTAGTACCTTAGAGATTTCCGTCACTTCCCTAGATTACTAGAGGCATGAACCCACTATCGAGCATAAATACTAACTCTTGGAGTTGCTAGCATCTACTTGGCCAAGATAGCTACTAACAACGGAAAGCATGCAAGATCACAAATAGCAAAGACATGATAGAATCAATAATCAATCTGAAATAGCATCTCAATATCCATCGGATCCCTGCAAACACAACATGTAGGATTACAAATAGATGATCTTGATCATGAACGGAGCTCACAAGATCTAGACATGGTAGCACAAAGGAGAAGAACTAGCCATCTAGCTACTACATGGACCCGTAGTCCAAGGATGAACTACTCACGCATCACACCGAAGGCTTGCATGGTGATGAAGAAGGCCTCCAGGGTGAATTCTCCCCTCCGACAGGGTGCCGGGAAGAGCTTTAGATCCCTCCCGATCTAGGGATGGATATGACGGCGGCTACAGACTCTTTCGTAGAATTTTGATCGGGTGCTTAGGGTTTCTGTATCAGAGGCATCTTATAAGCGAAAGGGGAGGCCGAGGGGGTGCCCGAGGCGGCCAGACCACCCTCTGGCGCGGGCCAGGCTTGGCCGTGCGGCTAGGTGGTGTGGCGGCCCTGGCCCCTCTCCGTCTCGTATTCTGGCTCTGTGTCCCCCTCGGTGAAAAACTGACTTTGGCTTTTGTCCCGTCCAATTCCGAGAATATTCAGTTTCTGACTTTCCTGGAACCAAAAACAGCAGAAAACAGGCAGCTGGCACTATGCCTCTTTATAATAGGTTAGTCCAAGAAAGTGTATAGAAAGTACTCCAAAGTGTGGACAAAACATAAGAGAGTAGATAAAATCAAGCATGGAACATAAAAAATTATGGATACGTTTGCAACATATCACCTCCCACCTCACCTCGCCACGACACGCGCGTGCGGGTTGCGGGAATCTCCCTGAGCCGAGCTTTATTTTTGCTCGTCAGGAAAATTAATCTTGGATTAATTACGAGTCATTAACGGACACGTTTATTAGTCAGCCGTTTCCAGTCTTTATGGGACGTGGGTTGTTACCGACTCGAACGTGGGTTGAGTCCCACGATCTCTCTAACTTGCACTATATAAGTGTCTACGCTAAACCTAATCGGCACCACTTTCCACACGCATCTCCTTCCAGTCTATTGTGTCGCCGCCTTCATCTTCCCTATCCCGGCTTGTGGCGTGCACCGTAGATCGGAACAGTAAGCCTCCGGAACCCCACCTTCTTATGAACCTGTACGGGTGAGGGGCGATCAGGTTTTTGGGGAGCGCTTCCGTGCGACTACTGACGCCATCATGAACGACTCCTTCCATGACCAGGACTTCTTCCCCGACATCAATAGCCTCTACATCGACGACATGGCCGACGACGCAGCTGCCACTGCTGTGGCTACCACTGCTGCTGCTGCTATACCGTACGTAATCCTGAACTTTCTATTTCAGATTCTGCTAGAGTTCTTTATTCTAGCGTTTGGTATAGATGTGATAGATTTATCTTATTTAGATGTAATCTGTTCATCTACTTTGTTGATCTGCATGATTAGTTTTGGTACTGTCTGTATGATCATGCTTTATCAGTTTATTATTCGAATTAAATCATATGGATTATTGCTTATATTTTCAACAATCCAAAAACCTGATTATAGGCAACTGAATTCCACTGATGTAGCCGCGGCTACTAGGCCTCCTTCGTTCGATGGTATGCATTATAAGAGATGGCATGCGAGATTAATTCTATGGTTTAAAAATCTAAACTGCTATAGCGCCACTCTTGGCAAACCTGAAGGAGATCTTTTTGCTGAGCAGGAAGTGGCCTTTAAGAAAGCCGATACCATGTTTATGGCAGCTCTGTTCAGTATTTTTGGGGACAATATTGTTGACCCATATATGTCATTTGATAATGGCAAAGACGCATGGGATGCGCTCGAGGCCAAGTTTGGGGTCTCGGACGCTGGCACTGAGTTGTATGTCATGGAGCAATTCTATGACTACAAGATGGTTGATGAGCGCTCTGTCGTTGAGCAAGCTCATGAGATACAATCACTTGTCAAAGAACTTGAGCAGTTCAAGTGTACCTTACCGGTCAAGTTTGTGGCTGAGGAATTATTTACAAGCTTCCTCCCATGTGGAGGAACTTTGTTACTTCTCTGAAACATAAGAGACAAGAGTTTTCCATTACGGATCTCATTGGATCTGTTCATGTGGAAGAGAAGGCGAGAGCAAAGAACACACGTGCTCGAGGATTTGAGGGAGCTTCTAGTGCTAATTTGGTACAGAAGAAAAACTTCCAATCCCACAAGTTCAAGAATAAGAACAAATCTGATGGTAAAGGGAAGTTTGATGGCAAGAACAAGGCCACCCACTCAACCAACTTCAAGAGGAAAAATGATAAGAAGAAAGGCTCTTGCTAGGTCTGTGGTGATCCTGATCATTGGGCTCCTAGCTTCCCTAATCGTTTTAACAAGCGGCAACATGGAAACAGCGGCAAGACCGCTAATGTTGTTATTAGCGATACTGAGATGAAGGACGTTGAGTATGGTATTTTACCTACTATTCTTTCGGTATGTCATTCTCCTGAATGGTGTATTGAAACGGGTGCTAATACACATGTATGTTCTGGTATTTCCATGTTCTCTTCTTATCAGGTCGCAAGGACTTCCTCCGTGTTGATGGGAAACGGCTCACGTGCTTCTGTTCATGGTGTTGGTACGGTAAATCTGAAGTTTACTTCAGGGAAGATCGTACAGCTGGAGAATGTGCAGCACGTTCCCTCCATCAGTAATAATCTCGTCAGCGGATCGCTTCTATGTCGAGATGGTTTTAAGTTGGTGTTTGAGTCCAATAAAGTTGTAATTTCTAAGTATATACAATATGTTGGAAAGGGTTATGAGTGTGGAGGTCTGTTCCACTTATCTTTGTCAGACTCATGTACTAAAGTTATTAATCATGTTTGCAATGATAATGAGTCCAATATTTGGCATTCACAACTTTGTCATATTAACTTTGGTTGCATGATGTGGCTAGCCAATATGAGTTTAATTCCGAAATTTACCACTTTCAAAGGTTCTAAGTGCCAAGTTTGTGTGCAAGCAAAGCAACCCCGCAAGTATCATACGGCTGCGGAACCGAGAAACTTAGCACCACTAGAACTTATACATTCAGATCTTTGTGAGATGAATGGCATGTTGACAAGAGGTGGAAAAAGATACTTTATGACTTTGATTGATGACTCCACTAGATACTTCTATGTTTATCTTCTAAAATCTAAAGATGAAGTTTTGAATTACTTCAAAAACTATAAAGCTGAAGCAGAAAACCAACTTGATCTTAAAATCAAGCGGCTAAGGTCGGATCATGGTGGATAGTACTTTTCAAATGAATTTGATATATTCTGTACGGAACATGGTATTATCCATGAGAGGATGTCTCCCTACTCAGCTCAGTCAAATGGGGTGGCCGAAAGAAAGAACCACACTCTAACTAATTTGGTTAACACCATGTTAGATACATCGAGTCTTTCCAAGGAATGGTGAGGGGAGGCGCTAATGACTGTATGTCATGTCCTAAACCGTGTTCCTGTAAAGGATAAAACCATGACTCCATTTGAGTAATGGGAGAAGAAAAGGCTTAAACTCTCGTACTTACGAACTTGGGGATGTTTGGCGAAAGTCAATATTCCAATACCTAAGAAGCGAAAGCTTGGACCAAAAACCGTGGATTGTGTTTTTATGGGATATGCTTTTCATAGCATTTGCTATAGATTTTTGATAGTAAAATCTGAGGTATCCGACATGCATGTTGGTACGATTATGGACTCGAATGATGCAACTTTCTTTGAGGACATCTTTCCCATGAAAGGTATGTCTAGCTCATCAAATTAGGAGACAACTAGTTCATCTAGTCAGGAATTTGTTATAATTCCTGAACCCACTATGTCGATAGAACACTATGATGATCCTGTGGAGGACGACAATGAAGCTCCTAAAAGGAGCAAGAGACAAAGGACTGCAAAGTCATTTGGTGATGATTTCATTATGTACCTTATGGATGATACTCTCACTTCTATTTCAGAAGCCTATGCATCTCGAGATGCTGACTACTGGAAAGAAGCTATCCGTAGTGAGATGGATTCTATCTTAGCTAATGGAACTTGGGAGGTTACTGATCGTCCTTATGGGTGCAAACCTGTAGGATGTAAGTGGGTGTTCAAGAAAAAGCTTAGACCTGATTGTACTATTGAAAAGTACAAGGCACGTCTTGTGGCTAAGGGTTATACCCAGAAAGAAGGTGAAGACTTCTTCGATACCTACTCACCTGTAGCTAGATTGGCCACTATTCGAGTATTACTATCCTTGGCTTCCTCACATGGTCTTCTCGTTCATCAAATGGACGTTAAGACAACTTTTCTAAATGGAGAGCTAGATGAGGAAATTTATATGGAGCAGCCTGATGGATTTGTGGTAGATGGTCAAGAAGGAAAGGTGTGTAAGTTAGTGACGTCTTTATATGGTATTAAGCAAGATCCTAAGAAGTGGCACGAGAAGTTTGAAAAAACTTTAACCGCTGAAGGCTTTGTTGTAAACGAAGCTGATAAGTGTGTGTACTATCGCCATGGTGGGGGCGAGGGAGTTATTATGTGTCTCTATGTCGATGACGTATTGATATTCAGGACCAACCTCACTGTTATTGAGGAAGTCAAAGAGTTCCTATCTCGCTGCTTTGAGAATAAGGACTTGGGAGTGGCTGATGTAATCTTAAACATCAAGCTACTGAAGGATGACAATGGTGGGATTACCTTGCTTTAGTCTCACTATGTGGAAAAGATATTGAGTCGCTTTGGGTATAGCAACTGCAAGTCTTCTCCAATGCCTTACGATCCGAGTGTGCTACTTCGAAAGAATCGAAGGAATGTGATAACCCACAAGTATAGGGGATCATGTTTAGCCTTTTCGATAAGTAAGAGTGTCGAACCCAACGAGGAGATAAAGGTAGGATAAATATTCTCTCAAGTTCTATCAAGCACTGATACAACTCTACGCACACTAAACATTTGCATTATCTAGGAAATAAAACTAGAGCAACAATACGAGTAATAAAGATATCTTTGCATGATAATAAATAACAAGAAAAGCTAGTTGCTGCAGCAATAAAATACACTAAACTAACAGAACCATGAGTGTGGAATAGTGGTGGTAATTGTGGTGTCTTTGTCCAAGTTTAAATAGCGAATAGATCGGGTTCATTGTCTTTGATGCAGTTTTCTATGTGGGAGAGGCTAAATATACATGCGCTTCACTACTTGGAATTACATGTACTATATGATTGGATTGTTAGCAAACATCCGTAAGTACTAATCAATGCATTAAGGTTTCCCCAACCATAGCCTTAAGTTTAATGGTCCTCTTACTCCCATACATGCAACGTTTTGGTTCGCGTCCTCAGGTTTCTGTCACTCCGGTAGAACTTCCCTCCTTCCTCTTACACATACTACAAACCCTATGATGTTTAATCCATGCGCGCACAAATATAATGGACACCAAAGGACTGCACCATATCAACATACAACTCTAATAAACCAAAGACGTTCAACCATTCAATCTAAGAATAAAGAAACTACGCAAACATGACATAGATCATAGGATTATAACTTATAACATCAAACACCATGTTTACATAAGACGGTACAGAGGTGTGTGGGAGGATGAACCACTGCATACTAGGAGGATTAGGTGATGGAGATGGCGGTGAAGATGGTGAAGAGGGCGGCGGCGGCGTGGGGGACTCCTTCCCCGCCGCCGGTATCATGGGGGAGCACCGCCCCTTAGCCCCCTTCCTTCATGGCTTCTTGGGAGCCCTCCCCCATGGAGATGGGATCCATGGGGTTTAGGGTTTAGGGTAGGCAAAAACATGGCTTTGGTGGCTGCAAATTCGTGGGTGGAGATGCCCTGGGCAAATTAGGTTTCCTCCCTTTATATAGCTTCTCGGATTTCCGTCACCCCATCTCGGGCTGCAGTAAATCAGGGCCCGTCCGGACTCGGAATCGGCTAAATTTTATGTCCATAACGTTTGTCGTGAAATTTCCAACAACTTTGTAGTTTAAGAGTTTTCCGTTTGACTCGTCTTTGACCCGAAACGTGACCATCTTCAAAAAGAGTTCTGAGACAGATTTCTGGAAAAATCCCAATTTGACTCCAACAAGGTTTCCACTTGTATTCTTGGTAATTCCTACACATCAAAGTATAAAACAAGAACATTGTGCACTTTTGCAACTATTAGTAGGTTAGTCCAAATAAATCATAAACTTTATACAAAAAGGAGTGTCAAAAGCATATTATTAGCATAAAACCATCAAAAATTATAGATACGTTATGGACGTATCAGAATGCTAAAGATCAATTGAAATACTCTCAAAATATTGGCTTGCTCATGTATTTAGCCAGCGCTACGAGGCATGACATCTCCTTTGCTGTAATCAAACTGTCTCGATTTGTGTCAAATTCTAGAGATGATCATTGGCATGCCCTTGAGAGAGTTCTGCGCTCTTTGAAAGGCACTGCGAGTTATGGTATTAACTATACTGGGTATCCTCGAGTACTTGAGGGTTATAGTGATTCAAACTGGGTATCTGATGCTGATGAGATTAATGCCACAAGTGGTTATTTGCTTACACTTAGTGGTGGTGATGTTTCCTAGAAGTCTTGCAAGCAGACTATCTTAACGAGGTCAACTATGGAAAAGAACTCATAGCATTAGACACAGCTATTGTTGAAGCAGAGTGGCTTCATGAGCTTTTGATGGACTTACCTATGGTTGAAAAGCCAATACCCTCCATCCCGATGAACTGTGCTAATAAAACTATGATCATCAAAGTAAACAGTTCTAAGGATAATATGAAGTCATCAAGACATGTGAAGAGGAGATTAAAATCTGTCAGGAAACTGAGAAACTCCAAAGTTATTGTGTTGGATTATATCAAAACATTTAAGAACTTGGCAGATCCCTCCACAAAGGGTTTATCATGTAATGTGATAGATAATGCATCGAGGGAGATGGGTTTGAGACCCACACAATGAGTTGTTTGCAGTGGCAACCCACTCTATGTGATCGGAGATCCCGTGAATTAGAGCTGAGAGACAAACTGTTGATCAACTGAGAGGAGAGTATGCCCATATTATATTTATATCTTCATAAAGATGCAATACTCTCTTATTATGCATGGCAGGTTGATATTTATCTTAATGTGTTCTAAGTGGCTTTTCTAAGCAGAGATGTTGTCCTGCAGAACATCTATTAAGGAACACACCTATATGAGTCTGACTGTCAAACATCACAGTCCGTGAGAGTTGGGTGCTCTCTAATAAACTCATGAAAGGCCCTAGAGTATGACGCATAAGCTCTAAACCGCGGGGAAGCCCGGTGGTAGCCCTATACCGGTCTAGATTTTGTGTGAAACTAGTGTGCAGAAAACTTGTAGTTCAAGGCATAGTCCACTATTCAAGTTGCTAGCTAGTGTAGCATGAAGTTTAACGTGGAAGCTCAACTTAACAGTCTCCACTACACACCGATATATAAACAATATTCTGGAATGAAAGTGAGGTGATGTGCCAATGAGACTTTTTGGGGGATTGTTGAAATTTGGTGAATTTTGGGTTGTTGGCCCATTAGACAAATTCTATTTGGCCCATTTGTGCATGGCAGCATATGGCTGTGCTAGTGGTGCCAAAGTTTAGTCCACATTTCTAGTTGAGTGAGAGTTACACCTCCTTATATAATAGGCTGTTCCATCACTCACTAAGGTGTCATAAGAAGAGCAGCTCTCGCGCACTCCTCCGACGCTGCCCGCCTCGCCTCGCCTCGTCACGACGCACGTGCGCGCCGCGGGCTGTGGGAATCTCGCCGAGCCGAGCTTTATTTTTGCTAGTCGGGAAAATTAATCTTGGATTAATTACAAGTCATTAACAGACGTATTAATTAGTCAGCCGTTTCCAGTCTTTATGGGACGTGGGCTATTACCGACTCGGACATGGGCTGAGTCCCACGATCTCCCTGACTTGCGCTATATAAGTGTTTGCGCTAAACCTAATCGGCACCACTTTCCACACGCGTCTCCTTCCAGTCTATTGCGCCTCCGCCTTCGTATTTCCCATCCCATCTTTCGGCGTGCACCACAGATCGGGACAGTAGGCCTTCGGAACCCTGCCTTCTTGTGAACCTGTACGGGTGAGGGGCGATCAAGTTTTTGGGGAGCGCTTCCGCGCGACTACTGACGCCATCACGGACGACTCCTCCTCCGACGAGGACTTCTTCCCGTACATCAGCAGAGTCTACATCGACGACATGGCCGCCGACGCTGCTGCCACCGCCGCGGCTTCTGCTGCCGCTGCTGTATCGTACGCAATCCTCAACTTTCTATTTCAGATTCTGCTAGAGTTTTTTATTTTAGCGTTTGATGTAGATGTGATAGGTTTATCTTATTTAGATGTATTCTGTTTATCTACTTTGTTGATCTGCATGATTAGTTTTGGTACTGTCTGTATAATCATGTTTTATCAGTTTATTATTCGGATTAAATCATATGAATTATTACTTATATTTTCAACAATCACCTCGCCGTGCGTAAACCTTCCTTGACCAAGCCTTTGGAAGCCACGGATCTGACCATTTTCACCTTCGATCCATCTCTGATACGACAAATGTATCCCTCCTTAATCAAATCTACCCCATGCAGCAAACTCTGCCAAGCATATGAAATACCCTATGAAGGTTTAGCCTCTAACATGTTACCGTCCGGATAGTACTTGGCATGTAATATCTGGGCACATAAGCTCTCCGGATTTTGAATCAACCTCCACACTTGTCTTGACAATATCGCGATATTAAATGCATGGATATCCTGAATCCAAGACCTCCCATCGACTTTGGTTTAGTAAGTTTCTCCCATCCTATCCAATGTATCTTGTTCTCCTTATGTCCATTACTAATATCATAGGCCTCATATATAACGTGTGGGTGCCACACAACATAACCATGAAGACTTGATAGGGACAAGCGCGCAGGGGAGCCTCAGCTTGTATCGGTGCCCATGGCAGCCATGTTACGATATCATACAGGAGGAGCGTCCGTAGTCATGCCTTACGAAATAGACGAGTGTGCCAAACCGTGTTATCACATTTTGGTGTTGGCATCGTGCCGTGATTGCTTGGTCCTCTGTAGATTAGGCGTCTACGATGGTAATAAGTGGTATTAGAGCAAGGTTGAAGTCCACGAAAGTTGATCTAGAGGTAGACAATGAAGATGCATGTACGTTAGAGATCATGGTGTATGAAGTGATCGGAAATAACAAAGGATACTGAACTACTCCCTCCGTTTTAAAATATAAGTTGTTTTAGCTTTGTGAATGGAGTGTACCTAGACCTTTTTTAGTGTGTAGGTTCATCTAGGTTTAGAGTGAACCTACACACTAAAATAGGTCTAGATATTTCTTTTCACAAAAGCTAAAAAATCTTATATATTTTGAAACGGAGGGAGTAGATCCTACCGGATCGGACATGCATGTGCATGTGTAGCAGCAGGAGATCACTGGAAAATAATTGTAGGAGTTGATCATGCAGATAAATTTATAGAAAATATAGTTCTCTATTTTTAATGTAAACTGTCATGTATGTCACACGTGTCAATTGCAGAAGTCGAGATAAATTTGAAAACTAGTGCGATAGAATTATTTTCCGACATCGCTCTGTGGTGGCGGCAATGCCGCACCGGGAGCTATGGCTGCAAGGGCGGTAGGGCATGCACACAGACGAGCAGGCCCAGGGGAGTCCGGAGTCGTTTGTCTAGTATTCAGAAGATCACGACATGCAGAAGCGTGAATCTTAAGCAGATCTGATCGATCCGTTCGGTGCTGGCAGCGGAATGTGAGCAACAACAGTTTGCGGGCCAGGGTGCGATGCAAAGGGAGCATGCTACGTGGCTGCGACGACAACAATGTGGAGCATGAGGCCCATGCAAAGAGCTGGATCGATCAAGGCCCGGGTGTGGCCGCTCGCGGGAGCCCAGCTGCCACTCTAGGCGAGAGCCATTCTCTCCCGCCTGAAACGTTCTGCTTTATGGGTCACTCGGATGCAGCCAATAAAAAGTTATTGTCTTTTATTATTATATTTTCTTTTTTTTCTAGTTAATATAAAGTTTAAAATATAAAAATCAAAAATTGAAACTAAAAAAAAATGAATTTGAAAAAGTTTATATTGGAAAATGTTCGAATTTAAAAATATTCAAATTTTAAAAAGTTTGGATTCAAAAATATTTGAACTAAAAAAGGTTCAAAATTCAAAAAAGTTTAAAATTTTAAAAAAAATTCAAATTTGTACAAAAATAAAAGAAAAGGAACCAAAAACTCAAATACCGTCGAAAAACCAAAAAAAAATAGTAAAACCCCTAGGAAAACTACCTAGAAAACCTCGCTCTCTCGCTAATGGGCTGCAGCCCATCCCACTTTACGCATGAGCGGGAAGCATTGTATCCGCAAAGGGCAGAGAATAGGGTTTGCCCTGCTCACGGGAGTGCATAGGAAGCATGGTCAAGTCTACATCTAGGAGGCTTCATGGCTCATGAGAAGTTGGACTATTTTTTGGTACAGCTTGGATGTCACATGTAGGCTACGCGCATGGAAGCTAACTGAAAATTGCATAGGCTCACGATGAAGCTGCACAAGTGGATAATATAGCATCCCAATTGTCTAACATTGGAATACTACATCATAAGTACAGATCAACACTACCATGTGCTTGTTATTTATTGCATGCTCATGTCGTCACGCCATATTGCATTTAAGCCTCATATTAAAACCTATTCTATTTGGTTCTTTTCCTCATATTACATCTTGTACATGCTTCTTATTAAAATTGTTACTTCTTGATATATTATATTTGCATCGTTGATATGCTGCTCCATGCACAATTTGAGTTGAGGGTTGATGTCTACGCACTTCTATTCTTGTAGACAGTTGTTGGGCCTTCAAGTGCAGAGGTTTGTAGAACAACAACAAGTTTTCCCTTAAGTGGATTGCCCAAGGTTTATCGAACTCAGGGAAGAAGTGGTCAAAGGTATCCCTCTCAAGCAACCCTGCAATCAAGATACAAGAAGTCTCGTGTGTCCCCAACACACCCAATATACTTGTCAGGTATATAGGTGCACTAGTTCGGCGAAGAGATAGTAAAATACAAGTGGTATGAATATAAGACAATGGTGCCAGAAAATAGCTTGATGACATGGAAGAGACTAAACACAAACTGAAATAAAGATGGAAGCAAGCAAACATGTAATATATCTAATTGCAAACGGTGTTTCAATGTTTAGAAACAAGGCCTAGGGATCATACTTTCGCTAGTGAATACTCTCATATAAATATCTTCTCTTTATGATACTACTCTGAACTACTCTCCGGTTGGACACTCTAATTCATGGTAGAGCTATAACAACACACCTCAAAGTTCGCTTTCCCTATCTAGATAATCCCACACTGTCACCTTGAGCTCTAGATGGTTCCAACAAACACCACAATTTTATAGAAACATTCAACTCCAAATATAACTCATAACAAGTAATTATAATCTCTAGCCTAAGTGCCACCATGGTGTGCACGCTATCACTTTCACACACATGGAGAGAGCAGAGATCTATTAAAGCACTTGAGTAGCAAGGTAGATCTCCTTGATTACAAAGCTCATGATCACAATATGATCATGCATAGAAAGAGAGATGAACACATAGCTACCAGTAGAACCCTTAGCCTCGAGGAAGAACTACGCCCTCATCATCATGGGAATCAGCAACGGCGATGGAGATGGTGATGGAGATCGATGGAGATGGCTCCGAGGGCACTTCCCTGTCTCGGCAGGGTGCCGGAACAGAGACTTTCTGTCCCCCGAATCTCCCCTTCGGTGGCGGTGGCGCTGTGGAACTTTTCGTGGCTGGAGGCTACAAATTCGTGGGTGGAGGTGTCTCCCACGAATTAGTTTTCCTCCCTTTATATAGCTTCTCGGATTCCCATCACCCCATCTTGGGCTGCAGTAAATCGGATCTATCAGACCCGTCTAGACTCGGAATCAGCTAAATGTTATGTCCAGAACGTTTATCGCGAAATTTCCAACAACTTTGTAGTTGAAGAGTTTTACGTTGGATGTCGTCTTCGACCCGAAACGTGACCATCTTCAAAAAGAGTTCCGAGACAGATTTCTGGAAAATCCCAATTTGACTCCAACAAGGTTTCCACTTGTATTCTTGGTAATTCCTACACATCAAAGTGTAAAACAAGAACATTGTGCACTTTTGCAACTATTAGTAGGTTAGTCCAAATAAATCATAAACTTTATATAAAAAGGAGTATCAAAAGCATATTATTAGCATAAAACCATCAAAATTTATAGATACGTTATGGACGTATCAAGGGTATATCTTTTACTCTCCTTCCATCTACTAACTTGCCCTTCCATTGTTTGCCATCTCATTTCTACATATATGATGTATGTGTGCTAAGTGGTATTTTCCTTTGGTCTCTTGTTCTAGCTCACATGCATACATGTATGGTCCTTTTATCTTTTCATCAACATGGCCATATGCTCTTGATCTAAAACATGACGTCTATGCCATGTGTCTGTCCTATCTCACAACCCCGCATTCACATCTTCTACATTGCATGTCCCATGCAAATAGAACTTTCCTCTTTTAAAATCTTTCTTTTGGGTTGTTTAAAATTAATCTTGAGCTTCTCTTAGGGTGTGTTCGGTTGGTGTCACCAAGTGGAATAGAATGAAATGGTCCCACACCTGAGAGCCGTTCTAGTGTTCAGTTGAGAAATGGAATAGAACGAGGTGGTTCCTCAAAAGAGAATATTCCCTCTAAATTCAGAATGCATCCATTCCACCAAATTGGTTTCTGTATCGGAGGCAATATATAGGCGAAAGGGGAGGCCGAGGGGGTGGCCTAGGCGGCCACACCACCCCCTAGCGTGGGCCAGGCCTGGCCGCGTGGCCAGGTGGTGTGGGTGGCCCCTGGCCCCTCTCCGTCTCGTATTCTGGCTCTGTGTCCTGCTCGGTGAAATATTGACTTTGGCTTTTGTCCCGTCCAATTCCGAGAATATTCATTTTTTGACTTTCCTAGAACCAAAAACAGCAGACAACGAGCAGCTGGCACTGTGGCATCTTGTTAACAGGTTAGTCCAAGAAAGTGTATAAAAATACTCCAAAGTGTGGACAAAACATAAGAAAGTAGATATAAAACAAGCATGGAACATCAAAAATTATAGATACATTTGCAACGTATCAACATCCCCAAGCTTAACTCCTGCTCGTCCTCGAGTAGGTAAGTGATAAAAAGAAAGACTAATTTTTGAGGTGACATGCACCATCATAAACTTGATCAAAGTATTTGTAAAACATTGATAACTGGGATCATTGTACTTCAACATAGCATGAAAGATAAAGTTCTACGAATAAGACATAGCAACTATGTTGTAACATGAAAGGCACAAACAAAAGATTCATGAATAACAATGCTTTGCAAGACATTTGTTTGTTTCACATAAGGAAAACATAGCATAGTGGCATTCAGCTTGTCCCTCATAATGTAGCAAATCATAATTGCATGGGACACCTTCAAAGTTTATAAGGGTGACTAGATACAAATAGTTTAAGAACAAGCAATATCAAAGTTATGCATCAATCAACAAGTCTTGGGACAATGCACATTAAACTAAGAATGGCCACTATGCTCTCTCAATAGGTGCATAAAGATAGAAGATGGAGACTCAACATAAAAGTAAAAGAGAGGCCTTCATAGAAGGAAGCAGGGATTCAAGTTTCATAAAGAGCTTCCAAAAATTATGGTACTTATTACCTTTCAGCTCTCATTGCCCCTATCATAAGCATCTTGAAGTGATTAAGGTTAAAGTGAACAAACTATGGAGTATATGCTTGACAAAGTATAAGTTGGAAATCTCATGTCCCTTGAATACGAGGGCCGCTCCTCATGCTACTCAAGTTTAGTTACCAGTAAGTTCTTGTCATAGTAAGTACATGTGTATCATAGAGAACCGCTAACAGGGTACCCCTTGCCCGATGATACGGAAGAATCCCCATATCAAAATGACAAGGCAAGCAGACAACGAGTATCTCAACAATCTTCTTATTTACCATGGAAAATGGTGCTTTTTTCTCTCTTTCCTCTTTTCTCATATCTTTTTTTCCTTTTTCTCTTTTTCTCAATATATGACTCTTTTTTTATAAGAAGAATGCTTCATAGACAGCTCATTATGGTTACGCTGCAGGTTTCCACCATGATTAGGCATGGATTAGACCGGTGGCCTAGGCGTTTCTCTAACACACATACATAACTCCATGGACTTACAAGCTCCCCTTTCATTTCACACCGACGACATCCATAGACAAAAGAGCATGATATCAACTAGGTACAAAGTACAAGTGCAATGTTGAAAGCGTTCCCCATGACATCATGGTTCTGCTAATCCCCAACATATAAGTGCAAGCATATACAACATAGACGACACAATGGTTCAAGTTTATTAAGGGCAAGAAAAGTAAAGTGTGCCATCAAGTTCGTGAGAGCTTTAATCACTAGTTTTCTCATAACAAGTTTAATTCAGAAGGTAGATAAAAACATGAATATACTTGGAATAGCAAATGCTAATAAGTAGGTATGGTAGACTCTTTGGAATAACTTGGTTTTATTTGGTGTTGGATGCATGAGTGGAACTCATACTTGGTTATGGAGGCTAGCAAGACTGGGAGCGACCAACTAAGAGAGCAATAATGGCCAAAATCATGCAGAGCGACAAAACATCATTAATTAAAGCATAAAGTGACATTACAAGTCGAAAACTAAAGGATCATAAAGGCTATGGTGACTTGGGATAGTCATAACATGGTGTGAACATGCACCAAATCAACCCAAATAAAGCATCAAAGGAGAATACCATAATATTATGCTTTTATATGCTAAAACAACGCATGATTCTTTCAAGGCACATTAAGCAGTCTAAATTATTTATAACATGTCATACTACAGCAAAAATCACTAAGCATAAAGCCAAAACAATATCAAGCATGACATGATAAAGTCTAAGTCACAGTAAAAAACAAGCTCCTTTTTTACCACTTTAAGCATGAACTTTCCTACTCTTTTCCAATCCAAATCAACTTTATTTGAAATAACTCACAAAGATAATAATAAATAAAGATCAGTGAGCTTGTCTCACAAATCCACAAAGAAGAACTAAAAAGTTCTAAGCTGAAAGCACAAGAAAACTAAGGCTAAACACAGTGCTAGCAAAAGAGAACACTCACAAAACAATAAGAATGAAAACTAGAGTGTTCTAGGCAATGAATAACGATGTGTGTCTCTCTCCAAAAGAAGTGTGTTAGGATCCAACCAACTTATTTAAGCAAACCAAACAAAATAAAACTAAAAACAAAAACAAAGACGCTCCAAGAACAACACAATAGTGCATGAAACAATAAAAATGAAGTGTTTGGAAGAAATATGAGATTTTTATTGATGAAGAAGGGGATGCCTTGGGCATCCCCAAGCTTTGACGCTTGTACTTCTTGGATATTTCTTGGGGTGACATGGGTGGCATCCCCAAGCTTGAGATTTAGTCCATTCTTCATCTCATTACATCACTCTTTCCTTACACCTGAAATTTTTCCTTCATACAAAACTTCACACAATCTTTATTAGCAACATTAGTGTACTCAGGATAATAAGTCTTTGGGTTTTAGTTTTAAAACAGTAAAACTTTTATTAAAAACACAATCTACAGTAGCAATTCCCTAAAAAATTTCAATTCACCAAAAAGAACCCAAAAAGAAATCGATAAAGAGGCAAATGCAAATAATGGCAGAAATCTGTCAAAACAGACCAGCAGGTGAAAACCGATTTTTTGGAAGACCTTATGTTGCTCAAATCAAAAAGTGTTGAAGTAACAAAAGTTAGCTAATAACCTAGGGGATTTATTCAGAAACTTATAGATCAATCCGACATACAAAGATTTTTCACGAATATTTACAATGAAGCACAAAAATCTGTTTCGGGACAGCACTTCCGTAAATCTTACTTCCCTCTCATTAGAGGTTATTCTTGGCACAAAAATCAAATAAAAAAAGATAAGGAGAGGTTAATACAGAAGTAATAACTTTCAAGACTCAATAAAACTATTGGGTTATCTCCCAAGAAGTACTTTTCTTTAACGCCTTTAAGTTAGGCATGATAGTTTGAGAAGATGCTAACATAAGAAATATAAATTGAAGTAAAAGAGAGCATCAAGAAGCAAATTCAAAGAACATTTAAGTCTAACCCACTTCCTATGCATAGGAATCTTGTAAAGAAACAAGTCATGAAATCACAGAGCAACAAGCATAGGAAAGCAAAACAAGTGCAACTTCAAAATTTTCAACATAAAGTGGGGAAACATAATATTGTTGAGATATATCAAACCATGTTTCCCTCTCTCATAATAACTTTGAGTAGCATCATGAATAAAATTAACAATATAACTATCACATAAAACATTCTTATCATGAGCCACATGCATAAAATGATTATTACTCTCCACATAAGCATAGTCATTCTTATTAATTGTGGTGGGAGCAAATTCAACAAAATAGCTATCATTATTATTCTCATCACCATAATCATCAAATATAGGAGGCATATTGTAATCATTAATTTTCTCCTCAATAGCAGGTGGACTGAAAATATCATATTCATCATTATAATCATCATATATTGGAGGTTTGGTATCATCATAAGCAATAGAATAGCTATCTTCCAAAGCTGGGGAACTAAAAAGATCATTTTCATAAAAACTAACTTTCCCAAGCTTAGACTTTTCCATAGCATTAGCAATAATGGTGTCCAAAGAATTCATACTAATAACATTGTTATTAGCATGCAAATAAACTTCGATAGGTTTTTTAATTTTCTCTTCAAACACTTCATGTCCTAACTCAAGATAAATACTATAAAGCTCTCTAATTTTTTTTGTTTTCCATTAAGCCTAACTAGTGAAAACAAGAAACAAAAAGACGAAATTGCAGAATCTAAAGGAAATAACTTCGAGCACTCACACCGGAGGATGTGAGTACCTTTTACCTTACCTCCCCAACAACAGCGCCAGAAAATAGCTTGATGTGTACGCACTTCTATTCTTGTAGAAAGTTGTTGGGCCTCCAAGTGCAGAGGTTTGTAGAACAGCAGCAAGTTTCCGTTAAGTGTATTACCCAAGGTTAATCGAACTCAGGGAGGAAGTGGTCAAAGGTATCCCTTTCAAGCAACCCTGCAATCAAGATACAAGAAGTCTCTTGTGTCCCCAACACACCCAATACACTTATCTGGAGTATAGGTACACTAGTTCGGCGAAGAGATAGTAAAATACAAGTGGTATGGATATAAGACAACGGTGCCAGAAAATAGCTTGATGGCGTGGAAGAGACTAAAGGCAAACTGAAATAAAGATGGAAGCAAGCAAACATGTAACATATCTAATTACAAACGGTGTTTCAATGTTTAGAAACAAGGCCTAGGGATCATACTTTCGCTAGTGAATACTCTCACATAAATGTCTTCTCTTTATGATATTACTCTGAACTACTCTCCGATTGGACACTCTAATCCAGGGTAGGGCTATAACAGTACACCTCAAAGTTCGCTTTCCCCATCTAGATAACCCCACATTGTCACCTTGAGCTGTAGATGGTTCCAACAAACACCACAATTTCATAGAAACATCCAACTCCAAATATAACTCATAACAAGTAATTATAATCTCTAGCCTAAGTGCCACCATGGTGTGGACACAGTCACTTTCACACACATGGGGAGAGCAGAGATCTATTAAAGCACCTGAGTAGCAAGGTAGATGTACTTGATTACAAAGCTCATGATCACAATATGATCATCCATAGAAAGAGAGATGAACACATATCTACCAGTAGAACCCTTAGCCTCGAGGAAGAACTACTCCCTCATCATCATGGGAATCAGCAACGCGATGGAGATGGTGATGGAGATCGATGGAGATGGCTCCGGGGGCACTTTCCTGTCCCGGCAGGGTGCCAGAACAGAGACTTTCTATCCCCCGAATCTCCCCTTTGGTGGCGGTGGCGCTGCGGAACTTTTCGTGGCTGGAGGCTGCAAATTCGTGGGTGGAGGTGTCTCCCACGAATTAGGTTTCCTCTCTTTATATAGCTTCTCGGATTCCCATCACCCCATCTTGGGCTGCAGTAAATCGGGTCTATCAGGCCCGTCTGGACTCGGAATCAGCTAAATGTTATGTCCAGAACGTTTGTCGCGAAATTTCCAACAACTTTGTAGTTGAAGAGTTTTCCGTTTGACGCCGTCTTCGACCCGAAACATGACCATATTCGAAAAGAGTTCTGAGACAGATTTCTGGAAAATCCCAATTTGACTCCAACAATGTTTCCACTTGTATTCTTGGTAATTCCTACACATGAAAGTGTAAAACAAGAACATTATGCATTTTTGCAACTATTAGTAGGTTAGTCCAAATAAATCATAAACTTTATATAAAAAGGAGTATCAAAAGCATATTGTTAGCATAAAACCATCAAAAATTATAGATACGGTATGGACGTATCAAGGGTATATCTTTTACTCTCCTTCCATCTACTAACTTGCCGACATCAATTCCATTGTTTGCCATCTCAATTCTACATATATGATGTATGTGAGCTAAGTGGTATTTTCCTTTGGTCTCTTGTTCTAGCTCACATGCATACATGTATGGTCCTTTTATCTTTTCATCAACATGGCCATATGCTCTTGATCTAAAACATGACGTCTATGCCATGTGTCTGTCATGTCTCACAACCCCACCTTCACATCTTCTACATTGCATGTCCCATGCAAATAGAACTTTCCTCTTTTAAAATCTTTCTTTTGGGTTGTTTAAAATTAATCTTGAGCTTCTCTTAGGGTGTGTTCGGTTGGTGTCACCAAGTGGAATAGAATGAAATGGTTCCACACCTGAGAGCCGTTCTAATGTTCAATTGAGAAATGGAATGGAACGAGGTGGTTCCTCAAAAGAGAATATTCCCTCTAAATTCAGAATGCATCCATTCCACCAAATTGGTGAATCTCCCTGTTCCTCTATGCTAAAGCCACACAAACATTCTCACTCTCTCTATTTTCTTGCCATTCTTTTTGCTAAATGCACCCAAACATAAAACAGAACCGTTCCATTCCACTTTTTTGGTCCAACTGAACATAGGATGAAACCATTCCATTACACATTTTTTTCCTAACCAAGCACAAGAACGGAACCAACCTATTCTAGTGGAATGGAACCATGACATTCCATTCCACTTCGTTCCCGAACGGAACACACCCTTATTTCATTTGAATTCAATCCCCTAATCTATCTACACCTAATACACACACGACACATACACACTAGCCTAATCCTACCCATGTGCACATGTGTGTGCTTGTGTATGTGATGTATGTGTGGTGGAGAAACCACCACCACCCTTCCACCTTTTCTTGTCAATCAAGACCACCACTACCGGATCATCCTCCACTCAAGCTAGTCCCCTTCCTCTCTATCCTGTTGTATGCAGCTCCAGATCAGAGAGAGAGAAAAAAGATCCTAGCTACCCTACCTCTCTCTCACTTTTCCTCTCGGTCAAGAAAGCAAGGGGAGAGAGAGCCACCCCTTCTGCCCTCCCTTATCTACCCTGGCACTAAATGTCAACACCCGGATTTTTAATCCCAGATGCCCGTTATGCCATACCTCGCAATCCTAGGATTACCATTTTTGCGAGACATAACGGATTGGATATCACAGTACATCATCCATTACAAACCATACATAAGGTTTTACACAAATAAGGATCTCATGATCCAGTCTTAATACAACAAGCAGCGGAAATAAAAGATAGCATAGCGGTGGGGTCCATCTTCAGGGGCACAGGCAATGCTGACGAAGGAAGATAGTCCTAGTTATCATAGCCGTCCTGCTGACCATCATCTTGATAATCTCCTTCATAGTCTGGCCATGATAATAGCCAGGGACAAATGCCATGAGTACTCTTTAAGTACCCGCAAACTACTACTAACAAGGAGTATAATTCTAAGTTAAAGTGTTGAATCTAATTTAACTATCAAGTTAAGTTTGAAACCTAAGCTGAGTTCAGGAGCAAAGAAAGATAAAGTAAAGTTCTAGAATCACTTAAGTTAGGAAGCTATTATCATCAACACAACCCTGTTGTGGTCAAGTCAAAGTTCATCATTCATTTCAAGTTATTTAGAAAACATCTGACAACGAAACAGTATGGCTATTCCAACTGTCCATAACCGCGGACGCGGCTATTCGAATAGTTTGACACTCTGCAGAGGTGGTACACTTTCACCACAAGATTCGATACATCTATCAGGCATAACCCTGAATCATCATACTTCGTATGCAGATAATCAAACATAACCTTCCTTTTACACACCTTAGTACAAGCACCTCTCATATGAGCACGGCCTCCCAACCATGACCATCAGTCATCTTGGGCACTGCATAGGTGGACAACATTGAGAGGTAGCCTCAGCTCAAACCTCTCCCGTGAGGGAACTAATACTAATGCATATAAATTTCCAGCTAAGCCTTACCCAATTCAGGTAGTGTGGTTGTACGGTAAATTTGGAATGGTATCGCATCCGAATCCAACCATCAGTTTTATAAAAAGGTTAAGGCTCATGCCTCATCATTTTCATCATCATAAACCAGTTGTGTCTCTCAACACATGTCAAAACATCTCAATGGAATGACTCATCATTCCAAGGTTTTCACAATTCATTTTCACCAAGTGTTCCCATCTAAAGTGACTCAAGTTTTTGATCTATTCTAAAATACTAAGTTAAGAGTGTTCACTAAGGTGGAAAAGATGGTTTCAATCTCATGCCATAGAATGACATCTAAAGGTTTCTAAGTAGGTCAAGTTTTATACTTTTTATGCTACCTTCAAAACAAGTAAAGAACTTTGTATAACCTAAGAGGGGTAAAACTTGTAGGTAAGACTTGGGGTACTAATAGTCAAAGGGGTGTGATCAAAGCATGCCTAAAGCATCCTTGCTCATTCATCTAGCTTAATTCTAGGCTGCTAACAATAGCTTGCCTTGGTTGGTGCAGTGGTTGAAGTTTTCTTCTTCTTCTTCTTCTTCTTCTTCTTGGTAGAACTCCTCCTCCTCGAAAGCTTGGTCGGTACTAGCGTCTATAAATACATAGGGAGTAGACAATCACCAAACAATACTTAACTAGGCTAAGTAGCATTCTAAAACACACATTTGATGATCTATTATCATCACAAACATCACAAGTTTAATTCAATAGTTTCAACCTTTTTATTTTAGAAAAGTAATTTCTACTCATTGAAAAATTAACTAACATTTAATATTCACCACTTAAAACATGGATCATGTTGACACATGTCATCACCACATATTCTAACATGTGGGAATGAGATTTAAGGGTTGGATCAATATTACTTTGGTTTAAGTTCATTATTTGATGATTTAAAGTGACTAGAAATGCCTATATAGCATTATTTTGGTACTAGTCCAAAGTCACTGCATGTAAACCTTAATATTATTACATATTTAGATAGATATGATGAAATGTGATTTTTGAGAGTTTGAATCAACTCAAAAGCTAACTTGGTTGATTTTATAAAAATGTTGCAACTTGCAAAAGCTTCTGTCTTCTTATTTTTATTATGAGAGTTCTATAACTCTAATTGAATTAAATCCAACGAGCTTGGATAGATCATCTTAATACCTTTCAGACAAAATTGGTTTCATGCAATTTGGATTTCTAAAACTCTCTGAATTGATTTTCAAACTAGAGGACAGAAACTAGATTTAACTAAAAAGAAAAATCCAGATTTGAATCGATGGGCTAGCGCGGGAAAGGACTTGGGCCAGCCCAGTGGCGCTCCGTGGCGCGGGGCTCAGCTGACAGGGGGGTCCCGCGTGTCAGCGGCACTTAAAACGCGAAATGGTACGCGTGCTGTGGGCCGTAGGATTAGAAGCGAGATCAACGGCTGAGGGTCGTCGTCGGCGAGCTCGAACCCTAGCGGCTCGGTGGGGGTCTACTGGGGGCGTACCAGGGCTCCAGCAGGGTCGGCGAGGCGGGCAAACGACGTGGAAGACGATGGCGATGCGAGGCGCGGTTGCGGTGGAGCTTGGGATGGTCGAAATCAACGACGCCCTTCTCCTCCTGCCGCGGCTGCTCCGGCTCCAATTCCGGCGAGCTGCTGCTCCACTTGCTCCGGCTAGAGGTGGGTGAGGTTCAGAGAGGTGAGGGGATTGGAATGGTGTGGAGAGAAGAGGCCGGGGAGGGCTCCTTTTATAGGCCTGACGGTGAGACCGAGCGGGATGGGCAGGCGACTCCGGCGACAAGGCTACAGCGGGGTAGAGGCATGGCTGGGGGTGGCGATCGATGGGCGGTTCCCTGGCGGTGCTCTAGGAATTGAATGCGGCCATAGGGGCGGTGGCACACGATCTGGGCAAGGCGGCGCTCTGCGCAGCCGAAGCGGCGGTGTCCACGGCGAGCGGTGGCTGTGAGGCTTTGGGCGTCGAACGGGGATGTCTAGGGTGTTCTCCAGGTTGAGGTGGAGCGGCGGGCGCGGGCTGGTGCCAAGGGATGGTCTGTGCGAGCGGGGACATGGCGTGCTCTGGGGGTGGCGTCGGCATGCTCGACCGGTTCCGTGCGCGGTTGTTCCTGGCCGCTCTGCTCTCTGTCTCTGGCCTGGGGCTGGTTGGGCGGTGGAGGTGGACCACTGGCAAGCTACTAGACATGAGGAGAGAGGCTGGAGAGGGCTGCCGCTACGAGTGCATTGTCGGCCGGCGAGGTGGTGCTCGGCATGGCATGGCAGTACAACTAGGGGGTAGGGAAGAGGCTGGTTAGGCTCTGGTTAGATCAAGAGGGGACAAGGGGATTAAATGGGGATCAATTGGGGGCAAAACCCTGTAGTAAACAGTGAGCTAGGATTAGAGTAGAGATTATGCATGCCAAGTGTTTGATGAAATGGCCGCATGAAAGAAAGTTTTGAATTTTGGTTTCAAAATTTTTGAGTGATCTCCACTAGTGATGGGTAGCCTCTGGTTGCAAGGGTTTTGAAAATGGAGCTCAAATAGATGGTTTTTGAAATAGGGGTGATCTATGCATATGCATTAGATTCAATTTTAAACTGTTATTTAAAATAGTTAACATAATGTTTTTAGCAGATCAAAAGGTGGGCCTTGGTACCTCATTATGTGTACTAGCAAGGGGTGCAAAGTTCAGGAATTGTTTCTGTTAAGAATTGAGTACTAGGAATAGCCAAAGTAGGCATGAGAGTTAAATTTGCCAAAATGACCATTCCTTCTTTTCAATTCTTTTTGATTTGATTTTCTTTAGGAAAAGTTTGGGAACGATGTAGATGATGTTTAAATCACCTAAGAAACATTTTACAAGCATTGAATCAATCAATCATGGCAATTCAAACAACTCCTATTTTAAAGGCATACATATATGAATGCTTTCATTTTAAATTTGGAAAAGTTTTTGTTAACCCTATTTTTGGATGATTTGATCTTGATAACCTTGGATTAAAGTGTTGGGATGTTACACTAAATATGGATATCCAAAACCCAGTTATCCCTTCTTCCTCCCCTCTCTTTCTTTCCATCAAAGCCATGTCTTTCCATGGCTAAAACCCTAGCATAGCCGATGTCTCATTCTAACTCGGCGATATGGTGCACCGCAAGGACAATTAGGCGTTGGGGAGGCTGTACCTCCTTCTTATACATCAACCAGTAGCCGGAGCCTCACCGGAGCAGCACCAGCACCACCACGAACCCGAGAAAGCTTGAGCTCGCCATCCGCAAGTCCCGTCAATGGTCGCCTCCTCCTCGAGCTTGTTCGTCTACACCGCCCCCTCCCGGTGAGCCCCTTGTCACCCTAGGCATGGCCTCCCTCCTCCTAATTCCATGTAGCTCCTCCGCCGACCTTGTCGACATCGCATTTGAGTCCCAGCGGCTTCTAGTTCACACCCCTGTTTGCAGCAAGATTCGCTCGTGGTTAGTCCACCTATGGCCTAGATCTTTGCTCCTAGATGTCCTGCATAGTACTAGCTTTCCAACGCACCTAGCCACGCTTGTTTTGGTCGAGGAACGAGTTTGCCGCTATCCTTGCAAATTCAGGCCACCGCATAGATCTGCACCGCCATTGTTTCTGGTCCGAGCTAAACCATAGCAAAGCCAAGCCTCATCCGTCAGTTTTCAGCACTTTTGTATTTCCTATGTTCCCACTATCCTAGTCAAGCCCACAGACATCCGAGGCTCCCCTTGTTCATAAAGCTGTAGTCCTATGCACCCTCTTTACAACGCACTTGGTCTCGGTCAAACCAGAGTTCAAACGAGATCACAATCGATAGCCAAAGTTCGGCAAATTCCATTGTTTTTCCTGTCTTCGTTTTTAGTTTTGTCAGACAACCCTTCGGAACCTATTATAAAAAGCCCCCGGAATTTTCCAGTCACTTCCCGCAGTCCCCTGCGCTGCCACTTGTCACTCCCACCTTTCCCCCACGCACAGCATCCCAGTCAGCACTCGACCCCGCATGTCATGGACTGTGGCTAGACCATGCGTCGATACAAAAAGTTTTCTACATTATTTTCTAAATAATAAAATTCTAGAAAATATACAAATCTAGTTAAATTCATATCTTTTAAAATAATTTGAATTTGCATAAACTTTCAAAATAAAAAATGAATTTATTTCAATTGTGAATTCAAATCCATATTCAGAAAATTCTAGAATTGCCCCTATCTATTCACACTAATGACACTTTTGTTCTTTCCTTCACAAAATGGATTTACTATATCTTTTAATCCCTATTTTCAAAACATAGAAATTATATATGTTTTGAGATCAAAAAAATGTAAGGATTAACAATATGACATGAAAAATATTTTTTGGATAAATAAAAATTTCGAAATTATTTAAATGCTATTAAATGCCTTTTATTAATAAATCCAAATCTTTTAAACCATAATCCCGAATTCGACAAATAATATGTCTAAATCGATCAGCGCGACAAGCCCCTTCTACCTATGTTATCCATACATTCATTTGATTTTTATTTCATGCATTGATAATACGTTACTGCAAGGAATTTTTTTAATAAAATGGATAAATAAAATTGGAATTGATTACTTATTGCTACAAATGTCTCACTAATGTTGTATCATCAATGTGCTATGCAAATGACATATTTTCAACATGTTTTGCATCATTAACTTGCCATGTCATGCATCATATCATGATCATGCCGGTTCTATCGAATTAGTTGTAATTATTGCAGCGCTTGTTCTTTTTAGTGATTTGCTTCTTCCTGGATAGGATGATGAGATGTTATGAGTTTCGACAAGTTCTTCGAGGATATGTATCTTTAGCTATGGCTTCTAGGCGAGCATCCTCCCCCTTCTACCTATTTTTGCTTTATGGCTTTACTTCTCTCTATTGCTATTTGTGTGCGATGCTTTAGTTTCTGTACCATTTATATTTCCTGTAGCCTATACTACCTTGGTCACATCCTATTGACCGATGGTTTCGTAGATAGTTGGCATTGCGAGTCGTAGTTGCTTGCTCAGGTGTTGGTTCGAGTCGTCGAGTTTCACGGTTGTTGGAAGGTTGGAACATGCTTAAGGGTGGAAATAATCATGGTTCTACTTACAACTTGATAATTAAATTGTTGAGAGTATATATAATTAATATAGAGTCACAGGTGGGAAATAGTTGAGATCTAGCTTTTATTCTGCCCACTTGTGTCCACCTAATACCCCGAGTACTTGACACATGTTCCTTGACTATCGCACTATCCACATGTGGGACCATGAATCCCCTTGGTATGAGATTGGTTCACATATTATTTGGGGGGGGGGGCACAAACTTGTTTGGGGCTTTACTACTATCATGTACTTATGTCATGGTTTACTGCTTTATTTACTACTATTGCTCAAGGAGAGCGGTTTACTACTGCACTGTTTTGGAACCCCGTGCCACGTCTCCGTGGTATCGATAAGCCCAGTCACACTTTTGTATTCCCAATCGTATACAACCATCATCACAAATCCTGGGTCCATCTCGAAGCCGACCGACTTTGTTGCGGGTAGCTTAGTAGGGTGGCCGCCCGAAATCATATTTGAATCATGTGAATGCTTTGTCGTGATGCCTCATTGCTTTTTATTTGGTAGTTCTCGAGGTTGATAGTGCATGTGTTGTTATTTGTGCACCCATGTAGGGTAAATATTTTCGAAAAGCCGTGTCCGTGGTTCTGGACTACTTGGAGCACAGTGTCTCGACCATAGACAACTCAAACTAAAGTAGTGTTATAGATTTGACTTTGACATGACTAGTAATCAGCTCCACTACAACGGAATGGATAAGTAAAAGTGCCAACAACATGTGATATTGGAATGTCTGATGCTATCTATATCTTACTAGTAAGTGTTGCAACTTCAATGAAATGCTTAAATAAACTGTCAACTATGTGAGTTCCTCGGAAGGACATCCTGATTTGGTCTCGAGGGGGAAAACTCCAGGATGGGTTATGTTTGGTGTTACTATCAGGTTGGCTCCGAATATGTCTCTCCTACCCCACCCTAATAGTCGTTAGTTGTATTGTGTCTCTATAGGTTGTTTTTGTGCATGCTTTGCTGCCGCTAAGCCCACCATACCTATGTAGGCGAGAGCCGCTGAATTCTAAGACTCGTCGTGAACTGGCATCCGTACTGATTGCTCCCTTTTTTCCTTTGCCCTTTCTCAGCACCCCTTTTGCTTTGACAGGTATGAGTTCGACGATGTTAGCAAGGTTACCCTTGCGGCTTGGCTTGGGCAGGGTTATGGAAACCATTGGTTATTCTTCAGGACTCTTAGTCTAATTTGCATCTTATCCGTACTCGGATGTTGTATCGTTTTCAACGTGATTTGGATCTTTGTAACGTATATCTGTATTCTTGACCCACTGAGTCGTTGTTGTATATATATGTTTTTGTGGGTTCCATCGTGAACTATTGTGTAATGATATTACTTTATTTTCCACCCGCACGCAAGTTCCTAGTGGGCATCTTTGAATCATTTCTATGCGATTTTGACGGGAAGCACTAAAATCTGCATAGGGCCGATTCGAGGTTGTTACAGATAAGGTGCATAGACACGCTGAAAGAGCATGTGGGCCCCATGTGTGGTTTTGGTAATTAATGACAATCTTTATGTACTAATATTCGTATTAAGTTTCACTTGTAGGAATTGTCCATTGGCATCGCTTGGAGAATGTGTTGGCTTTAAGGTAGAAGAAATGAAGAAGATGTGTTGTGCAAGCTCAAAATGCGCCTTCTCTAGAAGATCTTATGTGTGATGCTTCCCATCCTTGGTGGTCATGGATCGATGAAGACAAGGTCAAAGTATGCTCAAGGCAAAGGTATTCTTCATAGGTTTTCCCTTTTGCCAGTCTCAAGTTGGTAGTTGAGAGACCGGGTTTAGGATAGATAGCCATACTATCAAGAGGGACTCTCGAGTGAGTAGCTTGATCATATCTTTCGGAGAGATCTCAAACCTTTGCATTCTTAGCATCATCCTTCTTGGTTGTTTGTTGGTCCTGTCCATGTGAGGATATAGAGCTTGTGGTAATCTTCATAACAAGCTCTTGTTCATAAAAACATATTTCCCTTTTATATCTTATTCATTTTTGACTTGGAGGTTCTCCGGATTCTCACCGAGTGAGGTATCTCACATTATAATACTTGATACATTCTCACTTGGTGGCATCCAATATTTACAACAAAATTGGGTAGCTCTTGTCGTCCTCTTTCCAACAAAACTGGTTTCGGGTCAATCAGAGTTTCCTAGCTCCAGTTATTGCATTTTGGATCTGCCTCATATTTTAAAAAGAAAAAGGACAAAGAAAATTGTCTCTAGCCGAGCGGTAGTACTAGGCTACTACCGCCCGCTGATGTCTACGCACGCTTCTATTCTTGTAGACAGTGTTGGGCCTCCAAGTGCAGAGGTTTATAGAATAGCCGCAAGTTTCCCTTAAGTGGATCACCCAATGTTTATGGAACTCAGGGAGGAAGTGGTCAAAGGTATCCCTCTCAAGCAACCCTGCAATCAAGATACAAGAAGTTCTTGTGTCCCCAACACACCCAATACACTTGTTAGGTATATAGGTGCACTAGTTCGGTGAAGAGGTAGTGAAATACAAGTAATATGGATGATTATAAGTGGTAATTGCAATCTGAAATAAGAGTGGCAGCAAGCAAACATGTAACAGGACTCATTGTAAACGGTGTTTCAATGCTTAGAAACAAGGCCTAGGGATCATACTTTCACTATTGCACACTCTCATAAAAATATCTTCTCTTCATTATGCTTCCCTGAACTACTCTCTGGTTGGATGATGTAGGGCTATAACAACACACCTTAAAGTTTGCATTCCCCATCTAGATAACCCCTCACTATCACCTTGAGCGCTAGATGGTTCTAACAAACACCACAATCTCATAGAGACATCCAACTCAAATTAGACTCATGATAAGTATTTCTGTAACCTTAGCCAAAGTGCCACACGGTGTGCACACTGTCAGCTTCAGACACGTGGGGATAAGCAGAGATTAATTAAAGCACTTGAGTAGAAGAATATATCCTAGATTACAAAGCTCATGATCTTAATAAGATCACACATAGAGACAGATATGAACACATAGCTACTTGTAGAGCCCTTAGCCTCGAGAGAGAACTACTCCTCCTCATCATGGGAGCCAGCAACAGCGATGGAGATGGCGGTGGAGTCGATGGAGATGGATCCGGGGGCACTTCCCCGTCCCGGCAGGGTGCCGGAACAGAGACTTCTGCCCACCGAATCTCCTCTTCGGTGGCGGTGCGCTACAGAACTTTTCGTGGAATTCTGATCCTGTACTTAGGGTTTTCGTCCCAGGGGGAATATATAGGCAAAGAGGCAATGCTAGAGGTGGGCCAGGGTGGCCACACCACCTGGTGGCGCGTCCAGGGGTGACCCGCGCCACCCTAGGGTTTGTCTGCCCCTGGCTCCCCTCCATCTCCCCTTTGGACGTCGTGTCGTGTCGGAAAAAATAGAAACTTCAGCTTTTGTTTCGTCCAATTCCGAGAATATTTCTTTTCTCGCTTTACTGAAACCAAAAACAACAGAAAACAGGCAACTGGCACTATGGCATCTTATCAATAGGTTAGTTCTAGAAAATGTTTAAAAATGCCTCAAAGTGTAGACAAAACATAAGATAGCTGATACAAAACAAGCATGGAGCATCAAAAATTATAGATACGTTTACGACGTATCAACATCCCCAAGCTTAACTCCTGCTCGTCCTCGAGTAGGTATGTGATAAAAAGAATAATTTTTGAGGTGACATGCACCATCATTATCTTGATCAAGGTATTTGTAAATCATTGATGGCTGGGATCAAAGTACTCTAACATGAACATGAAAGACAGAGTTCTAACAATAAGACATAGCAACTATGTTGTAACATGAAAAAGGTACAAACAAAAAGATTCATGAATAACAATGCATTAAAAGACATTTGTTTGTTTCACATATAGAAAACATAATAAGAATGGTATTCAGCTTGTCCCTCATGGTATAACAAAACATAAATGCACAAGACACCTTCAAAGTTCATAAGGGTGACTAGATACAAATAATTTAAGAACAAGCAATCACAGTTATGAATCAATCAATTTTTTTGGGACAATGCACATTAAACTAAGAATGGTCACTATGCTCTCTCAATTGGTGCATAAAGATAGAAGATGGAGACTCAACATAAAAGTAAAAAAGAAAGGCCCTTCATTAGAGGGAAGCAAGGATTTCAAGTTTCATAAAGATCTTCCAAAAATTATGGTACTTATTAGCTTTCAGATCTCATTACCCCTATCATAAGCATCTTTAGGTGATTAAGGTTAAAGTGAACAAATATGAGGATATGCTTGACAAGTTATAAGTCGAAAATCTCATGCCCCTTGCCTACGAGTACCGGACCTCATGCTACTCAACTTTAGTCACAAGTAAGTTCTTGTCGTTGTAAGTACATGTGTATCATGGAGAACCGCCAATGGGATACCCCTTGCCCCATGATACAGGAGCTATCCGATATCAAAATGACAAGGCAACAGATAGTGAGCATCTTAGCGATCTTTTTATTTGCTATTTGCATAGGTTTTTATTGAGGATGCTTCACAGAATGCTCACTATGGTTATGCTGCAAGTTTCCACTATGATTAGGCATGGCTTAGGCTAGCCTCCCAGGCGTTTCTCTAACACATATACAAACTCCATGAGCTTACAAGTTCCCCTTTTATTTCAAACTGCCGGGATCCATAAACAAAAGAACATGATATCAACTGAATAATAAGTGTAATGTTGAAAGCGTTCCCCATGACAACATGGTTCTGCTAATTCTCAACTTATAAAGTGCAAGCATATACGCAACATAGATGGATGCAATGGTTCAAGTTTATTAAGTGCGAGAAAGTAAAGTGTACCATCAAGTTCGTGAGAGCTTTAATCACTAATTTTCACATAACAAGTTTAATTTGGAAGGTAGATAAAAGCATGAATATACTTGGAATGGTGTAACACACCATGCATAGGAACTTATAGTGGACTCTTTGGAACAACTTGGTTTTCTTGGGGGTTGGATGCATGAGTGGAACTCATACTTGGTAGATGTGGAGGCTAGCAAAAGACTGGGAGCAACCAACTAAGAGAGCACTAATGGCCATAATCATGCAAAGCGACAAAACATTATTAATTAAAGCATAAAGTGATATTACAAGTCAAAAAACTAAATGATCATAGAGGCTAAGGTGACTGATACATAGTCTTAACATGGTGTAAGCATGTGCCAAGTCAACCCAAATAAAGCATCTAAGGAGAATACCATAATATTATGCTTTTGTATGCTAAAACAACGCATGATTCTTTCAAGGCTCATTATGCAATCTCAATTGTTTGGAACAAGTCATGCTACAACAATAATTACTAAGCATAAAGTCAAAGAAATATCAAACATGACATGATAAAGTCTAGGCCACAGTCAAAACAAAACTCCTTCTGTACCACTTATAAGCATGAACTTTCCTACTCTTTTCCAATCACCAATCAACTTATTTGAAATATCATATGAACGCAGGGGTCCATCAAATTTATTTAAGCAAACTAAACAAAAGAAAACTAAAAGCAAAAACGAAAACGCTGCAAGAACAACACAATTGTGCATGAAATAATAAAAATGAAGTGTTTTGGAAGAAAACCTGAGATTTTTATTGATGAAGAAGGGGATGCCTTGGGCATCCCCAAGCTTTGACCCTTGTACTTCTTGAATATTTCTTGGGGTGACAAGGGTGGCATCCCGAAGCTTGAGCTTTTGTCCATACTTCATCTTATCACATTATTCTTCTCCTACACTTGAAAATTTTCCTTCATACAAAACTTCACACAATCCTCATTAGCAACATTAGTGTATTCAAGATAATTGCTCCTATGGTTTAGTTTCATCACAAGTAAAACTTCCATTAAAACACAAGCTACTATAGCAATTCCTTCTAAAATCTCAAGTGATCAAAGAGAACTCAAAGAAAAAGAGATTAAGAGGCAAATGCAAATAATGGCAGAAATTTGTCAAAACAGAACAACAGGTAAAAACCAATTTTTTCGAAGACCTTATGTTGATCAAATCGAAAAGTGCTGAACTAACGAAAGTTATATAATAACCTGGGGCATAAGAACAAAAAAATACAGCTCAATCCAATGTTCAGAGATCTTTCACAATTTTTTCAGTGGAGCACAAAAATCTGTTTCGGGACAGCAACTTTCTCAAGTATTACTTCTCTCTCATTAGAGGTTATTCTCGGCACAAAAACCACACAAAAAGGATAAGGAGAGGTTATTACTAAGGCAATAACTTCAAAGACTCAACAAAACAAAAATAAACTGAAAGTAAAAATATAATGGGTTGTCTCCCAAAAGCTCTTTCTTTATAGCCATTAAGATAGGCATGATAATTTCGATGATGCTCACATAAGAAATATGAATTGAAGTAAAAGAGAGCATCAAGAAGAAAATATAGAACAAATTTAAGTCTAACCCACTTCCTATGAAAAATAATCTTTTACAGAAACAAGTCATGAAAGCACAAAGCAACAAGCATATGAAAGCAAAACAAGTGCAACTTAAAAAAATTAACATAAAGCGGGGAAACTTAATATTGTTGAGACACATAAAACCATGTTTTCCTCTCTCTTAATAACTTTCAGTAGATTCATGAATAAAATTAACAATATAACTATCACATAAAACATTCTTATCATGAGCCACATGCATAAAATAATTAATACTCCCCACATAAACATAGTCATTCTTATTAATTGTAGTGGGAGCAAATTCAACAAAATCACCATAATCATCAAATATAGGAGAAATATTGTAATCATAATTAATTTTCTCCTCAATAGTAGGTGTACTGAAAATATCATATTCATTATTGTAATCATCATATATTGGAGGTATAGTATCATCATAAGCAATAGAATAGTTATCTTCCAAAGTGTGTTCATTTGTAAACATATCAACATTGGAAGGAACATGGATAGTACTAATAGTGCAACAATTATTAACATCATCATTTTTAGAATTGGTACCGAAGAGATTTTCAATATCAAAAGTAGTGTGCTTTTCCCAATCATGATCACTACTATAGGTAACAGGCATAAGAACATCATCGAGTTCAGACTCATCAAAAACTATAATAGGAGCAACGTGCTTAGGGGAAAATACCGTTTCCTCTCTCCTTTTACTCCTCCTCTTCTTCTTTTTCTTCTTCTCTTTAGGAGGGAGAGGCTTGAAAGGAAGCTTCTCCATATACCCTGGTTTATTGTTAGAGACAATAGAAGAAACTTTGGAGGATTCCTCCTTTTCATTAATAAGAACAAAACACATATTAGTCCTGTCATATTTTGGTAAAATCTCATCTTTTATAAAATTTTGTATGTAAGTATTTGTGTGGAAATTATCAACACAATAAATATGACAACCATGCAGGACGCTATTCATATCAAAATCACTCATATCTACCAAAGAAGTTTTTCTTGATAACTATTCACACCCCAAAAATAATGTAAGTTCATCATGTTGATTAGGAGTGATCATGTTATCACAATACAAACTTACAATAATCATTGGATTAGAAGGGCTATTATTATGGCCCGAGCATTGAAAATTGAAATGACCCACTTTAAAGCAAAGTTCACAAATAAAAGGATAGAGGGCACAAACTTTTTAACCAAGATAATTTAGAGCCATATACCATGTTCTAGTTTTTTCATTCCTGTGGGTGATGCAATATTCTTCTTCAATTTGATTCTTCTCACAAGGTCTATGTATTCCACAAAAATTAACATGCTTATAAGAAATAGTACTTTCAGAGGTTTGAGCATGTTTATTGCTATCATTAATCATAATTTCATTTTTCATGCAAGTGTATTTAAAAGGCTCATGATACATGTCCCATTTTTCTTTAGTAGCATTAATATGAGAAGCAAAGGCTCTACAACAATCAACAAGAATTTGAGGATCAAGACCATATTTAGCACTAAGCTCTTGAAAATCAGTAGTTTTAGCGAAAGACTTAATGCAATCATACTCATAGTTTATACCTGGTTCTTTACATTTGTCGTTATCCCAATTTTCGGTATTTCTTTGAATTGTTTCAAGAAGATCCCACTTATATTTGACCTCCTTACTTGTGAAGGATCCCTCTAAATAGGTATCCAGATAGTCCTTGTAATGTCCTAAAAGCCTTGCATAAAAATTATTGATAACAATATTACTAGGGAGCTCATGAATGGGACATTTGAGCATTAGTGACTTCAATCTCCCCCATGCTTGGGCAATACTTTCTCCATCATGAGGATGAAAATTATAAATATAATTCCTATCTTTATGAATTTCATGAGGAGGATAAAATTTAGAGTAAAAGAGAGATTCAAGTTCATTCCACTCTGAATGATGAGTATCGTCTAGTAGCTCATACCACTCCCTTGCTTTGCCCTTAAGTGATAAAGAGAATAGCTTCCTCTTAACTTGGTTCATTGAAATACCTGCACACTTGAAAAACTCACATAATTCATGTATAAAGAGTAAATGATCATCAGGATGGACAGTTCCGTCTCCAAAATAATAGTTATTCATAACATGTTCAACAATTTCCATAGGTATTTTAAAAGAGACGCTTTCAGTATGTGGATTTAAAATATCACAAGCATCATTAGAATTACCACATATAGGAGATAAAGTATCATCATAGCAAATTTTCTTCTTTAAAGCTGCAGAACTAAAAAGATCATTTTCATAAAAACTGACTTCCCCAAGCTTAGATGTTTCCATAACATTAGTAACAAAGGTGTTCAAAAAATTCATACAAATAACATCGCTATTAGCATGTAAAGAAAATTCCATGGGTTTTTTAATTTTCTTTCCAAACCATTTATGTTCTACCTTGGGAAAATACTAAAAAGCTCTCTAATTTTTTTGTTATTTTCCATTAAGCCTAACTAGTGAAAATAAAAACAAGAAACAAAAAGATATAATTGCAGAATCTAAAGGAAATAACTTCGAGCACTCACACCAGCAACAGTACTAGAAGATAGCTTAGTAGCCAGAAGATGTGAGTACCTTTTACCTAACCTCCCCGGCAACGGCACCAGAAAATAGCTTGATGTCTACACACACTTCTATTCTTGTAGATAGTGTTGGGCCTCCAAGTGCAGAGGTTTGTAGAATAGTAGCAAGTTTCCCTTAAGTAGATCACCCAAGGTTTATCGAACTCAGGGAGGAAGTGGTCAAAGGTATCCCTCTCAAGCAACCATGCAATCAAGATACAAGAAGTCTCTTGTGTCCCCAACACACCCAATACACCTGTCAGGTGTATATGCGCACTAGTTCGGCGACGAGATAGTGAAATACAAGTAATATGGATAATTATAAGTGTTAATTGCAATATGAAATAAGAGTGGCAGCAAGCAAACATGTAACATGACTGATTGTAAATGGTGTTTCAATACTTAGAAACAAGGCCTAGGGATCATACTTTCACTATTGGACACTCTCATATAAATATCATCTCTTCATTATGCTACCCTGAACTACTCTCCGGTTGGAGGATGTAGGGCTATAACAACACACCTTAAAGTTCGCATTCCCCATCTAGATAAGACCTCACTATCACCTTGAGCGCTAGATGGTTCCAACAAACACCACAATGTCTAGAGACATCCAACTCAAATTATACTCATGATAAGTATTTCTGTAACCTTAGCCAAAGTGCCACACGGTGTGCACACTGTCAACTTCACACACGTGGGGATAAGCAGAGATTAATTAAAGCACTTGAGTAGCAGAATAGATCCTAGATTACAAAGCTCATGGTCTCAATAAGATCACACATAGAGAGAGATGAACACATAGCTACTTTTAGATCCCTTAGCATCGGGAGAGAACTACTCCCTCCTCGTCATGGGAGTCAGCAATGGCGATGGAGATGGCAGTGGAGTCGATGGAGATGGATTCGAGGGCACTTCCCCGTCCCGGCAGGGTGCCGGAACAGAGACTTCTGTCCCTCGAATCTCCTCTTCGGTGGCGGCAGCGCTGCGGAAATTTTCGTGGAATTTCAATCCTGTACTTAGGGTTTTCATCTCGGGGGAATATATAGGCAAAGAGGCGATGCCAGAGGTGGGCCAGGGTGGCCACACCACCTGGTAGCGCGGCCAGGGGTGACCCGCGCCACCCTAGGGTGTGCCTGCCCCTGGCTCCCCTTCGTCTCCCCTTTGGACTTTGTGTCATGTCGGGGAAAATAGAAACTTTAGCTTTTGTTTCGTCCAATTCCAAGAATATTTCTTTTCTAGCTTTTCTGAAACCAAAAACAACAGAAAAAGGAAACTGGCACTATGGCATCTTGTCAATAGATTAGTTCCAGAAAATGTATAAAAATGCCTCAAAGTATAGACAAAACATAAGATAGCTGATACAAAACAAGCATGGAGCATCAAAAATTATAGATACGTTTACGACGTATCACCCGCCCCTGCGTGTAGCTCCAGCGTCTAGCCCGCCCGGTAGGCCTGGCCAGTGGTACCGGCCCATCGCGGTAGTACCTCCTGGGCAGGCCGGTACTACCAGGCCGGCCCAACCTGGCGCCTAGCTCTCGCCTTGCTAGCTTGCTCCGCTTCCCGCCACCGCTCGCTTCTGCTCGCTGGGCCGCCTCGCCCTGCCTCAGATGCGTAGCCGCCGCTTCCTCCCGCTCGCTCACACGCTAGTGCGTCGCCCCGATCCCCTTCGGTACTTCACGCCCAGATCGCCTAGCACCTGCACCCGCGTTTTACCTACTTCCTGCATGGTTTGCTCGGGGTCCGGTAGTATTGGGCCAATCCGGTACTACCGGCCCAGTTCGCCTGGAATGGCCCCAACGGGCAGTTTTCCCCTTTTCCTATTTAAGGCTTCTCTTTTTTTCTAGTACTTCTTATTCCTCTATTTCTTCAAGCCTTTGCCCCATTTGCCTAAATATTTTGAGCTTTATTCTCTTATTCCCCTCCAATGATTCTTGCCAATATTTGAGAGGAATATAGAGGAAATCTAGATCTACAATTTGACCAAACCAAATCACCTCTTTGTGAGTGAATCTTTGGGATCTAGATCTTGGGAGATTTTGTGTTCTCCTTGTGTTCTTCCTCTCTTGTTCCCCAATTGCTTTAGTAGCCTTGTTAGAACTTGAGAGTGAAGAATTGGGGCATCTTTGTGGTGTTCTTGCCTTTTGCATTAGGTGCATCGGTTTGTGTTCTCCCTGGAGGATTTGATTGGTGAAATCAAGAAGCTAGTCCCTCTTGGGTTCTTGGAATCCTAGATGGTTGTGTGGCCTTTGTGGCGTGTTCTTGGGGCCTTCAATTAAGTTGTGAAGCTCTCCCCAATATTGAGGTCTTAGTGGTGATTATTGGGATCCTCCAATTAAGTTGTGGAGACAGCCCCAATCTTGTACGGGTTTGGTGACCGCCCTCAAGTGTCCCATAGTGGAACAAATGTTTGCCGCGCGGTGGGTGCTCGGGAGAAAAGGGTGAGGACTCTTGTGGCATTAGTGGTGTTAGTACCGCCCACCCCAGCAATGATGCGTACTCCCTTGTTGGGAGGAACTCGGTAAAATATCATTATCCCCGCGTGCCTCGGTTATCTCTATACCTGAGCTCTTTACTTATGCATTTTACATTGTGATAGCTTTCGTACTTGAAGTCATCTATCTTGTTATCACATTGTTTCTTGTCTTGCTTAGCATAAGTTGTTGGTGCACATAGGTGAACCTTAGTATATCTAGGCTTTGTGTTTGACAAAATAAAATGCTAGTTTTATTCCGCCTTTGTTAAGCCCATCTCAGAAAAATTTAAACCGCCTATTCACCCCCCTCTAGGCGACATCCATGATCTTTCACACGCGATGAGCGGCGTAACAAAAAGGCATCGAGCAATACACAATGCTACTAGATTGATACGGTGCAAGGTGAAGTATGGTTACAGTTGGATATGTTCGGTTGGGTCATACTTAAAATATGATGAAATAGAAGATGGTGAAGATCGACGACAACGATGTAGGAGTGTACAAGTTGATGGTGTTCGAATTCTTTGTTGTGAAAACACGTAGTGCATGCCTAAGGACGGCGTGCTTCAACATGCAATGGTGAGGGGTTGATTCAAAATGGCGCCATATGAGAACTTGAAGTGGACAGGGCACGGGGTGACTGATCATCTACCATGGAGTCATGTTGAAGGTGGAGCTGGAGTCTAGCGGAAAGCTCCACTCAGCTGATGGAGAGGCTACTGCGCAAGCATATAGAGGGTAGAAGCATGTTTCAGCAAGAAGGCAAGATGCATGTGGCCCGTGCTGGAACTCAATGCTCTAGGTGAGGTGGGGAACTCGTCATCAGTGGGGCCTGAGATAGTGAGGGTATATGGCCTAGGATATCTTGGCAAAGATTGCATACTCTCGACGAGGTGATAGCGGCGACGTATGCGATAAGAATGAGACATAGATACAAATCAGGGCACTAGTGGCCAGACATGTGGTTTGACAAGTGTTCGGAGGTGGTGAAGCAGTGTTGATGAGTAGCAGGTTCAAGTTGGTGACTGTGTCTATCAAGATTGAATTCAAGTGATGGACATGAGTCTGCCATGGAAAATTAGATAAAGTGTTTTGCAAAGTCTAGAATGTCAGAGAGTACATGTTCGTATAATTTGTGATACTCACTGCACATGGGAAAGTGCAGGTGACGCGATATAGAAGGAGACATAGTGTTGTACTTGTGGGACATGTAGAATACTATCCGAAAAGGATGAGAAAACTAGGAATTTGACGCAGGATGATCCAAGGGTGACGATCATATTCCTCCAAGTTGGAAGCACTTTCGCTCAAATCCGTGATTGATGTGTGATGGTGTTAAACGGGAAGAGAAAATTAAAGTTGTAGGTGGAGTCACATGGAGTCTAGGAGTAGCAGCAGAGGTCATGATACAAGTCCTAGGTACATGGAGGTTTGACGCATTAATAAATTCAAGGTGGTGTAGAATATTTCCCAAGGTAGAATTTGTTAAGTGTGTGTCGAATATTATGCACGAGTTATGTTAGATTTAGACTTGTGTTGCAGTGTGGATAAGATACATGTAGGTGTCTTGGAGTCAAACACTAATAGCCTAGGCCTCCTATATAATATTGGGGTGTGACATAATATAACCCATGAAAACTTGATAGTGACAAGCACGCAGGGGAGCCGGTTGCTTGTGCCGCACCGGAGTGGTCGATGTCGCGTTATCAGAGAGGAGAAGCGCCCATGGTCATGCCTCGAGTTGGCGAGTTCGTCAAACCGCGTTAACAAATATCGGTGTCATCGTCGTGCTATGATTAGTTGATCCTCAGTTACGCCTATGACAGTAACTCTATATATTTTTCGTTGAAAAAATGCAAGTTTAGCTCAAAATAGACTTAACTCTCCTTCATCAATCCTGTGCTTAGCTCATATCGAGAATTGTCTAAAAAATGAATGGTTTAGAGTTACCAAGTTAATTTCCAGAATAACCATATTTTGTAAAAAAAACATGTTTCCCTAAAGTAATATGTTGAGATACGTGTGTTGTAAGTTTTCTATTGTCTTCTTAATTTATGCTACATTTTTAAGTCCATGTATCATCGTCGAATCATCTTCGTCCCTTCTTACGTTACATATAATCTATAGATTGGGTGGCCATCACCACATTTCTTAATAATCTGTTAATACCTGCTATAGCATATCTATCATACACCAAATTTGGCATACAATGGTTAGTCGTAACTAAGTATGGTGTTGATGAAACCCTTTATAATGAATTAGACAAGAGAGTCACACATAAAGCCTCGAGCGTGATGTTAAAAGCATTGAGCACGTGGCAAAACATGACAAATTTGAAGAAATAAGAAGATTGCGCGACCTATATTAAAAAGAGATGGCATCATGTACTACCTGAGCATTGGCAACAGTTTTTAAATCTCACTCGGAATAAAACTTCGAGCACATGACTGAATGGGGGAAGCAATTATAAAGAAAGAACACGATGAACAACAAACTAGGCGGTGGCGGATACTTAGGGAAGTGGAAAGGACTAGGAAAGGGCCAAGCAGGAATTTAAGTTAGAAATTGCTAGAAAATATAAACCCATCGTACTTCGAAAAATGGCATGTGGAAGATTTTGTAAGGGCCCATGTAGATATTGACCCGTGACGTGGAACCAGTCTTTCAAATGTGATGATGCCATGGAAGTGCACGGAAATATGGTTAGTTCTTAACATTGAGCTTGCAACACATATTGTTTATCCTGTGGGTTCTTGCTTTGATCGAAAAAATCAGTGTCTCATTTTATAATATGTTTGATACTATGCTTTATACATGCATGTTAGTGTGATTTTATATACCTCCAAATTATGTTTTGATCCTGCTAGGTTCATGTGATCTGTGTGATGATGCTTATATCCCCTTGGTTAGCTTCTTTCTTTATTAACGTTATATTGTGTGGACACCTATACATATACTCTACATGAATGCTACTTCTTATTTAAACTTAAATCATGTTAACTGCCCAAAAAGCACTACGGTTCTCCTCCATCTGAAAGCGCCCTTGAATCCGTCGATGGCTAGAGGTGGAAAGATGCCTCAGCCTAGTGATGGCCCAAAATATATCGAGCTCGCGGGGGAACCCCAAGAGGAAGGTATGATGAGCACAGCAGCAAGTTTTTCCTCGGTATGAAACCAAGGTTATCGAACCAGTAGGAGCAAGGAAACCCCTCCAAGGTGTTGTTGCCAACTTTGAATCCTGCACAACACAACCACAGAACTTTGCCCCCAACTTACAGTGAGGTTGTCAATCTCACCGGTTTCGCTGAAAACAAAGGATTAAACGTATTGTGTGGAAGAAAGTAAAAGCTTGCAGAAAGTAAACAGAAAGCGGTAAACAGTTGTAGATTGATGGTAAAAGAAAGGACCGGGGTCCATAGTTCACTAGTGGTGGTTCTCCTTAAGCTAGATGACATGTTGGGTGAACAAATTACAGCGGGGCCATTGAAAACATCGAGAAAGCATACATGCATATACTAATCATCTAGAATCCTATGAGATTTGATTGAGCATTACAACATTATACATAGACCATAATCCAACTGCATCTATGACTAATAATCCACCTTTAGGTTATCATCCGAGCCCCCTCCAGTATTAAGTTGCAAGCAACAAATAATTGCATTAAGCATTGTGTATAAAGTAAATAATACGATTGTTCTATGAACAAAGAATTGTTGTTTTCTCCCTAGTAGCAACAACACATCTAGTATCTTAGAGATTTCTGTCACTTCCCAAGATTACTAGAGGCATTAACCTACTATCGAACATAAATACTCTCTCTTGGAGTTGCTAGCATCTACTCGACCAAGATATCTACTAACAACGGAGAGCATGCAAGATCACAAATAACAAAGACATGATAGAATCAATAATCAATCTGAAATAGCATCTCAATATCCATCGAATCCCCGCAAACACAACATGTATAATTACAAATAGATGATCTTGATCATGAACGGAGATCACAAGATCTAGACATGGTAGCACAAAGGAGAAGAACCAACCATCTAGCTACTACATGGACCCGTAGCCCGAGAATGAAGTACTCACTAATGACCCACAAGTATAGGGGGTGTATCGCAGTATTTTCGATAAGTAAGAGTGTCGAACCCAACGAGGAGCAGAAGGTGCTGGCTAGTGGTATGGATCAGGAATTCTTTGCAAATACTTAGCAAACGGATTTTTAGGGTTTTTTTGATAAAGCAAGTAAACAAAGTACGAGTAAACAAAAGACAGTAGGAATAAATGCAGCAAGTGGCCCAATCCTTTATGCAGCGAAGGACAAGCCGGTTGTATTACTTAAGATGACCAAACGTTCTCGAGAACACATGTGAAGACTATCAAGTGCTTTCGCTTCATATAGTTGATTAATCTTCTTTAGCTTGCTAAGTGTTGTGTGGGTGAACCTGTGCTAATGTACTGACCTTCCTAGGACTAATACAAACTTGTGATTATACCCCTTGCAAACATCAGTAAGTACAAGAAAGTAATTAAGATAGAAACCTAACCATAGCTTTAAACTCTAAGACCCTTACGTCCCTTGTGCAATGGTTTCCTAACAGGGGTTCAGGTTTCTGTCACTCTGGCAACCCCTACGATTAGTAGCCAAATACACAATGCATTCCCCTAGGCCCATATAGGTGAAGTGTCATGTAGTCGACGCTCACATGACACCACTAGAAGAAGTACACCACAACTTAAATATCAAACTATTGAATCTTTCTCAACACAACTCCACTACTAACATGCCTTCTCCCATGTCCTCAAGGACAAAACGAAATACTCACAAGACATCATATGGATCATGATCAGAGATGGAATAATGATGTATAACAATCTGAACATAAACAATAATTCAATGGTTCACTCAATAGCATCAACTACAAAGAGTAATCAACACCAGGAAAGTTTCCCCTATGAACTATGCAAGATTCAACGCAATTGTTACAGCAATATGGAGATAGTGATGAGGGTGTTGATGGTGATTATGGTGGTGATGATGATGATGATCCCGATGAAGTCCAACTTGATGGTGGTGTTGATGGCGACGATCTTCCCTCTCCAGGAAGGAATTCCCCTGGCAGAAATCTGTCTACGAGAGAGATCTTTCTCTCTCGGTGTTTTCCGCCCCGCAGAGGCGGCGGAATCTTTCTATGGTCGCTTCCCGGGTCTTAGGGTTTCGAGAGGATGATATACGCAAGAGGGGAGAGCCAGAGGTGGGCTAGGGCGGCCACACCACCTGCTGGCGCGACCTAGGGCTGCCCGCGCTAGAGGGTGGTGTGGGCCCCCTGTGGCCCATCTCCACTCCGTCCTCTGGCATCCTTAGTCTTCTGGAAAAATAGGATTTTTCGTATATTTTTCCGGATTTTCTGATCTTCGCAAATTTTGCCTCCAAACAGCACATTTTCCATCAGAATCCTGACTGCAGTGGTCCATGCTCCAAAACTCATCAACCATGCAAAAACAGATGAAATAACATAAGTATCACCTCTCAATATGAAATATATCAATGAATAATAGTGAATTAATACATAGAATAGTGATGCAAAATGGACGTATCACTCACGCATCACACCGGAGGCTTTCATGGTGATGAAGAAGGCCTCCAGGGTGAATTCTCCCCTCTGGCAGGGTGCCGGGAAGAGCTTCAGATCCCTCCCGATCTAGGGATGGAGATGACGGCGGCTACAGAATCTTTCGTGGAATTTTGATTGGGTACTTAGGGTATCTGTATCGGAGGCATCTTATAGGCGAAAGGGGAGGACGAGGGGTTCCCTAGGCAGCCACACCACCCCCTGGCGCGGGCCAGGCCTAGCCGCGCGGCCAGGTGGTGTGGCGGCCCTCGGACCCCTCTCCGTCTCGTATTCTGGCTTCGTGTCCCCCTCGATGAAAAACTGACTTTGGCTTTTGTCCCGTCCAATTCCGAGAATATTCATTTCCTAACTTTCACGGAACCAAAAAACAACAGAAAATAGGCAGCTGGCACTGTGGCATCTTGTTAATAGGTTAGTCCAAGAAAGTGTATAAAAATTACTCCAAAGTGTGGACAAAACAGAAGAAAGTAGATAAAAACCAAGCATGGAACATCAAAAATTATGGATACGTTAGCAACGTATCAACATCCCCAAGCTTAACTCCTACTCGTCCTCGAGTAGGTAAGTGATAAAAAGAAAGAATAATTTTTGAGGTGACTGATGACCCACAAGTATAGGGGGTGTATCGCAGTATTTTCGAGGGAAGTGAAAGCCAATTTATTGATCCGACACAAGGGGAGCCAAAGAATATTTATCAGCCTTAACAACTGAGTTGTTAATTCAGCTGCACCTGGAAACAATCTTGCTCACAGCAGTTTATTAGTAGCAATAGTTTTGTAGTAGGAATAGTAAAGCAGCAGCAGTAGCAAAGCAAAGACAGTAGTAACAAAAGCAGTAAATAGTGGGATTCGAGTGCGGTAGGCATAGGGATGGATGGACGGGCGTTGCATGGACAACACAATTCACATAGCAATCAGAACAAAGGGCAATTGCAGATAAATAAGATAAAGCATCCAAGTACTAGACAATCCTAGGCATGTGTTCCATATATAGTCATACGTGCTCGCAATGAGAACTTGCACAACATCTTTTGTCCTGCCAGCACGTTTGCAGCGGGGCCTCTAGGGAACTACTGGAAATTAAGGTGCTCCTTTTAATAGAGCACTGGAGCAAAGCATTAACACTCCGTGAACACATGCGATCCTCACATCAAAGCCTTTCCCTTCCGGTTATTCCGATTTCTGTCACTTCGGGGCCATAGGTTCCGGACAACGACGTGTGTTAACAACTTGTAGATAAGACCAAGAACAATACTATCATAATGAATCAATAACATGTTCAGGTCTGAAATCATGGCACTTGGGCCCTAGTGACAAGCATTAAGCACAACAAAGTCGCAACAAAGTCATAAAGCACTAATAAAAGATACTAGGCACCATGCCCTAACAATCTGATGCCATTACATGAACGATCTCATCCAATCCCTACCATCCCCATAGCCTACAGCGGGGGATTACTCACTCATAGATGGGGGAAACATGGATGGTCGATGGAGAAGCGATGGTGATGATGATGGCGATGATCTCCTCCAATTCCCTGTCCCGGCAGGGTGCCAGAACGGAGTTTCTGGTGCTGTTTCGTGGAATCTGATGGTGGCGGTGGAGCGGAACTCCTTCTGGAAAAACGTCGAACCCCCTAAAGTTTTTAGGTCAGAAGGCTCCTTATAGGCGATGAGAGAGGCCGAGGGGGTGCCTGGGGGGCCCACACCACCCCCTAGCGTGGCATGGCCTGGCCCGCGCCAGCAGGTGGTGTGGCCACCCCAGGGCTCTTCTCCGTCTCGTATTCTGGCTCCTGGAGTCTTCGGGTGAAATAGGATTTTTGGCATATTTTCCGGGATTTTTCCTGATAGTTGATTTTCTGCGCAAAAAGTAGACACCAAGGCAATTCTGCTGAAAACAGCGTCAGTTCGCATTAGTTGCATCCAAATCACACAAGTATAGAGGAGAAACAATAGCAAAAGTGTTCGGGAAAGTAGATACGTTTTGGACGTATCAACTCCCCCCAAGCTTAGCTTATTGCTTGTCCTCAAGCAATTCAGTTGAAAACTGAGTGCGATAAAAGAACTTTCACGAACACATTTGCTTTATATGATGTAAATATTCTCAGCAATGTGATCAACTACTTAGACAATTCATAATAAAGAGTATGCAACCGAGTCTACTTAATAGTCATTGCAAGCTATGAAGAGATTCCAACTCAAGAATAATAAGTAGCATGAAGCACAAACATAAGCAACATTACAATGCTCATAGAAAGGTATGATAGAGTGGTATCTCGCTTGCCTTTGATTATGAATTCCAAGGCACCTCTGAAGTTCAAGTGATGACTAGAAGTAAAGATATCAAAGATACAAGCATCAAAGTCATAACACAAATAATCAAGTATTGGAACAAACACAAAGGATGACAACTATGCTCTCAAGAAGGTGCTCAAAGAATAAGTGGAGACTCAACAAGTAGAAGAAAAGGTTTTGAATAATTTGAAAGGCTTCCAAATGCTGAAAGTATGGTACTTGTTAGCTTTGAGCTCTCATTGCCCCTATCATAAGCATCTTTAATGTGGTTAAGGTGAAAGTGACACAACTAAGAGGATATGCTTGACAAGTTATAAATTGAAGTCTCATGCCCCTTACTTACGAAGACCGATCCTCATGCTACTCAACTTCAGTCACAAGTAAGCTCTTGTCATTGTAAGTATATACGTATCATAGAGAACCGCCAACGGGGTACCCCTTGCACATGACACGGGAGCTATCCCATAATCAAAATACAAGGCAAGCAGACAATGAGCATCTCGGCGATCTTTTTATTTACTATGTGCATAGATTTTTATCGAGGATGCTTCATAGAATGCTCATTATGGTTATGCTGCAAGTTTCCACCATGATTAGGCATGGCTTAGGCTAGCGGCCCAGGCGTTTCTCTAACATACATACAAACTCCATGATCTTACAAGTTCCACTTTTATTTCACACCGCCGGGATCCATAAGCAAAAGAACATGATATCAACTAGGTACAAAGTACCTATGAAGTGTTGAAAGCGGTCCCCATGATACATGGTTCTGCTAACTCCAACTCATAAAGCGCAAACATATGCACAACAAAGAAGGACGCAATGGTTCAGGTTTATTAAGTGCAAGAAAATAAAGTGTGCCATCAAGTTCGTGAGAGCTTTACTAACTAAATTTCTCATAACAAGCAAACATTTTATTCGGAAGAAAACAAGGCATATTGAATATGCACGGAAGTAGCAAATGATGCTAATGGGTAGGTATGGTGGACACTTTGGAAATATTTGGTTTAGGGAGTTGGAAACATGAGTAAAACACTCAGTGGAAGTGAAGGCTAGCAATAGTAAGGGAGCGACAAACGAGAGAGCAATAGCTGTCATTATCATGCTTGCAACAAAACAAGACTACTCATGGCATGAAAGTGATTCAAGATCCTCAAGGCAAAATAATTCATCGAGGCTCAACTGATTATTATAGTCATGTGCATGCGTGAGCATGTGCCAAGTTAATTCAAATGAAACATTCAGAGGAGGATACCACGGTGTCATACCAATTTATGAATAGAGTAATGCAAGCAAACATTCATGAGACATGCTACAAACTATTAGCGGGCTGGAGCTAATCATAAGAAAGCAAGAACTACTAAGCATCCAAAGAAAACATACACTCTACATGAACAGACTAAGCACGCCCACAGTGATGAGTATATGTACAAAAATGAAAGCAAATAGAGTTTGTTACCAGCCTCTTACCACGCCTCAAGTTGTCATTGATCCTCATTATTGCTCTTCACTTGTGTGGCTTGAATAATAATATGAAACCAATAATCCACTGAGAACTGCCGAACCCTGTAGAAAACTTACAAAAACCAAAGAATACGACAAATATTTTTGGTGTTTTCGATTTTTAAATAAGAACCAAAAGATAAAAACAAGCAAAGAAAAATCTTTTTGGGTTTTTCGAATAGTTCAAACAAAGCAAAAAAGGAAAAAAGCAAACCAAGGCAAAAAGAAGAAGCAAACCAAAGAGAAACAAAAAAAATATTTTTGGTCTTTTTGTGTTTTTAGAAAGCAAAAGCAAAGAAGAACGAAAACTAAAAAGAGAACGAAAACATGAATATACAAAGTACCGACGCAACATGATATGGAGATGAGTGCGGTGTCGGCGTACCCCCCCCCCCCAAGCTTAGGCTTTTGGCCTAAGTGGGTTTCAATCCCAAGCTGGCCAGGATGAAGTGTCACCGGGGTACGATGAGGAGGTACCCTCGTCCTGGTGCAAGCCCGAGTACGCCCCTCCGTAATGTGCGGAGTAATCATAGGAGGGCACCTCCTCCTGGTGCTGCTCGTGGAAACCCAACAAGCGAAGCTGCTCGTCCACCTCCTCCTTGGAGCGCGACCACGGTCTCCTGTCAACACTAAACAAAGCAGGCTGTGGCAAGAGGATCTCCCTTTCATCCCCGTCAGTAAAAAGCATCCTATATACTATATTGTTCAAATCAGAGGTAGCAGTGACAAAGTGATGAGTTTTCATGGCAACAAGGTCGAGCCTCTAAGGTGCTAGCATAGCATCATCAGGGGCCACTGAAAGATCTAATGCATCGACTATACGCGAGGCAATGATGCCCCCATAGATAGGCCCCCTAGCAGCTAGGCGGCAAGCAATAAGCGAGCCAAGATTGTACCGAGTATCATTGTTGAGCGTAGCAGCAAGGAAAGCTAAGTGATAGTTAGAGATATTACTAGTGTTCTCCCTACCCAATACACTAGTGGCAAGATTGTATGCAAATTATCTAAGAGCAGGGAGTTGGATATTTCTTATCTTTCCGCGCTGCGCCACGCGGTCATCATCATTGGTCACCCCTCGGTAAAGCTCCAACAAATCAGTGGGTCACCCTTGAATTTCTTCACGGTCCCTGTCATACGCACACCTACAATACTGCAAAATCTCTCCAAAGGCATGGTGAAGGGCATATCATAGATTTTAAAAGATACAGTGGAATGATAGGATGTGTTAGTAAATGAGAAGCTCTCAACAAAAGTTTTGGTGAGCATAGCGTATTGTGCACTCTCATCTTGCATACAAGAGGTCAAACCAACCCTCTCAATCAGTAGCAAGGACTCATCAAGAATATCTGCAGCTTGCAAGAAAGTAACACAAGGAAAGGAGGATGGGTGAGCATCCCCATCATCCTTTTCACTGCCAATGCATGTTGCAATGAGGTCTTCATTGTATGATGGCCTAGCTTGAGAGGCTGTTCTTGAGGGCCTTGTCCTCCTAGGTGCATCACTCTCAAATATCTCTCCAAAAGTGTGGTTGTTCATGCTTAGTATTTTGAATTTTAAACACCTATTAAACAAGTGATTGCAAAGTAAATATAATAAAGGATTCTACTCATAGGGACTTGCAAGAGGCCTAAACATGCATCAAAACTTTATCTCTAAGCATCAAACAAGCTTACAAGCTCTCATAACCAGTCACCTATAGCAGCAAAATACTCAACATATAATCCACTAAACACAAATCTACTTGGACAAGGGGAGGAGTCACATACCAAGGAACAATTGCTCCAAATTTCAGCAAGAAAGATGGGCTGAGCAAAGAGATCGAAGAAATCGAGAGCAAACACAGAAAGAACGTGATTTTGAGCTATGAACTAGAGCTTACTCGGGCGAGAGAAGAAAGTGGCAGGTGAGAGAAGTAGTGGGGGGCCAGGGGTGGCCCACACCAGGGCATGGCGCCACCCAGGGCTGGCCACGCCACCACATGGTGTGCCTGCCTGGTGGGCCCCCCCGGTACCTACTAGGTACTCCTCTGCCCCTTTTTTTCACGTAAAAATTTAATATGAATTTTCTGGAATTTTTCGAGACACTTTATTTTGGGGCTTTTTTCAGAAATAGAAGAATGGTTTCTGACAGACAGATTTTTTTTTATTTTGGAAACATGATGCAAGGACAAAACAAGGCTAGAACTACCGAAGTTCTAGCATTCAAGCAACTAGCAACACAAAGAAAACTAAACAAAAACAAAAACTAAAATGCAAAGGATAGAAATAAACGGAGATAATCATAATGAAAACATTGTTTTGTTCAATGGAATCCTTTTGTTAGCAAGGTTGATCAAGTCTTGCTACCAAAACAATTGCATATGAGACAAAACTTTGTACTCCACTAATGATTATGTTACCTCAACCTTGATAGCAACGGTCCCAGTCATAATAGTTTCAAATTTTTCTCTTGGTATGGGACAATATATTTCTCCAACTTGAATGCCTTCAAAATGTTCAATTGAATTCAAACCATACGTCCTTTCAATCTTCTTGGGGAAATAGACAGTATGTTCCTTGTCATTAACATTGAAGGTCATGTTTCCTTGATTACAATTAATAACAGCTCCTGCAGTATTAAGAAAAGGTCTCCCAAGAATAATAGACATATTATCATCTTCAGGCATTTCAAGCACAACAAAATTAGTTAATATAAAGCAATTGTGAGCTACCTGAACAGGTACATCCTCACATATACCCACAGGAATAGTGGTAGATTTATCAGCCATTTGCAAAGATATATCAGTTGGTATCAATTTTTCAAGTTGAAGCCTCTTATAGAGAGAGAAAGGCATAACACTAACTCTAGCTCCCAAATCACACAAAGCAGTTCTAACATAACTATTCTTAATAGAGCAAGGGATAGTTGGAATCCCTGGGTCTCCAAGTTTCTTTGGAACCTTACCATTGAAGGAATAATTAGCAAGCAAAGTAGAGATTTCTTCATTAGGGATCTTCCTTTTATTCGAGACAATGTCCTTCATATACTTTGAGTAAGGAGGAAATTTAATAGCATCAGTCAAAGGAATTTGCAAGAATAAAGGCTTCATCCACTCACAAAACTTATTATAGTGTTCATCTTCCTTTGACTTGTGTTTCTTATCAGGGAAAGGCATAGGTTTTTGGACCCAAGGTTCTCTTTCACTACCATGTTTCTTAGCAATAAAATCTTCTTTAGTGTATTTAGTAGTCTTAGTGTGATTCAGGTTCTTCCTCAACTTTTTCTTCATTAGGAACTTCATTTTCTTCATTACCACTTTCAGTTTCAGCATCAGAGATAGATATACTATTAGGATCTATAGCAGGTTCAGAGGGTTCTACAACAGTTTTATGTTTCTTTTTCCTTTTCTTACGAGTAGAACCACTATTTTCAGCTTGTTGAGAATCCTGCTCAATTCTTTTGGGATGCCCCTTAGGATATAGAGGATCCTGGGTAGCAGCTCCACTTCTAGTTCTAATTTCATAAGCATGTTTTTCTTTAGCAGCATTAACTAGCAAGTCATTTTGTACTTTAATGAGTTGATCTATTTGAGTTTGAACCATTTGAAAGTGTTTAACAATCATTTTAACATCATTAGAGGTTCTTTCCACAATATCTTTCAACTCAACAATAGCTCTAGTGTTTTCCATTAGATGATTTTGCACCCTTTTATTAAAGTTATCTTGCTTAACAATAAAGATATCCAATTCTTCTAAGCATTGATCAGGAGGTTTAGAGTAAGGGATATCACCTTCATCAAAGTGTTGAAGAGAGTGTACCTCAATAGTGGACGAGTAGGGAATAGGCTTACATAATTCTTCTATCGGAGGTAAGTTCTTGACATCTGCAACTTTAATTCCCTTCTCCTTAAGACATTTCTTAGCTTCCTTCATCACTTCATCATTTAATTCAATAACTCCCCTCTTCTTTGATGTTGGAATAGGCACAAGAATAGATGGTTCAGGTACAATTACTTCAGGTATAGCTTGTTTAGGAGGAGTCCAATCTTCATAATTCTTTCTTATTTTAGCCATTAATTCCTCAGCTTCCTTTGGAGTCCTATTCCTGAAAACACAATCAACACAACTATCTAGGTATGTCCTAGATTCTTCGGTTAGTCCATTATAAAATATATCAAGTAGCTCATTCTTAGGTAATGGACTTCCGGCCTATGCATGAATCAAAGCACAAAACCTTGCCCAAGATTTGGGCAATACCTCTTTTTCTCCCTATTTAAAATCAAAAGTTCCTGCAAAATAGCATGTCTAGCACTGAGAGGAAAATATTTCTGCAGGAAAGTACTAATCAAGCACTCAGGGCTATCAATAGATCCAGGAGGTAAATTACTAAACCAAGTTTTAGCTTCTCCTTTTAGTGAAAAGGGAAAAATCTTAGCAACAAAATAAGTACGCATCTTAATATCATCAGAAAACAAGCCACTCATGGTAGAAAGTTCATTCATATGTGCTACCGCACTTTCATTCTTAGTCCCACAAAAAGGTTCTTTCTCGACAATAGCTATGTAAGATAGATCAAGAGAGAAATCATAATCTTCATCTATAATGTTTATGGGAGAAGCAACAAACTTAGCATCAGGAAATAATTTGGGTCTAATAGTACGCCTCTCAAGGAGATTCTTAGCAGCGCTCCTATCACGGGTGTTCCTACATTCTTCAATAAACTAATCAATCATCTCAACATAATCTTCTTCAGCATCATAACTCTTACTAGACTCAGGTGAGCTAACAGGTGTGGCAGTGTCTTCATTAGGAGTTTCAGTATTTCCAACTATAGTTCTAGCAATCGTAGCATCTAGGAAAGGACCTAATGAACCACTCTTATCAAGCACAGTAGAAGCAGCGTCATAAGTATCAGAAGTTTCAGATTTAGCAGTAGTAGCAGTGTGTGTAGCATGTGTATGTGGTGGTGTAAGGAACTTACTCAAAACAGACGGTGAATCAAGAGCAGTAGAGGTGTTCAAAACCGTACCTCTTCTTGTAGTGGATGGTAAAATAGGAACCTTGCCATCACGAGACTTACCCATGATGGATGGATAGCAGCGAAGAATAGAGAATCCAAGTGAACTTGATAAATAAAGCTATGCTCCCCGGCAACGGCACCAGAAAATAGTCTTGATGACCCACAAGTATAGGGGGTGTATCGCAGTATTTTCGAGGGAAGTGAAACCCAATTTATTGATTCGACACAAGGGGAGCCAAAGAATATTTATCAGCCTTAACAACTGAGTTGTCAATTTAGCTGCACCTGGAAACAATCTTGCTCACAGCAGTTTATTAGTAGCAACAGTTTTGTAGTAGGAATAGTAAAGCAGCAGCAGTAGTAAAGCAAAGACAGTAGTAACAAAAGCAGTAAACAGTGGGATTCGAGTGCGGTAGGCATAGGGATGGATGGACGGGCGTTGCATGGACAAGACAATTCACATAGCAATCAAAACAAAGGGCAATTGCAGATAAATAAGATAAAGCATCCAAGTACTAGACAATCCTAGGCATGTGTTTCATATATAGTCATACGTTCTCACAATGAGAACTTGCACAACATCTTTTGTCCTGCCAGCCCGTTTGCAGCGGGGCCTCTAGGGAACTACTAGAAATTAAGGTTCTCCTTTTAATAGAGCACCGGAGCAAAGCATTAACACTCCATGAACACATGTGATCCTCACATCAAAGCCTTTCCCTTCCGGTTATCCCGATTTCTGTCACTTCGGGGCCATAGGTTCCGGACAACGACGTGTGTAAACAACTTGTAGATAAGACCAAGAACAATACTATCATAATGAATCAATAACATGTTCAGATCTGAAATCATGGCACCCGGGCCCTAGTGACAAGAATTAAGCACAACAAAGTTGCAACAAAGTCATAAAGCACTAATAAAAGATACTAGGCACCATGCCCTAACAATCTGATGCCATTACATGAACGATCTCATCCAATCCCTACCATCCCCATGGCCTACAGTGGGGGATTACTCACTCATAGATGGGGGAAACATGGATGGTCGATGGAGAAGTGATGGTGATGATGATGGCGATGATCTCCTCCAATTCCCCGTCCCGGCAGGGTGCCCGAACGGAGTTTCTGGTGATGTTTCGTGGAATCTGATGGTGGCGACGGAGCAGAACTCCTTCTGGAAAAACGTCGAGCCCCCCTGAAGTTTTTAGGTTAGAAGGCTCCTTATAGGCGAAGAGAGAGGCTGAGGGGGTGCCTGGGGGGCCCACACCACCCCCTGGCGCGGCCTGGCCTGGCCCGCGCCAGCAGGTGGTGTGGACACCCCAGGGCTCTTCTCCGTCTCGTATTCTGGCTCCTGGAGTCTTTGGGTGAAATAGGATTTATGGCATATTTTCCGGGATTTTCCTGATAGTTGATTTTCTGCACAAAAAGTAGACACCAAGGCAATTCTGTTGAAAATGGCGTCAGTTTGCATTAGTTGCATCCAAATCACACAAGTATAGAGGAGAAACAATAGCAAAAGTGTTCGGGAAAGTAGATACGTTTTGGACGTATCAGTGACATGCACCATCATAAACTTGATCAAAGTATTTGTAAAACATTGATAGCTGGGATCATAGTACTTCAACATAGCATGAAAGATAAAGTTCTAACAATAAGACATAGAAACTATGTTGCAACATGAAAAGACACAAACAAAAGATTCATGAATAACAATGCTTTGCAAGACGTTTGTTTGTTTCACATAAAGAAAACATAGCATAGTGGTATTCAACTTGTCCCTCATAGAGTAGCAAACATAAATGCATAGGACACCTTCAAAGTTCATAAGGGTGACTAGATACAAATAGTTTAAGGACAAGAAATATCAAAGTTATGCATCAATCAACAAGTCTTGGGACAATGCACATAGAACTAAGAATGGCCACTATGCTCTCAAAATAGGTGCATAAAGATAGAAGGTGGAGACTCAACATAAAAGTAAAAGAAAGGCCTTCATAGAAGGAAGTAGGGATTCAAGTTTCATAAAGAGCTTCCAAAAATTATGGTACTTATTAGCTTTCAGCTCTCATTGCCCCTATCATAAGCATCTTTAGGTGATTAAGGTTAAAGTGACACAACTAAGAGGATATTCTTGACAAGTTATAAGTTGAAATCTCATGCCCCTTACTTACGAGTACCGAACCTCATGCTACTCAACTTCAGTCATAAGTAAGCTCTTGTCATTGTAAGTACATATGTATCATAGAGAACCGCCAATGGGGTACCCCTTGCACATGATACAGGAGCTATCCCATAATCAAAATGACAAGACAAGCAGACAATGAGCATCTCAGCGATCTTTTATTTGCTATTTGCTTAGGTTTTTATTGAGGATGCTTCATAGAGTGCTCATTATGGTTACACTGCAAGTTTCCACCATGATTAGGCATGACTTAGGCTAGCGTCCCAGGTGTTTCTCTAACACACATACAAACTCCATGATCTTACAAGTTCCCCTTTTATTTCACACCGTCGGGATCCATAAGCAAAAGAATCATGATATCAACGGAATAATAAGTGCAATGTTGAAAGCGTTCCCCATGATACATGGTTCTGCTAACTTCAACTTATAAAGCACAAGCATATACGCAACAAAGATGGACGCAATGGTTCAAGATTATTAGATGCAAAAAAGTAAAGTGTGCCATCAAGTTCGTGAGAGCTTTAATCACTAGTTTTCACATAGCAAGTTTAATTCGGAAGGTAGATAAAAGCATGAATATACTTGGAATAGCAAATGCTAATAGGTAGGTATGGTGGACTCTTTGGAACAACTTGGTTTTATTTGGAATTGGATGCATGAGTGGAACTCATACTTGGTTATGGAGGCTAACAAAAGACTGAGAGTGACCAACTAAGAGATCAATAATGGCCATAATCATGCAGAGCGACAAAACATCATTAATCAAAGCATAAAGTGATATTACAAGTCGAAAACTAAAGGATCATAAAGGCTATGGTGAGTTGGGATAGTCATAAAATGGTGTGAGCATGCGCCAAGTCAACCCAAATAAAGCATCAAAGGAGAATACCACAATACTATGCTTTAATATGCTAAAACAACGCATGATTATTCAAAGGCACATTAAGCAATCTCAATTGTTTATAACATGTAATTCTATAGCAAAGATCACTAAGCATAAAGCCAAAACAATATCAAGCATGGCATGACAAAGCATAGGCCACAGTCAAAAATAAACTCCTTTTACCACTTAAGCATGAACTTTTCCTACTCTTTTCCAATCCAAACCAAACTATTTAAAAACTAATGCATGAAAGAGGGGGTCCAACCAATTTATTCAGCAAACTAAGCAAACCAAGCGAACAAAAAAAAGATGCTCCAAGAACAACACAACTGTGCATGAAACAATAAAAATGAAGTGTTTGGAAGAAACCTGGGATTTTTATTGATGAAGAAGGGGATACCTTGGGCATCCCCAAGCTTTGATGCTTGTACTTCTTGAATATTTCTTGGGGTGACCTGGGTGGCATCACCAAGCTTGAGCTTTAGTCCATTCTTCATCTCATTACATCATTCTCTCCATACACCTGAAATTTTTCCTTCATACAAAACTTCACACAATCTTTATTAGCAACATTAGTGAAATCAAGATAATAAGTCTTTTGGTTCAGTTTCAACACAAATAAAACTTCCATTAAAACACAAGCTACTGAAGCACTTCCCTTCAAAAGCTCAATTCCCCAAAGAGAACACAAAAAGGAACCAACAAGAAGCAAATGCAAATAATGGCAGAAATCTGTCAAAACAGACCAGCAGGTAAAAACCAATTTTTTCGAAGACCTTCTGTTGCTCAAATAAAAAATTGTTGAACTAACTAAAGTTTTATGACAACCTAGGGTAGAAGAAAAAAATTCACGCCTCAAAATGACGTACAGAGATTTTACACGAATTTTTATGGTGAAGCACAAAAATCTGTTTCAGGACAACTTTCTCAAGCATTACTTCTCTCTCATTAGAGGTTACTCTTGGCACCAAAATCAAATAAAAAGGATAAGGAGCGGTTATTACTGAAGTAATAACTTCGAAGACTCATCTAAAACTTTTGGGTTATCTCCCAATAAGTACTTTTCTTTAACGCCTTTAAGTTAGGCATAAGAAGCAAGAAAAAAGGATCAAGTGTTCTCAAATGAAGAAGCATTAAAAGAAAATTTTGTTTTCATAGGAGAGGCAAAACAAATCTTCTCCCTCTTCTTAGGGAAGTGTTCTATACCTTTCTTGAGTGAAAGTTGATATTTAATGGTGCCTTCTTTCATATCAATAATGGCACCAACAGTTCTAAAAAAAGGTCTTCCCAAAGTAATAGGACAAGAAGCATTGCATTCAACATCCAAAACATAGAAATCAACGAGGACACATGCATTGTTAACCATAATAAGAACATCATTAACACTCCCCATGAGTTTCTTTTTAGCATTATCATGAAGTAGGACATTCAAATAACAATCTTCCAATGGTGGAAAATCAAGCATATCATAAATCTTTCTAGGCATAATAGAAATACTACTATCAAGATCACATAAAGCCTTCAAATCAAAATAATTTACTTTCATATTAATGATGGGTTCCCAACCATCTTCTTGTTTCATAGGAATAGAAGCTTTATGTTTCATCTTTTCTTCTTTAATTTTTATGAGAGCATCACTAATGTGTTTTGTAAAGGCCATATTCATAGCACTAGCATTAGGACTTTTAGCAAGCTTTTGTAGGAACTTAATTACTTCAGAGATATTGCAACCATCAAGATCAAAATCATAATTATCATCTAAAGTAGTAAAGCTATTACTAGCTTCAACACTAGTGGTAGTGATAGTAGAAACACTGATATTTCTAGCAATTTCATCTTCTCTTTCCCACTTAGCATGCAATTCATCTAACAATCTAACATTTTCATCAACTCTAACTTGTATGGCATTAGTGGCAACAAAGGGATTATCAATAGTTTCAAGTTTAGCAGCCATTTTATTAATCAAAGAGGATTGTGCTTCAGACAAAGATGCTATATTTCTTTCAGCATTAGAGAGTTTTTCCTCAATAGTTTTATTGAAAGCAGTTTGTTTGCTAATAAAATATTTAAGCATAACTTCAAGTTCAGAGGGTGCACTCCTATTATTGTTTTAGGAATTTCCATAAGCATTACCATTGTTGGGAGGATATGGCCTATAATTGTTGTTACCAAAATTATTCCTATAGGCATTGTTTCTAAAATTGTTATTTCTTATAAAGTTCACATCAACTTGCTCTTCTTGAGTAACCAAAGAGGCTAAGGGAAAATGATTTGGATAATTATGAGCTTTCCCATTAACAAGGATAGACATAATAACATCAATTTTATCACTCAACGAGGATGTTTCTTCAACAGAATTTACCTTCTTACCTTGTGGAGCTCTTTCAGTGTGCCATTCAGAATAGTTAACCATCATATTATCCAGGAGCTTTGTTGTGGCACCCAAAGTAATGGTCATAAAGGTACCTCCAGCAGCAGAATCCAATAGATTTCTTGAAGAATAGTTCAATCCTGCATAAAAGGTTTGGATAATCATCCAAGCAGTCAGTCCATGAGTGGGACAATTCTTTAACAAAGATTTCATTCTTTCCCAAGCTTGAGCAACATGTTCATTATCAGATTGTTTAAATTTCATTATTTCACTTCTCATAGATATAATCTTAGTAGGAGGATAGTATTTTCCAATGAAAGCATCTTTGCATTTAGTCCAAGAATCAATACTATTTCTAGTTAGGGATTGCAACCATTCTTTAGCTTTTCCTCTCAAAGAGAAACGAAACAATTTAATCTTAATAATATCTCCATCTATATCCCTATGCTTTTGCATCTCACAAAGTTCAACAAAGTTATTTAGATGATCAACAATATTTTCATTACCAATACCAGAAAATTGTTCTCTCATAACAAGATTGAGTAAAGCAGGTTTTATTTCAAAGAAAGTATCTTCAGGAATAGGTGGAGCAATAGGTGTGCACATGAAATCATTGTTTTTGGTGCTGGTGAAATCACACAACTTAGTGTTTTCAAGAGTAGTCATTTTTTGTGTTTTTTATAAAGAAAGTAAACTTAGTAAAACTAATATTTTGTGTTTTTGATAAAGAAACAAGCAAACAAAGCAGAAATAAACTAAGCAAAACAAATAAAACAAAGTAAAGAGATTGGTTATGAGGGACTCCCCGACAACAGTGCCAGAAAAATAGCTTGATGGCCCAAAATATATCGAGCTCGTTGGGGAACCCCAAGAGGAAGGTATGATGAGCACAGCAGCAAGTTTTCCCTGAGTTATGAAACCAAGGTTATCGAACCAGTAGGAGCAAGGAAACACCTCCAAGGTGTTGTTGCCTACTTGGAATCTTGCACAACACAACCATTGAACTTTGCCCCCAACTTATAGTGAGGTTGTCAATCTCACCGGTTTCGCTGAAAACAAAGGAGTAAACGTATTGTGTGGAAGAAAGTAAAAGCTTGCAGAAAGTAAATAGAAAGCAGTAAATAGTTGTAGATTGATGGTAAAAGAAAGGATCGGGGTCCATAGTTCACTAGTGGTGGTTCTCCTTAAGATAGATGACATGTTGGGTGAACAAATTACAGCGGGGCAATTTACAAACATCGAGAAAGCATACATGCATATACTAATCATCTTGACTCCTATGAGATTTGATTGGGCATTACAACATTATACATAGACCGTAATCCAACTGCATCTATGACTAATAATCCACCTTCAGGTTATCATCTGACCCCCCCTCCAGTATTAAGTTGCAAGCAACAGATTGCATTACGCATTGCGCGTAAAGTAAATAATATGATTGTTATATGAACAAAGGATTGATGTTTTCTCCCTAGTAGCAACAGCACATCTAGTACCTTATAGATTTCTGTCACTTCCCCAGATTACTAAAGGCATGAACCCGCTATCGAGCATAAATACTCCCTCTTGGAGTTGCTAGCATCTACTTGGCAAAGATATCTACTAACAACGGAGAGCATGCAAGATCACAAATAACAAAGACATGATAGAATCAATAATCAATCTGAAATAGCATCTCAATATCCATCGGATCCCTGCAAACACAACATGTATGATTACAAATAGATGATCTTGATCATGAACGAAGCTCATAAGATCTAGACATGGTAGCACAAAGGAGAAGAACCAACCATCTAGCTACTACATGGACCCGTAGCCCAAGGATGAACTACTCAAGCATTACACCGGAGGCTTGCATGGTGATGAAGAGGCCTCCAGGGTGAATTCTCCCCTCCGGCAGGGTACTAGGAAGAGCTTTAGATCCCTCCCGATCTAGGGATGGAGATGACGGCAGCTACATACTCTTTCGTGGAATTTTGATCAGGTCCTTAGGGTTTCTGTATCGGAGGCATCTTATAGGCAAAAGGTGAGGCCGAGGGGGTGCCCTAGGTGGCCACACCACCCCCTGGCGTGGGCCAGGCCTGGCCGCGTGTCCAGGTGGTGTGGCGTCCCTCTAGCCCCTCTCTGTCTCGTATTCTGGCTCTGTTTCACCCTCAGTGAAAACTGACTTTGGCTTTTGTCCCGTCTAATTCCGAAAATATTCATTTTCTGTCTTTCCTGGAACCAAAAACAGCAGAAAACAGGTAGTTGACATTGTGGCATCTTGTTAATAGGTTAGTCTAAGAAAGTGTATAAAAAGTACTCCAAAGTGTGGACAAAACATAAGAAAGTAGATAAAAACCAAGCATGGAACATCAAAAATTATGGATACGTTAGCAACGTATCACCTGGCTACTAGCGATAAGAAGACTCGTGGCTGTTTGAGAAGCGTCGGGTATGGGGTCGATAGAAGACACATTTGCCTGAATCCCTCGAGCTTATCAAGATGAGGAGGTAGTCTAGGAAAGAGTCAATTAGAATCTCTTTCGTTGAGGGTGTGGAAAAGCATGTTCTAATTGTATTTCAAAACCCGCGTATACCACATGAACTTCTATCCTTGCATCCTCATATCTCACTACTCTCGGAAACCGCTCGATAGAGTAGCGATGCCTTTGTCCAAGGGTCCGTCAAAGGGTCACCAAATATAATTGGCGACATCACTATAATTTTCTTTGGCTCACCCAACCATAGGAATAATACTGGTTTAGCCTATTAATCGTGATGCATCTGAAATATTTACAATACATATGTTTTGCAAGGCCCTGCATTATGCAATATACTAGCTAAAGTGAATGGTGGCGACTGCCTAGAAGTGGTTGCACACATCTATGTGAACCTAAAATGGAGCGGGAGTTGATCCACAATGAAACAGTTGTGGCGAGGGTGGAAATTAATAAGGTGATCGAGCGCTTCATCAATCTGAAGGTGGACGACCACCCCAATCCGGACAATGACACACTTGGTTTGTGCAAGGGTCTTACCTCAAGTGGCCGAAAGGGTTGATAAAGTTGATTCAAACACCCACCCAAAATCTTCCATCGCTTTCCACCAACATCACTCCAGTAGGACCATCTCCTTTGGATATTTGTACACCTTAAACTTATAAGGAAGATCCCAATAAAGATGCAGAAAATGAGATGGTCGTAGAGGAAGAACAATATATCGCAAAAATGCAGCCACCCCAGAAGGAACCTCTACTCGAGACAATCATGTATGTGAGCACACTTAGGGGCACTATGGAAGAAGTGATCCACACCAATGGAGCAGCCATATCTCCAGATTATGGGTGTGTAAAGACAGATAAGGGTGCAAATAAACGGGGTGCCTTAGGCAACAAGAAGGATGGAAAATAAGGAGAGAAAACTTGATTTTGATTTAGCACATAAAAGAGCGCCAAAAGAAGCTAGATAGAGAAAACATCGTACCAAGGATAGCTCATGGTACCTAAACATATGTATGATCTCCATCCCTCAAAAATGAAGATTCTGCATGAAGAAATAAGAATCTTGAAAACTGATGATGTCAATGCCACACAGTACACTGTCAATGTGCCAAAGTGTTACCACTTCGTCATATAGGACTCTGTCGGGACATTCAATCTTGAGTTTAAGTATATATTCCATATGTTTAACATAGGTTTGCTCGATGCATCATAGAAGTGACCCGACCCAGTAGGGGTCCAAGTCTCTGTGCTCTTTAGTGATAGCCTCTAGATCGACTCGCTAGCACACACAGTTCAGGATATAATATCACGAAACAAAGGTCATAATTTTATTACATCGAATGATCCATAATATAAGATAGTATAAAACAAGTTGCATAGCAGAAGGGCTAGCTCCTCATAATCAAAGTTCAACAACGGAACACAAATAAAATATAAGGAGCTCCATTCAAAATGACATAGTCAAAGCATGTTGAGTGCATATATGTTTAACATAGGTTTGCTCGATGCGTCACATAAGTGACCCGACCCGGTAGGGGTCCAAGTCTCTGTGCTCTTTAGTGATAGCCTATGGATCGACTCGCTAGCACACGCAGTTCAGGATATAATATCACGAAACAAAGGTCATCATTTTATTACTTCGAATGATCCATAATATAACGTAGTATAAAACAAGTTGCATAGCAGAAGGACTAGCTCCTCATAATCAAAGTTCAACAACGGAAGACTAATAAAATATAAGGAGCTCCATTCAAAATGACACAAGCAAAGCATGCTGAGTGCATACTCACGACCCTAACATCGTACTTCAACCATCTTCAGGGAAACCTACAACATGAAACATTGCAGCAACAAAGGGTCAATACTTTGAATGTATTGGCAAGTGTCCTAATGAGGTTATACTAATCAATCATCTCTTCTTATCTATTGGTCTGTGGGTCAATCCAAAACCTCCTTTCAAATCATCTTTCACTCCACTACTCCTCAAGGGTCAGGAACAATATGTCAGTAGTCAGACCGCAACCCTACCATGCTACTTGTACAATCCCTCCTACTATCAACATTTTAGTAAGTCAGATCGTAGCCCCTACCATGCACCCCAATCAGGATTCAGCTCAACATGTCAGGAAGCAGACTCCACTCCCTTAACATGCCACACAATCCACCATCCTAGAAAATATCCTCCAATCTTCCAAATCTAATGACTGTCTATGTCACCAATCTCACTATCCCACTAAGTCAAAGTCTATTATTGGGTTTTCGTCCACTTCTCTAAGTAGGCATAGTCAAACATTCCCAACAAACATTGGCCATACAACAGACAAGAGTGTATATCCATATGGCTATCCCATACTGGTTTAATAGTGTATCAATATACAAACATAATTAATTCTACGCTCACATAGTAAGCATAGCCTAAACAAATGGTAAAGTTGGACTTGCAAAGCAAGTATAACAAGGTCAATTTTAAAGTTCCACTTGCCTTATTGGTGATGGATGTTGACACATTTCTTACAATCATAGGGCTTATGTACCTCACGATCTATAAGACAAAGAATTCCAATGAACACACATTCACACAACAAACATCATGCACAGGTAAGACATGCATGATCTTCATACAAAATAGTTGATATGTATTTAAAAATCATGTGTCAGGTTTCTAAAAGTTAATGTATGAATGATGCAAAAGGATTTGTTTAAAAATCATTTTTATTACTAAAGTTATGTTCAAAACAGTTGTTAAAAGAGTTAAGACTCATATTTAAACAAGTTTGTTGTAAACATAATTTTAAATTTTGTCCGCTGATCCTATTGGACAGGGGACTAGAGTATAAACATTTAGCCAAAAGAATCACTCTAAACCAATTTTTAGAATTAAAGTTATGCCTAGAATACCCTAAGAAAAATCCTGTAACATTGTTTAATTTAAAATATTCAATTTTTAAAACTAATGGTGGAAAAATATTCTACATGTCACAAGGATTCTAGAAAGATATTATTTGCATTATTTGGGCTTGTAGGTAAAAGATTATGATGTTTCTAAGCTACAAGGGGTTTTCTACGAAATAGACATCTATATATCGGGCGTGAGACTCTGTTTTTAAACAGTTGGCCACGTGGCGTGATTCTAATGGACAGTACCCCTTGGGTAAGTGTATCAGTTTGGGCCGTCAGATTCGCATAAAATAGACGATTGAGATCAGCTCGGCTTATGACTCACGATCCGGTTTGGCTAGCGGCTCGGCTCGCGGCACGTCTCAGTCTAATTGCGGCTATCGGCCACAGATCAAACTAATGGGAGAGAAAGGTTGCTCACCGCTGGCCTTAGTTCACTGACAATGGCGGCACGCTTAGATGTGGTCGAGGTGGGGGTTGCAGCGGTCCTGTACGGTTGTGTCGGTGATGACGAGGAACAGGAAGACGAGGGGAAGACGCATATGGCGGCGGTGTTGTGCCTCTCTTCCTGGTACAATTGGTGTGCATGAAGCCGTGAACGGAGAGCTTCGGACGGCGACGGACTCCGGTGGTCGTTGTTGCCGCTACTATGATGCGAGATGGAGGGGGAAAAGAGGGTGAGGGGAAGCGCCAGAGAGAGAGAGGAACAAAACATACCCAAAGTGGAGGAACGGGCTCAAGGGTCCATCGTCGATGACTCGAAAACAGCTATGGCGGTTGCTCGGCTCTGGCGAGCAAATTGGCAGCCTTGCAGCGTCTTCTAGAGGGGTAGAACGGGAGAGGGTGATCAGGGCTTTATGTGTGGGGGCATGGGCCAGGCCGGGGGCACTCGTGGGGAGTGGGGCGAGGTGGGGAAGGTGGGAAGCGATGAGGGGGGTGGTGGCACCGCTTGAAGTGGTAGGGGCGCTGACGATTGGAGAAGAAGGGTGTGGGTCCGGCGCATTAGAGGCAGAGGGGGAGGCAGGCCACTATGCACTGCTTATGCGTCGCTCACGAGTGGGCTGGCTGGGCTGCTACTGGCTGCACGGTAGGTAGGTGTTGGGCTGGCTCCGGCTGGCCCACTAGGTTTAGATAAACATTTTTTATATTTTATGTTTCTCTATTTCTTTTATAGATTTAGTTTCATAAGTTAAAATTAAGTAAAACTAATTTCTAATTTTTGTTAAAAAAAAATACACTCTTTAGGCTTTAAAGGAACTACTTTTAACCCAAAACAAAATGACCCTCATGTCATTTGCACTAAAAAATAATATAGAGAGAATTTCAAAGATTAGGGTTTTGGTTTGAAATAAAAAAGGAAAAAAATAAAATTTTATTTTTGTGCACTCAAATAATCAAGCCATGCTATTTAAAATAAACATTCCAAAATTTAGAAATTTTTGGGATGTTAGAGTCACTGGTCGCTAAAGTGACTAGATCACTACTAGGAAAAACGTTATCAGTGGCGCACAAAAACAACTTTCTGTGGCGCATCTAGCAGTCGCCACTAAAATTATATTTCTATGGCGCATATGCATATGCGCCACAGAATTCTCCAAATTCTGTAGCGCATATAGCTATATGTGGCGCATATACTATATGCACCACAGAATCCTTTTTTCTGTCCCAGATTCTGTGGCGCATAATATGGGCCACAGAATCCTTTTTTCAGAATTTTGAAATTTTCAGAATCTGGTACAAATACAGGTATATAACAGGTATATTACAGGAAATACAAAAAAATTAACAGAAATTCACAGAAAAGCTGCACACAGCAGTACAAATGTTCCAGTTCACATATAATACATCAACAAGCACGAATGTTCACAAGTGTTCATCAATCACATCACTTAGAACCGAATAAGTGTAGAAGTATATTTCACAAGTGCTCATCTCACTCACATAACTTACAACTGCGCAATATTGTCACCGCCTATACCTTAGGACAGAATGTAGTACACCGTAACCGCGATGCCGGTGAGGAGGAGCGGCACCAAGATCTTCGTCCGGTTCTTCTTCCACACGTGTCTCCTCCACTTGGCCACCGCCTCCTCTCTAGTCACGTATCCCTTGTAGCTGTTGCCGCTGAACTTGTCCACTTGTTGGTGGCAGTCCACCCACTCCTCGTAGACACCTGGAACCCGACCCTTGTATACAACGTACCTCGGCATCTCTATTGACAAGGCATATTAGTACATCATGTAAATATATATGTTGACAAATATTAGAGCAAGGCATTCATAAACTTAAAACAATGTGTCGATGACAATGAAAGAAATACGACAACATGTCCGACACAATAACAACGACGGTTTCAAGTTAGGCAAGTTAAGTTTTTCGACATACATACTACATGTCCACCGATACACACGCTCTCTCGGTCAAGTAGCCTTCTCCTCGCAGGGCACCGGGAACGGCTTGTACATGTCTTTCGTCGTCCATGTCCTGAAGTCACCCTGCGCCTTGAGGCGGGCTTCGATCTCCCTCTTGGTGAACGACCTGGGCTGGTGTAAGAGCCCACCATGTGTGTTGACCTGTTCCATGATGATATGTGACAGCTTCACCTGCGTATCATGGAAGTTTTCCCTGAGATCGGGATCACTGATCCCATGCAACTTTTGGGCCCATCCTTGGAGAGAAGATGACAACGTTAGCATCTCGCAATCCCAGACAAACCCTTTGAGGTGATGGCAAACGTAGAAGGCCTCCTTCACACTGTCAGACGGCTGCCTGACGCAGGGGAACTCAAACACATGCTTGAACTTGTGTCGGCCATCGTCCCTGTAAGCCTCCCCCTTATAGTTGAAGGGTCCTCCCTGATTGGCATAGCCCTCGATAGCATCATCCAGAACGCTCCTTACTCTAGCGTAGTTCTTCCTCCTCGCACTCCCCGAGTCGAAGTAGGTGGCAAGCAAATACCTCGTGGAGAGGACGATGAGCGTGTAGTACTTATCTCTGCGCAACACACAATGTGGAACGGGATGTTGGAAAAGAGCAATGGAAAGAAATACTTATGTGTTACGACGGCGGTAGGAGGATGTGTACACTTACTCGGGAAAGAAAGACACAAGGATGTTGTCCTTCCTCTTGTTGTCCATCAATAGCTTCTGAAGGTAGGACTTTGCCTGGGCCCGGGTCCTTGTTCCTTCTTCCAGCTGGCTATCCCGCATGTAGTAGGGATCTGCTATCGCGGCGAACATGGTGTCCTCTCTCTTGACCTTCATCGCCAGATTGAGCGCGAATAGGTGGACCAAGTTATAGTCCAACTGTCTCGAGTGGAACAGCTTGAAGATGTCCTCGTAGGCTATGAAGAACACATCCGCGGGGGCATCGGTGATGAAGCCCACGTCCTCCGGCACCTTGGCGGTGAACACCGGGTAACCCGGGTCCTTGTCCTTGAGAAGGAGGCCCTCCAGTGTCAGGACATCTTCATGCAAACTCATCATAGCTCCCGAAGCCAGGCGGCGCAATTCCGGAGGCAGTATGGGCTGACCAGCTTCGTGCACTCTGGTCAAGCCATCCTCGCGGGGTGGTACAACATCGTCCTAGTAACGGATCGGAGCGGGCTGGCTCGCAGCCTTGTCCTTGTTCCTATTCGGCCTCTTCCTCACCCTCTTCCTCTTTGCATCAGCAGCCTCCACTGGCGATGCTAACCCGTCACCGGCCGTCCTGCGGAGTGTGTCAGGGATGAAAATGATTCCGGACGATGGAGGTTGTGTCTCGGCGGCCGGAGGCATCTCTCGAGAAAACCCATGGAAGACCAGGCGCTTCTTGGGATGGCTAGCTTGATCGCGGAATGATGGTTCTTCAACGAGAGGAGGCATGAACGGTCCTTTGCTGGCGCCGGTGTTGACGAAGGCATTGACATCGACCGGTGCATCATCATCATCATCCACCTCGATGTTGGCATCGAAGGCCACCATGTCCATGTCATCCTGGGGTGGTGGCGATGGTTGTTGCGGTGCCACGGCCTTGCCTTTAGGCGGTGGCGATGGCGGTCGAGGAGCAACCACGCCCTTGGCTGCTTGTGGCGCCGGTGCAAACGCTCCCAAGAGTCTCTGGTGACGACTTGTGGTGGCGGCGACGACGACCGGTGCAGCAGGAGGCTTCGTCCTTGGCGGCCGGATGACCGAGGTGGCACCGGTGGAGCGAGACCCAATACGAATCTGGTCTTTGGCCAAATCATGGGATAGCCATGGCAACCTTCCAGGGTCAGGTGCTCGTCGGCTCCTGGAGGTTGCATGGGAGGGTCCATGTCTTCGCACCCCCCCAACACCCGACCCAACTCAACGCGCATCACGGCATCGTCCATGGGCTTGCAGTGCATCGTGCGGTTCGTCGGTTGTATTAGCTTGCCCGTGGCAACATCCTTCAACTCGCCGTCGGGCACCTTGTGCAGGAGCACGCAAGGAGTGTCCTAAGGCATATAGATATGCATCATGAGATGGCAGCCAATCAAAGGCATTAAGTAGAGCACACTGACTAACTACTTATTTTACCTTGGTGAGGGTGCCGAGCTCGGCGAATGTCGATACACGGGCGGCCGGTGGCTGATCCTTCTTCTTCTCCGTCTCGGGTGCATTAGGAAGCACCGCCGCCGCCGGCTGCTGCGCCTTGGTAGTCTCGGCAGGAGGGGGCAGCTCCGGCGCATCTAACTCCATCGGCTGCGCCACGGGGATGGAGGGCAGCGGGGTAACCATGTCTGGCGACACTTGGTGGCTCGAGGTGCTGCCGCCGGTGCTTGGCACTTGTATCGTCCCCACCTGACCATCCGCATTCCATTTTGCTATCCCCTCCATCAGCCGAGGGGGTAGCATCTCGAGGATCTTCTGCTGCACTATCGCGTTCACCTTGTCCTGGTCCACCTTACTGGCCTCTAGATGTGCGATCTTCTGCTTCAGCTCTTCCTTCTCGGCTTGATCCTGAGCCGCCGACTAGGTCCGCCTCTCCTTTCTCTTCTTGGCTTCCTCGCTATAGTACTCGCGGAACTTTGTGCTCGTACCAAAGCCAGAGATACGGCCAAATGACGTGGGCGGCTCGGACTGTGGCCTCCCCTTGAAGGCGTTGGTCGCCCTGTTGAAAATCGTGTCCCACGGCTCCGTCAAGCCCTGGGACGACGAGTCCGGTGCCTCGCGTGTAGCCTTGATTTCAGCGTCCCGCAGATAAGGAAAGGTGAACCCATTTAGGAACTTGCCTTCATTATTCAAAATGAAAGCAAATGGACCGCGGGTAAATTCCTTACCAGCTTACTCTTAAACTTCCTCACATCGTCATCATCGGTGACGAATTCCTTGGAATCCTTGTCTAGATAGTAGCGGGCCCGGACAAAGTTTCAGGTGTGCTCGTCCGTGATTTTTAAAAACGGGTTTTCTTTCCCGAGACGCTCAACCTCGGCGTCCTCCCTTGCCCATATGGCCTACTTTCCCCTGTAACCGCTGCTTCCACATTGGTGGTTACCTATGTTCTGTTCCCGCATTTCCCGACCCCACTCTGTCCATGCCTTCGCTTTGTCAGTCTCCATCTCTGCCTTGAATATCTTGAACTCGTCTTCGTCGATCATGGGCTCACCCTTCTTGATCTTCTCCCAGCTTTCCTTTTTCACGATCTTGTTCTTCACCTAGGTTCTCCAGCTGCTCAAGGCATTGGCCATCTTCGTGATGGCTAACCTGTTCACCTTATTGGATTTTTCTAGTTTGTCGGTGTACGGTGCTGGGAACTTGTACCGTCGGTGAAGCTTCTTAAGGCAGTTTGCCACCAACCGCTCATTCGCTTCACTTCTCAGGTGCTTCATGTTGGTCGACATGCTTTCTCGGATGATGCACCCGAGTTGCATGCCGTACCCGGCGGCAACATCCGGAGGCTCCAACAGAAGGCCACTTTCCGAGACCAGAGTGATCTCATCGGTGGTGTCGGCGAGCTTTTGCGGCTTCCAATCCTTCCTCGGCTTCTTATTCTTCTTAACGGACGGGTTGCTGCTACCGCCATCCGTGCGGTCCCCGCCATCGGTCGTGCGGCCTCCACCATCGGAGGTGGTCGCATCTTCCTCCTCGGCTTCACCTGTCCTCTTTGCGTGCCATTGCATAAGCTCTGCTTCCTTAGGGTCTACGAAATACCGCTGCAGACGGGAAGTGATAGGAAAGTACCACACCACTTTTCGAGGAACTTTCTTGTTCCCTCTCTTGTACCGTCCCTGGCCGCACACCGAGCATGTGGTTCTATCCTTGTACTCGTTCCGGTAAAGTGCACAGTCGTTGATGCATGCGTGGTACTTCACGTACGGTAGGTCTAGTGGGCAAACTACTTTCCTCGCCTCCTCGATACTTGTTGGCAATGTGTTTTCCTTGGGAAGACGAGCGTGCCAGAATTTCATGTGAGCGTTAAAGCTAGTGTCGGTCCATTTGTGCTCCGCCTTCATCTCCAGAGCCTTCAGTGTTACACTCAAGCGTGTATCCTCGGGCCGGCACCCAGGATACAATGGAGTCCTCCCGTCTACCTCTATCTGTGTCACCTTGGCTTTCTCTCTAGCTGCAGCTCTCGTGTTGGCCGTCTGCTTGAGGAGTATTTCTTGAAGATGAGGGTCCCGCAAGGCCGAAGTTAGCGATGTGTCCCTGCTCCCGTCTTCTCTACCGCCACCACCACCATCTGCTCCGGCATCGTCTCCTTCATGATGATCGTGTCTGCCGGCATCTCCTTCTTCATGATGATCATGTTCGTCGGCATCTCCTTCGTCATGATGACCATGTCTAGGAGACCCTTCGTCTTCTCCCCTGCCCCCGGCCTCTTCTTCATCATGGCCACCGCCATCTACCGACGGCTCCTCATTCACTAAGAAGCCAGGCATGAAACCGTGCGTCAACAGGTGAGACTCCATTTGTCCGGAATCAGGGTTGATCCACTTCCGGTGTTTGCACGTTCGGCACGGACATCTTATCTTGATCATGTTGTTCTGAACCATGTCGGCTACCACGTCAGCCTTGTATCTAACCACCCAGCGTTCGCTCATATGGATGACCATGGTCGCCTGCGCGCGAACATAGACCAAATTAAAGAGAGTATGTTAGAACCATGCACACACACGACGTGCACACATACATGCATGCATGATCACCGGGAAATTTCGGCATGACCTATCCTAAAAATAGGACATATGGCTAGTGCAGAAATTTGCCGAAATGGACGTGAATCAACATTTCGGCAAACCTCCATGCACCCGGCGCCGGCAACATGCATTCAAGCACAACACAACCTCCCTCCACAAGCAACATGTATTCAAGCACAACACAAAGCGAAGGAACATCATCTCTCGCCATCGCACACCGCCCGCGGGACCATCTTCACCTACAAAACATCCATACACACCGCGTCGAGGCCCGCCGGCCACACAAAACATGCATCACATAAGTACCCATGCACACATGCCTCACAAATCTACAAACCCCATATGCATATAGTGTAGCAAGAGGGGGTGTTGGGATGTGTGGAGGAGGAAAGTATGAGTGGTTTACTACCTTTACAAGTAGGAGTAGCTTCCCCTCATAAGTACATGAACCAAAGTAGGTCTAGCTATCAACAATGGAGGTGAGTATGAGCAAAATGGAGTGGGAGGGAGGAGGGGGACGAGCTAGCTAGTTGGAGGTGGTGGGAACAAGGGAAAGGGGGGCTGCCACCTTTTGTAGATCTGTTTCGCACATTCTATGGCGCATATGGAAAATGCTCCACAGAATGTCAAAATTCTGTGGCATATATAGCTACATTCTGTGGCGCATATATCCATAGAATTCTGGCCTGCCCATGTGCTGGGGTCAGGCCCATGTGAGCCCACAGGAATTCTGTGACGCATGTAGCTATATGCGCCACAGAATTCTATATGCGTCATAGAAAGTGAGAATTCTGTGGCGCATATAGCTACATGCGCCACAGAATTAATTTTAGTAGAGAATTTTTTGCATATGCGCCACAGAATTAAAATCTACCTATAATTGTTTTCCTAGTAGTGGATAGTTGAAATTGGGCATACGCATATATAGTGGTTGATCCATTTTGCATGCACGAGAGTAACACTACAGCGGATGCAGGTAGGTCTATTATAAGAGAGTCTCTCGTCAATGCAATGCTAGAAATATGAAGGCACACTTCTTACTCCTGCCCTATGTTACACTGTAAGTCTTTCTCTATCTTTTTTCTTACTTATTCACTTCTTAGTTGAGTGATATATTTACTGAAAACAAACCTAGGTGATTTTACTTAATAGAAAATAAGAAACTTTTGTAACGATTTACTAGTACATGCACATATTAGATTACACATTCATGTGTTGATTTAAGAAGTTCACTTGCGTGCCAGAAACAAGCACATGGTATTTATATGTATTTAATCCTTGTGAAAGTTTAGAAAATATGTTGTGATCGACTTGGTGTGCACTATGTTTGAAATTCTTTCGGTTTTGATAGAGCAACATGTTTGCAATGTTAAGTGACTTATTTATTGCTTTCATATAAGAATGGTGGTATCTAGAATGATTGAATATTTCACTATATCATCACATCTAGAAAATATTTGTCCCACGAAAACTTGATTAGATAGTAATAAATTATATATGGTTAATACTTTGTTACAAAATATGTTTGCGCAGCGACCACTGGGTCCTGATAGTTCTCGCGTCGACAGATTGAAAGGCATATTATATGAATTTGGTGAAAGGAAAATCGAAGTTCAAACACAAAACTATATCCACTATTCTCTATAACGCTCTCCTCGTTTTTTCGAGAGATATCCCGATAATCTACTATCTTTATTGGCTTCTGGCGTATTTAGTATGGATGAACAACAAATTTCTAACAGTTGAAGACTTACTGAAGATCAGTTTAAATATTGAGCAAGATGCATTTGACCATAATAAAGAGTTTGAATGTGTATAACAATCCTTTGCCACAATCATCAACAAGGAGGTTATTGCAAAGACCAGACTTTTCTATTCTAGCGATGGCATAACAGAAAATGATGACTCTCTCCCAAAGGTGGAGCTTAGTATTTCAAGCCAAAGCCAACTATGTTTCTTTGACTGCACATATGATGTTCCTTTATTATAGTAGTTGTAACTAAATTTATTGTATCCATTATATATGTATGTTCTTACCTGTTTGGAAGCATAAAAACACATATCACTTTCATGTGTTCAGGTTTTTTATGGTTCTTGATATGGTATTATACATTATTTTACGGATCACATCCGACATGATCTGATCATACATAAATATATGGATGATACCACCAATGATCTATTTCTTAGGTGCTATGACGTCTCCATATTTATATTCTGAACAATTGTCTAGCTGATGTGAAGCTGGTTCTTATTCAGTTATATATCACTCTGCAGACTATATCTTGGAAAAAGGTATATCTTTTGTTATGCATCTGATATTTTAGTTAACTATTCATATTCTCAATTGTCTAAATATTTCGAGTGTTAATTTTCTCTACCAGGATCTTAATTTGTTTTGTATTTTTGCAATAGTGTGACACCACGTGAAGGTTAGGATTGTTTTTTAGTGTTCTGACAAAGTTTTTATGTGATTTTCATTTAGGTACAAATGTTGGTGCAAAACATTATGTACATTGCACCTTGCAACTTATGGATGTGTCTGAATTATTCTACGTATGAAACATCCACTTTTATACGTACCCAATGTATATTGTATTTATACTGTAAATACAGATTTTTATTTTTTATTCCAAAATGTAAAACTGGTGACTTGTGTGTAAAGATATAAATGACAATGATAAATAACACAGAGTGATAGAGGTCTGCTCACATGTTTTCATTAGTAACACTATTAGTGACAATCTTCAAAAAATAGATCACGTCAGTACTAATATAGTAATGACAATGTGACATTCGATCTACGTGTCAGAGGCAAGATAGACATGTCAGGCTACTGAATAGTCAAGGGTCAGCAGTATTATATTAATGACAATTAGTATAGAAGCATGTCTATATTAGTCATGTAATGATGACGGTCTCTCTAAAGATGAAATCATCGGTGATTGTTTGCAAACAACATTCACTTGGTAACCAGTGTATTATAGGAACAATACAAATTACGGCAACACGTTATACAAACAGAAAACCAACATCTTATGTTGACGTAGAGGTGTAGTTTCCTGTCATCACTTACTGGAGCACTGTCAACGTATTGCGTACACCACTGGAATGTCGCTGGTTAGCCGTGTCTCGTCGGCTGGAGCACCTAGCGTCACGTCAACGAGCGAATATGTATTTGGTCACATCAGCGCTAGAATTTCGGACAATGAGATTTACAAACATAAACAATAAAGCATTACCGATGACTATATACTACTCACGAACACCACTATCACCGGTGATGTCAATATCTGGTATGTCATTGCTAAGCCTTTCGTAGTAGTGACAATAATGGTTATAGGAGCTAGGCATAGTAACAACTTTCATAGAAGTGGACTTCGATTATTGTCAGTTGAGTTTTAAGTTCTTCATGGGACTCAAAGAGGCTAGAAAATTTACTCTTCAATGCTTTATATTCTTTTTAGTTTGTCCAAATCCTCAAGAGTCCTAGCATGACCAACACCAACTCAACCTTTTAATTTTTAAGCACTTTAACCAAACTAAGAGCATGATCACGTTCTTTAGTGAGACAAACAAGTTATGAGATTCCTCAAGGTTATAGACATTCATTTCAAGAGTGTCCCAAAAGTCTTGCTCTTCCTCAAGAGTTTAAGTGAGAGAGGAAATCTCACCGGAGGCATCCCTCTCATTCTTACCCAACAACTAAATTATTTCTTATTTATCCTAAAGAAGATCTTGCGCTTGACCTAGTCGGCTCATGAGAGCCTCAAAGTAACCTAATGAAATTCTGTTGGAAGTGGCAAGGGTATCCTCTGTCGCCTTTTTCTTTTCCTATTTGTGGATGATTGTCTATCAACCTTATTTAGACGAGAAGTAGATCTAGTAAGAATTACTCCGCTAATGGTGCGTTGAAGAACCCTAGGTATCTCCCTTTTTTATTTGATGATGACACTTATTAGTTCTTCAAAGTTGGCGATGGTGAAGCTCAAAATATCAAGCATACAGTGGAAACTTATGTACAATGCATGGGTCGGATCATTAACTCTGCTAAGTGATACGGAGTATATTCTTTTTAGTGCCTCATGTCCTATGAACATACAAGAGACTATTCGTTCTACCCTGAAAGTGTAAGACCAACCTTTTGAGGTCAAATACTTAGGCCTTCCAATGCTGGATGGTCGTATGAATAAACACAAATTTGTGAGTCCAGAATAGAGACTCGGTAATTAAGCTAATTATGGAATGGGGTGACATCTTGTTGGCTCAAAGTGCTCCAGAAGTTCTGATTATAATGATTGCACATGCTATTCCGACTTATGTATGTAATGGGTTTTTTAACTCCTGGCTTCGCTTTGGGATGAGATCACGACTTGTACTTGACTACTAGTGGGGAGCGCGATAAGAACAAAGGAAAACTCATTGGGTCACCTGGGATAAATCAATGTGTCCTAATCACAAGGAGACATGGGTTTCCGTGATATGAAGTTGTTTAATCAGACGCTTATTGGTCGCCAAGCCTCGCGGTTGTTGGCATTCCCTGATAGTTTATGTTCATGTGTCCTCAAGGCAAAGTACTACCCTAATAGAGAGCCAGCCGATGCTATATTCTAAGACAATCTATCATGTACCTAAAAGAATATCTCTTCATGTGTAGAGTTATTGAAAAAAGAATGATCTAGAGGGTTGGCAACGACAAGAAGATCAGAGTGTGGAACCTGGATCTAATAATCCTGACTTCTCGACCAAACAGAAGATAAATTCGAGTATTTGATTTGCTAGATTAGTCGGGAGAATGGAAACTAGATCTAATAATCTGCAGAAATTTTGACGCAATTGATGTAGAAGCAATCTTATGTATCAAGCCCTCTTGATGTTTGTAGGAGGACATCTTAAGCTTGGCACCCAGAACCCTCGGGTAAGCTCCTATAAACTAGCCTTGTGAAAATCACAAACTCAAAGTAGCCGTGTGGCCGCTAGTGACATACCTACATGAAACAACGCGGTTTGGAAGAGGATCTAGAATGTTGCGGTATGGCCTAAAGTTAGAAAATTTGCCAAAAAGGTCGCGACTAATTCCCTGGCAATATATTTTTAACAAAGAGAATATATTAATATCGTGAAGATACCCATTACACCAAGCATCTACACCAACCAAATATCAAAAGACATCACGTATGCACACAACCAAAAACAAAAAAAAATGAAGAAAAATGAAAAGCCCCACCATAGTGAACAATTACCTGCAGTTGCAATGCAAACCACCACCAAAAGACAACACCTAGAGTCCAGATTCTTCCAAAGTGAAACCTCTAAGAAGGAAATAGTGCACCGAATCGTCGTTACCCTATCAACGACCTTAGGTTTTCATCCTAAAGAAATTATGCACTCTCAAAACAATGCCTTCAACAAGGCCATTGCTAGGTACAGCCAATTAATAAGTCCAGACCTTGTGTTTTCACCCTAAAAGATAAGACACTTTACTCCTCCAATGTTGCCTTGTAGGATAACGGGTAGGATACACTAGCGTAAAATCAAAATTTTCTACCGCGTCAACCAGGAATACTATTGTCATAGATCACGGGATTACCGCTAGACGCGCAAGTGCGGAACTCGATGAAGCACGTCGCGGCAGTGTAGATGTTGTACGTCTCCTCCTTGCCCTCGTCCCACGAGCAGCTCCCCTTTGCGCGGCTCGTCCAAGTGCTACAGATGCAGCACCTCCGAGGTATCCACACGTCCGGATTGGAAGCCGTCACACGCCAGACTGCTAGGTCTACGCGTGCAACACAGGCGGAAGAGGAGTGGCGGCTGGGTGGAATGCTCAACCCTATTTAGCTCGCCTCACCCTCTCTTATATAGGCATCCCTGGTGGGCTTCTACATTAGCAGCCCATTAGCAGCCTAAGCCTGGTCTAATTCGGATCCAATCCTCATTAGGCTTCCAGCCCCTAAAGTGTATGACCCTATAGGTTCATACACGTATAGACATGACGCGAGTACACTTACTCCGTCAATAGTTGGTAGCGGCCTCTAGCAAGACGTGCCAACTCCTAAACGCATATAAAGATCATTCGGACGAACCATCACAAGGTTGAGTACATGTCTTTCCCTTTGCCTCACGATATTTGGTCTAGCTCCAAGCTGACCTCTCTTTCTCGATACTGTGATTCGGAATCCCTTTACTAGGTTAACTCTTAACCATATGTAGCACGACCATGCATTTCTGGATCCGATCACTCGAGGGGCCCAGAGATATCTCTCTCAAGTAGAGAGGGGGAAATCCCATCTTGATTGACCGATGCCTTGCAGCATGTATCAGGACAAATCCAAAAGCTACCTTTATAACTACCCAGTTACGGAGTAGTGTTTGATAGCCCCAAAGTAGGTCGATCCACATCTCAAGTACATGCGACAATCTTAGGTCTAAGGACAAAACGTACATATGTGTAGAGAGAGCTGCAAGTATTATTGCCAGTCTCATGTTGGGTTAGTCCAACCCCATGTTCATAACATGTGTCCACATCATTGGTTTGACATCTCCATGTCTATGACTTGCGAAACATAGTCATCAACCAATCGATGTGCTAGTCTAATATTCATGTGTGTCCTCACATGAACTCCGACTAGGGACAACTATTAGATAACCATACAAGTAAAGAGTTTCACAAACAATTCACATAATTGCCAATCAATACAAATTGCCTAATATATGGATATTCAAGGAACATTATAAAAACTCATGGATACAAATGAAATACAATCATCTCTATGATTGCCTCTAGTGCATATTTCCTTCATGCCTCCCCCACATTCTGAGGCTACTTCTACAAGTCATGAAGCACCAAGCAAAGTCTTCATCTCCTCGAAGACTTGTTACACCAATACTAGTCCTTCAATATTATCTGCCATGACATTCTCCACCATTGTCAACCCCATGGAAATCGAAAACCGACATGTCCCATGATGTCAAAAAACAATGGAGTTTCATGCTATACCCTCCCGAAGATGCACATGTTGACAATGACAGCTACGATAATACCCATCTCATCCAGCAACCTAGGGTCCTCAGGCGCCTAAAGGATCTATGACAGAGCCTTCTGGAACTCATCAACAACTAGATCAAAGAGAACAACAGCAAGCAGGACACCGTATTAGCGGAAGAAGAACTCTAGGAACACCTCCTTATTCAAAACCAGCATACCCCTACCCTGCCGGTCAGATCCGCCGAGGAGAAGACGACCATAATTACCAGGTCGGGTCATACAACCTAGATCGGACCCACCGCCGCTCGTGCATGATATAGGTCGTTCGTCCGCACCGTGGATACATCTAGCCAGATCTAGGTCCTCTGGCCACCAGAACACCGACGCCTCCATGGAGCAGATGTAGCATTCTTCCCGCGGCGTCGCCTTAGTCCCCCGTTGAGCTCCACGGAACCTCCCCTCCATGAGTAGGCATACTCCATGTCGGCCTCTCGCATTGCCCCTTTGGTGTGAATCCGTCGCGCAAGGGACGCCCTTCAAGCGCACATGCCACTCCCGCCGCCTTTGATGGTCGGGCACCGAAGGTAGTAGCTACCAAGGGAGCACGACAATGGTGTTTGTTGGCTAGGGTTAGGGCACATCCAGAGCTACCCACATGTGCAGCCCGAGAGGGAGGTTTATGAAAATAAGTCGAAGAACAAGTTAACTCGACATTCAAGGTATCAGGAAGGCATAACATTTGCAAATCAAAGGAGAATGTGGCTCATGCTCTTTATAAATTCCCACATGTGCCTGGACTTCGGGAATAAATGAGGAAGGTGTGGTGCTTACAAACACATGTCGATCTTATACTTGACCCATTCTTATAGTTCCAATATATTCTACTGAAAATGTATTTTCATATGGTGGATAATTTTGTTCTTATTAGCTAGCGAGCATGGCATGCTAGGAACGAAAATACACATGATAAACCTCCCCTTCTTATAGACCATTAAAGGGAAGAGTGTTTAAGTCGCTGTTTTCTTTGTGAAACCCATTACACACAGATGCGCACAATACGTACATACACTCACCCGATAAACGCATGCACGCACACCCTACTTCTATGAGCAGTTTTGAAATACTGAGTCAGAGAGACTGATTTAACAGATCTTGAGATTGACGAAGTCACTATAAACACCTTGTCGTTGATGAGAACGTCGCCTCCCACTAAAAAATACTCCGTTTTTTATGAGACACCAAAGCATCAAATTTAGGGTATCTGGTGGACAGATTTACCACTGCCCGGCTAACCATGCAACCACGTGAAAGATAAACCACCAGATAAACCTTCGCGTAGCCCACCACAGGTTTTTGTCAAGATAACGCTGAGTGGATCCTTTTCACCCTGCTGATGGATCTGCTTGAGCGGGTACGACTCTTCGTGATGAATAGGGTACTACTCCCTTCTTACAAAATATAAGAAGTTTTAGCTTTTTTCTGAAATACATGTATCTAGACGCCTTTTAGTGTGTAGGTCGGAGCAAATGAGTAAACCTATATATTAAAAGGAGACTAGATACATGAGTTTGAGAAAAAGGGTAAAACAAAATATATTTTAGAATGGAGGGAGTATTATCTTTGCAGCCTTCCGGTTTGTAAACAGTTGAAATGGATCTCAAACTGAGATTGTTGCATGCTTGGAAGGTTTGGAGTTGGCGTCGTATGGATATCAACTACCGATCATAGTTGAAACTGATTGTTCTCAGAGCATATCCACTCACCCACCCCCAAGTCCACAAAAGCGGGCTAGGGGGTGCCGGCGCCGAAAATCTCGCCCAGCTGGCCTCCCAATTCTGATTTTGCGATGGCGCGATCCAACTTAACATCTGGCGCCCCCAGGTCGAATCCAACCCGGAGGAGGGGGCTAGCAGGGGCGCTGAATGGGCGAGAAAATCGAGCGGGCCAGCCCTGTCGGCGAGAAAAATAGAAAATCCCCTATCTTGCCCTTTCCACCGCGCGACGGCTATCTCCTCCCCAGTTCACCGCTGCAACCACCCCTCTCCGTCATCGGCCATTTCCCTCCCGTCGTCGGTAGAAATCCCCCATCGCACCCCTCTCATGCATGTGGTACTTGAGGCAGTGGTAGATCAGAATCTATGGTTATGGCATGCTTTCTTTGGTATGTGATACCTTCGATCAGGATTACGGATGTAGTATAGCTCTTTTCCCTACTAGACCTAGGTTATCGAATCCTCAGGAAGCAGAAAACGTAGTGAAGTTAGTTTAACAGACCTTTGGAAGTTTTAGAATTCTTTTTGTGTTTTACCGGACCAAGAGTTTGTTGTCTTTTGTTGTTGTCGATGATGGAGAGAGAGGGCCTAGAGCTTTCGGTTTCACCTGTAGCTGTGCAAAACATCTGATGGGAATAAAAGATAATAATAAAGTATGTATATAATTGTTAGAGCAAGATAATTATATGTGGGCAGTGCATCTATAATTGCTATTACCTCCGCAACCGCTTATAGAAATAACCTACTAATCTCATCCATAGAAGAAAGAGAACTAATGATATGTATAATGATGTCACCGTTAATCCTAAGTAAATCCCTCAGATACAGCCATACTACCCCTTCTGTCACTAGGGTTTCCAACCTGCAGATTAGTCATTACTCATACTCCCTATACTTGGCTTAATCCTCGGGGTCTTGAGAACCTGACAAGTCCTTGGATTGAAGCAAAAGAGAATACAATAATCATCATATCATACAAACTAATACATGACCCCATCTATGATAAATAACATGCATAAAAGCTACATGGCTAGGCCGAAGCCCTTAGCCGAAAGAGAATTACTCACGCATAGAGATGAAATCAACAATCATAAATATTGCAATGGAAATCATGGGATTAATATCAAATAGTCTTACAATATCGCCAATCGATGATGAGATCTACTAGTACAAATGGTGGAATATGGCTATGATGGTGGAGAAGGGCTTGGAGATTATATCTAAGTCTATTCCTCCGGCGGCTCTTCGATGTTGTGGATGCAGGTTTCTGGGGGCGGCTGGCGATCTGGCTCTCATGTTTCTCGCCGTCCGAAGCCTCTTTATATAGGGGTCCCTTCACGAAAGTTTTTCTGTTTGACCTAGCGGTGTCGATGACAACTATACGGTCGAAACTATACGGCCGAAATTTTATTCCCGCCGTATAGTTAGTCGTTAAAGTGTCTGTCTCCACTTCACGATCCTTGATTTCTTCGGGTTGTTGGAAATCTCGTATCTTTGACTTTAATATTGTGATTCCCATCATCAAACACATTATCTGCGCAGGAAAAAATAAAAAAAAGGATTGCATACCCCTTTGATCATTAGGCATTAGTGACAGGGTTTAGAGAGATATTTTATCAAAAATATGAATAATATCCAATTTAAATATGGACATAGATAACTATATTTCACAGCCATCAGTATGGCAGGATCGCATGATGGCATCAATATGTTGTAGTGCTCAAATGTGATCGTCAAGCTTGTTGAAGGCACTACTCCTCTGATGGAGTTTGAGATCAATAGGTACAACTACGACAAGGCAGACCCGTCCAAGGGGTTGTGCAGGCTGGGCGACCGCACATGGCCCCAAAAAATTTGGGGCCCCAAATCCCAGCCCGACGACCCTATCCTTGTCATCTTTCGTCAAAATTCTCATGGGCTTACTCCCAGAATTCCTCCTGTGGCCCAGCAAAACATCCCGTTCCAAGTAGCACGTAGAAAACAACCCTGAGCAGGATGCACGCGTTAAATCACGATCCATCAGTTTCTCCATGAAAAAATATCTCGATCAAAACCGAATCATCAGATCGGCGCCCACTCTCCATGTTCGCGTCGCCCTGTCTCAAAAAAAGTGTTTCCAAGTCGCCCAGATGGCTAGCCACCACACACCGACGTTGCCAGCGCCGTTCCGCCTACCTGAGGCCAGACCCGATTGATCAGTCGATCAAGGACTCAGGAGTCAAGACTATGGGTGTGTTTGGTAGTCCGGGTCACTTCAGAATCAATATCTCTGTTGATCTAAGCTGACTTCAACATGTTTAAGTTGAAATTTTGGCATGTGTTAGTAGCACATGTCTGTTGAGAAATTCTGAATTCATCTATTGTTTGGTGGGTTGTATGTGTTGAGATATACTAAGCTGGTCTAAAATATACACAAAAGCCCCTGAGTACACAAATGAAATACAATCGGTCTCTATATACATAAATAAAAAGCAATCGGGTCCTGCGCCGGTGAGCTGCTGCCATAGAGCTCTGGCGGAGACGAGCTCGAGCTGGGCGCCGGTGAGACGAGTTGGGCACGAGGTCGCTGGGCGCCGGTCAGACGAGCTGGGCGCGAGGGAGTTGGGCTCGAGGTCGCTGGGTGCGAGGGAGTTGCGGCCGAGGTCGCTGGGTGCGACGAGGACCTTCCATGGGAGGCGCGACGAGGACCTTCCATATCTAGGCGCGACGAGGCGGCTGGCCGTGGCAGGCCTGGCGGGATGCGGGGCTGGCATGAGACGGGAGTGGCGGCGACGTCGCTTGTCGAGGATGAGGCGGCGGCGCTGGTTGAGAAGGCGTTGGCGGCCCTCGTCGAGGAGGCGGCGGTGGCGGTTGGTTTCGGTCAGGTGCGGGGCGAGGAGCCGGATTGAGGGGGAAATGGGGACGGGGCAATTGACCCCTGTTGATTCGGTTAGATGCGGGGCGTGGGGGTGGCCTTTCCGGGCGAGCTCAGCCCTGCCCACATGCGAAGCTCGTTTACAGCTTGGCCACCAGGCAGGGCTGAGCGTCCGTTTTCGTGCGATGTGGGCAGGGCTGAGCGTCCGTTTTCGTGCGATGTGGGCAGGGCTGAGCGTCCGTTTTCGTGCGATATGGGCAGGGCTGAGGGAGCAAAACCGGGCTAACAAACACCTAAAATTAGGCTGATGTGGGATTTTCTGGGTTGGACCGAGCTAACAAACACACCCTATGTTTCTCCCTCGCCAATCTAGATCGGGCAGCACCAATGGATCGACCCTGTTGTTCTTATTTTTGTTGTTTCTTATCCACGCCCGACTCAGATTTCCCGAAAGCCGATCAAGGTGCAGTCGTTGTTCTATTTAGCTTATATTCATAAACTCGAAATTAATATAGTGTTTGAATTCGTCCATATTACTCTTTTAGCATTAAGATTTGAAACTGAAAATTGTACGCAACAGCAGGTACCCAACTCACATTTTATATTTGAAACTGAAAATTGTATGCAATAGCATTAAGATTCTTTTAGTTAGTTATTATGGGCCTCATTTTATAGTTGGAGCCCCAAATTTCTAGAAACGGCCCTGCGACAAGGGATACTATCCGGCAAATGGCACCTGTCCATGATGGTCAATATTTGTGAAGACAATCTTAAACCCTATGGCCGGTGGAAAAAAATATTGGTTTGTGACGCAGTAGGAGACTTGCATGAAGGATGTAGAGCCGATATTTGGTGTAATGGAAGCTCGATTTTCCATTGTTCGGTACCCCGCTCTCACCAGGTCAAAAGATCAGATGTGGGAGGTCATGACTGACTGTGTAATCTTGGCACAACATGATCACTGAGAGCGACGGGATACTCCAGTGTTTGACACTGAACCGTATTATCGCCACGGTCCTTTTGCAAATATTGATCACCAGGTGTCAACTGCGTTTGCTTCTTTTCTCGCGATGCGTCAAGAAGTTCGAGACATGAATAATCATCACCAACTATAAGATGATCATGTAGAGAATTTGTGGATGCTCCAAGGAACCTCCTAATTTATTTATCTGTTTAAAATTATGTTTCAAAACTTGTTATATTATTCATTTTCTTTGTTAAACTTGTTGAATTATTATGTTTAATTTGATTCATTTATTATTTGAAATTTTATTATTTTCAAAGACTGTATAGGGGGAGCGGCTAGGAGCCGACACCCCGCATACAGGCAAAAAACGGGCAAAGACGGTCACCGTATGGGGTGGCCGAGTGGAGATGTCTCAGCTTGTTACTGCTGCCAATGCGTCTTCACACGATAGATCTCCTATAGTGCATCTTGTTTCTTTTTAGTCACGAGAGAATTAGAGCATCTCCAGCAGATGCATTAAATCGCGTGCGTCGTTTCTCTGGCCCTGGCTCCGTTCTTCCGGCCCTGGCCTTGTTCTTCCGGCCCTGGCCCCGTTCGTCGGCCGCCGCGCTCCCAACTCTGGCCCCATCCACCGGTTGCCGTCACACTCCCGTCGGCACCTCTACGAGGTTGCTATCCGCCTGGCCTCGTCCGACTGGTGGGAATCGATTTTGGGAAAAATTGATTTGGCCTCCTGTCAACACCCGAATTTTTAATCCCAGATGCCTGTTATGTCATACATCGCAATCTCAGGATTACCATTTTTGCGAGACATAACAGATTGGATATCACAGTATATCATCCATTACAAACCATAATAAGGTCTTACACAAATAAAGGATCTCATGATCCAGTCTTAGTACAAACAAGTAGCGGAATAATAAGCGTAGCGGTGGGCTTCATCTTCAGTGTCACAGGCAATGCGGACGATGGGTGATGATCCTAGTTGTCGTAGCCGTCCTGTTGTCCTTCTTTCGGATAGTCCTCCTCATAGTCTGGCCACAGGAATAGACAGGGACAAAGCCATGAGTACTCTTTAAGTACTCGCAAACTATCACTAACGAGTAAGGTAGTTCTAGTAGGAATGCTAAGATCTAAGCTTATTTGCAAAGTTAAGTTTGAAACCTAAGCTGAGTTTAGAAACAAAGAAAGATAAAATAAAGTTCTAACTCACCTAAGTGGGAACTTAGTTTTTATAGTCACAATCCTGTTGTGGTCAAGTCATGTCACAATTCATTTCATAAGTCATTTTGAAAACATCTGACGACGGAACAGTATGGCCACTCCAACTGTCCATGACAGCGGACGCGGCTATTCGAATAGTTTGACACTCTGCAGAGGTGGTACACTTTCACCAAAAAATCGATACATCCGCAGGAATAACCCTGAATCATCATACTTAGTATGTAGATAATCAAACATAATCTTTCCTTTACACACTCTAGTATAAGCACCTCTCCTATGAGCTTGGCCTCCCAGCCATGGCCATCTGCCATCCTGGGCACTGCATAGGTGGACATCATCAAGAGGTAGCCTCAGCTCAAACCTCTCCCGAGAGGAAACTCATACTAATGCATATAAACTTCCGGCTAAGCCTTACCCAATTCAGATATTGTGGTTGTACGGTAAAATTGGAATGGTATCGCATCCGAACCCAACCATCAGTTTTTATAAAGGGCTAAGGCTCATGCCTCAACATTTTCATCATCATAAACCATTGATGTTTCTCAACACATGTCAAAACATCTTAATAGAATGACTCATCATTTCAAGGTTTTCATAAGCATTTTCACCAAGTCATCTAAAGTGATCAAGTTTTATGCTTAGCACTAGCCACTAAGTTAAGAGTGTTCACTAATGAGGGATGCTAATCTCAATCTCATGCCATAGAATGACATCTAGTATAGGCCAAGTTTTATACTCTTTATGCTATCTAAACTAGTTCTAAAATCTCACAAAGCATTACTAAAAGTAAAGAAATTTTGGTAAAGCAAAAGGTAAAACTTGAAGTAAAACTTGGAATTGGTATAAATCAGAAGGTATAATCAAAGCATGCCTAATGCATCTTGCTTATGTTATCTTGTATAATTCTAGCTTACCAATAATAGCTTGCCTTGGTTGGTGTAGTGGTTGAAATTCTCCTTGTCTTCCTCGGGGTAGAACTCCTCCTCCTCGTAGACTTGGTCGGTACTATCGTCTATACATAAATACGGGATACACAATCACCAGACAATACTTAACTAGTCTATTTAGCATACTAAGGCACATACTTGATGATCTAGTATCATCACAATCATCACAAGATTTAATGACCTAGTTTCATTTATTTTATTTGAGAAAAGTAATTTCTACTCATTAAAATTAATTAAGATTTAATATTCTCCAATTAAAATATGGGGTCATGTGGACACATGTCATCACCACATATTCTAATACATGGGAATGTGATTTAAAGGTTTGGTCATATTTTATAAAGTTTAAGATTAATATTTAAATGATTTAAAGTGACTAGAAATGCCTATATAGCATTATTTTGGTACTAGTCCAAAGTCACTGTATGCAAACCTAAATATTATTACATGTTCAGATAGATATTATCAAATGTGATTTTTGAGAGTTGTAATCAACTCAAAAGCTATTATGGTTGATTTTTAAAAAATGTTTGAATGTAGAAAAGTCTCTCTTTTGTTATTTTTACTATATGTGGTCTATAATTCCAATTGATTTAAATCCAACAGGCTTGGATAGATATTTGAATTATCTTTCTAACAAAATTTGAATCATTCATTTTTGTTCAGTATAACTCTCTGACTTGATTTTTAAACTAGTGGACAGAACCTAGTTTAAACTTAATTAGAAAAACATTCATTTGAATTTTAGGGCCAGTGCGGGAAACTAAACGGGCTGGCCCAGTGGCGCTCCGCGGCACAGAGGGCAACTGACAAGGGGATCCCGCATGTCAGCGGCGCATCTAACACGAAGCGGTACGGGGCGATATTAGCCGTATGATTAGAATAGAAATCGACGGCCGTGGTTCATCGTCGACGACGAACAAGTCGCCGGCGAGAACGAACCCTAATGGCTCAGTGGAGGTCGATTGGGGGATCTAGCTAACGTGGCGATGGGGGCGATCGAACTGGTGGACGACGGAGGGTCTAGGCGTGGTCGCGGTGGATCCTGGGGTGGTCGCAATCAACGGCCCCCTTCCTCCTCTGCTACGGCGAGCTCCGGCAAAATTCCGGCGGCTGAGGGCTCGAGTGGCTCCGAGGAGAAGTGGGGAATGATCAGTGGCGAGAGGGGAGGTGAGTGGTGTGCAGAATGAGGCTGGGGGTGGCCTCCTTTTATAGGCTCGATGGTGAGGCAGTGCGATATGGGCGTGGCTCGTCGGAGACGATGGTACAGGCAGCTATGGTCAGGGCTGAGCTAGGCGGACGGTGCGCGGTCTGCTGGCGGTCATCTACGGTGTAATGGCGTGGCTAGGGGTGGTGGAAAATGGTCGGGCGCGTCCACGCTCTGGGCGGAGACAGTGAGTGTTCGATGCGGCGCACGGTGGCTGCTGGTCGCGCGACGGGAAATGGGCATGTCCGGGCGGTTGCTGGAGTCATGGCGGAGCAGTGAGCGCGGGCTATGGTCGAGGGGCGGGGGTGCTTCCTTGTCGGGCGTGGCGCACTGGCGCGTGCTCGGCATGGCACAGAGGCGGTGGGCGCGGCGTGCTGGGGAGTGGTCCACGGCATGGCTGAGCTCGGGGAAGGGACAGAGAGGGGCGGTAGGGTGCGGCGATCCTTCTAGGCATGGAAAGAGCGAGAGGGGCGGTCTACTGCGACTGGGGCATGGTCGACCGGCGGCGACCACCTTTGGGCGGTGCGGCACTATTGCTAGCGGTGAAGGAGGTGCTGTCTGGGCTGGGTTAGATGCTAGGGAGACAAGGGGAGTGGAATGGGGCAATTGGGTGGACAAAGCATTGATCAAGAACAGTGTTAGTTAGGCCAGATTATTTTTGCCTGCCAAGTGTTCGACAAAATGGTCGCAAGAAATTTAATATTGAATTTTGAAAAGATTTTTGGTGTGTGACTTGATCTCATGCTTGGTAGTCTGTCGTTGCTTGGGATTGTTAAGTGGAGTTCATTTAAGTGGTTTTTGAAAAAGTGGGATTTATGGATATGAAGTGGATTCAAATTTCAAATGCCACTTGAAATTAGTGGCTAAGGGTTTTTGTAAAATTGTAAAGTGGGCCTTGGTATATCTTTACTTGTACTAGCAAGGGGTGAAAAGAGTTAGAATTATTTCTGTTAAGAATTGACTTCTAGGAACACCTAAAGTGGCCTAGTAGATTAAAATGGCACAAATGACCATTTGCATTTATTAATCTTATTTGATTTCTTTTTCTTTGGATTTTGTTTGGGAATGATCTAGATGATGTGGCATTCACCTTTGAATCCTTTCACAACCATTAGAACAATCAAACATGGCATTTTCAAACAATTCTATATTAATGCAAACACACATGCATTCATAATTGTTTTTTTAATAATAAAAGTTTTTGTTAACGCTAAATTGGGTGATTTGGATCTTGATAACCTTAATTAAAGATTTGGGATGTTACAAACCTTCCCCCCTTAAACAAAATCTCGTCCCGAGATTTAAAAAAAACTAGGAAATAAAGAGATCTGGAAACTCAGTCCTAATGAAATCTTCTCGCTCCCAGGTGGCTTCTTCTTCGGTGTGGTTGCTCCATTGGATCTTGAGAAATTTGATACTCCGGGTCCTGGTGGTTCTGAAAGCTTCTTCCAAGATACGAATCGGCACTTCACGATACGTCAGATTCTTGTTGATATCAACAACTCGGTGATCGATGTTCTTGAAAACTTTGGTCTTCTCCAGCACTTCCAAGCATTTGCAAAGTAACAAGATATGGAACACGTTATGGATGGCTGACATCTCTTCTGGTAGTTTCAGCTGATATGATACTTCTCCTCGACGATTCAGAATCTTGAAGGGTCCGATATATCTAGGGTTAACTTTCCTTTCAGACTAAAACGTTTGATACGCCCAAAACGTATCTACTTTCTCGAACACTTTTGCTATTGTTTTTTCTCTAAACTTGTGTGATTTGGATACAACTAACACGGACTGACACTGTTTTCAGCAGAATTACCTTGGTGTTAGTTTTTGTACAGAAAATCAACTATCAGGAAAAATCCCAAAAAATATGCCAAAAATCCTATTTCACCAGAAGACTCACGGAACCAGAAGACGAGACGGAGTAGGGCCATGAGGGGCCCACACCACCTGGCTGCACGGGCCAGGCCAGGCCGCGCCTGGGGGTGGTGTGGCCACCTCGGCTGCCCCCTCGGCCTCCCTCTTTGCCTATAAGTTGCCTTCTGACCTAAAAACTCAGGGGGGGTCGACGTTTTTCTAGAAAGAGTTCCGCTCCGCCGCCACCACCAGATTCTGCAATTCAGAACCAGAAACTCCGTTCTGGCACCCTGCTGGGACGGGGAATTGGAGGAGATCATCGCCATCATCATCACCATCGCTTCTCCATCGACCATCCATGTTTCCCCCATCTATGAGTGAGTAATCCCCCGCTGTAGGTTATGGGGATGGTAGGGATTGGATGAGATCGTTCATGTAATGGCATCAGATTGTTAGGGCATGGTGCCTAGTATCTATTATTAGTGCTTTTTGACTTTGCTGTGACTTGCTATGCTTAACGCTTGTCACTAGGGCCCGAGTGCCATGATTTCAGATCTGAACATGTTATTGATTCATTATGATAGTATTGTTTATGGTCTTACCTGCAAGTTGTATACACACGTTGTTGTCCGGAACCAAAGGCCCCGGAGTGACAGAAATCGGGATAACCAGAGGGAATGGCTTTGATGTGAGGATCACATGTGTTCACGGAGTGTTAATTCTTTGCTCTAGTGCTCTATTAAAAGGAGCACCTTAATTGCCAGTAGTTCCCTTGAGGCCCCGCTGCAAACGGGTTGGCAGGACAAAAGATGTTGTGCAAGTTCTCATTGCGAGCTCGTATGACTATATATGGAACACATGCCTAGGATTATTTAGTACTTGGATGCTTTATCTTATTTATCTACAAATGCCCTATGTTCGGATTGCTATGTAAATTGTCTTGTCCATGCAACGCCCGTCCATCCATCCCTATGCCTACCGCGCTCTAATCCTACTGTTTACTGCAATTGTTACTATTGTCTTTACTTTTACTACTGCTATTACTTTACTATTGCTACAAAAACTGTTGCTACTGATAATTTGCCGTGAGCAAGATTGTTTCTAGGTGCAGCTGAATTGATAACTCAGTTGTTAAGGCTTATAAATATTCTTTGGCTCCCCTTGTGTCGAATCAATAAATTGGGTTTCACTTCCCTCAAAAATACTGCGATACACCCCCTATACTTGTGGGTCATCAAGACTATTTTCTAGCGCCGTTGCCGGGGAGCATAGCTTTATTTATTAAGTCCACTTGGAATCATTATTGTTCGCTGCCATCCATGCATCATGGGTAAGTCTTGTGATGGCAAGGTTCCTATTTTACCATCCACTACAAGAAGAGGTACGATTCTGAACACCTCTGTTGCTCTTGATTCACCGTCTGTTATGAGTAAGTTCCTTACACCACCACATACACATGCTACACACACTGCTACTAGTGTTGAATCTGAAACTTCTGATACTTATGATGCTGCTTCTACTGTTCTTGATAAGAGTGGTTCATTAGGTCCTTTCCTAGATGCTGCGATTGCTAGAACTATTGCTAGAAATACTGAAACTCCTAATGAAGACTGACGACGGTTTAACTCGTCAATGCCCATTGTTATGGACTTGGGTTTTGGAGAAGGAGGGAGTCCTGGAAGCATCAATCGGCTAGCAAACAAGCACATAGTGACACAAGGTTTACCTAGGTTCAGGCCTCATAGAGGTCCCTACTCCTTCTTGTCTGCTCTTGGAATTAACGAAGGAATCGAAGATTACAGGGACGTGCAGATGCAATCTGGCGAGAGTTGTGGAAACTAGGGTTGTGTGTGTCCTCCTCGCCGCCCCCTCCTAGCCTTTATATAGATAGGCCAGGTCTCGGGTAGCAGGTTGAGTCGGTTACAGATTAGGGTTTTCCCTTCAAACTTTCTATCTTTAGACTTCTTCTTGTCTCGCAAGTCATCGAGAGTCCGTGGGACACTCGAAGTCTTCATTGGGCTGTGGCAACGCTGTGGGCTTCCACCATATCTGGACCGTATATACCACACTCGAGTACCTGCAGGGTATAACCATGCCAGTACCCCCCGAGTGTCCAGTGGAATCGCAGATTCGACTGGAGACTTTACGAAGCCTTTCGAGTGCATGACTGAGTATTTTTTTGAGTGTTCTGTTTATGTCATAGGGATTGTTGATATGCATGCCTGATTTAACCGATGTATCAGTCTCAGTTAACTACCTTAGGGCAAAATAACGCAATCTACTCGAACTCGAGTCCCCGAACTCGAATTTGGAAAAGTGCTGGTGTAATTCGACAAAAGCCATGGAGGTCTTATAGGAGTCGAATTCCAGTATAAGGGTGTGAGCACTCGACGCGTCCGTCAAGGCATGTTCATCGTACCTGTAGGAACTGATATATTTCTGGTAGCGTGCAGCAAATGCGTTGCCAGACCTTATTCAGGTCGTATCTTCACACTACAAGCGCGACATCTGAATTTTGTCATCGCAGAGATGATTCGGGTGACCCAGGAGACGCAGTCTCTTTGTAGGGTAAAAATGATGCGGTGTCGCCATAGACTTTGAGTGTGGATGTTATCAACACATAGTACGATGTACAAATAACCATAGGGTGCGCGACCAGCGCTCCCTATGGGAGTAGCTCCCGAGTGCCTGGTTGAGTCAAAGACTCAGGCAGGGACTAAAGAATGTTTGCGACTGCTGTTGTCTTTTGTTTGCTTGTTTGAGTCAAATTTATTTCCAGCGCTCCCTATGGGAGTAACCCATGACTCATCGTTGAATGGTTGGGTAAGTCTTGAATGTCCATATTCTTGCATAAAAAATAAAATCGTAGGGTGCGCGACCAGCGCTCCCTATGGGAGTAACCCCCGAGTGCTTGGTGGAGTCGAAGACTCGAGCAAGGACTAAAGTAGTCAAAGTCTTATAGTGTTCAATTTGATGACATCAGTGCTGACGATATGATGACCTCAGGTGCCCGCGTGAGCGTCTTTGACGGGATGTGACGAGCGGTGGGTCCCATTTTCTGACCCTGACTTGACCGGGCGTGCGTAATCTTTCGTTTTAACTACGCCTCCTTGATTTCCGCGCGTAATGGAGGTAGTGGGGGACGGTTCGTGCTTCAGGCCCTCCACGTGTCGATCGCGATGTACGCCACGCATCCAATAGGGTTTCTGCTGGCCGTTGGATTGCATCCGCCAGGGGGTTAAGTAGCAGCACAGCTGCGGTAATTTCCCATCTGCTCTTTCTCTGCTTGGTGCCTCCATCGCCATTGCTGCTGCTCTCTGCCTCCGAGAGTTCGTCCCGTTCGCGGCGCTGGACCAACTCCGTGCGTTTCCGAGTTATTTTCTTCGCTCGCATCGCCACCGCAAGATGGGGAAGAAGAAGGGTGGCGCTGCCGCTGCCATTGCTGCTGCCAAGAAGAAAGGCGGCTCCACCGTTGCAGGCACAAGCACCACCATCGCCGGGAAGAAGAAGGGTGCGGGCACCCGCGTCACCAATGGTGCGTGGCGCGCGTCCATCATCAAATCGTCCGAGCTCTGTCTCCTGCGCCAAGATGGGGTTCTGACTTCCGCGGTTGGTGACTCGCGAGTCCCAGGTGGTGAGGTAACCCCTTGTCCTCCTACTGGTTTCCGGGTGATGTTCCTAATGTTCATCATCCGCGGTCTGTCTTTGCCCCTGCATCCTTTCTTCAGGGCCTCCTTTGTTTCTATGGGCTCCAGCTGCATCAGTTCTCCCCCAACTCTATCTCCACATCGCCTGCTATATTACACTTTGCGAGTGCTGGCTCGGAGTCGAGCCACACTTTGGTCTCTTCAAACGGCTCTTCAAGCTGAAGCGCCAATCAGCATCTGGTTCCATAGTCTACGACGTAGGAGGCTATGGGATCCATGTCGACTCCTCCGTCACATATTTCGATATCAAGCTCATGGCGTCCGTTCAAGGGTGGAGGGACAAGTGGTTCTACATCCACGACCAGAAGGCCGATGGAGAACACTTCGGACTCACACCTTTTGATCCTGCGGAGCCGTGCAGGAGGAGGCGTTCTTGGAAGAATGTGGTGATGCCCGACAAGTCTGAGGAGACAGATGCGATGTACGAGCGCGTCCGTGACCTCTAGAGTCGCATGGGTAAAGAAGAGGGAGGTTGCGCCCTCATTCGCACATGGTTGCGCCGTCGCATCCAGCCCCTGTAGGCCAGAATCCACCCTATGTTCCAATGGGCTGGTGCGGACAATGTCACTCGCGTATCTGCAGATGGCATTTCTGCGAGTGAAGTAGATAAGAGGGTGCGACTGCTGACCAAGTACACTGCCAAGGATGTACTCCCCAGTGAACCAATCGTACCTCCGTTTGATGCTTCTAACGCTCCTCCTGAGGTATGGTTGTGCTACTAAGTAGCTTTATTTGTCGAGTGCTTCATTTTCTTGACGTGTGCTGACTTATGCAGGATTGGAAGGTGTATCCCAGTTTTCCCCTCTTCCTGAGGGGGTTATTCCTCGCGAAATAGATGAAGAGCACGAGTCAAAATCGACCATCCCATTTGAAGAGGAAGAGGAAGCTCCCGAGTCCAGCAGTCTGGACACTCGCAAGCGTTCGCGCAGCAAAGATTCGGATGCGTCGTCTCCTTCGACTCCAGAAGGCCCAACTATTGGTGCGGAGTCGCCAATTCCTGCTATTCCTGTGAGTTCCATGGCGCCATCTGCCCGCAAGAAGATGAGGCTGCCAAAGGAGTCATCGGAGTCGGAGGACCAAACCTTCTATTTTGATAACACTACAAGAAATGTGTTGACTAGTGACCTTTTCTTAACAACCATGGTTTTTTTGGTCATAGTTCTGTGACCATTTTGTTTGAAATGGTCGTAGGCCATTTGGGAGGGTCCAAAGCCATAAATTTTATGACCAATTTAGCAATAAAGGTCATAATATTCTTACATGAATTGGTCATAGCCTAAACAGTAGTGGTCCACGACCTTTTTTTAGCAGATTAGGACCAATTTAAATGGTCATAACATCTATGACCATACTATAACGTCCTTAACTAGGATGTATTGACATGACTGGGTCGCCATATCAGTAGTTGCATCTACATGGCAGTATCTAGGTGTCATTTGAACCATCTGACAAGTGGGACCCAGTGAATTTGACTATTCTAACAGGTGGGACAGGTGCATTTAGCATGTTGGGCCATATTTTCGCATGCTTTGCTGGACTGGACCAGCCCGCTCGACCATTTAGCATATTGGGCCCGAATAAACTTGCTACACCGGATGGTGGCCCAGTTAGGCCCATACTATGGGTAGAACCCGCGCCGAGTTAATTGGCAAAAAAGAGCGCACCAGGGACTCGAACCCACGAACGGGCGCTGTTTCAGATAGCCCCCTACCACTGAACCAGGCTAGTGTTGTTGATACTGTGGCCTTCATTATATATACGAATAGACTTTATTTGTATCTGACTGTACACAACGACCTGCGAGGAACCTAGCAGAAAAATCGGGTCTTCCTCTTTGCTGCTGGTGTAGGCGACCAGCGAGGGCGGGGGCGGTGGTGCTGCCGGACTCCCCGTTGGCGGTGCTGCTGCTCGACGGAGCCCCTTCCGCTTTCTTCTTGCTACCAGGATAGGAGGAAGCGGCTCCCTTCTGCGACTCCCCATCACCACGAGACCCCTTCTGCGACTCCCCGTCAGCGGCGGTGCTACCGAAGCCGCGACCGAGCAAGGGGCAGAGAAAGCGGCCGAGCAAGGGGCCACGGCCGAGCACCTCTAGGTCTGTGCCCCTCTCCTCTCCCCTCTCCCCTCTCCCCTCTCCCCTCTAGGTCTAGGTCCATTCTTCAGTTTGTGTCCATGGAATTGTTTGGTGAAATGCTTGGAATAGTTTGTGTCCCTGTTGCTATGGAATAGTTTGTGTCCCTGTTGCAATGGAATTGTTTGGTCAAATTCCCCCTGTAGCTATGAAATTTTCAGTCAAATGCTCCCTGTAGCAATTCAGTCAAATGCTCCTTGTAGAAATTTTACTATGATGTCACTCTAATCTTAGCTATGGAATTTTCTGGTTTGGTTTCATTTGATGTTACTATAAGCTTAGCAATTCTACATGCTAACAATTCTTTGGTCTTTTGCATGCAGATGGATAAACGCTGGATTACCAAAGGAGTTAGAAGGATTTCTTATGAGCATATAAGGGGAGTGAACGAGTTCATGCAGTTTGTTCACAGAAGTGTTGCCGAGGGTGCTCAAGTTCTTTGCCCGTGCCCCAGCTGTAATAACCGTGATCACCAGACTCTACATGATGTAGAGGCTCATCTGCTGATGCGTGGGATGGCATCCACGTATGATAGATGGATCGATCATGGAGAGGCTTTACATGCAGAACCTGGAGATGAACCTGAACATCATGAACCTGATGCACAACAAGGTGGTGATTTTGTACAAGATGATGATTAGCAAGAGGATGTTGTTTTGGAGGAGGAGGATGGGGATGAAGATGATAGAATCCCTGATCTGTTTAAGGATCTATACCAATCTGAACCACAAGGTGAGGGAATAAATACAATCTATGTCGAGCTTATAGAGGAGGCGAAGCGTCCAGCTAGTGATGGTGGTACAATGTCCAGATTTGCTTTCACTGTGAAGTTACTCCACGTCAAGTCCTTCTACCGGATAAGCAACGTTGCCATCAACAGAATACTCCGTATCTTGACCATCCAGTACCCTAAAAGCTCAATTCCCAAAAATTATGAAGAAGCATTGAGTGTAATCTGCAGACTAGGGCTTGGTTATGATTCAATCCATGTCTGCCCAAACAACTGTGTCTTGTTTCGGAAGACATATGCCAACCTTGACAAGTGCCCGAAATGTGATGCCTCTAGGTGGAAAGATGCAGATGGGAGGAGGCAGATTCCGGAGAAGGTGTTGAGGTACTTTCCTATTATTCCAAGGTTGTAGAGGATTTTTTTTCAAAGAAGAAATCTGAGGAGGTACAATGGCATAACCTAAAGCGGCAACCTATGGATAATGAACTTAGCCATCCAGCTGATGGAGAGGCATGGACAGACTTTGATGATAAACATAATGAGTTTGCCGCCAATGCGAGGAACATAAGACTTGGCCTTTCCACGGATGGCTTTAACCCTTTTGGAATGAGCAAGAAATATAGCACGTGGCCTGTATTTGTTGTGCCATACAACCTTCCACCTTGGGCATGTATGGATCAATCCAACTTCATGATGGCTTTGTTGATCCCGGGTCCATCTTCTCCGGTAAAGGATTTTGATGTCTTTATGGAGCCCCTCGTTGAAGATCTGATGAAGCTATGGGAGGGTGTGCGTACCTATGATTCCCTGAGTCCTGATAAGTTTGATTTGTGGGCTGCGGTAATATGGTGCATCCATGATTTCCCTGCGCTCATACTCTGTCGGGCAGGCTCACGGCTGGTTATCAAGCATGTGTTCGGTGTGACAAGAACCCGTGCTCAGAAAGAATAAGGGACAAGTTGTGTTGGATAGGGAATCGATTTTTCTTCCTCGCAACCATCGTTGGGGAAGAAGCGAAGATTTCAATGGGAAGACTGAAAACCGCGACGCACCGGCAGAGTCCAGTAAAGAAGAGCTCGAGCAGCAACTTGACAAGGTGAAAGATGTGAGACCGGGAAAGGGTCAAAGAAAAAGGAAGCGGGAGGACGGTCAATGTTGGGACCGGAGGTGTATCCTGTGGGACCTCCCGTATTGGGCAGATCTCAAGTTGAGGCATAATCTCGATGTAATGCACATCAAGAAAAACATATGTGATAATCTTCTTGGGACATTTATGAACATTGATGGGAAATCAAAGGATACACTTAACTTGAGGCTTCATTTGGAAGATAAGGGCATAAGAGAAGATTTGCATCTATGGCCTGTTGAAGGTGGTGAGTCGTTTGAGATGCCACAAGCATGGTATACAATGACTAAAGAAGAAAAGCTTGCATTCTGTGAATTTATCAGAGCGATGAGATTTCCAGATGGGTATGCCGCTAACTCCAAGGTCTCCTGTTGAATTTATCAAAATGTGTGTCTCCTAATGGATGCAAACTCCAAGGTCTGAAAACTCATGATTGTCACATCCTCCTCCAAAGGATTTTACCTGCTGGACTACATGGAATAATGGATAAAGAAATATATGAAGCGGTTGCTAAGTTGGGAATTTCTTCAGAGAGCTGTGCTGCAAAACACTTAAGCTATCTGTTCTTGAAATACTCAAAAAAGAAATTCCGGTTATCCTCTACAAACTCAAAAAGATCTTTCCTCCAGCCTTCTTCACTGTCATGGTCCATTTGGCGGTCCATTTACCCAAAGAGGCAAGACTTAGAGGTCCCGTATAATACAGCTGGATGTACCCCGTCGAAAGAAGGATGCTTACATTTAAGCGTTATGTGCGAAACACGGCGAGGCCTGAGGGGTCAATAGCCGAGGCATATGCTGTTGATGAGTGCCTAACGTTTTGCTCGCGGTACTTTGATGATGTGGAAACAAGATTTAATCGGCCGGGCAGAAATAGAGAGCGGAATGATTCGCAAAGTGTCGTTGTCTTAGTTTTCAACCATGGTGTCAACTTCCTTGGAGGGTCACAATATTTGAAGGCTAGTGGTGATTACTATGACAATATGCACTGGTATGTGCTCAGAAGTGGCCCTGAGGTTCTACCGTATATCAAGTATGTCATCTCTCTTGTGCACTCGATATCTTTTTTCCTGGTACATTTTACCCTTATGTACATTTAATTAAGTATATATTTTTGTTGGAATTGCAGTTTGTGCAAGGAAGAGCTGATTGGTCAAGATAGCCGCATCAATGTTGACAAATGGCTTGTGAAGGGATTTGCTAGATGGTTTAAGAATCATGTGAGTACTTCGAATTTGGAGCAGTACTATGATGGAATTACTTGAATTTGGAGTAGTACTATGATGGAATTCACTCTTTTCCTATTTTCGCAGATTGGAAAATTGTACGAGAAGAATGAGGTCAGTGATGATCTATTTTGTTTGGCATGTGCACCGGATACGCGAATGAGACTTTATTCAGCATGTGTTGTTGATGGTGTCCGCTACCACACCGTTGACCGCAAGAAAAATAGAAACACGCAGAATAGTGGAATTGTCACAGAGGGAGACCATGAGTCGACCATCATTGACTTCTACGGTCAGCTCAAAAGCATCATCAAGCTGCAATACAATTCCAGCGGAGGCGTCCATCGTTCGGTCGTCTTGTTCCGCTATGATTGGTTTGATCTTGGCGGCAAGAAGACGAGCCGAGTTCGGGAGGATAGACACTTTATAAGCATTAACACTGCAAGGTTCTGGTACAAGAATGATCATTTTCTTCTAACAACACAAGCAACAAAGGTCTTCTATGTGTCAGACACCCTTTTGGGTGGGCATTGGTGCGTTGTGCAAAAGTTCCAGCACAGACATTTGTGGAGTGTGAAGGAAAGTGAAGTGGAAAAGGGTCCCTGTGGTGGTGGTGGTGGCCTATCATACCAAGATGACGACACGCCATAAGTTCCGGTGCTAGCTAATGAATCCAATGTGGAAACCAGATCACAAAGGCGCCATGAACGAGTGTTAGTTGATGTTGTGGTTGTGGAAAAATGAAGAAACGTAGGATGGAGCTGGTGGATGATGGACCTGAAAACGAGAACGGAGTTGATGAGGCAATGTACCAGTATTATGACGATGGTGAAGATAATAGGCAGGACAACGATGATGATTAGTTTAAATCTGGAAGGTAAATTTTGTCCTCCATTATCTTTTTTTTGATCTGCTTGCTCAATGCAAATTGCTGGCCTATTGCTAATGGTGTTGGAGTCCTTGTGTTTTGCAGTCCTGTTGCTGCCAGAAGTGAGGAGTGCTGGTGTGTTTTGCAGTCTTGCTGCTGCCAGAAGTGAGGAGTCCTGGTGTGTTGCTTCAAGAGGTGAGGAGTGCCAGAACTGATCTTTTTTCTTTTGATCTTTAGTTTGTCAAATTGTAATGGAGCAATGTGATAGAATGGAGTGCCAGAACTGATCTTTAGTTTGTCAAATTGTAATGGAGTGCCAGAACACTGGTCTTTAGTTTGTCAAATTGCCTTTTATCTTGTGCTCCTAAACACAAAAGCAGCACAAGTTTTGTGCTCGAACAGCATACTGGTATAATGCATGCTTGAAGCAGCAAAAGCAACCTGGACATGATAGCTCTAGCTCGAACCTGGAATAGTATATATATCACCAAGCAAAAGCAAAGATGCTCGAACCAAAAGCAACCTGGACATGTAGCATATATATCCTGGAATAGTAGCATATATATCCTGGAATAGTAGCATATATACCCTGGAATAGTAGCATCTATACATACAGCACCAAAAGCAACCTGGAACACTTCTCCACTTGATCAAAAGCAACCAGACACAACTTCAACTAAGTTCACTACGTCCCACTAGCATATTACAGGAAGTCCAACATGGAACATAGCTACTCAGCAGCACTAGTTCCACCACCTCGAGATCAACAATGGCAGGTAAGATGCAGCCGGCTGGTATGCAAATTGTCCTCATGTGTATGCTGCTTGTTTGTCTTTTGTGTGTATGTTCTTAGTATAGAACTGTGCCTGGCTTATGCTTGTAATCTGCTTATTAAACTGTGCCTTTCCTACTATTCTAACAACATTCCACGGGAATTTAAACATCTGGTCTGATCTCTTGTTTTTTTGGATGCCCGAGGCATGTAGATATGTTAGCCAATTAAAATACTCATCTATGCGTGTTGTAGTCGAATAAAATATGCTAATTATTCATCTGCCATGGCTCTGCCGTGTGCAGCGGAGTTAAAAAAACCTGGACGTGTACTGTTTCCTATGTTTTTATATTGCTCGTCCAAACGCCTATGCATGCACCTTTCCTCTGGTTCTAAATCCTGTAGTTTTGCATCAACAATGATTTCCTGTTCCTACACGGTTTTCTGTTCCTATGTTTTTCATACCCATGCTCCGAACGGAGCCTTAATTTACTCTATAATCTGCCTAGCTCCTCATGTGTAATCTGCCTAGCTTATGGTTATCCTGCTAGTTAATCTACTTGCATTAAATGAAGTATAACCTTAGCTATTTGAGTTGTCTTGCTCCCCCATGCATTTCAACCATTCATCTAATGGTTGTGTTTTTTATTCATGTAATGAAGCGCCCCTCACCGAAATCGATAAGATTAGGGCTAGGACAATGATGAGGAACAACCGTGTGTTCCAGTCTCTTGGGATTTCTGCAATAGTGTCGATGATTAGGAAGTCGAATGCTGGTAAAGAACGTAGGGCAGTTACTGCTGAATCCCCTTCCACATGTAGCATAACACAAGGGGATAGCTCGGACTACAATCCTAGAGATGAAGAAGAAGTTGATGATAGTGTAGTAGTGGAGAAGACTGTTAAGGTGCATGCTTTTAACAGTCTTGTTTGCTTTTTTTCCTTCATTCTGTTCTTGCATAGTTTTCTTGTGATCTAATGCCATTGCCCTTGCTATTTTTACAAACACCTGAAGGTTTCTAGGAGGAGAAAGAAGTCTGCTCTTAAGAAGAAGAGCAGGAATTTGAGTAGCCCAAAAGAATCTACGCAAATGTCTCCAGGAAGGGTGATGGCGGTAGCTTCAGAAGCATCAGAGAGATTGCTGGAACTTGATGAAGTTCCTGTTAGAGTCACTAGGAAGAAAACAAAGGCGGTTGCTGTAGCCAACCATGAAGAAAACCCGATTCACAACGATCAACAAAGCTCACCGCACAAGGACGACGATGGGTCTGTGTTCCTCGATGAAGAAAGCACTGTCCACATAGACCTCAGTCGTGTTTGCATGGACCTCAGCCCCGTTCGCATGGACCTTGGCCATGTTGTACCTTTGGTTGACAGAAATGGTGTCTTTCCTGAAGAAACTGAGCAAGGGAGTTAGCAAGCTACATGTGATGAAGGCAAGTTCGTCTTGTACTATTTTTCTTACTCTTGCATTTGCTTCTATTGGATTAAATGCCACATGAATGCCATGTCATTGCCACAGTAGTGGTTTTTGCTGATATATCTACATCTTTGTACCCATCTTGTTTGGTCCTAATCAAAGTTTGTGTCCTATTCAGGCAATGCAATTGTGGTTGTCAAGCGTACAACAAAAGGTGTAGGGCTGGAGAGGATTACTAAGTCGCTGGGTACTAAGGTGACAATCGAAATTGCTGAAGAGATGAAGGGTCCTGAGAAGCCTTTGTTGGCTGCAAAGTTTGCTTCAGAGTGTGGATTCACTGCAAGAACTCATGCACCAGTTCTTCCCCACTTCAAAGAATACAAAAAAGACACCAACCTGATCAAGGACTTTGTTGGCAAAGTTGCTGTAAGTTAACTTGTTGTTTGTTGAATTTTTCTTTCTTTCTGATACAACTTTCATATGATCGCTAATCATGTCTCTTTCCTTGCTTGCTTTCTTTGTAGTCAAATTTTTATATGGACACCAACTCGCGGACCATTCAAGAAGCATGCACCGCTAAGCTGCAGAGAATAACAAAGAATAGGCGGCACTAGATCAAGAAGCTTTTTTTGACAATGTAAATGCTAATGAAGTTAGCATCAAGTCTCCTATGAAAGGGATGCTAGATGATGAATGACAATCTCTGGTGAAGTTGTGGTCCATAGGACGACACAAGGTATGTCTCTACATTGGTATATCTTGGTCTCACTACATGTACCATCTTTGATGTATCTGCTGTTGTTTGCATGTATCTCCTGCTCTTTGCATGGTATCTGCTGCTGTTTGCATGTACATGCTCTCCGCTTTTGTTTACATGTATGCGACCATCTGTTCTTCATTGATGTATATGTGTGGCATATTTTTAACATGTAGTTGCTGGTCTATCTTGGTAGTGCTAGCCCATGATAATAGTCTATGCTTTTTTAGAAAACCTATGAATCAAACAAAGAGAACAAAATGAAGGTGAAGTTTCTACAGAAGACCGGTCCGAGGTCCTACGCGGCTCATATCTATGCCACTGTAAGAACAAAGCATGTTTTCTCTTTATTAGGCCCAAATAACTTTTGTCTCAAAAGCTTGTAGTTTGATTCTCGATTGAATGACATTTCAGAAGGAGGAGCGCAATGGTGAGGAACCGAACGCGGTTGACTTGTTCAAGGCCACACACAACAGCTCAAAGAATGGCTTTTCAGAGTCGGCTAAGAACGCTATTGTAAGTCATTCAAACTGATGTGTTCTCTTCTCATAGAATACCTTTGATGTTTGATTCATCTTATTTGCATCTTATATCCATTCATGGCAGGCTGAGATGGAGAAGAGGATGGATGCCGAAGTACCTGATGGTGAAGAACCAATATGCGATGTCCAAATTGTTGCCGAAGTGCTCAGAAAGGAATGCCCATCAAGCACATTCTTGATCAATGATGGGCTATAGTCAAAGTCCTCTGGTACTAAGTCTGCTGCTGTAGCTGCCCATGTTCGTGACCTCAAGGAGCGGCTGGCAAGGTCCAAACTGAAAGGTGAAGCTATGCGAGAAGAAGTTGCTGCATTGAGGAAGAATTCCAAAGAAGCTGAAGCCTTACAAGCGACACGAGACGAGAAGTACGAACTGGTTCTGAAGAAGCATCAAGAACAGGATGAGAAGTTCTCCCACTTGATGACACTACTTGGAGCTAAGGCTACTGGGAGCTCATCTTTAGCATGATGACTAGTTCTGTGAGCTAGTTCTGTTTTTTGCTTAGACTAGTTATGAACTGTGAACAACTTCTGTGTTGGCTGTCATTTTCGATGCCATGTGTGGTTGTACGTTGGTCATTTTTTGGCTGTCATTTTCGATGCCATGTGTGGCTACACTTTGGTCATTTTTTGGCTGTCATTTTGGATGTCGTGTGTGGCTGTCATTTTAGATGTTGTTGGCTGACTATGCCGTTGTGAGTCAAGTGAGAATGATATTTATTATATGCTGAAAATATATGTGTTGTGCTGAAATATTATCTGCTGAAATAATATCTGCTTTTATTATTATTGTTGTTATGTGAAGGAAAATAATTATATAAATGTACATACTTCTATTGTAGAATTGAAACAGCCCAAATACTAGACAAATAAGTGGGCTGTAAAAAGGCCATGGCCCAAGAAATAATGGACATGTTTTGAAAACCAATTCATATAAATTCGAAAATTATCAATCAATTGGACAATAAAAGGGCCAAGATTCAAAATACCACCAGGCTGTAAAATGGCCAAGGCCCAAACGTGTACAAAGGCTGTGGCCCAAAAGGAAATGCACTGTAAAATGGCCACAGCTTAGAGAATTAAAATAGTCAGGTAGAAAAAAAAGACAATTACATAGGCTGAATTATTGGGCTCGGCCCATTTAGAAGCTTGAGTTGGACTAGGCTGAATCTGATCCATGACCAATTGATTTGGTCACAGAAATCTGCAACATAGGATTGGCTGACGTGGACTGGACAGATAGCCTATGACCAAATTGTTTGGTCATAGACACCATGACCATCTATTTTGGTCATAGTTGCCCATGACCAATTCAAAAAAAAGGTTGTTAGCTGTCTATAGTGACCCTTGCTATATGACCTACTGCTTTTGGTCATAGAAAGGTCATAGATGAATTACTATGACCTTTCTATGACCAATATTTGGGGTCACTAGTTAGCATGTTCATTATAGTGTATGTTTGACTGGTAAGTATACAATTCTCATCTTGGTTCTTTTTGGAGTTGCATTTCCTGATGTTGGTTTTGTTCCGTAGTCAACCGACATCGTCATCTTCTGGCGACATCCATTTTTTGAAGGAATCTGGAGTCGTGGACTCCAAGGACAAGGAAGTGGCTGAGCGAACTCCTTCCCCTCCATTGGTGGCCCACTCCGGGCACAATTCATCAAGTTCTCCACATGCTGTGGAGCACCAGATGGTTGTCTGGACGACTGCAGTGTGATCAACTTTGGAGTCTCTAGAGGGGCACGTATGTGTGATGTTGCTTTTACTTTCAATCGAATTAATCATCCATGCTATCTGCTGATCCTTTTGTTTTTCTCCTGTTGCAGCTTATTGTGAATGAAGCTGCTCGCCTAGTGGAGCAAGTACTTACAATGGGTTGCCAGCACGCATTGCTGGACAATCGCCATCGCGTGGTTGAAAGTTAGTGTTTTTTCTACTTCTTCTTCATCATTTGTATACTCGACTGACGGTCCATCTTGTATGTTTTGCAGCTGAGCATAACATGCTTCTTCGCGAAGCCGCTTCCCTTGAAAATACGCTCACCGCGGTGGTGAAGAGTCGCGATGAGGCAGTCACTACGCTTGATGAATCGCAGAAACGCGAAGAGGATTTGCGTGCCTCCATCGTTGCTAGGGAGAAGTTGTTCGAAGAACAGGTCTTCTCGATTGCTAAGGCTCTTTCAGGTATTCTTTCGTCTGGATTTCCGTTGTTTCCTTTCTCTTGACTTTGTTATTGTGCTAACTTTTTGCTAACACTTTGCTCTGTGTAGATGCTGGTGGTCTGAGCTTCGACGCCCAGGCGCTTCATCGCAATGATGCTTTGGCAGGCGCCATCGCGGCAGTCGAAGACCACAGCGCTTCCATTCAGGGAACGCTGACCAAATCTAAGGGTGTACTCAGTCGCATCCGCGAGGAGCTGGCGCCTAAAGCTGAGCTGATCGAGAACGTGGATGACCTGGTGGAGTCCCTTGCTGGAAGTATTCCTGCGGGCTTCAAGAAATCGCTTCGTGCGGCTGGCGCTTCCATGTCACTCGTGATGGTTCAAGCCCATGGCGTGGAGGTGGATCCCGCTGCAGTCTCCAAGGCAATGCCTGTCAGCGCAGATGGTCAACAGGTAGTATTTGCTCCTTTTGCAACTGCTTGTGGCAAGTACGGGCCTCATCTCATCAACACAGTCGCCAAGTACTCCGAGGAGCTGCAGCGAGCCAAGAAGGCGGCGAAGGCTGCGGCGTTAGGGGCCGGCAGGAAGTCTGTGGCGTCTGATACTGCCACGGACTCGATGAGGCCCCCAAAACCGAAGTCCAAGTCAAAGAAGCAGGCTGCTCCTTAGTAGTTATATTTCTAATAGTTGATAGCTCGACTCCTTTTGTTGAAAACATGTTGCTGGCTAAGTGTCTTCTGTGAATGCTTTTGCTACATTTGAATGCACTTGAGTTTTTGTCCGTGTGTTGTTTGGTCCCTTATTTTCTCTTGCTTGTCTTGCGATAGTGTACATTGAGTGGTCCTTCGAGTGAGCCTCGGGATCCGCCATCCGCGGGTGATACCTTAGCGTAGTCGCACTCAAGGGTGGATGAGTTGTCCCTGCTTTCGTGACTGCGTGATCACGTTAAGCAACTAGAACACGAACTGCCCGTCCTCCACGGTAACGCGGATGTATGGAAGTCGAGGGCGGAGAAGGCCACCGCCCGAGAGCAATATCTACTAGGGGAGGTGGCGCAGCTGGGTGACCAGTTCACGTGTTAGTTTTCTGCCTCCTTATATTTTCTTGTAGCCAATCACGGTGGTTCGTTGTCTTCATACTTTTGCCTCTTGCTTGGTATAGTTGTCAGCGCGCGTCACCCGCAGGATGAGAAGGACAGGATCGCCATTCGCATGAATGACCTGACCCAAGAACAGCTTCAGGCAAGTGGGTACTTCTGGGTGGATCATGATCGCGCAATTGCACTTGTGACCCTGCAGGATCATGCCTCGTGAGTGCTTCATTTCTTGAAGAAATCGCAATCATTCTTAAGGAATATCTATCAGACGATGTTTTCGGTGGACATCGTTCCCTCGAGCCTGCTGGCTCTCCTTGCTAAATTTCAATACTTGAGTGGAGTCTGCGAGTGTGTGCGGCAACAGTTAGTGGCTAGTGCCAAGGCTGCGTTGTCGCTGGTGCGACTACATAGGCCTGATGTTGATGTTGCAGCTGTTGCTGCTGGTCCGCCAACTCCGCCAGCAGGTTCGACCTGGAATATGGTTCCTCATTACCAGGCGGTGGATCGCTCTTCGGAGGAAATTGTCGACTTCTTCGAGGAGCAGACAAACGTTCTTCTGTTGCAACAATAGTTTATCTTGTATCATGCACATAGGTATACCAGTGTTGTAAAGTTCGTATGTATGTTGTATATAATTGATTAATATTGATATGTAAGGAGCTTGCTAGCTCGTATGTTTTGCGAGTGCGTTGCACTGTGCGATTCCTTTTTGTTAGCCTGACGTGTGTTTATCTCAGCACCTTGCCAACCTGCCAGGTGCGTTCATCTAGGTTGGTTTTTGTCAAGGGTTCGATTATTGCGTCAGCTACTCGGGATATCGCGATTGATTCGTAGAAAAGGTGTGTAAAGGGTGGCGCAGCCCCCGAGTAGATAGGTAGCTGAAAATAATAGAAAAACACAGAGTTTGGGGCACTTAGCTTTATTTATTCGCAGAATCAGTACGAGGTACAATGTGTGGCTAAGTAGCCTGGCTGAATAGCCTTATTTGCAATGAAAAGGAAAGAAAAACGACTAAGGGTAGAAGCACCGTAGCTGCGCGACGTTCCAGGGGTTGGAGTATGCGACTCCTGTCTCGCAATCTTTAAGGCGATAGGCACCACCTGGGATTACTTCTGTAACCACATATGGTCCCTCCCAGGGGGACTCGAGCTTGAGGTGCCCTTGCTATTTCAGTCGCAAGACTAGGTCTCCTTCGACGAAAGATCTGGGGCGTAGCCTTCTGCTGTGGTAGTTGCGCAGGTTCTGCTGGTAGATCGTCGATCTTTCTGCTACGATTTACCGTGCCTCATCAAGGAGGTCGTTGGAGTCTTCGAGTGCAAGAGTTGACTCCTGCTCGCTGTAAGCGACCACTCGCGATGTTTTGTATCGTACCTCTGCGGGTAGCACCGTTTCAGCACCATGTACCATGAAGAACATGGTGTATCCCGTGGCACTGTTTGGGGTTGTGCGTAGGCTCCAGAGTACGGATTGCAGCTCATCTAGCCAGCATCCTGCGGCTTGTTCGAGTGGCTTAAGGAGTCGCTTCTTGATTCCTCCATAGACGAGCCCGTTGGACTTTTCGACTTGACCATTGGTCGGTGGATGAGCTACAAAGGCATAACTTACGTTTATTCCCAGGTTTTCACAGAAACCCTGGAACTCCTTAGAGGTGAAGTTTGTTCCATTGTTCGTGATGATGTTGTGCGGCACTCCGAAGCGATAGACGATGGACTCGAAGAATTTGACTACACTGGCTCCTGACTGGTTAGTCACCGGCATGGCCTCTATCCACTTGGTGAATTTGTCGACTGCGACCAAGAGGTAGACGTAGCCTCCTCGTGAGGATTTTTGGAGCTTGCCAACCATGTCGAGTCCCCATTGCACGCAGGGCCATGCTAGTGGTATTGGCCGGAGTTTTGCACCAGGTGCGTGCGGTTTGTCCGTGAATCGCTGGCAAGCGTTGCATCTTTGGACAATGTCCTTGGCATCACGCATGGTCATGGGCCAGTAGAATCCAGCTCGTAGAGCTTTGGCGATGAGGGCGCAACTGTCGGCGTGGTGCCCGCAAGTCCCCTCATGGATGTCGAGGAGGACGGCCCTTCCATCAGCGTTGGAGACACACCATTGGAGTACTCCTGTGATGCTGCGCTTGTATAGTTCGTCGTTGATGACGGCGAATGCCTTGGATCACCGTGTGATCTTCCGCGTGTCAGTCAGGTCGTCCGGCAGCCTCTTGCTGAGAAGGTATGTGATGTAGGGTTGAGTCCAAGAGGGTTCGATCATCATGATCGCCATTGGTCCTTCGAGTCCTGTATCGAGCTCCAGGTTGTCGAGTGCCATTGGCTCATTGGGTGGTGTAGCCCCCGAGTCCATTGTTGCGCTTGTTTTCTTCTCTGTGGCCTTTGGATTGACGGAGCGTTCGTAGATACGCTCGAGAAATACCCTAGGTGGTATGGGGGCACAGGTGGAGCCAATGTTGGCGAGTGCATCTGCTTCTTCGTTGCTTTCGCGGCCTACGTGCCGCAGCTCACAGCCGTCGAAGTCCCTTCGAGTGTGTCGTAGAGGTCGCGGTAGGCGATCATATTGTCATTCAGTGCATCGCACTCGTGCATTGTCTGGTTGACAACCAGCTTGGAGTCACTGTAGATGATTAGCCTCTTGGCATCGCAGGCTTTTGCCATCCGCATCCCATGCAACAGGGCCTCGTATTCAGCTTCATTGTTGGAGACGGTGAACTGCATTCGCAGGATGTATTTCAGCTTGTCTCCTTGGGGCGATGTCAGTATGACGCCTGCGCCAGCCCTGTCCTTACGCTTGGATCCATCGAAGTGCATTGTCCAGAGGTAAGACATATTTGGTTTTTCGGGGAGCTAGTTCTCCATCCCGTGTACGAGGAAATTAGGGAGGACTTGCGATTTGATCGCGTCGCGCTTTTCATATGTAATGTCTCGTGGAGACAGTTTGATTCCCCAAAGCGCGACTCGTCCAGTGGCGTTGGGGTTGTTGAGGATGTGTCCAAGCGGGGCGTCGTTGACCACCACGATTGGGTTCTCCTGGAAGTAGTGACGCAGTCGCCTGGATGTCATGAAAACGCCGTATGCCAACTTCTGGTAGTGCGGGTACCACTGCTTTGTTGGCGTGAGCACCTCACTGAGGTAGTAAACTGGGTGTTGCACCCCATGGACCTTGTTTTACTCGGCTCGCTCCACCATGAGCACCGTGCTGACCACCTGGTTAGTGGAAGAGATGTACAGCAACAGTGGTTCCCTTTCGCGTGGGGTCACCAGTACTGGTGAGGTAGATAGTAGACGCTTGAGGTCTTCGAATGCTTCCTGTGCCTCATTGGTCCACTCGAACTTGTCAGTTTTGCGGAGAAGTTGGTAGAAGGGCAGTGCCTTTTCGCCCATTTGACTGATGAATGGACTAAGCGCCGCAATTCGCCCAGCCAGCTGCTGGACGCCTCTTACATTCTTTGGCTTCTCCATGGCCAGTATGGCTTTTATTTTCTTCGGGTTTGCCTCGATCCCTCTTGCGGAGATGAGATACCTGAGTAGTTGTCCAGATGGTACGCTGAAGGCGCATTTGTCCGGATTGAGCTTGATCTGGTAGCGGTCGAGGTTAGCGAAGCTTTCGCGTAAGTCGTCGATTAGCGAGGCCTCCTCTTTGGTCTTGATTACGATGTCGTCAACATAAACTTGGATGTTGCGACCAAGTTGGTTCTTGAGGCAAGCCTGCATGCACCGCTGATAGGTTGCTCCTTTGTTTTTTAGCCCGAAGGGCATTGTGTTGTAGCAGAACACACCAAAAGGCATTGTAAACGTTGTTTTCTCTTGATCTTCCTCCTTCATTCGAATTTCATTATAGCCTGAGTAGGTGTCGAGGAAGCAGATACACTCACATCCCGTGGTGGAGTCAATGATATGGTCGATTCACGGTAGCGGAAAGTGATCCTTTGGGCAGTGCTTATTCAGAGAGGTGAAATCCACGCACATCCGTAGGATATCCATGTCCTTTTGGGGTACCAGCACCGTCTTGGCGAGCCAGGTACTTTCCTTGATCTCGCGTATGAATTTGGCATCGAGCAGTCTGTTGATCTCCATTCCGACCTCTTTTGCTCTTGGTTCAGATAGTCGTCGAATTGTTTGTTTGACTGGCCTTGCGTCTGGGTTGACATTGAGTGCGTGCTCGGCGAATTCCCCGGGGACCCTTGGCATGTCCGCTGGACACCAGGCGAAGATTTTCTAGTGCTCACGGAGGAATTCGACGAGCGCGAGTTCCTATGCGGGACTCAAGTTGTTGGCGATGAGGGCCGTCTTGGCCGGGTCCGATGGGTGGACCTGAACTTTCTTCGTGTGCAACGACGAGTCGAAGGACAGGTCGGGTGAACTTGGCCGGCTTAGGGGAGGTAGACTATTGTATGTCGACTCCTTCAATCTTGCGAGTTTTTCCTGCATGCCGAAGGACTGGGAAATTTTGTTGAATTCCCTGTCGCAACTGTTGGACCTCTCGAAGCTCCCGTTGACTGTGATGACGCCGTTTGGACCTGGCATTTTCATCTGCAGGTAGGCGTAGTGCGGTACTGTCATGAACCTAGCGAACGCGACGCGTCCGAGGATGTAGTGGTACTGTGAGGGCCAGTCGACGACTTCGAAGTCGATGCGTTCGCGTCGAAAGTTTTTCAGCATGCCGAAGATGACGTCGAGGTTGATTTTGCCGAGGGGATATCTGCCCTTGCCTAGGACGATACCGTGGAATGTCATGTCCGAGACTTCTAGGCAGGTCAGAGGGATCCTCATTGCTTGCAAGGTACTTGCGAACATGAGGTTAATGCCGCTTCCACCGTCCATGAAGACACCACTCATGTCAAAACCTCCAATCTGTGCCTCGAGTACGAGGGGACAGTGGCCTAGGCGAGGTACTTGGCGCAGGTGGTCGCGCTTGTCGAAGGTGATGCAGTAGTCGCTTCCACTGAGGTACTCAGTGGTGGATGGTGGTGAATTTGTCGCCAAGTTGACTTGGCGAGTGATGGCCTTCTGCACCCGATTCGAGGGGCATCCCTTTTGGATCATAATGTTGCCCACAGCTCGTGGGTATGGCTCGCCGCCTTGATTGTGGACCAGTGCGGCCGTGGGTGGTGGCACTCCAGGTGGTGGTGGAGGAGCTCCATGTGCTACCACGCCTGGGGCGACTCTGTAGCCCATGTTGAGTGCGTCACGGTTCATCCGAGCCAATCCCTCGTGGATCTTGAGGAACTCGTGGCAGTCCTTGAGAAGGTGGCTGGATTTCTTATTGCTGTCGTGCTTGTACATATAGAAGTGCATGTTGCACGGCCCGGACAGTTTGTCCTCGATTGTTGTCGCGGGTGCCTATTCGCGAGTGCAGCGCTGCCATACCTGCGTGGTTTTCCCGGAGTCGCGGTGTCCACCGCTGCGGTAGCCGCTGTTGCTGTTGTCATCGCGCCTATCAACGTAGCCGGCTGCGACCATGTTGACGTCATCGCGATCATCGTAGATGCGCATTCGATGTTTGCTTCAGCGATCACGTCTACGCTCGAGTTCTACTTCGTCGTTGGAGTGAACGCGGTTTGTTAGCGAGTCCTCTCCATCTGCCCACCGATTCGCGATTTCCATCAGGTGGTCGATTGTTTTGGGCTTCGAGCGGCCCAGCTCCTCCTGATGGCTCTGTGTATGGCGCACAGAAAAGTGCTGGTGCGATGATGATGTAGAGCTCGTTGGGAACCCCAAGAGGAAGGTATGATGAGTACAGCAGCAAGTTTCCCTCAGTTATGAAACCAAGGTTTAATCGAACCAGTAGGAGCAAGGAAACACCCCAAAGGTGTTACTAGCTAAGCTTTGGCAGGGCGCACTACCAGTGCTAGTAGCAACATGGAGACCTACACAACACAACCACAGAACTTTGTCCCCAACTTGCGATGAGGTTGTCAATATCATCGTGTTTTGCTGAAAACAAAGGATTAAACATATCGAATGGAAGGAAGTAATAGTTTGCAGAAAGTAAACACAAATCAGTAAACAGTTTGTAGATTGTATGTAAAAGAAAAGGACCGGGATCCATAGTTCACTAGAGGTGGATCTCCTTAGATAGATAACATGCTGGGTGAACAAATTACAGCGGGTCAAATGACAAACACCGAGAAAGCAATACATGCATAGACTAATCATCTTGACTCCTTTGAGACTTTATTGGGCATTACAACATTATACATAGACCTCCATCCAACTGCATCTACGACTAATAATCCACCTTCAGGTTATCATCCGAACCCCCTCCAGTATTAAGTTGCAAGCAACAGATTATTGCTTTACGAACTGCGTGTAAAGTAAACAATACGATTGTTGTATGAACAAAGGATTGTTGTTTTCTCCCTAGTAGCAATAGCACATCTAGTACCTTAGAGATTTCTGTCACTTCCCCAGATTACCAGAGGCATGAACCCACTATCGAGCATAAATACTAACTCTTGGAGTTGCTAGCATCTACTTGGCCAAGATAGATACTAACAACAGAAAGCATGCAAGATCACAAATAACAAAGACATGATAGAATCAATAATCAATCTGAAATAGCATCTCCATATCCATTGGATCCCCGCAAATACAACATCCAGAATTACAAATAGATGATCTTGATCATGAACGGAGCTCACAAGATCTAGACATGAAAGCACAAAGGAGGAGAACCAGCCATCTAGCTACTACATGGATTCGTAGTCCAAGGATGAACTACTCACGCATCACACCGGAGGCTTGCATGATGATGAAGAAGGCCTCCAGGGTGAATTCCCCTCTCTGGCAGGGTGCCGGGAAGATCTTCAGATCCCTCCTGATCTAGGGATGGAGATGACGGCGGCTACAGACTCTTTCGTGGATTTTTTATCGGGTACTTAGGGTGTACGTCCCGAGGGCATCTTATAGGCGGAAGGGGAGGCCGAGGGGGTGCCAGGGGCCACCACACCACCCCATGGCGTGGGCCCAGCCTGGCCGCGCGGCCAGGTGGTGTAGCCGGCCTCTGGCCCTTCTCTGTCTCGTATTCTGGCACTTGATGACTTCCGGAAAAATAGGCACTTTGGCTTTTGTCCCGTCCAATTCCGAGAATATTCATTTTCTGACTTTCCTGGAACCAAAAACAGCAGAAAACAGGCAGCTGGCACTATGGCTCTTGTTAATAGGTTAGTCCAAGAAATCATATGAAAAGTACTCCAAAGTTGGAACAAAACACAAGAAAGTGGATAAGACCAAGCATGGAACATCAAAAATTATAGATACATTTGCAATGTATCAACATCCCCAAGCTTAACTCCTGCTCGTCCTCGAGTAGGTAAGTGATAAAAAGAAAGAATATTTTTTGAGGTGACATGCACCATCAAAGACTTGATCAAAGTATTTGTAAAACATTCAAAGCTGGGATCATAGTACTTCAATCATAACATGAAAGACAAGGTTCTAGTAATAAGACAAAGAAACTATGATGCAACATGAAAAGGCACAAACAAAAGATTCATAAATAACAATGCTTTGCAAGATGTTTGTTTGTTTCACATAAAGAAAACATAGCATAATAGCATTCAGCTTGTCCCTCATAGAGTAGCAAAGATAAATGCATAGGACACCTTCAAAGTTCATAAGTGTGACTAGATACAAATAGTTTAAAACAAGCAATAACAAGTTATGCATCAATCAACTAGTCTTGGGACAATGCACATAGAACTAAGAATGGCCACTATGCTCTCAAAGTAGGTGCATAAAGCTAGAAGGTGGAGACTCAATATAATGGTGGAAGAAAGGCCTTAATAGAAGGAAGTAGGGATTCAAGTCTCATAAAGAGCTTCCAAAAATTATGGTACTTATAGCTTTCAGCTCTCATTGCCCCTATCATAAGCATCTTGAAGTGATTAAGGTTAAAGTGAACAAACTATAGTGTACATGCTTGACGAAGTATAAGTCAGAAATCTCATGTCCCTTGTATACGAGGGCCACTCCTCATGCTACTCAAGTTTAGTCACCGGTAAGTTCTTGTCATTGTAAGTACATGTCTATCATAGAGAACCTCCAACGGGGTACCCCTTGCCCGATGATATGGAAGAATCCCCATATCAAAATGACAAGGCAAGCAGACAACGAGCATCGCAGCATTCTTCTTATTTACCATGGGAATATGGTGCTTTTTTTCTCTCTTTCCTCTTTTCATAGTATCTCTTTTTTTCTCTTTTCTCTTTTTTTCTCAATATAGGACTCTTTTTTATAAGAAGAATGCTTCATAGACAGCTCATTATGGTTACGCTGCAGGTTTTCACCATGTCAGCATGGATTAGACCAGCGGCCCAGGCGTTTCTCTAACACATATACATAACTCCATGGACTTACAAGCTCCCCTTTCATTTCACACCCACGACATCCATATACAAAAGAGCATGATATCAACTAGGTACAAGTACCAAGTGCAATGTTGAAAGTGTTCCCCATGAAAGCATGATTCTACTAATCCCCAACAAATAAGTGCAAGAATATACAACATAGAAGACACAATGGTTCAAGTTTATTAAGGGCAAGTAAAGTAAAGTGTGCCATCAAGTTCGTGAGAGCTTTAATCACTAGTTTTCTCATAACAAGTTTAATTTGGAAGGTAAACAAAACCATGAATATACTTGGAATAGCATAAGATAATAGGTAAGTATGGTGGACCCTTTGGAATAACTTGGTTTAGGGAGTTGGATGCATGAGTGGAACTCATACTTTGTTGTGGAGGCTAGCAAAAAACTGGGAGCGACAAACTAAGAGAGCAATAATGGCCATAATCATGCAGAGCGACAAAACATCATTGATCAAAGCATAAAGTGATACTACAAGTTGAAAACTAAAGGATCATAAAGGCTATGGTGACTTGAGATAGTCATAACATGGTGTGAGCATGTGCCAAGTCAACCCAAATAAAGCATCAAAGGAGAATACCACTATACTATGCTTTAATATGCTAAAACAACGCATGATTCATCCAAGGCACATTAAGCAATCTCAATTGTTTATAGCAAGTCATGCTACAGCAAAGAATACTAAGCATAAAGCCAAAACAATATCAAGCATGGCATGACAAAGCATAGGCCACAGTCAAAAACGAGCTCTTTTTACCACATAAGTATGAACTTTCCTACTCTTTTCCAAACCAAACCAAACTATTTGCAAACCAATGTATGAAAGAGGGGGTCCAACCAATTTATTCAGAAAACTAATCAAACAAAATCAAACGAAAAACCAAAACGAAAACGAAAAAGAAGACGCTCCAAGAACAACACAACTGTGCATGAAATAATAAAAATGAAGCGTTTGGAAGAAACCTGTGATTTTTATTGATGAAGAAGGGGATGCCTTGGGTATCCCCAAGCTTTGATGCTTGTACTTCTTGGATATTTCTTGGGGTGACACGCGTGGCATCCCCAAGCTTGAGCTTTAGTCCATCCTTCATCTCATTACTCATTCCTTCCATACACCTGAAAATTTTCCTTCATACAAAACTTCACACAATCTTTATTAGCAACATTAGTGCACTCAAGATAAATAAGTCTTAAGGTTTAGTTCTAACACCAAATAAACTTCCATTAGAACACTAGATACTGTAGCACTTCCCTCAAAAATCTCAATTCCCCAAAAGAACTCAAAAAAGAACCAACAAGAAGCAAATGCAGAAAATGGCAAAAATCTGTCAAAACAGACCAGCAGGTAAAAACGAATTTTTTCGAAGACATTCTGTTGCTCAAATCAAAAAGTATTGAATTAACGAAAGTTATATAACAACCTGGTGCAGAAGCACAAAAATTTACACCTCAAAAATACGTTCAGAAATTTTACACGAATTTTTACGGTGAAGCTCAGAAATCTGTTTCGGGACAGCAACTTTCCCAATCATTACTTCTCTCTCATTAGAGGTTACTCTTGGCACAAAAAGCAAATAAAAAGGATAAGGAGAGGTTATTACTGAAGTAATAACTTCTAATACTCATCTAAAACTTTTGGGTTATCTCCCAATAAGTACTTTTCTTTAACGCCTTTAAGTTAGGCATAAGAAGCAAAGAAAGAATCAAGTGTTCTCAAATGAAGAAGCATTAAGACCAAATTTTGTTTTCATAGTAGAAGCAAAAGAAATCTTTTCTCTCTTTTTAGGGAAGTGTTCTATACCTTTCTTGAGTGGGAGTTGGAATTTAATGGTGCCTTCTTTCATATCAATGATGGCACCAACAGTTATAAGAAAAGGTCTTCCCAAAGTAATAGGACAAGAAGCATTGTATTCAACATCCAAAACATAGAAATCAATGGGGACATAGGCATTGTTAACCATAATAAGAACATCATTAAGACTCCCCATGAGTTTCTTTTTAGCATTATCATCAAGTGGGACATTCAAATAACAATCTTCAAGAGGAGGCAAATCAAGCATATCATAAATCCGTCTAGGCATAATAGAAACACTACTATCAAGATCACATAAAGCTTTGAAATCAAAGTAATTTACTTTCATATTAATGATGGGTTCCCAACCATCTTCTTGTTTTATAGGAATAGAAGCTTTATGTTTCTGTCGTCGGATTGATGACAAATACGCCATGAGGGGGTCCTCGAGGCGTGCGGAAGAGATGGGTGTGAGACGTACGGTATTCCGGGATGGTGAGCACACAAGTTTACCCAGGTTCGAATCCGTCGGCTTTGGCGGATCCTACTCCTGCTAGCAATCCAGTAATCCGGTAGAGCCGGAATATGGGTTACAAGGGTTTCGCTTGTGTGAGTTGAGATTCTAGACTATTGAGGTGTGCCCTAAAGGCTCTCCCTAGGACGGCTTATATAGATATCCGGCCTAGGGTTTACAGGAGAGATCTATCCGGCTACGACTGAGAGTCGGTTACAGAGTACATCTTGAACTACAAGTAACATTATGGGCCTAAGTCGGTAAGTCTTCTAGGCCTTCCCGTAGCCGGATTGGACTCCGTCTTTCTCCCTGACTGGGCCGCCCGTGAAGCAAAGCTCTAACCCGAAGTGGGACACCCTGGTCAGTGAGGAACTGTGAGGGTACCCGGAAAGTATATCCCCAACAGCAGCCCCTGGAGGCCTCCAAGATCCAAAGTCAGATTTATCATCGTCTAGCTTGATCTTCGGCTTGCAGAATCTTGAAGGGTTCCTGAAACTTCACAACAAAAAATACGATCCGGGTCTTAAAAATAAGTCGGACCTATCAATAGGTTACTCGGATTTTCCAGCTCGATTTTAAACTAAGACGGAACTTGGTCTCTAACACCATCTAACACAAGCATGGTCAAGTCACGTCATCTGACAGGCATTCCGTCAGCATGACCGTTTGGTTACCGCGCGGTTCGCGGAACCGAGGCATCGTTTCAATGCGTGCGTGGAGATCGAGGCGACGCAATCATCGCGTGGGTCCTTCCCAGTTCTTTCCACGACGTGTGGCGGTTGCACTGTAGCATTTGCACAAATCTTGGCGCAAGTAAGTGGATATAAGGGGTTTGGATTTCTCCTTCTCCTTTCCACCAGTCCTTTGCCGTTTCCTTCCTTCCCAATCCTCCTGAATGCACAGAGTCTCCTCGTCCTTCCCCCACAGAAACTCCCAGTGCCGCCCCTTTCAGGTCATTTTGTCACCAGAGAAATGGCTTCATCTTCTTCCTCTGGTTTGGCGGCAGCAGCGGCGGCGGTGACGGCGGAAGCAGCAGCAGAGAAGGAGAGCTTCCGGGGAATCTGGATCCCCTGCGCCCTCAATGAGGAGGGCCTTAGGAACATGGAGAAGGAGGGGCTCCTCGCAGCCGGCGACTGGCGGAGCTGCTTCGGGGAAACCGTCCCCAACCCGTGCGACGGCAAGCGGGTCCACTTCGGCACGCATCTTGACCGAGGTCTATCTTTTCCTCCCTCGGAGTTCTTCTCCGAGGTGATAGATCATTCCGGAGTTCAACTCCACAATCTTCCTCCCAACTCTCTCTTAGAGATGAGTGTGTATGCTTCGCTTTGCGAGGGCTTTCTTGGCATTAGGCCGAGTTTGACTCTCTTCCGGTACTATTTCCATGTCCGGAAGAATTCCATTACTGCCGGTGTTCCTTACATCACCGGCACTATCAGCTTTTCACTTAGACGCGACCGGGCTTATCCCAAGATTCTAGCTAGTGATTCGGTCAAACAATGGCTGGCCACTTTTTCTATCATAGGGATATTCCGGCTCCCGACAAAGCTACTGCTTTGCCGGTTTTTGTTGACGGAGCCGCCACGGCCCAGCCTTCCTAGGACGAGGCTGCTCCAGCTCTTTCCGACGATCTGATCCTCGCTAAGAGGCAGATCGAATATTTGATTAAGCACAATGGTCTGAAGGGATCCGACTTGGTCCAGTGCTGGGTCTCACGTCGGATCCAGCCACTTCAGTACCACGGAACCCGACTGATGCACTCCATCATGTCGTCTCCAACCGACTCCCTCCGCATCAGCTCCAAAGCCTACACCACTCAAGGCTACATAAGCCAAATCAAGTGGCTGATCAAGGAGCGGATCGAGAGGAGAATTCTAGAGGTTTCTCTGGACATGCACACGGCGGAAAACCCCGTGGTGCCGGTAAGCTTCCATCATCACATCTTTTATGTGTTTCAATCTTCGAGTTATACTGCAACACTGATATGTTTTCTTGTTTTCAGCTTGCTGACATCCCCGAGTCGGAACTTGCTTCGATCGAAGGATACCCTCCGGAGTTCTCTCAGGAGGTAGAAGTGGTCCCATTGTCGGACCTTGCGCTCAAGAAGCACAAAGCTCCGACAGTGGCCGTTGGCACAAAGGAGGTGCCTGTCGTGAAGAGGTAACTTTCAGTCACAACTTTCTGCCTTTGTACTTTACTTAAATTTCTTTCCGAGATGTAATGTTTTCCGACTTTACTACATTCTCAGAGAAAAACCGCTCGTCAAGGCCAAGGGGAAAGGGATTTCTTCGAAGCCTCTGCGGCAGACGGAGCTTACCATAGCTTCCCCTGCCGTGGCTCCTTCGACTCCTACCCCTCAACCTTCTGCAATGTCGGTTATCTCACCGGACGCTGTAGAAGATCCGGCTCCTTCAACGGGGCCTGCGAACCTTGGATCGCAAACTGACATCACCACGGGTGCGTCAGATCTAGATAAGGGTGAACCCTCTTTGGGTAATGATCCCTCGGCAGAAACCTTCACCGAAAACCTCATGAGCAATCCGGGTCTTGCCAAGTTTGGCCTGACCCGGAAATCTGTCGAAGAGATCCCGCGGCTCGCTAGGCAAGTTCTGGAGAAAAGCCATCTATCTGCCGAAGAAGAAGCGCAGGAAGCAGAGGACGTCAAGTTCTCTGATCTTCTTGCTCAAGTTCGCCTTCGCGACGAGAGGATTAGGACTGGCGAGCTTCCAACAGCCCTTGTGATCCCTCTTACTCTCGCCGAAAAGGTGGCTGCTGAAGTGAACGCGGGTTTGGATAAACTCACCCGCGAGCAATATGTAAGTCGGAATTCCAACTCTTGTTGTTTCTATTGTGTTATATCATATCCTCTAGCCCCCAAGCATGAAGTAGGATAAACAATCCGGGTTTATGCTTTATTAGGATGCCAAAGAACGAACTAGTGTAGCCCCCAAGGCTCGTGCTGATATTTTAGCAAAAATATTAGCCCGAGTCTTAAGTAGCTTTCTGACTTTGGGTATTCTGACTTACAGAAAGTATGTTCCTATAACCAGGAATTATTGACCAATGTCTGCGATAAGCGGAGAGAGATCAAAGCTCTCCGGCTTAAAAATGCTGAGCTTAAAGTCGCCAAGGATGAAGCCGAAGGTAAAACATTCCGAGACTCAACCCTTGTCTTTGTATTTTCAATGTCGAATTTTTCTGAACTTTTGTTCTTTTTTGACTTACAGCGCTGGTGAAACAATCCGTCGCCATGATTTAAGAGGCCGAGAACCTCAAGACCCTGGTGGTGGAGAACAAGGAACTTCGCCAAGAGCTGGATAAGCTTAAGGCGGATCATGAAAGGAGCATAGCTCAAGTCCTTGAATCCTCCTCCATGGCCACTGATGAGCGTGATCGCAAGATTGCTGCTCAAGGTAAAATAATCTCGGATCGCAAAAATGAGCTTGGCAGAGAGAAGGATATGTCCCAAGCGCTCCGGGCTGAACTCCAGAGTCTCCGGGAGGAGAAGACCAAGAATGACGACGTCATTTTTGGTACGTTCCATCTATCTGACTTGTCTCTTTCTTCGACCTTGTAGCATCCCAATTGTCTAACAATTGTATTGCTACTTGGACTAGTAATATAATGGCTACTTCCTACATATAATTGTTGCATCATAATTATATCATGCTCATGTCATCATGCCACCTTGCATTTGAGCATCATATAAAACCCTTGGTGTTGGTTCTTCTCTCATATGCATTGTAAATTGTATTTGCCTCTTGATATTGTATTTGGCTCTTGATATATTGTTTAAATGCCCAAGTTGAGTTGGGGCATATCTTTTATTAACTCCACCACCTTTCTTGTCATCACCCCATCATTCCACCATTCCACCATATATGATCATTGCAACTTATTTGGTTTTACCTCTAGATCATGTGGGTTGGAATGGATCCAATTCTATCTCCACATGCTCTCATATATGCACCATATTGTTTCCACATTATTGGTTTATGAGAGCCACATGGCCACCTTTGCATGCCTTGTGAGTGTAACCTTTTCCTAGCTTCCATATGGGTTGTTTTGGGATTATTATCATGTTGGGATATTTTTGGGCTTACTAAATACCTAGTGGCACATACACACTAGCAAGTCCCATTTCTATTCAAATATGGTCATCTCCATCTACTCCACATGGGGCACCCTTTTAATTCTTTTTGCTTGGATTTTATTCCAATTTTGGGAATGCATAAAAATAATGCCATGTTAATAATATTGTTTTCACAAAAATAAGCATGGCATTAATTATTTTGCATGGCCCATGCAAGTTCCACCACATTCTAGTCTTTTGGATTTTATTTGAATTGTTGAGTGGATCATCTCCCACCTCTCTCTCTCTCTCTAATCTTTTCTCCAAATCTTACACCTAAGCTAAACCCTAAACCTAACCCCTCATCTACCCTAGTTTCACCTTACCACCACCATGGGCACCATCTAACCTAACCCGAACCCCCTTTCTAGCTAACCCTAGTTCCCACCCTCTCTCTCGGCCTTTCTCTTCTCTCCACCTTGCTGGCCCCACCTGGCCACCCTGGCCCACCTAGCTACCATCCAAACCAAGCCCTAACCCGAGCCATACCCCCTCTCTCCAAAACCCTAGCATCTACCCGAGCCTCTCTCCCTCTCTTTTCTCCCTGCCATGAGGACCCCCCAGCCCGAGCCTCCCCACCCAACCTGCCATCCCTACCTGCCTGGACCAGCCATAGACCGAGCCCTGTCGTCCAGCCGAGCATGTGAGGAGGAGGAGGTAAAAGGTGGCCGAAGCCACCTTTATCTCCAACCTGCTCCCACACGGCACCCACGCCTCCCCCTCACTTTTTCCTCCTCCCACACGCCTTCTCTGGCCTCTCCAGATCCGCCCGAGCCTGCCTCCTCTCCTTCCTTTCTTCTCCACCGCCACCAGCTACCCCATCGCCGGCCACCGCCGGTCTCCACCGTTCCCCCCTCTTGCAGCCGGTGGCGAGGTTCTCTGGGTGTCGAGGAAGACCAAGTACCTGCCTCTGTGTCGCCCTGTACCCGCCAGCGAGGAGGAGGCCGGTACACAGCTGCACGCCGCGACACCGAGCCAAAACCCTAACTCTGGTCCGTCTGTGTCCTCGCCTCTCCGTCGCCTCCTAGCCTGATCCGACCGCACCGAGCTCTCCGCGGTGAGCCTCTCTCCCTCCCCGACATGGTCCGCCTCGCTGTCGCCGCCTAGTGCCGCCGTTCATATCGTCGAGCAGACTGCGCGCGCCGTTGGCTACCGCGCCTGCTCGCTCCCGCGTCGCGCAGAACCTCACCTAAGCCACGCCTACCTCCCTGACACCAACCCTAGCCCACCGCAGTGGCTGCCGCCTCCGCGCGCGCACGCCAGGTCCAGGGATCGATCCCCCGCTCCGCGCGGGCGGGCACCGATCTGTCGCTCGATGCAGAGAAAGAAGAGGAACAGTACGGGCCGTGGTAGTTTTACAGATCGCCCCCCCTTTTGTTTTCTGCTCCACCCGCGGTACCTCGTGGCCCACCAGTCAGCCGCGCCAGCGCGTTTACAGAAAACCCCCCGGCGTTTCCCGTTCGCAACCCGCGCTCCAGCTCGGCCCCGCCTAGCAGTCCCTACGCGCTCGTACGCTGGCACGTGGGCCTGTGGCCGCTGGCCCCACCTGTCATTCGCAAGGGCTAGGTAAAGCCGAGGTGAAGAAACCTTTTCCGCGCGCGTGTCGCCCAGTCAGCACCTGGCCCCACTTGTCTGTGGCTGTGGCTAGGTCTGGGTTGAGTAAGAAAAGGATTTCTGTATTTCTGGTTTAATCCAAACTTTTCCAAATTAATTTAAATTCAAATTTCAAATCTGTTTTCAAATAACTTTTAAAATATAAACCCAAATTAACCATGTAATATATGTTCTGAAATCAGAAAATTATGAGGAATTCAAATATGCCCTTCAAAATATATTTTGCACACTTTAAATTCCAAGTTGATTAAAATTACAATAAAATGCCCTTTTTCCTTAATTAATTAATAACTTTTGTTTTATAACTCCAAATTTGACAAATGATATGTCTAAAATGATTAGCTCGACGAGACCTTTCTGTTTATGCATTCCATGTTCTGTTTTGCAGCATGCATCATATAAATATAAAGAATACAGCAACTTATTGGAGGATAAAATGTGACTAAAACTCAAATAAAAGGCTTTATTCTTGTATTCCACACCTCACCCATGCCATGCTACATTATTGCCATGCAAATTGTGCATCATTCATCATGGCATGATTGTTTGCTTGTCGTATTTTATTCATATGCTTGTGCACTTTATTTATGTTGGCCCTTGTTTGTTTGGTTCTTCTTCGAATAGACGCTGAGTAGGGGATATATCAAGATACCCAGGAGCACTACCCAGATCCTTCTCTTGCTTCAACTGATCTGCCAGGCAAGCACTACCACATGCTTGCATACATATAGTACCTATTGCCTCTATCTTATTCTTGCATCATGGAGTCGCGATTGCATTAAACTGAATCCTAAGTACTGCATAGCTTTTACTTTTAAACTCCACCGAAGCTTGTTCCTCCATCCCGTGAGCCATTACTACAGGAGTTGTTTGAGCCATGCGAGTCGTAGAACAGCATGTGTAGGGTATGTGAGTGTCTGATGGATAACGAGGTACCTAAACAACTTAACCTGAGTAGTAATGGGATAACTAATGAAAGTGGCACCGGTGAGCAATATCTGCTATTTGGTTTTTCATGCTCACTTGTGTCCCGTAGGACCCCGAGTACTTGATTCCTGTTCCTTGAATATTCGCGCTATCCACATCCGGGAGGCCTATGGACCCCCCTGAGCCAGAGCTTGATTCATTCTTATTTCTTGGGGCCACAATTAGTTTGGGGCTTTATTACTATCATGTACTTATGCCATGTTTTACTACTTAATTTAAGATTGTGCGAGGATGCACCTGTACTGTTTAGGTCCGTGACACGTTTTTGCTGTATCGACAAGCCCAGTCACATTTTCGGGTTCCCAGTCGTTTACAGCCGTCCACACAAACCTTGAGTCCGTCTCGGAGTCGGCCAACTTCGTCACGGGTAGCTTAATGGGGTGGCCCCCTGAAATATTTCTGAATCCTGTGATCGCTTTGTCGTGACTGCCTCGTTGGGTTTTGATTTGGTTTTTCCAAGGTTGATCGAGTGTGTGTTGCTATTTGTGCACCCCTGCAGGGTAAAACTTTCTGAAAGCCGTGTCCACGGTTATGGACGACTTGGAGCACAGTTTCTCGGTCATAGACAAGTATAACTAAAGTACCGCTTTTAACTTGACTAAGTAACTGACTAGTAAATAGTGCAACACTCATGGAATGGATAATAAAACTGCCAACGGATGGGGGGGTTGTTCGTCTGCTTTCTCGTTGGTAAGCGAGGAGGATGATGGATCTGTTAATATTACCGTTATAACTGTTGTTATTAATTCACGGTCATCCGTCTATCTTTGGTTAGGCGGATGGTTAGCGAGTATCTATAGAATTGTTAGGTATTATCTTTTGCTGCAATTGCGTCACCCCAGGTTGTGTCCCCTTTAGAGGCATAAAGACTTGCTGAGTACCCCTAGGGTCTCACACGATAAATTGTTTGATTCAGATGAACAGGTAAGCTCGCAAGATGGATACTGGGTGGAGGAGACGGACGACGTGGGCAACGATCATTCGGTGTAGAGATTCCGGGAACGGGGATCCGTGAGATCTGTGGGCGGGATGTGTTTATTTATGGGGCATCTTATGCCGATTTGCTTCTTATCCGTACTCGGATCCTATTTTCCGCTTCCGCCTGATACTCTGATGTTTGATGTATGAGGAGATATCCTAAACTATTATATCTATCTAGGATATTTGGATCTTGCCGTATGGCGTTGCAATATTTCTATTTATGTTAGATGGAATGGGTCTGAGGACTGTTGTATGGTGGCTTGCATACATACTCATTTGTGTATGTAGTTGATCCCTTCGCCTGCCGATTACGCCGCCCGTTCTTGTCCTGATGTTTGGAAATGGTTAGGATGGCCGAAAGGTCTACCTGTGAGTGGCATTTGGGCCCCAGCGTACTATTTTAACCATTTCCGCTCATCCAGGCTTGTAGCTAGGAGTGTAATTCACCGAGGTAGTTACAATTGGTATCAGAGCCATCCCGCCCTTCAGGGTCTCAGCCAAATGGTCGTTGTCAGTCTAGCAAATATTTTTGGTAGCTATGTATACTAGGGCAAAACAAAACGCGAGAGTAGGACTGCTTCCATTTTTCTTCTTACCCACCCACCCACCCTTTTCTGGTAAGGAAGTGTAACGTTTTCAATCCTCTTCTTAAAATTCAAACTAGGATTCACGTGTTCTGGGTTCCGTAGTACCATAGGTTGTGTGTGTGTTTAATTCCTTGTCTATCTATTGCATCCAAGTTGTTATCACAATCTGCCTTTGGTTATCAACTGTTGGTACATTCCATACCGACAGGCTTTTGCAAACCGACGCGATCTATCTAATTCGTTGTATACCGCCGCGATCTGTCTTACTCGTTGTTATCCGACGTTATCTTGTTTGGGGTGTTCGTTTCCGTAGTTAATAATCTTTAGGTTCATCGTGAGAAGAAGGTGTTGGGATATGTGTTCTACTTATTCATGTGCGGAGTAATGATTTGAGTGCGGGATGGAGTCGCGACCATACCACTACTCTTATCATTCGCTCTTGTATATTGAATTGGTAGAGTCACTAATCTTGATTCGTTAAGTGATTTTGCGCATCTATTGGTATTTTAATGCCGAAATTTGCGGAAAAAATTTCTTTGATATATCTGTGTACCACACTCCTTTTCAGTCGTGTGCGATATGCTTAATATCTTCTAGGTGCTTTGAACTTTGTTGATATTTTAATATCATCTTAGTAAATTGTATCCTTTAATCTTGATTAATTCCATCTTGGTACTAATTTGGATTATTATTATTCTCCATCATAGTACTGCGTGTTTTATATCAATCACAGGATGGCACCACCACGCCGTTCTGAGGAGGACATACAACCTGAACTGGGGGCAGCGTTGTCAAGCATCGCCAATGCTTTGGCAGCAATGCAGCAGAACCAGCAGCGTTTTGAAGAAAGTGTCAGGAGGAATGAGTTTGTTCCGCTACCTCCACCTCCCAAGCGAGGAGACATCAAAAGCTTCCTAAAGTTCAACCCACGCTAATTCGATGTGTCCGATCAACCACTTGATGCTGATGATTGGTTGCGTGAGATGTCAAGGTTACTGATGACTGCTGATGTTCCTGAGCAAGAATGGGTAAAGTGTGCTACTCACCTTCTGAAGGGAGATGCAGCTCGCTGGTGGGAGAATTACCTGAAGGCAAACTGCACTGGTTTTCAGCCTACTTGGGGACAGTTCACTGGAGCTTTCAAAGAGCAGTATCTGTCAGAAATTGTCATGGAGAGGATGAAGGAGGTGTTTCTCAACCTCAAGTAGGGCAATGATAATGTCAATACCTACATCAGAAACTTCATGAACCTTTCTCGTTATGGTGGCGATGAGATCTCTGATGACAAGAAGAAGCAAAAGAGGTTCCGGCAAGGGCTCAATGCATTGATTAAATATGCAATCACACATGCAAGGCCGACGTCTTTTCTGGAACTTCAGCATACAGCTCTGCAGGAAGAAGCAAGTAGGCAAGTGTTTGAGGAGTCAAAGAAACACAACCGTGATGTAGCAAGCTCTTCAGCTATGTCAACTCCTTCTAAGCGTCGTGTCTGGGTTCCTAACACCCCACCGTCGCTCCCGGCTCCACCAAGACCTTCAAGCTACACGGCAAGGCCACCAAACTTCCTCACTACTGCTCCCAGGGGCTACAACCACCACTACCATGGAGCGCCTGGCGGAGTCCCTGGCTACGTTGCTCCACGTCCACCTGGTGCTTGTTACACATGTGGAAACACTGGGCATCAATACTGGAACTGTCCGATGAAAAACAAAGCTCTTCCTCCACCACCTCCAAGATCTGCGGCAAGCTCTCCTACAGTTCGTGCACCACCACCTCGGGCTCTCAACATCAACACCAAGCCCGGGTCTACTGTGGCTCGTGCCAACTGTGTCAACGCCGCTCAAGCTGAGCATGCACCTGGAGTTGTGATGGGTATGCTATCCGTTAACTCAGTCCCTGCATGAGTTTTGTTTGATTCGGGTGCTTCGCATTCTTTTGTTTCGCATAAGTTTGCGCATGAGCATGATCTGGATATGGTTCCTTTATCACATCGTCTGGTGGTACAATCTCCTGGTTCAAACATGAGGGCTGCTCATATCAGCCATGGCAATCAAATTGAGATTGGTGGCTCTTCGTTCTCGGCGTCCTTAATTGTTCTGGGCAATTCTGACATTGATGTCATCTTGGGCATGGATTGGTTGACAGAAAATGCAGCTGTGATTGATTGTGCTGAACGCTCGGTTTCTCTGAAGATTCCTGAAGGCCATATAGTCTATTCTCCAAGTCTGACTCCTGCTATCCAGCTTTTCTCTTTGGCGGCTCTGAATGATGATGCTATGGAAGCTATTCAGAGTGTTCCGGTGGTCTGTGAGTTCCCAGATGTTTTTCCTGAAGAGTTGCCAGGTATGCCTCCGGATCGTGAGGTTGAGTTTGTAATTGAGCTTGAACCTGGAACGGCTCCTATCTCCAAGCGGCCTTATAAAATGGGTCCTGCTGAGTTGGCTGAACTCAAACGTCAGCTTGATGAACAAGAGAAGTTGGGTTTCATTCAACATAGTACTTCTTCTTGGGGTAGCCCAACAATCTTTGTGAAGAAGCGAGACAAGACTGATAGACTTTGTGTGGACTATCGGGCTCTCAATGCTAAAACCATCAAGAATAAATATCCCCTTCCGCGGATTAATGATCTCTTTGATCAGCTAGTTGGAGCTGTGGTTTTCTCTAAGCTTGATTTGAGAAGTGGTTATCACCAAATCAAGATTCGCAAGGAAGATGTTCCTAAAACAGCTTTCACCACCCGCTATGGCCTGTATGAGTACACGGTCATGTCTTTCGGTCTCACCAACGCACCTGCCACCTTCTCGAGGCTCATGAACTTGGTTTTCATGGAGTATCTTGATAAGTTCGTTGTGGTCTATCTAGATGACATCCTAGTCTATTCTAAGTCACAGGAAGAACATGAAGAACACCTTCGGTGTGTCCTAAACAAGCTTCGTGAGAACCGCCTGTATGCAAAGTTCTCCAAGTGTGAGTTTTGGCTGCCTCAAGTAACCTATCTTGGTCACGTCATCTCTGCCAAGGGCATTGCCGTCAACCCGGAAACTGTAAAGACGATTGTTGATTGGCTTCCTCCTGTAAATGTCAAAGAAGTTCCAGAGCTTCCTTGGTTTGGCTAGTTATTGCCGTCGCTTCGTTCAGAACTTTTCGAAGATAGCGAAGCCTCTTACCGATCTCCTCAAGAAAGGCAAGAAATACCTTTGGACTCCTGCATGTCAAGCAAGCTTTGAGACACTCAAAGAGAAGCTCACTTCCACACCAGTCTTGGTTCCTCCAGACACATCCAAGCCGTTCCAGATCTTCTGTGACGCCTCTTTGCAAGGATTGGGTGCGGTCCTTATGCAAGAAAAACAAGTTGTTGCTTATGCCTCTCGACAGTTGAAGACGCATGAGATCAACTATCCTACACATGACCTCGAACTCGCAGCAGTTGTCTTTGCTTTGAAAGTATGGAGGCATTACTTGCTGGGCAACCGTTGTGAAATCTTTTCTGATCACAAAATTTTGAAGTATATCTTCACTCGGCCTGATCTCAACCTTCGTCAGAGGAGATGGATTGAAGCAATCAATGACTTTGATTTGACCATCAACTACACTCCGGGCAAAGCTAATGTCATGGCCAATGCTCTCAGCCGCAAAGCTTATGTCAACAACCTCATGATGGAAGAACAACAGCCTCTCTTGTGCGAGGAATTCCGTCAGCTCAACCTTGAAATTGTGGATCAAGGGTATCTTCTGAACCTTCTGGCAACCCCTCTCTTGGAAGAAAAGGTTCGCTCTCTTCAACTTGGTGATCCGTACATCAAAAAGATCATCTCCAGACTTCAGCTTCCGAAGTATGAGTCCTTCCACGTCGATGACCAAGGCACGCTTTTATTTGAACACCGGATGTTTGTTCCGAACCACCCGGGTTTGAGAGAGCAAGTTCTCAAGGAGGCGCATGATTCTGTTCTTTCTATCCACCCTGGCAGCACAAAGATGTACATGGACTTGAAAACACAATATTGGTGGCCGGGTTTGAAACGATATTGTGCCAAGTATGTCTCGGAGTGTGATGTCTGCCGCAGAGTGAAAGCTGTCCATCAGAAACCTTCCGGTCTTCTACAGCCATTGAAACCCCTAGAATGGAAATGGGAGAAAGTAGAGATGGACTTCATAACTGGCTTTCCAAGGTTGCAGAAGGGCAACAATGCAATCTTTGTTGTCATTGACAGGCTTTCTAAAGTGGCTCACTTCTTCCCCGTCAAGGAAACAATTTCTGCAATTCAGTTGGCTGAGCTCTATATCAACAGAATTGTCTCTCTGTATGGGGTTCCTCTTGATATCAGTTCGGACCGTGGCAGCATCTTCACTTCCAAGTTTTGGGAAAGTTTCCAAAATGCTTTGGGAACAAAGTTGAACTTCAGCACAGCTTACCACCCTCAGTCGCAAGGACAAGTTGAAAGGATCAATCAGATTCTGGAGGATATGCTTCGTGCTTGCGTCATCTCTTTTGGCATGAAGTGGGAAGAATGTCTTCCTTATGCTGAATTCTCTTACAACAACAGCTTCCAGAAAAGTCTAAAGATGGAACCATTTGAGGCTCTCTATGGTCGCAAATGCAGAACTCCGATTGGTTGGTCGGGTGCAGGTGAAAGAATATTGTTTGGCCCTGACTTTGTAACTCAAGCGGAGGAGAAAGTTCATATCATTCTTGAAAATCTAAAGGTTGCTCAAAGTCGCCAGAAGAGCAATTATGACAGAAAGCACACGGACATGGAGTATGTCCCTGGTGATCTCGTTTACCTTCGTGTCACTCCCATGAGAGGCACGCACCGCTTTGGTATCAAAGGAAAGCTGGCTCCTAGATACATCGGTCCATTCAAAATTCGTGGAAGAAGAGGAGAAGTTGCTTATGCTCTTGAGCTCCCGGAAAAACTCAAAGTCCATGATGTTTTCCACATCTCTCAACTCAAGAAGTGCTTCAAGGATCCCGGCAGGACCGTGGACCATGAGCTTATCAATCTCCAAGAAGACCTGTCTTATCAAGAACACCCCACAAAAATCCTTGAGATCGCAGAAAGAAGGACTCGCAACAAGTCCATCAAGTTCTGCAAGGTGTAGTGGTCGCACCATTCTGTTGATGAAGCCACTTGGGAACGTGAAGATGAGCTCCGTGCCAAGTATCCTACCCTCTTTGAGTCTTCTTCTTCTTCCTAGAATCTCGGGGCGAGATTCCTGTTTAGTGGGGGAGAGTTGTAGCATCCCAATTGTCTAACAATTGTATTGCTACTTGGACTAGTAATATAATGGCTACTTCCTACATATAATTGTTGCATCATAATTATATCATGCTCATGTCATCATGCCACCTTGCATTTGAGCATCATATAAAACCCTTGGTGTTGGTTCTTCTCTCATATGCATTGTAAATTGTATTTGCCTCTTGATATTGTATTTGGCTCTTGATATATTGTTTAAATGCCCAAGTTGAGTTGGGGCATATCTTTTATTAACTCCACCACCTTTCTTGTCATCACCCCATCATTCCACCATTCCACCATATATGAGCATTGCAACTTATTTGGTTTTACCTCTAGCTCATGTGGGTTGGAATGGATCCAATTCTATCTCCACATGCTCTCATATATGCACCATATTGTTTCCACATTATTGGTTTATGAGAGCCACATGGCCACCTTTGCATCCCTTGTGAGTGTAACCTTTTCCTAGCTTCCATATGGGTTGTTTTGGGATTATTATCATGTTGGGATATTTTTGGGCTTACTAAATACCTAGTGGCACATACACACTAGCAAGTCCCATTTCTATTCAAATATGGTCATCTCCATCTACTCCACATGGGGCACCCTTTTAATTCTTTTTGCTTGGCTTTTATTCCAATTTTGGGAATGCATAAAAATAATGCCATGTTAATAATATTGTTTTCACAAAAATAAGCATGGCATTAATTATTTTGCATGGCCCATGCAAGTTCCACCACATTCTAGTCTTTTGGATTTTATTTGAATTGTTGAGTGGATCATCTCCCACCTCTCTCTCTCTCTCTAATCTTTTCTCCAAATCTTACACCTAAGCTAAACCCTAAACCTAACCCCTCATCTACCCTAGTTTCACCTTACCACCACCATGGGCACCATCTAACCTAACCCGAACCCCCTTTCTAGCTAACCCTAGTTCCCACCCTCTCTCTCGGCCTTTCTCTTCTCTCCACCTTGCTGGCCCCACCTGGCCACCCTGGCCCACCTAGCTACCATCCAAACCAAGCCCTAACCCGAGCCATACCCCCTCTCTCCAAAACCCTAGCATCTACCCGAGCCTCTCTCCCTCTCTTTTCTCCCTGCCATGAGGACCCCCCAGCCCGAGCCTCCCCACCCAACCTGCCATCCCTACCTGCCTGGACCAGCCCTAGACCGAGCCCTGTCGTCTAGCCGAGCACGTGAGGAGGAGGAGGTAAAAGGTGGCCGAAGCCACCTTTATCTCCAACCTGCTCCCACACGGCACCCACGCCTCCCCCTCACTTTTTCCTCCTCCCACACGCCTTCTCTGGCCTCTCCAGATCCGCCCGAGCCTGCCTCCTCTCCTTCCTTTCTTCTCCACCGCCACCAGCTACCCCATCGCCGGCCACCGTCGGTCTCCACCGTTCCCCCCTCTTGCAGCCGGTGGCGAGGTGCTCTGGGTGTCGAGGAAGACCAAGTACCTGCCTCTGCGTTGCCCTGTACCCGCCAGCGAGGAGGAGGAGGCCGGTACATAGCTGCACGCCGCGACACCGAGCCAAAACCCTAACTCCGGTCTGTCTGCGTCCTCGCCTCTTCGTCGCCTCCCAGCCCGATCCGACCGCACCGAGCTCTCCGCGGTGAGCCTCTCTCCCTCCCTTACATGGTCCGCCTCGCTGTCGCCGCCTAGTGCCGCCGTTCATATCGTCGAGCAGACTGCGCGCGCCGTTGGCTACCGCGCCTGCTCGCTCCCGCGTCGCGCAGAACCTCACCTAAGCCACGCCTACCTCCCTGACACCAACCCTAGCCCACCGCAGTGGCTGCCGCCTCCGCGCGCGCACGCCAGGTCCAGGGATCGATCCCCCGCTCCGCGCGGGCGGGCACCGATCTGTCGCTCGATGCAGAGAAAGAAGAGGAACAGTACGGGCCGTGGTAGTTTTACAGATCGCCCCCCCTTTTGTTTTCTGCTCCACCCGCGGTACCTCGTGGCCCACCAGTCAGCCGCGCCAGCGCGTTTACAGAAAACCCCCCGGCGTTTCCCGTTCGCAACCCGCGCTCCAGCTCGGCCCCGCCTGGCAGTCCCTGCGCGCTCGTACGCTGGCACGTGGGCCTGTGGCCGCTGGCCCCACCTGTCATTCGCAAGGGCTAGGTAAAGCCGAGGTGAAGAAACCTTTTCCGCGCGTGTGTCGCCCAGTCAGCACCTGGCCCCACTTGTCTATGGCTGTGGCTAGGTCTGGGTTGAGTAAGAAAAGGATTTCTGTATTTCTGGTTTAGTTCAAACTTTTCCAAATTAATTTAAATTCAAATTTCAAATCTGTTTTCAAATAACTTTTAAAATATAAACCCAAATTAAACATGTAATATATGTTCTGAAATCAGAAAATTATGAGGAATTCAAATATGTCCTTCAAAATATATTTTGCACACTTTAAATTCCAAGTTGATTAAAATTACAATAAAATGCCCTTTTTCCTTAATTAATTAATAACTTTTGTTTTATAACTCCAAATTTGACAAATGATATGTATAAAATGATTAGCTCGACGAGACCTTTCTGTTTATGCATTCCATGTTCTGTTTTGCAGCATGCATCATATAAATATAAAGAATACAGCAACTTATTGGAGGATAAAATGTGACTAAAACTCAAATAAAAGGCTTTATTCTTGTATTCCACACCTCACCCATGCCATGCTACATTATTGCCATGCAAATTGTGAATCATTCATCATGGCATGATTGTTTGCTTGTCGTATTTTATTCATATGCTTGTGCACTTTATTTATGTTGGCCCTTCTTTGTTTGGTTCTTCTTCGAATAGACGCTGAGCAGGGGATATATCAAGATACCCAGGAGCACTACCCAGATCCTTCTCTTGCTTCAACTGAGCTGCCAGGCAAGCACTACCACATGCTTGCATACATATAGTACCTATTGCCTCTATCTTATTCTTGCATCATGGAGTCGCGATTGCATTAAACTGAATCCCAAGTACTGCATAGCTTTTACTTTTAAACTCCACCGAAGCTTGTTCCTCCATCCCGTGAGCCATTACTATAGGAGTTGTTTGAGCCATGCGAGTCGTAGAACAGCATGTGTAGGGTATGTGAGTGTCTGATGGATAACGAGGTACCTAAACAACTTAACCTGAGTAGTAATGGGATAACTAATGAAAGTGGCACCGGTGAGCAATATCTGCTATTTGGTTTTTCATGCTCACTTGTGTCCCGTAGGACCTCGAGTACTTGATTCCTGTTCCTTGAATATTCGCGCTATCCACATCCGGGAGGCCTATGGACCCTCCCCCTGAGCCAGAGCTTGATTCATTCTTATTTCTTGGGGCCACAATTAGTTTGGGGCTTTATTACTATCCTGTACTTATGCCATGTTTTACTGCTTAATTTAAGATTGTGCGAGGATGCACCTGTACTGTTTAGGTCCGTGACACGTTTTCGCTGTATTGACAAGCCCAGTCACATTTTCGGGTTCCCAGTCGTTTACAGCCGTCCACACAAACCTTGAGTCCGTCTCGGAGTCGGCCAACTTCGTTGCGGGTAGCTTAATGGGGTGGCCCCCTGAAATATTTCTGAATCCTGTGATCGCTTTGTCGTGACTGCCTCGTTGGGTTTTGATTTGGTTTTTCCGAGGTTGATCGAGTGTGTGTTGCTATTTGTGCACCCCTGCAGGGTAAAACTTTCTGAAAGCCGTGTCCGTGGTTATGGACGACTTGGAGCACAGTTTCTCGATCATAGACAAGTATAACTAAAGTACCGCTTTTAACTTGACTAAGTAACTGACTAGTAAATAGTGCAACACTCATGGAATGGATAATAAAACTGCCAACGGATGGGGGGGTTGTTCGTCCGCTTTCTCGTTGGTAAGCGAGGAGGAGGATGGATCTGTTAATATTACCGTTATAACTGTTGTTATTAATTCACGGTCATCCGTCTATCTTTGGTTAGGCGGATGGTTAGCGAGTATCTATAGAATTGTTAGGTATTATCTTTTGCTGCAATTGCGTCACCCCAGGTTGTGTCCCCTTTAGAGGCATAAAGACTTGTTGAGTACCCCTAGGGTCTCACACGATAAATTGTTTGATTCAGATGAACAGGTAAGCTCGCAAGATGGATACTGGGTGGAGGAGACGGACGATGTGGGCAACGATCATTCGGTGTAGAGATTCCGGGAACGGGGATCCGTGAGATCTGTGGGCGGGATGTGTTTATTTATGGGGCATCTTATGCCGATTTGCTTCTTATCCGTACTCGGATCCTGTTTTCCGCTTCCGCCTAATACTCTGATGTTTGATGTATGAGGAGATATCCTAAACTATTATATCTATCTAGGATATTTGGATCTTGCCGTATGGCGTTGCAATATTTCTATTTCTTTTAGATGGAATGGCTCTGAGGACTGTTGTATGGTGGCTTGCATACATACTCATTTGTGTATGTAGTTGATCCCTTCGTCTGTCGATTACGCCGCCCGTTCTTGTCCCGATGTTTGGAAATGGTTAGGACGGCCGAAAGGTCTACCTGTGAGTGGCATTTGGGCCCCACCGTACTATTTTAACCATTTCCGCTCATCTAGGCTTGTAGCTAGGAGCGTAATTCACCGAGGTAGTTACAGACCTTTACTAATGTCGGATTTTTCTTAACTTGTTTTGTGTATAGGTCCTCTGAAGTTGACGGACTCTTCCTCCTCTGAGCCCCGCACCCACCGGCTTACCCAAGTCGGTGACCTGCTTCATGACTTCCGCCAGTCCCTTGAGGACGTTGGCGAAGCTCTCAAGATTCCGGACATGCCAAGAATGTCGGATTTTCAGGTGCGGGACAAGGCCAAGGAGATGCCGCAGCTTGTTCAGGACTGGAACATGTCCTACGCGCGGACTGCTGCGCAGAACGCTCTCACCATGGTCATGAGCCACCATGGAAACATGGAGATATGGCAAGTGACCAGAGGGTACTGCAAGGTAGACGAAGACAGCCAGGAGCAGGACCTTCAAGCCATCATGCACTCCTGCGCCAGATACGGGTGTCACGTGGCTAATCTGACCAGCTACGAAATCCCCTTCTTCACCCGCGTGGATACTCCACCTCCTCCTGCAGAAGAAACCGAAGAAGTTTCCAACGGTGAACGCACCATCTCGGATGCGGACATCTCGGAACGATATCAAGGCAGAGTGACCAGCGAGCCGGCAGATCCTTCATCTCCTCCTCATCATAGACCAAAAATTTATGTATTATTTTGGAACAATAAGATGCGTTCGTAAATATATAGTACTTTGACTTTTGCTAGTGCTAAACTTTTAATCTACTCAGCACTTTTCGGCTTTGAGATTTTTTTTGTGTGCCTGAAATATTTTACATAAGCACTTGTATTTTTTCATCTCTACTTATCGTTTATCTGGATTTCCGCCTCGTCCCTTTCGTGAGAAGGCTAAACCTTCCGCCGGAAACTTTGCCGAGCAACGGAGCTCAATTGCTAAACAAGTTTAAAGTCGGAAACAAAGCCGGCTTCTAGTACCAACAATTCACTACTCGGAAAATACCCGCATCCAGCAATCAGACAAATAACCAAAGTAAAGACTAGAAACTTTAGAGTTATACCCGAGGGTAGCAGTTTTAGAATCAGAAATCTAAACCAGAACGAACATGAGCATAAAGTACTTTCAAGCATTCTGGGATTTTCGACTATGACATGATCATTCGGAAATAAGATGGTTTAAGAACTTCTCAGAAAAAACTTGAGGTAACCAAAACTTTTATTTCTCACAGAACATGTACATATATATGATTACAAAGAAGGATAAACTAAGAATAAAAGGGATGTAGCTGAGCAATATTCCATGGTCTGTCTGACTCATCTGGATTTGTACTGCCTCCAGCTCTCTTTCTCTTCTTAGTAGCAGGTCTTTTGTTTGACTAGCCTCATATCAGTTAAGTAGTGCGATCCATTGTGCAATACTCAACTAACTAAAAAGGTCCCTTCCCATACTGGGGAAAGTTTGTGCTTTCTTTGTTGCACAAGCCAGAGAACCAAATCACCTTTATTGAAAGATCTATTTCGGACTCTCTGGCTATGATACTTGCGTAACTTCTGCTGATAGGCTGTAGATCTCATTTCAGCAACGACGCGAACTTCTTCGACTAAGTCGAGATCATTTTGTCGAGAAATCTCGGCATCCTCTTCGATATACGCGGCCACTCTAGGAGAAGTATGAATTAAATCACTAGGAAGAACTGCTTCTGCACCATAGACCAAGAAGAAAGGTGTATATCCTGTTGACCGGTTTGGAGTTGTTCGTAAACTCCAAATTACAGAGGGTAATTCCTCTGCCCAAGCCCCCATAGCACGTCATAATGGTGCTTCGAGTCTCGGTTTTAGGCCTTGTAGAATTAAAGCATTTGCTCTTTCGACTTGTCCGTTAGCTTGTGGATGTGCGACTGACGCAATGCCAAGCCAGATATTTTGCTCATCGCAGAATTCAGCCAATTCTCCCATAGAAAAGTTACTCCCGTTGTCCGTGATAATGCTATGTGGATAACCATACCGGATTATAACATCCTCGACAAATCTTTTGGATGTTGCTCCATCATAACTTGTGACGGGTTTAGCCTCAATCCATTTGGTGAATTTATCCACCATCACTAAGAGGTGAGTAAAACCACTTGGATCTCGTTTAAAAGGTCCTACCATATCAAGCCCCATACCGCAAAGGGCCATGTTATAGGTATTGTTCACAACTGATCAGCCGGAACATGAGCTTGCTTGGCGTACTTTTGGCAGCCTTTGCACGTCTTGACTAATCGTTCGGCATCTGCCTAAGCTGTAAGCCAGAAAAATCCATGTCGAAAAGCTTTTGCCACTAAAGATTTGGTTGCAGCGTGGTGACCACACTCGCCTTCGTGGATTTCCCTTAAGATTTCCACTCCCTCTTCCGGAGATACACAGCGCTGAAAAACCCTAGGAACACTCCGTTTATGGAGCTCACCTTTAACAATAGTATAGGCTTTTGCTCGTCGGATAATCTGCCGGCTTAGCACCTCATCTTCAGGTAATTTACCATCTACCAAATAATTGAGGTAGGGTTGAGTCCAGCTAGGAATTACAGCCAGAACTGCTATTAAAGGTGAGTCGGATTTGGTCGGATATTCCTCATCTACTCCCTTTATTGAGGGGACTTTGAGGTGCTCTAAAAAAGCGCCATCCGGGACCTCTTTCCACGCAGAACCTATCCGAGATAGTGCATCTGCTTCCTCATTTTCTGCTCGAGCGATGTGTTGAACTTCAAATCCTTCAAACGATTTAGATAGATCATCCACGACAGCTTTATATGCCGCCATGTGCTTATTTGCATTACAAATATCCGACACTTGTTGAGAAACAAGATCCGAATCTCCGTAACACATCAAACGTCGGATGCCAATGTCCTTACCAATCCGGATTCCATGTAGCAGTGCTTCATACTCGGCAATATTGTTTGTCGCTGTAAAGTGGATCTGCAACACATATAAAAGTTTATCTCCTTGGGGTGATTTGAGCACCACGCCAGCCCCCGAGCCCCCTCGAGCCTTAGACCCGTCAAAAAAGAGGGTCCAATATTCCGACTCAGGGAGTATCATAGTTTCCTTCGTCTCTGTCCAATCAGCGACAAAGTCAGCAAGGATCTGGGATTGATTGTTGTCCGAGGTTTGTACTCAATATCGAAAGCTGAAAGCTCTATGCCCCATTTGGTGACGCGTCCTATGGCGTCGCTGTTGTTGATTATATCTCTCATGGGAGCTTTGCTCACCACAGTAATTGGATGCTCCTGAAAATAGTGTCGTAACTTACGAGATGCTAGAAAAACACCGTAAGCCAACTTTTGATAGTGCGGATATCGCTGTTTTGATTCTGTCAGGACCTCGCTGACAAAGTAAGTCGGACGCTGCACCAGGTGTTCCTGATTTTCTTCTGGTCTCTCCACCACCATGACGATACTAACAACCTTATTTGTCGCAGCAATATAAAGCAACATCGGTTCCTGAGGTTCCGGCACTGCAAGGATAGGAGCAGATGAGAGTACTTTCTTCAGGTCTTGTAGTGCAGCTTCAGCTTCGTCAGTCAAAACAAAATCTTTGGTCTTTTTCAGGAGTTTGTATAATGGTGCGGCTCTTTCACAAGCTGGCTTACAAATTGACTGACCGCAGCGATGCAGCCAGTTAATCTTTGTACGTCCTTCAGGCGAGTTGGCCTGGAAATATTGAGTATAGCCTTGATTTTGTCTCGGTTCACCTCTATGCCTCTTTGAGACAGATGAAACCTAACAATTTTCCGGCTGGTATTCCAAAGAAGCATTTCTTCGGGTTAAGCATGATGTTGTATTTTCGTAGATTGGCGAACGTTTCCTCCAAGTCGGAAATTAGTGTTTCCTTTTTTTGGACATCACCGCGATATCATCCACGTATGCATGTACATTGCGTCCGAGTTGGTCGTGGAGGCAACGCTGCATCGTGCGCTGGTACGTAGCTCCTGCGTTCTTCAGCCCAAAGGGAATCATAACAAAACATAAGGTTTCGAAGGGGGTTATGAATGAAGTTTTGATTTTGTCAGATTTCTTCATCCGTATTTGGTGATAACCGGAATATGCGTCGAGAAAACAGAGGAGTTCCGAGCCTGCTGTAGAATCGATAACTTGATCAATTCTAGGCAGAGCAAACGGATCTTTTGGACAAGCCTTGTTCAAGGCAGTATAATCAACACACATCCTTAAATCAGTGGTGTCCTTTTTAGGGACCATTACAGGATTTGCCGACCACTCAGTGTGGATGACCTCTTCTATGAATCCGGCTAACTCGAGTTGTGCTAGTTCCTTAGCTATTGCCTTATGCTTTTCGTCGCCAAACCGTCATAAGGACTGTTTGACGGGTTTAGCATTCGGGTTTATATTTAGAGAGTGCTCGGCAAGTTCCCTAGGTACTCCGGTCATGTCAGATGGCTGCCATGCGAAGATATCTTGATTTGCTTGGAGGAACTTGACGAGCGTGCTTTCCTATGCGCTATCTAGGCCTACGCCTATCTGGGTCACCTTGGAGGGGTCATCATCCTTCAACGGCGCTTTCTTCGTCTCTTCTGATGCCTTGAACTCCGGATTTGGCTTGGTCACTTCCTTCTTCATTGCGGGCATCTCGGACGGATCTATGCTCTTCTTGATCTCCTGGTACTCCTGGGCGTGCAGCACGGCTTCGGCAAAGGCAGCATTTCCATCCTCGCACTCTCGCGCTTTGTTCGGGTCTCCCCTGATGGTGATCACGCCGTTGGGACCTGGAATTTTCATCATATTGTAAATGTAACACGGACGAGCCATAAAAGCCCAGTAAGCCAGACGTCTGAATATAGCGTGGTATGCGCTCTTAAACCGGACCACTTCGAAGGAAAGTGCCTCCGTTCGATAATTCTTTGGAGTTCCAAAGGTAACATCCAAAGTGATCTCTCCTAGGGAATTAGCTTGTCTTCCTGGGACAACTCCGTGAAAAATCACAGAGCTATGGTTCAGCTGGGTCTCCGAGATCTTCATTCAGCGTAGCGTTTCGACATAGAGGATATTGATGCTGCTACCACCGTCCATGAGGGTCTTGGAGAAACCATAACTGTCAATAAGTGGGTTGACGATTAAGGCGTATTTTCCTCGCCTGTGTAACTTAGGCGGATGATCATCGCGGTCAAATGTGATTGCCACTTCCGACCAGTCCAGATACTGTGGGACAGTCGGAACTGTTGCATTGAGCTCGTGTAGAACTGCTTTCTTGACCTTTGCTGGTTGAGATCCGAGGAAAGTGACATAAGTGTCCTTCTTGGTGGGGAAAGTCTTCTTCCCTTCCGACTTGGGATTTGAAGCATCAGCTTCCTCCATGTCAGAATCTTCCTTGGTCTCTTTGTCTTTTTCAGGATTTTTCTTTCCCTTCTTCCGCTTAGCTTTGTAGCCCGTGGTGTCATCTATTTTGATGTCATCATTGAAACGACATTCAGCGTTGGTGTGGGACGAGCCCCCATTGGCATCTAGGTGATGCACACATGGGTTATTGGCAATGTCGGCCCAAGAGTAGGTTTTGCCTGGTTGCTGTTCTCCTCTACTTTGGACCCTTGAAGTCCCACGGCCATGCCCGCGGCCTCCGCCATGTCCTCCTCGTCCTCCAAACCCGGAAACAGTAGTAACCACCGCTGTTTCCGCGTTGGGATTTTCCTCCGAGGTGTTCTTATGTTTCTGAGCCTGTTGCTTTGTTTTTGCCGACTAAGGTACAGCTAGGACGTTTTGTAATCCCTCTGCATCGTCGTCAGCATCTGCATATTTGCTCGCTGTTTCTATCATCTCTCCCAAATCAGTGACCTTGTCACACTTCAAACGATGACGCAGTAGACCAATTGGGAGACCTGCAATGAAAGCTTCAGTCGCAGTTTGATCATTTACTCCTTAACAGGAGTTCTTGGTGTCGATCCATCGTCCGAGGTAGTCCCGGCAAGTTTCTCCGGCTTTCTGGGTGCAACGCTGTAGGTCTCCGACCGAACAGGGCCTCCGATATGTGCCTTCGAAATTACGAAAGAACGCACTTTGCATGTCATACCAGTTATGGATGGTGTTCTCCGGAAGTTCATTGAGCCATGATCGCGCCGTCTTCCGCAACATAAGTGGGAGATATCGGGTTGCGACCAGGCTGTTTTCGCCTTTGGCGATGCAGCAAGCTTGGAAGAAGTCCTGTAGCTAGGTATCTGGCCGAGCAATGCCATCGTAGGCTTGGATATGTCTTGAGATAGCAAATCCTTCCGGGAATTTTATAGCTCTAATGCGTGGTCCGAAGCACTTTGGGCCCACGTAGAAATCATCGTTGTCATAGCGCCGAGCCTCTATGTTGGAATTAATCCTGTGCGTTGCGTCGTTCGGGGATAGAGATCATCCCAAATGCCGGCTGTGGCTGCGGTGCCGTGGAGCCGGACTTCGGCTTCTGCCACCACCTCCTCTGCCATGTCGTCCTCCTTGCCCTCCATGGGGGCCGTTGTGATGACTGTGTGGTGGAGAGGGTGGTGTAACTAGATAGTTTCCGGCTGATCGCCGGCCTCCGTCTGGAGCATCATTATTCGATTCTGAGGAGGATCTTGACTATGACGAGCCCCCTTCCGGCTTGTACCAGCGTGGTTTCCGTCGTTTCTTCGTCCGTTGTTCCCACCATGGTGAGGATCAGCCAGACGGCTTGTATACTTAGGAGGTGGCATTTTTTGACGATCCTCCTCCCATCGTTTTTCTTTATCTTCTCCCTTTCGATCCTTAGATTCTTGTCGGGAAGGGTTCGTCAGATTCAGGGCAGTAATGGCATCTTTCTCGGCCGCTGGGGCGACGTTGCTCCAGTTACGTGAAGTTCTGTGATGCTGTCCTGAAGATCTGGTTCTTGAATGGTTGTCTTCCCGGTGTTCGGGGTGGTGATACTGCGCCCGGACGTAATGGGATCTTACGCCAACCCATGCCGGATCCATGCGATATTGGTCAGAATCTGAGACCAGTTTTTGACTTCCGGACAGGGCGACCTTTTGCTGCTCCAGTCCCTTGTTGAGTAGTTTGATGCCCAAACGTATCTCCTCTGGTCCTGGATTAGCCGATAGAATTTCTCGGGCTGCCACGGTATTCTGTACTGGTGTTGGGTATACCCAATCTCCGTTGCTATCTTTCCGTGGCTTCCCCATCTCATCTCCAAAAAGAACGGCACGGACACGTGGGAATTGGTTGTCATCTATGTGACGCTTCCATGTCTTCTGATGTAAACGAGACATGTATTCCTTGTTTGACATGTGTTTCTTCTTGACCTCGATGTTTTTGGCTTCATCGAGGAGTTGTTGACGACGCGCTTCTAGGGTCTGCGCCCTTTCGTCCAGCTCATCCGCAGTAAGTTCTGCAGCTGTAGGGATAGGTGTGGTTAACGCGGCATCGATGAGTTTACGCGCACCCTTGGTGATTACGTGTCCATCCACCGATGCTTCTTTTTTTGGCTTGTCTGGGACAAGTGCTCCATCCGAGTCTTCTTCGTATTCCTCGGTAATCACCTCCTCTGTCAGAGGGTCTTTTGTCGGGGTCTTGTTTTTCTTGTTGTTCTTCTTTGCCTTCTTGGCAGCGCCGGTAGCAAAGACGGCTTTGGGTCCGTTTCCCGGAGTCAAGCTCTGATTAGTACTTTCGGACATTTGGACTTCGGGATTGTCTCCGACGTCCATGTCATCCTGCGCTTTGGGAGAGTGTTCCCCGGATCCTTCATCCATGGCTACTCCGTCTTCTGCAGCTTTGGAGTTGTACTCCTCTTCATATTCCGCGGAAATCTGCTGACGTCATCGATTCATCCGAGGATGCGGGTACGTCGGCGTTTGTTCCAATTGCCTCTAGCACCGACTCGGTGTTTTCTCCAGCATCGGCAGAGCCAGATCCGGATCCCACGTATCCGATGAAGTGCGACGCGTGCTTCCTGAGGTACCTGCGGCTTTCGCGATCAGCCATGTCAAAACTTTTGATGGTCTTGAGGATTGCATCTGCGCTTTCGCCTTGTAGTATCATACGTCGTAATGTGTACCTTAGGAAAGGTCTATCTGTCCCGGCATCATCAGAGCCGGAATCAGTGTCACTGATATGCTCCTCCTGGATTTCGACTTCTGCGGGTGGGTTGATCTAGGATCCGGCTCCTCCAGGGAGATCCACTCCAAATTCAACGTGGACCGCTAGGTCTTCTTCAGGCTCGGATTTCTCCACTATCTCCGCAGCTGGTGCGGGCTGGTTGGGATTAGGGTGTTCTGAGATCCGGAACTCTACCGCCTCTGCGGACAAAGGGGACCCAGAAGTTTCTTCTACCTCTATCATCACCGCTGGGGTGGGGTGGGCAGGTTCAGCGAAACCGATGTAAACATCGATCTCGCCAAAAGACATGATTGTATAGGCAGTCACGGCCTCCCTAGCCGGAATCCAAGTCTCGTTGAGAACGATGAGAGGGACATCGCTGGCATAGAGGATGCGACCGACGACGATAGTCTCGCTGATTTTGATTCTTGTAGATTCCGCTCAGAACACAGATCCGAAGCTCACTTGCCCCATGGTGGGCGCCAACTGTCGTCGGATTGATGACAAGTATGCCATGAGGGGGTCCTCGAGGCGTGCGGAAGAGAGGGGTGTGAGACGTACGGTATTCCGGGACGGTGAGCACACAAGTTTACCCAGGTTCGAATCCGCCGGCTTTGGACGGATCCTACTCCTGCTAGCAATCCAGTAATACGGCAGAGCCGGAATATGGGTTACAAGGGTTTCGCCTGTGCGAGTTGAGATTGTAGACTATTGAGGTGTTCCCTAAAGGCTCTCCCTAGGACGGCTTATATAGATATCCGGCCTAGGGTTTACAGGAGAGATCTATCCGGCTACGACTGAGAGTCGGTTACAGAGTACATCTTGAACTACAAGTAACATTATGGGCCTAAGTCGGTAAGTCTTCTGGGCCTTCCCATAGCCGGATTGGACTCCGTCTTTCTCCCTAACTGGGCCGCCCGTGAAGCAATGCTCTAACCCAAAGTGGGCCACCCTGGTCAGTGAGGAACTGTGAGGATACCCGAAAAATATATCCCCAACAGTTTCATCTTTTCTTCCTTAATCTTTATGAGAGCATCAGTAATGTGTTTTGTAAAGGCCATGTTCATAGCACTAGCATTAGGACTTTTAGCAAGATTTTGTAGGAACTTAATAACTTCAGAGATATTACAACCATCAAGGTCAAAATCAAATTTATCATCTAAAGTAGTAGAACTATTACTAGCCTTAACACTAGTGGTGGTGCTGGTAGAAACACTAATGTTTCTAGCAATTTCATCTTCTCTTTCCCACTTATTATGTAATTCAGCTAATAGTCCAACATTTTCATCAATTCTAACTTGTATAGCATTAGTAGGTGCAAAGGGATTCTCATTAGTTTCAGGTTTAGCAGCCATTTTATTCAAAGTAGATTGAGCTTCAGCCAAAGATGCTATATTTCTTTCAGCATTAGAGAGTTTTTCCTCAATAGTTTTATTGAAAGCAGTTTGCTTACAAATAAAGTCTTTAAGCATAACTTCAAGTTGAGAGGGTGCACTCCTATTATTGTTGTAAGAATTTCCATAAGCATTACCATTGTTGGGAGGATATGGCTTATAATTGTTGTTACCAAAATTACTCCTATAAGCATTATTGCCAAAGTTGTTGTTTCTTATGAAGTTCACATCAACTTGCTCTTCTTCAGCAACCAAAGAAGCCAAAGGAACATTATTTGGATCAATATGGGCTTTCCCATTAACAAGCATAAACATAATAATATCAATCTTATCACTCAAGGAGGATGTTTCCTCAACAGAATTTACCTTCCTACCTTGTGGAGCTCTCTCAGTATGCCATTCAGAATAATTAACCATCATATTGTCCAGAAGTTTTGTTGCAGCACCCAAAGTGATGGTCATAAAGGTACCTCCAGCAGCAGAATCCAATAGGTTCCTTGAAGAATAGTTCAATCCTATATAAAAAGTTTGGATGATCATCCAAGCAGTTAGTCCATGAGTGGGACAATTCTTTACCAAAGATTTCATTCTTTCCCAAGCTTGAGCAACATGCTCATTATCAAGTTGTTTAAACTTCATTATTTCACTTCTCATGGATATAATCTTAGCAGGAGGATAGTAGTTTCCAATAAAAGCATCTTTGCATTTAGTCCAAGAATCAATACTATTCCTAGTTAAGGAATTCAACCATTCTTTAGCGTTTCCTCTCAAAGAGAAAGGAAACAATTTCAGCTTAACAATATCACCATCTATATCCCTATGCTTTTGCATCTCACAAAGTTCAACAAAGTTATTTAGGTGGGAAGCAGCATCTTCATTACCAATACCAGAAAATTATTCTATCATAACAAGATTGAGCAAAGCAGGTTTTATCTCAAAGAAAGTATCTTCAGGCACAGGTGGAGCAATAGGTGTGCTCATAAAATCATTGTTGTTGGTGCTAGTGAAGTCACACAAGTTAGTGTTTTCAAGAGTAGTCATTTTTTTGGGGTTTTCAAAATCAGAAAGCAAACTAATAAAACTATTTTTTTGTGTGTTTTGAATAACAAAACAAGCAAACAAAGCAAAAAGAAACTAAGCAAAACAAAAATAACAAAGTAAAGAGATTGGTTATGAGGAACTCCCCTTGTGAAGATGTCCTTGACTCCCCGGCAACAGCGCCAGAAAAATGCTTGATGGCTCTGTGTATGGCGCCCAGAAAAGTGCTGGTGCGATGATGATGTAGAGCTCGTTGGGAACCCGAAGAGGAAGGTATGATGAGCACAGCAGTAAGTTTTCCCTCAGTTATGAAACCAAGGTTTAATCGAACCAGTAGGAGCAAGGAAACACCCCAAAGGTGTTAGTAGCTGAGCTTTGGTAGGGCGCACTACCGGTGCTAGTAGCAACGTGGAGACCTGCACAACACAACCACAGAACTTTGTCCCCAACTTGCGATGAGGTTGTCAATCTCACTGTGTTTTGCTGAAAACAAAGGATTAAATGTATCGAATGGAAGGAAGTAATAGTTTGCAGAAAGTAAACACAAAGCAGTAAATAGTTTGTAGATAGTATGTAAAAGAAAATGACCGGGATCCATAGTTCACTAGAGGTGGCTCTCCTTACATAGATAACATGCTTGGTGAACAAATTACAGCGGGTCAAATGACAAACACCGAGAAAGCAATACATGCATAGACTAATCATCTTGACTCCTTTGAGACTTGATTGGGCATTACAACATTATACACAGACCTCCATCCAACTGCATCTATGACTAATAATCCACCTTCAGGTTATCATCCGAACCCCCTCCAGTATTAAGTTGCAAGCAACAGATTATTGCTTTATGAACTACGTGTAAAGTAAACAATATGATTGTTCTATGAACAAAGGATTGTTGTTTTCTCCCTAGTAGCAACAGCACATCTAGTACCTTAGAGATTTCTGTCACTTCCCCAGATTATCAGAGGCATGAACCCACTATCGAGCATAAATACTAACTCTTGGAGTTGCTAGCATCTACTTGGCCAAGATAGCTACTAACAACGGAAAGCATGCAAGATCACAAATAACAAAGACATGATAGAATCAATAATCAATCTGAAATAGCATCTCAATATCCATCGGATCCTCGCAAACACAACATGCAGAATTACAAATAGATGATCTTGATCATGAACGGAGCTCACAAGATCTAGACATGAAAGCACAAAGGAGGAGAACCAGCCATCTAGCTACTACATGGATTCGTAGTCCAAGGATGAACTACTCACGCATCACACCGGAGGCTTGCATGATGATGAAGAAGGCCTCCAAGGTGAATTCCCCTCTCCGGTAGGGTGCCGGGAAGAGCTTCCGATCCCTCCCGATCTAGGGATGGAGATGATGGCGGCTATAGACTCTTTCATGGATTTTTGATCAGGTACTTAGGGTTTACGTCCCGAGGGCATCTTATAGGCGGAAGGGGAGGCTGAGGGTTGCCAGGGGCCACCACACCACACCCTGGCGCCGGCCCAGCCTGGCCGCACGGCCAGGTGGTGTGGCCGGCCTCTGGCCCTTCTCTGTCTCGTATTCTGGCACTTGACGACTTCCGGAAAAATAGGCACTTTGGCTTTTGTCCCGTCCAATTCTGAGAATATTCATTTTCTGACTTTCCTGGAACCAAAAACAGCAGAAAACAGGCAGCTGGCACTGTTGCTCTTGTTAATAGGTTAGTCCAAGAAATCATATGAAAAGTACTCCAAAGTTGGAAAAAAACACAAGAAAGTGGATAAAACCAAGCATGGAACATCAAAAATTATAGATACATTTGCAATGTATCACCTCCCTGAGCTCAATGCGACGAACGCCGCAGTTGAATGCGTCAATTGCGCGATCCTCCGAGATATTTTCTGCGGAGTTCTTGATGATGGACCACCTATGGATGTATGAGCGTAGCGATTTGAAGGGAATATGCTCGAGAGGCAATAATAAAATGGTTATTATTTTATTCCATGTTTATGATAAATGTTTATTTTACATGCTAGAATTGTATTGATCGGAAACATCAATACATGTGTGTTTAATAAACAAAAAGGGTTCCTAGTTATGCCTCTCTTATAGACTAGCTTGTTGATTAACAAGATGATCAAGGTTTCCTGATCATGGACATTGGATGTTGTTAATAACAAGGTCACACCATTGGTGGAATGATGTGATGAACATTCATCCGAAGTATAGCATTACGATCAAAGTCATTATGTGTATATTGCTATAACATCATACGAAGTAATCTTTATCCTTAGACCATGAGATCATGTTAATTGTTAACACCGGAAGAGTATCTTGATAACATCAAACGTCACACCGTAATAGGGTGACTATAAAGGTGGGTTCAGTGCTACGAAGGTGTTATGTTGAGGCTCATGGATCAAGAGTGGGATTTGTCCATATCGATGACGGATAGATATACTCTGGGCCCTCTCGGTGATATCACATTGAAATAGCTTGCAATCAAGTGATGTGATCACTAGAATGTTATATCACGGGAATGAGAAAAGAGTGCATGTCGGTAACGAGATCAAACTAGGTATGGAGATACCGATGATCGAATCTCGGACATGTAATATATCGCGGGACAAAGGGATTTAGTTACTAGCGTTAAAGGTTCTCACGATCACAGAAGTCATCGTTGAATATGTAGGAGTCAGTATGGATCTCTAGGTCCTGGTGCTGATTATTGATCGGAGAGGGGTCTCGATCATGTCTGCATTATTCGCGAACCGTAGGGTGACACACTTAAGGGATACCGACACCATTTGGAGCAAATATGTTTCAGATAAAGATTTAAGAAAGCGCTGGAATTATTTCAATAGACACCGAAACTGTTTCGGGTGAAATTGTTGAAATTGGTTCTGCATGTAATATTGAAATGTTGCAGGGGGTTTTATGTGAATGTTTGTTAATTAAAGTAATTAACAAAATTCTAAATAAAAATAATAAAAGAGTTTTATTAAATGAGAGAGCATTAAATTTGGAGAAATTTAATGCGTTTAAAGTGGAGACTTTAAAAGAGAATGTGAAGGGGCAAATTTATGTGGAGGGAGTTACCACCACATGAATGGAGGAGGAGAAGGGTCACCCCCTCCATGCGCCGGCCATGAAGAAGGGGCACCCCCCTTCCTCCTATAAAAGGCCACCCCCTCCTCACTTCTCACACACACCTCCTTGTGAAGGATCTCTCTCCCCCTCTAGTATTATTCCCCCATGGTCTCGAATTAGAGAGATACATGTTCCCGGTGGCTTTATCTAGAAAGGAGTTGCTGCTTCCTCTGCTTTGCTGGAGCGAGGGATGGAGGTTGTTGGGGTACCGGACGTGTGTGCGATCACGGATGCACCGCTGCTTTGCGGTGCTGGACTTGGTGGTGCTGGAGCTGGATCTGATGGACGTGCTGGAGCCGGACCTGCTAGACTTCATCACGATCTTGAGATCGGCAAGTGTACGACTACATCAACCACGAGTTCCTACTCGTTAACAAAGCTCGTTTTCTACGAGGGTAAGTTCTCGTTGGATGTATGTCCACCCGTTGCTTTGTACCTAGTAGATAGATCTTGGCGTGTAGTTCACACCGTAGGAAATTTTTTGTTTTCTATGCTGTGGACCCAACAGTGGTATCAGAGCCGGACCTATGCATAGGTGCTTTGCACGGGTAGTACACATATGTTTATATGTGGGCGATGATGATCATGTTATTGCTCTTTTCATGTATTTTGGATATTGGTGGCATAGTGGGATGAAGCGGCCCGGACCAACCTTACATGTCATCGTACATGAGACCGGTTCCACGACTAACATGCAACTTGTTTTGCATAAGTGGCTGGCGGGTGTCTGTCTCTCCTACTATAGTCAATATCTAATTTACAACGAGTTGCTAATAACTTAGTTATCCTCGTTGTGGTTCATGTTTGTAGGTAAGAACGGTTCTATCTCCGAAATCCCTAAGGCACGTAAAACTTGCAATTGATAAATTAGAGGCGTCTAGTTTAGATCGTTGTTAGGCTAGTGTATTGATATGGTATTATTGTAAGTAGATGTATGATAGATACTCTTACAACACACTCAACGTGTAAGTTCCATAGACCTTGGCCTTACACACAAAGGAATGATAGAGATCATACCACGATGCATATGATGGTGATCAAATGCATGGACCATATCATCTCACTTTACACATTAGATGTTTGCATCTTATATTGCTAGTTTGGCGCTTTTAGTAGCATTATAAGATGATCCCTCATTTAGATATCAAGATAAAATGTGTTCTTCCTTAAGTATGCACCGTTTTGTGGATCGTGTTTTGAGGCATCACGTGATGATCGGGTGTTCTCGACTCTACGCTTTCATACAACGGGTGTAAGACAGTTTTACACACGCAAATACTAAGTTTCTTACTTGACGAGCCTAGCATGTACAGACATGGCCTCGGAACACGGACCGAAAGGTTAAGCATGAGTCATATAGTTGATGTGATGACCATATTGATGCTCGCCTTTGAAGCTACACCGACTCACGTGATGATCGGACTTGGTGTAGTGGATTTGGTTCATGTAATCACCAAAAAGGCATGAGGTATGTCATTTTTGAGTGGGAGTTCATTTCTAATTTGGATTAGTCGAACTCAATTTGTCATAAACTAAATCGAAGTGAATTTGCATAATTTGTTGTAGTCATTCGCATCTGTTCACTACCTTATGCTTAGTTTTTAATTGAGATAATAGAACTATAGAATTCTGGATATTTACTTTACGAACTGGTATCGTATTGTTTTGAATGTCAATTTAAAGTTTATAAGTCCTATTGCAAACTTTCAGCAAACTCTATTTACTCCATGAAGTTTAATAAGTAGTATTAAATAGAGAGTGAGAATTCCAATGTTAGTATCTAAAGTATCATGTTTGCCTCCATGATTATTGATATTCAAAAAGTTGTTTTAATATCAAGATTATATTGGAGCTAGAAATTGTTTCAGAAACCATCATGTGTGAAAGATATTGTGATATCTGAAACAATGTGTTTGGTTGCATTATGATAGAGTATAATTTAGCAAAATACATGTTCTCATATTGTATGAGAATTTGTGAAGGATGGAGATGTTAGGCATCTGAATCTACCAAAAAGGTTTTGGGAACTGATATTATTCTCGTGATTCTTCCTTATAAGCTATAGTAGCTTGATCATGAAAGTTGTCATGATAAGGATGAATAGAAGATGTAAGTAAAATGTTTACTACACTAATAGATTACTAAAGAATGGTTTTTTGAAAGAACACCAAACATTTGATGATGGTGATCCACTTCAAAGTGCAAGTCCAAAGGTATTAGTATTTGACTATATACGCTTTGTACCATGTGTCATGTTGATGACACCACTATTGATGTTGATAGATTCTTTTAAAAGAAAAGGAATTACTGAAAGAGAATCTATAAAATATTTGGCAGAAAATAAAAGGTTGGATATGTCCAACTTAGGTATATAGAAGATATACATGTTATGGCTATATTCCTTGCTTGTTAAACAATGTGGTTCTTAGGTATTGGATACCGAATTGGTTGGTATGAAGTGTCATATAGGACAACGCAATTCATGAACTACAATGGCCTAAGTAACCAGCAAGAGAATGAGTGATGATGTTCATCGAAAACAAATAAAGTGTTATTGTGTTTTTTGTTGTCATCAAACCAAGCCTTCAAGATTTGTTTAAATAATTGTTATTTTGTTCCGGTATTATGAGAAAAATGGTTGTTCAAATAATTACTGTATTCCATAAAGGATGGATGAACTTTTACAAGTCTAGTTGGAGAAATCACATCCATAAACACTATTGCTAAAATGTCGCAAGACAAATGATTGAAAGATCACTTATGAAGTGACATCGCTGTTTAAATTATATTTGAAATAAAACATGAAGAAACTCCAGTTGATGGATTTTTGGAGTCTTTGATTTTGATCAATTGACGCATGTGAGACTTTCCTCGAGATAATTGAAACTCCGTCCATAGGCCAGAGAGGAACGGGTGACTAGCTTATTGGAAATTGTGCATGCTGATGTGCATAGTCCATTATGTGTAGCCATATGCGATGGATCTTTTTGCTTCATATGCTTTCTCCGAAAATTTGAGTGAATATATCTGTATATTTACTTAATAAGGAAGAAGTATGAAACATTTGAAAATTGTTCAAAGACTTTCAAGATGAAGTGGAAAATCATTGTAACAAGAAAATAAAGAGTTTATAATTCGATCATAAAGGAAGATATTTGAGTAACATGTTTAGCAAAAACACCTAAGACTTGAGGAATTGTTCCATGATTTGTGTTTCCCGATAAACCATGGGAGTATGGCATATTCGAGAGATAAAATCAAACCATGTTTGACATGGTAAGATCAAGGGTGTCATTTATAAAACTGCCATTATGTTTTAAAGATTGAAGCTTTAGAGACTACCGCTTTTACACTGAAAAGAGCACCATCGTGATCCATTAAAATGACACCATATGAGTTATGGTTTGGGATAAAACCCGAATTGTCTTTTCTAAAATTTTGGTATGCTATGCATAAGTAAAATGTTTACAAACAAAGTCGGATAAGCACATCTTTGTAGGTTATCCCAAAGAATTTGTTGGGAATTTCTCCATAACACCGAGGACAAAAGAGTTTGTTACTTGGAACGTCAAGTTTCTTGAGAAGGAATTTTTCGTGAAAAGTTAAGTGGGAGGACAATAGAACTTTGATAAGGTTGTTGAACCTTAGCTATATGTGCTAAGTAGCGCAGCGCCGGAAAGTGTCCCGGTGGCGGCCACAATGCTCATGTCTCTCGTGATTACAAAAGGTGTGATCTCGGAGATTAGAGTTCCTATAGAACCGTGTGGGTCGGTAAGAATCAAATAGTAAGATTTGATAAGCAAGTCGTTATTGTTTTGACAATGATGAACCGACTACATGCAAAGAAGCGATGATGGGGCCTGACTCCATAAAATGACTAGAAGTCATAGAATCTGTGATAGTATGCATTCACGAGAAAACAAGTTTCTGAACTTGGAAGACCCTCCGGAAAGGCGTGAAGCCTATCGGTCGTGTTTGGATCTATAAAGAAATAAGACATGGATTTTTAACATCTATGAAATAGTCGACATGTCGGAAAGAAGTTTACGACAATGTTCAAGGAGTTTACTATGACAAGATTTGATCTTTCATAGCGATATATAGTCTTGACGGATTAATGTAGCAACCACTACATATAATTTGGTATATGGTAGTTGAATAAACAAAACAAGGTTCTTCTAATAGAACGGTAACCTAGGACATGTACATGACATGGTCCGAAGGGTTTTGTTAATTCAAAGGGTGCTAAAAGGGCATGTAAACTTCAATAGTTGAAGTAAGCATAGCGGAGTTGGAATCTTCACCATGATGAAACTGTTAAAAGAGTTTAAATTCATCGGAGATGATGAAGATGCTTGCATTTGCAAGAAATTAAGTGGGAGCGCTGAGACATATTTCTAATATATTATGTAGAGGACATATTGTTGATTGGAAATGATGTATCTTGAATTGACACAAGTTAAGGATTTCATTAAAATAAGATTTCGATGAAAGACTTGGGCAAACCCAGAATATTAGGCATCAATATCTATATGGATAGATTAAGGCGCTAATATGGTTGTGCCAGACATACATATATAAGATATTGAAAGGGTTCAATATGAGATATTGAAAGGGTTCAATATGGAAACAACAAGAAAGGTTCTTGCTGCATGGAAAGGATTGTATCAAGATTCAAGTGTTTCAACACTTGGTGAGTAAAATCACATGAAAATTTTGATCCATTATACCATGATATGTATATATCCAGAATGTCCTATGCTCTAAATGTTATGAGCATATACCAGAATGATTCATAAGATGATCATTGGACAATAGTAAAGATATTCTTATGAGCTTTGGAAGAACTAAGAATATATCATGTATAAGTGACAAATAGTTAAAGGTAGTTCATTGTAAAGTGTTACATTGATACTAGTTTTGTCACAAGATACAAATTAAATTTATCTCAATTTAGACTATCGGTGGCACAATATAATGGAAAGGATGTTCCATGATGGATTTGGATGAGTTCCAAAGTTGAGACATTGTGACAGATACTACAACAAAAGGGCTAAGTATATGACTGCTATAGTAGCAGCATAGGAGAGCATTTGTGTTAAGTAGTTTGTTATCAAACTAGGTGTGGTTCAAAGTGGGCTAATACTATGAAGATATATTGTGTGACAATAATATCAACATATTTTGAGCCGAACGAACTAAAGGTCTCACCAAAGGACCAAATTTATACAATGCCATCTCATTTGAGAATGAGTGATGCGTAGAGACGCAAAGACATGCAAATACACACGGACCTGAAACTGTCAGATCCGGATATTATGTTAACCACTAGCAATTGCGTATATGCAACACCAGATAGCCATAGGTGTTCAATACGCAAAGTTTTTCAAACTAGATTATTGACTCTAGTGCAAGTGGGAGACTTAAGGGAATATGCCCGAGAGGCAATAATAAAGTGGTTATTATCTTATTCCATGTTTATGATAAATGTTTATTTTACATGCTAGAATTGTATTGATCGGAAACATCAATACATGTGTGTTTAATAAACAAAAAGGGTTCCTAGTTATGCCTCTCTTATAGACTAGCTTGTTGATTAACAAGATGATCAAGGTTTCCTGATCATGGACATTGGATGTTGTTAATAACAAGATCACACCAATGGTGGAATGATGTGATGAACATTCATCCGAAGTATAGCATTACGATCAAAGTCATTATGTTTATATTGCTATAACATCATACGAAGTAATCTTTATCCTTAGACCATGAGATCATGTTAATTGCTAACACCGGAAGAGTATCTTGATAACATCAAACGTCACACCATAACAGGGTGACTATAAAGGTGGGTTCAGTGCTACGAAGGTGTTATGTTGAGGCTCATGGATCAAGAGTGGGATTTGTCCATCCCGATGATGGATAGATATACTCTGGGCCCTCTCGGTGATATCACATTGAAATAGCTTGCAAGCAAGTGATGTGATCACTAGAATGTTATATCGCGGGAACGAGAAAAGAGTGCATGTCGGTAACGAGATCAAACTAGGTATGGAGATACCGATGATCGAATCTTGGACATGTAATATATCGCGGGACAAAGGGATTTAGTTACTAGCTTTAAAGGTTCTCACGATCACAGAAGTCATCGTTGAATGTGTAGGAGTCAGTATGGATCTTCAGGTCCCGCTGCTGATTATTGATCGAAGAGGGGTCTCGATCATGTATGCATTATTCGCGAACCGTAGGGTGACACACTTAAGGGATACTGACACCATTTGGAGCAAATATGTTTCAGACAAAGATTTAAGAAAGTGTTGGAATTATTTCAATAGACACCGAAACTGTTTCGGGTGAAATTGTTGAAATCGGTTCTGCATGTAATATTGAAATGTTGCAGGGGGTTTTATGTGAATGTTTGTTAATTAAAGTAATTAACAAAATTCTGAATAAAAGTAATAAAAGAGTTTTATTAAATGAGAGAGCATTAAATTTGGAGAAATTTAATGCATTTAAAGTGGAGACTTTAAAAGAGAATGTGAAGGGGCAAATTTATGTGGAGGGAGTTACCACCACATGAATGGAGGAGGTGAAGGGTCACCCCCTCCATGCGCCGGCCATGAAGGAGGGGCACCCCCCTCCTCCTATAAAAGGCCACCCCCTCCTCACTTCTCACACACACCTCCTTGTGAAGGATCTCTCTCCCCCTCTAGTATTATTCCCCCATGGTCTCGGATTAGCGAGATACATGTTCCCGGTGGCTTTATCTGGAAAGGAGTTGCTGCTTCCGCTGCTTTGCTGGAGCGAGGGACGGAGGTTGTCGGGGTACCGGACGTGTGTGCGATCACGGATGCACCGCTGCTTTGCGGTGCTGGACTTGGTGGTGCTGGAGCTGGATCTGATGGACGTGCTGGAGCCGGACCTGCTAGACTTCATCACGATCTTGAGATCGGCAAGTGTACGACTACATCAACCACGAGTTCCTACTCGTTAACAAAGCTCGTTTTCTACGAGGGTAAGTTCTCGTTGGATGTATGTCCACCCGTTGCTTTGTACCTAGTAGATAGATCTTGGCGTGTAGTTCACACCGTAGGAAATTTTTTGTTTTCTATGCTGCGGACCCAACACGATTCGCCCAACCTTTGCTGGCAGCATCTCAGTTCTTCGATTGACACGGGCCTTTTGTAGGTGCCCTTGAAGTTGCGAATGGATCTGCGCGGGAGGTTGTTGAGCCATGCTCGGGAGGCGCCCTACAGCTGTAGTTGTAGGCATTGCATGGCCGTGCTTCGACTCCCACCATGGAGCCTGGCGAAGGAGATGTGGTCCTCCAACCAGATTTTCGGGTCCTGCAGGCCGTCAAATTTTGGGTTCTCCGATGGGAGCTTGAACCCCTTGGGCATTCGCTTCTGCCTGATGGCTCTGCTGAAGCATCTAGCACCGCATAGCTCCACGTCTTTGTCCTCTGAGTCAGTCGATCGGGCACGTCGTGCCCTTGACTTGTCGATTTTGCATTGCGTGATGTCATCACGAGCATCGTAGTCGTGGTCGTGTCGTCGTGAGCGGCGGCGGCGAGATAGATCGTGACTATCGTCGCTGGACGAGGGTGAGGAATAGAGTTTTGCTAGAGCCTTGTTTTTCTTAGGCTCCAGCGTTGGCTCTTTGTCGAGAGCAGCCTCGATTAACCCCAAGCTCGAGATCATAGATCGGTGCATGGTGGCTCGGGGATCTCCAGCCGGCGGCTGGTTGTTGAGCAGGTACATGGTGGTCGCTGTCACCGCTGCCTGCGGTGTCTTTGGGACCACGTTGCCCCGGGTGTCGACTGTCATAGAGCTGAAGTCGAGGACTTTTGTAGCTTCTATGCGCTCCTGCTCGGTGAGGTAGGCCATTCGAGATCGCCTCTTGTTGGCCACGTACTCGTTTCCTTTGGAGGAGGATCCTCCGTGGGAGGAGAGCCTGGCCCTTCAAAGGCTCGACTCGTCCACCGCCTTTTTACGCGCTTCGAGTTGTGCGATTGTTTGTAGCTGGCATCTGTACTCCTCCTTTAGTAGCCAATGGTAGCCCATCATCATCTCTTGCGACGTGCCTGGGGGCAGAGGATTGCCTCGCAGAGCCTCTCGGCAGCAGGCCCACTCGAGATCATTGAGCCTGATCACGACACGTTCGCTAGTGTGTTCGTTCACCATGGTTGGAGGTTCGACTGCCCCTCCATTGTTGATGGGTGCACCATTGCCACCATTGGCGGGACCGCCATTGGGTGGTCCGCCGTTAGGTATGCCACCGTTAGGCGGATCGGTGCCAGATCCATTGCCACCGTTTTCGCGATTGGCGGTGGAGTCGCCAGTGTTGATGACGACGCACATGAAGTGGTTGGGGGAGCTGTTGCTCCTACAACTTTCGGATCTGGAGCCGTAAACCCCATTTCCTGTTGCTAGGCCGCCCAGATCGGATCCACGACTGCTGTCGCTATCCGTGCTTTCAGCTGTTCCTGAGGTGTTGAGCTCGCTGAGGGCACTGATTGGTGGCGAGAACCACGATGCTGGCGCAATTACGGATGCCGTTGGCTGGTCATGCATGCGAAGCGTTCCCATCTGACCAACTTGGAAGCGGAAGCTCACGATCGCCAGGCTGATTCCCTCGCCCATAGACTCGAAAGCAGGGCGAGTGGCAGGCGTGTGGACGGTGAAGTCGAACACGCCGAAGAGCTGGCGAATTTCTGCCGTTGCGGAGTTGTAGATCGCGGTTGATGAGGCCGAAGAAGCCACAACATCAACACTCCCTATTCCCACAGACGGTGCCAATTGACGAGGGTTTAACTCGTCAATGCCCATTGATATGGACTTGGGTTTTGGAGAAGGAGGGAGCGCTGGAAGCATCAATCAGCTAGCAAACAAGCACACATGGACGCAAGGTTTACCGAGGTTCAGGCCTCATAGAGGTCCCTACTCCTGCTTGTCTGCTCTTGTAATTAACAAAGGAATCGAAGATTACAGGGGCGCGCAGATGCAATCTGGCGAGAGTTGTGGAAACTAAGGTTTTTGTGTCCTCCTCGCCGCCCCCTCCTGGCCTTTATATAGATAGGCCAGGTCTCGGGTAGCAGGTCGAGTCGGTTACAGATTAGGGTTTTCCCTTCAAACTTTCTATATTTAGACTTCTTCTTGTCTCGCAAGTCATCGAGAGTCCGTGGGCCACTCGAAGGCTTCATTAGGCTGTGGCAACGTTGTGGGCTTCCACTGTATCTGGACCGTATATACCATACTCGAGTACCTATGGGGTATACCCATGTCAAAGACACTACTACACCTGTTAGTTCACCTGAGTCTAGAGAGATCTATGATATTGAAGATGGTTATATTGAGATGACTGATGAATTTATTAAAGAATGTCAAAATACCCATGATAGGAGTGCTGCTAAGAGTCTCCTTGAGAAGCGTACTATAAAACCCAAATTGTCACCTAATGCTAAGTTTGATGCTTCTCCCATAAACATTAAAGATAAAGATTATGATTTCTCTCTTGATCTATCCTACATAGCTATTGTTGAGAAAGAACCTTTTTGTGGGACTAAGAATGAAAGTGTGGTAGCACATGTGACTGAGCTTTCTACCATGAGTGTCCTGTTTTCTGATGATATTAAGATGCACACCTACTTTGTTGCTAAAATTTTCCCTTTTTCACTGAAAGGAGAAGCTAAAACTTGGTTTAATAATTTACCTCCTGGATCTATTGATAGCCATGATTGCTTGATTAGTACTTTCCTGCAGAAATATTTTCCTCCTAGTGCTAGACATGCTATTTTGCAGGAACTTTTTGATTTTAAACAGGGAGAAAAAGAGATATTGCCTGAATCATGGGCAAGGTTTTGTGCTTTGATTCATGCACAGGCTGAATGTCCATTACCTAAGAATGTGCTTCTTGATATATTTTATAATGGACTAACTAAAGAATCTAGGACATACCTGGATAGTTGTGCTGATTGTGTTTTCAGGAATAGGACTCCCAAGGAAGCTGAGGAATTAATGGCTAAAATAAGCAAGAATTATGAAGATTGGACTCCTCCTAAACCAGCTATACCTGAAACAATTATACCTGAACCAGCTATTCCTGCGCCTATACCAACATCTAAGAAGAGGGGAGTTATTGAACTAAATGATGAAGTGATGAAGGAAGCTAAGAAATGTCTTAAGGAGAAGGGAATTAAAGCTGCAGATGTCAAGAATTTACCTCCTATAGAAGAATTATGTAAGCCAATTCCCCATTCACCCACTATTGAGGTACACTCTCTTCAACACTTTGATGAAGGTGATATCCCTTACTCTAAACCTCCTAATCAATGCTTAGAAGAATTCGATATTTTTATTATTAAGCAAGATAATTTTAATAAAAGGGAGCAAGATCATCTAATGGAAAACTCTAGAGCTATTGTTGAGTTGAAGGATATTGTGGAAAGAACCTCTAATGATGTTAAAATGCTTGTTAAACATTTTCAAATGGTTCAAACTCAAATAGATCAACTTATTAAAGTACAAAAAGACATGCTAGTTAATGCTGCCAAAGAAAAACATGCTTATGAAATTAGAACTAGAAGTGGTGCTGCTACCCAGGATCCTCTATATCCTGAGGGGCATCCTAAAAGAATCGAGCAGGATTCGCAACAAGCTGAAAATTGTGGTACTACTCGTAAGAAAAGGAAAAAGAAACATAAAACTATTGTAGAACCCTCTGAACCTACTAAGGATCCTAATAGTATATCTGTCTCTGATGTTGAAACTGAAAGTGGTAATGAAGAAAATGATGTTCCTGATAAAGAAAAAGTTGAAGAAGAACCTGAAAAGCACACTAAGAATACTAAATACTCTAAAGAAGATTTTGTTGCTAAGAAACATGGTAGTGAAAGAGAGCCTTGGGTTCAAAAACCTATGCCTTTCCCTGATAAGAAACACAAGTCAAAGGAAGATGAACACTATAATAAGTTTTGTGAGTGGATGAAACCTTTATTCTTGCAAATTCCTTTGACTAATGCTATTAAATTTCCTCCCTATTCAAAGTATATGAAGGATATTGTCTCGAATAAAAGGAATATCCCTAATGAAGAAATTTCTACTTTGCTTGCTAATTATTCCTTTAATGTTAAGGTTCCAAAGAAACTTGGAGACCCAGGGATTCCAACTATTCCTTGCTCTATTAAAATAGTTATGTTACAAACTGCTTTGTGTGATTTAGGAGCAGGAGTTAGTGTTATGCCTTTTTCTCTCTATAAGAGACTTCAACTAGAAAAACTAATACCAACTGATATATCTTTGCAAATGGCTGATAAATCTACCACTATTCCTATTGGTATATGTGAGGATGTACCTATTCAAGTGGCTCATAATTGCTTGATATTAATTTATTTTGTTGTGCTTGAAATGCCTGAAGATGATAATATGTCTAGTATAGAAGATGAATGAGCATCAACTCAACCAACATGAACTGAGGGTGCCTGAGGTTATGAAGGTTCACCGAGAGGAGAAGGTTTTTCCTTCCATCTATCCATGCCTCGAATTCATGAGGGCTGCAGGAATTTCCCAGGACTTCCATACTTTGGTTGCTAATGCAGGATTGGAGCACTTTGTGGAGGATGAACCTTGTCAATTTGTGAAACTAACTATGTCTGTAGTGTAGGACTTTCGATTTAGTCACTCTTTACCTAACCCCATGGTCCACTACAAAATTTATAATATAGTTGTCGACCTTCCTCTGATGACTTTTGTGCAGCTATTAAGGTACCTCAGTGGGGATCGTGTGGGAGGATTAAAGAGCGGCCTGCACCACTCATGGACCTATATGCGGAGATTTGCCAAGGGAGCAGCTTCTCAAAGGAGAGTGGGAAAATCCGTAGCATTCATCTCCCATCTATTCTCTACTTTGCTTACTTTATTGCCAAGTGTGTGCTCGCTAGGAAAACTGCTAATAAGCTATCCTCATATGATCTAGCATTCATCTCAGCTGCTTTAAAACGAGATAGAACTTACAACCTGGGTGGCCTCCTTTTATAGGCTCGACGGTGAAGCAGTGCGATATGGGCGTGACTCGTCGGAGACGATGGTACAGGCAGCTATGGTCGGGGTTGAGCTAGGCGGATGGTGCGCGGTCTGCTGGCGGTCATCTGCGGTGTAATGGCGTGGCTAGGAGCAGTGGAAAATGGTCGGGCGCGTCTGCGCTCTGGGCGGAGACTATGAGTGTTCGATGTGGCGCACGGTGGCTGCTGGTCACGCGGCGGGAAATTGGCATGTCCGGGAGGTTGCTTGAGTCATGGCGGAGCGGTGAGCGCGGGCTGCGGTCGAGGGGCGGCGTGTGCCGACAAGAGCGCGGGCTGCGGTCGAGGGGCGGCGTGTGCTGCCTTGTCGGGCGCGGCGCACTGGCGCGTGCTCGGCATGGCACAGAGGCGGTGGGCGCGGCATGCTGGGGAGTGGTCCATGGCGTGGCTGAGCTCGGGGAAGGGACAGAGAGGGGTGGTAGGGTGCGGCGATCCTTCTAGGCACGGCGAGAGAGAGAGGGGCGGTCTGCTGCGACTAGGGCATGGATGACCGGCGGCGACCACCTTTGGGCGGCGCGGCACCGCTGCTAGCGGTGAAGGGGGTGTTGTCTGGGCTGGGCTAGATGCTAGGGAGACAAGGGAGTGGAATGGGGCAATTGGGTGGACAAAGCATTGATCAAGAACAGTGTTAGTTAGGCCAGATTATTTTTGCCTGCCAAGTGTTCGACAAAATGGCCGCAAGAAATTTAATTTTGAATTTTGAAAAGATTTTTGGTGTGTGACTTGATCTCATGCTTGGTAGTTTGTCGTTGCTTGGGATTGTTAAGTGGAGTTCATTTGAGTGGTTTTTGAAAAAGGGGGATTTATGCATATGAAGTGGATTCAAATTTCAAATGCCACTTGAAATTAGTGGCTAAGGGTTTTTGTAAAATTGTAAAGTGGGCCTTGGTAGTCTTTACTTGTACTAGCAAGAGGTGAAAAGAGTTAGAATTATTTCTGTTAAGAATTGATTTCTAGGAACACCTAAAGTGGTCTAGTAGATTAAAATGGCACACATGACCATTTGCATTTATTAATCTTATTTGATTTCTTTTTCTTTGGATTTTATTTGGGAATAATCTAGATGATGTGGCATTCACCTTTGAATCCTTTCACAACCATTAGAACAATCAAACATGGTATTTTCAAACAATTCTATATTAATACAAACACACATGCATTTATAATTATTTTTTAATAATAAAAGTTTTTGTTAACCCTAAATTTGGTGATTTGGATCTTGACAACCTTGATTAAAGATTTGGGATGTTACACCTCCGCTGTGTGTAGGATCGATTGATTTCACTCATGCGCTATTGCGGCTCTACATGGGCAGATGGAGGCAACCTTGGTGCTCGCGTACATGAATTTGAGAAGTTCCAATGAAGCCAGCATATGGGTTGCTCGTGTGAATATGTTTTATTTATTTTAATTTATTTGGCTGTGGTTGCTTTAGTTCGACGCACATATCGAGAGAGAAACGTGTTTGTCGCTCCATGTTTTACTGCATCTGGTAAACAGTTACCTGGAAAAGCTCGACAAGGCGAAACTAGTTTTACAGAGCTAAAGTTTAGCACGTTGGAGATGCTCTTAGAGCACACGCTATATCGTGGCGCGCTAAAACTAGTTTGCAGCGCGTGTCATTGTCGTTTAGCGTGCGACGCAAGTTTATCCTTTGGAAGCGCTAAAAGAGCAGCGCGCCAAAAATTACAAACATCGCCCCCCAGCAGGCGCGCTAAAATGCAGCGCATGGACGCCGGCGCAAACAAGTCTCACAACCAACAATAGGATGAACAAGATCAAACAAACCCAGATAATTCAACAATAAATTGTCTAGTTATTATTACAACACAAACAAATAATAGAACAAATACAACAATTGTTTTCACCAACATATAGAACAAGGTTTTTATCACCAATATAACAAATTGTTTTTCATCAAATCAACAAACATTCAAATAAAATAGATAAAACTGTTTGCCATTCCATTTTCACCACTTCTCTATTAGATCTTTTTGAGCTCATCGTGCATTTTATTGGACCGAACGGCATGATATGACGCAATGAAACACGTCACCCTATGTTCTCTCCTATGCACTTGCACTGGAATCCCATCAAGTCAAAAAAGGAGTAGTCCATATCTTTGCCATGGTCGTCTTTTATGATCATGTTATGCATGATGACACAAGCGGTCATGATGTACCAAAGGCAATCTTGGTCCCAAAACCTAGCCGGTCCTCTCACAATAGCAAATTGGGCTTGCAAAATCTCAAATGCTATCTCCACATCTTTTCTAGCCACCGCTTGTGTATTGTGAAATTCGGTTTGCTTCTTACCTTTGGGTTTGACGACCGGCTTCACAAATGTTTACCACCTTGGGTAGATGTCGTCGGCAAGATAGTAACCATAGTTGTACTTGTGTCCATTTGCTTCAAACTCTACTTGTGGCCCTTCACGCAATGCAATCATGTTTATAAGTGGTGACCATTGAAGAACATTGATGTCATTGCATGATCCGAGCATTCTAAAGAATGCATGCCAAATCCAAGTCTCATAATCTGCCATGGTTTCAAAGATGATAGTAAAATCCTTCTTGTGCCCTTTGAATTGTCCATGCCAAGCCACATGACAATTCTGCCAACTTTAGTGTATACAATCAATAGAGCCAAGCATTCCTGAAAAAACTCGAGCCTTGTTATCCTCCAACAGCCTAGCCGTGTCTGCAACATTGGGGGCTCTAAGGTAGGTGGGGCCAAACACCCGCACAATTGCAACAGTGAAGCGCTTGCCACACTCAATGGCTTGGCTCTCACCAATAGCCAAATGGTCATCAACTAGATCTGTCGGTATACCGTATGCCACCATGCGCAAGGCGGTGGTCACCTTTTGGTAGGTGTTATGCCCAAGTTCTTCGGCGGCATTCCTCCTTTTCTCAAAAAAATGGTCATACTTCTTCACCTCCTCCGCTATGGTCTTGAACAAGTTGATGCTCATCCTAAAACGGCGACGAAAGTAGCTCTTCGAATATATCAGATGTTCAGTAAAATTGAAAGAGTATGAGTTTGGCGGAATATGATGGATATATTATTGAGCCTCATGGTCGAGTATATATAGGCGTACAGGGATCAACTTGGAGTACAAGAAAAGTTAGGCTAGAATCCTAACTATCCTAAACTACCACAATAATCGTGTACGTATCATACTCTAACATCCCCCCGCAGTCGTAGCGGTAGCGTCGTGAACAACCGGAACGTCACGGACGGTCATACTAGATATAAACTGAAGTAGCATCCGGTAGGCTGACATCCCCCCGCAGCCGTAGCGGTAGCATTGTGAACAACCGGAACGTCACGGACGGTCATACTAGATATAAACTGAAATAGCATCCGGTAGGCTGACATCCTCCCGCAGTCGTAGCGGAAACGTCTTGGACGGTGTCACGTCGTGGTAGCTTGAGCTGTAAAGGAAGCTGGTGATGCTCAAGCGAGGTGGTAGCCCTTGTGCCGATGTCGAGGGAGTCGAGAGCGTGAGGCGGTGCCATGGTCGAGGTAGTCATGCGATGGGTCGCCGTGGTCGATGTCGTGGTCAGGGATGCCCGTGTCGAGGTAGCCGCACATGAAGCCACATGCGCATAGTGCGCGAGGAGGATGACGGAGGCGCGTTGAGGCAGTCGTTAAGGGTGTCGATGCCGAAGTCGATGTAGTCCGAGCCGTCGAGGACGAGGTGCGACCATAGTTTTGGCAGAACTAGGCGGACGTCGGGGACAAACGCACACTCCAGTTTTGCCAGAACTGAGTATGCAAAGAAGAACTCGTCGGTGACGCGGTCGAGGCAGTCGTAGAGGGGTCGATGCCGAAGAAGACATTGTCAAAGCCGATAAAGACGAAGCGCCGATCCGAGTTTGCCAGACTCGGGAACGCGTCGGGGATGAAGGCACTCCCGGTGTTGCCAGTACCAGGCGATGACGGCGGTGAGCGACTCAATCCGATCTAAGATCGGTAAATCGAAAAAAAAGTCGATCAAGAGATCGGAGAAAAAGACTTACAGGGCAGCCAATCACGGATCGGCGAACGAACCCTGCATACGGGTTGCGCAGCTCCCGGTGGAGATCATGGAGATCGACCTCTCTGAGGGCAGCGCGGCGGAAGCTAGGGTTTGAGATCGATCTAGGCTGATACCATGAAAGAGTATGAGTTTGGCGGAATATGATGGATATATTAATGAGGCTCATGGGCGAGTATATATAGGCATACATGGATTAACTTGGAGTACAAGATAAGTTAGGCTAGAATCCTAACTATCCTAAACTACCACAATAACCGTGTAGGTATCATAATCTAACAGAAATACATCCGCATCAACCTATTCGGCCCTTCAATTCTTTCCCTCCACAACTTGCGTCTAAAAAACCGAGCCACCGCTCTTCGGTTCTCTATTGGCACGCCAAGCTAATAGGACCATATTTTCTTCTTCCTCAATCTTGACCTCTACAAACACGTAATAAAAATTGACTCACTTCATGTACCAATATTGGACAAAATTTACACCGGCGCGACAACATACCTTGCGACTCGATTTCGCCGAGCACTTCGCGTGTGCCATGTAACACCTAAACTCGAGGACATGCACGGCAGTGCGTAGGGAGTGGCTGGCGCGGCGGGAGTGGCGCGCGGCGATGCAACGCAGGGGATAGACTATCACATCACATGTCATCGATGCTGTCTCCGGGCCGATTTTGTTTTTTCTTTGTGGATAGACTATAAAACTACAACTAGTACAATTTGCTTGATTTGGATGATGATGAATCATTTGCTTGGTGGGCCAGGACTGCGAGAGTGACTCTCGCGGACTTCTGATTTATGAACCAGATGATGCAGTAACTCCTGTTTGATTGTAAGAACTACTCGATGCAAGAGATCAGCCATACTAAGCAGGCACACAAGGAAGAAAAAAGAAACTGATCCATGATAGTCCGATGGATCTTCTTGTCAGGTGATTCAGAAATCGTAGTATACAACGAGAACTGATCATGTCGAGCTTCTATAAAGTCTGAACTAAGGTAAGACCAAACATATCAATCGCAACAGCTTTACCTGTCTGCCGACGAATTTATAGATCGATTCGGAACACAGCAGAAATCATGGCAGGATAAAAAACAAGATCGAAGAAACAAGAACACCAGATTGAACCATGAGTGCAAGATCCAGATAAATCGATTCGTCCGGCACAAGCAAGTCAACAACTTAAGATAGATGAGATAGATCTTATCTACATGCCCACGACCCTAACATATTTATTCAAGAACTGACACGAGAAGCTAACGAGACGATCGATCGGGCCGGAAGACGACGTGCGGGCGGGCGGGGGCGAAGGAGGCAGAGCCTAGGACTTCTTGTTGTCGGAGGCGCCTGCCCCGGCGTCCTTGTTGCCGATGAGGTCGAGATCCTCGTCGGTGTAGCCGTCGGCGCCCTCCCAGGTGAACTTGCCGCCGCGGCCGCCCTTCTTGGCGTCGCCGCTCATGCCGGTGCAAGACTTGCGCTCCCTGCGCTCCTGCGGCTGCTTGTACGGGTCCCGGTTCTTCTTCCCGCCGTCCATCGCCGGAGCTTTTCCCTCCCCTGCAAAAAGATCTACTAGCGACGAGGAAAGGATGGGAACTGATGTGTCTCTGTTTGTTTCGCTGGTTGCCTGTTCCTGGGTGCAGGCTTTTGGGTGCGTTGGTGGGTTTATTTATGGGAGGAGGCCGGAAGGGAATTGACTTGTCAACCATGCCAATAAACCCTGCAGCACAAGATAAACCACGGTCCTCTTCTCTTCTTCTTTTTTTGGCTGGGATCCTTTCAATATTAAAAACAAAAGGATAACCAGAATCCTTTCTTTCTCAGTATGAAAGGATTCTGTCAAAAAAAAACACAAAAATATGTGTATCTCTCTGTTTTAAAAATTATTTATACACAATTTCCTTGTTTTTCTCTTCCTACGTTTATCCCTATGTGTGTAGTGTGTTCTTCCCTGTTGAACAAGAATGCTAGTGTCTGACCATTCGTGTATTTGTTTAATTGTTACTTGGAGCCTACGTATGCTAAATACAGAAAAGACACGGCATGAGTATCAAGGAGGAAATTGTAATTGGGCCTATAATTGTTGCTAAGCGTAATGTAGAAGTGTGGTATTGAGATTCGCTCATGTATTCGAAGATAGAGTTGAATCACACTTAACACAATCGGAACTTGTGCAATACTACCTCTGTTCTGGATTATTAGTCCGAAGAGTAAGTATAATAACGTCTGGTTAGCAGACTATAAGACTTAAACTAGTATATTTATAAGAATACAACTACATTCTCTAATCGCACCACACAACGCGTGAGGGCCTTATCTCCTCTCCTCCCCTCTGCTACAGTTCGTTCCTCTTCCGCCGCCTGCCCGGGTCGGTCCGCCGGCGCTGCCGGTGGAGAGAAGTTGTGGACTGATGCCGGGGGCCCCCCTGTAAGTAGTAGGTTAGGGTCTGGGTTGTTTGCCCGGTTTTGGCTTCGTGCCGTTGAGGTCGCGATTGGATCTCGGGGCTGGATTCCTCGCTGGTGGATGCTCCTCCTTCTGGCTGTCTTCAAGGCGGTGAGGTGGTGGAGGAGAGCCACCATAGCCTCCAATAAAGCCTGGCGACACCCTGCTCTGCGGATTTTGCCCCCTTTCTCGGCCGGCCTTGGTGGCGAGGGAGGATTGGGGGATGTTGGACGTCAGAGCTGTGGTCTTCGCCTCTTCGCGCCTTCTCTTCCTCTGGGTGGTTGCTCGTCAGCTTTCCCTCCTCCGGCCGGTCGTGGCGGCGTGGGGAGGGGGTTCCTGGCGTGGCAGCGACCGAGGTGTCTTGGGACGGTGCATCCTCGAGTTACTCCGCGACGCAGTGGAGCGGCGTCGGGAGGTCTCTGCTCTTCCCTCTTCTCAGGCTTCAATGGTTGAAGTTCGTGTGGAGTGGCGTGGATTTGGAGGCTCGTTCATAAAGCTCTCGTGGGTTTCTGCTTCAGCGACGATGGTGGCCTTTTTTCATCTCCCTTGGCCGGCCGTGGTGGCGAGGTGGGGAGGACGGATTTGGTCGCTGCCGCCGAAGTTGCAGAGACCGGTTGAAGCTGCATCCTCTTGCTCTTCATCGCAGTGGCCCTATAGCAGCGGTGATGCTGGGTCTCTACCTGTTCTGGCCGAAGGGCGGCCGAGGGTTCCTACCTCCATTGGAGGCCCTATCTCGAAGCTCAGCCCCAGAGCTCGACAACTCGTCAATGGCAAGTGGTTCGTCCCCGCGATTGGCAAGATGGCTGGTGGTTGCGCTTCCGCTCCGGACTGGAAGGCGTCACGGGCAAGAGACCTTGTTGACCTCGTCGATTTCTTCGGCTTGAGGTCGCCGGAGTGCTGTGGCAGAGGTGCTAAGGGACTTGATTGCTTTTGTATCTTTAGTTCTAAGGTGCTTTGTGTAATGTTGAGGTCCCTCTTTTTATTTTCTAGCCTGGCTAGGGTGTTAACGGTGAGGGGCCTCTCCAAACTTGTACCTGCCACATGTTGATTTTGCAGCTTCCTGGGTCTTCTAGACCTTTTTATTGTTCAAAAAAAACTAGTATATTTATGCCTAGGTGGATGAGAGAGAAGACGAGAGAGAAGAGGAGTGGGCTCTTGGTTAAGAGTCAGCTGCAGCGCGTGCTCCTAAACACTATGTGAGACTGTAAAGTGGATCATACATTAATAAAGTACTATGCTTTTATCTCTATCTATTGTGCATATTGGCTCTTAAATTGACTCTATGGCATGGATATGGCTTATAGCCAGCAGCTGGCTCTACTATTGCCCTTGCTCTAAGGGTCAAGTTGCTAATACCAAGACACTCGATAACTATCTCTCATTAATATACATGGCTCTTAGGACTAATAATTCCAAACTGAGGTAGTACGTAGCAACAAATATACTTTGGCTTGAGCTCTGGTATGATACACATTTTCAAAGTTGATATAAAGTATGAATAACTATGCCCTCGCATGTGGCATATCTGACTAGAGAGAGGCGGCGACGGCTTAAACCCATCTAGGGTTTTTTTCCTCCATCGGCGACGATATCGGTCTGTCCCGTCTCTGACGACCTTAGAGCTTTGGAGGCGTGGCGGACCACGGCCCCTCGCCGGCAGGAAGTCTCTGTGTTTTGTTTAGACTATTTTCTCATAATGTTGAGGCGGTGGCTACGTATTTAAGTCAGAATAAAATCCTCTCCGCCTTATCATTGCTCTGGTGGTGCGTCTAGCATCGAAGGACGTCGCGTGGAGTCGTGTGTCCGACGGATTCCTTGGGATCCGATCGTTTTTTGTATTTGTTAGTGTGGTTTGAGGCCAGTATGTTATGATCTACGTTTGTCATCTTCGATGATGGTTGCTGCTCTAGTGCACTGCTACTTTCGGGGCTTAGTACGAAGATTTCTCGTCTGTCTACTACAATAAGCTCTACTATGATAAGATTTGCCTGACTCCGGTGATGGATGGAAGAAGACGGCGTGTCTTCAACTCGTGCTAGTGTTTGTAGTCTTTGTTAGGTGGTCCAGTTATCTATTTGTAATTTTTGTTACTTTTGTGACTCTTTTCTACTGGTGATGATTATTAATAGTTCGATGGAATTTTGCAAAAAATAGTAGATAACTATGCAGACAAAATAACGGGATGATATTTTACCACACGCCTATAAATATGGACTGAATGAACTAACTATTTAAAAATTTCACACCAGCGTTACGATTAATATACTCGTACAAAACCCCATAGCTCCTTATATATAAGGAAGATTTAGTCTAAGGCATTAGAAAATCTGTTCCATGCATGTACTTGCGGCGCGAGGAGAGCAGAGGCCATAGTAAACGGTTTTGTTCCCTTGCCCGTGACACCGCCGGTCTGCTCGGCTCTTGTGGCCTTGGGATTGGAGGCGTGATAGATCACGACCTCTCGCTAGTCGGGAGTGTTCTCGTCCTTTGTTCAGGTTGTTCTTTAGTGTCTTTTTTAGAAAGGTGAGGCGATGACTATACATCCTAAAGTCACCCGCGCGGCGGGCGAGCCCCTCTCCTCCCCGACCGACCTCCCCCTCAAGTATCTCCCGCCCGTCGCCGCCGCCCGGGGCGTCGCCGGGCAAAGATCTGGTGGCGTGGCGGCGGCGGCGACGGCCCTGGCCGTGATCTGGCGTGGCGGCGGCGGCGTTCGTGCCCGCGCTGGTTCGGCGGTGGCATCGTGGATGGCGGCGGCTGGGGGTCCTTGGTCCAGATGGCTGCACGCGGCGGCGGGAATCCGTGCCTACAGGCCGAGATCTATTACGTTCGTCGCCGACGCCGGCGCCTAGGATCCCCGAGCCATGCTCGCGGTGCTAGGGCGCTTGGGGCTACTGCCCCTAGCATGGTGGTGGCGACTTCCTTCTCCGTCGGAGTGGTCGGCCGGGCGATCTTGCCGCTATGCGGCAGATCCTGCTAGTTTTCGGCGGGTAGCGTGAGGGCTGCTGGCTCGGTTTCAATAAAGAGGATGGTCCTCGGATCTCTCTCGCACCAAGACGAAGATCTACTTGATGCATGTCTCCATTGATATGGCCGAAGTGCCTGGTTCCGGAAGGCTCCACCGGCGAACTCTCATGGGCGCGTATGCCTGGAGTTTGCTAGATCGGAAGGAATTTGGTCATGCGCACCTGTGTTTTTGCTGGTTGTTTGGTTTCAGTGGGAGCGTGGCGAAGCTCTGCTACCTGTTACGATCATGCGACATGTCTTTGACGATACACATGGTGAAGTCAGATGCAGAGAATGTCATGAAGGCAGAGACATGTGGGCGAGCTATGGTGGATTGAGTCTTTTTTGGCGATGAGGATCTGGCTTGGTTATCTATGACTCGCAGCAGCGTCTGTTAGAGGGGGTGACATCACAGGAGGAGTTCACAGTCTTACCTTGATGGGTGAAAACCAAAGGTCTGGCCTTTATTGGTTGTGCCTAGCAATGGCCTTGCAGAAGGCATTGCTTTGCAAGCGAGGACTTTCTCCAGGGTGAAACCCTAGATCTTTGATCTGGCGATGACAGGCTTGTGCACTGTTTCCTTCTTGGAGGCGTCGCTTTTAGAGGGGTTGGACTTGTAGTGTTGTTTTGGTGGTGGTAGTGTCGCTGCTGCTAAGGATCGGATTCCTGCAGCGGGACTTTTCATTTTTGTAATTCTTCTTCCTTTTTTTCGGATGTGTGCATCCGTATTGCCATTAGGGTATGCGTTGTTGCAGAGACTGAGTGTAATTGGTATCCGTGTGATATTAATATATGCTCATTAAAAAAAAACCTAAAGTCAGAATAAGGTCCTCCCGTCCTATCATCGCTCTAATGGTGACAATAGCGTCGGAGGAAGCCGTGTGGAGTTGTGCATCCTTCAGATGTCTTGTCTGTTAGTTTCAGGCCTGGCTCTTTCAATCTACAGGTCTCATATTTGGTATGATTATTGTTCTGATGCGCTGGTTCTTTTGACCTTACCACGATGACTTTTTATGTTTATCTATTACAACAAGCTCTACTACGACAAGATTTGTCCGATTTCAGTGATAGAGAGTGAAGACAATGCCACACATTTGATCGTGTGCTAGTGTTTGTAGTCGTCACTAATAGTTCAATAACTTTGTAATTTTTATCACATTCTGGTTTTTTTGTACTACTACAAATAATTACTAACAGGTAATTGGACCTTTTGGTAAAAGAACAACGAGAGTACTTTACCTGAGCAGGACAGGGGGTCACTGGGTCCGGGTGGGAGCAAACCGTGGGCTGCGTGTGCAGTCTCTACAGCGTTTTGCTAGCTGCTGGCAGCGCACGGTCGCACGGGGATTAGGATAAGATCGAAGTGAGTCAGACAGAGGATCACAAGGCATCAACGGATGCGATCACGTGGGAAGAGGACACGGGCGAGCAGGGCCGGATCAAAACTGAAAAGATACGGTTGCAGCCTTGGCACATGCATGCGGGGTCACTCTCATCAATGATGGCTATATCCCAAAATACAGAGAGGAAAGTACTTAGCTCGACGTACACGGTACACCTAATAGTACCGCGGCCACCGCTGGTTTATGGCCCTGTCCATTTTCCCCTATCTTCCTCCTTTTCGTCCTCCCAAGCTCTACAGAAACGTGGACTGAGGCATAGCCGAGTGATAAGGGTGTGTTGACACACCTCTCCTCACCCAGGTTTAAGTCCTTATACTCTGTATTTCTGTTACGTACGCATTAATACATCTTTCAAAAACAACCCGTGGTTCTCTCATGTGAGCATCATAAATTCTATATAAATTGTATTATTGGTCCCTTCAACGATTATGATGGGATATGTCGAATGAGGTATGCCCAGCAAAACGTTTTGATTGGACCAAGAGCCTTGCGAGTGGGCCTGCAGGATGGTGATTGGAACGCGACTAAGGAGCAAGTCTAGCGACTGGAAGCTGGAGGCCCAGAAGCGTAGCTGAAGCCCAGTCGGATTAGGTCAAACCCTCCGAATCCTTGACTGGTTTGGTTGTATATCTGTAAACCCTAGCGAGGTACCCCCTATATAAACCTCCCTAGGGTTCCCTTTGAACTCACGTTTCATCATACACCCCTTCAAGCGACTCGCTGCTTAGCCGCCGAGCTCGCCACCCCTGTAACTCGATCGCCACTAAAACAAACTAGCAGGAGTAGGCCTTTACCCTCCGGGGGGCCGAACCTGGGTAAACTCATGTGTATCCGCCCCCATCTCGCTCCGCGGATGGCAGTCAGCTCTCGCCCCCAATCTTATCAATCGCTACCCCTGGTAGCGACTATCGTGGTCATTCCCACGACAGTGGCGCCCACCGTGGGGCATGACCGGTCTGGCCTGAGTTCTGCGGCGAGACCCTATTCATCAATCGATCGGCCGATCACAACCGGCCGTATGATCGCCAGCGACGGAATCCTTCAGATCCTGCCCAGCAGATACATCCCGGCGTCGTGCCCAATCACGCGCAACGCGGTGATGCTGGTCGACACCATCAACCTGTTCGTCGGCTTCACCGACGCAGTCGACCCGGCGGGACCAGTGATCGGCGGTGGATCGCCACCACGCCGCGATATGCTCTCGGAGGACCATATCCGCTCCATCAGCGGCCAGGACCGATGCCACCGTGATGGCCGAAAATATACCGAGCTCGTTGGGGAACCCCAAGAGGAAGGTATGATGAGCACAGTAGCAAGTTTTCCCTCAGTATGAAACCAAGGTTTAATCGAACCAGTAGGAGCAAGGAAACACCCCAAAGGTGTTGCTAGCTGAGCCTTGGCAGGGCGCACTACTGGTGCTAGTACCAACGTGGAGACCTGCACAACACAACCACAGAACTTTGCCCCCAACTTGCGATGAGGTTGTCAATCTCACCGGTTTTGCTGAAAACAAAGGATTAAACGTATCGAATGGAAGGAAGTAATAGTTTGCAGAAAGTAAACACAAAGCAGTAAATAGTTTGATTGTAGATTGAATGTAAAAGAAAGGTCCGGGATCCATAGTTCACTAGTGGTGGCTCTCCTTAAGATAGATAACATGTTGGGTGAACAAATTACAGCGGGGCAATTGACAAACATCGAGAAAGCATACAAGCATATACTACTCATCTTGACTTCTTTGAGACTTGATTGGGCATTACAACATTAAACATAGACCGCCATCCAACTTCATCTATGACTAATAATCCACCTTCAGGTTATCATCCGAACCCCCTCCAGTATTAAGTTGCAAGCAACAGATAATTGCATTACGAATTGCGTGTAAAGTAAACAATACGATTGTTCTATGAATAAAGGATTGTTGTTTTCTCCCTAGTAGCAACATCACATCTAGTACCTTAGAGATTTCTGTCACTTCCCCAGATTACCAGAGGCATGAACCCACTATCGAGCATAAATACTAACTCTTGGAGTTGCTAGCATCTACTTGGCCAAGATAGCTACTAACAACGGAAAGCATGTGACACATTGTAAATGTATCTATAATTTTTGATGTTCCATGCTTGGTTTTATCCACTTTCTTGTGTTTTGTTCCAACTTTGGAATACTTTTCATATGATTTCTTGGACTAACCTATTAACAAGAGCCACAGTGCTAGCTGCCTGTTTTCTGCTGTTTTTGGTTCCAGGAAAGTCAGAAAATGAATATTCTCGGAATTGGACGGGACAAAAGCCAAAGTGCCTATTTTTCTGGAAGGGATCAAGTGCCAGAATACGAGACGGAGAGGGGCCAGGGGCCGGCAACACCACCTGGCCGCGTGGCTAGGCCTAGCCCGTGCCAGGGGGTGGTGTGGTGGCTCCCGGCACCCCCTCGGCCTCTCCTTCCGCCTATATATTGCTCTCGGGACGAAAACCCTAAGTACCCGATCAAAAATCCACGAAAGAGTCTATAGCCGTCGTCATCTCCATCCCTAGATCAGGAGGGATCTGAAGCTCTTCCCGGCACCCTGCTAGAGAGGGGAATTCACCCTGGAGGCCTTCTTTATCACCATGCAAGCCTCCGGTGTGATGCGTGAGTAGTTCATCCTTGGACTACGGATCCATGTAGTAGCTAGATGGCTGGTTTCTCCTCCTTTGTGCTTTCATGTTTAGATCTTGTGAGCTCCGTTCATGATCAAGATCATCTATTTGTAATCCATACATATTGTGTTTGCGGGGATCCGATGGATATTGAGATGCTATTTCAGATTGATTATTGATTTTATCATGTCTTTGTTATTTGAGATCTTGCATGCTTTCCGTTGTTAGTAGCTATCTTGGCCAAGTAGATGCTAGCAACTCCAAGAGTTAGTATTTATGCTCGATAGTGGGTTCATGCCTCTGGTAATCTGGGGAACTGACAGAAATCTCTAAGGTACTAGATGTGTTGTTGCTACTAGGGAGAAAACAACAATCCTTTGTTCATAGAACAATCATATTGTTTACTTTACACGCAGTTCGTAAAGCAATAATATGTTGCTTGCAACTTAATACTGGAGGGGGTTCGGATGATAACCTGAAGGTGGATTATTAGTCATAGATGCAGTTGGATGGCGGTCTATGTATTATGTTATAATTGCCAATCAAGTCTCAAAGGAGTCAAGATGATTAGTATATGCATGTATTGCTTTCTCGGTGTTTGTCAATTTCCCCGCTGTAATTGTTCACCCAGCATGTTATTTATCTAAGGAGAGCCACCTCTAGTAAACTATGGATCCCGGTCCTTTTTCTTTGCATACAATCTATACACTGTTTCTGCTTTGTGTTTACTTTCTGCAAACTATTAGTTATTTCCATTCGATACGTTTAATCCTTTGTTTTCGGCAAAACACGGTGAGATTGACAACCTCATCGCAAGTTGGGGACAAAGTTCTGTGGTTGTGTTGTGCAGGTCTCCATGTTGCTACTAGCACCGGTAGTGCGCCCTGCCAAAGCTTAGCTAGCAACACCTTTGGGGTGTTTCCTTGCTCCTACTGGTTCGATTATACCTTGGTTTCATAACTAAGGGAAAACTTACTGCTGTGCTCATCATACCTTCCTCTTGGGGTTCCCAACGAGCTCTACGTTGAATGTCGAGCGCATCAGCATGCAAGATCACAAATAACAAAGACATGATAGAATCAATAATCAATCTGAAATAGCATCTCAATATCCATCGAATCCCCGCAAACACAACATGTAGAATTACAAATAGATGATCTGGATCATGAACGGAGCTCACAAGATCTAGACATGATAGCACAAAGGAGGAGAACCAGCCATCTAGGTACTACATGGACCCGTAGTCTAGAGATGAACTACTCACGCATCACACCGGAGGCTTGCATGATGATGAAGAAGGCCTCTAGGGTGAATTCCCCTCTCCGGCAGGTTGCCGAGAAGAGCTTCAGATCCCTCCCGATCTGGGGATGGAGGTGACGGCGGCTACAGACTCTTTCGTGGAATTTTGATCGGGTACTTAGGGTTTTGGTATCAGAGGCAATATATAGGCGGAAGGAGAGGCCGAGGGGGTGCCTGGGGCGGCCAGACCACCCCCTGGCGCGGGCCAGGCCTGGCCGCGCAGCCAGGTGGTGTGGCCAGGCCCCAGCCCCTCTCCATCTCGTATTCTGGCTCCAAGTGTCTCCTAGTAAAATAGTGACTTTGTCTTTTGTCCCGTCCAATTCCGAGAATATTCATTTTCCGACTTCCTGAAACCAAAAACAGCAGAAAACAGGCAACTGACACTGTGGCTCTTGTTAATAGGTTAGTCCAAGAAATCATATGAAAAGTACTCCAAAGTGTGGACAAAACACAAGAAAGTAGATAAAACCAAGCATGGAACATCAAAAATTATAGATACATTTGCAATGTATCACATCGCGTACGACACGGCTCTCCACGACGACGCCGACTCGGCGACCCCTGCCTCGGTCGCCGGATCCATCACCACTGCATCACGGGAGGACTCCATCACGCGGGTCTCCAACCCTGAGGATTTCGAGGACCTCTCCATCCTCGGGATCTTTGACTCCGATTCCAGCTTAGAGTCTCTTGAGGACTTCTGCGCCAGATCCAATCGCTTCAACACGATCTACATGGCGGGCAACATGATTGCCCCGCCAGATCCATTCTCCATGTCGATCCCGCCGACCGCAACAGCGATGGAAGTGGAGGAAGCCCGCCTGCAACTGGAGGAAGCATCATGTAGGGAGCAGGCAGAGCACGAGAAATTCCGCCTCGAGCGTGAAACGGCATAGGAGCTATCGCTCTACCATCAGCGTCGCATCAGGACCCGCCTGCACTCCAATGTCCATGGCCGCTTCCTGAACTTCAACGACGAGGTCGACCCCGCACGCATGGCCGAGCGCGAGTACTACGAGAACGCGCCACCTGGCGGCAGCAACCGGCCACCACCTGGCGCACCGACGACTGGAGTCCCACCGCCACCCATAGGTCGCACGCCCCCGCTGGACGAGCCGCGAATCATCATCTCACTGCAAGCCCGCGACACCAACGTACTCCCGCTATACTCCACTCCAATGGACAATGTCATCACGGCAGACCCTCGACATCCAAGGAGAGGGCGCGCTACAGATCCAGTACGCCAAGTCCCTACTCGCCAGGGCCATCGAGCAGCAAGCCACGGGAGTCGATCCGTGGGGGCGGATGTATTCCCGCTCATCTGCAAGCAGAACGGCCTCAAGCGCCCCCAACCGTTGCCAACACCCTCAACTGCCTACCGCCCGAGCCCCTGCCGCACGAGCCACGGGCCGCCAACCCCACGCTCTCTACCAACGAGCCGCGACCAGCGAACAACACGGTCGCCGCCAATGGCCAGCCCATCGACGCACAAACGCACATTGTCAACAACCAGGCCTGGCGGGCGCGCCAGCCCAATGACTTGAGGCACACCCTCAACAACCGCGGTGACCCCGAGCCAAGGGGCTCGCTAAGCCGAGTCGGCCCCTAGTGCTTCACACCAATGATCCGAGGCGAGAAGTATCCGCCAACTTCAAGGCGCCCAAGGAGATCGAAAAATACGATCCAACGTACGACCCAGCGGTGTGGATGGACACGTACCTTATGGCGATGGGAATCGTCGGCCACACCGACCTGCTCGCTACTCTCTACCTCCCCCTAGTGATGGAGGGAGCGATCAAGCAATGGATCAACACTCTCCTCGCTGACAACATCGACTTTTGGGAGGAGATGCGCGACGCCTTCATCAGGCACTTCGAGGGCTCCTACTCCCGTGCCACCACCATAGAAGACCTGGAGCGCTGCATCCAGGGACAGCGCGAGTCGACCCGCCACTGGATCTAGAGGTGGCAGGAACTGTGGATCAACGCCTCCGGCATCCACCCGGACACGGCGATCCACTGTTTCAAGAATGCGTGCCGATACGAGCCTCTAGTCGCCAAGATCAAGAGGGTCTACCGGACACTCGACAATGTCCCTGACCTCCTCGAAATTGCCAAGCGCTACGCGGAGGAGGACCCCAACCAAGACTCCGACGACGAGTCGGGGGGAAGATGCCGCAACAGCGGCAACGACAACAGGCGACAACGCGACATGCGCTACAACAACACTCGCCTCACCGGCAATCGCTATGGTGATGGACGAGTCGACTTCATCCCCCAGGCTGGCTATGGACAACACGACCCGAAGAACTTCCGTCGTGATGGAGGAAACTACCATGCCAAAAACGCGGCGAGGCCGAAATTCGACCCCGCAGCACTGCTCAACCAGCCCTATGTCTACCATAGCTGGGAGGGGAAGCCCGCCGCCCACACCACCACAGACTGCCATTCTCTGAACGAGATCGAAAAGGCAAGGCGGGCAAGGGACGACCCCAACAACAACCCTCCAAGGGACAATGGAAACACCGGCGGATTCGGAAATGTTGTCGGCTTGCTACACACCTTCACTAGGCTCGGCACCAAACGCGAGAAGAAGGTGCTCGCCCGTGCAGTCACTGTCAATGCGGTGACCCAAGTCGACATCCCCCGCTTCTTCAACTGATCCGAGCAAAGCATCACCTGGAGTCGCCAAGATCATGTGCCCAGGATCGAGTACCGAGGGCGAGTCGCCCTGGTGGTCAGGCCCAAAGTGGCCGACTACTAGCTTCCTAAGACGCTAATGGACGGCGGAATCTCCATCAACATAATGTACTTGGACACATTCAAGAGGCTCCGCCTCCTGGAGTCAGCGATCGAGTCGACACTCACCACCTTCCATGGCATCGTCCCTGGTCAGAAGGCGTACCTGATCGGCAAGGTGACGCTGCCAGTCACCTTTGGCACACCAGTAAACTTCCACACCGAGCGGATCATCTTCGAGCTGCTAAACTTCAGTAGCCCTTACCACTGTGTCCTGGGGCGCTAGGCGTTCTCCAAATTCATGGCGACCCCACACTACGCCTACAACATGATGAAGCTCCCAAGGCCAAGCGACATCATCACCATCCACGGCGACCCTGACATGGCCGTGGAATGTGAAGACAAAGACGCCGAGCTCGCCCGACGCTGTCATCTCCGTAGAGACTAACCACGCGGACGAACTCGTGAAATACGTGAGCAATGTCGACCCCACCATCCTGAAGAAGCCAACCGCCGGAAGCTCCACTTTCGAGGAGACCATGCACACCTGCACCTTCGAGCTTGTCCTAGGCAACTCCAGCCAGATGATCACCATTGGGACGAACATGAGCCCCACATAGGAAAGCGCGCTCATCGGGTTCCTGCGTGAGAATCGTGACATCTTTGCATGGAAACCATCCGACATGCCTAGTGTCCCGAGGGAACTCACTGAGCACAAACTTAACACCAACCCCAAAGTGCGACCGGTGAAGCAGTTGCTACGGCCCTTCAATGAAGAGTGCCACCAAGCAATCGCCGAAGAAGTACATTGCCTACTCGCCGCATGCTTCATTCGGCCCATCAAGTACTCCAAGTGGCTGGCAAACCTAGTCCTGGTTCTGAAAAAGAATAACACCTTGAGAATGTGCATCAACTACACCAACCTCAACAGTGCCTACCCAAAGGAGGAGTTCGTCCTACTGTGCATCGACCAGATCATCGACTCGACCACAGGATCGGAGTCATTGTGATTCCTCGACGCTTACTCTGGTTACAACCAGATCAAAATGGCGGTCGAGGACGAGGAGAAGACGGTGTTCATCACGCCATTCGGCCCCTTCTGCTACACTGCCATGACGTTCGGCCTCAAGAACGCCGGCGTGACCTACCAAAGGTGCATGCAGGAATGTCTCGCAAGCCAAATTTGCCGCAACATCCACGTCTACATCGACGACGTGGTGGTAAAATCCACCCGCTAGAGCGGACCTGCTCGCCGACCTGGCCGAGACCTTCGCGAATCTGCGGAGATACAAGATCAAACTCAATCCAGGGAAGTGCACCTTCGGTGTGCCTACCGGACAACTCCTGGGGTACGTAGTCTCCAAACGAGGCATCAAGGAAAACCCCACCAAGATCGACACCATCACGCGGCTCGGGAAACCCGAGTGCCTACGCGATGTCTAGAATCTCGCCGGGCGAGTCACGGCTCTCAGTCGCTTCATTCCCTGGCTTGGCGAGAAGGCGATGCCTCTCTACCGCCTGATGCGCAAGAACCCCACGTTCGAATGGGACGAAGAAGCAGACAACACACTCAAGGCACTCAAAGAAGTGCTGCTCGCGGCACCGTTGCTGGCCACCCAATCAAGAAAGAGACAATGCTCGTCTACGTCGCGGCTTCTACTCGAGTCATCAGTGCCGTAATGGTCGTCGAGCGGCCAGAAGAGGGCAAGGAGTGCCCCGTACAGCGCCCCCTCTACTACATCAGCGAGGTCCTGACGGACACAAGGCAGCACCACCCGCAGTACCAGAAATTAGTGTACGCGGTATTCAGAGCACAGCGACGACTCCCTCATTATTTCCACGAGCACTCCATCACGGTTGTCTTCTCCGCGCCACTGAAGGACATCATCCGCAATCGCGAGGCGACTGGGCGAGTCGCTAAATGGGCCATCGAAATCGGCATCCACAACATCAAGTATGAGCCACGCAAAGCGGTCGAATCGTAGGCCCTGGCCGATTTCCTCGCTGACTAGGAAGAAGCACAACAGCTAGAGAAGCTACCCTATCTCCATTACTGGTCGCTCCACTTCGACTGATCTAAGAATGTGGATGCTGTCGGGGCTAGGGTCATATTGACCTCCCCCAAAGGCGACAAGCTCTGCTACGTGCTCCACCCCGACTTGAAGCCCTGTACCAATAACATGGCCGAGTACGAGGCCCTCCTCCATGGCATGTGTGTTGCTAAGAATATGAACGTGAACTGCCTATGGTGCTATGGTGACTTCGACATAGTCGCCGGCCAAGTCGCGGGGACCTGCAACGCGGTCTCCCCCACCATCATAGCATATCGCCAAGCGGTGGACCAGTTGGGAGGTCACTTCACCGCCTACTCAGTCTAGTGGATCGACAGGCGCAAGAACGAGGATGCTGACGCTCTCTCCCTCATCAGATCGGCCCGCCAAACGCCACCCACGAGCGTCTTCCTCGACATCATCCACAGGCCTTCAGTCTCCCTGCCCAAGGAGATCGACATCAGGATACCTCTACAACCCGAGCCCACCCTAGTCGCCATGGTCATCGAGCCCAGCGACTGGACCACACCATACGTCGCCTTCCTCGAGCACAAGGTCCTGCCCAACGACGAGACGGAAGCGCGACTGATCGTGCACCGCTGCAAATCCTTCATCATCATCAACGATGAAAGAACATTTCATGATTTCCTAGGTTTTGTGTGTTAGATAACAATACCATGGATTATTCCAATGTGCACTAAGTGTTGCAGGAAGTTTTGAGAGTGTTGGGGGCCAGATTATCCGCCCCCATCATGGGCCGGATAATCCGGCCAGAACACCAAGGCCACGGTTGGCTCTGCGCAAGTCTCTGTCTAGGGGCGGATTTTCCCCCGGAAAATTCCGGCTCTGGGCTGGATTTTCTCATGTTGGGGTGGATAATCCGGCCCTCATGTTGGGGTGGATAATCCGGCCTCAAGGGAATCGCCCAAGTGAGCTCCTGCGCAAGCTTCTGTCTGGGGGCGGAATTTCCCCCGGATATTCCGTGGCTGGGGCGGATTTTTCCCCCAGACGGATAATCCGACCCTTCCCTAGGGTCGGATAATCCGGTCCCTAGGAGAAAGTGTGAAGGGCAAGTCTGTGCGAGCTTCTGTCTGTAGCCGGTTTTTCTGCCGGATAATCCGAGTCTGGGGCAGAGTTTTCCCCAGGCTGAATAATCTGGCCCTCACTTGGGCCGGATAATCCGGCCCCCAAAGGCTCCAACGGCTTGGTTTTGGAAGGGGTATAAATATCCCTTCTTCCCCAACGAACAGAACTCTTGATTCACTTGAAATTGTTCAGACCCTTTGCAAGAGCTCCCATTCTGGATCTCCCACTTCAACCACCCAAAGGCTTCGATCTTTGGGGGAATTTAAGGAGGAGAGAATCATCATCGTCATTGTCATCACGAATCAAGCGCATCAACTCCTCTCCATTCATTTAGAGAAATCCCTGATCTAGTATTCTTGTCAATATCTAGATCTTGTTCTTTATTATTGATAACTTGTTCTTGTGGCAGCTTGTTGTCATTACGGGAGCCTCCAAGTTGGTTGTGGAGTTGTTCCCTGCTAGTTGTGTAAAGGCACCGGTACCCGCCTCGAAGGGTTCCTATAATGGAAAGGTAGATCAGGCCTTTGGTGGCGGGATCCATCGGAAAACAGGGTGAGGCCTATTGTGGCGTGGTGGTCTTAGTACCGCCCACCCCTCCAATGCAGACGTACTTCCCTTAACAAGGAAGGAACTGCGGTAAAACAAATCCTGTGTCTCCGCGTGCTTCACTACGGTTCACCCGTTCCTCTTCCACTCGCTCTTTACTCGCTAGTAGATAGGTTTGCATATAGGGAAATTCCCCCTAATAGTTTATCTAGAGAATTTACCTTTTGTGTTAAGCCTAAAATTGAAAAAGCATTAATATTTGAAGTAGCACCTATTCACCCCCCTCTAGGTGCCCATACGATCCATTTCAATTGGTATCAGAGCCCCGGCTCTTTATTCGGGCTTATCCGCCTAAGGGAAGTATGGGTACCAAGGGAGATCGGGATGATGCTATGGATAAGGTCACAATGGATGGCCTCAAGATGTTGGAAACAACCTTGTTGAAATCCTTTGAGGCCAAGATGGAGGAGATGAATCAAATTATTGCTCGTCTCACATCATCCATAGCCCCATCTCCATCCTCATCTGAGGCCGCCACACCATCATCCAAGGATAAGGCTAACACCGGATCCAAGGATGATGAAGTGGTAGGTGAAAAACATAATGGTTCCACCTCCAAGAAGGGAAGTCGTTAGGAGGAATATTGTGAGGTTCGTCACGTATATTCCCCCGGCCCACCTATCCCGCATCCTCATATAAACAATAGGGGTGATCCACCCAAGCTTACTGCATCCTCTTTTAATCAATGGAAATTCTTAATGAAGTCTCATGTTTGCAGCTCCTCTATTGAACTTTGGAGGATTATTGAAGAGGGTCTTCATATTGGAGATCATACCAACCTGACAAGAAGAGAAGTTGTGGACAGCCAATTGAATGCTACGGCTCTCCACATGATACAGCTAGGTGTGGGCCCCAAGGACATGCCCCACATTGAACATCTCAACACAGCTAAAGAAGCTTGGGATGCCCTCACCGATCTCTTTATTGTGAATGAAAGCATGAGAAGAAATAGGTATGATGCCCTTAGTAATGAAGTTGAAGGATTCTACATGTTGGATGGTGAAAACCATGAAGACATGTATAGAAGACTCAAGGGCATTGCAACAACATTTAGAAAGCATGGAGCCACCCACATTGATGATGCATGGATAAAAATAAAATATGTGAGTGCCTTAATGCCTTTCGAGCCAATGGATTTGAAGAGCTTGCAAGGTAAACACAACTACCATCAAATGACATCCAATGAAGTCATGCAAGAAATGGTGTCATTCAAAGTTGCTGCGAAGAACGCTGAAGATGCCCGTGCTCGTGCCATTGGAATGCAAAGGGGAGTCAATGTTGCTCTAAAGGCTAATGTTGTTGAGCAAGATGAGGACGAAAGAACTTTTGAGGGGGCCTCCATGGACTGCCCCGATGAAGTCAAACATGCTCATGGTGAGTACATGGCGTTTTACGCAAGGAACTTTTGGAAGGATCCTGCCAAGGCCAAGTCGGAACTCGAGCGTAAGAATGGGTCAAGTGGAAGAAGAGAAAGTGGCCCAAAAGTGAGAACATGCTACAATTGTGGAGATAGGATGCACTTCGTAGCCGAGTTTCCATATCAAAATAGAGAAGACAATGGTGGCAGGATCATTCTTAAAGAAAAATCCAAGGCACCTAAGAAGAAGCCATTTATTAAAAAGAATGCCCCCTACAAGAAGCAACCCAAGATCATCTTGGTGGCACAAGAAGAATACTCCTCTGCAAGTGAAGATGAAGAGGATGAAGAGAGCTCTCGTGAGGTGGCTGCTATAGCCACCACATCGACTCCCTCATCTCTCTTTAACTCGCCAAACGAGAACGTCATCAACAACAATGCCACTTGCCTTATGGCAAGAGAGTCTGAGGTATCAAGTTCTAGCTCTTCATTTCCTAAGACTAACATAAATTTGGATATGGATGATCATGCTAGTCTTAAAATGAAAGAAGTTATTGCTTTGGACAACTTTTTCACTAACCTGCAAGGTGAGCACAAACTTCATTTTGATGCTCTTATGTGACAACTTGCTCAAGCCAAAGATCTTCTTGAAGAAAAGGGCAGAATTGAATGAGAAGATGCCTTGGAGATAGCCTCTTTGAAGAATGCCTTGGAAGAAGAAGAGGAAGCTCGAGTATCTTTGGAAGAGAGACTCGAATCCATTGAGGAGTCACATGAAGAAGTTGTAGCTCAGCTCGTCAAAGAACGTGACAATGCTCTTGCCAAGGTAAAGAAACTAAAGAAAAAGAAAAGATTGAATTTAGGGCTGCTCATGCTAGACTCTCGGAGAAGTTTGATAAACTTGACAGTGCTCACAAGGCATTGGAGAGTGATCACTCGACTCTAAATGAGTCTCATGACCAGCTCCAAACTCAATTGAAGATGTATGATGTGCCAAGCATCTCCACTTCATCCTATGGAAAAGAAGGACTTGCAAGAGGTTCTCAACACAAAGGTAAAGAAGTTTTAGACGAGATTCTGAGCAAGCAAAGGACAAACAATGGAAAAGAAGGTCTTGGTTATACTCCCAAGACAAAGAACAAGAAAAACAACAACAAGAAGAAGAGCAAGACTGCTCAACCAAAGACTAGCACCACCACCAATGACAAGTCTAATTATGATGGTTTTGTAGGGGCTAACAATCCTAACTTTGAGTTATATTGCGATCATTATGGTGATGTTTATGCTAGTTATGTAGTCTCTTATGATTGTTATATTCCTTGGTCTATTTGGGTCCCCAAGACCCTTGTCACTAACATGAGAGGACCCATTGAAAAATGGGTACCTAAAACCAAGAAGTAACTTTCTTGCAGGGCTATGCTTCCGGTGGGTCTAAATGGGTACTCGATAGAGGATGCACGAGTCACATGACCGGAAGCAAGGAGATCATCACGGAGATGCGGCCAAATCATGATCATATAACCGTCTCCTATGGTGACAAGTCAAAATCTGAGGTATTGGGTCTCGGCAAAGTCATGGTGGCTCACGATATCTCTCTCCTGGACGTCATGCTTGTTGAGACCCTCGGGTACAATTTACTTTCAGTTCACGCCCTTGGTAATATGGGCTTTGCAGTTTTTATCGATACTGATTTGGTGGTACTCTTGTGGAGCAAGTCTCTAAAAGTCGCTTCCGTGGGATATGTCGAAAACGACCTGTACATGGTGGACTTCTCGGGGAAACCACTACAGGCCTGATGTGTCTTTTCAGAAAGGCTGACGTGGGTTGGTTATGGCATCACCGACTAGACCACGTCAATATGAGAACTTTGCAAAGTCTCCACAAGGGTGGCCACATCCTTGGACTAAAAGAAAATGTCTCCTTTGCCAAAGATCGTGTTTGCAGGGCTTGTGTTGAAGGGAAAATGCATGACTCTCCTCATCGAAGGAAGACTATTATCTCGTATAAAAGGATCTTAGAGCTCCTTCATGTGGACCTCTTCGGACCTCCATCTCATGCAAGCCTCAGTGGGAAGAACTATTGTCTTGTGATCATTGATGATTACTCAAGATACACTTGGGTTTATTTCTTCAAGTTGAAGAGTGAAACTCAACAAACGGTCATCGACTTCGCCAACGAGGTTCAACATCAACACAACGTCCCTATTATAGCTATAAGAAGTGATAACGTCTCTGAGTTCAAGAACTACACCTTAAATGAGTTCCTAAGTGAAGAGGGGATAAGACATCAATATTCCGCTGCGTACACCCCTCAACAAAATGGTGTAGCCGAGAGGAAGAATCGGACTCTAATGGATATGGCAAGGTCAATGCTAGCCGAATTCAAGTCTCCTTATAACTTCTGGGCTGAAGCAATCTCTACCGCTTGTCATTCATCCAACCGGTTATACCTCCATAAAATCTTGGACAAGATTCCATATGAAATACTTACCGGTAACAAGCCAAACATCTCATACTTTCGGGTATTCGGGTGTAAGTGTTTCTTTCTCATCAAGGGAGTTCGTTTATCTAAGTTTGAATCTAAGGCTCTTTAAGGTATTTTTGTTGGTTATGGTGCCGAATCCCACACTTATAGAGTCTACAATAAGCTCTCCGGAACTATTTTAGAATCTTGTAGTGTGGTGTTCGAAGAAAATGATGGCTCCCGTGCGGGGCAAGTTGATGTTTTTATGCAGATGTTGAAATACCCCAAGATGCCATAAGAAGAATGGGCGTTGGATTTTTCCGCCCCATTGAGGAACCCCTTGTGGCGGATCGGGAAGGTCGATGCTCTTCTCATGAAGAGCCCTCATCTACACAAACTCAACATGTTCCAACCACGGGAGTAACTTCTACACCACCTCCATCAATTGCTGAAGGTCAAGATGTTCCAGAAAGCTCCAGGCCAGATTATCCGGTTGACACCGCATTATCTAGCCACCCCGCTCCTGACGACCAAACTGCTCCTGGTATTGAAGAAATCGCTGCAAGCTCCAGGCCAAATTTTTCGGCTGGCCCCGGATTATCCGGCCCCTCGCCAATTCAAGCGAGCCCCAGGCAGCCTAATGAAGCTGCTACAAGTTCTCCCAGGCCGGATTATCCGGCCTCACCATCGGCCGGATTATCCAGCCCTGAATCACCATTTGTCCAGCAGCCTCCTATTATGGTTGTTAACCTTCCTCAAGGACATGCTTCATCACCTCCTACTTCTGTTAATCCGGATTCTAATCAAGGTCGAGCAAATGATTCCAATGAAGATTCAAGTGATGAAACTACTCCACCAAGAAACAACAAGCTTATTGAACTTCGTCGCAAGGCTCGTGCTGATCAGAACCTTGAGCTAAGGGGTCACACTCTCGACAAGGTTGTAGGTGACCTTCGACGAAGGGTTTCTACAAGAAGGGAATTGGCAAGTTTTGTTGAGCATCAAGCTCACATCTCAATGGTGGAACCCAAGAAAGTATTTGAAGCTCTTGAAAATCCAGACTAGGTTGTTGCTATGCATGAAGAATTGAATAATTTCGAGCGCAACAAGGTCTGGAAACTCGTGGAGAAGCCCAAAGATTGCTGCAATGTTATCGGCACTAAATGGATATTTAAAAACAAGCAAGATGAGAATGGCATTGTTGTGAGGAACAAGGCGAGACTTGTGGCACAAGGCTATTCTCAAGTTGAGGGCATTGACTTCGACGAGACCTATGCTCCTGTGGCTCGGCTTGAGTCCATCTGTATCCTTCTTGCTTATGCTGCCCATAACAATTTTAAATTGTAGCAAATGGACGTCAAGAGTGCTTTTATTAATGGTACTCTACATGAGTTGGTATATGTAAAGCAACCCCCAGGATTTGAGGATCCTAACTTCCCGAACCATGTCTACAAACTTGATAAGGCACTCTATGGCCCTAAACAAGCCCCACGTGCGTGGTATGAGCACCTTAAAGAGCTTTTGCTAGACCGTGGCTTCGAAGTTGGGAAAATCGATCCCACTATTTTTACTAAGAAGGTTAAGGGGGAGCTCTTCGTATGCCAACTATATGTAGACGATATCATCTTTGGTTCTACTAATAAAGCTTTTAATGATGAATTTTCAAAGCTTATGACTGACAGGTTTGAGATGTCTATGATGGGGGAATTACGGTTCTTTCTTGGATTCGAGATCAAGCAACTTAGAGAAGGAGCCTTCATCAATCAAGCTAAGTACATCGAAGACATGCTCAAGAGATTCAAGATGACGGATCTTAATGGTGTCGCCACTCCGATGCAAATAAAATGTCACTTTGAACTTAACCCCCATGGTAAAGATGTGGACCAAAAGGTATACCGGTCCATGATCATCTCTCTTCTTTACCTCTGCGCATCTAGACCCGATATTGTGTTGAGTGTGGGGGTGTGTGCAAGGTATCAAGCAGCTCCTAAAGAAAGTCACTTAGTGGCGGTCAAGAGGATCTTTCGATATTTGGTTCATTCCCCTAATTTTGGTCTATGGTATCCCAAGGGCTCCAATTTCTCTCTATGTGGTTATACTGATTCAGATTGTGCTGGTGATAGAGATGATCGGAAATCCACTTCCGGAGCTTGTCAATTCTTGGGAAGATCTCTAGTGTGTTGGTCATCTAAAAAGCAAAATTGTATCTCTCTCTCCATCGCCGAAGCTGAATATGTTGCTGCTGCTAGTGCTTGCACTCAGTTATTGTGGATGAGGCAAACTTTAAAGGAATATGGTGTCAATTGTGACAAGTGCCTCTTTTATGTGATAATGAAAGTGCAATCAAAATTGCGTACAATACGATACATCACACAAGGACAAAGCATATTGAGATTCGGAATCATTTTATTCGAGACCATGTTGCTCGAGGCGATATTGATCTATCTTTTGTGAGCACTAAGAACCAACTTACTGATATTTTCACGAAGCCACTTGATGAAGCAAGGTTCTGCTACTTGAGGAATGAGCTAAATATCATTGATTCCAGGAGCTTGTCTTGATTGCCCATGCACTCACTCGTATATCTCAGACTTATTTTGTCTAGATGTGGGCATGGATATAGGGGGAGTGTGTTCCTAATTAATTGGGCTAACCCTCCCCCCATAATTCCAAAAGCAAGATAAATCATTTCTCTTAATATCATTTTGTGATATGTGAGCTTATTGATGAGTATTGGCCGTGAACCCAAGATATATCTCCGCGGTGTCATACCATACACTCCAACAAGGTGGCTTTGGCCACCGTCCCCTCCCATGAGGAGAATTGGATTTTTGTGGATCTTTTGGGTTGTTTTCGCTCATCTCATGTTCTTATGGGAATCACACTCAATTTTGGCTTTTAGTTGATTTGGTTCTTGCAATTTTGAGTATGTAGTACCATCTCAGTTTGGCTCTCTCAATCCTAAGCCTTTCCCTACCCCTAAAACATCTATTCTTGCACACAAGTCCCTTGTACACCTTGTGAGGGTGTTGTTTGGGGACGCGCGGGCCTAAATCTGTGTTCAATAGAAATTCAGATTTGTGGCCGGATAATCCAGCCCAAGTATAGGCCAGATAATCCGGCCCTGACGGATCTTGTCTTTAAGGGCGGGGATCGGGGGGAAGGGCTCATAACGAGCAGCGCTTCTCCCCCAACCCTCTCCTCCTCAGTCGCTGCCTGTCGTTCCCCACCCTCCCCGGAGCCTCTCCGGCCACCGTATTTTCCGGGCCTCCCCGGATCTTCTTCTTTGCGCCTCCGGGTAGCTTCTCCTCCGTGTTCTTCCTCCAATGAGTGAGGGTAACTCCCTCTCTCCCCATCTTTGGCTAGATGCGTTATTTGTTGGGTGGGACGTTGTTTAGAAGGATGTTGTTTTGTGTAGAAATCGTAGTCTTGCAGTTTCTAGGCCCGATCTACTTTTTGCATTCAATCTAGGTGAAGTCGAAAATTTCTGCCAGGGCCGGATTATCCGCCCCTGGCCAGGCCGGATAATCTGGCCTGTCAGAATCAAATATGGTTCAGTTTCACCATGTTGTGTGCATTGAGTAGATTTGTCTTATGAACTTTTTGACTACTTTTTCCATGCTCTCTCCTGGACTTGTGTCTATGCTTATCCCCATGCTATCGCCCTTGTTCTCTTCACAGGTGGTTCCAGTGCTCCCAAGACTTACAAGCGTCGTTCTCATATTATCTATTTCGGGGTAGACAGTGAGGGTAAGACTGTGGACAAAGTTGAGCTGAGGAGAAGAGAAAAAGAGGCGGAACGCATGGCGGAACAAGAGAAGCGGGAGAGATCTAGGAGGGGTGTGTCCAAGAGGAAGGGCAAAGAGCCCAAGATCAACTACAAGGCCTTGGATCCAGTCACGTATTCCTCTATCCGTCACCATGATCTGTTTGCTGAGTTGCCACGTGATTCTGAGCTAGGGGATTCTCGTTTTTGATGTGCTGAATAGAAAGGGATATATGAAGATGTGTATGCCAGGATGAACATTAGGCCTATGCACCCACTGATTCTTGCTGAGGCTTTGGAGAAGCCCCACCTTGTTGATGCCATGTATGTGGCTGAGCGGATGGGGCTGCACCATCTCATGGCTCTCTAGTGCTCGTATGATTCTGAGGTGGTGAAAAGAAGTTCTTTTCCACTTTGGTTATTTGTGGATATGAGCATCATACTATGAAGTGGATGACTCATGACAGGCCTATGGCTACTGATTTTCGTGTGTTTGCTGAGGTACTTGGATGCTCTTTCCGCAGCAGGGATAGGGCCAGTGGCCACCGCAACATCACTCAGCTGAAGCCCAACAAAGATGCAGTTCTCTCTCCTTTCACGATGGACAATGGCATTGTGGGCACCCTTGCTGGTCTTGCTCGTATCTATGCTGCCTTGGTGGGCCTCTTCCGTGACTCCATCACTCCGAGTGGAGGCAACAATGATAGCATCCGTGGTCACCTTGTCTAGCTCCTAGCCTTCTCTCATGAGGTTGCCTTGTGCGAGGATGAGTCCGTGCAGTACAAGATGGATGTGATGGACTTCATCTACCATGAACTGACTGATGCTATGTTCAACCGGTTGTCCATTCCTTATGCTCCCTACATTATGATGCTCATCAGGCACCTGCTTCCCTCTGAAGGTTTCAACATTGATGTTGTGCATAAGGCAAAGAAGATCTACAACAAGGTTCGGAAGACCTCTCACCCCTCTTCTGCTCCTGAGGCTCTCATGAGGGATGCTCGGAGGCCTCCAGTGCCTCCTGTTGCTCGTGAGATCAAGCAACTGAACTGGTTTCAGCATCACATTCTTTGCATGAGCGTGGATACTCTCAAGGGCCAGTATGCGGCTTACAAGCAGCGCCATGAGTTGGCCCACTCTCAGCAGCTCATCCTTCACCATGTGTCTGGTGCTTCTGGTGATCCCCGGCTCCTACTCCTCCCACACCATATGCCCGGTGGAACTCTTCTTCCAGTCTGAACTATGGAGAGCTGGAGCGTCACTTGTTCCCCTCTGCGGCCTCTGCTAATGATGAGGACGATGACACCGAGGAGCTTTAGGATGAGGACAATGATGGTAACAAGGACGAAGACGAGGATGAGGACTATGAGTGATACCTTGGGGCGTTAGCATCGCTATTTTTCCTTTTTGGCATCTCGATGCCAAAGGGGGAGAAGTAGTTCTATTCGGTCTTCGAGGATTTGCATGGGTCGGGCACAAGCATTTGCAATTTTTCATTCATCGTTTTCTTGCTTGTGTCCATTTAGTGTTGAACTTTATTTGTGATTTGTGGTGTGTTGAGACTGTGTCGGTGGACGTCTGGATTTATCTCATGGATTATGCCTATGGATTCATTTACTCATATCCTATTATGCTGGGAATCTATCTCAAGGAAGGCGCTTATATTGGTTATTACGTGATAATTGTGGCTATTTCAAGGACGCCTCTCTCATTATCTCGGTGGTATGATTATGTTGTTTATATTTCAATGGAATAGACTTACACCTATTTGTGTGCATTTGTATTCAAATGCAAATTTCTAATATGCACGCATTGAGGGGGAGTCTCTTCCATGTTTTGTTGGTGGTCTTTTGATCCTTCTTGCAAATCCTAGTATTATCATCTAACACAAAAAAGGGGGAGATTGAAAGAACATTTCATGATTTCCCAGGTTTTGTGTGTTAGATAACAATACCATGGATTATTCTAATGTGCACTAAGTATTGCAGGAAGTTTTGAGAGTGTTGGGGCCGGATTATCTGCCCCCATCATGGGCCGGATAATCCGGCCAGAACACCAAGGCCACGGCTGGCTCTGCGCAAGTCTCTGTCTAGGGGCGGATTTCCCCCCGGAAAATTCCGGCTCTGGGGCGGATTTTCTCCCTGGACCGAATAATCCGGCCCTCATGTTGGGGCAGATAATCCGGCCTCAAGGGAATCGCCCAAGTGAGCTCCTGCGCAAGCTTCTGTCTGGGGTCGGAATTTCCCCCGGATATTCCGTGGCTGGGGCGGATTTTTCTCCCAGTCGGATAATCCGGCCCTCCCCTAGGGCCGGATAATCCGGTCCCCAGGAGAAAGTGTGAAGGGCAAGTTTGTGTGAGCTTCTGTCCGTAGCCGGTTTTTCTATCGGATAATCCGAGTCTGGGGCGGAGTTTTTCCCAGGCCGGATAATCCGGCCCCCAAAGGCTCCAATGGCTTAGTTTTGGAACGGGTATAAATATCCCTTCTTCCCCAACGAGCAGAACTCTTGATTCACTCGAAATTGTTCAGACCCTTTGCAAGAGCTCCCATTTCGTATCTCCCACTTCAACCACCCAAAGGCTTCTATCTTTGGGGGAATTGAAGGATGAGAGAATCGTCATCGTCATCACGAATCAGCGCATCAACTCCTCTCCATTCATTTGGAGAAATCCCTGATCTAGTATTCTTGTCAATATCTAGATCTTGTTCTTTATTATTGATAACTTGTTCTTGTGGCAGCTTGTTGTCATTACAGGATCCTCCAAGTTGGTTGTGGAGTTGTGCTCCGCTAGTTGTGTAAAGGCACCGGTACCCGCCTCGAAGAATTCCTATAGTGGAGAGGTGGATCAGGCCTTTGGTGGCGGGATCCATCGGAGAACAGGGTGAGGCCTATTGTGGCGTGGTGGTCTTAGTACCGCCCACCCCTCCAACACAGACGTACTTCCCTTAACAAGGAAGGAACTGCGGTAAAACAAATCATGTGTCTCCGCTTGCTTCACTACGGTTCACCCGTTCCTCTTCCACTCGCTCTTTACTCGCTAGTAGATAGGTTTGCATATAGGGAAATTCCCCCTAATAGTTTATCTAGAGAATTTACCTTTTATGTTAAGCCTAAAATTGAAAAAACATTAAAATTTGAAGTAGCACCTATTCACCCCCCCTCTAGGTGCCCATACGATCCATTTCAAATGACGAGCTCCACAATTGCAGTGTGACTGGCATATTCCAGCACTGCGTATAGCCATAAGAAGGATGCAAGATCCTCCAAGATTTCCACACCGGCGACTGCGGCCATCATGCCGGCGCCAGATCGCTAGTTGCCAAGGCCATGCGACATGGCTTCTACTGGCTCACCGCTCACGCCGACGCCATCGACATCGTCCAACGGTGCATCGGGTGCCAGAAGTACGCCAACCAGACGCACGTCCCTGGTTCAGCACTCAAGACCATCCCCATCACCTAGCCATTCTCCCTATGGGGCATGGACATGGTTGGCCCATTCTAGAAGGCCCCATCTGGCTTCACCCACCTCCTGGTCACAGTCGACAAGTTCACCAAGTGGATCGAAGCCAAGCCGATCAAGAAGTGCAACGGCAAGACTGCCACCAAGTTCCTCTGCGAGCTCATCTACCGGTACGGCTACCCGCACAGCATCATAACGGATATTGACACCAACTTTGCCAAAGGTGCCATGGTGGAGTTCTGTGAAGAGCACAACATATGGCTTGATCTCGCCTCAGTCGCCCACCCAAAATCGAACGGCCAAGCAGAGCGCGCTAACCAAAGCATCCTTCACGGGCTTAAGCCGTGACTTCAGGTGCCCCTCGAGTGAACCCCCGGATGTTGGGTCAAAGTGCTCCCTTCCATGATATGGGGCATCCACACCTCTATCAACCGTTCCACGGGGTTCACACCGTTCTTCATGGTGTACGGTGCTAAAGCCATCATGCCAACCAACCTGGAACACGACTCACCTCGGGTCGTCAACTATGCGGAGGCAGATAACAAGGTCGCCCGCCAAGACTAGGTCAACCAGCTCGACGAGGCACATGACCTAGCTCGCTCCCGCACCGCCAACTAACAGTAGGGACTCCACCACTACCACAGCCGCCGAGTCCGGACCCGCACCTTCCAGGAAGGCGACCTGGTCCTATGACTGGTCCAGGACAAGAAGGGCATGCACAAGCTTTTCCCCTGGGAGGGGCCATTCGCCATCGGGCGAGTCCTCGGCAACGACGCCTACTACTTGATCGATGTAAGAGGCGATGGCCAACTCAAAGTTGGGAGGCATGCAATGTAAATATCCTCCGAAAGTTCTATACATAGAACCAAAACTTGTACCCAGCTGCTATATAGTAAAAATTCGGATCGCACAAATTGTGCCTACTCGCCATATTCTTGTGCCAATCACACTCGTACACTTAGCAATACGCTACCCACGGAAGTCAACCCTTGGTCGAGCGACCGTCAAGGCTAAGTAGTGCGACCCAAGGGCACCGAAGATATTCGGGCCTGGTGCCATCCACGAACACGCCACCCCAAAGCCACCATCAAAGTCGCCTCGCTCGACTGGCCCGCCGGGCCAAGACAACCGATAAACGCTTGTCACAGCGACCCATCCTCCCCATCCTCGTGCAAAGCGACTCGAACAGTTAAGTACCATGCACAGGGACTTACCTACAATAAACCACCACACAGCTCAGAAACACACCAAGTAAGAGAGCTTACCTTGGACTCGCCATGCGACTAACTTCCCGAGCCAGGGGGAGAGACATGTTACAAACAACGCACCAGGTCCTCACCTACCTTGGGCATGCGACTAGAACGGCTAAAGTACCATGCTCGGCAACTCGCCTAAACCGACCCTGCTCATGTCCGGGAAAACAGCTAAGTACAGAGCTCCCTTGGAGTCGCCAGGTGACTGGCCCCATGGGCCACGACAAATCGATTCCAACCAAAATAATAATTCAATATAAACAAACTTACATACAAATGACGTAAACCCCAATAAAGGGCGGACTCGCTCGGGGACTCGCACACCCAAAAATCGACATAGAACAGACATCACCATACATTGCGAAGTCGATTGATTCCTTTTACTCAATATATTGTTTACATTACAATAGCGACCAGTCGCCATAACTTACAAAAGCCCCTCAAGGCAATCACTCATTTTGCAGGAGCTGACGAAGAAGCACCGCCATCACCCTTGACCCGGACGTATGACTCCCAAGGGTTTGCTGGGTATGTCATCAACTGCTTCACTAGCGACGAGCGGAAGGGCTACTCCGATTTCAAGTCACGGTGCTTCGGCTCGGGGTCGCATGGCACCACAATCGTCTCCTGGTACGGCAACAGGTCCCCATCACCAACACCCGCTCTACGAATGGTGCAGCCTTGGCGGTCAGCCTTAGCATCTCCGCGATCTCCACCGATCCAGTCGCCAAGGGATACCCGCTGGTGACGTCATCGAGGTCGAAATTGTCGGGAAAGTGCGTGAGCCCAAGACTGAGCGTCGTGGTAGCTTCTCATCGGAAGGTCGATTGCGCCATCCACTCGACCATGGTAGGCGCCTCCTCAAGGTAGTGCCACACCTCCATCAACCCACCAGGAATCACCTCGGTGGGAGAGATCCCTTGAAGGATGGCCTGAACACAAAGCGTCGAGGCGGTGGCCGCGTTCACCACCGCTGTCATGCATTGCGAGGCGTCAAAGGTTTGCACCACCAGATCATTTTGACCTATCATAGCTGCAACGTTAGAAAATCAACATCATGTTGCCTTAAGCGGACTCACCTTCTCGGGGACTCACCCGCTCGGGGACTCGCTGAATACCAGGAAGAAGGAGTAAAGGAGTAGACACTGACCAAGGAGTTTGTGGCAGCTATCCGTCATGTGCTTCTCCAATACCCCAAGGCTGTCCAGCAACCCAAGGAAGATAGAATTGGAGGCCTTCCGCTCCTCCTCCGCCGCGGCGACTACAGCCTTGGCCCTATCTTCAGAAGAGATCATTGACGCCTTTGAGGCCTCCAGCTCTTTCGTCAACGAGACAATTCGCTCTTCCGCCATGACCAGAGTAGCCTTTGCCACCTCTAGCTCGGCGACTGGAACGTAACCCTCGCGGGCCTTGGTGATCGGAACATAAGAATCAACCAAAAGAAGGAAGACCATATTTCAAACTCCTCTCCACAGCAGTGAGAGCCAAAACTTACAGAAGACATTATAGCTTACCAGCGAAAGCCTGGAGTCGTTGGTTGGCCTCCTCTGTCCCACAGATCATGCTCCAAGCATTCCTTCATAGATAGCCGATCCACAGACTCCCGTTGCAAAACCTGAAGAAAATAATAAGTACACCGGACGCCTAAAAACTCTTAGTGTCTAGCCGCTGAAATTCAGCAACCAGAACCTTGGGGACTGGACGACTAAAAGTTCTAAGTGTCTAGCCGCTGAAATTCAGCGGCTAGACCCTCGGGGACTGGACATACCTGTATACCAACACCAAGCATGCCGTGGAGCTCGACGACATCCATTGGGGCAACCACAAATGAGGTACGCCCGTGACGCTGCCCGACGTTGCCATCAACAACCTCGGGGATCTACGGTGACTATGTTGCAGTCGCCGTGGCAGAATGCCTCGCTGAAAAGCAAGCGAATGACGTGGCCGTCATCACCGGAGCACTGGCCATAGGCATCGGCACCTCTACCGACCCGGCAGGTTTGCTCGGTTTTGAGCTGGTGGCCACTTCACCTTCAGCGGGAGCGGTGGAATCACCCTTCCCCATGTCTTCTTCCATGACAGCGGAGGTGCCCCCTTCCTTCTTCTTCGTGCCAGCGACTGGCGCCTCCACCGGGTTGGCTTTCCTCTTCTTCAAAGGTTCAACCCTTCCCTCGGTGTCAACTGGCGAAATCTTGGCCACTGAGGGATGGCCAATCTTCTTGGCACCGGACCTGCGAAATCACCATGATCAGCAAGCTAATCACACAAGAAAGTATTGAAGTACGAAAATGAGAACATCAAACTTACTTGGCGACTAGAAGAAAGCGCAGTCCCGTACTAATATGGGCAGGCTTCTCCAGCTCCGGGCCCAACTTGCATGAGAGCCCCTTCTCGAAGACACTCGCGGCCCACGACACTGCATGCTTCTTCGATGTCGAGGTTGCGGTCGCAGGAACCTCCGACCTGGGTGACGCAGCCGCCTCCTCCTGTGGTGGCAACTTTGACCCCGTGATTTCAGCGGCCCCTAATTCCGGGGCGGCCGAGACTGTTGGTGCAATCGTGTTAAGTGGCACCACCGATTCCACCACCACGGCCGCAGCTTCTGACCCCGCCATCAGAGCTGGGTCCTCAGGGATCTTGGTTGAAGCGTCGACCACCTCATCACCGGACTCCTCGTCCGACTCAAATGCCACCACCGATCTAGGCGATGACGCCGGCTTCGGTACCAGCTTCTTCGCGAGCGACTTCAACTTCCGTGCAGGCTTCGCAGGCGTGGCCACTCGCCGCGAGCTGTGCTCTTGCGGGATCTCATCGTCATCGTCGCGCTCCTCAAGGCTACGACTCGCCTCGATCTCGCACTATTTCTGCATGCGAGTCTTGCGGGCCACGGGTACTAGCGGGAGTATATCCCTCGCTTCTTCTTCGCTCTCGGAGGACTCCCCTTCGGTCCCCTCTTCAAGCTCCTTGGGAATTTCCTCGTCGAGTGGGGGAAGCCAACCCTCAAGGATCTGGAATAATTGAGAGTGAACAGGGAGAAGTGGTTCAGTTAAGAATTACGACTGAACATTACGAGTCGCGGGTGCAAATTGCACCCACACGAGTCGTCGCTAAAGACAAAGCGACAAGGAAAGGCTTACCGTGGGACCTTCATTCTTCTCGGCCACATACGGAGCAAGCCTAGCCGTCGTGTCGGTAAACTCTGCATTCGTGATTTTCTTCAAGGCAGCCTTGTAGTCTGCGGTGTCCGAGGACTCCTTGCTCATCCTAGAAGGGTCGTTCTTCTCGATGTACTCATACATCCAGTGGGCCGGGTCGCTAGTGGGACGAGGTTCCGCTCGAGCCAGCAGTTGTAGAGGTTGATTGTTTCAAGCCCCTTGTTCTTCAGCTCCTGGATCTGCTCCATCATCTCGGTGACAACCATCTTCTGGTTGTCGGGGAGCTTCGTCGCTATCAGCCGCCAGGGAGTAGACTCCTTCGTGTAGAACCAGCTTTTATTCCACTCGCTCGCGGCTTTATTCGGTAGTAGGAGCTTGAAGAAGTTCGCCTTCGGCTTCAATTGGAAGGTAACACCGCCTGCCACCAAGATAGGGCCGCCAGATCCATCGTGGCCGAGGCAGCCGTGGAACAGCTCCAGCCACAGCGGGAAGTAAGGCCGACATCCCAGGTAGCATTCATAGAAGGCGACAAAGATTGCCAACTGTTCAATGCTATGCGGACCTAGATCCAACGGCTTGATCGTGTAATACGCGCAGAACTGCCGGAAAAAGATTGAGGTGGGGAATCCCAAGCCCCTCTCTAGATGGCTTGGGAAACAGATGAATTCGCCGGTGCGAGGCTTCGGCTTAGTCTCGGTGGGTGCGGAGATCCGCCAGTTCCCCTTGCAGAGAACCCCCGCGTCCTCGAACGACTTGAGTTGGGCAGTAGTACACCTGGACTTCCCCCACAAATCCTTTGAAGGCGCCATCAGGGAGAAGACAAGGTCGCCTGGTCCGGAAATGTGGGATCGAGAAGAGGCAGAGAGACTGGGAGTGCACGGGAGTGAGAAATGAGAAAGAAGATCTGCATGGTTTGTTGCCACTCTCCTTATAAAGATAACGCTACCCGCCAATCTCGGGATAGTCGTTACCCGTGGTAATTACGCTGAAGTTACCTTTGGATAACCCAACGACTAGTTTAACCAAGTTGGTGGTCCAACTTCTTCAACTCGACTCGCTTGCTGGTACACCTTGTCCATTCGACAGGGGCAGTGACTCGAGCATAAACCCACTCACCAATGCTACGACTGAAGACTTTGTGGAGAAATTTCCTCCTTCATCGAGGGAGTTCATCGCCGATTTGATTGGGCGTCTAGATTGGACTCACCTACTCCGACTACCAAATGAAAACCTGCACCGATTGAACACTGGCCTCGGGGACTACTGATGGGGATATGCCTAGCAGGACGTTTCGACTGGACCAAGGGCCTTGCGAGTGGGCCTGCAGAACGACGATTGGAACACGACTAAGAAGCAAGCCTGGCGACTGGAAGCTAGAGGCCTAGAAGCGTAGCTGAAGCCCAGCCGGATTAGGTCAAACCCTCCGAATCCTTGACTAGTTCGGTTGTATATCTATAAATCCTAGCGAGGTACCCCCTATATAAACCTCCCTAGGGTTCCCTTTAAACTCACATTCCATCATACACCCCTTCAAGCGACTCGCTGCTTAGCGGCCGAGCTCGCCACCCGTGTAACTTGCTCGCCACTAATACAATCTAGCAGGAGTAGGTCTTTACCCTCCCGGGGGCCGAACCTGGGTAAACTCATGTGCATCCGCCCCCATCTCGCTCCGCAGATGGTCGCCAGCTCTCGCGCCAATCTTATCAATCGCTACCCCTGGTAGCGACTGTCGTAGTCATTCCCACGACAGACCCTAACCCTCCTCCCGCACCCATGCGGCGGTGCCACGCCGCGCCAGGCGGCCCCTCTTCTCTCCTCCCTCGACCCTCCTCCCGTAACCCCTCCAGCCCGCCGCTATCGCCCAGATCGTCGCGGCATGGCGACAGCGGTGGTTACCTCGGCCGCGTTTCGGCGGGGATTGGCGGCAACATCCGCTCCTGGCTGGTCGATGGTGGTATCATGGCCGGCGGTGTCGTGGCTAGCGGTGGCCGATGGACCTCTGGTAGATGTGTGCAAGCGGCAGCGGGAGTCGGGTCCTGATCTCGGCCCAGATTGGCCTAGGCGGCCCATGATCTGTTGCCTGTTTATCGCCCTATGCTGGCTCCTAGGTTCCCCGGGCTATGTCTGCGACATGAAGAAGCTTGGGGCATCTGTCCCTAGCATGGTGGTGGTGACCTTCTTCTCTGTCGGAGTGGTCAGCCGGGTGGTCTCACCGTCGTGCAGCGGATCCTTCTAGTTGCCGGTGGGTGGCGTGGGGGCTACTGACTCGGTTTCAATAAAGGCGGCAGGCATTGATCCCTCTCAAGCCAAGATGAATATCTGCTTGATGTTTATCTACATTGATCTGGTTCCTGTGTCATGTTCTGGAAGGCTTCGCCGACGTACTCTACAAGTGCGACGAGGCCGAGAGATTGCTGGATCGAATGGTATTCGGTCGTGCGCATCCATGTTTTACTCTGACCGCTTGGTTTTAGAGGGTGCACTTCAAAGCTTTGTTGGCTGTTAAGATCATGGGGCATGTTCTTGTTCCATGGTACTGACGAAGAATGTCATGGAGACCAAGATCTCTGGACTAACAATGGTGGTTCGAGTCTGGGTGGTGATGAGGAATTGGCTTGGTGATTCGTGACTTCGAGCAATGGAATGCAAGTGGGGGTGACTGCACAGGAGAGGTTCACGGTCCTATCTTTCAGGGTGAAAACCCAGGGTCTGGCCTTAATTGGTTGTGCCTAGCAATGGCCTTGTTGAAGGCATTATTTTGAGAATGTGGACTTTCTTCGGGGTGAAAACCTAAGATCTTTGATTGGGTGATGGTGGTGTTTATGCACTGTTCCCTTCTTGGAGGCGTTGTTTTTGGAGAAGCTAGACTTCTGGTGCTGTCTTGGTGGTGGTAGTACTATTGTTTCAATGAATGGGTCACTATAGCAGGACTTTTATTTTTTGTAATTCTTCTTTCTTTTTTGGCTATGTGCATTCGTATGGCCGCTAGGGCAATGCATTGTTGCATAGGTTGGGTGTAATTGGTATCCTCTGATATTAATATATGCTCCTTTCTAAAAAAAAATCAAAAAACATACTCTCGAATTAGACCAAATTTGTCTAAATCCACTATTAAGGTACTAGTCTCACTCTACTTCACGATACATGAATTCAAGGTTTTGTTATAATCTACATACATGTCGGGGGATCACCCTTGGGTAGGGTAGCCGGATAGAATAAAGCCAATATAATGAACAGCCGGCTGATGGGCTCACCCGGACATGGAACCAAAGAAGAAGCCTAGAGAAGGCCAGGATCAAGGCGAACCGACTGACAATTCAACCGGATGCGAAGAGACCGCCAAGATGTTAGTCCGGCTAGACACTCCCAGCCGTACAAAGCAGGCCTAGAAGATGGAGGAGCTAGGGCGACATGCATCATAGTGTTGGCTCACCCTAGCTATCTATCGACGGGACGTAAAGGCAGAGGACGACGACATGGTCGCCGGGAACCACGGAGGCTGCCGACAATGTACCTGTGTTGACCGAGGGCAGTTGCCATAGCCCTTGTCAAACGGGATGGCTTCTAATGTGCCCATGCTAGATGGGGGTGTTTTGCTATAGATGTCCTCAGGGTGGCGAGATCCTATAGATGACTAGCCGGTTGGGTGATACATTGCAAATGTATGTATAAGTTTTGATGTTCCATGATTGGTTTTATCCACTTTATTGTGTTTTGTCCACACTTTGGAGTACTTTTCATATGATTTCTTGGACTAACCTATTAACAAGAGCCACAGTGCCAGCTGCCTGTTTTCTGCTGTTTTTGGTTCCAGGAAAGTCAGAAAATGAATATTGTCGAAATTGGACGGGACAAAAGCCAAAGTGCCTGTAGCCGCTCAAAAATCCACGAAAGAGTTTGTAGCCGCCGTCATCTCCATCCCTAGATTGGGAGGGATCTGAAGCTCTTCCCGGCACCCTGCCGGAGAGGGGAATTCACCCTGGAGGCCTTCTTCATCATCATGCAAGCCTCCGATGTCATGCGTGAGTAGTTCATCTCTGGAATACGGGTCCATGTAGTAGCTAGATGGCTGGTTCTCCTCCTTTGTGCTATCATGTTTAGATCTTGTGAGCTCCGTTCATGATCAAGATCATCTATTTGTAATTCTGCATGTTGTGTTTGTGGGGATCCGATGGATATTGAGATGCTATTTCAGATTGATTATTGATTCTATCATGTCTTTGTTATTTGTGATCTTGCATGCTTTCTGTTGTTAGTAGCTATCTTGGCCAAGTAGATGCTAGCAAATCCAAGAGTTAGTATTTATGCTTGATAGTGGGTTCATGCCTCCGGTAATCTAGGGAAGTGACAGAAATCTCTAAGGTACTAGATGTGCTGTTGCTACTAGGGAGAAAACAACAATCCTTTGTTCATAGAACAATCATATTATTTACTTTACACGCAATTCGTAATGCAATTATCCGTTGCTTGCAACTTAATACTGGAGGGGGTTCGGATGATAACCTGAAGGTGGATTATTAGTCATAGATGCAGTTAGATGGCGGTCTATGTATAATGTTGTAATGCCCAATCGAATCTCAAAGGAGTCAAGATGAGTAATATATGCATGTATTGCTTTCTCGATGTTTGTCAATTGCTCCGCTGTAATTTGTTCACCCAACATGTCATCTATCTTAAGGAGAGCCACCTCTAGTGAACTATGGACCCCGGTCCTTTCTTTTACTATCAATCAACTATTTACTTCTTTGTGTTTACTTTCTGCAAACTATTACTTTCTTCCACTCGATACGTTTAATACTTTGTTTTTAGCAAAATCGGTGAGATTGACAACCTCATCGCAAGTTGGGGACAGAGTTCTGTGGTTGTGTTGTGCAGGTCTCCACGTTGCTGCTGGCACCAGTAGTGCGCCCTGCCAAAGTTCAGCTAGCTACACCTTTGGGGTGTTTCCTTGCGCCTACTGGATTGATAACCTTGGTTTCATAACTTATTGAAAAATTACTGGTATGCTCATCATACCTTCCTCTTGGGGTTCCCCAATGAGCTCGTTAATACACGAGTCAACAAGTACTTTTTCTAGCGCCGTTGCTGGGGAGTCAAGGACATCTTCACAAGGGGGGTCTCTCATAACCAATCCCTTTACTTTGTTGTTTTTGTTTTGCTTAGTTTGCTTTTTTTCTGTTTGCTTGTTTCTTTATCAAAAACACAAAAAAATTAGTTTTACTAGTTTGCTTTCTTTATTAAAAACACAAAAAACATAGTTCCTATCTTAAGTTGCCATTATGTCTAGCATTGCTCCAATCACTATGTCACCTGAGGAAATGATTTTCACTTTTAAACAAGGAATTGAAGAGAGTTTCAAAGAAGCTTGGTCTAGAATCTCTGATCTACATGAAAAAACTGAACCTAAAATGACTCAAAGCTTGTTCCTTAGCAGCTTTTACCTTGGAATTGATCTTTGCTATAGATATGCTTTGGATGCTATAGTAGGAGGAGATTTCCTCCAATGCAATGAAGATGATGCTGTTAATGCCATAAAGAAGTTGGTCTATACTTACAACTTGCCTAACAAATCTGATTCTTCCTTCATAAACATATTTGCTAGATTGAATACTCTTGAGATCAGCACTGCTAGTTTGAAAGATTGCTATAATACACTTAGAGAGCATCATAACTATGTTCCAATAAATTCTGAACTCTCAAAATGGCTTCCCACAGTAAAGATTGCTATAAACAATGAAAAATTTCATGCTCGCTGTGATAGCATGTCTGAATTTTGTCTTATGCCCAAAGATATCTATGAATCTTTGAATCTTTGGGGGCTTTCTGAAGGAGGAGAAGAATTTTTTCTTGCTAATAATGCCACAATATTACCCATTGGAATAGCTGAAGGAGTGTTTACAAAGATTCTAGGGAAAATAGTTTCTGCTGATTATCTTGTTATTGAATGTGTAGGAAAGGACAAATTACACTTGGAAGATCCCTATTGAAACTCCTTGGAGCAATAATAGATGTGGAGAAGGGCACTATGCACCTTGTTTCTCCACCAAACATTCATAAGTTCCCCAAGGTTAAGAATAAAAGTAAGAGAGGTAAGGGCAAGAAACTCGGTTTTAATGCTTCTTCATTTGAGAACACTTGATTCTTTTTCTTGCTTCTTATGCCTAACTTAAAGGCGTTAAAGAAAAGTACTTATTGGGAGATAACCCAAAAGTTTTATATGAGTCTTGAAAGTTATTACTTCAGTAATAACCGCTCCTTATCCGTTTTATTTGCTTTTTGTGCCAAGAGTAACCTCTAATGAGAGAGAAGTAATGATTGGGAAAGTTGCTGTCCCGAAACAGATATTTGTGCTTCACCATAAAAATTCATGTAAAATCTCTGTACGTCCTTTTGAGGCGTGAATTTTTGTGCTTCTGCCCCAGGTTGTTATCTAACAAAACGTTAGTTCAACACTTTTTGATTTGAGCAACAGAATGTCTTCGAAAAAAATTGTCTTTACCTGCTGGTCTGTTTTGACAGATTTCTGCCATTTTTTTGCATTTGCTTCTTGTTGGTTCCTTTTTGAGTTCTTTTGGGGAATTGAGCTTTTTGAGGGAAGTGCTACAGTAGCTAGTGTTTTAATGGAAGTTTTACTGGTGTTGGAACTGAACCTAAAGACCTATTATCTTGAGTGCACTAATGTTGCTAATAAAGATTGTGTGAAGTTTTGTATGAAGGAAAAATTTCAGGTGTATGGAAGGAATGAGTAATGAGATGAAGAATGGACTAAAGCTCAAGCTTGGGGATGCCACGCGTGTCACCCCAAGAAATATCCAAGAAGTACCAGCGTCAAAGCTTGGGGATGCCCAAGGCACCCCCCTCTTCATCAATAAAAATCCCAGGTTTCTTCCAAACGCTTCATTTTTATTGTTTCATGCACAGTTGTGTTGTTCTTGGAGCGTCTTCTTTTTCGTTTTCGTTTTGGTTTTTCGTTTGCTTTGTTTGCTGAATAAATTGGTTGGACCCCCTCTTTCATACATTGGTTTTCAAATAGTTTGTTTTGGATTGGAAAAAGAGTAGGAAAGTTCATGCTCAAGTGGTAAAGAGAGCTTGTTTTTGACTGTGATCTATGCTTTGTCATGCCATGCTTGATATTGTTTTGGATTTCTGCTTAGTATTCTTTGCTGTAGCATGACTTGTTATAAAAAATTGAGATTTCTTAATGTGCCTTGGAAGAACCATGAGTTGTTTTAGCATATTAAAAGCATAGTATTGTGGTTCTCCTTTGATGCTTTATTTGGGTTGACTTGGCGCATGCTCACACCATGTTATGACTATCCCAAGTCACCATAAGCCTTTATGATCCTTTAGTTTTCAACTTGTAGTATCACTTTATGCTTTGATCAATGATTTTTTGTCGCTCTGCATGATTATGGCCATTATTTCTCTCTTAGTTTGTCGCTCCCAGTCTTTTGCTAGCCTCCGCAACCAAGTATGAGTTCCACTCATGCATCCAACTCCTAAAACCAAATTATTCCAAAGAGTCCACCATACCCACCTACTAGAATATGCTATTCCAAGTATATTCATGTTTTTGTCTACCTTCCAAATTAAACTTGTTATGAGAAAACTAGTGATTAAAGCTCTCACGAACTTGATGGCACACTTTACTTTTTTGCATTTAATAAACTTGAACCATTGCGTCCATCTTTGTTGCGTATATGCTTGCGCTTTATAAGTTGAAGTTAGCAGAACCATGTATCATGGGGAACGCTTTCAACATTGCACATGTACTTTGTACCCCGTTGATATCATGTTCTTTTGCTTATGGATCCCGGCGGTGTGAAATAAAAGGGGAACTTGTAAGATCATGGAGTTTGTATTTGTGTTAGAGAAACACCTAGGCCGCTAGCCTAAGCCATGCCTAATCATGGTGGAAACTTGTAGCATAACCATAATGAGCACTCTATGAAGCATCCTCAACAAAAACCTATGCAAATAGCAAATGAAAAGATCGCTGAGATGCTCATTGTCTGCTTGCTTTGTCATTTTGATTATGGGATTGCTCCTGTATCATGTGCAAGGGGTACCCCGTTGGCGGTTCTCTATGATACATATGTACTTACAATGACAAGAGCTTACTTGTGACTAAAGTTGAGTAGCATAAGGTTTGGTCTTCATAAGTAAGGGGCATGAGATTTCGGTTTATAACTTGTCAAGCATATCCTCTTAGTTGTGTCACTTTAACCTTAATCACCTTCAAGATGCTTATGATAGGGGCAATGAGAGCTGAAAGCTGTTAAGTACCATAATTTTTGGAAGCTCTTTATGAGACTTGGATCCCTACTTCCTTCTATGAAGGCTTTACTTTTACTTTTATGTTGAGTCTCCACCTTCTACCTTTATGCACCTACTTTGAGAGCATAGTGGCTATTCTTAGTTCTATGTGCATTGTCCCAAGACTTGTTGATTGATGCATACCTTGATATTGCTTGTTTTAAACTATTTGTATCTAGTCACTCTTATAAACTTTGAAGGTGTCCTATGCATTTATGTTTGCTATTCTATGAGGGACAAGCTGAATGCCACTATGCTATGTTTTCTTTATGTGAAACAAATAAACGTCTTGCAAAGTATTGTTATTCATGTTGCAACATAGTTTCTTTGTCTTATTGCTAGAACTGTGTCTTTCATGTTATGATTGAAGTACTATGATCCTAGCTTTGAATGTTTTACAAATACTTTGATCAAGTTTATGATGGTGCATGTCACCTCAAAAATTATTCTTTCTTTTTATCACGTACCTACTCGAGGAAGAGCAGGAGTTAAGCTTGGGATGTTGATACGTTGCAAATGTATCCATAATTTTTGATGTTCCATGCTTGGTTTTATCTACTTTCTTATGTTTTGTCCACACTTTGGAGTACTTTTCATATGATTTCTTGGACTAACCTATTAACAAGAGCCACAGTGCCAGCTGCCTGTTTTCTGCTGTTTTGGTTCCAAGAAAGTCAGAAAATGAATATTCTCGAAATTGTACGGGAGAAAAGCCAAAGTCCCTGGAGGCCTTCTTCATCACCATGCAAGACTTCGGTGTGATGCGTGAGTAGTTCATCCTTGGACTACGAATCCATGTAGTAGCTAGATGGCTGGTTCTCCTCCTTTGTGCTATCATGTCTAGATCTTGTGAGCTCCGTTCATGATCAAGATCATCTATTTGTAATTCTGCATGTTGTGTTTGCGGGGATCCGATGGATATTGAGAAGCTATTTCAGATTGATTATTGATTCTATCATATCTTTGTTATTTGTGATCTTGCATGCTTTCCGTTGTTAGTAGCTATCTTGGCCAAGTAGATGCTAGCAACTCCAAGAGTTAGTATTTATGCTCGATAGTGGGTTCATGCCTCTGGTAATCTGGGGAAGTGACAGAAATCTCTAAGGTACTAGATGTGTTGTTGCTACTAGGGAAAAAACAACAATCCTTTGTTCATAGAACAATCGTATTGTTTACTTTACACGCAATTCGTAATGCAATTATCCGTTGCTTGCAACTTAATACTGGAGGGGGTTCGGATGATAACCTGAAGATGGATTACTAGTCATAGATGTAGTTGGATGGCGGTCTATGTATAATGTTGTAATGCCCAATCAAATCTCAAAGGAGTCAAGATGAGTAGTATATGCATGTATTGCTTTCTCGATGTTTGTCAATTGCCCCGCTGTAATTTGTTCACCCAACATGTCATCTATCTTAAGGAGAGCCACCTCTAGTGACCCCGGTCCTTTCTTTTACTATCAATCAACTGTTTACTTCTTTGTGTTTACTTTCTACAAACTATTAGTTTCTTCCACTCGAGACGTTTAATCCTTTGTTTTCAGCAAAACCGGTGAGATTGACAACCTCATCGCAAGTTGGGGACAGAGTTCTGTGGTTGTGTTGTGCAGGTCTCCACGTTGCTGCTGGCACCGGTAGTGCGCCCTCCCAAAGTTCAGCTAGCTACACCTTTGGGGTGTTTCCTTGCTCCTACTGGATTGATAACCTTGGTTTCATAACTGAGGTAAAACTTACTGTTGTGCTCATCATACCTTTCTCTTGGGGTTCCCCAACGAGCTTGTTAATACACGAGTCAACACCTCTCCGGGTGAACATGAAGGTACGGCTTGTTCCCACCGAGCCAACTTAGGATAGGAAGAATGGCCAAGGTGGGGACGCTGACTCGTCCAGGCGGTCGAAAAACGACAACCGTTTTTAGGGCAAGCGCCCAGATGATCGGCAAGGTCCTTGGTATCACGCGAGGCAGGGTAACGCCATGGAAGGCGCGCCGGTTGGCAATGAAGGAACGCAGAAACCCAGGTTCACCTTCGAGCAGATGTTCGATGGGCCATGCAAGTACCAAAGTGGACGCTTCAAGCCGTCTACACATACCACCCAGAATTGCAGCTAGACCTGCCAGATCAGAGAGTAAGGTGGTTTTCCTCTAAATACGCTAAATGTAACAGCCTCAGAATCGGACCTATGCAAGTTTTAGCGAAACCCGCCAAACCCGCATAGAAACGATTCAAAGGTGCCCACCAGGCACTTTCGTGCGGGTGGAAAACGAAGTAATATCATTACACAACCGTCCTCGATGGGACCCACAGAACAGATATATATAACAGCGACTTAATGAGTCAAGAATACAGCTATAATATACAAAGATCCAAATCACCTTGAAAATGATAGGGCGTCCGACTACGGACAAGATGCAAATGGGGCTAAGGGCCCTGAAGAATAACCAATGGCGTCCATAACCCTGCCCAGGCCAAGCCGGAAGGGTAACCCTGCTAACGACGTCGATCTCAAAACCTGCTTAAACAAAAGGGGTGCCGACAAAGGGCAAAGGAAAAAGAGAGAGCGGTCAGTACTGAGGCCAGTACACGGCGAGACTAGAATTCGGCGGTCCTCGCCTACATAGGTATGGTGGACTGAAGCGGCAGCGGAAGCATGCACTAGACAACCTATAGAGACTCGATACAGCTAGCGACTATCAGAGAGGGGAAAGAAAGACCTATTCGGAACCAACCTGGTAATAACACCAAACAAACCCATCCTGGTGTTTCCCCCTCGAGACCAAACGAGGAAGTCAACCGAGGAACTCACACAGTTGGCAGTTTTATTTATTCAGTTAACGTTGCGGCAATTACTAGTCAGGTATAGATAGTCATCCTGATAAAAATAAGCAGTGGGCACTTTTAGTTAACCATTCCGTTATAGTTGCAACACTTACTAATCAGATACAAATAGCATGAGATAAACCCAAAACCCAGCAGTTGTTGGTATTTTTATTTAGCCATTCCGTTATAGTTGCCATACTTACTAGTCAGGTACAATGGTCGCAAGCGACAACTCAAACAAGCACTTGTTGGAAGTTTTATTTGGCCATTCCATTATAGTGAAGCTGATTACTAGTCATTATAAAGTCAAATTTATAGCACTACTTTAGTTATAGTTGTCTATGATCGAGATACTGTGCTCCAAGTCGTCCATAACCGCGGACACGGCTTTCAGAAAGTTTTAACCCGGCCGGGGTGCACAAATAGCAACACACACTCGATATGCCTCGGAAAAACCAAATCAAAACCCAACGAGGCAGTCACGACAAAGCAATCACAGGATTCAGAAATATTTCAGGGGGCCACCCCTTTAAGTTTTACCCGCAACGAAGTTAGCTGACTTCGAGACGGACTAAAGGTTTGTGGGGCCGGCTGTAAATGACTGGGAACCCAAAACTGGGCTTGTCGATACCGCGAAAACGGGTCACAATTCCTAAACAGTACAGTGTGCTATCCATCGCACAATTTAAATAAAGCAGTAAAGCATGGCATAAGTACAGGATAGTAAATAAAACCTCAAACTAGTTTGTGGCCCCAAGAAATAAGAATGAATCAAGCTCTGGCTCAGGGGGGTCCCATATACCTCCCGGATGTGGATAGCGCGAATATTCAAGGAACAGGTATCAAGTACTCGGGGTCCTACGGGACACAAGTGGACGGTTAACAACCAAATAACATCTATTATCCACCTGTGCCTCTGCTTACCTACTTCAATTTTAGTTATTAAACAGTAAGTAAAGTTAACGATAAATAAAGCCAAGATCAGCTACAACATCGAACAGGAGGCAATATTCCAACAACTGTGGCACTTGACGACACGCAACAGCACTTGAGCAAGCGACTACGACGCGCAGGTCCAACTATCTACCAAACAACAGGTAATAGGAGGTGTCCAAGGCAATATAGGGCTGCAAGGGATATCACGGGTACGAATACTAGAGCATCGCAACACAGATAGCAATAGATCAACAGGAAGGGAATAAAGTCTATAAATGTAAGATAGGTAGAAAGAGGGAGATGCTCGCCTGAAAACATTGTCGAAGGTTCAACCGAAGATCGGGGCGACACTCGCATCAACTCAACGGCCTTATCCGCGAAGAAGCAAAACACTAGAATAAACACCGGATGCAATATTTAAGATTACGGCAGAAGATCGGGCATGATGCATGTATGATCTATGGCATGGCAAAGGTGCGATGCGATTAGGCAAGATTAAGCGGAACCGGGGTCCCGACGATTAATTAGATGGTTCAAGTTGTTTATCTACCCCGCAAATTAAATGTTGTAATAACAAGGCAAGATATGACAATGGTTCGATGCACAAATTTAAATGAGGCCAATATGAGATTTGATTTGTCCGCATATGGGCCCCATATTTAATTTAGGTGAATCGGCATAAGGCCCCCAAACCACACAAGATGCATGCGAGAATGACAATTTAATATGCAACAAGTATATATCATTTAATAAAATAAGGTCTCGGGTTTGGGTTCACACATTAGGGTTCGGGAGATCTTAGGGTTCCAGAGGGGTTCGGGGTCGGTCTCCGGGTTCAGGGTCCGACGGGATCAGTCTCGGATAACTGAGGTAGATCTTGTCGCATCCGGGGTCTCGGTGTCTGGGGTGAAGTACTCGGCGTCCTCGAGGGAGTACTTGTCGTATCCGTGAAGAAGATCGTGCCGATCCACGGGGTTCGGTCTTCGAAGCCAGGAAGGAGTACTTGGCGTTGCCGAGCGGAAGTCTTGATGGTCCTCGGGTCCGGGAAGGTCTTGGCGCACGGTGTTCGGGTAGGCGAACTTGTCGGTTCCACCTCGGAGACCTTGGGGTTCTAAACCCAGGGTAGGTGGTGAGCTTGCGACAACGCCGGTACTTGTGATCTCCTTCAAGCATCGAAGATCTTGGCAGCATTGTGTTGGACTCCTTATCCACTTGTCGATCTTGTACACTAGGGTGCCTCGAACATCTCGCCAGTTGTAGCTGGGAGGTATCTGGAGGTCAACTTCATCTTTCGGTGCCGAAGCACAACTCGTTCCAGTGGTGCTGTGCGTGGCAGTAGGGTTGACGAGCTCGGCACGGGGCTCGGAGGCGGGCTCGGGGCGTCGCGCGCAGGACGGCGGCGCACGCGGCCGAGAGAGGCGCGGTGGCGGTGAGGGTCGTCGGGCTCGGTGCCGCGGGGAGCTCGCGGCCGGCGGCAGCGGCTGCGGAGGAGGGCAATGCCGGGGAAAGGCGGCGCGGGCCGGCGAGGGGGACGCTGCGGCGGCGGCGAGGCAGAGGGCTCGGGGTCGCCAGCGAGGAGGCGGGGCGAGCGGGCCGGAGGAGGTCGGAATAGAGGGGGCGGGGAGCGAACGGCGAGGAGCCCTGGTGGCGCGTGGTCGCGTGCCGGCGGCGAAAGGGGCCCGCGGCGGCGCGGCCGAAGGAGGAGGAGCAGAGGCGCGTCGGCCGGAGGGAGCTGCGGCGAGGGCGAGGCGGCCGAGGCGGGTGGAGAGGAGGGGAACCGGCGCCGGAGGGAGGAGATGCTCAGGGGCGGCCGGTGGCGAGCGGGAGGAGGGAAGGCCGGCGGTTGGAGGCGGTGGCTCCGCGGAGGAAGGGCGTGTGCGGGGTGGGTTCCAGGAGGAGCGGGGCGAGTGCGGTAGGTGGGGCCGAGCGGAACAGGGGCAGGTGGGGTCGGGGAGCTGGGCGGGTGTGCGGCTTGTGTGTGTGTTGCGTGTGTGGGTGGGATCGGGGTGGTGTGCGAGTGGAGCGGGGGCAGGGGAATCCCGAGGTGGGGTCAGGGTGGGTAGACTAGGACTGGGTAGAAAAGGTTTTAGGACAGGCTGGTTTGTACTGGGGGTGGCCGACTGGGTCGGATCGGCCTGGTACGGCTGCCCCCTAAAAATAAAATAAATAATTTTAATATTTAAAACGGGACTTTTGAAATCCATTGGTAGACGAAACAAAATAATCCGGAGACCCAGGTTCTTAATTTGAAATCAAGACGGGGCGTTTAGAAAACAGAAACAGGTTTTGTGAAAATAGTTTTATGCAAACAAGTGCAGGATGACATGACGATGCTCAAATGCAATGTGGCATGATGACATGAGCATGCGGTCATGATGATGCAATGCACAAAACAACGCGATTTTCTAGTAGTGGTTTTGCGGGATGCCACACTAAAGAAGTTGGAGGAGGAGATGGCTGGGCAACCGAGTTTCCATCCAGCAAGTCGGTGGGATCCCGGAGCGTAGTGTGCCATGATACATTGCAAATGTATCTATAATTTTTGATGTTCCATGCTTGGTTTTATCCACTTTCTTGTGTTTTGTTCCAACTTTGGAGTACTTTTCATATGATTTCTTGGACTAACTTATTAACAAGAGCCACAGTGCCAGCTGCCTGTTTTCTGCTGTTTTTGGTTCCAGGAAAGTCAGAAAATGAATATTCTCGGAATTGGACGGGACAAAAGCCAAAGTGCCTATTTTTCCGGAAGGGATCAAGTGCCAGAATACGAGACGGAGAGGGGCCAGGGGCCGGCCACACCACCTGGCCGCGCGGCCAGGCCTGGCCCTCGCCAGGGGGTGGTCTGGCCGACCCCAGCACCCCTTCGGCCTCTCCTTCCTCCTATAAGTTGCCCTCGGGACGAAAACCCTAGGTACCCGATCAAAAATCCAGGAAAGAGTCTGTAGCCGCCGTCATCTCCATCCCTAGATCGGGAGGGATCTGAAGCTCTTCCCGGCACCCTGCCGGAGAGGGGAATTCACCCTGGAGGCCTTCTTCATCACCATGCAAGCCTCCAGTGTGATGCGTGAGTAGTTCATCCTTGGACTACGGATCCATGTAGTAGCTAGATGGCTGGTTTCTCCTCCTTTGTGCTTTCATGTTTAGATCTTTTGAGCTCCGTTCATGATCACGATCATCTATTTGTAATTCATACATGTTGTGTTTGTGGGGATCCGATGGATATTGAGATGCTATTTCAGATTGATTATTGATTCTATCATGTCTTTGTTATTTGTGATCTTGCATGCTTTCTGTTGTTAGTAGCTATCTTGGCCAAGTAGATGCTAGCAACTCCAAGAGTTAGTATTTATGCTCGATAGTGGGTTCATGCCTCTGGTAATCTGGGGAAGTGACAGAAATCTCTAAGGTACTATATGTGCTGTTGCTACTAGGGAGAAAACAACGATCCTTTGTTCATAGAACAATTGTATTGTTTACCTTACACGCAGTTCGTAAAGCAATAATTTGTTGCTTGCAACTTAATACTGGAGGGGGTTCGGATGATAACCTGAAGGTGGATTATTAGTCATAGATGTAGTTGGATGGTGGTCTATGTATTATGTTGTATTGCCCAATCAAGTCTCACAGGAGTCAAGATGATTAGTATATGCATGTATTGCTTTCTCGGTGTTTGTCAATTGCCCCGCTGTAATTTGTTCACCCAGCATGTTATCTATCTAAGGAGAGCCACCTCTAGTGAACTATGGATCCCGGTCCTTGTCTTTTACATACAATCTATAATCTTTTACTGCTTTGTGTTTACTTTCTGCAAACTTTTACTTCTTTCCATTCGATATGTTTAATCCTTTGTTTTCCGCAAAACACGGTGAGATTGACAACCTTATCACAAGTTGGGGACAAAGTTTTGTGGTTGTGTTGTGTAGGTCTCCACGTTGCTACTAGCACCGGTAGTGCGCCCTGCCAAAGCTCAGCTAGTAACACCTTTGGGGTGTTTCCTTGCTCCTACTGGTTCGATTAAACCTTGGTTTCATAACTGAGGGAAACTTGTTGCTGTGCTCATCATACCTTCCTCTTGGGGTTACCAACGAGCTCTACATCAACCACGAGCCATCAACACTTTTCTGGGCGCCGTGCATTGAGCCATCAAGCGATTTTCTGGCGCTGTTGCCGGGGAGTGAAGGACATCTTCACAAGGGGAGTCCCTCATAACCAATCTCTTTACTTTGTTGTTTTTGTTTTGCTTAGTTTCTTTTTTTGCTTTGTTTCGTTGTTTTGTTCTTCAAAAAACACAAAAAAAATTAGTTTTACTTGTTTGCTTTCTTATTTGAAAATCCAAAAAAATGACTACCCTTAAAAACACTAAGTTGTGTGACTTCACTAGCACCAACAACAATGATTTTATGAGCACTCCTATTGCTCCACCTGTGGCTGAAAATAATTTCTTTGAGATAAAACCTGCCTTGCTCAATCTTGTTATGAGACAACAATTTTCTGGTATTGGTAATGAAGATGCTGCTTCCCATCTAAATAACTTTGTTGAACTTTGTGAGCTGCAAAAGCATAGGGATATAGATGGTGATATTATTAAACTGAAATTGTTTCCTTTCTCTTTGAGAGGAAAAGCAAAAGAATGGTTGAATTCCTTAACTAGGAATAGTATTGATTTTTGGACTAAGTGCAAAGATGCTTTTATTGGAAAATACTATCCTCCTGCTAAGATTATATCCATGAGAACTGAAATAATGAAGTTTAAACAACTTGATAATGAGCATGTTGCTCAAGCTTGGGAAAGAATGAAATCTTTGGTAAAGAATTGTCCCACTCATGGACTGACTGCTTGGATGATCATCCAAACTTTTTATGCAGGATTGAACTATTCTTCAAGGAACCTATTGGATTCAGCTGCTGGAGGTACCTTTATGACCATCACTTTGGGTGCTGCAACAAAACTATTAGATAATATGATGGTTAATTATTCTGAATGGCATACTGAGAGAGCTCCACAAGGTAAGAAGGTAAATTCTGTTGAAGAAACCTCCTCCTTGAGTGATAAGATTGATATTATTATGTCTATGCTTGTTAATGGGAAAGCCCATATTGATCCAAATAATGTTCCTCTAGCTTCTTTGGTTGCTCAAGAAGAGCAAGTTGATGTGAACTTCATAAGAAATAACAACTTTGGCAACAATGCTTATGGTAATAATGCTTATAGGAACAATTTTGGTAACAACAATTATAAACCTTATCCTCCCAACAATGGTAATGCTTATGGAAATTCTTACAACAATAATAAGAGTGCTCCTTATGAACTCGAAGTTATGCTTAAAGAGTTTATTAGTAAACAAGCTGCTTTCACTAAAACTATGGAGGAACAATCTATCATTTTGAAGAACATTAGCCATCAACTTGAGATTCTAAATAGGGAAATTCCTAGTTTACAATTGAAACTCTCTAATGCTGAAAGGAATATATCTTCTCTATCTGAAGCTTAATCTTCATTGATTAATAAAATGGCTGCTAAACCTGAAACTAACGACAATCCCTTTGCAGCTACTAATGCCATACAAGTAAGAATTGATGAAAATGTTAGACTATTAGCTGAATTACATGCTAAGTGGGAAAGAGAAGATGAAATTGCTAGAAACATAAGTGTTTCTACTATCACCACCACTAGTGTTGAGGCTAGTAATAGTGCTACTACTTTGGATGATAAGTATGATTTTGATCTTGATGGTTGCAATATCTCTGAAGTTATTACGTTCCTACAAAATCTTGCTAAAAGTCCTAATGCTAGTGCTATGAACATGGCTTTTACAAAACACATTACTGATTCTCTCATAAAGATTGAAGAAGAAAAGATGAAACATAAAGCTTATATTCCTATAAAACAAGAAGATGGTTGGGAACCCATCATTAATATGAAAGTGAATGACTTTGATTTCAAAGCTTTGTGTGATCTTGGTAGTAATGTTTCTATTATGCCTAGAAGGATTTATGATATGCTTGATTTGCCTCCTCCTGAAGATTGTTATTTGAATGTCTCACTTGATGATAATGCTAAAAAGAAACTCATGGGGAGTCTTAATGATGTTCTTATTATGGTTAACGATTCCTATGTCCCCGTTGATTTCTATGTTTTGGATGTTGAATACAATGCTTCTTGTCCTATTACTTTGGGAAGACCTTTTCTTAGAACTGTTGGTGCCATCATTGATATGAAAGAAGGCACCATTAAATATCAACTACCACTCAAGAAAGGTATAAAACACTTCCCTAAAAAGAGAGAAAAGATTTCTTTTGTTTCTCCTATGAAAACAAAATTTGGTCTTAATGCTTCTTCATTTGAGAACACTTGATTCTTTCTTTGCTTCTTATGCCTAACTTAAAGGCATTAAAGAAAAGTACTTGTTGGGAGATAACCCAAGAGTTTTAGATTAGTCTTGGAAGTTATTACCTCTGTAATAACCTCTCCTTATCCTTTTTATTTGCTTTTTGTGCCAAGAGTAACCTCTAATGAGAGTGAAGTAATGATTGGGAAAGTTGCTGTCCCAAAACAGATTTCTGTGCTTCACCGTAAAAATTCCTGAGAGAGTTCTGTATGTCGGAATGAGCTGTCATGTTTTGTGATTCTGCCCCAGGTTGTTATCTAACTTTCGTTAGTTAAACACTTTTTCATTTGAGAAACAGAAGGTCTTCGAAAAAATTTGTCCTTACCTGCTGGTCTGTTTTGACATATTTCTGCCATTTTCTGCATTTGCTTCTTGTTAGTTCCTTTTTGAGTTCTTTTGGGGAATTGAGCTTTTTGAGGGAAGTGCTACAGTAGCTAGTGTTCTAATGCAAGTTTATTTGGTGTTAGAACTGAACCTTGAGACTTATTTATCTTAAGTGCACTAATGTTGCTAATGAGATTGTCTGAAGTTTGGTATGAAGGAAAAAATTTAGGTGTATGGAAGGAATGAGTAATGAGATGAAGGATGGACTAAAGCTCAAGCTTGGGGATGCCATGCGTGTCACCCCAAGAAATATCCAAGAAGTACAAGCGTCAAAGCTTGGGGATGCCCAAGGCATCCCCTTCTTCATCAATAAAAATCCCAGGTTTCTTCCAAAGGCTTCATTTTTATTGTTTCATGCACATTTGTGTTTTTCTTGGAGCGTCTTATTTTTCTTTTTCATTTTGGTTTTTAGTTTGCTTGGTTTTCTTAGTTTTCTGAATAAGTTGGTTGGACCCCCTCTTTCACACTTTGGTTTGCAATTAGTTTGGTTTGGTTTGGAAAAGAGTAGGAAAGTTCATACTTATGTGGTAAAAAGAGCTTGTTTTTGACTGTGGTTACGCTTTGTCATGCCATGCTTGATATTGTTTTGGCTTTATGCTTAGTATTCTTTGCTGTAGCATGACTTGTTATAAACAATTGAGATTGCTTAATGTGCCTTGGATGAATCATGCGTTGTTTTAGCATATTAAAGCATAGTATAGTGGTATTCTCCTTTGATGCTTTATTTAGGTTGACTTGGCGCATGCTTACACCATGTTATGACTTTCACAAGTCACCATAGCCTTTATAATCCTTTAGTTTTCAACTTGTAGTATCACTTTATGCTTTGATCAATGATGTTTTGCCGCTTCACATGATTATGGCCATTATTGCTCTCTTAGTTTGTCGCTCCTAGTCTTTAGCTAGCCTCCACCACCAAGTATGAGTTCCACTCATGCATCCAACTCCCTAAACCAAGTTATTCCAAAGATTCCACCATACCTACCTACTAGCTTATGCTATTCCAAGTATATTCATGATTTTGTTTACCTTTCACTTGTTATGAGAAAACTAGTGATTAAAGCTCTCACGAACTTGATGGCACAATTTACTTTATTGCCTCTAATAAACTTGAACCATTGGGTCCTTCTTTGTTGCGTATATGCTTACGCTTTATAAGTAGAAATTAGCAGAACCATGTACCATGGGGAACACTTTCAACATTGCACTTGTACTTTGTACCCCGTTGATATTATGTTATTTTGCTTATGGATCTCGGCGGTGTGAAATAAAAGTGGAACTTGTAAGATCATGGGGTTTGTATGTGTGTTAGAGAAACACCTGGGCCGCAAGCCTAAGCCATGCCTAAGCCATGCCTAATCATGGTGAAAACTTGCAGCATCACCATAATGAGCACTCTATGAAGCATCCTCAATAAAAACCTATGCAAATAGCAAATAAAAAGATTGCTGAGATGCTCATTGTCTGCTTGCCTTGATATTTTGATTATGGGAAAGCTCCCGTATCATGTGCAAGGGGTACCCCGTTGGCGGTTCTTAATGATACACATACTTACAATGACAAGAGCTTACTCGTGACTGAAGTTGATTAGCATGAGGATCGGTCTTCGTAAGTAAGGGGCATGAGATTTCGGTTTATAACTTGTCAAGCATATCCTCTTAGTTGTGTCACTTTAACCTTAACCACGTTCAAGATGCTTATGATAGGGGCAATGAGAGCTGAAAGCTATAAGTACTATAATTTTTGGAAGCTCTTTATGAGACTTGAATCCCTACTTCCTTTTACAAAAGGCCTTTCTTCCACCATTATATTGAGTCTCCACCTTCTATCTTTATGCACTACTTTGAGAGCATAGTGGCCATACTTAGTTCTATGTGCATTGTCCCAAGACTAGTTGATTGATGCATAACTTGTTATTGCTTGTTTTAAACTATTGTATCTAGTCACTCTTATGAACTTTGAAGGTGTCCTTTGCATTTATATTTGCTACTCTATTGAGGGACAAGCTGAATATTATTATGCTATGTTTTCTTTATGTGAAACAAACAAACGTCTTGCAAAGCATTGTTATTCATGAATCTTTTGTTTGTGCCTTTTCATGTTGCATCATAGTTTCTTTGCTTATTGCTAGAACTTTTTCTTTCATGTTATGATTGAAGTACTATGATCCTAGCCTTGAATGTTTTTAAAATACTTTGATCAAGTCTTTGATGGTGCATGTCACCTCAAAAATTATTTCTTTTTATCACTTACCTACTCGAGGACGAGCAGGAGTTAAGCTTGGGGATGTTGATACATTGCAAATGTATCTATAATTTTTGATGTTCCATGCTTGGTTTTATCCACTTTCTTGTGTTTTGTTCCAACTTTGGAGTACTTTTCATATGATTTCTTGGACTAACCTATTAACAAGAGCCACAGTGCCAGCTGCCTGTTTTCTGCTGTTTTTGGTTCTAGGAAAGTTAGAAAATGAATATTATCGGAATTGGACGGGACAAAAGCCAAAGTGGCTATTTTTCCGGAAGGGATCAAGTGCCAGAATACGAGACGGAGAGGGACCAGGGGCCGGCCACACCACCTGGCCGTGCCAGAATACGAGACGGAGAGGGGCCAGGGGCCGGCCACACCACCTGGCCGCGCGGCAAGGCCTGGCCCGCGCCAGGGGGTGGTCTGGTGTAACATACCAAAACTTTAATCCAAGCTTATCAAGATCAAATCATCCAAAAATGGGGTTAACAAAAACTTTTCCAAATTTAAAATGAAAGCATTCATATATGTGTACATTTAAAATAGGAGTTGTTTGAATTACCATGATTGATTGATCCAATGCTTGTAAAATGTTTCTTAGGTGATTTAAACCTCATATACATCATTCCCAAACTTTTCCTAAAGAAAATCAAATCAAAAAGAATTAAAATGAAGGAATGGTCATTTTGACAAATTTAACTCTCATGCCTACTTTGGCTATTCCTAGTACTCATTTCTTAACAGAAACAATTCTTGATCTTTGCACCCCTTGCTAGTACACATAATGAGGTACCAAGGCCCACCTTTTGATCTACTAAAAACATTCTGTAAACTATTTTAAATGACAGTTTAAAATTGAATCTAATGCATATGCATAGATCACCCCTATTTCAAAAACCATCTATTTGAGCACCATTTTCAAAACCCTTGCAACCAGAGACTACCTAGCACTAGTAGAGATCACTCAAAAATTTTGAACTCAAAATTCAAAATTTGGTCTCTTGCGACCATTTCATCAAACAAGTGGCAGACACAGATTAGACCATTTGCAAAACACTATAGTGTGCAGTGCTTCTTGTCACCATTTGGGCCTAACTCGGTCCCCTTGTCCCCCCAGCTCAAACCCCGGCCCTAGCTCTCTCTCCCTCTCCCCTAGCTGCTCCAGTGCCAAGCCGCCCGACGCCATGCGCCAGGTCGACCATGGACAACTCGCACAAAGCCGCCCCGCGCTCTCCTTCGCCCGCTGGCAGACAGGCGCCATCACACCGCACCGCCTCGACCAGCCCCCGACCAAAATCGAGCGGAGGACAAGCCCCAGTTGCTCGCACCCACGCCTCTGTCTGCCATGCCGATCACCCCGGAGCGTCGCGTTCGCCAGAGCAGCACCGGACTCGCCAAGCCCTAGCCTTGCGTGGCGGCACTCGCAGCAGGCCCAGCACCTCGCCAGACACGCCCGTATGCCGTCGCTCGACCCATAGCCGCCTCATTTCTTGTCAAGCACCTGCGGCCACCGTGCAGTGCGTGGAAGCTCCCGACCAATAGAGACAGCCCCTTGCCGCGCCATCAAGCCATAGAGGATCACCAGGAGACCGTCCGCCTACCTCGCCTATGCTCTTAGCTTGTTGTGCCATCGCCCACGTCAAGCTCTGCCCATGCCGCTCTGCACCCTTCGCTCGCCTATATAAGGAGGTCTCCCCAGCAAGCTCTCTTCACACTTTCTCATCCCCACCTCTCACTCTCACTCCCCACAGCCAACCGGAGCCGCTCGAGCACCAGGTCACCGGAATTGCAGCCGGAGCCGCCGCCTCGGGAGGAGAAGGGCGTCGTTGATCCAGGCCATCCCAGGAAGCGCCGCTTGTACCAAGAGAACCGCCATCGTCTACCAGCCCAGTTGCCCGCCTCGCTGACCCCGCTGGAGCCCCGGTACGCCCCCACTGCACCCTCACAAACCGCGCTAGGGTTAGCTCCCATCGTGTCCTGTTCCGACGAGGATGATAGCTATGAGCGGTCGATCTACCCTCTAATCGCACGGCCACCTTTCATCCATACCCCTTCGGTACCCCCCTGTTCCACTGACGGGTGGAGCCCTCGCTTAAGTCAGCCCGCGACGCTGCGCGGAGCGCAGTGGGCCGGCCCATTTCGTTCCCGCGCACGTTTCAAATTCAAATTAGGAATTTTTCTTTTTAGTTAGAATATAGTTTCTATCCAGTGTTTCAAAATTCAATTCTGTGAGTTTGAAAAATCCAAATTGCATGAAACTAATTTTGTCTGAAAGGTATTAAAATGATCTATCCAAGCCCGTTGGATTTAATTCATTTAGAGTTATAGATCTCTCCTAATAAAAATAAGAAGACAGAAGCTTTTGCAACTTGAAACATTTTTATAAAATCAACCAAGTTAGCTTTTGAGTTGTTTCCAACTCTCAAAAATCACATTTTCTCATATCTATCCAAATATGTAATAATATTAGGGTTTACATGCAGTGACTTTGGACTAGTACCAAGATAATGCTATATAGGCATCTCTAGTCACTTTAAATCATTAAATAATAAACTTAAACCAAAGTAATATTGATCCAACCTTTAAATCTCATTCCCACATGTTAGAATATGTGGTGAGGACATGTGTCCACATGATCCCATGTTTTGGTGGTGAATATTAAATTTTAGTTAATGTTTCAATGAGTAGAAATTACTTTTCCAAAATAAAAAGGTTGAAACTATTGAATTAAACTTGTGATGCTTGGGATGATAATAGATCATCAATTGTGTGGTTTAGAATATTACTTAGCCTAGTTAAGTATTGTTCGGTGATTGTGCACTCCCTATGTATTTCTAGACGATAGTACCGACCAAGCCTTCGAGGAGGAGGAGTTCTACCAAGAAGAAGAAGAAGAAAACTTCAACCACTACACCAACCAAGGCAAGCTATTAGTGGCAAGCTAACCCTTACAAAACATGCTTTAGTAAGCTATTGTTAGCAAGCTAGAATAAGACTAGATGGTTTAGTAAAGATGCCTTAAGCATGCTTTGATCACACCCCGTTAACTATTAGTACCCCAAGTCTTATTGACAAGTTTTACCTCCCTTAGTTTACACATAGTTCTTTAATTAATTTTGAAGGTAGCATAAAGAGTATAAAACTTGACCTACTTAGAAACCTTTAGATGTCATTCTATGGCATGAGATTGATCCCATCTTTCCACCTTAGTGAACACTCTTAACTTAGTATTTTAGAATAGATCAAAACTTGAGTCACTTTAGATGGGAACACTTGGTGAAAATGAGTTATGAAAACCTTGGAATGATGAGTCATTCTATTGAGATGTTTTGACATGTGTTGAAAAACACAATTGGTTTATGATGATGAAAATGATGAGGCATGAGCCTTAACCCTTTTATAAAACTGATGGTTAGATTCGGATGCGATACCATTCCAAATTTACCGTACAACCACATTACCTGAATTGGGTAAGGCTTAGCTGGAAATTTCTATGCATTAGTATTAGTTCCCTCACGGGAGAGGTTTGAGCTGAGGCTACCTCTCAATGTTGTCCACCTATGCAGTGCCCAAGATGACTGATGGTCATGGTTGGGAGGCCATGCTCATAGGAGAGGTGCTTATACTAGGGTGTGTAAAGGGAAGGTTATGTTTGATTATCTGCATACTAAGTATGATGATTCAGGGTTATCCCTGACAGATGTATCGAATCTTGTGGTGAAAGTGTACCACCTCTGCAGAGTGTCAAACTATTCGAATAGCCGCGTCCGCGGTTATGGACAGTTGGAATGGCCATACTGTTTCGTTGTCAGATGTTTTCTAAATAACTTGAAATGAATGATGAACTTTGACTTGACCACAACAGGGTTGGTTAATGATAATAGCTTCCCAACTTAAGTGATTCTAGAACTTTACTTTATCTTTTCTTGCTTCAGAACTCAGCTTAGGTTTCAAACTTAACTTGATAGTTATTCTTTAAATTCAGCACTTTAACTTAGAATTATAACCCTTGTTAGTAGTAGTTTGCGAGTACTTAAAGAGTACTCATGGCTTTTGTCCCTGGCTATTATCATGGCCAGACTATGAAGGAGATTATCAATATGATGGTCAGCAGGACGGCTATGATAACTAGGACTATCTGCCTTCGTCAGCATTGCCTGTGCCCCTGAAGATGGACCCCACCGCTACGCTATCGTTTATTTCTGCTGCTTGTTGTATTAAAGACTGGATCATGAGATCCTTATTTGTGTAAAACCTTATGTATGGTTTGTAATGGATGATGTACTGTGATATCCAATCCGTTATGTCTCGCAAAAATGGTAATCCTGGGATTGCGAGGTATGGCATAACGGGCATCTAGGATTAAAAATCCGGGTGTTGACATCTGGCCGACCCCAGCACCCCCTCGGCCTCTCCTTCTGCCTATAAGTTGCCCTCGGGACGAAAACCCTAGGTACCCGATCAAAAATCCACGAAAGAGTCTGTAGCCGCCGTCATCTCCATCCCTAGATCGGGACGGATCGGAAGCTCTTCCCGCCACCCTGCCGGAGAGGGGAATTCACCCTGGAGGCCTTCTTCGTCACATGCAAGCCTCCGGTGTGATGCGTGATTAGTTCATCCTTGGACTACAGATCCATGTAGTAGTTCATCCTTGGACTACGGATCCATGTAGTAGCAACTCCAAGAGTTAGTATTTATGCTCGATAGTGGGTTCATGCATCTGGTAGTCTGGGGAAGTGACAGAATTCTCTAAGGTACTAGATGTGTTGTTGCTACTAGGGAGAAAACAACAATCCTTTGTTCATAGAACAATTGTATTGTTTACCTTACACGCAGTTCGTAAAGCAATAATCTGTTGCTTGCAACTTAATACTAGAGGGGGTTCGGATGATAACCTGAAGGTGGATTATTAGTCATAGATGCAGTTGGATGGCGGTCTATGTATTATGTTGTATTGCCCAATCAAGTCTCAAAGGAGTCAAGATGATTAGTATATGCATGTATTGCTTTCTCGGTGTTTGTCAATTGCCCCGCTGTAATTTGTTCACCCAGCATGTTATCTATCTAAGGAGAGCCACCTCTAGTGAACTATGGATCCCGGTCCTTGTCTTTTACATACAATCTATAAACTGTTTGTGCTTTGTGTTTACTTTCTGCAAACTTTTACTTCTTTCCATTCGATATGTTTAATCCTTTGTTTTCCGCAAAACACGGTGAGATTGACAACCTCATCGCAAGTTGGGGACAAAGTTTTGTGGTTGTGTTGTGCAGGTCTCCACGTTGCTACTAGCACCGGTAGTGCGCCCTGCCAAAGCTCAGCTAGTAACACCTTTGGGGTGTTTCCTTGCTCCTACTGGTTCGATTAAACCTTGGTTTCATAACTGAGGGAAACTTGTTGCTGTGCTCATCATACCTTCCTCTTGGGGTTACCAACGAGCTCTACATCAACCACGAGCCATCAACACTTTTCTGGGCGCCGTGCATTGAGCCATCAAGCGATTTTCTGGCGCTGTTGCCGGGGAGTGAAGGACATCTTCACAAGGGGAGTCCCTCATAACCAATCTCTTTACTTTGTTGTTTTTGTTTTGCTTAGTTTCTTTTTTTGCTTTGTTTGCTTGTTTTGTTCTTCAAAAAACACAAAAAAAATTAGTTTTACTTGTTTGCTTTCTTATTTGAAAATCCAAAAAAATGACTACCCTTGAAAACACTAAGTTGTGTGACTTCACTAGCACCAACAACAATGATTTTATGAGCACTCCTATTGCTCCACCTGTGGCTGAAAATAATTTCTTTGAGATAAAACCTGCCTTGCTCAATATTGTTATGAGACAACAATTTTCTGGTATTGGTAATGAAGATGCTGCTTCCCATCTAAATAACTTTGTTGAACTTTGTGAGCTGCAAAAGCATAGGGATATAGATGGTGATATTATTAAACTGAAATTGTTTCCTTTCTCTTTGAGAGGAAAAGCTAAAGAATGGTTGAATTCCTTAACTAGGAATAGTATTGATTTTTGGACTAAGTGCAAAGATGCTTTTATTGGAAAATACTATCCTCCTGCTAAGATTATATCCATGAGAAGTGAAATAATGAAGTTTAAACAACTTGATAATGAGCATGTTGCTCAAGCTTGGGAAAGAATGAAATCTTTGGTAAAGAATTGTCCCACTCATGGACTGACTGCTTGGATGATCATCCAAACTTTTTATGCAGGATTGAACTATTCTTCAAGGAACCTATTGCATTCAGCTGCTGGAGGTACCTTTATGACCATCACTTTGGGTGCTGCAACAAAACTATTAGATAATATGATGGTTAATTATTCTGAATGGCATACTGAGAGATCTCCACAAGGTAAGAAGGTAAATTCTGTTGAAGAAACCTCCTCCTTGAGTGATAAGATTGATATTATTATGTCTATGCTTGTTAATGGGAAAGCCCATATTGATCCAAATAATGTTCCTCTAGCTTCTTTGGTTGCTCAAGAAGAGCAAGTTGATGTGAACTTCATAAGAAATAACAACTTTGGCAACAATGCTTATGGTAATAATGCTTATAGGAACAATTTTGGTAACAACAATTATAAACCTTATCCTCCCAACAATGGTAATGCTTATGGAAATTCTTACAACAATAATAAGAGTGCTCCTTATGAACTCGAAGTTATGCTTAAAGAGTTTATTAGTAAACAAACTACTTTCACTAAAACTATGGAGGAACAATCTATCATTTTGAAGAACATTACCCATCAACTTGAGAGTCTAAATAGGGAAATTCCTAGTTTACAATTGAAACTCTCTAATGCTGAAAGGAATATATCTTCTCTATCTGAAGCTCAATCTTCATTGATTAATAAAATGGCTGCTAAACCTGAAACAAATGACAATCCCTATGCAGCTACTAATGCCATACAAGTAAGAATTGATGAAAATGTTAGACTATTAGCTGAATTACATGCTAAGTGGGAAAGAGAAGATGAAATTGCTAGAAACATTAGTGTTTCTACTATCACCACCACTAGTGTTGAGGCTAGTAATAGTGCTACTACTTTGAAAGAGAATCAAAAGGGCAAGCAAGGAAAGACTTACCCCTGGACGACGGGAACGACAACCTCATTGTGACCTCCCCGGGAAGTCCTCGGAGCACCGGATTACCCTCTCTTGGCGTCCGGCTCCTCCGCTGCAGAAGCCCGACTGGAGACGACATCCATCGCTCGATGTCGGCTCGTTTCAGGGGTCGAGGCGGCCTCACCCTCCTCCGGCTTAACCCCGTGGGGATCATCCCCCAGCTTGTAATTCCAACTGGGGAGCGCCTCGCCCTGGCCGTCTGACTCCTCGCCGGATCGCCGCGTGCGTGGCTCATGCAAGTCTGGGTCGAAGGACACGAGGGGGTGTTACCCTCCTCCCGGATGATGCAGGTGATGAGCTACTACAAGATAAAGCGCGTCAGATGAATCCGGCGAGACGGAACTAGCAATGTAAAGAAAATAAATCAAAGGACCTACCAGGAGAGCGCGGTTCTCGTACGTGTAGGGAGTCTGACCGAAGGACCAGCGCTCCTCGAGCTTCTCCTTTGTGATCATCCACACCCACTCACAAAGGTTCTCGAAGCGGGGCTCGCAGCGAGAAAGCCGGGTCAGGTCCAGCCATCCCGAATAGTAACACATTTCGTGGGCCCATTGCTGGAGCAGCTGATGGGGTTTGTTGCATGGAAAACAAAAAAAAATCCTACGATTGCAACCACCAAGATCATATCTAGGAGCTACATGTAATGGTTTCAGATGGACTCACCCTCGAAGACCGTAGCACAAGATAACGTCCCCACAAACAAATGTGGTTGTTGTAGAGTGTACACGACTGTCCTCAAGGACACGGTGACAATGCCACACGTGTAGCACCTCCGTAGTCGGTCACATATACGGTGTGTCGACGACTTCCCTCCCTTGCTCTAGCTCGGCAGTGGAACTAGTGGATCCTCGGAAACTCCACCAATACTATGACATGGTGGTGATGGTGGTGGAGAAGATCTTGAGCAGGGCTTCGCCTAAGCACCTCGCTCGTGTCATTGGACAAGGCTAGAAGGGAGGAAGATGTCAACCAAAGGGCATATGAGAGGAGACGAGAGGTGAGTGTGTGTGTGTGTGAGAGAGAGGAGAGGAGGGGGCCTTTTATAGGTGAGGGGGGCATCCCAAGGGGGCTAGGCGCACATCCATAAGGTTGTCCCCACCTCTTCCCCAATTATGTGGGTGGACTCTCCACTCACATAAAAACATTATCCACTTTCTCCATTTATTCTCCACTGAAAACTCAAGAGTCTCTTTATTAAAACCACTTTTAAATCAGTTGATTTAATGTTACTCATTTAATGAACACTAAATTTAATGAGTACTTCATTTAATGAACACTTTATTTAATGAACGCATTAACAATTCAATTCTCAATGCTATTATGATACACCAAAACTATTCCGGCAGATTTATCAGAACAAATTCCGGTGATGTCCATTATCTTCTCCTGCCTTCCCTATCCACTCAATTGCGTCGACTACCCTTAAGTGTGTCTCCCTACAGGTCGCGAACTATGTGGACATGATCGAGACATTCTCTGGTCAATAATCATTAGCGGGACCTAGAGATCCATAATGACTCCCACCAGTTCATGCGATGACTTGGTGATCACGTGACCTTTTATTCGCAGTAACCAATTCCTTTTGTCTCGCGATATTTTACTTATCTAGGACCCGATCATTCGGTATCATTTGTATCTAGTTCGATCTCGTTACTGACAAGTACCCTTTTCTCGTTCCCATGATATAACATTCTTAGTGATCATTATCACGTTCTTGCACCGAGAGGGCCCTAAGTATATCTCTCCATCATCAGAAGGGACATATCCCACTCTTGATCCATGAGTCTCAGCTAACACTTTCCAAGTACCTGACGACACCTTTACAATCACCCTGTTACAGTGTGATGTTTGATGCAATCAAAATACTCTTCTGGAGTCAGTGATTGGCGTGATCTCATAGTATAAGGATTAGGGTTACTTTGAATGACATTATAGTAGTGTAAACATAATGGCTTGATCATGTTACTATACTTTGGGAGTATGTTAATCACATCATTCAATCAATGGTGTGACCTTGTTATACTCACAAGACATCATATGGATCATGATCAGATATGAAATAATGATGTATAACAATCTGAACATAAAAATAATTCAACGGTTCACTCAATAGCATCAACTACAAAGAGTAATCAACACCGGGAAAGTTTCCCCTAAGAACTATGCAAGATTCAACCCAATTGTTACAGCGGTATGGAGGTGGTGATGATGGTGCTGGTGGAGATGATGGTGGTGATGATGATGATCCCGATGAAGTCTAGCTTGATAGTGGTGTTGATGGCGACGATCTCCCCTCTCCGGGAAAGAATTCCCCTGGCAGAATTCTGTCTGCCAGAGAGATCTTTCTCTCTCGGTGTTTTCCGCCCCGCAGAGGCGGCGGAATCTTTCTATGGTCGCTCTCCGAGTCTTAGGATTTCGGGAGGATAATATATGCCAGAGGGGAGAGCTAGGGGTGGACCAGGGCGGCCACACCACCTGGTGGCACGGCCTAGGGTGGCCTGCGCCAGGGGGTGGTGTGGGCCCCCTTTGGCCCATCTCCGCTTCCCCTTCTGGCTTCCTTCGTCTTCTGGAAAAATAGGATTTTCCATGTATTTTCCCAGATTTTCTGATCTTCGCGAATTTTGCCTCCAAACAACACCTTTTCCATCAGAATCCTAACTGCAGCGGTCCATGCTCCAAAAGTCATCAACCATGCAAAAACAGATGAAATAACATAAGTATCATCTCTTAATATGAAATATATCAATGAATAACAGTAAATTATGATATAGAATAGTGATGCAAAATGGACGTATCAACTCCCCCCAAGCTTAGACTTCGCTTGTCCCCAAGCGAAAACTGAGCTCAATAAACATGACCTCAGGTTTATGGAGTGAAGAGTCGATAAAAGAATATGGACAAGAAGCATCACATTCATCAATACATAAGTCATAATAGAAGACAACTCCACTATTATATAACTTAACTTGCAATAAGTAAAGGAAACACAATAAAGATGCATAAAGTAAATCATAATTGGTAATGGCAAACTTGGCTCTTGGTCGAAGAATAGTTGACAATTTGCAGGAGTTCACACATAACTGGTTTTCAATGATAGCTTTCAAAGTAGTAATCACCAGGATAAGAGCAAAGTCCAAAACAAGGAAGATAAGAAACATGATTGAATATATCATCATATGAATGAATGAAACACAACAACTCAAAATGCTTGCTGAGGTAGAAGGGAATAGGTTTACAGACTCAACTAAAAAGTAAAAGATAGGCCCTTCGCAGAGGGAAGCAGGGATTTCAAGTTTCATAAAGAGCTTCCAAAAATTATGGTACTTATTAGCTTTCAGCTCTCATTGCCCCTATCATAAGCATCTTTAGGTGATTAAGGTTAAAGTGACTCAACTAAGAGGATATGCTTGACAAGTTATAAGTTGAAATTTCATGCCTCTTACTTACGAGTACCGAACCTCATGCTACTCAACTTCAGTAACAAGTAAGCTCTTGTCATTGTAAACACATATGTATCATAGAGAAGCGCCAACAGGGTACCCCTTGCACATGATACATGAGCTATCCCATAATCAAAATGACAAGGCAAGCAGACAATGAGCATCTCAGCGATCCTTTTATTTGCTATTTGCATAGGTTTTTATTGAGGATGCTTCATAGAGTGCTCATTATGGTTATGCTACAAGTTTCCACCATGATTAGGCATGGCTTAGGCTAGCGGTCCAGGCGTTTCTCTAACACACATATAAACTCCATGATCTTACAAGTTCCCCTTTTATTTCACACTGCCGGGATCCATAAGCAAAAGAATCATGATATCAACGGAATATAAGTGCAATGTTGAAAGCGTTCCCCATGATACATGGTTCTGCTAACTTCAACTTATAAAGTGCAAGCATATACGCAACAAAGATGGACACAATGGTTCAAGTTTATTAATTGCAAGAAAATAAAGTGTGCCATCAAGTTCGTGAGAGCTTTAATCACTAATTTTCTCATAACAAGTATAATTTGGAAGGTAGATAAAAAATGAATTTACGTGGAATAACAATAATGCTAATAGGTAGGTATGGTGGACAGAAATGGCATAGGTTTTGGTTTAAGGATTGGATGCACGAGAAGCATTCCCTCTCAGTACAGGTTTTTGGCTAGCAAGGCTGGGTAGCAAGCATAAGAGTTGAAGGAAACAAACAAACATACAAGTGATAAAAACAAAAATGAAATCTTACTTGGAAGCACAAAAGATCTTAACTAGAGAATACTAAGCTTATGAGCAAATCAAGAAAGAAAGATGATGAAATTATATTTCTTTAGAGTACTTTTATCTTTTTCATTCAATTCTCAAAATAGTGTTGCTACTGACCGAGCCAGGTTTGCCAAAACCAACTAAATTAACTCCATGATCCCAAAGTGATACCAATACTAACGACAAGATCAATCATATAACCATGAATTGAAAACTAATATAAGATATGCAAAAGAGTAAATGATAGAACTTCTCATTAATATTCCATAACGGCACCTCACACCAAGGGATACATAGATATCTAACGAGAGGGGAGACACTTCCATAATGCAAACCATCCTACATGATAACTTCTATATTCATGATATGACTCTACTAAAAAGGTAAAAAGATAGAAGATAGTGATGTGATACCACGGCACTCCCCCAAGCTTGGAACAAACCAAGGGGATGCCAAAACCTGATGACGAATTACTCCTTCGGTGGTGGTGGTATTCTCTCGTCATCGTCCGACTTCCAGGGTAAGGGCTCCCCATCAACAAAGGACATCGTGGTCTCCCGCATCCTGAAACTTGCAGCAGCACTTATGCGTTTAAACCTAACCTCATACTCACAGTTTTGATTTTGAACGTCGTAGAGCTATGCTTGCAGTTGGTTGGTTGTTTGGTAGAGTGAAAGGACTTCATCCTTGAGCTCAGCAGTCTCCTTTTGGTGCTCGGCGATGAGTTCAGAACAAATCTTATGGATGATATCCACTTCGCGTTTCGCCATCTGCTTGTACCTAAAGACTTCTTGCTCCAGTGCTTCCATCATGTCTTCCAGACTTCCTTCACCTTTAGGGCCTTGAACATCTTTTATCTGTACCTCCCCATCTTCAAGCAACAACTCCTTGGGATGAATCTTCAACTCCCTCATGTATGGGTTGATGATATCCGCTGAGGAATCTTCCTTGGCTGATCCAGAGGAAGACATTGTGGCTCCAAATCTGGGACTCTACCTATCAGAAACAGATCAAAACAAAAACACGACGAGAACACGATATATGAACCTCGAGGGATCCGGGGGATTATATATTACGAAGTTGTACAACAAAAGGAAGGTACTGGGAGAAAACGGGTCGGAGACGAAGGCCGAGGTGGCCACACCACCTGCTGGCGCGACCAGGGGGGCCCGCGCCAGGGGGTGGTGTGATCTACCCTGGCTCTGTTTATGTCCCTCTTTCGCTTCGTAACTTTCCTTATTGGATAAAAACTGCAAAAATATAATTGGACAGATTTTTCGTGGAACTTTTCTTACCAGAACTATTACCTATTCGAAAACGAACTCTGCAGGTCTCTGAATTTGGTCTTTGATAAATTGTTCCGGAGTTATAACTTGAAAAGCATCAACATCTTCATTGTAAGAATCTCCATTAATATAGTGCTTGAGTCGCTGCCCATTCACCACTTGTGTAGTGTTATCTTTTAAAGAAGAAATTTTTATCGCTCCTCAATGGTACACTTCTTCAATAACGAAAGGTCCTTCCCATTTTGACAGTATTTTCCCTACAAAAAATCTGAGACGAGACCTATACAATAGAATTTTCTCACCAACATGGAATTCTCTCTGAAGTATTCGCTTGTCATGCCATATTTTAACTTTTTCCTTAAAGAGTCTAGCATTCTCATATGCTTCACTCCTCCATTCATCCAACGAACTTAAGTCAAATAATTTTTTTTCACCAGCAAGCTTACAATCTCTATTAAGTTCTTTAACTTTCCAATAAGCTTTGTGTTCTAATTCTAATGGTAGGTGACAAGCTTTCACATGGACCATTTTGTAAGGAGACATCCCCATGGGGTTGTTATAGGCAGTCCTATAAGCCCATAAAGCATCGTTCAACTTTTTAGCCCAATTTTTCCTAGACCTATTAACAGTCTTTTGGAAGATGGATTTAATTTATCTATTTGATAACTCTACTTGTCCACTAGTTTGGGGATGATAAGCTGAAGCGATTCTATGATTAACATCATATTTAGCAAGGGTCTTTCTAAAACCACCATGGATGAAATGAGAACCTCCATCAGTCATAAGATACCTAGGCACTCCAAACCTAGGAAAGATAACATCTTTAAGCATTTTTAGAGAGGTCTCCCCATCAGCACTCTTCGTAGGTATAGCTTCTACCCACTTAGTGACATAATCAACGGCAACAAGAATATGAGTATAACCTTTTGAGGGAGGAAAAGGACTCATAAAGTCAAATCCCCATCAATCAAAGGGTTCAATAACTAGAGAGTAGTTCATAGGCATTTCATTGCGTCTAGAAATATTACCAACACGCTAACACTCATCACAAGATAAAACAAATTTTATTGCGTCTTTAAAAAGGGTAGGCCAGTAGAAACCTGATTGTAGCACCTTTTGCGCAGTTCTATCTCCTGCATGATGTCCTCCATAAGCACTACCATGACATTTACGCAATATCTCCTTTTGTTCATATTCTGGAACACACCTTCGCATAATACCATCCACTCCTTCTTCATATAAATGTGGGTCATCCCAAAAATAATGCCTCAAATCGTAAAAGAACTTCCTTCTTTGCTGAGCTATGAAAGTTGGAGGCAAATACTTGGAAACAATGAAGTTAGCATAATCAGCATACCAAGGGCTCCCTCGCGAGCTTACCCCTACTGCAGCCAACTGTTCATTTGGAAACTATCATTAACAGGCATAGGATCTAAAGAGATGTTTTCCAATCGAGATAAATTATCAGCTATAGGATTTTCAGCACCTTTCCTATCTACAATATGTAGATCAAACTCTTGTAAGAGTAGCACCCATCTAATAAGCCTAGGCTTAGCATCTTTCTTCATCATAAGTTACTTAATAGCAGTATGATCAGTATGAATGGTAACTTTTGAGTCCACAATATAAGGTCTAAACTTATCACAAGCAAAGACGACGACTAGGAATTCTTTTTCAGTAGTATCATAATTCCTTTGAGCAACATCAGGAGTCTTACTAGCATAATGGATAACATTTGACTTTTTGTCAATTCGTTGCCCAAGGATAGAACCTACAGCAAAATCACTAGCATCACACATTATTTCAAAGGGTAATCTCCAATCAGGTGGTTCAACGATAGGAGCTGTAGTTAAAACCTTCTTTAGAGTTTCAAAAGATTCCTTACAATCATCATCAAAGACAAAGGGTACATATTTTTGAAGAAGATTAGTGAGGGGTTGTGATATCTTAGAGAAATCTTTAATAAACCTTATATCGAAACCAACATGACCAATGATACTACGAATACCTTTGATGTCTCTTGGACAGGGCATTTTCTCAATTGCCTCAACTTTAGCTCTATCAACTTCTATGCCTCTTTCAGAAACCTTATGTCCAAGTACAATCCCTTCATTCACTATGAAGTGGCGTTTCTCCCAATTAAGAACGAGATTAGTTTCTTCACATCTCTGCAAAACTTTATCAAGGTTGTGCAGACAATTATCAAAAGAAGTTCCATAGACAGAGAAGTCATCCATGAACACTTCCACAATTTCCTCACAAAAACCATGAAAGATAGCAAACATGCATCTTTGAAAAGTAGCAGGAGCATTACATAAACCAAAAGGCATACGTCTATAAGCATAGGTTCCGTAAGGGCATGTAAAAGTAGTTCTTTCTTGATCTTGTTGTTTAACAACAATTTTAGAGAAACTAGAATATCCATCAAGAAAACAAAAATGGGTCTTTTAGACAACCTTTCTAACATTTGATCAATAAAAGGAAGTGGGTAATGATCTTTCTTAGTAACCTTGTTAACTTTCCTGAAATCTATGCACATTCTATAGCCTACTACTATTCTTTGGGCAATAAGCTCATCATTATCATTAGGGACGACGGTAATTCCCCCTTTTTTAGGGACACAATGAACAGGACTAACCCATTCACTATCAGCAATAGGGTAAATAATACCAGCATCAAGGAGTTTCAATACCTCATTTCTTACCACTTCCTTCATCTTAGGATTTAAACGCCGTTGGTGCTCTACTACGGGATTTGCATCTGGTTCTATATTGATAGCATGCCGACATATAGTAGGAGAAATCCCTTTTAAATCATCCAGAGTATAGCCCATAGCCCCTCGGTGTTTCTTCAGTGCCTCCAATAACCTTTCTTCTTCCTTCCCTGAAAGTTTAGAGCTAATAATAATAGGATAAATCTTATTATCATCAATGTAAGCATATTTAAGATCGTCAGGTAAAGGTTTTAGATCAAAGATCGGATCCTTTTTAGGCGGCAACGTGGTACCCAAGTCTTCTACAGGAAAGTTATGCTTAAGCATCTTAGGTTGACGATGGAGAATCTCGTCAATCTCATTTCTTTCTTCCATGAAGATTTCACTTTCATGATCTTCCATAAATTGCTGCAAAGTATTGTTAGGAGCAAGAGAAATAGAAGCAAGTTGTTCAACTCTAAAATCCTCATTATGGGTTTCATTTTCATAAGGTTCTTTAGTAAATTTCGAAAAATTAAACTCATAAGATTCCCCATCAAATTTAGTCATGATTTTCTCCCTTTTGTAGTCTATAATAGCTCCACAAGTACTCAAGAAAGGTCTACCAAAAATGATGGGATAAGTTTTACTAGCAGCTGAACCAAGTACTAGAAAATCAGCAGGATATTTAATCTTACCACAAAGAACTTCTACATCCCGCACAATACCAATTGGAGAGATGGTCTCTCTATTAGCAAGGTGAATAACCACATCAATCTCTTCCAGTTTGCAAGGACTGATTTCATGCATAATTTCTTTGTAGAGTTGATAAGGAATAGCACTTGAACTTGCACCAATATCAGATAAACCTTAATAGCAACGATCACCAATTCTAACAGAAAGCATAGGGACACTAGCCTTTTTAGTTCTATTAGGATGTGAGACAATATTAGAAGCATCCTCACAAAAGACTATGTGTCCATCTTGTACACTTTTAGTGACAAGATCTTTCACAATTGCTATAATAGGTTCAATGTTTATTTGTTCATCAGGTTTTACAGTTCTCTTTGCACTTTTATTGATTACACTAGTTACCATAGGATGATCCTTTACCTTATCCGGGAAGGGTATTTTCTCAATATAAGGTTCAAGTAAGATGTGATTAATAGTGCAAAATTCAGTACTCCCAACAGGAACACAATCAAAAATATCTTTATATGGTGCATGGTACTTGTCCCATCCCTTTTTCGGAATTTCAATATAAGAAGCAAAAGCCTTAAAACAATTTGTAATAACTTGAGAATCAAGACCATAAGCATTGCTAATATTTTGAAAGTCATCAGTTCCCATAAAAGATTCAATGCATTCATAATCATAATTTATACCTGACTTTCTTCCTTTGTCATTCTCCCATGCTTCAACATTGTCTTGAATACGGTCTAGAAGATCCCATTTGGTTTCTTCTTCCATGCGTGTAAATGATCCAGCACAAGAAGCATCCAATAAATCCTTATCACGAAGAGAAATCCTTGCATAAAAGTTATTGATAATAATATTGTTGGGGAGCTCATGAATGGGACATTTGAGCATTAGTAACTTCAATCTCCCCCAAGCTTGAGCTGTACTCTCTCCATCAAGAGGTCAAAATTTGTATATTTGATTCCGATCTTTATGAATCTCACTAGGAGGATAAAACTTTGAATAAAAGAGAGGTACTATTTCCTCCCATTCAAGAGCTTGACCATTCTTCAGCAACTTATACCATTCTTCACCTCTTCCTTTCAGTGATAATGAGAATAACTTCTTCTTAACTTGATATATAGTAATACCTGCGCACTTGAACAACCCGCATAATTCGCGTATAAAGAGCAAATGATCACCAGGATGGACAGTTCCATCTCCGACATAATAGTTATCCATAACACTATCAATAATTTTTGTAGGTATTTTAAAAGTATCATTCTCAGCATGTGGTGGTTAATCTACTACCTTAGCAGTGGTAGTAGCATTACGAAATAAGAAACTCAGCGAATTATCCATAATGAAAATAAAGCAACTAACATAAGTAAACAATACTCACAGTAGAAGTTTCCTTTACCAGTTCCACTCTCCAATAGCGCTTCACTCCCCGGCAACGGCGCCAGAAAATAGTCTTGATGACCCACAAGTATAGGGGGTGTATTGCAGTATTTTTGATAAGTAAGAGTGTCAAACCCAACGAGGAGCAGAAGGTGCTAGCTAGTGGCTAGGAGCAGGAATTCTTTGTAAATACTTAGCAAACTGATTTTTAGGGGTTTTTGATAATGCGTGTAAATAAAGTACGAGTAAATAAAAGACAATAAGAATAAATGCAGCAAGTGGCCCAATCCTTTCTTTAGCAAAGGACAAAAGCCGATTTTATTACTTAAGATGACCAAACGTTCTCGAGGACACATGGGAATATCATAAGTGCTTTCGCTTCATGTAGTTGATTAATCTTCTTTAGTTTGCTAAGTGTTGTGTGGGTGAACCTGTGCTAATGTACCGACCTTCCTAGGACTAATACATACTTGTGATTATACCCCTTGCAAGCATCCGCAAGTACAACAAAGTAATTAAGGTAGAAACCTAACCATAGCTTTAAACTCTAAGACCCTGACGTCCCTTGTGCAATGTTTTCCTAACGGGGATTCAGGTTTCTGTCACTCCGGCAACCCCTACGATTAGTAGCCAAATACACAATGCATTCCCCTAGGCCCATATAGGTGAAGTTTCATGTAGTCGATGTTCACATGACACCACTAGAAGAAGTACACCACAACTTAAATATCAAACTATCGAATCTTTCTCAACACAATTCCACTACTAACAACATGACTTCTCCCATGTCCTCAAGAACAAAACGAACTACTCACAAGAAATCATATGGATCATGATCAGAGATGAAATAATGATGTATAACAATCTGAATATAAACAATAATTCAACGGTTCACTCAATAGCATCAACTATAAGGAGTAATCAACACCGGGAAAGTTTCCCCTAAGAACTATGCAAGATTCAACCCAATTGTTATAGCAGTATGGAGGTGGTGATGATGGTGCTGGTGGAGATGATGGTGATGATGATGATGATCCCGATGAAGTCCAGCTTGATGGTGGTGTTGATGGCGATGATCTCCCCTCTCCGGGAAGGAATTCCCCTGGCAGAATTCTGTCTGCCGGAGATCTCTCTCTCTTGGTGTTTTCTGCCCCACAGAGGCGGCGGAATCTTTCTGTGGTCGCTTGATACATTGCAAATGTATCTATAATTTTTGATGTTCCATGCTTGGTTTTATCCACTTTCTTGTGTTTTGTTCCAACTTTGGAATACTTTTCATATGATTTCTTGGACTAACCTATTAACAAGAGCCACAGTGCCAGCTGCCTATTTTCTGCTGTTTTTGGTTCCAGGAAAGTCAGAAAATGAATATTCTCGGAATTGGACAGGACAAAAGCCAAAGTGCCTATTTTTTCGGAAGGGATCAAGTGCCAGAATACGAGACGGAGAGGGGCCTGGGGCCGACCACAACACCTGGCCGCGCGGCCAGGCCAGGCCCATGCCAGGGGTTGGTGTGGTGGCTCCCGGCACCCCCTCGGCCTCTCCTTCCGCCTATATATTGCCCTCGAGACGAAAACCCTAAGTACCCGATCAAAAATCCACGAAAGAGTCTGTAGCCGCCGTCATCTCCATCCCTAGATCGGGAGGGATCTGAAGCTCTTCCCGGCACCCTGCCGGAGAGGGGAATTCACCCTGGAGGCCTTCTTCATCACCATGCAAGCCTCTGGTGTGATGCGTGAGTAGTTCATCCTTGGACTACGGATCCATGTAGTAGCTAGATGGCTGGTTTCTCCTCCTTTGTGCTTTCATGTTTAGATCTTGTGAGCTCCATTCATGATCAAGATCATCTTTTTGTAGTCCATACATGTTGTGTTTGCAGGGATCCAATGGATATTGAGATGCTATTTTAGATTGATTATTGATTCTATCATGTCTTTGTTATTTGAGATCTTGCATGCTTTCCATTGTTAGTAGCTATCTTGGCCAAGTAGATGCTAGCAACTCCAAGAGTTAGTATTTATGCTCGATAGTAGGTTCATGCCTCTGGTAATCTGGGGAAGTGACAGAAATCTCTAAGGTACTAGATGTGCTGTTGCTACTAGGGAGAAAACAACAATCCTTTGTTCATAGAACAATCGTATTGTTTACTTTACACGCAGTTCGTAAAGCAATAATCTGTTGCTTGCAACTTAATACTGGAGGGGGTCGGATGATAACCTGAAGGTGGATTATTAGTCATAGATGCAGTTGGATGGCGGTCTATGTATTATGTTGTAATGCCCAATCAAGTCTCAGAGGAGTCAAGATGACTAGTATATGCATGTATTGCTTTCTCGGTGTTTGTCAATTGCCCCGCTGTAATTTGTTCACCCAGCATGTTATCTATCTAAGGAGAGCCACCTCTAGTGAACTATGGATCCCGGTCCTTGTCTTTTACATACAATCTATAAACTGTTTGTGCTTTGTGTTTACTTTCTGCAAACTTTTACTTCTTTCCATTCGATATGTTTAATCCTTTGTTTTCCGCAAAACACGGTGAGATTGACAACCTCATCGCAAGTTGGGGACAAAGTTCTATGGTTGTGTTATGTAGGTCTCCACGTTGCTACTAGCACCGATAGTGCGCCCTGCCAAAGCTCAGCTAGTAACACCTTTGGGGTGTTTCCTTGCTCCTACTGGTTCGATTAAACCTTGGTTTCATAACTGAGGGAAACTTGCTGCTGTGCTCATCATACCTTCCTCTTGGGGTTCCCAACGAGCTCTACATCAACACCGCCACCAAGCATTTTTCTGGGCACCGTGCATTGAGCCATTAAGCATTTTTCTAGCGCCGTTGCCGAGGAGTCAAGGACATCTTCACAAGGGAGTCCCTCATAACCAATCTCTTTACTTTGTTGTTTTTGTTTTGCTTAGTTTTCTTTTTGCTTTGTTTGCTTGTTTTGTTCTTCAAAAAAAACACAAAAAAATTAGATTTACAAGTTTGCTTTCTTTATCAAAAACACAAAAAAATAAGTCTCCTTTAGTTGTCACCTCTTCCTTAGCTCACCATGTTGACCCCTACTTTCACCTTGAAAGACCTTTCAATTGGTAGTGGTTCTATAATTGGGAAAGATAATATTGAAGAATTCCTTAATCATGTTAGCAAACATGAAGATACTGAGGATAGATCCCCTGTAGAACTTGCTCCAAATTATGAGATTGCTGCAGCTTCTTTAATTCACATGTTAGAAGCTAGGTTTGTTAACCTCAACCCCTTAATGCAAGTAATGTTTCTTAAGCTTAAAGAAATTGAGGATCCTGAAAAGAGGGATTTTATTCTAGAAACTTTGTTTAAGGAGTTCTATGATGTTGCCAAGGAAGCTAGAAAAGTTTTTGAACATTTCAATATGCTAGGCTCATCTGTAGATGTTGTTGGTACACGAGAAAAGATGAACAAAACCGAACCTAATGGGGAGGAACCTAAGATACCAATACCCTTTAAACTAGTAGCAATACATGACGCCATAGAAAAGAATCTTGATTGGATTGTTCCTGCAAACCCTTTTGATGAGACTAGTGAACCCAAGAGCATTGAGAAAGGATCCTCTAGAACTTACTTGGATGATATACCTTGTCTTGTTGAAAATATTTCTGTTATTGATCTTAATGCTTCTTCATTTGAGAACACTTGATTCTTTCTTTGCTTCTTATGCCTAACTTAAAGGCGTTAAAAAAAGTACTTGTTGGGAGATAACCCAAGAGTTTTAGATGAGTCTTGGAGGTTATTACAGTAATAACCGCTCCTTATCCTTTTTATTTAATTTTTGTGCCAAGAGTAACCTCTAATGAGAGTGAAGTAATGATTGGGAAAGTTGCTGTCCCGAAACAGATTATTGTGTTTAACCGTAAAAATTTCTGAGAGAACTCTGTATGTCGGATTGAGCTGTAATATTTTGTGATTCTGCCCCAGGTTGTTATCTAACTTCCGTTAGTTTAACACTTTTTGATTTGAGCAACAGAAGGTCTTCGAAAAAATTCGTCTTAACCTGCTGGTCTGTTTTGACAGATTTCTGCCATTTTCTGCATTTGCTTCTTGTTGGTTCCTTCTTGAGTTCTTTCGGGGAATCGAGATTTTTGAGGGAAGTGCTACAGTATATAGTGTTCTAATGGAAGTTTATTTGGTGTTAGAACTGAACCTTAAGACTTATTTATCTTAAGTGCACTAATGTTGCTAATGAGATTGTGTGAAGTTTTGTATGAAGGAAAATTTTCAGGTGTATGGAAGGAATGAGTAATGAGATGAAGGATGGACTAAAGCTCAAGCTTGGGGATGCCACGCGTGTCACCCCAAGAAATATCCAAGAAGTACAAGCGTCAAAGCTTGGGGATTCCCAAGGCATCCCCTTCTTCATCAATAAAAATTTCAGGTTTCTTCCAAACGCTTCATTTTTATTGTTTCATGCATAGTTGTGTTTTTCTTGGAGCGTCTTCTTTTTCGTTTTCGTTTTGGTTTTTTGTTTTCTTGGTTTGCTTTGCTTTCTGAATAAATTGGTTGGACCCCTCTTTCATACATTTGTTTGCAAATAGTTTGGTTTGGTTTGGAAAAGAGTAGGAAAGTTCATGCTTATGTGGTAAAAAGAGCTCGTTCTTGACTGTGGCTATGCTTTGTCAAGCCATGCTTGATATTGTTTTGGCTTTATGCTTAGTATTCTTTTCTGTAGCATGACTTGTTATAAACAATTGAGATTGCTTAATGTGCCTTGGATGAATCATGCGTTGTTTTAGCATATTAAAGCATAGTATAGTGGTATTCTCCTTTGATGCTTTATTTGGGTTGACTTGGCACATGCTCACACCATGTTATAACTATCCAAAGTCACCATAGCCTTTATGATCCTTTAGTTTTCAACTTGTAGTATCACTTTATGCTTTGATCAATGATGTTTTGTCGCTCTGCATGATTATGGCCATTATTGCTCTCTTAGTTTGTCGCTCCCAGTCTTTTGCTAGCCTCCACAACAAAGTATGAGTTCCACTCATGCATCCAACTCCCTAAACCAAGTTATTCCAAAGAGTCCACCATACCTACCTACTAGCTTATGCTATTCCAAGTAAATTCATGCTTTTGTTTACCTTCCACTTGTTATGAGAAAACTAGTGATTAAAGCTCTCACGAACTTGATGGCACACTTTACTTTACTTGCCCTTAATAAACTTGAACCATTGTGTCGTCTATGTTGTATATGCTTGCACTTATTTGTTGGGAATTAGCAGAACCATGCTTTCATGGGGAAAGCCTTCAACATTGCACTTGGTACTTGTACCTAGTTGATATCATGCTCTTTTGTATATGGATATCGTCGGTGTGAAATGAAAGGGGAGCTTGTAAGTCCATGGAGTTATGTACATGTGTTAGAGAAACGCTTGGGCCGCTGGTCTAATCCATGCTGACATGGTGGAAACCTGCAGCGTAACCATAATGAGCTGTCTATGAAGCATTCTTCTTATAAAAAAAGAGTCCTATATTGAGAAAAAAGAGAAAAGAAAAAAAATATACTATGAAAATAGGAAAGAGAGAAAAAACACCATATTCCCATGGTAAATAAGAAGAATGCTGAGATGCTCGTTGTCTGCTTGCCTTGTCATTTTGATATGGGGATTCTTCCATATCATCGGGCAAGGGGTACCCCGTTGGCGGTTCTCTATGATACACATGTACTTACGATGACAAGAACTTACCGGTGACTAAACTTGAGTAGCATGAGGAGCGGCCCTCGTATACAAGGGACATGAGATTTCCGACTTATACTTCGTCAAGCATGTACACCATAGTTTGTTCACTTTAACCTTAATCACTTCAAGATGCTTATGATAGGGGTAATGAGAGAAGAGAGCTATAAGTACCATAATTTGTGGAAGCTCTTTATGAGACTTGAATCCCTACTTCCTTTTACAAAAGGTCTTTCTTCCACCATTACATTGAGTCTCCACCTTCTATCTTTATGCACCTACTTTGAGAGCATAGTGGCCATTCTTAGTTCTATGTGCATTGTCCCAAGACTACTTTATTGATGCATAACTTGTTATTGCTTGTTTTTAACTATTGTATCTAGTCACTCTTATGAACTTTGAAGGTGTCTTATGCATTTATATTTGCTACTCTATTGAGGGACAAGCTGAATACTAGTATGCTATGTTTTATTTATGTGAAACAAACAAACGTCTTGCAAAGCATGTTATTCATGATTCTTTTGTTTGTGCCTTTTCATGTTGCATCATAGTTTCTTTGCTTATTGCTAGAACTTTGTCTTTCATGTTATGATTGAAGTACTATGATCCCAGCTTTGAATGTTTTGCAAATACTTTGATCAAGTCTTTGATGGTGCATGTCACCTAAAAAATTATTCTTTATTTTTATCACTTACCTACTCGAGGACGAGCAGGAGTTAATCTTGGGGATGTTGATACATTGCAAATGTATCTATAATTTTTGATGTTCCATGCTTGGTTTTATCCACTTTCTTGTGTTTTGTTCCAACTTTGGAGTACTTTTCATATGATTTCTTGGACTAACCTATTAACAAAAGCCACAGTGCCAGCTGCCTGTTTTCTGCTGTTTTTGGTTCCAGGAGTGTCAGAAAATGAATATTCTTGGAATTGGACGGGACAAAAGCCAAAGTGCCTATTTTTTCGGAAGGGATCAAATGCCAGAATACGAGACGGAGAGGGGCCAGGGGCCGGCCACACCACCTGGCCGCGCGGCCAGGCCTGGCCCGCGCCAAGGGGTGGTGTGGTGGCTCCCGGCACCCCCTCGGCCTCTCCTTTCGCCTATATATTGCCCTCGGGACGAAAACTCTAAGTACCCGATCAAAAATCCACGAAAGAGTCTGTAGCCGCCGTCATCTCCATCCCTAGATCGGGAGGGATCTGAAGCTCTTCCCGGCACCCTGCCGGAGAGGGGAATTCACCCTGGAGGCCTTCTTCATCACCATGCAAGCCTTCGGTGTGATGCGTGAGTAGTTCATCCTTGGACTACGGATCCATGTAGTAGCTAGATGGCTGGTTTCTCCTCCTTTGTGCTTTCATGTTTAGATGAGCTCCGTTCATGATCGAGATCATCTTTTTGTAATCCATACATGTTGTGTTTGCGGGGATCTGATGGATATTGAGATGCTATTTCAGATTGATTATTGATTCTATCATGTCTTTGTTATTTGAGATCTTGCATGCTTTCCGTTGTTAGTAGCTATCTTGGCCAAGTAGATGCTAGCAACTCCAAGAGTTAGTATTTATGCTCGATAGTGGGTTCATGCCTCTGGTAATCTGGGGAAGTGACAGAAATCTCTAAGGTACTAGATGTGCTGTTGCTACTAGGGAGAAAACAACAATCCTTTGTTCATAGAACAATCGTATTGTTTACTTTACACGCAGTTCTTAAAGCAATAATCTGTTGCTTACAACTTAATACTGGAGGGGGTTGAGATGATAACCTGAAGGTGGATTATTAGTCATAGATGCAGTTGGATGGCGGTCTATGTATTATGTTGTATTGCCCAATCAAGTCTCAAAGGAGTCAAGATGATTAGTATATGCATGTATTTCTTTCTCGGTGTTTGTCAATTGCCCCGCTGTAATTTGTTCACCCAGCATGTTATCTATCTAAGGAGAGCCACCTCTAGTGAACTATGAATCCCGGTCCTTGTCTTTTACATACAATCTATAAACTGTTTCTGCTTTGTGTTTTTACTTTCTGCTGTGCTCATCATACCTTCCTCTTGGGGTTCCCAACGAGCTCTACATCAACACCGCCACCAAGCATTTTTCTAGGCGGCCACACCACCTGGTGGCGCGGCCTAGGGTGGCCCGCGCCAGGGGGTGGTGTGGGCCCCCTATGGCCCATCTCCGCTTCCCCTTCTGGCTTCCTTCGTCTTCTGGAAAAATAGGATTTTCCATGTATTTTCTCGGATTTTCTGATCTTCGCGAATTTTGCCTCCAAACAGCACCTTTTCCATCAGTATCCTAACTGCAGCGGTCCATGCTCCAAAAGTCATCAACCATGCAAAAACAGATGAAATAACATAAGTATCATCTCTTAATATGAAATATATCAATGAATAACAGTAAATTATGATATAGAATAGTGATGCAAAATGGACGTATCAAGAGGCATTACTAGGAACCTTTTCTTTGTTTATTAAACACACATGTATTAACGTTTCCGGTTAAAACAATTATAGCATGAGAAATAAACATTTATCATAAACATGGAATATAATATAATAACCATTTTATTATTGCCTCTCGGGCATATTCCTTTCAGCGACATCATCAGTTGGGACATCCATCTAGGGGTGACGTCGAGGCTGGTCAAGACGGCCGTGACGAGATCCCTCATTCGCCTCAGCATCACGTCGATTTCTGCCTTGACACCATGGATCTTGAGGTCCCAGTTCTATCGGCTGGACTCCGCATCCTGGAACGCCAGCAAGTTGATCCGATCCTGCTCCGTTAGGTTCCGCGCATAAAAGTACGATTGCTGCTAGAGCTTGACCGTGTCGTGCAGCCGGAACTGGGGGTAGTCGGCCTACGCGCGGGCATAAATGTAGGCACCACCACAGACGGTTAGCGCCCCCTGGCCCATCGGATGAGGAAGAGATGGAGGAAAAGCCCGAGGTCCGGCTGGATCCCGAGGTACCACTCGCAAAAAGCTATGAAGTGCGCCAGTCGACTAATGGCGTTCACGCCGAGATGGTGCAGCCGGAAGTCAAAGAAGGCTAGGAAGGTAAGGAATAAGGGGTGGACTGGAAGGGCGAGCCCGTGCGCGAGGTAGGAGAGGAAGATGACCCTCTCACCCTCGCGCGGCTTCGGCGATGTCCGTCACCGACGCAAGCTGCACCTCCACCTCCGTCGTCAGCGGGAGGACCCGCGAGCGGCGGTACATCTCGATTTGGTCCTTGGTCACCGATGAACTGCACCAAGCAACGTGGCTCTCTATCATCGTGTCTGTCGCCACTAGAGTTGAGAAGCAGGGGCCCGTCGCTGCCGGTGGACAGAACGGAGTGGCGTAGCAAGGTCTGTGCGCATGGAAAAAAGGAAGAGAAGGAGGGCAGAGGAGGCAGTGCGGGAGATGGGTGCAGGTGTGGGCGTCCGCTGCCCCGGGCACTATTTAACATTGGGGGAGGGGGCAACCGTCGGGCACGCCACGTGGTAGCCCACGGGGCACACCTCACCCCCCAACCACCGCCCATGATCCCGTGAGCCGGTGCAGCACGCGCAGATGATCCAGAGCGATTTCCCAGGTGATGCGCAATTGTTCACGAGGCGATGCGCGACAGGACGCGACCCTGAGTGCCGTAGAGGCGCAATGATGGCCAATAGACGTGGCTAGCGTCAGCGCTAACGCAACCGGGTATCTCAACCGTTAGTTTCTAGCCGGATGTAAATTTGAAGTTGCGGATAAGCCCGCGCACATTTCCCCAACGGCGAAATCTACGTGCGCTCGGGGGCTAGTGTCGGGGGATCATCCCCGGGTAGGGTATCCAGATAGAATAAAGGCAATGTAACGGACGACCAGCTGACGGGGCTCATCCGGACACGGGACCAAAGAAGAAGCCCAAAGAAGGCTAGGATCAAGGCGAACCGGCTGACAATTCAGACGAATGCGAAGAGACCGCCAAGATGTTGGTCCGGCTGGACAACCCCAGCTAGACAAAGCCGACCTAGAAGATGGAGGATCTAGGGAGAGGTGCGCCATAGTGCGCGCCTCACCCTAGCTAGCTATCGACGAGACATAAAGTCAGACGACGGCGACACGGACATCGGGAACCACGGAGGCGGCCGACAACGTACCTGTGTCGGCCGGGGGCGGTTGTTGTGGCCCTTGTCGGCCTGGGTGGCTTCTACTGTGCCCGTGCTAGACAGGGGGCGTGGCGCTGTATATGACCTCAGAGTGGCGAGATCATGCAGATGACCAACTAGTTGGGGCCCGCCTGTGGGACCTGCCAGCCGGTCGGACTAGTGTAACTGCTACCCCCGACAGTATATAAGGGGTAGCAGGGCTCCATATCAAAGGTTGGATTCTGGTAGATCAACATCTCACGTACAGCTCAAGGAGCGCTTGTAGTTCATCGTGTTCCATCACCAGATAGTCAGTCCGTGCAGAGTAAGAGTGTTACCTCACCACAGGCCCCAAACCTGGGTACGTCTTGTGTCTCACTACGCATGTCCGTATCCAATCCCGTCTCCGGACGCTGTCGTTAGTTTTCCTGCTTGTTGCCACACCTCTATATAAACTTCCTAGGCACTGTCGTTTCACATACGACAATAATACACAAACGAAATCTGCCGAGAAAGAAGAGAGAACCGGGAAAGAAGAGAGAGCCGCCCGTGATGCCGTCGTTAGATATCTGACTGAATAACCGATTAATTCTCCCAAAAAAAGACTGGATGCCAATTCCTTCCTGGACTTGTGCTTCGTATAGCTAGAACCCTAGGCCTGTACTGGGTCGGGCCTTCCTATTCTTGGCCAAGGAAACAAGAGTTGAACTTGCGTTCGCGATGACTGGACGTTCATCCAGCCAACCTTGAGCGCCAACTTGTGATTAGCTCTTTTTGCAACTTGAGAAAGACGATGTCTGCAACAACAAAGGAATGTTCTAGCCTCTTTTTGTCTGCCTGCTTTTTCATGCGAAGCTGAGCTGGGAGAAGGTGTCGTTACAGTAGGTCCATCATGACTTGGCGTTCATCCAGCCAAGCTTGAACATCCGGGACTAGGCTAATGGCGGCTGTAAAAGGAGTGGTGGAGTGACAGACACCGCTCCCCAACCCTAGCACCGCCAGCCCTAGGGCCCTCCCTCTCCCTCCCTCGCATCGCCACCGCCGGAGGGGGCGCCGGTGAAGCCGGGCGCGCCTATAGGACAGTGGCGGCGGGGTGGTTCTTCTCTTCCCCCTGCGTTCCCCGGCGCGTGGGGCACTGCTGACGGCGGCGAGGCTACGGGTGGGCACGCTTGGATGCTTCGGGCGAGTGGCGGTGCTACGGGCGTCGTGTTGCTGCGGAGCTGCGTCGAATGGCCGCGTCGGTGGTCGGCGGCGGGGCGGCTGACGGCGCCGGGCGGGCCCCGATCTGAGCCGAGCGGGCTGCGGCCGCTGTGGGCGCTGGGCGGTTCTCCTTCTTGGCACAGGGGTGGCGAGGCGCAGTGGCTGGCTGTGGCTCTGAGCTGGGAGGGCTGCACGGTGGCGGCTTTAGATCGGCCACAAGGATGCTGCTAGACGACCATGATGGCGACGTGCTTGCTGCGGGTTGTCCGCGGCGGGTCAGTGGGTGGTCTGCTCGGAGTTGCTGCGGTGCGCCATGGCAGCAGGCCGGGGGCGGTGGCGCTCGGCGGGCGACGCGTGATCGGAAGGCTCGTCGTTGGCAGTGCGGGATCTTACTGGGCTCGTCCTGGGCCGCCAAGGAGGTGTTTTGGTGGCGGTGATCTTCTGTTCCTTTTCGCAGTGGCGGCTGCTCGGGTTCGCTCAGGTTATTTTTTGGCAACTATCTCGCGGACAGCGGTGATGATCCGGACGACGGCTTTTGTCGCGATGAAGGGGAGCCTAGGCGTGGCGGTGGAAGGGATGCGTGTTGATCGTCAGGAGCTTGGCAGAGGAGGGGAGGTGTGGTGGGTGTGCCGGTCCTATTGGGTGGGTGTGAGGTTTTGGACTCTTCACTGGGCGAAAGCCTTGTCCTGGCGGCTGGCAGGGACCGACGACGGTGACGCCTGTGCGCGTCACATCCTTCTTGAAGTCGTTGTCGAAGCGGGTGTTTCTTGCTCCTCCACACGGGCTCTTCGGGGGAAACCCTAGATCCCTCGCGGGATCGGGCGTGGGCGGCGCTCTTGTGCCGCGTTGCCTCTTGGGGCCTCGCTTTGGACATCCACCGGACAAAGGGTCTTGTGGAGTGTTTTGGTGGTTTGGCGGAGGCGATTTCGTCTTCGACCAGGCGGGGCGCGGCCCTGGGGCCGTCGTGGTAGTTGGAGTGGTGGTTCCGGTCTTTCGCCTCCACTTGTTGAGTTGAGGTGTGGTGTCGACCTGATTGGTCGTCGACCCGTGTGGAGCACAGCCTCAGGGCTGGCATGTGGTGTTGTGTTATAGCGGTTTTTTCCGACCAGTTTTCCTCATAAACGGCCAGCTCTCTTCTACTATCTATATCTTCTTATAAAGTAGACCCCCACTAAGAGTCATTAAAGTTTGTCTATCTCAACATGAAGACTAGCCACATCATCGCATATTCAGAGCCGTCCGATTCGAATAATCTTCATCGTACACTTACCCGTGGTCCACCATTAGAAAGTCTGTTGCATGTCCAGTCCAGCCTAGCGTAACGAAAGAAAATGCACGGTTCCCTTCAATACATACATGGTGTTTCCTTCATGCTGGAAAAACGCAGGAGATAAAATGCAGCTCATTACTCTCATGGTAAGCCAAAGGGTGATCAGTTTCTCTTAATTGCGGTAACCGAAGGATGAAATGTATGTGGGTTTTAAATGCCCTTTTACAAATCGCATGGTCCAAGCATCCCATATGCAACCCCTTCCCACCATCACGGCTCTTCCACTCCTTTTCTATGGAAACTGCTCAACTAATCGCTTGCATAGTTACCTTCATCTAGCACCTCTCTGGCGCGCAACTTCTTGCCTGGCAAGATGCCCAACACTCCACTCTTCAACGATGCCATGTCTTACTCCAACAAGAGTTGGGATGCCGCCACCAGCAGAAGCCCCTTTCAAGAAAGCCATAGCATGGCGCACCATGAGAATAAAACATTACCCTGGATGATTCGGTTGGACCTACAAGTTTTTCTAGCGGCAAGCATGAGGTAAGGAGGTGTGTTTCTTTTTTTCTGATGTGCAACCTTCACCATCTAAATGCTATTATGGTGTGCGCAAGCAATATTTTTTCTGATGTGCAGCCTTCACCATCTAAATGCCTCTATCTTTTGCAGGAGTGTTTCTTTTTTTTCAACACAGTGAGTAGACACATGTGTGCTATTGTCAATATTGTGCAAACAATTATGCTGATCGTCTGGTTGGTTCAATAAATCGTGGCATCCTACAGCCTCCTTCAAAATCCAATTGTCATCCTGGCCACCATTAGCTAACTCGCCCTATCATGGCTCCACGGAAAACACCATGGATCCAACTCAAAATCTTTCAGGTTGCATCCCTTATAGAATTCTACATGACATATTATAAGCATTTTATTTTTTACGGTCTCTGGACTTCATAGTTTGCCTTTATTTTAATTAGTTCACGTGGAGATCAAGAATCTATTTCATGTAAGCAAGAAAATGTTACTGCTCATTTGTACATCTGGTACTATAGTTAGGGATTTCACCATGCAGTAAAACAGCTGCACCCAACCGAGTGTATGTCTTTTTCATCGAAAGTTGTCCTTGACATTTCATTCTCCAACTTAATTCAGGCACTAGTACAACGAGGGGACAAAAAATTGATACATCAAAATATCAAATCAAGAAGGCAAGGTCAATTCTCTGAATTTTGTCACTGTTTTTTCTTCTAAAATGATCTTTCGCTTTCCAACTCCAAATATGTTAGCTATCTATATATGACCAGCTCATCTCACTAATATCTACTGCTGCAAAATCTCCCAATATTTATTTTCATTCAGGCTTAAAAGTAGTTATATACAAGCTATGAGGGTGTGTTTGAATTGTTGGAGAAATTGAGCATTCATGGTACCGACAAAATATGCAGAGCTAAGAAATGCTCACACATATTGTCGAGGCACATCTAACTCAAATGTATACATGCATTGTTGTCATTCTTTTATTGTACAAATGCAACATTCATCGTACAGGTTTATCATAGTCTTCCAATCATTCCCAGAGAATCATTTTGTAAGGATGATTATATTTTGCAAGCACTCTCCATAGCTTATTGTTCTAAAAGACTTATTTCTGTGTGTAAGGCATAAAGACCAGTGGAACGTTATCGTGCTGTTCCATCAGTGCTTTAGAAGAAAATGACATTTAGATTGAGATTCCACCATATTCCACTGGTAATGCTCTAGGTAATTCTGATAAAATGTTCTATCTCATGTATTGAATACTCACCAGTTAGGTTATGGTTTGACTTCATTTTCCTTTTTTCAGAATTTCTTCCAGGTACCTCAAATTATTGGCAGTAAGCTGTGTTTCCCATACCTCAGCGCAATATATGTATACGTGCACAAGCTAGATGAACGGTCATATAGCCGCGAGAACCTAATTTTATATGCAAATAATAGTGATCACTGTCAATTTGGTATGATTGGCTTAATTTTTGTTGTTGTAAATGCTATAGCTTTTAATAAATTTTGTCATGCTTTATTTTCTAGCTAGGTTGGCCACTACATTTGAAGAAACAATACACAATTCAGCATGTAATCCAAAGAATCCCACATTACCAAATAGTTGTCCCCCGAAGTATTTTTTTAATTTCTTTTAATCTGCAATATCATGATTTTCCTTGTCAAACTCCTAAAGGTATGGTGATGAAGAACTAAATACATCTACAACTACATATCACATTCTTTATTTCATGCGTCCTATAACTCTTTCTACAGAAAACACATCATACAAATTCCTGCCGCAACGCGCGGGGTATCTTCTAATATCAATGAAAGGCAAAACTTTTGCCTCGTTTCAAAAAAAAAAAAACCACCTGCCTAGTAGCGGAGCCAGGATTTTGATATTGGGTATTCGGAGTTAAAAAATCCAACACACCGATATAATATATGTACCTTCGGGACTACAATTTTTTTATAGTAGTGAGAATTTCTCGGATAATTAAATTATATTAAAATAATAATGAATTTTTACTAAAAGTAATAATTGAGAATCTCAATTGCGGGAATTTATAAAACACAAATTACAACCCAAGCACTTCTTACCGGTGATTGAACTCACCTGTTGGTCTGCTGTTGTATGGGGTAAACTTACCGTGCGTATTTGTGAATTAAGGGAATGTGTGATTAACTGCTGCTGGTCTGCTGTTGTATGGTGCCACATCAGCGCCGTAACAGATCCTTCCGGGATTTGGCTGGCTGGCGGGACCAAGGTAATTTTTGCCTTCGTGGTAGGGAATATGGCGGAGCGCCGGCGAGCAGGCAGGCGCTTGGCGACGGGCGGGCGGCGGCTGACTGGATGAGGTCGATCGGGGAGAGGAAGAGGAGAGGTTCAGGTCGGGGTGTCGATTCGATGCTCTGATCGCTGAGCCAGGAGGTGAGCCCGAATCGATGCCAGCCTGACTAAGGGAAAAACGGCCGGTGAAAGCCCAAGTACAATATTTTGGCCCAGGTAGGAACGCCTGAACTCGGACGGCTCTGGACAGCGAGTTTTTTCGATTTTTACGAGTTTAACACCTAGAGTTAGATACCAACTAGCAACTGTGCACGTGCAATGCACGTGTTGAATAACATAATATTTTTTAATAAAAGAAACTAAAATAATTCAATTGGAAATTATTTTGTAGTCATAATTTAATCCATGTTCCACAAGAAAAAACTTAATTGTGGCATTAGTTTTATTTATTTCTTAAATTGAGCACTTAAATAACATAAAATTCCATAGCATTTATCGATGCATGAGAAAATCAAGGACATGGACTAAATAGCTATATGTGGTAACAAAGCTTGTGAGTGTAAGTAAAAATAGCAGCAGGACAACAATTTCCTAAAAAAAATGGGCAGCACACTTTTTAAGTTTTGTCATTCATAAAACGATAATGAAGTTAGAAAAAAAACCTATGGTAGAAAACTATTTAGCTAAGCTCATTTTGCCATTGAGAGAAATCCAATCAAGACAACAAATACCTACTTAGTTTAGTCAGGACAAAGGTATGAAAGATAGCAGATACATGTATAGATCATTAGAAAAAAATATTACTCGAATAGTCCACAAATAGAGAGGATTCTTCATTGTTAGTGTACATAACTTGCTCCTAAACGATTACGGACTTAGCTCTTGGATTACCTACATGCGTTGCAAACATCTATACAAGTCGAACAGAGGAATCATATTCTTGCCCGAACCATTCTCCTTCTAAAATTTCATGAATAAATATTAATATTATTGGTAGTTATCAAACCAAGTATACATTAGGATAGTCATTATAGCAAAAGAAAATCCGAATAGGTTATCTAAACCAAAATATCGGTTCGAAATGAGTAGATTTCTGAACAAATGGTTAATATTATAGTGCAAGAAATTAGCACTTGATGTAGATAAAAAATAAAGACAACAGTTAGATGGCACAAGATATATCGGAAAAAATGAGTAGATTTCTTAACAAATGATTCAAATGATAGTGCAAGAAATTAGCACTTTAAGTAGATAAAAAATGAAGATCGGATACTAAATTGTGAAACTGCATTGAGATGAAATAAATATTTTTTTTTGAAATTTTTAACATGAAAATATAACTGCACAACCATATTAGAGAGCAATCTGAACCCTTTCATGCCACCGCCATCACTGCCATTCATGGGAAGACACTTCCTAGTAAGATACTAACATAAATCTATGATATTCTGTAAAGTGGAAGCTCCAAATGCCTCCACCACCACCATAGCAGTCATCTCAAAACCTCAGCATATCCTTGTCACACGTGCTTAGTCCTTTGTTGTGTCATGATGACAACCGTACGTCTGCTACGTGCCAAACGCAAAACACGACAAAGACGTTATCCTCTTCGTGACCAATGGCATGCTCCCCACATCCACGTTATCAGACTGTCTTGTTAGCAATTTGTTCCTGTAATTTGTAACAGTAAACCTTTTGATTTGGTATGCACGTACAGAAAGGTGCTCCAAGAAAAATCAATGGAAGAAGTTATAGGAAGACATCCAAGGCATATGAACAATTCATAATAAGGTAGCTCCAATGACAATTTCAGTTACCAGATATGAATGGAAGCCCTCAAAGGACACACTAAACACTTACTTTTTATGGAAAACAAAAAAGGAAGTACGGATGCATTTTTTCCTGACCTTTGTTGCTCCAGAAATGAAAATCCCCTTATGTTTACTCTTCTTGATTTGTATGTTGTCCTTGGACAAGTCAGGAAGGTTCCCAAAATGCAAGGAGACAAAACTCGTACCAATGTTTTAGGAAAGAAACTCTACATTAGATGCATACACAAACATGAAGCGGGTCTACAATTAGCACTGAGACACCCACCCGAAGAACTGAAAATTAAATACACAAGAAACACCTTTGTAATTGGGAATTTATAGACCCAAATAATAACTTCAGGTAGAGTTGAGAAAATGAACAATAAATACCTAAAAAAGAAAAGTAGCTATTCTTCTCACTTTCCTTTTGATCACACATCAATATATGGTTGCACATCAGAGCTGTATATCCATATATATTCTAGACGGAGTTGAAGGACTCAGCGACACAAAAAGATATATCACAGGCTATTAACATATACAATTGTATTATTCTTTAGAAAAACTGGATGGTTGCACCTCTGTTTATATTAAGAACCTTCACATCAACAACGACAACAACGGTCTAAGTTTTCAGTATCACATGATGATAACAGTGAAGAGAAAAAATGGTATAATGGTCTGAGTTACCCATTTTTACGATGCACCTAAATAAAAGAATAAAAGAATACAAAAACTAAAAGCCCTATATTATTCAGGTAGCACAACTCTTGACACTTTAGCACGTGGAATTGACATGGAGTTAAACTCACACTGTTAGCATAACCCCTGCTCTGATACCAATTGTTGGAATTGGTCCCGACACGCCGCGTAAACTTGCCGAGTACTTTCTGGCGGTACGCGCAAGTTGCAAGGCTTCCGAGCAGTTCCGACAGTATGTTCCGACGAGATGACACGCACGTCCCCGATAACTTTGCCACGATATGCACGTACTGCTAGCTGATCGATTCTTTTGATCAGACTAGTATAACTCACGCACGCACACGCAAAACCAATACTCGATGTGATTGCTATAGGCCCGTCTTGGACCTGCTCCAACCTTGTATTAATCTTCACGATGTGGTACAAGATTACACAGCCTTGGGTGCACTTATATACACGCATAGGCCTGAGTACTAGTCCTAGTCGGTTTACTAAGCTAAACCTACCTGGAATCCTAGCCGGACACAACACTAGCACCGGAATATATACGTATATGCATGCAAGTATACCACACGTATACGACGCCTTGACGGTATCGGACACGTGATTACCTAACAATCACCCCCTAATCACGATGTCTTTTCTCCATCGACCTGGGACCCAAATGCGCCAGCTACTTCTCGCGGGCGTCATCCATGGCATTGCTTTCGCCGCCCCCTTCCTCAGCACCCATATCACCGACTTTGCTTTTATCGGCTTCTTCATGACTTCACACCGATAGTCCTTTTTGTCCGCTCCCTTCTCGACGCCTTCACGCCGACTGTCCTTTTTGTCCGCGCCTTGAGACATTATACTTGGTTCGATAAAGTACTTTCTCATCGATGCCTCGCATATTTGATCTTATGCTTGCCGGTACTCTTGGATGCAATAGAACAAATATGTAGGAGCTAGCTCACGCTGGTTGACTAGCAAAGCTAGCTCGTGACTAGCAATTCTGATTTCTACCTGCTCCTGATCAACGTCGTCTTCTGGCTCATCCGTAGTAGCAATGCACAGGTTGCCTACCTGTAGTGATTCGTCTTTTCCTTTTAAATCTCTTTCTGGCATGTTTTCCTCTAGCTTCTCTATGCCACGTGAAAAGCCTCTTGATGGATCTGCACCCCCTATTGTTGGGTCTCCTCCATCTGTCCGGCCACCAGTCCACACTCTTGGACCACCGCCTTCTGGCCTTGCTGGCATGTTTGCTGGGATCACTTCAGCTCCCCCTCCTCTTATAATTGCTGGGCAAACAAGTGCAGGTATCACTGCACATGCATCTGCACGCCCTTCCAGTTTCGTATCTTCTGGCCACAGACTAGCCTTTTCTTCAAACTCTTTGTCTTCTGGGAGAATCCCTAGTGCTTCTGGCCTAGTATCCACTCCTGGAGCTCCCCCTAGGCCTTCAACGTCTTCTGGGCCCGAACTTGCTGACAAGGATAAGCTTGGTTGATCCATATTTTTTTCATACTCAAGATCCCACGTGACGTGAAAAGTTGGATATCCCAGTTCGTTGGAGCCCCAATTCCATGACTCGCCTTCCTCAAAGATTACATCGCCCCTAACAACCACCTTATTGGTATAAGAATTGCACAAGCGGTATTCCTTTGAGCTTTCGTAGCCTGTCATGATCATTGGAGTCCTCTGCTCCACCAATTTACTCTTATGGCCAGACTCCGTCTTGACATGCGCCACACACCCAAAAGTGCGAAGATGATCAACCGAGGGCTTTCTCCAATACCATGCTTCGTACGGAGTCATACCAAGCATACTCCTGGCCAGTTCCCTATTCAGCAAATAGACTGCCGTGTTGACTGCCTCACCCTAGAACTTTCCTGGCAAGCCTTTACTCTTCATCATGCTCCGTGCCATGGTCAACACAGTTTGATGCAGCTCACCCTCCTGATCAATGTGTAGGGCTCTTATCTTCACCTCCACCTTGAACTCTTCGGCTTTCTTGATCTTCTCGAATGCTTGTTGAGCTTGACCCTTACTTTTTAGCAACACAATCCATATGTATTTACTATGATCATCCACGACAAGCATGAAGAACTTATTGCCAGTGTTGGGTCCGCAGCATAGAAAACAAAAAATTTCCTACGGTGTGAACTACACGCCAAGATATATCTACTAGGTACAAAGCAAACGGGTGGACATACATCTATAGAGAACTTACCCTCGAAGACAACGAGCTTTGTTAACGAGTAGGAACTCGTGGTTGATGTAGTCGTACACTTGCCGATCTCAAGATCGTGAGGAAGTCCAAACGCCGCAACTCAACAGCGCATCCGCACTCGCACACACGTTCAAGCCACCGGACAACCTCCACCTCCTCGCTCCAGCGATCCAGCGGAAGCAGCAACTCCTTCCAGACGAAATGCCACCGGGAACATGTATCTCGCTAATCCGAGACCATGGGAGAATAATTCTAGAGGGGGAGAGAGATCCTTCACAAGGAGGTGTGAGGATGAAGGAGGGAATGGGTGGCCTTTTATAGGAGGAGGGGGGGTGCCCCCTCTCTCCATGGCCGACGCATGGGTGGGTGACCCCTCACCTCCCCCATTCATGTGGTGGTAACTCCTCCACATTAAAATGCCTCTTCACATTCCCTTTTAAAGTCTCCACTTTAAATGCATTAAGTTTCTCCAAATTTAATGCTCTCTCATTTAATAAAACTATTTTATTAAATTTATTCATAATTTTGTTAATTACTTTAATTAACAAACATTCACATATAGCCCCTTGCAATATTTCAATATCACATGCAGAACCACCTTCTGCAATTTCACCCGAAACAATTTCCGGTTTCTATTGAAACAATTCCTGTGCTTTGCAATTCTTTCGTCTGAAACATATGTGCTCAAAAATGGTTTCCGGTAACTCTTAAGTGTTCCACCCTACGGTTCGCGAATAATGCAGACATGATCGAGACCCTTCTCCGATCAATAATCAGCAGCGGGACCTGGAGATCCGTACTGACTCCTACACATTCAACGATTACTCCTGTGATCGTGAGAACCTTTAACGCTTGTAACTAAATCCCTTTGTCTCTCGATATATTACATGTCCGAGATTCGATCATCAGTATCTCCATACCTAGTTTGGTCTCGTTACCGACATGCACTCTTTTCTCGTTCTCGTGATATAACATTCTAGTGATCACATCACTTGCTTGCAAGCTATCCTAATGTGATATCACCGAGAGGGCCCAGAGTATATCTATCCGTCATCTGGATTGACAAATTCCACTCTTGATCCATGAGCCTCAACATAACACCTTCGTAGCACTGAACCCATCTTTATAGTCACCCTGTTAAAGTGTGACGTTTGATGTTATCAAGATACTCTTCTGGTGTTAGCAATTAACATGATCTCATGGTCTAAGGATAAAGATTACTTCGTATGATGTTATAGCAATATAAACACAATGACTTGATCGTAATGCTATACTTCAGATGAATGTTCATCACATCATTCCACCAATGGTGTGACCTTGTTATTAACAACATCCAATGTCCATGATCAGGAAACCTTGATCATCTTGTTAATCAACAAGCTAGTCTATAAGAGAGGCATGACTAGGAACCCTTTTTGTTTATTAAACACACATGTATTGATGTTTCCTATCAATACAATTATAGCATGTAAAATAAACATCTATCATATACAAGGAATACATAATAACAACTTTATTATTGCCTCTCAGGGCATATTTCCTTCAGTCTCCCACTTGCACTAGAGACAATAATCTAGTTCACATAGTGATAAATCTAACACCCATGGAGTTCTGGTGTTGATCATGTTTTTCCCTAGGGAGTACTTTAGTCAACGGATCTGCTACATTCAGGTCCGTGTGCACTTTACAAATCTTTATATCTCCATTCTTGACATGCTCGCGGATGGAGTGAAACCGGCGCTTAATATGCTTGGAATTCTTGTGAGACCTTGGTTCCTTGGCGTTGGCTATGGCTCCATTGTTGTCACAATAGATCACCATCGGGTCCAACACACTGGGAACCACACCTAGTTCCGTAATGAACTCTTTCATCCAAACTGCTTCCTGCGCCGCTTCTGAAGCAGCAACATATTCCGCCTCCGTTGTTGATCTAGCCACCACAGGTTGTTTGGAGCTCCTCCAACTAACTGCTGCTCCGTTCAAGAGAAATACGTATCCGGATTGAGACTTAGAGTCATCCGTATTAGTGTCAAAGCTAGCATCAACATAACACTTAGCGACTAGCTCTTCTTCACCTCCGTATATAAGAAACATATCCTTAGTTCTTCTCAAGTACTTAAGGATATTCTTGACCGCTATCCAGTGTTCCGAACCTGGATCAGATTGGTACCTACTAGTCAAACTAATAGAATGTGCCACATCCGGTCTTGTACATAGCATGGCATACATTATAGAGCCTATGGCTGAGGCATAGGGCATCCTATCCATTATCTCTCTTTCTTCCGCCGTAGCCAGACTTTGAGTCTTACTCAATGTCTTGCCTTGCAACATAGGTAAGAACCCCTTCTTACTTCCGTCCATATTAAACTTCTTTAATATCTTATCAAGGTATGTACTCTGCGATAGCCCAATTAGGCGTCTTGATCTATCTCTATAGATTTTAATGCCTAATATATATGAAGCTTCACCAAGGTCCTTCATCGAAAATTTGCTGTTTAGATAACTTTTAACACTGTTTAAAAGATCTAAATCATTTCCAATCAATAATATGTCATCCACATATAATATCAGAAATGCCACATTGCCCCCACTCACTTTCTTGTAAATACAAGCCTCTCCATAAGTTTGGACAAATCCAAACTCTTTGATCACCTCATCAAAGCGGAGATTCCAACTTCGTGATGCTTGCTTCAGTCCATAGATGGACCGCTGAAGTTTGCACACCTTATTAGCATCATTAGGATCGACAAAACCGTTAGGTTGTATCATATACAACTCTTCTTCAATCTTACCATTGAGGAACGCGGTTTTGACATCCATCTGCCATATTTCATAATCGAAATATGCAGCAATTGCTAACATAATCCTAACCGACTTAAGCATCGCTACGGGAGAGAATGTCTCATCGTAGTCAACTCCTTGAATTTGTCGAAACCCCTTTGCGACAAGTCGAGCCTTATAGATGGTTACATTACCATCAACATCAGTTTTTATTTTGAAAATCCATTTATTCTCAACGGCCTTTTGGTCGTGAGGTAAGTCCACCAAGTTCCAAGCTTGGTTCTCGTACATGGATTCCATCTCGGATTTCATGGCTTCTAGCCATTTGTTGGAATCCGGGCTCATCATCGCTTCTTCATACGTTGCAGGGTCATCCATTTCATCAATCATGAAATTCATAACAGGATTGCCGTACAGTTCAGGAGCTGCACGTGTCCTGCTTGACCTGCGAGGTTCGGTAGTGTCCTCTTTCGGAGTTTCATGATCATTATCATTAGCTCTCTCTTCATCAGGTGAAGTCAACTCCGAAACAACTTCTGAAGCTGCGCTACTCGCCATTTCATGAAGAGAAGGTTCAATAACCTCTTCGAGTTCTACCTTCCGACTACTCACACCTTTCGCGAGAAACTCCTTCTCAAGAAAGGATCCATTCTTGGCAACAAAGACCTTGCCCTCGGATCTGTGATAGAAGGTATACCCAATCGTTTCCTTAGGGTATCCTATGAAGATGCATTTTTCCGCTTTGGGTTCGAGTTTATTCGGTTGAAGTTTCTTCACATAAACATCGCATCCCCAAACTTTAAGAAATGACAGCTTAGGTTTGTTTCCAAACCATAATTCATACGGTGTCTTTTCAACGGATTTAGATGGTGCCCTATTTAAAGTGAATGCAGCGGTTTCCAGTGCATAACCCCAAAATGACAGTGGCAAGTCAGTCAGAGACATCATAGATCGAACCATATCCAATAAAGTACGATTACGACGTTCTGACACACCATTACGTTGTGGTGTTCTAGCAGGCGTGAGTTGTGAAACTATTCCACAGTCTTTCATATGTGTGCTAAACTCGTAACTAAGATACTCTCCTCCACGGTCGGACCGCAGAAATTTGATCTTTCTGTTATGATGATTTTCCACTTTATTCTGAAATTCTTTGAACTTTTCAAAAGTTTCAGACTTGTGTTTCATCAATTAGATATACCCGTATATACTCAAATCATCCGTGAAAGTAACAAAATAACGATATCCACCTCGCATCGACACACTCATTGGTCCACACACATCAGTATGTATGATTTCCAATAGATCTGTCGCCCATTCCATTGAACCGGAAAACGACGTTCTAGTCATCTTGCCCATAAAGCATGGCTCACATGTATCAAATGATTCAAAATCAAGTGATTCCAAAAGTCCATCAGAATGGAGTTTCTTCATGCGTTTAACGCCAATATGACCTAGACGGCAGTGCCACATATATGTAGATATATGATTATCAAGTTTAATCCATTTAGCATCAACATTATGAATATGCGTAATACTACTATCAAGATCCAACAGAAATAAACCATTCAACATAGGTGCATGACCATAAAAGATATTATTCATATAAATCGAACAACCATTGTTTTCAGACTTAAATGAATAACCACTTTGCATCAAACACGATCCGGATACAATGTTCATGCTCAGTGCAGGCACCAAATAACAATTATTTAGGTTTATAACTAATCCCGATGGCATATGGAGAGGCAGCGTTCCAACGACGATCACATCAACTCTTGATCCATTGCCGACCCGCATCGAGACCTCATCCCTTGCTAGTTGTCGCTTGTTCCGTAGCCCCTGAACCGAGTTACATATATTAGCAACTGATCCCGTATCAAATACCCAGGTGCTACTGCGAGTACTAGTCAAGTACACATCAATAACATGTCTATCACATATACCTTTGTTTGCCTTGCCGGACTTCTTGTCCGCCAAATACTTGGGGCAGTTGCGCTTCTAATGACCAGTCACCTTGCAATAGTAGCACTCGGTGTCAGACTTAGGGCCAGCTCGGGGTTTCTTTTCAGGCGTGGCAACAGACTTGCCACCCTTCTTTCCCTTGTGCTTGCATTTCTTGTCCTTCTAGAAACCGGTGGTCCTATTGATCATCAACACTTGATGTTCTTTCCTAATCTCCACTTCTGCAGTCTTAAGCATTGATAGAAGCTCGGGAAGGGACTTATTCATGCCCTGCATATTATAGTTCATCACGAATCTCTTGTAGCTAGGTGGCAGAGATTGGAGAACACGATGTATGCCTAAGTCAATGGGAATCGTTATTCCCAAGGACACAAGCTTATCGGCGTACCCAGACATTTTGAGTACGTGCTCACTAACGGAGCTGTTTTCCTCCATCATGCAGTTAAAGAACTTTTCTGTAGCATTATAACTCTCTACGGCAGCATGGGTATCGAAAATCATTTTCAATTCTCCCATGGTATCAAAGGCATTGCCATTTTCGAAACGTTTTCGAAGTTCTGGCTCTAGCCCATACAGTATGCCGCAATGAACTAAGTTGTGGTCCTCCTGACGAGTTATATAGACGTTCTTTTCCTTGTCAAGGGCATCAGGAGCTGGTGGGGGGCCTAGCGGCCCATCTAGCACATATTGCTTTTGTGCAGCAGTGAGGAGAATCCTCAAATTCATAGCCCAGTTGGTGAAGTTGCTACCATTCGCAGCAACTTTCTCTTTCTCCATGAACACATTGAAATTAAAAGCAGGTGGTGCCATCTACAACAGAATTTGTAAAGTATATTTAGACTAAGTTAATGATAGATTGAGTTCAACTAATCCAAATTACTAATGAACTCCCACTCAAAAACGACATCCCTCGTGTCCTTTTGGTGATTACATGAACCAAATCCACTACACCAAGTCCGATCATCACGTGAGTCGGTGTAGCTTCAAAGGCGAGCATCTATATGGGCATCATATCAACTATATGACTCATGCTTAACCTTTCGGTCCGTGTTCCGAGGCCATGTCTGTACATGCTAGGCTCGTCAAGTAAGAACCTTAGTATTTGCGTGTGTAAAACTATCTTACACCCGTTGTATGAAAGCGTAGAGTTGAAAACACCCGATCATCACGTGATGCCTCAAAACACAATCCACAAAACGGTGCATACTTAAGGAAGAACACATTTTATCTTGATATCTAAATGAGGGATCATCTTATAATGCTACCAAACGCACCAAACTAGCAATATAAGATGCTAACATCTAATGTGTGAAGTGAGGTGATATGGTCCATGCATTTGATCTCTATCATTTGCATCGTGGTATGATCTCTATCATTCCTTTGTGTGTAAGGCCAAGGTCTATGGAACCTACATGTTAAGTGAGTTGTAAGAGTATCTATTATACATCTACTTACAACAATACCATATCAAAACACTAGCTCAGCAACAATCTAAACTAGACGCCTCTAATTTATCTATTGCAAGTTTTACGTGGCTTTGGGCTTTCGGAGATAGAACCTGTCTAACCTACGAACATGAACCACAACGAGGATAACCAAGTTATTAGCAACTCGTTGTAAATCAGATATTGACTATAGTAGGAGAGACAGACACCCGCCATCCACTTATGCAAAACAAGTTGCATGTCAGTCGTGGAACTGGTCTCATGTACGATGAAATGTAAGGTTGGTCCGGGCCGCTTCATCCCACTATGCCACCAATATCCAAAGTACATAGAAGATGCAATAACATGATCATCATCGCCCACATATAAACATATGTGTACTACCTGTGCAAAGCACCTACGCATAGATCAGGCTCTGATACCACAGTTGGGTCCGCAACATAGAAAACAAAAAATTTCCTACGGTGTGAACTACACGCCAAGATCTATCTACTAGGTACAAAGCAAACAGGTGGACATACATCCATAGAGAACTTACCCTCGAAGACAACGAGCTTTGTTAACGAGTAGGAACTCGTGGTTGATGTAGTCGTACACTTGCCGATCTCAAGATCGTGAGGAAGTCCGAGCGCCGCAACTCAGCAGCGCATCCACACCCGCACACACATTCAAGCCACCGGACAACCTCCACCTCCTCGCTCCAGCGATCCAGCGGAAGCAGCAACTCCTTCTAGACGAAATGCCACCAGGAACATGTATCTCGCTAATCCGAGACCATGGGGGAATAATTCAAGAGGGGGAGAGAGATCCTTCACAAGGAGGTGTGAGGATGAAGGAGGGAATGGGTGGCCTTTTATAGGAGGAGGGGGGGTGCCCCCTCTCTCCATGGCCGGCGCATGGGGCGTGACCCCTCACCTCCCCCATTCATGTGGTGGTAACTCCTCCACATTAAAATGCCTCTTCACATTCCCTTTTAAAGTCTCCACTTTAAATGCATTAAGTTTCTCCAAATTTAATGCTCTCTCATTTAATAAAACTCTTTTATTAAATTTATTCATAATTTTGTTAATTACTTTAATTAACAAACATTCACATATAGCCCCTTGCAATATTTCAATATCACATGCAGAACCACCTTCTGCAATTTCACCCGAAACAATTTCCGGTTTCTATTGAAACAATTCCTGTGCTTTGCAATTCTTTCGTCTGAAACATATGTGCTTAAAAATGGTTTCCGGTAACTCTTAAGTGTTCCACCCTACGGTTCGCGAATAATGCAGACATGATCGAGACCCTTCTCCGATCAATAATCAGCAGCGGGACCTGGAGATCCGTACTGACTCCTACACATTCAACGATGACTCCTGTGATCGTGAGAACCTTTAACGCTTGTAACTAAATCCCTTTGTCTCTCGATATATTACATGTCCGAGATTAGATCATCAGTATCTCCATACCTAGTTTGGTCTCGTTACCGACATGCACTCTTTTCTCGTTCTCGTGATATAACATTCTAGTGATCACATCACTTGCTTGCAAGCTATCCTAATGTGATATCACCGAGAGGGCCCAGAGTATATCTATCCGTCATCTGGATTGACAAATTCCACTCTTGATCCATGAGCCTCAACATAACACCTTCATAGCACTGAACCCATGTTTATAGTCACCCTGTTACGGTGTGACGTTTGATGTTATCAAGATACTCTTCTGGTGTTAGCAATTAACATGATCTCATGGTCTAAGGATAAAGATTACTACGTATGATGTTATAGCAATATAAACACAATGACTTGATCGTAATGCTATACTTCGGATGAATGTTCATCACATCATTCCACCAATGGTGTGACCTTGTTATTAACAACATCCAATGTCCATGATCAGGAAACCTTGATCATCTTGTTAATCAACAAGCTAGTCTATAAGAGAGGCATGACTAGGAACCCTTTTTGTTTATTAAACACACATGTATTGATGTTTCCTATCAATACAACTATAGCATGTAAAATAAACATCTATCATATACAAGGAATACATAATAACAACTTTATTATTGCCTCTCAGGGCATATTTCCTTCAGCCAGACGGAGTTGCAGGTGAAATTCCAAAGCATAGTTCGCCATGAACAAGTCCTGAGGCTTCACTTGCCTCAAACGTGGCTTCACATGGTAACGGGGCACTTCGTTCCTCGTGATCCACACACGGTAGATCGTGATCCACTTGCGCCACAATCTCCGTAGCTGGTGATGGAGGATCCTCCTCATCCTTCAGCTCAGTTACTTCGAGCATCAGCATCATCGGTCCATCATCTCCTTCCTAGGCGATGAGAGCCCTCTCCTTCTCCTTTGGTGGTTTCCGGCAATCAGCCTTGAAGTGACCGAGCTCGCCGCAGTTATGACACCGATGGCTCAATGCACGGCGCCCAGAAAAATGCTTGATGGCGGTGTTGATGTAGAGCTCGTTGGGAACCCCAAGAGGAAGGTATGATGAGCACAACAACAAGTTTCCCTCAGTTATGGAACCAAGGTTTAATCGAACCAGTAGGAGCAAGGAAACACCCCAAAGGTGTTACTAGTTGAGCTTTGGCAGGGCGCACTACCGGTGCTAGTAGCAACGTGGAGACCTGCACAACACAACCATAGAACTTTGTCCCCAACTTGCATGAGGTTGTCAATCTCACCATGTTTTGCGGAAAACAAAGGATTAAACGTATCTAATGGAAAGAAGTAAAAGTTTGTAGAAAGTAAATACAAAGCAGTAAACAGTTTATAGATTGTATGTAAAGAAAAGGACCGGGGTCCATAGTTCACTAGAGGTGGCTCTCCTTAGATAGATAACATGCTGGGTGAACAAATTACAGCGGGGCAATTGACAAACACCGAGAAAGCAATACATGCATATACTAATCATCTTGACTCCTTTGAGACTTGATTGGGCATTACAACATTTTACATAGACCGCCATCCAACTGCATCTATGACTAATAATCCACCTTCAGGTTATCATCGGAACCCCCTCCAGTATTAAGTTGCAAGCAACAGATTATTGCTTTACGAACTGCGTGTAAAGTAAATAATATGATTGTTCTATGAACAAAGGATTGTTGTTTTCTCCCTAGTAGCAACAACACATCTAGTACCTTAGAGATTTCTGTCACTTCCCCAGATTACCAGAGGCATGAACCCACTATCGAGCATAAATACTAACTCTTGGAGTTGCTAGCATCTACTTGGCCAAGATAGCTACTAACAATGGAAAGCATGCAAGATCACAAATAACAAAGACATGATAGAATCAATAATCAATCTGAAATAGCATCTCAATATCCATCGGATCCCCGCAAACACAACATGCAGAATTATAAATAGATGATCTTGATCATGAATAGAGCTCACAAGATCTAAACATGAAAGCACAAAGGAGGAGAACCAGCCATCTAGCTACTACATGGATCCGTTGTCCAAGGATGAACTACTCACGCATCACACCGGAGGCTTGCATGGTGATGAAGAAGGCCTCCAGGGTGAATTCCCCTCTCTGGCAGGGTGCCGGGAAGATCTTCAGATCCCTCCCGATCTAGGGATGGAGATGACGGCGGCTATAGACGCTTTTGTGGATTTTTGATTGGGAACTTAGGGTTTTCATCCCGAGGGCAATATATAGGCGGAAGGAGAGGCCGAGGGGGTGCCGGGAGTGGCCACACCACCCCCTGGCGCGGGCCAGGCCTGGTCGCGCGGCCAGGTGGTGTGGTGGCCCCCTGGCCCCTCTCCGTCTCGTATTCTGGCACTTGATGACTTCCGGAAAAATAGGCACTTTGGATTTTGTCCCGTCCAATTCCAAGAATATTCATTTCCTGACTTTCCTGGAACCAAAAACAGCAGAAAACAGGCAGCTGGCACTGTGGCGCTTGTTAATAGGTTAGTCCAAGAAATCATATGAAAAGTACTCCAAAGTTGAAACAAAACACAAGAAAGTGGATAAAACCAAGCATGGAACATCAAAAATTATAGATACATTTGCAATGTATCAACATCCCCAAGCTTAACTCCTGCTCGTCCTCGAGTAGGTAAGTGATAAAAAGAAAGAATAATTTTTTAGGTGACATGCACCATCAAAGACTTGATCAAAGTATTTGCAAAACATTCAAAGCTGGGATCAAAGTACTTCAATCATAACATGAAATACAAAGTTCTAGAAATAAGCAAAGAAACTATGATGCAACATGAAAAGGCACAAACAAAAGAATCATGAATAACATGCTTTGCAAGACGTTTGTTTGTTTCACATAAAGAAAACATAGCATACTAGTATTCAGCTTGTCCCTCAATAGAGTAGCAAATATAAATGCATAGGACACCTTCAAAGTTCATAAGAGTGACTAGATACAATAGTTAAAAACAAGCAATAACAAGTTATGCATCAATCAACTAGTCTTGGGACAATGCACATAGAACTAAGAATGGCCACTATGCTCTCAAAGTAGGTGCATAAAGATAGAAGGTGGAGACTCAATATAATGGTGGAAGAAAGGCCTTTGTAAAAAGGAAGTAGGGATTCAAGTCTCATAAAGAGCTTCCAAAAATTATGGTCCTTGTAGCTTTCAGCTCTCATTGCCCCTATCATAAGCATCTTGAAGGTGATTAAGGTTAAAGTGACACAACTAAGAGGATATGCTTGACAAGTTATAAACCGAAATCTCATGCCCCTTACTTACCAAGACCGATCCTCATGCTACTCAACTTCAGTCACGAGTAAGCTCTTGTCATTGTAAGTATATGTGTATCATTAAGAACCGCCCACAGGGTACCCCTTGCACATGATACGGGAGCTTTCCCATAGTCAAAATGACAAGGCAAGCAGACAATGAGCATCTCAGCGATCTTTTTATTTGCTATTTGTATAGGTTTTTATTGAGGATGCTTCATAGAGTGCTCATTATGGTGATGCTGCAAGTTTCCACCATGATTAGGCATGGCTTAGGCTAGTGGCCCAGGCGTTTCTCTAACACACATACCAACTCCATGATCACACAAGTTCCACATTTATTTCACACCGTCGGGATCCGTAAGAAAAAGAACATAATATCAACGGGGTACAAAGTACAAGTGCAATGTTGAAAGCGTTCCCCATGAAACATGGTTCTGCTAATTTCAACTTATAAAGCGCAAGCATATACCGCAACAGAAGGACCCAATGGTTCAAGTTTATTAGAGGCAATAAAGTAAAGTGTGCCATCAAGTTCGTGAGAGCTTTAATCACTAGTTTTCTCATAACAAGTTTAATTTGGAAGGTAAACAAAAGCATGAATATACTTGGAATAGCATAAGATAATAGGTAGGTATGGTGGAATCTTTGCAATAACTTGGTTTAGGGAGTTGGATGCATGAGTGGAACTCATACTTTGTTGTGGAGGCTAGCAAAAGACTGGGAGCGACAAACTAAGAGAGCAATAATGGCCATAATCATGCAGAGGGACAAAACATCATTGATCAAAGCATAAAGTGATACTACAAGTTGAAAACTAAAGGATCATAAAGGCTATGGTGACTTGAGATAGTCATAACATGGTGTGAGCATGCGCCAAGTCAACCCAAATAAAGCATCAAAGGAGAATACCACTATACTATGCTTTAATATGCTAAAACAACGCATGATTCATCCAAGGCACATTAAGCAATCTCAATTGTTTATAACAAGTCATGCTACAGCAAAGAATACTAAGCATAAATCCAAAACAATATAAAGCATGGCATGACAAAGCATAAGCCACAGTCAAAAACAAGCTCTTTTTACCACATAAGCAAGAAGTTTCCTACTCTTTTCCAAACCAATCCGAACTATTTGCAAACCAATGTATGAAAGAGGGGGTTCAACCAATTTATTCAGAAAACTAAGCAAACCAAAGAAAACGAAAAACTAAAACGAAAACAAAAAAGATGGCGCTCCAAGAACAACACAACTGTGCATCAAACAATAAAAATGAAGCGTTTGGAAGAAACCTGGGATTTTTATTGATGAAGAAGGGGATGCCTTGGGCATCCACAAGCATTGACGCTTGTACTTCTTGGATATTTCTTGGGGTGACACGCGTGGCATCCCCAAGCTTGAGCTTTAGTCCATCCTTCATCTCATTACTCATTCCTTCCATACACCTGAAAATTTTCCTTCATACAAAACTTCACACAATCTTTATTAGCAACATTAGTGCACTCAAGATAAATAAGTCTTAAGGTTCAGTTATAACACCAAATAAACTTCCATTAGAACACTATCTACTGTAGCACTTCCCTCAAAAATCTCAATTCTCCAAAAGAACTCAAGAAGGAACCAACAAGAAGCAAATGCAGAAAATGACAGAAATCTGTCAAAACAGACAAGCAGGTAAAGACGAATTTTTTCGAAGACTTTCTGTTGCTCAAATCAAAAAAATTTGAACTAACGAAAGTTAGGTAACAACCTGGGTCAGAAGCACAAAAATGTACGCCTCAAAAAGACGTTCAGAGATTTTACACGAATTTTTACGGTGCAGCACAGAAATCTGTTTCGGGATAGTAACTTTCCCAATCATTACTTCTCTCTCATTAGAGGTTACCCTTGGCACAAAAAGCAAATAAAAAGGATAAGGAGAGGTTATTACTGAGGTAATAACTTCCAAGACTCATCTAAAACTTTTGGGTTATCTCCCAATAAGTACTTTTGTTTAACGCCTTTAAGTTAGGCATAAGAAGCAAGAAAGAATCAAGTGTTCTCAAATGAAGAAGCATTAAGACCAAATTTTTTTCATAGGAGAAGCAAAAGAAATATTTTCTCTCTTTTTAGGTAAGTGTTCTATACCTTTCTTGAGTGGGATTTGATATTTAATGGTACCTTCTTTCATATCAATGATGGCACCAACAGTTCTAAGAAAAGGTCTTCCCAAAATAATAGGACAAGAAGCATTGTATTCAACATACAAAACATAGAAATCAATGGGGACATAGGAATTGTTAACCATAATAAGACCATCATTAAGACTCCCCATGAGTTTCTTTTTAGCATTATCATCAAGTGGGACATTCAAATAACAATCTTCAAGAGGAGGCAAATCAAGCATATCATAAATCCTTCTAGGCATAATAGAAACACTACTATCAAGATCACATAAAGCTTTGAAATCAAAGTCATTCACTTTGATACTAATGATGGGTTCCCAACCATCTTCTTGTTTTATAGGAATAGAAGCTTTATGTTTCATCTTTTCTTCTTTAATATTTATGAGAGCATCAGTAATGTGTTTTGTAAAGGCCATGTTCATAGCACTAGCATTAGGACTTTTAGCAAGCTTTTGTAGGAACTTAATAACTTCAGAGATATTGCAACCATCAAGATCAAAATCAACTTTATCATCTAAAGTAGTAGAACTATTACTAGCCTCAACACTAGTGGTGGTAATAGTAGAAACACTAATGTTTCTAGCACTTTCATCTTCACTTTCCCACTTAGCATGTAATTCAGCTAATAGTCTAACATTTTCATCAATTCTTACTTGTATGGCATTAGTAGCTGCAAAGGGATTCTCATTAGTTTCAGGTTTAGCAGCCATTTTATTCAAAGTAGATTGAGCTTCAGCCAAAGATGCTATATTTCTTTCAGCATTAGAGAGTTTTTCCTCAATAGTTTTATTGAAAGCAGTTTGCTTACTAATAAACTCTTTAAGCATAACTTCAAGTTCAGAGGGAGCACTCCTATTATTGTTGTAAGAATTACCATAAGCATTACCATTGTTGGGAGGATATGGCTTGTAATTGTTGTTACCAAAATTACTCCTATAAGCATTATTTCCAAAGTTGTTATTTCTTATGAAGTTCACATCAACTTGCTCTTCTTGAGCAACCAAAGAAGCGAAAGGAACATTATTTGGATCAATATGGGCTTTCCCATTAACAAGCATAGACATAATAATATCAATCTTATCACTCAAGGAGGAGGTTTCCTCAACATAATTTACCTTCCTACCTTGTGGAGCTCTCTCAGTATGCCATTCAGAATAATTAACCATCATATTGTCCAGAAGTTTTGTTGCAGCACCCAAAGTGATGGTCATAAAGGTACCTCCAGCAACAGAGTCCAATAGGTCCCCTGAAGAATAGTTCAATCCTGGATAAAAAGTTTGGATGATCATCCAAGCAGTCAGTCCATGAGTGGGACAATTCCTTACCAAAGATTTCATTCTTTCCCAAGCTTGAGCAACATGCTCATTATCAAGTTGTTTAAACTTCATTATTTCACTTCTCATAGATATAATCTTAGCAGGAGGATAGTATTTTCCAATGAAAGCATCTTTGCATTTAGTCCAAGAATCAATACTATTCCTAGTTAAGGAATTCAACCATTCTTTAGCTTTTCTCTCAAAGAGAAAGAAAACAATTTAAGCTTAATAATATCACCATCTACATCCCTATGCTTTTGCATCTCACAAAGTTCAATAAAGTTATTTAGATGGGAAGCAACATCTTCATTACCAATAGCAGGAAATTGTTCTCTCATAACAAGATTGAGTATAGCAGGTTTTATCTCAAAGAAAGTATCTTCAGGCATAGGTGGAGCAATAGGTGTGCTCATAAAATCATTGTTGTTGGTGCTAGTGAAGTCACAAAACTTAGTGTTTTCAAGAGTAGTCATTTTTTTTGGGGTTTCAAATAAGAAAGCAAACTAGTAAAACTAGTTTTTTGTGTTTTTGAAAAGAAAGCAAACTAGTAAGACTAATTTTTTTGTGTTTTTGAATAACAAAACAAGCAAACAAAGCAAAAAAGAAACTAAGAAAAACAAAAATAACAAAGTAAAGAGATTGGTTATGAGGGACTCCCCTTATGAAGATGTCCATGACTCCCCGGCAACGGCGCCAGAAAAATGTACTTTTGATGGCGTGTAGTTGACGTGGGAGTTTCTTCTACTCCTTCGTTCCTCGACAATGGCGCCAGAAAAATGCTTGATGGCTCAATGCACGGCGCCCAGAAAAATGCTTGATGGCGGTGTTGATGTAGAGCTCGTTGGGAACCCCAAGAGGAAGGTATGATGAGCACAACAGCAAGTTTCCCTCAGTTATGAAACCAAGGTTTAATTGAACCTGTAGGAGCAAGGAAACACCCCAAAGGTGTTACTAGCTGAGCTTTGGCAGGGCACACTACCGGTGCTAGTAGCAACATGGAGACCTGCACAACACAACCACAGAACTTTGTCCCCAACTTGCGATGAGGTTGTCAATCTCACCGTGTTTTGCGGAAAACAAAGGATTAAACGTATCGAATGAAAAGAAGTTAATGTTTGCAGAAAGTAAATACAAAGCAGTAAACAGTTTATAGATTGTATGTAAAGAAAAGGACCGGGATCCATAGTTCACTAGAGGTGGCTCTCCTTAGATAGATAACATGCTGGGTGAACAAATTACAGCGGGCCAATTGACAAACACCGAGAAAGCAATACATGCATATACTAATCATCTTTACTCCTTTGAGACTTTATTGGGCATTACAACATTATACATAGACCTCCATCCAACTGCATCTATAACTAATAATCCACCTTCAGGTTATCATCCGAACCCCCTCCAGTATTAAGTTGCAAGCAACAGATTATTGCTTTACGAACTGCGTGTAAAGTAAACAATACGATTGTTCTATGAACAAAGGATCGTTGTTTTCTCCCTAGTAGCAACAGCACATCTAGTATCTTAGAGATTTCGGTCACTTCCCCAGATTACCAGAGGCATGAACCCACTATCGAGCATAAATACTAACTCTTGGAGTTGCTAGCATCTACTTGAACAAGATAGCTACTAACAACGGAAAGCATGCAAGATCAAAAATAACAAATACATGATAGAATCAATAATCAATCTGAAATAGCATCTCAATATCCATCGGATCCCCGCAAAAACAACATGCAGAATTACAAATAGATGATCTTGATCATGAACGAAGCTCACAAGATCTAAACATGAAAGCACAAAGGAGGAGAACCAGCCATCTAGCTACTACATGGATCCGTAGTCCAAGGATGAACTACTCACGCATCACACCGGAGGCTTGCATGGTGATGAAGAAGGCCTCCAGGGTGAATTCCCCTCTCCGGCAGGGTGCCGGGAAGAGCTTCAGATCCCTCCTGATCTAGGGATGGTGATGACGACGGCTATAGACTCTTTCGTGGATTTTTGATCGGGCACTTAGGGTTTTCGTCCCGAGGGTAATATATAGGCGGAAGGAGAGGCCGAGGGGGTGCCGGGAGCGGCCACACCACCCCCTGGCGCGGGCCAGGCCTGGCCGCGCAGCCAGGTGGTGTGGTGGCCCCCTGGCCCCTCTCCGTCTCGTATTCTGGCACTTGATGACTTCCGGAAAAATAGGCACTTTGGCTTTTGTCCCATCCAATTCCGAGAATATTCATTTTCTGACTTTCCTGGAACCAAAAACAGCAGAAAACAAGCAGCTGGCACTGTGGCGCTTGTTAATAGGTTAGTCCAAGAAATCATATGAAAAGTACTCCAAAGTTGGAACAAAACACAAGAAAGTGGATAAAACCAAGCATGGAACATCAAAAATTATAGATACATTTGCAATGTATCAGACACCTTACTTTCTTTATGTCAAACTTCCTCCACGGCAGGGAGTCATCTTCATCATCCTTCCCCGTGATATACTTTTTCGCCGGGTGTTGCTTCTCCTTGCCGCTCGTGGAGCCTCCTTGCTTTTCTTTCGAAAGAGTCATCGACTGCTGCTTCGTAAGCATCAGGTGCTCAACCTGTTCTGGATCACCGAAGCTGATCCAAATTCTCTCGTTGTGTGCCTTGAATCTTCCGATGAGATCCTTGATGACCCACAAGTATAGGGGGTGTATCGCAGTATTTTCGATAAGTAAGAGTGTCGAACCCAACAAGGAGCGGAAGGTGCTGGTTAGTGGTATGGATTAGGAATTCTCTACAAATACTTAGCAAACGGATTTTTAGGGGTTTTTGATAAAGCAAGTAAACGAAGTACGAGTAAATAAAAGACAGTAGGAATAAATGCAGCAAGTGGCCCAATCCTTTATGCAGCAAAGGACAAGACAGTTGTATTACTTAAGATGACCAAATGTTCTTGAGGACACATGGGATGACTGTCAAGTGCATTCGCTTCATATAGTTGATTAATCTTCTTTAGCTTTCTAAGTGTTGTGTGGGTGAACTTGTGCTACTGTACCGACCTTCCTAGGACTAATACATACTTGTGATTATACCCCTTGCAAACATCCGTAAGTACAAGAAAGTAATTAAGATAGAAACCTAACCACAACTTTAAACTCTAAGACCCTTACGTCCCTTGTGCAATGGTTTCCTAACGGGGGTTCAGGTTTTTGTCACTCCGGCAACCCCTACGATTAGTAGCCAAATACACAATGTATTCCCCTAGGCCCATATAGGTGAAGTGTCATGTAGTCGACGTTCACATGACACCACTAGAAGAAGTACACCACAACTTAAATATCAAACTATTGAATCTTTCTCAACACAACTCCAGTACTAACAACATGACTTCTCCCATGTCCTCAAGAACAAAACGAACTACTCACAAGACATCATATGGATCATGAGAAGAGATGGAATAATGATGTATATCAATCTGAACATAAACAATAATTCAATGGTTCACTCAATAGCAACAACTACAAAGAGTAATCAACACCGGGAAAGTTTCCCCTATGAACTAATGCAAGATTCAACCTAATTGTTACAGCAATATGGAGATGGTGATGAGGGTGCTGATGGTGATGATGGTGGTGATGATGATGATGATCCCGATGAAGTCCAGCTTGATGGTGGTGTTGATGGCGACGATCTCCCCTCTCCGGGAAGGAATTCCCCCGGCAGAAATCTGTCTGCCGGAGAGATCTTTCTCTCTCGGTGTTTTCCGCCCCGCAGAGGCGGCGGAATCTTTCTATGGTCGCTCCCCGAGTCTTACGGTTTCAGGAGGATAATATACGCCAGAGGGGAGTGCTAGGGGTGGACCAGGGTGGCCACACCACCTGGTGGCGCGGCCTTGGCTGGCCCGTGCTAGGGGGTGGTGTGGGCCCCCTGTGGCCCATCTCCAGCCCCCCTTCTGGCTTCCTTCGTCTTCTGGAAAAATAGGATTTTCCATGTTTTTCCCCGGATTTTCTGATCTTCGCGAATTTTGCCTCCAAACAGCACCTTTTCCATCAGAATCCTGACTGCAGCGGTCCATGCTCCAAAAGTCATCAACCATGCAAAAACAGATGAAATAAGATAAGTATCACCTCTCAGTACGAAATATATCAATGAATAACTGTGAATTATGACATAGAATAGTGATGCAAAATGGATGTATCAACTCCCCCAAGCTTAGACTTCGCTTGTCCCCAAGCGAAACTGAGCTCAATAAACATGACCTTAGGTTTATGGAGTGAAGAGTCGATAATAGAATACGGACAAGAAGCATCACATTCATCAAATACATAGATCATAATAGAAGACAACTCACTATTATATAACTTAACTTGCAATGAGTAAAGGAAACACAATAAATATACAAAAAGTAAATCATAATTGGTAATGGCAAAACTTAGCTCTTGGTCGAAGAATAGTTGATAATTTGCTGGAGTTTTGAAATAACTGATTTTCAATGATAGCTTTCAAAGTAGTAAACATCAAGATAAGAGCAATGTGCAAAACAAGGAACATAAGAAACATGATTGAATAAATCATCATATGAATGAATGAAACACAACAACTCAAAATACTTGCTTAGATAGAAGAGAGTAGGTTTACTGACTCAGCTACAAAGTAAAAGAAAGGCCCTTCATAGAGGGAAGCGGGGATTGCAAGTCTCATAAAGAGCTCCCAAAAATTATGATACTTACAAGCTTCCAGCTCTCATTGCCCCTATCATAGGCATCTTTAGGTGATTAAGGTTAAAGTGATCAAATATGAGGATATGCATTGACAAGTTGTAAATTGAGAATCTCATGTCCCTTGAATACGAGGGCCGCTCCTCATGCTACTCAAGTTTAGTCACCGACAAGTTCTTGTCATCGTAAGCATATGTGTATCATAGAGAACCGCCAACGGGGTACCCCTTGCCCGATGATACGGCATATCAAAATGACAAGGCAAGCAGACAACAAGCATCTCAGCAATCTTCTTATTTACCATGGGAATATGGTGTTTTTTCTCTCTTTCCTCTTTTCATAATCTCTTTTTTCTTTTTCTCTTTTTTTCTCAATATCGGACTCTTTTTTTATAAGAAGAATGCTTCATGGATGCTCGTTATGGTTATGTTGCAGGTTTCCACCATGTCAGCATGGATTAGACCAGCGACCCAGGCGTTTCTCTAACACACATGCATAACTCCATGGACTTACAAGCTCCCCTTTCATTTCACACCGACGACATCCATAGACAAAAGAACATGATATCAACTAGGTACAAAGTACAAATGTAATGTTGAAAGCGTTCCCCATGACAACATGGTTCTACTAATTCACAACTTACAAAGCGCAAGCATATACGCAACATAGGTGAGCACAATGGTTCAAGTTTATTAAGTGCAAGAAAGTAAAGTGTGCCATCAAGTTCATGAGAGCTTTAATCACTACTTTTCACATAATAAGTTTAATTTGGGAGGTAGATAAAACAAGAATTTACTTGAAATAGCAATAGTGCTAATAGGTAGGTATGGTGGAGACAAATGGCAAAGGTTTGGTTTAAAGGAGGTGGATGCACGAGATGAATTCCCTCTTAGTACAGGTTTTTGGCTAGCAAGGTTGGGTAGCAAGTATAAGAGTTGAAGGAAACAAGCAAACATACAAGTGATAAAGACAAACATGCAATCTTCCTTGGAAGCACAAAAGATCTTAACTGGAGAATACTAAACTTATGAGCAAATCAAGAAAGAAAGATGATGAAATTATTTTTCTTTAGAGTACTTTTGTCTTTTTCATTCAACTCTTCAAAAATAATGTTGCTACTGACCGAGCTAGGTTTGCCAAAACGAACTAAATTAACTCAATGATCCCAAAGTGATACCAATACTAACAACAAGATAGATCATATAACCACGAATTGAAAACTAATATAAGCTATGCAAAAGAGTGAATGATAGAACTTCTCATTAATAATCCATAACGGCTACTCACACCAAGGGATACATATCTAACGAGAGAGGGGACACTTCCATAATGCAAACCATCCTACATAATAACTTCTCTATTCATGATATGACTCTACTAATTAGGCAAAAATATAGAAGATAGTGATGTGATACCACGACACTCCCCCAAGCTTGGAACAAGCCAAGGGGATGCCAAACCTGATGACGAATTACTCCTTTGGTGGTGGTGGTATCCTCTCATATTCGTCCGACTTCCAGGGTAAGGGCTTCCCATCAACAAAGGACATCGTGGTTTCCAGCATCCTGAAACTTGCAGCAGCACTTATGCGTTTAAACCTAACCTCATACTCACAGTTTTGATTTTGAACGTCATAGAACTATGCTTGCAGTTCATTGGTTGTTTGGCGGAGTGAGATGACTTCATCCTTGAGTTCAGCAGTCTCCTTTTGATGCTCGGCGATGAGTTCGGAACAAATCTTATGGATGATATCCACTTCACGCTCCGCCATCTTCTTGTACCTAAAGACTTCTTGCTCTAGTGCTTCCATCCTATCCTCCAGACTTCCTTCACCTTTAGGGCATCGAACCTCTTTTATCCGGAGTTCCCCATCTTCAAGCAACAACTCCTTAGGATGAATCTTCAACTCTCTCATGTATGGGTTGATGATATCCTCTAAAGAATCTTCCTTAGCTGATCCAGAGAAAGACATTGTAGCTCCAAATCTGGGACTCTACCTGTCAGAAACAGATCGAAACGAAAACACGATATACGAACCTCGGGGGGTCCGGGGGGTTATATATTACGAAGTTTCATGACGAAAGGAAGGTACTGGGAGAAAACGGGTCAAAGACGGAGTCTAGGGTGGCCACACCACCTGGTGGCACGACCTAGGGTGGGCCCGCGCCATAGGGTGGTGTGAGCCACCCTGGCTCCGTTTCCGTCCCTCTTTCGCTTCGTAGCTTTCCATATTGACTAAAAACTGCAAAAATATAGTTGGATAGTGTTTTCGCGGAACTTTTCTTACCAGAACTGTTACCTATTTGAAAATGGATTCTACAGGTCTCTGAATTTGGTCCTTGATAAATTTTTCCGGAGTTATAACTTGAAAGGCATTAACATCTTCATTGTAAGAATCCCCAGCAATATAGTGTTTGAGTCACTGCCCATTCACTACTTGTGTAGTATTATCTTTTAAAGAAGAAATTTTTATTGCTCCTGAACAGTATACTTCTTCAATAATGAAAGGTCCTTCCCATTTTGACAGTAGCTTTCCTGCAAAAAATCTGAGATGAGACCTATACAATAGAACTTTCTCACCAACATGAAATTCTCTCTTTAGTATTCGCTTGTCATGGCATCTTTTAACTTTTTCCTTAAAGAGCCTAGCATTTTCATAGGCTTCACTCCTCCATTCATCTAAAGAACTTAAGTCAAATAATCTTTTATCACCAGCGAGCTTACAATCTCTATTTAGTTCTTTAACTGCCTAGTAAGCTTTATGTTCTAATTCTAAAGGTAGGTGACAAGCTTTCCCATAAACCATTTTATAAGGAGACATCCCCATAGGATTTTTGTAGGCAGTTCTATAAGCCCATAAAGCATCATTCAACTTTTTAGCCCAGTTTTTTCTAGATCTATTAACAGTCTTTTGTAAGATGGATTTAATTTCTCTATTTGATAACTCTACTTGCCCGCTAGTTTGGGGGTGATAGGCTGAAGCAATTCTATGATTAACATCATATTTAGCAAGGGTCTTTCTAAAACCACCATGAATGAAATGAGAACCCCCATCAGTCATGAGATACCTAGGCACTCCAAACCTAGGAAAGATAACATCCTTAAGCATTTTTAGAGAAGTTTCCCCGTCAGCACTCTTCATAGGAATGGCTTCTACCCACTTAGTAACATAATCAACGACAACAAGAATATGAGTATAACCTTTCGAGGGAGGGAAAGGACCCATAAAGTCAAATCCCTAGCAATCAAAGGGTTCAATAACTAGAGAGTAGTTCATAGGCATTTCATTTTGTCTAGAAATATTACCAACACGCTGATATTCATCACAAGATAAAACAAATTTTCTTGCATCTTTAAAAAGGGTAGGCAAGTAGAAACCTGATTGTAGCACCTTTTGTGCAGTTCATCTCCTGCATGATGTCCTCCATAAGCACTACCATGACATTTACGCAATATCTCCTTTTGTTCATATTCTGGAACACATCTTCGCATAATACCATCCACTCCTTCTTTGTATAAGTGTGGGTCATCCCAAAAATAATGCCTCAAATCATAGAAGAACTTCCTTCTTTGCTGAGCTATAAAAGTTGTAGGCAAATACTTGGAGACAATAAAGTTAGCATAATCAGCGTACCAAGGGCTCCCTCGCGAGCTTACCCCTACTGCGGCTAACTGCTCATTTGGGAAACTATCATTAACAGGCATAGGGTCAAAAGAGATGTTTTCCAATCGAGATAAATTATCAGCTACAGGGTTTTCAGCACCTTTCCTATCTACTATAGGTAGATCAAACTCTTGTAAAAGCAGCACCCATCTAATAAGCCTAGGCTTAGCGTCCTTCTTTGTCATAAGGTATTTAATAGCAACATGATCAGTATGAATGGTGACTTTTGAGTCTACAATAAAGGGTCTAAACTTGTCACAAGCAAAAACAATAGCTAGAAATTCCTTTTCAGTAGTAGCATAATTCCTTGGAGCAGCGTCTAAAGTCTTACTAGCATAATGAATAACGTTTAACTTTTTATCAATTTGTTGCCCAAGGACAGCACCTACAGCAAAATTGCTAGCATCACACATTATTTCAAAGGGTAAACTCCAATCAGGTGGTTGAACAATAGGGGCTGTAGTTAAAGCCTTCTTAAGAGTTTCAAAAGCTCCCTTACAATCATCATCAAAAACGAAGGGTACATCTTTTTGAAGAAGATTAGTGAGGGGTTTTGATATCCTAGAAAAGTATTTAATAAACCTTCTATAGAAACCAGCATGACCAAGGATACTACAAATACCTTTGATGTCTCTTAGGCATGGCATCTTCTCAATTGCGTCAACCTTAGCTCTATCAACTTCTATACCTCTTTCAGAAACTTTATGCCTAAGGACAATCCCTTCATTAACCATGAAGTGGCATTTCTCCCAATTAAGAACAAGATTAGTTTTTCACATCTCTGCAAAACTTTATCAAGGTTGTGTAGACAATTATCAAAAGAAGTTCCATAGACAGAAAAGTCATCCATGAACACTTCTACAATTTCCTGACAAAACCATGAAAGATAGCAGACATGCACCTTTGAAAAGTAGCAGGAGCATTACATAAACCAAAAGGCATACATCTATAAGCATAAGTTCTGTAAGGGCAAGTAAAAGTAGTTTTTTCTTGATCTTGTTGTTTAACAGCAATTTGAGAGAAACCAGAATAACCATCAAGAAAACAAAAATGGGTCTTTTTAGACAACCTTTCCAACATTTGATCAATAAAAGGAAGCGGGTAGTGATCTTTCTTAGTAACTTTATTGACTTTTTTAAAATCAATTCACATTGTATAGCCTACTACTATTCTTTGAGAAATAAGCTCATCATTATCATTAGGAACAACGGTAATACCTCCTTTTTTAGGAACACAATGAACAGGACTAACCCATTCACTGTCAGCAATAGGGTAAATGATACCAGCATCAAGGAGTTTCAATACCTCATTCCTTACCACTTCCTTCATCCTAGGATTTAAACGTCGTTGGTGCTCTACTACTGGCTTTGCATCTGGTTCTATGTTGATAGAATGCTGACATATAGTAGGTGAAATCCCTTTTAAATCATCCAGAGTATAGCCCATAGCTCCTCGGTGTTTCCTCAAAACCTCCAATAACCTTTCTTCTTCCTTTTCTGAAAGTTTAGAGCTAATAATAATAGGATATATATTTTTATCATCAATATAAGCATATTTAAGATCATCAGGGGGAGGTTTTATATCGAAGACCGGATCCTTTTTAGGTGGCAATGTGGTACCCAAGTCTTCTATAGGAAAGTTATGCTTAAGCATCTTAGGCTAATCACGAAGAATCTTGTCAATCTCATTCCTTTCTTCCATGAAGATTTCACTTTCATGATCTTCCATAAATTGCTGCAAAGCATTGTTAGGAGCAAGAGAAATAGAAGCAAGTTGTTCAACTCTAAAATCCTCATTATGGGTTTCCTCTTAACAAGGATCTTTAGCGAATTTCGAGAAATTAAACTCATAAGCTTCCCCATCAAACTTAGTCAAAATTTTCTCCCTTTTGCAATCTATAATAGCTCCACAAGTACTCAAGAAAGGTCTACCAAAAATAATAGGATAAGTTTTACTAGCAGCTGAACCAAGTACTAGAAAATCGTCAGGGTACTTAATCTTACCACAAACAACTTCCACGTCTCGTACAATACCAATTGGAGAGATGGTCTCTCTATTAGCAAGGTGAATAACCACATCAATCTCTTCCAATTCGCAGGGACTGATTTCATGCATAATTTCTCTGTAAAGCTCATAAGGAATAGCAGTGGAACTTGCACCAATATCACATAAACCATAATAGCAATGATCACCAATTCTAACAGAAAGCACAGAGACACTAGCTTTTTTAGTTCTATTAGGATGTGAAACAATATTAGAAGCATCCTCACAAAAGACTATGTGTCCATCTTCTATGCTTTTAGTGACAAGGTCTTTCACAATTGCTACCACAGGTTCAACATTTATTTGTTCATCAGGTTTTACAGTTCTCTTTTCACTTTTGGTGATTACATTAGTTATCATAGGATGATCCTTTACCTTATCTAGGAAGGGAATCTTCTCGATATAAGGTTCAAGTTAAATGGGATCAATAGTGCAATACTCAGCACTCCCAACAGGAACACAGTCAACAATATCTTTATAAGGTTCATGGTACTTGTTCCATCCCCTTTTTGGAATTTCAATATAAGAAGCAAAATCCCTAAAGCAATTCGTAATAACTTTTAAATCAAGACCATAAGCATTTCTAATATTTTGAAAGTCATCGGTTCCCATAAAAGATTCAATGCATTCATAATCATAATTTTATACCTGACTTTCTACCTTTGTCATTCTCCCATGCTTCAGCATTGTCTTGAATACGGTCTAGAAGATCCCATTTAGCTTCTTCTTCCATGCAAGTGAATGATCCAGCACAAGAAGCATCCAACAAATCCTTGTCATGAAGAGAAAGCCTTGCATAAAAGTTATTGATAATAATATTGTTGGGGAGCTCATGAATGGGACATTTGAGCATTAGTAACTTCAATCTCCCCCAAGCTTGAGCTATACTCTCTCCATCAAGAGGCCAAAAGTTGTATATTTGATTCCGATCTTTATGAATCTCACTAGGAGGATAAAACTTTGAATAAAAGAGAGGTACTATTTCCTCTCATTCCAGAGCTTGACCATTCTTCAGCAGCTTATACCATTCCTCAGCTCTTCCTTTCAGCGATAATGAGAATAACTTCTTCTTAACTTGATCTGTAGTAATACCTGCACACTTGAACAACCCGCATAATTCGTGTATAAAGAGTAAATGATCATCGGGATGGACAGTTCCATCCCCAACATAGTAGTTATCCATAACATGATCAATAATTCTTGTAGGTATTTTAAAAGCATCATTCTCAGCAGGTGGTGATTTATCTACTACCTTAGCATTACCAAATAAGAAACTCAGTGGATTATCCATAACGAAAATAAAGCAACTAGCAAAAGTAAACAATACTCACAGTAGAAGTTTCCTTTACCAGTTCCACTCTCCAATAGCGCTTCACTCCCCGGCAACGGTGCCAAAAAATAGTCTTGATGACCCACAAGTATAGGGGGTGTATCGCAGTATTTTCGATAAGTAAGAGTGTCGAACCCAACGAGGAGCAGAAGGTGCTGGTTAGTGGTATGGATCAGGAATTCTCTGCAAATACTTAGCAAACGGATTTTTAGGGGTTTTTGATAAAGCAAGTAAACAAAGTACGAGTAAATAAAAGACAGTAGGAATAAATGCAACAAGTGGCCCAATCCTTTATGCAGCAAAGGAAAAGCCAGTTGTATTACTTAAGATGGCGAAACGTTCTTGAGGACACATGGCAAGACTGTCAAGTGCTTTCGCTTCATATAGTTGATTAATCTTCTTTAGCTTGCTAAGGGTTGTGTGGGTGAACCTGTGCTAATGTACCGACCTTCCTAGGACTAATACATACTTGTGATTATACCCCTTGAAAACATCCGTAAGTACAAGAAAGTAATTAAGGTAGAAACCTAACCACAACTTTAAACTCTAAGACCCTTACGTCCCTTGTGCAATGGTTTCCTAACGAGGGTTCAGGTTTCTGTCACTCCAGCAACCCCTACGATTAGTAGCCAAATACACAATGCATTCCCCTAGGCCCATATAAGTGAAGTGTCATGTAGTCGACGTTCACATGACACCACTAGAAGAAGTACACCACAACTTAAATATCAAACTATTGAATCTTTCTCAACACAACTCCACTACTAACAACATGACTTCTCCCATGTCCTCAATAACAAAACGAACTACTCACAAGACATCATATGGATCATGATCAGAGATGGAATAATGATGTATAACAATCTGAACATAAACAATAATTCAATGGTTCACTCAATAGCATCAACTACAAAGAGTAATCAACACTAGGAAAGTTTCCCCTATGAACTAATTCAAGATTCAACCCAATTGTTACAACAATATGGAGATGGTGATGAGGGTGCTGATGGTGATGATGGTGGTGATGATGATGATGATGATCCCGATGAAGTCCAACTTGATGGTGGTGTTGATGGCGACGATCTCCCCTCTCCGGGAAGGAATTCCCCTGGCAGAAATCTATCTGCCAGAGAGATCTTTCTCTCTCGGTGTTTTCTGCCCCACAGAGGCGGCGGAATCTTTCTGTGGTCGCTCCCTGAGTCTTAGGGTTTCGGGAGGATAATATACGCCAGAGGGGAGTGCCAGGGCTAGACCAGGGTGGCCACACCACCTGGTGGTGCGGCCTAGGCTAGCCCGCGCCAGGGGGTGGTGTGGGCCCCCTGTGGCCCATCTCCAGCCCCCCTTCTGGCTTCCTTCGTCTTCTGGAAAAATAGGATTTTCCATGTATTTTCCCGGATTTTCTGATCTTCACGAATTTTGCCTCCAAACAGCACCTTTTCCATCAGAATCCTGACTGCAGCGGTCCATGCTCCAAAAGTCCTCAACCATGCAAAAACAGATGAAATAACATAAGTATCACCTCTCAATACGAAATATATCAATGAATAACAGTGAATTATGACATAGAATAGTGATGCAAAATGGACGTATCAATCCTCAACCGTCAATGTATTCAAGTCGAGACATTGTTCGATCGATGTGACGATCTGCATGTAGCGCGCCGGTGCCGCACGCAGGAACCTTCTGACGTTCTTGATCTCATCCAATCTCTCGCCATATCCCCTGATTGCGTTGACGAGGGTAACGAAACGGGCGGCAAACTGATCAACCGTCTCGCTCTCCTCCATCTTCAGATCTTCATAGCTTTTCGTCAAAGTGTGAAGATGCACTTCCTTCACGCGGGCATGACCTTGGTGCAAGATCTTGATCGTCTCCCATGCATCCTTCGCCGATTTCTTTCCGACGAGGTGCTGCATCACGTCTTTCGGTACGATGGAATAGAGCACCGTTAGCGCTTGGAGATCCTTCCGGTACTTCGTGCCTCCCTTGATGTACTCCTCGCCTCCTGGATTGACGGCCTCCCAAACCTCCTGAGCCTCCATGGCCACCTCCATGATGAGTGCCCATAGTCCGTAGTCCTTGCGATCGATGCGCGGATACAAAGCCGCCCCCACCATCTCCGTCACCGGTGCCGATGTTGAGCTCTCGCCTGACTTCACCATCGCTATGACCTCCTAGTACTTTCAGCAGATCACGACCGACAACTTTGGCTCTGATACCAATTGTTAGCACAGTTGCTGCCGCCGACTACTTTCCGGTGATACTGACGATGAAGTTCCAACGATACGACACGCACGTCCCCGATAACTTTGCCACGATATGCACGTACTGCTAGCTGATCGATTCTTTTGATCAGACTAGTATAACTCACGCACGCACACGCAAAACCAATACTCGATCTGATTGCTACAGGCCTATCTCGGACCTGCTCCAACCTTGTATTAATCTTCACGATGTTTAGGTTGGGTATTGGTTCATCATCTCATTCTCAGAATGAGATGACCTCATTTCCAACTGGCATAAATGCCACATGATCAGGAAACATGATCATGTGTTGACCAATGAACCAGTGACTAGAGTTTCACTGGGAACCCCTGGTTGTTTGTATATCACACGTGTATTGATGTTTCCACTCAATACAGTTATAGCATGATATAAAACTTAATCATAAACTATATGAAATATGATAATAGTCCTTACTACTATTTGTCTCTAGGGCATATTTCCAACAATCTTCCCAAGAATTGACAAGCTCTAGAAGTGGATTTCCGATCATCTTTATCACCAGCCCAATCTGAATCAGTATAACCACATAGAGAGAAATTGGAGCCCTTGGGATACCATAGACCAAAATTAGGGGAATGAACCAAATATTGAAAGATCCTCTTGACCGCCACTAAGTGACTTTCTTCACACTCAACACAATATCGGGTCTACATGCGCAGAGGTAAAGAAGAGAGCCGATCATGGACCGGTATACCTTTTGGTCCATATCTTTACCATGGGGGTTAAGTTCAAGGTGACATTTTGTTTGCATCGGAGTGGAGACACCATTAATATCCGTCATCTTGAATCTCTTGAGCATGTCTTGGATGTAATTATCTTGATTGATGAAGGTTCCTTCTCTAAGTTGCTTGATCTCGAATCCAAGAAAGAACCATAATTCCCCCATCATAGACATCTCAAACCTGTCAGTCATAAGCTTTGAAAATTCATCATTAAAAGCTTTATTAGTAGAACCAAATATGATATCGTCCACATATATTTGGCATACGAAGAGCTCCCCCTTAACCTTCTTAGTAAAAAGAGTGGGATCAATTTTCCCAACTTAGAAGCCATGGTCTAGCAAAAGCTCTTTAAGGTGCTCATACCACGCACGTGGGGCTTGTTTACGGCCATAGAGTGCCTTATCGAGTTTGTAGACATGGTTCGGGAAGTTAGGATCCTCAAATCCCGGGGGTTGCTTTACATATACCAACTCATGTAGAGGACCATTAAGAAAAGCACTCTTGACGTCCATTTGCTGCAATTTAAAATTGTTATGGGCATCATAAGCAAGAATGATACGAATGGACTCAAGCCGAGCCACGGGAGCATAGGTCTTGCCAAAGTTAATGCCCTCGACTTGGAAATAGCCGTGTGCCACAAGTATCGCCTTGTTCCTCACGACAATGCCATTCTCATCTTGCTTGTTTTTAAAAATCCACTTAGTGCCGATAACATTGCGGCAATACTTGGGCTTCTCCATGAGTTTCCAGACCTTGTTGCGCTCGAAATTATTCAATTCTTCATGCATAGCAACAACCCAGTCCGGATTTTCAAGAGCTTCAAATACTTTCTTGGGTTCCACCATTGAGATGTGAGCTTGATGCTCACCAAAACTTGCTAATTCCCTTCTTGTAGAAACCCTTCGTCGAAGGTCACCTACAACCTTGTCGAGAGTGTGACCCCTTAGCTCAAGGTTCCGATCAGCACGAGCCTTGCGAACTTGAATCTTCATTGGAATCATTTGCTCGACCTTGATTAGAATCCGGATTAACAAAAGTAGGAGGTGATGAAGCATGTCCTTGAGGAAAGTTAGCAGCCCTAACAGGAGGTTGCTGGACAACTAGAGATTGAGGGCCGGATAATCCGGCCGATGGTAAGGCCGGATAATCCGGCCTGGGAGAACTTGTAGCAGCTACATCAGGCTGCCTGGGACTTGCTTGATATGGCGAGGGGCCGGATAATTTGGGGCCAGCCGGAAAATCCGGCCTGGAGCTTGCAGCGATTTCTTCAACACCGGGAGCAGTTTGGTCGTCAGGAGCAGGGTGGCCGGATAATCCGGTGTCAAACGGATAATCCGGCCTAGAGCTTTCTGGAACATCTTGACCTTCAGCAGTTGATGAACATGGTGTAGAAGTTACTCCCGTGGTTGGAACATGTTGAGTATGTGTAGATGAGGGCTCTTCATGAGAAGAGCATCATCCTTCCCGATCTGCCACAAGGGGTTCCTCAATGGGGCGGAAAAATCCCATGCCCATTCTTCTTATGGCATCTTAGGGTATTTCAACAGCTGCATCACAAACATCAACTTGCCCCGCACGGGAGCCGTCATTTTCTTCGAACACCAAACTACAATATTCTACAATAGTTCCGGAGAGCTTATTGTAGACTCTATAAGTGTGGGATTCGGCACCATAACCAACAAAAATACCTTCTAGAGCCTTAGAATCAAACTTAGATAAACGAACTCCCTTGATGAGAAAGAAACACTTACACCCGAATACTCGAAAGTATGAGATGTTTGCCTTGTTACCGGTAAGTATTTCATATGGAGTCTTGTCCAAGATTTTATGGAGGTATAACCGGTTGGATGAATGACAAGCGGTAGAGATTGCTTCAGCCTAGAAGTTATAAGGAGACTTGAATTTGGCTAGCATTGACCTTGCCATATCCATTAGAGTCCGATTCTTCCTCTCGGCTACACCATTTTGTTGAGGAGTGTACGCAGCGAAATATTGATGTCTTATCCCCTCTTCACTTAGGAACTCATTTAAGGTGTAGTTCTTGAACTTAGAGCCGCTATCACTTCTTATAGCCAGAATAGGGATGTTGTGTTGACGTTGAACCTCGTTGGCAAAGTCGATGACCGTTTGTTGAGTTTCACTCTTCAACTTGAAGAAATAAACCCAAGTGTATCTTGAGTAATCATCAACTATCACAAGACAATATTTCTTCCCACCAAGGCTTGCGTGAGATGGAGGTCCGAAGAGGTCCACATGAAGGAGCTCTAAAATTCTTTTTGACGAGATAATAGTCTTCCTTCGATGAGGAGAGTCATGCATTTTCCTTCAACACAAGCCCTGCAAACACGATCTTTGGCAAAGGAGATATTTTCTTTTAGTCCAAGGATGTGGCCACCCTTGTGGAGACTTTGCAAAGTTCTCATATTGACGTGGGCTAGTCGGCGATGCCATAACCAACCCACGTTAGCCTTTCCGAAAAGACACATCGGGCCTGTAGTGGTTTTCACCGAAAAGTCCACCACGTACAGGTCATTTTCGACATATCCCATGAAAGCGACTTTTAGAGACTTGCTCCACAAGAGTACCACCAAATCAACATCAATATAAACTACAAAGCCCATCTTACCAAGGGCGCGAACTAAAAGTAAATTGTACCCGAGGGTCTCAACAAGCATGACGTCCACGAGATAGATATCATGAGCCACCATGACTTTGCCGAGACCCAATACCTCAGATTTTGACTTGTCAGCATAGGAGACGGTTATATGATCATGATTTGGCCGCATATCCGTGATGATCTCCTTGCTTCTGGTCATGTGACTCATGCATCCGCTATCGAGTACCCATTTAGACCCACCGGAAGCATAGCCCTGCAAGAAAGTTACTTCTTGGTTTTAGGTACCCATTTTTCAATGGGTCCTCTCATGTTAGTGACAAGGGTCTTGGGGACCCAAATAGACCAAGGAATATAACAATCATAAGGACCAACATAACTAGCATAAACATCACCATAATGATCACATTATAACTCAAAGTTAGGATTGTTAGCCCTTGTAAAGCCATCATAATTATACTTGTCATTGGTGGTGGTGCTAGTCTTTGGTTAAGCAGTCTTGCTCTTCTTCTTTTTCTTATTCTTGTTTTTCTTGTTCTTTGTCTTGGGAATATAACCAAGACCTTCTTTCCATTGTTTGTTCTTTGCTTGCTCAGTATCTCATCTAAAAATTCTTTGCCTTTGTGTTGAGAACCTCTTGCAAGTTTTTATTTTCCATAAGATGATGTGGAGGTGCTTGACACATCATACATCTTCAATTGAGTTTGGAGTTGGTCATGAGACTCGTTTAGAGTTGAGTGATCACTCTGTAATGCCTTGTGATCACTTTCAAGTTTATCAAACTTCTCCGAGAGTCTAGCATGAGCAGCCCCAAATTTAATCTTTTCTCTCTTTAGTTTGTTTACTTTGGCAAGAGCATTGTCACGTTCTTTGATGAGCTGGGCCACAACCTCTTCATGTGACTCCTCAATGGATTCGAGTTTCTCTTCCAAAGATACTCGAGCTTCCTCTTCTTCTTCCAAAGCATTCTTCAAAGAAGTTATCTCCAAGGCATCTTCTCTTTCAATTCTGCCCTTTTCTTCAAGATCTTTGGCTTGAGCAAGTTGAATCATAAGAGCATCAAAATTAAGTTTGTGCTCACCTTGTAGGTTAGTGAAAAAGTTGTCCAAAGCAATAACTTCTTCTTTCATTTTAAGACTAGCATGATCATCCATATCCAAATTTATGTTAGTTTTAGGAAATGAAGATCTAGAACTTGATACCTCGGACCCTCTTGCCATAAGGCAAGTGGCGTTGTTGTTGATGACGTTCTCGTTTGGCGAGTCGAAGAGAGATGATGGAGTTGATGTGGTGGCTATAGCAGCCACCTCGCGAGAACTATCTTCATCCTCTTCATCTTCACTTGTAGAGGAGTATTCTTCTTGTGCCACCAAGACGATCTTGGGTTGCTTCTTGTAGGGGCCATTCTTTTTAATAAATGGCTTCTTCTTAGGTGCCTTGGATTTTTTTAAGAATGAGCCTGCCACCATTGTCTTCTCTATTTTGATATGGACACTCGACTATGAAGGGCAGCCTATCTCCACAATTGTAGCATGTTCTCAGTTTTGGGCCACTTTCTCTTCTTCCACTTGACCCATTCTTGCGCTCGAGTTCCGACTTGGCCTTGGCAGGATCCTTCCAAAAGTTCCTTGCGTAAAACGCCATGTACTCACCATGAGCATGTTTGACTTCATCGGGGGCAGTCCATGGAGGCCCCATCAAAAGCTCTTTAATCCTCAACTTGCTCAACAACATTAGCCGTTAGAGCAACATTGACTCCCTTTTGCATTCCAATGGCACGAGCACGGGCATCTTCAGCGTTCTTCACGGCAACTTTGAATGATGCCATTTCTTGCATGACTTCATTGGATGTCATTTGATGGTAGTTGTGTCTACCTTGCAAGCTCTTCAAATCCGTTGGCTCGAAATGCATTAAGGCACTCACATATTTTCTTTTTATCCATGCATCATCAATGTGGGTGGCTCCATGCTTTCTAAATGTTGTTGCAATGCTCTTGAGTCTTCTATACATGTCTTCATGGTTTTCACCATCCAACATGTAGAATGCTTCAACTTCATTACTAAGGGCATCATACCTATTCCTTCTCATGCTTTCATTCCGAATAAAGAGATCGGTGAGGGCATCCCAAGCTTCTTTAGCTGTGTTGAGATGTTCAATGTGGGGCATGTCCTTGGGACCCACACCGAGCTGTATCATGTGGAGAGCCGTATCATTCAATTGGCTGTCCACAACTTCTCTTCTTGTCAGGTTGGTATGATCTCCAATATGAAGACCCTCTTAAATAATCCTCCAAAGTTCAATAGAGGAGCTGCAAACATGAGACTTCATTAAGAACTGCCATTGATTAAAAGAGGATGCAGTAAGCTTGGGTGGATCACCCCTATTGTTTATATGATGATGAGGGATAGGTGGGTAGGGGGAATACACGTGATGAACCTCATTATATTCCTCCTTACCACTTCCCTTCTTGGAGGTGGAACCATTATGTTTTTCACCTAACACTTCATCATCCTTGGATCCGGTGTTAGCCTTATCCTTGGATGATGGTGTGGCGGCCTCAGAGGAGGATGGAGATGGGGCTATGGATGATGTGAGACGAGCAACATTTGATTCATCTCCTCCATCTTGGCCTCAAAGGATTTCAACAAGGTTGTTTCCAACATCTTGAGGTCATCCATTGTGACCTTATCCACAGCCTCATCCCCATCTCCCTTGGTACCCATACTTCTCTTAGGCGGTTAAGCCCGAATAAAGAGACGGGGCTCTGATACCAATTGAAATGGATCGTATGGACACCTAGAGGGGGGTGAATAGGTGCTACTTCAAATTTTAATGATTTTTCAATTTTAGGCTTAACACAAAGGGTAAATTCTCTAGATAAACTATTAGGTGGAATTTCCCTATATGCAAACCTATCTACTAGCAAGTAAAGAGCGAGTGGAAGAGGAACGGGTGAACCATAGTGAAGCACGCGGAGACACAAGATTTGTTTTACCGCAGTTCCTTCCTTGTTAAGGGAAGTACGTCTGCATTGGAGGGGTGGGCGGTACTAAGACCACCACGCCACAATAGGACTCACCCTGTTCTCCGATGGATCCCGCCACCAAAGGCCTGATCCACCTTTCCACTATAGGAACCCTTCGAGGCGGGTACCGGTGCCTTTACACAACTAGCAGGGCACAACTCTGCAATCGACTTGGAGGCTCCCGAAATGACAACAAGATGCCAAAGAACAAGTTATCAATAACAAAGAACAAGATCTAGATATTGACAAGAATACTAGATCAGGGATTTATCCAAATGAATGGAGAGAAGTTGATGCGCTTGATTCGTGATGATGATGACGATTCTCTCCTCCTTCAATTCCCCCAAAGATCAAAGCCTTCGGGTGGTTGGAGTGGGAGATCTAGAATGGGATCTCTTGCAAAGTGTCTGAATAATTTCGAGTGAATCAAGAGTTCTGCTCGTTGGGGAAGAAGGGATATTTATACCCCCTTCCAAATCCAAGCCGTTGGTGCCTTTGGGGGCCAGATTATCCGGCCCAAGTGAGGGACGGATTATCCGGTCTGGGGAAAACTCCGCCCCAGACTCGGATTATCTGGCAGATAATCCGCCCCCACTCTGAGTGTCGCGCTGAGCCTGCCCTTGATCGCCTTCTAGGGGGCGGATTATCCGGCCCCATGTGATGGCCGGATTATCCGGTCTGGGGAGGAAAAACCACCCCAGTTCGGATTTTCTAGGAGAAAATCCGACCAGACTCCGAGCGACGCGCCTTGGCAGCCTTTGGTCGATTTCTGGGGGCCAGATTATCTGGCCCATGCGAATGCCAGATTATCCGGCCTGGGGAAGAAAAACCGCCCCAGTTCGGATTTTCCGGGAGATAATCCGACTGGACTCTGAGCAACGCGCCTTGGCAGCCTTTGATCGATGAGATAGGCCGGATTATCCGGCCCTTGGTGGGGCAGATAATCCGGCCCCTCAAAACACCTGCACACTTAGCGCACATGAGAAAACTCCACGGTATTGTTATCTAACACACAAAACAGAGGAAAACATGAAATGTTCTTTCAAACACCCAACATTAGAGCTTAGAAATAAGCTGAACACAGGTGTGTGCATTGTATTCATGCATAGAAAATCTTGATGATTTTCGCGCTTTTAAATAAAACCTGTCAAAGTGATTAAAGCTTCTCTTAACTTGGTGGAACTGAAGTAGATCATCAAGTTGTCTAAGGGTAATATAATTTGATCTTTGCTAAAACCTTATCTTTGGGTAATATAATTTGATCTAAGGGTAGATCAAATGTAATAAAATTAAGTCACAACACACTACTTAATAAGGAGTACTTGATGTTCTAGATATCATTACATGGTATTCCATACCACAACTCAAGGATGAATGCTTAATATTCTAAAGCTGATATCAAGGTATTATCTACAACAAACCCTGAATACCAAGTTAAGTATATAACTTAAGTAAAGAAACTCAATAACTAAATCTTGATACACTTGCTTGTCGTAAGTTATTTACACCATGAGTATCATGGTAGTTCCTAAACACTAAACATTAACTCTTATCGCAAATAGAGTAGAAAAGGAAGTCAAGCCAAGACCATCCAGCATATACTCTTAATATCATATTAAGAGATGACATTCTTACTTAACCAAGTCTTAGTGTCTATTGATCTTCAATGTTGAGTGATCAATTCTTGACCTAGCACTTATTGACTCTTAGCTTTGACCTATTATATTGACCTTCTAAAGACTTTAAGTAAATTAATAAGGAGAAGGAACTAGATATGGTAGAGTGTGCCATCATCAATGGAATGTGATCCTTAGTGGAGATCAAACCATTGGATGTTTGAGGAGTTAACTCACTCATGAGTTAACTAGAAGAAGTATCTAAACCCAAGAGTTAAGTTAGTGATCATGAACCTATGAGGAAGCTAGTAGTATTTGAGTGTCTAATAATAATCTTGTTAAGCCAAGTGAGTATAAACTTCAAGTAAGTTTCCTTAGCAATATAAGCCTTATAGAAAGACTAGTACAAAATTTACTACTTAGTGGATAATAGATCTTGATCAGATAATTAGAAGCCTAAGCTTAGTTTGATCAAATAATGGTGGTCATTATTCTCAAGTCACTTGAGAATAGATGACTAGGTGTTGAAGAAGAGTTGTGAGTATACCAAATTAGGTAAAGCCCTAGTAAGATGAATCATCTAGCTTGATCATTAGAAGTCAAGCTAGAGTATAATGAAGTATATAACATAAGTTGTATGGAGTAGTTGGAAGTATAATAGTTTAATCAAGGTAATACAAGACCAAACTTGTATTACGGGGAGTAGTACCATACCCATTCCAAAGGATTGGTATCACATGTAATAGAGAGATAATTGTAATCTTGCAAGCTTTGGAAGTAGTTGCAAGATGGATTTAAGGAAGTTAACAGACGGAGTTAGTAGTAGCTACCTTGATAGGTGCATCAATGGTAGTTAATTAAGAGGAGTTATATACTAGGAGTAAGAATGGAGTGATGTTGAAGTGGCATGACCAGGTCATCATATGATGATAGATATGGTAGAGCCAGATACTTAGTTTATTTAGGCAGAAGAGATCTTAGTGAAGCAGAGGAGAGATTTAAATAGAGTATATTTAGAAAAGGTAATATTTAAATGAAGAAAAGCTTAGTAAGGTATTAAGGATAGGAGTTCTGGAGAAATCCTTAACCAAGATCATATCAACCTAGGACAAGACCCATGTCTACCTCTTTGTCCAAAACCCCATGATCAAATTGATAGTGGAACCATTTCCTATTCCTAGGCAACCATTGAATAATGTCTCTTGGACAAATGAAGTTTGAAATGGATCGTATGGGCACCTAGAGGGGGGGTGAATAGGTGCTACACCAATTTTTAATACTTTTTCAATTTTAGGCTTAGCACAAAGGGTAAATTCTCTAGATAAACTATTAGGTGGAATTTCCCTATATGCAAACCTATCTACTAGCGAGTAAAGAGCGAGTGGAAGAGGAATGGGTAAATCAAAGTGAAGCACGCGGAGACACATGATTTGTTTTACCGCAGTTCCTTCCTTGTTAAGGGAAGTACGTCTGTGTTGGAGGGGTGGGCGATACTAAGACCACCATGCCACCATAGGCCTCACCCTGTTCTCCGATGGATCTCGCCACCAAAGGCCTGATCCACCTTAACACTATAGGTACCCTTCAAGGTGGGCACCGACGCCTTTACACAACTAGCGGGGCAACAACTCCACAACAACTTGGAGGCTCCCAAAATGATACCAAGATGCCACAAGAACAAAGTTATCAAATACAATGAACAAGATCTAGGTATTGACAAGAATACTAGATCAGGGATTTCTCCAAATGAATGGAGAGGAGTTGAAGCGCTTGATTCGTGATGATGATGATGAACTTCTCCTCCTTCAATTCCCCCAAAGATCAAGACCTTCGGGTGGTTGAAGTGGAAGATCAAGAATGAGAGCTCTTGCACAATGTCTGGACAATTTTGAATGAATCAAGAGTTCTGAACGTTGGGGAAGAAAGGGTATTTATATCCCCTGCAGAAAACAGCAGTTGGACACTTTGGGGGCCAGATTATCTGGCCCAAGTGATGGCCGGATTATCCGGCCTGGGGAAAACACCGCCCCAGACTCGGAATATCCGGCAGATAATCCGCCCCCTATCTGAGCATCGCGCCGAGCTTGCCCTTGATCAACTTCTGGGGGTCGGATTATTCGGTCCTATGTGATGGCCGGATTATCCGGCCTCGGGAGGAAAAACCGCCCAGTTCGGATTTTCCGGAAGAAAATCCGACCGGATACCGAGCGACGCGCCTTGGCTCCCTTTGCTCAAAAACTGGGGGCCGGATTACCCGGCCCATGCGACAACCAGATTATCTGGCCTGGGGAAGAAAAACCGCCCCAGTTCGGATTTTCCGGGAGAAAATCCGACCGGGTACTGAGCGACGCGCCTTGGCTCCCTTTGAGCAATGAGGTAGGCCGGATTATCCGGCCCTTGGTGGGGCAGATAATCCGGCCCCCCTCAAAGCTTCCTGCACACTTAGCGCACATGAATAGTCTCCACAGTATTGTTATCTAACACGCAAAACATAGGAAAACATGAAATGTTCTTTCAATCTCCCCCTTTTTGGTGTTAGATGACAATACCAGGATTTGCAGGAGAAAGTCACAAGACAAACAGTAATAACCATGAAAGACACTCCCCCTCAATGTGTGCATAATAGAATTTTGCATTGGAATACAAATGCACACAAATAGGTGAATCTATTCCATAGACATGTGAGCAACATACACATACCACCGAGGTAGAGGGAAGGCATCCTTGACATAAGCCACAATTATTACCGGATAACCAATATGAGCGCCTTCCGTGATAAGAACCTCCAGCAATAGGATATGAATAGATAGCTTCGTACGCATAATCCATGAGATGAAATCCATAGGCATAATAATCCAGACAACCACATAGAGTCTCAACCAACCACAAACCACAAATTTAAAGTTCAACGCTAAATGGGCACAAGCAAGAAAATGATGAATAGAAAAATGCAAGTGCTTATGCCCGACCCATGCAAATCCACGGACACCCTAATAGAACTACTTCTCCCCCTTTGGCATCGAGACACCAAAAAGGGAGAAGAGCGATGCTAGCGCCCCATAGGATCACTTGTAGTCCTCGTCCTCATCCTCTTCCTTGTCTTCATTCTCATCCTCATCCTCATCTTCAAGCTCCTCAGTGTCACCTTCCTCATCCTCATCATCAGCAGCAGGCGCAGAGGGGAACAAGTGACGCTCCAACTCACCATAGTTCAACCCGGAGGAAGAGTTCCACCGAGCATACGGAGTGGGAGGTGTAGGAGCCGGAGGATCACCCGAAGCACCGGACACATGGTGGAGAATGAGCTGCTGGGAGTGAGCCAACTCATGGCGCTGCTTGTATGCCTCGTACTGACCCTTGCGCGTGTCCACTCCCATGCACAGAATGTTACGCTGGAACCAGTTCAGCTGCTTGATCTCACAGGCAACGGGAGGCACTGGGGGCCTGTGAGCATCCACTGGGGGCCTACGAGCATCCCTCATGAGGCCCTCAGGAGCAGAGGAGGGGTGAGAGGTCTTCCAAACCTTGTTGTAGATCTTCTTGGCCTTATGCACCGAGTCAATGTGGAACTCCTCAGCAGGAAGCAGGTGCCTGATGAGCAACATAATGTAGGGTGCATAGGGAATGGACAGACGGTTGAACATAGCCTCCGTCAACTCATGGTAAATGAAGTCCATGACATCCAGCCTGTACTGCACCGACTCGTCCTTGCAAGAGGCAACCTCATGAGAAAATTGAAGTAGCTGAACAAGGTGACCACGGATGTTGTCATTGTTGCCCCCACTCGGAGTAATGGAGTCACGGAAGAGACCCACTAAGGCAGCATAGATGGGAGCAAGGCCAGCCAGAGTGCCCACAATGCCATTGTCCACAGTGCAAGGAGAGAGAACTGCATCTTTGTTGGGCTTCAGCTGGGTGATGATGCGGTGGCCACTGGCTCTATCCCTGCTGCGGAAAGAGTATCCAAGAACCTCAGCAAACAGGTGAAAATCAGCAGTCATAGGCTTGTCATGAGTCATCCACTTCATAGTGCGACGCTCATCCCCACAAATAACCAGAGTGGAGAAGAACTGCTTCACCACCTCAGAGTCAAAGGAGCACTGGAGAGACATGAGATGGTGCAGCCCCATCCACTCAGCCACAAACATCGCATCCACAAGATGATCCTTCTCCAAAGCATCAACAAGTACCAGTGGGTGCATATGCCTAATGTTCAGCCTGGCATACACATCTTCATAGATTCCCTTCTGTTCTGCACACCAAAAACGAGTATCCCCCAACTCATCATCACGAGGCAGCTCAGTAAGCAAGTCATGGTGATGGATGGAGGAATAGGTGACCGCGTCCAAAGTCCTATAGTTGATCTTGGGCTCCTTGCCCTTCCTCTTGGACACCCCCTTCCTAGTCCTCTTAGCTTGTTCAGCCATGTGCTTCTCCTCGTTCTTTCTCCTCCTCAACTCAACTTCGTCCACCAAGTTACCTTGTCCGTCGTCCCGAAAGTATTTGGCGTGGGGGAGGCGCTTGTAGGTCTTGGGAACACTGGAACCACATGTGAGGAGAATAAGGGCGATAGCAAGGGGATAAGCATACTCACAAGTCCAGGAGAGAGCATGGAAAAAGTAGTCAAAAAGTTCATAGGACAAATCTACCCAATGCATACTCCATAGTGAAACTGAACCAGAATCGAATCTGTCAGGCCGGATTATCTGGCCTGGCCAGGGGCAGATAATCCGGCCCTGGCAGAAAATTTCGATTTCACCTAGATTGAATGCAAAAAAGTAGATCGGGCCTAGAAACTGCAAGGCTACGATTTCTATGCGAAAACACATCCTTCTAGACAATGTTCTACCCAACAAGTAACACATCTAGCCAAAGATGGGGAGAGAGGGAGTTACCCTCACTCATTGGAGGAAGAACGTGGAGGAGAGGGTACCTGGAGGCGCGAAGAAGAAGATCCGGGGAGGCCCGGAAATTCTGGTGGCCTTAGAGGCTCCGGGGAGGGTGGGGGACTGCAGGCGGCGGCTGAGGAGGAGGAGAGGGTTGGGGGAGAAGTGCTGCTCGTTATGAGCCCTTCCCCCGATCCCTGCCCTTTAAGACAAAATCCGCCAGGGCCGGATTATCCGGCCTCAAATCTGGAATTCTGTTGTACACAGAACCAGGCCCGCGTGTCCCCAAACAACACCCCCACAAGGTGTACAAGGTACTTGTGTGCTAGAATAGATGGCTTAGGGGTAGGGAAAGGCTTATGATTAAGAGAGCCAAACTGAGATGGTACTAGACACTCAAAATTGCAAAATCCAAATCAAATGAAAGCCAAGATTGAGTGTGAGTCCCATAAGAACATGAGATAGCAAAGAACATCCAAAAAGAGCCAATTCTCCTCAAGGGAGAGGGCGGTGGCCGAGGCCACCTTGTTGGAGTGTATGGTGTGACACCGCGAAGATATATCTTGGGTTCATGACCAATACTCATCAAGAAGCTCACATATCACAAAATGGTATAAAGAGAAATGATTTATCTTGATTTTGGCATTATGGGGGGAGGGTTAGCCCAATGAGTTAGGACCACACTCCCCCTATATCCATGCCCACACCTAGACCAAAGAAGGATTGAGATGTACGAGTGAGTGCATGGGTAATCAAGACAAGCTCCTGGAATCAATGATATTTAGCTCATTCCTCAAGTAGCAGAATCTTGCTTCATCAAGTGGCTTTGTAAAGATATCCGCAAGTTGGTTCTTCGTTCTCACAAAAGATAGATCAATATCGCCGCGAGCAACATGGTCTCGAATAAAATGATTCTGAATCTCAATATTCTTCGTCCTTGTGTGCTGAACAAGATTGTACGCAATTTTGATTGCACTTTCATTATCACATAAAATAGGCACTTTGTCACAATTGACACCGTATTCCTTTAAAGTTTGCCTCATCCACAATAATTGAGTGTAAGCGCTGGCAGCAGCAACATATTCAGCTTCGGTGGTGGAGAGAGATATACAGTTCTGCTTTTTAGAGGACCAACATACAAGAGATCTTCCCAAGAATTGACAAGCTCCAGAAGTGGATTTCCGATCATCCTTATCACCATCCCAATCTGAGTCAGTATAACCACATAGAGAGAAATTGGAGTCCTTGGGATACCAGAGACCAAAGTTAGGGGAATGAACCAAATATCGGAAGATCCTCTTGACTGCCACTAAGTGGCTTTCTTTAGGAGCTGCTTGATACCTTGCACACACTCCCACACTCAACACGATATCGGGTCTAGATGCGTAGAGGTAAAGAAGAGAGCCGATCATGGACCGGTATACCTTTTGGTCCACATCTTTACCATATGGGTTAAGTTCAAGATGACATTTTGTTTGCATCAGAGTGGCGACCCCATTTAGATCCGTCATCTTGAATCTCTTGAGCATGTCTTGGATGTACTTTGCTTGATTAATAAAAGTTCCTTCTCTAAGTTGCTTGATCTCGAATCCAAGAAAGAACCATAATTCCCCCATCATAGACATCTCAAACCTGTCAGTCATAAGCTTTGAAAATTCATCATTAAAAGCTTTATTAGTAGAACCAAAGATGATATCGTCTACATATAGTTGGCATACGAAGAGATCCCCCTGAACCTTCTTAGTAAAAAGAGTGGGATCGATTTGCCCAACTTCGAAGCCACGATCTAACAAAAGCTCTTTAAGGTGCTCATACCACGCACGTGGGGCTTGTTTAAGGCCATAGAGTGCCTTATCGAGTTTGTAGACATGGTTCAGAAAGTTAGGATCCTCAAAACCCGGGGGTTGATTTACATATACCAACTCATGTAGAGGACCGTTAAGGAAGGCACTCTTGACGGCCATTTGCTGCAACTTAAAATTGTTATGGGCAGCATAAGCAAGAAGGATACAGATGGACTCAAGGCGAGCCACTGGAGCATAGGTCTCGCCAAAGTCAATGCCCTCAACTTGGGAGTAACCTTGTGCCACAAGTCTTGCCTTGTTCCTCACAACAATGCCATTCTCGTCTTGCTTGTTTTTGAATATCCACTTGGTGCCGATAACATTGCGGCAATCTTTGGGTTTCTCCACGAGTTTCTAGACTTTGTTGCGCTCGAAATTATTCAATTCTTCATGCATAGCAACAACCCAGTCTGGATCTTCAAGTGCTTCAAAGACCTTCTTAGGTTCCACCATAGAGATATGAGCTTGATGCTCAGCAAAACTGGCCAATTCTCTTCATGTAGAAACCCTTCGTCGAAGATCACTGATGACCCACAAGTATAGGGGGTGTATCGCAGTATTTTTGAGGGAAGTGAAATCCAATTTGTTGATTCGACACAAGGGGAGCCAAAGAATATTTATAAGCCTTAACAACTGAGTTGTCAATTCAGCTGCACCTGGAAAACATTCTTGCTCACAGCAGTTTATTAGTAGCAACAGTTTTGTAGTAGGAATAGCAAAGTAACAACAGTAGTAAAGCAAAGACAGTAGTAACAAAAGCAGTAACAGTGAGATTCGAGTGCGGTAGGCATAGGGATGGATGGATGGGCGTTGCATGGACAAGACAATTCACATAGCAATCAGAACATAGGGCAATTGCAGATAGATAAGATAAAGCACCCAAGTACTAGACAATCCTAGGCATGTGTTCCATATATAGTCATACGTGCTCGCAATGAGAACTTGCACAACATCTTTTGTCCTGCCAGCCCGTTTGTAGCGGGGCCTCTAGGGAACTACTGGCAATTAAGGTGCTCCTTTTAATTAAGCACCGGAGCAAAGCATTAACACTCCCTGAACACATGTGATCCTCACATCAAAGCCTTTCCCTTCTGGTTATCCCGATTTCTGTCACTTCGGGGCCAGAGGTTCCGGACAACAACGTGTGTAAACAACTTGCAGATAAGACCCAAAACAATACTATCATAATGAATCAATAACATGTTCAGATCTGAAATCATGGCACTCGGGCCCTAGTGACAAGCATTAAGCACAACAAGTTGCAACAAAGTCATAAAGCACTAATAAAAGATACTAGGCACCATGTCCTAACAATCTGATGCCATTACATGAACGATCTCATCCAATCCCTACCATCCCCATATCCTACAGTGGGGGATTACTCACTCATAGATGGGGGAAACATGGATGGTCGATGGAGAAGCGATGGTGATGATGATGGCGATGATCTCCTCCAATTCCCCGTCCCGGCAGGGTGCCAGAACGGAGTTTCTAGGTGCTATTTCGTGGAATCTGGTGGTGGCGGTGGAGCGGAACTCCTTTTGGAAAAACGTCGAACCCCCCGAAGTTTTTAGGTCAGAAGGATCCTTATAGGCAAAGAGAGAGGCCGAAGGGGTGCCTGGGGGGCCCACACCACCCCCTAGCGCGGCCTGGCCTAGCCCGCGCCACCAGGTGGTGTGGCCACCCCAGGGCTCTTCTCCGTCTCGTATTCTGGCTCCTAGAGTCTTCGGGTGAAATAGGATTTTTGGCATATTTTCTGGGATTTTTCCTGATAGGTGATTTTCTACACAAAAAGTAGACACCAAGGCAATGCTGCTGAAAACAGCGTCAGTTTGCATTAGTTGCATCCAAATCACACAAGTATAGAGGAGAAACAATAGCAAAAGTGTTCGGGAAAGTAGATACGTTTTGGACGTATCAACTCCCCGCATGCTTAGCTTATTGCTTGTCCTCAAGCAATTCAGTTGAAAACTGAGTGCGATAAAAGAACTTTCACAAACACATTTGCTTCATATGATGTAAATATTCTCAGCAATGTGATCAACTACTTAGACAATCCATAATAAAGAGTATGCAAATGAGTCTACTTAATAGTCATTGCAAGCTATGAAGAGATTCCAACTCAAGAATAATAAGTAGCATAAAGCACGAACATAAGCAACATTACAATGCTCATAAAAAGGTATGATAGAGTGGTATCTCGCTTGCCTTTGATTATGAATGTCCAGGCACCTCTGAAGTTCAAGTGATGACTAGAAGTAAAGATATCAAGAATTCAAGCATCAAAGTCATAACACAAATAATCAAGTATTGGAACAAACACAAAGAATGACAACTATGCTCTCAAGAAGGTGCTCGGAGAATAAGTGGAGACTCAACAAGTAAAGGAAAAGGTTTTGAATAATTTTGAAAGGCTTCCAAATGCTGAAAGTATGGTACTTGTTAGCTTTGAGCTCTCATTGCCCCTATCATAAGCATCTTTAACGTGGTTAAGGTGAAAGTGAGGTCCAATCTGAGTTATATGCTTGACATACTATAAACTGAAAATCCCAGGTCCCTTGAGTACGAGGGCCGCTCCTCTTGCTACTCAACTTTAGTTACCCGTAAGTTCTTGTCATCGTAAGTATGTGCGTATTATTGAGAACCGCCAACGGGGTACCCCTTGCCCGATGATACGGAAGAATCCCCATATCAAAATGACAAGGCAAGCAGACAATGAGTATCTCAGCAATCTTCTTATTTACCATGGGAAAATGGTGCTTTTTTCTCTCTTTCCTCTTTTCATAAATCTCTTTTTTTCTTTTTATCAATAGCTCTCTCTCTCTCTTTTTTTATAAGAAGAATGCTTCGTAGATATCATTATGGTTACGCTGCAGGTTTCCACCATGTCGGCATGGATTAGACCAGCGGCCCAGGCGTTTCTCTAACACACATACATAACTCCATGGACTTACAAGATCCCCTTTTATTTCACACCAACGACATCCGCAAACAAAAGAGCAAGGTATCAACTGGGTATATATTTACAAGTGTTGAAAGTGTTCCCCGTTACATCACGGTTCTGCTAATCCCCAGCCTATAATTTGCAAGCATATAACTTTCATGGAGAGTTCACAATGGTTCAGGTTTATTAAGTGCAGAAAATAAAGTGCGCCATCAAGTTCGTGAGAGCTTTACTAACTAATTTTCCCATAAGAAGCAAACATTTTATTCGGAAGAAAACAAGGCATATTGAATATGCACGGGAGTAGCAAATGATGCTAATAGGTAGGTATGGTGGACACTTTGGAAATATTTGGTTTAGGGAGTTGGAAACATGAGTAAAACACTCAGTGGAAGTGAAGGCTAGCAATAGTAAGGGAGCGACAAACGAGAGAGCAATAACTATCATTATCATGCTTGCAACAAAACAGGACTACTCATGGCATGAAAGTGATTCAAGATCCTCAAGGCAAAATAATTCATTGAGGCTCAACTGATTATTATAGTCATGTGCATGTGTGAGCATGTGCCAAGTCAATTCAAAATGAAACATTCAGAGGAGGATACCATGGTGTCATACCAATTTATGAATAGAGCAATGCAAGCAAACATTCACAAGACATGCTACAAACTATTAGCGAGCTGGAGCTAATCATAAGAAAGCAAGAACTACTAAGCATCCAAAGATAACATACACCCTACTCGAATGGACTAAACAAGCCCATAGTGATGAGTATATGTACAAAAATGAAAACAAATAGAGTTCGTTACCAGCCTCTTACCACACCTCAAGTTGTCATTGATCCTCATTATTGCTCTTCACTTGTGTGGCTTGAATAATAATATGAAACCAATATCCACTGAGGACTGCCGAACCCTGTAGCAAACTCGCAAAAACCAAAGAAGAACGACAAATATTTTTGGTGTTTTCGATTTTAAACAAGAACCAAAAGGGAAAAACAAGCAAAGCAAAATCTTTTTGGGTTTTTCGAATAGTTCAAACAAAGCGAAAAGGGAAAAGCAAACCAAGGAAAAAAGAAGAAGCAAACCAAAGAGAAACAACAAAAATATTTTTGGTCTTTTTGTGTTTTTAGAAAGCAAAAGCAAAGAAGAACGAAAACTAAAAAGAGAACGAAAACATGAATATACAAAGTACTGACGCAACATGATATGGAGATGAGTGCGGTGTCGGTGTACCTCCCCCCAAGCTTAGGCTTTTGGCCTAAGTTGGTATCAATCCCAAGCTATCCAGGATGAAGTATCACCGGGGTACGACGAGGAGGTACCCTCGTCCTGGTGCGAGCCCGAGTACTCTCCTCCGTAATGTGCGGAGTAATCATAGGAGGGCGCATCCTCCTGGTGCTGCTCGTGGAAACCCAACAAGAGAAGCTACTCGTCCACATCCTCCTTGGAGCGCGACCACGGTCTCCTGCCAACACTAAACAAAGAAGGCTGTGGCAAAAGGATCTCCCTTTCATCCCCGTCAGTGAAAAGCATCCTATATACTAGATTGTTCAAATCAGAGGTAGCAGTGACAAAGTGATGAGTTTTCATGGCAACAAGGTCGAGCCTCTGTGGTGCTAGCATAACATCATTGGGATCCACTGAAAGGCCTAATGCATTGACTACACGCGAGGCAATGATGCCCCCATAGATAGGCCCCCTAGCAGCTAGGCGGCGAGCAATAAGCGAGCCAAGATTGTACCGAGTATCATTGTTGAGCGCAGCAGCAAGGAAAGCTAAGTGATAGATGGAAATATTACTAGTGTTCTCCCTACGCAATACGCGAGTGGCAAGATAATATGCAAAGTATCTAAGAGCAGGGAGTTGGATATTTCTTATCTTTTCGCGCTACGCCACGCGGTCATCATCATTGGTCACCCCTCGGTAAAGCTCCAACAAATCAGCGGGTCGCCCTTGAATTTTCTTCACGGTCCCTGTCATACGCACACCTACAATACTGCAAAATCTCTCCAAAGGCATGGTGAAGGGCATATCATAGATTTTAAAAGAGACAGTAGATTGATAGGATGTGTTAGTAAATGAGAAGCTCTCAACAAAAGTTTTGGTGAGCATAGTGTACTGTGCACTCTCATCTTGCATATATGAGGTCAAACCAACCCTCTCAATCAGTAGCAAGAAATCATCAAGAATACCTGCAGCTTGCAAGAAAGTAAAACAAGAAAAAGAGGATGGGTGAGCATCTCCATCATCCCTTTCACTGCCAATACGTGTTGTAATGAGGTCTTCATTGTATGAAGGCCTAGCTTGAGAGGATGTTCTTGAGGGCCTCGACCTCCTAGGTGCATCACTCTCAATTATCTCTCCAAAAGTATTGTTGTTCATGCTTGGTATTCTGAAATTTAAACACCTATTAAACAAGTGATTGCAAAGTAAATATAATAAAGGATTCTACTCATAGGGACTTGCAAGAGGCCTAAACATGCATCAAAACTATATCTCTAAGCATCAAACAAGCTTACAAGCTCTCATAACCAGTCACCTATAGCAGCAAAATACTCAACATATAATCCACTAAACACAAATCTACTTGGACAAGGGGAGGAGTCACATACCAAGGAACAAATGCTCCAAACTTCAGCAAGAAAGATGGGCTGAGCAAGGAGATCGAAGAAATCGAGAGCAAGCACAGAGAGAACGCGATTTTGAGCTATGAACTAGAGCTTACTCGGGAGAGAGAAGAAAGTGGCAGGGGAGAGAGTTAGTGGAGGGCCAGGGGTGGCCCACACTAGGGCATGGCGCCACCTAGGGCTGGCCGCGCCACCACATGGTGTGCCCCCCTGGTACCTACCAGGTACTCCTCTTCCCCTTTTTTCACGTAAAAATTTAATATGAGTTTTCTGGAATTTTTCGAGACACTTTATTTTTGGGCAATTTTCAGAAAAAGAAGAATGATTTTTCTGACAGACAGATTTTTTTTTTCTTTTGGAAACATGATGCAAGGACAAAACAAGGCTAGAACTAAAGAAGTTCTAGCATGCAAGCAACTAACAACACAAAGAAAACTAAACGAAAGCAAAAACTAAAATGCAAAGGATAGAAATAAACGGAGATAATCATAATGAAAACATTGTTTTGTTCAATGGAATCCTTTTGTTAACAAGGTTGATCAAGTCTTTCTACCAAAACAATTGCATATGAGACAAAACTTTGTACTCCACTAATGATTATGTTACCTCAACCTTGATAGCAATGGTCCCAATCATAATAGTTTCAAATTTTTCTCTTGGTATGGGACAATATATTTCTCCAACTTGAATGCCTTCAACATGTTCAATTGAATTCAAACCATAGGTCCTTTCAATCTTCTTGGGGAAATAGACAGTATGTTCCTTGTCATTAACATTTAAGGTCACCTTTCCTTGATTACAATTAATAACAGCTCCTACAGTATTAAGAAAAGGTCTCCCAAGAATAATAGACATATTATCATCTTCGGGCATTTCAAGCACAACAACATCAGTTAATATCAAGCAATTGTGAGCCACCTGAACAGGTACATCCTCACATATACCCACAGGAATAGTGGTAGATTTATCTGCCATTTGCAAAGATATATCAGTTGGTATTAATTTTTCAAGTTGAAGCCTCTTATAGAGAGAGAAAGGCATAACACTAACTCCAGGTCCCAAATCACACAAAGCAGTTCTAACATAATTGTTCTTAATAGAGCAAGGGATAGTTGGAATCCCTGGGTCTCCAAGTTTCTTAGGAACCTTACCATTGAAGGAATAATTAGCAAGCAAAGTAGAAATTTCTTCATTAGGGATCTTCCTTTTATTCGAGACAATGTCCTTCATATACTTTGAGTAAGGAGGCAATTTAATAGCATCAGTCAAAGGAATTTGCAAGAATAAAGGCTTCATCCACTCACAAAACTTATTATGGTGTTCATCTTCCTTTGACTTGTGTTTCTTATTAGGGAAAGGCATAGGTTTTTGGACCCAAGGTTCTCTTTCACTACCATGTTTCTTAGCAATAAAATCTTCTTTGGTGTATTTAGTATTCTTAGTGTGGTTTTCAAGTTCTTCTTCAACTTTTTCTTCATTAGGAACAACATTTTCCTCATTACCACTTTCAGTTTCAGCATCAGAGATAGATATACTATTAGGATCTATAGCAGGTTCAGAGGGTTCTATAACAGTTTTATGTTTCTTTTTCCTTTTCTTACGAGTAGAACCACTATTTTCAGCTTGTTGAGAATCCTGCTCAATTCTTTTGGGATGCCCCTCAGGATATAGAGGATCCTGGGTAGCAGCACCACTCCTAGTTCTAATTTCATAAGCATGTTTTTCTTTAGCAGCATTAACTAGCAAGTCATTTTGCACTTTAACGAGTTGATCTATTTGAGTTTGAACCATTTGAAAGTGTTTAACAATCATTTTAACATCATTAGAGGTTCTTTCCACAATATCTTTCAACTCAAAAATACCTCTAGTGTTTTCCATTAGATGATTTTGCACCCTTTTATTAAAGTTATCTTGCTTAACAATAAAGATATCAAATTCTTCTAAGCATTAATCAGGAGGTTTCAAGTAAGGGATATCACCTTCATCAAAGTGTTGGAGAGAGTGTACCCCAATAGTGGGTGAGTAGGGAATAGGATTACATAATTCTTCTATAGGAGGTAAATTCTTGACATCTGCAGCTTTAATTCCCTTCTCCTTAAGACATTTCTTAGCCTCCTTCATCACTTCATCATTTAATTCAATAACTCGCCTTTTCTTTGATGTTGGAATAGGCACAGGAATAGATGGTTTAGGTACAATTACTTCAGGTATAGCTTGTTTAGGAGGAGTCCAATCTTCATAATTCTTGCTTATTTTAGCCATTAATTCCTCAGCTTCCTTCGGAGTCCTATTCCTGAAAACACAATTAGCACAACTATCTAGGTATGTCCTAGATTCCTCAATTTGTCCATTATAAAATATATCAAGAAGCTCATTCTTAGGTAATGGACTTCCATCCTGTGCATGAATCAGAGCACAAAGCCTTGCCCAAGATTCGGGCAATACCTCTTTTTCTCCCTGTTTGAAATCAAAAAGTTCCTGCAAAATAGCATGTCTAGCACTGGGAGGAAAATATTTCTGCAGAAAAGTACTAATCAAGCACTCAGGGCTATCAATAGATCCAGGGGGTAAATTACTAAACCAGGTTTTAGATTATCCTTGCAGCGAAAAGGGGAAAATCTTAGCAACAAAGTAAGTACGCATCTTAATATCATCAGAAAACAAGCCACTCATGGTAGAAAGTTCATTCATATGTGCTACCGCACTTTCATTCTTAGTCCCACAAAAACGTTCTTTCTCGACAATAGCTATGTAAGATAGATCAAGAGAGAAATCATAATCTTCATCTATAATGTTTATGGGCGAAGCAGCAAACATAGCATCAGGAGATAATTTGGGTCTAATAGTACGCCTCTCAAGGAGACTCTTAGCAGCGCTCCTATCATGGGTGTTCTTACATTCTTTAATAAACTCAACGGTCATCTCAACATAATCTTCTTCAATATCATAACTCTCACTAGACTCAGGTGAGCTAACAGGTGTGGTAGTGTCTTCATTAGGAGTTTCGGTATTTCCAGCTATAGTTCTAGCAATGGTAGCATCTAGGAAAGGACCTAATGAACCACTCTTATCAAGCACAGTAGAAGCAACATCATAAGCATCAGAAGTTTCAGATTCAGCAGTAGTAGCAGTGTGTGTAGCATGTGTATGTGGTGGTGTAACGAACTTACTTATAACAGATGGTGAATCAAGAGCAGCAGAGGTGTTTAGAACCGTACCTCTTCTTGTAGTGGATGGTAAAATAGGAACCTTGCCATCACGAGACTTACCCATGATGGATGGATAGCAGCGAACAATATTGAATCCAAGTGAACTTGATAAATAAAGCTATGCTCCCCGGCAATGGCGCCAAAAAATAGTCTTGATGACCCACAAGTATAGGGGGTGTATCGCAGTATTTTTGAGGGAAGTGAAACCCAATTTATTGATTCGACACAAGGGGAGCCAAAGAATATTTATAAGCCTTAACAACTGAGTTGTCAATTCAGCTGCACCTGGAAAACAATCTTGCTGACAGCAGTTTATTAGTAGCAATAGTTTTGTAGTAGGAATAGCAAAGTAACAGCAGTAGTAAAGCAAAGACAATAGTAACAAAAGCAGTAACAGTGGGATTCGAGTGCGGTAGGCATAGGGATGGATGGACGGGCGTTGCATGGACAAGACAATTCACATAGCAATCAGAACATAGGGCAATTGTAGATAAATAAGATAAAGCACCCAAGTACTAGACAATCCTAGGCATGTGTTCCATATATAGTCATACGTGCTCGCAATGAGAACTTGCACAACATCTTTTGTCCTGCCAGCCCGTTTGCAGCGGGGCCTCTAGGGAACTACTGGCAATTAAGGTTCTCCTTTTAATAAAGCACCGGAGCAAAGCATTAACACTCCATGAACACATGTGATCCTCACATCAAAGCCTTTCCCTTCCGGTTATCCCGATTTTTGTCACTTCAGGGCATAGGTTCCGGACAACAACGTGTGTAAACAACTTGCAGATAAGACCCAAAACAATACTATCATAATGAATCAATAACATGTTCAGATCTGAAATCATGGAACTCGGGACCTAGTGACAAGCATTAAGCACAACAAGTTGCAACAAAGTCATAAAGCACTAATAAAAGATACTAGGCACCATGCCCTAACAATCTGATGCCATTACATGGACGATCTCATCCAATCCCTACCATCCCCATAGTCTACAGCGGGGATTACTCAGTCATAGATGGGGGAAACATGGATGGTCGATGGAGAAGCGATGTTGATGATGATGGCGATGATCTCCCCCAATTCCCCGTCCCGGCAGGGTGCCAGAACGTAGTTTCTGGTGCTGTTTCGTGGAATCTGGTGGTGGCGGCGGAGCGGAACTCCTTTTGGAAAAACATCGAACCCCCCAAAGTTTTTAGGTCAGAAGGCTCCTTATAGGCAAAGAGAGAGGCCGAGGGGGTGCCTGGGGCCCACACCACCCCCTGGCGCGGCTTGGCCTGGCCTGCGCCACCAGGTGGTGTGGCCACCCCAGGGCTCTTCTCCGTATCGTATTCTGGCTCCTGGAGTCTTCGGGTGAAATAGGATTTTTGGCATATTTTCCGAGATTTTTCCTGATAGGTGATTGTCTGCACAAAAAGTAGAAAGCAAGATAATTCTGCTGAAAATGACATCAGTTTGCATTAGTTGCATCCAAATCACACAAGTATAGAGGAGAAACAATAGCAAAAGTGTTCGGGAAAGTAGATACGTTTTGGACGTATCAATCACCAAAAACCTTGTCGAGGGTGTGACCCCTCAACTCAAGGTTACGATCAGCCCGAGCCTTGCGACGAAGTTCAATAAGTTTGTTGTCTCTTGGCGGAGTAGAGTCATCACTTGAATCTTCATTGGAAGCATTTACTCGACCTTGATCAGGAACTGGAATATCAATAGCAGGTGGTGGAGACGCGTGTCCTTGAGGTGAGTCAGTAGCTGGATAATCTGGCCGATGGGGAGGCCGGATAATCCGGCCTGGGAGTACTTGTATCAGCTTCATCAGGATGCCTGGGGCTTGCTTGAACTGGCGAGGGGTCGGATAATTCGGGACTTGCCAGAAAATCTGGCCTGGAGCTTGCATTGATATCTTCACCACCAGGAGCAATATGGTCAGCTGGAGTGGGGTGGCCGGATAATCCGGTGTCAATCGGAAAATCCGGCCTGGAGCTTTCTGGAACATCTTGACCTTCAGCAGTTGATGGAGATGGTGTAGAAGTTGCCCCCGTGGTTGGAACATGTTGAGTATGTGTAGATGAGGGCTCTACATGAGTAGAGCATTGTCCTTCCCGATCCGCCACAAGGGGTTCCTCAATGGGGCGGAAAAATCCCACGCCCATTCTTCTTATGGCATCTTGGGGTATTTCAACATCTGCATCACAAACACCAACTTGCTCCGCACGGGAACCGTCATTTTCCTCGAACACCACACTACAAGATTCTACAACAGTTCCGGAGAGCTTATTGTAGACTCTATAAGTGTGGGATTCGGCACCATAACCAACAAAAATACCTTCTAGAGCCTTAGGTTCAAACTTGGATAAACGAACTCCCTTGATAAGAAAGAAACACTTACACCCGAATACCCGAAAGTATGAGATGTTTGGCTTGTTACCGATAACTATTTCATACGGAGTCTTGTCCAAGATCTTGCGGAGGTATAATCGGTTGGATGAATGACAAGCAGTAGAGATTGCTTCAGCCCAGAAGTTATACGGAGATTTAAATTCGGCTAACATTGATCTTGCCATATCCACTAGAGTTCGATTTTTCCTCTCGGCTACACCATTTGAGGGGTGTACGCAGCGGAATATTGATGTCTTATCCCCTCTTCACTTAAGAACTCATTTAAGGTGTAGTTCTTGAACTCAGAGCCGTTATCACTTCTTATAGCCAGAATGGGGACGTTGTGTTGACGTTGAACCTCGTTGGCGAAGTCGATGACAGTTTGTTGAGTTTCACTCTTCAACTTGAAGAAATAAACCCAAGTGTACTTGAGTAATCATCAACAATCACTAGACAATACTTCTTCCCACCGAGGCTTGCATGAGATGGAGGTCCGAAGAGGTCCACATGAAGGAGCTCCAAAATCCTTTTTGATGAGATAATAGTTTTCCTTCGATGAGGTGAGTCATGCATTTTCCCTTCAACACACTCCATGCAAACACGATCTTTGGCAAAGGAGACATTTTCTTTTAGTCCAAGGATATGGACACCCTTGTGGAGACTTTGCAAAGTTCTCATATTGATGTGGGCTAGTCGGCGATGCCATAGCCAACCTGCGTCAGCCTTTCCGAAAAGACACATCGGGCCTGTAGTGGTTTTCCCCAAAAATTCCACCACGTACAGGTCATTTTCGACATATCCCACGAAAACGACTTTTAGAGACTTGCTCCACAAGAGTACCACCAAATCAGCATCAATATAAACTGCAAAGCCCATCTTACCAAGGGCGCGAACTGAAAGTAAGTTGTACCCGAGGGTCTCAACAAGCATGACGTCCACGAGAGAGATATCATGAGCCACCACAACTTTGCCGAGACCCAATACCTCAGATTTTGACTTGTCACCATAGGAGACGGTTATGTGATCAAGGTTTGGCCGCATCTCCGTGATGATCTCCTTGTTTCCGGTCATATGACTCGTGCAACCGCTATCGAGTACCCATTTAGAACCACCGGAAGCATAGCCCTGCAAGAAAATTACTTCTTGGTTTTAGGTACCCATTTTTCAATGGGTCCTCTCATGTTAGTAACAAGGGTCTTGGGAACCCAAATAGACCAAGGAATGTAACAATCATAAGGGCCTACATAACTAGCATAAACATCACCATAATAATCACACTATAGTTCAAAGTTAGGATTGTTGGCCCATGCAAAACCATCATAATTAGCCTTGTCATTGGTAATGTTGCTAGTTTTCGGTTGAGCAGTCTTGCTCTTCTTCTTCTTGTTGTTTTTCTTGCTCTTTGTCTTGGGTATGTAACCAAGACCTTCTGTACTATTGTTTGTCCTTTGCCTGCTCAGTATCTCATCAATAACTCCTTTACCTTTGTGTTGAGAACTTCTCACAAGGTCTTCTTTTTCGGAGGATGAAGTGGACGTACTTGGCACATCATACCGTTTCAATTGAGATTGGAGATGGTCATGCGACTCATTTAAATTAGAATGATCACTCTTCAATGCCTTGTAAGCACTTTCAAGATTATCAAACTTCTCCAAAAGTCTAGCATGAACAGCCCCAAAGTCAATCTTTTCTTTCTTTAGTTTCTTTACCTTGGAAAGAGCATGGTCACGTTCTTTGATGAGCTGAGCTACAGCTTCTTCTTGTGACTCCTCAATGGATTCGAGTCTCTCTTCCAAAGATACTCGAGCTTCCTCTTCTTCTTCCAAGGCATTCTTCAAAGAGGTTATCTCCAAGGCATCTTCTCTTTCAATTCTGCCCTTTTCTTCAAGAAGATCTTCGGCTTGAGCAAGTTGGCTCATAAGAGCATCAAAATGGAGTTTGTGCTCACCTTGTAGGTTAGTTAAAAAGGTATCCAAAGCAATAACTTCTTCTTTCATTTTAAGACTATCATGATCATCCATATCCAAAATTATGTTAGTCTTAGGAAATGAAGAGCTAGAAGTTGATACCTCGGACCCTCTTGCCATTAGGCAAGTGGCGTTGTTGTAGATGACGTTCTCGTTTGGCGAGTCGAAGAGAGATGAAGGAGTCGATGTGGTGGCTATAGCAGCCACCACGCGTGAACTATCATCATCCTCTTCATCTTCACTTGCAGAGGAGTATTCTTCTTGTGCAACTAAGACGATCTTGGGTTGCTTCTTGGAGGGGCCATTCTTCCTGATAAATGGCTTCTTCTTAGGTGCTTTAGATTTCTCTTTAAGAATGAGCCTGCCACCATTGTCTTCTCTATTTTGATATGGACACTCGGCTACAAAGTGCATTCGATCTCCACAGTTGTAGCAAGTTCTCAATCTTGGGCCACTTTCTCTTCTTCCATTTGACCCGTTCTTGCGCTCAAGTTCTGACTTGGCTTTGGCAGGGTCCTTCCAAAAGTTCCTTGCATAAAATGCCATGTACTCACCATGAGAACGTTTGACTTCATCGGGGCTATCCATGGAGGTACCCTCAAAATCTCTTTCATCTTCCTCTTGCTCAACAACATTGGCTTTGAGAGCCACATTGACACCCTTTTGCATTCCAATGGCCCGAGCACGGACATCTTCATTATTCTTTGCTGCCACTTTGAATGCCGCCATTTCTTGCATGACTTCATTGGATGTCATTTGATGATAGTTATGTCTACCTTGCAGGCTCTTCAAGTCCATTGGCTCGAAAGGCATTAAGGCACTCACATATTTCCTTTTTATCCATGCATCATCAATGTGAGTGGCCCCATGCTTTCAAAATGTTGTAGCGATGCCCTTAAGTCTTCTATACATGTCCTCATGGTTTTCACCATACAACATGTAGAATCCCTCAGCTTCATTACTAAGGGCATCATACATGTTCCTTCTCATGCTTTCATTTCCAACGAAGAGATCCGTAAGAGCATCCCAAGCTTCTTTAGTTGTGTTGAGATGTTCAATGTGTGGCATGTCCTTGGGACCCACACCCAGTTGTCTCATGTGGAGAGCGGTGGCATTCAACTAGCTGTCCACAACTTCTCTTCTCGTTAGGTTGGTTTGATATCTAATATGAAGACCCTCTTCAATAATCCTCCACAATTCAATAGAGGAGCTGCAAACATGAGATTTCATTATGAATTGCCATTGATTGAAAGAGGATGCAGTGAGTTTGGTGGATCACCCCTATTGTTTATATGAGGATGAGGAATAGGTGGGTCGGGGGAATATACGTGGCGAACTTCACTATATTCCTCCTTACCACTTCCCTTCTTGGAGGTGGAGCCATTAAGTTTTTCACCTTCCGCATCATCATCCTTGGATCCAGTGTTACCCTTTTCCTTAGATGATGGTGTGGGAGCCTCAGAGGAGGATAGAGATGGGGCTATGGATGATGTGAGGCGAGCAATCATTTGATTCATCTCCTCCATCTTGGCCTCAAAGGATTTCAACAAGGTTGTTTCCAACGACTTGAGATCATCCATTGTGACCTTATCCACAGCCTCATTCTCATCATCCTTGGTACCCATACTACTCTTAGGCGGTTAAGCCCGAATTAAGAGCCGGGGCTCTGATACCAATTGAAATGGATCGTATGGGCACCTAGAGGGGGGGGTGAATAGGTGCTACACCAATTTTTAATACTTTTTCCATTTTAGGCTTAGCACAAAGGGTAAATTCTCTAGATAAACTATTAGGTGGAATTTCCCTATATGCAAACCTATCTACTAGCGAGTAAAGAGCGAGTGGAAGACGAACAGGTAAACCAAAAGTGAAGAACGCGGAGACACATGATTTGTTTAACCGCGGTTCCTTCCTTGTTAAGGGAAGTATGTCTGCGTTGGAGGGGTGGGCGGTACTAAGACCACCACGCCACAATAGGCCTCACCCTGTTCTCCGATGGATCTCGCCACCAAAGGCCTAATCCACCTTTCCACTATAGGTACCCTTCGAGGCGGGCACTGGCGCCTTTACACAACTAGCGGGGCAACAACTCCACAACAACTTGGAGGCTCCGGAAATGACAACAAGCTACCACAAGAACAAAGTTATCAAATACAATGAACAAGCTCTAGGTATTGACAAGAATATTAGATCAGGGATTTCTCCAAATGAATGGAGAGGAGTTGAAGCGCTTGATTCGTGATGATGATGAACTTATCCTCCTTCAATTCCCCCAAAGATCAAGACCTTCGGGTGGTTGAAGTGGGAGATCAAGAATGAGAGCTCTTGCACAATGTCTGGACAATTTCGAATGAATCAAGAGTTCTGAACGTTGGGGAAGAAAGGGTATTTATATCCCCTTCAGAAAACAGCCGTTGGACAGTTTGGGGCCCGGATTATCCGGCCCAAGTGATGGCCGGATTATCCGGCCTGGGGAAAACACCGCCCTAGACTCGGAATATCTGGCAAATAATCCGCCCCCTATCTGAGCATCACGCCGAGCTTGCCCTTGATCAACTTCTGGGGGCCGGATTATCCGGTCCTATGTGATGGCCGGATTATCCGGCCTGGGGAGGAAAAACCGCCCTAGTTCGGATTTTCCAGGAGAAAATCCGACCGGATACCGAGCGACGCGCGTTGGCTCCCTTTGCTCAAAAACTGGGGTCCGGATTATCCGGCCCATGCGACAGCCGGATTATCCGGCCTGGGGAAGAAAAACCGCCCCAGTTCGGATTTTCCGGGAGAAAATCTGACCAGGTACTGAGCGACGCGCCTTGGCTCCCTTTGAGCAATGAGGTAGGCCAGATTATCCGGCCCTTCGTGGGGCAGATAATCCGGCCCCCCTCAAAGCTTCCTGCACACTTAGCGCACATGAATAGTCTCCACAGTATTGTTATCTAACACGCAAAACATAGGAAAACATGAAATGTTCTTTCAAAGTTTCCAAGAGATAATTAGATAACCAGATGAGTGTTTAAGGATGGAAGCTGTGCTCACCTTATTGTCTTAAACCCTAATAGAAACCTATAATGATAGAACTATCAGGATCATATTAGTAAGTAATTCCAATATCCCACTCTATGTTGAGATATCAAACCTACTCATATATTTAGAAGTAGTATCCCTAAATCTTGATCCTTATCCATATATATATTAGAATATGAGTCTATTAAAACCTTCCTAAAACTCAGGGCAATTATTTGGAAATGAACAATTACATTAATGATTGCTATTCATGTTTCTTGACTTTACCAAGGTTGTCCATGGTAATCCTAAACACTATAAATCAAGGAGGATTTGAATGAGAGAATTTTTACATAAAAATCAAATCCCTAAAAACCTAATCTACATTTACTTTACTAAATAAAAGAACCCTTCATATAATAACACATTGTGTATACACAACAAGAAATATAAAAGAATTGGTTATAATTGACCTCTATCATATATCCATGACTTGTGTATACACAACAACAAATAATGGACATTTTAAAACTCTAGTAGAAATCAAATTGGAAAGGAAATGGTAAACTAGAAAATAGAAACAGAATAAAAAAGAAAAGAACTGCCAGCAAAACCAGACCGTAGCCGTTCCAGCCCATGGCTCATTCTTTAAACCATCGCACACGAGTAGCAGCAACAATCAACCGCACACTTTGTCAAGTCCCAACAACAGCAGCCCAAGTTCCCTCTCATTCTCACTGACAGGTGGGACAGAAGATGGATTGCGGGTTAATTCCTAGAAACGGTAGGGGGTTTTCTTGCAAAATGTTGCCGTCGTCACCGCGACACACACAGGCAGCTAGCTGGAGGACCTCGCCGCCGCTCGATGCCGTCGTCGATGTCAGCCGTGCACCACGATACTCGCCACCGATACCTAGAGGAGATAAGAAGGCCACCACAATTCCTTTGCTTATCCTCCTCCATTTCCCCCTCTGTAGCTCTCTCTTTCTCTCTTGATACCGAAAACCTAGCGCCGCCGTCGTTGCCTCGCATTGTCAGTAGAGGTCGCCCCAAAGCTAGCCAAGGGTACCACGAGATCCGCCGTGTTGTGCTTCATCTCCACGACAGAGGAATCGAGCCACGGCATCCTCAATCGCCCGCATCGACTCGATCTTCTCCAAGTCCGACGAGCACCGCCGCTTGCTTCGCCGTCGATTTCGTCCGCCTTAGGTCCATCTGAGGTTAGCCACGCGTCAAGGGTAAGCCGCTGAATCCCCTGAACCTTTTAGACCCCTTCCTCGCGTGATGTACCGATGTTGCGTCGAGCGCCGCCGTTCACCGCCGCCAGTCTTTGTCGGTGTCATTGTTTCGATGACCTATACGGGGCCGCGCAACTACAGCAAGAATCGTCGTGCTCTGCTCTTTCCAATGCACTGCTCCGCAACCGCGCGAGGGCTCGCATCCGTCATCGCCGGTGACAATCTGGTGGTGGCCGGCAAGGTGACATCAGACTGATGTCACGCTCGCGTCACTCCACGCCCAACCAGCGGATTTGATTGGTCCACGCCCACGTGGTTGCTGACGTGGCCCTGACCCCACTGTTCAGCGACTGGGACTAGATTAGAATGTGTATACAAGGTTTTCTCTGTTTAGTAAATAGATAAAACAAAATAAGTTTAAATATAAATATAATTTCCAAAAAATTAATAAAAGGGTTAAATCTTTTTAATTGAATATCTTTTGTTTTATAACTCAGAAAAATGTATATAATATATCAAAATGCTCAGTAAAATAAAATCTATAATTTAACTTTATTAACAAACATTATTGTGTTAACTATTTAAATAATTATTATTTAATGAAGATTTTATAAGTAATAATACTTTGAAAATTCATATTTTAATATTGGTAAATAAGAAAAATATAAATAATATACCAAAATTCTTAGAAAAACAAAATATAAATTTATAAACTTGTTTTATACATTTTTGTATCACTTAACTAATATTTATTATTTATTAATAGTTTATAAAATGATAAAACTTATAAAAATCATATTTTATTATTTAAAAATCACAAAAATACATATAATATACCAAAATGATCATAAAAATAAACCTACACCTTAAAAATATCATCTTTCTTAATTGAAGTCAAATAAAAGGTAAAGGTCTAATAAATCTTATTTTAACTCTTTTCTTTTAATTTAATTTATTAAAATATATAAATATTTACTACTGCCTTTAGCATTATTTGTTTAAAGTTTAAGAAATGTAATAACAAGTTCAATTGATGTTTAAGTAAAGTCAAAATAGGTCTAACCATTTTAAGTTGTACTTACTAAACTACCATTTAAAATTAAGTAAGTTTTACTCTCCAAAATTATTTTATCAATTATAAAATCATCAAGATTTGAGGACTAACTCTTTTACCAGTTTAGGAATCCACCTAAAGAATTAAAATAAGTTTTTAAGTAATGTTAGCAATGCCCTATATATGCTTATAAAATATAAGCTTTAATAAGAAAGTAATTCTGCTCACTTATAACTTTATTAAAACACCACCTCATTCCAGTAATAATACTTAAATTCTAACTTTGTGGAATGTTAAGAAGTCAACCATCTATAATGTGGTGCCTTGTTTAAAACATATAAATCTTCACCACTTATGCTATGATTGTTTAATGTAGTAATGGTTTCCTCTTTAATAATCTTAGCTAATAAGAAAACGTAAGAATGTTAACCTTAAGTTTAAATACTTTTTACTTTGTAAAGTAATATTTTCCTCAAAAGTTATTCTTTTAAGAAACATTAAAAGTGATCTTTAAACACTTCTTTAAAAGCTCTAATTGATTCACAATCTTGCTTAAGAAATCTTTTAGATACCATGCTTAATTGAGTGATTTACTATTGTATGCTACTTGTTGTGTTTACTTAATTTTTTCACACACTCTCACAAGCCTTAATAAGAAGCACAAGTGTAAAGCTGGTATAAAAGTGAAACACATTATAAAGATATCACCACAAGCTTCCAAACCCTAGATTTGATACGATTATTCCGGGGATTCGTGTTTATCAAACTACATTACATTACTTATGCATAATTGCATCTTGCTTCTTTAAACATTAGTCCTTACCGGACCAATGATGCTACTTTCAGAATTTGGATCTTCTAGTGTCCTAAAGACCGTGAGTGCATAATCTTACAATCACAAAAGCCAAGTTCACAACTTGCTCATGTCCTTTGATTATTTTCTATCAAATGCTTGTAACTCAAATATTGTCATTGATGTCTACGCACTTCTATTCTTATAGACAGTTGTTGGGCCTCCAAGTGCAGAGGTTTGTAGAACAGCAGCAAGTTTCCCTTAAGTGGATTACCCAAGGTTTATCGAACTTAGGGAGGAAGTGCTCAAAGGTATCCCTCTCAAGCAACCCTGTAATAAAGATACAAGAAGTATCTTGTGTCCCCAACACACCCAATACACTTGTCAGGTGTATAGGTGCACTAGTTCGGTGAAGAGATAGTGAAATACAAATGGTATGGATATAAGACGACGGTGCCAGAAAATAGCTTGATGGTGTGGAAGAGACTAAAGGCAAACTGAAATAAAGATGGAAGCAAGCAAACATGCAACAGAGCTAATTGCAAATGGTGTTTCAATACTTAGAAACAAGGCCTAGGGATCATACTTTCACTAGTGAACACTCTCATATAAATATCTTCTCTTTATGGTACTACTCTGAACTACTCTTCGGTTGGACACTCTAATCCATGGTAGGGCTATAACAACACTCCTCAAAGTCCGCTTTCCGCATCTAGATAACCCCACACTGTCACCTTGAGCACTAGATGGTTCCAACAAACACCACAATTTCATAGAGACATCCAACTCCAAATATAACTCATAACAAGTATTTGTAATCTCTAGCCTAAGTGCCACCATGGTGTGCACGCTGTCACTTTCACACACATGGGGAGAGCAGAGATCTATTAAAGTACTTGAGTAGCAAAGTAGATCTACTTGATTACAAACCTCATGATCACAATATGATCATGCATAGAGAAAGAGATGAACATATAGGAGACATATTGTAATCATAATTAATTTTCTCCTCAATAGTAGGTGGACTGAAAATATCATATTCATCATTATAATCATCATATATTGGAGGTTTGGTATCATCATAAGCAATAGAATAGTATCTTCTAAAGCTGGGGAACTAAAAAGATCATTTTCATAAAAACTGGCTTTCCCCAAGCTTAGACTTTTCCAAAGCATTAGCAATAATGGTGTCCAAATAATTCATACTAACAACATTGCTATTAGCATGCATATAAAGTTTCATAGGTTTTTTAATTTTCTCTTCAAACACTTCATGTCCTAACTCAAGATAAATACTATAAAGCTCTCTAATTTTTTTTGGTTTTCCATTAAGCCTAACTAGTGAAAATAAAAACAAGAAACAAAAAGATAAAATTTCAGAATTTAAAGGAAATAACTTCGAGCACTCACACCGGAGGATGTGAGTACCTTTTACCTTACGTCCCCGATAATGGCGCCAGAAAATTCATTGATGTCTACGCACTTCTATTCTTGTAGACAGTTGTTGGGCCTCCAAGTGCAGAGGTTTGTAGAACAGCAGCAAGTTTCCCTTAAGTGGATTACCCAAGGTTTATCGAACTCAGGGAGGAAGTGGTCAAAGGTATCCCTCTCAAGCAACACTGCAATCAAGATACAATAAGTCTCTTGTGTCCCCAACACACCCAATACACTTGTCAGGTGTATAGGTGCACTAGTTCGGCGAAGAGATAGTGAAATACAAATGGTATGGATATAAGACAACGGTGCCAGAAAATAGCTTGATGGCGTGGAAGAGACTAAAGGCAAACTGAAATAAAGATGAAAGCAATCAAACATGTAACAAATCTAATTGCAAACATTGTTTCAATACTTAGAAACAAGGCTTAGGGATCATACTTTCACTAGTGAACACTCTCATATAAATAACGTCTCTTTATGATACTAATCTGAACTACTCTCCGATTGGACACTCTAATCCATGGTAGGGCTATAACAGCAATCCTCAAAGTCTGTTTTCCGCATCTAGATAACCCCACACTGTCACCTTGAGCACTAGATGGTTCCAACAAACACCACAATTTCATAGAGACATCCAACTCCAAATATAACTCATAACTAATATTTGTAACATCTAACCTAAGTGCCACCATGGTGTGCACACTGTAACTTTCACACACATGGGGAGAACAAAGATCTATTAAAGCACTTGAGTAGCAAAGTAGATCTACTTGATTACAAAGCTCATGATCACAATATGATCATGCATAGAGATAGATGAACACATAACTACCGGTAAAACCTTTAGCCTCGAGAGAGAACTACTCCCTCCTCATCATGGGAGTCAGCAACGGCGATGGAGATGGCAGTGAAGATGGTGAATAGGCGGTGGCGGCGGTGCCAGCGGCGGTGTGGAGGACTCCTCGTCGCCGCCGGTATCACAGGGGAGCACCGCCCCTTAGCACCCTTCCTTCATGGATTCTTGGGAGCCCTTCCCCATGGAGATGGGATCCATGGGGGAGGCAAAAACGTGGCTTTGGTGGCTGCAAATTCGTGGGTTAAGGTGTCTCCTACGAATTAGGTTTCCTCTCTTTATATAGTTTCTCGGATTTCCGTCACCCCATCTTGGGCTGCAGTAAATTGGGTCTATCGGGCCCGTCAAGACTCAGAATCAGCTAAATTGTATGTCCAGAACGTTTGTCGCGAAATTTCCAACAACTTTGTAGTTGAAGAGTTTTCCATTTGACGCCGTATTTGATCCAAAATGTTACCATCTTCAAAAAAAGTTCTGAGACGGATTTCTGGGAAATCCCAATTTGACTCCAACAAGGTTTCCACTTGTATTCTTGGTAATTCCTACACATCAAAGTGTAAAACAAGAATATTGTGCACTTTTGCAACTATTAGTAGGTTAGTCCAAATAAATCATAAACTTTATATAAAAAAGAGTATCAAAAGCATATTATTAGCATAAAACCATCAAAAATTATAGATACGTTATGGACATATCGGTCATCACCTGCATTTCAAAAAGATCAGAAAACACTATTTTCATAATAATATGATTATGGATTACTTATCAAATGGTAATAATCTATTGATATAGTTCCAGTGGTAAAGGAACATAATATCTAGGACTTAACAACCAATGTTGCCAGTGATTCTAGCACCGTTTATTACGCGTCAACCATAAGACTTGGAATGGGACGGGAAAGTCAGCTGTATCTTCTCCCTTTGGCATGGACGGATGACCTAATTGTGAGGTTGTTGATTTCTCGTGGAGAATCCAGCACATGGGTGGGACCCCTTAGTTCCCCGCGAGCTAGGTGTCTAGATTATCTGTGCATAGCTACCTTGGTGTAAGCTCACCATAGTTGATGGTGGCTGCCTGACAGAGCTGCTTGCAAAGTCCTCGAGAGGCTACCCAAAGAGTATTGGTGGTAGTCCTTCTTGGGGGATCGTGTCTTCATGCAGGGTCGCGGAGAGGGCAGTAGTGGCTTGGATCTTAGACTGGGGCCAATACCAAGGAAGTGTGGACAAGCTTGCAGCTTGGATGTGCAACAAGGCTAAGGTCTCTTATGGGAAAAGTGAGGCACCTCTACAGAGTGTAAGAATTGTGACATGTTACTCCCTATTACGGGAAGGAGCTACGAACCCGGTAGGAAAGGAACCCCACAAAGGTTCTGGTTAACCTGTGAAGGCTGTCGGACATAGTTTTCAGAATAAAAGCAACCTTTGAAGAAATGTTTACGAAACCCTGCATTGCCTACGACCTATGGTCTGTGGCTATAGAGATAGTGCATCATACACTCCTTTCTAGTGAACTTGCTGAGTACGCTCGTACTCAACCGTACCTTCTTAACCCTTGCTAGGATTTAAGCCGTTGAAGACAATGTCAACATCAATTTCTGCTCAAGAAACCATCATCGGCAGGTCAAGTTCTTCAATAAAGTCAATGAAGTCAACTTATACCACAACCGAAGTGAAGACAAAGTTCTTAAGTAGATAGGAGTAGATTATATAGCCATAAAACCTACTTCTGTAGAGCATTGCAATAGCAGCAATGGCAAGCCAAATAGTTTAGATACTAATCTTAGTTACTAGATAGTTCTGAGTTATTATTTCTGGTTCTTCTTTGTAAGAAGTTCTTTCTCTCTCTTTAACCTAGAGTGTTCTCTGGAGCTTTTGTAAAGAGTCGAGTTGTAATCTATAGTCATGTCTTGGACCTGCTGTGTTTTTGTTGTACCGCTCTGAGGGATGTAATACTAGTGAACGGTGTTTCATTGGTGTTATGTCAACGACTATATTGTACTACATCATGCAGTGGTATGTTGGGTCACCGCGGCTGGTATCAGAGCATATGCTTTGACCTTAGGATTGAAACCCTTTTAGGAAGATCTGTAGGTTGGATATTGACTATAGGAACCATCTTATCTAAACCAGGACTTGTGATGGATATCCACTTGAGGATAAACCTTGTCACACTTAAGTTGGATGTTCTTACCATCTTTCTTAAGGATTAGTTATGTGCCTTCTCTAGAGAAATGTATTTTCAATGTATCTCTAAATAGGTGTAACGCCACTATGATATCTTAAGTTAGTTAAAATATCAAAGAAGATTATGGCTAAGATCAGGATATCATGTGGAGTAGTATTAGTGATGGAGTCTATATTTAGAACCCCCGTAAAGTAGCAGAATCTTACCACTAGTTCATACTACTATACCATACATGGTAGACCATCAGAGTATGTATAGATACAATCGAAAGTAAATCATGTGGCATTCACTTGAGCATTCCATGTGATGGAGTAGAATTCTATTAAGAATCATTAATAGTAGGCTACGAAGAAGAGTCGTCATGGTGAGGTTAGCTCTTTAATCATGATGACTAGGTAAATCTTAACAAGTTCGTGGTGAGAATAGCTCCGAGACCATGATAAGACTGTAATTAGGACAAGTAATTAGTAAATAATCTTGTAAAAATAGTAAGTAAAGAACAGTGTAGGTCTATGATTGAAGTCATAGGTATTATAACATTACGATGATTTTTGGATTAAGGTAGTAACTACAATTTTGTTAGTAGTTTTGAGAGATCATGTGAGGATAGTTTATGATAGAATGGAAAATTTGTAGTCTTTAGTAGTCCCGAAAGAAAAGTAAGAGGTTAGTCAAAACCAAAGTGAGACCACTTTGCTCCAAACTATCCCATTGCAATTGAGAAATTTGGGTAAATATTGAGACAAAGAGTAGTTTAACCCTAAGTGCTAAGTATCACAAAGTAAACCTATACTAAGAGGTGTCATAAACTACACAGCTAAGCCTGAATTCTAGAGGTATTATACTCAACTACTATATTCCGGGCTTAGAATGATGTGTGTTATATGTACCACATTTGGATTTCTTGGTTTTTCTTGGATCTTCTTGATTAACTAGATATGTGCATGAAGTTTGACTTGATGTGCAAATGCATGTTGCATCATCAAGTTATTACTTGATGTTATAGACCTAGATAGAAAAGGGAATTCGTGTAAGGGAGTGACGAGTTCCAAAGATCAAGATGAAGACTTGCATGAAGAGTAAGGCCAAATATAAGGAGTATCAACGCTATTTTGATGGATGGATCAACTCCAACTCATTGTGAGCTAGCAATAAGAAGGAATACTAGTGTAGAAAAGGTGTTGAGCAACATTAAAGGATGAATTTAAGTTCACTCAAAGTAGGTGATGTTGCTTAGAAGCTAATGAAGTAGTTGTACCAAGATCATGGAAGTATCATGAATCAGTGCAAAGAAGAAGTCTTGGAACAAGGGTGGTATTTAAGCTCTGACAACTTGGAGAAAATGCCAGTAGTAAGTCAGAACCCGTAGGGTAATCCATATACCTAGGAGGATCCGCAGCTGGTATCCGTAGCTGGTACCCTATTGGCTTAGATAATTAGGTCATCTTGTATAGTTTAAAGAGTATAAAACTTGGCCTACGCTAAGAAGGACATACATGAGTATAGAGTTTAAGCGAACGGCTTTCAAGACGTTTTCGCAACATCAGATTTGTTGGTTAAAAGTACTAGTTAGCAGATTAGAAGTAAGGCAAGCAATGTTGGAAGATTCATTTCGGAGATCCACAATTGTGTGGGTGTACCACAAATTCTTTCATGAGACCTTGTAGAGGTAAAATATAAGCTGGACAGAGACCAATATCCTAACTATTGAGTTAATGGGTATTATACATGTAGATTAGAGACCATTAGGAAACCCCAAGGGGGAGAGTAAAGAATAAACATTGAAGTGTTGTTGTCTAATTATCTGACTAAAGGTTGGAAAAGAAGTAATAAGTCATGATGGGAGTAAGCCTTATTTTCATAAGGTTATAAGAAGCCACCATTATAAGGTATTTCCGAGAGTATGTCTGGATGAATGACCCAAGTAGACATCACTTCTTAACCCGAGTAGACTAGATGTAAAGGGGAAACAGCTGGTAAGTTGTCCTTAAGAATGAGGAGAGTCTACTAAAATAGTCCAGTGTAGTGTAATAGGAAAATCAGATTGGAATGGACAAAATGTGTCCACAACCAATTATAAATAGAAATGTAAGGACATAATCCAAGAAATTATAGTAAAATAAACCATAGGATAAATTATAAGTGATAATGTATAATGTCGGAATGAAGAGGATTCAAGGAAAAAGATCTGGATACGGGATACCACAATTATTCCCAATTGTGATCACGATGGAATTTGAGAAATGACGTGATCAATACAAGTCAACTCCTCATTCCAAAACATAAGAGAGTACGAACTTTGGGGATGAAGTTTATTTTAAGGGGGAGAGTCTGTAACACCCCAGCATTAGAGCTTAGAAATAAGCTGAACACAGGTGTGTGCATTGCATTCATGCATAGAAAATCTAGATGATTTTCGCGCTTTTAAATAAAACTTGTCAAAGTGATTGAAGCTTCTCTTAACTTGGTGGAACTGAAGTACATAATCAAGTTGACTGCGATAAGTTTCAATATGATCTTTGCTAAAACCTTATCTTTGGGTAATATAATTTGATCTAAGGGTAGATCAAATGTAATAAAATTAAGTCACAACATACTACTTAATAAGGAGTACTTGATCTTCTAGAGATCATTACATGGTATTCCATACCACAACTCAAGGATGAATGCTTAATATTCTAAAGCTGATATCAAGGTATTATCTACAACAAACCCTGAATACCAAGTTAAGTATATAACTTAAGTAAAGAAACTCAATAACTAAATCTTGATACACTTGCTTGTCGTAAGTTATTTACACCATGAGTATCATGGTAGTTCCTAAACACTAAACATTAACTCTTATCGCAAATAGAGTAGAAAAGGAAGTCAAGCCAAGACCATCCAACATATACTCTTAATATCATATTAAGAGATGACATTCTTACTTAACCAAGTCTTAGTGTCTATTGATCTTCAATGTTGAGTGATCAATTCTTGACCTAACACTTATTGACTCGTAGTTTGACCTGTTATATTGACCTTCTAAAGACCTTAAGTAAATTAATAAGGAGAAGGAACTAGATATGGTAGAGTGTGCCATCATCAATGGAATGTGATCCTTAGTGGAGATCAAACCATTGGATTTTTGATACATTGCAAATGTATCTATAATTTTTGATGTTCCATTCTTGGTTTTATCCACTTTCTCGTGTTTTGTTCCAACTTTGGAGTACTTTTCTTATGATTTCTTGGACTAACCTATTAACAAGAGCCATAGTGTCAGTTGCCTGTTCTCTGCTATTTTTGGTTCTAGGAAAGTCAGAAAATGAATATTCTCGGAATTGGACGGGACAAAAGCCAAAGTGCCTATTTTTCCGGAAGTCATCAAGTGCCAGAATACGAGACGGAGAAGGGCCAGAGGCCGGACACACCACCTGGCCGCACGACCAGGCTTGGCCCGCGCCAGGGGGTGGTGTGGTGGCCCCTGGCACCCCCTCGGCCTCTCCTTCCGCCTATATATTACCCTCAGGACGAAAACCCTAAGTGCCCGATCAAAAATCCACGAAAGAGTCTGTAGCCGCCGTCATCTCCATCCCTAGATCGGGAGGGATCTGAAGCTCTTCCCGGCACCCTGTCGGAGAGGGGAATTCACCCTGGAGGCCTTCTTCATCACCATGCAAGCCTCCGGTGTGATGCGTGAGTAGTTCATCTCTAGACTACGGGTCCATGTAGTAGCTAGATGGCTGGTTCTCTTCCTTTGTGCTATCATGTTTAGATCTTGTGAGCTCCGTTCATGATGAAGATCTGCTATTTGTAATTCCTACATGTTGTGTTTGCGGGGATCCGATGGATATTGAGATGCTATTTCAGATTGATTATTGATTCTATCATGTCTTTGTTATTTGTGATCTTGCATGCTTTCCGTTGTTAGTAGCTATCTTGGCCAAGTAGATGCTAGCAACTCCAAGAGTTAGTATTTATGATCGATAGTGGGTTCATGCCTCTGGTAATCTAGAGAAGTGACAGAAATCTCTAAGATACTAGATGTGTTGTTGCTACTAGGGAGAAACAACAATCCTTTGTTCATAGAATAATCGTATTGTTTACTTTACACGCAGTTCGTAAAGCAATAATCTGTTGCTTGCAACTTAATACTGGAGGGGGTTCAGATGATAACCTGAAGGTGGATTATTAGTCATAGATGCAGTTGGATGGCAGTCTATGTATAATGTTGTAATGCCCAATCAAGTCTCAAAGGAGTCAAGATGATTAGTATATGCATGTATTGCTTTCTCGGTGTTTGTCAATTGCCCCGCTGTAATTTGTTCACCCAGCATGTTATCTATCTAAGGAGAGCCACCTCTAGTGAACTATGGATCCCGGTACTTTTTCTTTACATACAATCTACAACTGTTTACTTCTTTGTGTTTACTTTCTGCAAACTATTACTTCTTTCCATTCGATACGTTTAATCCATTGTTTTCCACAAAACACGGTGAGATTGACAACCTCATCGCAAGTTGGGGACAAAGTTCTGTGGTTGTGTTGTGCAGGTCTCCACGTTGCTACTAGCACCGGTAGTGCGCCCTGCCAAAGCTCAGCTAGTAACACCTTTGGGGTGTTTCCTTGCTCCTACTAGTTCGATTAAACCTTGGTTTCATAACTAAGGGAAACTTGATGTTGTGCTCATAATACCTTCCTCTTGGGGTTCCCAACGAGCTCTACATCAACACCGCCATCAAGAATTTTTCTGGGCGCCGTGCATTGAGGCATCAAGCGATTTTCTGGCGCCGTTGCTGGCGAGTCAAGGACATCTTCACAAGGGGAGTCCCTCATAACCAATCTCTTTACTTTGTTGTTTTTGTTTTGCTTAGTTTCTTTTTGCTTTGTTTACTTGTTTTGTTCTTCAGAAACACAAAAAAAATGAAGTCTCCTTTAGTAGTCACCTCTTCCTTAGCTCACGATGTTGATCCCTACATTCACCCTGAAAGACCTTCCAATTGGTAGTGGTTCTATAATTGGGAAAGATAACATTGAAGAATTCTTTAATCATGTTAGTAAGCATGAAGATACTGAGGATAAATCCCTTGTAGAACTTTCTCCAAACTATGAGATTGCTGCAGCTTCTTTAATTCACATGTTAGAAGCTAGGTTTGTTAACCTCAAGCCCTTAATGCAAGTAATGTTTCTTAAGCTGAAAGAAATTGAGGATCCTGAAAAGAGGGATTTCATTTTAGAAACTTTGTTTAAGGAGTTCTATGATGTTGCCAAGGAAGCTAGGAAAGTCTTTGAACGTTTCAATATACTAGGCTCATGTGTAGATGTTGTTGGTACACGAGAAAATATGAACAAAACCGAACCTAATGGGGAGGAACCTAAGATACCAACACCCTTTAAACTAATAGCAATACATGATGCCATAGAAAAGAATCTTGATTGGATTGTTCCTGCAAACCCTTTTGATGAGAATAGTGAACCTAAGAGCATTGAGAGAGGATCCTCTAGAACTTATTTGGATGATATACCTTGCCTTGTTGAAGATATTTCTGGTATTAATCTTAATGCTTCTTCATTTGAGAACACTTGATTCTTTCTTTGCTTCTTTTGCCTAACTTAAAGGCGTTAAAGAAAAGTACTTATTGGGAGATAACACAAAAGTTTTAGATGAGTCTTGGAAGTTATTACTTCAGTAATAACCACTCCTTATCCTTTTTATTTGCTTTTTGTGCCAAGAGTAACCTCTAATGAGAGAGAAGTAATGATTGGGAAAGTTGCTGTCCCGAAACAGATTTCTATGCTTCACCATAAAAATTCGTGAGAGAGCTCTGTATGTCGGATTGATCTGTAATGTTTTGTGCTTCTGCCCCAGGTTGTTATATAACTTTCGTTAGTTCAACACTTTTTGATTTGAGCAACATAAGGTCTTCGAAAAAATTCATCTTTACCTGCTGGTCTGTTTTGACAGATTTCTGCCATTTTCTGCATTTGCTTCTTGTTGGTTCCTTCTTGAGTTCTTTTGGGGAATTGAGCTTTTTGAGGGAAGTGCTACAGTAGATAGTGTTCTAATGGAAGTTTATTTGGTGTTAGAACTGAACCTTAAGACTTATTTATCTTAAGTGCACTAATGTTGCTAATAAAGATTGTGTGAAGTTTTGTATAAAGGAAAAAATTTAGGTGTATGGAAGGAATGAGTAATGGGATGAAGGATGGACTAAAGCTCAAGCTTGGGTATGCCACGCGTGTCACCCAAATAAATATCCAAGAAGTACAAGAGTCAAAGCTTGGGGATGCCCAAGCATCCCCTTCTTCATCAATAAAAATTCCAGGTTTCTTCCAAACGCTTCATTTTTATTGTTTCATGCACAGTTGTGTTGTTCTTGGAGCGTCTTATTTTTTGTTTTCGTTTTAGTTTTTCGTTTGCTTTTGTTTGCTTAGTTTGCTGAATAAATTGGTTGGACCCCCTCTTTCATACATTGGTTTGCAAATAGTTTGGTTTGGTTTGGAAAAGAGTAGGAAAGTTCGTGCTTATGTGGTAAAAGAGCTTGTTTTTGACTGTGGCATATGCTCTGTCATGCCATGCTTGATATTGTTTTGGCATTATGATTAGTATTCTTTGCTGTAACGTGACTTGTTATAAACAATTGAGATTGCTTAATGTGTGTTGGATGAATCATGTGTTGTTTTAGCATATTAAAGCATAGTATAGTGGTATTCTCCTTTGATGCTTTATTTGGGTTGACTTGGCACATGCTCACACCATGTTATGACTATCTCAAGTCACCATAGCCTTTATGATCCTTTAGTTTTCAACTTGTAGTATCACTTTATGCTTTGATCAGTGATGTTTTGTTGCTCTGCATGATTATGGCCATTATTGCTCTCTTAGTTTGTCGCTCCTAGTCTTTTGCTAGCCTCCACAACAAAGTATGAGTTCCACTCATGCAACCAACTCCCTAAACCAAGTTATTCCAAAGATTCCACCATACCTACCTACTAGCTTATGCTATTCCAAGTATATTCATGCTTTTGTTTACCTTCCAAATTAAACTTGTTATGAGAAAACTAGTAATTAAAGCTCTCACGAACTTGATGGCACACTTTACTTTTTTGCATCTAATAAACTTGAACCAATGGGTCCTTCTTTGTTGCGTATATGCTTGCGCTTTATAAGTTGAAATTAGTAGAACCATGTACCATGGGGAACGCTTTCAACATTGCACTTGTATTTTGTACCCCGTTGATATCATGTTCTTTTGCTTACGGATCCCGGTGGTGTGAAATAAAAGTGGAACTTGTAAGATCATGGAGTTTGTATATGTGTTAGAGAAACACCTGGGCCGCTAGCCTAAGCCATGCCTAATCATGGTGGAAACTTGCAGCATCACCATAATGAGCACTCTATGAAGCATCCTCAATAAAAACCTATGCAAATAGCAAATAAAAAGATCACTGAGATGCTCATTGTCTGCTTGCCTTGTCATTTTGATTATGGGAAAGCTCCCGTATCATGTGCAAGGGGTACCCCGTTGGAGGTTCTTAATGATACACACGTACTTACAATGACAAGAGCTTACTCGTGACTGAAGTTGAGTAGCATGAGGATCGGTCTTCGTAAGTAAGGGGCATGAGATTTCGGTTTATAACGTGTCAAGCATATCCTCTTAGTTGTGTCACTTTAACCTTAACCACTTCAAGATGCTTATGATAGGGGTAATGAGAGATGAAAGCTACAAGTACCATAATTTTTGGAAGCTCTTTATGAGACTTGAATCCCTACTCCCTTTTACAAAGGCTTTTCTTCCACCATTACATTGAGTCTCCACCCTCTATCTTTATGCACCTACTTTGAGAGCATAGTGGCCATTCTTAGTTCTATGTGCATTGTCCCAAGACTAGTTGATTGATGCATAACTTGCTATTGCTTGTTTTAAACTATTGTATCTAGTCACTCTTATGAACTTTGAAGGTGTCCTATGCATTTATATTTGCTACTCTATTGAGGGACAAGCTGAATACTATTATGCTATGTTTTCTTTATGTGAAACAAACAAACATCTTGCAAAGCATTGTTATTCATGAATCTTTTGTTTGTGCCTTTTCATGTTGCATCATAGTTTCTTTGCTTATTGCTAGAAATTTGTCTTTCATGCTATGATTGAAGTACTATGATCCGAGCTTTGAATGTTTTGCAAATACCTTGATCAAGTCTTTGATGGTGCATGTCACCTCAAAAATTATTCTTTCTTTTTATCACTTACCTACTCAAGGACGAGCAGGAGTTAAGCTTGGGGATGTTGATACATTGCAAATGTATCTATAATTTTTGATGTTCCATGCTTTGTTTTATCCACTTTCTTGTGTTTTGTTCCAACTTTGGAGTACTTTTCTTATGATTTCTTGGACTAACCTATTAACAAGAGCCACAGTGCGAGCTGCCTATTTTCTGCTGTTTTTGGTTCTACGAAAGTCAGAAAATGAATATTCTCGGAATTGGACGGGACAAAAGCCAAAGTGCCTATTTTTCCGGAAGTCATCAAGTGCCAGAATACGAGACGGAGAAGGGCCAGAGGCTGGCCACACCACCTGGCCGCGCGGCCAGGCTTGGCCCGCACCAGGGGGTGGTGTGGTGGCCCCTGGCACCCCCTCGGCCTCTCCTTCTGCCTATATATTGCCCTCGGGACGAAAACCCTAAGTGCCCGATCAAAAATCCACGAAAGAGTCTGTAGCCGTCGTCATCTCCATCCCTAGATCGGGAGGGATCTGAAGCTCTTCCCGGCACCCTGCCGGAGAGGGGAATTCACCCTGGAGGCCTTATTCATCACCATGCAAGCCTCCGGTGTGATGCGTGAGTAGTTCATCCTTGGACGACGGATCCATGTAGTATCTAGATGGCTGGTTCTCCTCCTTTGTGCTTTCATGTTTAGATCTTGTGAGCTCCGTTCATGATCAAGATCATCTATTTGTAATTCTGCTTGTTGTGTTTGCGGGGATCCGATGGATATTGAGATGCTATTTCAGATTGATTATTGATTCTATCATGTCTTTGTTATTTGTGATCTTGCATGCTTTCCGTTGTTAGTATCTATCTTGGCCAAGTAGATGCTAGCAACTCCAAGAGTTATTATTTATGCTCGATAATGGGTTCATGCCTCTGGTAATCTGGGGAAGTGACAGAAATATCTAAGGTACTAGATGTGTTGTTGCTACTAGGGAGAAAACAACAATCCTTTGTTCATAGAACAATCGTATTGTTTACTTTACACGTAGTTCGTAAAGCAATAATTTGTTGCTTGCAACTTAATACTAGAGGGGGTTCAGATGATAACCTGAAGGTGGATTATTAGTCATAGATGCATTTGGATGGTGGTCTATGTATAATGTTGTAATGCCCAATCAAGTCTCAAAGGAGTCAAGATGATTAGTATATGCATGTATTGCTTTCTCGGTGTTTGTCAATTGCCCCGCTGTAATTTGTTCACCCAGCATGTTATCTATTTAAGGAGAGCCACCTCTAGTGAACTATGGATCCCGGCCCTTTTTCTTTACATACAATCTACAACTGTTTACTTATTTGTGTTTACTTTCTGCAAACTATTACTTCTTTCCATTCTATATGTTTAATCCTTTGTTTTCCGCAAAACACGGTGAGATTGACAACCTCATCGCAAGTTTGGGACAAAGTTCTGTGGTTGTGTTGTGCAGGTCTCCACGTTGCTACTAGCACCGGTAGCGCGCCCTGCCAAAGCTCAGCTAGTAACACCTTTGGGGTGTTTCCTTGCTCTTACTGGTTCGATTAAACCTTGGTTTCATAACTGAGGGAAACTTGCTGCTGTGCTCATCATACTTTCCTCTTGGGGTTCCCAACGAGCTCTACATCAACACCGCCATCAAGCATTTTTCTGGGCATCGTGCATTGAGCCTTCAATGTTCGAGGAGTTAACTCACTCATGAGTTAACTAGAAGAAGTATCTAAACCCCAGAGTTAAGTTAGTGATCATGAAGCTTTGAGGAAGCTAATAGTATTTGAGTGTCTAATAATAATCTTGTTAAGCCAAGTGGGTATAAACTTCAGGTAAGTTTCCTTAGCAATATGAGCCTTATAGAAAGACTAAACCCTACTTAGTGGATAATAGATCTTGATCAGACAATTAGAATCCTAAGCTTAGTTTGATCAAATGATGGTGGTCATTATTCTCAAGTCACTTGAGAATAGATGACTAGGTGTTGAACAAGGCTTGTGAGTATACCAAATTAGGTAAAGACCTAGTAAGATGAATCATCTAGCTTGATCATTAGAAGTCAAGCTAGAGTATAATGAAGTATATAACATAAGTTGTATGGAGTAGTTGGAAGTATAATAGTTTAACCAAGGTAATACAAGACCAAACTTGTATTACGGGGAGTAGTACCATACGCATTACAAAGGATTGGTATCACATGTAATAGAGAGAGAATTGTAATCTTGCAAGCTTTGGAAGTAGTTGCAAGATGGATTTAAGGAAGTTAATAGATGGAGTTAGTAGTAGCTACATTGATAGGTGCATCAATGGTAGTTAATTAAGAGGAGTTATATACTAGGAGTAAGAATGGAGTAATGTTGAAGTGGCATGACCATGTCATCATATGATGATAGATATGGTAGAGCCAGATACCTAGTTTATTTAGGCTATCCTAGTGAAGCAGAGGAGAGATTTAAATAGAGTATATTTAGAAAAGGGAATCCTTAAATAAAGAAAAGCTTAGTAAGGTATTAAGGATAGGAGTTCTAGAGAAATCCTTAACCAAGATCATATCAACCCAGGACAAGACCCATGTCTACCTCTTTGTCCAAAACCCCATGATCAAATTGATAGTGGAACCATTTCCTATTCCTAGGCAACCATTGAATAATGTCTCTTGGACAAATGAAGTTTCCAAGAGATAATTAGATAACCAGATGAGTGTTTAAGGATGCAAGCCTTGTTCACCTTACTGTCTTAAACCCTAATAGAAACCTATAATGACAAAACTATCAGGATCACATTAATAAGTAATTCCAATATCTCACTCTATGTTGAGATATCAAACCTACTCATAGATTTAGAAGTAGTATCCCTAAAATCTTGATCCTTATCCATATTCATAATAGAATATGGGTCTATTAAAACCTTCCTAAAACTCAGGGAAATTATTTGGAAATGAACAATTACATTAATGATTGCTATTCATGCTTCTTGACTTCACCAAGGTTGTCCATGGTAATCCTAAACACTATAAATCAAGGAGGATTTGAATGAGAGAATTTTTTCATAAAAAGCAAATCCCTAAAATCCCAACCTATATTTACTCTACTAAATAAAAGAACCCTTCATATAATAACACATTGTGTATACACAACAAGAAATATAAAGGAATTGGTTATAATTGACCTCTATCATATATCCATGACTTACAAAATTTCTGAACATTTTAAAACTCTTGTAGAAATCAAATTGGAAAGTAAATGGAAACTAGAAAATAGAAACAGAATAAGAAAAGAAAAGAACTGCCAGCAAAACCAGGCCACAGCCGTTCCAGCCCATGGCTCATTCTTTAAACCATTGCATGCAAGCAACAACAACAATCAACCGCACACTTTGTCAAGGCCCAGCAACAGCAGCCCAAGTTCCCTCTCGTTCTCACTGATAGGTGGGACAGAAGATGGACTGTGGGTTAATTTCTAGAAATGGTAGGGGGTTTTCTTGCAAAATGCCACTGTCATCACCGCGACGCACACATGCAGCTTGCTGGAGGACCTCGCCGCTGCTCGATGCCATCGTCGACGTTAGTCATGCGCCACGATACTCGCCACCGATGCCTGGAGGAGATAAGAAGGCCATCGCGATGCCTCTGCTCATCCTCATCCATTTCCCCCCTCTGTAGCTCTCTCTTTCTCTCTCGATACCGAAAACCTAGCGTCGCCGTCGTTGCCTCGCATCGCCGGTAGAGGTCGCCCCAAAGCCAGCCGAGGGTACCACGAGATTCGCCGTGCTATGCTTCGTCTCCAAGACGGAGGAATCGAGCCGGGGCATCCTCAATCGCCCGCATTGACTCGATCTTCTCCAAGTCCGACGATCACCGCCGCTTGCTTCGCCGTCGATTTCGTCTGCCTCAGGTCCATCTGAGGTTAGCCGCGCGTCAAGGGTAAGCCGTTGAATCCCCTGCACCTTTTAGATCCCTTCCTCGTGTGATGTATCACCGTTGCGTCGAGCGCCGCCGTTCACCGCCGCTAGTCATCGTCAGTGTCGTTGTTCCGATGACCTATACGAGGCCGCGCAACTACAGCTAGAATCGTCGTGCTCTGGTCTTTCCAATGCACTGCTCCGCAGCCGCTCGCGTGCTCGCATCCGCTGTCGCCAGTGACAATCTGGTGGTGGTCGGCGAGGTGACGTCAGGCTGACGTCACGCTCGCGTCACTCCACGCCTAGCCAGTGGGTTTAACTAGTCCACGCCCACGTGGCTGCTGACGTGGCCCTGACCCCACTGGTCAGTGGCTAGGACTAGATTCGTATGTGTATAAAAGGTTTTCTCTATTTAGTAAGTAGATAAAAAAAGTTTAAATATAAATATAATTTCCAAAAAATTTAATAAAAGGGTTAAATCTTCTTAATTGAATATCTTTTGTTTTATAACTCAGAAAAATGTACATAATATATCAAAATGCTAAGAAAAAAAATCTATAATTTAACTTTATTAACAAACATTATTGTGTTAAATATTTAAATAATTATTATTTAATAAAGATTTTATAAGTAATAATACTTTGAAAATTCATAGTTTAATATTGGTAAATAAGAAAAATATAAATAATTTACCAAAATTCTTAGAAAAACAAAATATAAATTTGTAAACTTGTTTTATACATTTTTTGTATCACTTAACTAATATTTATTATTTATTAATAGTTTATAAAATGATAGAACTTATAAAAATCATATTTTATTATTTAAAAATCACAAAAATACATATAATATACCAAAATGATCATAAAAATAAAACCTACACCTTAAAAATATCATATTTCTTCATTAAAGTCAAATAAAAGGTAAAGGTCTAATAAATCTTATTTTAACTCTTTTATTATATTTTAATTCATTAAAATATATAAATATTTACTATTGCTTTTAGCATTATTTGTTTAAAGTTTAAAAAATGTAATAACAAGTTCAATTGATGTTTAAGTAAAGTCAAAATAGGTCTAACCATTTTAAGTTGTACTTATTAAACTACCATTTAAAATTAAGTAAGTTTTACTCTCCAAAAAATATTTTATCAATTATAAAATCATCAAGATTTGAGCACTAACTCTTTTACCAGTTTAGGAATCCACCTAAAGAATTAAACTAAGTTTTTAAGTAATGTTAGAAATGCCCTATCTATGCTTATAAAATAGAAGCATTAATAAGAAAGTAATTTTGCTCACTTATAACTTTAATAAAACACCACCTCATTCCAGCAATAGTACTTAAATTCTAAATTTGTGGAATGTTAAGAAGTTAACCATCTACAATGTGGTGCCTTGTTCAAAACATGTAAATCTCCACCACTTATGCTATGATTGTTTAATGTAGTAATGTTTTCCTCTTTAATAATCTTAGCTAATAAGAAAACCTAAGAGTGTTAACCTTAAGTTTAAATACTTTTTACTTTGTAAAGTAATATTTTCCTCAAAAGTTATTCTTTTAAGAAACATTAAAAGTGATCCTTAAACACTTCTTTAAAAGCTCTAATTGATTAACAATCTTTCTTAAGAAATCTTTTAGATACCATGCTCAATTGAGTGGTTTACTATTGTATGCTACTTGTTGTGTTACTTAATTGTTTCACACACTGTCACAAGCCTTAATAAGAAGCACAAGTGTAAAGCTGGTATAAAAGTGAAACACATTCTAAAAATATCACCACAAGCTTCCAAACCCTAGATTCGATACGATTATTCTAGGGATTCGCGTTTATCAAACTACATTATATTACTTATGCATAATTCCATCTTGCTTCTTTAAACATTAGTCCTTACAAGACCAATGATGCTACTTTCAGAATTTGGATCTTCTAGTGTCCTAAAGACCGTGAGTGCATAATCTTGCAATCACAAAAGGCAAGTTCATAACTTGCTCATGTCCTTTGATTATTTTCTATCAAATGCTTGTAACTCAAATATTGTCATCACCTGCATTTCAAAAAGGTCAGAAAACACTATTTTCATAATAATATGATTTTGGATTACTTACTAAATGGTAATAATCTATTGATACAGTTCCAGTGGTAAATGAACATAATATCTAGGACTTAACAACCAATGTCACCAGTGATTCTAGCGCCGTATATTACGCGTCAACCATAAGACTTGGGATGGGATGGGAAAGTCAGCTGTATCTTCTCCCTTTGGCATGGACGGATGACCTTATCTTGAGGCTGTTGATTTCTCATGGAGAATCCAGCACATGGGTGGGACCCCTTAGTTCCCTGCGAGCTAGGTGTCTTGATTATCTGTGCATAGCTGTCTTGGTGTAAGCTCACCATAGCTGATGGTGGCTGCCAGACAGAGCTGCTTGCAGAGTCCTCGAGAGGCTACCCAAAGAGTAACCGTGGTAGTCCTTCTTGGGGGATCGTGTCTTTATGCCGGGTCGTAGAGAGGCTAGTACTGGATTGGATCTTAGACTGGGCCCCATACAAAGGAAGTGTGGACAAGCTCGTGGCTTGGATGTTAAACAAGGCTAAGGTCTCTTATGGGAAAAGTGAGGCACCTCTGCAGAGTGTAAGAATTGTGACATGTTACTCCCTGTTCCGGGAAGGAGCTACGAACACGGCATAAAAGGAACCCCACAAAGGTTCTAGTCAACCTGTGAAGGCTGTCGGACATAGTTTTTAGAATAAAAGCAACTTTTGAAGAAATGTTTACGAAAACCTGCATTGCCTACGACCTATGGTCTGTGGCTATAGAGATAGTGCATCATACACTCCTTTCTAGTGAACTTGCTGAGTACGCTCGTACTCAACCGTACCTTCTTAACTCTTGCTAGGTTTTAAGCCGTTGAAGATGATGTCAACATCAATTTCTGCTCAAGAAACCATCATCGACAGCTCAAGTTCTTCAATAAAGTCAATAAAGTCAACTTATACCACAACCGAAGTGAAGACAAAGTTCTTAAGTAGATAGGAGTAGATTCTCTAGTCATAAAACCTACTTCTGTAGAGCATTGCAATAGCAGCAATGGCAAGCCAAATAGTTTAGATACTAATCTTAGTTACTAGATAGTTCTGAGTTATTATTTCTCATTCTTCTTTGTAAGAAGTTCTTTCTCTCTCTTTAACCTAGAGTGTTCTCTGGAGCTTTTGTAAAGAGTCGAGTTGTAATCTATAGTCATGTCTTGGACCTGCTGTGTTTGTGTTGTACCACTCTAAGGGATGTAATACTAGTGAACGGTGTTTTATTGGTGTTATGTCAACGACTATAGTGTACTACATCATGTAGTGGTATGCTGGGTCACCACATATAAGAATACACTTGGAAACTCAAAGAAAAAATCCAGATCAAGATAATACTTACTCCTAGCTGAGCTCATACACAACACCTGCACCTGAGGGACCTAGCTGTAAACAACATACACACATGCATGTGGTGTGTTGTCATCACTACAATAGTAGAAGATGCAGCTAGCTAACCCCATACCCCCCCCCCCCCCACACACACGTCCACTTCATCACTAGATCACTAAATCACCTCATACCACTAGTTCATCTCCAGAACACCACCCTAGGAACTTACCACCAATATGATCATTTAGTGGAGCATAGGAACCAGATTAAGAAGAAGAAGTAGCATCAACTTAGAAGGAGCAGGCCAACATCACAATGAGGAACAACCCAATAGAGCAGATCAAGAAAGGAGCAAGTTGAAAGGGTAAGATGGTTAAACTAGAGGGGGTGAATAGGTTTCTACAAATTATTTATAATCTTTTGCAACTTTTAGGATTTGTGGAATATAAGTGTGCCTAAATACAAACTTGGTGAGGCAACCTAGATGATGATACAAGGTACTTCAAGCACGAAGGTTATCACAACGTAAGCAACACAAGTAAGAGATTAGGGTTATGATTAACCGGAACACGTGGGGACGAAGATGTATTCTCGTGTTCATTCTCTTGGGGGAGCTACATCACGTTAAAGAGGTGTGAGGTTCCATGAAGGATTCCCAAACGCCACGAAGGTCCACTAACCTTATTTGATAAAAAATAATGCATAGTAAAAACATTGCCCTTGTATAGATAAATATACTATATATTTTTCAAATTTTAGCAACATATTCATCTAGGAAAGAATAATGGTCATAGTTTTATCTTTTAAGAAAACCAGGTTTGCTACAAATTCAGAACGAAGAATTAAATAAGAGTAAAAGAAGATATGTTTACTTAAGTGAAAAATCGTCGATACTTTATTTGTCTACGTGTCAACACATGAATACATTATTTTCATATTCATTTCATTAGAACATCCGAACAACTATTAAACTTATTACCGGTATTCAAGAGTGATGGTTTTTTAACTGAAATGTCTTCCCCATATGTGTCCGTACCATACATATTATTTACTATTATAACTCTGTATAATCAACCATAATAACATCACCAGGCTAGAAAATCCCACAAAAAATAAAGACCAAGTACCCAAGAGTGAGTTATATGTCAAACCTTATTATTAAGGTATTATAAGTGATATATATTCACAATGCTACATAACATTACCTCAACATTATTTTGATGATCACCTATATTATATATTAATGATGGGAGGGTCGACAGATAAATGATGATACATTACCCAATAAATCTCCATGACTATACACATATTTTTTTCATGGTGATACTTCTCTCGTGGACCATATTTATTACTAATTTTTTCATGGTGATACTTCTCTTGTGGACCATATTTATTACTTGGAGGGTCGACAGATCTAAAAGCTACAATAGTACGAAATGAATTTTTATGTCCCTATGATATCTTACCATCATGTTTGAACATAAAATAGAATGGGTAACTATATATCTAATATGTTTTGGTGGCTATAGAACCTTAATAGTTACAATTGCATGATAGAAATATGTATTATATTCAAAGTTTTAATCCCTAAGCAATATGAAGATATTAAAGATGATACCTTCGCAATTGCCAGAACCATCTTGCTAGTTTTATTTTTTTTAAACCTAGGCCACCTTGCTAGTTGAATAAACAACACTACTATCGTCAAATAAGACAAAACAAGTTACGTCTATACCCTTGGGCACCGTAAGGAAGTTGATGTCGTGTAACTCTGTCCTGTTTTCTTGACAGCTAACACATAAATTAATTTTAGATTAACCACTAATTACTAATTAGGACATTATCTTATCAGGAAAAAATGGTGTTTTATCTGTCTACGTTTCTGCCTCGTCTCGGCGAGGCACCAACTCTGGCAAGGCGAGGCGCCATCTCCAGCGAGGAACCAACTCAGGCGTCGCTCTAGCTCGCGCCTGGGCCTAGCGCCGCCTTCGCGCCCTGAACTCGCGGCTGAGATCCTACGGCGGGGTGGGGCAGCTCTGGTAGAACTCGTCGGAGGTCCCCGCTCGTCCTTAGAAAAGACGGTAGGGCAACTCAGGGATGGGGTCAGCGGCAGCGTTGAGGGGTGGGAAGGGGCTCTACTGCAACGGGGATTGGGTTGGCGGCATCTGTGTTTAGGGGCACGGAGGAGCCCGATGGCGGCGGGTTAGGGGTCGGCGGCGGCGTTGAGGGGAGGGAATGGGGTCGGCGAGGATGGGGATGGGGCGGGGTCAACGGGGTCGGGGCGGGTCCGGAGGGGAGGGCGGGGTCGGAGGGGAGGAACGGAGCCATCTGCGGCGGAGCAGGTCCAGTCGTTGGAAGGATAAGGAAGAAGACACGGGGGATTTGACTAGGGAGGTGGGCCATGATGCGTTGTGAGCTAGTGACGGAAAAGTTTCGTTTCTATTAGACTGTTTTAGAATAGAAAAAGAGAAAAGAAAGTTTAAGCATAATGGTTCATACATAGACGACAACCAAACGACAGTGACAGCGTGACGAACCTAACAAAATGGGTTAACTTTAATGGCCACCGAGGGTAAATTTATAATTCGTCGGGTCGTAGTGGCAGAGTCCCAATTTCGATGCGAACTGAGGACACATACATAAATGTAAATGTCCCTATTATCATTGTTGTTTTCTTCAAATGTACTGGAGAAACCTCTCATATGAGATGATGATTCTGAAAGGGTTCCTGTTAGAAACATGCCCTAGACACAAATAATAATAAATATTATTATCATATTTTATAAAATTTATGATTAAGTTTTATATCATGCTATAACTGTATTAAAAAGAAACGTCAATACATGTGTGATATATAAATAACTAGAGGTTTCTGGTGAAACTCTAGGCATTGGTTCACTGGTCAACATATGATCAAGGTTTCCTGATCATGTGGCATTTATGCCAGTTGGAAATAAAGTCAACTCATTCTGAGAATGAGATGATGAACCAATACCCAACCTAAACATCGTGACCCAATTATGTCATGAAGTTCAAGTTACGATGATTAGAATAGACCTCGTAGACTATTCCTTAGACCGTGAGGCTATATCAATCACTGTCTCCCGAGAATACTTAGATAGCATCAAACGTCACTTGGAAATACAGTGACAATAAATGTGTGTTCAAGTATTCGAAGGAACAGTAGAGGCAATATATGTTAAGAGCGGGATTTGTCTATCTACGTGACGAAAAGATACTCGAGGGCCCACTCGGAGAAGTTATATCCAATAGCTGCATAGCGTGTGATTTGATCACATGGATATCACTTGTCGAAACGAGTCAAGTAGCAATTGTTCAGTAACGAGATTGAACACGACATGGTGATGTCATTGATCAGATCTCAGGCAATGCAAGTATCGAGAGACAAAAGGAATAATACACAATTGTACCAGTTCGAACGACGAAAGATCTTTGTGGAATGCATAGGGGTCACATGGCCATCCAGGTCGCTCTGTCGATCATTGGTCCGGGAGTGTCCCGACCATGTATGGAGTGTTCCTGAACCGTGGGGTATCACACTTAAGGGCTTGATGATGCTTAGAGAGTGTTTACATGATCGGTAGAATCACCGAAAAAGAGAATAGAGAAAACCGAAAGGGTTTCGGTAAGTCCGGAGGATGTCTGGAGTGGAGGTGGAAGGTGTTCCATAGTCAAGGAGATTGAATAATATGTGAATGAATGTTAAATATTGATTTAATCATTTATTCATAATTAGTTAATAAAAGAGAAATCAATTAAAGGTCAAGAAGGCTTAATGGGCCAATTTCGGAGGGAGAAGGGCCCATGAGGGAAACGCAAGAGGAGAGAAAGGGCAAGGGGGTGACCGGCTGGGCCTAGCCCCCCCCCTGCACAGGGCCCACTAGGACTGGTCGGCGGGTGCCCTCCTCTCCCCTTCTTTAGTCCCACCCTGGGACTTTGAGGGAGGTAGTACCTCCCCTCCCCCTATATATAGTGGGGTATTTTGACCAGAAAAATACACACAATATTCAATAAAGGTTTCCTCACTTTTGGGGAGACGTCCAATTGATATTTCTCTCTCTCTCTCTCTCTCTCTCTCTCTCTCTCTCTCCCTACCTCCCTCTCTCCCGTGACCGTGGTCCGAAGTTCGGACTGCGCGAACTAGAGACATCTTCACCGCAGAGCGCCGTCGCGCTGCGAGATTCGGATCCAGGAGCTCTACTTCTGCAACTACTGCTGGATCGGGGAAGCGGGAGTCATCGCTAGGCACCAGAGGCATGTAACTCCCCGCGAGGTGTCACACTTGAGGAACTAGGAGTCGTTGGATCCGCAGGAGCACGAGGACTTCAACATGACCTTGAGGTCGGCTTCGGATCGTCTACATCAACCACGCTCTCCTGACCGTTGACAACGCTTTTCTGTCTTCAAGGGTAAGTTCACGAAAATCCCCTCCCATTACTGCATTACTAATAGATAGGTCCTGGCAACAATAGGGGTTCAGGGGCATAGGGTAAAATTTTATTGTTTTCATACGCGAACCCCTATAGTGGTATCAGAGCTAGATCTATGCATAGTAATGCTAGTACGGGTAGAACACATGAGATGTAGTGTGTGGGCGTTGGTCTTTTAGTTGTTACCCTCCCATGTGTACTTGTGTATATCATAGTAATGCTTGATGAAGCAGCCCCCAACCGACTTTACGCGTTCATTCGCGAGACTGGTCCACGCTTGACATACGGCTTGTACCATATAAAGTGGCTTTGGGGGGTGTCTGTCTCTCTCGCATTAGTTGGTATGCCATTTGGAACGGAGGGCCCCAAAAGGGGTGTAGTATAGAAAACTACTTGATCAGCGTTGTGGTGAAAGTTCATAGGTAAGAACAGTTCTTGTGCGAAAGCCCATTCATCCACGTAAAACATGCAAAGATAAAGTAGAGGCGTCTAACTTTGTTTTGTAGGGGGGCATTGCTTTGTGATATGGTTGTGGCAAAGGTAAAGTGATTACCTTATGTTACGAAGTAGTAGTAGATAGTCACGGAGGTGATAGACTACCACGCCAGAAAGACACCTGTCAACACCCGAATTTTTAATCCTAGATGCCTATTATGCCATACATCGCAATCCCAGGATTACCATTTTTGCGAGACATAACACATTGGATATCACAGTACATCATCCATTACAAACCATAATAAGGTCTTACACAAATAAAGGATCTCATGATCCAGTCTTAGTACAAACAAGTAGCGGTATAATAAGCATAGCGGTGGGCTCCATCTTCAGTGTCACAGGCAATGTCCTAGTTGCCATAGCCGCCCTGCTGTCCTTCTTCTGGATAGTACTCCTCATAGTCTGGCCATGGGAATAGCCAGGGACAAAGCCATGAGTACTCTTTAAGTACTCGCAAACTATCACTAACAAGTAAGGTAGTTCTAGTAGGAATGCTAAACTCTAAGTTTATTTGCAAAGCTAAATTTGAAACCTAAGCGGAGTTTAGAAACAAAGAAAGATAAAATAAAGTTCTAAATCACCTAAGTGGGAACTTAGTTTTCATAGTCACAACCCTGTTGTGGTCAAGTCAAGTCACAATTCATTTCATAAGTTATTTTGAAAACATCTGACGATGGAATAGTATGGCCACTCCAACTGTCTATGACCGCGGATGCGGCTATTCGAATAGTTTGACACTCTGCAGAGGTGGTACACTTTCACCACAAAATTCGATACATCCGCCAGGGATAACCCGGAATCATCATACTTAGTATGCGGATAATCAATCATAACCTTTACTTTACACACTCTAGTATAAGCACCTCTCCTATGAGCTTGGCCTCCCAGCCATGGCCGTCTGCCATCCTGGGCACTGCATAGGTGGACAACATCAAGAGGTAGCCTCAGCTCAAACCTCTTCCGCGAGGGAACCCATACTAATGAATATAAACTTCCGGCTAAGCCTTACCCAATTCAGGTATTGTGGTTGTACGGTAATATTGGAGTGGTATCGCATCCGAACCCAACCATCAGTTTGTATAAAGGGTTAAGGCTCATGCCTCAACATTTTCATCATCATAAACCATTTGTGTTTCTCAACACATGTCAAAACATCTCAATAGAATGACTCATCATTCCAAGGTTTTCATAAGCATTTTCACCAAGTATTCCCATCTAAAGTGATCAAGTTTTATGCTTAGCACTAGCCACTAAAGTTAAGAGTGTTCACTAAAGAGGGGTGCTAAGATCAATCTCATGCCATAGAATGACATCTAGTATAGGCCAAGTTTTATACTCTTTATGCTATCTATACTACTTTCCAAAATCTCACCGAGCATTACTAAAAGTAAAGAAACTTTGGTAAAGTAAAAAATAAAGCTTGCAAGTAAAACTTGGGATGGGTGTAAATCAAAAGATATAACCAAAGCATGCCTAATGCATCCTTCTTAGGTTAACTTGCATCTAGTGATGGCTTACAAGTATTAGCTTGCCAATAATAGCTTGCATAGTTAAGAAACTTGCAAGTGTTAGCTTGCCTTGATTTGTGCAGTGATTGAAGTTCTCCTCGTCTTCTTCGGGGTAGACCTCCTCCTCGTAGACTTGGTCGATACTATCGTTTATAAATAAATACGGGATACACAATCACCAAACAATACTTAACTAGTCTATTTAGCATACTAAAGCACACACTTAACGATCTAGCATCATCACACTCATCACAGGATTTAAAGAACTAGTTTCATTTATTTTATTTGAGAAAAGTAATTTCTACTCGTTGAAAATTAATTAAGATTTAATATTCTCCAATTAAAATATGGGATCATGTGGACACATTTCATCACCACATATCCTAATACATGGGAATGTGATTTAAAGGGTTGACCACATTTTATAAAGTTTAAGATTATTATTTAAATGATTTAAAGTGACTAGAAATACCCTAATAGCATTGTTTTGGTACTAGTCCAAAGTCACTGCATGCAAACCTAAATATTATTACATATTCAGGTAGGTATTGTAAAATATGATTTTTGAGAGTTGGAATCAACTCAAAAGCTATTATGGTTAATTTTTGAAAAATGTTTGAATGTAGAAAAGTCTCTGTCTTGTTATTTTTGCTATATGTGATATCTAACTCCAATTGATTTAAATCCAACGGGATTTGATAGATATTTCAATTATCTTTCTAGCAAAATTTGAATCATGCATTTTGGTTATGTGGATATCTCTGAAATGATTTTTTTAATAAGTGGACAAAATCTAGTTTAAACATAAATAGAAAAACCTTTATTTGAAATTGTGGGCTAGTGCGGGAAAACTAACGGGCCGGCCCAGTGGCGCTCCACGGCACGGAGGGCTACTGACAGGAGGAGTCCGTATGTCAGCGACTAATTCTAACCGAAGTGGTATGGGGCAATCTCAGCCGTGCGATTAGAACAGGAATCTACGGCTGAGGATCATCGTCTCCGGTGAACAGCTCCGGTGAGAACAAGCCCTAACGCGGCACGGTGGGGGTACGTGGGGGCTTACTCGGGCTCCAGCTAGACGTTGCGATGAGGGCGATCGAGCTAGTGGAAGACGGCGGTTCTAGGCGTGGTCGCGGCGGCTCCTGGGGCAGTTGCAATCAACGACCCCTTTTCTCCTCTGCTGCGGCAAGGTCCGGTGGAATTGCGGCGAACTAGGGCTCGATTGGCTCTAGGGTGAAGTGTGGGGTGGTCAGTGCCGATAGGGGAGTGGAATGGTGTGAGAAATGAGGCTGGGGGAGGCCTCCTTTTATAGGCTCGACGGAGGGGCAAAGCGGTATGGTCAGGCGACATGGCTACGAGCTGCTAGCGGCATGGCTGCGAGCGGCGGTCGACGTAGTGCTCCCTAGCGGTCCTCTACGGCTTGAAGTCGCGGGTAGGGGCGGTGGCATTTGGTCGGGCGCGGCTGGTGCTCTGCGCGACAGAAGCGGCGTTCGACGTGGTGCACGGTGACTGCGGGTCAAGCGGCAGCGAACGGGCATGTCTGGGCACGTCCTGGGGTCGTGGCGAAGCGGTGCACGCGGGCTATAATCGAGGCGCGGCGTGTGCATGCTTGTCGGGCGCGGCACTCTGGCGTGTGCTCGGCATGAGGCAGACATGGTGGGCACGACGTGCTGGGGGTGGTCCATGGCCTGGTAGTGCTCGGGGAAGGGACAGAGAGGGGCGGTAGGGTGCGGCGATCCTCCTAGGCACGACGGGAGAGAGCGGGGTGGTCTGATGGGAGTGGTCCATGCTCGACCGGCGGGCATGGCGCTCGGGTGGCACGACACTGCTGCAAGCAGCTAAGGGGTAGCTTGTTTATGGCCTGGTTGTGACTAGAGGGGACAAGGGGAGTGGATTGAGGCCTTAGTGGCGCTTGATCACTGCTCTAGAACAGTAATAGTTAGGCCAGATAAATTTTGCCTGCCAAGTGCTCGATCAAATGGCCGCAATAATTTTATATTTGAATTTTAAAAAGATTTTTGGTGTGTGATCTGATCTTATGCTTGGTAGTCTCTGGTTGCTGGGAATTGTCAAGGTGAATTTGTTTGGTTGGTTTTTAAGAAATGGTGATCTTAACACATACACTTGATTCAATTTTTAATTATCATTTAAATTTCTTTGCTAGGTGTTTTTGTAAGATTTTAAAGTGGACCTTGGTAGATTTTTACTAGTACTAGCAAGGGGTGAAAAGAGTTGAGAAAGTTTCTGTTTGAAATTGACTTCTAGGAACACCCAAAGTGGCCTAGTGGATTAAAATGGCCAAAATGACCATTTGCATTATTTAATCTTATTTGATTTCTTTTTCTTTGGATTTTGTTTGTAAATGGTCTAGATGATGTGGAATTCACCTTTAAACCATTTCATATCATTTATAACAATCAAACATGGCATTTACACACAATTCTATACTAATGCAACATACACATGCATTCATAATTATTTTAATAATAAAAAGTTTTTGTTAACCCTAAATTGGGTGATTTGAACTTTGATAACCTTGATTAAAGATTTGGGATGTTACAAACCTTCCCCCTTAAATAAAATCTTGTCCCGAGATTTAAGAAAAACTAGGAACTAAAGAGATCTGGAAACTCAGTCCTAATGTAATCTTCTCGCTCCTAGGTAGCTTCTTCTTCGGTATGGTTGCTCCATTGGATCTTGAGAAATTTGACACTACGGGTCCTGGTGGTTCTGAAGGCTTCTTGCAAGATACGGATGGGCACTTCACGATACGTCAGATCCTTGTTGATATCAATGGCTCGGTGATCGATGTTCTTGAAAACTTCGGTCTTCTCCAGCACTTCTAAGCACTTGCGAAGTAACGAGACATGGAACACATTGTGGATGGCTGACATCTCCTTTGGCAGTTCTAGTTGATACGATACTTCTCCTCGACGAGTTAGAATCTTGAAGGGTCCAATATATCTGGGGGCTAACTTTCCTTTCACACTAAAACGTTGCGTTCCCTTCAACGACGACACTTTGAGATACACGAAATCTCCAACATTGAAAGTCAGGTCTCTACGTCTCTTGTCAGCATAACTCTTCTATCTGGATTGGGCAGTCTTGAGGTGCTCACGGACTTTGTGAACCTTCTCTTCGGCTTCTCGTAGGATGTCGGGTCCGAAAATCTGACTCTCTCCTACTTGCGACCAATTCAAGGGGGTACGACACTTTCTTCCATATAAGAACTCAAATGCGGCCATTTGCAAACTGGCTTGATAACTGTTGTTGTATGAGAATTCTGCGAAAGGCAGACAATCTTCCCATTTTGATCCATACTCTAGAACACAAGCTCTCAACATATCTTCTAAGATTTGGTTGACTCTTTCAATCCGTCCATCGGTCTGCGGGTGATAAGTTGTGCTGAAATTTGACTTTGTCCCTAATCCTTCTTGGACTTTCTGCCAAAATCTTGAGGTAAATTGGGTTCCTCGATCTGACACTATGGTCTTGGGGGTTCCATGCAAATTGACAATTCTAGCAATATACAACTCTACTAGCTTCGAACTTTGGCAGGTTGTCTTGATAGGTATAAAATGGGCTACCTTGGACAGTCTATCAACTATGACCCAGATAGAGTCATTTCCCCTACTAGAAGTAGGCAAACCGGTGATAAAGTCCATTCCGACGGAATCCCATTTCCATTCCGGAATCTGCAATGGTTGCAACAGTCCTACGGGTCTCTGATGTTCCGCTTTGACTCTTTGACAGATATCACACTTGGCGATATAGCTTCCGATTTCCCTCTTCATCTTGTGCCACCAAAATTGCTCCTTAAAATCCTGATACATCTTCGTTCCTCCGGGGTGGATAGAATAAAGAGTATCATGAGCTTCTTGCATGATAACTTGCTTCAACTCCGAATCTACTAGCACACAGATACGTCCCTTGTACCACAAAACTCCTTCATCGTCTTCGGTGAATCCAAGTACCTTTCCTGTACCAATATGACGTTTGATTCCGTCGATACTTGCATTTCCCTGCTGGGCCTCCTTGATTTGGCTAATCAAGGTGGGTTGAAGTTCAATGCTAGCTAAAAATCCTTTGCTAACTAGCTCAGTTCTAAACTGCTCCAATTCTTCATGCAAACTTGGTTGGTTCTCTTTGATCATGGTGTTTAATCTACACGGCAAACTGCTAAGAGCATCCGCTACCACATTGGCTTTGCTGAGGTGATAGTGAATGTCAAGGTCATAATCCTTGATTAAATCTATCCATCTCCTTTGCCTCATATTCAGCTCCTTCTGAGTGAAAATATACTTCAAGCTCTTGTGATCTGAATAAATCTCACAGCGGTTAGCCATAAGGTAATGACGCCATGTCTTCAAGGCTAAAACTACAGCCGCTAGTTCAAGATCATGGGTAGGGTAGTTTTGCTCATGTTGCTTCAGTTGTCGGGACACATATGCGATGACTTTGTCTTCTTGCATCAACACACATCCGAGACCAATCTTGGATGCATCACAATACACATCAAACGGCTTCTTGATATGTGGCATGATCAATATTGGGACTGAAATCAATCTCTTCTTGAGCTCTTGAAAACTTGCTTCACATTTGTCGGTCCATTCAAACTTCTTGTCCTTCTGCAACAATTGGGTCATCGGTCTTGCGATGCTCGAAAATCCTTCTACGAACTTGCGGTAGTATCCCGCTAATCCGAGAAATGCACGGACTTGGGTTTGAGTGGTTGGGGCTTCCCATTCTTCAACATCTTTTATCTTGGCAGGATCAACAGCGACTCATCCTGCCAACACAATATGTCTGAGGAATCCTACTTCTTTCAGCCAAAACTCACATTTGCTGAACTTGGCATACAACTGATGCTCTCTATGGGTTTCAAGGATGATTCTCAGATGTTGCTCATGGTATTCTTCTGACTTGGAATAGATAAGAATATCATCGATAAAAACAACGACAAACTTATCCAGAAAGTTCATAAAAATCTTATTCATGAGATTCATGAAATAATCGGGGGCATTGGTTAATCCAAAAGACATGACCATATACTCATACAATCCATATCTGGTGGTAAAGGCGGTCTTTGGAATATCCGTTGCACGAATCTTGAGTTGATGATAACGAGTCCTAAGATCAATCTTAGAGAACACTCTGGCACTAGTCAACTGATCAAACAGATCCTCTATCTTGGGCAGTGGGTACTTGTTCTTGATGGTGACATCATTCAGCTTCCGGTAATCCATGCACAAACGGTTACCTCCATCTTTCTTGTCTACAAACAACACGGGTGATCTCCATGGCGATGCGCTTGGTTGAATCAAGCCTTTCTCCAGCATAGCATCAAGTTGCTTCTTTAGCTCCACTAACTCTGATGGGTTCATGCTATAAGGTCTCTGAGCTATGGGTCTAGTTCCAGGAATTAGTTCAATAATGAACTCAATATCCCGATCTGGGGGCATACCGGGCAATTCATCTGGGAATACGTCGGGGTATTCACAGACTACTCTGACTTGGTATATGGTGGGTAGAGCTAGACTCTTGTTGCATTTGAACTGGCGGGGCAAGGTTTCAGATACATGCTCTACTGATACTCCAGAGCTACTGGTCATGGTGATGGCTTTCTTGGCACAGTCGATCAATCCTTTATGTTTTGACATCCAATCCATTCCTAGTACTACTTCCAAACCTTTGGTTCCAAGTACTATTAGATTTGCATAAAAATCTATCCCATGGATTCTGATAGGTACAGCCTTGCAAATTTTTCTAGCTTTGGTGGTTGAACCAGGTATTTGAACTATCATAACATGCTTCAAATTGGTTGGGTGAATCTTACTAGTGCATGCAAATTCTTTGGTAACAAACGAGTGCGATGCTCCAGAATCAAACAACACTCTTGCTAATACTGAGTTAACAAAAAACATACCCAGCACGACATCTGGCGCTTCCTGGGCTTCTTCAGCATTCTTATGGAACATACGACCGTTGCGGTTGAGCGAGTTCCCTAGGGCGAATCTTCTGCCAGGCTGAACACGGCGTTGCTACTGAGCTGGGGCATTCACATTGGTGGTGGCTGCAATCTTTTTGGGACACTCGTTGGAGTAGTGACCCTTGAGTCCACACTCAAAGCAAGTAATATGAGACTTGTCTTTGGTTGCGACAGGCACGACATTGCTATTAGTCCTTGGGGCAGTATTGTTGTTGTTGTTGTTGTTGTTGGACTTGGGCGATGCATGGTTGAAGATGTTGGAGTTGTCGGGGTTGTTGTTATGGTTTCCTCCTGACTTCACATTTCCTCCGCTACAGTTGGGGTAGCTTGGGCGAGACATTGGGGGTCTATTGTTTCTTGGGTCATACCCTACAGACCGGTTGGGGCGATACTTCTGGGTATTGTGGGACCCAGTGATATGTTGCAAACGTATCTATAATTTTTGATGTTCCATGCTTGTTTTATATCTACTTTCTTATATTTTCTCCACACTTTGGAGTATTTCTATACACTTTCTTGGACTAACCTATTAACAAGATGTCATAGTGCCAGTTGCCTGTTTTCTTCTATTTTTGGTTCCAGAAAAGTCAGAAAATGAATATTCTCGGAATTGGACCGGACAAAAGCCAAAGTCGATATTTTACCGGAAGACTCACGGAGCCAAAAGACGAGACGGAGAGGGGCCACAGGATGGCCATACCATGTGGTGGTGCGTTCTAGCCCTGGCCACGCCACCAGGTGGTGTGGCCCCCGTGGCCGCCCACCGAACTTGCCTCTTCGCCTATAAGATGCCTCCCGATGCAAAACCCTCAATCGAACAGTCTCTAGCCACGAAAAGTTCCCCAGCACCGCCGCCACCGAAGGGGAGATTCAGGGGACAGAAAGTCTCTGTTCCGGCACCCTGCCAGGACGGGGAAGTGCCCCCGGAGCCATCTCCATCGATCTCCACCGCCATCTCCATCACTGTTGCTGATTCCCATGATGAGGAGGGAGTAGTTCTCTCTCGAGGCTAAGGGTTCTACCGGTAGCTATGTGTTCATCTCTCTCTATGCATGATCTTATTGAGATCATGAGCTTGTAATCTATAGATCTACCTTGCTACTCAAGTGCTTTAATAGATCTCTGCTCTCCCTATGTGTGTGAAAGTGACAGCGTGCACACCATGGTGGCACTTAGGCTAGAGATTACAAATACTTGTTATGAGTTATATTTGGAGTTGGATGTCTTTATGAAATTGTGGTGTTTGTTGGACCCATCTAGTGCTCAAGGTGACAGTGTGGGGTTATCTAGATGTGGAAAGATGATCTTTGAGGTGTGCTGTTATAGCCCTACCAACGATTATAGTGTCCAACCAGAGAGTAGTTCAGAGTAGTATCATAAAGAGAAGATATTTATATGAGAGTGTTCACTAGTGAAAGTATGATCCCTAGGCCTTGTTTCTAAACATTGAAACACCGTTTGCAATTAGACCTGTTACATGTTTTCTTGCTTCCATCTTTATTTCAGTTTGTCTTTAGTCTCTTCCACGCCATCAAGCTATTTTCTAGCACCATTGTCTTATATCCATACCACTTGTATTTTACTATCTCTTCGCTGAACTAGTGCACCTATACACCTGACAAGTGTATTGGGTGTGTTGGGGACACAAGAGACTTCTTGTATCTTGATTGCAGGGTTGCTTGAGAGGGAATACCTTTGACCACTTCCTCCTTGAGTTCGATAAACCTTGGGTGATCCACTTAAGGTAAAACTTGCTGCTGTTCTACAAACCTCTGCACTTGGAGGCCCAACAACTGTCTACAAGAATAGAAGTGCGTAGACATCACCTAGCTTGGTGCATCATTCTGCGCTTGCGGTTGTCATTTGCTTGGTTTATCTTCCCTTCCATCTAGATGGCAGAGTCGACTAGCTCTTCGAGATCATCAAAACGAATGTTGACTAACACCGTTTGCATCTCATCATGTAGTCCGTTCAGGAATCTCTCCTTCTTCTTGGCTTCAGTGTTGATCTCATCAGGGGCATATCTTGCTAAGGACAAAAATCTATCACGGTACTCCACTACTGTCATCCTGCCTTGCTTCAGTTCTCTAAATTCATCTCTCATTCTGGTGACTAAACCCTAAGGCACAAGTGTGCGGCTAAACTTGGTCTTGAAAGCTTCCCACGTCATCACTTGACCGTGGTTCATTGTACGGGTGCTATTCCACTAGGATCTTGCATCTCCGGCCATATAGTGGGTGGCAAACAGTACCTTCTCATTGGCGTCAACTCCTGCGACTTCTAGGTTGTTCTCCATTGTATGCAACCAATCATCAGCATCCAACGGGTCTTCAGACTTGTTAAAGATAGGGGATTGGTATTCTGAAAGTTCTTGAGTTTGGATCCATGATGATCCTGATTTCCATGGCCTTGATTATTGTGGGACATCTGAGCGATCTATTGTAGGGTGGCTAGATTGGCTTGGCGCTCTGCTCTACTAGCTTCACGGTCGGTAACTAGCATTTGCAGAATCTGCAGCATCGGGTCCCACGATGAGCTGCTTCCTCCTTGGTTTCCACGAGTCATCTGAAGATTGAGATAGATAATGAAGTAAGAGGGAAAGTTCTAAGGTTCATGGTTTTGTTTTCAAAGCTAAAACTTTGAGTTTGAACTCAGGTTTTGCAACTAACTCCTTCTCATTCATTCATTCAATCAAAGCACATGATACAAACACACACACCACAACATGAAAGGAAAACAACTGGTTTTAAGAACCATTCTGTAAGCTAAGATACAGTGGGACCGATACATCTCACTCCTACGATAGTGATCAAGTGCATCTACTCAACATCGATGAAGTCGGAGTTGTCATCATCGGTGTAGAAGTCCATGTCATCATCCTCTAGATAGTCATTGTCATCACCGACGTATGAGTGAATATCTCCCTCGATGTCTTCACCTTCTTCTTCTTATTCTTTTGCTGCAAGCTGAGCTTCTTGTTCCTGGATGGTCTTCTCGAGGTCGGCCACCTTCTTCCGAAGACGAGCGATGGTGCGATCCTTCTTCTCGCGTTTACGGCAAAGTGATTGACGATCCTTGACAAGCAGGGCGGAAGTTTGGGCCTTCTGGGCGGCAATGGCAAGGTTGTGGTTGGTGTAGGCTCGAGCATTGTCCAATTCTTTCTGCCTATCATACAACAGGAAGTCAAGGTTCTCCACTTGGCGCTTCATCTCCGGGTGACTTGGCATCTCCAATGGCATTCCCATAGAATCACGCCTTGCGTAATGAGCAAAGTGAGTTCCCTGGATCAAGTTAACGTTCTGCCCACACAGACAAGCAAGAGCTTCATGCATAGCCCTGGCTAGTCCATCTAGCCAGTTGTTCTCTCTCACAGTGAATTGAATCTTCTCAGAAAGGGGTGCTTCCATTTTGCCGCGAAGATCTGCAACTACCAGCCATTGTAAATCTCCTCCTGGAAAATCCTTGAGTTGAGCTCCAAAGAATTCCGGATGCGGGCACTCAAGGTACTCAGATAGTGCATCAAGATCCCTCTCGAAGATCAGTTGGCCTCCGTTGCCCAACTGGTAGAACTTGCAGTACTAAACTTCCATCTATAAGAATTTAGGATGAGTAAGTTAGTGAGGTGATCAAGTGTGTCAAATTTTATGTAGTAATGTAAGAATTTTTGAGGAACATGAATTTTTTCGAAAGAATCTTAAGGATAAGAGGGGAAATAGATTTTCATAAATACTTACTTCTTTGGTTTTGAAACTAAGTTTTTGTTCGGGCGTCCATTCTAACTAGGGTCTCCTATGGTCAAGATGGCTCTGATACGAACTTGTCAACACCTGGATTTTTAATCCTAGATGCCTGTTATGCCATACATCACAATCCCAGGATTACCATTTTAACGAGACATAATAGATTGGATATCATAGTACATCATCCATTACAAACCATAATAAGGTCTTACACAAATAAAGGATCTCATGATCCAGTCTTAGTACAAACAAGTAGCGGAATAATAAGCATAGCGGTGGGCTCCATCTTCAGTGTCACAGGAAATGCTAACAATGGGAGATGATCCTAGTTGTCATAGCCATCCTACTGTCCTTCTTCTGGATAGTCCTCCTCATAGTCTGGCCACGGGAATAGCCAGGGACAAAGCCATGAGTACTCTTTAAATACTCGCAAACTATCACTAACAAGTAAGGTAGTTCTAGTAGGAATGCTAAACTCTAAGTTTATTTGCAAAGCTAAATTTGAAAGCTAAGCTGAGTTCAGAAACAAAGAAAGATAAAATAAAGTTCTAAATCACCTAAGTGGGAACTTAGTTTTCATAGTCACAACCCTGTTGTGGTCAAGTCAAGTCACAATTCATTTCATAACTTATTTTGAAAACATCTGACGACGGAACAGTATGGCTACTCCAACTGTCCATGACCGTGGACGCGGCTATTCGAATAGTTTGACACTCTATAGAGGTGGTACACTTTCACCACAAAATTCGATACATCCGTCAGGGATAACCCTGAATCATCATACTTAGTATGTGGATAATCAATCATAACATTTCCTTTACACACTCTAGTATAAGCACCTCTCCTATGAGCTTGGCCTCCCAGCCATGGCCATCTGCCATCCTGGGCACTGCATAGGTGGACAACATCAAGAGGTAGCCTCATCTCAAACCTCTTCCGCAAGGGAACCCATACTAATGCATATAAACTTCCGGCTAAGCCTTACCCAATTCAAGTATTGTGGTTGTATGGTAAAATTGGAATGGTATCGCATCCGAACCCAACCATCAGTTTTTATAAAGGACTAAGGCTCATGCCTCAACATTTTCATCTTCATAAACCATTTGTGTTTCTCAACACATGTCAAAACATCTCAATAGAGAGACTCATCATTCCAAGGTTTTCATAAGCATTTTCACCAAGTATTCCCATCTAAAGTGATCAAGTTTTATTTGTAGAACTAGCCACTAAAGTTAAGAGTGTTCACTAAAGAGGGGTGCTAAGATCAATCTCATGCCATAGAATGACATCTAGTATAGGCCAAGTTTTATACTCTTTATGCTATCTATACTACTTTCCAAAATCTCACCGAGCATTACTAAAAGTAAAGAAACTTTTGTAAAGTAAAAAGTAAAGCTTGCAAGTAAAACTTGGGATGGGTGTAAATCAAAAGGTATAACCAAAGCATGCTTAATGCATCTTGCTTAGGTTAACTTGCATCTAGTGATGGCTTACAAGTATTAGCTTGCCAATAATAGCTTGCATAGTTAAGAAACTTGCAAGTGTTAGCTTGCCTTGATTGGTGCAGTAATTGAAGTTCTCCTCGTCTTCTTCGGGGTAGAACTCCTCCTCCTCGTAGACTTGGTCGGTACTATCGTCTTTAAATAAATACGGGATACACAATCACCAAACAATACTTAAGTAGTCTATTTAGCATACTAAGGCACACACTTGATGATCTAGCATCATCACACTCATCACAAGATTTAAAGAACTAGTTTCATTTATTTTATTTGAGAAAAGTAATTTCTACTCATTGAAAATTAATTAAGATTAAATGTTCTCCAATTAAAATATGGGATCATGTGGACACATGTCATCACCACATATCCTAATACATGGGAATGTGATTTAAAGGGTTGATCACATTTTATAAAGTTTAAGATTATTATTTAAATGATTTAAAGTGACTAGAAATGCCCTAATAGCAGTGTTTTGGTACTAGTCCAAAGTCACTGCATGCAAACCTAAATATTATTACATATTTATATAGGTATTGTAAAATGTGATTTTTGAGAGTTGGAATCAACTCAAAACCTATTATGGTTGATTTTTTTAAAATGTTTGAATGTAGAAAAGTCTCTGTCTTGTTATTTTTGCTATATGTTATCTCTAACTCCAATTTATTTAAATCCAACAGGCTTGGATAGATATTTTAATTATCTTTCTAGCACAATTTGAATCATGAATTTTGGTTAAGTGGATCTCTCTGAAATGATTTTTAAATAAGTGGACAGAATCTAGTTTAAACCTAAATAGAAAAACCTTTATTTGAAATTGTGGGCTAGCGCGGGAAAACTAACGGGCCGGCCCAATGGCGCTCCGTGGCGCGGAGGGCTACTGACAGGGGGGTCTGCATGTTAGCAACTAATTCTAACTGAAGCGGTACGAGGCAATCTCAGCCGTGCGATTGGAACGGGAATCTACGGCTAAGGATCATCGTCTCCGGTGAACAGCTCCAGCGAGAACAAACCCTAGCGTGGCACGGTGGGGGTACGTGGGGGCTTACCCGGGCTCCAGCTAGACATGGCTATGGGGGCAATCGAGCTGGTGGACGACGACGGTTCTAGGCATGGTCACGGTGGCTCTTGGGGCAGTCGCAATCAACGACCCCTCTTCTCCTCTGCTGCGGCAAGCTCCGGTGGAATTCCGACGAACTAGGGCTCGATTGGCTCCGGGGAGAAGTGTGGGGTGGTCAGTGGCGAGAGGGGAGTAGAATGGTGTGAGAAATGAGGCTGGGGGAGGCCTCCTTTTATAGGCTCGACGGAGGGGCAAAGCGGTATGGTCAGGCGACGGTGGCAACATGGCTACGGGCTGCTAGCGGCGTGGCTGCGAGCGGTGGTCGACGTAGTGCTCCCTGGCGGTCCTCTACGGCTTAAAGGCACGGCTAGGGGCAGTGGCATTTGGTCAGGCGCGGCTGGTGCTCTGCACAGTAGAAGCAGCGTTCGACACGGCGCACGGTGGCTGCGGGTGAAGCGGCGACGAACGGGCATGTCTGGGCGCGTCCTGGGGTCATGGCGAAGTGGTGCACACGGGCTGTGGTCAAGACGCAGCGTGTGCACGCTTGTCGAGCGTGGCACTCTGGCGTGTGCTCGGCATGCCACAGACACGGTGGGCGTGGTGTGCTGGGGGTGGTCCATGGCCTGGCAGCGCTCGGGGAAGGGACAGAGAGGGGCGGTAGGGTGCGGCGATCCTCCTAGGCATGGCGGGAGAGAGCAGGGTGGTCTGCTGGGAGCGGTCCATACTGGACCGGCGGGCATGGTGCTCGGGTGGCGCGGCATGATGCGCTCGACGATCAACGTAGAGCTCGTTGGGAACCCCAAGAGGAAGGTATGATGAGCACAGCAGCAAGTTTCCCTCAGTTATGAAACCAAGGTTTAATTGAACTAGTAGGAGCAAGGAAACACCCCAAAGGTGTTACTAGCTGAGCTTTGGCAGGGCACACTACCGGTGCTAGTAGCAACGTGGAGACCTGCACAACACAACCACAGAACTTTGTCCTCAACTTGCGATGAGGTTGTCAATCTCACCGTGTTTTTCGGAAAACAAAGGATTAAACGTATCGAATGGAAAGAAGTAAAAGTTTGCAGAAAGTAAACACAAAGCAGTAAAAGATTGTAGATTGTATGTAAAGGGAAAGGACCGGGATCCAGAGTTCACTAGAGGTGGCTCTCCTTAGATAGATAACATGCTGGGTGAACAAATTACAATGTGGCAATTGACAAACACCGAGAAAGCAATACATGCATATACTAATCATCTTGACTCCTTTGAGACTTGATTGGGTATTACAACATAATACATAGACCGCCATCCAACTGCATCTATGACTAATAATCCACCTTCAGGTTATCATCCAAACCCCCTCCAGTATTAAGTTGCAAGCAACAGCTAATTGCATTAACCATTGCATGTAAAGTAAACAATACGATTGTTCTATGAACAAAGGATTGCTGTTTTCTCCCTAGTAGCAACAGCACATCTAGTACCTTAGAGATTTCTGTCACTTCCCCAGATTACCAGAGGCATGAACCCATTATCGAGCATAAATACTAACTCTTGGAGTTGCTAGCATCTACTTGGCCAAGATAGCTACTAACAACGGAAAGCATGCAAGATCTCAAATAACAAAGACATGATAGAATCAATAATCAATCTGAAATAACATCTCAATATCCATCGGATCCCCGCAAACACAACATGTATGAATTACAAATAGATGATCTTGATCATGAACGGAGCTCACAAGATCTAAACATGAAAGCACAAAGGAGGAGAAACCAGCCATCTAGCTACTACATGGATCCGTAGTCCAAGGATGAACTACTCACGCATCACACCGGAGGCTTGCATGGTGATGAAGAAGGCCTCCAGGGTGAATTCCCCTCTCTGGCAGGGTGCCGGGAAGAGCTTCAGATCCCTCCCGATCTAGGGATGGAGATGACGACGGCTACAGACTCTTTCGTGGATTTTTGATCGGGTACCTAGGGTTTTCGTCCCGAGGGCAACTTATAGGCGAAAGGAGAGGCTGAGGGGGTGCTGGGAGCGGCCACACCACCCCCTGGCGCGGGCCAGGCCTGGCCGCGCGGCCAGGTGGTGTGGTGGCTCCCTGGCCCTTCTCCGTCTCGTATTCTGGCACTTGATCCCTTCTGGAAAAATAGGCACTTTGTCTTTTGTCCCGTCTAATTCTGAGAATATTCATTTTTTGACTTTCCTGGAACCAAAAACAACAGAAAACAGGTAGCTGGCACTATGGCTCTTGTTAATAGGTTAGTCCAAGAAACCATATGAAAAGTACATCCAAAGTTGGAACAAAACACAAGAAAGTGGATAAAACCAAGCATGGAACATCAAAAATTATAGATACATTTGCAATGTATCAACATCCCCAAGCTTAACTCCTGCTCGTCCTCGAGTAGGTAAGTGATAAAAAGAATAATTTTTGAGGTGACATGCACCATCAAAGACTTGATCAAAGTATTTGCAAAACATTCAAAGCTGGGATCAAAGTACTTCAATCATAACATGAAAGACAAAGTTCTAGAAATAAGCAAAGAAACTATGATGCAACATGAAAAGGCACAAACAAAAGAATCATGAATAACATGCTTTGCAAGACGTTTGTTTGTTTCACATAAAGAAAACATAGCATACTAGTATTCAGCTTGTCCCTCAATAGAGTAGAAAATATAAATGCATAGGACACCTTAAAAGTTCATAAGAGTGACTAGATACAATAGTTAAAAACAAGCAATAAGAAGTTATGCATCAATCAACTAGTCTTGGGACAATGTACATAGAACTAAGAATGGCCACTATGCTCTCAAAGTAGGTGCATAAAGATAGAAGGTGGAGACTCAATATAATGGTGGAAGAAAGGCCTTTGTAAAAAGGAAGTAGGGATTCAAGTCTCATAAAGAGCTTCCAAAAATTATGGTCCTTGTAGCTTTCAGCTCTCATTGCCCCTATCATAAGCATCTTGAAGGTGATTAAGGTTAAAGTGACACAACTAAGAGGATATGCTTGACAAGTTATAAACCGAAATATCATGCCCCTTACTTACCAAGACCGATCCTCATGCTACTCAACTTCAGTCACGAGTAAGCTCTTGTCATTGTAAGTATATGTGTATCATTAAGAACCGCCAACGGGGTACCCCTTGCACATGATACGGGAGCTTTCCCATAGTCAAAATGACAAGGCAAGCAGACAATGAGCATCTCAGCGATCTTTTTATTTGCTATTTGCATAGGTTTTTATTGAGGATGCTTCATAGGGTGCTCATTATGGTGATGCTGCAAGTTTCCACCATGATTAGGCATGGCTTAGGCTAGCGTCCCAGGCGTTTCTCTAACACACATACCAACTCCATGATCATACAAGTTCCACATTTATTTCACACCGTCGGGATCCGTAAGCAAAAGAACATAATATCAACTGGGTATAAAGTATAAGTGCAATGTTGAAAGCGTTACCCATGAAACATGGTTCTGCTAATTTCAACTTATAAAGCGCAAGCATATACGCAACAAAGAAGGACCCAATGGTTCAAGTTTATTAGAGGCAATAAAGTAAAGTGTGCCATCAAGTTCGTGAGAGCTTTAATCACTAGTTTTCTCATAACAAGTGAAAGGTAGACAAAAGCATGAATATACTTGGAGTAGCATAAGCTAGTAGGTAGGTATGGTGGACTCTTTGGAATAACTTGGTTTAGGGAGTTGGATGCATGAGTGGAACTCATACTTTGTTGTGGAGGCTAGCAAAAGACTGGGAGCGACAAACTAAGAGAGCAATAATGGCCATAATCATGCAGAGCGACAAAACATCATTGATCAAAGCATAAAGTGATACTACAAGTTGAAAACTAAAGGATCATAAAGGCTATGGTGACTTGTGATAGTCATAACATGGTGTGAGCATGTGCCAAGTCAACCCAAATAAAGCATCAAAGGAGAATACCACTATACTATGCTTTAATATGCTAAAACAACGCATGATTCATCCAAGGCACATTAAGCAATCTCAGTTGTTTATAACAAGTCATGCTACAACAAAGAATACTAAGCATAAAGCCAAAACAATATCAAGCATGGCATGACAAAGCATATGCCACAGTCAAAAACGAGCTTTTTTACCACATAAGTACGAACTTTCCTACTCTTTTCCAAACCAAACCAAACTATTGGCAAACCAAAGTATGAAAGAGGGGGTCCAACCAACTTATTCAGAGAACTAAACAAACCAGGCAAACTAAAAACCAAAACGGAAACGAAAAAGAAGACGCTCTAAGAACAACACAACTGTGCATGAAACAATAAAAATGAAGCGTTTGGAAGAAACCTGAAATTTTTATTGATGAAGAAGGGGATGCCTTGGGCATCCCCAAGATTTAACGCTTGTACTTCTTGGATATTTCTTGGGGTGACACGTGTGGCATCCCCAAGCTTGAGCTTTAGTACATCCTTCATCTCATTACTCATTCCTTCCATACACCTGAAAATTTTCCTTCATACAAAACTTCACACAATCTCATTAGCAACATTAGTGCACTTAAGATAAATAAGTCTTAAGGTTCAGTTCTAACACCAAATAAACTTCCATTAGAACACTATATACTGTAGCACTTCCCTCAAAAAGCTCAAATCCCCAAAGGAACTCGAGAAGGGACTAACAAGAAGCAAATGCAGAAAATGGCAGAAATCTGTCAAAACAGACCATCAGGTAAAGACGAATTTGTTCGAAGACCTTCTGTTGCTCAAATCAAAAAGTGTTGAACTAACGAAAGTTAGATAACAACCTGGGGCAGAATAATAAAAAATTACAGCTCAATCCGACATACAGAGATCTCTCAGGAATTTTTATGGTGAAGCACAAAAATCTGTTTCGGGACAGCAACTTTCCCAATCATTACTTCACTCTCTTTAGAGGTTACTCTTGGCACAAAAAGCAAATAAAAAGGATAAGGAGCGGTTATTACTGAAGTAATAACTTCCAAGACTCATCTAAAACTCTTGGGTTATCTCCCAACAAGTACTTTTCTTTAACGCCTTTAAATTAGGCATAAGAAGCAAAGAAAGAATCAAGTGTTCTCAAATGAAGAAGCATTAAGACCAAATTTTGTTTTCATAGGAGAAGCAAAAGAAATCTTTTCTCTCTTTTTAGGGAAGTGTTCTATACCTTTCTTGAGTGGGAGTTGATATTTAATGGTGCCTTCTTTCATATCAATGATGGCACCAACAGTTCTAAGAAAAGGTCTTCCCAAAGTAATAGGACAAGAAGCATTGTATTCAACATCCAAAACATAGAAATCAACGGGGACATAGGAATCATTAACCATAATAAGAACATCATTAAGACTCCCCATGAGTTTCTTTTTAGCATTAGCATCAAGTGGAACATTCAAATAACAATCTTCAAGAGGAGGCAAATCAAGCATATCATAAATCTTTCTAGGCATAATAGAAAAACTACTATCAAGATCACACAATGCTTTGAAGTCAAAGTCATTCACTTTCATATTAATGATGGGTTCCCAACCATCTTCTTGTTTTATAGGAATAGAAGCTTTATGTTTCATCTTTTCTTCTTTAATCTTTATGAGAGCATCAGTAATGTGTTTTGTAAAAGCCATGTTCATAGCACTAGCATTAGGACTTTTAGCAAGCTTTTGTAGGAACTTAATAACTTCAGAGATGTGGCAACCATCAAGATCAAAATCAACTTTATCATCTAAAGTAGTAGAACTATTACTATCCTCAACACTAGTGGTGGTAATAGTAGAAACACTAATGTTTCTAGCAATTTCATCTTCTCTTTCCCACTTAGCGTGTAATTCAGCTAATAGTCTAACATTTTCATCAATTCTTACTTGTATGGCATTAGTAGATGCAAAGGGATTCTCATTAGTTTCAGGTTTAGCAGCCATTTTATTCAAAGAAGATTGAGCTTCAGCCAAAGATGCTATATTTCTTTCAGCATTAGAGAGTTTTTCCTCAATAGTTTTATTGGAAGCAGTTTGTTTACTAATAAACTCTTTAAGCATAACCTCAAGTTCAGAGGGAGCACTCTTATTATTTTTGTAAGAATTTCCATAAGCATTACCATTGTTCGGAGGGTATGGCTTATAATTGTTGTTACCAAAATTGTTCCTATAAGCATTATTACCATAAGCATTGTTGCCAAAGTTGTTATTTCTTATGAAGTTCACATCAACTTGCTCTTCTTGAGCAACCAAAGAGGCTAGAGGAACATTATTTGGATCAATATGGGATTTCCCATTAACAAGCATAGACATAATAATATCAATCTTATCACTCAAGGAGGAGGTTTCCTCAACAAAATTTACCTTCTTACCTTGTGGAGCTCTCTCAGTATGCCATTCAGAATAATTAACCATCATATTATCCAATAGTTTTGTTGCAGAACCCAAAGTGATGGTCATAAAGGTACCTCCAGCTGCAGAATCCAATAGGTTCCTTGAAGAATAGTTCAATCCTACATAAAAAGTTTGGATGATCATCCAAGCAGTCAGTCCATGAGTGGGACAATTCTTTACCAAAGATTTCATTCTTTCCCAAGCTTGAGCAACATGCTCATTATCAAGTTGTTTAAACTTCATTATTTCACTTCTCATGGATATAATCTTAGCAGGAGGATAGTATTTTCCAATAAAAGCATCTTTGCATTTAGTCCAAGAATCAATACTATTCCTAGTTCAGGAATTCAACCACTCTTTAGCTTTTCCTCTCAAAGAGAAAGGAAACAATTTTAGCTTAATAATATCACCATCTATATCCCTATGCTTTTGCATCTCACAAAGTTCAACAAAGTTATTTAGATGGGAAGCAGCATCTTCATTACCAATACCAGAATTTTTTCTCTCATAACAAGATTGAGCAAAGCAGGTTTTATCTCAAAGAAAGTATTTTGAGCCACAGGTGGAGCAATAGGTGTGCTCATAAAATCATTGTTGTTGGTGCTAGTGAAGTCACACAACTTAGTGTTTTCAAGGGTAGTCATTTTTTGGATTTTCAAATAAGAAAGCAAACTAGTAAAACTAATTTTTTTGTGTTTTTGAAGAACAAAACAAGCAAACAAAGCAAAAAAGAAACTAAGCAAAACAAAAACAACAAAGTAAAGAGATTGGTTATGAGGGACTCCCCTTGTGAAGATGTCCTTGACTCCCCGACAACGGCGCCAAAAAATAGCTTGATGCGCTCGACGATCGATGTAGAGCTCGTTGGGAACCCCAAGAGGAAGGTGACGAGCACAGTAGCAAGTTTCCCTCAGTTATGAAACCAAGGTTTAATCGAACCAGTAGGAGCAAGGAAACACCCCAAAGGTGTAACTAGCTGAGCTTTGGCAGGGCGCACTACCGGTGCTAGTAGCATCATGGAGACCTGCAGAACACAACCACATAACTTTGTCCCCAACTTGCGATGAGGTTGTCAATCTCACCGTGTTTTGCGGAAAACAAAGGATTAAACGTATCGAATGGAAAGAAGTAAAAGTTTGCAGAAAGTAAACACAAAGCAGTAAAAGATTGTAGATTGTATGTAAAGGGAAAGGACCGGGATCCATAGTTCACTAGAGGTGGCTCTCCTTAGATAGATAACATGCTGGGTGAACAAATTACAGCGGGGCAATTGACAAACACCGAGAAAGCAATACATGCATATACTAATCATCTTGACTCCTTTGAGACTTGATTGGGCATTACAACATAATACATAAACCGCCATCCAACTGCATCTATGACTAATAATCCACCTTCAGGTTATCATCCGAACCCCCTCCAGTATTAAGTTGCAAGCAACAAATTATTGCTTTACGAACTGCGTGTAAAGTAAACAATACAATTGTTCTATGAACAAAGGATCATTGTTTGCTCCCTAGTAGCAACATCACATCTAGTACCTTAGAGATTTATGTCACTTCCCCAGATTACCAGAGGCATGAACCCACTATCGAGCATAAATACTAACTCTTGGAGTTGCTAGCATCTACTTGGCCAAGATAGCTACTAACAACGGAAAGCATGCAAGATCTCAAATAAAAAAGACATGATAGAATCAATAATCAATCTGAAATAGCATCTCAATATCCATCGGATCCCCGCAAACACAACATGTATGAATTACAAATAGATGATCTTGATCATGAACGGAGCTCACAAGATCTAAACATGAAAGCACAAAGGAGGAGAAACCAGCCATCTAGCTACTACATGGATCCGTAGTCCAAGGATGAACTACTCACGCATCACACCGGAGGCTTGCATGGTGATGAAGAAGGCCTCCAGGGTGAATTCCCCTCTCTGGCAGGGTGCCGGGAAGAGCTTCAGATCCCTCCCGATCTAGGGATGGAGATAGCGGTGGCTACAGTCTCTTTCGCGGATTTTTGATCGGGTACCTAGGGGTTTCGTCCCGAGGGAAACTTATAGGCGGAAGGAGAGGCCGAGGGGGTGCTGGGAGCGGCCACACCACCCCCTAGCATGGGCCAGGCCTGGCCGCGCGGCCAGGTGGTGTGGTGGCTCCCTGGCCCTTCTCCGCCTCGTATTCTGGCACTTGATCCCTTCTGGAAAAATAGGCACTTTGGCTTTTGTCCCGTCCAATTCCGAGAATATTCATTTTCTGACTTTCCTGGAACCAAAAATAGCAGAAAACAGGCAGCTGGCACTGTGGCTCTTGTTAATAGGTTAGTCCAAGAAACCATATGAAAAGTACATCCAAAGTTGGAACAAAACACAAGAAAGTGCATAAAACCAAGCATGGAACATCAAAAATGATAGATACATTTGCAATTATCATGGCACTACTGCAAGCGGCTAAGGGGTAGCTCGTTTATGGCCTGGTTGTGACTAGAGGGGACAAGGGGAGTGGATTGAGGCCTTAGTGGCGCTTGATCACTGCTCTAGAACAGTAATAGTTAGGCCAGATAAATTTTGCCTGCCAAATGCTTGATCAAATGGCCGCAAGAATTTTATATTTGAATTTTGAAAAGATTTTTGGTGTGTGATCTGATCTTATGCTTGGTAGTCTCTGGTTGCTGGGAATTTTCAAGGTGAATTGGTTTGGTTGGTTTTTGAGAAATGGTGATCTTAACACATACACTTGATTCAATTTTTAATTGTCATTTAAATTGCTTTGCTAGGTGTTTTTGTAAGATTTTAAAGTGGGCCTTGGTAGATTTTTACTTATATTAGCAAGGGGTGAAAAGAGTTGAGAAAGTTTCTGTTTCAAATTGAGTTGTAGGAACACCCAAAGTGGCCTAGTGGATCAAAATGGCCAAAATGACCATTTGCATTATTTAATCTTATTTGATTTCTTTTTCTTTGGATTTTATTTGTAAATGGTCTAGATGATGTGGCATTCACCTTTAAACCATTTCATATCATTTAGAACAATCAAACATGGCATTTACACACAATTCTATACTAATGCAACATACACATGCATTCATAATTATTTTAATAATAAAACATTTTTGTTAACCCTAAATTGGGTGATTTGAACTTTGATAACCTTGATTAAAGATTTGGGATGTTACAACACCGGTACCCTGGTGTCTATGGCGTCTGAACCCTGGCGCCGGAATCCTGTGACACCGGATGGGCATCACGATGTGAAGGACCATATCACATTGCATTTACATTCAATGGTTATTGTTTGTATATCTTATTGTGTGCTAGTATTAGATACTCGACGGTAGCCTAATAAGATGATCCCTGTTAGAATTACCAATGATTGTGTTCCCCCTTAGTGTGCACCACCAAGAAAGTTCTTCGGTATGAGGCAGCGCCGTGATGATCGGGTGTCCGACATATCTACGTTCGCATATAGTGGGTGTAAGCCATGTTGCACATCAAATACAATAAGGTTGAGTTGGCGAGCCTAGCATGTGTAGACATGGCCTCGGAACACGGATGGTCGAAAGATCGAGCACGAGTCGCATGAATGATGTGACTGACGTTTAGCGTCCACCTTAGAACCCACATTGATGGTCGTGACGATCGGGGGAGATGTTGGGAAAAGGGGTCGTGTTATCACTAGAACCCTTCAAGGGATAGGAGTTTTTTGTGGAGTTATTTCATTAACTCTTTTAATTATAAACTTATTCTAAATTCCTTTTGCAATTATAAATGTAGAGATGTCTCACCGTGAAGCTTACTTTGTCATTGAGAAATGGGTAGTTGGTGAGAAACTTAGACTTGATGGATCCAACTTCCCTAGTTGGCTTGTGCGACTGAATGATCTCCTTACTAGGAATCATGTCGTGGACTACATACGTCACACGATAGATTTGACTGGGCCAGACTATTATGAGACCCCACAAGATCTGGCGGACCGCTACTATCATCAAGAGATGTCCACTTACATTGAGATAATATTGCTTTACAGGATGGTGGATGAACTCCATCCGCTCATGGGTGATCTTGATCCATATGCGATGGTGGATCAGCTGAGAGTAGAGTTCATAAGCCATGTGCACATGTGGAAGCACGAGCTGCTTGGAGAGTTCCTTTCCATAAAGATGGAGGAACACACTTGTCTAAAGAGTCACTTGGAGCGCATGCTTGATGCACACATGAGACTGGTTTACTTCGTAGATTACTAGAAGAATGATCCATTTGCGATAGGCGTGCTGCTTCGATCGTTGCCTCCCAGCTATGAAGGACATGTCAGGAGTAGCATCATGAGTGGTGATACGGAAACATTGGATTTCCAAGAGTTCATATTACGTTTCAGGAATGTAAAGGTTGAACCAATTACCGGAGAGGTCATCGATGACAAAGGTATATATTTGATATACAATTTTATAAATGTTACAATCTTGCAAACACATGTTGCCGTGTTAAGTATATTTGATACTTGTTCTGTTTTGCTAAAAATAGGTCCTTCTGCATGAGAGGTGCTTGCTGGAGAGGAGGTGACGTTGCGTGTTGATGGCGAGCATGATTATGATGGCCAACAACACTCTCCCTCGACATTTATCACTTAGTTTATGTTTTTGGATAGTTATTGTAATCAAAAGATTGTGAACTTCTTTAGTGTGTCTCACACTTTGTGAGACGGTTATTCATATGAGTTTGTAACAAACAGTTGTTCCGATTTTATGAATGATTTCTATTCGTGTTCATATCTTGTTCGATTATGTGTGAACTATCATGGTTTTGAAACTAATTGATAATACATGAACATTTGTAAAATATTGAAATTCCTTGAAATTACCCAACTTAATGATCTGTTCATTACTGAATAAAACCATTGTTTAAAATGAAAGTTATAATGATAATATGTGAAAGACACTTGTATTCTTGTCTTAGATGAATCATGCCTAAGATTGGCAAAATAACTTGAAACGCCGTGTATTACATGAATACAAAGTGTTTGATGAATTGTTAAAAGAGAATACATATTCGATGTATTGTAGTTTAACAAAATGGTGATTATCATTATATGATTGTTTAAATTTTGTAAAGAGGTTTACCAAAGGAAACATGAGTATGAAACTATTTGATATGATCAAAGTATTTCATCAACAAAGGGTATTAAAGTTAAATATGAATCCAATTGCTACGATTTGATCAATAGTAATGGAATTCGATATTATAAGAATGGCATAAAGAAAAATTGTGGAATGCAATGTGTTTGAAATGTTAAAATGCAAAGAATCACAATATGATATTTGATATCAAGTGGGTGAATAGATGGCGCCAAATAAATCGTTGTAGTGTAGATGTAGAGACCATTAGATATAAATAGTTAGCACTCAATTAGAATATATAGCGAACCATCTGGATTTGTGAGATCGACTCCATATCTAGTATGGATCGTTATAAATTTTTTGGGGTTATTCGATATAACCAAAACAACAACGAATAAGTCCTTGTAGAGTATTCATTGGAAATTATGAATACAATAGCCATAGCTAGAACCAAAAGGAGAGCAAAACTAGTATTGGTTGGATTTTGGTGCATTCTCGAGAAAGTTCACATTTAGTGGTATTTATCGATTATGGAGCAAATGGAAGATAGCGAAAAACATGACGAGGATTCAAAACCCTGCATCAAAGTGTTGATAAGCGCAACGGAAAGCGTTTCTAAATGATACTCTTCACAAAGGAAAGAATCAATGATAATGATCATTGTGTTTTCCTCACTAGTGTTTTACTACATGAAGTAGGATTCAAAATGTAGCCCATATCTTGTAGGGAGACATTTGTGAATAATTTGTCATGATTACCAGAATATGACATACCTACGAACTACTAAGGAAATAATGGTAAGCTGAAGATATGAGAAATCCCAAAGCAAAATTCACTTGAGATTAGAAAGCAATTCGTTGCTGAATCTTACAAGTAAAGGGGTTACTTGGATTTTCCCAAATGACTGCCAAGCCATAGTGGAAAAGTGGGTGAATGACAAAAGCACAATTTGTCAAGTATTGGATAAATTCAAATGAATTTGATTCAAGTGTGCTGAAAGTCTGGTGGATTTAAAACTAGTAAAGTACTAGTATTTCATAGTAAATCTCCAAGTTTAATATTTGATCAAAGGATTTTGAAGTGATTCAAAATAATAGTGAGTGGATATGCAATTTGCATGAAATTGAGTGGGAGCTATGAAAGTCTTCCTAAAACAATATGTGAATGACATATTTTTGAGTGGAAGCAAAGTAAGTCTCAAATTCAAATATGTAGGAACATATATTGAGTAAGAGTAGTGACTCATACCCAAATATGCTGGGAACATATTTTTGAGTGGGAGCTTAAATGAGTGATTCTTAAGTGTGTACACGACACATTAAGAATAAAAGCGCAAGTACCGATAAATAATGATTTATAGGGAGTAGAAGTTGATAATAAGAATATTACGATATTATGAAGTATTACTTAAAGGATTCTGAAAAGAGTTTCAGAATAGAAGTTAATTGAGGAACTGGTCCTTGATAACTCAAAATTAGGAATATAATTAAGTATAACATTGATGGTTGAAAGAAATAATAGGATGATCGTCATCCACTATGTTTAGACATAGGTTCTATCTTGGAAAACCATGATGACAACTTAAACATAATATATGATCCAAGAAGAAACGTTTGAAAAGTGATTAAGTTGAAATCACGGAACGTTGAGCCGACTTTGTCCATAGTATCTAATAGAGAACTGTGGACATGTTTTCCAAATCCATAAAGGATGACATATCTTAAAGCATAAAGGGTTATGTTATAAGGGAATATGTTGGAAACTCCTATAATATCGACTAAAGTCCAGAAGGAAGCGAGGTGAACAAAACATCAACAGTTGTATAGGGTGCACTCGTGTTTCGATGATTACATTTATAATGATAGATAAGGGTACCATCTAAGGTGATGTATAATGTTATGGAGGGGCTAGTTCACTTTTAACGCAGAATGATGTGTCCCAGGGCATAGTTCCCGTGAGAAAGCCCTCGAGGTTGATCTAACGTCACTGTAGGCTCCTAGAATTCGGCCTTGTTCTGGTGCCATAACGATGATGCATACACAAAGTTGTTATCATGTGATGATAAAGTATTTGTCAACACCTGGATTTTTAATCCCAGATGCCCGTTATGACATACCTCGCAATCCCAGGATTACCATTTTTGCGAGACATAACGGATTGGATATCACAAGTACATCATCCATTACAAACCATACATAAGGTTTTACACAAATAAGGATCTCATGATCCAGTCTTTAATACAACAAGCAGCGGAAATAAACGATAGCGTAGCGATGGGGTCCATCTTCAGGGGCACATGCAATGCTGACGAAGGCAGATAGTCCTAGTTATCATAGCCGTCCTGCTGACCATCATCTTGATAATCTCCTTCATAGTCTGGCCATGATAATAGCCAGGGACAAAAGCCATGAGTACTCTTTAAGTACTCGCAAACTACTACTAACAAGGTTATAATTCTAAGTTAAAGTGCTGAATTTAAAGAATAACTATCAAGTTAAGTTTGAAACCTAAGCTGAGTTCTGAAGCAAGAAAAGATAAAGTAAAGTTCTAGAATCACTTAAGTTGGGAAGCTATTATCATTAACACAACCCTGTTGTGGTCAAGTCAAAGTTCATCATTCATTTCAAGTTATTTAGAAAACATCTGACAACGAAACAGTATGGCCATTCCAACTGTCCATAACCGCGGACGCGGCTATTCGAATAGTTTGACACTCTGCAGAGGTGGTACACTTTTACCACAAGATTCGATACATCTGTCAGGGATAACCCTGAATCATCATACTTAGTATGCAGATAATCAAACATAACCTTCCCTTTACACACCCTAGTATAAGCACCTCTCCTATGAGCATGGCCTCCCAACCATGACCATCAGTCATCTTGGGCACTGCATAGGTGGACAACATTGAGAGGTAGCCTCAGCTCAAACCTCTCCCGTGAGGGAACTAATACTAATGCATATAAATTTCCAGCTAAGCCTTACCCAATTCAGGTAATGTGGTTGTACGGTAAATTTGGAATGATATCGCATCCGAATCCAACCATCGGTTTTATAAAAGGTTTAAGGCTCATGCCTCATCATTTTCATCATCATAAACCAATTGTGTTTTTAAACACATGTCAAAACATCTCAATAGAATGACTCATCATTCCAAGGCTTTCATAACTCATTTTCACCAAGTGTTCCCATCTAAAGTGACTCAAGTTTTGAGCTATTCTAAAATACTAAGTTAGGAGTGTTCACTAAGGTGGAAAGATGGGATCAATCTCATGCCATAGAATGACATCTAAAGGTTTCTAAGTAGGTCAAGTTTTATACTCTTTATGCTACCTTCAAAATTAATTAAAGAACTTTGTGTAAACTAAGGGAGGTAAAACTTGTCAATAAGACTTGGGGTACTAATAGTTAACGGGGTGTGATCAAAGCATGCTTAAGGCATCTTTACTAAACCATCTAGTTTTATTCTAGCTTGCTAACAATAGCTTACTAAAGCATGTTTTGCAAGGGTTAGCTTGCCACTAATAGCTTGCCTTGGTTGGTGCAGTGGTTGAAGTTTTCTTCTTCTTCTTCTTCTTGGTAGAACTCCTCCTCCTCGAAGGCTTGGTCGGTACTATCGTCTAGAAATACATAGGGAGTGCACAATTACCGAACAATACTTAACTAGGCTAAGTAGTATTCTAAACCACACAATTGATGATCTATTATCATCCCAAGCATCACAAGTTTAATTCAATAGTTTCAACCTTTTTATTTTGGAAAAGTAATTTCTACTCATTGAAAAATTAACTAAAATTTAATATTCACCACCAAAACATGGGATCATGTGGACACATGTCCTCACCACATATTCTAACATGTGGGAATGAGATTTAAAGGTTGGATCAATATTACTTTGGTTTAAGTTTATTATTTAATGATTTAAAGTGACTAGAGATGCCTATATAGCATTATCTTGGTACTAGTACAAAGTCACTGCATGTAAACCCTAATATTATTACATATTTGGATAGATATGAGAAAAAGTGATTTTTGAGAGTTGGAAACAACTCAAAAGCTAACTTGGTTGATTTTATAAAAATGTTTCAAGTTGAAAAAGCTTTTGTCTTCTTATTTTTATTAGGAGAGATATATAACTCTAAATGAATTAAATCCAACGGGCTTGGATAGATCATTTTAATACCTTTCAGACAAAATTAGTTTCATGCAATTTGGATTTGTCAAACTCACAGAATTGAATTTTGAAACACTGGATAGAAACTATATTCTAACTAAAAAGAAAAATCCAGATTTGAATCTACGGGCTCGCGCGGGAAAAGAAATGGGCCGGCCCGGTGGCGCTACGCGGCGCGGGGCTCAGCTGACAGGAGGGGTCCACTTGTCAGCGGCACTTAAAATGCGAAACGGTACGCGCGCCGTGGGCCGTGCGAGATCTACGGCTGAGGGTCGTCGTCGACGACGAACAGGTCGCCGGCGAGCTCGAACCCTAGCGGCTCGGTGGGGGTCTACTCGAGGCGTACCAGGGCTCCAACGGGGTCGGCGAGGCGGGCAAATGAAGAGGAAGACAACGGCGAGGCGAGGCGTGGTCACGGCGGAGCTTGGGGTGGCCGGAATCAACGGCACCCTTCTTCTCCCGAGGCGGCGGCTCCGGCTCCAATTCCGGCGAGCTGCTACTCCACTTGCTCCGGCGAGAGGTGGGTGAGGTTCAGAGAGGTGAGGGGAGTGGAATGATGTGAGTATTTGATGCTGGGTAGGGCTCCTTTTATAGGCTCGACGGTGAGACCGAGCGGGATGGGCGGTCGATGGTGGCGACATGGCTACGGAGAGCTAGCGGCATGGCTGGGGATTGCGATCGGTGGGCGGTTCCCTGGCAGTGCTCTAGGACTTCAATGCGGCTGTAGGGGCGGTGGCATGCGGTCGAGGCGAGGTGGCGCTCTGCGCGGCCGAAGCGGCTGTGTCCACAGCGAGCGGTGGCTGTGGGGCTTTGGGCGATGAACGGGGGTGTCTGGGGTGTTCTCCAGGTCGAGGCGGAGCGGTGGGCGCGGGCTGGTGCCAAGGGGCAGTCGGTGCGAGCGGGGACAGTGCGCACTCTGCGGGCGGCGTCGGCATGGTCGACAGGCTCGGGGCGGCGCGGTTCCTGGTCGTTCTGGTCGCTGTCCTTGGGCTGGGACTGGTTGGGCGGTGGAGGTGGACCACGGGCTATCTCCAAGACACGGTGGATGGCGCTGGCGGCGGCTGTGGCGTGCTGTCGCCGGTGGGGTGCCCAAATGGGGGCTCGGCCTTAATGGCCATGACCATTTGGTCGTGGCACAGTGGGTGGCTGGGCTAGAGAGGGGTTAGGGGGAGTAGTGGAGAGATTTTGGTGGCAAGTTGGGGAACAAGTTTGGCCAGAACACTATCTAAAATAGTGAAATTTGTTTAGTTGGAAATCTGCCTGCCAAGTGTTTGATGAAATGGCCGCAAGAGAAAAAGTTTTGAATTTTGAGTTCAAATTTTTTGAGTGATCTCCACTAGTGATAGGTAGTCTCTGGTTGCAAGGGTTTTGAAAATGGTGCTCAAATAGATGGTTTTTGAAATAGGGGTGATCTATGCATATGCATTAGATTCAATTTTAAACTGTCATTTAAAATAGTTTACAGAATGTTTTTAGTAGATCAAAAGGTGGTCCTTGGTACCTCATTATGTGTACTAGCAAGGGGTGCAAAGATCAAGAATTGTTTCTGTTAAGAAATGAGTACTAGGATTAGCTAAAGTAGGCATGAGAGTTAAATTTGTCAAAATGACCATTCCTTCATTTTAATTCTTTTTTATTTGATTTTCTTTAGGAAAAGTTTGGGAATGATGTAGATGAGGTTTAAATCACCTAAGAAACATTTTACAAGCATTGGATCAATCAATCATGGCAATTCAAACAACTCCTATTTTAAATGTACACATATATGAATGCTTTCATTTTAAATTGGAAAAGTTTTTGTTAACCCCATTTTTGGATGATTTGATCTTGATAAGCTTGGATTAAAGTTTTGGGATGTTATAGTATTAATGTCAATCAAGGTGACATTAGTAAGTTGCAAAGGATTTGGGAACTGTAAAGTACATACCCAAGACTCAACCTCTTCCATCAGCAAGCATGTTCATGGTACCGGGATATATGGTGCCAATGATTAAGAACAAATGCAGCTAGTTTATTTGTACTCCAGTGCAAGTGGGAGACTGTTGGAAATATGCCCTAGAGACAAACAATAATAAGGATTATTATCATATTTCATAAAGTTTATGATTAAGTTTTATATCATGCTATAATTGTATTGAAAGGAAATGTCAATACACGTGTGATATATAAACAACCAGGGGTTCCCGGTGAAACTCCAGTCATTGGTTCATTGGTTAACAAATGATCAAGGTTTCCTGATCATGTGGCATTTATGCCAGTTGGAAATGGAGTCAACTCATTCTGTGAATGAGATGATGAACCAATACCCAACCTAAACATCGTGACCCGATCATGTCATGAAGTTCAAGTTACAATGATTAGAATAGACCTCGTAGACTATTCCTCAGACCGTGAGGCTATATCAATCACTGTCTCACGAGAATGCTTAGATAGCATCAAACGTCACTTGGTAATACAGTGACAATAAAGGTGTGTTCAGGTATTCGGAGGAACAGTAGAGGAAATATATGTCAAGAGCGGGATTTGTCCATCCACGTGATAGAAAGATACTCGAGGGCCCACTCAGAGAAGTTATATCCAATAGCTTCATAGCGTGTGATTTTATCACAGGGATATCACTTGTCGAAACGAGTCTAGTAGCATTGTTCGGTAACGAGATTGAACATGACATGGTGATGTCATTGATCAGATCTCAGGCAATGCAAGTATCGAGAGACAAAAGGAATAATACACAACTGTACTAGTTCGAACGACGAAAGATCTTCGTGGAATGCACAAGGGTCACATGGCCCTCCAGGTCCCTCCATCGTTCATTGGTCTGGGTGTGTCCCGACCATGTCTGGAGTGTTCCCAAACCGTGGGGTATCACGCTTAAGGGCTTGATGATGCTTAGAGAGTGTTTATAGGATCGGTAGAATCACCGAAGAAGAGAATAGAGAAAACTAGAAGGGTTTCGGTAAGTCAAGAGGATTTCCGGAGTGGAGGTGGAAGGTGTTCCATAGCAACAGAGATTGAAAAATATATGAATGAATGTTAAATATTGATTTAATCATTGATTCATAATTATTTAATAAAAGAGAAATCAATTAAAGGTCAAAAAGCTTAATGGGCCAATTCCGGAGGGAGAAGGGCCCATGAGGGAAAGGCAAGAGGAGAGAAAAGGCAAGTGGGTGGCCGGCTGTGCCTAGCCCCCCCCCCCCCCCACGCAGGGCCCACTAGGGCTGGCCGGCGGGTCCCCCTCTCCCCTCCTTTAGTCCCACCCCGGGACTTTGAGGGAGGTAGTACCTCCCCTCCCCCTATATATAGTGGGGTATTTTGACCAAAAAAATACACATAATATTCAATAATGGTTTCCTCACTTTTGGGGAGACCTCCAATTGATCTCTCTCTCTCTCTCTCTCTCTCTCTCTCTCTCTCTCTCTCTCTCTCTCTCTCCTGTGACCGTGGTCCCAAGTTCGGAATGCGCGAATGAGAGACATCTTCACCGCGGAGCACCGTCGTGCTGTGGGATTCGGATCAAGGAGCTCTACTTCCGCAACTGCTGCTGGATCGGGGAAGCGGGAGTCATCGCCAGGCACCGGATGCATGTAACTCCCCGCGAGGTGTCACACTTGAGGAACTAGGAGTCGTTGGAGCCTCAGGAGCACGAGGACTTCAACACGACCTTGAAGTCGGCTTCAGATCGTCTACATCAGCCACGCTCTCCTGAGCGTTGACAACACTTTTCAGTCTTCAAGGGTAAGTTCGTGAAAAGCTCCTCCTGTTATTGCATTACTAATAGATAGGTCCTGGCAACATCAGGGGTTCAAGGGCGTAGGGTAAAATTTTATTGTTTTCATACGTGAACCCCTACAGTTCCGCGACAGAAAACAAAAAAATTCCTACAGTGCGAACACACCTAGCCAAGATCTATCTATGCAGATGTAAAGTAATGATCGGGGATTCGGTGTTCATACCTTTGAATACAAAAAGTGGTTAACATTCTGAGGAGAACACAGACAACATTGTCATACTCATAGCCGACCTCAAGGTCGTGAAGCTCCTCGCAAGTCACCCTTGCTCCTTATATGATGTAGCCAACCTCATGGTCATGTTGATGTCAAAGCTCCAAGAAAAGCACCATAAGTGGCGGTGCCTCATGGTCTTACACACATACGGTGTAGAGAAGTCTCTCGGGCTCCGGTCTAGCAAAGCAGCGGAAAAATATTGATCCGGACCGAGTCCAGCAGCACGACGACGTGCATATGGTGGAGAAATCCCAATCCTCGTATGCAATTCCAATCTTGGGAACCACACATGATGGAGAGGTAGAGAGAGGAAAAGGCAATAGCCAATTGATGAGATGGATTTGGGGAGAGGGGTGCCCCTCTTATATAGGTGTAAGGAAGGTACTACCTTCCTCAAAGTCCTAGGGTGGGACTAATCAGGGGAGGAGGAGGCGCACCGGCCAGCCCCCATCATGGGCCCCACGTGGTGGGTGGCCCAATAGGGCCGGTGGCTTCCCTCTTACCTTCTATATGGAGGCTGCCCCTTCTTGGGCCTCCTCTAGTAAGGCCCAATTAGGTGGGCTGCCCCCCAAAATCCAATTTAAATAATATTTTTAATATTAATTCATTTAATTAATTTTAAATACATATTATTTAATACCTATCATTTAAAAACACCTTTTGTACCCCTTCGATCATCATCGGATATCCCCGAAACACTCTCGGTATGACTCCAGGACTATTCCAGAGTTCTCTCTCTTTTCTCCTACGATCTTGGATCAATCCCTATGTGTCTCTCCCCTTAAGTGTGACACACGGCCCGGGAATACACATACATGATCGACGCACTGTCCAATAAATGACCACTAGCGGTATCTGGAAACACATAATGGCCCCCATGCATTCCATGATTAACTTAACCGCTTGAACCTTGAACATCGAGTCTCATACCCTTTGCTCTACGATACCTAGTTTGTCCAAGATGTGATCTTCGGTATCTACAATACTAGTTCGATCTTGTTATCGACAAATAAATTTACTCGTTTCCGTGATATTACATCCCCATGACCTAGTCACATGTTTGCAAACTTGTACATGTAATATCACCGAGTAGGCGCAGGGTATCTATCTGTCACTCGGATGGCAAATCCTGGTCTTGATACATAGGCCTCAAAAGTTCCTCTAGAATATTTGATGCACACCATTATAGTCACCTAGTTACGGTCATGACAGTTGATGTGATCAAAGCAGCCTCGGGAGATAGTGACTAATATGATCTCATGGTCGAAGGACTGATTCACTATGCTTTTCTAGATATTGCAATGTTGAAATTTGTGACTAGATCACATTGCAATACTAGGGTTGAGTGTTGTCAATCACTTCATAAGTGACCTTGTTGTTAGTTGACATGGTGACATGGGTATGCCCTACGGGTGCCTAAGATTGTCCTACCGGGTTCAGCCCAGTGGAGGCCCACAAGACGAACTGTGTCGAGTAATGAAACCCATGAAGGCTCAGGTGGCCCAGGTCCATGGAGGACGCGACTCCTTGGAGGATACGACAAAGTCTAGATAGAAAGTTCAAAATAAACCCTAATATGTAACCAACTCGGTGGTATCCTAGACAGTCTTCTCATATAAAGGCTGGGAGGGAACCACGAGGAGGACCTACCGCAAACCCTAGCACAAACACCTGCCAGACTACATTTGTGCACCATCGCCATCAAGGCACCCTAGTAACCTTCGGTTCTTCTTCAATCAAGAGCAGACAAGGAGGAGTAGGGTTTTCCCTTCGGGGGACTAAACCTAGATAAACACCATGTCCATGTGTTGCTTTCTTGTTAGCCAAACGAGATCTCCATCGCTCCCCTCTTACTCAAAACCCAAGTCCATAAACTATGGGCATTGACATGATAACCCCATGTCAGTTAGCACCGTCTGTGGGAAGTGGGCGCACCAATGTTGTGATCTCGATGGCCCTATTTCCTGCCGTCTTCAACTCATACACATCGGAGGGACACCTCAACATCGGCTCCTTCGACTTCAGCATACACTTGCCAACCACGAGGCCGGCCTTCAACTCCCTTGACACCAAGGTCTACATGATGATTGGCGGCTTCAGCTTCTAGGTCGGCAGGACCTACACCCTGCGCATCCTAGAGCAGTCAACCATACTGCCGATTGCACTAGCTTCATGGAACCCATCGCTGATCGGGACCCTCAGTGAGCTAAACGCCGGCTCCTCAGCCTACAGCTCGGACAACAGCAATAGCCGCGATTCTGATCAGAGTGACCTTCTATGGAATGATCATGACGTCGGATCTGATCTGGAAAGCTCTGGAAGCAACACCTACACCAATGCTACTATTGGTGGCACCACTGGCAATAACACCGACACCGACGCCAATCCTGAGGCTAGGAATGGAACCAACCGCGACAACAACAACAACAACGACGGCAATAGGCCGGAGGTTCATCTCAGTGAACCAGAGTGGGAAACGGTCCAGTAGGCCCTATCGGGTGGCATGCCTCTTCCCCCTGGCTCATGACAAGATGACTCGCTGTAAATCGAGTGAGCGACGGGCGGAAATCTATTCAATTAGTGGATCTTCCTCAAAGGGGAACCACCACACCGGCACGTACAAAAGATGCTCCCGTATGGACATGATGGACGAAGAGGCCATACGAGAGGCCACCAAGCAGCTAGAATTCTCATTCATGTCCATAGATGCGCAGGGCAACCTGACGGCAAAAACCCCGCAAGCCACCGTCATAGAGGCCACCACCTACTTACTGTCCAACCACCCGGGGGGCGGGGGATCCACACACTACCATCCACAGGTCCGCCCTCGCCAGACTTTGACTGGTGGAAGTCACACTCGCGAGAGAACCAGCCCCGGCCCTGAAGACAGTGCTAAAGAAGGCTCCGATGAAACTCGCGAGAATACGCTCGCCGTCAAACGATGAGGACTATGTGCCACGACAATGCTATAGTCGGCGGTGAAGATACCGTGACTACGACAACCGTGATGAGATCACATAACGCAAGGTCGACAAATTGCGCGCCAAGCGCGCGTACTCCTCCGAGTCCGAGGACTCGGACACAGAACTCTGCAGAGCGAGATGCTTCAATCGTGGCATATGGAAAACTCTGATGTCCAAGGGATTCAAGCTGCCCTCGGACAACCCAAAGTTCAACGGCTTCTAGGAGCCGAATATTTGGCTGGACGACCACATAAATTCCATGAAGTGCCACATCGGAACCAAGGACACAACCATGCAATGCTTGCAACTACAACTACAAGGCGCTGTGTGAGCCTGGCTAAATATCCTACCGTCCGGCTTGATCCCCAGTTGGGAGGAGCTGGTGTACATCTTCGTCAAAAACTTCAAGGGAACATACAAGCGCTCGACCTCGATAAAAGAACTTCGGGCCTACTGCCATAGGTCCAGCGAATTGCTCCGCTCATACATCCAGCAGTGGTCCATCATCAAGAACTCTGCAGAAGATATTTCCGAGGAGCGAGCAATCGATGCATTCAAAGTTGGCGTACACCATCGAGAGATCAAGGAGGAGCCCGGTCGCACCAAGCCCGAGACCATTGACAACCTAATGGACATAGTGAATCAATGGGCGGATGGTGAAGACGCCGTCCACAATAGTCGAACACACTCTAATGATGAGGACGACCAAGGCCGTGATGACCCACAAGTATAGGGGGTGTATCGTAGTACTTTCGATAAATAAGAGTGTCGAACCCAACGAGGAGCGGAAGGTGTTGACAAGTGGTTTGATCAGGAATTCTCTATAAATACTTAGCAAACGAATTTTTAGGTTTTTTTTGATAATGCAGATAAATAAAGTGTGAGTAAATAAAAGACAATAATAATAATTGCAGCAAGTGGCCCAATCCTTTCTTTACCAAACAAGTCGGTTGTATTACCTAAGGTGACCAAACGTTCTCGAGGACACATGGGAATATTGTCAAGTGCTTTCGCTTCATATAGTTGAATAATATTCTCTGGTTGGATAAGTGTTGTGTGGGTGAACCTATGCTAATGTACTGACCTTACTAGGACTAATACATACTTGTGATTATACCCCTTGCAAGCATCCGCAACTATAATAAAGTAATTAAGATAAAAACCTAACCACAACCTTAAACTCTGAGATCCTGCACTCCCTTATGCAAAGGTTTCCTAACGGGGTTTAGGTTTCTATCACTCTGGCAACCCCACGATTAGTAGCCAAATACACAATGCATTCCCCTAGGACCATAAAGGTGAAGTATCATGTAGTCGATGTTCACATGACACCACTAGAATAATAGCACCACAACTTAAATATCAAACCATTAAGTCTTTCTCAACACAATTCCCCTACTAATAACATGACTTCTCCCATGTCCTCAAGAACTAAACGAACTACTCACGAGACATCATATGGATCAAGATCAGAGATGAAATAATGATAAGTAACAATCTGAACATGAACAATAATTCAATGGTTCCACTCAATATAATCAACTACAACAAGTAATCAACACCGAGAAAATTTTCCGTAAGAACTATGCAAGATTCAACCAATTGTTACAGCGGTACAGAGTGGTGGTGATGGTGCTGGTGGAGACGATGGTGGAGATGATCCCGATGAAGTCTAGCTTGATGACGGTGTTGATGGCGATGATCTCCTCTCTCCGGGAAGGAATTTCCTTGATAGATTTCTGCCTGCCGGCGAGCTCTTTCTCTCTCTGTAGTTTCTGCCCCGCAGATGCGGTGGAATCTTTCTGTGTTCGCTCCCCAAACTTTAGGTTTCTGAGGAAATATATACGCGGAAGGGCGATCCCGGAGGTGGGCCAGGGTGGCCACACCACCTAGTGGCGTGACCTAGGGGGGCTGCGCTAGGGGGTGGTGTGGGCCCCCTATGGCCCATCTCCACTTCCCCTTCTGGCATTCTTCATCTTCTGGAAAAATAGGAATTTCTGTATATTTTCTGGGATTTTCTGATCTTCACGAATATTGCATCTGGACAGCGCTTTTTTCCATCAGAATCCTGACTCCGGTGGTTCATCCTCCAAAAGTCATCAATCATGCAAAAATATATGAAATAACATAAGTATCATCTCTTAATATAAAATATATCAATGAATAACAGTAAATTATGATATAAAATAGTGATGCAAAATGGACGTATCAACTCCCCCAAGCTTAGACCTCGCTTGTCCCCAAGCGAAAACTGAGCTCAATAAACATGACCACGGGTTTATGGAGTGAAGTGTTGATAAAGAGAATACGGACAAGAAGCATCACATTCATCAATACATAAATCATAATGGAAAACAACTCATATTATATAACTTAACTTGCAATGAGTAAGGGAAACACAATAAAGATACACAAAGTAAATCATAATTGGTAATGGCAAACTTTATTCTTGGTCAGAGAACGGTTAACAAATTGCAGGAGTCAAACATAATGGGGTTTTCAATGATAGGTTTCAAAGTAATATTCACTCAGATAAGAGCAGTGTGCAAAACAAGGAACATAAGAAACATGATTGAATAAATCATCATATGGATGATTGAATCACAACAACTTAAATGCTTGCTTGAGATAGAAAGGAATAGGTTTACTAACTCAACTAAAAAGTAAAAGATAGGCCCTTCACAGAGGAAAGCAGGGATTTCAAGTTTCATAAAGAGCTTCCAAAAATTATGGTACTTACTAGCTTTGAGCTCTCATTTCCCCTATCCTAAGCATCTTGAAGTGATTAAGGTTAATGTGAGGGAAAATATGAGTTATATGCTTGATAAATTATAAGTTGAAAATCGAATGCCCCTTGAGTACAAGTATCAGACCTTGTGCTACTCAACTTTGGTCTCCCGTAAATTCTTGTCATTGTAAGTGTATGTGTATCATAGAGAACCGCCAACGGGGTACCCCTTGCCCCATGACACAGGAGCTATCCCATATCAAAATGACAAGGCAACAGACAGTGAGCATCCCAACGATCTTTTTATTTGCTATTTGCATAGTTTTTTTATTGAGGATTCTTCATAGAATGCCCCTATGGTTATGCTGCAAGTTTCCACCGTGATTAGGCATGGATTAGGCTAGCCACCCAGACGTTTCCCTAACACATATACAAACTCCATGAGCTTACAATCTCCCCTTTTATTTCACACCACCGGCATCCATAAAGAAAAGAACATGATATCAATTAAATAATAAGTGCAATGTTGAAAGCGGACCCCCTGATAACATGGTTTTGCTAATTCCCAACTTATAATTTGCAAGCATACAAGCTTCATAAGATGGTCACAATGATTCAAATTTATTAAGTACAAGAAAATAAAGTGTGCCATCAAGCTTGTGAGAGCTTTAATCACTAATTTTCACATAACAAGTTTAATTTGGAAGATAGATAAAACTCGAGAATTACCTGAAATAGCAATAATGCTAATAGGTACGTATGTTGGACACAAATGGCATATGTTTTAGTTCAAGGATTGGATGCACGAGAAGCATTCCCTCTCAGTACAGGTTTTTGGCTAGCAAGGCTGGGTAGCAAGCATAAGAGTTGAAGGAAACAAACAAACATACAAGTGATAGAAACAATCATGCAATCCTCCTTGGAAACACAAAAGATCTTAACTAGAGAATAATAAGCTTATGAGCCAATCAAGAAAGATAATGAAATTATATTTCTAAAAGTACTTTTTTATTTTCCATTCAATCCGCAAATAGTGTTGCTACTGACCAGAGCTAGGTTTGCCAAAACCAACTAAATTTACTTAATGATCCCAAGTTGATACCAATACTAATAACAAGATCAATCATATAATAGAAATTGCAAACTAAAATAAGATGTGAAAAAAGTAAATGATAGAACTTCTCATTAATATTCCATAGAGACAACTCACACCAAGGGATACATAGATAACTAACTAGAGGAGAGATGGTTCCATAATGCAAACCATCCTGTATGATAACTTCTCTATTCATGATATGACTCTACTAAAAAGGTAAAAAGATGAAAGATAATGATGTGATACCGCGGCACTCCCCCAATCTTGGAACAAACCAAGGGGATGCCAAAACCTGATGATGAATTACTCCTTCGGAGGTGGTGGTGTTCTCTCGATAAGCTTTTCAATCAATTTCTTCAAATCCTCAATCTCGAAGTTGAGAGTACGAATCAACTCCGAATTGTGCTCAATCCGGTTCATGATCATGTCGGACTGTGAATCCTAGCCCTTGTGATTCTTTCCCCACTCTTCCTCCTTAGAGTGTTCTTTTCCTGCATGGTTAGAACGAGGCATATCCCAATTGGAGGGTAATTTTTCCTTAGGCATATTTTGGAATTGCTGGTCATGTGTAAGGGTATGGAAGGGGTTCTTTATGCATGGAGGAAGTGACCGTGAAGCCAAGCAAAGGCGCGGAACCTTCCCTCCAGTGGACATCCGTGCAGTCCTTTTGAGCTTGACAGGATTTTCCACCACTCCAATGCTTGCAATGGTGGTGCTGGTGCACGGATGCTGGTCTTCCTTCACTTCCTCTTCAACTTCACCCTTGATCTCCTCCTCCTGCTTGGGGTCTTGGAGATCATCTTCCACAAGCTTCTTGCCCCCATCGTTGGTGGAGACCACCGTGCTTCTAAACTTGAGAATAGTTCTTGATAGAAACAGATCGAAACAAAAACATGACAAGAACACGATATACGGACCTCGGGGGATCCGGGGGATTATATATTAAAAAGTTTAACAACAAAAGGAAGGTACTGGGAGAAAACAGGTCGGAGACGGGCTCCAGGATGGCCACACCCCCTGGTGGCGCGGCTAGGTGGGCCCGTGCCACGAGGTGGTGTGAGCCTTCCGGCCTCCGTTTCCGTCCCTTTTTCGAATCATTATCTTCCATGTTAGATAAAAACTGCAAAAATACAAATTGAAAAGTTTTTCGTGGACCTTTCCTTACTAGAACTGTTACCTATTCGAAAACGGACTCTATAGGTTTCTGAATTTGGTCTTTCATAAATTCTTCCGGAGTCACCACTTGAACAATACCAATATCTTCATTGTAAGAATCTTCAAAAATATAATGTTTGAGTATTTTGACCAGTCTTCATCTCATTACATCATTCTCTCCTAACACTTGAAAAGTTCTTTCATACAAAACTTCACACAATCTTCATTAGCAGCATTAGTGCATGCAAGATAATAAACCTTTGGGTTCAATTTCAACTGAAATCCATCAAAACAAAAGCTACTGTAGCAACTCCTTTCTAAAGCCCAAAAGAATTCAAAAAGGAAATCGATTTAAGAGGCAAATGCAAAAATGGCAAAAATCTGTCAAAACAGACCAGCAGGTAAAGATCAATTTTTTCGAAAATCTTATGTTGCTCAAATCAAAAAGTTCAAAACTAATGAAAGTTAAATAATAACCTAGGGCATGGACACAAACAATTACAGGTCAGTACGATGTTCTGGAATTTTTCACGACTTTTTACAGTGAAGTCCAAAAATCTGTTTCGGGATAGCAACTTCCCCAAATCTTACTTCTCTCTCATTAGAGGCTAATCTTGACACAAAAACCAAACAAAAAGGATACGGAGAGGTTATTACAGAATAAATAACTTCCAAGACTCAAACAAACAAAAATAAACTAAAAGCAAAAATACAATGGGCTGTCTCCCAAAAAGCTCTTTCTTTATAGCCATTAAGATAGGCATGATAAATTTCAATGATGCTCCCATAAGAATATGAATTGAAGTAAAAGAGATCATCAAGAAGCAAATATACACATATTTAAGTCTAACCCACTTCCTATGCAAGGGAATTTTGTAAGAAAATAAATTATTGAAACAAGAGGCTACTAGCATAGGAAGGCAAAACAAGTGCAACATAAAGACTTTCAGCATAAAGCGAGGAAACTTAATATTATTGAGATGCATAAAAACATTTTTCCTCTCCCATAATAACTTTCAGCATCATGAATAAATTTAAAACTATCACATGAACCATAGTAGAAATGATCACTTATTCTGACAGAAAACACAGGGACACTAGCTTTCCTAGTTCTACTAGGATGTGAAATAATATTAGAAGTATCCTTACAAAGGATAATGTGACCATCTTATACATTTTTAGTTACAAGGTCTTTCACATTTGCTACTACAGGTTCAACATCTATTTATTCATCAGGTTCTACAACTTTCTTTGTACTTTTGTTAACCATACTAGCTGTCATAGAATGTTCCTTTACCTTAATAGGGAAAGGTTTTTTCTCGATGTAAGGTTCAAGTAAAATACAATCAGCAGTATAAACTTCAGTATTTCTAGCAGGAACACAATTAACAATATATTTATATGGTTCATGATACTTGTTCCATTTATTTTTAGGAATTTCAATATAAGAGGCAAAGGCCTTAAAACAATTTGCAATACTTTGAGAATCAAGACCATAAGCAACACTAATATTATGGAAGTCATCAGTTCCCATAAAAGATTTAATGCATTCATAATCATAATTTATACCTGACTTTCTTCCTTTATCATTCTCCCATGCTTCAGCATTGTCTTGAATACGGTCTAGAAGATCCCATTTAGCTTCTTCTTTCATACATGTAAATGATCTAGCACAAGAAGCATCCAATAAATCTTTATCATGAAGAGAAAGCCTTGCATAAAAGTTATTAATAATAATATTATTAGGGAGCTCATGAATAGGACATTTGAGCATTGGTAACTTCAATCTCCCCCAAGCTTGGGAGGTACTCTCTCCATCACGAGGCCAAAAGTTATATATTTGATTCCGATCCTTTTAAATCTCACTAGGAGGATAAAATTTGGAATAAAAGAGAGGTACAATTTCCTCCCATTCAAGAGATTGGCCATTCTTTAGAAGCTTATACCATTCCCCAACTCTGCCTTTCAATGATACAGAGAATAACTTTTTCTTAACTTGATCTGTTGTAATACCTGTACACTTGAACAATCCGCATAATTCATGTATAAAAAGCAAATGATCACCGATCGACAGTTCCATCTCAGAAATAGTAGTTATCCATAACACGATCAACAATTTTTGTAGGTATTTTAAAAGGATCAATTTCAGCAGGTGGTGGTTCATCTACTACCTTAGCAGTGGTAGTAGCATTCCAAAATAAGAAACTAAGTGAATTATCCATATTGAAAATAAAGTAACAAACATAAATAAACAATAATCACAGTAGAAGTTTCCTTTACCAGTTCCACTCTTCTATAGCGCTTCACTCCCCGGCAACGGTGCCAGAAAATAGTCTTGATGACCCACATGTATAGGGGGTGTATCATGGTAATTTCGATAAATAAGAGTGTCGAACCCAACGAGGAGCATAAGGTGTTGACAAGTGGTTTGGATTAGGAATTCTCTGTAAATACTTAGCAAACGGATTTTTAGTTTTTTTTTGATAATGCAGATAAATAAAGTGAGAGTAAATAAAAGACAATAATAATAATTGTAGCAAGTGCCCCAATCCTTTCTTTAGCAAAGGACAAGCCGGTTGTATTACTTAAGATGGCCAAACGTTCTCGAGGACACATGGGAATATTGTCAAGTGCTTTCGCTTCAAATAGTTGATTAATATTCTCTGGTTGGATAAGCGTTGTATGGGTGAACCTATGTAATGTACTGACCTTACTAGGACTAATACATACTTGTGATTATACCCCTTGCAAGCATCCGCAACTACAAGAAAGTAATTAAGATAAAAACCTAACCACAACCTTAAACTCTGAGATCCTGCACTCCTTTATGCAAAGGTTTCCTAATGGGGGTTTAGGTTTCTGTCACTCTGGCAATCCCACAATTGGTAGCCAAATACACAATGCATTCCCCTAGTCCCATAAAGGCGAAGTATCATGTAGTCGATGTTCACATGACACCACTAGAAGAATAGCACCACAACTTAAATATCAAACCATTAAGTCTTTCTCAACACAATTCCATTACTAATAACATGACTTCTCCCATGTCCTCAAGAACTAAACGAACTACTCACGAGACATCATATGGATCAAGATCAGAGATGAAATAATGATAAGTAACAATCTGAACATGAACAATAACTCAATGGTTCCACTCAATAGCATCAACTATAACAAGTAATCAACATCGGGAAAGTTTTCCCTAAGAACTATGCAAGATTCAACCAATTGTTACAGCGGTACAGAGTGGTGGTGATGGTGCTGGTGGAGATGATAATGATGATGATCCCGATGAAGTCTAGCTTGATGACGGTGTTGATGGCGACGATCTCCCCTCTCCAGGAAGGAATTTCCTTAGCAAATTTCTGCCTACTGAAGAGCTCTTTCTCTCTCTCTAGTTTCTGCCTCGCAGAGGCGGCGAAATCTTTTTGTGGTTGCTCCCCGAACTTTAGGTTTCCGAGGGGAATATATACACGGAAGGGCGATGCCGGAGGTGGGCCAGGATGGCCACACCACCTGGTGGCGCGGCTTAGGGAGGGTCGTGCTAGGGGTGGTGTGGGACCCGTGTGCCCCATCTTCACTTCCCCTTCTAGCATTCTTTATCTTCTGGAAAAATAGGAATTTCCGTATATTTTCTGGGATTTTCTGATCTTCGCGAATATTGCATCTAGACAACGCTTTTTCCATCAGAATCTTGACTCCGGTGGTTCATCCTCCAAAAGTCATCAATCATGCAAAAATAGATGAAATAACATAAGTATCATCTCTTAATATGAAATATATCAATGAATAACAGTAAATTATGATATAAAACAGTGATGCAAAATGGACGTATCAACTCCCCCAAGTTTAGACATCGCTTGTCCCCAAGCGAAAACTTAGCTCAATAAACATGACCACAGGTTTATGGAATGAAGTGTCGATAAAGAGAATACAGACAAGAAGCATCACATTCATCAATACACAAATCATAATAGAAAACAACTCACTATTATATAACTTAACTTGCAATGAGTAAGGGAAACACAATAAATATACACAAAGTAAATCATAATTGGTAATGGGAAACTTTATTCTTGGTCAGAGAACGGTTAACAAATTGCAGGAGTCAAACATAATGGGGTTTTCAATGATAGGTTTCAAAGTAATATTCACTCAGATAAGAGCAGTATGCAAAACAAGGAACATAAGAAACATGATTGAATAAATCATCATATGGATGATTGAATCACAACAACTCAGATTGGAGTCCCGCATCACCTTCGAAAGATTAGACCACCCGTGTCAAGTAGCATGCCCAGGTCACGCAACCCTAGTGTTTGAGGCTCAGATTAGCAGGTATGAGATGAGCATGGTCTTCATGGAAGGAGGCAGCAGCATCAACCTCATCTTCGCTAGCACCTTGCGTGCCATGCGAATCCTCCTCTCCAGCATGGAGACATCGGACACCACCTTCCATGGCATTGTACCAGGCAAGGGGATTTACCCCCTGGGAAAAATTCACCTCGAAGTCATCTTCGGCACGCCCAGCAACTTCAGACGCGAGCACCTTGAGTTCGAGGTAGTCGACTGGCTGTCCTAGCACCATGCCATACTCGACCGTATGGCATTCACAAGATTCCTGGCAGTATCGCACTACGCATACCTCATGCTGAAGATGCCAGGACCAAACGGTGTCATCATCATCCAAGGAAGCTTCACACTATCCGATAACAATGACAGGGAGTTCAATAGAATCTCCCAAACTTTTGGCATGCAAGAAGAGCTGGCTTGGGTCAAGGAGTCGACGGACAATAGTCTTCCTCCTTTGATCTGGCAGAACGTACCTAATTAGTCCTTCGACTCTACGGTCAACACCAAGGAGGTCCAGGTCCACCCGACAGACCCCTCCAAGACGGCCCTCATCACCAACAACCCGAGTCCCGCATAGGAATTCATGCTCATCAAATTCCACCGTGATCGCTAGGAAATCTTCACCTGGTGTCCTGCGGACATGCTAGGAGTTCCCAAGGAATTCGCCAAGCACACACTCAATGTATACCCAGATGCACGACCAATCAAGCAGTTGTTGCAGCGGCAGTCAGAAGAAAAAGGCAAAGCTATAGGCGTGGAAGTAAACATTATCCTCGACGCCGATTTCATCCGCGAGATCAAGGAAAGCACATGGGTAGCTAACCCTGTACTGGGGCCCAAAAAGGACATAGATATACTGCGTATGTGTGTGGACTTCATAGCCCTGAACAAGCATTGCCCAAAGGACCATTTCCCATTTCTACGGATCGATCAAATCATCGACTGCACTGTGGGGTGCGAACGCCTCTGCTTCCTTATCGCATACTAAGGCTATAACCAGATCCGGATGAAGGTGGAGTACCAGGAAAATATGGCCTTCATCACACCATTTGGCATCTACTACTACAACACAATTCCCTTCGGGCTGAAGAACGCGGGATCCACCTATCAAAGGTGCATGCAGGCCTGCCTGAAAAACAAAATAGGTCGCAATGTTCAAGTCTATGTCGATGATATAGTGGTCAAGACAAAAGAAAGCGCAACACTCATCGATGATCTCCACGAGACCTTCGACAACCTCGACCTCTACAGAATCAAGCTGAACCCAGAAAAGTGCCCCTTCGGCATCCCATCCGGGCAACTACTCGGGTACTTCATCTATGCAAGAGGAATCGAGGCGAACCCGTAGAAAATCAAAGCTATACTATCCATGGAGAAGTCGAAGAATCTCAAAGGGCTCCACCAGCTCGCTGGGAGAATTGTGGCTCTCAGTAGGTTCATTAGTAGGATGGGTGAAAAGATCGTCCCCTTCTACCAACTCCTCCGCAAGACGGACAAGTTCGAGTGTATCGATGAAGAACAAGAAGCCTTCGATGACCTCAAGTGCCTACTATCAACCTCGCTGGTCCTGGTCACTCCACAGGAGAAGGAACCCATGTTGTTGTACAGATCCGCCTCACACCAGGTGGTCAGCACCGCGCTTGTCATCGAAAGGGCTGAGGAAGGAAAGAAGCACGTGGTACAATGGCCCATGTACCACCTCAGCGAGGCACGCCCACCAAGCAACGGTACCCGCATTACCAGAAGCCAGCATACGACGTGTTCATGACAGCACATCAACTGCACCACTACTTCATGGAGCACCCAATAGTGGTGGTCAATGAAGCCTCGCTATATCACGTCATCAACAACCCCGATAGAATGGGGCGACGCCCTCTGGGGTATCGAATTGTATCCACGGGACATCACCAACGAGCATTGCACAATGATAAAGTCGCAGGTGCTCCCGAATTTCTTGGTTCACTGGATGGAGCTCCAGCTGCCTAACACCCTAGACATGTCGAGTGTCTGGAATATGCACTTCGATGGATTCAAGCACCGAGAAGGAGCAGGCGCCGGTGTCATCCTGACATCCCCACAACATGACAAGATGCGGTACATACTGCGGATGAAGTTCCGAGCATCAAACAATTAAGCAGAATAGGAGGCCCTCATCCATGGGATGTGGATGGCAAAAGCCCGTGACACCACTCGACTGATGATATACGGAAACTATTACCTCGTTCATACGTCGTAAACATATCTATAATTTTAGATGTTCCATGCTTGTTTAGTATCTACTTTCTTATGTTTTGTTCACACTTTGAGGTATTTTTATACATTTTCTGGAACTAACCTATTAACAAGATGCCATAGTGCCAGTAGCCTGTTTTCTGCTGTTTTTGGTTTTAGAAAATCTAGTAAAGAAATATTCTCAGAATTGGACGGGACAAAAGCCAAAGTCAATATTTTACCCGAAGCAATACGGAGACCAAAGGGGAGACAAAGTGGCACACCAGGGCGGCCACACCTGGTGGCCACGCGGCCAGGGGCGCGCCACCAGGGGTGTGGGCCCCCTGTTGCTCCACCAACCTTGCCCCTTTGCCTATAAAAGCCTATCGGGACGAAAACCCTAAGTACCCGATCATAAATCCACGAAAGAGTTTGAAGCCGCCGCCATCTCCATTCCTAGATTGGGAGGGATCCGAAGCTCTTCCCGGCACCCTGCCGGAGGGGAGAGATCACCCTGGAGGCCTTCTTCATCACCATGCAAGCCTCCAGAGTGATGCGTGAGTATTCACCCTTGGACTATGGGTCCATGTAGTAGCTAGATGGTTGGTTATCCTCCTTTATGCTATCATGTTTAGATCTTGTGAGCTCCATTCATGATCAAGATCATCTATTTGTAATCTTACATGTTGTGTTCGCGGGGATCCGATCGCTATTGAGATACTATTTCAGATTGATTATTGATTCTATCATGTCTATGTTATTTGTGATCTTGCATGCTCTCTGTTGTTAGTAGCTATCTTGGCCAAGTAGATGCTTGCAACTCCAAGAGGGAGTATTTATGCTCGATAGTGGGTTCATGCCTCTAGTAATCTAGGGAAGTGACAGGAATCTCTAAGGTTGTAGATGTGCTGTTGCTACTAGGGAGAAAACAACAAACCTTTGTCCATGGGGCGATCATATTGTTTACTTTACACACTTTGCTTAATGCAATTATCTGTTGCTTGCAACTTAATACTGGAAGGGGTTCGAATGATAACCTGAAGATGGATTATTAGTCATAGATGCAGTTGGATTACAGTCTATGTATAATGTTGTAATGCCCAATCAAATCTCATAGGAATCAAGATGTCTAGTATATGCATTGTTATGCTTTCTCAAATCTGTCAATTGCCCCGCTGTAATTTGTTCACCTAGCATGTTATCTATCTTAAGGAGAAACACCTATAGTGAACTATGGACCCCAGTCCATTCCTTTACCATTGATATACCATCTCTGTTTACTGTTTACTGTTTACTTTCTGCAAGCAATTACTATCTTCCATACTATACGTTTAATCCTTTGTTTTCAGCAAAACCAGTGAGATTGACAACCTCACTGTAAGTTGGGGCAAAGTTCTGTGGTTGTGTTGTGCAGGATTCCAAGTTGCTAGCAACACCTTGGAGTTGTTTCCTTGCTCCTACCGGTTCGATAATCTTGGTTTCATAACTGAGGGAAAACTTGCTGATGTGCTCATCATACCTTTCTCTTGGGGTTCCCAACGAGCTCGATATATTTTGAGCCATCAAGCCTTTTTTCTGGAGCCGTTGCCAGGGAGTTAAGGACAGCTTCACAAGGGGAGTCCCTCACAACCAATCTCTTTACTTTGTTTTTTGTTTTGCTTAGTTTATTTTTTCTTAGTTTGCTTGTTTCATTTTATCAAAAACACAAAAAATTAGTTGTACTGGTTTGCTTCCCTTTATCAAAAATACAAAAAAAATTAGTTCCTACTATAATTGTTATTTTTGTTGGTCTATTATTGTCTTGCTTTATCATGCTTTCTATCAATGGTTGGTTTCTTTGAAACTAGATCTTATTGGCAAGGTGGGTTCATGGAAGAACAAAAATATTATGAGGAACACCCCTTGTCACAAAAAGGGAAACACTTATGGGAACAAATTAATAAATTGGATACCATTGCTAGAAACGTGTGCTCTACTTATAATGTTACTTATTGCTTTGATAAATCTTGTTGCTGTAGGAGGTATAAACACCTCCCTTTCAATGTGAGTATAATGATAATGTTGCCATATCTTCTTATGTTAAGGGAAATTATGACTTTTATGTTGTGGAACAAATTGAATAATTTATTGCTTGGAAGGGTGCATTCGAACTTGCTTATTTGCTTGAAAATACTGATGATGCACCTTATAAATATGAGGTTTATGATATACTTAAATTTTGCTTTGATAATTACAAGGAAGAAAATGGCTATATTCTTAAATATCTTAATAGATGCTCTCCACCAACAAAAGAGACTAATGCCTTGCAGGAGCCTATGGAAGACGAAATTGCTAAAACTGGAAGCTCGTTGGATGAAAAACAGGAGGAAAGTGATGATCAAGAGGAGGAAGAATGGAGCAGCTACCCATGTCTACCTCCTAATAAGAGTAACTCTTTAACTAATACCTTATTTGATCGCCCTCCATGCTTACCAAAGGAGGATGAGTGTGATATTTATATTGTTGAGTTTGTTCATGATGCTACTGAAAATCATTATGAGAGAGGAAAATATGGTTGTTGGAATTCTCATGTTACTAAAACAGCTCTGTTTATATTGAAAGTTCCAAAGTTGCTCTTGTTTTATCTACCCATTCTTGTTACTATGTGCTTCTTTGATTCATTTTCTTATAAGATTCCTATGCATAGGAAGTGGGTTAGACTTAAATATGTATCATATTTGCTCCTTGATGCTCTCTTTTGCTTCAATTCATATTTCTTATTTGAGCATCTTCTCAAATTACTGAGCCTACCTCAAAGGCGTTAAAGAAAAGCACTATTGGGAGATAACCCAAATTATTTTTACTTTCAGTAAGGTTTTATTTTGTTGAGTCTTCAAAGTTATTGCCTCAGTAACAACCTATCCATATCTTTTTGTGTGGTTTTTGTGCCAAGAATAACCTCTAATGAGAGAGAAGTAAGACTTGCGAAAGTTGATGTCCTGAAATAGATTTTTGTGCTTCACTATAAAAAATCGTGAAAAATCCCTGTACGTCGGATTGATCTGTAATTTTCTGTTCTTATGCCCCAGGTTTTAATCTAACTTTCGTTAGTTTATCACTTCTCGATTAGAGGAACAGAAGCTCTTCTCAAAAATCGGTTTTTACCTGCTGGTCTATTTTGACAGATTTCTGCCATTATTTGCATTTGCCTCTTAATCTCGTTCTCTTTGAATTCTCTTTGATCACTTGAGCTTTTAGAAGGAATTGCTACAGTAGCTTGTGTTTTAATGGAAGTTTTACTTGTGTTGAAACTAGACCCAAAGACTTATTATCTTGAATACACTAATGTTGCTAATGAAGATTGTGTGAAGTTTTGTATGAAGGAAATTTTAAAGTGTAGGGAAGAATAATGTGATGAGATGAAGTATGGAAAAAAGCTCAAGCTTGGGCATGCCGCCCGTGTCACTCCAAGAAATATTCAAGAAGTACAAGCGTCAAAGCTTGGGGATGCCCAAGGCATCCCCTTCTTCATCAATAAAAATCTCAGGTTTTCTTCCAAACACTTCATTTTTATTGTTTCATGCGCAATTGTGTTGTTCTTGGAGTGTATTTGTTTTTGTTTTTAGTTTTCTTTTGTTTGGTTGTCTTAAATAAATTGTTTGGACCCCCGCATTCATATGTGGTTTCAAATAAGTTGATTGGTGTTGAAAAAGAGTAGGAAGTTTCATGCTTATAAGTGGTACATAAGGAGCTTGTTTAGACTGTGGCCTAGACTCTATCATGTCATGTTTGATATTTCTACGACTTTATGCTTAGTGATTATTGTTGTAGCAGGACTTGTTCCAAACAATTGAGATTGCTTAATGTGCCTTGAAAGAATCATGCACTGTTTTAGCATACAAAAGCATAATATTGTGGTATTCTCCTTTGATGCTTTATTTGGGTTGACTTGGCACATGATTACACCATGTTGAGACTATGAACCTGTCACCTTATCCTTTATGATCACTTAGTTTATGACTTGTAATATCACTTTATGCTTTAATTAATAATGTTTTGTTGCTTTGCATGATTATGGCCATTATTTCTCTCTTAGTTGGTCGCTCCCAGTCTTTTGCTAGCCTCCACTTGTACCAAGTATGAGTTCTACTCATGCATCCAACCTCCAGTAAAACCAAGTTATTCAAAGAGTCCACTATAAATTCCTATACATGGTGTGTTACACCATTCCAAGTATATTTATGCTTTTATCTACCTTCCAAATTAAACTTGTTATGTGAAAATTAGTGATTAAAGCTCTGGCAAACTTGATGGCACACTTTACTCCTTACACTTAATAAACTTGAACCACTCTCTCCATCTATGTAGCTTATATGCTTGCACTTTATAAGTTGTGAATTAGCAGAACCATGTTGTCATGGGGAACACTTTGAACATTGCACTTATTATTCAGTTGATATCATGTTCTTTTGCTTATGGATCCCGGCGGTGTGAAATAAAAGGGGAGCTTGTAAGCTCATGGAGTTTGTATGTGTGTTACAGAACGCCTAGGCGACTAGCCTAAGCCATGCCTAATCATGGTGGAAACTTGCAGCATAACCATAGTGAGCATTCTATAAAGTATCTTCAATAAAAACCTATGCAAATAGAAAATAAAAAGATAGATGAGATCCTCATTGTCTGTTGCCTTGTCATTTTGATATGGGATAGCTCTTGTATCATGGGGCAAGGGGTACCCCGTTGGCGGTTCTCTATGATACACATGTACTTACAATGACAAGAACTTACTTGTGACTGAAGTTGAGTAGCAGGAGGTTCGGTACTCGTAAGCACAGGGCATGAGATTTTCAACTTATAACTTGTCAAGCATATCTTCATATTTGTGTCACTTTAACCTTAATCACTTTAAGATGCTTATGATAGGGGCAATGAGAGCTGAAAGCTAATAAGTACCATAATTTTTGGAAGCTCTTTATGAAACTTGAATCTCTGCTTCCCTTTATGAAGGGCCTTTCTTTTTATTTTTATGTTGAGTCTCCATCTTCTATCTTTGTGCATCAATTGAGAGAGCATAGTGGTCACTCTTAGTTTAATGTGCATTGTCCCAAAACTTGTTGATTGATTCGTAACTTTGATATTGCTTGCTCTTAAATTATTTGTATCTAGTCACCCTTATGAACTTTGAAGGTGTCCTATGCATTTATGTTTTGCTATACCATGAGGGACAAGCTGAATACCACTTTTATTTTGTTTTCTATATGTGAAACAAACAAATGTCTTTCAATGCATTGTTATTCATGATCTTTTTCTTGTACCTTTTCATGTTACAGCATAGTTGCTATGTCTTATTGTTAGAACTCTATCTTTCATGCTTATGTTTAGAGTACTTTGGTCCCAGCTATCAATGTTTTATGAATACCTTGATCAAGATTGTGATGGTACATGTCACCTAAAAAATTATTATTTTTATCACTTACCTACTCGAGGACGAGTAGGAGTTAAGCTTGGGGATGCTTGATACGTCGTAAACGTATCTATAATTTTTGATGTTCCATGCTTGTTTAGTATCTACTTTCTTATGTTTTGTTCACACTTTGAGGTATTTTTATAAATTTTATGGAACTAACCTATTAACAAGATGCCACAGTGCTAGTTGCCTGTTTTCTGCTGTTTTTTGTTTCAGAAAAGCTAGTAAAGAAATATTCTCGGAATTGGATGGGATAAAAGCCAGAGTCAATATTTTACCCGAAGCAATACGGAGACCGAAGGGGAGACGAAGTAGCGCACCAGGCGGCCACACCTAGTGGCGGCGCGGCCTGGGGGCGCGCCACCAGGGGTGTGGGCCCCCTGGTGCTCCAACGACCTTGCCCCTTTGCCTATAAAAGCCTCCCGTGATGAAAACCCTAAGTACCCGATCAGAAATCCACGAAAGAGTCTGAAGCCGCCGCCATCTCCATCCCTAGCTAGGGGGGATCCGAAGCTCTTCCCGACACCCTGCCAGAGGGGAGAGATCACCCCGGAGGCCTTCTTCATCACCATGCAAGCCTCCAAAGTGATGTGAGAGTAGTTCGCCCTTGGACTATGGGTCCATGTAGTAGCTAGATGGTTGGTTCTCCTCCTTTGTGCTACCATGTTTAGATCTTGTGAGCTCCGTTCATGATCAATATCATCTATTTGTAATCTTACATGTTGTGTTCGCGGGGATCCGATGGATATTGAGATACTATTTTAGATTGATTATTTATTCTATCATGTCTATGTTATTTGTGATCTTGCATGCTATCCGTTGTTAGTAGCTATCTTGGCCAAGTAGATGCTTGCAACTCCAAGAGGGAGTATTTATGCTCGATTGTGGGTTCATGCCTCTAGTAATCTGGGGAAGTGATAGGAATCTCTAAGGTTGTAGATGTGTTGTTGCTACTAGGGATAAAACAACAATCCTTTGTCCATGAGGCGATCGTATTGTGTACTTTACACTCTTTTCTTAATGCAATTATCTGTTGCTTGCAACTTAATACTGGAAGGGGTTCACATGATAACCTGAAGGTGGATTATTAGTCATAGATGCAGTTGGATTATGGTCTATGTATAATGTTGTAATGCCTAGTCAATTCTCATAGGAATCAAGATGTCTAGTATATGCATTGTTATGCTTTCTCAAATCTGTCAATTGCCCCGCTGTAATTTGTTCACCCAGCATGTTATCTATCTTAAGGAGAAACACCTCTAGTGAACTATGGACCCCAGTTCATTCCTTGACCATTGATATACCATCTACTTTTTACCGTTTACTGTTTACTTTCTGCACGCAATTACTACCTTCCACACTATACGTTTAACCCTTTGTTTTCAGAAAAACCAGTGAGATTGACAACCTCACTGTAAGTTGGGGCAAAGTTCTGTGGTTGTGTTGTGCAGGATTCTAAGTTGCTAGCAACACCTTGGAGTTGTTTCCTTGCTCCTACTAGTTCGATAACCTTGGTTTCATAACTGAGGGAAAACTTGCTACTGTGCTCATCATACCTTCCTCTTGGGGTTCCCAATGAGCTCGATATATTTTGATCCATCACTCGTCATCCAACAAAAAAATGAAAAAATGTGATGCCATCAGCGACAGCATGGTCGCCTACCGCGACCTCTACAACTCACTCCAGGGAGACTTCAACTACTGTGAACTGTGGCACATCGGTCATTAAAGCAACGAAGAGGCCGGCCAATTGGCCAACATCATCTCCACGCCTATGCCCTATTACCACCAGGAGTATTCCTAGATAAAGTATGTGAGTGTTCTATCAAGGTTAAGCCATCAACAGGGCCACCAGAACCTGCACCGTACTAGCCGGCTGCACCACCTGACAAGGTAGAAGCACCAGCTAAAGTGGAACCGGATCCTCCACCCGAAAGATCCATGGACGCCAAGCTCATCGAGCCCTCCTGGACTCAGCCATAAATCACATATCTGCTTAGTCAAAAGCTTCCTGATGACTCGACTGATGCACGTCACATCGCCCATCGCTCAAAGGCCTTCACCATCATCAACGTCGAGCTCTATAAGTACAACATCACCGGAGTTCTGCAATGGTGTGTCACCAGTGGTGACGGAAGAAGCATCCTCCTCGACATCCACGAAGGCACCTGTGGACATCATGCTGACAGTCGGGCACTTGTTACTAAAGCCCGGTGAGCTGGTTTCTACTAGCCAACTGCAATACGTGACGCCAAGGACATCGTCACCAAGTGTAACGCCTGCCAAAGGTTCGCGGACAAGCCACACTCGCCAGGCTTTGAGATGCGACCCATATCACTAGCCTTGGCTTTTGCGCAGTGGGGACTCGACATGGTCAAAAAACTGCAGAAATATTTGCCTGGAGGGTATGTCTACCTCCTCTTCGTAGTCGACAAGTTCACAAATTCGATTGAAGCTATGCCCGTCACCAACCAAACTGGCACCACTGCCGTCAAGTTCTTCGAGTCCATCGTCTACAGGTTCGGGGTTCCACATAGCATCATCACCGACAATAGAACAAACTTCAGCTTGAAGGAGTTCTAGGACTTCTGCGACAAGATGGGCATCGACATCATCTACGCCTCAGTAGTGCACCCCCAAACCAACCATCAAGTCAAAAAGGCCAATGGCCTCGTCTACAACAGCATCAAAAAGTGACTCCTTCGACCTCTCGAGCGAGCTGCCGAAGCATGGGCTGATGAGCTCCCCTCGGTGTTATGGAGCCTGCACACAACTCCGAACCACGCTACTAGATACACACCTTTCTTCATGGTGCATGCTGTTGAGGCGGTGTTACCCGCCGAAGTACGCTACAAGGCCCCACGGGTGATCGCTTACAGCGAAGCTGAATCCACAACAGCACTTGAACATGACGTCGACCTACTGGATGAGGCACGTGACATTGATGATGCACGATCGATGGTGTATCAGCAGAGCCTCGCAAGATACCACAGCCAATAGCTGCACCCAAGATCCTTCATCAAAGGAGACCTCGTCCTACGATTCAAGAATAAAGGTCACTCAAAACTCGAGTCCCCTTAGGAAGGTCCCTACATAGTCAACGAGGTGATTCCAGGTGGCTCCTATCGCCTCAAGGACATAGATTCTGGAGTCGAATACTCCAAACCTTGGAATGTCGCGCAGCTACGACGTTTCTACCACTAGACATTTTTACTTTTCAATAAGACTATTCAACTAGGCTACTCAGCCGAAACATGTACTTGTTACCCTTCGATAAATAAAGCTAAGTTCCTCAACTATGAGTTTTTTTCATTTTTATTCTTTCATACACAATGCACTCAGGGTTGCGCATCCTTGAAGACTACGTTGAACAAACCATCTACTGCCTCAGCCTGAGTAGATGACCTAACCCGTAATCGAATCCTTGAAATCTCCAGCCGAGTTGCAATGCAACTGACATGTTGGCAAGGTACTGAGGTTTGCTGGTGTGTCAGGCTAATGAAAAGGCGTGACAACAATGCACTCGCATCAATACATACAAACAGACAACAAAGTCACACGAGCCACAAAGCCCTCTCAAATTACATAAATTTTACATTATCTACATGTCTTACGCAGGACAAGTGTTACTGTTGCTGTTGGAGCAGGACGTTTGTGTGCTTGTCGAGCAATTGAATGATATCCTCCACAGGCTAGGCAACCATCTGGTAATACAGCCGCATATTCCACGCCATGCCATCCGGAGGCACCGGTGGTCCTTCAGCGATGGCCTCCAGGTCCACATCTGGACGCTTCATATGAACCAAAGCAAGGGCAGCCTTGACACCCGCAACAAGTTGCTGGCGCACGCACTCGCGTACAACACCCACATTTTGAAACCTCCACAGCAATGCCAGTAGGCTAGAGGGAGCTTTGTCCAGAGGAAACATCTCTCTGAAAATGGAATTGAAGGAGGATTGGGCCTTCTTCAAGTAGTGCAGCACCTGAGCAACGTGATCTTGCAACATCACCAACACAGTCGCTCGAACCTGATCAGTTCAGAAGAATCAACCAGCCTCTAGTTCCGCTTGAGTGAGGCAATTCGGCCAGATACTGACGCACTCTTTCTCCTCTTGTGGAATGAGATTGACAACTACACTAATAAAGTAATGAGAATCGAACTAAAGACACCAAGCAAGAACCCCGAAGGACAAAATTAGCCAAGGATACTTACACTGCAACTGCTCACTGATCCAGGCTACCTCGCCAAGTAGATACTTCTCCCGTTCGAGTGCATTCTCTGCCTTCGACTTCCACACATTGGTGTGGCCTCGAATGATAGCAATAGTCTCCTCCATGCCCTTTACACGGCTGTGCAACACAGGGAGTTGATACAATTTGCTAGCCCTTGATCTCGGGTGAAGCACGGGAATCATAGAATATGGAGCATCTAACACATCACCTGAAGAACCCTATAGGAGCGAAAAGCTGGCAGATGAGAACATCATTCGACATGCGACAAAGTGACGTACTTCACACAAAGAAGCACCATCATTGATATCAACATACAATCCAAAATATAAAATGTTTAGCAAAAGACACACAAGTACTCGCAAGCCATCATCTATCAGGCTATCAACAGAACTACAAAGTCTTAAGCTTTATACAAAAAGCGACAGCAAGAAATAGCACAGCATCATCTATGCGGTGGCATCCGAGGGCTTCGCGACGTCTGTGGCAGCCTCCGACACGGCGGCTTTTGCCACGACCAACCATTTCTGTTCCACGGAGTACTTCGCGAGCAGATCAATGACCCGTGGGCCATATTTTTCGTAGCGATTTGCAAAGGGAGCAAAAGCTACCTCTTTACCTTCCACCATCATCAACATCTTGGAGGTGATCCTATTGAAGTCCAAGTTGGTGCCATAGGCTTGTGCCAGCGCCAGCTCGAGAGAAGCACCTGCCACCTTCTACGTCTTCTTGTACTCCTAGGGCGCGTCTCCGGTTAAGGCATTCGCAAGGCCATCGACGTCTTTGATTGGCATAGCCTTCGGGAACATCTCCTGATGGAAACGTCCAAGGGTGGTCTTGGCCATGAGAACGACGTCCCTAGCATATATGATGCGGTCTTCGACCGCAGCCAGGACGCCAGCCAGCAAATCATCATGATCAAGCACCTGACGATCGAAGCCAACACTAGCAGTCCGTAGATGCACAGCTATCGGTCACTATTCTAATACAAGACAAAATTGGAGCACGCATACCAATAGAATAGTTAGCAAGACTTACCACATAGGGCATGGGCGGTCGCCATGGGTGGCTCTTCTCACGCTCCGCTGCAGCCGCCACCTGGTCCTCCTTGCACTGCTTTGACTCGGTCTGAAAGCGCTTGAGGGCTTCCATCGTGTTTTTCTCTTTTGTCTCTGCCGAGACGTTTCTCTTTTTAAGAGATTCCAAGCAACGAAGAACTTAGTTATTTGCCTCTAGGAAAACAAGCACGGTGCAGTTTATTAGCAAGCTCGAGCAATTAACAATTCAAGAGGCAATGTCAGAAGCAACTTACCTTGGAGCTGCTTGAAGTCAGAGTCCAACCACACGTACCGCTGACCCATTTGTACCATGTTCCGAAGAAATGGCTGCACGAAATCATCTACGATCAGAATAGCAGACTCGAGGGCTGCAGCACGTGAAAGGCACAGGAAACTTACATGGTCACCTGAAGACTCTGCAGGATCCTGCGTGGCTGTTCGAGTGACAATTCTATGAAAGCCCAGTTTGGAGGAGCTCGAAGAACTATCACCGTCATTGGCCATTGCCTTCAGAGAAGGAATGGATAATTCAACACTCATGGCCTTATAGTCCACGGTCTTTTCTTCCGTTTCGTCTTTCGTGGCCCCATCCGACTCTCTATCAACAAGGACAACAAGGATGATCATCGACAAATGAAAGCAACCATGCTTGAATTATATAGAGCAGTCGAAGACACTTATGTGCCGAAGTTATCCAGGTCAAACATCTCTGCATCCTTCTTTAGCTTTTTGGTTGGAGGAGCAGGCGGTGCAGCTCGGATGGATACTGCTGGAATTGGCCCAGTAGCACCTACTTCAGGAGCAGGATCCTTCGACATCTCCAGCATGGAGGCATCCGAATCTTCAATGCGTCCTCTCTTGCGAGTTCCATCATTGCTGGACCTAGGGACTTCCTATGACTGAGTAGTAGGGACATATGAGTCTGACTCATCTAGCTCTATGCCCTCAGGAGCATGCAAGCTCTTAGGCAAAGGACGCATACCTTTAACTTCCTAATCCTTAAACAAAGGCAATGACACCATCAGGTCTTCACTAAATAATCCCAAGATAAAGGAAATATAAGATAGGGCATTACCACTGCCACAAGATTGGTGGCGCTGAACGGCTCAGTCGCCATATCTACAGGGAGAGGCTCCTCAACAGTAAGTTTGGTCAAATACCTAATTTTCTTCTCGAGCACCATGGACAACAGATCTTCGGAAGAGATACGGGTTGGATCTGACCTGCTGGCCCATAGGAACATTGGATAGCCTCTGACCTGCAGAGGCTGCATTCGACGTCCCAAGAAGGTTCGAATGATATCAACACCAATGACCTCCTTGCCACATACAAGATGTATATCTTGCAATCGCTGGTACAAGGCCTCGACTCCCTCCATTTTACCCGGTATGACTATGTTCTTCCAGGACCGTTTTTTCTTCGTCCCAGCACTCAAGAAAAACAGAGCTAGGCCGTACTTATGGTCCACCACTTCATGATTGTGGATGTAGAACCGTTTGTCCCTCCATCCTTTGGCATAATCGACAAACTTGAAGATGAAGTACTGAACGCTTGGGCTAACAGATATTCCGTGCCCGCAAACATCATACACCACATAACCAAATCCCGACTGCCTCTTTAATCCATACAGCTTCTTGAAGATGCCAAAGTGTGGCTCAATCCCGAGCCAGCACTCATCAAGGGTGATGAAATAGGCGATGTGAGAATCGAGTTGGGAATCAGCTAGTGTAGCTGAATCCTGTAGAGAAAAAGCAATCCACGCACGAAATCATGGAGGGGAAGAGAAAGTCTGCGAAAAACAAAGGTAATGAACATCAGCCGAAATCCGGCAGGAGGATCAGGGATTACCTCAGCATCTGGAATCTTGCAATCGGCCTCGTCTGCCGGAATAAGGCCGGCTTGGCAGAGGGGCCGTAGGTCGTAGGCCCTCACCGAGGAGCACCGCCACGCGCCATTGGTGATGCGACTCCCAGCACCCTTCTTCTTGTGCGGCGGCGGCGCTCGATCCAGCACCGGTGGCCTTCTTTCTTTTCCCCTTCTTCATCCTCCACTGAGACCAGAAGAACACACTTGGAAATACTTGAAGTATGTCCAGCGCAAGGAACTAGCCCAAGAACAATGGCATGATGTATAGAGAAGCAAAGGCAAGGGCGCAAGGAAGAAGACGATGAAGAAACAAAATTGTTACTGCCATAACCTTCTACTTAAAAAAGAGGATATGCAATCCAATGGTTAAAGCTCCACCCTCTGACGCGTGGTGAGAATCGTTATGAACGTGTGGTGGCACACAAAATGAATCATCGTTGCACGATCCCCACTACACGTGGAAATCAAGGAGACGTGGTTAATACCCCAATTTGCATAGTTCTTAGTCAAATCTTGGTCAGCTTTTGGGGCCCACAGTGACAGGTCCCATCACACTATTCACACTTACGGTTGAGCTCACCGTTCTTCATCAATGATGTCATCACCACAAATGAAAAAACGACTCTCTCTTCAGCTGCAGGCAAATACTCAGTTTTTGTTCGAGTCTGCGACTCGATCAAATACTCGGGGGCTACTCCTAACAGGAGCACTGGTCGCGCACCCGATGTACTTCTGGGTCTAGTGTTTAGTCTCAAAATATTATGCTTCGACTCCTCTTTCGAACAATTCGATTGCGGACTCGGGAGCTACTCCCATAGGGAGTGTTTGCCGCGCATTCGGCAAAGTACAATAGCTAGCTGCATTCACAGGGATACACGACTATAAAGTCCATGTACGAGTATGCAACACGAACAAGCACTCGGGCACTACTACCATAGGGAGCGCTGGTCACGCACCCTATGAAAACAAGGAAACATGAAGATATTCATTCACACGAACTCTGCGTCGATAGCGTCCGCATCACGGGCTCAAAGCATCTGCAATCAAAACCCTTGGCGACTCCGCTTGACTATGACATCAAGCTCAGAGACAATGTCTCCTGGGACACCCGAATCACCTCCGAGGTGGCAAACATCTGGATGCTACATCTACGATGTAAAGATAAGACCCCAGATATCATCTTCTAGCCTGGCACCCCCATCCATTGCGTTCTACCAGTTAAATACCGTACCAATAGGTATGATGAAAACTTCCGACGGACATGTTGGGTACATAATCATTATCATTGGAATTCGACTCAGTAAGGCCTCCGTGGCATGAGTCGAATTATGCTAGCAATTTCCAAATTCAAGTCTGGAGACTCGAGTTTGAGTAGATGACGTCGTCTTTTCCCAAGAGCAATTAACTGCTCCCGATCAGTTGGATGAGCCAGACACATACATCAGCAATCCCTATGACCCTAACAATGTGACCCGATAAATCTTTCGGATGAAGAGCACCTACTTCGGGCAATCAAAGGCTTCATAGTCTCCACTCGAATCTACAATTTAAATGGACACTCAGGGGCTACTAACATGGGTATGCCCTATGGGTGCCTAAGATTGTCCTACCTAGTTTAGCCCAGTAGAGGCCCACAAGATGAACTATGTCTAGTAATGAAGCCCATGAAGGCTCAGGTGGCCCAGGCCCATGGAGGACGCGACTCCTTGGAGGATACGGCAAAGTCTAGATAGAAAGTTTAAAAGAAACTAACATGGGTATAATTACTCGGGTTCTTATGAATTATTACCCTAGCTGCATAAAGGCTCACGACCCATGAAGATTCAAGATGATGACCCAAGAAGGCATCCGATGAAAGCTTAAAGTTATATTTGGAAAGGAACTATGAACCAACATTGTGTTGGAGTTGTACTCATACCTATGTAACCTATTTGTATACGACTTTGAGACCCGGCTTATTATATATAGGATGGGATAAGACTATGAGGGTGACATGGGTATGATTACTCGGATGCTTATGATTCGCTACCCTATATTGGGTAAAAGGCTTACGTTCCATGAAGGTTTCAGATGACAGCCCAAGGAAGCAACCGACAAAGGCTTGGACTGTATTAGGAAAGAGACTATGAACCAACATCGTGTTGGTATTGTAAATACGCGTGTATGAAACCTATCCACATACAACTTTGAGACCCGGCCTATTATATATAGGATGGGAGAAGCCCAAGCAAGGGTACCAAAATCTAGAAGACAACTTGTAATAGTGTGATTTCCCCAATATTCAGGCGACTTTGACTTCATTGTTTTCCTGACATCCAACGAAATCCCTAGCGTTCTCTTTTCCACGAAACCCTAAGTCCATCATCATGGGCATTGCCGAGGTTACCCCTCGTCAATTGGCGCCGTCTGTGGGAAACTTGAACGCTAGAACCATGGATTCGGCAGAAATCTCTTCTCCAAGCAGGAACCCAACAAAAGCGGTTCCACACCCACCCACCCCTGTGTTGGTACCCGCCGATTTCAACGGTGGATCTAATCTAACCATCATAAGTTTTCACTTCCAAGCAGAAGATCTGCAAGAATCACACCCTTTGGCCCTAATCACGTCAGAACCGTTGGTGGAAAAACCAACGCCTACGGCGGAACCGGCATCATCCATCGGGTCCTCCATGGATGCCATGGAGCAGAGCGGAGCAAGCAAATAAAGCCAGCAAATAGATATGGATCTGGGGGACCTTGATGGTCTTTACGACAATCTCTCCTTTGGATCAGACCCACAACTAACCCCACCATGCGAAGCAAGCCTAGCAAATTCAGAACCCAAAGAAAGCAGCGAAAGAATCGACTTTGGAATTAGGATGGAAGCCAAATCTACCCAGAACAAAAACTGATGGACCTCACCGATTCACCCGACAGTGTCTCCCTCGGTTCATACGACGACATCACTAGCCCATGTATCACTCAACACCAAGTATGCGTGATCATTAGGAACGCGTCGACCCAGCAAGACTCCAACGGTAACCCAATTTTTAATCCCGATGATATTCTTTCAAGCCACAATGCAGGAGATCACGGCAACAAAGGAAGCCAAGGAAACGAGGGAGTGATACGTTGCTAACGTATCCATAATTTTTGATGTTCCATGCTTGGTTTTTATCTACTTTCTTATGTTTTGTCCACACTTTGGAGTACTTTTATACACTTTCTTGGACTAACCTATTAACAAGTGCCACAGTGCCAGTCGCCTGTTTTTGGTTCCAGGAATGTCAGAAAATGAATATTCTCGGAATTGGACGAGACAAAAGCCAAAGTAAGTTTTTCACCTAGGGGGACACGGATCCAGAATACGAGACGGAGAGGGGCCAGGGGCCGGCCACACCACCTGGACGCATGGCCAGGCCTGGCCCGTGCTAGGGGGTGGTATGGCCGCCTAGGGCACCCCCTCGGCCTACCCTTTCGCCTATAAGATGCCTCCAATACAGATACCCTAAGTACCCGATCAAAATTCCACGAAAGAGTCTATAGTCGCCGTCATCTCCATCCCTAGATCGGGAGGGATATGAAGCTCTTCCCGGCACCCTGCCGGAGAGGGGAATTCACCCTGGAGGCCTTCTTCATCACCATGCAATCCTCCGGTGTGATGCGTGAGTAGTTCATCTCTAGACTACGGGTCCATGTAGTAGCTAGATGGCTAGTTCTCTTCCTTTGTGCTATCATGTTTAGATCTTGTGAGCTCCGTTCATGATCAAGATCTGCTATTTGTAATTCCTACATGTTGTGTTTGCGGGGACCCGATGGATATTGAGATGCTATTTCAGATTGATTATTGATTCTATCATGTCTTTGTTATTTGTGATCTTGCATGCTTTCCGTTGTTAGTAGCTATCTTGGACAAGTAGATGCTAGCAACTCCAAGAGTTAGTATTTATGCTCGATAGTGGGTTCATGCATCTAGTAATCTAGGGAAGTGACAGAAATCTCTAAGGTACTAGATGTGTTGTTGCTACTAGGGAGAAACAATAATCCTTTGTTCATAGAACAATCATATTGTTTACTTTACACGCAATGCGTAATGCAATTATCTGTTGCTTGCAACTTAATACTGGAGGGGGGCGGATGATAACCTAAAGGTGGATTATTAGTCATAGATGCAGTTGGATTACGGTCTATGTATAACGTTGTAATGCCCAATCGAATCTCAAAGGAATCAAGATGAGTAGTATATGCATATTGCTTTCTCGGTGTTTGTCAATTGCCCCGCTGTAATTTGTTCACCCAACATGTCATCTATCTTAAGGAGAGCCATCACTAGTGAACTATGGACCCCGGTCCTTTCTTTTATCATCAATCTACAACTGTTTATTGCTTTCTTTTTACTTTCTGAAAACTATTACTTTCTTCCACACAATACATTTAATCCTTTGTTTTTAGCAAAACCGGTGAGATTGACAACCTCACTGTAAGTTGGGGGCAAAGTTCTGTGGTTGTGTTGTGCAGGTTTCCACATTGCTGCTGACACCGGTAGTGTGCCCTGCCAAAGTCCAGCTAGCAACACCTTGGAGGTGTTTCCTGCTCCTACTGGATTGATAACCTTGGTTTCATAACTGAGGGAAAACTTGTTGTTGTGCTCATCATACCTTCCTCTTGGGGTTCCCTAACGATCTCGATATATTTTGGGCTTAGCAACTGATTTTCTGGCGCCGTTGCCGGGGAGTCAAGGACATCTTCACAAGGGGAGTCCCTCATAACCAATCTCTTTACTTTGTTATTTTTGTTTTGCTTAGTTTACTTTTGCTTTTTTTCTTGCTTCTTTATCAAAAACACAAAAAACTAGTCTTACTAGTTTGCTTTCTTTATTAAAAACACAAAAAATGACTAATCTTGAAAACACTAAGTTGTGTGACTTCACTAGCACCAACAACAATGATTTTATGAGCACACCTATTGCTCCACCTATTCCTGAAGCTACTTTCTTTGAAATAAAACCTGCTTTACTCAATCTTGTTATGAGAGAACAATTTTCTGGTATTGGAAATGAAGATGCTACTGCTCATCTAAATAACTTTGTTGAACTTTGTGAGATGCAAAAGCATAGGGATATAGATGGAGATATTATTAAGCTTAAATTGTTTCCATTCTCTTTGAGAGGAAAAGCTAAAGAATGGTTGAATTCCTTAACTAGGAATAGTATTGATTCTTGGACTAAATGCAAAGATGCTTTCATTGGAAAATACTATCCTCCTGCTAAGATTATATCTATGAGAAGTGAAATAATGAAGTTTAAACAATCTGATAATGAACATGTTGCTCAAGCTTGGGAAAGAATGAAATCTTTGGTAAAGAATTTCCCCACTCATGGACTGACTGCTTGGATGATTATCCAAACCTTTTATGCAGGATTGAACTATTCTTCAAGAAATCTATTGGATTCTGCTGCTAGAGGTACCTTTATGACCATTACTTTGGGGGCTGCAACAAAGCTTCTGGATAATATGATGGTTAACTATTCTGAATGGCATACTGAGAGAGATCCACAAGGTAAGAAGGTAAATTCTGTTGAAGAAACCTCCTCCTTGAGTGATAAGATTGATGTTATTATGTCTATGCTTGTTAATGGGAAATCCCATATTGATCCAAATAATGTTCCTTTAGCCTCTTTGGTTGCTCAAGAAGAGCAAGTTGATGTGAACTTTATAAGAAATAACAATTTTAGCAACAATGCCTACAGGAATAATTTTGGTAACAACAATTATATGCCATATCCTCCCAACAATGGTAAGGCTTATGGAAATTCCTACAACAATAATAGGAGTGCTCCTCTGAACTTGAAGTTATGCTTAAAGACTTTATTAGTAAACAAACTTCTTTCAATAAAACTATTGAGGAAAAACTCTCTAATGCTGAAAGAAATATAGCATCTTTGGCTGAAGCTCAATCTTCTTTGAATAAAATGGCTGTTAAACTTGAAACTATTGATAATCCCTTTGCATCCACTAATGCCATACAAGTTAGAATTGATGAAAATGTTAGACTATTAGCTGAATTGCATGCTAAGTGGGAAAGAGAAGATGAAATTGCTAGAAACATTAGTGTTTCTACTATCACTACCACTAGTGTTGAGGCTAGTAATAGCTCTACTACTTTAGATGATAATTATGATTTTGATCTTGATGGTTGAAATATCTCTGAAGTTATTAAGTTCCTACAAAAGCTTGTTAAAAGTCCTAATGCTAGTGCTATGAATATGGCCTTTACAAAACACATTACTGATGCTCTCATAAAAATTAAAGAAGAAAAGATGAAACATAAAGCCTCTATTCCTATAAAACAAGAAGATGGTTGGGAACCCATCATTAATATGAAAGTGAATGATTTTTATTTCAAAGCTTTATGTGATCTTGATAGTAGTGTTTCTATTATGCCTAGAAGGATTTATGATATGCTTGACTTGCCTCCACTTGAAGATTGTTATTTGAATGTCCCACTTGATGATAATGCTAAAAAGAAACTCATGGGGAGTCTTAATGATGTTCTTATTATGGTTAACAATGCCTATGTCCCCGTTGATTTCTATGTTTTGGATGTTGAATGTAATGCTTCTTGTCCTATTACTTTGGGAAGACCTTTTATTAGAACTGTTGGTGCCATCATTGATATGAAAGAAGGCACCATTAAATATCAACTCTCACTCAAGAGAGGTATAGAACACTTCCCTAAGAAGAGAGAAAAGATTTATTTTGCTTCTCCTATGAAAACAAAATTTGGTCTTAATGCTTCTTCATTTGAGAACACTTGATTCTTTTTCTTGCTTCTTATGCCTAACTTAAAGGCGTTAAAGAAAAGTACTTATTGGGAGATAACCCAAAAGTTTTAGATGAGTCTTGGAAGTTATTACTTCAGTAATAACCGCTCCTTATCCTTTTTATTTGCTTTTTGTGCGAAGAGTAACCTCTAATGAGAGAGAAGTAATGATAGGGAAAGTTGTTGTCCCGAAACAGATTTCTGTGCTTCACCGTAAAAATTTGTGTAAAATCTCTGTACGTCATTTTCAGGCGTGAATTTTTGTGCTTCTGCCCCAGGTTGTTATCTAACTTTAGTTAGTTCAACACGTTTCGATTTGAGCAACAGAAGTTCTTCGAAAAAATTGGTTTTACCTGCTGGTCTGTTTTGACAGATTTCTGCCATTATTTGCATTTGCTTCTTGATGGTTCCTTTTTTAGTTCTTTTGGGGAATTGAGCTTTTTGAGGGAAGTGCTACAGTATCTTGTGTTTTAATGGAAGTTTTATTGGTGTTGAAACTGAACCTAAAGACTTATTATCTTGAGTGCACTAATGTTGCTAATAAAGATTGTGTGAAGTTTTGTATGAAGGAAAAATTTCAGGTGCATGGAAGGAATGATGTAATGAGATGAAGAATGGACTAAAGCTCAAGCTTGGGGATGCCACCCCGTGTCACCCCAAGAAATATCTAAGAAGTACAAGCATCAAAGCTTGGGGATGCCCAAGGCATCCCCTTCTTCATCAATAAAAATTCCAGGTTTCTTTCAAATACTTCATTTTTATTGTTTCGTGCAATGTTGTGTTGTTCTTGGAGCGTCTTCTTTTTCGTTTTTTGTTCTTGGTTTTTGTTTGCTTGGTTTTCTTAGTTTGCTAATAAATTGGTTGGACCCCCTCTTTCATACATTGGTTTTCAAATAGTTTGGTTTGGATTGGAAAAGAGTAGAAAAAGTTCATGCTTAAGTGGTAAAGAGAGCTTGTTTTGACTGTGGCCTATGCTTTGTCATGCCATGCTTGATATTGTTTTGGATTTATGCTTAGTGATCTTTGCTGTAGCATGACATGTTATAAACAATTGAGATTGCTTAATGTGCCTTTGAAGAATCATGCGTTGTTTTAGCATATTAAAGCATAGTATTGTGGTATTCTCCTTTGATGCTTTATTTGGGTTGACTTGGCACATGCTCACACCATGTTATGACTATCCCAAGTCACCATAAGCCTTTATGATCCTTTAATATTCGATTTGTAGTATCACTTTATGCTTTGATTAATGATGTTTTGTCATTCTGCATGATTATGGCCATTATTGCTCTCTTAGTTGGTCGCTCCTAGTCTTTTGCTAGCCTCCATAACCAAGTATGAGTTCCAATCATGCATCCAACTCCTAAAACCAAGTTATTCCAAAGAGTCCACCATACCTACCTATTAGCATATGCTATTCCAAGTATATTCATGTTTTTATCTACCTTCCGAATTAAACTTGTTATGAGAAAACTAGTGATTAAAGCTCTCACGAACTTGATGACACACTTTACTTTTCTTGCCCTTAATAAACTTGAACCATTGTATCATCTATGTTGTATATGCTTGCACTTATATGTTGGGGATTAGCAGAACCATGCTGTCATGGGGAACGCTTTCAACATTGCACTTGTACTTTGTACCTAGTTGATATCATGCTCTTTTGTCTATGGATGTCGTCGGTGTGAAATGAAAGGGGAGCTTGTAAGTCCATGGAGTTATGTATGTGTGTTAGAGAAACGCCTGGGCTGCTGGTCTAATCCATGCCGACATGGTGGAAACCTGCAGCGTAACCATAATGAGTTGTCTATGAAGCATTCTTCTCATAAAAAAGAGTCAGATATTGAGAAAAAAGAGAAAAAGAAAAAAAGATATGAGAAAAGAGGAAAGAGAGAAAAAAGCACCATTTTCCCATGGTAAACAAGAAGATTGCAGAGATGCTCGTTGTCTGCTTGCCTTGTCATTTTGATATGGGGATTCTTCCGTATCATCAGGCAAGGGGTACCCCGTTGGTGGTTCTCTATGATACACATGTACTTACTATGACAAGAACTTACCGGTAACTAAACTTGAGTATCATGAGGAGCGGCCCTCGTATTCAAGGGACATGCGATTTCCAACTTATACTTCGTCAAGCATATACACCATAGTTTGTTCACTTTAACCTTAATCACTTCAAGATGCTTATGATAGGGGCAATGAGAGCTGAAAGCTAACAAGTACCATAATTTTTGGAAGACATTTATGAAACTTGAATCCCTACTTCCTTCTATGAAGGCCTTTCTTTTACTTTTATGTTGAGTCTCCACCTTCTATCTTTATGCACCTATTTTGAGAGCATAGTGGCCATTCTTAGTTCTATGTGCATTTTCACAAGACTTGTTGATTAATGCATAACTTTGGCATTGCTTGTCCTTAAACTATTTGTATCTAGTCACTCTGATGAACTTTGAAGGTGTCCTATGCATTTATGTTTGCTACTCTATGAGGGACAAGCTGAATGCCACTATGCTATGTTTTCTTTATGTGAAACAAACAAACGTCTTGCAAAGAATTGTTATTCATGAATCTTTTGTTTGTGCCTTTTCATGTTACAACATAGTTGCTATGTCTTATTGTTAGAACTTTATCTTTCATGTTAAGTACTATGATCCCAGCTATCAATGTTTTGCAAATACTTTGATCAAGTTTATGATGGTGCATGTCACCTCAAAAATTATTCTTTATTTTTATCACTTACCTACTCGAGGACGAGCAGGAGTTAAGCTTGGGGATGTTGATACGTTGCTAAAGTATAATTAATTTTTGATGTTCCATGCTTGGTTTTTATCTACTTTCTTATGTTTTGTCCACACTTTGGAGTACTTTTATAAACTTTCTTGGACTAACCTATTAACAAGTGCCACAGTGCTAGTTACATGTTTTCTACTGTTTTTGGTTCCAGGAATGTCAGAAAATGAATATTCTCAGAATTGAACAGGACAAAAGCCAAAGTTAGTTTTTCACCGAGGGGGACATGGAGCCAGAATACGAGACGGAGAGGGGCCAGGGGCCGGCCACACCACCTGGTTGCACGGCCAGGCTTGGCCTGCACCAGGGGGTGTTCTGGCCGCCTAGGGCACCCCCTCGGCCTCCCCTTTCGCCTATAAGATGCCTCCGATACAGAAACCCTAAGTACCCGATCAAAATTCCACGAAAGAGTCTGTAGCCGCCGTCATCTCCATCCCTAGATCGGGAGAGATCTGAAGCTCTTCCTGGCACCCTGCTGAAGAGGGGAATTCACCCTAGAGGCCTTCTTCATCACCATGCAAGCCTCCGGTGTGATGCGTGAGTAGTTCATCTCTGGACTACGGATTCATGTAGTAGCTAGATGGCTGGTTCTCCTCCTTTGTGTTATCATGTTTAGATCTTGTGAGCTCCGTTCATGATTAAGATCATCTATTTGTAATTCCTACATGTTGTGTTTGTGGCGATCCGATGGATATTGAGATGCTATTTGATACGTCCATTTTGCATCACTATTCTATGTCTTAATTCACTATTATTCATTGATATATTTCATATTGAGAGGTGATACTTATGTTACTTCATCTATTTTTGCATGGTTGATGACTTTTGGAACATGGACTGCTGTAGTCAGGATTCTGATGGAAAAGGTGCTGTTTGGAGGCAAAATTCGTGAAGATCAGAAAATTCGGGAAAATATATGGAAAATCCTATTTTTCCAGAAGACTCGGGATGCCAGAAGATGTAGTGGAGGTGGGCCACAGGGGGCCCACACCACCCCATGGCGCGGGCAGGCCTAGGTCGCGCCTGGGAGTGGTGTGGCCGCCCTGGCCCACTCCAGCCTCTCCCCTCTGGCGTATATCAACCTCCCGAAACCCTAAGACTCGGGGAGTGACCACAAAAAGATTCCGCTGCCTCTGCGGGGCGGAAAACACCGAGAGAGAAAGATCTCTCTGGCAGACAGATTTCTGCCGGGGGAATTCCTTCCCTGAGAGGGGAGATCGTCACCATCAACACCACCATCAAGCTGGACTTCATCGGGATCATCATCATCACCACCACCATCATCACCATCAGCACCCTCATCACCATCTCCATATTGCTGTAACAATTGCGTTGAATCTTGCATAGTTCATAGGGGAAACTTTCCCGGTGTTGATTACTCTTTGTAGTTGATGCTATTGAGTGAAATGTTGAATTATTGTTTATGTTCAGATTGTTATATATCATTATTCCATCTCTGATCATGATCCATATGATGGCTTGTGAGTAGTTCATTTTGTTCTTGAGGACATGGGAGAAGTCTTGATGTTAGTAGTGGAGTTGCATTGAGAAAGATTCAATAGATTGTTATTTAAGTTGTGCTGTACTTCTTCTAGTGGTGTCATGTGAACATCGACTACATGTCACTTCACCTATATGGGCCTAGGGGAATGCATTGTGTATTTGGCTACTAATCGTAGGGGTTGCCGGAGTGACAGAAACCTGAACCCCCGTTAGGAAACCGTTGCACAAGGGACGTAAGGGTCTTAGAGTTTAAAGTTGTGGTTAGGTTTCTACCTTAATTACTTTCTTGTACTTACGGATGTTTGCAAGGGGTATAATCACAAGTATGTATTAGTCTTGGATGGGGCAGTACATTAGCACAGGTTCACCCACACAACACTGAGCAAGCTAAAGAAGATTAATCGACTATATGAAGCGAAAGCACTTGACAGTCTTCCCATGTGTTCTCGAGAACGTTTGGTCATCTTAACCAATACAACCGACTTATCCTTTGTTGCATAAAGGATTGGGCCACTTGCTGCATTTATTCCTACTGTCTTTTGTTTACTCGTACTTTGTTTACTTGCTTTATCAAAAACCCCTAAAAATCCGTTTGCTAAGTATTTGCAGAGAATTCCTGATCCATACCACTAGCTAGCACCTTCTGCTCCTCGTCGGGTTCGACACTCTTACTTATCGAAAATACTGCGATACACCCCCTATACTCATGGGTCATCAAGACTATTTTCTAGCGCTGTTGCTGGGGAGTGAAGCGCTATTGGTGAGTGGAACTGGTAAAGGAAAACTTCTACTGTGAGTATTGTTTACTTCTGCTAGTTGCTTTATTTTCGTTATGGATAATTCGCTGAGTTTCTTATTTGGTAATGCTACTACCACTGCTAAGGTAGTAGATAAGCCACCACCTGCTGAGAAAGATGTTTTCAAAATACCTACAAGAATTATTGATCGTGTTATGGATAACTACTATGTTGGGGATGGAACTGTCCATCCCGGTGATCATTTACTCTTTATACACGAATTATGCGGGTTGTTCAAGTGTGCAGGTATTACTACAGATCAAGTTAAGAAGAAGTTATTCTCATTATCGCTGAAAGGAAGAGCTGAGGAATGGTATAAGCTGCTGAAAAATGGTCAAGCTCTGGAATGGGAGGAAATAGTGCCTCTCTTTTATTCAAAGTTTTATCCTCCTAGTGAGATTCATAAACATCGGAATCAAATATACAACTTTTGGCCTCTTGATGGAGAGAGTACAGCTCAAGCTTGGGGGAGATTGAAGTTACTAATGCTCAAATGTCCCATTCATGAGCTCCCCAACAATATTATTATCAACAACTTTTATGCAAGGCTCCCTCTACATGATAAACATTTACTAGATGCTTCTTGTGCTGGATCATTCACTCGTATGGAAGAAGAAGCTAAATGGGACCTTCTAGATCGTATTCAAGACAATGCTAAAGCTTGGGAGAATGACAAAGGTAGAAAGTCAGGTATAAATTATGATTATGAATGCATTGAATCTTTTATGGGAACTGATGACTTTCAAAATATTAAAAATGCTTATGGTCTAAACTCTCAAGATATTGCTTCTTATTTTAAGGCTTTTGCTTCTTATATTGAAGTGCCTAAAAAGAAGTGGAATAAGTATCATGAACCTTATAAAGATATTGCTAAGAGTGTTCCTGCAAGAAGTACTGAAGTTTATACTGCTAATCATGTTTTACCTGAACCTTATATTGAGAAAATGCCTTTTCCAGTTAAGGTAAAGGAACATTCTATGATAGCTAGTATGGTTAATGAAAGTATGAATAAGGCTGTTGAACCTGATAAACAAATGGTTGATGAACCTATAGTAGCAAATGTGAAAGACTTTGTTGCTAAATATGAAAAAGAGGGGCACACTATCCTTTGTAAGGATACCTCTAATATTGTTTCACAAAGTAGTGTTATGAGAGCTAGTATTCCCGTGTTTTCTGTTAGAATAAGTGATCATTGCTATGATAGTCCTTGTGATAGCTATATTTTTAAGTTTATGCATGATACTGAAAGTTATTATGAGAGAGGGAAAAGTGTTCTTATGTATCTCAATAATATCAAGTTTCCCCGTTTTATGCTGAAAGTTTTTATGTTGCACTTCTTTTGACTTCTTATGCAAGTTGCCTTTGGTTTCAATAACTTGTTTGTTTACAAAATCCCCTTGCATAGGAAGTGGGTTAGACTTAAATGTGTGTGTGTTTTTGCTTCTTAATGCTCTCTTTCACTTCAATTCATATCCCTATGAGAGCTTCTTCAAAATTATCATGCCCATCTTAATGGCTATAAAGAAAGAGCTTTATGGGAGACAACCCAATTTGTTTTTTCTTTCAGTTTTTTTTTGTTTCTTTGAGTTTTGGAAGTTATTACTTCGGTAATAACTGCTCCTTATCCGTTTTGTTTGGTTTTTGTGTCAAGATCAACCTCTAATGAGAGAAAAGTAATATTTGGGGAAGTTGCTGTCCCGAAACAGATTTTTGTGCTTCACCGTAAAAATTCGTGAGAGATCACTGTATGCCGAATTAAGCTGTAATTGTTTGTGCTTCTGCCCCAGGTTGTTATTTAACTTTCGTTAGTTTTGCACTTTTTGATTTGAGCAACAGTAGATTTTCGAAAAAAATGATCTTTACCTGCTGGTCTGTTTTGACAGATTTTGCCACTCTTGCATTTGCTTCTTTATTCGATTTCCTTTTTGAATTCTTTTTGGATTTTCGGAAGGAGTTGCTAAAGTAGCTTTTGTTTTGATGGTTTTCAGTTGAAGTTGGACTCAAAAGGTTCTATCACTTCACTTATACTAATGTTGCTAATGAGAACTGTGTGAAGTTTTGTATGAAAGAAATTTCCAGGAAGTGGAGATAATGGTGTAATAAGGAAGAGAAGGGTTTTATGACTCAAGTAATAAATGTATGAAGATGAAGATATTGATGTTATTCAAGTGATGACTCCGAAAGAATCTACTAGATACCGAATTCAGAGACCTGCAGAGTCCGTTTCCAACTAGGTAACAGTTCTGGTAAGAAAAGTTCCGCGAAAATACAATCCAACTATATTTTTGCAGTTTTCAGTCAATAAGGAAAGCTGCGAAGCGAAAAAGGGACGGAAACGGAGCTAGGGTGGCTCACACCACCCTGTGGCGCGGGCCCACCCCTAGTCGCGCCACCAGGTGGTGAGTCCACCCCAGACTCTGCCTCCGACTCGTTTTCTCCCAGTACCTTCCTTTTGATATGAAACTTCGTAATATATAACCCCCCGGATACCCTAAGGACCGTATATCGTGTTTTCATCGTGTTTTTGTTTCGATCTGTTCCTGTCAGGACATACTCTTTGAGAGCTTAGAAGCACAATGGTGTCTGCCAAGGATAAAGGAAAGGAGCCTATGGAGGAAGACCCCGGGAAGGAGAAGGAGATCAAGAGTCAAGGTGAAGAGGAGCAAGGCCAACACCCGCACACCGGCACTACCATTGCAAGCATTGGAGTGGTGGAAAATCCAGCCATTGGAGGGAAGCCTCCTCATCACCGTTCAAATCCCTGGTCACTTCCTCCACGCACCAAGAATCCTTTCCATACCCTTATCCATGAGCATCAATACCAGAATATGCCCAAGGGGAAATTACCCTCCAATTGGGATTTGCCTCGTTCTAGCCATGCAGGAAAAGAAGACTTCAAGGAGGAAGAGTGGGGAAAGAATAGCAAGAGCTGGAATTCTCAACACGACATGATCATGAGCCGCATTGAGAAAAATTCACAGCTGATTCGTAATCTCACCTTCGAGATTGAGGACTTGGGGAAACTGATCAGAGAGCTCATCGAGAGGATACCACCACCAGCAAAGGAGTGATTCGTCATCAGGTTTGGCATCCCCTTGGTTTGTTCCAAGCTTGGGGGAGTGCCGCGGTATCATATCACTATCTTCTATCTTTTTACCTTATTAGTAGAGTCATATCATGAATAGAGGAGTTATTATGTAGTATGGTTTGCATTATGGAAGTGTACCCTCTCTCGTTAGATATGTATCCCTTGGTGTGAGTTGCCATTATGGAATATTAATGAGAAGTTCTATCATTCACTTTTTTGCATAGCTTATATTAGTTTTCAATTCGTGGTTATATGATTGATCTTGTTGTTAGTATTGGTATCACTCTGGGATCATTGAGTTAATTTAGTGGTTTGGGAAAACCTGGCTCGGTCAGTAGCAACACCTTTTTGAGAGTTGAAAAGAAAAAGATAGAAGTACTCTAGAGAAGAAAAATAATTTCATCATCTTTCTTTCTTGAATTGCTCATAAGTCTAGTATTCTCTAGTTAAGATCCTTTGTGCTTCCAAGGAAGATTGCATGTTTGTCTTTATTACTTGTATGTTTGTTTGTTTCCTTCAACTCTTGTACTTGCTACCCAGCCTTGCTAGCCAAAAACCTGTACTGAGAGGGAATTCTTCTCGTGCATCCACCTCCTTTAAACCAAAACCTTTGCCATTTGTGGCCACCATACCTACCTATTAGCATTATTGCTATTCCAAGTAAATTCTTGTTTTATCTACCTCCCAAATTAAACTTGTTATGTGAAAATTAGTGATTAAAGCTCTCACGAACTTGATGGCACACTTTACTTTCTTGCATTTAATAAACTTGAACCATTGTGCTCACCTATGTTGTGTATATGCTTGCGCTTTGTAAGTTGTAAATTAGCAGAACCATGCTGTCATGGGGAACGCTTTCAACATTGCACTGGTACTTTATACCAAGTTGATATCATGTTCTTTTGTCTATGGATGTCGTCGGTGTGAAATGAAAGGGGAGCTTGTAAGTCCATGGAGTTATGCATATGTGTTAGAGAAATGCTCGGGCCACTGGTCTAATCCATGCTGACATGGTGGAAACCTGCAGCATAACCATAACGAGTATCTATGAAGCATTCTTCTTATAAAAAAAGAGATAGAGATTGAGAAAAAGAAAAAAAAGAGATATTATGAAAAGAGGAAAGAGAGAAAAAAGCACCATATTCCCATGGTAAATAAGAAGATTGCTGAGATACTTGTTGTCTGCTTGCCTTGTCATTTTGATATGGGGATTCTTCCGTATCATCGGGCAAGGGGTACCTCGTTGGCGGTTCTCAATGATACACATATGCTTACGGTGACAAGAACTTATCGGTGACTAAACTTGAGTAGCATGAGGAGCAGCCCTCGTATTCAAGGGACATGAGATTCTCAACTTACAACTTGTCAATGCATATCCTCATATTTGATCACTTTAACCTTAATCACCTAAAGATGCCTATGATAGGGGCAATGAGAGCTGAAAGCTAGTAAGTATCATAATTTTTGGGAGCTCTTTATGAGACTTGCAATCCCTGCTTCCCTCTGTGAAGGGCATTTCTTTTACTTTGTAGATTGAGTCAGTAAACCCCCTTCTATCTCAGCAAGTATTTTGAGTTGATGTGTTTCATTCATTCATATGGTGATTTATGCAATCATGATTCTTATGTTCCTTGTTTTGCACATTTGCTCTTATCTTGATGTTTACTACTTTGAAAGCTTTCATTGAAAAACCAGCTATTTGTGAACTCCAGCAAATTATCAAGTATTCTTCGACCAAGAGCTAAGTTTGCCATTACCAATTATGATTCACTCTATGTATCTTTATTTGTGTTTCCTTTACTCACTGCAAGTTGAGTTATATAATAGTGAGTTGTCTTCTATTATGATATATGTATTTGATGAGTGTGATGCTTCTTGTCTGTATTCTTTTATCGACTCTTCACTCCATAAACTTGAGGTCATGTTTATTGAGCTCAGTTTCGCTTGGGGACAAGCGAAGTCTAAGCTTGGGGGGAGTTGATACGTCCATTTAACATCACTATTCTATGTCTTAATTCACTATTATTCATTGATATATTTTGTATTGAGAGGTGATACTTATGTTATTTCATCTATTTTTGCATGGTTGATGACTTTTGGAGCATGGACCACTGCCAGAAGATGGAGTTGAGGTGGGCCACAGGGGGCCCACACAACCCCATGGCGCGGGCAGGCCTAGGCCGTTCCTAGGAGTGGTGTGGCCGCCCTGGCCCACTCCAGCCTCTCCCCTCTGGCATATATCAACCTCCCAAAACCCTAAGACTCGGGGAGCAACCACAGAAAGATTCCGCCGCCTTTGCGGGGCGGAAAACACAGAGAGAGAAAGATCTCTCCGGCAGACAGATATCTGTTGGGGGAATTCCTTCCCGGATAGGGGAGATCATCGCCAACAACACCACCATCAAGCTGGACTTCATCGGGATCATCATCATCATCACCACCATCATCACCATCAGCACCCTCATCACCATCTCCATATTGCTATAACAATTGCGTTGAATCTTGCATAGTTCATAGGGGAAACTTTCCCGGTGTTGATTACTCTTTGTAGTTGATGCTATTGAGTGAACCGTTGAATTATTGTTTATGTTCAGATTTTTATACATCATTATTCCATCTCTGATCATGATCCATATGATGTCGTGTGAGTAGTTCGTTTTGTTCTTGAGGACATGGGAGAAGTCTTGTTGTTAGTAGTGGAGTTGCGTTGAGAAAGATTCAATAGATTGTTATTTAAGTTGTGTTGTACTTCTTCTAGTGGTGTCATGTGAACATCGACTACATGACACTTCACCTATATGGTCCTAGGGGAATGCATTGTGTATTTGGCTACTAATCGTAGGGGTTGCCGAAGTGACAGAAACCTGAACCCCCGTTAGGAAACCCTTGCACAAGGGACGTAAGGGTCTTAGAGTTTAAAGATGTGGTTAGGTTTCTACCTTAATTACTTTCTTGTACTTACGGATATTTGCATGGGGTATAATCACAAGTATGTATTAGTCTTGGATGGGGAGGTACATTAGCACAGGTTCACCCACACAACACTTAGCAAGCTAAAGAAGATTAATCGACTATATGAAGCGAAAGCACTTGACAGTCTTCCCATGTGTCCTCGAGAACGTTTGGTCATCTTAAGTAATACAACCGGCTTATCCTTTGCTGCATAAAGGATTGGGCCACTTGCTGCATTTATTCCTACTGTCTTTTGTTTACTCGTACTTTGTTTACTTGCTTTATCGAAAACCCCTAAAAATCCGTTTGCTAAGTATTTGCAGAGAATTCCTGATCCATACCACTAGCCAGCACCTTCTTCTCCTCGTTGGGTTCGACACTCTTACTTATCAAAAATACTGCGATACACTCCCTATACTTGTGGGTCATCACTATTTCAGATTGATTATTGATTCTATCATGTCTTTGTTATTTGTGATCTTGCATGCTTTCCGTTGTTAGTAGCTATCTTGGCCAAGTAGATGCTAGCAACTCCAAGAGTTAGTATTTACGCTCGATAGTGGGTTCATGCCTATAGTAATCTAGGGAAGTGACAAAAATCTCTAAGGTACTAGATGTGTTGTTGCTACTAGGGAGAAAACAACAATCCTTTGTTCATAGAACAATCATATTGTTTACTTTACACGCAATGCATAATGCAATTATCTGTTGCTTGCAACTTAATACTGGAGGGGGTTCGGATGATAACCTGAAGGTGGATTATTAGTCATAGATGCAGTTGGATTACGGTCTATGTATAATGTTGTAATGCCCAATCGAATCTCAAAGGAGTCAAGATGAGTAGTATATGCATATTGCTTTCTCGATGTTTGTCAATTGCCCCGCTGTAATTTGTTCACCCAACATGTCATCTATCTTAAGGAGAGCCACCACTAGTGAACTATGGACCCCGGTCCTTTCTTTTGTCATCAATCTACAACTGTTTACAGCTTTCTGTTTACTTTCCGCAAACTATTACTTTCTTCCACACAATATGTTTAATCCTTTGTTTTTAGCAAAAACGGTGAGATTGACAACCTCACTGTAAGTTGGGGGCAAAGTTCTATGGTTGTGTTGTGCAGGTTTCCACGTTGCTGCTAACACCGATAGTGCGCCCTGCCAAAGTCCAGCTAGCAACACCTTGGAGGTGTTTCCTTGCTCCTACTGGATTGATAACCTTGGTTTCATAACTGAGGGAAAACTTGTTGTTGTGCTCATCATACCTTCCTCTTGGGGTTCCCAATGAGCTCGATATATTTTGGGCCATCAGGGAGACCCAACAAACAATCGCGTAAATCGAGAAGAAGAAGAACCACATGGAGGCGAGAGGCAAACTCTCCGGCTACCAGCAGCGGCATGGCAAAAGGCAAGGGAAGCAATTTGAGGAGCAGTTCTGATGACAGCAGACGGTTCACACGAGGATCTGTTGGCATACCAATACCTGCTTCATCGCAAGAAGAGAGACCTACTCAGGATGCAGAGCCAACTCGATGAAAGGAAAAGAGTAGCCGACGAATCTAGCCTACGACGAGCACAGTTAAGGTCCACTGGAGGATCAAGGAGCATAACAGGAGGAGCACCGCCAAGAAGAGGAACATCTCGATTGGAGAATATCCCTGAAGTATAAATAGGAGGACTTATCCAGGATCTTGATCTATCGTTCATGTCGATCGATCAAGCAGGAAACATCAAGGCAAAAACGGCTCAAGAAGCTATCGTGGCCACGCAAACATATCTGATCACAACTCAGCTCGAACCCGATGATCCTCGTGCGGCCCTCCACCGCTCCGCATGAATAAACCTCTGCATGGTAGGAGAATCTCTCGCGCAAAAAGAGCAAGGAACCACGCGATAGTTCGGTAGATCCCCATGCCGTTGCAGCAGCCCTCGGCAAGTGGGACACACCCGATGATCTCAATCGCTACAAAGGGTGCATTTTTCAGAGTTAGAGTCCTGAAACGATGCAAGAAACGACATCACTTAGCGAAGGATCGATCGGTCCAGAGAAGAGCGTAGCACCCAAAGATATCATGATGGCGAAAGCGAGGAAGAGCAAGAATTATGCGGAGCCATTTGCTTTACCCGACGGGTTCGCAAGGATCCGGTACCAAGAGACTTTAAATTACCTCAAGATTGTCAAAACTACGATGGCCTCCAAGAACCCAAAGCTTGGTTGATAGATTATCTGGCAACCATCAGACTGCAAGGCAGATCTAAAGCTACATCAATGCAAAGCTTGTAGCTACACCTAACTGGTGCGGCACGCTCCTGGCTAAAACAACTACCCAAAGATTCTATCAGCAGCTGGAACGATCTTGAGGACAATTTTATCAGGAATTTCTAGTCCACATTCAAGCGGCCCGCTTCTTTGGAGCAATTGCGGGCCTGCAAGCAAAAGCCGGGAGAATCAATACGGGCTTTCGTCCAACGGTGGAACATCCTAAAAATTCGGCTGAAGCCATATCCGACGAAAGAGCAATCGACGCCTTCAACGATGGACTTCGTCGGTAGGAGTTCATCGAAGAACTAGGATGGACCAAGACAAAGACAATTTCGCAGCTGATGGACATAGCCAATCATTGGGCTGACGGAGAGGACGCGGTACACAACAAAAGAGCCCGTTCACCAGAAGACGACAGAGCCAGGCGCAGTAATGATCGGAGATGACAAACCAATGATGGGTACCATACACCAAGTTATGTTGCAGCAAGTTTCTCTAGAGGGGACAACCGACGGAGCGACGATTATAACAGCGGATACCGTGGCAACAGGGAGAACATCAGTGGAAGCCAGTCACGACAACGGTACTAGCCGATGAATCGAGACCCACCTATGTCAGCAGGACAAATGTTGGAAGGACCCTGCAATATGCACTATTACATTGACTCGACGGGGAAAAGGCGACCAACTCACCTCCTCAAGGACTGCCGAACATTCTTAAAAATGCAAGAGCTATGCAACACAAGGGCAACCAAAGTAGCAAACTGAGGCTACGCTATCGCACCCGGCGCTTTGGCTATCGGCGCGCCACCACCACCATAGGGGCATCCGCCAGCGGGGCAGCCGAAAAACACAACACACCAAGATGACGAATATCCCAGGTCAAAAGGAGTAATTTCAATGATCTAGAACGGACCACCCTCCAACAGAACACAGAAGTTGATCACTAGGCAAGTAAACATGGTAGTAACAAAGCCACCTCCTACACCGGAGTATCTCCATTGGTCAAAACAAGAAATTACCTTCAACAGAGCTTATCATCCACTATGGGTCCCTCGACCTGGCCAGTCAGCGCTAATACTAGAAGCGCAAATCGGCGGGTTCAACATGAGCAAGGTTTTCTTGGATGCAGGAAGCAACATCAACCTGATTTACGCCAAAACTCTACGGGCCATAAATTGGTCCATGACGAATCTAGTATCTACAAACACAACTTTCTACAGGATAGTTCGAGAAAAAGCCGAAATTCCATTGGGCAAAGTACACCTCGATGTAGTCTTCAGGTCAAAGAATAACTTCAGGAGAGAAAAACTCGAATTCGAAGTCATGGATTGGCCATCACAATATCACGTGATCCTGGGACGACCAGCTTTCGCACGATTCATGGCAGTACCTCAGTACGCATATCTGGTGCTAAAAATGACAGCCCCCAATGGGGTCATAACAGTCAAAGGAAGCTTTAGCCGCGCGGACAACTGCGATCGGGAATTCAACAAAATCTCAGAATCTTTCAGGATGGAGACAGAACTCGGACAGCTAAAAATAGCGAATGAGGAGTCATTACACGAAGGGCACACCCACAAGAAGCAAACATCAGAAGAGCAAGCACACCACGGTCCCGCAAATGCAACAAATGTGGCCTCCACTATAGGTTCCGCATAAGAAGATCCACTCGTCGACAAGACGAAGAGCACCACAACACGGAGCATGATGAAGAACCTGCAGAACAGAAGCCAAAGTTCCTAAAGAAAATCTTCACTTAGACGCACTTTATATTCAATAAAAGGCCAACGGCCAGGTGATCACGCCCTTGCAATGTACTTCCATCCATGCTTATCAATGAATAAAGAAAGTATTTCACGAGACACGAATTTCTATGGCACACGAACATTAGTTTGTCGGGTCGTCAACAAGAGAATACAATATACAATCAAAAACTCGTATAAAGCATACGACCTTTTTGACAAGAATAAAAAGGCTCTATACAATATTTCTTCTACAAAGTACAAAGGCTACGCAAGCAAGCTATCAGATAGAAAAATTTACAAAATATTCTTCGTCTGCCTCCAAGCATCTTCGAACAATCCTAATAGAAGGACTACGAGCAGCAGCAAAATGATGTGCCATATCAACAAAGCCACCACCGGAAGGGGGGCAACCACGAAGATACATCATCCAAGTCCAGCGTCGGATGATGCACATGTACCCAAGAAAGCGCGAGCTTGGCACCCGCCACAAGTTGAAGCTTCACAAAATGATGAATCCTTTTACCTTGTCGAAACTTCATAATCAAATCCGCCAAGGTCCGAGGATGAGGATCCCGAGGAAACATGGCATTATAAACAAGGGCAAGCGATCTACGGTAGCACTCGACAAATTGCTCCAACTCTGATAGCCGATCCTAAAGCAACGCCACAGTATATGCACGGTGATGATTGGTCCAAAAATCTATTTTAGAACTTCAGGAGGCAGACACAAGAGCCTGCATTCGGTCGCGCAGACGTTGGATTTCCTCCCTCTCGCACAATCGAATGCCTACAAATCAGGGAGGAAATATTAATTTCCAGCAAGCCAGAAAAAGCAACTAGAGAAAGAGAAAGAAGACTTACACAACAGCTTTTCACTTGCCCTGAAATTTCCTCCAAGAAAAAACCTCGCGATTGAGGGCATGTCGTGTCTTCGATTGGGAAACATCCACCATCGATTGAACGAACCGAAGTTTTCCTTCAAGTTTTTTAACCTGTTCTATCTTTTCAGCATACAACGGCGGGTCCACTGTACGCACGATGGCGGTACTAGTCACACCTACTATAGAGGAGTACGGAACAACATCTGACAGTTGCACGGATCCAGAAGGAGCCGAAGATTCATTCAAAATCTAGCAAGACAAGAAAGATATGAAACATCCAGCATACAAAAGCAAGCTCACATGTATATATTCAAAAGTTGATCTCTTGTAAAAAAAGCAAGGGGAAGCTGGATAAGTTCAAGGTTCCTTACAATAACAGCAAGGGAGACATAATAAAAATTACAAAACAAAGCCTATGAAGCCGTCTCTTTCAAAGACAGAGTAGCTCTAGTAGAAGGGACACTAGCTACGGGAGCGGCAAGAGCAGCCGAAGAAGGATCGATAGTTGAAGAAGGGGAAGTCGGCTTCTCCGAGCCTGAGATTAGGCCCAGAAGCAGCCGAGAGTACTTTCTGGCCCTCTTAATATGTGGCTTCAAGTCAATTTCTTGGCCATTGGAGGTGATTGGGATAGAGGATCTAACCTTCTCCCAGTCGACCTTCTCGCTGTGTGCCATCGCCAGTGCCATTGAAGTTTCGGCACCACTCTTCGACTGCGTCAAACTATAACCAACAAGGGGGCTGGGATCGGCACCGAAGACAGTGACGAGATCGTTCAAGTTGTTCGGCACCTCCTTGGTTGGGAATACTTCGACATGAAGGCTTTTGAAGGCACGACGGGAGCAGACAAGAAGGTTGCGCCCATGAACGCTGTTAGCCTCCAAGGTGCTAACAGCATCCGACAAAGGGTCGACCTTCTTGCCTTCGTGTAGCACCAGGTTCTGGCTAGTCAGCTCTGAAAATAAAAAGGGAGGAAAGGATTGATAACCGAAGGAAAGAAACAAAATAAAGGCATAGAATACAGAAAAAACTTACGGGTTAACGAATCATTGATGGCCTCCAGGCGCTCTTGAAGATATTCATCTCGAACAGCGGCTTGCTTGGCCACTTCTTCGGCATCAGCTTTCACCTTGTGCTTGGCCTCCTCCAAAGCCTCCTCAGTGGCTCGAAGTTTGACCTCAAGATCATCGGCACACTTCATCGCCTCATCCCGAATAACTCCAGATTGCTTGGCAGCGGTTGCGCGAATAAATCATGAAAAAATGAAGAAGAAAAATTCACAGAGATTTCGAAGATGAATAGAACATACCCTTCAGCTCTTCGGCTTCATCACGGATTTTTATAAAGTGAGAGGCCATATCGACCATCTCGCGCATCAAAGGCTGAACAAGAACATCACGGCAAAAGGATATCAGGGAAAAAAAGGCTACGGGCAGAAAAATTCTGAAATACAGAGTAACTTACATCTTTCATATCCACATCAACAGGCTTTTCTGATATCACCACCACTTTACCCGTCGTTTTCTTCCTTTTTTTGCGGCGGCAGCTTTGATGAAGTGGAAGCATCTTTCTGGATGATCTTCTCCAGAAGACATGAGCTTTTCCTTCGGCTCTGTCGATGGCGGAGGAGATTTCTTTGCAGAGCAGCCCACAGATGTGCGAAGAGGAGATGCGGGAGGATCTTCATCATCATCACTACAAGAGAAAATAAAAATACAATTGGGAAAAGCATCAGCAGTGGAATACCCGATAAAGCAGTAAAAGAAGCAGTCAAACACTTACGAAGACACATCCTGCACAAAGCGGAACAAATTCATCTGGACAGGAGCAGCCGAGACTAGAGCAACATCGAGGGGTTTGGAAGAAGTCGATTCATCTGAGTCTTCGACCCTTCCCACAGCATAGGGGCGCTTCCTCTTTTCACCAGCATGCTCCATGCGAAAATCTCCGGAGCGAGCCGATGGAAGCGATTGCATCTTTGATGAAGAATCAGATGCAGAGAAATCCATCTCCTCATTCGCGGCGGTCCCAGTCACAGGGAGATCGTCAGATGCAGAAGGATGGACAGGGGGCTCACAGCTTCCAGGGAGAGGAGGAAGTGAGCTCAGGTGATCAAAGTCCTACACAAGCAGAAGACATGAAAGAAGCGCCAATCAATTGATAGAATTCATCTACAAATACAAGGAAGGAAAGATGAATGCAAAAGAAATTTACCTCGGGGAGCCGGTTTTTCTTGCCAAAGGGCTCCACAAGACAGCTTGAAGGAACCGCGCTTTTCTTGGTAAGAGTGGTGAAGCTTCGAACCCTTTTCTCATACACCTTGAGGGTAAGGTCTTCCGAGGAAATCCTCATCGGGTCCTTCTTCCCGGTGTACGCCCACATGCTGGAAAGTCGGGCTTGAAGCAGCTGGACGTAGATCCGCAAAAAGTATGCCAAGATCTGGAGACCCGAGAATTCCTTGCCAACTTCGTGTCGCAGTTTCGACATGCGATCAATATAGGGCTGGATTTCCGCCATTTCTTCGGCAGAAGGACACTGATCCCAGGAGTCAAGTTTGCGGCAAGGTTTCTTAGGATCAAAGGGGGCTAAACCAAAAGATTGGCCTTCAAATGGTTGATCCTTGATATAAAACCACTTGGATTTCAGCCTTGGACAGAATCCGTGATTTTAAAATCAAAGTAATCAACATCGGAGCGGGCAGAGAAAATGGCGCCACCAACGTCATGGACAATGGTGTCAGTGGCGTTATGGCGAACATAGAAGAAATGCTTCCAAAGGCCCCAATGGGGATGAATCCTGAGGAAGCACTCACAAAGAGTGACGAAACAAGCAACATGAAGAATGGCGTTAGGCGTGAGCTGATACAGCTGCACGCCATAGACAAAAAGAAGACCACATAGAAATTCGTGGACCGGAAGAGAAAGGCCGCAAAAAAGAAAGGAGAGGAACATTACTCTCCAGCCAGGCTCGGGGATGGGAGCAGCTTCGTCTCCAGGAAGCTTGAAGGAACCCTCCGCTAGATGGCCGAAGTTCCGCGCCTCACGGATTTCCCGCGCCGTGCACTTGGTAGGAGCCCATCCGACGGCCCTCTTCCTGGTGGCCTTCACGGCAGCAGCGGAAGTCCCAGCTTTGCTTTTGCCCATGGCGGCAAAAAGGGAACACGAGCACAGAGCAGGAGTTCGCAAAGGGGCAAGAGCGCAAGGAGGAAGATGGAGTAGAGGCAAATGAGGTAAAATAGTAAAACACATCTCCTTCCCCTTATAAAGAGTAAAGGCATGAGGTATGAACCGTTCGATGCAAAATCGAACCGACAGAATATCACACGATGGTGACACATGTTACAAGGATTCCGTAAAGGAAAAATCTAAAAAAGTTATGGCTGCGGTAAAAACGGAGGACAGCGCGTGACGCCTCAATTTTCGCGCGGAGAGGGGACGCGTAGTCAAAAATCTCCGCTGAATACGCTATCACGCGTCATCATTACTGCCGCATGGCCCCATGTTCGACACGTCCCGTCAGGACGTGTTCTTCTGAAAATCAATAGCATAAGATACGTCATCACTGATGTCACAGCGGAGGCGTTGCAGAAATTGCGGCTCACTATAAGAAATATGACCCGAAGAAATTAAAATTGGAGTCGAAGTAAATTCCTCTAGGAAAAGATCTGAGACTACAATCGAATATACAATATTATGACTATAGCCTCGGGGGCTACTCCTATCGGGAGCACTGGTCATGCACCCGACAAAAACTACAAAAGCACTGGCGCCCTAAACCTAAGTTTTCGAGCCTATGTTCTGATACATATATCCAAACATATCCTCGGGGGCTACTCGCGCACCTGATAAAGATAGACAAAGGAAAAATTCATCGACAGATACTCCTATCGGGAGCAGTTACAAAAAGCAAAAAGTTCTTCAGCCGCTATAAATCAAAAAACTCTCGGATCGCACCCGACGTGACAAAAATCTAAATGCCATGTTCAGAAACATGAAGGTAAGACCCCAGGATTCGTTCTGTGTGGCATAGTAATCGCACAAGAATACGCTCTGCCAGTAAAATATCCGTATCAATGATATGATAAAAAATCCCGACGGACGCATTGGGTACCCGATAAAAATAGAAACTGGAATTCCGTATTCACTAAGACCTCAGTGGCTCGAACTGAATTACGCCAGTAGCAAATTCTGGATTCGAGCCTAGGGACTTGAATTTGATGTAGGATAACCTTGTTTTTGCCCATGAGCAATTAACTGATTCCCGATCCATCGGAAGCATCAGACTCATTGTAAATAAAAATCAAGGAACAGAAATAAAAGAAAAGAAGGAAAAAAGAAACTTTGAGACTCAACCTGAAACCGCGGTTCAAGTAGAGTCTCGGGGGCTACTGATATGGGTATGATTACTCGGATGCTTATGATTCGCTATCCTATATTGGGTAAAAGGCTTACGGTCCATGAAGATTTCAGATGACAGCCCAAGAAAGCAACCGACAAAGGATTTGACTATATTAGAAAGGAGACTATGAACCGACATCGTGTTAGTATTGTAAATACGCGTGTATGAAACCTATCCGCATACAGCTTTGAGACCCGGCCTATTATATATAGAACCGGAGAAGCCCAAGAGAGGGTACCGAAATCTAGAAGACAACTTGTAATAGTGCAATTTCCCCAATATTCAGGAGACTTTGACTTCATTATTTTCCTGACATCTGACGAAAACCCTAGCGTTCTCTTTTCCACGAAACCCTAAGTCCATCATCATGGGCATTGCTGAGGTTAACCCTATGAGGGGCACACCGAAAACCCCCCAAGCGATCTGTAATAGTGCTATTCATCAAGTATTCAGGCGACTTCGACTCCCTTGTTTGCCTGATATCCGATGAAATCCCCAGCGTTCTCTTTTCCCCAAAACCCTAAGTCCATAACTAGGGGTATTGCCGAGGTTACCCCTCGTCAGAAACCCTAATCTGTAATCGACTCGGTGGTATCCTGAGACCCAGCCTTCTCATATAAAGGCTGGGAGGGAACCACGAGGAGGACCTACCACAAACGCTAGCACAACCACCCGCCAGATTACATCTGCGCACCATCGCCATCAAGGCACTCTTGTAACCTTCGGTTCTTCTTCAATGAAGTGCAGACAAGCAGGAGTAGGGTTTTCTCTCTGGGGGCCTGAACCTGGGTAAACACCGTGTCCCCGTGTTGCTTGCCTGTTAGACGAACGAGATCTCCGGTGCTCCCCTCTTTCTTAAAACCCAAGTCCATAAACTTTGGGTATTGACGTGATCACCCCACGTCACGTGGTAAAGTCCTTGATCGGGAAACCTCGATCATCAGCTGTCTAACGAACTAGTCTAAAGGATACTAGGGACCTGGTTTGTTCATATATCACACATGTATTAATGTTTTCACTTAATACAATTATAGCAGAATACAAAACTATTATGAACTAATGAGATATGTCAATAAAAACATCTTTATTATTGGCCTCTAGAGTCTCCTTCGGATTCCATAGTGACTTTAGCCACAGTGATGGACGTGGGCCAATAATTATGAAACACATGCTGTAGGTGGAAGTTTTCTGGGCGGTGATTTCTACTCGTAAAAGTAGTTATATTTTCTCTAGCTAATTACTACTATCGAGTCCCTTAATACGTGTAATATGTGACAATAGTTCTGCAGCTGTTTTTTTTTGTCAAGATTTCAGTTGATCAGCTCGCAGCCTGACCAGCAGCCACATGAAAGGTAATGCCGACGGTTATGTCATCAGCGTAGAGGAAGGTATTCCAACAGGTGTAGCGTCGGCGTAGCTTCATCTAGCCCGCTCCCACGAGAACACCAGCGCCTGCTATGAGTCAACAGAAGTACATAACCTGGCCATTGGCATAGCTTCCAAGGCTGCCGATCATATGTCCTCTCAGGCTAGATCTCATATACGGGGCATCGCGGCAAGATAGCATACCTAGCGACGCTGCCATCGCTTTTTCTGCCGACGGTCACTAAGTTCGTCGGCACAGGACGATATGCCGTCGGCCAAATTACCTACACCGATAGATTTAGTGCCGGCGGTATTTTGACATATGCCGACGTCTTGTGGCCGTCAGCATTGTCCCTGTTTCCTGTAGAGCCACACGCAACGAGTTCGCTAGCCAGCCCGCGCACGTCCCTGTCAATTTGTTGACTATAGCTATGTGCTCGATCGATCGAGTAGGAGATCCATCCGGCTGTCAACAACTGAAACTTACGAGTTACGACTTTAGTCGAGTACAATTCAGTATAGTGGTTACCTATCGTCCGGACCAGACGCGTAAAATTAATTACACAGAATCGACATAGCAACGTTGTTAACTCACTGTCTCTCGAGAACCAACCACGTTAACTCACTGTCTCTCGAGAACCAACCCGTGGTTGGATGGTTAGGAGAGCAGGGATACTCCTAGCCCACCAGAGTTCAAACCCCAGATTTAACGCTTTGGTGTCTCATAAAGGCCCGTCGGCTCAGTCTCTCGGAGGTGCTCATAGGGATAGGGTGTGCGTGCGTGTGTTTATAGGGATGAGTGTATGTTCGCATTGTGGACGTTTGAGTTTGTACTGTGTTTTAAAAAAAACAAAAAAACTCCCTGTATGGCCAAACGAAAGGTTGAGATCATATAAATCCAACTGAAATGTCACTCGCACTAGTAATAGAACTAGTGTCAGTGTGTACAGGGCTGCTAGCTCGTGTACTATGTAGTGACTGTCAGTCTGTCACACAGTATGGAATACTGACCTTCAATCTATATCGAGCTAGAGGAAATTAATGCAAGAGAAATAAAAAGACACACATCAGAAGAAAAAAATGTATATACATACGTACGTACAGTGAGTGGTGATCTGTTCCCAAATTCAGTAAGTGAAATGGAGTAGTCTGCTGAAACTAGAACATATATGTATATATACGCTAGGTACAAGTGTGTGGATCAAGTACAACACAAACACATGGACGTCATCTAGGCTCTACTGTCTGCTGTACTGAATTCTTATTTAGCGAATCATGCATGAGGTAATCGTCAAGGTTCACTGCTCCAAGTGAAGATGTGAGGCAGCAGTAGCACTAGCAGCAGAGTAGGAATCGTGGAGCAGCGACGTGGACAGCAAGCTGTCCAGGAAGTTCCAGTCGATGGCATTGGCAGACGCCCCTTGTCCCTGCTGCTGCTGCTGCTCGACGACGGCGGTGGTAGCCGGCGGGCTCTCGACCAGCTGCGGGATATTGCTGAACAGGTTTTTCTTGGACTCGAAGTCCTCAGAAAATTGATCATGGCCGGGAAAGGCGAAACCACCCGCTCCCGAAGCGGCAGGGTGCAGGTAGTGGAGATCCCTGCCATGGCCGTGGCCGTGGAGGTGCAGCCGCGCGTCTTCGTAGTAGCTGCCAGGAGCTGCGGCGTAGGCGGGGAAGACGAAGTTCCTCTGGTTTGGGACAGGCTTTTGGAACGCGCGGCACACCACCCATCCTTCCTCCTGCACATCATCATCTCCGTTGAAGTTAAACTATCAAGAGGAAGAAGGATAACTCAAGAGAGTTGGAAGAAGATCGCCTGACGAAGAATTACCTGGGTGGGGGCGTGCTCGTTGGTCTGGAGGCGGTACTCGTGGATGATCCAGTCGGTCTTCCTTCCGTTTGGCGCGCGGCCCTTGTAGAAGACGAGCGTCTTCCTCATGCCGATCACGCTCCGGCTCGACCTCGACGACAGCACCGGCTTGTCGCGGCCGGTAGCCTTCCAGAACCCGGCCGCCGTGGCCCGGTTCGTGCGCGTCCCGCTTGGGTACTTGCGGTCTTTGAAGCTGAAGAAGTAGCGCTCCGACGACGACGACAGGTCATCTTCTCCTCCTCCGCCTCCTCCTCTGCCGCACCTCTCTGATCGAAATAAATGCGAAATTGTTCATGAGAAACTTGCACAAAGATCAACTGGTCGATGAGGTTGGGATGAATTTGTGCGTGCGTGCGTACCTTGCAGGTCCCATGGCTCGATCCGGTAGAGATCGACCTCCTGGATGATGTCGAGGTCGATCTTCTGGGCGGCCACCTTCCTGGCGAGGTAGTACCCGACCAGCTCCTCCTCTGTGGGGTGGAACCTGAACCCTGGGGGAACACATGACTCCTCCTGGTGATGCTGGTCCATTGCTAACATCTACTACTACCTGCCTGCAGTACAGATAGCTAGTTAGCCGGCTCTCTTCCGGACTGACTGAAACCAAAGCACAACCTTTTCAAGCTACTACTACTGGGTAGCTACTATATATGCTGAGAGCAACCAATGGCGTGTAAGCGTGTGGACCAAACAAGAAGGAGATCTTTATAGATAGCCAGAGATCTAGGTTAGTGCACTCGTGCAATACTGCGATGAGACTATGAGAGGTGACCTGACATCGAGCAGAACGCACGTATGCGCACGCTCGCATGTCTGCTATTTATGCATATACTGTGATGAATCTAGCACTAGCAGTAGCTATAGCTTCCACCAAATCTATCTAATCTACTCTATATGTCTACTATATATAAGTGCAGTGCAATCATGTCCTGGATCCATTCCTGAGGACAATTTAAGTACACTGCTTGTAATCTAGCTTGATTGCAAGCACTATCTACTTTGATGGGATTGGGATGGAATGTGGGTGTAGCTTGTAAAGTGTGAATGGAAGAGAGGGGATGAAAAGGACCTGCAGTGCATGCTAGCTGCCTCTGGCCGGCTAGCTGTGGGTGTGTGAAGCGCTTTTAGGGGTATGAATGCAATACATTCATGTTCCTTTGAGTGCACTTCAGGATTGGCCTCCTCTCACGCTCTGATGTGCCTCTCACACATATCCACCGCCACATGCATCTCCGTGGAGTATTTTTCATCATTTTTCTACGACCGACCTACTAGTACTGGACGCGTACCGACACTGTAGGTAGACAGAATATCTGGTCTCCGGTCAATTTCGTGGTGAACCAGAATACTAGTACATGTACAGTACGTATTCTTGCATGCGTTGCAGTTGCAGGGACGAAGATTCAAGCTAAACACAGGGGACAAGTTAGTTAATCAGCTCAGCTTAACCTGATCGGTGGATGTACCGCTGAAACTTTCTTCTCCATGTGCTGGTACGTTGGAGAAACTCGACACCACGTGCTGGTAGAGTATCTATGAGGCGGAGTACCTATCTCTAACGCATATATACTGACTAGCAGCAGTACTATCATTCAGGTATCGTACGAGTTGGAATATGGTTAGCCCTCCGTTTCATTTGGAGGTCACTTCTGCATGCAAGTGCATATATATTGTCCCCTTCTGGTATAGTACTCTAGTGTTGTTAGAGCTTGTTAGCTACATGGAAGTACTAGCTGGTAGTACCACACTACTGCAGTGCATGGCGATGGACCAAACAAACTAATTAACAAACAGTACACATAAACAACCATATCAGAGGGTGGGGACTCACCAAACCGAGGAGGAGAGTGGAGATCGATCCAAGAGAGCTATAGAATTGCTTGGGTTGTTGGAGCAGAGGGAACTACTGGTGGTTGTGTTTTTATGATGCAGATGCAGCAGTCAGCTAGAGAGCAAAAACCAGAGATGAGGAGGCACTCAGTTGCACTACTACTTACTGCAACGACGAATTTGGTAGCTGGGGAAGCTTAACCGGGGCCCTATTTATACAAGCCAGGAAGCATCCATCGGATTGGAAGCATGCACATATCCATCCATCGATTTTGCAGCGACAGCGAGAGGTTAGAGAGGCATAGAGAGAGCATGCCGAGCCAGGGCTGGTCTCTACTGGTAAAAAGCCCTGGATCGCGCATGGGGGTGGCTACAAAGGCTAGCGGGGGGTGGTGCCGTGGTGGTGGTGGTGGTCGATTTGGTCGGCTGAGACGAACAAAAAGAAGAGCCACGGTCCTCAAGTTAATTAGCAAGCACTACCACCACCCCACAGCAAGAATCTTTCCGCCTCGGTCTGTCCTTATCGGTTGAATTACCTTTCCTGCCGTTATATTGGTGTGCAAGGCTTGCTCACTTTCGCTGCTTGCAACACACGTTAATTATATTGCCTCATTCCTTCCAACATCAGCTGATCGACCCATCAATATACACACGGAATCAATTTGTTGAGATCAAGATAAATGTGTATAGCTTTTGCTTCCTTACCAATTGGCAGACACTTGCTGGTGGGCCTACTGCCGGCCAGCGAATCATCCTCGGGCAATGCGCACCCAATCATTGCATCTCCATTCATATCATGCCTCTCCTGGATTTGCTATACTGCACCACTAGTAGTAGCTAGGCGGTAGCTGGATTGTAATATACACCATGAGTCGTCCTTGTCTGGCTTGGTGAATGGGATGCCTTCTACTCCATCGAGGATTTGATTTTTACTTGCCAGGGCTGTGCGCAAGGATCGATCATGGCGTGCAGGCCCGTGCGGCCGCCCTTTGGTCTACTGATCACGACATGTCGTTCCATGCATGCTTCGTATCTTATGCAGAGATTAGACGGACCCGCGTACCGTATGTTGCAAATTATAACTTGCTTAAGAAGTAAAAAATTGCAAAGCCGGTTGATTAATCCGTTTGTTCACCCACTCATAAGTATTGTATGGGGGTAACTAGCAATTGTTTTTCCACCGCTTCAGTATTAAGGGACAGTGTTGGAACTACAATTTGTTCCATCCACAAAACTATGTCTGGTGCAACCGTGTTTATTTTGCTTTCGATCAGTGATGCTTCAACTTGAATAAGAACTTTCTCCAATCAAAATAGAATTAATAGGGTTACTAATTTTCTTATGTGAGATCTAACATGTACTACACTTAAGCACCATTAATTGGTCACTGAAAATCGTCCTCTAGTAACGGGATAGCCCGTTAGTGGAAAGCTCACCACTCTTGCTGACGGGCCCTTTGGATGGACTTACATTGACAGACTGTTGTTTTGTAACTAGAGTGTTTTCACCTACTCCCTTTGATCCTAATTAATGTTTTCACATTTATCTAGACTCGGATATATCTAGCAATAAAATATGTCAAGATATATTCGAATCTAAACAAATATGAGAATATTAATTACGATCGGAGGGAGTATTAAAATCCACATGGTTCACAGATTCGCCAAATTTTAGAAACTTGTCGGATTCATTTAGTTTGCCAAATTTATTCACTCCACGAGCATACAACTGCATCACATGTACGCCACGACGGTCACCCGACATCAACGGCAATGAGGCCTGAGACCAAAGGTGAAGCTATGTTGAAGGCTCACCAAACGGTTTAAAATTTACGCTAATTAGATGCGTAAGTATGTGTCCATTAGCCAATACAAAATCTTCATTGTAACTAATGGCCCTCCCTAGAATTATATCGAAGCTTTGCCATCGCCAGAGACCGCTAGGTAGTTAAACTGAAACTCGTGGATGGTCAAGATCGCATGGTACCTCTTCCTTTGCGAAGCCCATACGAACACACCCAAAGCCCGTATGACTTGCTTAAATGTATCGCGTATACGTGTGCTGATGTAATCACCGCGGTTCGTGTATAAAATCCCTAGCGACAAACCAACAAATCCTAGCGACGAAGAGATCGACCCAGCGACATGTGATCACGGCAGAACGCGAGTAGCGTCGGAGGCAGAATCGATTCAAGCCACCTTACCCCTTGGCTAGGACGGCGAGTAGAACAATCGCAATAAAAGGTCGTGGGATCGGGCTGGTGGGGACATGAGTCTACCTAACTCTACCATGTACTACCTCTGTTTGGGATTATAGGTCCCGAGAGCCTTTTTATATTGTTTGAGATTATAAGGGCTATCGCATTTATTAGTCTCTCTCGTTCAATGCATGTTCTCTTTTTTCTCTCACTTCTCTCATGCATATAAGACTATTGGTGCATGCATAGATTAATGAGACAGTTATGGAGTGTCTTGGTATTAGCAACTTGGCTCTTAGGACTAATAATCCCAAACAGAGATAGTATACGATATGAAGTAATACAGGGCTTGGACAGGGGTTGCGGCAGTTAAAAAGTTCTGCCCGGGGCAAACTTTAAGTTTAAAGGGGACACTTGAAAAATATAGCTGGAAAGTGCACTTGTTAGAAACAAAATGGCCCCAACGGAAAAAAATTACTCCATTCACTAATGTAAGATATTTTTACATTTTTCTAAAAGACATGAATATAGACATGTTTTAGTGTGTACGATTTACTCATTTTGGAGTGTATCTAATCCATTTTAAAATATCTAAAATATCTTACTCTCTTCGTCCAGAAACAACTTACTTGAGTTTGCCTAGTTTGAATATATTTATCTAGACACATTTTAGTGTATAGATGTATTTAAATTTAGATAAACTCAAGTCAGTTATTTATGGACGGAGGGAGTACAACAATGAAGGGAGGAAGTACTAGAACTAAGAAGTCACTTTGAATCATGGACCAGATATAATCGCTTTGTTCCAAAACATAAGATATTTTACGATTGTAAAACAAATATATCTATACATCTTTTAGGTGTGTTCACTCTGAATCTACATACAATGTATAGATAATTTGTTTCGCAAAAAGCTCAAATATCTTATACTATGAAAGGGAGTAGTTAATTAGCGCTATTTAAAATACGGAGGAAGGAAGGATGCATCCAACAGTGGCAGACAGGGTGCAACAGCAAGCTAGCTATAGCTCTGTACAAATTTGTCCACTACTAGGTAGCTCTTGCTTGCATCCTACGTTCTCGGTTGGGTTGGGCTGTTCGTTCCAGGTTTTTAGTTAATCAACCCCTTTGAGTCGTAGTACGATAATAGTTGAAAAGGTGTGGAGACATCCGGCTACTGCTGTTTGCAAGTTGCAAATGCATTTTTAGGTACTACACGCGTACCGTGCAGGCCCGGTCCTGAGATTTGAGGGACCCGGGGCGAAGCTAGAATCGGGACCCTTAGTATATACTTTTATTATATATGTGTATGAAATTTTACTAAGAAAAACTTAAAGTGCATCCCATAAGCAATAATTTGTAGGAGATGAATTAAAAATGAACTCATGACCATTCGTAACTTATGTAGGGTGATGTTCCTTCACAGCAAGTGTTACCAGCTCATCTAGAATTTTTGAAGTTCCTGTATTACTCTTGAAAATCAATCAAACAATCTTTTATAGGATTGTACTACTCAATTTTCTATTTTTCCTTTTCTCAAATGAAATATCTAAAGAAAGAATTAGTAACCGGAAACGAGCAAAAGATACAAAGCTCGTAGAATAACTCGATAAATTCTCGCCGCTTATCATGTGGAAATCTCAAATCACAAGCCTTAAAAACTAATTAATCGGTTATAAAGTGACCATGTTGCAACAATGAAAAGTGACAATACTAACCATCCGTTATACTAGTAAATTAGGGCACGGAATAGACTACCCATAAAGTAAAGAATTAGAAAAATATCAGTGCGTTCTTGCGCCATCACGGTCGTGGTGGCCGATTTTCTCATGATGAAGGTGTTTGTCGAAGGTCCTCCGATCGACGATCGTCGCAGCAGCGAGATTGAGACTGGGAGATCGATCGATTGAGGCTTGAGGGGGCATGTCGCCCGTGAACGGATCTCTCAGAACCCCTGGAGCGGACAACCAAAGCGATTCAGGTATTAAAAATAAACAAGGAGAAGATCAATCCATAACAGATGCAACTCGGAACCCCTCTGATCTCCTCAAACTTCTCTCCCTCTGGATATTTTATTCCATGCGCTGTTGTCTTGCTCCCAGTTGGACAGGTCTCTGAAGCTGATTACCTAACGGCCCTATTATTAGCAGGCCTGCATATCACATCTGCTGGGAGGGCCCCTAATTTTTCTGGGCCCGGAGCGGCTGCCCCGCTCGCCCTACCCTAGGACCGGCCATGGTACCGTGTGTTAAGAATATAATACACGTTTAGTTTTTTTTATCAGTTCAGACTTTTGGGATCAAATGATTAATGCATGCAATTCAATACGGTATCAGAGCCAATAAATTTTAAGTTCAACACCCTGCTCACGACAGGTTAAAAAAGATTTTGCGGCCGAGCCCACGCTAATTCAATCCGTGTTGATCGATAATGCAACTTGTGAGACACAAAAGTGCTCATAGCCTGTGCCGTAATTGCGATGCTAACCAATGATCAAGCATACGCTACTTTATACTCCTAGCGTATTTAAAATATGCGGGAAAGAAAACCTATCAGAACCTAGGTAGCCAGTAAGTATGTAGCTACCTGATGGATGGAATTTTTTTCCACCCTCCTCCTACCTTGTTGCCCCCGTGCGGCGACCTTCACCGTGGGAAAACCCTAAAATCTCGCCGCCGGTTCCCTCCCCAACCCTACCTCCTTCCCTCGCTGCTGCCAAGTGGCCCAGCCAGGAGAAGCTAGGTCAGTGTCGGTGCTAGCGGCGGCAGGGCGTCTTTGTCCTCCCGCGCGGTGGGGTGGTCACGGGTCCACTCCCCTAGGCTGGAGCCTCTTTCTCCAGCCGGGATGCAGGACGGCGACGACCTGATGGGCAGCGGGCGGTGGTGCGCGCCTAGCTTGCTGGGTGGCGAGGGCTGTGGGCGGCAGCAGTTTGGATGGCAGTTACCTCGGCTCTGGTCGGTGGCAGGTCCTGACGGTTACTCAACGACGGCGGCACGGGAAGCAGCGGCATCGTGGGCACGCAACAGTAGGGAAACAGTGGATGCCATGGAAGGGGCTGGCCAAGCATGGTCGGCCCTAGATCCGGGCATGCAGGCCTGATCTGGACTAAGATGGACTCAGCTAATGCATTTGTCCGGTTTCCCTTGTCGCTGCAGCACGGTGGCGGAGCTGGTCGGGCCAGATCTTGCCGGATCTAGGGCTTGATGACCATTGCTGCTACGTCTGGTCGGCGATCGCCTTTGGTGGTGGAGGACCGGTCTCCTCCCATTGGTGCTGGTTGCCACCCACGTGGGCCTTATTCTGTTGCCAGGTGTCCTCGGTTGCTTCTGGTCTCCCCATGTCATGTTGCTCTGAGCGTGAGGTGTTGGACACTGGGACAGTGGCCCCAGAAGGTGGACTGCAGGGAGGCTCTTCGGCGAGTGACGTGGAGGTGGTGGTGACCCTGTTCTTCGGTAATTTGGATGGCGTGTACCAGGCGATGTGAGTTCCTAGAGTTGGCAGCGTACCGACTGCTTCTAGATCGTGTTATAGAGGCCGGACTCGGGAACATTGGACGGTCCAAGGTATCGGGCGCGTGCCGAGGTTTTTCTGCGAGAAAGCTCAGTGTTTCGATGCCAACGGAGGTGATGCCCGAGGGTGTGGTAACCCTCTTGGGGGAACCATTGTGGTTACCTTCACCACGCTAGGGCTCTGGGTGAAAACCCTATATTGGCGGCGTAGCGTGGAGCTATGATCCCCACGGTCTTGTTTTGGTGGCTCCCGTGGCAAGTCGTGTCCTTCTTATACTTTTTTATCTGCTTTGTAAGAGGTTATGTTCACCATCTTGTATCGGATTGACTGTGTGTGGCTTTATTTATAAAGTAGAGTGAAAGCCTATTTGGAGAAAGTAGGTAGCTACCTAGGCTGATTAATTTTACTGCGATGGAAAAACATTGAGAACTCCTATGCCTATGACATATCCTTACGGAGTAAAAATTATAGGAGTCGTCCCCACCGACCCCAAAATTTAGTCGACTCGGCCTCTCCAGGGAAAAAACCCGACCCCCAACCCCATGGCGACTATCGGCCCATCTCGCCAACGACGCCTCCGGTTACAACGGAAACCTGTCACCGGCACCCCCGGACACTATGTTGCCCTTCCCGCCCACACCTTCAATCTTTCCCTCCTCTTCTTATTGATATTACAATCGTATCTTATGCATTCTCTCCCGACAACTCGGCTTCGGCTCAAGGTTCTAGAGGGAGAGTATCATGAGAAATGCTCGGCCCGGTGGTTTTTGATCATTTTATTGATGTGATTTTCAATAAAAGCCGAGATTGGGTAAGTGTGAAGAGTCAAGTATTGCCCTACTTTTCTTATTTCTTAGAAGAATTTGACCCTCTCTCCCACCTTGTCGTCGCTCGTCAGTCCCCGACATCGCCGGAATCGATAAGGAAATCATGATTTCACCACCGCCCCGGTTTGTTGCAAATCGGCTACCGCCGAGCTCGATTCTTTGCAAAACAGAGCGGTTGATGGCTCTGAAATATAGCCATCTAACGTCCACATTTAAACTGGATATTAATCACATTCTTGATGAAATATCTCTCTAAACCCTGCCACTAATGCTAATATTCAGAGGGGTATGCAATCCTTTCTTTTAAATTGACTTTTCCAACCTCTCAATGGCTAAGTCTGGTCCCTGCAGCTCCTCCATTCTATGCTCTCTTGGTTCCTTTTACCTTTGTTTTGTCCATAATCATCATCAACACCTACACACATGTCAAAGATAAGGAAGAGGGATAAAATTATACCTAAACTACTAAATGTCCAAAGCTCATATTGAATTTAACAAAAACAAGTAACCATGCATATTAAGCATAACAATAGTTAGATGGAGCATGATATGATAAGCAAATGACACAATCTTTATTGCTAAAAAGTGTTGTATATCACAGCCATCACACGTCCGCACGGACGTGCGTGGCGTGCGCGGTCTCCCAGCGGCATGACCCACCGGATCGACGCGTCCGGCCTGACCCTCAGAGTAAGAGAGCACATATCCTTGTTTTTCCTGCAAGCTCAAAGTAAGAGAGTACATAATCATACAAGGAAATATAAGCTCGGTTATATTATTCCAAACCACTAGAGATTAGTCAAAAACTTCTATGCCCCATGTCAAACTTGAATCTAGCTTGCAAGTAAACTTGTGATCCTTCTATACGCACTTTATTGTATTTTTGTATTTTTATTTGTATAAGGCAAAGTTGAACACGATTAGTTGTCAATCATAAATAGAAATAGAGTTTTCCAATGCTTCCCACTCATGCCATCTATTAAAGCTTCTCAAGTGCAAACTTTGATTGTTGAGCTCATAGAAAATATATTTCTTAGTAACGAGACCATGCCAAAAGAGTGGTATATGTTCAATCGAGACTGTGCAGGCTAGGAAGAACACTTATGACCATTACCAAGGTTTCCCTTTTCGGTATAATGATTTTCCATAATGGTTAGAGGAGTATTCCGATTTTTTCTTTTTAATGCAGGCCCATGAGAATACCAATAAATACCCAAATATAGCATCGTTTTGCTACATATGTTGGGCAACTCATAGCCAAACTCCAAGAGTTTCCTCTTTTTGGATTGTTTAAAAGCCAGTGGAGTTGTTAGCATCGCATGTTGTGCGACAGTGGCGCAAGACACGCATAAAGCAATATCTCACTTTGATTTCCAATAAAATAATTGGCATATGTAATCTCGAAACTTTAAAACATCATTTCTTATTTGCCAACTCACTCAGTAAGCATCTATTAAGACCATCAATTCCAGCACTATGGGGTTGTGCTACTCCATAACCATTCACTTAAGACAATTCTGAACAGTGACAACTAGCAAGTTTCGAGAAACTTCTTTATTATATTTTTTAAAATATAGAGAACATGGCAATGTATACTTAGAGGATCATAATATTTTTCACAAGCTAGATAAAAGTTAAACAAGGTGCATCAAAGCTATGGCTTGTCTCCTATGGGGCCTAACATGAGCAAGTATATCCTTTATATAAATATGAACAAAATCTCACCTAAGCAAGCATTCAAAAACAGAGAGATACACAATAGCATGAAAACTATTTTTAAAATAAAGAACTTTTCACAAGACTCTACGCATGCAAAATAACCTCCCCAAGCTAAACTTGAGAAGATCATGAAAACAAAAAAAATACAGTTATCAAAAGAGAGTATAAGAAGTGATTACCTCCCCAAGCTTAAGTTAAAGCAAGGGTGACACACTTTACCGTTAAGGTGCTTTTACCCTCTACTTTGATGGCCAAAGAACCTTTGCTTCAATAAATGCTTCACGATCCGGTGTATGCCTTTCTTAAGAAACTGGTAGGAACAAGACTAGAAAGAAGACAAAATATTTTTGTGTTTTTGAAGACACGAGTTTAGCTCACAAGTGATAAAATTACAAGTCCCACTGAGTCGGTTCATCAACCTAAGCACCACGCTTATGTCAACAAACTAGTTCTAGAAGAGGCATCTCCTAGATTGTGATGAGGTGCAAGTGAAACAGGATACGAGACACGAGTGTGCAGCCCCTATGTGCTTATTTAAAAGAGGTTCGAGTTGGAAGGTTTTACCATACACTGATTGTTAAAACGTTGAATTGAAGCAACCAAGTGGCTCATGCGAGTGTTTGCACCATTGGCACTACCGTACATGTTATCACACAAGGTTCAAGTCCCCGTGAAAATAACACACAAAATAAAATGCATCGATTTTGTATATGAACATAGTTCCTTTATCCCACCAATAAAAAGGAAAAAGGAAATATGAACTTCTTTAGAGAATTACAGTCTAGGAAGTTTCTTAGGACAAAGTATATCGAAATTTTGATACCGGGGTTACCTTCCCATAGCGATTTTGTGGCCATACCAACTATACGGGCGCAACTATACGACCGGAACAATGTGTTCCTGCCGTATAGTTATCCTGGTGTCAAAAAATTAGGGTTTCCTCCGGGCGGCGCAGCTATATGGGCGCCACTATACGGCCGGAACAAAATTTTACCGCCGTATAGTTGGTCGTCAAACTGTCTGTCCCTGGAAAAGAAAATATACAAAGGCATAGATATCTATACGGCCGAAATTTTTATTCCCGCCGTATAGTTGGTCATTAAACTCTCAGTATATTAGAAAAAAAATTGTACGGAGGCACTTATATCTATACGGCCGCAACTATACGGCCGGAATTTTATTTCCGCCGTATAGTTGGTCGTTAAACTCTCAGTACATATGAAAGACAAATTTTTGATGGAAAATATATCTATACGACTAGAACTATACGACCGAAATTTTTATTCCCGCCGTATAGTTGGTCGTTAAACCTTCTGTGTACATCAGAAAATTTCTATTTCTTTATGAATTACTTCTTTTCCTGTAACTTAGTGAAATACCTTGTTTTGATAGAAAAATAGCAGATTAAATTTTCGACCAACATTTAGCATGTATAAAATGAGATTTAAGTACAACCGAGTTTATGCAACACATAGTAACAATAAATTCTACCTTCTGAAAACTTTAACAAGATTACTCTAATAGCAAGACATGTGAAGAATAAAAGTGTCAATACAACATGAATGCAACTAGAATCAAGACAAAAAAATCTAAGAAAGACGCCTAATGACTTCCGGGTTGCCTCCCAGGAAGCGCTCTCTTTAAAGCCATAAAACCAGGTTAGAATGCTCCATACATTACCCACCTAGATCCCAAGGAATATCGACTCAAGGTGAGCTTATACATACCAGTTTGGAGCATCTTAAAGTAGAGTTCGGCCGGAGTCGTACCCGCTTATGGTGCATCAGCATCATGTAGATGAACAAGTTCTCTCTTTCAAGCGAGTGTTGATGCACCAAGCTTGGTGAATATGCCTCCATGTATAGCTGCAGTGAGAGGATTTGAGATTCATATAAAATTCTTAAATCTTTACCTTGGTTACCTGTGTAGGGGAACACTTTATAGTATTCTTCTTTCATATCAGGGAGTTCAGGACCCTGCATGTTAGTATAGCAAGGTTCTATCTCTAATTCATTATTATTAATACTCTCCATATGAGTGTCTAGGCACAAGGCCTTCGCAGAATAATTATCAATAGTTTTAGCATCATAAAAATCACTACTAGAGTGAGAGGCATCACAAACAAAAGTTGTTGTGTGCCTCTTTTTGTCAACCTCACCTTTTTGTTCCTCATTTTCATCGACTATTGTTTTAATAGAAATGGTAGAATCAAAAGTAGGAGTCGAAGGTGTGAGTGGGTGATTAATCCGTTCTTCCTCCTTGTGCTCCTTTTCCTCTCCACTTAAATTATTTTTGCAAAAGAGGAATGTGAGGTATACTAAATTAAAAACTCCATCAAGTGCTTCACTTTCAACATCAATACTTCTTAGTATAAATACCATTTCAGATGCACCTTTGAAAAGAATGTATTCTAGTACTTCTAAACTAGCATAGGATTTATCTCTATTATAATTTGCGAAAGTAGGATTGTTGGAATACTTACATTGAAAATTAATGTGGTCATATGTTATACAAATTATGCAATAAGATCCATCATTAGCACGTAACCATAGTGAATGCTTTTCCAATTGGTCCAACAATTTCTTTATCAACTCATGTCTAGCAACTAGGCTTGATGAACTTGAATCATTTATCTCCTCCAATGCTTGTATTATCTGTTGAACAAAATTTATCTCGAAAGACATGATTAGTAGCACTAGTTTTTATAATTTTTGGTTTTGTAATTTTTTTATTGTTTTCAATATAAAATAAAGCAGTAAGATAATAGCAATAAACGGAAATAAACTATGTGCAAGTAGATAACCGAACACTTTGATCCCCGGTAACGGCGCCAATTTGATGTGACTGAGTTCCTGCACCAAAACAGGGTTATTGCAGTACTTGTAGCAACAAATATTTAAAAGTTTGTCCCGATGAGACCTCGGCGAATACGACCTTTGCAGCCTCGTTGTCAATGCAAACACGTACGTACCCAAACCATGGTTTGAAAATATCCTATTCTATAAGTTGTTAGGATAAATGAATTTAAGATGTTTTATAATAACCACTACTAAAACTAGAAGAAAACTAGAACAAAAGTAAAACTAAAAATAGGTGAATGCAATGAGATGAAATATTAATGCTATGATTCCTCAAGTAATGTTGTATATACCGGTGTGTATTATAAGTGCTTATGGAATACCTTTTAACTATAATTGTGGCGGTCCCTCGTATAACGTTGTCTCCTACCGTTGGTAAGTGGCAACTAGACAACTCAATTGTCCACACCCTCTCCGGACACGAGTGATCCGTAAAAGAAGAGTGTATTAAGGTAACAAGACCAATCAAGGTAAACCAGAGCAAGGCATTAAGTTCTATGGACAACCATACTCCTAAACAAGTGTGCTAGTCACAAGATATCCCATATGTCACTGTGGGGTCAAGCAATTTGCAACACTATACCTAGCTATATCATGAGTGATCTTGAGGAAATTTAATCTTAATGGGCGATGGATCCTAAGCTGCTATTGCCTCCGCAAATCACTTATAGCAAATAGCCTATTAGTTCTACCCATGGTGTTGCCAGGTACTATGGACGAGTAGAGACTAATGATAAGTTCTGTGACACTCCGTGAATCCCTAGTAAACTCCTCAATAATGGATTGGACGTCTCCAATCACTAGAATAATATCATGAATAGAACAATGTAAACAGAAAGCACAAATATATTAATTAACAAGAACACACCACACTTCAATTACTTAAATCATCATAACATTAATAAAAGGGGGTTCAAGCCACGTTATAACCCATCATGAAGATCATGATGGGGAAGGATGAATGAGTAGCGACGATGAAGATGGTGATGATGGCCCGGTGATGGTGGTGTCGGCGTGGTGATGGTGGCATCCTCCTTCTCCTCTTCTTCTTGCTTGGATGGATTGATGGTGTTGATGGAGATCTAGATCTTGGTGGAGCTGTAGAGGCTATGGAGGTGGCACGATGGCAGGACGCTGCCGTGGAGGCGATAGATAAGATCTAGATCTTGTATATGGTGTATTGTGCTTCCTTGGGTCCTCCCTCCTTTATATAGGCCTTGGGGGTGCCCTAGGATTCTCCCAATACCGTCATATGACTTAGGAAAGGTTCTGGAGCTTTTCTAGGGTGAAATCCCGTCGTTTCCAACCTTTTTGGCAACTATACGGGCGGAGCTATACGACCAAAAATATAGCTCCGGCCGTATAGTTGTTCGTTAAACTGTCTGTCCACTTTAGTATTTTAGCCGCCATTTCTTCATACGAACTCCGTTTTGGGTGTTCTTGGGCTTATTGAGTTCGTACCATCGAGGGCTACAATCCTGTGGTCTTGGATATTTATTTTGAGGAGTTGGAAAAAATGACTTTTTCAACCTCTCAAATGGCTAAGTCTGGTCCCTGTAGCTCCTTCATACTATGCTCTCTTGGTTCCTTTTACCTTTGTTTTATCCATAATCATCATCAACACCTACACACATGTCAAAGACAAGAAAGAGGGATAAAATTCTACCTAAACTACTAAATGTCCAAAGCTCATATTGAATTTAACAAAAACAAATAATCAATGCATATTAAGCATAACAATAATTAGATGGAGCATTATATGATAAGCAAATGACACAATGTATATTGCTAAAAAGTGTTGCATATCACAGCCATCACACGTCCGCACGAACGTGCGTGGCGTGCGCGGTCTCCCAGCGGCATGACCCACCGATCGACGCGTCCGACCTGACCCATCGGCACACCTAATTTGCGTGACCGTTACGTCGGCCCGGACACGGGCGGGTCACGGGTGTGTGCTTCCCGCGTGCTCTATTTTCCCACCCATCAGCGTCCATAGCGAGTCAGAGGCAGCTACGACACCGATTCAGACGCAACCGCGGTATCGATTCAGAGGCAGGAGCGGCAGCCTGACCGACGACACCGAGTCAGATGCAACTGTGGCAGCCTTCGCCTTCAATGACGATGGGATGGGGCGTTGCCCGAGTTCCCACGCCGGCATTGATGGCGAAGGTGATGACCCACAAGTATAGGGGGTGTATCATAGTATTTTCGAGGGAAGTGAAACCCAATTTATTGATTCGACACAAGGGGAGCCAAAGAATATTTATAAGCCTTAACAACTGAGTTGTCAATTCAGCTGCACCTGAAAACAATCTTGCTCACAATAGTTTATCAGTAGCAACAGTTTTGTAGTAGGAATAGTAAAGTAACAGCAGTAGTAAAGTAAAAGACAGTAGTAACAATAGCAGTAAATAGTAGGATTCGAGTGCGGTAGGCATAGCGATGGATGGACGGGCATTGCATGGGCAAGACAATTCACATAGCAATCAGAACATACGGCAATTGCGGATAAATAAGATAAAGCATCCATGTACTAGATAATCCTAGGCATGTGTTTTATATATAGTCATACGTGCTCGCCATGAGAACTTGCACAACATCTTTTGTCCTGCCAGCCCGTTTGCAGCGGGGCCTCAAGGGAACTACTAGCAATTAAGGTGCTCCTTTTAATAGAGCATCGGAGCAAAGCATTAACACTCTGTGAACACATGTGATCCTCACATCAAAGCCATTCCCTCCGGTTATCCCGATTTCTGTCACTTCGGGGCCATTGGTTCTGGACAACAATGTGTGTATACAACTTGCAGGTAAGACCATAAACAATACTATCATAATGAATCAATAACATGTTTAGATCCGATATCATGGCACTCGGGCCCTAGTGACAAGCATTAAGCATAACAAGTCGCAACAAAGTCATAAAGCACTAATAGAAGATACTAGGCACCATGTCCTAATAATCTCATGCCATTACATGAATGATCTCATCCCATCCCTACCATCCCCATAGCCTACAGCGGGGGATTACTCACTCATAGATGGGGAAACATGGATGGTCCATGGAGAAGCGATGGTGATGATGATGGTGATGATCTCCTCCAATTCCCTATCCCGGTAGGGTGCCAGAACGGAGTTTCTGGTTCCGAATCGTGGAATCTGGTGGTGGCGGCGGAGCGAAACTCCTTCTGGAAAAACGTTGAACCCTAGAGTTTTTAGGTCAGAAGGCTTCTTTTTATAGGCGAAGAGGGAGACCGAGGGGGTGTCTGGGGCGGCCAGACCACCCCTGGCGTGGCCTGGGGTAGCCCACGCGGCCAGGTGGTGTGGCCTAGGCCCAGCCCCCCTCCGTCTCGTATTCTGGCTCCGGGAGTCTTCTGGTGAAATAGGATTTTTGGCATATTTTCCGGAATTTTTCCTGATAGTTGATTTTCTGCACAAAAAGTAGACACCAAGGCAATTCTGCTGAAAACAGCGTCAGTCCATGTTAGTTGCATCCAAATCACACAAGTTTAGTGGAGAAACAATAGCAAAAGTGTTTGGGAAAGTACATACGTTTTGGACGTATCAACTCCCCCCAAGCTTAGCTTATTGCTTGTCCTCAAGCAATTCAGTTGAAAACTAAGTGCGATAAAAGAAACTTTTGCGAACACTTTTGCTTCATATGATGTATATATTCTCAGCATGTGATCAACTACTTAGACAATTCTTAATAAAGAGTATGCAACTAATTTTGCTTAATAGGCAATGCAAGCTATGAAGAGATTCCAACCTAAAAAATAATAAGTAACATGAAGTATAAATATAAGCAAGATTACAATGCTCATAACAAGGTATGATAGAGTGATATCTCACTTGCCTTTTTATTGTTAATGCCAAGGCACCTCTGAAGTTCAGGTGAAGACTAGAAGTAAAGATGTCAAAGATACAAGCATCAAAGTCATAACACAAATAATCAAGTAATGGGACAGGCACAAAAATGACAACTATGCTCTCAAGGAAGTGCTCATAGAATAAGTGAAGACTCAACAAGGAAATGAAAAGGTTTTGAATAGTTTGAAAGGCTTCCAAATACTGAACGTATGGTACTCGTTAGCTTTGATCTCTCATTGCCCTATCATAAGCATCTTTAATATGGTTAAGGTGAAAGTAAGGTTCAATCTGAGTTATATGCTTGACAGACTATAAACTGGAAATCCCATGTCCCTTGAGTACGAGGGTCGCTCCTCATGCTACTCAACTTTAGTTACCTGTAAGTTCTTGTCATTGTAAATACGTGCGTATCACAGAGAACCGCCAACAGGGTACTCCTTGCCCGATGATACGGAAGAATCCCCATATCAAAATGACGAGGCAAGCAGACAATGAGTATCTCAGCAATCTTCTTATTTACCATGGGAAAATGGTGCTTTTTTCTCTATTTCCTCTTTTCTCAAATCTCTTTTTTTCTTCATTTTCTCAATAGCTATCTCTCTCTTTTTTTTATAAGAAGAATGCTTCATAGATATCATTATGGTTATGCTGCAGGTTTCCACCATGAAGGCATGGATTAGACCAGCGACCCAGGCGTTTCTCTAACACACATAAATAACTCCATGGACTTACAGGCTCCCCTTTTATTTCACACAGACGACATCCGCAAACAAAAGAGCATGGTATCAATTGGGTATATATTTACAGGTGTTGAAAGCGTTCCCCGTGATAGAACGGTTCTGCTAATCCCCAGCCTATAATCTGCAAGCATATAACTTTCATGGATAGTCACAATGGTTCAGGTTTATTAAGTGCAGAAATAAAGTGTGCCATCAAGTTCATGAGAGCTTTACTAACTAACTTTCTCATAAAAGTAAACATTTTATTCGGAAGAAAACAAGGCATATTGAATATGCACGGAAATAGCAAATGATGCTAATAGGTAGGTATGGTGGACACTTTGGCAATATTTGGTTTTAGGGAGTTGGAAACATGAGTAAAACATACTCAGTGAAAGTGAAGGCTAGCAATAGTAAGGGAGCGATAAACGAGAGAGCAATAGCTGTCATAATCATGCTTGCAACAAAACAGGACTAATCATGGCATGAAAGTGATTCAAGACCCTCAAGGCAAAATAATTCATCGAGGCTTAACTGATTATTTCAGTCATATGCATGCGTGAGCATGTGCCAAGTCAATTCAGATGAAATATTCAGAGGAGGATACCACGGTGTCATACCAAGTTATGAATAGAGTAATGCAGGCAAACATTCATAAGACATGCTACAAACTATTAGCAAGCTAGAACTAATCATATGAAAGCAAGAACTACTAAGCATCCATAAATAGCATACACCCTACACGAACAGACTAAGCATGCCCACAATGATGAGTATATGTACAAAAAATGAAAGCAAGTAGAGTTCGTTACCAGCCTCTTACCACACCTCAAGTTGTCATTAGTCCTCATTATTGCCCTTCACTTGTGTGGCTTGAATAATAATATGAAACCAAATCCCACTAAGGACTGCTGAACCCTTCAACAAACTCACAAAGCCAAAGAAGAACAACAAATATTTTTGGTGTTTTCGATTTTTTTAAAAGCAAGAACCAAAAAGGAAGAACAAGCAAAGCAAAATCTTTTTGGGTTTTTCGAATAGTTCAAACAAAGCAAAAAGGAAAAAAAACAAACCAAGGCAAAAAGAAGAAGAAGCAAACCAAAGAGAAACAATAGAAATATTTTTGGTCTTTTTATGTTTTAGAAAGCAAAAGCAAAGAAAGAACGAAAACTAAAAAGAGAACGAAACATGAATATACAAAGTACCGACGCAACATGATAGGGAGATGAGTGCGATGTCGGCGTACCTCCCCCAACCTTAGGCTTTTGGCCTAAGTGGGTATCAATCCATGTACGAATAAGGGTTCCAAGCAGGCGGGTCATGATAAGAATGATCGTAGTTGGGCCCATGGGGAGAAGAAGAAGCTCCCCAATCATAAGCAGGCTGCTGATATGAAGACTCCCCCTCATTCGAGGGCTGGACCGAATCATCCATGACCTCCCTTCTAGTATCCTGCTCTTTCTAGGAGAGCTCTCCCAAATACGTATCAAATTCCTCCTCCGTGAGATATCATCCTACCCTGTTATCAAGGTTAAACAAAACAGGTGCAGGCAAAAGAACAACACGCTCGGACTTGCTCCTTCTCCAATCAGCTTTGAGAAAGGTTATTTGATCAGATAACTCACTCAAATTAGCCCAAGAAGAAACAAATTTATGTTGTATTATGGAATTAAGATCAAGCATTTCTATGGGAAACTATAGGTCTAGATGATGGGGCACTAAACCATGCAATGCTAGTAAACGAGAAGCAATGAGGCCCCCACAAATTCCACCTTTCTTGCGGTTAGCAGCAAGATGGAAAGCTATCAAAGCACCCAAGTTGTAAGACCTATCTCGTTTAAGAGCAGCAGAGATGAATGCTAGATCATATGAAGATAACTTATTGGCAGTTTTCCTAGCAAGAACACACTTGGCAATAAAGTAGGCAAAGTAGCGAATGGAGGGGAGATGAATGTTACGAATTTTCCCACTCTCCTTCGAGAATCTGCTTCCTTGGCAAATTTCTGCGTATAGATCCATGAGTGGTGCAGGTCGTTCTTTAATCCTTCTACATGATCCCCACTGAGGTACCTTAATAGTTGCACAGAAGTCATCGAGAGAAAGGTCGACAACAATATTGTAAATTTTGTAGTGGACCATGGGGTTAGGCAAAGAGTAACTAAATTGAAAGTCCTGCACCATAGACATGGTTAGCTTCACAAATTGACAAGGTTCATCTTCCAAAAAGTGCTCCAATCCTGCATTAGAAACCAAAGTGTGGAAATATTGGAGAATTCCTGCAGCTCCCATGAACTCAGATCATGGATAAATGGAAGGAAAAACTTCCTCCTCCCTGTGTACCTTCATAACCTCAGGCACCCATAGTTCATGTTGGTTTAGTTGATGCTCATTCATCTTCTATTCTGAAATTTAAACACCTATTAAACAAGTGATTTCAAAGTGAATATAAAGAAGGGTACTACTCATAGGGACTTGTAAGAGGCCTAAACATGCATCAAAACTATATCTCTAAGCATCAAACAAGCTTACAAGCTCTCATAACATGTCACCTATAGTAGCAAAATACTCAAGATATAATCCACTAAACACAAATCTACTTGGACAAGCGAAGGAGTCACATACCGGAGAACAAATGCTCCAAATTTCAGCAACAAAGATGGGCTGAGCAAGGAGATTGAAAAATCGAGAGCAAGCACAGCAGGAACGCGATTTTGAGCAATGAACTGGAGCTTACTCGGGAGAGAGAAGAAAGTGGCAAGTGAGAGAGTGAGTGGAGGGCCAGGGGTGGCCCACACCATGGCATGGCGCCACCCAGGGCAGGCCGCGCCACCAGGTGGTGTGCGTGCCTGGTGGGTCCCCCTGGTACCTTCCAGGCACTCCTCTGCCCCTTTTTTCACGTAAAAATTTAATATGAATTTTTTGAAATTTTTCGAGACACTTTATTTTTGGGCATTTTTCAGGCATAGATGAATGATTTTCTGACAGAAAAAGATTTTTTGGAAATGATGCAATGCAAAACAAAAGAAAAGCTACAGAAGTTCTAAGACACTCTAACATGCAAGCAACTAGCAACAAAGAAAACTAAACGAAAGCAAAGACTAAAATGGATAGAATAAAAGTAAGCGGAGATAATCACGGTGAAAACATTGTTTTGTTCAATGAAATCCTTTTGTTAACAAGGTTGATCAGGTCTTGCTACCAAAACAATTTCATATGAGACAAAACTTTGTATTTCACTAGTGATTATGTTACCTCAACTTTGATAGCAATGGTCCCAATCATAATAGTTTCAAATTTTTCTCTTGGTATGGGACAATATATCTCTCCAACTTGAATGCCCTCAACATGTTCAATTGAATTCAAACCATAAGTCCTATCAATCTTCTTGGGGAAATAGACAGTATGTTCCTTGTCATTAACATGGAAGGTCACCTTTCCTTGATTACAATTAATAATAGCTACTGCAGTATTAAGAAAAGGTCTCCCAAGAATAATAGACATATTATCATCCTCAGGCATTTCAAGCACAACAAAATCAGTTAATATCAAGAAATTATGAGCCACTTGAACAGGTACATCCTCACATATACCAACAGGAATAGTGGTAGATTTATCAGCCATTTGCAAAGATATATCAGTTGGTATTAATTTTTCCAGTTGAAGTCTCTTATAGAGAGAGAAAGGCATAACACTAACTCCAGCTCCCAAATCAGACAAAGCAGCTCTAACATAACTATTCCTAATAGAGCAAGGGATAGTTGGAATCCCTGGGTCTCCAAGTTTCTTAGGAGCCTTACCATTAAAGGAATAATTAGCAAGCAAAGTGGAAATTTCTTCATTAGGGATCTTCCTTTTATTTGAGACAATATCCTTCATATACTTTGAGTAAGGAGGCAATTTAATAGCATCTATCAAAGGAATTTGCAGGAATAAAGGTTTCATCCACTCACAAAACTTATTATAGTGTTCATCTTCCTTTGACTTGTGTTTCCTATCAGGGAAAGGCATAGGTTTTTGGACCCAAGGCTCTCTTTCACCACCATGTTTCTTAGCAACAAAATATTCTTTAGTGTATTTAGTATTGTTAGTGTGGTTTTCAGGTTCTTCTTCAACTTTTTCTTTATCAGGAACATCATTTTCTTCATTACCACTTTCAGTTTCACCATCCGAGACAGATATACTATTGGGATCTATAGCAGGTTCAGAGGGTTCTACAACAGTTTTATGTTTATTTTTCCTTTTCTTACGATTAGAGCCACTATTTTCAGCTTGTTGAGAATCCTGGTCAATTCTTTTGGGATGCCCCTCAGGATATAGAGGATCCTGGGTAGCAGCACCACTTCTAGTTCTAATTTCATAAGCATGTTTTTCTTTAACTAGCAAGTCTTTTTGCACTTTAATGAGTTGATATATTTGAGTTTGAACCATTTGAAAGTGTTTAACAATCATTTTAACATCATTAGAGGTTCTTTCCACAATATCTTTCAACTCAACAATAGCTCTAGTGTTTTCCATTAGATGATTTTGCACCCTTTTATTAAAATTATCTTGCTTAATAATAAAAATATCAAATTCTTCTAAGCATTGATCAGGAGGTTTAGAGTAAGGGATATCACCTTCATCAAAGTGTTGGAGAGAGTGTACCTCAATAGTGGATGAGTGGGGAATTGGCCTGCATAATTCTTCTATAGGAGGTAAATTCTTGACATCTGTAGCTTTAATTCCCTTCTCCTTAAGACATTTCTTAGCTTCCTTCATCAGTTCATCATTTAATTCAATAACTCCCCACTTCTTTGATGTTGGAATAGGCACAGGAGTAGTTGGTGCAGGTATAATTACTTCAGATATAGCTGGTTCAGGAGGATTCCAATCTTCATAATTCTTGCTTATTTTAGCCATTAATTCCTCAGCTTTCTTGGGAGTCCTATTCCTGAAAACACAATCAACACAACTGTCTAGGTATGTCCTAGATTCTTCAGTTAGTCCATTATAAAATATATCAAGAAGCTCATTCTTAGGTAATGGACTTCCAGCCTGTGCATGAATCAAAGCACAAACCTTGCCCATGATTCAGGCAATATCTCTTTTTCTCCCTGTTTAAAATCAAAAAGTTCCTGCAAAATAGCATGTCTAGCACTAGGAGGAAAATATTTCTGCAGGAAAGTACTAATCAAGCAATCAAGGCTATCAATAGATCCAGGAGGTAAATTACTAAACCAAGTTTTAGCTTCTCCTTTCAGTGAAAAGGGAAAAATCTTAGCAACAAAGTAAGTACACATCTTAATATCATCAGAAAACAAGCCACTCATGGTAGAAAGTTCATTCATATGTGCTACCGCACTTTCATCTTAGTCCCACAAAATGGTTCTTTCTCAACAATAGCTATGTAAGATAGATCAAGAGAGAAATCATAATCTTTAACTTTAATGTTTATGGGAGAAGCAGCAAACTTAGCAATAAGAGAAAATTTGGGTCTAATAGTACGCCTCCCAAGGAGACTCTTAGAAGCGCTCCTATCATGGGTGTTTTTACATTCTTTAATAAATTCATCGGTCATCTCAACATAACCATCTTCAATATCATAACTCTCACTAGACTCGGGTGAGCTAATAGGTGTAGTAGTGTCTTCATTAGGAGTTTCAGTATTTCCAGCTATAGTTCTAGCAATCGTAGCATCTAGGAAAGGACCTAGTGAACCACTCTTATCAAGCACAGTAGAAGCAGCATCATAAGTATTAGAAGTTTCAGATTCAGCAGTAGTAGTAGTGTGTGTAGCATGTGTATGTGGTGGTGTAACGAGCTTACTCATAATAGATGGTGAATCAAGAGCAACACAGGTGTTCAGAACCGTACCTCTTCTTGTAGTTGATGGTAAAATAGGAACCTTGCCATCACGAGACTTACCCATGATGGATAGCAGTGAACAATAGAGAATCCAAGTGAACTTGGTAAATAAAGCTATGCCCCCTAGCAACGACGCCAGAAAATAGTCTTGATGACCCATAAGTATAGGGGGTGTATCGCAGTATTTTCAAGGGAAGAGAAACCCAATTTATTGATTTGACACAAGGGAAGCCAAAGAATATTTATAAGCCTTAACAACTGAGTTGTCAATTTCGCTGCACCTGGAAACAATCTTGCTCACGGCAGTTTATCAGTAGCAACCATTTTGTAGTAGGAATAGTAAAGTAACAGCAGTAGTAAAGTAAAAGACAGCAGCAACAATAGCAGTAAACAGTAGCATTCGAGTGCGGTAGGCATAGGGATGGATGGACGGGCGTTGCATGGATAAGACAATTCACATAGAAATCATAACATAGGGCAATTGCAGATAAATAAGATAAAGCATCCAAATGCTAGATAATCCTAGGCATGTGTTCCATATATAGTCATACGTTCTCACAATGAGAACTTGCACAACATCTTTTGTCCTGCCAGCCTGTTTGCAGCGGGGCCTCAAGGGAACTACTGGCAATTAAGGTGCTCCTTTTAATAGAGCACCGGAGCAAAGCATTAACACTCCGTGAACACATGTGATCCTCACATCAAAGCCATTCCCTCCGATTATCCCGATTTCTGTCACTTCGAGGCCATTGGTTCCGGACAACAACGTGTGTATACAACTTGCCGGTAAGACCATCAACAATACTACCATAATGAATCAATAACATGTTCAGATCTGAAATCATGGCACTCGGGCCCTAGTGACAAGAATTAAGCATAACAAGTCGCAACAAAGTCATAAAGCATTAATAGAAGATACTAGGCACCATGCCCTAACAATCTGATGCCATTACATGAACGATCTCATCCAATCCCTACCATCCCCATCGCCTATAGCGGGGGATTACTCACTCATAGATGGGGGAAACATGGATGGTCGATGGAGAAGAGATGGTGATGATGACGGCGATGATCTCCTCCAATTCCCCATCCAGGCAGGGTGCCAGAACGGAGTTTCTGGTTCTGAATCATGAAATCTGGTGGTGGCGGTGGAGCGGAACTCCTTCTGGAAAAACGTCGAACCCCCGAGAGTTTTTGGGTCAAAAGGCTTCTTATAGGCGAAGAGGGAGACCGAGGGGGTGTTTGGGGCGGCCAGACCACCCCCTGGCGTGGCCTGGGCTAGCCCGCGCAGCCAGGTGGTGTGGCCTGGGCCCAGCCCCCCTACGTCTCGTATTCTGGCACCAGGAGTCTTTTGGTGAAATAGGATTTTTGGCATATTTTCCGGGATTTTTACTGATAGTTGATTTTCTGCACAAAAAGTAAACACCAAGGCAATTTTGCTGAAAACAGCGTTAGTCCATATTAGTTGCATCCAAATCACACAAGTTTAGAGGAGAAACAATAGCAAAAGTGTTCGGGAAAGTAGATACGTTTTGGACGTATCAGAAGGTGCGAGAACATGCGTGCGCTCCCGCTGGCAGGAGCTACTTAAGCAAGCCCCTTTGCCCGTCAGTGCCGCACACCTTCCCTCCGCTCTCCATCGCCATCGCCATCACTGGAGCCACCCAGCGTCTAGCCGCCATAGCCACCGCCACCACCATCATCCCCGCCAGCGATGAAGAAGTCGGGGTGGTTCAAGAAGTCCAAGAACGACCACGAAGCCGGCGGATCTGGCTCGAGCAACCGGCACCGTCAGGGGAGGGGCATGCCGGCCTTCCTTCGGGGGGTCGTGCCACCGGTGCCCCGGGCGCAGGACTTCATCAGCACCCCCACCGCCCGCCAGGAGGATGAGGGTCCAACCCGCGATCGCCGCTACTTCCGTGTGGCGGAGTGCAAGCGGCGGTGGAGGAAGGGGAGAGGCATCACCCACCATGATGTCTCCCTCCCCACAGGCTGGCACCTCAACCAGGAGCGGGTGTCGGTGCCACCCGCACCCAAGGAAGGTAGGCCACTCGAGGAGGAGATCGCCCGCCGCATCCGCCAGCTCCCGCCGGCCTTCCACTACGACTGTGCCTATCCGAACAAGGCGTTCTGTAAAAAGTTCCTGGAGTGGGAGCACACGACGCACCGTCTCAGCACCTAGCGTGGCGAGTTCGACCTGTGGGGCCCCCGCGACCTTCCCGCCTCCGACAGCGCCGTCAACCACTCTGATGCTGACCTCGGCGATGACGACCTCAACATCATCATCAAGGAGGAGGAGGAGGGGTCGTCCTCCCCATCCGTCGCCACGCACCTGCCCCCGGAGTACCAAGAGGTCCTAGCGCGGTGAAACATCCCAAAATTTTCTAAATTTTGGAATGTTAAATTTAATAGCTCCAGTTTGGTTTTTTTAGTGCCCAAAATCAAATTTCGAAAATTTTGTAATATTCTCAAAATCAAAACCATTTTTCTTCCTATGTCTTCAAATTAGCCCTATGGTGCATTTTAAACCAAATGTGGTTTTGATATTTTTGTGTTCATCAACAAATGTTTTATAAAGTTTTTATTGTGTATTGTGATTTTACAAAAATTTAGAAACCAATTTTTACACCATTTGCATTTATAAAACAAAAGTTATAAAAGGTTTTGTAAAACAGAAAAAGAAAAAGAAGTATTGAAAAACAAATTGTGAGGTAACCCAACTGGACCGGCCCAAACCTTCGTGGCCGGGCCAGCCCAGCCAGCCAACCTCCCCCGTACTCTACCTGCCGCCCACGTAGCAGCCCACCCCGGCCTGCCTACCCGTCTCCTCTCTATGACACACCGGCACTACCATGTCATCCCTTACCCCAGCAACCTCCCACTCCCGCACGACCGAGAGCACCATCACCCCAGGCCGCGCATGTCCTCCTCCTAAGCGAGCCTGCGAGGCTAATTCGACATGCCCCTTTAAATCCCCACCTCTTCCTCTTTGTTTTCCCCGCAACCCCCTCTCGATTGTACCGCTAGGCTGTGCAATTTCTTCTCTGAAGCTAAACCGTCTGCCACCGTCTGACGATGATTCCAACGCATACAGGAGGTCCTGGACCCCTTCTTCCTCCCATTGATTCTCACCTACCTCTACCTCACCCACTAACCCCCTTCCTTCCTGCTTCTGCAGCCCAAAGGATCGCCAGCATCGCTACCACCCGGTACAGCTACAGTCGCTCGCCCCCGCCGTTCTAGGAAGTTAGTCTATCCCCGAGCCGCGCTGATCTCGGACATTTGTTTAATGTAAATCCAACGGCCCTGGTTAGTTCCAGTTGTGAAGGGGTATCCTCCAGGAGGATCTCACCACGTGGCCTAGCTGTTTAAAACAGATTCTTCCGCCCGATAATTATATGGCTATTTTGTAGAAAAGCCCCTACAACTTAGAAGCGTCATAACTTTTTATCTATAAGTCCAAATAATGCAAATAATATCTTTCTGGAATCCTTCTGACTCGTAGAATGTTTTAACACTGTTGGTTTTCAAACTTGAATATTTTAAATTGAACAATATTACAGGATTGCCATTAGGGTATTTTGGGCATAACTTTAATTCTAAAAATGGTTTTAATGTGTTTCTTTTTGCTAAATGATTATATTTTAGTCCCCTATCCAATAGGATAAGTGGATAAAATTTAAAACTACGTTTACAACTAATTTGTTTAAATATGAAACTAAACCCTTTTAATAACTATTTAGAACATAACTTTAGTATTAAAAATGATTTTGAACTAAATCTTTTTGCATAATGAATGTTTTAAGTTTTATAAAACCTTATTCATGATTTTTTCAAATACACATCAATTGTTTTGTATGAAGATCATGCATGTATTACTTGTGCGTGATGTTTGACGTGTGAATGGGTGTTCATTGGAATTGTTTGTCTTATAGATTGTGAGGTGCACAAGCCTTGGGATTGTAAGAAGTGTGCGAACATACATCATAAATAAGGCAAGTGGATCTACACCATTGTCTAAGTTATGCTTTCCTTGCAAGTGGAACTATCCCTTTGTCTATGTTATGCTTACTATGTGAGCGTAGAAGTAATTTAATTTGTATGTTGATATACTATGAAACCCGGATAGGATAGCCATATGGATTCTCAAATTGCTTATTCTGTGACCAATGTTTGTGTTGGGAAAAGCGTGGCTATACCAACTTAGATATGTAGATTGAGAACCTAGGAATAGTCTTTGACTTAGTGAGACGGTGAGATTGGATTGACCTAGTGAGAGACTGGACTTAGAAGAATGGAGGAGACACGATGTAGATAAACAGAGGAGAAGACTTTCTAGATTGCGTGACATGGAAGGGCTATGGCCTGACTATCTGATATGTTGAGTTGGGTCCTGATAATAGGTTGGATTGCGTGGCATGGAAGGGCTACGGCCTGACAATCTGACATGTTGAGCTGAGTCCTGATAATAGGGTCGATTGCATGGCATGGAAGGGCTACGGCCTAACTATCTGACATATTGAGCTGAGTCCTGATAATAAGAGGGATTGGACAAGTAGCATGGTTGTCAACACCCGGATTTTTAATCCCAGATGCCTATTATCCCAAACATCGCAATCCTAGGATTACCATTTTTACGAGACATAACAGATTGGATATCACATTACATCATCCATTACAAACCATAATACGGTCTTACACAAATAAAGGATCTCATGATCCAGTCTTAGTACAAACAAGTAGCAGAACAAATAGCATAGCGGTGGGCTCCATCTTCAGTGTCACATGCAATGCTGACGATGGGAGATGATCCTAGTTGTCGTAGCCGTCCTAATGTCCTTCTTCTGGGTAGTCCTCCTCATAGTTTGGCCATGGGAATAGCCAGGGACAAAGCCATGAGTACTCTTCAAGTACTCGCAAACTATCACTAACAAGTAAGGTAGTTCTAGTAGGAATGCTAAGTTCTAAGTTTATTTGTAAAGTTAAGTTTGAAACCTAAGCTGAGTTCAGAAACAAAGAAAGATAAAATAAATTTCTAAATCACCTAAGTGGGAACTTAGTTGTCATAGTCACAACCATGTTGTGGTCAAGTCATGTCACAATTCATTTCATAAGTCATTTTGAAAACATCTGACAATGGAATAGTATGGCCACTCCGACTATCCATAACCGCGGACGCAGCTCTTCGAATAGTTTAACACTCTGCAGAGGTGGTACATTTTCACCACAAAATTCGATACATCTGTCAGGGATAACCCTAAATCATCATACTTAGTATGCAGATAATCAAACATAACCTTTCCTTTACACACTCTAGTATAAGCACCTCTCCTATGAGCTTGGCCTCCCAGCCACGGCCATCTGCCATCCTGGGCACTGTATAGGTGGACAACATTGAGAGGTAGCCTCACCTTAAACCTCTCCTGCGAGGGAACCAATACTAATGCATATAAACTTTCGGCTAAGTCTTACCTAATTCAGGTATTGTGGTTGTATGGTAAAATTGGAATGGTATCGCATCCGAACCCAACCATCAGTTTTTATAAAGGGGCTAAGGCTCATGCCTCAACATTTTCATCATCATCATAAAGCAATTGTGTTTCTCAACACATGTCAAAACATCTCAATAGAACGACTCATCATTCCAAGGTTTTCACAAGTCATGTTCACCAAGTATTCCCATCTAAAGTGATCAAGTTTTTGGTTTAGCTCTAAACTACTAAGTTAGGAGTGTTCACTAAGGTGGGATGCTAATTTCAATCACATGCCATAGAATGACATCTAGGTCTAACTAGATAGGACAAGTTTTATACTCTTTATGCTATCTATAAACAAAGTAAAGAACTTTGGTAAAGTAAAAGAAAGTAAAGCTTGTAAGTAAAACTTGGGATTGGTATAAATCAAAGAGGTATAAACAAAGCATGCCTAATGCATCTTGCTTAATTCTGGCTTGCTCACAATAGCTTGCTCAGTTTACTTGAAGTGCTAGGCTTGCCTTGGTTGGTGCAGTGGTTGAAATTCTCCTCTTCTTCTTCGGGGTAGAACTCCTCCTCCTCGTAGACTTGGTCGGTACTATCGTCTATAAATACATACGGGATACACAATCACCAAACAATACTTAACTAGTCTATTTAGCACACTAAGGCACACATTTGATGATCTAATATCATCACATTCATCACAAGATTTTAAATGAACTAGTTTCATTTATTTTATTTGAGAAAAGTAATTTCTACTCATTGAAATTAAGTAAGATTTAATATTCTCCAATTAAAATATGGGATCATGTGGACACATGTCATCACCACATATTCTAATACATGGGAATGGGATTTAAATGTTGGATCACATTTTATAAAGTTTAAGATTAATATTTAATGATTTAAAGTGACTAGAAATGCCTATATAGCATTATTTTGGTACTAGTCCAAAGTCACTGCATGCAAACCTGAATATTATTACATATTCAGATAGGTAATATCAAATGTGATTTTTGAGAGTTGGTATCAACTCAAAAGCTATTATGGTTGATATTTGAAAAATGTTTGAATATAGAAAAGTCTCTATTTTGTTATTTTTTCTATATGTGATCTATAAGTCCAATTTATTTAAATCCAACGGCCTTGGATAGAGATTTTTAATTAACTTTCTAACAAAATTTGAATCATTCAATTTGGTTCAGTAAATCTTTCTGAATTGATTTTTAAATAAGGGTACATAATCTAGATTAAGTCTAAATGGAAAATCCTAAATTTGAATTTTAGGGCCAGCGCGGGAACACTAACGGGCCGGCCCAGTGACACTCCGCGGCACAGAGGATAGCTGGCAGGGGGTGCCGCATGTCAGCGGCTCTTCTAACGCGAAGCGGTATGGGGCGATGTGGACCGCACGATTAGAACCAGATCGACGGTCGTGGCTCGTCATCCACGACGGACAGGTCACTAGCGAGACGGAACCCTAGCGGCTCGATGGGGGGTGCAAAATGGGGGCATACCAGGGCTCCAGCTAACATGGCGATGGGGGCGATCGAACGAGGAGACGACGACGTGCTCAGGCGAGGTCGCGGCGGCTCCTGGGGTGGACGAAATCATCAGGCCCCTTTCTTCTCTGCTACGGCAAACTCCAGCACAATTCCGGCGAACGACTGCTCAAGCGGCTCCGGCGATGCTGTGAGGTGGTTCTGAGGGAGAGGGGAGTTTAGTGGTGTGAGGAAATGGTGCTGGGGAGGGCTCCTTATATAGGCTCGACGAGGAGACCGTGAGGGCGACGGTGAGCTCGTCGGTGACAATGGTACAGGGCACTAGAGGCATGGGCGGTGTAGATGGACGGTGGCTTGCCTCCTAGCGGTCAGCTATGACGTAAAGGCGACGCTAGGGGCGATGGCGTTTGGTCAGGAAAGGGCGATGCTCTGCACGGCAGAGGCAGTGCTCGACGCGGTTCACGGTGGCTGCTGGTCGCACGGCGGGAAAAGGGCGTGGCTGGGGAGGTGTTGGGGTTATGGCGGAGCAGCGCACGCGAGCTGAGGGCAAGGCGCGGCTTGTGCGGGCCTGCCGGGGACGGCGCTCCGGCGTGCTCTGTGCATGGCGCAGAGGCGGTGGGCGCGAGCGTTCCTCGGTGGTCCAGGGGCTGGCAAGGCTCAGGGAAGGGACCAAGGGCGGCGGTGCTATCACGCCTACCTCCCTGGAGCGGCGGAAGAGGGCGGGGCGTGCTCCTGCGACGTGGGCATGGTCGGCCGGTGATCATGGCATCGGGGTGGCACAGCACTGCTGCTCCAGACTAAATGGTAGCTTTGTGCTGGCTTGGTTAGAGCTAGGGGAGACCAGGGGACAATAATTAAACCAAATGGCTCGACAATGCTTTGATCACAAATAGTGATAGTTAGGCAAATTTTATTTGCCTACCAACTGTTCGACACAATGGCTGCAAGCACAAAAGTTTTAAATTTTGCAAAGATTTTTGGTGGAGTTGTTGGTCCTTTGCTTGAGCATCTGTGGTTGCTTGGGATGGTCAAGTTGAACTCATTTGAGTGGTTTTTGAAAAAGTGGGATCTATGCACCTACACTTGATTCCATTTTCAAATGCCATTTAAATTTAGTGTTTAAATGTTTTTGTAGGATCACAAAGTGGGCCTTGGTAGATCTTTACTTGTACTAGCAAGGGGTGCAAAGATTCATAAATGTTTCTATTGGACTTTGAGTTCTAGGAACACCTAAAGTGACCTAGTGTGTTAAAATGGCAAAAGTGACCATTTGCCTTTATTAATTCCAATTGGTTTCTTTTTCTTTGGATTTTGCTTGGTAATGATCTAGATTATGTGGCATTCACCTTAGAATCATTTTACAACCATTAGAACAAACAAACATGGCAATTCAAAACAATTCCATATTAATGCAACACACATATGCATTCTTAATTATTTAAAAGAGAAAAAGTTTTTGTTAACCCTAAATTGGGTGATTTGGATCTTGATAACCTTGATTAAAGTTTTGGGATGTTACAAACCTTCCCCCCTTAAACCAAATCTCGTCCCGAGATGTAAGAAAGAAAACCAGGAACTAAAGAGATCCAGAAACTCAGTCCTAATGTAATCTTCTCGCTCCCAAGTGGCTTCTTCGGTATGGTTGCTCCATTGGATCTTGAGAAATTTGATACTCCGGGTCCTGGTGGTTCTGTAAGCTTCCTCCAAGATACGGATGGGCACTTCACGATACGTTAGATCCTTGTTGATATCAACGGCTCGGTGATCGATGTTCTTGAAAACTTCGGTCTTCTCCGGCACTTCCAAGCAGTTGCGAAGTAACGAGATATGGAACACATTGTGGATGGCATACATCTCTTCTAGCAGTTCCAGTTGATACGATACTTCTCCTTGACGATTTAGAATCTTGAAGGGTCCGATATATATGGGGGCTAACTTTCCTTTCAGATTAAAACGTTGCGTTCCCTTCAATGGCGAAACTTTGAGATACACAAAATCTCCGACATTGAAAGTCAGGTTTCTCCTTCTTTTGTCCGCATAACTCTTCTGTCTGGATTGGGCGGTCTTGAGGTACTCACGGACTTTGTGAACCTTCTCTTCGGCTTCTCGTAGGATGTTGGGTCTGAAAATCTGACTCTCTCCTACTTGCGACCAATTCAACGGGGTATGTCACTTCCTTCTATATAAGAACTCAAATGGGGCCATTTGCAAACTGGCTTGGTAACGGTTGTTATATGAGAATTCTGCGAATCGCAAGCAATCTTCCCATTTGATCCGTACTCTAACACATAAGCTCTCAACATATCTTCTAGGATTTGGTTGACTCTCTCAGTCCGTCCATCGGTCTGTGGGTGATAAGCTTTGCTGAAATTCAACTTGGTTCCTAATCCTTCTTGGACTTTCTGCCAAAATCTCGAGGTGAATTGGGCTCCTCGATCCGACACTATGGTCTTGGGGGTTCCATGCAAACTGACGATTCTAGAAATGTACAACTCTGCTAGCTTCGAACTCTGGTAGGTTATCTTGACAGGTATAAAATGGGCTACCTTGGACAGTCTATCAACGATGACCCAGATTGAGTCATTTCCCCTACTAGAAGTAGGCAAACCAGTGATAAAGTCCATTCCGATGGAATCCCATTTCCATTCCGGAATATATAATGGTTGCAACAGTCCTGCGGGTCTCTGATGTTCCGCTTTGACTCTTTGACAGATATCACACTTGGCGATGTAGCTTCCGATTTCTCTCTTCATCTTGTGCCACCAAAATTGCTCCTTCAAATCCTGATACATATTCGTTCCTCCGGGGTGGATAGAATAAAGAGTATCATGAGCTTCTTGCATGATAACTTGCTTCAGCTCCGAATCTGTTGGCACGCAGATACGTCCTTTGTACCACAGAACTCCTTCTCCGTCTTCGGTGAATCCAGGTACCTTTCCTATACCAATACAACATTTGATTCCGTCGATACTTGCATTTCCCTTCTGGGCTTCCTTGATTTGGCTAATCAAAGTGGGTTGAAGTTCAATGCTAGCTAAAAATCCTTTGCTACCTAGCTTAGTTCTAAACTGCTCCAACTCCTCATCCAAACTTGGTTGCTTCTCCTTGATCATGGTGTTTAGCCTACACGACAATCTGCTAAGAGCATCCGCTACCACATTGGCTTTGCCAGGGTGATATTGAATGTCAAGGTCATAATCCTTGATTAACTCTATCCATCTCCTTTGCCTCATATTCAGCTCCTTCTGAGTGAAAATATACTTCAAGCTCTTGTGATCTTAGTAGATCTCACAACGATTACCCATAAGATAATGACGTCGTGTCTTCAAAGCTAAAATTACAGCTGCTAGTTCAAGATCATTGGTGGGGTAGTTCTGCTCATGCTGCTTCAGTTGTCAAGACAGATATGCTATGACTTTGCCTTCTTGCATCAATACACATCCGAGACCAATCTTGGATGCATCACAATACACATCAAACGGCTTCTTGATATCTGGCATAATCAATATTGGGGCTAAAATCAATCTCTTCTTGAGCTCTTGGAAACTTGCTTCACATTTGTCAGTCCAGTCAAACTTCTTGTCCTTCTTCAACAATTGGGTCATAGGTCTTGCGATGCTCGAAAATCCTTCAACGAACTTGTGGTAATATCCCACTAATCCGAGAAATGCACGGACTTGGGTTTGAGTGGTTGGGGCTTCCCATTCTTTGACATCTTTGATCTTGGCAGGATCAACAGCGACTCCTCCGGCAGAAACAATATGTCCGAGGAATCCTACTTCTTTCAGCCAAAACTCACATTTGCTGAACTTGGCATACAACTGATGCTCTCTCAGGGTTTCAAGGATGATTCTCAGATGTTGCTCATGGTCTTCCTCTGACTTGGAATAGATAAGAATATCGTCGATAAACACAATGACAAACTTATCCAGAAAATTCATAAAGATCTTATTCATGAGATTCATGAAATAAGTGGGGGCGTTGGTTAATCCAAAACACATGACCGTATACTCGTATAATCCATATCTGGTGGTAAAGGCAGTCTTTGGAATATCCGTTGTACAAATCTTAAGTTGGTGATAACCAGTCCTAAGATCAATCTTAGAGAATACTCTGGCACCAGTCAACTGATCAAACAGATCCTCTATCTTGGGTAATGGGTACTTGTTCTTGATGGTGACATCATTCAGCTTCCTATAATCTGTGCACAAATGGTTGCCTCCATCTTTCTTGTCGATGAACAACACGGGAGATCTCCAAGGCGATCGGCTTGGTTGAATCAAGCCTTTCTCCAGCATAGCATCCAGTTGCTTCTTCAGCTCCACTAACTCTGATGGGTTCATGCTATAGGGTCTCTGAGCTATGGGTCCGGTTCTAGGAATCAGTTCAATGATGAACTCGATATCCTGATCCGGGGGCATACTGGGCAATTCATCTAGGAATACGTCGGGGGTACTCACAGACTACTCTTACTTGGCCTATGGTGGGTAGGGCCAGACTCTTGTTGTACTTGAATTGACGGGGCAAGGTTTTAGATATAAACTCTACTTACACTCCAGAGCTACTGGTCATGGTGATGGTTTCTTGGCATAGTCTATCAATCCTTTATGCTTCGACATCCAATCCATTCCTAGTACTACTTCCAAACCTTTGGTTCCAAGTACTATTAGATTGGCATAAAAGTCTATCACATGTATTCTGATAGGCACCGCTTTGCAAATTTTTCTAGCTTTTGTGGTTGAACCAGGTATTGGAACTATCATAACATGCTTCAAGTTGGTTGGGTGAATCTTACTAGTGCATGCAAATTCTTCGGTAACAAACGAGTGTGATGCTCCAGAATCAAACAACACTCTTGCTAAAATGGAGTTGACAGAAAACATACCCAGCACGACATCTGGCGCTTCTTGAGCTTCTTTGGCGTTCATGTGGAAGAGACGGCCGTTGCGGTTGTCGTTCGCTTGATTAATCTTCCATTCCATCTGAATGGCAGAGTCGACTAGCTCTTCGAGATCCTCAAAACAGATGTTGACTAGTATCGTCTGCATATCATCATGTAGTCTGTTCAGGAATCTCTCCTTCTTCTTGGCCTCCGTGTTAATCTCAGCAGGTGCATACCTTGCGAGGGACAAGAATCTATCACGGTACTCCACCACAGTCATTCTGCCTTGCTTTAGTTCTCTGAATTCATCTCTCATTCTAGTGACTAGACCCTGCGGCACATGGGTGTGGCTGAACTTGACTTTGAAGGCTTCCCACGTCATCACTTGACTGTGGTTCGTCGTGCGGGTGCTGTTCCACCATGCTCTTGCATCTCCTACCAGATAGTGGGTGGCAAACAGAACTTTTCTCATTGGCATCCACTCCTGCGTCTTCTAAGTTATTCTCCATGGTATGTAACCAATCATCAGCATCTAGCGGGTCTTTAGACTTGCTAAAGATTGGGGAATTGGTATTTTGGAAGTTTTTGAGTTTGGATCCATGATGATCCTGATTTCCATGGCCCTGATTGTTGTGAGCCATCTGGGCGATCTGCTGCAGAGTGGCTAGATTTGCTTGGCACTCTGCCCTACTAGCTTCGCGGTCTACAATGAGCGTCTGCAGAATCTGCAGCATTGGGTCCTCCGATGAGCTGCTCCCACCTTGGTTTCCACGAGTCATCTAAAGATTAAGATAGATAATGGGGTAAGAGGGAAAGTTCTAAGGTTCATGGTTTTGGGTTTTCAAAGCTAAAACTTTGAGTTTGACTCAAGTTTTGCAACTAACTTCTTTTCATTCATTCAAGCAAAGCACACGATACAAACACACACACACACACACCACAACAAAAGGAAAACAAATGGTTTTAAGAACCATTCTGTAAGCTAAGATACAATGGGACTGATACTTCTCGCTCCTACGATAGTGCTCTAGTGCATCTACTCATTGTCAATGAAGTCAGAGTCCTCATCGTCGGTGTAGAAGTCCATGGCATCATCCTCTAGATAGTCATCATCATTGCTGAGGTATGAGTGAATATCCCCTGGATGTCTTCACCTTCCTCCTCTTCTTCTTTTGCTGCAAGTTGAGCTTCTTGCTCCTTGATGGTCTTCTCGAGGTCGGCCACCTTCTTGCGAAGACGGTCGATGGTGCGATCCTTCTTTGCGCGTTGACGGCGAAGTGACTGACAATCCTTGATGAGCAGTGAGAAAGTTTGGGCCTTCTGGGCGGCAATGGCGAGGTTGTGGTTGGCGAACTCGCGAGCATTGTCCAATTCCTTCTGTTTGTCGTATATGAGGAAGTCAAGGTTCTCCACTTGGCGCTTCAACTCCGGGTGACTTGGCATCTCCAGCGGCATTCCCATAGAATCACGCCTTGCATGGTGAGCAAAGCGAGTTCCCTGGATCAAGTTGACATTCTGTGCGCAAAGACGAGCGAGAGCTTCATGCATTGCCCTAGCTAATCCATCTAGCCAGGTGTTCTCTCTTATAGTGAATTGAATCTTCTCGGAAAGTGGTGCCTCTATCTTGCCTCGAAGATCAGCAACTATTAGCCATTGTAAATCTCCTCCTGGGGGACCATTGAGTTGAGCTCCGAAGAATTCCGGATGCGGACGCTCAAGGTACTCAGACAGTGCATCAAGATCCCTCTCGAAGATCAGTTGGCCTCCGTTGCCCAACTGGTAGAACTTGCAGTACTGAACTTCCATCTATAAGAATTTAGGACGCGAAAGTTAGTGAGGTGATTAAGTGTGTCAAATTTTATGGAGTAATGTAAGAATTTTGAGGAACATGAATCTTTTTGAAAGAATCTCAAGGGTAAGAGGGGAAATAGATTTTCACAAATACTCACTTTGGTTTTGAAACTAAGTTTTTGTTCGGACGTCTATTCTAAGTAGGGTCTCCTATGGTCAGGATGGATCTGATACCAACTTGTCAACACTCGGATTTTTAATCCCAGATGCCTGTTATGCCATACATTGCAATCCCAGGATTACCAATTTTGCGAGACATAACAGATTGGATATCACAGTACATCATCCATTACAAACCATAATACGGTCTTACATAAATAAAGGATCTCATGATCCAGTCTTAGTACAAACAAGTAGCGGAATAAATAGCGTAGCGGTGGGCTCCATCTTCAGTGTGACAGGCAATGCTGACGATCGGAGATGATCCTAGTTGTCGTAGCCGTGCTAATGTCCTTCTTCTGGGTAGTCCTCCTCATAGTCTGGCCACGGGAATAGCCAGGGACAAAGCCATGAGTACTCTTTAAGTACTCGCAAACTATCACTAACAAGTAAAGTAGTTCTAGTAGAAATGCTAAGTTCTAAGTTTATTTGTAAAGTTAAGTTTGAAACCTAAGCTGAGTTCAGAAACAAAGAAAGATAAAATAAATTTCTAAATCACCTAAGTGGGAACTTAGTTGTCATAGTCACACCCATGTTGTGGTCAAGTCATGTCACAATTCATTTCATAAGTCATTTTGAAAACATCTGACAACGGAACAGTATGGCCACTCCAACTGTACATAACCGCGGATGCGGCTATTCGAATAGTTTGACACTCTATAGAGATGGTACACTTTCACCACAAAATTCGATACATCTGTCAGGGATAACCCTAAATCATCATACTTAGTATGCAGATAATCAAACATAACCTTTCCTTTACACACTCTAGTATAAGCACCTCTCCTATGAGCTTGGCCTCCCAGCCACGGCCATCTGCCATCCTGGGCACTGTATAGGTGGACAACATTGAGAGGTAGCCTCAGCTCAAACCTCTCCCGCGAGGTAACCAATACTAATGCATATAAACTTCTGGCTAAGCCTTACCCAATTCAGGTATTGTGGTTGTACGGTAAAATTGGAATGGTATCGCATCTGAACCCAACCATCCGTTTTTATAAAGGGGCTAAGGCTCATGCCTCAACATTTTCATCATCATCATAAACCAATTGTGTTTCTCAACACATGTCAAAACATCTCAATAGAATGACTCATCATTCCAAGGTTTTCACAAGTCATTTTCACCAAGTATTCCCATCTAAAGTGATCAAGTTTTTGGTTTAGCTCTAAACTACTATATTAAGAGTGTTCACTAAGGTGGGATGCTAATTTCAATCTCATGCCATAGAATGACATCTAGGTCTAACTAGATATGCCAAGTTTTATACTCTTTATGCTATCTATAAACAAAGTAAAGAACTTTGGTAAAGTAAAAGAAAGTAAAGGTTGTAAGTAAAACTTGGGATTGGTATAAATCAAAGAGGTATAACCAAAGCATGCCTAATGCATCTTGCTTAGATTATCTTGCTTAATTCTGGCTTGCTCACAATAGCTTGCTCAGTTTACTTGAAGTGCTAGGCTTGCCTTGGTTGGTGAAGTGGTTGAAATTCTCCTCTTCTTCTTCGGGGTAGAACTCCTCCTCCTCGTAGACTTGGTCGGTACTATCGTCTATAAATACATACGGGATACACAATCACCAAAAAATACTTAACTAGTCTATTTAGAACACTAAGGCACACACTTGATGATCTAATATCATCACATTCATCACAAGATTTTAAATGAACTAGTTTCATTTATTTTATTTGAGAAAAGTAATTTCTACTCATTGAAATTAATTAAAATTTAATATTCTCCAATTAAAATATGGGATCATGTGGAAACATGTCATCACCACATATTCTAATACATGGGAATGAGATTTAAATGTTGGATCACATTTTATAAAGTTTAAGATTAATATTTAATGATTTAAAGTGACTAGAAATGCCTATATAGCATTATTTTGGTACTAGTCCAAAGTCACTACATGCAAACCTAAATATTATTACATATTCATATAGGTAATATCAAATGTGATTTTTGAGAGTTGGAATCAACTCAAAAGCTATTATGGTTGATTTTTGAAAAATGTTTGAATGTAGAAAAGTCTCTGTTTTGTTATTTTTTCTATATGTGATCTATAACTCCAATTGATTTAAATCCAATGGGCTTGGATATAGATTTTAATTACCTTTCTAACAAAATTTGAATCATTCAATTTGGTTCAGTAAATCTTTCTGAATTGATTTTTAAACAAGGGGACAGAATCTAGATTAAGTCTAAATGGGAAATCCTAAATTTGAATTTTAGGGCCAGCGTGGGAACACTAACGGGCTGGCCCTCCGCGGTACAGAGGACAGCTGACAGGGGGTCCCGCATGTCAGCAGCTCTTCTAACGCGAAGCGGTACGGGGCGATGTGGACCGCACGATTAGAACCTAGATCGACGGTCGTGGCTCATCGTCGACGACGGACAGGTCGCCGGCGAGACGGAACCCTAGCGGCTCGGTGGGGGTGCAATGGGGGCATACCATGGCTCCAGCTAACGTGGCGATGGGGGAGATCGAATGAGGAGACGACGACGGGCTCAGGCGAGGTCGCGGCGGCTCCTGGGGTGGACAAAATCGTCGGGCCCCTTTCTTCTCTGCTACGGCGAACTCCGGCGCAATTCCGGCGAACGTTTGCTCGAGTGGATCCGGCGATGCTGTGAGATGGTTCTGAGGGAGAGGGGAGTTGAGTGGTGTGAGGAAAAGGTGCTAGGGAGGGCTCCTTATATAGGCTCGACGAGGAGACCATGAGGGCGACGGTGAGCTCGTCTGTGACAATGATACATGGCGCTAGAGGCATGGGCGGCGTAGGCGGATGGTGGCTTGCCTCCTGGCGGTCAGCTATGACGTAAAGGCGACGCTAGGGGCGGTGGCGTTTTGTCTGGAAAGGGCGATGCTCTGCGCGGCAGAGGCGGTGCTCGACGTGGTTCACGACGGCTGCTGGTCGCGCGGCGGGAAAAAGGCGTGTCTGGGGAGGTGCTGGGGTTATGGCGGAGCGGCGCACGCGAGCTGAGGGCAAGGCGCGGCTTGTGCGGGCCTGCCGGGGACGGCGCTCTGGCGTGCTATGTGCATGGCGCAGAGGCGGTGGGCGCGAGCGTTCCTCGGTGGTCCAGGGGCTGGCAAGGCTCGGGGAAGGGACCAAGGGCGGCGGTGCTCTCACGCATACCTTCTTGGAGCGATGGAAGAGGGCGGGGCGTGCTCCTGCGACGTGGGCATGGTCGGCCGGTGATCATGGCATCGGGGTGGCGCGGCACTGCTGCTCCAGGCTAAATGGTAGCTCTGTGCTGGCTTGGTTAGACCTAGGGGAGACCAGGGGACAAGAATTAAACCAAATGGCTCGACAATGCTTTGATCACAAATAGTGATAGTTAGGTAGATTTTATTTGCCTGCCAACTGTTCGGCACAATGGCCGCAAGAACAAAAGTTTTGAATTTTGCAAAGATTTTTGGTGGAGTTTTTGGTCCTATGCTTGAGCATCTGTGGTTGCTTGGGATGGTCAAGTTGAACTCATTTGAGTGATTTTTGAAGAAGTGGAATCTATGCACCTACACTTGATTCCATTTTCAAATGCCATTTAAATTTAGTGTTTAAATGTTTTTGTAGGATCACAAAGTGGGTCTTGGTAGATCTTTACTTGTACTAGCAAGGGGTGCAAAGATTCATAAATGTTTCTGTTGGACTTTGAGTTCTAGGAACACCTAAAGTGACCTAGTGGATTAAAATGGCAAAAGTGACCATTTGCCTTTATTAATTCCAATTGGTTTCTTTTTCTTTGAATTTTTCTTGGGAATGATCTAGATGATGTGGCATTCACCTTAGAATCATTTTACAACCATTAGAACAAATAAACATGGTAATTCAAAACAATTCCATATTAATGCAACACACATATGCATTCTTAATTATTTAAAAGAGAAAAAGGTTTTGTTAACCCTAAATTGGGTGATTTTGGATCTTGATAACCTTGATTAAAGTTTTGGGATGTTACAATGGTGTAGGGTTGCGGTCTGACTACTAACATGTTGAGCTTGTCCCTTACGGAGTAGTGGAGCAAAGGATGATTTGAAAGAAGGCTTTGGATTTGGCGTGAAGGATGATTTGGAAGAAGGCTTTGGATTGACCCACTGACCAATAGATTAAGAAGAGCTGATTGATTTTGCTTGATTGGATCATTATATCCCCATTTTAGTGAAGCTTGTCAATACATTCAAAGTATTAACCCTTCATGGCTGCAATGTTTCATGTTGCAGGTTTCCTTGAAGATGGTTGAAGTACGATGTTAGGGTCGCGAGTCTCCAATCAATATGCTTCGCCTGTGGCATATGAATGGAGCTCCTTATCTTTTATTAGTCTTCCGTTATTGAACTTTGTTTATGAGGAGCTAGCCCTTCTACTATGCAACTTGTTTTATGCTATGTTGTATTCTGGATCATTCGATGTAATAGAAATATGACCTTTGTTTTGTGATATTACATCCTAATCTTTGTGTGCTAGCGAGTCGATCCAGGGACTAGCACTATATAGCACAGAGACTTGGATCCCTACCGGGTCGGGTCGCTTCACGCGAGGCTACGACGAGGACGGCTTCCTCGAGTAGGCCGTCGCGGCCAGCGCGAGGGACGAGGACCAGACGTGGGACAACTACTAGGAGGGCGTCCAGCTCAACGGCATGGTGGCGCAGGTGAACGCGGGGTAGCCGCTGCCACCGCCACCACCCCCACCGTAGCTGCTACGGGTGTGGGCTGCTCCGCCTGCGCCGGAGTGGTCTGCTCCACCCACACCGAGGTGGTACGCTCTGCCCGCGCCGGCGGAAACGGACGCGTGGCAAGTGTGGCCAGGTGATCGACCAACCGGCACCTCCCGCACCTGCACTGGCGCCAGCTCCGGGACTGCCTCCGGCCCACCTCTGGACGCCGTCGGAGTACATCGACCTCGATCTATAGATGGGCGGGTGGCGTCGGAGGCGGAGAGATCGTCAGTAGCTAAGGCTAGGGCTAGGGCCAGTTTTGTTTTCCTTTTTATGTTTTGAATGTAATATTTTGTATAATTACGTATGAAATTTGCCAGTTTACGCGCGAAATGTCTCGGTTAAAAATTCGAAAAAAAAGACGGTGTGGCTCTGTTGGCCAAGGGCGAGCAGATGTGTCGCGCCGCTGAACGCGGCTGTCCGGGCAGGTCGACCCAAAGCGATCGCGGGCTGACCCAAACTGACAGAAAACGGACGATTTTGATCACCCGTTTAGGTCGGTCCGGTGGAGATGCTCTAAGTTCCGGGGATTGTTTAGAGATGACCAAAGAAAAGTAAATCGGACCACTCGATCGCTCGTCGGACACAGATGTGTCACCCACGGAGGTTCGAAAAGATATACATCATCAATTAATGTTGATGAGCAGTGTGTATATATGGACTGATCATGCGCTGAGATCGAGCCATACGTACACATACACCATGTAAAGTACAGTGAGAAAAAGATAGAGAAAAGCCCAGAAATGCCCAACACAGGAGGTATATGAGGTGGACACGTAGCTTGTTTATCGAACTTGGGATTCGTGGTCTGAGTGATAAATGGTACAGTGATCTCGTGTATCAAAGTGATAGTTGCAGGTCGATATGGACTGACAACTACTCCTGTTTTATAGTATGGAGCTAGCTAGATATATGGCTGAATCCATCCATCATCAACCACGCACGGATGCTTTAATTACACATAATTGGCCATTTTTGTTTAGCTAGTGATCATTCCTGGGATGCTAGTATAGGTAGATACTGTAATATATATGGTGACTGGAATTTCAACACGGAAGGAGTTGCTTTCTCGTTAGGAACAGGAGAAAAGAAGAGCTAGATTCAACACGAAACGCGTGGTGTTATGGCGAGGAATTGCTATCTTTTTCGGGTGGACGAATCAACTGAAGCTAATGTCGATACTTGGACTGAATAGGACAAGAGCATTGGATTTTTTTTAGAGAGTACAACTATGAACAGTTTTGTAAACGAATTTAAGGCCAATGGTCTATTGTTATAAATGTGGAGGGATTATTACCGAATCAGGCAGCAACAACCAGCACACAAATATTCTTGTGTATTCCCTCTGTTTCAGTTTACAAGCCTATGCCTATATCTAGATCGTCAATTTACTCCACAAAATATATATTATATACTCCCTTCGATCCTAATTAATGTCCTTAGATTTGTTAACATCGAATCTAGACAAATCTAAAAATAAAAATCTGAGAACATTAATTAGGAGTAGAAAAACTTTAAATATATTTTTAATGATATAATTTTTCTACTATAAAATTAATATTTTAGTGGTCAAATTGATAACCAGACAGAGGGAGTAATTAAATTGACTTAAAGCTATGCTTAACTGCGATGATGGAACTTGGCGCGTCCGGCATTTCGTAACCGGGGCGGATTGGCTCGAGGAAAGGAGACATGTACAGTGCATTTTTCTCCGTGGCCCCCATCCCCAAAGTGCATGCACCCCTCGGCCATCGCTACCTGCCAGTGTGGTAAAGATAGCATCCAGTTGAGCGTACGATGATGGACCGATGCTGCGTGAATGACCACTCAATTCCCTCTGTCGAAGAAGAAGCTTGGCTAGGATCTTAGCAGTTAATATGTCGCTCCACAAAAATCAATTACGCCTGCGTGTGCAACGGTCGATTTGTCGACGTCGGTCACTCTCGCATCCCGATTGCCAATTGGCCTCCAATCGATTCTTCCTCATTTTTTCTCCTTTTTCTCTCTGGCTTGCTCTAGCGAACTACTCTACTATTCACGGTTTGCAACCGATCGATCGAGCAGACGCGACAGCGACGACGACGATGCCGCGTGGTCAAGGAGGGAAAAACGAGACGGATCGATTCTTCAGGATTCTACGACACAAAGCCTACTCTATGCTGGTCGATCTGCGGCCGTTTGTTGCTTTCTGTCCTCTCCTTTCGATTGCAAGACTACTAGGCTTGGTTTAGTCTTGGACGACCGGAAAGACGGGTCTAAACTGAATTCTTGTCTCTGTCTGTCCTCTGCTTTTCGTTGCACGTTTGTGTCCCCAGCCAATCTCTCTTTTGCAGTAGAGTATACTGCTACAAAGCAGATAGATAGGCTGGTCGGTGTTCAAAATTCGGCCAATACCTGTGCATATGGCTGCTGTAGATGATTGTCTTTTCCGGCCAGGGGCGGTTTTGTGGGATCCTCCCATCTCTATCTCCATGGATCGATCAGGTCATCAGGATCCACTTTGCATCTCTTACGTATCTATGTTGCATTGTGTGTTCTGCTTTTCCTTTCCTGCAAACTGACCGGTTAGCTGCTAGATATAGCTTGCTATTAGTACATGCCCGAAGCTTCTAGAAGATCTGCGACAACGACTTTAGTTTTTTTTTTTTTTAGTTGATCGACTTTAGTTCTTGAGACAACGTACGTCGACACATTTTCTTTCAGCTCAGTGTACTCAGGGTGGGGCTTTCGGTCTTGAGATCTCCCGGGCCGATCCCACTTGTAAAACGAATGCATATGGCTGCTGGTCTGCTGCGTCTCGAATAAAATATTACCGCCAGATAGATGCGAGAGTGAGACCATCATTCATGCAGCTTCACAACGCACACAATATAGGACGCCTTTGCTATCCCGCACGAGGCCTAAACCAAGTGGTTTATCTTAGGGTGCTAGCCGCTGCTTCATTTCATATAGCCTGCTCCACGGAGAAGAAAAAGGGTGCTCCTATACGAATGCGCGTGTCACTGGGCTAAATGGCCTGCTCCCATCGCGGCCTAGTAAGGATAGTTACTTCTTTTTACTTTTCTGTTTTTTTTTTTGAAAAAATATTTAGATTTTCAAAATATTCTGATCTGAATTTTTTCTAATATAAAATTTGTTTATATTTAGAAAACATTTAAATTTGCAAATTATTCACATTTTAAAAAGTTTAGCTCTTGAAAAAATCAAATTTGAAATTTTCGTTTGAATTTGAAAAATGTTCACAGTTTTTAAAATATTCGGATTTGAAAAATAGAAAACAATTGAAAAACCTGAAATAGAAAATTGTGGAAAAACAGAAAGAACAAACCGAGAAATAGAAAAAACAAAAGAAACCCAAAGGTCCTATTTTATCCCGCTAACGGGCTGCGACACAGTTTCCTCCACCCGTTAGCCTTAGAGCAGAGAATGAGATTTTCTTAAAATAGTATGTTTGGATTCATGCATGGCATCGCGTTTCTTAAAGCAATTCAAAGGCAGTCCCGCTAGAAACACTCGGTTTGGGCGATTCCACCGAGCAAGGCTGAGTCACTGCAATCTAGTCACGAGTGGTTAGAGCATCTCCACTCGGAGGCCCTAAAGGCCCCTAAAAGGCTATCGGGTGCCGACGCTTGAATTCAAGCCTAGCCCACCCCTCCCAAATTTTATTTGGCGCCAGTGCGGCCCGTTTTGTTATCCGGCGTCCCAGGCCAAACCCAATCCACGAGGGGCTAGCGGGAGCGCCGGATGCTGCGTTTCTGGCAGGAAGCTGCTGGTCGGGCCACCCCTGTCAGCGTCAGCGGACACCTAAGCTTGGTATGTCTTCCTCCTCACCTTTCGCGACCCCAGTGATGGCGCTGCCCCGCCGATCAACCTTTTGCAGGCGAGCAGCCAATGCGTTCCATCCGCCACGCCTCCCTCCTCACCTGCCGCGCCCACCCGCATTCAATGGTCGCCTGGTGTTAAAAACCCCTTCTTCCTCTCCTTCAACACATTCCCTCCTCCCCGCCTCCTCTCCCATTCTTTCCAACCACTGAGTGCCTGCCATGGAGAGGTTCCCTAGATATGCCGCCGCCGCGAACGGCTTCAGGCGGCGCCCGTTGCGCGCATCCGAGGCTCGGGCACTGTGGTAACTGGGAAGCGGGCTACCTAGTCCCGCCGGACATGCGCTTCCCGAAGCACTGGTGGCTTAGAGACAATGGCTTGCCCATCCCGCTAGTCCCCCGAGGTCAGACTCGCGCGATGGAGATTTACCGGCACTACCGGGCCCTCACATCGGAGGAGCGGAACGATCCCGCTTGGGATCCGGACAACACCGAAGCGTGGGACAAGTTCTTCGTGGACCAGCGCCAGACGCGTCTCATAGCCTACCATGGTGACGACCCCGCCCGAGGAGAACAACATCGAAGGGAGGATTCGATAGTGGAGCGCCCCAGGAAGGACGCTCGCCTAGGTCCTAGACCACATCGCCAGCGGCAACAACCCACCGCTGACGATGCCTCCACCGCAGCCGTAGCCGAAGCCACGGCGGCGGACGCGCAATCCAGGCCAGCGGTGGGAGCCGCGCTAACAGGCTGCCCGCTCCTCCTCAATGTCTTCCTTGTCGAGGTCTTCATTGTCGCGCTACTCCCCCTACCCCATGACGTCGTCGTCGTCGCACTTCTCAGCAGCCCTCACCCTGGTGAAGGACGAGTATGAGGAGAGCCCGTCGCCGCAGCATCGCAGGCGCTCGGGCAACATCGTCATCAGGGACTGCCGAGAACCTTCGCGCTCCCCGTGGCCTCCTGCTCCTCGCCAGGCCTCAGTGCCAGGTGTAGAAGGAGTGGACGCTAATGCATATAAAATGCATACATAAACTTTGTAGTTTGTTGATATGAATTCCCACATATATGATGTTATATCCATGTTTTACATTGACTTATAGGGATTTTACAATGATCCCCTTTATTTTGGTTATAACTCTGCAGAACAGGAAAACCCTGTTTTGTGTATTTTTTTTACCATTCATGGATCTAAACAAAGTCAAATGGAGCTGGGATTTCGGAGCACTTGAACCACTTGGACCTCACCAGATGGACTAGGAGGCCCAACAGAGACCAAGTGGCACGCCTAGTAAGGGTGGACGTGCCACCTAGGCCCTTTTCCTCCTCGGTTGTCGATTCGCTTCAATCTTGCTCCCACCGCCTCCGTATGACCTAAAAACTAATATTTAAAGGGTCCCTCAATAGTTCCTCGAGGGAGGCGCCGTGAAAATACCAAAACACCAAAACGAAGCCAGAACCAACAAAGATTGGAGGGGGAAACTCTGACGGAGCCATCACCGGGGGATATCTACCTTCTCCAACATCTCCACCATCATCACCATGATGAATAGGAAGTAGTCCACCTATGGACTATGGGTTTGTGGCAGTAGCTTGATCTATTTCTCTCTTGTTCTTCATAGATCTAGTACCATATGAGCTGCCCACCATGATTATGGCCATATATGTAATTCCTATGTTGTGGATCTTTGTTCTATGATTTTATATATGAGATTGGAACCTATTATGTGTAAGATGTTTTGATAGATGCATATCATATACCCCGTTCTAAAGCAGTTGTTCTGATCCAACTTGTATGCAAGAGCATGTGTGGGGAGAAGTGTGTATTAGATGGAGTAGCATGGTGGTAGTGATTGAATACTGACAACAAATTCAAGATCTACTATGGTGCTTGCCTTTCTTTTGCTGCCTCACTAGGGATAAAGTGAATTCATGTGTTATAATTATCTTGTGACAGCAAGATAATCTTGTTTGGTCAAGGTAGCATATTTGTGATTCAAACATCTTATCAAATTACTTAAGGCTATACTCTGTTGATTCTTAATTCAAGATTGCTTGTATTTTTCCCTTTCTTGAGGACTATAAGAGAGATGTGTTGCATCATCTCTATGTTAAGACATGATGCCCATAGGAATGCTTATCAAACACATGTTGTAGTTCCACCAACATTATATCTTTGATGAATTGTTTGTGTCCATTACAACCCCAAAAGAGAGTAGGCAAGTGAACACATGAACGCTTGTCCATTTTAAACCATTAGAAACACCTTTCCAACACCATTATAACGCTTTATATTTTTTGTAATTTATTATTTCAAAAATACAAAAATACTTTCTTCACTTGTAAACACACACACAAAAACCCGAAAACAACTATATTTTATTGCTTTTATCTTGTTTGCCTAGTTTTTACTTGTCTTATTTTATTTTATATTATTGTTATTTCATATTACTAATACGTAACCTTGTGCTTGACAACCACACGACAGAGTTGGGGACACAAGACAAAAACGCTTTGTAGGTTCCTTGAAGAGGAGAAGAAGAATAACTGATGACCCACAAGTATAGGGGGTGTATCGCAGTATTTTCGAGGGAAGTGAAACCCAATTTATTGATTCGACACAAGGGGAGCCAAAGAATATTTATAAGCCTTAACAACTGAGTTGTCAATTCAGCTGCACCTGGAAACAATCTTGCTCACAGTAGTTTATCAGTAGCAACAGTTTTGTAGTAGGAGTAGTGAAGTAACAACAGTAGTAAAGTAAAGACATCAGCAACAATTGCAGCAAATAGTAGGATTAGAGCGCGGTAGGCATAGGGATGGATGGACGGACATTGTATGGACAAGACAATTCACATAGCAATCAGAACATAAAACAATTGCAGATAAATAAGATAAAGCATTCAAGTACTAGGTAATCCTAGGCATGTGTCCCATATATAGTCATACGTGCTCGTAATGACAACTTAAACAATATCTTTTGTCCTGCCAGCCCGTTTACAGTGGGCCTCAAGGGAACTACTGGCAATTAAGGTGATCCTTTTATAGAGCACCGGAGCAAAGCATTAACACTGCGTGAACACATGTGATCCTCACATCAAAGCCATTCTCTCCGGTTATCCCGGTTGCTATCACTTCGGGGCCATTGGTTCCGGACAACGATGTGTGTATACAACTTGCAGGTAAGACCATAAACAATACTATCACAATGAATCAATAATATGTTCAGATATGAAATCATGGCACTCGGGCCCTAGTGACAAGCATTAAGCATAACAAGTCGCAACAAAGTCAAAAAGCACTAATAGTAGATACTAGGCACCATCCCCTAACAATCTGATGCCATTACATGAACGATCTCATCCAATCCCTACCATCCCCATAGCCTACAGCAGGGGATTACCCACTCATAGATGGGGGAAACATGGGTGGTCGATGGAGAAGCGATGGTGATGATGATGCCGATGATCTCCTCCAATTCTTCGTCCCGGCAGAGTGCCAGAACGGAGTTTCTGGTTCCGAATCGCGAAATCTGGTGGTGGCGGTGCAGCAGAACTCTTTCTGGAAAAATATCGAACCCCCCTGAGTTTTTAGGTCAGAAGGCATCTTATAGGCGAAGAGGGAGACTGAGGGGGTGTCTGGGGTGGCCAGACCACCCCTGGCGCGGCCAGGCCCAGCCCGCGTGGCCAGGTGGTGTGGCTGGGCCCCAGCCCCACTCCGTCTCCTATTCTGGCTCTGGGAGTCTTCTAGTGAAATAGGATTTTTGGCATATTTTCCAAGATTTTTCCTGATAGTTGATTTTCTGCACAAAAACTAGACACCAAGGGAATTTTGCTGAAAACAACGTTAGTCCGTGTTAGTTGCATCCAATTCACACAAGTTTAGAGGAAAAACAATAGCAAAAGTGTTCAGGAAAGTACATACGTTTTGGACGTATCAACTCCCCCCAAGCTTAGTTTATTGCTTGTCCTCAAGCAATTCAGTTGAAAACTGAGTGCGATAAAATAAACTTTCACGAACACATTTGCTTCATATGATGTATATATTCTCAGCATGTGATCAACTACTTAGACAATTCATAAAAGGAGTATGCGACTAAGTTTACTTAATAGGCGTTGCAAGCTATGAAGAGATTCCAACTCAAAAATAATAAGTAGCATGAAACATAAACATAAGCAACATTACAATGCTCATAACAAGGTATGATAGAGTGGTATCTCGATTGCCTTTTTATTGTGAATGCCAAGGCACCTCTGAAGTTTAGGTGAAGACTAGAAGTAAAGATATCAAAGATACAAGCATCAAAGTCATAACACAAATAATCAAGTTTTGAGACAAGCACATTACACTAAGAATGACAACTATGCTCTTAAGAAGGTGCTCATAGAATAGGTGGAGACTCAATAAATAAAATAAAAAGGTTTTGAAAAGTTTGAAAGGCTTCCAAATGCTGAAAGTATGGTACTCATTAGCTTTGAGCTCTCATTGCCTCTATCATAAGCATCTTTAATATGGTTAAGGTGAAAGTGAGGTCCAATCTGAGTTATATGCTTGACAGACTATAAACTAGAAATCCCATGTCCCTTGAGTACGAGGGCTGCTCCTCATGCTACTCAACTTTAGTTATCGGTAAGTTCTTGTCATCGTAAATACGTGCGTATCATAGAGAACCGCCAACGGGGTACCCCTTTCCCGATGATACGGAAGAATCCCCATATCAAAATGACAAGGCAAGCAAATAATGAGTATCTCAGCAATCTTCTTATTTACCATGGGAAAATGGTGCTTTTTTCTCTCTTTCCTCTTTTCTCAAATCTCTTTTTCTTTTCTTTTTCTCAATAGCTATCTCTCTCTTTTTTTATAAGAAGAATGCTTCATATATACTTATTATGGTTACGCTGTAGGTTTCCACCATGACAACATAGATTAGACTGGCGGCCCAGACATTTCTCTAACACACATACATAACTCCATGAAATTACAAGCTCCCCTTTTATTTCACACCGATGACATCCGCAAACAAAAGAGCATGATATCAACTAGGTATATATTTACAGGTGTTGAAAGCGTTCCCCGTGACAGCACGGTTCTGCTAATCCCTATCATATAATTTGCAAGCATATAACTTTCATGGACAGTCACAATAGTTCAGGTTTATTAGGTGCAGGAAATAAAGTGTGCCATCAAGTTCGTGAGAGCTTTACTAACTAACTTGCTCATAACAAGCAAACATTTTATTCAGAAGAAAACAAGGCATATTGAATATGCACGGAATTAGCAAATGATGCTAATAGGTAGGTATGGTGGACACTTTTGGCAATATTTGGTTTTAGGGAGTTGGAAACATAAGTAAAACATACTCAGTGTAAGTGAAGGCTAGCAATAGTAAGGAAGCGATAAACGAGAGAGCAATAGCTGTCATAATCATGCTTGCAACAAAACAGGACTAATCATGGCATGAAATTGATTCAAGACCCTCAAGGCAAAATAATTCATCGAGGCTTAACTGATTATTTCAGTCATATGCATGCGTGAGCATGTGCCAAGTCAATTCAAATGAAACATTCATAGGAGGATACCACGGTGTCATACCAAGTTATGAATAGAGTAATACAAGCAAACATTCATACGACATGCTACAAACTATTAGCAAGCTGGGACTAATCATATGAAAGCAAGAACTACTAAGCATCCATGAATAACATACACCCTACACGAACAGGCTAAGCATGCCCACAATGATGAGTATATGTACAAAAATGAAAACAAATAGAGTTCGTTACCAGCCTCTTACCACACCTCAAGTTGTCATTAATCATCATTATTGCCCTTCACTTGTGTGGCTTGAATAATAATAATATGAAACCAAATTCCACTGAGAACTGCTGAACCCTGCAACAAACTCACAAAAACAAAGAAGAAGAACAAATATTTTTGGTGTTTTCGATTTTTAAAACAAGAACCAAAAAGGAAGAACAAGCAAAGCAAAAAGGAAAAAGCAACCCAAGGCAAAAAGAAGAAGCAAACAAAGAGAAACAACAAAAATATTTTTGGTCTTTTTGTGTTTTAGAAAGCAAAAGCAAAGAAAGAACAAAAACTAAAAAGAGAACGAAACATGAATATACAAAGTACCGACACAAAATGATATGGAGTTGAGTGCGATGTCGGCGTACCTCCCCCAAGCTTAGGCTTTTGGCCTAAGTGGGTATCAATCCAAATACGAGTTAGGGTTCCAAGCAGGCGGATCATTGTAAGAATGATCGAATCTGGGCCCTTGGGAAGAAGAAGAAGCTCCCTAATCATAGGTAGGCTGCTGATGCGAAGACTCCCCCTCATTCGAGGGCTGGACCGAATCATCCGTGACCTCCCTTCTAGTATCCTGCTCCTGTTGAGAGAGCTCTCCCAAGTACGTATCAAACTCCTCCTCCGTGAGGGACCATCCTACCCTGTTATCAAGGTTAAACAAAATAGGTGCAGGCAAAAGAACAACACGCTCGGACTTGCTCCTTCTCCAACCAGCTTTGAGAAAGGTTATTTCATAAGACAACTCACTCAAACTAGCCCACGAGGAAACAAACTTATGATGTATCATGAAATTAAAATCAAGCCTTTCTGTGGGAAACTGTAGGTCTAGATGATGAGGCACTAAACCATGCAATCCTAGTAAACAAGAAGCAATGAGGCCCCCAAAAATTCCACCTTTCTCGCGGTTAGCAGCAAGACGGAAAGCTATCAAGGCACCCAAGTTGTAAGACCTATCTCGTTTAAGAGCAGCAGAGATGAATGCTAGATCATAAGAAGATAACTTATTGGTAGTTTTCCTAGCAAGAACACACTTGGCAATAAAGTAGGCAAAGTAGCGAATGGAGGGGAGATGAATGTTACGGATTTTCCCGCTCTCCTTCGAGAAGCTGCTCCCTTGGCAAATTTCTGCGTACAAATCCATGAGTGGTGCAGGTCGCTCCTTAATCCTTCCACGTGATCCCCACTGAGGTACCTTAATAGCTGCACAAAAATCATCAAGAGAGAGGTCGACAGCTATATTGTAAATTTTGTAATGGACCATAGGGTTAGGCAAAGAGTGACTAAATCGAAAGTCCTACACTACAGACATGGTTAGTTTCACAAATTGACAGGGTTCATCCTCCACAAAGTGCTCCAATCTTGCATTAGCAACCAAAGTATGGAAGTCCTGGGAAATTCCTGCAGCCCCCATGAATTCATAACATGGATAGATGGAAGGAAAAACTTCCTCTTCTCGATGAACCTTCATAACCTCAGGCACCCTCAGTTCATGTTGGTTTAGTTGATGCTCATTCATCTTCTATTCTGAAATTTAAACATCCATTAAACAAGTGATTGATAAGTGAATATAATGAAGGGCACTACTCATAGGGACTTGTAAGAGGCCTAAACATGCATCAAAACTATATCTCTAAGCATCAAACAAGCTTAGAAGCTCTCGTAACTTGTCACCTATAGCAGCAAAATACTCAAGATATAAACCACTAAACACAAATCTACTTGGACAAGCGGAGGAGTCACATACCGGAGAACAAATGCTCCAAATTTTAGCAGCAAAGATGGGCTGAGCAAGGAGATCGAAAAATCGAGGGCAAGCACAGCAACAACGCGATTTCGAGCAATAAACTGGTGTTTACTCGGGAGAGAGAAGAAAGTGGCAAGTGAGAGAGTGTGTGGAGGACCAGTGGTGGCCCACACCATAGGCAGGCGCGCCCCAGGGCTGGCCGCGCCACCAGGTGGTGTGCCTGCCTGGTGGCCCCCCTGGTACCTTCCAGGCACTCCTCTGCCCCTTTTTCACGTAAAAATTTAATATGAATTTTCTGGAATTTTTCGAAACACTTTATTTTTGGGCATTTTTCAGGTATAGATGAATGATTTTCTGACAGAAAAAGATTTTCTGGAATGATGCAATGACAAAACAAGGCTAGAACTACAGAAGTTCTAAGACACTCTAATATGCAAGCAACTAACAACAGAAAAGAAAACTAAACGAAAACAAAAACTAAATGGATAGAATAGAAGTAAGTGGAGATAATCATGGTGAAAACATTGTTTTGTTCAATGAAATCCTTTTGTTAACAAGGTTGATCAGGTCTTGTTACCAAAACAATTTTATATGAAACAAAACTTTGTATTCCACTAATGATTATGTTACCTCAACCTTGATAGCAATGGTCCCAATCATAATAGTTTCAAATTTTTCTCTTGGTATGGGACAATATATTTCTCCAACTTGAATGCCCTCAACATGTTCAATTGAATTCAAACCATAAGTCATATTAATCTTCTTGGGGAAATAGACAGTATGTTCCTTGTCATTAACATTGAAGAACACCTTTCCTTGATTACAATTAATAACAGCTCCTGTAGTATTAAAAAAAGGTCTCCCAAGAATAATAGACATATTATCATCTTCAGGCATTTCAAGCACAACAAAATTAGTTAATATCAAGCAATTATGAGTCAATTGAACAGGTACATCCTCACATATACCAATAGGAATAGTGGTAGATTTATCAGCCATTTGCAAAGATATATCAGTTGGTATTAATTTTTCCAGTTGATCTCTCTTATAGAGAGAGAAAGGCATGACACTAACTCCTGCTCCCAAATCACACAAAGCAGTTCTAACATAACTATTCTTAATATAGAAAGGGATAGTTGGAATCCCTGGGTCTCCAAGTTTCTTTGGAACCATACCATTAAAGGAATAATTAGCAAGCAAGGTCGAAATTTCTTCATTAGGGTCTTCCTTTTATTCGAGACAATATCCTTCATATACTTTGAGTAAGGAGGCAATTTAATAGCATCAGTCAAAGGAATTTGTAGGAATAAAGGTTTCATCCACTCACAAAACTTATTATAGTGTTCATCTTCCTTTGACTTGTGTTTCTTATCAGGGAAAGGCATAGGTTTTTGGACCCAAGGCTCTCTTTTACTACCATGTTTCTTAACAATAAAATCTTCTTTAGTGTATTTAGTATTCTTAGTGCGCTTTTCAGGTTCTCCTTCAACTTTTTCTTTATCAGGAACATCATTTTCTTCATTACCACTTTCAGTTTCAGCATCAGAGACAGATATACTATTAGGATCTTTAGCAGGTTCAGAGGGTTCTACAATAGTTTTATGTTTCTTTTTTATTTTCTTACGAGTAGTACCACTATTTTTAGCTTGTTGAGAGTCCTGCTCAATTCTTTTGGGATGCCCCTCAGGATATAGAGGATCCTGGGTAGCAACACCACTTCTAGTTCTAATTTCATAAGCATGTTTTTCTTTGGCAGCATTAACTAGCAAGTCTTTTTGCACTTTAATAAGTTGATCTATTTGAGTTTGAACCATTTGAAAATGTTTAACAATCATTTTAACATCATTAGAGGTTCTTTCCACAATATCCTTCAACTCAACAATAGCTCTAGTGTTTTCCATTAGATGATTTTGCACCCTTTTATTAAAATTATCTTGCTTAACAATAAAAATATCGAATTCTTCTAAGCATTGATCAGGAGGTTTAGAGTAAGGGATATCACCTTCATCAAAATGTTGGATAGAGTGTACCTCAATAGTGGATGAATGGGGAATTGGCTTACATAATTCTTCTATAGGAGGTAAATTCTTGACATCTGCAGCTTTAATTCCCTTCTCCTTAAGACATTTCTTAGCTTCCTTCATCACTTCATCATTCAATTCAATAACTCCCCTCTTCTTAGATGATGGTATAGGCGCCGGTATAGCTGGTTCAGGTATAATTGTTTCGGGTATAGCTGGTTCAGGAGGAGTCCAATCTTCATAGTTCTTGCTTATTATAGCCATTAATTCCTCAGCTTCCTTGGGAGTCCTATTCCTGAAAACACAATCAGCACAACTATCTAGGTATGTCCTAGATTCTTTGGTTAGTCCATTATAAAATATATCAAGAAGCTCATTCTTAGGTAATGGACTTCCAGCCTGTGCATGAATCAAAGCACAAAACCTTGCCCATGATTCAGCCAATATCTCTTTTTCTCCCTGTTTAAAATCAAAAAGTTCCTGCAAAATAGCATGTCTAGCACTAGGAGGAAAATATTTCTGCAGGAAAGTACTAATCAAGCAATCAGGGCTATTGAAATGGATCGTATGGGCACCTAGAGGGGGGGTGAATAGGTGCTATACCAATTTTTAATTCTTTTTCAATTTTAGGCTTAGCACAAAGGTAAATTCTCTATATAAACTAATGTGAGGAATTTCCCTATATGCAAACCTATCTACTAGAGAGAAAGGAGCGAGTGGAAGAGGAACGAGTGAACCGAAGTGAAGCACGCGGAGACACAGGATTTGTTTGACCGCAGTTCCTTCCTTGTTAAGGGAAGTACGTCTGCGTTGGAGGGGTGGGCGGTACTAAGACCACCACGCCACAAAAGGCCTCACCCTGTTCTCCGATGGATCTCGACACAACAGGCCTGATCCACCTTCCACTATAGGTACCCTTCGAGGCGGGCACCGTCGCCTTCACACAACTAGCGGGGCAACAACTCCACAACAACTTGGAGGCTCCCGAAATGACAACAAGCTGCCACAAGAACAAAGTTGTCAAACACAATAACAAGATCTATGTATTGACAAGAATACTAGATCAGGGATTTCTCCAAGTGAATGGAGAGGAGTTGAAGCGCTTGATTCTTGATGTTGATGATGAACTTCTCCTCCTTCAATTCCACCAAAGATCAAGACCTTCGAGTGGTTGAAGTGGGAGATTGAGAATGAGAGCTCTTGCACAAGGTCTGGTCAATTTCGAATGAATCAAGAAGTCTGGACGTTGGGGAAGAAGGGGTACTTATACCCCTTTCCAAAAACCAGCCATTGCACACTTTGGGGGCCGAATTATCCGGCCCAAGTGAGGGCCGGATTATCCGGTCTAGGGAAACTCCGCCCCAGACTCGGAATATCTGGCAGACAATCTGCCCCCTCTCTGAGCGTCGCGCCGAGCTTGCCCTTGATCAACTTCTGGGGGCCGGATTATCCGGCCCTATGCGAAGGCCGGATTATCCGACCTGGGGAGAAAAAACCGCCCCAGTTCGGATTTTCTGGTAGAAAATCCGATCGGATACTGAGCGACGCGCCTTGGGTCCTTTTGTTCGAAAACTGGGGGCCAGATTATCCGGCCCTTGCGAAACCCGGATTATCCGGCCTAGGGAGGAAAAACCGCCCCAGTTCGGATTTTCTGGGAGAAAATCCGCCTGGACACTGAGCAACGCGCCTTGGCTTCCTTGAGAGATGAGGTAGGCCGGATTATCCGGCCCTTGGAGGGGCGGATAATCCGGCCCCCCTCAAAACTTCCTGCACACTTAGCGCACATGAAAAGTCTCCATAGTATTGTTATCTAACACGCAAAACATAGGAAAACATGAAATGCTCTTTCAATATCCCCCTTTTTGGTGTTAGATGACAATATCAGGATTTGCAGGAGAAAGACACAAGACAAATAGAGATAACTATGGAGAGGACTCCCCCTCAATGTGTGCATAATAGAGTTTTGCATTGGAATACAAATGCACACAAATCGGTGAATCTATGCCATAGACAAAAGGGAAAAAACACATACCACCGAAGTAAAGAATAGGCATCCTTGACATAAATCATCATTATTAGTGGATAACCATTATGAGCGCGTGCCTTCCGTGATAAACCACCAGCAGTAGGATATGAATAGATATAACCATGAGCATAATCCATGATAACCACATAAAGTCTCAACCAGACAACCACATAAAGTCTCAACCACAAATCACAAACCACGGATATAAAAGTTCAACGCTAAATGGGCATAAGCAAGAAATAACGAATAAAAAGTGCAAGTGCTTATGCCCGACCCATGCAAATCCACGGACAACCTAATAGAACTACTTATCCCCCTTTGGCATCGAGACACCAAAAAGGGAGAAGGGCGATGCTAGCGCCCCATGGGATCACTCATCATAGTCCTCATCCTCGTCCTCGTCCTCATGCTCTTCCTCATCCTCATCTTCAAGCTCCTCACTGTCACCTGAGATGGTACTAGACACTCAAAATTGCAAAATCCAAATCAAATAAAAGCCAAGATTGAGTGTGATTCCCATAAGAACATGAGAGAGCAAATAACATCCAAAAAGATCCAATTCTCCACAAAGGAGAGGGCGGTGGCCGAAGCCACCTTGTTGGAGTGTATGGTGTGACACCGCGAAGATATATCTTGGGTTCACGACCAATACTCATCAATAAGCTCACATATCACAACATGATATTAAGAGAAATGATATAACTTGCTATTGGCATTATGGGGGGAGGGTTAGCCCAATATGTTAGGACCACACTCCCCCTATATCCATGCCCACACCTAGACCAAACAGGGATTGAGATGTACGAGTGGGTGCATGATTAATCAAGACAAGCTCCCGGAATCAATGATATTTAGCTCATTCCTCAAATAGCAGAATCTTGCTTCATCAAGTGGCTTTGTAAAAATATCCGCCAGTTGATTCTTCGTGCTCACAAAAGATAGATCAATATCACCTCGAACAACATGGTCACGAATAAAATGATTCCGAATCTCAATATGCTTCGTCCTTGTGTGCTGAACTAGATTGTACGCAATTTTGATAGCACTTTCATTATCACATAAAAGAGGCACTTTGTCACAATTGACACCGTATTCCTTTAAAGTTTGCCTCATCCACAATAATTGGGTACAAGCGCTGGCAGCAGCAACATATTCAGCTTCGGCAGTGGAGAGAGATATACAATTCTGCTTTTTGGAGGACCAACATACAAGAGATTTTCCCAAGAATTGACAAGCTCCAGAAGTTGACTTCCGATCATCCTTATCACCAGCCCAATCTGAGTCAGTATAACCACATAAAGAGAAATTGGAGCCCTTGGGATACCAGAGACCAAAGTTGGGGGAATGAACTAAATACCGAAAGATCCTCTTGGCCGCCACTAAGTGGCTTTCTTTAGGAGCTACTTGATACCTTGCACACACTCCCACACTCAACACAATATCGGGTCTAGATGCGCAGAGGTAAAGAAGAGAGCCGATCATGGACCGGTATACCTTTTGGTCCACATCTTTACCATGAGGGTTGAGTTCGAGATGACACTTTGTTTGCATTGGAGTTGCGACACCATTTAGATCCATCATCTTGAATCTCTTGAGCATGTCTTGGATGTACTTTGCTTGATTAATAAAGGCTCCTTCTCTTAGTTGCTTGATCTCGAATCCAAGAAAGAACCATAATTCCCCCATCATAGATATCTCAAACCTGTCAGTCATAAGATTTGAAAATTCATCGTTAAAAGCTTTGTTAGTAGAACCAAAAATGATGTCGTCTAAATATAGTTGGCATACGAAGATCTCCCCCTTAACTTTCTTAGTAAAAAGAGTGGGATTGATTTGCCCAACTTCGAAGCCACGATCTAACAAAAGCTCTTTAAGGTGCTCATACCACGCACATGGGGCTTGTTTAAGGCCATAGAGTGCCTTATCGAGTTTGTAGACATGGTTTGGGAAGTTAGGATCCTCAGACCCCGGGGGTTGCTTTACGTATACCAACTCATGTAGAGGACCGTTAAGGAAGGCACTCTTGACGTCCATTTGCTGCAACTTAAAATTGTTATGAGCAGCATAAGCAAGTAGGATACGGATGGACTCAAGACGAGCCACAGGAGCATAGGTCTCTCCGAAGTCAATGCCCTCAACTTGAGAGTAACCTTGTGCCACAAGTCTTGCCTTGTTCCTCACAACGATGCCATTCTCATCTTGCTTGTTCTTGAAAATCCACTTGGTGCGGATAACATTGCGGCACTCTTTGGGTTTCTCCACTAGTTTCCAGACTTTGTTGCGCTCGAAATTGTTCAATTCTTCATGCATAGCAACAACCCAGTCTGGGTCTTCAAGAGCTTCAAAGATTTTCTTAGGTTCCACCATGGAGATATGAGCTTGATGCTCACCAAAACTGGCCAATTCTCTTCTAGTAGACACCCTTCGTCGAAGATCACCAACAACCTTGTCGAGAGTGTGACCCCTCAACTCAAGGTTGCGATCAGCCCGAGCCTTGCAACGAAGTTCAATAAGTTTGTTATCTCTTGGTGGAGGAGATTCATCACTTGAGTCTTCATTGAAGGCATTTTCTCCGCCTTGATCAGTAGCTAGAACATCAGTAGCAGGTGGTGGAGGTGCATGCCCTTGAGGTGAGTCCATAGCCATAATAGGAGGCTGCAGAACTGGAGAGTCAGGGCCAGATAATCCGGCCGATGAAGTGGCCGAATAATCCGGCCTGGGAGGACTTGCAGCAGCAACATCAGGAAGCCTGGGACTGGCTTGACCTAGCAAGGAGTCGGATAATCTAGGGTCAGCCGGAAAATCCGGCCTCGAGCTTGTGTTGATATCTTCACCACCAGGCGCTGCTGGAGTGGGGTGGCCGGAAAATCCGGTATCCACCAGAAAATCCGGCCTGGAGCTTTCTGGAGCATCTTGACCTTCAGCAGTTGATGGAGATGGTGTAGAAGTTGCCCCCGTGGTTGGAGCGTGTTGCGTATGTGTAGAGGAGGGCTCTATATGAGTAGAGCATTGTCCTTCCCGGTTCGCCACAAGGGGTTCCTCAATGGGGCGAAAGAATCCCACGCCCATTCTTCTTATGGCATCTTGGGGTATTTCAACATCTGCATCACAAACACCAACTTGCTCCGCACGGGAACCGTCATTTTCCTCGAACACCACACTACAAGATTATACAATAGTTCCGGAGAGCTTATTGTAGACTCTATAAGTGTGGGATTCGGCACCATAACCAACAAAAATACCTTCTAGAGCCTTAGAATCAAACTTAGATAAACGAACTCCTTCAATAAGAAAGAAACACTTACACCCGAATACCCGAAAGTATGAGATGTTTGGCTTGTTACCGGTAAGTATTTCATACGGAGTCTTGTCCAAAATCTTGCGGAGGTATAAACGATTGGATGAATGACAAGCAGTAGAGATTGCTTCAGCCCAGAAGTTATATGGAGATTTGAATTCGGCCAACATTGATCTTGCCATGTCCATTAGAGTTCGATTCTTCCTCTTGGCTACACCATTTTGTTGAGGGGTGTACGCAGTGGAATATTGATGCCTTATCCCCTTTTCACTTAGTAACTCATTTAAGGTGTAGTTCTTGAACTCCGAGCCGTTATCACTCCTTATAGCCAGAATGGGGATGTTGTGTTGACGCTAAACCTCGTTGGCAAAGTCGATGACAGTTTGTTGAGTTTCACTCTTCAACTTGAAGAAATAAACCCAAGTGTATCTTGAGTAATCATCAACAATCACTAGACAATACTTTTTTCCCACCGAGGCTTGCATGAGAAGGAGGTCCAAAAAGATCCACATGAAGAAGCTCCAAGATCCTTTTTGAAGAGATAATGGTTTTCCTTCGATGAGGAGAATCATGCATTTTCCCTTCAACACACGCCTTGCAGACACGATCTTTGGCAAAAGAGACATTTTCTTTTAGTCCAAGAATGTGGCCACCCTTGTGGAGACTTTGCAAAGTTCTCATATTGACGTGGGCTAGTCGGCGATGCCATAGACAACCCGCGTCAGCCTTTCCGAAAGACACATCAGACCTGTAGTGGTTTTCCCCGAAAAGTCTACCATGTACAGGTCGTTTTCGACATATCCCATGAAAGCGACTTTTAGAGACTTGCTCCACAAGAGTACCACCAAATCAGCATCAATGTAAACTGCAAAGCCCATCTTACCAAGGGCATGAACTGAAATTAAGTTATACCCGAGGGTTTCAACAAGCATGACGTCCACGAGGGAGATATCATGAGCCACCACAACTTTGTCGAGACCCAATACCTCAGATTTTGACTTGTCACCATAGGAGACGGTAATGTGATCAAGGTTTGGCCGCATCTCCGTGATGATCTCCTTGCTTCCGGTCATATGACTCGTACAACCGCTATTGAGTACCCATTTAGAACCACCGGAAGCATAGCCCTGCAAGAAAATTACTTCTTGGTTTTAGGTACCCATTTTTCAATGGGTCCTCTCATGTTAGTAACAAGGGTCTTGGGAACCCAAATAGACCAAGGAATGTAACAATCATAAGGCCCTACATAACTAGCACACATCACCATAAGCATCACAATATAGTTCGAAGTTAGGATTGTTGATCCCTGCAAAACCATAATAATTAGTCTTGTCATTGGTAATGTTGCTAGTCTTTGATTGAGCAGTCTTGTTCTTCTTCTTCTTGTTGTTTTTCTTGCTCTTTATCTTGGGTATGTAACCAAGACCTTCTTTACTGTTGTTTGTCCTTTGCCTGCTCAGTATCTCATCAATAACCCCTTTACCTTTGTATTGAGAACTCCTTGCAAGATCTTCTTTTCCAACGGATGAAGATGAGGTAGTTGGTACATCATACCATTTCAATTGAGTTTGGAGATGATCATGAGACTCATTTAGAGTAGAATGATCACTCTTCAATGCCTTGTGAGCACTTTCAAGATCATCAAACTTCTCCAAAAGTCTAGCATGAACAGCCCCAAAATCAATCTTTTCTTTCTTTAGTTTCTTTACCTTGGCAAGGGCATGGTCACGTTCTTTAATGAACTGAGCTATAGCTTCTTCTTGTGACTCCTCTAGGGATTCGAGTCTTTCTTCCAAAGAAACTTGAGTTTCCTCTTCCTCTTCCAAGGCATTCTTCAAAGAGGCTATCTCCAAAGCATCTTCTCTTTCAATTCTGCCCTTTTCTTCAAGGAGATCTTCGGCTCGAGCAAGTTGACTCATAAGAGTATCAAAATGGAGTTTGTGCTCACCTTGTAGGTTAGTGAAGAAAATATCCAAGGCAATAACTTCTTCTTTCATTTCAAGACTGTCATGATCATCCATATCTGAAATTATGTTAGTCTTAGAAAATGAGGAGTTAGAAGTCGATACCTCGGATCCTCTTGCCATTAGGCAAGTGGCGTTGTTGTTGATGGCGTTCTCGTCCGGTGAGTTGAAGAGAGAGGAGGGAGTCGATGTGGTGGCTATAGCATCCACTTCGCGGAAACTATCATCATCCTCTTCATCTTCACTTGCGGAGGAGTATTCCTCTTGAGCTACAAGGACCATCTTGGGTTGCTTCTTGAAAGGACCATTCTTCTTAGCAAATGGCTTCTTCTTAGGAACTTTGGATTTCTCTTTAAGAATGAGCCTGCCACCATTGTCTTCTCTATTTTCATAAGGACACTCGGCTACAAAGTGCAGTCTATCTCCACAGTTGAAGCAAGTTATCAATCTTGGGCCACTTTCTCTTCTTCCATTTGACCCGTTCTTGCGCTCAAGTTCAGACTTGGCCTTGGCAGGGTCCTTCCAAAAGTTCCTTGCATAGAATGCCATGTACTCACCATGAGCATGTTTGACCTCATCGGGGCAGTCCATGGATATCCTCTCAAATGCTCCTTCATCATCCTCTTGCTCAGCAACATTGGCTTTGAGAGCCATATTGACACCCTTTTGCATTCCAATGGCCCGAGCACAGGCATCTTTAGCATTCTTTGCCGCCACTTTGAATGACGCCATTTCTTGCATGACTTCATTGGATGTCATTTGATGATAGTTGTGTCTACCTTGCAAGCTCTTCAAATCCGTCGGTTCGAAAGGCATTAAGGCACTCACATACTTCCTTTTTATCCATGCATCATCAATGTGAGTGGCCCCATGCTTCCGAAATGTTGTTGCGATGCCCTTGAGTCTTCTATACATGTCCTCATGGTTTTCACCATCCAACATGTAGAATCCCTCAGCTTCGTTACTAAGGGCATCATACCGGTTCTTCTCATGCTTTCATTTCCAACAAAAAGGTCCGTAAGAGCATCCCACGCCTCTTTAGCCGTGTTGAGATGTTCAATGTGTGGCATGTCCTTGGGACCCACACCTAGCTGTATCATGTGGAGAGCAGTGGCATTCAACTGGCTATCCACAACTTCCCTTCTTGTTAGATTGGTTTGATCTCCAACATGAAGACCTTCTTCAATGATCCTCCACAATTCAATGGAGGAGCTGTAAACATGAGATTTCATTAGAAATTGCCATTGGTTAAATGAAGATGCAGTGAGCTTGGGTGGATCACCCCTATTGTTTATATGAGGATGAGGGATAGGTGGGTCGGGGGAATATACGTGGCGAACCTCACTATATTCCTCCTTACCACTTCCCTTTTTGGAGGTGGAACCATTTAGTTTTTCACCTTCCACATCATCATCCTTGGATCCGGTGTTACCCTTTTCCTTAGATGATGGTGAGGGAGCCTCAGAGGATGGAGATGGGGCTATGGATGATGTAAGGCGAGCAATCATTTGATTCATCTCCTCCATCTTAGCCTCAAAGGATTTCAACAAGGTTGTTTCCAACGACTTGAGATCATCCATTGTGACTTTATCCACAGCCTCATTTCCATCATCCCTTGTACCCATACTACTCTTAGGCGGTTAAGCCCGAATTAAGAGTCGGGGCTCTGATACCAATTGAAATGGATCGTATGGGCACCTAGAGGGGGGGTGAATAGGTGCTATACCAATTTTTAATTCTTTTTCAATTTTAGGCTTAGCACAAAGGTAAATTCTCTAGATAAACTAATGTGAGGAATTTCCCTATATGCAAACCTATCTACTAGCGAGAAAGGAGCGAGTGGAAGAGGAACGAGTGAACCGAAGTGAAGCACGTGGAGACACAGGATTTGTTTGACCGCAGTTCCTTCCTTGTTAAGGGAAGTACGTCTGCGTTGGAGGGGTGGGCGGTACTAAGACCACCACACCACAAAAGGCCTCACCCTGTTCTCCGATGGATCTCGCCACAACAGGCCTGATCCACCTTCCACTATAGGTACCCTTCGAGGCGGGCACCGACGCCTTTACACAACTAGCGGGGCAACAACTCCACAACAACTTGGAGGCTCCCGAAATGACAACAAGCTGCCACAATAACAAAGTTGTCAAACACAATAACAAGATCTAGGTATTGACAAGAATACTAGATCAGGGATTTCTCCAAGTGAATGGAGAGGAGTTGAAGCGCTTGATTCTTGATGTTGATGATGAACTTCTCCTCCTTCAATTCCACCAAAGATCAAGACCTTCGAGTGGTTGAAGTGGGAGATTGAGAATGAGAGCTCTTGCACAAGGTCTGGTCAATTTGGAATGAATCAAGAAGTCTGGACGTTGGGGAAGAAGGGGTACTTATACCCCTTTCCAAAAACCAGCCGTTGCACACTTTGGGGGCCGGATTATCCGGCCCAAGTGAGGGTCGGATTATCCGGTCTGGGGAAACTCCGCCCTAGACTCGGAATATCCGGCAGAAAATCTGCCCCCTCTCTGAGCGTCGCGCCGAGCTTGCCCTTGATCAACTTCTGGGGGCTGGATTATCCGGCCCTATGCGAAGGCCGGATTATCCGGCCTGGGGAGAAAAAACCGCCCAGTTCGTATTTTCCGGTAGAAAATCCGACCGGATACTGAGCGACGCGCCTTGGGTCCTTTTGTTCGAAAACTGGGGGCCGGATTATCCGGCCCTTGCGAAACCCGGATTATCTGGCCTGGGGAGGAAAAACCGCCCCAGTTCGGATTTTCCGGGAGAAAATCCGCCTGGACACTGAGCAACGCGCCTTGGCTTCCTTGAGAGATGAGGTAGGCTGGATTATCCGGCCCTTGGAGGGGCGGATAATCCGGCCCCCCTCAAAACTTCCTGCACACTTAGCGCACATGAAAAGTCTCCATAGTATTGTTATCTAACACGCAAAACATAGGAAAACATGAAATGCTCTTTCAGCTATCAATAGATCCAGGAGGTAAATTACTAAACCAAGTTTTAGCTTCCTCTTTCAGTGAAAAGGGGAAAATCTTAGCAACAAAGTAAGTACGCATCTTAATATCATCAGAAAACAAGCCACTCATGGTAGAAAGCTCAGTCATATGTGCTACCGCACTTTCATTCTTAGTCCCACAAAAAGGTTCTTTCTCAACAATAGCTATGTAAGATAGATATTGAGAGAAATCATAATCTTTATCTTTAATGTTTATGGGAGATGCAGCAAACATAGCAACAGGAGACAATTTGGGTCTAACAGTATGCCTCTCAAGGAGACTCTTAGCAGCGCTCCTATCATGGGTGTTTTTACATTCTTTAATAAATTCATCGGTCATCTCAACATAACCGTCTTCAATATCATAGCTCTCACTAGACTCAGGTGAACTAACATGTTTAGTAGTGTCTTCATTCGGAGTTTCAGTTTTTCCAGCTATAGTTCTAGCAATCGTAGCATCTAGGAAAGGACCTAATGGACCACTCTTATCAAGCACAGTAGAAGCAGCATCATAAGTATCAGAAGTTTCAGATTCAGCAGTAGTAGCAGTGTGTGTAGCATGTGTATGTGGTGGTGTAACGAGCTAACTCATAACAGATTGTGAATCAAGAGCAATAGAGGTGTTCAGTACCGTACCTCTTCTTGTAGTGGATGGTAGAATAGGAACCTTGCCATCATGAGACTTACCCCTGATGGATGGATGGCAGCGAACAATAATGAATCCAAGTGAACTTGATAAATAAAGCTATGATCCCCGGCAACAACGCCAGAAAATAGTCTTGATGACCCACAAGTATAGGGGGTGTATCACAGTATTTTCGAGGGAAGTGAAACCCAATTTATTGATTCAACACAAGGGGAGCCAAAGAATATTTATAAGCCTTAACAACTGAGTTACCAATTCAGCTACACCTGGAAACAATCTTGCTCACAGCAGTTTATCAGTAACAACAGTTTTGTAGTAGGAGTAGTGAAGTAACAACAATAGTAAAGTAAAGACATCAGTAACAATTGCAACAAACAGTAGGATTAGAGCGCGGTAGGCATAGGGATGGATGGACGGGAGTTGCATGGACAAGACAATTCACATAGCAATCAGAACATAGGGCAATTGCAGATAAATAAGATAAAGCATCCAAGTACTAGATAATCCTAGGCATGTGTCCCATATATAGTCATACGTGCTCGCAATGAGAACTTGCACAACATCTTTTGTCCTGCCAGCCTATTTGCAGCGGGGCCTCAAGGGAAATACTGGCAATTAAGGTGCTCCTTTTAATAGAGCACCGGAGCAAAGCATTAACACTCAGTGAACACATGTGATCCTCAATCAAAGCCATTCCCTCCGGTTATCCCGATTGCTGTCACTTCGGGGCCATTGGTTCAGGACAATGACGTGTGTATACAACTTGCAGGTAAGACCATAAACAATACTATCATAATGAATCAATAACATGTTCAGATCTGAAATCATGGCACTCGGGCCCTAGTGACAAAATTAAGCATAACAAGTCGCAACAAAGTCAAAAAGCACTAATAGTAGATACTAGGCACCATGCCCTAACAATCTGATGCCATTACATGAACGATCTCATCCAGTCCCTACCATCCCCATAGCCTACAGCGAGGGATTACTCACTCATAGATGGGGGAAACATGGGTGGTCGATGGAGAAGCGATGGTGATGATGATGGCGATGATCTCCTCCATTTCCCCATCCCGGCAGAGTGCCAGAACGGAGTTTCTGGTTCTGAATCACGAAATCTGGTGGTGGCGACGCAGCGGAACTCTTTCTGGAAAAACGTCGAACCCCTTGAGTTTTTAGGTCAAAAGGCATCTTATAGGCGAAGAGGAAGACCGAGGGGGTGTCTGGGGTGGCCAGACCACCCCCTGGCGCGGCCAGGTGGTGTGGCTAGGCCCCAGCCCACTCCGTCTCGTATTCTGGCTCCAGGAGTCTTCTGGTGAAATAGGATTTTTGGCATATTTTCTGGGATTTTTCCTGATAGTTGATTTTCTGCACAAAAACTAGACCCCAAGGCAATTCTACTGAAAACAACGTCAGTCCGTGTTAGTTGCATCTAATTCACACAAGTTTAGAGGAAAAATGATAGCAAAAGTGTTCGGGAAAGTAGATACGTTTTGGACGTATCAATAACCTCTGAGCCAATTCCTCGAGAGTTTGATATAAACCCTCGAGTCATCCTTGTGGGGAAAAGACACTTGCTACAATACTCTAGACTTGGAGTCCCAACGAGTTGGTACACATCGAGTTGTTTCCATCAAGAACATTTTCTAGCATCGTTGCCGGGGAATTCCAGGGTTAGATCATAGTGGTTTTTTCATGGTGAAGCACAAGTCAACTCCCACTGCAACTGCCAGAACATTTTCTGGCACCGTTGCCGGGGAGTTGCATGAGGGACATCACAACTGCATCTTCATCAAGTTAGAGTGAGCATATCTTCTGGCACCATCAAGACCAACTTTGTGCAAACACCTAATCTTGGGGAGGTTGCACCACTGTGATCTTTTCCTTCTCATTTGGACTTTCAAAGTAATTTTCTTTGTCTTGTTTTTAGTATTTTTAGTTTTTCTTTAAAACACAAAGACTCCTAAAAATTAGTATCAACCTTATTTACAAACTTGAGAATTATGAGCCAAACCTGGACCAACCTTCCCAATGAATGCTACCACCTCCTTTAAACAACACTATGGAGAAACAGTAAAAGATGCTTGAGAAAGAATAATCAAAATGCATAGTGAGAATCCTATTCGTTGTGGGCAGAAAAATATGAACCTTTTCTTTCATTATGGATTAGATGGATGGTACAAAAATGCTTTGGATAGAACTACGAGGGAAGTTATATTTTATCCTCACCAGCAGGGTTAGCCCTTGCTCTTAAAAATATCTTTGGCATTTACCAAGGAAATGATAGGGAAGTAGATGGTATAATAACAATACTTAATTCAGGAAAAGAAAGAATTGAAAAATGTATCAAAGAACTTCCTGAGAAGGAGTATTTTGAACACTTAGAACACTTCTCTAAAGGCACTCTATCGGAAATAGAGGATAAAATGTCCACTACATCCAAAAGCTGGATATTTGTGAAAATGAATTTACAAAAGATGACAAGCAACTTTTAAGTGCAGAAAAAAAGGGTAGTATACTTGGGTGATATATTTAAAGGAGCTGCCTCATGTAAATTTTTACCAAAAAGCAAAGCCAAAAACCCAACATTACCAACAAATAAAGAATTTAAGAAGGAAGAAAAAGAGTTTGGGTAGTTAAGGGGGAAAGTAACAAGGATATAAAGAACCAATGAAAGAGGAATAAGAAATTACTATACTTGTAGATAAGAAATAGCCACCAATGATCACAAATGACAAACAAGTAGAAGAAGTTAAAATGCTAAGTGAAACAAAAGAACCTCTAGTAGACCTTCATAAGGGTAGCTTGTATGAACTTATCAATATCTTGGAGAAGTTTTATAATGACCCATCTATTAATATTCATCAAGAAGGTTTTGGCTCCTATATAGCAAACTATGTCATAAAAGAAAAGATAGAAAGATACAATAATGAAGCCATGATACCACCCAAGCTTGGGGATGCTTGGCTCCCTGAGATATTAATCACTATTGGCAAAGAGATCCATCATGCTATTTTAGATCTAGGATCTAGTGACTTTGTGTTATCAAAATAACTATATGATCTACTAGAACTCAAAACCATGGAAAATGTTCAATAGATCTTTTGCTTGCTGATGGCTCAACTAAACATGCTTTAGGGAAAGTAAATGATATAATAGTTGAGTGACATAGGACTTTTGTGCTTGTTGATTTTTTTAATGGACATGGGAAGTAAAACCTCAAGTCCTATAATTCTTGGAAGACCTTTTTTGAGAACTACATGTGCAATAATTGATTCAAAGGAAGGGGGTGTGAAGTTTCAGTTCCTACATAAGAAATGCATGGAACACTTCCCAAGGAATAAGGAGGTAGCACCAAGGTACAAGCTACCACATGATCTCCACATCACTTGCAACAAGTAAGTAAACCTAGCTATATGGCTATATAGAAAGCACTTTGCGGGAGACAACCTGGTTATTCATTTTTATGCATGCTTGCTGTAGTAAAAGAGGTCTTTTAGTGTATTCGTTGTAGGTTAGCAATAAAGTACCAAGTAGAACCCATTTTGGATGCTAGAAAGTTGTTAGAACACATGGAGTAGCAAATTCCTGCACAACACTGTTTAGCAGAAAAATTCTCTAATATTTTATATAACTCTAGTTGCTCTCATATTTACAATATAGTTGCAACTTTTTATCCTCTATATGCATAAAAATGGCCAAAATTCCTGACATGCCTAGGTGGTGAAAATAAATTTGTTTTGTTGCTGCTTAAAATCTGGACAGATTCTGCCCACTAGGTTTGAGTCATTCCTTTGGGTCCCAAAATGATTTGCCATAAGTCTTTTGATATGACCAAAATGTGTAGGACACTATATGCTTGATAGAACACTAAGATTGTTTTGTATTTGATATATATGGAAGCTATTATCATAATCTTGTACCACTAATGTCACCCAAAAAAATGGGAAAAAGTTTTGTGTTGAAGATTTTTGACAGAGAATGGAGGAACACCACACCAAGAGCTATCCAAAAATGGTGAAAACCATAAGCTTGGGGATTATGAAGGCACCCCACTGGACCTATAAAACTCTTGGTTTGCAAACCTCTAAACTTTGTTTTTTGAGCAACATAGAATGATCATAGAAAACTTGGAGCATCTTTGTTTAGTGTCATGTTTAGTTTTGCTTGATATACTTGGAAATAAATAGGACCACCTTGATAGATATTTTACCTGCTTAGGAAAGAGCTACTAAAATAAACTATTCCATGAATGAATGCCATGTTTGAATAAATGACATGTTCGATTGAATGTCTTGCTTGAAATAGAAAAAAGGGGAAAACTAAAGTATGCATGTTATTACTTTAGGTTGGATTGTTCATATGCTTTATGGAGTGATAACTTACAAGTGTATCAGCTTGTGCTAGTTCTTATATTCAACCTAAATGGTGCTCAATGCTTATATGGTCTTCTAAAAATGACTTAGTACTATGGGCACTTTGCATTCTTGTAGAAGGTCAAATGGTTAGCATTGCTAGCCCCATCATACTGAAACAACCTCCTCTAGCAAAACAAATGTAGCATTTATATAGGAAACACCTACCCAAATAGCTCAAGCTATATCCCAAAGTATACTATATCATGTGTGAGTCATTATTTAGCTTCCAAACACTATTATTATGGGTATGGGTGACATGGAGAAATTAGTCGTGGGGTGACCACGAACTCATTGGTCATAGAGTACCCCTTCCCAAAAAACAATAAGAGGATGCATACACTAAAACATGAGGGCAAAAATCCTCCATGGAAGGGGTACCATTTCTAAGATGAGGGAAAAAACCTCCAAATATTTATATGATATCAAAAGGTGAGAAGAGTGAGTATGTAGAGGCTAGGCCTTCCCAAAAATCATAACAAGCAAAAGGGGACATAGAAAAAAAGCAAAGAAAGGAAAGAAGCAAAAAGTGCCAAAACAAGAATGCCAAAAAGAATCAGGTAATGAGAGGCAATAGAACTAAACACTAATGATGAACTATGCTTCAACCATAAACTTAATGGATAGTGTTCATAATATAGCTTGTGTCTCACATATGATATTCCCTACTTGCCAGCCATAGACTCTTTCCAACCTCCTTTGCCAAATATTCAAACCATAGGACCGCCATTATATATATACTTTTATATATGCGAAGAATGCACTATTGCCTCGTGGTGCTATATGCATTTGTGTTAGTCAATATAAACATTGTTTGTCAAGTATGATGTTATAAGAAGTATCACTTTATGCTATGCTTTCTTGTTGTTATTCTCTAAACACATGATTCGTTTAACTTTTTGTGATACTTGCAAGTGAAAAGAAGCACCAAACTCCAAAGCACATGATAGTTTTATCACCTTCATGCTCGAGGACGAGCATAGGTTAAGCTTGGGGATGTTGATGCATGTAAAATGCATACATGAACTTTGTAGTTTGTTGTTACGAATTCCCAGATATTTGCTACCTATATGATGTTATATTCATGTTTTACACTGATTTATGGGGATTTTACAATGATCCCCTTTATTTTGGTTATAAGTCTGCAGGACAAGAAGACCCTGTTTTGTGTATTTTTACCTTTCAGAGACATAAATGAAGTCAAATGGAGATGGATTTTGAGAGCGTTAATATTTCATCAAGAGAAGCACCTGCGGCACATGGACCTCACAAGATGGACCAGGAGACCCAAGAGAAACCAGGTGGCACGCCCAGAAAGGGTGGGCGCGCCACCTGGGCCATTTTCCTCCTCGGCTATCGATTCACTTTGATCTTTTGCCCACCACCTCCGTATGACCTAAAAACTACTATATAAAGGGTACCTTAAGGGTTCCTCGAGGGAGGCGCTGTAGAAACACCGAAGCATCAAAACGGAGCCAGAACCAACAAATATTAGAGGGGGAAACTCCTTTCGAGCCGTCACCAGAGGGATCTCTACCTTCTCTAACGTCTCCACCATCATCACCATGATGAAGAGGGAGTAGTCCACCTCTATACTATGGGTTTGTGGTAGTAGCTTGATATATTTCTCTCTTATTCTTCATGTATCTAGTACCATATGAGATGGATTATGGTCATATATGTAATTCCTATGTGGTGTATCTTTGTTCTATGATTTGATATATGAGATTGGAACCTATTATGTGTAAGATGTATTGATAGATGCATATCATGTATCCCGTTCTTAAGTACTTGTTCTGATCCAACTTGTATGCAAGAGCATGTGTTGGGAGAAGTGTGTATTAGATGGAGTAGCATGGTGGTAGTGATTGAATAGTGACAACAAATTCAAGATATACTATGGTATTTACCTTTATTTTGTTGTCTCGCTAGGGATAAAGTAAATTCATATGCTATAATTATCATGTGATAGCTAGATAGTATTTTTTGGTCAAGGTAGCATATTTTTGGTTCAAACATCATGTCAAATTACTTAAGGCTATACTCTGTTGATTCTTAATTCAAGATTTCTTGGAGTTTTCCCTTTTTTGAGGAGTATAAGAGAGAGATGTTGCAACATATTTATGTTAGGATGTGATGCCCATATGAATGCATATCAAACACATGTTGAAGTTCCATCAATATTATATCTTTGATGAATTGTTTGTGTCCATTACAACCCAAAAAGAGAGTAGACAAGTGAACCCATGAATCCCGGTCCATTTTAAATCGTTAGAAACACCTTTCCAACATCATTATCACGCTTTATATTTTCTACAATTTATTAAATACAAATATATTTTCTTCACTTGTAAACACACACAAAACCCCAAAACAACTATCTTTTATTGCTTTTATCTTGTTTGCCTAGTTTTTACTTGTCTTGTTTTATTTTATATTATTGTTATTTCATATTACTAATACGAAACCTTGTGCTTGACAACCACACGGTGGAGTTGGGGACACAAGAAAATACTTTGCTTTGTAGGTTGCTTGAAGAGGAGAGGAGAATAACCTCTGAGCCAATTTCCCGAGAGTTCGATATAAAGCCTCCAGTCATCCTTGTGCGAAAAAGACGCTTTCTACAATACTATGCACTTGGAGTCCCAATGACTTGGTACAAACGGAGTTATTGCCACCCGCCGCCGCCACCGGAGTACAAGCGGCCACCCTCCAACCAGGGCCGTCTCCAGAATCTTGGGGCCCCGGTGCGAAACACATAATGGGGCCCTAAAAATTGGAATGTGTCGCTCGACACGAAGAGTTATGCGCAGGTGGTCGGGTTTTCAATGTAGCAATGAACTTCTTTATATGTTTTTAAATTTTGTGTGCTATTAAGAAAACTTGAGATAATTAAGGAAGTTCGATGCTTTTTGTTGCTAAATTGGAGCAAACACCAAATAACTAATAGACACAAGAACCTAGAAATTCAATATACATAGATAGAAGTATCTAAACACCTGAATCTGAATGTATACTTACTAGTTTACTCGCAATTCTTAATCAAGAATGCAATGAGAAGAAAGACAAATATAAGAGACAAGCAACTTAGTAAATGAACGAACGTAGCTGGATTGTTTTCTTGAGGCCGGTCCGTCAGAAGATAGGAGAGCTCCGCCTCCGGCGCTACCTCAATGTGGCTCATTAGTTTTTTCAGTAATCATTCATTAGCAAAAAGGCTAAGTCAGGCATAATACACAACTACTCCATCAGATTACTGGCCACTGTCCACAAACACTGAACCTTTAAAGAAACAGTGAACCAAATGTCACCTACCAGCCTAATGATCAGCACTGAATCATGTCGCCGGATGCCTCGTCCTGCATAAGAATCTCATATCTTTCCAATGCTCCACTTCCATATCAGGTCTTACGGGGACAAAGCCGTATTAATATTAGCCCACAGCTGGCGCAAACTAGAATTCTTGGGCGGCGCTCGGTGAGAAGCTTCGCTGGTGCCCCTGCATCGGCTCTTGAGGCTCTGCTGCCACAACCCCTAGAAATTTCCTCCTGGGCCGGGGTCGGTCGTGTCTAATACGGGCAGGAGAGAGCAGGTACGAGTTGCACATCCCATCAACTGGTTGAACTGCAGAGTCACTTACCCCTTCGCCGGTGGACCCCACAGTACATGTCCATCTTCTTCCTCCTGCCTTTCAACATCCCCAAAGACGCACAAACACAGACAAACATATTAACCTTCAGATCTCCATGTCGATGCACAATACATGTATGGGATTTGGGGGCCCCAAATTTTTGGGGGCCCTGTGCAGTCGCTCACCTCGCACACCCTCATCGACGGGCCTGCCTCCAACTGAAGATCAAGGAGGACCCGGAGGAGTTTCCAGGCTAGCGCGTCGCGAGTGTGTCTCCTTTGAGACCGTGCCGCTAGTGACGGACACGTTCGTCGAGGCTTGGTACGCGGCGGAGTATCGACTCAATCAGGTCGAGCGCGCGCGTCGCTTCGGCGTGTTCATCAACCTGGAGGGTGAAAACGATAGGGCTGGTAGCTCGGGTTGGAGCGGCGGCAGTGGCGAACTAGGCCAAGGCTGAAGCGCCATGTCGCCATCGAAGCAGGATCCCGGTGATGACAACGACGACTACGCAGTGATGATGTATCGTCGCTTTGGACTGGGAGGTCATGGTCGTGGCCGCCACTAGTTTAGTTTATTATTTATTTATTTAAATTTTGTACAAATATATTTGAACTTATTCGTATTTTCCGTACTTGCAAGAATTTGAAATGTTTAAATTTTTTGTATGGGAGTGATGCATGTAAAATGCATACATAAACTTTATAGTTTGTTGCTATGAATTCCTACATATTTGCTACATATATGATGTTATATTCATGTTTTTGCATTGATTTATGGGATTTACCAATGATCCCCTTTATTTTGTTTATAACTCAAGACAGGAAAACCATGTTTTGTGTATTTTCGCCTTTTAAGGACCTAAACGAAGTCAAATGGAGTTGGGCTTTCACGAGCATCAATATTTCACCAAGAGAAGCACATGGAGCACTTGGACCTCACCACATGAGCCAGGAGGGCCAAAAGAGCCAGGGTGGCGCGCCTAGTAAGGGTTGGCGTGCCACCCATGCTCTTTCCCTCCTCGACCATTGATTTGTTTCGATCTTTCACCCACTACTTTTGTTTGAAATAAAAATCACTATATAAAGGGCACCTCGGGAGTTCCGTGAGGGAGGCGCCGCAGAAACACCGAAATACCAAAACAGAGCTAGATCCAGAACTAACAAAGATTGAAGGGGGAAACTCCGCTGGAGCCGCCGCTAGAGGGATCTCTACCTTCTCCAACATCCCCACCATCATCACCATGATGAAGAGGGAGTAGTCCACCTCTGGACTATGGGTTTATGGTAGTAGCTTGATCTCTCTCTCTCCCTCTCTTGTTCTTCGTAGATTTAGTACCATATGAGTTGCCCAACATGATTATGGTCATATTTGTAATTTGTAATTCATATGTGGTGGATCTTTATTCTATGATTTGATATATGAGATTGGAACCTATTATGTGTAAGATGTATTGATCGATGCATATCATGTATCCTGCTCTTAAGTACTTGTTCTGATCCAACTTGTATGTAAGAGCATGTGTGGGGAGAAGTGTGTATTAGATGGAGTAGCATGGTGGTAGTGATTGAATAGTGACAACAAATTTGAGATCTACTATGATTTTTACCTTTATTTTACTACCTCACTAGGGATAAAGTGAATCCATGTGCTATAATTATCTTGTGACAGTAAGATAATCTTGTTTGGTCAAGGTAGCATATTTGTGATTCAAACATCATGTCAAAATACTTAAGGATATACTCTGTTGATTCTTAATTCAAGATTGCTTGGATATTTTCCTTTCTTGATGAGTATAAGAGAGATGTTGCATCAGCTCTATGTTAGGACGTGATGCTCATATCAATGCTTATAAAACACATGTAGTAGTTCCACCAATGTTATGTCTTTTATGAATTATTTGTGTCCACTGCAACCCAAAAAGAGAGTATACAAGTGAACCCATGAACCTCGGTCCATTTTAAACCATTAGAAACACCTTTCCAGCACCACTATCACACTTTACATTTTCTGCCATTTATTATTTCAAAAATATGAAAATACTTTATTCACTTGGAAACACACACAAAACCCAAAAACAACCATCCTTTTATTGATTTTATCTTACTTGTATAGTTATTTGCTTTAATTTACTTATTAATATTTATATTTTATATTACTAATACGAAACCTTGTGCTTGATAAACACACGGTGGAGTTGGGGACACAAGACAAAAACTTTGCTTTGCAGGTTGCTAGAATAGGAGAAGAAGAATCAACCCTTTGTCAATTCCCTCAGAGTTCGATATAAATCCTCAAGTCACCCTTGTGGGGAAAACAAGTTTGCTACAACACTCTGTACTTGGAGTCCCAACAAGTTGGTAACACGGATTTGTTGCCATCAGGGAGGCATGACTGGCAGCCGGCGCCCTCCCTCCAAAAGTTTTCATCTATCTGGCTCCCACAATACAGGCCAAAAAAGGTCGCGCCAGACGTCATGTGTGGGGGGAAGAGTGGAGATTCTCTTAGCTTCTCTCTTCTCTCTAAAGGTGTTGATCCCTAACACTTCTAATTGGCACAAATATGCTCTGAGTCAAAACAAGCTCTACATGAAAAAACTGCACATCAACGATGGGGTTCAATTCAACCATCGACATCGAGTTTCATGAAATGTACATTCTTACAATCATGGTCAAAGTTCAAACTTTTTTGACGTATTTTCGTCAGGTACATCGCACACAATCAACCCGTTGAAAATTCCTTTCAAGAGTAGATTGACCTCGGCAGTTTTGCAAACCTCTCATGTTGTAATTTTTTTTTTTGATAGAGATAGAGGAATCCATTTGTGGCTCTCTCAACTTGTACATGAGGTTGAAGATGGATTTATTTTCTCTCTCCTCTCTAAACGGGTTGCCACACTTCCTGGTGCATTTTGGCAATATGGCGACGTCTAGAGCGGGGTTAATGGAGGCACACTTGATTTTCTTTACATTGATGCTCGCCGTAGCGGAGCTCTCGCCTTATTAAACTCCTTCAGAGACGCCATTTCCAGCGCCGTACGAAAATCGTGAAACAGTGTCGTACGAAAATCATGTGTATCCTACCAAACGCGTCCTCAGCCTACTCGATGCCCATGGACGGATGTACCTAATATTATGGCACATTTTGCTACTCCCTAATATTCATAATACTTCATCGTTTTTTTAATTTAAACTACAATAACAACAAGAACTATGAACATAGGGAGTAGCATATAATAAGCATTGTAATACTGCTTTTGAGTGGACATACTATCTGCATGTTTATACTATATATTAAGGACGAAGGTGATGAAGTTATGAACGAGAATATTCCTCTCCTCTCTGCTCTCGTATTTATTCTTTATTTACTGCACCAACCAGAAGTAGCTGATCGAGGAGGCGCACGCGGTTGTGTTACCTTTTTTAGAACACACACCTTTATTCAAATAGATTCACGAATTACAGGTATGTTTAGATCTAACGGTGGCTCAATCAGCCATAAGTGCCTGCCCACTGGCATAGATGAAGCAGACCTAGCTAGCCTATGTGCTTCTCCATTTGACTCCCTCAATTCATGAACAAAGGAGGATCTTCCTCTCGGATAGGCTCTCGCTTTAATCTCCGCAAGAATGCTTCCCGCCACACCCAGATTCTCGCCATGCAGCCCCTTGATCACCTCAAGACAATCCGATGCCACGTGAATCCGATCGAGGAGCAGACCGTCAGCTAGGTCCAAAGACTCCTTGCAAGCCAAAGCTTCCAGTATACTCGGGTGGTTGATTCCATCAAAGACAATCGCCGAAGCCCCAAGGAAGTGACCCTCTCGCATTCGGCAAACAATACCAACAACACCCTTAATACCATTCTTCATGACCATAGTGTTTACATTAATTTCCTTATGTTCCACTGGCGGAGGAATCCACCTGATCTGCTGCACAGCAGCCGACCCCCTCGCTCGTTGATCCCGCGCTGGAGAGCTACAACCAGAGAGATCCTCCAGGAAGCGATTAACAAAAGAGGTAGTAGCCATGGGGATCTGATAGATCTCCTCGTGAATCGCTTTTCTCCTTGCATGCCATATTTCCCACAATGTCACCAACATATGAGAGAGATCATGCTCATTCATCAATTCCAACATCGAAAACAACCATTAGTGCGCGGATGGTTCTGACGAGAAGGAGATATGCTCGCTGATCACTTCATCTAACAGTGCCCACACACAACGTGCCATATTGCACTCGATAAGAGAGTGGTGCCATGAATCTTCCTGACCACATACCAAACAGGCCGGTGTCGCCGCCATGTTTCTCTTGTGGCGCACATCCCCAGTTGGTAGTGAATGCTTAGCGAGCCTCCACAGAAAAATCCCGATCTTTTGAGGGTACTTCTATCTTCCACAAGCTTTCCCATTCCTACCTTTTCATTAGCTGACTAAGATCAGCCAGGCCGCTCATCAAGCCACGCCTCCCGAGTCCTTTTCATTGTTGCAAGGGCATGGTAACAGGATCTCACTGAAAAATTCCTGACTTCTCGAAATTCCATGCCCAGAAGTCGTTCTGCACTCGATTGCTAAGAGGAATACCGTGTATCATCTTAGAGTCCATCGGGAGAAAGAACTCGTCAAGTTTCGCCATGTTCCATGTTGCCTCCTCCTGAATAATGTAATAACTTACTCTGGTAGGAGGATCTTTCTTCTGTGGAGCAATCGGACGAAGCCTCGAGTCCCTCGGAATCTAGTTTTGTGCCCAAGCATCTGTGGAGCACCCATCACCAATCCTCTTGATGAGCCAAATATTCAGCATGTCTCGACCCTCTAGAATTGAATCCATACTTGGGATGGGTGAGAGCCCAAAGTTGTTGACAATATGTCTCCATTGGGATAATACACGGCCTTAAGAACCCTAGCAATCAAAGAGTTTGGCGCCTGCAGTAGTCTCCATGCTTGTTTGGCTAGCATAGAGAGGTTGAATATCTCGATGTCTCTAAACCCCAAACCTCCTGCAAATTTTGGTTCTACCATAGCTTCCTAAGAAACCCAACTTGTCCTCATCTTTCCTCCTTACTACCCCACCAAAACTTGTGCAACATAGAGTTGATGTGCTCACACAAGCCCCCTTGGAAGCTTGAATCATGACATGGAGTATGTAGGAACAACCTGGGCTATTGCTTTGATTAAAACTTCTTTGCCCCAACCGATAGCAATTGTTCCATCCAACCCAAAACTTTCTTCCAAACCCTATCCCGCAGGTATTTGAAAGCACTACCCTTTGAGTTGCCCACGTCCGGTGGCATCTCAAGGTATTTTTGGTTTAGAGTCTCCTTTGAACATCCATAATACTTTTTATCTCCCCCTTTAACGATGCTAGATATCCTTTTCTAAAGAAAATATAGGATTTTTCCATATTAATTCTTTGACCAGAAACATTGCAATACTTGGTCAAAACATTCTTTATATCCATAGCTCCCTCCCGACTCGCTTGGAAAACAACAGACTATCATCTGCAAAGAGTAAGTGGTTAAGTGATGGCACAGTGGAGGCCACTTTTAAACCATTAAGCACTGATGACTAATCATGAACTTTAAGGAGGCACGAAAGGCCCTCTGCTACCAAAAAAACTGGTAAGAAGAGATCGGATCTCCTTGTCGAAGTCCCCTAGAGGGGTTGAACTCCTCTTGTGGTGCTGCATTGTAGAGCATAGAGAAGGATACTGCTGAGACAAGGCACATAATTAACGCCACCCATGAACTGTTGAATCCAAACTTCAGCATAATTTCCTCCAGGTAGATCCACTCCACTTGGTCATACGTCTTCCTCATATCCAGCTTTAGAGCACACGATCAATGCTTCTTCGCTTTATTGCGCTTCATGAAATGCAGACACTCATAATATGTAATGATATTATTCGTAATCACTCTATGTGGAACAAAAGTCGACTACTTCTCTGAAATAATCTTAGGTAAGACCTTTTCAATCTATTCGCCGCCACTTTTGATGCAATCTTATAGATAATATTACATAAACTGATGGGGCGAAATTGACCCAATTCCTTTGGACTCACCATCTTTGGTATCATTATAATGAAAGTTTTATTAACCACACTCGGGTTGTCCTCTTCCGATAAAACTCACAATACCGCCTTAGTAACTTCCTCTCCGCATAAATCCCTATTTCTTTGAAAGAAGTGGGTCGGGAATTCATCTGGTCCCGGTGCTTTTGTAGGGTACATCTCGAACAAAGCGTTCTTCACCTTGGCCATGTCAAAAGGTGCATCGAGCATATCATTCATCTCTGTATGCACACAAATAGGTACTGTTTGCAGGACCTCATTCATACCCTAGACCCCTTTGGATGAGTACAAGTCCTTATAAAATCCACTTGCCATTTGACCTAGCTCTTGCTCCCCTAGCGTACCATCCGCTTTCAGCAGTTTTGCAATTCGGTTCTTTTTTCTATGTTGGCTCGCACGCAAGTGGAAGAACCAGGTGTTTTTATCACCTGCATCTAGCCATTGTACCCACGACCGCTGCCGCCACATGACCTCCTCCCGCTCCAGCAACTTGGTAAGGTGCACCGTGATTTCTGCCTCCCGTGCGGACGGGCCAGAGCGGTCTGGTACACTCCTCATATCCCTCAACTCCCCTACATCATATGAATCTGTAGTTGAACATTGCCGAAATTCTCCTTCCCCCAACCTACCAAATCCATAGAAAGGGAATTTAACTTCGACTATAAAGAACTCATGCTACCGCACTGACCCACTGTAGTCCACCTTTCCCTGAGCGTATCACCAAAGTATTTATGCCCCTCCCAAGCTACATCATATTTGAATGGTCTCTTTAACTGTCCCCGCCGATTTGCTCCAGGATCGCGCTGAAGCAGAATGGGGAGATGGTAAAAAGTAACCACCATAGCCAGATGAGTAACCTCCGCTGCTGGGAACCTGACGCACCATGACGCAAATTCTAACACCCGATCCAGCCTCGCACGGCAGAAGAAACCTCCTGCAACCTTTTTTTCGAAAGTCCAATCAACTCCCTTGTAGCCCAAGTCACATAGGCAACATACATCAACTACTTATTAAAAATTGGCCATTTGGCTGTAACTTCGTTTGGCCACTCCCTAATGCTCGGAGCGGTGCAACACTTCATTAAAGTCACCAAAACACACCCATGGAAGGTAATTTGCCGAACATATAAACTTGAGCATATCCCAAGCAGTGTACCTCTCATTTACCTAGTGCCATGGATCTTGTCCACGCCCAGTGACAGAAGTATCAAGGTGGTACTACGAGTAAGGCAAAACTTCTATATTTATTGAATTATTCCAAAACAAACCACTCCACCGCTACGGTCAGAACTAATAACCGCAAAACTTATATCGAAACACAATTGAATAAACTCTCCACACTCCTATTATTCAATTGTGTCTCCACCACACATAGGATCATGGGAGAGTAGCGCCTCACGAGACCGCTAAGCTCGCAAATTGTCGCGGCACCACCGGGTCCACGACAGTTTAGGCCCATAGCACTCATTACGACTAGCGATCCTCCGCTTTGGAGGTCGCCAAACCAGTCATGGTTTTAGTTTTCCTCAGAGAGCTTCCTGACCTGGGCACGTAATTATTCCCGCCCCCACACCCGAGAAATCCAGTTGCACACTCGCTAACCACTTAACCTCCTCCTCTCCCGACGATCTTCACACTGATCATCTCCTCCACTTGCAGGTTCAGTCTCTTTAGAAGTGATACCATATCCTCCGACTCTCCTATTATTCCCTGGCCAGAGTGAGATGTCGCTTGGGCCGAAGATTCTTCCATCACGTCGTTGATGCATGTAAAATACATACATGAACTTTGTAGTTTGTTAACATGTTTTCCCACATATTTGCATCATATATAATATTATATCCCTGTTTTATATTGATTTTGGGGGATTTACCAATGATCTCCTTTATTTTGGTTATAACCCTACAGGGCAGAAAAACCCGTTTTCAATATTTTTGATGTTTCGGGACCTAAACGAAGTCAAATGGACATGTACTTTTGGGAATGCCAATATTTATTCACGAGAAGCACTGGAATATCAACAGGAGGGCCAGGAGGGCCAAAAGAGCCCGGGGGGCGCGCCTAGGCCTAGTGGGCACGCCACCCATGGTATTTCCCTCCTCGGTCATCCGATCGCCTTGATTCTTTCGTCCCTGGAGTTCTCTTGACCTAAAAACCCTATATAAGGACCCCCACGGGGCGTCCTCGAAGAAAGAGCCACCAGAATCGAAATCACCATCAAACAGAGTCAGATCCAGTGAAGATTGGAGGGGAAAACTCCGTCGGAGCCACCTCCGGGGAGATCTCCACCCCCTCCAATATCTCCAGCTTCATCACCATGATGAAGAGGGAGTAGTCCACCTCCGGGATATGGGTTTGTGGCAGTATCTTGATATATTTCTCTATTGTTCTTCATAGATCTAGTACCATCTGAGCTTCCCAACATGATTATGGTCATATTTGTAATTCTTATGTGGTGGATCTTTGTTCTATGATTTGATATTTGAGGTTGGAATCTATTTTGTATAAGATGTTTTAATAGATGCATATCATGCACCCCGTTCTTCATTGCTTGTTTTGATCCAACTTGTATGCAAGAACTTATTTGGGGAGAAGTGTGTGTTAGATGGAGTAGCATGGGGCTAGAAATTGAGTTTTGACAAATCATATTCAAGATCTACTATGGTTTTTTACCTTTATTTTGCTGCCTCACTAGGGCTAAAGTGAAATCATGTGCTACAGTTATCATGTGATAGTGTGATGACCTTGTTAAATCAAGGTAGCATATTTTGTATTTCAAACATCATATAATATTGCTTAAAGTTATACTCTGATTTGTTCTTAAATCAAGATTGCATGGAGATTTCCCTTTCTTGAGGAGTATAAGAGAGAGTTGTATTCCATCTCAATATTAGAATGTGATGCCCATATTGATTCCTTTTATCAAGCACTTATAGAATTTCCATGAATCTTTATCATTGATGAATTGTTTTTTGATCACTACAACTTAAAAAGAGAATAGACAAGTGAACCCATGAATCCCGGTCTGATTTTTATCATAAGAAACACCTTTCCATTGCATCTACTATCCTTTACATTTTCTACAATTTAATATTTCAAAAATACAAAAATACTTTCCTTACTTGCAATCACTCATAAAAAGCCAAAAACAACTCTACTATCTTCCATATCATCTAGTTTGCATTACTTTACTTTATTTATTATTTTTATATCAGTTTATTTTATATTTTATTTCATATTACTAATACGAAACCTTGTGCTTGACAACCACTTGGTGGAGTTGGGGACACAAGAAAAATTATTCTACTTTACAGGTTGCTTGAAGAGGAGAAGACAAACATCCTTCCATAACCAATTCCCCGAGAGTTCAATATAAATCCTCAATTCACCCTTGTGGGAAAAGAAGCTTGCTACAACACTGCACTTGGAGTCCCAACAAAAGTGGTTGCATTTGTTGCCATCAAGGCTATTTTCTAGCGCCGTTGCCAGGGAATTGCAAGAAGGATACATCATAATGGTTGATGCGTGGTGAAGCACAATCCAACTCCAACTGCAACTGGCAGACTATTTTCTAGCATCGTTGCTGGGGAATTGGCGAAGGAACATCATAACTACATCCTCATCAAGTTTGAAGAGAAATTTTGAAGAGCAAGGTAACTCCCACGACAACTGCATATTTTCTAGCGCCATCATCTTCATCAACTTGTGCAACAACCCAAGCTTGGGGAGGTTGCACCACTGTGAGCTTTTTCTTCTCCTTTTAGATTTTTAAAGTATTTTATTTTGTCTTGTTTTTACTATTTTTATGTTTTCTTTAAAAACACAAAAACATATAAAAATTAGTACAACCTCTCAATATGCATGCTAAAATATGGAGAAATTTGGAATCCACATACCTATAGGTCATGTCAAAATGTTGAAATCCTACTATGAATATAGATCAACCGAAGAAGGAAATAGAATGGATGAATTGCTTACAGATCTCAATCAATTTGCTATTGACTTTTGTGAATCACATGATATAACTTGTTGCACTAAAAAAGACTATAAACACTCTCACTATGAATGTAAGCATAATAGTGATCCTATTATTGCTTCTTATTAAGAGTTTAATTTTTTATGCCATGATATAGAACAAGTTGAGAAATATATTGGCTATGTTCGAGCCCATGAGCTATACTTTCTTATAAATCAAAATTTTGAAACTAGTCATGATGCTCGAGTAATGAAAAAAACACACATATATATATATATTATCCTCCAAATTTGTATTAAAGAATCTAGTGATAATTCTTATGTTATTAAATATAATGAAAGAACTCTTGCTGCCATGGAAAGTACTAATATATTGCAAGAAAAATATGATGAAAACATAAGCTTGGAAGAACAAGTTTGTGAAGAAGAAAATGAAGTAGAGATAATCCAATCTAAGCTTGGGGAAGAGTGGGATCTTCCACCTTCACCATCAACAAATGATAGTAACACTCAAACTCAAAACTCATTTATCATCTATGATAACCCATGCTATGATAATTGTCTTACTAAAAATCCATACACTTCTTGCGAGGGAATTGAAACTCAAATGGTTATTTATGAGAACCCTTCCTATTATGATGGAATTAATTATGCATCTTTGTCTTCTAATAATGCTACTACTAAAATTAGTGATTATAATGAGGAATTTTGTTTGGATATGCTATATGAAAATGCTTTAGGTGATGGTCCTATGCTTCTTGATAACCATCCATGTATAACAAATGAACATATAAATGATGAACTTGCTGCCTATGATGCTACCCTTATGACTAAGAGTCCTATATCATTCTTGAACTATCCTATGTTAACCATAGAAGAGAAATTTGCACTTTCTAGAAACTATATATATGGTTTGCAATTACCTTATGTTGAAAATCGTCATTGCAACCATAATCTTAATAATTAGAATATTACTAGCAAGTATTTTAAAAGAGGAAAGCATGCTAATGAATACCATGATAATTATTATGATGCTCATCATATAACAAACTTTACAAACTTGCATGCTTCTAACGGTCGTATTGCTAAATTTACTTCTAGTACTTGCAACTATTATGAAAGAGGAGGTTGTCAATTCCCTCCTTATGTTGATAATAAATTATAAAACTCATTTACCTACTGATAATATGCATATATATGCTTTTGTTTGTTGTACCTTATTCAAATATAAAAGGCCTATGCATAGGAAGAAAGTTAGACTTTGTTATTATCACGTCTATGCTTTGTGTTGCTCTATACCATGTTCCTATTTTATTTTTCCTTTGATTAGCGTGAGCACACCATGGAACCCTGGTATAGTGTATGGAACACTTTCCAAGAAATAAGGACGTAGCTAAGAAGCACAAGCTATCCCATGAGTTCCACATCACCCGAACCAAGTAAGTAAAGCCTAGCTATGTGGCTATAAAGAAAGCGCTTTGCGGGAGACAACCTAGTTATTTTTATTTTGGATTTCTATTTTGAACTCTTGTTGTAGCAAGAGAGTTTTGTTTTGGTTTTCTTTCTGAAGTTTTTAATAAAGTACCAAGTGGAACACATCTTGGATGTTTTAAATGTTGCTAAACATATGGAGTAGCAAATTTCTGCAGAACAGTTTTTAGTGCGTGAATTTTCTGATGTTTTCTGTAACTATGATTGTGCTCATATTAATATAGAATTTACAAATTTTCATCCTATGTATGCACAAAAAATGGATAAAACTCATGACATGTCTAAGTGGGCGAAAAAAATCGTTTTGCTGTTGCTGAAAAATCTGGAGAGATTCTGTCATGTTTTGTTTTAACCATTCCCAAGTGTCCTAAGATGATTTGTATGAGTAATACTATATGATAGGGATATATAGGAACATTATATGCTTTCTATAAAATTTAGAAATAATTTTGTCTTTGATATATAAGCAGCAACTTTTATATTCTTGTGCCACTAATGTCACCTCTCAGAAAAGAGATGGGAGAAAAAGTTTTGTATCGAAGTTTTTTGATAGGGAATAGAGTAACACCAGACCAAGAGCGATCCAAGGATGGTTAAAATCATAAGCTTGGGGATGCCCAAGGCACCCCACTGGACCAACTCAACTCTCAGTTTGCAAATCTCTAAACTTTGTTTTTTGAGCAATATAGAACTATCATAGAAACTTGGAGCGTCTGTTTTGTCATTTTATTTTTGTTTTGCATTAGAAAGACCACCACTACCATTATCATAAATGTTTATGATAATCTACTAAAAATAAACTCTACCTTAATGAGATTAAAACTGAAAAATAATTCCATGGAATAAAAAATGGGGAGATACAAGCAAAAGCTAAATTTCATGTTGTGTCTAGTTCTTAAACTCAAGTACTTTATATGAAACATGATTTGTTTTATGCCTATTAATTTGTATGATTTTCTTGTGCATATTTATGTTCAAAATTAAGAAGCAAGGTGAGAAAATAAATGTTGACATTATAAATTAGATGGCACACTCTTTAGATCTCTTTTCGCTAAGCCTTTTCTACACAAGCTAAGACTTATTCCAAGACCCTTAAAACTAGACTAGGCATATCCACCTACTTGTGGTAAAAGCTACTTTCAAGTATAGTATGTATGTTAATCCTCCAAACATTTTTAAAAATGCCCCTTTTCATGTATTTTAAAGCTCATAAGAAAGTAAGGTTTGGGGGTGATACCACTATGGAAATTTTTGTACTTTACATCTTAATAGTTGTTGGTGGATGAACCATGCTAGCATGGCACAAGCTTTCAATGTTAAATGTTGATAATTAATCATGTTTAAGTTCTGCCTATGGATTACATCGATGTGAAATGAAGTGTGCACAGTAGAGTAGGCATGTTGGTAGAAAACGCTCCTGAACCGCTAGCCAAAGCCATGCTTGACATGGTGAAAACTTACAACATGATGATCCTTGTTGATATGATTCATATGTATCTTTTTCTTGTCTTCTGGGTAGAGATACTGCCCCCTCCCACCTTGAACACAATCAAGGAATTATATTATCTTTTATGATAAATAAGCAAATAAATAAATGCCAAAAAGGGGGGCATATAGCTACACAGGGGAAAGAGGTACTTTAGTGACGCGGTTTCACAAGACCAACATAAGTATACAATGACAAGCCTAAGTTGAGTAGCATGAGGAGTGCAAGGTCATAGGTTAGGTGCATGAAACAATCAACTTGTAACATGTTTAGCACATAAACCATATGATGCTTTAAAGAAAAGTGAAATACAAAAAAGCTACTTACAACCCCATCCTTATTAGTATTGTTGACATGAATTATATAGCTCAAAATTCTATTTTATATTCTTTATGGAGGATTAACATATGTATTCATGCTTACTTTCGGTACGAGATGCAAAACATCTCAAGGGAAGACATAAAACTAAGAAGTGAGTCTTCTAGTCAAGGGCATGAAACTAAGAAGTAGCCCAAAAATAAAGGCATGAAGACACCAATGCCAATCATGAAAAGAGTCTCTTATTCTATAGGTTCATCAAAGTATGCTTGAAGGTTTATTTTGTTCATCATTTATTTTATCACACCATCACTTATTGTTTAGTATGTTTATGGATGTGTAAAAGATACAAGTTGATAGTACACTTGCATATTATGTTTCATGAAAGGAATTGAGCCTGTGAACTCTACATGATAATGAAGGAAGCAAAGGTAACAAACTCCATCACCTTCATGCTCGAGGACGAGCATAGGTTAAGCTTGGAGATGTTGATGCATGTACAATGCATACATAAACTTTGTAGTTTGTTAACATGTTTTCCCACATATTTCCATCATATATAATGTTATATCCCTGTTTTATATTGATTTTTGGGAATTTACAAATGATCCCCTTTATTTTGGTTATAACCCTGCAAGGCAGAAAACCCCTGTTTTCAATGTTTTTGATGTTTCAGGACCTAAACAAAGTCAAATGGACCTGTACTTTTGGGAATGCCAATATTTATCCACGAGAAGCATCTGGAGCACTAGAATCTCACCAGGAGGGCCAAAAGAGCCCAGGGGCGCGCCAGCGCGTCACCCATGCTCTTTCCCTCCTCGGTCATCCGATCACCTTGATTCTTTCACCCACGGAGTTCTCTTAACCTAAAAACCCCTAGAGCCACTAGAGACAAAAACACTACCAAACAGAGTCAGATCTAGCGAAGATTGGAGGGGAAAACTCTGTCGGATCCACCTCCGGGGAGATTTCCACCCTCTCCAACATTTCTAGCTTCATCACCATGATGAAGAGGGAGTAGTCCACCTCCGGGCTATGGGTTTGTGGAAGTAGCTTGATCTATTTCTCTCTTGTTCTTCATAGATCTAGTACCATATGAGTTGCCCAACATGATTATGGTCATATTTGTAATTCCTATGTGGTGGATCTTGTTCTATGATTTGATATTTGAGATTGGAATCTATTTTGTGTAAGATGTTTTAATAGATACATATCATGCACCCCGTTCTTCATTGCTTGTTTTGATCTAACTTGTATGCAAGAGCTTATTTGGGGAGAAGTGTGTGTTAGATGGAGTAGCATGGGGCTAGAGACTGAATTGTGACAAATCATATTCAAGATCTACTATATTTTTTACCTTTATTTTGCTGCCTCACTAGGGCTAAAGTAAAATCATGTGCTACAGTTATCATGTGACAACGTGATGACCTTGTTAAATCAAGTTAGCATATTTTGTATTTCAAACATCAAATAATATTGCTTAAAGCTATACTCTGATTTGTTCTTAAATCAAGATTGCATGGAGATTTCCCTTTCTTGAGGAGTATAAGAGAGACTTGTATTCCATCTCAATATTAGAATGTGATGCCCATATTAATTCCTTTTATCAAGCACTTACAGAATTTGCATGAATCTTTATCATTGATGAATTGTTTTGTGATCACTATAACTTAAAAAGAGAATAGATAAGTGAACCCATGAATCCCGGTTCGATTTTTATGATAAGAAACACCTTGCCATTGTATCTACTATCCTTTATATTTTCTGCAATTTAATATTTTGAAAATACAAAAATTCTTTCCTTACTTGCAATCACTCATAAAAACCCAAAAACAACTCTACTATCTTTCGTATCATCTAGTTTGCATTACTTTATTTTATTTACTATTTTTATTTCAGTTTATTTTATATTTATTTCATATTACTAATACGAAACCTTGTGCTTAACAATTATTTGGTGGAGTTGGGGACACAAGACAAATTATTCTACTTTACAGTTTGCTTGAAAAGGAGAAGACAAACATCCTTTCATAACCAATTCCCTGAGAGTTTGATACAAACCCTCGAGTCACCCTTGTGAAGAAAATAAGCTTGCTACAACATTCCGTACTTGGAGTCCCAACGAAAATTGGCTGCATTTGTTTCCATCTGTCGTCCTTCGCTCGCTGAGATCTGACCATTCACAGCGACCGGGAAGTTGGGCAGGCTAACCCCGTGAAGTAGTCCTAGTGCCGCAATCAGACCATCGGATCAGAGTCGAGAACGCTAGTTTAGAACAAAAACTCTAACGCCAGTTTGAATGCTCCCGCCGCCATCGCCTCAAACCCTAGTCGCCTGTTGCGAAAAGGTACACGTACCACACGCGGTTGTATTACCTGAATTCTCTCGATGCCACGTACTACGAAATATTTCAGGGAAATAAAACAAGTCGACAAGCAAAACAAGGCCAATACATTTTAGGACTGGACTAATACGTGGCACCGCACGCCAGTCCTCCCCGTGCGGCGGTTGCTGAACCAGGTAATCATGACCCAAATAATGTAGACACGAGCTGTTTCGGAAAAAAGACTAGACAAAAGTCATGGCATGCCCACCGCATGCATCTGTTTCGCTGCACATCACAAGTGGTCGGCTCCGTACTAAATTTATCATGTGCATGTCTCCACATCGGAGCTCTATAGTATTACTAATTACCCGGTAAATCAGAGCCTAATCACCAGATTAATTAGGAGTAATTGCAAGGTTAATTAGGCACAATTGCTAGATTACTAATTTTGGGAATAATTAAGTCTTGTTTGTCACATTCCTAGTTGCCAGATTAATCATTCCTGGATGGTTTAACTGTATCTAATTGCCACCTTAATTGCAAGAGTACTAATTGCCAGACTAAACATGACTAACTGCTAGATTAAGTAAGCCGAATTGCCATGTTAAAATCAGTCTAATTGCTAGATTGATTAGTTTGTACCACTTCTCTCTCTCATGTATCATTTCCTCCCCCCATTCATTCCGGAAGAAAAAAGTCTGAAAGGCTAAAGATCTCGTGACAGCCCATACCCCAGCTCGTACCATGCAGTTGCTAATTACCCGATTAATTACTACATATTACTAATCGCCATATTGGTTACTAGGTCTAGCCGCCAGATTAAATCGTTACTAATTGCCATATTAGTTATGCCTAGTTGTCATATTAATCAAAAAAGTTATCAGATCACTAATTAATCTTAAATGCCTAATTACCAGATTATCATCCACTAGTTAACAGGTTATCAGTTGGCAATTGCCACAATCTGGACATGCACTTATCCCAGGTTAATTATCTTTCTAAAATCATCACATTATCATTTAGTAATTGCCAGATTATATAACTTAGCTACTACCATATTATGGTTTAGCAACTCCCGACCTAGGCATGAAACTCATCCAGATTATTTATCATGCTAAAATAATTGCCAGATTATCATCGAATAACTGCATGATTATCACATAATAACTATCAGGTTATCACTAAGCAAGACATGAACTCAGTCCAGTTCAGTTATCTTGCTAATAATTACCTGATTATCACTAAGTAATTGCCAGGTTAATCCTTAATAACTACCAAATAAATTGGAGACCAAAATATCACTCACATTAGAGAGCATGGATCAACAACACAGCAATCAAATTGACACAATGTAAATTATTCTCAAGAAAAACTTGAATAGGAAAAGGAGCACATCAGTATGAGACAAATCAATAGGTTGAGATGAAGAAGGAGGGAAAAGGCCTCGTCGTTGCATGCACGCCACCATCTGCTCGTTGGTGATGTCTTCCTCCTCATGTAGGCTCGATGAACGCCCCTGATTGCTCGATGGAGCCAGCCTCCATGCTCCGTGCTCGGAGAGGCCTCCCCCGATTCGAGCTCTATGGCAACCTCCATGTTGTGTGCTCACCATCAGTGGTGTCCCTGCCATAGGGGTGGTAGCGTCCCCTCCCCCCGCGCTCGTCGGAGGCGGCCTAGTGGAGCCCTCCCTAGGTTGTCGGTGATGGCTTGGCAGAGCCCTCTGCTTTGCGCTCGTCGGCGGCTACCTAGTGAAGCCCTTCGTGCGTCGCGCCCGTTGGTAGTGGCCTCGAAGAGCCCTCCATGCTCCGCGCTCGTTGGCAACTGCCTGGCGAAGCCCCATGCGCCGCGCTCATCGGCGGTGGCTTGGCAAAGCCCACCCCGTGTCACGCTGACCCAGGCGAAGCCGTCCCTATGTCGTCTCATCGGCGGCGGGGGAAGACCTTCCTGCATTGCGCTGCTCGCCGGGACGGACAGTTCTCCCATGGCAATTTGGGAATGAGTGGATAGGAGGACCCGTGAGAGGATAAGAGCGAAGGGATAAGGCCGAGTGCTACGCACCACACGAGATAACGTTTCACGAATCATGACGCTCCGCTGCACGAAAGAGACAGGCGTGCAGCGCCTTTCAATAGATTTTTCCGACATTTTATTAAAGAGGCAGGGGACCCAACCATGCTACTTCTAGTCCCAAGGCATACCGCTCCAGTCTATATATAATTGACCTACGGCCCCGACGGTGACATTTTTTCCTAGATGGTAACAATCTCGTGGTACCATGCTTGTTTTATTTCAAAAAAAATTGACAGATCTATTAATAATCATCAACATTAGTAGAAAGATCCTTAAAAGTAATAAAGATTACAAATAAATCCTTAGATCACCTAGCCACAACTACAGAGACTAGCGTGAGCCGAATGCATGCTGCCATCCTCACCCCTCCATTTGCACCAACAAACACGGAAATATATCGGATCCAAAGATATCTGTCGAACACGTGACTCCATGCTCCCTCTGTCGACACTAGACGCATCATCGAAGAGAGATAGGACAGAGAGTACCTTATTGAGAAATTTTCTTATTTGACACTGGCTTAAAACTTGCTTCCGACACTAGAAAAAATTCTTCCCATTTTGACATCTAAACTTGCTTTGTTTCCTCAATTGATACTGCCGTCTGTTTCGTTAGTTTTTCCGTCAGTCGATTTGTTTAGTGGACAAAAATACCCTTGGGTAAACAACCAAATGAGGCAGCGACCAAACGATATGAGTCATACGACCAGTCCTCTCCCGTCCCTGAGCCCATGGTCGCTCAACCCTAGCGCCGGAGTGGCGGCAGCGGGCGGGGCCGACACGGCGGTGTCAGGCAGTGAAGGCATGCCGACGGCGGGCGGTGCAGGAAGGCTAGAAAAGAAGTCAAATCATTTTGTTTTGAGAAGGTTATTGATAGTGACTTGACAAATTATAAGGATTTGCTTTGAGAAATCGTAGAGGAGTTTACAATACGGTGATGATGTGTTGAAAATATATCTAGAGGTATATTCTGACCAAGAGCTGATATCTTTGTTGCATGTGGAATAGAGAACCTATACGTGTTGTTCTATGGACTACTTGTGGACCTGGCTGTTTATCTATGTAGTTAATATGAACATGGCTACTATATATGAACCTGTCTGTTTATCTATTGTATGCAAATATACTGTTATATATGAACTGTGTGCATGGATATGGCATCAAAATACAGGAGAGGCTCTATCCAAATTTTTAATTTTTCTTGCACTAAAATCTGGTGACAACGCACTGAAGCGTGAGTGGAAGGCATGACACGCATGATCAATGTCCATTGGTGCAAATGTGTCTTTCTAAAAAATTCTTTTTGTCACAAGACTTATCAGGGCAAAAAAATCTTTCCATGTTCCTATTTGACACCGTTAGTGTTTAAAATGAACTAGAGTGTCAATTGAGAAAAGAAAGCAAATTTAGATGTCAAAATGAAAGATTTTTTTCTAGTGTCAAATAGGGAAGCAGGTTTTAAGCCAATGTCAATAAGGAATTTTCTCTACCTTATTTGAATTCAAGATGTAGCCGTTCACCTCACTGCTTCGAAGAACACACTAAAAACAACCTAAACAAAGAATGGAACACTCCCGCTAGAGAGGGGTTGTCATCCGGTACACCTCCAAGGCTCCAAGACCACCGGAGACCGAGCGGACCAATCCATCACCGATGGGAGGATGTAAACTTAGATGGGTTTTTAGGAGTTTTTCCCGATCAACTATCCTGGAGACTCAAGTGTACAGGTTCGGTATTGTCTTGCCTGATAGAGTATTATAGCCTGTTTTTAGCTTAGCCTTACCTTTTGATAAAAAATGCACTGCATGCAAATATAAGTACACTCTGTCTATGTTAACTTAATATCAAAAGTCAATCGAGACATCGGGATGAACACATCAAATTTACCAAAAAAGAGGTAAAACCATTGACACATGACACATAAATATCATGTCGAAAGTCGAAGCGCTCGCTATCATGCAACAAACAAGTCAACACCAATAATAATCATTGAGAATACCCATGATGCTAAAGGAGTGACTTGCAAGTGTCATCCTCACCCGATCAAACTGTTAAAGACCTCGGGTCATGGATTTTCATCCATAGAGAGAAATTTGAAAGAAATTCCAAGTAAATGTTTTTAACAAGGAAATGACGTGATAAAATATAAATTCGCCCTACCAATGATGTGGAGTTGGATGAAGGTGCAACCCAGGCCCAAGGGTGCTTCACGACATGGTGAATTGTACACGTGTTGTTAGGAGTATTAGAAGTTGTCACACCACTGAGGATCTTTCTCACCATCGACGATGCCAATAACCTAGGAACCATCTATCCACACACAGGGTTGGACAGATTTGTAGCAAGGGACTAGGTCAATATATTATCAAGAACGTATTAGGAGAGACACCTGATGACTGGGTTCCTACATCAGCCAAGGTTATTGCAGTATTTATAGTAGTAAATATTATTTATAAAGTTTATCCTATGAAAGCTTTGCAAGCTAAAACAATACAGCCCCACAACCACATTGTCAATGCGTCCACATTCGCACCCAAGTGTTTGAAAATATCATGGCGATGTCACGGTAGATGACATGGATAGGCTAAAGATGGGGCCAATGAGAACTAGAGAAATCCAGGGAGAAATAGTGTGGTGATTCCACACACAGATGCTTGTATTTTCACTCTATCAATGGTGGATAACAAGAGCTCCTTGAGTTGTTCGTGAGAAGGAGACTAGTTCTCTTACCACCACCCCCCCGCCCTCCCCCCCCCCCCCCCACTACAGTGCTCTAGAGTTCTACCTTAGCCAGAATGATCCATCCCTTGCTGTGGAGGCCCTGGTGCTCCTTATATAGGGGAACCCAGGTTACAAAGTTAGGGCACACGTGGAAGCATATTCAGGTGGTTAAAGCTAGATGTCTCTTTATTCACTTTAAACGGCTAGTCTGGACTATGGATGTAATCCTCTGTGAGCTCCTTGTCTTTTGGCGTCACCGGACACGGATCACGTCAGCCGACACTGTCCGCGTCACCTTTGCCGGCCACACTCTGTTGGTCCTTCCCTCTGCTCGCTTCGCTCACGCTACAGTGGATAAATGCCACCTTTTGACCAGGGGAAGATTCCTTCCTTCTCTTGAAAGCCAAGTGGTAACCCGGCTATCGCTTGGCTAACCCAGTTAAGAGGGTACCTGCACACATGGTAAATTAGGCATATCCGACATGTATTTTATGTCGGCCGGGTTAATGTTAGGAGAACATCCACCAGGCCTGGTTACCCCGTAAGTCGGTCTGCCTTGAGGAGACCCAGCCGGCATCCGCCTTGACCATGCCGTACCTCGGCTAACTCGGCCTTTATATCCCGGCGTGACCCTACCCGGGGGTATCCCCCAACATTAGTCCCCGAAGCCGGTGCGGTCTTAGAAACTTCAGCTGATAAGGCCATAGTAGGTTCCTTTTATTATGATCTGCACTTTCTTTGCCAAGTTATTCCATAATCCGGTCTCTTTGGTTTGTCCTTCCCATGACTCAATCCGAGTTACTTCTCGTTGGCCAGGTTATTATCTATGTATCCGGGTTATCTTTCCCGCTCTCATCACTTTGCCTCATTTTAAGGGCCACGCCAGTTTACTGTGCCGGTTACTGTATTGATTGTCAGGAACAACTGCTGCACGCGTCACGTCGTGGCAGCCCCTTGTTAACTGTATCATAACATCACTTCGTGGGATCCCCTGCTCCTTGTGGTCCCTGTTGTGGCACGATCCTGATTGGTGGGCTTGGTAAATACACGGCCACATCGTGTCTTCGTGCCGTGGAGGTTGATCCCACTACACGCCCCTGAGACGCGGTTAAATAAGGGACTGGGGCGGCTCTTGGGGATGTTCCTCCACTTCGCACGCGCCCCTTCCCTTTGCCCCTTCTTCTCCATAGCGCCGCCACCGCCGCTTCTGCTCTAGCGTAGCGTCGCTGCAGTTGTGCCTTGTCGCTCCTCCGCGACCGTGCCACCGCTCCGTCGCAGGCTCCTTACCACGAGGCCTTGCAGCTCCAAATCGCCGCTCCCCACCGTAGACGATTCTTTCGCAGACCCCAATCTAGACATGCCCGAAGAGGAATCCTCCATTGTTGTTGAGGAGGAGGAGGAACAACAAACCCACGAGCGTGGCGCCTGGGCGGGCGCGTTCGTCTATCAAGACGACATCGATTGGCTTTACACGACCCGCTGCATCCCTGCTGGTGTCACGTGTTGCCTCGCTGCCCAGGAGATTGCTCCTTCTCCAAATCCCGGCGAATTCATCGTGTTCTTGTCTCATTTCCAGCGCGGCTTCGGCCTTCCCATAAGCGATTTCTTTCATGACTTTATTTCCAACTACCAGCTTCAACCTCACCACCTTCCTGTCAATGCAAACACATCCCTTTCCTCTTTCGCCTCTGGCATAGAGGGATACGTCGGCCTCTGGCCTACCAAAGAACTTTAGATCAAGTTCTTTGGTCTCAAGAAGAATGTTATACCTGATCCTCATCTTGCCCCTGCCGATAAACATCTGGTCCAGTGCAGTGGAGCCTCAATCTTGAAGGGGATATGCCCTGAGAGGCAATAATAAAGTTGTTATTATACATATTCCAAGTATATGATAGATGTTTGTTTTACATGCTATAATTGTATTAATTTGGAAACATTAATACATGTGTGTTTAATAAACAAAAGGAAAGTTCCTAGTTATACCTCTCTTATAAACTAGCTCATCGATTAACAAGATGATCAAGGTTTCCTGATCATGCACATTGGATGTTGTTAATAACGAGGTCAGATCTTTAGTGGAATGATGTGATGAACATTCATCTGAAGTATAGCATTACGATCAAAGTCATTTTGTTTATATTTTCTATAACATCTAACAAAGTAATCCTAGTCCTTAGACCATGAGATCATGTTAATCACTAATACCGGAAGAGTATCTTGATAACATCAAACGTCACACCGTGAAAGGGTGATTATAAAGGTGGGTTCAGTGCTACAGAAGTGTTATGTAGAGGCTCATGGATCAAGAGTGGGATTTGTCCATCCCGATGACGGATAGATATTCTCTGGGCCCTCTCGGTGATATCACATTGGTTAGCTTGCAAGCAAGTGATGAGATCACTAGAATGTTATATCACGGGAACGAGAAAAGAGTACATGTCGGTAACGAGATCAAACTAGGTATGGAGATACCGATGATCGAATCTTGGACAAGTAATATATCGCAAGATAAAGGAATTTAGTTACTAGCGTTAAAGGTTCTCATGATCACAGAAGTCATCGTAGAATGTGTAGGAGTCAGTATGGATCTCCAGGTCCCGCTTCTGATTATTGAACTGAGAGGGGTCTCGATCATGTCTGCATTATTCACGAACCGTAGGGTGACAGACTTAAGGGACACAAACACCATTTGGAGCAAATATGTTTTAGACGAATGAATTGCAAAGCGCTGGAATTATTTCAATAGACACCGAAACTGTTTTGGGTGAAATTGCTGAAATTGGTTCTGCATGTAATATTGAAATGTTGCAAGGGGTTTTATGTGAATGTTTGTTAATTAAAGTAATTAGAAAAATTCTGAATAAATTTAATAAAAGAGTTTTACTAAATGAGAGAGTATTAAATTGGGAGAAATTTAATGCATTTAAAGTGGAGACTTTAAAAGAGAATGTGAAGGGGAATTTTAATGTGGAGGGCGTACCACCACATGAATGGGGGAGGTGAGGGGTCACCTCCATGGGGCGCCGTCCATGGAGGAGGTACCCCCTCCTCCTATAAAAGGCCACCCCTCTCACCCTTCTTCCTCACACCTCCTCGTGAAGGATCTCTCTCCTCCTCTAGAATTATTCCCCCATGGTCTCGGATTAGCGAGATACATGTTCCCAGTGGCATTTCGTTTGGAAGGAGTTGCTGCTTCCACTGCATCACTGGAGCGAAGAGATGGAGGTTGTTCGGTGGCCTGAACGTGTGTGCGAGTGCGGATGCGCTGCTGGTTTGTGGTGCTAGGACTTCCACACGATCTTGAGATCGGCAAGCGAACAACTACATCATCCACGATTTCCTACTCATTAACAAAACTTTGTTATCTTCGAGGGTAAGTTCTCCATGGATATATATCCACTCGTTGCTTGTATCTAGTAGATAGATCTTGGCATATAGTTCCCATCGTAGGAAATTTTTTGTTTTCTATGCTGCGAACCCTTCAATGCTATCAGAGACTGATCTATGCGTAGGTGCTTTGCACAAGTAGAACATATAAGAGTATGTGGGCGGTGATGATCATGTTATTGCTTCTTATATGTACTTCGGATATTGGTGGCATAGTGATACGTCTAAAACGTATCTACTTTTCCGAACACTTTTGCTATTGTTTCTACTCTATACTTGTGTGATTTGGATGCAACTAATGCGAACTGACGCTGTTTTTAGCAGAATTGTCTTGGTGTCTACTTTTTGTGTAGAAAATCAACTATCAGGAAAAATCTCGGAAAATATGCCAAAAATCCTATTTCACCCGAAGACTCCAGGAGCCAGAATACGAGACGGAGAAGAGCTAGGGGGTGGCCACACCACCTGGTGGCACGGGACATGCCAGGCCATGCCAGGGGGTGGTGTGGGCCCCCCAGGCACCCCCTCGGCCTCTCTCTTCGCCTATAAGGAGCCTTCTGACCTAAAAACTTCGGGGGGTTCGACGTTTTTCCAGAAGGAGTTCTGCTCCGCCGCCACCACCAGATTCCACGAAACAGCACCAGAAACTCCGTTCTGGCACCCTGCCGGGACGGGGATTTGGAGGAGATCATCACCATCGCTTCTCCATCGACCATCCATGTTTCCCCCATCTATGAGTGAGTAATCCCCCGCTGTAGGCTATGGGGATGGTAGGGATTGGATGAGATCGTTCATGTAATGGCATCAGATTGTTAGGGCATGGTGCCTAGTATCTTTTATTAGTGCTTTATGACTTTGTTGCGACTTGTTATGCTTAATGCTTATCACTAGGGCCCGAGTGCCATGATTTCAGATCTGAACTTGTTATTGATTCATTATGATAGTATTGTTCTTGGTCTTATCTATAAGTTGTATACACACGTTGTTGTCCGGAACCTATGGCCCCGAAGTGACAGAAATCGGGATAACCGGAAGGGAAAGGCTTTGATGTGAGGATCACATGTGTTCATGGAGTGTTAATTCTTTGCTCCGGTGCTCTATTAAAAGGAGCACCTTAATTGCCAGTAGTTCCCTAGAGGCCCCGCTGCAAACGGGCTGGCAGGACAAAAGATGTTGTGCAAGTTCTCATTGCGAGCACGTATGACTATATATGGAACACATGCCTAGGATTGTCTAGTACTTGGATGCTTTATCTTATTTATCTGTAATTGCCCTATGTTCTGATTGCTATGTGAATTGTCTTGTCTATGCAACGCCCGTCCATCCATCCTATGCCTACCGCACTCGAATCCCACTGTTTACTGCTTTTGTTACTACTGTCTTTGCTTTACTACTGCTGCTACTCTGCTATTCCTACTACAAAACTATTGCTACTGATAAACTGCTGTGAGCAAGATTGTTTCCAGGTGCATCTGAATTGACAACTCAGTTGTTAAGGCTTATAAATATTCTTTGGCTCCCCTTGTGTCGAATCAATAAATTGGGTTTCACTTCCCTCGAAAATACTGCGATACACCCCCTATACTTGTGGGTCATCAAGACTATTTTCTAGCGCCGTTGTCGGGGACCATAGCTTTATTTATCAAGTTCACTTGGATTCTCTATTGTTCGCTGCTATCCATCCATCATGGGTAAGTCTTGTGATGGCAAGTTTCCTATTTTACCATCCACTACAAGAAGAGGTACGGTTCTGAACACCTCTGCTGCTCTTGATTCACCATCTGTTATAAGTAATCTCGTTACACCACCACATACACATGCTACACACACTGCTACACCTGCTGAATCTGAAACTTCTGATGCTTATGATGCTGCTTCTACTGTGCTTGATAAGAGTGGTTCATTAGGTCCTTTCCTAGATGCTACAATTGCTAGAACTATAGCTGGTAGTACCGAAACTCCTAATGAAGACACTACCACACGTGTTAGCTCACCTGAGTCTAGTGAGAGTTATGATATTGAAGAAGATTATGTTGAGATGACCGATGAGTTTATTAAAGAATGTAAGAACACGCATGATAGGAGCGCTGCTAAGAGTCTCCTTGAGAGTCGTACTATTAGACCCAAATTATATCGTGCTGCTAAGTTTGCTGCTTCTCTCATAAACATTACAGATGAAGATTATGATTTCTCTCTTGATCTATCTTACATAGATATTGTCGAGAAAGAATCTTTTTGTGGGACTAAGAATGAAAGTGTGGTAGCACATATGAATGAACTTTCTACCATGAATGGCTTGTTTTCTAATGATATTAAGATGCGTACTTACTTTGTTGCTAAGATTTTTCCTTTTTCACTGAAAGGAGAAGCTAAAACTTCGTTTAGTAATTTACCTCCTGGATCTATTGATAGCCCTGAGTGCTTGATTAGTACTTTCCTGCAGAAATATTTTCCTCCCAGTGCTAGACATGCTATTTTGCAGGAACTTTTTGATTTCAAACAGGGAGAAAAAGAGGTATTGCCAGAATCTTGGACAAGGTTTTGTGCTTTGATTCATGCACAGGCTGGAAGTCCATTACCTAAGAATGAGCTTCTTGATATATTTTATAATGGACTAACTGAGGAATCTAGGACATACCTAGATAGTTGTGCTGATTGTGTTTTCAGGAATAGGACTCCTAAGGAAGCTGAGGAATTAATGGCTAAAATAAGCAAGAATTATGAAGATTGGACTCCTCCTAAACAAGCTATACCTGAAGTAATTGTACCTGAACCATCTATTCCTAAGCCTATTCCAACATCAAAGAAGAGGGGAGTTATTGAATTAAATGATGAAGTGATGAAGGAAGCTAAGAAATGTCTTAAGGAGAAGGGAATTAAAGCTGCAGATGTCAAGAATTTACCTCCTATAGAAGAATGATGTAAGCCTATTCCCTACTCACCCACTATTGAGGTACACTCTCTCCAACACTTTGATGAAGGTGATATCCCTTACTCTAAACCTCCTGATCAATGCTTAGAAGAATTTGATATCTTTATTGTTAAGCAAGATAACTTTAATAAAAGGGTGCAAAATCATCTAATGGAAAACACTAGAGCTATTGTTGAGTTGAAAGATATTGTGGAAAGAACCTCTAATGATGTTAAACTGATTGTTAAACACTTTCAAATGGTTCAAACTCAAATAGATCAACTCGTTAAAGTGCAAAACGACTTGCTAGTGAATGCTGCTAAAGAAAAACATGCTTATGAAATTAGAACTAGAAGTGGTGCTGCTACCCAGGATCCTCTATATCCTGAGGGGCATCCCAAAAGAATTGAGCAGGATTCTCAACAAGCTGAAAATAGTGGTTCTACTCGTAAGAAAAGGAAAAAGAAACATAAAATTGTTGTAGAACCCTCTGAACCTGCTATAGATCCTAATAGTATATCTATCTCTAATGCTGAAACTCAAAGTGGTAATGAAGAAAATGAAGTTCCTAATAAAGAAAAAGTTGAAGAAGAACCTGAACACCACACTAAGACTACTAAATACACCAAAGAAGATTTTATTGCTAAGAAACATGGTAGTGAAAGAGAACCTTGGGTCCAAAAACCTATGCCTTTCCCTGATAAGAAACACAAGTCAAAGGAAGATGAACACTATAATAAGTTTTATGAGTGGATGAAGCCTTTATTCTTGCAAATTCCTTTGACTGATGCTATTAAATTGCCTCCTTACTCAAAGTATATGAAGGACATTGTCTCGAATAAAAGGAAGATCCCTAATGAAGAAATTTCTACTTTGCTTGCTAATTATTCCTTCAATGGTAAGGTTCTTAAGAAACTTGGAGGCCCAAGGATTCCAACTATCCCTTGCTCTATTAAGAACAGTTATGTTAGAACTGCTTTGTGTGATTTGGGAGCTGGAGTTAGTGTTATGCCTTTCTCTCTCTATAAGAGGCTTCAGCTTGAAAAATTCATACCAACTGATATTTCTTTGCAAATGGATAATAAATCTACCACTATTCCTGTGGGTATATGTGAGGATGTACCTGTTTAGGTGGCTCACAATTGCTTGATATTAACTAATTTTGTTGTGCTTGAAATGCCTGAAGATGATAATATGTATATTATTCTTGGGAGACCTTTCCTTAATATTGTAGGAGCTGTTATTAATTGTAATCAAGGAAAGGTGACCTTCAATGTTAATGACAAGGAACATACTGTCTATTTCCCCAAGAATATTGAAAGGACTTATGGTCTGAATTCAATTGAACATGTTGAAGGCATTCAAGTTGGAGAAATATATTGCCCCATACCAAGAGAAAAATTTGAAACTATTATGATTGGGACCATTGCTATCAAGGTTAAGGTAACATAATCATTAGTGGAGTACAAATTTTTGTCTCATATGCAATTGTTTTGGTAGCAAGACTTGATCAACCTTGCTGACAAAAGGATTCCATTGAACAAAACAATGTATTCATTATGATTATCTCCGTTTATTTCTATCCTATGCATTTTAGTTTTTGCTTTCGTTTAGTTTTCTTTGTGTTGTTAGTTGCTTGCATGCTAGAACTTCTGTAGTTCTAGCCTTGTTTTGTCCTTGCATCATGTTTCTAAAAGAAAAAAAATCTGTCTATCAGAAAAAATCATTCTTCTATTTCTGAAAAAAAGCCCAAAAATAAAGTGTCTCGAAAAATTCCAGAAAATTCATATTAAATTTTTACGTGAAAAAAGGGGCAGAGGAGTACCTGGTAGGTACCAGGGGCCCCACCAGGCAGGCACACCATGTGGTGGCGCGGCCAGCCCTAGGCGGCACCATGCCCTAGTGTGGGCTACCCCTGGCACTTTCTTCTCTCTCCCGAGTAAGCTCCAGTTTATAGCTTAAAATCGCATTCTTTCTGTGCTTGCTCTCGATTTTTTCGATCTCCTTGCTCAGCCCATATTTCTTGCTGAAATTTGGAGCATTTGTTCCCTGGTATGTGACTCCTCCGCTTGTCCAATTAGATTTGTGTTTAGTGGATTATTTGTTGAGTATTTGCTGCTATAGGTGACTGGTTATGAGAGCTTGTAAGCTTGTTTGATGCTTAGAGATATAATTTTGATGCATGTTTAGGCCTCTTACAAGTCCCTATGAGTAGAATCCTTCATTATATTTACTTTGCAATCACTTGTGTAATAGGTGTTTAAATTTCAGAATAGAAGATGAGTGAACACCACCGAAATCAACATGAGCTTTGGGTGCCTGAGGTCATGAAGGTCCACCGGGAGGAGGAAGTTTTTTCCTCCATTTATCCATGCTCTGAGTTCATGAGAGCTGCAGGAATTCTACAAGATTTCCACACTTTGGTTTCTAATGCAGGGTTATAGCAATTTTTGGAAGATGAACCTTGTCAATTTCTGAAGCTAACCATGTTTGTGGTGCAGGACTTCAAATTTAGTCACTCTTTGCCTAACCCCATGGTCCATTACGAAATTTACAATATAGCTGTCGACCTTTCTCTTGATGATTTTTGTGCAGCTATTAAGGTACCTCAATGGGGATCATGTAGAAAGATTAAGGAGAGACCTGAACCACTGGATTTATATGCAGAAATTTGCCAAGGGAGTAGCTTCTCGAAGGAGAATGGAAAAATCCATAACATTCATCTTCCCTCCATTCGCTACTTTGCCTACTTTATTTCCAAGTGTGTTCTTGCTAGGAAAACTGCTAATAAGTTATCTTTGTTTGATCTAGCATTTATCTCTGCTACTCTTAGACGAGATAGGTCTTACAACTTGGGTGCTTTGATAGCTTTCCGTCTTGCTGCTAACCGTGAGAAAGGTGGAATTTGTGGAGGCTTCATTGCTTCTCGTTTACTAGCATTGCATGGTTTAGTGCCTCATCATCTAGACCTATAGTTTCCCATAGAGAGTCTTGATTTTAATTCCATGATACAACATAAATTTATTTCCTCGTGGGCTAGTTTGAGTGAGTTGTCTTATGAAATAACCTTTCTCAAAGCTGGTTGGAGAAAGAGCAAGTTCGAGCGTGTTGTTCTTTTGCCTGCACCTGTCTTGTTTAACCTTGATAACAGGGAAGGATGGTCCCTCACTGAGGAGGAGCTTGACACGTACTTGGGAGAGCTCTCCCAACAGGAGCAGGACACTAGAAGGGAGGTCACGGATGATTCGGTCCAGCCCTCGAATGAGGGAGAGTCTTCATATCAGCAGCCCGCTTATGATTGGGGAGCTTCCTCCTCTTCTCATGGGCCCAGCTACGACCATTCTTACCAAGATCCGCCCGCTTGGAACCCCTATTCGTACATGGATTGATACCCACTTAGGCCAAAAGCCTAAGCTTGGGGGGAGGTACGCCGACACCGCACTCATCTCCATATCATGTTGCGTCGGTACTTTGTATATTCATGTTTTCGTTCTCTTTTTAGTTTTCGTTCTTCTTCGCTTTTGCTTTCTAAAAACACAAAAATACCAAAAATATTTTTGTTGTTTCTCTTTGGTTTGCTTCTTCTTTTTGCCTTGGTTTGTTTTTCCCTTTTTGCTTTGTTTGAACTATTCAAAAAATCCAAAAAGATTTTGCTTTGTTTGTTTTCCCTTTTGGTTCTTATTTAAAAATCGAAAACACCAAAAATATTTGTCGTTCTTCTTTGGTTTATGCGAGTTTGCTACAGGTTTCGGCAGTCCTCAGTGGATATTGGTTTCATATTATTATTCAAGCCACACAAGTGAAGAGCAATAATGAGGATCAATGACAACTTGAGGCATGGTAAGAGGCTGGTAACGAACTCTATTTTGTTTTCATTTTGTACATATACTCATCATTGTGAGCTTTCTTAGTCCGTTCATGTAGAGTGTATGTTTTATTTGGATGCTTAATAGTTCTTGCTTTCTTATGATTAGCTCCAGCTCGCTAATAGTTTGTAGCATGTCTTATAAATGTTTGCTTGCATTGATCTATTCATAAATTGGTATGACGCCGTGGTATCCTCCTCTGAATGTTTCATTTGAATTGACTTGGCACATGCTCATGCATGCACATGACTGTAATAATCAGTTAAGCCTTGATGAATTATTTTGCCTTGGGGATCTTGAATCACTTTCATGCCATGAGTAGTCTTGTTTTGTTGCAAGCATGATAATGACAGCTATTGCTCTCTCGTTTGTCGCTCCCTTACTATTGCTAGCCTTCACTTCCATTGAGTGTTTTACTCAAGTTTCCAACTTCCTAAACCAAATATTTCCAAAGTGTCCACCATACCTACCTATTAGCATCATTTGATACTTCCGTGCATATTTAATATGCCTTGTTTTCTTCTGAATAAATGTTTGCTTGTTATGGGAAAATTAGTTAGTAAAGCTCTCACGAACTTGATGGCACACTTTATTTCCTGCACTTAATAAACCTGAACCATTGTGAACTCTCCATGAAGTTATATGCTTGCAAATTATAGGCTGGGGATTAGCAGAACCGTGCTGTCACGGGGAACGCTTTCAACACTTGTAAATATATACCCAGTTGATACCTTGCTCTTTTGTTTGCGGATGTCGTCGGTGTGAAATAAAAGGGGAGCTTGTAAGTCCATGGAGTTATGTATGTATGTTAGAGAAACGCCTGGGTCGCTGGTCTAATCCATGCTGACATGGTGGAAACCTGCAGCGTAACCATAATGATATCTATGAAGCATTCTTCTTATAAAAAAAGAGAGAGATAGCTATTGAGAAAAAGAAAAAAAAGAGTTTTATGAAAAGAGGAAAGAGAGAAAAAAGCACCATTTTCCCATGGTAAATAAGAAGATTGCTGAGATACTTATTGTCTGCTTGCCTTGTCATTTTGATATGGGGATTCTTCCGTATCATCGGCAAGGGGTACCCCATTGGCGGTTCTCAATGATACGCACATACTTACGATGACAAGAACTTACCGGTAACTAAAGTTGAGTAGCATGAGGAGCGGCCCTCGTACTCAAGGGACTTGGGATTTTCAGTTTATAGTCTGTCAAGCATATAACTCAGATTGGACCTCACTTTCACCTTAACCACATTAAAGATGCTTATGATAGGGGCAATGAGAGCTCAAAGCTAACGAGTACCATACTTTCAGCATTTGGAAGCCTTTCAAAATTATTCAAAACCTTTTTCTTCTACTTGTTGAGTCTCCACATATTCTTTGAGCACCTTCTTGAGAGCATAGTTGTCATTCTTTGTGTTTGTTCCATTACTTGGTTATTTGTGTTATGACTTTGATGCTTGTATCTTTGATATCTTTACTTCTAGTCATCACTTGAACTTCAGAGGTGCCTTGGCATTCATAATCAAAGGCAAGCGAGATACCACTCTATCATACCTTTTTATGAGCATTGTAATGTTGCTTATGTTCGTGTTTCGTGCTACTTATTATTCTTGAGTTGGAATCTCTTCATAGCTTGCAATTACAATTAAGTAGACTCAGTTGCATACTCTTTATTATGAATTGTCCAAGTAGTTGATCACATTGCTGAGAATATTTACTTCATTTGAAGCAAATGTGTTCGTGAAAGTTCTTTTATCGCACTCAGTTTTCAACTGAATTGCTTGAGCACAAGCAATAAGCTAAGCTTGGGGGGAGTTGATACGTCCAAAACGTATCTACTTTCCCGAACACTTTTGCTATTGTTTGTCCTCTATACTTGTGTGATTTGGATGCAACTAATGCGAACTGACGCTGTTTTCAGCAGAATTGCCTTGGTGTCTACTTTTTGTGCAGAAAATCAACTATCAGGAAAAATCCCGGAAAATATGCCAAAAATCCTATTTCACCCGAAGACTCCAGGAGCCAGAATACGAGACGGAGAAGAGCAAGGGGGTGGACACACCACCGGTGGCGCGGGCCAGGCCAGGCCGCGCCAGGGGGTGGTGTGGGCCCCCCAGGCACCCCCCTCGGCCTCTCTCTTCGCCTATAAGGAGCCTTCTGGCCTAAAAACTTCGGGGGGTTCGACGTTTTTCCAGAAGGAGTTCCGCTCCGCCGCCACCACCAGATTCCATGAAACAGCACCAGAAACTCCGTTCTAGCACCCTGCCGGGACGGGGAATTGGAGGAGATCATCGCCATCATCATCACCATCGCTTCTCCATCGACCATCCATGTTTCACCCATCTATGAGTGAGTAATCCCCCGTTGTAGGCTATGGGGATGGTTGGGATTGGATGAGATCGTTCATGTAATGGCATCAGATTGTTAGGGCATGGTGCCTAGTATCTTTTATTAGTGCTTTATGACTTTGTTGCGACTTGTTGTGCTTAATGCTTGTCACTAGGGCCCGAGTGCCATGATTTCAGATCTGAACTTGTTATTGATTCATTATGATAGTATTGTTCTTGGTCTTATCTATAAGTTGTATACACACGTTGTTGTCCGGAACCTATGGCCACGAAGTGACAGAAATCGGGATAACCGGAAGGGAAAGGCTTTGATGTGAAGATCACATGTGTTAATGGAGTGTTAATGCTTTGCTCCGGTGCTCTATTAAAAGGAGCACCTTAATTGCCAGTAGTTCCCTAGAGGCCCCGCTGTAAACAGGATGGCAGGACAAAAGATGTTGTGCAAGTTCTCATTGCAAGCACGTATGACTATATATGAAACACATGCCTAGGATTGTCTAGTATTTGGATGCTTTATCTTATTTATCTGTAATTTCCCTATGTTCTGATTGCTATGTGAATTGTCTTGTCCATGCAATGCCTGTCCATCCATCCCTATGCCTACCGCACTCGAATCCCACTGTTTACTGCTTTTGTTACTACTGTCTTTGCTTTACTACTGCTGCTACTCTGCTATTCCTACTACAAAATTATTGCTACTGATAAACTGCTGTGAGCAAGATTGTTTCCAGGTGCATCTGAATTGACAACTCAGTTGTTAAGGCTTATAAATATTCTTTGGCTCCCCTTGTGTCGAATCAATAAATTGGGTTTCACTTCCCTTGAAAATACTGCGATACACCCCCTATACTTGTGGGTCATCACATAGTGGGATGAAGCGTCCCAAACCAACCTTACATGTCATCGCACATGAGACCGGTTCCACGACTGACATGCAACTAGTTTTGCATAAGTGGTTGGCGGGTGTCTGTCTCTCCTACTATAGTCAATATCTGATTTACAACGAGTTGCTAATAATTTGGTTATCATCGTTGTGGTTCCATGTTTGTAGGTAAGAACGGTTCTATCTTCGAAAGCCCTAAGCCACGTAAAACTTGCAATTGATAAATTAGAGGCATCTAGTTTAGATCGTTGTTGGGCTTGTGTCATGATATGGTAATTATGCAAGTTGATGTATAGTTGATACTCTTACAACACACCTAACGTGTAAGTTCCATAGACCTTGGACTTACACACAAAGGAATGATAAAGTACCATGATGCATATGATAGTGATCAAATGCAAGAACCATATCATTTCACTTTACACATATGATGTTTGCATCTTATATTGCTTGTTTGGCGTTTTAGTAGCATTATAAGATGATCCCTCATTTAAATATCAAGATAAAAATTGTGTTCTTCCTTAAGTATGCACCGTTCTATGGATCGTGTTTCGAGACATCATGTGATGATTGGGTGTACTCGACTCTGCGCTTTCATACAATGGGTGTAAGACAGTTTTACACACGCGAGTACTAAGGTTCTTACTTGGCGAGCCTAGCATGTACATACATGGCCTCGGAACACGGACTGAAAGGTTAAGCATGAGTCATATAGTTGATATGATGCCCATATAGATGCTCGCCTTTGAAGCTACACCGACTCACGTGATGATCGGACTTGGTGTAGTGAATTTGGTTCATGTAATCACCAAGAAGACACGAGGGATGTTGTTTTTGAGTGGGAATTTAGTTGAACTCAATCTATCATAAACTTACTCTAAATAAACTTTACAAATTTTGTTGTAGATGGCACCACCTGCTTTTAATTTCAATGTGTTCATGGAGAAAGAGAAACTTGATGCGAATGGTAGCAGCTTCACCAACTGGGCTATGAATTTGAGGATTCTCCTCTTGCTGCACAAAAGCAATATGTGCTAGAAGCGCCGCTAGGCCCCCCACCAGCTCCTGATGCCCCTGACGAGGAAAATAATGTCTATGTGACTCGTTAGGAGGATCACAACTTAGTTCATTGCGGCATACTGTATGGGCTAGAGCCAGAACTTCGAAAGCGTTTCGAAAATGGCAATGCCTTTGATACCATGGGTGAACTGAAAATGATTTTCGATACCCATGCTGTTGTAGAGAGTTATAATGCTTCAGAAAAGTTCTTTAGCTGCATGATTGAAGAGAACGGCTCCGTAAGTGAGCATGTACTCAAAATGTCTGGGTACACCGATAAACTTGTGTCCTTGGGAATAACGATTCCCATTGACTTAGGCATACATCGTGTTCTCCAATCTCTACCACCTAGCTACAAGAGCTTCGTGTTGAACTATAACATGCAGGGCATGAAGAAGACTCTCCCCGACCTTCTATCAATGCTTAAGACTACAGAAGTGGAGATTAGGAAAGAACATCAAGTGTTGATGGTCAATAGGACCACCGGTTTCAAGAAAGACAAGAATGGTAAACAGAAGGGAAAGAAGGGCGGCAAATATGTTGATGCGCCTGAAAAGAAATCCCGGGCTGGTCCTAAGTCTGATACCGAGTGCTACTATTGTAAGGGGACTGGCCATCGGAAGCGTAACTGCCCCAAGTATTTGGCGGACAAGAAGGTCGGCAAGGCAAACAAAGGTATATGTGATATACATGTTATTGATATGTACTTGACTAGTACTCGCAGTAGCACCTGGGTGTTTTATACCGGATCAATTGCTAATATATGTAACTCGATACAGGGGATGCGGAACAACGACAGCTAGCAAGGGATGAGGTCACGATGCGTGTCGGCAATGGATCAAGAGTTTATGTGATCGCCGTCGGAACGCTGCCTCTCCATATGCCATCGGGATTAGTGATAAACTTAAATAATTGTTATTTGGTGCATGCGCTGAGCATGAACATTGTATCCGGATCGTGTTTATTGGAAAGCGGTTATTCGTTTAAATCAGAAAACAATGGTTGTTTGATTTATATGGATAATATCTTTTATGGTCATGCACCTGTGATGAATGGTTTATTTCTGTTGAATCTCAATAGTACTCATACGCATATCCATAATGTTGATGCTAAAAGGATTAAACTTAATGATGATATATCTGCATATATGTGGCACTGCCGTCTAGGTCATATTGGCATTAAACGCATGAAGAAACTCCATTCTGATGGACTCTTAGAATCACTTGATTTTGAATCATTTGATACATGTGAGCCATGCCTTATGGGCAAGATGACTAGAACGTCGTTTTCCGATTAAATGGAACGGGCGACAGATTTATTGGAAATCATACATACTGATATATGCGGTCCAATGAGTGTGTCGGCGCTAGGTGGATATCGTTATTTTGTTACTTTCACGGATGATTTGAGTAGATATGGGTATATCTATTTGATGAAACATAAGTCTGAAGCCTTTGAAAAGTTCAAGGAATTTCAGAATGAAGTGGAAATCATAGTAATAGAAAGATCAAATTTCTGCGGTCCGACCGTGGAGGTGAGTATTTAAGTTACGAGTTTAGCACATACATGAAAGAGTGTGGAATAGTTTCACAACTCACGCCTGCCGGAACACCACAACGTAATGGTGTGTCAGAACGTCGTAATCGTACTCTATTGGATATGGTTCGATCTATGATGTCTCTGATTGACTTGCCACTGTCATTTTGGGGTTATGCACTGGAAACCGCTACATTCACTTTAAATCGGGCACCGTCTAAATCCGTTGAAACGACACCGTATGAATTATGGTTTAGAAACAAACCTAAGCTGTCATTTCTTAAAAGTTTGGGGATGCGATGTTTATGTGAAGAAACTTTAGCCAGATAAACTCAAACCCAAAGCGTAAAAATGTGTCTTCATAGGATACCCTAAAGAAACAATTGGGTATTCCTTCTATCATAGATCCGAGGGCAAAGTTTTTGTTGCCAAGAATGGATCCTTCCTAGAGAAAGAGTTTCTCGCGAAAGGTGTGAGTAGTTGAAAGGTAGAACTCAAAGAGGTTATTGAACCTTCTCTTCATGAAATGGCGAGTGGCGCAGCACCGGAAGTTGTTCCGGAGTTGACTTCACCAAATGAAGAAGGAACTAATGATAATGATCATGAAACTCCGAAAGAGGACACTACCGAACCTCGCAGGTCAAGCGGGACACGTGCAGCTCCTGAATTGTACGGGAATCCTATTGTGAACTTCATGGTTGATGAAATAGATGATCCTGTGACGTATGAAGAAGCAATGATGAGCCCGGATTCCAACAAATGGCTAGAAGCCATGAAATCCGAGATGGAATCCATGTACGAAAACCAGGTTTGGACCTTGGTGGACTTACCTCACGACCGAAAGGCCGTTGAGAATAAATGGATTTTCAAAAGAAAAACTGATGTTGATGGTAATGTAACCGTCTATAAAGATCGACTTGTCGCAAAAGGGTTTCGACAAATTCAAGGAGTTGACTATGATGAGACATTCTCTCCTGTAGCGATGCTAAAATCAGTTAGGATTATGTTAGCAATTGATGCATATTTCGATTATGAAATATGGCAGATGGATGTCAAAACTGCGTTCCTCAACGGTAATATTGAAGAAGAGTTGTATATGATACAACCAAAGGGTTTTGTCGATCCTAAGGATGCTAACAAGGTGTGCAAGCTTTAGCGATCCATCTATGGACTGAAGCAAGCATCATGGAGTTGGAATCTCCGCTTTGATGAGGTGATCAAAGAGTTTGGATTTGTCCAAACTTATGGAGAGGCTTGTATTTACAAGAAAGTGAGTGGGAGCAATGTGGCATTTCTGATATTATATGTGGATGACATATTATTGATTGGAAATGATATAGATCTTTTAAACAGTGTTAAAAGTTATCTACACAGCAAATTTTCTATGAAGGACCTTGGTGAAGCGTCATATATATTAGGCATTAAGATCTATAAAGATAGATCGAGACGCCTAATAGGGCTATCGCAGAGTACATACCTTGATAAGATTTTAAAGAAGTTTAAAATGGACGAAAGTAAGAAAGGGTTCTTACCTATGTTGCAAGGCAAGACATTGAGTAAGACTCAAAGTCCGGCTACGGCGGAAGAAAGAGAGATAATGGATAAGATCCCCTATGCTTCAGCCATAGGCTCTATAATGTACGCCATGCTATGTACAAGACCGGATGTGGCACATGCTATTAGTTTGACTAGTAGGTACCAATCTGATCCAGGTTTGGAACACTGGATAGCGTTCAAGAATATCCTTAAGTACTTGAGAAGGACTATAGAAATGTTTCTTGTATACGAAGGTGAAGAAGAGTTGGTCGCTAATTGTTATGTCGACGCTAGCTTTGACATTGATCCAGATGACTCTAAGTCTCAATACGAATACGTATTTCTCATGAACGGAGTAGTAGTTAGTTGGAGGAGCTCCAAACAACCCGTGGTAACAAGGTCCACAACGGAGGCGGAATATATTGCTACTTCAGAAGCAGCACAGGAAGCAGTTTGGATGAAGGAGTTCATTACCGAACTGGGTGTGGTTCCTAGTGTGTTGGATCCAATAGTGATCTATTGTGACAACAATAGAGCCATAGCCAACGCAAAGGAACCAAGGTCTCACAAGAATTCCAAGCATATTAAGCGCCGGTTTCACTCCATCCGTGAGCATGTCAAGGATGGAGATATAAATATTTGTAAAGTACATATGGATCTCAATGTAGCAGATCCATTGACTAAAACTCTTCCTAGAGAAAAACATGATCAACACCATAACTCCATGGGTGTTAGATTTATCACCATGTAACTAGATTATTGTCTCTAGTGCAAGTGGGAGACTAAAGGAATATGCCCTGAGAGGCAATAATAAAGTTGTTATTATACATATTCCAAGTATATGATAGATGTTTAATTTACATGCTATAATTGTATTAATTTGGAAATATTAATACATGTGTGTTTAATAAACAAAAGGAAAGTTCCTATTTATGCCTCTCTTTTAAACTAGCTCGTTGATTAACAAGATGATCAAGGTTTCCTGATCATGGACATTGGATGTTGTTAATAACGAGGTCAGATCATTAGTGGAATGATGTGATGAACATTCATCCGAAGTATAGCATTACGATCAAAGTCATTGTGTTTATATTGCTATAACATCTAACAAAGTAATCCTAGTCCTTAGACCATGAGATCATGTTAATCACTAATACTGTAAGAGTATCTTGATAACATCAAACGTCACACCGTGAAAGGGTGATTATAAAGGTGGGTTTAGTCCTACGAAAGTGTTATGTAGAGGCTCATGGATCAAGAGTGGGATTTGTCCATCCCGATGATGGATAGATATTCTCTGGGCCCTCTCGTTGATATCACATTGGTTAGCTTGCAAGCAAGTGATGAGATCACTAGAATGTTATATCACGGGAACAAGAAAAGAGTACATGTCGGTAACAAGATCAAACTAGTTATGGAGATACCGATGATCGAATCTCGGACATGTAATATATCGCAAGACAAAGGGATTTTGTTACTAGCGTTAAAGGTTCTCACGATCACAGAAGTCATGGTAGAATGTGTAGAAGTTAGTATGGATCTCCAGGTCCCGCTTTATTGATCTGAGAGGGGTCTCGATCATGTCTGCATTATTCACGAACCGTAGGGTGTCACACTTAAGGGACACCAACACCATTTGGAGCAAATATGTTTCAGACGAATGAATTGCAAAGCGCTAGAATTATTTCAATAGACACCAAAACTGTTTCGGGTGAAATTGCTGAAATTGGTTCTGCATGTAATATTGAAATGTTGCAAGGGGTTTTATGTGAATGTTTGTTAATTAAAGTAATTAGCAAAATTCTGAATAAATTTAATAAAAGAGTTTTACTAAATGAGAGAGCATTAAATTTGGAGAAATTTAATGCATTTAAAGTGGAGACTTTAAAAGTGAATGTGAAGGGGCATTTTAATGTGGAGGGAGTTACCACCACATGAATGGAGAGGTGAGGGGTCACCTCCAGGGGATGCCGGCCATGGAGGGGGTACCCCTCCTCCTATAAAAGGCCACCCCTCTCACCCTTCTTCCTCACACCTCCTCATGAAGGATATCTCTCCCCCTCTAGAATTATTCCCCCATGGTCTCGGATTAGCGAGATACATGTTCCTGATGGCATTTCATCTGGAAGGATTTGCTGCTTCTGTTGCATCACTGGAGCGAGGAGGCGGAGATTGTTCGGTGGCCTGAATGTGTGTGCGAGTGCGGATGCGCTCCTGGTTTGTGGTGCTAGGACTTCCACACGATCTTGAGATCAGCAAGCGAACGACTACATCATCCACGAGTTCCTACTCGTTGACAAAACTCTGTTGTCTTCGAGGGTAAGTTCTCCATGGATTTATATCCACCCGTTGCTTGCATCTAGTAGATAGATCTTGGCATATAGTTCCCATCGTAGCAAAAAAATTGTTTTCTATGCTGCGAACCCTTCAATGGTATCAAAGACTGATCTATGTGTAGGTGCTTTGCACGGGTAGAACACATAAGAGTATGTGGGCGGTGATGATCATGTTATTGCTTCTTATATGTACTTTGGATATTGGTGGCATAGTGGGATGAAGCGGCCCGGACCAACCTTACATGTCATCGCACATGAGACCGGTTCCACGACTGACATGCAACTAGTTTTGCATAAGTGGCTGGCGGGTGTCTGTCTCTCCTACTATAGTCAATGTCTAATTTACAACGAGTTGCTAATAATTTGGTTATCATCGTTGCGGTTCCATGTTTGTAGGTAAGAACGGTTCTATCTTCAAAAGCCCTAAGCCACGTAAAACTTGCAATTGATAAATTAGAGGCGTCTAGTTTAGATCGTTGCTGGGCTTGTGTCATGATATGGTAATGTTGTAAGTTGATGAATAGTTGATACTCTTACAACACACCTAATGTGTAAGTTCCATAGACCTTGGCCTTACACATAAAGGAATGATAAAGATCATACCATGATGCATATGATAGTGATCAAATGCAAGAACCATATCATTTCACTTTACACATATGATAGTGATCAAATGCAAGAACGTGTGTGCGAGTGCGGATGCGCTGCTGGTTTGCGGCGCTAGGACTTCCACACGATCTTGAGATCGGCAAGTGAACGACTACATCATCCACGAGTTCCTACTCGTTAACAAAACTTTGTTGTCTTCGAGGGTAAGTTCTCCATGGATGTATATCCACCCGTTGCTTGTATCTAGTAGATAGATCTTGGCATATAGTTCCCATCGTAGGAAATTTTTGTTTTCTATGCTGCGAACCCTTCAAATCTCTCCCCGCAAGAACTCCGCCTTTCCCTGGGTTACCAGCCTTGAATCTTGCAATGGCTAGGCTCGGACCTTCTTCTATGTTAGGAACAACTCAGATGAAGATCTGATCCGGCTGCTACCCTTCAAGATGGGTGTCTGATGACCCATAAGTATAGGGGGTGTATCACAGTATTTTTGATAAGTAAGAGTGTCGAACCCAACGAGGAGCAGAAGGTGCTGGCTAGTGGTATGGATCAGGAATTCTCTGCAAATACTTAGCAAACGGATTTTTAGGGGTTTTCGATAAGGCAAGTAAACAAAGTACGAGTAAATAAAAGACAGTAGGAATAAATGCAGCAAGTGGCCCAATCCTTTATGCAGCAAAGGACAAGCCGGTTGTATTACTTAAGATGACCAAACGTTCTCGAGGACACATGGGAAGACTGTCAAGTGCTTTCGCTTCATATAGTTGATTAATCTTCTTTAGCTTGCTAAGTGTTGTGTGGGTGAACCTATGCTAATATACCGCCCCATCCAAGACTAATACATACTTGTGATTATACCCCTTGCAAACATCCATAAGTACAAGAAAGTAATTAAGGTAGAAACCTAACCACAGCTTTAAACTCTAAGACCCTTACGTCCCTTGTGCAATGGTTTCCTAACGGGGGTTCAGGTTTCTGTCACTCCGGCAACCCCTATGATTAGTAGCCAAATACACAATGCACTGCCCTAGGCCCATATAGGTGAAGTGTCATGTAGTTGACGTTCACATGACACCACTAGAAGAAGTACACCACAGCTTAAATAACAATCTATTGAATCTTTCTCAACGCAACTCCACTACTAACAACAAGACTTCTCCCATGTCCTCAAGAACAAAACGAACTACTCACAAGACATCATATGGATCATGATCAGAGATGGAATAATGATGTATAACAATCTGAACATAAACAATAATTCAATGGTTCACTCAATAGCATCAACTACAAAGAGTAATCAACACTAGGAAAGTTTCCCCTATGAACTATAGCAAGATTCAACCAATTGTTACAGAAATATGGAGATGGTGGTGAGGGTGCTGATGGTGATGATGGTGGTGATGATGATGATGATCCTGATGAAGTCCAGCTTGATGGTGGTGTTGATGGAGACGATCTCCCCTCTCCGGGAAGGAATTCCCCCGGCAGAAATCTGTCTGTCGGAGAGATCTTTCTCTGTCGGTGTTTTCCGCCCTACAGAGGCGGCGGAATCTTTCTGTGGTCGCTCCCCGAGTCTTAGGGTTTCATGGGGATGATATACGCCGGAGGGGAGAGGCTAGAGTGGGCCAGGGTGGCCACACCACTCCTAAGCGCGGCCTAGGCCTGCCCGCGCCATGGGGTGGTGTGGGCCCCTGTGGCCCACCTCCACTCCATCTTCTGGCATCCTGAGTCTTCTGGAAAAATAGGATTTTCCGTATATTTTCCCAGATGTTCTGATCTTCGCGAATTTTGCCTCCAAACAGCACCTTTTCCATCAAAATCTTGACTGCAGCGGTCCATGCTCCAAAAGTCATCAACCATGCAAAAATAGATGAAATAACATAAGGATCGCCTCTCAATACGAAATATATCGATGAATAATAGTGAATTAAGACATAGAATAGTGATGCAAAATGGACGTATCAGTGTCCCGGACACCTCCTTGTGGGATAAAAACCTGAAGCGGCCTACTACACTGGCGACCCAGGTATATCGCCGGATCAAGGAACTTGTCAGGCAACAGTTGCACAGCGAGGATGTTATGATCACTTTCATATGCAACCAGGTCTCCCCTCTACAGAAATGCTCCCACAAGATCTGCCATTTGAGTAGCCCCCTTGACCCCAACCGGACCTCCTCTTTCGAGCTTAGCAACTCCGAGGTGTTCCGGTGGGTTAAGGCAATTTTCAAGATAGAGTAGGAGTTCTTCGAGGCGTGCAAGTGGGGGCTTGCACCCTTCACCCGGGCCAACTTGTCACCTCAGGTATGTTCTTCTCCTAGTATTCTTTCCAACTCTTGCAGTATGCCGGATTGCATCCTAACTTTACCATTTAGTACTTTTTGCTCTCAGTTGTTTTTTTAGAAGACAATTGAGGACGGCAAGGATCCGGCCCTCAAATGGGTGGCGGACCGCGTAGAGCCAGACGCGGAGGATCCTGACTCGGAGAGGTTTTTTCCCACCCGGGACAGCACCAAGCGGACCTCTGGTAAGGCCTCTTCTTTGAGGGATTGGCCGGATGACGATGACTCCGATGTTGAGGTTATGGATGTACTTGATCCGGTGCCTACCTCTTATGCGTTTCTGGTTATCTCTGAATCTTCAGCTAACCCGGACGGTCAGGTCCACGAGGTCCCTCCTCTTGCCATGGATGATCCGGCTCCTGCCCCTTCCCAGAAGCGCCCGGCAACCTCGGCCGCAGCTTCGGAGACACCCCTGCCCAGGAAGGGGCAGACGAAATCCGGGGTCAAGGGTCCATCCAAGCATGTGGCCAATATAACCGTCCGGAGAACACCCAAGCCTCGGAAGCCCCCAACCTAGAATGAGTAAGTTACCTTTCTTTCTCCGCTCATTTTCGGGTCTTGCCCTTTGTTTTTGCCTTTTATTCGCTTTTCTTTCTCCCTTTTGACTTGTTGTTCTATGATTCTGCAGCGCTCCCAGGGTGATTTCCTAGAGTGGCCCCAGCATCTCCTCTCCAATCTAGAGCGGCCCATCCCCCCCCCCCCCCCCCGAGATGACGATGTTCGTCCGTTGAGCCCTAGCAAGAGGGTTCTATGGCACTGCCGGATCTGAGCCCACCTCGCCATGAGGAGGACAACATTGATGCGGGGGGAGTGGAGCTGCCGAGGATATGGCGATGCCGGATCTCCCCAGTTCTTCATATCTACCGCAACCCTCAGCCTCTGAGGTGCCAGCTTCATCGGCATCGCCCCAGACAACTTCTTCTTCTGCTCCTGTTTCTCTAGTAGCATCAGCAGCACTAGCACCAGCAACACCAGCACCAGCAGCACTAGTAGTCCTAGTACCAGCCCCAGTAGCACCAGTACCAGCACTAGCAGCACCAGAAGCAACACTAGCAGCACCAGCATCAGCAACAACAACACCAGCAGCAACACCAGCAACAGCCACAACGAAGCCAGCCACCAAGAAAAAACCTCAAACTGTCGCCTCCAGATCAACTTTGTCTATTAAAGACATATTTCAGCCGGCCTATCAAGCTCACTCCAGAGCGGAAGCCTTGGCTCTTCTGCAGCGGCCAAAATCTTCTAGCAAAAGCAAGAAGGTTGCTGAGGCAGCCAAATATTCATCCTTCGGCCCTTCTGCTGCCAGATCAGAGAGCAGCAAACAACTGACCTTGCATACTAGTCCAGCTGTTGCTCAGTCCGCGAGGCGGGAATCCCATGTTAAGGGCTTGGTGATGACCCAGTCGCTTAGCGGGGAGAGTTCTAGCCCGACGACCATTGAATATGTGAATAACTGGAATGACGTCGAGTTTATCAACCCCCAGGACGATCTTCTGGAGAAATTTGGTCCGGCTGAGTTCAGCGCCTAGATGAACACTGCCACCAAGGCCATTTCCTTTGCTGGCCGTATGATGGAGGTAAACCCTTTTCCTCTGTGCCTTTTTATATGCAAACACTTAGAGATATACCCACTAGTCCCCGAGCCTCAGGGGGGAGTAATTCATTACTCGGTCGGATGCTCTTAGAGAATTAGCGCAAGTCCTTAGTATATCTAAATGTCCATCCGCCTAGAGCCGGGTTAAGTTCCACTTGGCATGGATCTTGTATACTTCAAATTCTCACACACCTAGAGCCAGGTTAAGTTCCACTTGGCCCGGATCTTGTAGACTTCAAATATCCACACACCTAGAGCCAGGTTAAGTTCCACTTGGCTCAGATCTTGTAGACCTTGAATATCCACACACCTAGAGCCGGGTTAAGTTCCACTTGGCCCGGATCTTGTAGACTTCGGATATCCACACACCTAGAGGCGGGTTAAGTTCCACTTGGCCCGGATCTTGTAAACTTCAAATATCCACACACCTAGAGCCGGGTTAAGTTCCACTTGGCCCGGATTTTGTAGACTTCGAATATCCTTCTTCCTATTTTTGAACTAACATTGGCTTGTTTCAGATCACCACTAACCGCCGAACTGCTGAGTTCTAGCGTCTGTTGGACTCCCACAAGGATCTTTGCACCAGAAACGGCAAGCTGCTGGTTGATCACCAAAAGAAGGGTAAATTTCTTTTACTTAAGATCTTTTCCTTTTCGTTCCCTCGAGTTACTTGCTATCCATACTAACTTATCGTCCGGACTATGCAGCCGAGGCCGAGGCTGAGAACGTCATCATGCGCAAGGATCTAGCTGAGATCCAAGGTAACTTATCTTGCTCGCTTAACCTCTGTATACTTTTTCCTTGACTCGGCAGATATTTATACCTCGGCTCTGCCAGGTCAACCCATTATTGCAGTTACACTTCAAGATAGCATGCCCATTCCTGACATGATGCTTCACTTTCTCAAACAAGCAGGAAAGCATCAGGCCAAATTGAAGAAAAAAGGTGATGAAATTGCCGAGCTCTGCCTCAAGGACAATGAGATTACTCGGCTGAACGCTGAAATCTAGAAGCTCAAGGATCTGCATAAATCCGAGCTAGACAAGGCCGATCAGGAGTTCTCCGAGGAGAAAGAGCGGTTAAAACCTCATCTTGAAAAAGACAAGGATTTGCTGCAGGAAGCCGACATAAAACTCAAGTCGGCGACCTCTGAGTACGAGAAGCTCCAGGCGAGGAATGCAGATGAGCATAACGAGCTGACTCGGATTCTCAGCCAGATCGCTCGTGAGTTCTTTTCCTTCTTCTGACATTTGTTTCTCCGGGTCATGTGCTTTTACTCATTGATACTTTCTATTTAGCTCACAGGCAAGTTCCTAGAGAGTGAACCTCTTTCTTCTTCTGTTGTGGCCACGTCTCGCCTGTAGCAGGGTATTCCAACTGGCCCTGGCGCGGGTCAATTCCTTATGACACGGAGGATTTGCTGGTGAGCCTCATTGCCCACGTTGAAGTTATGAAAAACTATGGCGCAGACATTATGCCGGCAGCAGTTGATGACCCACAAGTATAGGGGGTGTATCCAAGTATTTTCGAGGGAAGTGGAACCCAATTTATTGATTCGACACAAGGGGAGCCAAAGAATATTTATAAGACTTAACAACTGAGTTGTCAATTCAGCTGCACCTAGAAACAATCTTGCTCACAGCAGTTTATCAGTAGTAACAGTTTTGTAGTAGAAATAGTAAAGTAACAGCAGTAGTAAAGTAAAGACAGTAGTAACAATAGCAGTAAATAGTAGGATTCGAGTGTGGTAGGCATAGGGATGGATGGACGGGTGTTGCATGGACAAGACAATTCACATAGCAATCTGAACATAGGGCAATTGCAGATAAATAAGATAAAGCATCGAGGTACTAGATAATCCTAGGCATGTGTTCCATATATAGTCATACGCGCTCGCAATGAGAACTTGCACAACATCTTTTGTCCTGCCAGCCCGTTTGCAGCGGAGCCTCAAGGGAACTACTGGCAATTAAGGTGCTCCTTTAATAGAGCATCAGAGCAAAGCATTAACACTCCGTGAACACATGTGATCCTCACATCAAAGCCATTCCCTTCCGGTTATCCCGATTTCTGTCACTTCGGGGCCATTGGTTCCGGACAACAACGTGTGTATACAACTTGTAGGTAAGACCAAAAACAATACTATCATAATGAATCAATAACATGTTCAAATCTGAAATCATGGCACTCGGTCCCTAGTGATAAGCATTAAGCATAACAAGTCGCAACAAAGTCATAAAGCACTAATAGAAGATACTAGGCACCATGCCCTAACAATTTGATGCCATTACATGAACGATCTCATCCAATCCCTACCATCCCCATAGCCTACAGCAGGGGATTACTCACTCATAAATGGGTAAGCATGGATGGTCGATGGAGAATTGATGGTGATGATGATGGCGATGATCTCCTCCAATTTCCCGTCCCGACAGGGTGCCAGAACGGAGTTTCTGGTGCTGAATCGTGGAATCTGGTGGTGGTGGTGGAGCAGAACTCCTTCTGGAAAAACGTCGAACCCCCCTGAGTTTTTAGGTCAGAAGGCATCTTATAGGCGAAGAGGAAGACCGAGGGGGTGTCTGGGCGGCCAGACCACCCCTTGCGCGTCCTGGGCTAGCCCGCGCGGCCAGGTGGTGTGGCCTGGGCCCAGCCCCCCTCCGTCTCGTATTCTGGCTCCGGGAGTCTTCTGATGAAATAGGATTTTTGGCATATTTTCCGGGATTTTTCCTGATAGTTGATTTTCTGCACAAAAACTAGACACCAAGGCAATTCTGCTGAAAACATCGTCAGTCCGTGTTAGTTGCATCCAAATCACACAAGTTTAGAGGAGAACAATAGCAAAAGTGTTCGGGAAAGTAGATACGTTTTGGACGTATCAGCAGTTCGGATGTTCAACGCTCTCTGTCCCACTAAGCCTACTCCCAAAGGAAGCATTGCTTTTATAGAAAAACTGATGGAGTGTGAGACCCAGCTGAACTTATGGCGGGAATCTGCTGCGTGAGTCGGAGCTGATACGGCGCTGAACTTTGTTCTTTCATGGTATGAAGGGCTGGACCTGGAGTTGCTTGATCGTCTGCGCAACGGATCTAAATGGTACAATGATCCAGAGTGCATTTCCCAATGCAAAACCTATGCCAATAAGCTTATTCAGTATGCCTTCTGCCAGAGCTGGAATGAGGGTCCAAGCTTCCTCGACGCAGTTGATGACGCCTATGTTTCGGATGGTGCTGAGGGCGAAGAAGATGAAGAGGAAGCCTCCAAACTTGGCGATGACACAGAAGACCCGGAGGATGAGGAGGGTAACCCCGAATATGAGGTAGGGACTAGTGCCCCGCCTACTGACGCCGAAGTACCTCCTCCCTCAACCGATGATCCGTCTCCAACTGCTGCTCCATGAGCCATAAACACTTAATAACATTCATCAGATCCTTGGTATGCCGGGTGCAGTTGTATCTATGCACAATGGTTCATTTTGCTACAATTAGTTATGTTTTGCTACTAAGTTTTTAATGCCGGATTAACTTCGGCGAAGTCCCCGAGTTTCCTTTTCTTGTTCCTCCAATTTTATGACTCGACTAGCGTCTACCTTGATTTGGTTTTTGACTTACGAGTATGAGGTTCAAAAAATTGACTAAACAATACTTAAAACTTTGAGATTAGCTCAAAGTAATCCGACGCAATATAGATAAAATAAATACAAGGTTAGTCCAAATAACAAATGTCGTCTCGATTACTTTTCTTTCCTTAGTCGTTTTTCATGTGCTTTGCGATTCCAAACTTGTTCTCTTGTTTGCCATGAAGCCAAATCTTGTTGGACAACAGCAAAGTTGAAGAGTTAGGTTTTGGTGCTCACACATTACTAATCCGGTTAACGTCCGGGTAATTTAAGACAACCGACATATCAAAAGTAAATACGAAAGAGATAATTATTAAGGCAGTCCCCAAGTTTCTGCTAGGGGTGCCGGAGTTTCATTGATATGCTCATTGCCGACATACATACCGACATATGAGTGACTCGGATACATTCACCTCTTTGCTAGGTGTAAAATGGACGAAGTAGAGCTACATTCCATGGAGCTTAGATTCCTCTCTGGACCTGTCCACCTTGTTCTTCTCCTGTGGTTGTGCATCGATAAGATAGTAGGAATCATTGTGCAAAGCTTTGCTCACAATGAAAGGTCCTTCCCATGGAGGGGATAACTTATTCATGCTAGCAGTGCGCTGCACCAGCCAAAGTACGAGATCACCTTCCAGGAAGACTCAGGGGTTTACTTTCTGGCTATGGTAGCGCCGGAGATTTTGCTGATATATGGCGGATCTGTACAAGGCCAGTTCTCTCGCTTCTTCTAGTAGATCAACATCATTTTGCCAGGCTTCACGCACTTTGGCCTCTGTGTATTTGGTGACCCTTGGTGAATCATGCTCTAGGTCGGCTGGTAGTATAGCTTCTGCCCCATATACCAAAAAACTGGCGTATAGCCTGTTGATCGATTCAGAGTTGTTCTTAAACTCCATAGTACCACTGGTAGTTCTTCTATCCAGCACCCCGCTGATCTTTGCAGCGGCTCAATGAGCCAGGGTTTTATCTCAGACAATACCAGTCCGTTGGATCTTTCCACTTGTCCGTTTGATGCGGGGTGGGCTACAGAGGCAACATCTAGCCGGATCTTCTTCTCTCGCCAGAACCTCACAAATGCTCCTTTGGAAAAATTTGTGCCATTATCAGTTATGATACTATGGGGATAGCCATATCTCAAGATTATGTCTTTGCGGAATGTAACTGTTGTTGCCTCATCAAATTTCCTAATTGTCTTAACTTCAATCCATTTGGTAAACTTGTCCACCATGACCAATATGTGGGTCATACCTCCCCTTGCTGGCTTAAATGGTTCGACCATATTTAGGCACCACACAGCAAATGGCCAGGTAATGGGGATGGTCTTGAGTTCCAACATTGGCATGTAGGTTTTTGTGGCGTATCTTTGACAGCCATTGCATTTTCTCACCAGATCCTCTGCTTGTTCCAGGACACTTGGCCAATAAAATCCGTGCCGAAAAGCTTTTGCCACCAATGCTCTCGAAGATGCGTGATAGCCACATTCTCCTTGATGAATATCTCGGAGTATATCAAGCCCTTCTTCCGGGTCTACGCATCACTGTAGCATAGTGGTGACACTCCTTTTGTATAACTCGTCATTGATGATAGTGTATGCCTTTGCTCTTCTCTGGATTTGCCTTGAGAGTATCTCATCATCCGGCAAAGTTCCCTCCTTTAGGAATTCAAATATCGGCTTTGCCCATGTAGGTATAGCTCAGATGGGAAAAGCTCCTCATCAACTTCCATTGCATCCACCGACATAACTCCAGACAGACCAAGCTGAACAGTCCATGGGTGTTGCGCAATAGTCCCCGAGTCTACTGAAGCAGTCCCCAGGTTTGCTAAAGTGCTTCCCCAGTCTGAGGGCCGGGATATAGATTTATTCCGATTCTGGTGATAGTGTAATGGATGGTTTTCTCAAGTGTTCCAATGCAATGCCTGGCGGAATTGGCTGCCGGGATAACCCCAACTTGGATAATACATCAGTTGTCTCATTTTCAATCTGAGGTACGTGATGGAATTCACACCCTTCAAAGAAACCACTTATCTTCTGGACATAAAATCTGTAAAGTGCCATGTTTGCGTCCAGAGCATCCCAGTTGCCAGACACTTGCTGTACCACCAAATCTGAATCACCAAAACACAGTATCCGACGTATGCCTACCTCCTTTGTTACTTTAAGTCCATGCACAAGTGCTTCGTATTCAGCCACATTGTTGGATGCGCTAAAATGGATCTGGAGGACGTATTTCAACTGGTCCTTCTTGGGTGAGGTAAGCACTACCCCGGCCCCAGTCCTTCCTTCAGCTTTGACCCATCAAAGTGTGTTCGCCAATAATTTGAGTCTGGCAGAGGTGGTTCATACTGCATCTTGTCCCAATCCACGAAGAAATTTGCCATAGCTTGTGATTTGATCACATATCTTCTATCAAACCACGGTGCATACGGGGCTAACTCAATTGCCCATATTGCAATTTAGTCGCTAGCATCTTTGTTGCCCATAATTTCACATATGGGTGCTTCACACACCACTTTGATGGGGTGTTCCTCGAAGTAATGTTTGAGTTTCTTAGCCGCCATATACACACCATATGCCATCTTATGATAATGAGGGTAATTCTGTTTTGAAGCCGACAATACTTCTCTCAAGTAATACACCGGCCTTTGCATTGACTTTCCTTCCTCATCGCATTCCACCACTATTACTGCACTTACGACTCGGTTGGTCGCGGCTATATAGAGCAACATCGGCTCCTTGGGTAGTGGCACAACTAGTATTGGTGCAGAGGACATCATCCTTTTTAACTCCCTGAACGCGCTATCAGCTTGTGGTGTCCACGTAAATTTATCTGCCTTTTTCATTAACTGGTAGAGGGGCAATGCCTTCTCTCTCAGCCGACTTACAAACCGGCTTAACGATGCCAGGCAACTAGTGAACTTCTGCACATCGTTAATACATTTCGACAGCTCCATTTTCTCTATGGCTCGGATTTTTGTGGGATTGGTTTCAATACCTCGGCTGGATACAAGGAAACCGAGTAACTTCCCTGCCAGCACACCAAAGGTACATTTTTCCGAGTTAGCTTCATCCAGAACCTCCTTAGGTTCGTGAATGTTTGCCGGATATCCTCAAGGAGCGTTTTGCTTTCCTTGGTTTTTATCACCACATCATCCACATAAACTTGCACATTCGGGCCTATTTGGTCATGTAAACATTTTTGCATACATTGTTGATACGTTGCTCCTGCATTATGTAATCCGAACGGCATAGTGAGATAGCAATAAGCCCCATACGGGGTGATAAACACAGTCTTTATTTGATCATCCGGATTCAGGGGTATCTGGTGGAAACCAGAATATGCATCTATGAATGACAACAAGTCACACCCAGCTGTTGAATCTATGACCTGATCTATCCTTGGCAGCGGGAATGGATCTTTTGGACACGCCTTATTCAAGTTCGTGTAATCGATACACATGCGCCATACCACTGCCACGTTTGGATCATCCTTCTTTTTCTCCACGAGCACCGGATTAGAGAGCCAATCCAGGTAAAGTACTTCCATGATAAATCCGGCTATGAGAATCCAAGCTATCTCATCTCCAATGGCTTTTCTCCTGTCTTCGGCAAAGCGGCGGAGAGGTTGATTCACCGGCTTTGCCCCGGGCCTTACATTCAAAGAGTGCTCAGCCAACTCCCTCGGTACACCTTGCAGGTCATGTGTAGACCAAGCAAAGATGTCCCGATTCTCACGGAGGAAGTTGACGAGCTCGCTTTCCTATTTATCACTTAACCCAGCACTAATAGTTACGGTGCGCTCCAGAAACTGATCATCCACAGGCACTTTTTTGTGTCCTTTGTCGCTTGAGATGAAACACTCCCATGCGGGTTACTTAGAGCTGGCATATGCTGGTACGCGGACTAAGCTAGTGCAGCCACTTCCAAGATTTCCCTCTTCTCCTGAGCGATCACGAGTGACTTAGCCAGGTTAGATCTGGCGGAAGCACATTCAATAGAATGCCTGAAGTCCCCGGCTATGGTAATCACCCCTCGGTCCGGTTAATTTCATCTTCAAGTAACCGACGTGAGTACTTGCCATAAATTTTCTCAGAGCAGGCCTGCCGAGTAACTCGTGGTATGTGCTCTCCAAGTTCACAACCTCAAACTCCAAGTTCTCAGTCTGGCAATTATCCCTTGTCCCGAATAACACATCAACCCGGACTTTACCAATTGGCTCACAGGAGATACCTGGCACAATGCCGTGGAAGGTGGTCCTTGTTGCCTGGAGCATATTCTCTGTTATCCCTAACTTGTGCATGGTATCCTTGTACATGATATTAATGCTACTGTTGTGGTTGTCTATCAGCACCTTGGAGAACCTTACATTGATATTCGGCCCAATGAACGTCGGATCTAGTACCAGTGTGTAGGTCCCTGGACTTGGCATGAGCTTTGGGTGATCCTTGATGCTCCAAGTAATCTCCTGATCCGACCAAGGCATATACCTCACCATAGCAAGCATTACTGCGTTTACCTCCATATGTCAGCACTACAAACTCTTTATGTCAGTTTCTTCTATGGTACACACAGTAACTTTGATGATGCTCTATGTACTCATTTCTACCCTCATTGCCGTGATAGCCTTGTTCTTCTTGTTACTGGTTATTCACTTGATGCACAGCATCCCTCCTTTCCTGATTCTCATACCTCGGTGGAGGTGGAGGCAACATCAGCTGCTGTCCGATTCCCCCAGTGAGCAGTTGTTGCTGAGGTGCTTCATTCCGAGGTCCATCATGCCGAGGTGCCTGAGCATTCCCCAAACTACCTTGCTCTAACTTCCTCATCCATTCGCATTGCTGGGTCGTATGGTTTGTCGGACTATTTGGACTTGGCGTATGGAACTTGCAAGGTTGATCCAGCATAGACTCGAATGTGTATCTCGGATGGTCCTTTCTTTCCTGCCACTGTTTCGTCTATTCCAGGGTCCAAGGACTCTTACCCTCACTCTTTTGTTGCCACTGTTGCCCTCCAGTTTTTTGACACTGGCTTGCGCTGGCGTTGGGCTGATCCTGGTCCACAACGGCCACTTGTTGCAAACTGTACCGGTAATCCGGATGATCATCCCTTCTTTTACCTCGGAAATCATTCCTCCTGGATGATCTATAACCATCACTATTGTAGTATTCCTCGTTCGACTCGCTTGACATTAACCGGGGTTGCGTTGGGTCTCCCAAGGCATACGAATCTGCGATCTGGATCGTCTTAGCTAGGGTGGTTGGCATATCTCGCTGCAACCTTTTCCATAGCATACTCCCATATCTACAGCCTTGGGTGAACTGTGCTATTGCTTGTGACTCAATTACCCCTTCACACGAATTGCGTACGTTGCACCACCGAGTTAGAAAATCTCGGTTCAGCTCATTTGGTCTTTGCCTGCATAACGCCAAAGTCTGTTGCCTATTTGGCCTCTTATAGGTGCTTGAGAAGTTGCTAACGAACAACTCCTCAAAATGCAGCCAACAATTGATACTCCCTGGTAGCAAGTTGTTCAGCCAAACCCTTGTTGGTCCTTCCAGCATCTGGGGCACATATCTCACTGCCCATCTCAAATTACATGTTGCAATTTTAACCGCAGTTCCATAATCGATGAGCCAATCATCCGGCTTTGTGCTGCCATCGTATGTCTTTGTTCCTCTGGCCAACTAAAAATTCGGCACAGGTGGTTCCCTCATGATCCGTGGTCCAAAATATGCCGGACCCGTAGGACCCTGTACCTCGATCATCTCCGACCTATAAATTCGGTCTAGCTTCAGCCTTGCGTCATCCGGCTGCAGGTTCCTGTTTCCCAATATTGATCCAATCACATGGTGCTCTGGTCTTGGGAATCTAGCGTCTACCATTGCCGAGTAACCATCATTGTATATGTCCTAATCCGGACGAGCGTTTTGCAGTTTCATTGCTTGGCCTGCACTTCTCTCCTGCCGAGGTGCGTACTATTGCTGATGTTGTCGAGGTGCATTTTGCCTTGTATCTGCCGGATTACGCTGTCCGGCATTGCCGTTAACAACATTCCTCTGACCGGCATTGCCTTGGCCACGGTTACCCCGGCCAGCCTCACCTCGGCTAGCACTATGGTGATCCTCATCAACTTGTACTGCTTTTCCTTTCCCTGCCCTTACCAGGTCATACGGGACCATCTGTTTATCTCGTCTCCCTGAGGTTACTACTTCCTCTCTCCTAGGACCATGACCCGGGGACGACGCTGCTCCTGCAGATTTTACCGGGTTATTTCTTGCTGAATGAACTACGTGAGATGCTCTGGGTTGTGCTGGGTTTGCCTTGTTTATTTCCTCATTCTGTTGACATGCTACCCTCAACAGGTGGTTAAGTCTTTCCTATTGCCTCTCTCTGGCTTCTCCGATTAAGCCTTCTAACTCGGAGGCAACTACATTGGCAGCCCCGAGGGTCTTAGCTGGAGTACTGTATCTCTCCAGTCTAGCAGTTACTATCGTATCAGTCAGACCCGGCCTAGGCACATACTCCCTGTCGATCTCAGTAATCAGGTTTCTACCTCGGATTTTTATTCCATCTATGCGGTTTACCTTTGCATACTCCCGCAGAGTGATGTTTAGTGATTGTTGCAACTCGCTACTTTTTTCGCACCAGCTAGCATCTCCTGCCTAGTTTCCTCTAACTCGGCATGTGCCTGAGCCGGATCTACTACTGGCGCTATGGGTGTTGCTAAGCTATCTATTGCCTGATGCGGTACATTCTCTGGCCTTTCTAGTGGAGGAAATATGGACCCTGCCTGCTTTGGCGTTGCCTCCGGCTCTGGCATCGGGTCCTTGCTTGCTCCTGCGTCTGGCGCTGTCATCATGACCTCAACGCAGCTTGCGAGGCGACTGATACGCATGCCGCGAGCCGCGCTGAGAGGTAGTTCGCCTCCCTCGACAACGTGCCGCGGGTGTATGCAGGACTCGTCAATGCCGACGTAGACCTTGTGCGCACCAAGCTTGATGAAGAGGCCGTTGCGTGGAGGAGGGTTCCTGCCGAAGCTTCCCGCATTGTCGCTGACGTAGTCTAGCACTCAAAAGCGCTGAACGAGCCTGGAGACGACGTGCTTGCCGGTGCCGAAGATGTTTCCCATCCGTATTTTTACCCCTGCTAGCGCCACTAGCCCCACGGTGGGTGCCAACTATCATGGTGGTGTCACGGAAGATGCCATAGATAGGCTAAAGATGGAGCCAATGAGCACTAGAGGAATCCAGGGAGGGATAGTGTGGTCATTCCTGATGACCCACAAGTATAGGGGGTGTATCGTAGTATTTTCGATAAGTAAGAGTGTCGAACCCAACAAGGAGCAGAAGGTGCTGGCTAGTGGTATGGATCAGGAATTCTCTGCAAATACTTAGCAAACGGATTTTTAGGGGTTTTTGATAAAGCAAGTAAATAAAGTACGAGTAAATAAAAGACAGTGGGAATAAATGTAGCAAGTGGCCCAATCCTTTATGCAGCAAAGGACAAGCCGGTTGTATTGCTTAAGATGACCAAACGTTCTCGAGGACACATGGGAAAACTGTCAAGTGCTTTCGCTTCATATAGTTGATTAATCTTATTTAGCTTGCTAAGTGTTGTGTGGGTGAACCTGTGCTAATGTACCGACCTTCCTAGGACTAATACATACTTGTGATTATACCCCTTGCAAACAACCGTAAGTACAAGAAAGTAATTAAGGTAGAAATCTAACCACAGCTTTAAACTCTAAGACCCTTACGTCCCTTGTGCAATGGTTTCCTAACGGGGGTTCAGGTTTCTGTCACTCCGGCGACCCCTACGATTAGTAGCCAAATACACAATGCATTCCCCTAGGACCATATAGGTGAAGTGTCATGTAGTCGACGTTCACATGACACCACTAGAAGAAGTACACCACAACTTAAATATCAAACCATTGAATCTTTCTCAACACAACTCCACTACTAACAACATGACTTCTCCCATGTCCTCAAGAACAAAACGAACTACTCACAAGACATCATATGGATCATGATCAGAGATGTAATAATGATGTATAACAATCTGAACATAAACAATAATTCAATGGTTCACTCAATAGCATCAACTACAAAGAGTAATCAACACCGGGAAAGTTTCCCCTATGAACTATGCAAGATTCAACCCAATTGTTACAGCAATATGGAGATGGTGATGAGGGTGCTAATGATGATGGTGGTGGTGATGATGATGATGATCTCGATGAAGTCCAGCTTGATGGTAGTGTTGATGGCGACGATCTCTCCTCTCCGAGAAGGAATTCCCCCGGCAGAAATCTGTCTGCCAGAGAGATCTTTCTCTCTTGGTGTTTTCCGCCCCGCAGAGGCGGCGGAATATTTCTGTGGTCGCTCCCCGAGTCTTAGGGTTTCGGGAGGATAATATACGCCAGAGGGGAGTGCCAGGGGTGGACCAGGGAGGCCACACCACCTAGTGGCGTGGCCTAGGCTGGCCCGTGCCAGGGGGTGGTGTGGGCCCCCTGTGTCCCATCTCCAGCCCCCCTTCTGGCTTCCTACATCTTCTGGAAAAATAGGATTTTCCGTATATTTTCCCGGATTTTCCGATCTTCGCGAATTTTGCCTCCAAACAGCACCTTTTCCATCAGAATCCTGACTGCAGCGGTCCATGCTCCAAAAGTCATCAACCATGCAAAAACAGATGAAATAACATAAGTATCACCTCTCAATACGAAATATATCAATGAATAACAGTGAATTATGACATAGAATAGTGATGCAAAATGGACGTATCAACTCCCCCCAAGCTTAGACTTCACTTGTCCCCAAGCAAAACTGAGCTCAATAAACATTGCCTCAGGTTTATGGAGTGAAGAGTCGATAAAAGAATACGGAGAAGAAGCATCACATTCATCAATACATAGATCATATTAGAAGACAACTCACTATTATATAACTCAACTTGCAATAAGTAAAGGAAACACAATAAAGATACATAAAGTGAATCATAATTGGTAATGGCAAACTTAGCTCTTGGTCGAAGAATAGTTGATAATTTGCTAGAGTTCACAAATAACTGGTTTTCAATGATAGCTTTCAAAGTAGTAAACATCAAGATAAGAGCAATGTGCAAAACAAGGAACAAAAGCAACATGATTGAATAAATCATCATATGAATGAATGAAACACAACAACTCAAAATACTTGCTGAGATAGAAGGGAGTAGGTTTACTGACTCAACTAAAAAGTAAAAGAAAGGCCTTTCGCAGAGGGAAGTAGGGATTGCAAGTCTCATAAAGAGCTCCCAAAAATTATGGTACTTACTAGCTTTCAGCTCTCATTGCCCCTATCATAGGCATCTTTAGGTGATTAAGGTTAAAGTGATCAAATATGAGGATATGCATTGACAAGTTGTAAATTGAGAATCTCATGTCCCTTGAATACGAGGGCCGCTCCTCATGCTACTCAAGTTTAGTCACCGGTAAGTTCTTGTCATCGTAAGCATATGTGTATCATAGAGAACCGCCAACGGGGTACCCCTTTCCCGATGATACGGAAGAATCCCCATATCAAAATGACAAGGCAAGCAGACAATAAACATCTCAGCAGTCTTCTTATTTACCATGGGAATATGGTGCTTTTTTCTCTCTTTCCTCTTTTCATAATCTCTTTTTCTTTTTCTCTTTTTTTTCTCAATATCGAACTCTTTTTTTATAAGAAGAATGCTTCATAGATGCTTGTTATGGTTACGCTGCAGGTTTCCACCATGTTAGCATGGATTAGACCAGCGGCCCAGGCGTTTCTCTAACACACATGCATAACTCCATAGACTTACAAGCTCCCCTTTCATTTCACACCGACGACATCCATAGACAAAAGAACATGATATCAACTAGGTTCAAAGTACCAGTGCAATGTTGAAAGCGTTCCCCATGACAGCATGGTTCTGCTAATTCACAACTTACAAAGCGCAAGCATATATGCAACATAGGTGAGCACAGTGGTTCAAGTTTATTAAGTGCAAGAAAGTAAAGTGTGCCATCAAGTTCGTGAGAGCTTTAATCACTAATTTTCACATAACAAGTTTAATTTGGGAGGTAGATAAAACAAGAATTTACTTGGAATAGCAATAATGCTAATAGGTAGGTATGGTGGACACAAATGGCATGGGTTTTGGTTTAAAGGAGTGGATGCACGAGAAGAATTCCCTCTCACTACAGGTTTTTGGCTAGCAAGGCTGGGTAGCAAGTACAAGAGTTGAAGGAAACAAACAAACATACAAGTGATAAAGACAAACATGCAATCTTCCTTGGAAGCACAAAAGATCTTAACTAGAGAATACTAAACTTATGAGGAAATCAAGAAAGAAAGATGATGAAATTATATTTCTTTAGAGTACTTTTATCTTTTCTTTCAACTCTCAAGAATAGTGTTGCTAGTGATCGAGCCAGGTTTGCCAAAACCAACTAAATTAACTCAATGATCCCAAAGTGATACCAATACTAACAACAAGATCAATCATATGACGATGAATTGAAAACTAATATAAGCTATGAAAAAGAGTGAATGATAGAACTTCTCATTAATATTCAATAACGGCAAATCACACCAAGGGATACATATCTAACGAGAGAGGGGACATTTCCATAATGCAAACCATCCTACATAATAAATTCTCTATTCATGATATGACTCTACTAAAAAGGTAAAAAGATAGAAGATAGTGATGTGATACCGCAGCACTCCCCCAAGCTTGGAACAAACCAAGGGGATGCCAAACCTGATGACGAATTACTCCTTTGGTGGTGGTGGAAATATTTTCTTAGTTGACATGAGGAAATCTTCCAACATCTTGCGAAGCCTATTATTCTCCCATTGAAGCATTTCCACCTTCCTCTTCAAGTCTCGGTACTTATCGCAGAACTCTTTAGTGACTCGTAGGGCTTCTGTTGATGCAGGGCAAGAGACTAAAGGTACCAACCCCTGCTTGGGGTCTTAGAGATCCTCCTCCATAGGCTCCTTCCCTTTATCCTTGGCAGACACTATTGTGCTTCTAAGCTTTCAAAGAGTATGTCCTGGCAGAAACATATTGAAACAAAAACACGACGAAAGCACGACATACGAACCTCTGAGGATCCGGGGGATTATATATTACAAAGTTTCATAACAAAAGGAAGGTACTGGGCGAAAACGAGTCGAAGGCGGAGTCCGGGGTGGACTCACCACCTAGTGGCGCGGCCTAGGGTGGGCCCACACCACAGGGTGGTGTGAGCCACCCTGGCTCCGTTTCCATCCCTCTTTCGCTTCGTAGCTTTCCTTATTATCTAAAAACTGCAAAAATATAGTTGGATAGTATTTTCGCGGAACTTTTCTTACCAGAACTGTTACCTATTTGAAAACGGACTCTGCAGGTCTCTGAATTTGGTATCTAGTAGATTCTTCCGGAGTCACTACTTGAATAACATCAACATCTTCATCTTCATACACTTAATACTTGAGTCATAAAACCTTTCTCTTCCTTATTACACCATTATCTCTACTTCCTAGAAATTTCTTTCACACAAAACTTCACACAGTTCTCATTAACAACATTAGTATAAGTGAAGTGATAAAACCTTTTGAGTTCAACTTCAACTGAAAACCATCAAAACATAAGCTACTGAAGCAACTCCTTCCGAAAACCCAAAAAGAATTCAAAAAGAAAATCGAATAAAGAAGCAAATGCAAGAGTGGCAAAATCTGTCAAAACAGACCAGCAGGTAAAGATCAATTTTTTAGAAAATCTTCTGTTGCTCAAATCAAAAAGTGCAGAACTAACGAAAGTTAAATAACAACCTGGGTCATAATCACAAAAAATTACAGCTCAATCCGAAATACAGAGATCTCTCACGAATTTTTACGGTGAAGCACAAAAATCTGTTTCGGGACAGCAACTTCCCCAAATCTTACTTCTCTCTCATTAGAGGTTGATCTTGAAACAAACACCAAACAAAACGGATAAGGAGCGTTATTACCGAAGTAATAACTTCCAAGACTCAAAGAAACAAACTGAAAGAAAAAATAAATTGGGTTGTCTCCCAAAAAGCTCTTTCTTTATAGCCATTAAGATGGGCATGATAATTTTGGAGATGCTCACATAGGAATATGAATTGAAGTGAAAGGGAGCATTAAGAAGCAAAAATACACACATTAAGTCTAACCCACTTCCTATGCAAGGGAATTTTGTAAACAAAAAGTTGTTGAAGCCAAAGGCTACTAGCATAAGAAGGCAAAAGAAGTGCAACATAAAAACTTTCAGCATAAAACGAGGAAACTTGATATTATTGAGATGCATAAGAACACTTTTCCCTCTCTCATAATAACTTTCAGTATCATGCATAAACTTAACAATATAACTATCACAAAAACCATCATAGCAATGATCACTTATTCTAACAGAAAACACAGGAATACTAGCTCTCATAACACTACTTTGCGAAACAATATTAGAGGTATCCTTACAAAGGATAGTGTGTCCCTCTTCTTCATATTTAGTAACAAAGTCTTTCACATTTGCTATTATAGGTTCATCATCCATTTGTTTATCAGGATCAATAGCTTTACTTGTACTTTCATTAACCATACTAGCTATCATAGAATGTTCCTTTATCTTAACTGGGAAAGGTTTTCGCAATATAAGGTTCAGGTAGAACATGATTAGCAGTATAAACTTCAGTATTTCTTGCAGGAACACTCTTAGCAATATCTTTATAAGGTTCATGATACTTATTCCACTTCTTTTTAGGCACTTCAATGTAGGAGGCAAAAGCCTTAAAATAAGAAGCAATAGCTTGAGAGTCTAGACCATAAGCATTTTTAATATTTTGAAAGTCATCAGTTCCCATAAAAGATTCAATGCATTCATAATCATAATTTATACCTGACTTTCTACCTTTGTCATTCTCCCATGCTTCAGCATTGTCTTGAATACAGTCCAGAAGATCCCATTTAGCATCTTCTTCCATGCGCGTGAATGGTCCAGCACAAGAAGCATCCAATAAATCCTTATCATGTAGAGAAAGCCTTGCATAAAAGTTATTGATAATAATATTGTTGGGGAGCTCATGAATGGGACATTTGATCATTAGTAACTTCAATCCCCCCCAAGCTTGAGCAGTACTCTCTCCATCAAGAGGCCAAAAGTTGTATATTTGATTCCGATCTTTATGAATCTCACTAGGAGGATAAAACTTTGAATAAAAGAGAGGTACTATTTCCTCCCATTCCAGAGCTTGACCATTCTTCAGCAGCTTATACCATTCCTCAGCTCTTCCTTTCAGTGATAATGAGAATAACTTCTTCTTAACTTGATCTGTAGTAATACCTGCACACTTGAACAACCCGCATAATTCGTGTATAAAGAGTAAATGATCATCGGGATGGACAGTTCCATCCCCAACATAGTAGTTATCCATAACACGATAAATAATTCTTGTAGGTATTTTAAAAACATCACTCTCCGTAGGTGGTGGCTTATCTACTACCTTAGCAGTGGTAGTAGCAATACCAAATAAGAAACTCAGCGAATTATCCATAACGAAAATAAAGCAACTAGCAGAATTAAACAATACTCACAGTAGAAGTTTCCTTCACCAGTTCCACTCTCCAATAGCGCTTCACTCCCCGGCAACGGCGCCAGAAAATAGTCTTGATGACCCATAAGTATAGGGGGTGTATCGCAGTATTTTCGATAAGTAAGAGTGTCGAACCCAACGAGGATCAGAAGGTGATGGCTAGTGGTATGGATCAGGAATTCTCTGCAAATACTTAGCAAACGGATTTTTAGGGTTTTTTGATAAAGCAAGTAAACGAAGTACAAGTAAATAAAAGACAGTAGGAATAAATGGAGCAAGTGGCCCAATCCTTTATGCAGCAAAGGACAAGCCGGTTGTATTGCTTAAGATGACCAAACGTTCTGGAGGACACATGGGAAGACTGTCAAGTGCTTTCGCTTCATATAGTTGATTAATCTTCTTTAGCTTGCTAAGTGTTGTGTGGGTGAACCTGTGCTAATGTACTTCCCATCCAAGACTAATACATACTTGTGATTATACCCCTTGTAAATATCCGTAAGTACAAGAAAGTAATTAAGGTAGAAACCTAACCATAGCTTTAAACTCTAAGACCCTTACATCCCTTGTGCAATGGTTTCCTAATGGGGGTTCAGGTTTCTGTCACTCCGGCAACCCCTACGATTAGTAGCCAAATACATAATGCATTCCCCTAGGCCCATATAGGTGAAGTGTCATGTAGTCGACGTTCACATGACACCACTAGAAGAAGTACACCACAACTTAAATATCAAACCATTGAATCTTTCTCAACACAACTCCACTACTAACAACATGACTTCTCCCATGTCCTCAAGAACAAAACGAACTACTCACAAGACATCATATGGATCATGATCATAGATGGAATAATGATGTATAACAATCTGAACATAAACAATAATTCAATGGTTCACTCAATAACATCAACTACAAAGAGTAATCAACACCAGGAAAGTTTCCCCTATGAACTATGCAAGATTCAACCCAATTGTTATAGCAATATGGAGATGGTGATGAGGGTGCTGCTGATGATGGTGGTGGTGGTGATGATGATGATGATCCCGATGAAGTCTAGCTTGATGGTGGTGTTGATGGCGACGATCTCCCCTCTCCGGGAAGGAATTCTCCCGGCAGAAATCTGTCTGCCGGAGAGATCTTTCTCTCTCGGTGTTTTCTGCCCCACAGAGGCTGCGGAATCTTTCTGTGGTCGCTCCCTGAGTCTTAGGGAATCTTTCTGGCTTCCTTCGTCTTCTGGAAAAATAGGATTTTCCGTATATTTTCCCGGATTTTCTGATCTTTGCAAATTTTTCCTCCAAACAGCACCTTTTCCATCAGAATCCTGACTGCAGCGGTCCATGCTCCAAAAGTCATCAACCATGCATAAACAGATGAAATAACATAAGTATCACCTCTCAATACGAAATATATCAATGAATAACAGTGAATTATGACATAGAATAGTGATGCAAAATGGACGTAACAATTCCACACACAGATGCTTGTATTTTCACTCTATCAATGGTGGATTACAAGGGCTCCTTGAGTTGTTCGTGAGAAGGAGACTAGTTCTCTTAGCCCCCCACCCCCAATACAGTGCTCTAGAGTTCTACCTTAGACAGAATGATCCATCCCCTGCTATGGAGGCCCTAGTTCTCCTTATATAGGGGAGCCCATGTTACAAAGTTAGGGCACATGTGGAAGCATATTCCCTGAATATGCCCTTTGGTTAAATCTAGATGCCTCTTTATTCACTTTAAACGGCTAGTCCGAAGTATGGATGTAATTCTCTGTGAGCTCCTTGTCTTTTGGCGTCACTAGACACGTATCACGTCAGCCGACACTGTCTGCGTCACCTTTGTCGGCCCCGCTCTGCTGGTCCTTCCCTCTGCTCGCTTTGCTCACGCTACAGTGGACAGAGGCCACCTTTTGACCAGCAGGAGATTCCTTCCTTCTCAGGTTGCTAGAATAACGATAATTTAGAAAGTTTAAAATAACTAAGAATAAAGTAAATGACTAAATTAAACTAAAGATAATGCGATTGTGGTTGTGGGAGTGACAATATGGCTAAGGAGTTCTCAGAAAGTGTAGGTTCCACCACCAGCATTGATACTATTTATGATTATGATGGATCTATATTGTATTTAATGGCATGCATGGGAAGAGATCCATAAATGAATAATCATATAAAGCCATTTGTTGTTTCATCCCTAATAATCAGTACGATAATCAAAAGTAAGCCACTCTGATCCCTCACAATTAAGGGTTTCCCCATGGATATTGATATGAGCTTACTGAATCCCTTATTATCCCTGTTACCCACATGAATAGCACACTGATACGTAATGTCATTTAACACTATACATACTACGATATGACCAATGGTAGTTACCTCTCTAGTCCCAAAGGCAAATATTATATGTTGGGCAGTAGCCTAGTGGTTGGGTCGAAGTTGGTGTATCCCAGCGACCGGAGTTCGATCCCTGTCAGGGACGAAATTTTGGAATTCTCACACCGACCCGCTTCTACTATATCAAAAATTCTGTTTCAGAAGTTCAGTAACCATCTGTCGTTCCTTGAGGCATAGATCCAAATCAGTTCCTCCTAGCACTATTTCTTTTTTTCACTTAACATAATATTTAGAGAGAAAACTAACACATGTTCATGAAGTGAAATTATAGATCATCTCCCCAAGAACAAAGGAACTACTCACATATGAAAGGAATTAACATGATCTTAAGTAAATGAATGGAATATGAAGGTAAAACTGAATACAAGTGCAAATCCCAATAGAGTTTGGATTACAACCAAATAGACAAAAAGGATCAGTGTTAGAGACGTAGATGATGATGATGATGTAGATTGGTGTTGAATCATTCAATATCCATGCCCCTTCTCCTCTTGTGTGGTGGTGATGGTGGATATCTTGTGAAGGCGGGGCCTATGGAGATTGCAAGGCGACAGGGCTCCACCGTGGGGGTGTTTGGAGAGTATGCCATATCCCTTGGCTCCACGCCTTTTTATATAGGCCTAAAATGGTCCCCAGTAGCCCCTCCTACATTTTCTATGACCTAAGTAAGGTCTAGAAACAAATCGGAACAAATTCTATGAAGGAACGTGAAATTTAGGGGGATTTTTATGCCTCCGGACCAGCGGTATGGGCGGGCAGTACGAACAAGCCGCGTCCGTACCTGCGGTCGTTAAACCTTCTATCTCCTTTCGTATTTTGGCCGTCATTTTTCATACGAACTCCGATCTGAGTGTTCTTCAGCTCGTTGGATTTGTATGGACGAGAGCTACAACACCATGGCCTTGAATATTTATTTGGAGTTAGTGTAAAAATCCACTTTTTCACACCTCATATGGCTAAGTCTGGTGCCTGCCATATTGCCCTCTCCTTGATTCCTATTGCCTTGCTTTATCCATAATTGTCCATAACACCTACACACATGTGAAAAACAAGTAAAAGTAATAAAATCCTACTTAAAACTAATAGTTGTGCAACACTTATATGAAAATGAATGAGAACTAGTAATCATGCATAATAGACATAGTTGTAGCTAGTTATAGCATAAGATGTGTGGCCATATGAGTATTTTGTATGCTTAAATATGCATCATAATTGCACTCATCAACATCCACAAGCTTAAACATTGCTCATCCTCGAGCAAGAGAATTGATAACTTAATGCTATCATCTAACTTTTCATTAAAGATCGATGTCTTGTATCCTTATTTTTCCTACACGCACAAAATAAGATAGAACATAATCATACAATATGACACAAGCTCAATTATGTCAAACCATCAGAGGTCAATAAAAACTTCTATCTCCCATGTCAAAAGTAAATCTAACTTGAAAGCAGACTTGTGATCCTCCTATTACACCTTCTATATTTTTGTATCCTCACTTTTACAAGGTAAATATTAGCAATAACAGGTGTCAAATACAAATAGAAATAAAGTATATCTACCCAATCATGTGATCTAGTCAAGGATCCCAAGTGCAAACTTTAGTTATTGAGCTCTCTGAATATATGTCCCATAGTAACGAGACTATGCCAAAAAGGTGCGTGAGGATATTGAAAGAAGCATACCATTGGAGTGTATCATTAGAACACCGACATCAATAAATCGGGTGTATCAAACACTTCTTTTTCTATTCTTTGTCTTTCTAGAACTTTAGTTCTTTAGTAATGAGATGATGCCAAAACTTGACCAGACTGTGTGGGTTTGGAAGGATACTCGTGACTGCCACCAAGTTTCTTTCGCTTTAATAACAATTTGTCGTAGCAAATCAGAGGAGTACTCCAACCTTTGCTTGGAACGCAGGCCCATGAGAATACAATCTTGCCCATTATAGCATTGCTGATACGAATATTTAATCAACTCATAGTCGAAATCCAGAAGTTACCTCCATGAGGATTCGTTCGTAGGCCAATGGAATTGTTAGCATCCCATGGAGTATGAAACTGTTGTAGACATGCATGAAGCTACATCGTACTTTAATCAACAAGTCAAAATTCGGCATACATCTCAATTATCGCTAACCATTGGCTCATCCAAACAAATCCTTTGAAGAGTGATATCAAGTCGATCATTAAATCTATGGGGTTGAGTATCTATAAGGCTAAGCTCTTAAGATAGTTAAACTTCCTTCTTTTGGCATATACCTCAAAACTTTGAAACATCAATTCCAATTGACAACTCCCTCTATAATAAAACTATTAAGTCTATTTTTTAAAACATGATGAGTTTGAGCTACTCATAACTATTTATTTAAGACAAGTCTAGTAATGATGACAAATAGGTTCCATAGAACGTTTGATATTCTCCATTGAGGAATCCTGACAATTATTCTAGAGGATCACAATATTTTTCTCATGCTGGATAATGAACAAAGTTCATCAAAGCTCTAACTCAACTCTTAAGGGGCCTAACAATAGCAAGTGTATTCCTTACATAAATATGAAACATAACTTACCTAGGGAAGCATTAAAAACAATGGGATATATGATTGCACAAAAACTTTTAGATATAGAGAACATTGCACGAGACTCTACACATGCAAAAGTAACTTCCCCAAGCTTAGAATTTTGCAAGAACAAAACTTGAGTAGATCACCAAAAGAAAAGAGAAAATGTAGTTATTAAAAGAGCGTGTGAAAAGTGGTTACCTCCCCAAGCTTAAATGAAAGAAAGGGTGACACACTTTACTGTTGAGGTGTGAATAACCTCTCATTCGATGGACATGAACCTTTGGTTCAACGAATACTTCTTGATATGGCCGCCTTCTTAGAGAACCTAGCTTTTATTGAGAGAGTTTGAGTTGGAAGGTTTTACTGGATACTTGCTGTTGAAGTTTGAGTTGAAACAACAAATTGGCTTATGCGGGTATTTGTGCGATTGGCACAAACCGTGCATGTCATCACACAAGGTTCAAGTCCCTATGAAAATAACATATGAAATAAAAGCAATCTATTAGTGTACGAACAGAGTCCATTCACCTAACCAAGAAACAAAAATAAAAATAAAACACAAAACACTACAGATAATTATAGGCTAGGAGTTTTGGAAGTAGACAAAACAAAATGGAGTATAGTAGAACAAGTAGAAGGTAACCCACTGACCTTAGATCATTGAAATAAAAGTTTGAGGTTATGACCTTTTTATACCTGTCCCTTGTCCTTGCTGCGTGGTGCTGCTCTTTGGTACGGGCGCATGGTACGGGTAGAGTGCCATCATACTACACCTTTTGTTCTCTTTTTTCATGACGAAGAAGTCGCTGTGGATGGGCGGTTCGGGCGCGTGTGCCTGTATATGCCATCGTTAAGGTTTCTGTAATCGGCTAGAACTTACGCTCGCAAAAACAAGATTGGTACGGGTGCGCGGTATGGTTGCGTGCACACGTACCAACGCTTGTTAACATTAAAGTGACTTTTCTGAAAAATTTATGTTTTCTTTTGTTGCGACATAGGGGATGTACGAGCGAGCGGTCGCCCATACCGCTGCTCGTTAAAACTCCTAGAAGCGCTCCAAAACAACTTATTCTCTTTAAACATTTTTCTAAAGACCTGAAACGTTAGTCCAGCATCCAGAAAAAATCATACATATATTTTTACAGAGAAGTTTTAATCAAGATATACAACACATGATGAGAGCAAAGACCAATTATATTTTCTAAAATGAGTCCCAAGCCAACTCTAGTAAAAAATAATGCAAATATATAAGTGCCAACATGACATGAATACAACTAAACTCAAGACACAAAAACTAAGAAGGACACCTACGAACTTCCAGGTTGCCTCCTCGGAAGCACTTTCTTAAAACCAAGTAGCCAGACTTTATTTGTTCTAATATTATTACAATATATATCAACTAAAGAACTATTTATTCTTTCCTCGCATAGAGTTTTGGATCACTTACTCTAATAGTTCGGTCGAAGTTGCACCCACTTATGGTACATCGAAATCTTGCAAATAAATAGGTTCTTGTTTCCAAGTAAAGATGGACGCACCAAGCGTGGTGAGCATGCCTCCCTAGACAGCTTTAATAAGAGGATTAGAGATTTACATATAAACACAAACATTTTACCTTTGTCACCATCATAGGGGTATAGTTCATAGTACTCTTCATTGGTTGCACTATTATGTAGGAACACTCCATAGTACTTTTCTTTTGTAACAGGAAAAAGCTCAAAAGTGTCTCTTCCTATAGTTCATCACCCTTGCTAGCAAGTTCATCAGTTCTAGATTTATCAATCCACTCACAAAAAGAAGCATCATCAACAAATGTTTCATCTGTAATGTGCTCTTCTGGTCCTGCATTTTAGTATTAATTATACAATTGAATTTAGAAGTGGAAAGTGTGAGTGAATTATCACTCGATTCCTCCTCCTCTTCATGTTCCTCTTCTTCCATAAATTTATCTTGTGCTTCCTGTAAATGGTTAGTTTCAGGAACTATGGTTTTACATCGTTCCTTACTTTTCACCACAAGTGCACTATCACTAAGATTTTCTTAGAAACAGTTAATAATATAGTGAATTATTTTTATAAGACAATGTTAAATGAAAGCTATCCTCACTCATCACAACTACTACAAGTTTTCTAAGTAGCTCAATGGGCACCTTCATAAAGAACATACTCTAAAACTTCACTAGTAGCATCGTCATTATCATAGGACACTAAATATTCATTATAGGTATGAGAGCATTGAAACCCAAAATGCCCGGCAGTCATGCATTAAGGACATACTATTTCTTCCAAGGAACTTATTCTTTCAGCATATAACATTACTTGGTAATACATTTTCCTTACCATCATATTGATACGTTGCAAACGTATCTATAATTTTTGATGTTCCATGCTTGTTTAGTATCTACTTTCTTATGTTTTGTTCACACTCTGAGGTATTTTTATACATTTTCTAGAACTAACCTATTAACAAGATGCCACAGTGCCAGCTACCTATTTTCTGCTGTTTTTGGTTCCAGGAAAGTCAGAAAATCAATATTCTCGAAATTGGATGGGACAAAAGCCAAAGTCAATATTTTACCGGAAGACACATGGAGTCCGAAGGAGAGACGAAGGGGGGCCACAGGGCGACCACACCACCCCTTGGTGTGGGTAGCCCTAGGCCGCGCCAAGGCATGGTGTGTCCCCCGTGGCCGGCCACCGACCTTGCCCCTTCGCCTATAAGAAGCCCCTGGGACGAAAACCCTAAATCGACGAGCCTCCAGCCACGAAAAGTTCTGCAGCACCGCCGACACTGAAGGGGATATTCGGGGGACAGAAAGTCTCTGTTCCAGCACCCTGCCGGGACGGGGAAGTGCCCCCGGAGCCATCTCCATCGATCTCCACCACCATCTCCATCACCGTTGTTGATTCCCATGATGATGAGGGAGTAGTTCTTCCTCGAGGCTAAGGGTTCTACCGGTAGCTATGTGTTCATCTCTCTTTATCTATGCATGACCATATTGTGATCATGAGCTTTGTAATCAAGTAGATCTACTTTGCTACTCAAGTGCTTTAATAGATCTCTGCTCTCCCCATGTGTATGAAAGTGACAACGTGTACACCATGGTGGCACTTAGGCTAGAGATTACAAATACTTGTTATGAGTTATATTTGGAGTTGGATGTTTCTATGAAATTGTGGTGTTTGTTGGAACCATCTAGAGCTCCAGGTGACAGTGTGGGGTTATCTAGATGGGGAAAGCGGACTTTGAGGAGTGTTGTTATATCCCTACCATGGATTAGTGTCCAACCAGAGAGTAGTTCAGAGTAGTATCATAAAGAGATGATATTTATATGAGAGTGTTCACTAGTAAAAGTATGATCCCTAGGCCATGTTTCTAAACATTGAAACACCGTTTGCAACTAGATCTGTTATATGTTTGCTTGCTTCCATCTTTTTGCCTTTAGTCTTTTCCTCCCGTCAAGCTCTTTTCTGGCACCGTTGTCTTATATCCATACCACTTGTATTTCACTATCTCTTCACCGAACTAGTGCACCTATACACCTGACAAGTGTATTGGGTGTGTTGGGGACACAAGATACTTCTTGTATCTTGATTGTAGGATTGCTTGAGAGGGATAACTTTGACCACTTCCTCCCTGAGTTCGATAAACCTTGGGTAATCCACTTAAGGGAAACTTGCTGTTGTCCTACAAACCTCTGCACTTGGAGGCCCAACAACTGTCTACAAGAATAGAAGTGCGTAGACATCACATATCATTATTGATCATTTCTTCCTCGTCCAATGCATCCTCATATGAACTAGGATCTTCGTACCCCTGCATAGTAGCAGCATCACAATAATATTCACATGAAAGTTTCATCTCTAGCTCATCATTTAGATAGTACCCGAAATCAGTATCTAAGCACAAGGCCTCCTCAGAGCAATTATCTTAAGTTTGGGTATCACAAGGAATAATAATAGAGAGGGCAGTGTCATCAATAAACATAGTGTTTGTAGCATACCCCTCTTTGTCAATCTCACATCCATGATCATCTTTTTCATATTGGTGTTCCTCTTCATTCTTGCTGAAGTAGAAGGTGGCTAGATCTACTATTGTCTTACCTTCAACTTGTTGCAAAGATGCAACGTCAAGTCCCACCTCTTCATTAATAATATGTTATGGTAGAGGTTCAATAGTTGTAGTGGCTTCAATATTATCCTTTTGAGCATCCTACAAAGGTTAGCTATCTCCTTGGCGGCTTTAATCTAGTCAACAATAAATGCATTACTTACAAACTTATCTTGTCGATAACAGTATATAGGATGAACTGCTTTATAGATCATATCAAGTGATTCATTTTCTACCTCTATATTTCTGAAATGAGTTATGAACTCGTTGCAACTGGTAAAAATCACAACTCATTTTGTTTCTTTACTAGCGCTAGACTTAAACTCATCAATATTATAATATGATAGATCAGGATCAACATGATCCTCATATTGATAGTCGAGGTGATCTTTAGATTTGCAGCATTCACAATGTATTTGGAAATAGGCACATATATGGATAAAAAATTGTCCACCCAAGCCAACCATTTGATAACTCCTCCATTATAAGTTTTATCTATTGAAAGATAGTCATCTTGGATGACATGATTAGTAACAATAGTTTTTATAAATAATTTGTTTTGTAATTTGTTTTGTTCTTTTCAAATAAGTAGAAGTAAAAAGACAAAAAGCAACAAACAGAAATAACTTGAAACTTGTAAAAAACTTTAGTACAATAATAATAAATTAGTAACTAAGAACAAAGACTAAAAATGCTTAGCTCCCCGATAATGGAGCCAATTTGATGACTAGGTTCTTGCATCAATCAAGGTTATTACAGTACTTGTAACCGCAAATATTATTTATAAAGTTTGCACCATGGAAGTTTTGCAAATGGAAACAACACAACACCACAATCACGTTGTCAATGCGGCTACGTTCGCACCCAAAATGGTGTTTGGAAATTGTCTACTCTATAGGTTGCTAGAATAACGGTAACTGAGAGAGTTTAAAGTAACTAAGAAAAAAGTAAATGACTAAAGCAAACTAGAGAGAATGCAAGTGTGGTTGTGCGAATGATAATATAGCTAAGGAGTTCTCGAGAAGTGTAGGTTCCACTACTAGCATTGATACTATTTATTATTAGGATGGATCTATATTGTATTTCATGTCATGTGTGGGAAGTGCTCCATAAATAAATGATCATAGAAAGTCATCTATTAGTTCATCCCTAATAACCACCACGATGATCTTAAGCAAGTCACTCCGATCCATCACAATTAAGGGTTTCCCCATGAATATTAATATGAGCTTAGTGAATCTCTTCTAATTCTCGTTACCCACATGAATAACACGCCAGAATGTTATGTTACTTAGCACCATACATACTACCATATGACCAATGACAGTTCTCTCTCTAGTTACGAAGACAAATATTATATGGTGCACTTCACATCTTATTTAGAGCGAAAACTAACACATATTTATGAACTAAAATTATAGGTCATCTTTATTTCACATCATAATATTGCTAGGATTTTTTAAAATCTCCCCAAGAACAAAGGAACTACTCACATATGAAGGGAATTAACATGATCTCAAGTAAATTAATAGAATATGAAGGTACAATTGAATACAAGTGCAAATCCCCACTGAGATTTGAACTACAACCAAGTAGACAAAGGGGGGCGGTGTTGGAGACATAGTTGATGATGATGATGTAAATCAGTGTTGAAGCCTTCAAGATTCAAGTCCCTTCTCCTCTTGTGTGGTGGTGATGATGGAGATCTTGTGGAGGCGGCGGCTATGGATTTTTCAAGGCGACAGGGCTCCACCATGGAGGTATGTGGAGAGGATGCCTTCTCCCTTGGCTCCCCACCTCTTTATATAGGCCTAGGAGGGTCCCAACAGCCCCTCCTACGTTTCCTATGACCTAAGGAAGGTCTAGGAACAAACCGATACGAATTCCATGAAGAAACGTGAAAGTTATGGAGATTTTCGTGCCTCCCGACCCGCAGTACGGGTGGGCGGTACGACCAGACCACGCCCGTACCAGCGGTCGTTAGACCTTCTGCATCCTTTTGTATTTTAGCCATCATTTATTTATACGAACTCTAATTTGTGTGTTCTTTGGCTCGTTGGATTAGTATGGATGAGGGCTATGACACCATGACCTTGTATCTTCATTTAAAATTAATGAAAAAACACTTTTTCACACCTTATATGGCTAAGTCTGGTGCCTGTAACTCCTCCATATTGTCCTCTCTTTGATTCCTCTTGCCTTGCTTTATCCATAATTATCCATAACACATACACACATGTAAAATACAAGGAAAAGTAATAAAATCCTACTAAAAACTAATAGTTATGCAACACTCATATGAAAATGAATGAGAACAAATAATCATACATAATAGACATAGTTGTAGCTAGATGTAGCATGAGATGAGTGGAAATGTGAGTATTTTATATGCCTAAATATGCATCATCACCCATTAACACCAAAAAGAGCAAGGTTGAGGGGGTGGACGGGGCATTAAAACTATGTGCGGTGTTTTCATCCCATAACCTAGGCCCTATACTAAAGAATGTCATCTTCAAACCGAAGTAACCATGTCCTATTGTCCCATGTAAAAGAGGTCCCAAGTAAGGCACGCACATACATTTTTCTTTTTATAAGGAGCATATATTAATATCGCAAATGTACCAATTACACCTAGCCTCTGCAATAATGCAGTGTCCTAATGATATTACGGATGCACACGGTCAAAAATAATAATAATTACAGAAAAGAAAAATCCTGCTACAGTGAATCATTCTTTGCAACAACAGTACTAACACCACCAAGTCTAGTTTCTCCAGTAGCGACACCTCCAAGAAGGAAAGTGCACAAGTGTCATCATTGTCCGATCATAGATCATAAGTTCTCACCCTGTAGAAAGACCATGCTCACAAAACAATGTCTTCGACCAGGTCATTGCCACACACAACCAATTAAGACCAAACATTGGATTTTCACCCTAGAAGGTAGGACTTTAAATTTCTCATGTGTTGTCGCCCCCACATGGCGATGCCGCTGCTATAAGTCACGAATCACCAAGCCACTTCCTAATCACCACAAAGAGTCAAACCACCATTGCTAGTCGTTAGATCATGACTCCGTCTCTGACTTCACCATGGATGGAAATACGTGTCCCAAGATGTAATAGTCAACAGAACTTCACAATACCCCTCTGAAACCAAATGGTCAGAAAAAACACGGGCACACTCGACCGAATTTCATCCGATCTAGCAATCTCTAGGCACGAGACATCCATGGGAGTTCGCCGACGGAGCCTCCCGAAACTTGACACTCCGGCCCCTCACATTCATCAATTAGATCTTCGTCTTGACGCAATAAGAACCCTAGGACTGCCACCTCCACGAGATGCCCAAGCAGCAGGGAAAAACGGTTTTATTATGATGGAGGGCACACACATACATACATGGGTGCTCTGACCAATCCGATGCAACATTTAAGAGAAAAGCCGCTCACACACAGAACATTGAGGTAAACGTTGGCATATGATCATAGAAAAACCATGAACACTCATGAGCTAAGTAGTGTAAGGGTATGTACAATGGGACAATGTAAATCCTCTCCTTTATAGTTACGAGATGCTAGATTTTTTATTTTATTGGAGGAGAGAGAATGCATAAAGATAATAGGTAAAGGGGGCCCTCTTAGAAAATAAGAGAGGTTATTTTCTTCACTGTGCATATGACTTTGTCTGGATTCGTTCGTATTTAGACAAAATTAAAATTATTAATACTAAAATTTAATAATTTTATTTTTTTAGAATATTTAATAAAATTTTATCTAATTGATAGGACCATGTGATCTGGACCAACCAGGAGTTGCAGGCATTTTTTTAACCTGAGGAATGACCGCCACGGTACTAAAGGCGCCGGTGTGAGTCAAAAAAAAACTGTGGGCACTTGGTTACACTATTGGAGGGTCTACTGGGGCTGCCGGTGGGAGATGCTCTGACCGGTTGATTGAGTTGAGCAAAAGTTTTTTTTCCCTTTCTTTATTGTGTCGTTGTTGCTCTCTCGTTGCTTCCGGAACTTTCCATCCAGGAAAGAAAATACAAGCTGTCCTCACCATCATGGATCCATGGATCCAACGGTTCCCACACCATCGCCACGTCACCTAGCCACACCAGCATCCAACCACGTTCCCGGCCAATCGTCTGCGCTATAGCGCCCACGGCAACGTGTCCGAACAACGTGCATCCGTCCGATCCAGGAGCAACGGTCAGCCTGGCTTCTTCCCATCTGGAAGTCTCGCGCAGCGACTTCCCCCACTTTATTCCACTTCTTCTCCACGGTGCTCGCACCAGACCTACGCCGAGGAGAAGGAACCCAGACGAGACTTTGGAGGCTCCGAATCGATCGCCCCGCGCAACGAGATGTCTTCCCCCGGAGAGTGAGTTCTCTCGAACCCTTCGAAGGCTTCATCGCCTTGTCTGTTGCTTAAATCTCAAATTCCTAGGCGCGGATGCCGTTTTTCGGATCGGTGGTCTTGGGTGCGGGGATAACTGGCGGAATTGGATCAATATTGTTCAGATTGGATGCTAGTTTCGTATGCTTGGGAAAATTTGGGTGGGACTGCGCCTGTGTTGCATGTCGGTAAGGGGCGGGATTCGTTGTAGTGTATTTTAGTGTTGTTACGGCGAATTTAGTGGTGCTAGTTGGCCTCCTAGGGTTCGGGTTTGGAACTTGCTTGAAGAATTTACGCTATTTGTTCCGTTTCATTTAATTCGTCTGATCTGTTTCTTACTGGAGCTGAGAGATTATCCTAGCAAGTTCGTGCCATGTAAAGGCCATCAGGGGAGCTAGTCTCTGAAGTTGGAGCAGGAATTCATGGCCACCTTCTCTATTCGAGGAAAATTGATTCCTGAATTGATGATTCTACCAATTGAGTCTCGTGACACCTCCTAGGCCGTAGTTCTGGAGTTTAGCACCCATTCGATGGAACACACTTATGGTCTATAGGGTTGTCGTTTTAATAGCTGTATATGTTTGTAATGCTCATGGACAACATCTCTCTCGGACTCTCAGTTAGTTATGCTGATGTTTGCTGTTAGGAGTTCTTTGTCGTTGGCTACAAGTTTCTCTTGGTTTGTAAAATTTGGTTCCTGGGGCATGGTTCTCGAGTACCACCAAGAGAAGACATAGAATGGACAGTGACACACTTTGTTTTCCTATGCATGATATATGTCTGCTGCCTGCCGGTGTACATAGCTAGTATATGAACTGGTGTGCTCTAGGATTCACTGTCTTTAAAAATTACAATGCTCCTTGCGAGCCATCATTATTATGAGCGACACAGTTTAAATAACCTACTCCCTCTGATCCATAATAAATGTTGCTGATTTAGTATAAAGTTGTACTAAATCAGCGACACTTATTATGGATCGGAGGGAGTACTTGTTAGTCCTTCTGTTCTCTTTTGTCATTTTAGAATCCATGCAGTCAAAATTTTGAAACTTCCTATGCTGGGAAATATTTATACGTTTTGCCCAAAAGTGGATTAGCATATTGGTCACACAAAAAAGAGCTTTAATGTTTAAAAGACGAGCATATAAAATTATTGCCTCCTGCAGCTAATTTAGAAATTGAAGGTCTTTGCTATTTCAGGTACTATAATTCACTTCCACCAATAAGCAAGGCATTTGGGACATTGTGTTTCTTTACCACTGTGCTGGTTCAGCTCCAAATACTGAACCCAGGCCTTCTGTTCTTATCTTATCCCTATGTGTTCAAGAATTTTGAGGTCAGTATTTGCTTATCTCTCCCTTTTCTTCTGATTGCACCATATGTATACAATTTCATTTTCTCACTTAGCAATGGTATGAATACTGTTTGTCTGGTTTGTTGGTCTTCAGTCCCTCTCCTCTTGGAAGGATTAGCTATTTGTATTTTTTTAATACATCCTATTCCAAGAATTTGTTATTTTAAATGTGTATTAGGAGGGGTGAGCATTATGATTCTGCTTGGTGCTATGTGGATCAGTTAGAGATTTTGGTCTGATGTAATCAGCACTGCAGTCTATCCTCTGCTAAGGATTCGAGATTGTACAATAATCTTGCAGTACTCTGGCCCTGTGTCTTCTTAATTTAGTGAAATGTTTCTGGACCTCACAGATATGGAGGCTAGTTACAAGCTTCTTTTTCCTGGGCAAGTTCTCCATCAACTTTGGTATCCGCCTTCTGATGATGTAAGCCTTGTTTGATACCTATTACTCACAAATACTATAAACAAGGTTATTTCCAGAATATCATAAAGATAAACTAGCAGGCGTTGGTTAAAATTGGTTTATGTATGTTGGCATGCAGAGCAAGATATGGTGTGCAGTTGGAAAAGGGTTCATTTGAGAAGCAGACAGCAGATTTCTTGTGGATGATGATATTTGGTGCAATCTCACTACTGGTTAGTTTCTACTAATTTTTTACGTTATAGCAAACCACAAGAAATTGAACTCTTATACTTAAACATATATCTATCTTGATTTGATCAGGTACTATCAGCTATTCCCTTTCTCCAGACCTATTTCTTGGCTGTTCCTATGGTTAGCATGCTTCTTTATGTCTGGAGCAGGGAGTACCCAAACTCTCAGATAAGCATGTATGGTCTCGTCCAACTGAGGGTATGCTCTGTTCTCATACTATTACTAAGTGCCGGTTGACCGTCATAAAGAACTTCCCTAGACTGCGTATACTCATGTCTTTGATGTAATTGCTATTTGTGCAGTCCTTTTATCTACCATGGGCAATGCTTGGATTGGATGTGATATTTGGCTCCCCAATACTGCCTGGCCTTTTGGGCATTCTGGTTGGACATTTGTACTACTTCTTTTCAGTGTTGCATCCGCTGGCCAGTGGAAAGAACTACCTCAAGACTCCCATGTGGGTGTATCCTTACAGTTCATGGCCGAAGCATTTTTTTTTCATTAATCATTGTTACCTACTCCCTCCGTCCAGAAATAAGTGACTTGGATTTGTCTAGATTCGCATGTATCTAGGCGTGTTTTAGTGTGTAGATACATACGAATCTAGACAAAACCAAGTCTGTTATTTCTGGACAGAGGGAGTACTTACATTGTTTAGTGCAGTTCCTGTAATATGGTTAATTCATCCTCATTGGCGTATGCTCCTTGGTTCCTTAACCTGCTGCACTTGAACAGACACAAGATTGTTGCTCGATTCAGGATAGGTGTGCAGGCGAACGCTCCTGTCCGGCCAGCCAACACCGGCCCTAGTGCCTTCAGAGGAAGAGGATACAGGCTCAATCAGTAGTCTTTACTTGGAGGAGAAGCACAAAGCAGCGACAAATGCCACGACCCCTGGCGATGCATAAGAGACATGAACAGGTTAACCTAGACTCAGCCTAGACTGTCTGGCAGCTATACGAACTTGAGTAAGATCCCCCACCTCAAGTCGAGGAGAATGTTGAATCTGTAATTGCGCTCGTCGAATCTCAACTGATGCACACTTACGCTGTACCTGGGAAGTACTGCTGCCTGTCTTTTGTTTCGTTCTTACTTCAAAAGCTGCATGTATGTCATCCTTGTGCGCATGATCATGTTATTATGGGCCGTTGAAATGTAGAAATGTAGTGGAGTACTCATTTCGCTGAAATTCCGTTGAAGTGTGGAAAAGCTTGAGCAATCGATGGATATGGCTTAAGCATTCATCATGGTAGCTAGTTGCTTTGAGACCTTAACGGAGGAAATTAACAAAAACGGTGAGCAGTATGTCCTCCTTTTTGTTCCACTGTTCTGATGTCCCCTACGTTTTACATTGGAGTAAATTTCACATAGCAACCAAGTATGTAGATGGTTCGAACAGGCTGCCGAACAGAAGGAATGCATGTTGGTTTGGAGTAAAAGAAAGACTTATTAGTTCTAAATTTGTGTTTCTTCAAGACACGTTTTTTTTTTTCCTTTTTGCACAAAATTTGTATGAACACAAAACACACGTTTTAAAGCATGTGTGCCTTTGCTTCCCTTTTGCGATTTTACCATCCATCCTGGGAGCATGTGCTTCAATGTACCACCTCATCCTTCAAAAAATCTCAATTATGCAAGATTGAACTAATTTTGTAAAGAAATAAAAAATATTATGCCTGGTTCATAGTGTGCCAAATTGGATTTCCAGCATATGCCAAAACACCACCTGCCATACGCCTTATATCTTGAAGCTGAGGGAGCAACTCCTGGAAGGTCGTTAAAGAGTAAATGATTTCCTGCTAAATGCAGAACCAACATTATTTGCATTCATAGCAGTGAACTGCAGAAGCAACATTTATGTCTGGATATCCAGGCTTCAGCAGTGATGATCTATTGTTCATTTCCTCCCTACATCTTCATTTCAGCAACTTAATATGTGTTGCTTCCTGTCAGGACAACTCACGTGAACCTGCAGGCTTGCGTGTCCAAACCTGAATTCACATGCTAATGCTGGTCATAATGTACATGACACTAGTCTAAGTTAGCACCTTCGTGGTGCATAGTAATCAATAGGTAGTGTTATAGATGACTATATTAAATAGTTTATAAACTCATTTTGTTTAGAAAAGTGTGATATTATGGTAACATAACTGGCTAATGCTTACTTGGCAATGCCATGTTACTACTTATGTTATTACCACAACTAGTCTAAGCAACATCCGCTTAGCACTAGTTTCTTTGTTGTTAATTCTAAAAATTGGCATACAATTGTGTGCCTTGGCCTTTGAGATTGACTGATATGGATTGAAGTAAACTCCTTGGGAGGAATGCAAGGGAAGAACTGGGGGATGCAAAATTTCAGATTTTAGAACTTGGCATTTCCTGAATCACTTGAAAATGATTCTTTATTCTTTTTCTTCATATAAGCTGTCCTTTTATTATTCCGAAGTTTGTTTACTGTATTGCTTTGATTTCTTTTCCCTGTAGAGCACCAGGAATTCCCTTTGAGATTCTCATCCTATAGTAGAACAATATCCGTAGCTTGCCTGGCTTTTAATTCTCATCTTGCACGTCAGAAGGGCTCTCTTTGACTGTGTAGTCATGTACTCCTTGGGTGTTCCTATGGTTAGCATGCTTCTTTATGTCTGAAGCAGGGAGTACCCAAACTCTCAGATAAGCATGTATGTCTCGTCCAACTTAGGGTATGCTTTGTTCTCATACTATTACTAAGTGCCGGTTGACCGTCTTAAAGAACTGCCCTAGATTGAGTATACTCATGTCTTTGATGTAATTGCTATTTGTGCAGGAGGTGGTAATTTGGCTCATAGGTGCAAATGCACCCATTGTGAGAAAACATATTTTAAAATGTCAAAAAAATCAAAAAAAAGTTCTACATATATATTCGAATATTTTATGTTGGTTCACAAGTTTTCGGGATGAACGAATATTTTATGGGTTGTGTATAAAAGACAACACAAAATGTTTTTTATATATGAAATAACATTCCTGTGACACATTTTGGGAAGATTTTTATAAAATGTGTCACAGGAATCTGTAAAATGTTTTTTATATATGAAATAACATTCCTATGACACATAAAATGAAATAACATTCTTGTGACACATTTTGTCTTTTTTTATATATGACACATAAAATGTTATTTGATCCCAAAAACTTGTGAACCAACATAAAATGTTTTAATGTATATGCGATATTTTTTGAATTTTTTGATATTTTGAAATATGTTTTCTCGCAATGGGTGCATTTGCACCTGCGAGCCGAAGTGAATATCCGATTTGTGCAGTCCTTTTATCTACCATGGACTATGCTTGGATTGGATGTGATATTTGGTTACAAAGTGGAACATAATATGACGGCCAAGAGACCAAGGTGGCTTGGGGGTCAAAGTGTTAGAGATAAAGAATAGATGTCTACTTAGCAAGTGGCTTTTTAAACTTCTAAATGAACTAGGGGTGTGGCAGGAGTTATTGCAAAATAAATACCTAAACAATAAATCTTTGTCTCAAGCAATAGCTAAACCAACTGTCGCCATTTTGGAAGGGATTGATGAATGTCAAAGATGAATTCCTATAGAGGGGTTCTTTTGAAATAGTTAATGGCATGGGCACGAGATTTTGGGAAGATACATGGTTAAGTGACAAACTTTTAGCCGTACAATACTGTTGGGTTCGCAGCATAGAAAACAAAAAATTCCTATGATGAGACCTATTATACACCAAAATCTATCTACTAGATACAAGCAATGGCCGGATATACATCCATACAGATTACACCTCAAAGACCGACAAAGTGTAACGAGACGGAACTCGTGGATGATGTAGTCGAACGCTTGCCGATCTCAAGATCGTGTGGAAGTCCTAGCGTCGCAAATCAGCAGCGCATCCGTCCTCGCACACACGTTCAGGCCACCGAACAACCTCCACCTCCTTGCTCCAGCAATGTAGCGGAAGTAGCAACTCCTTCCAGACGAAATGCCACTAGGAACATGTATCTCGCTAATCCGAGACCACGGGGGAATAATTCTAGAGGGGAGGGGGAGATCCTTCACGAGGAGGTGTGCTTTGAGAGGGAGGAGAGGGGGGCCTTTTATAGGAGAGGGAGGATCCTCCCCTCCCATGGCCGGCGCCCATGGGGGGTGCCCCCACCTCTTCCTTATTCATGTGGTGGAAGCTCCACTCACATCAATTTCGCCTCCACTCAAAATCCCAATCACATGCATTAGATTTCTACCAAATTTAATGCAACTCTCATTTAATAAAACTCTTTTATTTATCTTATTCAGAATTTTGTTAATTACTTTAATTAACAAACATTCACATAAAAACCCCTGCAACATTTCAATATCACATACAGAACCAATTTTAGCAATTTCACCCGAAACAATTTCGGTGTCCATTGAAATAATTCCAGCGCTTTGCAATTCTTTCGTCTAGAACATATTTGCTCCAAATGGTGTTGGCAACCCTTAAGTGTGTCACCCTACGGTTCGTGAATAATGCAGACATGATCGAGACCCATCCCAGATCAATAATCAGAAGCGGGACCTGGACATCCATACTGACTCCCACACATTCAATGATGACTTCTGTGATCGAGAGAACCTTTAACGATAGTAACTAAATCCCTTTGTCTTGCTATATATTACATGTACGAGATTCGATCATTAGTATCTCAATACTTAGTTTGATCTCGTTACCGACATGTACTCTTTTCTCGTTCCCGTGATATAATATTCTAGTGATCACATCACTTGCTTGCAAGCTATCTTAATGTGATATCACCGAGAGGGATCAGAGTATATCTATCCGTCATCGGGATTGAAAAATTCCACTCTTGATCCATTAGCCTCAACATAACACCTTCGGAATACCCAAACCCATCTTTATAGTCACCTGTTACGGTGTGACATTTGATGTTATCAAAGGATTCTCCCGGTGTTAGAAATTAACATGATCTCATGATCTAAGGATAAAGATTACTTCGTATGATGTTATAGCAATATAAACATAATCACTTTGATCGTAATGCTATACTTCAGGTAAATGTTCATCACATCATTCACCAATGCCGTGACCTCGTTTCTATTTGTTTATTAAACATACATGTATTAAGGTTTTCGTATTAATAAAAATAATAGCATGCAAAATAAACATCTATCATATACTTGGAATACATATAATAACACCTTTATTATTGCCTCGCAGGGCATATTCCCTTCAGTCTCCCACTTGCACCAGAGACAATAATCTAGTTACATAGTGATAAATCCAACACCCATGGAGTTTCGGTGTTGATCATGTTTTGCCCTAGGGAGAACTTTAGTCAATGGGTCTGCTACATTTAGGTCCGTGTGTACTTTACAAATCTTTATGTCTCCATTCTTGACATGCTCGCGGATGGAGTGAAACCGGCACTTAATATGCTTGTAACTCTTGTGAGACCTTGGTTCCTTGGCGTTGGCTATGGCTCCATTGTTGTCACAATAAATCACCATTGGGTCCAACACACTAGGAACCACACCTAGTTCTGTTATGAACTCCTTCATCCAAACCGCTTCATGTGCCTCTTCTGAAGCAACAACATATTCCGCCTTCGTCGTTGATCCAGCCACCACATGTTGTTTGGAACTCCTCCAACTAACTGCTGCTCCGTTCAAGAGAAATACGTATCTGGATTGAGACTTAGAGTCATCCGTATTGGTGTCAAAGCTAGCATCGACATAACACTTAGCGCCCAGCTCTTCTTCACCTCCGTATACAAGAAACATATCCTTAGTTCTTCTTAAGTACTTAAGGATATTCTTGACCGTTATCCAGTGTTTTGAACCTGGATCAGATTGGTACCTACTAGTCAAACTAATAGCATGTGCCACATCTGGTCTTGTACATAGCATGGCATACATTATAGAGCCTATGGATGAAGCATAGGGGATCTTATCCATTATCTCTCTTTCTTCCGCCGTAGCCGGACTTTGGGTCTTCTCAATGTCTTGCCTTGCAACATAGGTAAGAACCCCTTCTTACTTCCGTCCATATTAAACTTCTTTAATATCTTATCAAGGTATGTATTTTGCGATAGCCCAATTAGGCGCCTTGATCTATCTCTATAGATCTTAATGCCTAGTATATATGATGCTTCACCATGGTCCTTCATCGAAAATTTGCTGTTTAGATAACTTTTAATACTGTTTAAAAGATCTACTTCATTTCCAATCAATAATATGTCATCCACATATAATATAAAAAATGCCACATTTCTCCCACTCACTTTCTTGTAAATACAAGCCTCTCCATAAGTTTGGACAAATCTAAACTCTTTGATCACCTCATCAAAGCGGAGATTTCAACTCCGGGATGCTTGCTTCAGTCCATAGATGGATCACTGAAGCTTGCATACCTTATCAGCATCCTTAGGATCGACAAAACCCTTAGGTTGTATAATATACAACTCTTCTTCAATATTACCATTGAGGAATGCAGTTTTGACATCCATCTGCCATATTTCATAATCGAAATATGCATCAATTGATAACATAATACTAATCGACTTTAGCATCGCTACGGGAGAGAATGTCTCATCATAGTCAACTCCTTGAATTTGTCGAAACCCCTTTGCGACAAGTCGAGCTTTATAGATGGTCACATTACCATCAACATCAGTTTTTCTTTTAAAAATCCATTTATTCTCAACGGCCTTTCGGTCGTGAGGTAAGTCCACCAAGGTCCAAACTTGGTTTTCGTACATGGATTCCATCTCGGATTTTATAGCTTCTAGCCATTTGTTGGAATCCGGGATCATCATCGCTTCTTCATACGTTACAGGGTCATCTATTTCATGAACCATGAAATTCATAACAGGATTTCTATACAGTTCAGGAGCTGCATGTGTCCTGCTTGACTTGCGAGGTTTGGTAGTGTCCTCTTTTAGAGTTTCATGATCCTTATCATTAGTTCCCTCTTCATTCAGTGAAGTCAACGCCGGAACAATTTCCGGCACTGCGCTACTCGCCGTTTCATGAACAGAAGGTTCAATAACTTCTTCAAGTTCTACCTTCCGACTACACACGCCTTTCGTGAGAAACTCTTTCTCTAGAAAGGATCCATTATTGGCAATGAAAACCTTGCCCTCGGATCTGTGATAGAAGTAATATCATTTTGTTTCTTTAGGATATCCTATGAAGACGCATTTTTCCACTTTGGGTTCGAGTTTATCAGGTTGAAGTTTCTTCACATAAACATCGCAACCCTAAACTTTAAGAAATGACAGCTTAGGTTTGTTTCCAAACCACAATTCATACGTTGTCGTTTCAACGGATTTAGATGGTACCCTATTTAAAGTGAATGCAGCAGTTTCAAGTGCATAACCCTAAAATGACAATGGCAAGTCAGTCAGAGACATCATAGATCGAACCATATCCAATAAAGTACGATTACGATGTTCCGACACACCATTATGTTGTGGTGTTCCGGAAGGTGTGAGTTGTGAAACTATTCCACAATATCTCATGTGTGCGCTAAACTTGTAACTAAGATACTCACCTCCACGGTCAGACCGCGGAAATTTAATATTTCTATTACGATGATTTTCCACTTCATTCTGAAATTTCTTGAACTTTTCAAAGGTTTTAGACTTGTGTTTCATCAAATAGATATACTCGTATCTACCCAAATCATCCGTGAAAGTAACAAAATAACGATATCCACCTCGCGCCGACACACTCATTGGACCACATACATCAGTATGTATGATTTCTAATAAATCTGTCGCCCGTTCCATTGAACCAGAAAACGGTGTTCTGGTCATCTTGCCCATAAGGCATGGCTCACATGTATCAAATGATTCAAAATAAAGTGATTCCAAAAGTCCATCAAAATGGAGTTTCTTCATGCGTTTAACGCCAATATGACCTAGACGACAGTGCCACATATATGCAGATATATCATCATCAAGTTTAATCATTTTAGCATCAACATTATGAATATGCGTAACACTATTATCGAGATCCAACAGAAATAAACCATTCACCACAGGTGCATGACCATAAAATATATCATTCATATAAATCGGACAACCATTGTTTTCAGATTTAAATGAATAACCACTTCGTAACAAACATGATTCGGATACAATGTTCATGCTCAGCGCAGGCACCAAATAACAATTATTAAGATTTATAACTAATCCCGACAGTAGGTGGAGAGGTAGCTGATAGCTATGAGATTCAACACATTTTTATGGTTTTATTGATGGTTTTCTCCCAGATTTGATTGTTTTCTAGCTTTACCGAATGCTAATACTTCGGTAGAGAAGAAAACTTGGTTTTTAATATGTGTTTCAGGTTCTGGACGTCAACAGAAGGTTTTAACTAGAGAAACACAATATTAAGGCGAAAACAAGCAAGTCTCTCTTTGGAAGCAATCGAGGGGAGCATATAGAGGCTTTAACGAACAACTATACGGTGGGAACAGTTTTCCGACCATATAGTTCCCACCATATAGTTGCCGCGGCCTACATCTTGTTAAAAGGGACAACTCCCATGAAGAGGCCAGACACAAAAACACAACACAACAGTCGCCATCCCATCTAGAAAGGAGAAAGAGGAGATTCGGAGAAGAAGGGGAAGACGTTCTTCATCTCACTCCATGATCTTCGACCTCCTAGCCAATACACCCCCATAGCCATTACTTGTACTTGAGAGAGAGAGAGGGATCTTCACCTTGCAAGACTAGGGTTTGAGATTGTTTCTTCCTATCTTGAATTGTGTTGGATTACTTTTTATTCTTATTGTGGATCTCCATGGTAATATCGAGAAGAACTCCCTTTATTTAATTATATCGATGATGCTTTCTTCTCTCATGTATGAGTAAGTTCCTTGGGCGTGGGAGATGTAAGGGATTGGTGAGATGTGATGTGCCTCCATATGTTTCCATTAGTTTGTGATTGATTTTAATTACTATATTATGTGTGCTTGACTATCTGTGGGATGCCTAATGCTTGTTGTCCAATTAAGGGACCAAACAACATGATGCTTTGTTCTACATAGATAGGATCTTGTTCGCTAGTAAACCGGCGAACCCCGAGTGACACGGGGATATCAATGGAAAACTAGTAGACTCGAGGATAACGAGGAACCACTGTGCTTATTGCATTAGTCTGATCCAAGGAGCTTAATCGCTAAGCGACCGAAAGGGTCTTAATCGTCTAGTGTCTGACCATGGTTTTGGTAACAAACTAGTAGGATTATTGAAGTTGGGACAAAATCTACCAAGAGGAGTTCTAGCTAATTATGGGTCGCTCGCCTACACATATACTTATAATATTATAATTGTCACTTATCATTCGTCCACCTGGCACAGTCACTATCACCATGAACTGAATCTCCCCGCACCTTCTTTTGCCATCTACAGAAAACAACACACAACTGAATCGTTATTTACTTTTATGCTTTATATTTCTTAAGTTTGCATTTTTAGTTTTATTTAAATACACCAAGTTTAATCAAAACTATGTTCTCATTTCAACACTTGTAGTCAATTCACTCAAAGACCCGTGACAACTTTGGGTGTGACAGAGACTTCAATCATAAACACTTACCTTTGGGCTCCCTGTGGGATCGATATCTATACTTCGAAACTAGCTACAAACGATATGTGCACTTGCAGACATCAAGCTATTTTCTAGCGTTGTTGCCAGGGAGCTAAGCGCTAAGTGTTTGTCTCTTGACATTTCATGTGTTGCTACTACAAAATGTTCTCCCTAGGAGACAAAGGATCTACATGCTCTGGTAGGACCTATTTACCAGATTATATTAACCGTGTGCCTGCTCAAAGGCGCGAAGAAATTATTGAAAAACTTTGAAGATCGAATAAAATTGAAGTTGAAAACCTGAGTGATATTATGGAAATCATGTCTATTTAAAGGACAACTCCCAAGAAACCTAAGAAAACTCTCAGAGAATACATTGCTCCAAGTTCTGATTTTCTTAAACAATGAATTCCCTAATCCTAGAGTTAGAGAATATCGATTTGATGGTGGAATTATTAAAAAAATGCAGGAAAAAGCTTTCAGTGGAAGGGAAGATGAAGACCCAGGAAGACATCTTAGAGAGTTCGATGATGTGATAACATCACTTGGGCTAAAAGGTTTGCCAAGAGACTTCTCTCATCTAAAATTATTTTATTGGTCTCTTAAAGGTAAGGCTCTAGACTGATTATATTCTCTCCCTCGCCATTACATTAAATGTTGGGAAAACTGCATTGTTAAATTCATAAACAGGTTTAATCCTTTTAAAAAGGTAACTAAAATAAGAAAGAATATAGGCAACTTTAGTCAGAACATGGGAGAAAACTACTCACAAGCCTGGGATAGATTCTTTGGAATGATCAATAGTATTCCTAATCATGACTATTCTGAATCAACTATTTGCCATTTATTTTACCACGGTCTTAATACTCAATGTAGAGAGTTGCTTGACTTCTCAGCAGGAGGATCGATAAATACTTTAACTATTAAAGAATGTTTGGAATTGATGTCTACTAGGGCTAAGAATGATTTTTTATATAATTCTGATCTTGGCACTAAGCTGGAAAAAGGGATACTTTGGGTAACTCCTGACCTTATGCCTGAAGTACGAAAAACAATGAAAAAAGGTATATCTTCTGAACTTGTTAAGGAAAACAAAGTAGACTTGTTACAAGTTTTAACTGAAGAAGATGAAACTGGGAAAGTTTTTCAAGAATTAAAACATCGACAAGCAAAATCTCATAATAACCTGCATAAGAACTTTCAAAAACATAAAAGGATTTTGGCGGAACTCACGGAAAATTTTGACGAGATTGTGCCAAGAAATAAAATTATTTCACAAGTATCTTAGTATGATTGAAACCCAGTGTGAACAAATAGCATCTGGTTATCAGATTTTTCTTCGAGATGATATAGATATTCCTATTTCTAATAATGTTGTTACAAGAAGAGGTGCAGTTGTTAAAGGACCATTAGGACCACTAGAATATGAAGCTGAAAAAGAGCGAAAGGAAAAAGCCTTACTCAAAGCAAGCCAAGAAGATGATACACTGGTGGATCCTCAAGATGAAACTGCTCAAGAAACTCAAGATCAAACTAAGGAGTACCAAAATGATGCACATGATGACCATTATGACTCTGATGCAGAGACGATTTATCCAAGAGAAGAAAAAGAGATAAGCAAGGAAGATGAAGTTGTTGTAGTAGAAAATAAGAAAAGTGACAAGCAACAACAAAAGAAAGCAACAAAAGAGCCTGACCCCCCACAAAAGGTAAAAGACAAGAATAAGAAAGGTGAGCAAAAGCTTACTTATCTAGATCGAAAAAGAAAGTACCAGATCAGGTAATTTATGATTCTTTTACAAATGCACTTGGTGACCTTCGTATGAAAATTCCATTTGTGGATGCAATCAGAGTTCCTACCTATTCTAAATTCCTCCGTGATATTCTTAGTAGAAAGAAAGAGGTAACTGAAACTGTTTCCATGGTAACTAGTTATCCTGCTAATGGGAAGCTATTTTCTAAATTGGGAGATCCTGGAATACCAACTATTTCATGCAATAAGCAAAACTGATATTCACAATGCCTTGTGTGATCTAGGTGCAGGAGTTAGTGTAATGCCATACTCCCTCTATAAAAGGTTAGGATTAGGGGAGTATTCTCCTACTACTATCACTTTACAGATGGCTGACAAGTCCACTAAACAACCCATTGGTATGATGGAGGATGTTCTACTTAGAATAAATGAACATGTTATTCCCATTGATTTTATTATTCTTGAGATGCCAGAGGATGAAAAATTATCCATAATACTTGGAAGACCTTTCCTTAGTACCACAGGGGCATCAGTTGATTGTGATGAGGGGAAAATAATCTTCAATGTTTATGATGCTGAAATCATCCGGTATTTTCCAAAGAAGCTAGAAGCAGGAGAAATATATATTCCACCGGCAAAACGAGTTCATGTGGTAAGTGCCTTTGATAAGAGGCAACCCAAGGTAAGAATTCGAGAACAGAGAAGGGGTTGAGTTATTCAACCATTCTTAATAAAATGCTTAATGGGAGTTAACCCATCTTACCAATTAAATAAACTAAAGAATAAAAGTTCATCGCATTCCTACAACTTTTTCACAGACATTCTTGCGGAAGCGCGCCCGTGAAGATGCAGTTGTCAAAAAGTAGTAGAAACATTGATTAAATGAGTATAGTATAAGAATAAAAATAAAACTTTGAGTTTTATCTACAAAGACTAAAATTCTGGTCTTCATACGCTAATGTTGGTCAATAGTTTCTACTGTCATTTTTCTGTCAAAAACAAGGTATTTCACTAAGTTTCGGGGTAAGAAGATATTTTTGAAGAAATAGAATTTTTTTTATGGCTACTGATGGTTTAATGACCAACTATACGGCGGGAATAAAAATTATGGCCGTATAGCTCCGGTCGCATAGATATCTTTGCCATCAATAAATTTTCTTTCGAAGGAACAGAGAATTTAATGACCAACTATACGGCGGGTATAAAAATTCCGGCCGTATAGCTCCGGTCGTATAGATATCAATGCTTCGTATAATATCTTCTCAAAGGTACTAACGGTTTAACAACAAACTATACAATAGGAATAAAGATTCCGGTCATATAGTTCCAGTAGTATAGATATCGATGCCTGTTTTAGAAATTTATCTCAAGGGTACAAATGGTTTAACGGGATCATTATGATCCGGACGTATAGTTGCGTCCGTATAGCTGTGCTCTGCATAAAGAAACCCTAGTTGGCGGCACCGTCGCAACTATACGGGCGGAACTACATATCCCGCCCCTATAGTTCCGGCCATATAGTTTGGCGCGACCACAAAATCGGGCAGGGGCGACTAGGTTTCTTCTCCTTTCTCATTATTTCTCTCATATTCTCTCTCCAAACCTCTCAAAATCCATCTAGAACTCTTGATTCTTCATGGATTTCGTTCATTTGAGTGGGGGAATCAACAGATCGGTATGTTTCTCTCCCTATCCATGCTTTATTTTCAGATTTCCATGGTTGAAACTCTCACATTGATCTAGTGGATGAACTCAAGCTTATTTTGTTTTTCCTATTGATTTCTCATGTTAGGATTAAATTTTTCCACGTAGGATCGTTCGTATATCATGTAGAAACTATATGCCTAAGGTTTTATGGTGAAATTTTTCAATGCATCAAGATGAACAAAACCGGTAACATCTTTCGCAAGAGCAAGCGCCAACATGGCAAGGGCTCGGGGTCCCGAGCCGAGCGCAACCCCAAGTTGGCAATTGTTTCATCGAGGAGGGTGTTACCCACACGTTGGGCCAACCATAGCTTTCTCACCATGGCAGGGTTGAAGGTGGACTTCGACCTCATGTGTAACAAGGCCGGGCTAACAGTACTCGGCTATGCAAGCCACGACACCTACACCATGCTTACCTATGATTTCCTTGCCTCCTTCTACGACGGTCACAAAGAGAAAGGTAATGTGTGCACGGTAAGCTCCACCATGAACCGGTAGCACTATGAAATAACTTTTGAACAATTTTGTGATGCTTTCGGTTTCCCTCACATTGGGGAGCCAACTGTTACTAACCTCTATAGCGTCACAAGTGGAGAAACTTGGGAGGTTATTTCTGTTAATGGTGGCACAGAATTCTATCAGAAGAAGATGTCCACCATTCATAACCCAACAATTCGCTACTACGCCTTGTTCCTCGGTAACACACTGCTGGGAAGAGGAGATACCGGTTCCATGGCCAATGCAGACATGGCACTGATCACCAAGGCTCTCTTCCCCGATGCACCGCAAAGCCCCAATCCTGCAGCTCTACTCATCCAGCACTTTCGTCACCAAAGCAACAAGACAAAAGGTGATATTCGTATTGGTGGATTGGTAATCCACCTTTCCCATGCATTAAATATTACATTACGTGTTATGCAATCTGTTGACGGCTCCAAGCTTATGGATGTCAAGTATTTAACTGCTTGTGGCTTCCTTGGTGTTTACCAAGCTAACCGGAGGCTCCGAGCATATCAGTTTAGTTATCTTGGTGATGCACAGGGTGAGCAGGTTCCGTGCCCTGTACCCAAGCCTTCTCGATTGTGGAGAAGGACACTTGGATCCTCACTAAGGACCAAGTGATGGAGATCATGGTTGAACTCCAGCCTGACTAAGAGGAAGATGAAGAAGGAGAGCAGCAGGATGAGGATGAGAAGAAGCATTAGGATGAGAAGGGATACAATCCTGCTTGGGAGGGACAACAGCAACAGCAGCAAGGGGGAGCCTGGGACCCATGGCCCAATCAGCCGCATCAGGGGTACAACTACATCCCCTATCAAGAATTCCAGCAGCTCAACCAGTGTGTTGGGGAGATTGACCACACTCTACAAGGAGTGAATGAAGATGTGAGTGCCTTGACTCACAACTTCAGTCACTTCATGACCCACTTCCCTGACTACTACCAGCAGTATCCGCACTAGCCGCCGAATGACGGCAACAACTGAGCCTGGCAATAGCCTAAGCTTGGGGGAGGTTTGAAAACCTCCAAACTTTGCATTCATATTTTTATTTCTTCTTTTGATTTATTTTATTTCTTCAAAATTGCATGTTTATTTTCAGTTTTAATTCCTAAACCAAAAATACAAAAAAATTAGTTGTAACTTTTACTGCAAGTTCGTTTCTTTGTTTCTCTCGAAGATTGCTCAATTTCAGGTGACTTGGCAATATGGAAATATAGAGGGGGTTCAACTCAAATACGAGAATGAAGCGAGCAAAAGAGGAGGTATCACGTTCCTTTCATCACCCTTTCTGGAACCTTAAATTGATCCTACAATTATTTACTCGCTTGCACTGGAGTCACTCCCCACTTAGCTTGTTATCCTATAAATTATATCCCTTTGCTAGTGTCCCCTTTTTAGCTTAGAAACAATGAGCAATGGACTTGGTTAAAAATATTTCCTACATTTTTACAACAAGAAAAAGCATCCAAAGAATGACTTGTGTCCATTTTTAGCCCAAAGAATTTGATTTGAGAACTACTCCATCCCATTTGAGCTTAATATAAATAGACTAGATAGTACCCTTAAATGAAATTGTTTGATAAAAATGGATGCTTCAAAGTAGTAGAGATTATGCCACTGATTTTTCTAATAATTACCATACGATATTGCTTTACGCGTGTCATTACAACACTGTCGTGCTCTATGGGAACTATTAACTCCGCTGGCCAACGAATGATCTAAATGTGGGAAACCACTCTATTTCGGCTATTGAGTTATGTAAACGTTTGTAGCAGCAACGCTATGATGGATAAATTTTTAGTCTCCTCATGGTTTCACATTCCAAGTGAAGTTGTAGTACTCCTCTGACCCATTATTGCTCAACAATTATTTATTGGCATGGTCACGAGTGCACGACACAGTCCTAATTAACATTTTAAAAACAGTGGCATCATTTCTCTATGAAACAGTTGAAATTTTTGAAAGGCAAAAGAAAGGAAAAAGGTGCTTTGAGAGTCTTGAAATTTTGACATGGGAATAGATGAGTTGTTCTTAAATTTAATGTTTTGGTGCCAACTTGAGTACTCTTAATTGATTAAAGAAACAAGAGCAAAAAGTTTTCATCTCTCAAGAAAGAGAGACACCAAAAGATTTTGTCTCACTTTCCTAGATAAAACTTTTGTCACTTGCTTGGGGATCTGATTTATTTGCTAACAAGATATACGTGGTTAGGAAGTGGACTTAGTGCAATCTTGTGAATACTTGTATGATCATGTTTAAGATTGCAGGGATTGTGAAGAAAAGAATTTGACACCAATTCAAACTTGTAAGTTCTTTTATTTCAGTCTCAATCTCCGATATTCTTCCTTATTTCCTTGTCACTCGAGGGCGAGCAACATCTAAGCTTGGGGGAGTTGATAGCTATGAGATTCGACACATTTTGTATGGTTTTTATTGATGATTTCTCCCAGATTTGATTGTTTTCTAGCTTTACCTAACGCTAATACTTCGGTAGCAAAGAAAACTTGGTTTTTAATGTGTGTTTCAGGTTCTGAACGTCAATGGAAGGTTTTAACTAGAGAAACAAAATATTCAGGCGAAAACAAGCAAGTCTCTCTTTGGAAGCAATCGAGGGGAGCATACAGAGGCTTTAACGAGCAACTATATGGCGGGAACATTTTTCTGGCCATATAGTTCCCGCTGTATAGCTGCCACCGCCTCCATCTTGTTAAAAGGGACAACTTCCATGAAGAGGCCAGACACAAAAACACAACACAGTAGCCTCCATCCCATCTAGAAAGGAGAAAGAGGAGATCTAGAGAAGAAGGGGAAGACGTTCTTCATCTCGCTCCACGATCTTTGACCTCCTAGCCAATACACCCCCATAACCATTACTTGTACTTGAGAGAGAGGGATCTTCACTTTGCAAGACTAGGGTTTGAGATTGTTTCTTCCTATCTTGAATTGTGTTGGATTACTTTTCTATTCTTATTGTGGATCTCCATGGTAATATCGAGAAGAACTCCCTTTATTTAATTATATCGATGATGCTTTCTTCTCTCATGTGTGAGTAAGTTCCTTGGGCATGGGAGATGTAAGGGATTGGTGAGATGTGATGTGCCTCCATATATTTTCCATTAGTTTGTGATTGATTTTAATTACTATATTATGTGTGCTTGACTATCTGTGCACTTGCAGACATTAGTAGCGTTATGACGATGATCACATCAACTCTTGATCCATTTCGACATGCATCTTGACCTCACCCCTTGCTAGTTGTCACTTGTTCCGCAGCCCCTGATTTGAGTTACATATATTAGCAACCGATCAATATCAATTACCTAGGTGCTAATGCGAGTAGTAGTCAAGTACACATCAATAACATGTATATCACATATACCTTTGTTTGCCTTGCCGACCTTCTTGTCTGCCAAATACTTGGGGCAGTTGCGCTTCCAATGGCCATTCCCCTTACAATAATAGCACCCGGTATCAGACTTAGGGCCAGCTCGGGATTTCTTTTTAGGCGCAACAACATATTTGCCACCCTTCTTTCCCTTCTGTTTACCCTTCTTGTCTTTCTTGAAACCGGTGGTCTTATTGATCATCAACAGTTGATGTTCTTTCCTAATCTCCACCTCTGTAGTTTTAAGCATTGACAGAAGCTCGGGAGAGAGACTTCTTCATGCCCTGCATATTATAGTTCATCATGAAGCTCTTGTAGCTAGGTGGGAGAGATTAGAGAACATGATGTATGCCTAAGTCAATGGGAATTGTTATCCCAAGGACACAAGCTTATTGGCATACCCAGGCATTTTGAGTACGTGCTCACTAACGGAGTTGTTCTCTTCCATCATGCAACTAAAGAACTTTTCAGAAGCATTATAACTCTCTACGACAGCACGGGTATCGAAAATCATTTTCAATTCACCCATGGTATCAAAAGCATTGCCATTTTCAAAATGCTTTCAAAGTTCCGGCTCTAGCCCATACAGTATGCCGCAATGAACTAAGTTGTGGTCCTCCTGACGAGTCAAATAGACGTTCTTTTCCTTGTCAGGGGCATGATGACCCACAAGTATAGGGGGTGTATCGCAGTATTTTCGATAAGTAAGAGTGTCGAACCCAACGAGGAGCAGAAGGTGCTGGCTAGTGGTATGGATCAGGAATTCTCTGCAAATACTTAGCAAACAGATTTTTAGGGGTTTTCAATAAAGCAAGTAAACAAAGTACGAGTAAATAAAAGACAGTAGGAATAAATGCAGCAAGTGGCCCAATCCTTTATGCAGCAAAGGACAAGCTGGTTGTATTTCTATAGATGACCAAACGTTCTCGAGGACACATGGGAAGACTGTCAAGTGCTTTCGCTTCATATAGTCAATTAATCTTCTCTAGCTTGCTAAGTGTTGTGTGGGTGAACCTGTGCTAATGTACCGCCCCATCCAAGACTAATACATACTTGTGATTATACCCCTTGCAAACATCCGTAAGTACAAGAAAGTAATTAAGGTAGAAACCTAACCACAGCTTTAAACTCTAAGACCCTTACGTCCCTTGTGCAATGGTTTCCTAACGGGGGTTCAGGTTTCTGTCACTCCGGCAACCCCTACGATTAGTAGCCAAATACACAATGCATTGCCCTAGGCCCATATAGGTGAAGTGTCATGTAGTTGACGTTCACATGACACCACTAGAAGAAGTACACCACAACTTAAATAACAATCTATTGAATCTTTCTCAACGCAAATCCACTACTAACAACAAGACTTCTCCCATGTCCTCAAGAACAAAACGAACTACTCACAAGACATCATATGGATCATGATCAGAGATGGAATAATGATATATAACAATCTGAACATAAACAATAATTCAACGGTTCACTCAATAGCATCAACTACAAAGAGTAATCAACACCGGCTAAGTTTCCCCTATGAACTATAGCAAGATTCAACGCAATTGTTACAGCAATATGGAGATGGTGATGAGGGTGCTGATGGTGATGATGGTGGTGGTGATGATGATGATCCTGATGAAGTCCAACTTGATGGTGGTGTTGATGGCGACGATCTCCCCTCTCCGGGAAGGAATTCCCCCGGCAGAAATCTGTCTGCTGGAGAGATCTTTCTCTCTTGGTGTTTTCCACCCCGCAGAGGCGGCGAAATCTTTCTGTGGTCGCTCCCCGAGTCTTAGGGTTTTGTGGGGATGATATACGCCAGAGGGTAGAGGCTGGAGTGGGCCAGGGTGGCCACACCACCTCCAGGCGTGGCCTAGGCCTGCCCGTGCCATGGGATGGTGTGGGCCCCCTGTGGCCCACCTCCACTCCATCTTCTGGCATCCTTAGTCTTCTAGAAAAATAGGATTTTCTGTATATTTTCCCGGAGTTTCCGATCTTCGTGAATTTTGCCTCCAAACAACACCTTTTCCATCAGAATCCTGACTGCAGCGGTCCATGCTCCAAAAGTCATCAACCATGCAAAAATAGATGAAATAACATAAGTATCACCTCTCAATATGAAATATATCAATGAATAATAGTGAATTAAGACATAGAATAGTGATGCAAAATGGACGTATCAACTCCCCCCAAGCTTAGACTTCGCTTGTCCCTAAGCGAAACTAAGCTCAATAAACATGGCCTCAGATTTATGGAGTGAAGAGTCGATAAAAGAATACGGACAAGAAGCATCACATTCATCAAATACATAGATCATAATAGAAGACAACTCACTATTATATAACTCAACTTGCAATGAGTAAAGGAAACAAAAATAAAGATACATAAAGTGAATCATAATTGGTAATGGCAAACTTAGCTCTTGGTCGAAGAATAGTTGATAATTTGCTGGAGTTCACAAATAGCTGGTTTTTCAATGAAAGCTTTCAAAGTAGTAAACATCAAGATAAGCGCAGTGTGCAAAACAAGGAACATAAGACATGATAGAATAAATCATCATATGAATGAATGAAACACATCAACTCAAAATACTTGTTGAGATAGAAGGGAATAGGTTTACTGACTCAACTATAAAGTAAAAGAAAGGCCCTTCAAAGAGGGAAGCAGGGATTGCAAGTCTCATAAAGAGCTCCCAAAAATTATGATACTTACTAGGTTTCAGCTCTCATTTCCCCTATCATAGGCATCTTTAGGTGATTAGGGTTAAAGTGATCAAAAATGAGGATATGCATTGACAAGTTGTAAATTGAGAATCTCATGTCCCTTGAATACGAGGGCCGCTCCTCATGCTACTCAAGTTTAGTCACCAGTAAGTTCTTGTCATCGTAAGCATATGTGTATCATTGAGAACCGCCAACGGGGTACCCCTTGCCCGATGATACGGAAGAATCCCCATATCAAAATGACAAGGCAAGCAGACAACAAGTATCTCAGCAATCTTCTTATTTACCATGGGAATATGGTGCTTTTTTCTCTCTTTCCTCTTTTCATAATATCTTTTTTTCTTTTCTCTTTTTTCCCCTCAATATCGGACTCTTTTTTATAAGAATAATGCTTCATAGATACTCGTTATGGTTACACTGCAGGTTTCCACCATGTCAGCATGGATTAGACCAGCGGCCCAGGCGTTTCTCTAACACACATGCATAACTCCATGGACTTACAAGCTCCCCTTTCATTTCACACTGATGACATCCAGAGACAAAAGAACATGATATCAACTTGGTACAAAGTACCAGTGCAATGTTGAAGGTGTTCCCCATGACAGCATGGTTCTGCTAATTCACAACTTACAAAGCGCAAGCATATACGCAACATAGGTGAGCACAATGGTTCAAGTTTATTAAATGCAAGAAAGTAAAGTGTGCCATCAAGTTCGTGAGAGCTTTAATCACTAATTTTCACATAACAAGTTTAATTTGGGAGGTAGATAAACCAAGAATTTACTTGGAATAGCAATAATGCTACTAGGTAGGTATGCTGGACACAAATGGCAAAGGTTTTAGTTTAAAGGAGATGGATGCACGAGAAGAATTCCCTCTTAGTACAGGTTTTTGGCTAGCAAGGCTGGGTAGCAAGTACAAGAGTTGAAAGAAACAACCAAACATACAAATGATAAAGACAAACAAGCAATCTTCCTTGGAAGCACAAAAGATCTTAACTAGAGAATACTAGACTTATGAGCAAATCAAGAAAGAAAGATGATGAAATTATTTTTCTTTAGAGTACTTCTATCTTTTTCTTTTCAACTCTCAAAAAGATGTTGCTACTGACCGAGCCAGGTTTGCCAAAACCAACTAAATTAACTCAATGATCCCAGAGTGCTACCAATACTAACAACAAGATCAATCATATAACCATGAATTGAAAATTAATATAAGCTATGCAAAAGAGTGGATGATAGAACTTCCCATTAATATTCCATAACGGCAACTCACACCAAGGGATACATATCTAATGAGAGAGGGGACACTTCCATAATGCAAACCATACTACATAATAACTCCTCTATTCATGATATGACTCTACTAATAAGGTAAAAAGATAGAAGATAGTGATGTGATACCGCGACACTCCCCCAAGCTTGGAACAAACCAAGGGGATGGCAAACCTGATGACGAATTACTCCTTAGGTGGTGGTGGTATCCTCTTGATGAGCTCCTTGATCAGTTTCCCCAAGTCCTCAATCTCGAAGGTGAGATTACGAATCAGCTGTGAGTTTTGCTCAATGCGGCTCATGATCATGTCGTGTTGAGAATTCCATCTCTTGCTATTCTTTCCCCACTCTTCCTCCTTGAAGTCTTCTTTTCCTGCATGGCTAGAACGAGGCAAATCCCAATTGGAGGGTAATTTCCCCTTGGGCATATTCTGGTATTGATGCTCATGGATAAGGGTATGGAAAGGATTCTTGGTGCATGGAGGAAGTGACCAGGGATCTGAACGGTGATGAGGAGGCTTCCCTCCAATGGCTGGATTTTCCACCACTCCAATGCTTGCAATGGTAGTGCCGGTATGCGGGTGTTGGCCTTGCTCCCCTTCACCTTCACTCTTGATCTCCTTCTCCTTCCCGGGGTCTTGGAGGTCTTCCTCCATGGGCTCCTTCCCTTTATCCTTGGCAGACACCATTGTGCTTCTAAGCCTTCAAAGAGTATATCCTGGCAGAAACAGATCGAAACAAAAGCACGACGAAAACACGATATACGAACCTCGAGGGATCCGGGGGGTTATATATTATGAAGTTTCATATCAAAAGGAAGGTACTGGGAGAAAATGAGTCGGGGGCGGAGTCCTAGGTGGCCTCACCACCTAGTGGCGCGACCAAGGGTGGGCCCGCGCCATGGGGTGGTGTGGGCTACCCTGGATCCGGTTCCATCCCTTTTTCGCTTCGAAACTTTCCTTATTGACTGAAAACTGCAAAAATATAGTTGGATTGTATTTTCGCGGAACTTTTCTTACCAGAACTGTTACCTATTTGAACACGGACTCTGTAGGTCTCTGAATTTGGTATCTAGTAGATTCTTCCGGAGTCATATTTTGAATAACATCAATATCTTCATCTTCATACACTTATTACTTGAGTCATAAAACCCTTCTCTTCCTTATTACACCATTGTCTCCACTTCCTAGAAATTTCTTTCACACAAAATTTCACACAGTTCTTATTAGCAACATTAGTATAAGTGAAGTGATAGAACATTTTGAGTCCAACTTCAACTGAAAACCATCAAAACAAAAGCTACTATAGCAACTCCTTCCGAAAACCCAAAAAGAATTCAAAAAGGAAATCGAATAAAGAAGCAAATGCAAGAGTGGCAAAATTTGTCAAAACAGATCATCAGGTAAAGATCAATTTTTTCGAAAATCTTCTGTTGCTCAAATCAAAAAGTGCAAAACTAACAAAAGTTAAACAACAACCTGGGACAGAAGCACAAAAAATTACAGCTCAATCCGACATACAAAGATCTGTCACGAATTTTTACGGTGAAGCACAAAAAATCTGTTTCGGGACAGCAACTTCCCCAAATATTACTTCTCTCTCATTAGAGGTTGATCTTTACACAAAAACCAAACAAAACGGATAAGGAGCGGTTATTACCGAAGTAATAACTTCCAAGACTCAAAGAAATAAAAATAAACTGAAAGCAAAAACAAATTGGGTTGTCTCCCATAAAGCTCTTTCTTTATAGCCATTAAGATGGGCATGATAATTTTGAAGAAGCTCTCATAGGGATATGAATTGAAGTGAAAGAGAGCATTAAGAAGCAAAAACACACACATTTAAGTCTAACCCACTTCCTATGCAAGGGGATTTTGTAAACAAACAAGTTATTGAAACCAAAGGCAACTTTCATAAGAAGGCAAAAGAAACGCAATATAAAAACTTTCAGCATAAAACGAGGAAACTTGATACTATTGAGATACATAAGAACACTTTTCCCTCTCTCATAGTAACTTTCAGTATCATGCATAAACTTAACAATATAGCTATCACAAGGACCATCATAGCAATGATCACTTATTCTAACAGAAAACACGGGAATACTAGCTCTCATAATACTACTATGTGAAACAATATTAGAGGTATCCTTACAAAGGATAGGGTGTCCCTCTTTTTCATATTTAGTGACAAAGTCTTTCACATTTGCTATTATAGGTTCATCAACCATTTGTTTATCAGGTTCAACAGCTTTTATTGTACTTTTATTAACCATACTAGCTATCATCGAATGTTCCTTTACCTTAACTAGGAAAGGGATTTTCTCAATATAAGGTTTAGTTAAAACATGATTAGTAGTATAAACTTCAGTATTCCTTGCAGGAACACTTTTAGCAACATCTTTATATGGTTCATGATACTTATTACACTTCTTTTTAGGCACTTCAATGTAAGAAGCAAAAGCCTTAAAATAAGAAGCAATAGCTTGAGAGTCTAGACCATAAGCATTTTTAATATTTTGAAAGTCATCAGTTCCCATAAAAGATTCAATGCATTCATAATCATAATTTATACCTGACTTTCTACCTTTGTCATTCTCCCAAGCTTCAACATTGTCTTGAATATGGTCCAGAAGGTCCCATTTAGCTTCTTCTTCCATGCGAGTGAATGATCCAGCGCAAGAAGCATCCAATAAATCTTTGTCATGTAGAGGGAGCCTTGCATAAATGTTGTTGATAATAATATTGTTGGGGAGCTCATGAATGGGACATTTGAGCATTAGTAACTTCAATCTCCCCCAAGCTTGAGCTATACTCTCTCCATCAAGAGGCCAAAAGTTGTATATTTGATTCCGATCTTTATGAATCTCACTAGGAGGATAAAACTTTGAATAAAAGAAAGGCGCTATTTCCTCCCATTCCAGAGCTTGACCATTCTTCAACAGCTTATACCATTCCTCAGCTCTTCCTTTCAGCGACAATGAGAATACCTGCACACTTGAACAACCCGCATAATTCGTGTATAAAGAGTAAATGATCACCGGGATGGACAGTTCCATCCCCAACATAGTAGTTATCCATAACACGATCAATAATTCTTGTAGGTATTTTGAAAACATCTTTCTTAGCAGGTGGTGGCTTATCTACTACCTTAGCAGTGGTAGTAGCATTACCAAATAAGAAACTCAGTGAATTATCCATAACAAAAATAAAGTAACTAGCAGAAGTAAACAATACTCACAGTAGAAGTTTCCTTTACCAGTTCCACTCTCCAATAGCGCTTCACTCCCCGGCAACGGCGCTAGAAAATAGTCTTGATGACCCACAAGTATAGGGGGTGTATCGCAGTATTTTCGATAAGTAAGAGTGTCGAACCCAACGAGGAGCAGAAGGTGCCTGCCCACGCCATGGGGTGGTGTGGGCCCCCTGTGGCCCACCTCCACTCCATCTTCTGGCATCCTTAGTCTTCTGAAAAAATAGGATTTTCCGTATATTTTCCTGGATTTTCTGATCTTCGCGGATTTTGCCTCCAAACAGCACCTTTTCCATCAGAATCCTGACTGCAGCGGTCCATGCTCCAAAAGTCATCAACCATGCAAAAATAGATGAAATAACATAAGTATCACCTCTCAATACGAAATATATCAATGAATAATAGTGAATTAAGACATAGAATAGTGATGCAAAATGGACGTATCTGGGCATCAGGAGCTGGTGGGGGGGCTAGTGGCGCTTCTAGCACATATTGCTTTTGTGCAGCAGTGAGGAGAATCCTCAAATTCATGGCCCAGTTGGTAAAGTTGCTACCATTTTCCGCAAGTTTCTCTTTCTGCATGAACACATTGAAATTAAAAGCAGGTGATGCCATCTACAACATAATTTGTAAAGTTTAGACTAAGTTTATGATAGATTGAGTTCAACTAATCAAATTACAAATGAACTCCCAGTCAAAAACAACATCCCCGTCTCTTTTTGCTGATTACATGAACCAAATCCACTACAACAAGTCGGATCATCACGTGAGTCGGTGTATCTTCAAAGAAGAGCGTTTATATGGGTATCATATCAACTATATGACTCATGCTTAACCTTTCGGTCCGTGTTCCGAGGCCATGTCTGTACATGATAGGATCGCTGATACGTCCATTTTGCATCACTATTCTATATCATAATTTACTGTTATTCATTGATATATTTCATATTAGGAGATGATACTTATGCTATTTCATCTGTTTTTGCATGGTTGATGACTTTTGGAGCATGGACCGCTGCAGTCAGGATTCTGATGGAAAAAAGGCGTTGTTTGGAGGCAAAATTCGGGAACATACATGGAAAATCCTATTTTCCAGAAGACGAAGAAAGCCAGAAGGGGAAGAGGAGATGGGCCATAGGAGGCCCACACCACCCCCTGGCGCGGGCCACCCTAGGCCATGCCACCAGGTGGTGTGGCCGCCCTGGTCCACCCCTGGCTCTCCCCTCTTGCATATATTATCCTCCTGAAACCCTAATACTCGGGGAGCAACCACAGAAAGATTCCACCACCTCTGCGAGGCGGAAAACACTAAGAGAGAAAGATCTCTCCGGCAGACAGAATTCTGCCAGGGGAATTCCTTCCCGGAGAGGGGAGATCGTCGCCATCAACACCACCATCAAGCTGGACTTCATCGGGATCATCATCATCACCACCATCATCTCCATCAACACCATCATCACCACTTCATACCGCTGTAACAATTGGGTTGAATCTTGCATAGTTCTTAGGGGAAACTTTCCGGTGTTGATTACTCCTTGTAGTGGATGCTATTGAGTGAACCATTGCATTATCATTTATGTTCAGATTGTTACATATCATTATTTCATCTCTGATCATGATCCATATGATGTCTTGTGAGTAGTTCGTTTTGTTCTTGAGGACATGGGAGAAGTCATGTTGTTAGTAGTGGAATTGTGTTGAGAAAGATTCAATAGTTTGATATTTAAGTTGTGGTGTACTTCTTCTAGTGGTGTCATGTGAACGTCGACTACATGACACTTCACCTATATGGGCCTAGGGGAATGCATTGTGTATTTGGCTACTAATCGTAGGGGTTGCCAGAGTGACAGAAACCTGAACCCCTGATACATTGCAAATGTATCTATAATTTTTGATGTTCCATGCTTGGTTTTATCCACTTTCTTGTGTTTTGTTCCAACTTTGGAGTACTTTTCATATGATTTCTTGGACTAACCTATTAACAAGAGCCACAGTGCCAGATGCCTGTTTTCTGCTGTTTTTGGTTCCATGAAATTCAGAAAATGAATATTCTCGGATTCGGACGGGACAAAAGCCAAAGTGCCTATTTTTTCGGATGTCATCAGGTGCCAGAATACGAGACGGAGAGGGGCCAGGGCGCGACCACACCACCTGGCCGCGCGGCCAGGCCTGACCCGCGCCAGGGGGTGGTGTGGCCGCTCCCGGCACCCCCTCGGCCTCCCCTTCCAACTATAAGATGCCCTCAAGACGTAAACCCTAAGTACCCGATCCAAAATCCACAAAAGAGTCTGTAGCCGCCGTCATCTCCATCCCTAGATTGGGAGGGATCTGAAGCTCTTCCCAGCACCCTGCTAGAGAGGGGAATTCACCCTGGAGGCCTTCTTCATCACTATGCAAGCCTCCGGTGTGATGTGTGAGTAGTTCATCCTTGTACTATGGATCCATGTAGTAGCTAGATGGCTGGTTCTCCTCCTTTGTGCTTTCATGTTTAGATCTTGTGAGCTCCGTTCATGATCAAGATCATCTATTTGTAATCCATACATGTTGTGTTTGCGGGGATCCAATGGATATTGAGATGCTATTTTAGAATGATTATTGGTTCTTTCATGTCTTTGTTATTTGTGATCTTGCATGCTTTCCATTGTTAGTAGCTATCTTGGCCAAGTAGATGCTAGCAACTCCAAGAGTTAGTATTTATGCTCGATAGTGGGTTCATGCCTCTAGTAATCTGGGGAAGTGATAGAAATCTCTAAGGTACTAGATGTGCTGTTGCTACTAGGGAGAAAACAACAATCCTTTGTTCATACTTTACATGCAGTTCGTAAAGCAATAATATGTTGCTTGCAACTTAATACTGGAGGGGGTTCGAATGATAACCTAAAGGTGGATTATTAGTCATAGATGTAGTTGGATGGCGGTCTTTGTATTATGTTGTAATGCCCAATCAAGTCTCAAAGGAGTCAAGATGATTAGTATATGCATGTATTGCTTTCTTGGTGTTTGTCAATTGCCCCGCTGTAATTTGTTCACCCATCATGTTATCTATCTTAAGGAGAGCCACCACTAGTGAACTATGGATCCCGACCCTTTTCTTTTACATACAATCTACAAACTGTTTACTGCTTTGTGTTTACTTTCTGCAAACTATTACTTCTTTCCATTCGATACGTTTAATCCTTTGTTTTCAGCAAAACACGGTGAGATTGACAACCTCATCGCAAGTTGGGGACAAAGTTCTGTGGTTGTGTTGTACAGGTCTCCACGTTGCTACTAGAACCGGTAATGCGCCCTGCCAAGGCTCAGCTAGTAACACCTTTGGGGTGTTTCCTTGCTCCTACTGGTTCGATTAAACCTTGGTTTCATAACTGAGGGAAACTTGCTGCTGTGCTCATCATACCTTCCTCTTGGGGTTCCCAACGAGCTCTACATCAACATCGATCCATCAAGCATTTTTCTGGCGCCTTTGCCGGGGAGTCAAGGACATCTTCACAAGGGGGATCCCTCATAACCAATCTCTTTACTTTGTTTTTTTTTTTGGCTTAGTTTCTTTTTGCTTTGTTTGCTTGTTTTGTTATTCAAAAACAAAAAAAATTAGTTTCACTAGTTTGCTTTCTTATTTGAAAACCCAAAAAATGACTACTCTTGAAAACACTAAGTTGTGTGACTTCACTAGCACCAACAAAAATGATTTTATGAGCACACCTATTGCTCCACCTGTGGCTAAAAATACTTTCTTTGAGATAAAACCTGCTTTGCTCAATCTTGTTATGAGAGAACAATTTTCTGGTATTGGTAATGAAGATGCTGCTTCCCATCTAAATAACTTTGTTGAACTTTGTGAGATGCAAAAGCATAGGGATATAGATGGTGATATTATTAAGCTGAAATTGTTTCGTTTCTCTTTTAGAGGAAAAGCTAAAGAATGGTTGAATTCCTTAACTAGGAATAATATTGATTCTTGGACTAAATGCAAAGATGCTTTTATTGGAAAGTATTATCCTCCTGCTAAGATTATATCTATGAGAAGTGAAATAATGAAGTTTAAACATCTTGATAATGAGCATGTTGCTCAAGCTTGGGAAATAATGAAATCTTTGGTAAAGAATTGTCCCACTCATGGACTGACTGCTTGGATGATCATCCAAACTTTTTATGCAAGATTGAACTATTCTTCAAGGAACCTATTGGATTCTGCTGCTGGAGGTACCTTTATGACCATCACTTTGGGTGCTACAACAAAACTTCTGGACAATATGATGGTTAGTTATTCTGAGTGGCATACTGAAAGAGCTCCACAAGGTAAGAAGGTAAATTCTGTTGAGGAAACCTCCTCCTTGAGTGATAAGATTGATATTATTATGTATATGCTTGTTAATGGGAAAGCCCATATTGATCCAAATAATGTTCCTTTGGCTTCTTTGGTTGCTCAAGAAGAGCAAGTTGATGTGAACTTCATAAGAAATAACAATTTTGGAAACAATGCTTATGGTAACAATGCTTATAGGAACAATTTTGGTAACAAAAATTATAAGCCATATCCTCCCAACAATGGTAATTCTCATGGAAATTCTTACAACAATAATAAGAGTGCTCCCTCTAAACTTGAAGTTATGCTTAAAGACTTTATTAGTAAACAAACTGCTTTCAATAAAACTATTGAGGAAAAACTCTCTAATGCTGAAAGAAATATAGCATCTTTGGCTGAAGCTCAATCTACTTTGAATGAAATGGCTGCTAAACCTAAAACTAATGACAATCCCTTTGCAGCTACCAATTCTATACAAGTAAGAATTGATGAAAATGTTAGACTATTAGCTGAATTACATGCTAAGTGGGAAAGAGAAGATGAAATTGCTAGAAACATTAGTGTTTCTACTATCACCACCACTAGTGTTGAGGCTAGTAATAGTTTTACTACTTTAGATGATAAATTTGACTTTGATCTTGATGGTTGTAATATCTCTGAAGTTATTAAGTTCCTACAAAAGCTTGCTAAAAGTCCTAATGCTAGTGCTGTGAACTTGGCCTTCACTAAACACATTGCTGATGCTCTCATAAAGATTAAAGAAGAAAATATGAAACATAAAGCTTCTATTCCTATAAAACAAGAAGATGGTTGCGAACCCATCATTAATATGAAAGTGAATGACTTCGATTTCAAAGCTTTATGTGATCTTGATAGTAGTGTTTCTATTATGCCTAGAAGGATTTATGATATGCTTGATTTGCCTCCACTTGAAGATTGTTATTTGAATGTCCCACTTGATGATAATGCTAAAAAGAAACTCATGGGGAGTCTTAATGATGTTCTTATTATGGTTAACAATGCCTATGTCCCCGTTGATTTCTATGTTTTGGATGTTGAATACAATGCTTCTTGTCCTATTACTTTGGAAAGACCTTTTCTTAGAACTGTTGGTGCCATCATTGATATGAAAGAAGGCACCATTAAATATCAACTCCCACTCAAGAAAGGTATAGAACACTTCCCTAAAAAGAGAGAAAAGATTTCTTGTGCTTCTCCTATGAAAACAAAATTTGGTCTTAATGCTTCTTCATTTGAGAACACTTGATTCTTTCTTTGCTTCTTATGCCTAACTTAAAGGCGTTAAAGAAAAGTACTTATTGGGAGATAACCCAAAAGTTTTAGATGAGTCTTGGAAGTTATTACTTCAGTAATAACCTCTCCTTATCCTTTTTATTTGCTTTTTGTGCCAAGAGTAACCTCTAATGAGAGAGAAGTAATGATTGGGAAAGTTGCTGTCCCGAAACAGATTTTTGTGCTTCACCGTAAACATTCGTGAGAGACCTCTGTATGTCAGATTGAGCTGTAATTGTTTTTTGCTTCTGCCCCAGGTAGTTATATAACTTTCGTTAGTTCAACACTTTTTTATTTGAGCAACAGAAGGTCTTCGAAAAAATTCGTCTTTACCTGCTGGTCTGTTTTGACAGATTTCTGCCATTTTCTGCATTTGCTTCTTGTTGGTTCCTTCTTGAGTTCTTTTGGGAAATTGAGCTTTTTGAGGGAAGTGCTTCAGTAGATAGTGTTCTAATGGAAGTTTATTTGGTGTTAGAACTGAACCTTAAGACCTTTTATCTTGAGTACACTAATGTTGCTAATAAAGATTGTGTGAAGTTTTGTATGAAGGAAAATTTTCAGGTGTATGGAAGGAATGAGTAATGAGATGAAGTATGGACTAAAGCTCAAGCTTGGGGATGCCACGCGTGTCACCCCAAGAAATATCCAAGAAGTACAAGCGTCAAAGCTTGGGGATGCCCAAGGCATCCCCTTCTTCATCAATAAAAATTCTAGGTTTCTTCCAAACGCTTCATTTTTATTGTTTCATGCACAATTGTGTTGTTCTTGGAGCGTCTTCTTTTTGTTTTCATTTTGGTTTTTCGTTTGCTTTTGTCGCTCATTGTGGTTGTGTTGTACAGGTCTCCACGTTGCTAGCACCGGTAGTGCGCCCTGCCAAGGCTCAGCTAGTAACACCTTTGGGGTGTTTCCTTGCTCCTACTGGTTCGATTAAACCTTGGTTTCATAACTGAGGGAAACTTGCTGCTGTGCTCATCATACCTTCCTCTTGGGTTTCCCAACAAGCTCTACATCAATACCGAGCTATCAACCCCCGTTAGGAAACCATTGCACAAGGGACGTCAGGGTCTTAGAGTTTAAAGTTGTGGTTAGGTTTCTACCTTAATTACTTTCTTGTACTTGCTTGAGTAAGACTTATCTCATCATTTTTGATAGACCTTTGTTGAGTACTTGTGGAGCTATTATAGACTGCAAAAGGGAGAAAATCTTGGCCGAATTTGATGGGGAATCTTATGAGTTTAATTTTTCGAAATTTACTAAATAACCTTGTTAAAATGAAACCCATAATGAGGATTTTAGAATTGAACAACTTGCTTCTATTTCTCTTGCTCCTAATAATGCTTTGCAGAAATTTATGGAAGATCATGAAAGTGAAATCTTCATGGAAGAAAGAAATGAGATTGACGAGATTCTCTATCGTCAACCTAAGATGCTTAAGCATAACTTGCCTATAGAAGACTTGGGTACCATGTTGCCACCTAAAAAGGAGCCAGTCTTCAATCTAAAACCTTTACCCGACGATCTTAAATATGCTTACATTGATGATAATAAGATATATCCTGTTATTATTAGCTCTAAACTTTCAGGGAAGGAAGAAGAAAGGTTATTGGAGGTACTAAAGAAACACCGAGGGGCTATGGGCTATACTCTGGATGATTTAAAAGGGATTTCTCCTACTATATGTCAGCATGCTATCAATATAGAACCAGATGCAAAGCTAGTGGTAGAGCACCAACGGCGTTTAAATCCTAAGATGAAGGAAGTGGTAAGAAATGAGGTATTGAAACTCCTCGATGCTGGTATTATTTACCCTATTGCTGATAGTGAATGGGTTAGTCCTGTTCATTGTGTCCCTAAAAAAGGGGGAATTACCGTCGTCCCTAATGATAATGATGAGCTTATTCCCCAAAGAATAGTAGTAGGCTATAGAATATGCATTGATTTCAGGAAAGTTAACAAAGTTACTAAGAAAGATCATTACCCACTTCCTTTTATTCATCAAATGTTAGAAAGGTTGTCTAAAAAGACCCATTTTTGTTTTCTTGATGGATATTCTGGTTTCTCTCAAATTGCTGTTAAACAACAAGATCAAGAAAAAACTACTTTTACATGCCCTTACGGAACCTATGCTTATAGACGTATGCCTTTTGGTTTATGTAATGCTCCTGCTACTTTTCAAAGATGCATGTCTGCTATCTTTCATGGTTTTTGTGAGGAAATTGTGGAAGTGTTCATGGATGACTTCTCCGTCTATGGAACTTCTTTTGATAATTTTCTACACAACCTCGATAAAGTTTTGCAGAGATGTGAAGAAACTAATCTTGTTCTTAATTGGGAGAAATGCCACTTCATGGTGAATGAAGGGATTGTACTTGGACATAAGGTTTCTGAAAGAGGCATAGAAGTTGATAGAGCTAAAGTTGAGGCAATTGAGAAAATGCCTTGTCCAAGAGACATCAAAGGTATTCGTAGTATCCTTGGTCATGCTAGTTTTTATAGAAGGTTTATTAAAGATTTTTCTAAGATATCAAAACCCCTCACTAATCTTCTTCAAAAAGATGTACCCTTTGTCTTTGATGATGATTGTAAGGAAGCTTTTGAAACTCTAAAGAAGGCTTTAACTACAGCTCCTATTGTTCAACCACCTGATTGGAGCTTACCCTTTGAAATAATGTGTGATGCTAGTGATTTTGCTGTAGGTGTTGTCCTTGGGCAACGAATTGATAAAAAGTTATCCATTATGCTAGTAAGACTCTTGATGCTGCTCAAAGGAATTATGCTACTACTAAAAAAGAATTCCTAGCCGTCGTCTTTGCTTGTGATAAGTTTAGACCTTATATTGTAGACTCAAAAGTTACCATTCATACTGATCATGCTGCTATTAAGTACCTTATGACGAAGAAAGATGCTAATCCTAGGCTTATTAGATGGGTGCTACTCTTACAGGAGTTTGACCTACATATTGTAGACAGGAAAGGTGCTGAAAATCCTGTAGCTGATAATTTATCTCGATTGGAAAACATCTCTTTTGATCCTATGCCTGTTAATGATAGTTTCCCAAATGAATAGTTGGCTGCAGTAGGGGCAAGCTCGCGAGGGAGCCCTTGGTATGCTGATTATGCTAACTTTATTGTCTCCAAGTATTTGCATCCAACTTTCACAGCTCAGCAAAGAAGGAAATTATTTTACGATTTGAGGCATTATTTTTGGGATAACCCACATTTATATAAAGAAGGAGTGGATGGTATTATGCGAAGATGTGTTCCAGAATATGAACAAAAGGAGATATTGCGTAAATGTCATGGTAGTGCTTATGGAGGACATCATGCAGGAGATAGAACTGCGCAAAAGGTGCTACAATCAGGTTTCTACTGGCCTACCCTTTTTAAAGATGCAAGAAAATTTGTTTTATCTTGTGATGAGTGTCAGTGTGTTGGTAATATTTCTAGACGCAATGAAATTCCTATGAACTACTCTCTAGTTATTGAACCCTTTGATTGCTGGAGATTTGACTTTATGGGTCCTTTTCCTCCCTTAAAGGGTTATACTCATATTCTTGTTGCCGTTGATTATGTCAGTAAGTGGGTAGAAGCTATACCTATGAAGAGTGCTGATGGGGAGACCTCTCTAAAAATTCTTAAGGATGTTATCTTTCCTAGGTTTGGAGTGCCTAGGTATATTATGACTGATGGAGGTTCTCATTTCATTCATGGTGGTTTTAGAAAGACCCTTGCTAAATATGATGTTAATCATAGAATCGCTTCAGCTTATCATCCCCAAACTAGTGGACAAGTAGAGTTATCAAATAGAGAAATTAAACCCATCTTGCAAAAGACTATTAATAGGTCTAGGAAAAATTGGGCTAAAAAGTTGAACGATGCTTTATGGGCTTATAGGACTGCCTATAAAAACCCTATGGGGATGTCTCCTTATAAAATGGTTTATGGGAAAGCTTGTCAGCTACCTTTAGAATTAGAACACAAAGCTTATCGGGCAGTTAAAGAACTTAATAGAGATTGTAAGCTTGCTGGTGAAAAAAGATTATTCGACTTAAGTTCGTTGGATGAATGGAGGAGTGAAGCATATGAGAATGCTAGACTCTTTAAGGAAAAATCTAAAAGATGGCATGACAAGCGAATACTTAAGAGAGAATTCCATTTTGGTGAGAAAGTTCTATTGTATAGGTCTCGTCTCAGATTTTTTGTAGGGAAACTACTGTCAAAATGGGAAGGACCTTTCGTTATTGAAGAAGTGTACCGTTCAGGAGCGATAAATATTTCTTCTTTAAAAGATAACACTACAGAATTGGTGAATGGGCAGCGACTCAAGCACTATATTGCTGGAGATTCTTACAATGAAGATGTTGATGCTTTTCAAGTTATAACTCCAGAAAAATTTATCAAAGACCAAATTTAGAGACCTATAGAGTCTGTTTTTGAATAGGTAACAATTCTGGTAAGAAAACCACCGTGAAAATTCTGTCCAGTTATATTTTTGCAGTTTTTATCCAACAAGGAAAGCTACGAAGCGAAATAGGAACGGAAACGGAGCCAGGGTGGCTCACACCACCCCCTGGCACGGCCCCCCTGGCCGCGCCAGTAGATGGTGTGGCCACCTCGGCCTCCGTCTCCGACCCGTTTTCTCCCAGTACCTTCCTTTTGTTTTAAAACTTCGTAATATATAATCCCCCAGATCCCCCGAGGTTCGTATATCATGTTCTCCTCGTGTTTTCGTTTCGATCTGTTTCTGCGAGGAACTATTCTTGAAAGTTAGAAGCACAATGGTGTCCGCCAAGGATAAGGGAAAGGAGCCTATGGAGGAGGATCTCCAAGACCCCATGCAGGAGAAGGAGATCAAGAGTGAAGATGAAGATGAGGCAAAGCAAAGCCAACATCCGCACACCGTCACTACCATTGCAAGCATTGGAGTGGTGGCAAGATCAGCCAGGGTCAGGAGGACTGCAAGGATGTCAACTGGAGGGAAACCTCCGCGTCACTGTTTGGCTCCACGGTCACTTCCTCCATGCACCAATAATACTTTCTACACCCTTATCCATGAGCATCAATACCAGAATATGCCCAAGGAGAAACTACCCTCCAATTGGGATTTGCCTCGTTCTAGCCATGCAGGAAAAGAAGACTTCAAGCAGGAAGAGTGGGGAAAGAATAGCAAGAGCTGGAATTTGCAACCCGACATGACCATGAGCCGCATTGAGAAAAACTCGCAGTTGATTCGTAATCTCACCTTCGAGATTGAGGACTTGGGGAAGCTAATCAAAGAGCTCATCAAGAGAATACCACCACCACCGAAGGAGTAATTTGTCATCAGGTTTTAGCATCCCCTTGGTTTGTTCCAAGCTTGGGGGAGTGCCGCGGTATCACATCACTATCTTCTATCTTTTTACCCTTTTAGTAGAGTCATATCATGAATAGAGAAGTTATCATGTAGGATGGTTTGCATTATGGAAGTGTCCCCCTCTCGTTAGATATCTATGTATCCCTTAGTGTGAGTTGCCGTTATGGTTTATTAATGAGAAGTTCTATCATTTACTCTTTTGCATATCTTATATTAGTTTTCAATTCTTGGTTATATGATTGATCTTGTCGTTAGTATTGGTATCACTTTGGGATCATTGAGTTAATTTAGTTGGTTTTGGCAAACCTAGCTCGGTCAGTAGCAACACTATTTTTGAGAGTTGAATGAAAAAGATAAAAGTACTCTTAAAGAAATATAATTTCATCATCTTTCTTTCTTGATTTGCTCATGAGTCTAGTATTCTCTAGTTAAGATCTTTTGTGCTTCCAAGGAAGATTGCATGTTTGTTTTTATCACTTGTATGTTTGTTTGTTTCCATCAACTCTTATGCTTGCTACCCAGCCTTGCTAGCCAAAAACCTGTACTGAGAGGGAATGCATCTCGTGCATCCAATCCTTAAGCCAAAACCTATGTCATTAGTGTCCACCATACCTACCTACTAGCACTATTGCTATTCCAAGTAAATTCATGTATTTATCTACCTTCTAAATTAAACTTGTTATGTGAAAATTAGTGATTAAAGCTCTCACGAACTTGATGGCACACTTTACTTTCTTGCACTTAATAAACTTGAACCATTGTGTCCATCTTTGTTGCGGATATGCTTGCGCTTTATAAGTTGAAGTTAGCAGAACCATGTATCATGGGGAATGCTTTCAACATTGCACTTATATTCCGTTGATATCATGATTCTTTTTCTTATGGATCCCGGCGGTGTGAAATAAAATGGGAACTTGTAAGATCATGGAGTTTATATGTGTGTTAGAGAAACGCCTAGGCCGTTAGCCTAAGCCATGCCTAATCATGATGGAAACTTGCAGCATAACCATAATGAGCACTCTATGAAGCATCCTCAATAAAAACCTATGTGAATAGCAAATAAAAAGATCACTGAGATTTCAAATTATAACTTGTAAGTAAGGGGCATGAGATTTCAACTTATAACTTGTCAAGCATATCCTCTTAGTTGTGTCACTTTAACCTTAATCACCTAAAGATGCTTATGATAGGGGCAATGAGAGCTGAAAGCTAATAAGTACCATAATTTTTGGAAGATCTTTATGAAACTTGAAATCCCTGCTTTCCTCTGTGAAGGGCCTATCTTTTACTTTTTAGTTGAGTCAGTAAACCTATTCCCTTCTACCTTAGCAAGCATTTTGAGCTGTTGTGTTTCATTCATTCATATGATGATTTATTCAATCATGTTTCTTGTGTTCCTTGTTTTGCACATTGCTCTTATCTTAGTGTTTACCTACTTTGAAAGCTATCATTGAAAACCAGTTATGTGTGAACTCCAGCAAATTATCAACTATTCTTCGACCAAGAGCTAAGTTTGTCATTACCAATTGTTATTTACTTTATGTATCTTTATTGTGTTTCCTTTACTTATTGCAAGTTAAGTTATATAATAGTGAGTTGTCTTCTATTATGACTTATGTATTGATGAATGTGATGCTTCTTGTCCGTATTCTTTTATTGACTCTTCACTCCATAAACCTGAGGTATGTTTATTGAGTTCAGTTTCGCTTGGGGACAAGCAAAGTCTAAGCTTGGGGGGAGTTGATACGTCCATTTTGCATCACTTTTCTATATCATAATTTACTATTATTCATTGATATATTTCATATTAGGATATGATACTTATGCTATTTCATATGTTTTTGCATGGTTGATGACTTTTGGTGCATGGACCACTGCAGTCAGGATTCTGATGGAAAAGGTGCTATTTGGAGGCAAAATTCCTGAAGATGAGAAAATTCGGGAAAATACATGGAAAATCCTATTTTTCCAGAAGACGAATAATGCTAGAAGGGGAAGCGGAGATGGGCCACAGGGGGCCCACACCACCCCTGGCACGGGCCACCCTAGGCCGCGCCACCAGGTGGTGTGGCCGCCCTGGTCCACCCCGGCTCTCCCCTCTAGCGTATATTATCCTCCCAAAACCCTAATACTCGGGGAGCGACCACAGAAAGATTCCGCCGCCTCTGCGGGGCAGAAAACACCGAGAGAGAAAGATCTCTCTGACAGACAGAATTCTGCCGGGGGAATTCCTTCACGGAGAGGGGAGATCATCGCCATCAACACCACCATCAATCTGGACTTCATCGGGATCATCATCATCATCACCACCATCAACTCCACCAGCACCATCATCACCACTTCATACCGATGTAACAATTGGGTTGAATCTTGCATAGTTCTTAGGGGAAACTTTCCCGGTGTTGATTACTCCTTGTAGTTGATGATATTGAGTGAACCATTGAATTATCGTTTATGTTCAAATTGTTACATATCATTATTTCATCTCTGATCATGATCCATATGATGTCTTGTGAGTAGTTCATTTTGTTCTTGAGGACATGGGAGAAGTCATGTTGTTAGTAGTGGAATTGTGTTGAGAAAGATTCAATAGTTTGATATTTAAGTTTAGGTGTACTTCTTCTAGTGGTGTCATGTGAACGTCAATTACATGAAACTTCACCTATATGGGCCTAGGGGAATGCATTGTGTATTTGGCTACTAATCGTAGGGGTTGCCGGAGTGACAGAAACCTGAACCCCCATTAGGAAACCATTGCACAAGGGACGTTAGGGTCTTAGAGTTTAAAGCTGTGGTTAGGTTTCTACCTTAATTACTTTCTTGTACTTGCGGATGCTTGCAAGGGGTATAATCACAACTATGTATTAGTCCTAGGAAGGTCGGTACATTAGCACAGGTTCACCCACACAACACTTAGCAAACTAAAGAAGATTAATCAACTATATGAAGCGAAAGCACTTGACGATACTCCCATGTGTCCTCGAGAACGTTTGGTCATCTTAAGTAATACAACCGGCTTGTCCTTTTCTAAAAAAAGGATTGGGACACTTGCTGCATTTATTCTTATTATCTTTTGTTTACTCGTATTTTATTTACCTGTATTATCAAAAACCCCTAAAAACCCGTTTGCTAAGTATTTATAGAGAATTCCTGCTCCTAGCCACTCGCCAGCATCTTCTGCTCCTCGTTGGGTTCGACACTCTTACTTATTGAAAATACTGCGATACACCCTCTATACTTGTGGGTCATCACTCGCCAAGTAAGAACCTTAGTACTCGCATGTGTAAAACTATCTTACATCCGTTTATGATCGTGGATTCAAGTACACCCGATCATCACATGATGTCTTGAAGCAGCAAAACATAGAACAGTGTGTACTTAAGGGAGAACACATTTTTATCTTGATATCTAAATGAGGGATCATATTATAATTCTACTAAAATGCCAAACAAGCAATATAAGATGCAAGCATCAAATGTGTAAAGTGAAATGATATGGTTCTTGCACTTGATCACCATCATGTGCATCGTGGTATGATCTTTATCATTCCTTTGTGTGTAAGGCCAAGGTCTATGGAACTTACATGTTAGGTGTGTTGCAAGAGTATCCACTATACATCAACTTACAACATTACCATATCATGACACCAGCCTAGCAACGATCTAAACTAGATGCCTCTAATTTATCAATTGAAGTTTTACATGGCTTAGGGCTTTCGAAGATAGAACCGGTCTTACCTACGAACATGGAGCCACAACGATGATAACCAAATTATTAGCAACTCGTTGTAAATCAGATATTGACTATAGTAGGAGAGACAGACACCCACTAGCCACTTATGCAAAACTAGTTGCATGTCAAGCGTGGAACATGTCTCATGTGCGAGGACACGTAAAGTTAGTCCGGGCCGCTTCATCCCACTATGCCACCAATATCCAAAATACATGATAGAAGCAATAACATGATCATCATCGCCCACATGCTCATATGTGTACTACCCGTGCAAAACATCTACGCATAGATCAGGCTCTGATACCACTGTTGGGTTCACAGCATAGCAAACAAAATTTTTCCTACGATGGGAACTATTATACCCAAGATCTATCTATTAGATACAAGCAACGGGTGGATATACATCCATAGAGAACATACCCTCGAAGACCGACAAAGTGTAACGAGATGGAACTCGTGGATGATGTATTCAAGATCATGTGGAAGTCCTAGCGCCGCAAATCAGCAGCGCATCCATCCCCGCACACACGTTCAGGCCACTGAATAACCTCCACCTCCTCGCTCCAGCGATGCAGCGGAAACAACTCCTTCCAGACGAAATGCCACTGGCAACATGTATCTCGCTAATCCGAGACCATGGAGGAATAATTCTAGAGGGGGAGAGAGATCCTTCAGGAGGAGGTGTGCTTTGAGAGGGAGGAGAGGAGGGGGCCTTTTATAGGAGAGGAGGGATCCTCCCCTCCCATGGCCGGCACCCATGGGGGGTGCCCCCACCTCTTCCTCATTCATGTGGTGGAAGCTCCACTCACATCAATTTTGCCTCCACTCAAAATCCCACTCACATGCATTATTCCACCAAATTTAATGCAACTCTCATTTGATAAAACTCTTTTATTAATTTTATTCATAATTTTGTTAATTACTTTAAATTTTGTTAATTACTTTAATTAAAAAACATTCACATAAAACCCCCTGCAACATTTCAATATCACATGCAGAACCAATCTCAGCAATTTCACCCGAAACAATTCCGATGTCCATTGAAATAATTCCAGCGCTTTGTAATTCTTTTGTCTAGAACATATTTTCTCCAAATGGTGTTGGCAACCCTTAAGTGTGTCACCCTATGGTTCTCGAATAATGCAGACATGATCGAGACCCCTCTCAGATCAATAATCAGAAACGGGACCTAGAGATCCATACTGACTCCTACACATTCAACGATGACTTCTATGATCGAGAGAACCTTTAACGATAGTAACTAAATCCCTTTGTATTGCGATATATTACATGTCCAAGATTTGATCATTAGTATCTCAATACTTAGTTTGATCTCGTTACTAACATGTACTCTTTTCTCGTTCTCGTGATATAACATTCTAGTGATCACATAAATTTGCTTGCAAGCTATCTTAATGTGATATCACTGAGAGGTCCCAGAGTATATCTATCTGTCATCGGGATTGACAAATTTCACTCTTGATCTATGAGCCTCAACATAACACCTTCGGAATACCCAAACCCATCTTTATAGTCACCCTGTTACGGTGTGACGTTTGATGTTATCAAAGTATTCTTCCGATATTAGCAATTAATATGATCTCATGGTCTAAGGATAAAGATTACTTCGTATGATGTTATAACAATATAAACATAATGACTTTGATCGTAATGATATACTTTGGATGAATGTTAATCACATCATTCACTAATGATGTGACCTCGTTATTAACAACATCTAATATCCATGATCAGGAAACCTTGATCATCCTGTTAATCAACGAGCTAGTTTATAGAGAGGCATAACTAGGAACTTTCTATTTGTTTATCAAAAACACATGTATTGAGGTTTCTGTATTAATACAATTATAGCATGCAAAATAAACATCTAGCATATACCTAGAATACATTAATAACAATTTTATTATTGCCTCTCAGGACATATTCCTTCAAATACCCCTCGTTATACAATATTACACATCGAAAAGAAGTTTTGGTGTATAATGTTATGTCTAGCACTCCGCTAAACATAGGTTTAGGAAATCCCTAACTGGTAATAATTGGTATAGATAGGCTAATTTGGTGAAGAGACTAATGCAAGTTCATCTAACAGGGGATCAAGACAATTTTAAATGTAATTTAACAAAGACGGGGCGGTTTATGGCTAGATCCATGTACATTGACATAGTTAATGACCATACGAGGTTTCCTCATTATCATATTTGGAAAATTAAAGTCCTTTTAATAATCAAAAAAATTATGTGGTTCTTACAATGTAAAGTAAGTCTAACCAAAGATAATTTGACTGAATGAAATTGGAATGATGTAAACAATGTTGTTTTTGTGATCAAGATGAAACAATACAACATTTATTTTTAGACTTCCCATTTGCAAAAGTACTATGGTGTATTGTGCATCTATCCTTAAACAAATCACCTCCTAGAAACATTGATCATGTGTTTCGAAATTGGCTCGTTGGCGTAGAAAAAATGGTTAAAGGCCGCATCTGAGTGGGTGTTTGCACTTTAATTTGGGCTATATGGCAAGTGCGCAATGACTTTATATTTAACCAATCTAGCTTTCCATCCTTTTTGCAGGTTATTTCACTCGCCTCTCATTGGATCCATCTGTGGTCCTATCTTCAGCCGACAGACCAATACCAGGCCATGGATTCTGGATGCAGCTGTTTGGAGATGGTCGCACGGGTTTTCTACAGCTAATTCGGGTGACGTTTTGATAGGCATTTGACATCATGTTGATGGATAGGCGGGAGATGCTTTTGTATTTCTTTTGGTGGCTGATTCACGTGGAAATTTTGTGTGACCCATGAAACTTTAAAACTTCGTTGTAATAAATAACTTTTAATATTTCAATAAAGGCCATATGCATTATTTTAATGCAGAGGCCGGGATACCCCTTTTCGAAAAATTTGGCTCCCCAATACTACCTGGCCTTTTGGGCATTCTGTTTGGACATTTGTACTACTTCTTTTCATTGTTGCATCCACTAGATAGCGGAAAGAACTACCTCAAGACTCCCATGTGGGTGTATCCTTACAGTTCATGGCCGAAGCATTTTTTTCATCAATTGTTGCTTCCTACTTCCCCGTCTAGAAATAACTGGCTTGAATTTGTCTAGATTCACATGTATCTATACGTGTTTTAGTGTGTAGATACATACGAATCTAGAGAAAACCAAGTCAGTTATTTCTGAACAGAGTAAATACTTACATTGTTTAGTACAATTCCTATAATATGGTTACTTCATCCTCAGTGGCGTATGCTACTTGGTTCCTTAACCTGCTGCACTAACAGACACAAGATTCTTGCTCGATTCAGGATAAGTGTGCAGGCGAACGCTCCCGTCCGGCCAGCCAACACCGGCCCTAGTGCCTTTAGAGGAAGATGATACAGGCTCAATCAGTAGAATTGACATGGATGAGAGCATGACTACAGTGCCCGTAAAAGGGGCAAACCCTTATAATAACCACTAGATTATGAGTTTCGGTGGCAAAACGGTGCCGACCAGAACCCTTAAACAACACGATCCGTAAAAAAAATTAAGGGTCGGAGCGAAAGTCGTCCGTCGGCCTATACATACGAGGGTTGGGAGGCTGACCGGAATGCTGCCCGAATTCCACCGGTTGTTTGCACACAAGTTTCGGCTCTTCCCGCATCCCACCTTCTCCTGCAACACCCTCCGCCACCACTACCGATCTCCACGCCCCCACCTTCTCCTGCAACAATGTGGCCTGATCCCGATGGCATGGACCTCGAATCGACCCCTCTCACCTCTGGAGGCAATCCGTAGGCTCAGCCACCCTCTCCAGTGTTGACCATATCTCTCGAGGATGGCGGAGGGCTTTCGACATCCGCCGACATTGCAAACTTTGTCACCGCCACCAGCGTCAAGAAGAGGAAGCGAGCGGGTACGCACCTCGTCCTGCAACCAGGAGCTGCCCCGGCGGCCGTGGCTGCCCCTGCGTCGGCCCCCGCCCCCGCCCCTGCACCGGCACCAAAGCCGAAGAGGGCGTCACACCCAAAATCGCAATCGGCCGAGATGAAGGGGGTGAAGCAGAAGAGAACGGTCCACCACAGCACCCTCCCGCATGTAATTACCCCTCCAGTGGCGTCTGCCCCTGCGACGGCCCCCGCCCCACACGTGCTCGACGAGTTGCCTCAAAGGTATGTTAATTTTTACTCCAAGTCCGATGAATCCCACCTCGCATTACTATGAATTTTTTTTTGGAAATATGCGCTTTTATTATCAAATAATGTTTACACCCGACCTCTCCATAACTAAGATGCACATAGCCGATCAAACCACACACTGACCGTACAATCGGGGTTAACACAAAAAGTCCAGTATTACAAAAGCTCAAACAAAGTAAATAGCCTCAAACTAATGGAGATCAATCCGCAGCTCACACAGCTAACCATGTCAGGAACAAATATCTCTCGCCGTGTCCTCCAATCACATACACCCCTCCGCAAACAAGTCGCGAAACTCCATACGTTGAAGAATAGTCCATGATCAAAGAATAGCCGTGGCCCGATAGATAACCTGCAAGGAAGAAGACACAATGCTATTAAAAAACTTGTCATTTCTACATAGCCATAGTGACCAAATAATGCAAGCTCTCTCACCCTAAACAAAGTCCTGTATTTATCATCTATCCCAAGAAACCAGTTACCAAATACATTTGAAACCGAACGTGGAGGAGATAAGCCAGAGGCTATTTGGATGATTACCCATATAGAGCGAGCAAATTTACAATGGAATAATAAATGACGGATTGTCTCATCATGATGACAAAAAATGCATTATGGACTTCCATGCCAATTCCCCTTTACAAGATTATCTTTCGTGAGAAATACCCCGCACGGAGATACCATGCGAATATCTTCACCTTTAGGGGTATTTTCATCTTCCAAAATTTACTATTATCATCGACCGGAATATCAGGTTGAATCAAAGCTCTATACATTGAGTCAACAGAAAATTTACCACTCTCTAGTAATTTCCATTCGAACTCATCCACACCTTCCGACAACTGTATCATGGATAATCGTAATAAAATATTGTTCCAAGATACAAGTCGAGGGCCTATGAGACTTCTTCTAGAAGACACATTAGGAGGATTAGATTCCATTAGTATGGAAAGTGTATGCCCTTTATGTCTAACAATCGAATATAGAGTTGGATATTGTTCACGAAGGGAGGTTTGGCCAAGCTACTTATCTTCCCAGAATCGAATATGCGATCCATCGTTAATATTGAAAACACCAAAATGGAAGAAATGCTTTTTGGATGTCATCAGTCTAGCCCAAAAGTGTGAATCACCGTGTTTCCAAATCACTTGGGACACAACTTTGGAACCAACATATTTCCTCCATAGAATGGTTTGCCAGACACCATCTTCTGTGAGTAGCTTGAAAAGTCATTTACTCAGAAGTGCGGTGTTTTTGACTAACAAATCATGTATACCAAGTCCACCGTATTCTTTCGGTCGGCAAACCACATTCCATCTGGCCAGTCGATATTTTTTCCTTTTACTATCCCCTTGCCAAACGAAACTTGAACAGAGATAATCCAGTTTATTCAAGACACCTTTTGGTAGCTAGAAAAACAAGATCATATATAGTACCATGTTGGTGAGTACCAAATTTATGAGTACAAGTCTTCCCCCAAGAGATAGTAATTTACCTTTCCAACTATTGAGGCATTTTTGTAGTCTTTACTCAACGAGTTTCCATTCAACAATCGTGAGACGCAGATAGTGAATCGGTATACCTAGATAATTGATTGGAAATTGCCCCTAGCCGCAGCCGAATAGTTCAGGATACAGGTGGGCCACATTTTGAGCCTCGCGAAAACAATACAAATCACTTTTATGGAAGTTAATTTGCAATCCAGATAGTTGCTCTAATGTTGATAGTATTAATTTCAGATTCTTAACTTTCTCTAGATCATGTTCCATAAACAATATAGTATCGTCTGTGTATTGAAGAATACAAAGTCAGCCATCAACAAGGTGGGGGACTAGTCCTTCAATATGGATAGCAACTTTGGCTCTCTTGATAAGGATAGCAAACATATCCACCACTATGTTAAATAGTATAGGCGATAGTGAATCTCCTTTTCTCAGCCCCTTCTTGGTTTGGAATTAATTACCAGTGTCATCATTTATATTTATGGAAGCACTACCACCAGACACAAAGGATTGTATGAGAGCACGTCACTCCTCCGAAAAACCTTTCATATGAAGTGTTTGTTGAAGGAAAGACCAATTAACTTTATCATATGCCTTCTCAAAGTCAATCTTGAACAAAACACCACTTAGTTTTTTAGAGTAGTTCGTGGATTGACTCATGCAAGATAACTACACCATCTAAGATGTTTCTTACTTGCATGAAAGCAGTTTGAGAGGGGCGTACAACATGGTCAGCCACTGAATTTAGTATAATTGTGGCAACTTTTGTAAAAAATTAAAAGTAACGTTAAGGAGGCAGATTGGACGATACTGTTGTATTCAATTTGTTTTACATTATTAACCTTAGGTAGTAAAATTATGTTGCCAAAGTTAAGTCTAAATAGGTCGAGCTGACCAGCATGCAAGAAGTCAAACAAATTCATCAGATCCTCTTTGATAACTTCCCAGAACTTTTGATAAAATTCCGCTGCGAAGCCATCAGGCCCTGGTGCTTTGTTATGTTCCATTTGGAAAACCGCTTTCTTGACCTCCTTCTCCATGTAAGGGGTGGCTAAAAAGTTGTTTTCCTCAACAGAAATCTGAGGAATATCCGTTGTTTGGGACTCATCCATAGAGAAAGAATTTTTCGGGTGCCCAAAACAAGGATTTATAATAACTAGTAAGATAAGACTTAAGTTCCTCCTGTCCCTCGATCATACCCTCTGATACATTGCAAATGTATCTATAATTTTTGATGTTCCATGCTTGGTTTTATCCACTTTCTTGTGTTTTGTTCCAACTTTGGAGTACTTTTCATATGATTTCTTGGACTAACCTATTAACAAGAGTCACAATGCCAGCTGCCTGTTTTCTGCTGTTTTTGGTTCCAGGAAAGTTAGAAAATGAATATTCTCGAAATTGGACGGGACAAAAGCCAAAGTGCCTATTTTTCTAGATGTCATCAACTGCCAGAATACGAGACGGAGAGGGGCCAGGGGGACACCACACCACCTGGCCGCGCGGCTAGGCCTGGCCCGCGCCAGGGGGTGGTATGGCCGCTCCCGGCACCCCCTCGGCCTCTCCTTCCGCCTATATATTGCCCTTGGGACGAAAACCCTAAGTACCCGATTAAAAATCCACGAAAGAGTCTGTAGCCGCCCTCATCTCCATCCCTAGATCGGGAGGGATCTGAAGCTCTTCCCGGCACCCTGCCGGAGAGGGGAATTCAACCTGGAGGCCTTCTTCATCACCATGCAAGCCTCCGGTGTGATGCGTGAGTAGTTCATCCTTGGACTACGGATCCATGTAGTAGCTAGATGGCTGGTTCTCCTCCTTTGTGCTTTCATGTCTAGATCTTGTGAGCTCCGTTCATGATCAAGATCATCTATTTGTAATTCTGCATGTTGTGTTTGTGGGGATCCGATGGATATTGAGATGCTATTTCAGATTGATTATTGATTCTATCATGTCTTTGTTATTTGTGATCTTGCATGCTTTCTGTTGTTAGTAGCTATCTTGGCCAAGTAGATGCTAGCAACTCCAAGAGTTAGTATTTATGCTCGATAGTGGGTTCATGCCTCTAGTAATCTAGGGAAGTGACAGAAATCTCTAAGGTACTAGATGTGTTGTTGCTACTAGGGATAAAACAACAATCCTTTATTCTTAGAACAATCGTATTGTTTACTTTACACGCAGTTCGTAAAGCAATAATCTGTTGCTTGCAACTTAATACTGGAGGGGGTTCGGATGATAACCTGAAGGTGGATTATTAGTCATTGATGCAGTTGGATGGCGGTCTATGTATAATGTTGTAATGCCCAATCGAATCTCAAAGGAGTCAAGATGATTAGTATATGCATGTATTGCTTTCTCGGTGTTTGTCAATTGCCCCGCTGTAATTTGTTCACCCAATATGTTATCTATCTAAGGTGAGCCACCTCTAGTGAACTATGGATCTCGGTCCTTTTTCTTTACATACAATCTACAAACTGTTTACTTCTTTGTGTTCACTTTCTGCAAACTTTTACTTCTTTCCATTCGATACGTTTAATCCTTTGTTTTCCACAAAACACGGTGAGATTGACAACCTCATCGCAAGCTGGGGACAAAGTTCTGTGGTTATGTTGTGCAGGTCTCCATGTTCCTACTAGCACTGGTAGTGCGCCTGCCAAAGCTCAGCTAGTAACACCTTTGGGGTGTTTCCTTACTCCTACTGGTTCGATTAAACCTTGGTTTCATAACTGAGGGAAACTTGTTGTTGTGCTCACCATACCTTCCTCTTGGGGTTCCCAACGAGCTCTACATCAACCACGCACCAGCACTTTTCTGGGCGCTGTGCACTGAGCCATCAAGCATTTTTCTGGCGCCGTTGCCGGGGAACAAAGAAGAAACTTCCACGTCAACCACACGCCATAAAAAGACATTTTTCTAGCGCCGTTGCCGGGGAGTCAAGGACATCTTCACAAGGGGAGTCCCTCATAACCAATCTCTTTACTTTGTTGTTTTTGTTTTGCTTAGTTTTCTTTTTTGCTTTGTTTGATTGTTTTATTATCAAAAACACAAAAAAAATAGTTTTACTAGTTTGCTTTCTTATTTGAAAACCCAAAAAAATAACTACTCTTGAAAACACTAAGTTGTGTGACTTCACTAGCACCAACAACACTGATTTTATGAGCACACCTATTGCTCCACCTATGCCTGAAAATACTTTCTTTGAGATAAAACCTGCTTTACTCAATCTTGTTATGAGAGAGCAATTTTCTGGTATTGGTAATGAAGATGCTGCTTTCCATCTAAATAACTTTGTTGAACTTTGTGAGATGCAGAAGCATAGGGATATAGATGGTGATATTATTAAGCTGAAATTGTTTCTTTTCTCTTTGAGAGGAAAAGCTAAAGAATGGTTGAATTCCTTAACTAGGAATAGTATTGATTCTTGGACTAAATGCAAAGATGCTTTTATTGGAAAATACTATCCTCCTGCTAAGATTATATCTATGAGAAGTGAAATAATGAAGTTTAAACAACTTGATAATGAGCATGTTGCTCAAGCTTGGGAAAGAATGAAATCTTTGGTAAAGAATTATCCCACTCATGAACTGACTGCTTGGATGATCATCCAAACTTTTTATGCAGGATTGAACTATTCTTCAAGGAACCTATTGGATACTGCTGCTGGAGGTACCTTTATGACCATCACTTTGGGTGCTGCAACAAAACTTCTGGACAATATGATGGTTAATTATTCTGAATGGCATACTGAGAGAGCTCCCCAAGGTAGGAAGGTAAATTCTGTTGAGGAAAGCTCCTCCTTGAGTGATAATATTGGTATTATTATGTCCATGATTGTTAATGGGAAAGCCCATATTGATCCAAATAATGTTCCTTTAGCCTCTTTGGTTGATCAAGAAGAGCAAGTTGATGTGAACTTCATAAGAAATAAAAATTTTGGCAACAATGTTTATGGTAATAATGCTTATAGAAACAATTTTGGTAACAACAATTATAAGCCATTCCCTCCCAACAATGGTAATGCTTATGGAAATTCTTACAACAATAATAAGAGTGCTCCCTCTGAACTTGAAGTTATGCTTAAAGACTTTATTAGTAAACAAACTGCTTTCAATAAAACTATTGAGGAAAAACTATCTAATGCTGAAAGAAATATAGCATCTTTGGCGGAAGCTCAATCTTCTTTGAATAAAATGGCTGCTAAACCTGAAACTAATGATAATCCCTTTGCAGCTACTAATGCTATACAAGTAAGAATTGATGAAAATGTTAGACTATTAGCTAAATTACATGCTAAGTGGGAAAGAGAAGATGAAATTGCTAGAAACATTAGTGTTTCTACTATTACCACCACTAGTGTTGAGGCTAGTAATAGTTCTACTACTTTAGATGATAAATTTGACTTTGATCTTGATGGTTGCAACATCTCTGAAGTTATTAAGTTCCTACAAAAGCTTGCTAAAAGTTCTAATGCTAGTGCTATGAACATGACCTTTACAAAACACATTACTGATGCTCTCATAAAGATTAAAGAAGAAAAGATGAAACATAAAGCTTCTATTCCTATAAAACAAGAGGATGGTTGGGAACCCATCATTAATATGAAAGTGAATGACTTTGATTTCAAAGCTTTATGTGATCTTGATAGTAGTGTTTCTATTATGCCTAGAAGGATTTATTATATGCTTGATTTGCCTCCTCTTGAAGATTGTTATTTGAATGTCCCACTTGATGATAATGCTAAAAAGAAACTCATGGGTAGTATTAATGATGTTCTTATTATGGTTAACGATTCCTATGTCCCCGTTGATTTCTATGTTTTGGATGTTGAATACAATACTTCTTGTCCTATTACTTTGGGAAGACCTTTTCTTAGAACTGTTGGTGCCATCATTGATATGAAAGAAGACACCATTAAATATAAACTCCCACTCAAGAAAGGTATAGAACACTTCCTTAAAAAGAGAGAAAAGATTTCTTTTGCTTCTCCTATGAAAACAAAATTTGGTCTTAATGCTTCTTCATTTGAGAACACTTGATTCTTTCTTTGCTTCTTATGCCTAACTTAAAGGCGTTAAAGAAAAGTACTTATTGGGAGATAACCCAAAAGTTTTAGATGAGTCTTGGAGGTTATTACCTATGTAATAACCTCTCCTTATCCTTTTTATTTGCTTTTTGTGCCAAGAGTAACCTCTAATGGGAGAGAAGTAATGATTGGGAAAGTTGCTGTCCCGAAACAGATTTTTGTGCTTCACCATAAAAATTCGTGAGAGAGCTCTGTATGTCGGATTGAGCTGTAATTGTTTGTGATTCTTCCCTAGGTTGTTATATAACTTTCGTTAGTTCAACACTTTTTGATTTGAGCAACAGAAGGTCTTCAAAAAAATTCGTCTTTACCTGCTGGTCTATTTTGACAGATTTCTGCCATTTTCTGCATTTGCTTCTTGTTGGTTCCTCTTTGAGTTCTTTTGGGGAATTGAGATTTTTTGAGGGAAGTGCTACAGTAGCTAGTGTTCTAATGGAAGTTTATTTGGTGTTAGAACTGAACCTTAAGACTTATTTATCTTGAGTGCACTAATGTTGCTAATAAAGTTTGTGTGAAGTTTAGTATGAAGGAAAAAATTTCAGGTGTATGGAAGAAATGAGTAATGAGATGAAGGACGGACCAAAGCTCAAGATTGGGTATGATACACGTGTCACCCCAAGAAATATCCAAGAAGTACAAGCGTCAAAGCTTGGGGATGCCCAAGGCATCCCCTTCTTCATCAATAAAAATTCTAGGTTTCTTCCAAACGCTTCATTTTTATTGTTTCATGCACAATTGTGTTGTTCTTGGAGCGTCTTCTTTTTGTTTTCATTTTGGTTTTTCGTTTGCTTTTGTTTGCTTAGTTTGCTGAATAAATTGGTTGGACCCCCTCTTTCATATATTAGTTTGCAAATTGTTTGGTTTGGTTTGGAAAAGAGTAGGAAAGTTCATGCTTATGTGGTAAACAGAGCTTGTTTTTGACTGTGGCCTATGCTTTGTCATGTCATGCTTGATATTTCTTTGGATTTATGCTTAGTATTCTTTGCTGTAGCATGACTTGTTATAAACAATTGAGATTGCTTAATGTGCCTTGGACGAATCATGCGTTGTTTTAGCATATTAAAGCATAGTATAGTGGTATTCTCCTTTGATGCTTTATTTGGGTTGACTTGGCGTATGCTCACACCATGTTATGACTATCTCAAGTCACCATAAGCCTTTATGATCCTTTAGTTTTCAACTTGTAGTATCACCTTATGCTTTGATCAATGATGTTTTGTCGCTCTGCATGATTATGGCCATTATTGCTCTCTTAGTTTCTCGCTCCCAGTATTTTGCTAGCCTCCACAACAAAGTATGAGTTCAACTCATGCATCTAACTCCCTAAACCAAGTTATTCCAAAGAGTCCACCATACCTACCTACTAGCTTATGCTATTCCAAGTATATTCATGCTTTTTTTACCTTCCAAATTAAACTTGTGATGAGAAAACTAGTGATTAAAGCTCTCACGAACTTGATGGCACACTTTACTTTTTTGCATCTAATAAACTTGAACCATTGGGTCCTTCTTTGTTGCGTATATGCTTGCGCTTTATAAGTTGAAATTATCATAACCATGTTTCATGGGGAACGCTTTCAACATTGCACTTGTACTTTGTACCCCGTTGATATCATGTTCTTTTGCTTACGGATCTCGACGGTGTGAAATAAAAGTGGAACTTGTAAGATCATGGAGTTTTTATGTGTGTTAGAGAAACGCCTAGGCTGCTAGCCTAAGCCATGCCTAATCATGGTGGAAACTTGCAGCATCACCATAATGAGCACTCTATGAAGCATCCTCAATAAAAACCTATGCAAATAGCAAATAGAAAGATCGTTGAGATGCTCATTGTCTGCTTGCCTTGTCATTTTGATTATGGGAAAGCTCCCGTATAGTGTGCAAGGGGTACCCTGTTGGCGGTTCTTAATGATACACATATACTTACAATGACAAGAGCTTACTCGTGACTGAAGTTGAGTAGCATGAGGATCGGTCTTCGTAAGTAAGGGGCATGAGATTTCGGTTTATAACTTGTCAAGCATATCCTCTTAGTTGTGTCACTTTAACATTAATCACCTTAAAGATGCTTATGATAGGGGCAATGAGAGCTGAAAGCTATAAGTACCATAATTTTTGGAAGCTCTTTATGAGACTTGAATCCCTACTTCCTTTTAAAGGCCTTTCTTCCACCATTATATTGAGTCTCCACCTTCTATCTTTATGCACCTACTTTGAGAGCATAGTGGCCATTCTTAGTTCTATGTGCATTGTCCCAAGACTAGTTGATTGATGCATAACTTTATATTGCTTGTTTTAAACTATTGTATCTAGTCACTCTTATGAACTTTGAAGGTGTCCTATGCATTTATATTTGCTACTCTATTGAGGGACAAGATGAATACTATTATGCTATGTTTTCTTTATGTGAAACAAACAAACGTCTTGCAAAGAATTGTTATTCATGAATCTTTTATTTGTGCCTTTTCATGTTGCATCATAGTTTCTTTGCTTATTGCTAGAACTTTGTCTTTCATGTTATGATTGAAGTACCATGATCCCAGCTTCGAATGTTTTACAAATACTTTGATCAAGTCTTTCATGGTGCATGTCACCTCAAAAATTATTCTTTCTTTTTATCACTTACCTACTCGAGGACGAGCAAGAGTTAAGCTCGGGGATGTTGATACATTGCAAATGTATCTATAATTTTTGATGTTCCATGCTTGGTTTTATCCACTTTCTTGTGTTTTGTTCCAACTTTGGAGTACTTTTCATATGATTTCTTAGACTAACCTATTAACAAGAGCCACAGTGCCAGCTGCCTGTTTTCTGCTATTTTTGGTTCCAGAAAAGTCAGAAAATGAATATTCTCGGAATTGGACGGGACAAAAGCCAAAGTGCCTATTTTTTCGGATGTCATCAAGTGCCAGAATACGAGACGGAGAGGGGCCAGGGGGCCACCACACCACCTGGCCGCGCGGCCAGGCCTGGCCCGCGCCAGGGGGTGGTGTGGCCGCTCCCGGCACCCCCTCGGCCTCTCCTTCCGCCTATATATTGCCTCTGATACAGAAATCCTAAGTACCCGATCAAAATTCCACGAAAGAGTCTGTAGCCGCCGTCATCTCCATCCCTAGATCGGGAGGGATCTGGAGCTCTTCCCGGCACCCTGCCGAAGAGGGGAATTCACCCTGGAGGCCTTCTTTATCACCATGCAAGCCTCCGGTGTGATGCGTGAGTAGTTCATCCTTGGACTACGGATCCATGTAGTAGCTAGATGGCTGGTTCTCCTCCTTTGTGCTTTCATGTCTAGATCTTGTGAGCTCCGTTCATGATCAAGATCATCTATTTGTAATTCTGCATGTTGTGTTTGCGGGATCCGATGGATATTGAGATGCTATTTTAGATTGATTATTGATTCTATCATGTCTTTGTTATTTGTGATCTTGCATGCTTTCTGTTGTTAGTAGCTATCTTGGCCAAGTAGATGCTAGCAACTCCAAGAGTTAGTATTTATGCTCGATAATGGGTTCATGCCTTTGGTAATCTGGGGAAGTGACAGAAATCTCTAAGGCACTAGATGTGTTGTTGCTACTAGGGAGAAAACAACAATCCTTTGTTCATAGAACAATCATATTGTTTACTTTACACGCAGTTCGTAAAGCAATAATCTGTTGCTTGCAACTTAATACTGGAGGGGGTTCGGATGATAACCTGAAGGTGGATTATTAGTCATAGATGCAGTTGGATGGCGGTCTATGTATAATGTTGTAATGCCCAATCAAGTCTGAAAGGAGTCAAGATGATTAGTATATGCATGTATTGCTTTCTTGGTGTTTTTCAATTGCCCCGCTGTAATTTGTTCACCCAGCATGTTATCTATCTAAGGAGAGCCACCTCTAATGAACTATGGATCCCGGTCCTTTTCTTTACATACAATCTACAATCTTTTACTGCTTTGTGTTTACTTTCTGCAAACTTTTACTTCTTTCTATTCGATATGTTTAATCCTTTGTTTTCCGCAAAACACAGTGAGATTGACAACCTCATCGCAAGTTGGGGACAAAGTTCTATGGTTGTGTTGTGTAGGTCTCCACGTTGCTACTAGCACCGATAGTGCGCCCTGCCAAAGCTCAGCTAGTAACACCTTTGGGGTGTTTCCTTGCTCCTACTGGTTCGATTAAACCTTGGTTTCATATATGAGGGAAACTTGCTGTTGTGCTCATCATACCTTCCTCTTGGGGTTCCAACCGAGCTCTACATCAACCACGCACCAGCACTTTTCTGGGCGCCGTGCACTGAGCCATCACCCTCATCCTGATGTAGAGAATGAATAAGCTTCTTCTTATGCTTGCCATTGGCAACAGCATGGAAGTATCTTGTACTCGCATCTCGTTCAAAAATGAAATTCGCTTTAGAGCATTGGTACCATTTGAGTTCCTCCTCACGCAGTAGTCAGGCTATTTCCACGTTCGATTGGCTTTTGAGCTCAATCTCTTGTGCGGTCAAAGGCCTGACTTCCACAGAATCTTAAAAGTCATTAATAATAGGTGACATGCGGATTTTCTCCTTCTTGAGGATTCTAACGGTATGTTTAACCCAACCTCAAAGGAATTTACATAAAGCACGCATTTTGTTATTCCATATCTGTATAGGCGTTTGACTACTAACAGGTTTCTCCCAAATATCCTTCACCATCTCATGGAAACCATCCCGAATCATCCAGCCAAGTTCAAATGAAGTTATGCTTCGATTTTCATGATGGTGAGCCAATAGATAAAAGTATAGGAGCATGATCTGACAAAGCCTCAATACGCTCTAGAGCACGAATAGTTACCATATGGAATTTCTCTTCCCACTCGGTATACATAAGCACTCTATCTAATTTTTCGTATGTTGGCTCCAGAAGACTATTAGACCAAGTGAACTGTCTTCCTAACATGGTAACCTCTCTTAAGTCCAAGCTATCTATGACAGCATTGAACATGAAAGGTCAATGTTCGTCAAACCGTTCCTGACTTTTCTCATGAGGGAATCTTAGCAAATCGAAATCACCACCTATAAGTATAGGACACAGATTATCCTTTGCCAGATTTACTAACTCACACAAAAAATTAGATTTATAAACATCCTGGGCGGCCCTGTAGACAGCAACTAGAGACCATACGACATCGTCAGCCTTGTTTCGTATATGGAGTTTTATAAAAAAATATCCAGTTGAACTAGCCAAAACTTCCATAGTATCACCTCTGATGCCTAACAGGATCCCCCCGGACCTACCACGCGGCGGACATGATATCCACGTAAAGTCCACTCCACCAGAAAGGCGATTGAGTAAATCTTGTGAAAAATTACATCTACCAGTTTCAAAGATACCTAGAAATCCAACTTATAATCTCTCACATAATCGGCAAAGAACAAATGTTTCGCCAAGTCTCGAAGACCTCTTCTATTTGAGAACATGCCATTCATTGAGAAACAATAAGATGTTTGGATACACGGGATCTCTTACGCGACTTTTGGCTCTTTGATTTTTGACCTGAGGCTTTAAGCTCATATAATGAACCTAGCCTAGTCTCATCAAAACCCACTTCTGTCACTTCACCAACTAAGTGAGAGAGTAGTTGACCATATACTGTGGCATGCAACTCCTCCCCATCCATCGGTAAAGAGTTAGGTACAACCGAAACCTTAGGAGTAACTCCTCCTCCTCTCCATATGCCTCAATACAGAACTAGAAAAATTAACTTCCTTTACAGATCTACCCATGGTAACACCAACATTGGCTAGCTTATCAACAATAATTGGGAAGGAAAATGAAAGGAAGGATTTAGAGGAACTATTTATACCCTGTGAGTCAAGATTCTTCTCCGCCTTTCTTCGCATGGCCTTGACCAACTAGTGTTCGTCCATAACTGACGCCCCAAGGGCATCGGCTCCATGAAGAGAGCTCCTACATAATAGAGTCCCATCTACCGGGAGCTTACTCGCGAGGCCACCCACGTCCCTTGTCGCTGAAGCAGGGAAGGAACCCGACCCCACCTGGGCTAGGTCTCCCTTAGTGTGCGGCCCCGCATGGGCCAAGTCTCCCCCGGTGTGCAGCCCTGCATGGGCCTCCGCAATGCTAGCACCGGACTGTCCCGCCTAGGCCGCCAGGTCTTCCACTTGGGCCGCTGATACATCCCAAATGTATCTACTTTTCCAAGTACTTGGCTCGATGATTTGATCTAGAATCTTCCCATACTTGGATAAAACTGCTGAATCTAATGCTGTTTTTAGAAAAAGTATTCTTTTTGTCAGTTTTTGCAAGAAATAAAATTGAGGAAAAATACCACGTCAGTTTTTCACCAAACAATGAAGCCTGGGACCTTTGAATCAAGCGAGTAGAGCCACGAGGCCCAAAAGAGACCATGCGGCGCACCTAGTAAGGGTGGGCACGCCGCCCAAGCCCTTTTGGCCGTGGATCATCGTCTCGACGTCTCCTTTGGCTTACCCCATTATATACTTGAAAAACCTACGTATCCAGAAGCATGGAGCATTTCACGAAACAGAGAACCGCCAGATCCACGATCTTCGTTTCGGCGGTCAGATTGGTCCTGCTCTCCACCCTGGAGAGTGGGATTTCGAGGTCTTCTCCACCACCATAATCATCAACATCATCACCAACGACCATGAGTTCATCCCCCATCATGTGTGAGTAATTTCCCCGTGGGCATGTGAGGTGGATGGGGATTGGATGAGATCCATCATGTAATTATCCATATGTATCGAGATTTGAGGTGTTTGTCTTGTAGACATTCTTGTATGAGTGTTGGTATAGTTTGCTATGTTTAATGCTTGTTGCTAGGGCCCGAGTGACATGATTTTAGTACTGAACTTTTATTGCACTATCATATATTTGAGTATGGTATGTACTTGCAAAGTGTATTACCTATTATTATGTTGAACCTGTGAGCCCTAGGGTGACAGTTAGGGAAAACAATGAAAATATATGATAGTTTGAGGATATTGTGTGTTCATGGAGTGTTAATGCTTTGTTCTGGTCTATTTGAAAAGGTAGATCTTAATTGCCTATAGTACCAAGTTGGCCCCGGTGAAATGGGCAGGCATGACAAAAGATATTATGCAAACTTGCATGCATCATTATGTTTGGAACACACACCTACACACAACTGAATTAGAGATAAATGCCATGTTAATATGACACATTATATGATGGATATCATTCATACAACACCACTCTATCACCTCATGTATGCGTTTTAGCCACTGAAAGTTTCACAACATTACTTCCGATGAAAACTAGAAATATGTTGCTTTATTTACTATTGTTTTACTGTTTTGAATCAACTGCCATAAATCACCACTTTCTTTGCAAGTTTATTGATACTAGCACAAAGCCCGTGCGTTGTTACGGATTGATTTTATTAATCGATTACTTCGTGTAACCCTGGTACCACTCATATCGGGCGGTGTTTTTTATTAATCGATTACTTCGTGTAACCCTGGTACCGCTCATATCGGGCGGTGTGTTTTGGCATGACACGTTCTCATGTTGAACTTTCCACTTAGAATACTCGTGTGGATAAATAAAGGTTAAAAGATCCTAATCTATTTCTCCTCCTGACGTTACCGACCACTCCAAATCAGAATATTTTGGCGCTAAAGGTACCTCTAAAACTTTTAGACAAAAAACAACGATGTGACCCAAACTTTGCCTGAAATTTTATCAAACCGTGTTATTGTACCCTTAGACTGGCCCTTTCGCACAAACCTTTATATTCTTCTTATTGTTTGATTCACATTTTTATATTTTTGATAATATGTATTTATTTAATATATTATTTACTCACTTTGTTTTTAACTACAATATATTTTATTTAAGTATAATAGTCAATCTATTTTCATGAGTTGTGCTCTGGTGTTGCCTAAGAAGGTTATGCAAGAGATTCTGGAAATAAACTTATGCAAGATTCTAGTAATCACGTGTCTCGTGCCGGCAACCGTAAAGTGCACATGTTTTGGACAATAGAACATCGCATACAAGCATGTGCAAGAAAGTCGGAAACCCACCCGGGTGCATATGCCGGTGTAAAAAAATATTTTACACCAAATAATCTAATATTTGGTGATTTGATCTAGAATCTTCCCATACTTGGATAAAACTGCTGAATCTAATGCTGTTTTTAGAAAAAGTATTCTTTTTGTCAATTTTGCAGGAAATAAAATTGAGAAAAAATACCACGTCAGTTTTTCACCAAATAATGAAGCCTGGGACCTTTGAATCAAGCGAGCAGAGCCACGAGGCCCAAAAGAGACCATGCGGCGCACCTAGTAAGGGTGGGCACGCCGCCCAAGCCCTTTTGGCCATGGATCATCGTCTCGGCCTCTCCTTTGGCGTACCCCATTATATACCTAAAAACCCTAGGTATCTAGAAGCATGGAGCATTTCACGAAACAGAGAACCGCCAGATTCACGATCTTTGTTTCGGAGGTCAGATTGGTCCTGCTCTCCACCCTGGAGAGTGGGATTTCAAGGTCTTCTCCACCACCATAATCATCAACATCATCACCAACGACCATGAGTTCATCCCCCATCATGTGTGAGTAATTTCCCCGTGGGCATATGAGGTGGATGGGGATTGGATGAGATCCATCATGTAATTATCCATATGTATCGAGATTTGAGGTGTTTGTCTTGTAGACATTTTTATATGAGTGTTGGTATAGTTTGCTATGTTTAATGCTTGTTGCTAGGGGCCGAGTGACGTGATTTTAGTACTGAACTTTTATTGCACTATCATATATTTGAGTTTGGTATGTACTTGCAAAGTGTATTACCTATTATTATGTTGAACCTGTGAGCCCTAGGGTGACAGTTAGGAAAAACAATGGAAATATATGATAGTTTGAGGATATTGTGTGTTCATGGAGTGTTAATGCTTTGTTCTGGTCTATTTGAAAAGGTAGATCTTAATTGCCTATAGTACCAAGTTGGCCCCGGTGAAATGGGCAGGCATGACAAAAGATATTATGCAAACTTGCATGCATCATTATGTTTGGAACACACACCTACACACAACTGAATTAGAGATAAATGCCATGTTAATATGACACATTATATGATGGATATCATTCATGCAACACCACTCTATCACCTCATGTATGCGTTTTAGCCACCGAAAGTTTCACAACATTACTTGCAGTGAAAACTAGAAATATGTTGCTTTATTTACTATTGTTTTACTGCTTTGAATCAACTGCCATGAATCACCACTTTCTTTGCAAGTTTATTGATACTAGCACAAAGCCCGTGTGTTGCTATGGATTGATTTTATTAATCGATTACTTCTTGTAACCCTGGTACCACTCATATCGGGCGGTGTTTTTTTATTATTCGATTACTTCGTGTAACCCTGGTACCGCTCATATCGGGCGGTGTGTTTTGGCATGATACGTTCTCAAGTTAAACTTTCCACTTAGAATACTCGTGTGGATAAATAAAGGTTAAAAGATCCTAATCTATTTCTCCTCCTGACGTTACCGACCACTCCAAATCAGAACATTTTGGCGCTAAAGGTATCTCTAAAACTTTTAGACAAACAACAACGATGTGACCCAAACTTTGCCTGAAATTTTATCAAACCGTGTTATTGTACCCTCAGACTGGCCCTTTCGCACAAACCTTTATATTCTTCTTATTGTTTGATTCACATTTTTATATTTTTGATAATATGTATTTATTTAATATATTATTTACTTACTTTGTTTTTAACTACAATATATTTTATTTAAGTATAATAGTCAATCTATTTTCATGAGCTGTGCTCTGGTGTTGCCTAAGAAGGTTATGCAAGAGATTCTGGAAATAAACTTACGCAAGATTCTAGTAATCACGTGTCTCGTGCCGGCAACCGTAAAGTGCACATGTTTTGGACAATAGAACATCGCATACAAGCATGTGCAAGAAAGTCGGAAACCCACCCGGGTGCATATGCCGGTGTAAAAAAATATTTTTCAAAAAGTTGAAAATTTTAAAAAAAAATGATCATGTGTAGTTTCATGTTTGGTGTGTACACGAAGTCATTCCACCGAAAATCGGTATGTTTTGTGTGCTATGTAAAAAAGATAATTTTTTTGCGTCGTGGAGCACGTTACTTTAGCACTAATTTTTGTCTTTTTTGCACAAGCCATCCAAAATGTTCATTTTTTGTGAAACGACTTTGCGCGCATCTAAAACTTGAAGTTCTACGTGCATATTTTTTTTTTTTTTTGGCATTTCAAATTTTGACAAAAATCAAATTCAAATAAAGGGTATGCAACCGGGAGAAAAAAAAAAGCCACGTCCAAAGTCTAGTACACACCACAAGGCTGTTAGTAGTTATTGTTGTTCTTGCACAAAGTGTATACCTCAATTGCGTCACTTAAGCACTACGACTCCATCTCTGACGACATTGCAACGGATGCAGCATTCACACGCTTGGCTGGTAGTCCCGCCGGCTGCCTTCGGCGTCCATGTGAACGCTGGTAATCTCGGTGCAGTCATCGTCGGCAGAAGTTTAAGGCCAGTAAAAAGAAAACGGAGGCATGTTATCAGGCTACCGATTTTAGTGGGTCCCATTTTTTCTCTCTGTGTTCGTTTGTTTTTTCTTCCACGGTGCTCTCTCTGATCTCCTCCCGTGTTCCCAATTTTTTCTAACCTCACGGTTCCCAATCTTCACAAAAGAAATAGCCCCAGATTTTCTCTCCCAAATCGGTGAAGAGTTGTGTCCTTCACAAATCTGGTGCTAAGAAATTTCTTTCCCCCAAACCGTGACACAAGTGAGCTCGATCTGGTTGTCAGTTTGCTGAGCTCGGTCTACAAATGCGATGTGAGCTGCACACTACAGGGCTACCAGGCAAGGAAGAAGCCTAGGAGCAGAGACGAAGAACAAATCGCGTGATCACTGGTGGATCCCTGCAGTGCGCGCATCCGCGGTCTCTGGTGGATGCATGAGCTAGGAGCCTAGGGCGTTTCCAGTCGAGATCCTGCGGCATCCCCTGACCCGTGGTGCCTCGGTCGCCTTCAACCTGTCGGCCAAAGAGGTTGTGACTTCACATCGTCGGCTCTGACTCTGGGGCAACTCAGCGCCGGCACAGGGGATTTTTTTAGATGTCGTAGGGGCTCCTTTGTTCGGAACCACGGCTTAAGGGAACGTTTCCCCACTTGCCATTGGCATGGTGGGTAAATAACTCAAAACTCCAGGGGTAAAATTGTATAGTTAAAGATGACATACCGGACCATCAAGACCATAAGCCTTTTAATAGTATAGATACATGTGTGATTGAGAGTAATGTCTCAATTGCTAAAGTCTTATTGGTATTCTTGTGTTTCCCTTGAGTGGAATTATAAATTTGGATAATACTTCCCATCGAATATTTCAGTGACCCCCTATACTTGTGGGCATCAGCCGCCGCCGAGCCCCATCAAGCAGCAGGTGGCACGTCCCCATCCTGGGCCGATGCTAGGCCCGGTTGGCCTTCCGCCTGCGCGTCCACAGGTCCAGCAGGCCGCATTACTGTGACATTTATCTCCGATTTTAGCAACAATGGACATGCTTTGTTCATGGATCTCTTAAATGAGACAAGTGTCAACACCTACGATCCACCACTTTCTCCATTTGGCATGGACGACACCGAGGATTTGGTTGACATTGATGACAATGAGCTCACCAGAGATAACGACGAGGTTGGCAGTGAGGAGGAAGATGTGACCAAGGTCGAGACGAGTGAAGTGAAGAAGGGGAAGAGGAGAGCCATCAACTACACGGAGATAGAGGATGAATTTTGTGCCGTGCTTGGGCAAAGTGAAGAGGAGGAAGAGGAATAGGATGCATGTAGCAGTTGGAGTGCGGCTATGGATGCGGTGACGTTGAATCCTCCCAGTGGTAGAACTATCGACCAATATGTTAGTTTGTCGTCCATCACATCTTCATCAATTTTGATCATTTATTTGTGATTTAACCTTTGTGTTGTGATTGTAGGAGGGCTTTGCAGAAGCAAGGTACAAAGAAATGGCCAGTGGCAAGGGAAAATACTTTGCATTCAAACATTGCTTTGATGTTCTCCAACATCTTCCCAAGTGGACATCGAGGGACCAAGAAGCGCCAATGAAGAAAGGGGCGATGGGTAAAATGGATGATAGTGATGATGATATGAAAGGAAGGAAGTTTGACAAGCCGGAGGGGAGAAAAAAGGCCAAGGATAGGCTCAAGATGGAGACTGACGCATCATTGCTGCGGGACAAGTTTGATCAAATGATAAAGTCCAAGGAGACAATGACAATGAAGACATTGGAGGCAAAGCTTGCCATCACCGAGAAGAAGAGAGAGGTGAAGCTTGCAAAGGTGGAAGCCACACGAAAAGATGCAAGGCACAAGGCCGAGTTGGAGGAGATGAAGATCAATGTGAAGAAATCCAAGGCAATAAAGGATCTCTTGGCCGAAGAGAGGGAGATCATGATGATATCCACAATGGACATGAATGAGCAACAATTCGAGTGGTGGAAAGAGACCATTGCGGAGATCACGGAGATAAGAAGGCTAGCTTGTCTAAGTGGAACCTGAGGTGCCTCGGTTGAGCATGGAGACAACTCCCATTCATGATTGTACCTTGCATGTTGCTAGTAACCTATGAATTATGAACTGTTTGCATATGGATTTACTGTGAACTACTTTGTTGATTTGATGTAAAACTATGAACTATACATCAAATGTTTGCATATTCTGCATATTGTTTTTGTGCATGAAAACCTGTCTAAAACCCTCTTTTATGGGTCAGGAAACATCCGCAGATCAGAGCCCTTATTCCCAACCGGTAAAGCATAATATTTTGTTTTACAGGTTATGAATAAGAGCGTTGATCTGCGTCGGCGTCCTGAAACCTGTAAATTGTGAGTACAGGGGCATGTACTCGTGATTTAAGGGTCGGACGTTTACGTGCGCTGTTAGTCATACTCCGAGAAGCACAAAGCAGCGACAAATGCCACGGCCCCTGGTGATGCATAAGAGACATGAACAGGTTAACCTAGACTCAGCCTAGACTGTCTGGCAGCTCTATGAACTGGAGTAGGATCCCCCACCTCAAGGAGAATGTTGAATTTGTAATTGCGCTCGTCGAATCTGAACTGATGCACACTTACATTGTACTTCTTCCATTTTAAAATATAAGATGTTTTTAGCTTTGTAAACGGAGGGAGTATCTGGGAAGTACTGCTGCCTGTCTTTTGTTTTGTTTTTAGTGGAAAAAGCTGCATGTATGTCATCCTTGTGTGCATGATCATGGTGTATCATGGGCCGTTGAAATGTACTGTACAAATGTAGTGGAGAAGTACTCGTTTCGCTGAAATTCCGTTGAAATGTGGAAAAGCTTGAGCACTCAATGGATATGGCTTAAGCACTCATCATGGTAGCTAGTTGCTTTGCGACCTTCACGGATGAAATTAACAAAAACGGTGAGCAGTTTGCCCTCCTGTTTTTTCCACTGTTCTAGCAAACCTGATTCATTAACTTCGGACTCCAAATGCCCCTACGTTTACATTGGAGTAAATTTCACATAACCACCAATTATTTAGATGGTTCAAACAGGCCGCCGAATAGAAGGAATGCATGTGTAGAATAAAAAAGAGACTTCTTAGTTCTAAATTTGTGTTTTTTCAAGACACATTTTTTCCCTTTTTACACAAAAATTGTATAAACACAAAACACACGTTTTAAAGCATGTGTATAAGAACTAAGTAATATTTTTAGAAGTCTTGCTTCTTTGCGATTTTACCGTCCATCCTGGGAGCATGTGCTTCAATGTACCATTTCACCCTGAAATTTTTTCTCAATTTATGCATGATTGAACTAATGATTTTGTATAGAAACATAAAAAAATATATGCCTGGTTCATACACACTCTCGTGTGCCAAATTGGATTTCCAGCATATGCCAAAACACCACCTACCATATGCCTTATATCTTGAAGCTGAGGGAGCAACTCCTTGAAGGTCGTTAAAGAGTAAATGATTTCCTGCTAAATGCAGAACCAACATTATTTGCATTCATAGCAGTGAACTGCAGAAGCAACATTTATGTCTGGATATCCAGGCTTCAGCAGTGATGATCTATTGTCCATTTCCTCCCTACATCTTTATTTCAGCAACTTAATATGTGTTGCTTCCTGTCAGGACAACTCACGTGAACCTGCAGGCTTGCGTGTCCAAACCTGAATTGACAGGCTAACGCGGTCATAGTGCACAGTAATCAATAGGTAAGGTTATAGATGACTGCATTAATTAGCTTATAAACTTATTTTATCTAGAAAAGTGTAATGTTATGGTAATATAGCTGGTTAATCTTACTTGACAATGCATATAGTTGCATGTTACTACCACCGTGACTAGTCTACGCAACATCTGCTTCGCACTAGTTTCTTTGTTTTTCATTCTGAAAATTGGAATATAATTGTGTGCCTTGGCCCTTGAGATGGACTGATATGGATTGAAGTAAACTCCTTGGGAGGAATGCAAGGGAAGAACCGGGGGATGCAAAATTTCAGATTTCAGAACCTGGCATTTCCTGAATCACTTGCAAATGATTCTTTACTCTTTTTCTTCATAAGCTGTCCTTTTATTATTCCGAAGTTTGTTTACTGTATTGCTTTGACTTTTTTTCCCTGTAGAGCAGCAGGAATTCTCTTTGAGATCCTCATCATAGAGCAGAACAGTATCCGTAGCTTGCAGGTCAGAAGGACTCTTTGGCAGTGTAGTCATGTACAGTTCTTCAGTTCATGTGGCTTCAGTAGTTAGGCATTAATCTTTGAATTGGTAAACAGACAATGCTCTAGATAGCGTCTAAAAATACAGAAGTGGTACCATTAAATTTTGGTTATGAATTTTAGGATGATACCATTATTTTTAGGTTATGTGCTAGCACACTCTCTGTTTTGCGAGGAGTGTGCTAAACGTACTTGTATGGAAAGCAACAAGAATTCAGGTGAAAATGTATCAGGTAGTGCTCCTGACATGTCCGCCATCTGTATTCAGTATGCGATGCAACACTGTGTGATGCCTGCTAACATGTGCAGGGAATGAAATGATTTGCTGGTATTGTAACATCTCCCAGAATTCCGGGTACAGTATCTTGCGTTCTCGATTTCTACGGCTCACAGGAGAAGATGTGCGGCGAATGAAATGATTTGCCTCGACAACTCCATTGCAATTCTCAGAGAATGGTACGTGATGATTCTCCTGAAGCGGAGATGCTCCTAACTGTCGGCAAATGCTGTCAACAGTCATATGACAAATGGTGTGGTGTTTTGGAAATGCCTGTTTCAAGTGTTCATTTCTTCATCTTTTTCCTTCCATAGTTCCTTTGATGAAAAAAGTGGAAAAAGTTTTGGAGATCTAATTTATCTTTTGTGCCAAGTACTAAGTACGTACATCTTCTTCATGAGGTGTGCTTCCGATAGACCCATAAACTAGTTTTAAAAGGGCTAATTTTGTCCTCGGTTAATTAGCCAATCGTTGTTACAGACAAGCCCAGTCTTTCAACATTCTTCTGACGACTCTACCTTGGCGACGGAATGCTAGAGTATACGTGTATGCTCGGTTAATTTAGGATAGAGATATGATTTATGTTCGGTTAAGCGGAGATGCTCCTAACTGTCGGCAAATGCGGTCAACAGCCATAAGACAAATGGTGTGGTGTTTGCAAATGCCTGTTTCAAGTGTTCAATTCTTCTTCTTTTTTTCCTTCCATACTTCCTTTGATGAAAAAGGTAGGAAACGTTTTGGAGACATAATTTATCCATTGTGCTACCTATTAGAGTATAGGTCGGTTATCAAGCTCAGGCCGGTTCGGCCTCTTTGAGTTGTAATTCTATCTCTATTAGTCTTGCACTCCAAATTTTGTAATCTATATAAATAGCTCTCGAGGCCTCAATCAATAGAATTATTATTTTCCAAATATCCCAAACTATCATGGTATCAGACGCCTAGGTTTCCGTCCTCAGCATCGCTCCGCCGCCCGCGCCTCCTCCTCGGCCGACTCGGCCTCTCTTCTCCTTGGCCGAGTTCCACGCCGTCGGTGCCCCAACTTCTCCTTCTACCACCTCCACCACCACCCAACACACCTATCCCCAGCTACCTCAGATCTCCTTAGCCGACACCATCGCCGATGTCTCCCCTTTTATTCTGGTCTCGCTTGATCTAGGCGTCCACAACTACTATCACCGGCGCCATCTTTTCACCATCCACCTCGGCTGCTGCAGCCTCCACCACCACATCGATCCATCCTCCACACCGCAGCCCGCCGATCCTCGTTGGGTGAAAGACGACCTCGCCATCATACAATGGATCTACACCCGCATCTCCACGGAGCTCTTCAACTTAGTATCCGACGACGACGCCACCGCCGCCGAGCTCTGGACTTCCCTTCAACAGTTGTTCCAGGACAACTCCGACGCGCGCATCAACACGCTCAACACCGAGCTTCGCACGACCACCTAGGGAGATGCCCCGTTACCGTCTTCTGCCAGCGGATCAAGGCCATCGGCGATGAACTCCATGAACTTGGCGATCACGTCGAGGACCACACCATCATCAACGCCCTCCTCGTCGGCCTCGGTGACCAGTTCGAGAAGCAGCAGCCCTTCATCCCCATGCTCAAGCCCTACCCCACCTTTAAAGAGGTGCACTCCATACTCCAGCTCGAGGAAAAGAATCAAGCATGCAAGGCGACATGGCCCCTGCAGGTGTTTCATGTTGCCGTCCCCTCTGCCGCGGCAGCCTGCAGCCCCTCCAAATCCTGCCACAGCAGCCGCGCCTCCTCAACCTCCACCAAGATGGCGCCCGAGCCCTAACTACCAGGGAAAGAACCCGATCTACCGGCCTCCTCAACCTCGACCTGCCGCCACTGCTCCATATTCATCGACCACCCCGTCATCCCCAGCTCCCTCAACGTGGCAGCCGTAGCATGACCCCTAGACCGGCCTTGTGCAGGCATGGCCGATGCCCTGGTCTGCCCCCTCGTCGTACGGTGCCCCTCCTGCATACACGGGCATGTGGAGCCCCGGTCTTCGCCCCGCCACCGGCTCCCCTGGACTTCTCGGACCTAGGCCGTCGGCGCACGTCTACATCGCCACGCCTACTCCACCTCATGGTGCACCAGGACCTCTGCCCTCCTACTTCAACATGGAGGCATCATACGGCAACATGCAGGCCCCATACGCGTTCAACCAGCTGCCTCCTCTACCCTACGCCAACATGCAAGCTCCTGGACCCTCTGCTCCTCCACAGTAGTCAGCCTAGGATCAAGCCGCCTTCATCAACGCCATGAACAACTTCACCCTGCATCATGAAGGTATAGATTGGATTTTCGTTTCTGGTACATCCTCGCATATGTCTTCAAATATGAATTTGCCATCAGCTTGTTTTCCTTCTGCCTTTTCTACATTCACCATTGGCGATGGTTCCACAATTCCTGTCTCTTGCACTGGTCATTCTTACTTATCTTATTCTTATGCCATTTTTCTTCTACGCAATATTCTCGTTGTTCCTTCATTAATTAAATTTTTTTATTTCTGTTCACTAATTCACCATTGACAATTGACCCCTTTGGTTTGTCTGTGAAGGATCTGAAAATAGGGAAGGTTCTCGCTTGGTACAATAGCACGGGTGATCTTTATCCGCTCCATGGCGTGCCTACATCCACCACCCGTGCCATGCTTGCATCAGTTGATTTGTGGCATTGTCGTCTTGGCCACCCCAATAAAACCACTTAGTCGTCTTTACTTTAAGAATTTTGTATCCCTAGTTCTCCTGCCTCTTATGATTCCTCTCTCTGTAGTGCATGTCAATGCAACAAACATGTTCGATTACCATTTGGCACATCTACTACTACTAGCATTTTTCCGTTTGAATTACTCCATTGTGATTTATGGACCTCTCCAATTTCTAGCGTTTTTGGTTATAAATATTATCTTGTGATCTTGGATGATTATTCTCATTATATTTGGACCTTTCCTATCCGTGCTAAATCAGATGTACATGCAAATTTTCTTAATTTTCGACAGTACGTTCTCACGCACTTCGGCTTGCCGATTCGATTTATTCAATGTGACAACGGCCGTGAATTTGAAAACACTCAAAACCGTAACTTTTTTCTCTCTCAGGGCATTCTTCTTCGTTTTTCATGCCCTTACACATCCTCTCAAAATGGTGTCAACACCCGGATTTTTAATCCCAGATGCCTGTTATGCCATACCTCGCAGTCCTAGGATTATCATTTTTGCGAGACATAACAGATTGAATATCACAGTACATCATCCATTATAAACCATAATAAGGGCTTGCAAATAAAGGATCTCATGATCCAGTCTCTACAAATCAAGCAGCGAAAAGAAACGTAGTAGGGGCTGCATCTTTAGAGTCACAGGCAATGCTAACGATGGGAGATGATCCTAGTTGTCGTAGACGTCCTGCTGTCCATCATCCTGATAATCCTCCTCATAGTCTGGCCACGGGAATAGCCAGGGACAAAGCCACGAGTACTCTTTAAGTACTCATAAACTATCACTAACAAGTAAGGTAGTTCTAGTAGGAATCTTAAGCTCTAGGTTTATTTGTAAAAAACCAGGTTTATCTAAAACTGAGTTTAGAAGTAAAGAAAACTAAGTTAATATTCTAAATCACTTAAGTGGGAAACTAGCTTTCATATTTACAACCCTGTTGTGGTCAAGTCAAAATCATAGTTCACTTCACAAGTTATTTTGAAAAAATCTGACGACAGAACAGTATGTCCACTCCAACTGTCCATGATCGTGGGCGTGGCTATTTCAATAGTTTGACACTCTGCAGAGGTGGTACACTTTCACCACAAAATTCGATACATCCGTCAGAGATAACCTTGAATCATCATACTTAGTATGCGGATAATCAATCATAACCTTTCCTTTACACACTCTAGTATAGGCATCTCCCCTATGAGCTTGGCCTCCCAGCCATGGCCATCTGCCATCTTGGGCACTGCATAAGTGGACATTCACACTCATGAGGTAGCCTCAGCTCAAACCTCTTCCGCAAGGGAACCCATACTAAGGCATATAAACTTCCAGCTAAGCCCTCCCCAGTTCGGGTGTTGTGGTTGTACGGTAAAATTAGAATGGTATCGCATCCGAACTCAACCATCAGTTTTTATAAAGGGCTAAGGCTCATGCGTCAACATTTTCATCATCAAATCCTGTTGTGTTTCTCCACACATGTCAAAACATTTCAATAGAATGAAACATCATTCCAAGATTTTCATAATCATTTTCACCAAGTATTTCCATCTAAAGTGATCAACTTTTATGCTTAACACTAGCCACTAAAGTTAAGAGTGTTCACTAATGAGGGGTGCTAATCTCCAATCTCATGCCATGGAATGACATCTAAGTATAGGTCTAGTTTTATACTCTTTATGCTATCTATACTACTTTTCCAATACTCACAAAGCACTAACTAAAAGTAAAGACTTTAGTAAAGTAAAATAATAAAGCTTGCAAGTAAAACTTGGGATTGACATAAATCAAAGTTGCATAACCAAGCATGCCTAATGCGTTTTGCTTAAGTTATCAAGTTTGCAAGTATTAGCTTGCATAGTTCTAGCTTGCCTTGAGTAGTGCAGTGGTTGAACTTTTCCTCTTCTTCTTCTTGGTAGTACTCCTCCTCCTCGTATCCCGGGTCGGTACTATCGTCTATAAATGAATACGGGATACACAATCACCAAACAATACTTAACTAATTCTATTTAGCACACTAAGGCTCACACTTGATGATCTAGCATCATCACAATCATCACATGGAATAAAGACTTAGTTTTAATTATCTTATTTTAGAAAAGTAATTTCTACTCATTGAAAATAATTAAGATTTAATATTCTCCAATTAAAATATGGGATCATGTTGACACATGTCATCACCACATATTCTAATACATGGGAATGTGATTTAAAGTGTTGGTCATATTTTATATAGTTTAAGATTATCATTTAATAAAATTAAAGTGACTAGAAATTCCTATATAGCATTATTTTGGTACTAGTCCAATATCACTGCATGCAAACCTAAATATTTTTACATATTCAAATAGATCTTATCAAATGTGATTTTTGAGAGTTGGAATCAACTCAAAAGCATTTATGGTTGATTTTTTTAAAATGTTTGAAGTTGGAAAAGTCTTTGTCTTGTTATTTTTGGTATAGTTGATCTTTAACTCCAAATGATTTAAATCCAACGAGTTTGGATAGATAATTTAAATATCTTTCTAACAAAACTGGAATCATGCAATTTGGTTTAGTGAATCTCTCTGAAATGATTTTTGAATCTACTAACATAATGTGGTTTTAATTAAATTGGAAAATCCTTTATTTGAATTGCCAGGCCTGCACGGGAAACTAAACGGGTCGGCCCAATCTGCACAGCACAGCGCAGCGGGCTACTGACAGTAGGGGTCCACTAGTCAACGACTTAAACTAACCGAAACGGTATCGTGCATTATAGGTCGTGCGATTAAAAGACGATCCAACAACGGCAGTTCATCGTCGACGACGAACAACTCTGATGAGGAATTAAACCTAACGCGGCGGTGGGGGTCTGGTGAGGCTCACCTGGGCTCCAGCTAGGGTCGGCGATGGGGGCGAACGACATGGTCGACAACGGTGGTTCGAACGGTGGTCGCGGTAGCTCCTGGGGCTGCTCCAATCGACGACGCCCTTCTCCTCCTGAAATGGCGGGCTCCGACCAAATTCCGGCGAGGAAGAGCTCGCCTTGCGAGAGGAGTGGGGAGTGTGTTGGTGTGGAGAATGGAGGCGAAGAGGGTCTCTATTTATACAATGGCGAGGGGACTGAGCGGGATGGGCTCGGGCTTGTCGGTGACGACGATACAAGCGGCTAGCAGCGCGCCTGAGGGTAGGGGGTGGTGCAGTGTTATCTGGCGGTCATCACGAGCGTAATGGCACGACACTGGGCGGTCGAGGTTGGTCGGGCACGTGCGGTGCTCTGTGCGGGAGCGGCGGTGTTTGCGACGGCGCACGGGTGCTACGGGTCGCGCGGCGGCGAATGGGGGTGTCTGGGAGGTGGCTGTGATCATGGCGAGTGGGTGCGTGCGCGGAGAGAGAGCAAGGCACGGTCTGTGCGAGGCGGTCGGGTGTGGCGCTCTGGCGCGTTCTCGGCACAGCGCAGAGACATTGGGCGTGGCGCAGCTGGGGTGGTCTAGGGCCTGGCTGTGGTCATGGCTTGGATAGGGGGTGGCGGTGGACAGTGGCGTGTTTGGTGCGCGTCGTGGAAGAGGGTGACGTGGCCTCTGTCGCTCTGTCCACGGTCGGCCGGCGATGACCACTTTCGGGCAGCGCTGCACTAGTGCACAACGGCTAAGGGGGAGCTGGTCTGGTGCTGCTAGACACTAGGGGATACAAGGGAGTGAAGAGGGAACCAAATTGGTCTAGGATCACTGCTCAAACAGTGAAGTTAGGCCAGAGTTAATTAGTGCCTGCCAAGTGTTTGTTTAAATGGCCGCAAGAAAATTAGTTTGAAATTTTCAAATGAAATTTTGTGAGTGATTTGGTCTTAAGCTTGAGTGTCTATGATTGCTTGGAAAAGGCAAGGTGAAATGATTTGGATGGTTTTTGCAAAAGTATGATCTTACCATATGAACTAGATTCAAATTTGAATTGTCCTTTAAATTGATTTGAAAATATTTTCTGTTGGTTTGCAAAGTAGGCCTTGATTCACTTTTACTTGGTCTAGCAAGGGGTGAAAAGAAGTAGAAATGTTTCTGTTAGAATTTCTCTTCTAGGAACACTCAAAGTGTCCTAGTGGTTAACTTTGGTCAAAATGACCATTTGGTTATTTAATTCATATTTGATTTCTTTTTCTTTTGATTTTTCTTGTAGTTGGCCTAGATGATGTAGCATTCATATTTAAACCATTTCTCATCATTTGTAGCAATCAAACATGGCAAATTCAATCAATTCTACACTATTACAAAACACACATGCATTCATATAGATTTTTGGAATAAAAGTTTTTGTTAACCCTAAACTTGGGTGATTAGAACTTGATAATCTTGATTAGTATTTTTGGGGTGTTACAAATGACAGCCGAACGCTCACTTTGTTCCATTAACGACATTCTTTGCACCTTGCTTTTACATGCTTCTCTTCCTTCTCGTTTTTGGGCAGAAGCCCTTCACACCGCCACACTACTTCTCAATATTCGACCCACCAAAACATGTCCTCTTTATTCATCATTTCAATCTCTTTTTATCTTCCATCCAGAATATCTTTTTTTGCGTGTTTTTGGTTGCCTATGTTTTCCGAACACAGCCTCTACCGCCTCTAACAAACTCGAACCACGTTCTTTGCCTTGCATAAAGGATATCGTTGTTTTGATCCACTTCTAGTCGTGTTCTTGTCTCTCGTCATGTTACATTCGATGAAAACACTTTTCCCTATGCTGCCACTAAAATCACACCACCAAACCCGCCGACCAACACCACCCCCAACCCCAAAACCCCTCGTCTCATAAACCCTGCCGTCATCTCTGCCGCGACAGGTTTTAGCACAGTTGCGCTGTCGCGATAGCCTTCCTTGCCCCCAAGTCCTGCCGCGGCAAACTTTAGCACTGATGCGCTGCCGCGGCAGCCTGCTATGCCTCCAACTTCTGCCGCGGCAGAACCCGCGGCAGCCAATTCGCCTGTCGCATCCACTTCCTCTGCTGCGTCCACTTCTTCTTCCGTGGCAGACAGCTCAACCCCCGTCAATTATAGCTCTTATTCCTCTTCACCCACCAATTCTCCCTCATCCACACCACCATTACCAGCTAATGGAGTACCTATTCCACCACCTACTAATGATCATGTCATGTGCACACGCGGCAAACACGGGTTTCTTCTCCCGACAAAACATCTCAATCTCACGGCCACCCCAACAATTTCCCCTATTCCCACTACCTACAAACACGCTCTTCTAGATCCTCTTTGGCTTTCAGCTATGCGTGATGAATTTGATGTTCTTCAGCAAAATAATACCTGAACTCTCATTCCCAAACCACCTGGTGTTAATGTTGTTTCAGGCAAATGCATTTTTAGACATAAATTTCATGCTGATGGTACTCTTGCTTGTTACAAAGCTAGATGGGTTTGTCGTGGTTTTCCCACCAAGCACTATTCGTATTGTTCTTAGTCTTGTTGTTTTCTCCTCTTGGCCTATTCATCAGCTCGATATTAAAAATGCCTTTATTCATGGCACTCTCAATGAAACAGTCTATTGTCAGCAACCCTCTGGTTTTGAGTATCCCTCTTCTCCAAATCTCGTTTGTCTCCTAAAAAATCTCTTTATGGTCTCAAACAAGCTCCTCGTGCATGGTTTCAACACTTTGCCACCTTTATTCAAACAATTAGTTTTATTCCCTCCAAATCTGATTCCTCCCTCTTTATTTTTCGATCTTCTGAACATACTGCATATCTCTTGCTTTATGTTGATGATATAATTCTCACTGCTAGCTCTGATTCTTTTCTCCACCATATAATTCCTTCTCTTAATCATGAATTTTCAATAACCGATCTCAGTCCTCTTCATCACTTCCTTGGTATTAATGCCTCTCGCACAAAGCCTACAATTTTTCTTTCTCAACGCCAATATCTTTTAGATTTTCTTACTTGTTCTAGTATGTCTGATTGTCAACCCTCTCGTACTCCGTCCGACATGTGTGCCAAATTGCCGGCTGATGGTGATCCTATTTCTGACCCCACTCTCTATCGTAGCATCACTGATGCTCTCCAATATGCCACTCTTACTCGCCCTGATTCTGTTCAGGAAGCCTATCTTTTTATGAATGATCCTCGCGCATCTCATCTTGCTCATGTCAAACGCATTCTTCGATATCTTAAAGGCACTCTCGGTCATGGTCTCCTTAGTAATTCTTCCTATCTAACAAGCTTGACAGTTTATTCTGATGCAGACTGGGCAGGTTATCCAGACACTCAACGATCCACATCCGGATATTGTGTTTATTTGGGTGATAATCTTGTTTCTTGGTCTTCTAAAAGGCAGGTTACAGTTTCCAGGTCTTCCGCTGAGGCTGAGTACAGGTCGGTTACTCATGCCTTGGCCGAGGCGGTGTGGCTACGTCAGCTTCTCGTTGAACTTCATCGACCAATTGAGCGTGCCACCATTGTTTATTGTGACAATACTTCAGCAGTCTATATGGCTTCCAATCCAGTTCAGCATCGCCACACTAAGCTTGAGATTGACATACACTTTGTTCGTGAGAAGGTGGCTCTTGGCGAAGTCCGTGTTCTTCATGTTCCTACAAGTGCGCAATTTGCTGATATTTTCACCAAGGGGCCCCCGACTGCGTCTTTCGTCAACATACGCTCTAGTCTCCACATCGTTACTCCTGACGTTGAGACTACGGGGGGATATTAGAGTATAGGTCGGTTATCAAGCTCATGCCGGTTCGGCCTCTTTGAGTTGTAACTCTATCTCTATTAGTCTTGCACTTAAAGTTTTGTAATCTATATAAACAGCCCCTTGAGGCCTCAATCAATACAATTATTATTCTTCAAATATCCCAAACTATCACTACCAAGTACTCCCTCCTTCCTAAAAAAGTTGTCTCAGATTTGAAAATTTTAGATGTATCTACACGCTAAAGCGGGTCTAGATTCATTCAAATGTAGACCCGTTTATGACATCCTTTTAGGACGGAGAGAGTACTGTGTCTTGTCATGGCATCTATAATTTATTTATATTTGTATATTCTTGTATATGTCTTCTTCATGGAGGAGGAGCCATGATTTGAATTTTTGAAGTCTAGCTAGCCAGGTTTCAGCAGAGAAGAAAGTAGGTTCATATCATGGAGTAGAAGCTATGATTTGAATTTTTTAACTCTAGCTAGCCGAGTTTTAGCGCAAAAGAAAGTAGGTTGCGATCCATGATTGCACTTCAATTTACTGGCCTGTAGATCGACAATGAATGGAGAGTCCGTTCAAAGCGTCTTCCGGCTTGGAGCCTTGCTCTTGGTTTTGCTTCCGAAACCTGATTCGATCGATTCCACATATGAGTCGTCTCTAGTCATTGATTGATCTTTTGCTCCTCTTTTATTCATCGAGAGTTATGATGATCGATGATGTTGTTTCTGCTGCCGAAGTTATGAATTCACTCGATAGCTTTACTATCCAGATGTCCACTTATTTATGGACGGAGGCTGTAGATATGTAAGATATATCTTCCTACCTAATAGCCCGTGTATTAACATTATATCGCAAGAAAATATCGTACTCCTTTATATCTGAATTTAAAAAAAAATTGTGACATCTATCTATTTTAAGACGGAGGGAGTACACTATAGACTATAGTTGCTAGGTGCTACTCGCATCGTTTTATAATTTTTGTCATCGTGATTTTAATTCAAATTTGAACTACAATCGCTACATAAATAATGGGAGGAGTAATAACTAGCGGGGCGTGTGAGGGTAAATCGAACGCGGTATATGAAGTTTTTTTTTGCCAAAACATATTTCATCGAAATCTATAGATTGAAGATCCTGCTGAGAAGAATAAGGGACTGAAAACATATTTTCATTACAATTTGGACGCTAGATTTGATATTATGATTTTATAAAAAGAAATTTGATAGCTGCTAGTACGGATGGCAACGTGTACCCATTACTCGTTTACCCTGCGGGTTTTTACCCGTTAGGTTAGAGTATGGTATAAAAACTTTACCCATAGGTAAATAAATGATAAAAAATCTCTACCGACCGGATATTGCTGGTGCAGGTATGGTAATGCAAAACCGACGTTATGTTAGTACATGGCATGTGGGTCTTGAATATCATAGGATATTTCCGAAAAGATTTCAACGACTAACACTGACCGTCTCCTCACTGTCCCAATAGAATCCCGAAAATCTTGTTTGGGATGCTTGGGAATTGACGAGTTGGTGGTGATGTGGATGATTGCGGGATGCTGTGTGGCTATTTTGCACTTGTGTTGAGACTTTGAAGTTTGAACTATATACTGTTATGTCCATATGCAACTTATGTTGGACTGTAATGTTATTTTCTTTCACATATGACTGATGAGTGAGTTTACCTGTAGGTTTATTTACCCTGGTGGGTGCGGGTATGGGATAAAATCTCTATCCAGGTGCGGGTACCGAGTTGCGGAGAAGATCTGAGGACACAATTGCGGGTTTGGTTAAGCTCCACCCGCTAGCACTTGTTTTAGGTTTCTATGATACTCCTAATTTTACAAGTTTGTTTACTGAGATTAGTTACTCTTAAGTTCACGTGACGCAGTAGAAATACAGTTACCTAGTAGGTAGTGCTTTGTTGCCTGGTGGAGTACTTGTTTAAGGCTACCGTACATGAAAGTTTCAGTTTTAACAACTTTGGTTTGATCAAATCGGAGACAGAACTAGCATGTCGGTCGTTACAGATGCAGGGCCAATACCCAGTTTAAAAAATGTATTGTACCACTATCTTATCATCCTGACTTACAATCTTATCGACGCGATTAAGAAATAGAAATCGTCGCAGCATCCCAAAGTCTGCAAGTACTGCGTACAGTGCACGACTAACCCATGTTGTCAGTCCTTCCCGTCTCCACTGTCACATCTTAAAATAAAAGGTCCCTCATGAACAAAGTAAAAACGCAATTGAACTAGCTTAAGCACCAGAAGTGAACTTTTATTTACTAACTAATTTGCCGTAACATGAAGCGAATTTTCCTCCAGACACTTTATGAACTGAACCATCCGTTTGTTTACTGCTCTTTTCTGTGGTATCAGAAGTGTAGCATCCCTACTCGAGGCACACATGCACGATTCGACCTGCCTCCTTTTGAAATTTGTAGCTACAATGAACAGTGATGAATCCTCCATCTGTAGTGCATCGTGCTTGTGTTTGTGATAAGGTTTGTCCAGCATCAAAGCCAGTGTGGGACGTGGCTTGGGAGATGAGATTGCTGCGTACGTGCAGGTCACGCAGGTGGCGGATAAGGTTATGTCTATCTGCGGCAAAATCAAGTGTAGTGGCTTCATTCGATGACACCGGCCAAGAGCTCCCGACCCCAACTCTAACCACCAGGCCATCGCCGACCGGACCTCCCCGCCTCCTCCCCCTCCCCCTCCATCTCCGGGGTTGTTCGCGCGTAGACGAATACGGAGGCGCCATCCCTAACCTACAAAACTCTCTTCGGCGGTCCTCGTCCGCCGCTGAGGCCACGACACCAGTGGTGACGGCCACGCCTCGCCTCCGAAGACGGCGGGTGGCCCCCCTTCATGCGCCTTATCGGCTTTCCTTGCGCGTTGAGGTCGGGACCAGGGAGGAGCAGACGGTGGGCGGCCTGCGGGGCATCGACGCTCGCCGATGGGGGGGGGGCTCGCTAACTCGAGGCTAGGAGGCAGGTGGATTGGACTCGGCTGTAGGCCTGTTGCGGTGACGTGACCATGGCGGAGGCTAGGCGACCCCTAGGCAGTGGCGCTGCTTTTCAGGATCTTGCGGACTCGGGCTCGATCTTCTAGTTCCGATCGCCGGAAGCCGGCCAACGGTATAGGGACCGCTACACCGACATCAATAAATGAGATGGTCCTAGAGTTTCTTCCACGCGAAGACGAAGATCTGCTTGATGTCTGCCCTCATTGTTCTAGCCTGGTGAGGGAAGTTCCGGAAGGCTTCGCCGGCGAACTCCCATGGGTATATCATGCCTGGAGATTGCCGGATCAGAAGGTATTCGGTCATGCGTACCTATATTTCTGGCTGGTTGGTTTTAGAGAAAGCTTTGCAAAGCTATGCTATTTGTTTTTTTTTTGGAAAGGAGCATATATTAATATCGGAAGATACCAATTACACCCGGCCTCTGCAACAACGCATTACCCTATTGGCATTCGGATGCACACCGCCAAAAAAGAAGAAGAATTACAAAAAAGAAAAGTCCCGCTAAAGCGATAAGATCCTTAGCAGCAGCGACACTAACACCACCAAAACAACACCAGAGTCTAACCCCTCCAAAAACGACGCCTCCAAGAAGGAAACAGTGCTCAAGCGCTGTCGTCGCCCGATCGAAGATCCTAGGTTTTCACCCTGGAGGAAGTCTTCACTCGCAAAACAATGTCTTCTGCAAGGCCATTGTCAGGCACAACCAATGAAGGCTAGACCTTGGGTTTTCACCCTGCAAGATAAGACCATGAACATCTCCTGTGTTGTCGCCCCCTCGAACAGACGTTGCTGTGAGTCACAGATCACCAAGCCAGATCCTCAACACCCCAAAGATTTAATCCACCATAGCTAGCCCTTGTGTTCCTGTCTTCATGAAATTCTCCACATCTGACTTCACCATGGATCGTCAAAGACATGACACATGATGGTAACAGGTAGCAGAGCTTCGCCACGCTCCATCTGAAACCAAACGGCCAGCAAAAAACACAGGTGCGCACGACCAAATACCTCCTGATCCAGCAAACTCTAGACATGATGCGCCAATGGGAGTTCGCCGGCAGAGCCTTCCAGAACTAGACACTTCGGACAGATCCATGAAGGCAAACAACAAGTAGATCTTCATCTTGATGTGCGAGAGATCCGAGGAACACCACCTTTATTCATGCCTAGCCGGTAGCCCCCACGCCACCCGTCGGCGACCTGCAAGATCTGCCGCTCTGACCCCTCGTAGCAGCCCGTAGGCTAGGCCAGCATCGAGAAAGGCAGCGACAGAGCAGGATCGACCCTCCACCGGATCCGGCCCAACCATGCATCGAAGAGGAATTGGGGGACGACATGGGAGACACCCAGATTTAGATCTAGGGTTTCGTCCATGGCCACCAGGTCTAGTCCCACCACCGTTGCCAGCCATGGTGCTGTCGGGAGAGGATCTCTGCCACCACCCCGACCAGGGACGCCGCCCTAGCCGTTGCACGTCAGCGCACCGGCCATCCTTGCCCTAGCAGATCCGGCGGGAACCTCCGGCAACCACCACCCCAAACCTCCTTCGGAGGCTAGGCCCGCCACCACCGGGGCGAGGGCCGGCGGTAGCGGCAGCGAGAGAGGCTGGCGGCGGGGGGCTCTGGCGGCGACGCGCGAATCGCCCCTAGCGTCGCCCTAGGGAGCGACGCGAGGGACTCACGATAGCAACAACTCGAGAGAAAAATGAGTTATGCTATTTGTTACCATCGTATGCCATATCTTAGATGATTCATGGTGAAATCAGATGCAGAAAATATCATGAAAGCAGGAATATGAGGGCTAGCGAAGGTTGTTTGAGTCTTTGTGGCGATGACAAACTAGTTGCTTGATCTGTAACTTACAACAATGTTGTGGGAGTGACAACAGGGAGGACAATCACGATTTGGGTGTAATTCCCAAAATGCGCATATCTCCCTCACACCCGAGTTAGCTAGACCTACGTATTCTTCGTGAAAATAGTGGTATTGGCAATCATCACGCCGCTCCTCGTAGCTATGGAAATTGTAGTTGGTATCAAATTAACACGAGAGAGGCACGCGTATGTTCATTTTTAAACATTACAATAAAGTTGAGATATAATAGGCACTCCTATACATAACATAATAATTTGCTCACTTAGTTAATTTTCACTAGTTTTTTTACACCATCGGTTTACCTTCTAATTTTTACCTCTAAAATGCCCTATTTGTTGAGATTAGCATAGGGAAATAAAAAATTCGGCATGATCATATTGATCCCTGCAGCTAGGGTATCCCTCCCAGCCACGAGGAAAAGTTCTACTCGATGCGAGGATCGAACGGATGATCCCTCCACATGATGCGTGCATCAAACCTCCCAATCCGTGCAGCGTCCCGTTGTCCAGAACGTCGTGCCGATGGTGATAGACTTGCAGCCTTGTGATGTGTGTATGTGGAGAACTTATGCGAGAGAGGGAGGACAACTACCATGTGGAGAGAACAATTGTGTGTTGTGTGGAAAGGGGATGCCCCTCTTTATATAGGAGGAGGGGAGGGAGCAAATATGGAGAAGGAAGGGATGGAGCAAACTTGGAGGAGGAGGAATCTCCGCCAAAGGGAGGTGACATCTAGGGAGACCTCCCTAGATGCGGCGCATGAGGGGAGGGCAGCCACGGCCCACCCATGCCCTAGGGCACCCCAAACCCTAGTTTAGTGGCCACCACATGGGGATGGGCCTTGAGGGCTGGCGCGTAGCTTCTAGGGCCCATGCAGCCAGCCCTTGGGTGGCCCCTTTCTCCTCCTTGATTTACTCCAATTTATTCCTTTCATTTTGGCCTTTAAAATCTCACCTTAATTTATAGAATCCATAAATGGAAAGTCCTTCTCCCTCTAGTTTCTTTCAAATAAAGTCAAGTACATCAAATGTATTCGCACCTATATATATATATTCTAAAACGATTTCGAATTCTCTTTGACATGAAACTAATTCCGGAACCATTCCAATGAGTCTAAAAAATACTTTTGTAGACTCCAGAACTATGTTCCTACTTTAGGTTATGTCTCTGGAACAATTCCATTTCTCTCTAAAACTATTTGAATAACTCAGAAACTATTTTGATGTCTCTGGAATTTATAACGGATGACTCTCTCAACCACATACCATATATAAAACTATCAGAACTTGATTGTAAGGCCTTAAGCGTGTGACCCAGTCGGGTTTGGTAATATGCAAATATGACTCTGAAAAACTCTTTCAGATCAATAACCAGCATCAGATCCTGAATAGCCATGATGGCTCCTTTATATTACACAAATCATCGAGTGAACCCATTCATTATACATGTGCTAATCTTTTTTTGCTTCATGATATATAAGTGAGAACCTTGAGGTGAGATGTCAGTATCCTTGTGAAGGAACTCCTTGATCACTATATATGTTATCGTCGTTCGTGTTTCACTCTCTTTTACTCATCCGTATTCCAATGTTCTTATCATCAATATCATAACTTGTCTACGCAGACGATATGGTGACATTGTAATACCGGGTGGGCCCAGAGTATATCACTCCATCGCCAAGTGGATAAACATCCTAATTTTGAATCATCATGTGCCTAGACATACGTTTCTAATGTATCTGAAAGATCACCGTTATAGCCACATGGTGAAAGGTAACTGTCAACACCGGGATTTTTAATCCCAGATGCCTGTTATGCCATACCTCGCAATCCTGGGATTACCATTTCTGCGAGACATAACAGATTAGATATCACAGTACCTCATCCATTATAAACAATAATAAGGTCTTACACAAATAAAGGATCTCATGATCCAGTCGTAGTATAATCAAGCAGCGGAATAAATAGCATAGTGGTGGGGTCCATCTTCAGTGTCACAGGCAATGCTGACGATGGGAGATGATCCTAGTTGTCGTAGCCGTCCTACTGTCCTCCTTCAGGGTAGTCCTCCTCATAGTCTGGCCATAGGAATAACCAGGGACAAAGCCATGAGTACTCTTTAAGTACTCGCAAACTACCACTAACAAGTAAGATAGTTCTAGTAGGTATGCTAAATTCTAAGTCTATTTGTAAAGCTAAGTTTGAAACCTAAGCTGAGTTCAAAAACAAAGAAAGATAAAATAAAGTTTGAAAACACCTAAGTGAGAACTTAGTTATCATAGTCACAACTCTGTTGTGGTCAAGTCATGTCACAATTTATTTCATAAGTTTGAAAACATCTGACAACGGAACAGTATGGCCACTCCAACTGTCCATAGCCGCGGACGCGGCTATTCGAATAGTTTGACACTCTGCAGAGGTGGTACACTTTCACCACAAGATTCGATACATCTGTCAGGGATAACCCTGACTCATCATACTTAGTATGCAGATAATCAAACATAACCTTTCCTTTACACACTCTAGTATAAGCACCTCTCCTATGAGTATGGCCTCCCAGCCATGACCATCTGTCATCCTGGGCACTACATAGGTGGACAATATTGAGAGGTAGCCTCAGCTCAAACCTCTCCCGCGAGGGAACTAATACTAATGCATATAAACTTCCGACTAAGCCTTACCCAATTCAGGTATTGTGGTTGTACGATAAAATTGGAATGGTATCACATCCGAATCCAACCATCAGTTTTTATAAAAGGTCTAAGGCTCATGCCTTAACATTTTCATCATCATCATAAACCATTTGTGTTTATCAACACATATCAAAATATCTCAATAGAATGACTCATCGTTCCAAGGTTTTCACAAATCATTTTCACCAAGGATTCCCATCTAAAGTGATCAAGTTTTGGTTGAGCTCTAAACTACTAAGTTAAGAGTGTTCACTAAGGTGGGATGCTAATATAAATCTCATGCCATAGAATGACATCTAAGTCTAACTAGATAGGTCAAGTTTTATACTCTTTATGCTACCTTTAAACAAGTAAAGGACTTTGGTAAAGTAAAGGAAGTAAAGCTTGTAAATAAAACTTGGAGTAGGTGTAAGTCAAAAATGGTATAACCAAAGCATGCCTAATGCCTTTGCTTAGGTTATCTAGCTTGCAAGGGTTAGCTTGCATTGTTAATGATGGCTTGCAAGTAATCACTTACGTAATTAACTTGTATAATGCTAGCTTGCTAACAATAGCTTGCCTTGATTGGTGCAGTGGTTGAAATTCTCTTCCTCCTCTTGGTAAAACTCCTCCTCCTCGTAGACTTGGCCGTTACTATTGTCTATAAATACATACGGAATACACAATCATCAAACAATACTTAACTAGTATACTTAGCACACTAAGGCACACATTTGATGATCTACTATCATCACAAACATCACAAGGTTTAATGATCTAGCTTCATTTATTTTATTTGAGAAAAGTAATTTCTACTCATTGAAATTAACTAAGATTTTCTCCAATATAAATATGGGATCATGTGGACACATGTCATCACCACATATTCTAACATATGGGAATGTGACTTAAGGGTTGAATCACATTTTAATAAGTTTAAGTTTAATAATTAATGATTTAAAGTGACTAGAAATGCCTATATAGCATTATTTTGGTACTAGTCCAAAGTCACTGCATGTAAACCTTAATATTATTACATATTCAGATAGGTATGGTTAAATGTGATTTTTGAGAGTTGGAATCAACTCAAAAGCTGTTATGGTTGATTTTACAAAAATGTTTGAATATGCAAAAGCTTCTGTCTTGTTATTTTTACTAGGCAACATCTATAACTCTAAATGATTTAAATCCAACGGTCTTGGATATAGATTTTCATTTGCTTTCCAACAAAATTGGAATCACTCAATTTGGATTTGTAAAACTCTCTAAGTTGATTTTTAAACTAAGGGACAAATTCTAGTTTAAGTCTAAAAAGAAAAATCCTAATTTGAATTAACTGGGTCGCGTGGGAAACTAATTGGGCCGGCCCAGATTCACTCCGCGGCGCTAAGGGCTGCTGACAGGGGGTCTTCCTGTCAGTGGCTCATTACACGCGAAGCGGTACGGGGCGATATGGACCGTAGGATTAGAACTAGATCTAACGGCTCACGGTCGTCGTCGACGACAGACTCGTCGCCGGCGAGACTGAACCCTAGCGGCTCAGTGGGGGTGTAGTGGGGACATACCGGGGCTCCAGCTAGTGCGGCGAGGCGGGAAAACAAACGAGATGACATCGGCAAGCTCAGGCGAAGTCGCAACAGAGGCTGAGGTGGACGAAATCAACGGCAACATCTCCTCCTCTACTGCGGCGGTCTCCGGCTCAATTCCGGCGAGAGGCTACTTGAGCTGCTCCGGTGAGAGGTGGGGAAGGACTGGTGGAGAGAGGTGAGTCGAATGGTGTGGCGATTGAGGCTGGGGAAGGCCTCCTTATATAGGCTCGAGGAGGGGACCGAAGGGGCGACGACGAGCTCGTCGGTGACGACAATACATCGAGCTACCGGCGTGGGCGAGATAGGTGGATGGTGGCTTGCCTCCTGGCGGTCCTCTATGGCTTCATGGCGCAGCTAGGGGCGGTGGCAATCGGTCGGGAGCATCACGCGCTCTGGGGGACAGAGGTGGTACTCGACGTGGTTCCCGGCGATCGTGAGTCGCGCGGCGGTGCACAACCGTGTCTGGCGGGGTGAGGTGGTCAAGGCGGAGAGGCGTGCGCGGTCTACGGTCGAGGCGCGGTCTGTGGCGTGCTGGCGGGGAGGGTGCTCTGGCATGCTCTGGCGCGGCGCAGAGACTTAGTGCGGCACGGCTCTGGGGTGGTCCAGGGGCTAGCAGGGGCCGTGGGGTGGACCGTGGGTGGCGGTGAAGTGGCGCCTTGCTTCCTGGAGCGGCGGAGAGGGGCTTGTGGTCTGCTGTGGCTTGGGCATGATCGGCCGACGATCATGGCCTCGGTGCGGCGTTGCATTGGCCCCAGGGGCTAGGGGATGGGATGGTTTTGGCCTGGTTGGGCGTGGGGGAGACCAAGATGATTAATGTGGCTCAAATGGCTCGACATGTTTTGATCCAAAACAATATTAGTTAGGCCAGTTTGATTCTGCTCACAAGGTGCTCGACACAATGGCCACATGAAGGAAACTTTTGAATTTTTGAAAGATTTTTGGTGGAGTGGTTTGTCACATGCTTAAGCATCTGTGGTTTCTTGGGATTTTGAAATGGAGTTCATTTGGATGGTTTTTGAAAAAGTGTGATCTAGACATATGAACTAGATTCCATTTTCAATTGTCATTTAAAAATAGAGTTTGAATGTTTTTGGGATATCACAAAGTGGGCCTTGGCACATCACTACTTGTACTAGCAAGGGGTACAAAGATCCACAATTGTTTCTGTTGGAAATTGAGTGCTAGGAACACCCAAAGTGGGCTAGGTGATTAAAATGGCAAAAGTGACCATTTCCTTTATTTAATTCTTTTTGATTTCTTTTTCCTTGGTTTTTGCTTGGGAATGATCTAAATGATGTGACATTCATCATAGAACCATTTTACAACCATTAGAACAAACAATAATGGCCTTTCAAACAACTCCTATTTTAAATACACACACATATGAATGCTTAAACATTTTAAATGGAAAAAGTTTTTGTTAACCCTAAATTGGGTAGATTTGATCTTGATTAACCTTGATTAAAGTTTTGGGATGTTACAAACCTTCCCCCCTTAAAAAAAATCTCGTCCTGAGATTTAAGAAAGAAAACTAGGAACTAAAGAGATCTGGGAACTCAGTCCTAATGTAATCTTCTCGCTCCCAAGTGGCTTCTTCTTTGGTATGGTTGCTCCATTGGATCTTGAGAAATTTGATACTCTGGGTCCTGGTGGTTCTATAGGCTTCCTTCAAGATACGGATGGGCACTTCATGATACGTTAGATCCTTGTTGATATTAGCAGCTCGGTGATCGATGTTCTTGAAAACTTCGTTCTTCTCCGGCACTTCTAGGCATTTGCAAAGTAACGAGATATGGAACACATTGTGGATGGCAGACATCTCCTCTGGCAGTTCCAGTTGATACGATACTTATCCTTGGTGATTCAGAATCTTGAAGGGTCCGATATATCTGGGGGCTAACTTTCCTTTCAGACTAAAACATTGCATTCCCTTCAACGGTGAAACCTTGAGATACACAAAATCTCCTACATTGAAAGCCAGGTCTCTCCTTCTCTTGTCAGCATAACTCTTCTGTCTAGATTGGGCGGTCTTGAGGTGCTCACGGACTTTGTGAACCTTCTCTTCATCTTCTCGGAGAATGTCGGGTCCAAAAATCTGACTCTCTCCTACTTGTGACCAATTCAAAGGGGTACGACACTTTCTTCCGTATAGGAACTCAAATGGTGCCATTTGCAAACTGGCTTGGTAGCTATTGTTATATGAGAATTCTGCAAAAGGCAGACAATCTTCCCATTTTGATCCATACTCTAACACACAAGCTCTCAACATATCTTCTAAGATTTGGTTGACTCTTTCAGTCTGTCCATCAGTTTGCGGGTGATAAGCGGTGCTAAAATTCAATTTGGTTCCTAATCCTTCTTGGACTTTCTGCCAAAATCTCGAGGTAAATTGGGTTCCTCGATCTGATACTATGGTCTTGGGGGTTCCATGCAAACTGACAATTCTAGCAATGTACAACTCTGCTAGCTTCGAACTCTGGTAGGTTGTCTTGACAGGTATAAAATGAGCTACCTTGGACAGTCTATCAATGATGACACAGATTGAGTCATTTCCCCTACTAGAAGTAGGCAAATCGGTGATAAAGTCCATTCCGACGGAATCCCATTCCAATCCGGAATCTGCAATGGTTGCAACAGTCCTGCGGGTCTCTAATGTTCCGCTTTGACTCGCTGACAGATATCACACTTGGCGATGTAGCTTCCAATTTCTCTCTTCATCTTGTGCCACCAAAATTGCTCCTTCAAATCCTGATACATCTTCGTTCCTCTGGGGTGGATAAAATAAAGAGTATCATGGGCTTCTTGCATGATAACTTGCTTCAACTCCGAATCTATTAGCACACAGATACGTCCTTTGTACCACAAAACTCCTTCGTCTTCGGTGAATGCAGGTACCTTTCCTGTACCAATATGACGTTTGATTCTGTCGATACTTTCATTTCCCTTCTGGGCTTCCTTGATTTGGCTAATCAAAGTGGGTTGAAGTTCAATGCTAGCTAGAAATCCTTTGCTAACTAGCTCAGGGATGGCTCAATGCACGGCGCCCAGAAAAATGCTTGATGGCGGTGTTGATGTAGAGCTCGTTGGGAACCCCAAGAGGAAGGTATGATGAGCACAGCAACAAGTTTCCCTCAGTTATGAAACCAAGGATTAATCGAACCAGTAGGAGCAAGGAAACACCCCAAAGGTGTTACTAGCTGAGCTTTGGCAGGGCGCACTACCGGTGCTAGTAGCAACGTGGAGACCTGCACAACACAACCACAAAACTTTGTCCCCAACTTGCGATGAGGTTGTCAATCTCACCGTGTTTTGCGGAAAACAAAGGATTAAACGTATCGAATGGAAAGAAGTAAAAGTTTGCAAAAAGTAAACACAAAGAAGTAAACAGTCTGTAGATTGTATGTAAAGAAAAAGGATCGGGATCAATAGTTCACTAGAGGTGGCTCTCCTTAGATAGATAACATGCTGGGTGAACAAATTACAGCAGGGCAATTGACAAACACCGAGAAAGCAATACATGCATATACTAATCATCTTGACTACTTTGAGATTCGATTGGGCATTACAACATTATACATAGACCGCCATCCAACTGCATCTATGACTAATAATCCACCTTCAGGTTATCATCCGAACCCCCTCCAGTATTAAGTTGCAAGCAACAGATTATTGCTTTACGAACTGCGTGTAAAGTAAACAATATGATTGTTCTATGAACAAAGGATTGTTGTTTTCTCCCTAGTAGCAACAACACATCTAGTACCTTAGAGATTTCTGTCACTTCCCTAGATTACCAGAGGCATGAACCCACTATCGAGCATAAATACTAACTCTTGGAGTTGCTAGCATCTACTTGGACAAGATAGCTACTAACAACGGAAAGCATGCAAGATCACAAATAACAAAGACATGATAGAATCAATAATCAATCTGAAATAGCATCTCAATATCCATCGGATCCCCACAAACACAACATGCAGAATTACAAATAGATGATCTTGATCATGAACGGAGCTCACAAGATCTAGACATGAAAGCACAAAGGAGGAGAACCAGCCATCTAGCTACTACATGGATCCGTAGTCTAAGGATGAACTACTCACGCATCACACCGGAGGCTTGCATGGTGATGAAGAAGGCCTCCAGGGTGAATTCCCCTCTCCGGAAGGGTGCCGGGAAGAGCTTTAGATCCCTCCCGATCTAAGGATGGAGATGATGGCGGCTATAGACTCTTTCGTGGATTTTTGATCGGGCACTTAGGGTTTACGTCCCGAGGGAATCTTATAGTCGGAAGGGGAGACCGAGGGGGTATCGGGAGTGGCCACACCACCCCCTGGCGTGGGCCAGGCCTAGCCGCGTGGCCAGGTGGTGTGGTTGCTCCCTGGCCCCTCTCTGTCTTGTATTCTGGCACTTGACGACTTCCGGAAAAATAGGCACTTTGGTTTTTGTCCCGTCCAATTCCGAGAATATTCATTTTCTGACTTTCCTGGAACCAAAAACAGCAGAAAACAGGCAGCTGGCACTGTGGCTCTTGTTAATAGGTTAGTCCAAGAAATCATATGAAAAGTACTCCAAAGTTGGAACAAAACACAAGAAAGTGGATAAAACCAAGCATGGAACATCAAAAATTATGGATACATTTGCAATGTATCAACATCCCCAAGCTTAACTCCTGCTCGTCCTCGAGTAGGTAAGTGATAAAAAGAAAGAATAATTTTTGAGGTGACATGCACCATCAAAGACTTGATCATAGTATTTGTAAAACATTCAAAGCTGGGATCATAGTACTTCAATCATAACATGAAATACAAAGTTCTAGCAATAAGACAAAGAAACTATGATGCAACATGAAAAGGTACAAACAAAAGATTCATGAATAACAATGCTTTGCAAGACGTTTGTTTGTTTCACATAAAGAAAACATAGCATAATAGTATTCAGCTTGTCCCTCAATAGAGTAGCAAATATAAATGCAAGGACACCTTCAAAGTTAAAAAGAGTGACTAGATACAATAGTTTAAAACCAGCAATATCAAAGTATGCATCAATCAACTAGCCTTAGGACAATGCACATAGAACTAAGAATGGCCACTATGCTCTCAAAGTAGGTGCATAAAGATAGAAGGTGGAGACTCAATATAATGGTGGAAGAAAGGCCTTTTTAAAAGGAAGTAGGGATTCAAGTCTCATAAAGAGCTTCCAAAAATTATGGTACTTATAGATTTTAGCTCTCATTGCCCCTATCATAAGCATCTTTAGGGTGATTAAGGTTAAAGTGACACAACTAAGAGGATATGCTTGACAAGTTATAAACCGAAATCTCATGCCCCTTACTTACGAAGACCGATCCTCATGCTACTCAACTTCAGTCACGAGTAAGCTCTTGTCATTGTAAGTATATGTGTATCATTAAGAACCAGCCATCTAGCTACTACATGGATCTGTAGTCCAAGGATGAACTACTCACACATCACACCGGAGGCTTGCATGGTGATGAAGAAGGCCTCCAGGGTGAATTCCCCTCTCCGGCAGGGTGCCGGGAAGAGCTTCAGATCCCTCCCGATCTAGGGATGGAGATGACGGTGGCTACATACTCTTTCGTGGATTTTTTGATCGGGCACTTAGGGTTTACGTCCCGAGGGCATCTCATAGTCGGAAGTGGAGACCGAGGGGGTGCCGGGAGCGGCCACACCACCCCCTGGCACGGGTCAGGCCTAGCCGCGTGGCCAGGTGGTGTGGTGGCTCCCTGGCCCCTCTCCGTCTCATATTCTGGCACTTGATGACTTCCGGAAAAATAGGCACTTTGGCTTTTGTCCCGTCCAATTCCGAGAATATTCATTTTCTGACTTTAAACAGCAGAAAACAGGCAGCTGGCACTATGGCTCTTGTTAACAGGTTAGTCCAAGAAATCATATGAAAAGTACTCCAAAGTTGGAACAAAACACAAGAAAGTGGATAAAACCAAGCATGGAACATCAAAAATTATGGATACATTTGCAATGTATCACTCAGTTCTAAACTGCTCCAACTCCTCATACAAACTTGGTTGCTTCTCCTTGATCATGGTGTTTAGCCTACACGGCAATCTGCTAATAGCATCCGCTACCACATTGGCTTTGCCAGGGTGATAGTGAATGTCAAGGTCATAATCCTTGATTAACTCTATCCATCTCCTTTTCCTCATATTCAGCTCCTTCTGAGTAAAAATATACTTCAACCTTTTGTGATCTGAGTAAATCTCACAGCGATTACCCATAAGATAATGACGCCATGTCTTCAAGGCCAAAACTACAGCTGCTAACTCAAGATCATGGATAGGGTAATTTTTCTCATGCTGCTTCAGTTGCCGAGATAGATATGCAATGACTTTGCCTTCTTGCATTAATACACATCCGAGACCAATCTTGGATGCATCACAATACACATCAAATGGCTTCTTGATATCTGGCATGATCAATATTGGGGCTGAGATCAATCTCTTCTTGAGCTCTTGGAAACTTGCTTCACATTTGTCAGTCCATTCAAACTTCTTGTCCTTCTTCAACAATTGGGTCATGGGTCTAGCGATGCTCGAGAATCCTTCTACGAACTTGTGGTAATATCCTGCTAATCCGAGAAATGCACGGACTTGGGTTTGAGTGGTTGGGGCTTCCCATTCTTCGACATCTTTGATCTTGGTAGGATCAACAGCTACTCCTCCGGCAGACACAATATGTCCTAGGAATCCTACTTCTTTCAGCCAAAACTCACATTTGCTGAACTTGGCATACAACCGATGCTCTCTAAGGGTTTCAAGAATGATTCTCAGATGTTGCTCATGCTCTTCTTCTGACTTGGAGTAGATAAGGTTATCGTTGATAAACACCACGACAAACTTATCTAGAAAATTCATAAAGATCTTATTCATGAGGTTCATGAAATAAGCAGGGGCATTGGTTAATCCAAAAGACATGACCGTATACTCGTATAATCCATAACGAGTAGTAAAGGCGGTCTTCAGAATATCCGTTGCACGAATCTTAAGTTGGTGATAACCAGTCCTAAGATCAATCTTAGAGAACACATTTCTCCAGTCAACTGATCAAATAGATCCTCTATCTTTGGCAAAGGGTACTTATTATTGATGGTGACGTCATTCAGCTTCCTATAATCTATGCACAAACGGTTGCCTCCATCTTTCTTGTCGACGAATAACACTGGCGATCTCCATGGTGATGTGCTTGGTTGAATCAAGCCTGTTGCCAACATAGCATCCAACTGCTTCTTCAATTCTACTAACTCTAAGGGGTTCATACTATAGGGTCTCTGGGCTATGGGTCCGGTTCTAGGGATTAGTTCACTAATGAACTCAATATCCCTATCCGGGGGCATACCCAACAATTCATCTGGGAATACGTCAGGGTATTCACAGACTACTCGGACTTGGTCAATGGTGGGTAGGGCTAGACTCTTGTTGCACTTGAATTTATGGGGCAAGGTTTCAGATATATGCTCTACTGATACTCCAGAGCTACTGGTCATGGTGATGGCTTTCTTGGCACAGTCAATCAATCCTTTATGCTTTGACATCCAATCCATTCCCACTACTACTTCCAAACCTTTGCTTCCAAGTACTATTAGATGGGCATAAAAACCTATCCCATGTATTCTGATAGGCACAACTTTGCAAATTTTTCTAGCTTTTGTAGTTGAACCGGGTATTTGAACTATCATGACATGCTTCAAGTTGGTTGGGTGTATCTTACTAGTGCATGCAAATTCTTCGGTGACAAATGAGTGCGATGCTCCAGAATCAAACAACACTCTTGCTAAAACTGAGTTCATAGAAAACATACCCAGCACTACATCTGGCGCTTCTTGGGCTTCTTCGGCGTTCATGTGGAAGAGACGGCCGTTGTGGTTGTGAGGGTTCCCTGGGGCGAATGTTCTTCCTGGCTGAACACGACGCCGTTGTTGAGCTGGGGCATTCACATTAGCAGTGGCGGAAATCTTCTTGGGACACTCATTGGAGTAGTGACCCTTTACTCCACACTCGAAACAAGTAATCTGAGACTTGTCTTTTGCTGCCACGGGCACATCATTGCTTCCAGTTCTCGGTGCAGTGTTGTTGTTGTTGTGCTTGGGAGGTGCACGGTTGAAATTGTTAGAGTTGTCGGGGTGATTTTTGTTTCCTCCAAACTTCACATTTCCTCCACTACGGTTGGGGTAGCTTGGACGAGACATTGGGGGTCGATTGTTCCGCGGGGCATATCCTGCAGAAGGGTTGGGACGGTACTTCTGGTGACTGCTGGATCTAGCTTGGTGCATCATCTGACGTTTGCGGTTGTCGTTTGCTTGATTAAGATTCCCTTCCATATGAATGGCAGAGTCGACTAGCTCTTCAAGATCCTCGAAACGGATGTTGACAAGGACAGTCTGCATCTCATCATGCAGTCCGTTCAGGAAGCTCTCCTTCTTGGCCTCCGTGTTAATCTCATCAGGTGCATACCTGGCTAGGGACAAGAATCTGTCATGGTACTCCACTACAGTCATTCTGCCCTGCTTCAACTCTCTGAATTCATCCCTCATTCGGGTGACTAGACCCTGCGACACGTGGGTGCGGCTGAACTTGATTTTGAAGGTTTCCCATGTCATCACTTGACCATGGTTGATTGTGCGGGTGCTGTTCCACCATGCTCTTGCATCTCCTGCCAAATAGTGGGTGGCAAAAAGAACTTTCTCATTGGCATCCACTCCGGCTACCTCTAAATTGTTCTCCATTGTCTGCAACCAATCATCAGCATCTAGTGGGTGTTCAGACTGGCTAAAGGTTGGAGGATTGGTATTCTGGAAGTTTTTGAGTTTGGATCCATGATGATCCTGATTTCCATTGTTCTGATTGTTGTGATCCATCTAGGCGATCTGCTGCAGTGTTGCTAGATTAGCTTAGTGCTCTACCCTACTAGCTTCACAGTCTGCAATGAGAGTCTACAGAATCTGCAGCATTGGGTCTTGCGATGAGCTGCTCCCTCCTTGGTTTCCACGAGTCATCTAAAGATTGAGATAGATAAAAGGGGTAAGAGGGAAAGTTCTAAGGTTCATGGTTTTGATTTCAAAGCTAAAACTTTGAGTTTGACTCAGGTTTTGCAACTAACTCCTTTTCATTCATTCAAGCAAAGCACACGATACAAACACACACACACCACAACATCAAAGGAAAACAGATTGTTTTAAGAACCATTCTGTAAGCTATGATACAATGTGACCGATACTCCTCACTCTACGATAGTGCTCTAGTGCATCTACTCATCATCAATGAAGTCGGAGTCATCATCATCGGTGTAGAAGTCCACGGCATCCTCCTCCAGATAGTCATCATCATTGCTGAGGTAGGAGTCAATATCCCCTTGGATATCTTCACCTTCCTCTTCTTCTTCCTTTGCTGCAAGCTGAGCTTCTTGCTCCTTGATGGTCTTCTCGAGGTCAGCCACCTTCTTGCAAAGACAGTCGATGGTGCGATCCTTCTTTGCGCGTTGACGGCGAAGAGACTAACGATCCTTGACGAGAAGTGAGAAAGTCTGGGCCTTCTGGGCGGCAAGGGCGAGGTTGTGGTTGGCGACCTCTCTAGCATTGTCCAACTCCTTTTGTCTGTCGTACAGTAGGAAGTCGAGGTTCTCCACTTGACGCTTCAATATTGGGTGACTTGGCATCTCTAGCGGCATTCCCATGGAGTCACGCCTTCCATAGTGAACAAAGCGGGTTCCTTGGATTAGGTTGACACTTTGAGAACACAGACGTGCGAGAGCTTCATGCATTGCCCTGGCTAATCCATCTAGCCAGCTATTCTCTCTCATGGAGAACTGAATCCTCCTAGATACTGGTGCTTCTATCTTGCCTCGAAGATCAGCAGTTACTAGCCATTGTAAATCTCCTCCTGGTGGACCTGGGAGTTGAGCTCCAAGAAATTCCGGATGAGGACGCTCCAAGAACTTAGACAGTGAATCCAGATCCCTCTCGAAGATCATTTGGCCTCCGTTGTCCAACTGGTAGAACTTGCTGTATTGGGCTTTGCTGACACGTGTATTAACAAGCTCATTAGGAACCCCAAGAGGAAGGTATGATGAGCACAACAATAAGTTTCCCTCAGTTATGAAACCAAGGTTATCAATCCAGTAGGAGCAAGGAAACACCCCAAAGGTGTTGCTAGCTAAGCCTTGGCAGGGCGCACTACCGGTGCAAGTAGCAACGTGGAGACCTACACAATCACAACCACAGAACTCTGTCCCCAACTTGCGATGAGGTTGTCAATCTCACCGGTTTTGCTGAAAACAAAGGATTAAACGTATCGAATGGAAGGAAGTAATAGTTTGCAGAAAGTAAACACAAAGAAGTAAACAGTTTGCAGATTGAAAGTAAAAGAAAGGACCGGGGTCCATAGTTCACTATAGGTGGCTCTCCTTAAGATAGACAACATGTTGGGTGAACAAATTACAGCGGGGCAATTGACAAACATCAAGAAAGCATACAAGCATATACTAATCATCTTGACTCCTTTGAGACTTGATTGGGCATTACAATATTATACATAGACCGTCATCCAACTGCATCTATGACTAATAATCCACCTTCAGGTTATCATCCGAACCCCCTCTAGTATTAAGTTGCAAGCAACAGATTATTACTTTACGAATTGCATGTAAAGTAAACAATACGATTGTTATATGAACAAAGGATTGTTGTTTTCTCCCTAGTAGCAACATCACATTTAGTACCTTAGAGATTTCTGTCACTTCCCCAGATTACCAGAGGCATGAACCAACTATCGAGCATAAATACTAACTCTTGGAGTTTCTAGCATCTACTTGGCCAAGATAGCTACTAACAACGGAAAGCATGCAAGATCACAAATAACAAAGACATCATAGAATCAATAATCAATCTGAAATAGCATCTCAATATCCATCGGATCCCCGAAAACACAACATGCAGAATTACAAATAGATGATCTTGATCATGAACGGAGCTCACAAGATCTAGACATGAAAGCACAAAGGAGGAGAACCAGCCATCTAGCTACTATATGGACCCGTAGTCCAGATATGAACTACTCACGCATCACACCGGAGGCTTGCATGATGATGAAGAAGGCCTCCAGGGTGAATTCCCCTCTCCGACAGGGTCCGGGAAGAGCTTCAGATCCCTCCCGATCTGTAGCATCCCATCTGTCTAACATCTGTAATGCTACATGGTCTAATAATAAAATACTACTTCCTACATATAATTGTTGCATCATAATTGTATCATGCTCATGTCATCATGCCACCTTGCATTTGAGCATCATATAAAACCCTTTTCATTTGGTTTTATCTCATATGCATTTATTAATTGTATTTGCATCTTGATACATTGTAGTTGGCTCTTGATATATGTTAATGCCCAAATTGAGTTGGGGGCATATCTTTTTCAACTCCACCTCCTTAACTAGTCACCACATTATAATTCCACCATCCTAATTATACATGAGCTTTTACATTTCCCTTTGGCATTTAAATCTAGCTCATATGTGTTGGGTTGGATCCACTCTTTCTACATGCTTCCATACATGATACATGTTGTTCTCACAATATTGATTATGGGAAGCCTTATGTCCACTTTTGCATGACATATGAGTAGAAATGATGCATCTAAGTTTATATATGGATTTTAATTACTATATGCTCATGTATGGAGCTATATTTGGCTACAAGTGCTCTAGTGGAAAATGCAACTACCATGGTCAATTATCCTCATACATGTGCATATACTAATTATTCCATATGTCAAGCAAGCTTCTTCTTTAAATGGTTTTAATTAAATACTTTGGCATGCATGCAAGAATATATGACCATGATTGAAGTTAGTTGTTTTCACAACTATAATTGGGGGCATTTATTCTTGTGCATGGCCCATGCAAGGCCTCACTTGTTCTTCAATTTTTTTTGGGGTTCCTTTGGAATATTTTAGGGTGGTGTTTGCTTGACCTCAAATGAACAAAGGCACCCTTTAAGTACTTCTTTTCCACTTGTCTTCCACCTTAGCCCTCCATCTATCTCTCCCACTTTTTCCACCATATACACATGCATGTGTGTGCCTACATATGCCTTTTTCTTTCTCTTCTTTTCCTTTTTCTTTTCTAGCTAAGCCAAGTTCTCTCTCTCTCGCTAAACCTAGCTACTTCACACTCACCTCACCACCACCTGGATCAGCTCCATCCGATCCACCCGTTGCTCAACACCGCTCTAGACCGAACCACCCTTTCTCTCTACCATGCCGAGCCTCCCCTCTAGCCCTAAACCTAGCCAAGCACCCCTCCCCTCTCGATTCCTCTCTCTCTCTTGCTGCCAAGACGGGCCTACCCAAGCTAACCTTCCTCTCTGCCTGGGCCAGCTGCAGCCACCACCCCTTGACCATGCCACCCTCCTCTAGCCCTAGCCGAGCATCACCATCTCTCTCTGTTTCTTCTCCCTCGCTGCCATGCAGACCCTACCCGAGGTCTCCTCTCTTCCCATCTGGTCCCAGCTGCAGCCACACCCCAGACCCAGCCCTCATGAGCCGTGCCCACCGTGTGAGGAGAAAGAGGAAAGGGAACACGCCACCTTTCCTCCCCGAGCCCCATGTGACCCCTCTAGCCTCAGCCTTATCTACCCTCCCCTCTGCCTCGCGTTACTCCCTCAGATCCAGCCAGGGCCCTGCCCTTCCACCCCTCTTTCCCCACCTACCGTGACCCCTCTCTCTTCCAACTCCAGCGGCCACCGTCGGATTTCCTCTCGACCACATCGTACTAGGCGGAGGGTGAGGCATTTGGTTGTCGAGGAAGACCAAGGAGTACCCCTGCGTCGCCCTGTCCATGCCGTCGAGGAGGAGGAGCCCCCAGACCGCTGCACACCGACGACACCTGAGCGAAACCCTAGCTCGCTGTCCTCCAGCTCCACCGCCGATCCGCTGCGCGCCTGCCCAATCCACCGCCACCCAGAGCCCCGCGGTGAGCCACTGACCCCCCTAGACATGCCCCTGTTCGATTTTGCATCCTGGCTGCATAGATCGTTTCATCGAACGCTCTCCGTGCACGACGCGCGTTGGGTGCTTCGTCCGTCGTCGCGTCGCAGTAGGCTATCTCGCCGCGCCACCGCTAGCTAACATCAACCCGTAGCCACCGCAGTGGTTTCACCCTTGCGCGAGCGCGAGGTCACGCCTATGTGTTCGACGCGCGCGCGGCGTCAGTTCCGTCAGAGAACAGAGGAAGAAAAACAGTAGCCATGCCTTTTTCGCAAATACCCCCCTGCCTTTTTGATTCCCCAACCCGCGCTCCATCCTGGCCCACCTGTCTGCTGTGTTGTAATTTATATAGAAAGGCACCCGGATTTATTGCGCCAGCACGAGCGTGCCCCTGTCCCTGCCGCGTGGCACGCCCTGGCTGGGTCGCGCGCGCAGTGGCCCTGCCAACCTCAGGGCCCGCTCGTCAGTCTCTGGGGCTGGATAGCGCCCCGGTGCGAAAGGTCCAGAGGAGTACCCCGCTGGCCTCTGCGCTGACTCAGCAGCTCGGGTTCACCCGTCAGTGGCTAGGGCTAGCTCTGACGCGGTACAAAAAGTCTGCGCGTTTTATCTGTTTAATGAAAATGTTTTTCCAGAAATTGTTTAATATGTCTTAATATCCAGAAATTAATATCTTTATTTTGGTAATTCCAAATTTGACAAATGACATATGTTTTTGAATCAGAAAAATGTGAGGATTTCAAATCTGCCATCCAAATTAGCGTTTGACTAATTTAAATTTTTCGAAATTGTTTAATTGCATTAAAAATGCCTTTTCTTAATTAATTAAATAACTTTAATTCTATAACTCTAAATTTGACAAATAATATTTCTAAATCGATCAGCGCGACGAGCCCCTTCTGTTTATGCACTCCATGTTCTGAATTGCAGCATGTATCATATAAATATTAAGTGGACAGCCAGTGTTATGGGAGCAAAACATGACTAAAACTTAATAAAACGCTTTATTCTTATACCCCGCACCTCACCCATGCCATGCTACGTTATTGCCATGTAAATTGTGCATCATCCATCATGGCATGCTTGTTTGCTTGTCGCATTTTATTTATATGCTTGTGCACTTTATTTATGTTGGCTCTTGTTTGTTTGGTTCTTCTTTTGAATAGACGCCGAGCAGGGGAAATATCAAGAATCCCAGGAGTACTACCCAGATCCGTCTCTCGCTTCAACTGAGCTGCCAGGCAAGCACTACCACATGCTTGCATACATATAGTACCTATTGCCTCTATCTTATTCTTGCATCATTGAGTCGCGATTGCATTAAATTGAATCCCAAGTACTGCATAGCCTTTACTTTTAAACCCCACCGAAGCTTGTTCCTCCATCCTATGAGCCATTACTACAGGAGTTATTTGAGCCATGAGAGTCGTAGAACAGCATGTGTAGGGTATGTGAGTGTCTGATGGATAACGAGGTACCTAAACAACCTAACCTGAGTAGTAATGGGATAACTAATGAAAGAGACACCGTGGGCAATATCTGCTATTTGTTTTTCATGCTCTCTTGTGTCCCGTAGGACCCCGAGTACTTGATTCCTGTTCCTTGACTATTCGCACTATCCACATTCGGGAGGCCTTATGGACCCTCCTGAGCCAGAGCTTGATTCATATCTATTTCTTGGGGCCACAAACTAGTTTGGGGTTTTATTACTATCCTGTACTTATGCCATGCTTTACTGTTTTATTTAAGATTGTGCGTGGAGCACCTGTACTGTTTTGGATCGCGCCATGTTTTCGCGGTATCGACAAGCCCAGTCACACTTTCGGGTTCCCAGTCGTTTACAGCCGTCGTCGCAAACCCTGGGTCCGTCTCAGAGCCGGCCAACTTTGTTGCGGGTAGCTTATTGGGGTGGCCCCCTGAAATATTTCTGAATCCTGTGATCGCTTTGTCGTGAATGCCTCGTTGGGTTTTGAGTTGGTTTTTCCGAGGTTGATCGAGTGTGTGTTGCTATTTGTGCACCCCTGCAGGGTAAATCTTTCTGAAAGCCGTGTCCGCGGTTATGGACGACTTGGAGCACAGTTTCTCGATCATAGACAAGTATAACTAAAGTACCGCTTTTAATTTGACTAAATACCGGACTAGTAAATAGTGCAATACTCATGTAATGGTTAATAAAACTGCCAACAGATGGGTTGTTCGTCCGCTTTCTCGTTGGTAAGCGAGAAGGAGGACGGATCTGTTACTTTATACTGTTATAACTGTTGTTTCTAATTAACGGACATCCGTCTATCACTGGTTAGGCGGATGGATAGCGAGTATCTATAGACTTGTTAGTATTATCTTTTGCTGCAATTGCGTCACCCCAGGTTATGTCCCCTTTAGAGGCATAAAGACTTGTTGAGTACCCCTAGGGTCTCACAAGATAAATTGTTTGATTCAGATGAACAGGTGTATTCGCAAGATGGATACTGGGTGGAGGAGACAGATGATGTTGGCAACGATCACTCGGTGTAGAGATTCCGGGGATGGAGATCCGCGAGATCTGTGGGCGGGATGTGCTTACTTATGTGACATCTTATGCCGATTTGCTTCTTATCCGTACTCGGATCTTGTTTCCCGCTTCCACTTGATACTCTGATGTTTGATGTATGAGGAGCTATCCTAAACTATTATCTCTATCTAGGATATTTGGATCTTGCCATATGGCGTTGCAATATTTCTATTTCTTTTAGATGGTATGGCTCTGAGAACTGTTGAAAGGTAGCTTGCATACATACTCACTTGTGTATGTATTTGATCTCTTCGCCTGTTGCCTACACCGCTCGCTCTTGTCCCGATGTCTTGGAAGTGGTTAGGACGGCCGACAGGTCTACACGTGGGTGGCCCCTGGGCCCCCGCTGTACTATTTTAACCACTTATGGATCATCCAGGCTTGAACTTAGAGTGTAGGGTCCGAGGTTGTTACAATTGGTATCAGAGCCATCCCGCCCTTCAGGGTCTCAGCCAAATGGTTGTTGTCAGTCTAGCAAATATTTTGATAGCTATGTATATTAGGAAAAAACAAAACATGAGAGTAGGACTGCTTCCATTTTTCTTCTTACCCACCCACCCACCCTTTTCTGGTAAGGAAGTGTAACGTTTTCAATCCTCTTCTAAAATTCAAACTAGGATTCACGTGTTCTGGGTTCCGTAGTACCATAGGTTGTGTGTGTGTGTGTGTATTTCGTTGTCTATCTGTTGCATCCAACTTGTTGTTGCTATCTGTCTTTTGGTTATCAACTATCGGTACATTCCATATCGACAGGCTTTTGTAAACCGACACGATCTATCTGATTTGTTGTATACCGACGCGATCTGTCTTACTCTTTGTTACCTGACACTATCTTGTTAGGGGTGTTTGTTTTCCGTAGTTGCTAATCTTTAGGTTCATCTTAAGAAGAATGGGAGTTGGAATATGTGTTTTACTTGTTCATGTGCGGAGTAATGATTTGAGTGCAGGATGGAGTCGCGACCATACCACTACTTTTATCATTCGCTCTTGTATATTGAATTGGTAGAGTTACTAATCTTGATTCGTTAAGTGGTTTTGCGCATATAGTGGTATTTTAATGCCGAAATTTGGGAATTTTTTCTTTAATAGCTTTGTGTACCACACTCCTTGTTTAGTCATGTGCGTTATGCTTAATATCTTCTAGGTGCTTTGAACTTTGTTGATATTTTAATATCATCCTAGTGATTTGTATCCTTTAATCTTGGTTAATTCCATTTTGGTACTATTTTGGATTATTATTATTTTCCATTATGGTACTGACTTGAGTTTTATATCAATCACAGGATGGCACCACCACGCCGTTCTGAGGAGGACATACCACCTGAACTGGGGGCTGCGTTGGCAAGTATTGCTAATGCCTTGGGAGCAATGCAGCAGAACTAGCAGCGATTTGAAGAGAGTGTCAGGAGGAATGAGCTTGTTCCGCTACCTCCACCTCCCAAGCGAGGAGACATCAAGAGCTTTCTGAATTTTAACCCGCGTCACTTTGAGGTGTCTGATCAGCCGCTTGATGCTGATGATTGGTTGCGTGAGATGTCAAGGTTGCTGATGACTGCTGATGTTCCTGAGCAAGAATGGGTAAAATGTGGCACTCACCTTCTGAAGGGGGATGCAGCTCTGTGGTGGGAGAATTACCTGAAGGCAAACCACTCTGGCTTTCAGCCTACTTGGGAGCAGTTCACTGGAGCTTTCAAAGAGCAATATCTGTCAGAAATTGTCATGGAAAGGATGAAGGAAGTGTTTCTCAACCTCAAGCAGGGCAATGACAATGTCAATACCTATATCAGAAACTTCATGAACCTTTCTCGGTATGGTGGCGATGAGATCTCTGATGACAAGAAGAAGCAAAAGAGGTTCAGGCAAGGGCTCAATGCATCTATCAAATATGCAATCACTCATGCAAGGCCAGGGTCTTTTCTAGAACTCCAACATACAGCTCTACAGGAGGAAGCAAGTAGGCAAGTGTTTGAGGAGTCCAAGAAACACAGCCGTGACACAGCAAGCTCTTCAGCTATGACAGCTCCTTCTAAGCGCCGTGTGTGGGTTCCTAACACCCCACCGTCGCTCTCGGCTCTACCAAGACCTTCAAGCTACGCGACAAGGCCACCAAACTCCTTCACTGCTGCTCCCAGGGGCTACAGCCACAACTACCCTGGAGTGCCTGGCGGAGTCCCTGGCTATGCTGCTCCACGTCCACCTGGTGCTTGTTACACTTGTGGGAACACTGTGCATCAACACTAGAGTTGTCCCATGAACAGCAAAGCTCTTCCTCCACCACCTCCAAGACCTGCAGCAAGTTCTTCTATGGTTCGTGCACCTCCACCGCGGGCTCTCAACATCAACACTAAGCCCGGGTCCACTGTTGCTCGTGCCAACTATGTCAACATCGCTCAAGCTAAGCATGCACCTGGAGTTGTGATGGGTATGCTTCCTGTTAACTCAGTTCCTGCACGAGTTTTATTTGATTCTGGTGCATCACATTCATTCTTGTCATACAAGTTTGCGGAGAGTAATGGGTTACCTTCTGATGCTTTACCAACTCGCCTCATGGTGCAATCTCTTGGATCAAACATGAGGGCTTCTAAAATCAGCCACGACAATCAAATTGAGATTGGTGGTTCTTCGTTTCCGGCTTCCTTAATTATTCTGGGCAATTCTGACATTGATATTATCTTAGGCATGGATTGGTTGACGGCAAATGCAGCTGTGATTGATTGTGTTGAACGCTCGGTTTCTCTGAAAATTCCTGAAGGCCATATAGTCTATTCCCCAAGTCTGACTCCTGCAGGTTCAGCTTTTCTCTTTGGCGGCTCTGAATAATGATGCTATGGAGGCTATTCAGAGTGTTCCGGTGGTCTGTGAGTTCCCAGATGTTTTTCTTGAAGAGTTGCCAGGTATGCCTCCTGACCAAGAGGTCCAGTTTGTGATTGAGCTTGAACCTAGAACCGCTCCTATCTCCAAGCGGCCTTATAAAATGGGTCCTGCTGAATTGGCTGAACTCAAACGTCAGCTTGATGAACAAGAGAAGTTGGGTTTCATTCAGCACAGTACTTCTTCTTGGGGCAGCCCAACCATCTTTGTGAAGAAGCGAGACAAGACTGATAGACTTTGTGTTGACTATCGGGCTCTCAATGCTAAAACCATCAATAATAAATATCCCCTTCCGCGGATTAATGATCTCTTCGATCAGCTAGCTGGAGCTGTGGTATTCTCTAAGCTTGACTTGAGAAGATATCATCAAATCAAGATTCGCAAGGAAGATGTTCCCAAAACAGCTTTCACCACCCGCTATGGCCTGTACGAGTACACGGTCATGTCTTTCGGTCTCACCAACGCGCCTTCCACATTCTCGAGGCTTATGAACTCGGTTTTCATGGAGTATCTTGATAAGTTCGTTGTGGTCTATCTGGATGACATTCTAGTCTATTCTAAGTCAAAGGAAGAACATGAAAAACACCTTCGGTGTGTCCTAAACAAGCTTCGTGAGAACCGCCTTTATGCAAAGTTCTCCAAGTGTGAGTTCTAGCTGCCTGAAGTCACCTACCTTGGTCACGTCATCTCTGCCAAGGGCATTGCCGTCAACCCAGAAACTGTTCGAACAATTGTTGACTGGCTTCCACCCATAAATGTCAAAGAAGTCCGGAGTTTCCTTGGTTTGGCTAGTTACTACCGTTGCTTCGTTCAGAATTTCTCGAAGATTGCGAAGCCTCTTACGGATCTCCTCAAGAAAGGCAAGAAATACCTTTGGTCTCCTGCATGTCAAGCAAGCTTTGAAACCCTCAAAGAGAAGCCCACTTCCACACCAGTCTTGATTCCTCCAGATACATCAAAGCCTTTCTAGATATTCTGTGACGCCTCCTTGCAAGGATCGGGTGCGGTCCTTATGCAAGCAAAACAAGTTGTTGCTTATGCCTCTCGACAGTTGAAGACGCATGAGCTCAACTATCCAACACATGACCTTGAACTCGCAGCAGTTGTCTTTGCTTTGAAAATATGGAGGCACTACTTGCTTGGCAACCGTTGTGAAATCTTTTCTGATCACAAGAGTCTGAAGTATATCTTCACACAACCTGATCTCAACCTTCGTCAGAGGAGGTGGATTGAAGCAATTAATGTTTTCGATCTGACCATCAACTACACTCCGGGCAAAGCTAATGTGATGGCCGATGCTCTCAGCCGAAAAGCTTATGTCAACAACCTCTCTTGTGCGAGGAATTCCGTCAGCTCAACCTTGAAATTGTGGATCAAGGGTATCTTCTGAACCTTCTGGCAACCCCTCTCTTGGAAGAAAAAGTTCGCTCCATTCAACTTGGTGATCCTTACACTAAAAAGATCATCTCCAACATTCAGCTTCCGAAGTATGAGTCCTTCCACGTCGACAACCAAGGCGCTCTTTTCTTTGAACACCGGATGTATGTTCCGAACTACCCGGGTTTAAGAGAGCAGGTTCTCAAGGAGGCGCATGATTATGTTCTTTCTATCCATCCTAGCAGCACTAAGATGTACATGGATCTAAAAACACAATATTGGTGGCCTGGGTTGAAACGATATTGTGCCAAGTATATGTCTCGGAGTGTGATGTCTGCCACAGAGTTAAAGTTGTTCATCAGAAACCTTCCAGTCTTCTACAGCCATTGAAGCCTCCGGAATGGAAATGGGAGAAAGTGGAGGTGGACTTCATAACTGGTTTTCCAAGGTCACAGAAGGGCAACAATGCAATCTTTGTTGTCATCGACAGGCTTTCTAAAGTGGCTCACTTCTTTCCCGTCAAGGAAACAATTTCGGCAATTCAGTTGGCGGAGCTCTATATCAACAGAATTGTCTCTCTGTATGGGGTTCCTCTTGAGATCAGTTCAGACCGTGGAAGCATCTTCACTTCCAAGTTCTGGGGCAGTTTCCAAAATGCTTTGGGAACAAAGTTGAACTTCAGCACAGCTTACCATCCTCAGTCGCAAGGACAAGTTGAAAGGATCAATCAGATTCTGGAAGATATGCTCCGTGCTTGCGTTATCTCTTTCGGCATGAAGTGGGAAGAATGCCTTCCTTATGTTGAATTCTCTTACAACAATAGCTTCCAGAAGAGTCTAAAGATGGCACCATTTGAGGTTCTCTATGGCCGCAAATGCAGAACTCCGATTGGTTGGTCGGGCGCAGGTGAAAGAACATTGTTTGGCCCTGACATTGTAACTCAAGCGGAGGAGAAGGTTCACATCATTCTTGAAAACCTGAAGGTTGCTCAAAGTCGCTAGAAGAGCAACTATGACAGAAAGCACACGGACATGGAGTATGTCCCTGGTGATCTCGTTTACCTTCATGTCACTCCCATGAGGGGCACGCACCGGTTTGGTATCAAAGGAAAGCTGGCTCCTAGATACATCGGTCCTTTCAAAGTTCGTGGAAGAAGAGGAGAAGTCGCTTATGCTCTTGAGCTTCCTGAAAAACTCAAGGTCCATGATGTTTTCCATATCTCACAACTCAAGAAGTGCTTCAAGGATCCCGGCAGGACCGTGGACCATGAGCTCATCAATCTCCAAGAAGACCTGTCTTATCAAGAACACCCCACAAAAATCCTAGAAGTCGCAGAAAGAAGGACTCGCAACAAGTCCATCAAGTTCTGCAAGGTGCAGTGGTCGCACCATTCTGTTGATGAAGCCACTTGGGAATGCGAGGATGAGCTCCGTGCCAAGTATCCTACCCTCTTCGTGTCTTCTTCTTCTTCCCAGAATCTCGGGGCGAGATTCATGTTTAGTGGGGGAGAGTTGTAGCATCCCATCTGTCTAACATCTGTAATGCTACATGGTCTAATAATAAAATACTACTTCCTACATATAATTGTTGCATCATAATTGTATTATGCTCATGTCATCATGCCACCTTGCATTTGAGCATCATATAAAACCCTTTTCATTTGGCTTTATCTCATATGCATTTATTAATTGTATTTGCATCTTGATACATTGTAGTTGGCTCTTGATATATGTTAATGCCCAAATTGAGTTGGGGGCATTTATTTTTCAACTCCACCTCCTTAACTAGTCACCACATTATAATTCCACCATCCTAATTATACATGAGCTTTTACATTTCCCTTTGGCATTTAAATCTAGCTCATATGTGTTGGGTTGGATCCACTCTTTCTACATGCTTCCATACATGATACATGTTGTTCTCACAATATTGATTATGGGAAGCCTTATGTCCACTTTTGCATGACATATGAGTAGAAATGATGCATCTAAGTTTATATATGGATTTTAATTACTATATGCTCATGTATGGAGCTATATTTGGCTACAAGTGCTCTAGTGGAAAATGCACACTACCATGGTCAATTATCCTCATACATGTGCATATACTAAATATTCCATATGTCAAGCAAGCTTCTTCTTTAAATGGTTTTAATCAAATACTTTGGCATGCATGCAAGAATATATGACCATGATTGAAGTTAGTTATTTTCACAACTAGAATTGGGGGCATTTATTCTTGTGCATGGACCATGCAAGGCCTCACTTGTTCTTCAATTTTTTTGGGGTTCCTTTGGAATATTTTTGGATGGTGTTTGCTTGAACTCAAATGAACAAAGGCACCCATTTAAGTACTTATTTTCCACTTGTCTTCCACCTTAGCCCTCCATCTATCTCTCCCACTTTTTCCACCATATACACATGCATGTGTGTGCCTACATATGCCTTTTTCTTTCTCTTCTTTTCCTTTTTCTTTTCTAGCTAAGCCAAGTTCTCTCTCTCTCTCGCTAAACCTAGCTACTTCACACTCACCTCACCACCACCTGGATCAGCTCCATCCAAGCCACCCCTTGCTCAACACCGCTCTAGACCGAACCACCCTTTCTCTCTACCATGCCGAGCCTCCCCTCTAGCCCTAACCCTAGCCGAGCACCCCTCCCCTCTCGATTCCTCTCTCTCTCTCGCTGCCAAGACGGGCCTACCCGAGCCAACCTTCCTCTCTGCTTGGCCCAGCTGCAGCCACCACCCCTTGCCCATGCCACCCTCCTCTAGACCTAGCCGAGCATCACCCTCTCTGTCTGTTTCTTCCCCCTCGCTGCCATGCAGACCCCACCCGAGGTCTCCTCTCTTCCTCTCTGGTCCCAACTGCAGCCACACCCCAGACCCAGCCCTCCTGAGCCGTGCCCACCGTGTGAGGAGGAGAAAGAGGAAAGGGAACACGCCACCTTTCCTCCCCGAGCCCCATGTGACCCCTCTGCCTCAACCTTATCTACCCTCCCCTCTGCCTCGCGTTACTCCCTCAGATCCACCCAGGGCGCTGCCCTTCCACCCCTCTTTCCCCACCTACCGCGACCCCTCTCTCTTCCAACTCCGGCGGCCACCGTCGGATTTCCTCTCGGCCACATCGTACCTGGCGGTGGGCGAGGCGTTTGGTTGTCGAGGAAGACCAAGGAGTACCCCTACGTCGCCCCTGTCCACGCCGTCGAGGAGGAGGAGCCCCCAGACCGTTGCGCACGGACGATGCCCGAGCGAAACCCTAGCTCGCCATCCTCCAGCTCCACCGCTGATCCGCTGTGCGCCTGCCCGATCCACCACCACCAAAAGCCCCGCGGTGAGCCACTGACCCCCCTAGACATGCCCCTGTTCGTTTTTGCGTCCTGGCTGCATAGGTTGTTTCATCGAACGCTCTCCGTGCACGGCGCGTGCTGGGTGCTTCGTCTACCGTCACGTCGCAGTAGGCTATCTTGCCGCGCCACCGCTAGCTAACATCAACCCGTAGCCACCGCAGTGGTTTCACCCTTGCTGCGCGAGCGCGAGGTCGCGCTTTCGAGCCCTGGTCGTGCCTCTATGTCCGACACGCGTGCGGCGTCAGTTCCGTCAGAGAACAGAGGAAGAAAAAAACAGTAGCCATGCCTTTTTCGCAAATACCCCAAAAAAACAGTAGCCATTCCTTTTTCGCAAATACCCCCCTGCCTTTTTGATTCTCCAACCCGCGCTCTATCCTGGCCCACCTGTCTGCCGCGTTGTAATTTTTACAGAAAGGCGCCCGGATTTATTGCTCCAGCACGAGCGTGCCCTGTCCTTGCTGCGTGGCACGCCCTGGCTGGGTCGCGCGCGTAGTGGCCCCACCAACCTCAGGGCCCGCTCGTCAGTCTCTGGGGCTGGATAGCGCCCCGGTGCGAAAGGTCCAGAGGAGTACCCCGCTGGCCTCTGCGCTGACTCAGCAGCTCGGGTCCACCCGTCAGTGGCTAGGGCTAGCTCTGCCGCGGTACAAAAAGTCTGCGCGTTTTATCTGTTTAATGAAAATGTTTTTTCCAGAAATTGTTTAATATGTCTTAATATCCAGAAATTAATATCTTTATTTTGGTAATCCCAAATTTGACAAATGACATATGTTTTTGAATCATAAAAATGTGAGGATTTCAAAACTGCCATCCAAATTATTGTTTGACTAATTTAAATTTTTCGAAATTGTTTAATTGCATTAAAAATGCCTTTTCTTAATTAGTTAATAACTTTAATTCTATAACTCCAAATTTGACAAATAATATTTCTAAATCGATCAGCACGACGAGCCCGTTCTATTTATGCATTCCATGTTCTGAATTGCAGCATGCATCATATAAATATTAAGTGGACAGCCAGTGTTATGGGAGCAAAACATGACTAAAACTTAATAAAACGCTTTATTCTTGTACCCCACACCTCACCCATGCCATGCTACATTATTGCCATGTAAATTGTGCATCATTCATCATGGCATGCTTGTTTGCTTGTCGCATTTTATTTATATGCTTGTGCACTTTATTTATGTTGGCTCTTGTTTGTTTGGTTCTTCTTTTGAATAGACGCCTAGCAGGGGAAATATCAAGAATCCCAGGAGTACTATCCAGATCCGTCTCTCGCTTCAACTGAGATGCCAGGCAAGCACTACCACATGCTTACATACATATAGTACCTATTGCCTCTATCTTATTCTTGCATCATTGAGTCACGATTGCATTAAATTGAATCCCAAGTACTGCATAGCCTTTACTTTTAAACCCCACCGAAGCTTGTTCCTCCATCCTATGAGCCATTACTACAGGAGTTATTTGAGCCATGCGAGTCGTAGAACAGCATGTGTAGGTTATGTGAGTGTCTGATGGATAACGAGGTACCTAAACAACCTAACCTGAGTAGTAATGGGATAACTAATGAAAGAGACACCGGTGGGCAATATCTGCTATTTGGTTTTTCATGCTCACTTGTGTCCCGTAGGACCCCGAGTACTTGATTCCTGTTCCTTGACTATTCGCACTATCCACATCCGGGAGGCCTTATGGACCCCCCTGAGCCAGAGCTTGATTCATATCTATTTCTTGGGGCCACAAACTAGTTTGGGGTTTTATTACTATCCTGTACTTATGCCATGCTTTACTGTTTTATTTAAAATTGTGCGTGGAGCACCTGTACTGTTTTGGATCGCGTCACGTTTTCGCGGTATCGACAAGCCCAGTCACACTTTCGGGTTCCCAGTCGTTTACAGCCGTCGTCGCAAACCCTGGGTCCGTCTCGGAGCCGGCCGACTTCGTTGCGGGTAGCTTATTGGGGTGGCCCTCTGAAATATTTCTGAATCCTGTGATCGCTTTGTCGTGAATGCCTCGTTGGGTTTTGAGTTGGTTTTTCCGAGGTTGATCGAGTGTGTGTTGCTATTTGTGCACCCCTGTAGGGTAAATCTTTCTGAAAGCCGTGTCCGCGGTTATGGACGACTTGGAGCACAGTTTCTCGATCATAGACAAGTATAACTAAAGTACCGCTTTTAATTTGACTAAATACCGGACTAGTAAATAGTGCAATACTCATGTAATGGTTAATAAAACTGCCAACAGATGGGTTGTTCATCCGCTTTCTCATTGGTAAGCGAGAAGGAGGACGGATCTATTACTTTATACTGTTATAACTGTTGTTTCTAATTAACGGACATCCGTCTATCACTGGTTAGGCGGATGGATAGCGAGTATTTATAGACTTGTTAGTATTATCTTTTGCTGCAATTGCGTCACCCCAGGTTATGCCCCCTTTAGAGGCATAAAGACTTGCTGAGTACCCCTAGGGTCTCACAAGATAAATTGTTTGATTCAGATGAACAGGTGTATTCGCAAGATGGATACTGGGTGGAGGAGACAGATGATGTTGGCAACGATCACTCGGTGTAGAGATTCCGGGGATGGAGATCCGCGAGATCTGTGGGCGGGATGTGCTTACTTATGTGGCATCTTATGCCGATTTGCTTCTTATCCGTACTCGGATCTTGTTTCCCGCTTCCACTTGATACTCTGATGTTTGATGTATGAGGAGCTATCCTAAACTATTATCTCTATCTAGGATATTTGGATCTTGCAATATGGCGTTGCAATATTTCTATTTCCTTTAGATGGTATGGCTCTGAGAACTGTTGTAAGGTAGCTTGCATACATACTCACTTGTGTATGTATTTGATCTCTTTGCCTGTTGCCTGCGCCGCTCGCTCTTGTCCCGATGTCTTGGAAGTGGTTATGACGGCCGACGGGTCTACACGTGGGTGCCCCCTGGGCCCCCCCTATACTATTTTAACCACTTATGGATCATCCAGGCTTGAACTTAGAGCGTAGGGTCCGAGGTTGTTACACGATCTAGGGATGGAGATGACAGCGGCTACAGACTCTTTCGTGGATTTTTGATCGGGTACTTAGGGTTTTGGTCCTGAGGGCAATATATAGGCAGAAGGAGAGGCCAAGGGGGTGCCTGGGCGGGCCACACCACCCCCTGGCGCGGCCAGGTGGTGTGGTGGCCCCCTGGCTCCTCTCCGTCTCGTATTCTGGCTCTAGATGCCTTCAAGTAAAATAGCGACTTTGGCTTTTGTCCCGTCCAATTCCGAGAATATTCATTTCCTAACTTTCCTGGAACCAAAAACAGCAGAAAACAGGCAGCTGGCACTGTGGCTCTTTGTTAATAGGTTAGTCCAAGAAATCATATGAAAAGTATTCCAAAGTATGGACAAAACACAAGAAAGTAGATAAAACCAAGCATGGAACATCAAAAATTATAGATACATTTGCAATGTATCAGGCTTCCATCTATAAGAATTTAGGATGAGAAAGTTAGTGTGTAGTAATGTAAGAATTTGTAGGAACATGAATTTTTTTGAGAGAAAGAATTTCCAAGGGTAAGAGAGGAAATAGTTTTCATAAATACTCACTTTGGTTTTTGAAACTAAGTTTTTGTTCGGACGTCCATTCTAACTAGGGTCTCCTATGGTCAGGATGGCTCTGATACAAACTTGTCAACACCCGGATTTTTAATCCCAGATGCCTGTTATGCCATACCTCGCAATCCTAGGATTACCATTTTTGTGAGACATAACAGATTGGATATCACAGTACCTCATATACAAACCATAATAAGGTCTTACACAAATAAAGGATCTCATGATCCAGTCTTAGTACAATCAAGCAGCAGAATAAATAGCGTAGCGGTGGGGTCCATCTTCAGTGTCACAGGCAATGCTGATGATGGGAGATGATCCTAGTTGTTGTAGCCGTCCTGCTGTCCTCCTTGACGGTCTTCTCGAGGTCGGCCACCTTCTTGCGAAGATGGGCGATGGTGTGATCCTTCTTTGCACGCTGGCGATGAAGAGACTGACGATCTTGGACGAGCAGTGCGAAAGTCTGGGCCTTCTGTTCGGCAATGGCACGGTTCTGGTTGGCTAACTCTCTGGCATTGTCCAGTTCCTGCTATCGGTCATGAAGCAAGAAGTCAAGGTTCTCCACTTGACGCCTCAACTCTGGGTGACTTGGCATCTCCATCGGCATTCCCATGAAGTCACGTCTTGCATAGTGGGCAAAACGGGTTCCTTGGATCTTATTGACGCTGAGGGCACATAGACGTGCGAGAGCTTCATGCATTGCCCTGGCTAATCCATCTAGCCAGTTGTTCTCTCTCACGAAGAACTGAATTCTCCCGGAAGTTGGTGCTTCAATGCTTCCTCGAAGATCTGCGGTGACTAGCCATTGTAGGTCTCCTCCCGGGGGTCCTGGAAGTTGAGCTCCAAGAAACTCCGGATGTGGGCGTCCCAGTAACTCCGACAGTGAATCCAGATCCCTCTCGAAGATCAACTGACCTCCGTTTCCCAACTGGTAAAACTTGCTGAACTGAGTCTCCATCTACAAGAATTTAGGATGAGGAAGTTAGTGAAGTGATCAAGTGTGTCAAATTTTAAGTAGTAATGTAAGAATTTTGAGGAACATGTATTTTTGAGAAAGAATGAGTTCACAAGGGTAAGAGGGGAAATATTTTTTCATAAATACTCACTTTGGTTTTGAAGCTAAGTTTTTGGTTTGGACGTCCATTCTAACTAGGGTCTCCTATGGTCAGGATGGCTCTGATACCAACTTGTCAACACCCGGATTTTTAATCCTAGATGCCCGTTATGCCATACCTCGTAATCCCAGGATTACCATTTTTGCGAGACATAACGGATTGGATATCACAGTACATCATCCATTACAAACCATACATAAGGTTTTACACAAATAAGGATCTCATGATCCAGTCTTTAATACAACAAGCAGCGGAAATAAACGATAAGAGTAGCGGTGGGGTCCATCTTCAGGGGCACAGGCAATGCTGACGAAGGCAGATAGTCCTAGTTATCATAGCCGTCCTGCTGACCATCATCTTGATAATCTCCTTCATAGTCTGGCCATGATAATAGCCAGGGACAAAAGCCATGAGTACTCTTTAAGTACTCGCAAACTACTACTAACAAGGGGTATAATTCTAAGTTAAAGTACTGAATCTAAGTTAACTATCAAGTTAAGTTTGAAACCTAAGCTGAGTTCAGAAGCAAAGAAAAATAAAGTAAAGTTCTAGAATCACTTAAGTTGGGAAGCTATTATCATCAACATAACCCTGTTGTGATCAAGTCAAAGTTCATCCATTCATTTCAAGTTATTTAGAAAACATCTGACAACGAAACAGTATGGCCATTCCAACTGTCCATAACCACGGACGTGGCTATTCGAATAGTTTGACACTCTGCAGAGATGGTACACTTTCACCACAAGATTCGATACATCTGTCAGGGATAACCCTGAATCATCATACTTAGTATGCAGATAATCAAACATAGCCTTCCCTTTACACACCCTAGTACAAGCACCTCTCCTATGAGTATGGCCTCCCAACCATGACCATCAGTCATCTTGGGCACTGCATAGGTGGACATCATTGAGAGGTAGCCTCAGCTCAAACCTCTCCCGTGAGGGAACTAATACTAATACATATAAATTTCCAGCTAAGCCTTACCCAATTCAGGTAATGTGGTTGTACGGTAAATTTGGAATGGTATCGCATCCGAATCCAACCATCAGTTTTATAAAAAGGGTTAAGGCTCATGCCTCGTCATTTTCATCATCATAAACCAGTTGTGTCTCTCAACACATGTCAAAACATCTCAATAGAATGACTCATCATTCCAAGGTTTTCACAATTCTTTTTCACCAAGTGTTCCCATCTAAAGTGACTCAAGTTTTTGATCTATACTAAGGTACTAAGTTAAGAGTGTTCACTAAGGTGGAAAGATGGAAACAATCTCATGCCATAGAATGACATCTAAAGGTTTCTAAGTAGGTCAAGTTTTATAATCTTTATGCTACCTTCAAAATTAAGTAAAGAACTTTGTGTAAACTAAGGGAGGTAAAACTTGTCAATAAGACTTGGGGTACTAATAATAAAGGGGTGTGATCAAAGCATGCTTAAGGCATCTTTGCTAAATCATCTAGTTTTATTCTAGCTTGCTAACAATAGCTTGATAAAGTATGTTTTGCAAGGGTTATCTTGTCACTAATAGCTTGCCTTGGTTGGTGCAGTGGTTGAAGTTTTCTTCTTCTTCTTCTTCTTCTTCTTCTTCTTCTTCTTCTTGGTAGAACTCCTCCTCCTCGAAAACTTGGTCGGTACTAGCGTCTATAAATACATAGAGAGTAGACAATCACCAAACAATACTTAACTAGGCTAAGTAGCATTCTAAAACACACAATTGATGATCTATTATCATCCCAAGCATCACAAGTTTAATTCAATAGTTTCAACCTTTTTATTTTGGAAAAGTAATTTCTACTCATTGAAATATTAACTAAAATTTAACATTCACCACCCAAAATATGGGATCATGTGGACCCATGTCCTCACCACATATTCTATACATGTGGGAATGAGATTTAAAGGTTGGATCAATATTACTTTGGTTTGAGTTCATTATTTAATGATTTAAAGTGACTAGAAATGCCTATATAGCATTATTTTGGTACTAGTCCAAAGTCACTTCATGTAAACCTTAATATTATTACATATTTAGATAGATATGATGAAATGTGATTTTTGAGAGTTGGAATCAACTCAAAAGCTAACTTGGTTGATTTTATAAAAATGTTTCAAGTTGCAAAAGCTTTTGTCTTCTTATTTTTATTAGGAGAGATCTATAACTCTAATTGAATTAAATCCAACGGGCTTGGATAGATCATTTTAATACCTTTCAGACAAAATTGGTTTCATGCAATTTGGATTTCTAAAACTCTCTGAATTGATTTTCAAACTAGTGGACAGAAACTAGATTCAAACTAAAAGAAAAATCCAGATTTGAATCGATGGGCTAGCGCGGGAAAAGAAATGGGCCGGCCCAGTGGCGCTCCATGGCGCGGGGCTCAGCTGATAGGGGGTCCCGCTTGTCAGCGACACTTAACACGCGAAACGGTACGCGCGCTGTGGGCCGTGCGATTAGAATAGGAATCTACGGCTGAGGGTCGTCGTCGACGACGAACAGGTCACCGGCGAGCTCGAACCCTAGCAGCTCGGTGAGGGTCTACTGGGGGCGTACCAGGGCTCCAGCGGGGTCGGCGAGGCGGGCAAACGAAGTGGAAGACGACGGCGAGGCGAGGCATGGTCGCGGCGGAACTTGGGGTGGTCGCAATCAACGACACCCTTCTCCTCCAGAGGCGGCGGCTCCGGCTCCAATTCCGGCGAACTGCTGCTCCACTTGCTCCGGCGAGAGGTGGTTGAGGTTCAGAGAGGTGATGGGAGTGGAATGGTGTGGAGAAGAATGGCTGGGGAGGGCTCCTTTTATAGGCCCGGCGGTGAGACCGAGCGGGATGGGCGGTCGACGGTGGCGACATGGCTACGGCGAGCTAGCGGCATGGCGGGGGATGGCGATCAATGGGCAGTCCCCTGGCAGTGCTCTAGGACTTAAATGCGGCCGTAGGGGCGGTGGTATGCGGTCTGGGCGAGGTGGCGCTCTGAGAGGCAGAGGCGGCGGTGTCCACGGTGAGCGATGGCTGTGGGGCTTTGGGCGACGAACGGGGGTGTCTGGGGTGTTCTCCAGGTCGAGGCGGAGCGGTGGGCGCGGGCTAGTGCCAAGGGGAGGTCTGTGCGAGCGGGGACAGTGCGCGCTCTGGGGGCAGCGTCGGCATGCTTGACAAGCTCTGGGCGCGGCGGTTCCTGGCCGCTCTGCCCTCTGTCTCTGGCCTGGGGCTGGTTGGGAGGTGGAGGTGGACCACTGGCAATGTAATAGACATGGCGAGAGGGGCTGGAGAGGGCTGCTGCTGCAAGTGCACGGTCGGCCGGCGAGAAAGGGCTCTGCATGGCAGTGCAGTGTGACTAGGGGGTAGAGAAGAGACTGGGGTTGGTCTGGTCTGGCTTGAGGGGGGACAAGATGATCAAAGCACTACAGAATTGCTAGACAAAATCAGCCCAAAACAGTAATAGTTAGGCCTTAATGATCTTGCTAACAAGGTGTTTGACAAAATGGCCGAAAGAGAAAAAGTTTTGAATTTTGAGTTCAAATTTTTTGAGTGATCTCCACTAGTGATAGGTAGTCTCTGCTTGCAAGGGTTTTGAAAATGAAGTTCAAAAAGATGGTTTTTGAAATAGGGGTGATCTATGCATATGCATTAGATTCAATTTTAAACTGTCATTTAAAATAGTTAACAGAATGTTTTTAGCAGATCAAAAGGTGGGCCTTGGTACCTCATTATGTGTACTAGCAAGGGGTATAAAGATCAAGAATTGTTTCTGTTAAGAATTGAGTACTAGGAATAGCCATAGTAGGCATGAGAGTTAAATTTGTCAAAATGACCATTCTTTCTTTTTAATTCTTTTTGATTTGATTTTCTTTAGGAAAAGTTTGGGAATGATGTAGATGATGTTTAAATCACCTAAGAAACATTTTACAAGCATTGGATCAATCAATCAAGGCAATTCAAACAACTCCTATTTTAAATGCACACATATATGAATGCTTTCATTTTAAATTTGGAAAAGTTTTTGTTAACCCCATTTTTGGATGATTTGATCATGATAAGCTTGGATTAAATTTTTGGGATGTTACAAACTTCCGGCTAAGCCTTACCCAATTCAGGTATTATGGTTGTACGGTAAAATTGGAATGGTATCGCATTCGAGCCCAACCATCAGTTTTTATAAAAGGGCTAAGGCTCATGCCTTAACATTTTCATCATCATCATAAACCATTTGTGTTTCTCAACACATGTCAAAACATCTCAATAGAATGACTCATCATTCCAAGGTTTGCACAAATCATTTTCACCAAGGATTCCCATCTAAAGTGATCAAGTTTTGGTTGAGCTCTAAACTACTAAGTTAAGAGTGTTCACTAAGGTGGGATGCTAATATCAATCTCATGCCATAGAATGACATCTAAGTCTAACTAGATAGGTCAAGTTTTATACTCTTTATGCTACCTTTAAACAAGTAAAGGACTTTGGTAAAGTAAAGGAAGTAAAGCTTGTAAATAAAACTTGGAGTAGGTATAAGTCAAAAATAGTATAACCAAAGCATGCCTAATGCCTTTGCTTAGGTTATCTAGCTTGCAAGGGTTAGCTTGCATTGTTAATGATGGCTTGCAAGGAATCACTTGCATAGTTAACTTGTATAATGCTAGCTTGCTAACAATAGCTTGTCTTGATTGGTGCAGTGGTTGAAATTCTCTTTCTCCTCCTCTTGGTAGAACTCCTCCTCCTCGTAGACTTGGTCGGTACTATCCTCTATAAATACATACGGAACACACAATCACCAAACAATACTTAACTAGTCTACTTAGAACACTAAGTCACACATTTGATGATCTAGTATCATCACAAACATCACAAGGTTTAATGATCTAGCTTCATTTATTTTATTTGAGAAAAAGTAATTTCTACTCATTGAAATTAACTAAGATTTAATATTCTCCAATTAAAATATGGTATCATGTGGACACATGTCATCACCACATATTCTAACATATGGGAATGTGATTTAAGGGTTGAATGACATTTTAATAAGTTTAAGTTTAATAATTAATGATTTAAAGTGACTAGAAATGTCTATATAGAATTATTTTGGTACTAGTCCAAAGTCACTTCATGTAAACCTTAATATTATTACATATTCAGATAGGTATGGTTAAATGTGATTTTTGAGAGTTGGAATCAACTCAAAAGCTATTATGATTGATTTTATAAAGAATGTTTGAATGTGCAAAAGCTTCTGTCTTGTTATTTTTACTAGGAGAGATCTATAACTATATATGATTTAAATCCAACGGTCTTGGATAGAGATTTTCATTAGCTTTCCAAAAAATTGGAATCACTCAATTTGGATTTGTAAAACTCTCTAAGTTGATTTTTAAACTAAAGGACAGATTCTAGTTTAAGTCTAAAAAGAAAAATCCTAATTTGAATTAACTGGGTCGCGCGGGAAACTAATTAGGCCAGCCCAGATTCACTCCGCGGTGTTGAAGGCTGCTGACAAGGGGGTCCGCCTGTCAGTGGCTCATTACACGCGAAGCGGTACAGGGCGATATGGACCGTAGGATTAGAACCAGATCTAACGGCTAACGGTCATCGTCAACGACGAACTCGTCGCCGGCGAGATTGAACCCTAGAGGCTCGGTGGGAGTGCAGTGGGGACGTACGAGGGCTCCAGCTAGTGCGGCGAGGCGGGCAAACGAACGAGACGACGACGGCGAGCTCAGGCGAAGTCGCGGCAGAGGTGGACGAAATCAACGGCAACGTCTCCTCCTCTGCTGCGGCGGTCTCCGGATCAATTCCGGCGAGAGGCTGCTCGAGCTGCTCCGGCGAGAGGTGGGGAAGGACTGGTGGAGAGAGGTGAGTCGAATGGTGTGGCGATTGAGGCTGGGGAAGGCCTCCTTATATAGGCTCGAGGAGGGAACCGAAGGAGCGACGGGGAGCTCGTCGGTGACGACGATCAGTGAGCTACTGGCGTGGGCGAGATAGGTGGACGGTGGCTTGCCTCCTGGCGGTCCTCTATGGCTTTATGTCGCAGCTAGGGGCGGTGGCAATTGGTCGGGAGCGTCGCACGCTCTAGGGGATAGAGGTGGTGCTCGACGTGGTTCCCGGCGATCGTGGGTCGCGCGGTGGTGCACGGCCGTGTCTGGCAGGGTGAGGTAGTCAAGGCTTAGCGGCGTGCGTAGTCTGCGGTCGAGGCGCGGTCTGTGGCGTGCTGGCAGGGAGGGCGCTCTAGCGCGGCGCAGAGACTTAGTGCGGCGCGGCTCTGGGGTGGTCCATGGGCTAGCAGGGTCCGTGGGGTGGACCGTGGGCGCCGGTGAAGTGGCGCCTTAATTCCTGGAGCGCCAGTGAGGGGCCTGTGGTCTGCTGCGGCTTGGGAACGATCGGCCGGCGATCATGGCCTCGATGCGGCGTTGCACTAGCGCCAGGGGCTAGGGGATGGGCTGGTTTTGGTCTGGTTGGGTCTGGGGGAGACCAAGATGATTAATGTGGCTCAAATGGCTCGACAATTTTTTTATCCAAAACACTATTAGTTAGGCCAGTTTGATTCTGCTCACAAGGTGCTCGACACAATGGCCGCATGAAGGAAACTTTTGAATTTTTGAAAGATTTTTGGTGGAGTGGTTTGTCACATGCTTAAGCATCTGTGGTTGCTTGGGATTTTGAAATGGAGTTCATTTGGATGGTTTTTGAAAAAGTGTGATCTAGACATATGAACTAGATTCCATTTTCAATTGTCATTTAAAAATAGAGTTTGAATGTTTTTGGGATATCACAAAGTGGGCCTTGGCACATCACTACTTGTACTAGCAAGGGGTACAAAGATCCACAATTGTTTCTGTTGGAAATTGAGTGCTAGGAACACCCAAAGTGGGCTAGGTGATTAAAATGGCAAAAGTGACCATTTCCTTTATTTAATTCTTTTTGATTTCTTTTTCCTTGGTTTTTGCTTGGGAATGATCTAAATGATGTGACATTCATCATAGAACCATTTTACAACCATTAGAACGAACAATAATGGCCTTTCAAACAACTCCTATTTTAAATACACACACATATGAATGCTTAAAGATTTTAAATGGAAAAAGTTTTTGTTAACCCTAAATTGGGTAGATTAATCTTGATTAACCTTGATTAAAGTTTTGGGATGTTACAGTAACGTTTTATGAATAATCAATACACACTTTCATGTATGAAGACATCTGATATTCTCATGGTATAAGGATTTGTGCATAATATAATGATGATGATTAACTATTTACATTAACGATTACATCATATAGTAAATCATTTAGTGGATCAGTTCAGTGCCATTGTACTTGCCAACAATGCACTTCCATTTTTGTCAGTATCCTTTGTTACTATAAAAGTTATACCCATGCACAACATGAGCTAGTCCTAGACGCATGACTAGGAACAAAGGAATTGGGGCGCACAAAGGATGTACAAAATATTGAGCCTGTTTGATTAGCTAGATGGTGAGAAGACGGAAAAAAGTTGTATTATAGAACCATGTCCTATTCAGTCCAATAGAATTGGACAACTATTAGGGTTTCTTGTTTACACTCTTCTGAAAAAATAGAAATAGAAAAACGAGGGAATAGGATAGGTATGCATGTGAAAAAAGTATTGAAAAGCACAAATTTTGTAGACTTGGGTGTTTGGTTCACAGGAATAGGAAAAACACGTCAATCCTAATAAACATGGTTATATCAAATGCATGCCACATGAAGGTATATAATGAGGTTGTTGTTGCAACTCAAGACGCCGGTCTCATTCCGAGCGCGTAGGAATTCGAAAAAAGAGGTCCAAGTGGATTGTAACTTCTCACTTTTTTTCTTCTGAAGCTCGGATCAAAGGAAATTTCCCGATGTCTTTTGTTTGCTCCATTATTTTGAACCAAACGGATGAATAGTGAAAACATTGAAAAAAACATACTACTATGGATTCCTCCCTTTTCCTTTGAACTCAAAAAGACCCTAAGAATTTATCTCAAGGAGTTTACATCATACAAAACAAAGGAAATGTACAAAGAGATGGGTGCAGATGGAACTTATGTCCTAAATAGAGTGCAAATGATTCCTAAAAAGGGTCCATAAGGATCTGAATCATGCGAACCAAAATACCTCACAAAAAAAATTCCTTAGTATTCATATCCTCCAAAAACCCTATGGAATTCCATTGAATCAAAGGATCCCATACATTTGGAAAATATTTGGTGCAGCAAGTGAACTAGTTCTTGTGTCTAAACGTGTTAGTATCATCCACATGATGATGACTCGATCGAAGTACAAGCATATTCGGTTCACTAGATCCCTAAAACACAGCAGTAGGCAAATGCACGATTAACATGTTATGTACTCCTAAATGATGTAAGAGAAAGAAAGCTACATGAAAAAACTTCACCAGTAATTTTGGGAGATGTAATCTCTCTCGTAAATATGTCGCAACGAATTCTTAAGAAAACAAACCGTAAGAATCTAATCATGTGAATGCCTCAAATATTTTCTATGAATTCAAATTCTTAAAAATCCGATGAGACCCCCCAACGTGGTGCATTCTTTCGCTAGTTTTCATATGTCTGGGCTTTCTTTAGTCCGATCATCCAAATGTGCACATCATTGAGTCTACAATTAAGGATGCAAGTCAGTGACCATCAGGGTATCTTTAGACACTCTTTGGTTCAATTAAATGAACTAAAAAAATTGAATTAGCATCACTTTTTAAAAGTTAGTTCATTTGATTGAGCACGAGATCGTTAGAGGGTATACCACATTGGTCCAAAATCTGCACCTATGTCCATAAGCATGAGAATGATGTGATCATGGACGTTGATGAAGCGGTGTATACTTCCTCCGTTTCAAATATAAGATGTTTTAGTTTTTTTAAAGGAATGTATCTACACTTCTTTTAGTGTTTAGATACCCTCCTTTTAAAAAGCTAAAACATCTTATATTTTAAAACAGAGGGAGTACATGTTAAGAAAAAACAAGTTAAAACTCCCATACAGTTCCACTGGTGTGTGTCTGGTCAACTTGGACCACGTTCATGATATTCAAACCACATGCATGATGCTCTCGTCCGGTCCGGTCGTGCTTGGACTTCGAGTTTGGCATAATTTGCTCTTTCGTGGCCCGGCTTCCCATGCATGCATATACTACTCCAGTAGTAGGAGTGCTTAAGATTGAATCACTAGGATATGCTTCATGGATCCTTGATGGATGTATAGCTCTGCTTCACTGCTTGGCTAGCCCGGTTCTGGGCGGCCGGTCAGGTCGTGGTTGAGCGCTCGAGACCAGAGCTGAACCACCCCACCTGCAGTCCGGTCAAAATTTCGTCGCCAGCAGGAAAAATAAACAACAGTAAACGATTAGTAAATGTCTACTCTAATGGTAGGTTAAGCCGATAAATAAGTTCGTTCGCACCGAGTTCAGATCTCGCCTCACGCAAGAGGCAACTAACTGAGCTGATTCAGCGAGGAGGAGGCAGCGAGAGACGCCGTGCAAACGGCAATGCGCAGCGTGCAGACGAGTGACGGGGCGGGGCATCGGCAAGGACGAGAATCTCCAGAAAAGAACAAGAAAGTACTACTCCCCGGCCGTAACAGCTAGCTAGCCTATGGTGACTGCCGCCACGCCAGGCAAGAGGGAGCGTACTGGAGTACGTACCTGCTACTGGTACGTGCACGATGGAGCAGGCCGCGTCAGCTGCTAGCTAAGCTCATCTATCAAATCAGAACCTAATCATTGCCGAAAAGAAAGAAAGAAAGAAAGCTACTCCACCAACACCAACAAACGAACGCCGCATGCACGGATAGATAGATAGATGTACATTCATCATACATGTGGATTGGTGGTGGTTTCAGTTTCACTGCGAGGAGCAGCAGCGGCAGGGCATTCACCCAGGGCCCAGGCCATGCCCATGCATGCAGCTCGAGCTTGCCACTACAGGCCAGTCAAGCCCCCCTGACCGCGCGCAGGGCCTCACATGCATGCCCACGAGCAAGTGGGGGTTAGGTTAAGCCGCCTGGGATCGCATTCAAATTTGGCAAAGAAAAGTGTAGATAGACTTTTCAAGTTCCCTTGGAGTTTCTCCATGGAGCCGAGCTATAGTTTCTCTTCACATCTCAGGTTCGCAGACAAGTATGGCAGGTCTTAGCATGGAGTCAGTCAGACTCGGACACACTCGCTCGGCCCGGTTAAAATATCAGAGGAGGGGCATCTTGACGAATCGTGACATCACAAACAGTAGGTAATGCGGTGCTCCCAAAGCAACAGGCGCAGTCGGGTTGCTTTTTTACTCCACCCGAGAAAATGCAGTGGATAGATCGGTTGGGTTGTGGGGGCCCGAACACGGCCGACAGGGCTGGCCCCCGCGCACGTATATGGGGGCGCCACCCCAGCCAGGAGCCGGGCCAGCGCAGTCACGGGCTGCCAACGGTGGTCCGCTCGGTCGGCCCGGCAAGCCCACGTCCCCTCCCCGAACCCAAATCATCGAATCTCGTCTGTCTGTCATTCTATCTCTCGATCACCGATCGATGTGAGTACCGGTGACAACCTGCATCGGATCTCTTCGAATCTCTTGTTCAAAATATCACCAATGATGCTTCTTGTTTTGTTTTGTTTTGTTTTGCACTGCCTGTGTTTTTAATCATGGCTACGTTCCAACAAGAGATGTGCAGCAGTGCTAGCTAGTACTCGAGTACACGATATTCTTTGCCTCGTCGATTATCTATAGGAATTTTTTTTCTCCTTTCTTTTTTGAACTTCAGATTATCTGTACGAGTTTAATCTCTTTTCTAGTATATACGTATAATTTTTTTGGGTTATTTATTCGTTTGCCACTTAAGGCTTCTATGTACTCAGTTTTGCTACTAGAGTCAAATCGTCCTCAGTTTTACCACTGTCTCGGGCGCATACGCTCTGGCGAGGCCAAACGGCCAGTTTTGGCCCGATTCCGTCTCGTGCCGTTAGTGGCCGGGTGGGTCCAGATCTTACAGGTGGGACCGCGCAACGGTGCTCCCGCTCCTTTATCTTACAGGTGGGACCACGAGCACCATCGCCCTTGTTCTCGCTCTCGAACCACCCTGCTCCCGCCACCACCAGCACCGCCACCTGCGCCGCCGCGGCTGTCCGGTGTGTCCACCTTCTTCATCGCCCGCTTCTCTGACGCCACCTGCTCTACCGCCACTTTCTCTGCTGCCACCTGCTCCGTCTTGAGACGCCACCGATAGGGCACTTGTTCCCAGTGCGCCCGCCACCTGCTCGACAAAATGGCGAGCGGCAGCGACGACCTTGATGAGGCAGGGGTCGGGCCGGAGACCCTCCGCGTCCATGACTGGGTTCCCGAGTGGTAAGTATTGTTACTGTTGAGCTTTTTTGTGCATTGCAACCGTCGATTCCATATGGTTTAATTAGTTTTGTGGTTGATTTTGGTATTGGTGTGCTAATTGTGTCTCTGTTTTTCGTGGGTTAGGATGGAGTTGCGGTTTGCTTTTTTGGTGAACATTAGAAGGGACCGGTACATCGTGGATGCAAATGATAAGAAGAAATTCCAAGGAGGGTTTGATTATCTGTTGCCAATGGATTGTAACTAGAGTTTTAGATAGTTTGGGGAGGTAATTTGCAGTCCATATCCTTGGGGTTTGCATGATGAAGTGGAATTCAGATACTATGATGGAGGAACTGAATGGGTGGAAGTTAGCAATGACCCAGAGCTCGCTACCATGTTTGCTAAGCATAAGGAGAAAGGGAAATTTCATGTGAGGCTGCAAAATGCCGTGGTTGTGCCAGCACTTGGACCTTCTCGGGCAGAATCATGTCGTCGTAATGGCAGCTCTAGCCAGAACAGTTCAGTTAGGGGACCTTCAGTTAGTGCATAGTGTCATCGGATTGATGACAAGTACGCCATGAGGGGGTCCTCGAGGCGTGCGGAAGAGAGGGGTGTGAGACGTACGGTGTTCCGGGACGGTGAGCACACAAGTTTACCCAGGTTCGAATCCGTCGGCTTTGGACGGATCCTACTCCTGCTAGCAATCCAGTAATACGGCAGAGCCGGAATATGGGTTACAAGGGTTCGCCTGTGCGAGTTGAGATTGTAGACTATTGAGGGTGCCCTAAAGGCTCACCCTAGGACGGCTTATATAGATAACCGTCCTAGGGTTTACAGGAGAGACCTATCCGGCTACGACTGGGAGTCGGTTACAGAGTACATCTTGAACTACAAGTAACACTATGGGCCTAAGTCGGTAAGTCTTCTAGGCCTTCCCGTAGCCGGACTGGACTCCGTTTCTTCTCCCTGACTGGGTCGCCCGTGAAGCAAAGCTCTAACCCGAAGTGGGCCACCCTGGTCAGTGAGGACTGTGAGGATACCCAGAAAGTATATCCCCAACAGCAGCCCCCGAAAGTCTCCAAGATCCAAAGTCGGATTCATCATCGTGTAGCTTGATCTTTGGTTTGCAGAATCTTGAAGGGTTCCTGAAACTTCAAAATAAAAGATACGATCCGGGTCTCAAAATAAGTCGGACATATCAACACGTTACTCGGATTTTTTAGCTTGATTTTCAAACTAAGCCGGAACTTGGTCTCTGACGTCATCTGACACTCGTCATGGTCAAGTCACGTCATCTGACAAACATCCTGTCAGCACGACCGTTGGTGGGTCCGCCGTTCGCGGAACCGAGGCACCGTTTCAATGCGTACGCGGAGATCGAGGCGAAGTAATCATCGCGTGGGTCCTTCCCAGCCCCTTCTACGACGCGTGGTGTTTACACAGTGCCGTTTGCACGAATCTTGGCGCAGGTAGGTGGTTATAAGGGGTGAGGACCCTCTCTCCCTCATCTTCACCTGTTCCCTTGTCGTTCCTTCTCTCCCACTTCTCCCTCGCGCACAGAGCTCTCCCACCTCCCAGATTCCTAGCGTCGCCCATCCAAGGTCACCGGCGCACCGGAGAAATGGCTTCTTCCTCAACTTTTGGCTTGGCTGGCTTCGTAGCGGCGGCGACGGCGGTGGCGGAGAAAGAGAGCAACCGTGGGGTTTGTATCTCTTGTCTCCTCGACGATGAGAAGCTCCATGGCGTGGAGAATGAAGGTCTCCTCCGTGCCGGCGACTGGCGGAGTGGCTTCGGAGAAATCATCCCCAACCCGCACGCCGGTGAGCGGGTACACTTCGGCACCCACCTCGACAGAGGTTTGTCTTTCCCTCCCTCAGAATTCTTTTCTGAGGTGGTAGATCACTATGGCATTAAGCTCCACCATCTTCCCCCGAACTCCATCTTAGAGATGAGTTCTTACGCAGCTTTGTGCGAGGGGTATATCGGCATTAGGCCGAGTCTTACTTTGTTCCGGTACTACTTTCATGTCCAAAGAAACTCCACACTGCTGGTATTCCTTATATTACCGGCACTATTAGCCTTTCTGTTAGACACGAGCGTAGTTATCCTCGCATTTCTGCCAGTGACTCGGTCAAACAATGGCTGGCCACTTTCTTCTACCATAAGGACATTCCTGCTCCGGGCAAAGCTACTGCTTTGCCGACTTTCATCGACGGAGCCGCCATGGCCCTTCCATCTTGGGATGAGGATCCTACGGCTCTCAGTGATGATCTAATCCTCGCTAAGAGGCGGATCGAATATTTGATAAAACACAAGGGCTTGAAAGGATCCGACTTAGTCCAGTGCTGGGTAGCATGTCGGATCCAGCCTCTCCAACACCACAGCGACCGTCTGATGCACTCCATCACGGCGTCGAAGAATGATTCCCTCCGCATCAGTCCTAAGGCTTTAAAGCCACATGATTACATAAGCCAGATAAAATGGCTGATCAAGGAGCGGATCGAAAGAAAGATTCCGGACTTGTATCTAGACATGCATACAGCGGAAGACCCTGTGGTTCCGGTAAGCTTCAATGATAAACCCTTTTATGTGTTTCACCTTTTAAACTATTTTGCAATACTGAGATATCTTCTTCTTTTCAGCTTGTCGATCTCCCCGAGTCGGAGCTAGCTCCTCTCGAGGGATATCCTTCGGAGTTTTCTCAGGAGGCGGAACTGGTCCCACTGTCGGACGTTGTGCCCAGGAAGCGCAAAGCTCCGACAGTGGCTGTCAGCACAAAGGAGGTGCCAGTCGTGAAGAGGTAACTTTCAACACAACTTCTGCCTTTGTACCTTACTCGAATTTTCTTCCAAGATGTAATGCTTTCTATTCTATTACATTCTCAAAGCTAAGCAGCTTATCAAGGGCAAGGGGAAGGGAACTTCTTCGAAGCCCTTGCGGCAGACGAAGCTGACTATAGCTTCTCCTGATGCGGCTCCTCTGACTCCTACTCCTCAACCTTCCGCAACACCGGTGATTACTCCATCACCAGTTGTCGCAGATGATCCGGCTCCTGCAACGGGGCCAGCGATCCTTGAATCGCAGACTGATGCCACCAGGGGTGGCTCAGGTTTAGATAAGGGTGAACCCTCTTCGGATAATGATCCCTCGGTAGAGACCTTTGCCGAAAACCTCTTGAACAATCCGGGACTTGCCAAATTTGGCTTGTCTCGGAAATCTGTAGAAGAAATCCAGCTTCTGGCCCGGCAATGCCTGGAGAGCCGAAATCTCTCTGCCGAAGAAGAAGCACAAGAAGCGAAGGATATCAAGTACTCCGACCTTCTTGAACAAGTTTGCCTTCGCGACGAGGGACTTAGAGCTGGTGTGCTTCCACCACCTCTGGTTATTCCACTCACACTCGCCGAGAAGGTTACCACCGAGGTGAACATGTGTCTGAGCAAGCTCACACATGAACATCATGTAAGTTGGAGTTCCAACTCACGTTTTTCTTTACTGTACTTTATATCATATCCTCTAGCCCCCAAGCATGAAGTAGGATATACAATCCGGGTTTATGCTTCCTTAGGATGCCAAAGAATGAACTAGTGTAGCCCCTAAGGCTCGTGCTGATATTAGTAACAATATTAGCCCGAGTCTTTAGTAGACTTCTGACTCTGGGTATTCTGACTTACAGAAAGTTAATTCATATAACCAGGATTTGTTGAAGAATATCTGTAACAAGCGGAGAGAGATCAAAGCTCTCCGACTTGAAAATGTTGAGCTGAAGGTTTCCAAGGATGAGGCCGAAGGTAAACATTCTGAGACTCAAACCTTGTCTTGTGTTTTCATAGTCGAATATTTTTTATTGAACTGTTGTTCTTTTTTGACTTACAACACTAGTAAAACAGTCCTGTGCTATGATTGAAGAGGCCGATAACCTCAAAACTCTGGTGGTGGAGAACAAAGAACTTCGCCAAGAGCTGGATAAGCTCAAGGCAGATCATGAGAAGAGCATTGCTCAAATTCTCGAATCCTCCTCCATGGCTACTGATGAACGTGATCGTAAGATTTCAGTTCAAGATCAGAGAATCTCGGATCTCAACAATGAGCTTTGCAGAGAGAAGGACCTTTCCGAGGCGCTCCGGGCTGAACTCCGGAGTCTTCGAGAAGAGAAGACCAAAGTTGACGATGTCATCTTCGGTATGTTTCTATATTTCTGACTTTTCTATATTCTTCGACTCTTTCGATGTCGGATTTTTCTTAACCATTTTTGTGTTATATATATAGGTCCTATTAACTTGACGGACTCTGCTTCCACCGAGCCTTGCACCCACCGACTTACACAAGTCGGTGATTTACTTCATGACTTCCGCCAATCCATCGAGGCCATTGGCAAAGCTCTCAGGGTTCCGGACATGCACAACATGTCGGACTTTTAGGTGCGAGACAAGGAGAAGGAGATGCCACAACTCGTCTGGGACTGGAACATGTCCTACGCACGATCCGCTGCATAGAATGCTCTCACCATGGTCATGAGCCATCATGGAAACATGGAGATATGGCAAGTGACCAGAGGGTACTGCAAGGTGGATGAAGACGACCAGGAGCAAGATATCAAGGCCATCATGGACTCCTGCGCCGGATATGGGTGTCGCGTGGCTGACTTAACCAGCTATGACATTCCCTTCTTCAGTCGCGTGGATACACCGCCCTGCCTCCGGAAGAAGCAGCTGAACTTTCCAACGATGAACAGACCGTATCGGATCTGAACATCTCGGATCGTTATCAAACCGAGGCCGATGCATCCAGCGAGACGGCAGCGCCTACCTCTTCTCCTGCATCATAGATCATTAGAAAACAAATGTGTTATGCTGAAAAACATTATGGATATGTAAATATGCAGTACTATAATTTTGATAGTGCTAAGCTTTTAATCTATTCAACACTTTTGGCTTTGAAATTTTTGTGTGCTTGAAATGTTTACATAAGCACTTATACTTTTTCGTCTATACTTATCGGTTATCTGGCTTTCCGCCTCGTCCCTTTCATGAGCCGGATAAACCTTCTGCATGGAAACTTTGTCGAGCAACGGAGCTCAATTGCTAAACCAGTTTAAACTCGGAAACAAAGCCAGCTTCCAGTACCAACAATTCACTACTCGGAAAATACCCGCATCCGGCAATCAGACAAACAACCAAAGTATAGACTAGAAACTTTAGAGTTATACCCGAAGGTAACATTTTTTAGAATCGGAAATCTAAACCAGAACAAACATGAGCATAAAGTACTTTCAAGTATTCTGGAATTTTCGACTATGACATGATCATTCGGAAATAAGATGGTAAGAACTTCTCAGAAAAAACTTGAGGCAACCAAGACTTTTATTTCTCACAGAACATGTACATATGTATGATTACAAAGAAGGATAAACTAAGAATAAAAGGGACGTAGCTGAGCAATATTCCATGGTTTGTCTAACTTATCCGGATTTGTACTGCATCCAGCTCTCTTTCTCTTCTTAGTAGCAGGTCTTTCTTTGACTGGCCTCATGTCAGTTAAGTAGTACGAACCATTATGCAATACTCGACTAACTAAAAAGGGCCCTTCCCCTACTATGGAAAGTTTATGCTTTCTTTGCTGCACAAGCCGGAGAACCAAATCGCCTTTATTGAAAGATCTGTTTCAGACTCTCTAGCTATGATACTTGCATAACTTCTGCTGATAGGCTGTTGATCTCATTTTAGCAACGACGCGAACTTCTTCGACTAAGTCGAGATCATTTTGTCGAGAAATCTCGGCATCTTCTTCGATATACGCGGCCACTCTAGGAGAAGTGTGAATCAAATCACTAGGAAGAACTGCTTCTGCACCATAGACCAAGAAGAAAGGTGTGTATCCGATTGGCCTATTTGGAGTTGTTTGTAAACTCCATATTACAGAGGGTAATTCCTCTGCCCAAGCCCCCGCAGCACGTCGTAGTGGTGCTTCGAGTCTCGGTTTTAGGCCCTGTAGGATTAAACCATTTGCCCTTTCGACTTGTCTGTTAGCCTGTGGATGTGCGACTGACGCAATGTTAAGCCGGATATTTTGTTCATTGCAGAATTCGGCCAATTCTCCCATAGAGAAATTACTCCTATTGTCCATGATAATACTATGCGGATAACCATACCGGATTATAACATCCTCGACAAATCTTCTGGGTGTTGCTCCATCACAACTAGTGACGGGTTTAGCCTCAATCCATTTTGTAAACTTATCCACCATCACTAAGAGGTGAGTAAATCCACTTGGAGCCCGTCTAAACGGTCCTACCATATCAAGCCCCCAGACCGCAAAAGGCCATGTTATAGGTATTGTTCGCAGCTGATCAGCTGGAACGTGAGCTTGTTTGGCGTACTTTTGGCAGCCTTTGCACATCTTGACTAGCCGTTCGGCATCTACCTGAGCTGTAAGCCAGAAAAAACCGTGTCTGAAAGCTTTTGCCACTAAAGATTTGGCTGCAGCGTGGTGACCACACTCGCCTTCGTGGATCTCCCTTAAGATTTCCACTCCTTCTTCCGGAGATACGCAACGCTGAAAAACCCAAGACACACTCTACTTATAGAGCTCTCCTTTAACTATATTGTAGGCTTTCACTCGTCGGATAATCTGCCGGCTCAGAACCTCGTCTTCGGGTAATTTTCCATCTACCAGATAATCAAGGTAGGATTGAGTCCAGCTGGGAATTACAGCCAGAACTGCTATTAGAGGTGGGTCGGATTTGGTCGGATATTCCTCATCCACTCCCTTTATTGAGGGAACTTTGAGGTGCTCTAAAAAAGCGCCATCCGGGACCTCTTTCCGTGCAGAGCCTATCCGAGATAGTGCATCTGCTTCCTCATTTTCTGCTCGAGGGATGTGTTGAACCTCAAACCCTTTGAACGATTTAGATAAATCATCCACGACAGCCTTATATGCTACCATGTGTTTATTTGCATTACAAATATCCGACACTTGGTGAGCAACAAGATTCGAATCTCCATAACACATCAAACGTCGGATGCCAATATCCTTAGCAATCCAGATTCCTCGTAGCAGTGCTTCATACTCGGCAATATTGTTTGTCGCTGTGAAGTGGATCCGCAACACGTTTAGAAGTTTATCTCCTTGGGGTGATTTGAGCACCACGCCAGCCCCCGAGCCCCCGCAAGCCTTAGACCCATCAAAGTATAGGGTCCAATATTCTGACTCGGGGAGGGTCATATTCTCCTTCATCTTTGTCCAATTAGCAACAAAGTCGGCAAGGATTTGGGATTTGATTGTTGTCCGAGGTTTGTACTCAATATCGAAAGCTGAAAGCTCTATGCCCCATTCGGTGATGCGTCCTGTGGCGTCACTTTTGTTGATTATATCTCTCATGGAGCTGTGCTTGATGACCCACAAGTATAGGGGGTGTATCGCAGTATTTTTGAGGGAAGTGAAACCCAATTTATTGATTCGACACAAGGGGAGCCAAAGAATATTTATAAGCCTTAACAACTGAGTTGTCAATTCAGCTGCACCTGGAAACAATCTTTCTCACAACAGTTTATCAGTAGCAACAGTTTTGTCGTAGGAATAGCAAAGTAGCAGTAGTAGTAAAGTAAAGACAGCAGTAACAATAGCAGTAACCGTGAGATTCGAGTGCGGTAGGCATAGGGATGGATGGATGGGCGTTGCATGGACAAGACAATTCACATAGCAATCAGAACATAGGGAAATTACAGATAAATAAGATAAAGCATCCAAGTACTCGATAATCCTAGGCATATGTTCCATATATAGTCATACCAGCCCGTTTGCAGCGGGGCCTCAAGGGAACTACTGGCAATTAAGGTGCTCCTTTTAATAGAGCACCAGAGCAAAGCATTAACACTTCGTGAACACATGTGATCCTCACATCAAAGCCATTCCCTCCAGTTATCCCGATTTCTGTCACTTCGGGGCCATTGGTTCCGGACAATAATGTGTGTATACAATTTGCAGATAAGACCAAAAACAATACTATCATAATGAATCAATAACATGTTCAGATCTGAAATCATGGCACTCAGGCCCTAGTGACAAGCATTAAGCACAACAAGTCGCAACAATGTCATAAAGCACTAATAAAAGATACTAGGCACCAAGCCCTAACAATCTGATGCCATTACATGCACGATCTCATCCAATCCCTACCATCCCCATAGCCTACATCGGGGGATTACTCACTCATAGAAGGGGGAAACATGGATGGTCGATGGAGAAGCGATGGTGATGATGATGGCGATGATCTCCTCCAATTCCCTGTCCCGGCAGGGTGCCAGAACGGAGTTTCTGGTGCTGTTTCGTGGAATCTGGTGGTGGCGGTGGAGTGGAACTCCTTCTGGAAAAATGTCAAACCCCCCTGAGTTTTTAGGTCAGAAGGCAACTTATAGGCGAAGAGGGAGACCGAGGGGGTGCTTGGGGGGCCGACACCACCCCCTGGCGCGGCCTAGCCTGGCCCGCGCCACCAGGTGGTGTGGCCACCCCTGGCTCTTCTCCGTCTCGTATTCTGGCTCCTGGAGTCTTCGGGTGAAATAGGATTTTTGGCATATTTTCTAGGATTTTTCCTGATAGTTGATTTTCTACACAAAAAGTAGACACCAAGGCAATTCTGCTGAAAACAGCGTCAGTCCGCGTTAGTTGCATCCAAATCACACACGTTTAGAGGCAAAACAATAGCAAAAGTGTTCGGAAAAGTAGATACGTTTTGGACGTATCAACTCCCCCAAGCTTAGCTTATTGCTTGTCCTCAAGAAATTCAGTTGAAAACTGAGTGCGATAAAAGAACTTTCACGAACACATTTGCTTCATATGATGTAAATATTCTTAGCAATGTGATCAACTACTTAGACAATTCATAATAAAGAGTATGCAAATGAGTCTACTTAATAGTCATTGCAATCTATGAAGAGATTCCAACTCAAAAATAATAAGTAACATGAAGTATAAACATAAGCAACATTACAATGCTCATAGAAAGGTATGATAGAGTGGTATCTCGCTTGCCTTTGATTATGAATGTCTAGGCACCTCTGAAGTTCAAGTGATGACTAGAAGTAAAGATATCAAGGATACAAGCATCAAAGTCATAACACAAATAATCAAGTAATGGGACAAGCACAAAGAATGACAACTATGCTCTCAGGAAGGTGCTCAAAGAATAAATGGAGACTCAACAAGTAAAGGAAAAGGTTTTGTATAAATTTGAAAGGCTTCCAAATGCTGAAAGTATGATACTCATTAGCTTTGAGCTCTTATTGCCCCTATCATAAGCATCTTTAATGTGGTTAAGGTGAAAGTGAGGTCAATCTGAGTTATATGCTTGACAGACTATAAACTGAAAATCCCAAGTCCCTTGAGTACGAGGGCCGCTCCTCATGCTACTCAACTTTAGTTACCGGTAAGTTCTCGTCATCGTAAGTATGTGCGTATCATAGAGAACCGCCAACAGGATACGGAAGAATCCCCATATCAAAATGACAAGGCAAGCAGACAATGAGTATCTCAACAATCTTCTTATTTACCATGGGAAAATGGTGCTTTTTCTCTCTTTCCTCTTTTCATAAATCTCCCTTTTTTTCTTTTTCTCAATAGCTATCTCTCTCTTTTTTTATAAGAAGAATGCTTCATAGATATCATTATGGTTACGCTGCAGGTTTCCACCTTGTCAGCATGGATTAGACCAGCGACCCAGGCGTTTCTCTAACATACATACATAACTCCATGGACTTACAAGCTCCCCTTTTATTTCACACCGACGACATCCGCAAACAAAAGAGCAAGGTATCAACTGGGTATATATTTACAAGTGTTGAAAGCGTTCCCCGTGACAGCACGGTTCTGCTAATCCCCAGCCTATAATTTGCAAGCATATAACTTCATGGAGAGTTCACAATGGTTCAGGTTTATTAAGTGCAGGAAATAAAGTGTGCCATCAAGTTCGTGAGAGCTTTACTAACTAATTTTCCCATAACAAGCAAACATTTATTCAGAAGAAAACAAGGCATATTAAATATGCACGGAAGTAGCAAATGATGCTAATAGGTAGGTATGGTGGACACTTTGGAAATATTTGGTTTAGGAAGTTGGAAACTTGAGTAAAACACTCAGTGGAAGTGAAGGCTAGCAATAGTAAGGGAGCGACAAACAAGAGAGCAATAGCTGTCATTATCATGCTTGCAACAAAACAAGACTACTCATGGCATGAAAGTGATTCAAGATCCCCAAGGCAAAATAATTCATCAAGGCTTAACTGATTATTACAGTCATGTGCATGCATGAGCATGTGCCAAGTCAATTCAAATGAAACATTCAGAGGAGGATACCACGATGTCATACCAATTTATGAATAGAGCAATGCAAGCAAACATTCATAGGACATTCTACAAACTATTAGCGAGCTGGAGCTAATCATAAGAAAGCAAGAACTACTAAGAATCCAAAGATAACATACACCCTACATGAACGGACTAAGCATGCCCATAGTGATCAATATATGTACAAAAATGAAAACAAATAGAGTTCGTTACCAGCCTCTTACCACGCCTCAAGTTGTCATTAATCCTCATTATTGCTCTTCAATCGTGTGGCTTGAATAATAATATGAGACCACTATCCACTGAGGACTGCTGAACCCTGTAGCAAACTCACAAAACCAAAGAAGAACGACAAATATTTTTGTTGTTTTCGATTTTAAAACAAGAACCAAAAAGGGAAAACAAGCAAAGCAAAATCTTTTTGGGTTTTTTGAATAGTTCAAACAAAGCAAAAAGGGAAAAACAAACCAAGGCAAAACGAGGAAGCAAACCAAAGAGAAACAACAGAAATATTTTTGGTCTTTTTGTGTTTTAGAAGCAAAAGCAAAGGAGAACGAAAACTAAAAAGAGAACGAAAACATGAATACACAAAGTATCGATGCAACATGATATGGAGATGAGTGCGGTGTCGGCGTACCTCCCCCAAGCTTAGGCTTTTGGCCTAAGTGGGTATCAATCCACGTACGAATAGGGGTTCCAAGCAGGCGGATCTTGATAAGAATGGTCGTAGTTGGGCCCGTGGGAAGAAGAAGAAGCTCCCCAATCATAAGCAGGCTGCTGATATGAAGAGTCCCCCTCATTCGAGGGTTGGACCGAATCATCCGTGACCTTCCTTCTAGTGTCCTTCTCCTGTTGGGAGAGCTCCCCCAAGTACGTGTTAATCTCCTCCTTAGTGAGGGACCATCCTTCCCTGTTATCAAGGTAAAACAAAACAGGTGCAGGCAAAAGAACAACACGCTCGAACTTGCTCTTTCTCCAACCAGCTTTGAGAAAGGTTATTTCATAAGACAACTCATTCACACTAGCCCACGAGGAAACAAATTTATGTTGTATCATGGAATTAAGATCAAGCCTTTCTATGGGAAACTGTAGGTCTAGATGATGAGGAACTAAACCATGCAATGCTAGTAAATGAGAAGCAATGAGGCCTCCACAAATTCCACCTTTCTCACGGTTAGCAGCAAGACAGAAAGCTATCAAAGCACCTAAGTTATAAGACCTATCTCGTTTAAGAGCAGCAGAGATAAATGCTAGATCATATGAGGATAACTTATTAGCAAGAACACACTTGGCAACAAAGTAGGCAAAGTAACGAATGGAGGGAAGGTGAATGTTACGGATTTTTCCATTCTCCTTCCAGAAGCTGCTCCCTTGGAAAATTTCTGCGTATAAATCCATGAGTGGTTCAGGTCGCTCCTTAATCCTCCTACATGATCCCCATTGAGGTACCTTAATAGCTGCACAAAATTCATCGAGAGAAAGGTCGACAACAATATTGTAAATTTTGTAGTGGACCATGGGGTTAGGTAAAGAGTGACTAAATTGAAAGTCCTGCACCACAGACATGGTTAGCTTCACAAATTGACACGGTTCATCTTCCAAAAAGTGCTCCAACCCTGCATTAGAAACCAAAGTGTGGAAATCTTGGAGAATTCCTGTAGCTCTCATGAACTCAGAGCATGGATAAATGGAAGGAAAAACTTCCTCCTCCCGGTGGACCTTCATGACCTCAGGCACCCATAGTTCATGTTGGTTTAGGTGGTGCTCACTCATCTTCTATTCTGAAATTTAAACACCTATTTAACAAGTGATTGCAAAGTAAATATAATGAAGGATTCTACTCATAGGGACTTGTAAGAGGCCTAAACATGCATCAAAACTATATCTCTAAGCATCAAACAAGCTTACAAGCTCTCATAACCTGTCACCTACAGCAGCAAAATACTCATTATATTTGGACAAGGAACAAATCTACTTGGACAAGGGGAGGAGTCACATACCAAGAAACAAATGCTCCAAATTTCAACAAGAAAGATGGGCTAAGCAAGGAGATCGAAAAAATCGAGAGCAAGCATAGCAAGAACGTGATTTTGAGCAATGAACTGGAGCTTACTCGGGAGAGAGAAGAAAGTGGCAGGTGAGAGAGTTAGTGGAGGGCCAGGGGTGGCCCACACCAGGGCATGGCGCCACCCAGGGCAGGCCACGCCACCAGGTGGTGTGCCTGCCTAGTGGGTCCCCCTGGTACCTCCCAGGTACTCCTCTGCCCCTTTTTTCACGTAAAAAATTAATATGAATTTTCTGGAATTTTTCGAGACACTTTATTTTTGGGCATTTTTCAGGAATAGAAGAATGATTTTTTTACAGACGGATATTTTTTGAAACATGATGCAAGGAAAAAACAAAGCTAGAACTACAGAAGTTCTAAGACACTCTAACATGCAAGCAACTAACAACAAAAAGAAAACTAAACAAAGACAAAAACTAAAATGCATAGAATAGAACTAAACATAGATAATCATAGTGAAAACATTGGTTTGTTCAATGAAATCCTTTTGTTAACAAGGTTGATCATGTCTTGTTACCAAAACAATTCCATATGAGACAAAACTTTGTATTCCACCAATGATTATGTTACCTCCACCTTGATAGCAATGGTACCAATCATAATAGTTTCAAATTTTTCTCTTGGTATGGGACAATATATTTCTCCAACTTGAATGCCCTCAACATGTTCAATTGAATTCAAGCCATAAGTTCTTTCAACCTTCTTGGGGAAATAGACAGTATGTTCCTTGTCATTTACATTGAAAGTCACCTTTCCTTGATTACAATTAATAACAGCTCCTATAGTATTAAGAAAAGGTCTCCCAAGAATAATAGACATATTATCATCTTCAGGCATTTCAAGCACAACAAAATCAGTCAATATCAAGCAATTATCAGCCACTTGAATAGGTACATCCTCACATATACCAACAGGAATAGTGGTAGATTTATCAGCCATTTGCAAAGATATATCAGTTGGTATTAATTTTTCTAGTTGAAGCCTCTTATAGAGAGAGAAAGGCATAACACTAACTCCAGCTCCCAAATCACACAAAGCAGTTCTAACATAACTATTCTTAATAGAGCAAGGGATAGTTGGAATCCCTGGGTCTCCAAGTTTCTTAGGAACCTTACCATTAAAGGAATAATTAGCAAGCAAAGTAGATATTTCTTCATTAGGGATCTTCCTTTTATTCGAGACAATATCCTTCATGTACTTTGAGTAAGGAGGCAATTTAATAGCATCAGTCAAAGGAATTAGCAGGAACAAAGGTTTCATCCACTCACAAAACTTATTATATTGCTCATGTTCCTTTGACTTGTGTTTCTTATCAGGGAAAGGCATAGGTTTTTGGACCCAAGGTTCTATTTCACTACCATGTTTATTAGCAATAAAATCCTATTTAGTGTATTTGGTATTCTTAGTGTGGTTTTCAGGTTATTCTTCAACTTTTTCTTCATTAGGAACTTCATTTTCTTCATTACCACTTTCAGTTTCAGCATCAGAGATAGATATACTATTAGGATCTATAGCAGGTTCAGAGGGTTCTACAACAGTTTTATGTTTCTTTTTCCTTTTCTTACGAGTAGAACCACTATTTTCAGCTTGTTGAGAATCCTTCTCAATTCTTTTGGGATGCCCCTCAGGATATAGAGGATCCTGGGTAGCAACTCCACTTCTAGTTCTAATTTCATAAGCATGTTTTTCTTTAGCAGCATTAACTAGCAAGTCATTTTGCACTTTAACAAGTTGATCTATTTGAGTTTGAACCATTTGAAAGTGTTTAACAATCATTTTAACATCATTACAGGTTCTTTCCACAATATCTTTCAACTCAACAATAGCTCTAGTGCTTTCCATTAGATGATTTTGCACCCTTTTATTAAAATTATCTTGCTTAACAATAAAGATATTGAATTCTTCTAAGCATTGATCAGGAGGTTTAGAATAAGGGATATCACCTTCATCAAAGTGTTGGAGAGAGTGTACCTTGATGACCCACAAGTATAGGGGGTGTATCGCAGTATTTTCGATAAGTAAGAGTGTCGAACCCAACGAGGAGCAGAAGGTGCTGGCTAGTGGTATGGATCAGGAATTCTCTGCAAATACTTAGCAAACGGATTTTTAGGGGTTTTCGATAAAGCAAGTAAACAAAGTACGAGTAAATAAAAGACGGTAGGAATAAATGCAGCAAGTGGCCCAATCCTTTATGCAGCATAGGACAAGCCGGTTGTATTACTTAAGATGACCAAACATTCTCGAGGACACATGGGAAGACTGTCAAGTGCTTTTGCTTCATATAGTTGATTAATCTTCTTTAGCTTGCTAAGTGTTGTGTGGGTGAACCTGTGCTAATGTACCAACCTTCCTAGGACTAATACATACTTGTGATTATACCCCTTGCAAACATCCGTAAGTACACGAAAGTAATTAAGGTAGAAACCTAACCACAACTTTAAACTCTAAGACCCTTACGTCCCTTGTGCAATGGTTTCCTAACGGGGGTTCAGGTTTCTGTCACTCCGGCAACCCCTACGATTAGCAGCCAAATACATAATGCATTCCCCTAGGCCCATATAGGTGAAGTGTCATGTAGTCGACGTTCACATGACACCACTAGAAGAAGTACACCACAACTTAAATAACAATCTATTGAATCTTTCTCAACAAAACTCCACTACTAACAACATGACTTCTCCCATGTCCTCAAGAACAAAACGAACTACTCACAAGACATCATATGGATCATGATCAGAGATGGAATAATGATGTATAACAATCTGAACATAAACAATAATTCAATGGTTCACTCAATAGCATCAACTACAAGGAGTAATCAAGACCAGGAAAGTTTCCCCTATGAACTATGCAAGATTCAACGCAATTGTTACAACAATATGGAGATGGTGATGAGGGTGCTGATGGTGATGATGGTGGTGGTGATTATGATGATGATCCCGATGAAGTCCAGCTTGATCGTGGTGTTGATGGCGATGATCTCCCCTCTCTGGGAAGGAATTCCCCCGGCAGAAATCTGTCTGTCGGAGAGATCTTTCTCTCTTGGTGTTTTCCGCCCCGCAGAGGCGGCGGAATCTTTTTGTGGTTGCTCTCCGAGTCTTAGGGTTTCGGGAGGATGATATACGCCAGAGGGGAGAGCCTGGAGTGGGCCAGGGTGGCCACACCACCTACTAGCGCGGCCTAGGGCTGCCCGTGCCAGGGGGTGGTGTGGGCCCCCTATGGCCCATCTCCAGCCCCCTTCTGGCTTCCTTCGTCTTCTGGAAAAATAGGATTTTCCGTATATTTTCCCGGATTTTATGATCTTCGCGCATTTTGCCTCCAAACAGCACCTTTTCCATCAGAATCCTGACTGCAGCGGTCAATGCTCCAAAAGTCATCAACCATGCAAAAACAGATGAAATAACATAAGTATCACCTCTCAATACGAAATATATCAATGAATAATAGTGAATTAAGACATAGAATAGTGATGCAAAATGGACGTATCATACCTCAATAGTGGATGAGTAGGAAATAGGCTTACATAATTCTTCAATAGGAGGTAAATTCTTGACATCTGCAGCTTTAATTCCTTCTCCTTAAGACATTTCTTAGCTTCCTTCATCACTTCATCATTTAATTCAATAACTCCCCTCTTCTTTGATGTTGGAATATGCACTGGAATAGTTGGTTCAGGTACAATTACTTCGGGTATAGCTTGTTCAATAACTCCCCTCTTCTTACTTATTTTAGCCATTAATTCTTCAGCTTCCGTAGGAGCCCTATTCCTGAAAACACAATCAGCACAACTATCTAGGTATGTCCTAGATTCCTCGGTTAGTCCATTATAAAATATATCAAGAAGCTCATTCTTAGGTAATGGACTTCCAGCTTGTGCATGAATCAAAGCACAAAACCTTGCCCAAGATTCAGGCAATACCTCTTTTTCTCCCTGTTTAAAATCAAAAATTTCCTGCAAAATAGCATGTCTACCACTAGGAGGAAAATATTTCTGCAGGAAAGTACTAATCAAGCACTCAGGGCTATCAATAGATCTAGGAGGTAAATTACTAAACAAAGTTTTAGCTTCTCCTTTCAGTGAAAAGGGGAAGATCTTGGCAACAAAGTAAGTACGCATCTTAATATCATTAGAAAACAAGCCACTCATGGTAGAAAGTTCATTCATATGTGCTACCGCACTTTCATTCTTAGTCCCACAAAAGGTTCTTTCTCAACAATAGCTATGTAAGATAGATCGAGAGAGAAATCATAATCTTTATCTGTAATGTTTATGGGAGAAGCAGAAAACTTAGCAATAGGAGACAATTTGGGCCTAATAGTACGCCTCTCAAGGAGACTCTTAGCAGTGCTCCTATCATGGGTGTTTTTACATTCTTTAATAAATTCATCGGTCATCTCGACATAACCATCTTCAATATCATAACTCTCACTAGACTCAGGTGAACTAACAGGTGTGGTAGTGTCTTCATTAGGAGTTTCGGTATTTCCAGCTATAGTTCTAGCAATCGTAGCATCTAGGAAAGGACCTAATGAACCACTCTTATCAAGCACAGTAGAAGCAGCATCATAAGAATCAAAAGTTTCAGATTCAGTAGTAGTAGCAGTGTGTGTAGCATGTGTATGTGGTGGTGTAAGGAACTTACTCATAACAGACGGTGAATCAAGAGCAATAGAGGTGTTCAGAACCGTACCACTTCTTGTAGTGGATGGTAAAATAGGAAACTTGCCATCACGAGACTTACCCAAGATGGATGGATAGCAGCGAACAATAGAGAATCCAAGTGAACTTGATAAATAAAGCTATGCTTCCCGGCAACGGCGCCAGAAAATAGTCTTAATGACCCACAAGTATAGGGGGTGTATCGCAGTATTTTTGAGGGAAGTGAAACCCAATTTATTGATTCGACACAAGGGGAGCCAAAGAATATTTATAAGCCTTAACAATTAAGTTGTCAATTCAGCTGCACCTGGAAACAATCTTGCTCACAGCAGTTTATCAGTAGCAACAGTTTTGTAGTAGGAATAGCAAAGTAGCAGCAGTAGTAAAGTAAACACAATAGTAACAATAGCAGTAATAGTGGGATTCGAGTGCGGTAGGCATAGGGATGGACGGACGAGCGTTGTATGGACAAGACAATTCACATAGCAATCAGAACATAGGGCAATTGCAGATAAATAAGATAAAGCATCCAAGTACTCGATAATCCTAGGCATGTGTTCCATATATAGTCATACGTGCTCGCAATGAGAACTTGCACAACATCTTTTGTCCTGCCAGCCCGTTTGCAGCGGGGCCTCAAGGGAACTACTAGCAATTAAGGTGCTCCTTTTAATAGAGCACCAGAGCAAAGCATTAACACTCCGTGAACACATGTGATCCTCACATCAGAGCCATTCCCTCCGGTTATCCCGATTTCTGTCACTTCGGGGCCATTGGTTTCGGACAATAACGTGTGTATACAACTTGTAGATAAGACCAAAAACAATACTATCATAATGAATCAATAACATGTTCAGATCTAAAATCATGGCACTCGGGCCCTAGTGACAAGCGTTAAGCACAACAAGTCGCAACAAAGTCATAAAGCACTAATAAAAGATACTAGGCACCAAGCCCTAACAATCTGATGCCATTACATGAACGATCTCATCCAATCCCTACCATCCCCATAGCCTACAGCGGGGGATTACTCACTCATAGATGGGGGAAACATGGATGGTCGATGGAGAAGCGATGGTGATGATGATGGCGATGATCTCCTCCAATTCCTCGTCTTGGCAGGGTGCCAGAACGGAGTTTCTGGTGCTATTTCGTGGAATCTGGTGGTGGCGGCGGAGCAGAACTCCTTCTGGAAAAATGTCGAACCCCCTTGAGTTTTTAGGTCAGAAGGCAACTTATAGGCGAAGAGGGAGACCGAGGGGCTGCCTGGGGGTCCCACACCACCCCCTGGCGCGGCCTGGCCTGGCCCGCGCCACTAGGTGGTGTGGCCACCCCCTGGCTCTTCTCCGTCTCATATTCTGGCTCCTGGAGTCTTCGGGTGAAATAGGATTTTTCGCATATTTTCCGGGATTTTTCCTAATAGTTGATTTTCTGCACAAAAAGTAGACACTAAGGCAGTTCTACTGAAAACAATGTCAGTCCGTGTTAGTTGCATCCAAATCACACAAGTTTAGAGGAGAAACAATAGCGAAAGTGTTCGGGAAAGTAGATACGTTTTGGACGTATTAGTGCTCACCACGGCAGTTGGATGCTCCTGAAAATAGTGTCGTAGCTTACGAGATGCTAGAAAAACACCGTAAGCCAGCTTTTGATAGTGCGGATACCGCTGTTTTGATTCTGTTAGAACCTCGCTGACAAAGTATGTCGGACGCTGCACCAAGTGTTCCTAATTTTCCTCCGGTCTCTCCACTACCATGATGATACTGACGACTTTGTTTGTCGCAGCAAGATAAAGCAACATCCGGTGCAGCAAGGATAGGAGCAGACGAGAGTACTTTCTTTAGGTCTTGTAGTGCAGCTTCAGCTTCATCGGTCCACACAAAATCCTTAGTCTTTTTCAAGAGTTTGTATAATGGTGCGGCTCTTTCACCAAGACGGCTTACAAACCGACTGACTGCAGCGATGCAACCAGTTATTCTTTGTACGTCCTTCAGGCGAGTTGGCCTGGAAATATTGAGTATAGCCTTGATTTTTTCTCGGTTCACCTCTATGCCTCTTTGAGACACGATGAAACCTAACAATTTTCCGGCTGGAATTCCAAAGAAGCATTTCTTCGGATTAAGCATGATGTTTTATTTTCATAGATTAGCGAACATCTCCTCCAAGTCGAAAATCAGTGTTTCCTTATTTTTGGACATCACCGCAATATCATCCACATATGCATGTACATTGCGTCCGATTTGATCATGGAGGCAACACTGCATTATGCACTGCTACCTAGCTCCTGCGTTCTTCAGCCCAAAGGGCATCGTAACAAAATAGAAGGTTCCGAAGGGGGTTATGAATGAAGTTTTGACTTTGTCAGATTCCTTCATCTGGATTTGGTGATAACCGGAATATGCGTCGAGAAAACAGAGGAGTTCAGAGCCTGCCATAGAATCGATAACTTGATCAATCCTAGGCAGAGCGAACGGATCTTTTGGACAAGCCTTGTTCAAGGAAGTATAATCAACACACATCCTTAAATCAGTGGTGTTCTTTTTGGGGACCATTACAGGATTGGACGACCACTCAGTGTGGATGACCTCTTCTATGAATCCAGCTAACTCGAGCCTTGCTAGTTCCTTAGCTATTGCCTTACGCTTTTCATCACCGAAACATCGTAAGGACTGTTTGACGGGTTTAGCGCTCAGGTTTACATTTAAAGAGTGCTCGGAAAGTTCCCTAGGTACTCCGGTCATGTCAGATGGCTGCCATGCGAAGATATCTTGATTTGATTTGAGGAACTTGACGAGAGCGCTTTCCTATGCGCTATCTAGGCCTACACCTATCTGGGTCACCTTGGAGGGGTCATCATCCTTCAATGGAATCTTCTTCGTCTCTTCTGATGCCTTGAACTCCGGATATGGCTTTGTCACCTCCTTCTTCGTTGCGGGCATCTCGGACGGATCCATGCTGTTCTTGATCTCCTAGTACTCCTGGGCGTGCAACACGGCTTCAGCAAAGGCTGCATTTCCATCCTCGCACTCTCGCGCTTTCTTCGGGTCTCCCCTGATGGTGATCACGCCGTTGGGACCTGGAATTTTCATCATATTATAAATGTAACACAGACGTCCGAATATAGCGTGGTACGCGCTCTTGAACGGGACCACTTCGAAGGAAAGTGCCTTCGTCTGATAGTTCTTTGGAGTTCCAAAAGTAACATCCAAAGTGATTTCTCCCAGGGAATTTGCTTGTCTTCCTGGGACAACCCCGTGAAAGATCATAGAGCTGTGGTTTAGCTGGGTCTCCGAGATCTTCATCCGGTGTAGCGTTTTGACATACAAGATATTAATACTGCTGCCACCGTCCATGGGGGTCTTGGAGAAACCATAACCGTCAATGAGTGCGTTGACGATTAAGGCGTATTTTCCTCGCCTGTATAACTTAGGCGGATGATCAGCGCGGTCAAATGTGATTGCCACTTCTGACTAGTCCAAAGAATTGGGGGACAGCCGAAACTGTTGCATTGAGCTCATGTAGCACTGCCTTTTTGACTTTAGCTGGTTGAGATCCGAGGAAGGTGACATAAGTGTCTTTCTTGGTCGGAAATTTTTTTCTTCCCTTCCGGCTTGGGATTTGAAGAATCAGCTTCCTCCATGTCGGAATCTTCCTTGGTCTCTTTATCTTTTTCGGGATTCTTCTTTCCCTTCTTCCGCTTAGCTTTGTAGCCAGCTGTATCATCTCTTTTAATGTCATCATTGAAACGACAGTCGGTGTTGGTGTGGGACGAGCCCCCATTGGCGTCTAAGTGATACACACATGGTTATTGGCAATGTCGGCCCAAGAGTAGGTTTTGCCTGGTTGTTGGTCTCCTCTACCTTGAACTCTCGAAGTCCCACCGCCACGCCTACGGCCACCGCCGTGTCCTCCTCGTCCTCCAGACCCGAAATTAGCAGTGACCACTGCCGTTTCCACGTTGGATTTCTCTTCCGAGGTATTCTTGCGCTTCTGAGCTTGTTGCTTTGGTTGTTTTGCCAACTGTGGCATAGCTAGGGCGTTGAGTAATCCCTCTGCATCGTCGTCAGCATCTGCATACTTGCTCGCTGTTTCTATCATCTCCCCCAAGTCAGTAACTTTGTCACACTTCAAGCGATGACGTAGTAAACCAATTGGGAGGCCTGCAATGAAAGCTTCAATCGTAGTTTGATCATTTACTACTTCACATGAGTTCTTAGTGTCGATCCATCGTCCAAGGTAATCCCAGCAAGTTTCTCCGGCTTTCTGGGTGCAATGTTGTAGGTCTCCGACCGTATAGGGCCTCCGGTATGTTCCTTCAAAATTCCGAAAGAACGCACTTTGGATGTCATACCAGTTATGGATGGTGTTCTCCGGAAGTTCATTGAGCCATGATCGTGCCGTCTTCCGCAACATGAGTGGGAGATATCAGGTTGCGACCAGGCTGTTTTCGCCTTTGGCAATGTAGCAAGCTTGGAAGAAATCCTGTATCCAGGTATCTGGCTGAGCAATGCCGTCGTAGGCTTGGATATGTCGTGAGATAGCAAATCCTTCCAGGAATCTTGTAGCTCTTATGCATGGTCCGAAGCACTTTGGGCCCATGTAGATATCATCATTTTCGTAGCGCCGCGCCTCTATATTGGAGTTGATCCTATGCCTTGCGTCATTCGGGGATAGAGATCGTCCCGAGTGTCGGCTGTGGCTACGGTGCCTTGGAGCCGAACTTCGGCTTCTGCCACAACCTCCTCCACCATGACGCCCTCCCTGGCCTCCTCGAGAGCCGTTGTGGTGGCTACTTGGTGGAGAGGGTGGAGCAGCTGGGTATTTTCCGGCTGATCGCCATCCTCCATCCAGAGCATCATTATTCCGGTTCCTTGGAGGGTCTTCATTGTGATGAGCCCCCTGCCGGCTTGTCTCAGCACGGTGTCCGTCGTTCCTTCGTCCGTCATGTGGATGACTTGCATGTCTAGGAGGTGGCATTCTTTGTTGGTCCTTCTCCCGATGTTTCTCCTTATCATCGTCCCTGCGGTCTTTCGACTCTCGCCGGGGCGGGTTCCTCGGATTTAGTGCAGCGATTGCCTCTTGCTCCGCAACTAGGTTAACATTACGCCAGTCACGGGCAGCTTTGTGGTGCTGTCCCGAAGATCCGGTTCTTGAGTAATTGTCCTCCCGGTGATCGGAGCAGTGATGCTGCTCCGGAGCGCGTTGGGGTCTTACGTCAGCCCATGCCGGATGTGCGACACTGGTCGGAATCAGAGACCAGATTTTGACTTCCGGACATGGCGACCTTTTGCTGCTCCAGTCCCTTGTTGAGTAGTTTGATTCCCAGCCGGATCTCCTCCGGGCCTAGATTAGCCGATAGAATTTCTCGGGCCGCCACGGTGTTCTGTACTGGGGTTGGATACACCCAATCGTCTTTGCTATCTTTCCGAGCTTCCCCATTTCTTGTCCGAAATGGACGGCGTGAATCTGCGGGAATTGGGTGTCATTAGTATGACGCTTCCTGGTCTTCTGGTATTGCCTGGAGTTGTACTTTTCCACAGATGCTATGCGTTTCTTTTCCTCCTCAATGTTTTTGGCTTCATCGAGGAGTACTTGACGACGTGCTTCTAGGGCTTGTGCCCTCTCGTCCAGTTCTTTAGAAGTAAGTTCTGCAGCTGAAGGAATAGGTGTAGTTAATGCAGCATCGATGAGTTTCCGTGCACCTTCAGTGATCACGTGTCCATCCACCGATTCTTATTTTTTGGGCTTGCCTGGGATAAGTGCTCCATCCGAGTCTTCCTCGTATTCCTCGGCAATCACCTCCTCTGCCGGAGGGTCTTTTGTCGGGATCTTGTTCTTCTTCTTTGCCGGTAGCAAAGATGGCTTTGGGTCCGTTTCCCGAAGTCAAGCTCTGATCGGTACTTTCGTACCTCTGGATCTCGGGATTATCTCCGATTTCCATGTTATCCTGCGCTTTGGGAGAGTGTTCCCCGGATCCTTCATCCATGGCTTCTCCTTCCTCTGCAGCTTTGGAGTTACACTCCTCTTCATATTCCGCGGAGAACTTTCGGAAATCTGCCGACGTCATCGACTCATCCGAGGATGCGGGTACGTCTGCGTTTGTTCCAATCGCCTCCAGCACAGAGTCGGTGTTGTCTCCAGCATCGGCAGAGCCGGATCTGGATCCCACATATCCAACAAAGTGCGACGCGTGCTTCCTGAGGTACCTGCGGCTCTCGCGATCGGCCTCGTCGAAACGTTTGATGGTCTCGAGGATTTCATCTACGCCAGAGTTTTGCATCATCATGCGCCTTAGCGTGTACCTCAGGAAAGGTCTGTCTATCCCGGCGTTATCAGAGCCAGAATCAGTGTCGTTGCTATGCTCCTCCTGGATTTCGACTTCAGCGGGTGGGTTGATCTAGGATTCGGCCTCTCCAGGGAGATCCACTCCAGATTCGACTTGGACCGCCAGGTCTGCCTCAGGCTCGGATTTCTCCACTATCTCCAACACTGGTGTGGGCTGGGTGGGATTAGTGTTTCCTGAGATCCGGAACTCTACCACCTCCGTGGACAAAGGGGACCCAGAAATTTCCTCTGCCTCTATCATCACCGGTAGAGTGGGTGGGACAGTTTCAGCAAAACCGATGTAAACATCGATCTCACCAAAAGACATGATGGTGTAGGCAGTCACAACCTCCCTAGCCGGAATCTAGGTCTCATCGAGAACGATGAGGGGGACATCGCTGGCGTAGAGGATGCGACCGACGGTGATAGTCTCGCCGATTCCAATTTTTGCAGATTCCGCTCGGAACGTAGATCCGAAGCTCACTTGCCCCACAGTGGGCGCCAACTGTCGTCAGATTGATGACAAGTACGCCATGAGGGGGTCCTCGAGGCGTGCGGAAGAGAGGGGTGTGAGACGTACAGTGTTCCGGGACGGTGAGTACACAAGTTTACCCAGGTTCGAATCCGCGGCTTTGGACGGATCCTACTCCTGCTAGCAATCAAGTAATACGGCAGAGCCGGAATATGGGTTACAAGGGTTCTCCTGTGCGAGTTGAGATTGTATACTATTGAGGGTGCTCTAAAGGCTCTCCCTAGGACAGCTTATATAGATACCTGGCCTAGGGTTTACAGGAGAGACCTATCCGGCTACGACTGAGAGTCGGTTACAGAGTACATCTTGAACTACAAGTAACACTATGGGCCTAAGTCGGTAAGTCTTCTGGGCCTTCCCGTAGCCGGACTGGACTCCGTTTCTTCTCCCTGACTGGGCTGCCCGTGAAGCAAAGCTCTAACCTGAAGTGGGCCACCCTGGTCAGTGAGGACTGTGAGGATACCCAGAAAGTATATCCCCAACACACAACAATGTGGTGGCTCGATAAGCGTGGGCACCAGCATTAGGGTCCCCCGAGAAGTGGAGCCTAACTACGTAGATGATGAAGAGAGACTATATTCTGATGTTGTTCAGAATTTACGACGGGCATGTCGTGCTGAAAACCAAGATGAGGCTGACAATGATGCTTTTGTAATTGATGACAAGGAGGGTGAGCATGAAGACCTTCCACCTGTTCAATGGGACCCTGAGAACCCTAGAATGGAAGAAGGTTCCATTTTTTCATCCATGAGTGAGTGTAGAAATACACTTGTGACATACTGCATCAAAGAAGAACATACACTCATAGTTTACCATAGCGACACTGTTCGTTACAGAGTGCATTGTCCGACTGATGATTGTCCATGGAGGATGCACGCATCTAAAATGTGAAATAGCACGAATATTCAGGTCAAAGTGAACCCTTTTAGGCACACATGCCTAGAATCAACCCTTAGAAAGGAAACAATCAGTAGAGCCAAGTCAAGATGGGTGGCTGATAAAGTAAAGCGGTGAGTGACAGAAAACCATCAAGTGGGTACAAGGAGTTGCAGAGGACCTGAAAGAAAAGTTCAAGATAGAGATACCATACATGAGTGTGTTCAATGGTAAACAACATGCTATGGAATCTATTTATGGTAATTGGCAGGAAAGTTTTAAAATGTTCTATTCATTCAAAGGTGAAGTCGAGAGGACCAACCCAGGTAGTATTATAGATATTGACCACCACTTCGTGGAGTATACATTGAGGGGAGTAACAATGACCAAGGAATGCTTCAGGAGGGTTTTTGTCTACTTTGAGGCTTGTCGCCGAGTTTTTTTGAAGGCTGTGGGCCTTATTTAGCTATTGATGCAACTTTCCCCGTAAGGAGGTTTAAAGGACAGTTAGTAGCAGCTTGTGAAATTGATGGACACAATTTTGTATTTCCAGTTGCGTACGGTGTGCTGGAGACAAAGTCTGAGGAGAAGTTTTTGCAGAATCTGCGCCAGGCTATTGCACATCCCAATGGGTTGGTAATTCATACAGATGCATGCAAGGATTTAGATGTGGTCATGGACAATGTGTTCCCTGGAGTAGAGGATAGGGAAGGCATTCGTCACCTTGCTGCAAATTTTGGGAAGAAATTCAAAGGAAAGGTGTATGCCGACAATTTGTGGCCAACATCTTTGACTTGTAGTGTGAAGAAGCACAACTACCACATGAGGCATCTATACAAGAATGATAAGGTGAAGGAATACTTGGAAACACACCACTCCAAGTTATGGGCCATAAGCCAGTTTAGTGAACTGAGCAAAGTTGACTATGTGCACAATAATCTTACAAAGTCTTTCAATGCAACGATACGGAAACTAAAGGGTCTTTATTTGGTCGATTTTCTTGACAAGATAAGGATAGAATACATTAAGAAGTTTCATGATCATGCAGGAATAGCCGCGGCAAAATTCATTGGCCACATTATCATCCCTTCCGTGCTGAATGAATTGAAGCACAAAACAAGAGGCTTGGAAATGGACATGACTCTTTGCTCGGCCACCACAGCAGAGGTGTCATTTTTGGATAAAGAGAAGAGGGAATGGACATATCCAGTGGATTTAGAAGCAAGAACTTGCAGTTGTAGGCAATGGCAGATAACTGGGTTGCCATGCATTCATGCCTTGTTTTTCATCACAACTCTCTCTGGTCAAGTAGGGAACATACAACAGTATGTGCATGAATACTACTATGTTGCAAGGTTCAAAGCTACATATGCACATGCCTTACCTGCTCTGGAGGGAAAACAACAATGGGACATAGTGAACCCTGGTTTCAAACTTTGTGCTCCAGTTTTGAAGAGAGCAGCAGGTAGACCGAGAAAGAGTCAAACAAGACCTTGCGGCGAAGGAGCTGGACTTGGAGCAAGGAAGCATAAGTGACAAGGTGTGGTGGGTCTGGTCATTTCGCAAAGTATTGTGATAACGCAGTAGATCCATCATTCGGAGAGTGTTTCAATGATGAAAATGATGGTCAGCAGCCCGTTGCAGATGATGATCAAAATGAGGATCCAGATGGTGATCAAAATGATGATCAAAATGAGGCTTCAGATGATGATCAAAATGGTGATCAAATTGAGGCTCCAAATGATGATCAAATTGAGGCTCCAAATGATGATCAAAATGATGATCAAATTGAGGCTCCAAATGATGATCAAAATGATGAGTGAAATAATGCTCCAACTGAGGCTCCAAATGATGGTGACCAACATTCTATGGTTGTGAGTTCTGCTTGGTATGTAAATCTTGCCAATACTATTTTACATTTATCACTTGACATGATCTCACAACCCTTTATATTTGGGTTGTACAACTCTGTGGTAGGTTCAAACAAAGTGGTGGTAGTGAGCTCTGAGGTACTTGAGGTACCTCCAACAAAGTGGAAAAGAGTAGAAGAGAAGAGAACAAGGAGCACAAGGAGGAAAGTGGTGGCAATAAGCACAATGATCACAAGGCGCAAAGTGGTGGCAAGAAACACAAGGAGCAAAGTGGTGGTAAGAACCAAGTATAATGTTTGAAACATTATGAATGTTGTTGTATTTGTGTTGAATAATGTTGGACCTATGTTATTTGGATGTTGCAATGCTTATTTGGACCAATATTGTTGTATTTCTGTTTCCAAGTATGTAGACTTTGTTTATATGACATAAGAAGACTATTTGGTCAAACCTAACTTTGTTTATATGACCAAGGTTTTCATTTTTTTGACTTTTTAAGCTCACTTGACTATTTGGTCAAACCTAACTTTGACCAACATTTAAACAAGTTTTTCAAAAGAAAATGAAAAACTAAGCCTCGATCCTTCTTAGTCACTCCAAAATGAAGCTTTGGTGTGGTTTTTGAAACTTAAAATTGTTCCAAACGTAAACCCCTTCTCTTCACCCCTTGACTTCGTACAACACAGTTCGAGATATCGCATATTATACATGAACCTTCTGTTTGAAACTATGTAGACCTTGTTTATCGACTTGAATCCTTAGTATATGACATAAGAAGACTATGTGCGCAGGTTTTTAATTTTTTTTATTTTTGTTTTGAATGTTTTATGCTCATTTGAGTATTTGGTCAAACCTAACGTTGACCAATATTTAAACAAGTTTTTCAAAATAAAATGAAAACCTAAGTCTGGATCCTTCTTAGTCACTCCAAAATGAAGCTTTGGTGTGGTTTTTGAAACTTTTCATGATCCAAACCTAAACCCCTTCTCTCCACCCTTGAGTTCGTACAACAGAGTTCGAGATATCGCATATTGTACATGAACCTTCTGGTTGAAACTATGTAGACCTTGTTTATCGACTTGAATCTTTAGTATATAACATAAGAAGACTATGTGCGCAGGTGTTTCATTTTTTTAATTTTTGTTTTGAATTTTTATGCTCATTTGAGTATTTGGTCAAACCTAACATTGACCAACATTTAAACAAGTTTTCCAAAAGAAAATGAAAAACTAAGCCTAGATCCTTCTTAGTCACTCCAAAATGAAGCTTTGGTGTAGTTTTTGAAACTTTTCAAGATCCAGACCTAAACCCTTTCTCTCCACCCTTGAGTTCGTACAATAGAGTTCGAGATATCGCATATTGTACATGAACCTTCTGCTTGAAACTATGTAGACCTTGTTTATCGACTTGAATCCTTTGTATATGACATAAGAAGAATATATGCGCAGGTTTTTCATTTATAATTTTTTTTAAAAATTTTTATGCTCATTTGAGTATTTGGTTAAACCTAACTTTGACCAACATTTAAACAGGTTTTTCAAAAGAAAATGAAAAACTAAGCCTGGATCATTCTTAGTCACTCCAAAATGAAGCTTTGGTGTGGTTTTTGCAACTTTTCATGATCCAAACCTAAACCCCTTCTCTTCACCCTTGACTTCGTACAACAGAGTTCGAGATATCACATATTGTACACGAACCTTCTGTTTGAAACTATGTAAACCTTGTCTATCGACTTTAATCCTTAGTATATGACATAAGAATACTATATGCGTAGGTTTTTGATTTTTTTGATTTTTTTTGAATTGTTTATGCTCATTTGATTATTTAGTCAAACCTAACTTTGACCAACATTTAAACAATTTTTTCAAAAGGAAATGAAAAACTAAACTTGGATCCTTCTTAGTCACTCAAAAATGAAGCTTTGGTGTGGTTTTTGAAACTTTTCATGATCCAAACCTAAACCCCTTCTCTTCACCCTTGACTTCGTACAACAGAGTTCGAGATATCGCATATTGTACACGAACCTTCTGTTTGAAACTATGTAAATTTTGTTTATCGACTTTAATCCTTAGTATATGACATAAGAATACTATATGCATAGGTTTTTGATTTTTTTGATTTTTTTTGAATTGTTTATGCTCATTTGATTATTTAGTCAAACCTAACTTTGACCAACATTTAAACAATTTTTTCAAAAGGAAATGAAAAACTAAACTTGGATCCTTCTTAGTCACTCCAAAATGAAGCTTTGGTGTGGTTTTTGAAACTTTTCATGATCCAAACCTAAACCCCTTCTCTTCACCCTTGACTTCATACAACAGAGTTTGAGATATCGCATATTGTACATGAACCTTCTGTTTGAAACTATGTAGACCTTGTTTATTGACTTGAATCCTTAGTATATGACATAAGAAGACTATGTGCGCAAGTTGTTCATTTTTTTTGATTTTTTTGAATTTTTTATGCTCATTTGAGTATTTGGTCAAACCTAACTTTGACCAACATTTAAACACGTTTTTCAAAATAAAATGAAAAACTAAGCCTGGATCGTTCTTAGTCACTCCAAAATGAAGCTTTGGTATGGTTTTTGAAACTTAAAACTATTTCAAACTCATTTGAGTATTTGGTCAAACCCTAGTCAAACTCGCTTCCAAACCCTGAACGATCTAACCCTAGCGCTGAACAATGACCGTCGATGTAACCCTAAGGCTGAACTGCAGCTGTCTGATTTTCCTTCTAGAAGGAATCTATGGGCAGGCTTGGGCGATCCGCGAGAATCTCAATCTACTATTTGGTTGGCTGGACGCTTTTTTTCTCAACATAGATGGGCATTCTGAGCGGGCATGCTAGATGGACCGCTGGGCCATCTCGCGGTCTGTGCTCGTGTCCATTGTGCAATGCGCGGGCATGCTAGGTCTCAGCCTTTCCAGGCATGCGCGGGAAGCGACGACGTGGCCATGCATGCGCGGGAATCGAGGACATCGCCATGCATGCGCACCTCACTGCAGCGATTCGTCGCACCAGAGCCATTAAGTCGATTCAGATGCGCCGTCCGCATGCATGCGCGCCTCACCGCAGTGACTCAGCCACCTCCTCGATTCAGATTCACATGTTGTCGCCTGCTGGATTCAGTTCCACGCACCGCCGCCTGCTCGATTCAGTTCCACGCACCACCACCTCCTCGATTCAGACGTGTGGATACACACGCATTTATACGCCCATCGTTTCATTGCCTAACCCTAACACACCATTTCTAGCCTATTTATACAACCCTTTTCCTCTCCCACACACCACCCAAGCCAGAGTAGGAATCTCCACTCCAAACACCAAGCGAGCCCTCCATCCTCTCGCCCCAAGCACCACCGAAGATGTAGTACTACGGACCAACCTTTCGCCGGCCGCCTACTATGCTGGAGCTACGCTACTCGGCAGGTGTCCTCATGGAGAGCATGCTCTGTGTGTGGATTCAGTCGCGGTGTGGGGGGGGGGGCGTCGAGCTCGCCCGCGGCTTCCTCACCGTCGGCTTTGCCCACCTCCCACGGGGCTCACCAGTGATGTATCGCCTCAACAACGTTTATGACGGCGTCACCCTCAAGTTGCTCACGGTCACCTTCACCAACCCGTTCTACGTGTACGTGCTGCTCGGCCAAGTTTTTTGGTGTGGCTGCGAGTCAATCTTCTTCACGATGTACAACAAATTCACCAATATTGGCTGCATTTTCCCGGCCCCAAACCAGATGCACTGCCTCCCCTACGAGGAGGAGGAGTGAAGTTCAAGACGGCGGTGGTGAAGGTGGCCAAGGTGGAAGAGAAAGTGCAAGATGAAGATGTTCGTGAAGCTAGCCTAGAGAAGTTGTTCGTCAAGCTTGTCATGCATTTAGTTTACCCTCGAGTTTTTAGTTTCATCGTGTTTATTGTGTTTTTCTATGTCGTGTGTCGTATTGTGTCTGTGGACTTATCTATATATGTAATGGTGGTCGCATTTGCATCTTATTTATCTTGTGTAACCATTTGTGTGTTCAGAAGTGTTCGTGTTCGTTCCCAAATATCTCATTATTATGTGTTGAAATTTTTCACATGGCTACCAAACTAGTCTATAAATTGGGTAACAACTAACAGGTAGTGGACGTGTTAGCATGTTTATTATCAAGTTAGTATACAAATATGAAGGAGATATCCCCTAGAGGCAAATAATAAATAGGTTTTTATTGTCATATCTCAATTAGTTTATAATAGTTTCACATTGTGCTATAACTGTGCCAAGTAGAAACATTGGTACAGGTGTGGTTTGAAACAACCAAGTCCCTAGTAGCCTCTATTCATACTAGTTCATTGGTCATGAGTATGATCTGGGTTTCAAGATCATGGGCATTTATGCCAATTGACAACGGGGTTATATCATTGGAGAATGATGTGATGGACATTCCTCGAAGGATTGCAACACGATCAAGTCATATAATTTCATTGTTGCAACAACTATACCTAGACTCCTTTTCCTTAGACCGTGAGCTCATATTACTCACTGTTTCCCGACGCTGCTTAGACTGCATCAACTGTCATCTGGTAATACGGTGGCCATAAAGGTGTACATTGGGTATTCCAAAGGAACAGTAGATGATATGTGACTGCAAGACCGGGATTTGTTTACCCACATGACGAGTAAAGATACATACGGCCGGCTTGGTGAGATTACATCCATAAATGTTGCAACATGTGATTTGGTCACGGGGATGTAATATCACGGTAACAAGAAAACATAACTTGTTGTTAACCAGATTGAACATGGTATGTGATACCAATGATCGGATCTCGGACAAGTCGTATCAAGAAACAAAAGGAATTGGATGCTACATTTACCGGTTCAAACGACATTGTCATCAGGAATGCATAGGGGTCACATGGATATCCCTGGTTCCTCTGTTGATCATTGATTTAGATCATGTCTAGAGCATTCCTGAGCCGTGAGAGGATACACTTAAGGGTACGATGAGAGTGATCATTCGTAAGATAGAATCACAGTAGAGAAAGAGAAAGCCGGAATCGTTCCGTGGAGAAATCCGAAGCTGCTTGGAGAAAGAATAAAGGATCGAAAGGGGAACCGAAAGGTGTTTCGGGTTGAATCAGGTTTTGTAATATGTATTTACATATTAATTAGTGTAATTAATATTAAATATAATATTAAAATCTAATTTGAAGGATTATTCTACTAATGGGCCAAACTTCCTAGTGAATAAGGGCCCATGTGGGAAAACCGAAAGAGGGAGGGCCAAGGCCCAACTGCCACAAAGGGGGCCCACCCGGCCAGCCTAGGGCTGTGCGTGGGGTGGGGCCCACCCCTGGCCGACTAGCCCATGAAGCCCTAAGGGCCCATGCGCCTACCCCTCCTCTCTTCCCCTTGTTTAGTCCCACATGGCTTAGCCTTTGAGAAAGGCACACCCCCTTAGCCTATATAAAGGGGTGCCCATGGGTGGGATGAGACACACCAATGTTTGGAGAAGTCCTTTGGTTGACTTCCTCCTTCCCTCTCTCTCTCTAGCCCTTGTGACCATGGCCCCAAGTTTGGGCTGTGCGAACAAGGCACACCTGCAGCACGCCGTTGCGCTGCAAGGATTCCTAGTCAGATATCAACTTCCGCATTCCCGGCGGGATCGGGGAGCTGGAGGTCTCATCGTGCATCGGATGTGTACGAAGACACGAGGCGCAACACTTGGGGCGCTTAAATGTCGTGAGCCGGAGCTGTTGCACGATGAAGAAGGAGCAATGGGTGACCTGCGAGGAGCTTCGCGACCTTGAGGTCGGCTACGAGTACGACTACATCAACCACGTTCCCCTCAGAATGTTAACCGCGTACGGTCTACAAGGGTATGTATTCTCTACGCATCGACCATTACCACATTACTATATAGATAGATCCTAGGCAGTTTTGGGGTTCCAATGTAGGATTTTTTTTGTTTTCTGCTGCAGATCCCCTTCAAAATAAACACTACCTTTATTATCAAGCTAGTCTACAAATAAAGACGACCTTTATTACCAAGCTAGTCTCATCATCAAGTTATTCAAATGAATGGTGTGTTAAAGTGCCCAAAGATAAATAAGTGGTGTGTTGAAAAATGTTTGTGCCCAAATGATCTTTATGTGTGTTGAAAAGTGGAAAAAAATCATTTATTTGTGTATAAAAATACAACATGCTCATGAAAATAACAAACATGACATGTGTTTTAAACCCTAAACCCAATCACGATCTATAGGTAGCATTATTCTCTTTGCTTCTTAGTATCTTTCTATCTGTCCCACTAGTTACCAGCACAACCCTTCACACTACCAAACCACGCGGTCGTGTGTTCGAATCCTAGACACACCCCACCTTTTTTGTTTATTTTCCAACCCTTCTCATTTGCCCACTCCGAATGGGCCTAATTCGATGGAGTTGGCCAATTAGTCAAACCGACACTGGCCTCTCGGCTCTAGGATACTTTTTTATAGGAAGTTTTTTCCATTTCTTTTCCCTTACAAATGATAACAAACCATTTCTCATTTCAAGCATTTTTCATACAATTTCAAGCTTAGAAATTCCTACCAAATTAATGCCTTTTCATACAATTTCAACATTACACCCAGTGCAATTACCATACCACCTACAAATGCCCAAATGTAATTGAAAATTTGTGATTTCTCTTCGGGCTTCCTAATCTTCTGGTTCAACAAGCTCATTCATCAGCTTCTGCGCCAGAACATCGACCCAAAGGAAGAAGCATTTCATCTGCAAGCACGCTAAACCGATCAGCCCCCTTATTTCTCAAGGATCCTGATCACAAAATTGCGAAAATGTGCTTCAGTCTCTTACCCCATTCGTGATGCACATGTAGAACAGACGATTGGTGTTATTGGATGTGCGCGAAAGCCTCCGATCAACGCCCGCCCGGCACCACGGACAGAGGAAGATCGGCATCTCCACGCGCACCGAATTCTCGATCCGCGAGGTGGCACGAGAGCTTGAGGAAGACATTTAGATCGATTCCTGCTCACCGCTGCGAGCTCCTACCCCATCCCCCACCTCCAATTCCCGCTCAACGCTGCGATCTCCGCCGACGCGTTCCGCCGGTTTTAACACGGGTGGCCAATGGTTCTCTACACGGTCCCACAGGTGGCAACAGTCGTATTTTTGAAATGCGTCTCCGCCCGGCCCCATGCATGGTCCCATAGGTGGCAACAGCTGAGTCAAGAACATTGACCTGGAAGAAATGGTAGCATCGACGGAACGAGTTTGGGCGCCCGAAGCAGTGGTAAAACATAGGATGATTTGGCTCTAGTGGCAAAATTGAGTACATAGATACCTCAAGTGGCAAACGAATAAATAACCCATTTTTTCATGGTGCCTTGCGCCACGCATGTGCTATTGGCCTTATGAGTACCAATGACAAAGTTTTTTTCTTTTTTTCTTTTGAGAAATTCAACCTATCTATTAGTAATAATCATCAGCAGCAGTACACACAGAACTAAGAGCATCTATAATAAACATCATAAACTCGACCGAACTGAGAAATAACAGTCGTTTTTATTTTTTGCGCAAAAAATGATCCAAATAGACCCCGTAAAGCCGATCCGACATGAAAAACGTTTTTGGTGCACCGAGAATTTGAACCCCGCACCCCTATATGTCCAGTTTTCGTGGCTGACACAAGGAGGGCCTATAAACGCGTTGGCAGTTTGGCGGGAAGGAAATTTCAAGATGCACCGGTGCCCTTTCACCGCGAGACTCGCCAGACCATCGCCGGAATCTTTCAAATACGTCGCCTTTAGTCCTCCTGCATCGTCTCCATCCTCATGGACAGTAGGTATAATACCTCTGACCCTATGCTCTAAGCTCAAGCTTGGAGGGAGCCAAAAGTAGATAAGGGATTCTACTGCGAGGGCCCAAGGACACCCACGTGTAGGCCCATAGAAGCAGAGTAGGGTACCGTACCGGCCAACCACCCTACCCACTTTCAAGAATATCAGGACAAGAGCGAGTGGCGTAGTCGACAGGTAAAACAATCAAAAAACATACACAAATGAGTATATATGTCAGCTACATACAATATCCATCAAAGCCACACCATCTAGAAACAATAGAGATAGAAATATTCAACGCCATACGACAAGATCAAAATATCCTAGATAGAGATAATAGTTTAAGATACATACTCATACATCACACATCAGAGTATCAAGCGGAAGCGGCAAACAAGATCTATGTATGGACAAGAAGAAAATTCGCATAAGATGCCTTTAAAATAAGCACATCCTGCCTACAGATCTCACGGATCTCCATCCCCGGAATATCTACACCTGACAGTCGTTGCTGCCATCATTAGTTTCTTCGATCCAGTAACCTTCTTAAGAGTATACATGTCCATCTGAACCAAACAGTTATCATGTGAGACACTAGGGGTACTCAGTAAGTCTTAAAGCATCTAAAGGGAAAAACCTGGGGTGACGCAATTGCAGCGAAAGATAATAGCTAAACAGTTCTATAGAGACACGTTACACATCTGCCCATCTATACATGGACGGGCGCTAGTTAATTAGTATCAATAGTTATATAAGCAACATAAATAAACATCGCTCGCCCTCCTTCTCGCTTACTGACGAGAAGGTGGAAGAACATCCCATCTGTTGGCAATTTTATTAACTATTCTATGGGTGTTGCACTATTTACTAGTCATGTCTTAGTCAAAATAAAGGCGGTATTTTAGTTATGTTTGTCTATGATCGAGAAACTATGCTCCAAGTCATCCATAACTGCGGACATGGCTTTCAGAAAGATTTACCCTGTAGGGGGTGCACAAATAGCAACACACACACGATCAATCTCAGGAAGAACCAAATAAAAAGCAACGAGGCCTTATGACAATGTATTCATAAATAATTTCAGGGGGCCACCCCACTAAGCTACCCGCAACAAAGTTGGCTGGCTTCGAGTCGGACCCAGGGTTTGCGTCAATGGCTATAAACGACTGGGAACCTGAAAGTGTGACTGGGCTTGCCGATACCGCGAAAACACTATGTATTCCAGAATAGTACAGGGGCTCCACGCGCAATCGTAAATAAAGCAGTAAAGCATGGCATACGTACAGGATAGTAATAAATCCCCAAACTACTTTGTGGCCCCAAGAAATAAAGTGCGAATCAAGCTTAGGCGAAGGGGGATCCATAGATTCTCCCGTATGTGGATATTGTGAATAGTGAAGGAACAAGAATCAAGTACCCGGGGTCCTACGGGACACAAGTGAGCGTGGAAGAACCAAATAACAACTATTGCCCACCGATGCCTTTTGCTTTAGTTATCCCATTGCTACATAGTTTAAGTTGTTTAGATACCTCATTATCCAAAGACTCGCACAAACCCTACACATGTAATTTTATGACTCGCATGGCTCAAACAACTCTTGCAGTAATGGCCCATGGTATTGAGGTACAAGCTTCGATGGGGTTTAAAAGTAAAGGCTATGTAATACTTGGGATTTAATTTAATGAAACCGTGACTCAATGATGCAAGAATAAGATAGAAGCATAGGTACTATATGTATGTAAGTATGAGGAATGCTTGCCTGGCGGATCAACGATGGTGTAACCGGGATCCAGATAGTACTCTTGGCTCTCCTGATAATTCCCTTGCTCGGTGTCTATCCGGATAAAAAACCAAACACAGAGAGGCCATAGTAAATAAAGTGCACAATCATATGAATAAATTTAACAAGCAAACAAGGTATGCTAGGTTGGAATAATGCACTATTACATGGTATAACATAGCATGGCATGGGTGAGGGGTGGAAACAATAATAAAGCACTTCAATTAATTATTTAGGCATATTTTGCTCCCATAAACATTTCTAAATATTTAATATTTATATGATGCATGCTTCAATTTATATCATGGAATGCATAGTTTGAACGGGCTCATCGAGCTAATTGATTTAGACATATCATTTGTTGAAATCGGAGTTACGGAATTAAAGTTATTCCATTATTAAGAAAATGGTATTTGTTAGCATTTAATAATTCGAAAATTTTAATTGTCCAAATGATATTTTAAATAGCATAAACATATTCCTCGTGTTTTTCTGATTCAAAAACATATATTATACTTAATACTCGGAATTATCAATTTTAAACAATATTTAAATTATTTATATTAAAAGTGGTCAAATGTTATTAGTTTGAAAAGTTTGAATTAGTTTTGAACAGATTTGAATTTACAATTGAATTAATATTTAAAAACTAAACATATTCCTTATTAAGTTTGAATTCAAATTCAAAACCATTTAAAAGTTATGAATTATTTGATATGTACTCTTATTCTGGAATTTTGTTTGAATTCGAAATCAGACAAAACTTCTATTAGTCATGGCTGAATTACCCACAAGCAATGACAAGTGAGCCCGAGGGTGCCTGGACCCACTGCGCACGCGGCTCAGCTGTTCGCTGACACGTGGACAGCAAAGTGGACTGCGGGTTGAGTTCTTGAAAGTGCGAGGTGCCTTTTTATAAAGTTGGCTAGAAGGTAGGTTGAGGAAATGGAAAAGGGAGGGCTTAACTGCGAAAACGCCTCGCGACTGCCTGTTACTGAACTTTCCAATAGTTACAACAGCGAGATCTGTCGGATTTCTTCCGAGGATTGCGAGTGCTATGGTTCACCGTTTTGTATGTGGTTTGGTTCGATCGAAAGAGGATTCTACCGGCTTCAACTAGATGCAACGCTATGGGGCTGAGGTACTCTACACACTCAGCTAGCACAACCTGAACATGGAGCAGAAATGGGGTCGCAACTGAAGGGAATACTATTGAAACTGACAATGCGAGGACAGGTGATTAGATTGATCTTCCGAGGTAGCTCACGGGCGATACATGTATTGTATTGGAATGCCGCGAGATGTCCTGGGAAGCTGGGGTGCCCTTTACACGACGGTTTGCTAGGAGACGATGGAGAAGGTCTAGGTTCGCCGAAAATTAGACGGGAATAGAGGGTCATGGTGGAACTGGTGCTGCTACTGTCTGCGTGCGTGTGGCGGCGCGCAACTAGGGAAAAACCGGTGATGGGGCAAGCACAGGGCAGCGGAGAGGATGCACCAAGGAGGGGGGAAGGATGAGGGAGCTCACCTTCGCCGATTCCCATAGGAATCGGGGCTGGGGCGGTAGGAGATGACAGCGGCAACGGTGTACTGTACCGGCAGGCTTGGCTCAGACAGGAAGAAGAAGAAGAGGGGGAAGCCATGACTTCTCTAGCTCCTCCTATGAGATTCCACGGAGCAGCAAAGGATGGGGATGCGATGATCATGCTCAGCTCAGCTTGCTTCTGTCCCTATTGACGAGGATACGGGAGTGTTCAGAGATGGGGCTAGTTCAGCAGAAGATAAAGAACAGGGTTGCGACTCTGTGGAGGATTGGGGCTAGGGTTCTTAGAGGGGGAATCAGCCTCGTGGTGGATAAGGAGGATCGGCGGAGGTGTGGTGTGACAAGCATGACGGTGACGCGATGGGTACCTTCCTGCTTCCGTCAATGCATAGAGAGGAGGGGAGAGCTGATGGAGGAAGAGGAACAAGATGGTGCATGTGACTCCGTTGAAGCGGTACGGGCCGCGGGAGAGGAGGTTGGTTTGGGCCATCCCAGGGGAGGGGAGGTGGATCCCGGGTGGGCTTCTGCTGCTAATGGGCTGTTGCGGTCAAAAGGAGGTCCGGGTAGGGCTGCAGTCCAGGTTTGATTCTTTTATCTTTTCTTTATTTTATTATGCTTGTTTCTCTTTGTTTGGTTTGATTCAAAAATTCCAAGCAAGATTTTATATTGTAGCCCCTTGAAACAGATTGAGCAAAGAGAGGAAGGCTCGTGACAATAGATAGATAGGTTAGCTAGAGTAGATAGGTTTTTGTTATAGGAATTTGATTTGAATGGATTTGAATAAACCCAAAAGATATGAGAGAAAAATCAGAAAATAACAACTCAATTAAAACCAAAGAGGGAGCATGAAGGAAGGTAGGTAGATCGTTCATGAACTTTTATTTGAATTGATTCCTCTTGAGAGCTTTCAAATAAAATAGCCCCATAAACCAAAAGATAAAATAAGAACGGAAGGATGGTGGTAATCATGTATGGGCCATGCATGTGGATTAAATGCCACCTCTATATTTGTGAGAACAATTATAGTTTCATATGTGCACCTGTCCATGCATGCATTCAAAGATGACCAACCCATGCCAAGGATGGAGCTTGCTATTATATGGGAATATTTATCATATGCACATATATGAATAGAAATGGCCACTAGTGTGTATTTTCCCACTAGATCAATCTATAGCCAAAGTAGCATCATGCATGAGCATATAATGAATAGAACCATATGGAAGCTTGGAAGGAGAATTCTATCCACATGGCATGCAAAGGTGTCCATGGGGCTCCACACACTTAATACTATGAAAACAATAAAGTACATATATGGGAGCATGTAGACTTAGAAGTGGATCCATCTTATTATATATGAGCTAGAGATAATACCCAAAAGAAATGCAAATGCTCATATATAGTTTGGATGGTGGAATTATAAGGTGGTGGCAAAGAAAGGTGGTGGAGTTTGAAAAGATATGCCCCCAACTCAACTTGGGCATGAAGCAATATATCAAGAACCAACTACAATTCATCAAAAGGCAAAAACAAGTGATCCAATATAATGAATATGGGATAAGAACCAAAAAGAGGGGTTTTATATGATGCTCAAATGCAATGTGGCATGGTGACATGATCATGATATAATGATGATGCAACTAATTATATGTAGGAAGTAGAAATATATATAATAAGCAAGTAGCGTTACAATTGTTAGAAAATTGGGATGCTATAGCTGGGATGGATTACCGCCTCGCTGGAATCATCCTTTGCTCACCGGGATCGGCATATGATCGCCGGAATAGGTCGCAGCGCGTGGAGGAGGCGATGCACGGTGGGATCGCTCAGGGCAGCATGCGAGGTCTGAGGCGCTAGGTGGTACGGAGAGCCAACGGTGTTGTGGGCGGCGACGGGGCGGTGCTGGGCACGGCGCGCGAAGTTGGCGGGGTTGCACGGGGAAGCCCCTGGTGGTGGTGCCGGCAATTTGCCTCTGGGTGAGAGGAAGAGGAAGGAACAAACGTGGGCCAGTGGTAGGGCCTACATGATATAGTTTTGTTTTACGTTGTATATTATTTTTGCACTAGTTTCGCACCATAAAAATGGATTTTAGTGCCATGTATATGTGTTTTTAAGGGTTGGAGTTTACAATGTCTCCTAGATACACTCTAATAGTAATAAATATTTACAAATAGGTCTTCGGACCACCTAGCAACAACTACAGACACTAGCATGAGCCGAAGACATGTCGCCATCCTCACCCCTCTGGCCCTCCATCACCGGAGCAGGGCAAAGCTTGTCATAGTAGAGCTTGTGGTAGTGGACTGGCGAGAAGTCGTCGTTCTAAGACCCTGGCAGACTAGCGCAGAGTAACAACCATCGCCAAATATGACAATCAGAGATAGGAAGATATTGGCCTGACACTACACCAACAAACATGAAAACTAACTAGATCCCAGGAGGTCCAGAGGACAAACGACTTCACGCGCCCTCCTCCAGCACTAGAGACCCCATCGGAGCAAGGATAGAACAGGAAGAATCTTATTATGACTTCTGGACATATTCGTCTTCTCACTATCCTAAAGAAGACACTAAAAAATAATCTAAGCAAAGCATGAGAGACCTCTCGCAGACCAGGGGCAATGGTCTGCCACGCCTACAAGGCCCAAAGGCCGCCGAAGGCGTAACCAAGCGGTGGCATCGCCAGCAAGGGGGAAGGAACCCTAGATGGGTTTTATCCTTTAACATCTCTCTCATAACTCATAGTCCAAGATAGAAAGTTGATAGTAGATCTGTAGAGAGAGCAAACACGTAGCCCCACTGCTACCCCAGATGTGGTGCTTTCTAGCTGCATGGTTGAGACAGTCGTGAGACTAGAAACGGCTGTCGATCCCCCATTGATGGGTGATCACTCTGTTACTCAGGAGCCTATAGCACTAGAGGGAACTGTCCCAGCCTAGGCCCACTGTGCTACTAAGGAGCCCACAACACCAAAGGTAACTGTAGCATCCCAATTGTCTAACAATTGTAATGCTAATTGCCTAGTCTATATATTGCTACTTACTACATGTATTATTGCATCATCATAACCGCATGCTCATGTCATCATGCCACATTGCATTTGAGCATCATCATGTCATCATGCATCTTTTGCCAAAACTATTTTCTAAAAGCCTATCTTTGTTTTTTAAATATTCCCTTCTTATTTTCAAATTATAAAACCCCGGCCATTTTCCGAATCTTTTATTTTCCTAAAAACTATTTTGCAAAAGCCTATTTTCGTTTTCTAGATATCACCCTCTTTTAATTTCAAATCAAAGCCCCGGTCTCTTCCGGATATTTTGTCTTGTCTAAAAACCATTTGAAAAGACACTACTAGGAAACAACCTATAGATAGACAAGATATTCAGTGGCGCATATGAGAAATCATGCGCCACAGACAAAGATCAGTGGCGCACCAGAAAACATGCGCCACAGAAGATTGGAAGTTCTGTGGCGCATTCCCCACAGTATGCACCATAGAAGATTGTTGGGACCCGCCAGCCGAGGTGGGTTGATCCAAGTTCTGTGGCGCATTCTGAGATATGCGCCACAGAAGTTGCCTCTTCTGTGGCGCATATTTTCTTATGTGCCACAGAACATGGAGGGGGGCCCCACCACGGAATCTAATTCACCCAAGTTCTATGGCGTATGTTGGGATATGCACCACATATGTGTTTCACTTCTGTGGCGCATATCCCAACATGCGCCACAGAACTTGGAGGTGGGCCCCACAGAGGGAATCTAATTCACCCACTTCTGTGGCGCATATGGACTTATGCGCCACAAAAGATTAAGCATCTATGGCACATTTCCTCCATATGCGCCACAAATGAGGGCGTCCAGATCCATGTTGACAAAAGCTAGCTCTTATCTATCCACCACCACCCATTTCACATCTCTACCTCCTCCCAACTCGTCTTCCTCCTCCCTCACACCCCATCTTGCCCATAATTTCTCCATTTTCTTGTAACTAAACCTACTTTAATACATAGATTGGTAAGTGGAAGGTTCGCTCCAACTTCTAGATCTAAAAGTTCCTTACTTTTCTCTCTCACATCTCTATTTGTTTACTAATTTCCTCTCCACCAACTTGTAGATCTATTTGTCCACACTCTCTCATCGCGCGGTCTTGTCTCGCTATTATTGTGTCTACTAGGTGAGTACTTGTCCATGAACATGTAGGTGAATCTTGTCGCGCGGGCGGTGTGTGTGTGTGCGATCCATGGCGAGACGATGCTTGTGTGGTGCATGAATGTTTGCAATGGGAGGAAGTTTTTTGTTGCTTGCTTGTTGTTGTCTCGGCCGGTGTGGTTGCATGGATGTTTGTCGAAATGTTGATTCATTTCCATTTCGGCAAATTTTTGCACTACCCATATGTCCTAATTTTAGGAAAGGTCATGCCGAATTTTTTCCGGCTAGCATTCATGCATGTGTGTGTTCATATGGTGTAGTTCTCATCTATACTCTCTCTTTTGACCGCTCAGGCAACCATGGTCCTCACAATGAGCGAAGGTCAAATTGCTAGGTACAAGAAAGGCGGGAAGGAGGACATGATTCTGAACAACAAGACCATGATAAGATGTCCATGTCGAACATGCAAACTGCAGCGCTGGATCGACCTTGAATCTGGACAATTGGAGGGTCACCTGCGCGGTTTCATGTGCGACCTCAATGAGGCGCCGACAGGAGATGATGGTGGTCATGAAGACGTGGGCGGACAAGAAGACAAAGAGTCTACCGGGCATGATCATCATGATGAAGGAGATGCCAGCGGGCATGATCATCATGACGAAGGAGATGCCGGTGGGCATGATCAGCATGGAGAAGGAGATGGCGACGGGCATGATCATGATCATGAAGAAGGAGAAGACGCGAACACACAGATGCTGCTAACTTCGGTCTTGCAGGACCCTCATGTTCAAGAACTGCTCCTCAAGGAGACGAGCAACAACAAAGCTGTAGCCAGAGAGAAAGCCAAGCTGGCCCAAATGGAGGTAGACGGGATGACTCCATTTTATCCTAGGTGTCGCCCCGAGGATACACGTTTGAGTGTAACGCTCAAGGCTCTGGAGATGAAGGCCGAACACAAATGGACCGATGTGAGCTTCAACGCGAACATGGAATACTGGCACGACCAACTTCCTAAGGGGAACACATTGCCAACAAGTATCGAGGAGGCCAAGAAAATCGTGTGCCCTCTTGACCTACCACACATTAAATACCACGCATGCATCAATGATTGCGCACTTTATCGGAACGAGTACGCGGATAGAACCACATGTCCCGTGTGGCCAAGGACGGTACAAGAGAGGGAACAAGAAAGTTCGTCGAAAAGTGGTATGGTACTTTCCTTTCACCCCCCGTCTGCAACGATATTTAGTAGATCCTAAGGAAGCAAAGCTCATGCAATGGCACGCGGAAAGAGAGAAACCCGAAGATGATCTAGAGAAGGGCAAGATCCTGACACGCCCTTCAGACGCTAGCCAGTGGAATGCATTAGACATCGAGTTCGAAGAGTCAGGGGGCGATGCAAGGAACGTCAGGCTGGGTATGAGCACCGATGGACTCAATCCTTTTGGAAACTAGAGTAGCACGCATAGCACCTGGCCCATGTTTGTATGGCCGTACAACCTCCCCCCGTGGCTATGCACGAAGCAAAGGTATGTACACATGAGCATTCTTATTCAGGGGCCGAAACAACTAGGTATCGATATGCATCTGTATCTCGGGCTATTGAGAGAGGAGTTAGCCAGCTTGTGGGAGACGCCGGCCGTACGTGGGACGCCTACACTAAAGAATATTTTCATCTGAGAGCCGCGTTGCTCACGACCATGCAGGACTATCCTGGTTATGCATATGTATCGGCCCAGGTGAACCACGGACACAATGCATGTGTCAAGTGCATGGAGGAGACACCGCATCTCCAGCTACCAAGGTATCTCGGGTCTTTGAAAACCGTGTTCCAAGGTACTTGAAAGTGGCTCCGCATGGATCACCCGTGGAGAAAACGTGGTGACCTGTTCAATGGTAAGGACGAGATCGAAAGAGCCCCGCGTCTGAGGAGCAGCGAAGAAATCGAGGAGGTTTTGAATAATTGGGTAGATTGCCCTGCGCCTGGAAAAAAATGACCGAGGAGAAAGCCGCTGCTGGGTGTATGGAAAGCAAGGCCTGTTTTCTGGGACCTGCCGTATTGGAAGGTCCTTCACACTCCCCATAGCCTCGATGTAATGCACATCACGAAGAACATTACCGAGAGTCTGCTTGGCACTCTACTGAACATGCCGGAGAGGACCAAGGATGGGCCGAAAGCAAGAAAGGACCTTAAATTGCTTGGCATCAAGAAAGATCTTCAGTACCCTGAGAGTGATGATGATGATGATGATGATGATGATGATGATGATGATGATGATGATCAGACGGAAGGGACTCAAGGTCGCCGCAAAAGAGTTAAGAAGAATTAGGTGGTGCTTCGCACTGCCTGCTTCACTCTGAGTCTGGAGGAGCTTGAGCAGTTTTTCAGGTGCCTCTTAGGAGTGAAAGTTCCTCACAGTTACTCGGGGAAGATAAGTAGATATCTGGACGTGGCGAAGAAGAGGTTCAGCGGTATGAAGTCTCACGACTGTCACGTGCTGATGACGCAGATACTCCCCGTTGCGATCCGTGGGATAATTGACGAGCATGTCCATGAGACGTTGTTTGGCCTCTGTAACTTTTTCGATGTCATATCTAGGAAGTCGATCGGTGTGAAGCAACTCGACAGGCTACAGGCAGAGATCGTGATGATACTATGCGAGCTTGAGATTTACTTCCCACCCACATTCTCATCATGGTGCATCTGCTTGTACATGTCGTGGATGACATCATCCAGCTCGGGCCGACATTCCTGCACAACATGATGTCGTTTGAAAGGCTAAACGGTGTCATCAAAGGATTCGTTCGCAACAGGTCTCGTCCAGATGGAAGCATAGCCAAGGGCTTTCTGATCTATGAGTGCATCTCCTTCTGCTAGAATTATATAACCACCGATAACGAGGATGTTGGAATACCCACAAAGAAGCACCTCGGCAGGTTCGGTGGATATGGTCACCGCGAGGGCTGCCGCTTACTGCATGTTGGCATTGATGGTCGACGCACTGATTTTGCAAGGGCACACCGAGTCGCACTACAACACATTGAAGTGGTCGGCCCTTGGGTCGAAGAGCACAGAAGCTTAATCGAGCAGGAGTACGTCGACCAGGGCCGGCCGAGGAAGAAGGGAGACGTAACCAGAGAGCACAACTCCATCTTCACGGGTTGGTTCAAGAAAAGGCAACTAGACAATCCCCCACAGACGCCTTCTACGGAAGATCAAAAACTCATATTCTCCTTGTCGCAGGGCCCAGGGCACAACCTAAGGACCTATCAGTCATACGACATAAACGGTTACAGATTCTACACCGAGGAAAAGGACAAGAATAGTGAATATCAAAACTCAGGAGTAACTATGTTATCCTTTGCTGATGATGAGACTACTGTGATGGAAACATTCTACGGAAGGATCGAGGAGATATGGGAGATTGACTACTGTGGAGAGATCATACTGATGTTTCGTGTTAGATGGGCCAAGAACATGGAAAAAGAAGGCCGCTATTTCACCACAATGGTTATACCAGATGCCAAATCAATGAAGAACGCCTCCGCAAAAAATGAGCCTTGGGTACTCGCTAGCCAAGTTGATCAATGCTTTTTTATTACCTACCCGTCAAAGCCCAACCGTGTTGTAGTTAGGAGGGGCAAGAGGAGCATCATTAGAATGGAAGGACCGCCAAGGAGCAAAACTTCGACAAAAACGGTGACCCGAAGATCGAAGAGGAATTCGACAAGTACTTAGACATGCCTACTACTACTAAAGTAAGAAGGAAGACCACACTGCCTACTAAAGGTTGTCCATTCACAAGAAGAAATCTCAAAGTGCACGGGCTAAAGTATTCAACCACGGCGAAAAAGGGCAAGAAGATTGTGAAGAGACACTAGCAATTATGTGACTTTTTGGTGTATTAATTCATGTGGGTAGAATGTGATATTAGTGTGACTTTTTTGTGTATTAATTCACATGTGTGCTTGCAAATATATATTAGTTAGAGACTAAAACATACACGTGATATTCGTGTGGGTATACAAATTCACATTTGTGTGTGACAAGCACATATATATATATATGATTTAGGAGGTTTTTTTGATAAGTATGCATGTGTATATGTTCTTGCTTTTTTGAATAAATATGCATATGTGTATAGCTTCTTGCTTTTTTTGAATAAATAAAATATTTTTTTAAAAAGGAAAAAAGTCTGAGACAGCCAGGATTCGAACCTGGCTGCCCCAGGTTGAAAGCTGGCGAGCGCAAGACCACTAGGACATGTAGCTGATCTTGTCAAACTACGATGCCGCTTTGTTTTGGACTATGCCCAAAAGTTTTGTGGCGCATATCATAGTAATGCGCCACAGAAGTTGTAAATTCAGTGGCGCATTTTAGAGGAATGCGCCACAGAACTTTCACACTTAGCCAAATAAACGGTTCGGCCTTCCCTGCTACCCCTTCTCCATTTCTTTCCCTCATCTCGCCCGCGCGCAAACCCTAGCTAATTGCCCTCACCGCCGAAGCCGCCGTGGAGGAGAGCCCGTGGAGGAGGAGAGCCATCTTTGAGGAGAGCCCCATCACCGCCGCGCCAGAGCCTGTGGAGGAGGAGGCCCGCCCCGCCCTGCCTGCGGCCTAGGAGGAGGAGGCCCGCCACCGCCGCTCCAGAGCACATGGAGGAGGAGGCCCGCCCCGCCTCACCTATGACCTAGGAGGAGGTGGCCTGCAACGTCCACAGCAGGAGCACTGCCGCCACCCTCGTTGACGACTACCTCCCCATCCGTAGGTACACTTCCCGCTCTCTTCTTTCCCCCTCTCTGCAAGAATGCTCTACTCAATTTTCAGATTGCAAGAATACTTCTGCGAATTTTAGTTTAATACTAGGAAGTTGCAAGAATGATCTACTGGCTTGCATCGGAGCTTAGTTTAATAGTCATGTACATTGATCTGTCCTTCCTGTGCAATGTGGAAATATTGGTTTCATGTATCTTCATTTATTATTTGTTGATGGTTCTGGTAAAATATAGTGTTGGTTTATGGAGTTTGGGGAGTTGTTCACCTAGTGGGGAGTTGATGGTTGATGGATCTTCATTTATTATTTATTATCTGTTAGTGATCAGGACATTAGTTACCTTGTAGGCCTAAATAACAAGGGGTTTGGGGAGTTGTTCACCTAGTGCCTGTTAATAAAGTAAGTGGCTATGGAAGCTAAAATATAGTGTTGGTTTATGGAAGATAATTTTAAGATGTAAGTATATTAATAATGGTTTAGTTAGTGGTCACTACATGGTGTTAGTGGCCCTTGTGTGGGCTCATCCTGTTGTGCATATTTAAGTCTAAACAAATGAATGAGTAAAGTGGTCTTGAGGGCTAAAGAAACAATGTAGCATGTTCTGTCTCTCAGCACATTGGTCTCTCGGCACATTTTAAGGAGAATATGATTAATATAGCCTGGCTTGCCATTTTGGTTATGCCAATTGTTAAAAAGTTATGCCTCCTTTGTTTGTTTCTGGGATGTTTTTGAGTTACAGCCAATCAGTTCGTGCCAGTAAAATGTGCTCAAGTGCATCCATGTAAACCAGGTTTTGCTTGACAGTAATATATTCAATACTGCACTGTACATACTGAACTTAGAGTACTGAATAACTAACGCAACACTGTACTAGGCATGCTAAATTCAGTGTATTCATGTAAATCAGGTTCTAAATTTGATGATTGAATTATCAAGGGCCTGGGTTACTTGTAGTTCTAGAGTTCTAGTACACTAGGACTGCAACTAAGTATGCAAGTGGGTAACCTTTAGGGTACCCTCTACCCCCTTTAGTACAAAAAATAAACTAAATTTTCACATATCATAATTTTTTGAGAAAAATAGTTCATTTGTTTGAACTAGACTAAAATAGATGGTACCCTAAAGGTTTCAAACATGCATCTCTAACTGCAACTACTGGGGTCCCCTTGTCAGCATACCAAGCTTTCTAGTTTACTCTAACATATTTTGTTGATCCTTTTAGACTTTTAGTTAGGTACCTTCTTCACTTCTGTTACACTATATATTTCATTCAAATGTTATTTTTTACTATTCCATATATTGTGTGAATCTGGTCTGTGTTATTTTTCTATGCCCCTGTTTTTTTACTGTTATTTTTCTATGCCCCTGGTTTCCTGATGATTATTGCTATGACACTTGTGATGTTCAGCTTTTTTTACTGCAACTATTGTACTGTTCTCTGTCTTTCTTTCCTTTTTGACCCAAATATGAATGAATGGATTACAACCCAACTTTGCTTTGGTGAAATCCATCAGGAGCATCATGATTGTGTATGTGTACTGCCGCTAGATAAAAAAATTCCCATTTACTGAACTATGCAAGGTAAAGTGTGTGTACCATAACTTGATAGCCTATGTGTGTGCAAGAAGAAGAGAGAATGTGTGTGTGTCTCTGTGTACTATAACTGCTACTCAGTTTTCATTCAGTAGAAGCACATGTCTGGTATATATACTGCTTATATATTATTTGCTGTACCCTTTTAAGTTTTTTAAGTTCTTCTTATACATGTATCTGTTATACTGTTGCGTGAATGATGGATGGGGCTGCATGGATGATGATGCTAGGGTCAATGCATGGGGCTGTCAATATGGGGATGGGGTGTTTTGTCTTGCAGGGATTTCATTTGAGTTGCCCATTTCTCCCGAAGTGTCGATTCACTTCCGTTTCGGTTGAGAAATGGGCACTCCTTGGCCAAAATTTTAGCAAATGTCATGCTGAATTTTTTGGCCAAGATTTGTGCTAACTTTTTGCCTTTTTTAAATAGAGTAGTGCAAACATGTCGGGCAACAAGGAGTCTGGCCCTTCTAACCACATGATCAGCGTCGAAGAACAAGCTAGACAGGCCAACCAGTCATTCTGGCGGGGGTCCCAACAGGAGGAGGAGGAGGCGATGAGGATGACACCACCACCGGAGGAGGAGGCGACCGTCGCCAGAGCTGCTGGGGCCAATGAGGGCGGAGATCCTGATTACGAGGGGGACGAAGACGACTACGATGGAACTAGTGAAGGCGGCGGCAAAGAGGATGACACCATTGATGGCGGCGCCCGCACCGATGGTGGCGAGCGCACGGATGGCAGTAGCGGCAACCCGACCGCTTCTCAGAAGAAGAAGGAATAGAAGGAGCGGAAGGTGCCAGTGCTCGCCACCGTCTGCGATGAGTTCACTGAGGTCACAGAAAGTGGCCTACCCATTGCGCCGGAGGCGATTGCTAAAGGGTACGGCCTACAACTCGGGTGGATCGTCCGGGAAAGCATGTCGATCAACATGAAGTACATCAGACATGCTGACAATGCAGCTTTGGTCGATAACCTCCTTAAGAAGCTTCACAAGCGATACAGAGTCCCAGAGCGGTTTAGAAACCTCGAGAGAAAGAGCCCGGTGAACAAACTAGCCCTCACGAAGATGAGCAACGCCTTGAGCAGCTGGAAAACCTGGGCGAAGACTAGCATTGACAAAGGTGAAAGCTAGGAGGTTATTAGTAAGAAAAATCCGATGCTCGACGAAGAGGAGTTTAAGATATTCAAGGCGGATATAGCTACCGATGAGGCTATAAAATGGACTAAATGGGGAAGGAGTATGCGGGAACAAAACATAGGTAACCACCGCCTTGGAAGCGGCAGTTACAGGGGGAAACAAGCCATTTAGGACAAGGAGGACGCCAAGCTTGAACGCCTTGGTAAAGATAACCCTTGGCTTAAAATCACAGACTTGCAGCTTAGGCAATTTGTTCGGGCCCGCTACTACCTGGACAAGGAAACAAGGGAGTTCATCCCCGACGATCTGGAGGTGAAGGACTTCGAGAAGAATCTGGTAAGGAATTTATCGCCGATCTCAAGTCTATTGCGTTCTAATTAAAATAATGAAGCCAAGAATCTAAATGGGTTCACCTTTCCTTGTCTCTGCAAGAGGAGGAACTAAGCGCTACTGCCACAGAGTCGTCCTAGGATTCGATGGAGCCATGGGACATGGTTTTCAATAGGGCGACCAAAATGCTTAAAAGAAGAGGGACAAGGGGTTGCCGCCGTCCTCAGCTGGCCGTGTGTCCGAGTTCAGTACGAGCATGAAGTTCAAGGAGTACTACAAAGAGGACGCCAAGAAAAGAAGGGAGAGGAAGAACCAGGATAAAACCGCTATTGCAGAGCTGAAGATGAAGGTGCAGACACTGGAGGAGAAGGCGGTGGACGAGAAAACAGTGGACAAGTTAGTGGAAGAGAAGCTCTGCTCGATGATCCCCCCTAAGTTTTTCGAGGGGCTTACTGCTTGGAATGCGGGAGGTCGACAGGGGCCGATACATCTGCCCAGCTTAAGCGACAGCAACTCGGGCATCAATGTTACCGTGTCACCGGACCTGGTGACCCTGCCGGCCGTCAACTTCGGGACGCAGCCGCTCGTTTTGGTCACACCGACGCCCCTCCCGCCAAAGATACCAATAAGGCGCAGCTGACGGCGGTGGTGCTTCGTGAGGCACCCGAGCAGGAGATTGCAGATGATGATAGGCCGGCCGTCGGCATCGGCCGTGTCTCTACATTAGCCGAGATCCACGCCATCACCAAGGTAACTAATTAGTTAGTGCACGTCATCTCCTTTATGCCTTTGATGCATGACTGCTGCCATCTCATGACGCCCAACAACATGTTTTTGCCTCAGGACACTTCTTGCGTACTCCTGCTTAAAGATGTCGGTGGTGAGTTGAAGGATGTTGCCAAGGGCACTCTTATACAACCGGCGAGCCGCACGATGCACAACAATCCAATGGATGATGACATGATGAGGGTCAGGTTGGCTCGGGTGTTGCCAGGGTGCGATGACATGGACCCCCCTTTCAACCTCAGGGAGCCGACGGACACAAAACCCTTGGGGAATGCTACAACTAGACCTTGACATGGCCGAAGACCCAGATTCGTCTTGCAGGGGGGAGCACCAGCACCACCTCTCGACCGATCGCCCGGCCACCACCTCGGAAGCCAGTAGCCGCCGTCGTCGCCACCACCAGCCGTCACCATCAACTCTTGGCAGCGTGTGCACCGCCACATGGCAAAGACGTTGTGCCACAACCGCCGTCGCCCCCGCTACCACCACCACGATGATGGCACCCATGAAGATGATGATGAATTGGTCAACGTTGACGACTTCATCAACACTGGCGCCACCAAAGGATTGTATATGCCTTCTGTGGATGAAGAACCCTTCACAGCTCGCGACGACCATCAAGCTGGTCGGCCCAATACATGCACACAGCGCCTGGTCTTCCATGGTCTTTCTCAAGAGACGCCTCCAGCCGCCGATCCACCACAAGAGAAACCGGGATTGGTTTTTAGCCCCAACACACTCCGAAAGGCGACTGATGAGCAGATGGTAGTGGCTGACACTGTTGTGAAGAAGAAGCACTACAGGAAGAGAGGTAATAATAATAATAAGGGTGCGAGCCAGCCTCTTCCGAAGAGGATTCGGGGTTAGGACGCTGGCGTCGTACCATCCACACAATATGGCTTGCCCTGAGTGCATGTAGCTGGTGATCCGATATTGACTCCGGATATGATCCACATTGCGGTTGGAGCCATGTTAACTTTGCACGAGGGTGTCAAGACACTAGAGGGCCTCCTTCTTAAAGACGAAGATCCAAATTACCCGGTTTTCACGGCCAAGGCGCCATTGGACGTGGGCTTCGTTGATGACCCCCCGCGGATATATTCTTCATAGCGTTCGAGGACATATTCAAGCTGTTTCTCATGAAACGGCTGGACTATAACTTGGTCCGCCTATACGCGCTCAATCTGGCGATCACGATCAAGAGAGAAAGTACCCCGGAAATCGCGATAGTGGATCCCTACTACATGCGGGACAGCCAATTGGTCGAAGGATCAGAGACATGGACCAAGGCGACGGCGTACCTCGAGAAGTTCATGGTGGACAACAAGAGGAAGGGCACACTTCTTTTGCCTTTCTTTCCCGAGTAAGTACACACACTCGCTCATCGCCACCGTAACTTATGCATTTATTATAGATTTCTTCCTTTGCTCTTTTTCCAACATTCCGTTCCAATTGTGTTGCACAGAGACAAATGCTGCACACTCATCGTCCTTGCCCCGAGGTATTCGCTAGCCACGTATTTTGACTCAGGGAGTTTGACGAAGAAGAAAGACTACACCAGAATAAGGGGTGTTCTCAATGAGGCTCTCGAGGGTTACACCAAGAAGGGATGCACCTTCGTAGATAGGGGGGAATGTATCAAGGATGGAAAACACGTGTTCAAGCACATGCTCGAGTTCCCTTGCGTCAAGCAGTCGACTACTGGTGCCAAGGAGGCCTTCTACGTCTTCCATCACCTTAAAGGCTATGTTCGGGATTGCCAGAACCTAACGCTGCCATCTAGTCTTTGAGGATGGGCCAAAACTTTGGCGAAAATCGACGATGCTGATCTTAGAGAAGACTTCCATCACATTCATATGAATTTGTCGCAAATCATCATTGAAGATGTCAACACAAGGGGGGGTGCCCTACAACAAGGCAGAGCGTTGAGTAAGAGGGAGCTCGAAGAATGCCTCCGTAAGTAGGGTGACACAAGTATGTGGACGATGAAAGAGGGTTATCTACCATTCCCGAAGCCGAGCGAGAAGAGGAAGTCTTCATCATGATCGACGTGTGCCTCTAGCATGATCCAGTGTGTGTATATTCTTGATGGACGCCTGCTGTATTAGTGTGTGTGTCATAAACTTTACAATCTCGTGGTCGAAATGGTCATTGTTGTTAGACTTAAACTACCTTGTGGTCGTGTTGTCGTTGAACTTATTATTGCTTCTATGATGATCTATCTTTTAAGTTTATGGATCCTTTGTTTTATATTCTGTGAACATATATATATATATGGATGTGAACCCTTTATTCATTCTTTTTGTTGTATTTTTACTAATATTCCTTGTCTTCTATAGAGATGGCAACGAGGTGGTATGTGATGTACATGGGTAGGGTTCCAGGAGTCTACGAGGAGTGCGAGGATTGTCACAAACAAGTGAACAAGTTCAGCGGCAACATCTACAAAGTATACGCGACTAGAGAGGAGGCGATAGCCAAGTGGAGGAACCACTTATGGAAGAAGAAGCAGATGAAGATATTGGTCGGGCTAATGCTCTTGCTCACCATTATCACAGCTGTATTCTATTTGATCCTAGTGTAGGTGGCGGTGGCCACTTCATATTTGTAATGTGAGATGATATGAACTTTGTATTCGGCGCTTGTGTAAAAATTTGGCACTTGACACTATATATGTATCTCGATCGGGCTCTAAGTGTTTGTATTATATATATGTCGGTTTTCATGCATCTACTACTTGTGCAATATATTTTATACTCATCTAGATAAATACTGTATAAATCCTGTATAAATACCTGATTATACACCAGGAAAGTATTTTACTTCAAATACGTGTTACGCAATCAGTGGCGCATATAATTATATAGTCAGTGGCGCATGGACTTTCTGTGGCGCATATATGTAAATGCGCCAAAGAAGTTCTTCCTGTGGCGCATATGAAGAAATGCGCCACAGAAGTCTGGGACTTCTGTGGCGCATATCCATATGCGCCATAGGAAGTAGTTATCAGTGGCGAGGTAATAGTGGCGACTAGGATATGCGCCACAGAAGTCCCATTTCCATGCGCCACAAATGGGTCGTTTCCTAGTAGTGAGACTTCTAAACAAGACAAAACAAAACAATTAAATAAATAAAACTAAAATGTTTTTATTAGGGGAGGCAGCCGGCCAGGCCCCAAGACCCAGCCCAGCCAGCCTACTACCCCAACACCCTGGGCAAAACCCTAATCCCCATATCCCGGACCTAACCCTAGACCCACCTACCACCACACGCCACCCCCACCTACTCTACACCGCCGCCAGACCTAATCCTACATGGCCTAGAACCTAGCCCCACCCGACCAACATGCAACCGCATGCACCCACCCCGCGTGTAACACACACAGCCGACGCATGCACGTACTGCACCCCGGCCCCACTCCCTCGCTGCGGTGCACAGCAGTGCACTGGCCCTACTACGACTGCGTGACCCGTGCGTCGCCCCGCTCCCCCCCTGCAATCCCCGTCGCTCTAGGCCCGAGCGCAGCCGCCACCAGGAGCGAGGCGAACCGCTCGATCTCCTCTCGCCCGTCGCTTGCCTTCCCCTCGTTGCTACCCAGTGCCCCCGTCGTAGGGCTACCAGCCTCCATCCTCCTCGCTTGCTCGTCTCCCTCCCTAGCGCACTGCCGCCACATCACCAGACGCCTCCCGCACGACTGCCTCATGCCTTGTCATCTCGGAGCTTGATCTCGTTGCCCGGTCCCAAGCTCACCCGTCATCTCCAGCGCCACCCCAGACCTCGATCGTCGCTGCTGCTTGCGCCTCGACCTCGGCTGCTCTGGCGCTGCCCTTGGCCGCCTCCTCGCCTAGCCACTCTACCGTTGTCGCTGTTCTGCAGCCCGGACAGGGGCCAGGCCTCCTCTGCTCCGGCTGTGCTGCAGCGGTTGCCACGCCTCCTCTGTCCGGTGCTCGCCGCCTCGTAGAGCACCACCAGTCGCCTTCCTCCCGGATGTGCGCCATCATCCCGACCTCGTCTCTAGCACCCTCTTACGGCCTCCCCCGTGACCTCCCACTTACTCTGGTCGGCCACCGACCCCAGCGGCCCATGCCCAAGCTCGCTGCCATTCCTCTATTTCCCGAGCGCCATGGCCGCCCTAGAACCCTGCCAGAGCCCCTTGATGGCTCTGAAATATAGCCATCTATGTCCATATTTAAACTGGATATTAATCATATTCTTGATGAAATATCTCTCTAAACCCTGCCACTAATGCTAATATTCATAGGGGTATGCAATCCTTTCTTTTGTATTTTTCCTGCGCAGATAATGTCGATTAAAGGAGGGAATCACTACATTAAAGTCAAAGATACGAGATTTCCAACAACCAGAAGAAACCAGGAGCTGTCCAACGGAGGCAGACGCTTTAACGACCCACTATACGGCAGGAGCAAAAATTCTGACCATATAGCTCCGGTCGTATAGTTGGCGCCGCCACCGTTAGGTCAAACAGAAAAACTTTCGTGAATGGACCCCTATATAAAGAAGCCTCGGGCGACGAGAAAACAAGCCATACCTGGCCAAAAAGTCTCTGCCACAGATCACGAGCCGCCTCTAGATCTCCAAACCCTTCTCAATCTCCATAGCCATATTCCACCACTTGTAATAGTAGATATCTTCTCCGATTAGCGACATTGTAAGACTATTGCTATCAATCTTATGATTTTCATTACAATGTTTGTGATTGTTGATCTCATCTCTATGTATGAATATTTATCCTTGGGCTTCGGCCTAGCCATGTAGCAATTGTGCATGTGATTTATCATAGATGGGATGGTGTATTAGTTTGTATGACATGATGATTATTGTATCCTCTCTTGCCTCAACCCAAGGACTTGTTAGGTACCCAAGACCCCGAGGGTTGAGCCAGGTATAGGGAGTATGAGTGATGACTGATCTGCAGGTTGGGAACCCCAGTGACAGAAGGGGTAGTACGGCTGTATGTGAGGGAATTGCATGGGATTAACGGTGACATCACTATGCATATCATTAGTTCTCTTTCTTCTATGGATGAGACTAGTAGGTTATTTCTATAAGCGGTTGTGGAGGCAATAGCAATTATGGATGCACTGCCCACATATAATTTATCTTGCTCTAACAAGTACATGCATACTTTATTTCTATCTTTTATTTCCATCAGATGTTTTGCATAGCTAAAGGTGAAACCGAATGCCCTAGGCCCTCTCTCTCCATCCTCGACAACAACAAAAAGACACAAGATATTGGTCTGGTAAAAACACAAAAGGAATTCTAAAACTCCCAAAGGTCCGTAAAGTAACTTCACTAAGAATTTGCTTCCCAAGGATTCGATAACCTAGGTCTACTAGGGAAAAAGAAGCTACACTACATCCATAATCCGAATCGAAGGTATCAACCCTTTTTCTGGCACCGTTGCTGGGGAAGAAATAGCTACCCTGGTGAGGTTATTAGGAACCTTGATATTTTTAATTCTTGTTTTTAATTTTGTTAGTTTACTTTTAGTCTTTATTTGATAAACCAAAAAACATTAGTTAGTCTTTAAATTCTTGCTTTTACTGTTATAATTTTTAATCTAAGAAAACCCAAAAACATAGGAAGTATGGCTGAAAAGAAGCTTGGGGAGTTTGCTTCTGCCAATAATGATTATTTGCATACTCCTATTACTCAGCTAGCAATCTCTGCTGATGACTATGAAATTAGGCCCCATTACTTAAGTTTGGTTCAACAGAATCAATTTGGAGGCTCTACTATTGAAGACGCATGTATGCACTTTAATAATTTCACTAAAATATGTGATATGATGCGTATAAAAGGCGTTGACCCTGATGTGGTCAAATTGCATCTATTTCCTTTCTCTCTAAGAGGGAGAGCTAAAGAGTGGTTGCTATCTTTGCCTAAAAATACTATTACATCATGGGTGGGATGTACTTCTTTATTTATGACTAAAATTTTCCCACCTGCAAAGACTATGCAACTTCGATCTAATATTACTAGCTTTAGACAGGAAGAGCGTGAGCCACTAGCGCTTGCATGGAAGAGTATGAAAGAATGCCTAAGAAACTATACTAGTCATGGGATGGAAGATTGGTTAATCCTCCATTTGTTTTACAATGCTCTTTATCCTGTGTCTAAGTCTATGCTTGATACTGCAGTTGGAGAAACATTTATGGGTAAACACATTACCAAAGAAAAGCAGGTGCTAGACAATATGCAAGAAAGCCATGCCCAATGGCATGTGGAAAGAGCACACACGAATAAGTTGAACTCTATCTCACCATAAGAGAACGAAGATCTCAATGCTAAGTTGGATGAGCTCATACTAGCCATAAAAGGCAAGGAAACTCAGGTAAGAGCCACCCCCGAAATAAATATTGAATAAATAGACTTCATAGCTCGTAATAATTATAACCCTACTTGGAAGAAGAGTTACAATCCTAATTTTCAGAAACATTATGCTAGTCCTACAAGTAACGCTAATAATAATATGAGAACTAGTAATGGTAGTCTCCAAGAAACGCTTAAGTCTTTCATAGACTCACAAAATGAACAAAATAATATTCTAGTCAAAATTACGGAGAACCATGATGCTATGCTTGGTAAATTATCTAACCAAGCTGTTAGTCTGAGAAATGATTTGCAGGCCCGTCAAGAAAGAACAAGGATCATTGAGGCACAGCTAGGTAAGATATCCGAGAGTCAAACTCTCATTGTAGCTAAATTTGTAGGTACAGCTGAGACTAATCCCGTTGAAGAACTCAAAATGATGAGGATCCAAAGGGAGGAGCCTGAAGAACTTGATTATAGTAATGCCCCTTCACTAAGCTACACCATCGAAGACCTCGTAAAGAGGATCAACGTCAAAATTCCGGTAAGTGAAGGTAATGATGAAGGCATGTATCAACACTTTGTTGATCAAGTAGCAATTAAGGTATGCGAGCTTTAAGAGGAATACAAGAAAATTGCTGAAAAGTTACCTGTTAAATTAGATGACATATTTGAGCCTACTATTAAGATAAAGATTGGAACCAATGAAATAGCTGTACTTTGTGATCTAGGTGCAAGCATCTCAACAATTCCAAAGAGTCTTTTTAATAAGTTAAATCTTGGCTCTTTTGAAATTATTGAACTAAAATTGCATCTAGCAGATTCTACCTACAAACAAGCTGTAGGAATTAAGGAGAACACTTTAGTTTACATCAAAGGCTGTCCTGCTCTAATTGACTTCATTATTGTTGACATGCCTGAAGATACTGTTGCTCCTATAATACTAGGATGTCCTTTCTTAAGAACTATAAAGGCTTTAATTAACCTTCATGAAGGGAACATGAAGTTGCAATTGCCTTCGCAGGATCCTTTTGTTATCCATTTCCCCAGGAAAAAGAAAGTCAAACATGACGAGAAGGAGGCCATCACTTTGAAGGCCAATTACTTTGGAGTGGGTGTTCCACTCATGTGGCCCAAGTGAGTATCATGAAGGTTCAGGGATGAGGCCCATCGTGATCGCTTCAACATGATCAAGAACTGCGAAGTGAAGGCCACCAAGTGGGCTTGCCCCATTATATTGAACCAACTCGGTATTTCTGATGACTTTAATTTACTTTGCAATAGAGCTGGCCTGCAAAACTTTGTGTACAATGATGTACCTACTTATCGCCGCTTAACCATTGAAATCCTAAGTTCGCTGCAAAGCACCGTTAAACAATGGCAAGGAGAGGATACTATTTCTTTCCGTCTGATGAACAACAACTACACTTTCACATTAGATGAATGGTACGCATGTTTTAGTTTCCGAACAATGATATTCATGCTTAACACACATCCTTTGCTGGCTTAAGTCCTTGCCCCGATAAATACTATAATGGAATGAGTTTCACTAGTAGAGTGAACAAGGGGAAGAATATTCAACATCCTGCAATTCGCTATTTGTTCTATGTTATTGCTAACACCTTGCAGGCACGTAATGAGTTCACGAGACTCAACGAGGAGGACATCCTAGTCCTCACAAAGGCTCTTACATCAACTGCAACATGTCACTCAACTTGGGCGCCATCCTTGTGCGCTACATGGAGAACCAAGCCTCCCAAAGCCAAGGGCCAATCATAGGAGGAGGCATCATCACTGTGCTTGCCACTGCCCTAGACATCGACCTAGGTGAGTTGCAACCCATACTAGGTGAGACACGTGTTGGTTTCTCCACCTTGAGGGCTTGTGGAATGCTCACTAGGAGAGGTGGTGTTTATTACCTGCATATTGCTGGAGCTGGGCGTATCTACCCCGCTCATATGCCTAATGGTCTTTTCTCTATCAAGGAAGGACGTTTGCTATATGATTCTCAGGTTGAGCAACACCAACCCGAGGAAGAGATTCCTGAAGAGGACGAGGACCAAGAAGAGGAGCAAGAAGTTCCTTATCAAGAGGAGCAGCCACAAACCCGGTTCACCACATACCAAGACTCCCAAGGACTTAGAGGGATTGTGGAGAGGATGCATAGCCTCTCTTTGAACCTCTAAGAATCAACAAGTAACCTGCCAACTCAATTTGCAAACTGGAGTAACGACTTTTTCCCACTACCACAATGATTTGAAGGGCTTGCAAAAGCCTAAGATTGGGGAAGTTTCCTCATGTATCTTTATTTGGCATTTATTTGCTTTTTTTTATTTCGAGGTTGCACTTTTATTTGAGTTTATAAGCACTCGTGTTGGTTTCCCCAACACTTTATTTTCTAAGTTCTTTATTTGCTTTCGTAATTTTCTAGCCGAGCTTTGCCGCCAATTTTCTATTCTTTAAATTCTCTCTCTTGAAAATCACAAAAAGATTTCTCCATTTTTCCTTATTTTCTCTCTTTCTTTTCTTTCCGCCTCGAGGTCTTCATATATTTGCGGGAGAGTGGTCGACTTCGAGTTTCCAAGAAACAAATAAAAAAAGGAAGAGAGAAGTGGAACCAAACATGAGAGGTATGCCTTATGACTCCCCACTTTTGAAATTTGAGAAACCCATGTTAGTTAGTAGTAAATGTTGAGATATAATATTGGTGGAGTGAGTCTTTGTATCGTTGCAAGATTGTCGTTTGCATGGGTATTTAATTGGGCTCATTTTGTTCCAAGCTCTCGTAATTAACCAAGTCTTGCCTAAAAATTGCTAAACAATTGTAATACGAAAAAGTCTCACAATTGAAGGCTTGGGTGTTGTAGTGCTTAGTCTTGAAGGTTTATTTCTAGAGACACTCAACACCACTGAAAATGTTAATTGACTTGATAACTCTCTTAAAAAGGATTTGTTCGATTGAATTAATGTTTAGCAGTTTTTGTGAGCATGCCAAAGTTTAACTTGTTAATCATAAGAATGATATAGCTTTACGCGTGTCAAACTTCATGGGATGCCAACAACTCCGCTGGCCTACTGTAACACCCCGTCCACTCCTGGGCCCGGGGGGTGTCACTCCTGGCAGCTTAATAGGATATCTAGACTGGCCCCATAGACCAACACTAGTCTTTTCTGCGCACCTTTTTCCTCACTCGTGCGCACCCGGTACCCATTTCCCGGTCGGTCACCCATCCTAGAATTGCTCTAGGCCAAGCACGCTTAACCTTAGAGTTCTTTTCGAATGAGCTTCCGAAAAATAAGTTGCAACTTGTTGATATGAGTATCCTATCAATCCTATTAAGCCATGTGCCGGATCTCACATACACCCACCCTTTAGAAGATCGATGCCCTCATCGATCAAGCACACCCCAGGAACGTTCCCTCTTGGTAGGCGTCTGTGCGTCCAGTGCCGGCACATGTGACATGCCGTGTCCACTCCGGGCCACACGCGCCATGCTCCACATGTCCCGCCACTGACCCGCACACACCCGTTTAACCGCGAGGTCGGCTCTGATACCACTTGTAACACCCCGTCCACTCCTGGGCCCGGGGGTGTCACTCCTGGCAGCTTAATAGGATATCTAGACTGGCCCCATAGACCAACACTAGTCTTTTCTGCGCACTTTGTCCTCACTCGTGCGCACCCGGTACCGATTTCCCGGTCGGTCACCCACCCTAGACTTGCTCTAGGCCAAGCACGCTTAACCTTAGAGTTCTTTTCGAATGAGCTTCCGAAAAAGAAGTTGCAACTTGTTGATATGAGTATCCTATCAATCCTATTAAGCCATGTGCCGGATCTCACACCTACGAACGATCTTCATGGAGGAAACTCCTAGATTTTGGCTATAAGTTGATTAAACACTTGTAGTAGCAATGCTATAGTGGGTAAGATTCTTGGCACTCCCGGGTAGCTGTAATCATGATGGAATCACTCCTCTGGCTATTATGAGTAATGATTATGCAAAAGGAACAAAAACCTTAGTGATGCCACGAGTGTCCATCACAGCCCGATAAACTAATAAAAATCTTTGGCATGCTCTCAATTACTTAAAAACTAAAATTCTTGAAGGACAATGAATAGAAAAGTAGTGCTTGCAAAGTCTTGATTCATTGATGTGGGAATTGAGATACTCTAGTATATATGATTTTCATGACAACTCTCACACTCTTAATTTACATGATTACACTTTACTGTTCAAAGGCAAGCCTATGAGTTGTTTACTTGACATGGAATAAAGTTTACTCATTTGAATCATCCATGTTTACAATAATTTTGCTGCGCTATAAGGATGCATGAAACCCGTATGATATGCTTGCATTACTCTATCTATGATGAAGTTTTTCAGATTTATGAAGTGGAGGAAACATGAGACTATTAATCATGAGTAAGATCACCATCTCGTTATTTCAGTTTAAATGTTGAGTTCCTTTTTGATTTTAGTTTTCTTGCTCGGGACGATCAAGTTTAAGCTTGGGGAGGTTGATGGATTTGAAATATAGCCATCTACGTCCATATTTAAACTGGATATTAATCATATTCTTGATGAAATATCTCTCTAAACCCTGCCACTAATGCTAATATTCAGAGGGGTATGCAATCCTTTCTTTTGTATTTTTCCTGCGCAGATAATGTCATTTAAAGGAGGAAATCACTACATTAAAGTCAAAGATACGAGATTTCCAACAACCAGAAGAAACCAGGAGCCATCCAACGGAGGCAGACGCTTTAGTGACTAACTATACATCCGAAGCAAAAATTCTGACTGTATAGCTCCGGTCATATAGTTGGCGCCGCCACCGTTAGCTCAAACAGAACAACTTTCATGAAGGGACCCCTATATAAAGAAGCCTCGAGCGACGAGAAAACAAGCCAGACCTCGCCAAAAATTCTCTGCCACAGATCACCAGACGCCTCCAGATCTCTAAACCCTTATCCATCTCCATAGCCATATTCCCCCACTTGTAATAGTAGATCTCTTCTCCGATTGGCGACATTGTAAGACTATTGCTATCAATCTTATGATTTTCATTACAATGTTTGTGATTGTTGATCTCATCTCTACGTGTGAATAATTCTCCTTGGGTTAAGGGCTTCAGCCTAGCCATGTAGCAATTGTGCATGTGATTTATCATAGATGGGATCGTGTATTAGTTTGTATAACATGATGATTATTGTATCCTCTCTTGCCTCAATCCAAGGACTTGTCAGGTACCCAAGACCCTGAGGGTTGAGCCAGGTATAGGGAGTATGAGTGATGACTGATCTGCAGGTTGGGAACCCTAGTGACAGAAGGTGTATGATACGTCCATTTTGCATCACTATTCCATATCATAATTTACTGTTATTCATTGATATATTTCATATTAAGAGATGATACTTATGTTATTTCATCTGTTTTTGCATGGTTGATGACTTTTGGAGCATGGACCGCTGAGTCAGGATTCTGATGGAAAATGTGTTGTTTGGAGGAAAAATTCGCGAAGATCAGAAAATTCAGGAAAATACATGGGAAATTCTATTTTTCTAGAAGACGAAGATTGCCAGAAGGGGAAGTGGAGATGGGCCACAAGGGGCCCACACCACCCCTAGCGCGGGCAGCCCTAGGCCACACCAGCAGGTGGTGTGGCCACCCTGGACCACTCTAGGCTCTCCCCTCTGGCGTATATTATCCTCCCAAAACCCTAAGACTCGAGGAGCGACCACAGAAAGATTTCGTCGCCTCTACGGGGCGGAAGACACCGAGAGAGAAAGATCTTTCCGGCAGACAGAATTCTGCCGGGCTAATTCCTTCTCGGAGAGGGGAGATCGTCGCCATCAACACCACCATCAAGCTAGGCTTCATCGGGATCATCATCATCATCATCACCGTCATCATCTCCACCAGCACCATCATCACAACTCCATACCGCTCTAACAATTGGGTTGAATCTTGCATAGTTCTTAGGGGAAACTTTCCCGGTGTTGAACCCTTTCCTTTTCCAAGGATGATGAGAAAACATATGATGGCTCAGTGATACGTCCATTTTGCATCACTATTCTATATCATAATTTACTGTTATTCATTGATATATTTCATATTAAGGGATGATACTTATGTTATTTCATCTGTTTTTGCATGGTTGTTGACTTCTAGAGGCAAAATTCGCGATTCTGATGGAAAAGGTGCTGTTTGGAGGCAAAATTCGCGAAGATAAGAAAATCCGGGAAAATACATGGAAAATCCTATTTTTCCAGAAGACGAAGGAAGCCAGAAGGGGAGGCTGAGATGGGCCACAGGGGGCCCACACCACCCCCTAGCGCGAGCCAGCCTAGGCCGCGCCACCAGGTGGTGTGGTCGCCCTGGTCCACTCCTGGCTCTCCCCTCTGGCGTATATTATCCTCCCGAAACCCTAAGACTCGGGGAGTGACCACATAAAGATTCCGCCGCCTCTACGGGGTGGAAAACACCGAGAGCAAATGATCTCTCTAGCAGATAGAATTCTACTGGGGGAATTCCTTCCCGGAGAGGGGAGATCGTCGCCATCAACACCACCATCAAGATGGACTTCATCGGGATCATCATCATCATCAACACCATCATCTCCACCATCACCCTCATCACCATCTCCATACCGCTGTAACAATTGGGTTGAATCTTGCATAGTTCTTAGGGGAAACTTTCCTGGTGTTGACTACTCTTTGTAGTTGATGCTATTGAGTGAACCATTGAATTATTGTTTATGTTCAGATTGTTACACGTCATTATTTCATCTCTGATCATGATCCATATGATGTCTTGTGAGTAGTTCGTTTTGTTCTTGAGGACATGGGAGAAGTCATGTTGTTACTAGTGGAATTGTGTTGAGAAAGATTCAATGGTTTGATATTTAAGTTGTGGTGTATTTCTTCTAGTGGTGTCATGTGAACGTCGACTACATGACACTTCACCTATATGGGCCTAGGGGAATGCATTGTGTATTTGGCTACTAATCGTAGGGGTTGCCGGAGTAACAGAAACCTAAACCCCCGTTAGGAAACCTTTGCACAAGGGACGTCAGGGTCTTAGAGTTTAAAGCTGTGGTTAGGTTTCTACCTTAATTACTTTCTTGTACTTGCGGATGCTTGCAAGTGGTATAATCACAAGTATGTATTCATCCTAGGAAGGTCGGTACATTAGCACAGGTTCACCCACACAACACTTAGCAAACTAAAGAAGATTAATCAACTATATGAAGCGAAAGCACTTGACGATATTCCCATGTGTCCTCGAGAACGTTTGGTCATCTTAAGTAATACAACCGGCTTGTCCTTTGCTAAAGAAAGGATTGGGCCACTTGCTGCATTTATTCTTACTGTCTTTTCTTTACTCGTACTTTATTTACCTGCATTATCAAAAACCCCTAAAAATCCGTTTGCTAAGTATTTATAGAGAATTCCTCCTCCAAGCCATTCGCCAACACCTTCTGCTCCTCGTTGGGTTCGACACTCTTACTTATCAAAAATACTGTGATACACCCCCTATACTTGTGGGTCATCAAGACTGTTTTCTGGCACCGTTGCCAGGGAGTGAAGCGCTATTGGAGAGCGGAACTGGTAAAGGAAACTTCTACTGTGAGTATTGTTTATTTCTGTTAGTTGTTTTATTTCATTATGGAAAATTCACTGAGTTTCTTATTTCGCAATGCTACTACCACTTCTAAGGTAGTAGATGAACCACCACATGCTGAGAATGATACTTTTAAAATACCTACAAGAATTATTGATCGTGTTATGGATAACTATTATGTTGGAGATGGAACTGTCCATCATGGTGATCATTTGCTCTTTAGACACGAATTATGCGGGTTGTTCAAGTGTGTAGGTATTACAACATATCAAGTTAAGAAGAAGTTATTCTCATTATCACTGAAAGGAAGAGCTGAAGAATGATATAAGATGCTGAAGAGTGGTCAAGCTCTTGAGTGGGAGGAAATAGTGCCTCTATTTTATTCAAAGTTTTATCCTCCTAGTGAGATTCATAAAGATCGGAATCAAATATGCAACTTTTGGCCTCTTGATGGAGAGAGTACAAGCTTGGGGGAGATTGAAGTTACTAATGCTCAGATGTCCTATTCATGAGCTCCCTCACAATATTATTATCAATAACTTTTATGCAAGGCTTTCTCTTCATGATAAGGATCTATTGGATGCTTCTTGTGCTAGATCATTTACACGCATGGAAGAAGGAGCTAAATGGGCTCTTCTAGACCGTATTCAAGACAATGCTGAAGCATGGGAGAATGACAAAGGAAGAAAGTCAGGTATAAATTATGATTATGAATGCATTGAATCTTTTATGGGAACTGATGACTTTCAAAATATTAAAAATGCTTACGGTCTAGACTCTCAAGCTATTGCAACCTATTTTAAGGCTTTTGCTTCCTATATTGAAGTTCCTAAAAAGAAGTGGAATAAGTATCATGCACCTTATAAAGAAATTGTTAATAGTGTTCCTGCAAGAAATACTGAAGTTTATACTGCTAATCATGTTTTACCTGAACCTTACATTGAGAAAATGCCTTTCCCAGTTAAAGTAAAGGAATATTCTATGATAGCTAGTATGGTTAATGAAAGTACAAATAAAACTATCGAACCTGATAAAAAAATGGATGATGAACCTATAATAGCAAATGTGAAAGACTTTGTCACTAAATATGTAGAAGAGGGACACACTATCCTTTGTAAGGATATACCTAATATTGTTTCACAAAGTAGTGTTATGAGAGCTAGTGTCCCTGTGTTTTCTGTTAGGATAAGTGATCATTGCTACAATGGTTCTTATGTTAGTTATATCATTAAATTTATGCATGATACTGAAAGTTATTATGAGAGAGGAAAGACTGTTCTAATGCATCTCAATAATATTAAGTTTCCTCGTTTTATGCTTAAAATCTTTATGTGGGGCCCGTTCATCTATGGTACCAAAGTTCGCAGGCCAGCGCTCCGCGGTACCTAAGTTTCCTGAAATTTCCACGTTTTGAAATGTTAGGCCGCCAACTACTGAGAGGGTCCATTTCGAGGCAAACTCATCTCACCCCTGCCAAATTCAAACATTCCGTTAAACTGCCCCGTGAAGTAGATGGTCTGGACTCTCATGTCGGTCATCTGTCTGTGACGTGAGCGCCAATGCGGCAACCTGTTAGGAAAATCGAGTAACTAAGTGGATTGGATGCATTGACCAATTACACAAATCCATTCCCACCTTTGCCCTAGCACCGGCAGCGTCGGAATCCACCCTCAAGGCAGGACGATCCTTTCGGACATTTGACTTCTGGCGCCAAGTTGCTGTGCCCAGTCGCTGGCCCCGAGCTCCAATGGCGCATGCCGTAGCCGCTGTTGCGAGGCTCTAGCCCACCTCCACTGCCAATGAGCCGAGCAACTCGGAGGATGGCAGATCCTACTACCAAGGAAGAAGAAGTTCTGGCTACAAGCGGGTGAGCTACCCTTCTCTTTGCTATTCGCACTAATTATAACTGCTAGCTGGCTACTGAACCTAATTTTTTTTGTTAGCACAACGCTGACAAACATATTTTGTCCACAGTTTTCTGTCAAGTGGGATCTCCGGGGACCACCCTTACCTGGTTACGGTAGTCCTCTTCAGGTACGACTTTAAGGGCAATTGGTATGGAGACCATTGTATCACGATGGAAGAAGCGCCTGTGCAGATCTGCACTATATCTGGTATGGTTGCTGCTCTATGTAATCATGATGAATTATGGCCAAAGCAGACTGCAAAGTTCAGATTCATGGATGAACGTGTCATCATGGTTCCTCTAATGTGTGACAGTCAGCTAATTGGGTTGATGAAAATGTATGCTTCGGCTTGCATGTTTGAGCTGAATTGTGATGTACTGGATGTGGAAGCTGCTGCAACTGGGACTCGCCCTTCTATTCTTGGACAGGGTGGTCGCTCGAACCCAATTTGCTCCTGGTAAGCAAAAGTCTCTTGGGGTTCGCATGTTTGTGCTGAATTGTAATTTTTATTTCATTTACTCTGTAGATATTGGGCAGTTATGCAACAGTCCTATTTCTTTGACAAGAAGCGCCGCAAGGTTAGAAACATGAATGCCGGGTCAGTCATTTTGCTGCCCGAAGAAATTAAAAACAAGTGGAAAGATGATGCTAGACATGATTCTGGTGCCCATTGTCCCGGCGATTCAGAGTACGTGAAGCTAAGAAAATTGGCACCGAGGAAGAGGAAGAAGGCCAGAAATGAAGAAGCCAGTGGACGTGAAGGCTTGGCACCCAGGCTGCGGAAGAAGGCTGCTGGCAATGAAGATGCATAGTAATGTGTTGAACTTGAACCTATATATGTTGGTTAAATTCTGGAGCTCTGTGTGTGGAACTTTGCTGGGCGAAACAATCTACCCACATTATCTGAGTAAAATGTACCGCGACTTAGGGTTTGGAAACGCTCGAGTCAGTTGTTTGAATCCGAAATTGTGATTATGCCGCTACTATCTGAAAATACACAGCACCAGTTCCACGATTGCTGAGGGGCAGGAGGTGTCCAAATACGACAGAATGTAAGTGGCACTGAAATAAATTATTTAAGCTGCTACACTCCAGGAAGCAGCAACTTATTTCAGCTTCTACACACAACGACATCATAACATAAACTGCAATGGCAACCGATAATGCCTAAATGAGGAGGAAATCGGTACCACTTTTTGGCCTAATCTTGAGCTCTTCTATCTCACTGCCTCTCTGCTCCTGCATCCCCTGCATCTGGCAAAGCTCCCGGATCTCTAGTAACCGGGTGTACGTGCTTCCACTTTATAAATTGTGGTTGTGCCATTTGAATGCGGCACAATCCACGTAGATTACATTTAAACAAACCACCAATGTCAGAATACACTAGTAGAAAAAGGGTCTTTGGTCCACGGTCACGTTCCCAATCCGGGACAGAGATCTAAATCGACGCACAAATTGATCTAAATCACAAATTCTTCCACAAATTAATCGAGACAGAGATCTAAATCAAGACATTTCATTAATTCAACCACAAATTCTTCTAAACAAAGGTGCGATTTCATATCCTACATTAATTGAACCACTAGTCAACAATTTCACTTCCGCTGCCGCTGTCCTCCGAGCCGCCGGCTTCCTCGTCATCGCTGGACGGAACCTCCACGATTTCCGCATTGTTTGCGAGACAGATCACCTCTTCACGGCGAGCGGCGGCGATGACGGTGTACTTGGTCCATCCAGGGACGAACCAGAACCTCTCCCGCCCTTCTCGGTTGCGGAGATCCCGGTGCACCACGCGCCCGTAAAGGATGTGGTTGCCAATCTTGGCCTTCCGCTCCTTCTTGAACAGCGTCGGCCAGTACGGGCTGGCCGCCGCGTACCGGGGCAGCGCCCTCTTCATCGTGGGCATCTGGCGACGGCGCGCCGCGATTTCGCTCTCCATCTCGGCTCCGCCGGGGACGAGGAGCGGAGCCACCAGCACCCCCGCATAACTGATGCGCCATCCGTGGGGCACCATCGCGGCCGGCGGCGAGAGGATGTCGAAGTGCGTGAACATCACCGCCTCGTAGAAGTTCAGCGCGGGCATCTCCATGGCGGCGCGGTGGAGATTGGAGAGGGAGCGAGGGGATGGACGACGAAGCGACGACGCGGTGGAGATTGGAGAGGGCGAGGGGATGGACGACGAAGCGATGTGTTGTGGCGCCTCCTATTTGTACACGAGGACGACGAAGCGACCTGCGGAATATCCAAGGGGCATTGGTCGGACAAAAGGAAGTAATGCAGGGTTAAGACAGATTAACGGGCGACCAATTTTTTCCTCCCAGGACTCCGGGGCCAATAGTTCAGACCGCTAGGTCAAAAAATACAACATTTACAACTTAAAAAGGCACGGAGCTCAAGCTAAATAGAACTAGTTATCACACATCTCCTTGATCTTCCTAATATTAGCCCGATGCGCATCTTCCTGTGAGAGCAAGGATCGAATCGTCTGCTCCTTCCTTTTAGCATCTTCCTTGCACAGCTTCAATTGTTTCTCTGCATCTTTCCTCATGCACTTGTCAATACTCATAGTTGTGAACTGCAGGACTTTGGCCTGGTGAAGATCATTCCTTGCTTGATTCAGTTCTTGCTCTGCTTTAGCCTTCAGGGCCAACACCACATCCCTCTCCTTCTCGACTTTGCTAACCTTGTCTTGCACCCACCTGAGATCTCGCTTATGCTTGGTCGTGTCAACTGGTTCCCATAGCTTCATCTCAACACTATCAAGAAGTGAGCTGAATAAGGATTCTTTCAACTCAGCAGTCATTTCCCATAGTTTGTCCAGCGTTTTCTGCATCGATTTGGGCCACTCTAGATTACCCATTTGACAACACCGCAACTTCTGCCTTGCATCATTGCACGATGTCCTTGACACCGTAGAAACCTCCTGCCTTTGTTTCATCCTTCGAACGCTACAAATTTAGCACGCACATGTCCATGTTTACATAGCAGAGGACTGTCTTCATCCGCTAAACTGTGATAGTCGGAGTCATACATCGTCTGGTTGGCCTAACACATCATACGCGCATGAGTAAACAGAGTATATCTAGCTCAAAAAATAGATAACTGGCCATAGATGATAGAGATAGAGATGAGACAACTCACATCGAAATCACCTTCCCTGTCGTCATGACGTGTTTCCTCGCTGTCTCCCCTTGAACCCACGGCGAGAGGGGATTGGGATGGAGGCACCGTCGGCTTGCGGCTATGGCAGGATGGGAGTGAAGTGGGGAAAGTGGCTTCGACGGGAAGGAAGAGAAGTACGGGGAGGAAGAGAAGTAATGGGGACGTGACACTGGGATATGGCCCACTGAACTCGTGAGTCGTGACACTCGCAATAGGGGAGCGCCCGGTATTGCCAGTTTGTCCAGAGCAAGCATGGCCAATCATGCCGCAGAACAGCCTACTCGCGGATCGCTCTCACGAAGACCATCCCAATCATCCAAGCGCCCCGATCGAACGGTATGTAACAATCGTCAAGCAAAACAACTATGTTAGGGCGTGCCTTCTAGAAGACTCGGTCTAACGGCCACTCATTAGGGGGCTAAGGTTAGGATCCATATGTGGTTTATGAAAAGAACACACATCCAATGACACTGGTGGATCCTTATGTGGTTTGTGAGAAGAACACACATGCAATCACACTGGGTGGATCCATATGTGGTTTATGAGAGGAACACACATGCAATGACACTAGTGATATGTGGTTTGTGAAAAGAACACACATGCAATAACTCTAACTCTGGTTAATGAAAATAGCAGACATGCAATGGCACTGGTGGATCCATGTGTGGTTTGTGAGAAGAACACACATGCAATGACACTGGGTGTGGTTCATGAAAAGAACACACATGCAATAACACCGGTGGATCCTTGTGTGGTTTGCGAGAAGAACAAACATGCAATGACTCTAGCTGTGGTTCATGAAAAGAACAGACATGCAATGACACTGGTGGATCCATGTGTTGTCTGTGAGAAGAACACACATGCAATGACACTAGGTGTGGTTCATGAAAATAACACACATCCAATGACACTGGTGGATCCTTATGTGGTTTGTGAGAAGATTAGACATGCAATGACTCTAGATGTGGTTCATGTGAAGAACACAAATACAATGACACTGGTGGATCCATGTGTGGTTTATGAGAGGAACAAACATGCAATGACACTGGGTGTGGTTCATGAAAAGAAGAGACATGCAATGACACAGGTGGATCCATATGTGGTTTGTGAAAAGAATAGACATGCAATCACACTGGTTGACTCTAGATGTTGTTCATGAGAAGAACACACATCCAATGATACTAGTGGATCCATGTGTACACTGTGAGAGGAACACACATGCAATGACACTGGGTGTGGTTCATCAGAAGAACACACATGCAATGACACTAGTGTATCCTTATGTGGTTTGTGAGAATAACAGACATGCAATGACTCTAGCTGTAGTTCATGAGAAGAACACACATGCAATGACACTGGTGGATCCATGTGTGGTTTATGAGAAGAACAAACATGCAATGACACTGGGTGTGGTTCATGAAAAGAACAGACATGTAATGACACTAGTGGATCCATATGTGGTTTGTGAAAAGAACAGACATGCAATGACTCTAGCTGTGGTTCACGAAAAGAACACACATCCAATGACTCTAGTTGTGGTTCATGAGAAGAACACACATGCAATGACACTGGTGGATCCATGTGTGTTTTGTGAGAAGAACAGACATGCAATGACTCTAGGTGTGGTTCATGAAAAGAACACACATCCAATGACACTGGTGGATCCTTATGTGGTTTGTGAGAAGAACACACATGCAACGACTCTAGCTGTGGTTCATGAAAACAACACACATCCAATGACTCTAGCTGTGGTTCATGAGAAGAACACACATGCAATGACACTGGTGCATCCATGTGTGGTTTGTGAGAAGAACAGACATCCAATGACTCTAGGTGTGGTTCATGAAAAGAACTCACATCCAATGACACTGGTGGATCCTTATGTGGTTTGTGATAAGAACATACATGCAATGACTCTAGCTGTGGTTCATGAAAAGAACACACATCCAATGACTTTAGCTGTGGTTCATGAGAGGAACGCACATGCAATGACATTGGTGGATCCATGTGTGGTTTGTGAGAGGAATAGACATGCAATGACACTTGGTGTGGTTCATGAAAAGAACACACATCCAATGACACTGGTGGATCCTTATGTGGTTTGTGAGAAGAACATGTAGCATCCCAATTGTCTAACAATTGTAATGCTACTTGGTCTAGTAATATAATGGCTACTTTAAATATATAATTGTTGCATCATCATTATATCATGCTCATGTCATCATGCCTCCTTGCATTTGAGCATCATATCAAACCCCTTCTTGTTTGGTTCTTATCTCATATGCATTATTATTTGCATTTGCCTCTTGATATTGTATTTGGCTCTTGATATATTGTTTAAATGCCCAAGTTGAGTTGGGGGCATATCTCTTATTAACTCCACCACCTTTCCTTTCCCCACCTTATAATCCCACCATCCAACTAAATATGAGTTTGGCACTTATTGGTTTTACCTCTAGCTCATGTGGGTTGTGACGGATCCAATTCTTTTACCACATGCTCTCATCTTAGCATCATGTTGTTTTCACAATAGTGGTTTATGAGAGCCACATGGCCACCTTTGCCTGCCTTGTGAGTGGGACCCTTTCTCCTAGCTTCCATTTGGATTATCATGGAATTATGCTCATGTTGGAATATTTTGTGGACTTATTAACTACCTAGTGGAATATACACACTAGTAATTCCCAATTATAATCCAATGTGATCATCCCCATATACTCCACTTGGAATTCTTTCTAAATTCCTTTGCTTGGGCCTTACTCCATAATTTGGGATGCATAATAATAATGCCATGAAATAATATTGTTTTCACAAGTATCAACATGGCATTAAATGTTTTGCATGGCCCATGCAAGCACCACCTTTTGCTTGTCATTTGGATTTTATTAGTTCTTGGAGTGGATCATCTCTACCTCTATCTTTTCTTTTGGCTTGATCTTATTTGATCATGCTTAAACCACCTTACCACATCCCTCTCTTTCTCTTTCACCACCTTCTTGCTTGTTCAAGTGTGGAGCATGCAAGCTCCTTAGGCCCTAATCCATCACCCCTCTCTCTAATCATCTATCCTAGATCCTCCATCATCACCATACCCATACCCCATCTAACCTTAACCCCCATACCCCTCTCACCTAAGCCCTAAGTCCCCTCCTCTCTCTCTCGGCCTCCCCCTCCCCTTAGTCTCCATGCCGAGCCCCACCTAGCTGGCTCCACCTGACCATCCAAACCCCACCTAGCTACCCCCAACCCTAACACCAACCCTAGCCCGAGGCTACCACCCCCCCAACCCGAGCCTCACCTCTCTCTCCCTAGCTCTCTCTCTGCCCTAGGGGCCCCAGCCCGAACCACCCTGACCCTGGCCTGCCCTACCCCACCTGCCAGCTCCCCATGCGCCTGCCCCTGCCCTGGCCTCCCTGCCCGAGCACGTGCTCGAGGAGAGAAGGAAAAAGGGGCACCGAGCCACCTTTATCCAACCACTCCCCACGGCACCGTCCTTCCTCCCTCTGCTTTACCCCCCCCCCCCACAACCTCTCCTCGCTCGTCCAGATCCACCCAGAGGCCTGCCCTCTTCTCTCTCTTCTCCACCGTCTCCATCTACCCCCCCTCGCCGGCCAAACCTTCGGCCTCCACCGATCTCCCTCTACCAGCCGGTGGCGTGGCGCTCCTGGGTGTCGGGGAAGCTCACGGTCGTCCGCTGCATCGTCCTGTACGCGCCGTCGCAGAGGAGGAGCACCGGAGCCGAAGAACACCGACGCACCCGCCGCGAAACCCTAGATTGCCGTCCGTCTGCGTCGTCGCCAATCGTCTGCCCGCCGAACCGATCCAACGCCTCCGACACACTCGCGGTGAGCCCACCTCCCTCCTGGACACCCTCGCTTTCACCGTCGTGTCCTGGCCGCGACGTGCGCTCCGTCGAGCATCCTCTGTGCGCCGGCGTCGTGTGCGTCTGCTCGTTCCCACAGCGCGCAGTAGCCCTATCTAGGCCCCGCCTGCTCTCAGGACACCTAGCCCCAGCCCACCGCACTGGTTGCACCCCGCAGCGCGCACCCCCGTGTCCCAGGATCGAACCCCGCTTCGCCCGCGCTGCACACCGATCGGTCGATCGCGGCAGAGAAGAGGAACAGTGCCCGCGACGTCCTTTTACGGATACCCCCTGCTTTCCTTTTGCATCAACCCGCGGTCCTTCAGCCCCACCTGCCAGCCTCCCTTTCCGTTTTGCAAAAGGCCCCCGCATCTTTTAGCCTATAACCCGCGTAGGCCTCAGACCGCCCATGTGTCGCCACCCCGCTGGGTGACGCGCGCGCGTGGCCCCGCAGCCTCTGGGCCCGCTTGTCATCCACGCGGGCTAGGCAGAGCTGCGGTGAGAAAAGCTGCTCTGCGCGCTGAGCTGCCGAGTCAGCAGTTGGTCCCACCTGTAAGCGTCTGTGGCTAGATTCCTCTGGGTATAAAAATGATTTCTGAAATCTGTTTAAATTCAAATCTTTTTCTAATTATTTCAAATTCAAATATAATTCTGTTTTTAAATAACTTTTAAAATCTGAATCCAATTAATACAAATAATATATGTTTTCAAATCAGAAAAATGTGAGGAATGCAAATATGACCTTCAAAATATATTTTGAACATTTAAAATTCCAAGTTTATTTAATTTACAATTAAATGCCCTTTTACCTTAATAAATTAATAACTTTTGTTTTATAACTCCAAATTCAACAAATGATATGTCTAAAATGATTAGCTCGACGAGACCTTTCTGTTTATGCTTTCCATGGTTTGAATTGAGGCATGCATCATATAAATATAAAGTATACAGCAACTAATATGAGAATAAATTGGGGCCAAAACTAAATAAAATGCTTTATTATTGTTTCCACACCTCACCCATGCCATGCTACCTTAATGCCATGCAAATTGTGCATCATTCATCATGGCATGATTGTTTGATTGATGCATTTTATTCACATGCTTGTGCACTTTATTTATGTTGGCCCTTGTTTGTTTGGTTCTTCTTCGAATAGACGCTGAGCAGGGGATATATCAAGAGAACCAGGAGCACTACCCAGATCCATTCCTTGCTTCAACTGAGCTGCCAGGCAAGCACTACCACATGCTTGCATACATACAGTACCTATTGCCTCTTTCTTATTCTTGCATCATTGAGTCGCGATTGCATTAAATTGAATCCCAAGTATTGCATAGCCTTTACATTTAAACCCCACCGAAGCTTGTTCCTCCATCCCATGAGCCATTACTATAGGAGTTGTTTGAGCCATGCGAGTCGTAGAACAGCATGTGTAGGGTATGTGAGTGTCTGATGGATAACGAGGTACCTAAACAACTTAACCTGAGTAGTAATGGGATAACTAATGAAAGTGGCATCGATGAGCCATATTCGCTATTTGGTTTTTCAGGCTCACTTGTGTCCCGTAGGACCCCGAGTACTTGATTCCTGTTCCTTGATTATTCGCGCTATCCACATCCGGGAGGCTTATGAACCCCCCTGAGCCAGAGCTTGATTCATTCTTATTTCTTGGGGCCACAAACTAGTTTGAGGTTTTATTTACTATCCTGTACTTATGCCATGCTTTACTGCTTTATTTAAGATTGTGCGAGGAGCACACTGTACTGTTTAGGGCCGGGACACGATTTCGCGGTATCGACAAGCCCAGTCACACTTTCGGGTTCCCAGTTGTTTACAACCGTCCACCCAAACCTTGAGTCCGTCTCGTAGCCGGCCAGGTTCGTCGCGGGTAGCTTAATGGGGTGGCCCCCTGAAATATTTCTGAATCCTGGGATTGCTTTGTCGTGACTGCCTCGTTGGGTTTTGATTTGGTTTTTCCGAGGCATATCGAGTGTGTGTTGCTATTTGTGCACCCCTGCAGGGTAAAACTTTCTGAAAGCCGTGTCCGCGGTTATGGACGACTTGGAGCACAGTTTCTCGATCATAGACAAGCATAACTAAAGTACCGCTTTTAATCTGACTAGACTAGGTACCTGACTAGTAAATAGTGCAATACTCACGGAATGGATAATAAAACTGCCAACGGATGGGGGGTTGTTCATCCGCTTCCTCGTCGGTAAGCGAGGAGGAGGATGGATCTGTGGATATTACCGTTATAACTGTTATAACTGTTGTTATTAATCCACGGACATCCGTCTATCTCTGGTTAGGCGGATGGTTAGCGAGTATCTATAGAATTGCTAGGGTTTATCTTTTGCTGCAATTGCGTCACCCCAGGTTGTGTCCCCTTTAGAGGCATAAAGACTTGCTGAGTACCCCTAGGGTCTCACACGATAAATTATTGGTTCAGATGAACAGGTACACTCGCAAGATGGATACTGGGTGGAAGAGACGGACGATGTGGGCAACGATCATTCGGTGTAGAGATTCCGGGAACGGGGATCCGTGAGATCTGTGGGCGGGATGTGCTTATTTATGGGGCATCTTATGCCGATTTGCTTCTTATCCGTACTCGGATTTTGTCTTCCGCTTCCGCTTGATACTCTGTTGATTGATGTATGAGGAGATATCCTACACTATTATATCTACCTAGGATATTTGGATCTTGCCGTATGGCGTTGCTATATTTCCTTTCTTTTTTAGATGGAATGGCTCTGATGTACTATTGTATGGTGGCTTGCATACATACTCATTTGTGTATGTAGTTGATCCCTTCGCCTGCCGATTACGCCGCCCGTTCTTGTCCCGATGTTTGGAAATGGTTGGGACGGCCGAAAGGTCTACCTGTGAGTGGCATTTGGGCCCCACCGTACTATTTCAACCATTTCTGATCATCCAGGCTTGTACTAGGAGCGTAATTCACCGAGGTAGTTACAATTGGTATCAGAGCCATCCCGCCCTTCAGGGTCTCAGCCAAATGGTCGTTGTCTGTCTAGCAAATATTTTTGGTAGCTATGTATACTAGGGAAAAACAAAACGCGAGAGTAGGACTGCTTCCACTTTTCTTCTTACCCACCCACCCACCCTTTTCTGGTAAGGAAGTGTAACGTTTTCAATCCTCTTCTTAAATTCAAACTAGGATTCACGTGTTCTGGGTTTCCGTAGTACCATAGGTTGTGTATCTGTGTGTGTGAGTGTGTGTGTGTAATTCCTTGTCTATCTGTTGCATCCAAGTTGTTATCTTTATCGGCCTTTTGGTTATCAACTGTTGGTACATTCCATACCAACAGGCTTTTGCAAACCGACGCGATCTATCTGATTCGTTGTATACCGACGCGATCTGTCTTACTCTTTGTTATCCGATGTTATCTTCTTTAGGGTGTTCGTTTCCGTAGTCGCTAATCTTTAGGTTATCGTGAGAAGAAGGTGTTAAGATATGTGTTTTACTTATTCATGTGCGGAGTAATGATTTGAGTGCGGGATGGAGTCGCGACCATACCACTACTTTTATTATTGCTCTTGTATATTGAGTTGGTAGAGTCACTAATCTTGATTCGTTAAGTGATTTTGCGCATCTATTGGTATTTTAATGCTGAAATTTGTGGAAATTTTTTCTTTGATATATTTGTGTACCACACTCCTTTTTAGTCGTGTGCGATATGCTTAATATCTTCTAGGTGCTTTGAACTTCGTTGATATTTTAATATCATCTTAGTAAATTGTATCCTTTAATCTTGATTAATTCCATTTTGGTACTATTTTGGATTATCATTATTCTCCATCATAGTACTGACTTGTGTTTTATATCAATCACAGGATGGCACCACCACGCCGTTCTGAGGAGGACATACAACCTGAACTGGGGGCAGCGTTGTCAAGCATCGCCAATGCCTTGGCAGCAATGCAGCAGAACCAGCAGCGGTTTGAGGAAAGTGTCAGGAGGAATGAGTTTGTTCCGCTACCTCCACCTCCCAAGCGAGGAGACATCAAGAGCTTCCTGAAGTTCAACCCACGCCAATTTGAGGTTTCTGATCAACCACTTGATGCTGATGATTGGTTGCGTGAGATGTCAAGGTTGCTGATGACTGCTGATGTTCCCGAGCAAGAATGGGTAAAGTGTGCTACTCACCTTCTGAAGGGAGATGCAGCTCTCTGGTGGGAGAATTACCTGAAGGCAAACTGCACTGGTTTTCAGCCTACTTGGGGACAGTTCACTGGAGCTTTCACAGAGCAGTATCTGTCAGAAATTGTCATGGAGAGGATGAAGGAAGTGTTTCTCAACCTCAAGCAGGGCAATGATAATGTCAACACCTACATCAGGAACTTCATGAACCTGTCTCGTTATGGTGGCGATGAGATCTCTGATGACAAGAAGAAGCAAAAGAGGTTCAGGCAAGGGCTCAATGCATCGATTAAGTATGAACTCACACATGCAAGGCCGGCATCTTTTCTGGAACTTCAGCATACAACTCTGCAGGAAGAGGCAAGTAGGCAAGTGTTTGAGGAGTCAAAGAAACACAGCCGTGATGCAGCAAGCTCTTTAGCTATGTCAGCTCCTTCTAAGCATCGTGTCTGGGTTCCTAACACCCCACCGTCGCTCCCGGCTCCACCAAGACCTTCAAGCTACGCGGCAAGGCCACCAAACTTCCTCACTGCTGCTCCCAGGGGCTACAACCACCACTACCCTGGAGCGCCTGGCGGAGTCCCTGGCTATGTTGCTCCACGTCCACCTGGTGCTTGTTACACTTGTGGAGACTCTGGGCATCAACAATGGAACTATCCGATGAAGAACAAGGCTCTTCCACCACCACCTGCAAGATCTGCGGCAAGCTCTCCTTTGGTTTGTGCACCACCACCTCGGGCTCTCAACATCAACACCAAGCCCGGGTCTACTGTTGCTCGTGCCAACTGCATCAACGCTGCTCAAGCTGAGCATGCACCTGGAGTTGTGATGGGTATGCTTCCCGTTAACTCAGTCCCTGCACGAGTTTTGTTTGATTCTGGGGCATCGCATTCTTTTGTTTCTCACAAGTTTGCAAATGAGAATGAGTTAGCGTTGGATCCTCTCCTCAAGCGGTTAATGGTTCTATCTCTTGGTTCAAACATGAGGGCTGCTCATATCAGCCATGGCAATCAAATTGAGATTGGTGGCTCTTCGTTCTCGGCGTCCTTAATTGTTCTGGGCAATTCTGACATTGATGTCATCTTGGGCATGGATTGGTTGACAGCAAATGCAGCTGTGATTGATTGTGCTGAGCGCTCGGTTTCTCTGAAGATTCCTGAAGGCCATATAGTCTATTCTCCAAGTCTGACTCCTGCTATCCAGCTTTTCTCTTTGGCAGCTCTGAATGTTGATGCTATGGAAGCTATTCAGAGTGTTCCGGTGGTCTGTGAGTTCCCAGATGTCTTTCCTGAAGATTTGCCAGGTATGCCTCCGGATCGTGAGGTTGAGTTTGTTATTGAGCTTGAACCTGGTACCGCTCCTATCTCCAAGCGGCCTTATGAGATGGGTCCTGCTGAGTTGGCTGAACTCAAACGACAGCTTGATGAACAAGAGAAGTTGGGTTTCATTCAACACAGTACTTCTTCTTGGGGTAGCCCTACTCTCTTTGTGAAGAAGCGAGACCAGACTGATAGACTTTGTGTTGACTATCGGGCTCTCAATGCTAAAACCATCAAGAATAAATATCCCCTTCCGCGGATTAATGATCTCTTCGATCAGCTAGCTGGAGCTGTGGTATTCTCTAAGCTTGACTTGAGAAGTGGTTATCACCAAATCAAGATTCGCAAGGAAGATGTTCCTAAGACAGCTTTCACCACCCGCTATGGCCTGTATGAGTACACGGTCATGTCTTTCGGTCTCACCAACGCACCTGCCACCTTCTCGAGGCTCATGAACTCGGTTTTCATGGAGTATCTTGACAAGTTCGTTGTGGTCTACCTAGATGACATCTTAGTCTACTCTAAGTCGAAGGAAGAGCATGAAGAACACCTTCGGTGTGTCCTAAGCAAGCTTCGTGAGAACCGCTTGTATGCAAAGTTCTCCAAGTGTGAGTTTTGGCTGCCTCAAGTAACCTATCTTGGTCATGTCATCTCTTCCAAGGGCATTGCAGTCAATCTGGAAACTGTGAAGACAATTGTTGAATGGCTTCCGCCTGTTAATGTCAAAGAAGTGCGGAGTTTCTTTGGTTTGGCTAGTTATTGCCGTCGCTTCGTTCAGAACTTCTCGAAGATAGCGAAGCCTCTTACCGATCTCCTCAAGAAAGGCAAGAAATACCTTTGGACTCCTGCATGTCAAACTAGCTTTGAGACACTCAAAGAGAAGCTCACTTCCACACCAGTCTTGGTTCCTCCGGATACATCCAAGCCATTTCAGATATTCTGTGACGCCTCTTTGCATGGATTGGGTGTGTTCCTTATGCAAGAAAAACAAGTTGTTGCTTATGCCTCTCGCCAGTTGAAGACGAATGAGATAAACTATCCTACACATGACCTCGAGCTCGCGGCAGTTGTCTTTGCTTTGAAAGTATGGAGGCACTACTTGCTTGGCAACAGTTGTGAGATCTTTTCTGATCACAAGAGTCTGAAGTATATCTTTACTCAGCCTGATCTCAACCTTCGGCAGAGGAGATGGATTGAAGCAATCAATGACTTCGATTTGACCATCAACTACACTCCGGGCAAAGCTAATGTCATGGCAGATGCTCTCAGCCGCAAAGCTTATGTCAACAACCTCATGATGGAAGAACAACAGCCTCTCTTGTGCGAGGAATTCCGTCAGCTCAACCTTGAAATTGTGGAACAAGGGTATCTCCTGAACCTTTTAGCAACTCCTCTCTTGGAAGAAAAGGTTCGCTCTTCTCAGCTTGGTGATCCGTACACAAGAAAGATCATCTCCAGGATTCAGCTTCCAAAGTATGAGTCCTTCCACGTTGATGATCAAGGCACGCTTTTCTTTGAACACCGGATGTTTGTACCGAACTACCCGGGTTTGAGAGAGCAAGTTCTCAAGGAGGCGCATGATTCTGTTCTTTCTATCCACCCTGGCAGCACAAAGATGTACATGGACTTGAAAACACAATATTGGTGGCCTGGTTTGAAAAGGTATTGTGCCAGGTATGTCTCGGAGTGTGATGTCTGCCGCAGAGTGAAAGCTGTCCATCAGAAACCTTCCGGTCTTCTACAACCATTGAAACCCCCGAAATGGAAATGGGAGAAAGTAGAGATGGACTTCATCACTGGTTTCCGAGGTCGCAGAAGGGCAACAATGCAATCTTTGTTGTCATTGACAGGCTTTCTAAAGTGGCTCACTTCTTCCCCGTCAAGGAAACCATTTCTGCAATTCAGTTGGCGGAGCTCTATATCAATAGAATTGTATCTCTGTATGGGGTTCCGCTTGAGATCAGTTCAGACCGTGGAAGCATCTTCACCTCCAAGTTCGGGGAGAGTTTCCAAAATGCTTTGGTAACAAGGTTGAACTTCAGCACAGCTTACCACCCTCAGTCGCAAGGGCAAGTTGAAAGGATCAATCAGATTCTGGAGGATATGCTTCGTGCTTGCGTCATCTCTTTTGGCATGAAGTGGGAAGAATGTCTTCCTTATGCTGAGTTCTCTTACAATAACAGCTTCCAGAAAAGTCTAAAGATGGCACCATTTGAGGCTCTCTATGGTCGCAAATGCAGAACTCCGATTGGTTAGTCAGGTGCAGGTGAAAGGATCTTGTTTGGCCCTGACATTGTGACTCAAGCGGAGGAGAAGGTTCACATCATTCTTGAAAATCTGAGGATTGCTCAAAGTCGCCAGAAGAGCAATTATGACAGGAAGCACACGGACATGGAGTATGTCCCTGGTGATCTCGTTTACCTTCGTGTCACTCCCATGAGAGGCACGCACCGTTTTGGTATCAAAGGAAAGCTGGCTCCTAGATACATCGGTCCCTTCAAAGTTCGTGGAAGAAGAGGAGAAGTTGCTTATGCTCTTGAGCTCCCGGAAAAACTCAAGGTCCATGATGTTTTCCACATCTCTCAGCTCAAGAAGTGCTTCAAGGATCCCGGCAGGACCGTGGACCATGAGCTTATCAATCTCCAAGAAGACCTGTCTTATCAAGAACACCCCACAAAAATCCTTGAAGTCGCAGAAAGAAGGACTCGCAACAAGTCCATCAAGTTCTGCAAGGTGCAGTGGTCGCACCATTCCGTTGATGAAGCCACTTGGGAACGTGAAGATGAGCTCCGTGCCAAGTATCCTACCCTCTTTGTGTCTTCTTCTTCCTAGAATCTCGGGGCAAGATTCCTGTTTAGTGGGGGAGAGTTGTAGCATCCCAATTGTCTAACAATTGTAATGTTACTTGGTCTAGTAATATAATGGCTACTTCAAATATATAATTGTTGCATCATCATTATATCATGCTCATGTCATCATGCCTCCTTGCATTTGAGCATCATATCAAACCCCCTCTTGTTTGGTTCTTATCTCATATGCATTATTATTTGCATTTGCCTCTTGATATTGTATTTGGCTCTTGATATATTGTTTAAATGCCCAAGTTGAGTTGGGGGCATATCTCTTATTAACTCCACCACCTTTCCTTTCCCCACCTTATAATCCCACCATCCAACTAAATATGAGTTTGGCACTTATTGGTTTTACCTCTAGCTCATGTGGGTTGTGATGGATCCAATTCTTTTACCACATGCTCTCATCTTAGCATCATGTTGTTTTCACAATAGTGGTTTATGAGAGCCACATGGCCACCTTTGCCTGCCTTGTGAGTGGGACCCTTTCTCCTAGCTTCCATTTGGATTATCATGGAATTATGCTCATGTTGGAATATTTTGTGGACTTATTAACTACCTAGTGGAATATACACACTAGTAATTCCCAATTATAATCCAATGTGATCATCCCCATATACTCCACTTGGAATTCTTTCTAAATTCCTTTGCTTGGGCCTTACTCCATAATTTGGGATGCATAATAATAATGCCATGAAATAATATTGTTTTCACAAGTATCAACATGGCATTAAATGTTTTGCATGGCCCATGCAAGCACCACCTTTTGCTTGTCATTTGGATTTTATTAGTTCTTGGAGTGGATCATCTCTACCTCTATCTTTTCTTTTGGCTTGATCTTATTTGATCATGCTTAAACCACCTTACCACATCCCTCTCTTTCTCTTTCACCACCTTCTTGCTTGTTCAAGTGTGGAGCATGCAAGCTCCTTAGGCCCTAATCCATCACCCCTCTCTCTAATCATCTATCCTAGATCCTCCATCATCACCATACCCATACCCCATCTAACCTTAACCCCCATACCCCTCTCACCTAAGCCCTAAGTCCCCTCCTCTCTCTCTCGGCCTCCCCCTCCCCTTAGTCTCCATGCCGAGCCCCACCTAGCTGGCTCCACCTGATCATCCAAACCCCACCTAGCTACCCCCCAACCCTAACACCAACCCTAGCCCGAGGCTACCACCCCCCCAACCCGAGCCTCACCTCTCTCTCCCTAGCTCTCTCTCTGCCCTAGGGGCCCCAGCCCGAACCACCCCGACCCTGGCCTGCCCTACCCCACCTGCCAGCTCCCCATGCGCCTGCCCCTGCCCTGGCCTCCCTGCCCGAGCACGTGCTCGAGGAGAGAAGGAAAAAGGGGCACCGAGCCACCTTTATCCAACCACTCCCCACGGCACCGTCCTTCCTCCCTCTGCTTTACCACCCCCCCACAACGTCTCCTCGCTCGTCCAGATCCACCCAGAGGCCTGCCCTCTTCTCTCTCTTCTCCACCGTCTCCATCTACCCCCCCTCGCCGGCCAAACCTTCGGCCTCCACCAATCTCCCTCTACCAGCCGGTGGCGTGGCGCTCCTGGGTGTCGGGGAAGCTCACGGTCGTCCGCTGCATCGTCCTGTACGCGCCGTCGCAGAGGAGGAGCACCGGAGCCGAAGAACACCGACGCACCCGCCGCGAAACCCTAGATCGCCGTCCGTCTGCGTCGTCGCCAATCGTCTGCCCGCCGAACCGATCCAACGCCTCCGACACACTCGTGGTGAGCCCACCTCCCTCCTGGACACCCTCGCTTTCACCGTCGTGTCCTGGCCGCGACGTGCGCTCCGTAGAGCACCCTCTGTGCGCCGGCGTCGTGTGCGTCTGCTCGTCCCCGCAGCGTGCAGTAGCCCTATCTAGGCCCCGCCCGCTCTCAGGACACCTAGCCCTAGCCCACCGCACTGGTTGCACCCCGCAGCGCGCACCCCCGCGTCCCAGGATCGAACCCCGCTTCGCCCGCGCCGCACACCGATCGGTCGATCGCGGCAGAGAAGAGGAACAGTGCCCGCGACGTCCTTTTACGGATACCCCCTGCTTTCCTTTTGCATCAACCCGCGGTCCTTCAGCCCCACCTGCCAGCCTCCCTTTCCGTTTTGCAAAACGCCCCCGCATCTTTTAGCCTGTAACCCGCGTAGGCCTCAGACCGCCCATGTGTCGCCACCCAGCTGGGTGACGCGCGCGCGTGGCCCCGCAGCCTCTGGGCCCGCTTGTCATCCACGCGGGCTAGGCAGAGCTGCGGTGAGAAAAGCTGCTCTACGCGCTGAGCTGCCGAGTCAGCAGTTGGTCCCACCTGTAAGCGTCTGTGGCTAGATTCCTCTGGGTATAAAAATGATTTCTGAAATCTGTTTAAATTCAAATCTTTTTCTAATTATTTCAAATTCAAATATAATTCTGTTTTTAAATAACTTTTAAAATCTGAATCCAATTAATACAAATAATATATGTTTTCAAATCAGAAAAATGTGAGGAATGCAAATATGACCTTCAAAATATATTTTGAACATTTAAAATTCCAAGTTTATTTAATTTACAATTAAATGCCCTTTTACCTTAATAAATTAATAACTTTTGTTTTATAACTCCAAATTCAACAAATGATATGTCTAAAATGATTAGCTCGACGAGACCTTTCTGTTTATGCTTTCCATGGTTTGAATTGAGGCATGCATCATATAAATATAAAGTATACAGCAACTAATATGAGAATAAATTGGGGCCAAAACTAAATAAAATGCTTTATTATTGTTTCCACACCTCACCCATGCCATGCTACCTTAATGCCATGCAAATTGTGCATCATTCATCATGGCATGATTGTTTGATTGAAGCATTTTATTCACATGCTTGTGCACTTTATTTATGTTGGTCCTTGTTTGTTTGGTTCTTCTTCGAATAGACGCTGAGCAGGGGATATATCAAGAGAACCAGGAGCACTACCCAGATCCATTCCTTGCTTCAACTGAGCTGCCAGGCAAGCACTACCACATGCTTGCATACATACAGTACCTATTGCCTCTTTCTTATTCTTGCATCATTGAGTCGCGATTGCATTAAATTGAATCCCAAGTATTGCATAGCCTTTACATTTAAACCCCACCGAAGCTTGTTCCTCCATCCCATGAGCCATTACTATAGGAGTTGTTTGAGCCATGCGAGTCGTAGAACAGCATGTGTAGGGTATGTGAGTGTCTGATGGATAACGAGGTACCTAAACAACTTAACCTGAGTAGTAATGGGATAACTAATGAAAGTGGCATCGATGAGCCATATTCGCTATTTGGTTTTTCAGGCTCACTTGTGTCCCGTAGGACCCCGAGTACTTGATTCCTGTTCCTTGATTATTCGCGCTATCCACATCCGGGAGGCTTATGAACCCCCCTGAGCCAGAGCTTGATTCATTCTTATTTCTTGGGGCCACAAACTAGTTTGAGGTTTTATTTACTATCCTGTACTTATGCCATGCTTTACTGCTTTATTTAAGATTGTGCGAGGAGCACACTGTACTGTTTAGGGCTGGGACACGATTTCGCGGTATCGACAAGCCCAGTCACACTTTCGGGTTCCCAGTCGTTTACAGCCGTCCACCCAAACCTTGAGTCCGTCTCGTAGCCGGCCAGCTTCGTCGCGGGTAGCTTAATGGGGTGGCCCCCTGAAATATTTCTGAATCCTGGGATTGCTTTGTCGTGACTGCCTCGTTGGGTTTTGATTTGGTTTTTCCGAGGCATATCGAGTGTGTGTTGCTATTTGTGCACCCCTGCAGGGTAAAACTTTCTGAAAGCCGTGTCCGCGGTTATGGACGACTTGGAGCACAGTTTCTCGATCATAGACAAGAATAACTAAAGTACCGCTTTTAATCTGACTAGACTAGGTACCTGACTAGTAAATAGTGCAATACTCACGGAATGGATAATAAAACTGCCAATGGATGGGGGGTTGTTCATCCGCTTCCTCGTCGGTAAGCGAGGAGGAGGATGGATCTGTGGATATTACCGTTATAACTGTTATAACTGTTGTTATTAATCCACGGACATCCGTCTATCTCTGGTTAGGCGGATGGTTAGCGAGTATCTATAGAATTGCTAGGGTTTAACTTTTGCTGCAATTGCGTCACCCCAGGTTGTGTCCCCTTTAGAGGCATAAAGACTTGCTGAGTACCCCTAGGGTCTCACACGATAAATTATTGGTTCAGATGAACAGGTACACTCGCAAGATGGATACTGGGTGGAAGAGACGGACGATGTGGGCAACGATCATTCGGTGTAGAGATTCCGGGAACGGGGATCCGTGAGATCTGTGGGCGGGATGTGCTTATTTATGGGGCATCTTATGCCGATTTGCTTCTTATCCGTACTCGGATTTTGTCTTCCGCTTCCGCTTGATACTCTGTTGATTGATGTATGAGGAGATATCCTAGACTATTATATCTACCTAGGATATTTGTATCTTGCCGTATGGCGTTGCTATATTTCCTTTCTTTTTTAGATGGAATGGCTCTGATGTACTATTGTATGGTGGCTTGCATACATACTCATTTGTGTATGTAGTTGATACCTTCGCCTGCCGATTACGCCGCCCGTTCTTGTCCCGATGTTTGGAAATGGTTGGGACGGCCGAAAGGTCTACCTGTGAGTGGCATTTGGGCCCCACCGTACTATTTCAACCATTTCTGATCATCCAGGCTTGTACTAGGAGCGTAATTCACCGAGGTAGTTACAGAACATACATGCAATGACACTAGTGATATGTGGTTTGTGAAAAGAACACACATCCAATGACTCTAACTGTGGTTAATGAAAAGAGCAGACATGCAATGACACTGGTGGATCCATGTGTGGTTTGTGAGAAGAACACACATCCAATGACACCAGTGGATCCTTATGTGGTTTTGAGAAGAACAGACATGCAATGACTCTAGCCGTGGTTCATGAGAAGAACACACATGCAATGACACTGGTGTATCCTTATGTGGTTTGTGAGAAGAACAGAAATGCAATGACTCTAGATGTGGTTCATGAGAAGAACACACATCTAATGACACTGGTGGATTCATGTGTACACTGTGAGAGAACACACATGCAATGACACTGGGTGTGGTTCATGAGAAGAACACACATGTAATGACACTGGTGTATCCTTATGTGGTTTGTGAAAAGAACATACATGCAATGACTCTAGCTGTGGTTCATGAAAAGAACAGACATGCAATGACACTAGTGGATCCATGTGTGGTCTGTGAGAAGAACATACATGCAATGACACTAGGTGTGGTTCATGAAAATAACACATATCCAATGATACTGGTGGATCCTTATGTGGTTTGTGAGAAGAACAAACATGCAATGACTCTAGATGTGGTTCATGAGAAGAACACACATACAATGACACTAGTGGATCCATGTGTTTTTTTTGAGAGGAAATGACATGCAATGACATTGGGAGTGGTTCATGAAAAGAAGAGACATGCAATGACACAGGTGGATCCATATGTGGTTTGTGAAAAGAATAGACATGCAATCACACTGGTTGACTCTAGATGTGGTTCATGAGAAGAACACACATCCAATGACACTGGTGGATCCATGTGTACACTGTGAGAGGAACACACATGCAATGACACTAGGTGTGGTTCATGAGAAGAGAACACATGCAATGACACTGGTGTATCCTTATGTGGTTTGTGAGAAGAACACACATGCAATGACATTGGTGGATCCATACGTGGTTTTTGAAAAGAATAGACATGCAATCACACTGGGTGGATCCATGTGTGGTTCATGAGAAGAACACACATACAATGACACTGGTGATATGTGGTTTGTGAAAAGAACAGACATGCAGTGACATTGGTGGATCCATGTGTGTTTTGTGAGAAGAACACACATCCAATGACACTGGTGGATCCTTATGTGGTTTGTGAGAAGAAGATACATGCAATGACTAGCTGTGGTTCATGAGAAGAATACACATGCAATGACACTGGTGTATCCTTATGTGGTTTGTGAGAAGAACACACATGCAATAACTCTAGATGTGGTTCATGAGAAGAACACACATCCAATGACACTGGTGGATCCATGTGTACACTGTGAGAGGAACACACATGCAATGACACAGGGTGTGGTTCATGAGAAGAACAAACACTAGTGTATCCTTATGTGGTTTGTGAGAAGAACACACATGCAATGACTCTAGCTGTGGTTCATGGAAAGAACACACATCCAATGACTCTAGATGTGGTTCATGAGAAGAACACACATATGCAGTAACACTGGTGGATCCATGTGTGGTTTGTGAGAAGAACATACATGCAATGACTCTAGAGTGTGGCTCATGAAAAGAACTCACATCCAATGACACTGGTGGATCCTTATGTGGTTTGTGATAAGAACACACATGCAATGACTCTAGCTGTGGTTCAGGAAAAGAACACACATCCAATGACTCTAGTTGTGGTTCATGAGAAGAACACACATGCAATGACATTGGTGGATGCATGTGTGGTTTGTGAGAGGAACAGACATGCAATGACACTGGGTGTGGTTCATGAAAAGAACACACAACCAATGACACTGGTGGATCCTTATGTGGTTTGTGAGAAGAACACTCATGCAATGACACTGGTGATATGTGGTTTGTGAAAAGAACACACATCCAATGACTCTAACTATGGTTAATGAAAAGAGCAGACATGCAATGACACTGGTGGATCCATGTGCGGTTTGTGAGAAGAACACACATCCAATGACACTGGTGGATCCTTATGTGGTTTGTGAGAAGAACAGACATGCAATGACTCTAGTGGTGGTTCATGAGAAGAACACACATGCAATGACACTGGTGTATCCTTATGTGGTTTGTGAGAAGAACACAAATGCAATGACTCTATATTTGGTTCATGAGAAGAACACACATCCAATGACACTGGTGGATTCATGTGTACACTGTGAGAGGAAAACATATGCAATGACACTTGGTGTGGTTCATGAGAAGAACACACATTCAACGACACTAGTGTATCCATATGTGGTTTGTGAAAAGAACAGACATGGAATGACTCTAACTGTGGTTAATGAAAAAAGCAGACATGCTAGGACACTGGTGGATCCATGTGTGGTTTGTGAGAAGAACACACATGCAATGACACTGGCTGTGGTTCATGAAAAGAACAGACATGCAATGATACTGGTGGATCCATCTGTGGTTTGTGAGAGGAATAGACATGCAATGACACTGGTGATATGTGGTTTGTGAAAAGAACAGACATGCAATGACTCTAACTATGGTTAATGAAATGAGCAGACATGCAGTGACACTGGTGGATCCATGTGTGGTTTATGAGAAGAACAAACATGCAATGACACTGGCTGTGGTTCATGAAAAGAACAGACATGCAATGATACTGGTGGATCCATGTGTGGTTTGTGAGAGAAACAGACATGCAATGACACCGGGTGTGGTTCATGAAAAGAACACACATCCAATGACAGTGGTGGATCATTATGTGGTTTGTGAAAAAAACACACATGCAATGACACTGGTGATATGTGGTTTCTGAAAAGAACACACATGCAATGACTCTAACTGTGGTTAATGAAAAGAGCAGACATGCGATGACACTGGTGTATCCATGTGTTATTTATGAGAGGAACACACATGCAATGACTCTGGGTGTGGTTCATGAAAAGAACACACATGCAATGACACTGGTGATATGGGGTTTGTGAAAAGAACACACATGCAATGACACTGGTGGATCCATGTGTGGTTTGTGAGAAGAACACACATGCAATGACACTGGCTGTGGTTCATGAAAAGAATAGACATGCAATGGTACTGGTGGATCCATGTGTGGTTTGTGAGAGGAACAGACATGCAATGACACCAGGTGTGGTTCATGAAAAGAACACACATCCAATGACACTGGTGGATCCTTATGTGGTTTGTGAGAAGAACACACATGCAATGACCCTAGTGAAATGTGGTTTGTGAAAAGAACACACATGCAATTACTCTAACTATGGTTAATGAAAAGAGTAGACATGCAATGACACTGGTGTATCCATGTGTGGTTTATGAGAGGAACACACATGCAATGACTCTGAGTGTGGTTCATGAAAATAACACCCATGCAATGACACTGGTGAAGAACACACTTGCAATGACACTGGTGGATCCATATGTGGTTTGTGAAAAGAACAGGCATGCAATCACACAGGGTGGATCCATGTGTGGTTCATGAGAAGAACACAATGCAATGACACTAGTGATATATGGTTTGTGAAAAGACCAGACATGCAATGAATCTAACTATGGTTAATGAAAAGAGCAGACATGCAATGACACTGGTGAATCCATGTCTGGTTTGTGAGAAGAACACACATCTAATGACACTGGTGGATCCTTATGTGGTTTGTGAGAAGAACAGACATGCAATTACTCTAGCTATGGTTCATGAGAAGAACAGACATGCAATGACTCTAACTGTGGTTAATGAAAAGAGCATACATGCAATGACACTGGTGGATCCATGTGTGGTTTGTGAAAAGAACAAACATGCAATGAATCTAACTGTGGTTAATGAAAAGAGCAGACATGCAATGACACCGGTTGGATCCATGTGTGGTTCATGAGAAGAACACACATCCAATGACACTGGTGATATGTGCTTTGTGAAAAGAACAAACATGCAATGACTCTAACTGTGGTTAATGAAAAGAGCAGACATGCAATGACACTGGTGGATCCATGTGTGGTTTGTGAGAAGAACACACATCCAATGACACTGGTGGATCCATGTGTGGTTTTTCAGAAGAACAGACATGCAATGACTCTAGTGGTGGTTCATGAGAAGAACAAACATGCAATGACACTGGTGTATCCTTATGTGGTTTGTGAGAAGAACACAAATGCAATGACTCTAGATGTGGTTCATGAGAAGAACACACATCCAATGACACTGGTGGATTCATGTGTACACTGTGAGAGGAACACACATGCAATGACACTTGGTGTGGTTCATGAGAAGAACACACATGCAATGACACTAGTGTATCCGTATGTGGTTTGTGAAAAGAACAGACATGGAATGACTTTAACTGTGGTTAATGAAAAAAGCAGACATGCTATGACACTGGTGGATCCATGTGTGGTTTGTGAGAAGACACACATGCAATGACACTGGCTGTGGTTCATGAAAAGAACAGACATGCAATGATACTGGTGGATCCATGTGTGGTTTGTGAGAGGAATAGAACTGCAATGACACTGGTGATATGTGGTTTGTGAAAAGAACATACATGCAATGACTCTAACTGTGGTTAATGAAATGAGCAGACATGCAGTGACACTGGTGGATCCATGTGTGGTTTATGAGAAGAACAAACATGCAATGACACTGGCTGTGGTTCATGAAAAGAACAGACATGCAATGATACTGGTGGATCCATGTGTGGTTTGTGAGAGGAACAGACATGCAATGACACCGGGTGTGGTTCATGAAAAGAACACACATCCAATGACACTGGTGGATCATTATGTGGTTTGTGAAAAAACACACATGCAATGACACTGTGATATGCGGTTTGTGAAAAGAACACACATGCAATGACTCTAACTGTAGTTAATGAAAAGAGCAGACATGTGATGACACTGGTGTATCCATGTGTTGTTTATGAGAGGAACACACATGCAATGACTCTGGGTGTGGTTCATGAAAAGAACACACATGCAATGACACTGGTGATATGTGGTTTGTGAAAAGAACACACATGCAATGACACTGGTGGATCCATGTGTGGTTTGTGAGAAGAACACACATGCAATGACACTGGCTATGGTTCATGAAAAGAATAGACATGCAATGATACTGGTGGATCCATGTGTGGTTTGTGAGAGGAACAGACATGCAATGACACTGGTGATATGTGGTTTGTGAAAAGAACAAACATGCAATGACTCTAACTGTGGTTAATGAAAAGAGCAGACATGCAATGACACTGGTGGATCCATGTGTGGTTTGTGAGAAGAACACACATCCAATGACACTGGTGGATCCATGTGTGGTTTGTCAGAAGAACAGACATGCAATGACTCTAGTGGTGGTTCATGAGAAGAACACACATGCAATGACACTAGTGTATCCTTATGTGGTTTGTGAGAAGAACACAAACGCAATGACTCTAGATGTGGTTCATGAGAAGAACACACATCCAATGACACTGGTGGATTCATGTGTACACTGTGAGAGGAACACACATGCAATGACACTTGGTGTGGTTCATGAGAAGAACACACATGCAATGACACTAGTGTATCCGTATGTGGTTTGTGAAAAGAACAGACATGGAATGACTCTAACTGTGGTTAATGAAAAAAGCAGACATGCTATGACTCTGGTGGATCCATGTGTGGTTTGTGAGAAGACACACATGCAATGACACTGGCTGTGGTTCATGAAAAGAACAGACATGCAATGATACTGGTGGATCCATGTGTGGTTTGTGAGAGGAATAGAACTGCAATGACACTGGTGATATGTGGTTTGTGAAAAGAACATACATGCAATGACTCTAACTGTGGTTAATGAAATGAGCAGACATGCAGTGACACTGGTGGATCCATGTGTGGTTTATGAGAAGAACAAACATGCAATGACACTGGCTGTGGTTCATGAAAAGAACAGACATGCAATGATACTGGTGGATCCATGTGTGGTTTGTGAAAGGAACAGACATGCAATGACACCGGGTGTGGTTCATGAAAAGAACACACATCCAATGACACTGGTGGATCATTATGTGGTTTGTGAAAAAACACACATGCAATGACACTGGTGATATGCGGTTTGTGAAAAGAACACACATGCAATGACTCTAACTGTAGTTAATGAAAAGAGCAGACATGCGATGACACTGGTGTATCCATGTGTTGTTTATGAGAGGAACACACATGCAATGACTCTGGGTGTGGTTCATGAAAAGAACACACATGCAATGACACTGGTGATATGTGATTTGTGAAAAGAACACACATGCAATGAGACTTGTGGATCCATGTGTGGTTTGTGAGATGAACGCACATGCAATGACACTGGCTGTGGTTCATGAAAAGAACATACATGCAATGATACTGGTGGATCCATGTGTGGTTTGTGAGAGGAACAGACATGCAATGACACCAGGTGTGGTTCATGAAAAGAACACACATCCAATGACACTGGTGGATCCTTATGTGGTTTGTGAGAACAACACACATGCAATGACCCTAGTGATATGTGGTTTGTGAAAAGAACACACATGCAATTACTCTAACTATGGTTATTGAAAAGAGCAGACATGCAATGACACTGGTGTATCCATGTGTGGTTTATGAGAGGAACACACGTGCAATGACTCTGAGTGTGGTTCATGAAAATAACACACATGCAATGACACTGGTGAAGAACACACATGCAATGACATTGGTGGATCCATCTGTGGTTTGTGAAAAGAACAGACATGCAATCACACGGGGTGGATCCATCTGTGGTTCATGAGAAGAACACAATGCAATGACACTGGTGCTATATGGTTTGTGAAAAGACCATACATGTAATGAATCTAACTGTGGTTAATGAAAGGAGCACACATGCAATGACACTAGTGAATCCATGTGTGGTTTGTGAGAAGAACACACATCCAATGACACTGGTGGATCCTTATGTGGTTTGTGTGAAGAACAAACATGCAATTACTCTAGCTATGGTTCATGAGAAGAACACACATGAAATGACTCTAACTGTGGTTAATGAAAAGAGCATACATGCAATGACACTGGTGGATCCATGTGTGGTTTGTGAAAAGAACAAACATGTAATGAATCTAACTGTGGTTAATGAAAAGAGCAGACATGCAATGACACTGGGTGGATCCATGTGTGGTTCATGAGAAGAACACACATCCAATGACACTGGTGATATGTGGTTTGGGAAAAGAACAAACATGCAATGACTCTAACTGTGGTTAATGAAAAGAGCAGACATGCAATGACACTGGTGAATCCATGTGTGGTTTGTGAGAAGAACACACATCCAATGACACTGGTGGATCCATGTGTGGTTTGTCAGAAGAACAGACATGCAATGACTCTAGTGGTGGTTCATGAGAAGAAAACACATGCAATGATACTGGTGTATCCTTATGTGGTTTGTGAGAAGAACACAAATGCAATGACTCTAGATGTGGTTCATGAGAACACACATCCAATGACACTGGTGGATTCATGTGTACACTGTGAGAGGAACACACATGCAATGACACTTGGTGTGGTTCATGAGAAGAACACACATGCAACGACACTAGTGTATCCGTATGTGGTTTGTGAAAAGAACAGACATGGAATGACTCTAACTATGGTTAATGAAAAAAGCAGACATGCTATGACACTGGTGGATCCATGTGTGGTTTGTGAGAAGATCACACATGCAATGACACTGGCTGTGGTTCATGAAAAGAACAGACATGCAATGATACTGGGGGATCCATGTGTGGTTTGTGAGAGGAATAGAACTGCAATGACACTGGTGATATGTGGTTTGTGAAAAGACAGACATGCAATGACTCTAACTATGATTAATGAAATGAGTAGACATGCAGTGACACTGGTGGATCCATGTGTGGTTTATGAGAAGAACAAACCTGCAATGACACTGGCTGTGGTTCATGAAAAGAACAGACATGCAATGATACTGGTGGATCCATGTGTGGTTTGTGAGAGGAACAGACATGCAATGACATCGGGTGTGGTTCATGAAAAGAACACACATCCAATGACACTGGTGGATCATTATGTGGTTTGTGAAAAAACACACATGCAATGACACTAGTGATATGCGGTTTGTGAAAAGAACACACATGCAATGACTCTAACTGTGGTTAATGAAAAGAGCAGACATGCGATGACACTGGTGTATCGATGTGTTGTTTATGAGAGGAACACACGTGCAATGACTCTGGGTGTGGTTCATGAAAAGAACACACATGCAATGACACTGGTGATATGTGGTTTGTGAAAAGAACACACATGCAATGACACTGGTGGATGCATGTGTGGTTTGTGAAAAGAACAAACATGCAATGAATCTAACTGTGGTTAATGAAAAGAGCAGACATGCAATGACACTGGTGAATCCATGTGTGGTTTGTGAGAAGAACACACATCTAATGACACTGGTGAATCCTTATGTGGTTTGTGAAAAGAACAGACATGCAATCACACGGGGTGGATCCATGTGTGGTTCATGAGAAGAACACAATGCAATGACACTGGTGATATATGGTTTGTGAAAAGACCAGACATGCAATGAATCTAACTGTGGTTAATGAAAGGAGCAGACATGCAATGACACTAGTGAATCCATGTGTGGTTTGTGAGAAGAACACACATCCAATGACACTGGTGGATCCTTATGTGGTTTGTGAGAAGAACAAACATGCAATTACTCTAGCTATGGTTCATGAGAAGAACACACATGAAATGACTCTAACTGTGGTTAATGAAAAGAGAATACATGCAATGACATTGGTGGATCCATGTGTGGTTTGTGAAAAGAACAAACATGTAATGAATCTAACTGTGGTTAATGAAAAGAGCAGACATGCAATGACACTGGGTGGATCCATGTGTGGTTCATGAGAAGAACACACATCCAATGACACTGGTGATATGTCGTTTGTGAAAAGAACAAACATGCAATGACTCTAACTGTGGTTAATGAAAAGAGCAGACATGCAATGACACTGGTGGATCCATGTGTGGTTTGTGAGAAGAACACACATCCAATGACACTGGTGGATCCTTATGTGGTTTGTGAGAAGAACATACATGCAATGACTCTAGCTGTGGTTCATGAGAAGAACACACATGCAATGACACTGGTGTATCCTTATGTGGTTTGTGAGAAGAACACACATGCAATGACTCTAGATGTGGTTCATGAGAAGAACACACATCCAATGACACTGGTGGATCCATGTGTACACTGTGAGAGGAACAGACATGCAATGACGCTGGGTGTAGTTCATGAGAAGAACACACATGCAATGACACCGGTGTATCCTAATGTGGTTTGTGAGAAGAGCAGACATGCAATGACACCAGGTGTGGTTCTTGAAAAGAACACACATCCAATGACATTGGTGGATCCTTATGTGGTTTGTGAGAAGAACACACATGCAATGACACTAGGTGTGGTTAATGAAAATAACACACATGCAATGACACTGGTGGATCCATATGTGGTTTGTGGAAAGAACACACATGCAATGACACTTGGTGGATCGATGTGTGGTTCATGAGAAGAACACACATGCAATGACACTGGTGGATCATTATGTGGTTTGTGAAAAAACACACATCCAATGACACTGGGTGTGGTTCATGAAAAGAACACACATCCAATGACACTGGTGGATCCTTATGTGGTTTGTGAGAAGAACACACATGCAATCACACTGGGTGGATCCATATGTGGTTTATGAGAAGAACACACATGCAATGACACTGGTGATATGTGGTTTGTGAATAGAACAGACATGCAATGACTCTAACTGTGGTTCATGAAAAGAACACAAATGCAATGACACTGGTGATATGTGGTTTGTGAAAAGAACATAGATACAATGACACTGGTGGATCCATATGTGGTTTGTGAAAAGAACAGACATGCAATGACACTAGTGGATCCATGTGTGGTTCATGAGAAGAACACACATGCAATGACACTGGTGATATGTGGTTTGTGAAAAGAACAGACATGCAATGACTCTAACTGTGGTTAATGAAAAGAGTAGACATGCAATGACACTTGGTGGATCCATGTGTGGTTCATGAGAAGAACACACATCCAATGACACTGGTGGATCGATGTGTGGTCTGTGAGAAGAACACACATCCAATGACACTAGGTGTTGTTCGTGAAAAGAACACACATCCAATGACACTGGTGGATCCTTATGTTGTTTGTGAGAAGAACACACATGCAATCACACTGGGTGGATCCATATGTGGTTTATGAGAACAATACACATGCAATGACACTGGTGATATGTGGTTTGTGAAAAGAATAGACATGCAATTACTCTAACTGTGGTTAATGAAAAGAGCAGAGATGCAATGACACTGGTGGATCCATGTGTGGTTTGTGAGAAGAACACACATGTAATGACACTGGCTATGGTTCATGAAAATAACACACATGCAATGATACTGGTGGATCCATGTGTGGTTTGTGAGAAGAACACACATGCAATGACAGTGGGTGTGGTGCATGAAAAGAATACACATCTAATGACACTGGTGGATCCTTATGTGGTTCATGAGAAGAACATACATGCAATGACTCTGGGTGTGGTTCATGAGAAGAACACACATGCAATGACTCTGGGTGTGGTTCATGAGAAGAACACACATGCAATGACAGTGGTGGATCCATGTGTGGTATGTGAGAAGAACACACATGCAATGAGACTGGGTGTGGTTCATGAAAAGAAAACACATGCAATGACACTGGTGGATCCATGTGTGGTTTGTGAGAAGAATAGACATGCAATGACTCTGGGTGATCCATGTGTGGTTTATAAGAAGAACACACATGCAATAAACTCTAGTGGATCTATCTTGGCATAATTTGATGTATACCATGATGTATTTCATTGTACAAGACATTCAGTTTCAATTTTTATACTACTCAGTTTTGCCCTTGGTTCCCCCTCTCTCTTTCGTAGAAGCTCAAACCTATGCTCACTCTGTCTGCTACGCCCTGATTGGTTGTCACAGTTGTCATGCGGATCGTGCACACCAACCGTTGATCCTGTGTGATTGCTGGCCCAAAATATATCGAGCTTGTTGGGGAACCCAAAGAGGAAAGTATGATGAGCACAGCAGTAAGTTTCCTCTCAGTACGAAACCTAGGTTATCAATCCAGTAGGAGCAAGGAAACACCCCAAATGTGTTGCTAGCTGAACGTTGGCAGGGCACACTACCGGTGCCAGTAGCAACGTGGAGACCTGCACAACACAACCACAGAACTCTATCCCCAACTTGCGATGAGGTTGTCAATCTCACCGGTTTTGCTGAAAACAAAGAATTAAACGTATCGAATGCAAGGAAGTAATAGTTTGTAGAAAGTAAACACAAAGCAGTAAACAGTTTGTAGATTGAATGTAAAAGAAAGGACTGGGGTCCATAGTTCACTAGAGGTGGCTCTCCTTAAGATAGATAACATGCTAGGTGAACAAATTACAGTGGGGCAATTGACAAACATCGAGAAAGCATACAAGCATATACTAATCATCTTGACTCCTTTGAGAGTTGATTGGGCATTACAACATTATACATAGACCGTCATCCAACTGCATCTATGACTAATAATCAACCTTCAGGTTATCATCCGACCCCCCTCCAGTATTAAGTTGCAAGCAACAGATTATTGCATTACGAATTGCGTGTAAAGTAAACAATACGATTGTTCTATGAACAAAGGATTGTTGTTTTCTCCCTAGTAGCAACATCACATCTAGTACCTTAGAGATTTCTGTCACTTACCTAGATTACCAGAGGCATGAACCCACTATCGAGCATAAATACTAACTCTTGGAGTTGCTAGCATCTACTTGGCCAAGATAGCTACTAACAGCGAAAAGCATGCAAGATCACAAATAACAAAGACATGATACAATCAATAATCAATCTGAAATAGCATCTTAGTATCCATCGGATCCCCGCAAACACAACATGCAGAATTACAAATAGATGATCTTGATCATGAACGGAGCTCACAAGATCTAGACATGAAAGCACAAAGGAGGAGAACCAGCCATCTAGCTACTACATGGACCCGTAGTCCAGAGATGAACTACTCATGCATCACACCGGAGGCTTGCATGTTGATGAAAAAGGCCTCCAGGGTGAATTTCCCTCTCCGACAGGGTGCCGAGAGGAGCTTCAGATCCCTCCCAATCTAGGGATGGAGATGATGGCGGCTACATACTGTTTCGTGGAATTTTGATCGGGTACTTAGGGTTTCTGTATCAGAGGCAATATATGGGCGGAAGGAGAGGCCGAGGGGGTGCCTGGGACGGCCAGACCACCCCATGGCGCGGGCCAGGTGGTGTGGCCAGGCCCCAGCCCCTCTCCATCTCGTATTCTGGCTCCAAGTGTCTCCCGGTAAAATAGTGACTTTGGCTTTTGTCCCATCGAATTATGAGAATATTCATTTTCTGACTTCCTGGAACCAAAAACAGCAGAAAACAGGCAGCTGGCACTATGGCTCTTGTTAATAGGTTAGTCCAAGAAATCATATGAAAAGTACTCCAAAGTGTGGACAAAACACAAGAAAGTAGATAAAACCAAGCATGGAACATCAAAAATTATAGATACATTTGCAATGTATCAACATCCCCAAGATTAACTCCTGCTCGCCCTCGAGTAGGTAAGTGATAAAAAGAAAGAATAATTTTTGAGGTGACATGCACCATCATAAACTTGATCAAAGTATTTGTAAAACATTTGAAGCTAGGATCATAGTACTTCAATCATAACATGAAAGACAAAGTTCTAGCAATAAGACAAAGAAACTATGTTGCAACATGAAAAGGCACAAACAAAAGATTCATGAATAACAATGCTTTGCAAGACGTTTGTTTGTTTCACATGAAGAAAACATAGCATAATAGTATTCAAATTGTCCCTCATAGAGTAGCAAGTATAAATGCATAGTACACCTTCAAAGTTCATAAGAGTGACTAGATACAAATAGTTTAAAACAAGCAATATCAAGGTATGCATCAATCAACTAGTCTTGGGACAATGCACATAGAACTAAGAATGGCCACTATGCTCTCAAAGTAGGTGCATAAATGTAGAAGGTGGAGACTCAATATAATGGTGGAAGAAAGGCCTTCATAGACAGAAGCAGAAATTCAAGTTTCATAAAGAGTTTCCAAAAATTATGGTACCTATAGCTTTCAGCTCTCATTGCCCCTATCATAAGCATCTTGAAGTGATTAAGGTTAAAGTGAACAACCTATGGTGTACATGCTTGACAAAGTATAAGTTAGAAATCTCATGTCCCTTTAATACGAGGGTCGCTCCTCATGCTACTCAAGTTTAGTCACCAGTAATTTCTTGTCATCGTAAGTACATGTGTATCATAGAGAACCACCAACGGGGTACCCCTCGCCCGATGATACGGAATAATCCCCATATCAAAATGACAAGGCAAGCAGACAACGAGCATCTCAACAATCTTCTTATTTACCATGGGAATATGGTGCTTTTTTTCTCTCTTTCCTCTTTTCATAATCTCTATTTTTCTTTTTCTCTTTTTTCTCAATATAGGACTCTTTTTTTATAAGAAGAATGCTTCATAGACAGCTCATTATGGTTACTCTGCAGGTTTCCACCATGTCAGCATGGATTAGACCAGCGGCCCAGGCGTTACTCTAAAACATATACATAACTCCATGGACTTACAAGCTCCCCTTTCATTTCACACCGACGACATCCATAGACAAAAGAGCATGATATCAACTAGGTACAAAGTACCAGTGCAATGTTGAAAGCGTTCCCCATGACAGCATGGTTCTGCTAATCCCCAACAAATAAGTGCAAGCATATACAACATAGACGACACAATGGTTCAAGCTTATTAAGGGCAAGAAAAGTAAAGTGTGCCATCAAGTTCGTGAGAGCTTTAATCACTAGTTTTCTCATAACAAATTTAATTCAGAAGGTAAACAAAAGCATGAATATACTTGGAATAGCATAAGCTAATAGGTAGGTATGGTGGACTCTTTGGAATAACTTGGTTTAGGGAGTTGGATGCATGAGTGGAACTCATACTTGGTTGCGGAGGCTAGCAAAAGACTGGGAGCGACAAACTAAGAGAGCAATAATGGCCATAATCATGTAGAGGGACAAAACATCATTGATCAAAGCATAAAGTGATACTACAAGTTGAAAACTAAAGGATCATCAAGGCTATGGTGACTTTGGATAGTCATAACATGGTGTGAGCATGCGCCAAGTCAACCCAAATAAAGCATCAAAGGAGAATACCACTATACTATGCTTTAATATGCTAAAACAACGCATGATTCATCCAAGGCACATTAAGCAATCTCAATTGTTTATAACAAGTCATGCTACAGCAAGGAATACTAAGCATAAATCCAAAACAATATCAAGCATGACATGACAAAGCATAGGCCACAATAAAAAACAAGCTCTCTTTACCACTTAAGCATGAACTTTCCTACTCTTTTCCAAACCAAACCAAACTTTTGAAAACCAATGTATGAAAGAGGGGGTCCAACCAATTTATTCAGAAAACTAAGAAAACAAAACAAATGAAAAAACAAAAGAAAAACGAAAAAGAAGACGCTCCAAGAAGAACACAACTGTGCATGAAACAATAAAAATGAAGCGTTCGGAAGAAAACCTGGGATTTTTATTGATGAAGAGGGGGATGCCTTGGGCATCCCCAATCTTTGATGCTTGTACTTCTTGGATATTTCTTGGGGTGACACGCTTGACATCCACAAGCTTGAGCTTTAGTCCATCCTTCATCTCATTACTCATTCCTTCCATACACTTGAAATTTTTCCTTCATACAAAACTTCACACAATCTTTATTAGCAACATTAGTGCACTCAAGATAATAAGTCTTTAAGGTTCAGTTCTAGCACCAATAAAACTTCCATTAAAACACTAGCTACTATAGCACTTCCCTCAAAAAGCTCAATTCCCCAAAAGAACTCAAAAAGGAACCAACAAGAAGCAAATGCAGAAAATGGCAGAAATCTGTCAAAACAGACCAGCAAGTAAAGATGAATTTTTTTGAAGACCTTATGTTGCTCATATAAAAAAGTGTTGACTATAGATAGTTAGATAACAATCTGGGGCAGAAGCACAAAAATTCACGCCTCAAAAGGACGTACAGAGATTTTACACGAATTTTTACGGTGAAGCACAGAAATCTGTTTTGGGACAACAACTTTCCCAATCATTACTTCTCTCTCATAAGAGGTTACTCTTGGCACAAAAAGCAAATAAAAAGGATAAGGAGCGGTTATTACTGAAGTAATAACTTCCAAGACTCATCTAAAACTTTTGGGTTATCTCCCGATAAGTACTTTTCTTTAACGCCTTTATGTTAGGCATGAAGCAAGAAAAAGAATCAAGTGTTCTCAAATGAAGAAGCATTAAAACCAAATTTCTTGCCCTTACCTCTCTTACTTTTATTCTTAACCTTGGGGAAAATATGATTGTTTGGTGGAGAAGCAAGGTGCATGGTCCCCTTTCCCACATCTATTATTGCTCCAAGGAGTTCTAATAAGGATCTTCCAAGCGTAATTTGTCCTTTTCCTTCACATTCAATAACAAGATAATCAGTAGAAATCATTTTCCCAAGGATCTTTGTAAACACTCCTTCAGCTATTCCAATAGGTAATATTTTAGCATTATTAGCAAGAGATATTTCTTTTCCTCCTTCAGAAAGTCCCCAAAGATTCAAAGATTCATAAATATCTTTGGGCATAAGACAAAATTCAGACATGATATCACAGCGAGCTTCAAAAGTTTCATTATTTATATCAATCTTTACTGTGGGGAGCCACTTTGATGGTTCAGAATTTATTGGAACATAATTATGATGCTCGCTAAGCGTATTATAGCAATCTTTCAAACTAGCAGTGCTGGTCTCAAGAGTGTTCAATCTAGCAAATATGTTTGTGAAAGAAATATCAGTTTTGCTAGGCAAGTTGTAAGTAAAGACCAATTTCTTTATAGCATTAACAACATCATCCTCATTGCATTGGAGGAAATCTCCTCCCACAACAGCATCTAAAGCATATTTATACGTCCATTTTGCATCACTATTCTATGTCATAATTCACTGTTATTCATTGATATATTTCGTATTGAGAGGTGATACTTATGTTATTTCATCTGTTTTTGCATGGTTGATGACTTTTGGAGCATGGACCGCTACAGTTAGGATTCTGATGGAAAAAGTTCTGTTTGGAGGCAAAATTCGCGAAGATCAAAAAATCTAGGAAAATATACGGAAAATCCTATTTTTCCAGAAGATGAAGAAAGCCAAAAGGGGGGCTAGAGATGGGCCACAGGGGGCCCACACCACCCCCTGGTGCGGGCCAGCCTAGGCCACGCCACCAGGTAGTGTGGCTGCCCTGGTCCACCCCTGGCACTCCCCTCTGGCATATATTATCCTCCTAAAACCCTAAGACTCGGGGAGGGACCACAGGAAGATTCCACCGACTCTGCGGGGCGGAAAACACCGAGAGAGAAAGATCTCTCCGGCAGACAGATTTCTGCTGGGGGAATTCCTTCCCAGAGAGGGGAGATCGTCGCCTCAACACCACCATCAAGCTGGACTTCATTAGGATCATCATCATCATCACCACCACCATCATCACCATCAGCACCCTCATCACCATCTCCATATTGCTGTAACAATTGGGTTGAATCTTGCATAGTTCATAGGGGAAACTTTCCCGGTGTTGATTACTCTTTGTAGTTGATGCTATTGAGTGAACCATTGAATTATTTTTTATGTTCAGATTTCTATACATCATTATTCCATCTCTGATCATGATCCATATGATGTCTTGTGAGTAGTTCGTTTTGTTCTTGAGGACATGGGAGAAGTCATGTTGTTAGTAGTGGAGTTGTGTTGAGAAAGATTCAATAGTTTGATATTTAAGTTGTGGTGTACTTCTTCTAGTGGTGTCATGTGAACGTCGACTACATGACACTTCACCTATATGGGCCTAGGGGAATGCATTGTGTATTTGGCTACTAATCGTAGGGGTTGCCGGAGTGATAGAAACCTGAACCCCCGTTAGGAAACCATTGCACAAGGGACGTAAGGGTCTTAGAGTTTAAAGCTGTGGTTAGGTTTCTACCTTAATTACTTTCTTGTACTTACGGATGTTTGCAAGTGGTATAATCACAAGTATATATTAGTCCTAGGAAGGTCGGTACATTAGCACAGGTTCACCCACACAACACTTAGCAAGATAAAGAAGATTAATCAACTATATGAAGCGAAAGCACTTGACAGTCTTCCCATGTGTCCTCGAGAACGTTTGGTCATCTTAAGTAATACAACCGGCTTGTCCTTTGCTGCATAAAGGATTGGGCCACTTGCTGCATTTATTCTTATTATCTTTTGTTTACTCGTACTTCGTTTACTTGCTTTATCAAAAATCCCTAAAAATCCGTTTGCTAAGTATTTGCAGAGAATTCCTGATCCATACCACTAGCCAGCACCTTCTGCTCCTCGTTGGGTTCGACACTCTTACTTATCGAAAATACTACAATACACCCCCTATACTTGTGGGTCATCAAGACTATTTTCTGGCGCCGTTGCCGGGCAGTGAAGCACTATTGGAGAGTGGAACTGGTAAAGGAAACTTCTACTGTGAGTATTCTTTACTACTGCTAGTTGCTTTATTTTTGTTATGGATAATTCACTGAGTTTCTTATTTGGTAATGCTACTACCACTGCTAAGGTAGTAGATAAGCCACCACCTGCTGAGAATGATGTTTTTAAAATACCTACAAGAATTATTGATCGTGTTATGGATAACTACTATGTTGGGGATGGAACTGTCCATCCCGGTGATCATTTGCTTTTTATACACGAATTATGCGGGTTATTCAAGTGTGCAGGTATTACTACAGATCAAGTTAAGAAGAAGTTATTCTCATTATCACTGAAAGGAAGAGCTGAGGAATGGTATAAGCTGCTGAAGAATGGTCAAGCTTTAGAATGGGAGGAAATCGTGCCTCTCTTTTATTCAAAGTTTTATCCTCCTAGTGAGATTCATAAAGATCGGAATCAAATTTACAACTTTTGGCCTCTTGATGTAGAGAGTACAGCTCAAGCTTGGGGGAGATTGAAGTTACTAATGCTCAAATGTCCCATTCATGAGATCCCCAACAATATTATTATCAACAACTTTAATGCAAGGCTCCCTCTACATGACAAAGATTTATTGGATGCTTCTTGTGCTGGACCATTCACTCGCATGGAAGAAGAAGCTAAATGGGATCTTCTGGACCGTATTCAAGACAATGCTGAAGCTTGGGAGAATGACAAAGGTAGAAAGTCAGGTATAAATTATGATTATGAATGCATTGAATATTTTATGGGAACTAATGACTTTCAAAATGTTAGTAATGCTTATGGTCTTGATTTGCAAGTTATTACGAATTGCTTTAGAGCTTTTGCTTCTTATATTGAAATTCCAAAAGGGGATGGAACAAGTACCATGCACCTTATAAATATATTGTTGAATGTGTTCCTGTTGGGAGCACTGAGTGTTGCATTATTGATCACATCTTACCTGAGCCTTATATCGAGAAGATTCCCTTCCCAGATAAGGTAAAGGATCATCCTATGATAACTAATGTAATCACTAAAAGTGAAAAGAGAACTGTAAAACCTGATGAACAAATAAATGTCGAACCTGTGGTAGCAATTGTGAAAGACCTTGTCACTAAAAGCATAGAAGATGGGGACATAGTTTTTGTGAGGATGCTTCTAATATTCTTCCACATCCTAATAGAGCTAAAAAAGCTAGTGTCCGTGTGCTTTCCGTTAGAATTGGTGATCATTGCTATTATGGTTTATGTGATATTGGTGCAAGTTCCAGTGCTATTCCTTATGAGCTTTACAGAGAAATTATGCACGAAATCAGTCCCTGCGAATTGGAAGAGATTGATGTGGTTATTCACCTTTCTACTAGAGAGACCATCTCTCCAATTGGCATTGTACGAGATGTGGAAGTTCTTTGTGGTAAGATTAAGTATCCTGCTGATTTTCTAGTACTTGGTTCAGCTGCTAGTAAAACTTATCCTATCATTTTTGGTAGACCTTTCTTGAGTACTTGTGGAGCTATTATAGATTGCAAGAGGGAGAAAATCTTGACTAAGTTTGATGGGGAATCTTATGAGTTTAATTTTTCGAAATTTACTAAAGAACCTTGTGAAGAGGAAACCCATAATGAGGATTTTAGAGTTGAACAACTTGCTTCTATCTCTCTTGCTCCTAACAATGCTTTGCAGCAATTTATGGAAGATCACGGAAGTGAGATCTTCATGGAAGAAAGGAACGAGATTGACGAGATCCTCCGTCGTCAACCCAAGATGCTAAAGCATGACTTGCCTGTAGAAGACTTGGGTACCACGTTGCCACCTAAAAAGGATCCGGTCTTCGATTTAAAACCCCACCCTAATGATCTTAAATATGCTTATATTGATGATAAAAAGATATATCCTATTATTATTAGCTCTAAACTTTCAGGAAAGTAAGAAGAAAGGTTATTGGAGGTTTTGAAGAAACACCGAGGAGCTATGGGCTATACCCTAGATGATAGGGATTTCACCTACTATATGTCAGCATTCTATCAACATAGAACCAGATGCAAAGCTAGTAGTAGAGCACCAGCGACATTTAAATCCTAAGATGAAGGAAGTGGTAAGGAATGAGGTATTGAAACTCCTTGATGCTGGTATTATTTACCCTATTGCTGATAGTGAATGGGTTAGTCCTGTTCATTGTGTTCCTAAAAAGGAGGTATTACTGTTGTTCCTAATGATAATGATGAGCTTATTCCTCAAAGAATAGTAGTAGGATACAGGATGTGCATTGATTTTAGAAAAGTCAATAAAGTTATTAAGAAAGATCACTACCCGCTTCCTTTTATTGATCAAATGTTGGAAATGTTGTCTAAAAAGACCCATTTTTGTTTTCTTGATGGTTATTCTGGTTTCTCTCAAATTGCTGTTAAACAACAAGATCAAGAAAAAACTACTTTTACTTGCCCTTACGGAACTTATGCTTATAGACGTATGCCTTTTGGTTTATGTAATGCTCCTGCTACTTTTCAAAGGTGCATGTCTGCTATCTTTCATGTTTTTGTGAGGAAATTGTAGAGGTGTTCATGGATGACTTTTCTGTCTATGGAACTTCTTTTGATAATTGTGTGCACAACCTTGATAAAGTTTTGCAGAGATGTGAAGAAACTAATCTTGTTCTTAATTGGGAGAAATGCCACTTCATGGTTAATGAAGGGATTGTCCTCGGGTATAAAGTTTCTGAAAGAGGCATAGAAGTTGATAGAGCTAAGGTTGAGGCAATTGAGAAGATGCCATGTCCAAGAGACATCAAAGGTATTCGTAGTATCCTTGGTCATGCTGGTTTCTATAGAAGGTTTATTAAAGACTTTTCTAGGATATCAAAACCCCTCACTAATCTTCTTCAAAAAGATGTACCCTTCGTTTTTGATGATGATTGTAAGGAAGCTTTTGAAACTCTTAAGAAGGCTTTAACTATAGCCCCTATTGTTCAACCACCTGATTGGAGTTTACCCTTTGAAATAATGTGTGATGCTAGTGATTTTGCTGTAGGTGCTGTCCTTGGGCAACGAGTTGATAAAAAGTTAAACGTTATTCATTATGCTAGTAAGACTCTAGACGTTGCTCAAAGGAATTATGCTACTACTGAAAAAGAATTTCTAGCTGTCGTTTTTGCTTGTGATAAGTTTAGGCCCTATATTGTAGACTCAAAAGTCACCATTCATACTGATCATGCGGCTATTAAATACATTATGACGAAGAAGGACGCTAAGCCTAGGCGTATTAGATGGGTGCTGCTTTTGCAAGAGTTTGATATACATATAGTAGATAGGAAAGGTGCTAAAAACCCTGTAGCTGATAATTTATCTCGATTGGAAAACATCTCTTTTGACCCTATGCCTGTTAATGATAGTTTCCCAAATGAGCAGTTAGCCGCAGTAGGGGTAAGCTCGCGAGGGAGCCCTTGGTACGCTGATTATGCTAACTTTATTGTTTCCAAGTATTTGCCTCCAACTTTTACAGCTCAGCAAAGAAGGAAGTTCTTCTATGATTTGAGGTATTATTTTTGGGATGACCCACACTTATACAAAGAAGGAGTGCATGGTATTATGCGAAGATGTGTTCCAGAATATGAACAAAAGGAGATATTGTGTAAATGTCATGGTAGTGCTTATGGAGGACATCATGCAGGAGATAGAACTGCACAAAAGGTGCTACAATCAGGTTTCTATTGGCCTACCCTTTTTAAAGATGCAAGAAAGTTTGTTTTATCTTGTGATGAATGTCAACGTGTTGGTAATATTTCTAGACTCAATGAAATGCCTATGAACTACTCTCTAGTTCTTGAACCCTTTGATTACTGGGGATTTGACTTGATGGGTCCTTTCCCTCCCTCGAAAGGTTATACTCATATTCTTGTTGCCGTTGATTATGTTACTAAGTGGGTAGAAGCCATTCCTATGAAGAGTGCTGACGGGGAAACTTCTCTAAAAATGCTTAAGGATGTTATCTTCCCTAGGTTTGGAGTGCCTAGGTATCTCATGACTGATGGGGGTTCTCATTTCATTCATGGTGGTTTTAGAAAGACCCTTGCTAAATATGATGTTAATCATAGAATTTCTTCAGCTTATCACCCCCAAATAGCAAGCAATTAGAGTTATCAAATAGAGAAATTAAATCCATCTTGCAAAAGACTGTTAATAGATCTAGAAAAAAATGGGCTAAAAAGTTGAATGATGCTTTATGGGCTTATAGAACTGCCTACAAACATCCTATGGGGATGTCTCCTTATAAAATGGTTTATGGGAAAGCTTGTCACCTACCCTTAGAATTAGAACACAAAGCTTACTGGGCAGTTAAAGAACTAAATAGAGATTGTAAGCTCGCTGCTGAGAAAAGATTATTTGACTTAAGTTCTTTAGATGAATGGAGGAGTGAAGCCTATGAAAATGCTAGGCTCTTTAAGGAAAAAGTTAAAAGATGGCATGACAAGCGAATACTTAAGAGAGAATTTCATGTTGGTGAGAAAGTTCTATTGTATAGGTCTCGTCTCAGATTTTTTGCAGGAAAGCTACTGTCAAAATGGGAAGGACCTTTCATTATTGAAGAAGTATAACGTTCAGGAGCAATAAAAATTTCTTCTTTCAAAGATAATACTACACAAGTAGTGAATGGGCAGCGACTCAAACACTATATTGCTGGAGATTATTATAATGAAGATGTTGATGCCTTTCAAGTTATAACTCCAGAAAGATTTATCAAGGACCAAATTCAGAGACCTGCGGAGTCCGTTTTCAAATAGGTAACAGTTCTGGTAAGAAAAGTTCCGCGAAAATACTATCCAACTATATTTTTGCAGTTTTTAGTCAATAAGGAAAGCTACGAAGCGAAAGAGGGATGGAAACAGAGCCAGGGTGGCTCACACCACCCTGTGGCACGGGCCCTCCCCTGGCCGTGCCACCAGGTGGTGTGGCCACCCCAGACTCCGTCTCCGACCCGTTTTCTCCCAGTACCTTCCTTTCGTCATGAAACTTCGTAATATATAATCCCCTGGATCTCCCGAGGTTCGTATATCGTGTTTTCTTCGTGTTTTCGTTTCGATCTGTTTCTGACAAGTAGAGTCCCAGATTTGGAGCTACAATGTCTTCCTCTGGATCAGCTAAGGAAGATTCTTTAGAGGATATCATCAACCCATACATGAGAGAGTTGAAGATTCATCCCAAGGAGTTGTTGCTTGAAGATGGGGAACTCCGAATAAAAGAGGTTCGATGCCCTAAAGGTGAAGGAAGTCTAGAGGACAGGATGGAAGCGCTGGACCAAGAAGTCTTTAGGTACAAGAAGATGGCGGAGCGCGAAGTGGATATCATCCATAAGATTTGTTCCAAACTCATCACCGAGCACCAAAAGGAGACTACTGAACTCAAGTATAAAATCCTCTCACTCCGCCAAACAACCAACAAACTGCAAGCATAGCTCTACGATGTTCAAAATCAAAACTGTGAGTATGAGGTTAGGTTTAAACGCATAAGCGCTGCTGCAAGTTTCAGGATTTTGGAAACCACGATGTCCTTTGTTGATGGGAAGCCCTTACCTTGGAAGTCGGACGAAGATGAGAGGATACCACCACCACCAAAGGAGTAATTCGTCATCAGGTTTGGCATCCCCTTGGTTTGTTCCAAGCTCGAGGGAGTGCCGCGGTATCACATCACTATCTTCTATCTTTTTACCTTATTAGTAGAGTCATATCATGAATAGAGAAGTTATTATGTAGGATGGTTTGCATTATGGAAGTGTCCCCTCTCTCGTTAGATATGTATCCCTTGGTGTGAGTTGCCGTTATGGATTATTACTTTTTAGTCGAGTCAGTAAACCTATTCCCTTCTATCTCAGCAAGTATTTTGAGTTGTTGTGTTTCATTCATTCATATGATGATTTATTCAATCATGTTTCTTATGTTCCTTGTTTTGCACATTGCTCTTATCTTGATGTTTACTACTTTGAAAGCTATCATTGAAAACCAGTTATTTGTGAAGTCCAGCAAATTATCAACTATTCTTCGACCAAGAGCTAAGTTTTCCATTACCAAGTATGATTCACTTTATGTATCTTTATTGTGTTTCCTTTACTCATTGCAAGTTAAGTTATATAATAGTGAGTTATATTCTATTATGATCTATGTATTGATGAATGTGATGCTTCTTGTCCGTATTCTTTTATCGACTCTTCACTCCATAAACCTGAGGTCATGTTTATTGAGCTCAGTTTCGCTTGGGGACAAGCGAAGTCCAAGCTTGGGGGGAGTTGACACGTCCATTTTGCATCACTATTCTATGTCATAATTCACTGTTATTCATTGATATATTTCGTATTGAGAGGTGATACTTATGTTATTTCATCTGTTTTTGCATGGTTGATGACTTTTGGAGCATGGACCGCTGCAGTCAGGATTCTGATGGAAAAAGTGCTGTTTGGAGGCAAAATTCGCGAAGATCAGAAAATCCAGGAAAATATACGGAAAATCCTATTTTTCCAGAAGACGAAGAAAGCCAGAAGGGGGGCTGGAGATGGGCCATAGGGGGCCCACACCACCCCCTGGCGTGGGCCAGCCTAGGCCGCGCCACCAGGTGGTGTGGCCGCCCTGGTCCACCCTTGGCACTCTCCTCTAGCGTATATTATCCTCCTGAAACCCTAAGACTTAGGGAGGGACCACAGAAAGATTCCGTCGCCTCTGCGGGGCGGAAAATACTGAGAGAGAAAGATCTCTCCGGCAGACAGATTTTTGCCGAGGGGATTCCTTCTCGGAGAGGGGAGATTGTCGCTATCAACACCACCATCAAGCTGGACTTCATCAGGATCATCATCATCATCACCACCACCACCATCATCACCATAAGCACCCTCATCACCATCTCCATATTGCTGTAACAATTGGGTTGAATCTTGCATAGTTCATAGGGGAAACTTTCCCGGTGTTGATTACTCTTTGTAGTTGATGCTATTGAGTGAACCATTGAATTATTGTTTATGTTCAGATTGTTATACATCATTATTCCATCTCTGATCATGGTCCATATGATGTCTTGTGAGTAGGTCATTTTGTTCTTGAGGACATGGGAGAAGTCATGTTGTTAGTAGTGGAGTTGTGTTGAGAAAGATTCAATAGTTTGATATTTAAGTTGTGGTGTACTTCTTCTAGTGGTGTCATGTGAACGTCGACTACATGACACTTCACCTATATGGGCCTAGGGGAATGCATTGTGTATTTGGCTACTAATCGTAGGGGTTGCCGGAGTGACAGAAACCTGAACCCCCGTTAGGAAACCATTGCACAAGGGACGTAAGGGTCTTAGAGTTTAAAGTTGTGGTTAGGTTTCTACCTTCATTACTTTCTTGTACTTACGGATGTTTGCAAGGGATATAATCACAAGTATGTATTAGTCCTAGGAAGGTCGGTACATTAGCATAGGTTCACCCACACAACACTTAGGAAGCTAAAGAAGATTAATTAACTATATGAAGCGAACGAACTTGATAGTCTTCCCATGTGTCCTCGAGAACGTTTGGTCATCTTAAGTAATACAACCGGCTTGTCCTTTGCTGCATAAAGGATTGGGCCACTTGCTACATTTATTCTTATTGTCTTTTGTTTACTCATACTTTGTTTACTTGCTTTAGAAAAAAACCCTAAAAATCCGTTTGCTAAGTATTTGCAGAGAATTCCTGATCCATACCACTAGCCAGCACCTTCTGCTCCTCGTTTGGTTCGACACTCTTACTTATCGAAAATACTGCGGTACACCCTCTATACTTATGGGTCATCACATATCTATAGCAAAGAGCAATTCCAAGGTAAAAATTGCCAACGAACAAGCTTTGAGTCATTTTAGGCTCAGTTTTTTATGTAGATCAGAGATTCTAGACCAAGCTTCCTTGAAGCTCTCCTCAATTCCTTGTTTAAAAGTGAAAATCATTTACTCAGGTGACATAGTGATTGGAGCAAGGCTAGACATAATGACAACTTAAGATAGGAACTAAATTTTTGTGTGTTTTCAATAAAGAAAGCAAACTAATAAAACAAATTTTTTGTGTGTTTTTGATAAAGAAGCAAGCAAACAAAGCAAAAGAAACTAAGAAAAACAAAAACAACAAAGTAAAGAGATTGGTTATGAGGGACTCCCCTTGTGAAGATGTCCTTGACTCCCCGGCAACGGCTCCAGAAAAAGTCTTATTGGCCCAAAATATATCGAGCTTGTTGGGGAACCCCAAGAGAAAGGTATGATGAGCACAACAGTAAGTTTTCCCTCAGTATGAAACCAAGGTTATCAATCCAGTAGGAGCAAGGAAACACCCCAAAGGTGTTGCTAGCTGAACGTTGGCAGGGCACACTTCCGGTGCCAGCAGCAATGTGGAGACCTGCACAACACAACCACATAACTCTATCCCGAACTTGCGATGAGGTTGTCAATATCACCGGTTTTGCTGAAAACAAAGGATTAAACGTATCGAATGGAAGGAAGTAATAGTTTGCAGAAAGTAAACACAAAGTAGTAAATAGTTTGTAGATTGAATGTAAAAGAAAGGACCGGGGTCCATAGTTCACTAGAGGTGGCTCTCCTTAAGATAGATAACATGTTGGGTCAACAAATTACAGCGGGGCAATTGACAAACATCGAGAAAGCATACAAGCATATACTAATCATCTTGAATCCTTTGAGACTTGATTGGGCATTACAACATTATACATAGACCGTCATCCAACTTCATCTATGACTAATAATCCACCTTCAGGTTATCATCTGAACCCCCTCCAGTATTAAGTTGCAAGCAACAGATTATTGCATTACGAATTGCGTGTAAAGTAAATAATATGATTGTTCTATGAACAAAGGATTGTTGTTTTCTCCCTAGTAGCAACAGCACATCTAGTACCTTCGAGATTTCCGTCACTTCCCTAGATTACCAGAGGCATGAACCCACTATCGAGCATAAATACTAACTCTTGGAGTTGCTAGCATCTACTTGGCCAAGATAGCTACTAACAGCGGAAAGCATGCAAGATCACAAATAACAAAGACATGATAGAATCAATAATCAATCTAAAATAGCATCTCAATATCCATCGGATCCCCGCAAACACAACATGCAGAATTACAAATAGATGATCTTGATCATGAACGGAGCTCACAAGATCTAGACATGAAAGCACACAGGAGGAGAACTAGCCATCTAGCTACTACATGGACCCGTAGTACAGAGATGAACTACTCACGCATCACACTGGAGGCTTGCATGATGATGAAGAAGGCCTCCAGGGTGAATTCCCATCTCCGGCAGGGTGCCGGGAGGAGCTTCCAATCCCTCCCGATCTAGGGATGGAGATGACGGCGGCTACAGACTCTTTCATGGAATTTTGATCGGGTACTTAGGGTTTCCGTATCAGAGGCAATATATAGGCGGAAGGAGAGGCCGAGGGGGTGTCTGTGGTGGCCAGACCACCCCTGGCGCGGGCCAGGCCTGGCCGCGCGGCCAGGTGGTGTGGCCAGGCCCCAGCCCCTCTCCGTCTCGTATTCTGGCTCCAAGTGTCTCCCGGTAAAATAGTGACTTTGGCTTTTGTCCCGTCCAATTCCGAGAATATTCATTTTCTGACTTCCTGAAACCAAAAACACCAGAAAACAGGCAGCTGGCACTGTGGCTCTTGTTAATAGGTTAGTCCAAGAAATCATATGAAAAGTACTCTAGAGTGTGGACAAAACACAATAAAGTAGATAAAACCAATCATTTGGAACATCAAAAATTATAGATACATTTGCAATGTATCAGTGATCCAACGATGATCGTTGCACATGCCGTGCCCTTCACAGTACAGTGCGAGACAGCACGAACATCTCCCTCTACAAGAAGGAACATGATGTCGTCCATGGAAAAAGTCGTCAAGTGGTCATGTCACGTTTAATCTAGTCTGGAAAGGCTACTACTGCTACTACAACACATGCACAGGGCAACGGGGTCATTGAGTGCACGGTTGTCGATGGGATGCTGTAATTTATTGCCACTTGATTTTAATAAGACATATCCCATTTTTACGCAGTGCTCTCAATCTCACTTCCAACTGGGCCCTACCGCAAGTAACTTCCATGAGTCAAGGGCCCCCCTCGAGTAGATCTAACGTTGCTAGAAATTGGTTCCGCGCCACTTGCATGCGGTGGAATCAAGGTCTGTCATGAGCGTGTTTTCAATGCAGCTCTAAAGTGGAGATCGTGACTGTTTCAAAAAAAGGGAACCCAAAAAAGAGAGGTGGAGATTGTGGTATCCCCCCGCCCCCACCCACCACACGTGTCCACTCAAGGACTACGAACGGTCCGGTGTTTATAAACCCGCTCGACCTTCTTCTTCCATGTGCCCGTGTCATTTTCCCCCAGTCTGTCTCATCCCAAGACCCCAATCTGCACCTACCACGCGTGCTGAAGCTCCCTCGCTTGCACTACCTCCTTCCCTAGGTGCGCCATGAAGCGTATGCATGGAGACGAGCCAGAGGTAAAGCCAGTTGAAGGCGCAGCAGCAGATGGCTCGGTCGTTGCCAAGAAGGCGGAGGCGTCATCTCCAGGCACGAACGCCACTCGTTGCCGCGCCGTCGAGGGTGCGAGATCATCCGTCCAGCTAGTAGCCGTCGATGCCGAGCAGCAGGTGGCCGACAACATCGTGGTCGACAATGTCGTGGTGCCAGCGGCAGATCTGGATGAGGGGCAGGCGGCAGGCGGAGGTAATCCGGTGCTCTACATCAACGACCCCATCGCCGTACAAGAAATCTTCGACGCAATCGCGGAGAATGATGAGTTCGAGGAGGAGGTCCCTAATGAGGAGTCCGAGGTACTACATTGCTAGCTTCTCTAGTCGCAGCTGCAGATTTCACTGTTCATACATAGGATTTGCTCAATCGTGTACAGATTCTTTTGCTCTTGAAGTAGGGTAGTATATATATGGTTCGATCGGTCGATTGATGCATCTGCCATCTAGTCACAAAACCCCAATCTGTCTAGTCACAAAACCCCAATCTGCTCATCTGCCATCTAGCTGAGTTTGCTAGTTGAGTGTTGATTTCGATACACAGCATGCCTATAACATTACATTTCTATTCCTTACTGAGCTCAATGATCCAATTTTGCCCCAAAATAGTGCAAGGGCATCTGATGGTGTTGTTTTCTTAGGGATGGTTAGTGAACCTGAGGCAGCTATGCACATAAACAATATAGGTTGTGCTGTTGGTATTTTGGTTCTCCGACTCCATCGCTGAAAAAAATGAGGCCCTAATTTTTTTCTCATATGGAACCTATATATATGATCTTTGTATTGTTTCTGATCTATGAATGCGTTGTATGATGCATATGTATATCCCTGAATATTGTTTTGTACGATTACATTTCAATTTCTTATTATGGCCAATGATTCAAATTTGCCCCAAAGAGAGGCAGACACATTGGTGTCAGATTTTTTAGGGATGAGTTAGCGAACCTGGGGCCATGTACAAGATCAATATAAGCTGTGCAATTGTTACTTGGTTCGCTTACTCCATCTCTATAGAAACTTATGAGGCTGCAATCTTTATTCTATATTCATAGAACTTTGATATTTGAATTATCTATTCCATGCATTCATAGTGTATAAGAATTACATTTTAGTTTGTCACCGAGGCCGATGATTGAAATTTGCCCCAAAAGAGTTCAAGGGGAGACACGTATGATTGTGTCGTGTTTTAGGGATGGGTTGGTGAACCTGAGGCAGCAATGCACACAAACAATATAGGTTGTGCTGTTGGTACTTTGGTTCTCCAACTCCATCTCTGAGACAAATTATGAGTCCCTTGATTTATTCTCATATGGAACTACATATATGATCCTTGATTTGTTTCTGATCTTTTAATGATTGGTATGATGCATATGTATATGAATGGTTTTGATCATAAGTATTTTTAACATGTACCTGAAGATTAATTGTTTGGTTTTTTATTTATAATTACAATATTTAGGCTTGTTTTTGTACCTGACTATGTATATCCCTGAATATTGTTTTGTACGATTACATTTCAATTTCTTATTGTGGCCAATGATTCAAATTTGCCCCAAAGAGAGGCAAACACATTGGTGTCAGATTTTTTAGGGACGAGTTAGTGAACCTGGGGCGATGTACGAGAACAATATAAGTTATGCAATTGTTACTTGGTTCGCTTACGCCATCCCTGTAGAAACTTATGAGGCCGCAATCTTTATTCTACATTCATAGAACTATGATATTTGAATTACCTATTCCATGCATGCATAGTGTATAAGAATTACATTTTAGTTTGTCACCGAGGCCAATGATTGAAATTTGCCCCAAAAGAGTTCAAGGGGAGACACGTATGATGGTGTCGTGTTTTAGGGATGGGTTGGTGAACCTGAGGCAGCAATGCACACAAACAATATAGGTTGTGTTGTTGGTACTTTGGTTTGCCAACTCCATCTCTAAAACAAATTATGAGGCCCTAGATTTATTCTCATATGGAACTACGTATATGATCCTTGAATTGTTTCCGATCTTTTAATGATTGGTATAATGCATATGTATATGAATGGTTTTGATCATAAGTATTTTTAACATGTACCTGAAGATTAATTGTTTAGTTTTTTATTTATAATTACAATATTTAGGCTTGTTTTTGTACCGACTATGTATATCCCTGAATAATGTTTTGTACGATTACATTTGAATTTCTTATTGTGGCCAATGATTCAAATTTGTCCCAAAAGAGAGGCAAACACATTGGTGTCAGATTTTTTCAGGGACGAGTTAGTGAACCTGGGGCGATGTACGAGAACAATATAGGTTGTGCAATTGTTACTTGGTTCACCTACTCCATCCCTGAAGAAACTTACGAGGCTGCAATCTGTATTCTACATACACTCTGATGCAATTATTTATTATTGTGTTGAGATGAAATGATATATGAACCGATCAAACTATTGCTGAGATGCTTTATCTTTGATATCCACGGATATATTGTCTTACATATACATGTTGTCAATTCTTGAGTTGTAATACAATTCAATCATATGTATGAGTTCTAAGTTATGTTCTTAAAAATCAACAGGATGATGATGATGAAGTGGACGATAGCAAGGTATCTAGGGACAACAAGAGGCGCTATGTGTTGAGGCGGTTACGGTGTGGGATAATCCGTTTCCACCATAGGAGGAGACTGTTTTGCCCATTCTGTGGCAGAGCAATCAACGTGGACCTCGACAACATGATCCAACACGCGGTGGACATTGGCAGAGGCAGAAGCAGAAGCCATAAGCCGATTACCTTGGCGTGGCCTGTAGCCTTCGGCAAATTCCTCCGGGAGTATGTCAGGACTGGCCTGTATCCCATCGACTAGGTTGTCGCTGCCTCCTGCTGATATGCCCCTGCCCTGCTAGGCGTCTCCGTGTCCCGGCCTCCTGCTGCCACCCCTGCTTTTATTTTGTTTTAGTTAATTATTACCTGTGTGTGGCATGTAAGACAATATATCCGTGGTGTCTCTGGTGAACCTTCTATATTAATCTACTCCTTTATATGGAGTGCCTTAAAATTTCTAGTGTTCAATTATATTACTGATTGTGCTCATGCACACTACAAAATATTTCTAGTGCTCGATTATATTATAATTGTCAAGGAATACATCAACAAGTTAAATTGGTCGAAATTTTGTATTGAAGTAACTAAATGATCTCACATCAGCGGTGGACGTTGGTAGAAGCCGAAGGCATCAGCCGAAGACCTTGGAGCGGCACGCAGTCTTCAGCAAATTCCTTGCAGGTTCAACAACGGGTTGCCGCCGCCTAGCTTCGAATTCTCTTACAGGTACAACATGACAGAACTTGAGCTACCACAGAGACCTCGACAGAGGTGGCAGAATTGGTGTGGGTGCAACCACGATGAAGGCGAGCTCGGATTCTAGAGGAGGAAAACAGAACCGAGCATGGTCGACACGGTGACAGATCTCGCCGAGAACCAATTCTCGTCCCTGCACCGTGCCATGGGTGCATCCATGGTGAGGGCGAGCTCCGACTCGGGATGGGGAGGAGAGCGGGGCCGAGCAGGTTCGTCACGTCCCAGCTCTGTGCCATGGCCGCGACCACAGATTGCCGCTCCGGGGAAGAAGAAGACGCGTAATGGGTGCAGGCGCCTACGCTGCAAGCCTACAGGGAAGAGAGCTAGGCCGAGCAGGTTCGTCCATGTCCCAGCTCCGCGCCATGGCTGCGACGCCCCACAGATTGCTGCTCCAGGGAAGAAGAAGACGCATAATGGATGCAGGCGCCAACGCTGCAAGCCTAATTGACACCTAAGCGACGGGAGCGACATAACGGCGAGAACTGACAAGGGGGCCAACTTGACGGCCGTTAGCCTGATATTTTGTATTGAAATGTAAAGTTGAATTTGTGCCGAAAAGACCCTCTGAGTATTTGGCACACCAGCTGTAGTCATCGTGGATGATTTCAGGGAACTTGGGTACCGGGTTGCCTGGGCGCCCCAACTTTCGGGCCGCAAAATGATATTCTCCTTTATGTGGCACTTGTTTTGCCTTCTTATGCTTGCAGTTTTGGGTTTCAACAATTATTTGCTTACAAAGTTCCCTTGCATAGAAAGCGGGTTAGACTTAAACATGTGCATTTTTCCTTCTTAATGCTCTCTTTCACTTCAATTCATATTCTTATGTGAGCATCATTGAAATTATCATGCCTATATTAATAGCTATAAAGAAAGAGCTTTTTGGGAGACAACCCAATATATTTTTTCTTTCAGTTTGTTTTTTTGAGTATTGGAAGTTATTACTCCGGTAATAACCTCTTCTTATCCTTTTTGTTTGGTTTTTGTGTCAAGATCAACCTCTAATGAGAGAGAAGTAAGATTTGGGGAAGTTGCTGTCCCGAAACAGATTTTTGTGCTTCACCGTAAAAAATCTTGAGAGATCTCTGTATGTCGGATTGAGTTGTACTTTTTTGTGCTTCTGCCCCAGGTTGTTGTTTAACTTTCGTTAGTTTTGCACTTTTTGATTTGAGTAACAGAATATTTTCGAAAAAATTGATCTTTACCTACGGGTCTGTTTTGACAGATTTTTGCCACTCTTGCATTTGCTTCTTAAGTCGATTTCCTTTTTGAATACTTTTTTGGTTTTCGGAAGGAGTTTCTACAGTAGCTTATGTTTTGATGGATTTCAGTTGAAATTGAACCTAAAAGGTTTATTACCTCACTTATACTAATGTTGCTAATGAGAATTGTGTGAAGTTTTGTGTGAAAGAAATTTCCAGGTTAGTGGAGAAAATGGTGTAATAAGAAAGTGAAAGGTTTCATGACTCAAGCAATAAGTGTATGAAGATGAAGATATTGATGTTATTCAAGCGGTAACTCTAGAAAAATTTATCAAAGACCAAATTCATAGACCTGCAGAGTCCGTTTCGAATAGGTAACAATTCTGGTAAGAAAAGTTCCACGAAAATTCTGTCCAGTTATATTTTTGGAATTTTTATCCAATAAGGAAAGCAACGAAGCAAAAGAGGGACGGAAACGGAGCCAGGGTGTCTCACACCACCCCTTGGCGTGGCCCCCCTGGCCGCGCTAGCAGGTGGTGTGGCCACCTCGGACTCTGTCTCTGACCCGTTTTCTCCCAGTACCTTCCTTTTGTTGTAAACATTCGTAATATATAATCCCCCGGATCCCCCGAGGTTCGTATATCGTGTTCTCGTCGTGTTTTCGTTTCGAGTTGTTTCTGCCACGAACTATTCTTAAAATTAGAAGCACAATGGTCTCCGCCAAGGATAAGGCAACGGAGCCTATGGAGGAAGATCTCCAAGACCCCGGGCAGGAGAAGGAGATCAAGAGTGAAGATGAAGAGGAGGCAAAGAAAGGCCAGCATCCGCACACCGGCACTACCATTGCAAGCATTGGAGTGTTGGCAAACCCTACCAAGATCAAAAGGACTGCACGGATGTCAACTGTAGGGAAGCCTCCGCGTCACTGTTTGGCTCCACGGTCACTTCCTCCACGCACCAAGAATCCCTTCCATACCCTTATCCATGAGCATCAGTTCCAGAATATGCCCAAGGATAAACTACCCTCCAATTGGGATAGTCCTCGTTCTAACCATGCAGGAAAAGAAGACTTCAAGGAGGAAGAGTACGGAAAGAATCGCAAGAGCTGGAATTCGCAACCCGACATGATCATGAGACACATTGAGCAAAATTCGGAGTTGATTCGTACTCTCACCTTCGAGATTGAGGACTTGGGGAAACTAATAAAAAAGCTCATTGAGAGGATACCACCACCACCGAAGGAGTAATTTGTCATCGGGTTTTGGCATCCCCTTGGTTTGTTCCAACCTTGGGGGAGTGTCGCGGTATCACATCACTATCTTCTATCTTTTTACCTTTTTTTAGTAGAGTCATATCATGAATAGAGAAGTTATCATGTAGGATGGTTTGCATTATGGAAGTGTCCCCCCTATCGTTAGATATCTTTGTATCCCTTGGAGTGAGTTTCCGTTATGGAATATTAATGAGAAGTTCTATCATTTACTCTTTTGCATATCTTATATTAGTTTTCAATTCACGGTTAAATGATTGATCTTGTCGTTAGTATTGGTATCACTTTGGGATCATTGAGTTAATTTAATTAGTTTTGGCAAACCTGGCTCGGTCAGTAGCAATACTATTTTTGAGAGTTGGATGAAAAAGATAAAAGTACTCTTAAAGAAATATAATTTCATCATCTTTCTTTCTTGATTTGCTCATAAGTTTAGTATTCTCTAGTTAAGATCTTTTGTGCTTCCAAGGAAGATTGCATGTTTGTTTTTATCACTTTTATGTTTGTTTGTTTCCTTCAACTCTTATGCTTGCCAGCCAGCCTTGCTAGCCAAAACCCTGTACTGAGAGGGAATGCTTCTTGTGCATCCAATCCTTAAACCAAAACCTATGCCATTTGTGTCCACCATACCTACCTACCTACTAGCACTATTGCTATTCCAAGTAAATTCATGTTTTTATCTACCTTCCGAATTAAACATGTTATGTGAAAATTAGTGATTAAAGCTCTCACGAACTTGATGGCACACTTTACTTTCTTGCACTTAATAAACTTGAACCATTGTGTCCATCTTTGTTGTGTATATGCTTGCGCTTTATAAGTTGAAGTTAGCAGAACCATGTATCATGGGGAACGCTTTCAACATTGCACTGGTACTTTGTACCTCATTGATATCATGATTCTTTTGCTTATGGATCCTGACGGTGTGAAATAAAAGGGGAACTTGTAAGATCATGGAGTTTGTACGTGTGTTAGAGAAACGCTTGGGCCGCTAGCCTAAGCCATGCCTAATCATGGTGGGAACTTGTAGCATAACCATAATGAGCACTCTATGAAGCATCCTCAATAAAAACCTATGCAATTAGCAAATAAAAAGATCGTTGAGATGCTCGTTGTCTGCTTTCCTTGTCATTTTGATTATGGGATAGCTCCTGTATCATGTGCAAGGGGTACCCTGTTGGCATTTCTCTATGATACATATGTATTTACAATGACAAGAGCTTACTTGTGACTGAAGTTGAGTAGCATGAGGTTCGGTACTCGTAAGTAAGGGGCATGAGATTTCAACTTATAACTTGTCAAGCATATCCTCTTAGTTGTGTCACTTTAACCTTAATCACCTAAAGATGCTTATGATAGGGGCATTGAGAGCTGAAAGCTAATAAGTACCATAATTTTTGGAAGCTCTTTATGAAACTTGAAATCCCTGCTTCCCTCTGCAAAGGGCCTATATTTTACTTTTTAGTTCAGTCAGTAAACCTATTCCCTTCTACCTCAGCAAGTATTTTGAGTTGTTGTGTTTCATTCATTCATATGATGATCTATTCAATCATGTTTCTTATGTTCCTTGTTTTGCACATTGCTCTTATCTTGGTGATTACTACTTTGAAAGCTATCTTTGAAAACCAGTTATTTGTGAACTCCTGCAATTTGTCAACTATTCTTCGACCAAGAGCTAAGTTTGCCATTACCAATTATGATTTACTTTATGTATCTTTATAGTGTTTCCTTTACTTATTGCAAGTTAAGTTATATAATAGTGAGTTGTCTTCTATTATGATTTATGTATTGATGAATGTGATGCTTCTTATCCATATTCTTTTATCGACTCTTCACTCCATAAACCTGAGGCCATGTTTATTGAGCTCAGTTTTCGCTTGGGGACAAGCGAAGTCTAAGCTTGGGGGGAGTTGATACGTCCATTTTGCATCACTATTCTATATCATAATTTACTGTTATTCATTGATATATTTCATATTAAGAGATGATACTTATGTTATTTCATCTGTTTCTTGCATGGTTGATGAATTTTGGAGCATGGACCGCTGCAGTCAGGATTCTGATGGAAAAGGTGCTGTTTGGAGGCAAAATTCGCGAAGATCAGAAAATTCGGGAAAATACATGGAAAATTCTATTTTTCCAGAAGACGAAGATTTCCAGAAGGGGAAGTGGAGATGGGCCACAGGGGGGCCACACCACTCCCTGGCACCGGCAGCCCTAGGCCACACCAGCAGGTGGTGTGGCCACCCTGGCCCACTCCAGGCTCTCCCCTCTGGCATATATTATCCTCCCGAAACCCTAAGACTCGGGGAGCGACCACAGGAAGATTCTGCCACCTCTGCGGGGAGGAAAACACTGAGAGAGAAAGATCTCTCCGGCAGACAGAATTCTGCCGGGGGAATTCCTTCCCGGAGAGGGGAGATCGTCACCATCAACACCACCATCAAGCTGGACTTCATCGGGATCATCATCATCATCACCATCATCATCTCCACTAGCACCATCATCACCACTCCATACCGCTGTAACAATTGGGTTGAATCTTGCATAGTTATTAGAGGAAACTTTCCCGATGTTGATTACTCCTTGTAGTTGATGCTATTGAGTGAACCATTGAATTATCGTTTATGTTCAGATTGTTAGACATCATTATTTCATCTCTGATCATGATCCATGTGATGTCTTGTGAGTAGTTCGTTTTGTTCTTGAGGACATGGGAAAAGTCATGTTGTTAGTAGTGGAATTGTGTTGAGAAAGATTCAATGGTTTGATATTTAAGTTGTGGTGTATTTCTTCTAGTGTTGTCATGTGAACATCGACTACATGACACTTCACCTATATGGGCCTAGGGGAATGCATTGTGTATTTGGCTACTAATCGTAGGATTTGCCAGAGTGACAGAAATCTAAACCCCCATTAGGAAACCTTTGCACAAGGGATGTCAGGGTCTTAGAGTTTAAAGCTATGGTTAGGTTTCTACCTTAATTACTTTCTTGTACTTGCGGATGCTTGCAAGGGGTATAATCACAAGTATGTATTAGTCCTAGGAAGGTCGGTACATTAGCACAGGTTCACCCACACAACACTTAGCAAACTAAAGAAGATTAATCAACTATATGAAGCGAAAGCACTTGACGATATTCCCATGTGTCCTCGAGAACGTTTGGTCATCTTAAGTAATACAATCGGCTTGTCCTTTGCTAAAGAAAGGATTGGGCCACTTGCTGCATTTATTCGTATTGTCTTTTATTTACTCGTACTTTATTTACATGCATTATCAAAAACCCCTAAAAATCCATTTGCTAAGTATTTACAGAGAATTCCCGCTCCAAGCCATTCGCCAACACCTTCTGCTCCTTGTTGGGTTCGACACTCTTACTTATTGAAAATACTGCGATACACCCCCTATACTTGTGGGTCATCAGGGTAGTACGGCTGTATGTGAGGGAATTGCTTGGGGTTAACAGTGACATCACTATGCATATCATTAGTTCTCTTTCTTCTATGGATGAGACTAGTAGGTTATTGCTATAAGCGATTGTGGAGGCAATAGCAATTATGGATGCACTACCCACATATAATTTATCTTGCTCTAACAAGTACACGCATACTTTATTTCTATCTTTTATTTCCATCAGATGTTTTGCACGGCTATAGGTGAAACCGAACGCCCTCTCTCTCCATCATCGACAACAACAAAAAGATGCAAGCTATTGGTCTGGTAAAAACACAAAAGGAATTCTAAAACTCCGAAAGGTCCGCTAAAGTAACTTCACTACGCATTCGCTTCCCGAGGATTCGATAACCTTGGTCTACTAGGGAAAAAGAAGCTACACTACATCCGTAATCCGGCTCGAAGGTATCACCCTTCACCGCAGGTCATCGCCAAGCTCGTTTCTGCTGCATGCAACTGCCAGGATGTCGCCGCCTTGTTCGTGTTGACCTCCTGGGTGGCCTCCTTTACACATATCCGGTGATTTGCTACTGTTTTTCTCTAAAAATGATCACTAGCTTTGCGTGTTTCTGGCAGTGAGATGTGTGGTGAATTGTTTGTGCATTGGTGAATTGTTGGTGCACTGTCGCTGAGGTTGTGGTATATACAGAAGATGTGGGAAGACGATGTGCGTGTTGGAGCGAAGCAATGTTGATGATGCGTCCGTTCAGGAACCGCTAAGCTGCGTTGACCACCCCCAAGGAGCTGCGTACCCCATCGACAAGATCTCCACAAGGACAAGGCCAACAAGACCTTCCGAGGCCTGATCTCGCCGGGACCCCCATGTGCACCGAGACGGATTCAAAGACCCTGCTCCCGGTGTCCGAAGCCCGATCCTGGCGAACCGACCCCCTCCCGGACCATCAAGATCTTCTTCAGGGATCCGAACCCCGTCGAACCCCCCTGGAACCCCCAGGTTTGCCCAAACCCATGTGTGACCCCTTTCCCGAGACCAATATTTTTATAATATATAATATATCGGTGCGTATAAATTGTTCATGTCGCATACATATTGTGGGGTTTGGGGGAATTATGTCGGTTCACTCATAATTAAATATGGAGACCATATGCGAGCAAATCTAGCCTTATATTGGCCCCATTTAAATTTGTGTAGCGAACATATGCCAAGTTTTTCCTTGTTAAGACTACATTTAAATTGCGGGGTACCTAAACAACATGAACCTATTAATTAATTGTCGGGGCCCTAGTTCCGATTAATATTGGCCATTTGCAGTGCATCTTTGCCATACCACACATCATACATGCATCATATCAATATTATAAAAACCAGCAAGGTTTATGCAAGTAAAAGTTGGCTAAATAAATTAATAAAGTGCTTTATTATTGTTTCCGCACCTCACCCATGCCATGCCATGTTATACCATGCAATTGTGCATCATCCCATCATGGCATACCTCGTTTTCTTATTGCATATGATTTATATGATTGTGCAATGTATTTATTTCGGCCCTTGTGTGTTTGGTTTTTATATGGATAGACACTGAGCAAGGAGAATAATAGGAGTCTCAGGAGTATTACCCGGATCCTTCTTATTCCGCAACTGAACTGCTAGGCAAGAAATTCCCCATGCTTGCATACATATAGTACATATGCTTCTATTTTACTCTTGAATCATTGAGTCGCGATTGCGTTAAATTGAATCCCATGTATTACATAGCCTTTACTTTTAAACCCCGCCGAAACTTGTATCCTCCATCCCATGAGCCATTACTACATGATTTGTTTGAGCCATGCGAGTGGTAGAATTGCATGTGTAGGGTTTGTGTGAGTCTTTGGATAACGAGGTACTAAACAACTTAACCTGAGTTGTAATGGGATAACTAATGAAAGAGGCACCAGTGAGTATTATCTGCTATTTGGTTCTTTAAGCTCACTTGTGTCCCATAGGACCCCGAGTAATTGATTCCTCTTCCTTGACTATTTGCACTATCTACATACAGGAGACTCTATGGATCCCCCTTTGCCTGAGCTTGATTCACACTTTATTTATTGGGGCCACAATTAGTTTGGGGCTTTATAACTATCATGTACTTATGCCATGCTTTACTATTTTATTTACGATTGTGCATGGAGCGCCTGTACTATGTTGGAACGTAGAATGTTTCCGCACTATCGAAAAGTCCAGTCACACTTTCGGGTTCCCAGTCGTTTACAACCATTGAAACAAACCCTGGGTCCATCTCGGAGCTAGCAAACTTTGTTGCAGGTAGCTTAGTGGGGTGCCCCCCTAAAATAATTTAAGAATCTTGTGAATGCATTGTCGTCAGGCCTCATTGCGTTTTATTTGATTCTTCCCGAGGTTGATCGTGTGTGTGTTGCTATTTGTGCACCCTTGCAGGGTAAAACTTCTGAAAGCCGTGTTCACGGTTATGGACAACTTGGAGCATAGTTTCTCGATCAAAGACAAGGATAACTAAAGTACCGCCTTTAGTTTGACTAAGACATGACTAGTAAATAGTGCAACACTCATGGAATGGATAATAAAACTGCCAACAGATGGGATGTTCTTCCGCCTTCTCATCGGTAAGCAACAAGGAGGGCGAGCGATGTTTACTTATGTTGCTTATATAATTGTTGATACTAATTAACGAGTGTTCGTCCATCTCTGGTTGGGCGGATGTGTAGTGTGTCTCCATAAAACTTTGTAGCTATTATCTTTCGCTGCAGTTGCGTCAGCCCAGGTTGTCCCCTTTAGATGCATTAAGACTTGTTGAGTACCCCTAGGGGCTCACACGATAAATATTTGGTTCAGATGGACATGTATACTCTTAGGAAGGCTATTAGGTCGAAGAGACTGATGATGGTGGCAACGACTGTCTGGTGTAGAGATTCCGGGGATGGAGATCCATGAGATTTGTGGGCGGGATGTGCTTATTTTTAGGGCATCTTATGCCAATTTGCTTCTTATCCGTACTCGGATCATGTTTTCCACTTCCGCTTGATACTCTATTGCGTGATGTATGAGGATGTATTCTAAACTATTATATCTATCTAGGGTATTTGGATCTTGTCGTATGGTGTTGAATATTTCTATTTTTATTTTTTCTAGATAGTGTGGCTCTGATGTATATTGTATGTCGCTGACATACATACTCATTTGTGTATGTTTTGATTGCTTTACCTGTCGATTACGCCACTCACTCTAGTCCCGATGCTCTAAAAAGTGGGTGGGATGGTTGGCCGGTATCATGCCATGCTCCACGAGGTGGGCCTACTGTGTGTGGCTGCACGGCCCCACTGTAGTACGTCCTGTCCACTTTTGGTTCATCCAGGCTTGAGTTTAGAGTGTAAAGTCCGAGGTATTACAGTAACCATCTCGACCCAAGATGATGTAGAATACCAGCAGAGCATGATCGCCGGGCCGAATCCTACTCCGGGTGTGGTGGGAGCCCATGGAGATATGGCATCACCTATCCTTCGCACCGTGGCCCAAGAAGGGGTGGCCATGTCCAAGCAGGACCTGGAAGCCCAGCAGGCCCCCATCCCGTTGGGGATGCCCAGGGAGTTGTTCGGGCTAACGGACACTGATGGATTGGGCCCATATCCAGCACCGCTGATGGATGCTCATGCTTGGGGAGTCATTGTTGTTGTAGTACTCCATATCACCCAAGCATGTGGAGCCATTGTTGGTGTAGTGCTCCATCATGTCATCCATTCTTGTGGACACATAGGCATGGTAGCTCATCGTGGATTCTTCATAGAAATCATCCTTGCTTCCAAAGTCCCTAAACATGATTCACAAGACCAAGTGGTATGTATGGAAGTGGTAGTGGGTGTTAGAGAAACAATGTCAAACCTTACTTTACCTTGAAAGATATTATCATGCAAGTGGCCACACTTGAGAGCAATAAACCAAGAAAAGTGAACTGACAAAGAAACCTAAACCCAACAATACAACACACACAAAAGGCTTATTGTGGATAGGTATGAAAAGTGGCATGTCAAAAAACAATCTGAAATCAAGATGTTGTAATGGATAGTAAAGAACCACGATGATCATAAAGAAAAAGTCAATTCACAAGAAAGGAATTATGTTCAAGGAAACACACACGGTGGGATAAACGGTACTTGTGCGATGGATAAAGTGAGCTAAGAACCAAATGATCACCTAGCGAAGACTATAATCTTGTGTCGCACAAGTGCAAGGAGAGATGCTAGTTCGATTGGAATAAATTGGTGGGCTACAAGATATGCACAATAAGTACCACCTATATGATGTACATCGAGCTTCCGCTTCTTATTCAATGAGGCACTTGTTTCTTTCTTTCCTTTTTATTTTCCTTTTTCTATTTTTTATTTTTGTATAAATTTTTTCTTTTATTTTTCACTTGCCTCTTCCTTGTGCCAAAAACTATACAAGATAACAATATGAGATGGCGCACTCATGACTTTTACTTGGAATTATAAAAGGTATAAAATGTGCAAAGCCCAAGCAATTATAGGAGGAACTAGTCTCAATAGGTGTTGTTTGGTCACAAAGATAGTGTAGTTCACAAAGGAATGCAAGTGGGGAGAAGTCACGGAATGTTCACTACAAGAAAAGTTTCCTTCCGCAACGACTTGGCCGATGGTCGTCGTAGAAGGCGCGTGTTCCACGACGAAATTCTCGGCTTTGCTAAAAACTTTTTTAGGTTTCGCGGCCCTCTACTACGACGGATCTGCTAAAAACATGGAGGAAGCTCGGCCAGCGCGTGGCAGAAGCAAGATTTTTGTTTCCTCGCACGATGTTGACTCGCCGAAGTCTTTTGAGGCGTGTGGGTCTTGGACGTCAGTGTCTCTAGCATACCGTACTTTTTGACCGCGCCTCCCTGATTTGAACTAGATAACGTTGCTTGATGCGTCTGCCATTTAGTCAGGCTGCTAGGTCCCACATGCCAGCCTCTCATTAGAAGGATGATGTGTATGACGGAATTTTTTCCTTCGCTCGCGCTACCCTATTCCGAAGTTGATAGCGCTGCTCGATGCATCTACCATTTAATCAACCTCCTGGGACCCACATGTCATCCTCTCATTATAAGAAACGTGTGTATGATGAATTTTTTCCTTTGCTAGTGCTACCCTATTCTGAAGTTGATAGCGCTGCTCGACGCATCTACCGTTTAGCCAACCTCCTGAGCCCCACATGTCATCCTCTCATTAGAAGAAAAGTGTGTATGATGGATTTTTTTCTTTCGCTCGCGCTACCCTGTTCCGAACTTAATCATGCTACTGGCCCCACATGTCATCCTCTCATTAGAAGAAACGTGTGTATGATGGATTTTTTTACCCTTTGCCGCGCCTTCGTGTTCTGAACTTGATAGCGTTGCTCGCTGCATCAGTCGTTTATTCAGGCTGGTGGGTCCCTTATGTCAGCCTCACATTAGAAGAATCGTGGGTATGATGGAATTTTTTTCTTCTCTAGCGCTACCATGTTCCAAACTAGATAGCGTTGCTCGACGAATCTGCCATTTGCTCACGCTGTTGGGTCCCCCATTTCTGCCTCTCAGTACAAGAAACGTGTACATGCTGAAATTTTTTCTCACTCGCGCCTCCCTGTTTCGAACTGGCTACGTTGCTCGATGCAGCATCTGTATAAGGTCGCGCTGCTGGGTCCCACATATCAGCCTCTCTGTAAATGAAACGTGCGTATGATGGACTTTTTTTGGCCATGTCCGCTATTTTAACCTTGGCAACTTGCTGGGTCCAGATGTCAACCACCTCTGTGCAGGAAACGTGTCTATGCTGGGTCCTAGCTGACAGCCTCTATTTGAAAGAAATGTGTGTATGTTGGACTATTTATTTTGGGTCCCAGATGTCAGCCTTAGAGTACAAAAAATTCCCATAAAGGCCGAATTAAAAAGATTCTGGGCTAACTCGAGGCGGATGCCCTATTCGTCATGGATTATATTCCATGGGCTCACTCCTAAACTGAATGGGCCATGGTCGATGGCCACAAGACCATGAAAAGGCCGAATTAGAAGGTATTGGGCTATGCTTGGGGCTGATAAGCTAATTTCATGGGCTATGCTTGGGCCTGTTGGGTCTGACATGTCAGCTTCTCTATAAGTGCAACATGTGTATGATGGAATTGTTTCGGCCGTGTACGCTATTTTCTCCAAGGCAGTCGTGTATGGTCTTACTGTTGGGGCCCTTATGTCAGCCTCTCTGGCATGTTCTGGCTTGTGGGTCCCCGATCTAGCCTTGTATGTTCTGTCTGGTGGGTCCCTGATGCGAGCCTCTCTGTACAAGTATTTAAACTTTTTTCGAACCCACCCTCAAAACAAACTCTAGGGACGCTGCATGCTGGTGGGTCCGTGATGTCAGCCTCTCTGTAATGCGATATTCCTAGAAGAAAAGATCTTCAAATCAAATAAATGTAAACTGAGTGCGTTGCCACTACAATAAAGATATTTACTGAATAAATATCATTAAACTTTTATTAGTACTACAATTTATGTATTAGTCTTCTTAAAAATATTTTGTGTGTCTATGTTTATCTCTTTTAAAATAGAAAAGAGCAGCACTCCTGGAATCTCAATTTATAAAATGCCACATAATGGAGTATTTTCCTAAAAACATGGGTAGGCAGAGTTTTTTTGAGAGGTGGGGGGCAATGCCTAAAAGGCCGAATTAAAAAGAGTTTGGCTATTCTACATAGGCTGCTCTATATGGGTTATACTCCATAGGCTATGCTCCATCGGCTTCATTCTCAAATTTTAGTGGGCTGTGCTTAGTAGTCCCCTGACCCCTAAAAGGACGAATTAATATGTTCTCGGATATGCTCCATGGGCTCCTTTTTAAGATTTCACTAGGTTGTGGTTAGAAGTCCCCTGACGCCGAAAAGAGCAAATAAAAATGTTCTGGCTAAAGAGGGGCCGAATGAGCTACTAGATTTCATCTCCTGGTTAATAAAAATTGCACTGTGATGTGCTCGGCCGGATTCGAAACAAAGACCACAGAGAGGGAGGGGAAAAGCGATAGTTCTTTTTGGCAGTTATTCATGTCAAAATTCAGCAGTACATAATAAGGTAGAAAAAAACTTGGCGCATGATAAGTTTGCCCTATTCTCCGAAGAGACCATCGGAGCAAGCAAAACTGATGATCAAGTTTGCTTCTGTGTGAATACCTCCTCCTTACGGCAATGCCGGTTTGACCACCCATATGCAACCCAAACTGCCCAAGACTAATGTAGATAATTATGACAATGCTAAGTTTCAAAAGAAAACCAAGACAATCTAAACAAGTACCAGTACATCAAAGTTCATTCTACAAAATATTGTACTAATAGTAACGACAGCACATTTGAAAGATTCAGTAGAATTTGAAAGATCCAACAATACAGAATAATACCGTGAAAATATCAGACATATTCCCGGTTGATATTCAGTAGCACTTGATAGAGTCAGCATAGCATTCAAAGTGACCGGTTGGTAGTCCATAGATAGTGACCAAAAGAATTGACATATTCAGCAATGTGGACATTGAAATTCAATAGATGTAGCAAGGCCTGATTCAAAAGGAAAGCGAGACCATATTCTACACTCAGCCGGTCGATCTGAACAAGTACTGAACAAAAATTTTGACAGGTTCTATAGCATTTGAAAGATTCAGCAGTACATAATAAGAAAGAAAAATATCAACAGATTCCTAGTTCACATTCAATGGCACTTGGACATATTCGGCAGCATTTCAAAGTGACAGATTCAATTTATCCTTTTCTCCAAACACTCGTCATTGGAAGAATCAAAACTGACGATCAAGTCTACTTTTGTGTGCATGCCTCCTTCCAACATCAATGCCTGTGTGTGACCTCCATAGACAACTCAAAATGCCCAAAGCCTTGTCTAGATTATGAGTTTATGACAAGTCCAAGTTACAAATCAAAAGCAAGACCATCTACTACACTTGATCTAAACTAAGCTATCCTATTACATAGTATTACGATTACTTATGGTAGTTTGGTTCCAATCGCGGGCATTGGCGAAGCTCGGGATGAACCATAATGGAGTCTCCGGAGATTTCCATGCAATGTTGGTTGAGAAACCAACAGTTGCTTCTTCTATATTTAGACTGAAGCAGCATATTTTAGGAAACGGCGTATATCCAAGTCCTATTGCATGGTGGGAGGTGTAGACACAGTTGCCTCTCATCAGATATCCTAGAGCAACATCTGCACTGCCTACCACAATATTAATCGGATAATTCAATCCAAAGAAAAGGAAATATGCCCCCAGGTTAGCAATCTCTATCCATGGCTTAGGTGGATACAAGTAAGGAGTGTCCTTTGAGTACACCTTGCAGCCAAACCTAGTAGCATAGGTGCCACAAGTGCGACCGCAGCGATCAACACTATGATCAGCAGTAGGATTGCCATGACCATAATAAGTACCGCCATAAAACTCCTCGTCAGTAACACCGATGGTATGGATAAGAAGAAGGCGAGATTCATTTGCAGATATTGCTAAGAACCATAAACCAGGTTCGTGCTCGTCATCATCTATCGCATCAAGGTTTCTCTCCTCAAGATGCGTGACAGGTGGTGACGGGAGAAGAATAGGACCTTCAAAAAGAAATGATGGCCAAATCATCCAACACTAGTTTACATCCATTAAAACTGAAGCTAGTGTTTAGAACAAGAATGGATCAAACTTACAAAATACAGATGATTCTAGACCTAAACACTGCCACTCTCAATGGCTACAAACACCAGACCCTTGTGGATAAGTGCATCACTGTATCTGAAATAGCACTGGAACTGGTTCTCAAGAACTGTCCATGCATGCTCATCGCCATCAAGGGTAGCAATTGAGTAGTCGAAGATAGCAACAAGAGAGAAATCTAAATAATCTGCCGCAGATGTGGGAGCTCGGCAAATAGCAATCTTTCGGAAGATAATAGGGCGATCATTATGCATGAATGTAAACAGATCGTTGGTGGGTACAAAATAATTGAATTGTGGGCAGAGGAACGCGTTGATGAGTATACACATTGACAAGCTCCCACTTGCACTCGGACCCAACGGTGGCGATCCAATCTCCATTGGCACCTACCCACTACTTACCCATACAATTCGAGAACACAACATCGAAGGAGAACCTGTCTAGTGGTGTCAACTTGCATGTCGTGCCCTTGCCCTCGAAGTACTCATTGCATTCCCATGGTTTCTTAGTCGGGTGACAATGAAGAACACAGGGGAGGCCAAACGTCTGAGAAGCACGTAAAGTTGCACTATATTTTGACGAGTCAAGAAGATGTTTGGATGAACCGTCGAGGCTCGTGCTAACTGCAAGTGCACAGATCATTTGTAGCTAGTTTCGAAATAAAGATATTGATCCCACAGGGAATAGGAGTATGAAGTCTAATAACTCTTGAAATAAATATTACGATTGAAATGCTAGATTAAGTTCTAAGTGACAAGATAAAATGCGAGTATTGTGTAAAAAGGTGTTTTTGGGTTTTAGGTATAAGATTAATAGTAAAGTGAAGTAAAATAACTTAATACAGAAAGTAAGTATCGCGTATGTAAGAGAGATTAGAACTGCAATAGGGAAAAAAAGCGTTCTCAGGGAGTAGCAGATACACCACTAGTATTATAAGGATCTAAGACAAAGATTATCATCATGAACATTCTCAACTATGTATGTGTGGGAGGAACTCCGTATTTAGACAATTAGGCAGCAACAGCTGCTCTCATCATCCTCATAACCGGAGCAGTCAGCACTCGACATCAATCGAATTACTGCGCTATTAAGGGACGTAATCCCGTAGGACGTATCTCATGGCATGGATAATGTTCCATGAGTTTCCTTGGTTTCCCAAGTTGATACGTAAGGGGTGCCAACAGCAATATTGAGTGATGTGCAAAGGAGCTAGCCATATATTCCACCTTATGTAGGAATTCAAAGTTCAACGATCTCAATTATCAAATTCCAATTGTATATGAAGCATTCGTATGACTTGGAGATTCTACCTCGACTTGTTCTCACTCTATTTTGATAGAACTTTCATTTTCTTTGGTTCAAGGTTTCTTTTTCAACTTAATTGTATAGATAATTTTTCTTTGTAAATCAAATCGTAGACTTACAACATATTGACCAAATTATCTTTATGTGTTCCATTAATACCAATGGTGTGGAAAACTCCTATTGCTATCATCAAGTGCAAGTAAAATCATACCCAAGCCATTTATATATCATTAAAGCAAGCACAAACTCAATATTGCTCCATATAATAATAATAAACTCGGAATTTCATTAAAGGAATCGACTATTCCTGAAGGGAATTCTAATGATGCAAACTTTTTTGCTAGTTTGACTAACGCAAAAATAATAAAAACTTATAAGATAGATTACAAGGTCTTAAAGATCTCCCTAAGCTTGGAATCAAGCCAGGCAGGATCAAATAATCCCTTGCGATTATTTGATACCGTGATTGTTGTAGATCATTGTGGCACCATGGCACGTGGTATCTTCTCCTAACGGGCCAGCCTGAGGCGGAGGGATTGATTGACAGCTTCTAATTCTTTAACACGCAGCTTGTAGAAAAGATTGTTCTTCTCTAGCACTTTCACTTGTTCTTTAATGAACTCATTGTTATCCTGAAGTGTTTGTAGCGCCTTAAGACTCATAGAAAAACCTACTTCGGTTGTCCGCTTGATATCTTCTTCAAGTTTATCAAGATAAAGTCGTAGCAAGCGAAGGTGTTTGGGTGTCCCTGGCTTCTCCTTGTCCAACTCTTCAATCTTCAGCTCCAGGGCCTTTAAATCCCTCTTCCAACACCCATGGTCAGCGTCGAGGAACTCTATAGGGATGGTCTGGATCTCCTTGCCTTGCTTGCTATTGCTCCCGATCTCCATAGGAGCTTTTCTTCTTGATTTCTATCCCTTGGTTGAGAGCCCTCACGTGTAAATAAGAGGTAGTTTAGTTTCTAGAGATTGTGATTAGAGAGAGATAATGGTAGTATATAAGGGGGGCAGAGTTCGATAAAACTCACGAGAAACACCAAATTGTCGTCCAAGAAAAGAATCTTAACAAAACAGGAAAAGAAATCACAGATTTGAAAGAGTTCTGCCGCGTAACGACCAACTATATGGGCGCGACCCGTATAGGTCCGGCCGTATAGTTAGTTCCGGGCAGATATTTCCAAATATCTCGAGTCCAGGTCGATTAAATCACGACTCGGAACCGACACTAAGTTTTTTTATGAATAAACAAAAATACAAACGAAAAGTTTCTGAGAGTTTAACGACCAACTATATGGCCAGAATTTTGGCTCCGGTTGTATAGTTGCGACCGTATAGATACAAACACCAAAAAATCAAAAGTGTCTGGGAGTTAATGACCAACTATATGGCTGGAATTTTGGCTCTGGTCATATAGTTGCGACCGTATAGACACAAACACCAAAAATCAAAAGTGTCTGAGAGTTTAACGACCAACTATACGACTGAAATTTTGGCTCCGGTCTTATAGTTGCGACCGTATAGATACAGACACCAAAAAGCAAAACTATCTGAGAGTTTAACGAACAACTATACGGCCGTAATTTTGGCTCTGGTCGTATAGTTGCGACCATATAGGCTCAGATAACAAAAACAATTTCACGATGATACAGAGAGTTTAACGACCAACTATACGGCGGGAGCTCCCTCTCCGGTCGTATAGTTCCGCCCGTATAGTTGGTAAAAACCCTCTAAAACTTCAGAAAAACACAAGGAATTCAAAGGCAGAATTTTTCGGTGTAAAATTTGTGAAAACAAATCACTTATTTGGGTAAGAACACTTACCTTGCACTTACCATTTGCTTATTCAGGGATGAAAAATTTCCTCCAACAACAAAGACTTCTTCTCCTTTGAAGGAATTGACCTTAATTCGTTGCGTAATTCTCGTAAACGAAAATCACCAGGACTAAAGTTTCTCTCAACAAGATTGGTGTCTTGCTGGGCAATCATAAACACTAATCTAATATTTTTATTTCTTGCCTCTACATAATCTACAACTCAAATTCTTGAAGTGATAGAATCCAATGGACCAGTCTTGGCTTATGTTCTTTCCTCTGAAGGAGTTCTTTTAAACCATCATGATCCGTATGAACTCTTACCTTTGCATCAACTATGTAAGAACAAAATTTATCACAAGAGAAAAATACAGCAAATAGTTCCTTTTCTTCCTTTGGGTAATTCTTCTGAGCACCATTTAGAGTTCTACTAGCATGATGTATAATATTAAATCTGCGACCAATATGTTGTCCTAGAGTTACTCCTACAACATCATCACTAGCTTCACATATTAAGTCAAAGGTTGTATCCCAGATAGGTGGTTTAATGATTGGAGCACGAGATAAGGCATTTTTGAGTTTATCAAAGGCTTCAAGACATTTATCATCAAAATTAAATCTTACTCCCTTTTGCAGGAGGTTAGTCAAAAGTTTAGATATTCCAGTGAAATTTCTAATGAACCTTCTATAAAAACCCACATGACCAAGGAAACTTCTTATACCTTTAATATCCCTAGGTTGTGGAATTCTCTCTATTGCCTCAACCTTAGCTCTATCAACTTCAATTCCCTTACCTGACACCTTTTGTCCAAGTACTATACCTTCTTTGAACATAAAATGGCACTTCTCCTAGTTTAGAACAAGATTGGTTTCTTCGCAACGCTACAAAACTCTTTTGAGATTATCCAAGCAACTAGTAAATGAAGTTCCATAGACATAAAAGTCATCCATAAATACTTCCATTATAATTTCTATGAAATCAGCAAAAATAGCAGTCATGCATCTTTGAAAAGTAGCCGAAGCATTACATAAACCAAAAGGCATACCTCGGTAAGAATGTAAACCATAAGGACTAATGAAAGTTGTTTTAAGTTGGTCATCAGGATGAACAGCTATTTGAGAAAAACCAGAGTATCCATCCAAGTAACAAAAATGAGTATGGTTTGCTAACCTCTCTAAAGTTTGATCTATGAATGGTAAAGGATAGTGATCTTTCTTAGTTTATTTATTTAATTTTCTGAAATCTATGCACATCCTATGCCCAACAATAGTTCTAGCAGGTATCAATTCATTATTTTCATTAGGAACAACAGTGAAACCTCCCTTCTTAGGGACACAATGAACAGGACTTACCCATTCACTTTCTTTAACATGATAGATTATACCTGTGTCCAGTAGGCGTACAATTTCTTTTCTTACCACTTCTTTCATTTCATGCTTCAATCTTCTATTAAATTCCTCAACCGGTTTAGCACATTCCTCCATGAATATTCGATGGACGGCTATCATGGGACTTATGCCCTTCAAGTCATCCATTGAGTACCCCCAAAGGCCTTGCGATGGTCCTTAAGTATATCCATAAGTTCTTCTTCTTATTTTCCTGAAAGTTTAGCACTGATAATAACAGGAAATTTAATTGTATCATCTAGAAAACTGTATTTGATATTATCTGGTAGAGTCTTCAACTCTGGGGGTGGTAGGTCCTCGTCCCCTCTCTTTTCTGGCTCTTCAAAAGCCTCGTTAGTTGGAGGTCCCATTATGGGAAGTGAATCGAATCCATCTTCTAGTTCTTCCAAGGACTTGTCCTCCATAACTATTTCTTTATAATTTGGATCTTTATTTATTTCTTCTTCTTGATTACCAAAGAAAAGTGCCTCCATTTCTTCAATAGTTCTCTCTTCCTTTTCTTCTTGTATTTGTGGAGGCCTGTCTTTAAATTTGGAAAAATGGAATTTATTTTCTGTTCCCCAAGATTAAGAGACACAATCTCCTTATTGAAATTAACATAGGCACCTATATCACCCAAAAAGTTTCTTCTAAATATAATAGGGCAAAGGGTGTCAGCTGGCATATCAACAACTACAAAATCGATAGGAAAGTTTTTATTGCCAATTGTGACAGTTGCATCTTCAACTACTCCCATTGGAATTCTAAGATTTTTATTGGCTAACATAATTGTCATATCAGTATTTTCAATTGTAGCCGGTTCTATTTCTTCTTTTATTTCTAAGTAGAAATCATAAGATATAACATTAACTTCTGTTCGAAGATCACATAAACCGTAATGCGAGGTTTCTTTAAATATGCAGGGAAGAATAGGCTTACCCACATCATTTACCTTTGTTTTACCTTCAACCAATACAGAAGTCTCTTCATCAAGTTCAACTATGTTACAATGTGCGTACATAGCCATAATTGATTCCATGGTTACCTCTTCGTCTTTGGTTTCTTCTAGATGTTCCACCACTTCTGGCATACTTTCTTCTTCCTTTTTATCCTGTACTGCTTTGACTTGTTCATATTCAGAAAAATGCTTTCGTGCAGTGTTACGAAAAGGCATCTCATTTATTGGTTCTAAGGAGGCCAGTGTTGCTTTATCTTCTCAGGTTCGGGTGGTGGATCATACTTGACCGGCCCCTCTTTTGGAGCTTTAATATGTTTTGTAAAAGCTTGACCAACTTGCAACACAAGATCTGAATCCAAATAAAGTTCTTTAAATAATTATTCAACATGGCCTTTTTATTATAGTCATGAATACAATCATGTTCTATTTCTACGCCTCCTTCACTTCCTAGACCAAAATTCCATGAAACTCTATGATCATGAATTCTATTAAGTAAAGCCCAAGCTTTAGGTATAGGAAGATTCATAAAGGCTCCTTCCACGAAAGAGTCTAGTTCAATTTTATTAGGTTCAACTAAACCGCCATAAAAGATATGCAATAAATACCATTCAGGTAAATCATGATGTGGACATAGTTGTAGTAAGTCTTTAAATCTGATATAAGCTCTTACTAGTCCTTCATTAAAACGATTTTTCCAAGTCATTATAAGACGCCTGATTCCAAAAGATTTTGACAATGGATAATATTTTGCTAGAAATTCACAGGCTAGATTATCCCATGAGAGAGTTGTACTAGTCAAAGTCTGACTAAAAAGTTTAACCCTTACCTCATCAGTGGTATATCCCGTTAATAGAAAAGTGCCACATATATATTTGAAACATGAAATATGCTCATATGGATCAGGATCTTCTTCATCTCTAGTAAATTGCTTCTTGTGTAAAATACCAAGTAGTAGAGGATTTATTTCAAACCCCCTTGTCTTCTCATTGGAGTTGTCTCTTTTATAAATATCATAGGGCTTCCCGATGCGTTGAGTGGGTTAACACTAGTCATATGCTCAAACTCCATCATGTTGGTGGGAACCTGTAACTCAAAAAAAAATTAGCAAGACAAAAATAAATAAGCAAAAACTAAAATACCTACAACGCTTAGCTCCCTGGAAACTGTGCTAGAAAATAGCTTGATGACTGCAAGTGCATAGACCGTTTGTAGCTAGTTTCGAAATAAAGATATCGATCCCACGGGGAGCAGGAGTCTGAAGTCTAATAACTCTTGAAATAAATATTACGATAGAAATGCTAGATTAAGTTCTAAGTGACAAGATAAAATCCGAGTATTGTGTAAAAAAGTGTTTTGGGGTTTTAGGTATAAGAGCAATAGTAAAGTAAAGAAAAATAACTTAATACAGAAAGTAAGTATCACGTATGTAAGAGAGATCAGAACTGCAATAGGGAAAAAGCGTTCTCAGGGAGTAGCAGATACACCACTAGTATTATAAGGATCTAAGACAAAGATTATCATCATGAACATTCTCAACTATGTATGTGTGGGAGGAACTCCGTATTTGGACAATTAGGTAGCAACCGCTGCTCTCATCATCCTCATAACCATAGCAGTCAGCAATCGACATTAATCGAATTACTGTGCTATTAAGGGACGTAATCCCGTAGGACGTATCCCATGGCATGGACAGTGTTCCGCGAGTTTCCTCGGTTTCCCAAGTTGATACGTAAGGGGTGCCAACAGCTTTATAGTCACTGTAAGTGCTAACACACTTCCCTCTACCAACTAGTAGTTCCCTCCATCAAGTCTCCATGAGAGGCAAATATTGAGAGGTCGACTTCTCTCAACATCAAGATGTAGAAAATCTAACACATGGTCACAACGACGAATATCATCATACACTTTATCTTATTTCAATCTCATACTAGGGTTTCTTCATCTCCCCAAGAACTAGATATCTACTCAGACATGGAGGCAATCAACATCATAGCAATGGTAATGGAAACAATCATAGATGAATAATACTTGTATAAATCCACAACGAGTACGGGAATTACAACAAGATCTAGACAAGATGTAGATGGGATGGATGGAGATGGTGGTGATGCAGCGGTGGATGATGAAGATCGATGCCTTAGCCTCCCGGATCTGTGTAGGGTCAAGATGGATCCCTGGCGGATGAGTTGCCCCTCCATATGCCTTCCGAAGGTGAGGTTTCTGTGATTTCTGGGTGTTCTGTATGTCGTCTCTTCGAAATAGTTGCACGGGGTGAAACTATTTGAGGAGGCGGAGGTGGCGCCAACTATACGGTTGGAGCTATATGGCCGGAAAATTTGCTCACGCCGTATAGTTAGTCGTTGAACCTTTTGCCTCCCTTGTTCGCTTCTGTTTTTCTTTTGGTATTATTAATATTTCCAAAATAAGTGTTTTATGTTGTTTTTGAATCCTTTTATCCATAGTACAACTGCTCCAAGAATTGTATCCATTGGATCCATCATCTGTCCTAATCCTGGTGAAAACAGACATAAAATGTGCGTGCGAGCTCCGTAAAATACCAAGATCCTACATCTACAATGCAAAATAATAATTTAAAACATGATGCAAATATGCACTCATCAGCTCGTGGTGGTGATGACAGCGCATTTGGTTATGAGTTCTTCAAGCTGGCCTTCGGTAAAAACATCCTGCAATAGCTCAGAATCATCACTGTCCTTGCCCGGTCCTACCATCGCAAGGGAGCTGATGGAAGTTGGAACAGTGGCTTGATTTGGTTTTCTGGAAAATAGGGAAGATCGATGGTGGCAGGCGGGACAGGGAGAAGAACAAACACTCTCATACTGTGTGGTGAATAGGATCGTAAAGCGGCATTGTGGAGGAGAAGAACAGCGGCGCTTGGCGTAGACGTAGGGTAATGGGGAAGTGGGGATAGATCGTATAGGCGAGGTTGAATAAAATGAAAACAGACGCATGTTCATCTGCTCCAGTTCCCTTCAGAATAGTACTACTCTGCTCCAATTCCCTCCATAATAAATCTTTCTTGTAAATCAAAGAGGAAGTAGTATGAAGAGTAGGGCCCGATCATCTGCTCTCTCGAGGAGCCGAACCCGACTGTTCTGTTTGCTAAATTTTATGGTACTTTATGCTAAATGCATGGACCTTAGTGTAATTTTACCTTTTTTAGGTCCTTGGTGTAAAATGTACCCCCACCATCCGTGTAAAATTCTAACCAAAAAGTATAAGTGGTGAAATTTGAAAAAATTTAAGCTTAGTTTTCAACAAGTATGAAAATTCTTGGATTTCATGCCGAACGACCAAGGTCAAGGCCATATCAAAATCATACTTTATGGTGATGATTCCATGTCCAAGAAATTGCATGCCGATAGATTTGGACATATTTTGAAAATAGTCGACGATGAAGTAGTATGAAGAGTATGGATCGATCAGCTGCTCTCTCAAGAAGGAGCCGTACACGACTGTTTTCCTTGCTTATTTTTAGGGGGTGCTAAATGTATGGACATCGATGTAATTTTCCCTTTTTTGGGGTACTTGATGTAAAATGTACTTCCACACACTGTGTAAAATTCTAACCTAAAAGTGTAAGTGGTGAGATTTAGACGATTTTAAGCTTACTTGTCAACGAGTATGAACATTCTTGGATTCCAGTCTAATGACCAAGGTCAAGGCCATATAAACATCATACTTTATGCTGATGATCCCATATGAGAGAATCTGCATAGCGATAGATTTGGCTATATTTTGGAAATAATCAAAGAGGAAGTAGTACGAAGAGTTTGGCTCAGATCAACTGGTCTCTCGATATGGAGCCAAAACAGAAAGTTTTCCTTTGTAGGGTCCTTTGTGCTAAATGTATAGACCTTCATGTAATTTTCCCTTTTTAGGTCCTTGATTTAAAATGTACTCCCACCGACTGGGTAAAATTCTAACCGAAAAGTAAGTGGTGAAATTTAAACGAATTTAAGCTTAGTTGTCAACGAGTATGAACCATATTCTTGGAATTTCAAGACAAACGGCCAAGGTCAAGGCCATATCTACATCATACTTTATGCATATGATCCCATATCCAAGAATTTGCATGCCGACAAATTTGGCCATATTTTGAAAACAATCGAAGATGAAGTAGTGTGAAGAGTGTGGCTCGATCAGCTGCTCTCTAGAGAAGGAGTCAAACCCGACTGTTTTCCTTGCTTAATTTAAGGGTCCTTTGTGCTAAATGTATGGACCTCGATGTAATTTTCACTTTTTTAGGTCCTTGATGTAAAATGTACTTCCATGGTGAAATTTCGACAAGTTTAAGCTTACTTGTCCATGAGTATGACCATTATTGGATTTCAAGCCAAACGACCAAGGTCAAGGCCATATCAACATCATACTTTATGTTGATGATCCCATATGAGAGAATTTGCATGGTGAAATATTGCCCTATTTTGAAAACAATCGAAGAGGAAGTAGTGTGTAGAGTTTGGCTCAGATCAGTTGATCTCTCGAGAAGGAGCCAAACCACAAATTTTTCCTTTTAGGGAGCTTTATGATAAATGTATGGATCTCAATGTAATTATTGCTTTTTTTCAGGTCCCTGATGTAAAATGTACTACGACCAACCGTGTAAAAATCTAACCAAAAAGTAAGTGGTGAAATTTAAATAAATTTAAGCTTAGTTGTCAATGAGTATTAACCATTCTGGGATTTCAAGATGAACGACCAAGGTCATGATCCCATATTCAAGAATTTGCACCCCGACAAATTTTGCCATATTTTGAAAACAATCGAAGATAAAGTAGTATGAAGAGTATGGCTCGATAAGCTCTCTCTCGATAAGGAGCCGAACCCGACTATTTTTCTTGCTTAATTTTAGGTCCTTTGTGCTAAATGTATGGACCTCGATGTAATTTTCCCTTTTTTAGGTCCTTGATGTAAAATGTTCTTCCATGCCCGTGTAAAATTCTAACCTAAAAGTGTAAGTGGTGAAATATCAATGATTTTTTTAGCTTACTAGTCAACGAGTATGACCATTATTGGATTTCGAGCCAAACGACCAAGGTCAAGGCCATATATATCAACCATCATACTTTATGTTGATGATCACATATGAGAGAATTTGCATGGCGACAAATTTGGCCATATTTTGAAAACAATCAAAGAGGAAGTAGTATGTAGAGTTTGGCTCAGATCAGCTGATCTCTCGAGAAGGAGCTAAACCAGAATTTTTTTCTTTTAGGGAGCTTTATGATAAATGTATGGACCTCGATGTAACTTTTGCTTTTTTTAGGTCCCTGATATAAAAAGTACTCTGACCAACCATGTAAAAATCTAACCTAAAAGTAAGTGGTGAAATTTAAAAGAATTTAAGCTTAGTTGTCAACGAGTATGAACCATTATGGGATTTCAAGATGAGCGACCAAGGTCATGATCCCATATCCAAGAATTTGCATGCCGGTAAATTTGGCCATATTTTGAAAACAATCGAAGATGAAGTAGTATGAAGAGTATGGCTCGATCAGCTACTCTCTCGAGAAGGAGCCAAACCTGACTATTTTCCTTCCTTAATTTTAGGGTCCTTTATGCTAAATGTATGGACCTCGTTGTAATTTTCCCTTTTTAGGTCCTTGATGTAAAATGTACTTCCACGCCCATGTAAAATTCTAACCTAAAAGTGTAAGTGGTGAAATTTTAGGGTCCTTTGTGCTAAATGTATGTACCTCGATGTAATTTTCCTTGCTTAATTTTAGGGTCCTTTTTGCTAATGTATGGACCTCGATGTAATTTTCCCCCTTTTTAGGTCTAAAAGTGTAAGTGGTGAAATTTAGACGATTATTTTAAGCTTACTTGTCAATGAGTTTGAACATTCTTGGATTTCAAGCCGAACGACCAAGGTCAATGCCATATCAACATCATACTTCATATGCTGATAATCCCATGTCAGAGAATTTGATGGCAACAGATCTGGCCATGTTTTGAAAACAATCAAAGAGGAAGTAGTCTCAAGAGATTGGCTCAGATCAGCTGATCTCTCGAGAAGGAGCCAACCAGAAATGTTTCCTTTTAGGGTCCTTTATGCTAAAAATATGGACCTCGATGTAATTTTTGCTTTTTTGAGGTCCCTGATGTAAAATGTACTCCGATCGACCATGTAAAGTTCTAACCTAAATGTAAGTGGTGAAATTTAAATGAATTTCAGATTAGTTGTCAACGAGTTTGAACCATTCTTGTATTTCAAGACAAACGACCAAGGTCAAGGCCATATCTACATCATACTTTATGTTGATGATCCCATATTCAAGAATTTGCATACCGACAAATTTGGCCATATTTTGAAAACAATCAAAGATGAAGTAGTATCAAGAGTGTGGCTCGATCAGCTACTCTCTCGAGAAGGAGCCAAACCAAACTGTTTTGCTTGCTTAATTTTAGGGTCCTTTGTGCTAAATGTGTGGACCTTGATGTAATTTTCCCCCTTTTTAGGTCCTTGTTGTAAAATGTACTCCCATCGACCGTGTAAAATTCTAACCTAAAAGTAAGTGGTGAAATTTAAACGAATTTCATCTTATAGTTGTCAATGAGTATGAACATTCTTTGATTTCAAGCCGAACAACCACAAGGTCGAGGCCATATCTCTACATCATACTTTATTCTGATGATTGAGTATCGAAGAATTTGCATGGCGATAGATTTGGCCATATTGTGAAAACAATCGAATAGAAAGTAGTATGAAGAGTATGGCTCGATCAGCTGCTCTCTCGAGAAGGAGCCGAACCCGATTGTTTTCTTTGCCCAATTTTAGGGTCCTTTGTGCTAAATGTATGGACCTCGATGTAATTTTCCCCTTTTTTTAGGTCCTTTATGTAGAATGTACTCCCACCAACTGTGTAAAATGCTAACCTAAAAGTAAGTGATGAAATTTCATTGAATTTAAGCATAGTTATCAACGAGTATGAAAAATCTTGGATTTCAAGCCGAACGACCACGAGGTCAAGGCCATAGCACTACATCATACTTTATGTTGATGATCCCATATTCAAGAATTTGCATGGCGACAGATTTGGCCATATTTTGAAAACAATCGAAGAGGAAGTAGTATGAGGAGTATGGCTCGACTAGCTACTCTCTCAAGAAGGAGCTGAACCTGAATGTTTTCTTTGCTTCATTTTAGGGTCCATTGTGCTAAATGTATGGACCTCGATGTAATTTTCCCTTTTAGGTCCTTTATGTAGAATGTTCTTTATGCTTATGATCCCATATCCAAGAATTTGCATGCCAACAAATTTGGCCATCTTTTGAAAACAATCAAAGATATTAAAACAAAAAATAATAAATTTCATTTTTCCAAGTGACAGGAATTTATTTTCTGAAAAGCAAGTAAGAAGAATCTATTAAAAAAAATAAAAAGCGAGAAGAGACTATATGAGCATAGAGGAGGCAGCAAGAGAGCTACGAAGAGGAGGATTTGAAGGTGGTGCGATGTCAGAGCAAAGCTGGGATGGGTTCCTGACACGAGGTACAAGGTACAGTGAGTAGAGTAAATTTCAGGACCACGATATATATGCACGCAAAACAAAATGTGTTTTCTCTCTCCTTCACTCCCTCATCGGGCTAGTCATAGTGGGAGTAACTTGGGTAGTAGTAACATAGTCCTACATGTACTATTGCCAACAGTAAACATTTAGATGACATGGCATGCAATTAAATGATGAAAGAGAGCCTTGTGGTAACTAGCTATGTTAACATCACACATTTCAAGACAAAATGAGTCTACATTGCAATAAATGAGGCTTTGCATGATACCACACCTATATTATTTTTCACTATGGAGGTAGTAACTTAGACTAATAACATATGCATGTTACTACCCTAAATTACTCCCCACTATGACCAGCCTCACCACCCCACACCTCGGCCGGCTGATCTCTCCCTCGTCCACAAAGTGGCACTGCGCACGCGTGTCGACCGACAACCTGCCTTGTGTCGGTGGCTCTGTGTCTGTGTATGGCGTGTTCGTCAGCTGCGTTGGTGGGAACCATTTTGGTCCTTGGTGGCAAAAAGTATTTGACCAGGGGTAACCTTGGCAATGCCCATGGTGATGGACTTGGGGTTTCGCGGAAAAGAGAACGCTGGGGATTTCATCGGATGTTCAGGGAAACAATGCAATCAAAGTCGCATGAATATTGAGTGATCGCACTATTACAAGTTGTCTTCTACATTTCGGTACCCTCGCTTGGGCTTCTCCTGTCCTATATATAATAGGTCAGGTCTCAAAGCTATATGCGTATAGGTTTCATAAACGCGTAGTTACAATACCAACATAATGTCGGTTCATAGTCTCTTTCCTAATACAATCAAAGTCTTTGTCAGTTGCTTCCTTGGGCTATTATCTGAAACCTTCATGGGCTGTGAGCCTTTTACCCAATATAGGGTATCGAATCATGGTCATCTGAGTAATCATACCCATGTCAGTAGCCCCCGAGACTCTACTTGAACCTTAGTTTCAGGTTGAGTCTCAAAGTTTATTTTCTTTGTTTTCATCACTTTTTGTGCTTTGTAGGGATTTGGTACAACACGTCTGATGCTTCTGACGGATCGGGAATCAGTTAATTGCTCCTGGGCAAAAACAAGGTTGTCCTACATCAAATTCAAGTCGCTGGGCTCGAATCCGGAATTGGTTACTGGTGTAATTCAGTTCGGGTCGCTGAGGTCTTACCGAATGCTGAATTCCAGCTTTTTATTTTATCGGGTACCCAATGCGTCCGTCGGGATTTTTCATTGTATCGTTGATACGGATTTTTTTACTAGGAGAGTGCATTCTTGTGCGATTACCAGGCCACACAGGAAGAATCCTGGGATCTTACCTTCATGTTTCTAAACATGGCATTCGGATTTTTATCGCGTTTGAGCGCGATTCGAGATTTTTGGCTTTTTCGGCGGTTGCCCTGCTAGGCCGATTTACCAAATAGTTTTAATGCTTTATACTAGCTCCCGATGGGAGTAATCTTTCTTTTGAATACCTTTTTGAGGATACATTAATGTAAGACTCAATAGGTACTTTCCAATCATAAATATTTTGTATATATAATTGCATTTTTATCGGGTGCGCGCCAGCGCTCCCGATGGGAGTAGCCCCTGAGGCTACGTTCGGATGCATGTATCTAGACATAGGATCATAGTTGTTGTTAGCTTGATGGAAAGCATAGATCTTTTGAACAATAATAAACAGCTATAAGGCACATAAAACTTATCTCTGTATACATAAGGCGAAAAATTCAATGATACATTATTCTTTGGGCGGATGGCATCTAGCCATTGACCTGGATATTCTGGCTTAAGAAGACGAACTATAACTCTTATCATATTGTAAGTAATCTTATGCGTAAAATCGTCGTAGATGTGCTACGTTCCATGGATTTGAGTAATTTACTCTGGTCTTCTTGTCTTGTAGTCGATATTCTCCTCCAGGAATAACTTATGTGACGATGTATGGTCCTTCCCATGGCGATTCTAACTTCTTGTGGCCATCTTGCTTGAGGCGAAGAACTAGGTCCCCTACTGCAAAGGACCTAGGCCGCAACCTTCTGCTGTGGTAATTGCGTAGATTTTGCTGGTATGTAGTTGCTCTTTGGAGGGCTTCATCTCGAGCTTCAACAAGTGTATCCACATCATCTTCCAGTGCTTCTCTTGATTCCTCTTCATCATATGCAGCTACTCTTGGGGATTCGTGTGACTCCGCAACAGGAAGCACAACTTCTGCACCGTGGACCAAAAAGAGAGGTGTCTATTGTGTTGAATTATTTGGAGTTGTACGTAAACTCCATAACACGGATGGCAATTCATCAACCCATGATCCTTTTGCTCTGTCAAGTGGTGCTAGTAGTCTTTTCTTGAGTCCAGCAGTAACTAGTCCATTGGCTTTTTTCTACCTGTCCATTTGTTTGCGGGTGAGCTACTGAAGCGTAGCTTACTTTGATGCCCATCTCCTAGCAGTACTCCTTGAACTCATTGGAAGTGAAGTTGGTCCCATTGTCCATGATGATGCTGTTTGGTATGCCAAACCAAAATACTATGGATTTAATAAAATTCATAGCCGAAGTTCCGTCTTGGGTGGTGACAGACATTGCTTCAATCCATTTAGTAAATTTGTCAACTGCTACTAGCAGAAAGACGGGTCCTCCTGGCGATGATTTGTGAAGTTTTCCCACCATATCTAGTCCCCGCTGAGCAAACGGCCAGGCCAAAGGTATAGGATTCAACTCAGCGGCGGGTGCTCTAGGCTTTGTTGTGAATCGTTGCCATGCCTCACATGTTCTGACAATGTCTTTTGCATCTTGAACTGTAGTGAGCCAGTATCCTGCTCTGAATGCTTTTGCAGCAATTGCTCAGCTACTAGCATGGTGACCAGAAAATCCTTCGTGTATATCTTTGAGTATGATTTTTCCTTCTTCGGGTGTTATGCAATGCTGCAACACACTCGAAATACTTCTCTTATATAGTTCCCCTTGATTATTCTGAAGGCCTTCGATCTTCGGGTGATTCGCTAGGCTTCTATCACATCTTCTGGTAGCTCTCCCTTAGTCATATATGCTATATACGGCTGCATCCAGGTAGGCTCAATTAGCATGACCTCTTCAATTTCTTGTTCTTCTTCTTTGATGGCCTTTTTCTATGTTCTTGGCTTCTAAAGGATCCCCCGAGTCTTTTTGCGGATGTTTCTTTTTCCCCGTTTTTGGTGCTACAACCTCAGAGACTCTTTTTTGCTTTGATTGATCGCTCTGTTATTTCCTCCCAAAAAACTCTAGGTGCTATTGGTAAGCACAAGGATATGATGTTTGCTAGATTGTCGGCTTCTTCATTGCTTGCTCTCCCTATATGTGATATTTCACACCCATCAAATTGAGCTTCCATAACACCATATAGATCGCGATAAGCAACCATATTTTCACTGACGGCGTCGCACTTGTTCATTTCTTGTTGTGCCACAAGATTGGAATCTCTGAAGATTTTGAGGCGAGTTGCACCGCAGGCTTTGGCCATTCGGATGCCATGCAATAGGGCCTCATATTCCGCTTCGTTATTGGATGCGTTCGTAAGATCATCCAAAGTATATAGCGCATTTTGTCACCTTGAGGTGATATTAGTATGACCCCTTCTCCTACTCCTTCCGTTCTTTTCGATCCATCAAAGTACATTGTCTAGGCACTAGAAAGGTCTGGTGGACCCGCACATTGCAACCATGTCTACTCTGTGATGAAATCTGGCAGAACTTGTGACTTGATTGCTTTGCGCTTCTCATACGTGATATCCCGAGGGGATAATTCGATGGCCCATAGAGAGACACATCCAGTTGCTTCTGGATTGTTGAGGATGCTTAACAAAGGCGCTTCGTTGACCACTATGATTGGATGCTACGAAAAATAGAGGCATAGTTTTTGTGCTGTCATAAATACCATGTATGCTAGTTTCTGGTAGTGTGGGTACCTTTGTTTGGATGGCGATAGAACCTCGCTCAGGAAGTAGACTGGCCGTTGCACACCATGGGTCTTCCCTTCTTCGGGTCGCTCCACGACCAAGATCGTGATGACCACCTGATTTGTGGCAGTGATATAAAGTAGTAAAGGCTCTTTCTCTTTTGGCGACACGACGATAGGAGATGTCGAAAGTGTCCTTTTAAGATCTTCAAAGGTGGGTTGAGCTTCTTCCGTCCATTTGAATTTATCTGATTTCCTTGTGAGGGCGTAGAATGGTAGTGCTTTTTCTCCTAACCATGCAATGAAACGACTGAGTGCTGCTAGTCGCCCTGCCAGTTGGTGTACGCCACATAGATTTGTTGGCTTCTTCATTGTTAAGATTGCTTGTATTTTCTCCGGATTAGCCTCAATTCCTCTAGCTGATACCAAATATCCGAGGTCTTGCCCTGCCGGGACTCCAAAGGAGCATTTTTTAGGGTTCAGCTTGATGCTAAACTTGTCGAGATTTTTGAATGTTTCTTCGAGGTCCTTGATCAACGCAGATCCTTGGCTTGTTGTAACTATGACATCATCAATATATACTTGCATATTTGTGCCTATCTGGCTTCCCATACACTTCTGCATGATCCACTGATATGTTGCTCCGGCGTTCTTGAGGCCAAAAGGCATTGTTGTGTAGCAGAATACACCATAGGGCATGATAAATGCCGTTTTCTCTTGATCTTCTTCCTTCATCCTAATCTGGTGGTATCCTGAGTAAGCATCCAAGAAAGAAAGACATTCGCATCCTGCAATTACATCGATTATTTGGTCGATTCGCGGTAATGGAAAGTGATATTTTGGACAATGCTTGTTCACTGTAGTAAAGTCGACATCCGAAGTTCTATAGTGTTTTTCTTTGGAACACATACTGGGTTTGCAACCCACTATGATTTCATTAGTTCTTTGATAAAATTGGCATCAATGAGGCGATGGAGCTCCTTTCCAATGGCTTTGCGTGTTAGTTCTACGAAGCGACGAAGCAGTTGCTTTACTAGCTTCGCCTTTGGATCCAAATTTAATGCGTGCTCAGCGAGTTCCCTGGGAATCCCCGGCATGTCAGAAGGTAGCCATGCAAAAATCTCCCAGTGCTCACGGAGGAACTCGATGAGCGCCCATTCCTATGCGAGATCAAGGTTAGAAGCCACAAATGTTGTTTTCGCCGGGTTGACTGGGTGGATCTATACTTCTTTTGTGTCCTTTGTCGTGTCAAAAGCCTGATTGGGATTGACACGCGCTACTTCTAGTGGTTGTGTGTTTGCTGAAGTTTTGAGTTGTTCAAACTTCGTTGCCATCACGAAAGATTCGGAAATTTTGTTGAACTCCCGATCGCAGTTGTCAGCACGTGTGAAGCTTCCTTTTACCGTGATAATTCCCTTTCATGCTGGCATTTTCAGAACTAAGTATGCATAATGCGGCACTGCCATAAACCGTGCGAAGGCTGGTCATCCCAGGATTGCATGATATTGTGATGGCCAGTCCATAACTTCAAATTCGAGTTTTTCTCGCCTGAAATTTACTTTGGAACCAAAAACAATGTCAAGAAATACTTTGCCTAAAGGGATTTCGGCTTTACCTGGTACTATTCCATGGAAAGATGTTTTTGTTGGTGCAAGATTGTCCAGTGGGTAGCCTATTGCTCTCGGTGTTTTTGCGTAGATTAGATTTATGCTACTTCCTGCGTCCATGAAGACCTTGCTCATATCGAACCCGCCAATTTGTGCTTCGACTATCAAGGCTGAGTGACCCGGTCGTGGGACCCAAAGTGGGTGATCGGCTATGTTGAATGTGATTTCTTGCTCTGACCAATGGAGATATTCGAGTGTGGTTGATGTTGCTGTTTCCGCCATATTGATTTGTCTTGTGATGAGCTTCTGAATTCTGTTGGATGGACGCCCTTTCTGAATCATGGACATTGCTCCTTTTGACCTGGGGTACTCATTGTTTTGATCATTGGTGTTTTCTAGCAGTGTCGCTGGTGGTGGTGGTGCACCGATGGCTAGTGTACCAGGCGTGGATGCGTATCCTCGATTTGCCGCTCCGGTTGCCTTTGCATTGCATAGCTCATGCATCTTCAGGAACGTTCAGCAGTCTTTCATGATGTGGTTGGATTGTCGTCTGCCTGCTAAGTCGACGTAAAAATGCATATTATAGGGTCCTTCCAGCATTTGCATCGTGGACATAGGTTGGTCTCGTGCTCTTGGCTGATACCGCTATGCGGACTGGCTTCCTCTGATGTCGTCTCTGTTCTGGCGGTATCCGCCGTTATGGTCGTTGCTTCTGTTGTTACCTTCACCCGAAAACCCTACTGCGACGTAACTTGATCCCGTGTTTCCATCATTGTTCCTTCTTCTTCTATCCTTGCTGCGCTTATCCCTGTCTTCTTCGGGTGATCGTGCGCGTTTATTACACTGCACATCCTCCCCATCAGCCTAGCGATTTGCTATTACCATTAGCTGGGAAATTGTTTTGGGTTTAACCCGTCCCAATTCTTCCATTAATTCTCAGCGGCGGAGGCCGTCATTGAAGGCGTCGATGGCCCTTTCGTTGGATAAGGACTTAGCCGAGTTTTTAATTATATTCCATTATTGGATGAATGCTCTTATTGATTCCCCGGATTTTTGTTTGCACGCTCGCAACTGCTCCAAGGATGCTGGTCGTTTAAACGTGGATTGGAAGTGCCGGATGAACTTGTCTTCCAGGTCGTTCCAGCTACCGACGGAATCTTCGGGTAACTGCCTGAGCCATGATGTTGCGGTGTCGGTGAGATTTAGTTGTAGGCTTTGCATTGCGGTAGCTGTGGTGCCGCCCTGTAATTTGACAGTGGACAAATAATCTGCTAACCAAGCTTCGGGTTCCTGGAGCCCATTGTACTTGTGGCGGTCATGTGGAAGTTTGAAGTCTTTGGGTACTAATGTCTTGCGAATCCGCTGCGTGAAACAGCTGGCCCTGCAACGCTCGTAATCGTCTTCGTCGTATTCATCATGATATCGTCGGCTGCGATTTTCATCCCTTGATCCATCGCCCCTGTGTTGCGTGTTGTCGTTTCTTGTGTTACTTCATGGCTCGGATCCTACGAGATGCGCCTGGTGTGGCGATCGAGATCGTCGGGTGTGTCCCACTTGCCGAGGACTATTGTGACGACGTGGGGATCTATCGGGTTGTCGTGTGACTCCTTGCTCTACTTCCACGAGAGAGGCTCCCACCATGCCAAGGTTCATCAGGCAGAGCGGTGGAGGGCCGCACGCGGATCATCGGGTGCGGGTTGAGTGGTGATAAGGTATGTTTGTGCGGCCATAATGGCTGCCTAAGCTGTTTTTGCCTTGATGTTTCCTGCTTGGTCAATTGACATGAATGATAGGTCGACATCTCGGATGATTCCACTTCTTTCTGCTTTAGGGATATTCTGCAGTCGAGATGTTACCCTTCTTGGTGGTGCTCCTCCTGTCACGCTCCTTGATCCTCGAGTAGAGCTTAACTGTGCCTGTCGTAAGCTGGATTCGTTGGCTAATGTCTTTCTTTCATCGAGTTGCCTCTGCATCCGAAGTAGGTCTCTCTTCTTGTGGTGGAGCAGATATTGGTATGCTTATAGATCCTCATGTGAAGCATCCGCTGACATCGGGACTGCTCCTGAAATTGCCTCCCTTGCTTTTTGCCATGCTGACGCTGGTAGCCGAAGTCCTTGTCTCTCTCCTACGTGCAGTTCTCCGCCTCTTCCTTGGACTATGAGATTACTGATGTTTCTCCTCCGTTTCCATGGTCTCCTTCATTGTCGTGGTTTCATGCATTGTCATCTGATAAAATAGCATCGAGGTTGAGGATAGGATTACCATTTTCGTTGCATGGTGTTGAGGTATCCCCGTTGATCATGCACAATTGGTGGCGTATTATGCGTGGCATAATGGCATCATCTTCTGCTTCCATGGATGTGTCAATAGTATTCTGAGATCGTAGTTTTGGATAGATCTTCGGCATCCTTTCTTCGAAGTCGATGTTTTCGTTGCTTTCTTCGGGTTCCAAGTTTGCCGGGTTTGCTGGCTGATGACCTGACCCGAGGGAGAGATTACCATGAAGGCCATCAAGATCCCCCAGATCCATCTCGATTTGCTTGCCTTCTTCGCCTGTTTCGATCTGTGTTGTGACATCCGTAGAGGATCCGACAGAAGATGTCGGTGCCACCATAGGTGTAGGTTTTTCTACCGACGGTTCTGATGTGATCAGGGCCGAAGGGTGCGATTCTCGCGGGTCGTCTACCTGGAAGTGGAAGCTTCCGATGATTAGATCGGGTCCGCCGTTAAAATCAGCGGGTACCAATACAGGGGTGGGCGGGCGTGGATCTGCTTTCGTCGAGTTGATGCTTGGTGGAGAGCGGTCCATCGAATCCGTGGTTCTAGCATTCAGGATTCCCACAAACGGTGCAATTGATGAGGGGTAACCTCGGCAATGCCCATGGTGATGGACTTGGGGTTTCGCGGAAAAGAGAACGCTGGGGATTTCGTTGGATGTTCAGGGAAACAATGGAATGAAAGTTGCCTGAATATTGAGTGATCGCACTATTACAAGTTGTCTTCTAGATTTCGGTACCCTCGCTTGGGCTTATCCCGTCCTATATATAATAGGCCGGGTCTCAAAGCTGTATGCGGATAGGTTTCATACACGCATAGTTACAATACCAACATAATGTCGGTTTATAGTCTCTTTCCTAATACAATCAAAGTCTTTGCCAGTTGCTTCCTTGGGCTATCATCTGAAACCTTCATGGGCTGTGAGACTTTTACCCAATATAGGGTATTGAATCATGGTCATCCGAGTAATCATACCCATGTCAGTATTACTACTACAGTACAATAGAGTAGCAATTCAAACTTTCCCGGTTTCAAAATTTTCACTTCCTTCACAAACATCTGGGGGAAGTATATTCAAAAGATCGCCATTCATAGTATTACTAGTACAAGTACGAGTACTAATTAAGTGCTAGACAAGGGATTGGTTGATCTGGCCAGCAAAAAAACAAAAACGTCCCATCGCATTGGATGCTCACCATTATGATCTAGCTAGCCTTCCTACTCCGCACTACTCCACCTCCATACCCTAGGAAGAGGAAGCACCAAGCACACCCGCAGCAAGCTAGTTCGAAAGTGAGGAGTGCTCCTTTTTTTCCGTGAAGCAAGTAGTACTCCCTCCTTCCCAAATTAGGACGCGTATTACTTCTGGTCAGAGTAAAATTTAATAAACTTTGACTAAATGTACGACATCAACTCAATGTTATTAGAATCATCATGAACTATATTTTCATATTATATGCATTTGTCATTAGAAAAGTCAGTATGTTTTTACATATAGTTGGTCGAACTTTATAAAGATTGACTTTGACCAAACCTAATATGCGTCCAAATTTGGGAAAGGGGAAGCAGTATGAAGAGTATGGCTCGATCAGCTGCTCTCTCAAGGAGCCGTACCCGACTGTTTTCAATTCCTTGTTTGGTTTTAGGTTCCTTTGTGCTAAATGTATGGACCTCGATGTATTTTCCCCTTTTTAGGTCCTTGATGTAAAATGTAGTCCCACCATCCATGTAAAATTCTAACTAAAAAGTGTAAGTGGTGAAATTTAAACGAATTTAAGCTTACTATTCAACGAGTATGAACATTCTTGGATTTCAAGCCGAACGACCAAGCTCAAGGCCATATCAACATCATACTTTATGTTGATGGCACCATACAAGAGAATTTGCATGGCAACGGATTGGGCCATATTTTGAAAACAATCGAAGAGGAGGTAGTATGAAGAGTTTAGCTCAGATCAACTGATGTCTCGAGAAGGAGCCGAACCAGAAAGTTTTCCTTTTACGGTCCTTTAGGCTAAATGTATGGACCTCCATGTAAATTTCCCTTTTTAGGTCTTTGATGTAAAATATGCTCCCACCGACCGTGTAAAATGCTAACCTAACAGTAAGTGGAGAAATTTAAACGAATTTAAGCTTAGCTATCAACGAGTAGGAACTTTCTTGGATTTCAAGCCGAACGACCACAAGGTCAAGGCCATATCTCTACATCATACTTTATGCTAATGATCTCATATCCAAGAATTTGCATGGCGACAAATTTGGTCATGTTTGTAAAACAATCAAATAGGAAGTAGTATGAAACGTATGGCTCGATCAGCTGCTCTCTCCAGAAGGAGCTGAACCCGACTATTTTGTTTGCTCAATTTTAGGGTCATTTGTGCTAAATGTATGGACCTCAATGTAATTTTCCCTTTTTTAGGTCCTTGATGTAAAATGTACTCCCATCGCCCGTGTAAAATTCTAACCTAAAAGTAAGTCATAAAATTGAAACAAATTTAAGCACAATTGTCGACGAGTATGAGAAATTCTTGGATTTCAAGAAAAACAACCAAGGTCAAGGCCATGACAACATCATACTTTATGCTGATGACCACATATCAGAGAATTTGCATGGCAATAGATTTGGCCGTATTATTTTGAAAATAATCGAAGAGGAAGTAGTATGAAGAGTTTGGCTCAGATCAGCTAATCTCTCGAGAAGGAGCCAAACCAACAAAAGGTTTTCCTTTTAGGGTCCTTTGTGCTAAATGTATGGACATCGATGTAATTTTCCCCTTTTTTAGGTCCTTGATGTAAAATATGCTCCCACCGACCGTGTAAAATGCTAACCTAAAAGTAAGTGGTGAAATTTTAATGAACTTAAGCTTAGTTGTCAACAAGTATGAACTTTCTTAGATTTCAAGCCGAACAACCACAAGGTCAAGGCCATACCTCTACATCATACTTTATGCTGGTGATCCCATATCAAAGAATTTGCATGGTGACAGATTTGGCCATATTTTGAAAAAAATTCGAAGAGGAAGTAGTATGAAGAGTATGGCTTGATCAGCTACTCTCGTGAGAAGGAGCCGAATCCGACTATTTTCCTTGCTTGATTTTAGGGTCCTTTGTTCTAAATGTATGGACCTCAATGTAATTTCCCCCCTTTTTAGGTCTAAAAGTGTAAGTGGTGAAATTTATACGATTATTTTAAGCTTACTTGTCAACGAGTATGAACATTCTTGGATTTCAAGCCGAACAACCATGGTCGTCAAGGCCATATGAACACATACTTTATGCTCATGATCCCATGTTAGAGAATGTGCATGGCAACAGATTTGGCCATGTTTTGGAAACAATCGAAGAGGAAGTAGTATTAAGAGTTTGGCTCAGATCAGCTGATCTCTCGAGAAGGAGTCGAACCAGGAATTTTTCTATTTAGGATCCTTTATGCTAAATGTATGGACCTCAATGTAATTTTTTCTTTTTTGAGGTTCCTGATGTAAAATGTACTCCGATCGACCGTGTAAAGTTCTAACCTAAAAGTATGTGGTGAAATTTAAACGAATTTAAGGTTTTTTATCGACGAGTATGAACCATTCTTCAATTTCAAGACGAACCACCAAGGTCAAGGCCATATCTACATCATACTTTATGCTCATGATCCCATATCCAAGAATTTGCATGCCGACAAATTTGGCCATATTTTGAAAACAATCAAAGATGAAGTAGTATGAAGAGTATGGCTTGATGAGCTACTCTCGTGAGAAGGAGCCGAACCCGACTATTTTCCTTGCTTAATTTTAGGGTCCTTTGTGTTAAATGTGTGGACCTCGATGTATTTTTTCCTCTATTTAGGTCTAAAAGTGTAAGTGGTGAAATGTAGACGATTTTAAGCTTACTTGTCAACGAGTATGAACATTCTTGGATTTCAAGCCAAATGACCAAGGTCGTCAAGGCCATATCAACATCATACTTTATATGCTGATGATCCCATGTCAGAGAATGCATGGCAACAGATCTGGCCATGTTTTGAAAACAATCGAAGAGGAAGTAGTATCAAGAGTTTGGCTCAGATCATCTCATCTCTCGAGAAGGAGCCGAACTAGAAATTTTCCTTTTTGGGTCCTTTATGCTAAATGTATGGAGCTCGATGTAATTTTTTCTTTTTTGAGGTCGCTGATGTAAAATGTACTCTAATCGCCCGTGTAAAGTTCTAACCTAAAAGTAAGTGGTGAAATTTAAACGAATTTAAGCTTAGTTGTCAACGAGTACGAACCATTCTTGTATTTCAAGTCGAACGACCAAGGTCAAGGCCATATCTACATCATACTTTATGCTGGTGATCCCATATTCAAGAATTTGCATACCGACAAATTTGGCCATATTTTGAAAACAATCGAAGATGAAGTAGTATGAAGAGTGTGGCTCGATCAGCTACTCTCTCGAGTAGGAGCCAAACCCGACTGTATTGCTTGCTTAATTTCAGGGTCCTTTGTGCTAAATGTATGGACCTTGATGTAATTTTACCCCTTTTTAGGTCCTTGTTGTAAAATGTACTCCCATCGACCGTGTAAAATTCTAACCTAAAAGTAAGTGGTGAAATTTAAACGAATTTCAACTTATAGTTGTCAACGAGTATAAACATTCTTTGATTTCAAGCCGAACGTCTGCAAGGTCGAGGCCATATCTCTACATCATACTTTATTCTGATGATCGAGTATCCAAGAATTTGCATGGCGATAGATTTTGCCATATTGTGAAGACAATCGAAGAGAAAGTAGTATGAAGAGTATGGCTCGATCAGCTGCTCTCTCGAGAAGGAGCTGAACCCGATTGTTTTCTTTGCTCAATATTAGGGTCCTTTTTGCTAAATGTATGGACCTCGATGTAATTTTCCCCTTTTTAGGTTCTTGATGTAGAATGTACTCCCAGCAACCGTGTAAAATGCTAACCTAAAAGAAAGTGATGAAATTTCAACGAATTTAAGCATAGTTGTCAACGAGTATGGAAAAATCTTGGATTTAAAGCCGAACGACCATGAGGTCAAGGCCATATCTCTACATCATACTTTCTGTTGATGATCCCTGATGACCCACAAGTATAGGGGGTGTATCGCAGTATTTCCGAGGGAAGTGAAACCCAATTTATTGATTTGACACAAGGGGAGCCAAAGAATATTTATAAGCCTTAACAACTGAGTTGTCAATTCAGCTGCACCTGGAAACAATCTTGCTCACAGCAGTTTATCAGTAGCAACAGTTTTGTAGTAGGAATAGCAAAGTAGCAACAGTAGTAAAATAAAGACAGCAGTGACAATAGCAGTAAACAGTGGGATTCGAGTGTGGTAGGCATAGGGATGGATGGACGGGCATTGCATGGACAAGACAATTCACATAGCAATTAGAACATAGGGAAATTGCAGATAAATAAGATAAAGCATCCAAGTACTAGATAATCCTAGGCATGTGTTCCATTTATAGTCATACGTGCTTGCAATGAGAACATGCACAACATCTTTTGTCCTGCCAGCCTGTTTGTAGCAGGGCCTCAAGGGAACTACTGGCAATTAAGGTGCTCCTTTTAATAGAGCACAGGAGCAAAGAATTAACACTCCGTGAACACATGTGATCCTCACATCAAAGCCATTCCCTCCGGTTATCCCGATTTCTGTCACTTCGGGGCCATTGGTTCCGGACAACAACATGTGTATACAACTTGTAGATAATTAAGACCATAAACAATACTATCATAATGAATCAATAACATGTTCAGATCTGAAATCATGGCACTCGGGCCCTAGTGACAAGCATTAAGCACAACAAGTCGCAACAAAGTCATAAAGCACTAATAAAAGATACTAGGCACCATGCCCTAACAATCTGATGCCATTACATGAACGATCTCATCCAATCCCTACCATCCCCATAGCCTACAGCGGGGGATTACTCACTCATAGATGGGGGAAACATGGATGGTCGATGGAGAAGCGATGGTGATGATGATGGCGATGATCTCATCCAATTCCCCATCCCGGCAGGGTGCCAGAATGGAGTTTCTGGTGCTGTTTCGTGGAATCTGGTGGTGGCGGCGGAGCGGAACTCCTTCTGAAAAATGTTGAACCTCCCGAAGTTTTTAGGTCAGAAGGCTCCTTATAGGCGAAGAGGGAGACCGAGGGGGTGCCTGGGGGGGCCACACCATCCCCTGGCGTGGCCTGGCCTGGCCCGCGCCACCAGGTGGTGTGGCCACCCCCTGGCTCTTCTCCGTCTCGTATTCTGGCTACTAGAGGCTTCGGGTGAAATAGGATTTTTGGCATATTTTCCGAGATTTTTCCTAATAGTTGATTTTCTGCACAAAAAGTAGACACCAAGGCAATTCTGTTGAAAACAGCATCAGTCCGCATTAGTTGCATCCAAATCACACAAGTTTAGAGGAGAAACAATAGCAAAAGTGTTCGGGAAAGTAGATACGTTTTGGACGTATCAACTCCCCCCAAGCTTAGCTTATTGCTTGTCCTCAAAAAATTCAGTTGAAAACTAAGTGCGGTAAAAGAACTTTCACGAGCACATTTGCTTCATATGATGTAAATATTCTCAGCAATGTGATCAACTACTTAGACAGTTCATAATAAAAAGTATGCAACTAAGTTTACTTAATTGGCTTTGCAAGCTATGAAGAGATTCCAACTCAAAAATAATTAGTAGCATGAAGCATAAACATAAGCAACATTACAATGCTCATAAAAAGGTATGATAGAGTGGTATCTCGCTTGCCTTTGATTATGAATGTCAAGGCACCTCTGAAGTTCAAGTGATGACTAGAAGTAAAGATATCAAAGATACAAGCATCAAAGTCATAACACAAATAATCAAGTAATGGGACAAGAACAAAGAATGACAACTATGCTCTCAATAAGGTGCTCAGAGAATGTATGGAGACTCAACAAGAAAAGGTTTTAAATAATTTGAAAGGCTTCCAAATACTGAAAGTATGGTACTCGTTAGCTTTGAGCTCTCATTGCCCCTATCATAAGCATCTTTAAATGGTTAAGGTTAAAGTGATACAACTAAGAGGATATGCTTGACAAGTTATAAATCAAAGTCTCATGCCCCTTACTTACGAAGACCGATCCTCATGCTACTCAACTTCAGTCACAAGTAAGCTCTTGTCATTGTAAGTATATACGTATCATAGAGAACCGCCAACGGGGTACCCCTTGCACATGACATGGGAGTTGTCCCGTAATCAAAATAACAAGGCAAGCGGACAATGAGCATCTCGGTGATCTTTTTATTTACTATGTGCATAGATTTTTATTGAGGATGCTTCATAGAATGCTCATTATGGTTATGCTGCAAGTTTCCACCATGATTAGGCATGGCTTAGGCTAGCGGCCTAGGCGTTTCTCTAACATACATACAAACTCCATGATCTTACAAGTTCCACTTTTATTTCACACCGCCGGGATCCATAAGCAAAAGAACATGATATCAACTAGGTGCAAAGTACCAATGAAGTGTTGAAAGCGGTCCACATGATACATGGTTCTGCCAACTTCAACTCATAAAGTGCAAGCATATACGCAACAAACAAGGACGCAATGGTTAAGGTTTATTAAGTGCAAGAAAATAAAGTGTGCCATCAAGTTCGTGAGAGCTTTACTAACTAACTTTCTCACAACAAGCAAACATTTTATTCGGAAGAAAACAAGGCATATTGAATATGCACGGAAGTAGCAAATCATGCTAATAGGTAGGTATGGTGGACACTTTGGCAATATTTGGTTTAAGGGAGTTGGAAACATGAGTAAAACACTCAGTGTAAGTGAAGGCTAGCAATAGTGAGGGAGCGACCAATGAGAGAGCAATAGCTGTCATAATCATACTTGCAACAAAATAGGAGTAATCATGGCATGAAAGTGATTCAAGATCCTCAAGGAAAAATAATTCATCAAGGCTTAACTGATTATTACAGTCATGTGCATGCGTGAGCATGTGCCAAGTCAATTCAAATAAAGCATTCAGAGGAGGATACCACAGTGTCATACCAAGTTATGAATAGAATAATGCAAGAAAACATTCATAAGACATGCTACAAACTATTAGCGAGCTGCAGCTAATCATCAGAAAGCAAGAACTACTAAGCATCCAAAGATAACATACACTCTACATGAACGGACTAAGCATGCCCACATTGATGAGTATATGTACAAAAATGAAAACAAATAGAGTTCGTTACCAGCCTCTTACCACGCCTCAAGTTGTCATTAATCCTCATTATTGCTCTTCACTTGTGTGGCTTGAATAATAATATGAAACCAATATCCACTGAGGACTGCTGAACCCTGTAGCAAACTCACAAAAACCAAAGAAGAACGACAAATATTTTTGTTGTTTTTGATTTTTAAAACAAGAACCAAAGAGGAAAAACAAGCAAAGCAAAATCTTTTTGGGTTTTTCAAATAGTTCAAACAAAGCAAAAAGGGAAAAACAAACCAAGGCAAAAAGAAGAAGCAAACCAAAGAGAAACAACAGAAATATTTTTGGTCCTTTTGTGTTTTAGAAAGCAAAAGCAAAGAAGAATGAAAACTAAAAAGAGAACGAAAACATGAATATACAAAGTACCAACGCAACATGATATGGAGATGAGTGCGGTGTCAGCGTACCTCCCCCAAGCTTAGGCTTTTGGCCTAAGTGGGTATCAATCCATGTACGAATAGGGGTTCCAAGCAGGCGGATCTTGATAATAATGATCGTAGTTCGGCCCATGGGAAGAACAAGAAGCTCCCCAATCATAAGCAGGCTGTTGATATGAAGACCCTCCCTCATTCGAGGGCTGGACCAAATCATCCGTGACCTCCCTTCTAGTATCCTATTCCTCTTGGGAGAGCTCTCCCAAGTACGTGTCAAGCTCCTCCTCAGCGAGGGACCATCCTTCCCGGTTATCAAGGTTAACAAAACAGGTGCAGGGAAAAGAACAACACGCTCGGACTTGCTCTTTCTCCAACCAGCTTTGAGAAAGGTTATTTCATAAGATAACTCATTCAAACTAGCCCATGAGGAAACAAATTTATGTTGTATCATGGAATTAAAATCAAGCCTTTCTATGGGGAACTGTAGGTCTAGATGATGAGGCACTAAACCATGCATTGCTAGTAAACGAGAAGCAATGAGGCCTCCACAAATTCCACCTTTCTCATGGTTAGCAGCAAGACGGAAAGCTATCAAAGCACCTAAGTTGTAAGACCTATCTCGTTTAAGAGCAGCAGAGATAAATGCTAGATCATATGAAGATAACTTATTGGCAGTTTTTCTAGCAAGAACACACTTGGAAATAAAGTAGGCAAAGTAACGAATGGAGGGAAGATCAATGTTACGGATTTTTCCATTCTCCTTCGAGAAGCTGCTCCCTTGGCAAATTTCTGCGTATAAATTCATGAGTGGTTCAGGTCACTCCTTAATCCTTCTACATGATCCCCATTGAGGTACCTTAATAGCTGCACAAAAGTCATCGAGAGAAAGGTCGACAACAATATTGTAAATTTTGTAGTGGACCATGGGGTTAGGCAAAGAGTGACTAAATTGAAAGTCCTGCACCACAGACATGGTTGGCTTCACAAATTGACAAGGTTCATCTTCCAAAAAGTGCTCCAACCCTGCATTAGAAACCAAAGTGTGGAAATCTTGGAGAATTCCTGCAGCTCTCATGAACTCAGAGCATGGATAAATGGAAGGAAAAACTTCCTCCTCCGGGTGGACCTTCATGACCTCAGGCGCCCATAGTTCATGTTGGTTTAGTTGATGCTCATTCATCTTCTATTCTGAAATTTAAACACCTATTAAACAACTGATTGCAAAGTGAATATAATGAAGGATTCTACTCATAGGGGCTTGTAAGAGGCCTAAACATGCATCAAAATTATATCTCTAAGCATCAAACAAGCTTACAAGCTCTCATAACCAGTCACCTACAGTAGCAAAATATTCAAGATATAATCCACTAAACACAAATCTACTTGGACAAGGGGAGGAGTCACATACCAGGGAACAAATGCTCCAAATTTCAGCAAGAAAGATGGGCTGAGCAAGGAGATCGAAAAAATCGAGAGCAAACATAGCAAGAACGCGATTTTGAGCAATGAAATGGAGCTTACTCGGGAGAGAGAAGAAAGTGGCAGGTGAGAGAGTTAGTGGGGGGCCAGGGGTGGCCCACACCAGGGCATGGCGCCACCCAGGGCTGGCCGCACCACCATGTGGTGTGCCTGCCTGGTGGGCCCCCCTGGTACCTCCCAGGTACTCCTCTGCCCCTTTTTTCACGTAAAACTTTAATATGAATTTTATGGAATTTTTCGAGACACTTTATTTTTGGGCATTTTCAGGCATAGAAGAATGATTTTCTGACAGACAGAATTTTTTTTGGAAACATGATGCAAGGACAAAACAAAGCTAGAACTACAGAAGTTCTAAGACACTCTAATATGCAAGAAACTAACAACAAAAAGAGAACTAAACAAAAACAAAACTAAAATGCATAGGATAGAAGTAAATGAAGATAATCATAGTGAAAACATTGTTTTGTTCAATGAAATCCTTTTGTTAACAAGGTTCATCAGGTCTTGCTACCAAAACAATTCCATATGAGACAAAACTTTGTATTCCACTAATGATTATGTTACCTCAACCTTGATAGCAATGGTCCCAATCATAATAGTTTCAAATTTTTCTCTTGGTATGGGACAATATATTTCTCCAACTTGAATGCCCTCAACATGTTCGATTGAATTCAAACCATAAGTTCTTTCAACCTTCTTGGGGAAATAGACAGTATGTTCCTTGTCATTAACATTGAAGGTCACCTTTCCTTGATTATAATTGATAACAGCTCATGCAGTATAAAGAAAAGGTCTCCCAAGAATAATAGACATATTATCATCTTCAGGCATTTCAAGCACAACAAAGTCAGTTAATATCAAGCAATTATGAGCCACTTGAACAGGTACATCCTCACATATACCCACAGGAATAGTGGTAGATTTATCAGCCATTTGCAAAGATATATCAGTTGGTATTAATTTTTCTAGTTGAAGCCTCTTATAGAGAGAGAAAGGCATAACACTAACTCCAGCTCCCAAATCACACAAAGCAGTTCTAACATAACTGTTCTTAATAGAGCAAGGGATAGTTGGAATCCCTGGGTCTCCAAGTTTCTTAGGAACCTTACCCTTGAAAGAATAATTAGCAAGCAAAGTAGAAATTTCTTCATTAGGGATCTTCCTTTTATTCGAGACAATATCCTTCATATACTTTGAGTAAGGCGGCAATTTAATAGCATCAGTCAAAGGAATTTGCAGGAATAAAGGTTTCATCCACTCACAAAACTTATTATAGTGTTCATCTTCCTTTGATTCGTGTTTCTTATCAAGGAAAGGCATAGGTTTTTTGGACCCAAGGTTCTCTTTCACTACCATGTTTCTTAGCAATAAAATCTTCTTTGGTGTATTTAATATTCTTAGTGTGGTTTTCAGGTTCTTCTTCAACTTTTTTCTTCATTGGGAACTTCATTTTCTTCATTACCACTTTCAGTTTCAGCATCAGAGATAGATATACTATTAGGATCTATAGCAGGTTCAGAGGGTTCTACAACAGTTTTATGCTTCTTTTTCCTTTTCTTACGAGTAGAACCACTATTTTCAGCTTGTTGAGAATCCTGCTCAATTCTTTTGGGATGCACCTCGGGATATAGAGGATCCTGGGTAGCATCTCCACTTCTAGTTCTAATTTCATAAGCATGTTTTTCTTTAGCAGCATTAACTAGCAAGTCGTTTTGTACTTTAACGAGTTGATCTATTTGAGTTTGAACCATTTGAAAGTGTTTAACAATCATTTTAACATCATTAGAGGTTCTTTCCACAATATCTTTCAACTCAACAATAGCTCTAGTGTTTTCCATTAGATGATTTTGCACCCTTTTATTAAAGTTATCTTGCTTAACAATAAATACATCAAATTCTTCTAAGCATTGATCAGGAGGTTTAGAGTAAGGGATATCACCTTCATCAAAGTGTTGGAGAGAGTGTACCTCAATAGTGGATGAGTAGGGAATAGGCTTACATAATTCTTCTATAGGAGGTAAATTCTTGACATCTGCAACTTTAATTCCCTTCTCCTTAAGACATTTCTTAGCTTCCTTCATCACTTCATCATTTAATTCAATAACTCCCCTCTTCTTTGATGTTGGAATAGGCACCGGAATAGTAGGCTCAGCTACAATTACTTTAGGTATAGCTTGTTTAGGAGGAGTCCAATCTTCATAGTTCTTACTTATTTTAGAAATTAATTCCTCAACTTCCTTAGGAGTCCTATTCCTGAAAACACAATCAGCACAACTATCTAGGTATGTCCTAGATTCCTCAGTTAGTCCATTATAAAATATATCAAGAAGCTCATTCTTAGGTAATGGACTTCTAGCTTGTGCATGAATCAAAGCACAAAACCTTGCCCAAGATTCGGGCAATACCTCTTTTTCTCCCTGTTTAAAATCAAAAAGTTCCTACAAAATAGCATGTCTAGCACTAGGAGGAAAATATTTCTGCAGGAAAGTGCTAATCAAACACTCAGGGCTATCAATAGATCCAGGAGGTAAATTACTAAACCAAGTTTTAGCTTCTCCTATCAGTGAAAAGGGGAAGATCTTGGCAACAAAGTAAGTACGCATCTTAATATCATTAGAAAACAAGCCACTCATAGTAGAAAGTTCATTCATATGTGCTACCGCACTTTCATTCTTAGTCCCACAAAAAGGTTCTTTCTCAACAATAGCTATGTAAGATAGATCGAGAGAGAAATCATAATCTTCATCTATAATGTTTATGGGAGAAGCAGCAAAGTTAGCAATAGGACACAATTTGGGTCTAATAGTACGCCTCTCAAGGAGACTCTTAGCAGCGCTCCTATCATGGGTGTTCTTACATTCTTTAATAAATTCATCGGTCATCTCAACATAACCATCTTCAATATCATAACTTTCACTAGACTCAGGTGAACTAACAGGTGTGGTAGTGTCTTCATTTGGAGTTTTGGTATTTCCAGCTATAGTTCTAGCAATCGTAGCATCTAGGAAAGGACCTAATGAACCACTCTTATCAAGCACAGTAGAAGCAGCATCATAAGCATCAGAAGTTTCAGATTCAGCAGTAGTAGCAGTGTGTGTAGCATGTGTATGTGGTGGTGTAACAAGCTTACTTATAACAGACGGTGAATCAAGAGCAATAAAGGTGTTCAGAACCGTACCTCTTCTTGTAGTGGATGGTAAAATAGGAACCTTGCCATCACGAGACTAACCCATGATGGATGGATAGCAGCGAACAATAGAGAATCCAAGTGAACTTGATAAATAAAGCTATGCTCCCCGGAAACAGCGCCAGAAAATAGTCTTGATGACCCACACGTATAGGCGGTGAATCGCAGTATTTTTGAGGGAAGTGAAACCCAATTTATTGATTCGACACAAGGGGAGCCAAAGAATACTTATAAGCCTTAACAACTGAGTTGTCAATTCAGCTGCACCTGGAAACAATCTTGCTCGCAGCAATTTTATCAGTAGCAACTGTTTTGTAGTAGGAATAGCAAAGTAGCAACAGTAGTAAAATAAAGACAGCAGTGACAATAGCAGTAAACAGTGGGATTCGAGTGCGATAGGCATAGGGATGGATGGACGGGCGTTGCATGGACAAGACAATTCACATAGCAATCAGAATATAGGGAAATTGCAGATAAATAAGATAAAGCATCCAAGTACTAGATAATCCTAGGCATGTGTTCCATTTATAGTCATACGTGCTCGCAATGAGAACTTGCACAACATCTTTTATCCTGCCAGCATGTTTGCAGCAGGGCCTCAAGGGAACTACTGGAAATTAAGGTGCTCCTTTTAATAGAGCACAGGAGCAAAGCATTAACACTCCGTGAACACATGTGATCCTCACATCAAAGACATTCCCTCCGGTTATCCCGATTTCTGTCACTTCGGGGCCATTGGGTCCGGACAACAATTTGTGTATACAACTTGTAGATAATTAAGACCATAAACAATACTATCATAATGAATCAATAACATGTTCAGATCTGAAATCATGGCACTCGGGCCCTGGTGACAAGCATTAAGCACAACAAGTCGCAACAAAGTTTTAAAGCACTAATAAAAGATACTAGGCACCATGCCCTAAGAATCTGATGCCATTACATGAACGATCTCATCCAATCCCTACCATCCCCATAGCCTACAACGGGGGATTACTCACTCATAGATGGGGGAAACATGGATGGTCGACGGAGAAGCGATGGTGATGATCTCCTCCAATTCCCCGTCCCGGCAGGGTGCTAGAACGGAGTTTCTGGTGCTGTTTCGTGGAATCTGGTGGTGGCGGCGGAGCGGAACTCCTTCTGAAAAACATCGAACCCCCCGAAGTTTTTAGGTCAGAAGGCTCCTTATAGGCGAAGAGGGAGACCGAGGGGGTGCCTGGGGGGCCCATACCACCCCCTGGTGTGGCCTGGCCCACACCACCAGGTGGTGTGGCCACCCCCTGGCTCTTCTCCATCTCGTATTCTGGCTCCTGGAGGCTTCGGGTGAAATAGGATTTTTGGCATATTTTCCGGGTTTTTTCCTGATAGTTGATTTTCTGCACAAAAAGTAGACACCAAGGCAATTTTGCTGAAAATAGCATCAGCCCGCATTAGTTGCATCCAAATCACACAAGTTTAGAGGATAAACAATAGCAAAAGTGTACGGGAAAGTAGATACGTTTTGGACGTATCAATCCCATATTCAAGAATTTTCATGGTGACAGATTTGGCCATATTTTGAAAACAACCGAAGAGGAAGTAGTATGAGGAGTATGGCTTCACCAGCTGCTCTCTCAAGAAGGAGCCGAACCCGACTGTTTTCTTTGCTCAATTTTAGGGTCCTTTGTGCTAAATGTATGGACCTCGATGTAATTTTCCCTTTTTAGGTCCTTTATGTAGAATGTACTTTATGCTTATGATCCCATATCCAAGATTTTGCATGCCAACAAATTTGGCCATCTTTTGAAAACAATCGAAGATATTAAAAACAAAAAATAATCAATTTCATTTTTCCAAGTGACAGGAATTTATTTTCTGAAAAGCAAGTAAGAAGATTTTGTCCATCATCTGCTCTCTCGAGGAGTCGTACCTAACTATTTTCAATTCCTTGTTTGGTTTTAGGGTCCTTTGTGCTAAATGTATGGACCTCGATGTAATTTTCCCTTTTTTAGGTCCTTGATGTAAAATGTAGTCCCATCATCCGTGTAAAATTCGAACCAAAAAGTGTAAGTGGTGAAATTTAAACGAATTTAAGCTTACTTGTCAACAAGTATGAACATTCTTGGATTTCAAGCTGAACGACCAAGGTCAAGGCCATATCAACATCATACTTTATGTTGATGGCCCCATATGAGAGAATTTGCTTGGCAACAGATTTGGCCATATTATGAAAACAATCGAAGAGGAAGTAGTATGAATATTTTGGCTCAGATCAGCTGATCTCTCGAGAAGGAGCCGAACCAGAAAATTTTCCTTTTACGGTCCTTTGGGCTAAATGTATGGACCTCCATGTAAATTTCCCTTTTTAGCTCTCTGATGTAAAATATGCTCCCACCAATTGTGTAAAATGCTAACCTAAAAGTAAGTGGTGAAATTTAAATGAATTTAAGCTTAGGTGTCAACTGAGTATGAACTTTCTTAGATTTCAAGCCAAACGACCACAAGGTCAAGGCCATATCTCTACATCATACTTTATGATTCCATATCCAAGAATTTGCATGGTGACAAATTTTGTCATATTTGCAAAATAATCGAAGAGGAAGTAGTATGAAACGTATGGCTCAATCAGCTGCTCTCTCGAGAAGGAGCCGAACCCGACTACTACTCCCTCTGGCCCAAATTAATTGACTTTCATTTATTAGATTCGAATGCATCTAGCACTAGAACATGTTTATATACATCCGAATCTAGACAAATTTGAGTCAAGTAATTTGAGGGAGTACAATAGAGTAGTAATTCAAACTTTCCTAGTTTCGAAATTTTCACTTCCTTCACAAACATCCTGGGGGAAGGATATTCAATAGATCGTCATTCGCAGTACTACTAGTACTATAGGGTACATTGAGTAGTAACAAAAGAAACTTTTTTGAGGATAGGACCAAAAGAAAGGACATCCCAAAAGAAACTTCATTCAACCATTAACATAACATCACGAGTTTACATATAAAGGACTCGCTGCTAAACTAGTGAAGGTCCGGCGCCTCCTACCACCTAGTCCGTGCCGCTAGTGGCAGCTCGTGACATCGGCACCAACGCCAGCTCTAGCGACATAGTCGGCTCCTAACTCATCGGCACCTTCGGATAACACGGTAGCACCTCTTGAGCCATCGGCAGCACCTCCGGATAACGCGGCGGTACCTCCTGAGCCATCAGCGGCACCTCCGGATATGGCGGTGGTACCTCCGGAGCCATCGGCAGCTCTGGGAGGACACTATGGATGAAGTTGCCATTGTTGGGGAACCGGTCCTAGTAGTTGGTGAAAATGTTGGCACCGGTGAACACCAGCATCTCGCAGACACAGTGGAAGGCCTGGCCATAGAGGAGACGTGCGTCCCTGAAGTTGACGAAGCTGACCTTCAGCGTCCTGTCCGGATTGTCATGGAGGCGATATATACGGTACTTGCGGCGATCGTACCCAGCATCAAGGAAGGCGCACGCCAGCTACCACTTTGTTCTCTGCAGGGAGAAGGCCCAAATGCACAGGGCATTGTCCTCCCGTGTGGCGATGTCGGGGTCTTTGTGCTCTGGTATGGCGGGCGGCAGCCGGAAGGTGGCCATGGATGACAGACGAAGATGGAAATGGTTGTTGGAAGCGGGGGATTAGAGATGGATTGGTGCGGGGAAGGGGAGAGGATAAATAGGAAGGAGATGATCCGAGATTAATGTGGCAGATTACCGAAGCGAGGGGACAATGAATGTCGCTGATGAAGCCGATGCGTGTGGCAAATATCGATGATTATGACTAGGGTAAGCGATTGGACAGAACGCTGACTCTGCTTCCCACACTCGATGGCCCAATCTGTGGGCCCTACATAGATGATTGAGTTGGTGGGTGAAAACAAATTGATAAAGTGAGCTCTTTCCTACTCCCTCCAGTCCTATTTTTTACTTTATTACTCACACTATAAGAAAAGTTTCCTTCCGCAATGACTTGGCCCGACGGTCATCGTAGAAGGCGCGTCTTCCGCGACGAAATTCTCGGCTCGGCCGTGGCCGATGGAAAACTTTTTTTTCCGGTTTCGCGGCCCTCTACTATGACGAATCTACTAAAAACATGGAGGAAGCTCGGTCAGCGCGTGGTAGAAGCAAGATTTTCGTTTCCCCACGCGATGTTGACTCGCTGAAGTCTTTTGAGGCGTGTGGGTCCCATACGTCAGTGTCTCTAGCGGACCATACTTTTCGGTCGCGCCTCCCTGATTTGAACTCGATAAGGTTGCTCGAGGCGTCTGCCATTTAGTCAGGATGCTAGGTCCCACATGTCAGCCTCTCATTAGAAGGATCGTGTGTATGATGGATTTTTTTCCTTCGCTCGTGCTACCCTGTTCCGAAGTTGATAGCGCTGCTCGATGCATCTACCATCTAATCAACTTCCTAGGACCCACATGTCATCCTCTCATTAGAAGAAATGTGTGTATGATGGAATTTTTTCCTTCGCTGGCGCTACCCCGTTCCGAGTTGATATCACTGCTCGACGCATCTACCGTTTAACCAACCTCCTGAGCTCCACATGGCATCCTCTCATTAGAAGAAACGTGTGTATGATGGATTTTTTCCCTTGGCTCGCGCTACCCTGTTCCGAACTTGATAGCATTGTTCGATGCATCTACCATTTAATCACGATGCTGGGGCCCATATGACATCCTCTCAATAAAAGAAATGTGTGTATGATGGATTTTTTGCCCTCTGTAGCGCCTTCGTGCCCCAAACTTGATAGCTTTGCTCGCTGCATCAGCCATTTATTCAGGCTAGTGGGTCCCTTATGTCGTCCTCACATTAGAAGAATCGTGGGTACGACGAATTTTTTTTCTTCTCTAGCGCGTTCCTGTTCCGAACTAGATAGTGTTGCTCGACGAATCTGCCGTTTGCTCACGCTGCTGGGTCCCCCATTTCAGCCTCTCATTAAAAGAAATGTGTACATGCTGAACATTTTTCTCGCTCGCGCCTCCCTGTTTCAAACTAGCTACGTTGCTCGATGCAGCATCTGTATAAGGTCGTGCTGCTGGGTCCCACATATCAGCCTCTTTATAAATGAAACGTGCGTATGATGGAATTTTTTTGTCCATGTCCGCTATTTTAACCTTGGCAACTTGTTGGGTCCCATATGTCAACCACCTCTGTGCAGGAAACGTGTCTATGCTGGGTCCCACCTGACAGCCCCTATTTGAAAGAAACGTGTGTATGTTGGACTGTTCTTTTGGGTCCCAAATGTCAGTCTCAGAGTACAAAAAATGCTCATAAAGGCCGAATTAAAAGATTCTGGGCTAAATCAGCGCGGATGCCCTATTTTTCATGGCTTATATTCCATGGGCTCACTCCTAAGTTGAATGGGCTATGGCTGGTGGCCATAAGACCACGAAAAGGCCGAATTAGAAGGTATTGGGCTATGCTTGGGGCTAATAGGCTAATTTCATGGGCTATGCTTGGGCCTGCTGGGTCCGACATGTTAGCTTCTCTATAAGTGCAACGTGTGTATGATGGACTTCTTTTTCAGCCACGTCCGTTGTTTTCACTGTGGCAACCGTGTATGGTCTTACTGCTGGGGCCCTTATGCTAGCCTCTCTGGCATGTTCTGGCTTGTGGGTCCCTGATGCAGTCTTGTATGTTCTGTCTGGTGGGTCCCCGATGCGAGCCTCTCTGTACAAGTATTTAAACTTTTGTTTTGAACCCACCCTCAAAACAAACTCCAGGGACGCTACATGCTGGTGGGTCCGTGATGTAAGCCTCTCCGTAATGCGATATTGCTAGAAGAAAAAAAATATAAATCTAAGATACGATTCGAACAAAAGACCTTCAAATCAAATAAACGTAAACTAAGTGTGTTGCCACTACAAAAAAGATATTTACAGAATAAATATCATCAAAATTTTATTAGTACTACAATTTATGTATTAGTTTTCTTAAAAATATTTTGGGTGTCTATGTTTATCTATTTTAAAATATAAAGGGAGCTCTCCTAGCATCTCAATTTAGAAAATGCCACATAATGGAGTATTTTCTTAAAAACATGGGTAGGCAAAGTTTTTTTATTTTGAGAGGTGGTGGGCAATGCCCAAAAGGCCAAATTAAAAGGAGTTTGGCTATTCTACATAGGCTGCTTTACATGGGTTATACTCCATAGGGCAGGCTCCATGGGCTTCATTATCAAATTTTAGTGAGTTGTGCTCAGCAGTCCCCTGACCCCTAAAAGGCCGAATTAATATGTTCTCGGCTATGCACCATGGGCTGCTTTCTCAAATTTCACTAGGCTGTGGTCAGTAGTCTCCTGACCCCGAAAAGAACGAATAAAAATGTTATGGGCTAAAGAGGGGCCGAATGAGCTACAGAGTACCAGATGTCTTCTCCTGGTTAATAAAAATTGCATTGTGATGTGCTCGGCTGGATTCGAAACAAAGACCTCAGAGAGGGAGGGGAAAGCGATAATTCTTTTTGGCAGCTAATCATGTCAAAATTCAGCAGTACAGAATAAGTTAGAAAAATTATCAACAGATTCGAAGTTCATATTCAGGAGCACTTGACCAATTTAGCAGCATTTCAAAAGTGACCAATTTAGCAATACAGACAATGAAATACAAATAGCAGTACAAAGACAACCAGTTTTTGTTTCAGCTCTAAAAATCTTGTCGCACAATCAGTTTGTCGTTTTCACCAATAACACTCGACCATTGTAGAAAGCAAAACTGACGATCAATTATGCTTTGAGTACCTTCTTGTCACATCAATGCCTGTGTTACCCCCATATGCAACCCAAAATGCCCAAGTCTCATCTAGATTGTGACATGGCCATGTACAAGGGCGACGAGCACTCGTTCGTTTCACATTCAGCAGCACATGATAGATTTAGCATTAATTTAAAGTGACCGATTCATAGATGGCAGAAAATGACCAAAAGAATTGACAGATTCAGCAATGCCGACATTGAAATTCAATGGATGTATAACAATGTGGCAAAGCCAAGTTTCAAAAGGAAAACGTGACCATGCATTTTCTCCACTTGATCTGAATAAGTCCAAGTCCATAGGTATTACTACAAAATAGATTAGCAGTGGCTAAACTCCATACAAAATACTTAGTAGAAGTGTAGAACTACAAGCTTACACTAAGCTAGGAACCACTACATGTCCCTGATGGAAATATGCCCTAGAGTCAAATAGTAGTAAGGACTATTATCATATTTCATATAGTTTATGATTAAGTTTTATATCATGCTATAACTGTATTGATTGGAAACATCAATACACGTGTGATATACAAACAACCAGGGGTTCCCAGTGAAACTCTAGTCACTGGTTCATTGGTCAACAGATGATCATGTTTCCTGATCATGTGGCATTTATGCCAGTTGGAAATGGAGTCAACTCATTCGGAGAATGAGATGATGAACCAATACCCAACCTAAACATCGTGACCCGATCATGTCACGAAGTTCAAGTTACGATGATTAGAAATGGATCCTCGTAGAATATTCCTTAGACCGTGAGGCTATATCAATCACTGTCTCCCAAGAGTGCTTAGATAGCATCAAACGCCACTCGGTAATACAGTGGTTATAAAGGTGTGTTCAGGTACTCGGAGGAAACCTTAGAGGCAATATATGTCAAGAGCAGGATTTGTCTGTCCATGTGACGGGAAGATACTCAAGGTCCCACTCGGAGAAGTTGTATCCAATAGCTGCACAACATGTGATTTGATCACGGGGATATCACTTGTCGGAACGAGTCAAGTAGCGTTGTTTGGTAACGAGATTGAACACGACATGGTGATGTCATTGATCAGATCTCGGGCAATGCAAGTATCGAGTGACAAAGGGAATAAGACACGACTGTCCCGGTTCAAACAACGAAAGATCTTCGTGGAACGCACAGGGGTCACATGGCCATCTAGGTCCCTCTGTTGATCATTGGTGCGGGAGTGTCCTGACCATGTCTGGAGTGTTCCCGAACCGTGGGGTATCACGCTTAAGAGCTTGATGATGCTTAGAGAGTGTTTATAGGATCGGTGGAATCACCGAAGAGTTGTAGAGAGAAAACCAGAAGGGTTTCGGTAAGTCCGGAGGATGTCCGGAGTGGAGGTGGAAGGTGTTACATAGCCACGGAGGTTGAATAATATGTGAATGAATGTTATATGTTGATTTAATCATTTATTCATAATTATTTAATAAAGTGAAAATCAATTAAAATGGTCAAAGGATTAATAGGACAATTTCCGGAGGGAGAGGGCCCATTAGGGGAAAGGAGAGAGGAAGAAGGGGCAAGGGGGCTGGCCGGCTGGGGACTTTGAGGGAGGTAGTACCTCCCCTCCCCCTATATATAGTGGGGGTATTTGGCCAAATCAAATACACCAATAATCAATAAAGGTCTTCTCACTTTTGGGAGGACCTCTAGTTGATATTTTCTCTCTCCCCCTCTCTCTCACGTGACCGTGGTCCCAAGTCTAGACTGCACGAACGAGAGACATCTTCACCGTGGAGCACTGTCGCGCTGCGGGATTCGGATCCGGGAGCTCTACTTCCACAACTGCTACTGGATCGGGGAAGCGGGAGTCATCGTCAGGCACCGGACATGTGTAACTCCCCGCGAGGTGTCGCACTTGAGGCACTCAAGTTGTTGGATCCAAGGAGCGCAAGGACTTCATCACGACCTTGAGGTCGGCTTCGGCTCATCTACATCAATGATGTTCTCTTGAGCGTTGACAACACTTTTCGGTCTTCAAGGGTAAGTTCATGAAAAGCCCCTCCCGTTACTATATTACTAATAGATAGGTCTTGACAGCTTCAGGGGTTCAGGGGCACAGGGTAAAATTTATTGTTTTCATACGCGGAACCCCTACAGTACCATCATACGTACTCGAAGAAACGAGAATGCTTCAGTGTGTCAAAGTGCTGGCCGAGCTGCACCCTTGATTTCCTGCCTGGGACGCGTCTCTTGTTTCATTGTCGCCTGTCGGCCTCTAGGTCAGCAGCATACATGTAAAATTCATACGACAAACCAAGAAGTTTAGGATCCTTAATTTTGGCAATTCCAATTACGAAGGGAATCTGCCACCATCATAAACTAGCTAATTAGTACAACATTACATACACTCACGGTAGTATCATCATAAGAGGATTAAGATGTGATATCTCACCGGTGAATCTTGTCCGACGATAGGTTCAGTAGTATGCCAGTAAAGACGCGTCTTGGATAGAAAAGTAATGAGCACTTCCTACGTGGGGTTGGCCGGCGACGGCCTAATCGTTGTCGCGGGTGACCTCTTTACTACAACCTGATTTAAACTAGCGAACAAGACCAACGACCAAAACCTCACCTCGTACCGCGGCGATTCGCACGCCGCCGACCTGACCGGCCTAACAGACAGGAGCAAGTTCGTGCTATGCCCGTCAATTTGGGCAACGAACAGCTTGCCCTCCTTCCCGATGCCGATGACCTCAGCTCAGAGCGAGCCCGGTGCATGAACCGACATAGATGGGTCCCATTTTTTGGGGTTGTATCTGGGCACTATCATCGAGTGGGCAGATATGAGGTGCTCGATGAACACTTTCTTGACGCCGGTGAACTCGCATCCTGGCTCCGTGCAGACACACCGGCGGTAGTTGCACGTGATCTTGTGATCATAGACGTCCTTGTAGGAGACCAAAGACCAGCAGATGTTATTGGGGCATCTACTACCTTTTCCGCCAGCGACTTGGCGGTACAACTCCTTGGAGCATGCGGCCAGCCGGACGGTGCTGGTAGTGTCCAAACTCTTAGCTATTTCGTTGAAGACGTTGTCCTTGACATCATCCATATGTTGTTCAGCCGGTTGTGCGTCGAATTCACAGCCGTCATGTCTGAATGATTGGGGGCAAGGGTGGATCTATGTATGACTGTTGGGCTTATTTGGAGGAGAGGGATGGCAGCCTAGAAGGATCGATGTAGCGGGTGAGATGGCGAGAAAAATGTGTGAAGTGCGCACTAGAGAAGATCCAAATGCAGCCTCTCGGAGTTGGGAATGGCTCTTAAGGAGGGGGTTTTGCCGTGCTCCGACGGTTGTCTTCTGTCGGGCGTATTGCATCGAGCACGCCGACTAGAGTTATGGATTAGGGAGTACTATAGGTACTCTAGACAGGCACGCTGCCATGGAGTGTTCTCTCATCACATCTCAGTTATTAGAAATGGGAGATGATTTATTTACTGCTTCCATTTTTATACTACTCCCTCCAGTTCATATTCTAATGGCCTCAACTTTGTCTAGATTCACATCAGTTAAATAGAGTAGTTATAAGTTGAGTCACTTATGTTTTTCGATACTTCATAGTACGTACCAAAATACCAAGATACTGAACCTCATATGAACTTTCAAGAAAGGTACCCCTTTGCAACGATTGGCAAGCCTGCTAAAATTGCTGAAACTTCTAGAAAGGCAAGAACCCACGCCTAAATTGCATCATGCTTGGTGCAATAACGACAGGTTTCCAGTTCATATTCAGCAGCATTTCAAAGTGACCGATTCAGCAATACAGACTCTGAAATTCAATAGCAGGACAGCGAGAATCAATTCTTGTTTCAGCACTAAAAACCTTTGTGCCGGATCAGTCGCTTTTCTTCGAACACACTCGATCATCAGAGCAAGCAAAACTGACCATCAAGCCTGCTTTTCTGTGCATACTTTCTACTCAGATCAATGACTGTGTAACCCACATATGCAAACCAAAATGCCCCAAGCCTCATCTAGATTGTTACAAGGCCATGTTTCAAAAGAACAGTAAGACTATCTACTGCCCTTGATCTAAAAAAAGTATCAGTACGTCAATATTAGTTCTACAAGATACTTTAGTACTATAATAAAATGACAGAACATTTGACAGATTCACTACCATTTGAAGATTCAGTAGCACTGAATAAAACAGAAAAATATCAATAGATTCCAAACACATAATCAGCAACACTTGACAGATTCAACAGCATTTCAAAGTGACCGATTTAGCAGTACAGATAATGACCAAAAGTATTGACAGATTTAACCATGCAGACACTAAAATCCAATAGATGTAGCAAGGCCATAATTCAAAAGGAAAGAGAGAACATATTCTGGCCATGTTCCAAAACAAGAGCAAGACCATCTACTGGTCTTGATCTAAACAAGTACCAATACATCACTATTAGTTCTAAAAAATACTTTAATAATAGCAACAACATAACGTTCTACAGATTCAATGGCACTTGAAAGATTCAGCACAACTAAATAAGACAGAAACATATCATCAGATTCCCAGTTCATAATAAGCGGCACTTGACAGATTTAGCACCATTTCAAAGTGAACAATTTAGCAGTACAGGTAATGCCAAAGGAATTGACAGATTTACCAATGTAGACATTGAAATTCGGTAGATGTAGCAAGGCCATGATTCAAAAGGAAAGAGAGACCTTATTCTGCACTAGATCCGTCGGTCTGAACAAGTACCAGTACATAGGTATTACTCCTACTACAAAATAGATTAGCAGTAACAGAACACCATACAAAATACTCAGAACTACCTTAAGCTAGGAAACACATGTCCCAAAATGGTAAGAAAAATCCGGTCGAGGAGTACATGTGTTCAAGTTAGGATCATCACAAGAAGATAAAGATGGGTTAATCGCTAAGAAATAGGGATGCAGAAGTGGGACAAATGGGACAGGCGGGATCTTTAATTTTAGACCCCTAGACTAACTCTAAACTAAGTGGAAGAAGTGGGACAAGTTGGATTTAACAAATCTCACTTATCCCGCTTATCCCACTTAGTTTAGAGTTAGTTTAGAAGTCTCCCACATATCCCCCCTCTACATCTACGGTAATAATCTTGTCGATACGAAGCTTGTATTCCACGGTGAACTCCGATGGTTGATTCCGATGATGAGCAACCAGATTAGACCGACAAACCGACAAAGAGCAAGTGGCTTTAGAATTCGCATAGAATACCTTTTCACACAAGCCATTTGGATCTGCAGAGCTCAACTTCACCATGAACTATGGCGACACGCATGTCGCCGGCCTGACGCACACGACAGATATCAAGATGACATCGTCGCGCCCGTCGAATAGCACACAGAACACCGTGTCATCGAACCCGGTTAGCCCGATATCTACATTTTGCGAGCCCGGTGCCGGCACCAGCTTAGAGATGTACCTGCCTTTCCTACCATAGTGTAAAATGCATAACCTCATGGCGTGGGATTATGTGAGGTGGGAGTGGAGCACAAATGGAATTGCGGCGAACTTGCAGCCAGGCACCACGCAGTTCCATTGGACTGCATCAGCGAGCATTGAACATGAAGACATATTTGGCTGGACAGCCCATACCAATTGGGTTTATCACCAACATAAAGTAATTAATTAGTACGACATTACATATATTCATATTAGGATCATCACAAGAAGATTTAAATGTCCTCTTTCCCGAATGGAGCTTATTCCATGACAGGAGCAACCATAACATCACCTTGTACGGGGCGATTCGCACGCTGCCGACCTGACGTACCTGACGGATAGGAAGATGTCCATGATGTACCCTCCAATTAGGGCGGCAAACTCCATGCCCTCTTTCCCGATGCCGATGATCTCTGGTGCGTGCACCCGGTTCATCGGGTACCCGTACTTGTTGGAGTAGGTCACTTGGGGCAAATAGTACATCTTGTGCAAGTTTCAAGTGGTCAAAGAGCTTGTGCAAAGTTAATGGCCGGTTGATGAACTCGCATCCTCGCTTCGTGCAGGCTGCGCACGGGGCGTAGCAGCACTGGATCTTGTGCTTGTAGACATCATTGTAGGAGACCAATGAACAACAGTGGTGGTTGGGGCACCTGCTACCTTTTTCTCCAGCGACCTGGTGGTACAGCTCCTTGGAGCATGCAGCCAGCCTAACGGTGCTGATAGTGTCCAGACGCATAGTGATTTCGTTGAAGACGCCGTCGCCAACCTTGCTCTAGCCGTAGTGCCGCGGGTTGCACCTCGAATCCGGCATCCCGTCTGGACAGATTGGGGGTGAGGGTGGATCTATGTAGAGTTGTTGGTGGTTTTTGGAGGAGAGGGCTAGTGGCCTGGAGGGAGTGATGCAGCATGCAAGATGGGGAGTAAAATGTGCGAAGCACATGGCAGAGATGCAGCCAGGCGGTGTCGGCGAGTGGGGATAAACTAAACGGAGATGGGGAAGATAGGATGGCTCTTTGAAAGAGGTGTTTTCTTTTCTTCTGATGTAAGAAGCGGCTGCATCGAGGACGCCGACTAAGCGTGAATGCATGTAAAACGCGCCCTTGTCCAATAAATTAAACATGTCACTTCCTAGCGCAGTACTTTCTCATCACGTCAGCTTGAGAGAATATCTAGTGATACCACCCCTTAGGTTGATACAACTGTTCAAAATTCAAATATTGTGTTTCAAACAATTTCGGGAAAAATATGTGGATGTTCATGAGATCTGTTTCTACAATCCCTAATACTTGCATCTCAAATTCATGACACACACAGATATACAAAAAAGACAAATTCACGAAAAAATTTGAAACATAAAAATCAATTTTGAGCACTGGTATCATGGTATCACCTAAGGGGTGGTATCACTAGATATTCTCTCACGCCAGCTTCTATTTTCATAATAGTATTAGGGCATCACCTATGGTGGCAGAATTTGTCTATAAGCTGGGAGGTTTTAAGAAAAAGCTTTCGATGTACTACTGAATTCCTGGTTAGCCTAAAAAGTATTTGGAAATTTTTAGAGCAATCTATCTTTTGTGCTTACTTGTAGTTCAAATTTGACACGGTCGGTGGGAGTACGGTTTACATCGAAGACCTCAAAAAAGAGAAAATTACATAGAGGTCCATAAACTTAGCACAAAGGGCCCTAAAGTTAAGCAAGGAAAAGCACTCGGGTCCTTCTCGAGCGAGAAACTGAGCCATACCCTTCGTACTACTGTATTTGCTACACAGAAACACAAAAAACACTCCTCACACTTTCGAACCAGCGTGTTGGGGGTGTGCTTGGTGCTTCCTCTTCACAAGGTGTGAAATGGAACAACAATGTAGGTCGACGCACGTGGGCAGCGCCACGTTGTAGACGAGAGATCAGCGGGCTAGCAGGGTGTGTGTGGATGGTGATGAGGCAGGAAAGGAAAGAGAAAACACAATTTGTTGCGTGCAAATATATAGTAAAGGTCCCGAAATTTTGACAATAGGTTCAACTTCTTGCTAAGATTCACATCTTGACAACTTAACAAAATTATATTAGGTCAAACTTGAGATAGAAGTAAGCGTGTGATAGATAGATCTTGGATTAGATTTCTTGTCGAAGGTAGATGGGTGCATCTTCTTTTAGTAAACGATGTTCTAGGTGTTGGGTTCGTAGCATAGAAAACAAAAAATTTCCTATGATGGGAACTATACGCCAAGATCTATCTACTAGATACAAGCAACGGGTGGATATACATCCATAGAGAACTTACCCTCGAAGACAACAAAGCTTTGTTAACGAGATGGAACTCGTGGATGATGTAGTCGTACACTTGCCGATCTCAAGATCATGATGAAGTCCTTCAGGTCCAGCAGTTCTAGCACCATCAGGTCCAGCACCACCAAGTCCAGCACCGCAAAGTAGCGGTGCATCCGTGATCGCACACACGTCCGGTCCACCGAACAACCTCCGCCTCCTCTCTCCAGCGATGCAGCGGAAGCAGCAACTCCTTTCCAGATAAAGCCACCGGGAACATGTATCTCGCTAATCCGAGACCATGGGGAATAACTAGAGGGAGAAGAGAACCTTCACGAGGAGGTGGGGCAAGAGGAGAGGAGCCATGGGGATCCTTTTATAGGGGAGGGGGCGCAGCACCAAGGCCATGGCTGGCCGGCCATGGTGGGATCCCCCACCTCTCCTTCATTCATGTGGGTGGAGCTTCCACTAAGCCCACTCACATCAATTTCAACTCCACTCACTTTGCATTTACTGTCCACCAAATTAAATTCATTTTCTCTTTAAATAAAACACTTTTATTAATTTTATTTGGAATTTTGTTAATTACTTTAATTAACAAACATTCACATAAAACTCCCTGCAACATTTCATATCACATGCAGAAGCAGTTTCAGCAATTTCACCTGAAACAATTCCGGTTTCCATCGAAATGATTCCAACGATTTATTAATCTTTATCTAAAACATATTTGCTCGTAAATGGTGTCGGTATCCCTTAAGTGTGTCACCCTATGGTTCGCGAATATTGTAGACATGATCGAGACCCCTCTCCGATCAATAATCAGCAGCGGGACCTGGAGATCCGTACTGACTCCCACATATTCAACGATGACTCTTGTGATCGTGTGAACCTTTAACATCGTAACTAAATCCCTTTGTCTCGCGATATGTTACATGTCCGAGATTCGATCATCGGCATCCAAATACCTAGTTTGATCTCATTACCGACATGCACTCTTTTCTTGTTCCTGTGATATAACATTCTAGTGATCATATCACTTGCTTGCAAGCTATCTTAATGTGATATCACTGAGAGGGCCCAGAGTATATATATCCGTCATCGGGATTGAAAAATTCCACTATTGATCCATGAGCCTCAACATAACACCTTCGGAGTATCTGAACCCACCTTTATAGTCACCCTTTTACGGTGTGACGTTTGATGTTATCAAGTTACTCTTCCGATGTTAGCAATTAACATGATATCATGGTCTAAGGACTAAGATTACTTTGTATGATGTTATAGAAATATAAACATAATGAATTTGATCGTAATGCTATACTTCGGATGAATGTTCATCACATCATTCCACCAATGTTGTGACCTCGTTATTAACAACATCCAATGTCCATGATCATGAAACCTTGATCATCTTGTTAATCAACGAGCTAGTTTATATGAGAGGCATTAGTAGGAACTTTGTATTTTGTTTATTAAACACACATGTATTAATGTTTCCAATTAATACAATTATAGCATGCAAAATAAACATTTATCATAAACATGGAATAAGATAATAACCACTTTATTATTGCCTCTCGGGCATATTCCCTTCAGTATCCCACTTGCACTAGAGTCAATAATCTAGTTTGAAAAACTTTGCGTATTGAACACCTATGGTTTTCTGGTGTTGCATATACGCGATTGCTAGTGGTTAACATAATCTCCGGATCTGACAGTTTCAGGTCCGTGTGTATTTGCATGTCTTTGTGTCTCTACACATCACTCATTTTCAAATGAGATGGCATTATATAAATTTGGTCCTTTGGTGAGACCTTTAGTTTGTTCGGGTTAAAATATGTTGGTATTATTGTCATACAATATATCTTCATAGTATTAGCCCACTTTGAACCACACCTAGTTTGATAACAAACTACTTAACACAAATGCCCTCCTTTGCTGCTACTATAGCAGTCATATACTTAGCCTTTTGTTGTAGTATCCGTCACAATGTCTCAACTTTGGAACTCATCCAAATCCATCATGGAACATCTTTTCCATTGCATTGTGCCACCCATAGTATAAATTGAGATAAATTTAATTTGTATCTTGTGACAAAACTAGTATCAATGTAACACTTTACAATGAGCTACCTTTAACTATTTGTCACTTATACATGATATATTCTTAGTTCTTCCAAAGCTCATAAGAATATCTTTACTATCGTCCAATGATCATCTTATGAATCATTCTGGTATGTGATCATAACATTTAGAGCATAGGACATATCTGGATATATACATATCACGGTATAATCGATCAAAATCTTCATGTGATTTTACTCACCAAGTGTTGAAACACTTGAATCTTGATACAATCCTTTCCATGCAGCAAGAACCTTTCTTGTTGTTTCCATATTGAACTCTTTCAATATCTCATATATGTACGTCTAGCATAACCATATTAGTGCCTCAATCTATCCATATAGACATTGATGCCAAATATTATGGTTTTGCCCAAGTCTTTCATCGAAATCCTATTTTAATGAAATTCTTAACTTGTGTCAATAAAAGAAACATCATTTCCAATCAACAGTATGTACTCTGCATAATGTATTGGAAATTTGTCTCAGTGCTCCCACTTAATTTCTTGCAAATGCAAGCATCTTCATCATCTCCGATGAAATTAAAGTCCTTTAACATTTTCATCATGGTGAAGATTCCAACTCCGCTATGCTCACTTCAACTATTGAAGTTTGCATGCCCTTTTAGCACCCTTTGAATTAACAAAACCCTTCGGACCGTGTCATGTACACATCCTAGGTAACCAATCTATTAGAAGAACCTTGTTTTGTTTATTAAACTGCCATATACCAAATTATATGTAGTGGTTGCTACATTAATCCATCAAGACGAAATATCTCTATGAAAGATTGAATCTTGTCATAGTAAACTCCTTGAACATTGCCGTAAACTTCTTTATGACATGTCGACTATTTCATAGATGTTAAACATCCATGTCTATTTCTTTATAGATCCAAACACGACAGGTAGGCTTCACGCCTTTCCATAGGGTCTTCCAAGTTTAGAAACTTGATTTCTCGTGTATGGATACTATCACGGATTCTATGACTTCTAGTCATTTTATGGAGTCAGGGCCCATCATCGCTTCTTTGCATGCAGTCGGTTCATCATTGTCAAAACAATAACTACTTTTGTTTCAAATCTTACTATTTGATTCTACCGACCCACATGGTTCAATATGAACTCTAATCTCCAAGATCTCACCCTTTGTAATCACGGGAGCCATGAGCATTATGGCCACCACCAGGACACTTTCTGGCGATGTGCTACTTAGCACATATAGCTAAGGTTCAATAACCTTATCAAAGTTCTATTGTCCTTCCACTTAACTTTTCACGAAAAATTCCTTCTCAAGAAACTTGACGTTCCAAGCGACAAACTCTTTTGTCATCAGTGTTATGGAGGAATTCCCAACAAATTCTTTGGGATAACCTACAAAGACATGCTTGTCCGACTTTGGCTGTAAACATTTTACTTATGCAAAGCATACCAAAATTTAAGAAAAGACAATTCGGGTTTTACCCCAAACCATAACTCATATGGTGTCATTTCAATGGATCACGATGGTGCTCTTTTCAGTGTAAAAGCGGTAGTCTCTAAAGATTTAATCCTTAAAACATAATGGAAGTTTTATAAATGACACCTTTGATCTTACCATATCAAACAAGGTTATATTTGATCTCTCGAACATCCATACTCCTGTGGTTTATCGGGAAATGCAAATTCATGGAATAATTCCTAAAATCTTAGGTGTTTTGCTAAACCTGTAACTCAAATATATTCCTTTATGATCAAATCATAAACTCTTTTATTTTCTTGTTACAATGATTTTTCACTTCATCTTGAAAGTCTTTGAACAATTTTCAAATGTTTCATACTTCTTCCTTATTAAGTAAATATATAGATATACTCACTCAAATTTCTAGAGAAAGCATATGAAGCAAAAAAGATCCATCGCATATGGCTACACATAATGGACTATATACATCAACATGCATAATATCCAATAAGTTAGTCATCCGTTCTTCTTTGGCCTATGGACGGAGTTTCAATTATCTCGAGGAAAGTTTCACAAGCGTCAATTGATCAAAATAAAAACACTCCAAAAATCCATCAACATGGAGTTTCTTCATGTTTACTTTCCAATATAATTCAAATAGCGATGTCACTTCATAAGTGATCTTCCAATCATTTGTCTTACGACATTTTAGCAATAATGTTTATGGATATGATTTCTCCAACTAGACTTGTAAAAGTTCATCCAACCTTTATGGAATACGGTAATTATTTGAACAACCATTGTTCTTGTAATACCAGAACAAAATAACAATTATTAAAACAAAATCTTTGAAGGATAGGTTTGACGACAACAAAAACACAATAACACTTTATTTGTTTTCGATGAACATCATCACTTATTCTCTTGCCAGTTACTTAGGCCGTTGTAGTTCATGAATTGTGTTGTTCAGTATGACACTACACACCAACCAATTCAGTATCCAATACCTTAGAACCACATTGTTTAACAAGCAAGGAATACAACCATAACATGTATATCTTCTATATACCTAAGTTGGACATATCCAACCTTTTCTTTTCTGCCAAATATTTTATAGATTCTCTTTCAACAATTCCTTTTATTTTAAAAGAATCTATCAACATCAATAGTGGTGTCATTCACATGAGACATAGTACAAAGTGTATATAGTGAAATACTAATACCTTTGGACTTGCACTTTGAAGTGGATCACCATCATCAAATGTTTGGTGTTCTTTCAAAAATCCATTCTTTAGTAATCTATTAGTGTAGTAAACATTTTACTTACATCTTGTATTCATCCTTATCATGACAACTTTCATGATCAAGCTACTATAGCCTATAAGGAAGAATCGCGAGTATAATGTTAGTTCCCAACACCTTTTGGGAGATCTGGATGCCTAGCATCTCCATCCTTCACAAATTCTCATACAATATGAGAATATGTATTTTGCTAAATTATACTCTATCATAATGCAACCAAAAACATTGTTTTAGATATCACAATATCTTCCACACATGATGGTTTCTGAAACAATTTTCTAGCTTCTAGATAATATTGATATTAAAACAACTTTTGAATATCAATAATCATGGAGGCAAACATGATACTTTAGATACTAACATTGGAATTCTTACTATTGATTTAATACTACTTATTAAACTTCATGGAGTAAATAGAGTTTGCTGAAAGTTTGCAATAGGACTTCTAAACTTTAAATTGACATTCAAAACAATACGATACCAGTTCGTAAAGTAAATATCCAGAATTCTATAGTTCTATTATCTCAATTAAAACTAAGCATAAGGTAGTGAATAGATGCCAAAGACTACAACAAATTATGAAAATTCACTTTGATTTAGTTTATGACAAATTGAGTTCGACTAATCCAAATTAGAAATGAACTCCCACTCAAAAACGACATCCCTCGTGCCTTTTTGGTGATTACATGAACCAAATCCACTACACCAAGTCCGATCATCACGTGAGTCGGTGTAGCTTCAAAGGCGAGCATCAATATGGGAATCACATCAACTATATGACTCATGCTTAACCTTTGGGTCCATGTTTCGAGGCCATGTCTGTACATGCTAGGCTCGCCAAGTAAGAACCTTAGTACTCGCGTGTGTAAAACTATCTTACACCCGTTGTATCAAAGCGTGGAGTCGAGTACACCCGATCATCACGTGATGTCTCGAAACACGAACCATAGAATGGTGCATACTTAAGGAAGAACACATTTTTATCTTGATATTTAAATGAGGGATCATCTTATAATGCTAGTAAAACACCAAACTAGCAATATAAGATGCAAACATCATATGTGAAAAGTGGGATGATATGGTCCATGCATTTGATCACCATCATATGCATTGTGGTATGATCTCTATCATTCCTTTGTGTGTAAGGCCAAGGTCTATGGAACTATACGTTAAGTGTGTTGTAAGGGTATCTAACATACATCAACTTACATCATTACCATATCATGACACTAGCCCAGCAACAATCTAAACTAGATGCCTCTAATTTATCCATTGCAAGTTTTACGTGGCTTGGGGCTTTCAGAGATAGAACCGGTCTTACCTACGAACATGGAACCACAACAATGATAACTAAGTTATTAGCAACTCGTTGTAAATCAGATATTGACTATAGTAGGAGAGACAGACACCCGCTAGCCACTTGTGCAAAACTAGTTGCATGTCAGTCATGGAACCGGTCTCATGTGCGATGACATGTAAAGTTAGTCCGGGCCGCTTCATCCCACTATGCCACCAATATCCAAAATACATAGAAGATGCAATAACATGATCATCATCGCTCACATATAAACATATGTTTACTACCCGTGCAAAGCACCTAGGCACAGATCACGCTCTAATACCACTGTTGGGTTCGCAGCATAGAAAACAAAAAAATTCCTATGATGGGAACTATACGCCAAGATCTATCCACTAGATACAAGCCACGGGTGGATATACATCCATAGAGAACTTACCCTCGAAGACAACAAAGCTTTGTTAACAAGATGGAACTCGTGGATGATGTAGTCGTACACTTGCCGATCTCAAGATCGTGATGAAGTCCTTCAGGTCCAGCAGTTCTAGCACCATTAGGTCCAGCACCGCCAAGTCTAGCACCGCAAAGTAGCGGTGCATCCGTGATCGCACATACGTCCGGTCCACCGAACAACCTCCGCTTCCTCGCTCCAGCGATGCAGCGGAAGCAGCAACTCCTTTCCAGATAAAGCCACCGGGGACATGTATCTCGCTAATCCGAGACCATGGGGAATAACTAGAGGGAGAAGAGAACCTTCACGAGGAGGTGGGGCAAGAGGATAGGATCCATGGGGCTCCTTTTATAGGGGAGGGGGCGCAACCCCAAGGCCATGGCTGGACGGCCATGGTGGGTGCCCCCACCTCTCCCTCATTCATGTGGGTGGAGCTTCCACTAAGCCCACTCACATCAATTTCAACTCCACTCACTTTGCATTTAATGTCCACCAAATTAAATGCATTTTCTATTTAAATAAAACACTTTTATTTATTTTATTCAGAATTTTATTAATTACTTTAATTAACAAACATTCACATAAAACTCCCTACAACATTTCATATCACATGCAAAACCAGTTTCATTAATTTCACCCGAAACAATTCCGGTTTCCATCGAAATGATTCCAACGCTTTCTTAATCTTTATCTGAAACATATTTGATCCTAAATGGTGTTGGTATCCCTTAAGTGTGTCACCCTACGGTTCATGAATATTGCAGACATGATCGAGACCCCTCTCCGATCAATAATCAGCAGCGGGATCTGGAGATCCGTACTGACTCCCACATATTCAACGATGACTCTTGTGATCGTGTGAATCTTTAACGTCGTAACTAAATCCCTTTGTCTCGCGATATATTACATGTCCGAGATTCGATCATCAGCATCCAAATACCTAGTTTGATCTTGTTAACGACATGCACTCTTTTCTCGTTCCCATGATATAACATTCTAGTGATCACATCACTTGCTTGCAAGCTATCTTAATGTGATATCACCGAGAGGGCCCAGAGTATATCTATCCGTCATCGGGATTGACAAATTCCACTCTTTATCCATGAGCCTCAACATAACACCTTCGGAGTATCTGAACCCACCTTTATAGTCACCCTTTTACGGTGTGATGTTTGATGTTATCAAGTTACTCTTCCGATGTTAGCAATTAACATGATCTCATGGTCTAAGGACTAAGATTACTTCGTATGATGTTATAGCAATATAAACATAATGACTTTGATCGTAATGTTATACTTCGGATGAATGTTCATCACATCATTCCACCAATGTCGTGACCTCGTTATTAACAACATCCAATGTCCATGATCAGGAAACCTTGATCATCTTGTTAATCAACGAGCTAGTTTATATGAGAGGCATTACTAGGAACTTTGTATTTTGTTTATTAAACACACATGTATTAACCTTTCCAATTAATACAATTATAGCATGCAAAATAAACATTTATCATAAACATGGAATAAGATAATAACCACTTTATTATTGCCTCTCGGGCATATTCCCTTCACTAGATGTGAGTTTCCAACTATCAGGAAAGAACATTCTCAATTTTCCCATGTTTTGCTAATTTTAAAACTTCCTAGCTAACTCTGCTGACTTGAATGAGACTCTATGCCAATTTATCGAAATTAGGTCAAATTTTAACTACAAGTAAATTATAGATTGCTTTGGAAGTTTTACGAAAAAAGGTTTCAGTGGTATTCGATGTACTGAATTCCTGGTTAGAGCTTGAAAAGTTTGTTGGGACATTTTAAGAGGAATCTATCTATCACGCTTACTAGTAGTTAAAATTTGATATGGACGATGGGAGAAAGTACGATTTGCATCGAAGACCTAATTTTTTTTACATAGAGGTCCATAAATTTAGCATAAAGGGCTCTAAAGATAAGCAAGGAAAAGCAGTCTGGTCCTTCTCGAGAGAGAAACTTAGCCATATACCCTTCGTACTAGTGTACTTGCTTCACACACACAAAAACGCTCCTCACACTTTCGAACAAGCGTGTTGGGGTATGCTTGGTGCTTCCTCTTTGTAGGGTGTGAAATGTAACGACAAGGCAGGTCAATGCACGTGGGTAGCACCACGTTGTGGATGATGGAGAGGTCAGCCGGTTGGGGTGTGTGTGGATGGTGATGAGGCAGTGTGAAGGAGAGAGAAAACACAACTTGTTTTGCATGCATATCTTACCACTATATAGTGTACGAGTAACTTTGAATGTTGACCGTTGGATCAAGACTCGCGAATCCCAGTGTTTCTAGTTGTTGGATCTTCTTTTCCATTCTAGCTTATAAAAGAATCTATTAATAGTCTTCGACATAATAAATGCTATGCACAAACCTCAAAACACACTTCTCCATCATACTAGAAGCTTCTTGCTTGTTTCTATAGACCATGTTATAAAAAAATTCATGTGTTAGGTAGCTAAATAATCTTTGATTTCTACATGATGATATAAAGTACAAGGACCAAATATACACCCATACTTTATAGATGTTGATCAAATTTATATTTTTTTGCTTTACCAATTATAATTGTATATAGTGATGATGATATGTCATACGTCTACTATCCGAGTCTCACGTGCAACTTACTAGTAGCTAATAATCATTGACTTCTACATGATCTTACCACTATATAGTGTACAAACAACTTTGAATATTGACCGTTGGATCAAGACTCGCGACCCAACATTTCTGGTCGTTGGATCTTCTTTTCCATTCTAGCATCTGGAAGATTCTATTGATAGTCTTCATCACAAACCACTGTATAGTGTACGAATAACTTTGAATGTTGACCGTTGGATCAAGACTCGCGAATCCCAGCTTTTCGAGCCATTGGATCTTCTTTTCCATCCTATCATCTAGAAGATTCTATTGATAGTGTTCGGCATAATGAATGCTATGCACAACCTCAAAACACACTTCTCCATCATACTAGAATCTTCTCCCTTGTTTCTCTAGACCATGTTATCAAAAATTTCATGTGTTAGGTAGCTAATAATCTTTTACTTCTACATGATGATACAAAGTACAAGGACCAAATATATACACCAATACTTTATAGATGTTGATCAAATTTATAAATTTTTTTATGCTTTACCAATTATAATTGTATATAGATATGTCATACGTCTACTATCCGAGTATCACGTGCAACTTACTAGTATATAGTAAAGGTCCTGAAATTTTAACAAAAGGTTCAACTTCTTGCTAAGACTCTACATATTGACAAGTTTCTAAAATTAGGTCAAACTTTAGCTACAAGTAAGCGTGATAGATAGCTCTTGGAATAATTGTCTTTTCGAAGGTAGATGGTGGGTGCATCTTCTTTTACTAAACTATGTCATCGGTGTGATCTTCCAACTATTAGGAAAGAACATTCTTGATTTTCCCATGTTTTGTGAATTTTAAAAATTCCTAGCTAACTCTATCAACTTGAATGAGACTATGTGCCAATTTATCGAAATTAGGTCAAGTTTGAACTATAAGTAAATTGAGGTTGCTTTGGACATTTTTTGAAAAAACTTTTTGGTGGTTTTCGATGTACTAAATTCCTGGTTAGCTTCTATAGTTTTTTGGAAAATTTTAAGAGGAAACTATCTATCGTGCTTACTTGTAGTTAAAATTTGACACGATCGGTGGGAGTATGGTTTAGATCAAAGACCTCAAAAAAGAGAAAATTACATGTAGAGGTCCATAAATTTAGCACAAAGGGCCCTAAAGTTAAGCAAGGAAAAGAAGGTGGGTCCTTCTCGAGCGAGAATTTGAGCCATACCCTTCGTACTACTGTACTCGCTTCACACAAAAAATGCTCCCCACACTTTCGAACCAACGTGAAAGGGGATGTGCTTGGTGCTTCCTCTGTGTAGGGTGTGAAATGGAACGACAAGGTAGGTCGACGCACGTGGGCAGCGCCACATTGTGGACGAGGGAGAGATTAGCCGACAGGGGTGTGCGTGGATGGTGATGAGGTAGTGAAGAAGGAGAGAGAAAACATAATTTGTTTTGCATGCAAATATAGAGTAAATAAAAGGTCCTGAAATTTTGACAACACGTTCAACTTCTTGCTAAGAAATTGCATCTTGACAACTTAACGAAATTAGGTCAAATTTGAGCTACAAGTTAGCGTGATAGATTGCTCTTGGATTAATTGTTTTTTCAAAGATGATGGGTGCATCTTATTTTCGTAAACGCTGTCGTCGGTGTGAGATTGCCAACTTTCAGGAAAGAACATTCTCGATATTCCCATGTTTTGCAAATTTTAAAACTTCCTAGCCAACTCTACTACACAAGTAGAGAACAGGAGGGAGGCAGCACAAGACTTTAAAAAAAACAGCACAAGATCAGGGCATAAGAGGACTTGAAGACGGTGTGATGTCAGAGCAAAGCTATGATGGGCTGCTGACATGAGGTACAGGGTACACTCCAATAGTAGTAAATGTATGGACCTACTACTAGTAGCAGTATATGCACGCAAAACAAGTTGCATTTTCTCTCTCCTTCGCTGGCTCTCACCATCCATCCTCCATCGATTTCTTCTCTGCAGTCGCGGGTGCACAGTCCGGCTTGTCTCTTCCTCGTTGATGCGCTCGACTTTCGATGTAGATCTCGTTGGGAACCCCAAGAGGAAGGTATGATGAGTACGGCAGTAAGTTTTCCCTCAGTTATGAAACCAAGGTTTAATCGAACCAATAGGAGCAAGGAAACACCCCAAAGGTGTTGCTAGCTGAGCTTTGGCAGGGCGCACTACCGGTGCTAGTAGCAACGTGGAGACCTGCACAACACAACCATAGAACTTTGTCCCCAACTTGCGATGAGGTTGTCAATCTCACCGTGTTTTCCGGAAAACGAAGGATTAAATGTATCGAATGGAAAGAAATAATAGTTTGCAAAAAGTGAACACAAAGCAGAAATAGTTTATAGATTGTATGTAAAGACAAGGACCGGGATCCATAGTTCACTAGAGGTGGCTCTCCTTAGATAGATAACATGCTGGGTGAACAAATTACAGCGGGGCAATTGACAAACACCAAGAAAGCAATACATGCATATACTAATCATCTTGACTCCTCTAAGACTTGATTGGGCATGACAACATAATACATAGACCGCCATCCAACTGCATCTATTACTAATAATCCACCTTTAGGTTATCATCCGAACCCCCTCCAGTATTAAGTTGCAAGCAACAGATTATTGCTTTACGAACTGCGTGTAAAGTAAACAATACGATTGTTCTATAACAAAGGATTGTTGTTTTCTCCCTACTAGCAACAGCACATCTAGTACCTTAGAGATTTTTGTCCCTTCCCCAGATTACCAGAGGCATGAACCCACTATCGAGCATAAATACTAACTCTTGGAGTTGCTAGCATCTAATTGGCCAAGATAGCTACTAACAACGGAAAGCATGCAAGATCTCAAATAACAAAGACATGATAGAATCAATAATCAATCTGAAATAGCATCTCAATATCCATCGGATCCCCACAACACAACATGCAGAATTACAAATAGATGATCTTGATCATGAACGGAGCTCACAAGATCTAAACATGAAAGCACAAAGGAGGAGAACCACCAATCTAGCTACTACATGGATCCGTAGTCCAAGGATGAACTACTCACGCATCACACCGGAGGCTTCAATGGTGATGAAGAAGGCCTACAGGGTGAATTCCCCTCTCCGGCAGGGTGCCGGGAAGAGCTTCAGATCCCTCCCGATCTAGGGATGGAGATGACGGTGGCTACAGACTCTTTCGTGGATTTTTGATCGGGTACTTAGGGTTTTCGTCCCAAGGGCAATATATAGGCGGAAGGAGCGGCCGAGGGGGTGCCGGGAGCGGCCACACCACCCCCTGGTGTGGGCCAGGTGGTGTGGTGGCTCCCTGGCCCTTCTCCGTCTCGTATTCTGGCACTTGATCCCTTCCGGAAAAATAGGCACTTTGGCTTTTGTCCCGTCCAATTCCAAGAATATTCATTTTCTGACTTTCCTGGAACCAAAAACAGCAGAAAACAGGCAGCTGGCACTGTGGCTCTTGTTAATAGGTTAGTCCAAGAAATCATATGAAAAGTACTCCAAAGTTGGAACAAAACACAAGAAAGTGGATAAAACCAAGCATGGAACATCAAAAATTATAGATACATTTGCAATGTATCACTCGTCCACAACAGGTTCAACTTCTTGCTAAGATTTTGCATCTTGACAGTTTATCAAAATTAGGTCAAACTTGAGCTACAAGTAAGCGTGATAGATTTCTCTTAAATTAATTGTCTTTTTGAAGGTATATGGGTGCATCTCTTCTTGTAAAAGCAGTGTAGTCGGTGTGAGTGTCCAACTACTAGGAAAGAACATTCTCAATTGATGGCGACTAGTTCGGCCTGAGAGGGGAAATGATATTTCTATTCTCTATGGGCAACCCACAAGCTTGAGGTGCACCTTAGGCTTAAAGATAACTTTAATTTTTCCACTATGTATAAGGTGAACCTTAGCGGATCCCATATAGTAGGCCAATTTTTTTTGAACGGGTAGTATGCCATATTAAGGTGTGCTTTCTTACACAATGCAGGAGTAGTACGTATATTTTTTTGCTTAGACATATGATCACCTATGTCCATGTGCTATACATGCTGAGAGAAAATATCTATATCTACAATATTGAATGGACATATTAAGAAAATATACTTTATGGTGAATCTATTGATATTAATTTAGTACCCTAAATTTTTATATTTTTGTGTATAATCATGGTCAAACTTAAAAAATGTTGACTTTTCACTAATCCTTAGGCGCCTTATATTTTGGTGGAGGGAGTATTATTCAACACGAATCTAGTTGCTCTGAGACATTGGATCTAACAGCCCAACGGTCATGATTAGTGCTATGGATCCAATTCAAAACTGCTCCACTATAGTAGTAAGTAGAGAGAATACAGTCTACTGTGCTATGAAATTTTGGGGATGGTGACATGATGGTTCTAGAACATGCATAGTGGAGTTTGCTCTAGGTACTATTCAACACGAATCCAGCTTCTCTGAACCATTGGATCTAACAGCCCAATGATCAGGATTGGTGCTGTGGATCCAATTCAAAACTGCTCCACTATATTAGTAGAGATAGAGATATCTTATCTTATCTTATCTTACCACTATATAGTGTACCAATAACTTTGAATATTGACCGTTGGATCAAGACTCGTGAATCCCAACATTTCCAGCCGTTGGATCTTATTTTCCATTCTAGCATCTAGAAGATTCTATTGATAGTCTTCGGCATAATGAATGGTATGCACAAACCTCAAAACACATTTCTCCGTCATACTAGAAGCTTCTCCCTTGTTTCTCTAGACCATGTTATTAAAAAATCATGTGTTAGGTAGCTAATAATCTTTTACTTCTACATGATGATACAAAGTACAAGGACCAAATGTACACCCATACTTTATAGATGTTGATCAAATTTATAATTTTTTGTGCTTTATCAATTATAATTGTATATAGTGATGATATGTCATACGTCTACTATCTGAGCCTCACATGCAACTTACTAGTAGCTAATAATCGTTGACTTCTACATGATCTTGCCACTATATAGTGTACAAACAACTTTGAATATTGACCATTGGATTAAGACTCGCGAATCCCAACATTTCCAGTCACTGGATCTTCTTTTCCATTCTAGCATCTTGAAGATTCTATTGATAATCTTCATTACAAACCACTATATAGTGTATGAATAACTTTGAATGTTGATCATTGGATCAAGACTCGCGAACCCAGCATTTCTAGGCGTTGGATCTTCTTTTCTATTCTAGAATCTAGAATATTCTATTGATAGTCTTGAACACAATGAATGCACTATGCATAAACCTCTCAAAACACACTTCTCAATCATACTAGAATCTTCTCCCTCGTTTCTCTAGACCATGTTACCAAAAATTTCAAGTGTTACGTAGCTAATAATCTTTGACTTCTACACATGATGATACAAAGTACAAGGATCAAATATACACCCATACTTTATAGATGTTGATCAAATTTATAATTTTTTGTGCTTTACCAATTATAATTTTATATAGTGATGATATGTCATACATTTACTATCTGAGCCTTATTAAGGTGTGCTTTTTTACACAATGCGGGAGTAGTACGTATATTTTTTTGCTTAGACATATGGTCACCTCTGTCCACGCATTGTACATGCCGAGAGAATAAAACATTGGCAGGGGAAGAGGGCAGCAACGAAGAGAAGTTGAAGGAGGTTCCATGTTAGAGCAAAGTTATGATGGGTTTCTGACACGAGGTACTCCTGTGGCCATACAGTGTACGCTCTACTAGTAGTAAATTTCAGGACCTGTGCACACAAAACAAATCGTGTGTTTTCTCTCTCCTTCCATATGCTCCATCTCTCCTCCCATTTCCCCTCGCGCACCGGTCCGGCTGATCTCTCTCCCCTCATCCACAGCGTGGCGCTGCGTACGTGTGCCTTGGTACGGTGGATCTGTGTCTCTGGCGTGTTCGGCAGCCGTGCGTTGGTGTGGAGTAGGGACGAGGAGTACATAGGAAGGAAAACACTTTGGTCCTTGGCGGCACAAAAATTCAAACTTTTCCGGTTTTCGAAATTTTCACTTGCTTCCCAAATATCGGGAGGGAAGCTTATCCAAAAGATCGGCCAAACATCAGGAGGGACGAAAATTTTGAATCTGTTTTGAACATTGATAACATTGAATAAACGAAAAACAAAAAATAAAAGTTTTACTCATTATGTCCTATCATGTCTTGCGCACCACGTGCCATCAAAACTGTAATCATGGGATTAGATAAGTTTTGGAAAAATAGCTTCACAATGTTGTCCTACCATGTGTATGGACACTATCGGGTTTATTTCAACCCGAAGGACCAAGGTCATCAAGGCCATATTGACATCATAGTTTACAATTTGATAGAGTTCCCATGATAGTTTCGTAGATGGGTGCATCTTGGCGTAGTAAGCATTGTTGCATGTGGGAGTTTCCAACAATTAGGAAAAAAGAATTTCAATTTTCCCAGTTAGGACGGTGATGTTTTTTGTGAAGAAAGTCCAAATAATATGGTTCAGAATGCCACAAGCCAATGGTTTCACACATACTGTAGTTGATCATGGTTCCTATCTAACTTTGGCTAAAAGTTTACATATTACGATGGGTCGTGACACGCAGTACTAGTACACATACTACTACGTAGTAGATTTTCTCTCTCCTTCGCCTCCCTCTCACCATCCATCCACTATCCTCTCAATTTCTCCTTCCTTCCCGTATAAGCTTTCAAGCTATGATTATACTTCTAGTCTGAGATGCAGCAGTGCAGAAAAAGATGAGGCCCACACCATTCCACCATCAATGAAGTTCGGTGACGCAACTTTGTGAAGAGTATACGTATACTAGTAGTACTGTAGCTAGATAAGTATGTATAGTACTACTATAGACACTTAATTTTTAACGGAGGAAGTAAGAGACACCGAGTAATTCAGCACGATCTGCATGATTCTCTTCATTTTTGGATAAAGTGGGGTGCCTCCTGAATCCTCCGGGCCGAGAAAAATTAAGAACCGACAAGTTTGGTATAATCCTTTTTTATGGGACGAGTCTGGTACAATCTATTTATGATATTTTGGGTTAGTTTTCAGGGTATTAACACAAGCACGACTATAAATAGACATTATAAATTGCAACAGTATGCATCCCTACTTCCACCAAAAACACCCAACCCACCATTGCTTAGAACTCGATCTCTCTCTATTTCCATCCAAAATGTCGTATGACAACTCTCTCCAGAACACATCAATTGACCTGACAAATGGGAAAGGCCCCGAAACTCCACCTGGAAGCACAAACTCAGTCGACGGGCCATGGTTGTGGCCGCTATATGACTCCTCTGATGAAGAAGATAGCCACTCACAGTGCTTTTTCGAAGGGACACCACCACCAACACCGAGCGACTTCGATAAGACGGAATATGAGACTGAGGAAGAGGAGGAGTCTGAGGTCTACCTTGAGGAGGAGGCCGAAGACGATGACAGGGAGGAGGCCGAGGATGATGACGGGGAGGAGGCCGAGGACGACGACGAGGAGGTCTCTTCCCGCCCCCCACCGAAGAAGCGTGCCCGAGTGCAAAATTCTTCCTTATGTCGATTCGAAATTAGGTAAAATTTGGACTACTACAGGTAAATTGTAGGTTGCTTTGAAAGTTTTACGAAAAAGCTCTTGGAGGTACCCATTAGGGGGAAGGGTTAATTAATATATATCAGAAACCACTGAGAGTTTTGACGACGGGTTCATCTTCTTGCTAAGATTTTGCATCCTAACTATTTAATGAAATTAGGTCAAACTTTGCTCACTGTTTCATGAAATTAGGTCAAACTTTGCTAACCAATTAACTTTGAACATGGACCGTTGGATCAAGACTGGTAAATGCAAACATTGCTAACCGTGGGATATTCTTTTCCATTCTTAGCATCTAGAAAGATTCTACTGATAGTCTTTAGCATGATGAACACTAGTATGCGCAAACCTCAAAACACACAGTACTTCATTTTTAGCATCTAGAAACATTGCTAACCGTTGGATTTTCTTTTCCATTCTAGCATCTAGGTCTGTACTCCCTCGCCCCGTCCCAAAACATAAGGCGCCTAAAGATTGGTCAAAAGTCAAACCTTACTAACTTTGACCAAATATTTAGAAAAAAATATCTATATCTACAATATTGAATGGACATATTAAGAAAGTATACTTTATGGTGAATATAATGATATTAATTTAGTACTCTAAATTTTTATATTTTTGTGTATAATCATGGTCAAACTTAAAAAATGTTGACTTTTGACTAATCCTTACGCGCCTTATATTTTGGCGGAGGGAGTATTATTCAACACGAATCTAGTTGCTCTGAACCATTGGATCTAATAGCCCAACGGTCATGATTAGTGCTGTGGAACCAATTCAAAACTGCTCCACTATAGTACTAAGTACAGAGAATACAGTCTACTGTGCTATGAAATTTTGGGGGTGGTAACATGATGGTTCTAGAACATGCATGGTGGAGTTTGCTCTAGGTACTATTCAACACGAATCCAGCTTCTCTGAACCATTGGATCCAACAGGCCAACGGTCAGGATTGGTGCTATGGATCCAATTCAAAACTGCTGCACTATAGTAGTAGAGATAGAGATATCTTATCTTATCTTACCACTATATAGTGTACGAATAACTTTGAATATTGACCGTTGGATCAAGACTCATGAATCCCAACATTTCCAGCCGTTGGATCTTCTTTTCCATTCCAGCATCTAGAAGATTCTATTCATAGTCTTCAGCATAATGAATGCTATGCACAAACCTCAAAACACACTTCTCCATCATACTAGAATCTTCTCCCTCGTAGCTAATAATCGTTGACTTCTACATGATCTTGTCTTATCTTACCACTATATAGTGTATGGATAACTTTGAATGTTGACCGTTGGATCAAGACTCACGAATCCCAGCATTTCTAGGCGTTGGATCTTGTTTTCCATTCTGGCATCTAGAAGATTCTATTGATAGTCTTCGGCATAATGAATGCACTATGCATAAACCTCTCAAAACACACTTCTCCATCATACTAGAATCTTCTCCCTCGTTTCTCTAGACCATGTTACCAAAAATTTCAAGTGTTAGATAGCTAATAATCTTTGACTTCTACACATGATGATACAAAGTACAAGGACTAAATATACACCCATACTTTATAGATGTTCATCAAATTTATAATTTTTTGTGCTTTACCTATTATAATTTTATATAGTGATGATATGTCATACGTTTACTATCTGAGCCTTATTAAGGTGTGCTTTCTTACACAATGCGGGATTAGTACGTATATTTCTTTGCTTAGACATATGGTCACCTCTGTCCACACACTATACATGCTGAGAGAATAAAACGTTGGCAGGGGAAGTGGGCAACAGCGAAGATAAGTTGAAGGCGGTTCAATGTCAGAGCAAAGTTATGATGGGTTTCTGACACGAGGTACTCCTGTGGCCTTACAGTGTACACTCTATTAGTAGTAAATTTCAGGACCTATGCACGCAAAACAAATCGTGTGTTTTCTCTCTCCTTTCCTATGCTCCATCTCTCCTCCCCTTTCCCCGCGTGCACCGGTCCGACTGATCTCTCTCCCCTCGTCCACAGTGTGGCGCCGCGCACATGTGCCTTGGTACAACGGCTCTGTGTCTCTAGCATGTTCGGCAGCCGTGCGTTGCTGTGGAGTAGGGACGAGGAGTACATAGGAAGGAAACTACTTTGGTCCTTGGCGGCACAAAAATTCAAAGTTTTCCAGTTTTCGAAATTTTCACTTGCTTCCCAAACATCAGGAGGGAAGGTTATTCAAAAGATCGGCCATTCGTAGTACTGTACTTCTTATCTTCTCTTTGTCATGTCTTATCTCTTACAATTCAATACAATACAATAAACCACTACATAGTGTATGGATTAACTTTGAACATTGACCGTTGGATCAAGACTAGCAAATCCAAACAGTGCCAACCTCTTGATCTTCTCTTCCATTCTTAGCATCTAGAAAGATTATACTTTAGCACGATGAATGTGAGTATGCGCAAACCTAAAAACACAAACTCCATTGCTCAGTTTTCAGGGTCCTTGTTCCAATAAATGCGTGGACTTGGACGCAATTTTCATTTTTATGAGGTCCTTAATGTAACTTGTACTTTCACCAACCTTGTTAACTCTCAAGCACCTCTCTCGTACGAGACCTACCATTTGATAGGCCATTCGCAGTACTTCTTATCTTCTCTTTATCGTGTCTTATCTCTTACAATACAATAAACCACTTCATAGTGTACGAATTAACTTTGAACATTGACCGTTGGATCAAGAGTAGCAAATCCAAACATTGCCAACCGTTGGATCTTCTTTTCCATTCTTAGCATCTAGAAAGATTCTACTGATAGTTTTTAGCATGATGAACACTAGTATATGCGCAAACCTCAAAACACACACTTCACTGCTCTCAGTTTCAGGGTCTTTGTGCTAATAAATGTATCGACTTGGATGCAATAATTATCATTTTCACGAGGTCCTTGATGTAACTTGTACTTCCAACGACCATGTTAACTCTCAAGCACCTCGCTCCTACAAGACCTACCATTAGATCGGCCATTCATAATACTTCTTATCTTATCTTTATCTTCTCTTATCCCTTACAATATCATACCATCACTATAGAGTGTACAAACCATTGACCGTTTGATCAAGACTAGCAAATCCAAACATTGCTAACAACCATTGGATCTTATTTTCCATTCTTAGCATCTACAAAGATTCTACTGAAAGTCTTTAGCAGGATGAACGCTAGTATGCGCAAACCTCAAAACACACACTTCATTGCTCAGTTTCAGAGTCCTTGTGCTAAATGCATGGACTTGGATGTAATTTTTTATTTTTTACAAGGTCCTTGATGTAACCTGTACTTCCACCGACCGTGTTAACTCTCGAGCACATCGCTCCTACGAGACCTAAAATTAGATCGGCCATTCGCAGTACTTCTTATCTTATCTTTATCTTTTTTCTTATCTCTCCCAATACCATATATACCACTGCATGGTGTACGGAACAATTAATGTTTGATCAAGACAGGAAAATACAAACATTGCTAACCATTGGATCTTCTTTTCCATTCTTAGCATCTAGAAAGATTCTACTTTAGCACGATGATCGCTAGTATGCGCAAACCTCAAACCACACACTTCATTGCTAAGTTTCAGGGTCCTTGTGCTAAATGCATAGACTTGGATGCAATTTTCATTTTTTATGAGGTCCACTTGTACTTGCTTAACAAACAAAATCAGCGTGGTGCTCACTCCTGCAGCCTTACAGTGTGATAATCCTCCTCTATGCAAGGAAAATAAATTGTATACTACTCTCTCCTTTGCTGCATCACACCCATCCTCTAGCTGATATCTCCCTCGTCCATAGTGTGGCACCGCGCACGTGTGCCATGGTACTATGGTGGCTCTGTTTCTATCTTTTTTTTCATAACTTTGCTCTGACATCGAACCGCTATCAGCACCTGTTCGCTACAGCCCTCTCAGGCTGCCTTCTCTAACCCCATAATCTCTTCTACAGTAGCTTGTAATAACCTTCATTGTAGCCCTCTCGGGCTCCCTACGTGTATATATTTATATATACATACCAAGTACAATATCCCTTCTCTAGTGTTGTGAGTGTAGATCCTTGTAATAACCTTCCATGTGATGTTTGGGACGAAGCAAGTGAAAAAATCGAAACCCGAAAAGTTTGATCCGCGACTACTTTTTTGCTGCCGCCCCAACCCAACGCCCAAAGTAGTTCCTTCATATGCACACCAACACAAGTAGCTGATGAACACACGATAGACAGACATAGAGCCATCGTACCAATGTTAGAGTTGAAAGCGGCATCCCACAAAAGTTCCTCTTATAGTTCATTTTGAAGTACTCCTATAGAAACTTCAAAATGAACTAGAGGCAGGACTTTTGCGGGATCCCGCTCGCAGCCCTAACCATGGCACATGTGCTGAGCGCCACACTCCGGACGAGGGAGAGATCAACTAGCAGGTGTGAGCGGGGGTGCCGAGAAGATACATACTTGATTACATTGTGTAAAATTTGACCGAATAAATAGAGTAACTAATACACTTGATTAATTTGTGTAAAATTAGTACTCGTACTGTTGGAGGTAGAGTAAAACTTTCTAATAGTGCTAATTTTCTACCAACATTCTTTATACTATATATTTAGAGTAAATCTTGGTCAAAGAAAAAACACCCAAAACAAGGACGCCTTATTATTCCTCGGGACGGAGGTAGAGTAATACTCCTACCTACTACTCCTACTTATGCAAACAATACTATAGTAGGACCTGTAAATAAATAATGTGTCTAGTCAAACCAACGTGATGAGACTATACTGCGCCAGGAGGTGCCATGGTTAATTCATTACAAGAAAAGAAAAAACCTCTTTCAAAGAGCCATCGCATCTTCCCCATCTCCGTTTAGTTTATCCACACTCGCCGATGCCGTCTAGCTGCATTTGGGATCCTCTCCACTATGCTGATCACACATTTTCCTCGCCATATCACCCGGTGCATCTCTCCTTCCAGACCACCACCCCTCTCCTCCAAAAAAAAACCCAAACAGTTCTATATAGATCCGCCCTCGCCCCCAATCCTCCTCGACGTGATGGCAGATCGTCTATACAAAATTTGGAGAGGTTCGAGGGAGAGTCGGCAGTGCAATGGCTTTAACAAGGTTGGCGACAACATCGTCAACCAAATCGCTGAGCGTCTCGATGCTAAAAGCGCCGTCCGTCTGGCCGCATGCTCCAAGGAGCTACACCGCCAAGTCGTCGGTGGAGAAGGTTACAGCTGCCCGAACTACAACTGCCCGAAAGTGGATTCCTTCAACGAACTCTGTGCCCACATGATCTCTTGCATCCACATCCTGTTTATCTGCATGGAGCCAGGATGCAATTGGGTCGGCAACAAATTAACGTTGTATATGCACCTCAAATCCACCCACTCGATCGAGGTGCCCACAGTCCTCTACAGCGTCAAACAATGGGACCCGTCTAAGCAGTGCCTGCAGGGTGCTCGCGGAGAACAAATGTCATCGGCATCGGGAAGATAGGCATGTTGTTCATCGGCTAGATTGACGGGCACAGCACGGAGATTGTCCTATCCGTCAGCCGCGTTGTCAACACCCAGATTTTTAATCCTAGATGCCCGTTATGCCATACCTCGCAATCCCAGGATTACGATTTTTGCGAGACATAACGGATTGGATATCACAGTACATCATCCATTACAAACCATACATATGGTCTTACACAAATAAGGATCTAGTCTTAATACAACAAGCAGCGGAATAAATATAAAGCATAGCGGTGGGGTCCATCTTTAGGGGCACAGGCAATGCTGATGAAGGTAGATACTCCTAGTTATCATAGCCGTCCTGCTGGCCATCATCTTGGTAGTCTCCTTCATAGTCTGGCCATGAGAATAGCTAGGGACAAAAGCCATGAGTACTCTTTAAGTACTTGCAAACTACCACTAACAAGTAGTATAGTGCTAAGTTAAAGTGCTAGATCTAAGTTAACTAAAAAGTTAAATTTGAAACCTAAGCTGAGTTCAAAAGCAAAGAAAGATAAAATAAAGTTCTAGAATCACTTAAGTTGGGAAGCTATTATCATCAACACAACCCTGATGTGGTCAAGTCAAGATTTATCATTCATTTCATAAGTTGTTTTTAAAACATCTGACAACGAAATAGTATGGCCATTCCAACTATCCATAACCACGAACGCGGCTATTCGAATAGTTCGACACTCTGTAGAGGTGGTACACTTTCACCACAAGATTCGATACATCTGTCAGGGATAACCCTGAATCATCATACTTAGTATGCAGATAATCAAACATAACCTTCCCTTTACACACCCTAGTATAAGCACCTCTCATATGAGCATGGCCACCCAACCATGACCATCAGTCATCTAGGGCACTGCATAGGTGGACAACATTGAGAGGTAGCCTCAGCTCAAACCTCTCCCGCGAGGGAACTAATACTAATGCATATAAACTTCCGGCTAAGCCTTACCCAATTCAGGTAGTGTGGTTGTACGGTAAATTTGGAATGGTATCGCATCCGAATCCAACCATCAGTTTTATAAAAGGGCTAAGGCTCATGCCTCAACATTTTCATCATCATAAACCATTTGTGTTTCTCAACACATGTCAAAACATCTCAATAGAATGACTCATCATTCCAAGGTTTTCATAATTCATTTTCACCAAGTGTTCCCATCTAAAGTGACTCAAGTTTTTATCTACTCTAAACTACTAAGTTAAGAGTGTTCACTAAGGTGGAAAGATGATGGGTTCAATCTCATGCCATAGAATGACATCTAAAGCTTATCTAAATAGGTCAAGTTTTATACTCTTTATGCTACCTTCAAAACAAGTAAGGGGCTTTGTGTAAAGTAAAAGAAGTAAAGCTTGTAAGGTAATACTTGGGGTAGTAATAGTAAAAGTGGTTTGACCAAAGCATGCCTAAAGCATCTTTTCTCATTCATCTAGCTTAATTCTAGCTTGCTACAATAGCTTGCCTTGGTTGGTGCAGTGGTTGAAGTTTTCTTCTTCTTCTTCTTGGTAGCACTCCTCCTCCTCGTAAGCTTGGTCGGTACTATCTAATATAAATACATACGGAGTACACAATCACCAAACAATACTTAACTAGTCTAATTAGTACTCTAAGGCACACAATTGATGATCTATGATCATCACAAGCATCACAAGTTTTATTCAATAGTTTCCTCCTTTTTATTTTAGAAAAGTAATTTCTACTCATTAAAAAATTAACTAAGATTTAATATTCACCACTTAAAATATGGGATCATGTGGACACATGTCCTCACCACATATTCTAACATGTGGGAATGTAATTTAAGGGTTGGATCAAAGTTACTTTGGTTTAAGTTCATTATTTAATGATTTAAAGTGACTAGAAATGCCTATATAGCATTATTTTGGTACTAGTACAAAGTCACTACATGTAAATCCTAATATTATTACATATTTGGATAGGTATGATGAAATGTGATTTTTGAAAGTTGGAATCAACTCAAAAGCTAACTTGGTTGATTTTATAAAAATGTTGCAAGGTGCAAATGCTTCTGTTTATTATTTTTACTAGGAGAGATCTATAACTCTAAATGAATTAAATCCAACGGGCTTGGATAGATCTTTTTAGTAGCTTTCCAACAAAATTGGAATCACTTCATTTGGATTTGTAAATCTCTCTGAATTGAATTTTGAACTAAGGGACAGAACTAAGTTTAAACTAAAAAGAAAAATCCTAATTCAAACTAACTGGGTTGCGCGGGAAACGCTAACGGGCCGGCCCAGTGTCACTCCGCGGCGCGGGGCTCAACTGACAGGGGGGTCCACAAGTCAGCGGCTCATAACGCGCGAAGCGGTACGGGGCAATGTGGGACGTTAGATTAGAGTGGGGACCAACGGCTGGGGATCGTCGTCGATGACAGACCTGTCGCCGGTGAGCTCTAACCCTAGCGGCTTAGTAGGGGTGCATAGGGGGTGTACCAGGGCTCCAGCGACGACGACAAGGCAGGCAAACGGACTGGTGGTCGACGGCGATCTCAAGGACGGTCGAGGCAGCTTTGGGGGTGGTCGCAATCAGCGGCGCCGTTCTCCTCCAGAGGCGGCCTGCTCCGGTCCAATTCTGGCGAACTGCTGCTCCCCGTGCTCGGGCTAGAGGTGTGGGACGATCAGTGAGGTGAGGGGAGTGGAGTGGTGTGCTGCAAACGGCTGGGGGTGCTCTCCTTTTATAGGCTCGATGGTGGGATAGCGCGGCATGGCCAGTCGACGGTGGCGACATGGCTACAGGCTGCTAGCGGCATGGCTGCGGGTGGCGATCGACGCGCGGTCTCCTGGCGGTGCTCTAGGAACTTAATGCGGGCTTAGGGGCGGTGGTATGCGGTCGGGGGCAGCTGGTGCTCTAAGCGGCAGAGACGGCGGTGTCCACGGCGAGCGGTGGCTGTGGTGCGTTGGGCAGCGAACGGGCATGTCCGGCATGTTCCCTGGGTCGTGGCGAGGCAGTGGGCACGGGCTGCGGTCGAGCGTGGCTGTTGCACGCGTGCCGGGTACGGTGCTCTGGCGCGTGCTCGGCATGGCGCGGTGGCACTGGGCGCGCGGTTTCCTCGGTGGTCCATGGCTGGGTTTGGCTCGGGGAGGGGACAGTGGGTGGTGGTGAGGTGCTGGCTACCTCCTAGACATGGCGAGAGAGGGGGAGGTGGTCTGCTAGGGTGAGGGCATGGTCGGCCGGCGAGTTGATGCTCGGCATGGCATGACAATGCCACTAGGGGAGTAGGGGATGGGTGTTAAGGGTCTGGTTAGATCAAGAGGGGACAAAGAGATTAAATGGAGATCAAATGGGGGCAAAACTCTGTTCAAAATAGTGAGCTAGGATTAGAGGTAGATTCTTGCCTGCCAGGTGTTTGATGAAATGGCCGCAAGAAGAATCTTTTTGAATTTTGAAAAGATTTTTGGTGGGTGTGCTAGTACCAAACTTGAGACTCTATGGTTGCTTGGGTTTTGAAAATTGAGCTTGTTTGAGTGGTTATTGAAATAGTGGGATCTTCCCATATGAAATAGATTCAATTTTAAACTGTCATTTAAAATTAGCATTTGAATGTTTTTAGCAGATCACAAAGTGGGCCTTGGTACCTCATTATGTGTACTAGCAAGGGGTGTAAAGATCCATATTTGTTTCTGTTAGGTTTTGAGTACTAGGAATAGCCAAAGTAGGCATGATAGTTAATTTGGCCAAAATGACCATTCACTTCAATTATTCATTTTGATTTGTTTTTCTTTGGGATTTGTTTGGGAATGATTTAGATGATGTTTATTTTACCTAAGAAACATTTTACAAGCAATGAATCACAGAACCATGGCAATTCAAATCAACTCCCAATTCAAATGCACCTACACATGAATGCTTTCATATTTTTAAATGGAAAAGTTTTTGTTAACCCTAATTTTGAGGATTTGGATCTTGATAAGCTTGGATCAAAGTTTTGGGATGTTACAAACCTTCCCCCCTTAAACAAAATCTCGTCCGAGATTTACAAAGAAAACTAGGAACTAAAGAGATCTGGGAACTCTGTCCAAATGTAATCTTCACGCTCCCAAGTGGCTTCCTTCTCGGTATGGTTGCTGCACTGAATCTTGAGAAACTTGATACTCCTGGTCCTGGTGGTTCTGTAGGCTTCTTCTAAGATACGGATGGGCACTTCCCGATAGGTCAGGTCATTGTTGATCTCTACAGCTCTGTGATCGATGTTCTTGAAAACTTCAGTCTTCTCTGTCACTTCTAGGCATTTGCGAAGTAATGAGATATGGAACACATTTTGGATGGCTAACATCTCTTCAGGCAGTTCCTATTGATACGATACTTCTCCTCGACGGTTCAGAATTTTGAATGGCCCGATATATCTGGGGGCTAACTTTCCTTTCAGACTAAAGAGTTGGGTTCCCTTCAATGGTGAAGCTTTGAGATATACAAAATCTCCGACATTAAATGTCAGGTCTCTCCTTCTCTTGTCGGCATAACTCTTCTGTCTGGATTGGGCGGTCTTGAGGTGTTCACGGACTTTGTGAACCTTCTCTTCGGCTTCTCAGAGAATGTCGGGTCCAAAGATCTGACTCTCTCCTACTTGCGACCAATTCAAAGGGGTACGACACTTCCTTCCATATAGGAATTCAAATGGTGCCATCTGCAAACTAGCTTGATAACTGTTGTTATATGAGAATTCTGGGAAAGGCAGGCAATCTTCCCATTTTGATCCATACTCCAACACACAAGCTCTAAGCATATCCTCCAGGATCTGGTTGACTCTCTCAGTCTGTCCATCAGTTTGTGGGTGATACGCGGTGCTGAAGTTCAACTTGGTTCCCAATCCTTCCTAAACTTTCTGCCAAAATCTCGAGGTAAACTGGGTTCCTCGATCTGATACTATGGTCTTGGGGGTTCCATGCAGACTAACAATCCTAGGAATGTATAGTTCTGCTAGCTTCGCACTCTGGTAGGTAGTCTTGACAGGTATAAAGTGAGCTACCTTGGACAGTCTATCAACTATGACCCAGATTGAGTCATTTCCCCTACTAGAAGTAGGCAAACCGGTGATAAAGTCCATTCCTACGGAATCCCATTTCCATTCCGGAATCTGCAATGGTTGCAATAGTCCTGCGGGTCTCTGGTGCTCTGCTTTGACTCTTTGACAGATGTCACATTTGGTGATGTAGCTTCCGATTTCTCTCTTCATCTTGTGCCACCAAAATTGCTCTTTCCAATCCTGATACATCTTTGTTCCTCCGGGGTGGATAGAATAAAGAGTATCATGAGCTTCCTTCATGATAACTTGCTTCATCTCCGAATCTGCTGACACACAGATACGTCCTTTGTACCACAGTACTCCTTCTTCGTCTTCAGTGAATCTAGGTACCTTCCCTGTACCAATACGACATTTGATTCCGTCGATACTTTCATTTCCCTTTTGGGCTTCCTTGATTTGGCTAATCAATGTGGGATTAAAGTTCAATGCTAGCTAAGAATCCTTTGCTAACTAATTCAGTTCTGAACTGCTCCAACTCCTCATACAAACTTGGTTGCTTCTCCTTGATCATGGTGTTTAGCCTACACTGCAATCTGCTAAGAGCATCCGCTACCACATTGGCTTTGCTGGGGTGATAGTGAATGTCAAGGTCATAATCCTTGATTAACTCTATCCATCTCCTTTGCCTCATATTCAGCTCTTTCTGAGTGAAGATATACTTTAAACTCTTGTGATCTGAGTAAATCTCATAGCGATTACCCATCAGATAATGACGCCATGTCTTCAATGCCAACACTACGGCTGCTAATTCAAGATCATGGGTCGGATAGTTCTGCTCATGCTGCTTCAGCTGTCGAGACAGATACGTCATGACTTTGCCTTCTTGCATTAATACACATCCGAGACCAAACTTGGATGCATCACAATATACATCAAACGGCTTCTTGATATCTGGCATGATCAATATTGGGGCTGATATCAATCTCTTCTTCAGCTCCTGGAAACTGGCTTCACACTTGTCAGTCCATTCAAACTTCTTGTCCTTCTTCAACAATTGGGTCATTGGTCTATCGATGCTCAAGAATCCTTCGACGAACTTGCGGTAGTATCCCACTAATCTGAGAAATGCACGAACTTGGGTTTGAGTGGTTGGGGCTTCCCATTCTTCGACATCTTTGATCTTGGCGGGATCAATAGAGACTCCTCCGGTAGACACAATATGTCCTAGGAATCCTACTTCTTTCAGCCAAAACTCACACTTGCTGAACTTGGCATATAACTGATGCGCTCTCAGGGTTTCTAGGATGATTCTTAGATGTTGCTCATGCTCTTCTTCTGACTTGGAGTAGATAAGGATGTCGTCGATAAACACAACTACAAACTTATCTAGGAAATTCATAAAGATCTTATTCATGAGATTCATGAAATAAGCAGGGGCATTGGTTAATCCAAAAGACATAATCGTATACTCGTAAAAACCATAGCGAGTAGTAAAGGCGGTCTTCGGAATATTCGTTGCACGAATCTTAAGTTGGTGATAACCAGTCCTAAGATCAATCTTTGAGAATACCTGGGCTCCGGTCAACTGATCAAATAGATCCTCTATCTTTGGCAAGGGGTACTTGTTCTTAATGGTGACATCATTCAACTTTCTGTAATCTGTACACAAACGATTGCCCCCATCTTTCTTGTCGACGAATAACATTGGTGATCTCCATGGCGAAGCGCTTGGCTGAATCAAGCCTGTTGCTAACATGGCATCTAACTGCTTCTTCAACTCAACTAACTCTGAGGGGTTCATGCTATAGGGTCTCTGGGCTATGGGTCCGGTTCCGGGGATTAGCTTGATAATGAACTCAATATCCCTATCCGGGGGCATACCTGGCAATTCATCTGGGAATACATCGGGGTATTCACAGACTACTCTTACCTGGTCTATGGTGGGTAGGGCTAGACTCTTGTTGCACTTGAATTGGCGCGGTAAGGTTTCAGAGATATGCTCTACTGTTACTCCAGAACTACTGGTCATGGTGATGGCTTTCTTAGCACAGTATATTAGTCCTTTATGCCTTGACATCCAGTCCATACCTAGTACTACTTCCAATCCTTTGGTTCCAAGTACTATTAGGTTGGCATAAAAATCTATCCCATGTATTCTGATAGGTACCGCTTTGCAAACTTTTCTAGCTTTTGTAGTTGATCCAGGGATTTGAACTATCATGACATGCTTCAGGTTGGTTGGGTGAATCTTACTAGTGCATGCAAATTCTTCGGTGACAAATGAATGCGATGCTCCTGAATCAAACAATACTCTTGCTAAAACTGAGTTGACAGAAAACATACCCAGCACTACATCTGGCGCTTCTTGGGCTTCCTCGGTGTTCATGTGGAAGAGACGACTGTTGCGGTTGTGAGGGTTCCCTGGGGCAAACCTTCTTCCTGGTTGAACACGACGCTGCTGCTGAGCTGGGGCATTCATAGTGGCATTGGCGGCAGTCTTCTTGGGACACTCATTGGAGTAGTGACCCTTCACTCCACACTCGAAACAAGTGATCTGGGACTTGTCCTTTGCTGTGATAGGCACAACATTGTTGCCAGTTCTGGGTGTAGTATTGTTGTTGTTGTTGCTCTTGGGAGGTGCACGGTTGAAATTGTTGGTATTTCCGAAGTTGTGATGGTTTCCTCCGGACTTCACATTGCCTCCGCTACGGTTGGGGTAGCTTGGGCGAGACATTGGGGGTCGGTTGTTCCTTGGTGCATATCCTGGTGAGGGGTTGGGACGGTACTTCTGGTGACTGCTAGATCCTGATTGCTGCATCATACGATGTTTGCGGTTGTCGTTTGCCTGATTAATCTTCCCTTCCATCTGAATGGCAGAGTCGACTAGCTCTTCGAGATCCTGAAAACGGATGTTGACGAGGACAGTCTGCATCTCATCATGCAGTCCGTTCAATAATCTCTCCTTCTTCTTGGCCTCCGTGTTGATCTCATCAGGTGCATATCTGGCAAGTGACAGGAATCTATCATGGTATTCTACCACAGTCATTCTTCCTTGCTTTAATTCGTGGAATTCATCTCTCATCCTGTTGACTAGACCTTGCGGCACATGGGTGCGGCTGAACTTGACTTTGAATGCTTCCCATGTCATAACTTGACCATGGTTCATATTGCGGATACTATTCCACCAAGCTCTTGCATCTCCCACCAGATAGTGGGTGGCAAAGAGAACTTTCTTGTTTTCATCAACTCCTGCAACTTCTAGGTTGTTTTCCATCATCTGCAACCAGTCATCAGCATCTAGTGGGTTTTCTGACGTGCTAAAGATTGGGGGATTTGTATTCTGAAAGTTTTTCAGCTTGGATCCTTGATGATCCTGATTTCCATGCCCTTGGTTGTTGAGAGCCATCTGGGCGATCTGCTGCAATGTTGCTAAGTTGGCTTGACATTCTGCCCTGCTTGTTTCACAGTCTGTGATGAGATTCTGCAAGATCTGCAGCATTGGGTCCTGCGACGAGCTGCTCCCTCCTTGGTTCCCACGAGTCATCTGAAGATTGAGGTAGATAAAGGGGTAAGAGGGAAATTCTAAGGTTCATGGTTTTGGTTTCAAAGATACAACTTTGAGTTAGACTCAAGTTTTTCAACTAACTCCATTTCATTCATGCAAACAAACACATGATACAACACACACCACAACAAACAAAGGAAAACACATGGTTTGAAGAACCATTCTGCAAGCTACGATACAGTGGGACCGATACATATCATGCTACGATAGTGCTCTAGTGCATCTACTCATCGTCGATGAAGTCGGAGTCCTCATCATCAGTGTAGAAGTCCACAACATCTTCCTCCAGAAAATCATCATCATTGCTGAGGTAAGAATCCGTGTCTCCCTGGATGTCTTCACCCTCATCTTCTTCTTCTTTGGCGGCAAGCTGAGTTTCCTGCTCCTTGACGGTCTTCTCGAGGTCGGCCACCTTCTTGCAAAGATGGGCGATGGTGCGATCCTTCTTGGCACGATGGCGGCGAAGAGACTGGCGGTCCTGGACGAGCAGTGCGAAAGTCTGGGCCTTCTGGTCGGCAATGGCATGGTTCTGGTTGGCTAGCTCCCTAGCATTGTCTAGTTCCTGTTGTCTGTCATGCAGCAAGAAGTCAAGATTCTCCACTTGACGCCTCAACTCTGGGTGACTTGGCATCTCCATCGGCATTCCCATGAAGTCACGTCTTGCATAGTGAGCAAAACGGGTTCCCTGGATTTTGTTGATGCTGAGGGCACATAGACGTGCGAGAGCTTCATGCATTGCCCTGGCTAATCCATCTAGCCAGTTGTTCTCTCTCACGGAGAACTGAATTCTCCCAAAAGTTGGTGCTTCGATGCTTCCTCTAAGATCAGCGGTGACTAGCCACTGTAGGTCTCCTCCTGGGGGTCCTGGAAGTTGAGCTCCAAGAAACTCCGGATGTGGGCGTCCCAATAACTCTGACAGTGAATCCAGATCCCTCTCGAAGATCAGCTGACCTGCGTTTCCCAACTGGTAAAACTTGCTGAACTGAGTCTCCATCTACAAGAATTAAGGATGAGGAAATTAGTGAAGTGATCAAGTGTGTCAAATTTTAAGTAGGTAATGTAAGAATTTTGAGGAACATGAATTTTTGAGAAAGAATGAATTCCCAAGGATAAGAGAGGAGATAGTTTTTCGTAAATACTCACTTTGGTTTTGAAACTAAGTCATTGTTCGGACGTCCATTCTAACTAGGGTCTCCTATGGTCAGGATGGCTCTGATACCAACTTGTCAACACCCGGATTTTTAATCCCAGATGCCCGTTATGCCATACCTCGCAATCCTAGGATTACCATTTTTGCGAGACATAACAGATTGGATATCACAGTACATCATCCATTACAAACCATACATAAGTTCTTACACAAATAAGGATCTCATTATCCAGTCTTAATACAACAAGCAGTGGAATAAAACTAAAATATAGCGGTGGGGTCCATCTTCAGGGGCACAGGCAATGCTGACGAAGGCAGATAGTCCTAGTTATCATAGCCATCCTGCTAGCCATCATCTTGGTAGTCTCCTTCATAGTCTGGCCATGAGAATAGCCAGGGACAAAAGCCATGAGTACGCAAACTACCACTAACAAGTAGTATAGTGCTAAGTTAAAGTGCTAAATCTAAGTTAACTAAAAAGTTAAGTTTGAAACCTAAGCTGAGTTCAGAAGCAAAGAAAGATAAAATAAAGTTCTAGAATCACTTAAGTTGGGAAGCTATTATCATCAACACAACCCTGTTGTGGTCAAGTCAAGATTCATCATTCATTTCATAAGTTTTTTTAAAACATCTGACAACGAAACAGTATGGCCATTCCAACTGTCCATAACCGCGGACGCGGCGATTCGAATAGTTTGACACTCTACAGAGGTGGTACACTTTCACCACAAGATTCAATACATATGTCAGGGATAACCCTGAATCATCATACTTAATATGCAGATAATCAAACATAAACTTCCCTTTACACACCCTAGTATAAGCACCTCTCCTATGAGCATGGCCTCCCAACCATGACCATCAGTCATCTTGGGCACTGCATAGGTGGACAACATTGAGAGGTAGCCTCAGCTCAAACCTCTCCCGCGAGGGAACTAATACTAATGCATATAAACTTCCGGCTAAGCCATACCCAATTCAAGTAGTGTGGTTGTACGGTAAATTTGGAATGGTATCGCATCTGAATCCAACCATCAGTTTTATAAAAGGGCTAAGGCTCATGCCTCAACATTTTCATCATCATAAACCATTTGTGTATCTCAACACATGTCAAAACATCTCAATAAAATGACTCATCATTCCAAGGTTTTCATAATTCATTTTCACCAAGTGTTCCCATCTAAAGTGACTCAAGTTTTTATCTACTCTAAACTACTAAGTTAAGAGTGTTCACTAAGGTGGAAAGATGATGGGTTCAATCTCATGCCATAGAATGACATCTAAAGCTTATCTAAATAGGTCAAGTTTTATACTCTTTATGCTACCTTCAAAAAAAGTAAGGGGCTTTGTGTAAAGTAAAGGAAGTAAAGCTTGTAAGGTAATACTTGGGGTAGTAATAGTCAAAGTGGTGTGACCAAAGCATGCCTAAAGCATCTTTGCTCATTCATCTAGCTTAATTCTAGCTTGCTACAATAGCTTGCCTTGGTTGGTGTAGTGGTTGAAGTTTTCTTCTCCTTCTTCTTCTTGGTAGCACTCCTCCTCCTCGTAAGCTTGGTCGGTACTATCTTCTATAAATACATACGGAGTACACAATCACTAAACAATACTTAACTAGTCGAATTAGTACTCTAAGGCACACAATTGATGATCTATTATCATCACAAGCATCACAAGTTTTATTCAATAGTTTCCTCCTTTTTATTTTAGAGAAGTAATTTCTACTCATTGAAAAATTAACTAACATTTAATATTCACCACTTAAAATATGAGATCATGTGGACACATGTCATCACCACATATTCTAACATGTGGGAATGTAATTTAAAGGTTGGATCAAAGTTACTTTGGTTTAAGTTCATTATTTAATGATTTAAAGTGACTAGAAATGCCTATATAGCATTATTTTGGTACTAGTCCAAAGTCACTGCATGTAAATCCTAATATTATTACATATTCAGATAGGTATGATGAAATGTGATTTTTAAGAGTTGGAATCAACTCAAAAGCTAACTTGGTTGATTTTATAAAAAATGTTGCAAGGTGAAAATGCTTCTGTTTTATTATTTTTACTAGGAGAGATCTATAACTCTAAATGAATTAAATCCAACAGGCTTGGATAGATCTTTTCAGTAGCTTTCCAACAAAATTGGAATCACTTCATTTGGATTTTTAAATCTCTCTGAATTGAATTTTGAACTAAAAGACAAAACTAAGTTTAAACTAAAAAGAAAAATCCTAATTCAAACTAACTGGGTCACGCGGGAAACGCTAACGGGCCGGCCTAGTGTCACTCCGCGGCGCGGGGCTCAACTGACAGGGGGTCCACAAGTCAGCGGCTCATAACACACGAAGCGGTACGAGGCAATGTGGGACGTTAGATTAGAGTGGGGATCAACGACTAGGCATCATCGTCGACGACGGACCTGTCGCCGGCGAGCTCTAACCCTAGCGGCTCAGTGGGGGTGCATAGGGGGCGTACCAGGGCTCCAGCGACGACGGCGAGGCAGGCAAACGGACTGGTGGTCTACAGCGAGCTCAAGGACGGTCGAGGCAGCTCCGGGGGTGGTCGCAATCAGTGGCGCCCTTCTCCTCCTGAGGCGGCCTGCTCCGGTGCAATTCCGGCGAACTGCTGCTCCCCGTGCTCCGGCTAGAGGTGTGGGACGATCAATGAGGTGAGGGGAATGGAGTGGTGTGCTGCAAATGGCTGGGGGTGCTCTCCTTTTATAGGCTCAACGGCAGGACAGCGCGGCATGGCCAGTCGATGGTGGCGACATGGCTACGGGCTGCTAGCGGCATGGCTACAGGTGGCGATCGACGCGCGGTCTCCTGGCGGTGCTCTAGGAACTTAATGCGGGCTTAGGGGCGGTGGTATGTGGTCGGGGGCAGCTGGCGCTCTGAGCGGCAGAGACAGCGGTGTCCACGGCGGGCGGTGGCTGTGGTGCGTTGGGCAGCAAACGGGCATGTTCGGCGTGTTCCCTGGGTCGTGGTGAGGCGGTGGGCGCGGGCTGCGGTCGAGCGGTGGCTTGTGCACGCGTGTTGGGTGCGGCGCTTTGGCGTGTGCTCGGCATGGCACGGTGGCACTGGGCGCGGGGTTTCCTCGGTGGTCCACGGCTAGGCCTGGCTCGGGGAGGGGACAGTGGGTGGCGGTGAGGTGCTGGCTACCTCCTAGACATGGCGAGAGAGGGGGAGGTGGTCTGCTCGGGTGAGGGCATGGTCGGCCGGCGAGTTGATGCTCGGCATGGCATGGCAATGCCACTAGGGGAGTAGGGGATGGGTGTTAAGGGTCTGGTTAGATCCAGAGGGGACAAAGAGATTAAATGGAGATCAAATGGGGGCAAAACTCTGTTCAAAACAATGAGCTAGGATTAGAGGTAGATTCTTGCCTGCCAAGTGTTTGATGAAATGGCTGCAAGAAGAATCTTTTTGAATTTTGAAAATATTTTTGGTGGGTGTGCTAGTACTAAACTTGAGACTCTGTGGTTGCTTGGGTTTTGAAAATTGAGCTTGTTTGAGTGGTTTTTGAAATAGTGGGATCTTCCCATATGAAATAGATTCAATTTTAAACTGTCATTTAAAATTAGCATTTGAATGTTTTTAGCAGATCACAAAGTGGGCCTTGGTTCCTCATTATGTGTACTAGCAAGGGGTGTAAATATCCATATTTGTTTCTGTTAGGTTTTGAGTACTAGGAATAGGCAAAATAGGGATGATAGTTAATTTGGCCAAAATGACCATTCACTTCAATTATTCATTTTGATTTGTTTTTCTTTGGGATTTGTTTGGGAATTATTTAGATGATGTTTATTTCACCTAAGAAACATTTTACAAGCACTGAATCACAGAAACATGGCAATTCAAATCAACTCCTAATTCAAATGCACCTACACATGAATGCTTTCATATTTTTAAATGGAAAATTTTTTGTTAACCCTAATTTTGAGGATTTGTATCTTGATAAGCTTGGATTAAAGTTTTGGGATGTTACACGCGTAAGGTCCGCGGCGTGGGAATTGGAGGACTATGAGGTGAGGATATTATCAGTGGTCAATTGACATGGGTTCTATCCGCTCGAGTTTGATTCTGAGACAAAGATTGGGCAGCCGCCAGCCGAAGCCGCGCTGGAGGCGCTCAACCTTTACCTGTCGGTAGCGGGGACTTATTGTCAAGCTCCTCAATTGTTGGTCGGAGTTCCTCGTGGAGTTCCAATGTTGGATCGACAAAGACATCAACCCATTGTGAGATATCACATCTTAATATTATCCCGATGATCCTAATATGAATGTATATGTAATTTTCTAGTCCCTATGTTATAGTATTAATTACTTTATTTATTTTAGTGGCAGATTCCTTTCGCAATCGGAGTGGTGGAAATGGCTAGAAAGGTTCGTGAATTTTACATCTATCTTGCTAAGGGTGAACAGGCGAAAGCCTATTACGAGGATCCACAGACGGTAGTAAAATGAGAGAGAAGCATGCCAGGCGGGAAAGCAAGCGCTACCCGGCCACGAACTGGACATGCTGAATCGTTGGCATACAGATCTTGTGGTGATTCTGACCTCTCTCTTTCTCTCATGCATGTTTGGATTATATGATGGGACATGTAATCGTTCCTAGCTAGATTAAGGTTCTACTAAGAGTAATTTTATACTTCTACCAAATATTTTCTATAGAGTTCTGCAACTGCTAATATATTTTGTAATAATTCCTATGTACTGGTAATTGTTCAGATCGAGTGCAGAATATGGCCTATACTGCTGAATCTTTCAAAAGCTACCGATCTCTCAAATGTGTTGATGTTGCTATTATTAAAGTATTGTGTAGAACTAATACTCTTGTACTGGTACTTGTTTTGATCAATGGTGGTAGATTGTTTTGCTTTTCTTTTGAAACATGGCCTTCTCAATCTAGATGAGGCATGGGCTTCTTGGGTTGCATATATGTTGGTCACACATGCATTGATGTAAGAACGAGGTATGCACACAAATGCAGACTTAATCGTCAGTCTTGCTTGCTCCAATGATGGAGTGTGTTCGGAGAAAACGGCAAACTCATCCCTTTCCTGTTAAAAAAATAGGCCCAATATTAAGACTCCCACCGACAAAATTTCCTACTACGCCAAGATGCACCCATATACCAAATTAATGTGGGAATAGTACATTAACTATGATGTCGATATGGCCATGACCTTTTTTGGTCATCAGGGTTGAAACCTAATAATATTCATACATGGTGGGAAAATATGGCGTGGCTGGTTTCCAGAAGTTGTCAAATCCCATGGTTATCAGTTTCCTGGAAAGTTGTACACGTGACGTGATAGGATGTCATGCGTAAATATTTGTTTTTATGTTTTTCTTTATTACATGTGATTGTTTCAAAACGGGTTCAAAATTGTCAAGATACAAATTCTTAGCAGGAAGTTGAATTTGTCAAAACTCTCGACTGTTTTCGATATATTAACTACCTGATGCGTACCACCAAAATCTTTTTGTAAAACTTCGATAGAAATCTAACACTTTCTAGAGCTTCTAGTTCAAATATGACATGATTTTGTTAATAGAGACATAAAGTCATTTGAGTGGTCTGAGTTAGCTCAGAAGCTTTGAAAACTCATAAAACTTGGGAATCATACATAAAATGTTGTCCACTATATCTGGAAACTTGGCTTGTGGCATTCAAAACCATGTTCTCTATACTTTCTGTGCATAGTATATTCATGGTGCTAGAGGCCAACAATAATAGGATTTTCTATATGCTAGACATGACATAATCAAATGTACTAAAAGAGATCCAATGGTCAACAATGTCAGGTTTTGCCAGTCTATATCCAACTGCCGATGTTCGAAGTTATTCGTACACTATATAGTGGTATGCAAATTGTGAAGCAACATAGTCGTTTTTTGTTTTGAAAAGAAGTGTTAAGAACTATATAGTGGTATGGAAATTGTGTCATGTGCCTTTTACTAGTATGGATATGGATGATCAGTTGATGTGACTCTCGGCTTTGAATTCCTGGATAGATAGGTTATGGTCTACTACCTTTTTCTATTACTAGATGGACGCTAGCCAAATTCAAAATCTGAATCGAGGGGAAAAATCACCCACCAATCCGCCGAAGCTCTGCTTCCTCACTGCCGAAAGCCACCCAACCATACCGGATCCGCTTCACCGGTGTCCACCTGACGTGATCTAGTTCAAGGAGTTCCATGTCTTCCGCTCTAGACCAGCTGCACGGCCTCCGCTGTTCATTGCACCAGATCTGCCTCAGCGACGCTCTCGTCCACCGCGTTCAAGACGGCATCAACCGCCCAAGATCTGCTTCCCCGACGCTTACAGCCACTGGAACCATAGCACCCTCGGTGACTTGGACATCACTCGCATGGTACCGATGATGCTTAGACGCCTCTTCGACCAAGGTTAACCTAATCTCCAACCCGTTTTTGTTTTGTCAGTAGTATAGCAGGTTCAAGCCTGTCGCAGTGAACTGCATTTTTGTAATTGTGCTAGTACATACAAGTCACTGGGCACGCATGTTCTTCGTGCTAGTACATGCAAGGTCATTAGACATGTTGGTTTGCATTCACTGCTCTACAAATTTCAAGTCATGCACATGTCTGTTAGTTTGTCATGCACATGTTCTTAGCTACTCCATACAACAGTAGTTTCCTGCTACAGTGTAATTCTTGTAAAATCTATAGTCAGTGGAAAATATTGGTGTGGATTTCCTGCTCTATAGTTACTGAATCTATCTAGTTCATCCTGAGATCAGTTCCTGCTATTATTTCCTCCTTGGCATCGTTCTGCTATCCTGTAGTAGCCGTTTAAAATCTTCGTACTAATTCAATTATAATTTTGTTGTTGCCATAATGCCATCTAGGTCTTCAAAAGTTGCATCACTAACTATTTCCTTTTTCTTGCATAGAGCTCAAAATGGAACAATGAACATGTTGGTTTGCATAGCCTATTCTACAGGTTCACAAGGGATGCCATTACTTCCTTATCTGGTGATGGTTCGTCTTGAGCAACGGCATAACTGTCCTCTACTATGTAATTCACTCGTGGTTTGCATTCCTGCTCTAGAATTTCTCTTATGATGCATTACAATTTCTATCTAGTTGATTTTTATCTATGACAGTAAATACTTGCCATTGTGTAGCTCACCGCAAATTCTAAGTCACCCAACGACTCTATGCATTCTAGGAGATGCCACTGCTACCATATATATATTTGCTGAAATTCTAAGAAACACTTTGTTTGATTGCTCATTTCATTCTAGGCACACTTGTCTAATGCTTGTTTGTCATGTTCTACAGGTTCACGAGCGACGCCATTATATCTCGCATCTGGTTCTGGGTCTGGTTCGTCCTGAGCAACAGCATAACTGTCCTCCACTATGTAGTTCATTCGTGGTTTTCATTCCTTCTCTAGAAGTTCTCTTATGATACTGTTATAATTTCTATCTGGTTGATTCTTAGCTACGATAGTAACTGCATGCCATTTTGTGGCTCAGCATAAATTCTGAGTCACCCAACGTCTCTTACATTTTAGGGTATACACCTGCTTCCATATATATATTGAAATGACCTGGCTAGTTTATATTTGCTGAAATTCTAAGCCACACACATACACATTTTTTGATTGCTCGTTTCATGGTAGGCACACATGTTTAATGCGTGCTTGCTTGTCCTGTTTGTTTGACGTGTTGGTCAATAATTAAACCATTGACCACTTGTAAACTCTAGTTTAGCCCCTGTCATATCAGTCAAATGACTAGTTTATCTTTTTTGATGTATTAACTTGTTATTACTTAGTTTCAGACTGCAATTATTGCTAGCCCCACCAAAGAGGGGGCTGCAAGATCATGTCTCCTCCAATGTAGCTGTCACACTTAATGGAAGATGCACGTGATCGATTGAGAAAGCAAATTGAGGACTCTGCTATCAACTTGATTGTCAACTGAAATGCTGATTTTTCTTTCCCCTGAATTGATAATATGTAATAATTTTAAGAAGTTTGTAGCTGATGTAATATCTAGATAACTCGCGTAGGCCATGTAGGCATTTAGTTGATGTCGTCCACACATTGCGGTAGTCGTTACGGTAACTACACCAGGCAGGTCGATTAGGAAACAGTACCATGCTGTATTCGGCCGATGATGAATAGTAAAAAAATGTTGGATTATTATACACGTTTTATGATATTTGCATGGGCTTCAGAATTGACGAAACTATAAAGGCCGTAAACGTAACAGGCCAATGCGCATGTGGTAATAGGCCGTAAATGTAACAGGCCTAACGGGCCATAACAGAAAAGGCCGTTACTGAAGCAGGTCGTAACAGTAGCAGGCCAGAACAAAAACAGCCCATTACAGTAACATGCAAGAAACTGCATAAATCGCAAAACAGTAATAGGCCAAAACGGTAGCGGGCCAAAACAGTAGCGGGCCACAACAGCAAAAGGCCAGAATAGTGACGAGCCTAAACAGTACGGGCCGAGAAAATCCTGGACGAGGGTAGTAACAGGCCGACAAATTTACCAGGCTAGAACAATAAAGGGACTTTTGTGGGCCTAAACAGCTAAAGACTAGAACAGTAAAATGCCAGAACAGTAACATGCCAGAACAGTAACAGACCATCTCAGAGAAGGGCCTTCAATAGGCGGTCGACAATGGGCTGCAATAAGAGTGATGGGCTGACTGCAGGCCTTATGTTTACATGAGCGACTTGGCGCAGACTACTAATGGACCACACAGTGTTGGTCCAACATGGGACTTCTGTAGGACAAAACAGAATCAGGCCTGAAATTTCGCGGGTCGCTGCTGGCTGCATTTTTGGGCCGATTTCAAACAGTGCAGGACAAAACAGTAACGGGCCATCTTCTTATTGGGCTACCCTTATGGTCTGGCCCAGTTAGTATTTAGCAGGCCTTGGCTGGGCATGGCTTCTGCCACGGTTTCTATGGCTGTTAACGGCGGTAACCGGCCGCTAACGGTGGCTGCCACCTGGAAGTTTGCATGACGTCAGCAGTCAGCGTGGCTGGCAAACAGATCTACGACGGAACAAGTTTTCGTGGCTGAAGGGTGCGATCCACCATGGTCGAAAAAAACCGTGGTTAATTAATTTGTGACGGGGCTTTCACCACGAAGACCATTCGTCACGGAAGACTCTTTGGCCACGAAAAACGGCCCTTCAACCACGAAAATCGTCCGTTGTAAAAGCCAACTTTTCTTGTAGTGTCAATATATCCCGCTTCATTGGAAGTTGATATGAATACCATCGAACTTGTATTCATCAAGGCATTCGAGGAAGCAAGAAGGATCCTGACAAGCTAGTGTACTTAGTACTACTAGCCACTATTGCACCTGGATGGAACTTTAAGGAGTAGCAACTAGAAGTACTAGTAGTAGTACTCAAGTATTAATCCTGTTTGTGTTATTAATACTCAGCTTTTAGTGCCTAGTCGATCTCGTACTGCTGCTAATTTTTTAAATAATATGAATTATTTAACAAATTTCACGAATAATACACGAATTTGAGGAATTGCAAATCTAGCGCGGCATCGGTGTTTGAAACACCGACCAGTACCTATCGGCATTTGAAATACCGACTAGACCTATCAGCATTTGAACTACCGACTGGGATCTCTTTCCTTTGTTAAGGACAAGTTGATGACATGTGCGGTCGGTATTTCAAATGCTGATAGGTACTGGTCAGTATTTCAAATGCTGATAGGAACTGGTCGGTATTTCAAACACCGACGTCGCACTAGATTCGTAATTCCTCGAATTCATGTATTATTCGTGAAATTTGTTAAACAGATTGTATTATTTGAAAAACATTAGCCGTACTGCTGGCAAGGCGAGCAAGGGCTCCTTCCACCATAAATATTTTGCCTTGTTTTTTTAAAAATGCTCCTCCACCCAAAATTATGTCTTGTCGCTGCCTTTGGTGAGAGAAAAGGCTCCTGGATGAAGGAGAATCATCCTCCCTCTCTCCTCCTCAATGTGGCATTGGCTGCTATGCTCCACTCATGCATCTATGTCTGGCACTTGTTCAGGTGGGAAGCATCACAGCAGTCACCTCTTCTTTCCCATGTAAGCTTCCACGCAATGGAGTACAACCGTGCAGGCGCAGCAGTGTAGAGAAAGTTGGGGCCCGTAGTGGTCCAGCCCAACTTTCCTTCTGTTTGCCTCGTGCTTCCACCCAAAAATGAGCTCTGGCTGGATGTTTTCTTTCTCTTCCATATTAGGCTGCTCTTCATAGTGCTAAATAACTTAGGCTAGTAAAACTTTCACATGTTACTATAGTACCTTCAAAGTGTATTGGGTGAAAACAAATATACACCATTACTTTTTATAGATGTGGCGCTTTCATAGTTTTTTGAGCTTTACCTATTATAGAGCATAATTTCATATAGTGATGATATGTCATACTTTATTATTATGTGGGTCTCTCATGCCAACTTACTAATAAAAGGTTGGTGCATAAATACAAAGAGGCCACTAATCTTGTCCAATTAAACAAGGAATTTGTAGATAATAGGCCTCAAAATATACAAAAAGGACTCTAGTACAGAAAGGAAAGATGCAATCAGGTAGAGCTTCATTGATTATCAGCGGTGGTATATAAAACAAGGGCACGGCTCGAGGCCGGATCAGGGAGTCCTCATTTCCCCGCACCTAAATCGCAATGCTTGGGACGGTCACTCTAAAGATGGAAGCCACCGTTCTCAACTGTTCCTCCTGCTCCCAGCCACTCAAGCCCCGGCGGGTCTACAAGGTCTCTCCATTTCTCCCTCACAATCCATTGATTTTTATTTTGTCCGTTCATCCGTGCAACTATTTTATTTTTCGAACTTCCATTTCTATAGTGCATGGATATTCATCTAGTCTGCCACCCCTGCGTCGGCAAGATCACCTCCTTCCAGAAGTGTGAGCACCCTAGCGGAGGATTCACCCACGAGCCCGCAATGGACGCCGTCCTATCAGCGTCTAGGGTCGAGTGCGCCCACAAAGGTTGTAGTAGTTTGCTGCCCTACTATGAACTCCACAAGCACGAAATCATGTGTCGGTATGCTCCTTGCACTTGCACGGAGACCGGTTGCGACTTCACCACCCCGCCGCTAGCGCTCGTCGCCTACCTCGAAGCGGTCCACTCGATCCAAGTACACAAGATCCAGAATGCCACCACCAAAGCTTTCCAGAAGCTGGTGCCGTTGTCGGGCGAGGCGTCCCGCCGGCTCGTCCTCGTTGGGGAGCAGGATGGCGCCGTGTTCGTCCTGACGATTGGCATGGTAAGCACGGTCCCCCTCGTGTTTGCGGTCTGTGTTAGGGCTGCGATGTGCAACTTGCTAGTGTACAGGGTGAGGATGTGGGCGGAATGCCCGCCGCTGCTCTCCTGGATGGACGGCAGGAGGAGGACCGGCACCGTGACGGTGGAGCTCGACGCGTCGAGCTCCGCTAAGCCGGGCGACGTCGCGTTTGAGGACCTTACGTCTTACCAGGCGGCACCGCCTCATTACCTAGTCAGTCCTGCTACGTCGAAGGAGCTGTGTTTCTTCTTTTGCGTCGAGTTTTAGTGGTGATGTAAGCTGCTGTTAATTGGTTTAATTGTAGAAAGATCGTTTGTATACCAGGAATGATGGATTTTGTAGTAGTAGTAGTACTCTATCTCCGTCCTAAGAAATAAGGCTCGCTTATTTTTCTTGTTTTTTGTTTGACCAAGATTTACTCTAAATATATATAAAGAATGTTGGTACTTTACAAATTTAGCATCATTAGAAAGTGTGTTTTAATACGAATTCAACGAAACAAATTTTACATAATATAAGTAAATTTTAGTTGCTCCATTTATTCGGTCAAACTTTACTTTGGAGCGATCGTACACCTTATTCCTTGAAACAGAGGTAGATGAGTTTGGTGGATGTACTCTCCTGAATATTTTTCATGAAGTCTTAACTTCCGATGGGTTGGGTGGATGTACTCTGCTGAGTAGTAAGATGAATAGGATTAAGGCTCTCTGTTTAGGAAGGCTAGAGGGCCAATTCGCAATACTACCAAGTAGATGAATTATTCACTCTAATTAATTTATGCATGCACCACTAGTTTTACATGCATGAGATGCTAGATAAAAAAGAGAGACATGATGAGAGATGAAACAACATTCATTGGGAGACTGAGAGAAAATAGAGATATCTAAATTAATGAGTCACGGGAATTAAGACAATAAAGAAGATAGGTCTTATAATTTCTAACAATTTTAAAAAGTTCTCTGGTCTAATAATCCCAAACAGAGGTAGGAGTACTGGTCAACATACATTCGGGAGTACTAGTATGTACTACTACCTTTGTTTGGGATTATTAGTCCTAAGAGCTTTTTTATATTGTTTGAGATTATAAGGGTTATCTCATTTATTACTCTCTCTTGTCCAATGCATGTTCTACTTTTCGTATCACTTCTCTAATACATGTAAAACTATTGGTGCATGCATATATTAATGAGAGACGGTTATGGAGTGTCTTGGTATTAGCAACTTGGCCCTTAGGACTAATAATCCCAAACAGAGGTAGTACTCCGTAGTATTAGTACAATAGTGGATTATGGTAGTAGTAGTACTCCCCTTCGATTCATATTAATTGTCATTGGATTGTATGTACTCGTATCTAGCACTAAGACATGTCTAGATACATCCATTTTCGCGACAAGTAAATATAGCCATTTTTGGAGTAGTAATAGTTTGGTTGGAAGAAATCATATTGTTTATGCAGTAGGGACGGTGGTTTTTTGCTAGTTGTAGTACTAGTACATAGCAGGTAGTAGTAATAAATATTTTTATACTGTACTAACTCAACATACATTCGGGCAATTGACAAAAGTTCATCTTGCGGTTCTACTGCTATAGTGCTACTAGCAGTTTTTCAGGTGTCCATTCACCCTCTGTCTTTCAGCAGTACTCCGCCCTTAAGCAGTATAAATGGAATTACTCAAAGAAAGTCTCTACCACTATAAAATTATAATCTACCATGGTTGTTGATTGACAAGACAATTCACTGAGGTGGGGTGGGCTGTTGGCGTGCTACGATGCCTACTCCTACTATCACTCTACAGTCAAAATAAAAGAAACATTTGCGATTCCTTGCATTAATTCTTGCCTCCGCCCCTTGCATGTCTGTAGTATATACATGCATTAACTTCTGCGATTAGTAGTACAAGTAGGATTACTATCAAGCAAGGATATACCGAAACGCAAAGATAAACTCGTAGGTCACATGGTGTAAAATTCTGAGTCTTCGTCTTCTTCTTTGGTCTGTTTGCCCTTGCCCTTGACCTTCTTCCTTAGTTCTTTTTTTTGGTTGAACATTTCGAGAGTTTATTGACCCCTCTCGAAGTTCACTATCCGCCTTTATACCTCGTAGGTCGCGTAGGTGTTGAGGCTTGCATACTTGATCTGCTCTTCAGTCAGGGGCATGTTCCCCCACTGCTTGTGGTCCACATCCTTCTTCTTCTTCATGACTTTGTAACGGATGTCTATGAGGGCCACCACATAGTCAGCCAAAGAATCCTTCTCATTCGTGGAGCCGGCAAAGTCCACGAAGTTCGTCACTGGTACTAGAGAATGCCTAAGTCTGATACGGTCGTTGCCGATGTCGACGCCTGCAAAGGAAATGTTAGGGTTGCCGAGGAACTCGGCTAGCTTGGAGCATGGTTGGTCGGCCTGGCGGATCTGGTAGACCAGGCAATCCATGCCCACATAGCTAGACAACAGCAGCCTTCTGTGTCGATGATTGCTCGTTGGTGTACTCGACATCGAGGCTAACAATCTTGTCATCCATTTCCTCCTGGAGCTTTTGGATTTCCTCGATGTAATGGTTCACCACCGACGCTCTATTGGTATATGCCACCTATAGTGTGGTGTTGCCAGGGTCCACGAAGTAGTACATCTTGTCCAACTGCTCCGCCATGGACTGTGATTGGCGCCTTCTTTTGTTTTGTAGAGGTCCGATCGGGTGACAGAAAAGGAATGGGATAGAGAAGAAAGGAACCGCTAGGAAGATCGGGAGATGCATGCATGAGCAGTTCTAGAGACGAAAGGGCATGCAGTTTCCCCCCGGCCCCACCCACGTACTCCTATAGAATAGAATTTATTTACGGATCAGTTTTATGGATGCGGATTATTTACGGCTATAGATTGATTTCTATACTATACAAAAAGTACAAGAACCAAACACACGGGATACTTATGAACGTGGCTTGAAAGTATAAATATTTTTTGAGTTTCACCTACTACTATAATTTTATATAAAAAATAATATGTCATACTTATATTATCTGATTCTCACGTGCAAGGCACTTGCAACTCACTAGTTATTTCTTATCTTATCTTACCACTATATCTCTACTATTATAATGGAGCAGTTTTGAATTTGATCCTTAGCATCAATCCTGACCGTTGGGCTGTTAGATCCAATGGTTCAGAGCACCTGGATTCATATTGAATAGTACCTAGAGCAAACTCCACCATTTTCTAGAACCATCATGTCACCACCCCCAAAATTTCGTAGCATAGTAAGTTGTATTCTCTCTACTACTACTACAATGGAGAAGTTTTGAATTGGATCCATAGCACCAATCCTGACCGTTGGGCTGTTAGATCCAATGGTTCAGAGCAGCTGGATTCGTGTTGAATAGTACTTAGAGCAAACTCCAACATGTTCTAGAACCATCATGTCACCACCCCCAAAATTTCATAGCACAGTAGGATGTATTCTCAATATGGGTAGATAGTTATTAGTAATAGACTTAATGTATGCATTTTTTTCTAACAAGAATATTGGTTAATAACAACTTAACGTTTGTTAAATCACATTTCATACAATATATACGTGCGTGGCACGTTCCTTTTGATCAACATGTGAGACTCAGATAATAGACGTCTGACATATCACCACTATATAAAACTTTAATAGGTAAAGCATAAAAATATAAATTTGATCAACATCTATAAAGTATGGGTGTATATTTTGTTCTTGTACTTTGTATATCATTTAGAAGTCAACGATTATTAGCTATCTAAAACTTTAATATTCTGATAACATGGTCTAGAGAAATGAGGGAGAAGATTCTAGAATGATGGAGAAGTGTGTTTTGAGTTTTGTGCATACCATTCATTGTGATGAATACTATCAATAAAATCTTCTAGATTCTAGAATGGAAAATAAGATCCAACGGCTGGAAATGTTGGGATTCGCGAGTCTTGATCCAACGGTCAATATTCAAAGTTATTCGTACACATTTCCAGCGTTGGATCAAGACTCTCGAATCCCAACATTGCCAGCTGTTGGATCTTATTTTCCATTTTTGCATCTAAAAAATACTACTCCCTCCGTCTATAAATAAGTTACTTACCACTCAGACCAGCCTTAGATCATCTCTAGCATGGAAAAAATAGTGCGCTATTTCACGCTATTTAGCGTCATATAGCGTATTTGGAGAGTCCATGATATTTTTTAAAGATTTTGCTCGCTATGGCGCTATTTTTTAAATAGCATGCTATATCGTGCTTGTCGTTGTATTGGGAACGGCAGTACCTAAGAAGGTTAGATAGAGGTGTGGGGACTAGCAGGGAAGCTATCGACGGCGTCCGCAGGCAGGATTGGATACAAGCAAGCATAGCTGGACACAGGAAGTACCCAGGTTCGGAGCCCTCGTGATGAGGTAAAACTCCTACTCCTGCCTGATCTGACTATGAGGGATAGGTGAACTACAAGTGCTCCTCGAGCTGTGTTCTCTAGCTACTGTCTTAAATGCACTGAGACCAACCCTTACTACTGAGGCCTTGCCTCTCCTTATATAGGCAGAGAGGCAACGGTCTCACTGGCCAGTCCGACTGGCGGGCCCCACAGGCGGGTCCCAGCCGACTGGTCATCTATCGTATCCGGTACGACATGTCCCATCGGAGTATGAGCAGTATGGCTGTCGTAGGCATAGTGGACGTCGTGCGAGCCTATCGTCAGCATCGGGCCACTGTTCCTGCGTCATCCCCGCAAAGTCTTCGGTATGGCCGAGTAGTTGCCAGTCTTGTCATCATACAGGGCGTACACGCACTGATTCGCACGTCGTCCTGTCTCCTTGATTGGTTCCGGCTACGTTGCCGTAGCCGGCTGCTTCTTGCCGATCCGGCTACCATGCGATAGCCGGCCTGGTCTGCTTTGTCCGGCTGCATCTGGCCAGCCGGACACGATCCAACTGCCCTGTTTCTTGTTCGGTTGGGGTATCTGGGGATCATCCCCCTGACACTAGCCCTCGAGCGCATGTGGATTCCGCCCTTAGGCAAAATGTGCACGCGCTCCCTCTTGGTTTTGAATTTGTGACCGGCTACGCCTGGCGGTTGCGCTACCCGTGACGTCAGTGCTGACGCCGACCACGCGCGCACGCGCCATCATTGCTCTGCGGCGGGCAGCGTAACGTCCCGTCACATGTCGCCTTGGGAAACTGCCGCCTGGCGCTTCGGTTCCCGCTCCTGGATCTTCTGCGCAGCCCGTGTCGGCACACGGGATCTGGGCGGCGGTTGGGGTGGGGGTCGCCTGGATGGGTGCCACGCGGCGTCGTGGATGGTTGCTCTTTCGCCCCTTTAAAGGGACGCCGCGGGGGGAGCAGTTCATTTCCTCCGCTCTCCCGTTCCCAGTTGCCCTCTTCCCTTCCACGCTCCTGCCCTCTGCGCTCTTCCTTTGCTGTCGTTGTAGCCCGCTGCACCGCCCGCTCGTCGTCGTTGGTGGTACGGGCCACCGCCACTCCTCCGCCGCCGCGTCTTCCTGTCAGCCGGAGATGGCAGCCGAGCGCAGAGCCTGGTGTGGCTCCTCCGTCACGGAGGACCACATCCAGAAATACCGTGCTACCCGCGTCCTTTCGCCGGAGGAGGAAGTAGCAGTGCGGCTAGCACCGGCGGGAGAGGTGTCACCGCACCTGGCGGAGGGAGAGCAGGTCATCTTCCTTTCGCATATGGCACACGGGTTCGCCTTGCCGGTGCACCCGTTCTTCCTCATGTTCTTGGCCTTCTTCGACCTCCGCCTCCATCATCTCGATGCCAACGCAATTGAAATGCTGGCGCACTTCATGGCGTTCTACGAGAGCTATCTCGGGATCTAGCCGGATCTCGGGCTCTTCTGCTGGCTCTTCCGAGTTCGGCCGCAAGTGCAGTTTACGAAGGGGCCGCTAGTCGTCTCTGGCGGCGCCTCCATCTACTCCCGCGCGCAGACCGGCTACCCGAAGTTTCGGCTGCATGACACAGTACGACTGTGGCAGCAGTCGTACTTCTACGTCAAGAACGTCACCAACGTGGACCGGATCAACCTTCCGGCCTTCTAGGATGTCGAGTCCAGCCGGCAGCACTGGGAGCTGAAGATTTATGGCGACAAGGCGGAGTCGGACGTGATGTTGCAGCGCATGCGCTCCCTCGTCACCTGCCGGCTAACCGGCCTAGACATCACCCTCAGCTGGATATCCCGGCCGATGATGTTGTTGCAGCAGCGAGCGCACAAGATGTGCTTCTACTCCGGCCGGCTGGACCCGACCCGGCTGACGCGCCACGATCCCCGCTACCACAACCTGAAGGAGTGGGTGTGGACGATCACCAAAGAGCGGCTTCCGGAGAGCTGGACCTTTAGCCTAGCGCCCTACAACCAGGACAACCGCGCGCCCCGGGTAGGTCCTTTTAGCCGGAGTTTTCTTTCGTATTTCTTGCCCTTCTTTCTTGTTTTATCCAACTAATCTCTTGTATTCGGCAGATCTTCCCTCGAGACGTTTACGCCTGACTTGCTCGAGCCGCGTTCTCGGCGGTCTGGCGAGGAGTCTGATGGGGACGGGGATGCCTTCCCCAATCGAAACAACGAACCGGCCGCTGACCCCTACTCGGAGGTTGACGAGGAGGAGGAGGCCGCGCCGGCCTCCGATCAGGCATAGTGCCCTGCGACGGACGGCGACGCTGGCGGGAGCGGCTCCAGCCGTTCTAGCTCCAGCCGGCCTGCCGTGGAGGAGCCGGACCAGCGCCCTTCCGCCGAGTCGCCTTGGCCGGAAGAAGGGGCCGCCTCCGGTTGTCCAGGGGTACGTCCTTCTTCCGTTTTCTTTCACTACCTTCTGTTTGTTTGTTTCTCTCCCTTTCTGCCTTTGGCTTATTTGCTTTTCTTTCCTTCTTCTCCTCTTCTGTCTTCTTAGTACGCTGATCTCCTTTGGTGCCGCGAGCCTGGCGCGAGCGCCGACCGGGTCGCCACCCCGCGCTCCGACCACATCTGCCAGTGCCCCTTCTTCTTCCGAGGCACCGCCCCCGCCGCCGCCTCGAGCTGAACCGGCTGCCTCAGCCGGAGCGGAGTGTCCTCAGCCGGACGTGGTGGTCTAGCCGGAAGCGAAGGGTCCTCAGTCGGGTGGCTCTTCTGCGGGGGGAAGCGACTGGCAACGAGCTTGTGGTTGTCGGTGACGACAACTCCGAAGACGAGCCGGGAGAGGAGTGGAGGACAACGGTGGTTGCCGCGAAGGAGTCCCGGGCCGCCAACACCGTGGATGATGACGCCTCCTCCGCCGCCTCGCTGACGGATCTCGCCGCCACCCTCGAACTGGCGGTAAAGGAGATCCGGCTGCTGGAGGCCGCAGCCGGCAGGAACCAGTCCTTGGAGCAGAAGCTTGCTGCCGCCAACGGAACTTCCCAGAGTAAGTTTGCTTCATCCATCTTGCCTTTTTTTTGCTGATAGCCGGTTTTGTCGCAGCTATCCTCGTGTGTGCTCAGCGTGAGATCGATCGCTTGAAGAAAGCGAACGACCGGCTGAGCAAGTCCAACTCCACTATGCGGCTGCAGAACAAGGATTGGCACGCGAAGGTAGATGGTATGGAGGCCACCGTCAAGGAGCGCGACGCCTCGCTCGCTAGCCGGATCAAAGCCTTCAACCTTCTCGAGGCCTAGAACAAGGACCAAGAGAAGGAGATCAAGCGGCTGGCGACGAAGGAGAAGGCTTTGGTGGAGGAGCTGATGCAAGTTGGCCACACAGCTAAGGGTACTTTCCCCTTTTCTGTCTCCCTTTCTTTCTGGATCCGGTAGTCAGATCTGACTCTCTTTCTCTGACAGCGTTTTATCCCGGCATAGACCTACTGGCGTACAACCGGCTGCAGGAGAACTAGCCGGGAGCGCAGCCGACCGCCTAGGAGCTCGTCGTCCTTCTTGGCGAGGAAGCTGCCAAGCTTCGTCGGGCGGCGCGGGACATCTTCTCGTTCCTGTGGCCGGATGCTCCGGTTCCGGAGACGATGGCGCAGATGGCTGCAAAGGTGGGAGAGGTGCCGGCTGCGGTGGACCGGCTACGGGACTTGGCAGCGCGAGCCGGAGCGGAGATGGCTCTGGCCCTCATGCTCTCCTGGTACAAGGACGCCCGTGTCGAGAAGATCGATGGAGGCTTCCACGCCAGCGCCAACCTTGCCGCCATCCGCCAGGCTCATCCGGAGCTCCGGGACTCCGCCATCAAGATCACCGACTATGTGGACCCCGATGAGGTGCTCACCAACTCGGAGTCCGTCGGTACTCCTGATGCAGAGACTTCAACGCAGCCAGCTGTGGGCGCAAGAACTGGATCGAGCGTCGCGCCGCCTCCTCCGCCTGAAGCTACCACCAGGCAAGATGCTCCTCACGGCAAGGGTCCTGCCGCTTAGCTACTGCCCCGGGATGCCCGGTGTATTTGTCTTGTTTAATCCTGTTTGAACCTTGCCTGTCTGTACCGGCCGCCTCTAGTGCCGGGTAAACTTATGGGAGCTTCGCCTCCTCTTTTTCTTTCCGTGTTAATTTTGAATTGTCTTGGTTTCCCTTCAACTTGTGCACTTTGCATTTTCTTTCAATATTTCGCCGGTTGACTTTATCCGGCTGACTTCGCCCCGCTACACGCCTTTAGCTGGGGGAACTGCACCTCCAGTGGGGGCGCGCCAGCTCACCCACTGGGTGTAGCCCCCGAGATTCGGAGTAGCTGGCGTAGCCAGGTGCTTCGAATCTTCCTTCTTTTCCCAAATCTTCTAACTATATCCGACTAGACCCGTCCTAGTCGGTTGCCTTCGCTGGTTGAACACCTTCAGCCGGGGGAACTAACATTACAGTGGGGGCGCGCGAGCGCACCCACTGGGTGTAGCCCCCGAGATTCGGAGTAGCTGGCGTAGCCAGGTGCTTCAAATCTTCTTTGTCTTCTCTTGCTCCTGCCCTTGCCCTCACCTAGGCTCCGAACGGCTGGCTAAATGCCTTTAACCGGGCGGGAACTACAAGATTCCACTGGGGGCGCACGAGCGCACCCAGTGGGTGTAGCCCCCGAGATTCGGAGCGCTTGATGGAGGCAAGGACTTCCAATCTTCTCCTCTTTTCTTCCTGAATTCCGACTCAAGGTAGTCATACAAGAATATACATGCACATACATTCTCACATGTTAATAGGTTAGTCTGCCAAACTGTAGCCGGAAGGCGGGTTTGTTTTTTGAAAACTAGCTTGCGCCTTTCTGGACACTTGGTCGTTTTCCCGTGTGCTCTGCTGTTTTCGCTGCGTCCTTGTCGGCAGTCGGGTTGCGGTCTGCAGCCGGAGTCGAAGGGAGCCAACAGTACATCACACACGGTACTGACGGCTTAGTAACCGGATTGCCTTAAGCTAGTTGCGGGGCCGGGACACCCGATCTGTCGTGTCTCCTCCCTGTTTTTCGTGTGGGATGCCTCGGGCTTTTGCTCTTGCTAGCCGAACAGCCGGGTTGCGGTCTGTAGCTGAGACGAAGAGTGGGCCTCTGACATCGTCGCACACTACTCAGTCGGTTTGTTAACTTAGCAGGTCGGGCCAGCCGGCAAGCCCCCGGGTAGGGGTTGCCGGAGCCGGAAAATCGGAACCAGAAAATAGATGCAAAACACATTTCTAGCAAGGAGCCCCCGAGCATCTCGTAGGGGTCCGCATTTTCATTCATAGGGTTTGCAGGATACATACACTGCCTGGCGACTAGGTGTAAAATAGGCGCAGCAAGGCCGCGTTCCAGGGACGCTCGGTCTCCTCGTCTAATTTGTCCATCTTGTTCTTGCACGGCTGTTGCGCGTCAATGAGGTAGTAGGAGTCATTGGGCAGCGCCCAGCTGATGATGAAGGGGCCCTCCCAAGGTGGCGATAGCTTGTGCATGCCCTTCGTATCTTGCACCAGCCGGATGACCAGGTCGCCCTCGCGGAACGCGACTGGGCGGATCCGGCCTGAATGGTAGCGGCATAGTCGTTGCTGGTACAGGGCCGACCTGGACAATGCCAGCTCGCGGGCCTCCTCTAGGAGGTCCACACCGTCCTCCCGCGCCTCCTGGTTGGCCTTTTCGTCGTAGAGGAGCTTGCGTGGGGAGTCGAACTCGATGTCTGCAGAGAGGAAGGCTTCCGATCCGTAGACCAGGAAGAACAGGGTGTAGCCGGTTGATCTATTCGGCGTGGTGCGGAGGCTCCATAGCACAGCCAGAAGCTCCTCGATCCAGCATCCGGGTGACCGCTCCAACGGCTCGATGAGGCGTGGCTTGATGCTGGCTAGCACCAAGCCGTTTGCCCTTTCGACCTGCCCATTGGACTGCGGGTGCGCGACGGAAGCCAGGTCCAGTCGGATGCCCTTGTTGCTGCAGAATCGGGCGAAGGCCCCCTTGGCGAAGTTCGTGCCATTGTCGGTGATGATGCTGTTGGGGTAGCCGAACCGATTGATGATGTCGGTGAAAAAGGTGACGACTGTCGCCCCGTCCAGCTTTCGGATGGGCTTGGCCTCGATCCACTTTGTGAATTTGTCCACCGCCAGCAGCAGATGGGTCATGCCCGTGCGTGCTCGCTTGAAGGGACCGACCATGTCGAGGCCCCAAACCGCGAAGGGCGAGGTAATCAGTATGGTCTTGAGTACCGAAGTCGGCATGTGCCTGAGCTACCCGAAGCGCTGGCACCCATTGCATGCGCGGACTAGCTGCTCAGTGTCCTCGAGGGCGGTGGGCCAATAGAAGCCATGGCGAAATGCCTTGGCGACTATCGCCCTTGATGAAGTGTGGTGCCCGCACAAGCCCTGGTGGATGTCCTTGAGAAGCCGGTAGCCCGTGTCCACATCGACACACCTTTGGAAGATGTCGGATATGATGCGCTTGTACAGTTCATTGTTGATGATGGTGTACGTGTGCGCGCGGCGCCGGATTTGCCTGGCTTCCACCTCGTCATCCGGAAGTTCCCCGTTGGCGATGTAGTTCATGAAGGGCTGCGCCCAGGATGGCACTTCCCAAATGACGAGGATGCTCCCGCTCTCCGGTTGATGGTCGTCGGGGGATTGTCCGGGTGATGTGCCCGGGACGGCAGCCCCCGAGCCGCTTGACGAGCCGGTAGCCCCCGAGTCTTGCGAACCAGAGGGTACTGCCTTGCTGGAGTTGGTGCGGGTCTTCTTCTTTGGAGGTTCTGCTGGCTCCGCTTCTGCCGCTCCGTCAGCCGGAGCGCTCCCTGCCCATATTATGGAGTCTAACTCAGGTGACGGGTTGATGGAGGGCTTGCGCAGGTGCTCCAAGGAGACCCCAGGTGGGATCGCCTGCCTGGTGGATCTGATTCGGGCGAGCGAATCAGCTGCCTCGTTGTTGGCGCGGGGGACATGATGGAATTCGCATCCGTCGAAGGAGGCGTTGAGCTTCTGGATATGGAACCGGTAGAGGGCCATGTTTGCATCCCTGGCATCCCATTCTCCGGATACTTGCTGCACCACCAGATCCGAATCGCCGAAGCAAAGGATCTGGTTGACACCAATCTCCCTGGCTAGCCGGAGTCCGTGCGCCAGTGCCTCATATTCGGCTATGTTGTTGGAGGCCTTGAAGTGGATCTGCAGTACATACTCCAGCCGGTCTCCCTTGGGCGAGGTGATCATGATGCCGGCTTCCAAGCCCCCGAGCATCTTCAACCCGTCGAAGTGCATCTTCTAGTGGTCCAAATCCGGAACCGGTGGGAGATACTGGGTCTCGGCCCAGTCGACGAGGAAGTCCGCCAATGCCTATGACTTGATCGTGAGTCGTGGCTCGTACTGAATGGAGTAGGCGGCGAGCTCGATGGCCCACTTGGCGACTCGGCCGGTGGCGTCTTTGTTGCCGATGATTTCCGAAAAGGGTGCGGTGCACACGACCTTAATCGGATGTTCCTGGAAGTAGTGCTTGAGCTTCTTGCATGCCAGGTACATGTCGTAGCACATTTTCTGGTAGTGGGGGTAGTTCTGCTTGGAGAGGGAGAGAACCTCGCTGAGGTAGTAGATGGGCCTCTTAACCGGCTGAGCCTTCCCTTCCTCGGGGCGCTCCACCACCAGGACGACGCTGACGACCCGGCTGATGGCTGCTATATAGAGCAAATTCGGCTCCTTGCTAGCCGGCGTGGCTAGAACCGGCGATGTGGATAGCATGCACTTGAGGTCATGAAATGCGGTGTCGGCTTGCGAAGTCCAGGAGAACTTGTCCGTCTTCTTCATCAGTTGGTACAACGGGAGTGCCTTCTCTCCCAGCCGGCTGACGAAACGACTGAGGAAGGCCAGGCATCTAGTGAACTTTTGGACTCCAAGCAGACTCTTGGGCGGCTGCATTCTCTCGATGGCCGCGATCTTCTCCGGATTTGCCTCGATACCTCGTTGTGATACGAGGAAACCGAGTAGCTGACCGGATGGCGCTCTGAAGACGCACTTCTCCGGGTTCAGCTTCATCTGGTACTAGAGGAGGTTGCCAAATGTTTCTCCTAGATCTTCGAGGAGGGTGTGCTTCTCCTTGGTCTTGATGACCACGTCATCCATGTAGGCATGTACGTTTTGGCCTATCTGCGAGTGCAAGCACTTCTGCATGCAGCGCTGATAGGTAGCCCCTGCATTCTTTAGACCGAAAGGCATGGTTACGTAGCAGAAAGCCGGGGGGGTGATAAATGATGTCTTGATCTGATCAGCCGGGTTTAACCGGATCTGATTCTAACCGGAATAGCAATCTAGAAAAGATAACAAATCACAGCCGGCCGTGGAATCGATGACTTGATCGATACGGGGCAATGCGAAGGGGTCTTTCAGGCACGCCTTGTTCAGGCTGGTGTAGTCGATACACATGCGCCAGGTCTTGTTCTTCTTCAGCACCAGGACTGGGTTCGCCAACCAGTCCGGGTGGTATACTTCCATGATGAACCCGGCTGCAAGGAGCCGGGTGATCTCGTCACCGATTATCTTCCTCTTCTCCTCTACGAACCGACGCAGAGGTTGCTTGACCGGCTTGGCACATGAAGTGAGTGCTCGGCTGTCAACACCCGGATTTTTAATCCCAGATGCCCGTTATGCCATACCTCGCAATCCCAGGATTACCATTTTTGCGAGACATAACGGATTGGATATCATAGTACATCATCCATTACAACCCATACATAAGGTTTTACACAAATAAGGATCTCATGATCCAAGTCTTAATACAACAAGCAGCGGAAATAAAAGATAGCATAGCAGTGGGGTCCATCTTCAGGGGCACAGGCAATGCTAACGAAGGCAGATAGTCCTAGTTATCATAGCCGTCCTACTGACCATCATCTTGATAATCTCCTTCATAGTCTGGCCATGATAATAGCCAGGGACAAAATCCATGAGTACTCTTTAAGTACTCGCAAACTACTACTAACAAGTAGTAACATCCTAAATTAAAATACTGAATCTAAATTAACTATCAAGTTAAGTTTGAAGCCTAAGCTAAGTTCAGAAGCGAAGAAAGATAAAATAAAATCTAGAATCACTTAAGTTGGGAAGCTATTTTCATTAACACAACCCTGTTGTGGTTAAGTCAAGGTTAATCATTCATTTCAAGTTATTTAGAAAACATCTAACAACGAAACCGTATGGCCATCCCAACTGTCCATAACCGCGGACGCGGCTATTCAAATAGTTTGACACTCTGCAGAGGTGGTACACTTTCACCACAAGATTCGATACATCTGTCAGGGATAAACCTGAATCATCATACTTGGTATGGAGATAATCAAACATAACCTTTCCTTTACACACCCTAGTACAAGCACCTCTCCTATGAGCATGGCCTCCCAACCATGACCATCAGTCATCTTGGGCACTACATAGGTGGACAACATTGAGAGGTAGCCTTAGCTCAAACCTCTCCCGTGAGGGAACTAATACTAATGCATATAAATCAGCTAAGCCTTACCCAATTCAGGTAATGTGGTTGTACGGTAAAATTTGGAATGGTATCGCATCCGAATCCAACCATCAGTTTTATAAAAGGGGTTAAGGCTCATGCCTTATCATTTTCCACATCATAAACCAGTTGTGTTTCGTAACACATGTCAAAACATCTCAATAGAATGACTCATCATTCCAAGGTTTTCATAACTCATTTTCACCAAGTATTCCCATCTAATGTGACTCAAGTTTTTGATCTACTCTAAACTACTAAGTTAAGAGTGTTCACTAAGGTGGAAAGATGGGATCAATCTCATGCCATAGAATGATATCTAAAGGTTTCTAAGTAGGTCAAGTTTTATACTTTTTATGCTACCTTCAATTTTTAGTAGAGAACTTTGTATAATCTAAGGTGGGGTAAAAATTGTCCATGAGACTTGGGGCATTAATAGTGAAAAGGGGTGTGATTAAAGCATGCTTAAGGCATCTTTGCTAAACCATCTAGTTTATTCTAGCTTGCTAACCATAGCTTGCTAAGGTAAGTTTGCAAGGTTTAGCTCGCCCTGCTAATAGTGGCTTGCCTTGGTTGGTGCAGTGGTGGAAGTTGTCTTCTTCTTCTTCTTCCTGGTAGAACTCCTCCTCCTCGAGAGTTTGGTCGGTGCTATCGTCTAGAAACACATAGGGAGTGCACAATCACCAAACAATACTTAACTAGGCTAAGTAGCATTCTAAAGCACACAATTTATGATCTATTATCACCACAAACATTACAAGTTTTAATTCAATAGTTTTAATCCTTTTATTTTAGAAAAGTAATTTTACTCATTGAAATGTTAACTAAAATTTTAATATTCACCACCAAAATATGAGATCATGTGGACACATGTCCTCACCACATATTCCACAGGTGGGAATGAGATTTAAAGGTTGGATCAATATTACTTTAGTTTAAGTTTATTATTTAATGATTGAAAGTGACTAGAAATGCCTATATAGCATTATTTTGGTACTAGTCCAAAGTCACTGCATGTAAACCTTAATATTATTACATTTTTGGATATATTTGATGAAATGTGATTTTTGAGAGTTGGAATCAACTCAAAATCTGACTTGGTTGATTTTATAAAACTGTTTCAAGTTGCAAAAGCTTCTGTCTTCTTATTTCTATTAGGAGAAATCCATAACTCTAAATGAATTAAATCCAACGGGCTTGGATAGAGCATTTCAATACCTTTCAGACAAAATTGGTTTCATGCAATTTGGATTTGTCAAACTCACAGAATTGAATTTTGAAACACTAGACAGAAACTATATTCTAACTAAAAAGAAAAATCCTAATTTGAACCTACGGGCTTGCGCGGGAAAGGAAATGGGCCGGCCCAGTGGCGCTGTGCGGCACGGGGCTCAGCTGACAGGGGGGTCCCACTGGTCAGCGGCACTTAAAACGCGAAACGGTACGCGCGCTGTGGGCCGTGCGATTAGAGGGCAGATCTACGGCTAAGGGTCGTCGTCGACGACGGACGGGTCGCCATCGAGCTCGAACCCTAGCGGCTTGGTGGGGGTCTACTGGGGGCGTACCTGGGCTCCAGTGCGGTCAGCGATGCGGGCGAACGAAGTGGAAGACGACGGCGAGGCGAGGCGTGGTCGCGGCGGAGCTTGGGGTGGCCGGAATCAACGTTACCCTTCTTCTCCAGAGGCGGCGGCTTCGGCTCCAATTTCGGCGAGCTGCTGCTCTACTTGCTCCGGCGAGAGGTGGGTGAGGTTCAGAGAGGTGAGGGGAGTGGAATGGTGTGAGTCTTTGGTGCTGGGGAGGGCTCCTTTTATAGGCTCGACGGTGAGACCGAGCGGGATGGGCGGTCGACGGTGGCGACATGGCTACAGCGAGCTTGCGTCATGGCTGGGGATGGCGATCAATGGGCGGTCCCCTGGCGGTGCTCTAGCGCTTCAATGTGGCCGTAGGGGCGGTGGTATGCGGTCGGGGTGAGGTGGCGCTCTGAGAGGCAGAGGCGGCGGTGTCCACGGCGAGCGGTGGCTGTGGGGCTTTGGGCGGCGAACGGGGGTGTATGGGGTGTTCTCTAGGTCGAGGCGGAGCGGTGGGCACGGGCTGGTGTCGAGTGATGGCTTGTGCACGCGGGGACAGGGCGCGCTCTGCGGGCGGCGTCGGCATGGTCTGGTGGCACTGGGCGCGGCTTCTCGTCGGTGGTCCACGGCTGCTCTTGGCTCGGGCAAGGGACAGAGAGGGGCGGTGCGGCGTTGGCTACCTCCTAGACATGGCGAGGGAAGGGGGAGTGGTCTGCTGCGACGGTTGCAAGGTTGGCCGGCCAGGGTGGTGCTTGGCATGGGTGTGCAGTGCGGCTAGGGGGTAGAGAAGAGGCTGGTTTGGTCTGGTCTGGCTTGAGGGGGACAAGATGATCAAAGCACTACAGAATTGCTAGACAAAATCAGCCCAAAACAGTAATAGTTAGGCCTTAATGATCTTGCTAACAAGGTGTTTGACAAAATGGCCGCAAGAGAAAAAGTTTTGAATTTTGAGTTCAAAAATTTTGGGTGATCTCCACTAGTGCTAGGTAGTCTCTGGTTGCAAGGGTTTTGAAAATGGAGCTCAAATACATGGTTTTTGAAATAGGGGTGATCTATGCATATGCATTAGATTCAATTTTGAACTGTCATTTAAAATAGTTTCCAGAATGTTTTTAGAAGATAAAAAGGTGGGCCTTGGTACCTCATTATGTGTACTAGCAAGGGGTGTAAAGATCCAAAATTGTTTCTGTTAAGAATTGAGTACTAGGAATAGCCAAAGTAGACATGGGAGTTAATTTTGGCAAAATGACCATTTCTCCATTTTAGATCTTTTTGATTTGATTTTCTTTAGAAAAAGTTTAGGAATGATGTAGATGATGTTTAAATCACCTAAGAAACATTTTACAAGCATGGGATCACTTAATCATGGCAATTCAAAACAACTCCTATTTTAAAGGCACACAATATGAATGCTTTCATTTTAAAAATGGAAAAGTTTTTGTTAACCCTATTTTTGGATGATTGGATCTTTGATAGACTTGGATTAAAGTTTTGGGATGTTACAAACCTTCCCCCCTTAAACAAAATCTCGTCCCGAGATTTACAAAGAAAACTAGGAACTAAAGAGATCTGGGAACTTTGTCCTAATGTAATCTTCGCTCTCCCAAGTAGCTTCCTCCTCGGTATGGTTGCTCCACTGAATCTTGAGAAACTTGATACTCCTGGTCCTGGTGGTTCTGTAGGCTTCTTCTAAGATACGAATGGGCACTTCCCGATAGGTCAGGTCATTGTTGATTTCCACAGCTCTGTGATCGATGTTCTTGAAAACTTCAGTTTTCTCCGGCACTTCTAGGCATTTGTGGAGTAACGAGATATGGAACACATTGTGGATGGATGACATCTCTTCAGGCAATTCCAGCTTATACGATACTTCTCCTCGATGGTTCAGAATCTTGAAAGGTCCGATATATCTGGGGGCTAACTTTCCCTTCAGACTAAAGCGTTGAGTTCCCTTCAAGGGTGAAACCTTGAGATATACGAAATCTCCGACATTGAAAGTCAGGTCTCTCCTTCTCTTGTCAGCATAGCTTTTCTATCTGGATTGGGCAGTCTTGAGGTGCTCACGGACTTTGTGAACTTTCTCTTCGGCTTCTCGGAGAATGTCGGGTCCAAAGATTTGACTCTCTCCTACTTGCGACCAATTTAAGGGGGTACGACATTTTCTTCCGTATAGGAATTCAAATGGTGCCATCTGCAAACTAGCCTGATGACTGTTGTTATATGAGAACTCTGCGAATGGTAGGCAGTCTTCCCATTTTGATCCGTATTCCAACACACAAGCTCTAAGAATATCCTCCAAGATTTGGTTGACTCTCTCAGTTTGTCCATCTGTTTGCGGGTGATAAGCGGTGCTGAAGTTCAACCTGGTTCCTAAACCTTCATGTACTTTCTGCCAAAATCTTGAAGTAAACTGGGTTCCTCGATCTGATACGATGGTCTTGGGGGTTCCATGCAGACTAACAATTCTAGCAATATACAGTTCTGCTAGCTTTGTACTCTGGTAGGTTGTCTTGACTGGTATGAAGTGGGCTACCTTGGATAGTCTATCAACTATGACCCAGATTGAGTCATTTCCCCTACTAGAAGTAGGTAAACCGGTGATAAAGTCCATTCCGACGGAATCCCATTTCCATTCTGGAATCTGCAATGGTTGCAATAGTCCTGCAGGTCTCTGATGCTCTGCTTTGACTCTTTGACAAATGTCACACTTGGCGATGTAGCTTCCGATCTCTCGCTTCATCTTGTGCCACCAAAATTGCTCCTTCAAATCTTGATACATCTTTGTTCCTCCGGGGTGGATAGAATAAAGGGTATCATGAGCTTCCTTCATGATAACTCCTTTCAGTTCTGAATCTGCTGGAACACAGATACGTCCTTTGTACCACAGTACTCCTTCTTCGTCTTTGGTGAATCCAGGTACTTTGCCTGTACCAATACGACGTTTGATCCCGTTGATACTCTCATTTCCCTTCTGGTCTTCCTTGATCTGGCTAAACAAAGTGGGTTGAAGTTCAATGCTAGCTAGGAATCCTTTGCTAACTACTTCAGTCCTGAACTGCTCCAACTCCTCATACAAACTTGGTTGCTTCTCTTTGATCATGGTGTTAAGCCTACACGGCAATCTGCTAAGAGCATTCGCTACCACATTGGCTTTGCCGGGGTGATAGTGAATGTCAAGGTCATAATCCTTGATTAACTATATCCATCTTCTTTGCCTCATATTTAGCTCCTTCTGGGTGAAGATATACTTCAAGCTTTTATGATCTGAGTAAATCTCAGAGCGATTACCCATCAAATAGTGACGCCATGTCTTCAACGCCAGAACCACGGCTGCTAGCTCAAGATCATGGGTTGGATAGTTCTGCTCATGCTGCTTCAGTTGTCGAGACAGATACGCGATGACTTTGCCTTCTTGCATCAATACACATCATAGACCAATCTTGGATGCATCACAATATACATCAAATGGCTTCTTAATGTCTGGCATGATCAAAATTGGGGCTGATATCAATCTCTTCTTCAGCTCCCGGAAACTGGCTTCACACTTGTCCGTCCATTCAAACTTCTTGTCCTTCTTCAACAATTGGGTCATTGGTCGGGCTATGCTCGAGAATCCTTCTACAAACTTGCGATAATATCCCGCTAATCCAAGGAATGAACGAACTTGGGTTTGATTGGTTGGGGCTTCCCATTCTTCTACATCTTTGATCTTGGTAGGATCAACAGAGACTCCTCCGGCAGACACAATATGTCCTAGGAATCCTACTTCTTTCAGCCAAAACTCACACTTGCTGAACTTGGCATATAACTGATGCTCTCTCAGGGTTCCTAGGATGATTCTCAGATGTTGCTCATGCTCTTCTTCGGACTTGGAGTAGATAAGGATGTCGTCGATAAACACAACTACAAACTTATCTAGGAAATTCATAAAGATCTTATTCATGAGATTCATGAAATAAGCAGGGGCATTGGTTAATCCAAAAGACATAACCGTATACTTGTATAAACCATAGCGAGTAGTAAAGGCGGTCTTCAGAATATCCGTTGCACGAACCTTAAGTTGGTGATAACCAGTCCTAAGATCAATCTTTGAGAATACCTGAGCTCCAGTCAACTGATCAAATAGATCCTCTATCTTTGGCAAGGGGTACTTGTTCTTGATGGTGACATCATTCAATTTTCGGTAATCTATGCACAGACGGTTGCCTCCATATTTCTTATCGACGAATAACACTGGTGATCTCCAAGGCGATGCGCTTAGCTGAATCAAGCTTGTTGCTAACATGGCATCCAACTGCTTCTTCAGTTCCACTAACTCTGAGGGGTTCATGGTATAAGGTCTCTAGGCTATAGGTCCGGTTCCGGGGATTAGTTCGATAATGAACTCAATATCCCTATCCGGGGGCATACCTGGCAATTCATCTGGGAATACTCGGGGTATTCACAGACTACTCTGACTTGGTCAATGGTAGGCAGGGCTACACTCTTGTTGCACTTGAATTGACGGGGTAAGGTTTCGGAGATATGCTCTACTGTTAATCCAGAACTACTGGTCATGGTGATGGCTTTCTTAGCACAGTCTATCAGCCCTTTATGCCTTGACATCCAGTCCATACCTAGTACTACTTACAAACCTTTGGTTCCGAGTACAATTAGGTTGGCATAAAAATCTATCCCATGTATTCTGATAGGTACAGCTTTGCAAATTTTTCTAGCTTTTGTTGTTGAACCGGGGATTTGAACTATCATGACATGCTTCAGGTTGGTTGGGCGAATCTTACTAGTGCATACAAATTCTTCGGTGACAAAGGAATGCGATGCTCCAGAATCAAACAATACTCTTGCTAAAACTGAGTTGACAGAAAACATACCCAGCACTACATCTGGCGCTTCTTGGGCTTCTTCTGCGTTCATGTGGAAGAGACGACCGTTGCGGTTGTGCGGGTTCCCTAGGGCAAACCTCCTTCCTGGCTGAACACGACGCTGCTGCTGAGCTGGGGCATTCACATTGGCATTGGCGGCAGCCTTCTTGGGACACTCATTGGAGTAGTGACCTTTCACTCCACACTCGAAACAGGTGATCTGGGACTTGTCTTTGGTTGCGACCGGTATAGCATTGCTGCCAGTTCTGGGTGCAGTGTTGTTGTTGCTGTTGTTGTTGCTCTTGGGAGGGGCACGGTTGAAATGATTAGCATTGTCGGAGTTGTGATTGTTTCCTCCGGACTTCACATTGCCTCCGCTACGGTTGGGGTAGCTTGGGCGAGAATTCGAGGGTCGGTTGTTCCTTGGTGCATATCCTGGTGAAGGGTTGGGACGGTACTTCTGGTGACTGTTGGATCCAGACTGCTGCATCATACGACGCTTGCGGTTGTCGCTTGCCTGGTTAATCTTCCCTTCCATCTGAATGGCAGACTCGACTAGCTCTTCGAGATCATCGAAACGGATGTTGACGAGAACAGTCTACATCTCATCATGCAGTCCGTTCAAGAATCTCTCCTTCTTCTTGGCCTCCGTGTTGATCTCATCGGGTGCATATCTGGCAAGTGACAGGAATTTGTCACGGTACTCTACCACCGTCATTCTTCCTTGCTTCAACTCATGGAATTCATCTCTCATCCTGTTGACAAGACCTTGCGGTACGTGGGTGCGGCTGAACTTGACCTTGAATGCTTCCCAGGTCATCACTTGACCTTGGTTCATAGTGCGGATGCTATTCCACCAAGCTCTTGCATCTCCTGCCAGATAGTGGGTGGCGAATAGAACTTTCTCATTTGCATCCACTCTTGCAACCTCTAAGTTGTTTTCTATGGTCTGCAACCAGTCATCAGCATCTAGTGGGTTCTCATATTGGTTGAAGATTGGGGGATTTGTGTTCTGAAAGTTTTTGAGTTTGGATCCTTGGTGATCCTGATTTCCATGCCCTTGGTTGTTGAGAGCCATCTGGGCGATCTGCTGCAGTGTTGCTAAGTTGGCTTGATGTTCGGCCCTGCTTGCTTCACGATCCGCTATGAGATTCTGCAAGATCTGCAGCATTGGGTCCTGCGACGAGCTGCTTCCTCCTTGGTTTCCACGAGGCATCTGGAGATTTAGATAGATATAGGGGTAAGAGGGAAATTCTAAGGTTCATGGTTTTGAGGTTTTCAAAGCTAAAACTTTGAGTTAGACTCAGGTTTCTCAACTAACTGCTTTTTCATTCATGCAAACAAGCACACGATACAACACACACCACAGCAATAAAAGGGAAAAAAGATGGTTTGAAGAACCATTCTGCAAGCTACGATACAATGAGATGATACATCTCATGCTACGACAGTGCTCTAGTGCATCTACTCATCGTCGATGAAGTCGGAGTCTTCATCTTCAGTGTAGAATTCCACGGCATCCTCCTCCAGAAAGTCATCATCGTTGCTGAGGTAAGAATCCATATCTCCTTGGATGTCTTCACCCTCATCTTCTTCTTCTTTTGCTACAAGCTGAGCTTCTTGCAACTTGACGGTCTTCTCGAGGTCTGCCACCTTCTTGCGAAGACGGGCGATGGTGCGATCCTTCTTGGCACGCTGGCGACGAAGAGACTGGCGGTCTTGGACAAGTAGTGCGAAAGTCTAGGCCTTCTGGTCAGCAATGGCACGGTTCTGGTTGGCTAACTCTCGGGCATTGTCCAGTTCCTGTTGTCGGTCATGAAGCAAGAAGTCAAGGTTCTCCACTTGACGCCTCAACTCGGGGTGACCTGGCATCTCCATCGGCATTCCCATGAAGTCATGTCTTGCATAGTGGGCAAAACGGGTTCCTTGACTCTTGTTGACGCTGAGGGCACATAGACGTGCGAGAGCTTCATGCATTGCCCTGGCCAATCCATCTAGCCAGTTGTTCTCTCTCACGGAGAACTGAATTCTCCCGGAAGTTGGTGCTTCAATGCTTCCTCGAAGATCTGCGGTGACTAGCCATTGTAGGTCTCCTCCTGGGGGTCCTGGAAGTTGAGCTCCAAGAAACTCCGGGTGCGGGCGTCCCAGAAATTCTGACAGTGAATCCAGATCCCTCTCGAAGATTAGCTGACCTCCGTTTCCCAACTGGTAAAACTTGCTAAACTGAGTCTCCATCTACAAGAATTTAGGATGAGGAAGTTAGTGAAGTGATCAAGTGTGTCAAAATTTTAAGTAGTAGTGTAAGAATTTTGAGTAACATGAATTTTTTTTAGAGGAAGAAAATTCCAAAGGTAAGAGAGGAGATAGTTTTTCATAAATACTCACTTTGGTTTTGAAGCTAAGTTTTTGGGTTTGACGTCCATTCTAACTAGGGTCTCCTATGGTCAGGATGGCTCTGATACCAACTTGTCAACACCCGGATTTTTAATCCCAGATGCCCGTTATGCCATACCTCGCAATCCCAGGATTACCATTTTTGCGAGACATAACGGATTGGATATCATAGTACATCATCCATTACAACCCATACATAAGGTTTTACACAAATAAGGATCTCATGATCCAAGTCTTAATACAACAAGCAGCGGAAATAAAAGATAGCGTAGCAGTGGGGTCCATCTTCAGGGGCACAGGCAATGCTGACGAAGGCAGATAGTCCTAGTTATCATAGCCGTCCTGCTGACCATCATCTTGATAATCCCCTTCATAGTCTGGCCATGATAATAGCCAGGGACAAAAGCCATGAGTACTCTTTAAGTACTCGCAAACTACTACTAACAAGTAGTAACATCCTAAATTAAAATACTGAATCTAAATTAACTATCAAGTTAAGTTTTAAGCCTAAGATAAGTTCAGAAGCGAAGAAAGATAAAATAAAATCTAGAATCACTTAAGTTGGGAAGCTATTTTCATTAACACAACCCTGTTGTGGTCAAGTCAAGGTTAATCATTCATTTCAAGTTATTTAGAAAACATCTGACAACGAAACCGTATGGCCATCCCAACTGTCCATAACCGCGGACGTGGCTATTCGAATAGTTTGACACTCTGCAGAGGTGGTACACTTTCACCACAAGATTCGATACATCTGTCAGGGATAACCCTGAATCATCATACTTGGTATGCAGATAATCAAACATAACCTTTCCTTTACACACCCTAGTACAAGCACCTCTCCTATGAGCATGGCCTCCCAACCATGACCATCAGTCATCTTGGGCACTGCATAGGTGGACAACATTGAGAGGTAGCCTCAGCTCAAACCTCTCTCGTGAGGGAACTAATACTAATGCATATAAATTTCCAGCTAAGCCTTACCCAATTCAGGTAATGTGGTTGTACGGTAAAATTTGGAATGGTATCGCATCCGAATCCAACCATCAGTTTTATAAAAGGGGTTAAGGCTCATGCCTTATCATTTTCCACATCATAAACCCGTTGTGTTTCGTAACACATGTCAAAACATCTCAATAGAATGACTCATCATTCCAAGGTTTTCATAACTCATTTTCACCAAGTATTCCCATCTAAAGTGACTCAAGTTTTTGATCTACTCTAAACTACTAAGTTAAGAGTGTTCACTAAGGTGGAAAGATGGGATCAATCTCATGCCATAGAATGATATCTAAAGGTTTCTAAGTAGGTCAAGTTTTATACTTTTTATGCTACCTTCAATTTTAAGTAGAGAACTTTGTATAATCTAAGGTGGGGTAAAACTTGTCCATGAGACTTGGGGCATTAATAGTGAAAAGGGGTGTGATTAAAGCATGCTTAAGGCATCTTTGCTAAACCATCTAGTTTATTCTAGCTTGCTAACCATAGCTTGCTAAGGTAAGTTTGCAAGGGTTAGCTTGCCCTGCTAATAGTGGCTTGCCTTAGTTGGTGCAGTGGTGGAAGTTGTCTTCTTCTTCTTCCTGGTAGAACTCCTCCTCCTCGAGAGTTTAAGTTTATTATTTAATGATTTAAAGTGACTAGAAATGCCTATATAGCATTATTTTGGTACTAGTCCAAAGTCACTGCATGTAAACCTTAATATTATTACATTTTTGGATAGATATGATGAAATGTGATTTTTGAGAGTTGGAATCAGCTCAAAATCTGACTTGGTTGATTTTATAAAAATGTTTCAAGTTGCAAAAGCTTATGTCTTCTTATTTCTATTAGGAGAAATCCATAACTTTAAATGAATTAAATCCAACGGGCTTGGATAGAGCATTTCAATACCTTTCAGACAAAATTGGTTTCATGCAATTTGGATTTGTCAAACTCACAGAATTGAATTTTGAAACACTAGACAGAAACTATATTCTAACTAAAAAGAAAAATCCTAATTTGAACCTACGGGCTTGCGCGGGAAAGGAAATGGGCCGGCCCAGTGGCGATGTGCGGCACGGGGCTCAGCTGACAGGGGGGTCCCACTGGTCAGCGGCACTTAAAACGCGAAACGGTACGCGCGCTGTGGGCCGTGCGATTAGAGGGCAGATCTACGGCTGAGGGTCGTCGTCGACGACGGACGGGTCGCCGGCAAGCTCGAACCCTAGCGGCTCGGTGGGGGTCTACTGGGGGCGTACCAGGGCTCCAGCGGGGTCAGCGATGCGGGCGAACGAAGTGGAAGACGACAGCAAGGCGAGGCGTGGTCGCGGCGGAGCTTGGGGTGGCCGGAATCAACGGCACCCTTCTTCTCCAGAGGCGGCTCCGGCTCCAATTCCGGCGAGCTGCTGCTCTACTTGCTCCGACGAGAGGTGGGTGAGGTTCAGAGAGGTGAGGGGAGTGGAATGGTGTGAGTCTTTGGTGCTGGGGAGGGCTCCTTTTATAGGCTCGACGGTGAGACCGAGCGGGATGGGCGGTCGACGGTGGCGACATGGCTACGGCGAGCTAGCGTCATGGCTGGGGATGGCGATTGATGGGCCGTCCCCTGGCGGTGCTCTAGCGCTTCAATGCGGCCGTAGGGGCGGTGGTATGCGGTCGGGGTGAGGTGGCGCTCTGAGAGGCAGAGGCGGCGGTGTCCACGGCGAGCGGTGGCTGTGGGGCTTTGGGCGGCGAACGGGGGTGTCTGGGGTGTTCTCTAGGTCGAGGCGGAGCGGTGGGCGTGGGATGGTGTCGAGTGATGGCTTGTGCACGCGGGGACAGGGCGCGCTCTGCGGGCGGCGTCGGCATGGTCTGGTGGCACTAGGCGCGGCTTCTCGTCGGTGGTCCACGACTGCTCTTGGCTCGGGCAAGGGACAGAGAGGGGCGGTGCAGCGTTGGCTACCTCCTAGACATGGCGAGGGAAGGGGGAGTGGTCTGCTACGACGGTTGCAAGGTTGGCCGGCCAGGGTGGTGCTCGGCATGGGTGTGCAGTGCGGCTAGGGGGTAGAGAAGAGGCTGGTTTGGTCTGGTCTGGCTTGAGGGGGGACAAGATGATCAAAGCACTACAGAATTGCTAGACAAAATCAGCCCAAAACAGTAATAGTTAGGCCTTAATGATCTTGCTAACAAGGTGTTTTGGCAAAATGGCCGCAAGAGAAAAAGTTTTGAATTTTGAGTTCAAAAATTTTGGGTGATCTCCACTAGTGCTAGGTAGTCTCTGGATGCAAGGGTTTTGAAAATGGAGCTCAAATACATGGTTTTTGAAATAGGGGTGATCTATGCATATGCATTAGATTCAATTTTGAACTGTCATTTAAAATAGTTTCCAGAATGTTTTTAGAAGATAAAAAGGTGGGCCTTGGTACCTCATTATGTGTACTAGCAAGGGGTGTAAAGATCCAAAATTGTTTCTGTTAAGAATTGAGTACTAGGAATAGCCAAAGTAGACATGGGAGTTAATTTTGGCAAAATGACCATTTCTCCATTTTAAATCTTTTTGATTTGATTTTCTTTAGAAAAAGTTTAGGAATGATGTAGATGATGTTTAAATCACCTAAGAAACATTTTACAAGCATGGGACCACTTAATCATGGCAATTCAAAACAACTCCTATTTTAAAGGCACACAATATGAATGCTTTCATTTTAAAAATGGAAAAGTTTTTGTTAACCCTATTTTTGGATGATTGGATCTTTGATAGACTTGGATTAAAGTTTTCGGATGTTACATGGGCGAACTCCCTCAGTACACCTGGCATGTCCTTGGGGGACCATGCAAAGATGTCACGATTCTCACAGAGGAAGTCCACAAGCACGCCTTCCTATTTGCTGTCCAAGTTGGCACCGATGGTGACGAACTTGGTCGGGTCGGAGGGGTCGAGCAGGATCCTCTTTCTCTCCTTTGCCAGCTGGAAAGCTCCTTCTCCAGCTGGTTTGCTACTAGCCGGTATGTCCTGCTGTGCCATGGCCACATTGCGCATGATTATGCGCTTCTCCTCGGCTATGATGAGGGCCTCTGCCAGTTTGGAACCGGCTGAGGCGCACTCCATCGACCACCTGAAGCAGCTGGCGACAGTGATCACGCCGTTGGGTCCCGGCATCTTCGTCTTGAGGTATGTGTAGTAGGGGACGGCCATGAACTTGGCGAGGGCGGGGCGCCCAAGGAGTGCATGATAGGAGCTCGTCAGGTTTACCACCTCGAACCAGATCAGTTCGCAGCGGAAGTTCTCCTTGGTCCCGAAGATGACGTCCAGCTGGATTTTACCCAGGGAGGCGCAAGCTGGCCCCGGCAGTATGCCGTGGAACGTTGTGGTAGTCAGGTGCAGGTCGCATTCGCGAATTCCCAGCTTCTCCAGCGAGGACTGGTAAAGGAGGTTGAGGTTGCTGCCTCCGTCGATGAGGACACGCGAGAAACGGCAGGTACGCGCGTTGGAGACGATGAGGGGGTCGAGCACCATGGCGTAGCCCCCGGGAGTCGGCAGCTGCTCCGGCTGGTCTTCACGGCTCCATGTGATGGGGGTTTCCGACCAGTTCAGGTACTGGGGGACCGGAGAGACGATGGAATTGACCTCCTTGGAGCGTCGCCTGCGGCTGTGCTTGTCGTCCAGCTCCGTCTCGAAGATGTGGTAGGCCGCGTGCGGCTGGGGGTAGCCGTTGTTGTTGTTGCCACTGTTACCATCATTGCCGTCTCCCCTAGCCGGTGGTGGTGGTCCACTAGGAGGGGGCAAGGGGAGACGAGGCTGGTTACCTTGGTCTTTTAGCTGGCGGGTCCAGCTGCAATTCTGGGTGGTATGCGTAGCCGGTTTGAAGGGACCGCTATGCCACTTGCACGGGCCATTAAACATTTGGTCGAAGGTGAGCCATGGCTTCTGCCTCCTTGCATCATTAGCCGGTGCATCGGGCGCACCCTCCACAGCATTGACCTGCCGCGCGTGGTAGCGGGGCTTCTGTTGTCCGGCTTGGCGGTCCCCATGGAACCGGTTGTCGTTGTCGTGGCGTCTAGAGGATCCGGCTTCCCCAGCCGAATTGCTCGGACGGTCGCGAGCCGGCTTCGTAGGAGTCGGACGCCCGTCCGCATTTACTCGGAGGGATTCTTCATGGCGGCATCCGCCATGGCGTACTGGTCCGCAACCGTCGTGAGCTCCACCGTGGTTTTCGGCTCGTCACACAGTAGCCGGTGGCGAAGCATGGTGCCTTCTCGGCAACCCTCGATGAAGAAGCTGATGGCCTGGCTCTCCAAGATGCCCTTGCAAGTGTTGTGCAGCTCCGTCCACTTGGCGAGGTACTCGCGGTCGGTCTTGCGGTCACCTTGGACGCACAAGGATAGGTCGTGTGGGCGTCTCGGACGCTTGTACGTGCCATTGAAGTTGCGGACAAACACTTTCTCGAAGTCCGGCCAGGCGTTGATGCTGTTGGGCGCAAGGCTGTTGAGCCACGTCCTTGCCGACCCGGTTAGCATGAGAGGGACATAGCGCACCGCTGTGCGCTTATTCCCATGGGCGATGCCGACTGCCGTAGCATAGTCGGTCAGCCAATCTTCCGGCTTCATACTGCTGTCGTACTTGGGGGTGTCCCTGGGCAGGGTGAACTTATCTGGAAACGGCTCGTTCCGGATGTAGGGTCCGAAACAAACCGGTCTCGTGGAGTCTTCTTCCTTTGTGACACGCGCTTGAGCGAGGAGCTCGATGCGGTCACGGGCATCCGGATGATCCGGGTTGGGCGCTCCCACCCGACCCGAGAGACGGGAACCGGCAGGTCTAGGTGCTCCGGTTGGTGGAGGGGGAGGCGGTGGGTTGCTGTTCACCGTTTGCTCCTAGCGCGGCTGGCCCTTGTTGCCAGAGCTGCGACGCCTGCTGCGGGCCTTAGCCGGCTGAGGGGAGGATGCCTGTTGGGTGTCGCGGGGCGCGCCCTTGCTGTTGACAGGCAGCTTGCTCCCCTTGGAGTAGTTGGGGTCCTCCTGCATCTGCCGGTTGGCATCAGCCTGCTCATCCGCGATGCAGAGGAGCTCCTGCACGCGAGCGTGCTGGCGGGCTCGCTCCTCGCCCTCCAGATTGAGCAGTTCTTCTGCCGCGGCTCGCGCCGCGTGCAAGTTCTTGATAGGCGTGCTGTAGGTGGGCCGAATGAGGGCGGGTGCGGGATCCGGCTCCCCATCCTTTTCCAACCTTCCGCCCATCTCGCCGCCCCGGCGCCGCACTTGGCCGCGCGGGCTCGGCTCCACGGTATCCGGAGTGAAGCCGTGCACGCGGTCGTACTCGCGCCGGGTGATCTCGAGTTGCTTGTGTGTTGCCGCCAGCTCCATGGCCTTCTGGAGGAGGATCTGTCTCTCCATGGTGAAGTTGGCCTCCGCTTCCTCGGGGTTATCCCCGAGGTTAACCGGTGTCTGGAGCCGATCAATGGCCTCCTCCACCGGATTCTGGGGCTGCAGAGGTGCGGAAGTTCCACCCTCGTCCGCGCCTCGCTCCCGCGGTTGGCGGGGGTGAGAGCTGGAGCTGGCCATCATGACCTCCACGCCGCAGGAAGCGACGGAGACGCTACCGCCCAGATGCGGTAGCTCCGCGATAGAGACGATCTCCCTAGGGAAACGCTCCGGAATGGTGGCGACGTAGACGGGGAGGTCGCCGAAGAGCAGGATGGAGCTGTTCGCCGGGAAGGAGGTTCCGGCGAAGCAGGAAGCGTTGTCGATGACATAGTCAAACTTGCCGAGCGTGAGCACCAGGCCGGAGGCCACGCGCTCACCGGCTGAAGTGCGGGGTCCCGTGCGGAACGTGACTCCGGTCGAAGCCATTTTCCCCACGATGGGCGCCAATTGTCGTTGTATTGGGAACGGCAGTACCTAAGAAGGTTAGATAGAGGTGTGGGGACTAGCAGGGAAGCTATCGACGATGTCCGCAGGCGGGATTGGATACAAGCAAGCGTAGCTGGACGCAGGAAGTACCCAGGTTCGGAGCCCTCGTGATGAGGTAAAACTCCTACTCCTGCCTGATCTGACTATGAGGGATAGGTGAACTACAAGTGCTCCTCGAGCTATGTTCTCTAGATACTGTCTTAAATGCACTGAGACCAACCCTTACTACTGAGGCCTTGCCTCTCCTTATATAGGCAGAGAGGCAACGGTCTCACTGGCCAGTCCGACTGGCGGGCCCCACAGGCGGGTGCCAACTGACTGGTCATCTACAGTATCCGGTACGACATGTCCCATCGGAGTATGAGCGGTATGGCTGTCGTAGGCACAGTGGACGCCGTGCGAGACTGTCGTCAGCACCGGGCCACTGTTCCTGCGTCATCCCTGCAAAGTCTTCGGTATGGCCGAGTAGTTGCCAGTCTTGTCGTTGTACAGGGCGTACTGCACACTGATTCGCACGTCGTCTTGTCTCCTTGATTGGTTCCGGCTACGTTGTCGTAGTCGGCTGCTTCTTACCGATCCGGCTACCATGCGATAGCCAGCCTGGTCTGCTTTGTCCGGCTGCATCTGGCTAGCCAGACGCGATCCGACTGCCCTGTTTCTTGTCCGGTTGGGGTATCTGGGGATCATCCCCCCGACAGTGCTAAAACATCATAGCGTTAGCGCTATTTCAAGTATAGGATGTTATTTTTTTGTTGGCAGGTGTGGAGTATGATAACATATGATGAATGTGTCGAGTAAGCAAACATACAATGAAAATTTGATTGTTAAACTTAAGTGATCATGTCAAGCCACCACCTCCTCCTGCAGCACCTGGCGTTGTACCTAGATTCAGTCCTGCCGGTTATCCTCTAACTTGGATAGCGCCGGAATCGATTATGCATGTACAAGTATTACCCTAGGAAATTCATTACATGCTGAAATCGTTTATATTCATGATATACTTGTTATATTTTTTAATTTTTACAAAAATATGTTTTGTAAAATAGCGCGTTATTAGCACGCTATAACTTTCATATCGTCTCGAGAAAAACCCACGCTAAATTAAATAGCACGCTAGTATTTTTGTCTTAATCTCTAGTGGCTTGTCTAAATTTGATAGTCTCTTAGAGCATCTCTAGTGGCTTGTCTAAATTTGGTAGTCTACATCTTCACTTTATAGATAATGGTGTAAAAAGATTCCTTTTTACACGACTTTAGTTTTCTAGTGGATAGTCTAAATTTGATAGTCTATATGTCTATCTACACACAAATAGTCAATATACATAGCAAATCAGTACAACAAATGCTCTGATTTGGCGCGGGAGTGAGCTTGCCAGCGACCAACTTTGCTTTAGACATGGTGGCTCGGTTGTCCAAATATGGACAACGAGTAGCCTGTTTGGAGGATGTCTAAATTTTAGACCACCGGAGGCATTTTTTGGTCCATGGTAGTCTATATTTGGCTTAGACTACCGGATACACTATCCACTAGAGATGCTCTTAGGCTGGTCATAGTGGGAAACATACAAGTTCATGTTACTACGTACCTTCATGTGTGTATGTAATTGAGTCGAAGGTAGAGACCTTATTTTTGCAGAAATGGCTCTAGAAATACTCTGTAACTAGAAAGGCTAGGACATTACAGTAAATTATTTTTTCTAGTCATTGGACTATAGCTACTCCTAGGATATGATATGATATTATTATTCTATATCTTTTGAACTGAATAGCCAAATTCAAAATCCCAGAGCGGCAAATTCTCCTGCCTCACCTCCACCGAAATATTTCGAGTGGTCACACGCCCCAAGTTGTAGCCGTACGAAATTCCTTTTATACCCCTTACAATGGCCTATCTACTAATGTCGAGGCGTGGGTATGGTTCGTAATCCCCTTCCCCCCCCCCCCCTAGGGGGCGAAGGTCCCCACAGCTCTAAAGCTGGGTAGTCCACCTTCCACCGACGCCATTTCCCCCATAGCACTCCAAAAAACCCTAACCCCTTTCTCACCTCCGGCTCCTGCACCACCGCACCGGAGCATCCCCACAGCGCTTTGCCGGCCTACACTCCACTCAAACCTCTCTCACCTCTAGCACCTGCACCACTGCACCGTAATCATCTCCACCGCACTTCGCCCGCCTACACGCCACCCAACCTCCTATCTCACCTCCAGCTCCTGCACCACCGCACCGGAACATCATCGTTGCACTTCGTCAGCCCACACGCCACCCCAAACCCCCTATCCCACCTCCGGCTCCTACACCACCGCAATTTGCCGGTCTACACGCCATACCTTGATACCATATACTCCTGACCAATCTACGAGATCAGCCGATGTCCACCTTACTGAACATAGTTCGCTGACACCCTCTTCCATACAACCGTGTTAGTTTTGCTGACTCCCTAGTCCACAGAACCTGACCTGCTTCACCTACGCTAGTGTGCGCTGCATTAGATCTGCTTCACGGACTCAATAGTCCACTACACTAGATCTACTTCACCAACACTCTTATGCAGTGCCTCGAATCCATAATCGGTCATAACAGATCTGCTTCACCGACTATGTCGTGTACTACATCGGATCTCCTTCATCGGCCATCTTGTCAAACAAGCCAGACCCATCAATAACCTCCATAGATCTTCTTCACAGACGCTACCGAGATCTATCTGCTTCAGCCTGACTCACCATTACCGGGCACCCTCGGAATCCTTGACGTCACACGCAAAGATGTCGTGTATGCATAAACAACGTCGTGGCCTAGGTAAACTAGATCTGCTTGTTCGTTCGTTTGAATATAGCAGCAATAAGCCTGCGACAGTGAACTGCATTTCTGTATTGGTGGTTAATTCCTACCTCAATACTGGCTTAATTGATATCCCACTCTCCCTTGATAAATTTGGTGTAGTATATGTTAAATCCAGGCGTTAAACTACTCCTTCTGTTTCTAGGTATAAGGCGTCCTTGTTATGCGTATTTTTTCTTTGACCAACAATTACTCTTAATATACATAAACAATTTTGGTAGTATAAAACAGACATCATTAGAGTTCATTGGTATTATGCAGTTCATGGCAAATGTTAATTCACTGAACATCTAAAGCTGCCTACATGTTCTACAAGTTCACAAGTTATGTCATCATAATGTGCACTTGCTTTATCTATTGCTACAGTACTGACTGCATGTAATTTTTGAGTTTATTGGTTGTTTTAAGCCACTGAACATGTAGGTTAACATTCCATGCTCTACAAGTTCAGAATTTATGCTATTTTAATTTCAATCTGGTTGTTCTAAGCAACCACAGTAAATGCCTTCTCTTATGTAATTCATCGCAAATTTTATGTCATTGAACTTGTTGGTTTTTCATTCCCTCTGCAAGTTATGTCATTATTATTTGTTTCAGTTAAGCTCTGACAGTAGCTGCCGCCTATTGTATACTACTCCCTCCATTTCAAAATATAAGATGTTTTAGCTTTGTAAAAGGAGTGTATCTAGACACCATTTAGTGCGTAGGTTTACCCCAAACCTACATAAACCTACACATTAAAAGTGGTCTAGATGATTACTTATACTTTTTGAAACGGAGGGAGTACATCCATTCCGTAAAAGAAGACCTATAATTTTTTAAAGTCAAACAATGATGACTTTTACCAAGCTCATAGAAAAATATATTAAGGGTTAATTTGTGGCATATGCATCTATGAAAATATATGCCTCGGTGTATAGGATGGCGTTGGTTTGGCATGGTAGATGTTCCTAGTACGTTCTACAAACTTGGTCCAATTTTGCGTCGATTCACTTGCGAAAAATTTATACGTCTTATTTACTTTGAATTGGATGTAGTATTACATGGCATGTTTTAAGGCACTTAACATGGTTATCTACATGTCCTACTCTATAAATTCAAGTTTCTCAATTATAATTTCTATAGCAGCAATATCTACCTTCTATTATGTAGGTCATGGCATTTTAAGTCACTTCACAGATGGTTTAGCATTCTCTGCTCTATAATTTCACGAGATATACCATTGTAATGTCTACCTTACTCGTCCAAATGTTAGTACAGTAACTGCCTGCTCTGTAGATGGTGACACATTTTATGGCACTTCTCATTTTTTTTGCAATCCTATTTCACAAGTTAAATCATTGTAATTTCTCTCTTGTTCGTGCTAAGGAGTGACTGTAACTGCATTCTATTTTGTCGCCATGACAATATTTATGTCATTTAAATATTTGTTTATATTTCGCCATTCCCTGCTCTACGTGTTCACAAGTGATTATACTATAATGTCTATCTAGTTCTTTGTAAACAGCAACAACCACTATCTGATATTATTTCCTCTCATAGGGAACATGGAGAATCATAGAGTGAATCGCTCCTACAATCTTGTAAGTACCTATTGCTTTGTATTGATGAATGCAAACCTATTTTATATGAGTGAGTGGCCTGAACCTATATGCAGAGGAGCAACAATAAAGTATATGGATCATCTATCCAAGTATTGGATGCGGTGGATGTCTTCAAAGAACAAAGTGACAATAGGATGTCCTCCAACAGGACTGCACAAAAAGAAATAGTAAGTCTCTTGTTTTTACTGAGATGTGCTTAGTGTCAGATGCTTGTTTGTACGAGGTACCACATGATTTGGCTAATGATTAGAACAAGGTTAACCTTAAACAAGACTGGACAAAAACCAAACGTAAATCCCTCGATTTATAATTCAATGTGCTCACTTGATTTTCGTGATGATCTATTCTTTCTATATTTGACTTGTGTTCATCTATCTATCTATCTATATGTTAACTAGACCATGATTAGGTGGTGGTGATTTAAGTGTATCCACTTTTATGTTATATTTTTATGCTATGTAACAAAGACCAATTGTAAATCTCTAGATTTATAATTCATTTTTCTCACACAATCATCGTGATGATCTATTCTTTGCTATATTTGACTCATCATCATATCTATCTATCTATCTATCTATCTAACTACATATGCGTCAACTAGACTATGATTATGTGGTGGTAATTTAAGTATATCCACTTTTATGCTAATTTATAGTCTACTATTGTATTTTTTCCGCTATAATTAAGAGTTTGTATGCACTCTGGAGGTAGTCACATTGTCTAGTGTCGGCACCACATGAGTTGGCCAATGATTAGAACAAGATGACCTTTAACGGTACTGCACAAACACCAAACGTAAATCTCTTGATTTATAATTCAATTTTCTCACTCAATCATGGTGGAGATCTCTTTTTGCTATATTTGACTGATGATCTTCTATCTATCTATATATATATACATTAACTAGACCATGATTAGGTGGTGGTGATTCAAGTATATCCACTTTTATGCTAATCTATATTCTATTATAATATTAGAGATCGCCACCATGATTGAGCTTATATGCACTCTGGAGGTAGTAACATAGTCTAGTGTTATATGTATGAGACTAGTATAAATTACTTGGTCTTGGTGGGGAGTAACTTGGACTAGTAAAAATGCATAAAATACTAGTCCAAGTTATTCTGCCAACACTAACGGGTGTCTAGATACATTTGTTTCACAAAAGCCTAACATATTATATTTTAAAACGGAGGGAGTTCTATCTAGACTACTCGTAGTGAGATTGTCATAGTTACTATCATCTAATATGATCCCCAGTTACTATATATATATATGTATTATAACCATGTTAATATGATATGGAAGTCTATCGTGCACTTGTTGTTTGATTGCTTAATTCATTACCTCAATAGCTACTCTACATAATGGACATATAGAGTCTATTGCCAATTTGATTCTTTAGTGTGCTCATGATTAAAGCAATGTAATGATTTCCTTAACTTAAACGGTCAGAGCACCGCCCTGTCAAGGCAGAAGCTGTGGGTTTGGTCCCCATCAGTCCCAAACTAGGGATGGCAATTTCTATGAGAAATACAATGTTTGATTAATAATAAACAAGGGATTTTCATCTATACATGATCAGATGATCTTGTAAGTTTAATATTAGCCACCATATAATTCAATTGGTTATGGTTCCTGTAAATTTTTAGTTGACTTGTGATTGCATCAATGCTATATTTTGACGTGGTTCCCAGACATACATTGTTTAAATACTTCATTGACCTTTTAAGGTCACAATGTATCATTTGCTTGTTTGTCTACTGGATTTTCTTTCCTGGTTATATGTACAATGATACTGTCAGCAATTGGAAATACAATAGTTGTAGACATTACAAAGAAGGTTTGTGCTACTTTTTGGATGCATCCAACTATTGTTTTGGAAGAAAATGACCTATCTCTTTATTTCTCTTCTTTTTTTATTTACTGGCCTGATGATCAAAATATTTTAATAATCTGGCTTCTGAAAATGAATGGTTGATATCTTGTTTGCCTGAAATGATTCTGATAGTCTATTTAAGACACTTGATCTATTGCTTGTTTTTCCAAGGTGCTATCATAGTTCCCTGATGATTAAAGCAATGGCACCTGTGGTTGGAGGTCGCTTTTTTGGCTAGTTCATACTATAGACCATTTTTAAACGCTATTCTTATTTTTTAGGTTAATGCTTTGTTGTCCCGACCAGTTCTAAGAAGCTGAAGGAATCTCATGCACCTCTTTTTGTTATATTTCTATATTTCCATTATGCAGTGATATAATTAGTTTATGAGGGAAAGAGTCGAGTTGCTTGATTCCCTGCATTCATTTCCACACTAGTTTAGTTAGTCTGCATGAGACACACATGTTGATGGCTTGATTTGTTATATTAGGACAATGCCAATTTTGAAATTCTTTGACAACAAACATGGTGTTTTTTCGCCTACTTTGCTTCTCTAACTTAATATGTCTTAGTTTCAGCATGCAAATAACCTATAGTGTTTGTTCCAGAGTGGCTATGATACTGGCACATGTAAGCATCGATCCAGGACATCGACAGTTCCTATTATTCCGTAAAGAGATATACGAGGCACATCATTGATTGTTCCTGGCCAATGATGAATTAGAATTATTTTACATATAATATTTGGCTGCCAGTTAGCTGGTATGCTATGCTGACTTGTTTTCTTTGTTTTAGGCTGCACATGAAGCTATGGGGGTAGAAGGGAGGAATCCTACATTAAGTATTGAGGTCATTTCACAAAGCAGCAGTGACAGTGATTATTGTTTGCATCGGCCCATGGTTTCAGTTTTTCTAGCAGAAAGAGGTGTTATAGCTGCACTCCAAACAATTGATTTAATTGAACAAGAAACATAGCAAATGGATGGAATAATCACGATTACACGTGAACAAATACAAGAACTGAAAGATCAACAAGATTTAACGGACCGTCTACTTGATAATCTCTTTTGCAGCTATCATGGTATGCCAATTGTTACTTGTATGGGGATGTAAGCTCTATAGCAGAAACCCTATTCCAACCCATGTCTGGCGATGTCTCTGTAATACTTCATCTTGATTTTGTTGAAATTCTGGTCTATAATAAATTTCAAAAAATATTTGTTGATGTAATAGGGTGATCCTAGCTCGGCCATTAGCGGACTGAAATATTAACGGACTGTTTAAAACCATAATTGTGCCATAGTTATAGAATACGCAAATATGTTGGCCAGTAGATGGGCCAAATAAACATTAAAATGCCGTAAGTGGCAGGTCAGAATATTGGTGGGCCTCATAAGCGGCTAAGGCCGTGAAAACGTACAGGACTGAACAACAAAAGGCCAGAACAATAAAAGGCCCGAACTCTAATGGGCCCGAATATTAATATACCCGAACAGTAAAAAGCCTACGCAGTAGAGGGCCCAAAGAGCAAAACGAACAGAAGAGTAAAAAGGCCTAAACAGTAAATGGTCGGAACAGTAGAAGGCCATAAGAGCAAAAGGCCTAAACAGTGAACGGTCGAAATAGTAGAAGGCTAGAATAGTGAAAGGCCAGAACAGTAAAGGATCCTAACACTACCAACCCAGAAATGTAAAAGGTCATAACAGTAAACGGGTAGAAAAAGAGCGCACCCCACGGGCTATAGGAACAGTAACTGGCCGCCTGCAGGCCTTAACAGTGCCTGACCTTCTAGCACAGGCGCCTAATGGGCTGTATATTATTCTACCAAAGTGGGCCTTCTTTAGGCCGAAACTATAACGGGCCTGAAATCGTATGGGCCCTGGATGGATTCATTAATGGTCCACGTCAAACAGTACACATCGTGAGAGTAAAGGGTCATAATCTTATTAGGCTCTCCTCATGGGCCAGCCCACTTAATAATTAGCAGGCCTTGTTTGGGCCAGGCTTCTGCCGCGGTTTCTATGACCGTTAACGGCGGGTGCCACATGGCATTTAGCATGACGTCAGCAGTCAACACGGCTGGCGAACAGATCTATGACGGAACAAGTTTTCGTGGCTGAAGGGTGCGATCCGCCACGGACAGAAAAAAAACCGTGGTATATTCTTTTGTGACGGGGCTTTTACCACGAAGGGAATTCATCATATAAGACTTTTTAGCCATGAAAAATGGGCCTTTAACTACGAAAATCTTTCGTTGTAAAAGCCAACTTTTCTTGTAGTGGTTTATACCTTTCATATCGATCTTCACCCTTTATTGTTGGATTCCGCCTTGCTCACGAAATTTGTATGGAGTAGATAGCATGACCAACTTGGATTATGATGTAGAGATCATTGTTCTCTTCGAAACAAGCTAAAGAATACCAAAATCCGATTTCGAATGCAAAAGTTATGCTCAAAAGCATGAAACCGTTTTTATGTATGTCTGGGGGCCGGAGACTCTGGCCTAGGGGCCGGAGACTCCGGTCCTGGGGGCTGGAGACTCCGGTCTGAGCTCACTAACCCTGGAGACTCTAGTCCTGGTCCAAAGACTCCGGTCCAGTTGATTCCAGGACGTCAAGAACTTGTCCAGGATGCGTTTTGGGCAGAAAAACTCGAACCAAAACCTCAAATTGATGGGAGAAATCAAGAAATTAAGGCTATGAAAACAAAGGGGAAAGTACATCAACAAGTTTAGCAAGTAATTCATGGATCAAAACCTACCAAAACTCACTCAAATCATAGATCGATCCAAAACACGAAATTGGGCTATTTTTGGTGGAATTTTCAAATTTATGGGGAAAAGACCAAATCAATGAGAAATTTGTGGCAACCAAAAGCTTCTACTACTAGATGATAAGCGTTAACCTCAAGGGTGTCCCGATCTTCATGGATCTCGTGGTCAAATCAATGGGAAAAGCGAGGGAAAGGGAGAAGGTAGCGGAAGCGAACACACACCTTGTGAAGAACACGATGAACACACGCAAACACTACACGATACAAGGCCAATTGCTCCCGCCGGCGGCCACCAGTCCGATAGAATTCTCGCAAGGAAGGATTAGTCAACGTACTCCCATCAATCCCAAGCGAAGAGGGAATAACACATTGGAGAGGGTCTTGACAACTACGCTCACGCACTCGCAAACGTAAGCCTTGTACAACGATGAATGCGCTATGTAAAGTCCAACGAGGTTGGTGATGATAGTCGGTCCCCTTGGTAAAGAGGATGAGGCAAAACTACATATTCCACAAAGGGGGTTGTTTTTAGTCTATCATCTATGCCTTTGGGGTACAATGAGGGGTGGGGGCTCTATATATAGGCCAACCACTAGAATAGGGGTATTTTGGGCATAAAACTAGGGTTTGGAACGGAATAAGGGGTACATGGGCCAAGGGCCCAACTGTTGGCATGCAAGCCCATCAGTTAGTCCAGAGAATCCGGGGTAGTCTCCGGGTTGTCTCCGGGTCCCTCACTGTAGCTTTTGGAAGTGGGGGTGGAGTCCTTGCCGAAGTCAAGGGGCGGACACTCTGGTGTAGAGGGCTGGAGACTCCGGGGTGGACGGAGACTCTGGTGTTGACGTTGCTCTCTGGGCCTGTCTCTAGAGGGGTGTACTAGGAGCTCCTACCACTAGTCCGGAGTCCTGGCCAAAGTCCTTGGGGAGTTGGGTCAGAGACTCCGGGCATCAGGGCCAGAGACTCTGGTGTTTCTGCTGCTACTTATTCTGTCTCCTCTTCCAAGCCTTTGTATTGTCGAGCTTGATGCTCTGGGAGTTCTCCCTTATCTTCGTAATTGTCGGTGTGAACCTATCATGGTCACGGGATGAAGTATCAAGTAGTATACCATTCAATAGGGTAGGAAGTGGGCTCACATAGAGGATAGTATTCACCTTTGGAGTCTTGGCATAAGTTGAAGACCTTGATGTGGTAACAACAGTAGGTCAGGCTACATCACCAACCGAGCATGCCAGCACTTCCGACTCGTCTCCCTCCTTCCTCTGGCCAAAGGAATTAAGCCCGAGCATCGTTAATCAAGCCCCAGGATATCATCTTCCCCGACACCGTCCGAGCGCCACCGTCGACCATGTCGTCGACTCCATCTTTCTGTGCTTCTTACTAAGGCCAACATCGCAACGAGGTGAGCATGTGAACCTCCTAGATGCCTCCTCCTTTCCCCTCTTGCTACAGTTTGTGCCTGCACTGTGCGCCACCACAGACCATCGTCATGTAGTCGCTCCGGTGACCAAGAAGTAGCAGCGTAAGCATCACTAGCTTCGCCATGCTCTTCTCGTTCAAACACGCACGTTTAGGCTTGTCCATGCACATGCAACCGCCATCCCCGCCACCATCTGAGGCGCTCGCCGGTGTGCCGATGTGGTGCCCACGTGGTACCGACGTGGCGCTGACGTAGCGTCGGCGTGGCCGCCCGACTGTCCTCCAGCGTGGCCTGTTGACCTGGCCATAGGGCCCAGCCGTCAATGACTGGGGCTAGCTCAGCCCCAGTGAAAAACAACCCCACCCCTGCACTGATGTCATGTTGACGTCAGCCTGAGGTAATAATTGGTTTAATAATTTCAGAAAATGTTTTAATATTGTAAAATCAATAACTTTTAATATATTGGTCAGAAAAATGAGATATATCTGTTAGCATCAAAATCATGCATTGTTAAGCAACTATCATGACAAGTTTATTAGAAGAACAGAATGAACCCTTGTAGGTGATTCCGAGGTTCCCTCGTTTTAGGGTTTAGACCCCTCAGACCCTGTTTAAAATGATCAAGCATGTTTTAGGGTTTCATTTCAATACTATATTACTTGTCATATCATCATTCTTGCTTCATCATTGCTTTGATGCCATGTGTTGATTGTTTCCCTTTCTTTCAGGTGGTTTGGTTCTTCCTGGTAGCATACGAGATTGAGTCTGAGATCGAAGCTAGAGATCAACACCATCTAAGATCAAAGAGCAATACTTGACCAAATGTAATCAAGTCAAGTACAAGGTGTCTGAAGATCTGCTTATTGGTTATCAACGGGAAAAGGCAAGCATAACCCCACCATGATACAATCCCATGCTTTCAAAGTATTTCATTCTTAACATGATGCTTACGATTCTACTATGGTCTTTTATCGATAGATAGAGTATCATGTATGTTGCATTACTCCCTTTGAGCTTATATTACCTGATCCACTACTCCTAGCGTAACTAGGTTTGGCTTGTGTGCACTGCTAGAGCTTATATCTATGTCCTTCTTAGCCATGCTTAGTTATTGTTGCTGGTTCATCCAAATGATGTATCAAATGCAAAGAATCTAGTATGACATGAGAACAAGGTATGAAGGTGACATGCCATTAAACATGCTAAGGCTTGTATGGGAGGCCACGGTGGGATGTGGTTTTGTAGTACCATACTCACCACCACTAGGAACTGAGTTCTTGCCTTTGGAACCGAGACGAGCGTACATCCACATGGGGCTTCGGAACCCCTGGACCAAATAACTTGCCTAGTAGATTCCATGAGTCACATAGTTCAGGCGTTCCATTTGACATATGCATTTTGGTTGTTCTCGAAGGCGGTGAAGGAGGTGCATCATAACAGGTAGGTAAGCCTGCTCGGGGTTGCTTGGGTTCGATAGAGCCCCTGGTGAACCAACCTCGCCTCACATATCTAGGGACCGGCTTCGATATTTGACCCATTACGGTGGAACCACCCTTAGGACATGACTCATGATCTCAGTGAAAGCAAGGTAAATGTCATGGTCAACCACCCTCTGCCAGCACACCAAGGAAGTGTGTCAAGTGGCACTAAGAGTCGGTTGTTACGTGTGGGTAAAGTTGTACACCCCTAGAGGGTTAAATATTTTCGAAAAGCCGTGTTCACGGTTATGAATGCTTGGTGACCTAATTTTAAGATCATAAAGAATTAGAACCTAATCATAAAACTTGGCAGGTCAATGTGTGCTTAAGGATGCTTCCTCATGGGTATGAGGGGGTGATCCTAGTTGAGAGATGAGGATGATGATGATTCAGTGGATATCAAAATATGACGATAAATACTTTACATATGTTGCTCTCGTATCCCCTTTTAAAATGTTTTGACTAGATGAGCTTCTACTCCCTCTTCTTTTACAAAAAAATGGCTTTATGCAAAAATAGCTCCACCGGTCTAGTTTCTACTTGAAGGATCGTCAGAGGGAAATGTGCATCCCACTCTGGAGAGACAAAAACTCTGTCTAGGACACATCTGACAAGGTTGTTCCTTTTTTGGTCCAGGTGTACCTGGCCCCTGTCTTATGCAGTTCCCTCATAGCAAGTCTAGCCAAACAGTCATTGATATGTGCACTCTTGGCTATTGATATTCTTGTTATTCTTACCCTCAGCACCATAGATCGGATTGAAATCGCCGCCAACCACCCATTGGGTGCTGGCATTTTTGTAATTTATCCTCTAGCTCCTCTAGGATAGCACTAGAGCTACAATGATGCAACAGGCCGTAAACCCCAATGAATTTTTTCTTGATGGTGATACACTAGGGTGGTGATGAAGAACTACCATTGGTCAGCTTAACCCACCTCCATCATACCATTATGGATGACGAGAAGCATGACACATGTTGATCCATTGATAGAGACCCAACTCCAGTGAAATTTGTCCCCTCCTTAACGCTATGAAGTTTTTGATCTGTGAAGTCTTGTCATTTGGTTTATTGAATATAGATAATGTCTATTTTCTCCTTTTCCATATATCAGAGAGCTGGGTGTTGTGGCGTTTCGCACCAAAGCCTCTCATGTTCCATCCTGCTACTCTCATTTTGACACCTCCACTTAGGCCCGTGCTTGGCCGTGGGCCGGAGTTGTCCTCAAGTTAGTCTGTGGGCCCAACATTTGGGGCTACAACCTATTTATTTTTCTTTGCTTGGGACGCTAAAACCGCCAAGGGAATTTGATCATCGCCCGAGTCACTTCCACCCGATGTTAGGCTTGTTTTCCCCTACATCCACCACACTGGTCTGTACAAGGGCTTTACCCCTTTTCTTCTCCAACTCCACCTCTTTAGATTTTACACTAGCTTTTACTAGCAAGGCTTGAGATACCTCTTTTGCACGAATGAGCGAGAGGTGTTCCTTAGGAGGACCAAAAGAAGGGTCAAACAATATAGCACTATCGGAAGCAACTTCATGGAAATGCGAGTCAGGCAAAGATGGAAAAGACAAAAAAGAAATGATGGGGATAGAGGAGAACGTACCAGCACCACCCTGGCCAGACACCTTATTGATCGCCTTCTGGAGAATGGATTGTTCGTAGGCTCCCTTGTTCCTTGCGTTGTGGCGAATATCGGAAGGTGGCGTGGAATCCACCATTGACTAGCACATGTCTTGTGGGGGAAGGAATCCTGACTTCCGAGTTGTCCGCTTCACCTTCCTACTTTTCTTCATCGTGGCAATGCAATCAGCTAGCGTTTGGTTGTCAAATTCCTAGCCTTTGGGGCTCCCCCAATCCAACTATGTATGGTCTTGCTCACTGATCTTGTTGATCTTGAGAAGAGAGGGAGATGCCTTTGGTGAATCTGTAGATGACATCTCATCCGACAACACTAGAATGGGGTCCATCTTGTCCCCCCCTCTTCACCATGGAAGCCACCTTGAGAAGGGGAGAGAGCAATTCAAACACCTCTGCCATATAGATGATGGAACCATACTGATTAAAGGGGAACGGTTGCACCCTGAACTTACCATGAGTAGACGGAGGCTTGGTCACATAGTGATCTTTGGTCGATTGAAGCAGCACACTGCTGCTTCCCACCGACTGCCTGGTCAAATTCTTCTGGCACTAGACCTTGTAGTATCCCTTCTTGAAAGTGTACGAAAAAGCGGCACACCGTGATTTTTTTTAAACTTGTTCAAATTCAAAATAGTTTTTCTATTAAACCTAGAACTTCAATCATTTTCGAGGGGTGGTACTTGGTATTTCTCAAATGCACAATACAGAAGAATTTTACAGCATCACAATCCTAAAAAATAATAATGTTCCATCTCTAGGGTTTACTTTGTATATAGTTTGCTTTTAAAATGTCAGATGGCCTACCTTTATACCAGTGGGTGCGGAATAGAACCCCATGGGCTGGGCCACGATGCTTCCAGCATACATCCCTCCACTCATTATCATGAACTACTCACTTCATGTTAGCGTCCACTTGGTCCAGCCCAGCACTCAGCCTACGTTTTGGATGTTCATGCGCTCATGACCCAACTATAAGAGATCCCACTTCATCCCAAAAGCCCGGACTAAAAGGAGGAAGAAATCTCTCCCTTATAAGTTGGGTGTGGCCTCCTTCCGTAGGCGAGGTGGGACTAAACTTCGTGTAGCCTCACCGGTCAACAGTAGCCTAACATCTCATCCTCCTGAGAAGCCCCTCAGGAAGGCATGGCGATCGCTAGCTCTAATACCAGATGTTAGCGTCCACTTGGCCCAGCCCAGCACTCAGCCTACGTTCTGGACATTCATGCGCTCACAACCTAACTATAAGAAAAGAGTCCACTCCATCCCAAAAGCCCGGACTGAAAGGAGGAAGGAATCTCTCCCTTATAAGGTGGGTGTAGCCTCCTTCCGTAGGCGAGGTGGGACTAAACTTCGTGTAGCCTCACCGGTCAATAGCAGCCTAACATCCCATCCCCCTGAGAAGCCCATCAGGAAGGCATGGCCATCGCTAGCTCTGATACCAGATGTTAGCGTCCACTTGGCTCAGCCCAGCACTCATCCTACGTTCTGGACGTTCATGCGCCCACAGCCCAACTATAAGAAGAGAGCCCACTTCATCCCAAAAGCCCGGACTAAAAGGAGGAAGGAATCTCTCCCTTATAAGGTGGGTGTGGCCTCCTTCCATAGGCAAGGTGGGACTAAACTTCGTGTAGGCTGACCGGTCAACATGAGCCTAACATCCCATCCCTCTGAGAAGCCCCTTGGAAGGCATGGTGATCGCTAGCTCTGATACCAGATGTTAGCATCCACTTGGTCCAGCCCAGCACTCAGCCTACGTTCTGGAATTTCACGCGCTTCCGGCCCAACTATAAGAAGAGAGCCCACTTCATCCAAAAACCTGGACTTAAAGGAGGAAGGATTCTCTCTCTTATAAATTGGGTGTGGCCTCCTTCCATAGGCAAGGTGGAACTAAACTTCGTGTAGTCTCACCGGTCAATAGGCTAACACTTCACTATTAGGGGAGGGGAGCAGTGGACGATGAATATTCTCGTCGACAAAACGGCTTCTATAGTCTTTCAGAACGACTTCTATATTCCGAGAAGCATTTCCATATTAGTTGAAGAAAAAAGGTCCCTCGAGGAGCCATCCTGAACGCGGCGATTCCACAACGTGTTAGACGTCTCTGTCTTATCCTACGGTGGAGGGTGTTCTAGGATTAGTGCTAGTACGTTTTGCAAAAACCAACCTGTACAAGTCCATCTTCATCCTCTATAGACGCCGAAGTGGACAAGTCCATCTTCCTCGCCTCCCTATCCTCTCCTCTTACTGCGTCGCCACCGCTCCCGTCCTCCCAGCCATCCTCCACGGATCCATGGAAAGCGCCAGAATCTCGACCTCGGGCATAGCCTGGCCGGCGTCGCCAAGGTAGCTCGCCAAGGAGGGCCTCCTGTGCCGACGCAGCCCAGTCGCCGGCGTCGAAGAAGATGGCGGCGTCGTGGACCCGATGCTGCTAACCATCTCGACTTCTTTTTTTCTCCGATCTCGTCGGATCCCCTACTCAGCTTCAAGATCCCCGTCCGATCTGACCATGGCTTGTTTTTCCTTTTTTTTGTTCGATCTGATCTGCTCTTCCTTTTTCATGTTTGGGGTGTGGGATTTGCACCCGGTTGTTTGAAGATCCTAATTAGCGTTCTATCAAACAGAAGATTCTAATTAGGAGTAGCATTTTCTCATTAAAGGCCAAAACAAATCCAATTTAATTAACATCCAATTCACTTATTGGGTAGTATATTAGTATTTGTCCAGATCTTCTAAATCTCTGTACTATTTTTTTCCCCGTATGATAGACATGAATTATGTGGAACAAGAATGCCAAGGAGATATATATACATCTTTGGTTTCCTTAATTGAGTGGGCTTTTTCATTGAAGGAATTTATTTTGTTCTTGGATATCCATGCGACAGAGGATATATGTAACTGTAGCTGTATATATGTATCTCAGAGGTAGCAGGAGATAGAAATGCGATAAAGTAGAAACAATGGGTCATATCGTGCAAAATATTAGGGACCGACATATTAGAAATTGTGGTGACCAAGGGGGCTTTTTGCAATGTTTAGAAGTCGGTGCACCAATCTCAAAGTAAGACTGGACGGTGGTAGATAAGACAGAGACCCCATACAGTGTGGTTTTGGTTTTTCCGAGCCATCCTGCCCTTGATCATGATCAGCATGTGCTCGCGCTATGATGGTTTACTGAATGTCTGAAAACTTTTGTAAAGTTACGAATGCTCTTCGGAGGAGCATCAATGAAGAAACCTAATGCAGAGTTGAGCAGGACGAGTCGTGCTGCAAGAACTCATGGATAGAGCAAGAATTTACATCCAAGTGCACCGTGGATCAAATTTTCCTAGTACACCTGTTTCCGACCCTCAAACACAAAGAAAAGAAAAAGACACAAATCACATGATTGATCACAAATTAAAACAATACCAAAACAAAAGCATGGACGAGAACTCCCAAGAACACATAAAAACGCATCCTTATTGCTAATTACGCAAGGCTCTCGTCGTCTCACTGCCAGTAGCCGTGTGTGGGGGTAGAGCAGAGGAGAGCAGATCACCACCTCCTATGGTGGTCGTTCTCGGTGGCTCCCGTCGACAAGCGGTCGAGGCGGCCGACGACGGCCGTCTTGAAGTTGAACGCCTCCTGCACACGGTTGCATGACCGCTGCATGCCCACGCCGCTCAGGCTTGCTCGGGACAACGTCACCACGACCTCGCTCAGCGGCACCCGCTTCCGGTTCGTGGTCGCCGCGGCGGGGGGCTCCGGCCGCTGCTTCGGCGCGCTGTGCGACCGCACCTTGGCCTCGAACGACTGCGTGCTGGACATGTAGCTGGGGCAGTTGAGCAGCGACGGCGAGGAGTAGCCGCCGGCGCCGCACACGCTCTTGGTCGGGGTAGCAGGCGCGTTCATCATGTACCGCGGCGTGCTCTGCGCCGTCGCCGGCCGGGCCTTCTCCATCGCGCACCAGTCGTACTCCGGGAAGTGGCGCTGGGTCGCGACAGCGATGCGAGGCGGCGCGCCGCCTGGCATGTGGCACGGAAGCAGCGGCGAGGACATGGGGTTGTTGGCGGCGCACCACTCGTCGCAGGGGTCGAGCATCGGGGAGCTGGCCCGGCGCGACGACGAGCGCGACTTGGGCCGACCGGTGTCCATCTCCACGATCTTGGGGCTCCGGTCGTACCCGTACGACGACGACTCGATGCTCGCCGACAGCCTCCGGCTGTACGCCGCCACCCCGTGCTCGCTCCGCGTGTCGTCCGCGTACCGCTCCTGCTGCACCAGCACCACCATTGCACACGATATCATTCAGAATCGTCAACATTAATTACAGATGTACGATGACCAAAGGGAGGGAACAAACACTGTTAGATTGATGATGGCGTACCAGGGAGCGGCGCGGCCGGAAAGAGGAGTGGTGGAGCTGCGGGAGAGCGGCGCTGGCGCCGGCGCGGTGGGCGCGCATGCTGGCCTGCGCGCGGACGAGGGCCTGCATGCTCTGCAGCGTGGCGGCCGCCTGCTTGCGCACGAGGTGCCCGCGTACCAGCGCTTGTAGCTTCACCAGCGCCTTGAGCGCTCGCAAAGCCTTCTTAGCCTGCAAAAACAGAATCGGTCTTGATCCTCTTTAGATTATGACACGAGATTCTGTTACGGTAATAGGAACAGAGCAAGAACACTGTTCGATTTGGGGCAGTAAATAAATTGAGTGCTCACCAAGAAGCCTCGGAACGCCGTCTGGATCCGGACGGCCGCGGCGCCGGGGCCACGAGGGTGCTCACCGGCGTGGACGGCGGTGGATCGGCCCTTGTTCGTGAGCCGCACGACGGCGACGGCGGCCTGGGCCGCAGCCACGGCAGCGTCTGCCGCCGCCGCGGTGGCCGCGGCCACGGCGATGGCGTGCTTGCTCTGCTCTCGCTCCGTCTCGTCGTACACCGACCTGAGCCAGGCCGCCTCCGCTGCCCTCGCGATCGCCGCGTTGCCGCCGGATGCCGTTGTGGCCGCAGCCGCGGCGGCGGCCTCGGCCGAGTCCCGGGACGACTTGCCGAAGCTCCACCGCTTGGCATTGGTGGCCGGCGCTACCGGCCTCTGGTCCTTGCTCTGCTCCTTCTTGCCGCCGCCCAAGAAGCCACGTAGCCAGCGCGCCGCCTTGCCCATCGCCGGACCTGACGACTCCGACCGGCGAGAGGCGGCGGTCGATTGGGTTGCTAGCGAGCCAAGATAGAGAGAGCAGTGGGAACCGTGAGCGAGGTGGTAGAAAAAGAAGGGCGAGGTTTGAATAAGAGAGGGAAACGGGCGCGTGGATGGCGTCGGGCTGGAAATAAAAAGGAGGAGCTATGTACGCGATGAGGGCAGCCATTAGGGGACAAAGCATAGCATTAAAGAAAGAAATTTATTAGCGACGTCCAAGGAAGGAAGGAAGGGGCATATGCATATGCCATGCATGAGATTTTGGGTGACCCAAGGTTCAAAAAGGGACAGCGTACGCCCAAAAAGACTCGAGCGAGAAAGTAGAAGAAGGAAAAGGAAAAGCAATATATAAAGAGCCAAACCAGTTGGAGAACGATCTGACAGAGCAGTACTGCACCTATATCATTTCACAGAATTTATAGTACTCCTATATCATTTCACAGAGTAGTAGTTACACAATTTTATTGTGAACAGGAACCAAAACATGGAGACTTGCTCCCTTCATGTAAAAAAAGTCGTATTTTATAGGTTACAAAAATATCTGAAAACAATTCTGGACATAGTTAATGTTGTATTCCACAAGCATGTAAAATCCACGACGTGAAATTCTTTGTACCGTGGGCTACAAAACAATGACAAATATGAAAAAAAAATGACGATTTAAAAACACACTTTGTACCGATCTACACTTTTCTTATTTTTGTACAGCTCAGGATACAAAGTATTTGAAATTGATATTTTGCATGTTTGTGGGATAAATCATGGGCCGGGTACGTTACTTTTTTTTTTTAAACTCACAAATATAATTTTGAACCACCGGAGCTCTGGAGCCCAAGAAAAAATCAGGAATTATTCGATTCGATTCCTTTTCACCCCGGGCGGCCCCTCCGGTGCACAGTGCGAGCCATCAGCCGCTGCCCCCCCCCCCCCCCCCCCCAGCAACGAAGAAAAGGCCTACACCCAGGCCAACACATGCGCGCACACTCACACGAGGGAGGGAGATGCGGCCATGGAACAAGACAATGCGCGCATGCAAGAGTCCAAACAGTAGGTGCAGTGAAGTGAGAGAAGGAAAGCAGCCCTACAGAGAACCCAGTAACGCCACGAGCATGAGATGGGAGAGAGAATATACACGTCTTCTTGATCCGATCGAGTGTAGCTGGAGACGAGATTGGACGATCCCCAGCCCAGTGTGCGTGTGAGGTGCCAACTCTCCTCTTGTGAACAGAACCTTGACTCGTAGCCACTGTTCACAGGCATGGCGGATGGCGCCTACACAACACATGACATGCGTATGCACATGCACGACGACTGCTTGTACCACGATTCATTGCTAGCTAGGGGAGGCACAAAAGGCTAGCTACAGCCAAGCCATATCGATCGAGATCGTACCAGCTGCACGGGCGTACTGCACTCGATCACCAAGAGGCAACGGACGACGATATCCTCCGGATCTCGCCGCGACGTCACCGGCAGCGAGGACGAGATCACAAGATCGACGACCCAGGCGCGCACGCAGGGGCTCCTATCGCGTCGGGCCGGCCTGCCGGCGCAAAGGTGTGGTTGGATAGCGCTGCAGAAAAGGTGGCCGCAAAAGTAGCTTATATAGGAAGACGGAAAAAAAAAATCAAGTGCAACTGTGCAAGTGCAAGGCTACTCACTCACACTCACATACATAATTAAAACGTACGGTGAAAGTAACACTAGTACTATGGTTTGTTTGTTGAGAAAATTCCTTATTTGTTATCACTTCTCAATATGATCCCTTATTTGACACTGAATTTTTTTCACTTCCTTATTTGGTCACTTCTATAATTTCTTTGCCTTATATGACATTTTAGTATATTTTGAGAGCTAACGGGGTTAACTAGAGACCTACAAAGACGTTTTTGCCCCTGGTACGTAATATCGCAAAATTACAAGAAATGTGGTTGTACGGTGATGGAACCAACAATTCAACACATGTGATGGAATCCACGCTGTAATTTGATGTCATATCCCTGCACAAAGTTCATATATATATAATCAATTATATATTAAAAAATTAGATAATTAACTAGAAAATTCCACGGTAATTAGAAACATCCGGCCATCTATTTTAAGAAAAAGAGAATTACAGCCGATGAATTGCATGCCCCGGTCAGTTTACCTTGTGATGTCTATACTTTCAAATCTTAATCTCATCGAGTTTGTGTTCCGTGCATATGGCTACCTGCCACTGAGCCAGGCATGCAATGCACTCGCCGCAGCCGAGGCGGAGTTCCTGCTCCCATATATGTACACACGTACGGTCATAGGAGCTAGCAAGTAGGAGTATTTGGTTTGGAGAACTGCTATACTTACGATGAATTTCGTACGATTCCTGTCTGACAACGGAATCCAGTCGTGTGAGAGTTTAGCTCAGGGCATGTACACTCCTAGACGTTTAGGTAGACACTTACCTGCAAAAGAATAATTCCTGGAAAAACGAATTATCAGCTAAGCATCCTAGGCAGCAACGCTAGACGCTTCTTTGAGTCGCTACGGGAATAAAAGGATAAAAGGATATTGTCTAAATCTCTGGCACCCGACTGCGCGGAAGTCACGGGGCCGGGAAAAAATTGCTAAGCGCTCGACGTTCTATTTTGCATCGACGCAAACCAAGTTCCCGAGATCGACAGGGATTCTGCCAAAACGACCGAGAAGGAAATCCTAGCGTCGCTGCTAAGTGTCCGCGTAGTACTTGCCCTCATTGATTGACGATCTGGCGGTGCGGACTTGGTTTCGTACTCACGTCGGACACCAAGGATCGCAGGCAGATCAATTCCGATTGGTTTTTTGGGTCCGTGCACGGGCTGCTCCGCACGTGAAAAAAAGCGATGCGCTACTCGCGACGTCGTTGCGCGGTCTAGACAGGAACGAGTCAAACGATTAAACTAAGGGTATTTTGGTCTGGTTGAAAAAAATTAACGGAACCTTCTAACAGAACAGACGGTAATGTCATATAAGCCAAATAAATTTTACAAGTGGCCACATAAGAAAGTAAAAAAAATTCAATGTCAAATAAAAAAATATATTGAGAAGTAGTGTCAAATAAGAAATTTCCTCTTGTTTGTTAGGCCACACGACATGCATGGTTAATCATCGTGCTTGCGCTTGCTTGATGATCGATGCGTGGTGCCGCACGATCGATGGTGCTGGTGCCGGTGCTGATGCTGCCGCATGGCATGTGTGGTGTTACCATGCAGGTAACAGGCTACACGTGCGTCTACATATGTTTAACACTTGCCACCAGGCTACTACGACATGGCTGAAATAGCAGTACGAACGTACGAAAAGAGTGTGTGTCGCCGTAAGCAAGCATGATGATGCCTTTTGCCATCAAGATGCTGCTTGCATGCATGCTGATCGTGAGGGCATGCAATCAAAGCCACCGGCCGTGCATGCATCCAGCCCGATTTGTTTGTTTTGCTCCCCTTGGAAGGTGCTCCTAGTCGATCTATCGGGTAGGTTTTGAATTCGAACCTTTGCTTTGATTTGGGAGGGAAACTCCTAGCTGCAGCTGGCAAATTGATTAGTACACCACCACCAGGACGTACTAGTACTAGTGACGGCACAACGCGGTACAGTACATTGATTGTGGATGCCGTATTCATCCATGTAGGGAGTAGCAGTACGGGAAAATGGATTTGGAGGACGTCCTCACTGGACGACTTTTTGAATTTTTCAAAATGCATAAAATAATTTTTAAAGAATACCTACGTGTAGCCAATAATACCAAGTATAAATCTGCAAATTTTCATTCATAAATACCTTGTATTTCGGGTGCAGCAAAAAACGGAGGCCCATTCAAATATGTATTGTTCACACCCAGATCTGTAATTCTCTCTTTTTTGCTGATACCATAATACAAAGTATTTTCCCACGATGTTTTTCACGCGTGTATTATTAATCATTAGAATCTTTAAATTTGAATTTTTCAAAATAAATAAATAATATCCTCTATGGAGGACGAGCTCCGTATCGACGCACTGGTAGCAGTACCAACAAACAGATGAAGCTATACACATAAACACGGCAGAAGTAGTAGTACTACGTACTAGTATCTCACCAACGGAGTATGGTAATGGTTTATTTATGGTCTTTCTGAACCTTGCTGCAGAAGTTACGCACACCCAACTCAATTACCTCCAACGAATCATGATCCTTGCTCAAGTGGCCAACGGCGCAATCGATTAGCATTTCAAAATTTACCGCTAGCTGCGGTTTCGCGGAGGGGTAAAGAGCAAGCAAAGCCGGCAGTTAATCATGATGCAGATTTGAACCCACGGAGGAATCCGATTCCTCCTACCACACCTGGCCGGGCCAGGCCAGGTGAGAGCCAGTCAAGAACATGCATGCACTTGGTCTCATCTGATCCCTCGAGGCGACACAGGAAAGCAAGCCCGCAAAGGCGAATCATGCATCACGCTAAACAGACGCAACTCCACCATAGATTTGCATCGCTCCCGTTCATGCCTTTCCTTTCCAGATAGGCTACTTCTCTCTAGTACCCCAGGCACGTGCCACCGCTAGCTGCCGAAGATACCCCTGCGTGACCAACCCAATCACCGGAAAACCCAGCCGCTGCGGCGGTCAAAGCAAAGGGGCGTTTCGGACACGTTGCCTTGACGTGGCCAGCTCGCCAATGGTGATCGGATGGGAAATACTACCCGGGATTCGCGGCGGAATAGGAGTAGCCCAACAGGAATGGGCCATCTGCTATTCTGTTGGCTGTTGCTGTTGCTGTTGCTCTCCCGTAATTTTTTCATCTGGTACCAGACCACCATTCAAAACGCACGCCCCCACCGGAGTGAAAGTTACGGGTTACCACGCGAAATACATACGTACGTACACAAATCCACTTGGGCGTTTCGGTGGCCGTAGGGTACCACCCGCTTCAAAAAACTTGAAACCGTTCATCCAAACGGGTGGTCGTACACGTCCGGAAGCGCAATCCCTCGCTGCCGCCGCCACGTTTCGCGCCTAGACGAGCCGGCCTGGAAGTGGGAGAGGTGACGCGTGCGATGGATGGGATCGAGCCGTGCGGTCACGTGATGAGAGCTAGTAGCATGATCCCAGTGGCACCGGCGAGGACGTGGACGCTTTCTGGTTTTCAGTGGTCACATCTCCTCTCCGCCCGGGGTTTTCATCGGTAACTAATTTATTACCCGGTATAAAACCCCGGCCACCATCGGTCGTCAGGGCTCCTAGGAGAGGAGCGTGTGGTTGTTTATCTGACGGGTGCGATCGCCGACCGACTATTATAAGTGACACGGCGAAGCGACGGCTTTTCTGGGTCGGGTCGGTGCTGCACGACGGCCCCATACGTTTGAATTGAATCCCAGACCAAGAGGGCAGTAAAATACTGCGTACTCCGTACAGCAGCTCCCGCGGCTTTGTAGGGGAAGTAGACGACGAGGAGGACCATGAGATCCCCACGAATCTTTTTGAAACTTTCAGACAGCAGCGCCAGACCAGACCCGCACACACACATACGCTCCGCACAGAGAGGCCGCGACGATGATGATGATGAGAGAGGGAGATACAAAGAGATAAGGAATCTTCGGGCCTACGTCAGGTGACGGCATGGTCGGCGTTTATTCCCCTGGCCGAGCACCCAGCAGCCTGGCCTGGTCGTACTATGCGCCCTCGGGCCGCGCGCGCGACCACGGGCTTCGCCTAGCCTGGCTCGTTCAAAACTGTACTGTCAGGGGGACGGGGGTAACGCCGTCATTTCCGCTGGCCCTCTCGTCACATGGGTAGTTTAGTGGATGTGGGGACGGGGCGCGTTTAACTTCCTGCTCTGCATTAACATGTACAGTACTGCCTTCTTGATTTGCTGGTGGTGAATGCTCGTGACGTACTCTGCGCTTCGCCACAGTCGCGGGTAGAACGTACCACGCACGTAGCGCTCCGTACATAGGTACCCTGGGCGCCGCGGCGGCATGCCGGCTCCGGCAGCTGCGACGGCACGGCCACGTGTTGGTGATCAGGGGCGCGCGTCAGCCAGCGTCCTCCTCGGGCGCCGTGCGCGTGAACCCTCCTTCGATCGAGTGGACTGGCATCCGGTCCGGTTCCAGCCGAAACCGAATCAACGGTAGAGCCGCCCGCGCGTCCGGCCCAATCATGGCTCGTGCCTTGCCACGCCGCATGCGCGCGCCGACCTCGTACGAGCATATCCGGAACACGAGCAGGCCGGGGCGGGCGGGAAGCACACTCATCCGGCGGCATGGCCTCGCGTGGTTGATCTGATCATGTCCCGAGCAGGCGAGGACGCGAGACACGAGCAGAGAGTTGCAACGATTGCTGCATGGCTGCACGTACGTGCTGGACTGGTGCGCGCGTGATTTTGAGTTTGGGCCGATGACTTATGGAACATGCGATTTTTCCTTTTTCTTTTTTGAGGAAGAGTGCTTTCGGCCATCAAGTGAAAATGTTGTGTTCGGACCTAACCAACCAGGCTACGTAAATAGTGGTGCCTGTAGGCCTGATTCAGGACCAGGCTGATGACGACCAATAGGCCCGATTGGATGCAACTGCGCTAAAACGCTTAGTGTAAGTTGGGCTCGGTCAAATTGGGCCCGCCACAAGCATTTTGACATTTCTCTGAAATGAGCCCCACTCCCCTTCTGTCGACCTCCCACCGGAGAAGCTGAGAGCAAAACGGCTATACCCGGCGGCTAATCTGGATCCAAAGTCCCAAACCCCTACCCACCTTCTCGATCTCCTCTCTCAAAATCCCTTCACCGTCTGTTCTTGGTGGCTCTGAACTGCGCAGAGAAAGGCGGAGGTTTGGGGACGGTGAGCCATGGGCGAGGTTGGAGACGGAGGTTCCTTCGATTTCCGTCGACTTCTTTTTGGTACGGGTTCACTACATCTTGATCAATGTAACCGTATAGCCGTTTACAACACCTAATCATTGTACAGTACCATATATTTTATACACATTTTGTGGACGCTCGTACCCGTGAGACCACAATGCAGTTTGTGAATCTACACACAGAAAATACAGTAGCATGTAGACCTTTCTTTTATCAAAATACGCATTCTATCTTTTATGGGAACTGCTTTTCTGAATGTGGACTAGAAGGGTACTACCTTTTTATCCCATATTGCACAGTTCAGGGAGATATTTGATGTGTGTTTGCCAATTCCAGACGGTGCCATAGCTGGAGCAGCTGCAGGCGGTGTTGTGGAAACAGCCTTATATCCGATCGATACGATAAAAACGAGGCTCCAGGTAAGTGAAATACAGGTTTTACATTTTCAAAGATTGGTCCGAAAATTAGCATAAGTGAAAGGCTGCATTGTCTGGTTTCTACAGGCCGCAAAAGGCATAAGTAAGATTGAGTGGAAAGGCTTGTATGCTGGGTTAGCTGGAAACATTGCTGGTGTTCTTCCGTGAGTATACGTATCAAAGAACAACATGTTTCTTTTAACAGTACAGAATATGTTTCATGTTGTCTGGTGCAGTATTGCCTGTGATCAACTGTTTCAAGCATGCTTTGAGTACCAGTGGACAATTAGCACGCCACAGCGGGAATTTGGAGCATTATATTTACATTGCACATAGGCAGATGGAAGATGGAAACATAGTACGTCAGATCAAGAGAATTGATAAAATCGAAAAGAATGTGGTGCAGTGGCACTGAAGAAATGAACAAAGTAGGCATCTTGTCAATATGTAGATTAGTGAACAACAAAACAACTAAATTGCGAGTGTAATTTAACAAATGGAAATGTAATAGTTAATCAAAGAAATGATAGTTAAAATTACATATTGTTCAAAGTCAACTATATGTGTAGTGGGCTAGGCTATTCGAAGAAAGTGGGCTGTATTTTGGAGGAAGTATTAAGAGAAGTATGGTTTACAGATCTTAATCGAATGACCATAATTATTTGGGACAATGTGGAGCAACATGAGCAGAGATTTGAAATCTCCGTGGGAGTTATGGTGTATCACTTGAGTAAGATATATAGATTAGTTCTATTCGCTTGAAATACTTCAAATACTAGTTCTTTCAACTTACTATGACCCATGCTTCAAACACTAGCTCTATACTTCATTTCACTTTCAGTTCCCCATGTTGTATACTGTATATAGAAACTCAGGATCTGATTTCGAATGTTGGCCTCACTGTTTCCTGGATAAGTATTGCAATATATTCATGTTTGAGAGCATGATTATATCATTGTTATAATTATCTTGCAATATATCCTTGTTTATGTGCATTCTGTAACCAAATCCATTTTTTCAGCGCTTCTGCAATATTTGTGGGAGTATATGAACCAACTAAAAGAAAACTGCTGGAAATGTGTCCTGAATATTTGAGTGCTGTTGCTCATTTGGTATGTTAGCATGAACCTATAATGAACTTGTTAATCTTCATCTTTTTTTTGCTGATTGGTGGATATTTTACTGCTAAGGTTAAGAGGTTTTCCTTGTGGTAGATTCCTGTTACTCCCTCTGTATTACTTGTCGCAGATTTGTCTAGATACACATTTATCTAAATGTGTTTTAGTGTATAAATACATGCGAATTTAGGGAAATCTGTGACATCTAAGTCGGGACGGAGGGAGTTTTTTTTTTTGGCACCTTTGAATTTTTTTATCCTACGAAATAAGAATAAGATGACATTGTTTTCTGAAGAAGTATGCTACAGACTGCAGGGGCAATTGGAGGGGCTGCTTCTTCTCTTATTCGTGTTCCTACAGAGGTATTGTCTTTTTTATATAGGATACCCACTTTTCTCAAGTTTGAATCACATTTGACTCCATTCAGGTGGTTAAGCAAAGAATGCAGCTGAGTGAATTCAAGTCTGCACCTGATGCTGTCCGCCTTATTCTTCGTAAAGAAGGAATTAAAGGTCTTTATGCTGTACGTATTTGATTTTAAATATATTCCATGGAAAAAACTTCTATTTTATTTCATCAGGGCAATTGGAGTTAATTTCCTATGCCAGTTCTAAGTTCAATGCCTCCTCTGTTCCTTTTGTTTTCAGGGCTATGGATCCTTTCTGCTCCGAGATCTTCCATTTGATGCTATTCAGTTCTGCATATATGAGCAACTTCGGATAGGCTATAAACTGGTGGTATTTACCTTACTTATCCTAATTATCTTGGGACGAAATGTTACGTGCTTTGCTAGGTCACGGCTTGTAATTGTTTCTACCTAAGTGCCACCTGTAGATAATAGTCTGAAAAGCTTCAAGCATCCTCCACCCTTTGTGTATGAGGCTTCATGGTAGATCTGCAGATTGATCACCCTTGTGACTGGCCATACCATTAGATAAAGGTAAAGTAGCAGACTTATGATTATGAGACACACTTGAGCTATGAGAGTAGTGCAGAGGGAAACGGGACACATCTGATGGCTGTAGACTGGTAGTGGGTACATTTGGTGATGAAGAGGATTGAAACCAAGACCCAATAAGTCATATCTATGGCGGAAGAATCATTGAAGAGGACAGAGTAGTAGAGGTCTAAAAGTAGCACGATGCTCTACAAAAGAGATAAAGAAGAATGTGCAATCGGATGCCATCTTTGCAGTTGATTGAAGTAACTTGTGCTGAATTTATCACTATATTGGCCTAAATTGAACATGAATTAATGCAAATGATTAAAACTTGCCTGTGTGTGGTTCTCAGTTCTCATTCTCCAACTGCCATAGTTGATGTACCGGTGCCGAAAAACACTACTATCCTTGCAAAAGAGTGGTCCCATGCCGCCTACCGGAGATTGCAGCATGACACGACAAGCCGTGAGCTATCATCAATTTTGTTTTATTTTGTGTTATATGATTTAGACCAACATAGGAACAGAATTCAGCACAATCTACTTTGAATATTACATTTGATGCCATTCTGTTATGTTTTATCTTTGATTGCATATGTTTGGATTTCGGTGTGCGCAGGTGTCCATCTATGTTCTTATTTACATAAATTTCGCATTCGTTATTTTCCAACAGAAGTAATTAAAACTATGCAAGTTTGGTTGCCTGTTTGATCTATAGCGGTTGCAAAAAACAAGTGAACTGGAGTGAACTTAAGGTATAGCAATGCAGCTCATGATTGATGAGTACAAAGCACAACAGGGAGCTTGCACAACTTTGATGGTGGCAGCCTCCTCTTCGTTCATACCTGGCTAGAAGAAAGCTGTAGTCTGTGAGTGAATAAAGAGCAAGTAGGAGTAGCATGCAAGCACAAAGGATGGCGGTGGTGTGAGCAGTGAGCAGCCACCTGAATACCCGATCCCTTAGAGAAAAGCAAGTCCGATATAGCTGCCCAAGTTACAACAGTGGAGAATCATATCTTGCATAAGCTGAATTCCAAATTTCTAAGGGAGTGGCGGCAGGGTAACGAAAATACGGCGAGGGCCTCTGGAGATGGTTGTGATGCTGCTGGAGGAGGCACACACCTATATGGTTTTAGCTTGAACTCTAGGTTAACTCAGCCAATAGTTGCATTGAAACGTGGTATACACAGTTACGTACATGTATTGATGGGCTTACAGGCAAAATACACAAGAAAGTTATCTTCATGTCTAAGATTAGCATGGTTACCTCAACCTGACTTTGGATGACACAGTTTCATTATTATAGCGTTTCCTCGGTCATTCCTGTGATTAGATATTTGCCATTTGCAAACTAATTGAGCCTAAATAAGATATGAGAAAGTGGTTAGTTTAACTTTGTTCTGTAATAAAAATAATTGAAACTCCTTAAAATTGTTATGTCTTACCGACCATCCTGTATGTAATGCTCAATGGATCCAGGCAAAGAGAGACTTGAAAGATGCAGAGAATGCAATTATCGGTGCTTTTGCTGGTACACCACGCTCTCTTGGTTTTATTCAGCTTTTTATTACTCTCATAATCTCTGTGATACCAAGCTAAATTTGGCTTTGGTCATCATAACCTTCTATAAGGACAATTTTATTTTCAGTATCTGTAACTGGCAATCTTCATATTGTCAGGTGTATTTACTGGGGCTGTAACAACACCCCTTGATGTCTTGAAGACAAGATTGATGGTTCAGGTGAATCCTTGTGACTCAACATTTTCGTTGAAATACTTTTTTTTTTGCTAGTTCAACATTTACTCCAATTTACAGGGACAAGCAAACCAGTACAATGGAATTATAAGCTGTGCTAAAAAATTCTACAGGAAGAAGGCGTGGGTGCTTTCTTGAAGGTAAACAGCAGTCAACTGGATGCTTTGATTTATGCTAGTTATTACAACAATATATATGCAGGATACATCGATAGTTAACCCTGAAATGGCGTAAACTTCACCGTCTCTTTCCTTTCAAATGCCTTACCTGAACATTTTCACTTGAAATGTCTTGTGATATAATGCAAAATAATTGAGACACAACCTACCTAGAACTTGCACTTCTCTCTGAGTTCTCTCTGCTGGTGTGCACTTGATCAGTACTGTTCTTCCTGCAGGGCATTGAGCCAAGGGTGTTATGGATTGGCATCGGCGGATCCATTTTCTTTGTGGTACTGGAGAAGACAAAATTGATTTTAGCTGAGAAGAACAACCACAAAGAGGCCGAACACAGACTGTAGGTTTTGTACCAAGGCCATTTTCCTCAGTATATGCAGCGGCCAGTGTCGAATTTGCTAGCACAGTTTTTCATGGGGTTAAACTTGTACTATATGACCTACCTTGTTTTTTAATGAAAAGGGATAATGTTTGGCATGTTTTTAGAAGGGAGATGACACTTTTTTCGCTTCAAACGTTGTCTGTCAAAGCAGCCAAAACGGTAGCTTACAAGTGTTTTACTTTTGCCCCACAAGATGTCCAAAATACAACTACATTGGCAGTTCAACAAGCAAAAGTCATAGATACTGTGCAGATGTATCAACTGTTTGACTGAAGACAATACAGAATTAACCTTGAGCGCCACGGCCAGGCTGGACACCAGCGTGGGTATGCGGTGCATGGCCCCTGCTTGGCTCACGGGCAGAAGAACTAGTAATCCGGGAACCTCAACTTTGTGAGGATCCTGTCGTGGATTGGCATTTGCAAGAATCAAGAGAGCTGTACAGCAGCTCAATGGAGCGTGACACCCCTAAATCCAATGTTGCTTGAGGCAAATTAGAAATTGTAAGTTTGTAATCCAAATAATTGTGATGCAATGCCACAGACCATCCTTTGATGGTGCGAAGGGTGGGTTGGATGTCTAGTGAGCCGAGGATATCGTTGGATGTTGGAATTTTGCTTAATATGGCTAATCCCATTTAATCTACTCCCTCCGTTCCAAAATAATTGACTTGCATTTATCTAGATTCGGATGTATCTTACACTAAAACAAGTCTAGATACATATGAATCTAGACAAACTCAAATCACTTATTTTTGGACGGAGGGAGTACTACTGATTTCTTAAATCCTAGAGGCTCATTTGATCTATTGATGCATGACAGGAAGTGAACTAAAGTTTAGTCTCATATTGCTAGCTTAGTGAGACTTTAACATCATCATAATAGAGCCTCTTCTATCATTTGTATAAGCATTAGAAGAAGAGACCTACAAGGACGCTTCTTCACCGCCCGCCCGCCTGTCACGACACACATTCCGAGCTACCGGAAAGAGTCAAATATCCACCTAGTGTACACGTGAACGTTTTGCTGTACTGGACAATGAATACAGACTATTCGTCTCTAGAGACACACACCGCACATCAGCACTCGTGTCTGCCATTCGGTTCCAGAGCACTACGCATCCCGTCTTGCGGCGTGCATCACGAGTCAGGATAGTAGATCTTTGGAAGCCTGTCTCTTTGAATTCTGTATGGAAGAATGACGGTAAGGTTTTTGGGAAGCGCTAAAGCGTGACTATTGGCTTCATCATGGATATCGTCATAGACAACAATGACTTCTTTCCCAATATCAACAACATCTTCGATGACATTCCTGATGTTAACGCCAAGGCCAACACCAAGGTCAACACAAATAGTTCCTCCTATGCATTTTATGTGTTCTTATATTCACCCTAAAAGATAAGACCCTAAAATATAAGACCCTGTACTTTTCCTGTGTTGCCGCCCCCACTTTTTACTGTCGCTGCTACAAGTCAAGAATCAACAAGCAAGGTTCTCATCACTACCAAGACATAGCCCACATCACTAGCCTCACATCTCAGCCGACTGACATTCTCTGCCACTGTAGCATCCCATCTGTCTAACATATATAATGCTACATGGTGTAGTAATATAATTGCTACTTCATACATATAATTGTTGCATCATAAATATATCATGCTCATGTCATCATGCCACCTTTCATTTGAGCATCATATAAAACCCTTTTTATTTGGTTCTTCTCTCATATGCATTATTAATTGTATTTGCCTCTTGATATATTGTATTTGGTTCTTGATAAATGCTTGATGCCCAAGTTGAGTTGGGGGCATATCTTTTATTCAACTCCATCACCTTTTCTTTGTCACCACCTTATAATTCCACCATCCTAATTATCCATGAGCTTTTACATTTTCCTTTGGCATTTAATCTAGCTCATGTGGGAATGGGATGGATCCACTTCTAATTCCACATGCTCTCATATTAGCATCATGTTGTTTTCACATTATTGATATGTGGAGCCACCTTTGCATGCATTATGAGTGGCATTCCTCTTTCTAGCTTCCATATGGATTGTATTGGAATTTTGCTCATGTTGGGATATTATGCACCTAGTGGAACACACACACTAGCATGTTCCAAATTATATTCAAATATGATCATCTCTATCTACTCCACATGGGACCTACTTTTAATTCCTTTTGCTTGACCTTACTCCATATTTTGGAATGCACATGAATAAATGTCATGGGAATTTATTATTGTTTTTACAAGACTAAACATGGCATCTACTATTCATGCATGGGCCATGCAAACCTCACCACCATCCCCTTCTTTTGTTTTTTCTTGTATTTTTGGAAGTGGAGCATGGTTCTTTGAGAATCAATTCTTGTTGGCTCTATTCTTTTTGCTCTTACCCTAAACCCTCACCATCTTGATCTCTCTCCTTGCCATGTGCACCTAAAATACTAAACACCCCATCTCTATCTCTCTTCTTCTCCACCATCACCAAGTGTCCAACAAAAACCCTCTCACCACTCATCTCCACCTAGCTTGATCATGTGGGTATGCAAAACCCTAACCCTAACCACCCTACCACCCTACCCCACCTTCACCATCTGCCCCACCACCCTTCTCTCTAGCCAGGCCGAGCCTCCCCTCTCCCTACCCTAACCCTAACCACCCTCTCTAACCATTGTCTAACCCTAACCCGAGCCTCCCCCTCTCGGTTCCTCTCTCTCTCCCTGCCAAAGAGGCCCCACACCCGAGCCTGCTGCTCCTTGGCCTCACCCTGACCCTAGCTGCAGCCCCTACCCCGGCCCTAGCCGTGCCCAGCACGTGAGGGAGGAAAGGTGGCCGAGCCACCTTTTTCTCTCCACCGAGCCCCATGTGCAGCCCCTCCTGCCCCGTCCTTATCTATCTCCCCCTCGTTCTCCTCTGCCTGCATTTGCCCCAGGCCCCGTGCCGCAGCCCTCCCTTCTCCCCTACCTCCACTCTTTTTCACCGACGGCCACCGTCGGTGTCCACCACTGTCCTCTTGATCCAGCAGGTGGGCGTGGCGTTGAGGTTGTCGGGGAAGACCGAGGCAGCCTCTGCATCACCCCGGTGCACGCCAGCGAGGAGGAGAATCCCCTGTACCGCGGAACACCGATGAAGCCGACCGAAACCCTAACTCTGGCCGGCGCCTGCGTCGTCGTCGCTCCGATGATCCCCGGCCCGATCCGTCACCACCGTTCTCTCCGTGGTGAGCCCTTTTTCCTCTCTGACATCCTCTGCCTCGCCGTAACCTTCTGGCCTCGCCGGATGTTGTGTCGAGCACACTCGGTGCAGCGGCAGGCGCTGGCGTCTGCCCGTCTCCGCGCCGCATCACGCCTTACCTAGCCCCCCTTTACCCTCCTGTCACCATCCGTTCACCTAACGCACTGGTTCCGCTCCGCTGCGTCCGTGCCGCAGGTCGCGGGATCGAGCCCCCGCGCCGCGTGTTCGTGTCGAGCACCATCCTCTCGTCAGATATGCAGAGAAGAAGTACAGTACCGGGGTCGTTGGTCACTTTGCACTCCCCCCCCCACAAACCTTTTTCTCTAAACCCGCGCTCCCCTGGCCCCACCTGTCAACAGCTGTTACCGTTTTACAGAAACGCACCCAGGGTTCCAGGTCCTCAACCCGCGGTCCCCCTCCGCGCCGCGTGGCCGGCCCAACCCATCTCGCTGTTGCGTGGGTCCGTTGGCCCGCAGGACCCACCTGTCTGTCTCACGGGCTAGACTGCCTCGCGGTAGAAAAAGTTTCGCGTGCAGTTTTTCCACCAGCTCATCTCGGTCCCACCCGTCAGCGTCTGGGGCTAGCTGTCTCTGGGTATAAAAAAAATCTGGTTGTTCGTCTGTTTAAATAAAACAATTTCAGAAATATTTTAATATGAATTAATTTCTGTTTTAAATAACTTTTAATTTGTAAATCCAAATAACACAAATAATATATGTTTTGGAATCAGAAAAATGTGAGAAATTCAAATATGCCATTCAAAATATCATTTGAGCATTTTAAATTTTCGAAATTGTTTAAATGCAATAAAAATGCCTTTTCTTAAATAATTAATAACTTTAATTCTACAACTCCAAATTCGACAAATAATATGTCTAAATCGATCAGCGCGACGAGCCCGTTCTAACTATGCTTTCCATGTTCTGAATTGCAGCATGCATCATATAAATATAAAGTATACAGCAACTTATATGGGAGCAAAACATGGCTAAAACTCAATAAAATGCTTTATTCTTGTACCCCACACCTCACCCATGCCATGCTACATTATTGCCATGTAAATTGTACATCATTCATCATGGCATGTTTGTTTGCTTGTCGCATTTTAATTCATATGCTTGTACACTTTATTTATGTTGTTCCTTGTTTGTTTGGTTCTTCTTCGAATAGACGCCGAGCAGGGGATATATCAGGAATCCCAGGAGCACTACCTAGATCCGTCTCTCGCTTCAACTGAGCTGTCAGGCAAGCACTACCACATGCTTGCATACATATAGTACCTATTGCCTCTATCTTATTCTTGCATCATTGAGTCGCGATTGCATTAAATTGAATCCCAAGTACTGCATAGTCTTTACTTTTAAACCCCACCGAAGCTTGTTCCTCCATCCCACGAGCCATTACTACAGGAGTTGTTTGAGCCATGCGAGCCGTAGAACAGCATGTGTAGGGTATGTGAGTGTCTGATGGATAACGAGGTACCTAAACAACTTAACCTGAGTAGTAATGGGATAACTAATGAAAGAGGCACCGGTGGGCAATATCTGTTATTTGGTTTTTCATGCTCACTTGTGTCCCGTAGGACCCCGAGTACTTGATTCCTGTTCCTTGACTATTTGCACTATCCACATCCGGGAGGCCGTGAACTCCCCTGAGCCAGAGCTTGATTCATATCTATTTCTTAGGGACACAAACTAGTTTGGGGTTTTATTACTATCTTGTACTTATGCCATGCTTTACTGCTTTATTTAAGATTGTGCGTGGAGCACCTGTACTGTTTTGGACCACGCCACGTTTTCGCGGTATCGACAAGCCCAGTCACACTTTCGGGTTCCCAGTCGTTTACAGCCATCGACGCAAACCCTGGGTCCGTCTCGGAGCTGGCCGACTTCGTTGCGGGTAGCTTATTGGGGTGCCCCCCTGAAATATTTCTGAATCCTGTGATCGCTTTGTCGTGAATGCCTCGTTGGGTTTTGATTTGGTTTTTCCGAGATTGATCGAGTGTGTGTTGCTATTTGTGCACCCCTGCAGGGTAAATCTTTCTGAAAGCCATGTCCGCGATTATGGACGACTTGGAGCACAGTTTCTCGATCATAGACAAGTATAACTAAAGTACCGTTTTTAATTTGACTAAGTACCTGACTAGTAAATAGTGCAATACTCATGGAATGGTTAATAAAACTGCCAACGAATGGGTTGTTCATCCGTTTTCTCATTGGTAAGAGAGAAGGAGGATGGATCTGTTAATTATACTGTTATAACTGTTGTTACTAATTAACAGACATCCGTCTATCATTGGTTAGGCGGATGGTTAGCGAGTATCTATAGACTTGTTAGTTATTATCTTTTGCTGCAATTGCGTCACCCCAGGTTATGTCCCTTTTAGAGGCATAAAGACTTGCTGAGTACCCCTAGGGTCTCACACGATAAATTGTTTGATTCAGATGAACAGGTGTACTCGCAAGATGGATACTGGGTGGAGGAGACAGATGGTGCTGGCCACGATCACGCGGTGTAGAGATTCCGGGGATGGGGATCCGTGAGATCTGTGGGAGGGATGTGTTTATTTATGTGGCATCTTATGCCGATTTGCTTCTTATCCGTACTTGGATCTTGTTTTCCTCTTCCGCCTGATACTCTGATATTTGATGTATGAGGAGCTATCCTAAACTATTATCTCTATCTAGGATATTTGGATTTTGCCGTATGGCGTTGCAATATTTCTATTTCTTTTAGATGGAATGGCTCTGAAAACTGTTGTATGGTGGCTTGCATACATACTCACTTGTGTATGTAGTTGATCCCTTCGCCTGCCGATTACGCCGCTCGTTCTTGTCCCGATGTTCTGGAAGTGGTTAGGACGGCCGAAAGGTCTACCTGTGAGTGGCCCCTGGCCCCACCGTACTATTTTAACCACTTTCGCTCATCCAGGCATGCAACTTAGAGCGTTATTCACCGAGGTAGTTACAATTGGTATCAGAGCCATCCCGCCCTTCAGGGTCTCAGCCAAATGGTCGTTGTCAGTCTAGCAAATATTTTGATAGCTATGCATACTAGGGAAAAATAAAATGTGAGAGTAGGACTGCTTCCATTTTTCTTCTTACCCACCCACCCACCCTTTTTCTGGTAAGGAAGTGTAACGTTTTCAATCCTCTTCTAAAATTCAAACTAGGATTCACGTGTTCTGGGTTCTGTAGTACCATAGGTTGTGTGTGTGTGTGAATTCCTTGTCTATCTGTTGCATCCAACATGTTATCACTATCTGCCTTTTGGTTATCAACTGTTGGTACATTCCATAGCGACAGGCTTTTGTAAACCGACGCGGTCTATCTGATTCGTTGTATACCGGTGCGATCTGTCTTACTCTTTGTTATCCGACGTTTTCTTGTTTGGGGTGTTTGTTTCCGTAGTTGTTAATCTTTAGGTTCATCTTAAAAAGAAGGTGTTGGGATATGTGTTTTACTTATTCATGTGCGGAGTAATGATTTGAGTGCGGGATGGAGTCGCGACCATACCACTGCTTTTATCATTCGCTCTTGTATATTGAATTGGTAGAGTTACTAATCTTGATTCGTTAAGTGGTTTTGCGCATACAGTGGTATTTTAATGCCGAAATTTGCGGAAAAATTTTCTTTGATAGTTTTGTGTACCACACTCCTTGTTCAGTCGTGTGTGATATGCTTAATATCTTCTAGGTGCTTTGAACTTTATTGATATTTTAATATCATCTTAGTAATTTGTATCCTTTAATTTTGGTTAATTCCATTTTGGTACTATTTTGGATTATTATTATTCTCCATTATGGTATTGACTTGTGTTTTATATCAATCACAGGATGGCACCACCACACCGTTCTGAGGAGGACATACCACCTGAACTGGGGGCTGCGTTGGCAAGTATTGCTAATGCCTTGGGAGCAATGCAGCAGAACCAGCACCAATTTGAAGAAAGTGTCAGGAGGAATGAGTTTGTTCCGCTACCTCCACCTCCCAAGCGAGGAGACATCAAGAGTTTTCTGAAGTTCAACCCGCGCCACTTTGAGGTGTCTGATCAGCCTCTGGACACAGATGATTGGCTACGTGAGATGTCAAGGTTGCTGATGACTGCTGATGTTCCTGAGCAAGAATGGGTAAAATGTGCCACTCACCTTATGAAGGGAGATGTAGCTCTGTGGTGGGAGAATTACCTGAAGGCAAACCACTCTGAGTTTCAGCCTACTTGGGAGCAGTTCACTGGAGCTTTCAAAGAGCAATATCTGTCAGAAATTGTCATGGAAAGGATGAAGGAAGTGTTTCTCAACCTCAAGCAGGGCAATGACAATGTCAATACCTATATCAGAAACTTCATGAACCTTTCTCGGTATGGTGGCGACGAGATCTCTGATGACAAGAAGAAGCAAAAGAGGTTCAGACAAGGGCTCAATGCATCAATCAAATATGCAATCACTCATGCAAGGCCGGGGTCTTTTCTAGAACTCCAACATACAGCTCTGCAGGAAGAAGCAAGTAGGCAAGTGTTTGAGGAGTCCAAGAAACACAGCCACGATGCAGCAAGCTCTTCAGCTATGTCAGCTCCTTCTAAGCGCCGCGTGTGGGTTCCTAACACCCCACCGTCGCTCCCGGCTCCACCAAGACCTTCAAGCTACGCGGCAAGGCCACCAAACTCCTTCACTGCTGCTCCTAGGGGCTACAACCACAACTACCCTAGAGCGTCTGGCGGAGTCCCTGGCTATGCTGCTCCACGTCCACCTGGTGCCTGTTACACCTGTGGAAACACTGGGCATCAACATTGGAATTGCCCAATGAACAACAAAGCTCTTCCACCACCACCTCTAAGACCTGCGGCAAGCTCTTCTATGGTTCGTGCACCTCCACCTCAGGCTCTCAACATCAACACCAAGCCCGGGTCTACTGTTGCTCGTGCCAACTGTGTCAACGTCGCTCAAGCTGAGCATGCACCTGGAGTTGTGATGGGTATGCTTCCTGTTAACTCAGTTCCTGCACGAGTTTTATTTGATTCTGGTGCATCACATTCTTTCGTGTCATACAAGTTTGCGGAGAGTAATGGGTTACCTTATGATGCTTTACCAACTCGCCTCATGGTGCAATCTCCTGGATCAAACATGAGGGCTTCTAAAATCAGCCATGGCAATCAAATTGAGATTGGTGGTTCTTCGTTCCCGGCTTCCTTAATTATTCTGGGCAATTCTGACATTGATGTTATCTTGGGCATGGATTGGTTAACAACAAATGCAGCTGTGATTGATTGTGCTGAACGCTCGGTTTCTCTGAAAATTCCTGAAGGCCATATAGTCTATTCTCCAAGTCTGACTCCTGCAGTTCATCTTTTCTCTTTGGCGGCTCTGAATGTTGATGTTATGGAAGCTATTCAGAGTGTTCCGGTGGTCTGTGAGTTCCCAGATGTTTTTCCTGAAGAGTTGCCAGGTATGCCTCCTAACCGAGAGGTCGAGTTTGTGATTGAGCTTGAACCTGGAACCGCTCCTATCTCCAAGCGGCCTTATAAAATGGGTCCTGCTGAGTTGGCTGAACTCAAACGTCAGCTTGATGAACAAGAGAAGTTGGGTTTCATTCAGCACAGTACTTTTTCTTGGGGTAGCCCAACCATCTTTGTGAAGAAGCGAGACAAGACTGATAGACTTTGTGTGGACTATCGGGCTCTCAATGCTAAAACCATCAAGAATAAATATCCCCTTCCGCGGATTAATGATCTCTTCGATCAGCTAGCTGGAGCTGTGGTATTCTCTAAGCTTGACTTGAGAAGTGGATATCATCAAATAAATATCCGCAAGGAAGATGTTCCCAAAACAGCTTTCACCACCCGCTATGGCCTGTATGAGTACATGGTCATGTCTTTCGGTCTCACCAACGCACCTGCCACCTTCTCGAGGCTTATGAACTCGGTTTTCATGGAGTATCTTGATAAGTTCGTTGTGGTCTATCTAGATGACATCCTAGTCTATTCTAAGTCAAAGGAAGAACATGAAGAACACCTTTGGTGTGTCCTAAACAAGCTTCGTGAGAACCGGCTGTATGCAAAGTTCTCCAAATGTGAGTTCTGGCTGCCTGAAGTCACCTACCTTGGTCACGTCATCTCTGCCAAGGGCATTGCCGTCAACCCAGAAACTGTTAAGACAATTGTTGACTGGCTCCCTCCCATAAATGTCAAAGAAGTCCGGAGTTTTCTTGGTTTGGCTAGTTACTGCGATCGCTTCGTTCAGAATTTCTCGAAGATTGCGAAGCCTCTTACCGATCTCCTCAAGAAAGGCAAGAAATACCTTTAGACTCCTGCATGTCAAGCAAGCTTTGAAACACTCAAAGAGAAGCTCACTTCCACACCAGTCTTGATTCCTCCAGATACATCAAAGCCTTTCCAGATATTCTGTGACGCCTCCTTGCAAGGATTGGGTGCGGTCCTTATGCAAGAAAAACAAGTTGTTGCTTATGCCTCTCGACAGTTGAATATGCATGAGATCAACTACCTACACATGACCTTGAACTCGCAGCAGTTGTCTTTGCTTTGAAAATATGGAGGCACTACTTGCTTGGCAATCGTTGTGAAATCTTTTCTGATCACAAGAGTCTGAAATATATCTTCACACAACCTGATCTCAACCTTCATCAGAGGAGGTGGATTGAAGCAATTAATGATTTCGATTTGACCATCAACTACACTCTTGGCAAAGCTAATGTGATGGTCGATGCTCTCAGCCGAAAAGCTTATGTCAACAACCTCATGCTGGAAGAACAACAGCCTCTCTTGTGCGAGGAATTCCGCAAGCTCAACCTTGAAATTGTGGATCAAGGGTATCTTCTAAATCTTCTGGCAACCCCTCTCTTGGAAGAAAAGATTCGTTCTAGTCAGCGAGATGATGCTTACGCCAAAAACATAATCTCCAACATTCAACTGCCGAGGTATGAGTCCTTCCATGTCGATGATCAAGGAGCTCTATTCTTTGAACACCGGATGTTCGTTCCGAAGGACCGGGGATTGAGAGAGCAAGTTCTTAAGGAGGCGCATGATTCTGTTCTTTCTATCCACCCTGGCAGCACTAAGATGTACATGGACTTGAAAACACAGTATTGGTGGCCTGGGTTGAAACAATATTGTGCCAATTATGTCTCGGAATGTGATGTCTGCCGCAGAGTTAAAGCTGTCCATCAGAAACCTTCCGGTCTTCTACAGCCATTGAAACCCCCGGAATGGAAATGGGAGAAAGTAGATATGGACTTCATAACTGGTTTTCCAAGGTCACAGAAGGGCAACAATGCAATCTTTGTTGTCATCGACAGGCTTTCTAAAGTGGCTCACTTCTTTCCCGTCAAGGAAACAATTTCTGCAATTCAGTTGGCTGAGCTCTATATCAACATAATTGTCTCTCTGTATGGGGTTCCTCTTGAGATCAGTTCAGACCGTGGAAGCATTTTCTCTTCCAAGTTCTGGGGAAGTTTCCAAAATGCTTTGGGAACAAAATTGAACTTCAGCACAGCTTACCACCCTCAGTCGCAAGGACAAGTTGAAAGGATCAATCAGATTCTAGAAGATATGCTCCGTGCTTGCGTTATCTCTTTCGGCATGAAGTGGGAAGAATGTCTTCCTTATGCTGAATTCTCTTACAACAACAACTTCCAGAAAAGTCTAAAGATGGCACCATTTGAGGTTCTCTATGGTCGCAAATGCAGAACTCCGATTGGTTGGTCGGGCGCAGGTGAAAGAACATTGTTTGGCCCCGACATTGTAACTCAAGCGGAGGAGAAGGTTCACATCATTCTTGAAAACCTGAAGGTTGCTCAAAGTCGCCAGAAGAGCAACTATGACAGAAAGCACACGGACATGGAGTATGTCCCTGGTGATCTCGTTTACCTTCGTGTCACTCCCATGAGAGGCACGCACCGGTTTGGTATCAAAGGAAAGCTGGCTCCTAGATACATCGGTCCTTTCAAAGTTCATGGAAGAAGAGGAGAAGTTGCTTATGCTCTTGAGCTCCCTGAAAAACTCAAGGTCCATGATGTTTTCCATATCTCTCAACTCAAGAAGTGCTTCAAGGATCCCGGCAGGACCGTGGACCATGAGCTCATCAATCTCCAAGAAGACCTGTCTTATCAAGAACACCCCATAAAAATTCTAGAAGTCGTAGAAAGAAGGACTCGAAACAAGTCCATCAAGTTCTGCAAGGTGCAGTGGTCGCACCATTCCGTTGATGAAGCCACTTGTGAACACGAGGATGAGCTCCGTGCCAAGTATCCTACCCTCTTCGTGTCTTCTTCTTCTTCCTAGAATCTCGGGGCGAGATTCCTGTTTAGTGGGGGGGAGTTGTAGCATCCCATCTGTCTAACATATGTAATGCTACATGGTCTAGTCATATAATTGCTACTTCCTACATATAATTGTTGCATCATAAATATATCATGCTCATGTCATCATGCCACCTTGCATTTGAGCATCATATAAAACCCTTTTCATTTGGTTCTTCTCTCATATGCATTATTAATTGTATTTGAGTACCGGGGTCGTTGGTCACTTTGCACTTCCCCTCCCCCCCAAACCTTTTTCTCTAAACCCGCGCTCCCCTAGCCCCACCTGTCAACAGCTGTTACCGTTTTATAGAAACGCACCCGGGGTTCCAGGTCCTCAACCCGCGGTCCCCCTCCGCACCGCGTGGCCGGCCCAACCCCTCTCGTTGTTGCGTGGCTCTGTTGGCCCGCAGGACCCACCTGTCTGTCTCACGGGCTAGACTGCCTCGCGGTAGAAAAAGTTCTGCGCGTAGTTTTTCCACCACCTCAGCTCGATCCCACCCGTCAGCGTCTGGGGCTAGCTGTCTCTGGGTATAAAAAAATCTGGTTGTTCGTCTGTTTAAATAAAACAATTTCAGAAATATTTTAATATGAATTAATTTCTGTTTTAAATAACTTTTAATTTGTAAATCCAAATAACACAAATAATATATGTTTTGGAATCAGAAAAATGTGAGGAATTCAAATATGCCATTCAAAATATCATTTGAGCATTTTAAATTTTCGAAATTGTTTAAATGCAATAAAAATGCCTTTTCTTAAATAATTAATAACTTTAATTCTACAACTCCAAATTCGACAAATAATATGTCTAAATCGATCAGCGCGACGAGCCCGTTCTAACTATGCTTTCCATGTTCTGAATTGCAGCATGCATCATATAAATATAAAGTATACAGCAACTTATATGGGAGCAAAACATGGCTAAAACTCAATAAAATGCTTTATTCTTGTACCCCACACCTCACCCATGCCATGCTACATTATTGCCATGTAAATTGTACATCATTCATCATGGCATGTTTGTTTGCTTGTCGCATTTTAATTCATATGCTTGTACACTTTATTTATGTTATTCCTTGTTTGTTTGGTTCTTCTTCGAATAGACGCCGAGCAGGGGATATATCAGGAATCCCAGGAGCACTACCTAGATCCGTCTCTCGCTTCAACTGAGCTGTCAGGCAAGCACTACCACATGCTTGCATACATATAGTACCTATTGCCTCTATCTTATTCTTGCATCATTGAGTCGCGATTGCATTAAATTGAATCCCAAGTACTGCATAGCCTTTACTTTTAAACCCCACCGAAGCTTGTTCCTCCATCCCACGAGCCATTACTACAGGAGTTGTTTGAGCCATGCGAGTCGTAGAACAACATGTGTAGGGTATGTGAGTGTCTGATGGATAACGAGGTACCTAAACAACTTAACCTGAGTAGTAATGGGATAACTAATGAAAGAGGCACCGGTGGGCAATATCTGTTATTTGGTTTTTTATGCTCACTTGTGTCCCGTAGGACCCCGAGTATTTGATTCCTGTTCCTTGACTATTTGCACTATCCACATCCGGGAGGCCGTGGACCCCCCTGAGCCAGAGCTTGAATCATATCTATTTCTTGGGGCCACAAACTAGTTTGGGGTTTTATTACTATCTTGTACTTATGCCATGCTTTACTGCTTTATTTAAGATTGTGCGTGGAGCACCTGTACTATTTTGGACCGCGCCACGTTTTCGCGGTATCGACAAGCCCAGTCACACTTTCGGGTTCCCAGTCGTTTACAACCGTGGTCGCAAACCCTGGGTCCGTCTCAGAGCCGGACGACTTTGTTGCGGGTAGCTTATTGGGGTGGCCCCCTGAAATATTTCTGAATCCTGTGATCGCTTTGTCGTGAATGCCTCGTTGGGTTTTGATTTGGTTTTTTCCAAGGTTGATCGAGTGTGTGTTGCTATTTGTGCACCCCTGCAGGGTAAATCTTTCTGAAAGCCGTGTCCGCGGTTATGGACGACTTGGAGCACAGTTTCTCGATCATAGATAAGTATAACTAAAGTACCGCTTTTAATTTGACTATGTACCTGACTAGTAAATAGTGCAATACTCATGGAATGATTAATAAAACTGCCAACGTATGTGTTGTTCGTCCGTTTTCTCGTTGGTAAGCGAGAAGGAGGATGGATCTGTTAATTATACTGTTATAACTGTTGTTACTAATTAACAGACATCCGTCTATCATTGGTTAGGCGGATGGTTAGCGAGTATCTATAGACTTGTTAGTTATTATCTTTTGTTGCAATTGCGTCACCCCAGGTTATGTCCCCTTTGGAGGCATAAAGACTTGCTGAGTACCCCTAGGGTCTCACACGATAAATTGTTTGATTCAGATGAACATGTGTACTCGTAAGATGGATACTGGGTGGAGGAGACAGATGATGCTGGCAACGATCACGCGGTGTAGAGATTCCGGGAATGGGGATCCGTGAGATCTGTGGGCGGGATGTGTTTATTTATGTGACATCTTATCCCGATTTGCTTCTTATCCGTACTCGGATCTTGTTTTCCGCTTCCGCCTGATACTCTGATGTTTGATGTATGAGGAGCTATCCTAAACTATTATCTCTATCTAGGATATTTGGATCTTGCCGTATGGCGTTGCAATATTTCTATTTCTTTTAGATGGAATGGCTCTGAAAACTGTTGTATGGTGGCTTGCATACATACTCACTTGTGTATATAGTTGATCCCTTCGCCTGCCGATTACGCCGCTCGTTCTTGTCCCGATGTTCTGGAAGTGGTTAGGACGGCCGAAAGGTCTACCTGTGAGTGGCCCCTGGCCTCACCGTACTATTTTAACCACTTTCGCTCATCCAGGCATGCAACTTAGAGCGTAATTCACCGAGGTAGTTACAGCCACTGTGTCCTCCATGGAAATGGAAGACCGACATGTCCATGTCGGCAACAGTCAACGATGTGTCGCTCCTTTGAAACAGGAACACACGACCGAATCCCACCCGATCCAGCAATCTACAGGCAACTTGTGTACGAAGGAGATCGTCGGCGGAGCTTTCGGAACTCGTCACCGGCCAGAAAATGAGAGTCGACATCAAGCAGACCATCTTCCAGGCGCGAGAAGCCCCGAAGGATCGCTCCTTTTATTGGGCAGATCGGCAGGCCCCCACGCCGCCGCCTGCCAGCCGACCCCCTCCGGCGGAAGAGGAGGCAAGCCTGCGACCGAACCACGCGCACACGTCGTCCCACTGGAAGCCAGCGAGATCGACCGCGAGTATCGCGCTGCCTCCCCGCGCACCTCCGGGTGACCAAAGGTCGCACCGATGGCAGGTCTAGGCAGGAGCCTAGGCCTACGGCTGCCGCCTCCACCTCAAGTGTGGATGCCCAAGGGAAATCTCCAATCGCCATGATCGGGGGGCCGCCCATGGCCGTGAGCAGAAGAACTCCACCCCGCGCGGACGCCACACCCGAGGGAACACCACCGCCGTTGCATGATCAAGGTCGCCGCCCCAGATCCCGCACACAGAAGATCACCAACGCCGTCCCCAACCGCCACTAGAGATTTGCCGCCGCCCCAGTACCTTTAGCACTGGGGCCTGCCGCCACCGCGGCCCTCGCCTGCGGCTAGGGAAGCCACCGGCCTTTGGTTTTTCGGCGGCTAGGGTTTTGCCCCGGTGCCGCCTCGGGGGACGACATAGGAGCGGTTTCCCGTCATCCATATAAAGAGGAAATATCTGAAAGAATTCCATAAAAAAAGCTCTATGATGGTGCAACCCACTTAACGCCATTAAGACCATATAACGACATAGAAATTCTGAAGACGAGAGTAATTACTTTGGTACGATGTTCATAAAAGAAGCTTTTAAGTGCGGCTTTGCTATCTAGACGTCTTTTAGTACGTAAGTTCACCTTCAACCTATATACTAAAAGATGTCTGGATACATTCGCTTTACAAAAATTAAAACACCTTATATTCCCTCTGTCCTGAAAATGATATCGCAAATTTGTTTAAATTTAGATTAACCTATATACTCCCACCAAACGTAAATAACTGACTTGAGTTTGTCTAGATTCGAGTATATCTAGACGCATTTTAGCATATAGATACATTCAATGGCGGACCTAGGGATTTTTCGGAGCCTGGGCACATGTAAGACTTGAATAAAATTCTTCGGTTTTGACTTTAAAGTCAGAACTAAAACCAGTACTACCTATGTTTAATTGAAATTTACCAGTAGATTACGGATAAAAACTCACTTGTTCGGTTAATCCACTCTCCTAGAGGATTGGAGTGGATTGGAAAGGAATAACTGGGATTTTGGCTTACAGGAGATTTAATACCTATCAATCCACTTCAATCCCATTCAATCCACTGGTAACCGAATAAGCCCTTAGCTGTTTCCTAAGGCCGGTGCCGGCCGGAACTCCAGCCGCGGCCATGTGGCTTGCATTTCCGCATGATCGCTTGCCTCGAGTCATAGCCTGACGGGAGGCACGGCCTCACACCATCTGCCCTTCCTCGTCTCGGTGTCTCCCCGAGACACACTGCATGCAGTCGCCGGTCGTCCTGTTTAGTCTCAGTGTCTCGCGGTTACAGGTCAAGAGCGAGACCATCGAACACATGTATGACTATATGAGAATATGAGATTGATCAGTTCATGAAGATAACTTCAAGCTGATCTCTCGCTTACGTGAACCTAAGGAAGCTGGCCCAAATAGCAAGTATAAAACAAAATGGGCCTCTGGGCCGAGGTAGTGATGCGATGGAAAAGGTCCACGCGGGTCTAATTAAGGAAACGAGCGAATTTGTCAGCTCAGAACACTAATTCTTGCTGCTCCAGCAACGGGAACCACTCCGACAGCTCACCGGCGCCCTTGTACGCGGCGGAGTTGAGCCCGGGCATGTGCCCAGGGTGACCGGACGGTAAATCCGTCCTTGGATACATTTGAATCTAGACAAACTCAAATCAATTATTTTTGGAGGAAAGAATTATTATATGGTGTCTAGATACATTCGAATTTATACAAATCTATGACATCCTTTTTAGGACGGATAGAATATTATAAAACAGAGAGAGTACCAATTAAGCGGAATTGAATCAATAGCCACTGAACATGAAAGTATACATATTTTTTATGTATAGTAGCTCAATTTGCTTCGACTTGTTGTTTCTGCGGACGGAAAAGTTGGCACGAAGATCAGCTAACGTCTGAGGCGAGTTATTAGCGAGCCTCCTTTAATCTCTTTATTATTCATTCATTTGCTTGGTTAAAGCTGACAAGAGGCGGCTAAGCTAAAGGCGCTAAAGGTGGCAAAAATTACAGAAATAACCTAATTAAAAAATGATCACACGAAATAACCTACTTTATCGAAGAATTCTTGATCTGACCTTTTTCATGGCGCTTTACCAGAAGGCGTCATGGTCAGTAGCACGACGCTCCTGCCGAAAGCGCCATAGTAGCATAACGCCCTTTCCAAAAACGCCATGCCCCGTCCGACGTTGCAGTCAACGTGGACCACGTGGGCCCGATTTTAATGTTTGACGCTTTTACGTGGGGCGCCATGCTACCTAGCATGACGTTTTTGCGGCGGACGGCATGCCCCTTTAACTCGGAACGACGCGAGTGTCCGCTGCCAGTCACTACCACTCACCTGTTCGTCCCCGACCGTGCCCCTCTGCACCTACTCAAATCCCTTCAAATCTGTTGCTTTTCTCCGTGGATTTCGACTCCCCCTTGCCTCAAGAGGTAATCTCCCCCGATCCCCTTGGTTTGGTCCAAATAGATCTATGCAATTTGGTTCTTTTTTGGCAAAAATTCTGAAACCCTAACCCTACCTAGGGTTGGTGTTGTTGCTTCTAGTAATTAGATTTGTAGCTTAGGGATAGGATCTGTATGTTAGAAGTAGCAAAGTGGTATGGCTTGTTTTAGTAGGTTGCTATGGTTGTTTGTGGTAATATAATTCCCTTTGATGTGTAATAGTTGTTGTCAATGTTTTTTAGATGGCAAGAATCGTTAATGTTCATCATGTGGACAAGGTCGCATTTTTGAAAGGCAATGCCGAGTGTGACCCGGAGGAGGTAGTTATGGTGTTTGCCACTAGTCCTACCTATGCCGAGATTGTGGAAAGAGTTAGGAATGATTTGAAATAGATGGATCCTAGTGATGCGTATGAGTTGGTTGGAAGGTATAATGCCAGGTTTGGCCATCACAATAGATTGAAGATAATGCCTATCAACTCCGAGTTGAATTGGAGTGCATATAAGGAGATGGTTGCGGAATCCGAATATAAGTCACTTGAGATATTTGCCACAAGAAAGGTTGGGGCTCGGTTGCAAATTGACTTGAACCGGCATGCTTCCATGAGCCCGGCTCAAGGTGAGCCACATGTGTATGAGACAACAATGAGCCAACCTCCCTTGAGCCCGGTCCGCGTAGAGCCAACCTACGGTGACACAACAACGAGCCAACCTCCCATGAGTCCCGTCTGCAATGAGAATTATGAAGCACCCCAAATGGAGGATGATGACCTTGAGGGTGAGTAGAGCATGGCCTTCGTGACAATGAAGTAGGAGATGTGGAGGCAAATTGCGATGAGGAGGACATGGACCATGATCTCCCTTATTTGCGGTGTCATGCATCGGACTCCGAGGATGAAGGACCAGATCAAGATGTGGATGAGGATGGTCTAACGGTTAAATTCACCGAAACTCATAAAAAGGTAGTAGGTCGTGATCATCGACCTTCATTGTTCCGTGATGTTAGCCTTGCGGATGAGGTCCAAGTTGACGGTGGAATTAGTCGAGTGCTCGAGCCACGAGCACCTTCTAAAAAGGACTTGAAGCCAAAAAAGTATGGGATAAATCTTGGGGTGAAGTTTGATAGCTTGTTGGAATTTCAGATGTGGATCAAGGACTACGTGGTGAAGTACCACCGACCGTACAAGGTGGCTCACTCAGACACTAAGGTGCGTTACACAGTCAAGTGTGAGAAGCAAGGATGTCCATGGGTTGTGCGTGCACGACCATTGAGGGGCGGGCCACAATGGACCATTGTAAGTTGTCAGTCCATTCATATATGCGATGACAAGTTTATCAAAGATGGCAAAGTTGTCAAGGATGACCATCGTTAGCTAACCTCCGATTTCATCGCGTATAGAGTTGCAAATAGCATAAGGTCTCTCCCAACATATACTATTAAGGGTGTCATAGATTTGGTTAAAGAAGTATTCGGTTATAAAGTGAAGTATGGTAAGGCGTGGAAGGCCAAACCGCATTTAAGATGTTGTATGGTGATTGGGAAGAAGCATACAACTGCCTCCCTAGGTTGTTAGGAGCGATGGCCGCAAGGAACCCAGGAATGTATCATGTGGTGGAGCCACTTGGGTCGGTGACTAGGTTGTACAATGGTGCCACTGTCCGAGTATTTGGCCGTGCATTTTGGACATTCGGACCATGCATTAGGGGATTCAAGCATTGTCGGCCTGTTATGTCCGTGGATGGCACATTTTTGACCGGCGAGTTCAAGGGCACACTATTGACTGCCATATGCCACGACGCAAACAACCGGGTTTGCCTTTGGCTTTTGCCTTGGTTTCGGTGGAGAACAACGACAACTGGGAGTGGTTTTCCATATATTGAGGACCAAGGTTATAGAACCTGATAGAGAGGTTTGCATCATCTCGGATCGCCATCAAGGAATACTCAACGCAGTCGAGAAGGACATTCCCGGGTGTGCTCGTATCCACCATCGATGGTGCATGAGGCATTTCGTGTCCAACTTCTATAGAGCATGTGGCAACAAGGAGCATGCCGACGATCTACAAGATTGTTGTCTTGCCTTCACCGCTCGGCATTTTCAAAAATTATATGATAGATTGTATTGTCTCACAAATGATGGTGGAAAAGAGTTTCTCAGAAGGAACCTTAATGAAAGGATGAAGTGGGCAAGGGCTTATGATTATGGCGGCAAGAGATACGGTGATTCCACCAGCAACATGGTAGAATGCTTCAACAAAGTACTTAAAGGTGTACGTCAATTGCCCGTGACTGCCATAGCAGAGTACACATTTCAGAAGTTGAATGAATACTTTCTAAAGTATAGTGATAAAACGGATAAGCAAATCGCTGGGGATAACAAGAAAAAAAGAAGTATGAGTACCCACCATTGGTTGATAATTGGTTGGAATATCAATCAAAGAAAGGTGATACACAAACGGTTGAATGTTTTGACAACCAAGAACTGATTTACCAAGTGAATGAGCATGGAGGTAGCACAAGGGGAGGTGTGCAACATGGCGGACTGTCCTATAAGGTATGGCTACGCAATGGTTACTGCTCCTGCGAGAGGCCTACATTGTACCATCTCCCTTGCTCACACATGATGAAGGCGGCATCTAGACGAATGGTGGGTCTTAATCACCCAGATACGGTTAGGTTGGACGAGCATTCCATCTAAGCGGTGAAGAACACATGGGCTAGTAGATTTCAGCCTTACCTTGACGAATCTCAATGGCCAGAATATCATGGTGTCCAACTTTGGCCCGATCCGTCTACGAAGGTTGTTAGTCGGGGAAGAAGACAAACCAAGCATTTTCAAGGTGACATGGATGATTGGGCGGGTGGATACCGACGGGAATGGGGGAGCGAGTATTTTGCGGAGCCTCGTGACAAAACCCGTTGTGGAGAATGCAACGTTGAGGGCCATAATAAAACATCATGTAGCCAAAGGAAAAAATCAAAGAGAGCCAACACACCTATTGGGGACACTAGCCAAGGAGGTGGTGATGGTGGTAGAAGCACTAGCCAAGGAGGTGGTGATGGTGGTAGAAGCACAAGCCAAGGAGGTGATGATGGTGGTAGAAGCACAAGCCAAGGAGGTGGTCATGTCGGTGGTAGAGGTCGTGGCGGTGGTAGAGGGCCTACCATTGGTAGAGGCCGTGTCGGTGGTAGAGGGCCTACCATTGGTAGAGGTCGTGTCGGTGGTAGAGGTCGTGGCAGTAGTATGTTTACGTACCTCCGAGGAGAATTCCCGTATGTTTACTTGCATGTTTATTTCTCTTTACTAACTTTTATCTTGTATTTAAGTTAACTTATCCTTAATAACTTATATGTTGCATTTTTATTATAGGTATGTCGACCCAACCCACCAAGGAGAACAATGATGGGAATGGTATGAGCTACTCCACAGTATGGGAGGAGGCTTTGAGGAGGGTGAAGGAGAGGGATGATGAAGTAGCTCAGTTGATCAAGAAAAGGGAAGAGGAAAGGAAGGAGGCTGAGGAAGAACGACGATGGGAAGAAGATTTCAACAGGAGATTGCGAGAGGCAAGCATAAAGAAAGCAAAAAAAAGAACACGAGAGAAAGGAAAAACAAGCAAAATATGAAAGAGACATGTACTTGAAGATCATGAGAAATTATCGAAGACTTGAGAGGGTGGCTGAAGAGGCGAGTCTCATAAGAGAGGAAGAAGAAGAGAAAAAGAGGAAAGAGGAGAGTAGACGCCAATACAAGGCCGAGTTCGACTCGGTGGTCAAGCTTGCACGTGACTTAAGGGAAAAGGAAGAGGAAGCGGAAGAGAGGAAGAGGAAGGCAAAGGGGAAGGAGCCTCGCATGACACAATAGAATTGTCACCATCTGTGGGAGTTATGGACTCCACTATGTGGAATTTATTTTGAACATTGTTATGTCCAATTTGTCATGTGCTTGCTTGAGTATGTAAAACCACTTAAGGGTTGAATGCCATGTATTCCGTAAACATTCAGTACTGCAATTTCTTGTTATGATGCTTATGTCAATATTTCCGTCTTCATAAAAATTTCTGGAATTTTGCCACTAGCAGAAACATTGGCTGTATATTTGAAGTCGTGAGCATGGCACCCCCTTGAAAAACGCCATGCTTGGTTGCATGGCGCTTTTGACCAGGGCGCCATGCCACCATGGCGTTTTTGACCAGGTGCCATGCCACAATGGCGCTTTAAGCCTACTATGACGCGCTGGGTCACAGAACCTGTGCGCGAGCGAAGAAAACAAGCAGCCAGAAATTTTGCCAAGTCCTGAGCATGGCACCCCTTTGAAAAACGCCATGCTTGGTTGCATGACGCTTTTGACCAGGGCGACATGCCACCATGGCGTTTTTGACCAGGGCGCCATGCCACAATGGCGCTTTAGGCCTACTATGACGCGCTGGGTCACAGAACCTGTGCACGAGCGAAGAAAACAAGCAGCCAGAAATTTTTCCAAGTCCCGAGCATGGCGCCCCCTTGAAAAACGCCATGCTTGGTTGCATGGTGCCCTGCAGGGCACCATGCAACCAAGCATGGCGTTTTTCAAGGGGGCGCCATGCTCTGTAGAACATGCAGTTTTGAGCAATGACCACTACACATTTCAACGTTTCAGTGCAAACATATTTGTACCACATCCAGTTTTGACCATAACACTGAATAATTGTAGAACATCCAGTTTTTAACATTTCCACACATCAAACAAGTTCAAGCCACAAAAGAAGTTCAAAATGACCACACCAAACAACAAGTTCAAGATACAAGTTCATAATGACCACATCAAACAAGTCGAAGCCACAAGCACTAGTTCAAGCTACGAGGTCAGTTTCTCCCTTTCCCCCTTTTTGCCACCCGATCCTCGTTCCCCTTGCTACGACCCTCGTGCCTCCTACTCCTCCGAGGTGGATTGTAGTCTTCATCCTTGTTGCTAGGAGCATTGCGTGCCACCTGAGACCGACCTTCCTTTCCTCGGCCAACATTTTCTTCTTCTCCCATTCACTTGGCGTGTACGGTTCCCTCGGTTGCCTCGGCTTTAGGTTGAAACGCCGCGCCTGTTGACTAGACTGGGGGGCATCGTGTAGTTGAGACATGCCTATCTCATCTTGTCCCTCTTCCTCATCCTCGTCCACATTCTCGAGTCCCTCCTACATTCGACATCCAATAGTGAGCGCATTCCCGCAATTTCCATGGCAACAAAAAAATAACAAAGTTAGCAATTGATTACCTCGTCATCATCCTCATCCTCATCCTCACCTTGCCCTCTCCATCCTGGTCGACCTCTAGATCATCCTCTAGTTCGGCATTTGCGTTGCTTGTGCCCGTCACCTCAAGGCTAGAAGACCTCACTGGCGATGCAGCCTCGACGGTGCGGCAACCAAGCAAAACACCTAATCCACGGCCCCAACGCTTGGTACACTACGACATTAACGAATAGCAATTTAAGCACAGATAAAAGTACTATAGCAATTTGAACAGTATGAACACATACCTCCACAAACTCTCGAAGGGCTGACTCGGATCCCTTCCCTAGAGGATGTTTTAGTGCTTCAGTGGCGTCATCCACGTGTTTCGAGATCTCCTCGCGCTAGCAAAAGGACAAAGTAGTCAATATTTTGTTGCTATAATTGCACATCACAATCTCCCGGTACAATACTTACCACAAAGCGGATAACCCCCGCTGAATTTGTGCCCCTACCGCCTCGAACAAGTCTGTTGTACTCTAGCTGGCTCAGCTCATCAAAAGCAGGATATGGGTCCTCCACTATGTCATCAGATGTAAAAGCAGACGGTTGCAGGTACAAACGAGATACTCCACCAAGCCACACGAGATACCGATTAAAGGCTGCAGCATCATGCGGCACCTCAGGATGAGAGACCGCATTTGGATTTTCTATCTCCTCAATCCTTGCATACCACTTCTGAATATACTTATGATGATATGCAGGCTAATTTTTTCCCTCTTCTGCTTTATCTTGTACAACCTACAATTATTTTCATCGCCTTATTAGTATCACTAGACACCCAACAAAAGTAGCAAGTTAGGGTACACGAATCACTCACTCATGAAGAGTTGTGCTAGTGTCCTTGTACGGCGGCGGGGTCTCCTAGAATAACCCAAACTGCCTCATCACCCGCTGTGGAAGGTGGAACTCAACAGCATAGACACATATTAACAGGGCACGAATCCGCCAGAGATGTGCTTCTTGCATACATTTGCGGTTCAAGTCCGCCTGGAACCAGACACCCGTACGCACATTCCCTCGAGTTCCGTATGGCTCCCATTCCACCTGTGAGGAACACAACCTTATCCTGTCAACCCAAAGTACATTTGTGAAAAGATGAGTTCTTGAGACCAATCAAACTATTACCTTCTCCGGGGTTAGCAAGTCCAGTTGGTTAGTGTACCGCAAGTAGCATTCCTTGGATTCACCGTGGAAAACTTCGGTATTATCCCACAAGTACGCCCATGTAGGTGCGCGGAGACGGCTATTGCCATGATTATTCCATGATTTTTCCTTCATTGGAATGGGCCGACCAACTGGTATGCGCAACCATGACCATATCGTCAGTAGAACCATAGGTCCACCAATACTTGCTCCTTTTCCGGTCCTACAACACGCCTTGTCCAGCTGCATATGGAGAAAGCATAGGTAAGTATCTAGGTGAGCAAACATATGTAGTAGAAGAATAAAATATGTATGGTTCATTACCTGTCGGTACAAGTAAGCGAGTGCCGCTGAACCCCAGCTATGCATATAGCCCCATTCCACAAATAGAGTGAGCCACATGAAGGACTCGATCCTTCCCGTGCCATTCGAGAAAAGAGTTCTACTTATGACATACCATAAGTATGCACAGGCATACATCTGGATTACCTCCTCATCAGCATCCTCAGGGCATTTCTTAAAATTTTCTTGGATCCATTTGTAAGTAGCACCGGCAGACATCTTCTCTTGCGTTGGCGCCTTACCAATTAGGCCAATCATTTCACGCCAGTTATCCGAATCTGAGCTCATACACACGGGCTATCCTTTGATGGGAAGCGCAAATATCATGGAGATGTCCTGCAAAGTCACCGTCATCTCACCACAAGGGAGGTGAAAACTGTGTGTCTCCGGTCTCCATCTATCAACAAGCGTTGTGATCAAACAAGGGTTCATATGCGGCGTCGAACAAGAGACAAGCTGGACGAAGGGGAGAAGTCCAGTCCGCTCAACGTATGGAGTGTAGCGCTCATCATATGGCATTTTCTTGCTATGCGCCTCTTTGGACCTTAGGTGCAGCCACTTAAAGACATGTTTCTTCTCCGCAATGTATCGTCCACGGTGTCGTTGGTCATAATGGCCATTCAATACATTGTTGTTCCATCCTACATATGTGAGCAACGAGAGGAGTGAATAATTTAAGTTATGCACATTCTCTAATCCACCACAAAAATACATAGAATCTATATAAACAAACAAAATCTATGCCAATCTATACCCATATATGAATATATGCCCATCTATGCCAAACACTCCATATATGAATACATACCCATCTATGCCAATATATAATCAATGTATGCCCATCTATAATCCATATATGCCAATCTATAATCAATATATGTCCATCTATGCCAATCTATAATCAACATATGTCCATCTATGCCAATCTACTCCATACATTCATATATTCCCATCTACAAAAACCACAATATGGATACACCATTCTACCATATACATGCCAAATAAAATTTACTAACCCTAACTAAGCAATTTCACTCATTTACTAACTAACATTAACAAACTATAATGCCACCACACTGATTTCTCCAAAGAAATTCATATACATGCCACATTTGCAAAGAACTAGGGTTAGGAGGAAGAGGACCATGTGAGGATTCCAACCAATAGAACAAGAAAAATCAAAGGAGAATACCTCAAGTGAGGGTAGAGGAAGAAAATCCACCAGAAATCACCTCAGATCCGCGGGTTTAGAATGTGGATTTGAGGGGGGGGGGGGGTGGAGGGGAGCCGCCGCCGCCAGCTTCTATCTCTGTTCGGGGTATGGCGCTGGGAGGGGTCGGGGCGGACGCTCGCGTCGTTCCCAGTTAAAGGGGCATTGACGCCCGCCGCAAAAACGTCATGCTAGGTAGCATGACGCCCCACGTAAAAGCGCCAAACATTGAAATCGGGCCCACGTGGTCCACGTTGACTGCCACGTCGGACGGGGCATGGCGTTTTTGGAAAGGGCGTTATGCTACCATGGCGCTTTCGACGGAAGCGTCGTGCTACTGACCATGGCGCCTTCTGATAAAGCGTCATGAAAAAGGTCAGATCGAGAATTCTTCGACAAAGAAGGTTATTTCTGTGATTATTTTTTAATTGGATTATTTCTGTGATTTTTGCCGCTAAAGGTCGATTGGAAAGCTAGAATAAAGCATCAAGACATTCAATTTAAAAAAACAAATCTGTGCACGACACTCATTTTCACTAGTACTTCCTCGTGTCCATAATAATAACTCAACTTTATCTAGATACGAATTCGTTTAGTCAAACATGCGTATAAGTTGTGCACGAGAGGGAGTAGTACATTACATTTCTTCACCCATTGCCACTGTATGGATGCGTGTACTGTCGAGCTGCTTAAAACGACATGAATTTCCGGTGCTTAAATTGTTAGGAATTTAACCAGTCCAGGGTTGTCCTATCTTCCAATCAACACACAGCACTACTATCTCCTTTTGGAATTATTAGACTAGCCCCGGTAGGATACTATAGGTGGTATCATGCAAGTAAAATGCTTATGTATCACTGCAAGTAATGATTAAAGAGATTATGTTGGTATCACGTAGATATGGTATCGTAGCATGTAGAATTAGGAAAACTAATTCTAAATAAATCGTATACATAATTTTACATTGAGATTCTACAAAACAATAAATATACTAAGACTATGATACTACTACATGATATTATATATTATGGATATGGTATAATATACATGATACCGCCTATATGATACTTCCTATTGTAACTAGTCTTAGGTCAGAGAGTTTTTTAAAATTGTTAAGAATTATAAAGCCTGCTATCTTTTTTATTATCTTAATTCCCGTGACTAATTAATTTAGATACCTCTTTTCTCTTAATTCCTTGTTTCATCTCTTAGCATGTCCTCTATTTTTATCTCTATCATGTCATGCATGTGAAAACTATTGTGTATGCATAAATTAATTAGAGTGAGTAATTGATCTTCTTGGTACTACCTCCATTAGGAATAAGACACACACGCTTTCCAAAGTAAAGTTTGACCGAATAAATAGAGAAACTAAAACTTTATTATATTGTGTGTTTTAATACGAATCCAATATTCTTTATATATTTAGAGTAAATCTTGATAAAAACACGCAAAACGAACACGTCTTATTCTTTGAAACGGAGGTAGTATTAGAGCATCTCCACTCGGGGGCCCTAATGCCCCCTAAAGGGGTAACGAGGGTGCGGACGCTCAAAATCATGCCCACCCCCCCAAATATCTTTCGCATCGGCGTGGGCCATTTAGTTATCCGGCGCCCCCGGGTTGAACCCTACCCATAGGGGGCCAACGGGGGCGTCAGATGGAGCTCAAAATGGCGCGGGCCAACCCTGGCAGTGGAAGAAAGCTTGGTTCTAGCCCTTTCTGCCACTTTCCGCTATGTCTTCCCGCCCTTTCCCCACTATATCTAGGCGCCCCTCCCTCCCTCGCTTCCCCTCCCGTCGCTGACGCCGCCATGGAGAGGCCCAAGCTCAATTTCTACGAGGTTGTGATGTTCACCCACTACGACATCCTCGCGCAGCCGTGCGCGAGTCTTCCGGATGGCTTCGAGCTCAGCTACGCTAGTGTGCCCGTGGTGCCGCCCTTGCGTGGCGTCGAGTTGGCGATGTAGACCGAAGGGCGTTGCCGCAAGCTGTCGGAGTAGAAGAGGGCGATGGCCCGTTACGCGCCCACGAGAGTGTACTGGCCGAAGCGGTTCAAGAACGAGCGGGTGAAGGAGCTTGCACTGTGCCAAGCTCATCGGCGGTAGCTCCACCCAGATTTGCGCAACCTAGAAGGGAGGCAGTGCTTCTAGGCAGTGCGTGGGAATACGGTCTACACCGCTATCGACACGGCGCGCCGTCAATCCGGCGAGACGCGCCTGAAGAATTCATGAGGAGGGTGATGGCCGCCGGGATCGTCCACCCCGATTCCGGCAGGGAGGAGGAGGATGGTGATGCGATGGACGGTGCCGATGACGAAGACGACAACAACGGTAGTAAAAGCAGCATAGTAGATTAGGATGGCGCGGAGTTGGCGATATAGATAATTGCCCGCCGTTTATCTATGTAGGTGAAATGAATGAATATGTAACTATTGGAAGGGAGCGTGGCTGGGAACTTTCCCCCCTAAACGAAAAATAGTCAGAGCCTCCCCATATGGGCTAAATATTGCTGACACCATAGCCCATATGAAGGGACCGAGTGGAGATGCTCTTAGCGTATTTGTCCTCCCGCCTTAGGGCATCTCCACCGGGGAGACCCATCTTGCGGACCCAAACGGTCCGTTTTTGTCAGTTTGGGTCGTGTCCCGGACAATATTTGGGTCGTGGTCAGGCCTGTCCGACAATCGCGCACAGCGGGACGATCCAAATTGTCCTATGCCAACTGGGCCAGTCTGCTACCCAAGAGGGCCCTTTGCGTGAGTGTCAACTGGGCCAGTATGCTATAACAACCGGACAGTCCAGACATACGCGTCTGTCCGGCCAGACTCATCCGTGAACAAATTTGATGATCGAATGGATCGTCCGACCTGAGTCGGTCCGGATGGGTCGTTCGACTCGGACACTGCATTTTGGCACTGTTGTCGGACCGATTCAGACCGACTTGGGTCTCCCGATGGAGATGCCCTTAGAGCATCTCTAGCAGATACCGCATATCGCTGTGTACCGCAAAATAATCGCTCGTTTGCGGTACGAGGCGGGAAAATTGGTCATTTCAGATACTCTAAAGCGTATCGCATCCAAAAAAAAATACGGTTTCCCGCAAACCGACGCTTCCATGCCGCATATATACCGCACCGAGGGTTTTGGATGCGGTACACCGCATCCTGGCGCATCTGTTGGCGGGAGGGAAGTTTCCCCATCCACGCTTTTCGCTCACAGCCGCCACTATCACCGATCTGCCGCCGTCGGCCGTTTCCACCCCCCAATACCCCTCTCCTCTGTCCCATCACTCTTTGCCACCGTTGCTCAGGCATGGCCATACCCAATCTGAATTACTACGAGGGGTCGATATTTGCCCACCACAACATCCTCGCACCGCCTCGCACGACAATTCTGGCAGGCTTCGAGCTTAGCCACTTCGGGGTGCCGGTTGCGCTGGTTCCGCGTGGCGCTGAGCTGTATCGCCAGATTAAAGATCGCCGCCGCGAACTGCCGGACTGGAAGCGCGCAATGCCCCGATACGCGGCTGAGAGCTCCTACTGGCATAGGCTATTCAAGCTGGAGCGCGGGGCAGCGCTTGCCATCTGCCTCAAACACCAGCGCGAGGTCCAACCCGACAACCGCAATGCCGAAGCTAGGGCACAATTCTGGGCGGTTCCTAGGCGCACAATCAGCACCGCCATCAACGATGCACTCCGGGATGATTTCATGAGGGAGGCGAACCGTGCTGGAATCATCGAGATTTCTGATAGCGACAGCGACGAGGAGGGGCAGAGGACGGCGGCACGAAGGAGGCAGAGAACGGCGGCGCAGAGGAGGCGGAGGACGGCGGCGCGGAGGATGCAAAGGACGACGGTGCGGAGGACAGTGGAAGCGAGATAGTCAATTAGGGTTCCCTTTAAATCATTCACTATTTCGCTTTGTTCGCATTTAATCGTTTGCTATGTCGATTGAAAAACTCGAATCCATGATGTTTGCTAGTTCATACCTGGATAAATTCAGCTTTGTGGTACAAATTGCTTTGCGGTACAGGTGAAATGAAATATTCTGTTTTGCAGTACAACATGCGGCATCTGATTCGCTCCGTCATTTTTCGTACCGCATAGTCCAGATACGGTTTACCGCATCAGCCTTTTGTGATACCGTGATATACGGTATCTGATAGAGCAGGCTGAGCGGCGGCTCAGCGGGCTCAGCAGGCTCCGCGGGTAGATGCTCTTAATAGGGAGTATACTCCGTATCCGGCCAACTGCCAAGTGGGTGGCTCACGCCTCAGTCGCTCACAGGCTCACAGCGAGCTGATTGACTTTGAGGGTGCCCTTTGGCGGGTCCACCACCAGCTGATGCGATCACTGGATCACCGTAGCCAATGTTGCCACGTCAGAGTGAGTTGTCGAGCCCATCTCGCTAACCACCATGTTGAGGTCAAACCACCCGGCCCTACCCGAGGCGAAACGGCTTCCGCAGCCGCTTACCAAGTTGCAGAAACAGGAACAACCCCCTAGCACACGGCATACACTATTTACGGATTACGCCTTCCTTTGCCCTTCGTCAGACCAGCAATTGGTTTTCTATTTTTTTTATGGGTAATTAGTTTTCTTATTTAAAAACCATCACGTGCTACCTACTTTTCAAATTCAGGTTTATGTTTTGACAAGTGATTACTTTGATAATATATACTCCCCCGTTTCTAAATGTCAAATATTTTAATGAGTCAAATTGACGTAGTCCGACCCAATATCCTAAACAGACGCACGCTCTCTCCTCCCGTGAAAAAAAAGGCGGCGGCTAGGGTAAAAATCCTAGCAGCCGCCACGATCTACTTCGTCCTCGCCGTCTGCGACCGAGCATCGACGGGTCCCCGCCTCCTCTGCTTGCCGCTCCGGCGGCGGGAGGAGGTGGGGACCTCGGACCTGCGCTCGGCGGTGTAGAAGGGTCCTTAAAGTTAGAGTTTAGTCATCCGGCATCGTCGTTATGGTGGCTATAGCGACGTTATGCGGGACAAGAATAAGGTATACCCGCCTCCTCTTCCACCTCGTCGGCGATGATCCTGCTGCTGGCGTTGAGGAGGGTGGGGATTCGTCTGGTCGCCGCTTCCATGGAGTGGTGGATCTCGTCCAGTCTACGTGTGTTCTGGATCTCGTCCAGTCTACGTGTGTTTTAGGTTTGGTGCTACAAGTTTCGGATCAATTCAAGGGTTCAATGGCGACAACTTCATCTCTAGGGCGCTGGTCCTTAGGGGCACGTGCACGAAGACTTCCCGACTGTCATCAACAATGGCATGCCGACTCCGGTAATGGAGCGGCGACAACGGCGCGTCGGCGGCTCGCTCTGGCGGCAGTAGTTTTTGTTAGGTGGTCCAAAGACCTCGATGTAATTTTTATTATGTTTAGGATACTTTGTACTTCTTATGAACCCATGAAATAGATCCGGATCTTTTTCCGCAAAAAAAATTTGACTTTTTAAAATGTCTTCTATTTAGGAACAGAGGAAGTGTTTGTATTGTAGAAAATATATATCGTTAAATTCATATTCAAAAGAACTTTTGTAGCATCCCAAGATTTGTTTTTTTTTTGTCATAGGAAAGTTACCACATTAGCGACGAAACATGAAACTGGAGGGGCGGGGTTTCCTTAAGGATTACAAGGAAAAAAGAGGCTCCATTGGCGATGCCATGGCGAAGTACCTGAGATTGGGAAACGGGTTACGTAAAATTAAAAAAATCAGTGCATAAATCGGATAAAGTTATGCGGAAAAGGAGGCAATAGATCATTACCCCGAAGATCGACAAGCGGAAGTTGTCGATGACGAGGTTGATGAAGACGTGCATCGATCCCTGCAATGAGACTTTTCAAGCCGCGAGAAGATGTATTATCCCACGAACAGCTCCACGGTTGACTATTTCCGCAGCTAGTACATTAGCCGCGAGAAGATTCTCCTTTGCGAAGATCCTCACAATCAAGTGATCCATGTGTCGCATCTCCACGGGTATCCACACATGAGATGTTAGCAACACCGTGTCGAGGTGTGATCAAGCACACGGTCTAAGCGGGAACGTGTCGATAAAGATTCGGCAACGCTTCCGCAATCCGACTAGATTAGATCTAGACGGGGGTAGAACTCGGGAGGCCCTCCGGCGTTGAAGTATAAGAGATAACTTAGGGCACACCGACCCTAGGGCTTAGGTTACCATCATGGAGGAGGCGGTGAGAGGAGGAGGGCGTCAGGCGCGCAGGTGGCGGCGCAAGGAGGGCGATGGCTAGGGTTTTGGGCGGGACAGTGGCACGACAGCTAGGGGAGCAAGTGTTGCGACTTTAGACCCCTTTGGGTGCCCTTTGGTCCCTTTAAATAGTTCTGCAATCCCCTTGAGTCGTCCATAAACCTGTCTCAAGTTTGGAAAAGATACAAAAGTTGTCATCTTGCAACACAATATAGGGACTTTACGGACTCTCACCCACTACAATTCCTCTCCGGGTATACAACCCAACTTAGTCACTGAAGTTACACAGGAACAAAGCAAAATTTCTAACTCGCTCGGTACCATTACAAGATTTATGGTCAATCGATTTGTACGAAGCCTTGGAATAACTGACTATAGTTGTTACTTACTCTTAAATTTTCTTGCTAGAATGGAATCTGTTCCCACAATATCTCACATTGTGGTTTCCATTTACCTTCTAATCATTCATTTCATTCATAAAATAATATTTATTGTAGAAGCATTTGTGATACTTTTGAAAAATTATTTGCTAAATATAACTTGCAAGAGTTGTGTAAGTTCAAAATTGCCAATTTGATGCGAGTTGGACTTGCCTGCTAGCTACGAGATAATGCGGTTCGAAGATTTGAGTTGACCCTTAACTTCGGGTTAAAATCAATCATTGTCCGATAAATACAATGCTTTAAAACCTAATATGCTTTTAATGCAACTATATGTTATGCAATGTTTCCACTCTATTTCTTCTAAATCCTTTTGATTTGATTTATTATGTTTTTTGATAAATTTTCCTCCTTTTTGAGGTTTTATTTGAATTTCACGTTACAATTTCATATATCTGTATTAGATAAATTTTCTTAAAATTCACCTTTGTGAGTTTTTGGACTTGAAATGATATTCCCTCATTTTTAGGAATATTATTTAGGCTTATATAGAATTTTGAGTATTTTTTTCTCATTTTAAAGTATTTAATTAAGTCAAATCACTCATTTGGAATTTTATCCTATCCAAAATATTTTTAATAATTCCATAAAAAATAGGATTTAGAATCCTCACATTTCCCTATTTGGGACTATTTTTGTTTTATTTTTAGAAAATGCCTAGGGTTGTTTTTGGTTAATTGGTCCTTTAAATAAAAAGTGAAAATACACCATTTTGCCCCTAGGCCCACTAGTCAGACCCAAAGGGTCAAGACTGTGCGCCACCGCCACTTCGCCGCTTGATTCTGTTTTCTCACGGTCGTCTCTGCTGCCTCCATGGCCCACAATCGAACCAACTTTCGATGATCCACCCTTTTACCACTCAGATTCAACTATATCTTCGTCTCGCGGCCTTGCGGCCTCGCGCTACCCTAACCCTAGGGTTTCGGTCTAATGGCGATGTCGTGCCGTGGTGGTCCTCCGGTGTTCCCTCGTTGTGGATATGGTGCTAGTCTACTTACGGGCATCTACTTCGTGATATTGGGCAAGTGCATGTTGAGTTCCCCCTTTGAGTTCTCCTTGTGTCGCCACGATGTTCGCCGTTCTCCTCTCCGGCCCCGGTGAGGTCGGCTCCCATTTTGGCCAAAGGTAGACACTCCTCTTCCTCTCTCTGATCCTACTCTAGTTCTACTAGTGGCTTACCCTATTTAGGGTTTACTGTTCTTGCTCGTTTAATAGATAATCTAGGGTTCTAGTAGGTTCTGGAAGCTTCTAGTAGCTTCTATGTTGTCCTTAGGCTACTTATACTCTACTAGTACTTGGTTTACTTGCTAGATTACTTCTACTTAGCTCTATCGATAGTGTAGGTTTAGTACACATGTTTCTGTTAATTGTTCTAGTACTTGGTTAGTGAGTTCTAAGGATTGGTTTGCTAGCTTACTTAGTATACTTGGTACTGAGGTACTGATCACTACATTTCTATGAGCAATACCCTTTACTAATACTTGGTTACCCTGGTTACTGTGTTACTGATAATCCCCAAGAGCATGTGCGGTGACCCAGCATACCACTACATGATGTAGTATACTATAGTCGTTGACATAACACCAATGAAACACCGTTTAGTAGTATTACATCCCTTAGAGTGGTACAACAGAAACACAGCAGGTCCAAGACATGACTATAGATTACAACTCGACTCTTTACAAAAGATCCAGAGAACACTCTAGGTTAAAGAGGAGGAAATAACTTCTCACAAAGAAGAACAAGAAATAATAACTCAGAGCAATCTAGCTAATAATACTAGCATCTAAACTATCTGGCGTGTAGTTGCTACTCAAGCAATGCTCTACAGAAATAGGTTTTATGGCTAGAGTATCTACTCCTATCTAATCAAGAACTTCGTCTTCACTTCGATTGATGAACATGTTGACTTCATTGACTTTATTGAAGAACTTGAGCTGTCGATGATGGTTTATTGATCATAAGTTGGTGTTGACGTTGTCTTCAACGGCTTAGAATCTAGCAAGGGTTAAGAAGGTACGGTTGAGTACGAGCGTACTCAGCAAGTTCACTAAAATGAGTGTATGATGCACTATCTCTACAGCCACATACCAAAGATCATAGGTAATGCAGGTTTTCGTAAACATTTCTTCAAAGGTTGCTTTTATTCTGAAAACTATGTCCGACAGCCTTCACAGGTTGACCAGAACCTTCGTGGGTGGGGTTCCTTTCCTGCCGCGTTCATAGCTCCTTCCCGAAACAGGGAGTAACATTTTATAGTTCTTACACTCTGCAGAGGTGCGTTGCTTTACCCATGAGAGACCTTAGCTTTGTTGCACATCTGAGTTATAGGCTCGTCAATACTTCCTTGGTATGGGGCCTAGTCTAAGATCCAAGCCAATCACTGCCCCCTTTGCGACCCCGCATGTCCCCTTGGTGTACGCCATGCCCACATCTTGAATTATGGTAATAGTTAGTACAGACTGTCAAATGCCAGAACTATCGTGGGATGTTGAGGGCTCCTACCCATATGCTGCATATCCTCTATGAATTACCAATACATGCACGCTACGAGGATAACAGCCACGACCTGGCCATCCAGATGCATGCGAGAGGAAGAAGATACAACTGACTTCTCTGTCCCATTCCAAATCTCATGGTTAACGCGTAATATACGGCGCTAGAATCACTGGTGACATTGGTTGTTAAATCCTAGGTGATACATTCCTGTACAATGGCGTTTCCATTGCCAGTTATAATAGATTAGCTGATCATCCTGGATCAGTAACCGATATTTCTAGTTAATTATAAAATAGTGTTTTCGACCTTTTTAAAACGCAGGTGATGACAATAGTTGAGTTACAAGCATAGAAAATAATCAAAGGACATGAGCAAGTTGTGAAGTTGCCTTTTGTGATTGCAAGATTATGCACTCACGGTCTTCAAGACAATAGAAGATCCAAAATCTAGAAATAGCATCATTGGTTCGATAAGGACTAATATTTAAAGAAGCAAGATGCAATTATGCATAACTAATATAATGCAAGTTTGAGAAACGCGAATCCCCGGGACAATCTATCTGATCTAGGGTTTGGAAACTGGTGATGAGTTCTTAGGAATGTGTTGTACTTTTATATCATATTCACACTTGTTCTTGTTATTAAGGCTTGTGAGAGTGTGTGAAACAATATGTAAAAACAACAAGTAGCATACAATATTAAATCACTCAATTAAGCATGGTATGTAAAAGATTACTTAAGCGAGATTGTTAAATAATTAAAGTTCTTATAGAAATGCTTAAGAATTTCTTCAATGTTTCTTAAAAGAATAACTTTTGAGGAAAAGATTACTTGTACAAAGTATTTAACTTTGAAGCTAACCCTTTAAGGTTTTCTTATGAATTATTGGTATTAAAGAAGAAAATAATTACCATATTTGAATAGCTATTCCACATGGAGTGGATACTTAGATATTTTCAATATGTATTATATTATATGTGGCTCACTTCTTATTGTTTTATAATAATGTATAATAAGAGGATTATTTCTTTTATATAAGTAGTGTCTTCTTAGTTTTATAAGTGAATATGATCACTTACTTATTTTAGAAGTAATGCTTATATTTTATAAATAGGTAACAAGGCATTACTTTAATTAATTAAAGATTTGTTTAGATTGAATTGGATTCCTAAATTGTAAAAGAATTAATACTCAAATCTTGATGATTTTATAATTGATAAAGTATTTTTGGAGAGTAAGATTTACTAAATTTTAAATGGTACTTTTAGTAAGTACAACTTAAAATGATTAGACTTATTTTGACTTCACTTAAACATTAATTGAAGTTGTTATTATACTTTTAGATTTTTAATAACTTATATTAAAGGCATAAGCAAAGTTTTATATAATTTGTATGCATTAAATAAAAGAAAAGGGTTTAAACTAGTTTTATCAAACCTTTACCTTTTATTTTACTTCAAAAGTAAGAGTGGATATTTTAATATGTAGATATTATGTTTTTGGTCATTTTGGTATATTATATGTATTTTTGTTGTTTTTAAATATTAAAATATGATTATTATAAGTGTTATCATTTTATAAAAACTTAATAAATAATAATATTTAGTTAAGTGACAAAAAAATGTACAAAATTAGTTTCTAAATGTATAATTTGTTTTTCTAAGAATTTTGATATATTATACTTATTTTTATGAATTTTAAATAATAAAATATATTTATTTAAGATATATTCCTAATAGTTTATTTACTAATAATAATTATTGTCTTATTTAAGTTGGAAAATAAAATATGATAATAGGTTTAAAATATAGAATTTACTTTTCTAAACATTTTGATATATAATATATATTTTTCTGGATTATAAAACAAAAGATATTCAATTTCTAAGACTTAATCTTTTTCTTAAATTCCTGGAAATCATTTATATTTGAATTTATATTGATTTACTATTTATTAAGCAGGCAATATCTTTTTATACCAAACAGCTACCTAGACACAGACACTAACCAGTGGGGTCAGGGCCACATCGGCAGCCACGCGGGTTGTAACTACCTCGGTGAATTACGCTCCTAGTTACCAGCCTGGATGAACGGAAATGGTTGAAATAGTACGGTGGGGCCCAAATGCCACTCACAGGTAGACCTTTCGGCCGTCCCAACCATTTCCAAACATCGGGACAAGAACGGGCGGCGTAATCGGCAGGCGTAGGGATCAACTACATACACAAATGAGTATGTATGCAAGCCACCATACAACAGTACACTAGAGCCATTCCATCTAAAAAGAAAGGAAATATAGCAACGCCATACGGCAAGATCCAAATATCCTAGATAGATATAATAGTTTAGGATATCTCCTCATACATCAAACATCAGAGTATTAGGCGGAAGCGGAAGACAAAATCCGAGTACGGATAAGAAGCAAATCGGATCGACACACGTTATGTAATTAGCCCAAGAGAATAGGAGATGAAAAGGAACTCCAAGATTAAGCGCCGGTGACAAAAGAATGAGTTAGCATGGACATTCTGATAAAAGGAAGATAGATAATGTTTCACACACTACTGAAAAGGAGTGTGGAAACACAGATGTATCAAAGAAAAATTTTCCGCATTTTTCGGCATTAAAATACCAATAGATGCGCGAAATCACTTATCAGGTAGCGATTAGCAACTGATGATTACACAGAATGTGGAGTTGCTAGAAGGAAGGACACCCTTAAGAAGATGGCACCGGTTAACAAGGAGTCAGATAGATCGCGCCGGTTTTCAAAAGCCTGTCAGTATGGAATGTACCAACAGTTGATAACCATAAGGCAGATAAAGATAACAAGTTGGATGCAACAGATAGACAAGGAATTACACACACACACACACTTTCTATGGTACTACGGAAACCCAGAACACGTGAATCCTAGTTTGAATTTTAAGAAGAGGATTGAAAACGTTACACTTCCTTACCAGAAAAGGGTGGTGGGTGGGTAAGAAGAAAAGTGGAAGCAGTCCTACTCTCGCGTTTTGTTTTTCCCTAGTATACATAACTACCAAAAATATTTGCTAGACAGACAACGACCATTTGGCTGAGACCCTGAAGGGCGGGATGGCTCTGATACCAATTGTAACTACCTCGGTGAATTACGCTCCTAGTTACCAGCCTGGATGAACGGAAATGGTTGAAATAGTATGGTGGGGCCCAAATGCCACTCACAGGTAGACCTTTCGGCCGTCCCAACCATTTCCAAACATCGGGACAAGAACGGGCGGCGTAATCGGCAGGCGAAGGGATCAACTACATACACAAATGAGTATGTATGCAAGCCACCATACAACAGTACATCAGAGCCATTCCATCTAAAAAGAAAGGAAATATAGCAACGCCATACGGCAAGATCCAAATATCCTAGATAGATATAATAGTTTAGGATATCTCCTCATACATCAAACATCAGAGTATCAGGCGGAAGCGGAAGACAAAATCCGAGTACGGATAAGAAGCAAATCGGCATAAGATGCCCCATAAATAAGCAGATCCCGCCCACAGATCTCACGGATCCCTGTTCCCAGAATCTCTACACCGAATGATCGTTGCCCACATCGTCCGTCTCTTCCACCCAGTATCCATCTTGCGAGGGTACCTGTTCATCTGAACCAATAATTTATCGTGTGAGACCCTAGGGGTACTCAGCAAGTCTTTATGCCTCTAAAGGGGACACAACCTGGGGTGACGCAATTGCAGCAAAAGATAAACCCTAGCAATTCTATAGATACCCGCTAACCATCCGCCTAACCAAAGATAGACGGATGTCCGTGAATTAATAACAACAGTTATAACAGTTAAAACGGTAATATCCACAGATCCATCCTCCTCCTCGCTTACCGACGAGGAAGCAGACGAACAACCCCCCCATCCGTTGGCAGTTTTATTATCCATTCCGTGAGTGTTGCACTATTTACTAGTCAGGTACCTAGTCTAGTCAAATTAACAGCGGTACTTTAGTTATGCTTGTCTATGATCGAGAAACTGTGCTCCAAGTCGTCCATAACCGCGGACACGGCTTTCAGAAAGTTTTACCCTGCAGGGGTGCACAAATAGCAACACACACTCGATATGCCTCGAAAAAACCAAATCAAAACCCAACGAGGCAGTCACGACAAAGCAATCACAGGATTCAAAAATATTTCAGGGGGCCACCCCATTAAGCTACCCGCGACGAAGTTGGCCGACTCCGAGACGGACTCAAGGTTTGCGCCAATGGCTGTGAACGACTGGGAACCCGAAAATGTGACTGGGCTTGTCGACACCGCGAAAACACTCCGCTTCCCTAAACAGTACAGTGTGCAGTACCTCGCACAATTTAAATAAAGCAGTAAAGCATGGCATAAGTATAGGATAGTAAATAAAACCTCAAACTAGTTTGTGGCCCCAATAAATAAGAATGAATCAAGCTCTGGCTCAGGGGGGTTCATAAGCCTCCCGGATGTGGATAGCGCGAATATTCAAGGAACAGGAATCAAGTACTCAGGGTCCTACGGGACACAAGTGAGCCTGAAAAACCAAATAGCAAATATGGCTCACCGATGCCACTTTCATTAGTTATCCCATTACTACTCAGGTTAAGTTGTATAGGTACCTCGTTATCCATCAGACACTCACATACCCTACACATGCTGTTCTATGACTTGCATGGCTCAAACAACTCCTGTAGTAATGGCTCACGGGATGGAGGAACAAGCTTCGGTGGGGTTTAAAAGTAAAGGCTATGCAATACTTGGGATTCAATTTAATGCAATCGCGACTCAATGATGCAAGAATAAGAAAGAGGCAATAGGTACTATATATATGCAAGCATGTGGTAGTGCTTGCCTGGCAGCTCAGTTGAAGCGAGAGAAGGATCTGGGTAGTGCTCCTGGTTCTCTTGATATATCCCCTGCTCAGCGTCTATTCGAAGAAGAACCAAACAAACAAGGGCCAACATAAATAGAGTGCACAAGCATATGAATAAATGCATCAAGCAAACAATTATGCCATGATGAATGATGCACAATTTGCATGGCAATAAAGTAGCATGGCATGGGTGAGGTGTGGAATACAAGAATAAATCATTTTATTGAGTTTTGGCCCCATTTTAACCTTATATTAGTTGCTGTATACTTTATATTTATATGATGCATGCTGCAAAACAGAACATGGAACGCATAAACAGAAAGGTCTCGTCGAGCTAATCATTTTAGACATATTATTTGTTAAATTTGGACTTATAAAACAAAAGTTATTAATTAATTAAGTCAAAAGGGCACTTTATTGTAATTTAAATCAACTTGGAATTTTAAAGTGTTCAAAATAGATTTTGGATGGCATATTTGAATTCCTCACATTTTTCTGATTTGAAAACATATATTATTTGTATTAATTGGGTTGGTATTTTAAAAGATATTTCAAAACAGATTTGAATTTGAATTTGAATTGATTTTGAAAAGATTTGAATTTAAACAGATTACAGAAATGCTTTTTACACACAGACAGACCTAGCCATGGTCACTAATGGGTGGGGCCAACGCTGACTTGGCGAACCGGCGCGCCAAAAAGTTTCCTCACCGCAGCCTGCACTAGCCTCAGCAACTGACAGGCGGGACCACGACACAAGCGGACCCACACGCCAGTGGGCGGGAGCGAGGCTGCCACGCGGCTCAGGGGGGACTGCGGGTTGAAAGCCTGGGAAACTGGGGGTGCTAACTGCAAAAACGAACGTGAGGCTGACGGTGGGGCTCAACGGACCGCGGGTTGAGCGAGCAAACAACAAGGGGGTTTTCTGCAAAATGGCAAGGCCTGTACTGTTCCTCTTCTTCTCTGCGTTGGCGACAGATCGATGCACGCCAGCGACAGAGCGCGGCGCGCGGGCTCGAACTCGCGACCACGCGCGTGCGAGCGGCGGCGGCTACCGCTGGGGTGGCTAGGGGGTTGTGCTGGCGTACGCTTGCGCGGCTAGGTAGGGTGTGGGCGACGCAGGGACGGCAGGGGCTCGCGACCACGGCACACCGAGGCTGTTCGGCGAACCGCGGATCCGGCCAGCGACAGCGAGGCAGAGCATGTCTAGGGGGTTTGGGGGCTCACCGAGGAGATGTTGGTGGAGCTGGATCGGGCAGAGGAGCTGGTGATGGTCGTCGAGGCAGAGGCCGGTGCAGCTAGGGTTTCGCTTCGGTCGACGCTTGTCCTGGCGGTTCCAGCCCTCCTCCTCCTCGACGGCATGATCAGGGTGACGCAGATGGTTGGCCTTGGTCTTCCAGGCCTCTTCACGGACGCGCAGCACGGCCGGAAAAGGGAAGGCGGAGGCGGCCGAGGGTTTTGCCGGAGAAGGGGTAGACGGAGACGGTAGGGGTAGATGGGGAGGAAGGGGTAGGTGGGCACGGCCCTGGGGAGATCTGGGAGAGGCCAGAGGTGAGAGAGAGGGGGAAGATATGGACGGGAGAGGAGCGGGGTGCCGTGGAGAAGTGGTGGAGGGAAAAGGTGGCTTCGGCCTTTTCTGCCTCTCCTCGAGCACGTGCTCGGTCGGCAGATGCAGGGCAGGGGCAGGGAGGCTGCAGGGTGGGCCGGCATGGTGGTGGGGCGACCTGGCAGGGAGAGAGGGGGTGAAGCCAAAAGAGAGGGAGAGGGAAAGGGTAGCTCGGCTAAGGAAGCTGGGCTCGGGTTAGGTTAGTAGCCTCGGGTTGGGTTAGGGCTTGGGTGGGTTGGTAGCTAGGGCAGGGAGAGGGTGGCCAGGTGGGGCCAGCTAGGATAGGTGGCTCGTCTAGAGAGAGGAGAGAAAGAGGGGGTACTTAGGGTTTGGTTAAGATTAGGTATAGATTAGGGTTTAGGAGAGAGGGGGGGTATGATGATGAAGAGGTAGGTGATGGTCTAGGGCCTAGAGAGAGATGGATTGGTCCTTTTTGACTAGATCAAGGATGATCAACCAAGCTCAAGCAAGGTAGCCAAAGAGGGGAAAAGAGAAAAAGGGGATGGTGTCATATATGGATATGGTGATGGGGTTTAAACAAGATCAACTAGATCAAGCCAAAAGAAAAGATAGAGATAGAGAGATGAGGAGCCACTCAAGATTCAAATAAAAACCAATACTAGAAAAGATGGCACTTGCATGGCCCATGCAAAATATTTATTGCCATGTTGATTCTTGTGAAAACAATATTATTACATGGCATTATTATTATGCATTCCCAAAATTGGAATAAAAGCCAAGCAAAAAGAATTAAAAAGGATGCCCCATGTGGAGTAGTTGGAGATGGCCATGTTTGAAATAAAATGGGACATGCTAGTGTGTAGGTTCCACTAGATGATTAATGGTCCCAAAAATATTCCAACATGAGCATAATTCCATGATAATCCATATGGAAGCTAGGAAAAGGGTTCCACTCACAAGGCATGCAAAGATGGCCATGTGGCTCTCATATATCAATAATGTGAAAACAACATGATGCCAAGATGAGAGCATGTGGAAAAGAATTGGATCCATCCCAACCCACATGAGCTGGAGGTAAAACCAATAAGTGCCAAGCTCATATTTAGTTGGATGGTGGAATTATAAGGTGGTGAAATGAAAGGGTGGTGGAGTTAATAAGAGATATGCCCCCAACTCAACTTGGGCATTTAAACAATATATCAAGAACCAAATACAATATCAAGAGGCAAATACAATTAATAATGCATATGGGATAAGAACCAAATCAAAAAGGGTTTTATATGATGCTCAAATGCAAGGAGGCATGATGACATGAGCATGATATAATGATGATGCAACAATTATATATGGAAGTAGCCATTATCTAGACTAGGCTAGTATCATTGCAATTGTTAGACAATTGGGATGCTACACGGGTGCGGACCGGTCAACACGCTGACCCAGTGCGGTGTGACGCGAGCATGATGTCAGCATGACGTCACCTCGCCGGCCACCCCGAGACAGCGTCAGCAAGCGTGCGGGGGCGAGCGGAGTGATGCGTTCAAACGAGAAGACCTCGGCTAATCTAACCAAGGTGGTGCTGCCCTCTTATGGTCGCTGGAGCATCGGCCACGACAATAACTGGCGGTGGCGCTCGCAGATGCACGGCGGCAGAGTAGTAGAGAGCTAGAGTGGGAGCGAGGAGAAGTGCTAGAGCACCGTGGGCTCATCGGGATTGCAGTGAAGCTGTTGGCGAGGAAAATCGTGGCCAGAATCGATGTGTACGGCGATGGCCGGACTTCGGGAAGAAGCAGTCGTGGCGTCGATTGGAAGCTCCCATATTCGATTCCTTTGGCTAGGAGGCTCAGGAAGGTGAGGCGAAGACGCGGGCGTAGTCAACGGAGCACAGGGAGACCCAGAGCGGCGGTGCTACACGACGGCTTCGAGCTAGGGTTTCTGTCCCTAGAGGGGAACAGAGAGAGCGAGTGCGAGAAAGGGAAGGCCCGGATGAGGATGAGGGCTTCGTCGTGGCGTCCTTATCCTCGCAGGAGCGTCGGTGGCGACATCACGGGGAGGAGGCGGCATCGGGCGGTCGCCGTCCCCTCCAGCGAGCTGCTTACCAGAGGAGGAAGACAACGGATAGGATTGACAAAGGGGTACATTGGGCTGGGCCGGTAATGGGCTTTGGCCGAGCGAGCGGGACGTTGTGAGGCGCGCACGCAGCGACGGTTAACGTAGAAATATTCTAGGCCGTGGGCCAAGCTGATGTGCTGCTTTCCCTTTTTCTTTAGCCTTTTCTATTTTATGTTTTCTGTTTTCTTTTCTATTTATAAATTCATTTCAAATTTGATTTCTACAAGGGTTTAAATCCTCAGAGTTCTGGTGTAATATTCCAAATGGTTTAGAGATTCATTATACTAAATATTTTCTTCATTTTCCTTTATCTTTTCGAAATTCATGAGTGTATGAAAGGTTCTTTTATTTAGCAAATTAAATATAAATTAGGGTTTTATGGATTTGTTTCTTAAATATAAATCTTATATAAAAACAATGTTATTGTTTTCACTACATAGTTGTAATGATAGGGATTTAAAATGGTGAATGATCTATAACATTCTATTCATATTTAGCCTCCCTTAAAAATTGATATATATCCACTATAATGTCCTTAATCTTTATGATTAATAACTGATGGTTTCAATTTCATGATCCTCCAAACTTGGTGATATCTCCTATTCAAACTCTACTTAGTTTGTGGGATTTAGTACTGACATAGAACAATCTTGGTTAAGTCATTATGAATCAATAACAATCATTGGTGAAGAAATACTAAGGTTTGAGATAATATAGACAAGGCTTACACCCATGAACACTTGTTTGGTTCTCTAATTATCGTTTGGAAGCTTTATTTGTCCAAGAGGTATTGCTCAATGGTTACCTAGGAATAGGAAATGGTTCCACTGTCAATTTGATTCTTGGGCTTTGATCAAAGAGGTAAACATGAGTCTTGTCATGGCTTGATATACTATTGGTTAAAGGTTTCTAAAGAATCCTTACCTCAATACCTCACTAAGATTATCTTTAGATAAGGAATTCCTTTCCTAAATATACTCTATATAGCTCTCTAATCTTTATTCACAAAGATCACAACTTCCTAAATAAGTCAATCATCTGACTCCACCATATCCATCATCATATAATGTCATGGTCTTGTCACCTCAACATTAATCATTCATTCTTATCCTAGTATCTATATAACTTCCATTGTTGAACTACCCTTGACGAATCCATCAATGTAGCTACTTCTAACTCCATCCATTAACTCCTTTAAATTCACCTTGTACCTATATCCAAGGCTTGCAAGATTACAATTCTCTCTACACATCACATGTGATAATAATCCTCTAGAATAGGTATGGTACTACTCCCATAATACAAGTTTGTTCTTGTATTAGCTTGGTTAAACTACTATGCCCTCAACTACTCCATACAACTCATGTTATATACTTCATCACACTCTAGCTTGACTTCCCAGGATCAAGCTAGATGATTCATCTTACTAGGTGATGGCCCAAAATATATCGAGCTCGTTGGGGAACCCCATGAGGAAGGTATGATGAGAACAACATCAAGTTTTCCCTCAGTTATGAAACCAAGGTCATCGAACCAGTAGGAGCAAGGAAACACCTCCAAGGTGTTGTTTCCAACTTGGAATCCTACACAACACAACCATAGAACTTTGCCCCCAACTTACAGTGACGTTGTCAATCTCACCGGTTTTGCTAAAAACAAAGGATTAAACGTATTGTGTGGAAGATAGTAGTAGCTTGCAGAAAGTAAACAGAAAACAGTAAATAGATTGTAGATTGATGGTAAAAGAAAGGACCGGGGTCCATAGTTCACCAGTGGTGATTCACCTTAAGATAGATGACATGTTGGGTGAACAAATTACAGCGGGGCAATTGACAAACATCGAGAAAGCATACATGCATATACTAATCATATTGACTCCTATGAGATTTGATTGGGCATTACAACATTATACATAGACCGTAATCTAACTGCATCTATGACTAATAATGCACCTTCAGGTTATCATCCGAACCCCCTCCGGTATTAAGTTGCAAGCAACAGATAATTGCATTAAGCATTGCCTGTAAAGTAAACAATACGATTGTTCTATGAACAAAGGATTGCTGTTTTCTCCCTAGTAGCACCAGCACATCTAGTACCTTAGAGATTTATGTCACTTCCCCAGATTCCTAGAGGCATGAACCCACTATCGAGCATAAATACTCCCTCTTGGAGTTGCTTGCATCTATTCGGCCAAGATATCTACTAACAACGGAGAGCATGCAAGATCACAAATAACAAAGACATGATAGAATCAATAATCAATCTGAAATAGCATCTCAATATCCATCGGATCCCCGCAAACACAACATGTATGATTACAAATAGATGATCTTGATCATGAACGGAGCTCATAAGATCTAAACATGGTATCACAAAGGAGAAGAACCAACCATCTACCTACTACATGGACCCGTAGTCCAAGGATGAACTACTCACGCATCACACCGGAGGCAGTCATGGTGATGAAGAAGGCCTACATGGTGAATTCTCCCCTCCGGCAGGGTGCCGAGAAGTGCTTCAGATCCCTCCCGATCTAGGGATGGAGATGACGGTGGCTACAGACTCTTTCGTGGAATTTTGATCGGGTACTTAGGGTTTCTGTATCGGAGGCATCTTATAGGCGAAAGGGGAGGCCGAGGGGGTGCCCTAGGTGGCCACACCACCCCTGGCGTGGGCTAAGCCTGGCCGCGCAGCCAGGTGGTATGGCCTCCCTCTGGACCCTCTCCGTCTCGTATTCTGGCTCAGTGTCCCCCTCGGTGAAATATTGACTTTGGTTTTTGTTCCGTCCAATTCCGAGAATATTGATTTTCTGACTTTCTTGGAACCAAAAACAGCAGAAAATAGGCAGCTGGCACTGTGGCATCTTGTTAATAGGTTAGTCCAATAAAGTGTAAAAAAATACTCCAAAGTGTGGACAAAACATAAGAAAGTAGATATAAAACAAGCATGAAACATCAAAAATTATAGATACATTAGAAACGTATCACTAGGGCTTTACCTAATTTGGTATACTCACAACTCTTCTTTAATACCTAATCATCTATCCTCAATTGACTTGAGAATAATGACCACCAACCCTTGATTATGCTTAGCTTAGGCTTCCAATTGTCTGATCAAGATATATTAACACTAAGCAGTAGACTTGTACTGGTCTCTCTATAGGATTTATCTTGTTAAGTAAACTTACTTTAGGTTTATACCTACTTGTCTTAACAAGAGTATCATTGGATTCTCTACTACTACTAGCTTTCTTATAGCTTCATATTTACTATCTAAACTCTTGATTTTAAATACTTCTTCTAGTTAACTCATGAGTGAGTTAACTCCTCCAACATCCAATGGTTTGATCTCCACTAAGGATCACATTCCATTGATGATGGTACACTCAACCATATCTAGTTCCTTGTTCTTATTAATTTACTTAAGGTCTTTGGAAGGTCAATATAATAGGTCAAAGCTAAAGGTTAAGAAGTGCTAGGTCAAGAATTGATCACTCAACACAGATGTTCACTTGGCACTAGGACTTGGTTAAATAGGATTGTCATCAATTCACATGACCCTAAGGGTATGTGATGGATGGTCTTAGCTTGACTTCCCTTTCTACTCTATTTGTGATAAGAGTTAAGTTTAAGAACTACCATGATACCCATGGTAGGAATAACTATGGCAAGCAAGTATATCAAAGTTTAGTTATGGGGTTTCGTTTACTTAAGTTATATACTTGACTTTGTATTCAGGGTTTGTGGTAGATAATACTTTGATATCATCATCAGAGTATTAAGTATTCATCCTTGAGTTGTTGTATGGAATACCATGTAATTATCTCTAGAAGATCTAGTACTCCTTATTAAGTAGTGTGTTGTGACTTAGTTTTATTACATTTGATTTACCCTTAGATCAAATTATATTACCCAAAATAAGGTTTTTAGCAAAGATCATATTGAAACTTATCGTAGTCAACTTGATGATCTACTTCAGTTCCACCAAGTTAAGAGAAGCTTCAATCTCTTTGACAAGTTTTATTTAAAAGCGCGAAAATTATCCGGATTTTCTATGCATTAATGTAATGCACACATCTCATCTCAGCTTATTTCTAAGCTCTAATGCAGGAATATTACAGCAGGGAACCACTATAGTACAATTCGATAAGTATTTGAGTTTTGAACCCACGAGGAGCTAAAGGTAAACTATCTATTCTCTAAATCCCTATAATCCACTTATATGGCTATTCGTGCAAAGCTAGGAACTAGAGTTTGCATGTGTGTGGTTGTTTTTGCTCTAACTAGAAAACAGTGAAGTTTTGGAAGTAAATACTATAGGTGAACTAGTGCAAGTAAAGTTAGCTAGTGAAGTGGGAGCAAGTCTCTCAAGGGAGCAAGTGTTTAGGCAAATGGCTATATCATTCGTTTGGTTGTCACAATTAGTGAGCGCACATGGCTAGTCTTTTTTATTGTTTCTTCTAGAGAGGAGTCGTAGATAGGTGCAACCATATACATGAGAAAATACACACCTAGTGATGATCCCAAGGCCAACTAAGAGCAAACAAGGAAATTATTAGGACATAAAGTCCAACCACTACATTTAGATTTAAGGTCTCCATAGTACATTGATAGCTGCGAGATTTGACACATTTTTTATGGCTTTATTGGATGGTTTTCTCTCGGATTTGATCATTTTATGGCTTTACCTAACGCTAATACTTAAGTAGCAAAGAAAACTTGGTTTTAATGTGTGTTTCAGGTTCTGAATGTCAACAGAAGGATTTGACTAGAGAAATACAATATTCTGGGGAAAACATGCGAGTCTCACTTTGGAAGCACGCAAGGGGAGCTCACAGAAGCTTTAACGAGCAACTATACGACAGGAATATTTTTCCGGACATATAGTTCCCGCCATATAGTTGCCGCCGCCTCTGTCTTGTCAAAAGGGACAACTTTCATGAAGGGGCCAAGGACGAAAACACAACGCAGCAGCCGCCATACCATCTAGAAGGGATAAAGAAGAGATCCGGAGAAGAAGGGAAAGACGTTCTTCATATCGCTCCATGATCTTCAACCTCCTAGCCAATACACCCCCATAGCCACTACTTGTACTTGAGAGAGAGAGAGGGATCTCCACCTTGCAAGACTAGGGTTTGAGATTGTTTCTTCCCATCTTGAATTCTTTTGGATGTTTTTCTATTCTTATTGTGGATCTCCATGGTAACACAAAGACGAATTCCCTTTATTCAATTATATTGATGATCCATTCTTCTCTCATGTGTGAGTAATTCCTTTGGGCGTGGGAGATGTAGGGGATTGGCGAGATGTGATGTGCCTTCATATTTTCCATTAGTTTGTGATTGATTCTAATTACTATATTATGTTGCTTGACTATCTGTGGGATGCCTAATGCTTGTTCTCTAATTAAGGTCCCAGACAACATGATACTTTGTTCTACATAGATAAGATCTTGTTCGCTAGTGGACCGGCGACCCCCGGGTGACACGGGGATACCAATGGAAAGCTAGTTGACTCGAGGATAACGAGTAACCACTATGTTATTGCATTAGTCCGATCCAAGGAGCTTAATCGCTAAGCGACCTGAAGGGTCTTAATCATCTAGTGTCTGACCATGATTTTGGTAACAAACTAGTAGGATTATTGAAGTTAGGATGAAATCTACCAAAAAGAGTTCCAGCTAATTATGGGTTGCTTGCCTACACATATATTTATAAGATTATAATTGTTACATTTATCACTCATCCACCTGGCACACTCACTATCACCATGAACCGAATCTCCCCGCGCCTTCTTTCACCATCTGCAGAAAACAACAAACAACCAAGTCGTTCTTTACTTTTATGCTTTATATATTTCTGAAGTTTACATTTTAGTTCTATTTAAATACATCTCATTTAATCAAAACCCCATTCCTATTTTCAACACTTGCAGTCAATTCACTCGAAGACATGTGATAACTTCGGGTGTGACGGAGACCTCACCTATAAACACTTACCTTTGGGCTCCCCGTGGGATCGATATCTGAACTTCGAAACTAGCTACAAACGATCTGTGCTCTTGCAGACATCAAGCTATTTTCTGGCGCCATTGCCGGGGAGCTAAGCGCTAAGTGTTTGTCTTGACATTTCAGGTTTGCTACTAAAAAATGTTCTCCTTAGGAGACAAAAGGTCTACACGCTCTGGTAGGACCTACCTGCCAGATTATATTGAGCACGTGCCTGCTCAGAGGTGCGAAGAAATTATTGAAAAACTTTTAAGATCAAATAAAGTTGAAGTCGAAAACCTAAGTGATATTATGGAAATCATGTCTATTTATAGGAAAACTCCTATGAAACCTAAGAAAACTCTCAGATAATATAGTGCTCCAAGTTCTGAATTTCTTTAACCAATAGAGTTCCCTAATCCTAGAGTTAGAGAATATCGATTTGATGGTGGGATTATTAAAATTTTGCAGGAGAAAGCTTTCAGTGGAAGGGAAGATGAAGACCTAGGAAGACATATTAGAGAGTTTGACGATGTGATAATATCGCTTGGACCAAAAGGTTTGCCAAGAGACTTCTCTCGTGTTAAATTATTTTGATGGTCTCTTAAAGGTAAATCTCTAGACTGGTTATATTCTCTCCCTCGCCATTACATTAAATGTTGGGAAAACTACATTACTAAATTCATAAACAGGTTTATTCCTTTTAAAGAGGTAACTGAACTAAGAAAGAACATAGGCAACTTTAGTAAGAACATGGGAGAAAACTACCCACAAGCCTGGGAAAGATTCTTTGGAACGATCAATAGTATTCCTAATCATGGCTATTCTGAACTAACAATTTGTCATTTATTTTACCATGGTCTCAATACTCAATGTAGAGAGTTGCTTGACTTCTCAACAGGAGGATCAATAAATACTTTAACTATAAAAGAATGTTTGGAATTAATGTCTACTAGGGCTAAGAATGATTCTTTATATAATCCTAATTTTGGCACTAAGACGGAAAAAGGGATACTTCGAATAACTCCTGATCTTATGCCTGAGGTACGTAAAACTATGAAAGAAAAAGGTATACCTTCTGAACTTGTTAAGGAAAACAAATTAGATTTGTTACAAGTTTTAACTGAAGAAGATGAAACTAGAAAAATTTCCAAGAATTAAAACATCGACAAATAAAATCTCATAATAATTTGCATAAGCATTTCCAAAAACACAAAAAGATTTTGGCAGAATTCACTGAAAATATGATGAGATTGGCCAAGAAATAAAATTATTTCACAAGTACCTTAGTGTGATTGACACCCAATGTGAACAAATAGCATCTGGTTATCAATTTTTTCTTCGTAAAGATAAAGATATTCCTGTTTCTACTAATGTTGTCACAAGAAGGGGTGCAGTTGTTATAGGACCTTTAGGACCACTAGAATATGAAGCCGAAAAAGAGCGAAAGGAAAAAGCCTTGCTCGAAGCAAGCCAAGAAGATGATACATTGGTGGATCCTCGAGATGAAACTGAAACACAAGATCAAACCAAGGAGGACCAAAATGATGCACAAGATGATCATTATGACTCTGATGCAGAGACAGTTGATCCAAGAGAAGATAAAGAAATAAGCAAGGAAGATGAAGTTGTTATAGTAGAAAAGAAGAAAAGCAATAAGCAGCAACAAAAGAAAGCAACGAAAGAGCCTGACCCTCCACAAAAGGTAAAAGACAAGAGTAAGCCAGGTGAGAAAAAGCTTCCTTATCTAGATCGAAAAAAGAAAGCACCAGATCAGGTAATTTATAATTCTTTTACAAAGGCACTTAGGGACCTTCATCTGGAAATTCGATTTGCGGATTTAATCAAAATCCCACTTATGGTAAATTCCTCCGTGATATTCTTAGTAGAAATAAAGAAATAACTGAAACTGTTGCCATGGTAACTAGCTATCCTGCTAACAGGAAGCTGTTGTCTAAGTCTGGAGATCCTAGAATACCAACTATTTCGTGCTCAATAGGTAAAATAGATATTCACAATGCCTTATGTGATCTACGATCAGGAGGTAGTGCAATGCCATACTCCCTCTATGAAAGGTTAGGATTAGGTGAGTATTCTCCTACTACTATCACTTTATAGATGGCTGACAAGTCCGCTAAACAACCCGTTGGTATGATTGAGGATGTATTACTTAGGATAGATGAGCATGTTATTCCCACTGATTTTATTATTCTTGAAATGCCAGAAGATGAAAGATTATCCATAATACTTGGAAGACCTTTCCTCAGTACTGCAGGTGCATCAGTAGATTGTGCAGAAGGAAAGATAATCTTCAATGTTTATGATGCTGAAATCATCCGGTATTTTCCAAAGAAGCTAGAAGCAGGAGAAAGATATGTTCCACCAGCAAAACGAGTTCATGTGGTAAGTGCCCTTGATAAGGGGCAACCAAAGATAAGAATTCGAGAAGATAGAAGAGTTTGAGTTATTCAACCATTCTTAATAAATGCTTAATGGGAGTCAACCCATTTTTGTCAATTTAGTAGAATAAAGAATAAGAAATTCATCGCATTCCCACCACTTTTCCAGAGACATTCTTGCGGAAGCGCGCCCATGAAGATGCAGCTGACAAAAAGTAGTAGAAACGTCAATTGAATGAGTAGAGAATAAAAATAAGAATAAAAGTTTGAGTTTTCTATTTATAGAAGCTAAATTTTTTCTTTTAATATGCTAATGTTGGTCGAGAGTTTTTACTATCAAATTTCTGTTAAAAACTAGGTATTTTGCTAAGTTATGGGATAAGAAGGTATCCTCGAAGAAATAGAAATTTTTTGATGACTACTGATGGTTTAATGACCAACTATACGGTGGGAATAAAAATTCTGGCCATATAGTTCCGGTCGTATAGTTATCTTTTCCATCAACAAATTTTCCTCGAAGGCACAGAGAGTTTAACGACCAACTATATGGCGGGAATAAAAATTTCGGCCGTATAACTCCGGTCGTATAGATATCGATGCCTTCATATAAAAATTTCTAAAAGGTACTGAGAGTTTAACGACCAACTATACGGCGAGAATAAAAAATCCGGCCGTATAGCTCCGGTCGTATAGATATTGATGCCTTCATACAATTTTTTTTTGAAAGGTACCGAGAGTTTAACGACCAACTATACGGCGGGAATAAAAATTCTGGTCATATAGCTCTGGTTGTATAGATATCGATACCTTCATAGATTTTCATCCCAAAGGTACTGAGAGTTTAACGACCAACTATACGGCAGGAATAAAAAATTCCGGCCATATAGTTCCGGTCATATAGATATCGATGCTAGTTTTAGAAATTTATCTCGAGAGGTAGACAGTTTAACGACCAACTATACAGCAGGATCATTGTGATCCGGCCATATAGTTGTGCCCGTATAGCTATTTTCTGCATAAAGAAACCCTAGTTGGCGGCACAGCCGCAATTATACGGGCGGAACAACATCACCCGCCCGTATAGTTTCGGCCGAATAGTTCGGTGCGACCACAAAATCACACCGGGCAGCTAGGTCTTCCTCCTCTCCTCATTATTTCTCTCATATTTTCTCTCCAAACCTCTCAAAATCCACCTAGAACTCTTGTGTCTTCGTGGATTTCGTTCGTTTGAGTTGGGGAATCAATAGATTGGTATGTTTATCTCCCTATCTATGCTTTATTTTCAGATTTCCATGGTTGAAACTCTCATATTGATCTAGTGGATGAACTCAAGCTTATTTTGTTTTTCCTATTAATTTCTCATGTTAGGATTGAATTTTTCCACGTAGAATCGTTCATATATCATATAGAAACTATATGCCCAAGGTTTTATGGTGAAAATTTCCAGTACATCACAATGAACAAAATCGGTAACCTTTTTCGTTCGAGCAAGCTCCAACGGGGTGAGGGCTCAAGCTCGGGGTCCCGAGCTCCGCGCAACTCCAAGTTGGACATTGTCTCATCGAGGAAGGTGCTGCCCGCATGTTGGGCCGACCACAACTTTCTCACCACGGCAGGGTTGAAGGGGGATTTTGACCTCATGTGTAGTAGGGCGGGGTTGGAAGTACTTGGCTTTGCAAGCCACGACACCTACGCCGAACTTACCCACGAGTTCCTTGCCTCCTTCTACGAGGACCACAGGGAAAAAGGTAGTTTGTGCATGATAAGCTTCACTATGAACCGGCAGCACTATGTTGTAAGTTTCGAACAATTTTGCAATGCTTTCAGCTTCCCTCATACTGGGAGCCCAATGTTACTAACCTCTATAGCGTCACAAGTGGAGAGACTTGGGAGGTTATTTCTGTTAATGGTGGCAAGCACTTTTATCAGAAGAAGATGTCCAACATTCAGAACCCAACCATCCGCTACTACGCTATGTTCCTCGCCAACACACTACTGGGAAGGGGTGACACAGGCTCCATGGCCAATGCGGGCATGGCCATGATCACCAAGGCTCTCTTCCCTACTTCACCACAGAGCCCCAATCCTGTAGCTCTACTCATCCAGCACTTATTCCACCAAAGCAACAAGACCAAGGGTGATATTTGCATTGGTGGATTGGTAACCCACCTTGCATATGCATTAAACATTGTACTACCTATTATGGAACCTGTTTACGGCTCCAAACTCATGGACGTCAAATATTTGACTGCTTATGGCTTCCTTGGTGTTTACCATGCTAACCGGAGGCTCCGAGCATATCAATTTAGTTATCTTGGTGATGCACAGGGTGAGCAGGTTCAGTTGCCCTACCCACAAGCCTTCTCGATTGTGGAGAAGGACACTTGGATCCTCACCAAGGACCAAGTGATGGAGATCTTGGCCGAGCTCCAGCCCAAGGAAGAGGAAGATGAAGGGCAGCAGGATGATGAGGAGCAAGAGGAAGAGTAGGGACACAACCCTTCTTGGGAGGGACAGCAGCATCAAGGAGGAGCCTGGGACCCGTGGCCCAACCAGCCACAACAAGGGTACAGCTATGTCCCCTACCAGGAGTTCCAACAGCTTAACCAGCGCGTTGGAGAGATCGACCACACTCTTCAGGATGTGATTAAAGATGTGAATACTCTGACTCACAACTTCAGTCACTTCATGACCCGCTTCCCCGACTTCTACCAGCAGTATCCGCACCAGCCGCCAAATGATGGCACAACTGAGCCTGGCAATCGCCTAAGCTTGGAGGAGGTTTAAAAACCTCCAAACTTTGCATTCATATTTTCATTTCTTCTTTTGATTTATTTTATTTCTTCAAATTTACATGTTTATTTCCAGCTTTGCATTTCTAAACCGAAAATACAAAAAAAAATAGTTGTAACTTTATTCGCAAGTTTGTTTCTCTCGTAGATTGCTTAATTTTAGGTGACTTGGCAATAGGGAAAGCATAGAGGAGGTTCTACTCAAATACAAGAATGAAGCAAGTTAGAAGAGGTATCACATTCCTTTCATCATTCTTTTTGTAACCTTAAATTGTCCCTACAATTATTTACTTGCTTGCACTGAGATCGCTCCCCACTTAGCTTGTTATCCTATAAATTCTATTCCTTTGCTAGTGTCTCCTTTTTAGCTTTGAAACAATGAGCAAAGAACTTGGTTAAAAATACTTCCTACATTTTTACAACAAGAAAAATCATCTGAAAGATGACTTGAGTCCATGTTTAGCCCAAAGAATTTAATTTTAGAACTACTCCATTCCATTTGAGCTTAATATAGATAGACTTGATAGTACCTTGCACTGAGATCGCTCCCCACTTAGCTTGTTATCCTATAAATTATATTCCTTTGCTAGTGTCTCCTTTTTAGCTTTGAAACAATGAGCAAAGAACTTGGTTAAAAATACTTCCTACATTTTTACAACAAGAAAAATCATCTGAAAGATGACTTGAGTCCATGTTTAGCCCAAAGAATTTAATTTTAGAACTACTCCATTCCATTTGAGCCTAATATAGATAGACTTGATAGTACCTTTGATTGAAATTGTTTGATAAAATGGATGCTTCGAAGTAGTAGAAATTATGCCACAACCATTTCTAATAATTACCGTAAGATATTGTTTTACGCGTGTCATTGCAACTATGTCATGCTCCCTAGGGAACTATTAACTCCACTGGCCAACGAACGATCCAAATGTGGGAAACCACTTGATTTTGGCTAATGAGTTATGTAAACGTCTGTAGCATCAATGCTATGACGGGTAAATTTTTTAGCCTCCTCATGGTTTCACGTTCCAAGTGAAGTTGTAGTACTCCTCTGGCCCATTATTGCTCAACAGTTATTTATTGGCATGGTCACGAGTGCACAACACAACCCAATTAAACATGATAACAATAGTGGCATGATTCCTATATGAAAGAGCTAAAGTTTTTGAAAGGAAAAAGAAAAAAAGAGGTGCTTTGATAGTCTTGAAATTTTGACATGGACTTGGTTTTTAATGTGTGTTTCTGCTGACTCGTGTAATAACGAGCTCGTTGGGGAACCCCAAGAGGAAGGTATGATGAGCACAGCAGTAAGTTTCTCTCAGTTATGAAACCAAGGTTATCGAACCAGTAGGATCAAGGAAACACCTCCAATGTGTTGCTAGCTGGCCTTTGGCAGGGCGCACTACCGGTGCTAGCAGCAACGTGAAAACCTGCACAACACAACCACAGAACTTTGCTCCTAACTTATAGTGAGGTTGTCAATCTCACCAGTTTTGCTGAAAACAAAGGATTAAACATATTGTGTGGAAGAAAGTAATAGTTTGTAGAAAGTAAACAGAAAGCAGTAAATAGTTGTAGATTGATGGTAAAAGAAAGGACCAGGGTCCATAGTTCACTAGTGGTGGCTCACCTTAAGATAGATGACATGTTGGGTGAACAAATTACAACGGGGCAATTGACAAACATCGAGAAAGCAATCATGCATATACTAAACATCTTGACTCCTTTGAGATTTGATTGGGCATTACAACATTATACATAGACCGTAATCCAACTGCATCTATGACTAATAATCCACCTTCAAGTTATCATCCGAACCCCCTCTAGTATTAATTTGCAAGCAACAGATAATTGCATTACACATTGCGTGTAAAGTAAACAATATGATTGTTCTATGAACAAAGGATTGTTGTTTTGTCCCTAGTAGCAACATCACATCTAGTACCTTAGAGATTTTTGTCACTTCCCCAGATTACTAGAGGCATGAACCCACTATCGAGCATAAATACTAACTCTTGGAGTTGCTAGCATCTACTGGGCCAAGATAGCTACTAACAACGGAAAGCATGCAAGATCACAAATAACAAAGACATGATAGAATCAATAATCAATCTGAAATAGCATCTCAATATCCATCGGCTCCCCGCAAACACAACATGTAGGATTACAAATAGATGATCTTGATCATGAACGGAGCTCACAAGATCTAAACATGATAGCACAAAGGAGAAGAACCAGCCATCTATCTACTACATGGACCCGTAGTCCAAGGATGAACTACTCACGCATTACACCGGAGGCTTGCATGATGATGAAGAAGGCCTCCAAGCTGAATTCTCCCCTCTGGTAGGGTGCCGGGAAGAGCTTCAGACCCCTCCCGGTCTTGGGATGGAGATGACAGCGGCTACAGACTCTTTCGTGGAATTTTGATCGGGTACTTAGGTTTAATGTATCGAAGGCATCTTATATGCGAAAGGGGAGGCCGAGGGGGTGCCCTAGGCAGCCACACCACCCCCTGGCACGGGCCAGGCCTGACCGCACGGCCAGGTGGTGTGGCGGCCCTCTGGCCCCTCTCCGTCTCGTATTCTGGCTCTGTGTTCCCCTCGGTGAAAAACTGACTTTTGCTTTTGTCCCATCCAATTCCGAGAATATTCATTTTCATACTTTCCTAGAACCAAAAATAGCAGAAAACAGGCAGCTGACAATGTGGCATCTTGTTAATAGGTTAGTCCAAGAAAGTGTATAGAAAGTACTCCAAAGTGTGGACAAAACATAAGAAAGTAGATAGAAACCAAGCATGGAACATCAAAAATTATGGATACGTTAGCAACGTATCAGTTTCAGGTTCTGAACATCAACAAAAGGATTTTACTAGAGAAGCACAATATTCTGGGGAAAACAAGTGAGTCTCACTTTGGAAGCACGCGAGGGGAGCTCACAGAAGCTTTAGCGAGCAACTATACGGCAGGAATTTTTTTCTGGCCGTATAGTTTCCACCGTATAGTTGTCGCCGCCTCTGTCTTGTCAAAAGTGACAACTTCCATGAAGGGACCAAGGACGAAAACACAACGCAGCAGCCGCCATACCATCTAGAAGGGAGAAAGAATAGATCCGGAGAAGAAGGGGAAGACGTTCTTCATCTCGCTCCACGATCTTCAACCTCCTAGCCAATACACCCCCATAGCCACTACTTGTACTTGAGAGAGAGGGATCTCCACCTTGCAAGACTAGGGTTTGAGATTGTTTCTTCCCATCTTAAATTGTGTTGGATATTTTTTCTATTCTTATTGTGGATCTCCATGGTAACACAAAGACAAATTCCCTTTATTCAATTATATTGATGATCCGTTCTTCTCTCATGTGTGAGTAATTCCTTTGGGCGGGGGAGATGTAGGGGATTGGTGAGATGTGATGTGCCTTCATATTTTCCATTAGTTTGTGATTGATTCTAATTACTATATTATGTGTGCTTGACTACCCGTGGGATGTCTAATGCTTGTTGTCTAATTAAGGGCCCAGAGAACATGATACTTTGTTCTACATAGATAAGATCTTGTTCGCTAGTACCGGCGACCCCCGGGTGACACAGGGATATCAATGGAAAGCTAGTTGACTCGAGGATAACGAGTAACCACTATGCTTATTGCATTAGTCCGATCCAATGAGCTTAATCGCCAAGCGACCTCAAGGGTCTTAATCGGCTAGTGTTTGACCATGGTTTTGGTAACAGGCTAGTAGGATTATTGAAGTTGGGATGAAATCTACCAAGAGGAGTTTTGGCTAATTATGGGTTGCTCGCCTACACATATATTTATAAGATTATAATTGTTACATTTATCACTCATCCACCTGGCACATTCACTATCACCATGAACTGAATCTCCCCGCGCCTTCTTTCGCCATCTGTAGAAAACAACAAACAACCAAGTCATTCTTTACTTTTATGCTTTATATTTCTGAAGTTTACATTTTAGTTCTTTTTAAATACATCTCATTTAATCGAAACCCCATTCCTATTTTCAACACTTACAGGCAATTCACTCGAAGACCCGTGACAACTTCGGGTGTGATAGAGACTTCACCTATAAACACTTACCTTTGGTCTCCCTGTGGGATCAATATCTGAACTTCAAAACTAGCTACAAACGATCGGTGCTCTTGCAGACATCATACATACCTCCTGTTAATTAACCATGAATTAATATATGCATATCTATGACTTGGGATTCGGTTTCTGTGAAGGAGCTCATCCCCCTCCTTGGTGGATGCCAAGAGGGAGGAATTTTGTGGCTATGAGTGGATGCCTCCAAAAGTAGGGTTTACCCTCAATATATAGTGGTGAGATACAATCTAGGCCATGGAATGGATACCCCTTTGCTCCAAGGGCTATTGGGCACCTCTATACTTTCTAAGACTCCCCTACATCCTTTGTGAGATCATAAAGTCATGGCTTGACCGAAATCATCAAATATGGAAGTAGTTTGAGTCAATCACGTCACAAACTTTCGGAGTCTCGAAATTTCTCCTGTACTCCACAGTAAATGGGCTCTAGTTTGGGCTTCTGGAGTCCGATTGAGGTGAATTTTATTTCTAAAAATACCGTAAAAAATATTTCAACAAATTGCATGTTTTGAAATTTTCCATTGGATGCTGTATTCGGGGTGTTTCATGAAAATCTTTGAAAACTATTCTGCAGGGACAGATTCTAGGAAACTCTGAATTTCACCATAATGAGCGGTTTTCCATATTTGGGTATTTCCTAAACAACAAAGTGAAAAACAATTTTTTTTACTTTTGCAACTATTAGTAGGTTAGTACCAATAAATATAATGAAGTTTAAAAATAATAATGATATTAACACAATAAACTACAAAGTTAATGTATGCATTTTACATGCATCAACATCCCCAAGCTTAATATATGCTTGTTCTCGAGCATGAAGGTGATAAAACTAAACATGGACTTTGGAGTTTGTTGCCTATTTTAGTAGAAAGTATTACAAAAAGTTAAATGGCTCATTCATTAAATAGTAACAATAGACAAGCATATAATAAAATGATACTTCTTATAATCTTCATACACGTCTAGCAAAATGTATAATGACTAAAACAAATGAATAAAGTACCATGGACAATGTTTTAAAATGATTCACACAAAAAATGTATGTATGCATATATGTGGATGGTCCTATGGTCAGAATAAAGGCAATAGAGGGATAAATGCATGAGGCTGGTAAGCAGGGTATATCATATGCAAGACACATCTAGCTTTCAAACACTATCCCTTATGTTTATGGTTCAATCATAGTTCATAATTAGTGTTTGGTTCCTGCCCCTCATTACCTTATTCATTTTGGCATTCTTGTTTTGGCACTTTTTGCTTCTTCTCTCACCAGTTTCTTTTTTTTCTTTTTTCACTTTTTGCTTTTTGTATTTGCTTGATTTTTTAGAGGCATAGCCTCCTGCATACTCACTCTCTCACTTCGTTCATGTAATCAATGGAGGGTTTTTGCCCTCATCTTAGCGTTAGGTACCCTGCTTGTAGGGTTTTTCCCTCATCTTTTATGCATAATCTTGTTCTACTTGCAAAGGGTACTCTTATGCCCTATGAGTTCGTGGTCACCTCACAACTAACTTCACTATGTCACCCATACCCACAATTGATATTGTTTGGAAGCTAAATAATGACTCACACATGATAGTATGCTTTGGGATATAGCATGAGATATTTGGGTATGTTTTCCCTAGCATGATAGCTAAGTTTGTTTTTCTATAGGAGGGTGTTTCAATATGGTGGGGCTAGCAATAGAACCGTTTGATCTTCTACAAGCATGCAAAAAGTGTCCATAGTACTAGATCATTTCTAATAGACAATATAATCATTATACTATCCATCTATGTTGAAAATAATAAATAGCACTAGATAAAACACTTGTAAGTTATCACTTCATAAAGCATATGCACAATATAACTAGAAGCAATAACATGCATAGATTTTTACTCCCTTTTTCCTTCTATCATGGAATTCAAACTTGACTTTCATTTTTTTCAGTAGATCTTTCCTAAGCATGTAAAACATCTATGATGGTGGTCTTATTTGTTCCAAAGGTTAACATGCAAAACTAAACATAAAGCTAGATATGGACGCTCCAAGTTTCTGTGATAATCTTATGTTGATCAAAAAACAAAGTTTAAAGGTGTACAAACCGTGAGTGTAATATGTTCAGTGGGGTGCATTGGGCATCCAAAAGATTATGGTTTTCACCATTATTTCATGTCTCATGGTGTGGTGTTCCTCCATTCCCTGTCAAAAAAACTTCAACAAAAAACTTTCTTCCATTTCTTTTCTATGGGGTGACATTAGTGGACATAAATATATATTGCTAGATGCCATAAAATCCTAGAATTTTTTTATTTTATGTGTATAGTAGGTATATGATGTTGTCCATATTCCCTAACCATCACAAGATTAATGGAAAATCAATTTGAGACATAAAAGAATGCACTAAACAATCATAGACAGAATCTATCCAGAAAAGCAACAGCAGCAAAACACAAATATTTCGACCGCCTAAACATGTCAGGAAGTTTTTCCAATTCTTTTACATATATAGGATTAAAAGTTGTAATTACAGTTCAAATATGAGAGCAATCGGGGTTACATAACATCCTAAGGATTTTTTCTACTAAATAGTGTTCGTGTAGGAATTTGCTACTCCATATGTTTCATCAACTTAATATCATCCAAAATGGGTTGAACTTGGTACTTTATTCTTAGAACATGTAAAATTAAGCTAAAAACTATTCTAACATAGAATAAAGTTCCTAAACTAACAAGGCAAACTAAATCATGGTTTCCACAAACATACCAAAGAGAACATGAGTTTGAAATGATATTACATGGAATTACTTGAAAGAAGAGGGGGATGCATGGGCATCCCCAAGCTTGTGGTCTTGCTAGTTCTTGTCCTCTACTTGTTTCTCATCATATCATGTTACCCATCTCAAATAAAGATATATTTGCATCTCCATGATACTTCTATGCCTACAAAATGTTTAGTTCTCCAAACAAATGATATAATAGTTTCAACAAAGATGCAAACTCTAGTAATTATTGGGAAACCATTTTACTCAAAAAGCTAATATATTACAAAGACACTCTTTTTATTTTGTTTTAGTGTGGGAAAAGTTTTAATGATATAGACTTTGCAATGGTTCTATTGGCATGAATAACACATGCTCAAGATTGATCCCGACTTATTCATTGCTAATCCTTCTCATTTGCTTTCCCAAATTTTATAGTTAATATTTTAAACTAATTGTTTCATAACAGTAGCTAAAGTTATTTTACATGTTACAAATATATCAAGGTGTTCTCAAACTGAATAGTATTTGAAAGCATATGGAGCACACCACAAAGCATATAACTATTGACATTTAAGCCTAACTCTTTTCCTATGCATTGGCATTTTATATATGAACAAATATCAGCAAGGTTGCGGTAGCCAATGCATATAATGATCAATATTTTAATTTTAAATAGAGTGAAAACATAAAGTGGGCATGTATATCTTCCTCTTTCATAATATTTGCAAGCATCATAGGTAAACTTAACAAAATAGTTTTGCCTAGAATCATCACATAAAGACTTGTCATCTAATGAACATAATAGATCATCTAACTCAATTAGATCACTTTCCTCCTCACATATACTAGTTGTAATTGTTCCGCATAGAGAACTACTAGTCAATAAAGAATCATTGTCACTATAAGAAGAGTTATTCATGGGAATTTGTGTGTTACCCTTGTTGGGAGTAGGAGATGGGTAGCTACTCCATTCTTCCTCCACTTGTTATTCTTGCTCTTCTATCTCCTTTTCTTTGGGATGCATGGGCATACCGAGATTAGGATTTTTCATCTTCCTCCTTGGCATTTTCAACATGATTTCTTGCATTCAAAACATTAGTGCATAAGGGAATATTCAAGATTTGAACATATTTGAGCAACATATCATACATATCACTATGAGCCTTGCGATAAGGCTCTAGAGCATCTTCCATTATCTATTTTTTGAGTTTTAATTTTACATGCAAGGTACTAAAACTAACTAGCAATGAAAACAATAATAGAAACCTAGCGCTATGCTCCCTGGCAACAACGCCAGAAAAGTGCTTGATAATCCCCCAAGAGCAGAGAATTATTGTAGTACAATTCAATTAGTATTTGAGTGTCGAACCCACGAGGATATGAAGTAAACTATCTATTCTCTAAAGCCCTATAACCCACATATATGGTTATTTTTGCTACTAACTAGAAAACACAAAAGTTTTGAAAGTAAATACTCTAGGTGAACTAGTGCAAGTAAAGTGGAGCTACTAAAGTAGGAGCAAGAGAGCAAGTGTTTAGGCAAATGGCTATTTTATTCGTTTGTTTGTCACAATTAGTGAGCGCACATGGATAGTCTTTGTATTGTTCCTTCTAGAGAAGAGCCATAGATAGGTGCAGCTGTATACATGAGCAAATACACACCTAATGATTGATCCCAAGGCCAACTAAGAGAAAACAGAGGAATTATTAAGACATAAAGTCGAACCACCGCATTTAGATTTAAGGTATCTATAGTGCATACCTCCCATTAATTAACTATTAATTAATATAACATGCATATCTATGACTTGGGATTCGGTTTCTATGAAACTCTAAACTCTGGCAATCCCTCATCCTATCATCATGCAACAGTGACAACCTTTATGTATTCTCCCAACATATGGGTGCACTCATATATTAGTACATAAGATCATCATATAAGATAACATTTACTTGTATACAACCATCAACAAACTATATCACAATTGCCATAAACAATTCACTACTCAAACATAGACATGGAGGAACAATAGATCATGGGGAAAATTATGAATTGCGTCATACATAATGTTTACCAAGAGATCATAGTATGTATATGTAGGGTATCTTGATATATATGGTGATGGAGACGTACCTCTCTAAAGGGGAGAGGCGGCTATGGCATGGAGAGGAGGCGGAGCACCGGCAGGGAGCATCGGTGGCCTCCTATGGGCGGCGGATGCCCTTGGCCCCTTCTTATTATCTAGAGATGGTTCTAGTGTGGAGGATCTCCTCCCCTCATTGGAGGCTACCAAGAGGGAGGAATTTTGTGGCTATGTGTGAATGCCTCCAAAATTAGGGTTTCCCCTCAATATATAGTGGTGGAGATGCAATCTAAGCTATGGGATGGATGCTCCTTTGATCCAAGAGCTCTTGGACACCTCTAGAACCTTCGTAGGACCTCCCTGTATTTTTTATGAGCACATGACCGAAATCATCAAATATGGAAGGAGTTTGAGTCAATCACATCACAAACTTTCGGAGTCTTGAAACTGCTTGTGTACTCCATAGTAAATGGGCTTCAGTTTGGGCTTCTAAAGTCTAACTGAGGCGAATTTTATGTCTATAATTATTGTCATAAAATTTCCAACAACATTTATGTTTTAACTTTTTCCAATCTACGTCGTATTTGGGGCGTTTTGTGGCCATCTTTGAAACTATTCTCCATGGACAGATTCCAGGAAACTCCGAATTTCACCATAACGAGCGGTCTCCTTCCATATGTAGATATTTTCTACACAACAAAGTGAAAATCAAGACTTTGTGCACTTTGAAAACTATTGGTAGGTTAGTACCAATAAATATAATTAGGTTGCAAAATAATAAAGATTTTAACACAATAAACTATAAATTTCATGTATGCATTTTACATGCATCAGTTATCTAACGGTGTCTTGTTGTTGTCTAATAGTAGCTAGTACTTCTATTCTGTTAGTGGTGTTTTTGTGATTAGTTTAGCCAAAATCCACAACTCAACTATATCTTAGGTTTAGTTGTGTATCTTTAATCACATTTGTTAATTGATTACTCATAGTGTGAGTTAATGTTATATCGATCCTAACTTGTAGTATTAAGCATGTTTTATCATGTAATTTCATTGTTGTTTACTTTGTATCTCTGAACTTTTGGTTCAATGCTAATGTAAGTATGTTTATTAGTATTATTTATTTCTATGTAGGTTTAATATATTCAAAACTTGTTCTTTGCTCCTCCCTTTTCTTCCTTAGGTGATCAAATGATCCTATCTAGAGAAGGAAATGGAGATGTAAAGTTTAAGTTGTTTAAGTGATTTACTAATTATTTTAGGCTATGCCAACTAACTTAGTGGCATGGCCCTATTGTATTCTCCATTCGTGGAGATGCACATAAGCTAGCCATATCTTAGTCTAGGTACTACCTAATGGTACTCTCTCTCTCTTCCTAATCTATTCTAAAGTTTGGATATAAACCTTTGAAGACTCAAAAATGGGATTGAGTAAAATCTGATGCAATTCTTCCCTCTTTGGCTCCTCTTCTTGCTTCTTTCTCCTCTCTAGATCTCTCTCTCACTAGTGAGTGTGGAAAGATGTTTTTCCTCTCTCTCAACCTCTGGTCTGAGAGTGTTTATTATAAGCTTTGCTCTGAGGATTGTGATCTTTGGGGTTGTCTGGGGTGCTATTTATAGTGTCCTCACCTAGTGTTGGCACCTCAGTGCATGCAATTCATGGCTAAGCTACTTATATCATCTCTCTAGCTTGGATTTAATTGTTCTAATTAGCTTTTGTCATATGCCAAAAGTGTTAGGGATCGGTGCGGAAAACAAAAAATTTCCTACGATGAAACCCCAGAAACTAGCCTAGGATCTATCTATGTAGTAATACAGTAACGGCCGGAGCGTAGAGAATACATACCCTTGTAGACCGTACGCGGTTAACGTTCCGTGGGGAACGTGGTTGGAGTAGTCGTACTCGAAGCCGGCCTCAAGGTTGCGAAGCTCCTCGCAGGTCACCCCTTGCTCCTTCTTGATCTTCATCATCTTCATCATGCAACAGCTTCAGCTCACGACATTTAAGCGCCCCAAGTGTTGCGCCTCGTGTCTTCGTACACATCCGGTGCACGATGAGACCTCTGGCTCCCCGATCCCGCCGGGAGTGCGGAAGTTGATATCCGGCTAGGAATCCCTGCAGTGCAATGGCGTGCTGCAGGTGTGCCTTGATCGCACAGCCCAGACTTGGGCCATGGTCACAAGGTATAGAGGGAGAGAGAAGGAGGAAGTCAACCAAAGGACTTCTCCAAATATTGGTGTGTTTCATCCCACCCATGGGCACCCCTTTATATAGGGGGAGGGGGTGTGCCCTCCCCTTTGGGTTTCCCATGTGGGACTAAACAAGGGAGAGGGGGGAGGCGCATGGGCCTTCATGAGCCGCCGGCCAGGGGTGGGCCCCACCCGGCGCACAACCCTAGGCTGGCTGGGTGGGCCCCCTCAAGGCGCCTGGGCATTGGCCCCTTGGCCCTTGGCCCTTCCCTCCTCCAGTTTTCCCTCATGGGCCCTATTTCCCTAGGAAGTTTGGCCCATTAGTGGAATAACCCTTCAAATTAGATTTTAATATTATATTTAATATTAATTACATTAATTAATATGTAAATACATATTACAAAATCCATCTTGACCCGAAACACCTTTCGGTTCCCTTTCGATTTCCTCCGAATGACTTCGGATCTTTCCCGGAATGATTCCGGTCCTTTATTCTTTCTCCGAACAACTTCGGATCTCTCCACGGAATGATTCCGGCTTTCTCTTTCTCTACTGTGATTCTGTCTTACGTATGATCGCTCTCATCGTACCCTTAAGTGTATCCTCTCATGGCTCGGGAATGCTCTAGACATGATCTGTATCAATGATCACAGAGGGACCAGGGATATCCATGTGACCCCTATGCATTCCTGATGACAATGTCGTTTGAACCGTCTAAATGTAGCATCCTCTTCCTTTTGTTTCTCGATACAACTTGTCCGAGATCCGATCAATGGTATCCTATACCTTGTTCAATCTCGTTCACAACAAGTTCTGTTTTCTTGTTACCATGATATTACATCCCCGTGACCTAGTCACATGTTGCAACATTTATAGATGTAATCTCACCAAGTCGGCCGTATGTATCTTTACCCATCATGTGGGTGAACAAATCCCGGTCTTGCAGTCACATGTCATCTACTGTTCCTTTAGAATACCCAACGTACACCTTTATGACCACCGTATTACCAAGTGGCGTTTGATGCAGTCAAAGTAGCCTAGGGAAACAGTGAGTAATATGAGCTCACGGTCTAAGGAGAAGGAGTCTAGGTATAGCTGTTGCAACAATGAACTATATGACTTGATCGTGTTGCAATCCTTCGAGGAATGTCCAACCACATCATTCTCCAATGACATGATCTCGTTGTCAGTCGGCATAAATGCCCATGATCTTGAAACCCAGATCATTTTCGTGACCAACGAACTAGTATGAATAGAGGCTACTAGGGACTTGGTTGTTTCATACCACACCTGTACCAATGTTTCTACTTGGCACAGTTATAGCACAATATGAAACTATTATAAACTAATTGAGATATGACAATAAAAACCTATTTATTATTTGCCTCTAGGGCATATCTCCTTCAAAAAGTGGCATGTCGGTTAAAGATTAATTTGATAATTTTGCCTTGGTCAATTGGGAAAAACATTTAAGTTTAAGTTGGTGTTTTTGTTAGTGTCTCCTGGGATTTCAGTGATCCCGTTTTTGATAGTTTAGAGAATTTCACTAAGTGTTTTATTGACAATTGTTCATGTAGCTTGGTGAACTACAAGCGTTCATTAGCTTCATTTGATTCTTAAAAAGAATCCTAGGTTTGAGGTACCTTTTACTTGTTGTAATTTCTTTTATGTTAAATGTTTTCAACTAATGTTCCTGGGTTTTACTATTTGATCTATGATGGCTCAATGCACGGCGCCCAGAAAAGTGTTGATGGCTCGCGGTTGATGTAGAGCTCGTTGGGAACCCCAAGAGGAAGGTATGATGAGCACAGCAGCAAGTTTCCCTCAGTTATGAAACCAAGGTTTAATCGAACCAGTAGGAGCAAGGAAACACCCCAAAGGTGTTACTAGCTGAGCTTTGGCAGGGCGCACTACCTGTGCTAGTAGCAACGTGGAGACCTGCACAACACAACCACAAAACTTTGTCCCCAACTTGCGATGAGGTTGTCAATATCACCGTGTTTTGTGGAAAACAAAGGATTAAACGTATCGAATGGAAAGAAGTAAAAGTTTGAAGAAAGTAAACACAAAGCAGTAAACAGTTTATAGATTGTATGTAAAAGACAAGGACCGGGATCCATAGTTCACTAGAGGTGGCTCTCCTTAGATAGATAACATGCTGGGTGAACAAATTACAGCGGGGCAATTGACAAACACCGAGAAAGCAATACATTCATATACTAATCATCTTGACTCCTTTGAGACTTGATTGGGCAATACAACATAATACATAGACCGCCATCCAACAGCATCTATGACTAATAATCCACCTTCAGGTTATCATCCGAACCCCCTCCAGTATTAAGTTGCAAGCAACAGATTATTGCTTTACGAACTGCGTGTAAAGTAAACAATACAATTTTTCTATGACCAAAGGATCGTTGTTTTCTCCCTAGTAGCAACAACACATCTAGTACCTTAAAGATTTCTGTCACTTCCCCAGATTACCAGAGGCATGAACCCACTATCGAGCATAAATACTAACTCTTGGAGTTTCTAGCATCTACTTGGCCAAGATAGCTACTAAACACGGAAAGCATGCAAGATCTCAAATAACAAAGACATGATAGAATCAATAATCAATCTGAAATAGCATCTCAATATCCATCGGATCCCCGCAAACACAACATGTATGAATTACAAATAGATGATCTTGATCATGAACGGAGCTCACAAGATCTAAACATGAAAGCACAAAGGAGGAGAAACCAGCCATCTAGCTACTACATGGATCCGTAGTCCAAGGATGAACTACTCACACATCACACCGGAGGCTTGCATGGTGATGAAGAAGGCCTCCAGAGTGAATTCGCCTCTCTGGCAGGGTGTCGGGAAGAGCTTCAGATCCATCTCGATCTAGGGATGGAGATGACGGCGGCTACAGACTCTTTCGTGGATTTTTGATCAGGTACCTAGGGTTTTCGTCCCGAGGGCAACTTATAGGCGGAAGGAGAGGCCGAGGGGGTGCTGGGGTCAGCCAGACCACCCCCTGGGGCGGGCCAGGCCTGGCCACGCGGCCAGGTGGTGTGGCTGGCCCCTGGCCCCTCTCCGTCTCGTATTCTGGCACTTCATCCCTTCCGGAAAAATAGGCACTTTGGCTTTTGTCACGTCCAATTCCGAGAATATTCATTTTCTGACTTTCTTGGAACCAAAAACAGCAGAAAACTGGCAGCTGGCACTGTGGCTCTTGTTAATAGGTTAGTCCAAGAAATCATATGAAAAGTACTCCAAAGTTGGAACAAAACACAAGAAAGTGGATAAAACCAAGCATGGAACATCAAAAATTATAGATACATTTGCAATGTATCAACATCCCCAAGCTTAACTCCTGCTCTTCCTCGAGTAGGTAAGTGATAAAAAGAAATAATTTTTGAGGTGACATGCACCATCAAAGACTTGATCAAAGTATTTGCAAAACATCAAAGCTGGAATCATAGTACTTAAATCATAACATGAAAGACAAAGTTCTAGTAATAAGCAAAGAGACTATGATGCAACATGAAAAGGCACAAACAAAAGATTCATGAATAACAATTCTTTGCAAGACGTTTGTTTGTTTCACATAAAGAAAACATAGCATAAAATTATTCAGCTTGTCCCTCAATAGAGTAGCAAATATAAATGCATAGGACACCTTCAAAGTTCATAAGAGTGACTAGATACAATAGTTTAAAACAAGCAATAACAAGTTATGCATCAATCAACTAGTCTTGGGACAATGCACATAGAACTAAGAATGGCCACTATGCTCTCAAAGTAAGTGCATAAAGATAGAAGGTGGAGACTCAATATAATGGTGGAAGAAAGGCCTTTTGTAAAAGGAAGTAGGGATTCAAGTCTCATAAAGAGCTTCCAAACATTATGGTACTTATAGCTTTCAACTCTCATTGCCCCTATCATAAGCATCTTGAAGGTGGTTAAGGTTAAAGTGACACAACTAATAGGATATGCTTGACAAGTTATAAACCGAAATCTCATGTCCCTTACTTACGAAGACCGATCCTCATGCTACTCAACTCCAGTCACGAGTAAGCTCTTGTAATTGTAAGTATATGTGTATCATTAAGAACCGCCAACGGGGTACCCCTTGCACATGATATGGGAGCTTTCCCATAATCAAAATGACAAGGCAAGTAGACAATGAGCATCTCAGCGATCTTTTTATTTGCTATTTGCATAGGTTTTTATTGAGGATGCTTCATAGAGTGCTCATTATGGTGATGTTGCAAGTTTCCACCATGATTAGGCATGGCTTAGGCTAGCGGCCCAGGCGTTTCTCTAACACACATACAAACTCCATGATCTTACAAGTTCCACTTTTATTTCACACCGTCGGGATCCATAAGCAAAAGAACATAATATCAACGGGGTACAAAGTACAAGTGCAATGTTGAAAGCGTTCCCCATGGTACATGGTTCTGCTAATTTCAACTTATAAAGCGCAAGCATATACACAACAAAGAAGGACCCAATGGTTCAAGTTTATTAGAGGCAATAAAGTAAAACGTGCCATCAAGTTCGTGAGAGCTTTAATCACTAGTTTTCTCATAACAAGTGAAAGGTAAACAAAAGCAAGAATATACTTGGAATAGCATAAGCTAGTAGGTAGGTATGGTGGACTCTTTGGAATAACTTGGTTTAGGGAGTTGGATGCATGAGTGGAACTCATACTTGGTTGTGGAGGCTAGCAAAAGACTGGGAGCGACAAACTAAGAGAGCAATAATGGCCATAATCATGCAGAGCGACAAAACATCATTGATCAAAGCATAAAGTGATACTACAAGTTGAAAACTAAAGGATCATAAAGGCTATGGTGACTTGTGAAAGTCATAACATGGTGTGAGCATGTGCCAAGTCAACCCAAATAAAGCATCAAAGGAGAATACCACTATACTATGCTTTTAATATGCTAAAACAACACATGATTCATCCAAGGCACATTAAGCAATCGCAATTGTTTATAACAAGTCATGCTACAGAAAAGAATACTAAGCATAAAGCCAAAACAATATCAAGCATGGCATGACAAAGCATAGCCACAGTCAAAAACGAGCTCATTTTACCACAAATGTATGAACTTTCCTACTCTTTTCCAAACCAAACCAAAATATTTGCAAAGTAATGTATGAAATAGGGGTCCAACCAACTTATTCAGAAAACTAAGAAAACCAAGCAAACTAAAAACCAAAACAAAAACAAAAAAGAAGACGCTCCAAGAAAAACACAACTGTGCATGAAACAATAAAAATGAAGCGTTTGGAAGAAACCTGGGATTTTTATTGATGAAGAAGGGGGTGCCTTGGGCATCCCCAAGCTTTGATGCTTGTACTGATTGTATATTTCTTAGGGTGACACGCGTGGCATCCCCAATCTTGAGCTTTAGTCCATCCTTCATCTCATTACTCATTCCTTCCATACACCTGAAAATTTTCCTTCATACAAAACTTCACACAATCTCATTAGCAACATTAGTGCACTTAAGATAAATAAGTCTCAAGGTTCAGTTCTAACACCAAATAAACTTCCATTAGAACACTAGATACTGTATCACTTCCCTCAAAAAGCTCAATTTCCTAAAAGAACTCAAAAAGGAACCCACAAGAAGCAAATGCAGAAAATGGCAGAAATCTGTCAAAACAGACCAGCAGGTAAAGACGAATTTTTTCGAAGACCTTCTGTTTCTCAAATAAAAAAGTGTTGAACTAACGAAAGTTAGATAACAACCTGGGGCAGAAGCACAAAAGATTACAGATCAATCCGATATACAGATCTCTCTCAGGAATTTTTACGGTGAAGCACAGAAATCTGTTTCGGGACAGCAACTTTCCCAATCATTACTTCACTCTCATTAGAGGTTACTCTTGGCACAAAAAGCAAATAAAAAGGATAAGGAGTGGTTATTACTGAATTAATAACTTCCAAGACTCATCTAAAACTCTTGGGTTATCTCCCAACAAGTAATTTTTTTAACGCCTTTAAGTTAGGCATAAGAAGCAAAGAAAGAATCAAGTGTTCTCAAATGAAGAAGCATTAAGACCAAATTTTGTTTTCATAGGAGAAGCAAAAGAAATCTTTTCTCTCTTTTTAGGGAAGTGTTCTATACCTTTATTGAGTGGGAGTTGATATTTAATGGTGCCTTCTTTCATATCAATGATGGCACCAACAGTTCTAAGAAAAGGTCTTCCCAAAGTAATAGGACAAGAAGCATTGTATTCAACATCCAAAACATAGAAATCAACGGGGACATAGGAATCATTAACCATAATAAGAACATCATTAAGACTCCCCATGAGTTTCTTTTTAGCATTATCATCAAGTGGGACATTCAAATAACAATCTTCAAGAGGAGGCAAATCAAGCATATCATAAATCCTTCTAGGCATAATAGAAACATTACTATCAAGATCACACAAAGCTTTGAAATCAAAGTCATTCACTTTCATATTAATGATGGGTTCCCAACCATCTTCTTGTTTTATAGGAATAGAAGCTTTATGTTTTATCTTTTCTTCTTTAATCTTTATGAGAGCATCAGTAATGTGTTTTGTAAAAGCCATGTTCATAGCACTAGCATTAGGACTTTTAGCAAGCTTTTGTAGGAACTTAATAACTTCAGAGATATTGCAACCATCAAGATCAAAACCATACTTATCATCCAAAGTAGTAGAACTATTACTAGCCTCAACACTAGTGGTGGTAATAGTAGAAACACTAATGTTTCTAGCAATTTCATCTTCTCTTTCCCACTTAGCATGTAATTCAGCTAATAGTCTAACATTTTCATCAATTCTTACTTGTATGGCATTAGTAGCTGCAAAGGGATTATCATTAGTTTCAGGTTTAGCAGCCATTTTATTCAAAGAAGATTGAGCTTCAGCCAAAGATGCTATATTTCTTTCAGCATTAGAGAGTTTTTCCTCAATAGTTTTATTGAAAGAAGTTTGTTTACTAATAAACTCTTTAAGCATAACTTCAAGTTCAGAAGGAGCACTCTTATTATTGTTGTAAGAATTTCCATAAGCATTACCATTGTTGGGAGGATAAGGTTTATAATTGTTGTTACCAAAATTGTTCCTATAAGCATTATTACCATAAGCATTGTTGCCAAAGTTGTTATTTCTTATGAAGTTCACATCAACTTGCTCTTCTTGAGCAACCAAAGAAGCTAAAGGAACATTATTTGGATCAATATGGGCTTTCCCATTAACAAGCATGGACATAATAATATCAATCTTATCACTCAAGGAGGAGGTTTTTTCAACAGAATTTACCTTCTTACCTTGTGGAGCTCTCTCAGTATGCCATTCAGAATAATTAACCATCATATTATCCAATAGTTTTGTTGCAGCACCCAAAGTGATGGTCATAAAGGTACCTCCAGCAGTAGAATCCAATAGGTTCCTTGAAGAATAGTTTAATCCTGCATAAAAAGTTTGGATGATCATCCAAGCAGTCAGTCCATAAGTGGGACAATTCTTTACCAAAGATTACATTCTTTCCCAAGCTTGAGCAACATGCTCATTATCAAGTTGTTTAAACTTCATTATTTCACTTCTCATGGATATAATCTTAGCAGGAGGATAGTATTTTCCAATAAAAGCATCTTTGCACTTAGTCCAAGAATCAATACTATTCCTAGTTAAGAAATTCAACCATTCTTTAGCTTTTCCTCTCAAAGAGAAGGGGAACAATTTCAGTTTAATAATATCACCATCTATATCCCTATGCTTTTGCATCTCACAAAGTTCAACAAAGTTATTTAGATGGGAAGCAACATATTCATTACCAATACCAGAAAATTGTTCTCTCATAACAAGATTGAGCAAAGCAGGTTTTATCTCAAAGAAAGTATTTTCAGCCACAGGTGGAGCAATAGGAGTGCTCATAAAATCATTGTTGTTGGTGCTAGTGAAGTCACACAACATAGTGTTTTCAAGAGTAGTCATTTTTTTGGGTTTTCAAATAAGAAAGCAAACTAGCAAAACTATTTTTTGTGTGTTTTTTGAAGAACAAAACAAGCAAACAAAGCAAAAAGAAACTAAGCAAAACAAAAACAACAAAGTGAAGATATTGGTTATGAGGGACTCCCCTTGTGAAGATGTCCTTGACTCCCCGACAACGGCGCCAGAAAATCTGGTGCGGTGTTGACGTGGGAGTTTCTTCTTTGTTCCCCGGCAACGGCGCCAGAAAATCGCTTGATGGCTCAATGCACGGCGCCTAGAAAAGTGTTGATGGCTCGTGGTTGATGTAGAGCTCGTTGGGAACCCCAAGAGGAAGGTATGATGAGCACAGCAGCAAGTTTCCCTCAGTTATGAAACCAAGGTTTAATCGAACCAGTAGGAGCAAGGAAACACCCCAAAGGTGTTACTAGCTGAGCTTTGGCAGGGCGCACTACCTGTGCTAGTAGCAACGTGGAGACCTGCACAACACAACCACAAAACTTTGTCCCCAACTTGCGATGAGGTTGTCAATATCACCGTGTTTTGTGGAAAACAAAGGATTAAACGTATCGAATGGAAAGAAGTAAAAGTTTGCAGAAAGTAAACACAAAGCAGTAAACAGTTTATAGATTGTATGTAAAAGACAAGGACCGGGATCCATAGTTCACTAGAGGTGGCTCTCCTTAGATAGATAACATGCTGGGTGAACAAATTACAGCGGGGCAATTGACAAACACCGAGAAAGCAATACATGCATATACTAATCATCTTGACTCCTTTGAGACTTGATTGGGCAATACAACATAATACATAGACCGCCATCCAACAGCATCTATGACTAATAATCCACCTTTAGGTTATCATCCGAACCCCCTCCAGTATTAAGTTGCAAGCAACAGATTATTGCTTTACTAACTGCGTGTAAAGTAAACAATACAATTGTTCTATGAACAAAGGATCGTTGTTTTCTCCCTAGTAGCAACAACACATCTAGTACCTTAGAGATTTCTGTCACTTCCCCAGATTACCAGAGGCATGAACCCACTATCGAGCATAAATACTAACTCTTGGAGTTGCTAGCATCTACTTGGCCAAGATAGCTACTAACAACGAAAAGCATGCAAGATCTCAAATAACAAAGACATGATAGAATCAATAATCAATCTGAAATAGCATCTCAATATCCATCGGATCCCCGCAAACACAACATGTATGAATTACAAATAGATGATCTTGATCATGAATGGAGCTCACAAGATCTAAACATGAAAGCACAAAGGAGGAGAAACCAGCCATCTAGCTACTACATGGATCCGTAGTCCAAGGATGAACTACTCACGCATCACACCAGAGGCTTGCATGGTGATGAAGAAGGCCTCCAGGGTGAATTCCCCTCTCTGGAAGGGTCCCGGGAAGAGCTTTAGATCCCTCCCGATATAGGGATGGAGATGACGGCGGCTACAGACTCTTTCGTGGATTTTTGATCGGGTACCTAGGTTTTTCGTCCCGAGGGCAACTTATAGGCGGAGGGAGAGGCCGAGGGGGTGCTGGGGTCGGCCAGACCACCCCCTGGCGCGGGTCAAGCCTGGTCGCACGGCCAGGTGGTGTGGTTGGCCCCTGGCCCCTCTCCGTCTCGTATTCTGGCACTTTATCCCTTCCGGAAAAATAGGCACTTTGGTTTTTGTCCCGTCCAATTCCGAGAATATTCATTTTCTGACTTTCCTGGAACCAAAAACAGCAGAAAACAGGCAGCTCGCACTGTGGCTCTTGTTAATAGGTTAGTCCAAGAAATCATATGAAAAGTACTCCAAAGTTGGAACAAAACACAAGAAAGTGGATAAAACCAAGCATGTAACATCAAAAATTATAGATACATTTGCAATGTATCAATCTACTGGTAGATTATACTATACTAGTGGAAAATTGCTTATCAGTGGAGCATATTTTTTGCTATCAATGGCGCATATGGAATGCGCCACTAGTGTTGCGCCACTGTTAATTAGATATCAATGGCGCATATACAATATGTGCCATTGATAATATGCCCACCAGTGGCGCACCTAAGATATGTGCCATTGATATTTTACTAGTGGCGCATATAGCCAAATGCGCCACTGATACTACATGCGCCACTGGATGAATAAATTATGCGCCACCGAAGTTTCGTACAGGTATACACAATATAGGGCTCTCAGATATTTATACATGTATTTATACAGGTACATATACAGGTATTTATACAGATACACAACAGTGTAAAAACAGAGATAATAATACCACTAGAATTATACATCATCACATCAATTAGAACCCGACATAGTGACAAGTGCCCGAATATTATACAAGTCTAGAACAAATTGATCTCATCTTCTCATACATTACACAATACAACAAGTTGATCATCATGATCATTAGCCAAGTCCTAAACTACTAAAGGACCGAGTAGAGTACAACCGCAATGGCGGTGATGAGCAAGACGGGGAGCATGATCATCAAGGTCTTCATCTGGTTCTTGTTTCTTTACTCTCCAAGGAGGTGGTTCCTCCACCTAGCTTCCGCCTGCTCTCTCACCGGGTACCCTTTGTATCTGTTGCCACTGAACTTGTTCACTTGCTTATGACAATCCTCCCACTCGTCGTAGACTCCTGGGACCCTCCCTCTGAACACCACGTAGCATGGCATCTCTATACACAAGGCATATAAGTACTATATCATGCAACAGAAAGAATTAAAAGGTTCATCACATGCATCTCCACAAAAAAGAAGGTTTCGATCTAAGGCAAGCTATTTGTTGGAGATATGCCCAAGAGGCAGTAATAAAGTGGTTATTATTATATCTTTATGTTTATGATAAATGTTTACATCCCATGCTATAATTGTATTAACCGGAAACATTAATACTTGTGTGTTTTGTAAACATAAAAGAGTCCCTAGTAAGCCTCTTGTTAAGCTAGCTTGTTGATTAATGGATGATCATGGACATTGGATGCCGTTAATAACAAGATCATATCATTAGGAGAATGATGTGATGGACACACACCCATAGTAAGCGTAGCATAAGATCAAGTCATTAAGTTCGTATTGTTGTAAGCTTTCAAATGCATAGTAACCTAATCCTTCGACCATGAGGTTATGTTAATCACCATCACCGGATGGGTACTTTGATGACATCAAACACCGCTTCGTAACTGGGTGGTTATAAAGGTGTCATTGGGTATTCTGAAAGTATGTGTTGAAGCGCATGGACCAAGATTTGGATTTGTCCATCCATATGATGGATAGAAATGCTCTGGGCCCTCTCGGTGGAATGTCATCTAGTTAGCTTGCAAGCATGTGACTAGGTCACAAGGGATGACATAACATGGAACGAGTAAAGAGTACTTATCAGTAACGAGGAAGAACTAGGTATGGAGATACCGACGATCAAACCTCGGATAAGTAGAATATCGCGTGACAAAGGGAATTGGTTTCGTATTTTAAATGGTTCTATTGATCACGAAGTCATCGTTGAGTATGTGGGAGCCGTTATGGATCTCCAGATCCCGCTGATGGTTATTGATCGGAGAGGTGTCTTCATCATGTCTACATATTCACGAACCGTAGGGTGACACACTTAAGGTTTGAAGTTGTTTTAAGTAGATATGGAATGTGCGTTGGAGACCGAATGTTGTTCGGAGTCTCGGATTGGATCCGGGACATCACGAGGAGATCCGGAATTGTCCGGAGAATAAGATTCATATATTGGGGATCATTTTCTAAGTTAAGAAATGTTCCGGAGTGTTTGTATGGAGATTCTAGAAGGTTTCGGAATGTTCTGGAAGGTTCTAGAAGATTTCTTGGAGTTTGCTTGAAAACCAAGAAAGGATCAAGGAGTCTTTGTGGGGCAAGACACGGATTCGTGGGGGAGGAGGATTCCTCCCCCCTCCCAATCCGCCGGCCAAGGAGGGAGGGGAGTCCTACTAGGACTCCCCCTCCCATGGCGCCTCCCTCCTTTAAATAGAGGGGAGGGGGCGCCACCCCCTAGACCTCTACCATAACAAACCCTAGCCGTCGTCTCTCTCCTCCTCCTTCACTCTGCTCCGGCTTAGGCGAAGCCCTGCAGAAATCTCTACTCCACCACCACCACACCGTCGTGCTGCTGGGATTCTGTGGAGAAGATCTACTACCTCCGCTGCTCGCTGGAACAGGGAGAGGAAGGTCTGCTTCGACTCCGCACGTGTGATTGACTGCGGAAGCGCTGCCGGAATGCAGCGCCGAAAGGATCGTCCACACGATCTTGAGATCGGCAAGTGATCGACTACATCAACCCCGAGATCTAATCTCGTAACGCTTTCGGTTCTACGAGGGTTAGTACAGATCTATCTCATTGCACATGTCTAATAGATTAGATCTTGGCTTTTATCTAGATTAGGTCTAGGTTTTGTTCGTTCTTGCGGTAGATTTTTTTTCCATGCTACGAACCCATCAGTGGTAGAGCCGTGTCTATGCGTAGATCTGTTGCACGAGTAGAACACAATGGTTTTGTGGGCGTTGGTGCTCGTGCCGTCTTTTGCTTTGTGTTCTTTGCATCTTGCGGTATGGTGAGATGAAGCGGCTCGGGCTAACCTTACATGTCATCGCACATGTGACTTGCTCCACGCTTGACGTGTAACTTGCTTTGCACAAGTGGCTTTGCGGGTGTCTGTCTCTCTCACCATAGTATAGATCCAATCTACACTTTGCACTTGATAGCACTTGTATCAACGTTGTGGTTCATGTTCGTAGGTAAGATCCGTTCTTATTCGAAAGCCCTAAGCCACGTAAAACATGCAAAGAAAATTAGAGGCGTCTAACTTGTTTTTGTAGGGGTTTTGTGATGTGATATGGCCATCATGTGATTGTGATTATATTTGATGTATGCAATGATCCTTGTTGTAATATGCAACCGGCAGGAGCCTAATGGTTGTGTTTAATTCTGTTAAGACCTGCGTGTCTATTCATCTTGTAATAGCTTTATTCCAAGTAGTTGTAATAGTTGCTAGTGATGATGGACAACCATGAAGTGGCGCCACTGACCTTGACGCAATGCTGGTGATGATGGAGATCATGTCCGTGCTTTGGAGATGGAGATCAAAGGCATAAGAAGAAAGGGCCATATCATATCACACAAATTATGAATTGCCTGTGATGTTAATCCTTTATGCATCTTGTATTGCTTAGATCGCGACGGTAGCATTATAAGATGATCCCTCTCACTAAATATCAAGTAATAAAGTGTTCGTCCTTAGTAGGCACCGTTGCTAAGACTCGTCGTTTCGAATCATCTCGTGATGATCGGGTGTGATAGATTCTACGTGTGCATACGATGGGTGCAAGCCAGATTTGCACATGCGGATACTAAGGTTAACCTTGACGAGCCTAGCATGTACAGACATGGTCTCGGAACACGGAATACCAAAAGTTAAAGCATGAGTCATATGGATGATATGATGAACATGTTGATTGTTCGCCTTTAAAGCTACATCATCTCACGTGATGATCGGAATTGGTGTAGTGGATTTGGTTCGTGTAATCACTAAAACAACTCGAGGGATGTTGTTTTGAGTGGGAGTTCTTTTGTAATTTGGATTAGTCAAACTCAATTTATCATAAACACAATCAAAGTGAATTTGCATAGTTTGTTGTAGTCATTGGCATCCGTTCACCACCTTACGCTTAGTTATAGTTGAGATAGTAGAACTATAGAAATTCTGGATATTTGCTTTACGAACTGGTATCGTATTGTTTTGAGTGTCAATCTAAAGTTTAAAAGTCATATTGCAAACTTTCAGCAAACTCCATTTACTCTGTAAAGTTTAATAAACAGTATTAAATCAAGAGTAATAATTCCAGTGTTAGTATCTAATGTATCATGTTTGCCTCCATGATTCTTGATACTCAAAAGATTGTTTTTAATATCAAGTTTATCTAAGAGCTGAAAGCAATGTTTCAGAAACCATCATATGTGAAAGGTATTGCGATATCTAAAACAATGTGTTGGTTACAACATGATAGAGTATATGTCCTCATATTTGATAAGAATTTGTGAAGGTTGGAGACGCTAGTCGTCCTAATCCTCCAAAAGGTTTTGAAAAAGAAACATTATACTCGCAATTCACCTTTATAAGCTATAACAGCTTGATCATGAAAGTTGTCATGATAAGGATGAATAGAAGATGTAAGTAAAATGTTTACTACACTAAGAGATTACTAAAGAATGGAATTTTGAAAGAATGCCAAACATTGATGAAGGTGATCCACTTCAAAGTGCAAGTCTAAAGGTATTAGTATTTGACTATACACACTTTGTACTATGTGTCATGTGAATGACACCACTATTGATGTTGATAGATTCTTTTAAAAGAAAAGGAATTGTTGAAAGAGAATCTATAAAATATTTGGCAGAAAAGAAAAGATTGGAGATATCCAACTTAGGTATATAGAAGATACATGTTATGGCTGTATTCCTTGGTTGTTAAACAATGTGGTTCTGCGGTATTGGATACCGAATTGGTTGGTATGAAGTGTCATACAGGACAACACAATTCATGAACTGCAATGGCCTAAGTAACTAACAAGAGAATATGTGATGATGTTCATCAAAAACAAACAAAGGGTTGTTGTGTTGCTCATTAACATCAAAGCCTGCCTTCAAGATTTGTTTCAATAATTGTTATTTTGATCAGGTATTATGACAACAAAAGGTTGTTCAAATAATTACCGCATTCCATAATAGATGGATGATATACAAGTCTGGTTGGAGAAATAACGACCATAAAACTAATGCTAAAATGTCGCAAGACAAATGATTGAAAGATCACTTGCGAAGTGACATCGCCATCTAAATTATATTGAAAGGGATACATGAAGAAACTCCATGTTAATGGATTTTTGGAGTCTTTGATTTTGATCAAATGACGCTTGTGATACTTTCCTGGAGATAATTAAAACTCCGTTCGTAGGCCAAAAGAGGAACGAACGACTAACTGATTGGAATTTGTACATATTGATGTATATAGTTCATTATGTGTAGTCGTGGGCGATGGATTTCAACTTCATATGCTTTCTCCGAAGATTTGAGTGAGTATATGTATATACTTACTCAATAAGGAAGAAGTATGAAACATTTGAAAATGTTCAAAGACTTTCAAGATGAAGTGGAAAATTATTGTAACAAGAAAATAAAAAAGTTTATGATTGGATCATAAAGATGTTTGAGTTACAAGTTTAGCAAAACACCTAAGATTTGAGGAATCGTTCCATGGATTTGCATTTCCCAAAAACACCATAGGAGTATGGAGTGTTCAAGATATGTAATGAAACCTTGTTTGACATGGTAAGATCAAAGATGTCATTTATAAAACTGCCATTATATTTTAAAGATTAAAGCTTTAGTGACTACCGCTTTTACACTGAAAAGAGCTCCATCGTGATCCGTTGAAATGACACCATATAAGTCATGGTTTGGGATAAAACCCAGGTTGTCCTTTCTTAAATTTTTGGTATGCTAGGCATAAGTAAAATGTTTACAACCAAAGTCGGATAAGCATGTCTTTGTAGGATATTTCGAATAACCATTGGGTATTCCTCCATAACACCGAAGACAAAAGTGTTTGTCACTTAGAATGTCAAGTTTCTTGAGAAGGAATTTTTGGTGAAAAGTTAAGTGGGAGGACAATAGAACTTTGACAAGGTTGTTGAACCTTGGCTAATATGTGCTGAGTTGCGCAGCATCGGTAAGTGTCCCGGAGGCAGCAACAATGCTCATGGCTCACGTGCCTCAAAGGTTGTGGTCACGGAGATCTAAGTTACTATTGAACCAAGTAGGTCGGGTAAGTAATCAAATGCCAAGATTTGAGAGTTAAATCATTGTTGTTTGACAATGATGAACCGACTACATGCATATAATCAATGATGGGCCCTGACTTTGTTAAATGGCTTGAAGACATAAAATCCGTGATAATTCCATACACGAGAAATCAAGCTTTGAATTTGAAAGACCCTCTGGAAAGGTGCAAGACCTTACAGTCGTATATGGATCTATAAAGAAATAGACATGGATGTTTCACATCTATGAAATAGTCGACATGTCGGAAAGAGTTTACGACAATGTTCAAGGAATTGACTATGATAAGATTTGATCATTCATAGCGATATTTAGTCTAGACAGATTAATGTAGCAACCACTACATATATTTTGGTATATGGTAGTTGAACAAATAAAACAAGTTCTTCTAATAGAATGGTTACCTAGGATGTGTCCATGACACGATCCAAAGGGTTTTGTTTATTCAAAGGATGCTAAAAGAGTATGCAAAACTTCAATGGTTGAAGTGAGCATCGCGGAGTTGGAATCTTCACCGTGATGAAACCGTTAAAAGGTTTAATTTCATCAGAGACGATGAAGATTTTTGCATTTTGCAAGAAATTAAGTGGGAGCGCTAAGACATATTTCTAATACATTATGTGAAAGACATATTGTTGATTAGAAATGATGTATCTTTTATTGACACGGGTTAAGAATTTCATTTCGATGGAAGACTTAGGCATAACCCAAGAATTAGGCATCAATGTCTATATGGATAGATTGAGACGCTAATATGGTTTTGCCAAATGTACATAGATAAGATGTTGAATGAGTTCAATATGGAAACAACAAGAAAGGTTCTTGACGCACGGAAAGGACTGAATCAAGATTCAAGTGTGGTGACACGAGATTCAAGTGTTTTGACACTTGGTGAAATCACAAGAATATTTTGATCAATCATTCTTTGAGATGTACACATCCAGATATGTCCTATGCTCTAAATGTTATGAGCACATACCAGAATGACTCATAAGATGATCATTGGACAATAGTAGGGATATTCCTATGATCTTTGGAAGAACTAAGAATATATTATTTATATAGTGGTGACAAATAGTTCATTGTAAATTGTTACATTGATACTAGTTTTGTCACAAATTAAGTTTATCTCAATTTAAACTATGGGTGGCACAATGTAATGGAAAGGAAGTTCCATAACGGATTTGGTTGAGTACCAAAGTTAAAACATTGTGACAGATACTACAACAAAAGGCTAAGTATATGACTACTATTGTAGCAGCAAATGAGGGCATTTGCGTCAAGTAGTTTGTTATCAAACTAGGTGTGGTTCATAGCGGGATAATACTATGAAGATACATTGTATGACAATTATATCAACATGATTTAATCCCAAGGAACTAAAGGTCTCACCAAAGGACCAAATTTATACAATGCCAGCTCATTGGAGAATGAGTAATGCGTAGAGACGCAAGGACATGCAAATACACACGGACCTGGAAGTGTCAGATCCGAAGATTATGTTTACCACTAGCAATAGTGTCTATACAACACCAGAAAGCCATAGGTGTTGAATGCACAAGTTATTAACTAGATTATTGACTCTAGTGCAAGTGGGAGACTGTTGGAGATATGCCCAAGAGGCAATAATAAAGTGGTTATTATTATATCTTTATGTTTATGATAAATGTTTACATCCCATGCTATAATTGTATTAACCGGAAACATTAATACTTGTGTGTTTTGTAAATATAAAAGAGTCCCTAGTAAGCCTCTCGTTAAGCTAGCTTGTTGATTAATGGATGATCATGGACATTGGATGCCGTTAATAACAAGATCATATCATTAGGAGAATGATGTGATGGACACACACCCATAGTAAGCGTAGCATAAGATCAAGTCATTAAGTTCGTATTGCTGTAAGCTTTCAAATGCATAGTAACCTAATCCTTCGACCATGAGGTTATGTTAATCACCATCACCGGATGGGTACTTTGATGACATCAAACACCGCTTCGTAATTGGGTGGTTATAAAGGTGTCATTGGGTATTCTGAAAGTATGTGTTGAAGCGCATGGACCAAGATTGGGATTTGTCCATCCATATGACGGATAGATATGCTCTGGGCCCTCTCGGTGGAATGTCATCTAGTTAGCTTGCAAGCATGTGACTAGGTCACAAGGGATGACATAACATGGAACGAGTAAAGAGTACTTATCAGTAACGAGGAAGAACTAGGTATGGAGATATCGACGATCAAACCTCGGATAAGTAGAATATCGCGTGACAAAGGGAATTGGTTTCGTATGTTAAATGGTTCTATCGATCACGAAGTCATCGTTGAGTATGTGGGAGCCGTTATGGATCTCCAGATCCCGCTGATGGTTATTGATCGGAGAGGTGTCTTTATCATGTCTGCATATTTACGAACCGTAGGGTGACACACTTAAGGTTCGAAGTTGTTTTAAGTAGATTTGGAATGTGCGTTGGAGATCGAATGTTGTTCGGAGTCTCGGATTGGATCCGGGACATCACGAGGAGATCCGGAATTGTCCGGAGAATAAGATTCATATATTGGGGATCATTTTCTAAGTTAGGAAATGTTCCGGAGTGTTTGTATGGAGATTCTAGAAGGTTTCGGAATGTTCTGGAAGGTTCTAGAAGATTTCTTGGAGTTTGCTTGAAAACCAAGAAAGGATCAAGGAGTCTTTGTGGGGCAAGACACGGATTCGTGGGGGAGGAGGATTCCTCCCCCCTCCCAATCCGCCGGCCAAGGAGGGAGGGGAGTCCTACTAGGACTCCCCCTCCCATGGCGCCTCCCTCCTTTAAATAGAGGGGAGGGGGCGCCACCCCCTAGACCTCTACCATAACAAACCCTAGCCACCGTCTCTCTCCTCCTCCTTCACTCTGCTCCGGCTTAGGCGAAGCCCTGCAGAAATCTCTACTCCACCACCACCACCACACTGTCGTGCTGCTAGGATTCCGTGGAGAAGATCTACTACCTCCGCTGCTCGCTGGAACGGGGAGAGGAAGGTCTTCTTCGACTCCGCACGTGTGACCGACTGCGGAAGCGCTGCCGGAACGTAGCGCCGGAAGGATCATCCACACGATCTTGAGATCGGCAAGTGATCGACTACATCAACCCCGAGATCTAATCTCGTAATGATTTCGGTTCTACGAGGGTTAGTACAGATCTATCTCGTTGCACATGTCTAATATATTAGATCTTGGCTTTTATCTAGATTAGATCTAGGTTTTGTTCGTTCTTGTGGTAGAATTTTTTTGTTTTCCATGCTACGAACCCATCACTATTAAGTTTCATACATATGGTAATAAGTAAACGAAGTCCAACAACGACCGTTTCGAGCTAAGGCAAGTTAAAGTTTATGACACACACACTCAAGATACACAAACCGGCTGAGCGCTAGCTAGCTAGGAACACTACATCATGAAGACTTTATTTTACACGGAGCCGGGAACGGTTTGTAGCCATCTTTCGTTGTCCATGTCCTACGGTCACCCTGCGCCTCGAGCCGTGCTTCAATCTCGTGCTTACTGAACGCTCTTTTGCAGGATAAGCCCCCCCTTGTGATGACATCTTCTTGCACGATGGTCGCAATCTGAGTCTGGATGCGTAAGAAGTCGTCCTTAAGTTCATCATCGTCCATTCTTGCCTCAGCTTCGGCCCATGCTCGGAGACTAGATGGCAACATAATGATGTGTGCATCCCGGACGATCACTCGTAGGTGATAGAGGGCGTAGTAGGCCTCCTTGACACTGTTATCCGGCTGCTTGACGCAGGCGAACTTCATTACGTGTTTGAACACGTGTCTGCCATCCTTGAAATTTTCCACCCCCTTCTTGAATTCGCCTCCATTTTCGGCGTATACCTCGAGAGCATCATCTAGAAGACTCATTATGTTGGTGTAGTCTTTCTTCTTTTGCTTGCTCCCCGAGTCCAAGTACGTGGCTAGCGAATAACTCGGGTGAATGAGGATCAGTGTGCAGTATTTGTCTCTGTGCAAAACAATTGAAACGAAACAATGTTGGAGAAAGAGCAACCGAAAACTAAGAACGGAAAAGTTACAGCGACGAGCGAGTGTGTGCACTTACTCGGGAAAGAAAGGCAAAATAATCTCTTTTCCACTCTTGTTGTCCACCATGAAATTTTGGAGGTAGTTCCTTGCGCTGGCCCGGGTCACTGGATTCACCAACTAGCTATCACGCATGAAGTAGGGGTCCACTATCGCGATGCCAGGGGTCTTCTCTCTGTTGACCTTCATCACCCGATGGAGCGCGTATAGGCGGACCAAGTTATAGTTCATCCGCTTGCCATGGAAAAGCTTGAAGATGTCCTCATACGATATGAAGAAGATATCCGCGGGGGCATTATCGACGAAGCCCGCGCCCGTTGGAACATTGACCGTGAAAATAGGGTACGATGGATTTGCTTCTTTAAGAAGGCACTCCTCTAGATATAGAATACCATGCTGCAGGTTAGCCATCGCTCCACTTGCATTTTTGATCAGCTCCTCACTCAGAATCGGTTGACCAGCTATGTGAACCCTGGTCAAGGTGCCCTTAGGGGGCTGTGTTAACGGGTCGTCCTAAGCCCGGGGCCTCTTCGGACCCGGCTGGCTCAAAGACTGCTTATTATTCTTCTTGGTTCTCTTGCGATGCTTCTTCGTCTTGACATTAGCAGCCATCTGCTCATCCGCCGCCTTATGGAGTGTGGTGGGGCTGAAAATGATTCCCTGGGTGCCTTTATAAGGACCAGCGGCACCAACATCCAGAGGCGTCTCCTCTAGGGTACCATGGAAGTCTAGACGCGTGCATGTTCTGGTATGAGCATTTGGGTCGTCGGCAATGCGGTAGGGCTCGTCCATGTTTGGCATGAACAAAGAGTCTGTGACGCCAGTGTTGATCCAATTATCTGGGTTGTCATCATCATCATTGTTAATGTTGTCCCTAGGTGCATCCTTGGGCGGTGGCGGCGCAACGGCGGCCTTGCCATGTGGAGGCGGCAGTGCGGCGACAGCCTTGCCATGTGGAGGCGGCGGCGCAGCAGCGGCCTTGCCATGTGGAGGCATGGTGCAGTGGCAGCCAACAATTGCTGGTGACAAGAGGTGGTGGCGGTGACTGGTTGTTGTGGCCGCCGCGGCAAGGGCACATTTGGCTGCTGAGTTACTTGTTGTTCCTTCACAAGCCGAATCTGGGTCTTTGGCCATGTCAAGACCCAGCCACAACAATCTTGAAGGTTCTTATGATCATCAGCGCCTCGAGGTTGGCTGGGGGGTCCATGTCTTCGCACCCCGGCAACACCCGAGCCAGTCGGACCTTGAACACATCATCCTCCATCGACTTGTGGTGCATCGTGTGGCTATTTGGTTGAATAATTGAGCCCTTGCCAACATCCTTTAGATCGCCGTCCACGTAATGCAAGAGCGTGCAAGGAGTGTCCTGCGGAAGAACAAGCATCGTGAGATGGCGCTAGCTAGTCATCAAAGGCAAAGGAGATGAAATGTTATCAATGCATGTGTTGGCCAGCGTCATTACCTTGGAGATGGCGTTGAGCTCGGCTAATGTCGAGACACCGGTATCATCCTCCCGCTGAGATGCCTTACGAAGCACCATCGGTTGCGCCTTAGTTCTGGCGGGAGGGGGCATCGGTGTGACCTGCGGCTCTGTGTTGGCGCTGGCAGGAGGTGTCACCAGAGCGACCTCCGGCTGCGCGTTGGTGTTGGCGCCAGCAGGAGGGGGCACCGGAGCGACCAGGTGCATCTCGACATTGGCGGACTCGGGCGTCACCATGTTCGGCGACACGTGCTGGATCGAGTTGCTGTCGGAGAGGCTGCGCACCACGAGCGGCCCTCGTCGACCTGCCGTATTCCAAGCAGCGATCCCCTCCCACAGCTCATTGGGAAACATCTCGCGGACCTTCTCTTGCACTTTCTCGTTGATCAGCCTCGGCATCTGTTCCATCTGCTCCCGGAAGACTTCAACCTCACGTTTTTCACTTGCCGCCGCCGCGGCCTTCCTCTCTTTCTTCGCCTTTGGGTCCTCTTTCCTGAAGTCGTCAACCTTTTTGTACGTACCATAGCCGTACACGTGGCCAAATGAAGTCGGCGGCGCGGACTTGGCCCTCCCCTTGAACACGGTTGTCGCCCTGTTGAAGGGCGTGTCCCACCGCGGGTCCACCGTCGACCCCTAGGACGAGCTCGCACTTGACGCACAAGACTTTTCTTTGGACGTCTGAAGAGAAGGAAAGTGATCCCATTTAGAAATTCGGCTTCATTACTTAATTAGAAACACAGATGTACTCCAAGATAAATTCCTTACCAGCCTTTTCTGGAACTTCCTCACATCGTCGTCATCGGTAACGAATTCCTTGAGTTCGGGGTGGAGATAGTAGCGGGCACGGACAAACTGCATCACCTGCTCGTCCGTGAATTTGTGCCACGGGTTATCTTTCCCTAGACGGGCATACTCGGTGTCCTCCTTTGCCCAAACGGCCTTTTTTTCCTCGGTAATTGCCGCTTCCGCAACGTTGGTTACCTATGTTCAGCTCCCGCATACGCCTCCCCCACTCGGTCCATTCCTGACCTTCCGGTGAAGTGCAGTTTGCCTTGAACTTGATGAATTCATCTTCGTCAAGCATCGGCTCGGCCTTCTTTATCTCCTCCCAACTTTTACCCTTGTTAATCCTCCTCTTCACTCGGCTTTTCCAGCTGCTCAAGGCGGTGCTCATCCTCGTGAGGGTTACCTATGTTCCCTATGAGCTTTTGGTTATCGTACTCATCTGGGAACTTGTACCGTTTGTGAAGCTTCCCAATGAGGAGTTCTCACAACCGTTTGTTCTTTCTTATGTCCTTCTGGTTGATGCTCATGCTCTCCCGCATGATGCACCCTAGTTCTAGGCCATACCCAGTGGCAAGCTTCGCAGGCTCCAAGGGTTGGCCACCCGGTTTCACACGGGTGAACTCTTCACGGTTGGTGCCGAGTTTCGGCAGCATCCGCTCCTACCTTTCCGCCTTATTCTTCTTCTTCCTAGCAGGCGGGGAGGCGCCATCGCCGTCCACGCGTTCACCGCCATGACTTGCTTCGGCCTCCTCGTCATCATTACTGCTTCCGCCGTCGTTGCCATCTTCGGCCTCCTCCTCATATTCAGACTCCTCGTCATCTTCTTGGTCCGCAGCTTGGGCCTCCTCGTCAACTTCATCGTGATTCGTAGCTTCGGCCTCCTCGCCGGACCCGCTTAGGTCATCTCCAAACCGCCAAAACTTGAGGTTGGCTCTTCTTGCTCGTTCTTCGACGCTCATGGGCTGAGAAGGGCCAGCCCCGACGTCTTTGTCTCCGCTCGACTTGTTTGCTCTTCATAGAAAAAATGCAACAATGTAATTAGTACAAGCTAGAGTCGACCGAAAAATTCGGCATGACCTTTGCTGTTTTTTTGACCTAGGAGTGCCCATTTCTCAACCGAAACGAAAGTGAATCAACACTTCAGGAGAAACGGGCAACTCAAATGAATTCCCTGCAACAGTTTTCATACAAAATAATGTGCTCCAGTTTTCAAATTGATGACAGCCATCCAATCACACATATACAAAGAGCAAAAAATAGCTCCAGGTGCAGCAAAAAATAGCTCCAGGACAAGCTAAAATAATCAGGTTATCCTTGTTATATATATCAGGATGTGCTATCATCCAGTTACTACTCACATCCATGTGCTACCAATTGTTTCTAAAAAAACAGATACTAAGCATAGGGATAAATCTAGCTACACACAATTACTTAAATAAAGGAACAAAATCAGATGCTAGGTATTAGTAGTAGAACAAGTTCTTGATTTTACTAGTCAGCTAGTAATATACAGGACATGCACCAAACTAGAACAACACAACTGCCTAGACAAGGTTTCATACATGGAACTCATATTTATAATAGACACGCTAGTACAACGGTTTCTAGGCTCCCAGACCTGATCTAGAACGTCGAGCATGACATCCAAGTGGATAGCAAACACACAAGTTTTGAGAACTAACCAAACCTTTTCTGCTAAAATTAGCACACACTCAGATCACAGTAGCAGTTGCTTTAGCCCTGGCACCTCCTCTACATGAAAATACGGAAGTCACTCCATGGTTCCTGTCTTATTTCAAAGACGTTCTACTAGCTCCAGATAGCTCTACTATATAGTAGGTGAAAGGAAAACACGTTGCCTCCATCAGGAGGTAATCATCTACTTCAATCCAAACTTGGCGATGCAACGACTGTTGTTGTGTGCATCAGGACAAGCAATCTACTAGGCTGCTGACCTACTGTACTACTTCCCATCAGGACCTAGATAGTAATCCATTAGGTCAACAACATGGATGTGAGTAGTAACTAGATGATAGCACATGGATGTGAGTAGTAACTGGATGATAGCACATGGATGTGAGTAGTAACTTGATGATAGCAGCTAAAATAACAAGGACAAGCTAACATTTCTTGGACTTGAAACCATAGGTTAACAGATCGGGAATGAATCTAGCTATTATAATCCATCACTAGCATAAAAGGTAGCAGGCCTGAACAAAATAAAAATCAGAACTTGAAACAAACGACATTTCTTGGAAGGATGATCGAATAAAACCAAACAAAAAACTTAAGCTGCTTCTCAAATCTCAATATATGTGAATGGCAATTGGTGCTTGCATAGGGAATAAAGACCATAATGAGCCAACAAGAGGCAAGGTTTCAGTTAATAGGCAATCAGGTCAGGAAGCTGCTAATAAACATTCAATTTAGTTTAACTAACTAATTAGGTGGATATAAGAACAGTTAAAAACACAAAAGAAAAACTCGCTTTCCATTATAAACTGATCAGTTATTTCTGGACAGAGGGAGCATTAGTTTAGACAATGAACCAGTGATTTTATACTTCCACATTGGGGTTATAAATAGTAGTACTAGTACAACAGATAGTACAATATAGCACACCAACAGAATTTCATATGCATGCTGGGGTCCTAGTCTAAAGGCTGAATGTTTCCTGGACAAGTCCTACATGCGATGCATCAAAGCAGATGGACAGGGTCGCGTCCTGAAAAATAAGACAGCTGCATAACGCTCTCTAGCAGCTACAGATCGAGGAATTTGACTTAGCTGTAGGGAATGTACAATATAGGATGCATCTATATGGTGGTCAAGGATAGGACACACCCACACCATCTAACCCTAATTCACTAACCTTCTAGAACACTCTAGAAACCCTAAAATCAACCTATCTCTGAGAGCAAACCCTAGAGCAAATTCAGTGAGATGGGAGAGGGGAGGGAGAGCTCAACCTGAGGTGGCCGATGACGGAGTAGAGGTGGTGGCCGATGACGGAGTAGAGGTGGCCGATGACGGGGGAGGAGGCAGCGCCTGGTGCTCGACGGGGATGGGAGGCTCCTGTTGCTCGACAGGGAGGGGGCGGCACTCCTCCTCCTAGTGGCGCCACAGGGACAGGGCAGCGCTCCTGGTGCTCCTCCTCCTCCTGCTTGCTCCACGGGAATGGGGCGGCGCTCCTGGTGGTGGAGACACGGGGATCAGTGGAAGGGAGGGGAAGGGGAGGGGAGGGGGAGGGGAAGGGAGGGGAAGGGAGGGGGAGGGGTTGGGGAGGCTCACCGACGGTGGGGGCGGGCGGCGGTGGTGACTCCTCCAGTGGCGGGCGACGGTGGTGACTCCTCCAGTGGCGGGCAGCGGCAGGGGGCTCGATCGCGGCGGGGATTCTCTATGTGAGAGAGAAGAAAGGGAGAGAGTGAGGCCGACAGTTATTTGGCTAAGTGTAAAACATCCGTGGCGCATATTTCCTGATATGTGCCATTGGTATTTTGCACTTAGCCTAAAACCACGACGCCCTGGTTTGTGTCACCTACACACGCCTATCGCAGTGGTCACCTACACACTCTTGTTGCTGGGAGCTCTCAAGTTCGATTCCTGGGCTCTCTCACAATTGTTTTTCAATTTTTAATATTTTACAAAATACCAATGGTGCATATCTAGTATATAAATAATATCTAGTATATTTTAATATTTTGTAACAAATAGTAATTAAGTTTAACATTCACAAATCTATTTAAAACAAAATACCAATGGCGCATATCTAGTATATAAATAATATCTAGTATATTTTAATATTTTGTAACAAATAGTAATTAAGTTTAACATTCACAAATCTATTTAAAACAAAATACCAATGGCGCATATCTATTATATAAATAATATCTAGTATATTTTAATATTTTGTAACAAATAGTAATTAAGTTAACATTCACAAATCTATTTAAAACAAGGACATATTATTCAATATCCATACACACCAATATTCTCCATAAAAATGTCATGTCATGTGTGCATGATCTCGATTCCGAGCTAGCTAGAGCTAGCGTCTCTTTGCAATCTTCTTGTCCTTCTTTCTCGCGGTTGAATACTTTAGCCCGAAAAGGTTAAGGTTTCTTCTCGTGAACGGACAACCTTTAGTAGGTAGGGTGGTCTTCCTTTTTCCTGCAGCAGTCGGCTTGTCGAAGTACTTGTCAAATTCCTCTTTGATCTTCGGATCGCCGTTCTTTTCTAAGTCTTGCTCGTTGGCGGGTCCGTCCATTCCGATGATGCTCCTCTTGCCCCTCCTCATGACAACACAGCTTGGCTTTGACGGGTCAGTGATGAAGAAACATTGGTCAACTTGGCTCGCGAGTACCCATGGCTCATATTTTGTGGAGGCGTTCTTCGTGGAGGCATCGGGTATAACCATGGTGGTGAAATTCCGACCCTCTTTTTGGACGCTCTTGGCCCATCTGACATGGAATATCAGCACCTTCTCTTCGGCGTAGTCGAGCTCCCAGATCTCCTCGAGCTGCTTCAAGCCAATCGACTTCCTCAAGATGACGTCGAAGAAGTTGCAGAGGCCAAACAGCGTCTCACAGACGTGCTCATCCATTATCCCTCGGATCGCAACGGGAAGTATCTGCGTCATCAGCACGTGACAGTCATGAGACTTCATCCCGCTGAACCTCTTCTTCTCTTTGTCCAGATATCTGCCTATGCTCCCCGAGTAACCGTAAGAAACTTTGACTCCTAGGAGGCAGCTGAAAAACTGCTCAAGCTCCTGCTCGCTTGGAGTGAAGCAGGTAGCCGGAAACACTGCAATTCCCCTCTTAACCCTTTTGCGGCGATCTTGAGTATCTTCAGGCACCGTCTCATCATCATCATCATCGGGCGGTGGCGTCTCATGAAGTTCTTCCTTGATGCCAAGTTCCATCAGGTCGTTCCTTGCTTTCGGCCCGTCTTTGGTCCTATCCGGCATGTTGATGATAGTGGTAAGCAGAATCCCGCACACGTTCTTTGTGATGTGCATGACATCAAGGCTATGGGGCGTGTGGAGGTATTTCCAGTATGGCAGGTCCCAGAAAACAGGCCTAGCTTTCCACACACCATGCAGCGGTTTCGTCCTCGGACGCTTCTTTCCCGGCAAAGGGCACTCTTCCCAGTTGTCCAACATATCTTGGATCACTTCTCCGCTCCTCGGACGTGGGGCTTTTTCGAGCTCTACTTTGCCATCGAACAGATCTCTATGCTTTCTCCATGCGTGATCCTTTGGAAGCCACATTCGAGTCCGTTGGAACACGGTCTTCGATGACTCGGGATCCCTTGGTAGCTGGAGATGTGGGGTCTTATCCATGCACTTGACACATACTTTGTGTCCGTGGTTCACTGGGCAGACACGTATGCGTAACCTGGATAGTCCTGCGCTGTCATGAGCAGCGCGGATCTCATAGGGAAATAATCTCCTATGTATGCGTCCCACGTATGGGCTGGCGTCTCCCACAGCGTGGCTAACTCTTCTTTCAGCAGCCCGAGATACAGATGCATGTCGATACCTGGTTGTTTAGGCCCCTAAATCAGAATACACATGTGTACGTATCTCTGCTTGGTGCACAGCCAGGGAGGGAGGTTGTACGACCATACAAACACGGGCCAGGTGCTATGTGTGCTACTCTGGTTGCCAAACAAATTGAGTCCATCGGTGCTCATACCAAGCCTGACGTTCCTTGGATCGCCCCCGAAGTCTGGAAAATCAATGTCTAGTGCGTTCCACTGGCTAGCGTCTGAAGGGTGTGTGAGGATCTTGCCCTTATGTGGATCATCTTTGGCCGGCTTCTTCCTTTCCGCGTGCCATTGCATGAGCTTTGCTTCCTTAGGGTCCACGAAATACCACTGTAGACGGGGAGTGATAGGAAAGTACCATACCACTTTCCGAGGAACTTTCTTGTTCCCTCTCTTGTATCGTCCTTGGCCACACACCGGACATGTGGTTCTATCCTTGTACTCGTCCCGATAAAGTGCGCAGTCATTAATGCAGGCGTGGTACTTAACATACGGTAGGTCGAGAGGACATACGATTTTCTTGGCCTCCTCGATACTAGTTGGACACGTATTCCCCTTGGGAAGACGTTCTTGCCAGAATCTCATGTTTTTGTTGAAGCTTACGTCGGTCCATTTCCTTTCTGCCTTCATCTCCAAAGCCTTGAGCGTTACGTTCAAGCGGGTATCCTCGGGCCGGCACCTAGGATACAATGGAGTTTTCCCATCTATCTCCATCTGCGCTAGCTTGGCTTTCTCCCTGGCAGCAGCTTTGGTGTTGCTCGTCTCTCTGAGAAGCAGTTCCTGAACATGAGAGTTCTGCAAGGCCGAGGTTAGCCACGTCGTTTGTGTGTCCGTGTCTTCTCCACCGACACCTCCTTCGTGATGATCATCATGTCCGTCACTGCCATCATCTCCTTCGTGTTGATCATCATGTCCGCCGCTGCCGACATCTCCATCATGATCATGATCATGTCCGCCGCCGGCATCTCCTTCGTGATGATCATCATGCCTGCCCTCGACTTCAGGATCGTTGACGTCCTCGTCATCTTCAGAATCATAGTCGCGCATGAAACCACGCGTGAGCAGGTGATTCTCCAAGTCTCCGGAATCAGGGTCAACCAAGCTCCCGAGATTGCATGTTCGACACGGACATCTTATGTAGGTCCTCTTGTTTAGAATCATGTCGGCCACCGCGCGTTTCTTGTATCTAGCTGCTCAACCTTCGCTCATGTGTCTAACCATGGTTTCCTGCACGGTATAGAGCAAAAAGAGAGAGTATCTTAGAACCACAGCACCATCATGCACACACACACATGCATGCATGGCCGCCAGAAAAATTCGGCATGACATCTCCTAAAAATGGGACATATGGATAGTGCAAAAATTTGTCGAAACGGAAATTAATCGACATTTCGGCAAACATCCATGCACCACCAGAGCAAGCAACATGCTTTCTTCTTTGTCACCTGCAAACATTCATGCACCACATCCATGCAAACACACCATCCCTCTCGCAATTAATAAGAAGGCTTCACAAACATAAGCATGCACACACATACACACCGCACCGACGTCCACACTCCACACAAAACATCCACATGCATGTCCTCTAACAACTCACCTAGTAGAATCGTTACCGAGCCAAGTCCGCGACGAGATAGTGTGGTTGTTGTTGGAGAACAAGATGGATGTTGGAGGAGTCTTCCCCTCACAAAACTATGAAGCAAGGTAGGTTCAACAACCAAGAATGGAGAAAAGAATGGAGAAATTGAGGTGGTGGGGAGGAGGAGGACGAGCTAGATCTAGTTTGGGGTGGTGGGTGGAGAAGAATGGAATGGTGGTGGTGGGTGGGGGTGGATGCCAACTTGTAGATCTGGACGAAGTTATCAGTGGCGCATATTACACTAAATGCTCCACTGATAAGTCTGCCACCTTTTCAGGTGGTGGGCCTAAGACTTATCAGTGGCGCATTTAACACTATATGCGCCATTGGTGGACCAAGTATCAGTGGTGCATATACCAAATGCGCAATTGATACTCCTGCCATCTTTCAGGATGGTGGGGCCCACTTAGTTACTAGTGGCGCATTTACTTCTACATACGCCATTGGTGAGGAGAATATCAATGGCGCATATTGCATATGTGCCACTGATAATAGTATATCAATGGCGCATATATCCATATGTGCCATTGATATTTGGTCCACAGGCCTCCAGAGTATCGGGCCCACATTATCAGTGGCGCATTATTTGTGATATGCGCCATTAGTTATAAATAATATTAGTGGAGCATATTTTTAAATGTGCCACTGATAATTATCAGTGGAGCGTATTCAAAACAATGCACCACTGATAATAAATCTATCCATAAGCCTTTCTCTAGTAGTTGTTATACCTTGTTCTATGGTCGCTAATGTGTTTGTTATACCTTGTTCTATCTACAACTGATTTGGTGTTGCTATCATTTGTTCTCCTCTGATTTTTACTCACTATTGCCTTTACATTGCTATCTTAGCTACTGGCTTATGTTGCTTTGCCTACTGTTACTTTCCTATGGTTCTCCCTGGCCTGTATTGGCTATGGTCTAGTGGTTGGTATCAGATGATGTGAACTACCGTTCCTAAGGTTCCTACTTATCTATTGTGGCTTCCTGATATTTTGTAATTGATGTATTGTTGTTGCTTTGGTTTATTTTCTACAAAACCTCAAACTGGTGAGGTTCAGGACAGGTTCCTGGACCTTGTCCAATGGATTCTGTAACAAATGGTTTTGCCTTAGGGTAGAATCTACATTTTTAACCATAACATTTGGTTTCCTTGTGTACTTGTTTACATTACAGGTCAACATGGGCTAGAAAAGTTAGAAGAGCAAGAATGTGATAAGTAGTTCAGGTTTTATCTTAGGTTTTTCTTTCCTTTTTCTTTTGTAGAATGTACTAGGTTTACTTTACTTTATATTTTTTTGTAAAGTATCTTTTCAATCTTAATATCAATAAAGATTCCTTTTCTTTACATTGTTTCCTTTACTTTTGTATTTGTATGTATTGTTTTAATTGTGAATATATGAATTCAAGTTGGAATTATTCAAACCTCAGTTTTAAATTCCATAGTCACTAATACTTCTTAAGTGTTCATAATGTATGTGTATGTGTTGATTTGAGCATTTCACTCAACATATGATGAAAAACCATTTTAAAATCCTTTTTTTTGGAAATCACAAATTCACTTTGAAATTTGAATTCAAATCCTAGTGTCGACCTAAATCAAACTTCAACACTAGAGTTCAATCTCAATCACTTGTAACCTTTAAAATAAAGTTTTAAATTTTTTCAGACTTTCATAAATGCATGCTTTACAAAAACAATCATCACAAATCAGTCTTCTAAGCACTCCTATTATTTGGGTCATCACATGCTTCCTTCGCGTCTAGTGTGGTCGACACCATATGTAATTGTGATAAGTTGTCTAGACAGTTTATGCATGGATGGGGTGTGAACCTTGGCGTAGACTAGCGGTGGCAAAAGGAGAGCCTCTTAGGTCAGATATATACCTTGTACCAAGCGTAAGATGCTATAGGCCTTACGGCTAAAGAGTGGCTTCAGCAGTACGCCCTTGATAAATCTTTTATGGAGATCTACAAGGGTGAAGAGATCTTTTGATGACAAAGGAGTCGCTAGAACTAGATCCTGAAAGAAGATGACAAAATCCTATACTTCCATGCCATTGCTAATGGTAGAAGAAGGAAATGCTCCATCCCTATTGGGCCACATAGAGATAAACAAAAAAAATTCCCTACGCGGTGATCCCAAGATCTAGTTGAGGTGATAGGCCACAAGGATTACCACTAGACGCGCAGTTGCGGAATTGATGAAGCACGTCGCTTGATGTAGTGTAGTCCTTATGATCCGTTCCGATCCGATCGTCGAAGTGTCGAACGTACAACACCTCCGCCAGTATCCACACATACGAGGAGGAGCGCCGGTGGTGGACTGCTAGGTCTGGTACGGCGGCTGGATTGAAATGGAGCTAGGGTTTCCAACGCATGGAATGACCTAACTGTGTGCTCTAAGCACCTGCGCCCCAGCTTATATAGGGAGTGAAAGTGGGCTCCACTCACTTGTGGCCCATTCACTAAAAGGCCTATATTAGTCACTACGAGTCCAACTCACTAACTTAGTATGTTTCCAATTCGGGTCCAACCCAAACTTGCTCCCCCCCTCTTAAGTGTGTGACCTGACAGGCTCATGGTGACTCGGACACGATCCGAGTCTCACTCGTGACCGATCAGTCGGTAGCGGCTCCTAGTAGAACATGCCGACTCCCAAGTACCAAAGAGTCATGACAACTTACCTTTCGATGCAACTTTCATCTGAGTCCCTTTTGCATCACGATATGACGTGTCGAACTATAGGTAAATAATCCTCATTCCTTAAATAGTTCGACTCTCTTTCTTGATCCGAGATAAGTGATTCATCCAACTAACTCTTAGTAGATTGCCTCGGTTAACACTTAACCGAGTCATGTATGGCCATGCTTTCCGAATCATATCTTCCGAGAGGGCCTAGAGGATATCTCTCCAGTCATAGGGGCAAAGTCCCATCTTGGTCATCCACATCACGCAGCTTGATTCTCAGTCAACCTGAACTCTGTCTTTATAACTGCCTAGTGATGGAACAACGTTTGGCAGAACCTAAGTCGGTGATCCTCAACTCGGATTGTGCAATAACCTTAGGTCTAAGGATTACATTGATTGAGACATACAAATGACGTCTTGTTTGTTGCATCTCAATATGGGTCAATCTGACTCGCTAAACTCTTTAGCTAAATCTGTGTAAGTCGGAATGGCATCTCCATGCCCATGACAAGTGGAACCGAGTCATCAGCTGACTTTCACATTAGTCTAAGTTGCACGACCTCAATGACCAAGGACAACTAGTATGAACAACATGAATATATAGTTCCACAATCGAATCATATATTCAATTATACATATCAGTAGTTCATACATGGATAATAAATTTATGAATACATTGGGAATAACATCATATATGATTGCCTCTAGGGCATATTCCCAACAATCCCCTGCCTATAGGGGGATGATATTCTTCTAGAGGAGGCCAGAGATATCTCTACCCATATTTAGCCCTAGATATCTGCCCAGTTAGGGCCAAAGTCTGGGATGAAGAGCATGCATAACTCACCTTCCCTTTCTCTTCGGAAGAGGTGGCACAGGTGTTCAAGAAGATGAAGGGTAACTCGTCCCCAGGTCCGGATGGCCTTCTAGTTGTTTTCTTCTAGAAATTCTAGGAGAATATCTGGGGGTCATTATGTCGATGTTCGAAGAGTTTTATACTGGAATACCGGTTATGTTCCACATTAACTTTGGTGTTATAACCCTGATCCCCAAGGTAGTAGGGGCCATGTATATTCGCCAATTTAGGCCCATCACCATCCTTAACGTCATCCATAGGATCATCTCGAAGGTCTACTCTTCTAGGTTAGCTCCAGTTATGGAGCACCTAACGCACCCTTATCAGTTTGCATTTATCAAAGGCCGATATATCCATGATGGTATCCTAGGGCTTCATGAGAGTATCCATGAATTTAAAACTCGGTGTTACAAGGGCATCTTTCTTAAGATATATTTCCAGAAGGCATATGATAGGCTGGACTGGTCCTTCCTTCGGCAAGTGCTTGAATGGAGAGGAGTGAATGATCGGATCATTGCTTGGATTCCGCAGATCATCACAAGCGGCAATACAACTATCAACATCAATGGGGAAGTGGGTCCCTAATTTAGGTCCTCATGTAGAGTGAGGTCGGGGATCCTATATCCCCTCTGCTCTTCAACTTTGCAGTGGACACCCTATCGGATCTCTTAGAGAGAGTAAGATCGCTGGACACATATCTGGAGTGTGGCAGGGCACCTCGTACCAGGAGGTGGGATTACTCACCTCCAGTACGCAGATGATACCATGATCATGGTGGAGGGATTCTAGCTTGACGTTGTCAACCTCAAGTTCCTCTTACTATGTTTTGAGGCCATGTAGGGCCTCGAAATCAACTTTGATAAAATAGAAGTGGTGATCATGGGATACTCCCTAGCAGACCAACAACGGATAACAATAATCTCAATTGTAGGTTAGCCACCTTCCCTATTAAATACCTGGCTATGCTGATTATACGAGGATTCTTATTAGGGATCTCGATCTCTTAGTGGAGCGGGTTAAGACTAAGTCCGAGCCATGGCAAGGGAAGTTCACCTCCAAGGGTAGTAAAATCATCCTTATTGACTCATGTATATCTAGCATCCCCATGTATATCATTGGGTTATATTTGCTATAGGAAGGAGTACATGGATCCTTTGACAAAGAGTTGTCGTGCTTCTTCTGGAAGGCGTGTAATGGACGTCAGAAGTACCATATGGTGAAGTGGGCCGACATTTTCTCTCCCAAATAGGTGAGGGAATTGGCATCCTTTCTTATCGCCATATGAATGTGGAATTGATGCTGCAATGGGTGTGGAGGATCCTAACCAATGATGGGGGTTTGTGGCTTCAGCTTGTGAAAGTGAAGTACCTACGAGGCCACCGTCTCTTAGCATGTGAGCATAGGGAGGGATCTTAGTTTTAGATATCCATCCAGGACATCAAGCAGGAGATTAGACGGGGACTTTCCTTCTACATAGGTGATGGTGAAGCGACCCTCTTCTAGCTTGATCCCTGGCTTGACGGACGCCTGCTAAGACATGACTTCCCCAACCTGTTTGCAATCTTCTCTGACCCGATGCTCCTTGTCTCCGGTGCGGTTAGGGATGGGGGATTGAATGTCTAGCTCCACTAGACCTTCTGCCTACAGGAATCGCTGGCGTGGAATGAGCTACAAGATCAAGTACCCCTGATGCTTCCAGACTCCCCAAACTCTATCTCGTGGACCCTCTCACTATTGGGGTTCTTCACGGTGAACTCTACTTACCGGGCCCTATTTAGAGGGCCCAGTTTTCCTTGGACCTCACACTTGAAAAGCCCCTTTGCCGCTGAAGATTAGGATTTTTGTGTGACAGTTGCTTCGCGATCGCCTACTCACAAGGGTGGAAGTCTCGAAACGACTTGGTCCTGGGGGGTGGTTTGTTCCCCTTGTGCTTGGTCCCAGAGTCTGGGACCCATATTTTGTTTTCTTGTCCTGTGGACCAACTTCTTATGGAGCTTCATTCAGGAGTCTACATGGCCTGAGTGGCAGACCCAAGACCTCATTAAGCAGTGGCGGAGGCAGGATCAGAGGATAAGAGGGGCCGATCATGCTAATTCTCAATCAGTGGGGGCGATAAAGCTAATTCTCTATATTCTCTCTAAATCAGTCTTGAGCATGTAGTTTTCTCCTGCTATATCATGTCATAGGGGGACAAGGCCCCTGTTGGTCCCCTAGCTCCGCCACTATCAGTGAGTTCCTAAAGTTAACGCAAACCATGCTGGCAGGAGGAGGCGCCTCTTCTGGCTAGTGTTCACGATGATGATCTAGACTCTCTGGAATATTCACAATAAAATGGTTATCGAAAGGGTCTTTCTACGGCGTGCCTCTGACTCGGTGTTCAAAATTTTGGCTTTCTTGCAGTAATGGTACCTGCTATGTAGGCAGATTGACAGAAATCGTCTGGATGGAGTGTTGGAGGCTCTCCTTGTGGCGGCTCGTCATTATTCTGCGCTGCCTGGCTGATGTGTTTCACTCCCGTGTGAAGTTGTATCACCTTATTTTCATGTTTTATTTTCATGTTGTTGGGCTTGTTGTGCCGTTGCCCCAGCAAGCTGTTGTGCTTTCTTGTTTTTCCTATGAATCGTTCCTGACTTCGACTCTTGTATGGAGGTGGTTGTTTTATTTATAAAGCGGAGCAAAAGTCGGTTTCAAGTAAAAGTTACCACATTAGCCATCGAGGGTGTCTTAAAAAGGATGGAGCGAAGCGACGGAAAAACTATCAGGGAAGCGATCGGTACACCGCAAATTTTTATTGAGATATTTTATTTTGTTTTTTTCATGATTTTATTTGCATTTTCCCGCTCTTTCAAATTCTCAAACTTTGGCCTTGCTTGAGAATTGATGAATTTTGAGTATTTCACACTTGGTATGGTAGTAGATGAGTCATTCCATATTTTCTTAAAGCAAAACTCTTGGGAAATATTTCTCTTTATGCATTTCAAACACCCCCTCTATTCTAGCCTTTCGAACAAACTTTCTTTTCTGTTGTTTATAAAATTCTCTAAATTTCATGGAATCATCCCTAGGCCATATATAGCCATCATGTGCAAAAATATTTGATACTACCTCTGTTTGGGATTATAGGTCCTAAGATTTTTTTTATATTATTTGAGATTATAAGAGCTATCTCATTTATTAGTCTCTCTCGTCCAATACATGTTCTCATTTTTCTCTCACTTCTCTCATGCACGTAAACTATTGGTGCATGCATATATTAATGAGAGAGTTATTGAGTGTCTTGGTATTAGCAACTTGGCCCTTAGGACTAATAATCTCAAACAGAGGTAGTATCTCCTTAGGAAAAAAATCCATGATTTTCCTATATAGTTTCTTCCCTAGTCCCAACATTTAAATAGCTATTTCATCTAAATTATTTTATATCAAAAATACCCAATAAATGTTCACATTATGTGTTCCAACAAATGGGCGGGAAACGGAGCTCATCCACTTTGCGTGCCCTATTGAAAGTTCACTTTTCTATTTGACCAAATCTGTTATTGAAAATTTTCACCATAGACCAACTTTGGGTTTTAGCAAAACTGTCAACATAAAAAAGTTTGCATTTTTTATTTGGCACAACGATGAAAATCCCATGTCTTTTGGAGTTGTGAGCTGAGAATTCGAGGACCATGCCGCTCTCGGCAAGGTCTCTAGCGTGGTCACCGTCGGCATTAAAAAGAATTTCGCATTGTTTTCATTTTATTTGAACTCGTGAATGTGATTTTCGAAATTTTTTAATGTATAGAGATCACTAGAGCTCATGTGCCGCAAAAACTATTCGCTTTGAAGCGTTCTTGTGTCGTGCTAGATCTTGCTAGCTTGTTAGTATCTTCGCTCTTGCATATTTAGCAACAAATCTACTCCGTTAAAAATTGATAACTGTCAAGGAGATAGGATTTTGTTGGGAAATAAAGCCCTGGTCTCCTTTTCCCTCTTACCGAACTAGTAACTAATTTATTTCCTTTCTTACTTTTGGATATCGTCGGATAATTTTTTGGATCTGTTTTGGCCTTATCCCAAAAGAAAAAAAACGTAATTTGCCATGACATTTTTGTTGACAGGTCATCTGACTATTCATTAATTTTTGGCACGTCGAGTGAAAGCCGGGCGGGTCAAAGTCATACGCTCCTCGTGAAGGTTGAAACTTGAAAGCAGCGGCAGCACTCTTGGCGACGGCCTCTCTCAGCGGCGGTTGATCGTCGTCCGCAGCCTCCTCGAAACAGGGCAATAGGATAAAGCCAAATCCGACGCAGCCTCCACCCATCCATATCCGACCCGACCTCAGCCTTTTCTCGGTCGCTTTCTCCACCGGATCCGCCCCGTATATAAATTCAGCTCCTCCTCCCAGGATTGTGATTGTGTCTCCTTCTTCTTCACGAACAAGAAGAGGAAAAAGAAAACCTTTCCGAGCGAAACACCGTATACACAGCTCGCGAGGTCAACACCGACAGCGGCTTTCTTTTCCTGTTCCTAGCTCTAGCTGTCGATCCATCGCCATTAGTCCTGATCGGCATCGCGCATTTCCTTGGTCGGGAACGATCATGGTGGCTGCGGTGGAGGCGGTGGCGGAGCAGGTGGTAGCGCAGCTCCGGGAGGCCTGCGCGACGCCGGCGGCGCGGCTGGATCGCGTGGCCGCGGCGATGGAGGAGGAGATGAGGGCGGGGCTGCGCGAGGAGGGCGGCAGCAAGATCAAGATGATCGTCTCCTACGTCGACAACCTCCCCAACGGGTGGGTAATCCTTCCTTCACTTCGCCAGATGATTCCGTTTCCGTATTACTACTACTTTCCAGCAAAATTTCTTGCTTCAATTTGCTTTCCCCGTGACCGCGATGGTTGTTATTAGTAACAGAAATAAGAGTCAATGAATTGATGTTTTTGCCTAGCTTATTACTGTCGATGCTAGTAGAGTTTCTCTGGAAGTCTGGAGATGTAGGATTCCTAGCTGCCTTCAGCTTGGTTAAAGAAAAACCGACTTGTTAGTTGGTAGCGAAGCTGGATTTGACAGATCGATGGTTGTGTGCGGTGCACGTGACACAAGTTTCTGTCTGCTTTAATATCATCCGTACACGTTCTTTTGTCCCTTTCAGCCCCGTGTCTAGCTACAAGCGTCTGTGCCACAGCCCACAGGTACGGCTGCACGTGTGTGTGTGCGCGCGGGCGCGCGCGAACTCGGTGCTCAACTGCAACGTGGTTTCTACAACTTCTGGCCTGGATATGAAGAACTTTCATGTTGGTTGGAATTTCGAAATCAGCAATTTGAACACTTCTTAGGCTAAGTAATCTGAACATTGCTAGCTACTACCAAACACTTCTTAGGCTCCTAATGCCATTGTGATGACTTTTGAAAAAGAACTACTCCAGTTTGCTAAAAAGGCTTATATTATAGAATACATATAGGGAGTAACTTACTATCCGGAGCGAAGTTCTCGTCACGTTAATTCCTCGAGTTTTTCCCTGCAAAATCCATGGACTTTACATTGTGTGCTATACTGAATTTAGGAGCGAAGAGGGCCTGTTCTACGCGCTGGACCTGGGAGGAACCAACTTCCGCGTCCTGCGGGTGCAGCTCGCCGGCAAGGACAAGCGCGTCGTCAAGCGCGAGTCCAGGGAGGTCTCCATCCCTCCCCATCTCATGTCCGGCAGCGCCGCGGTGAGTGAAACTTGCCCGCACTTCTTGCACTCTGCCGCATCACCCTGTTCGATCGTATTTTGCATCTGTTCCGATGATCTCATCGCCCGATGTTTGCAACTCTGCCTCTGTTGTCTCTCTCTCCAGGAGCTTTTTGGCTTCATCGCCTCTGCGGTAGCCAAGTACGTCGCCGACGAAGGGAGTAACAAAGTACTGGGCGGCAAGCAGAGGGAGCTGGGGTTCACCTTCTCTTTCCCCGTCAGGCAAACCTCCATCACATCCGGCACGCTCATCAAGTGGACCAAGGCGTTTGCGGTAGATGACGCGGTAACTACTCCCTGTTAATTTTATATGTGTGGTTCAACAAAAATCCAGCTTTCAGTTAGTGTATATCTCGTCAGGTTTCTGCCATTTTCCCTTGAAATCTATCTGAAATTGCCTCTCTGAAATTTGTCAGGTTGGTGAAGACGTAGTAGCTGAACTGCAGACGGCCATGGAGAAGCAAGGCGTCGACATGCGTGTCGCTGCATTGGTCAGTTCCCTCATCTGGTCTCTGTTCTGTAAAATCCTTACATTGGGGGTAACATTATTATGACATTACTTGTTCTTGGTTCAGATCAATGACACTGTGGGGACACTGGCTGCCGGCAGCTACAACGACGAAGACGTTGTCGTCGGCGTGATATTAGGTACCGGCTCAAATGCCGCATATCTGGAAAAGGCAAGCGACATACCCAAGTTAGAAGGGGAGTTGCCAAAATCAGGAAACATGGTAACACTTTTTCACTTCCGAATAATAATAGTAACTAGTTTGCAGCGCACAAAAAACATTTATCTCAGTCTCCCCTCACCGTACTTTCTTTGTTCCAGGTTATAAACACGGAATGGGGCAACTTCTCTGCGCCGTGCCTTCCGATCACAGAATATGATGAAGCGCTAGATGAGGAGAGCCTAAACCCCGGAGAGCAGGCAAGTGTCTGCTGCAGAAGACGGTGCACAATTCTCGTTCGTGTCGAAACTTTACTTGCACCGTGTGTTAACTAACAGTGACCTTGTTCTCAGATCTTCGAGAAGCTAATTTCTGGATTGTACCTAGGCGAGATCGTTAGGAGGGTGCTTCTTAAGATCGCCACGCAGTGTTCGGTTTTCGGCGACGTCGACCGCACCAAGCTCAGAACTCACTTCAATCTGAGGTAGGAGTACATTGCTAGCTGCATTATGCATAGCATGTCTCTGACGAGAGAACCTGTGGAGTATAAAGCCCGTTTTCACTGACCGAATCTCCTGTCTACCTCCGTGACATTCAGGACTCCTGACATATCAGCAATGCACCACGACGACACGCCTGATCTGAGGATCGTGGCCGAAAAACTGGCTATCAATCTGAAGATCGCAGACACGACCTTGGAGACACGGAAGATGGTCGTGGAGGTCTGCGACATCGTGACCCGCCGGTCTGCCCGGCTGGCGGCAGCGGGGATCGTTGGGATCATGAGGAAGATCGGGAGGGGCAACCCAGGCGACGAGAGGAAGACGGGCATCGCGATCGACGGCGGGCTGTTCGAGCATTACGCCGAGTTCAGGCAGTGCCTGGAGAGCACGCTGGCGGAGCTGCTTGGAGAGGAGGCGTCCAAGTCGGTGTCTGTCAATCTCACCAAAGACGGGTCGGGGCTCGGAGCGGCACTCATCGCCGCTGCGCACTCACAGTACGCCAAGTGAGATCATGTTTTAGCTCTTGTCGTTGTCGATGGCACTTGCTGCTGTTGAAGTGTAGCGTAGTACATTCGAGGAAGCCTCATAGTTCTCTACGAAACCACTGTATCAGGGCTGTGTACCACACGAGCGGTCAATGAAAATGGGCTTTATTATTTGTTATTATGGCGGCCTCCAATTAGGGTGTCAAGTGGGATCCCGTCTAAGTCCTACTTCAGTTCATTTGTCAAAATCTAGTGTAAATTTTGAGCAAAAAATTGAACTAGATTTTGACAATGAACTAGAAGTGGGATTTTGGCGGGATCCCACTTGACACCCTACCTCCAGTTTCGGTAGAGCAAATCATGTTTCATGTCCCTGGTAACTTTTACCTTTGCAAGAGTAAAACAAGTGATGAAATAGTTCGATTGCCGCTCCACAACATGCATTCATCTTGTTTCTTTTGTTGCTTGCTCACGATTCTTTTAGAATAAGGAACTGTTTCAGCATGTAGTGGCGGTGAAGGCAAAGGGGGAATTAGATGTTTGCTTGAAATCACTGTTTTGATTGAGTTTTCATCGTGGAGCTGTTTAGGGCTCCTTGATGTCTCATTGTTAAAGTATGGGTAGTTTGATGTGAGGGTGCTTTTTGCTCCAAAGAACTCGCAATCAAGGCCCATGTACAACATAACCTGATTTGCTAAACTGTGATGGAAAAGACGTCCATAGAAATTATGATCAGACCACTGGTGGTCTTCACATTTGTATTACTCCTAGATGCTTCATTAGTTGCAAACTACTACCTCCATTCCATAATATAAGCCTTTTTAGAAAGATAAAACAGTTTGCTAAAAAGGCTTATAATGTGGAGTAGCAGACAAAAGGGAGCAGGAAGTACCACCACTCCAGTCTCCCCTGTGATCGCCACCATGGACATTGGTTGCTGCGTCAAAAGAAGCATGACCAAAGAGCTGATGGAAGAACCGGATGGAGATCTGCCATCGCCTCACTAGTCACTAGCACTCTAGCAGCCAGCTCAATGAAGAAGCCTGCGAACTGCATCAAAACGGTTCCCTTCGACTCATCTCTCCTGGAGCTCTATTTGATTCTCCATGTTCCCCGCTGCATTCCTAATCCCTGGAAAGACAAAGACCATCGCTTGACCCAACGAATTCTTATTCATGGAGCGGCTTCATCCGTAAACCACCAAACAGTTATTCATGGAGCGGCTTCATCCGTAAACCACCAAACAGTTCAGCGTGTTCACGCTCGGCAAGCATTAGCTCCGCCCCATGCAATAAGGTGTAGTGAGTTGATTTTGGTAGGATCTCACCGTCATCTCTAAAAGTGTTTCCTTGCTCAACCGAGAAGGTTATCTCGATCACTATCCAATTCTAAATAGGAAAGCTGTTCATTTAATATTATCGATACGAGTATAATTTCATCGAGTCGAATCAAACTATCTAGCAATTCCCTCTAGAAATAGATAATAATTGCTTCAGCTCATAATCATGCATAGCAACTATACTGAGTAAAGTGCGAATTGAGCAATGTTTCAGGGGAAAAACCTCATTAAAGTCAGAGGCACTTAGCATCGATTGTCAATTTGGCAAATTCACAGATTCAGCGACCTAGTGAGAATCAGCAATTTCCCAGGATATCATTTGGACTAGTATGACTCTACATTCGTACTATTAGGGACGATAAACACAGACATTTACAGTACCTATTTTCCTGTATATCATTTGACTGCCGCAGTGCAATAGGGGATATGACTTGCTACATTCGCATTAGAGACAGTATAAACAGACAAGGCATCTACAGAACCTACTGATGAAGCACTGGTAAATCATCGCATCTGAATCAAAAAACATCGACGAATGTAGAGACATCTTCAACATTATAGAACCTCGCTGCGCAGAGGGGTCGGTTAGTTTCTGAAATTAAGATGCCACATTAGCACCTAGCGACCGACCATTATACAACCTCCTACCGGCTAATTTTTCACTGTACTTGGCATAATATTGCCAACTCGACAAAAGATTCAGGAACCTAGTGAGACACTCCACCCCAGTTATAGGAGCCTCAAACGCACTTTTCAGGTATTAGTCATTTAGAAAACAAGTCCAAGATCAGCTATCTTCCAATCTGACTGGCAATTCAATGGGGAATATGATGACCTGCTACATTCATATTGGAGACAACAATCACGTGAAGGATCAGCACCTATTAATGAAGCACTGTCATGGCACAATCAAGCAGCATTCGTGAATGTAGAGACATCTTTAACATAAAAGTCTCCACCAAGTTCAGCAAGTACAACAAAATACATCCATTCTTTTTGTTCTAGCATATCTGATGAGAAAAAACAGAACCCCACAAATTCAGAATATGACTGCTGATCCAAATGTATAAGCACATAAAATTACTCTTCCATGGCGTCGCCCGCGGTCACCACAGGCCTCAGCTGTGTGATCTTTGTAGACAATACCTCTGCAAACAACAGATGGGATTTTTTTTTTTTAACTTGGTATCACTGGAGCAACGCTACATATATAGTCCATAACACCATGAACACTTACCAGTATGCCCCTTGGTGAAGCTGAAGCCCTTCGAGCTAGCATAAGTCCTTGGATTTGGTTCCAGGTGATTTCTCAAGTACTCTGTTTTCCCCTGATATTATTAACAGGAAATTGGGTTAGTGAAAGGGCAATTAAAACACCCTCATGCATTACACTACTCCTGAATATCACAGATACAAATAAGGTCTTATTTTTCTTACTGGGAGTACTTAGATTATCAAATGCAACTGTGTATCACCTGCTTAATGTTACACAAGTTGGCATCTTATAATTTGCCTCACATGGCAAAAGGCAGAATGCACTGGCATATGTAATTAAGTTAAGCATTTGATTTAAGAGAAATATAAGTCAGCCATGTGCAACAAAGATGTAGTAGAGCACTAGAAAATTAAAATGCCATGAATATAGTTTGGAAAAGTCATTCTCTGAAAAGTGAACATCTCATCAAATGGTGTTTGTCAGCTACGGGAACAGAACTACCATACCTTGGTTATTACACAAACATCCACATTGCTGCCACTACCCAAGTCATTGAAGATACCAGCACAGATTGCATCAGCTACAAGTTGTATTCCCTCCTCCCTCTATAGGATAAAAAGGAATCAGTTAGTACAATGTTGCTGATTTGACGGAAAAATCAAAACAACCACTTTGACAAGCAAATGATATTCAAGACACCTTGCATGAAAACACACATAATATCACCATAGACAAGTGCAGGAACTATTGCATTTTTTCACTTACAGTGAGGCCTTCTTTGTACTTCGATTCAAACACAGACATTGCGGCAAGGGATCCAGAACCCATCGTGGCAAAAGGAAGAGTATCTGTGGAGCCATGTGGATAAACCTGGGATGCAAAAGTTAATAAATTGCCAACACTTTCTCTTCCAGAAGATCATCAAACAAGCATACTCAGTTACTCACAGTGTGTAGATGTGGTCCAGTAACATCTACTCCGCCAAGAACAAGGGCAGCACTGACATGACCTTGGTAGTTAAACAGGTGTGTCTTGAGTAGTGTAAGAGCGGTCACAACTCTTGACTCGCGACTAGTAGCATGACGGTGAAGTTGCAGCTGGGAGCTGACCATATCTGGAGTTAAAGCACACGTCATGTTTGTGTGATAGATGAAAAAACAAATACAAGGAAACAAACGAGGATTAGTTTGGTTTCTTTCTGTCAATAACTTCTTACCTGTCACAGCCTCCGTGTCAGCAGCAGTTCCAGCACCACAGCAGTAGATGTTTGGTGCCATAAAATGAATTTTCTCGCAGTTCTTATCAGCAACTATAGGACCCTCGGTTGCCCTTGTGTCTGCCCCAAGAACCACTCCATCCTAGATATGAAACAGGGTTCATTAACACATTATCATCAGGTGACTATTCATGACAAGCACAAAAAAGGAAGCCAGTTTGAACCCATATTGCACAATCTTCCATCCCTTATCACTTACTAAGAACTAGTGTGAGGGTCGGAACTGGGATCGGCACACAAACTGCTAGACAATTGTTTAATCATCGAAAAACCTATTCCATTATTCATTATCAGGTAACTCTTCATGATAGGCATAAAAATAATGCAAGTTGGAAACCATATTGAACAATTTCATCCATTATCAGTACCCCCTTTGTACTAAATCAAAGGCACTTATTATGGATCGGAGCGAGTACTAAGAATAAGAACAGGGATTGACACACAAACTTCTATACTATTGTTCTATTATCAACAAGCATGCTCCATTATTTCAACGCATACTTGCCATCCACAGATAATTAAATGTAGGTCTGCGCTACAACAGAAGGTTAAAATGTAATCAGAATTACGTAAGACACATACTAGCCGTCAAGAGATAGCCAAATGTAGGTATGTGCTGATACGGAGGGTTAACTGGTAATCGAACTGAACTCCATCCAGAGTAAGTTGCAGTGTATTGCCCCCGAGTAAATTTTCATCGTCATTATCGGTAGCTAATACGTACATGACTAATTGTCCCCTGATTTCCGCCCATCAAATATGCAGAGTACCAACCCGCAGAGAACAACACAGCGAGGAGTAGTAACAGGAAAAGAGCAGCCGCCAGACCTGAAACACGAGGCCGACGATGGTAGTCCCCGTCTTCAAGAACCCGGGCATCTTGAGGCCGCTCTTCTCCAGCATGGCGTTCCTGCGGCACAGGTCGAAGCTGAAGCCGCCCTTGGCGGGGAGTTCCATCGATCCGGCCATCCTGTAATAAACAGAAAACGAATCAAGATCGCGCCAACCAGTTCCACCCGAATCACCGCAACACGCACCCCTATCGACACTCCTCTGACCTCGGTTCCTCAATACAGGGAAGAGAATTCGCGACGGAAACCCTAGAAACCTTTCCCGCGGAGATCTATATTCGGCGAGTAAAGGGAAAAGAAATCGCGCGAAGCACTTGGGGATCAAGTGGCGGAAGGAAGGAGGCGGATTCGTGGCCGGGGCCGTACCTGATCTCGGATCGTGAGTGAGTCGGAGACGGGGATGGGGAGGAGAGCTAGCTTCGTGTTCCTGTGCTTCTTTCTCGAACTTGTTTTGTTTTGGCGAGTTGGAGTGGGGGAGAAGAAAGGAACGGACGGCGGTGCCAATATCGTGCTGGGCTAGAAGCAGAAGAAGACTCGGTTGAGGCGAGCTCCTATTTACCGCGCACAGCGGCAAATTCCTGATCGTACGCACACCCCATACATACTGGGCTTGGCCCATTTATGGCGTCTCCAATGTTGAAAGAAAAAAGTATAGATTTGCCCCGTTTTAGGGAGTTTCTAGAACTTTTCGGTTTGGTTTTCTTTGGTTTTACGTTTTTCTTATGTTTCCCGTTTCTTTTCCATTTTTTATTGTTTTTGTTTTAATTTTCATGTTTCTTGTCTTTTTAAGCAATACATTTTATAAATTTAAATATTTTCAAATTTGAATACTTTTTAAATCTAAACTTTTAAAAAAAATGAACATTTTTTACATCCAAAAACATTTTAAATTTGAATAATTTTGATTTTCAACATTTATAAATTTGAACAGTTTTTAAATCTATATATTTTCTAATTTCGAAAAACTGTTCAAATCTGAAAAACCAGATAAAACCCAAATGCTCGAAACCTAAACGTATTAGCGAATTAAACATGGACCTATATGGCGAGGAAAAATGATCGATGTTGTTAGGCCCGGCTCACCATGCTCTCTGTGCGGGCATTGTTGGCATGGCTAACGCAAAAGGTGTTGTATAGCGGTCTTCATATATCTAGCTCAGAACATCTCCACTCGTCTCCTTAAAGTTTCTCGAAGCGTGAAATGACAGCGTCGGCGTAAAAAAAAACGTCCAGTCCACCCCTCTCCCCCCCCCCCCCCCCCCCCCCCCCCGCACACACACACAAAAAAAAAACCGAAATGGTGTCGGGCCAACCCAACTAGTCATCCAGCGCTCTCAGGCCGAACCCAATCCAAGAGAGGGCTACCGGGGCGCGACGGACTTGGAAAAGCTGGCGGCCTAACCCTGTCGACGGGACACCAAATTTTTTCCTTCAATACCGAGGCTCCCCTCCATTTTTTCTCCACAACTCTAATCCCCCTCCTCGCCGCCCAGTCCCGTCATTTCCCCTATCGTTGCCCACTCTTGCCATCCCCCCTCTCGCTTGTCCCCTCTCATGCTCCACCTATCGCCACCATCATGCCACCGAAGAGGTACCAAACTCCCCGCGTGTTGGCGCCCGCGAAGAATGGGAAGGCCGACAAGCAGCGGTCGGAGGGATGACCAACGCGGAATGGGCGTTCAACATCCAACACCGACAGGTGGAGAACGCCAGCCGCAGGCTGAGGGAGAAGAACTCCAGGCTGCACAGGACACCAGAGGCGTAGGCGGCCGCTCTTGCGAGCAGAGGGCCGCAGCCATGGCAGGAATGGTGGCCTCGTCTTATAGCGCTAGCCTGCACTCAAGGAGGAAGTGGTCAAAGGTATCCCCTCTCAAGCAACCCTGCAATCAAGATACAAGAAGTCTCGTATGTTTCCAACACACCCAATACATTTATCAGGTGTATAGGTGCACTAGTTCAGCGAAGAGATAGTGAAATACAAGTGGTATGGATAATTATAAGTGGTGACGGTGATAGAAAATAGCTTGATGGCGTGGAAAAGACTAAAGTAAAACTGAAATAAAGATAGAAGCAAGCAAACATGTAACAGATCTAGTAGCAAACGGTGTTTCAATGCTTAGAAACAAGGCCTAGGGATCATACTTTCACTAGTAAACACTCTCATATAAATATCTTCTATTTATGATACTAATCTTAACTACTCTTCAGTTGGACACTCTAATCGTTGGTATGGCTATAACAGCACACCTTAAAGTTCATCTTTCCCATCTAGATAACCCCACACTGTCACCTTGAGTACTAGATGGTTCCAACAAACACCACAATTTGATAAAGACATCCAACTCCAAATATAACTCATAACAAGTATTTGTAATCTCTAGCCTAAATGCCACCATGGTGTGCACGCTGTCAACTTCACACACATGGGGAGAGCAGAGATCTATTAAAGCACTTGAGTAGCAAGGTAGATCTATAGATTACAAGCCCATGATCTCAATAAGATCATGCATAGAGAGAGAGAGAGAGAGATGAACACATAGCTACCGGTAGAACCCTTAGCCTCAAGAGAGAACTACTCCCTCCTCATCATGGGAATCAGCAATGGTGATGGAGATTGATGGAGATGGCTCCGGGGGCACTTCCCTGTCCCGGCAGGGTGCCGGAACAGAGACTTTATGTCCCCCGAATCTCCCCTTCGATAGCGGCGGTACTGTGGAACTTTTCGTGGATTTTTGATTGACTATTTAGGGTTTTTGCCTCGGGGGAGATACATAGGCGAAAGAGGCAAGGTCGGTGGCCGGCCAGGGGGGCCCACACCATGCCCTAGCGCGGTCAAGGGGGACCCACGCCTAGGGGTGGTGTGACCACCCTGTGGTCCCTCTCCGACTCTCCTTCTGGCTCCGTGAGTCTTCCGGGAAAATAACAACTTTGGCTTTTGTCCGGTCCAATTCCGAGAATATTCATTTTCTGACTTTCCTGGAACCAAAAACAGCAGAAAATAGGCAACTGGCACTATGGCATCTTGTTAATAGGTTAGTCCAAGAAATCATATGAAAAGTACTCCAAAGTGTGGACAAAACATAAGAAAGTAGATAAAACCAAGCATGGAACATAAAAAATTATAGATACATTTGCAATGTATCAGTAGCCGTCGTCATCTCCATCCCTAGATCGGGAGGGATCTGAAGCTCTTTCCGGCACCCTGACGGAGGGGAGAGATCACCCTGGAGGCCTTCTTCATCACCATGACTGCCTCCGGTGTGATGCGTGAGTAGTTCATCCCTGGACTACGGGTCCATGTAGTAGCTAGATGGTTGGTTCTTCTCCTTTGTGCTACCATGTCTAGATCTTGTGAGCTCCATTCATGATCAAGATCATCTATTTGTAATCTTACATGTTGTTTTTGCGGGGATCCGATGGATATTGAGATGCTATTTTTTAGATTGATTATTGATTCTATCATGTCTATGTTATTTGTGATCTTGCATGCTTTCCGTTGTTAGTAGCTATCTTAGCCAAATAGATGCTAGCAACTCCAAGAGGGAGTATTTATGCTCGATAGTGGGTTCATGCCTCTAGTAATCTGGGGAAGTGATAGGAATCTCAAAGGTACTAGATGTGGTGTTGCTACTAGGGAGAAAACAGCAATCCTTTGTCCATGGGACAATCGTATTGTTTACTTTACACACTTTGCTTAATGCAATTATCTGTTGCTTGCAACTTAATACTAGAGAGGTTCAGATGATAACCTGAAGGTGGATTATTAGTCATAGATGCAGTTGGATTACGTCTATGTATAATGTTGTAATGCCCAATCAAATCTCATAGGAGTCAAGATGATTAGTATATGCATGGTATGTTTTCTCGAGTTTATCAATTACCCCGCTGTAATTTGTTCACCCAACATGTTATTTACCTTAAGGATAATCACCTCTAGGGAACTATGGACCCCGGTCCATTCTTTTACCATTGATAAACCATCTACTATTTAGTGTTTACTGTTTACTTTCTGCAAGCAATTACTATATTCTACACAATACGTTTAATCCTTTATTTTTAGCAAAACCGGTGGGATTGACAACCTCACCGTGAGTTGGGGCAAAGTTCTGTGGTTGTGTTGTGCAGGATTCCAAGTTGGAAACAACATCTTGGAGTTGTTTCCTTGCTCCTACTGATTCGATAACCTTGGTTTCATAACTGAGGGAAAACTTGTTGATGTGCTCATCATACCTTCCTCTTGGGGTTCCCAACGAGCTCGATATATTTTGAGCCATCAAGCCTTTTTTCTGGCGTCGTTGCCGGGGAGTCAAGGACATCTTCACAAGGGGAGTCTCTCACAACCAATCTCTTTACTTGTTTTTGTTTTGCTTAGTTTATCTTTGCTTTGTTTGCTTGTTTCTTTTATCAAAAACACACACAAAATTAGTTGTACTAGTTTGCTTCTTTATATCAAAAACACACAAAAAAATTAGTTTCTATCTCAAAGTTGCTATTATGTCTAGCATTGCTGCAATCACTATGTCGCCTGAGGAAATGATTTTTACTTTCAAACAAGGAATTAAAGAGAGTTTCAAAGAAGCTTGGTCTAGAATCTCCGATTTACATGAAAAAACTGAACCTAAAATGACTCTAAGCTTGTTTCTTAGCAGTTTCTACTTTGGAACTGCTCTTTGCTATAGATATGCTTTGGATGCTATAGTAGGAGGAGATTTCCTCCGGTACAATGAGGGTGCAGATTTTAATGCCATAAAAAAGTTGGTTGCAACATATGACACTACTAGGAAACAACCTATAGATAGACAAGATATTCAGTGGCGCATATGTAAAACCATGCGCCACAGATATATATCAGTGGCGCACTAAAAAATATGCGCCACAGAAACTTGGAAGTTTTGTGGCGCATTCTCTACAATATGCGCCACAGAAGATTGGTGGAACCCGCCAGCCGGGGTGGGTTGATCCAAGTTCTGTGGCGCATAACGAGATATGCGCCACAGAAGTTGCCTCTTCTGTGGTGCATATTTTATTATGCGCCACAGAACATGGAGGAGGGCCCCACCACGGAATCTAATTCACCCACGATATGTGGTGCATTTGCGTATATGCGCCACAGATATGTTTCACTTCTGTGGCGCATATCCCCACATGCGCCACAGAACATGGAGGAGGGCCCCACCAGAGGGAATCTAATTCACCCACTTTTGTGGCGCATATGGACTTATGCGCCAAAGAAGATTGAGCATTTGTGGCGCATTTCCTCCATATGCGCCACAGATGAGGGCGTCCAGATCCATGTTAAAAAGGTGACAAAATCTCCCACCTTATCTATCCACCACCACCCATTTCACATCTCTTCCTTTCTACCTCCTCCCAACTCGTCTTCCTCCTCCCTCACACCCCATTTTGCCCATAGTTTCTCCATTTTCTTGTAACTAAACCTACTTTAGTCCATAGATTGGTAAGTGGAAGCTTTCCTCCAACTTGTAGATCTAAAAGTTCCTTACTTTTCTCTCTCACATCTCTATTTGTTTACTAATTTCCTCTCCACCAACTTGTAGATCTATTTGTCCACACTCTCTCATCGCGCGGTCTCGTCTCGCTATTATTGTGTCTACTAGGTGAGTACTTGGCCATGAACATGTAGGTGAAGCTTGTCATGCGGGCGGTGTGTGTGTGTGAGATCCATGGTGAGACGATGCTTGTGTGGTGCATGAATGTTTGCAATGGGAGGAAGTTTTTTGTTGCTTGCTTGTTGTTGTCCCGGCCGGTGTGTTTGCATGGATGTTTGCCGAAATGTTGATTCATTTCCATTTCGGCAAATTTTTGCACTACCCATATGTCCTAATTTTAGGAAAGGTCATGCCGAATTTTTTTCGGCTAGCATTCATGCATGTGTGTGTTCATATGGTGTGGTTCTCACCTATACTCTCTGTTTTGACCGCTCAGGCAACCATGGTCCTCATGCTGAGCGAAGGTCGAATTGCTAGGTACAAGAAAGACGCGAAGGAGGACATGATTCTGAACAACAAGACCATGATAAAATGTCCATGTCGAACATGCAAACTTCAGCGCTGGATTGACCATGAATCTGGACAATTGGAGGGTCACCTGCTCAGGCGCGGTTTCATGCGTGACCTCAATGAGGCGCCGGCAGGACATGGTGGTGGTCACGAAGACGTGGGCGAGCGAGAAGACGAAGAGTCTACCGGGCATGATCATCATGACGAAGGAGATGCCGGCGGGCATGATCAGCATGGAGAAGGAGATGACGACGGGCATGATCATCATGAAGAAGGAGAAGACGCGAACACACAGACGCTGCTAACTTCGTTCTTGCAGGACCCTCGTGTTCAAGAACTGCTCCTCAAGGAGACGAGCAACGACAAAGCTGCAGCCAGAGAGAAAGCCAAGATGGCCCAAATGGAGGTAGACGGGATGACTCCATTGTATCCTGGGTGTCACCCCGAGGATACACGTTTGAGTGTAACGCTCAAGGCTCTGGAGATGAAGGACGAACACAAATGGACCGATGTGAGCTTCAACGTGGACATGGAATACTAGCACGACCGACTTCCTAAGGGGAACACATTGCCAACAAGTATCGAGGAGGCCAAGAAAATCGTGTGCCCTATCGACCTACCATGCATTAAATACCACACATACATCAATAATTGCGCACTTTATCGGAACGAGTACGCGGATAGAACCACATGTCCGGTGTGTGGCCAAGGACGGTACAAGAGAGGGAACAAGAAAGTTCCTCAAAAAGTGGTATGGTACTTTCCTATCACCCCCTGCCTGCAGCGATATTTCGTAGATCCTAAGGAAGCAAAGCTCATGCACTGGCACGCGGAAAGAGAGAAACCCGAAGATGATCCAGAGAAGTGCAAGATCCTGACACACCCTTCAGACGCTAGCCAGTGGAATGCATTAGACATCGAGTTCGAAGAGTTCGGGGGTGATGCAAGGAACGTCAGGCTGGGTATGAACACCGATGGACTCAATCCTTTTGGAAACCAGAGTAGCACGCATAGCACCTGGCTCGTGTTTGTATGGCCGTACAACCTCCCCCATGGCTATGCACGAAGCAAAGGTATGTACACATGAGCATTCTTATTCAGGGGCCAAAACAACCAGGTATCGATATGCATCTGTATCTCGGGCTATTGAGAGAGGAGTTAGCCAGCTTGTGGGAGACGCCGGCCCGTACGTGGGACGCCTACACTAAAGAATATTTCCATCTGAGAGCCACGTTGCTCACGACCTTGCAGGACTATCCTGGTTATGCATATGTGTCGGCCCAGGTGAACCACGGACACAATGCATGCGTCAAGTGCATGGATGAGACACCGCATCTCCAGCTACCAAGGGATCCCGGGTCTTCGAAAACCGTGTTCCAAGGTACTTGAAAGTGGCTCCGCATGGATCACCCGTGGAGAAAACATGGTGACCTGTTCAATGGTAAGGACGAGCTCGAAAGAGCCCCGCGTCCGAGGAGCGGCGAAGAAATCGAGGAGATTTTGAATAATTGGGTAGATTGCCCTGCGCCTGGAAAAAAACGACCGAGGACAAAGCCGTTGCTGGGTGTATGGAAAGCAAGGTCTGTTTTCTGGGTCCTGCCGTATTGGAAGGTCCTTCACACTCCCCATAGCCTCGATGTAATGCACATCACGAAGAACGTTACCGAGAGTCTGCTTGGCACTCTACTAAACATGCCGGAGAAGACCAAGGATGGGCCGAAAGCAAGAAAGGACCTTAAATTGCTTGGCATCAAGAAAGATCTTCAGTACTAATACATTGCAAATGAATCTATAATTTTTGATGTTCCATGCTTGGTTTTATCCACTTTCTTGTGTTTTGTCCACACTTTGGAGTACTTTTCATATGATGTCTTAGACTAACCTATTAACAAGAGCCACAGTGCCAGCTGCCTGTTTTCTGCTGTTTTTGGTTCCAGGAAAGTCAGAAAATGAATATTCTCGGAATTGGACAGGACAAAAGCCAAAGTCCCTATTTTTCCGTAAGTCATCAGATGCGAGAATACAAGATGGAGAAGGGCTGGGGGCCGGCCACACCACCTGGCCACGTGGCCAAGCCTGGCCCGCGCCAGGGGGTGGTCTGGCCTCCCTAGGCACCCCCTCGGCCTCTCCTTCTTCCTATATTGCCCTCAGGACCAAAACCCTAAGTACCCGATCAAAAATCCATGAAAGAGTCTGTAGCCGCCGTCATCTCCATCCCTAGATCGGGAGGGATCTGAAGCTCTTCCTGGCACCCTGCCGGAGAGGGGAATTCACCCTGGAGGCCTTTTTCATCATCATGCAAGCCTCCGATGTGATGCGTGAGTAGTTCATCTCTGGACTACGGGTCCATGTAGTAGCTAGATGGCTGGTTCTCCTCCTTTGTGCTTTCATGTCTAGATCTTGTGAGGTCCGTTCATGATCAAGATCATCTATTTGTAATTCTGCATGTTGTGTTTGCAGGGATCCGATGGATATTGAGATGCTATTTCAGATTGATTATTGATTCTATCATGTCTTTGTTATTTGTGATCTTGCATGCTTTCCGTTGTTAGTAGCTATCTTGGTGAAGTAGATGCTAGCAACTCCAAGAGTTAGTATTTATGCTTGATAGTGGGTTCATGCCTCTAGTAATCTGGGGAAGTGACAGAAATCTCTAAGGTACTAGATGTGTTGTTGCTACTAGGGAGAAAACAACAATCCTTTGTTCATAGAACAATCGTATTGTTTACTTTACATGCAATTCGTAAAGCAATAATCTGTTGCTTGCAACTTAATACTGGAGGGGGTTCGGATGATAACCTGAAGGTGGATTATTAGTCATAGATGCAGTTGGATGGCGGTCTATGTATAATGTTGTAATGCCCAATCAAGTTCCAAAGGAGTCAAGATGATTAGTATATGCATGTATTTCTTTCTTGATGTTTGTCAATTGCCCCGCTGTAATTTGCTCACTCAGCATGTTATCTATCTTAAGGAGAGCCACCTCTAGTGAACTATGGATCCCGGTCCTTTCTTTTACATACAATCTACAAACTGTTTACTGCTTTGTGTTTACTTTCTGCAAACTTTTATTTCCTTCCATTCGATACGTTTAATCCTTTGTTTTCAGCAAAACCGGTGAGATTGACAACCTCATCGCAAGTTGGGGACAAAGTTCTGTGGTTATGTTGTGCAGGTCTCCACGTTGCTACTAGCACCGGTAGAGCGCCCTGCCAAGGCTCAGCTAGCAACACCTTTGGGGTGTTTCCTTGCTCCTACTGGTTCGAGTAAACCTTGGTTTCATAACTGAGGGAAACTTGCTGCTGTGCTCATCATACATTCCTCTTGGGGTTCCCGAACAAGCTCTACATCAACACCGAGCCATCAAGCACTTTTCTAGCGCCGTTGCCGGGGATTCAAGGACATCTTCACAAGGGGAGTCCCTCATAACCAATCTCTTTACTTTGTTATTTTTGTTTTGCTTAGTTTTTTTTTGCTTTGTTTGCTTGTTTTGTTAAAAAAACATAAAAAAATTAGTTGTACTAGTTTGCTTTCTTATTTGAAAAACACAAAAAAATTAGTTTTACAAGTTTGCTTTCTTTATCAAAAACCCAAAAAATGACTACTCTTGAAAACACTAAGTTGTGTGACTTCACTAGCACCAACAACAATGATTTTATGAGCACACCTATTGCTCCACCTGTGCCTGAAGATACTTTCTTTGAGATAAAACCTGCTTTACTCAATCTTGTTATGAGAGAATAATTTTCTGGTATTGGTAATGAAGATGTTGTTGCCCATCTAAATAACTTTGTTGAACTTTGTGAGATGCAAAAGCATAGGGATATAGATGGTGATATTATTAAGCTGAAATTGTTTCCTTTCTCTTTGAGAGGAAAAGCTAAAGAATGGTTGAATTCCTTAACTAGGAATAGTATTGATTCTTAGACTAAGTGCAAAGATGCTTTCATTGGAAAATACTATCCTCCTACTAAGATTATATCTATGAGAAGTGAAATAATGAAGTTTAAACAATCTGATAATGAACATGTTGCTCAATCTTGGGAAAGAATGAAATCTTTGGTAAAGAATTGTCCCACTCATGGACTAACTGCTTGGATGATCATCCAAATCTTTTATGCAGGACTGAACTATTCTTCAAGGAACCTATTGGACTCTGCTGCTGGAGGTACCTTTATGACCATTACTTTGGGTGCTGCAACAAAGCTTCTGGATAATATGATGGTTAACTATTCTGAAGGGCATACTGAGAGATCTCCACAAGGTAAGAAGGTAACTTCTGTTAAAGAAACCTCCTCCTTGAGTGATAAGATTGATATTATTATGTCTATGCTTGTTAATGGGAAAGACCATATTGATCCAAATAATGTTCCTTTGGCTTCTTTGGTTGCTCAAGAAGAGCAAGTTGATGTGAACTTCATAAGAAATAACAATTTTAGCAACAATGCCTACAGGAACAATTTTGGTAACAACAATTATAAGCCATATCCTCCCAACAATGGTAATGCTTATGGAAATTATTACAACAATAATAGGAGTGCTCCCTCTAAGCTTGAAGTTATGATTAAAGACTTTATTAGTAAACAAACTGCTTTCAATAAAAATATTGAGGAAAAACTCTCTAATGCTGAAAGAAATATAGCATCTTTGGCTGAAGCTCAATCTTCTTTGAATAAAATGGCTGCTAAACCTGAAACTAATGAGAATCGCTTTGCAGCCACTAATGCTATACAAGTAAGAATTGATGAAAATGTTAGACTATTAGCTGAATTACATGCTAAGTAGGAAAGAGAAGATGAAATTGCTAGAAACATTAGTGTTTCTACTATCACCACCACTAGTGTTGAGGCTAGTAATAGTTCGACTACTCTAGATGATAAATTTGATTTTGATCTTGATGGTTGCAATATCTCTTAAGTTATTAAGTTCCTACAAAAGCTTGCTAAAAGTCCTAATGCTAGTGTTATGAACATGGCCTTTACAAAACACATTACTGATGCTCTCATAAAGATTAAAGAAGAAAAGATGAAACATAAAGCTTCTATTCCTATAAAACAAGAAGATGGTTGGGAACACATCATTAATATGAAAGTGAATGGCTTTGATTTTAAAGCTTTATGTGATCTGTTGGGTCCACAGCATAGAAAACAAAAAATTTCCTACGATGAGAACTATACGCCAAGATCTATCTATTAGATACAGAGCAACGGTTGGACATACATCCATGGAGAACTTACCCTCGAAGACAATGAGTTTTGGTAACGAGTAGGAACTCGTGGTTGATGTAGTCGTACGCTTGCCGATCTCAAGATTGTGTGGAAGTCCGAGCGCCACAAATCAGCAGCGCATCCGTCCTCGCACACACGTTCAAGCCACTGGACAACCTCCACCTCCTCGCTCCAATGAATCAGCGGAAGCAGCAACTCCTTCGAGACGCAAGGCCACCGGGGACATGTATCTCGCTAATCCGAGACCATGGGGGAATATCTAGAGGGGGAGAGAGATCCTTCACGAGGAGGTGTGATTTGTGAGAGGGGAGAGAGGGGCTTTATATAGGAGGGAGGGAGACCCCTCCCCTCCCATAGCCGGCGCATGAGGGGGGGGGACTCCTCCCCTCCTTCATTCATGTGGTGAACCTCCACTCACATAAACATGGCCTCCACCCAAAATCCCACTCACATGTATTTAATTTCCACCAAATTAAATGCAACTCTCAATTTAATAAAACTCTTTTACTTATTTTATTCAGAATTTTGTTAATTACTTTAATTAACAAACATTGACATAAAACCCCTTGCAACATTTCCATATCACATGCATAACCACTTTCTGCAATTTCACCCGAAACAATTCCGGTTTCTATCGAAACAATTCCTGTTTCTATCGAAACATTTCCTGCGCTTTGCAAACCTTTTGTCTGAAACATATGTGCTCCTAAATGGTGTCTGGCAACCCTTAAGTGTGTCACCCTACGGTTCGCGAATAATTCAGACATGATTGAGACTCCTCTCAGATCAATAATCAGAAGCAGGACCTGGAGATCCATACTGACTCCTGCACATTCAACGATGACTTCTGTGATCGTGAGAACCTTTAACGCTAGTAACTTAATCCATTTGTCTCATGATATAATACATGTCCGAGATTCGATCATCGGTATCCTAATACCTAGTTTGATCTCGTTACCGACATGCACTCTTTTCTCGTTCCTGTGATATAACATTCGAGTGATCACGTCACTTGCTTGCAAGCTATCTTAATGTGATATCACCGAGAGGGCCCAGAGTATATCTATCCGTCATCGGGATTGACAAATTCCACTCTTGATCCATGAGCCTCAACATAACACCTTCGTAGCACTGAACCCACCTTTATAATCACCCTGTTACGGTGTGACGTTTGATGTTATCAAGACACTCTTCCGGTGTTAGCAATTAACATGATCTCATGGTCTAAGGATAAAGATTACTTCGTATGATGTTATAGCAATGTAAACATAATGACTTGATCGTAATGCTATACTTTGGATGAATGTTCATCACATCATTTCACAAATGCTATGACCTCGTTATTAACAACATCCAATGTCCATGATCAGGAAACTTTGATCATCTTGTTAATCAACGAGCTAGTCTTAAAGAGAGGCATAACTAGGAACCCTTTTGTTTATTAAACACACATGTATTGACATTTCCTATCAATACATTTATAGCATGCAAAATAAACATCTATCATATACAAGGAATACACAATAACAACTTTATTATTGCCTCTCAGGGCATATTTCCTTCAGTCTCCCACTTGCACTAGAGACAATAATCTAGTTTACATAGTGATAAATCTAACACCCATGGAGTTCTGGTGTTGATCATGTTTTGCCCCAGGGAGAACTTTAGTCAACGGATCTGCTACATTCAGGTCCGTGTGCACTTTACAAATATTTATATCTCCATCCTTCACATGCTTGCGGATGGAGTGAAACCGGCGCTTAATATGCTTGGAATTCTTGTGAGACCTTGGTTCCTTGGTGTTGGCTATGGATCCATTGTTGTCAGAATAGATCACCATTGGGTCCAATGCACTAGGAACCACACCTAGTTCTGTTATGAACTCCTTCATCGAAATCGCTTCCTGCGCCGCTTCTGAAGCAGCAACATATTCCGCCTCCGTTGTTGATCCAGCCACCACAGGTTGTTTGGAGCTCCTCCAACTAACTGCTGCTCCGTTTAAGAGAAATACGGATCCGGATTGAGACTTAGAGTCATCCGAATCAGTGTCAAAGCTAGCATTGACATAACACTTAGCGACTAGCTCTTCTTCACCTCCGTATACAAGAAACATATCCTTAGTTCTTCTCAAGTACTTAAGGATATTCTTGACCGCTATCCAGTGTTCCGAACCTGGATCAGATTGGTACCTACTAGTCAAACTAATAGCATGTGCCACATCAGGTCTTGTACATAGCATGGCGTACATTATAGAGCCTATGGCTGAGGCATAGGGGATCTTATCCATTATCTCTCTTTCTTCCGCTGTAGCCGGACTTTGAGTCTTACTCAATGTCTTGCCTTGCAACATAGGTAAGAACCCCTTCTTACTTCCATCCATATTAAACTTCTTTAATATCTTATCAAGGTATGTACTCTCCGATAGCCCAATTAGGCGTCTTGATCTATCTCTATAGATTTTAATGCCTAATATATATGAAGCTTCACCAAGGTCTTTCATCGAAAATTTGCTGTTTAGATAACTTTTAACACTGTTTAAAAGATTTATATCATCTCCAATCAATAATATGTCATCCACATATAATATTAGAAATGACACATTGCTCCCACTCACTTTCTTGTAAATACAAGCCTCTCCATAACTTTGGACAAATCCAAACTCTTTGATCACCTCATCAAAGCGAAGATTCCAACTCCGGGATGCTTTCTTCAGTCCATAGATGGATCGCTGAAGCTTGCATACCTTATCAACATCCTTAGGATCGACAAAACCCTTAGGTTGTATCATATACAACTCTTCTTCAATATTACCATTGAGGAACGCAGTTTTGACATCCATCTGCCATATTTCATAATTGAAATATGTAGCAATTGCTAACATAATCCTAACCGACTTTAGCATCGCTACGGGAGAGAATGTCTCATCATAGTCAACTCCTTGAATTTGATGAAACCCCTTTGCAACAAGTCGAGCCTTATAGATGGTCACATTACGATCAACATCAGTTTTTCTTTTGAAAATCCATTTATTCTCAACGGCCTTTCGATTGTGAGGTAAGTCCAGCAAGGTCCAAACCTGGTTTTCGTACATGGATTCCATCTCAGATTTCATGGCTTCTAGCCATTTGTTGGAATCAGGGCTCATCATCGCTTCTTCATATGTCGCAGGGTCATCTATTTCATCAATCATGAATTTCATAATATGATTGCCGTACAGTTTAGGAGCTGCACGTGTCCTGCTTGACCTGCGAGGTTCGATAGTGTCCTCTTTTGGAATTTCATGATCAATATCATTAGCTCTCTACTCATTAGGTGAAGTCAACTCCGAAACAACTTCCGGTGCTATGCTACTCGCCATTTCATGAAGAGAAGGTTCAATAACCTCTTCGAGTTCTACCTTCCGACTACTCACACCTTCCGCGAGAAACTCCTTCTCAAGAAAGGATCCATTCTTGGCAAAAAAAACTTTGCCCTCAGATCTGTGATAGAAGGTATACCCAATCGTTTCCTTAGGGTATCCTATGAAGACACATTTTTTCGCTTTGGGTTCGAGTTTATCTAGCTGAAGTTTCTAAACAGTAACATCGCATCCCCAAACTTTAAGAAATGACAGCTTAGGTTTGTCTCCAAACCATAATTCATACGGTGTCGTTTCAATAGATTTAGATGGTGCCCGATTTAAAGTGAATGCAGCGGTTTCCAGTGCATAACCCCAAAATGACAGTGGCAAGTCAGTCAGAGACATCATAGATTGAACCATATCTAATAAAGTACGATTACAACGTTCCAACACACCATTACGCTATGGTGTTCCGGCAGGCGTGAGTTGTGAAACTATTCCACAATTTTTCATATGTGTGCTAAACTCGTAACTAAGATACTCTCCTACACAGTCGGACCATAGAAATTTGATCTTTCTGTTATGATGATTTTCCACTTCATTCTGAAATTCCTTGAACTTTTCAAAAGTTTCAGACTTATGTTTCATCAAATAGATATACCCATATCTACTCAAATCATCTGTGAAAGTAACAAAATAACGATATCCACCTCGCGCCGACACACTCATTGGTCCACACACATCAGTATGTATGATTTATAATAAATCTATCGCCTGTTCCATTGAACCGGAAAACGGCGTTCTAGTCATCTTGCCCATAAGGCATGGCTCACATGTATCAAATGATTCAAAATCAAGTGATTCCAAAGTCCATCATAATGGAGTTTCTTCATGCGTTTAACGCCAATATGACCTAGATGGCAGTGCCACATATATGTAGATATATCATCATCAAGTTTAACCCTTTAAGCATTAACACAATGAATATGCATAATACTACTATCGAGATCCAATAGAAATAAACCATTCAACACAGGTGCATGACCATAAAATATATTATCAATATAAATTGAACAACCATTGTTTTCAGATTTAAAGGAATAACCACTTCGCATCAAACACGATCCGGATACAATGTTCATGCTCAGTGCATGCACAAAATAACAATTATTTAGATTTATCACTAATCCCGACGGCATATGGAGAGGTAGCGTTCCGATGGCGATCACATCAACTCTTGATCCATTGCCGACCCGCATCGTGACCTCATCCCTTGCTAGCTGTCGCTTGTTCCGCAACTCCTGAATCGAGTTACATATATTAGTAACCGATCTCGTATCAAATACCCAGGTGCTACTACGAGTACTAGTCAAGTACACATCAATAACATGTATATCACATATACCTTTGTTTGCCTTGCCGGCCATCTTGTCCGCCAAATACTTGGGGCAGTTGCGCTTCCAATGGCCAATCCCCTTGCAATAGTAGCACTCGGTATCAGACTTAGGGCCAACTCAGGGTTTCTTTTCAGGCACGGCAACAGATTTGTCGCCCTTCTTTCCCTTCTGCTTGCCTTTCTTGTCCTTCTTGAAACCGGTGGTCTTATTGATCATCAACACTTGATGTTCTTTCCTAATCTCCACTTCTGCAGTCTTAAGCATTGACAGAAGCTCGGGAAGAGACTTCTTCATGCCCTTCATATTATAGTTCATCACGAAGCTCTTGTAGCTAGGTGGCAGAGATTGGAGAACATGATGTATGCCTAAATCAATGGGAATCATTATTCCCAAGGACACAAGCTTATCGGCGTACCCAGACATTCTGAGTACGTGCTCAATAACGGAGCTGTTCTCTTCCATCATGCAGCTAAAGAACTTTTCAGAAGCATTATAACTCTCTACGGTAGCATGGGTATCGAAAATCATTTTCAATTCTCCCATGGTATCAAAGGCATTGCCATTTTCGAAACGCTTTCGAAGTTCTGGCTCTAGCCCATACAGTATGCCGCAATGAACCAAGTTGTGGTCCTCCTGATGAGTTATATAGACATTCTTTTCCTCGTCAGGGGCATCAGGAGCTGGTGGGGGGCCTAGCGGCGCCTCTAGCACATATTGCTTTTGTGCAGCAGTGAGGAGAATCCTCAAATTCATAGCCCAGTTGGTGAAGTTGCTACCATTCGCAGCAAACTTCTCTTTCTCCATGAACACATTGAAATTAAAAGCAGGTGGTGCCATCTACAACAGAATTTGTAAAGTTTATTTAGACTAAGTTTATGATAGATTGAGTTCAACTAATCCAAATTACTAATGAACTCCCACTCAAAAACGACATCCCTCGTGTCTTTTGGTGATTACATGAACCAAATCCACTACACCAAGTCCGATCATCACGTGAGTCGGTGTAGCCTCAAAGGCGAGCATCAATATAGGCATCATATCAACTATATGACTCATGCTTAACCTTTCGGTCCGTGTTCCGAGGCCATGTGTATACATGCTAGGCTCGTCAAGTAAGAACCTTAGTATTCCACGTGTGTAAAACTGTCTTACACCCGTTGTATGAAAGCGCGGAGTCGAGTACACCCGATCATCACGTGATGTCTGGAAACACGATCCATAGAACGGTGCATACTGAAGGAAGAACACATTTTATCTTGATATCTAAATGAGGGATCATCTTACAATGCTACCAAAAGCGCCAAACTAGCAGTATAAGATGCTAACATCTAATGTGTAAAGTGAGATGATATGGTCCATGCATTTGATCTCTATCATTTGCATCGTGGTATGATCTCTATCATTCCTTTGTGTGTAAGGCCAAGGTCTATGGAACTTACACGTTAAGTGTGTTGTAAGAGTATCTATCATACATCTACTTACAACAATACCATATCAAGACACTATCCCAACAACGATCTAAACTAGACGCCTCTAATTTATCAATTGCAAGTTTTACGTGGCTTAGGGCTTTCGGAGATAGAACTGGTCTTACCTACGAATATGAACCATAACGAGGATAACCAAGTTATTAGCAACTCGTTGTAAATCAGATATTGTCTATAGTAAGAGAGACAGACACCCGCTTGTCACTTATGCAAAACTAGTTGCATGTCAGTCGTGGAACCGGTCTCATGTACGATGACATGTAAGGTTGGTCCGGGCCGCTTCATCCCACTATGCCACCAATATCCAAAATACATAGAAGATGCAATAACATGATCATCATCGTCCACATATAAACATATGTGTACTACTCGTGCAAAGCACCTACGTATAGATCAGGCTCTGATACCACTGTTGGGTCCGCAACATAGAAAACGAAAAATTTCCTATGATGAGAACTATACGCCAAGATCTATCTACTAGATACAAAGCAACGGGTGGACATACATCCATGGAGAACTTATCCTCGAAGACAATGAGTTTTGTTAACGAGTAGGAACTCGTGGTTGATGTAGTCGTACGCTTGCCGATCTCAAGATCGTGTGGAAGTTCGAGCGCCGCAAATTAGCTGCACATCCGTCCTCGCACACACGTTCAAGCCACCAGACAACCTCCACCTCCTCGCTCCAGCGAATCAGCGGAAGCAGCAAGTCCTTCCAGACGCAAGGCCACCGGGAACATGTATCTCGCTAATCCGAGACCATGGGGAATATCTAGAGGGGGAGAGAGATCCTTCACGAGGAGGTGTGATTTGTGAGAGGGGAGAGGGGGGCTTTATATAGGAGGGAGGGAGACCCCTCCCCTCCCATAGCCGGCGCATGAGGGGGGGGGACTCCTCCCCTCCTTCATTCATGTGGTGAACCTCCACTCACATAAACATGGCCTCCACCCAAAATCCCACTCACATGTATTTAATTTCCACCAAATTAAATGCAACTCTCAATTTAATAAAACTCTTTTATTTATTTTATTCAGAATTTTGTTAATTACTTTAATTAACAAACATTCACATAAAACCCCTTGCAACATTTCAATATCACATGCAGAACCACTTTCTGCAATTTCACCCGAAACAATTCTGGTTTCTATCGAAACAATTCCTGTTTCTATCGAAACATTTCCTACGCTTTGCAAACCTTTTGTCTGAAACATATGTGCTCCTAAATGGTATCCGGCAACCCTTAAGTGTGTCACCCTACGGTTCACGAATAATGCAAACATGATTGAGACTCCTTCAGATCAATAATCAGAAGCGGGACCTGGAGATCCATACTGACTCCTGCACATTCAACGATGACTTCTGTGATCGTGAGAACCTTTAACGCTAGTAACTTAATTCCTTTGTCTCATGATATAATACATGTCTGAGATTCGATCATCGGTATCCTAATACCTAGTTTGATCTCGTTACCGACATGCACTCTTTTCTCGTTCCCGTGATATAACATTCTAGTGATCACATCACTTGCTTGCAAGCTATCTTAATGTGATATCACCGAGAGGGCCCAGAGTATATCTATCCGTCATCGGGATTGACAAATTCCACTCTTAATCCATGAGCCTCAACATAACACCTTTGTAGCACTGAACCCACCTTTATAATCACCCTGTTACGGTGTGACGTTTGATGTTTGTTGGGGATATACTTTCCGGGTATCCTCACAGTTCCTCACTGACCAGGGTGGCCCACTTCAGGTTAGAGCTTTCCTTCACGGGTGGACCAATCAGGGAGAAAAGATGGAGTCCAATCCGGCTACAGGAAGGCCTAGGAGATTTACCGTCTTAGGCCCATAGTGTTACTTGTAGTTCAAGATGTACTCTGTAACCGACTCTTAGTCGTAGCCGGATAGATCTCTCCTGTAAACCCTAGGCCAGATATCTATATAAGCCGTCCTAGGGAGAGCCTTTAGGGCACACCTCAATAGTATACAATCTCAACTCGCACAGGCGAAATCCTTGTAACCCATATCCGGCTCTACCGTATTACTAGATTGCTAGCAGGAGTAGGATCCGTCCAAAGCCGGCGGATTCGAACCTGGGTAAACTTGTGTGCTCACCATCCTGGAACACCGTACATGTCACCCCCTCTCTTACGCACGCCTCGAGGACCCCCTCATGGCGTACTTGTCCTCAATCCGACGACAGTTGGCGCCCACCGTGGGGCTAGTGAGCTTCGGATCTGCGTTCCGAGCGGAATCTGCAAGAATCGGAATCGGCGAGACTATTGCTGTCGGTCGCATCCTCTACGCCAGCGACGTCCCTCTCATCGTTCTCGACGAGACTTGGATTCCGGCTAGGGACCGTGACTGCCTACACAATCATGTCTTTTGGCGAGATCGATGTTTACATCGGTTTTGCTGAACCTGCCCCACCCACCCCAGTGGTGATGATAGAGGCAGAAGAATCTTCTGGGTCCCCTTTGTCCGCGGAGGCGACAGAGTTCTGGATCTCATAAAACCCTAATCCCACCTAGCCCGCACCAGCTGCGGAGATAGTGGAGAAATCCGAGCCTGAGGAAGACCTAGCGGTCCAAGTCGAATCTGGAGTGGATCTCCTTGGAGAGACCGGATCCTAGATCGACCCACCCGTGGAAGTCGAAATCCAGGAGGAGCACATCAATGACACTGATCCCGGCTCTGATGACACCAGGACAGATAGGCCTTTCCTAAGGTACACACTGCGGCGTATGATAATGCAAGATGCAAGCGCAGATTCAATTCTCGAGACCATCAAATTTTTTGACAAAGCTGATCACGAAAGCCACAGGTACCTCAGGAAGCATGCGTTGCACTTCGTCGGATATGTGGGATCCGGATCCGGCTCAGCCGATGCTGGAGAAAACACCAACTCTGTGCTAGAGGCAATTGGAACAAATGCTGACGTACCCGCATCCTCGGATGAATCGATGACGTCAGCGGATTTCCAAAAGTTCTCCGCGGAATATGAAAAGGAGTATAACTCCAAAGCTGCAGAAGAAGGAGAAGCCATGGATGAAGGATCCGGGGAACACTCTCCCAAAGCGCAGGATGACATGGAAGTCGGAGATAATCCCGAAGTCCAGATGTCCGAAAGTACCGATCAGAGCCTGGCTCCGGGAAACGGACCCAAAGCCGTCTTTGCTACCGGCGCTGCCAAGAGGGCAAAGAAGAAGAACAAGAAGAACAAGACCCCGACAAAAGACCCTCTGACAGAGGAGGTGATTGCCGAGGAATATGAGGAAGACTCGGATGGAGAACTTATCCTAGAAGAGCCGAAAAAAGAAGAATCGGTGGATGGACACGTGATCACTGAAGTTGCACATAAACTCATCGATGTTGCATTAACCACACCTATCCCTACAGCTGCAGAACTTACTGCTGAAGAGCTGGACGAAAGGGCCCAAGCCCTAGAAGCGCGTCGTCAACAACTCCTGGATGAAGCCAAAAACATCGAGGAGGAAAAGAAACGCATGGCAACTAAGGATTACATGTCTCGGTTGCATCAGAAGACCCGGAAACGTTACACAGGTGACGGTAAATTTCCGAAAGTGAACAGGGTCCTCTTTGAAGGAGATTCAGGGATGCCTCAGCTCGACAGCAAAGGAGATATGGTGTACCCAACACCAGTACAGAACACTGTCGCAGCTCAAGATATTCTATCAAATAACCTAGGCCCAGAACAGGTTCGATTGGGCATCAAGCTACTCACCAAGCGTCTGGAGCAACAGATGGCTGCGAAATCTGGAAGTGGAAAACTAGTCTCGAAATCCGACCAATGTCACACGGACTCAGCCTGGAATGATATAAGGCCCCAGCGTGTTCCGGAACAGCGTCACCGTTCCGACCAACGGGAAGATAACTACTCTAGAACCGGATCATCAGGACAACATCACAGAACCGCACGTGACTGGAGCAACGTCGTTCCAGCGGCCGAGCAAGATGCCATTGCTGCACTGTATCCGAGGAACCCTCCCCGACGAGAGTCGAACGATCGAAGGGGAGAAGGTAAAGGGGAACGTCAGGAGGAGGATCATCAAAAAATGCCACCTCTTAGACATGCAAGCCGTCCGGCTGAGCCTCACCGTGGTGGGAACGACGGACGAAGGAACGACGGAAACCATGCCGGTACAAGTCGGCAGGGGGCTCGTCATAGTGAAGACCCTCCCTGGAACCGGAATAATGACGCTCCGAACGGAGGCCGGTGAACAGACGGAAATAATCCAGCTGCCCCACCCTTTCCACCAAGTAGTCATCACAACGGCTCTCAAGGGGGACAAGGAGGACAACGTAGCGGAGGAGGTGGTGGCAGAAGCCAAAGTCCGGCTCCAAGGCACCGCAGCCACAACCAACATTCGGGACGATCTCTATCCCCGAACGACGCACGACACAGGATCAATTCCAACATAGAGGCGCGGCGCTACGAAAACAATGATATCTACGTGGGCCCAAAGTGCTTCGGGCCACGCATCAGAGCTATAAGATTCCCGGAAGGATTTGCTATCTCAAGACATACCCAAGCCTACGATGGCATTGCTCGGCTAGATACCTGGCTACAGGATTTTTTCCAAGCTTGCTGCATCGCCAAAGGCGGAAACAGCCTGGTCGCAACCCAATATCTCCCACTCATGTTGCGGAAGACGGCACGATCATGGCTTAATGAACTTCCGGAGAACACCATCCACAACTGGTATGACATGCAAAGTGCGTTCTTTCGGAATTTTGAAGGCACATATCGGAGGCCCTGTACGGTTGGAGACCTGCAGCGTTGCACCCAGAAGGCCGGAGAAACTTGCCGGGATTACCTCGGATGATGGATCGACACCAAGAACTCCTGTGAAGGGGTAAATGATCAAACTGCGATTGAAGCTTTCATCGTAGGTCTCCCAATTGGCCTACTGCGCCATCGCTTGAAGTGTGACAAGGTCACTGATTTGGGAGAGATGATAGAAACAACGAGCAAATATGCAGATGCTGACGATGATGCAGAGGGATTACTCAATGCCCTAGTTGTACCACAGTCGGCAAAACAACCAAAGCAACAAGCTTAGAAGCGCAAAAATACCTCGGAAGAAAAACCCAACGCGGAAACGGCAGTGGTCACTGCTACTTTCGGGTCTGGAGGACGAGGAGGACGCGATGGAGGCCGCGGGCATGGGCGTGGAACTTCAAGAGTCTAAGGTAGAGGAGACCAACAACTAGGCAAAACCTACTCTTGGGTCGACATTGCCAATAACCCATGTGTGCATCACCTAGATGCTAATGGGGGCTCGCCCCACACCAACGCTGAATGTCGTTTCAATGACGACATCAAAAAGATGACACTGCGGGCTACAAAGCTAAGCGGAAGAAGGGAAAGAAGAATCCTGAAAAAGAAAAAGAGACCAAGGAAGATTCCGACATGGAGGAAGCTGATGCTTCAAATCCCAAGCCGGAAGGGAAGAAAAATTTTCCGACCAAGAAAGACACTTATGTCACCTTCCTCGGATCTCAAACAGCAAAGGTCAAGAAAGCAGTTCTACATGAGCTCAACGCAACAGTTCCGGTTGTCCCCTAATTCTTGGATTGGTCGGAAGTGGCAATCACATTTGACCGTGCTGATCATCCGCCTAAGTTGCACAGGCGAGGAAAATACGCCTTAATCATCAATCCACTTATTGACGGTTATGGTTTCTCCAAGACCCTCATGGACGGCGGCAGTAGTATCAATATTCTCTATGTCGAAACGCTACGCCGGATGAAGATCTCGGAGACCCAGCTAAACCATAGCTCTGTGATCTTTCACGGAGTTGTCCCAGGAAGACAAGCCAATTCCCTGGGGGAGATCACTTTGGATGTTACCTTTGGAACTCCAAAGAATTATCGGACGGAGGCACTTTCCTTCGAAGTGGTCCCGTTCAAGAGCGCATACCATGCTATATTCGGACGTCCGGCTTACTGGGCTTTTATGGCTCGTCCGTGTTACATTTACAATATGATGAAAATTCCAGGTCCCAACGGCGTGATCACCATCAGGGGAGACCCGAAGAAAGCGCGAGAGTGCAAGGATGGAAATGCCGCCTTTGCCGAAGCCGTGCTACATGCCCAGGAGTACTAGGAGATCAAGAAGAGCATAGATCCGTCCGAGATGCCCGCAACAAAGAAGGAGGTGACAAAGCCAAATCCAGAGTTCAAGGCATCAGAAGAGACAAAGAAGACGCCGTTGAAGGATGATGACCCCTCCAAGGTGACCTAGATAGGCGTAGGCCTAGGTAGCGCATAGGAAAGCGTGCTCGTCAAGTTCCTCCAAGCAAATCAAGATATCTTCGCATGGCATCCATCTGACATGACCGGAGTACCTAGGGAACTTGCCGAGCACTCTTTAAATGTAAACCCGAACGCTAAACCCGTCAAACAGTCCTTACGATGTTTTGGTGATGAAAAGCGTAAGGCAATAGCTAAGGAACTAGCATGGCTCGAGTTAGTCGGATTCATAGAATAGGTTATCCACACTGAGTGGTCGGCCAATCCTGTAATGGTCCCTAAAAAGGACACCACTGATTTAAGGATGTGTGTTGATTATACTGCCTTGAAGAAGGCTTGTCCTAAAGATCTGTTCGCTCTGCCTAGAATTGATCAAGTTATCGATTCTACGGTAGGCTCAGAACTCCTCTATTTTCTTGACGCATATTCTGGTTATCACCAAATCTGGATGAAGGAATCTGACAAAGTCAAAACTTCATTCATAACCCCCTTCGGAACCTTCTGTTTTGTTATAATTACCTTTGGGTTGAAGAATGCAGGAGCTATGTACCAGCGCACGATGCAGCGTTGCCTCCATGACCAACTCGTACGCAATGTACATGCATACGTGGATGATATTGTGGTGATGTCCAAAAAGAAGGAAACACTGATTTCCGACTTGGAGGAAACATTCGCCAATCTACGAAAATACAACATCATGCTTAACCCGAAGAAATGTTTCTTCGGAATACTAGCCGGAAAATTGTTAGGTTTCATCGTGTCTCAAAGAGGCATAGAGGTGAACCGGGACAAAATCAAGGCTATACTCAATATTTCCAGGCCAACTCGCCTGAAGGACGTACAAAGACTAACTGGTTGCATTGCTGCAGTCAGTCGGTTTCTAAGCCGGCTTGGAGAAAGAGCCGCACCATTATATAAACTCCTGAAAAAGACCAAGGATTTTGTTTGGACTGACGAAGCTGAAGCCGCACTACAAGTCCTGAAGAAAGTACTCTCATCTGCTCCTATCCTTGCTGCGCCGGAACCACAGGAACCGATGTTGCTCTATCTTGCTGCGACAAACAAGGTCGTTAGTATCGTCATGGTAGTGGAGACACCACAGGAAAATCAGGAACACCTGGTGCAGCGTCCGACTTACTTTGTCAGTGAGGTCCTGACAGAATCAAAACAGCGATATCCGCACTATCAAAAGTTGGCTTACGGTGTTTTTTTAGCATCTCGTAAGTTATGACATTATTTTCAGGAGCATCCAATTACCGTGGTAAGCACATCTCCCATGAGAGATATAATCAATAACAGTGACGCCACAGGACGCGTCGCCAAATGGGGCATAGAGCTTCTAGCTTTTGATATTGAGTATAAACCTCGGACAACAATCAAATCCCAGATCCTTGCTGACTTTGTCACTGATTGGACAGAGACAAAGGAGAACATGATCCTCCCTGAGTCGGAATACTGGACTCTCTATTTTGATGGGTCTAAGGCTTGAGGGGGCTCGGGGGCTGGCGTGATGCTCAAATCACCCCAAGGAGATAAACTTCTATACGTGTTGCAGATCCACTTCACAGCGACAAATAATATTGCCGAGTATGAAGCACTGCTGCATGGAATCAGGATTGCTAAGGATATTGGCATCCGACGTTTGATGTGTTATGGAGATTCGGATCTTGCTGCTCAACAAGTGTCGGATATTTGTAATGCAAATAAACACATGGCAGCATATAAAGCTGTCGTGGATGATTTATCTAAATCGTTCGAATGGTTTGAGGTTCAACACATCCCTCGAGCAGGAAACGAGGAAGCAGATGCACTATCTCGGATAGGCTCTGCGAGGAAAGAGGTCCCGGATGGCGCTTTTCTAGAGCACCTCAAAGTTCCCTCAATAAAAGGAGTAGATGAGGAATATCCGACCAAATCCAACTCACCTCTAATAGCGGTCCTAGATGTAATTCCCAGTTGGACCCAACCCTACCTTGATTATTTGGTAGATGGCAAATTACCTAAAGACGAGGTTCTGAGCCGGCAGATCATCCGACGAGCAAAAGCTTATACTATAGTTAAAGGTGAGCTCTATAAGCGAAGTGTTTCTGGGGGTTTTTTAGCGCTGCATATCTCCGGAAGAAGGAGTGGAGATCTTAAGAGAAATCCACGAAGGCGAGTGTGGTCACCACGCTGCAGCCAAATCTTTAGTGGCAAAAGCTTTTAGACACGGATTTTTCTGGCTTACAGCTCGGGCAGATGCCGAATGATTAGTGAAGACGTGCAAAGGCTGCCAAAAGTATGCCAAACAAGCTCATGTTCCGGCTGATCAGCTGCGAACAATACCTATAACATGGCCTTTTGCGGTCTGGGGGCTTGATATGGTAGGACTATTTAAACGAGATCCAAGTGGATTTACTCATCTCTTAGTGATGGTGGATAAATTCACCAAATGTATTGAGGCTAAACCTGTCACTAGTTGTGATGGGGCAACAACCAAAAGATTTGTCGAGGATGTTATAATCCGGTATGGTTATCCGCATAGCATTATCACATACAACGGGAGTAACTTTTCTATGGGAGAATTGGCCAAATTCTGCAACGAGCAAAATATCCGTCTTGACATTGCGTCAGTCGCACATCCACAGGCTAACGGACAAGTCGAAAGAGCAAATGGTTTAATCCTACAAGGCCTAAAACCGAGACTCGAAGCACCACTACGACGTGCTGCAGGGGCTTGGGCAGAGGAATTACCCTCTGTAATATGGAGTTTACGAACGACTCTGAAAAGGTCAACCAGATACACACCTTTCTTCTTGGTCTATGGTGCAGAAGCAGTTCTTCCTAGTGATTTGATTCACACTTCTCCTAGAGTGGCCGCGTATATTGAAGAGGATGCCGAGATTTCTCGACAAAGTGATCTCGACTTAGTCGAAGAAGTTCGCGTCGTTGCTGAAATGAGATCAACAGCCTATCAGCAGAAGTTGCGCAAGTATCATAGCCAGAGAGTCAGAAATAGATCCTTCAATAAAGGCGATTTGGTTCTCCGGCTTGTGCAACAAAGAAAGCACAAACTTTCCCCAGTATGGGAAGGGCCCTTTTTAGTTAGTCGAGTATTGCACAATGGTTCGTACTACTTAACTGACATGAGGCCAGTCAAAGAGAGACCTGCTACTAAGAAGAGAAAGAGAGATGGAGGCAGTACAAATCCGGACGAGTTAGACAGACCGTGGAATATTGCTCAGCTACGCCCCTTTTATTCTTAGTTTATCCTTCTTTGTAATCATATATATGTACATGTTCTATGAGAAATAAAAGTTTTGGTTGCCTCAAGTTTTTCTGGGAAGTTCTTACCATCTTATTTCCGAATGATCATGTCATAGTCGAAAATCTCAGAATGCTTGAAAGTACTTTATGTTCATGTTCGTTCTGGTTTAGATTTCCAATTCTAAAATTGCTACCCTCGGGTATAACTCTAAAGTTTCTAGTATTTACTTTGGTTATCTGTCTGATTGCCGGATGCGGGTATTTTCCGAGTAGTGAATTGTTGGTACTAGAAGCCGGCTTTGTTTCCGAGTTTAAACTGGTTTAGCAATTGAGCTCCGTTGCTCGGCAAAGTTTCCGGGCAGAAGGTTTAGCCGGCTCACGAAAGGGACGAGGCAGAAAGCCAGATAAACAATAAGTATAGGCGAAAAAAGTTCAAGTTCTTATGTAAACATTTCAGGCACACAAAAATTTAAAGCCAGAAGTGCTGAATAGATGAAAAGCTTAGCACTAGCAAAATTATAGTACTTCATATTTATAGACGCATCATGTTTTTTCAGGATAATACAAATGTTTCTGGCAATCTATGATGCAGGAGGAGAATAAGGAGTTGCCGGCTCGCTGGATACATCGTCTTGATATCGTTCCGAGATGTCCACATCCGAGGTGGTGTGTTCATCGTCGGAAACTTCTATTGCTTCTTCCGGAGGCGGAGGCGGAGTGTCCATGCGGGTGAAGAAAGGAGTGTCGTAGCTGGTCAAGTCAGCCACGTGAAATCCATATCCGGCACAGGAGTCCATAATAGCCTTGATGTCTTGCTCCTGGCCGTCTTCATCTACTGTAGAATACCCTCTGGTCACTTGCCATATCTCCATGCTTCCATGGTGGCTCATGACCTTGGTAAGAGCGTTCTGCACTGTGGATCGCGCGTAGGACATATTCCAATCCTGGACAAGATGCGGCATTTCCTTTGCCTTGTCCCGCACCTGAAAATCCGACATGCTATGCATATTCAGAATCTTGAGAGCTTCGCCAATATCCTCAAGGGATTGGCGGAAGTCATGAAACAGGTCACCAACTTGGGTAAGTCGGTGGGTGCAGGGCTCGGCAGAGGTGGAGTCCGTCAAGTTCAGAGGACCTATACACAAAACAAGTTAAGAAAATCCGTCATTGAAAGAAGTCGAAGAAAATAGAAAAGTCAAACAGATGGAACATACCGAAGATGACGTCGTCAATCTTGGTCTTCTTTTCCCGAAGACTCCGGAGTTTAGCCCGGAGCGCCTCGGAAATATCCCTCTCTCTGCACAGTTCGTTATTGAGGTCCAAGATTTTCTGATCTTGAGCGGCAATCTTGCGATCGCGCTCGGCAGTAGCCATGGAGGAGGACTCGAGAACTTGAGCTATGCTCTTCTCATGATCCTCTTTAAGCTTATCCAGCTCTTGGCGAAGTTCCTTGTTCTCCACCACTAAAGTTTTGAGGTTCTCGGCCTCTTCAATCATGGCGCAGGATGGTTCTACCAGTGCTGTAAGTCAAAAAGAACAACAGTTCAGAAAAAATTCGACTACGAAAACATGAAAGACAAGGTTTGAGTCTCGGAATGTTTACCTTCGGCCTCATCCTTGGAGACCTTAAGTTCAACATTTTTAAGTCGGAGAGCCTTGATCTCTCTCCGCTTGTCACATACATTTTTCAACAAATCCTGGTTATAGGAACATACTTTCTGTAAGTCAGAATACCCAAAGTCAGAAGTCTACTAAAGACTCGGGCTAATATTTTTACTAATATCAGCATGAGCCTTGGGGGCTACACTAGTTCATTCTTTGGCATCCTAAGGAAGCATAAACCCGGATTATATATCCTACTTCATGCTTGGGGGCTAGAGGATATGATATGAAATGAGGGAAAACCAAGAGTTAGAATTCTGACTTACATATTGCTCGCGAGTAAGTTTATCCAAACTCGCATTTACTTCAACAGCGACCTTCTCGGCGAGAGTCAGAGGGACCACTAGCACTGTTGGAAGCTCACCGATCCTTATCCTCTCATCGTGAAGACGCACTTGGGCAAGAAGGTCAGAGTATTTGATATCCTCTGCCTCTTGTGCTTCTTCTTCGGCAGATAGATTTCTTTTCTCCAGGAATTGCCTGGCCAGCCGCTGGATCTCTTCCGTAGATTTCCGGGACAGGCCAAACTTGGCAAGACCCGGATTGCTGAGAAGGTTTTCGGCGAAGATCTCTCCCGAGGGATCATTACCCAAATAGGGTTCACCCTTATCTATACCTGACTCACTCATGGTGATGTCAGTTTGTGATTCAAGGATCACAGGCTCCGTTGAAGAAGCCGGATCTTCTGCGACATCCGGAGAAGGAATGATCACCGGCGTTGCGGAAGGTTGGGAGGCAGGAGTCGGAGGAGCCACGACAGGAGAAGCCATGGAAAGCTTCGTCTGTCGCAGGGGCTTCGAAGAAGTTCTCTTCCCCTTGCCCTTGATGAGCTTCTTAGCTCTGAGAATGTAATAAAGTCAAAAACATTACATCTCGGAAGAAAATTCGAGTAAGGTACAAAGGCGGAAATTGTGTTGAAAGTTACCTCTTCACGATAGGCACCTCCTTTGTGCCGATAGCCACTGTCGGAGCCTTGCGTTTCTTAAGAGCAATGTCCGGAAATGGGACCAGTTCCGCCTCCTGAGAAAACTCAGGAGGATATCCCTCGAGAGGAGCAAGTTCCGACTCGGGGAGGTCGGCAAGCTGAAAAGAACAAAACATATCAGTATTGCAATTTAACTTAAAGATTGAAACACATAAAAAGGTTTATTGTTAAAAGCTTACCGGCACTACGAGGTTTTCTGCCGTATGCATATCCGGAGAAACCTCCGAGATCCTCCTCTCGATCCGCTCCCTTATCAGCCATTTAATCTAGCTTATGTAACCTTGCGTGGTATAGGCTCTAGGGCTGATGCGGAGGGAATCTTTCTTGGACGACATGATGGAGTGCATCAGTCGGTCTCCGTGGTACTGAAGGGGCTGGATCCAGCGTGACACCCAGCATTGGACCAAGTCGGATCCCTTCAGTCCTTTGTGTTTGATCAGATATTCGACCCGCCTCTTAGCGAGGATCAGATCGTCACTGAGAGCCGGAGCAGCCTCGTCCCAAGACGGTTGGGCCATGGCAGCTCCATCGACAAAAGCCGGCAAAGCAGTAGCTTTGTCGGGAGCTGGAATATCCTTGTGATAAAAGAAGGTGGCTGGCCACTGTTTGACCGAGTCACTAGCTAAGATTTTGGGATATGCGCGCTCGCGTCTAAGCGAAAAACTAATGGTACCGATGATATAAGGAACACCGGTAGTGATAGAGTTTCTCCGGACATGAAAGTAATACCATAATAAGGTCAAACTCGGCCTAATGCCAAGAAATCCCTCACACAAAGAAGCATAAGCGCTCATCTCTAGGAGAGAGTTGGGAGGAAGATGGTGGAGTTGAACACTATAATGGTCAATCACCTCGGAAAAGAATTCCGAGGGAGGAAATGACAAACCTCTGTCGAGGTGGGTGCCGAAGTGGACCCGCTCGCCGGCGCGCGGGTTGGGGACGGTCTCCCCGAAGCCGCTCCGCCAGTCGCCGGCGCAGAGGAGCCCTTTTGTCTCCACGCCGCGGAGCTTCTCATCATCTAGCATGCAGGGGATCCAGACCCCACGGAAGCTTTCCTTCTCCGCCGCCGCTTCCGCCGCTTCCGTCGCTGCCGTCGCTGCCACTGCCGCCAAGCCGGAAGAGGATGAAGAAGCCATTTCTTCGGTGAGCGGATGACCTAAGATGGGCGGCGCTAGGAGTTTTTGGGGGAAAGCAGAGGAGCTCTATGCACGCGGGGGAGATTTGGAGGAGAGGAAACGACAAGGGAACAGATGAAGAAAGGAGGAGGAGAATCCTCACCCCTTATATCCACCTAACCGCGCCGAGATTCGTGCAAATGCTACAATACAACCGCCACGCGTCGTGGAAGGAACTGGGAAGGACCCACGCGATGATTACATCACCTCGATCTCCACGCACGCATTAAAACGGCGCCTCGGTTCCACGAACCGTGGACCCACCAACGGTCGTGCTGACAGGATGTCTGTCAGATGACGTGACTTGACCATGACTTGTGTCAGGTGGTGTTAGAGGCCAAATTCCGGCTTAGTTTGAAATCAAGCTGGAGAATCCGAGTAACCTGTTGATAGGTCCGACTTATTTTTAAGCCCCGTATTGTATTTTTTGTTGTGAAGTTTCAGGAACCCTTCAAGATTCTGCAAGCCGAAGATCAAGCTAGACGATGATAAAATCTGACTTTAGATCTTGGAGACTTTCGGGGGCTGCTGTTGGGGATATACTTTCCGGGTATCCTCACAGTTCCTCACTGACCAGGGTGGCCCACTTCGCGTTAGAGCTTTGCTTCACGGACAGCCCAGTCAGGGAGAAAAGATGGAGTCCAATCCGGCTACGGGAAGGCCCAGGAGATTTACCGACTTAGGCCCATAGTGTTACTTGTAGTTCAAGATGTACTCTGTAACCGACTCTTAGTCGTAGCCGTATAGATCTCTCCTATAAACCCTAGGCCGGATATCTATATAAGCCATCCTAGGGAGAGCCTTTAGGGCACACCTCAATAGTCTACAATCTCAACTTGCACAGGCGAAACCCTTGTAACCCATATCCGGCTCTGCCGTATTACTGGATTGCTAGCAGGAGTAGGATCCGTCCAAAGCCGGCGGATTCGAACTTGGGTAAACTTGTGTGCTCACCGTCCCAGAACACCGTATGTCTAACCCCCCTCTCTTCCGCATGCCTCAAGGACCCCCTCATGGCGTACTTGTCCTCAATCCGACGACAATGTTATCAAGATACTCTTCCGGTGTTAGCAATTAACATGATCTCATGGTCTAAGGATAAAGATTACTTCGTATGATGTTATAGCAATGTAAACATAATGACTTGATCGTAATGCTATACTTCGGATGAATGTTCATCACATCATTTCACAAATGTTGTGACCTTGTTATTAACAACATCCAATGTCCATGATCAGGAAACTTTGATCATGTTGTTAATCAACGAGCTAGTCTTAAAGAGAGGCATAACTAGGAACCCTTTTTGTTTATTAAACACACATGTATTGACGTTTCCTATCAATACAATTATAGCATGCAAAATAAACATCTATCATATACAAGGAATACATAATAACAACTTTATTATTGCCTCTCAGGGCATATTTCCTTCATGATCTTGATAGTAGTGTTTCTATTATGCCTAGAAGGATTTATGATATGTTTGATTTGCCTCCACTTGAAGATTGTTATTTGAATGTCCCACTTGATAATAATGCTAAAAATAAACTCATGGGGAGTCTTAATGATGTTCTTATTATGGTTAACAATGCCTATATCCCTGTTGATTTCTATGTTTTGGATGTTGAATACAATGCTTCTTGTCCTATTACTTTGGGAAGACCTTTTCTTAGAACTGTTGGTGCCATTATTGATATGAAAGAAGGCACCATTAAATATCAACTCCCACTCAAGAAAGGTATAGAACACTTCTCTAAGAAGAGAGAGAATATTTCTTTTGCTTCTTTTATGAAAACGAAATTTGGTCTTAATGCTTCTTCATTTGAAAATCTTTGATTCTTTTTCTTGCTTCTTATGCCTAACTTAAAGGCGTTAAAGAAAAGTACTTATTGGAAGATAACCCAAAAGTTTTAGATGAGTCTTGGAAGTTATTACTTCAGTAATAATCGCTCCTTATCCTTTTTATTTGCTTTTTGTGCCAAGAGTAACCTCTAATGAGAGAGAAGTAATGATTGGGAAAGTTGTTGTCCCGAAACAGATTTCTATGCTTCACCGTAAAAATTCATGTAAAATCTATGAACGTCTTTTTGAGGCGTGAATTTTTGTGCTTATTACCCAGGTTGTTATCTAACTTTAGTTAGTTCAACACTTTTTGATTTGAGCAACAGAAGGTCTTCGAAAAAATTCGTCTTTACCTGCTGGTCTGTTTTGACAGATTTCTGCCATTTTCTGCATTTGCTTCTTGTTGGTTCTTATTTGAGTTCTTTTGGGGAATTGAGATTTTTGAGGGAAGTGCTACAGTAGCTAGTGTTCTAATGGAAGTTTATTTGGTGTTAGAACTGAACCTTAAGACTTATTTATCTTGAGTGCACTAATGTTGCTAATAAAGATTGTGTGAAGTTTTGTATGAAGGAAAAATTTCAGATGTATGGAAGGAATGAGTAATGAGATGAAGGATGGACTAAACCTCAAACTTGGGGATGCCACGCGTGTCACCCCCAGAAATATCTAAGAAGTACAAGCGTCAAAGCTTGGGGATGCCCAAGGCATCCCCTCTTCATCAATAAAAATCCCAGGTTTCTTCCAAACGCTTCATTTTTATTGTTTCATGCACAGTTGTGTTGTTCTTGGAGCGTCTTCTTTTTCGTTTTTGTTTTCGTTTTTCATTTGCTTTGTTTTCTTAGTTTTCTGAATAAATTGGTTGGACCCCCTCTTTCATACATTGTTTGGCAAATAGTTTGGTTTGGTTTGGAAAAGAGTAGGAACGTTCATGCTTATGTGGTAAAAAGAGCTCGTTTTTGACTGTGGCCTATGCTTTATCATGGCATGCTTGATATTGTTTTGGCTTTATGGTTAGTATTCTTTGCTGTAGCATGACTTGTTATAAACAATTGAGATTGCTTAATGTGCCTTGGATGAATCATGCGTTGTTTTAGCATATTAAAGCATAGTATAGTGGTATTCTCCTTTGATGCTTTATTTGGGTTGACTTGGCGCATGCTCACACCATGTTATGACTATCTCAAGTCACCATAGCCTTTATAATCCTTTAGTTTTCAACTTGTAGTATCACTTTATGCTTTGATCAATGATGTTTTGTCGCTCTGCATGATTATGGCCATTATTGCTCTCTTAGTTTGTCGCTCCCAGTCTTTTGCTAGCCTCCCCAACCAAGTATGAGTTCCACTCATGCATCCAACTCCCTAAACCAAGTTATTCCAAAGAGTCCACCATACCTACCTACTAGCTTATGCTATTCCAAGTATATTCATGCTTTTGTTTACCTTCCGAATTAAACTTGTTATGAGAAAACTAGTGATTAAAGCTCTCACGAACTTGATGGCACACTTTACTTTTCTTGCCTTTAATAAACTTGAACCATTGTGTCGTATATGTTGTATATGCTTGCACTTATTTGTTGGTATTTGCAGAACCATGCTTTCATGGGGAACACATTCAACATTGCACTTGGTACTTGTACCTAGTTGATATCATGCTCTTTTGTATATGGATGTCGTCGGTGTGAAATGAAAGGGGAGCTTGTAAGTCCATGGAGTTATGTATATGTGTTAGAGAAATGCTTGGGCCGCTGGTCTAATCCATGCTGACATGGTGGAAACCTGCAGCGTAACCATAATGTCGTGGTGGTGTCACGGCAGATGCCATGGATAGGCTAAAGGTGGGGACTAATAGCACTAGGGGAATCTAGGGAGGGATAGTGAGGCGATTCCTCACACAGAAGGTTTGTATTTGATTCACTTCACAGATTACAAGTGCTCCTCGAGCTGTATTGGAGAGAGGAGGAAGAAGGTACTCTCTTACTCTCCCCGCTTGCTACCCCTCAGGAACCAAGTCACAACCAGTCTATAGATATCAATACAGTAAGCTCTACCCAATTGAGACCAACCCCTCCTACAGAGGCCCTAGCCCTCCTTATATAGGAGTGGCTAGGTCTCCTCTTAGGTCTCCTCCTTATTTTGGGAATATGCCTCCTCCCAAAATAGCAAGCCGACCGGGTCGCTTTTCCCCCGCGTCATCCATGTAGAGGCTACATGAGCCTCTGTGGCGCCTACATCAGCCGACATCGGCGTCGTCACCTCTGTCGGCCACGCCTCGATGGTCCTGCCCCTGTGCGCTTCGCTCACTCTATGCGTATCGGGGCTACTTTTGACCAGCGAGATACCTTCCTTCTCCTAGAAGCTTGCCATGACCCGGATCGTAGTTGATCCGGTCACACCTGTTCCTGCATACAAGTTAGATTCATCTATCCGGCTTACGGCTTAAGTCGGATGAGACTCAGTTAGGTGGACATTCCCTGGTCCGGGTTACCCCGAGATTCGGCCTGCCTTGAGGTAACTCGGCCAGCATTCGCTTTGACCTTGCCATACCTCGGCTAACTCAGCCTTTATACCCCGGCGTGACCCTACCCGGGGGTATCCCCCCAACATTAGTCCCCGAAGCTGGTGCGGTCTTAGTTGCCTTAGCCGCTAAGGCCACAGCAGGTTCAATTTCACCGAGCTTTGTGCTCCTTCTTCGAGTTACCTCTTATCTCGGATCTCATGGGTTTACTTTCCCTTGGCACATTTCAAGTTTTCAATTGCTGTACGGGTTACCATAATCTCATCCGGGTCATCTTTCTTTCTCTCGTACGCTTCCCCATGTGGAGGCTAATCATTAGGTTGCCTCATTTGAAGGGCCAGCCACAGTAACCGCTGCAGTAATTGTCAGTTATCACTGTAGCGCACATCACGTTTGGCCTGCCTCCTCGTTAACTGCATCAATGCGTCACGTCATGGGATATGCTACACCCTGTGGTCCTCCATGTGGCTCTTCGCTGATTGGTCCATCTGGTTTCTACACGGCCACACCGTGTGGCTTATCCGCATAACGTGATCCCACTTCCTCCTCGATGGAGCGGTTAAATAGGGGAGGGGTGCGCCCCTTGGGTCTTTTCCCACTTCCGCGCCCCTCTGCCTCTAGTTCTTCTTCTTCGTCTTCTCCCACGACATCGCTGCCGCCACCGCATCTGAGTAGCAGCACCGCTGCCGCACTGCTTCCACACGCACTTGCGTCGCCGCCGCCGCTGCGCACCTTCTCCGCCACGGGTCGTTGTCAGTCTAGGCCGCTGCCCCCCACCGCCGCTAGCGCCAGTGAGGGCAATGAACTCGATATGACAGAAGAAGAGCTCGCCGTCGCCGAGCAGGAGATGGAGGAAGACGCTGCGACGATGGACCGCGGTGCGTGGGTTGGATCCTGGGTCTACCAGGATGACCTGGATTGGCTCTACCGCACCAGGCGCATCCCCGCAGGCGTCACTGCGCGCCTCGCCTCTGCCGAACTCGCCCCCTCACCCAATCTGGGTGAGTTTGTGGTGTTTCTGTCACACTTCCAGCGGGGATTCGGTTTGCCAGTTAGCGATTTTTTCCATGATTGGTTGAACACCTACGAACATCCAGCCGCACCACCTTCCTGCCAATGCCATCACATCTCTCTCTGCTTTCGTCTCCATGATCGAAGGCTATGCCGGATTATGGCCCACAAAGGAGCTATGGATCCGGTTCTTTGGCCTTCGTCGTAACGTAATTCCGAATGTCGATCTAGAGCCAGAGGACAAACAACTTACGCAGTTCGGCGCTGCGTCCATTTATCCCCGGAGGCTCTCCGTCTTTCCCCAGGTTACCGGGCTGGACTCCTGCAAAGGATGGGCCCGGACCTTCTTTTATGTTTGGAACGACGACACTGAAGACCTGATCCGGGTCGCCCCTATGCTCCGGGTCCTCCTAACCCGGAGTTGTGGGACATTGTCCCCAAGAAGCCCACAGTCTTGGCCAACCAGGTCACCAAAAGGTTCGCGGAGCTGAAGGAGCTCGGGTTGCGCAACGAGGATGCCATGATCACATTCGTCCGCAACCGGATCTCTCCTCTCCAGAAACGCACTCACAAGGTGTGCCACATGAGCTAGGGCCGCGACCCCAACCGGACCTCGTCATTCGAGCTGAGCAACACAAAAATCTATCGCCGGGTCAAGGCCCTCTTCACCACCCACAAGGACTTCTCCTCTAAGTGGACATGGGGAATTGAGCACTATTGCCGGGATAGGCTTCCTCCCGTGGTAAGCTTCATGCCGCAAACTTTCTCCAAATCAGATATTATGTCGGTCGCTGCTGTATCTTTAACTCTGTTGTCTTTTCTTTCCTTTAGTAATTCCTTCAGCAAACTATTGAGGATGGCACCGATCCCACCCTCAAATATGCGCCTGACCGGGAGACCTCGGACGACGAAGAACCGGATCAAGAGATGTTCATCCCAATGGCCGACGCGACCAAGCGACCCACCGGTAAACTCTCTTCCATTAGAGATTGGCCAGCCGATGAAGATGACTTGGACGTTGAGGTGATGGAAGCATTTGACGTTGTCCCCCTTTCTTATGCTTTTCTAGCATCAGCTAACCCCGGTGGGCAGATCCATGAGGACCCTCCCCTTGCCGTGGGTGACCCTATTCTGGTTGCGCCGAAGAAGAAAAGGGAAGCCGCATCCACTTCATCCTCCGGACCTTCTCAGCCAGCCAAAATGCGAAAGAAGTCCAGGGATAAGACTGCCTCCAAGCCTGCAACCAAGGCCCCGACACGAAGGGCTCGGAAGCCCAAGGAGCCACTGACCTTGGATGCGTAAGCCTCTTTTTCCCTCTGCCATTTACTTGTTCTTGCATTGTTATGGTTTCTCATCTGACACTATTTGATTCGGCAGGGCTACGGTGGAGGTCCCCCAGAGTGGATCTAGCATCGCTTTGCCGCTCCGACTCAGCCCTTCTCCCCCTCGTGGCGACGATTCACGCCCGCTGAGCCCTATTCCAGAGGGTTCAACGGCTGCTCCGGGTTCCAGCCCACCTCGTCAAGAGGGGGGCAACTTTGGAGCGGGGGAGACTGGCCCAGCCGAGGCAGCGACATCCACCACTTCGGCTCTGCCGCAACCAGCTACCACCGAGTCTACTTCAATACCTCCTCCGAAGAAGAAAACAGAACCAGCACCAGCACCAACTCCAGCGCCAGCAGCCAAAACAGCAACGCCGAGCCTCTCCGCCTTGTCCGAGTCTTCTCAGTCTCGGCGAGAAAGCACCCAGGCAGCTCCCAAGGGTAAATCTGCTGCAACAACTTCCTCGTCTCAGCAGCCCAAAGGCAAAAAGGCCCCTGACGCCACCAGGGCAGCGTCCGTCGAGGCTGGACAGCGCACTCTCGCGTCCATGCTTTCCAAGAAGCCTCCAGCACCGAAGGACGCCCCTGCCGAGCCAGCTAGTGCGCAGCAACATGTCTTGCACACCAGCCCAGCCCTTGCTCAGGTTGAGAGGAGGGAAGCACATGCCAAGGGCTTGGTGGCGCCCCACATGCTCAGCGGCGAACGATATCCTCCGACCTTGATTGAGTTCATGAACAACTGGAACAAGGCGGAGTTCGTCTACAACGACGATCTCCCGGAGAAGTTTGGTCCCGCCGAGTTTTCTGCTCAGATGAACATAGCCGCTAAGGCGATTAACCTTGCGGGTCAGATGATGGAGGTACATTACTTCACCTTTTCCTTAGCATGCTGTATATATTAGTGATATAACCATTAGTCCCCGAGCCTCCGGGGGAGTAACTTGTTACTCGGCCGGATGCTCCTTAGAAAACTAACGTAGCTCCTTGACAATTTCAAATATGCACACACCTAGAGCCGGGTTAAGTTCCACTTGGCCCGGATCTTGTACACTTTGAATATGCACACACCTAGAGCCGGGTTAAGTTCCACTTGGCCCGGATCTTGTACACTTCTAATATGCACACACCTAGAGCCGGGTTAAGTTCTGCTTGGCCTGGATCTTGTACACTTCGAATATGCACACACCTAGAGCTGGGTTAAGTTCCGCTTGGCCCGGATCTTGTACACTTCGAATATGCACACACCTAGAGCCGGGTTAAGTTCTACTTGGCCCGGATCTTGTACACTTCGAATATGCACACACCTAGAGCCGGGTTAAGTTCCACTTGGCCCGAATCTTGTACACTTTGAATATGCACACACCTAGAGCCGGGTTAAGTTCCACTTGGCCCGGATCTTGTACACTTCGAATATGCACACACCTAGAGCCGGGTTAAGTTCCACTTGGCCCGGATCTTGTACACTTCTAATATGCACACACCTAGAGCCGGGTTAAGTTCTGCTTGGCCTGGATCTTGTACACTTCGAATATGCACACACCTAGAGCCGGGTTAAGTTCCGCTTGGCCTGGATCTTGTACACTTCGAATATGCACAAGGCTTGAGCTATATTTTTGTACTCTTTTCAGGTGACCACCAACCACCAGAGCGCTGAGTTTCAGCGTCTCCTGGACACTCACAAAATGCTGCTCGCAAAGCATCATGCACATCTCGCTGAGCATGAGAAAAGGGGTAAATTCTCTTCTTCACATTTTCCTGTTTTCCCTTCATCTCTTTCTGCTGAACTAACCCATCATTCTGTTTTCGCAGCTGGGGTGGAGGCTGAGAACAAGCTTATGAGGAAGAATCTGGATCAAATTAAGTGTAAGTTACTTTTGCGCGACCTTGCTTTGCTTTCTATCTCCTTTTCTCCTTGGCTCGGCAAACATTCGTACCTCGGCTTTGCCGGGTTAACAAACTATTTCAGTATCGCTGGAAGATAGTGTGCCCGTGCCTGATATGATGCTGCATTTTCTCGAAACAAGCAGGGCAGCATCAGGCCGAGCTAAAAAAGAAAGACGATGAGCTTGCCCTTCTCCGAACCAAGGACGATGAGATCGCAAAGCTCAAAGCATAGATGAAGAAATTGAAAGCACAACACCAACCCGAGCTTGAAAAGGCTGGCCAGGACTATACTGAAGAGCGCGAGCACCTCAATCTCCAAATTGCCAAGGACCGAGAACTTCTCTAGGAGGCCAACGTCAAGCTTTAGTCGGTAAACACTGAACTTGTGCAACTCCGCAAAAGACGCGATGACTGCACTACGTAGTTGACCCGGATCCATAGCCATATTTTACGTAAGTTCCTTTCCCTTATCCGGCATATTTCTCCGGGTTACTTCACATGTCTCTTCTTTACTTGCTTCTCTTATCTCATTTTCAGGAAAATTTCCAGAGGGCACTGCCATTGCGAGCGCCGCTGTTGCTAATTTCGACCGAGATAGGGGTACTCCCGTTGCTCCTGATGGTGAAGACATTCCCTATGACATGGAGGACCTATTGGTCAGCCTGTCATCTCGCTTGGAAATCATCAAGAACTATGGCAAGGATCTCCTTAACATTGCAGTCCGAATCTTCAACACGTTTTGGCCTGCCGAAGACACTCCGGAGGGAACCGTAGCTCTTGCTGAAAAGTTGATGGAAATCGAGACACAGCTCGACCTTTGGAGGGAGTCCGCTGGACGTGCCGCAGCTAAGACCGTTCTCCACTACGTACTTACGTGGTACGAGAAGATCGACCCCAACCTCTTACCGCGCATGCGCACCGGATCCAAATGGACCAGTGACCCGGAGTGGGTAGCTCGGCGCCAGGCTTGCGCCCATAGCCTCATCGAATATGCTCCCATTCATGAATGGACTTAGGGACCGAGCTTCCTAGAAGCCGCTAGTGACGAAAATGCTGAGAATTTTGAAGACGACTCGGATGAGGATGAAGAGGGCGATGCCTCCGACATCGAAGACAGCGAAGATGATGCCGAACTTCCTCCTCCTGCTGCTCCTTGAGTGAAAACACTTTAAAATTTATCAGATCCCCGGTATGCCGGGTGGAATTGTATCTAGTACACATGTGATATTTTGCTACTAAGTTTTTATGCCGGATTAACTTGGTCATAGTCCCCGAGTTTCATTTTCTTGTTCGTCCAATCTTCTGGCTCGGTTCATGTCTACCTTGATTCGGTTTTACGACTTACGAATCCGAGCTTCAAAAATTGTCTTAACAATACTTGGAAACTTTAGGCTTATCTCAAAATAATTCAGCATAACAATTTGAAAGTAAATACAAGGTTAGTCCGAAAAACAAACGTCGTATCGATTAAGTTCTTTTCCTTAGTCATTTTTCATGTGCTAGGCAATTCCAAACTTGTTCTCTCGCTTGCCATGAAGCCAAATCTTGTTGGACAGCGGCAAGTCGAAGAGTTGGGTTTTTGGTGCTCACACACTACTAATCCGAGTTAAGTAGAACAACTTACTCCAGCTGACGCACAAATAATACAAGACAACAAATATTATTAAGGTAGTCCCCGAGTTACTGCTCGAGGTGCCAACATTTCATTGATAGGCTCATTGCCGGCATACATACTGACATATGAGAAGACTCAGATACATACACTTCTCTGCTAAGTGTAGGAAGGACGAAGTAGAGCTACATTCCATGGACGCTTAGATTTCTCGCCGGACCTGTCTGCCTTGTTCTTTTCCTATGGTTTGCATCGATAAGATAATAAGAATCATTGTGCAATGCTTTGCTCACAATGAATGGCCCTTCCCATGGGGGGATAACTTATGCATGCCAGCAGTATGTTGTACCAACCGGAGCACCAAATCGCCTTCCCGGAAAACTCGGGGGCTTACTTTCCGGCTATGATAGCGTCGGAGATTTTGCTGATATATGGTGGATCTGGACAATGCCAATTCTCTCGCTTCTTCCAGCAGATCAACATCATTTTGCCGGGCTTCTTGCACTTTGGCTTCTATGTATTGGGTGACTCTAGGAGAGTCATGCTCTATGTCTGCTGGTAATACAGCTTCTGCCCCATATACCAGAAAAAATGGCATATAGCTTGTTGATCGATTCGGAGTTGTTCTTAAACTCCACAGTACCGCTGGTAGTTCTTCTATCCAGCACCCCGCTGATCTTTGCAGCGGCTCAATGAGCCGGGGTTTTATCCCGGATAATACTAATCCGTTGGATCTTTCCACTTGTCCGTTTGATGCGGGATGAGCTACCGAGGCAACGTCCAGTCGGATCTTCTTATCCCGGCAGAATCACGCAAATGCTCCTTCAGCAAAATTTGTGCCATTATCAGTTATGATACTGTGAGGATAACCGTATCTCAAGATGATGTCTTTGAGAAATGTTACGGCCGTAGCTCCATCACACTTTCTTATTGGCTTCACTTCAATCCATTTTGTAAACTTATCCACCATGACCAAAGTGTGAGTCATGTTCCCCCTTGCTGGTTTGAACGGGCCAACCATATCCAAACACCATACAGCAAATGGCCATGTGATTGGTATGGTCTTGAGTTCCGACATAGGCATATGTGTCTTGGTAGCATACCTCTAACAACCATTGCATTTTCTCACTAGATCTTCTGCTTGTTCTAAGGCACTTGGCCAGTAGAATCCATGCTGGAAAGCTTTTGCCACTAAGGCTCGAGACGAGGCATGATGCCTGCACTCCCCTTGATGTATATCTCGGAGGATGTCAAGCCCTTCTTCCGGGTCAACGCATCGCTGGAGGACATTGGTCACACTCCTTTTGTATAGCTCGGAATTGATGATTGTTTATGCCTTTGCTCTCCTCTAAGTTTGCCTGGATAGCACCTCCTTAGTGGGTAACATTCCATCTTTCAGGAATTGAAATATAGGCAGTGCCCAAGCTGGTATTGCTCGCACAGGGAACACATCCTCATCAATTTCCATCTGATCCACCGGCATAAGTTCAACTGGATCACACTGAGCAGTCCCCGAGTTCTGCGAGGCAGTCCCCAGGTTCGCTAAGGCAGTCCTCGGGTTTGCTGAGGCAGCCCCCGAGTTTTGCGCACCACCTCCCATGTCAACGTCCATGGGCACATCTCCAGATTCTGTATCCTCCGGGACGTAGATTGAGTCGGTTTCTGGGGACAGTCTGATAGATGGTTTTCTGAGGTGCTCTAATGCTACACACGGTGGAATTGCTTGTCGGGTTGATCTGAGCTTCGACAACATGTCGGCAGCCTCATTTTCCACCCGGGGTACATGACGAAATTCACATCCCTCAAAATAACCAGATATTTTCTGCACGTGGAATCTGTATAATGCCATGTTTGGATCAAGAGCGTCCCACAGCCCCGACACTTGCCGAACTACCAAATCCGAGTCGCCAAAGCATTGGATCCGATGTATCCCAATTTCTTTTGCCACTTTGAGCCCATGCACAAGTGCTTTATATTCAGCGACATTATTCGACGCTGCGAAATGGATCTGTAGCACATACTTCAACTGGTCATTCTTTGGGGAGGTAAGCACGACTCCGGCACCTAGCCCGGTTTTTGTTTTTGACCCGTAGAAGTGCATCCTCTAGTAGTTTGGATCTGGTAGCGGTGGTTCGTATTGTACCTCGGCCCAGTCCACAAAAAAGTCGGCCACAGCCTGAGACTTGATTGCTTCTCTTCTGTCATATTGTGGTGCATAGGGAGCTGGTTCAATTTCCCATTTTGCAATCCTACCAGTCGCATCCTTGTTACTCATTATCTCGGATATGGCAGCTTCACATATTACTTTGATGGGATGCTCCTCAAAGTAATGCTTCAACTTCTTAGCTGCCATATAGACACCGTAGGCCACCTTTTGATAGTGTGGGTAATTCTGCTTTGAGGCAGATAATACCCCGCTCAGATAATACACTAGCCTTTGCACCGACTTACCCTCTTCTTCTCGCTCTACCACAATCACTGCACTTACAACTCGGTTGGTTGCGGCTATGTAGAGCAACATTGGCTCCTTTGATAGTGGAGAGGCTAACACTGGTGTGGTGGCTAACATCTTCTTTAAGTGGGCAAAGGCTTCATTGGCCTGCGACGTCCAAACGAACTTATCCGACTTTTTCATGAGTTGGTAGAGAGGCAACGCCTTTTCTCCCAACCGACATACAAACCGACTTAACGATGCCAGGCAACCAGTGAACTTCTGGACATCGTTAAGACACTTCGGCAGTTCCATTCGCTCAATGTCCCGGATCTTAGTTGGCTTAACTTCGATACCTCGGCTGGATACGAGAAATCCGAGTAATTTTCCAGCCGGGACATCGAAGGTACATTTTTCCGGGTTAAGCTTCATCCAGAACCTTCTTAAGTTCGTGAATGTCTGCCTGATATCGTCAAGGAGCGTTTTGCTTTCCTTGGTCTTGATAACCACATCATCCACATACACTTGTACATTTTGACCTATTTGGTCGTGCAAACATTTCTGCATACATCTTGGTACGTTGCCCCTGCATTACGTAAACCAAATGGCATGGTGCGATAGCAATAAGCCCCATACGGGGTGATAAATGTAGTCTTTATTTGATCATCCGGATTCAGAGGTATCTGGTGGAAACCAGAATATGCATCAATGAATGACAACAATTCACATCCAGCAGTTGAGTCTATGACCTGATCTATCCTTGGCAGTGGAAATGGATCTTTTGGACACGCCTTGTTCAGGTTCGCGTAATCGATACACATACGCCAAACCACTGCCACGTTTGGATCATCTTTCTTCTTCTCCACTAGCACCGGATTAGATAGCCAATCTGGGTAAAGTACTTCCATGATAAATCCTGCTGCTAGTAACCGAGCTATTTCATCTCCAATGACTTTTCTCCTATCTTCGGCGAAGCGGCGGAGAGGTTGCTTCACCGGCCTTGCTCCGGGTCTCATGTTCAAAGAGTGCTCGGCCAACTCCCTCGGAACACCTTGCAAGTCCTGTGTGGACCAAGCAAAAATATCCCGATTCTCACGGAGGAAGTTGACGAGCTCGCTTTCCTATTTATCATTCAACCCGGCACCAATTGTTACGGTGCGCTTTGGGAACATATCATCAACAGGCACTTTCTTGGTATCCTTTGTGGCTTGGAACGAAACGCTACCATGCGGATTACTCAATGCCGGCATATATTGCTGCGTGGACTGAGCCAACACTGCCACCTCCTGGATTTTTCTTTTCTCTTGAGCAATCACGAGTGACTCGGCTAGGTTAGACCCGGCCGACGCACACTCAATGGAACGTCGGAAATCCCCAGCAATGGTAATCACTCCGTTCGGCCCAGGCAACTTCATCTTCAGATAAATGATGTGGCAGCTTGCCATGAACTTGTTCAGTGCTGGTCTTCCGAGTAACGCGTGATACGCACTTTCCAAGTTCACCACTTCAAACTCCAAATTCTTAGTTCGGCAGTTATCTGTCGTGCCGAACAATACGTCAACCCAGACCTTGCCTATTGGCTCACAAGAGATGCCTGGCACAATGCCATGGAAAGTTGTCCTTGTAGCTTGGAGCATGTTCTCCGAGATACCCAACTTGCGCATTATATCCGCATACATGATGTTAATGCTACTGCCATTGTCAATCAGTACCTTGGAGAACCTCACATTGATGTTAGGCCCAATGAATGTCGGATCCAGCACTAGTGCATACGAACCAGGACTCGGCATAAGCTTGGGATGATCTTTGATGTTCCAGGTAATTTCCTGGTCCGACCAAGGCATATACCTCGTCACTACTGGCATTACCGCATTGACCTCCATATGCCGGCGCTGCAAGCTTTTCCTATCGGTTTCCTCAGTGGTAAACACACAGTAACTCTGATGATGCTCCCTGTACTCATTCCTCCCCTCATTTCCGGGGTACCTTTGATCCGGCTAATGCTGGTTTTCTACTTGATGCACTGCATCCCTTCTCTCGTGGTTATCATACCTCGGCGGAGGGGGAGGCAACATTAACTGTTGTGTGTTCGCTCCTGAGAGCAATTGCTGCCGGGGTAACTCCTGCCGAGGTTGATCATTTCGGGGTGCCTGAGCATTCCCCAAACCACCTTGTTCAATCTTACGCATCCACTCACATTTCCTCGTTGTATGACCCGCTGGGTTGCTCGGATTTGGCGTGTGAAATTTACACAGCTGATCCAACATTGACTCATAAGTGTACCTCAGACGGTCCTTCTTTTCTTGCCACTATTTCTTCTGCTCTGGCGTCCAGGTTTTCTTGCCGTCATTTCTTGGTGTCCATTGTTGCCCTCCAGTTTTCTGACGTTGATTGCTCCCTGCTCCGGGCTGATCTTGATTCATAGCTGCAACTTGTTGCGAACTATACCGGTGATCCGGTCTGTCATCTCTTCTTTTACCTCTGTAATCATTCCTCCGGGATGATCCAGCTCCATCTCTCTGGTAGTATTCCTCATTCGACTCGTTTGACACGAGCCTAGGTTGAGTCGGATCACCCAAAGCATACGAATCAGCAATCCGGATCATCTCTGCCAATGTGGTTGGCATTTTCCTTTGCAACTTCTACCACAGCTCGCTTGCATACCTGCACCCCTGCGCAAACCATGTTATGGCCTGCGACTCTATCACACCCTCACACGAGTTTCTCACGGTACACCACCGAGTTAAATATTCCCGGTCTGTCTCGTTCGGTCTCTGCTTACACATAGCTAGGGTCTGTGGCCTATTTGGCCTCTGATACGTACTTGGGAAATTGCTAATAAACATTTCCTCAAAATCGATCCAGCAGTTAATACTTTCGGGCGGCAAATTGTTTAACCATACCCTTGCTGGCCCTTCCAACATCTAGGGTACGTACCTCACAGCCCATCTCAAGTTGCCTGTAGCAATTTTCACAGTTGTAGCATAGTTTATCAACCAATCTTCCGGCTTAGTACTGCCGTCATACGTCTTTGTGGTAACTGGAAGTTAGGTACCGGTGGCTCCTTCATGATCTGGGGCCCAAAACACGCAGGACCCGGAGGATCCTGACTTTCAATCTGCTCCGACCTATACAGTCGATCCAGTTTCAACCTGGTGTCATCAGGCATCAGATCCCTGCTTCCCAATCTCGACCCTATCACATGATAGTCCGGCCTTGGGTATCCTGCATTCACCATTTCCGAATCTCCATCGTTATACCGGTCTTGCTCTCATGGTGCACCTCTCTGTTGCATACCTCGGCCGGCACTTTGCTCTTGCCTTGGTATATTCCGCTGCTACGGTTGTCCTGCCGAGTTGCGCTGTCCGACATTGCCATTTACAGCATTTCCTTGACCCACATTGCCTTGGTCGCGGTTACCTCGGCCAGCTTCACCTCGGCTCACACTTTGTCGATTGTCATTTCTCTGTATTTCTTTTTCTTTCCCTGCCCTTGTCGGGTCGTATGGGACGATCTGTTTGTTTCTCCTGGCCGAGGTTACTACCTCTTCTCTCCTAGGACCACCATGAGGAGACGATGTGGCTCCAGCGGATTTCTCCAGGTTACCCACCGCCGAATGAATGATCTTGGAGGCCCCAGCTCTCTCCGGGTTAGCCCTGAGCAATTCCTCATTTTGCCTGTTCGCGATCGGAACCAACTCATTGACCCTTTCTTGCTGTCTCTGACGGGCTTCACCCGTTAGACCCTCTAACTCGGACGCAGCTGCATCCGCTGCTCTGAGGTTTTTTGCCGGGGTACTATACTTCGGCAGCCCCACGGACAAACAGTTCTCTGACTCCTCAATCCTAGTATCACCCTCTTTGTTCATTTCACTCATGAGATTTCTCCCCTTCACTTTTACAGCATCTACTTTATTTGCCTTTGCATACTCACGCAATGTCATGTTCAACGACTGCTGAGCCGCAGCTATCTTTTTTGCTCCCTCTAGAATTTTTTGCCTAGTTTCCTCTAGCTCGGCCTGTGCCTAAGCCGGATCTACCACTGCTGCTACCGGGTTTGCCAAGCTATCCATAGCTTCTCTCAGTACATTCTCAGGCCTCTCTAGTGGAGGACCTCTACCTTTCCTTGGTGCCTTAGGTGTTACCTCCGGATCTGGTGCCAGATCCTTGCTTGCGCCTACGCCTGGCGCAGTCATCATCACCTCAGCACGGTCCGAGGAGCGAGTGATACGTGCCCCGTGAACCACGCTAAGGGGTGGCTCCCCTGCCTCGACTAAGTGCCGCGGATGAACGCATGATACGTCCACAGCAGCATAGACCTTGTGCGTGCCGAGCTTGACGAAGAGGCCGTTGCGCAGAAGTGGGCGCGTGCCGAAGCAGCCAGCATTGTCGCTGACAAAGTCCAACGCTCCAAAGCGCTGAACGAGCCCGGAGACGATGTGTTCGCCGGTGCCGATGAGGTTTCCCGTCCGGATCTTGACCCCTGCTAGCGCCGCTAGCCCCACGGTGGGCGCCAACTGTCGTGGTGGTGTCACGGCAGATGCCATGGATAGGCTAAAGGTGGGGACTAATAGCACTAGGGGAATCCAGGGAGGGATAGTGAGGTGATTCCTCACACAGAAGGTTTGTATTTGATTCACTTCACAGATTACAAGTGCTCCTCGAGCTGTATTGGAGAGAGGAGGAAGAAGGTACTCTCTTACTCTCCCCGCTTGCTAGCCCTTAGGAACCAAGTCACAACCAGTCTATAGATATCAATACAGTAAGCTCTACCCAACTGAGACCAACCCCTCCTACAGAGGCCCTAGCCCTCCTTATATAGGAGTGGCTAGGTCTCCTCTTAGGGCATACGTGGAGGCATATTCCAGGGAATATGCCTCCTCCCAAAATAGCAAGCCGACCGGGTCACTTTTCCCCCGCGTCATCCATGCAGAGGCTACGTGAGCCTCTGCGGCGCCTGCGTCAGCCGACATCGGCATCGTCACCTCTGTCGGCCACGCCTCGGTGGTTCTGCCCCTGTGCGCTTCGCTCACGCTGTGCGTATCGAGGCTACTTTTGACCAGCGAGATACCTTCCTTCTCCTAGAAGCTTGCCATGACCCGGATCATAGTTGATCCGGTCACACCTGTTCCTGCATACAAGTTAGATTCATCTATCCAGCTTACGGCTTAAGTCGGATGAGACTCAGTTAGGTGGACATCCCCTGGTCCGGGTTACCCCGAGATTCAGCCTGCCTTGAGGTAACTCGGCCAGCATTCGCTTTGACCTTGCCGTACCTCGGCTAACTCGGCATTTATACCCCGGCGTGACCCTACCCTGGGGTATCCCCCCAACACATAATGAGTTGTCTATGAAGCATTCTTCTTATAAAAAAAGAGTCCTATATTGAGAAAAAAGAGAAAAGAGAAAAAAATACTATGAAAAGAGGAAAGAGAGAAAAAAGCACCATATTCCCATGGTAAATAAGAAGATTGCTGAGAGGCTCGTTGTCTGCTTGCCTTGTCATTTTGATATGGGGATTCTTCCGTATCATCGGGCAAGGGGTACCCCGTTGGCGGTTCTCTATGATACACATGTACTTACGATTACAAGAACTTACCGGTGACTAAACTTGAGTAGCATGAGGAGCGGCCCTCGTATACAAGGGACATGAGGTTTCTAACTTATACATTGCAAATGTATCTATAATTTTTGATATTCCATGCTTGGTTTTATCCACTTTCTTGTGTTTTGTCCACACTTTGGAGTACTTTTCATATGATTTCTTGGACTAACCTATTAACAAGAGCGATGGTGCCAGCTGCCTATTTTCTACTGTTTTTGGTTCCAGGAAAGTCAGAAAATGAATATTCTCGGAATTGGACGGGACAAAAGCCAAAGTGCCTATTTTTCTGTAAGTTATCAGATGCCAGAATACGAGACGGATAAGGGCTGGGGGACGGCCACACCACCTGGCCCGTGCTAGGGGGTGGTCTGGCTACCCCAGGCATCTCCTCGGCCTCTCCTTCCGCCTATATATTGCCCTCGGGACCAAAACCTAAGTACCCGATCAAAAATCCATGAAAGAGTCTGTAGCCGCCGTCATCTCCTTCCCTAGATCGGGAGGGATCTGAAGCTCTTCCCGGCACCCTGCCGGAGAGGGGAATTCACCCTGGAGGCCTTCTTTATCATCATGCAAGCCTCCGGTGTGATGCGTGAGTAGTTCATCTCTGGACTATGGGTCCATGTAGTAGCTAGATGGCTGGTTCTCCTCCTTTGTGCTTTCATGTCTAGATCTTGTGAGGTCCGTTCATGATCAAGATCATCTATTTATAATTCTGCATGTTGTGTTTGCGGGGATCCGATGGATATTGAGATGCTATTTCAGATTGATTATTGATTCTATCATGTCTTTGTTGTTTGTGATCTTGCATGCTTTCTGTTGTTAGTAGCTATCTTGGCCAAGTAGATGCTAGCAACTCCAAGAGTTAGTATTTATGCTCGATAGTGGGTTCATGCCTCTGGTAATCTGGGGAAGTGACAGAAATCTCTAATGTACTAGATGTGATGTTGCTACTAGGGATAAAACAACAATCCTTTGTTCATAGAACAATCGTATTGTTTACTTTACATGCAATTCGTAAAGCAATAATTTGTTGCTTGCAACTTAATACTGGAGGGGGTTCGGATGATAACCTGAAGGTGGATTATTAGTCATAGATGCAGTTGGATGGCGGTCTATGTATAATGTTGTAATGCCCAATCAAGTTTCAAAGGAGTCAAGATGATTAGTATATGCATGTATTGCTTTCTCGATGTTTGTCAATTGCCCCGCTGTAATTTGTTCACCCAGCATGTTATCTATCTTAAGGAGAGCCACCTCTAGTGAACTATGGATCCTGGTCCTTTCTTTTACATACAATCTACAAACTGTTTACTGCTTTGTGTTTACTTTGTGCAAACTTTTACTTCCTTCCATTCGATACGTTTAATCCTTTGTTTTCCGCAAAACCGGTGAGATTGACAACCTCATCGCAAGTTGGGGACAAAGTTCTGTGGTTGTGTTGTGCAGGTCTCCACCTTGCTACTAGCACCGGTAGTGCGCCCTGCCAAGGCTCAGCTATCAACACCTCTAGGGTGTTTCCTTGCTCCTACTGGTTCGATTAAACCTTGGTTTCATAACTGAGGGAAACTTGTTGCTGTGCTCATCATACCTTCCTCTTGGGGTTCCCCAACGAGCTCTACATCAATACCGAGCCATCAAGTACCCTGATAGTGATGATGATGATGATCAGACGGAAGGGACTCAAGGTTGCCGCAAAAGAGTTAAGAAGAATGAGGTGGTGCTTTGTGCCGCCTGCTTCACTCTGAGTCTAGAGGAGCTCGAGCAGTTTTTCAGGTGCCTCTTAGGAGTGAAAGTTCCTCCCGGTTACTCGGGGAAGATAAGCAGATATCTGGATGTGGCGAAGAAGAGGTTCAGCAGTATGAAGTCTCACGACTGTCACGTGCTGATGACGCAGATATTCCCCGTTGCGATCCGTGGGATAATGGACGAGCATGTCCATGAGACGTTGTTTGGCCTCTGTAACTTTTTCGACATCATATCTAGGAAGTCGATCGGTGTGAAGCAGCTCGACAGGCTACAAGAAGAGATTATGATGATATTATGCGAGCTTGAAATTTACTTCCCGCCTGCATTCTTCGACATCATGATGCATCTGCTTGTACATGTCGTGGACGACATCATCCAGCTCGGGCCGACATTCCTGCACAACATGATGCCGTTTGAAAGGCTGAACGGTGTCATCAAAGGATTCGTTCAGAACAGGTCTCGTCCAAATGGAAGCATAGCCAAGGGCTTTCTGATATACGAGTGCATCTCCTTCTGCTAGAATTATCTAACCACCGAGAACGAGGATGTTGGAATACCCACAAAGAAGCACCTCGGCAGGCTCGGTGGATATGGTCACCGCGAGGGCTGCCGCTCACTGCATGTCGGCATTGATGGTTGACGCACTGATTTTGAAAGGGCACACCGAGTCGTGCTACAACACATTGAAGTGGTCGTCCCTTGGGTCGAAGAGCACATAAACTTAATCGAGCAGGAGTACGTCGACCAGGGGCAGCCGAGGAAGAAGGGAGATGTAACCAGAGAGCACAACTCCAGCTTCACGGGTTGGTTCAAGAAAAGGCAACTGGACAATCCCCCACAGACGCCTTCTACGGAAGATCAAAAACTCATATTCTCCTTGTCGCAGGGCCCAGGGCACAACCTAAGGACCTATTAGTCATACGACATAAACGGTTACAGATTCTACACTGAGGAAAAGGACAGGAATAGCGAATATCAAAACTCAGGAGTAACTATGTTATCCTTTGTTGATGACGAGACTATTGTGATGGAAATATTCTATGGAAGGATCGAGGAGATATGGGAGCTCGACTACTGTGGAGAGATCGTACCGATGTTTCGTGTTAGATGGGCCAAGAACGTGGAAAAAGAAGGCCGGTATTTCACCACAATGGTTATACCAGATGCCAAATCAACGAAGAACGCCTCCGCAAAAAATGAGCCTTGGGTACTCCCTAGCCAGGTTGATCAATGCTTTTTTATTACCGACCTGCCAAAGCCCAACCGTGTTGTAGTTAGGAGGGGCAAGAGGAGCATCATCGGAATGGAAGGAGCCGCCAATGAGCAAAACTTCGACAAAAACGGCGACCCGAAGATCGAAGAGGAATTTGACAAGTACTTCGACATGCCTACTACTACTAAAGTAAGAAGGAAGACAACACTGCCTACTAAAGGTTGTCCATTCACAAGAAGAAATCTCAAAGTGCACGGGCTAAAGTATTCAACCGCGACGAAAAAGGGCAAGAAGATTGTGAGACGCTAGCTCGACACATCACATGATTGTATATGTTCGGAGAGAGAGTTTTTTGAATAAATATGAATGTTTGTATATGTTCTTGCTTTACTTTAAACATATATAATTAAAAACACATCACATGATTGTATATGTTCGAGGAGAGAGTTTTTTGAATAAATATGAATGTTTCTATATGTTCTTGCTTTATTTTAAACAGATGTATAACTAAAATTGTGTTTTTAAAAAAGAAAAAAGTGTGAGACAGCCAGGATTCGAACCTGGCTGCCCCAAGTTTAGAATGGCACAAGCAAGCAGTAGAGACCATTAAGGCAAGTGCGTGATCTTGTCATACTACCACATGCGCCACGTTTTGTACTAAGTCCACAGGTTCTGTGGCACATTTCGGCAATATGCGCCACATAAGTTCCAACTTCTGTGGCGCATATTGCCAAAATGCGCCACAAAACCTATGGACTTAGCGAAATAAATGGTTCGGCCTTTCATTCCCCTTCTCCCCATTTGATTCAGTCTGATCGCTCGCCGCACACAAACCCTAGCACTCGTTGCCGCCGGAGCCACCACCGCCGCGCTAGCCCTCGCCGCCGGAGCTGCCGTGGAGGAGAGCCCGTGGAGGAGGAGAGCCCCATCACCGCCGTGCCGGAGCCCGTGGAGGAGAGCCGCCCCCATCGCCAGAGCCCATGGAGGAGGAGCCTGTCCGCATCGTGTAGGAGGAGGAGCCCGTTCACAGCCACCTCGCTGGAGCCCGTGGAGGAGCAGCCACCTTGTCGTCCGCCGTCCACCTCGCCGTCCACAATCCACCTCGTCGCCGTCCGCCGTCCACCATCCCCAGGTAGGAGCAATTAAGAAAGATGCTCGGGTAGTGTCAATTGTGATGATAGACTTGATTATTTTCTGCTTTTCTTTGTTGTTGATTGTTGTTCATCTAGCAGAGTGAGACAGTGAGTACTATACTTAGCCATGATGAATTATAATGTGATGTTTTTGTGATAAAACATGTGTCACACTCGGGCCATGGACTCGTTTACCTGATGCAGTGCTTGTGTAGTTGTGTGTACTGGAATGCCTCAGGGATCCTTGGCTCGATCTTAGTCAAATTGTTGGGACATGTGACTGTTAAGTCTGTTAAGTGCTTGTGCACTTGTGTAGTTAAAGAGTGTAGTCAGCGAGTAAAATAATTAAGATGCCACATGCACCTTGTATTTTGACAGAACAAAGACAACTGTGTAAGCTATTTTTCTTTTTGTCTTGGCTGGGTTGTGTGCTAAACATTGGATGGCTGTATGGCTGGGCTGGGCTATCACTGTTTTCTTTTTTAAAATATAGATAGATATATATTCTATAGTTTATTGTAGCATAGGAAGCCACTAACTGAACCGTGCTTAGTAACTTGTATATATATCCAACTATAGGTAAATGAATGGTTGTTTTCTAAAAATGTGCATCTGTTTAATCCATTGTTTTAAGGATTTAAAAAAATAGAGTGGGGAAACTTTCTGTACAACTTCAAAAAAATGTTCACCGATTTGATTGGAATTACTTGTTTAGTGCAAAAGACAGAAGAGTGGTAATATTGTAGCGATAAGTTTTCTCCATCAACATATACAATTAAATGTCCACCTTTCTTTGTTGTTTGCAATGTGTATAAGTTCATTAATTTTATTGATTTTTGCTCCTGTTTCAATTTTTTAATTGTACCAAGTGGCATGGCTATACACTGCCTACTAAGCACTGTCTAATACTACTACTACTAAGCACTGCCTGATCAGTTGCTCCTGTTTCAATTTAATTGTATCGAGTAGATACTAATCCTACTAAGCACTACCAGATCCAGATATCAAGTTTTCCTTCTAAGCACATAAAAGTAGTAGCTGAGTTGTTTTGCTAGGTTGATGTTACATTTTTGCTGAAGTAAAAGTCCATTAATTGTAATCCTGAAACTCCTATGGAGTTGATGCATCCTTTTGTTTCATCTACTTATTGATATTTGAAATTCCATTAATTGTAATATCCTGAAATTCCATTAATAGTATGTTATCAATATATCATAGCATATGTGTTGCTGTTCTCCAAGTGCTTACTGCTGATAGTAACTGCTGGTTACTGCAGTGATTATATGGTGTTGTTTGATATATATATGGTGCTGGGATTACTGCTGGGATTATATTGTGCTAGGATTATCTGGTATATATGGTGTTGGGATTATATGGTGGGATTATTTGGTACTATATGATGCTATTTGATTCAATGGGCTGTGGATGGGGGCTGTGAATGGGGCTGTGGATGGGTGATGTGGTCGTCGTTCGACATAGAGCTCGTTGGGAACCCCAAGAGGAAGGTATGATGAGCAAAGAAGCAAGTTTTCCCTCAGTTATGAAACCAAGGTTTAATCGAACCAGTAGGAGCAAGGAAACACCCCAAAGGTGTTACTAGCTGAGCTTTGGCAGGGCGCACTACCGGTGCTAGTAGCAACGTGGAGACCTGCACAACACAACCACAAAACTTTGCCCCCAACTTGCGATGAGGTTGTCAATCTCACCGTGTTTTGCGGAAAACAAAGGATTAAACGTATCGAATGGAAAGAAGTAAAAGTTTGCAGAAAGTAAACACAAAGCAGTAAACAGTTGCAGATTGTATGTAAAGAGAAAGGACCGGGATCCATAGTTCACTAGAGGTGGCTCTCCTTAGATAGATAACATGCTGGGTGAACAAATTACAACGGGGCAATTGACAAACACCGAGAAAGCAATACATGCATATACTAATCAGCTTGACTCCTTTGAGACTTGATTGGGCATTACAACATAATACATAGACCGCCATCCAACTGCATCTATGACTAATAATCCACCTTCAGGTTATCATCCGAGCCCCCTCCAGTATTAAGTTGCAAGCAACAGATTATTGCTTTACGAAATGCGTGTAAAGTAAACATTGTTCTATGAACAAAGGATTGTTGTTTTCTCCCAAGTAGCAACAACACATCTAGTACCTTAGAGATTTTTGTCACTTCCCCAGATTACCAGAGGCATGAACCCACTATCGAGCATAAATACTAACTCTTGGAGTTGCTAGCATCTACTTGGCCAAGATAGCTACTAACAACGGAAAGCATGCAAGATCACAAATAACAAAGACATGATAGAATCAATAATCAATCTGCAATAACATCTCAATATCCATCGGATCCCCGCAAACACAACATGTATGAATTACAAATAGATGATCTTGATCATGAACGGAGCTCACAAGATCTAAACATGAAAGCACAAAGGAGGAGAACCAGCCATCTAGCTACTACATGGATCCATAGTCCAAGGATGAACTACTCACGCATCACACCGGAGGCTTGCATGGTGATGAAGAAGGCCTCCAGGGTGAATTCCCCTCTCCGGCAGGGTGCCGGGAAGAACTTCAGATCCCTCCCGATCAAGGGATGGAGATGACGGCGGCTACAGACTCTTTCGTGGATTTTTGATCGGGCCCTTAGGATTTTCGTCCCGAGGGCAATATATAGGCGGAAGGAGAGGTCGAGGGGGTGCCGGGAGCGACCACACCACCCCCTGGAGCGGGCCAGGTCTGGCCGCGCGGCCAGGTGGTGTGGTGGCTCCCTGGCCCTTCTCCGTCTCGTATTCTGGCACTTGATCCCTTCCGGAAAAATAGGCACTTTGGCTTTTGTCCCGTCCAATTCCAAGAATATTCATTTTCTGACTTTCCTGGAACCAAAAACAGCAGAAAATAGGCAGCTGGCACTGTGGCTCTTGTTTAATAGGTTAGTCCAAGAAATCATATGAAAAGTACTCCAAAGTTGGAACAAGACACAAGAAAGTGGATAAAACCAAGCATGGAACATCAAAAATTATAGATACATTTGCAATGTATCAACATCCCCAAGCTTAACTCCTGCTCGTCCTCGAGTAGGTAAGTGATAAAAAGAAGAATAATTTTTGAGGTGACATGCACCATCAAAGACTTGATCAAAGTATTTGCAAAACATTCAAAGCTGGGATCATAGTACTTCAATCATAACATGAAAGACAAAGTTCTAGCAAGAAGCAAAGCAACTATGATGCAACATGAAAAGGCACAAACAAAATGATCATGAATAACATGCTTTGCAAGACGTTTGTTTGTTTCACATAAAGAAAACATGGCATAATAGTATTCAGCTTGTCCCTCAATAGAGTAGCAAATATAAATGCATAGGACACCTTCAAAGTTCATAAGAGTGACTAGATACAATAGTTTAAAACAAGCAATATCAAGTTATGCATCAATCAATTAGTCTTAGGACAATGCACATAGAACTAAGAATGGCCACTATACTCTCAAAGTAGGTACATAAAGATAGAAGGTGGAGACTCAATATAATGGTGGAAGAAAGGCCTTTTGTATAAAAGGAAGTAGGGATTCAAGTCTCATAAAGAGCTTCCAAAAATTATGGTACTTATAGTTTTCAGCTCTTAATGCCCCTATCATAAGCATCTTGAAGTGATTAAGGTTAAAGTGAAAAAACTATGGTGTACATGCTTGACGAAGTATAAGTCAGAAATCTCATGTCCCTTGTATACGAGGGCCGCTCCTCATGCTACTCAAGTTTAGTCACCGGTAAGTTCTTGTCATTGTAAGTACATGTGTATCATAGAGAACCGCCAACGGGGTACCCCTTGCCCGATGATACGGAAGAATCCCCATATCAAAATGACAAGGCAAGCAGACAACGAGCATCTCAGCATTCTTCTTATTTACCATGGTAATATGGTGCTTTTTTTCTCTCTTTCCCCTTTTCATAGTATCTCTTTTTTCTTTTCTCTTTTTTTTCGCAATATAGGACTCTTTTTTTTATAAGAAGAATGCTTCATAGACAGCTCATTATGGTTACGCTACAGGTTTCCACCATGTCAGCATGGATTAGACCAGCGGCCCAGGCGTTTCTCTAACACATATACATAACTCCATGGACTTACAAGCTCCCCTTTCATTTCACACCGACGACATCCATATACAAAAGAGCATGATATCAACTAGGTACAAGTACCAAGTGCAATGTTGAAAGCGTTCCCCATGAAAGCATGGTTCTGCTAAATCCCAACAAATAAGTGCAAGCATATACAACATAGAAGACACAATGGTTCAAGTTTATTAAGGGCAAGTAAAGTAAAGTAAAGTGTGCCATCAAGTTCGTGAGAGCTTTAATCACTAGTTTTCTCATAACAAGTTTAATTTGGAAGGTAAACAAAAGTATGAATATACTTGGAATAGCATAAGCTAGTAGGTAGGTATGGTGGAATCTTTGGAATAACTTGGTTTAGGGAGTTGGATGCATGAGTGGAACTCATACTTGGTTGTGGAGGCTAGCAAAAGACTGGGAGCGACAAACTAAGAGAGCAATAATGGCCATAATCATGCAGAGCAACAAACCATCATTGATCAAAGCATAAAGTGATACTACAAGTTGAAAACTAAAGGATCATAAAGGCTATGGTGACTTGATATAGTCATAACATGGTGTGAGCATGCGCTAAGTCAACCCAAATAAAGCATCAAAGGAGAATACCACTATACTATGCTTTAATTTGCTAAAACAACGCATGATTCATCCAAGGCACATTAAGCAATCTCAATTGTTTATAGCAAGTCATGCTACAACAAAGAAAACTAAGCATAAAGCTAAAACAATATAAAGCATGACATGACAAAGCACAAGCCACAGTCAAAAACAAGCTCTTTTTACCACATAAGCATGAACTTTCCTACTCTTTTCCAAACCAAACCAAACCAATTGTAAACCAATGTATGAAAGAGGGGATCCAACCAATTTATTCAGAAAACTAAGAAAACCAAGCAAACTAAAAACCAAAACGAAAACAAAAAAGAAGACGCTCCAAGAACAACACAATTGTGCATGAAATAATAAAAATGAAGCGTTTGGAAGAAACCTGGGATTTTTATTGATGAAGAAAGGGATGCGTTGGGCATCCTCAAGCTTTTACGCTTGTACTTCTTGGATATTTCTTGGGGTGACACGCATGGCATCCTCAAGCTTGAGCTTTAGTCTATCCTTCATCTAATTACTCATTCCTTCCATACACCTGAAAATTTTCCTTCATACAAAACTTCACACAATCTTTATTAGCAACATTAGTGCACTCAAGATAAATAAGTCTTAAGGTTAAGTTCTAGCACCAAATAAACTTCCATTAGAACACTAGCTACTGTAGAACTTCCCTCAAAAAGCTCAATTCCCCAAAAGAACTAAAAAAAGGAACCCACAAGAAGCAAATGCACAAAATGGCAGAAATCTGTCAAAACAGACCAGCAGGTAAAGACAAATTGTTTCGAAGACCTTATGTTGCTCAAATCAAAAAGGGTTGAACTAATGAAAGTTAGATAACAACCTGGGGCAGAAGCACAAAAAGTTACAGCTCAATCGGAGATACAGAGGTCTCTCACGAATTTTTATGGTGAAGCACAAAAATCTGTTTCGGGACAGCAACTTTCCCAATCATTACTTCACTCTCATTAGAGGTTATTCTTGGCACAAAAATCAAATAAAAATGATAAGGAGAGGTTATTACTGAGGTAATAACTTCCAATACTCATCTAAAACTTTTGGGTTATCTCCCAATAAGTACTTTTCTTTAACGCCTTTAAGTTAGGCATAAGAAGCAAAGAAAGAATCAAGTGTTCTCAAATGAAGAAGCATTAAGATCAATACCAGAAATATTTTCAACTAGGCAAGGTATATCATCCAAATAAGTTCTAGAGGATCCTCTCTCAATGCTCTTAGGTTCACTATTCTTATCAAAAGGGTTTGCAGGAACAAACCAATCAAGATTCTTTTCTATGGCATCATGTATTGCTACTAGTTTAAAGGGTATTGGTATCTTAGGTTCCTCCCCATTAGGTTCGGTTTTGTTCATATTTTCGCGTGTAACAACAACATCTACACATGAGCCTAGCATATTGAAACGTTAAAATACTTTTCTAGCTTCCTTGGCAACATCATAGAACTCCTTAAACAAAGTTTCTAGAATAAAATCCCTCTTTTCAGGGTCCTCAATTTCTTTAAGCTTAAGAAACATTACTTGCATTAAGGGGTTGAGGTTAACAAACCTAGCTTCTAACATGTGAATTAAAGAAGTTGCAGCAATCTCATAGTTTGGGGCAAGCTCTGCAAGGGATCTATCATTCGTATCTTCATGCTTACTAACATGATTAAAGAATTCTTCAATGTTATCTTTCCCAATTATAGAACCACTACAAACTGGAAGGTCTTTTAGGGTGAATGTAGGGATCAACATGGTGAGCAAGGGGAGAGGTGACTACTAAAGGAGACTTAATTTTTGTGTGTTTTTGAAATAAGAAAGAAAACAAGTAAAACTATTTTTTTTGTGTTTTTGAAGAACAAAACAAGCAAACAAAGCAAAAAGAAACTAAGCAAAACAAAAACAACAAAGTAAAGAGATTGGTTATGAGGGACTCCCCTTGTGAAGATGTCCTTGACTCCCCAGCAACGGCGCCAAAAAAGATCTTGATGTGCTTGTCGTTCGACGTAGAGCTTGTTGGGAACCCCAAGAGGAAGGTATGATGAGCACAGCAGCAAGTTTTCCCTCAGTTATGAAACCAAGGTTTAGTCGAACCAGTAGGAGTAAGGAAACACCCCAAAGGTGTTACTAGCTGAGCTTTGGCAGGGCGCACTACCGGTGCTAGTAGCAACGTGGAGACCTGCACAACACACCCACAAAACTTTGTCTCCAACTTAGGATGAGGTTGTCAATCTCACCGTGTTTTGCAGAAAACAAAGGATTAAACGTATCGAATGGAAAGAAGTAAAAGTTTGCAGAAAGTAAACACAAAGTAGTAAACAGTTGTAGATTGTATGTAAAGAGAAAGGACCGGGATTCATAGTTCACTAGAGGTGGCTCTCCTTAGATAGATAACATGCTGGGTGAACAAATTACAACGGGGCAATTGACAAACATCGAGAAAGCAATACATGCATATACTAATCATCTTGACTCCTTTGAGACTTGATTGGGCATTACAACATAATACATAGACCGCCATCCAACTGCATCTATGACTAATAATCCACCTTCAGGTTATCATCCGAACCCCCTCTAGTATTAAGTTGCAAGCAACAGATTATTGCTTTACGAACTGCGTGTAAAGTAAACAATATGATTGTATTATGAACAAAGGATTGTTGTTTTCTCCCTAGTAGCAACAGCACATCTAGTACCTTAGAGATTTCTGTCACTTCCCCAGATTACCAGAGGCATGAACCCACTATCAAGCATAAATACTAACTCTTGGAGTTGCTAGCATCTACTTGGCCAAGATAGCTACTAACAACGGAAAGCATGCAAGATCACAAATAACAAAGACATGATAGAATCAATAATCAATCTGAAATAGCATCTCAATATCCATTGGATCCCCGCAAACACAACATGTATGAATTACAAATAGATGATCTTGATCATGAACAGAGCTCACAAGATCTAAACATGAAAGCACAAAGGAGGAGTACCAGCCATCTAGCTACTACATGGATCCGTAGTCCAAGGATGAACTACTCACGCATCACACCGGAGGCTTGCATGGTGATGAAGAAGGCCTTCAGGGTGAATTCCCCTCTCTGGCAGGGTGTCGGGAAGAGCTTCAGATCCCTCCTGATCTAGGGATGGAGATGACGGCGGCTATAGACTCTTTTGTGGAATTTTGATCGGGCCCTTAGGGTTTTCGTCCTGAGGGCAATATATAGGCGGAAGGAGAGGTCGAGGGGGTGCCGGGAGCGGCCACACCACCCCCTGGCGCGGGCCAGGCCTGGCCGCGCAGCCAGGTTGTGTGGTGGCTCCCTGGCCCTTCTCCGTCTCGTATTATGGCACTTGATCCCTTCCGGAAAAATAGGCACTTTGGCTTTTGTACCGTCCAATTCCGAGAATATTCATTTTCTGACTTTCCTGGAAAAATAGGCACTTTGGCTTTTGCACTGTGGCTCTTGTTAATAGGTTAGTCCAAGACATCATATGAAAAGTACTCCAAAGTTGGAACAAAACACAAGAAAGTGGATAAAACCAAGCATGGAACATCAAAAATTATAGATACATTTGCAATGTATCAATGGGGGCTGTGAATGGGGATGTGGATGGGGCTATTTTCTTGTGTGTGAATGTTGCAGGGATTTCATCTGAGTTGCCCATTTCTCCCAAAGTATCGATTCACTTTCGTTTCGGTTGAGACATGGGCACTCCTAGGTCAAAAAATTAGCAAAGGTCATGCCGAATTTTTCGGCCGAGATTTGTGCTAACTTTTTGCCTCTTTTTAATAGAGTAGTGCAAACATGTCAGGCAACAACGAGTCTGGCCCTTCTAAGCACATGATCAGCGTCGAAGAACAAGCTAGACAGGCCAACCAGTCATTCTGGCAGGGGTCCCAACAGGAGGAGGAGGAGGCGATGAGGATGACACCACCACCGGAGGAGGAGGCGACCGTCGCCAGAGCTGCTGGGGCCAATGAGGGAGGAGATCCTGATTACAAGGGGGATGAAGACGACTACGATGGAAGTAGTGAAGGCGGCATCGAAGAGATTAACAGCACCGATGGCGGCGCCCGGACCGATGGCAGCGAGCCCACGGATGGCGGTAGCGGCAACCTGGCCGCTTCTCAAAAGAAAAAGAAGAAGGAACAAAAGGAGTGGAAGTGCCAGTGCTTGCCACCGTCTGCGATGAGTTCACTGAGGTCACAGAAAGTGGCCTACCCATTGCGCCAGAGGCGATTGCTAAAGGGTACGGCCTGCAACTCGGGTGCATCGTCCGGGAAAGCATGTCGATCAACACGAAGTACATCAGACATGCTGACAATGCAGCTTTGCTCGATAACCTCCTTAAGAAGCTTCACAAGCGATACAGATTCCTAGAGCGGTTTAGAAACCTCGAGAGAAAGAACCCGGTGAACAAACTATCCCTCACGAAGATGAGCAACGCCTTGAGAAGCTGGAAAACCCGGGTGAAGACTAGCATTGACAAAGGTGAAGGCTGGGAGGTTAGTAGTAAGAAAAGTCCAATGCTTGAAGAAGAGGAGTTTAAGATATTCAAGGCGGATATAGCTACCGCTGACGCTATAAAATGGACTAAATGGGGAAGGAGTATGCGGGAACAGAACATAGGTAACCACCGCCTTGGAAGCGGCGATTACAGGGGAAACAGGACATTTGGGACAAGGAGGACGCCGAGCTTGAATGCCTTGGTAAATACAACCCTTGGCTTAAAATCACAGACTTGCAGCTTAGGCAATTTGTTTGGGACCTCTACTACCTGGACAAGGAAACAGGGGAGTTCATCACCGACGATCCGGATGGTGAAGGACTTCAAGAAGAATCTGGTAAGGAATTTATCGCCGGTCTCAAGTCTATTGCGTTCTAATTAAAATAATGAAGCCAAGAATCTAAATGGGTTCACCTTTACTTGTCTCTGTAGGAGGAGGAACTGAACGCTACTGCCACAGAGTCGTCCTAGGATTCGACGGAGCCATGGGACACGGTTTTCAACAGGGCAACCAATGCTTACAAGAAGAGGGACAAGGGGTTGCCGCCATCCTCACCTGGCCGTGTGTCCAGCTTCGGTACGAGCATGAAGTTCAAGGAGTACAACAAAGAGGACGCCAAGAAAAGAAGGGAGAGGAAGAACTAGTTGGCGGCTAAGGATAAAGCCATTGTTGAAGAGCTGAAGATGAAGGTGCAGACACTGGAGGAGAAGGCGGTGGACGAGAAAATGGTGGACAAGTTAGTGGAAGAGAAGCTCCGCTCGATGATCCCCCCTGAGTTTTTTGAGGGGCTTACTGCTTGGAATGTGGGAGGTCGACAGGGGCCGATACATCTGCCCAGCTTAAGTGGCAACAACACGGGCATCAATGTTACCGTGTCGCCGGACCTGGTGACCCTGCCGGCTGTCAATGTTGGGACGCAGCTGCTCGTTTTGGTCACACTGACGCCCCCTCCCGCCAAAGATACCAATAAGGCGCCGCCGACGGCGGTGGTGCTTCATGAGGCACCCGAGCGGGAGATTGCAGATGATGATAGGCCGGCCGGCGGCATCGGCCATGTCTCTACATTAGCCGAGATCCATGCCATCACCAAGGTAACTAATTAGTTAGTGCACGTCATCTCCTTTATGCCTTTGATGCATGACTGCTGCCATCTCATGACGCCCAACAAACATGTTTTGCCTCAGGACACTTCTTGCGTACTCCTGCTTAAAGATGTCGGCAGTGAGTTGAAGGATGTTGCCAGGGGCACTCTCATACAACCGGCAAGCCGCACGATGCAAAACAGTCCAATGGATGATGACGTGATGAGGGTCAGGTTGGCTCGGGTGTTGCCAGGGTGCGATGACATGGACCCCCCTTTCAACCTCAAGGATCCGACAAACACAAGACCCTTGGAGAATGCTACAGCTGGCCCTTGACATGGCCGAAGACCCGGGTTCATCTTGCGGGGGGAGCACCGGTGCCACCTCTTGACCGATCGCCCGGCCACCACCTCGGAAGCCAGCAGCCACCGTCGTCGCCACCACCAGCCGTCACCAGCAACTCTTGGCAGCGTGTGCACCGCCACATGGCAAAGACGTCGTGCCGCAACCGCCGTCGCCCCCGCTACTACCACCACATGATGGCACCCATGAAGATGATGATGAATTGGTCAACGTTGATGACTTCATCAACACCGGCACCGCCAAAGGATTGTATATGCCTTCTGTGGATGAAGAACCCTTCACAGCTCGCGACGACCATCAAGCTGGTCGGCCTAATACATGCACGCAACACCTGGTCTTCCATGGTCTTTCTCAAGAGACGCCTCTGGCCACCGATCTACCACAAGGGAACGGGATTGGTTTTCAGCCCCAACACACTCCGAAAGGCGGCTGATGAGCAGATGGTAGTGGCTGACACTAATGTGAAGAAGAAGCACTACAGGAAGAGAGGTAATAATAATAATAAGGGTGCAAGCCAGCCTCTTCCGAAGAGGATCCGGGTCAGGACGCCGTCGTCGTACCATCCACACAATATGGCATGCCCCAAGTGCATGTAGCTGGTGATCCGATATTGACTCCGGATATGATCCACATTGCGGTTGGAGCCAACTTTGCACGAGGGTGTCAAGACACTAGAGGGCCTCCTTCTTAAAGACGAAGATCCAAATTACCCGGTTTTCATGGCCATGGTGCCATTAGATGTGGGCTTCATCGATGAACCCCCCACAGATATATTCTTCATAGCGTTCGAGGACATATTCATGCTGTTTCTCACGAAACGACTGGACTATAACTTGGTCCGCCTATACGCGCTCAATCTGGCGATCAAGATCAAGAGAGAGTACCCTAGAAATCGCGATAGTGGATCCCTACTACACGCGGGACAGCCAGTTGGTCGAAGGATTAGAGACACGGACCAAGGCGACGACGTACCTCGAGAAGTTCATGGTGGACAACAAGAGGAAGGGCACACTTCTTTTGCCTTTCTTTCCCGAGTAAGTACACACACTCGCTCATCGCCACCGTAACTTATGCATTTCTTATAGATTTCTTCCTTTGCTCTTTTTCCAACATTCCGTTCCAATTGTATTGCATAGAGACAAATATTGCACACTCATCGTCCTTGCCCCGAGGTATTCGCTAGCCACGTATTTTGACTCGGGGAGTTTGACGAAGAAGAAAGACTACACTAGAATAAGGGGTGTTCTCAATGAGGCTCTCGAGGGCTACACCAAGAAGGGATGCACCTTCATAGATAAGGGGGAATGTATCAAGGATGGCAAACACGTGTTCAAGCATGTGCTCGAGTTCCCCTGCGTCAAGCAGTCGGATACTGGTGTCAAGGAGGCCTTCTACATCCTCCATCACCTTAAAGGCTATGTTCGGGATTGCCAGAACCTAACGCTGCCATCTAGTCTCCGAGGATGGGACGAAACTTTGGCGCGAATCGACGATACTGATCTTAGAGAAGACTTCCATCACATTCAGATGAAGTTGTCGCAAATCATCATTGAAGATGTCAACACAAGGGGGGTGCCCTACAACAAGCCAGAGGGTTGAGTAAGAGGGAGATCGAAGAACGCCTCCGTTAGTAGGGTGACACAAGGACGTGGATGACGCAAGAGGGCTATCTACCGTTCCCGAAGCCGAGCGAGAAGAGGAAGTCTTCATCATGATCGATGTGTGCCGGTAGCATGATCCAGTGTGTGTATATTCTTGATGGACGCCTGCTGTATTAGTGTGTGTGTCATAAACTTTACTATCTCATGGTCGAAATGGTCATTGTTGTTAGACTTAAACTACCTTGTGGTCGTGTTGTTGTTGAACTTATTGCTTCTATGATGATCTATCTTTTAGGTTTATGGATCCTTTGTTTTATATTGTGTGAACATATATATATATATGGATGTGAACCCTTTATTAATTCTTTTCGTTGTATTTTTACTAATATGCCTTGTCGTCTATGGAGATGGCGACGGGGTGGTATGTGGTGTACATGGGTAGGGTTCCAGAAGGCTACGAGAATTGGGAGGATTGTCACAAACAAGTGAACAAGTTCAGCGGCAACATCTACAAAGGATACGCGACTAGAGAGGAGGCGGTAGCCAAGTGGAGGAACCACTTGTGGAAGAAGAACTAGATGAAGATATTGGTCGGGCTAATGCTCTTGCTCACCATTATCATAGCTGTATTCTATTTGATCCTAGTGTAGGCGGCGGTGGCCACTTCATATTTATAATGTGAGATGATATGAACTTTGTATTCAGCGCTTGTGTAAAAATTCGGCACTTGACACTATATATGTATCTCGATCGAGCTCTAAGTGTGATGACATTATACTTGTGTTTGTATTATATGTCGGTTTTCATCTACTACATGTGCAATGTACTGTTTATACTGATCTGGATAAATACTATATAAATCCCGTATAAATACCTGATTGTACACCAAGAATGTATTTTATTTTGAATACATGTAATATACTCAGTGGCGCATATAGAAAAGGTGTCTGTGGCGCATATAGACTCTATGGCGCATTGGATTGTATGTGCCACTGAACTGCTTCCTGTGGCGCATATTCAGGAATGCGCCACAGAAGTCTGAGACTTCTGTGGTGCATTTCTATATGCGCCACAGGAAGCAGATATCAGTGGCGGGGTAATAGTGGCGACAGGGATATGCGCCACAGAAGATGGAAATCCATGCGCCACAGAAGAGCTGTTTCCTAGCAGTGTGACTTGCTTAGCAAATCTGATTCCTCCATTATAAACATTATTGCTAGAGTGAACACTCTTGAGACCAACACAGCTAGTTTTAAAGAATGCTATAACATGCTTAGAGAGCATCATGAATATATTCCAATAAATTCTGAATCTTCAAAATGGTAATGAAACTTTTTATGCTCATTGTGAGATCATGTCTGAATTCTGTCTTATGCCTAAAGATGTCTATGAATCTTTAAATGTTTCGGGACTTTCTAAAGGGGGAGAAGAAATATCTCTTACAAATAATGCCACAATATTACCCATTGGAATAGCTGAACGAGTGTTTACAAAGATCCTAGGGAAAGTGGTGTCTACTGATTATCTTGTTATTAAATGTGTAGGAAAAGGACGAATTACACTTGGAAGATCCCTACTAAAACTCCTTGGAGCAATAATAGATGCGGAAAAGGGCATCATGCATTTTTATTCTCTACCAAAAAATCATACGTTCCGCAAGGATAAGAATAAAGGTAAGAAAGGTAGGGGCAAGAAATTTGGTCTTAATGCTCTTCATTTGAGAATACTTGATTCTTGCTTCTTATGCCTAGCTCAAAGGCGTTAAAGAAAAGCACTTATTTGGAGATAACCCAAATTTTTAGTCAATAAAATTTTATTTTGTTGAGTCTTGAAAGTTATTGCCTCAGTAATAACCTCTCCTTATCCTTTTTGTGTGATTTCTGTGCCAAGAATAACCTCTAATAAGAGAGAAATAATGGTTGGAAAAGTTGCTGTCCCGAAACAGATTTTTGTGCTTCGCTGTAAAAATTTGTGAAAATCTCTGTACGTCGGATTGAGCTATACTGTTTTGTGCTTCTACCCCAGGTTGTTATCTAACTTTTATTAGTTTAACACTTTTCAATTTGAGCAACATAAGGTCTTCGAAAAAATTGGTTTTTACCTGCTGGTCTGTTTTGACAGATTTTTGCCATTATTTACATTTGCCTCTTAATCTCTTTCTCTTTGAGTTCTCCTTGATCACTTGAACTTTTAAAAAGAAATTGCTACAGTAGCTTGTGCTTTAATGGAAGTTTTACTTGTGTTGAAACTAAACCTAAAGACTTATTATCTTAAGTACACTAATGTTGCTAATGAAGATTGTGTGAAGTTTTGTATGAAGGAAATTTTAAAGTGTAGGGAAGAACAATGTGATAAGATGAAGTATGGACAAACGCTCAAGCTTGGGGATGCCACCCGTGTCACCCCAAGAAATATTCAAGAAGTACCAGCGTCAAAGCTTGGGGATGCCCAAGGCATCCCCTTCTTCATCAATAAAAATCTCAGATTTTCTTCTAAACACTTCATTTTTATTGTTTCATGCACAATTGCGTTGTTCTTGGAGCGTCTTCGTTTTTGTTTTTAGTTTTATTTTGCTTAGTTTGCTTAAATAAATTGGTTGGACCCCCGCATTCATACATAGTTTCAAATAAGTTGATTTGGATTGGAAAAGAGTAGGAAAGTTCATGCTTATGAGTGGTACAAAAAGGAGCTTGTTTTGACTATGGTCTAGAATTTATCATGTCATGTTTGATATTGCTTTGACTTTATGCTTAGTGATTATTGCTGTAGCATGACTTGTTACAAACAATTGAGATTGCTTAATGTGCCTTGAAAGAATCATGTGTTGTTTTAGCATATAAAAGCATAATATTGTGGTATTCTCCTTTGATGCTTTATTTGGGTTAACTTGGCGCATGCTCACACCATGTTAAGACTACACCAAGTCACCATAGCCTCTATGATCATTTAGTTTTCGACTTGTAATATCACTTATGTTTTAATTAATAATGTTTTGTCGCTTTGCATGATTATGGCCATTATTGCTCTCTTAGTTGGTCACTCCCAGTCTTTTGCTAGCCTCCACATGTACCAAGTATGAGTTCCACTCATGCATCCAAATCCAAATAAAACCAGGTTATTCCAAAGAGTCCACCATACCTACCTATTAGCATTATTGTTATTCCAAGTATATTCATGTTTTTATCTACCTTCCGAATTAAACTTGTTATGTGGAAAATTAGTGATTAAAGCTCCCATGAACTTGATGGAACACTTTACTTTCTTGCACTTAATAAACTTGAACCATTGTGTCCATCTATGTTGCGTATATGCTTGCGCTTTGTAAGTTGTGAATTAGCAGAACCATGTTATCATGGAGAACACTTTCAACATTGCACTTTATTTAGTTGATATCATGTTCTTTTGCTTATGGATCCCGGCGGTGTGAAATAAAAGGGGATCTTGTAAGCTCATGGAGTTTGTATATGTGTTAGAGAAACGCCTGAGCGGCTAGCCTAAGCCATGCCTAATCATGGTGGAAACTTGCAGCATAACCATAGTGAGCAATTTGTGAAGCATCCTTAATAAATAAATAAATAAACCTATGCAAATAGGAAATAAAAACCTATGCAAATAGGAAATAAAAAGACCGCTGAGATGCTCATTGTCTGTTGCCTTGTCATTTTGATATGGGAAAACTCCTGTATCATGGGGCAAGGGGTACCCCGTTGGTGGTTATCTATGATACACATGTACTTACAATGACAAGAACTTACTCGTGACTAAAGTTGAGTAGCATGAGGTTCGGTACTCGTAAGCAAGGGGCATGAGATTTTCAACTTATAACTTATCAGGCATATCCTCATATTTGTTCACTTTAACCTTAATCACCTAAAGATGCTTATGATAGGGGCACTGAGAGCTGAAAGCTAATAAGTACCATAATTTTTGGAAGCTCTTTATGAAACTTGAATCCCTGCTTCCTTCTATGAAGGGCCTTTCTTTTACTTTTATGTTGAGTCTCCATCTTCTATCTTTATGCACCTATTGAGAGAGCGTAGTGGTCATTCTTAGTTTAATGTGCATTGTCTCAAAACTTGTTGATTGATTCATAACTTTGATATTGCTTATTCTTAAACTATTTGTATCTAGTCACCCTTATGAACTTTGAAGGTGTCCTATGCATTTATGTTTTGCTACACCATGAGGGAGAAGCTGAATACCATTCTCATTATGTTTTCTATATGTGGAACAACCAAACGTCTTTCAAAGCATTATTATTCATGAATCTTTTGTTTGTACCTTTTCATGTTACAACATAGTTGCTATGTCTTATTGTTATAACTATATATTTCATGTCTATGTTAGAGTGCTATGATCCCAGCTATCAATGTTTTACAAATACCTTGATCAAGATTGTGATGGTACATGTCACCTCAAAAATTATTCTTTTTATCACTTACCTACTCGAGGACGAGCAGGAGTTAAGCTTGGGGATGTTGATATGTCGTAAACTTATCCATAATTTTTGATGTTCCATGCTTGTTTAGTATCTACTTTCTTATGTTTTGTTCATACTTTGAGGTATTTTTGTACCTTTTCTAGAACTAACCTATTAACAATATGCCACAGTGCCAGTTGCCTGTTTTCTGCTATTTTTGGTTTTAGAAAAGCTAGTAAGGAAATATTCTCGGAATTGGACCGGACAAAAGCATAAGTCAATATTTTACCCGAAGCAACACAGAGTCCGAAGGAGACACGAAGTGGCGCACCAGGGTGGCCACACCTGGTGGCGGCGCGGCCTAGGGGCGCGCCACCAGGGGGTGTGGGCCCCCTGGTGCTCACCGACGTTGCCCTTTCGCCTATAAAAGCCTCTCAGGACGAAAACCCTAAGTACCCGATCAAAATTCCATGAAAGAGTCTATAGCCGTCGTCATCTCCATCCCTAGATCGGGAGGGATCTGAAGCTCTTCCCGACACCCTGACGAAGGGGAGAGATCACACTGGAGGTCTTCTTCATCACCATGACTGCCTCCGGTGTGAAGCGTGAGTAGTTCATCCCTGGACTACGGGTCCATGTAGTAGCTAGATGGTTGGTTCTCCTCCTTTGTGTTATCATGTTTAAATCTTGTGAGCTCCGTTCATGATCAAGATCATCTATTTGTAATCTTACATGTTGTGTTTGCGGGGATCCGATGGATATTGAGATGCTATTTCAGATTGATTATTGATTCTATCATGTCTATATTATTTGTGATCTTGCATGCTTTCCGTTGTTAGTAGCTATCTTGGCCAAGTAGATGCTAGCAACTCCAAGAGGGAGTATTTATGCTTGATAGTGGGTTCATGCCTCTAATAATCTGGGGAACTGACAGGAATCTCTAAGGTACTAGATGTGCTGTTGCTACTAGGGAGAAAACAATAATCATTTGTCCATGGGACAATCATATTGTTTACTTTACACACTTTGCTTAATGCAATTATCTGTTGCTTGCAACTTAATACTAGAGGGGGTTCAGATGATAACCTGAAGGTGGATTATTAGTCATAGATGAAGTTGCATTACGGTCTATGTATAATGTTGTAATGCCTAATCAAATCTCATAGGAGTCAAGATGATTAGTATATGCATGGTATGCTTTCTCGAGTCTCTCAATTGCTCCGCTGTAATTTGTTCACCCAACATGTTATTTATCTTAAGGAGAATCACCTCTAGTGAACTATGGACCCCGGTCCATTCTTTTACCATTGATAAACCATCTACTATTTACTGTTTACTGTTTACTTTCTACAAGCAATTACTATCTTCTACACAATACGTTTAATCCTTTGTTTTCAGCAAAACCGGTGAGATTGAAAACCTCAGTGTTAGTTGGGGAATAGTTCTGTGGTTATGTTGTGCAGGATTCCAAGTTGGAAACAACATCTTGGAGTTGTTCCCTTGCTCCTACTGGTTCGATAACCTTGGTTTCATAACTGAGGGAAAACTTGTTGTTGTGCTCATCATAGCTTCCTCTTCGGGTTCCCAACGAGCTCGATATATTTTGAGCCATCAACCATCACGACCAACCCGAAAGGGAAGAATAAGGCGGTGGAGGTGGAAAAAAGAAGAAAGGAGGCGGCATCCACGGACCCAAGTGGAGCTCAAGGGAGGATGAGTGCCTCGGCGAAGCTTGAAAGACCATCAGCATAGACCCCTTCACCGGCGCCAACCAAAACTCGGATTGCTATTGGAAGAGGGTGAAGGCGGCGTACAATGAGCGGTGACTCTTGGATCCCTACTTCAAGTCTTTATGCCATGATTGCAACGACTCCAACATGTCTTACCATTGTTCTATGATCCAACACGCTTGCAACAAGTGGCATGGCGTCAAGGAGGAGTTGTGCCGCGCCCATGTCAGCGGCACCGACTACGACGATCAAGTAAGAAACTGGCCCATCGCTACCCACTCCCTCCCATTTGAGATTGTATCCTATTGTTGCTATTGTTCATTGTAGATTCACACCATGATCGTCGCCTACCGAGAGGATAATGAAGACAATGAGTTCAAGTTCATCCACATATTTTCACGGATCGAGGGGTGTGACAAGTAGGTGGACACGCGGACCGCTCTCACAAAGGCCAAGACCGCCCATGGCCCTGAAGCGGTGCCATCGGCGGCCTCGAAAGGTCGACCATTGGCCACAAGAAGGTCAAGGATATGAGGGACGCGATGTTGGCCATCGAGAAGCTACACTCGTCCATCATGGCCTACATGGCCGACGCTGCCGCACACGCCGCCATGAGGGTAGAGCAGACCATCGGGATGGAGGAGATCGCCACATCAAGGTGGGCGTCGGTCATCAAGCGACAAGACATCAAGCTCAGCCTCATTAAGACCACCGCGGTGGCGAAGAAAACGAGTAACGATCTTGATGGTCAACACCAAGGACATGGACGACGAGGTGAAGGCATGATGTGTTGATCAGCGTGTCTTGATCATGTCCGAGAGCGCGGCCGCCAACCAGGCCAGGACCCTGACCCCGGCGATTGCAACCCCGAACCCGATCGACACCCAGGTCAGCACCACCGTCCTGCCACCGGCAACCCCGGAGGTGCCTCCTATCACGGCGGATGATCTCCCCATTTGATTTTCGTTGGCTCGCATGTTTATTTTGATCGCTAAACTTGTATTGCGATGATTTTATCGTCAAGACTATGATGTTCCCGATGGCAGTAAACTTATGTTTAATTTCTTATGACTTTTTAATGTTTAAATTTGTCAAATTATAATTTAGGGGCTGATGTTTGGAGACGGCATCCAGGAGACACTCACCTCCGATAGAAGGTACCTGCATCAACGGCCTCCTGTAGCCAACCGCCGGACGCCGTATAGGTGGCGAGACGGCATCCAGGAGACACTCACCTCCGGAAGGTACCTACAAGTTATAGTACGACTCACCCACACGCTCCACTCACATAGGCTGGCCCACTTGGCGTATGTTTCTCTTCTTTCCCTTTTTTTTCATGTTTTCTATTCTTTTTCTGTTTTTCTTTTTCTTTTTTTAATTCATGAGCTATTTATTTTGAAAAATGTAGTCGAAATCTCGATATGATCATTAATAAATGCAGTTATGTCTTAACTCTACTAGATGGATTAGACGATCAGAGAAACCTCTCTGTTGCAGAAAGGAATTTTGAGATTATTTGTAAGAGGTACGTAAGAAAACTTCTAGAAAGTAAGAGAATATATTGGAAAACAGGGCAAGAATCATATGGGAAAAATTAGTGACGAAAACACTAAGTATTTTCACACTATTACAACTCAAAGCTACATAAGAAATTTGGTAACATATACTCCCTCCTATCCATATTAATTGTCGCAAAAATAGATGTATTTAAACATGTTTTAGTAGTAGATACATCCAATCCAGTGACAATTAATATGGATCGGAGGGAGTATTAAATTTGAGGAAGGCACTATGGTGTACAATCATGATCATAAAGCTTCCATCTTATGGAATTCTTATAAGAATAGACTTGGCATTTCTAAAAATCCAGATATGCAGTTCAAGCTTGATGGTCTAATCCAGACAGACTCGTGATTTATCTCATCTAGATGAACCAGAAAGGAGGAAATTGAAAATATTGTCAAAGAGATTCCTTCTAACACAGCTCCTGGTACTGAGGGTTTTAATGGTTTATTCTTAAAGAAATGTTGGAAAACAATTAAGCATGATTTCTTCCAATTGGTTAATGATTTTTACTCAGAGAACCTAATTATGAAAAGCATAAACCCTGCCTATATTATACTATAGCTTAACTGTGAACAAAAGTGAGCTATATGAGGTCACCTGTCCGCGCGCGCATTTGTGGTCATCGGATTTTCACTTTGAGTCATCTCAACTGTCTAATTTCAGGTGTTGATCAAAGTTTTTGTTATGATGGTGACCGTCAATTATTTCACTAATAGGTTGGTCCCTCCCGCCCCCACCCCCACCCACATCTCGATAATTTTCCCCTCCACCCGAGCTCCCATTCATCCCAACCCCTCCCGCGTCTCCCCCAGCAACGTGCGCTGCACCCTCCGCTCCTGAGCTCTCCCTCTCACCTCTACTCCCTCCGCCCCTCCACTCACGATAACCTCTTCTCCCATCATCTCCTCCCCTCCAGACACAGCGCGACCCTTTGCGTGAAACCCTAGAATGGGTGAAGTAGTAGCTATACGGGATTGAGATGGCGCCTCTGCGTCTTCTCCTCCTCACCTCTGGCATCCCACCGACGGTCGGGACTCCGCCCCGGTGCCCTCCTCCCCTAGCGGACCCTCTTTCCCAGCAAGCTTCTCCCCCACGGTCAAGCTCCGCCGCTACGTACTTGCCCTCACCGATCTCCGCTTCTTGGTCACTCACCCCCGGAGCTTGCAGGCGGCGGCTTCAGTTCTTCCAATGCGCCCTTTTATTTTCCGTGACGCGTTCTCCTCGCCTCCCCTTCTCCAAAGGGTTGCCTCCTCCAGTCATCGTATGCACAACACAATATTGAATGAGGAGAAACCGGAAATAAGGGCCCGTTTCTTGTGTCTAAGGTCAGATCTTTCAGTTTCAGACATGTCTAAAACATAAATGACACATTTTTCTACCGTTTAAACACTCAACCCCGCACATGCTCGTATATTTAATGTATGGTAACACAAACAAAACAAAAAGTCTTACCAGCAATGTGTACAACACACCTCCCACACTCTACCAAATAGACTATATGTAGCTCGGTGAAGCGCGCATGTCCACCTAGTTACTTTGATTCCTAATAATTTTAGGCATATCTCCTTAGTTAGTTTGCCTCTCAAATTTCTCACAAAGCTATTGGCCAATTAACCGCAAAAGACATCATCCCTATTGTGTATCAGAACCAATATGGTTTCATAAAAGGTAAAACAATATAAGACTGTAGTGGATGGACTTTTGAATATTCCATATTTGTCATGAATCAAGGGAGCCCATAATATCTAAAGATCTTAAACCTCTAGGCTTCTCTTTTTGTGGGATTTTTGGGCTCCCATGAGGATTTTTGGTGTGCCGACATGTGTCCCTCTGCGGTTCCGTGTGCATTCTTGTGTACTCATAGTATTTAACTTTGTTGTCCTTGCAATACTTCTTTTCTCACTTGGTACATTCTTGGGTGGCTCTAGCAGCATTTCTTTGGTGATATCTGTCCATCTCATTCATGTTATTTTGGTTTGGTCATCATGTTATTTTGTTTTGATGCAATATTATAAGCGTTGTCATCATGTTATTTTGGTTTGGCCATCATGTTATTTTGTTTCTGTGCATAATATTATAAGTGGTCATCATGTTATTTTGTTTGTGGTCATCATGTTAATTTGTTTCGATGTAATATTATAAGCATTGGTATCATGTTATTTTGTTTCCATCTAATATTTGCCCATCCTTCATCATGTTATTTTGTCCATCTCATCATGTTATTTTGGTTTGTCATTATCTTATTTTGTTTCGTGCATAATATTATAAGTGGTCATCATGTTATTTTGTTTGTGGTCATCATGTTATTTTATTTCGATGCAATATTATAAGCGTTAGTATCATGTTATTTTGTTTTGATCTAGTATTTGTCTATCCTTCATCATGTTAAATCCAGTATTTGTCTATCCTTCATCATGTTATTTTATGTCCATTCATCATGTTATTTTGTTTCCATGCAATATTATAAGAAATTTATTTTGTTTCAATGCATTATTTGGTCATCATGTTTTTTGTTCGTATATGGCATTGGCATCATGCTATTTTGTTCTTATCATCATGCTCTTTTGTTTTTACCTTATGTATTATTATATTTTTTGTTTTTATATGCACCATACTCTTTTCTTCATCGCGCTCTTTTGTTTTTTAGTTATCTCTTCTTCTTTTATTTTGACATGTGGTATCACAAGCCGCCACCGACCATGTCTTCTTGAAGCTTTCTCTTCCTATATACATCATGGAGTGTTCTTCTCTTCCTCGCTTCACTTCGTATGGCTTCCCTCTCATCTTCACATGCTTCCGTTGGTGGCCGCCATGGTTGTCGCATTCGCGCCCGCCGTGGCTTGCCTATTCCTATGCCCGATTCTTCTCCTCCTGCTGGTGGTCATACCTTTATTCCTACTTCCGTTATGTTTCCTCATGGTGGTCCTTCTTCAGGTCTGGTCTATATTTTTTGCTTTTCCTTGTTGAATGGTAGCCTTTTTTAACCGGTTTCATTTTTTAGCTCCCGCGGGTTTGCTTTCATCCTCTACCCCTTCTGATGTGCCTTCCCACCGTCATGCGGTTAGGCTTTGGAAGCGTCCTCTTGTATCTTCGAACGGTTATATTTGTTTGTTATGGCCTATATGTTCTATTTGTTTCTGCCATGATTTTGTTTTACATTTGTTTTATACCATTTGCTTGTTGTTGTTTGCAGGTGCTTCTCTTTCCGCTTGCTGTCTTCTGCTGGTATGGCGACGTCTTTTGTTCTGTCTGCTGGTATGGTGACATGTTCTTTTTTCCACTTGTGTTGTTACCTTGATTGTTTGGCTCTTCCTGTTTCTAATATTTGGGATTAGATTTAGATATGCTTCCTGGTCGGTCTGCGGATCCTTTGTCTGTTATTCGTTTATTTCTGTGTCCGAGCCCGTTTATTCATGCTGGTGAATATCCATCTCGGTCGGTTTCTTCTTCAACGCCTCATGGTACGAAATTTATTTATGTTTGTTTCTCTTTGTTGATTATTCCATTTGTCATGTGATACGCTTATTATTTCGTGTGATCTGTTATTTATATATATTTTTGATTATTTCATGTGCTTCTCTTGTTATTTGATGTGCTCCATTCGTTATTTCATGTGTTCATGTCGTGTTTCTCTTTGTTTATTATTTCATGTCCTCATGTTGTGTTTCTCTTTGTTGGTTATTTCATGTGCTCCCTTATTATTTTATGGGCTCCTTCTGTTAATTCAACATGGATAGGAATACTAAAGATCGTACTTTTTCTTTGATTATTTCATGTGGTCCTGTCTTAATGGGTATTTTTTTGGGTAGTTTTGCCGATTCCTTTGGTTTCTCGTGAGAGTGCTTCCCTTAATCGTATTGTTAGGAGGTTTATACTCGACTATCATCGCGGGAGGATAAAATGTGAGTCCTTTGTTTCCCTTTTGCTGCTTTTGATGTTTTTTCTTGTTTTTTATTTCTTCCTGTTGTTTTTAATACGAGATCTTGTTTTTTCCTTCTCAGTATGTCTTGGGAATCCTCCATTTTCAGATCAGAATATTGTTTTACTAAAAGGTAATCCTTGTTTGTCTTTTCCTCTCTCCCATGTTTATTATTTCTTGACGTGTTGTTTGTTTGTAACTCTTTGTCTTGATTGGTCCTATTATGGTGTTCCTCTTTATTATTGTAAACGGTGTGATGCTTCTTTCTGGTATTTGGAATGTTCGAAGAGCGATAGGAGGGGAAAGGGATGCATGCCTGTTTATTCTGCCTGTTGTTTGCGAGGGAAGGTTTCATTGCCTGGATTTACTGACTGGCCTTCTCCTCTTAAAGAGTTTCTTCGGTTTGATGGTGGAGCAGTGAATTATTTTTTGCGCCTCATTAGGCATTATAATTCTATGTTTTCTTTCACTTCTCTCGGTGCTGATGTTGACAAGAGTGTTAATTCTAGTGGTGCCCCTTATGTTTTCAAGATTTGTGGTGGTGTTTACCATAGGATTGGGTCTCTTCTTCGGCCTAATCTCGTGGATCTTTCAGTACTCTGGGTCTTTTATTTAGTACCGCATGGCCCCGTCTGTGTCTTCTTTTTTCTTTTTTTGCCACTATCAACCGCCATAATGTCTTTTCTCTGCTCTCTAGCTAGCCATCTCTACCTAGCCATGTCTCTCTCTTAGTCATTTGTAGCGCGTGTCTTTTCTTTACTCTCTATCTAGACCAGGTTTCCCTCTTAATCACTTGTAGTAAGTCCCCGTTTCTTTGATTTCCTCACTAGCTCCTCTAGTCGGAATGTATTTCACTTGTTAACTGCATTTGTCTTCTCTTAATGTTTTTTTACTTATTGTTTGCTATTAAGTCCCGCTACTACACTAGCAGCTAGGACAAAAATTATTTATTGTGTCTCGGTACACGCGCACCATGAATACTTGCTGCGGTAAGCTCGTTTTTTTACTACGTAACCATAGAAAACATAGAAAAACAATCGCATTACAATGTAATAATAGTAAATGCTCACTGTAGGACAGCACACGCACAACAAATATTTATTGTAAGGTGGCTTGATATAATCGGTTTCTGGCACGAGCTAATATCCATGAATCGAACAAAGTATGGCATCACATTATTTAAAACTAGCCAGATTAAATAACATACTCGCATAACCTTGCAAATACACCTGCAACAAACAGCCACAACAAAGACGCGGCGTGCCGCCGCGCCGAAACCCAGCTAGTTATTCTCAAGATAGACTCCAAGAAAGCCTTTTATAGAGTTGAATATGATGACATCATAGCAATGCTCATTGAAAATGGATTTGGCCCAAAGCCGGATTGCTCTGTAACCAACATATTACGTTCAGCATCCACCTCGGTTCAGTTCTTCTTAATGGAGTTCCTGGAAAATAATATTTGTAGAAGAGAAGTAAGACAGGGAGACCCACTTTTCTCATTATTGTTTGTGAACACTGCAAACCTTTTTTCCGATAAAGAGTATATATTAATATCACGAAGATATCAGTTACACCCTGCAACAACGCATTCCCTAGTGGCAATACAGATGCATAGAACCAAAAAAGGAAGAGAAATTACATAAAATAAAAGCCCCGCTATAGCGATCTATTCCTTGTAACAACAAAACTAACACCACCAGGACAACACCAGAAGTCCAGCTTCTCCAAAAGCGACGCCTCCAAGAAGGAAACAGTGCACAAGCGTTGTCGTCGGCTGATCATGGATCTTAGATTTTCACCCTGAAGAAAGTCCTCGCTCTCAAAACAGTGTTTTCAACAAGACCATTGCAAAACACAACCAATGAAGGCCAAACCTTGGATTTTCACCCTAAAAGACAAGACTTTGAACTTCTCCTATGCAATCGCCCCCACTTGCAAGCCGCTCCTCCAAGTCAAGAAACACCAAACCAATTCCCCATCGCCACAAAGCTTCGAACCACCATTGCTAGTCCTCATATCTCGGCTTCCATGACCTTCTTCGTCAGCACCATGGAATGAGAACATGCCCCCATGATATTAACAGCCAGCAAAGCTTCGAAGTGCTCCCTTCAAAACCAAATGGCTAGAGTAAAACATGGGTGCATGACCGAATCTCCCAATCCAGCAAAGACCAAGCATGTGTCGCCCAATGGAGGTCGCCGGCGGAGCTTTCCAGAACACGCCACTACAACTGAATCGATAAGGACATGCATCCAGACAGTCTTCATCTTGTCGGGAGGAGGAACCCTAGGACCGCCCGCAGTAATTATTGTGCAAGGAATGGGATCTCGGGATCCACAGTACCTTGCTACCCACCTCCAGCGCATAACGAAACTGGAGAAGGGGCTCGGGACCCTCTAGGCCCAAACGGGTCTAGATCGAGCCCAAACCACCCTGCCACCCCTATCGATCTGTCGTTGTTGCTCCTCTGGCCACCGTGTCCGGCCGCCGCCGCCAGCATCCCCGTAGCCGATGGAGGAGCAGCGTGCGCCGCCGCCGCCACACGTGACCGCAACCAGTAGGTACCCCACCGCCGCCACACTACGCGGGCTTTGCCCGGCGGTGCCTTCGGCGGTGTTCGAGGAGGGAGACAGGGAAAGGAGCAGTGTCGAGCGCCGGGAGGGAGGGATCCTCGGTGCGGCTAAGGCGCCGCCGCATGGGGGTCAGATGCGTTTTTTCAGGGTGGGTGCCTCTACAATATTTAATCAATGAAGCCGGCAAAATGGATAGATAATCCTTCCTGATCCTTGAATATTTTGGACAGAAATATCCAATTATTCTATATGCAGATGACACATTTATGATTATGCCAACTGATTTTGACCAAGTGTGGCATTTGAAAAATATCCGGATTGCCTTCAGTGCATCTAGAGGATTGCAGGTCAACTGCCATAAGTCATCTTTAGTGCAAATAAATGTGGAGTGTGAACATGCGCAGGCCTCGGCTGAATCTTTTGAATGCAAATTAGGAAGTCTACGCTTCACTTACCTAGAACTGCCACTGGGAACTATAAGACCTTAGAGCAACTCCAACAGAATCTAGAAAACACCACGCTGTAAAAATACTATGCAGCGCGCGCGATCTAGTTTTAGCGCGCGCATGGTATTTCTCCTCCGGCGGACGCGCGAAAATCAGCGCGCGAAAATAGAGCAAAAAAAAAACTCCCAACAGGCGTGGCAAAATGCAGCACACGGCGCCGGTGCAAACATGTTTCACAATAAACTATAGGATCAAGAAGATCAAACAAACTCAAATAAATTTAACAAAAACTTGTCTAGTCATTATTACAACATAACCAAATGGTACATAAATAATACAACAAATATAGGAATTGTTCACCAAAAAATACAAAAAAAAATTCATCAACACTACAACAAATTGTTTTCCAACAATACAACAAAAACAAATAAAAGGAGTGCTCAATTTTGTGCTCCAAACCATTTCTATCACTCCTCAATGAGATCTTTTTGAAGATTATCATGGGTCTCATTATCGCGAATGGCATGATATGAGGCAATGAAACGCGCCACCCTATGCTCTCTCCTATGCACTTGCACAGGAATCCCCATCAAGTCATAATGGTGGCTGCGATGTACATCTTTGCCACAATCATCCTCTATGATCATGTTATGCATGATGACGCAAGCGGTCATGATGTAGCAAAGACATTCTTGATCCTAAAATCTAGCCGGTCCTCTCATAATAGCAAATTGGGCTTGCAAAATCCTAAATGTTCTCTTCACATCTTTCCTAGCCGCCGCTTGTGCGGCATGAAAATTCTTTTCTTTCTTACCTTTGGGTTTGTGAACCGACTTCACAAAAGTTTTCCACCTTGGGTAGATGCCATCGCCAAGATAATAGTCATAGTTGTATTTTCGGCCATTTGCTTCAAACTCCACTTGTGGACCTTCACGCAATTCAATTATTGACATAAGATGAGACCGTTGAAGAACATTGATGTCATTGCAGGACCCGGGCATTCCAAAAAGTGCATGCCAAATCCAAGTCTCTTAATTTGTCACGGCTTCAAGGATGATAGTGCAATCTATCTTGTGACCTTTGAATTGTCCATGCCACGCCACAGGACAATTCTTCCAACTCCAATGCATACAACCAAGAGAGCCAAGCATTCCAGGGAACCCCCGAGCCTTGTTCTCCTCCAAAAGCCTAGCCGTGTTTTCGGCATTAGGAGCTCTCAAGTAGACGGTGCAAAACACGCGCACAATTGCGACGGCAAAGCGCTTGACACACTTGATATGTCCATTTTGCATCACTATTCTATATCATAATTCACTGTTATTCATTGATATATTTCATATTAAGAGATGATACTTATGTTATTTCATCTGTTTTTGCATGGTTGATGACTTTTGGAGCATGGACCGCTGCAGTCAGGATTCTGATGGAAAAGGTGTTGTTTGGAGGCAAAATTTGCGAAGATCAGAAAATCCGGGAAAATACGTGGAAAATCCTATTTTTCCAGAAGACGAAGAATGCCAGAAGGGGAAGTGGAGATGGGCCACAGGGGGCCCACACCACCCCTGGAGCGGGCCACCCTAGGCCATGTCACCAGGTGGTGTGGCCGTCCTAGTCCACTCCAGGCTCTCCCCTCTGGAGTATATTATCCTCCCGAAACCCTAAGACTCGGGGAGCAACCACAGAAAGATTTCGCTGCCTCTACGAGGCGGAAAACACCGAGAGAGAAAGATCTCTCCGGCAGACAGAATTTTGCCGGGGGAATTCCTTCCCGGAGAGGGGAGATCGTCGCCATCAACACCACCATCAAGCTGGACTTCATCGGGATCATCATCATCATCACCACCACCATCATCTCCACCAGCACCATCATCACCACCTCATACCGATATAACAATTGGGTTGAATCTTGCATAGTTCTTAGGGGAAACTTTCCCGATGTTAATTACTCCTTGTAGTTGATGCTATTGAGTGAACCATTGAATTATCATTTATGTTCAGATTGTTACACATCATGATTTCATCTCTGATCATGATCCATATGATGTCTTGTGAGTAGTTTGTTTTGTTCTTGAGGACATGAGAGAAGTCATGTTGTTAGTAGTGGAATTGTGTTGAGAAAGATTCAATGGTTTGATATTTAAGTTGTGATGTATTTCTTCTAGTGGTGTCATGTGAACATCGACTACATGACACTTCACCTATATGGGCCTAGGGGAATGCATTGTGTATTTGGCTACTAATCGTAGGGTTTGCCAGAGGGACAGAAACCTGAACCCCCGTTAGGAAACCTTTGCACAAGGGACGTCAGGGTCTTAGAGTTTAAAGTTGTGGTTAGGTTTCTACCTTAATTACTTTCTTGTACTTGCGGATGCTTGCAAGGGGTATAATCACACGTATGTATTAGTTCTAGGAAGGTCAGTACATTAGCACAGGTTCACCCACGCAACACTTAGCAAACTAAAGAAGATTAATCAACTATATGAAGCGAAAGCACTTGACGATATTCCCATGTGTCCTCGAGAACATTTTGTCATCTTAAGTAATACAACCGGCTTGTCCTTTTCTAAAGAAAGGATTGGGCCACTTGCTGCATTTATTCTTATTGTCTTTTATTTACTCGTACTTTATTTACCTACATTATCAAAAAACCCTAAAAATCCGTTTGCTAAGTATTTACAGAGAATTCCTGCTCCTAGCCACTCGCCAGCACCTTCTTCTCCTCGTTGGGTTCGACACTCTTACTTATCGAAAATACTGCGATAGACCCCCTATACTTGTGGGTCATCAAGACTATTTTTTGGCGCCGTTGCCGGGGAGTGAAGCGCTATTGGAGAGTGGAACTGGTAAAGCAAACTTCTACTGTGAGTATTGTTTACTTCTGTTACTTGGTTTATTTCAATATGGATAATTCACTAAGTTTCTTATTTCGTAATGCTACTACCACTGCTAAGATAGTAGATGAACCACCACCTGCTGAGAATGATACTTTTTAAATACCTACAAGAATTATTGATCGTGTTATGGATAACTATTATGTTGGAGATGGAACTGTCCATCCCGGTGATCATTTGCTCTTTATACACGAATTATGCGGGTTGTTCAAGTGTGCAGGTATTACTACAGATCAAGTTAAGAAGAAGTTATTCTCATCATCACTGAAAGGAAGAGCTAAAGAATGGTATAAGCTGCTGAAGAATGGTCAAGCTTTTGAATGGGAGGAAATAGTACCTCTCTTTTATTCAAAGTTTTATCCTCCTAGTGAGATTCATAAAGATCGGAATCAAATATATAACTTTTGGCCTCTTGATGGAGAGAGTACAGCTCAAGCTTGGGGGAGATTAAAGCTACTAATGCTCAAATGTCCCATTCATGAGCTCGCCAACAATATTATTATCAATAACTTTTATGCAAGGCTCCCTCTACATGATAAGGATTTATTGGATGCCTCTTGTGCTGGATCATTCACTCGCATGGAAGAAGAAGCTAAATGGGATCTTCTAGACCATATTCAAGACAATGCTGAAGCATGGGAGAATGACAAAGGAAGAAAGTCAGGTATAAATTATGATTATGAATGCATTGAATCTTTTATGGGAACTGATGACTTTCAAAATATTAAAAATGCTTATGGTCTAGACTCTCAAGCTATTGCAACTTATTTTAAGGCTTTTGCTTTCTACATTGAAGTTCCTAAAAAGAGGTGGAATAAGTATCATGAACCTTATAAAGATATTGCTAATAGTGTTCCTGCAAGAAATACTGAAGTTTATACTGCTAATCATGTTTTACCCGAACCTTACATTGAGAAAATGCCTTTCCCAATTAAGATAAAGGAACATTCTATGATAGCTAGTATGGTTAATGAAAGTACAAATAAAGTTGTTGAACCTGATAAACAAATGGATGATGAACCTATAATAGCAAATGTGAAAGACTTTGTCACTAAATATGTAGAAGAGGGACACACTATCCTTTGTAAGGATATCCCTAATATTGTTTCACAAAGTAGTGTTATGAGAGCTAATGTCCCTGTGTTTTCTGTTAAGATAAGTGATCATTGCTACAATGGTTCTTGTGATAGCTATATCATTAAATTTATGCATGATACTGAAAGTTATTATGAGAGAGGGAAGACTGTTCTTATGCACCTCAATAATATCAAGTTTCCTCGTTTTATGCTTAAAGTCTTTATGTTGCACTTGTTTTGCCTTCCTATGCTTGTAGCCTCTGGTTTGAACAACTTGTTTGCTTACAAAATTCCCTTGCATAGGAAGTGGGTTAGACTTAAACATGTGTATTTTTGCTTCTTAATGCTCTCTTTCACTTTGATTCATATTCTTATGTGTGAGCATCATTGAAATTATCATGCCCATCTTAATGGCTATAAAGAAAGAGCTTTTTGGGAGACAACCCAATTTATTTGTGCTTTCAGTTTGTTCTTGTTTCTTTGAGTCTTGGAATTTATTGTTTCAGAAATAACCTCTCCTTATCCTTTTTTGTTTGGTTTTTGTGTCAAGATCAACCTCTAATGAGAGAGAAGTAAGATTTGGGGAAGTTGCTGTCCCGAAACAGATTTTTGTGCTTCACCGTAAAAATTCGTGAGAGATCTCTGTATGTAGGTTTGAGCTGTAATTTTTTGTGCTTATGATCCAGGGTATTATTTAACTTTCTCTAGTTTTGCACTTTTTGATTTGAGCAACAGAAGATTTTCGAAAAACTTGATCTTTACCTGCTGGTCTGTTTTGACAGATTTTGCCACTCTTGCATTTGCTTCTTTAAACGATTTCCTTTTTGAATTCTTTTTGGGTTTTCGGAAGGAGTTGCTGCAGTAGCTTGTGATTTGATGGATTTCAGTTGAAATTGGACTTAAAAGGTTTATTACCTCGCTTACACTAATGTTGCTAATGAGAATTATGTGAAGTTTTGTGTGAAAGAAATTTCGAGGTTATTGGAGAAAATGGTGTAATAAGAAAGTGAAAGGTTTCATGAATCGAGCAATATGAATATGAAGATGCAGATATTGATGTTATTCAAGTGGTATCTCCGAAAAATTTATCAAAGACCGAATTCAGAGACCTATAGAGTTTGTTTTCGAATAGGTAACAGATCTGATAAGAAAAGTTCCGCGAAAATTCTATCCAGTTATATTTTAGCAGTTTTTAATCCAACAAGGAAAGTGATGGCCCAAAATATATCGAGCTCGTTGGGAAACCCCAAGAGGAAGGTATGATGAGCACAACAGCTAGTTTTCCCTCAGTTATGAAACCAAGGTTATCAATCCAGTGGGAGCAAGGAAACACCCCAAAGGTGTTGCTAGCTGACCTTTGGCAGGGTGCACTACCGGTGCCAGCAGCAATGTGGAGACCTGCACAACACAACCATAGAACTCTGCCCCCAACTTGCGATGAGGTTGTCAATCTCACCGATTTTGCTGAAAACAAAGGATTAAACGTATCGAGTGGAAGAAAGTAATAGTTTGCAGAAAGTAAACACAAAGCAGTAAATAGTTGATTGTAGATTGATGGTAAAAGAAAGGACCGGGGTCCATAGTTCACTAGTGGTGGCTCTCCTTAAGATAGATGACATGTTGGGTGAACAAATTACAGTGGGGCAATTGACAAACATCGAGAAAGCATACAAGCATATACTACTCATCTTGACTCCTTTGAGATTCGATTGGGCATTACAACATTATACATAGACCGCCATCCAACTGCATCTATGACTAATAATCCACCTTCAGGTTATCATCCAAACCCCCTCCAGTATTAAGTTGCAAGCAATGGATAATTGCATTACGAATTGCGTGTAAAGTAAACAATACGATTGTTCTATGAACAAAAGATTGTTGTTTTCTCCCTAGTAGCAACAACACATCTAGTACCTTAGAGATTTCTATCACTTCCCCAGATTACTAGAAGCATGAACCCACTATCGAGCATAGATACTAACTCTTGAAGTTGCTAGCATCTACTTGGCCAAGATAGCTACTAACAACGGAAAGCATGCAAGATCACAAATAACAAAGACATGATAGAATCAATAATCAATCTGAAATAGCATCTCAATATCCATCGGATCCCCGCAAACACAACATGTATGAATTACAAATAGATGATCTTGATCATGAACGAAGCTCACAAGATCTAAACATGATAGCACAAAGGAGGAGAACCAACCATCTAGCTACTACATGGACCCGTAGTCCAGAGATGAACTACTCACGCATCACACCGGAGGCTTGCATGGTGATGAAGAAGGCCTCCAGGGTGAATTCTCCCCTCTCTGGCAGGGTGCCGGGAAGAGCTTCAGATTCCTCCCGATCTAGGGATGGAGATGACGGCGGCTACAGACTCTTTCGTGGAATTTTGATCGGCCCCTTAGGGTTTCTATATCGGAGGCAATATATAAGCGAAAGGAGAGGCCGAGGGGGTGCCTGGGGCGGCCAGACCACCCCCTGGCGCGGGCCAAGCCTGGCCGCACGGCCAGGTGGTGTGGCCAGGACATAGCCCCTCTCCGTCTCGTATTCTGGCTCCTGGTGCCCCTCGATGAAAAACTGACTTTGGCTTTTGTCCCGTCTAATTCCGAGAATATTCATTTTCTGACTTTCCTGGAACCAAAAACAGCAGAAAATAGGCAGCTGGCATTGTGGCTCTTGTTAATAGGTTAGTCCAAGAAATCATATGAAAAGTACTCCAAAGTGTGGAAAAAACACAAGAAAGTAGATAAAACCAAGCATGGAACATCAAAAATTATGGATACTTTAGCAACGTATCAGTAAGCTACAAAGCGAAAGAGGGACGGAAACGGAGCCAGGGTGGCTCACACCACCCCCTGGCGCGGCCCCCCTGGCCGCGCCAGCAGGTGGTGTGGCCGCCCCTGACTCCGTCTCCGACCCGTTTTCTCCCAGTACCTTCCTTTTGTGGTAAAACTTTGTAAAATATCCCCCGGATCCCCCGAGGTTCGTATATCGTGTTCTCGTCGTGTTTTTGTTTCGATCTGTTTTTGCCAGGAACTATTCTTGAAAGTTAGAAGCACAATGGTGTCCGCCAAGGATAAGGGAAAGGAGCCTATGGAGGAAGATCTCCAAGACCCCGGGTAGGATAAGGATATCAAGTGTGAAGATGAAGAGGAGGCAAAGCAAAGCCAACATCCGCACACCGGCACTACCATTGCAAGCATTGGAGTGTTGGCAAACCTTGCCAAGATCAAAAGGACTGCACGGATGTCAACTGGAGGGAAACCTCCGTGTCACTGTTTGGCTCCACGGTCACTTCCTCCACGCACCAAGAATCCTTTCCATACCCTTATCCATGAGCATCAATACCAGAATATGCCCAAGGAGAAACTACCCTCCAATTGGGATTTGCCTCGTTCTAGCCATGCAGGAAAACAAGACTTCAAGGAGGAAGAGTGGGGAAAGGATCGCAAGAGCTGGAATTCGCAACCCGACATGATCATGAGCCGCATTGAGCAAAACTCGGAGTTGATTCGTACTCTCACCTTCGAGATTAAGGATTTGGGGAAACTAATCAAAAAGCTCATCGAGAGAATACCACCACCACCGAAGGAGTAATTCGTCATCAGGTTTTGGCATCCCCTTGGTTTGTTCCAAGCTTGGGGGAGTGTCGTGGTATCACATCACTATATTCTATCTTTTTACCTTTTTAGTAGAGTCATATCATGAATAGAGAAGTTATCATGTAGTATGGTTTGCATTATGGAAGTGTCCCCCCTCTCGTTAGATATCTATGTATCCCTTGGTGTGAGTTGCCATTATGGAATATTAATGAGAAGTTCTATCATTTACTCTCTTGCGTATCTTATATTAGTTTTCAATTCATGGTTTATGATTGATCTTGTCATTAGTATTGGTATCACTTTGGGATCATTGAGTTAATTTAGTTGGTTTTGGCAAACTTGGCTCGGTCAGTAGCAACACTATTTTGAGAATTGAATGAAAAATATAAAAGTACTCTAAAGAAATATAATTTCATCATCTTTCTTTCTTGATTTGCTCATAAGTTTAGTATTCTCTAGTTAAGATCTTTTGTGCTTCCAAGGAAGATTGCATGTTTGTTTTTATCACTTGTATGTTTGTTTGTTTCCTTCAACTCTTATGCTTGCTACCCAGCCTTGCTAGCCAAAAACCTGTACTGAGAGGGAATGCTTCTCGTGCATCCAATCCTTAAACCAAAACCTATGCCATTTGTGTCCACCATACCTACCTATTAGCACTATTTCTATTCCAAGTAAATTCATGTTTTTATCTACCTTCCAAATTAAACTTGTTATGTGAAGATTAGTGATTAAAGCTCTCACGAACTTGATGGCAGACTTTACTTTCTTGCACTTAATAAACTTGAACCATTGTGCCCATCTATGTTGCGTATATGCTTGGGCTTTGTAAGTTGTGAATTAGCAGAACCATGCTGTCATGGGGAACGCTTTCAACATTGCACCAGTACTTTGTACCTAGTTGATATCATGTTCTTTTGTCTATGTATGTCGTCAGTGTGAAATGAAAGGGGAGCTTGTAAGTCCATGGAGTTATGTATGTGTGTTAGAGGAACACCTGGGCCGCCGGTCTAATCCATGTTGTCATGGTGGAAACCTGCAGCGTAACCATAATGAGCATCTATGAAGCATTCTTCTTATAAAAAAAGAGAAAGAGATTGAGAAAAAGAGAAAAAAAGAGATGAGAAAAGAGGAAATAGAGAAAAAAGCACCATATTCCCATGGTAAATAAGAAGATTGCTGAGATGCTTGTTGTCTGCTTGCCTTGTCATTTTGATATGGGGATTCTTCCGTATCATCGGGCAAGGGGTACCCCGTTGGCGGTTCTCTATGATACACATGTACTTACTATGACAAGAACTTATCGGTGACTAAACTTGAGTAGCATGAGGAGCGGCCCTCGTATTCAAGGGACATGAGATTTTCAACTTACAACTTGTCAAGCATATCCTCATATTTGATCACTTTAACCTTAATCACCTAAAGATGCTTATGATAGGGGCTATGAGAGCTGAAAGCTAATAAGTACCATAATTTTTGGAAGCTCTTTATGAAACTTCAAATCCCTGCTTCCCTCCGCGAAGGGCCTTTCTTTTACTTTTTATTTGAGTCAGTAAAACTATTCCCTTCTACCTCAACAAGTATTTTGAGTTGTTGTGTTTCATTCATTCATATGATGATTTATTCAATCATGTTTCTTATGTTCCTTGTTTTGCACTTTGCTCTTATCTTAGTGTCTACTACTTTGAAAGCTATCTTTGAAAACCAGTTATTTGTGAACTCCAGCAAATTGTCAATTATTCTTCGACCGAGAGCTAAGTTTGCCATTACCAATTATGATTTACATTATGTATCTTTATTGTGTTTCCTTTACTTTTTGCAAGTTAAGTTATATAATAGTGAGTTGTCTTCTATTATGACTTATGTATTGATGAATGTGATGCTTCTTGTCCATATTCTTTTATCGACTCTTCACTCCATAAACCTGAGGTCATGTTTATTGAGTTCAGTTTCGCTTAGGGACAAGCGAAGTCTAAGCTTGGGGGGAGTTGATACGTCCATTTTGCATCACTATTCTATATCATAATTCACTATTATTCATTGATATATTTCATATTAAGAGATGATACTTATGTTATTTCATCTGTTTTTGCATGGTTGATGACTTTTGGAGCATGGACCGCTGCAGTCGGGATTCTGATGGAAAGGGTGTTGTTTGGAGGAAAAATTCGCAAAGATCAGAAAATCCGGGAAAATACATGGAAAATCCTATTTTTCCCGAAGACGAAGAATGCCAGAAGGGGAAGTGGAGATGGGCCACAGGGGGGCCACACCACCCCTAGAGCGGGCCACCCCAGGCCACGCCACCAGGTGGTGTGGCCGCCCTGGTCCAGTCCAGGCTCTCCCCTCTGGCATATATTATCCTCCCGAAACCCTAAGACTCGGGGAGCGACCACAGAAAGATTCCGCCGCCTCTGCGGGGCAGAAGACACCGAGAGAGAAAGATCTCTCTGGTAGACAGAATTCTACCGGGGGAATTCCTTCCCGGAGAGGGGAGATCGTCGCCATCAACACCACCATCAAGCTGGACTTCATCAGGATCATTATCATCATCATCACCACCATCATCTCCACTAGCACCATCATCACCACCTCATACCGCTGTAACAATTGGGTTGAATCTTGCATAGTTCTTAGGGGAAACTTTCCTAGTGTTGATTACTCCTTGTAGTTGATGCTATTGAGTGAACCATTGAATTATTGTTTATGTTCAGATTGTTACACATCATTATTTCATCTCTGATCATGATCCATATGATGTCTTGTGAGTAGTTCATTTTGTTCTTGAGGACATGGGAGAAGTCATGTTGTTAGTAGTGGAATTGTGTTGACAAAGATTCAATGGTTTGATATTTAAGTTGTGGTGTATTTCTTCTAGTGGTGTCATGTGAATGTCGACTACATGACACTTCACCTATATGGGCCTAAGGGAATGCATTGTGTATTTGGCTACTAATCGTAGGGGTTGCCGGAGTGACAGAAACCTGAACCCCCATTAGGAAACCTTTGCACAAGGGACGTCAAGGTCTTAGAGTTTAAAGTTGTGGTTAGGTTTCTACCTTAATTAATTTCTTATACTTGCGGATGCTTGCAAGGGGTATAATCACAAGTATGTATTAGTCCTAGGAAGGTCGATACATTAGCACAGGTTCATCCACACAACACTTGGCAAACTAAAGAAGATTAATCAACTATATGAAGCGAAAGCACTTGACGATATTCCCATGTGTCCTCGAGAACGTTTGGTCATCTTAAGTAATACAACCGGCTTGTCCTTTGATAAAGAAAGGATTGGGCCACTGATGGCTCAGTGTACGACGCCAGAAAAATGCTGGAGCAGTGCTGATGTAGAGCTCGTTGGGAACCCCAAGAGGAAGGTATGATGAGCACAGCAGCAAGTTTCCCTCAGTTATGAAACCAAGGTTTAATCGAACCAATAGGAGCAAGGAAACACCCCAAAGGTGTTGCTAGCTGAGCCTTGGCAGGGCGCACTACCGGTGCTAGTAGCAACGTGGAGACCTGCACAACACAACCACAGAACTTTGTCCCTAACTTGCGATGAGGTTGTCAATCTCACCATGTTTTGCTGAAAACAAAGGATTAAACGTATCGAATAGGTAAGTGATAAAAAGAAAGAATAATTTTTGAGGTGACATGCACCATCAACATCCCCAAGCTTAACTCCTGCTCGTCCTCGAGTAGGTAAGTGGTAAAAAGAAAGAATAATTTTTGAGGTGACATGCACCATCAAAGACTTGATCAAAGTATTTGTAAAATATTCAAAGCTGGGATCATAGTACTTCAATCATAACATGGAAGACAAAGTTCTAGCAATAAGACAAAGAAACTATGATGCAACATGAAAAGGCACAAACAAAAGATTCATGAATAACAATGCTTTGCAAGACGTTTGTTTGTTTCACATAAAGAAAACATAGCATAATAGTATTCAGCTTGTCCCTCATAGAGTAGCAAATATAAATGCATAGGACACCTTCAAAGTTCATAAGAGTGACTAGATACAAATAGTTTAAAACAAGCAATATCAAGTATGCATCAATCAATTAGTCTTAGGACAATGCACATAGAACTAAGAATGGCCACTATACTCTCAAAGTAGGTGCATAAAGATAGAAGGTGGAGACTCAATATAATGGTGGAAGAAAGGCCTTTTGTATAAAAGGAAGTAGGGATTCAAGTCTCATAAAGAGCTTCCAAAAATTATGGTACTTATAGCTTTCAGCTCTCATTGCCCCTATCATAAGCATCTTGAAGTGATTAAGGTTAAAGTGAACAAACTATGGTGTACATGCTTGACGAAGTATAAGTCAGAAATCTCACGTCCCTTGTATACGAGGGCCGCTCCTCATGCTACTCAAGTTTAGTCACCTGTAAGTTCTTGTCATCGTAAGTACATGTGTATCATAGAGAACCGCCAATGGGGTACCCCTTGCCCGATGATACGGAAGAATCCCCATATCAAAATGACAAGGCAAGCAGACAAGGAGCATCTCAGCATTCTTCTTATTTACCATGGGAATATGGTGCTTTTTTCTCTCTTTCCTCTTTTCATAATATCTCTTTTTTTTCTTTTTCTCTTTTTTCTCAAGATAGGACTCCTTTTTTTATAAGAAGAATGCTTCATAGACAACTCATTATGGTTACGCTATAGGTTTCCACCATGTCAGCACGGATTAGACCAACGGCCCAGGCGTTTCTCTAACACATATACATAACTCCATGGACTTACAAGCTCCCCTTTCATTTCACACCGACGACATCCATATACAAAAGAGCATGATATCAACTAGGTACAAGTACCAAGTGCAATGTTGAATGTGTTCCCCATGAAAGCATGGTTCTGCAAATACCAACAAATAAGTGCAAGCATATACAACATATACGACACAATGGTTCAAGTTTATTAAAGGCAAGAAAAGTAAAGTGTGCCATCAAGTTCGTGAGAGCTTTAATCACTAGTTTTCTCATAACAAGTTTAATTCGGAAGGTAAACAAAAGCATGAATATACTTGGAATAGCATAAGCTAGTAGGTAGGTATGGTGGACTCTTTGGAATAACTTGGTTTAGGGAGTTGGATGCATGAGTGGAACTCATACTTGGTTGGGGAGGCTAGCAAAAGACTGGGAGCGACAAACTAAGAGAGCAATAATGGCCATAATCATGCAGAGCGACAAAACATCATTGATCAAAGCATAAAGTGATACTACAAGTTGAAAACTAAAGGATCATAAAGGCTATGGTGACTTGAGATAGTCATAACATGGTGTGAGCATGCGCCAAGTCAACCCAAATAAAGCATCAAAGGAGAATACCACTATACTATGCTTTAATATGCTAAAACAACGCATGATTCATCCAAGGCACATTAAGCAATCTCAATTGTTTATAACAAGTCATGCTACAGCAAAGAATACTAACCATAAAGCCAAAACAATATCAAGCATGCCATGATAAAGCATAGGCCACAGTCAAAAACGAGCTCTTTTTACCACATAAGCATGAACGTTCCTACTCTTTTCCAAACCAAACCAAACTATTTGCAAACCAATGTATGAAAGAGGGGGTCCAACCAATTTATTCAGAAAACTAAGAAAACAAAGCAAACGAAAAACGAAAACAAAAACGAAAAAGAAGACGCTCCAAGAACAACACAACTGTGCATGAAACAATAAAAATGAAGCGTTTGGAAGAAACCTGGGATTTTTATTGATGAAGAGGGGATGCCTTGGGCATCCCCAAGCTTTGACGATTGTACTTCTTAGATATTTCTGGGGGTGACACGCGTGGCATCCCCAAGCTTGAGCTTTAGTCCATCCTTCATCTCATTACTCATTCCTTCCATACATCTGAAATTTTTCCTTCATACAAAACTTCACAAAATCTTTATTAGCAACATTAGTGCACTCAAGATAAATAAGTCTTAAGGTTCAGTTCTAACACCAAATAAACTTACATTAGAACACTAGCTACTGTAGCACTTCCCTCAAAAATCTCAATTCCCCAAAAGAACTCAAAGAAGAACCAACAAGAAGCAAATGCAGAAAATGGCAGAAATCTGTCAAAACAGACCAGCAGGTAAAGACGAATTTTTTCGAAGACCTTCTGTTGCTCAAATCAAAAAGTGTTGAACTAACTAAAGTTAGATAACAACCTGGGGCAGAAGCACAAAAATTTACGCCTCAAAAAGACGTTTCGAGATTTTACACGAATTTTTACGGTGAAGCACACAAATCTGTTTCGGGACAGCAACTTTCCCAATTATTACTTCTCTCTCATTAGAGGTTACTCTTGGCACAAAAAGCAAATAAAAAGGAGAAGGAGCGGTTATTACTGAGGTAATAACTTCCAAGACTCATCTAAAACATTTGGGTTATCTCCCAATAAGTACTTTTCTTTAACGCCTTTAAGTTAGGCATAAGACGCAAAGAAAGAATCAAGTGTTCTCAAATGAAGAATCATTAAGATCAATAACAGAAATATTTTCAACAAGACAAGGTATATCATCTAAATAAGTTCTAGAGGATCCTTTATCAATGCTCTTAGGTTCACTATTCTCATCAAAAAGGGTTTGCAGGAACAATCTAATCAAGATTCTTTTCTACAACATCATGTATTGCTACTAGTTTAAAGGGTATTGGTATCTTAGGTTCCTCCCAATTAGGTTCGGTTTTGTTCATCTTTCCTCGTGTACCAACAATATCTACACATGAGCCTAGCATATTGAAACGTTCAAAGACTTTCCTATCTTCCTTGGCAACATCATAGAACTCCTTAAACAAAGTTTCTAGAATAAAATCCCTCTTTTCAGGGTCCTCAATTTCTTTAAGCTTAAGAAACATTATTTGCATTAAGGGGTTGAGGTTAACAAACCTAGCTTCTAACATAGGAATTAAAGAAGCTGCAGCAATCTCATAGTTTGGAGCAAGTTCTGCAAGGGATCTATCCTCGGTATCTTCATGTTTGCTAACATGATTAAAGAATTCTTCAATATTATCTTTCCCAATTATAGAACCACTGCCAATTGAAAGGTCTTTCAGGGTGAATTTAGGGATCAACATGGTGAGCTAAGGAAGAGGTGACAACTAAAGGAGACTTAATTTTTGTGTGTTTTTGATAAAGAAAGCAAACTAGTAGAACTAATTTTTTTGTGTTTTTGATAACAAAACAAGTAAACAAAGCAAAAAGGAACTAAGCAAAACAAAAATAACAAAGTAAAGAGATTGGTTATGAGGGACTCCCCTTGTGAAGATGTCCTTGAGTCCCCGACAATGGCGCCAGAAAAATGCTTGATGGCTCAGTGTATGGCGCCAGAAAAATGTTGGAGCGGTGTTGATGTAGAGTTCGTTGGGAACCCCAAGAGGAAGGTATGATGAGCACAACAACAAGTTTCCCTCAGTTATGAAACCAAGGTTTAATCGAACCAGTAGGAGCAAGGAAACATCCCAAAGATGTTGCTAGCTGAGCCTTGGCAGGGCGCACTACCGGTGCTAGTAGCAACGTGGAGACCTGCACAACACAACCACAAAACTTTGTCCCCAACTTGCGATGAGGTTGTCAATCTCACCGTGTTTTGCTGAAAACAAAGGATTAAACGTATCGAATGGAAGGAAGTACTAGTTTGCAGAAAGTAAACACAAAGCAGTAAACAGTTTGTAGATTGTATGTAAAGAAAAAGGATCGGGATCCATAGTTCACTAGAGGTGGCTCTCCTTAAGATAGATAACATGCTGGGTGAACAAATTACAGCGGGGCAATTGACAAACATCGAGAAAGCAATACATACATATACTAATCATCTTGACTCCTTTGAGACTTGATTGGGCACTATAACATTATACATAGACCGCCATCCAACTGCATCTATGACTAATAATCCACCTTCAGGTTATCATCCGAACCCCCTCCAGTATTAAGTTGCAAGCAACAGATTATTGCTTTACGAACTGCGTGTAAAGTAAACAATATGATTGTTCTATGAACAAAGGATTGTTGTTTTCTCCCTAGTAGCAACAGCACATCTAGTACCTTAGAGATTTCTATCACTTCCCTCGATTACCAGAGGCATGAACCCACTATCGAGCATAAATACTAACTCTTGGAGTTGCTAGCATCTACTTGGCCAAGATAGCTACTAACAACGAAAAGCATGCAAGATCACAAATAACAAAGACATGATAGAATCAATAATCAATCTAAAATAGCATCTCAATATCCATCGGATCCCCGCAAACACAACATGTAGAATTACAAATAGATGATATTGATCATGAACGGAGCTCACAAGATCTAGACATGAAAGCACAAAGGAGGAGAACCATCCATCTAGCTACTACGTGGATCCATAGTCCAAGGATGAACTACTCACGCATCACACCGGAGGCTTGCATGGTGATGAAGAAGGCCTCTAGGGTGAATTCCCCTCTCCGGCAGGGTGCCGGGAAGAGCTTCAGATCCCTCCCGATCTAGGGATGGAGATGACGGCGGCTACAGACTCTTTCGTAGATTTTTTATCAGGAACTTAGGGTTTTCGTCCCGAGGGCATCTTATAGGCGGAAGGAGAGGCCGAGGGGGTGCCTGGGTCGGCCAGAGCACCCCCTGGCACGGGCCAAGCCTGGCTGTGCGGCCAGGTGGTGTGGTGGCCCCGTAGCCCTTCTCCGTCTCGTACTCTGGCATCTGATGACTTCTGGAAAAATAGGCACTTTGGCTTTTGTCCCGTCCAATTCCGAGAATATTCATTTTCTGACTTTTCTGGAACCAAAAACAGCAGAAAATAGGCAGCTGGCACTGTGGCTCTTGTTAATAGGTTAGTCCAAGAAATCATATGAAAAGTACTCCAAAGTGTGGACAAAACACAAGAAAGTGGATAAAACCAAGTATGGAACATCAAAAATTATAGATACATTTGCAATGTATCAGCCACTTGCTGTATTTATTATTATTGTCCTTTATTTACTCGTACTTTATTTACCTGTATTATCAAAAAACCCTAAAAATCCGTTTGCTAAGTATTTACAGAGAATTCCTGCTCCTAGCCACTCGCCAGCACCTTCTGCTCCTCGTTGGATTCGACACTCTTACTTATCGAAAATACTGCGATACACCCCCTATACTTGTGGGTCATCAACACTCAATGGCTTGATTCTTACTCATTGCCAAGTGGTCATCAACAAGATCCTTCGGTATACCGTATGCCATCATAAGCAAGGCGGCGGTCACCTTCTGATAGGTGCCATGCCCAAGCTCTCCGGCAGCATTCCTCCTTCGCTTGAAGAACCGATCAAACTTGGTCACTTCTTCGCAAATGTGCTTGGACAAACCGATGCTCATCCTAAAACGCCGACGAAAATACTCCTCCGGGAAGGTGGCATTGTTGTTGAAATACATCCTCATCAACCTCTCGTGCTCTTCGATCCTTTCCCTCCACAACTTGCGCCTACCAAAAACCGAGCCACCGCGCTTTAGTTATTTCGTCACGCGCCAAGCTAATAGCATCGATATGTTCTCATCTTCCTCGAGCTCTAGTTCATCGTCGGATGAATCATACGAGATCCTCTACAAGCATGAATATACACTCACTTCGTCTACCGAAACTAAAATAAAATTTGGAGAAAAAATGGCGCGACCGGTGGAAACATCGTGCGCCAAGTAGCGTCCCGGCTTGAGGAGGACATGACGGTCATCGAGCGCAGCGCAGCGCCGTCGTCGCCAAGGCAGTTCCGAGTTGGCCGAGGCGTGACGGCGGCAGTTAGCTTGGGGGCGCGAAAAGAAGCGCCACGCCGGCATCTCACTTCGATTCCCGCCGCGGCGAGCTCGAGGAAGGTGTGGGGAGGCATGGTGGCGGATCTGCAGCTACTGCGCACAGAGAAGCGGCAGCGATGGCGAATCGAAGCGGCAGCACCGGCAGAATCGCGGGTGGAAGATGGAGGCAGCGCGAGCACAGGTGAATTTTCAGCGGCAGTTGGGCTTCGCGCGCGTCGCCGAGTAATAGCGCGCACTAGACGGCGTGCAACAAATTTGGTGCGCCGCGGAGTGCAAAATGCTATGTGCGGAATTTTTTTCGCGCGCACGCAACTATGCAGCGCCTGCTGGAGGAGCAAAAACAGCCGCGCGTACGCTAAATCGGCGGTTATTTTTAGCGCGCGGTGTTTTCGAGCTTTCTATTGGAGTTGCTCTTATGTAGCCAATCTTTTCCGTATGGTTTCTAGACTAGACCGACAATTATCAAGAATCTCTTCTTTAATGTCCTACACTGCAAGGTTAACTCAGCTGAACTCGGTTAGTAACTTCATGCCTATGTTTTCCATGTGCTCATCCAAGGTGCATGTGACTATTTTTGTACATTTGTGGGCCAACAAAGTTTCTTAAACACATGGGAAGTGTCTAGCAAGCTGAGATCTTGTATGCAGGATCAGGGTGGACTTGGAGTAATAAAGTTGAGAATTCAAAATCAAGCCCCGCTTACAAAAAATCTCCATAAATTTTATATTTATAATCAACATGATATTTCTTGGGTGAAGCTTACTTGGGAAGCATACTATAAAAACTAGACTCCTCTTTGTGTCCCTTGGGCATAGCCGGTATACAAAACGCTTTATGATACGAGCGCGCTACATCTACGTGCAAAAAGAAAAGGAACTACCAAAATGAGAAACAAAACACCGTAAACATGTCGATGAAAAATAGCTGATGTCCAAATCGTTTGAAACCATCAATCAGAATATTATATACACGTCCCAAAAAAACCCGTAAAAAGATATAATACTATAGCTTAAGCTTGTTTACATGCAAGAGCAATAAGGGCACTTGCACATCCTCTGTCTATGAAGTGCGGGGCCCGAACAGGCTCCATCAAAGACTTTTTTTGAAAAAATCAAATTTAAAGATTTTAAAAGTTTTAGTAAAATATCAGGATATAAATAATGACTTATAATACACGCGTATAAAATCTTATGTGAAAATACTTGGTATTCTAGTCTCAGAAAAATAAAATAAACAGATCTGGATGTAAACAGTGCAATTTTGAATGGGTCTCTCTTTTTCCAAAATTTGTCATATTTGTCTATTTTGTTGCGCCAAAATATAAGGTATTTCCATTAAATTTTTGTAGACAAGTATTTCGTATTGTTGGCTACATGTAGGTATTTTTTTTGAAAATATTTGATGAATTTAAAAAATTTAAAAAGGGGCTCCATGGAGTGTGTGCTCTAAAGTGATTTTCCGTGGAGCTGGTCCTCTCTTTCTCTCATCTCTCTATTTTTATTCTCCAAGAGCTCCGGGTTAGGGTTTTCGGCTGCCGCCTACGATTCTCCGACTGTTATCACAATAAGCCCGCTCATCCGCAACTCCTTTAGGTTGCCTTCCTCCGGCCTCATCTCGACCACCGTGCGGCCATGCGCGAGGAGGGGTGCACGGAAGCGTTGCTCAAAGCGGAGGAGTCGCGTAGGAGGACGAGCCAGCGGTGATGAGGCGCTGCAGGAGGCACTGGTCAGGCGGGGGGCTTGGAGACGCATCTCGGGGAAGGGTTTTTGGCGCGGAGTTGAGCCTGCAGAGGAGGCATGTGGACGTCGACTCTGGGGCAGCACTGCGTGGGAGAGGGAGGCACCTGGGCGGGTCGACTCCGCCTAAACCTTCCAAACCGTCTTTGCCTAGAAACAAGGAAAGGCGCTTCCTCCTCAGGCCGGCCACCCATCTCATATGCTCCTCTCCTCCACTCCAGCTCTCTCTTCTCCTTCAACTTGTGTGAAATAGGCAGACGTCTGGAGTAGGCGTTGTTGTGGATATAGTGAGTGTAAAACCTGCCCCCGGTCGAGCTGTCGTTTCCTTCTCCTCAACTCTCTTCTTTCTTCTTCTCGATTTGCAAAATTTACTACAGATGGGCATACTTGTTCCTGAGTTTTATATCACCGATACTTCATGTGTTAATTTATTGGTTATAGAAATCATGTGATTAGAAAAGGAAATACACATTTATTTATTTTAACCTGAAAACATTCATTTATATTCTAATAATAAAATTGGCCCAAGTGATAACAACATCACCAATTAATCTTATACGCACTGTTAGTATATTGAAAGAAATGAAAAAAAGAGAAATAAGGACGTGACCGAAAACTCGCGTGCTCGCCTGCGATATCTAACATAATATAGACGGTGAGGCGAAGCTCGCACGACCCCTAGTAATAGACAGTCTCGCACACGTTCACCATACAGGACCGCACGACGAAAAAACACGTACAAAGATATAAGAGTTAGTCTCACACACGTTCGATAACCATGACAACCTACGAAGCGACATCTGTGTCTCAAACCATACATTACGATATCCGACCCCGAGTGCAAACCAATATGCTTGTTACACACGAGGTATACACGCGGACACGTGAAGGAAAACATGTACGGACGTACATACATATCTAGAAAAAAGCATCGTGTACTCGACTAGTGGACCTAGGAGCGAAGATATATAACTTTTTCGAACGCACCCTTAATGAGCGAAAAGGCTAGAAAAAGGGCACAGCGGAGTGCTTCACACGTTGTACCAGCCTTCTCTCGTGCGACACGTGGTGGATATGGAGAGGGTCACAGGTCCTTTTTCCTTTTCTTTTTGTAGATTTGAACATGAAAACTACGATATCTTTCAAACGGAGAGTCCAAATCGATATTCGTTTTCACAGTCTTGCTAGTAATGTCCAGATCTTCAAAATTAGATCCATTGTTGATATGTTTCGATAAACTTTTTTCTCGTACTGTCTTTGATGCGTAGGTTGCACTGCCTTTTGGTCTAGTACACGGTGCCTTCAGTTTCAATGCACGGCACGGTGTCCAGGCAGTGTACTATGCACTGTCCAGACAATGCCTTGTTGTTCTGTGTTGCACTGTCTTAGTTCGCAGTGCACTGCGCGGTGTCCAGGCAGTGTACTACGCACTGTCCAGGCAGTGCACCGTCCATGCACTGCTTTGTTATTCTGTGTTGTACTGCCTTAGTTCGCAGTGCACTCTATGGTGTCGAGGCAGTGTAGTACGCACTGTCCAGGCAATGCACCGTCCATACACTGCCTTGTTATTCTGTGTTGCACTGCCTTAGTTTGCAGTGCACTGCGGTGTCCTGGCAGTGTACTGGCTCGTTGCACTGCCTTGCACTGCCTTCGGTCGTAGTGTACTGCGCGGTATCCAGGCAGTACACCGTCCATGCACTGTCTTGTTATACTGTGTTGCACTGCCTAAGGTCGCAGTGCACTGCGAGATGTTCCTGGAGTGCACGGTCCATGTATTGCCTTGTTGTACTGCGTTCCACTGCTTTCAGTCGACAGTAAACGAGTTGAACCGCTCGTGCACTGTCTTATTGCACTGCGTGAAACTGCCTTTCGTCGCGTGCACTGCATGAGCAGCTAGCCACGTCTCGGGCTGCCGTGTGGCCAGAAATACATGTGCTGCCGTGCGGCTGGAAATACACGCGCTGCCGAGCGGCCGAAAATACGCACGGGTGAACTTCCACACGCCGCGTGTCAGGATGCCGTGCGGCCGAAAATACGCGCACTGCCGAGCGGCCGGAAACATGCACGTTGCGACCGAAACGCGCGCTTTCTCAAGAGCCCGCTCCCGCTAGTCGTCCTCCTTAGTGCGGCGTAGGTAACATGATTTTACAGCAGAAGATAAACGCAAAGAGTACGAAAAGAGTAACATTTAATAGCAAAATATAAATGAAAAGACATGTGACGATATTTTGATTCATCAGACAGCTAAATTTATAGGTTTCGACATACAGCAAACATAGACGTATACACCTATCTACCGTTATCTACTAAGGAGAAGGAAGAAACGACGACGTGTGGCCATCCTAATCCTAAAGATTATTGAGAAGCCTATCAAAGAAGTCTAGATCTTCGAGGCCCTACTCCTCGTCGTCGACGTCATCTTCTGCGGAACACGGCGGCGTACACGCTTTCACCATCACAGGCGAGCACGAAAAGGAAATAGATTCAACAGCAGAAGACAAACGTGAAGAGGACAAAACGAGCGAGATTTTACAGGAAAAGATAAACGCAAAGACTTACCAATATTTTGATTCATTAGTTTTGAAGCAAGAGATAAACACGATAACATGATGGTATTTTTATTTTTTATCATCCCATGAAACTTATATTTTACATTGTTACAGAAAACATAAACGCCTAGACCTATCTACTATTATCCATACTGATCTTAAAGACTCTTGAGGATTCTATCGAATAAGTCTAGATCTTCAGGGTCGTACTCCTCGTCGTCGACGTTGCCTTCCGCATACCATGGAGGTGAATATGATTCCGCCATCACAGGAGAGCGTGGCATGGAGCATGGGGCGGCAGAAAACGCAATAGCCGACAGTTGTTTCTGAAGGAGTTCGTAGCGGAAAACACAAATTTTCTTAACTAGAACTCATCGAAAGTCCAAGATCTATCTATTACTTAATACAGTAACGATATGAGGTTACAATTACATACCTTTATAGATCGCAAAGCGGTTAACGTCCCGCGAGGAACATGAATGAAGTAGACGATCGTAGCTGGCCTCAAGATAGTGAAGCTCCTCACAGGTCACTTCCTAGCCCTTGCACGACAGCCCTAGCGCCACTAATGGCAGCGCTATCCGAGGACTCGCACACGTACGATGTCTAGCGACGACTCCTGTTCTCCTTGATCTAGCCGGGATGCGGAAACATATCCTTTGGAACCGGGATCTAGCAGTGCGACGGTATATCGATGATGTTGACTCTCTCGTGCATAGTCTTTTCGTGGAACCGCACTCACAGAGGATCAACTAAGAAAGAGGGGAGAATTTCCTAAGAAAAATAGCCTTAGAAAATTCTCATTTTATTTTTGTGTGTCTTTTTCCCTCTACCATTGGGATTATTATATAGGGAGAAAAAGGGGTACACCCTTCCTTTAAATCCCCATGTGGGACGAAAGAAAAGGCAAAGGAGGAGGGCTCCCGCTGGCGGCAGCTGTGGCTGGATGGCCCTCCTGCGGCGCTCTCCAGCCCACGGCCTGGTCGATGTGAGGCGGTGGCCGGGTGGGCCGGCCTGCCCCTCGAGCCTGCGTCGCAGCTGGCCTAGCAGCGGCAGCAGATGTGACAACCGGGTGGTCCGCTGGAAGCCCGCCAGCGCGTGCCCGCCTGCCTACGCACACCTGTGCTCGAGCCCCCGTGGGACGAGGCTTGGCCTACTGGCGGTGGTGGCTACCGCCCACCCGCGAGGCCGCCTGCACTCGTCCGCCCTCGTGGGCCCGCATAGGCCTAGTCGCTGCGGTTTCATGTGCTGCCCTTTGGGGTGGCTTCCTCTTGGGTTGTTTCCCTCCGAGATTCGGCCCAATGCAGGAACTTTCCCCGTAAATATTAATTTAAAATATTTATTGAATATACATTAATTCATAATTAACATATACAAATTCATATTTATAAATTTCTATTTATCCGAAACATATTTCGGTCTTTTCCTTCCTCCGAACATCTTTGGACCCTCTTAGAAACTATTCCGATAATTCTTTCTCGAAACATTTCCTATCTCTCTCTTTATCATCGGCGATCCCTTCACTTCCATAGGGATCTTAGAACGTCATTAGACCCTTAACTATGTTACCCCATGGTTCAGGAATAATATAGACAAAATCGAGATTTCTCTCCGATCAATGATCATTAGCGGGATCAGGATGTCCATAATGACCCCCATCCATTCCACGAGACTGTGTGGTGTTCATGTTGGAAATATGCCCTAGAGACAAATAGTAGTAAGGACTATTATCATATTTCATATAGTTTATGATTAAGTTTTGTATCATGTTATAACTGTATTGAGTGGAAACATCAATACACGTGTGATATACAAACAAACCAGGGGTTCCCAGTGAAACTCTAGTCACTGGTTCATTGGTCAACAGATGATCATGTTTCCTGATCATGTGGCATTTATGCCAGTTGGAAATGAGGTCATCTCATTCTGAGAATGAGATGATGAACCAATACTCAACCTAAACATCGTGATTCGATCATGTCACAAAGTTCAAGTTACGATGATTAGAAAAGGACCCTCGTAGACTATTCCTTAGACCGTGAGACTATATCAATCACTGTCTCCCGAGAGTGCTTAGATAGCATCAAACGCCATCTGGTAAAATGGTAGTTATAAAGGTGTGTTCAGGTATTCGGAGGAAACAGTAGAGGCAATATAAGTCAAGAGCGGTATTTGTCCGTCCATGTGACGGGAAGATACTAAAGGGCCCACTCGAAGAAGTTATATCCAATAGCTGCGCAGCGTGTGATTAGATCACGGGGATATCACTTGTCGGAACGAGTCAAGTAGCATTGTTTAGTAATGAGATTGAACACGACATGGTGATGTCATTGATCAGATCTCGGGTAATGCAAGTATCGAGTGACAAAGGGAATAAGAAATGACTGTCTCGGTTCAAACGACGAAAGATCTTCGTGGAACGCACATGGGTCACATGGCCATCCAGGTCCCTCTGTCGATCATTGGTGCGGGAGTGTCCCGACCATGTCTGGAGTGTTCCTGAACCGTGGGATATCACGCTTAAGGGCTTGATGATGCTTAGAGAGCATTTATAGGATCGGTAGAATCACCGAAGAAGAGAAGGGAGAAAACCGAAAGGGATTCGGTAAGTCCGGAGGATGTCCGGAGTGGAGGTGGAAGGTGTTCCATGGCCACGGAGATTAGATAATATGCGAATGAATGTTAAATGTTGATTTAATCATTTATTCATAATTATTTAATAAAGAGAAAATCAATTAAAGGTTAAAAAGGCTTAATGGGCCAATTCCGGAGGGAGATGGCCCATTAGGGAAAGGAGAGAACAAGGAGGGACCAAAGGGGAGGCCGGCTGGGACTTGCCCCCCCCCGCAGGGCCCACTAGGGGCTGGCCGACGGCCACCCCACCCCCTCCTCTCCTTTAGTCCCACCCCGGGACTTGAGGGGAGGTAGTACCTCCCCTCCCCCTATATAAAGTGGGGTATTTGGCCTAGAAAAATACACCCAATAATCAATAAAGGTCTCCCCACTTTTGGGAGGACCTCTAATTGATATTTTCTCTCTCCCCCTCTCTCTCTCGTGACCATGGTCCCAAGTCTGTACTGCGCAAGCGAGAGACATCTTCACCGCGGAGCGCCGTCGCGCTGCGGGATTCAGATCCGGGAGCTCTACTTCCGCAACTGCTGCTGGATCGGGGAAGCGGGAGTCATCGTCAGGCACTGGACGTGTGTAACTCCCCGCGAGGTGTTGCACTTGAGGCACTCAAGTTGTTGGAGCCAGAAGGAGCGCAAGTACTTCATCACGACCTTGAGGTCGGCTTCGGCTCGTCTACATCAACCACGCTCTCCTGAGCGTTGACAACGCTTTTCGGTCTTCAAGGGTAAGTTCGTGAAAAGCCCCTCCCGTTACGGTATTACTAATAGATAGGCCCTGGTAGCTTCAGGGGTTCAGGGGCGTAGTGTAAATTTTATTGTTTTCATGCGCGGAACCCCTACAATGGTATCATAGCTAGATCTATGCGTAGTACGGGTAGAACACACGAGATGTAGCGTGTGGGCGTTGATATTTTAGTTGTTACCCTCCCACATGTACTTGTGTATATCGTAGTAATGCTTGATGAAGCGGCCCCCAACCAACTTTACGCGTTCATTCGCGAGACTGGTCCACGCTTGACATACGGCTTGTAGCGTATAAATTGGCTTAGGGGGGTGTCTATCTCTCTCGCATTAGTTGGTATGCCATTTGCAACGGAGGGCCCCAAAAGGGGTGTAGTATAGACACCTACTTGATTAGCGTTGTGCTGAAAGTTCGTAAGTAAGAACGGTTCTTGTGCGAAAGCCCATTCAGCCACGTAAAACATGCAAAGATAAAGTAGAGGCGTCTAACTTTGTTTTGCAGGGGGCGTTGCTTTGTGATATGGTTGTGGCAAAGGTAAAGTAATTACCTTTTGTTGCATAGTAGTAGATGGTCACCGTAATGACAAACTACCACGCCGGAACGACACCGGTACCCTGGTGTCTACGGCGTCGGAACCCTGGTGCCGAAACCCGGTGACGGCGGATGGAGATCACGATGTGAAGGACCATATCACATAGCATTTACATTCAATGTTATTGTTTGTATGTCTTATTGTGTGCCAGTATTAGATACTCGACGGTAGCCTAATAAGATGATCCCTGTTAAAATAACCAGCGATTGTGTTCCTCCTTAGTGTGCACCACCAAGAAAGTTCTTCGATATGAGGCGATCCAGGGTTACAGGCCTGGGTGTCATACATATCTACGTTCGCATACAGTGGGTGTAAGACATGTTGCACAGCAAATACACTAAGGTTGAGTTGGCGAGCCTAGCACGCTAGAGAAGCGTGGCCTCAGAACACGGATGGTCGAAAGATCGAGCACGAGTCGCATGAATGATGTGACCGACGTTTAGCATCCACCCTTGAACCCACATTGATGGCCGTGACGATCGGGGGAGATGTGGCTGATAGGGGTCGTGTTATCACTAGGAACCCTCACTGGGGATAGGTGTTTCTGAGTGGAGTTATTATTAACTCATTTAATTATACACTTAGTCTAAATTCCTTTTGCAATTATAAATGTAGATGGCTCACCGTGAAGCTTACTTTGCCGTTGAGGATTGGGTAAAGGGTGAGAAACTTAGACTTGATGGATCCAACTTCCCTAGTTGGCTTGTGCGCTTAGATGATCTCCTTACTAGGAATCACGTGGTAGACTACATACGCCGCACGATGGATTTGACTGAGCCAGACTACTATGAGACCCCACAAGAGCTGGCAGACCGCTACTATCGCCAAGAGATGTCCACTTACATTCAGATAATAATGCGTTACGGGATGGTGGATGAACTACATCCGCTCATGGGTGATCTTGACCCATATTCGATGGTGGATCAGCTGAGAGCAGAGTTCATAGGCCATGTGCGCATGTGGAAGCACGAGTTGCTTGGAGAGTTCCTTTCCATACAGATGGAGGAGCATACATGTCTGAAGAGTCACTTGGAGCGCATGTTTGATGCACATACGAGACTGGTTCACTTCGTGGATTACTGGATGGCTGATACATTTGCGATAGACGTGCTGCTACGGTCATTGCCTCCCAGCTACAAAGGACATGTCCGGAGTAGCATCATGAATGGTGATACGGAAGCATTAGATTTCCATGAGTTCATATTATGTTTCCGGAACGTAAAAGTTGAACCAAGCGCCGGAGAGGTCATCGATGACCAAGGTATATATTTGATATACAGTTTTATAAATGTTATAATCTTGCAAACACATTTGCAGTGTTAAGTATATCTGATACTTGTTCTGTTTTGGTGAAAACAGGTCCTTCTGCATGAGAGTTGCTTGCTGGAGAGGAGGTGACGTTGCGTGTTGATGGCGAGCATAATGATGATGGCCGACGACACTCTCCCTCGACATTTATCATTTAGTTTATGTTTTAGGATGATTAATGTAATCAAGAGATTTGAACTTCTTTAGTGTGTCTCACACTTCGTGAGATGGTTATTCATATGAGTTTGTAACAAGGAGTTGTTCTGCTTTTATGAATGATTTCTATTCGTGTTCATATCTTGTTTGATTATGTATGAATTATCCTTATTGTTTGAAACTAATTGATAATGCATGACCATTTGTAAAACATTAAAATGCCTTGTTTAAAATACCCAACTTAATGATATGTTCATTAAATAAATGAAGCCATTGTTTTAAATTCAAAGTTATGATGATAATATGTGAAAGTCATTTGATTTCTTATCACATATAAATCATGCCTAAGTTCGGAAAATTAACTTGAACACCGTGTATTACTTGAATACAAAGTGTTTAATGAATTGTTAAAAGTATATACATATACGATGTATTGAGTTTTAACAAAAATGGTAATTATCATTATATGATTGTTTAAATGTGTAAAGTAGTTTACCAAAGAAACATGAATATGAAACTATTTGATTTGATCAAAGTGTTTCATCAATAAAAGGGTATAAATATAAAAGAGAATCCAATTGCTATGAGTTGATCAATAGCAATGAAATTCGAACTTTATAAGAATGGCATAAAATAAATTGTGAAATGCAAAGCGTTTTGAAACGTCAAAATGCAAAGCATCATAATGTGATATTAGCTATCAAAGGGGGTTGAATAGAAGACACCAAATAAATCGTTGTAGTGTATATTTAGAGACCATTAGTTTAGAAATAGTTAGCACTCAATTAGAATTGGTGAACCATTTGAATTCGTGAAAGTTTTGGGGTTATTCGATATAACCAAAACAATAGCGAATAAGTCCTTATAGTGTATTCATTGGAAACTTTGAATATGAAATCCATAGCTGAAACCAAAAGGAAAGCAAAACTTGTATTGCTTGGATTTTGGTGCATTCTTGAGAAAGCTCACTTCTAGTGATGTTTCTCAATTATGAAGCAAATGGAAATTAGTGTAAAATACGATGAGGATTCAAAACCCTGCATCTGAGTGTTGAGAAGTGCAACGGACAACGTTCCTGAATGATTCTCTTCACAGAAGGAAAGAATCAATGATTTTGATCATTGTGTTTTTCCCTCCACTATTGTTTTTCACTATATGAAGTAGGATTCAAAATGTAAATCCATATCTTGTATGGAGACATTTGTGAAACACTTGTCATGATTTTTGAGATGTGACATACCTACGAACTACTAAGGAAATAATGGTAAACTAAATTATGAGAAATCCTAGAAGCAAAATTCCCTTGAGATTAAAAAGCAATTCATTGCTGAATCTCACAAGTAAAAGGGTTTATTTGGAATTTTTCCAAATGACTGCAAAGCCATAGTGGGAAAAGGGGGTAAATGACTAAAGAACAATTAATCAAGTATTGGACAAATTCAAATGAATTTGATTCATATGTGCTAAATGTCAATTGGATTTAAAACTAGTAAAGTACTTGACGAGGGTTTAACTCGTCAATGCCCATTGTTATGGACTTGGGTTTTGGAGAAGGAGGGGGCGCTGGAGACATCTATCGGCTAGCAAACAAGCACACAGGGACGCAAGGTTTACCCAGGTTCAGGCCTCGTAGAGGTCCCTACTCCTGCTTGTCTGCTCGTGGAATTATTGAGGGAGTCGAAAGTTACAACGGTGCGCAGATGCAATCTGGCGAGGGTTTGTGGAAACTAGGGTTGCGTGTGTCCTCCTCGCTGCCCCCTCCTAGCATTTATATAGATAGGCTAGGTCTCGGGTAGCAGGTCGAGTCGGTTACAAGTTAGGGTTTTCCCCTTCAAACTTTCTATCTTTAGCTTCTTCTTGTCCTTCAAGCAATCGAGAGTCCGTAGGTTACTCGAGTACCTCCATCCGGACCTTGGCGACACCGTGGGCCTGTATGTATTTGGACCGTATATACCAAGCCCGAGCACCTGTAGGGTATACCCATGTCAGTAGCCCCCGAGTGTCCAGTGGAATCGCAGATTCGACTGGGGACTTTTTGAAGCCTTCGAGTGCCTAAATGAGTACATTTCGATTGCTTTTATTTGTGTCATAGGGATTATTGATATACGTGCCTAATATAGCCTAAGTATCAGTATCAGTTAACCACCTTAGGGTGAAACAACGCAATCTACTCAAATTCGAGTCCCCGGACTCGAATCCGGAAAAGTGCTGGTGTAATTCGACTCAGGCCGCGGGGGTCTTACAGGAGTCGAATTCCAGTTATATGGGTGTGAGCACTTGACGCGTCCGTCAAGGCATGTTCATCGTGCCTGTAGGCACGGATATGTTTCTGGTAGTGCGTAGTTAAATGCGTTGCCAGGCCTTATTCAGGTCTTACCTTCACGCCGTAGGCGCGGCATCCGAATTTTATCATCGCGGAGACGATTCGGGTAACCCAGGAGACGCAGTCTCTTTGTAGGGGAAAAATTATGAGGCGGTGTCGCCATGAGTTTTGAGTGTGGATGTTATCAACACACAGTTTTTTGTACAAATAATCATAAGGTGCGCGACCAGCGCTCCCTATGGGAGTAGCCCCCGAGTGCCTGGTTGAGTCGAAGACTCAGGCAGGGACTAAAGAACTTTTGCGACTGCTGTCGTCTTTTGCTTGCTTGTTCCAGTCGATGACTCAGGCAGGTACTAAAATACTTTTGCGACTGCTGTCGTCTTTTGCCTTCTTGCTTTAGTCGATGACTCAGACAGGTACTAAAATACTTTTGCGACTGCTGTCGTCTTTTGCCTGCTTGTTTCCGGCGCTCCCTATGGGAGTAACACATGTCCATAATCGAACTGTGTTTCGAGTGATTGGGTTTGCTTTTGTGATTGTCCATGTTCCTGCAACAAGAAAAAGAAAATCCGTAGGGTGCGCGGCCAGCGCTCCCTATGGGAGTAGCCCCCGAGTGCTTGGTGGAGTCGAAGACTCCAGCAAGGACTAAAAATAGTCGAAGTTTTCCACTGCATAGCCTTGGTGACGTCAGTGCTGACGCTTGTATGACCTTAGTTGCCCGCGTGATCGATTTTGATGGGACGTGACGAGCGGTGGGTCCCACTTTCTGACTTTGATTTGACTGGGCGTGCGTAATCTTATTTTTAACTGTGCCTCATCGATTTCCTCCTGTAATGGTAGAAGTGGGGGGATGGTTCGCGCTTCCTCTTCTCCGCGTGTCCAACGCGATGCGTGCCACACGTCCAATAGGGTTTTTGTCAGCCGTTGGATTGCATCTCCCAGGGGTTAAGTAGCGATGCTGCGGCAGTAATTTCCCATCTGTGCTCTTTCTTCCTTGCTGCCATCGCCATTGCTGTTGCTTTTCTGCTTTCCCCTGCGCCCATCTTCTCCACGACGCTGGACCAGCTCCGTTCGTTCCCGAGCTACTTCCTTCTCTCACATCGCCGCCGCGCAATAGGGAAGAAGAAGGGAGGCGCTGCCGCTGATTCCGCGGCCACCCTCGCTGCAGCGAAGAAGAAAGGTGGCTCCGCTGCTACGGGCACCAGTGTCGCCGCTGTCGGGAAGAAGAAGGTCGCGGGCACCCGCGTGACCAATGGCGCATGGCGCCCCTCTATCATCAAGGCGTCGAATCTCCGTCTTTTTCGCCAAGATGGAGTTATTTCTGCAGCAGTCCCCGATTCACACGTCCCCAGCGGTGAGACCATTCCTGTGCCTCCCGCTGGTTTTCGAGTGATGTTTCTTGCATTCATCATTCGCGGTCTTTCCTTGCCTCTTCACCCCTTTCTTCGGGGTCTTCTTTGTTTCTATGGGCTCTAGCTCCATCAGCTGTCCCCAAATTTGCTCCTCCACATCACTTGTTTCATCACTCTCTGCGAGTGCTGGCTCGGAATCGAGCCACACTTTGGTATTTTCAAGCGCATCTTTAAATTGAAGCGTTAGTCTGCATCTGGCTCTTTAGTTTATGACGTAGGTGGTTGCGAAATCCACGTCGACCCATCCGCCACCTACTTCGATATGAAGCTTACCAAGTCCGTCCAGGGATGGAGGGACAAATGGTTCTATGTTCGCGACCAGAAGGCCAAGGACGAGCACTTTGTACTCGTGCCTTTCGATCCCGCGACTCCCTGCAAGAAGATGCGTTCTTGGAAGAACGTGATCATGCCTTCCGAACTCGCGGAGACAGACGTGCTATATCAGCACGTTTGCGACCTCGAGAGTCGCATAGGCGCAGAAGAGGGAGGTTGCGCCCTTGTCAGGACTTGGCTGCGTCGTCGCGTCCAGCCTCTCTAGGCCAGGGTCCATCCCATGTTTCAATGGGGTGGCGCTGATGATGCCACTCGCGTGTCTGCTGATGGCATGTCCGCGAGTGAGGTAGATAAGAGGGTGCGACTAGTCACGAAGTACACCCTCAAGGATGTGCTTCCGAACGAGCCAGTCATTCCTCCTTTCGATGCTTCGAATCCTCCTCCTGAGGTACAGTTGTGCTACGTAGTAGCTTATTTTCTCGATTGCGTTTTCTGTTGCTTATCTGTTATGTTTGCTGATCTTTACTGTTTGTATGCAGGAGTGGGTGGTGTCGCCTTGCATGCCTCCCCTCCCTGAGGGGATTATTCCTCGTGAAGCTTTGGAAGAGGACGAGTCTGAGTTGACTGTCCCTTCCGATGTGGAACAGGAAGCCCCTGAGTCCGAGAGCCCGGATACTCGCAAGCGTTCGCGTAGCGGGGATTCCGATACGTCAACTCCTTCAACTCTAGGAGGCGCGGCTGTTGGCGCGGAGTCGCCAATTCCTGCCGTTCCTGTGAGGGCTATGGCACCGTCTTCTCGCAAGAAGATGCGATTGCCCAAGGAGTCTTCGTCGGATTCGGCGGAGGCCACGTTTGATCTTGACAAATTTGACTGGTAATTTTGCTAGTGCATTCATTCTTCTCTGTTTTCTTCTTGTTGGCTTTGTTCTGGAGTTTGCCCTTTCTGAGTGCGGATTTTGTCTTGCAGTCAAGAGGCGTCGTCATCTTCTGGCGACGTCGAATTTTTGAAGGAATCGGGAGTCGCGAATTCAAGGGCCAAGGTAGAGGTCGAGCGCGCTCCTTCTCTGGCGGCAGCCCACTCTGGGCACAATTCTTCGAGCTCTCCTCACGTAGGGGAGCATCGAGTAGTTGCTCGGACGACGGTTCAGCAAACTTCTTCGGAGTCGCTGGAGGACCATGTAAGTATAGCTTTCCTTCTTTTTTTAATGCGGTAGTCAACGCCTTCTGCTGCCCTCTGCTGACTCCTTGTTTTGTGCGACAGCTCCTTGTAAAGGAAGCCACGCAGGTGGCGGAGCAGGTGATGGCGATGGGTCGCTAGCATGCAATGTTGGAGACGCGCCACCGCGTGGTCGAGAGTAAGTGTTCTATACTTATTCTTTTCGTCTTCTCTCTGTTTTGGTATAATCGACTGGCAGCCAATTATTGACTGCCATGTAGCTGAGCATAACGCTTTACTGCGCGATGTCGCCATGTTGGAGAAGACACTAGCCGCAGCTGTGAAGGGGCGCGACGATGCAATCGCGGCTCGTGATGATGCCCAAAAGCGCGAAGAGGATCTGCGCGCCTCCTTTGCGGCCAGGGAGAAGTTGTTCGAAGAGCAACTGTTCTCAGTCGCCAAGGCCCTCTCAGGTACCTTTACTGGTAGATATTTTATTGATGTTCTTCTCTTCCTCTCTAGTGCTGGTGGCACTAGAAGTTTGATCCATGTGTGTATTTTGGTGTAGATGCTGTCGGCTTGAGTTTTGATCCACAAGCCCTTTGTCGCGATGACGCTCTGGCGGGCGCGGTATCTGCGATCGAGGATCGTAGAGCCGCTGTCCAAAATATGCTTTCCAAGGCCAAGGCCACCCTGAGTCGCCTCCGGGAGGAGCTGATGCCGAAGGCGGAGCTGGTCGACAATGTGGAAGAGCTGGTGGAGTCGCTCGCTGGGGGTGTGCCTGCCACGTATAAGAACTCCCTCCGCGCAGCTGGCGCGACCATGTCGCTTGCCATGGTGCAAGCCCACGGAGTCGAAGTAGATCCTTCTGCGGTGTCGAAGACGATGCCTGTTGGCGCGGATGGTCAGCAGGTAGTATTCGCTCCCTTTGCGACTGCCTGTGCCAAATATGGCCATTCCTTGATAAACACTGTTGCCAAGTACTCGGAGTTGCTCAATCGTGCAAAGAAGGCGGCGAAAACTTCGGCCTCAGGGGCCGGCGGAAAGTCAGTGGCATCTGATACTGCCACGGACTTGATGAAGCCCCCGAGTTCATCGAAGTCGAAGAAGCCAGCTACTTCGTAGTTAGTTTCTTTGTAATAGTTGATGGATTGCTCTTTTGATTGGAGAACATGCCTGTTGGCGAATGTGTTTGTAGATACTTTTATGCTGATCCTGAATGCATCTGTTACTTTTGACTTTTGAGTTTGTCGCCTTATTTGCCTCTGGCTTGATTTTTGGTAGGGTACATCAAGTGGTCCTGTCGGGGGAACCCCGGACTCGCCATCTCTTGAGGATACAATGGCACCACCATGCTCCAGGGTAGAGGAGCTGTCCTTGCTTTCGCGACTTCGTGATCACGTTAAGCAACTGGAGCGTGAATTGCCCGTGATCCGCGGTAGCGCGGACGTGTGGAAGTCAAAGGCTGAAAAAGCCGCCGCCCGCGAGCAATATCTGCTTGGTGAGGTGACGCAACTGGGCGACCAGTTTAAGTGTTAGTTTGCTCATCCTCGTCTTTTCCTTTGTAGTTAATCGCAATGGTACGTTGTACTCATACTGTTGATGCTGCTTCGTGTAGTTGTTAGCGCACGCCATCCACAGGAGGAGAGGGATAGGATTGCCATCCGTCTTCATGATCTCACCCAGGAGCAACTTCAGGAGAGTGGATACTTCTGGGTAGATCATGATCGTGCAACTGCGTTAGCAACCTTGCAGGATCACGCCTCGCGAGTGCTGCTCTTTCTGAAGAAGTCGCGGTCATGCTTGAAGAACATCTATCGGGCGATGTTCCCGCTGGATGATACTCCATCAAGCCTGTTGGCTCTCCTGACCAAATTTCAAGATATGTCGTGGTTCGCGAGTGTGTGAGGCAGCAGTTGGTGGCTGGTGCCAAGGCTGCCCTTTCCATGGTGCGTTTGCACAGGCCTGACGTGGATGTCGCCGCCATTGCCTCTGGGCCACCGGTGCCACCAGTAGGATCTTCCTGGAACATGGTGTCGCACTATCAGGCGGTGGATCGTCCAGCCGAGGAGGTCGTCGACTTCTTCGTGGAACAGACTAATCTTCTTCTATTGCAAGGGTAGCCAAATATGTATCCTGCACATAAGTGTACTAGTGTTGTAAAGCTCGTATACATTTGTAGATAATTTACTGTTGAATGTGTACAAATAGCTTTAAGCATGGGGTGCGTTGCACTTATGCGAGTCCTTTTCGTTAGCCTGGCCATCTTTGTATCGTTCCCTTGTCAACCTGTCAGGTGCGTTGCAGCTGGGTTGAGTTTGTGTTAAGGGGTTCGATTGATGTGCCAGCTACTCAGGATGTCGCGTTATTGTTCGAAGAACATATGTGTATAGGGTGGCGTAGCCTCCGGGTGTGAAAGTTGACAAAGTAAAGGAGAACACGGAGTTTTGGGGCACTTAGCTTTTATTTATTCGAAGAACAGTACGAAGTACAATGTGCGGCTAAGTAGCCTTGGCTAAATAGCTTTATTTGCGATGCAAAAGTAAAAAAAATGACTAAGGGTAGAAGCGTCGCAGTTGTGCGACGTTCCAAGGGTTGGAGTGTGCGACTCCTGTCTCTAAATCTTGAAGGCGATAGGCGCCACCTAGGATTACTTCTGTAATCACGTACGGTCCTTCCCAGGGGGACTCAAGCTTGAGATGCCCCTGCTGCTTCAGTCGCAGGACTACGTCACCTTCGACGAAGGATCTGGGGCGAAGCCTTCTGCTATGATAGTTGCGCAGGTTCTGCTGGTAGATCGTGGATCTTTCTGCGGCGATTTCCCTTGCTTCGTCAAGGAGGTCGATGGAGTCTTCGAGTGCGAGGGATGACTCCTGCTCGCTATAGGCGACTACGCGTGGCGCTTTGTACCGTACCTCGGCGGGTAGTACTGCCTCTGCTCCGTGTACCATAAAGAATGGCGTGTAGCCGGTGGCGCTGTTTGGAGTTGTACGCAGGCTCCAGAGTACGGATTGCAGTTCGTCTAGCCAGCAGCCCGCGGCTTGTTCGAGTGGTCGGAGGAGTCGCTTCTTGATGCCGCTGCAGACGAGCCCGTTTTCCTTTTCCACCGGACCGCTGGTTTGTGGGTGTGCTACTAAGGCGTAGCTGACGTTGATCCCCAGGTTCTCGCAGAATTCTTGGAACTCCTTGGATGTGAAGTTCGTTCCGTTGTCGGTGATGATGCTGTGCGGCACGCCGAAGCGGTAGACGATGGACTCGAAGAACTTGACTGCGTTGTGCCCTGATTGCTTGGTCACTGGCATGGCCTCAATCCACTTGGTGAATTTGTCGACTGCGACCAAGAGGTAGACGTAGCCTCCTTGCGAGGACCTTGGAAGTTTGCCAACCATGTCGAGTCCCCACTGGGCGAAGGGCCAGGCCAATGGAATAGGCCGGAGTTCTGCGCCTGGTGCGTGTGGCTTGTCTGTGAATCGCTGACAAGCATTGCACTTTTGAACTATATCCTTGGCGTCGCGCATGGCCGTGGGCCAGTAAAATCCAGTTCGTAGAGCTTTGGCAACGAGGGCGCGACTGCCGGCGTGGTGCCCGCAGGTCCCTTCATGGATGTCGAGGAGGACTGCTCTTCCATCGGCTAGGGAGATGCATCGTTGTAACACGCCTGTGATGTTGCGTTTATACAGTTCGCCGTTGATAACGGCGAATGCCTTGGAGCATCGCGCGATGTGTCGTGCGTCTGTCGGGTCGTCCGGTAGGCGCTTGCTGAGGAGGTACGTAATGTACGGCTGCGTCCAGGATTGTTCGATCATCATGACGCTCATTGGTCCCTCGAGTCCTGTGTCGAGCTCCAAGTCATCGAGTGTTATTGGCTCATTGGGTGGCATAGCGCCCGAGTCCTTTGCTGCGCTTGTTTTCTTCTCTGCGGCCTTTGGCTTGATGGAGCGTTCGCATATGCGCTCGAGAAATACCCCAGGTGGTATGGGTGTGCAGGTGGAGCCTATGTTGGCGAGTGCGTCCGCCTCCTCATTGCTTTCGCGACCTATGTGTCGCAACTCGCAACCATCAAAGTCTCCTTCAAGTGTGTCGTAGAGGTCACGGTATGCGATCATGTTGTCGTTCAGTGCGTCGCACTCGTGCATTGTTTGGTTGACGACCAGCTTGGAGTCGCCTTATATGATTAGCCTCTTTGCGCTGCAGGCTTTTGCCATCCTCATCCCGTGTAACAGGGCCTCATATTCAGCCTCGTTGTTTGAGGCTGTGAACTGAATTCGCAGAACGTATTTCAGCTTGTCCCCTTGAGGCGATGTTAGTATGACACATGCTCCTGCTCCATCTTTCCTCTTGGACCCATCGAAGTGCATTGTCCAGAGGTAGGACATGTCTGGCTTGTCCGGGAGTTGGTTTTCCATCCAATGTACGAGGAAGTCAGGGAGAACTTGCGACTTGATTGCGTCGTGCTTTTCGTATGTGATGTCTTGTGGAGACAGTTCGATTCCCCAAAGCGCGACTCGCCCTGTGGCATCGGGGTTATTGAGGATATGTCCCAATGGGGCGTCGTTGACTACCATGATTGGGTGTTCCTGGAAGTAATGGCGCAGTCGCCGGGCGGTCATAAAGACGCCGTACGCCAGCTTCTGGTAGTGCGAGTACCGCTGTTTTGTTAGCGTAAGGACCTCGCTGAGGTAGTATGGGCGTTGTACGCCGTGGACCTTGTTTTCCTCGGCCCATTCGACGACGAGCACTGTGCTAACCACTTGGTTGGTGGCGGAGATGTACAGCAGCAGTGGTTCCCTTTCTCGTGGAGTTACTAATACTAGCGAGGTGGATAGCAGGCGCTTGAGGTCTTCGAATGCTTCTTGCGCTTCATTGGTCCACTCGAATTTGTCAGCTTTGCGGAGGAGCTGATAGAAGGGCAGCGCCTTTTCTCCCATTCGACTGATAAATCGACTGAGGGCCGCGATTCGCCCGGCTAGTTGTTGAACGCCTCTTATGTTCTTTGGCTTATCCATGGCCAGTATGGCCTTTATCTTTTTCGGGTTTGCCTCAATCCCTCTCGCGGAGATGAGATACCCTAGCAGCTGCCCAGAGGGTACGCCGAAGGCGCATTTGTCCGGATTGAGCTTTATCTGGTAACGATCGAGATTGGCGAAGGTTTCATGCAAGTCATCGATTAGAGAGGCTTCTTCCTTGGTTTTGATTACTATGTCGTCGACATAGACTTGGATGTTGTGACCTAGTTGCTCCTTGAGGCAAGCCTACATGCACCGCTGGTACGTGGCTCCTACGTTTTTTAGCCCGAAGGGCATTGTGTTGTAGCAGAACACACCGAAGGGCGTTGTAAACGCGGTCTTCTCCTGGTCTTCCTCCTTCATTCGAATTTGGTTATAGCCTGAGTAGGCGTCGAGGAAGCAGAGGCGCTCGCATCCAGCGGTGGAGTCGATGATTTGATCGATCCGTGGTAGCGGGAAGTGATCTTTTGGGCAGTGCTTGTTTAAAGAAGTGAAGTCCACGCACATCCGCAGGATATCCGTGTCCTTTTTTGGCACCAGCACCGTGTTGGTGAGCCAAGTGCTTTCCTTGATCTCGCGTATGAATTTGGCCTCGAGGAGTCTGTTGATCTCCATTCCGACTGCCTGTGTCCATGGCTCAGACAGTCACCTGATTGTTTGCTTGACTGGCCTTGCGTTGGGGTTGACGTTGAGTGCGTGCTCGGCGAATTCCCTGGGAACTCCTGGCATGTCCGCAGGATACCAGGCGAAAATTTCCAAGTGCTCATGGAGGAATTCGACGAGCGCGAGTTCCTATGCGGGACTCAGGTTGTTGGCGATGAGGGTCGTTTTAGCGGGATCTGATGGATGGACCTGCACCTTCTTTGTGTGCACAGATGAGTCGAAGGAGAGGTCAGGTGAGCTTGGCCTACTCAGGGGGGCAGACTGTTGTCTGCCGTTTCCTTCAATCGCGCGAGCTCCTCCTGCATGCCGAAGGACTGGGAGATTCTGTTGAATTCCCTGTCGCAACTGTCAGATCGCTCGAAGCTCCCGTTGATCATGATGACGCCATTGGGACCTGGCCATTTCATCTGCAGGTAGGCGTAGTGGGGTACTGCCATGAACCTAGCGAACGCGACGCGTCCGAGGATGCAGTGGTATTGTGAGGGCCAGTCGACGACCTCAAAGTCATTGCGTTCGCGCCGGAAGTTCCTTGGCGTGCCGAATATGACGTCGAGGTTGATTTTGCCCAGGGGGTATACGCCTTTCCCTGGGACGATGCCATGGAACGTTGTGTCCGATGCCTCCAAGCAGGTTAGAGGGATCCTCATTGCTCGCAAGGTACTCGCGAATATGAGGTTAATGCCGCTTCCGCCATCCATGAAGACGCGACTCATGTCGAACCCTCCAATTTGTGCCTCGAGTACGAGGGGGCAATGACCTGGGCGAGGTACTTGAGGCGGGTGGTCGCGTTTATCGAAGGTAATGCACGACTCACTGCCACTGAGGTACTCAGTGGTGGATGGTGGCGAGTGCGTGGCCAAATTGACTTGGCGCGTGATGGCCTTCTGCACCCTATTGGAGGGGCGCCCCTTTTGGATCATCATGGTACCCATGGCCCGTGGGTATGGTTCGCCACCGTGGTGCTGGTCCGGTGCGGCTCCGTTCGGGGGTGGCCCAGGTGGTGGTGGTGGTGGTGCGCCATGTGCCACGGCGCCTGGAGCGGCTCCGTAGCCTCTTTCGACTGCATTGCGGTTCATCCGAACCAACCCCTCATGTAGCTTGAGGAACTCGCGGCAGTCCTTGAGGAGGTGGCTGGACTTTCTCTTGCCATCATGCTTGTCGATGTAGAAGTGTACCGTGCATGGCCCGGACAGTTTGTCCTCGATGGAGGTCGTGGGTGCTTCATCGCGAGTGAGGTGTTGCCACACTTGCGTGGTTTTCCCGGAGTCACGGTATCCGCTGCTGCGGTATCCGCTGTTGCGGTTATCGTCGCGTCTATCAGCGTAGCCGGCTGCGACCATGTTGACGTCATCACGATCATCGTAGACGCGCATGCGACGCTTACTCCGGCGGTCGCGTCTTTGTTCGAGTTCTGCCTCCTCGTCAGAGTGAACACGGTTCTTCACCGAATCTTCTCCATCAGCCCACCGATTCGCGATCTCCATCAGGTTGTCGATGGTATTGGGCTTTGAGCGGCCTAGCTCCTCCCTGAGTTCCATGCGGCGAACACCACCGTTGAATGCATCAATCGCGCGGTCTTCCGAGATGTTCTCCGCGGAGTTCTTGATGATGGACCACCTTTGGATGTAAGAGCGCAGCGATTCGCCAGATCTTTGCTGGTAGCATCTCAGTTCTTCGATTGAAGCGGGGCGTTTGTATGTGCCCTTAAAGTTGCGCACGAAGCTATAGACCAGCTCATCCCAACTGCGAATGGATCCACGTGGGAGGTTATTGAGCCATGCCCGGGCGGCGCCCTGCAGCTGTAGCTGCAAGCATTGCATGGCAGTACTTCGACTGCCTCCGTGCAGCCTGACGGAGGAGATGTGATCCTCCGGCCAGATCTTGGGGTCCTGCAGACCGTCAAATTTCGGGTTCTCCGATGGGAGTTTGAACCCTTTAGGAATTCGCTTTTGCCTGATGGATCTGCTGAAGCATCTGGCACCGCAGAGCTCCCCATCTTCTTCTTCCGAATCAGTCAACCGAGCACATCGTGCCCTTGACTTGTTGATCTTGCGCTGCATGAGTTCATCGCGTGCATCGTAGTCGCGATCGTGTCGTCGTGAACGGCGGCGCCGAGACAGGTCATGACTGTCATCGCTGGACGAGGGAGAGGAGTAGCGCTTTGCTAACGCTTTGCCCTTTTTTGGGTCCGGTACTGGTTCTTTGTCGAGGGCGGCCTCGATTAGCCCCAGGCCCGCGATCATAGATCGGTGCATGGCCGTTCGAGGATCTCCAGCTGGTGGCTGGTTATTGAGAAGGTACATGGTGGCTACTGTCACCGCGGCCTGTGGTGTCCTGGGAACCACGTTGCCTCTCGTGTCGACTGTCATAGAGACGAAGTCGAGGACTTTCGCGGCGTCTATGCATTCTTGTTCGGTGAGGTGAGCCATCCGCGATTGCCTCTTCCTGGCGAGATGCTCGTTGCCTCTTGAGGAGGATCCTCCATAGGAGGAGAGCCTAGCGCGAAGAAGGCTTGACTCGTCCGCCGCCTTTTTACGCGCCTCAAGTTACGCGATTGCTTGTTTTTGGCGCTTGAATTCCTCTTTTAGGAGCCAGTGGTAGCCCATCAGCAGTTCCTGCGGGGACCCGAAGGGTAGAGGTGCACCTCGTAGGGCTTCGTGGCATCGTTCCCACTCTTGCTCGTTGAGCCTAATCACGACGCGTTCGCCGGTTTGCTCGTTGATTATGCTGGGAGGTTCGACTGATCCTCCATTGCCGCCGTTGCCGCCGTTGGCAGCGTTGGGCGGGTCGGTGCCATTGCCGCTGTTACCACCGTTGCCACGATTGGGTGGATCGGTGCCGTTACCGGTGTTGCCACCATTACCGCGGTTGGCGGAGGTGTCGCCCGCGTTGATGACGGCGCACAAGAAGTGATTTGGGAAGCTATTGCTTCCACAACTTTCAGATCCGGAACCGTGGGTTCCATCTTCAGTGGCCAGATCGCTTAGATCAGATTCGCGACTGCTATCGCTGACCATGTTCCCAACTACCGCCGGAGCATTGAGCTCACTGAGGGTGCCGATCGATGGAGGGAACCATGATGCTGGGGCAATCGCCGGTGCTGTCGGCTGATCGGGCATGCGAAGCGTGCCCATCTGACCAACTTGGAAGCGGAAGCTCCCAATCGCCAGGCTGATTCCGTCGCCCACGGACTCGAAGGCCGGGCGAGTAGCCGGCGTGTGGACGGTGAAGTCGAAGGCGCCGAAAAGCTGGCGAATCTCCATTGTTGCAGAGTTGTAGATCGCGTTTGACGGGACCCGAGAAGCCGCAACATCAGCACTCCCAATTCCCATAGACGGCGCCAATTGACGAGGGTTTAACTCGGCAATGCCCATTGTTATGGACTTGGGTTTTGGAGAAGGAGGGAGCGCTGGAGACATCTATCGGCTAGCAAACAAGCACATAGGGACGCAAGGTTTACCCAGGTTCAGGCCTCATAGAGGTCCCTACTCCTGCTTGTCTGCTCGTGGAATTATTGAGGGAGTCGAAAGTTACAATGGTGCACAGATGCAATCTGGCGAGGGTTTGTGGAAACTAGGGTTGCGTGTGTCCTCCTCGCCGCCCCTCCTAGCCTTTATATAGATAGGCTAGGTCTCGGGTAGCAGGTCGAGTCGGTTACAAGTTAGGGTTTTCCCCTTCAAACTTTCTATCTTTAGCTTCTTCTTGTCCTTCAAGCAATCGAGAGTCCGTAGGTTACTCGAGTCCCTCCATCCGGGCCTTGGCGACACCGTGGGCCTGTATGTATTTGGACTGTATATACCAAGCCCGAGCACCTGTAGGGTATACCCATGTCAGTACTAGTATCTCATAATAAATCTCCAAGTTTGATATTTGATCAAAGGATTTTGAAGTTATTCAAAATAGTAAGGAGATATGCAATTTTCATAAAATTGAGTGGGAGCTATGTAAGTCTTCCTAAAACAATATGTGATTGACATATTTTTAAGTGGGAGCAATATAAGACTCGAATTCAAATATGTAGGAACATATTTTGAGTGGGAGCTTATAGGAGTAATTCTTAAGTATGTTAAGAATGAAAGCGCAAATACTTATGAATAATGATTTATAAGATGAAGAAGTTAATAATAAGTGTATTATGATATTATGTAGTATTCCTTAAGGGATTCTGAAATCTGTTTCAGAATAGAAGTTAATTGAGGAACCAGTCCTTAATAACTCGAATTAGGAATAGCATTAAGTTTAACATCAATGGTTGAAAGAAAGAAAGGATGATCATCATCCACTATGTTAAGACATAGGTTCTATCTTAGTAAACCATGATGATAACTTAGCATAATATGTGATCCAAATAAGGAACGTTTGAAAGTGATCAAGTTCGAATCACAGAACGTTGAGCTAAGTCTTGTTCGCAATGTCTAAGTAGAGAACTATGGACATGTTTTCCAAATCCATAAAGGATGACATATCTTAAAGCATAAAGTATTATGTTATAAGGGAATATGTTGGAAACTCCTGTAGATACCAATTAAAGTCAAGTAGGAAGCGAGGTGAACAAAACATCGAAAGTTGCACAGAGTGCACTAGTATTTCGATGAATACATTTATAATAATAGATAAGGGTACCATCTAAACCGTTATATAATGTTATGGCGGGGCTAATTCGCTTTTAACGTATAATGATGTGTCCCAGGACACAGTTCCCATGAGAAAGCCCTCGAGGTTGATCTAACATCACTGTAGGCTCCTGGAATCAGGCCTCGTTCTACTGCCATAGCAACAATGCATACACACAGATGTTGTCATGTGATGATAGAATATTAATGTCGATCAAAGTGACATTAGTAAGTTGCAAAGGATTTGGGACTATAAAGTACAGACCCAAGACTCAACCTCTTCCATGAGCAAGCATGTTCTAGGCACCAGTTATATGGTACCAATAATTAAGAACAAATGCAGCTAGTGTATTTGTACTTTAGTGCAAGTGGGAGACTGTTGGAAATATGCCCTAGAGACAAATAGTAGTAAGGACTATTATCATATTTTATATAGTTTATGATTAAGTTTTGTATCATGCTATAACTGTATTGAGTGGAAACATCAATACACGTGTGATATACAAACAAACTAGGGGTTCCCAGTGAAACTCTAGTCACTGGTTCATTGGTCAACAGATGATCATGTTTCTTGATCATGTGGCATTTATGCCAGTTGGAAATGAGGTCATCTCATTCTGAGAATGAGATGATGAACCAATACCCAACCTAAACATCGTGATTCGATCATGTCACGAAGTTCAAGTTACGATGATTAAAAAAGGACCCTCGCAGACTATTCCTTAGACCGTGAGACTATATCAATCACTGTCTCCCGAGTGCTTAGATAGCATCAAACGCCATCTGGTAAAACGGTGGTTATAAAGGTGTGTTCAGGTATTCGGAGGAAACAGTAGAGGCAATATAAGTCAAGAGCGGGATTTGTCCGTCCATGTGACGGGAAGATACTAAAGGGCCCACTCGGAGAAGTTATATCCAATAGCTGCGCAGCGTGTGATTAGATCACGGGGATATCACTTGTCGGAACGAGTCAAGTAGCATTGTTTAGTAACAAGATTGAACACGACATGGTGATGTCATTGATCAGATCTCGGGCAATGCAAGTATCGAGTGACAAAGGGAATAAGACATGACTGTCCTGGTTCAAACGACGAAAGATCTTCGTGGAACGCACAGGGGTCACATGGCCATCCAGGTCCCTCTGTCGATCATTGGTGCGGGAGTGTCCCGACCATGTCTGGAGTGTTCCCGAACCGTGGGATATCACGCTTAAGGGCTTGATGATGCTTAGAGAGCATTTATAGGATCGGTAGAATCACCGAAGAAGAGAAGGGAGAAAACCGGAAGGGTTTCGGTAAGTCCGGAGGATGTCCGGAGTGGAGGTGGAAGGTGTTCCATGGCCACGGAGATTAGATAATATGTGAATGAATGTTAAATGTTGATTTAATCATTTATTCATAATTATTTAATAAAGAGAAAATCAATTAAAGGTCAAAAAGGCTTAATGGGCCAATTCCAGAGGGAGAGGGCCCATTAGGGAAAGGAGAGAAGGAAGAGGGACCAAAGGGGAGGCCGGCTGGGCCTTGCCCCCCTCCCCCCGCGGGGCCTACTAGGGGCTGGCCGGCGGCCACCCCACCCCCTCCTCTCCTTTAGTCCCACCCCGGGACTTGAGGGGAGGTAATACCTCCTCTCCCCCTATATAAAGTGGGGTATTTGGCCTAGAAAAATACACCCAATAATCAATAAAGGTCTCCCCACTTTTGGGAGGACCTCTAATTGATATTTTCTCTCTCCCCCTCTCTCTCTCTCGTGACCGTGGTACCAAGTCTAGACTGCGCAAGCGAGAGACATCTTCACCGCGGAGCGCCGTCGCGCTGCGGGATTTGGATCCGGGAGCTCTACTTCCGCAACTGCTGCTGGATCGGGGAAGCGGGAGTCATCGTCAGGCACTGGACGTGTGTAACTCCCCGCGAGGTGTCGCACTTTAGGCACTCAAGTCGTTGGAGCCAGAAGGAGCGCAAGTACTTCATCACGACCTTGAGGTCGGCTTCGGCTCGTCTACATCAACCACACTCTCCTGAGCGTTGACAACGCTTTTCGGTCTTCAAGGGTAAGTTCGCGAAAAGCCCCTCCCGTTACTGTATTACTAATAGATAGGTCCTGGCAGCTTTAGGGGTTCAGGGGCATAGTGTAAATTTTATTGTTTTCATGCGCGGAACCCCTACAGTTCAAACCATAAACTATGTGTCCTATTTTATTTGTCTCTTCGATACATAACTTGTCCGAGATTTGATCTTTAGTATCACTATACTAATCTCGTTACCGACAAGTCTACTTAACTCGTTATCGTGATATTGTATCCCCGTGACCTAACCATCTCCGTGCAGACGGGAACGCATCTCACCGAGCGCATTACTGCCCGCGTAAGTTGACGACGGGCCTAGGGCGCACGCGCGGTCCACCATGAGCCTCTCACCAAGCGCGTTACTGCCCGCGTATGCTGACGGCGGGTCCAGGGAGTGCGTGCGGTTCACCATGCGCCTCTCACAGAGCACGTTATTGCCTGCATACGATGATGGCAGGCCTAGGGTGCACGCGCGGTCCACCATACGACGAGTAAGGGTCCTGTGAGGCCCACCCGTCCGCGACTTAGTTCGTGATTTAGGGTCGAAAATGGACACGAAAGAGCACCGGACGCGGAATTGGAGTACAATTTCAGGTCCGGGGGACGGTTTCAGCTGTTGATCGTCGACATCCCAGGACAGAAAAGAATCAGGGCAACGTGAATAGTAGTTTCGATCAAAACAATCTAGCATTATTATGTACTCTTATTGTAAAGTTCCCCGTGCAACTAGCCCTAAGGGGTATTTTTGGTGGAGAGATTGATTCACACTCTCTGATCTATAAAGAGAATTGACTTCGTTTACAGTTAATAATGGAAAGACAATCCTACTCTGGAAAGATATGTTGAACAATTCAAGACCTGCGAATGATTACCCACAACTTCACCCCTTTGCAAAAAAATGAGAATATCTCTATAGAATAGGCTATGACTATTGATGATGACAATATCTACAACATGTTTGAACTCTCTCTATCTATTCTTGCTCATGATGAGCTACATCAGATTTAGCTAGTAATGCCTTCAAATAACTCATCTAGTGAAAATGATACTTGGGAATTCCCATGGGGTGACATACTCTCAACCAAAAAGTTATACAAAACTCTTATTGGGACCCATGAGACTCTCATACCCATACTGGATATTTGGAAAACTTGCAACATGCCAAGAATGAATTTTTTGCATGGCTATTATTACACAAAAATTGAAACACCAAGGGCATGATGTTACACAAGAATTTCTATGCTGAATTCTCATATTATCTTTTATGTGATAAGTTCCCTCTTGAAACCCTAATGCGTTTATACTTTGAATGCAATTTCAGGCGGAGTTTTTAGTGGGCTATTGGAGTGATGGGACAGTGATTTTGATATTCACACTATGATCCAAGATGGCAGGGATATATATTCCATCAACTTCCTCATGGAGATTTTGATCACATGATACTGGAGCTTATGGGAACATAGAAATGATATGATACTTGGGGACATTGTACCTTGTGTCAGGAGATGTATCATTAGATTCAAATCTTTCTTTGCCATGAATATGCATAGGACTAGGCCTAGTTTTAAATAAGGAATGAAAACATGGCTTGACACTCTATGAGTGATCTTTAGTAAGGACAATCCTTGTAAGCATCGCTCGGTTTATGAAAAATGACATAGTAGGGCGCATGCTCCCTACTGTATTTGTGTAAAAAATGTGAATTCAATCCCACCTTGGTTAGTGAAGCAAAGGTTGGTTCAGGTTTCTATTGGGTGGCATTGGGTAGGAGAACTATAATTCTCATGCCAAGCCTCGTGTAGTTTCTGGTTTGTGCATATTTCACTTCTGAACAGTTCCCTTGCCATCTTGACTTCATCCTACATATTGTAATGTTCACACTGTCCTAAAAGGGAAGAAGATAAGCCGGAAGGACGTGGTTATAGTTAGATTCTTTGCATTACGAACAAGTTCATCGATACCATGGAGGATGATGGGGCTACGTTATCGAGGAGGTTCAGTTGTGTGCTAGTTGGGTAGGGTAACAATAGCAACAGAGAGAAATATTGATATCTTGATTTTGAGAATATAATTAACATTCTAGGCTCCATCTAAAAAGAAAAAAAAAGAAAATTAAGAGGTTGAGCGCCATGACTTGTTGATTTGCGTGTGATTTAGAGAGTGGATCTCATAATGTAAGTGTTTGGGTTCCCTGCATGAATCTTAAAATGAAATATTTTAAAAATTAGAAATGAAGAGGATTCAAAATGTAAGTGGTTGGATTCATTTAATATGAGAATTTATCATGAAAATGTGTAATTGTTAGAAGTCTTCTTTAACTGTTTTTACACTAAGTTTTAGTCAGTCTTCATGCCTCTAGTCTTTGATGCAAATATAATACCACAAAACAAAAATAAAATATCCTTAGTCCTTAACTGAAAAATTCACATAAAAGAAAGATATCGCTGAAAATGGAGTTGCACACAAAATGTTCTATAAAGAAGTACAACTGCAGAATTTTAGAATAATCAACCACCCAATAAAACAAAACAAAACACAAAAAGAAAATATCATATAAAGTTAAGACGTTGCTATTGCAGAGGGAAATCGCAATTAGGCAGAAAGTGCAAATGCAAAAACCAGGTGCAAAGTCGACTTCACTAAGCAAGGTCTAGTCTGTTTGTGGGCACTAGTCCAAATAGTGCATTATTTTCCTGAAACATCATGTGCAGATCAACCGACTGAAAAATGGACTATATTTTTGTAAGAAAAAACAGCCGCTTAATTAGTGAGACAAGGAATTAATTGTGACACAAAGTTTGACCTCACGTTCCAAATCTTCTGCATTGTGTACAAAAGGGAAGAATTTATGCTAGGAAACTACCAAGTGCATTCCTACAATCTGAGAAGTCAGTATTGAACTTTTTCAGTCGTTCGAAATCCCTACTAGGGAGTAGCTTTTTTCCTACTCTTGAAATTTTGAACTGGAAAATAATGAATTTAGCCGGCCCGTGTGTTCCGTTGCTCGCTGGCGCGAAACACGCCACCAACTGTGCAGACATCACGAGCGAGCATCCATGGCACTGGCATTCAAGATGAAAGCCAGTGCAGCAAGCAAACATACAGCGCTGTGCATGGACAGTGATGAAAGAGTAGCGATGTCTGGTCTGCACTGACCAGTGACCAAGATTCCCTCTCACAGGCCAGCAGCAAGAAGAGGGGTCGATCGATACAGCCAAACTTGGCATTCCTGCCGTTCCAAAAATCAACACCTTACGAGTTACGACACTGCTGAACCCAGGTACACTGATCTTAACAGTACAAGTCTGGTCTGCTGCTACTTGATGATAGCAACGTGACATGATGATATTGCAAAAGATCTCGGGATTTTTTTTACAGATCGATCGATATTCGATACTAGTAGGAGGAAGCCTAGCTCTGATAGTGCAAAAAAAGGAAGAAAATATTTCGGAGATTCTAATAGAAGCTCAGCACTCCGCTGCTCCCCTCTTCCGGCTCACCGCCGCTCGTAGCTGCAAAAGATAGAGGAAGGATCAGCTCAGCTACAACTTGTGGAGAAAACATCCGAACGCAATTCAGTAACTTTCGGTTGTGCACTGACCGAGGACGCGTTCAGATCCGAGCTCCGCAGCACGCGCAGCCTCTTGGCGGTGGCGATGAACATGCTGCAGAAACAATTGCCACCAAGGAGGAAGTTTTAGAATCGCGTGAGGAGTAACCGATAGTTCTTCAGGTTGCATTTGGAAGACTGAAGAGAGAAGCTTACTGCCATGGGACGTCGCCGACCAGCATCTGGTCGCCCTCGTCGTCCTCGTACACCAGGGTGTACTCGCCGCTGCCGTCCAGGAGCCCCGTGATCGGCGGCCGCTTCTCCCCTGCGCAGGAGTTGTGATCCCTGCTTTGAGCTGCGGCACACACAGAGGAGAGAGCAAGTTCAGGTTCGTTCTCCACATAAGCCAGGTTATTATACATGCATGCCGGCCGGGAGGCGCGTGCGAGCGTACCGGCGAGGAGGTCCCGGAAGAGGAGGTCGACGGCGACGGAGAGGTTGCCGTAGCTTCCGTGCGCCTTGAGGTCCACCTTCCGGCCGATGGGGACGCCGTCCATGTTCACCTTGACGAACAGGCCCTTGTATCCGTCCGCGCCGTGGCGTGGCTCGGCCTCGGCGGGCGGCGGCTTGGCCGAGGACGAGGAGGAGGCCAGGTTCCGCCGGAACGAGCGCACCGGCGGCCACCCCACCACCGGAGCCGCGGCCGGCGGCGGCCTGCTGCAGGTTGCGCAGACAAAAAACAAGTGAATCAGTGCAATCTTGTAACACAAAAAAGTTGTCTCTTTTGCTCCACGCATTGGCATCCCCACTCCACTAGTAAGATTTTGTCAAAGCAGTGGTGCGTCTCACTCAGATTCATACAGACGCACACCATGAATAAAGAAAAAAAAGATAATTGGATGCTAGTGGCTGGCAACAATTATTTCTTCAGAGAAAAGACAGAACTGGACGACAGGCACAAGGATGCTAAGCTAATTAGCTGTCACGGCAAAGGGATAAGCCAGGCGAACCTTGTCTTGGAGCCGTTGCTTCTACCCTTCTCCCCAGCAGCAGCACCGCGGTTCCCGTCCTCCTTCCAACCTGAAACAAACAACCAGTCCAAAGAAGCTGATCAAAAAAACTGAAACTTTGGAGAGCAAGAACAAGAATCAGCAAGGAGCGGCAGACAAGAAACAGCACCTGCTCGGGCTTGCGATCCGGAGAAGTACCCCGGCAAGCCGAGGCTGAGCTCAAGCCCGCTCTCCTCGTCGCCGGAACCGTTCCAAGCCATCTTTGTTTGTCTCTACACTCGCTGCTCAACCAAAGTCACAAGAGAGATACGGCAGGCTCACTCACTGAGATCAGAGATCACAACTCACAAGACAAGAGCCGCCCTCTCTGTATGTGTGTGTGTGTGTTTTGAAGCGCAGGAAATGGGGGAGCATATATAGGTGAGATGACAGGGGAGGGAAAGGCTGCGAGGTCGGGTCGGGGGAGGTGCTGCGCCCGAGAAGCAGGCAGAGACCGGAAAGGCCAAGGGAGGCTTGGAGAAGGGACAAGGATTGAGGGGTTTGAGAGGAGCATGAAAAGGGAGGGATTTGTGGCAGCGTGTAGTATGTAGAGATGGAGAGAGAGAGACAATGAATGGGGCTACCGCCTTTCCACTCTCTAGCTGTCTGTCTCTCCTCTCTCTCTACTCGATTGCTCCCCTCCCGATGCTCCATTGCTCCTCTCGCTCTCAACAATCTTTCTCTCTCTAGGCTAGGCTACGATGCTGCTGCAGGAGAGAGGAGAGGAGAGAAGTCTACTCCATCCATCTGTATCTTTTTCACATGCTTCCATGTAAGATTACCTTTTGAAAATTCTTGCAGCCTTTCGCTGTGATCTCTCTCTCCAAATGCTCTGTCTCTAGTATGCACACCCTTTTCAGCAGCTCTCTCTCTCTCTCTAGAGGAGGTGCAGTAAGTAGCTGTGCAGTGCAGAGACGGGGGAATAAGGCAGGGAGGGATTCCAGGGCTGCGACAGGGCCCGGGAAAGGCAAACGGGAGAGCATCTACGCTGCTGCTGCCCGCCCACGAGAGTACGTACGCCGGTACGCGCAGCAAGGCAAAGCCAGCTGACCACACAGACAAACCTGCACCGCCTGACTCGCACCTCTCCCCCGTCTTCGGTTTCTCGTGCTCGTGACCAACTTTCAAATGGAAATTTCGTGGTTATAGATTCCATTTTTAGACGGAGCAACATTGAATGCTGATCTGCATATGACAATATGTTTGGCACTGGACATGCTCAAAAACAACGGTGCCAGAAATCGCCGTCGCGTAGAGTTGGAAAATAGTTGTCTGCTCCTTGATATCATCAAAACGAGGCTAAACGATTATACAATCTCTATATTAAATGGAATTAAAGAAGGTATTTTAAATACTCACTCCGTCTCGAATTGGATGTTGAAATTTTGTCCAGATACACATATATTTATACACTAAATAGATCTAGATATGCGAATTCAGACAAATCTCCTGCACCTAATTAGAGACAGAGGGAGTACATTGATTTTAAATACCTTCAAAAGAAATGACACTTCAAACTCTTTATCCATGACAAAACATTGGTTTTAAGAGAGAACTTGCGATTGTCTACAAAATATTAAAAAGAATCAAATAAAAGTTATGTAGTTCAATCAAGTTTATAGATAAAAATATGAACATCTACAATATTAATTCAATATTAATAGATTCACAACAAAGTACTTTTTTTTCAATGTGTCCATTCGTTATTGTAGGTGTTGATATTTTTTATCTAAATATTTGGTTAAAGTCAATAGGAATTGATTTTTTACTAAACTTATATGACTTATATTTTAGGTTAAATCAACAAACTTGCGTGTTCACTAGTTTACTTCTAAAAATGTTGTTAGCGTTAGTTTTGTTTATTTAAAAGTACTAGAAAAACTGAATCACATATAAATTACGTGGAATCCACGGGGTATTTAAGGAAATCAATATGACAACCATTTTTTAGCAAAATAAAAAGAGATCGCCACGTAACATACAAAATGTAACAGCACATATTTACTCTTTTCCTATGCATTGGCATTAAATATAAGAAAAAAATTATAGCTGTAAACTAGAGATGAATGTATCTCACAAGGAGATACTTGGAATTTTAGATAAAAATAGAAACATAGAGATGCCTCATATGACATCCTCTCCCATAATAATTGCAAGCACTGGAAGAAAACTTTACAGTATAATTGGAACTAAAATCATTATGAGCACGAGCAAATTGTAAATCACAGAGATATGCTCAAGATAACCATATTTCTCCTCTAAAATATAGTTGGATAATTATAGAATAAAATAGGAGTACCAAATGTGAGAGCAATATTTTCATCAACAATTAAATCATCTATATGTGCATCATAGGATTTGGAATTAAAAATGATTTTCATAATAAGGAGAAACGGGTGTTTAACAACATTTGATGTTATTTTTATCCTCCATAGCTAGTCATAATTTCAACATGTGCACTATAAAAATACCCCCATACCCGGCGGATATTCGGGGCACCACAAGCGAAAAGTACCAGCAATAGTTGGATGCGCGGCGGATGAGGGTTGACGACAGATATCGAGGGCGGCACAAATTTTTACACCATGGTATTACCGACACCGACACTAAATTGTGCCACGGTAGGTTGTAGGCAAGTGTGGCACTATTTATTGTCGTGGTTGACTGGGCGCAGGCACATTCGCAGGCGTCGTGGATTATATGCGACCTGCATAGTGGACCCGTCTGGGCTGGCAGGTTAACCCCGTCCCACTGACCGCTGAGCCCCACCACGGAAGGCAAGAGTCGACCAAGCGGTTATAAAGTACCTCTTCCGTACTCTTCATCGTCTCCCACTCCAATCCTCACGTATCTTCACCCTCTCTCTGCACGAAAGCTTCAGTCGATGGTAGGGTGAATTCGACGAGAGCTAGGAGGCACGCTACAGAGATCGACTATGAGATGGACCTAAGCCTTTTTTTCTGGATTTTAATTTTTATTTAGGCAGATATTTGGGGTTTTTTTTGGTCGAGATCGAACTATTTTTTCACATTTGGAGGGAAATCTCGTTTCTTCATGTTTCATCACCCATCCCGTAGATTCAGCCTGGATTACCTCTTGATGCTATTAATAACGACCCACAATGGAATGAGGTTTAGACGGCTACACAACTTCAGTGCGTGTGCAGCCTTCCACCATGTCGCGGAGTTATGTATGATTGTCGATCGGCCCATCACACTGGCTGCATGTTCGTTGGATGCAGTTAGGAGGTTCCTAACTGTAATGCCATTATATGGGCTGGTTCGAAGCACAAGTCTATCCACCTTCGGAAGACATGGCGCTGTCTCTGAAATCAAGTTAAACATAAGGAAGCACTGCTCCAGCAACGGAAGGTGTTCCAGATTGAGGAAATGAACACCAGAGCTCAACAAGAGGCGGACAAGTTTCTCCGTGAGCAGAAGGAGGAATGCCATGAGCTTTCCTACAAGATGCTCGACATCATTATTAGAATGAGACAGATAGTTCAAACTAATGATGTGGAGGACCTGTTGATGACGACGTAGACTTTGTTACCCCGCTGAGTCTATTAAGGAGGATTAGTTTGAACATATTTTCTACAATTGAGTAGTAATTCGTGTATTATTTTTCAGTTCTGTATTGTACAATTATTATCTAAATATAAGTACTTTATTTCTTTTTGTTATTATTGTCTCCCTATCTTGTTTAATGTGCCAGAACGACCAAGTCCACCAAGGTTTAGATCTCAACCTTATCCGAAAGAAATCACATAGCTTCAGATCTTACTATCACTCACCACCTCTAAATCTTAGTTTCACCCATCACCTCTCCCGCGACCTCGACCGCGGCTGCGTGAGCCGCTTTGGCGCCCTCGGCCGCGGCTGTGCGAACCGCTCTAGTGCCCTCGACTGCGGTTGCACGAACCGCTCCAGCGTCCTCCCTGGTACCTCCTGTTGATGTGAACGGTCTCTTTATGTTAGGAATTTATGTTCTAAGGGAATAAGGTAGTGTTGTTGGACTCTGTAGGTTAGGAATGTCTAATACGGAGAACAACCCTGACAAGGTACCTAGATCTTGTCCGATCGTGCCCTCTACCATGCGAGGTATAGTGGTGAGACTAGATCAATAACATGCATGTATGTATGTGTGTGAAGTAATATAAGTTCATCTCAGGATCAGATGCCTGAGTTATAGATAAGTACGGCCTTCGCTATAGGTTTGGAAATGCTATCTACATGACTAGATTAAGAAGGATAAACCCGAGGAGGATAGTCAAAATATACAAGCCAATAATCCCTTACTACATTTGCACCATGAACAAGAACAATATCTCCAAAGGAAATATGGTAGCTTTCTTACCACAACCAATAGTTGTTGTTTTCTTCCTATTGATATTCGTACTTACCACAACCATAATTGTGTATTCCTTCACATGTAGTACTTCTCATGCCCTTTTGCCCGCATGTTTCTCATTCCTCACATTTATAAAGATCACGGTGGCAATGAGACCAACGAAGAAGTTCATGTGAAGTATGAAAATAACGGTACTATCATCTTGACTTCAAATTGAGCAGACTGTGTTGTTCAGAAGAAACTGCAGGAAGGAGATGTTTGTGCCTTCGAGTTTAAAGCAAAGGAGGGCTATTTGGTCTTGATAGTGCATCAAATCTAAGTTAGTTGTTATGAAATAGTTAGCAGTTTTTTAGAGATGTATGTGAGCTAGATTGGGATGACGAACTTGCATCAGAACTATATATGTGTATCAATGCCATGTGATACGATTTTTTTTGTATATTATGAGTTTTCTGTGTTTTTCTATATGTGATCTATATACAAAATGTTCTGGATCAATTATCAATTTAATTATATTGCTATGCACTAACGCATTCGCTGACATATACCGGACCTAGAAGTATTTTTGTGTCGTAGTTTCACAGCTATCATGACATGTACGCAGTGCCGACCTACCCGATCGTGGTGCGCATTACTACCGCAGAAGCGCTAGCTCGGTAGATCACGTTGTGCTGCGCCAAAAATCCACCGCCGTTGCAGAATCCCCGATGCAATTATCCCTGACGGCCTTTTTTGTCGCACCAGCGTGAGCGCGGCGAGGAAGTCCATGCTTCGGCGTCTATAAACGCTAGCGCCTGAGCTCCGTGTTGTAGTGGTGGAGGATCATCATTTAGTTCACAAACATATGATAAAGGAGTATAATACTCATAACTAATAAAACATTATTGAGGTAATAGTGCTACAAGAATCATTTTTATCTTCTCCAAGAAGTCCTTTAATCCAATTATCATAAAATTCACCACAAAAAGGCCCACTTGAAAGGAGTCGCCAAGTAAAGGTTCATCATAGAAACTATCAAAATTACTAATAAATCTATTAGAGAAAACATTCGTTGGAGTTTGAGACTTACCATTACTGAGGAGGAGGATGGTAGCTAATCTATACCTCCCACTTATTATTTATATTCTTCATTATTTTTATCCATTTGTTCTCATTTTTCACTTTTAAATCATTTCTTCTCCATAAGCACATTTTTCTTCATTAGAAACAATAGATGTACCAAGAGATAAATCACAAGCATACTTATTGTTATTATTAAAATATAATATCATGAAATACAAGACAATTCTATCCATAACCATGTCAAAAACTTGTAACTTTTTTATATAGTGCAAACAATAATAAATCTTAGCACCACGCTTCCAGCTAAGATGCCAAAAAAGTGCTCTCGTCTCTCCACTAGGGCTTCCACCCTAGATGCTAGCACTTCTCATGGAGCACAGCCTCACAACCACCTTCGTCGGCGCCACGTGGTTTGTGAGTGTATGCCTCTACAAATGTCTAGGGGAAAGTGGGTTTGTAGGGGGTGAAAACAACTAGGAGTTCGAGAGGAGAGGAAGGGTTCAAAGGTTAACACTGGTACAAAGCGACGCTAAGGACAGTCCCTATAGCACCAGCAGCTAGATAGGTCACGGCTAAAAAATACGCATTTCCAAAGAGGCCTTCCTAGGAGGATCACCCACGGCCCAGGCGATACCGGCAACATGTAAAATTTATTACCGTTTCTTGTATTTAGAAAACAACTATTTATGTTTGACCATGTGTGATGTATGAATGTCTCAATAGCATCGAAGATTCATCGGTAAACATTGGCAATGATAAATTATGTGCTTGATTTCCATGTAAACGTCTTTATAAATTGTGCAGTTGATTCTCATAAACATGAACGTGTTCACATTGATACAATATAAATGCAGATCAAACCAACTACAAGTGCAACACCTATAAAATCATATGGCATACTACAAATAACCACACAATTCCCCTCTATTTTCCACAACTCTCAACAAGGACACCAAGGCTAAGCTGCCTCCGCTACATTCCAATGGCACTCGTAATACCAAACTCCTAGATCTACATGTTCGGAGCTCAAGGCATGGACTTCAAGGTGAGGTTCACACACCATGCAGTACATCTAGAGACGTGGGCCAGTCGGGTCAAGGATAAAGGTTGTTGACTGGAATACAAGTTCATGGACGTATAGAGGGATGTAAGACAGAAGGATCTTCCATACGCGTCATTGTCCTACAACTTTTGGTGGTGCACAAGTGTTTCCTCTTCCACATTTGACGTACCAATGGAGTGCCGACAGAGCTCCTCATGTCGTTCCTGAGGGATGCAAACATCAGGTTCTGTGGAGCCTCTATCCAGAATTATGTGTCTATACTACAATACAACAAAATCATCATTCTTTCAGAAATCATCATATAGTAGGCCCTCATGAACATAACCTACAACAATCATCCATCACTCTTCGCTCTGTCTAATGCTTATCTAGGGACTAATCTTTTGAAGGATAATCTAAGGACAAAAGAAATCAGCGAAGGAAGATGTGGCGTTGTTCTGTTGAGCAACAATAAAATCAAGTATGCATGCCTGGATGCTCACATCGTCCTTGTGATTTCTAGTAAGCACTGGAACCTACTCATAATGTGCACTAGTTGTTTCAGTTAAGAGTTTGAGTAATTCTAATATATATCTTCTTTTAATGTAGTTTGTTGTCTCGATTAGGAGATCGAACCTTTGTATTTACAAAAAATTGGATCTTCTTTTAATAAATTTTGTTGTCTCATAATATGTACATGTTGATCCCTCATGTTTATGTACAAAAATTAGTTGTCTCAATGCAAACATGTTGACAACTTAACCATCGTCCATGTCTTAGCGCACATATAAAAAGCCGTGTCACAGCTAGAAAACCCTAACCTTCTCATTCTCCCCACACACACGCCCTTCCTAGTGGCGGTGCTCAAGGTAGTATTAGAAGACCAGGACAATCAACGGGATCCTCTCCCCATTGCGTGAATCTGGCCATCATTGGTAGATGAGGCCAGCGATGACGCGAAGGAGAAGACGATTGGGGGGATTTTTTTGTGTCGTGGAGGAGGTGGCTCGAGAGGCTAGGCCATGTAGGATCTGTTGGCGCCCTGCAGGAGGTGGCCCAAGAGGCTAGGTCGTGGAGGATCTATTGGTGCAGTGAAGGAGGTGGTTAGGGAGACGAGGTTGTGGAGGATCTATTGGAACCATTGGATGAGGTGTCCCTAGAGGCGAGGTCGTCGAGGTTTTGTTGGGGTCGTGGATGATGGAAATATGCCCTAGAGACAATAATAAATGTATTATTATTCATATTTTTATTTCATAATTAAGTTTATTGTTCTGTGCTATAATTGTATTAGTTCCGAATAATGTGTATTTGGAGGAAAGCCCTAATACATGCGTGTAATAAAAGACACTAATAATGATATCCCTAGCGTCATGCCTCTGAGACTAGTATGTATGTCAGCGATAGTTTCAGTTTCCTAACTATGGGGAAAATGACAATGTATTTTGGTGTTGCTGGTGAGATATATGATCGGAGTTGTTGGAGAATAACGACGATGGATAGACCCAAACATGAGATATTGTGAAACGCATTGTCAATATTTGTTATCGATATTTTCTCACAAGCAATGTATTTCCTTTACTAGAGATCGTTGGAACATGAGACACATGTGAACTTGGGTACACTATGGACGTTGCTCTTGACGGAGTAATTATAAATTTGATGCTTATTCATACCGGATGGTTCACCAATTATTCACATGGGGTGCTTGTGAGAATTGATGCTCCTGACGATAGAGAGATGCACTCTGGGCCCACTCATGTACTATGATGTTCGTCATCGTCTGGCCGGACACGTGATCAAATTGTTAAACACAGGAACATCAATAGTGCGGGATGAGTAAAGAGTATATGACAGGTAATAAGAATAACCTAGTATTTCATCTCGGTCAATGTAAAGTATCGACGAATCAATACGATATATATCTGACTCAATACTATGATTCACACGATAAAGATCTTCGTGTTATTTGCAAGGGTTGCTACTTGTAGCAATACACCGATAGTAATCATTGTCATAGAATGAGTTCTGGACATGTCTGCAAATATCCGAACCCACAGGGTCACACACTTAAGACGTTTTCAGCATTTTATAACATGAGTGTGAATAATATAGTTGAATGAAGTAATCCTGAAATGATGTTTCAGAGTGTCTCGGAATATTCTGGAGGTGTCCGGGATATCACTAAGAGTGGACGGAATTGTTCTGGACATTAAAAGTGGATATTGGGAATATTTTAGGAAATTTCCGAATTAATTCGGAGGTGTCCAAGATTTATTTTGGGATGCTTAAGAATAAATATTTATATTAAATAATTAATAAGAAATTATTATTATTTATTATCCTAGTGGGTCCGTGGGCCCACTAGGCCACATGAGTGGGGGGGGGGGAGGAGTCCCTGGCCGAATCAGCTAGGGCTTCCCCTATGGCCAGCGGGTGGGGGTAGGACGGGTGAGGCGGGGGTAGGAGTTCTCCCCGGACTCTGTAGCAGAGTCTAACTCCTCCTCTCCTACTCTCTCTCATATGTGCTAGGAGGCATTGTTGTGATTTGGATCTTGGCGGCATTGCATGATTAGCGACCAGGACCAACTTTACGATCTTTGATCGAGATCGGTTTGTGAAGTGTACTTTGGATGCACGAAACAACTTTACCGGGTGTCGGTTTTTCCTCAATAGTCAAGAGAAATTTTGCACTTTGGGCTTTTGTAAATTTGGTGAACTTCACATGGGGATCACGCGTATTGACAAAGTCTAGTGAAGATATTGTACTATTTATAGTGCAATAGGGACACACCCTGGACAGGTTAAAAATCAAGACGATTGATGGTGATACTTTCTTTACCACGTAGGTAAAATAATGGTTCTCTACATCATCATAGAGCCCCGTAATTTAGCAAAGTGTGTTAGAAGTGTCTAACTTGTTTTTGCAGGGAAGTGATGTGGTATAGAAATGTGAAATTTGCAATGTGATGTATGAGATGTGTTATGTTGTAACCTTGTTGGGCATGAGTGGCCGGAGCCGTGATGATTGTCATTATATTATTGTAATATCTAAGCAAGACATGGCGATGATGATGAAGCAACGATGGACCTCAATGCTATGCCCATGGCACATGGAGGAGTATGTGGCGCCGGAAGAAGTTGATGATAGAGATTATTGGCGCAAAGTGCTATACCATATTACTATATGAATTGCATGTGATGTTATTCATTTTATGCACATCATTAGTTGCGTGATAGTCATAATAAATAGGGTGATATCTCACTTAAAATTATCAAGAAATAATGTGTTCCCCTATGTTAGGCACCACATACCATGATCTTTGAACTAGTGTGGGCCATGTAACATGGCTGCACCTAGCGATGTTCATAATGTGGGTGCGAAACTTAGAACTGTAGGGGTTCGCGTATGAAAACAATAAATTTTACCCTACGCCCCTGAACCCCCTGTTGCCAGGACCTATCTATTAGTAATGCAGTAAAGGGAGGAGCTTTTCACGAACTTACCCTTGAAGACCAAAAAGCGTTGTCAACGCTCGGGAGAGCGTGGTTAATGTATATGAGCCGAAGCCAACCTCAAGGTCGCGATGAAGTCCTCGCGCTCCTATAGCTCCAACGACTTGTAGTGCCTCAAATGTTGCACCTTGGAGGGAGTTAAATGCATCTGGTGCCTGGCGATGACTCCCGCTTCCCTGATCCAGCAGCAGTTGCGGAAGTAGAGCTCCTCGATCCAAATCCTACAGCGCGACAGCGCTCCGCGGTGAAGATGTCTCTCGTTCGCGCAGTCCGGAGTTGGGACCATGGTCACAGGAGAGAGAGAGAGAAATATCAATTGGAGGTTTCCCCAAAAGTGAGGAAATCTTTATTGAATATTGTGTGTCTTATTTGGTCAAAATACCCCACTATATATAGGGGAAATCCCACGCCATGGCTTACTAGCTTAGCCATGTGGAACTAAACCAAAGGAGAGGGTGAGAGGGGGTGGCCGCCGGACCCTAGCGGCCCTAGTAGGCCCCACGCGGGGGGAGGGGGGCCAAGGCCCAGCTGTCCATCTCCTCCCTCTGCCTTTCCCTCATGGGCCCTTCTCCCTCCGGAATTTGGCCCATTAAGCCTTTTGACCATTTAATTGTTTTTATCTTTTATTAAATAATTATGAATAAATGATTAAATCAATATTTAACATTCATTCACATATTATTCAATCTCCGTGGCTATGGAACACCTTCCACCTCCACTTCGGACATCCTCCGGACTTACCGAAACCCTTCCGGTTTTCTCTCTTCTCTTTCTTCGGTGATTCTACCGATCCTATAAACACTCTCTAAGCATCACCAAGCCCTTAAGCGTGATACCCCATGGTTTGGGAACACTCCATACATGGTCGGGACACTCCTGGACCAATGATCAACAGAGGGACCTAGATGGCCATGTGACCCCTGTGCATTCCACGAAATTTTCATCGTTTCAACCATGAACATCGTGTCATATTCCTTTTGTCTCTCGATACTTGCATTGCCCGAGATCTGATCAATGACATCACCATGTCGGGTTCAATCTCGTTACCGACAAATGTTATTTGACTCGTTCCGACAAGTGATATCCCTGTGATCAAATCACATGATGTGCAACTATTAGATATAACTTCTCCGAGTGAGCCCTCGAGTATCTTTCCGTCACACGGATGGACAAATCCTACTCTTGACGTATAATGCCTCTACTGTTCCTCCGAATACCCGAACACGCCTTTATGACCATCGTTTAACCGTGTGACGTTTGATGCTATCAAAGTACCCTCGGGAGACAGTGATTGATATAGCCTCACGGTCTAAGAAATAGTTCACTAGGTGAGTCTTGATTGATATAGCCTCACGGCCTAATTAAATGGTCACGTACTTGCTCATAAAGTGATTGATATAGGTCCTTCTCCCTCACGGCCTAATTAAATGGGCCCTTCTCCCTCACGGCCTAATTAAATGGTCAAGAGGCTATATCACTGTTCAAGAGGCTATATCCCGGTACCTTGAACATGATTAAAGGCCGTGAGGCTATATAAAGTACGAGCAAACTTGAACTTTGTGACATGATCGAGTCACGATGTTTAGGTTGGGTATAAGTTCATCATCTCATTCTCAGAATGAGGTGACTCCATTTACAACTAGCATAAATGCTGCATGATGAGGAAACCTTGATCATCTGTTGACCAATGAACCAATGATTAGAGTTTCACCGGGAACCCCTGGTTGTTTATATATCACACGTGTATTGACGTTTCCTTTTAATACAGTTATAGCATGATATAAAACTTAATCATAAATTTTATGAAATATGATAATAATCCTTATTAGTATATGTCTCTAGGGCATATTTCCAACAGTCTCCCACTTGCACTAGAGTAGAAATAAACTAGCTGCATTTGTTCTTAATCATTGGCACCATATATCCCAGTACCTTGAACATGCTTGCTCGTGGAAGAGGTTGAGTTTTGGGCATGTACTTTATAGTCCCATATCCTTTGGAACTTACTAATGTCACCTTGATTAACATCAATACGTTATAATCATATGGTAACATCTTTGTGTATGCATCGTAGTCATGGTAGCAAAATGCGGTCGGTTTCCAAGAGCCTAGTGTGACTTTAGATAAATGATACATTGCAAATGTATCTATAATTTTTGGTGTTCCATGATTGGTTTTATCTACTTTCTTGTGTTTTGTCCACACTTTGGAGTACTTTTCATATGATTTCTTGGACTAACCTATTAACAAGAGCCACAGTGCCAGTTGCCTGTTTTCTGCTGTTTTTGGTTCCAGGAAAGTTAGAAAATGAATATTCTTAGAATTGGACGGGACAAAAGCCAAAGTTCCTATTTTACCGGAAGACTCACGGAGCCAGAATACGAGATGGAGGAGGGCCAGGGCCTTCCCACACACCCCCAGGCGCGGGTCCCACCAGGCCGTGCCAGGGCATGATGTGCCCCCCCCTGGCCGACCACCGACCTTGCCCCTTCGCCTATAAGATCCTCCCAATGCAAAAACCCTAAAGAATCAAGCCTCCAGCCACGAAAAGTTCCGCAGCGCCGCCTCCACCGAAGGGGAGATTTGGGGGACAGAAAGTCTCTGTTCCGGCACCCTGCCGGAACGGGGAAGTGCCCCCGGAGCCATCTCCATCAATCTCCACCACTATCTCCATCACCGTTGCTGATTCCCATGATGAGGAGGGAGTAGTTCTTCCTCGAGGCTAAGGGTTTTACCGGTAGCTATGTGTTCATCTCTCTCTCTATGCATGATCATATTGTGATCATGAGCTTTGTAATCAAGTAGATCTACCTTGCTACTCAAGTGCTTTAATAGATCTTTGCTCTCCCCATGTGTGTGAAAGTGACAACGTGCACACCATGGTGACACTTAGGCTAGAGATTACAAATACTTGTTATGAGTTATATTTGGAGTTGGATGTTTTTATCAAATTGTGGTGTTTGTTGGAACCATCTAGTACTCAAGGTGACAGTGTGGGGTTATCTAGATGGGAAAGATGAACTTTGAGGTGTGTTGTTATAGCCCTACCAACGATTAGAGTGTCCAACCGGAGAGTAGTTCAACGTAGTATCATGAAGATAATATATTTATATGAGAGTGTTCACTAGTGAAAGTATGATCCCTAGGCCTTGTTTCTAAGCACTAAAACACCATTTGCTATTAGATCTATTACATGTTTGCTTGTTTCTATCTTTATTTTAGTTTGTCTTTAGTCTTTTCCACGCCATCAAGCTATTTTCTATCACCATTACCACTTATAATTATCTTTACCACTTGTATTTCACTATCTCTTCGCCGAACTAGTGCACCTATACACCTGACAAGTGTATTGGGTGTGTTGGGGACACAAGAGACTTCTTGTATCTTGATTGCAGGATTGCTTGAGAGGGAATACCTTTGACCACTTCCTCCCTGAGTTCGATAAACCTTGGGTGATCCACTTAAGGGAAAACTTGCTGCTGTTCTACAAACCTCTGCACTTGGAGGCCCAACAATTGTCTACAAGAATAGAAGTGCGTAGACATCAAGCTATTTTCTGGCGCCGTTGCCGGGGAGGTAAGCTAAAAGGTACTCACATCCTCCAGTGTGAGTGCTCGAAGTTATTTCCTTTAGATTCTGCAATTTTGTCTTTTTGTTTCTTGTTTTCACTAGTTAGGCTTAATGGAAAACAACAACAAAATTAGAGAGCTTTATAGTATTTATCTTGAGTTAGGACATAAAGTGTTTGAAGAGAAAATTAAAAAACCTATGGAACTTTATTTGCATGGTAATAGCAATGTTGTTAGTATGAATTCTTTGGACACCATTATTGCTAATGCTGTGGAAAAGTCTAAGCTTGGGGAAGCTAGTTTTTATGAAAATGATCTTTTTAGTTCCCCAGCTTTGGAAGATAGCTATTCTATTGCTTATGATGATACTAAACCTCCAATATATGATGATTACAATGATGGATATGATATTTTCAGTCCACCTACTATTGAGGAGAAAATTAATGATTACAATATGCCTCCTATATTTGATGATTATGCTGATGAGAATAATGATAGCTATTTTGTTGAATTTGCTCCCACCACAATTAATAAGAATGACTATGCTTATGTGGAGAGTAATAATCATTTTATGCATGTGGATCATGATAAGAATGTTCCATGTGATAGTTATATTGTTAATTTTATTCATGATGCTACTGAAAGTTATTATGAGAGAGGGAAACATGGTTTTATGTATCTCAACAATATTAAGTTTCCCCTCTTTATGTTGAAAGTCTTGAAGTTGCACTTGTTTTGCTTTACTATGATTGTTGCTTTGTGCTTTCATGGCTTGTTTCTTTACAAGACTCCTATGCATAGGAAGTGGGTTATACTTAAATGTGCTTTGAATTTGCTTCTTGATGCTCTCTTTTAATTCAATTCATATTTTTTATGTGAGCATCTTCTCAAACTATCAAGCCTAACTTAAAAGCGTTAAAGAAAAGTACTTATTGGGAGATAACCCAAAAGTTTTAGATGAGTCTTGGAAGTTATTACCTCTGTAATAACCGCTCCTTATCCTTTTTATTTGCCTTTTGTGCCAAGAGTAACCTCTAATGAGAGAGAAGTAATGATTGGGAAAGTTGCTGTCCTGAAACAGATTTCTGTGCTTCACCGTAAAAATTCGTGTAAAATCTTTGTACGTCATTTTGAGGCGTGAATTTTTTTACTTCTGACCCAAGTTGTTATCTAACTTTCTTTAGTTCAACACTTTTCGATTTGAGCAACAGAAGGTCTTTGAAAAAATTCGTCTTTACCTGCTGGTCTGTTTTGATAGATTTCTTTCATTTTCTGTATTTGCTTCTTGTTGGTTCCTTTTTGAGTTCTTTTGGGGAATTGAGATTTTTGAGGGAAGTGCTACAGTATCTAGTGTTTTAATGGAAGTTTTATTGGTGTTGGAACTGAACCTAAAGACCTATTATCTTGAGTGCACTAATGTTGCTAATAAAGATTGTGTGAAGTTTTGTATGAAGGAAAAATTTCAGGTGTATGGAAGGAATGAGTAATGAGATGAAGGATGGAATAAAGCTCAAGCTTGGGGATGCTACGCGTGTCACCCCATGAAATATACAAGAAGTACAAGCGTCAAAGCTTGGGGATGCCCAAGGCATCCCCCTCTTCATCAATAAAAATCCCAGGTTTCTTCCAAACGCTTCATTTTTATTGTTTCATGCACAGTTGTGTTGTTCTTGGAGCGTCTTCGTTTTTGTTTTTGGTTTTCGTTTGCTTAGTTTGCTTAGTTTGCTTGAATAAATTGGTGGGACCCCTATTTCATACATTGGTTTTCAAATAGTTTGGTTTGGATTGGAATAGAATAGGAAAGTTCATGCTTAAGTGGTAAAGAGAGCTTGTTTTTGACTGTGGCCTATTCTTTGTCATGCCATGCTTGATATTGTTTTGGCTTTATGCTTAGTATTATTTGCTGTAGCATGACTTGTTATAAACAATTGAGATTGCTTAATGTGCCTTTGAAGAATCATGCGTTGTTTTAGCATATTAAAGCATAGTATTGTGGTATTCTCCTTTGATACTTTATTTGGGTTGACTTGGCGCATGCTCACACCATGTTATGACAATCCCAAGTCACTATAGCCTTTATGATCCTTTAGTTTTCAACTTGTAGTATCACTTTATGCTTTGATCAATGATGTTTTGTCGCTCTGCATGATTATGGCCATTATTGCTCTCTTAGTTGGTCACTCACAGTCTCTTGCTAGCCTCCGCAACCAAGTATGAGTTCCACTCATGCATACAACTCCTTAAACCAAGTTATTCCAAAGAGTCCACCATACCTACCTACTATCATATGCTATTCCAAGTATATTCATGTTTTTATCTACCTTCCAAATTAAACTTGTTATGAGAAAACTAGTGATTAAAGCTCTCACGAACTTGATGGCACACTTTACTTTATTGCATTTAATAAACTTGAACCATTGCGTCCATCTTTGTTGCGTATATGCTTGCGCTTTATAAGTTGAAGTTAGCAGAACCATGTATCATGGGGAATGCTTTCAACATTGCACTTGTACTTTGTACCCCGTTGATATCATGTTCTTTTGCTTATGGATCCGGCGGTGTGAAATAAAAGGGGAACTTGTAAGATCATGGAGTTTGTATGTGTGTTAGAGAAACGCCTGGGCCGATAGCCTAAGCCATGCCTAATCATGGTGGAAACTTGCAGCATAACCATAATGAGCACTCTATGAAGCATCCTCAATAAAAACCTATGCAAATAGCAAATAAAAAGATCGCTGAGATGCTCATTGTCTACTTGCCTTCTCATTTTGATTATGGGATAGCTCCTGTATCATGTGCAAGGGGTACCCCATTGGTGGTTCTTTATGATACATATGTACTTACAATGACAAGAGCTTACTCGTGACTAAAGTTGAGTAGCATGAGGTTCGGTCTTCGTAAGTAAGGGGCATGAGATTTCGGCTTATAACTTGTCAAGCATATCCTCTTAGTTGTGTCACTTTAACCTTAATCACCTTCAAGATGCTTATGATAGGGGCAATGCAAGCTGAAAGCTATAAGTACCATAATTTTTGGAAGCTCTTTATGAGACTTGAATCCCTACTTCCTTCTATGAAGGCCTTTCTTCCACTTATATATTGAGTCTCCACCTTCTATCTTTATGCACCTACTTTGAGAGCATAGTGGCCATTCTTAGTTCTATGTGCATTGTCCCAAGACTAGTTGATTGATGCATAACTTGATATTGCTTGTTTTAAAATATTTGTATCTAGTCACTCTTATGAACTTTGAAGGTGTCCTATGCATTTATACTTGCTACTCTATGAGGGACAAGCTCCATGCTATTATGCTATGTTTTCTTTATGTGAAACAAACAAACGTCTTGCAAAGCATTGTTATTCATGAATCTTTTGTTTGTGCCTTTTCATGTTGCAACATAGTTTCTTTGTCTTATTGCTAGAACTTTGTCTTTCATGTTATGATTGAAGTACTATGATCCCAGCTTTGAATGTTTTACAAATACTTTGATCAAGTTTATGATGGTGCATGTCACCTCAAAAATTATTCTTTCTTTTTATCACTTACCTACTCGAGGACGAGCAGGAGTTAAGCTTGGGGATGTTGATACATTGCAAATGTATCTATAATTTTTGGTTTTCCATGCTTGGTTTTATCTACTTTGTTGTCTTTTGTCCACACTTTGGAGTAATTTTCATATGATTTCTTGGACTAACCTATTAACAAGAGCCACAGTGCCAGTTGCCTATTTTCTGCTGTTTTTGGTTCCAGGAAAGTTAGAAAATGAATATTCTTAGAATTGGACGGGACAAAAGCCAAAGTTCCTATTTTACCGGAAGACTCACGGAGCCAGAATACGAGACGGAGGAGGGCTAGGGCCTGGCCACACACCCCCCAGGCGCGGGTCCCCCCCAGGCTGCGCCAGGGCATGGTGTGGGCCCCTTGGCCGGCCACCGACCTTGCCCCTTCGCCTATAAGATCCTCCTGATGCAAAAACCCTAAAGAATCAAGCCTCTAGCCACGAAAAGTTCCACAGCGCCACCGCCACCGAAGGGGAGATTCGGGGACAGAAAGTCTCTGTTCCAGCACCCTGCCAGAACGGGGAAGTGCCCCCGGAGCCATCTGCATCGATCTCCACCACCATCTCCATCACCGTTCCTGATTCCCTTGATGAGGAGGGAGTAGTTCTTCCTCGAGGCTAAGGGTTTTACCGGTAGCTATGTGTTCATCTCTCTATCTATGTATGATCATATTGTGATCATGAGCTTTGCAATCAAGTAGATCTACCTTGCTACTCAAGTGCTTTAATAGATCTCTGCTCTCCCCATGTGTGTGAAAGTGACAGCGTGCACACCATGGTGGCACTTAGGCTAGAGATTACAAATACTTGTTATGAGTTATATTTGGAGTTGGATGTCTTTATGAAATTGTGGTGTTTGTTGGAACCATCTAGTACTCAAGGTGACAGTGTGGGGTTATCTAGATGGGAAAGATGAACTTTGAGGTGTGCTGTTATAGCCCTACCAACGATTAGAGTGTCCAACCGGAGAGTAGTTCAGCGTAGTATCATGAAGAGAATATATTTATATGAGAGTGTTCACTAGTGAAAGTATGATCCCTAGGTCTTGTTTCTAAGCACTGAAACACCGTTTGCGATTAGATCTATTACATGTTTACTTGTTTCTTTCTTTATTTCAGTTTGCCTTTAGTCTTTTCCACGCCATCAAGCTATTTTCTATCACCATTACCACTTATAATTATCTTTACTAGTATTTCACTATCTCTTCGCCGAACTAGTGCACCTATACACCTGACAAGTGTATTGGGTGTGTTGGGGACACAAGAGACTTCTTGTATCTTGATTGCAGGATTGCTTGAGAGGGAATACCTTTGACCACTTCCTCCCTGAGTTCGATAAACCTTGGGTGATCCACTTAAGGGAAAACTCGCTGCTGTTCTACAAACCTCTACACTTGGAGGCCCAACAGCTGTCTACAAAAATAGAAGTGCGTAGACATCAATCAACCTCATGGACTTTATCATGGGCACTGTGTCCTGGGACACACATTCTACGTTAAACACGAACTAGTCCCGCCATAACAGTATACATCACTTTAGATGGTACCCTTATCTATTATTATAAATGTAATTTTCGAAACACTAGTGTTGGGGGGATACCCCCGGGTAGGGTCATGCTGGGGTATAAAGGCCGAGTTAGCCGAGGTATGGCAAGGTCAAAGCGAATGCTGGCCGAGTTACCTCAAGGCAGGCCGAATCTCGGGGTAACCCGGACCAGGGGTGTCCACCTAACTGAGTCTCATCTGACTTAAGAAGTGAGCCAGATAGATGAATCTAACTTGTATGCAGGAACAGGTGTGACCGGATCCTCCACGATCCGGGTCATAGCAAGCTTCTAGCAGAAAGAAGGAATCTCGCTGGTCAAAAGTAACCCCGGTACGCACTGCATGAGCAAAGCGGACAGGGGCAGGACCACCGAGGCGTGGCCGACAGAGGTGACGACGCCCGTGTCGGCTGACGCAGGCGCCGCAGAGGCTCATGTAGCCTCTGCATGGGTGACGCGGGGGAAAAGCACCCTGGTCGGTTTGCTATTTTGGGAGGAGGCATATTCCCTGGAATATGCCTCCACGTATGCCCTAAGTGGAGACCTAGCCACCCCTATATAAGGAGGGCTAGGGCCTCTGTAGAAGGGGTTGGGTTCGACTGGTTGATCTCTAGTTGGTCTTGTACGGGTTAGCCGGTGGTGAGAGTAAGAGAGTCCCTTCTTCCTCCTCTCCCCAATACAGCTCTAGGAGCACTTGTAATCTGTGAAGTGAATCGAATACAAAGCTTCTGTGTGAGGAATCACCTCACTATCCCTCCCTGGATTCCCCTAGTGCATTTAGTCCCCACCTTTAGCCTATCCATGACATCTGCCATGACACCACCACGACAGTTGGCGCCCACCGTTGGGCTAGCGGCGCTAGCAGGGGTCAAGATCCGGACGGGAAACCTCATCGGCACCGGCGAACGCATCGTCTCCAGGCTCGTTCAGCGCTTTGGAGCGCTTGACTTTGTCAGCGACAACGCTGGCTGCTTCGGCACGTTCCCACTTCCGCGCAACGACCTCTTCGTCAAGCTTGGTGCGCACAAGGTCTACGTTGCTGTGGACGTATCATGCGTTCATCCGCGTCACGTCATCGAGGCAGGGGAGCCACCCCTTAGCGTGGTTCACGGGGCGCGTATCACTCACTCCCCGGACCGTGCTGAGGTGATGATGACTGCGCCAGGTGCAGGCGCAAGCAAGGATCCGGCACCAGATCCAGAGGTAACACCTAAGGCACCGAGGAAAAGTAGAGGTCCTCCACTAGAGAGGCCTGAGAATGTACTGAGAGAAGCTATAGATAGCTTGGCAAACCCGATAGCAGCAGTGGTAGATCCGGCTCAGGCACAGGCCGAGCTAGAGGAAACTAGGCAGAAAATTCTAGAGGGAGCGAAAAAGATTGCTGTCAGCAGTCGTTGAACATGACGCTGCGTGAGTATGCAAAGGCAAATAAAGTAGATGCTGTAAAAGTGAAGGGGAGAAATCTCATGAGTGAAATGAACAAAGAGGGTGATACTAGGATTGAGGAGTCAGAGAACTGTTTGTCCGTGGGGCTACCGAAGTACGGTACCCGGCAAAAAACCTCAGAGCAGCGGATGCAGCTGTGTCCGAGTTAGAGGGTCTAACGGGTGAAGCCCGTCAGAGACAGCAAGATAGGGTCAATGAGTTGTTGGATATATGCCCAAGAGGCAATAGTAAAGTGGTTATTATTATATCTTTATGTTTATGATAAATGTTTACATCCCATGCTATAATTGTATTTACCGGAAACATTAATACTTGTGTGTTTTGTAAACATAAAAGAGTCCCTAGTAAGCCTCTTGTTAAGCTAGCTTGTTGATTAATGGATGATCATGGTTTCCTATGGACATTGGATGTCATTAATAACAAGATCATATCATTAGGAGAATGATGTAATGGACACACACCCATAGTAAGCATAGCATAAGATCAAGTCATTAAGTTCTTTTTGCTACAAGCTTTTCAAATGCATAGTAACCTAATCCTTCGACCACGAGGTTATGTTAATCACCATCACCGGATGGGTACTTTGATGACATCAAACGCCGCTTCGTAACTGGGTGGTTATAAAGGTGACATTGGGTATTCTGAAAGTATGTGTTGAAGCGCATGTACCAAGATTGGGATTTGTCCATCCATATGACAGATAGATATGCTCTGGGCCCTCTCGGTGGAATGTCATCTAGTTAGCTTGCGAGCATGTGACTAGGTCACAAGGGATGACATATCATGGAACGAGTAAAGAGTACTTATCAGTAACGAGGTAGAACTAGGTATGGAGATACCGACGATCAAACCTCGGATAAGTAGAGTATCACGTGACAAAGGGAATTGGTTTCATATGTTAAATGGTTCTATCGATCACGAAGTCATCGTTGAGTATGTGGGAGCCGTTATGGATCTCCAGATCCCGCTAATGGTTATTGATCGGAGATGTGTCTCCATCATGTCTACATGTTCACGAACCGTAGGGTGACACACTTAAGGTTCGAAGTTGTTTTAAGTAGATATGGAATATGCGTTGGAGACCGAATGTTGTTCGGAGTCTCGGATTGGATCCGGGACATCACGAGGAGATCCGGAATTGTCCGGAGAATAAGATTCATATATTGGGGATCATTTTCTAAGTTAGGAAATGTTCTAGAGTATTTGTATGGGGATTCTAGAAGGTTTCGGAATGTTCCGGAAGCTTCTAGAAGATTTCTTGGAGTTTACTTGAAAACCAAGAAAGGATCAAGGAATCCTTGTGGGGTAAGACAAGGATTCGTGGGGGAGTAGGACTCTCCCCCACCTCCTTGATCCGCCGGCCAAGGGAGAGGGGAGTCCTACAAGGACTCCACTTCCCCATGGCGCCTCCCTCCTTTAAATAGAGGGGTGGAGGCACAAGCCCCCTTGCCCCTTCTATTCTCTAGATCTCAAGTTGCCTCTCTCCTCCTCCTTCCCTCTGCTCTGGCTTAGGCGAAGCCCTGCAGAATTCTCTACTCCACCACCACCACCACACCGTCGTGCTGCTGGGATTCCGTGGAGAGATCTACTACCTCCGCTGCTCGCTGGAACGGGGAGAGGAAGGTCTGCTTCGACTCCGCACGTGTGACCGACTGCGGAAGCGCTGCCGGAATGCGGCGCCGGAAGGATCGTCTACTCGATCTTGAGATCGGCAAGTGATCAACTACATCAACCACGAGATCCGATCTCGTAACGCTTTCGGGTCTACAAGGGTTAGTATAGATCTATCTCGTTGCACATGTCTAATAGATTAGATCTTGGCTTTTATCTAGATTAGATCTGGGTTTTGTTCGTTCTTGTGGTAGAAATTTTTTGTTTTCCATGCTACGAACCCTTCAGTGGTATCAGAGCCAGGTTTATGCGTAGATCTGTTGCACGAGTAGAACACAATGGTTTTGTGGACGTTGGTGCTCGTGCCGTCTTTTCCTTTGTGTACTTTGCATCTTGCGGTATGGTGGGATGAAGCGGCCCGGGCTAACCTTACATGTCATCGCACATGAGACTTGCTCCACAGTTGACGTGCAACTCATATTGCACAAGTGGCTTTGCGGGTGTCTGTCTCTCCCATCATAGTATAGATCCAATCTACACTTTGCACTTGATAGCACTTGTATCAACGTTGTGGTTCAGTTTCGTAGGTAAGATCCGTTCTTATTCGAAAGCCCCAAACCACGTAAAACATGCAAAGAAAATTAGAGGCGTCTAACTTGTTTTTGCAGGATTTTTGTGATGTGATATGGCCATCATGTGATTGTGATTATATTTGATGTATGCAATGATCCTTGTTGTAATATGGCAACCGGCAGGAGCCTAATGGTTGTCTTTAATTCTGTTAAGACCTGCGTGTCTATTCATCTTGTAATAGCTTTATTCCAAGTAGTTGTAATAGTTGCTAGTGATGACGGACAACCATGAAGCGGCACCACTGACCTTGACGCAATGCTGGTGATGATGGAGATCATGTCCGTGCTTTGGAGATGGAGATCAAAGGCATAAGAAGAAAGGGCCATATCATATCACACTAATTATGAATTGCCTGTGATGTTAATCGCATCTTGTATTGCTTAGATCGCGACGGTAGCATTATAAGATGACCCCTCTCACTAAATATCAAGTAATAAAGTGTTTGTCCTTAGTAGGCACCGTTGCTAAGACTCGTCGTTTCGAAGCATCTCGTGATGATCGGGTGTGATAGATTCTACGTGTGCATACGACGGGTGCAAGCCAGATTTGCACATGCGGATACTAAGGTTAACCTTGACGAGCCTAGCATGTACAGACATGGTCTCGGAACACGGAATACCGAAAGGTAAAGCATGAGTCATATGGATGATATGATGAACATGTTGATTGTTCGCCTTTAAAGCTACATCATCTCACGTGATGATCGGACTTGGTGTAGTGGATTTGGTTTGTGTAATCACTAAAACAACTCGAGGGATGTTGTTTTGACTGGGAGTTCATTTGTAATTTGGATTAGTCAAACTCAATTTATCATAAACACAATCAAAGTGAATTTGCATAGTTTGTTGTAGTCATTGGCATCCGTTCACCACCTTACGCTTAGTTATAGTTGAGATAGTGGAACTATAGAAATTCTGGATATTTTCTTTACGAACTGGTATCGTATTGTTTTGAGTGTCAATCTAAAGTTTAAAAGTCCAGTTGCAAACCTTCAGCAAACTCCATTTACTCTGTGAAGTTTAATAAACAGTATTAAATCAAGAGTAACAATTCCAGTGTTAGTATCTAATGTATCATGTTTGCCTCCATGATTCTTGATACTCAAAAGATTGTTTTTTAATATCAAGTTTATCTAAGAGCTGAAAGCAATGTTTCAGAAACCATCATATGTGAAAGGTATTGCGATATCTAAAACAATGTATTGGTTACAACATGATAGAGTATATGTCCTCATATTTGATGAGAATTTGTGAAGGTTGGAGACGCTAGTCGTACTAATCCTCCAAAAGGTTTTGGAAAAGAAACATTATACTCGCAATTCACCTTTATAAGCTATAGCAGCTTGATCATGAAAGTTATCATGATAAGGATGAATAGAAGATGTAAGTAAAATGTTTACTACACTAAAAGATTACTAAAGAATGGAATTTTGAAATAATGCCAAACATTTGATGAAGGTAATCCACTTCAAAGTGCAAGTCCAAAGGTATTAGTATTTGACTATACACACTTTGTACTATGTGTCATGTGAATGACACCACTATTGATGTTGATAGATTCTTTTAAAAGAAAAGGAATTGTTGAAAGAGAACCTATAAAATATTTGGCAGAAAAGAAAAGATTGGAGATGTCCAACTTAGGTATATAGAAGATACATGTTATGGCTGTATTCCTTGGTTGTTAAACAATGTGGTTCTGCGGTATTGGATACCAAATTGGTTGGTATGAAGTGTCATACAGGACAACACAATTCATGAACTGCAATGGCCTAAGTAACTAGCAAGAGAATATGTGATGATGTTCATCGAAAAACAAACAAAGGGTTGTTGTGTTGCTCATTAACATCAAAGCTTGCCTTCAAGATTTGTTTCAATAATTGTTATTTTGATCAGGTATTATGACGACAAAAGGTTGTTCAAATAATTGCCGTATTCCATAATAGATGGATGATATACAAGTCTGGTTGGAGAAATAACGACCATAAAACTAATGCTAAAATGTCGCAAGACAAATGATTGAAAGATCACTTGCAAAGTGACATCACCGTTTAAATTATATTGAAAGGGATACATGAAGAAACTCCATGTTGATGGATTTTTGGAGTCTTTGATTTTGATCAAATGACGCTTGTGATACTTTCCTGGAGATAATTAAAACTCCGTTCGTAGGCCAAAAGAGGAACGGACGACTAACTGATTGGAATTTGTACATATTGATGTATATAGTCCATTATGTGTAGTCGTGGGCGATGGATTTCAACTTCATATGCTTTCTCCGAAGATTTGAGTGAGTATATGTATATACTTACTCAATAAGCAAGAAGTATGAAACATTTGAAAATGTTCAAAGACTTCCAAGATGAAGTGGAAAATTATTGTAACAAGAAAATAATAAAAAAAAGTTTATGATTGGATCATAAAGATGTTTGAGTTACAAGTTTAGCAAAACACCTAAGATTTGAGGAATCGTTCCATGGATTTGCATTTCCCAAAACACCATAGGAGTATGGAGTGTTCAAGATATGTAATGAAACATTGTTTGACATGGTAAGATCAAAGGTGTCATTTGTAAAACTGCCATTATATTTTAAAGATTAAAGCTTTAGTGACTACCGCTTTTACACTGAAAAGAGCTCCATCGTGATCCGTTGAAATGACACCATATAAGTCATGGTTTGGGATAAAACCTAGGTTGTCCTTTCTTAAATTTTTGGTATGCTAGGCATAAGTAAAATGTTTACAACCAAAGCCGGATGAGCATGTCTTTGTAGGTTATTTCGAATAACCATTGGGTATTCCTCCATAACACCGAAGACAAAAGTGTTTGTCGCTTAGAATGCCGAGTTTCTTGAGAAGGAATTTTTGGTGAAAATTCAAGTGGGAGGACAATAGAACTTTGACAAGGTTGTTGAACCTTGGCTAATATGTGCTGAGTTGCGCAGCATCGGTGAGTGTCCCGGAGGCAGCAACAATGCTCATGGCTCACGTACCTCAAAGGTTGTGGTCACGGAGATCTAAGTTCCTATTGAACCAAGTAGGTCGGGTAAGTAATCAAATGCCAAGATTTGAGAGTTAAATCATTGTTGTTTGGCAATGATGAACCAACTACATGCAAATAATCAATGATGGGCCCTGACTTTGTTAAGTGGCTTGAAGCCATAAAATCCGTGATAATTCCATACACGAGAAATCAAGCTTTGAATTTGAAAGACCCTCTGGAAAGGTGCAAGACCTTACAGTCGTATATGGATCTATAAAGAAATAGACATGGATGTTTCACATCTATGAAATAGTCGACATGTCGGAAAGACTTTACGACAATGTTCAAGGAATTGACTATGATAAGATTTGATCTTTCATAGCGATATTTAGTCTGGACGGATTAATGTAGCAACCACTACATATATTTTGGTATATGGTAGTTGAACAAACAAAACAAGTTCTTCTAATAGAGTGGTTACCTAGGATGTGTCCATGACACGATCCAAAGGGTTTTGTTAATTCAAAGGATGCTAAAAGAGTATGCAAAACTTCAATGGTTGAAGTGAGCACCGCGGAGTTGGAATCTTCACCGTGATGAAACCGTTAAAAGGTTTAATTTCATTAGAGACGATGAAGATGTTTGCATTTTGTAAGAAATTAAGTGGGAGCGCTAAGACATATTTCTAATACATTATATGAAAGACATATTGTTGATTAGAAATGATGTATCTTTTATTGACACAGGTTAAGAATTTCATTTCGATGAAAGACTTAGGCATAACCCAAGAATTAGGCATCAATGTCTATATGGATAGATTGAGGCGCTAATATGGTTTTGCCAAATGTACATAGATAAGATGTTGAATGAGTTCAATATGGAAACAATAAGAAAGGTTCTTAACGCACGGAAAGGACTGAATCAAGATTCAAGTGTGTTGACACGAGATTCAAGTATTTTGACACTTGGTGAAATCACAAGAATATTTTGATCAATCATTCTTTGAGATGTACACATCCAGATATGTCCTATGCTCTAAATGTTATGAGCATATACCAGAATGACTCATAAGATGATCATTGGACAATAGTAGGGATATTCCTATGATCTTTGGAAGAACTAAGAATATATTATTTATATAGTGGTGACAAATAGTTCATTGTAAATTGTTACATTGATACTAGTTTTGTCACAAATTAAGTTTATCTCAATTTAAACTATGGGTGGCACAATGTAATGGAAAGGAAGTTCCATAACGGATTTGGTTGAGTACCAAAGTTAAAACATTGTGACAGATACTACAACAAAAGGCTAAGTATATGACTACTATTGTAGCAGCAAATGAGGGCATTTGTGTCAAGTAGTTTGTTATCAAACTAGGTGTGGTTCATAGCGGGATAATACTATGAAGATACATTGTATGACAATTGTATCAACATGATTTAATCCCAAGGAACTAAAGGTCTCACCAAAGGACCAAATTTATACAATGCCATCTCATTGGAGAATGAGTAATGCGTAGAGACACAAGGACATGCAAATACACACGGACCTGGAAGTGTCAGATCCGAAGATTATGTTTACCACTAGCAATAGTGTCTATACAACACCAGAAAGCCATAGGTGTTGAATGCACAAGTTTTTAACTAGATTATTGACTCTAGTGCAAGTGGGAGACTGTTGGAGATATGCCCAAGAGGCAATAATAAAGTGGTTATTATTATATCTTTATGTTTATGATAAATGTTTACATCCCATGCTATAATTGTATTAACCGGAAACATTAAAACTTGTGTGTTTTGTAAACATAAAAGAGTCCCTAGTAAGCCTCTTGTTAAGCTAGCTTGTTGATTAATGGATGATCATGGTTTCCTGATCATGGACATTGGATGTCGTTAAGAACAAGATCATATCATTAGGAGAATGATGTAATGGACACACACCCATAGTAAGCATAGCATAAGGTCAAGTCATTAAGTTCGTTTTGCTACAAGCTTTTCAAATGCATAGTAACCTAATCCTTCGACCATGAGGTTATGTTAATCACCATCACCGGATGGGTACTTTGATGACATCAAACGCCGCTTCGTAACTGGGTGGTTATAAAGGTGACATTGGGTATTCTGAAAGTATGTGTTGAAGCGCATGTACCAAGATTGGGATTTGTCCATCCATATGACAGATAGATATGCTCTGGGCCCTCTCGGTGGAATGTCATCTAGTTAGCTTGCAAGCATGTGACTAGGTCACAAGGGATGACATATCATGGAACGAGTAAAGAGTACTTATCAGTAACAAGGTAGAACTAGGTATGGAGATACCAACGATCAAACCTCGGATAAGTAGAGTATCACGTGACAAAGGGAATTGGTTTCGTATGTTAAATGGTTCTATCGATCATGAAGTCATCGTTGAGTATGTGGGAGCCGTTATGGATCTCCAGATCCCGCTAATGGTTATTGATCGGAGATGTGTCTCCATCATGTCTACATGTTCACGAACCGTAGGGTGACACACTTAAGGTTCGAAGTTGTTTTAAGTAGATATGGAATATGCGTTGGAGACTGAATGTTGTTCGGAGTCTCGGATTGGATCCGGGACATCATGAGGAGATCCGGAATTGTCCGGAGAATAAGATTCATATATTGGGGATCATTTTCTAAGTTAGGAAATGTTCTAGAGTATTTGTATGGGGATTCTAGAAGGTTTCGGAATGTTCCGAAAGGTTCTAGAAGATTTCTTGGAGTTTACTTGAAAACCAAGAAAGGATCAAGGAATCCTTGTGGGGTAAGACAAGGATTCGTGGGGGAGTAGGACTCTCCCCCACCTCCTTGATCCGCCGGCCAAGGGAGAGGGGAGTCTTATAAGGACTCCACTTCCCCATGGCGCCTCCCTCCTTTAAATAGAGGGGTGGAGGCATAAGCCCCCTGCCCCTTCTATTCTCTAGATCTCAAGTTGCCTCTCTCCTCCTCCTTCCCTCTGCTCTGGCTTAGGCGAAGTCCTGCAGAATTCTCTACTCCACCACCACCACCACCACACCGTCGTGCTGCTGGGATTCCGTGGAGAGATCTACTACCTCCGCTGCTCGCTGGAACAGGGAGAGGAAGGTCTGCTTCGACTTCGCACGTGTGACCGACTGCGAAAGCACTGCCGAAACGCGGTGCCGGAAGGATCGTCTACTCGATCTTGAGATCGGCAAGTGATCGACTACATCAACCACGAGATCCGATCTCGTAACGCTTTCGGGTCTACAAGGGTTAGTACAGATCTATCTCGTTGCACATGTCTAATAGATTAGATCTTGGCTTTTATCTAGATTAGATCTGGGTTTTGTTCGTTCTTGCGGTAGAATTTTTTTGTTTTCCATGCTACGAACCCTTCATGAGTTGGTTCGGATCACGAACAGGCAAAATGAGGAGTTTCTCAGGGCTAAGCCGGAGAGAGCTTGGGCCTCCAAGATCGTTCATTCGGCGGTGGGTAACCCGGAGAAATCTGCTGGAGCTGCATCGTCTCCTCATGGTGGTCCTAGGAGAGAACAGGTAGTAACCTCGGCCAGGAGAAACAAGCAGATTGTTCCGTATGACCCGACAAGGGCAGGAAAAGCAAAAGAGGTACAAAGAAATGACGATCGACAGAGTGTAAGCCGAGGTGAAGCTGGCCGAGGTAACCGTGACCAAGGCAATGCCGGTCAAGGAAACGCTATTAATGGCAATGCCGGACAATGCAACTCAGCAGGACAACCGTAGCATCGGAATATACCAAGGCAAGAGCAAAGTGCCGGCCGAGGTATGCAATAGAGAGATGCGCCACGAGAGCGAGACCGGTATAACGATGGAGATTCAGAAATGGTGAATGCAGGATATCCAAGGCCGGACTATCATGTGATAGGGTCGATATTGGGAAGCAGGGATCTGATGCCGGACTATGCCAGGTTGAAACTGGATCAGCTGTATAGGTCGGAGCAGATTGAAAGTCAAGGTTCTCTGGGTCCTGCATGTTTTGGACCCCGGATCATGAAAGAGCCACCGGTACCTAACTTCCAGTTACCCAGAGGCACGAAGACGTATGACGACAGCACTAAGCCGGAGGATTGGTTGATAAACTATGCTACGGCTGTGAAAATTGCTACAGGTAACTTGCGATGGGCTGTGAGATATGTACCCCAGATGTTGGAGGGGCCAGCAAGGGTATGGTTGAACAATTTGCCGCCCGGAAGTATTAACTGCTGGATCGATTTTGAGGAAATGTTTATCAGCAATTTCTCAAGTACGTATCAGAGGCCAAATAGGCCACATACCCTAGCTATGTGTAAGCAGAGACCGAACGAGACGGACCGGGAGTTCTTAACCCGGTGGTGTACCGTGCGAAACTCGTGTGAGGGTGTGATAGAGTCACAGGCCATAGAATGGTTTGCGCAGGGGTGCAAGTATGCAAGCGAACTGTGGCAGAAGTTGCAAAGGAAAATGCCAACCACTTTGGCAGAAATGATCCGGATTGCTGATTCGTATGCTTTTGGTGATCCGACTCAACCTAGGCTTGTGTCGAACGAGTCGAATGAGGAGTACTACCAGAGAGGTGGAGCCGGATCATCCCGGAGGAATGATTACAGAGGTAAAAGGAGAGATGATAGACCGGATCACCGGTACAGTTCGCAACAAGTTGCAGCTGTGAATCAAGATCAGCCCAGAACAGGGAGCAATCAACGTCAGAAAACTGGAGGGCAACAATGGACACCAAGGAATGATGGCAAGAAAACTTGGACGCCAGAGCAGAAGAAACAGTGGCAAGAAAAGAAGGATCGTCCGAGGTACACTTATGAGTCGATGTTGGATCAGCCGTGTAAATTTCACACGCCAAATCCGAGTAACCCAACGGGTCATACAACGAGGCAATGTGAGTGGATGCGTAAGATAGAACAAGGTGGTTTGGGGAATGCTCAGGCACCCCGGAATGATCAACCTCGGCAGGAGTTACCCCGGCAGCAATTGCTCTCCAGAGCAAACACACAACAGCTAATGTTGCCTCCCCCTCCGCCGAGGTATGATAACCATGAGACAATGGAAGTAGCATTAACATCATGTATGCGGATACAATGCGCAAGTTGGGTATCTCGGAGAACATGCTCCAGGCTACAAGGACAACTTTCCATGGTATTGTACCAGGCATTTCTTGTGAGCCCATAGGCAAAGTCCGGGTTGACGTGTTGTTCGACACAAGAGATAATTGCCGAACTGAGAATCTGGAGTTTGAGGTGGTGAACTTGGAAAATGCGTACCACGCATTACTCGGAAGACCAGCATTGAACAAGTTCATGGCAAGCTGCCACATCAGTTATTTGAAGATGAAGTTGCCCGGGCCAAATGGAGTGATTACCATTGCTGGAGATTTCCGACGTTCCATTGAGTGTGCCTCACCCGGGTCTAACTTAGCCGAGTCACTTGTGATTGCGCAAGAGAAAAGAAAAATCCAAGAGGTGGCGGCATTAGCTCAGTCCACGCAGCAGTATATGCCGACGTTGAGTAACCCGCATGGTAGCGTTTCGTTCCAAGCCGCAAAGGATACTAAGAAAGTGCCTATTGATGACATATTCCCAGAGCGCACCGTAACAATTGGTGCCGGGTTGAGTGATAAATAGGAAAGCGAGCTCGTCAACTTCCTCCGTGAGAATTGGGATATTTTTGCTTGGTCCACACAGGACTTGCAAGGTGTTCCGAGGGAGTTGGCCGAGCACTCTTTAAACGTGAGACCCGGAGCAAGGCCGGTGAAGCAACCTCTCCGCCGCTTCGCCGAGGATAGGAGAAAAGTCATTGGAGATGAAATAGCTCGGTTACTAGTAGCAGGATTTATCATGGAAGTACTTTACCCGGATTGGCTATCTAATCCGGTGCTGGTGGAGAATAAGAAAGATGATCCGAATGTGGCAGTGGTTTGGCGTATGTGTATGGATTACACGAACCTGAACAAGGCGTGTCCAAAAGATCCATTTCCACTGCCGAGGATATATCAGGTCATAGACTCAACAGCTGGATGTGAACTATTGTCATTCATTGATGCATATTCCGGTTTCCACCAGATACCTCTGAATCCGGATGATCAAATAAAGAATGCATTTATCACCCCGTATGGGGCTTATTGCTATCGCACCATGCCGTTTGGTTTACGTAATGCAGGGGCAACGTACCAAAGATGTATGCAGAAATGTTTGCACGACCAAATAGGTCAAAATGTACAAGTGTATGTGGATGATGTGGTTATCAAGACCAAGGAAAGCAAAACGCTCCTTGACGACATCAGGCAGACATTCACGAACTTAAGAAGGTTCCGAATGAAGCTTAACCCGGAAAAATGTACCTTCGGTGTCCCGGCTGGAAAATTACTCGGATTTCTCGTCTCCAGCCGAGGTATCGAAGTTAATCCAACTAAGATCCGGGCCATTGAACGAATGGAACTGCCGAAGTGTCTTAACGATGTCCAGAAGTTCACTGGTTGCCTGGCATCGTTAAGTCGGTTTGTATGTCGGTTGGGAGAAAAGGCATTGCCTCTCTACCAACTCATGAAAAAGTCAGATAAGTTCGTTTGGACGCCACAGGCTGATGAAGCCTTTGCCCACTTAAAGAAGATGTTAGCCACTGCACCAGTGTTAGCCTCTCCACTATCAAAGGAACCAATGTTGCTCTACACAGCCGCAACCAACCAAGTTGTAAGTGCAGTGATTGTGGTAGAGCGCGACGAAGAGGGTAAGTCGGTGCAAAGGCCAGTGTATTACTTGAGCGAGGTGTTATCTGCCTCAAAGCAGAACTACCCACACTATCAAAAGGTGGCATATGGTGTCTATATGGCAGCTAAGAAGGTAAAGCATTACTTTGAGGAGCATCCCATCAAAGTAATATGTGAAGATCCCATATCCGAGATAATGAGTAACAAAGATGCGAGTGGCAGAATTGCAAAATGGGCAATTGAACTAGCTCCTTATGCGCCACAATATGACAGAAGAGAAGCAATCAAGTCTCAGGTTGTGGCTGACTTTTTTGTGGACTGGGCCGAGGCACAATATGAACCACCGCCACCAGATCCGAACTACTGGAGGATGCATTTTGACGGGTCAAAAACAAAAACCAGGCTAGGCGCTGGAGTTGTGCTTACCTCGCCAAAGAAGGACCAGCTAAAATATGTGATGCAGATCCATTTCACGGCATCAAACAATGTCGCTGAGTATGAAGCACTTGTGCATGGGCTCAAAGTGGCAAAAGAGATTGGGATACATCGGATACTATGCTTTGGGGACTTGGATTTGGTAATACAGCAATTGTCGGGATTGTGGGACGCCCTTGATCCAAACATGGCTCTGTACAGATTTCATGTGCAGAAGATATCTGGTTACTTTGAGGGATGTGAATTTCACCATGTACCCCGGGTAGAAAATGAGGCTGCCGACATGCTGTCGAAGCTCGGATCAACCCGACAAGAAATTCCACCGGGTGTAGCATTGGAACACCTCAGAAAACCGTCTATCAGGCCGTCCCCAGGAACCGACTCAATCTATGTCCCGGAAGATACAAAATCCGGAGCTGTGCCCATGGACATAGACATGGGAGGTAGTGCGCGAAACCCGAAGACTGCTTCAGCAAGCCCGGGGACTGCCTCGGCGAACCCGAGGACTGCTCGGCGTGATCCGGTTGAAGTTATGCTGGTGGATCAGATGGAAATTGATGAGGATGTGTTCCCTGTGTGAGCAATACCAACTTGGGCACTGCCTATATTTCAATTCCTGAAAGATGGAACGTTACCCACTGAGGAGGTGTTATCCAGGCAAACTCAGAGGAGAGCAAAGGCATACACAATCATCAATTCCGAGCTATACAAACAGAGTGTGACCAATGTCCTCCCGCGATGCGTTGACCCAGAAGAAGGGCTTTACATCCTCCGAGATATACATCAAGGGGAGTGCGGGCATCATGCCTCGTCCCGAGCCTTGGTGGCAAAAGCTTTCCGGCATGGATTCTACTAGCCAAGTGCCTTAGAACAAGCAGAAGATCTGGTGAGAAAATGCAATGGTTGTCAGAGGTATGCTACCAAGACACATATGCCTATGTCGGAACTCAAAACCATACCAATCACGTTGCCATTTGCCGTATGGTGTTTGGATATGGTTGGCCCGTTCAAACCAGCAAGGGGGAATATGACTCACATTTTGGTCATGGTGGATAAGTTTACAAAATGGATTGAAGTGAATCCTATAATAAAATGTGATGGAGCTACGGCCGTAACATTTCTCAAAGACATTATCTTGAGATACGGTTATCCTCACAGTATCATAACTGATAATGGCACAAATTTTGCTGAAGGAGCATTCGCGCGATTCTGCCGGGATAAGATCCGGCTGGACGTTGCCTCGGTAGCCCACCCTGCATCGAACGGACAAGTGGAAAGATCCAACAGATTGGTATTATCCGGGATAAAACCCCGGCTCATTGAGCTGCTGCAAAGATCTGCGGGGTGCTGGATAGAATAACTACCCGCGATACTATGGAGTTTAAGAACAACTCCGAATCGATCAACAGGCTATATGCCATTTTTTCTGGTATATGGGGCAGAAGCTGTATTACCAGCCGACATAGAGCATGATTCGCCTAGGGTCACCCAATGCACAGAAGCCGAACTGCAAGAAGCCCGGCAAAATGATGTTGATCTGCTGGAAGAAGCGAGAGAATTGGCATTGTCCAGATCCGCCATATATCAGCAAAATCTCCGACGCTATCATAGCCAGAAAGTGAGCCCCCGAGTTTTCCGGGAAGGCGATCTAGTGCTCCGGTTGGTACAACGTACCGCTGGCATGCATAAGTTATCCCCCCATGGGAAGGGCCGTTCATTGTGAGCAAAGCATTGCACAATGATTCTTATTATCTTATCGATGCAAAGCCACCAGAAAAGAACAAGGCGGACAGGTCTGGCGAGGAATCTAAGCGTCCATGGAATGTAGCTCTACTTCATCCTTTCTACACTTAGCGTCCATGGAATCTAAGTGTATGTATCCGAGTCTTCTCATATGTCGGTATGTATGCCGACAATGAGCCTATCAATGAAATGTTGGCACCTCGAGCAGTAACTCGAGGACTGCCTTAATAATATTTGTTGTCTTTTATTATTTGTATGTCAGCTGGAGTAAGTTGTTCTACTTAACTCGGATTAGTAGTGTGTGAGCACCAAAAACCCAACTCTTCGACTTGCTGCTGTCCAACAAGAATTGGCTTCATGGCAAGCAAGAGAACAAGTTTGGAATTGCGTAGCACATGAAAAATGACTAAGGAAAAGAACTTAATTGAGCCAACGTTTGTTTTTCAGACTAACCTTGTATTTACTTTCAAATTATTATGCTGAATTATTTTGAGCTAAGCCTAAAGTTTCTAAGTATTGTTAAAACAATTTTTGAAGCTCGGGTTCGTAAGTCGTAAAACCGAATCAAGGTAGACACGAACCGAGCCAGAAGATTGGACGAACAAGAAAATGAAACTCGGGGGCTACGCCCAAGTTGATCCAACATAAAAAATTAGTAGCAAAATATCACATGTGTACTGGATACAATTCCACCCGACATACCGGGGATCTGATAAATTTTAAAGTGTTTTAACTCAAGGAGCAGCAGGAGGAGGAAGTTCGGCGTCATCTTCGCCTTCTTCGATATCCGAGGCATCGTCCTCTTCACCCTCGTCTGAACCATCTTCTACGTTCTTAGCACTTTCGTCACCAGCGGCTTCCAGGAAGCTTGGACCCTCAGTCCATTCATGAATGGGAGCATATTCAATGAGGCTATGGGCGCAAGCCTAGCGCTGAGCTACCCACTCCGGGTCATTGGTCCATTTGGATCCGGTGCGCAGGCGCGTCAGGAGGTTGAGGTCGATCTTCACGTACCACGTGAGTATGTGGTGAAGAACGGTCTCAGCTGCGGCACGTCCAGTGGACTCCCTCCAAAGGTCGAGCTAGGTCTCGATTTCCATCAGCTTTTCAGCGAGAATTGCGGTTCTCTCCGGAGTGTCTTCGCTAGGCCAGAACGTGTTGAAGATTCGGACTGCAACATCAAGGAGATCCTTGCCATAGTTCTTGATGATTTCCACGCGAGATGACAGGCTGACCAACAGGTCCTCCATGTCATAGGGAATGTCTTCACCGTCAGGAGCAACGGGAGTACCCCTATCTCGGCGGAAATTGGCAACGACGGCGCTCGCAATGGGAGTACCCTCTGGAAATTTGCCTAAAAACGGGACAAGAGAAGCAAGTAATGAAAAGACATGTGAGGTAACCCGGAGAAATATGCCGGATAAGGAAAAGGAACTTACGTAAAATGTGGCTGTGGATCCGGATCAATTCCTTGGTACAATCATCGCGTCTTTTGCGGAGCTGCACCAGTTCAGCGTTCGCTGACTCAAACTTGACGTCGGCCTCTTGGAGAAGTTCTCGATCCTTGGCAATTTGGAGATTGAGGCGCTCGCGCTCTTTGGTGTAGTCCTGGCTAGCCTTTTCAAGCTCGGTTTGGTGCTGCGCTTTCATCTTCTTCATTTCTGCCTTTAACTTGGCAATCTCGTCATCCTTGGTTTGGAGGAGGGCAAGCTCATCGTCTTTCTTCTTGAGCTCGGCCTGATGCTGCCCTGCTTGTTCGAGAAAATGTAGCATCATATCAGGCATGGGCACACTATCTTCCAACGATACTGAAATAGTTTGTTAACCCGGCAAAGCCGAGGTATGAATGTTCGCCGAGCCAAGGAGAAAAGGAGATAGAAAGCAAAGCAAGGTCGGACAAAAGTAGCTTACCCTTAATCTGATCTAGATTCTTCCTCATAAGCTTGTTCTCAGCCTCCACCCCTGCTACGAAAACCGAATGACGGATTAGTTCGGCAGAAAAAGATGAAGGAAAACAGAAAAATGTGAAGAAGAGAACTTACCCTTTTTCTCGTGCTCAGCGAGATGTGCATTGTGCTTTGCGAGCAGCATTTTGTGAGTGTCCAGGAGACGCTAGAACTCAGCGCTCCGGCGGTTAGTGGTCACCTGAAAAGAGTACAAAAATTTAGCTTAAGCCTTGTGCATATTCGAAGTGTACAAGATCCGGGCCAAGTGGAACTTAACCCGGCTCTAGGTGTGTGCATATTCGAAGTGTACAAGATCCGGGCCAAGTGGAACTTAACCCGGCTCTAGGTGTGTGCATATTCGAAGTGTACAAGATCTGGGCCAAGTGGAACTTAACTCGGCTCTAGGTGTGTGCATATTCAAAGGGTGCACGATCCGGGCCAAGTGGAACTTAACCCGGCTCTAGGTGTGTGCATATTCGAAGTGTACAAGATCCGGGCCAAGTGGAACTTAACCCGGCTCTAGGTGTGCGCATATTCTAAGTATACAAGATCCGGGCCAAGTGGAACCTAACCCGGCTCTAGGTGTGTGCATATTCGAAGTGTGCAAGATCCGGGCCAAGTGGAACTTAACCCGGCTCTAGGTGTGTGCATATTTGAAGTTGTCAAGGAGCTATGTTAGTTTTCTAAGGAGCATCCAGCCGAGTAACAAGTTACCCCCCCCCCCGGAGGCTCGGGGACTAATGGTTATATCACTAATATCTACAACATGCTAAGGAAAAGGTGAAGTAACGTACCTCCATCATCCGACCCGCGAGGTTAATCGCCTTAGCAACTGTGTTCATCTAAGCAGAGAACTCGGCGGGACCAAACTTCTCCAGGAGATCGTCGTTGTAGACAAACTCCGCCTTGTTCCAGTTGTTCATAAACTCGATCAAGGTCGGAGGATATCGCTCACCGCTGAGCATGTGGGGCGCCACCAAGCCCTTGGCATGCGCTTCCCTCCTCTCAACCTGAGCAAGGGCTAGGATAGTGTGCAGAACAAGTTGCTACGCATTAGCTGGCTCAGCAGGGGCATCCTTCGGTGCTGGAGGCTTCTTGGCAAGCATGGACGCGAGGGTGCGCTGTCCAGACTCGATGGACGCTGCCCTGGTGGCGTCAGGGGCTTTCTTGCCTTTGAGCTCCTGAGAGGAGGAAGTGGTTGTAGCAGATTTACCCTTGGGAGCTGCCTGGGTGCTTTCTCGCCGAGACTGAGAAGACTCGGACGAGGCGGAGGGGCTTGGTGTTGCTGCTTTGGCTACTGGCGCTGGAGTTGGTGCTGGTGCTGGTGTTGGTGCTGTTTTCTTCTTCGGAGGAGGTACTGAAGTAGACTCGGTAGTAACTGGTTGCGGCGGAGCCGAAGTGGTGGATGCCGCTGCCTCGGCTGGGCCCGAGGTTGCCCCCCTCTTGACGAGGTGGGCTGGAACCCGGAGCAGCCGCTGAACCCTCCGGAATAGGGCTCAGCGGGCATGAATCGTCGCCACGCGGGGGAGAAGGGCTGAGTTGGAGCGGCGAAGCAATGCTAGATCCACTCTGGGGGACCTCCACCGCAGCTCTGCCGAATCAGATAATGTGAGATGAGAAACTATAACGATGCAAGAACAAGTAAATGGCAGAGGGAAAAAGAGGCTTACACATCCGAGGTCAGCGGCTCCTTGGGCTTCCGAGCCCTTCGTGCTGGTTGCAGGCTTGGAGGCAGTCTTATCCCCAAACTTCTTTCGCCTTTTAGTTGGCTGAGAAGGTCCGGAGGATGAAGTGGATGCGGCTTCCCTTTTATTCTTCGGCGCAACCGGAACAGGGTCACCCATGGCAAGGGGAGGGTCCTCGTGGATCTGCCCACCGGGGTTAGCTAATGCCAGAAAAGCATAAGAAAGGGGGACAACGTCAAATGCTTCCATCACCTCAATATCCGAGTCATCTTCATCGTCGGGCCAATCTCTAATAGAAGAGAGTTTACCGGTGGGTCGCTTGGTCGCGTCGGACATTGGGAGGAACATCTCTTGGTCCGGTTCTTCCTCGTCCGAGCTCTCCCGGTCAGGCGCACATTTGAGGGTGGGGTCGGTGCCATCCTCAATAGTCTGCTGAAGGAATTGCTAAAGGAGAAAAAAGACAACGGAGTTAAAATACAACAGCAACCGATATAAGATCTGATTCGGAGAGCGTATGTGGCACAAAGCTTACCACGGGAGGAAGCCTATCCCGGCAATAGTGCTCAATTCCCCACGTCCACTCAGAGGAGAAGTCCTTGTGGGTGGTGAAGAGGGCCTTGACCCGGCGATAGATTTCTGTGTTGCTCAGCTCGATAGACGAAGTCCGGTTGGGGTCGTTGCCCCAGCTCATGTGGCACACCTTGTGAGTGCGTTTCTAGAGAGGGGAGATCCGGGAGAAGATGAAGAAGGAGAACTAGAGGCAGAGGGGCGCATAAGTGGGAAAAATCCCAAGGGGCGCACCCCCTACCCTATTTAACCGCTCCATCGAGGAGAAAGTGGGATCGTGCTGTGCAGGTATACCACACAGTGTGATCATGTATAAACCAGAACGGCCAATCAGCGAAGAGCCAGACGGAAGACCACAAGGTGTAGCAAATCCCATGACGTGACGCATTGATGTAGTTAACGAGGAGGCAGGCCAGACGTGACGTGCGCCACAGTGATAACTGACAATTACTACAGCGGTTACTGTGGCTGGCCCTTAAAATGAGGCAACCTAATGATTAGCCTCCACGTGGGGAAGCGTACGAGAGAAGGAAAAGCAACCCGGATGAGAACGTGGTGACCCGGCCAGCAAGTGAAAACTTGGAATGTGCCAAGGGAAAGTAAACCCATGGGATCCGAGATAAGGTGGTAACCCGGCCAGCGAGAGAAAACTTGGAATGAGCCAAGGGAAATTAAATCCAAAGAATCCGAGATAAGGAGGAAACTCGGAGAAGGAGCACAAAGCTCGGTGGAATTGAACCTGTTGTGGCCTTAGCGGCTAAGGCAACTAAGACCGCACCAGCTTCAGGGACTAATGTTGGGGGGATACCCCCGGGTAGGGTCACGCCGGGGTATAAAGGCCGAGTTAGCCGAGGTACGGCAAGGTCAAAGCAAATGCTGGCTGAGTTACCTCAAGGCAGGCCGAATCTCGGGGTAACCCGGACCAGGGGGTGTCCACCTAACTGAGTCTCATCCGACTTAAGTAGTGAGCCGGATAGATGAATCTAACTTGTATGCAGGAACAGGTGTGACCGGATCCTCCACGATCCGGGTCATAGCAAGCTTCTAGCAGAAGGAAGGAATCTCGTTGGTCAAAAGTAACCCCGGTACGCACTGCATGAGAAAAGCAGACAGGGGCAGGACCATCGAGGCGTGGCCGACAGAGGTGACGACGCTCGTGTCGGCTAACGCAGGCGCCGCAGAGGCTCACGTAGCCTCTGCATGGGTGACGCGGGGGAAAAGCACCCTGGTCGGTTTGCTATTTTGGGAGGAGGCATATTCCCTGGAATATGCCTCCACGTATGCCCTAAGTGGAGACCTAGCCACCCCTATATAAGGAGGGCTAGGGCCTCTGTAGAAGGGGTTGGGTTCGACTGGTTGATCTCTAGTTGGTCTTGTACGGGTTAGCCGGTGGTGAGAGTAAGAGAGTCCCTTCTTCCTCCTCTCCCTAATACAGCTCTAGGAGCACTTGTAATCTGTGAAGTGAATCGAATACAAAGCTTCTGTGTGAGGAATCACTTCACTATCCCTCCCTGGATTCCCCTAGTGCATTTAGTCCCCACCTTTAGCCTATCCATGGCATCTGCCGTGACACCACCACGACAACTAGTGCACCCTATGCAACTTTCGATATTTTATTCACCTCGCTTCCTATTTTACTTTAGTCGGTATTATCGATATAGGAGTTTCCAATCTTCTTACAACATAATCCTCTATGCTTTTAAGACATGTCATCCTTCATGGATATGGAAACGTGTCTACAGTTCTCAATTAGACATTGTGGACAAACTTAGCTCAACGTTCCATGATTCAATCTTAATCACTTTTCAAACATTCCTTCTCAGATCATATATTATGTTAAGTTATCATCATGGTTTTCTAAGATAGGCCCTATGTCTCAACATAGTGGATGATGATCATCCTTTTCTTTCTTTCAACCGTTGATGTTAAACTTAATGATATTCTTAATTTGAGTTGACCAAGGACCAGTCCTCAACCAATTCCTATTTTGAAACTCTTTTCAGAATCCCTTTAGGAATACTACATAATATCGTAATATATTTACTATGAACTTCTAATCCCTATAAATCATTATTTATTGGTACTTGCGCTTTCATCCTTAATGTGTCGTATACACACTTAAGAATCACTCTTTTAAGCTCCCACTCAAAAAATGTTCCCAACGTATTTGAGTATGAGTCATTACTCCTCAAAATATGTTCCTACATATTTGAATCCGAGACTTACTTTGCTCCCACTGAAAAATATGTCATTCACATATTGTTTTAGGAAGACTTTCATAGATCCCACTCAATTTCATGCAAATTGCATATCCTCTCACTATTTTGAACGCCTTCAAAATCCTTTTATCATTTATCAAACTAAGAGATTTACTATGAGATACTAATACTTTACTAGTTTTAAATCCACTAGACTTTCAGCACTTTTGAATCAAATTCATTTGAATTTGTCCAATACATTATTCATGACAAATTGTGGTTTTGTCATTCACCCTTTCCTTCATGACTTTGCAGTTGTTTGGAAAATTCAAGTGACCCCTTTACTTGTCAAGATTCAGCAACAAATTGTTTTCTAATCTTAAGTGAATTTTACCTCTAGGATTTCTCATAACTTTAGTTTACCATTATTTCCTAGTAGTTCACAGGTATGTCATATTCCAATAATATGTCAAATGATTCTCAAATGTATCCATACAAGATGTGGAGTACATTTTGAATCCTACTTTATGTAGTGAAAACACCAGTGGGGAAAATACAATGATTATTATCATTGATACTTTCCTTTGTGAAGAGAATTGTTCAGGAACACTTTCCGTTGCGCTTCTCAACACTCTAATGTAGGGTTTTGAATCCTCATCGTGTTTTTCACTATCTTCCATAAGCTCCTTATTCGAGAACACAAACTTTCTCGAAAAGCACCAAAACTTTAAGCAATACTAATTTTGCCTTTCTTTTGGTTCTAGCCATGGATTTCGTATTCAAAGTTCTTAATGGATACTCTACAAGGACTTATTCGCTATTTTTTGGTTATATCAAATAACTCCAAAACTTTCACGACGATCCATACAAGATATGGCGCCGATCTCACGAATTCAGATGGTTCACTATATATTCTAATTGAGTGATAACTATTTGTAAATAATGGTCTTTACATCTACACTACAACGATTCATTTGGCGCCATCTATTCACCCACTTGATATCTAATATCACATTGTGATGCTTTGCATTTTGACATTTCAAACGCATTGCGTTCCACAATTTTCTTTATGCCAATCTTATAAAGTTGAATTACATTACTATTGATGAAATCGTAGTAATTAGATTCTCATTTATCTTCAATACCCTTGGTTGATGAAATACTTTGATCATATCAAATAATTTTATACTCGTGTTTCCTTTTGTAAACTTCTTTACACAATTTAAACAATCATATAACGATAATCACCATTTTGTTAAAAACACAATACATCGAATATGTATTCACTTTCAACAATTTCATCAAAACACTTTGTATTCATGTAATACACGTATTTAAGTTATTTTGCCGAACTTAGGGATGATTCATATGTGATAAGAAATCAAATGTCTTTCACATATTATCAACATAACTTTGAATTCAAATAATGGTTTCATTCTGTAATGAATATATCATTAAGTTGGATATTTTTCAAGGAATTTTAATAGTTTACAAATATTCATGCATTATCAGTTAGTTTCAAAATCAGGATAATTCACACATAATTGAACAAGATATGAACACAAATAGAAATCATTCATAAAAGTAGAACAATTGTTTGTTACAAACTCATATGAATAACCGTCTCACGAAGTGTGAGACACACTAAAGAAGTTCATAATCTATTAATTACAATAATCATCCTAAAACAATAAACTAAATGATAAATGTCGAGGGAGACTGTCGTTGGCCATCATCATGCTCGCCATAAACACGCAATGTCACCTCCTCTCCAGCAAGCAACTATCATGCAAAAGGACCTGTTTTCAGCAAAACAGAATAAGTATCAAATATACTTAACACTGCAATATATGTTTGCAAGATTATAACTTTTATAAAATTGTATATCAAATATATACCTTTTTCATCGATGACCTCACCGGTGATTGATTCAACCTTTACGTTTCTGAAATATAATATGAAATCCTGGAAATCCAATTTTTCCGTATCACCACTCATAATGCTACTCCGGACTTGTCCTTCGTAGCTGTGAGGAAGTGATCGAAGCAGTACGCCTATCGCAAATGACTCAGTCATCCAGTGGTCCACGAAGTAAACCAGTCTCATGTGTGCATCAAGCATGCGCCCCAAGTGACTCTTCAGACAAGTGTGTTCTTCTATCTTTATGGAAAGGAACTCTCCAAGCAGCTCGTGCTTCCACATGCGCACATTGGTTATGAACTCTGCCCTCAGCTGATCCACCATCGACTATGGGTCAAGATCACCCAAGAGTGGATGTAGTTCATCCACCATCCCGTAACGCATTATTATCTAAATGAAAGTTGACATCTCTTGGCGATAGTAGCATTCTGCCCGCTCTTGTGGGGTCTCATAGCTGTCAAGCTCGGCCAAATCCATCGTGCAGAGTATGTAATCTACCACATGATTCCTCGTAAGGAGATCATTCAGGCACATAAGCCAATCAGGGAAGTTGGATCCATCAAGTCTAAGTTTCCCACCAACTACCCACTCATCAACATCAAAGTAAGCTTCACAGTGAGCCATCTCTACATTTATAATTGCAAAAGGAATTTAGACTAAGTTTATAATTAAATGAGTTAAAATAATAACTCCACTAAAAACACCTATCCCCATAAGGGTTCTAGTGATTACACGATCCCTTTTCCCCACATCTCCCCCGATCGCCACGACCATCAAAGTGGGTGCTAGGGTGGACTTTATTGGTCGATCACATCATCCATGTGACTCGTGCTTGATCTTTTGATCGCTGTGTCCCGGGGACATGTCTACACATGCTAGGCTCGCCAACTTAACCTTAGTGTATTCTCTGTGCAACATGGCTTACACCCACTTTATGCGAACATAGATATGTCTGACACCCGATCGTCACGGCCTACCGAAGAACTTTCTTGGTGGTGCACACTAAGGGAGAACACTTTCATGGGTATTTTATTAGGGATCATCTTATTAGGCTACCGTCGAGTATCTAATACTATCACACAATAAGATATATAAAAAACAAATATTGAATGTAAGAGTGATGCGATATGGTCCTTCTCGCTGTGATCTCCATCCCGCGCCTCTGGATCCCGGTGCCAGGGTTCTGGCACCGTAGGCACCAGGGTACCGGTGCCTTCCGGCATGGTAGTCCGTCACCTCCGTGACCGTCTACTACTACTTAGAAACATAAGGTAATTACTTTACGTTTGCCACAACCATATCACATCAGAACGCCCCCTGCAAAACAAAGTTAGACGCCTCTACTTTATCTTTGCATGTTTTACGTGGCTGAATGGGCTTTCGCACAAGAACCGTTCTTACCTACGAACCTTCACCACAATGTTGATCAAGTAGTTGTCTATACTACACCCCTTTCGGGGCCCTCCATTGCAAATGGCATACCAACTAATGTGAGAGAGACAGACATCCCCCAAAGCCACTTTATACGATACAAGACGTATGTCAAGCACGGACCAGTCTCGCGAATGAACGTGTAAAGTCGGTTGAGGGCCGCTTCATCAAGCATTGCTACGGTATACCCACGTACACGTGGGAGGTTTACAACTAAAAGATCAACAACCACACGCTACATCTCGTGTGTTCTACCCGTACTAGCAATACTATGCATAGATCTAGCTCTAATACCACTGTAGGGGTTCGTGTATGAAAAGAATAAAATTTACCCTACGCCCCTGAACCCCTGTTGCCGGGAGCTATCTATTAGAAATGCAGTAACGGGAGGGGCTTTTCGTGAACTTACCCTTGAATACCAAAAAGCATTGTCAACGCTCGGGAGAGCGTGGTTGATGTAGACGAGCCGAAGCCGACCTCAAGGTCATGATGAAGTCCTCGCGCTCCTATGGCTCCAACAACTTGTAGTGCCTCAAATGTTGCACCTCGTAGGGATTTACATGCATCCGGTGCCTGGCGATGACTCCCTATTCCTCGATCCAGCAGCAGTCGCGGAAGTAGAGCTCCTGGATCTGAATCCCGTACCGCGACGGTGCTCCGCGGTGAAGATGTCTCTCGTTCGCGCAATTCGGACTTGGGACCACGGTCACGGGAGTGAGAGAAATATCAATTGGAGGTCTCCCCAAAAGTGAGGAAACCTTTATTCAATATTTTGTGTCTTATTTGGTCATGTGGGACTAAACCAAAGGAGAGGGGAGAGGGGGTGGCCGCCGGCCCCTAGGGGCCCCATGCGGGGGGAGGGGGGCAAGGCCTAGACGGCTGATGATCGGCTCAACACGCCGAGCTCGTTGGGGAACCCCAAGAGGAAGGTATGATGAACAGAACAACAAGTTTTCCCTCAGTTATGAAACCAAGGTTATCGAACCAGTAGGAGCAAGGAAACACCTCCAAGGTGTTGTTTCCAACTTGGAATCCCGCACAACACAACCACAGAACTTTGCCCCGAACTTACAGTGAGGTTGTCAATCTCACCAGTTTTCCTAAAAACAAAGGATTAAATGTATTGTGTGGAAGATAGTAATTGCTTGCAGAAAGTAAACAGAAAATAGTAAATAGATTTGTAGATTGATGGTAAAAGAATGGACCGAGGTCCATAGTTCAGTAGAGGTGATTCTCCTTAAGATAGTTGACATGTTGGGTGAACAAATTACAGCGGGGCAATTGACAAACATCGAGAAAGCATACATGCATATACTAATCATCTTGACTCCTACGAGATTTGATTGGGCATTACAACATTATACATAGATCATAATCCAACTGCATCTATGACTAATAATCCACCTTCAGGTTATCATCTGAACCCCCTCCAGTATTAAGTTGCAAGCAACAGATAATTGCATTAAGCAAAGTGTGTAAAGTAAACAATACGATTGTTCTATGAACAAAGGATTGCTTTTTTCTCCCTAGTAGCAACAGCACATCTAGTACCTTAGAGATTTCCGTCGCTTCCCCAGATTCCTAGAGGCATGAACCCACTATCGAGCATAAATACTCCCTCTTGGAGTTGCTAGCATCTACTCGGCCAAGATAGCTACTAACAATGGAAAGCATGCAAGATCACAAATAACATAGACATGAGAGAATCAATAATCAATCTGAAATAGCATCTCAATATCCATCGGATCCCCGCAAACACAACATGTAGATTACAAATAGATGATCTTGATCATGAACGGAGCTCACAAGATCTAAACATGGTAGCACAAAGGAGAAGAACCAACCATCTAGCTACTACATGGACCCGTAGTCCAGGGATGAAGTACTCACGCATCACACCAGAGGCAGGCATGGTGATGAAGAAGGCCTCTAGGGTGATCTCTCCCCTCCGGATGGGTGCTGAGAAGAGCTTCAGATCCCTCCCGATCTAGGGATGGAGATAGCGGCTGCTACAGACTCTTTCGTGGAATTTTGATCGGGTACTTGGGGTTTTCGTCCCAGAGGCAATATATAGGCAAAGGGGCAAGATCGATGGAGTACTAGGGGGCCCACACCCCCTGGTGGCACGGACTCTGTATTCCTTCTAGTGAAATATTGACTTGGGCTTTTGTCCGGTCCAATTCCGAGAATATTTCCTTACTAGCTTTTCTGAAACCAAAAACAACAGAAAACAGGCAACTGGCACTGTGGCATCTTGTTAGTAGGTTAGTTCCAGGAAATGTGTAAAAATACTCCAATGTGTGGACAAAACATAAGAAAGTAGATATAAAACAAGCATGCAACATAAAAAATTATAGATATGTTTGCAACATATCAACATCCCCAAGCACTCATAAAAATATGATAAAGTCTAAGTCACAGTCAAAAACAAGGTCCTTTTATACCACTTAAGCATGAACTTTCCTACTCTTTTCCAACCCAAATCAACCTATTTGGAAACTAATGTATATGAATGAGGGGGTCCAACCAACTTATTCAAGCAAACTAAGCAAACTAAAACCAAAAACAAAATGAAGACGCTCCAAGAACAACACAATTGTGCATGAAACAATAAAAATGAAGTGTTTGGAAGAAACCCGAAATTTTATTGATGAAGAAGGGGATGCCTTGGGCATCCCCGAGCTTTGACACTTTTACTTCTTGAATATTTCTTGGGGTGACATGTGTGGCATCCCCAAGCTTGAGCTTTTGTCCATACTTCATCTTATCACATTACTCTTTCCTACACTTCAAAATTTCCTTCATACAAAACTTCACACAATCTTCATTAGCAACATTAGTGTACTCAAGATAATAAGTCTTTTGGTTCAGTTTCAAAACAAGTAAAACTTCCATTAAAACACAAGCTACTATAGCACTTCCTTTAAAAAGTTCAAATGATCAAAGAGAACTCAAAGAGAAAGAGATTAAGAGGCAAATGCAAATAATGGCACAAATCTGTCAAAATAGACCAGAGCAGGTAAAAACCAATTTTTTCGAAGACCTTCTGTTGCTCAAATCGAAAGTGTTGAACTAACTAAAGTTGGATAACAACCTGGGGCGGAAGCACAAAAATTACAGCTCAAACCAACGTACAGAGATTTTTCATGAATTTTACAGTGAAGCACAAAAATCTGTTTCGGGACAACAAATTTCCCAAGTCTTACTTCTCTGTCATTAGAGGTTACTCTTGTGACAAAAACCACACAAAATGATAAGGTGAGGTTATTACTGAAGCAATAACTTCCAAGACTCAACAAAAGATTCCTAAAGAATTTTGGGTTATCTCCCAATAAGTTCTTTTCTTTAACGCCTTTGAGCTAGGCATAAGAATTTCGATGATGAACACATAAGAAATATGAATTGAAGTAAAAGAGAGCATCAAGAAGCAAATTCAAAACACATTTAAGTCTAACCCACTTCCTATGCATAGTAATCTTATACGCAAATAAATTCACAAAGAACAATGTGATAGACATAGGAAGATAAAACAAGAGTAACTTCAAAACTTTCAGCAAATAGAGAGGTGTTTCAGTACCATGAAAACTTTTACAACCATATTTTCCTCTCTCATAATAATTTTCAGTAGCCTCATGAATAAACTCAACAATATAACTCTCACATAAAGCATGCTTTTCATGATCTACAAACACATAATTTTTATCAAGCTCAAAAATAGTGGGATTAAAACCTTCAGACCCACTTTTAACAATTTTATAAGAAGATGACTGATCAATCTCATTTTCAATAGTAGTACAATTAATATTATCAACCAATATAGGACCATCATCTAGAGCTTTATTATAATTTTTTTCAAAAGAATCCATAGGAACATAACATTCATCCTCCTTTGGTAAGCATGGAGGACAATCAAATAATATAATAGGTAAAGAGTTACTCTCATTAGAAGGTAGGAATGGGTAGATCCATTCTTCCTCCTCTTGATCATAACTCTCCTCTTCTTTTTCATCCAATGAGCTTCTAGTTTCAGCAATTTCTTCTTCGATAGGCTCCTGCAAGGCATTAGTCTCTTCCGTTGGTGGAGAGCATCTATTAAGATATTCAAGAATATAGCCATTTTCTTCCTTGTAATTATCAAAGCAAAATTTAAGTATATCATAAACCTCGTATTTATAAGGTACATCATCAGTATTTTCAAGCAAATAAGCAAGTTCGAATGCACCCTTCCAAGCAATAAATTCTTCAAGTTGTTCCACATCATAAAAGTCATAATTTCCCTTAACATAAGAAGATATGGTTGAAGGAAATATGCCCTAGAGGCAATCATAGAGATGATTGTATTTCATGTGTATCCATGAGTTTTTATAATGTTCCCTGAATATCCATATACCAGGCAACTTGTATTGATTGGCAATTATGTGAATTGTTGTGAAACTCTTTACTTGTATGGTTATCTAATAATTGTCCCTAGTCGGAGTTCATGTGAGGACACACGTGAATATTAGACTAGCACATCGATTGGTTGATGACTATGTTTCGCAAGTCATAGACATGGAGATGTCAAACCAATGATGTGAACACATGTTATGAACATGGTGTTGGACTGACCCAACTTGAGACTAGCAATAATACTTGCAGCTCTCTCTACACATCGTGTACGTTTTGTCCTTAGACCTGAGATTGTCACATGTACTTGAGATGTGGATCGACCTACTTTGGGGCTATCAAACACTACTCCGTAACTGGGTAGTTATAAAATTAGCTTTCGATTTTGTCCTGATACATGCTGCAAGGCATCGGTCAATCAAGATGGGATTTGCCCCTCTCTACTTGAGAGAGATATCTCTGGCCCCTCGAGTGATCGGATCCAGAAATGCATGGCCGTGCTACATATGGTTAAGAGTTAACCTAGTAAAGGGATTCTGAATCACAGTATCGAGAAAGAGAGGTCAGCTTGGAGCTAGACCAAATATCGTGAGGCAAAGGGAAAGACATGTACTCAACCTTGTGATGGTTTGTCCGAATGATCTTTATATGCGTTTAGGAGTTGGCACGTCTTGCTAGAGGCTGCTACCAACTATTGACAGAGTAAGTGTACTCATGTCATGTCTATACGTGTATGAACCTATAGGGTCACACACTTTAGGGGCTGGAAGCCTAATAAGGATTGGATCCGAATTAGACCAGGCTTAGGCTGCTAATGGATGCTAATGTAGAAGCTCACTAGGGATGCCTATATAAGAGAGAGTGAGGCGAGCTAAATAGGGTTGAGCATTCCACCCAACCGCCACTCCTCTTCCGCCTGTGTTGCACGTGCAGACCTAGCAGTCTGGCGTGTGACGGCTTCCACTAAGGACGTGTGGATACCTCGGAGGTGTTGCATCTGTAGCACTTGGACAAGCCCCGCAAAGGGGAGCTGCTCGTGGGATGAGGGCAAGGAGGAGACGTAGAACATCTACACTACTGTGACGTGCTTCATCAAGTTCTGCAACTGCGCATCTAGTGGTAATCCTGTGATCTATGACCACAGTATTCTTGGTTGGCGCGGTAGAAAATTTTGATTTTACGCTAGTGTAGTCTACCCGTTCCCCTATAGTGGTATCAGAGCCGATGCTGTTCAGTCATAGGTTCAGGAAGTTTGCATATGGTGATATGTAGATTGATATGGATGATGTGATCGTCTGTATGGCGGTGGTTCTGGATTGATCTATGATCTTATTTTCCGTGATTGTGATTCTAAGGTCGTCGAACGACTTACCCCTACCGATCGGTTTCCGCCATCGGGGTAGACAGTGACACATAAATCCTTTTGAATCACACGAAGATCAATATGATTGATCGAATCGGGAATTAGATCTGAATCGACGTACCGTGATCAAAGGAGTTTGGTCGAATCGAAACTATGGTCGATTTATGGTAAATTTGATTTGCCGATCAAAATCCTTAAAGAAAATTATATAGATTTGATCTCTCATTTTTGATACCGCGAGGGGCTCTGCCCCTTCGAACCCCGCCGGGGGAGACCCCCTAGACCCCCCTTAGTTGTAGCCCCTTTTGTATCACGTTAAGGTTCATAGGTGCTACGATTTCACATGATCAACTTGTTTTTGCAGGATGTATGTGATTAGTATGGCCCAAAAATGTATGTGATGCATGTATGTATTTTTCATGACCTGCGTGTCATGAGTAGGGCAACACGGCTGGAGCCATATGTGTTGTCAATTATTGTAATGGCTTGCGTGCCAACTTGTGATGATCCCAATACCATGCAATTTTGATTACTAGCTGTAAGGAGTAATAGCTTGTATTAGTTCTTGGAGAACTCATCACTTGGAGGAAGGCTCGCATAGAGCATGAAGATGGAGATCATCATGGTGGACAGGTTCTATGGCGATGGAGATTACCATGAGAAAAATGGGCCATATTGTATCACATCTATGTGAATGCTATTCTTATACGTTTTACTACTATGCATACTTAGATGATAGAAGTAGAACAATCCCTCACAAAGTTTAAGTTAGACCATGCCCTCCCAACCAAACCATGCACCATCCTATGCCCTGTACAATCGTTGGTGGGTCTATGAAATTAGGGTGCCGCGGTTTTCCTTGGCTGGATGGGTTTGTATCGGATACCTACACGCATAAGGGTTGGTGAGCTTAACAAGGTCATCTTAACAGTTAAGGACCTTGGGGCATAAAGGTTGGGCACCTAGTTTTGACATAGAGATGTCACCCAACAACAAGAGTCATATGTGATATGATTAGCAAAGGTTGCTTACCGATTTACCTTGTCTTCTAGCAGTGATGCTAAAGCTCACTAGTTGACTTGTTAATTGTGGATCTTGAATCACTTAGCATCAATAGAGGGATGTTGATTTAAGTGGGAGTATATGCTATTAAATTGTTTAATATGTTTTACTCTTTCATGGTTACATGGCTTAGTATTTTGCATATTTTTTGTTGTAGATCAATGGCACCGAACCATTCATCACCTTTTGCTTTGCGTTCGATTCTTGAAAAGGATAAACTAAATGGAACAACTATTCGGACTGGGTCCGTAACCTGAGAATTGTTCTCAGGGCTGAGAAAAAGGAAACTATTCTAGATACCCCAATCCCGGATGAACCTGCTGATAATGCAACTGCTGCCCTTAAGAATGCCTACAAGAAAGCATGTGATGAATCTCTTGAGGTTAGTTGTCTTATGCTTGCATGCATGGAACCTGATCTTCAAAAGCAGTTTGAGGATCATGAAGCGTACGATATGATCGTTGCGCTTAAGGACATGTTCTAGACTCAGGCTAGGACTGAGAGGTACAATGTCGCTAAGTCCTTTGTGGAATGCAAGCTGGCAGAGGGAGCAGTTGTAGGTCCCCATGTGATCAAAATGGTTGGTTACAGTCAGACTTTGGAAAAGCTTGGTTTTCCATTTGGCCAAGAGTTGGCCGCTGATTTCATTTTGGCATCTCTTCCATCTAGCTATGGGCATTTCATTTTGAACTACCATATGCATGGGGTGGAGAGGGGCCTTAATGAATTATGTGGGATGCTAAAAACAACAGAATGTGACATTAAGAAGTGTGCAGGGCATAGCCATCTGATGGCTGTGCAGAACAAGCCTAGCTTCAAGAAAAAGGGCACTTCTTGGCAGAAGAAGAAGGGCAAGGCTAAGGATACGATCCCTAAGCCAAACCCTGCACCCAAGCAAAAGGCTGGACCTGCAGGAGACACTGAGTGTTTCTTTTGTCATGAATATGGCCACTGGAAGAGAAACTGCACCAAGTACCAGGCTTCTTTGAAGAAGGGTGGAAGTAAGAGTACTTCCCACTCAGGTACGCTTGTTGTAAATGTTGTGGACATTTTTCTCGTAGATTCTTATGTTAACTCTTGGGTATTTGATACCGGATCGGTTGCTCATATTTGCAATTCGATGCAGGGGCTAATAAGAACTAGAGAAGTGCAGAAAGGCGAAGTGGATTTTCGAGTCGGAAATAAAGCAAGGGTTGCTGCATTGTTCGTCGGCATCATGCAACTTCACCTTCCGTCAGGATTTATTATGGAGTTAAATAATTGTTATTACATTCCTAGTATGGGTCGAAACATTTTATCACCTTCTTGTTTGATGAGGGATGGTTATTGATTCGCGAGTACAAACAATGGTTGTGTAATCTCTAAGAATGCTATGTTTGTGGCTGATGCTCCCATTGTGAATGGGTTATTTATGTTAAATCTTGATAATGCATGTGTTTACAATGTTAGTTCTAAAAGGCTTTGGCCAAATGATTTGAGTCCTACCTATTTACGGCATTGTCGTTTGGGGCATATAAGTGAAAAGCGCATGAAGAAGCTCTGTGGTGATGGTCTTCTAACTTCGTTTGATTTTGAATCATACGAGACATGTCAAGCTTGTTTACTTGGAAAGATAACCAAGACGCCTTTTACGGGGTTTCCCGAGAGAGCGACAGACTTGTTGGAACTCATACATACTGATGTATGTGGACCAATGAGCATGATAGCCAGAGGAGGATATCACTACTTCATTACTTACACTGATGATTTCAGTAGATATGGCTATGTCTACTTGATGAAGCATAAGTCTGAAACTTTTGAAAAGTTCAAAGAGTTTCAGAATGAGGTAGAGAATCAACGTGGCAAGAAAATAAAGGCATTGTGATCTGATCGTGGAGGTGAATATTTGAGTCACGAGTTTAGCAATCATCTTAAGAGTTGTGGAATTGTTCCACAGCTCACGCCGCCCGGAACGCCTCAAAGAAACGGGGTCTCTAAACGGCGTAATCAAACTTTGTTGGACATGGTTCGATCGATGATGAGCCAGTCGGATTTACCATTATCATTTTGGGCTTACGCGCTAGAAACAACAGCTTTGACACTAAATAGGGTACCGTCTAAATCCGTAGTTAAGACACCATATGAGATGTGGACTGGAAAGAATCCCAGTTTGTCTTTTCTAAAGATTTTGGGTTGTGCTGCATTTAACAAGCAACTTCAGTCGGACAAGCTAACACCCAAATCGGATAAGTGCATTTTTGTGGGATACCCAAGGGAAACCTTAGGGTATTACTTCTACAACCGAGAAGAGAGCAAAGTGTTTGTCGCTCGTAGCTGTGTTTTCCTAGAGAAAGAGTTTCTCACAAAGGGAACGAGTGGAAGGTCAGTGCGACTTGAAGAAGTTCAAGATGAGCTAGTCGGGGATGCTTCTACGAGTGATGCTATTGTAGCAGAACAAGTTGAGGAACCCGTGGCAATAGAAGCACCATAGCCACGAAGGTCGGCAAGGCTCCGCAAAGCGCGAGAGTTATTATTGTTAGACAATGATGAGCCTGCGACCTATGCATAAGCTATGGTGGACCCAGACTCTGAGAAATGGCTGATTGCCATGAGATCCGAGATAGAATCCATGGGAGACAATCAAGTTTGGAACTTGGTTGACCTGCCTGATGGTTTTAAAGCCATCGAGTGCAAGTGGATCTATAAGAAGAAGATTGATATGGATGGAAATGTTCACATCCATAAAGCTCAACTTGTTGCAAAAGGTTTTCGACAAGTTCAAGGAGTTGACTACGATGAGACTTTCTTGCCCGTAGCGATGCTTAAATCTATACGGATCATTCTAGCCATTGCTGCATATTTCGATTATGAGATATGGCAGATAGACGTCAAGACGGCTTTCTTAAATGGAATCCTTACTGAGGATGTGTATATGATGCAGCCCGAAGGTTTTGTCGATCCAAACAATGCTGCAAAGTTATGCAAATGACATTCCTATGCTCGAGTCTGTTAAGACCTCATTGAAAAATAGTTTTTCTATAAAGGACTTGGGAGAAGCGGCATATATTCTGGGCATCAAGATCTATAGAGATAGATCAAGGAGGCTAATTGGATTAAGCCAGAGTACGTACATTGACAAAGTGTTGAAACGGTTCAGCATGGAAGAGGCTAAGAAGGGGTTCTTGCCCATGTCTCACGGCATTAAACTTAGCAAGACTCAGTGTCCTTCGACCACTTATGAGCGAGAGCGCATGAGTAGGGTTCCATATGCTTCGGCTATTATATCCATCATGTATGCGATGACATGTACTCGCCCAGATGTTTCCTATGCTCTAAGTGTTACGAGCAGATACCAGGCTAATCCAGGTGAGAGTCACTAGACAACGGTAAAGAATATCCTTAAGTACTTGAGAAGGACTAAGGATATGTTCCTAGTTTATGGAGGTGAGGTTGAACTCAGTGTAAAGGGTTACACAGATGTGAGTTACCTTAATGACTCAGATGACTCGAAATCACAATCAGGTTATGTGTTTGTCATGAATGGTGGTGCTGTGAGCTGGAAAAGTTCCAAGCAAGATACAGTGGCCTCCTCTTCAACAGAAGCTGAATATATTACTGCCTCGGAGGCTGCAAAGGAAGCTGTTTGGATTAGGAATTTCCTGATCGCTCTTGGTGTGGTTCAGGGCTCGTCCAATCCCTTGGACGTTTATTGTGACAACAATGGTGCTATTGCACAAGCCAAGGAACCTAGACAACACCAGAAGAACAAACATATTCGCATGCGTTACCATCTGATTCGTGAGTTCATTGATGATGGTAGTGTCATATTATGCAAAATACATACGGACTCAAATGTTGTTGATCCCTTGACTAAGCCACTCCCGTAGCCTGCGCATGAAGCGCACACAAGGGCAATAGGTATTAGATACTATCTAGATTGACTCTAGTGCAAGTGGGAGACTGAAGGAAATATGCCCTAGAGGCAATCATAGAGATGATTGTATTTCATATGTATCCATGAGTTTTTATAATGTTCCCTGAATATCCATATACCAGGAAACTTGTATTGATTGGCAATTATGTGAATTGTTTGTGAAACTCTTTACTTGTATGGTTATCTAACAATTGTCCCTAGTCGGAGTTCATGTGAGGACACACATGAATATTAGACTAGCACATCGATTGGTTGATGACTATGTTTTGCAAGTCATAGACATGGAGATGTCAAACCAATGATGTGGACACATGTTATGAACATGGGGTTGGACTGACCCAACTTGAGACTAGCAATAATACTTGCAGCTTTGTCTACACATCATGTATGTTTTGTCCTTGGACCTGAGATTGTCGCATGTCCTTAGACCTACTTTGGGGCTATCAAACACTAATCCGCAACTGGGTAGTTATAAAGGTAGCTTTTAGGTTTTTCCTGATACATGTTGCAAGGCATCGGTCAATCAAGATGGGATTTTCCCCTCTCTACTTGAGAGAGATATCTCTGGGCCCCTCGAGTGATCGGATCCAGAAATGCATGGCCGTGCTACATATGGTTAAGAGTTAACCTAGTAAAGGGATTGTGAATCACAGTATCGAGAAAGAGAGGTCATCTTGGAGCTAGACCAAATATCGTGAGGCAAAGGGAAAGACATGTACTCAACCTTGTGATGGTTCGTCCGAATGATCTTTATATGCGTTTAGGAGTTGGCACGTCTTGCTAGAGGCCGCTACCAACTATTGACAGAGTAAGTGTACTCATGTCATGTCTATACGTGTATGAACCTATAGGGTCACACACTTTAGGGGCTGGAAGCCTAATGAGGATTGGATCCGAATTAGACCAGGCTTAGGCTGCTAATGGGCTGCTAATGTAGAAGCCCACCAAGGATGCCTATATAAGAGAGAGTGAGGCGAGCTGAATAGGGTTGAGCATTCCACCCAGCCGCCACTCCTCTTTCGCCTGTGTTGCATGTGTAGACCTAGCAGTCTGGCGTGTGACGGCTTCCACTCTGGATGTGTGGATACCTCGGAGGTGCTGCATCTGTAGCACTTGGACGAGCCCCGCAAAGGGGAGTTGCTCGTGGGACGAGGGCAAGGAGGAGACGTAGAACATCTACACTACCGCGACGTGCTTCATCGAGTTCCGCAACTGCGCGTCTAGTGGTAATCCCGTGATCTATGACCACAGTATTCTTGGTTGGCGCGGTAGAAAATTTTGATTTTACGCTATTGTAGCCTACCCGTTCCCCTACAATGGTAACATCATCATTATACTCACATTGAAAAGGGAGGTGTTTATACCTCTTACAGCAACAAGATTTATCAAAGAAATAAGTAACATTATAAGTAGAGCACATGTTTCTAGCAATGGTACACAGTTTATCAATTTGTTCCCATAAGAGTTTCCCTTTTTGTGACAAGCAGTGTTCCTCATAATATTTTTGTTGTTCCATGAACCCATCTTGCCAATAAGATCGAGTTTCAAAGAAACCCACCATTGATAGAAAGCATGATAAAGCAAGACAATAACAGATCAAGAGAAATAACAACTATAGCAGGAACTAAATTTTTTTGTGTTTTTGATAGAAAGAAACAAGCAAACAAAGCAAAAATAAACTAAGCAAAACAAAGAAAGCAAAGTAAAGAGATTGGTTATGAGGGACTCCCCTTGTGAATATGTCCTTGACTCCCTAGCAACGGCGCCAGAAAAGAGCTTGATGATCGGCTCAACACGCCGAGCTCGTTGGGGAACCCTGATACGTCCAAAATGTATCTACTTCCCCGAACATTTTTGCTATTGTTTTTCCTCTAAACTTGTGTGATTTGGATACAACTAACATGGACTGACGCTGTTTTCAGCAGAATTACCCTGGTGTCTAGTTTTTGTGCAAAAAATCAACTATCAGGAAAAATCCCGGAAAATATGCCAAAAATTCTATTTCACCAGAAGACTCACAGAGCTAGAAGACGAGACGGAGGAGGGCCACGAGGGGCCCACACCACTTGTCGTGCGGGATAGGCTAGGTCACGCTTGGGGGTGGTGTGGCCGCGTCGGTCACCCCCTCGGCCTCCCTCTTTGCCTATAAGTTGCCACTTGACCTAAAAATCAAGGGGGGTTTCGACGTTTTTCCAGAAAGAGTTCCGCTATGCCGCCACCACCAGATTCCGTGATTCGGAACTAGAAACTCCGTTCTGGCACTCTGCCGGGACAGGGAATTGGAGGAGATCATCGCCATCATCATCACCATCGCTCCTCCATCAACCATCCATGTTTTCCCCATCTATGAGTGAGTAATCCCCCGATGTAGGCTATGGGGATGGTAGGGATTGGATGAGATCGTTCATGTAATGGCATCAGATTGTTAGGGCATGGTGCCTAGTATCTATTATTAGTGCCTTTTGACTTTGTTGCAACTTGTTATGCTTAATGCTTGTCACTAGGGCCCGAGTGCCATGATTTCAGATCTGAACATGTTATTGATTCATTATGATAGTATTGTTTATGGTCTTACCTGTAAGTTGTATACACATATTGTTGTCCGGAACCAAAGGCCCCGAAGTGACAACAATCGGGATAACCAGAGGGAATGGCTTTGATGTGAGGATCACATGTGTTCATGGAGTGTTAATGCTTTGCTCCGGTGCTCTATTAAAAGGAGCACCTTAATTGCCAGTAGTTCCCTTGAGGCCCCGCTACAAACGGGCTGGCAGGACAAAATATGTTGTGCAAGTTCTCATTGCGAGCACGTATGACTATATATGGAACACATGCTTATGATTATTTAGTACTTGGATGCTTTATCTTATTTATCTTCAAATGCCCTATGTCTTGATTTCCATATGAATTGTCTTGTCCATGCAACGCCCGTCCATCCATCCCTATGCCTACCACACTTTAATCCTACTATTTACTGCAATTGTTACTACTGTCTTTACTTTTACTACTGCTATTACTTTACTATTGCTACTACAAAACTATTGCTACTGATAAACTGATGTGAGCAAGATTGTTTCTAGGTGCAGCTGAATTGACAACTCAGTTGTTAAGCCTTATAAATATTCTTTGTCTCCCTTGTGTCGAATCAATAAATTGGGTTTCACTTCCCTCGAAAATACTGCGATACACCCCCTATACTTGTCGGTCATCAAGACTTTTCTGGCTCCGTTGCCGGGGAGAATAGCTCTATTTATCAAGTTCACTTGGAATCACTATTGTTCGCCGCCCTCCATTCATCATGGGTAAGTCTCGTGATGGAAAATTTCCTATATTATCATCCACTACAAGAAGAGGTACGGTTCTGAACACCTCTGTTGCTCTTGATTCACCATCTGTTATGAGTAAGCTCCTTACACCACCACATACACATGTTACACATACTGCTACTACTGCTGAATCTGAAACTTCTGATACTTATGACGCTGCTTCTACTGTGCTTGATAAGAGTGGTTCATTAGGTCCTTTCATAGATGCTACGATTGCTAGAATTATAGCTGGAAATACTGAAACTCCTAATGAAGAATCTACTACACCTGTCAGTTCACCTGAGTCTAGAGAAAGCTATGATATTGAAGATGGTTATATAGAGATGACCTATGAATTTATTAAAGAATGTCAAAACACCCATGATAGGAGCGTTATTAAGAGTCTCCTTGAGAGGCGTACTATAAAACCAAAATTGTCTCCTAATGCTAAGTTTGCTGTATCTCCCATAAACATTAAAGATAAGGATTATGATTTCTCTCTTGATCTATCTTACATAACTATTGTTGAGAAAGAACCTTTTTGTGGGACTAAGAATGAAAGTGCGGTAGCACATATGACTGAGCTTTCTACCATGAGTGGCTTATTTTCTGATGATATTAATATGCACACCTTCTTTGTTGCTAAATTTTTCCCTTTTTCATTGAAAGGAGAAACGAAAACTTGGTTTAATAATTTACCTCTTGGATCTATTGATAACCCCGATTGCTTGATTAGTACCTTCCTTCAGAAATATTTCCCTCCTAGTGCTAGACATGTTATTTTGCAGGAACTTTTTGATTTTAAACAGGGAGAGAAAGAGTTATTGCCTGAATCATGGGCAAGGTTTTGTGCTTTGATTCACGCACAGGCTGGATGTCCATTACCTAAGAATGAGCTTCTTGACATATTTTATAATGGACTAACTGAAGAATCTAGGACATACCTGGATAGTTGTGCTGATTGTGTTTTCAGGAATAGGACTCCCAAGGAAGCTGAAGAATTAATGGCTAAAATAAGCAAGAATTATGAAGATTGGACTCCTCCTGAACCAGCTATACCTGAGACAACTATACCTGAACCAACTATTCCTACGCCTATACCAACATCAAAGAAGAGGCGAGTTCTTGAACTAAATGATGAAGTGATGAAGGAAGCTAAGAAATGTCTTAAGGAGAAGGGAATTAAAGCTGTAGACGTCAAGAATTTGTCTCCTATAGAAGAATTATGTAAGCCAATATCCCACTCATCCACTATTGAGGTACACTCTCTCCAACATTTTGATGAAGGTGATATCCCTTACTCTAAACCTCCTGATCAATGCTTACAAGAATTTGATATTTTTATTGTTAAGCAAGATACTTTTAATAAAAGGGTGCAAAATCATCTAATGGAAAACTCTAGAGCTATTGTTGAGTTGAAGGATATTGTGGAAAGAACCTCTAATGATGTTAAAATGCTTATTAAACATTTTCAAATGGTTCAAACTCAATTTGATCAGCTTATTAAAGTACAAAAAGACTTGCTAGTTAATGCTACTAAAGAAAAACATGCTTATGAAATTAGAACTAGATATGGTGCTGCTACCCAGGATCCTCTATATCCCGAGGGGCATCCTAAAAGAATTGAGCAGGATTCTCAACAAGCTGAAAATAGTGGTACTACTCCTAAGAGTATATCTGTCTCTGATGCTGAAACTGAAAGTGGTAATGAAGAAAATGATGCTCCTGATAAAGAAAAAGTTGAAGAAGAACCTGAAAGGCACACTAAGAATACTAAATACACTAAAGAAGATTTTGTTGCTAAGAAACATGGTAGTGAAAGAGAGCCTTGGGTCCAAAAACCTATGCCTTTCCCTGATAAGAAACACAAGTCAAAGGAAGATGAACACTACAACAAGTTTTGTGAGTGGATGAAACCTTTATTCTTGCAAATTCCTTTGACTGATGCTATTAAATTGCCTCCTTATTCAAAGTATATGAAGGATATTGTTTCGAATAAAAGGAAGATCCCTAATGAAGAAATTTCTACTTTGCTTGCTAATTATTCCTTTAATGGTAAGGTTCCTAAGAAACTTGGAGACCCAGGGATTCCAACTATTCCTTGATCTATTAAAAATAGTTATGTTAGAACTGCTTCGTGTGATTTGGGAGCAGGAGTTAGTGTTATGCCTTTTTCTCTCTATAAGAGACTTCAACTGGAAAAACTAATACCAACTAATATATCTTTGCAAATGGCTGATAAATCTACTACTATTCCTATTGGTATATGTGAGGATGTACCTGTTCAAATGGCTCATAATTGCTTGATATTAACTGATTTTGTTGTGCTTGAAATGCCTGAAGATGATAATATGTCTAATATTCTTGGGAGACCTTTTCTTAATACTGCAGGAGTTGTTATTAATTGTAATCAAGGAAAGGTGACTTTTAATATTAATGATAAGGATCACACTGTCTATTTCCCCAAGAAGATTGATAGGACTTATGGCCTAAATTCAATTGAACATGTTGAGGGCATCCAAGTTGGAGAAATATATTGTCCCATACCACGAGAAAAATATGAAACTATTATGATTGGGACCATTGCTATCAAGGTTGAGGTAACATAATCATTAGTGGAATACAAAGTTTTGTTTCATATAAAATTGTTTTGGTAACAAGACCTGATCAACCTTGTTAACAAAGGGATTTTAATGAACAAAACAATGTTTTCACCATGATTATCTTTGCTTACTTTTATTTTATCAATTTTAGTTTTTGTTTTCGTTTAGTTTACTCTTCTGTTGTTAGTTGCTTGCATATTAGAGTGTCTTAGAACTTCTAAAGTTTTAGCTTTGTTTTGCTTTTGCATCTTTCCGAAAAAATCTTTCTGTCAGAAAATCATTCATCTATATCTGAAAATTGCTAAAAAATAAAGTATCTCGAAAATTTCCAGAAAATTCATATTGAATTTTTACATGAAAAAAGTGACAGAGAAGTGCCCGGAGTGTACCAGGGGGCCACTGGGCAGGCACACCACCTGGTGGCTCGGCCAGCCCAGGGGCGTGCCTGGCCATGGGGTGGGCAACCCTGGCCCTCCACTCACTCTCTCACTTCCCACTGCTCTCTCTCTCTCCCGAGAAAACACCAGTTCATTGCTCAAAATCGCGTTCTTGCTGTTCTTGTCCATGATTTTTCGATCTCCTTGCTCAGCCCATCTTTGCTGCTGAAATTTGGAGCATTTGTTCTCCGGTATGTGACTCCTCCGCTTGTCCAAGTAGATTTGTGTTTAGTGGTTTATATCTTGAGTATTTTGCTGCTGTACGTGACAGGTTATGAGAGCTTGTAAGCTTGTTCAATGCTTAGAGATATTATTTTGATGCATGTTTAGGCCTCTTACAAGTCCCCATGAGTAGTTCCCTTCATTATGTATTCACTTTGCAATCACTTGTATAATGGATGTTTAAATTTCAGAATATCAAAGATGAACAACCACACATTTGGAGAAATATTTGAGAGGGACACACCTAGAAGGTCAAGGCCCTCAAGATCGGCATCTCAGTTTAGGCCTTCATATAATGAAGATCTTATTGCACCACGCTTTGGCAATGAAGGAGATGAGGGGGATGCTCATCCATCTACTTTCCCTTGTTTTACCTTTTTGCAAGCTGGAGGGATCCTCGATGATTTCTTACTACTGGTTTAGAGGGTCGGTTTGACCACTTACATGCAGGATGAGAGTGAGCAATATACCGTGCTCACCAAAACTTTCGTTTAGAGTTTCGTTTTCACTAACACCCCTTATCAGTCAACTGTTTCGTTCAAATTTATAATCATCCTATTACCATGTCATTGGAAAGTTTTTGCAGCATTATAGGTATAGGCATTACGGGGACAGTGAAGAAGATCCAAGGTCGATCCGCTGATTTGCTGGAGCTCTATCGAAGTGTTACAAATGATGATGACCGCGTAGCTCAGCGCGGGAAGATAAGGAATATTCAACTCCCAGCTCTTAGATATTTTGCTTATTATCTTGCCACTAGCATTCTTGGTAGGGAGAACACAAGTAATATCTCTAATTATTATTCAGCCTTCCTCGCTGCTGCACTTAATAATGATACCCAGTACAATCTTGGCTCTCTCATTGCTCGCCGCCTAGCTGCTAGGGGACCTATTTGTGGGGACATTATTGCTTCACGTATGGTTGTTGCATTAGAACTTTTTATGGATCCTAATGACACTGTGTTGGCACCACAAAGGCATGATCTTGCTGCTATCAAAACACATCACTTCGTCACTGCTGACTCTAGTACGGAGGGTTTAGTATACAAGATGTTGTTTACTGACGGGGACGAGAGTGAGATTCCTTTGCCGCAATCTATTTTGTTCAGTATTCACAGGAGGCCATGGTCGCGTTCCAAGGAGGAGGTGGATGAGCAGCTCCGCTTGCTTGGTTTCCATAGGCAGCACCAGGAGGATGTGCCTTCTTACGACTACTCTGTGCACTATGGTGGGGCATCCTCGAGCTCGTAACAGGACGAGGGTACCTCCTCGCCGTACTATGGAGGCGCTCCATCTTGGCTAGCTTGGGATTTATACCCACTTAGGCCAAAAGCCTAAGCTTGGGGGGAGGTACACTGACATCACACTCATCTCCATATCATGTTTAGTCGGTACTTTGTATATCCATGCTTCGTTCTCTTTTTAGTTTTCGTTCTTTCTTTACTTTTGCTTTCTAAAACACAAAAAGACCCAAAATATTTCCGTTGTTTCTGTTTGTTTGCTTCTTCTTCTTTTTGCCTTGGTTTGCTTTTCCCTTTTTGCTTTGTTTGAACTATTTGAAAAACCCAAAAAGATTTTGCTTTTCTTGTTTTTCCTTTTTGTTCTTGCCTTAAATTGAAAACACCAAAAGTATTTGTTGTTCTTCTTTGGTTTTGTGAAGTTTGTTGCAGGGTTCAGCAGTCCTTAGTGGAAATTGGTTTCATGTTATTATTCACGCCACAGAAGTGAAGGCCAATAATGAGGATTAATGACTACTTGAGGAGTGGTAAGAGGTTGGTAATGAACTCTATTTGTTTTTCATTTTTGTACATATACTCATCATTGTGGGCATGCTCAGTCTGTTCATGTAGCCTGTATGTTATTTATGGATGCCTAGTAATTATTGCTTTCTTATGATTAGCTCCATCTCGCTAATAGTTTGTAGCATGTCATATGAATGTTTGCTTGCATTGCTCTATTCATAACTTGGTATGACACTGTGGTATCCTCCTCTAAATGTTTCACTTGAATTGACTTGGCACATGCTCATGCATGCATATGACTGAAACAATAATCAGTTAAGCCTCGATGAATTATTTTGCCTCAGGGGTCTTGAATCACTTTCATGCCATGATTAGTCCTGTTTTGTTGCAAGCATGATTATGACATGTATTGCTCTCTTGTTTGTCTCTCCCTTAATATTTCTAGACTTCACTTGCACTAAGTATGAGCTCTACTCGTGTTTCCAATTCCCTAAAATCAATATTACCAACAATGTCCACCATACCTACCTATTAGCATCATTTGTTGTTCTGTGCATATTCAATATGCCTAGTTTTCTTCCAAATAAAATGTTTGCTTATTATGAGAAAGTTAGCTAGTAAAGCTCTCACGAACTTGATGGCACACTTTATTTCTTGCACTTAATAAACCTGAACCACTGTGACTGTCCATGAAAGTTATATGCTTGCAAATTATAGGCTGGGGATTAGCAGAACCGTGCTGTCATGGGGAACGCTTTCAACACCTGTAAATATATACCCAGTTGATATCATGCTCTTTTGTTTGCGGATGTCGTCGGTGTGAAATAAAAGGGAATCTTGTAAGTCCATGGAGTTATGTATGTGTGTTAGAGAAACGCCTCGGCCGCCGTTCTAATCCATCCTGTCATGGTGGAAACCTGGAGCGTAACCATAATGAGTATCTATGAAGCATTTTTCTTATGAAAAAAAGAGAGGAGATATATATTGAGAAAAAGAAAAAAAAGGGAAGAGATATGAGAAAAAAGGAAAGACAGAAAATAGCACCATTTCCCATGGTAAATAAGGAGATTGCTGAGATACTCATTGTCTGCTTGCCTTGTCATTTTGATATGGGGATTCTTCCGTATCATCGAGCAAGGGGTACCTTGTTGGCAGTTCTCTATGATACACATGTATTTACTATGACAAGAACTTACCGGTAACTGAAGTTGAGTAGCATGAGGAGCGTCCCTTGTACTCAAGGGACATGGGATTTCCGGTTTATAGTCTGTCAAGCATATAACTCAGATTGGACCTCACTTTCACCTTAATCATTTAAAGATGCTTATGATAGGGCAATGAGAGCTCAAAGCTAATGAGTACCATACTTTCAGCATTTGGAAGCCTTTCAAACTTTTCAAAACCTTTTCATTCCCTTGTTGAGTCACCACCTATTCTTTGAGCACTTTCTTGAGAGCATAGTTGTCATTCTTAGTGTAATGTGCTTGTCTCAAAACTTGATTAATTGTGTTATGACTTTGATGCTTGCATCTTTGATATATTTACTTCTAGTCTTCACTTGAACTTCAGAGGTTCCTTGGCATTTATGTTTGCTCTACAATCAAAGGCAAGCGAGATACCACTCTATCATACCTTGTTATGAGCATTGCAATGTTGCTTATGTTTATGTTTCATGCTACTTATTATTTTTGAGTTGGAATCTCTTCATAGCTTGCAATGACTATTAAGTAAACTTAGTTGCATACTCTTTATTATGAATTGCCTGAGTAGTTGACCATATGCTGAGAATATATACATCTTATGAAGCAAAAGTGTTCGTAAAAGTTTCTTTTATCGCACTCAGTTTTCAACTGAATTGCTTGAGGACAAGCAATAAGCTAAGCTTGGGGGGAGTTGATACGTCCAAAATGTATCTACTTTCCCGAACACTTTTTCTATTGTTTGTCCTCTAAACTTGTGTGATTTGGATACAACTAACACGGACTGACGCTGTTTTTAGCAGAATTACCTTGGTGTCTAGTTTTTGTGTAGAAAGTCAACTATCAAGAAAAATCACGGAAAATATGCCAAAAAATTCTATTTCACCAGAAGACTCACGGAGCCAGAAGACGAGACGGAGGAGGGCAACGACGGGCCCACACCACCTGGCCGTGCAGGCCAGGCCACGCCTAGGGGTGGTGTGGCCGCCTCGGTCACCCCCTCGGCCTCCCTCTTTGCCTATAAGTTGCTTCTTGACCTAAAAACCAAGGGGGGTTTCGACGTTTTTCCAGAAAGAGTTCCGCTATGCCGCCACCACCAGATTCCGTGATTCAGAACCAGCTACGCTGTTATGGCTCTCTGTCGGGACAGGGAATTGGAGGAGATCATCGCCATCATCATCACCATCGCTCCTCCATCGACCATCCATGTTTTACACATCTATGAGTGAGTAATCCCCCGCTGTAGGCTATGGGGATGGTAGGGATTGGATGAGATCGTTCATGTAATGGCATCAGATTGTTAGGGCATGGTGCCTAGTATCTATTATTAGTGCTTTTTGACTTGGTTGCAACTTGTTATGCTTAGTGCTTGTCACTAGGGCCCGAGTGCCATGATTTCAGATCTGAACATGTTATTGATTCATTATGATAGTATTGTTTATGGTCTTACCTGCAAGTTGTATACACATATTGTTGTCTGGAACCAAAGGCCCCGAAGTGACAGAAATCGGGATAACCGGAGGGAATGGCTTTGATGTGAGGATCACATGTGTTCACAGAGTGTTAATGCTTTGCTCCGGTGCTCTATTAAAAGGAGCACCTTAATTTCCAGTAGTTCCCTTGAGGCCCCGCTGCAAACGGGCTGGCAGGACAAAAGATGTTGTGCAAGTTCTCATTGCGAGCACGAATGACTATATATGGAACACATGCCTATGATTATTTAGTACCTAGATGATTTATCTTATTTATTTTCAAATGCCCTATGTATTGATTGCCATATGAATTGTCTTGTCCATGCAACGCCCGTCCATCCATCCCTATGCCTACCACGCTTTAATCCTACTGTTTACTGCAATTGTTACTACTATCTTTACTTTTACTACTGCTATTACTTTACTATTGCTACTACAAAATTGTTGCTACTGATAAACTGCTGTGAGCAAGATTGTTTCCAGGTGTAGCTGAATTGACAACTCGGTTGTTAAGGATTATAAATATTCTTTGGCTCCCCTTCTGTCGAATCAATAAATTGGGTTTCACATGCCTCGAAAATACTGCGATACACCCTCTATACTTGAGGGTCATCAAACCCCAAGAGGAAGGTATGATGAGCACAACGACAAGTTTTCACTCAGTTATAAAACCAAGATTATCGAACCAGTAGGAGCAAGGAAACACCACCAAGGTGTTGTTTCAACTTGGAATCCTGCACAACACAACCACCAAACTTTGCCCCAACTTACAGTGAGGTTGTCAATCTCACCGGTTTTGCGGAAAACAAAGGATTAAACGTATTGTGTGGAAGATAGTAATTGCTTGTAGAAAGTTAATAGAAAATAGTAAATTGGATAGTTGACTAGAGGTGATTCTCCTTAAGATAGTTGACATGTTGGGTGAACAAATTACAACGGGGCAATTGACAAACATCGATAAAGCATACATGCATATACTAATCATCTTGACTCCTACGAGATTTGATTGGGCATTACAACATTATACATAGACCATAATCCAACTGCATCTATGACTAATAATCCACCTTCAGGTTATCATCCGAACCCCCTCCAGTATTAAGTTGAAAGCAACAAATAATTGCATTAAGCAAAGTGTGTAAAGTAAACAATACGATTGATCTATGAACAAAGGATTGTTGTTTTCTCCCTAGTAGCAATAACACATCTAGTACCTTAGAGATTGCTGTCACTTCCCCAGATTCCTGGAGGCATGAACCCACTATCGAGCATAAATACTCCCTCTTGGAGTTGCTAGCATCTAATCGGCCAAGATAGCTACTAACAACGGAAAGCATGCAAGATCACAAATAACATAGACATGATATAATCAATAATCAATGTGAAATATCATCTCAATATCCATCAGATCCCCGCAAACACAACATGTGGATTACAAATAGATGATCTTGATCATGAACGGAGCTCACAAGATCTAAACATGGTAGCACAAAGGAGAAGAACCAACCATCTAGCTACTACATGGACCCGTAGTCTAGGGATGAACTACTCACGCATCACACCGGAGGCAGGCATGGTGATGAAGAAGGCCTCCAGGGTGATCTCTCCCCTCTGGCATGGTGCCGGGAAGAGCTTCAGATCCCTCCCGATCTAGGGATGGAGATGGCGGCGGCTACAGACTCTTTCGTGGAATTTTGATCGGGTACTTAGGGTTTTCGTCCCAGAGGCAATATATAGGCTAAGGGGCAAGGTAGGTGGAGTACCAGGGGGCCCACACCCCTTGGTGGCACGACTAGGGCTGGCCGCGCCACCACCAGGTGTGGCCGCCCTGGTTTCCCTCTTCGTCTCCCCTCCCGACTCCGTATTCCTTCTGGTGAAATATTGACTTGGGCTTTTGTCCGGTCCAATTCCGAGAATATTTCATTACTAGATTTTTTGAAACCAAAAACAGGAGAAAACAGGCAACTGGCACTGTGGCATCTTGTTAATAGGTTAGTTCTATAAAATGTGTAAAAATACTCCAAAGTGTGGACAAAACATAAGAAAGTAGATATAAAACAAGCATGGAACATCAAAAATTATAGATACGTTTGCAACGTATCATCGGCCATCTCCTCCCTCCTTCCTCCCTTTGCCTTTCCCTCCTAGGCCCTTCTTCCTCCGGAATTTGGCCCATTAAGCCTTTTGACCATTTAATTGATTTTCTCTTTTATTAAGTAATTTTGAATAAATGATTAAATCAATATTTAACATTCATTCACATATTATTCAATCTCTGTGGCTATGGAACATCTTCCACCTCCACTCTGGACATCCTCCGGAGTTACCAAAACCCTTCTGGTTTTCTCTCTTCTCTTTCTTCTATGATTCTACCGATCCTATAACACTCGCTAAGCATCACCAAGCCCATAAGCATGATACCCCATGGTTCAGGAACACTCTATACATGGCCGGGACACTCTCGGACCAATGATCAACAGAGGGACCTCGATGGCCATGTGACGCCTGTGCATTCCATGAAATATTTTGTTGTTCGAACCATGAACGTCATGTCATATTACTTTTGTCTCTCGATACTTGCATTGCTCGAGATCTGATCAATGACATCTCCATGTCGGGTTCAATCTTACCGACAAATGCTACTTGACTCGTTTCGACAAGTGATATCCCTATGATCAAATCACACGTTGCCCAGCTATTCGATATAAATTCTCCGAGTGGTCCCTCGAGTATATTTCCGTCACGCGGATGGACAAATCCCATTCTTGACGTATAATGCCTCTACTGTTCCTTTGAATACCTAAACACACATTTATGATCACTGTTTAACCATGTGATGTTTGATGGTATCAAAGTACCCTCGGGAGATAGTGATTGATATAGCCTCACGGTCTAATAAATAGTTCACTAGGTCTATTCTAATCATCGTAACTTGAACTTCGTGACATGATTGGGTCATGATGTTTAGGTTGGTTATTAGTTCATCATCTCATTCTCAGAATTATGTAACTCCATTTCCAACTAGCATAAATGCCACATGATCAGGAAACCTTGATCATCTATTGACCAATGAACCAGTGATTAGAGTTTCATCGGGAACCCCTGGTTGTTTATATATCACAAGTGTATTGATGTTTCCTTTTAATACAGTTATAGCATGATATAAAACTTAATCATAAACTTTATGGAATATGATAATAATACTTATTAATATTTGTCTCTAGGGCATATTTCCAACAAGAATGTATAGAGTATGGAATACAAGAATCAAAATATTAACAAGATTTATATGTTGATGTGATTGGTATGATTACCTACCATACTTTCTCCCTGGTGCGTGACGTAACATTGGTGTCGGGAAAGCAAGTCATGGATCTTGAATCACTAAGTATCAATCATGAGAGATATTGATTTTAGTGGGAGCTACACTTTGGATTAAATTGTTAATCTTGAGTAGTTCATTAATTATGAAACAATGTCTAAATTTGCACTTATTTTTAGATCAATGGCTTGCAACAACTTCCCTTTAGCTGATATTTTAGAGAAAGAGAAACTACATGAATCCGGTACAAATTTTGTGGATTAGCTCTATAACATAAGGACAGTACTGAAAGGTGCTAAGAAAGACTATGTCTTGGAAGCAACTCTTGGTGATGATCCTAATGATAAGGCAACCGAAGTTGTGCAAGATGTATTTCAGACACATAGTGATGACTACATCGATGTCCAATGTGCTATACTTGCAGCCATGGAACCTGATCTTCAAATGAGGTTTGAACACTAGTATCCATATGAAACAATCTCATAATTAAGGGGCATGTTTAAGAAGCAAGCCCGAGAAGAAAGGTATGAGTTATCTCAAGCTCTTCTAGACTGCATGATGGCAGAAGGAGGCTCAGTCAGTTCTCATGTAATCAAGTTGCACGGGTACATTCAAAGGTTGGAAGCATTGGGCGTTCCCTTTCCTCCTAAACTTGGAACCGACATAATCCTGAAATCACTCCCACCTAGCTTTGCTGGGTTTGTCATGAACTTCAACATGCATGGGATGAACAAGACATCGGCCAAACTGTTCGTGATGTTGAAGGTGGCTGAAAAGTACACACAGAAGAACACTAATCATGTGATGATTGTGAAAGAAAACCACTCGCTTCAAGAATAAGAAGTCTGGGGGTGAGAATAAGAAGGTTGATGTGTGTTGCGCCTCTAACAAGGGCAATGCGCCTAAGTCAGCTCTAGACCTGGATGCTGAGTGTTTCTTATGCAAGGAGAAGGGTCACTGGAAGAGGAACTGTCCAAAGTACTTAGTGGAGAAGAAGAAGTTTGGATCCTCCAACTTAGGTATATCGGATATAGATGTTATTGATGTTTACTTGCAAGGTCTTAAAAGTAACACTTAGGTATTTGATACCGGATCTCGATTGCTAACAATTGCACTACGATACATGAGCTACGAAACCCTAAGAGACTTGGAAAGAACGAGGTGACGATGTGTGTCAGGAATGGAGCAAGCGTTACGGTGATTGCCGTTGGCACAAGACCTTTACATCTACTATCAGGATTAATATTAGAACTTAGTAATTGTTACTTCGTACCTGCATTATGTAGGAATATTATATCAGGATATTGTATCTTACAAGATGGTTATTCATTTAAGTCTAATAATAATGGTTGTTCGATTTATATGAATAATATCTTCTATGCACATGCTCACGTGAAGATTGAGATGTTAATTATTGATCTTGATTGTGATACACACATCCATAATGATGAGGCTAAACATCAAAAGACAAATGAATTGAATACCACATACTTGTGGCGCTGCCGATTGGGTCACATTGGACATAAACGCATGAAGAAACTCCATAGTGATGGACTTTTGAGTTCAGTAGATTTTGAATCTTTTTATACATGTGAAGCATGTTTGATGGGAAAGATGGCCAAATCACCATTTAGTAGATATGTTGAACGGGCAAGTGACTTATTGGAAATAATACATACTAATGTGTGCGGTCTAATGAGTATACCTGCACACGGTGGATTCCTCTACTTTATAACCTTTACCTATGACTTGATTTTTTATGGTTATATTTATCTTATAAAGCATAAGTCTGAAACATTCGAAAAGTTCAAAGAATTTCAGAACAAGTAGAGAATCAATGTGGCAAGAAAATAAAGTTTCTACAGTCGGACAGTGGAGTTGAATATTTGAGTCATAAATTTAGCAAACATATTAGAGCATGTGGAATCGTTTCACAACTTATGCCTCCAGGAACAGCCCAACGTAACAGAGTGTCGGAGCGGCGTAATCAAACTTTGTTAGACATGGTGAGATCTATGATATCTTTAACCTATCTCCATTTGTCATTTTGGGAATATGCTTTAGACACTGCGACCATCAAAGTCAGTTGAAATGACACCATATGAATTATAGTTTAGCAAGAAACCCAACTTATCATTTCTTAAAATTTGGGGTTGCGAGGCTTATGTCAAAACGTCTGCAACCAAACAAGCTTGATCCCAATTCATACAAATGCGTATTTGTAGGTTACCCTAAAGAAACCATTGGGTATTCCTTCTTCAACAGAACCAAAGGCTTGATATTTGTCGCGCGAGGAGGAGTATTTATTGAGAAGGAATTTCTCACTAGAGTTTTGAGTGGGAGAACAATAGAGCTTAATGATGTTATTGAACCGGAGCAAGATGGGCGAAGCAGCGCAAAATCGGAAACTATTCTGGAAATTCCTATGGCGCCATCAGATGCTTCCGCGCCTACAAGTGTTGTAGTCTCGGTAATTAATGATCCTATTAAACCACATAGATCTGGTAGATTTCATCTTCCGGTCGTAAGATTTTAAGATGAAGTATTATTGTTGAACAATGATGTATTATAGTTGGACAACAATGAAACAACTATATACAAAGAAGCTATGATGGGCCCTAACTCCGTCAAATAGAAAGATGCCATGAAATCAAAGATAGAATCCATGTACGAGAATCAAGTTTGGAACTTAATGGACCCTCATGAAGGCGTAAAGCGTATAGAATGTAAATGGATCTATAAGAAGAAAACTGACGCGGACGTCAATGTGACCGTCTATAATGCACGACTTGTCGCAAAAGGTTTTCGAAAAATTCAAGGAGTTGACTATGATGAGACACCTCTCTCGTAGCGATGCTTAAGTCTATTTAGATACTTCTAGCAATAGATGCATATTATGATTACAAAATATGGTAGATGGATGTCAAAACAGCGTTCCTGAACGGGAAGCTAACTAAGGATGTGGACATGGTACAACCTGAAGGTTTTGTCGATCCTAAAGATGCTGGAAAGGTATGCAAACTTTAGATATCCATTTATGGACTGAAGCAAGCATCACAGAGTTGGAATCTTCATTTTGATGACGTGGCCAAGAGTTTTGGCTTCATCGAGAACATACAAGAGTCTTGTGTATACAAGAAGCAAAGTGGGAGCATTGTAGTGTTTCTAATACTATATGTGGATGACATATTATTGATTGGAAACGATGAAAAATTTCTTAACACTATAAAGGACTCGTTGAAGAAAAGTTTTTTGATGAAATTTTTGGGTGAAGAAGCTTACATATTGGGCATAAAGATCTATAGTGATAGATCCCGGTGCCTAATAGGGCTTACCAAAGATACATATCTAGACAACATTTTGAAGAGGTTCAAAATGGAAGAATCCAAGAAGGGATCACTTCCAATGGCGCATGGCAAGCCACTAAGCAAGCAGCATTGTCCTACGACATATGCTGAGCGAGATGACATGAGTGAAGTCCCATATGCATTAGAAATTGGTTCAATATGTATGCCATGATATGTACAACACCAAATGTATCATGTGCTCTAAGTGTTACGAGAAGATACCGAAGTGATCTAGGAGTGAATCACTGGATATCAGTGAAATAATATACTTAGGTACTTGAGAAGGACTAAGAATATGTTTCTCATATATGGAGGTGACAAAGAGCTCATTACAAAATGTTACACTGATGCAAGTTTTGTCACTAATCCTGATGATTTTCGATCTCAATCAGAATATGTGAGCTGGAAAAGTTCTAAGCAAGATACATTTGTAGATTCTACAACAAAGGTGGAGTGCATAGCAGCATCAGATGTTGCAAATGAGGATGTCTGGATGAAGAACTTCATTATAGAACTTGATGTGGTTCCAAGTGCGTTAGAGCCTATGGAGATTCATTGTGACAACAATGGTGCCATCGCTCAAGAAAAATAACCAAGGTCCCAACAGAAGAACAAGCATGTACAATGTCCATTTCATCTCATACACCAGTTCGTGCATGATGGTGACATAAAGATGTGGAAAATTCATACAAATCTGAATGTGGCAGATCCGTTGACAAAGTTACTCACGATTACAGAGCATGTATAGGACCGGGAAACCATAGGTGTTAGATTGCTAAATGTTAACTATATTATTGACTCTAGTGCAAGTGGGAGACTGATGGAAATATACCCTAGAGGCAATAATAAATGTATTATTATTCATATTTATGTTTCATAATGAAGTTTATTATTCTGTACTATAATTGTATTAGTTCCAAATAATGTGTATTTGGAGGAAAACCCTAATACATGTGTGGAATACTAAACACCAATAATGATATCCCTAGTCATGCCTCTCAGACTAGTATGTATGGTAACAATAGTTTCAGTTTCCTAACTATGGGCAAAATGACAATGTGATTGTGGTATTGCCAGTGAGATATGCGATCGGAGTTGTTGGAGAACAACGATGATGGATAGACCCAAACATGAGATACCATGAAACACGTCATCAGTATTTGTTATCGGTATTTTCTCACAAACAATATATTGCCTTTACTAGAGATCATTGGACCACGAGACACATGTGAACTTGGGTACAATATGGACATGGCAAGATTCTCCAAATGTTGCTCTTGACGGAGTAAATATAAATTTGATGCTTGTTCGTACCAGATGGTTCACCAATTATTCACATGGGGTTCTTGTGGGAATTGATGCTCCTGACGATGGAGAGATACACTCTGGGCCCACTCATGTACTATGATATTGGTCATCGTCTGTTCGGACACGTGATCAAGTTGTAGAACACAGGAACATCGATAGTGTGGGATGAGTAAAGAGTACATGCCAGATAACGAGAATAACCTAGTGTTTCATCTCGGGCAATGTAAAGTATCAACGAATCAATACGATATATATTAGACTCAATACTACAGTTCATGCAATAAAGATCTTCGTGTTATTTTTGGGGGTTGCTATTTGTATCAAGACACTGATAGTAATCATTGTCACAGAATGAGTCTGGACATGTCCGCAAATATTCGAGCCCATGGGGTCACACACCTAAGATGTTTTAGGCATTTTAGAACATGAATGCGAATAAGATAGTTGAATAAAGTAATCTAGAAAAGATGTTTTGGAGTGTCTCGGAATATTCCAGAGGTGTCCGGGATATCACCAAGAGTGGTCGAAATTGTTCTAGACATTAAAAGAGGATAGTGGAAATATTTTAGGAAGGTTCCAAATTAATTCAGAGGTGTCCAAGATTTAATTCAGGATGCTTCAGAATAAATATTTATATTAAATAATTAATAAGAAATTATTATTATTTATTATCCTAGTGGGTCCCATGGGTCCATTGGGCCACACACGCGTGGGGGGTGTGGAGGAGTCTCTGGCCGAATCGGCCAGGGCTCCCCTATGGTCGGCGGGTGGGGACGATGCGGGTGAGGCGGTGGGGGGTGGAGTTCTCCTCCCCGGACTTTGACTCCCCCAAGTTGGTTTGTAGGAGAGGACAGAGAGGAGGACTCCGTAGCAGAGTCCAACTCCTCCTCTCCTACTCTCTCTCTCATTGGTGCTAGGTGGCATTCGTTGATTCCTTGTAGGACACGGAGTCCTACTTCTACTCTCCCCTTGGGAAGAAGAGGCCACCTATATATACGAGGGTAGAGGGCAAGGGCGAAAAACACAAGTTACCAAGGATCCCTAGCCCCAAACCGCTGTCGCCCCGGCGTACGGTCCTCTTCCTCGCGTCGTCGTCATTGTCACGTGGAGATCTTCATCAGCACCAGGACCTGGTCATATTTTACCCCGTCTAGATTCAATATAGCCGAACGATGGAGTGCTGCCGGATCTTAATCGACATGTACCCGCTTCATCCGCGAGTTCTTGATCTCGCCTCGACACGATGTCGTTCTCTGTCCATGTGTGGATACCGGTGGAGGTGCGACACTTGGATCACTAGATCATCGGAGTCGTTCTTGGGATAATACATCTCCTCGCAACTCGCTAAGGCTTGTTGCAGGGATCGACACACGACCAGCCTCATTATCGACAAACTTCGACTAGTTCGATCTTCAAGGGTATGATCCGTTACCTCCTCCCTCGCATTGGATATTGGTTATGCACTAGATTTTTTTGTTTCCATAGCATGTTCCCCAATAGTGGAGGTATAAATCGATCTATATGGGTGCTATGTTCATGATTTTTCCTCAATTTTGATTTCGAACCATAGCAGTTCATAGCTAAAACCCAGTGCAATATTTTGAACCATACTGATCTCTCTTATGCATTGTTTGTGTATAATCAAGATGAGCATTTTTTGTGTCTTTTGTTTTGAACCATGCCGATTAATATATTGTTATATTGTTTAAATTTTATAGCACACTCCAATGTCATGTATTTTAGTAACCCTAATCTGAACTTCAACATTGCCATGTTTATGTTCAAAGTTGGAGTTCATTTTAGGGACGCTACATATAGATGATCTAGTGGATGGTGTACTGTAGCTTGTCTACATAAAGGATTGGTACCAAATATGTGGCTCGACACATTGTGCACAAATAGTAATAGCTCCATCAAAGAAGTTTGCACAGTTAACATTTATGCCATAGAATGTAAGTTTGTTTTTCTGTATTTTGTGTCCTTTATGTTTTGTGTAAAGTGAGCTAATGTGTAGGATCAATTTTGTATTTTCTTTTGAAGTGGCCATTTCTTTGTGTGATCCGTGTGAGCTTGGTGCAGTTTCTTGCATCCAACTTCTTCATCTTTTAGTTGCTATCATCAACGTATATATCCTTCTTTCCCTCACTTGAATTAGGGATGATGTTTAGTGAGATTTGACTATAGTTTGTCCATCTACGAACTTGCAAAATAACATAAGTGGTAGCAAGTATGATAAACAGGTAGTTAGGAAAATCATGAAATAGCTAGCCAAGACTCTTTGCAAGACCGTTGGGCATGACCAATTGAAAGACATGCGGAACATATTATCGTGACAGAAGTTATAGGAAGTCATATTAGTCAATGAGAGATATTGTTGCTATTGGTATTGCGATGTGTAATAGGTCACAAATTTCTAATGCATGGCAAGGGAAGCATCAAACTTGGCTAGCACCTAGTGATCAACTTCGGCAAGAGGACCCTGGTGATCATATGGATAATCATCAATCACTAGAGAGGAGTGCTCACTCTCGACGATTATATTGTGCATGATAACACATCCGTTAATTACCTCCCATATCTAAGATGCCAACCAGGTAATAATAGGATACCGAACAATAAAAAATCGAGTTTGCAACACACTAAATATCTGCTCAACATCCTTCCTACAACTCTCCTAGCATGAAGCAAACTAATATTTTTTCTTAGTAAAAAGGTTGGCGATTGTCTTCACAAATATGGACCATTTTAGATAGATCTCATCGGCTAGGTAGTATCCTTTGGTGTATGGTAGCCATTGATCTCATAGTTACACCTGAGTATGTCCCTCACCAAGTCTTGCAAACACCAAAGAGCATTATGACATGTTGATATTAATGTGAGACCTCGCATGCCAAATCCACATGCCATAATCTACCACATCTTCAAGTACCTCACTGCACTCTCAAGTATGTCCTTTGTACAACCCTTACGAAGAAAATGGACAATTCTTACATTCCTAATTCATGCAATCGGTACATCGATGAATCCGAGTTCCTCTCGCTGCCTTCTATGCTAGGATTCAAGTTGTGTCTTCTTCATTTGGTGCTCTTAAATATATTGGTCCAAGCACTGCCACGACCATTCGGCAAAACTTGTACACACTATGAAAGCATGTGGTATCATACATGCATATTTAATCGTCTTGTGCATCTGGAGGAGATCCTAATGCAAGATACCTCAAGATAGCCATGCATTTGTGTACCGATGAAAAACTAACCGATGCAACGTAGTCTTTCTTGCACATGAAGTAGCAATCATACTCCCTCACACCATACACAATCCATATGAATAACTCCTTGTTCATCCTAAAGCCTCGACGAAAATACTTCGGCATATGTATTGGCATGTTGGAAAAATATCTAGCCTCAAGCATCATAATACCCAATCACCCATTGTCGGTCCTTGTTCTTTGCTTTCCCAACCCTCGAACCTCCATGCCAAAAAATGACATTCAGTTGCTCTTGGTAATGAAGAAGATAAGACGAAATCATCAAGCACTCTTCATCTTTGTCGACGACATCGATTTTCTCTTGCACCAATAGTTGGATTATCATCTCATCATCGCTATCTATAGTCAATGAATTAGACAACAGAGCCAACAACCGAACACTCTATCTAATTTATGGAGGCCAAAAAATGTAAAAACATATACCTAGGAAAAAGACTGAACACCTTTTGTGCAATGTGGGAGTGGGGTGGTCTTGGCCATCATTCTGTACGTGTAGGAAAGTCGACAAGCCGCGGTCGAAGATAAGTTTCTAACATGCACATGTGAGACGGAAGACGAGGTCACAAGGAGTGAGGTAGCACTGACGATAGGTGAGGTACCGAATGGCACATCGTAGAAGCGATAGCAGTCCAGCAACAATGAGAAATGGTGGCTCCAAACCAACAGCAAGCGCGAGGCAGTTGCCTCAAACCAAGGCGATGGTGGCGATTCGGGGGAGGAGGGGGAATGAGCACATGAGAAGAGAGGTAGGGAAGGGGAAATGATTATGTTGCTACCAGTGCTATCCCACTAGCGAAATTTCTACATTGCATCATGTGTTGACGCTCCCACGCTGGTCCTGTGAGTCAAGACCAGCGTGGAAGTTCCAAACACATTATTGGGTTATGCCTGTTGTCATGGGTCTATATGGGGCGGCATTGAGAGCCTAGATTGTGGCTGCCCCCTCCCCCCAATAACTTCATTTGGACGACTATTGGGGGGCACCGGTGAAGATGCTCTAAAGCCGAAGAACCAATTTTCTATGACCAAGGAGGCAAATACTCACTACCATTATTTAATGCATGCACCAATAAAATTCACATGGATGGAGGAGAGAAGGAAAAGAGACAAGATTGTCGTCGGATTGATGACAAGTACGCCATGAGGGGGTCCTCGAGGCGTGCGGAAGAGAGGGGTGTGAGACGTACGGTGTTCCGGGACGGCGAGCACACAAGTTTATCCAGGTTCGAATCCGCCAACTTTGGACGGATCCTACTCCTGCTAGCAATCTAGTAATACGGCAGAGCCGGAATATGGGTTACAAGGGTTCGCCTGTGCGAGTTGAGATTGTAGACTATTGAGGGTGTCCTAAAGGCTCTCCCTAGGACGGCTTATATAGATATTTGGCCTAGGGTTTACAAGAGAGATCTATCCGGCTACGACTAAGAGTCGGTTACAGAGTACATCTTGAACTACAAGTAACACTATGGGCCTACATCGATAAGTCTTCTGGGCCTTCCCGTATCCATATTGGACTCCATCTCTTCTCCCTGACTGGGCCGCCCGTGAAGCAAATCTCTAACCCGAAGTGGGCCACCCTGGTCAGTGAGGAACTATGAGGATACCCGGAAAGTATATCCCCAACAGCAATCCTCGGAAGTCTCCAAGATCCAAAGTCGGATTCATCATCATCTAGATTGATCTTCGGCTTGCAGAATCTTGAAGGGTTCCTGAAACTTCAAAAAAAAAGTTACGATACGGGTCTTAAAAATAAGTCGGACCTATCAGCACGTTACTCGGATTTTCTAGCTTAACATTCAAACTAAGCCGGAACTTGGTCTCTGACGCCATCTGACACTGGTCATGGTCAAGTCACGTCATCTGACAAACATCCTGTCATCACGACCATTGGTGGGTCCGCCGTTCGCGGAACCGAGGCGCCGTTTCAATGTGTACGCGGAGATCGAGGCGACGTAATCATTGCGTGGGACCTTCCCAGTTCCTTCCACGACGCGTGGCGTTTACACAGTGCCGTTTGCATGAATCTTGGCACGGTTAGGTGGTTATAAGGGGTGAGGATTTCCTTTTCCTCTTCATCACCTATTCCCTTGCCGTTTCTTCTCCTCCACCTCTCCCCCGCGCACAGAGCTCTTGTGCCTCCCAGATTCCCAGCGCCGCCCATCCAAGGTCACTGGCGCATCAGAGAAATGGCTTCCTCTTCATCGTCTGGCTTGGCTGGCTTCGTAGCGGCAGCGACGGTGGCGGCGGCGAAGAAAGAGAGCAACCGTGGGGTTTGGATCTCATGTCTCCTCGACGACGAGAAGCTCCATGGCGTGGAGAATGAAGGGCTCCTCCGCGCCAGCGGCTGGCGGAGCGGTTTTGGTGAAACCATCCCCAACCCGCACGCCAACGAGCAGGTACACTTAGGCACCCACCTCGACAGAGGTTTGTCTTTTCCTCCCTCGGAATTCTTTTCTGAGGTGATTGATCATTATGGTGTTCAGCTTCACCATCTTCCTCCTAACTCCATCTTAGAGATGAGCTCTTATGCAGCGTTGTGTGAGGGATACCTCGGCATTAGGCCGAGTCTCACTTTATTCTGGTTTTACTTTCACGTCCGGAGAAACTCTATCACTGCCGGTAATCCTTATATTACCGGCACTATTATCCTTTCAGTTAGACGCGAGCGTACTTATCCTCGCATTTCAGCTAGTGAGTCGGTTAAACAATGGCCGGCCACCTTCTTTTACCATAAGGATATTCCTGCTCCCGGCAAAGCTACTGCTTTGCTGGCTTTCATCGATAGAGCTGCCACGGCCCTAGCATCTTGGGACGAGGCTCCTCCGGCTCTCAGTGACGATCTGATCCTCGCTAAGAGGCGGATCGAATACCTGATAAAATACAAGGTCCTGCGAGGGTCCGACTTAGTCTAGTCTTGGGTCGCACGCCGGATCCATCCTCTCCAGCACCACGGCGATCGTCTGATGCATTCCATCACGGCATCGAAGAATGACTCCCTCTGCATCAGTCCTAAGGCTTTAAAGCCACAAGATTACATAAGCTAGATCCAATGGCTGATCAAGGAGCGGATTGAGAGAAAGATTCCGGACTTGTCTCTGGAGATGCACACAGCGGAAGACCCTGTAGTGCCGGTAAGCTTTTAACAATAAACCTTTTTTTATGTGTCTCATCTTTAAGTTATTTCGCAATACTGAGATATTATCTTCTTTTCAGCTTGCCGACCTCCCCGAGTCGGAACTAGCTCCTATCGAGGGATATCCTCCAGAGTTTTCTCATGAGGAGGAACTGGTTCCACTGCCAGACGTTGTGCCCAGGAAGCGCAAGGCTTTGACAGTGGCTGTCGGCACAAAGGAAGTGCCAGTCGTGAAGAGATAACTTTCCACACAACTTCCGCCTTTGTACATTACTCGTAATTTCTTCCTAGATGTAATGTTTTCTATTCTATCACATTCTCAGAGCTAAACAGCTCATCAAGGGCAAGGGGAAGGGAACTTCTTCGAAGCCCCTGCGGCAGACGAAGCTGAGTATGGCTTCTCCTGTCGCGGCTCCTCCGACTCCTGCCCCTCAACCTTCCGCAACACCGGTGATTACTCCATCGCTAGTTGTCGCAGAAGATCCGGATCCCTCAACAGGGCCAGCGACCCTTGAGTCGCAGACTGATGCCACCATGGGTGGCTCAGGTTTAGATAAGGGTGAACCCTCTTCGGGTAATGATCCCTCGGTAGAGACCTTTGCTGAAAACCTCCTGAACAATCCGGGACTTGCCAAATTTGGCTTGTCTCGGAAATCTGTGGAAGAAATCCATCTTCTGGCCCGGCAACGCTTCGAGAGCCAAAATCTCTGTGCCGAAGAAGAAGCATAAGAAGTGGAGGACATCAAGTACTCCGACCTTCTTGAACAAGTCCGCCTTTGCGACGAGGGACTAAGAGCTAGTGTTCTTCCACCACCTCCAATTATTCCACTCACCCTCGCCGAGAAGGTTACCACCAAGGTGAACATGTGCCTGAGCAAGCTCACACATGAACATCATGTAAGTCGAAATTCCATCTCACGTTTTTCTTTATTGTACTTTATCATATCCTCTAGCCCCCAAGCATGAAGAGTAGGGAAACGGGTAGGCTACACTAGCATAAAATCAAAATTTTCTACTGCGTCAACCAGGAATACTATTGTCATAGATCACGGGATTACCACTAGACGCGCAGTTGCGGAACTCGATGAAGCACATCGGTGCAGTGTAGATGTTCTACGTCTCCTTGCCCTCGTCCCACGAGCAGCTCCCCTTTGCGTGGCTTGTCCAAGTGCTACAGATGCAGCACCTCTGAGGTATCCACACGTCCGGAGTGGAAGCCGTCACACGCCAGTCTGCTAGGTCTGCACGTGCAACACGGGCGGAAGAGGAGTGGCGGCTGGGTGGAAAGCTCAACCCTATTCAGCTCGCCACACTCTCTCTTATATAGGTATCCCTGGTGGGCTTCTACATTAGCAGCCCATTAACAGCCAAAGCCTGGTCTAATTCGGATCCAATCCTCATTAGGATTCTAGCCCCTAAAGTGTGTGACCCTATAGGTTCATACACATATAGACATGACATGAGTACACTTACTCTGCCAATAGTTGGTAGCGGCCTCTAGCAAGACGTGCCAACTCCTAAACGCATATAAAGATCATTCAGACGAACCATTACAAGGTTGAGTACATGTCTTTCCCTTTGCCTCATGATATTCGGTCTAGCTCCAAGCTGACCTCTCTTTCTCGATACTGTGATTCAGAATCCCTTTACGAGGTTAACTCTTAACCATATGTAGCACGGCCATGCATTTCTGGATCCGATCACTCGAGGGGCCCAGAGATATCTCTCTCAAGTAGAGAGGGGCAAATCCCATCTTGATTGACCGATGACTTGCAGCATGTATCAGGACAAACCCAAAAGCTACCTTTATAACTACCCAGTTACGGAGTAGTGTTTAATAGCCCCAAAGTAGGTCGATCCACATCTCAAGTACATGCGACAATCTCAGGTCTAAGGACAAAACGTACACGATGTGTAGAGAGAGCTGCAAGTATTATTGCTAGTCTCAAGTTGGGTCAGTCCAACCCCATGTTCATAACATGTGTCCACATCATTGGTTTGACATATCCATGTCTATGACTTGCGAAACATAGTCATCAACCAATCGATGTGCTAGTCTAATATTCACGTGTGTCCTCACATGAACTCTGACTAGGGACAATTATTAGATAACCATACAAGTAAAGAGTTTCACAAACAATTCACATAATTGCCAATCAATACAAGTTGCCTGGTATATGGATATTCAAGGAACATAATGAAAACTCATGGATACACATGAAATACAATCATCTCTATGATTGCCTCTAGGGCATATTTCCTTCAGTCTCCCACTTGCACTAGAGTCAATCTAGATAGTATCTAATACCTATAGCTCTTGTGTGCGCTTCATGCGTAGGCTGCGGGAGTGGCTTAGTCAAGGGATCAACAACATTTGAGTCCGTATGTATTTTGCAGAACATGACACTACCATCATCAATGAACTCATGAATCAGATGGTAACGCATGCGAATATGTTTGTTCTTCTGGTGCTGTCTAGGTTCCTTGGCTTGTGCAATAGCACCATTGTTGTCACAATAAACGTCCAAGGGATTGGACGAGCCCTGAACCACACCAAGAGCGATCAGGAAATTCCTAATCCAAACAGCTTCCTTTGCAGCCTTCGAGGCAGTAATATATTCAGCTTCTGTTGAAGAGGAGGCCACTGTATCTTGCTTGGAACTTTTCCAGCTCACAGCACCACCATTCATGACAAACACATAACCTGATTGCGATTTCGAGTCATCTGAGTCATTAAGGTAACTCGCGTCTGTGTAACCCTTTACACTGAGTTCAACCTCACCTCCATAAACTAGGAACATATCGTTAGTCCTTCTCAAGTACTTAAGGATATTCTTTACCGTTGTCTAGTGACTCTCACCTGGATTAGCCTGGTATCTGCTCGTAACACTTAGAGCATAGGAAACATCTGGGCGAGTACATGTCATCGCATACATGATGGATCCAATAGCCGAAGCATATGGAACCCTACTCATGCGCTCTCGCTCATAAGTGGTCGAAGGACACTGAGTCTTGCTAAGTTTAATGTCGTGAGACATGGGCAAGAACCCCTTCTTAGCCTCTTCCATGCTGAACCGTTTCAACACTTTGTCAATGTACGTACTCTGGCTTAATCCAATTAGTCTCCTTCATCTATCTCTATAGATCTTGATGCCCAGAATATATGCCGCTTCTCCCAAGTCCTTCATAGAAAAACTATTTTTCAATGAGGTCTTAACAGACTCGAGCATAGGAATGTCATTTCCAATCAATAATATGTCATCCACATATAAGATTAGAAACACAAGTGATTTCCCATTTTCTTTCTTATACACACAAGGTTCTTGTTTGTTTTTGGTGAATCCAAACTCCTTTACAACTTCATCAAATCGAATGTTCCAACTCGGAGATGCTTGCTTCAGCCCATAAATAGACTTTTGAAGTTTGCATACCTTTCCAACATTGTTTGGATCGACAAAACCTTCGGGCTGCATCATATACACATCCTCAGTAAGGATTCCATTTAAGAAAGCCGTCTTGACGTCCATCTGCCATATCTCATAATTGAAATATGCAGCAATGGCTAGAATGATCCATATAGATTTAAGCATCGCTATGGGCGAGAAAGTCCCTCATCATAGTCAACTCCTTGAACTTGTCGAAAACCTTTTGCAACAAGTCGAGCTTTATGGATGTGAACATTTCCATCCATATCAATCTTCTTCTTATAGATCCACTTGCACTCGATGGCTTAAAAACCATCAGGCAGGTCAACCAAGTTCCAAACATGATTGTCTCCCATGGACTCTATCTCGGATCTCATAGCAATCGGCCATTTCTCAGAGTCTGGGTCCACCATAGCTTCTGCATAGGTCGCAGGCTCATCATTGTCTAACAATAATAACTCTCACGCTTCGCGGAGCCTCGCCGACCTTCGTGGTTGTGGTGCTTCTATTGCCACGGGTTCCTCAACTTGTTCTGCTACAATAGCATCACTCGTAGAAGCATCCCCGACTGGATCATCTTGAACTTCTTCAAGTCGCACCGACCTTCCACTCGTCCCCTTTGTGAGAAACTCTTTCTCTAGGAAAACACCGCTACGAGCGACAAACACTTTGCCCTCTTCTCGGTTGTAGAAGTAATACCCTAAGGTTTTCCTTGGGTATCCCACAAAAATGCACTTATCCGATTTGGGTGTTAGCTTGTCCGACTGAAGTCGCTTGACAAATGCATCACAACCCCAAATCTTTAGAAAAGACAAACTGGGATTCTTTCCAGTCCACATCTCATATGGTGTCTTAACTACGGATTTAGATGGTACTCTGTTTAGTGTAAAAGCTGTTGTTTCTAGTGCGTAACCCCAAAATGATAATGGTAAATCCGACTGGCTCGTCATCAATCGAACCATGTCCAACAAAGTTCAATTACGCCGTTCAGAGACCCTGTTTCTTTGAGGCGTTCCGGGCAGCGTGAGCTGTGGAACAATTCCGCAACGCTTAAGATGATTGCTAAAATCGTGACTCAAATATTCACCTCCACAATCAGATCGCAAGGCCTTTATTTTCTTGCCACGTTGATTCTCTACCTCATTCTGAAACTCTTTGAACTTTTCAAAAGTTTCAGACTTATGCTTCATCAAGTAGACATAGCCATATCTACTGAAATCATCAGTGAAAGTAATGAAGTAGTGATATCCTCCTCTGGCTGTCATGCTCATTGGTCCACATACATCAGTATGTATGAGTTCCAACAAGTCTTCCGCTCTCTCGGGAAACCCCGTAAAAGGCGTCTTGGTCATCTTTCCAAGTAAACAAGCTTGACATGTCTCGTATGATTCAAAATCAAACGAAGTTAGAAGACCATCACCATGGAGCTTCTTCATGCGCTTTTCACTTATATGCCCCAAATGACAATGCCATAAATAGGTAGAACTCAAATCATTTGGCCGAAGCCTTTTAGCACTAACATTGTAAACCCATGCATTATCAAGATTTAAAATAAATAACCCATTCACAATGGGAGCATCGGCCACAAACTTAGCATTCTTAGAGATTACACAACCATTGTTTGTACTCGCGAATGAATAACCATCCCTCATCAAACATGAAGGTGATAAAATGTTTTGACCCATACTAGGAATGTAATAACAATTATTTAACTCCATAATAAATCCTGACGGAAGGTGAAGTTGCATGACGCCGACGAACAATGCAGCAACAATTGCTTTATTTCCGATGCGAAAATCCACTTCGCCTTTCTGCACTTCTCTAGTTCTTATTAGCCCCTGCATCGAATTGCAAATATGAGCAACCGATCCGGTATCAAATACCCAAGAGTTAACATAAGAATCTACGAGAAAAATGTCCACAACATTTACAACAAGCGTACCTGAGTGGGAAGTACTCTTACTTCCACCCTTCTTCAAAGAAGCCTGGTACTTGCTGCAGTTTCTCTTCCAGTGGCCATATTCAATGCAAAAGAAACACTCAGTGTCTTCTGCAGGTCCAACCTTTTGCTTGGGTGCAGGGTTTGGCTTAGGGATCGTATCCTTAGCCTTGCCCTTCTTCTTCTGCCAAGAAGTGCCCTTTTTCTTGAAGCTAGGCTTGTTCTGCACAGCCATCACATGGCTATGCCCTTCACACTTCTTAATGTCACATTCTGTTGTTTTCAGCATCCCACATAATTCATTAAGGCCCCTCTCCACCCCATGCATATGGTAGTTCAAAATGAAATGCCCATAGCTAGATGGAAGAGATGCCAAAATGAAATCAGTGGCCAACTCTTGGCCTAATGGAAAACCAAGCTTTTCCAAAGTCTGACTGTAACCAACCATTTTGATCACATGGGGGCCTATAGCTTCTCCCTCTGCCAGCTTGCATTCCACAAAGGACTTAGCGACATTGTACCTCTCAGTCCTAGCCTAAGTCTAGAACATGTCCTTAAGCGCAACGATCATATCGTACGCTTCCTGATCCTCAAACTACTTTTGAAGATCAGGTTCCATGCATTCAAGCATCAGACAACTAACCTCAAGAGATTCATCACATGCTTTCTCGTAGGCATTCTTTAGGGCAGCAGTTGCATTATCAGCAGGTTCATCCGGGATTGGGGTATCCAGCACAGTTTCCTTTTTCTCAGCCCTGAGAACAATTCTCAGGTTACGGACCCAGTCCGAATAATTTGTTCCATTTAGTTTATCCTTTTCAAGAATCGAACGCAAAGCAAAAGGTGATGAATTGTTCGGTGCCATTGATCTACAACAAAAAAAATGCAAAATACTAAGCCATGTAACCATGAAAGAGTAAAACATATTAAACAATTTAATAGCATATACTCCCACTTAAATCAACATCCCTCTATTGATACTAAGTGATTCAAGATCCACAATTAACAAGTCGACTAGTGAGCTTTAGCATCACTGCTAGAAGACAAGGTAAATCGGTAAGCAACCTTTGCTAATCATATCACATATGACTCTTGTTGTTGGGTGACATCTCTATGTCAAAACTAGGCGCCCAACCTTTATGCCCCAAGGTCCTTAACTGTTAAGATGACCTTGTTAAGCTCACCAACCCTTATGCGTGTAGGTATCCGATACAAACCCATCCAGCCAAGGAAAACCGTGGCACCCTAATTTCATAGACCCACCAACGATTGTACAGGGCATAGGATGGTGCAAGGTTTTGTTGGGAGGGCATGGTTTAACTTAAACTTTGTGAGGGATTGTTCTACTTCTATCATCTAAGTATGCATAGTAGTAAAACATATAAGAATAACATTCACATAGATGTGATACAGTATGGCCCATTTTTCTCATGGTGATCTCCATCGCCATAGAACCTGTCCATCATGATGATCTCCATCTTCATGCTCTATGCGAGCCATCCTCCAAGTGATGAGTTCTCCAAGAACTAATACAAGCTATTACTCCTAACAACTAGTAATCAAAATTACATGGTATTGGGATCATCACAAGTTGGCACGCCAACCATTACAATAATTGACAACACATATGGCTCCAGCCGTGTTGCCCTACTCACGACACGCAGGTCATGAAAAATACATACATGCATCACATACATTTTTGGGCTATACTGATCACATAAATACTACAAAAACAAGTTGTACATAGAATCGCATTCTACCGGATCATGTGAAATCATAGCACCTACGAACCTTAACGTGATACCAAAAGGGGGCTACGATTAAGGGGGGTCTAGGGGGTCTCCCCCTGCGGGGTTTGTGAAAAATGAGAGATCAAATCTATACAATTTTCTTTAAGGATTTTGATGGGCAAATCAAATTTACCATAAACTGACCATAGTTCCGATTCGACCAAACTCCTTTGATCACGATACGTCGATTCAGATCTAATTCCCGATTCGATCAATCATATTGATCTTCGCGTGATTCAAAAGGATTTATGTGTCACTGTCTACCCCGATGGCGGAAACCGACCGGTAGGGGTAAGTCGTTCGACGACCTTAGAATCACGATCATAGAAAGTAAGATCATAGATCAATCCAAAACCACCACCATACAGACGATCACACCATCCATATCAATCTACATATCACCATATGCAAACTTCCCGAACCTATGACTAAATAGCATCGGCTCTGATACCACTGTAGGGAAACGGGTAGGCTACACTAGCGTAAAATCAAAATTTTCTACCGCGTCAACTAGGAATACTATTGTCATAGATCACGGGATTACCACATCTCAAGTACATGCGACAATTTTATAACTACCTAGTTACGGAGTAGTGTTTGATAGCCCCAAAGTAGGTCGATCCACATCTCAAGTACATGCGACAATCTCAGGTCTAAGGACAAAACGTACACGATGTGTAGAGAGAGATGCAAGTATTATTGCTAGTCTCAAGTTGGGTCAGTCCAACCCCATTGAAAGGGCATGTATGCCCCATGTGTGGTTTTGGTAATTAATGACAATCCCTATGGACTAATGTGCAAATTAAGTCTCACTTGTAGGTTTGTCCATTGGCATCGCTTGGACCATGTGTTGGTTTCAAGGATAAAAAAGAAGAAGCATTGTCCAAGGTCTTTGTGCCTATTGGAATCAAGTAGAAGAAGAAGATCAAGTATGTCTTGAAGAAGAAGAAGATGGAGTTCCTCATGGATTTCTTCAAGGCATCATCATCAAGAATTGATGTGCAAGCTCAAGATGCGTCTTATCTAGAAGATATCATGCTTGGAGCTTGCCTCCTTGGTGTTCATGGAGTGATGAATACAAGGTCAAAGAAGAGGTTTCCCCATGGAGTATGGGGAGCCATTCACAAGTCTTCATCAAGCAAGAGCAATCAAGAAAGGTGTTCCATCTTGAAGGTGACATGATCGTCTACATCAAGCTCAAGTGGGATGCTCAAGGCAAAGGTATGATCTTGATAGGGTTTCTATTTTACCGGTCTCTTGTAGTGTTGCGAGACCGGGTTTAGGATAGATAGCCGTACTATCAAGAGAGGCTCTCGAGTGGGTGACTCGTTCGTATCTTTCGGAGAGAGCTCAAACCTTTGAATATATAGCATTATCTTTCTTGGTTGTTGTTTTTTCTTGTCCATGTGAGGATCTAGAGCTTGTGGTTATCTTCATAACAAGATCTAGTTCATCAAAAACAAATTTCCCTTGCATATCCTATTGCGTTTTTGACCTTGCGGGTTTTCCGGCTCCACACCTTGGGAGATATCTCACATATATATTCATGATATTTTCTCCCTTGGTGATACCCAATATTTCACCTTTTTTTGGATTCTACTCTTTATTATCTTTCCAAAAAAAATGGTTTCATCCCAATTGGAGTTTCCAAGCTCAACTTCTTGTGTTTTGGGTTTTGGAGGTTTTACCAGTTCATCGCTTTTGAGAGGTTCTACCTTTCTCCATTTTATTTTTATCCTCCCTTGTTAACTATTATGTTTATTTGCATAATCTTGTAGAGCTTTTTGTTCTCTTCAAAACGAGCCCAAGATCATCAAAATCGGAGTCCGGAGTCAAAAGTTATTGAAGTTTTCGTGCAATGTTGTCCAACGTTTTTGCTTGAGCGGTAGTACCGGCCCAAGTTCTGCCCGAAGTTCTGGTAAATCTCGTTTTTGTTCAGTAACTTGTGTTTCTATTTACTGGTAGTTCCGGTGGAGCACCGGTAGTTCTGGTGGGGCGCGAATCTGGCCCAAACGGGCAGATTTTTCTTGCCCTATTTAAGGGTCCCCTCTTCCCCAAAATTTCCCCAACTTTGGAGGTCATTTTTGCTACCTCTTCCACTCTCTCTCCTCCATTGTTGACCTTCAAAAGTTTGCCCTCTTCCCTTCTCCCTCCCATGATTCTTGCATCTTTTTCAGGGATTTGAGAGAGGAGATCTAGATCTACAAGCCCCACCAAACCAAATCCCTTTTTTGTGAAGGAATCCTTGGGATCTAGATCTTGAAGAGTTTTGTGTTCTCCTCTTGTGTTCTTCCTCCCTTATTCCCCCAATAGCTTTTGTAGCTTTGGTGGAATTTGAGAGTGAAGGACTTTCCTCTTGCAATTGGTGCATAGGTTTGAGTTCTCCTCGAAGATTCGACGAGTTCAAGCCCTTGGGCTTGTTTCTCTTGGGTTCTTGGAACTCTAGACGGTTGTGTGGTTGTATTGTTGACCTTTTGTGGTCGTGTAGCCTTTTGTGGCCTTGTTGCCTTTTGCGGCTTTGTAGCCTTTGTGGCATTGTTGTTGTGAGCCTCCAATTGAGTTGTGGAGATTGCCCCAATCTTGTACGGGTTCGGTGACCGCCCTCAAGTGTCCGATAGTGGAACGTGAGTAGGCCTTTGTGGCGAGCTCACGGGAGAATAGGGTGAGCCTATTGTGGCGTCGGTAGGTTGCGTGCCTTCGCATCTTGGGGTGAGGCCTTGTGTGGTGTTGGGTGAGCATCGAGCCACCACACCTCGAGGTGAGCCACTTGTGGCGTTCGAAGTTCATTGCACCCCCGCACCTCTCCAATGGAGACGTAGCTTCTTTGGAAGTGAACTTCGGGAAACAAATCATCGTCTCCGCGTCCATGGGTTATCTCTCAACCGAGCCCTTTACTTATGCAATTTACATTGTGATAGCCATCGTGCTTGAAGTACTATATCTTGCTATCACCTTGTTGCTTGTCTTGCTTAGCATAGGTTGTTGGTGCACTTAGTGAAACTAGTGGATATAGGTTTTGGCTTGATAAATTAAACGTTCAGTTTTATTCTGCATTTATTAGATCCTAAACCGTAATAATTTTAAAACGCCTATTCACCCCCCCTCTAGGCGACGTCCATTTCCCTTTCAATTGGTATCAGAGCGAGGTCTCTTGCTTCTTAGGCTTCACCGCCTCGAGAGTAAGGATGTCTCCTAGGGGTTTAGTGCACTCTCACACATTTACTTTTGATGGCACAAATTATAATGTTTGGCGCATTCGCATGCTTAGTCATTTTTGGTTCATTGACCCAAATATTGAGCGAATTCTAGATATGGGCTTGTCTCCTCCTATGGATCCTCAAAATCTATATTTGGAGGAGGAGACAAACTCTTATCTCGAAGCTCAAGCATCTAATGTGCTTGTTAATGTTGTGAGCTTTGTAGTTCTTTCCTCAATCATGCCTTTTCGGAATGCTCATGATATTTGGACCAAGCTTCAAGAAAAATATGACGTGTCCAAGCTTAATGAGGATGATTGTGTTCTCTGCACCTCCGGCCGTGATGAGTTCTCATCTTCTTCCACTACACCAACATGTGAGTTGTCACAAGGTAATAATATGGTGAGTGGTGATAGAACTTGCAATGTGGATAGTGGTATTGCCATTCATGATCTTCCATATCTATCTCATTGCAATGTTGTATCTTTGGGCATGAACACTTGTAGGACTATATGTGATTTACATCCTAGTGTTGATTGCCCTTGCATATCATATAGAAATGGATTGAATATATCTCATGATGATATGCTTGCTTTGCCTTGTTGCCACGATAAATATTCTTCTATTTCCTCTTATACTTGTGTTGCTAACCATGTAGAGGAAATCGAAGAATGTGTGGGCCAAGGCAAGGTTGCTATTGGAGCTTCAAGTGTTCCTCCATCATCACCTTCTTCCAACATTCACTTATGCCTCATGGCTAAGGAATCAAAGGTAAATTCTCCTTTGGACCCCAATGCACCTCTTGATGATGTGAATGTTGACTTAGATGAAGTAGATGATGATGTTGCTTCTCTAAAAGAGAAGGGGGAGCTAGTCCTTCGTGCTCTACACAAAAATGAAAATTCTTGCTCTACTTTCATTGAAATCTTGAACTTAGCCATTAAAAGTAAGCAACTAATTTATGAGCATGAGGACACAATTGAAAAAATGAGTAGTCTTGAGCGTGAGTATGCTAATGACATTGCAAACCTGAATGAAGCTCTAGAAGAGGAACAAACCACCAAGGAATCTTTTGAGGAGACCTTTGCTCTAGACCTATCTAGAGTGAAGAAATCTCATGATAGAGAATTTGAGGTGGCAAGTGCCCTCCAAATTAAGAATGATGAGCTTGAAGTTGCTTATGCCAAACTCCTTAAGGATTTTGAGCACCTCAACAATGGCTCTAGGGTCATCAAGGGGGAGCTCATCAAACTCACCGAGTCACATGAGCAACTTAAAGCCTCATACACTAAAGAGCTTTCCAAGTTGCCCTCACCTCTCACTACTATTGATGATTCTTGTGCTACTAACTCTATCTCTTGTGAAGCATCTATTGTGAAGGAGAATGTTGAGCTACGTGCTCAACTTGCTTTGCTAACTAGCCACTATGGGAAATTGGAAGAGAGTCATGCTAAGCTCTCAAGCTCGCATGAGGACCTTCTAGTTTCCCATGGTAGTCTAAAGTTGGCTCATGAGGCTATTGTATCAAAGGTAACATCTAGTGAGCCTCATGTGGACATTAGCACTACATCTACTCCTTGTGTCATATTTCCATGTGCTAGTCCTTATAATTCATCCACTCATGCTATTGCTATATCTTGTGATGAATTGCATCCCTTGCCGTGTTGCTCTAACAATGTAGCATCTACTTCCTCTAGTATTGTTGTTGACACTAACCATGTAGAGGAAAACAAGAAGCTCAAGGCCCAAGTCACTTCTTTGAAGAATGACTTGAAGAAGTGTCATGAAGGGAAGACCACTCTCAAGAACATCTTGAGTGTGCAAAGATCCCCAAATGACAAGAGTGGGCTTGGATACAACTCCAACATCAAGAACAAGCCCACCAACATGTTGAAGCACAAGGGCAATAAGAAGAATGGCCAAGGTCAAGTGAAGAATCTGGCCAACATTGTGTGCTTCAAGTGCAATGAAGAAGGACATCATGTGAGATGTTGTCCATTGAAGAATAAGCAACAAGGGAAGCGGCCTCAAGCTCCACCTCAAGCTAGACGCGGGCCTCCTCCCAAGACTCAAGCTCTTCCTCACGGGGTGGCATCTTCCAAGAAGAAAGATGGCAAGAGAAGAACTTGCTACATATGCCGCAAGAAGGGGCACCTCTCTTCCTCATGCACCATGGGTAACTCCTCATACAATCCTATCTTGATATATGATGCATATTCTCTTGGTAAGGATGAGGTGGGCAATGTGTTTGCCAAATATGTTGGTGCCCAAAGTGGTGTCAAGAAAAGAACCATTTGGGTGGAAAAGCCTATTGTGACTAACTTCTTAGGACCCAACTTGGTTGGGGACCAACAAGCTAAAACTTGATCAATAGGTGTTGTTGGAGGGCATTGGAGGCTTGGCTACATTATGAAAAATTGAGGGGTCTTCATCATTTATTTTTGACAAGTCAAGCCAATTGGATTATCTTGCCTCTATCTCATATCCAATGTTCCTCCTTGGGGTAACATATGCTCAACTCCTTTACATTGAAAGTTACTTGCTCCCTTGTGCATATGTTGGTTTTGTACCATTATATGTGTTTGTACATGTTGTGCTTCCCTCATACCTATATTCTGTTGTCTAGTATATTTGTGTATGTTGGTTGGCACATCATGTATTTGTGTTCTTATGTTTGAGCCTTTGTTGAATTTATTTGGTATCTTTCTTGGCTCTTGGGAGTGATTAATGGACTATTTGTTGGGGGGATACCCCCGGGTAGGGTCACGCCGGGGTATAAAGGCCGAGTTAGCCGATGTACGGCAAGGTCAAAGCGAATGCTGGCCGAGTCACCTCAAGGCAGGCCGAATCTCAGGGTAACCCGGACCAGGGGATGTCCACCTAACTGGGTCTCACCGACTCAAGACGTAAGTCGGATGGATGAATCTAGCTTGTATGCAGGAACAAGTGTGGCCGGATCAACTACGATCCGGGTCATAGCAAGCTTCTAGGAGAAGGAAGGTATCTCGCTGGTCAAAAGTAACCCCGGTACGCACAGCATGAGCGAAGCGGACAGGGGCAGGACTACCGAGGCATGGCCGACAAAGGTGACGACGCCAATGTCGGCTGACGCAGGCGCCGCAAAGGCTCACGTAGCCTCTGCATGGATGACGCGGGGGAAAAGCGACCCGTTCGGCTTACTATTTTGGGAGGAGGCATATTCCTAGGAATATGCCTCCACGTATGCCCTAAGTGGAGACCTAGCCACCCCTATATAAGGAGGGCCAGGGCCTCTGTAGAAGGGCTTGGTCTTTGAAGGGTTGATCTCTATTGGCTAGATTTTACTTGGTTCCTAAGGGCTAGCTAGCGGTGAGAGTAAGAGAGTTCCTTCTTCCTCCTCTCTCCAATACAGCTCGAGGAGCACTTGTAACCTTGGAAGTGAATCAAATACAAAGCTTCTGTGTGTGGAATCACCACACTATCCCTCCCTGGTTCCCCTAGTGCATTTAGTCCCCACCTTTAGCCTATCCATGGCATCTGCCGTGACACCACCACGACAGTTGGCACCCACCGTGGGGCTAGCGGTGCTAGCAGGGGTCAAGATCCGGACGGGAAACCTCATCGGCACCAGCGAACACATCGTCTCCAGGCTCGTTCAGCGCTTCGGAGCGCTGGACTTTGTCAGCGACAACGGTGGCTGCTTCGTCACGCGCCCACTTCTGCGCAATGGCCTCTTCGTCAAGCTCGGCGCACACAAGGTCTACGTTGCTGTCGATGTGTCGTGCGTACATCCGCGGCACGTCGTCGAGGTAGGGGAGCCACCCCTTAGCGTGGTTCACGGGGCGCGTATCACTCGCTCCTCGGACGGTGCTGAGGTGATGATGATTGTGCCTGGTGCGCGTGCAAGCAAGGATCCGGCACCAGATCCGGAGGTAACACCTAAGGCACCGAGGAAAGGTAGAGGTCTTCCACTAGAGAGGCCTGAGAATGTACTGAGAGAAGCGATGGATAGCTTGGCAAACCCGGTAGCAGCAGTGGTAGGTCTGGCTCAGGCACATGCCGAGCTAGAGGAAACTAGGCAGAAAATTCTAGAGGGAGCGAAAAAGATAGCTGCGGCTCAGCATTCGTTGAACATGACGCTGCGTGAGTACGCAAAGGCAAATAAAGTAGATGCTGTAAAAGTGAAGGGGAGAAATATCATGAGTGAAATGAACATAGAGGGTGATACTAGGATTGAGGAGTCAGAGAACTATTTATCCATGGGGCTGCCGAAGTATAGTACCCCGGCAAAAAACCTCAGAGCAGCGGATGCAGCTGCGTCCGAGTTAGAGGGTCTAACGGGTGAAGCCCGTCAGAGACAGCAAGATAGGGTCAATGAGTTGGTTCGGATCGCGAACAGGCAAAATGAGGAATTGCTCAGGGCTAACCGGAAGAGAGCTGGGGTCTCCAAGATCGTTCATTCGGCGGTGGGTAACGATGGAGATTCGGAAATGGTGAACGCAGGATACCCAAGGCCGGACTATCATGTGATAGGGTCAAGACTAGGAAGCAGGGACTTGATGCCTGACGATGCCAGGTTGAAACTGGATCGGCTGTATAGGTCGGAGCAGATTGAATGTCAAGGTCCCCCGGGTCCTGCGTGTTTTGGACCCCGGATCATGAAGGAGCCTCCAGTACCCAACTTCCAGTTACGTAGAGGCACAAAGATGTATGACGGCAGTACTAAGCCGGAAGATTGGTTGATAAACTATGCTACAGCTGTGAAAATTGCTATAGGCTACTTGAGATGGGCTGTGAGATACGTACCCCAGATGTTGGAGGGGCCAGCAAGGGTATGGCTAAACAATTTGCCGCCCGGAAGTATTAACTGCTGGATCGATTTTGAGGAAATGTTTATCAGCAATTTCTCAAGTATGTATCAGAGGCCAAATACGCCACAAACCCTAGCTATGTGTAAGCAGAGACCGAACGAGACGGACCGAGAGTTTTTAACCCGGTGGTGTACCGTGAGAAACTCGTGTGAGGGTGTGATAGAGTCACAGGCCATAGCATGGTTCGCGCAAGGATGCAGATATGCGAGCATGTTGTGGCAAAGATTGCAAAGGGATATGCCGACTACATTGGCAGAGACGATCCGGATTGCAGATTTGTATGCATTGGGTGATCCGACTCAACCTAGACTCGTGTCAAACGAGTCAAATGAGGAGTGTTACCAGAGAGATGGAGCCGGGTCATCCCGGAGGAATGATTACCGGGGTAAAAGAAGAGATGACAGATCGGATTACCGGTATAATTCGCAGCAAGTTGCTGCTGTAAATCAAGATCAGCCCGGAGCAGGGGGAAATCAACGTCAGAAAACTGGGGGCCAACAATGGACACCGAGAAATGATGGCAAGAAAACTTGGACGCCAGAGCAGAAGAAACAGTGGCAGGAAAAGAAGGACCGTCCGAGGTATACTTATGAGTCAATGTTGGATCAGCCGTGTAAGTTTCACACACCAAATCCGAGTAACCCAGCGAGTCATACAACGAGGCAATGTGAGTGGATGCGTAAGATAGAACAAGGGGGTTCGGGGAATGCTCAGGCACCTCGGAACGATCAACCTCGGCAGGAGTTATCCCGGCAGCAATGGCTCTCCGGAGCGAACACACAACAGCTAATGTTGCCTCCCCCTCCGTCGAGGTATGATAACCATGAGAGAAGGGATGCAGTGCATCAAGTAGAAAACCAGCATCAGCCGGATCAAAGGTACCCCAGAAATGAGGGGAGGAATGAGTACAGGGAGCATCATCAGAGTTACTGTGTGTTTACCACTAAGGAAACAGATAGAAAGAGCTTGCAGCGCTGACATATGGAGGTGAATGCGGTAATGCCAGCAGTAACGAGGTATATGCCTTGGTCGGACCAGGAAATTACCTGGAACATCAAAGATCATCCCAAGCTTATGCCAAGTCCCGGTTCGTATGCGCTTGTGCTGGATCTGACATTCATTGGGCCAAACATCAATGTGAGGTTCTCCAAGGTACTGATTGACAATGGCGGTAGCATTAACATCATGTATGCGGATACAATGCACAAGTTGGGCATCTCGGAGAACATGCTCCAAGCTACGAGGACAACTTTCCATGGCATTGTGCCAGGTATTTCTTGTGAGCCAATAGGCAAATTCCGGGTTGACGTATTATTCCGCACGAGAGATAACTGCCGAACTGAGAATTTGGAGTTTGAAGTGGTGAACTTGGAAAGTACGTATCACGCGTTACTCGGAAGACCAGCACTGAACAAGTTCATGGCGAGCTGCCACATCAGTTATCTGAAGATGAAGTTACCCGGGCCAAATGGAGTGATTACCATTGCTGGAGATTTCGGACGTTCCATTGAGTGTGCGTCAGCCGGGTCTAACCTAGCCGAGTCACTCGTGATTGCGCAAGAGAAAAGAAAAATCCAGGAGGTGGCAGCGTTGGCTCAGTCCGCACAGCAATATATGTCGGCGTTGAGTAATCCGCATGGTAGCGTTTCGTTCCAAGCCACAAAGGATACCAAGAAAGTGCCTGTCGATGATATGTTCCTAGAGCGCACCGTAACAATTGGTGCTGGGTTAAATGATAAATAGGAAAGCGAGCTCGTCAACTTCCTCCGTGAGAATCAGGATATTTTTGCTTGGTCCACACAGGACTTGCAAGGTGTTCCGAGGGAGTTGGCCGAGCACTCTTTGAACGTGAGACCCGGAGCAAGGCCGGTGAAGCAACTTCTCCGCCGCTTCGCTGAGGATAGGAGAAAAGCCATTGGAGATGAGATAGCTCGGTTACTGGCAGCAGGATTTATCATGGAAGTGCTTTACCCGGATTGGCTATCTAATCCGGTGCTGGTGGAGAAGAAGAAGGATGATCCGAATATGGTAGTGGTTTGGCGTATGTGTATTGATTACACGAACCTAAATAAGGCGTGTCCAAAAGATCCATTTCCACTGCCAAGGATAGATCAGGTCATAGACTCAGCTGCTGGATGTGAACTGTTGTCATTCATTGATGCATATTCTGGTTTCCACCAGATACCCCTGAATCCGTATGATCAAATAAAGATTGCATTTATCACCCCGTATGGGGCTTATTTCTATCGCACCATGCCGTTTGGTTTATGTAATGCAGGGGCAACGTACCAAATATGTATGCAGAAATGTATGCACGACCAAATTGGTAAAAATGTACAGGTGTATGTTGATGATGTGGTTATCAAGACCAAGGAAAGCAAAACACTCATTGACGATATCAGGCAGACGTTCGCGAACCTAAGATGGTTCCGGATGAAGCTTAACCCGGAAAAATGTACCTTCGGTGTCCCGGCTAGAAAATTACTCGGATTCCTTATCTCCAGCCGAGGTATCGAAGTTAATCCAACTAAAATCCGGGCCATTGAACGAATGCAACTGCCGAAGTGTCTTAACAATGTCCAGAAGTTCACTGGTTGCCTGGCATCGTTAAGTCGGTTTGTATGTCGGTTGGGAGAGAAGGCATTGCCTCTCTATCAACTCATGAAAAAGTCGGACAAGTTCATTTGGACGCCGCAGGCCAATGAAGCCTTTATACAATTAAAGAGAATGTTAGCCACTGCACCAGTGTTAGCCTCTCCACTATCAAAGGAGCCAATGTTGCTCTATATAGCCGCAACCAACCGAGTTGTAAGTGCAGTAATTGTGGTAGAGCGCGACAGAGAGGGTAAGTCAGTGCAAAGGCCAGTGTATTATCTGAGCGAGGTATTGTCATCATCGAAGCAAAATTATCCGCACTATCAGAAAGTGGCGTATGGTGTGTATATGTCGGCAAAGAAGCTAAAACATTATTTTGAGGAGCACCCCATTAAAGTAATATGTGAAGCTCCCATATCCGAGATAATGAGTAACAAAGATGCAAGTGGCAGGATTGCAAAATGGGCAATTGAACTAGCTCCCTATGCGCCACAATATGACAGAAGAGAAGCAATCAATTCTCAGGCTATGGCCGACTTTTTTGTGGACTGGGCCGAGGTACAACATGAACCACCACTACCAGATCCGAACTACTGCAGGATGCACTTTGACGGGTCAAAAAGAAAAACTGGGTTAGGCGCCGGAGTTCTGCTTACCTCGCCAAAGAATGACCAGTTGAAGTATGTGCTACAGATCCATTTCGCAGCGTTGAACAATGTCGCTGAATATGAAGCACTTGTGCATGGGCTCAAAGTGGCAAAAGAAATTGGGATACGTCGGATCCAATGCTTTGGCGACTCGGATTTGGTAGTTCAGCAAGTGTCGGGGTTGTGGGACGCTCTTGATCCAAACATGGCATTATACAGATTCCATGTGCAGAAAATATCTGGTTACTTTGAGGGATGCAAATTTCGCCATCTACCCCGGGTGGAGAATGAGGCTGCCGACGTATTATTGAAGCTCGGATCAACCTAACAAGCAATTCCACTGGGTGTAGCATTAGAGCACCTCAGAAAACCATCTATCAGACCGTCCCCAGAAACCGACTCAATCTACGTCCCAGAGGATTCGGAGTCTGGAGCTGTGCCCATGGACATTGACATGGGAGGTGGTGCACGATACCCGGGGACTGCCTCAGCAAACATGGGGACAGCCTCATCGAACCCGGGGACTGCCTCGCAGGACCCGGGGACTGCTCAGCGTGATCCGATTGAAGTTATGCTGGTGGATCAGATGGAAATTGATGAGGATATGTTCCCTGTGCGAGCAATACCAGCCTGGGCACTACCCATATTTCAATTCCTGAAAGATGGAACTTTACACACTGAGGAGGTGCTATCCAGGCAAACTCAGAGGAGAGCAAAGGCATACACAATCATCAATTCCGAGCTATACAAAAGGAGTGTGACCAATGTCCTCCAGTGATGCGTTGACCCGGAAGAAGGGCTTGACATCCTCCAAGATATACATCAAGGGGAGTGCCTCGTCCCGAGGCTTGGTGGCAAAAGCTTTCCGACATGGATTCTACTGGCTAAGTGCCTTAGAACAAGCAGAAGACCTGGTGAGAAAATGCAATGGTTGTCAGAGGTATGCTACCAAGACACATATGCCAATGTCGGAACTCAAGACCATACCAATCACATGGCCAATTGCCGTACGGTGTTTGGATATGGTTGGCCCGTTCAAACCAGCAAGGGGGAATATGACTCACATTTTGGTCATGGTGGATAAGTTTACAAAATGGATCGAAGTGAAGCCAATAAGAAAATGTGATGGAGCTACGGCCGTAATATATCTCAAACACATCATCTTGAGATACGGTTATCCTCACAGTATCATAACTGATAATGGCACAAATTTTGCTGAAGGAGCATTTGCACGATTCTGCCGGGATAAGAAGATCCGGCTGGACGTTGCCTCGGTAGCTCATCCTGCATCGAACGGACAAGTAGAAAGATCCAACGGATTAGTACTGTCCGGGATAAATCCCCGGCTCATTGAGCCACTGCAAAGATCAGCGGGGTGCTGGATAGAAGAACTACCAGCGGTACTGTGGAGTTTAAGAACAAATCCGAATCGATCAACAGGCTATACGCCATTCTTTCTGGTATATGGGGCAGAAGCTGTATTACTAGCCGACATAGAGCATGACTCGCCTAGGGTCACCCAATACACAGAAGCCGAAGTGCAAGAAGCCCGGCAAAATGATGTTGATCTGTTGGAAGAAGCGAGAGAATTGGCATTATCCAGATCCGCCATATATCAGCAAAATCTCCGACGCTATCATAGCCGGAAAGTAAGCCCCCGAGTTTTCCGGGAAGGCGATCTGGTACTCCGGCTGGTACAACGTACTTCTGGCATGCATAAGTTATCCCCCCCATGGGAAGGGCCATTCATTGTGAGCAAAGCACTGCACAATGATTTTTATTATCTTATCGATGCAAAGCCACAGGAAAAGAACAAGGCGGACAGGTCCAGCGAGGAATCTAAGCGTCCACGAAATGTAGCTCTACTTCGTCCTTTCTACACTTAGCAGAGAAGTGTATGTATCTGAATCTTCTCATATGTCGGGATGTATGCCGGCAATGAGCTTATCAATGAAATGTTGGCACCTCGAGCAGTAACTCGGGGACTGCCTTAATAATATTTGTTGTCTTTTATTATTTATACGTCAGCTGGAGTAAGTTGTTCTACTTAACTCGGATTAGTAGTGTGTGAGCACCAAAAACCCAACTCTTCGACTTGCTGCTGTCCAACAAGAATTGGCTTCATGGCAAGCAAGAGAACAAGTTTGGAATTGCGTAGCGCATGAAAAACAACTAAGGAAAAGAACTTAATCGAGCCGACATTGGTTTTTCGGACTAACCTTGCGTTTACTTTCAAATTATTATGCTGAATTATTTTGAGCTAAGCCCTAAAGTTTCCAAGTATTGTTAAGAAATTTTTTGAAGCTCGGATTCGTAAGTCGTAAAACCGAATCAAGGTAGACACGAGCCGAGCCACAAGATTGGACGAACAAGAAAATGAAACTCGGGGACTACGCCCAAGTTAATCCGGCATAAAAACTTAGTAGCAAAATATCACATGTGTACTGGATACATATCCACCCGGCATACCGGGGATCTGATAAACTTTAAAGTTTTTTCACTTAAGGAGCAGCAGGAGGAGGAAGTTCGGCGTCATCTTCGCTGTCTTCAATGTCCGAGGCATCGCCCTCCTCGTCCTCATCCGAGCCATCTTCAATGTTTTCAGCGTTTTCGTCACCGGTGGCTTCCAGGAAGCTCGGTCCCTCAGTCCATTCATGAATGGGAGCATATTCGATGAGGCTATGGGCGCAAGCCTTGCGCCGAGCTACCCACTCCGGGTCACTGGTCCATTTGGATCCGGTGCGCATGCGTGCTAAGAGGTTGAGGTCGATCTTCTTGTACCACGTAAGTACGTAGTGGAGAACGGTCTCAGCTGCGGCGCATCCAGCGGATTCCCTCCAAAGGTCGAGCTGGGTCTCGCATTCCATCAACTTTTCAACAAGAACTGCGGTTCCCTCCGGACTGTCTTCTACAGGCCAAAACATGTTGAAGATTCGGACTGCAACGTCAAGGATATCCTTGCCATAGTTCTTGATGATTTCCAAGGGAGATGACAGGCTGACCAACAGGTCCTCCATGTCATAGGGAATCTCTTCACCGTCAGGAGCAACGGGAGTACCCCTCTCTCGGCGGAAATTAGCAACAGCGGCGCTCGCAATGGCAGTGCCCTCTGGAAATTTGCCTGAAAATGGGATAAGAGAAGCAGGTAAAGAAAAGACATGTGAAGTAACCCAGAGAAATATGCCAGATAAGGGAAAGGAACTTACGTAAAATATGGCTGTGGATCCGAGTCAACTCCCTGGTACAGTCATCACGTCTTTTGTGAAGCTGCACAAGTTCAGTGTTCGCCGACTCAAGCTTGACGTCGGCCTCCTGGAGAAGTTCTCGGTCCTTGGCAATCTGGAGGTTGAGGCGCTCGCGCTCTTCAGTATAGTCCTGGCCAGCCTTTTCAAGTTCGGTTTGATGCTGTGCTTTCAGCTTCTTCATTTCTGCCTTTAGCTTGGCAATCTCATCATCCTTGGTTCGGAGGAGGGCAAGCTCATCGTCTTTCTTTTTAAGCTCGGCCTGATGCTGCCTTGCTTGTTCAAGAAAATGCAGCATCATATCAGGCACGGGCACACTATCTTCCAGTGATAGTGAAATAGTTTGTTAACCCAGCAAAGCGGAGGTATGAATGTTTGCCGAGCCAAGGAGAAAAGGAGATAGAAAGCAGAGCAAGGTCGCACAAAAGTAACTTACCCTTGATCTGGTCAAGCTTCTACCTCATTATGGTATTCTCAGCTTCCACCCCAGCTGCGAAAACCGAATGATGGGTCAGTTCAGCAGAAAAATATGAAGGAAAACAGAAAAATGTCAAGAAGAGAACTTACCCCTTTTCTCGTGCTCAGCGAGAAATGCATTATGCTTTACGAGCAGCATTTTGTGAGTGTCCAGGAGACGCTGAAACTCAGCGCTCCGGCAGTTGGTGGTCACCTGAAAAGAGTACAAAAATATAGCTTAAGCCTTGTGCATATTCGAAGTGTACAAAATCCGGGCCAAGTGGAACTTAACCCGACTCTTGGTGTGTGCATATTCTAAGTGTACAAGATCCGGGCCAAGTGGAACTTAACCCGGCTCTAGGTGTGTGCATATTCGAAGTTTACAAGATCCGGGCCAAGTGGAACTTAACCCGGCTCTAGGTGTGTGCATATTCGAAGTGTGCAAGATCCGGGCCAAGGGGAACTTAACCCGGCTCTAGGTGTGTGCATATTCAAAGTGTACAAAATCTGGGCCAAGTGGAACTTAACCCGGCTCTAGGTGTGTGCATATTCGAAGTGTACAAGATCGGGGCCAAGTGGAACTTAACCCGGCTCTAGGTGTGTGCATATTCGAAGTGTACAAAATCCGGGCCAAGTGGAACTTAACCCGGCTCTAGGTGTGTGCATATTCGAAGTGTGCAAGATCCGGGCCAAGGGGAACTTAACTGGCTCTAGGTGTGTGCATATTCGAGGTATACAAGATCCGGGCCAAGTGGAACTTAACCCAGCTCTCGGTGTGTGCATATTCGAGGTATACAAGATCCGGGCCAACTGGAACTTAACCCGGCTCTAGGTGTGTGCCTATTCGAGGTACACAAGATCCGGGCCAAGTGGAACTTAAACCGGCTCTAGGTGTGTGCATATTCGAGGTATACAAGATCCGGGCCAAGTGGAACTTAACCCAGCTCTAGGTGTGTGCATATTCGAAGTGTACAAGATCCGGGCCAAGTGGAACTTAACCCGGATCTAGGTGTGTGCATATTTGAAGTTATCAAGGAGCTACGTTAGTTTTCTAAGGAGCATCCGGCCGAGTAACAAGTTACTCCCCCGGAGGCTCGGGGACTAAAGGTTATATCACTAATATCTACAGTATGCTAAGGAAAAGGTGAAGTAACGTATCTCCATCATCAGACCCGCAAGGTTAATCGCCTTAGCGGCTGTGTTCATTTGAGCAGAAAACTCGGCGGGGCCGAACTTCTCCGGGAGATCGTCGTTGTGGACGAACTCCGCCTTGTTCCAGTTGTTCATGAACTCGATCAAGGTCAGAGGATATCGTTCGCCGCTGAGCATGTGGGGCGCCACTAAACCCTTCGCATCCGCCTCCCTCCTCTCAACCAGGGCAAGGGTCGGGTTGGTGTGCAAAACAAGTTGTTGCGCATCAGCTGGCTTGGCAGGGGTGTCTTTTGGTGCTGGAGGCTTCTTGGAAAGCATGGATGCGAGAGTGCGCTGTCCAGCCTCGACGGATGCTACCCTGGTGGCGTCAGGGGCCTTTTTTCCCTTGGGCTGCTGAGAGGAGGAAGTAATTGCAGCAGATTTACCCTTGGGAGCTGCCTGGGTACTTTCTCGCCGAGACTGAGATGACTCGGACGAGGCGGAGGGGCTTGGTGCTGCTGCTGTTGCTTTTGCTACTGGTGCTGGAGTTGGTGCTGGGGTTGATGCTGGTGTTGGTGCTGGTTTCTTATTCGGTGGAGGTGCTGAGGCAACCTCGGTGGTAGCTAGTTGTGGCGGAGCCAAAGTGGTGGTGGTCGTTGCCTCGGCAGAGCCAGTCTCCCCCACTCCAAAGTTGCCTTCCTCTTGACGAGGTGAGCTGGAACCTGGAGCAGCCGCTGAACCCTCCGGGATTGGGCTCAGCGGGCGTGAATAGTCGTCGCGAGGGGGAGAAGGGCTGTGTCGGAGCGGGGAGGCAATGTCGGGTCCACTCTGTGGGACCTCCACCGAGGCCCTGCCAAATCAAACATTGTCAGATGAGAAACTATAACAATAGAAGAGCGAGTAGATGGCAGAGGGAAAAGAGGCTTACTCATCCGAGGTCAGGGGCTCGTTGGGCTTCCGAGCTCTTCGTGCTGGGGCCTTGGTTGCAGGCTTGGAGGCAGTTTTGTCCCCGGACTTCTTTCGCCTTTTGGTTGGCTAAGAAGGTCTGGAGGAAGAAGTGGATGCGGCTTCCCTTTTCTTCTTTGGCGCAACCGGAACAGGATCACCCACGGCAAGGGGAGGGTCCTCATGGATCTGCCCACCAGGGTTAGCTGATGCCGGAAAAGCATAAGAAAGGGGGACAGCGTCAAATGCTTCCATCACCTCAACATCCGAGTCATCTTCATTGTCAGGCCAATCTCTAATGGAAGAGAGTTTACCGGTGGGTCGCTTGGTTGCATCGGCCATTGGGAGGAACATCTCCTGATCCGGCTCTTCATCGTCCGAGGTCTCCCGGTCAGGCACACATTTGAGGGTGGGATCGGTGCCATCCTCAATAGTTTGCTGAAGGAATTGCTAAAGGAGAGAAAAGACGACAGAGTTAAAAATACAACAGCGACCGACATAAGATTTAATTCGGAGAAAGTTTGTAGCACGAAGCTTACCATGGGAGGAAGCCTATCCTGGAAATAGTGCTCAATTCCCCATGTCCACTCAGAGGAGAAGTCCTTGTGGGTGGTTAAGAGGGCCTTGACCCGGCGATAGATCTCTTTGTTGCTCAACTCGAAAGACGAGGTCCGGTTGGGGTCGTGGCCCCAGCTCATATGGCACACTTTGTGAGTGCGTTTCTGGAGAGGGGAGATCCGGTTGCGGACGAATGTGATCATGGCGTCCATGTTGCACAACCCGAGCTCCTTCAGCTCCACGAACCTTTTGTTGACCTGGTTGGCCAAGACTGTGGGCTTCTTGGGGATAATGTCCCACAACTCCGGGTTAGGAGGACCTGGAGCATAGGGGCGAAGCCGAATCAGGTCTTCGGTGCCGTCATTCCGAACATAAAAGAAAGTCCGGTCCCATCCCTTGCAGGAGTCTAGCCAGGTAACCCGGGGAAAGACGGATAACCTCCGGGGAGAAATGGATGCAGCGCCGAACTGCGTAAGCTGTTTGTCCTCCGGATCAAGATCAACATTCGGAATTATGTTCCGACGAAGGCCAAAGAACCGGATCCATAGCTCCTTTGTGGGCCATAATCCGGCATAGCCTTCAATCGTGGAGGCGAAAGCAGAGAGAGATGTGATGGCATTGGCAGGAAGGTGGTGCGGCTGGAGTTCGTAGGTGTTCAACCAATCATGGAAAAAATCGCTAACTGGTAAACCGAATCCCCGCTGGAAATGTGACAGGAACACCACATACTCACCCGGATTGGGTGAGGGGGCAAGTTCGGCAGAGGCGAGGCGTGCGGTGACGCCTGCGGGGATGCACCTGGTGCGGTAGAGCCAGTCCAGGTCATCCTGGCAGACCCAGGATCTAGCCCACGCACCGTGCTCCGCCGTCGCAGCATCTTCCTCCATCTCCTGCTCGGCGACGACGAGCGCCTCCTCAGTCAGCTCGAGTTCACTGCCCTCACTGGCGCTAGTGCCGGTGGGAGGCAGTGGCCTAGACTGATAGCAACCCATGGCGGAGGAGGTGCGCAGCGGCGGCAGCGACGCAGATGCGTGTGGAAGCAGTGCGGTGGCGGCGCTGCTACTCAGACACGGTGGCGGTGGCGCTATCGCGGGAGTAGACGAGGAAGAAGAAAGGGCAGAGGGGCGCGTAAATGGGGAAAGGACCCAAGGGGCGCACCCCTCCCCTATTTAACCGCTCCCTCAGCGAGGTAGTGGGATCGCGTTTGCGGGCGGGCCACATCGTGTGGCCGTGTACAAACCAGATTGACCAATCAGTATCAAGCCACACGGAAGGCCATAGGGCGCAGCGGATCCCATGACGCGACGCATTGATGCAGTTAACGAGGTAGGCATGACGTGACGTGCGCACAGTGATAACTGACAATTACTGCGGCGGTTACTATGGTTGGCCCTTAAAATGAGGCAACCTAATGATTAGCCTTCACGTGGGGAAGCGTACGAGAGAAGGAAGAATGACCCGGATGAGATTGTGGTAACCCGACCAGCAAGTGAAAACTTGGAATGTGCCAAGGGAAAGTAAATCCATGGAATCCGAGATGAGGAGGTAACTCGGAAATGAAACTCAAAGCTCGGTGAAATTGAACCTGCTGTGGCCTTAGCGGCTAAGGCAACTAAGACTGCACCAGCTTTGGGGACTAATGTTGGGGGGATACCCCCGGGTAGGGTCACGCCGGGATATAAAGGCCGAGTTAGCCGAGGTACGACAAGGTCAAAGCGAATGCTGGCCGAGTCACCTCAAGGCAGGCCGAATCTCGGGGTAACCTGGACCAGGGGATGTCCACCTAACTGGGTCTCAACCGACTCAAGCCGTAAGTCCGATGGATGAATCTATCTTGTATGCAGGAACATGTGTGGCCAGATCAACTACGATCCGGGTCATAGCAAGCTTCTAGGAGAAGGAAGGTATCTCGCTGGTCAAAAGTAACCCCGATACGCACAGCATGAGCGAAGCGGAAAGGGGCAGGACCACCAAGGCATGGCCGACAAAGGTGACGACGCCAATGTCGGCTGACGCAGGCGCCACAGAGGCTCACGTAGCCTCTACATGGATGACGCGGGGGAAAAGCGACCCGGTCGTCTTACTATTTTGGGAGGAGGCATATTCCCAGGAATATGCCTCCACGTATGCCCTAAGTGGAGACCTAGCCACCCCTATATAAGAAGGGCTAGGGCCTCCGTAGAAGGGGTTGGTCTTTGAAGGGTTGATCTCTATTGGCTAGATTTTACTTGTTTCCTGAGGGCTAGCTAGCGGTGAGAGTAAGAGAGTTCCTTCTTCCTCCTCTCTCCAATACAGCTCGAGGAGCACTTGTAACCTTGGAAGTGAATCAAATACAAAGCTTCTGTGTGTGGAATCACCACACTATCCCTCCCTGGATTCCCCTAGTGCATTTAGTCCCCACCTTTAGCCTATCCATGGCATCTGCCGTGACACCACCACGACACTATTCCATTTTGGGGGAGTTTTATGCTTGGGCATTCCACAATCCTAAAATATGTGTACATGAGGAATACCACTTAGTGTTGACATTACATGTTTATCTTGTCTCTATGTGGTATGTCATTCTCATGAAGAATTAATATTCCATAATGTCCATTAATCGTCTCCTTTTTGATCTTTTTCTTCTTGTCGAGATTTCTTGGTTTATCACATTATGGGGGAGTCATATGCTTTGTGCATATTACAAACCTATAAAATGTGGACATTTGAGGTAGTGTCACTTAGAATTGATATTGATATTTATCTAGCTCCTAAGTGGCACATTTAGCTCAAACAACTTCCAATTCCTTTGGATTTCTTTTATTGCTCATTCTTTTGGATCTTGTTTATGAGAGCTTTCTTGATATGTGATTTCCTCATATTTGGACCTTCATATCCTACATGGAAACTATGTGATTCAAGTTACACTAATCTTTAATGATTGTGTGACTATTTGGAGCTATCAAGAATCTCTCTCGGAGCATCAAGCTTAATTGTTATATCTTGTTACATGCTTCTTTGTGTGAATATGATCATGATTCCCTTGCAAACTACCTCGGGAAAACTTTACCCATAATTCTTGTCCTTGGACAAGTGACACTCCATATATGGTAGGATTTGTTGATCATGTTCACTTTGGCCTTTGTTTTTCTTTGTCCTATCTTTGGCCAAGAATGTGTTTTCTTTTACTCCCATGTCTTCCTTGCCTCTTGTGGATCTTTTTAGTTTATTTGTATTCTCTTGTGTTTTATTTAATGTAGCTAGTAGTGATGATCTGTTTTGTGTGCATTTTGAATTTAAAAGCAAAATTCAATATAATGCACCATTCATGGGGGATATCTCCTATATTATCTAGAACACTCCTTTTATGCTTATTGTGTTGATCCATATCATGTTTTTCATGCTTGGAAGTTTGATCTTTTCTTTTGGTACTTTGTGCCATCATGAAAAGTGTAGAGAGTTTGGTTTGTGTGTTGGAACCTTGCTCTTTTGGGAGTTGGCTTTGTCTCATTCTTTGTTACTTCTTATGATCTTTTAGAATGAGATAAATCCTTGAGCATTATGTGTTTTGTGCATCTTTTGCTCTTTGGCTTTTGCCTTGTTCATTTGTTGAATTGAGCTCCTTTCTTGTGTTGATTTGGCTCTTTGATACAATTTGGACACCTTTTGTCGTGTCACACTCTTGTGTGCGACTTCTTGGTTTACTTGGTGTTTTTGTTCAAATTGTATCACTTTTTTGGTTCTTGAGAGTCTTGTGCATGCATATTTACTACATGTTTATATCTTGGCATGCTTTCTTTCTTGATCCAATATATAGGGGATTCTCCACCAAATCCTATCGGCTAAGATGTGCATGAAATTCAATTTCATATCAATATGCACATATTTATGTGGAGGGTCTCCTATATATTGTAGTTGCACTAACTACTTTGGAACCAATTTGTTTGGGAACATAGTGTACTTAATTGTGTTTTAGGTACATTGGAGATATATTGGATGCTTGTCTCATCCATTAGGAAGAAGTGGTGCCTACATGTCAATTGGAGGCAAGCTAGGATGATCAACGAATTCATATCCTCTACATCCTACCATTTATATCTCGGTAACAAGTATCTCTCTCATGCATACATATCTTGCTTCCAACCTTTTGTAGGTTGCATGTTGGCATGAGTTTGTGTTTTTGCATATGTTGTGTTTCTTTTGTTGATTTTTAGGAGTGCTCTCTATTGCAAATGTGAGTTTGTTGATATGAGTGCATATAATGGGGACTATACAAAATCATGACCATGATCCACTTATCCCAAATATGTCAATCTAGCAATTATATTGCCTATCCTTCCTCAATGTTCTCTCATGTGCAATAGTGAGTATTTTGCATCGTTGATTTCTATTTGTGATACTTGTTGCTTTTCTCCATATATTCCAACTATTCCCTTCTTCCCTTGGTAATTGTTGTAATGTATGTTTAGTGCTCGTGTTTGAAGCTCATTGATGTACAATAAGATATATTTGAGCCTTTGGCCATGCTTTCAAGAAAAAATCCTATTTGTACATTATATGACTTTCTTTTGTTGTTCATGTGCTTTTTGTGTATCTATTTTGTGTGTGCATGTTTCTTTGTGGGCATATGTCTTTGTGATATTTTCCACCTAGAAACTTATGCACACAATAGAAGATAAATCTTTGGTTGTTTGTGTTTTCCTTGGAGACCACCCTTTATTTCTTTTTGACCCTTCGGTGGCTTCCAAATTTATTTTCCTATGAGTGCTTGTCCCATTTGTTTGCATCTCCGAGCACTCATAATTTGATCTCTCTTGCCGTGTATTATTAAATGAGTTTGTAGGAGTGAGGATTACATGATTATGCACTTTGTTTCCAAATGCAATCATCATAATTGGTGCATAATCCTTGGGGAGCTTCTCTAATTCATTTAATGATGCTCATTTTCCTTCGTTCTCATCTTTTGTGTTTTAGATGTTTATGGGGAGTGAGGATTCCATATTGGTTCAAGATATATTCAAATAGTTGATTCTATCTTGTGCACAAAGATTGGGGAGCTTCCCTATTTCATTTAAACACTCATTTGCTAGTATCATAATATCTTGTGTCTTTCTCTTGGTATCAATTGTTGTTGTCAATTGGTATTTTTGGGTCTTTTGGGTTGCTCGCTTCATTTGTTGAAGCTAGTTTCTCTTTCTTTTCTTTCTGCAATCTTTGGGTCCTCAATATAGTTTTACTTCCTCCCAAGGATTCATCATTGGATATATGCATGTGCACACCTTTGGAGGAATTCTCACTATATTGGCCGTCTAGAACTTTTCACCCATTTTGGCAATCGATGCCAATGGGGGAGAAGTTTTAGAGGGTTTAAGGGAAGTTGGTTTATGCTTTTGAGTTGGTTCTTAAGCATTAGCCTTGCATGCTCTTGCATTTTTGTTGTTGCTTTGCATGTTTAATATATAGAGGAAACTCAACCACCGATTATGGTTGACAATCTATGCAATGAAATTCAAGTTCATCACACATGCATAGATTGTGGGGGAGTTTGCTCTATATGTTGTGGTTGTACCAACATCACATACTTGTGTAGTATTTGATGTTGGGGCAACCATTTTGTTCGATTAATTCCATATTTAAACCCTCTCTAGGGGATTGTCATCAATTACCAAAATGGGGGAGATTGAAAGGGCATGTATGCCCCATGTGTGGTTTTGGTAATGAATGACAATCCCTATGGACTAATGTGCAAATTGAGTCTCACTTGTAGGTTTGTCCATTGGCATCGCTTGGACCATGTGTTGGTTTCAAGGATGAAAAAGAAGAAGCATTGTCCAAGGTCTTTGTGCCTATTGGAATCAAGTAGAAGAAGAAGATCAAGTATGTCTTGAATAAGAAGAAGAAGATGGAGTTCCTCATGGCTTTCTTCAAGGAATCATCATCAAGAATTGATGTGCAAGCTCAAGATGCGTGCTCTCTAGAAGATCTCATGCTTGGAGCTTGCCTCCTCGGTGTTCATGGAGTGATAAATACAAGTTCAAAGAAGAGGTTTCCCCATGGAGTATGGGGAGCCATTCGCAAGTCTTCATCAAGTAAGAGCAAGCAAGAGCAATCAAGAAAGGTGTTCCATCTTGAAGGTGACAAGATCGTCTACATCAAGCTCAAGTGGGATGCTCAAGGCAAAGGTATGATCTTGATAGGGTTTCTATTTTACCGGTCTCTTGTAGTGTTGCGAGACCGGGTTTAGGATAGATAGTCGTACTATCAAGAGAGGCTCTCGAGTGGGTGACTCGTTCGTATCTTTTGGAGAGAGCTCAAACCTTTGCATAGATAGCATTATATTTCTTTGTTGTTGTTTTTTCTTGTCCATGTGAGGATCTAGAGTTTGTGGTTATTTTCATAACAAGCTCTAGTTCATCAAAAACAGATTTCCCTTGCATATCCTATTGCGTTTTTGACCTTGCGGGTTTTCCGGCTCCACACCTTGGGAGATATCTCACATATATATTCATGATATTTTCTCCCTTGGTGATACCCAATATTTCACCTTTTGTTGGATTCTACTCTTTATTATCTTTCCAACAAAATTGGTTTCATCCCAATTGGAGTTTCCAAGCTCAACTTCTTGCGTTTTGGGTTTTGGAGGTTTTACCGGTTCATCGCTTCTGAGAGGTTCTACCTTTATCCATTTTATTTTTATCCTCCCTTGTTGGACTATTATGTTTATTTGCATAATCTTGTAGAGCTTTTTGTTCTCTTCAAAACGAGCCCAAGATCATCAAAATCGGAGTCCGGAGTCAAAAGTTATTGAAGTTTTCGTGCAATGTTGTCCAACGTTTTTGCTTGACCGGTAGTACCGGCCCAAGTTCCGCCCGAAGTTCCGGTAAATCTCGTTTTTGTTCAGTAACTTGTGTTTCTATTTACCGGCAGTCCCGGTGGAGCACCGGTAGTTCTGGTGGGGCACGAATCTGGCCCAAACAGGCAGATTTTTCTTGCCCTATTTAAGGGCCCCCTCTTCCCTTCTCCCTCCCATGATTCTTGCATCTTTTTGAGGGATTTGAGAGAGGAGATCTAGATCTACAAGCCCCACCAAACCAAATCCCTTCTTTGTGAAGGAATCCTTGGGATCTAGATCTTGAAGAGTTTTGTGTTCTCCTCTTGTGTTCTTCCTCCCTTATTCTCCCAATAGCTTTTGTAGCTTTGGTGGAATTTGAGAGTGAAGTACTTGCCTCTTGCATTTGGTGCATAGGTTTGAGTTCTCCTCGGAGATTCGACGAGTTCAAGCCCTTGGGCTTGTTTCTCTTGGGTTCTTGGAACCCTAGACGGTTGTGTGGTTGGATTGTTGACCTTTTGTTGTCTTGTAGCCTTTTGTAGCCTTGTTGCCTTTTGTGACTTTGTAGCCTTTGTGGAATTGTTGTTGAGAGCCTCCAATTGAGTTGTGGAGATTGCCCTAATCTTGTACGGGTTCGGTGACCGCCCTCAAGTGTCCCATAGTGGAGCGTGAGTAGGCCTTTGTGGCGAGCTCACGGGAGAATAGGGTGAGCCTATTGTGGCGTCGGTAGGTTGCGTGCCTTCGCATCTTGGGGTGAGACCTTGTGTGGCGTTGGGTGAGTATCGAGCCACCACACCTCGAGGTGAGACACTTGTGGCGTTCGAAGTTCATTCCACCCCCGCACCTCTCCAATGGAGACGTAGCTTCTTTGGAAGTGAACTTCAGGAAAAAAACCATCGTCTCCGTGTCCATGGGTTATCTCTCAACCGAGCCCTTTACTTATGCAATTTACATTGTGGTAGCCATCGTGCTTGAAGTACTATATCTTGCTATCACCTTGTTGCTTGTCTTGCTTAGCATAGGTTGTTGGTGCACTTGGTGAAACTAGTGGATATAGGTTTTGGCTTGATAAATTAAACGTTAAGTTTTATTCTCCATTTATTAGAGCCTAAACCGTAATAATTTTAAAACGCCTATTCACCCTCCTCTAGGCGACGTCCATTTCCCTTTCACCCATGTTCATAACATGTGTCCACATCATTGGTTTGACATCTCCATGTCTATGACTTGCAAAACATAGTCATCAACCAATCGATGTGCTAGTCTAATATTCACGTGTGTCCTCACATGAACTCCGACTAGGGACAATTATTAGATAACCATACAAGTAAAGAGTTTCACAAACAATTCGCATAATTGCCAATCAATACAAGTTGCCTGGTATATAGATATTCAAGGAACATAATGAAAACTCATGGATACACATGAAATACAATCATCTCTATGATTGCCTCTAGGGCATATTTCCTTCATGAAGTTGGATATACAATCCGGGTTTATGCTTCCTTAGGAAGCCAAAGAATGAACTAGTGTAGCCCCCAAGGCTCGTGCTGATATTAGTTACAATATTAGCCCGAATTTTCAGTAGACTTCTGACTCTGGGTATTCTGACTTACAGAAAGTTAATTCATATAACCAGGATTTGTTGAAGAATGTCTGGAATAAGCGGAGAGAGATCAGAGCTCTCCGACTTAAGAATGCTGAGCTAAAGGTTTCCAAGGATGAGGCCGAAGGTAAACATTCCGAGACTCAAACCTTGTCTTGTGTTTTCATAGTCGAATATTTTTTGCTGAACTGTTGTTCTTTTTTGACTTATAGCACTGATAAAGCAGTCCTATGCTATGATCGAAGGGGCCGGAAATCTGAAGTCCTTGGTGGTGGAAAACAAGGATCTCCGCCGAGAGCTTGACCAACTTAAGGCGGATCATGAGAAGAGCATAGCTCAAGTTCTCGAATCCTCCTCCATGGCCACCGTGGAGCTTGATCGCAAGATATCACTCCACGAGCAAAAAATTTCAGATCTCAACAACGAGCTTTGCAGAGAGAAGGACCTTTCCGAGGCACTCCAGGTTGAACTCCGGAGTCTTCGAGAAGAGAAGACCAAAGTTGATGACGTCATCTTCGGTATGTTTCCATCTTTCTTACTTGTCTACATTATTCGACTCTTTCGATGTCGGATTTACTTAACCGTTTCGCGTTATGTGTATAGGTCCTCTGAACTTGACGGACTCCACCTCTGCCGAGCCTCGCACCCACCGGCTTACCCAAGTCGGTGATCTGCTTCATGACTTCCGCCAATCCATTGAGGATATTGGCGAAGCTCTCAAGGTTCCGGACATGCATAGCATGTCTGACTTTCAGGTGCGGGACAAAGCAAAGGAGATGCCGCAACTTGTCCAGGACTAGAACATGTCCTACGCACGATCCGTGGCGCAGAACGCTCTCACCATGGTCATGAGCCACCATGGAAGCATGGAGATATGGCAAGTGACCAGAGGGTATTCTACTGTGGATGAAGACGGACAAGAGCAAGACGTTGATGACCCATAAGTATAGGGGGTGTATCGCAGTATTTTCGATAAGTAAGAGTGTCGAACTCAATGAGGAGCAGAAGGTGCTGGCTAGTGGTATGATTTAGGAATTCTCTGCAAATACTTAGCAAACGGATTTTTAGGGGTTTTTGATAAAGCAAGTAAACAAAATACGAGTGAATGAAAGACAGTAAGAATGAATGCAGCAAGTGGCCCAATCCTTTATGCAGCAAAGGACAAGCCGGTTGTATTTCTATAGATGACCAAACGTTCTCGAGGACACATGGGAAGACTGTCAAGTGCTTTCGCTTCATATAGTCGATTAATCTTCTTTAGCTTGCTAAGTGTTGTGTGGGTGAACCTGTGCTAATGTACCGCCCCATCCAAGACTAAATACATACTTGTGATTATACCCCTTGCAAACATCCGTAAGTACAAGAAAGTAATTAAGGTATAAACCTAACCACAGCTTTAAACTCTAAGACCCTTACGTCCCTTGTGCAATGGTTTCCTAACGGGGCTTCAGGTTTCTGTCACCCCGGAAACCCCTACTATTAGTAGCCAAATACACAATGCATTCCCCTAGGCCCATATAGGTGAAGTGTCATGTAGTCGACGTTCACATGACACCACTAGAAGAAGTACACCACAACTTAAATAACAATCTATTGAATCTTTCTCAACACAACTCCACTACTAACAACAAGACTTCTCCCATGTACTCAAGAACAAAACGAACTACTCTCAAGACATCATATGGATCATGATCAGAGATGGAATAATGATGTATAACAATCTGAACATAAACAATAATTCAATGGTTCACTCAATAGCATCAACTACAAAGAGTAATCAACACCGGGAAAGTTTCCCCTATGAACTATGCAAGATTCAACGCAATTGTTACAGCAATATGGAGATGGTGATGAGGGTGCTGATGGTGATGATGATGGTGGTGATGATGATGATGATGATCCCGATGAAGTCCATCTTGATGATGGTGTTGATGGCGACGATCTCCCCTCTCCGGGAAGGAATTCCCCCGGCAGAAATCTGTCTGCCAGAGAGATCTTTCAATCTCGGTGTTTTCCGCCCCGCAGAGGCGGCAGAATCTTTCTGTGGTCGCTCCCCGAGTCTTAGGGTTTTGGGGGGATGGTATACGCCAGAGGGGAGAGGCTGGAGTGGGCCAGGGTGGCCACACCACTCCCTGGCGCGGCCTAGGCCTACCCGCGCCATGGGGTGGTGTGGGCCCCCTGTGGCCCACCTCCACTCCATCTTCTGGCATCCTGAGTCTTCTAGAAAAATAGGATTTTCCGTATATTTTCCCGGATTTTCTGATCTTCGCGAATTTTGCCTCCAAACAGCACCTTTTCCATCAGAATCCTGATTGCAGCGGTCCATGCTCCAAAAGTCATTAACCATGCAAAAATAGATGAAATAACATAAGTATCACCTCTCAATACGAAATATATCAATGAATAATAGTGAATTAAGACATAGAATAGTGATGCAAAATGGACGTATCAACTCCCCCCAAGCTTAGACTTCGCTTGTCCCCAAGCGAAACTGAGCTCAATAAACATGACCTCGGGTTTATGGAGTGAAGACTCGATAAAATAATACGGACAAGAAGCATCACATTCATCAAATACATAGATCATAATAGAAGACAACTCACTATTATATAACTCAACTTGCAATGAGTAAAGGAAAAACAATAAAGATACATAAAGTGAATCATAATTGGTAATGGCAAACTTAGCTCTCGGTCGAAGAATAGTTAATAATTTGCTGGAGTTCACAAATAGCTAGTTTTCAAAGAAAGCTTTCAAAGTAGTAAACTTCAAGATAAGGGAAATGTGCAAAGCAAGGAACATAAGAAACATGAGTGAATAAATCACCATATGAATGAATGAAACACATCAACTCAAAATACTTGCTGAGATAGAAGGGAATAGGTTTACTGATTCAACTACAAAGTAAGAGAAAGGCCCTTCGCAGAGGGAAGCAGGGATTGCAAGTCTCATAAAGAGCTCCCAAGAATTATGATACTTACTAGCTTTTAGCTCTCATTGCCCCTATCATAGGCATCTTTAGGTGATTAAGGTTAAAGTGACACAACTAAGAGGATATGCTTGACAAGTTATAAGTTGAAATCTCATGCCCCTTACTTATGAGTACCGATCCTCATGCTACTCAACTTCAGTCACGAGCAAGCTCTTGTCATTGTAAATATGTGCATATCATTGAGAACCGCCAACGGGGTACCACTTGCACATGACATAGGAGCTATCCCATAATCAAAATGACAAGGCAAGTGGACAATGAGCATCTCAACGATCTTTTTATTTGCTATTTGCATAGGTTTTTATTGAGGATGCTTCATAGAATGCTCACTATAGTTATGCTGCAAGTTTCCACCATGATTAGGCATGGCTTAGGCTAGCAGCCCAGGCGTTTCTCTAACACACATATAAACTCCATGATCTTACAAGTTCCACTTTTATTTCACACCGCCGGGATCCATAAGCAAAAGAACATGATATCAACTAGGTACAAGTCCCAATTAAGTGTTGAAAGCGGTCCCCATGATACATGGTTCGGCTAACTTTAACTCATAAAGCGCAAGCATATACGCAACAAAGAAGGACCCAATGGTTCAAGTTCATTAAGTGCAAGAAAGTAAGGTGTGACATCAAGTTCGTGAGAGATTTAATCACTAATTTTCACATAACAAGTTTAATTTGGGGGGGTAGATAAAACAAGAATTTACTTGTAATAGCAATAATGCTACTAGGTAGGTATGGTGGACACAAATGGCAAAGGTTTTGGTTTAAAGGAGGTGGATGCACGAGAAGAATACCCTCTCAGTACAGGTTTTTGGCTAGCAAGGCTGGGTAGCAAGTACAAAAGTTGAAGGAAACAAACAAACATACAAGTGATAAAAACAAACATGCAATCTTCCTTGGAAGCACAAAAGATCTTAACTAGAGAATACTAGACTTATGAGCAAATCAAGAAAGAAAGATGATGAAATTATTTTTCTTTAGAGTAATTCTATCTTTTTCTTTTCAACTCTCAAAAAGGTGTTGCTACTGACCGAGCCAGGTTTGCCAAAACCAACTAAATTAACTCAATGATCCCAAAGTGCTACCAATACTAACAACAAGATCAATCATATAACCACTAATTGAAAACTAATATAAGCTACGCAAAAGGGTGAATGATAGAACTTCTCATTAATATTCCATAACGGAAACTCACACCAAGGGATACATATCTAACGAGAGAGGGGACACTTCCATAATGCAAACCATACTACATAATAACTCCTCTATTCATGATATGACTCTACTAAAAAGGTAAAAAGATAGAAGATAGTGATGTGATACCGCGGCACTCCCCCAAGCTTGGAACAAACCAAGGGGATGCCAAACCTGATGACGAATTACTCCTTAGGTGGTGGTGGTATCCTCTCGATGAGCTCTCTAATCAGTTTCCCCAAGTCCCCAATCTCGAAGGTGAGATTACGAATAAGCTGCGAGTTTTGCTCAATGCGGCTCATGATCATGTCGGGTTGAGAATTCCAGCTCTTGCTATTCTTTCCCCACTCTTCCTCCTTGAAGTCTTCTTTTCCTCCATGGCTAGAACGAGGCAAATCCCAATTGGAGGGTAATTTATCCTTGGGCATATTCTAGTATTGATGCTCATGGATAAGGGTATGGAAAGGATTCCTGGTGCGTGGAGGAAGTGACCGTGGAGCCAAACTGTGACGAGGAGCTTTCCCTCCAGTCTGCATCCGTGCAGTCCTTCTAATCTTGGCAGGTTTCACCACTCTAATGCTTGCAATGGTGGTGCCGGTATGCGGACATTGGCCTTGCTCCTCTTCACCTTCACTCTTGATCTCCTTCTCCTTTCCGGGGTCTTGGAGGTCTTCCTCCATGGGCTCCTTCCCTTTATCCTTGGAGGACACCATTGTGCTTCTAAGCTCTCAAAGAGTATGTCCTGGCAGAAATAGATCGAAACAAAAACACGACGAAACCATGATATACGGACCTCGGGAGATCCGGGGGGTTATATATTATGAAGTTTCATGTCAAAAAGGAAGATACTGGGAGAAAACGAGTCGGAGACGGAGTCCTGGGTGGCCTCACCACCTGGTGGCACGGCCAGGGGTGGGCCCGCGCCATGGGGTGGTGTGGGCCACCCTGGATCCGGTTCCGTCCCTTTTTCGCTTCGAAACTTTCCTTATCGACTCAAAACTGCAAAAATATAGTTGGATTGTATTTTCGCGTAACTTTTCTTACCAGAACCGTTACCTATTTGAACACGGACTCTGCAGGTCTCTGAATTTGGTATCTAGTAGATTCTTCCGGGGTCATCTCTTGAATATCATCGATATCTTCATCTTCATATACTTATTACTTGAGTCATAAAACCTTTCTCTTCCTTATTACACCATTGTCTCCACTTCCTGGAAATTTCTTTCACACAAAACTCCACACAGTTCTCATTAGCAACATTAGTATATAAGAAGTGATAAAACCTTTTGAGTCCAACTTCAACTTAAAACCATCAAAACAAAAGCTACTATAGCAACTCCTTCCAAAAACCCAAAAAGAATTCAAAAAGGAAATCGAATAAAGAAGCAGATGCAAGATTGGCTAAATCTGTCAAAACAGACCAGCAGGTAAAGATCAATTTTTTAGAAAATCTTATGTTGCTCAAATCAAAAAGTGCAAAACTATCGAAAGTTAAATAACAACCTGGGGAAGAAGCACAAACAATTACAGCTCAATCCGACATACAGAGGTCTCTCAAGAATTTTTACGGTGAAGCACAAAAAACCTGTTTCAGGACAGCAACTTCCCCAAATATTACTTCTCTCTCATTAGAGGTTGATCTTGACTCAAAAACCAAACAAAACGGATAAGAAGCGGTTATTACTGAAGTAATAACTTCCAAGACTAAAATAAAAAAACTGAAAGCAAAAACAAATTGGGTTGTCTCCCATAAAGCTCTTTCTTTATAGCCATTAAGATGGGCATGATATTTTTGAAGAAGCTCTCATAGGGATATGAATTGAAGTGAAAGAGAGCATTAAGAAGGAAAAACACACACATTTAAGTCTAACCCACTTCCTATGCAAGGGGATTTTGTAAACAAACAAGTTATTGAAACCAAAGGCAACTTGCATAAGAAGGCAAAAGAAACGCATCATAAAAACTTTCAGCATAAAACGGGGAAACTTGATATTATTGAGATGCATAAGAACAGTTTTCCCTCGCTCATAATAACTTTCAGTATCATGCATAAACTTAACAATATAGCTATCACAAGTACTATCATAGCAATGATCACTTATTCTAACAGAAAACACAGGAATACTAGCTCTCATAACACTACTATGTGAAACAATATTAGAGGTATCCTTACAATGCATAGAGTGTCCCTCTTCCTCATACTTAGTGACAAAGTCTTTCACACTTTCTATTATAGGTTCATCAACCATTTGTTTATCAGGTTCAATAGCCTTACTAGTACTTTCATTAACCATATTAGCTATCATAGAATGTTCCTTTACCTTAACTGGAAAAGGCATTTTCTCAATATAAGGTTTAGGTAAAACATGATTAGCAGTATAAACTTCAGTATTTCTTGCAGGAACAATCTTAGCAATATCTTTATAAGGTTCATGATACTTGTTCCACTTCTTTTTAGGCACTTCAATGTAGGAAGCAAAAGCCTTAAAGTAAGAAGCAATAGCTTGAGAGTCTAGACCATAAGCATTTTTAATATTTTGAAAGTCATCAGTTCCCATAAAAGATTCAATGCATTCATAATCATAATTTATACCTGACTTTCTACCTTTGTCATTCTCCCAAGCTTCAGCATTGTCTTGAATATGGTCCAGAAGATCCCATTTAGCTTCTTCTTACATACGAGTGAATGATCCAGCACAAGAAGCATCCAATAAATCTCTATCATGTAGAGGGAGCCTTGCATAAAAGTTATTGATAATAATACTATTGGGGAGCTCATGAATGGGACATTTGAGCATTAGTAACTTCAATCTCCCCCAATCTTGAGATATACTCTCTCCATCAAGAGGCCAAAAGTTGTATATTTGATTCCGATCTTTATGAATCTCACTAGGAGGATAAAACTTTGAATAAAAGAGAGGCACTATTTCCTCCCATTCCAGAGCTTGACCATTCTTCAGCAGCTTATACCATTCCTCAGCTCTTCCTTTCAATGATAATGAGAATAACTTCTTCTTAACTTGATCTGTAGTAATACCTGCACACTTGAACAACCCGCATAATTCGTGTATAAAGATTAAATGATCACCGGGATGGACAGTTCCATCCCCAACATAATAGTTATCCATAACACGATCAATAATTCTTGTAGGTATTTTGAAAACATCATTCTCAGCAGGTGGTGGCTTATCTACTACCTTAGCAATGGTAGTAGCATTACCAAATAAGAAACTCAGCGAATTATCCATAACGAAAATAAAGCAACTAGCAGAAGTAAACAATACTCACAGTAGAAGTTTCCTTTACCAGTTCCACTCTCCAATAGCGCTTCACTCCCTGGCAACGGTGCCAGAAAATAGTCTTGATGACCCACAAGTATAGGGGGTGTATCGCAGTATTTTCGATAAGTAAGAGTGTCGAACCCAACGAGGAGCAGAAGGTGCTGGCTAGTGGTATGATTCAGGAATTCTCTGCAAATACTTAGCAAACGGATTTTTAGGGGTTTTCGATAAAGCAAGTAAACAAAATACGAGTGAATGAAAGACAATAAGAATGAATGCAGCAAGTGGCCCAATCCTTTATGCAGCAAAAGACAAGCCAGTTTTATTTCTATAGATGACCAAACGTTCTCGAGGACACATGGGAAGACTGTCAAGTGCTTTCGCTTCATATAGTCGATTAATCTTCTTTAGCTTGCTAAGTGTTGTGTGGGTGAACCTGTGCTAATGTACCGCCCCATCCAAGACTAAATACATACTTGTGATTATACCCCTTGCAAACATCCATAAGTACAAGAAAGTAATTAAGGTAGAAACCTAACCACAACTTTAAACTCTAAGACCCTTACGTCCCTTGTGCCATGGTTTCCTAACGGGGGTTCAGGTTTCTGTCACTCCGGCAACCCCTACGATTAGTAGCCAAATACACAATGCATTCCCCTAGGCCCATATAGGTGAAGTGTCATGTAGTCGACGTTCACATGACACCACTAGAAGAAGTACACCACAACTTAAATAACAATCTATTGAATCTTTCTCAACACAACTCCACTACTAACAACAAGACTTCTCCCATGTCCTCAAGAACAAAACGAACTACTCACAAGACATCATATGGATCATGAGCAGAGATGGAATAATGATGTATAACAATCTGAACATAAACAATAATTCAATGGTTCACTCAATAGCATCAACTACAAAGAGTAATCAACACCGGGAAAGTTTCCCCTATGAACTATGCAAGATTCAACGCAATTGTTACAGCAATATGGAGATGGTGATGAGGGTGTTGATGGTGATGATTATGGTGGTGATGATGATGATCCCGATGAAGTCCAGCTTGATGATGGTGTTGATGGCGACGACCTCCCCTCTCCGGGAAGGAATTCCACTGGCAGAAATCTGTCTGCCGGAGAGATCTTTCTCTCTCGGTGTTTTCTGCCCCGTAGAGGCGGCAGAATCTTTATGTGGTCGCTCCCCGAGTCTTAGGTTTTCGGGGGGATGATATACGCTAGAGGGGAGAGGCTGGAGTGGGCCAGGGTGGCCACACCACTCCCTGGCGCGGCCTAGGCCTGCCTGTGCCATGGGGTGGTGTGGGCCCCTTGTGGCCCACCTCCACTCCATCTTCTGGCATCCTGAGTCTTCTGGAAAAATAAGATTTTCCGTATATTTTCCCGGATTTTCTGATCTTCGCGAATTTTGCCTCCAAACAGCACCTTTTCCATCAGAATCCTGATTGCAGCGGTCCATGCTCCAAAAGTCATCAACCATGCAAAAATAGATGAAATAACATAAGTATCATCTCTCAATACGAAATATATCAATGAATAATAGTGAATTAAGAAATAGAATAGTGATGCAAAATGGACATATCAGACATCAAGGCCATCATGGACTCCTGTGCTGGATACGGGTGCCGCGTAGCTGACTTAACTAGCTACGACACTCCCTTCTTCGCCCGCGTGGACACGCCGCCTCCGCCTCCTGAAGAAGCAGCCGAAGTTTTTGACGATGGCCAAACCATATCAGATTTGGACATCTCGGATCATTATCAGGGCGCAGCTGATGTGTCCAGCGAGGCGGCAGCTCCTACCTCCTCTCCTGCATCATAGATTATCAGAAACAAACGTATTATTCTGAAAACATTATGGGTTTGTAAATATGCAGTATGATACTTTTGCTAGTGCCAAGTTTTTAATCTATTTAGCACTTTTGGCTTAAATTTTTGTGTGCCTAAAATATTTGCATAAGCACTTATAGTTTTTTGTCTATACTTATCGTTTATCTGGCTTTCCGCCTCGTCCCTTTCGTGAGCCGGCTAAACTTTCTACACGGAAACTTTGCCGAGCAACGAAGCTCAATTGCTAAACCAGTTTAAACTCGGAAACAAAGTCGGCTTCCAGTACCAACAATTTACTACTCGGAAAATGCCCGCATCTGGCAATCGGACAAATAACCAAAGTATAGACTAGAAACTTTAGAGTTATACCCAAAGGTAGCATTTTTGGAATCGGAAATCTAAACCAGAACAATCATGAGAATAAAGTACTTTCAAGTATTCTGGGATTTTCGACTATGACATGAGCATTCGGAAATAAGATGGTAAAAACTTCTCAGAAAAAACTTGAGGCAACCAAAACTTTTATTTCTCACAGAACATGTACATATGTATGATTACAAAGAAGGATAAACTAAAAATAAAAGGGACGTTTCTGAGCAATATTCCATGGTCTATCTAACTCATCCGGGTTTGTACCGCCTCCAGCTCTCTTTGTCTTCTTAGTAGCAGGTCTTTCTTTGACTGGCCTCATATCAATTAAGTAGTACGAACCATTGTGCAATACTCGACTAACTAAAAAGGGCCCTTCCCATACTGGGGAAAGTTTGTGCTTTCTTTGTTGCACAAGCCGGAGAACCAATTCGCTTTTATTAAAAGATTTGTTTCTGACTCTCTAGCTATGATACTTGCGTAACTTTTGCTGATAGCCTGTTGATCTCATTTCAGCAACGACGTGAACTTCTTCGACTAAGTCGAGATCATTTTGTCGAGAAATCTCAGCATCCTCTTTGATATACGCGGCCACTCTAGGAGAAGTGTGAATCAACTCACTATGAATCATTTTGGATGTGCGACTGACGCAATGTCAAGCTGGATATTTTGTTCGTTGCAGAATTCGGCCAATTCTCCCATAGAGAAATTACTCCCGTTGTCCGTGATAATACTATGTGGATAACCATACCGGATTATAACATCCTCGACAAATCTTTTGGTTGTTGCTCCATCACAACTAGTGACGGGTTTAGCCTCAATCCATTTGGTGAATTTTTCCACCATCACTAAGAGGTGAGTAAATCCACTTGGAGCCCGTCTAAACGGTCCTACCATGTCAAGCCCCCAGACCGCAAAAGGCCATGTTATAGGTATTGTTCGCAGCTGATCAGCCGGAACATGAGCTTCTTTGGCGTACTTTTGGCAGCCCATGCACGTCATGACCAGCCGTTCGGCATCTGCCTTGGCTGTAGCCAGAAAAAACCGTGTCTGAAAGCTTTTGCCACTAAAGATTTGGCTGCAGCGTGGTGACCATACTCACCTTCGTGGATTTCTCTTAAGATTTCCACTCCTTCTTCTGGAGATACGCAGCGCTGGAAAACCCCAAACACACTCCGCTTATAGAGCTCACCACTAACCACAGTGTAGGTTTTTGCTCGTCAGACGATTTGCCGGCTCAGAACTTCGTCTCCGGGTAATTTGCCGTCTACCAAATAATCAAGGTAGGGTTGAGTCTAGCTGGGAATTACAGCTAGACCTGCTATCAAAGGTGAGTCGGATTTGGTTGGATATTCCTCATCTACTCCCTTTATTGAGGGAACTTTGAGGTTCTCTAAAAAAGCACCATCCGGGACCTCTTTCCGTGTAGAGCCTATTCGAGATAGTGCATCTGCTTCCTCATTTTCTGCTCGAGGGATGTGTTGAACCTCAAACCCTTCGAACAATTTAGATAAATCATCCACGACAGCTTTATATGCTGCCATGTGCTTATTTGCATTACAAATATCCGACACTTGCTGAGCAACAAGATCCGAATTTCCGTAACACATCAAACGTCGGATGCCGATATACTTAGCAATCTGGATTCCATGTAGCAGTGCTTCGTACTCGGCAATATTATTTATCGCTGTGAAGTGGATCTGCAACACGTATAAAAGTTTATCTCCTTGGGCTGATTTGAGCACCACGCCAGCCCCCGATCCCCCGCGAGCCTTAGATCCATCAAAATATAGGGTCCAATATTCCGACTTAGGGAGGGTTATATTCTCCTTCGTCTCTGTCCAATCTGCAACAAAGTCGGCAAGGATTTGGGATTTAATTGTTGACGGAGGTTTCTACTCAATATCGAAAGCTGAGAGCTCTATGCCCCATTTGGCGACGCGTCCTGTGGAGTCACTGTTATTGATTATATCTCTCATGGGAGCTATGCTCACCACGGTAATTGGATGCTCCTGGAAATAGTGTCGTAGCTTACGAGATGCTAGGAAAACACCATAAGCCAGCTTTTTATAGTGCGGATACCGCTGTTTTGATTATGTTAGGACCTCGCTAACAAAATAAGTCGGACGCTGCACCAAGTGTTCCTGATTTTCCTCTGGTCTCTCCACTACCATGACGATACTGACGACTTTGTTTGTCGCAACAAGATAAAGCAACATCGGTTCCTGTGGTTCCGGTGCAGCAAGGATAGGAGCAGATGAGAGTACTTTCTTCAGGTCTTGTAGTGTAGCTTCAGCTTCGTCGGTCCACACAAAATCCTTGGTCTTTTTCAGGAGTTTATATAATGGTGTGGCTCTTTCACCGAGCCGGCTTACGAACTGACTGACTGCAGCGATGCAACCAGTTAGTCTTTGTACGTCCTTCAGGTGTGTTGGCCTGGAAATATTGAGTATAGCCTTAATTTTGTCTCGGTTCACCTCTATGCCTCTTTGAGACACGATGAAACCTAACCGTTTTCCGGCTGGAATTCCAAAGAAGCGTTTCTTCGGATTAAGCAAGATGTTGTATTTTCATAGATTGGCAAATGTTTCCTCCAAGTCGGAAATCAGTGTTTCCTTCTTTTTGGACATCACAGCAATATCATCCACATATGCATGTACATTGCGTCTAATTTGATCATGGAGGAAACGCTGCATTGTGCGTTGGTACATAGCTCCTGCGTTCTTCAGCCCAAAAGGCATCGTAACAAAACAGAAGGTTCCGAAGGGAGTTATGAATGAAGTTTTGACTTTATCAGATTCCTTCATTCGGATTTGGTGATAACCGGAATATGCGTCGAGAAAACAGAGGAGTTTCGAGCCTGCCGTAGAATCGATAACTTGATCAATCCTAGGCAGAGCGAACAGATCTTTTGGACAAGCCTTGTTCAAGGCAGTATAATCAACAGACGTCCTTAAATCAGTGGTGTCCTTTTTAGGGACCATTACAGGATTGGTCGACCACTCAGTGTGGATGACCTTTTCTATGAATCCGGCTAACTCGAGCCGTGCTAGTTCCTTAGCTATTGCCTTACACTTTTCATCGCCAAAACATCGTAAGGACTGTTTGACGGGTTTAGCGTTCGGGTTTACATTTAAAGAGTGCTCGACAAGTTCCCTAGGTACTCCGGTCATGTCAGATGGCTGCCATGCGAAGATATCTTGATTTGCTTTGAGGAACTTTACGAGCGTGCTTTCCTATGCGCTATCTAGGCCTACGCCTATCTGGGTCACCTTGGAGGGGTCATCATCCTTCAACGGCATCTTCTTCGTCTCTTCTGATGCCTTGAACTTCGAATTCGGCTTTGTCACCTCCTTCTTTGTTGTGGGCATCTCGGACGGATCCATGCTCTTCTTGATCTCCTGGTACTCCTGGGCGTGCAGCACGGCTTCAGCAAAGGCGACATTTCCATCCTCGCACTCTCGCGCTTTCTTCGAGTCTCCCCTGATGGTGATCATGCTGTTGGGACCTGGAATTTTCATCATATTGTAAATGTAACACGGACGAGCCATAAAAGCCCAGTAAGCCGGTGTCCGAATATAGCGTGGTACGCGCTCTTGAACGGGACCACTTCGAAGGAAAGTGCCTCCGTCCGATAGTTCTTTGGAGTTCCAAAGGTAACATCCAAAGTGATTTCTCCCAGGGAATTAGCTTGTCTTCCTGGGACAACTCCGTGAAAGATCACAGAGCTATGGTTCTGCTGGGTCTCCGAGATCTTCATCCGGCGTAGCGTTTCGACATACAGAATATTAATACTGCTGCCACCGTCCATGAGAGTCTTGGAGAAACCATAACCGTCAATAAATGGATTGACGATTAAGGCGTATTTTCCTCGCCTGTGCAACTTACACGGATGATCAGCGCGGTCAAATGTTATTGCCACTTCCGACCAGTCCAAGAATTGGGGGACAGCCAGAACTGTTGCATTGAGCTCATGTAGAACTGCCTTTTTAACCTTTCCTGGTTGCGATCCGAGGAAGGTGACATAAGTGTCTTTCTTGGTCAGAAAAATTTTCTTCCCTTCAGGCTTGGGATTTGAAGCATCAGCTTCCTCCATGTCGGAATCTTCCTTGGTCTCTTTATCTTTTTTGGGATTCTTCTTTCCCTTATTCCGCTTAGCTTTGTAGCCAGAGGTGTCATCTCTTTTAATGTCGTCATTGAAACGACACTCGGTGTTGGTGTGGGACGAGCCCCCATTAGCGTCTAAGTGATGCACACACGGGTTATTGGCAATGTCGGCCCAAGAGTAGGTTTTTTTGGGTTGCTGGTCTCCTCTACCTTGAACTCTTGAAGTCCCACGACCGCGTCCGTAGCCTCCGCCACGTCCTCCTCGTCCTCCAGACCCGAAAGTAGCAGTGACCACTGCCATTTCTGTGTTGGGTTTTTCTTCCGAGGTATTCTTGCGCTTCTGAGCTTGTTGCTTGGTTGTTTTGCCCACTGTGGCACAGCCAGGGCGTTGAGTAACCCCTCTACATCATCATCAGCATCTGCATATTTGCTCGCTGTTTCTATCATTTCTCCCAAATCAGTGACCTTGTCACGCTTCAAGTGATGACACAGTAAACCAATTGGGAGACCTGCAATGAAAGCTTCAATCACGGTTTGGTCATTTACTCCTTCACAGGAGTTCTTGGTGTCGATCCATCGTCCGAGATAATCCCGGCAAGTTTCTCCGGTGCTCTGGGTGCAGCGCTGTAGGTCTTTGACCGTACAGGGCCTCCGGTATGTACCTTCGAAATTCCAAAAGAACGCACTTTCTAGGTCATACCAGTTGTGGATGGTGTTCTCTGGAAGTTCATTAAGCCATGATCGTGCCATCTTCCGCAACATGAGTGGGAGATATCAGGTTGCGACCAGGCTGTTTCCGCCTTTGGCGATGCAGCAAGCTTGTAAGAAATCCTGTAGCCAAGTATCTGGCCGAGCTATACCGTCGTAGGCTTGAATATGTCTTGAGATAGCAAATCCTTGCGAGAATCTTGTAGCTCTTATGCGTGGTCCGAAGCACTTTGGGCCCACGTATATATCATCATTTTCGTAGCGCCGCGCCCCTATATTGGAGTTGATCCTGTGCCTTGCGTCGTTCGGGGATAGAGATTGTCCCGAGTGTTGGTTGTGGCTGCGGTGCCTTGGAGCCGGACTTCGGCTTCCGCCACCACATCCTCCACCATGACGCCCACCTTGGCCTCCTTAAGAGCCGTTGTGATGGCTACTTGGCAGAGAGGGTGGAGCAGCTGGGTTATTTCCAGCTGATCGCCGGCCTCCATCCGGAGCGTCATTATTCGGTTCCGGGGAGGGTCTTCATTGTGACGAGCCCCCTGCCGGCTTGTCTCGGCATGGTGTCCATCGTTCCTTCGTCCGTCGTCCGGACGGCTTGCATGTCTAGGAGGTGGCATTCTTTGTCGGTCCTCCTCCCGACGTTTCTCTTTATGTTCTTCCATGCGGTCCTTCGACTCTCGCCGGGGAGGGTTCCTCGGATTTAGTGCAGCAATTGCCTCTTTCTCTGCAACCGGGTTAACGTTAGGCCAGTCACGGGCAGCTTTGTGGTGTTGTCCTGAAGATCCAGTTCTTGAGTGGTTATCTTCTCGACGGTCGGAACGATGTTGCTGTTCCGGCACACGTTGGGGTCTTACGTCAGCCCATGCCAGATCCGTGCGACATTGGTCGGAATCTGAGACGAGCTTTTGACTTCCGGACAGGGCGACCTTTTGCTGCTCCAGTCCTTTGTTGATTAGTTTGATTCCCAACCGGATCTGCTCCGGGCCTGGATTAGCCGATAGGATTTCCCGAGCCACAATGGTGTTCTGTACTAGCGTTGGATATACCCAATCCCCGTTGCTGTCGCGTCGAGGCATCCCAAGTTCTCCAAAAAGGACTTTGTGAATCTGCGGGAATTGGCTGTCATCAGTATGATGTTTCCTGGTCTTCTGGTGTTGCCTGGAGTTGTACTTCTCTGCAGATGCCATGCGTTTCTTTTCCTCCTCAATGTTTTTGGCTTCATCGAGGAGTACTTGATGACACGCTTCTAGGGCCTGTGCCCTCTCGTCCACCTCTTCAGCAGTAAGTTCTGCAGCTGTAGGAATAGGTGTGGTTAATGCAGCATCGATGAGTTTACACGCACCTTCAGTGATCACATGTCCATCCATCGATTCTTCTTTTTTGGGCTCGTCTGGGATAAGTGCTCCATTCGAGTCTTCTTCATATTCCTCAGTAATCACCTCCTCTACCGGAGGATCTTTTGTCGGGGTCTTGTTCTTCTTGTTTTTCTTCTTTGCCTTCTTGGCAGTGCCGGTAGCAAAGACGGCTTTGGGTCCATTTCCCGGAGTCAAGCTCTGATCGGTACTTTCGGACATCTGGACCTCGGGCTTATCTCCTATTTCCATGTCCTCCTGCACTTTGGGAGAGTTTTCTCCGGATCCTTCATCCATGTCTTCTCCTTCCTCTGCAGCTTTGGAGTTATACTCCTCTTCATATTCTGCGGAGAACTTTCGGAAATCTGCTGACGTCATCGATTCATCCGAGGATGCGGGTACGTCGGTGTTTGTTCCGATCGCCTCCAGCACAGAGTCGGTGTTGTCTCCAGCGTCGGCAGAGCCAGATCCCGATCCCACATATCCGACGAAGTGCGACGCGTGCCTCCTGAGATACCTGCGGCTCTCACGATCGGCCTCATCAAAACGTTTGATAGTCTCGAGGATTTCATCTACGCCAGAGTTTTGCATCATCATGCGTCTTAGCGCGTATCTCTGAAGGAAATATGCCCTGAGAGGCAATAATAAATTTGTTATTATGTATTCCTTATATATGATAGATGTTTATTTTGCATGCTAGAATTGTATTGATCGGAAACATCAATACATGTGTGTTTAATAAACAAAAAGGGTTCCTAGTTATGCCTCTCTTATAGACTAGCTTGTTGATTAACAAGATGATCAAGGTTTCCTGACCATGGACATTAGATGTTGTTAATAACAAGGTCACACCATTGGTGGAATGATGTGATGAACATTCATCCGAAGTATAGCATTACAATCAAGTCATTTTGTTTATATTGCTATAACATCATACGAAGTAATCTTTATCCTTAGACCATGAGATCATGTTAATTACTAACACCGGAAGAGTATCTTGATAACATCAAACGTCACACCGTAACAGGGTGACTATAAAGATGGGTTCGGTACTATGGAGGTGTTATGTTGAGGCTCATGGATCAAGAGTGGAATTTGTCAATCCCGATGACGGATAGATATACTCTGGGCCCTCTCGGTGATATCACATTGAGATAGCTTGCAAGAAAGTGATGTGATCACTAGAATGTTATATCACGGGAACGAGAAAAGAGTGCATGTCGGTAACGAGATCAAACTAGGTATGGATATACCGATGATTGAATCTCGGACATGTAATATATCGCGAGACAAAGGGATTTAGTTACAAGCGTTAAAGGTTCTCACGATCACAGAAGTCATCGTTGAATGTGTAGGAGTCAGTACGGATCTCCAGGTCCCGTTGCTGATTATTGATCAGAGAAGGGTCTTGATCATGTCTACATTATTTGCGAACCGTAGGGTGACACACTTAAAAGTTACCGGATACCATTTTGGAGCACATATGTTTCGGACGAAAGAATTGCAAAGCGCAGAAATTGTTTCAATAGAAACCGGAAATTGTTTCGGGTGAAATTGCAGAAAGTGGTTCTACATGTGATATTGAAATATTGTAAGGGGCTATATGCGAATGTTTGTTAATAAAAGTAATTAACAAAATTTTGAATAAATTTAATAAAAGAGTTTTATTAAATGAGAGAGCATTAAACTTGGAGAATTTTAATGCATTTAAAGTGGAGACTTTAAAAGGGAATGTGAAGAGGCATTTTAATGTGGAGGGGTTACCACCACATGAATGGGGGAGGTGAGGGGTCACCCCCACATGCGCCGGCCATGGAGAGGAGGGGCACCCCCCTCCTCCTATAAAAGGCCATCCATTCCCTCCTTCATCCTCACACCTCCTTGTGAAGGATCTCTCTCCCCCTCTAGAATTATTCCCCCATGGTCTCGGATTAGCGAGATACATGTTCCCAGTGGCATTTCGTCTGGAAGGAGTTGCTGCTTCCGCTGGATCGCTTGAGCGAGGAGGTGGCGGTTGTCCGGTGGCTTGAACGTGTGTGCGAGTACGGATGCGCTGCTGAGTTGCGGCACTCGGACTTCCTCACGATCTTGAGATCGGCAAGTGTACGACTACATCAACCACGAGTTCCTACTCGTTAACAAAACTCGTTGTCTTTGAGGGTAAGTTCTCGTTAGATGTATGTCCACCCTTTGCTTTGTACCTAGTAGATAGATCTTGGCGTGTAGTTCACATCGTAGAATTTTTTTTGTTTTCTATGCTGCGGACCCAACAATGGTATGAGAGCCTGATCTATGCGTAGGTGCTTTGCACGGGTAGTACACATATGTTTATATGTGGGCGATGATGATCATGTTATTGCATCTTCTATGTATTTTGGATATTGGTGGCATAGTGGGATGAAGCGGCCCGGACCAACCTTACATGTCATCGTACATGAGACCGGTTACACGACTGACATGCAACTTGTTTTGCATAAGTGGCTGGCGGGTGTCTGTCTCTCATACTATAGTCAATATCTGATTTACAACGAGTTGCTAATAACTTAGTTATCCTTGTTGTGGTTCGTGTTCGTAGGTGAGAACGGTTCTATCTCTAAAAGCCCTAAGCCACGTAAAACTTGCAATTGATAAATTAGAGGCGTCTAGTTTAGATCGTTGGTGGGCTAGTGTATTGATATGGTATTGTTGTAAGTAGCTGTATGATAGATACTCTTACAACACACTCAACGTGTAAGTTCCATAGACCTTGGCCTTACACACAAAGGAATGATAGAGATCATACCACGATGCAAATGATAGAGATCAAATGCATGGACCATATCATCTCACTTTAGACATTAGATGTTAGCATCTTATACTGCTAGTTTGGCGCTTTTGGTAGCATTGTAAGATGATCCCTCTTTTAGATATCAAGATAAAATGTGTTTTTCCTTGAGTATGCACCGTTCTATGGATCGTGTTTCGAGACATCACGTGATGATCGGGTGTACTCGAATATATGCTTTCATAGGAACGGGTGTAAGACAGTTTTACACACGCGAATACTAAGGTTCTTACTTGGCGAGCCTAGCATGTACAGACATGGCCTCGGAACACGGACCGAAAGGTTAAGCATGAGTCATATGGTTGATATGATGCCCATATAGATGCTCGCCTTTGAAGCTACACCGACTCACGTGATGATCGGACTTGGTGTAGTGGATTTGGTTCATGTAATCACCAAAAGGACACGAGGGATGTCGTTTTTGAGTGGGAGTTCATTAGTAATTTGGATTAGTTGAACTTAATCTATCATAAACTTAGTCTAAATAAACTTTACAAATTCTGTTGTAGATGGCACCACCTGCTTTTAATTTCAATGTGTTCATGGAGAAAGAGAAACTTGCTGCGAATGGTAGCAACTTCACCAACTGGGTTATGAATTTGAGGATTCTCCTCACTGCTGCACAAAAGCAATATGTGCTAGATGCTCCGCTAGGCCCCCCACCAGCTCCTGATGCCCCTAACAAGGAAAAGAATGTCTATGTGACTCGTCAGGAGGACCACAACTTAGTTCATTGCGGCATACTGTATGGGATAGAGCCAGAACTTCGAAAGCATTTCGAAAATGGCAATGCCTTTGATACCATGGGAGAATTGAAAATGATTTTCGATACCCATGCTGCCGTAGAAAGTTATAATGCTACTGAAAAGTTCTTTAGCTACATGATGGAGGAGAACATCTCCGTTAGTGAGCATGTACTCAAAATGTCTGGGTATGCCGACAAGCTTGTGTCCTTGGGAATAACGATTCCCATTGACTTGGGCATACATCGTGTTCTCCAATCTCTGCCACCTAGCTACAAGGGCTTCGTGATGAACTATAATATGCAGGGCATGAAGAAGACTCTTCCCAAGCTTCTGTCAATGCTTAAGACTGCAGAAGTGGAGATTAGGAAAGAACATCAAGTGTTGATGATCAATAGGACCACCGGTTTCAAGAAGGACAAGAAAGGCAAGCACAAGGGAAAGAAGGGTTGCAAATCTGTTGTCGCGCCTGAAAATAAACCTCGAGCTGGCCCTAAGTCCGATACCGAGTGCTACTATTGCAAGGGGACTGGCCATTGGAAGCGCAACTGCCCCAAGTATTTGGCTGACAAGAAGTCCGGCAAGGCAAACAAAGGTATATGTGATATACATGTTATTGATGTGTACTTGACTAGTACTCGCATTAGCACCTGGGTATTTGATACAGGATCGGTTGCTAATATATGTAACTCGATTCAGGGGCTATGAAACAAGCGACAACTAGCAAGGGATGAGGTCAGGATGCGGGTCGGCAATGGATCAAAAGTTGATGTGATCGCCGTCGGGACGTTACCTCTCCATATGCCATCGGGATTAGTTATAAACCTAAATAATTGTTATTTGGTGCCTGCACTGAGCATGAACATTGTATCCGGATCGTGTTTGATGCAAAGTGGTCATTCCTTTAAATCTGAAAACAATGGTTGTTCGATTTATAAGAATGATATCTTCTATGGTCATGCACCTATGTTGAATGGTTTATTTCTGATGGATCTCGATAGTAATATTACGCACATTCATAATGTTAATGCTAAAAAGATTAAACTTGATGATGATATATCTGCATATATGTGGCACTGCCGTCTAGGTCATATTGGTGTTAAACGCATGAAGAAACTCCATTCTGATGGACTTTTGGAATCACTTGATTTTGAATCATTTGATACATGTGAGCCATGCCTTATGGGCAAGATGACTAGAACGCCGTTTTCCGGTTCAATGGAACGGGCAACAGATTTATTAGAAATCATACATACTGAAGTGTGTGGACCAATGAGTGTGTCGGCGCGAGGTGGATATCGTTATTTTGTTACTTTCACGAATGATTTGAGTAGATACGGGTATATCTATTTGATGAAACACAAGTCTGAAACTTTTGAAAAGTTCAAAGAATTTCAGAATGAAGTGGAAAATCATCGTAATAGAAAGATCTAATTTCTACGGTCTGACCGTGGAGGAGAGTATCTAAATTACGAGTTTAGCACACACATGAAAGAGTGTGGAATAGTTTCACAACTCACGCTTGCCGGAACACCACAACGTAATGGTGTGTTGGAACGTCGTAATCATACATTATTGGATATGGTTCGATCTATGATGTCTCTGACTGACTTGCCATTGTCATTTTGGGGTTATGCACTGGGAATAGCTGCATTCACTTTTAATTGGGCACCATCTAAATCCTTTGAAACGACACCGTATGAATTATGGTTTGGAAACAAACCTAAGCTGTCATTTCTTAAAGTTTGGGGATGCGATGTTTATGTGAAGAAACTTCAACCGGATAAACTCGAACCCAAAGCGGAAAAATGCGTCTTCATAGGATACCCTAAGGAAACAATTGGGTATACCTTCTATCACAGATCCGAGAGCAAGGTTTTTGTTGCCAAGAATGGATCCTTTCTTGAGAAGGAGTTTCTCGCGAAAGGTGTGAGTAGTCGGAAGGTAGAACTCGAAGAGGTTATTGAACCTTCTCTTCATGAAATGGCGAGTAGCGCAGCACTGGAAGTTGTTTCGGAGTTGACTTCACCTAATGAAGAGAGAGCTAATGATATTGATCATGAAACTCCGAAAGAGGACATTACCGAACCTCGCAGGTCAAGCAGGACACGTGCAGCTCCTAAACTGTACGGCAATCCTATTGTGAATTTCATGGTTGATGAAATGGATGACCCTGTGACATATGAAGAAGCGATGATGAGCCCGGATTCCAACAAATGGCTAGAAGCCATGAAATCCGAGATGGAATCCATGTACGAGAACCAAGTTTGGACCTTGGTGGACTTACCTCACGATCGAAAGGCTGTTGAGAATAAATGGATTTTCAAAAGAAAAACTGATGCTGATGGTAATGTGACCATCTATAAGGATCGACTTGTCGCAAAGGGGTTTCGACAAATTCAAGGAGTTGACTACGACGATACATTCTCTCCCGTGGTGATGCTTAAGTCGGTTAGGATTATGTTAGCAATTGCTGCATATTTCGATTATGAAATATGGCAGATGGATATCAAAACAGCGTTCCTCAATGGTAATATTGAAGAAGAGTTGTATATGATACAACCTAAGGGTTTTATCGATCCTAAGGATGTTAATAAGGTATGCAAACTTCAGTGATCCATCTATGGACTGAAGCAAGCATCCCGGAGTTGGAATCTTCGCTTTGATGAGGTGATCAAAGAGTTTGGATTTGGCCAAACTTATGGAGAGGCTTGTATTTACAAGAAAGTGAGTGGGAGCAATGTGGCATTTCTGATATTATATGTGGATGACATATTATTGATTGGAAATGATATAGATCTTTTAAGCAGTGTTAAAAGTTATCTAAACAGCAAATTTTTGATGAAAGACCTTGGTGAAGCATCATATATTAGGCATTACAATCTATAGAGATAGATCAAGGCGCCTAATTAGGCTATCGCAGAGTACATACCTTGATAAGATATTAAAGAAGTTTAATATGGACGAAAGTAAGAAGGGGTTCTTACCTATGTTGCAAGGCAAGACATTGAGTAAGACTCAAAGTCCGGCTACGGCGAAAGAAAGAGAGATGATGGATAAGATCCCCTATGCCTCGGCCATAGGCTCTATAATGTATGCCATGCTATGTACAAGACCGGATGTGGCACATGCTATTAGTTTGACTAGTAGGTACCAATCTGATCCAGGTTCGGAACACTGGATAGCGGTCAAGAATATCCTCAAGTACTTGAGAAGAACTAGGGATATGTTTCTTATATACGGAGGTGAAGAAGAGCTAGTCGCTAAGTGTTATGTCGATGCTAGCTTTGACACCGATCCGGATGACTCTAAGTCTCAATACGGATACGTATTTCTCTTGAACAGAGCAGCAGTTAGTTGGAGGAGTTCCAAACAACCCGTGGTAGCTGGATCAATGACGGAGGCGGAATATGTTGCTGCTTCAGAAGTAGCACAGGAAGTAGTTTGGATGAAAGAGTTCATTACGGAACTAGGTGTGGTTCCTAGTGCGTTGGACCAGATGGTGATCTATTGTGACAACAATGGAGCCATAGCCAACGCAAAGGAACCGAGGTCTCACAAGAATTCCAAGCATATTAAGCGCCGGTTTCACTCCATCCACGAGCATGTCAAGGATGGAGATATAAATATTTGTAAAGCACACACGGACCTAAATGTAGCAGATCCGTTGATTAATCAATGCCCTGAGAGGCAATAATAAAGTTGTTATTATGTATTCCTTATATATGATAGATGTTTATTTTGCATGCTAGAATTGTATTGATCGGAAACATCAATACATGTGTGTTTAATAAACAAAAAGGGTTCCTAGTTATGCCTCTCTTATAGACTAGCTTGTTAATTAACAAGATGATCAAGCACTACAAAAGATCCTAGAATCGGTGACAAATTGCCTGGTGACAAAATTCAGAACCGTCACCGAAAGTAACCATAGGTGACGGATTAGTTTTGGGCGTCACGTATGCTTGATAATGCGTGATGGTCGCGTTTCGCGTCACGGCAAACCGTCGCCGATTATCCGCACGACGGATTTTAGAGCATTGTATATTAAGCCGTCACTGATTGTTCGTGGGACCAACGAGTTAGCAATTGTGTTAAAAACGATAAAAGGGCGAAGATGGGTTTCGAACCGAGGACCTAGTACAAAGTAAAGTGTTTCGTTACCGCTGGGCTACCATTCGGTTTTTGAATTGTTTGATTGGCCTACCATTTTGTAAACTCTATGTGCAGTACGTGGCATGTACAAACACAGATCGTTATAGTTAGGACTTGTGCGATCTTCCAAACAGTTTTCTTCTCTGTTCTTGCGAACGAGCGCCGTCAAGGGTATCCCTTGTCCAGGCGATCACGACATTTGCTGGCCCTTCATCTACAAGTCCCGGCGACTTGCGCCTACGCGATCACGACGATCGATCACGATCCCAGCTAGCGAGGCTTCACGGCAGGCCGGCGCACAGCGATAGGAAGCACATGTGAGTTCCTTTGAGATCTGTTATGAAATTGATTTGGATTGTTGTTTATGTTACACATTGTGATTTATTTGGACTTTGGTAAACAATTTTCACATCGATTAGTACAAATAGAATGGCATCATGACTCGAGTGGAACACATTATATATATTTTTGTAGGCGATGGAACGACAGTGGATTACTCATGGGCGCAAGTACACCCCTTTTTACATACAAGGTGTCCGCGAGTTTATGGAGTTTGCGTGCGCAAACTGCAATGAAGGTGCATCAATATTGTTCCCATGCCAAAAATGCCTTAATATTACGCAGCAGACTCAGGACACTGTTGAGTATCACTTACACGTCAATGGTATGGCCGTTTTGTACACAAAGTGGAGTTGTCATGGAGAAGATGATGGTCCGGATGAAAACTATGATCATAGTTTGTATCAAAGCGATGACGATGATGATTATGATGATGGAAATGAGAATCATAATGATCATGTTGACAACATGTTAGATGAGCTGCATGATTCTGGTGACAGAGGCCCAAGTGACACTAATTTCTATGCGAACCTCATCGAAGAAACTAAGAAAGAGCTTCACGAGGGATGCACCACTGAGACGAGGTTGTCATTCATTATGAAGATGCTTTATGTGAAATCATACAACCGGGTCACAAATAGAGCTTTTGATCAATTTATGGCTGTCTTATGTGCTGCTTTGCCAAAAGTGAATTCTCCCAAGTCCTATGCTGAAGCTAAGAGTGTTCTTTCTGAGGTTGGGCTTGGTTATGACACAATTCATGTTTGCAAGTATGACTGTGCTCTGTTTTGGGGAGACCGTGCCAAAAAAACTCATTGTCCCGAGTGTGGATTTTCAAGGTGGAAAGACCCGGAAGCAAAGAGAAAGATTCCCCACAAGGTGCTTCGATACTTTCCTATAATCCCAAGGTTACAGAGATTTTTTGTTTCCAAGGAAGCGTCGATGAACACCAAGTGGCACAAGGAGAAGAGGGTTGCACAACCGGGTATTTTGAGGCACCCAGCTAATGGTGAAGCATGGAAGCACTTTGACAAGGAGTTTGGATGGTTTGCTTCAGATGCCCGTAACATAAGGCTTGGTATTGCGACAGATGGATTCAACCCATACGGAAACATGAGTAGTTCATACAGTATGTGTGTTGGGGATATACTTTCCGGGTATCCTCACAGTTCCTCACTGACCAGGGTGGCCCACTTTGGGCTAGAGCATTGCTTCACGGGCGGCCCTGTCAGGGAGAGAAGACGGAGTCCAATCTGGCTACGGGAAGGCCCAGAAGACTTATCGACTTAGGCCCATAATGTTACTTGTAGTTCAAGATGTACTCTGTAACAGACTCTTAGTCGTAGCCGGATTGATCTCTCCTGTAAACCCTAGGCCGGATATCTATATAAGCTGTCCTAGGGAGAGCCTTTAGGGCACCAGATAACACCCAATACTTTAGACCCTCAACTCGCACAGGCGAAACCCTTGTAACCCATATTCCGGCTCTGCCGTATTACTGGATTGCTAGCAGGAGTAGGATCCGTCCAAAGCCGGCGGATTCGAACCTAGGTAAACTTGTGTGCTCACCATCCCGGAATACCGTACGTCTCACCCCCTCTCTTCCGCACGCCTCGAGGTACCCCTCATGGCGTACTTGTCATCAATCCGACGACAGTTTGCGCCCACTGTGGGGCAAGTGAGCTACGGATCTGCGTTCCGAGCGGAATCTACAAGAATTGGAATCGGCGAGACCATCACCGTCGGTCGCATCCTCTATGCCAGCAACGTCCCTCTCATCATTCTCGACGAGACTTGGATTCCGGCAAAGGAGGTCGTGACTGCCTACACAATCATGTCTTTTGGCGAGATCGATGTTTACATCGATTTCGCTGAACCTGCCCAACCCACCCCAGCGGGGATGATAGAGGCAGAAGAATTTTCTGGGTCCCGTTTGTCGGCGGAGGCGGCAGAATTCCGGTTCTCAGAAAACCCTAATCCCACCCAGCCCGCACTAGTTGCGGAGATAGTGGAGAAACCCGAACCTGAAGAAGACTTAGCGGTAAACGTCGAATCTGGAGTGGATCTCCCCGGAGGAGCCGGATCCCAGATCGACCCACTCGTGGAAGTCGAATTCCAGGAGGAGCATATCAACGACACTGATTCTGGCTCTGATGATGCCGGAACAGACAGGCCTTTCCTAAGGTACACACTACGACGTATGATACTGCAAGGCGAAAGCGCAGATGCAATCCTCGAGACCATCAAAAGTTTCGATATGGCTGATCGCGAAAGCCGCAGGTACCTCAGGAAGCACGCGTCGCACTTTGTCGGATACGTGGGATCCGGATCTGGCTCTGCCGATGCTGGAGAAAACACCGACTCGGTGCTGGAGGCAATTGGAACAAACGCCGATGTACCCGCATCCTCGGATGAATCCATGACGTCGGCAGATTTCCGAAAGTTCTCCGCGGAATATGAAGAGGAGTACAACTCCAAAGCTGCAGAGGAAGGAGAAGCCATGGATGAAGGATCCGGGGAACACTCTCCCAAAGCGCAGGATGACATGGACATCGGAGACAATCCCGAAGTCCAGATGTCTGAGAGTACCGATCAGATCTTGACTCCGGGAAATGGACCCAAAGCCGTCTTTGCTACCGGCGCTGCCAAGAAAGCAAAGAAGAAGAACAAGAAAAACAAGACCCCGGCAAAAGACCCTCTGACAGAGGAGGTGATTGCCGAGGAATACAAGGAAGACTCGGATGGAGCACTAATCCCAGACGAGCCGAAAAAAGAAGCATCGGTGGATGGACACGTGATCACTGAAGGTGCGCGTAAACTCATCGATGCCGCACTAACCACACATATCCCTACAACTGCAGAACTTACTGCAGATGAGCTGGACGAAAGGGCCCAGGCCCTAGAAGCGCATCGTCAACAACTCCTTGATGAAGCCAAAAACATCGAGGTGGAGAAGAAACGCATGTCGAACAAGGAGTACATGTCTCGTCTGCATCAGAAGACACGGAAGCGTCACATAGGTGACAACCAATTCCCACGTGTCCGTGCCGTCCTTTTTGGAGATGAGATGGGGAAGCCATGGAAAGATAGCAAAGGAGACTGGGTATACCCAACACCAGTACAAAATACCGTGGCAGCCCGAGAAATTCTATCGGCTAATCCAGGACCAGAGGAGATCCGTTTGGGTATCAAGCTACTCAACAAGGGACTGGAGCAGCAAAAGGTCGCCCTGTCCGGAAGTCAAAAACTGGTCTCAGATGCTGACCAATGTCGCACAGATCCGGCATGGGCTGATGTAAGACCCCATTACGCTCCGGAGCAGTATTATCGCCCCGAACAACAGGAAGACAATTATTCGAGAACCGGATCTTCAGGACAGCATCACAAAACCACATGCGGTTGGGCCAATGTCGCACCAGCGGCCGAGAAAGACTTCATCGCTGCCCTGAATCCGACGAACCCTCCCCGACGAGAGTCTAAGGATCGAAGGGGAGAAGATAAAGAGAAACGTCGGGAGGAGGATCGTCAGAGAATGCCGCCTCCTAGACATGAGAACCGTCCGGCTGAGCCTCACTATGGTGGGAACGATGGACGAAGGAACGACGGAAACCATGCAGGTACAAGCCGGCAGGGGGCTCGTCGTAGTCAAGACCCTCTCTAGAATCGGAATAATGACGTTCCGGACGGAGGCCGGCGATCAGCCGGAAACTACCCCGCTGCACCACCCTCTCCACCACACAGTTATCACAACGGCCCCCACGGAGGTCAAGGAGGACATGGCGGAGGAGGTGGTGGCAGAAGCCGAAGTCTGGCTCCAAGGCACCGCAGCCACAGCCGGCATTCGGGATGATCCCTATCCCCGAACGACGCAAGGCATAGGATCAATTCCAACATAGAGGCTCGGCGCTACGAAAACGTTGACGTGTACGTGGGCCCAAAGTGCTTCGGACCACGCATCAGAGCTACATATTCAAGCCTACGACGGCATGGCTCGGCCAGACACCTGGTTACAGGATTTCTTCCAAGCTTGCTGCATCACCAAAGGCGGAAACAGCCTGGTCACAACTCGATATCTCCCACTCATGCTGAGGAAGACGGCACGATCATGGCTCAATGAGCTTCTGGCGAACACCATCCACAACTGGTATGATTTACAAAGTGCGTTCTTTCGGAATTTCGAAGGCACATATCGGAGGCCCTGTACAGTTGGAGACCTACAGCGTTGCACCCAGAAAGCCGGAGAAACTTGCTGGGATTACCTCGGATGATGGATTGACACCAAGAACTCCTGCGAAGGAGTAAATGATCAAACTGCGATTGAAGCTTTCATCGCAGGTCTCCCAATTGGTTTACCGCGCCATCGCTTGAAGTGTGACAAGGTTACTGATCTGGGAGAAATGATAGAAACAGCGAGAAAGTATGCAGATGCCGACGACGATGCAGAGGGATTAATCAATGCCCTGGCTGTGCCTCTGTCGGCAAAACAACCAAAGCAACAAGCTCAGAAGTGCAAAAATACCTCGGAAGAAAAACCCAACATGGAGACAGCGGTAGTCACTACTGTTTCTGGGTCTGGAGGACGTGGCGGAGGCCGCGGGCGTGGCCGTGGCACATCAAGGATCCAAGGTAGAGGAGAGCAACAACCAGGAAAAACCTACACTTGGGCCGACATCGCCAATAACCCATGTGTGCATCATTTGGACGCCAATGGGGGCTCATCCCACACCAACGCTGAATCTCGTTTTAATGACGACATCAAGAGAGATGATACCGCGGGCTACAAAGCTAAGCGGAAGAAGGGAAAGAAAAATCCCAAAAAAGACAAAGAGACCAAGGAAGATTCCGACATGGAGGAAGCTGACGCTTCAAATCCCAAGTCGGAAGGGAAGAAAACTTTTCCCACCAAGAAGAACACTTACGTCACCTTCCTCGGATCTCAACCGGCAAAGGTCAAGAAAGCAGTTCTCCACGAGCTCAACGCAATAGTTCCGGCTGTCCCTCAGTATCTCGACTGGTCGGAAGTAGCAATAACGTTTGACCGTGCTGATCATCCGCCTAAGCTACATAGGCGAGGAAAATACGCCTTAATCATCAATCCACTTATTGATGGTTATGGTTTCTCCAAGACCCTCATGGACGGTGGGAGCAGCATCAATATTCTCTATGTCGAAACGCTACGCCGGATGAAGATCTCAGAAACACAGCTGAACCACAGCTCTGTGATCTTTCACGGAGTTGTCCCAAGAAGACAGGCTAATTCCCTGGGAGAGATCACTTTGGATGTTACTTTTGGAACACCAAAGAATTATTGGACGGAGGCACTTTCCTTCGAAGTGGTCCCGTTCAAGAGCGCATACCATGCTATATTCGGACGTCCGACTAACTAGGCTTTTATGGCTCGTCCGTGTTACATTTACAATATGATGAAAATTCCAGGTCCCAACGGCGTAATCACCATCAGGGGAGACCCGAAGAAGGCGCGAGAGTGTGAGGATGCAAATGCCACCTTTGCGAAGCCGTGCTGCATGCTGGGGAGTACCAGGAGATCAAGAAGAGCATAGATCCGTCCGAGATGCCTGCGACAAAGAAGGAGGTGACAAAGCCAAATCCGGAGTTCAAGGCATCAGAAGAGACGAAGACGACGCCGTTGAAGGATGACGACCCCTCCAAGGTGACCCAGATAGGCGTAGGCCTAAATAGCGCATAGGAAAGCGCGCTCGTCAAGTTCCTCCAAGAAAATCAAGATATCTTCGCATGGCAGCCATCTGACATGACCAGAGTACCTAGGGAACTTGCCGAGCACTCTCTAAATGTAAACCGGAACTCTAAACCCGTCAAACAGTCCTTATGACGGTTTGGTGATGAAAAGCGTAAGGCAATAGCTAAGGAACTAGCGTGGCTCGAGTTAGCCAGATTCATAGAAGAGGTCATCCATACTGATTGGTCGGCCAACCCTGTAATGGTCCCTAAAAAGGACACCACTGATTTAAGGATGTGTGTTGATTATACTGCCTTGAACAAGGCTTGTCCAAAAGATCCGTTCGCTCTGCCTAGAATTGATCAAGTTATTGATTCTATGGCAGGCTCGGAACTCCTCTGTTTTCTCGACGCATATTCTGGTTATCACCAAATACGGATGAAGGAATCTGACAAAGTCAAGACTTCATTTATAACCCCCTTCGAAACCTTCTGTTTTGTTACAATACCCTTTGGGCTGAAGAACGCAGGAGCTACGTACCAGCGCACGATGCAGCGTTGCCTCCATGACCAACTCAGACGCAATGTACATGCATACGTGGATGATATCGCGGTGATGTCCAAAAAGAAGGAAACACTCATTTCCGACTTGGAGGAAACGTTCGCCAATCTACGAAAATACAACATCATGCTTAACCCGAAGAAATGCTTCTTTGGAATACCGGCCGGAAAATTGTTAGGTTTCAAAGAGGCATAGAGGTGAACCGCGACAAGATCAAGGCTATTCTCAATATTTCCAGGCCAACTCGCCTGAAGGACGTACAAAGATTAACTGGTTGCATTGCTGCCGTCAGTCGGTTTGTAAGCCGGCTTGGTGAAAGAGCCGCACCATTATACAAACTCCTGAAGAAGACCAAAGATTTTGTCTGGACTGACGAAGCTGAAGCTGCACTACAAGACCTAAAGAAAGTACTCTCATCTGCTCCTATCCTTGCAGCGCCGGAACCTCAGGAACCGATGTTGCTTTATATTGCTGCGACAAATAAGGTCGTTAGTATCGTCATGGTGGTGGAGAGACCAGAGGAAAATTAGGAACACATGGTGCAGCGTCCGACTTATTTTGTCAGCGAGGTCTTGACAGAATCAAAACAGCGGTATCCGCACTATCAAAAGTTGGCTTACGGTGTTTTCCTAGCATCTCGTAAGTTACGACACTATTTTTAGGAGCATCCAATTACCATGGTGAGCAAAGCTCCCATGAGAGACATAATCAACAACAGCAATGCCACAGGACGTGTCGCCAAATGGGGCATAGAGCTCTCAACTTTCGATATTGAGTATAAACCTCGGACAGCAATCAAATCCCAGATCCTTGTCGACTTTGTCGCTGATTGGACAGAGACCAAGGAGAACATGACCCTCCCTAAGTCAGAATATTGGACCCTCCTTTTTGATGCGTCTAAGGCTCGAGGGGGCTTGGGGGCTGGCATGGTGCTCAAATCACCCCAAGGAGATAAACTATTATACGTGTTGCAGATCCACTTCACAGTGACAAACAATATTGCCGAGTATGAAGCACTGCTGCACGGAACCCGGATTGCCAAGGATATTGGCATCCGACGTTTGATGTGTTACCGACATTCGGATCTTGTTGCTCAGCAAGTCTCGGATATTTATAATGCAAATAAGCACATGGCAGGATATAAAGCTGTCGTGGATGATCTATCTAAATCATTCGAAGGGTTTGAAGTTCAACACATCCCTCAAGCAGAAAATGAGGAAGCAGATGCACTATCTCGAATAGGCTCTGCGCGGAAAGAGGTCCCGGATGGCGCATTTTTAGAGCACCTCAAAGTTCCCTCGATAAAGGGAGTAGATGAGGAATATCCGACCAAATCCGACTCACCTTTAATAGCAGTTCTGGCTGTAATTCCTAGTTGGACTCAACCCTACCTTGATTACTTGGTAGATGGCAAATTACCCGAAGACGAGGTGCTGAGCCGGCAGATTATCCGACGAGCAAAAGCCTATACTATTGTTAAAGGTGAGCTCCATAAATGGAGTGTTTCTGGGGTTTTCCAGCGCTGTGTATCTCTTGAGGAAGGAGTGGAGATCTTAAGAGAAATCCACGAAGGCGAGTGTGGTCACCACGCTGCAGCCAAATCTTTAGTGGCAAAAGCTTTTCGACATGGATTTTTCTGGCTTAAAGCTCAGGCAGATGACGAACAATTAGTCAAGACATGCAAAGGCTGCCAAAAGTATGCCAAGCAAGCTCATGTTCCGGCTGATCAGCTACAAACAATACCTATAACATGGCCTTTTGCGGTCTGGGGGCTTGATATGGTAGGACCTTTTAAACGAGCACCAAGTGGATTCACGCACCTCTTAGTGATGGTGGACAAATTCACAAAGTGGATCAAGGCTAAACCTATCACTAGTTGTGATGGAGCAACATCCAAAAGATTTGTCGAGGATGTTATAATCCGGTATGGTTATCCGCATAGCATTATCATGGACAACGGGAGTAACTTTTCTATGGGAGAACTGGCTGAATTCTGCGATGAGCAAAATATCCAGCTTGACATTGCGTCAGTAGCACATCCACAGGCTAACGGACAAGTCGAAAGAGCAAATGGTTTAATTCTACAAGGCTTGAAACCAAGACTCGAAGCACCACTGAGACGTGCTGCGGGGGCTTGGGAAGAGGAACTACCCTCTGTAATTTGGAGTTTGTGAACAACTCCAAACAGGTCAACAGGATATACACCTTTCTTCTTGGTCTATGGCGCAGAAGCAGTTCTTCCTAGTGATTTAATTCATACTTCTCCTAGAGTGGCCGCGTATATCGAAGAGGATGCCGAGATTTCTCGACAAAATGATCTCGACTTAGTCGAAGAAGTCCGCGTCGTTGCTGAAATGAGATCTATAGCCTATCAGCAGAAGTTACGTAGTATCATAGCCAGAGAGTCCGAACTAGATCTTTTAATAAAGGTGATTTGGTTCTCCAGCTTGTGCAACAAAGAAAGCACAAACTTTCCCCAGTATGGGAAGGGCCCTTTTTAGTTAGTCGAGTATTGCACAATGGATCGTACTACTTAACTGACATGAGGCCAGTCCAAGAAAGACCTGCTACTAAGAAGAGAAAGAGAGCTGGAGACAGTACAAATCCGGATGAGTTAGACAGACCATGGAATATTGCTCAGCTACGTCCCTTTTATTCTTAGTTTATCCTTCTTTGTAATCATACATATGTACATGTTCTGTGAGAAATAAAAGTTTTGGTTACCTCAAAGTTTTCCTGAGAAGTTTTTACCATCTTATTTCCTAATGATCATGTCATAGTCGAAAATCCCAGAATGCTTGAAAGTACTTTATGCTCATGTTCGTTCTGGTTTAGATTTCCGACTCTAAAACTGCTACCCTCGGGTATAACTCTAAAAATTCTAGTCTTTACTTTGGTTTTTTGTCTGATTGTTGGATGCGGGTATTTTGCGAGTAGTGAATTGTTGGTACTGGAAACCGGCTTTGTTTCCGAGTTTAAACTGGTTTAGCAATTGAGCTCCGTTGCTCGGCAAAGTTTTCCGGCTGAAGGTTTAGCCGGCTCACGAATGGGACGAGGAGTAAAGCCTGATAAACGATAAGCCGAGACGAAAAATATAAGTGCTTGTGAAAACATTTCAGGCACACAAAAAAAAGTCTAAGGACAAAAGTGCTGAATAGATAAAAAACTTAGCACTAACAAAAAGTCATAGTATTTCATATTTACAAAACGCATCATGTTCTTTCACAGAATAATACATAAGTTTGTGGTCTATGATGCAGGAGGAGATGAAGGATCTACTGGCTCGCTGGTCACTCCACCTTGATATCGTTCCGAGATGTCCGGATCCGAGGTGGTCCGTTCATCGTCGGAAACTTCTTCAGCATATTCTGGAGGAGGTGGTGGAGTATCCACGTGGGTGAAGAAGGGGATCTCGTAGCTGGTCAGATCAGCTACGTGGCACCCATATCCGGTGCAGGAGTGCATGATGGCTTGAAGGTCCTGCTCCTGGCCGTCTTCGTCTACCTTGCAGTACCCTTTAGTCACTTGCCTTATTTCCATGTTTCCATGGTGGCTCATGACCATGGAGAGGGCATTCTGCGCGACAGTCCGCGCATAGGAAATGTTCTAGTCCCGAACGAGTTGCGGCATCTCCTTGGCCTTCTCCCGCACCTGGAAGTCCGACATGCTTGGCATGTCTGGAATCCTGAGAGACTCGCCCATATCCTCAATGGATTGGCGGTAGTCATGAAGAAGATCACCGACTTGGGTAAGCCGGTGAGTGCGGGGCTCGGACGAGGAGGAGTCCGTCAAGTTCAGAGGACCTATACACAAAATGAAGATAAGGAAAAACCAACATTGATAAAAGTCGAGGAAATGATAAGTCAGATAGTTGGAACTTACCAAGAATGACGTCGTCAATCTTGGCTTTCTCCTCCCGGAGACTCTGGAGTTTAGCCCAGAGTGCTTGGGAGATATTCTTCTCTCTGTCAACCTCATTCTTGAGGTCCGAGATAACTTTATCTTGAACGGCGCTCTTCGGTGGCCATGGAGGAGGATTCCAAGACTTGAGCTATGCTCGTTTCATGATCCACCTTGAGCTTTTCCAGCTCTTGGCGAAGTCCTTTGTTCTCCACCACCAAGGTCTTGAGGTTCTCGGCCTCTTCGATCATAGCGATGGATTGTTTCACCAACACTGTAAGTCAAAAAAGAACAACAGTTCAGAAAAATTCGACATAGAAATAGCAAAAGACAAGGCTTGAATCTCAAAATGTTTACCTTCAGCTTCATCCTTGGCTACCTTGAGTTCAGCATTTTTAAGCCGGAGAGCTTTGATCTCTCTCCGCTTATTACAGACATTGGACAATAATTCCTGGTTATAGGAACATACTTTCTGTAAGTCAGAATACCCAAAGTCAGAAAGCTACTTAAGACTCGGGCTAATATTTTTACTAAATATCAGCACGAGCCTTGGGGGCTACACTAGTTCGTTCTTTGGCATCCTAATGAAAGCATAAACTCGGATTCTATATCCTACTTCATGCTTGGGGGCTAGAGGATATGATATAACATAATGTAAAAACAAGAGTTGGAATTCCGACTTACATATTGCTCGCGGGTGAGTTTGTCTAAACCCGCGTTCACTTCAGTTGCCACCTTCTCGGCGAGAGTAAGAGGGATCACTGGAGCTGTTGGAAGCTCGCCAGTCCTGATCCTCTCGTCGCGAAGGCGGACTTGTGTAAGAAGGTCGGAGAACTTGACGTCCTCTGCTTCTTGCGCCTCCTCTTCGGGGATAGATGGCTTTTGTCCAGGACTTGCCTGGCCAGCCACTGGATCTCCTCTGCAGATTTCCGGGTCGGGCCAAATTTGGCAAGACCCGGATTGTTGAGGAGGTTGTCAGCGAAAACTTCAGCCGAGGGATCATTACCCGAAGAGGGTTCACCCTTATCTTGAGCTGACGCACTGGTGGTGACGTCAGTATGCGACTCAAGGATCGTCGGCTCCGCTTGAGGAGTCGGATCTTCTGCAATCACCAGAGAAGGGATGATCGCCGGAGTTGCAGAAGGTTGAGGGACCGGAGTCGGAGGAGCCACGGCAGGGGAAGCTATTGTAAGCTTCGTCTGGCGCAAGGGCTTCGAAGAAATCCCCTTCCCCTTTCCCTTGATGATTGATTTTGCTCTGAGAAAGTAGTAAAGTCGAAAACATTACATCTCGGAAAAAAACTTAAGTAAACAACAAAGGCGGAAAAGTTGTGACAGAAGGTTACCTCTTCACAACAGGCACTTCCTTTGTGCCAACAACCACTGTCGAAGCTTTGCGCTTCTTGAGCGCAAGATCCGGCAATGGAACCACTTCAGTCTCCTGAGAAAACTCAGGAGGATATCTTTCGAGTGGAGCAAGCTCCGACTCGGGGATGTCAGCAAGCTAAAAACAAGAAAATGTATTAGCATTGCGATGTAACTCGAAGATAGAAACACATAAAAGGTGTGATGATAAAAGCTTACCAGCACCACGGGGTTTTCTGCCATGTGCATGTCCAGAGAAACCTCTAGAATCCGCCTCTCGATCCGCTCCTTGATCAGCCACTTGATTTGGCTTATGTAGCCTTGAGTAGTATATGCTTTGGGGCTGATGCGGAGGGAGTCGGTCAGGGAAGACGTGACGGAATGCATCAGTCTATCCCCGTGGTACTGAAGTGGCTGGATCCGGCGTGTGACCCAGCACTAGACCAAGTCGGATCCTTTCAGACCCTTGTGATTGATAAGATATTCGATCCACCTCTTAGCGAGGATCAGATCGTCGGTGAGAGCCGGAGCAGCCTCATCCCAGGAAGGCTGGGCCGTGGCGGCTCCGTCGACAAAAGCTGGCAAAGTAGTAGCTTTGCCGGCAGCCGGAATATCCCTATGGTAGAAAAAAGTGGCTGGCCATTGTTTGACCGAGTCACTGGCGGATATTTTGGGATAAACCCGGTCTCGTCTAACCGAAAAACTAATGGTGCCGGTGATATAAGGAACACCGGCGGTGATGGAATTTCTCCGGACATGAAAATAATACCGGAAAAGAAGCAAACTTGGCCTAATGCCGAGAAAGCCCTCGCAAAGCGCAGCATATGCGCTCATCTCTAGAATGGAGTTGGGAGGAAGATTGTGGAGTTGAACTCCATAGTGGTCAATCACCTCGGAGAAGAACTCCGAGGGAGGAAAGGACAAACCTCGGTCCAGATGGGTGCCGAAGTGGACGGTCTCGCCCTCGTGCGGGTTGGGGACAGTCTCACCGGAGCCGCTCCGCCAGTCGCTGGCGACGAGCAACCCCTCCTTCTCCACATTCTTGAGGCCTGCCTTGTCGAGGGCGCAGGGGATCCAGATTCCCCTGTAGCTTTCCTTTTCCGCTTTAGCTTCTGCCTTCGCCGCCGCCGCCGCTGCCGCCAAACCGGAGGAAGAAGATGAAGAAGCCATTTTTCTCCGATGAGAAATTGACCTTAAGGTGGCGGCGCTAGGAGCTCTGTGGGAGGAGGACGAGGAGGCTCTATGCACGTGGGAAGATTGGGAAGGAAGGAACGGCAAAGGACTGGTGGGGATGAGAAGAAGAAATCTAAACCCCTTATATCCACCTACCTGCGCCAAGATTCATGCAAACGCTACAGTATAGTCGCCACGCATCGTGGAAAGAACTGGGAAGGGCCCGCGCAATGATTTCGTCGCCTCGATCTCCACGCACGCATTGAAACGGCGCCTCAGTTCCGCGAACCGCGGACCCACCAACGGTCGTGCTGAGGAACGTTCTGTCAGATGACATGACTTGACCATGCGTGTGTCAGGTGGCGTTAGAGACCAAATTCCGGCTTAGTTTAAAAGCGAGTTGGAAATCCGAGTAACTAATTGAAAGGTCTGACTTATTTTTAAGACCCGGATCGTATCTTTTGTTGTGAAGTTTCAGGAACCCTTCAAGATTCTGCAAGCCGAAGATCAAGCTAGACGATGATAAATCTGACTTTGGATCTTGGGGGCCTCCGGGGGCTGCTGTTGGGGATATACTTTCCGGGTATCCTCACAATTCCTCACTGACCAGGGTGGCCCACTTCGGGTTAGAGCATTGCTTCACGGGAGGCCCAGTCAGGGAGAGAAGACGGAGTCCAATCCGGCTACGGGAAGGCCCAGAAGACTTACCGACTTAGGCACATAATGTTACTTGTAGTTCAAGATGTACTCTGTAACAAACTCTTAGTCGTAGCCAGATTGATCTCTCCTGTAAACCCTAGGCCGGATATCTATATAAGCCGTCCTAGGGAGAGCCTTTAGGGCACCAGATAACACCCAATACTTTAGACCCTCAACTCGCACAAACGAAACCCTTGTAACCCATATTCCGGCTCTGCCATATTACTGGATTGCTAGCAGGAGTAGGATCCGTCCAAAGCCGGCGGATTCGAACCTGGGTAAACTTGTGTGCTCACTGTCTGGAATACCGTACGTCTCACCCCCCCTCTCTTCCGCACGCCTCGAGGACCCCATCATGGCGTACTTGTCATCAATCCGACGACAATGTGGCCAGTTTTTGTCATTCCATACAACTTCCCACCATGGATGTGCGTGGATCAATCCAACTTCATGATGTCAATGCTAATCCCTGGAAAAAAATCACCAGGAAAGGATTTTCATGTATTTGTGCAGCCATTGATAAAAGATATGATGAAGCTATGGAGTGGCGTGGGCACATATGATGCATGCACAGGAAGAGAGTTTCCGTTGCATGTTGCGTTTCTTTGGTCGATTCATGAATATCCTGGATATGCCACGATGTTTGGCCGTAGCACAAGAGGGTTTTTCGCATGTGCGCACTATGATAAGGATCCTTGCTACGAGTCTTTGCATAATAAAATTGGTTATATTGGTCATCGTCGATTTCTGCCTCACGATCACAAGTGGAGGAGTAGCAGAGCCTTCAATGGAAAACCTGAACCTAAGGATGCACCAACAAGTTTCACACTTGCAGAAAGACAGGAGAGGGTACAGAGAGTTCAGGATTACAGGCCAGGGAAAAATCCATCAACTAGGAAGAGAAAGCGTGGCATGACTAGTGAGCCAACCTGGCACCTCAAGTGTTGGAATTATTCCCTAGAGGCAATAATAAAGATGTTATTATTATAATTCTTGTTCATGATAAAATTTATATTCCATGCTAGAATTGTATTAAGCGGAAACATTAATACTTGTGTGGTTTCTGAACAACACCGTGTCCCTAGTACGCCTCTATGGACTAGCTCATTGATCAATGATGGTTAAGGTTTCCTAACCATAGACATGAGTTGTCAATTGATAATGAGATCATATCATTGGAGAATGATGTGGTGGATAGACCCAAACTAAGCAAAGCTATTAGATCGTTTCATCGTGTTCGTCTTTGCGAAGCTTTTCTCATGTCAAATATTGTATTCCTTAGACCATGAGATAATACAACTCCCTGGTATCGGAAGAAAGCTTTGAGGTCATCAAACGTCATCCTATGAGAGGGTGATCATAAAGGTGTCTCTCAGGTGATCGGAAAGTATCTATTGGGTTGTATGTATCGAGATGGAATTTGTCCCTCCCAAGTCGGAGAGATATACTTCGGGCCCACTCGGTAATCGATATCAACACCGCTTGCAAGCATGTGGTTAAGGAGTTAATCACAAAGTGATATCGGATTACGGAACGAGTAAAGTACTTGCTGTGAACGAGATTGAACTAGGTATGACGATACCAACGATCGAATCTCGGGCAAGTAAAATATCGCGAGATGAAGGGAATATATATATGGGATTGATTGAATCCTGGCATCGTGGTTCATCCGATATGATCATCGATGAATGTGTGGGAGTCAATATGGGTGCCCAGACCCCGCTGTTGATTATTGATAGAAGATCATGTCTGCATATTCTCGAACCCGCAGGGTCACACACTTAACGTGTCTCGACGCTAGGATAGATTGGATACTTGGTTTATGAATTTTTTTTCGGAGTCTCGGATGGGATCCGGGACATCACGAGAGGTTCCGGAATGGTCCGGAGAATAAGATTCATATAAGGCAGTGCAGTTTTTGGAGTTCGGAATTGTTCCGGATTAATCGGTATTGTACCGGAAGCTTCTAGAACCTTCCGGAAGGGGGCCAACGTGGTCCCACCTTCCGGGAGGGGGCATGGGCCTATGAGGGAGTGTCCTGGCCGCATTGGGCCAGGGGCACAAGGCCCCATAGGGCCCAGCCAATCCTAGATAAGTTTAAATCGTTTAAACTAGAGATAAGATAGGGTTTCTAGAAGGGAGAGTTTAAATCGTTTAAACTAGAGATAGGCTTGGAGGATGGGCAAGGGCTGGCCGCATCCCCCCTCTATATATAGAGGGCTGGTGCGCCCCCTCCCTACCCCACACACACCTTCCTCCAAACCCTAGTTACCCTGCTGCCCTCCTCTCTCCCTCCCGACTGTTTGTAGGCGAAGCCCTGCTGCAGAAATTCTCCACCATATACACCACGCCGTCGTGTTGTAGATCCAATCCATCTCTCCACCATACTTGCTGGTCCGAGGAAGGAGGAGACGTCGAGGTGCTGCACGTGTGCATCTCACGGAGGCACCGCCACTTGTGGTGCTAGATCGGATCGGATCGCGAGGAGGAGAAGCGAGTACGACTACATCACCCACGTTCCGACGAACGTTCCACTGTGCGAATCTTCAAGGGTATGAAGATCTAATCCAATCTCTCTCGTTGTTTGCATCTCCTAGATTAGATCTTGGCTTTCCTTTTGTTCGCTTCCGTAGAAAATTTTGATTTACTATGCTGCGAAACCCTTCAGTGGTATCAGAGCTAGATCTATGCGTAGATGTGTTTCACGAGTAGAACGCAACATGGTTGTTGCGGGCGTTGATGTTTTCTGTTGCAAGCCTCTTGTTTGTGTTCTTCTTATGACGCGGGATAGTGAGATTGAAGCGGTCCAGGCCAACCTTACGCGACGTCGTTCGCGAGACCGGCTCCGCACTTGACGTGTGGCTTGTACCACACATGCGGCTGGTGGATGTCAGTTTCTCTCACTATAGTTGTCATGGGATTAACACCGGAGTTTGGCAACCATAATATCACCATTGTGGCTTTCCGTAGGTAAGAATCGTTCTTAGCATCTACTCCCATGAGCCACGTAAAACATGCAACAACAAAGTAGAGGCGTCTAACTTGTTTTTGCAGGGAGTGTTTTCTGTGATATGGTATGGCCCAAGATGTGATGTGTATAATGTATGCGATGATCATGTTTTGTAATGTTTCACGACTTGCATGTCGATGAGTTCAAAACCGGCAGGAGCCATATGGTTGTCTTTATAATTGTGTATGACCTGCGAGTCAACTTCTTATACGCCATGTAATAGCTTTACTTTATCGCTAAGTAGTTAGCAATAGTTGTAGTTGCTATTCGTGGTGGAGGCAATCATGGTGGAGTGATGAAGATCATGCCGGAACGCACAAGATGGAGATCATTGCGCGAAGATTGGCTATACCATGTCACATAAAGTTATATGCATGTGATGTTTATCCTTTTATGTATCTTATTATGCTTAGATCGCGACGGTAGCATTATAAGATGATTCCTCACTTAAAGATCAAGATAAACTGTGTTCTCCCCAAGTATGCACCGTTGCGAAAGTTCGTCGTGTCCAAGCATCACGTGATGATCGGGTGCTATAGACTCTACGCTCACATACAACGGGTGCAAGCCAGTTTTGCACACGCGGAAATACTTGGGTCTAACTTGACGAGCCTAGCATGTGCAGACATGGCCTCGGAACACATGAACCGAAAGGTTAAGCATGAGTCATATGAATGATATGATCGACACTTTGTTGTCCACCATTGAAACCACATCTCTTCTCGTGAAGATCGGATTAGGTGTGGTGAATTTGGATCGTGTTCACTAAACAACTTGAGGGATGTTGAATTTAGTGGGAGTTCATCTAGTAATTTGATTAAGTTGAACTATTTATCATGAACATAGTCTAAATTGTACTTGCAAATACTGTAGATCACATGGCCAAGTCCAACTTCAACTTCAACGTTTTTGCTGAGATAGAAAAGCTTAGAAACAATGGTTCTAACTTCACCAAATGGTTCCGCATTCTGAGAATCATTCTCGCTGGCGGACAAAAGGACTATGTCCTTGAGAAAGCGCTAGGTGACGCCCCTGCTATAGATGCGCCGGCTGATGAAAAAGTTGTTTATCAGTCGCGCAAGGATGATTATGATTTGATTAAGATCGCCATGTTGTATGCTACGGAATCGGATCTTCAAAATCGTTTTGAGGAGTTCGCCGGGCCCTTTGAGATTCTCGAGGAGCTGAAAAACATGTTTCAGACTCAAGCCCGTTCTGAGAGATATGAGATCTCTAAGAAATTCTTTAACTACAAGATGGAGGAAGGGAGTTCCGTTAGTGAGCACGCCATTAAGATGTCGGGCTACACTCAACGCCTTGAGCAACTGGACTGCAAGATTCCAGAGGAGCTCAAGATTGACACTCCTAGCTGCAAAAGTTTTGTAGTTGATCACAATCAGATTGGTTCCACTGATATGATCACTGAGCTCTTTGCTAAGATGAAAGTAGCGGAGGTGAACATCAAAAAGAATAATCATGTGTTGATGGTCAACAAGCCCCCCATCTTTAAGAAAGGTAAGGGTGCAAGGAAGCCCTTCAAGAAAGGCGGCGGCAAGCGCGTTGCCCCTGCTGAGAAGAAGCTCAAGTCTGTTCCTAAGCCGGACACTGAGTGCTTCTATTGCAAGGACAAGGGTCACTAGAAGCGCAACTGTCTGAAGTACTTAGCGGACAAGAAGGCTGGCACCATCAAAGGTATATTTGATATACATGTTATTGATGTTTTCCTTACTAGCCCTCGTTGTAGTGCCTGGGTATTTGATACTGGTTCAGTTGCTAATATTTGTAACTCGAAACAGGAGCTACGGAATAGACGGCGGCTTGCGAGGGATGAGGTGACGATGCGCGTTGGCAACGGATCAAGAGTTGATGTGATGGCCGTCGGCACGCTCTCCTTAGTTTTACCTTCGGGATTAGTTTTAAACCTTAATAAATGTTATTATGTGCCTGCGTTGAGCATGAACATTATTTCTGGATCGTGTTTATTGCAAGACGGTTATTCATTTAAATCGGAGAATAATGGTTGTTCTATTTATATGAGTAACATCTTTTATGGTCATGCACCTCTTGTGAATGGTTTATTTCTTCTAAATCTCGAAAGGGATGAAACACACATCCATAACATTGAGGCTAAGAGATGCAAAGTAGATAGTGATAATACTACTTATTTGTGGCACTGTCGTCTAGGTCATATTGGTGTAAAGCGCATGAAGAAACTCCATTCTTATGGACTTTTGGAGTCTCTTGATTTTGAATCATTTGACACATGCGAACCATGCCTCATGGGCAAGATGATCAAAACCCCGTTCTCCGGTATGATGGAGCGAGCAACGGACTTGTTGGAAATCATACATACCGATGTATGCGGACCGATGAGTGTTTCGACGCGCGGTGGATATCGCTATTTTCTCACTTTTACTGATGACTTAAGTAGATATGGGTATATCTATTTAATGAAACATAAATCTGAAACGTTTGAAAAGTTCAAAGAATTTCAGAATGAAGTAGAGAACCATCGTAACAGAAAGATTAAGTTTCTACGATCCGATCGTGGGGGCGAATATTTGAGTTATGATTTTCTCACGCATCTCAAAGCAAGTGGAATCGTTTCACAACTCACGCCACCCGAAACACCACAGCGCAATGGTGTGTCTGAACGCCGGAATCGAACCCTATTAGATTTGGTCCGATCGATGATGTCTCTTACTGATTTGCCGTTATCATTTTGGGGTTATGCATTAGAAACCACTGCATTCACTTTAAATAGGGCTCCATCTAAATCCGTTGAGACGACACCGTATGAACTGTGGTTTGGTGCTAAACCTAAGTTGTCGTTTCTTAAAGTTTGGGGATGCGAAGCTTATGTCAAGAAGTTGATGCCGGACAATCTCGAACCCAAAGCGGAGAAATGCGTCTTCATAGGATACCCTAAGGAAACTATTGGGTATACCTTCTATCACAGAACCGAAGGCAAAGTGTTTGTCGCAAAGAACGGTTCCTTTCTTGAGAAGGAGTTTCTCTCGAAAGAAGTGAGTGGGAGGAAAGTAGAGCTAGACGAGGTTATTGAACCTTCTCTTGAATTGGAGAGTAGCGCAGCACCTGAAATTGTTCCAGTGCCGCCTGCACCAACGATAGAGGAAGCTAATGACAAGGATCATGAAGCTTCGGACGATGCTGCTACTGAACGTCGCAGGTCGACAAGGTCGCGTGCCCCTCCTGAGTGGTACGGCAATCCTGTCTTGACTGTCTTGTTAGTAGAAGACAGTGAACCTACGAACTATGAGGAAGCGATGATGAGCCCAGACTCTGAGAAATGGCTAGAAGCCATGAAATCCGAATTGGGATCCATGAGCGAAAACCAAGTATGGACTTTGGTGGACCCTCCTAGCGACCGAAAGGCCGTTGAGTGCAAATGGACCTTCAAGAATAAAACGGACGCGGATGGTAATGTTACCGTCTATAAAGCACGGCTTGTTGCGAAAGGTTTTCGACAAGATCAAGGTGTTGACTACGATGAGACTTTCTCTCCCGTAGCGATGTTTAAGTCCATTCGGATTTTATTAGCAATTGCTGCGTTTCATGATTATGAAATATGGCAAATGGATGTCAAGACTGCTTTCCTCAATGGCAACATTGATGAAGAGTTGTATATGATGCAACCCGAAGGTTTTGTCGATCCTAAGGATGCTGATAAAGTATGCAAACTTCAGCGTTCCATTTATGGACTGAAGCAAGCGTCTCGGAGTTGGAACCTTCGTTTTGATCAAGTGATCAAGAGCTTTGGATTTGTTCCAAATTGCTACGAAGCTTGCATCTACAAGAAAGTGAGTGGGAGCTCGGTGACGTTTCTGGTACTATATGTGGATGACATATTGATTATTGGAAATGACATCGACATTCTTAACAATGTGAAGAGTTATTTGAATAAGTGTTTTTCAATGAAAGACCTAGGTGAAGCTGCTTATATATTGGGCATCAAAATCTATAGAGATAGACAAAGACGCCTGATAGCTTTAAGCCAGAGTACACACCTAGACAAAGTTCTGAAAAGGTTCAGAATGGATAAGGCATTGAAAGGTTCAGTGCCTATGTTGTCAGGGAAGATATTGAGCAAGGCTCAGTGTCCAGCTACGGTAAATGATAGGGAAGCTATGAGCAAAGTGTCGTATGCCTCGGCCATAGGTTCCATCATGTATGCCATGCTGTGTACTAGACCGGATGTGTCCAATGCTCTTAGTTTAACGAGCAGATATCAAAGTGATCCAGGAGTGGAACACTGGCCAGCCGTGAAGAACATCCTAAGGTACCTAAATAGGACTAAAGAAATGTTCTTAGTCTATGGGGGTGATGAATAGCTCGTCGTCAAAGGTTACGTCGATGCTAGTTTCGACACCGACAAGGATGATTCTAAATCTCAGACAGGATACGTGTATATTTTGAATGGAGGAGCTGTGAGCTGGAGAAGCTGCAAGCAAAGCGTGATCGCGGGATCTATAGTAGAAGCGGAATACATGGCTGCTGCAGAAGCGTCAAGTGAAGGAGTTTGGATCAGAAACTTCATCACTGAGCTTGGCGTGGTTCCAAGTGCATTGGACCCACTGGAGATATTATGTGACAACACTGGCGCCATAGCACTCGCTAAGGAACCAAGATATCATCCAAAGACCAAGCATATCAACCGCAAGTTTCATATAATCCGAGATTATATAGCAGATGGAGATCTAAAGATCAGCAAAGTACATACAGATCTGAATGTCGCAGATCCATTGACTAAACCTCTTCCACGTGTAAAACATGATCAGCACCTCAGTGCCATGGGTGTGAGATTGTTGCCAAATGTAAACAAGATTATTGACTCTAGTGCAAGTGGGAGACTGTTGGAATTATGCCCTAGAGGCAATAATAAAGATGTTATTATTATAATTCTTGTTCATGATAAAGTTTATATTCCATGCTAGAATTGTATTAAGCGGAAACATTAATACTTGTGTGGTTTGTGAACAACACCGTGTCCCTAGTACGCCTCTATGGACTAGCTCATTGATCAATGATGGTTAAGGTTTCCTAACCATAGACATGAGTTGTCAATTGATAATGAGATCATATCATTGGAGAATGATGTGGTGGATAGACCCAAACTAAGCAAAGCTATTAGATCGTTTCATCGTGTTCGTCTTTGCGAAGCTTTTCTCATGTCAAATATTGTATTCCTTAGACCATGAGATAATACAACTCCCTGGTATCGGAAGAAAGCTTTGAGGTCATCAAACGTCATCCTATGAGAGGGTGATCATAAAGGTGTCTCTCAGGTGATCGGAAAGTATCTATTGGTTTGTATGTATCGAGATGGAATTTGTCCCTCCCAAGTCGGAGAGATATACTTCGGGCCCACTCGGTAATCGATATCAACACCGCTTGCAAGCATGTGGTTAAGGAGTTAATCACAAAGTGATATCGGATTACGGAACGAGTAAAGTACTTGCTGTGAACGAGATTGAACTAGGTATGACGATACCAACGATCGAATCTCGGGCAAGTAAAATATCGCGAGACGAAGGGAATATATATATGGGATTGATTGAATCCTGGCATCGTGGTTCATCCGATATGATCATCGATGAATGTGTGGGAGTCAATATGGGTGCCCAGACCCCGCTGTTGATTATTGATAGAAGGTCATGTCTGCATATTCTCGAACCCGCAGGGTCACACACTTAACGTGTCTCGACGCTAGGATAGATTGGATACTTGGTTTATGAATTTTTTTTCGGAGTCTCGGATGGGATCCGGGACATCACGAGAGGTTCCGGAATGGTCCGGAGAATAAGATTCATATAAGGCAGTGCAGTTTTTGGAGTTCGGAATTGTTCCGGATTAATCGGTATTGTACCGGAAGCTTCTAGAACCTTCCGGAAGGGGGCCAACGTGGTCCCACCTTCCGGGAGGGGGCATGGGCCTATGAGGGAGTGTCCTGGCCGCATTGGGCCAGGGGCACAAGGCCCCATAGGGCCCAGCCGATCCTAGATAAGTTTAAATCGTTTAAACTAGAGATAAGATAGGGTTTCTAGAAGGGAGAGTTTAAATCGTTTAAACTAGAGATAGGCTTGGAGGATGGGCAAGGGCTGGCCGCATCCCCCCTCTATATATAGAGGGCTGGTGCGCCCCCTCCCTACCCCACACACACCTTCCTCCAAACCCTAGTTACCCTGCTGCCCTCCTCTCTCCCTCCCGACTGTTTGTAGGCGAAGCCCTGCTGCAGAAATTCTCCACCATATACACCACGCCGTCGTGTTGTAGATCCAATCCATCTCTCCACCATACTTTCTGGTCCGAGGAAGGAGGAGACGTCGAGGTGCTGCACGTGTGCATCTCACGGAGGCACCGCCACTTGTGGTGCTAGATCGGATCGGATCGCGAGGAAGAGAAGCGAGTACGACTACATCACCCACGTTCCGACGAACGTTCCGCTGTGCGAATCTTCAAGGGTATGAAGATCTAATCCAATCTCTCTCGTTGTTTGCATCTCCTAGATTAGATCTTGGCTTTCCTTTTGTTCGCTTCCGTAGAAAATTTTGATTTACTATGCTGCGAAACCCTTCAGTGGTATCAGAGCTAGATCTATGCGTAGATGTGTTTCACGAGTAGAACGCAACATGGTTGTTGCGGGCGTTGATGTTTTCTGTTGCAAGCCTCTTGTTTGTGTTCTTCTTATGACGCGGGATAGTGAGATTGAAGCGGTCCAGGCCAACCTTACACGACGTCGTTCGCGAGACCGGCTCCGCACTTGACGTGTGGCTTGTACCACACATGCGGCTGGTGGATGTCAGTTTCTCTCACTATAGTTGTCATGGGATTAACACCGGAGTTTGGCAACCATAATATCACCATTGTGGCTTTCCGTAGGTAAGAATCGTTCTTAGCATCTACTCCCATGAGCCACGTAAAACATGCAACAACAAAGTAGAGGCGTCTAACTTGTTTTTGCAGGGAGTGTTTTCTGTGATATGGTATGGCCCAAGATGTGATGTGTATATTGTATGCGATGATCATGTTTTGTAATGTTTCACGACTTGCATGTCGATGAGTTCACAACCGGCAGGAGCCATATGGTTGTCTTTATAATTGTGTATGACCTGCGAGTCAACTTCTTATACGCCATGTAATAGCTTTACTTTATCGCTAAGTAGTTAGCAATAGTTGTAGTTGCTATTCGTGGTGGAGGCAATCATGGTGGAGTGATGAAGATCATGCCGGAACGCACAAGATGGAGATCATTGCGCGAAGATTGGCTATACCATGTCACATAAAGTTATATGCATGTGATGTTTATCCTTTTATGTATCTTATTATGCTTAGATCGCGACGGTAGCATTATAAGATGATTCCTCACTTAAAGATCAAGATAAACTGTGTTCTCCCCAAGTATGTGTAGGGGTTCGTAGCATGGAAAACAAAAATTTCTATCGCATACAAACAAACAAGCCAAGATCTATCTACTAGATCGTAGCAACGAGTCGATGGAATAACTCACCCTCGAAGATTCCAAAGTGTTTAACGAGAGCAGATTCTCGTGGGTGATGTAGTCGTACTCTTTCCGATCTCAAGATCGCGTAGACGATCCTTCCAGCGCCGCGTTCCCGCAGCGCTCCCGCAGTCGGTCACACGTTCGGTACTCGACGAAGACCTTCCTCTCCCTTGTTCCAGCAGGCAGCGGAGGTTGTAGCACTCTCCTCGCGATTCCGGCAGCACAACGGCGTGGTACCGGAGGTAGAGGGGAAATCCCGCAGGGCTTCGCCTTAAGCCGGTGCGAGTATGGTGGAGCTTATGAGAGAGGCTATTAGTGGTCTAGTAATTAGACACACCAATTAGAGGGCTCTAAACCAATTAGAAGGCTCTAAACCGAATAGCTCTAAACCGGGGTCTAGATCTAGGGTTTAGTTTAGAGGATAGGAAACTTGTGTGTCTAGGAGGGGAGCCCTGCCCCTCCTTATATAGGTGGGAGGGCTGGCCGGCCAAGGGGAGGAGAGACCCTCCCCAAGTCGGCTTGGTGGGGCGCCGGCCAAGGGAGGAACCCTCCTCCAATTCGGCCTCCACCAATCCTCCTCTCTTCCCACTTCCCAAAATTGTCGTTTGACTTTCAAACTAGCCGTTTGACTTTTCAATTTAGGATTTAAATAAACCCTTTATTTGGGACAGCAAGAATACTTAGTACATGATGCAATCATTCCAATATGTAATGACACATTCATGTACCCCTTCCCCCCCGGAGTGCCGGACAATCCGGAACCTTCTAGAATATCCCCGATGAAAACACCGGAATCATTCCCGAACTCCGAAACGGGACTTTCCTTATATGAATCTTATTCTCCGGACCATTCCGGATCACCTCGTGATATCCCGGATCCCATCCGAGACTCCGAACAACATTCGGTCTCTTTCTCATAATACCATAACTACTCAAACAACGTCGAATCCTTAAGTGTGTCTCCCTACGGTTCGTGAATTATGCGGACATGATCGAGACACTTCTCCGAACAATAACCAATAGAGGAATCTGGAAATTCATATGGCTCCCACATATTTCTACGATTACTTTGCGATCGAATGAACCACTTACATACGATACCAATTTCCCTTTGTCTCACGATATGTTACTTATCCGAGGTTATGATCGTCGGTATCTCTGCATACCTAGTTCATCCTCGTTACCGATAAGTACTCTTTTCTCGTTCCCGTGATATGTGATCCCTTGTGACCATGTCACATGCTTGCAAGCTAATTGGATGACATTCCACCGAGAGGGCCCAGAGTATATCTATCCGTCATGTGGATGGACAAATCCCACTCTTGATCCATGTGTTTCAACCAATACTTTCCGAACACTCAATGCCACCTTTATAGCCACCCTGTTACGGTGTGGTGTTTGATGACATCAAAGCATCCATCCAGTAAAGGTGATATGCATGATCTCATGGTCGAAGGAATTAGGTTACTATGTATCAGAAAGCATATAGCAATTGAACTATTGAAATGACTTGATCTTTATGCTACGCTTGTCTATAGGAGTATGTCCACCATATCATTCTCCTAACGATATGATCTTGTTGTTGATAACATCTCAATGTTCATGATAAAGAAACCACATCATCAATCAACCAACAAGCTAGTGAAGTATAGAGGCTATACTAGGGACTTCAAATTAAGTTTACAAATCACACAAGTATTAATGGTTTCCTTGTTAATACTATTATAGCATGAATGCAAACATTTATCATAAACACAAAGATATATAATAATAACTATATTTATTATTGCCTCTAGGGCATATCTCCAACAGTCTCCCACTTGCACTAGAGTCATCTAATCTAGATTACATGGTAATATACCGAACACCCATGGCAGTTTGGTGTTGGTCATGTTTTGCCCTCGGGAGAGGTTTAGTCAACGGATCCGCCACATTCAGATCTGTGTGTACTTTGCAAATCTTTATATCCCCATCCTGGATATGTTCTCGAATAGCGTGAAAACGTAGCTTGATATGCTTCAGCTTCTTGTGTGACCTTGGTTCTTGCGCATTGGCTATGGCGCCCATGTTATCACAGTAGATAGACATTGGGTCCAGCGCACTAGGAACCACACCCAGCTCTGTAATGAACTCTTTCATCCATATCGCTTCTTGTGAAGCCTCCGAAGCAGCCATGTATTCCGATTCAGTTGAAGATCTCGCCACAACGCTTTGCTTTGCACTCCTCCAGCTAACTGCTGCACCATTCAAAATAAATACGTATCCAGATTGTGATTTAGAATCATCCGGATCGGTGTTCCAACTAGCATCGGTGTAACCATTAACAACGAGCTGTTCATCACCTCCATAAGAAAGAACCATATCCTTAGTTCTTCTCAAGTACTTAAGGATGTTTTTGACCGCTGTCCAATGATCCACTCCTGGATCACTTTGATATCTGCTAGTTAAACTAACAGCATATGCGATGTCGGGTCTAGTACATAGCATGGCATACATTAGAGATCCTATGGCTGAGGCATAGGGAGTCTTACTCATCCTTTCTCTATCTTCTGCCGATGTCGGACTTTGAGTTTTACTCAAGGTCGTATTGGGCAACATGGGCAAGAACCCTTTCTTGCTTTCTTCCATTCCAAACTTCTTTAGAACTTTGTCCAAATATGTACTCTGTGACAATGATATTTGGCGTTTCGATCTATCTCTATAAATCTTTATGCCTAATATGTAAGCTGCTTCGCCAAGATCCTTCATTGAAAAACTATTATTCAAATATTCCTTGACACTATTAAGAAGGTCTACATCATTCCCAATCAACAATATGTCATCCACATACAGTATTAAGAATGCTACAGAGCTCCCACTCACTTTCTTGTAAATACAAGCTTCTCCATAAGTTTGTATAAAACCAAAACTTTTGATTACCTTATCAAAACGTTGATTCCAACTTCGGGATGCTTGCTTCAATCCATAGATGGACCGTTGAAGCTTGCATACCTTGTTAACATCTTTAGGATCCACAAAACCTTTGGGTTGTATCATATACAACTCTTCATCAATATCTCCATTGAGGAATGCTGTTTTGACATCCATCTGCCATATCTCATAATCATAATATGCAGCGATTGCTAACATAATCCTCACAGACTTTAGCTTCGCTACCGGTGAGAAAGTCTCATCGTAGTCAACTCCTTGAATTTGTCGAAACCCTTTTGCGACAAGTCGAGCTTTATAGACAGTAACATTACCATCAGCATCTGTTTTCTTCTTGAAAATCCATTTGTTCTCGACAGCCTTCCGGCCATCCGGTAAGTCCACCAAAGTCCATACTTGGTTTTCGTACATGGATCCAATCTCGGATTTCATGGCTTCTTGCCATTTATTGGAATCTGGGCTCATCATCGCTTCCTCATATGTCTCGGGGTCATCGGTGTTGTCCACCAACATGACATTCATAACGGAATCATACCAATCTGGAGTGGTACGAGTTCTCGTTGACCTCCGAGGCTCTGTAGCAACTTCAACCGAAGTTTCATGATCACTATCATTAGCTTCCTCTCTTATTGGTGCAGGCACCACAGGAACTTCTTCCGGTGCTGCGCTACTCGCAATTTCGAGAGAAGGTTCGACAACCTCGTCGAGTTCTACTTTCCTTCCAGTCACTCCTTTCGAGAGAAATTCCTTCTCTAGAAAGGATCCATTCTTGGCAACAAAGATTTTGCCTTTGGATCTATGATAGAAGGTATACCCAATAGTTTCCTTCGGGTATCCTATGAAGACGCATTTTTCCGCTTTGGGTTCAAGCTTGTCCGGCTGTAACTTCTTTACATAGGCTTCGCATCCCCAAACTTTAAGGAACGACAATTTAGGTTTCTTCCCAAACCATAATTCATACGGTGTCGTTTCAACGGATTTAGATGGTGCCCTATTTAAAGTGAATGCGGCTGTTTCTAATGCATAACCCCAAAATGATAGCGGTAAATCTGTAAGTGACATCATAGAACGAACCATATCTAAGAGAGTTCGATTACGACGTTCAGACACACCATTACGCTGTGGTGTTCCCGGCGGTGTCAATTGTGAAAGTATTCCGCATTTCTTCAAATGCTCGCCAAACTCGTAACTTAGATATTCACCTCCACGATCAGAACGTAGAAATTTAATCTTCTTGTTACGTTGATTCTCTACCTCACTTTGAAACTCCTTAAACTTCTCGAAAGTTTCGGACTTATGTTTCATGAAATAGATATACCCATATCTACTCAAGTCATCCGTGAAGGTAAGAACATAACGATAACCACTGCGCGATGCTACACTCATTGGACCACACACATCGGTATGTATGATTTCCAGTAAGTCCGTAGCTCGCTCCATCATACCAGAAAATGGAGTCTTAGTCATTTTACCCATCAGACATGCTTCGCATCTTTCAAGTGATTCAAAATCAAGTGATTCAAGAAGTCCATCGGAATGGAGTTTCTTCATACGCTTCACTCCAATGTGACCAAGACGACAGTGCCACATATAGGTCAAATTATCGCTTGATTTCAAACGTTTAGCCTCAATGTTATTAATATGTGTATTTCTACTATCGAGATTCAATATGAATAGACCATCTATCAAAGGTGCATGTGCATAAAACACATTACTCATATAAATCGAACAACCATTATTCTCGGATTTAAACAAGTAACTGTCTCGCAATAAACAAGATCCTGATATAATGTTCATGCTTAATGCAGGCACCAAATAACAATTATTTAAGTATAAAACTAATCCCGATGGTAGATGAAGAGGTAGCGTGCCGACCGCGATCACATCAACCTTTGATCCGTTTCCTACGCGCATCGTCACCTCGTTCTTCACTAGCTTCCGTTTATTCTGCAGCTCCTGTTTCGAGTTACAAATATGAGCAACCGAACCAGTATCAAATACCCAGGCACTACTACGAGTACTAGTGAGATACACATCAATAACATGTATATCAGATATACCTTTCTTCTTGATGTTGCCGTTCTTCAAATCCGCCAAGTACCTTGGGCAATTCCGCTTCCAGTGACCTTCTCCCTTGCAGTAAAAGCACTCAGTTTCAGGTTTAGGTCCAGCCTTGGTCTTCTTCGTCGGCGTGATAACTTTCTTACCACCCTTCTTGAAGTGTCCCTTTTGCTTAGACTTGCCTTTCTTGAATTTGGTGGTCTTATTGACCATCAACACTTGGTGCTCTTTCTTGATCTCCACTTCTGCAGATTTTAACATAGCAAATAGTTCTGGCAACTCTTTGTTCATGTTCTGCATGTTGTAGTTCATCACAAAGTTCTTGTAACTTGGTGGTAGTGATTGGAGGATGCGGTAAACTCCCAAAGTATTAGGAATCACTATACCCAAACTTTGAAGTTTATTTGCGTGCCCAGACATCTTAAGCACATGCTCACTGACGGAGCTACCCTCTTCCATCTTGCAGTTAAAGAACTTTTCAGAAGCTTCATAACTTTCAATTGCCGCATGAGTCTCAAAGATTAATTTGAGATCCTCGACAATATCATATGGATCTGACTCTTCAAACCTTTTCTGAAGCTCCGATTCTAAACCATACAAGATAGCACACTGAACTATGGAGTACTGATTCTTCCGAGCAAGGTAAACATTCTTTACTTCATCGGTAGCATCAGCTACAGGTGGGTCACCCAGCGGTGCATCCAGCACATAGGTCAAATTACCAGCTGTGAGGACAATCCTCAAATTGCGGAACCAATCCGCGAAGTTGCTTCCATTGTTTTTCAACTTTTCTTTCTCTAGGAACGCATTAAAATTGATGGTAGGGGCTGCCATTGATCTACAACATATTTGCAATAGTTTAGACTAAGTTTATGACAAATTGAGTTCAAATTAATTAATGAAATTAAACTAGGTGAACTCCCACTCAAAACAACATCCCTCACATTGTTTTAGTGATCACATGAACCAAATCCACTACATCAACACCGATCATCACGAGAGTTGATATAGTTTCAATGGCGAACAATCATCATGTTCATCATATCTACTATATGATTCATGCTTTGCCTTTCGGCGATCCGTGTTCCTGAGGCCATGTCTGTACATGCTAGGCTCGTCAAGATCAAACCTTAGCTTCCGCATAAGCAAATCTGGCTTGCTTACGTTGTATTCACCCGCGGAATCAAAGACACCCGATCATCACGTGGTGCTTCGAAGCAGCAAGCTTTGGCAACGGTGCATACTAAGGGTGAACACTCTAGAACTTGAAATTTATGTGTATGAGGGATCATCTTATAATGCTACCGTCGTCTACTAAGCAATACAAGATGCATAAAGGATTAACATCACATGCAATTCATAATATGTGATATGATATGGCCTTTCTTCTTTGTGCTTCCGATCTCCATCTTCAAGCACGAATATGATCTCCATCATCACCGGCATAGCATCAAGGTCAATGACGCTTCTCCATGGTTGTCGTCCACCAGCTTCAACTATTACAACTATTTTGAATAGACACGCAGGTCTTAACAGAAATTAAAGACAACCATATGGCTCCTGCCGGTTGCCAACTTACAATAAGGAACATTGCATACATCAAATATAATCACAATCATGGCCATATCACATCACTGCACACCCCTGCAAAACAAAGTTAGACGCTTCTACTTTCTTTGCATATTTTACGTGGTTTGGGGCTTTCCATAAGTGTCGTTCTAACTTACGAACAAGAACCACAACATTGATACTAGCATTGTTGATTACCCGTTGTAAATTGGATCTTAACTATGCTAGGAGAAACAGGCACCCGCAAAGCCACTTATGCAATACAAGTTGCATGTCAAACGTGGAGCAAGTCTCATGAACGATGTCATGTAAGGTTAGCCCGGGCCGCTTCATCCCAACATACCGCAAGATGCAAAGTACACAAAAAGCAATCTACAATAAAAGCATCAACGCCCACAATGACCATTGTGTTCTACTCGTGCAACAGATCTACATATAGACACGGCTCTGATACCACTGTAGGGGTTCGTAGCATGGAAAACAAAAATTTTATATCGCATACAAACAAACAAGCCAAGATCTATCTACTAGATCGTAGCAACGAGTCGATGGAATAACTCACCCTCGAAGATTCCAAAGTGTTTAACGAGAGCAGATTCTCGTGGGTGATGTAGTCGTACTCTTTCCGATCTCAAGATCGCGTAGACGATCCTTCCAGCGCCGCGTTCCCGCAGCGCTCCCGCAGTCGGTCACACGTTCGGTACTCGACGAAGACCTTCCTCTCCCTTGTTCCAGCAGGCAGCGGAGGTTGTAGCACTCTCCTCGCGATTCCGGCAGCACAACGGCGTGGTACCGGAGGTAGAGGGGAAATCCCGCAGGGCTTCGCCTTAAGCCGGTGCGAGTATGGTGGAGCTTATGAGAGAGGCTATTAGTGGTCTAGTAATTAGACACACCAATTAGAGGGCTCTAAACCAATTAGAAGGCTCTAAACCGAATAGCTCTAAACCGGGGTCTAGATCTAGGGTTTAGTTTAGAGGATAGGAAACTTGTGTGTCTAGGAGGGGAGCCCTGCCCCTCCTTATATAGGTGGGAGGGCTGGCCGGCCAAGGGGAGGAGAGACCCTCCCCAAGTCGGCTTGGTGGGGCGCCGGCCAAGGGAGGAACCCTCCTCCAATTCGGCCTCCACCAATCCTCCTCTCTTCCCACTTCCCAAAATTGCCGTTTGACTTTCAAACTAGCCGTTTGACTTTTCAATTTAGGATTTAAATAAACCCTTTATTTGGGACAGCAAGAATACTTAGTACATGATGCAATCATTCCAATATGTAATGACACATTCATGTACCCCTTCCCCCCCGGAGTGCCGGACAATCCGGAACCTTCTAGAATATCCCCGATGAAAACACCGGAATCATTCCCGAACTCCGAAACGGGACTTTCCTTATATGAATCTTATTCTCCGGACCATTCCGGATCACCTCGTGATATCCCGGATCCCATCCGAGACTCCGAACAACATTCGGTCTCTTTCTCATAATACCATAACTACTCAAACAACGTCGAATCCTTAAGTGTGTCTCCCTACGGTTCGTGAATTATGCGGACATGATCGAGACACTTCTCCGAACAATAACCAATAGAGGAATCTGGAAATTCATATGGCTCCCACATATTTCTACGATTACTTTGCGATCGAATGAACCACTTACATACGATACCAATTTCCCTTTGTCTCACGATATGTTACTTATCCGAGGTTATGATCGTCGGTATCTCTGCATACCTAGTTCATCCTCGTTACCGATAAGTACTCTTTTCTCGTTCCCGTGATATGTGATCCCTTGTGACCATGTCACATGCTTGCAAGCTAATTGGATGACATTCCACCGAGAGGGCCCAGAGTATATCTATCCGTCATGTGGATGGACAAATCCCACTCTTGATCCATGTGTTTCAACCAATACTTTCCGAACACTCAATGCCACCTTTATAGCCACCCTGTTACGGTGTGGTGTTTGATGACATCAAATCATCCATCCAGTAAAGGTGATATGCATGATCTCATGGTCGAAGGAATTAGGTTACTATGTATCAGAAAGCATATAGCAATTGAACTATTGAAATGACTTGATCTTTATGCTACGCTTGTCTATAGGAGTATGTCCACCATATCATTCTCCTAACGATATGATCTTGTTGTTGATAACATCTCAATGTTCATGATAAAGAAACCACATCATCAATCAACCAACAAGCTAGTGAAGTATAGAGGCTATACTAGGGACTTCAAATTAAGTTTACAAATCACACAAGTATTAATGGTTTCCTTGTTAATACTATTATAGCATGAATGCAAACATTTATCATAAACACAAAGATATATAATAATAACTATATTTATTATTGCCTCTAGGGCATATCTCCAACAGTATGCACCGTTGCGAAAGTTCGTCGTGTCCAAGCATCACGTGATGATCGGGTGCTATAGACTCTACGCTCACATACAACGGGTGCAAGCCAGTTTTGCACACGCGGAAATACTTGGGTCTAACTTGACGAGCCTAGCATGTGCAGACATGGCCTCGGAACACATGAACCGAAAGGTTAAGCATGAGTCATATGAATGATATGATCGACACTTTGTTGTCCACCATTGAAACCACATCTCTTCTCGTGAAGATCGGATTAGGTGTGGTGAATTTGGATCGTGTTCACTAAACAACTTGAGGGATGTTGAATTTAGTGGGAGTTCATCTAGTAATTTGATTAAGTTGAACTATTTATCATGAACATAGTCTAAATTGTACTTGCAAATACTGTAGATCACATGGCCAAGTCCAACTTCAACTTCAACGTTTTTGCTGAGATAGAAAAGCTTAGAAACAATGGTTCTAACTTCACCAAATGGTTCCGCATTCTGAGAATCATTCTCGCTGGCGGACAAAAGGACTATGTCCTTGAGAAAGCGCTAGGTGACGCCCCTGCTATAGATGCGCCGGCTGATGAAAAAGCTGTTTATCAGTCGCGCAAGGATGATTATGATTTGATTAAGATCGCCATGTTGTATGCTACGGAATCGGATCTTCAAAATCGTTTTGAGGAGTTCGCCGGGCCCTTTGAGATTCTCGAGGAGCTGAAAAACATGTTTCAGACTCAAGCCCGTTCTGAGAGATATGAGATCTCTAAGAAATTCTTTAACTACAAGATGGAGGAAGGGAGTTCCGTTAGTGAGCACGCCATTAAGATGTCGGGCTACACTCAACGCCTTGAGCAACTGGACTGCAAGATTCTAGAGGAGCTCAAGATTGACACTCCTAGCTGCAAAAGTTTTGTAGTTGATCACAATCAGATTGGTTCCACTGATATGATCACTGAGCTCTTTGCTAAGATGAAAGTAGCGGAGGTGAACATCAAAAAGAATAATCATGTGTTGATGGTCAACAAGCCCCCCATCTTTAAGAAAGGTAAGGGTGCAAGGAAGCCCTTCAAGAAAGGCGGCGGCAAGCGCGTTGCCCCTGCTGAGAAGAAGCTCAAGTCTGTTCCTAAGCCGGACACTGAGTGCTTCTATTGCAAGGACAAGGGTCACTAGAAGCGCAACTGTCTGAAGTACTTAGCGGACAAGAAGGCTGGCACCATCAAAGGTATATTTGATATACATGTTATTGATGTTTTCCTTACTAGCCCTCGTTGTAGTGCCTGGGTATTTGATACTGGTTCAGTTGCTAATATTTGTAACTCGAAACAGGAGCTACGGAATAGACGGCGGCTTGCGAGGGATGAGGTGACGATGCGCGTTGGCAACGGATCAAGAGTTGATGTGATGGCCGTCGGCACGCTCTCCTTAGTTTTACCTTCGGGATTAGTTTTAAACCTTAATAAATGTTATTATGTGCCTGCGTTGAGCATGAACATTATTTCTGGATCGTGTTTATTGCAAGACGATTATTCATTTAAATCGGAGAATAATGGTTGTTCTATTTATATGAGTAACATCTTTTATGGTCATGCACCTCTTGTGAATGGTTTATTTCTTCTAAATCTCGAAAGGGATGAAACACACATCCATAACATTGAGGCTAAGAGATGCAAAGTAGATAGTGATAATACTACTTATTTGTGGCACTGTCGTCTAGGTCATATTGGTGTAAAGCGCATGAAGAAACTCCATTCTTATGGACTTTTGGAGTCTCTTGATTTTGAATCATTTGACACATGCGAACCATGCCTCATGGGCAAGATGATCAAAACCCCGTTCTCCGGTATGATGGAGCGAGCAACGGACTTGTTGGAAATCATACATACCGATGTATGCGGACCGATGAGTGTTTCGACGCGCGGTGGATATCGCTATTTTCTCACTTTTACTGATGACTTAAGTAGATATGGGTATATCTATTTAATGAAACATAAATCTGAAACGTTTGAAAAGTTCAAAGAATTTCAGAATGAAGTAGAGAACCATCGTAACAGAAAGATTAAGTTTCTACGATCCGATCGTGGGGGCGAATATTTGAGTTATGATTTTCTCACGCATCTCAAAGCAAGTGGAATCGTTTCACAACTCACGCCACCCGAAACACCACAGCGCAATGGTGTGTCTGAACGCCGGAATCGAACCCTATTAGATTTGGTCCGATCGATGATGTCTCTTACTGATTTGCCGTTATCATTTTGGGGTTATGCATTAGAAACCACTGCATTCACTTTAAATAGGGCTCCATCTAAATCCGTTGAGACGACACCGTATGAACTGTGGTTTGGTGCTAAACCTAAGTTGTCATTTCTTAAAGTTTGGGGATGCGAAGCTTATGTCAAGAAGTTGATGCCGGACAATCTCGAACCCAAAGCGGAGAAATGCGTCTTCATAGGATACCCTAAGGAAACTATTGGGTATACCTTCTATCACAGAACCAAAGGCAAAGTGTTTGTCGCAAAGAACGGTTCCTTTCTTGAGAAGGAGTTTCTCTCGAAAGAAGTGAGTGGGAGGAAAGTAGAGCTAGACGAGGTTATTGAACCTTCTCTTGAATTGGAGAGTAGCGCAGCACCTGAAATTGTTCCAGTGCCGCCTGCACCAACGATAGAGGAAGCTAATGACAAGGATCATGAAGCTTCGGACGATGCTGCTACTGAACGTCGCAGGTCGACAAGGTCGCGTGCCCCTCCTGAGTGGTACGGCAATCCTGTCTTGACTGTCTTGTTAGTAGAAGACAGTGAACCTACGAACTATGAGGAAGCGATGATGAGCCCAGACTCTGAGAAATGGCTAGAAGCCATGAAATCCGAATTGGGATCCATGAGCGAAAACCAAGTATGGACTTTGGTGGACCCTCCTAGCGACCGAAAGGCCGTTGAGTGCAAATGGACCTTCAAGAATAAAACGGACGCGGATGGTAATGTTACCGTCTATAAAGCACGGCTTGTTGCGAAAGGTTTTCGACAAGATCAAGGTGTTGACTACGATGAGACTTTCTCTCCCGTAGCGATGTTTAAGTCCATTCGGATTTTATTAGCAATTGCTGCGTTTCATGATTATGAAATATGGCAAATGGATGTCAAGACTGCTTTCCTCAATGGCAACATTGATGAAGAGTTGTATATGATGCAACCCGAAGGTTTTGTCGATCCTAAGGATGCTGATAAAGTATGCAAACTTCAGCGTTCCATTTATGGACTGAAGCAAGCGTCTCGGAGTTGGAACCTTCGTTTTGATCAAGTGATCAAGAGCTTTGGATTTGTTCCAAATTGCTACGAAGCTTGCATCTACAAGAAAGTGAGTGGGAGCTCGGTGACGTTTCTGGTACTATATGTGGATGACATATTGATTATTGGAAATGACATCGACATTCTTAACAATGTGAAGAGTTATTTGAATAAGTGTTTTTCAATGAAAGACCTAGGTGAAGCTGCTTATATATTGGGCATCAAAATCTATAGAGATAGACAAAGACGCCTGATAGCTTTAAGCCAGAGTACACACCTAGACAAAGTTCTGAAAAGGTTCAGAATGGATAAGGCATTGAAAGGTTCAGTGCCTATGTTGTCAGGGAAGATATTGAGCAAGGCTCAGTGTCCAGCTACGGTAAATGATAGGGAAGCTATGAGCAAAGTGTCGTATGCCTCGGCCATAGGTTCCATCATGTATGCCATGCTGTGTACTAGACCGGATGTGTCCAATGCTCTTAGTTTAACGAGCAGATATCAAAGTGATCCAGGAGTGGAACACTGGACAGCCGTGAAGAACATCCTAAGGTACCTAAATAGGACTAAAGAAATGTTCTTAGTCTATGGGGGTGATGAATAGCTCGTCGTCAAAGGTTACGTCGATGCTAGTTTCGACACCGACAAGGATGATTCTAAATCTCAGACAGGATACGTGTATATTTTGAATGGAGGAGCTGTGAGCTGGAGAAGCTGCAAGCAAAGCGTGATCGCGGGATCTATAGTAGAAGCGGAATACATGGCTGCTGCAGAAGCGTCAAGTGAAGGAGTTTGGATCAGAAACTTCATCACTGAGCTTGGCGTGGTTCCAAGTGCATTGGACCCACTGGAGATATTATGTGACAACACTGGCGCCATAGCACTCGCTAAGGAACCAAGATATCATCCAAAGACCAAGCATATCAACCGCAAGTTTCATATAATCCGAGATTATATAGCAGATGGAGATCTAAAGATCAGCAAAGTACATACAGATCTGAATGTCGCAGATCCATTGACTAAACCTCTTCCACGTGTAAAACATGATCAGCACCTCAGTGCCATGGGTGTGAGATTGTTGCCAAATGTAAACAAGATTATTGACTCTAGTGCAAGTGGGAGACTGTTGGAATTATGCCCTAGAGGCAATAATAAAGATGTTATTATTATAATTCTTGTTCATGATAAAGTTTATATTCCATGCTAGAATTGTATTAAGCGGAAACATTAATACTTGTGTGGTTTGTGAACAACACCGTGTCCCTAGTACGCCTCTATGGACTAGCTCATTGATCAATGATGGTTAAGGTTTCCTAACCATAGACATGAGTTGTCAATTGATAATGAGATCATATCATTGGAGAATGATGTGGTGGATAGACCCAAACTAAGCAAAGCTATTAGATCGTTTCATCGTGTTCGTCTTTGCGAAGCTTTTCTCATGTCAAATATTGTATTCCTTAGACCATGAGATAATACAACTCCCTGGTATCGGAAGAAAGCTTTGAGGTCATCAAACGTCATCCTATGAGAGGGTGATCATAAAGGTGTCTCTCAGGTGATCGGAAAGTATCTATTGGTTTGTATGTATCGAGATGGAATTTGTCCCTCCCAAGTCGGAGAGATATACTTCGGGCCCACTCGGTAATCGATATCAACACCGCTTGCAAGCATGTGGTTAAGGAGTTAATCACAAAGTGATATCGGATTACGGAACGAGTAAAGTACTTGCTGTGAACGAGATTGAACTAGGTATGACGATACCAACGATCGAATCTCGGGCAAGTAAAATATCGCGAGACGAAGGGAATATATATATGGGATTGATTGAATCCTGGCATCGTGGTTCATCCGATATGATCATCGATGAATGTGTGGGAGTCAATATGGGTGCCCAGACCCCGCTGTTGATTATTGATAGAAGGTCATGTCTGCATATTCTCGAACCCGCAGGGTCACACACTTAACGTGTCTCGACGCTAGGATAGATTGGATACTTGGTTTATGAATTTTTTTTCGGAGTCTCGGATGGGATCCGAGACATCACGAGAGGTTCCGGAATGGTCCGGAGAATAAGATTCATATAAGGCAGTGCAGTTTTTGGAGTTCGGAATTGTTCCGGATTAATCGGTATTGTACCGGAAGCTTCTAGAACCTTCCGGAAGGGGGCCAACGTGGTCCCACCTTCCGGGAGGGGGCATGGGCCTATGAGGGAGTGTCCTGGCCGCATTGGGCCAGGGGCACAAGGCCCCATAGGGCCCAGCCGATCCTAGATAAGTTTAAATCGTTTAAACTAGAGATAAGATAGGGTTTCTAGAAGGGAGAGTTTAAATCGTTTAAACTAGAGATAGGCTTGGAGGATGGGCAAGGGCTGGCCGCATCCCCCCTCTATATATAGAGGGCTGGTGCGCCCCCTCCCTACCCCACACACACCTTCCTCCAAACCCTAGTTACCCTGCTGCCCTCCTCTCTCCCTCCCGACTGTTTGTAGGCGAAGCCCTGCTGCAGAAATTCTCCACCATATACACCACGCCGTCGTGTTGTAGATCCAATCCATCTCTCCACCATACTTTCTGGTCCGAGGAAGGAGGAGACGTCGAGGTGCTGCACGTGTGCATCTCACGGAGGCACCGCCACTTGTGGTGCTAGATCGGATCGGATCGCGAGGAGGAGAAGCGAGTACGACTACATCACCCACGTTCCGACGAAAGTTCCGCTGTGCGAATCTTCAAGGGTATGAAGATCTAATCCAATCTCTCTCGTTGTTTGCATCTCCTAGATTAGATCTTGGCTTTCCTTTTGTTCGCTTCCGTAGAAAATTTTGATTTACTATGCTGCGAAACCCTTCAGTGGTATCAGAGCTAGATCTATGCGTAGATGTGTTTCACGAGTAGAACGCAACATGGTTGTTGCGGGCGTTGATGTTTTCTGTTGCAAGCCTCTTGTTTGTGTTCTTCTTATGACACGGGATAGTGAGATTGAAGCGGTCCAGGCCAACCTTACACGACGTCGTTCGCGAGACCGGCTCCGCACTTGACGTGTGGCTTGTACCACACATGCGGCTGGTGGATGTCAGTTTCTCTCACTATAGTTGTCATGGGATTAACACCGGAGTTTGGCAACCATAATATCACCATTGTGGCTTTCCGTAGGTAAGAATCGTTCTTAGCATCTACTCCCATGAGCCACGTAAAACATGCAACAACAAAGTAGAGGCGTCTAACTTGTTTTTGCAGGGAGTGTTTTCTGTGATATGGTATGGCCCAAGATGTGATGTGTATAATGTATGCGATGATCATGTTTTGTAATGTTTCACGACTTGCATGTCGATGAGTTCACAACCGGCAGGAGCCATATGGTTGTCTTTATAATTGTGTATGACCTGCGAGTCAACTTCTTATACGCCATGTAATAGCTTTACTTTATCGCTAAGTAGTTAGCAATAGTTGTAGTTGCTATTCGTGGTGGAGGCAATCATGGTGGAGTGATGAAGATCATGCCGGAACGCACAAGATGGAGATCATTGCGCGAAGATTGGCTATACCATGTCACATAAAGTTATATGCATGTGATGTTTATCCTTTTATGTATCTTATTATGCTTAGATCGCGACGGTAGCATTATAAGATGATTCCTCACTTAAAGATCAAGATAAACTGTGTTCTCCCCAAGTATGCACCGTTGCGAAAGTTCGTCGTGTCCAAGCATCACGTGATGATCGGGTGCTATAGACTCTACGCTCACATACAACGGGTGCAAGCCAGTTTTGCACACGCGGAAATACTTGGGTCTAACTTGACGAGCCTAGCATGTGCAGACATGGCCTCGGAACACATGAACCGAAAGGTTAAGCATGAGTCATATGAATGATATGATCGACACTTTGTTGTCCACCATTGAAACCACATCTCTTCTCGTGAAGATCGGATTAGGTGTGGTGAATTTGGATCGTGTTCACTAAACAACTTGAGGGATGTTGAATTTAGTGGGAGTTCATCTAGTAATTTGATTAAGTTGAACTATTTATCATGAACATAGTCTAAATTGTACTTGCAAATACTGTAGATCACATGGCCAAGTCCAACTTCAACTTCAACGTTTTTGCTGAGATAGAAAAGCTTAGAAACAATGGTTCTAACTTCACCAAATGGTTCCGCATTCTGAGAATCATTCTCGCTGGCGGACAAAAGGACTATGTCCTTGAGAAAGCGCTAGGTGACGCCCCTGCTATAGATGCGCCGGCTGATGAAAAAGCTGTTTATCAGTCGCGCAAGGATGATTATGATTTGATTAAGATCGCCATGTTGTATGCTACGGAATCGGATCTTCAAAATCGTTTTGAGGAGTTCGCCGGGCCCTTTGAGATTCTCGAGGAGCTGAAAAACATGTTTCAGACTCAAGCCCGTTCTGAGAGATATGAGATCTCTAAGAAATTCTTTAACTACAAGATGGAGGAAGGGAGTTCCGTTAGTGAGCACGCCATTAAGATGTCGGGCTACACTCAACGCCTTGAGCAACTGGACTGCAAGATTCCAGAGGAGCTCAAGATTGACACTCCTAGCTGCAAAAGTTTTGTAGTTGATCACAATCAGATTGGTTCCACTGATATGATCACTGAGCTCTTTGCTAAGATGAAAGTAGCGGAGGTGAACATCAAAAAGAATAATCATGTGTTGATGGTCAACAAGCCCCCCATCTTTAAGAAAGGTAAGGGTGCAAGGAAGCCCTTCAAGAAAGGCGGCGGCAAGCGCGTTGCCCCTGCTGAGAAGAAGCTCAAGTCTGTTCCTAAGCCGGACACTGAGTGCTTCTATTGCAAGGACAAGGGTCACTAGAAGCGCAACTGTCTGAAGTACTTAGCGGACAAGAAGGCTGGCACCATCAAAGGTATATTTGATATACATGTTATTGATGTTTTCCTTACTAGCCCTCGTTGTAGTGCCTGGGTATTTGATACTGGTTCAGTTGCTAATATTTGTAACTCGAAACAGGAGCTACGGAATAGACGGCGGCTTGCGAGGGATGAGGTGACGATGCGCGTTGGCAACGGATCAAGAGTTGATGTGATGGCCGTCGGCACGCTCTCCTTAGTTTTACCTTCGGGATTAGTTTTAAACCTTAATAAATGTTATTATGTGCCTGCGTTGAGCATGAACATTATTTCTGGATCGTGTTTATTGCAAGACGGTTATTCATTTAAATCGGAGAATAATGGTTGTTCTATTTATATGAGTAACATCTTTTATGGTCATGCACCTCTTGTGAATGGTTTATTTCATCTAAATCTCGAAAGGGATGAAACACACATCCATAACATTGAGGCTAAGAGATGCAAAGTAGATAGTGATAATACTACTTATTTGTGGCACTGTCGTCTAGGTCATATTGGTGTAAAGCGCATGAAGAAACTCCATTCTTATGGACTTTTGGAGTCTCTTGATTTTGAATCATTTGACACATGCGAACCATGCCTCATGGGCAAGATGATCAAAACCCCGTTCTCCGGTATGATGGAGCGAGCAACGGACTTGTTGGAAATCATACATACCGATGTATGCGGACCGATGAGTGTTTCGACGCGCGGTGGATATCGCTATTTTCTCACTTTTACTGATGACTTAAGTAGATATGGGTATATCTATTTAATGAAACATAAATCTGAAACGTTTGAAAAGTTCAAAGAATTTCAGAATGAAGTAGAGAACCATCGTAACAGAAAGATTAAGTTTCTACGATCCGATCGTGGGGGCGAATATTTGAGTTATGATTTTCTCACGCATCTCAAAGCAAGTGGAATCGTTTCACAACTCACGCCACCCGAAACACCACAGCGCAATGGTGTGTCTGAACGCCGGAATCGAACCCTATTAGATTTGGTCCGATCGATGATGTCTCTTACTGATTTGTCGTTATCATTTTGGGGTTATGCATTAGAAACCGCTGCATTCACTTTAAATAGGGCTCCATCTAAATCCGTTGAGATGACACCGTATGAACTGTGGTTTGGTGCTAAACCTAAGTTGTCGTTTCTTAAAGTTTGGGGATGCGAAGCTTATGTCAAGAAGTTGATGCCGGACAAGCTCGAACCCAAAGCGGAGAAATGCGTCTTCATAGGATACCCTAAGGAAACTATTGGGTATACCTTCTATCACAGAACCGAAGGCAAAGTGTTTGTCGCAAAGAACGGTTCCTTTCTTGAGAAGGAGTTTCTCTCGAAGAAGTGAGTGGGAGGAAAGTAGAGCTAGACGAGGTTATTGAACCTTCTCTTGAATTGGAGAGTAGCGCAACACCTGAAATTGTTCCAGTGCCGCCTACACCAACGATAGAGGAAGCTAATGACAAGGATCATGAAGCTTCGGACGATGCTGCTACTGAACGTCGCAGGTCGACAAGGTCGCGTGCCCCTCCTGAGTGGTACGGCAATCCTGTCTTGACTGTCTTGTTAGTAGAAGACAGTGAACCTACGAACTATGAGGAAGCGATGATGAGCCCAGACTCTGAGAAATGGCTAGAAGCCATGAAATCCGAATTGGGATCCATGAGCGAAAACCAAGTATGGACTTTGGTGGACCCTCCTAGCGACCGAAAGGCCGTTGAGTGCAAATGGACCTTCAAGAAGAAAATGGACGCGGATGGTAATGTTACCGTCTATAAAGCACGGCTTGTTGCGAAAGGTTTTCGACAAGTTCAAGGTGTTGACTACGATGAGACTTTCTCTCCCGTAGCGATGTTTAAGTCCATTCGGATTTTATTAGCAATTGCTGCGTTTCATGATTATGAAATATGGCAAATGGATGTCAAGACTGCTTTCCTCAATGGCAACATTGATGAAGAGTTGTATATGATGCAACCCGAAGGTTTTGTCGATCCTAAGGATGCTGATAAAGTATGCAAACTTCAGCGTTCCATTTATGGACTGAAGCAAGCGTCTCGGAGTTGGAACCTTCGTTTTGATCAAGTGATCAAGAGCTTTGGATTTGTTCCAAATTGCTACGAAGCTTGCATCTACAAGAAAGTGACTGGGAGCTCGGTGACGTTTCTGGTACTATATGTGGATGACATATTGATTATTGGAAATGACATCGACATGCTTAACAATGTGAAGAGTTATTTGAATAAGTGTTTTTCAATGAAAGACCTAGGTGAAGCTGCTTATATATTGGGCATCAAAATCTATAGAGATAGACAAAGACGCCTGATAGCTTTAAGCCAGAGTACATACCTAGACAAAGTTCTGAAAAGGTTCAGAATGGATAAGGCATTGAAAGGTTCAGTGCCTATGTTGTCAGGGAAGATATTGAGCAAGGCTCAGTGTCCAGCTACGGTAAATGATAGGGAAGCTATGAGCAAAGTGTCGTATGCCTCGGGCATAGGTTCCATCATGTATGCCATGCTGTGTACTAGACCGGATGTGTCCAATGCTCTTAGTTTGACGAGCAGATATCAAAGTGATCCAGGAGTGGAACACTGGACAGCCGTGAAGAACATCCTAAGGTACCTAAATAGGACTAAAGAAATGTTCTTAGTCTATGGGGGTGATGAATAGCTCGTCGTCAAAGGTTACGTCGATGCTAGTTTCGACACCGACAAGGATGATTCTAAATCTCAGACAGGATACGTGTATATTTTGAATGGAGGAGCTGTGAGCTGGAGAAGCTGCAAGCAAAGCGTGATCGCGGGATCTATAGTAGAAGCGGAATACATGGCTGCTGCAGAAGCGTCAAGTGAAGGAGTTTGGATCAGAAACTTCATCACTGAGCTTGGCGTGGTTCCAAGTGCATTGGACCCACTGGAGATATTATGTGACAACACTGGCGCCATAGCACTCGCTAAGGAACCAAGATATCATCCAAAGACCAAGCATATCAACCGCAAGTTTCATATAATCCGAGATTATATAGCAGATGGAGATCTAAAGATCAGCAAAGTACATACAGATCTGAATGTCGCAGATCCATTGACTAAACCTCTTCCACGTGTAAAACATGATCAGCACCTTAGTGCCATGGGTGTGAGATTGTTGCCAAATGTAAACAAGATTATTGACTCTAGTGCAAGTGGGAGACTGTTGGAATTATGCCCTAGAGGCAATAATAAAGATGTTATTATTATAATTCTTGTTCATGATAAAGTTTATATTCCATGCTAGAATTGTATTAAGCGGAAACATTAATACTTGTGTGGTTTGTGAACAACACCGTGTCCCTAGTACGCCTCTATGGACTAGCTCATTGATCAATGATGGTTAAGGTTTCCTAACCATAGACATGAGTTGTCAATTGATAATGAGATCATATCATTGGAGAATGATGTGGTGGATAGACCCAAACTAAGCAAAGCTATTAGATCGTTTCATCGTGTTCGTCTTTGCGAAGCTTTTCTCATGTCAAATATTGTATTCCTTAGACCATGAGATAATACAACTCCCTGGTATCGGAAGAAAGCTTTGAGGTCATCAAACGTCATCCTATGAGAGGGTGATCATAAAGGTGTCTCTTAGGTGATCGGAAAGTATCTATTGGTTTGTATGTATCGAGATGGAATTTGTCCCTCCCAAGTCAGAGAGATATACTTCGGGCCCACTCGGTAATCGATATCAACACCGCTTGCAAGCATGTGGTTAAGGAGTTAATCACAAAGTGATATCGGATTACGGAACGAGTAAAGTACTTGCTGTGAACGAGATTGAACTAGGTATGACGATACCAACGATCGAATCTCGGGCAAGTAAAATATCGCGAGACGAAGGGAATATATATATGGGATTGATTGAATCCTGGCATCGTGGTTCATCCGATATGATCATCGATGAATGTGTGGGAGTCAATATGGGTGCCCAGACCCCGCTGTTGATTATTGATAGAAGGTCATGTCTGCATATTCTCGAACCCGCAGGGTCACACACTTAACGTGTCTCGACGCTAGGATAGATTGGATACTTGGTTTATGAATTTTTTTTCGGAGTCTCGGATGGGATCCGGGACATCACGAGAGGTTCCGGAATGGTCCGGAGAATAAGATTCATATAAGGCAGTGCAGTTTTTGGAGTTCGGAATTGTTCCGGATTAATCGGTATTGTACCGGAAGCTTCTAGAACCTTCCGGAAGGGGGCCAACGTGGTCCCACCTTCCGGGAGGGGGCATGGGCCTATGAGGGAGTGTCCTGGCCGCATTGGGCCAGGGGCACAAGGCCCCATAGGGCCCAGCCGATCCTAGATAAGTTTAAATCGTTTAAACTAGAGATAAGATAGGGTTTCTAGAAGGGAGAGTTTAAATCGTTTAAACTAGAGATAGGCTTGGAGGATGGGCAAGGGCTGGCCGCATCCCCCCTCTATATATAGAGGGCTGGTGCGCCCCCTCCCTACCCCACACACACCTTCCTCCAAACCCTAGTTACCCTGCTGCCCTCCTCTCTCCCTCCCGACTGTTTGTAGGCGAAGCCCTGCTGTAGAAATTCTCCACCATATACACCACGCCGTCGTGTTGTAGATCCAATCCATCTCTCCACCATACTTGCTGGTCCGAGGAAGGAGGAGACGTCGAGGTGCTGCACGTGTTCATCTCATGGAGGCACCGCCACTTGTGGTGCTAGATCGGATCGGATCGCGAGGAGGAGAAGCGAGTACGACTACATCACCCACGTTCCGACGAACGTTCCGCTGTGCGAATCTTCAAGGGTATGAAGATCTAATCCAATCTCTCTCATTGTTTGCATCTCCTAGATTAGATCTTGGCTTTCCTTCTGTTCGCTTCCGTAGAAAATTTTGATTTACTATGCTGCGAAACCCTTCATCAAGATCAGCTTATATGATCTGCCATACTGGTCAAGATTGAAGTTTGTTCACAACCTAGATGTGATGCACATTGAGAAGAACATATTGGACAATATCCTTGGTACCCTTCTTGAGCTTGATGGAAATAACAAGGACACTGTTGGTGGTAGAATGGATTTGGAGAAATTTAATGTCAGGAAGAAGTTCTGGATGAAACCTGAGGCCAAGGGTTTTTCAAAGGAGAAAACACCATGGACGCTTCAAAAGGAAGGCAAAGTACAACCACATGATGCATAGAGGGACAGTTTTGGGGTCGGCTGTACCACATGCAACCACAACATTGGAAATGGAAGAACCTACACTAACTTGCCATCTCTGATGTGCTAAATCGCTGAAGCATTATATTCTGGTGACTAAAACAGAACATAATTGCTAGCTATGATCTATTTCTATAAGAAATAGGCCTAAACTTCCTAGTCTCCCAAAAAAGATCGGCCATCCAGCTACTATATATGGCAAGAACTAATGTAGTGCTTACGATGTTTCTAAAATCCAACACAGCAAAGGTAGTTCTTAGAGAACTTATATCTGACAGAATAGGAGTCTGGAGCTTTTCTATGCTATGACTAGTGCTTGTAGCATTGAAATAACCTGCAAGTATTTGCAGAAACAATATTTGTATTGTTGTGATGAAATACGTTGTTGTGACGCTGTAATACCTATAATGTGTTTCCTACACTTTTACCATTTGTTAATGTGTGCTAAATTTGTATGCGCAGCCCATTCTTTAACATGGCAGGAGCATCTTCGCAGAAGCGTGATCTCGGACCACGCATCACCCAAAGATGGCAGCTTACTGAGAGTGAGCAAGAGCATCTGCTGGAACTTCAATCGAACATGGGAAAAATTGTCGGGTTGCCATTCGTAACCCGCTTGACCAAAACGAATCTTAAGTTGTACCACATGGTACATTCATATAACTTTCTTTTAATTCTTTTTTGTTGCCATGCGTGTATGCAATTTGTCTATGTGGTTTATGACATCGACTTACTAACTTATATATCTTGTTTTGTATTGATCAGAAATTGCCTAAGAAGGTTGTTAATGCTCTACAAATCTGTGAGGGAGGCTCAACTGGGGTGTGTCTTCCTAAAGAGGAGATCACCCCCATCGACTTCAAGATAGAAAAGGATGATCGCCTCTTCTTCGATCTAGATGGGTGGAAGTGTTTCGTACAGAGCACAGATCTAGAAGAGGGACAAGCTGTTCTCATATACTCGAAGAAAGCGCATTCAGAAGGGTGGCGTAACCGAGAGGGTTTTGTCTTCATATTTAGAAGAATAAATGATTTGTCGCCTACGCCGGTGTCCATGCTCAGGGGTGCCAAGGCGACGGCGGGCAGGGGACGTGAAGGACAGACGCGTACGCCGACAACGCGCGTTGTCAAGAAGAGGAGCCGTCGTACGGGCAGGGGCAGCGGCAAGGGCAGGGCCACTTCTCTATCGCCATCGCCATCACCATCGCCGTCGCCGTCACTGTCACCGTCACCGTCGCCGTCACCGTCTCCACCACCCCATCTGCCGCTGTATCCGAACCCCGACTTTATGTTCATCCGCATCCTTCACGAGGACAAGTGGGACAAGCTCTCCCTCTGCCATGCTTTCAAAGATTACATCAGCGGCCACCAGCCCAACACTATGCGCGTCCGGGAGCGTAACAGCAGGCTGACCTTCGATGTGGAGATGTATTTCGATCATCGAGACGGCCGCTTGTACCTCCGCAGGGGCTGGCCCAAGTTCGTCAAGTGCTACACTATTTCGCTAGGCAACATCCTAGCGTTCGACTACTATGCTGGCAACAGGGAGCTGGTCGTCACAATCTACGGCGGTAGGCTCTCCCACCGGGAGTACGCCACCAGCAGTGACGATGACAACGACGATGATGGCAGTGGCAGTGACAGGGACACGCAGACCATGCCCATCAAGGAGAAGGAGATGTCAGAGGGCTAGTACAGACGTCTAGACCGTGTCCTGACCCTATCAGATTTCCATGTCTGCCTCTTCCTAGACTAGGAAGAGGATCTAGGATTAAACTTACCCTAATGCACTCTGTTTAAGTTTTCCTGATACACTATGCTTAAGTCTAATATGTAAGACTAAAAATGCTTTTTCTACCCTGTTGCGTGTGCATCAGGATGTGACCAAGCAGATCCGCCCCTGTTCCTAGTTGCAAAACTATTTGCTGAGTTTCTGGGTGTAAAGTCTAATGAGATCACCTACCTTTTGGTGGATGTTAGAAAATTTTGCTGGCTACATATCTAATATGTGAAATAATTCTGCTCTTCTGTTTGTTTTTCGAATCAATGAGGTTTACTTGTTTAAGTGATATTGTGCTTTAGCTTTCAAGTTGGAGTTGTGGAATGAAGGAAACTAATGGTATTGTTTGCTCAGTAATCCAACTGTTGTACGTGAATGAACATATTTTGTTTTCCTTTTCATATATAAACAAATGACTTATTCAAATAATTTAATATGGTTCATGGCCAAATAAATTTATAGTACAATGAATTAGAGATAATCCCGGTTTGTAAACCATATTACAAATTCCGCACGGGAGGTCTAAGTAGTGGCAAAACCTAAACTGTTGCATGTGTTAGGATTTATTTAATTACAATATGTAATTAGAGATAATCCCTGCTTGTAAACCTCCCGTTCCATTCCCTCTGTTTTTTCCAATCAAATTTACAATGAATGGTTTTCATTCCCTCCACTTGTGTACCGAAAATTTTTGTTCCCACCTCTTTTATTTTCCACCCGCCCGCCCATTTTGGCGCTAACAATTTGCCGCCCCCATGACACTTTAAAAACGGCGTACCCCCACCTCCCGCATACCCATCCCCTAATTCCGTTCCTTGTTCACCGCCCACCTAGAACCCCATCGCCACTTTCCTCGACCCCAGATCCGTCAAGCAAGGCGTTGGTTGCCGGCGGATTTCCCCTCTGCGGCGGGCGACATGCCCGGCAGTCTTCGAAGCGGCACACCACGCCAGAATGTGCTACCACCGACACCGAAGCAAAAGCGTAAACGCCCAGGTCAATTTTCGGCCGCCCTAGGTCTATGCCACTTTCTAGATCAGTCAAGCATGAGTTCTAGTAGATCAACATGTGTAGATCGTTGTTCAAGATGCTGCAGCTTATGTGCAAGATCTAGGTTTTAGATCATAGACATGGTTCGAGATGCCTAGCACGTGTTGAACGTGACACCCTATGATCTGAATCCTTTGACAATGTGCTTGTCTTGGGTTTTAATTTCATAGATCATGGTTTCAGATGCCATGAATGTGTTGAGCATGACACCCTATGATCTGATCTTATAACTATGTGTTAGATTTAGGTTTCTGTTCCTACATAATGGTTCAGGTAATAGGGCACAACTTGTTGGATAAACCCTGCTGCTTGGCATCCTAACTGACGCAACTGAACAACTTGATACCTAATATACTGAACATGACACTTAACTTAACTTTTTGACAGTAGGGTTTAGACAGTTAACTGAATGACGATACGAGATTTGGAGGCAATAGAATAATGTTTTGTGAGCATGTTAATTTTACAGTATGGATCACATAATTTTTGCTTTAATGATCTTGTCTACTCTGTTTGTACTAATGAGTATGATCATGACTTTCCTTTGCTTGATTGTTTTCAGTTACTCAAGTCAAAATAGCAGACGCATATCAAAATGTTAGGAAACAAGTGATGGAGGAGAACGTGTCTCGTATGTCTGAAGCACTGAAGCAGAATGCTATTGAACATGGCAAGACAATGGAGGATTTCACGGCGATGGCGCGTGAATTTTGTTTGGTACTGCTAAGAAACCGGTGGCAGTGACAACATGGAAAGAGGCACAGCCACAGGAGAAGGATATCACTGAGGACCCTAATTATGAACCTGATCCTGCCGACGAGCCCACTGATGATGATGTGTTTGTTCCGGATGAAGAGGACCATGATGTTGTTAAATCTTCCTCTAAGGTGAAGAAATGCAGCATTATCATGCCTTCACATGTAGGATATGTATAGATTGCTTTAATATTTATGGCTTGATCTATTAAAATGCAGGTAACGGAAGGTTCTACAAAAGAAAAGAAGCGGAAGCGCTCAAAAACCTTTGTGCCTCCAAATGTTATAACAAGGTCAGCAGCAAATGCAGAGACTCAAGATGATGGTGAAACAGAGACCCCTACCAAGAAAGCAGGGGAAGGGGGTACTAATGGAAATGAATCCTCGCCCATGCTAATTCAAACCTCTAGAGGCAGCAACTCACCTGAGGAGAATGTACTTGTCCGCAGCGAACGGGAAGGTATTGACAGCACGTCTTACAATTTATTCACTAGTTTAGTTGCAAAATTTTCAATTGAAGTCTTGACTCTCGTTTTGTCACTGGTTTCAGTTGCAATTGTAGACACAGGTGCTCTAAAGGAAAAGCGTAGTGTACGCAAACCTACTATGGGGCATGGGGTAAACGAGTGGTCTAGAAGGAATGAAAGGGCTAAGATGCAGATCAACTTCACTCCTGGCATGAGGAGACCCACTGATCCTGTGCAAGCAGCAAAACTGAGTTCAGAGTGTGGCATTCACATACGCAGCAAGATGCCACTGGCAACCCACTGCAAGCAGTATGGTGACAAGGAAGGTCGTCTGAAAGATACTATTCTGGAAACCATTAAGTCTATAACTGTAAGTCTGTTAACCCCTTATTCATTTTCCATATAAAATGTCTCATTGGTGGATGATTTTTTAACAATTCTGTCATTCGATGCTAATATGAATTTGTGTTCCATGTTATCTGCAGGGAAAATTTGCAATGGACAACAGTGGTGACCTTGGCAAAGACATTTGCACCGACATTTTACAGAAAGGTATTCGCCAACAATGTTAGAGGCTGAAAAAGGTCTATTGGAAAGATGTTAAAGATCTAACCTGTGAGCAAGCTTTATTGTTGAAACCAAAAGAGGTAGACGAGGAAATCTGGGCAGAGCTTCTTGATATATGGCATGATGAGAACTACAAGGTACATGATTCCTGTTGTTTCAGCTACATCTATCGCAGACATACTACTGTACTATGGAATACTAAATTCATGCATCTGTACATAGGCAATCGGCGAGAGTAACAAGAAGAACAGAGATGTTGTGACGAAGAAACACACCACTGGCTCAAGAAGCTTTGTTGCACATTACCATGCACTTGTGAGTATTCGAACTCTTCAGATGCAACACCTACTTCTTTTTGTGAACATGCCATACACACTTATAATTCATCGTGTCATAATTCTTGTAGAAATCTCAGAAGACCGAGGACGTCGATACCTCCCCGATTGCTTTCTTTAAAGCAAGCCACACTAACAAGGATGGTATGATGTCCCAGAAATCAGCAGAAGCTTATGTAAGTAAATTATTTTATGTGCTACGCATTTCTCATTAGTTTGTCTAATTATTTGATTTCTTCTAACTCTGGACTTGCTATTTTTTTATCCTATTGTAGACTGAGATGGTGCTTCAGAAAATGGGACCACACCCAGAAGATTGGATTCCCAAAACTGATCTGGAGATTGTTGAAGAAGTCCTGAGAGACCAGAACAATTCAAGATCAATTACTTTCCTTTCCAGCATCGGAGTTTCATCTGCTTCCAAGAGGTCTAGCGTCTCAGCTGGGTGCATCCGTGATTTAGAAGAAAATTTATCAAGTCAGGAGCAAGATTCGTTGAATGCAGCTGAAAGGGTTCAACGCGAGATGGAGGAACAGATGCAAGAGCAGGAAAGGAGATTTGAAGAGATGAGAAAGAAGCAGGATGATGAACTTGAAGAAGTGAAAAAGTCCAGCGAAATGAATCGTCTGGCATTTGAGAAGAGGCAGAAGGAAATGGATGGCATGCTTAGTTACCTGTTGAGGATGTCGCAGAACTCCCAGTCCCAGTCCCCGTGACTTGGGCCAAAAATCTCTGCGCGCTAATGGGCCGGGTGGGCCGAAACATTGTTTTTTATTCCTTTAGTCATTCGAGTTTGATACAGCAGTTTCAGTCTACCAGAATTTTAAAGTTTGCGTGTGATACAATTCATATTTATAAATTTTCTGCCATTTCAAATATTTGCTTCCATTTAATTTTGTTTCTTAATTTGCGTGGAATTTCAATTTTTAATCAAATTTGTCCGTGCAAAAAAATTGGTGACGGCGTCACATTCCTCCTGGCCCACAAGGCAGTTCTGAATGGGCCGGCCCAAAAAATGACGCGTCATCATCGCTGGACCCACCTGCCAGCTGCCACGTCATCTCCGCAGGCCCCACACGAAGGTGACACGTCATCGGATTGGCCCCACCTGTCAGATGCCACGTCATCATGGTGGGACCCACCTGCCAGCTGCCACGTCATCATCGTCGGACCCACCTGCCAGCTGCCACGTCAGCATCGTCGGACCCACCTGCTAGCTGCCACGTCAGCATCGTCGGACCCACCTGTCAGATGCCACGTCATCATGGTGGGACCCACCTGCCAGCTGCCACATCAGCATTGCACGTCCCACCTACCAGAATCCTCGTGACGCCATAAATCTTCCGCGACGGCATATTTCGTCAACGAATATGCTAAACGGTGACAGATTTCCTATTTTAGGTGACGTAGAAGGTCTGTCACGGATAACCTATCTTAGGTGACGCCGTAAGGACTGTCACCGAAGCTCAATCTTGCGTGACGAAAATTTGTATCCCATCACTATAAAAGAATCTGTGACGGAGCTTCCGTGACGACACTGGTGACGCCACGTTTTCGTCACGAGGGAGTACTTAGTGATGGAAATGGCATTTTTGGTGACGAAAGTGATTTGTCACAAAAACTCCTTTCTCTTGTAGTGAAGGTTTCCTGATCATGGACATTGGATGTTGTTAATAACAAGGTCACACCATTGGTGGAATGATGTGATGAACATTCATCCGAAGTATAGCATTACTATCAAGTCATTGTGTTTATATTGCTATAACATCATACGAAGTAATCTTTATCCTTAGACCATGAGATCATGTTAATTGCTAACACCGGAAGAGTATCTTGATAACATCAAACGTCACACCGTAACAGGATGACTATAAAGATGGGTTCAGTACTACAAAGGTGTTATGTTGAGGCTCATGAATCAAGAGTGGAATTTTTCAATCTCGATGACGGATACATATACTCTAGGCCCTCTCGGTGATATCACATTGAGATAGCTTGCAAGCAAGTGATGTGATCACTAGAATGTTATATCACGGGAACGAGAAAAGAGTGCATGTCGGTAACGAGATCAAACTAGGTATGGAGATACTGATGATCGAATCTCGGACATATAATATATCGCGAGACAAAGGGATTTAGTTACAAGCGTTAAAGGTTCTCACGATCACAGAAGTCATCATTGAATGTGTAGGAGTTAGTACGGATCTCTAGGTCCCACTACTGATTATTGATCGGAGAAGGGTCTCGATCATGTCTGCATTATTCGCGAACCGTAGGGTGACACACTTAAGAGTTACCGGACACCATTTTGGAGCACATATGTTTCAGACGAAAGAATTGCAAAGCACAGGAATTGTTTCAATAGAAACCGGAAATTGTTTCGGGTGAAATTGTAGAAAGTGGTTTTGCATATGATATTGAAATATTGCAAGGGGCTATATGTGAATGTTTGTTAATTAAAGTAATTAACAAAATTCTGAATAAATTTAATAAAAGAGTTTTATTAAATGAGAGAGCATTAAACTTGGAGAATTTTAATGCATTTAAAGTGGAGACTTTAAAAAGGAATGTGAAGAGGCATTTTAATGTGGAGGGGTTACCACCACATGAATGGGGGAGGTGAGGGGTCACCCCCCTATGCGCCGGCCATGGAGAGGAGGGGCACCCCCCTCCTCCTATAAAAGGCCATCCATTCCCTCCTTCATCCTCACACCTTCTTGTGAAGGATCTCTCTCCCTCTCTAGAATTATTCCCCCATGGTCTTGGATTAGCGAGATACATGTTCCCGGTGGCATTTCATCTGGAAGGAGTTGCTGCTTCCGCTGGATCGCTGGAGCGAGGAGGTGGAGGTTGTCCGGTGGCTTGAACATGTGTGCAAGTACGGATGCGCTGCTGAGTTGCGGCGCTCAGATTTTCTCACGATCTTGAGATCGGCAAGTGTACGACTATATCAACCACGAGTTCCTACTCGTTAACAAAACTCGTTGTCTTCGAGGGTAAGTTCTCATTGGATGTATGTTCACCCGTTGCTTTGTACCTAGTAGATAGATCTTGGCGTGTAGTTCACACCGTAGGAATTTTTTTGTTTTCTATGTTGTGGACCCAACAATCTCAGGAAAGGCCTGTCTGTCCCGGCATCGTCAGAGCCAGAACTAGTGTCGTTGCTATGTTCCTCTTGGATTTCGACTTCAGCGGGTGGGTCGATCTGGGATTCGGCCTCTCTAGGGAGATCCACTCCAGATTCAACTTGGACCGCCAGGTCTGCTTCAGGTTCGGATTTCTCCACTCTCTCCACAACTGGTGCGGGCTGGGTGGGATTAGGTTTTTCTGAGATCCGGAACTCTGTCGCCTCCGCGGACAAAGGGGATCCAGAGATTTCTTTTGCCTCTATCATCACCGCTGGGGTGGGTGGGGCAGGTTCAGCAAAGCCGATGTAAACATCGATCTCGCCAAAAGACATGATGGTGTAGGCAGTCACAACCTCCCTAGCCAGAATCCAGGTCTCGTCGAGAATGATGAGGGGGACATCGCTGGCGTAGAGGATGCGACCGATGGCGATAGTCTCGCCGATTCTGATTCTTGGAGATTCCGCTCGGAACGCAGATCCGAAGCTCACCTGCCCCATGGTGGGCGCCAACTGTCGTCGGATTGATGACAAGTACACCATGAGGGGGTCCTCGAGGCGTGCGGAAGAGAGGGGTGTGAGACGTACGGTGTTCCGGGACGGTGAACACACAAGTTTACCCAGGTTCGAATCCCCCAGTTTTGGACGGGTCCTACTCCTGCTAGCAATCTAGTAATACGACAGAGCCGGAATATGGGTTACAAGGGTTCGCCTATGCGAGTTGATATTGTAGACTATTGAAGGTGTCCTAAAAGCTCTCCCTACGATGGCTTATATAGATATCCGGCCTAGGGTTTACAGGAGAGATCTATCCGGCTACGACTAAGAGTCGGTTATAGAGTACATCTTGAACTACAAGTAACACTATGGTCCTACGTCGATAAGTCTTTTGGGCCTTCTCGTAGCCGGATTGGACTCCATCTCTTCTCCCTGACTGGGCCGCGCGTGAAGCAAAACTCTAACCCGAAGTAGGTCACCCTGGTCAGTGAGGAACTGTAAAGTCATATGAACTAAGACAATAAATAAGAATGGTCGTATAATTAATAACAATTTAAAAACAGACCTTAGGCTACTCACGGTGGGAGTATCATAGATGTAGCGTGCATAAATGCATTCCATGCATGCAAAAACCTTTAATTAATGATGAGAGAGATGATAGTGCCATCATATTTAGATATTCGTATCATACCACATATAACTAGAAAGTTTAATGTCAAATAAATCTTATATTACTACCTCCATTTCAAAATTTAAGGGTTATATTTTTTCAAAAGTTAAACTATGTAAAATTTGACCAGATTTTTAGAAAAAATATTATTATTTATATTACGAAATCCATACCCCTTGATATGTCATGAAACATACTTTTCACATGGTACCTATATACTATAGTTTTTAATATTTTTTAAAAGTTTGTTCAAGCTTTTCGTAGCTTGACTTTTCAAAAAAAAACTTAAGCTTTGAAACATAGGTAGTACACAATTTTGCATTGAGATTTTAGAAATCAATAAATATCATGAAACTATGATACACCATGTATTACATAGTATTATACAATAGTATCATATGCATGATACTAGTAGATGATACTTCCTTAACCAGTTTTAGACTTTTCACAACGAAGATTTCTTAGTGTTGTATCATATGTACTTTGATGATGTGACATGTTATTTAAGAAAAAAACTAAGAAACTGTTATATGTTGATCAAAATTCTACAAAGTAAAGGCCAACTTCTGACGGAGCAGATCGAGACCCGTCGCCGGAGGTATGGATCGTCGAAAACCTAAGTTTCCACCGTTATATATACCTCTTGTAAGCCGTCGGCGGGGATAAGTTGCATCTGTGAAAATCCCTAGTGTTGTGTAAACAATCCCCGTTATAGTGAAGTTTCGTTGGCTGGTGCCCGTGGTTTTTCCTCTCTTTGTTGGAGAGGTTTTTCCACGTTAAATCTATGTCCCCCTTGCTGTGATTTTTTTTTATTTTTCGTTATTTCTTGTCACAAAGCTAACAAAAACTATACAATCCCTCCGTCCCTAAAAAAGATGCTAGTGATTTGTCTAGATTAGTACGTGTTCAGATAATTTTTTATGTATAGATCCGTGTGAATCTAGATAAATTTGTGACTTTTTTCAGACCGAGTGAATATTGTGAAAGGCCATGTAATCCTTAATTATGAAAGACAACCATTTACAACGCACGATGTAGATGCAAGGAGGGTGATAAGACTTGTGATTGTGAGAGGTGGAGCTTGTGTGTAATTTGTTAGAGCAAGGGCAATAGTAGAGCCAGCTGTTGGCTATAAGCCATGTCCACGTCATCTAGAGTCAATTTAATAGCCAATTGTACAATAGTTAGAGGTAAAAATATAGTACTTTATTAATGTATGACCCACTTTTCACTCTCACATAGTGCCTAGGAGCACGTGCTGCAGCTGGCTCTTAACTAAGCACCCACTTCTCTTCTCTCTCCTTTTCTCTCTCATCCAACTAAGCACAAATATATTATTTTAAGTCCTATAGTCAATACCTTATTGTACTTCTATGCGGATAAGAAAAGCTCAGCACTTGGCACACATCTGCTTTAGCTGGTTAGCATTTGTTTAATCTCATCCTTAACCACAAGGAAAACATGACCCCAAAAAATAGGATCAAGAGGAGATCTCGAGACTACTACTATAATAATAAAATGAGATGGAAGATGCATCGTGATGTGAAGCAAAATCTATGATGCTAATGCCAGTGATTGGCTAGCTTTGCTCACGAGTGATTATAGTGGCAAGTGTCGATGGAAGAACATCGAACCAAGACATGATGAGGAGAGCCTCTTCCAGGATTTGTCACGTGTGATAATCTCTGTGGAAGTGCACATCGAAAGTAAAGTTATCCTTCACTTGATGGCAAATACCCGGGGAGATATTGAGTTCACTGTAAAATTAATTATTTGGTGAGTGTGGTGGCTGCGTCGGGGCCGCGGCTGCTGCCACGGGAACGAACACAAAAGTTTGACAGAGACATGTACAAGTACAGTGGAGACAGTGGAGTGCTAGGGAAGATGTTCCGGACCTTTTTCCCAAAAGGAACTTTTTGAGTGCTAGCAATTGTTTACCTCCATGAAAGTAGAAATCTAGTGCATGCATAAAAAGAAGATGGCGAGAATCTGAACGAGACGTTTGGACGCTTCACAGCAAAAATGCATAAAAGAAAAACGACATGGCTACAAAAAGATAGACATGAAAGTAAGAAATTGCTTTTAATCTAATCATTTTATCTAAAAATAAGTGACTTAGATTTGTCTAAATTCACATGTACATAGACGTGTTTTAGTGTATAAATTGGTACGAATTAAAAAAAAGTCAAGTCATTCATTTTCAGAAGGAGGGAGTAGTAGTATTTTCCTCTGTTCAAAAATTTGTCGGAACAGGTCCTTTTCTTGTCTGTCTCTGCACAAGAACTGGTTTTCAACCTACTCTCCACGTCCACGTACGAGTGAAAGTATAAAGAATTTTAAGACAGATTATGGGTGGAGGTAGAAAGTGCATTGGAAATGTACCACCCACCACCTCTCCTCTTCAATTCCCCACTTTCAGTGAGCTAAGTGCAATGATTTTTTTTTAAAGCCATGGATTAAATGTCACTGGGCTTGATTCAGCGTTTGATACTCTCCCTCTGTTCCAATGAATAAGGCAATATTATTTGGAAGGAGTAAGGTCATCTCCTGTCTAGCAATGACCCGCAAACGCACGCGTTCGATTCTATCTTGAGTGGACAAAGGGCAAGACCCTACGGTTATCCGCAAACGAGTCGATGTTCTAGACTATTCAGTTTGGCCCCATTTCCAGCCCTAAATTGGGATGTAAATGCGCCAACGGTGGGCAACATAAGCTTTCGCGTGTGTCCTCATTGGAACATCCCGCCAGCGATCGAAAGAGGGGAATCGTCCGCGGCCACCTGCCTTCTAGGTCCTTTTTAATGGGGACCACCGTGTCCCCATCCCATCTAGTCCACTTGTAGTCAAACCCTTCTTCCAAACCCTAGCCAATCCACTCCCCTACCGTCAATGACAATAAAGTCCAGGTGCTTCAGGCCTAGCCACAACGACCACGAGGCCAAGTCGTCTCCCGACAGTTGTCGCCGACCAGTGCACCCCACCACACCCTACCGCATCCCACCACTCGCGGCACCCAATCCCACTCCGAGCGGCAGTGAACATGAGTATTGAGGTCCCGCATTCGCCCGCGGAGGCAGGCATACCATGCCCGTGGCCAAATATCACTTGTCGAACGAATGCCCCCATAATCAGACATGCGTCCTAGTGTCAGCCATCCCAGCCACCGGGTCGGCACGCTGGACGCTGTGAACGTCGATCCGGTTGTCGTGAAGGCCAAGCCGATGACCGAGGAGGAGGAACTCTATGCTGCCATCGAGGCCTCCCAACTAGAGGAGCTCTCGAAGTGGGACATGTTGTGTGAGGCTCTCCACGAGTCATCTCGCATGGCGGCAACTCAAGCGACCACTCCTGCTCCACCGCTTGGCCACCGACTCCGATCTTCATCAACATAGAGGATGATGACTAGGCCACTAGGACCGCCACTAGCAGCGCCACCGTCGCCACCCTACTAGTGTCTTATTATTATGCCTTTTATTTATTTTTAGTTGAACTGTGTTAAGTTTAATATCTATGGATAATTAAATTTGATTTCTGTTACGTTTTGCTGGTTTTATTTTGTGCAATTCTCTATATGAGGTGCCGTTGGGTGCACTGCTCGCCCCTAGGGGACAAGACCGGGACATGAGTATCTTGCAAACAGACCTAATCTCACTTTTTCTGTGTCCAAAATATGGATGGCCGTTGGAGATGGCCTAAATACTGTTGAAAAATGAAACGAGGGTGAGAGGAAAATATGCTACTGTACCGGTATATCCTTTTGCACAGGCAGAATATTTTGGAAGGGAATATGTCCCTCTTCTGTTCTCTCTCGCAAGGACAGAGAAAAGAGTCTCGCCCGGTAATGATTGTATTCTCCGGATCGTACAACGTAGGTAGTCCCACAAGTGTAGTACAGCCAGCCTGTCTGCCTGAGGCTGCTTTGTCAGTTAGTACTACTAGTATTTTAATTTCAAAAAAAAAGTACTACTAGTATTTTTACAAAGTCTAAACTTGACCAGGACCAAATCTTTGTTGCAGGGCAGTCAGTAATAATGATCCCCGGCCGTGCTCCCTTTTCCAGGGCTGTAAAGCACCGACTACTACCACCGCCTGTTGACCATGGTGTAGAACAAGGTTCCACATTCAATGCGTTTCTACAAGTACCGTTGAGGCATTGAGTTACTCTAGACAATCTTTTAGTTGTCTTGTTTGTTTGATAGCGTAAAAGTGTGCTATCGATTTTTACAACACTGTCTAAGTTGATTCTTTTGGTACTCCTCCGCCCCCTAAAAAAATACCATGAATTTGTTTAAATTTAAATGAATCTAGACACGGTTTAGTGTGTAGATAAACAAAGCTAAGTGGAGAGAGTATATTGTTGGGTTCACAAAGTTCAAGTGGAGGTTTGATGCACATGATATCAGTGATCTCTTTAAAAAAAAATGAAAATCGTATTTCTAACTTCCATTTTTTTGAAAACAAATCGAGACATAGCCGGTGATGTATACAAAAAAGTGCAAAATATAAATTAAAAATAATGTATATTTTTAGTTACACAAAAATGACAAAAGTATAGATCAGAGTATGGTTATTTCAAATCTTTAAAAAAATCTAACTTTATCGTTTTTGTGTAGCTCAGGATATAAAACATTATGAATTGAGATTCTACACGTCCGTGAAATGCATCATTAGCTACTTTTACGATTTTATTTCACAATTTTTGAAACCCTTAATTTTTTATACCGGAGCTCGGGAGCCAAAACAACTTTCTGTTTTACAAAACCATTGTTTACTACTCCCTCTATCCAGAAATAACTGACTTGGTTTGTCTAGATTCGAATATATCTCGACGTATTTTAGTATATAAATATATTCGAGTCTAGTCAAACCCAAGTTATTTTTTTCTGGACAGAGGGAGTATATCATTTTTTTCCATTGGAGCAAGTGAGGAACCTGTTTCATTTTGTATCCTAATGGAGCAATGGTAAACTGGAAATTTTAAGGCCTCTCGGATCTGAATTGCAGGAACTCAAAAGGCATAACAGTGGATGTAATGTATGTTATATATTTTAGTTAAAATGTGATCAAACTTTAAAAAGGTACGACTGAGGACAAACCTGCATTTCGGTTAAATTTCATTGATCCAACTCTATGATCACAGACCGTAGATGAACAAAATTCTTAGGATTTCAACTCTACACCTCTTCTAAGTTCCTTTGTTCCACGGCAGCCTTATATATAGGGGCATGTCTTAGTACTTCGAAAGAATTATGTACTTTATATTTCTTTGTAATTCTTTTGGTCCATAAATATACGTACTGAAACTTTCTTTGAGCCTTTCTAGAATACATGAACAACCAACAAAGGAATATGAAGTATGTAAACTTTCGTAAGTACTAAAACATAACAAGGAATTAAACCTATACAAAAACCATCACAAAAACGAGATTTCCGGGTTGATCATTAACGGCGCCTACCGTTGTTCTCCCCCTAGGGGGCAACATGTGGGAGTTGGACCTGGCTTGTCGGACAGTGGCAGCTGGTGGTGTTCGACAAGGTGGAGCGGTGTGTCATCGACTGCGTTGATGACGTCGAGTCTAACTGACATGACGCCGCCGAGTCTCGGTGGCGGATTTGCGTCTTGATGGACGAGCATAGGGTGGTGGCGCTAGTTGGCGTCGTGAAGGCGTCGATATCAGGCCTGGCGAGTATCATGTTGTAATGTCCTGAGATTTATTAACCAAAATTAAGCCGACTTAGAGTGAGTGATTGTGCATTAGAGCATATTAAGCATATAGAAATTTAGGGGAATTTCGACCATTAGATTAAGATGTGAGATCTATCTTGAAGCTTCGAGAAAACCTGTGTGCTTAGTTGTATGATGCAATGTGACAAGTTAAAAGGTTGATAAATGATTACTAAATAAAACATTGTTTGCTTGAGTGACACCAAAATTGATTGCAAGATTGAGTGTTAAATTTTAAAGGGGCAATTGAAAATTAGGCATGGCCTTTGCTCTTTTTCCAACATCCCAAACACAATTCAATAATATAAGTTATATATGGATACAAATGTGTTAGTACATGATCAATATAATCAAAACTCAACCTTTGTAGCTTCCAAAAGCAATACAACATATATATGAAAGGATGCATAAGCATCACCACATGACAATAATTAACCAAAATCTCAACTTTAGCTTCCAAAGCAACAATAAAATACATATTTAAAATCTTCCAGAATAAACCTTACAAGCTTCCATAACACATAAGAAAGAATATTACAAGTCCAAAGTCCATATTACAAATAAAATAAATAAATCTTACAAGAATAAGAAATAAAATCCTAAACTAAATCCTCCAACCATCTTGATCTTCTCTTGATCATCATCTTCCCATACACATCTATCTTCTTTCTTTCTTCTCACCTGCAAACAAACAAGCAAAAGTTAGTATGGGAACAACAATTTTATCCTTAGGTAACAAATAGGAAATTAATCAAAATCATGTCTTGTCCAAGTCCAAATTCTAAACCTACAAGAATATTTAGAAATACTATCTAACAACAATCCACCAAAGCAAATCTGCAATAAAGAAGTACTAATACAAACAACCCCAAATTTCATCTTGTCTAAGTGGACAAACTAAACCAATAGAACTACTTAGAACACTTGCTAACAAACAACCTACTAAAGAAAATCATCAAATTCCAAGATCTATACTAAACAACCCCAAATTCCAACTTGTTCAAGTCCCAAAACCAAACCAATAGTTGATCCATAGACCTTCATAGAAACCATTTGACCAAAGAAAATTCTGTTGGAAATATGCCCTAGAGTCAAATAGTAGTAAGGACTATTATCATATTTCATATAGTTTATGATTAAGTTTTATATCATGCTATAACTGTATTGAATGGAAACATCAATACACGTGTGATATACAAACAACCAGGGGTTCCCAGTGAAACTCTAGTCACTGGTTCATTGGTCAACAGATGATCAAGTTTCCTGATCATGTGGCATTTATGCCAGTTGGAAATGAGGTCATCTCATTCTGTGAATGAGATGATGAACCAATATCCAATATAAACATCATGACCAGATCATGTCACGAAGTTCAAGTTACGATGATTAGAAATGGATCCTCGTAGACTACTCCTTAGACCGTGAGGCTATATCAATCACTGTCGCCTGAGAGTGCTTAGATAGCATCAAACGCCATCTGGTAATACAGTGGTTATAAAGGTGTGTTCAGGTACTCGGAGGAAACCATAGAGGCAATATATGTCAAGAGCAGGATTTGTCCATCCATGTGACGGGAAGATACTCAAGGGCCCACTCGGAGAAGTTATATCCAATAGCTGCACAATGTGTGATTTGATCACAGGGATATCACTTGTCGGAACGAGTCAAGTAGCATTGTCCAGTAACGAGATTGAACACGACATGGTGATGTCATTGATCATATCTCGGGCAATGCAAGTATCGAGTGACAAAGGTAATAATACACGATTGTCCCGATTCAAACGACGAAAGATCTTCGTGGAACACACAGAGGTCACATGGCCATCTAGGTCCCTCTGTCTATCATTGGTGCGGGAGTGTCCTGACCATGTCTGGAGTGTTCCTGAACCGTGGGGTATCACGCTTAAGGGCTTGATGATGCTTAGAGAGTGTTTATAGGATCGGTAGAATCGCCGAAGAAAAGAAGAGAGAAAACTAGAAGGGTTTCGGTAAGTCCGGAGGATGTTCGGATTGGAGGTGGAAGGTGTTCCATAGCCACGGAGGTTGAATAATATGTGAATGAATGTTAAATATTGATTTAATCATAATTATTTAATAAAGAGAAAATCAATTAAAGCTCAAAAAGGCTTAATGGGCCAATTTCCAGAGGGAGAGGGCCCATTAGGGAAAGGAGAGAGGGAGAAGGGCAAGGGGCAGGCCGGCTAGGCCTAGCCCCCCGCGCAAGGCCCATTAGGGGCTGGCCGGCAGCCTCCCCACCCCCTCCTCTCCTTTAGTCCCACCTCAGGACGTTGAGGGAGGGTGTACCCCCTCCTCCCCCTATATATAGTGGGGTATTTGGCCAAGATAAACACACAAATAATCAATAAAGGTCTCCCCACTTTTGGGAGGACCTCTAATTGATATTTTCTCTCTCCCCTCTCTCTCTCTCGTGACCGTGGTCCCAAGTCTGGACCGTGCGAGCGAGATACATCTTCACCGCGGAGCGCCGTCGCGCTACGGGATTCGGATCCGGGAGCTCTACTTCCGCAACTGCTGCTGGATCCGGGAAGCGGGAGTCATCATCAGGCACCGGACGTGTGTAACTCCCCGCGAGGTGTCGCACTTGAGGCGCTCAATTCATTGGAGCCAAGGAGCGCAAGGACTTCATCATGACCTTGAGGTCGGCTTCGGCTCGTCTACATCAACCACGCTCTCCTAAGTGTTGACAACGCTTTTCGGTCTTCAAGGGTAAGTTCGCGAAAAGCCCCTCCCGTTACTGTATTACTAATAGATAGGTCCTGGCAGCTTCAGGGGTTCAGGGGCATAGGGTAAAAATTTATTGTTTTCATACGCGGAACCCCTACAGTGGTATCAGAGATAGATCTATGCGTAGTAATTCTAGTACGGGTAGAACACACAAGATGTAGCGTGTGGGCGTTGATCTTTTACCTATTACCCTCCCACGTGTACTTGTGTATACCGCAGTAATGCTTGATGAAGCGTCCCCCAACCGACTTTTCACGTTCATTCGCGAGACTGGTCCACGCTTGACATACGGCTTGTACCGTATAAAGTGGCTTAGGGGGGTGTCTATCTCTCTCGCATTAGTTGGTATACCATTTGCAATGGAGGGCCCCGAAAGGGGTGTAGTAGAGACAACTACTTGATCGGCGTGGTGCTGAAAGTTCATAGGTAAGAACGGTTCTTGTGCGAAAGCCCATTCAGCCACGTAAAACATGCAAAGATAAAATAGAGGTGTCTAACTTTGTTTTGCAGGGGGCGTTGCTTTTTGATATGGTTGTGGCAAAGGTAAAGTGATTACCTTTTGTTACGTAGTAGTATATAGTCACGGAGGTGAAGAACTACCACGCCGGAATGACACCGGTACCCTGGTGTCTACGACGCCGGAACCCTGGCGCCGGAACCCGGTGACGGCGGATGGAGATCATGACGTGAAGGGCCATATCACATAGCATTTACTTTCAATGTTATTGTTTGTATGTCTTATTGTGTGCTAGTATTAGATACTCGAAGGTAGCCTAATAAGATGATCCCTGTTAAAATTACCAATGATTGTGTTCCCCCTTAGTGTGCACCACCAAGAAAGTTCTTCGGTATGAGGCAGGCCATGATGATCGGGTGTCAGACATATCTATGTTCACATACAGTGGGTGCACGCCATGTTGCATAACGAATACACTAAGGTTGAGTTGGCGAGCCTAGCATGTACAGACATGGCCTCGGAACGCGGATGGTCGAAAGATCGAGCACGAGTCGCATGAATGATGTGACCGATGTTTAGCGTCCACCCTTGAACCCACATTGATGGCCGTGATGATCGGGGGAGATGTGGCTGATAGGGGTCGTGTTATCACTAGAAACCCTCATTGGGGATAGTGTTTCTAAGTGGAGTTATTATTAACTCATTTAATTATAAACTTAGTCTGAATTCCTTTTGCAATTATAAATGTAGATGGCTCACCGTGAAGCTTACTTTGTCATTGAGGATTGGGTAAAGGGTGAGAAACTTAGACTTGATGGATCCAACTTCCTTAGTTGGCTAGTGCACCTGAATGATCTCCTTACTAGCAATCATGTGGTAGACTACATACTTTGACTGAGCCAGACTACTATGAGACCCCACAAGAGCTGGCAGACCGCTACTATCGCCAAGAGATGTCCACCTACATTCAGATAATAATGCGTTACGGGATGGTGGATGAACTACATCCGCTCATGGGTAATCTTGATCCATATTCGATGGTGGATCAGCTGAGAGCAGAGTTCATAGGCCATGTGCGCATGTGGAAGCACGAGTTGCTTGGAGAGTTCCTTTCCATACTGATACGTCCAAAACGTATCTACTTTCTGAACACTTTTGATATTGTTTCTCCTCTATACTTGTGTGATTTGGATGCAACTAATGCGAACTGACGCTATTTTCAGCAGAATTGCCTTGGTGTCTACTTTTTGTGCAGACAATCAACTATCAGGAAAAATCCCGGAAAATATGCCAAAAATCGTATTTCACCCGAAGACTCCAGGAGCCAGAATACGAGACGGAGAAGAGCCCTGGGGTGGCCACACCACCTGGTGGCGCGGGCCAGGCCAGGCCGTGCCAGGGGGTGGTGTGGGCCCCCCAGGCACCCCCTCGACCTCTCTCTTCGCCTATAAGGAGCCTTCTGACCTAAAAACTTCGGGGGGGTCGACGTTTTTCCAAAAGGAGTTCCGCTCCGCCGCCACCACCAGATTCCACGAAACAGCACCAGAAACTCCGTTCTGGCACCCTGCCGGGACAGGAATTGGAGGAGATCATCGCCATCATCATCACCATCGCTTCTCCATCGACCATCCATGTTTCCCCCATCTATGAGTGAGTAATCCCCCGCTATAGGCTATGGAGATGGTAGGGATTGGATGAGATCGTTCATGTAATGGCATCAGATTGTTAGGGCATAGTGCCTAGTATCTCTTATTAGTGCTTTATGACTTTGTTGCGACTTGTTGTGCTTAATGCTTGTCACTAGGGCCCGAGTGCCATGATTTCAGATCTGAACATGTTATTGATTCATTATGATAGTATTGTTCTTGGTCTTATCTGCAAGTTGTATACACACGTTGTTGTCCGGAACCTATGGCCCCGAAGTGACAGAAATCGGGATAATCGGAAGGGAAAGGCTTTGATGTGAGGATCACATGTGTTCATGGAGTGTTAATGCTTTGCTACGGGGATCTATTGAAATGAGCACCTTAATTGCCAGTAGTTCCCTAGAGGCCCCGCTGCAAACGGGCTGGCAGGACAAAAGATGTTGTGCAAATTCTCATTGCGAGCACGTATGACTATATATGGAACACATGCCTAGGATTGTCTAGTACTTGGATGCTTTATCTTATTTATCTGCAATTGCCCTATGTTCTGATTGCTATGTGAATTGTCTTGTCCATGCAACGCCCGTCCATCCATCCCTATGCCTACCGCACTCGAATCCCACTGTTTACTGCTTTTGTTACTATTGTCTTTGCTTTGCTACTGCTGTTACTTTACTATTCTTACTACAAAACTATTGCTACTGATAAACTGCTATGAGCAAGATTGTTTCCAGGTGTAGCTGAATTGACAACTCAGTTGTTAAGGCTGAGAAATATTCTTTGGCTCCCCTTGTGTCGAATCAATAAATTGGGTTTCACTTCCCTCGAAAATACTACGATACACCCCCTATACTTGTGGGTCATCAAGACTATTTTCTGGCGCCGTTGCCGGGGAGCATAGCTTTATTTACCAAGTTCACTTGGATTCTCTATTGTTCGCTGCTATCCATCCATCATGGGTAAGTCTCGTGATGTCAAGGTTCCTATTTTACCATCCACTACAAGAAGAGGTACGGTTCTAAACACCTCTGTTGCTCTTGATTCACCATCTGTTATAAGTAAGCTCGTTACACCACCACATACACATGCTACACACACTGCTACCACTGCTGAATCTAAAACTTTTGATGCTTATGATGCTGCTTCTACTGTGCTTGATAAGAGTGGTTCATTAGGTCCTTTCCTAGATGCTACGATTGCTAGAACTATAGCTGGAAATACCGAAACTCCTAATGAAGACACTACCACACCTATTAGCACACCTGAGTCTAGTGAGAGTTATGATATTGAAGAAGATTATGTTGAGATGACCGATGAGTTTATTAAAGAATGTAAGAACACCCATGATAGGAGCGATGCTAAGAGTCTCCTTGAGAGGCGTACTATTAGACCCAAATTATCTCCTGCTGCTAAGTTTGCTGCTTCTCCCATAAACATTACAGATGAAGATTATGATTTCTCTCTCGATCTATCTTACATAGCTATTGTCGAGAAAGAACCTTTTTGTGGGACTAAGAATGAAAGTGCGGTAGCACATATGAATGAACTTTCTACCATGAGTGGCTTGTTTTCTGATGATATTAAGATGCGTACTTACTTTGTTTCTAAGATTTTTCCCTTTTCACTGAAAGGAGAAGCTAAAACTTGGTTTAGTAATTTACCTCCTGGATCTACTGATAGCCCTGAGTGCTTGATTAGTACTTTCCTGCAGAAATATTTTCCTCCCAATGCTAGACATGCTATTTTGCAGGAACTTTTTGATTTCAAACAGGGAGAAAAAGAGGTATTGTCTGAATCTTGGGCAAGGTTTTGTGCTTTGATTCATGCACAGGCTGGAAGTCCATTACCTAAGAATGACCTTCTTGATATATTTTATAATGGACTAACTGAGGAATCTAGGACATACCTAGATAGTTGTGCTGATTGTGTTTTCAGGAATAGGACTTCGAAGGAAGCTGAGGAATTAATGGCTAAAATAAGCAAGAATTATGAAGATTGGACTGCTCCTAAACAAGCTATACCTGAAGTAATTGTACCTGAACCATCTATTCCTGTGCCTATTCCAACATCAAAGAAGAGGGGAGTTATTGAATTAAATGATGAAGTGATGAAGGAAGCTAAGAAATGTCTTAAGGAGAAGGAATTAAAGCTGCAGATGTCAAGAATTTACCCCTATAGAAGAATTATGTAAGCCTATTCCCTACTCACCCACTATTGAGGTACACTCTCTCCAACACTTTGATGAAGGTGATATCCCTTACTTGAAACCTCCCGATCAATGCTTAGAAGAATTTGATATCTTTATTGTTAAGCAAGATACCTTTAATAAAAGGGTGCAAAATCATCTAATGGAAAACACTAGAGCTATTGTTGAGTTGAAATATATTGTGGAAAGAACCTCTAATGATGTTAAAATGATTGTTAAACACTTTCAAATGGTTCAAACTCAAATAGATCAAGTCGTTAAAGTGCAAAAAGACTTGCTAGTTAATGCTGCTAAAGAAAAAAATGCTTATGAAATTAGAACTAGAAGTGGTGCTGCTACCTAGGATCCTCTATATCCTTAGGGCCATCCCAAAAGAATTGAGCAGGATTCTCAACAAGCTGAAAATAGTGGTTCTACTCGTAAGAAAAGGAAAAAGAAACATAAAACTGTTATAGAACCCTCTGAACCTGCTATAGATCCTAATAGTATATCTATCTCTGATGCTGAAACTGAAAGTGGTAATGAAGAAAATGAAGTTCCTAATGAATAAAAAGTTGAAGAAGAACCTAAAAACCACACTAAGAATACTAAATACACCAAATAAGATTTTATTGCTAAGAAACATGGTAGTGAAAGAGAACCTTGGGTCCAAAAACCTATGCCTTTCCCTGATAAGAAACACAAGTCAAAGGAAGATGAACACTATAATAAGTTTTGTGAGTGGATGAAGTCTTTATTCTTGCAAATTCCTTTGACTGATGCTATTAAATTGCCTCCTTACTCAAAGTATATGAAGGACATTGTCTCGAATAATAGGAAGATCCCTAATGAAGAAATCTCTACTTTGCTTGCTAATTATTCTTTCAATGGTAAGGTTCCTAAGAAACTTGGAGACCCAGGGATTCCAACTATCCCTTGCTCTATTAAGAACAGTTATGTTAGAACTGCTTTGTGTGATTTGGGAGCTGGAGTTAGTGTTATGCCTTTCTCTCTCTACAAGAGGCTTTATCTTGAAAAATTGATACCAACTGATATACCTTTGCAAATGGCTGATAAATCTACCACTATTCCTATGGGTATATGTGAGGATGTACCTGTTCAGGTGGCTCACAATTGCTTGATATTAACTGATTTTGTTGTGCTTGAAATGCCCGAAGATGATAATATGTCTATTATTCTTGGGAGACCTTTTCTTAATACTGCAGGAGCTGTTATTAATTGTAATCAAGGAAATGTGACCTTCAATGTTAATGACAAGGAACATACTGTCTATTTCCCCAAGAATATTGAAAGGACTTATGGCTTGAATTCAATTGAACATGTTGAAGGCATTCAAGTTGGAGAAATATATTGTCCCAATCCAAGAGAAAAATTTGAAACTATTATGATTGGGACCATTGCTATCAAGGTTGAGGTAACATAATCATTAGTGAAATACAAAGTTTTGTCTCATATGCAATTGTTTTGGTAGCAAGACTTGATCAACCTTGCTAACAAAAGGATTCCATTGAACAAAACAATGTTTTCATTATGATTATCTCCGTTATTTCTATCCTTTGCATGTTAGTTTTTGCTTTCGTTTCGTTTTGTTTGTGTTGTTAGTTGCTTGCATGCTAGAACTTCTGTAGTTCTAGCCTTGTTTTGTCCTTGCATCTTGTTTCCAAAAGAAAAAAAATCTGTCTGTCAGAAAAATCATTCTTCTATTTCTGAAAAAATCCCAAAAATAAAGTGTCTCGAAAAATTCCAGAAAATTCATATTAAATTTTTACGTGAAAAAAGGGGCAGAGGAGTACCTGGTAGGTACCAGGGGGGCCTACCAGGCAGGCACACCATGTGGTGGCGTGGCCAGCCCTGGGTGGCGCCATGCCCTGGTGTGGGCCACCCCTGGCCCTCCACTAACTCTCTCCCCTGCCACTTTCTTCTTTCTCCCGAGTAAGCTCCAGTTCATAGCTCAAAATCGCGTTCTCTCTGTGCTTGCTCTCGATTTCTTCGATCTCCTTGCTCAGCCCATCTTTCTTGCTGAAATTTGAAGCACTTGTTCCTTGGTATGTGACTCCTCCCCTTGTCGAAGTAGATTTGTGTTTAGTGGATTATATGTTGAGTATTTTGCTGCTGTAGGTGACTGGTTATGAGAGCTTGTAAGCTTGTTTGATGCTTAGAGATATAGTTTTGATGCATGTTTAGGCCTCTTGCAAGTCCCTATGAGTAGAATCCTTTATTATATTTACCTTGCAATCACTTGTTTAATAGGTGTTTAAATTTCAAAACAGAAGATGAGTGAACACCACCTAAACCAACATGAGCTTTGGGTGCCTGAGGTCATGAAGGTCCACCCGGAAGAGGAAGTTTTTCCCTCCATTTATCCATGCCCTGAGTTCACGAGAGCTGCAGGAATTCTACAAGATTTCCACACTTTCGTTTCTAATGCAGGGTTAGAGCACTTTTTGGAAGACGAGCCTTGTCAATTTGTGAAGCTAACCATGTCTGTGGTGCAGGATTTCCAATTTAGTCACTCTTTGCCTAACCCCGTGGTCCATTACAAAATTTACAATATTGCTGTCAATCTTTCTCTTGATGATTTTTGTGCAGCCATTAAGGTACCTCAATGGGGATCATGTAAGAAGATTAAAGAGAGACCAGAACCACTCATGGATTTATACGCATAAATTTGTCAAGGGAGTAGATTCTCAAAGGGGAATGGAAAAATCCGTAACATTCATCTTCCCTCCATTCGCTACTTTGCCTACTTTATTGCCAAGTGTGTTCTTGCTAGGAAAACTGCCAATAAGTTATCTTCGTTTGATCTAGCATTTATCTCTGCTGCTCTTAGATGAGATAGGTCTTACAACTTGGGTGCTTTGATAGCTTTCCGTCTTGTTGCTAACTGTGAGAAAGGTGGAATTTGTGGAGGCCTCATTGCTTCTCGTTTACTAGCATTGCATGGTTTAGTGCCTCATCATCTAGACCTACAGTTTCCCATAGAGAGGCTTGATTTTAATTCCATGATACAACATAAATTTATTTCCTCGTGGGCCAGTTTGAGTGAGTTGTCTTATGAAATAACCTTTCTCAAAGCTGGTTGGAGAAAGAGCAAGTCCAAGCGTGTTGTTCTTTTGCCCGCACCTATTTTGTTTAACCTTGATAACAGGGAAGGATGGTCCCTCACTAAGGAGGAGCTGGACACGTACTTGGGAGAGCTCTCCCAACAGGAGCAGGACACTAGAAGGGAGGTCACGGACGATTCGGTCCAGCCCTCGAATGAGGGAGAGTCTTCATATCAGCAGCCCGCTTATGATTGGGGAGCTTCCTCTTCTTCTCATGGGCCCAGCACGACCATTCTTACCAAGAACCGCCCGCTTGGAACCCCTATTCGTACATGGATTGATACCCACTTAGGCCAAAAGCCTAAGCTTCGGGGGAGGTACGCGACACCGCACTCATCTCCATATCATGTTGCGTCGGTACTTTGTATATTCATGTTTTTGTTCTCTTTTTAGTTTTCGTTCTTCTTTGCTTTTGCTTTTTAAAAACACAAAAAGACCAAAAATATTTTTTTTGTTTCTCTTTGGTTTGCTTCTTCTTTTTGCCTTGGTTTGCTTTTCCCTTTTTGCTTTGTTTGAACTATTCGAAAAACCCAAAAAAAATTGCTTTGCTTGTTTTTCTCTTTTGGTTCTTATTTAAAAATCGAAAACACCAAAAATATTTGTCGTTCTTCTTTGGTTTTTGCAAGTTTGCTACAGGGTTCGGCAGTTCTCAATGGATTATTGGTTTCATATTATTATTCAAGCCACACAAGTGAAGAGCAATAATGAGGACCAATGACAACTTGAGGCGTGGTAAGAGGCTGGTAACGAACTCTATTTGTTTTTATTTTTGTACATATACTCATCACTGTGGGCGTGCTTAGTCTGTTCATGTAGAGTGTATGTTTTCTTTGGATGCTTAGTAGTTCTTGCTTTCTTATGATTAGCTCCAGCTCGCTAATAGTTTGTAGCATGTCTCATGAATGTTTGCTTGCATTCCTCTATTCATAAATTGGTATGAAACTGTGGTATCCTCCTTTGAATGTTTCATTTGATTGACTTGGCACATGCTCACGCATGCACATGACTGTAATAATCAGTTAAGCCTTGATGAATTATTTTTCCTTGAGGATCTTGAATCACTTTCATGCCATGAGTAGTCCTGTTTTGTTGCAAGCATGATAATGACAGCTATTGCTCTCTCGTTTGTTGCTCCCTTACTATTGCTAGCCTTCACTTCCACTGAGTGTTTTACTCATGTTTCCAACTCCCTAAACCAAATATTTCCAAAGCGTCCACCATACCTACCTATTAGCATCATTTGCTACTCTCGTGCATATTCATTATGCCTTGTTTTCTTCCGATTAAAATGTTTGCTTGTTATGGGAAAATTAGTTAGTAAAGCTCTCACGAACTTGATGGCACACTTTATTTTCCGCACTTAATAAACCTGAACCATTGTGAACTCTCCATGAAAGTTATATGCTTGCAAATTATAGGCTGGGGATTAGCAGAACCGTGTTGTCACGGGGAACGCTTTCAACACTTGTAAATATATACCCAGTTGATACCTTGCTCTTTTGTTTGCGGATGTCGTCGGTGTGAAATAAAAGGGGAGCTTGTAAGTCCATGGAGTTATGTATGTGTGTTAGAGAAACGCCTGGGCCGCTGGTCTAATCCATGCTAACATGGTGGAAACCTGTAGCGTAACCATAATGATATCTATGAAGCATTCTTCTTATAAAAAAAGAGAGAGATAGCTATTGAGAAAAAGAAAAAAAGAGATTTATGAAAAGAGGAAAGAGAGAGAAAAGCACCATTTTCCCATGGTAAATAAGAAGATTGCTGAGATACTCATTGTCTACTTGCCTTGTCATTTTGATATGGGGATTCTTCCGTATCATCGGGCAAGGGGTACCCCGTTGGCGGTTCTCAATGATACGCACATACTTACGATGACAAGAACTTACCGGTAACTAAAGTTGAGTAGCATGAGGAGTGGCCCTCGTACTCAAGGGACTTGGGATTTTCAGTTTATAGTCTGTCAAGCATATAACCCAAATTCGACCTCACTTTCACCTTAACCACATTAAAGATGCTTATGACAGGGGCAATGAGAGCTCAAAGCTAACGAGTACCATACTTTTAGCATTTGGAAGCCTTTCAAAATTATTCAAACCCTTTTTCTTCTACTTGTTGACTCTCCATATATTCTTTGAGCACCTTCTTGAGAGCATAGTTGTCATTCTTTGTGTTTGTTCCATTACTTGATTATTTGTGTTATGACTTTGATGCTTGTATCCTTGATATCTTTACTTCTAGTCATCACTTGAACTTCAGAGGTGCCTTGGCATTCATAATCAAAGGCAAGTGAGATACCACTCTATCATACCTTCTTATGAGCATTGTAATGTTGCTTGTGTTTGTGCCTCGTGCTACTTATTATTCTTGAGTTGGAATCTCTTCATAGCTTGTAATGACTATTGAGTAGACTCAGTTGCACTCTTTATTATGAATTGTCTAAGTAGTTGATCACATTGCTGAGAATATTTACATCATATGAAGCAAATGTGTTCGTGAAAGTTCTTTTATCGCACTCAGTTTTCAACTGAATTGCTTGAGGACAAGCAATGAGCTAAGCTTGGGGGGAGTTGATACGTCCAAAATGTATCTACTTTCCCGAACACTTTTTCTATTGTTTCTCCTCTATACTTGTGTGATTTGGATGCAACTAATGCAAACTGACGCTGTTTTCAGCAGAATTGCCTTGGTGTCTACTTTTTGTGCAGAAAATCAACTATCAGGAAAAATCCTGGAAAATATGCGAAAAATCCTATTTCACCCGAAGACTCCAGGAGCCAGAATACGAGACGGAGAAGAGCCCTGGGTGTTGGGTCCACAACATAGAAAACAATAATTTTCCTACGGTGTGAACTACACGCCAAGATCTATCTACTAGGTACAAAGCAACGGGTGGACATACATCCAACGAGAACTTACCCTCGTAGACAACGAGCTTTGTTAACGAGTAGGAACTCGTGGTTGATGTAGTTGTACACTTGCCGATCTCAAGATCGTGATGAAGTCCAGCAGGTCTGGCTCCAGCACGTCCATCAGATCCAGCTCTAGCACCACCAAGTCCAGCACCGCAAAGCAGGGGTGCATCCGTGATCGCACACACGTCCGGTACCCCGACAACCTCCGTCCCTCGCTCTAGCAAAGCAGCGGAAGCAGCAACTCCTTTCCAGATAAAGCCACTGGGAACATGTATCTCGCTAATCCGAGACCATGGGGGAATAATACTAGAGGGGGAGAGAGATCGTTCACAAGGAGGTGTGTGTGAGAAGTGAGGAGGGGGTGGAATTTTATAGGAGGAGGGGGGTGCCCCTCCTTCATGGCCGGCGCATGGAGGGGGTGACCCTTCACCTCCTCCATTCATGTGGTGGTAACCCCTCCACATTAAAATGCCCCTTCACATTCTCTTTTAAAGTCTCCACTTTAAATGCATTAAATTTCTCCAAATTTAATGCTCTCTCATTTAATAAAACTCTTTTATTATTTTTATTCAGAATTTTGTTAATTACTTTAATTAACAAACATTCACATAAAACCCCCTGCAACATTTCAATATTACATGCAGAACCAATTTCAGCATTTTCACCCGAAACAGTTTCGGTGTCTATTGAAATAATTCCAGCGCTTTCTTAAATCTTTATCGGAAACATATTTGCTCCAAATGGTGTCAGTATTCCTTAAGTGTGTCACCCTATGGTTCGCGAATAATGCAGACATGATCGAGACCCCTCTCCGATCAATAATCAGCAGCGGGACCTGGAGATCCATACTGACTCCACATTCAACGATGACTTCTGTGATCGTGAGAACCTTTAATGCTAGTAACTAAATCCCTTTGTCCCGCGATATATTACATGTCCGAGATTCGATCATCGGTATCTCCATACCTAGTTTGATCTCGTTACCGACATGCACTCTTTTCTCGTTCCCGTGATATAACATTCTAGTGATCACATCACTTGCTTGCAAGCTATTTCAATGTGATATCACCGAGAGGGCCCAGAGTATATCTATCCGTCATCGGGATGGACAAATACCACTCTTGATCCATGAGCCTCAACATAACACCTTCGTAGCACTGAAACCACCTTTATAGTCACCCTGTTACGGTGTGACGTTTGATGTTATCAAGATACTCTTCCGGTGTTAGCAATTAACATGATCTAATGGTCTAAGGATAAAGATTACTTCGTATGATATTATAGCAATATAAACATAATGACTTTGATCGTAATGCTATACTTCGGATGAATGTTCATCACATCATTCCACCAATGGTGTGACCTTGTTATTAACAACATCCAATGTCCATGATCAGGAAACCTTGATCATCTTGTTAATCAACAAGCTAGTCTATAAGAGAGGCATAACTAGGAACCCTTTTTGTTTATTAAACACACATGTATTGATGTTTCCGATCAATACAATTCTAGCATGTAAAATAAACATTTATCATAAACATGGAATAAGATAATAACCACTTTATTATTGCCTCTCGGGCATATTCCCTTCACTGGGGTGGCCACACCACCTGGTGGCGCGGGCCAGGCTAGGCCACGCCAGGGGGTGGTGTGGGCCCCCCAGGCACCCCCTCAACCTCTATCTTCTAGCACCCTGTCGGGACGGGGAATTGGAGGAGATCATCGCCATCATTATCACCATCGCTTCTCCATCGACCATCCATGTTTCCCCCATCTATGAGTGAGTAATTCCCCGCTGTAGGCTATGGGGATGGTAGGGATTGGATGAGATCGTTCATGTAATGGCATCAGATTGTTAGGGCATAGTGCCTAGTATCTCTTATTAGTGCTTTATGACTTTGTTACGACTTGTTGTGCTTAATGCTTGTCACTAGGGCCCGAGTGCCATGATTTCAGATCTGAACATGTTATTGATTCATTATGATAGTATTGTTCTTGGTCTTATCTGCAAGTTGTATACACACGTTGTTGTTCGGAACCTATGACCCCAAAGTGACAGAAATCGGGATAACCAGAAGGGAAAGGCTTTGATGTGAGGATCACATGTGTTCACGGAGTGTTAATGCTTTGCTTTGGTGCTCTATTAAAAGGAGCACCTTAATTGCAAATAGTTCCCTAGAGGCCCCGCTGCAAACGGGCTGGCAGGACAAAAGATGTTGTGCAAGTTCTCATTGCGAGCACGTATGACTATATATGGAACACATGCCTAGGATTGTCTAGTACTTGGATGCTTTATCTTATTTATCTGCAATTGCCCTATGTTCTGATTGCTATGTGAATTGTCTTGTCCATGCAACGCTGGTCCATCCATCCCTATGCCTACCGCACTCGAATCCCAATGTTTACTGCTTTTGTTACTATTGTCTTTGCTTTGCTACTGCTGTTACTTTACTATTCTTACTACAAAACTGTTGCTACTGATAAACTGCTGTGAGCAAGATTGTTTCCAGGTGCAGCTGAATTGACAACTCAGTTGTTAAGGCTGATAAATATTCTTTGCCTCCCTTGTGTCGAATCAATAAATTGGGTTTCACTTCCCTCGAAAATACTGTGATACACCCCCTATACTTGTGGGTCATCACATACAGATGGAGGAGCATACATGTTTGAAGACTCACTTGGAGCGCATGCTTGATGCACACACGAGACTGGTTCACTTCGTGGATTACTGGATGGCTGATCCATTTGCGATAGACGTACTGCTTCGATCGTTGCCTCCTAGCTACGAAGGACATGTCCGGAGTAGCATCATGAGTGGTGATACGGAAGCATTGGATTTCCATGAGTTCATTTTACGTTTCCAGAACGTAAAGGTTGAACCAATCACTGGAGAGGTCATCGATGACAAAGGTATATATTTGATATACAGTTTTATAAATGTTATAATCTTGCAAACACATTTGCAGTGTTGAGTATATCTGATACTTGTTCTGTTTTACTGAAAACGGGTCCTTCTGCATGAGAGGTGCTTGCTGGAGAGGAGGTGACATTGCATGTTGATGGCGAGCATGATGATGACAGCCGACGATACGCTCCCTCGACATTTATCACTTAGTTTATGTTTTAGGATGATTTTTGTAATCAAGAGACTGTGAACTTCTTTAGTGTGTCTCACACTTCATGAGACGGTTATTCATATGAGTTTGTAACAAACAGTTGTTCTACTTTTATGAATGATTTCTATTCGTGTTCATATCTTGTTTGATTACGTATGAATTATCCTTGTCGTTTGAAACTAATTGATAATGCATGAACATTGGTAAAATATTAAAATGCCTTGTAAAATACCCAATGATATATTCATTAATGAATGAAACCATTGTTTAAATTCAAAAGTTATGTGATAATATGTGAAAGTCATTCGATTTCATATCACATATAAATAATGCCTAAGTTCGGCAAAATAACTTGAACATCGTGTATTACTTGAATACAAAGTGTTTAAAGAATTGTTAAAAGTAAATACATATTCGATGTATTATGTTTTAACGAAAATGGTAATTATCATTAAATAATTGTTTAAAAGTGTAAAGAAGTTTACCAAAGGAAACATGAATATGAAACTATTTTGATATAATCAAAGTGTTTCATCAACAAAGGGTATAAATATAAAAGGTAATCTAATTACTATGATTTGATCATTGGTAATGAAATTCGAATTTATAAGAATGGCATAAAAGAAATTGTGAAGTGCAAAGCGTTCTAAAACGTCAGAATGCAGAGATCACAATGTGATATTAGATATCAAAGGGGTTGAATAGAAGCCACCAAATAAATCGTTGTAGTGAAATGTAGAGACCATTATTTAGAAATAGTTAGCACTCAATTAAAATTTATAGTGAACCATTTGAATTCGTTAAAGTTTTGGGGTTTTTCGATCTAACCAAAACAATAGTGAATAAGTCCTTATAGAGTATTCATTGGAAACTTTGAATACAAAACCCATAGCTGAAACCAAAAGGAAAGCAAGATTCGTATTGCTTGGATTTTGGTGCATTCTTGAGAAAGCTCGCTTATAGTGATGTTTCTCAATTATGGAGCAAATGGAATATAGTGAAAAAACATGATGAGGATTCAAAACCCTGCATCAGAGTGTTCAGAAGCGCAACGGACAATGTTCCTGAATGATTCTCTTCATAGAAGGAAATAATCAATGATATTGATCATTGTGTTTTTCCCCACTAGTGTTTTCACTACATTGAGTAGGATTCAAAATGTAATCCATATCTTGTATGGATACATTTGTGAATCACTTGTCATGATTTTTAGAACATGACATACCTACGAACTACTAAGGAAATAATGGTAAACTAGAATTATGAGAAGTCCTAAAAGCAAAATTCACTTGAGATTAGAAAGCAACTCATTGCTGAATCTCACAAGTAAAAGGGGTTACTTGGAATTTTCCCAAATGACTGCAAAGCCATAGTGGAAAAGGGGTGAATGACAAAAAGCACAATTTGTCAAGTATTGGACAAATTCAGATGAATTTGATTCATGTGTGCTGAATGTCTGAGGATTTAAAACTAGTAACAGTATTAGTATCTCATAGTAAATCTCCAACTTTGATACTTGATCAAAGAATTTTGAAGTTGTTCAAAATAGTGAGTGGATATGCAATTTGCATAAAATTGAGTGGGAGCTATGAAAGTCTTCCTGAAACAATATGTGATTGACATATTTTCAAGTGGGAGCAATATAAGACTCGAATTCAAATATGTAGGAACATATTTTGAGTGGGAGCTTATATGAGTAATTCTTAAGTATGTTAAGAATGAAAGACGCAAATACTTATAAATAATGATTTATAAGATGTAGAAGTTGATAATAGGTGTATTATGATATTATGTAGTATTCCTTAAGGGATTCTGAAAAGGGTTTCATAGTAGAAGTTAATTAAGGAACTGGTCCTTAATAACTCAAATTAGGAATAGTATTAAGTTTAACATCAATGGTTGAAAGAAAGAAAAGGATGATCGTCATCCACTATGTTGAGACATAGGTTCTGAACCATGATGATAACTTAGCATAATATGTGATCCAAATAAGGAACGTTTAAAAGTGATTAAGTTCGAATCACAGAACATTGAGCTGAGTTTTGTCCACAGTGTCAAATAGAGAACTGTAGACATGTTTTCCAAATCCATAAAGGATGACATGTCTTAAAACATAAAGGGTTATGTTATAAGGGAATATGTTGGAAACTCCTATAGATACCAATTAAAGTCAAGTAGGAAGCGAGGTGAACAAAACATCGAAAGTTGCACAGAGTGCACGAGAGTTTCGATGAATACATTTATAATAATAGATAAGGGTACCTTCTAAAGTGTTGTATAAAGTTATGGCGGGGCTAGTTCGCTTTTAACGTAGAATGATGTGTCCTAGGGCACAATGCCCATGAGAAAGCCCTCGAGGTTGATTAACGTCACTGTAGGCTCCTAGAATTAGGCCTCGTTCTGCTGCCACAGCGACGATGCATTCACACAGATGCTATCATGTGATGATAAAGTATTAATGTCAATCAAGGTGACATTATTAAGTTGCAAGGAGTTGGGACTATAAAGTACAAACCCAAGACTCAACCTTTTCCAAGAGCAAGCATGTTCAGGGTACCGGATATATGGTGTCAATGATTGAGAACAAATGCAGCTAGTGTATTTGTACTCTAGTGCAAGTGGGAGACTATTGGAAATATGCCCTACAGTCAAATAGTAGTAAGGACTATTATCATATTTACTATAGTTTATGATTAAGTTGTATATCATGCTATAACTATATTGAGTGGAAACATCAATACACGTGTGATATAGAAATAACCAGGGGTTCCCAGTGAAACTCTAGTCACTAGTTCATTGGTCAACAGATGATCAAGTTTCCTGATCACGTGGCATTTATGCCAGTTGGAAATGAGGTCATCTCATTCTGAGAATGAGATGATGAACCAATACCCAATCTAAACATCGTGACTAGATCATGTCACGAAGTTCAAGTTATGATGATTAGAAATGGATCCTCGTAGACTATTCCTTAGACTGTGAGGCTATATCAATCACTGTCTCTCGAGAGTGCTTAGATAGCATCAAACGCCATCTGGTAATACGGTAGTTATAAAGGTGTGTTCAGGTACTCGGAGGAAACCGTAGAGGCAATATATGTCAAGAGCGGGATTTGTCCATCCATGTGACGGGAAGATACTCAAGGGCCCACTCGGAGAAGTTATATCCAATAGCTACGCAGCGTGTGATTTGATCACAGGGATATCACTTGTCGGTACGAGTCAAGTAGCATTGTCTAGTAACGAGATTGAACACGACATGGTGATGTCATTGATCAGATCTTGGGCAATGCAAGTATCGAGTGACAAAGGGAATAAGACACGACCGTCCCGGTTCAAACGACGAAAGATCTTCGTGGAACACATAGGACTCACATGACCATCCAGGTCCCTCTGTCGATCATTTGTGCGGGAGTGTCCCAACCATGTCTAGAGTGTTCCCGAACCATGGGGTATCACTCTTAAGGGCTTGATGATGCTTAGAGAGCGTTTATAGGATCGGTAGAATCGCCGAAGAAAAGAAGAGAGAAAACCGGAAGGGTTTTGATAAGTCCAGAGGATGTTCGGAGTGGAGGTGGAAGGTGTTCCATAGCCACGGAGGTTGAATAATATGTGAATGAATGTTAAATATTGATTTAATAATTTATTCACAATTATTTAATAAAGAGAAAATCAATTAAAGGTCAAAAGGCTTAATGTGCCAATTTCCGGAGGGAGAGGGCCCATTAGGGAAAGGAGAGAGGAAGAAGGGGCAAGGGGGCTGGCCAGCTGGGACTAGCCCCCCGCGTGGGGCCCACTAGGGGCTGGCCGGTGGCCTCCCCACCCCCTCCTCTCCTTTAGTCCCACCCCGGGACTTTGAGGGAGGGTGTACCCCCTCCTCCCCCTATATATAGTGGGGTATTTGGCCAAGATAAACACACCAATAATCAATAAAGGTCTCCCCACTTTTGGGGGGACCTCTAATTGATATTTTATCTCTCCCCTCTCTCTCTCGTGACCGTGGTCCCAAGTCTGGACCGCGCGAGTGAGAGACATCTTCACCGCGGAGCACCGTCGCGCTACAGGATTCGGATTCGGGAGCTCTACTTCCGCAACTGCTGCTGGATCGGGGAAGCGGGAGTCATCATTAGGCACCAGACATGTGTTACTCCCCGCGAGGTGTCGCACTTGAGGCACTCAAGTCGTTGGAGCCAAGGAGCGCAAGGACTTCATCACGACCTTGAGGTCGGCTTCGGCTCGTCTACATCAACCATGCTCTCCTGAGCGTTGACAATGCTTTTCTGTCTTCAAGGGTAAGTTCGTGAAAAGCCCCTCCCGTTACTGTATTAATAATAGATAGGTCCTGGCAGCTTCAGGGGTTTAGGGGCGTAGGGTAAAATTTTAATGTTTCCATACGCGGAACCACTACAAATTCCAAATTATCAAGTTCTAGCAAACAACCCTAAAGTCCATCTTGTTCAAGTGGAAATTATAAACCTATAGAACTACTCTAGGATCTACTACTAAATAACCCACCAAAGGAAATCAGATCAAGGTTAGTTCTTGAGAAACTCAAGATCCCTAAATTTTGAAAGATCATTGAATCAAATTCTAATCCAATCAAACTCTTGTATAACAAATACTAGTAAGCTTCATATAATTAGAATCCTAAGGGGAGGAAGCAAAACTTTAGTAGAAAATAAATCTGTTTCATATTGTCATTGTCCAAATTGGCTAGGGACAAGAAACACAACAAGACAAATCCTATTGTCACAATCTAAACTAAGCTACACACAAAATCTGCTACTTGTCATATTACAATTTACAATAAAGTAAAATAAGTATGGGCTTGACCACCTAAAGTGGCCATGCCACCTCCACATAGGACAATCTAAAAGATGGTTGCATGCTTTTCCAAGAAGCTTACTCACCTAAATACATGGATGTGGTGTCAACACCACATGCATCCTATAGCACTATAAATAGAGGGGTACACCCCACCACATATCTCACAACTCACCACTCTAGTTTAGACCAAACACACACACTTGAGAGTTAGATATAGATCTGAGCGAGAGAGCAATTAAGAAAGGAGAGGAGCAAGGAGTCAGAAGATCGAGAACAAGAGGAAGAACTGCTACAACTAGAGGGGGGAGAAGCACTACTCTACAAAGGTTTTAGTCTAGATCTTTAGGACTCAAAGTAGAATAACAACAACATTGTTATCTAGATAATTAGGATTATATGAGTGGAGAGTGGGGGGGGGTAGTAATCTAATAGATAATTTTCGACCAGCCACATATGTTTTCCAAAAACACACTTTAAAACACATCTACACACTCTAGATCTATCTAAAAGTAATCCCTAGACCATATATTTTATCTAGAAAATCTTCTATACTATCTAATGATCTTGTGATCATCAAGAACACCCCAAGAACATCAAGAACACTCAAAGAACTCTATGAACTGATCGAAAAACACTTCCATGACAATCAAGAACATTTAAAAACTGCAAGTACACTTTAATTACACCTAAGAACAATTAAAAACATCAAGAACACATTAAGAAATTATATCACGGCAAGCAAAATTCACCCACTAGAAGAAATGTTTCCTTCCACAACGACTTGGCCCAACGGTCGTCATATAAGGCTTGTCTTCCGCAATGAAATTCTCGGCTCGACAGTGACCGATGGAAAACTTTTTTTCCGATTCGCGGCCGTCTACTAGGACGGAACCGCTAAAAATGTGGAGGAAGCTCAGCTGGCGTGTGGAAGAAGCATGATTGTCGGTTCCTCGCGCGATGTTGACTCGTTGAAGTCTTTTGAGGCGTGTGGGTCCCGAACGTCAGTGTCTCTAGCGGACCATACTTTTTGGTCGCGCTTCCCTGATTTGAGCTCGATAACGTTGCTCGATGTGTTTGCCTTTTAGTCAGGCTGATGGGTCCCACATGTGAGCCTCTCATTAGAAGAATCGTGTGTATGATGAATTTTTTTCCTTCGCTATTGCCTCCCTGATTTCAACTTGATAATGTTGCTTGATCTATCTGCCGTTTAGTCACGCTATGGGGCCCTCATGTCAACCTCACATTACAAAAATTCTATGTATGATGGAATTTTTTCTTTGCTCGAGCTACCCTGTTCTGAACTTGATAGCGCTGTTCGATGCATCTACCGTTTAATCATACTGCTGGACCCCACATGTCATCCTCTCATTAGAATAAACATGTATATGGTAGAATTTTTTTCCTGGGTCGCGCCTCCATGTTCCTGTAGGGGTTCCGCGTATGAAAACAATAAAAAAATTCCCTACGCCCCTAAACCCCTGAAGCTTCCAGGACCTATCTATTAGTAATACAGTAACGGGAGGGGCTTTTCGCGAACTTACCCTTGAAGACCAAAAAGCGTTGTCAATGCTCAGGAGAGCATGGTTGATGTAGACGAGCTGAAGCCGACCTCAAGGTCATGATGAAGTCCTTGCGCTCCTTCTGGCTCCAATGACTTGACTGCCTCAAGTGCGAGACCTCGCGAGGAGTTAACACGTCCGGTGCCTGACGATGGCTCCCGCTTCCCTGATCCAGCAGCAGTTGCGGAAGTAGAGCTCCCGGATCCGAATCTCGCAGCACGACGGCGCTCCGCGGTGAAGATGTTCCTCGCTCGCGCAATCCAGACTTGGGACCATGGTCACGAGAGAGAGGGGGAGAGATAAAATATCAATTGGAGGTCCTCCCAAAAGTGGGGAGACCTTTATTGATTATTGGTGTATTTATCTAGGCCAAATACCCCACTATATATAGGGGGGGGGGGAGGTACTACCTCCCTCAAAGTCCCGGGGTGGGACTAAAGGAGAGGAGGGGGTGGGAGGTGGCCGCCGACCACCTAGTGGGCCCGCGGGGGGGGGGGGGGGGGGGCTAGGCCCAGCCGGCCTCCCCCTTTGGCCCCTCTCCCTCTCTCCTTTCCCCTAATGGGCCCTCTCCCTCCAGAATTGGCCTATTAAGCCTTTTTGACCTCTAATTGATTTTCTCTTTATTAAACAATTGTGAATAAATGATTAAATCAATATTTAACATTCATTCACATATTATTCAACCTCCGTGGCCATGGAACATCTTCCACCTCCACTCTGGACATCCTCCGGACTTACCGAACCCTTCCGGTTTTCTCCCTTCTTTTCTTCGGTGATTCTACCGATCCTATAAACACTCTCTAAGCATCATCAAGCCCTTAAGTGTGATACCCCATGGTTCGGGAACACTCCAGACATGGTCGGGACACTCCCGCACCAATGATCGATAGAGGGACCTGGATGGCCATGTGACCCCTGTGCGTTCCACGAAGATCTTTCGTCGTTTGAACCGGGACAGTCGTGTCTTATTCCCTTTGTCTCTCGATACTTGCATTGCCCGAGATCTGATCAATGACATCACCATGTCGTGTTCAATCTCGATACTAAACATTGCTACTTAACTCGTTCCGACAAGTGATATCCCTTGATCAAATCACACGCTGCACAACTATTGGATATAACCTCTCCGAGTGGGCCCTTGAGTATCTTCCTGTCACATGGACGGACAAATACCGCTCTTGACATATATTTCCTCTACAGTTTCCTTCGAATACCTGAACACACCTTTATAACCACCGTTTTACCAGATGGCGTTTGATGCTATCTAAGCACTCTCGGGAGACAGTGATTGATATAGCCTCACGGTCTAAGGAATAGTCTACGAGGATCCATTTCTAATCATCGTAACTTGAACTTCGTGACATGATCAGGTCACGATGTTTAGGTTGGGTATTAGTTCATCATCTCATTCTCAGAATGAGATGACCTCATTTCCAACTAGCATAAATGCCACATGATCAGGAAACATGATCATCTGTTGACCAATGAACCAGTGACTAGAGTTTCATTGGGAACCCTTGGTTGTTTGTATATCACACGTGTATTGATGTTTCCACTCAATACAGTTATAGAATTATATAAAACTTAATCATAAACTATATGAAATATGACAATAGTCCTTACTACTATTTATCTCTAGGGCATATTTCCAACAGTCTCCCACTTGCACTAGAGTACAAATACACTAGCTACATTTTGTTCTCAATCATTTGGCACCATATACCCGGTACCCTGAACATGCTTGCTCATGGAAGATGTTGAGTCTTGGGTATGTACTTTACAGTCCCAAATCCTTTGCAACTTACTAATGTCACCTTAATTGACATTAATACTCTATCATCACATGATAGTATCTGTGTGTATGCATCGTTGCTATGGCAGCAGAACGAGGCCTGATTCCAGGAGCCTACAGTGACCTTAGATGAACCTCGGGGGCTTTCTCATGGGCACTGTGCCTTGGGACACATCATTCTACGTTAAAAGTGAAGTAGCCCTGCCATAACTTTATACAACACTTTAGATGGTACCCTTATCTATTATTATAAATGTATTCATCAAAATACTAGTGCACTCTATGCAACTTTCGATGTTTTGTTCACCTCGCTTCCTACTTGACTTTAATTGGTATCTACAGGAGTTTCCAACATATTCCCTTATAACATAACTCTTTATGCTTTAAGATATGTCATCCTTTATGGATTCGGAAAACATGTCTACAGTTCTTTATTAGACACTGTGGACAAACTTAGCTCAACGTTCTGTGATTCGAACTTAATCACTTTCAAACATTCCTTATTTGGATTACATATTATGCTAAGTTATCATCATGGTTTACTAAGATAGAACCTATGTTTCAACATAGTGGATGATGATCATCCTTTTCTCTATTTCAACCATTGATGTTTAAACTTAATGCTATTCCTAATTCGAGTTATTAAGGACTGGGTTCCTTAATTAACTTCTATTATGAAACCCTTTCCAGAATCCTTTAAGGAATACTGCATAAATCATAATACACCTATTATCAACTTCTACATCTTATAAATCATTATTTATAAGTATTTGCACCTTTCCTTCTTAACATACTTAAGAATTACTCCTATAAGCTCCCACTCAAAATATGTTCCTACATATTTGAATTTGAGACTTATATTGCTCCCACTTAAAAATATTTCAATCACATATTGTTTCAGGAAGACTTTCATAGCTCCCACTCAATTTCATGCAAATTGCATATCCACTCACTATTTTGAACAACTTCAAAATCCTTTGATCAAATATCAAACTTGGAGATTTTACTAGGAGATACTAGTACTGTTACTAGTTTTAAATCCAGTAGACATTTAGCACATTTGAATCAAATTCTTTTGAATTCATCCAATACTTGACAAATTGTGCTTTTGTCATTCACCCTTTTTCCTACTATGGCTTTGCAGTCATTTGGGAAAATTCAAGTAACTCCTTTTACTTGTGAGATTCAGCAACGAATTGCTTTGTAATCTCAAGGCAATTTTGCTTCTAGGATTTCTCATAATTTAGTTTACCATTATTTCCTTTTACATGTCATATTCCAAGAATCATGACAAATTATCCACAAATGTCTCCATACAAGATATGGATTTACATTTTGAATCCTACTTCATGTAGTGAAAAACAATAGTGGAGGAAAAACACAATGATCAATATCATTGATTCTTTCCTTCTATGCAGAGAATCGTTCAGGAACATTGTCCGTTGCGCTTCTCAACACTCTGATGCAGGGTTTTGAATCCTCATCGTGTTTTACACTATTTTCCATTTGCTCCATAATTGAGAAACATCACTAAAAGTGAGCTTTCTCAAGAATGCACCAAAATCCAAGCAATACAAGTTTTGCTTTCCTTTTGGTTTGAGCTATGGATTTCGTATTCAAAGTTTTCCAATGAATACTCTACAAGGACTTATTCTCTATTGTTTTGGTTATATCGAATAACCCCAAAACTTTCACGAATTCAAATGGTTCACTACATTCTAATTGAGTGCTAACTATTTCTAACTAATGGTCTCTACATCTACACTACAATGATTTATTTGGTGCCTTCTATTCAACCCCTTTGATATCTAATATCACATTGTGATGCTTTGCATTTTGATGTTTCAAAACGCTTTGCATTCCACAATTTTCTTTTATGCCATTCTTATAAATTCGAATTTCATTACTATTGATCAAATCATAGTAATTGGATTCTCTTTTATATTTATAGCCTTTGTTGATGAAACACTTTGATCAAATCAAATAGTATCATATTCATGTTTCCTTTGGTAAACTACTTTACACATTTAAACAATCAATTAATGATAATTACCATTTTTGTCAAAACACGATACATCGAATATGTATTCACTTTTAACAATTCATTAAACACTTTGTATTCAAGTAATACACGGTGTTCAAGTTAATTTGCCAAACTTAGGCATGATTTATATATGATAAGAAATCGAATGACTTTCACATATTATCACATAACTTTGAATTTAAACAATGGTTTCATTCATTTAATGAAATATCATTAAGTTGGGTATTTTAAACAAGGCATTTTAATGTTTTACAAATGTTCATGCATTATCAATTAGTTTCAAACAATAAGGATAATTCACAAGTAATCAAACAAGATATGAACACGAATAGAAATCATTCATAAAAGCAGAACAACTGTTTGTTAGAAACTCATATGAATAACCGTCTGATGAAGTGTGAGACACACTAAAGAAGTTCACAATCTCTTGATTACAAAAATCATCCTAAAATATAAACTAAGTGATAAATGTCGAGGGAGAGCGTCGTTGGCCCTCATCATCATGCTCGCCATCAGCACACAACGTCACCTCCTCTCCAGCAAGCACCTCTCATGCAGAAGGACCCGTTTTCAGCAAAACAGAACAAGTATCAGATATACTTAACACTGCAATGTGTTTGCAAGATTATAATATTTATAAAACTGTATATCAAATATATACCTTTGTCGTTGACGACCTGAGCGACATCTAGTTCAACCAACACATTCCTGATATGTGTCATGAACCGGTGGAACTCCATTGTTTCCGCGTCACCCCTCATTATGCAAGTCCTGGCTTGTGCTTGGTAGCTTGGTGGCAGCGACCGTAGCACAGCGGCGTTTGCAAAAGAGCCCGTTATCCAGATGTCCAGGAAGTATGCAGGCCTCATGTACACATCATGCATGTGCTCCAAGTGGTCGTCCAATGATGAGTTCTCCTCCATCTTAATGGAGAGGAAGTCTCCCATCAGCTCATGCTCCCAGATGCGTGTCTGCTCCACGAAATGTGTCCTAAGCTGTAGCATCACCGAACGAGGGTTGACATCACCCATGAAAGGCCACAGCTCGTCCACCATTCCGAAACACATCCCAACTGAAATATAGGAGGGCATCTCACGACGGAGATAGCGGTCTTTCCGCTCCTTTGGGGTCTCAAGGTCTGTGGGCTGATCCAAATCCATCCCGTCGAGTATGTAGTCGACCACGTCGTTCTCGCTAAGGATAACATGGAGACTGGCAACCCATATGGAGAAGTTCGATCCATCTAATCTGAGATTCTCTCCTTCTAACCATTCAATTGTCAACACGAAAGGTCCCATCTACATTTATAATTGCAAAAGGGAATTTAGACTAAGTTTATAATTAAATGAGTTAATAATAACTCCACTTAGAAACACCTACCCCCAAAAGGGTTCCTAGTGATAACACGACCCCTATCAGCCACATCTCCCCCGATCATCACGGCCATCAATGTGGGTTCAAGGGTGGACGCTAAATGTCGGTCACATCATTCATGCGACTCATGCTCGATCTTTCGACCATCCGCGTTCCAAGTCCATGTATGTACATGCTAGGCTCGCCAACTCAACCTTAGTGTTTTCGCTGTGCAACATGGCTTACACCCACTATATGTGAACATAGATATGTCTGACACCCGATCATCACAGCCTGCCTCATACCAAAGAACTTTCTTGGTGGTGCAAACTAAGGGGGAACACAATCATTGGTTATTTTAATAGGGATCTTCTTATTAGGCTACCATCGAGTATCTAATACTAGCACATAATAAGATATACAAACAATAACATTGAATGTAAATGCTATGTGATATGGTCCTTCACGTCGTGATCTCCATCCGCCGTCACCGGGTTCCGGTGCCAGGGTTTCGGCGCCGTAGACACCAGGGTACCGGTGTCATTCCGGCGTGGTAGTGCGTCACCTCCGTGACTATCTACTACTACGTAACAAAAGGTAATTACTGTACCTTTGCCACAACCATATCACAAAGCAACGCCCCCCTACAAAACAAAGTTAGACGCCTCTACTTTATCTTTGCATGTTTTACGTGGCTGAATGGGCTTTCGCACAAGAACCGTTCTTACCTATGAACTTTCAGCACAACGCTGATCAAGTAGTTGTCTCTACTACACCCCTTTCGGGGCCCTCCGTTGCAAATGGCATACCAACTAATGCGAGAGAGACAGACACCCCCCTAAGCCACTTTATACGGTACAAGCCGTATGTCAAGCGTGGACCAGTCTCGCGAATGAACGTGTAAAGTCGGTTGGGGGCCGCTTCATCAAGCATTACTGCGGTATACACAAGTACACGTGGGAGGGTAACAACTAAAAGATCAATGCCCACACGCTACATCTCGTGTGTTCTACCCGTACTAGCATTACTATGCATAGATCTAGCTCTGATACCACTGTAGGGGTTCCGGGTATGAAAACAATAAAATTTTACCCTACGCCCCTGAACCCCTAAAGCTGCCGGGACCTATCTATTAGTAATACAGTAACGGGAGGGGCTTTTCGCGAACTTACCCTTAAAGACCGAAAAGCGTTGTCAACGCTCAGGAGAGCGTGGTTGATGTAGACGAGCCGAAGCCAACCTCAAGGTCATGATGAAGTCCTTGAGCTCCTTCTGGATCCAACGACTTGAGTGCCTCAAGTGCGACACCTCGCGGGGAGTTACACACGTCCGGTGCCTGACGGTGACTCCCGCTTCCCCAATCCAGCAGCAGTTGCAGAAGTAGAGCTCCCGGATCCGAATCCCACAGCACGACGGCGCTCCACGGTGAAGATGTCTCTCACTCGCGCAGTCCAGACTTGGGACCATGGTTACGAGAGAGAGAGAGGGGGAGAGAGAAAATATCAATTGGAGGTCCTCCCAAAAGTGGGGAGACCTTTATTGATTATTGGTGTATTTATCTAGGCAAAATACCCCACTATATATAGGGGGAGGGGAGGTACTACCTCCCTCAAAGTCCCGGGGTGGGACTAAAGGTGAGGAGGGGGTGGGAGGTGGCCGCGGGACACCTAGTGGGCCTCGCAGGGGGGGCTAGGCCCAGCCGGCCTCCCCTTTGGCCCCTCTCCCTCTCCCTCTCTCCTTTCCCCTAATGGGCCCTCTCCCTCCGGAATTGGCCCATTAAGCCTTTTTTACCTTTAATTGATTTTCTCTTTATTATGAATAAATGATAAATCAATATTTAACATTCATTCACATATTATTCAACCTCCATGGCCATGGAACATCTTCCACCTCCACTCTGGACATCCTCCGGAATTACCGAAACCCTTCCGGGTTTCTCCCTTCTTTTCTTCGGTGATTCTACAGATCCCATAAACACTCTCTAAGCATCGTCAAGCCCTTAAGCGTGACACCCCACGGTTCGGGAACACTCCAGACATGGTCGGGACACTCCCGCACCAATGATCGACAGAGGGACCTGGATGGCCATGTGACCCCTGTGCGTTCCACGAAGATCTTATGTCGTTTGAACCGAGACAGTCGTGTCTTATTCCCTTTGTCTCTCGATACTTGCATTGCCCGAGATCTGATCAATGACATCAGCATATCGTGTTCAATCTCATTACTGAACAATGCTACGTAACTCGTTCCGACAAGTGATATCCCTGTGATCAAATCACACGCTGCGCAGCTATTGGATATAACCTCTCCGAGTGGGCCCTTGAGTATCTTCCCATCACATGGACGGATAAATCCCACTCTTGACATATATTGCCTCTACGATTTCCTCCGAATACCTGAACACACCTTTATAACCACCGTTTTACCAGATGGCGTTTGATGCTATCTAAGCACTCTCGGGAGACAGTGATTGATATAGCCTCACGGTCTAAGGAATAGTCTACGAGGATCCATTTCTAATCATCATAACTTGAACTTCGTGACATGATCAGGTCACGATGTTTAGGTTGGGTATTAGTTCATCATCTCATTCTCAGAATGAGATGACCTCATTTCCAACTAGCATAAATGCCACATGATCAGGAAACATGATCATCTGTTTGCCAATGAACCAGTGACTAGAGTTTCACTGGGAACCCCTAGTTATTTGTATATCACACGTGTATTGATGTTTCCACTCAATACAGTTATAGCATGATATAAAACTTAATCATAAACTATATGAAATATGATAATAGTCCTTACTACTATTTGTCTCTAGGGCATATTTCCAACATTTCCGAACTTGATAACATTGCTTGTTGCATCTATCGTTTAATCACGCTGCTGGGCCCCACATGTCATCCACTCATTAGAAGAAACATATGTATGATGGAATTTTTGCCCTCGGTCGTGCCTCCGTGTTTGAACTTGATAGCGTTGCTTGATGCATCAGCCGTTTTTTAAGCTGCTAGGTCCCCCATGTGAGCCTCTCATTAGAAGAAATGTGTGCATGCTGGACTTTTTTCTTGCTCGTGTCTCCCTATTTTGAACTTGGCAATGTTGCTTGAGGCAACACTGTATAAGGTCGCGCTACTAGGTCCCACATGTCAGTCTCTGTGTAAATGAAACCTGCGCATGATGGACTTTTTTCAGCCGCGTCCGCTATTTTGACCTTGGCAACGTTGCTCGATGCGGCACCCGTGTATGGTCTTGCTGCTGAGGCCCCATGTCAGCCTCTATGGTATGTTCTTGCTTGTGGGACCCCAATGGAGCCTTGTATGTTCTAGCGGGTGGGTCCCTGATGACAGCCTCTTTGTACAAGTATTTAACTTTTTTCCAAACCTGACCATTAAACTCGAGGGATGTTGCAGGCTGGTGGGTCCACAATGCCAGCCTTTCGATAATGCGATATTAAAATGTAAACCCTTTCTCAAAAAAGAAAGAAGTAAACCCAAGATATATATAAATATGTACACACAGGGGATTCGAACTAAAGACCTTCAAATCAAATCAAATAGATGTAAATTGAGTGTTGTGCCATTACACCAAAGATATTGATAGAAATTAAATCTTAAACATGTATTAGTACTACAACTTATGTATCAGTCTTCTAAAAAGTATTTTGTGTGTCTACGCTTATCTATTTTATTAAAATATTAAATGGTAGTGCCCAGGCATCTCAATTTATAAAATGCCACATAATGGAGCAGTGTCAAACATGGGTAGGCAGAGTTTTTTTATTTTGAGAGGTGGGAGGCAATGCCCAAAAGTCCGAATTAAAAAGAGTTTGCCTATCTACATGGGTTGCTCTATATAGGCTATGCTCCATGGGCTCCTTTCTCAAATTTCTCTAGGCTGTGATCAGCAGTCCACCATGTCTTTCTCACAAAAAAACAGTCCCAATGTCCCTCTCATTAGAAGAAAAATATCCATGCTGTACTTTTTCCTCGCTCGCGCCTCCCTATTTCAAACTTGGCAACATTGCTCGATGCAGCACCTCTATAAGGTCTCGCTGCTGGGTCCCATATGTTAGTCTCTCTGTAAATGAAACATGTGTATGATGGACTTTTTTCGGCTGTGTCTGCTGTTTTGACCTTGGAAACATTGCTCGATGCCACAGCCGCTTGTGGTCTTGCTGCTGGGGCCCACATGTCAGCCTCCCTGGTGTGTTCTAGCTTGTGCACGCCATCCTACCTCGTATGTTCTGTCTTGTCGGTCCCTGATGTCAGCCTCTCTATACAAGTACTTAACTTCTTTTTTTCAAACCCGCCCATTAAACTCGATGGACGTTGCAGGCTGGTGGGTCCACGATGTCAGCCTCTCCGAAAAAAGTATTGCTACATAAAAAAGTAAACCCAAATAAATATATGTCAAGCACACATGATTCAAATCAAAACCTCAACAAATATAAACCGTATCCGTTGCCACTATGCAAAAGAAATCAGATGAAATTTATCATTAAAAGCTTTATAGTACCTATAACTTATGTATTAGTCTTCTTAAAAATATTTTGTGTGTCCATGTTTATCTCTCTTAAATTAAAAGGGCAGTGGTATTGGAACCTCAATTTATAAAAAGCCACATAATGGATTAGTTTCTTAAAAATAGGGGTAGGCAGAGTTTTTGGGCTATGGTCAATGGGCTCCTATCTCAAATATCACTGGGTTGTGGCTCGCCGGATTTAAACACAGACCTCACCGAGGGAGGGAAAAAGGGATAATTCTTTTGACAGATATTCATGTAAAAATATCTAAAGAACACACACCACGTGCACTAAAACAGGGCTGGTATCCAATGACTTCACTTGGTGAAATCACGTTGTATATTTTTACCCTCTAATATCTGTCCAAAACACATCCAATGGTTCCAATGACACACAGGAAAAACCTCTAGAGCAAGCAGCGAACAGCAACGACATAACTTTTGACAAATTTAGTAGCATCTGAAAGATTAAGGAGTACAGAATAATAAGACATAAAAAATATTGACAGATTACTAGTTTATATTCACCAGCACTTGACCAATTTAGAAGTATTTGAAAGTGACTGATTCAGCAATACAGACACTGTAATTCAATAGCAGTATAGAGAGAGCAAGTTTTTGTTTCAGCTCTAAAAACCATGTCACACGATCAGTTTGCCCTTTTCTCCAAACACACTCGCTCACTGGAACGCAATCATTGTCATAATATTTGGACATATAGGGAACCATCATATAGAAACATATATACCATACCAGTACGTACTAATCATACCTCCAATCCAGCAAAAGGTTATCACAGTTTTACCACCCATATATGATCAGTGCAAATAAGATAACCACATAATTAATTACAATAGCATGCGACCAAAGAGCTAGACAGCTAGAAATTTCATGAACAGCATGCGAAATTCATGACAGCTAGATACATCGACATTGAGCGTTCTTTCAATGGTAAGTTTGGCTGCTTTCCGGAACTTGATCCACCTAGAAGTAGCTGCCGAGCGCCCATCAGTCGAGTTAATGGCGTAGTGTCCCTCGATTTGCAGTCCTTCGCTCTACATCGTGAAGACTATTGTGCCCTTTAGTATAGCCTAGAGTTGCTTTGTGTCACTCTTAGGCAATTTCTGAGTCAAAGAAAGAGATAGACGCATAATTACTGAGAGCAATACACTGAATCATGTGAAACTTGAGAAGACATTTAGAGCAGTTTATCTGCCACCATATACTCACAAACATAATCTGGTGCGACCTTGTGATGACACAAGTGCAGGATATGGTCTGACAAGGCACTGTCCAGGGTGATGAAGGATCTTGTGCCGGTGTCTGTGCTAGGGCGGGTGCGGTAGCTAGTGCTGGTGCAGGAGATGGCGCCACTAATTATAGAGGGGCTGGTGCAGGAGCCAGAAGGCCCAGAACCGGTGTCGGCGCCAGCATCTTGATCCTAGATTCCTTCCGAGGGGTAGCTAAGCTGACTGCAGGGATGGTAGAGGCAGATGAGATGTATACAAGCAAAATGGTCTCTTATACAACAGTTACTCACAATACAGTGATCGTAGGATATGATGAGTATACAAGCAAATTAAGTTACTACCTCCATTCTTTATCCTTAGGTCAATAGGTGCTGGAGCAGGAACTAGGGCGAGTGCCGGTGCGGGTGCCAGCAACTTGATGCCGGTTACCTTCTATGGGGTAGGTAAGGGGACTGTAGGAGTGGTTAGAGAGGCATATGAGATGTGTACAAGTAAAATGGTTTCTTATACAACAGTTACTCCTAGACAGAGATGACAGTATACAAGCGAATTAAGTTACTACCTCTATTCTTTCTCCTACTGAGGTCAATAGGTGTCGTTGCAGGAACTGGGGCTGGTGCCGGTGCCAGCAGCTTGATGCTGGCACCCTGCTGGGGTACAAAGGGGAAGCAGACTACAGAAGTGGTCCGGGTCAAATGATGAGTAAAGACAATGGTGCAGAACAATTAGTCGCAAGAAAATCATTACAAGTTGTGATAAGTACAAAAGCAAATTCATTAGTACTACCTCTGTTCTTGGTCCTTAGGCCAACAGGTGTATGATGGCGTGTAAGTATCTGTCTAAGCTTGCTAAAATCAAATGTTACCTCGTCTCCCTGCTTCAGACCATTCTCACGGACATACTTGGACCAACCTCGGCCACTCAAATAGGTGGTGTCCATTGTCTGGGAGACATCCACATCATATAGTTGCTGCATGCCTTTAGGGACCTCGCTATACAGAGTTAGAAACTTGTCGTTTCCAAATATCTTGTTTATAATGGGGCGAGCGACACAAGGGACAACCTTCATGAGAAAATTTATAGAGAAGTAAGGCGACAAAAAAGTGAGATACAAGATCTTACATCAAGTTGGTCTAAACCACTTGGAATCCATACCTGATACCATGGGTACCCTTTGCGAAGGGTGGCCATGCACCATGTTCTTCCCTCTGCCGTTAGAAGGACGTACATGGCCCCCCTTTCAATCCACAAGCTTGAAAAGAGGACAGTAGCAGAAAGGGCTAAGCAGCTGGTGCGCGGTACTGATTGAAGTTAAGTGGAAAGGTTAAATTATGTAAAGAGCAAGTTAATCTAATAATATAAGACAAAACCATTGCATGTAAAGCAAATAGATTTGATTTTTGTGAACTTCTGATGAGCGTAAAGATATAGTACTAGCAGATAACAATAACACAGAAAATCATAACATGTGAAATTGTGGATTTCCAAATTATACCCACCTCTTAGAGAGGTCACTGCCCACCTGAGTACTGTGTTGGTGCTTCCTCGTCATGTAGACGATGTCTCAGCCTTTACAGCAGTAGCTTCAATCTGCATAAATAGCAACATAGCTCAACAGTTCAATACAGTACATAGTAGTCATATACTGACTGTATGAGACAATCATACAGATCCAGATATGGATTCACATAAACACGGTGCCAGAATTAATAAAATCACACATATATTTCTAAACATCTGATAAGCATGCATGACACCAAGCGGGTAATAATTAAATCAGACTTCACCATGGTAATAAGGGTATTAAGAAAAAATACCTTTCTCTTTAAGCTGGGCCCTCCCAGCTGGTCAGTGGCCTTGCGCTTGTTTGGTGAGTAGTGGTACTGGCCAGATCCTACGGCATGTGGGGGTACCATCCTATTTTCCGCACTTGGAGCACCTCATGTTTGCAGGTATGTACCACCGTGCTAGAGTAAATAAAAAAGAGATGGTGTCATTGAAGGAAATATGCCCTGAGAGGCAATAATAAAGTTGTTATTATGTATTCCTTATATATGATAGATGTTTATTTTGCATGCTAGAATTGTATTGATCGGAAACATCAATACATGTGTGTTTAATAAACAAAAAGGGTTCCTAGTTATGCCTCTCTTATAGACTAGCTTGTTGATTAACAAGTTGATCAAGGTTTCCTGATGATGGATATTGGATGTTGTTAATAACAAGGTCACACCATTGGTGGAATGATGTGATGAACATTCATCCGAAGTATAGCATTACGATCAAGTCATTTTGTTTATATTGCTATAACATCATACGAAGTAATCTTTATCCTTAGACCATGAGATCATGTTAATTGCTAACACTGGAAGAGTATCTTGATAACATCAAACGTTACACCGTAACAGGGTGACTATAAATATGGGTTCAGTACTATGAAGGTGTTATGTTGAGGCTCCTGGATCAAGAGTGGAATTTTTCAATCCCGATGACGGATAGATATACTCTGGGCCCTCTCGGTGATATCACATTGAGATAGCTTGCAAGCAAGTGATGTGATCACTAGAATGTTATATCACGGGAACGAGAAAAGAGTGCATGTCGGAAACGAGATCAAACTAGGTATGGAGATACCGATGATTGAATCTCGGACATGTAATATATCATGAGACAAAGGGATTTAGTTACAAGCGTTAAAGGTTCTCACGATCACACAAGTCATCGTTGAATGTGTAGGAGTCAGTACGGATCTCCAGGTCCCGCTGCTGATTATTGATCGGAGAAGGGTCTCGATCATGTCTGCATTATTCGCGAACCGTAGGGTGACACACTTAAGAGTTACCGGACACCATTTTGGATCACATATGTTTTAGACGAAAGAATTGCAAAGCGCAGGAATTGTTTCAATAGAAACCGGAAATTGTTTCGGGTGAAATTGCAGAAAGTGGTTCTGCATGTGATATTGAAATATTGCAAGGGGCAATATGTGAATGTTTGTTAATTAAAGTAATTAACAAAATTCTGAATAAATTTAATAAAATAGTTTTATTAAATGAGAGAGCATTAAACTTGGAGAATTTTAATGCATTTAAAGTGGAGACTTTAAAAGGGAATGTGAAGAGGCATTTTAATGTGGAGGGGTTACCACCACATGAATGGGGGAGGTGAGGGGTCACCCCCCATGCGCCGGCCATAGAGAGGAGGGGTACCCCCCTCCTCCTATAAAAGGCCACCCATTCCCTCCTTCATCCTCATGCCTCCTTGTGAAGGATCTCTCTCCCCCTCTAGAATTATTTCCCCATGGTCTCGGATTAGCGAGATACATGTTCCCGGTGGCATTTCGTCTGGAAGGAGTTGCTGCTTCCGCTGGATCACTGGACCGAGGAGGTGGAGGTTGTGCGGTGGCTTGAATGTGTCTGCGAGTACGGATGCGCTGCTGAGTTGCGGCGCTCGGACTTCCACTCGATCTTGAGATCGGCAAGTGTTCGACTACATCAACCACGAGTTGCTACTCGTTAATAAAACTCGTTGTCTTCGATGGTAAGTTCTCGTTGGATGTATGTCCACCCGTTGCTTTGTGCCTAGTAGATAGATCTTGGCGTATAGTTCTCATCGTAGGATTTTTTTTGTTTTCTTTGCTGTGGACCCAACAGTGGTATCAGAGCCTGATCTATGCGTAGGTGCTTTGCACGGGTAGTACACATATGTTTATATGTGGGCGATGATGATCATGTTATTGCATCTTCTATGTATTTTGGATATTGATGGCATAGTGGGATGAAGCGGCCCGGACCAACCTTACATGTCATCGTACATGAGACTGGTTCCACGACTGACATGCAACTTGTTTTGCATAAGTGGTTGGCGGGTGTCTGTCTCTCCTACTATAGTCAATATCTGATTTACAACGAGTTGCTAATAACTTAGTATCCTCGTTGTGGTTCATGTTTGTAGGTGAGAACGGTTCTATCTCTGAAAGCCCTAAGCCACGTAAAACTTGCAATTGATAAATTAGAGGCGTCTAGTTTAGATCGTTGCTGGGCTAGTGTATTGATATGGTATTGTTGTAAGTAGATGTATGATAGATACTCTTTCAACACACTCAACATGTAAGTTCCATATACCTTGGCCTTACACACAGAGGAATGATAGAGATCATACCACGATGCAAGTGATAGAGATCAAATGCATGGACCATATCATCTCACTTTACACATTAGATGTTAGCATCTTATATTGCTAGTTTGGCGCTTTTGGTAGCATTGTAAGATGATCCCTCATTTAGATATCAAGATAAAAATGTGTTCTTCCTTGAGTATGCACCGTTCTGTGAATCGTGTTTCAAGACATCACGTGATGATCGGGTGTACTCGAATCTACGCTCTCATAGGAACGGGAGTAAGACAGTTTTACACACGCGAATACTAAGGTTCTTACTTGGCGAGCCTAGCATGTATAGACATGGCCTCGGAACACGGACCGAAAGGTTAAGCATGAGTCATATGGTTGATATGATGCCCATATAGATGCTCGCCTTTGAAGCTACACCGACTCACGTGATGATCGGACTTAGTGTAGTGGATTTGGTTCATGTAATCACCAAAAAGGCACAAGGGATGTCGTTTTTGAGTGGGAGTTCATTAGTAATTTGGATTAGTTGAACTCAATCTATCATAAACTTAGTCTAAAATGAACTTTACAAATTCTGTTGTAGATGGCACCACCTACTTTTAATTTCAATGTGTTCATGGAGAAAGAGAAACTTGCTGCGAATGGTAGCAACTTCACCAACTGGGCTATGAATTTGAGGATTCTCCTCATTGCTGCACAAAATCAATATGTGCTAGATGCGCCGCTAGGCCCCCCACCAGCTCCTGATGCCCCTGACAAGGAAAAGAATGTCTATGTGACTCGTCAGGAGGACCACAACTTAGTTCATTGCGGCATACTGTATGGGCTAGAGCCAGAACTTCGAAAGCGTTTTAAAAATGGCAATGCCTTTGATACCATGGGAGAATTGAAAATGATTTTCGATACCCATGCTGCCATAGAGAGTTATAATGCTACTGAAAAGTTCTTTAGCTGCATGATGGAGGAGAACAGCTCCGTTAGTGAGCATGTACTCAAAATGTCTGGGTACACCGATAAGCTTGTGTCCTTGGGAATAACGATTCCCATTGACTTGGGCATACATCGTGTTCTCCAATCTCTGCCACCTAGCTACAAGAGCTTAGTGATGAACTATAATATGCAGGGCATGAAGAAGACACTTCCCGAGCTTCTGTCAATGCTTAAGACTGCAGAAGTGAAGATTAGGAAAGAACATCAAGTGTTGATGATCAATAGGACCACCAGTTTCAAGAAGGACAAGAAAGGCAAGCACAAGGGAAAGAAGGGTGGCAAATCTATTGCCGCGCCTGAAAAGAAACCCCAAGCTGGCGCTAAGTCCGATACCGAGTGCTACTATTGCAAGGGGACTGGCCATTGGAAGTGCAACTGCCCCAAGTATTTGGTGGACAAGAAGTCCGGCAAGGCAAACAAAGGTATATGTGATATACATGTTATTGATGTGTACTTGACTAGTACTCGTAGTAGCACCTGGGTATTTGATACGAGATCAGTTGCTAATATATGTAACTCGATTCAGGGGCTGCGGAACAAGCGACAACTAGCAAGGGATGAGGTCAGGATGCGGGTCGGCAATGGATCAAAAGTTGATGTGATCACCGTCGGGACGCTACCTCTCCATATGCCATCGGGATTAGTTATAAACCTAAATAATTGTTATTTGGTGCCTGCACTGAGCATGAACATTGTATCCAGATCATGTTTGATGCAAAGTAGTCATTCCTTTAAATCTGAAAACAATGGTTGCTCGATTTATAAGAATGATATCTTATATGGTCATGCACCTATGTTGAATGGTTTATTTCTAATGGATCTCGATAGTAATATTACGCATATTCATAATGTTAATGCTAAAAAGATTAAACTTGATAATGATATATCTGCATATATGTGGCACTGCCGTCTAGGTCATATTGGTGTTAAACGCATGAAGAAACTCCATTCTGATGGACTTCTGGAATCACTTGATTTTGAATCATTTGATACATGTGAGCCATGCCTTATGGGCAAGATAACTAGAACGCTGTTTTCCGGTTCAATGGACGGGCGACAGATTTATTGGAAATCATACATACTGATGTGTGTAAACCAATGAGTGTGTCGGCGCGAGGTGGATATCGTTATTTTGTTACTTTCACGAATGATTTGAGTAGATACGGGTATATATATTTGATGAAACACAAGTCTAAAACTTTTGAAAAGTTCAAAGAATTTCAGAATGAAGTGGAAAATCATCATAATAGAAAGATCAAATTTCTACGGTCTGACCGTGGAGGAGAGTATCTAAGTTACGAGTTTAGCACACACATGAAAGAGTGTGCAATAGTTTCACAACTCACACCTGTCGAAACACCACAACATAATGGTGTGTCGGAACATCGTAATCATACCTTATTGGATATGGTTCGATCTATGATGTCTCTGACTGACTTGCCACTATCATTTTGGGGTTATGCACTAGAAACAACTGCATTCACTTTAAATCGGGCACCATCTAAATCCTTTGAAACGACACCGTATGAATTATGGTTTGGAAACAAACCTAAGTTGTCATTTCTTAAAGTTTGGGGATGCGATGTTTATGTGAAGAAACTTCAGCCGGATAAACTCGAACCCAAAGCGGAAAAATGCGTCTTCATAGGATACCCTAAGGAAACGATTGGGTATACCTTCTATCACAGATCCGAGGGTAAGGTTTTTGTTGCCAAGAATGGATCCTTTCTTGAGAAGGAGTTTCTCGCGAAAGGTGTGAGTAGTCGGAAGGTAGAACTCGAAGAGGTTATTGAACCTTCTCTTCATGAAATGGCGAGTGGTGCAGCACTAGAAGTTGTTTCGGTGTTGACTTCACCTAATGAAGAGAGAGCTAATGATATTGATCATGAAACTCTGAAAGAGGAAACTACCGAACCGCGCAGGTCAAGCAGGACACGTGCAGCTCCTGAACTGTACGGCAATCCTATTGTGAATTTCATGGTTGATGAAATGGATGATCCTGCGACGTATGAAGAAGCGATGATGAGCCCAGATTCCAACAAATGGCTAGAAGCCATGAAATCCGAGATGGAATCCATGTACGAGAACAAAGTTTGGACCTTGGTGGACTTACCTCACGATCGAAAGGCCGTTGAGAATAAATGGATTTTCAAAAGAAAAACTAATGCTGATGGTAATGTGACCATCTATAAGGCTCGACTTGTCGCAAAGGGGTTTCGACAAATTCAAGGAGTTGACTACGATGAGACATTCTCTCCCGTAGCTATGCTTAAGTCAGTTAGGATTACGTTAGCAATTGCTGCATATTTCGATTATGAAATATGGCAGATGGATGTCAAAACTGCGTTCCTCAATGGTAATATTGAAGAAGAGTTGTATATGATACAACCTAAGGGTTTTGTCGATCCTAAGGATGCTAATAAGGTATGCAAACTTCAGCGATCCATCTATGGACTGAAGCAAGCATCCCGGAGTTGGAATCTCCGCTTTGATGAGGTGATCAAAGAGTTTGGATTTGTCCAAACTTATGGAGAGGCTTGTATTTACAAGAAAGTGAGTGGGAGCAATGTGGCATTTCTGATATTATATGTGGATGACATATTATTGATTGGAAATGATATAGATCTTTTAAACAATGTTAAAAGTTATCTAAACAGCAAATTTTGGATGAAAGACCTTGGTGAAGCGTCATATATATTAGGCATTAAAATCTATAGAGATAGATCAAGGCGCCTAATTGGGCTATCGTAGAGTATATACCTTGATAAGATATTAAAGAAGTTTAATATGGACGAAAGTAAGAAGGGGTTCTTACCTATGTTGCAAGGCAAGACATTGAGTAAGACTCAAAGTCTGGCTACGGCAGAAGAAAGAGAGATGATGGATAAGATCCCCTATGCCTCGGCCATAGGCTCTATAATGTATGCCATGCTATGTACAAGACCGGATGTGGCACATGCTATTAGTTTGACTAGTAGGTACCAATCTGATCCAGGTTCGGAACACTGGATAGCGGTAAAGAACATCCTCAAGTACTTGAGAAGAACTAGGGATATGTTTCTTATATACGGAGGTGAAGAAGAGCTAGTCGCTAAGTGTTATATCGATGCTAGCTTTGACACCGATCCGGATGACTCTAAGTCTCAATCTGGATATGTATTTCTCTTGAACGGAGAAGCAGTTAGTTGGAGGAGTTCCAAACAACCTGTGGTGGCTGGATCAACGATGGAAGCGGAATATGTTGCTGCTTCAGAAGCAGCGCAGGAAGCGGTTTGGATGAAAGAGTTCATTACGGAACTAGGTGTGGTTCCTAGTGCATTGGACCCAATGGTGATATATTGTGACAATAATGGAGCCATAGCCAACGCAAAGGAACCGAAGTCTCACAAGAATTCCAAGCATATTAAGCGCCGGTTTCACTCCATCCGCGAGCATGTTAAGGATGGAGATATAAAGATTTGTAAAGTACACACGAACCTAAATGTAGCAGATCCGTTGACTAAAGTTCTCCCTACGGCAAAACATGATCAACACCAGAACTCCATGGGTATGATTTATCACTATGTGAACTAGATTATTGTCTCTAGTGCAAGTGGGATACTGAAGGAAATATGCCCTGAGAGGCAATAATAAAGTTGTTAGTATGTATTCCTTATATATGATAGATGTTTATTTTGCATGCTAGAATTGTATTGATCGGAAACATCAATACATGTGTGTTTAATAAACAAAAAGGGTTCCTAGTTATGCCTCTCTTATAGACTAGCTTGTTGATTAACAAGATGATCAAGGTTGACATTGGATGTTGTTAATAACAAGGTCACACCATTGGTGGAATGATGTGATGAACATTCATCCGAAGTATAGCATTACAATCAAGTCATTATGTTTATATTGCTATAACATCATACGAAGTAATCTTTATCCTTAGACCATGAGATCATGTTAATTGCTAACACCGGAAGAGTATCTTGATAACATCAAACGTCACACTGTAACAGGGTGACTATAAAGATGGGTTCAGTACTACGAAGGTGTTATGTTGAGGCTCATGGATCAAGAGTGGAATTTTTCAATCCCGATGACGGATAGATATACTCTGGGCCCTCTCAGTGATATCACATTGAGATAGCATGCAAGCAAGTGATGTGATCACTAGAATGTTATATCACGGGAATGAGAAAAGAGTGCATGTCGGTAACGAGATTAAACTAGGTATGGAGATACCGATGATCGAATCTCGTACATGTCATATATCGCGAGACAAAGGGATTTAGTTACAAGCGTCAAAGGTTCTCACGATCACAGAAGTCATCGTTGAATGTGTAGGAGTCAGTACGAATCTCCAGGTCCCGCTGCTCATTATTGATCGGAGAAGGGTCTCGATCATGTCTGCATTATTCGTGAACCGTAGGGTGACACACTTAAGAGTTACCGGACACCATTTTGGAGCACATATGTTTCAGACGAAAGAATTGCAAAGCGTAGGAATTGTTTCAATACAAACCAGAAATTGTTTCGGGTGAAATTGCAGAAAGTGGTTCTGCATGTGATATTGAAATATTACAAGGGGCTATATGTGAATGTTTGTTAATTAAAGTAATTAACAAAATTCTGAATAAATTTAATAAAATAGTTTTATTAAATGAGAGAGCATTAAACTTGGAGAATTTTAATGCATTTAAAGTGGAGACTTTAAAAGGGAATGTGAAGAGGCATTTTAATGTGGAGGGGTTACCACCACATGAATGGGGGAGGTGAGGGGTCACCCCCATGCGCCAGCCATGGAGAGGAGGGGCACCCCCTCCTCCTATAAAAGGCCACCCATTCCCTCCTTCATCCTCACGCCTCCTTGTGAAGGATCTCTCTCCCCCTCTAGAATTATTTCCCCATGGTCTCGGATTAGCGAGATACATGTTCCCGGTGGCATTTCATCTGGAAGGAGTTGCTGCTTCCGCTGGATCATTGGAGCGAGGAGGTGGAGGTTGTGCGGTGGCTTGAACATGTCTGTGAGTACGGATACGCTGCTGAGTTGCGGCACTTGGGCTTCCACTCGATCTTGAGATCAGCAAGTGTATGACTATATCAACCACGAGTTGCTACTCGTTAACAAAACTCGTTGTCTTCGATGGTAAGTTCTCGTTGGATGTATGTCCACCCGTTGCTTTGTACCTAGTAGATAGATCTTGGTGTATAGTTCTCATCGTAGGAATTTTTTGTTTTCTTTGCTGTGGACCCAACAGTCATAGAGGCTTCCACAAAAACAGGATGCAGATTGAGACAACTTTTAGCACAGGGATACATCCAGGTTGGAGCCAACCACTTTCAGCATTGGAAAGAATGGAAGAACGCAATGAATATACTGCTACATTACCTGTTTAGGCAACTTTAAAGGGAACTAATAGGACCATCCCTGTCCATAGTGGCTGTGCGCACCACTGAACCATAGTTCTTCATACAGAATTTGACGCAAAATCCACTACACATTATGATTAGCAGCTAAAGGTTACATAAGTGAAGAACACCGAAATCGAATCTGACTAAATGTCCCAATCAGAACAACAGTGACCATGCCCTGATACTGAATCCATACGAAATCAGTTACCCCTCCCCCCTCCCCCCACCCCCACCCCCGCACAAATGACCCAATCGATCAGAGCAGAGGGAAAATATCCTGATTAGGTGATTCCGAGGTGAGCATTAAGCAAGAACTCCACAATCGAAGCATAACGAATACTACTACTAGTACTAATAGTACCCCCAATGTCCCAATCGGAAGCAAATTAAACAAAGGCGGATTTCTAGGTGAGCAAATACACCCACCTATTTCAGCAAGAACTCCCCAATCGGAGGTTGCACCAGTTCCAATAGTTGCTTGCTGGATGGGAGCTAGCTAGTGGTGGTTACTTGTCTTGTCATTAGTAGAAAGGCATGGGCAGGGGAGTAGTAGTACTACTAGTAGTAGGGCTAGGTAGTACACTTTTTCTACAGTAAGTATTTGTAAGTGGCAGTGGCGGGAACATTTTGCCGGGAGAGATTCTTGAATTTTGGATCCCAACTATCACGCGGTGGACTACAACTGTTTCAAGCGTGACCCACATCAGGGTCGAGTTAAAGCGGGTCCACATAAGGGGTGAGATAATTGACCGAGCCAACCTCCTCCTTCCCTTGGTACACCTTCCAAGGACCGAGAAAATCATAAGGTAGCTCCATATTACAGAATTACGACAGTAGCGAACCAATCATGGGATAGCTCTACACCCTAAGGGTTTTGCAGTTGGGCTATTGGTCTTGAGACTACCCAGACGGCACCAAAAGTACACCCCTGATGATCAACAACCCTGCATCAAATCCATCCAGAAGCAGTGTACCCGATCCATAGCTCAGGTTTAGGCTCATCAACGAGCAGGTCATCGTCATTACCATCAAAGTCCTCTTCAGTTGTTTGCTTCTACGATTAGTAGATTAACATATATGTTTATAGAGAAACATCAAAGACACACAACCTGAATATTTGTTGTTCTACATATATACATTGTCATCTGGTATAGCGGTAGTACCAGAAATGAAACCTGTTTCATGCAGCTTGCACTTTTTCTCTCCTCCCCCTTCTCCAAGTTGATCTAGATGCTCAGAAGCTACCTCTGTGAGTTGATCAACATCTGCTTCCCCTACTTGATCTTGATGATAAAGATGTGCTTCCCCTAGTTCATATGGAGGATCATATGGTTCACCATTAAATACCCATCTAACATATGTGCTTAGCATCCCAAATATAAAAATATGGTCTTCCACTATACTTTGAGGCAGCATCCTACGATTCACACACAACCGGCAGGGGCAATGTACTTTTGAGTTATCACAATGAGCTCTAACAAACCCCATAAATCGTAGAACACCAAGGATATGTTTAGCGCTGCCTAATGGAGCAATATCTATCCAAAATCTGCCCATCTGTTTGATTATGACATACAAGGTTGGTTATTATGAAAATAAAAGCAGGAAACATATAGATGGAGTACAAAAACTATATATGCCTATGCATTTTAGCAAACATATTGATAGCAAAAATCGCTGAAGGTATTTAGGAACACAGATCGAGCACAAAATAAACTATGACCATGAAGATTGAGGACAAATTAAACTATGTATTTGAGGAGGCAGATCGGGTGAAAGGGCAATAAAAAACCAACCAGATCAAGCTAGAGATAGAAGGACTACCGTGGGATCGACGTGCTCACTGGTGCATCTCAAGAAGACCGACGGGTAGGGAAAGCTTCTTCGCATATGGTGGTGATGAGGAGCAACCATGAGCACGTCTGTTTTGTGGGCAAGGGGTGAGGGCCTAGGTGGTAGAGGGTGGAAGTAATTACATAGCGCGAAGGGGTGGCGAGGGATAACTTTGGAAATTCTGACCTACCCTGTTTGGGCACCACCATATACGTGGCCCACCTACCAGTCACCATAGATCAAAATTGGTCCAAAAGTTGTCAAAATACAAGTTTATATTTTATCATGGAAACTAATGCACATAGCATTGCACTTTGCAAACGAATGGCTTTATTTCAACATATATTTAATTTCATCCCTAATTTTTTCGAAAATATGCCAAATTTTGAAATTCGAAAGTAAACTTCAAATTTGGAACTAGACATATTGGTTGATTTGCCAAGATGCATCGATATACCAAATGCGGACACGTCATCATAAATTATGGCCATGACCTTGGTCACCTTTTTTTGGACGATGGTCATCTTTTTAAAAGCCTTGAATTGTTCGATAATTCCAGCAAATGCCAACTCATTTAAATGTTCAAAATCAACTCTCATTGACATGCAGGTCTAGAGTATAACAACGCATCTGAGTGACCCCATGTCGGAGTAGCGTATGTTTGAAGTTTCGACCTCAAAATTTTGGTACTATGCCCAAACATCCACATCCATTCAAATATCCCGCGCATCCATTCAAATATCCCATGCATCCATTCAGACATACTTTATCTTTTTTAGAATGCATAATTCCTCTTCTATCCCTACTCCTCTTGTTTGAAAGCCTTGAATTAATGTTCATTGATTTCGGCAGATGTCTATAAACTCATTAAATGCTGGAAAGCATACAGGCATGTGGGTCTATCTAATGGGGACAACATCCCAAGTGGGAGTAGCGTATCTTAGAAGCTTCAACTTCAAAATTTCGGTAGAGCACTGAAATATCCCGCCCACCCATTCAAACATCCCGCCCATCCATTCAAGCATCTAGCCCCAAATATTATTTTATTTCACAAACTTAGCCTGGAATCTAGAAAGGGCGTTATACATTGTGGGAAAAGCGGGGCGGTGGCATTTTGAGCCATCATCTTTGTAGGTGCTCCATAAAAAAAACACTGTTGTTACTTAGAAATTCAAAAACAAACTTCAAATTTGGAACCAGACATATTGGTTGATTTGCCAAGATGCACCGATCTACCAAATGCGGACACGTCATCATAACCTATTTCCATGACCTTGGTCACCTTTTTTTTGGACAATGGTTATCTTATTGAAAGCCTTAAATTGTTTGAAAATTTCAGCAAATGCCTAGAAACTCATTTAAATGCTGGAAAGCAACTCTCGCTGGCGTGTGGGTCTAAACGGTGATAGCGCATTTGAAAGGCCCCATGCTGGAGTAGCGTATGCTAGAAGCTTCGACCTCAAAATTTTGCCACGACACCCAAACATCGCACCCATCCATTAAAATATCCCACGCATCCATTCAAACATGCTTCACCTCTTTCTAGAATGCAAAATTCCTCATATATCCCTGCTCCGGAAACAAGAATCCGAGGAGCACTGCAATAACAAAGGGATATAGGTGGTAAAATTTTGTGTTCTCCCAACTGCATTACCCCATCGACGTTTCCTAGCCCTTCTTCAATATTTGCCTGCCCGCCCACTCCGACCTACACTAACATTTTGGACCCAGCAGGCAAGCGACCCACATGTCAGTGAGCCAGAATTACGGGAAGTAGAGATTGCCATCGCTTGTTGTTCAAAATTCGAACATTTTCACTAAATTGAGATAAAATCGTTAAAAACATTGAACCTGGCTCGGGAGCTTGAAAATTCATGAAACTTTGGCATTATCTATCAAAAAATTCATACTCCGTGAGAAAATTGGTGCGGTGAGATTTTGAACCACATATAATCTTTGTAGTTGCTTCACAATGGAAGCCATTGTTGTCACTTGGACAATTTAAAATAACTTCGAATTTGGATGCACCCCTTTTTGTAAACATTGTTTGAAATGCCAATATGTAGTTATTCACTGTCTACCAAACATGGACATGTTATCATAAACTATGGCAAACATATTGCCATGACCTTGGTCATTTCTTTTGAAAACCATGAATGTTCATCCATGGTACGCCATATTATGAAACGGGTTTCTTTGAAAGATATAAAATTTTAGCATACTTTTCATGGAAACTAGGCAGTGCACATAACAAAATACTTTGCAAAAGAAAAACATTGCTTCTATTTATATATTTTTTATTTGGATTTTTCTTTCAAAAGGTCCCAAATTAGGCTGCATTATTAGCATTCATATCAAGAAGTTGAGGGGTTGTTTGGTTAAGCTTATCTATCGCTTTTAGCTTTATTTTATAAGCCACTTTAGATTTTTTGCTTTTGGCTTATACCATCATTCAAGTCTGTCAGAGTAAAAGCTAAAAAAACAAAGCTAAAAACACATTCCTGGCTTTATAAGCCGAAAATCGAAAGCCAGAATTAGAGCCCAACCAAATAGCACCTAAATATCATGGAACTCTTGGTGTTTCTCCCTTGTTTTAGTACTTGGGTACCTTCAATTGTATTTAACAAAAAATATGACCAAGCAGGGTATCATCAACTTGTAGATCAATTTTTGAGATACTTTCATTAAATTGTGGTAAGACCATTCTATTCCACGAATATATATAACCATAAAGTTTGAACATAATATTGAGAGTTCACGGAATCCTAAATCGTAAACTCTAAACCCCTAAACCCTGATCAAGCAGGTAGGGTGCACTTATAGATCAAAATTTGAGATACTTTCGTTAAATTGGGTAACACCATTCTATTCCATGAATATAAGCATAAAGCTTGAACATTATTGAAGATTCCCGAAACCCTAAACACAAAACCCCTAAATCCTATAACCCTAAACCCTAAACCCTCACCAAGCATGTAGCATGCACTTATAGATCAAAATTTAAGATAATTTTGTTAAATTGGGTAACGCAATTTTATTTGACAAATATAAGCATAAATCCTGAGCAATATCAAAAATTCCCTAAACCCTAAACAACCCCTAAAACCTAAACCCTAAAGCCCTAAACCCTCAGCCATAAACCCTAACCAAGCAGGTGTCATGCACTCACTGATCAAAATTTGAGATACTTTCATTAAATCAACTAACACCATTCTATTATACGAATATAAGAATAAATATTGAGCATTATTGAAAATTCGCTAAACACTAAACCCTAAACAACCCATAAAACTAAACTGTAAAGCCCTAAACCCTCGACCCATAAACCCTAACCAAGTAGGTATCGTGCACTTATAGATCAAAATTTGAGATAGTTACAATAAATTGATGTAACCCCATTCTATTCCACGAATATAAACATAAAGTACCTTGAACATTATTGAAAATTTTCAAAACCCTAAACCCCTAAAACCCCAAACCCTAAACCCTTACCAAGCACGTAGCATGCACTTATAGATCAAAATTTGATATACTTTCGTTTAATTGGTAATGCCATTCTATTCGACGAATATAAGCATAAATCTTGAGCATTATCGAAAATTCCCTAAACCCTAAACCCTAAACAACCCCTAAAACCAAAACCCTAAAACCCCAAACCCTCAACCCATAAACACTAACCAAGCAGGTATCTTATAGATTAAAATATGAGATACTTTCAATAAATTAGGTAATGCCATTCTATTCGACGAATATAAGCATAAAGCTTGAGCATTATTGAAAATCGCTAAACCCTAAATCCTATACAACCATAAAACCTAAACTATAAAACCCTAAAACCCAAAACCCTTGACCCATAAACCCTAACCAAGCAGGTATCATGCACTTATAGATCAAAATTTGAGATACTTTCATTAAATCAGGTAACACCATTCTATTCGACGAATATAAGCATAAATCTTTGAGCATTATTGAAAAATCGCTAATCCCTAAACCCTAAACAACCCATAAAACCTATACCGTAAAACCCTAAATCCTCGACCCATAGACCCTAAACCAAAAAGGTACCATGCACTTATAGATCAAAATTTGAGATACTTTCATTAAATTGCGGTAATGCCATTCTATTCCATGAATATAAGCATAAAGCTTGAACATTATTGAAAATAAAAAACCCTTAACCCTAAACCCTAAACTCCTAACACTAGAACCCTAACCTCCTAACCCTAGAACCCTAAACCCTTACCAAGCAGGTATCATGCACTTATAGATCAAAATTTGAGATACTTTCATTAAATTGCGATAATGCCATTTTATTCCATAAATATAACCATATGTATAAAGCTTGAACATTATTATTGAAAATTCCCTAAACCCTAAAACCTAAATAATCATAAACCCTAAAACCCTAAACAACCCAAAACCCTAAATCATGAACCCTAAACCCCTAAACCCCTAAACCCTAAAAGCCTAAACCCTAAAATCCTAAACCATAAACCATGAACCCTCAACCCAAAATAAACCCCGAACCCTAAACTTAACCCTAGGATATATACTTTGTGTGAAAAGTGGGGTAGTGGGATTTTGACCCATATTTTGTAGTTGCTTCATGACAAAAGCCATTGTTGTGCATTAGAAAATTGAAATATCTTAGAATTCGGAAGCTTACTTTTTAAATAATATTTTAAATGCCAATACACACCAACTACCAAATATGGACATGTTATTATAAACTATAGAAAAGATATGGCCATGACCTTGGTCATATTGTTTGAAAGCCATGCATATTCTTACATGGTACTCCATATATTGTGATACAATTTTTTTCAAAAGTTATCAAATTTTATGATTATATTTTTCCATGGCAACTAGCTAGTGCACATAGTGAGGCACGAAGAGAGAAGAGAATGGTTGCATTTCGTTCTATATTTTGTTTATTTATATTTTTCCAAAAATGGCCGAAATTTGGTGTCATTACTATTCATATCAAAAAGTTGAATTTTGCGAAACTTTCGGTGGTTCTCCAATATTTGAGTACTTGGTATCTTTGAATTATTTTTAAAAAGTCAAGAGCAAGGTATATCACACACTTTGTAGTTTGAAATGAGACATACTTACTTCAGATTGTCAAAAAGTCATTTTATTGCATAGATTTAGCTAGAAAGTTTGGAAATTCATGAACGTTGGGTATTATCCATCAAATCTAGAATCTTCTTTTGAAATGCCAAGATGCAGCGATCTACTAAATATGGACACGCTATCATAAACTATAGCAGAGAGATATGGCCGCGACCTTGGTCATCTTGTATGAAAGCCTTCAAAATATAATGTTTATCAATTTCGACAAATGTGTGGAAACTCATTTATATGTTGGTAAGCATATTGTCGCTAGCATGAGGGTCTGGACGGGGCCAACACGTGAGAGCTGCCGCGTCGGAGTAGCGTACGTCGGAAGCTTCAACCTCAAAATTTCTGCAAGGCGCCGAAACATCCTGTGTACATCTATTCAAATATCCCGTGCATCTATTCAAATATCTCGCCCCGCTTTTCGCAAATGCAAAATTCCTCTTCTATCCCTGCTCCAGAAACAAGGATCGTGGGAATACTGCAATAATAGAGGGGTATAGGTGGTAAATGTGCATCATCCCACCTATATCCCCCATCGCCTCTTCCCTGCTCACACCCCTCCAACCTCGACCTTCCTCTAGCTGCTTCACCATCGACCCTCTCTTCCACACCGGAGATCCTCCACTGTTGACGCTCTTCACTAGAACTATTTCACCGACTCCCTCGCTACACTGGATCTGCTTCACCAATACTGTCGTCTACCCTACAGGGGCCGCTTCACTAAATCACTTGTCGCTGACCCCGAAATGACGAGTCACCGCCCCTGCTGCCCTCTTGCCCGTCCCACCCGTCCTCGCCGTGAAGTGGTAATTTCTCTTGCCTATTTGCTACATTTTTGGTAATCGTAAGCTACAAAATCATTAGAATGTTGCTCAATATCCTGCATGTTATTGCCATTTCGTTTGCACCGCACATCTGGTAGGTCCTATCCACATCATTAGCTTCTCACTTTTATTCCCTTTCTTACATTCTCACGCTATCAGTTTAATCCCCCAACACCAACTCATAGATGCTATTCTTTCCGAGCACTCGCACGGGTCATGCAAACAAATCATAGAGGATCCAACACTAACAATCTGACGCCCAGCAAGTCCGAAGTGTGAGGTTTCCTTGTGTTACTTAGGCTAGTTTCTTGTCATGTTAATAAGTTGTATAACCTCCATGCCTAATAAGTTAATAAGTCATTCTACCTAAGACCTTGCCATGACATTTGCATTCATGTTCTATTGTGTTTCTATCTACGAATGCTTAATTTAGAAAATGTCAATCTAGTTTGAATCATATATTTGGTCATTCTAATGCTATATTTTGGTGTTTTCACCTGCTTTCATCCTTCCAAACTAGCAATCTAGTTTGAATCATACATCTAGTAATTTTAATGCTATGTTTTGGGTTTTTTCAAGAGTTTTCATCCTTCCAAACCAGCTAACTGGGTTTTAAATATCACGCCTTAATACAGAGAAATGACAATGGATTACAAGGACCAAAGTTCCAACTACTCGGCTCAGATTCTTCTGGCAGATTGACTAGGAGTCGCACCCGCTCGAGAAGGAGCTACTGTTAGCCTGAACGTGCTACTGTAATTTCATAGTTACTTTAAATGATCTCTACTTTATATAATACTACTTGTTTCCCTTGTTCTTTGTTTTAACCACTTTCACCATATTTTAGCAGGTTGCGGTTAAAACCAAGCAGGAGTCCCTAGAAGGCAGGACTAAAAGTTGTGATTTCTCTTCCCATTCATCGTCTCATTGCATTTTCGAAGCAAACAACTTACTTAATAGTCCACCTAGAAAAACTCCTACATGTGATAAATATATAAAGGTTGTATTGCATGAAGAAAGAAAGGGTGTAGCTACTCTTAGATCTGTAGCTGAAATGTTGAAAAAGAGGGAAAATGATACATTGAAGCGAATCTCCATGTACCGATCTCTTACTGATGATACCGACACTTTGTAATCTTTAAGAATTTCGATCTTGTTGTATAACCTGTTGTAGTAAACTTTTATTGTTGTGTAACAAGTAGTTTTAATTTGTACGTGTTTATTAATTGATGTCTTGATATTCCTCTGTTCTGCCAAAAAGTAGGTGCTAGCAAAAAAGGCCAAATCAGTAACTAGCCGGAGTAGTAACATGCCAAACATTGAAACAACATGCTCATGGATGGCCCAAAACAACCGAAAAAGTAAAAGTCCAGAACGGTAGAAGGCCAGAACTGCAGATGGCTAGAACAATAAAGGGCCAGAAGAGTAAAAGGCCAGAACAGTGAAAGGCCATAACAGTAAAAGGCCAGAATAGTAGATGGCTAGAGCAAGGTAAGGCCGGAACAGTGAAAGACCTAAACAGTAGAAAGGATGGAACAGTGAAAGTCCTGAACAGTGGAAGACCGGAACCATGAATGGTCTCAACAGTAAATGGTCGGAACAGTAAATGGCTAGGATAGTAAAAGGCCAGTATGGTGGTAGGCCACTATAGTAACAGGCCAAACAGTACTGGACTGAATAGGCAAAATCCCAAACTCTAGAGGGCCTAAACAGTAACAGGGCGAAATTACTAAAAGGCTTGAACAGTAATAGGATTGAACAGTAAAATACTAGATTGGCAATAGGCTTGAACAGTACCGGGTCGTCTTGGTGAAGGCCTCAAGTGGTAGCACATTGTTGTGCTAACTTGGGCCTTATATAGGCCAAAACAGTGTTAGGCCCAAAAGTGTATGGGTTGTTGATGGCTGTAGTACTAGGACGATTCCAGATAGTACAAGACAAAATAGTAAAGGGTCGTATTACTATTGGGCTCTCCACATGGGCCGGCCCATTTATCTATTAGCAGGTCTTGGTTAGGCCTGGCTTCTACCACGGTTTCTACGACCGTTAACGGCCATAATTGGATGTTAATGGTGGACGCCACGTGGAAGTTTGCGTGACATCAGCAGTCAGCGCAACTGGCGAACAGTTCTACGACGAAACAAGTTTTCGTGGCCGAAGGGTGCGATCCGCCACGGTCAGGGAAAAAACCGTGGTTGATTCATTTGTGACGGGGCTTTTACCACGAAGGCCATCCACCGCGGAAGACTTTTTAGCAACAAAAAACGGACCTTCAACCATGAAAATCGTCCATTATAAAAGCCAACTTTTCTTGTAGTGACTTTACTATTATAAAAACAACAAAACCATCTAGGAATTGTTAAACTAGGTGGAGAAAGAAAATAAAATTTTAACTAATTGTATGCATACAAATGAACACCCCACATACACTGATTTGAACATATCTGAGTGTGTGCATATGGCACAATTAACTAGAGGGACAATGCCTGATAAATACCATCTCGGAATTTCTTAACCAGGTGGATAAGTTAAGATAAACCTCTAACTAGTGTGAAGCAATGCTTTAGAATTCACAAACCTTCCATTTACTAAAATCAGAAAATTCCTAACTATCTAGTAATACTTGATCTATACATCTGAATATTGATCCACCACACAACAATAGCTAGAACTAACCAAGACATAAGAAACTAGAAGTTACTTACTTAGATGAACCAAATTATGAATTACCTAGATAGCAACCCTCATAAACAATACCAAATTAACACCCCTAGGAATCCTAGTTCACAATCAGGAGCTCATAAACACACACATGTTGGTGAATTAGCAACTAGGAAGCATCACACCTAAACCTGATCCTAAACCTGAACCCTAATCCAAACGTAAACCTAACTTAGAACTAGATCATCAGTCAGAAGACTGGTCATTTAGAGTAATACCTGACTCGTCTTGGTGGTGCAGGCCATGACCACGCATGGTTGCAGCAGTAGTAGATGAAGGCCGAGCTGGGGCTCGAGGTTGACGTGGGGAAAGACAAAGGCGGCGTAGAGGACTGGAGGCAGCGCCATCGCACCAAACTTCAACCGACGACCTAACCCTAGGTCAGGTAGGGTTATCTGCTGGGGGTGCATGCCACGACGGTGGGGGAGAAGGAGTAGGTGAGTGAGGCAGAGCAGCGGTGGCATGCGGTGGTGCTAGAAGTAACTAGTGGTGGCCGAGGTAGCCAACAACAGTGGCAACGGTGGAGCAGAGGCACGTGTGAGAGGGCATAGTGGAGAACGAGATTGAGATGAGGGGATCATGTGCATGCGTGTTGTGTGTGCATCTGGGTGGAGAGGGGTTGAGTCATGTTGGGTCAGGCTCGGGAAGTGATGCCTGGTCCGGCTATACCAGGTGGGCTAGTCCACTAAGGACCAATGGGCCAAGCCTTTTAGGCCTTTAACCATCTTATTTTCCTTTTCTAGTTATTCCTTTTATTATTTCACTGAATTGAATATAAATTCTTAATAAAACCCTAAACTCAAACAAAAATAATAACCAACAATAATGGAAACTATATAACAAAAACTATAATTAAAATATGAAATGATTTACTCCCTCCGATTCTAATTAATGTTCTCATATTTATCAAGATTCGGATGTATCTAGCACTAAAACATGACTAGATACATCCAAATCTAGACAAATCGAAAAACATTAATTAGGATCGGAGCGACTAGAAATTTACTTTTAAATCATATATATGCTTATAAAAGCCTATAAAATTTATAAAACCATTCTAAAATATTCTCCAACCAATATTTAGAATTTTAATGAATTTTACAATTGATTTGAAAGGACTTAATAAATAAAATCAAGTCTCATATATTTAATAATAAGAAAATTCCCTAGAAACCCTAGAATGCATTTCGTAAATGAAATAAAATAAGAAAATTGTTTGAACCTAATAAACCTTCTCAAAACAATAAAAATACACTCAAATAAAAAAGCAATAATTCAAACAACCTTTGAAATAAACACTTTAAAACAACTCAAACCAAATCGAATTGTTTGTCCTTGGATGCAAAACAATTTTGACTTTTCCATGTGAAAATCTTTATGAATGAATGCTCACACGTGAAATGTTAAATTGATTGTCTTGAATGAAATATCTATATTTGTTTGATTACGTGAATTCCACTTGTATTGAATTATTATTGCATGCACCCAAATTCCCTAATTAGCCATTTTCATCATTGATCACACCTTGACCATGGTATACCCCAAATATGTACCATTATGAACATGATACCAAACATCATGATCTATCACACTTACTTATACATTGATCAAGTTACCATCACTTGATAATAATATCCTCTTAAAGGATAAACTCCATCCATTTGACACATAAATCCATGCCTTAGGTATATATGTGACTCTAAACCATCTAAATACTTCACTTCCTACTTTATATCCAAGTGTACCACTACACTTGTGTGATTCCTATTAAACCCTAAATAGTCCTTTAACACCATCATACCAAATCCTTTATCACTAAATGGTATCAACCAATATCTATCCTTTGTTCCAAGTGTGTTATTCGAGTATTTTATACTTTTAATACAATACTTCGTAAGTCACTGTATTATTATTAGAAGTAACATAATGGAGAGGGAAACAATAGTTTATTCAATAGACATATCATGCATATTGACATTTTTCAAACATTAGTACTTACCGGACTGATGATGATATTCTTCGATCCGGATCTTTGACGGTAGAAGATGCTGATTGCATGACCTGTAATCAGAAGGAAAGTTCATGCTTGCACAACCTCGTGATACCAGGATTGCATACCATTTTCAAGTGCAGTCTTACATGTCCTTTGAAATTATATTACAAAAACATTTTCAAGACCTTATCACTTGCATTAAAAGCAAAAAAAAATATTTTATATAATCAATATATAAGAAATATGGATTAATGGCTCAGGGTAGTCAGACAATCCAAAATGGTGGGAAATGAAATCATGGTTAAGAGACATGGTTGGGAAGCCATGTGGTGGAGATTCCATTATACCTAGAATGTTAGGACTTAACAACCAATGTAGTTAGTGATTCTTGCGCCGTACAATACCATGATAACCATAGATCCTGGATTGAGATGGGCAAGTCAGCTAGATCTTCTCCCTTTCATTTGTCCTCGTATGCTCAGTTGGGCAGACTCTAGAGAGGAGATTAGTGGGTGGGAGCCCGTGACGTCCCTATCCTGTGCTTCAGGATAATGGCTGGGTATATTAGAAGGGAGGGTAATTGGGTGTATGTATTTTGACCAAAAAATGTTACAAAGGGTGGGAAGCAGGGTCGTGGAGAAGACTAGTCATTGGCTAGGTTTTAGACTAGGCCTCATACTTATGGAAGTGTGAATGAGGATATACTCCTGGCTAAGCAACAAAGCTAAAAATGTTTCTGGGTAATGTAGCGCACCTCTCGAGAGTGTATAAATGTGTCATGATAATTCCTGTTCTAGGAAAGCACTGCGAACAAAGCCGCGTGGAATGGAACTCCATGAAGTTATGCACAACCCGAAAAGACTAACAGACATAGAATTTTTAAAACTAAAATTTACATTTTCTAAAAACCTGATTTCGAAAACCTGCACAAGCCTAGGATCTTGGATCCACAGCTATTCATTAGACAACCACATAGTTAGACCTTGTTGAGTATGCTTGCACTCAATCTATCCTCTTGATTGCTTGCTTAGTTATTAAAGTCAATGTCAGGACTACAAATGTGCTACTAGAATACTCTAGAGGTGTCTACACGAAGTTGGAGTTAGCTCAACAAAGTCAACAAATCTAGTACTTCAAAGTAGTGATAGTATAGATCAAGATAAACATAGACGGGACTGATATCCCACAAGTATAGGGGATCGTGTGTAGCCTTTTCGGTAAGTAAGAGTGTCGAACCTAACGAGGAGCTAAAGGTAGGATAAATGTTCTCTCAAGTTCTATCAACCACTGATACAACTCTATGCACACTAAATGTTTGCATTACCTAGGAAATAAAACTAGAGCAACAATACGAGTACTAGAGATAGCTTTGCATGATAAGAAATAACAAGAAAGTAAAGTTAGTTGCTGCAGCAATAAAATACACTAAACTAATAGAACCATGAGTGTGGAATAGTGTTGGTAATTGTGGTGTCTTTGTCCAATTTTAATTAGCAAATAAATCGTGTTCATTGTCTTTGATAGAGTTTTCTATGTGGGAGAGGCTAAATATACATGCGCTTCACTACTTGGAATTACATGTACTATATGATTGGATTGTTATCAAACATCCGTAACTACTAACAGTGCATTAAGGTTTCTCCAACCATATCCTTAAGTTTAATGGTCCTCTTACTCCCATACGTGCAACGTTCCGGTTCGCGTTCTCAGGTTTCTGTCACTCCGGCAGAACTCCCCCTTCCTCTTACACATACTACAAACCCTATGATGTTTAATCCATGTACGCACAAATATAATAGACACCAAAGGACTGAACCATATCAACACATACAACTCTAATAAACCAAAGACGTTCAACCATTCAATCTATGAACAAAAAAATACACAAACATGACATAGATCATAGGATTATAACTTATAGCATCAAATACCATGTTTACATAGGACGGTACAGATGTGTGTGGGAGGATGAACCACTGCATACTAGGAGGATTAGGTGATGGAGATGGCGGTAAAGAGGGTGAAGATGGCGGCGGCGGCACCGGCGGCGGCGCGGGGGACTCCTTCCCCGCTGCCGGTATCATGGGGGAGCACCGCCCCTTAGCCCCCTTCCTTCATGGATTCTTGGGAGCCCTCCCCCATGGAGATGGGATCCATGGGGGAGGCAAAAAACGTGGCTTTGGTGGCTGCAAATTCGTGGGTGGAGATGCCCTGGGCAAATTAGGTTTCCTCCCTTTATATAGCTTCTCGGATTCCCGTCACCCATCTGCAGTAAATCGGGCCTAGCAGGCCCGTCTGGACTTGGAATCATCTGAGACAGATTTCTGAGACAGATTTCTGGAAAAATCCCAATTTGACTCCAATAAGGTTTCCACTTGTATTCTTGGTAGTTCCTACACATCAAAGTGTAAAACAAGAACATTGTGGACTTTTGGAACTATTAGTAGGTTAGTCCAAATAACTCATAAACTTTATACAAAAAGGAGTATCAAAGCATATTATTAGCATAAAACCATAAAAAATTATAGATACGTTATGGACATATCAGGGACCTAGTTCCTGAGAATAGGAACCATACCCTTAGAAGTTGCTCATAGAGAAAATAGACAAACTTTAGTTAATGAGATAGGACTAGAGGTAGATCTAGTGCTAGACTAGACTACACGCTGCTTATTCTAGATCTTCGTGTGAACAGAAACTTACCTGGCGAGTTCATTATGTGATGGAAGTTCCAAAGATCTTCTACGAGGATCTGTGATATGAATATATAGTTATACCTCGGACTTATGATGTTTCTGTTATACTACTCTGGTAGGTGTAATATCCGTGGAACAGTGTTCCATGAGTGCTATGCCAATGAACCATGCTCTACAACATGTAGTGGAGAGCAAGGTCACCACACATGCAGATCTCGAAGATGGGTTGACAATACAACGGTGGTAGATTCTTCTCGAGTGTGCACGAGGTTGCATGCCGAGGGTCCGCTGGAAGTATGTGTGCTCCCAGAGCACCATAGGGCATGTCGGTGATGCCTCCTACCTAGCTCTTGGGTTGTTTTTACGTTTCTTAGGAAAAAAGGACCCGATTGCATGATTCCCCCATTATCGAGTTTATAAGTGTGGTGACTTCAGATTTTTTGGATGTATAGTTTTTGTTAGTCCTTTGTTAATTAGTATAAAGAAATCCATACGCATCTTTTTGATGTCGAGATGAGGTCTCATCCCCCCTTTCGAAAAAATATGATTCTCTTTTCTTCTAAAAGACTTTGGCCATCTCGAGAGGGCCGACCCATTTCGGACACGAAATGTGTTCGTTTTGGTCTGTATGGGTCACCAGCAGACATATTTTTTGGTTGTGTTCATTGGTTTAGGGGTTCTCCCTGCGGCCCGACACTACATACTCTTTTTTGATATATTTCATTAAAAGAAACTTAATTGCCCACTCTTCCTTGTATTGGGACATGCGATGAATGGTGGCGATGTCCATAGTGAGTTCAGGACAACTGTTGGCAGCCAGTACATCAGTGATGGATGCTGCTGCTCGGGAGCCTTTGTAGGCCAAGCAGGCCACACCTACCCTAGCCACACAGGCTCTAGTGGTCGCATCTCCTCTGAGGGCGGAGGCGGGGAGGCGCGTGAGCCGCCATCGCGGACTCATGCTACGCCGTGGAGAGCCAGTATTATTTCGCCATCTCCTCGAGCTGGGACTACTCCATGGTAATCCGAAAGGCTTCCTTATCATCCAGATCCGCCGGTTGTAAGGGGCTCCTCCTCCTGCTTGATGACCCCCATGTGGGCGAGCATGCATGTGTAGTCCGCAACTGTCACCACGGGTCTCCTCACCAAGGATGCGTTCTCCGTCAAGGGGAGAAGAGGGCTGTCACTGCTCATCATCGTCATTGATGTTGTCCTCCGACAACGTCTCCCACTCACCCTCATCGTTGTAGTCACTGTGATGACCCACAAGTATAGGGGGTGAATCGCAGTATTTTCGATAAGTAAGAGTGTCGAACTCAACAAGGAGGAGAAGGTGCTGACGAGTGGCTTGGAGCAGGAATTCTCTGTAAATACTTAGCAAATGGATTTTTAGGGGTTTTTGATAATGGAGATAAATAAAGTACGAGTGAATGAAAGACAATAATAATAAATGCAGCAAGTGTCCCAATCCTTTATTTAGCCTTGGACAAGCCGGTTGTATTACTTAAGATGACCAAACGTTCTCGAGGACACATGGGAATATCGTCAAGTGCTTTCGCTTCATATAGTTGATTAATCTTCTTTAATTTGATAAGTGCTGTGTGGGTGAACCTATGCTAATGTACTGACCTTCCTAGGACTAATACATACTTGTGATTATACCCCTTGCAAGCATCCACAAGTACAAGAAAGTAATTAAGATAGAAACCTAACCACAGCCTTAAACTCTGAGATCCTACACTCCCTTGTGTAGAGGTTTCCTAATGGGGGTTCAGGTTTCTGTCACTCCGGCAACCCCTACGATTAGTAGTCAAATACACAATGTATTCCCCTAGGCCCATAAAGGTGAAGTATCATGTAGTCGATGTTCACATGATACCACTAGAAGAATAACACCACAACTTAAATATCAGAAAATTGAATCTTTCTCAACACAATTCCACTACTAACAATATGACTTCTTCCATGTCCTCAAGAACTAAACGAACTACTCACAAGACATCATATGGATCAAGATCAGAGATGAAATAATGATAAGTAACAATCTGAACAAAAATGATAATTCAATGGTTCCACTAAATAACATCAACTACAACAAGTAATCAACACCGGGAAAGTTTCCCCTAAGAACTATGCAAGATTCAACCCAATTTTTACAAAGGTATGAAGTGGTGATGATGGTGCTGGTGGAGATGATGGTGGTGATGATGATAATGATGATCCTGATGAAGTCCAGCATGATGACGGTGTTGATGGCAACGATCTCCCCTCTCCAAGAAGGAATTTCCCTGGCAGATTTCTACCTGCTGGAGAGCTCTTTCTCTCTCTGTAGTTTCCGCCCTGCAGAGGCGGCGGAACCTTTTTGTGGTCCCTCCCCGAGTCTTAGGTTTTCAGGAGGATTATATACGCCAAAGAGTAGAGCCAGAGGTGGGCCAGGGTGGCCACAACACCAGGTGGCGTGGCTAGGGCTGGCCCACGCTAGGGGGTGGTGTGGGCCCCCTGTGGTCCATCTCTGCTTCCCCTTCTGACTTACATTGTCTTCTAGAAAAATAGGATTTTCCATATATTTTCCGGGATTTTTTGATCTTCGCGAATTTCGCCTCCAAACTGTGTCTTTTCCATCAGAATCCTGACTTCAGCGGTCCATCCTCCAAACGTCATCAACCACGCAAAAACAGATCAAATAACATAAGTATCATCTCTTAGTATGAAATATATCAATGAATAACAGAAAATTATGATATAGAATAGTGATGCAAAATGGACGTATCACACTGCCATCTGGCTAGGCGTCACTGAGGAAGCACCACAACACGAACGTCGGGTTGGTGCCTATAGACAGCAAGCACACGATTAATCCGTGCTCATGCTGGTGCGGCAAAATAAGCCGTTAGTGATAACTACGTTGGGGAAAGTGCATCAGTGATGTTTTTTTTTTGCTCGGCACAATGTTATTCGCCAAGCTAGGGCTTCCATGAAAACAATGGGTTCACGTCACAGCCATAGTAGACCGACATTGCGTACATGTCGTGGCAGCTGTGAGACGACGACACACATAGACTACCTGGTCCGATATAATATTGGCGGATGCGTTGGTGCATAGCAATATAATAAAATTGCGAGTTAATTCATGACGCCTTATATATAAATATAAATCACATGTAGAAAATAATAGAAAACTCATAATATAAAGAAAATCACACCACACGATAGTGATACACATAGTTCGGATGGAAGTACTTCATCCAAATTTAGTTCACATATATCTCTAAAAAGTAACTAATTATTTCATCACAATTGACTTAGATTTTATGCACTTTGATGACTAAATAGGCCTCATTTGCTTCAAACTCAAATGCACAAACATCTCCTTGCATCTTCTTCTGAACAATACATTCATCCCAATTTGATGTTAAAAGGATAGTACCGTCATTTCCATGCTTCACACGAACTTCTGTGATGGTCTTATTGCCACTGTGATCTTTGATCTTGTCTCCGTCTTCATGAATGTGAGGAATGAGAAACATAAGGATAAAAGGTCATGAAAAGTACTACGTAGAAAGAAAAAACAATTAGTGGTTATGGTAAGTATGAAAATCAATAATAGAAAAGAAAGAAACAATTAATGGTTATAGTAAGTACGAACATCAATAGGAAAGAAAGAAACAATTACATGTTGTGGTAAGTACGAACATCAATAGTAAAAATAAACAATTACTGGTTGTGATAAGAAAGCTACAATATTTCCTTTGGAGATGTTCTTGCTTATTATGCAAATATAGTAAGAGATAGTTGGTTTGTATCTTTTAACTATCCTACTCACGTTTATCCTTTTGATCTAGTCATGATGACACCAGGGCTAAACCTATAGTGTATGTTGTACTTATCTATGAATCGGGCATATGATCCTGGAATGAATTTATATTATTTGACAAAAATGCATACATGTTATTGATGAACGGATCAAGTCTCACCACTTTACCTCTCATACAAATGTATACAAATGAATACTTGTGAGGGTTCTTCTCCATAATAGACATTTCTAACATACAGAGTCCAATGAATTTTTCTTAGTATCTTTAAATCGAATTCCTAAATTACAGATCCCATTCAGATCAATGGGATTTAATCACCGAGTAACAAATAAACTAATTTGTTGGGACAAATTGTGGATAAGAACTAGGTAACAGGGAGGACAGTGTGGTCCGGCGGTCGAGGGCGTCGAAGGGGTGCATGTAGCCAAGGTCAAGGGCGCCAGAGAGGTTAGGAGCAGAGAGAATGGAGTGCGGCGGTGTGGATAGAAGATACTCCAAGTGTTCCTTGTATTATATACTATTGCGACATAGATCTAGAGCTTGTCCTATGGGCTTGACTTTCTTAAAAGCTCATAGGCCATAGTGGGCTAATTCGGTATTCTCCTTTTTGTATTATAACATAAAGAATGCGATAGCAAAACAATAAGATTCGCTAACATATTGCTCATGTATATTTATTGAACACTATAGTAGAAAATTATGAATTAGTACAATAATAGAATTTCGTCCGGCTCCACCAGGTCATGGATTTCACCCTTTCACCACACAACGGAAGTTTCATCTTGTACCTAGTGTCCTCGTGGTTGTCATCGCCTCTGAATCCTCAAGGGAAGTAATGACTACAAGTGCATAGATAATTTGTAGCTAGTTTCAAAAGTAAGAGTATTGAACCACAAAGAAATATTTGGTTAGGGCCTTTATGCCCCTCGTCACTATCTATCAAAGGATACTTGGTAGATGTCCTTGATATCAAGTAAGGGTATTTCGAGAGAGTTGTGGTTGGTTGCAAAATAGTAAAGTAAACAAGAGCAATAGGAACTATAAAAGAATTTCAGTAAGGCGAAATGTTCTTGGGGATTTAGGATCCACCACTAGCATCGGTATTAACTACGAGTAGGATACGTCTATGTCTTTCTTTATGACATGTAAGGGGAGAGATCCATAATAAGATGTCCCCATAAAACTACCGGTCATCACATCTCTAAATAACCACTGCAACGATCTTCAGCAACCACCTATGGATCCATTACAATTAAGGGCCCCGTGGATATCGATATGAGATTAGTGAATCTCTCCTATCCCCGATCCATATGGTAGAGCACCGAACACTGTATGTCACTTTACGCCATACGCAATACCATATTTACAAGGGTAGTTCGTTCTCTAGTCCCGAAGGAAAATATTATATGGTCGACTTCACATAATAGAGAACTAACATATAATCATAGCACAAACTTATATGTCATCTTCATTTCATATTATAATATTGCCAGGGTTTCTCCATATCCACAAGAACAAGGTAAACTACTCATACATGGAGACAATCAACAACATCAGAATAATCATATGGATAGAATGAAAATATATAGATGAATTCAAGTACAAATCCACTATATCAATTGCAATTACAACTAATGGGAATAAGTAAGATGGGGAATGGTATCGGTGATGGATATGCAGTGGTTGATGATGAAGGGGATAATGTCTTGTCCTCTAATTATTAGTGAAGCAATGGGGATGATGCAATTTTGCAAGTTCCTCCTCTAGATCCCTTACAAAAGCAAGGTTTCGATATTTGTGGTGTTTGTGAATGTCGGATCTCGGATCTGTCTGTGCGAGGTAAAAGTATTTGACAAGGTGAGGCCGCTGGAGGCCCGTATAGGCACATGGTATAGGTGGGCTTCGCCCGTACTGATGCGCGTTATGGCCTCATATGCTTCTCCTCGTGTCCCCTTTTGCCTAGTTGCGTTGAAAATTATTTAGATGGCTTTTATCATGTAAAAATATCATATTAGTACATAATTTGAAAATTATTATTGATATGTTCATCATTGAGTTAATATTTTGGGATCCTGTGGAAACAAGCATAAAAGGTGCGCGCAAGCGCGGTAAAATGCCAAAATCCTACTGCTAGATATGCAAAAACATTAGGTAAAAATGCTTCAAATATGCACTCATCAGGAAGCTGCATCTCTGACATGTTTGGAGGATCGATCTGTAATGACCCATGGAATAAATATTAGGAAAGGGTGGAAATGTGATTTTATGTTTTGCATGGCATGCATGTAGAATTTGGGGTTAGTTTCAAAATTTTAGAACTTTGTTTGAATTTGGTTCTAGCGAAGTTGTTTTGCAACCAAATGGTTACTAGGAATTGAAACCATATTCAACTACTAATTTAAATGCTTTGAATGAATTCAAAATTGAGGTTTTACCTAAGTACTTGAATTTAAATTCAAATCCTACACACTTTACATATAAATAACAGGTAATGGACTATCAACATTTCATCAAACTCAAACATTAGAATTATGATAGAAAGCATAGTTTAAATGAATCAAAATGGTCTGCTTTTATTCACAACATGAATACATGATCAATTACAACAGATACAAAAAGGAAGAAAAAAGAAACCCTAAATACAATCTACATAGAACTGAAACTACACTACACCTATCTATCTAAACTTCTTATCATTGCCACCACTTCACCAATCTTCAACCCGTGAACACAGACAACAAATTAACTAAAGGTCAATGTTAAAATTTTAGTTTTCCCCTAAGGCAAAACCATTTGCTGTAAGAATCCTATTAACAAGAGTCTAGGAACTAGTCCTAAACTCCGAGCTTGAGTTTAAGCAACCAAGAATCAAAGACAGTAAATGATTGAAGTAAAATATTTAGAGTAAATAAATTTGAATCCAACATACCAGACAGTAGCATAGTTGAATGGCAGTACATAGTGAATTGCTACAACTTAAAAGTAGAGCCTAAATATCTAGGTCATCACCTACACAGAAACTTCAAACATAACAAGAAGATAAAATAAACCAATAGAAATGATGGAAATCCTAATAGAAGAACTTGGACCAAAGAAAAACCCAGGATGAGGATTCTATCAAGAACAAGTAAATCCCAGAAATTTAAATCATAAGATATGAAACATATAAACCAATAAAAGTAACACTAACCACAATACAAGGTCAAATACCAAAGGATATACCCAAGCTTTAGATTCTATGAACAACCCAAGAACAATAGAAATATAAAACATGATTTATGAGAAAAGTAAACCAATCAAACTTCACACCAAGGGATACTAAGAGCAAACATCCAAAATAGAATTGCAAGGGCTCATGGATTTAATCCAAACTAAAATCACTCATAATAAAATGAATATATACTTGGCATTGTTCAAAACCAGAACATGACAAAAGATAAACTGGCATGCCTGATTAGGCATATGCAGATACCAACACCCTGCATATAAGAACAAAAGGCCCATATGCCAAATTTAGCAAACACGCATAAGTTAAACCCAACATGGGATTAACCACCGAAAAACCCGTGCCACCTGCACATAGATTAACACACAAAGACGGTTTCACACATACCCAAGCAGGTGATTCACCTAAATGCATGTTTGAGGTGTCAAACCCACAACGATTCGAGAGCACTATAAATAACTGGGGACCTCACACCCTAGAGCTCATAACTCACCACTCGAGGTTGGACAAAAAACACACTCTTAGACTTTAGAGAGAGATCTAAGAGAGAGAGAGAGATAGGAAGAATAGGAGGAAGAACTCAGAACAAGAGGAGAATGACCACATCAGCAGTTGTCGATCTTCAACAAGCATATTTTAGAAACTACAAAGGTTTTTAGCCATAAACCCTAGGATAGGAATCACATAGTCCATAGGGATCTAGAGAGAGGAAGTAATAGGAATAGAAAGCAACTAGTAAATTAGGAGGGTTGCATACTATGCATCATCACTAAGTGGATAACCCGACAGGCACAACCACACCCTAATACTGGCACAACCATAAGCCACTAGTTAGAGGAAGAAGAAGTACAGTAAACAACCAGTAATAGAACACTAATTCTCTATCTCACCCCCCATCCTAGACATAATACTAAGACATGCCTAAGGATGAGAAGGGAGATAAAGAACAAGCATTATAAATTAAACACCTGCATAAGAATCAGTAAACAATAATTAAACAACACACTTACAAAATTAAGCTTGAGTTAAAAGCTCAAAGCAACAATAAATTAAACAACAACTACTAAAATACTCTGAGTGAAATGCATGACTAATAGTAAAGAAGTGTACTAATTAAAATTAATAGTAGTAGTTAACATTAAGCATAATAGTATTGATCTTACAAATGAAAGGATCAGTACTCAATCACTAGATTAACATGAGTACGCACCAATAACAGATACTAAATGAAATAAACACCTTTTAGCTAAAGCAAGTAACACTAAACAAACTATTAGTAAACCTAAGACTAAATCCTAAGAATAGTTGACCATGTCAAATTCTAGAAATCAACTAACACCTAGAAAGGCCTAACAACATCTAGAACCTACCAGAAACCCTAGGAAATCCCATTAAAGTAGCAGTAATGAAGCAGAACCCCTAGAATCAAGAAGTAGTTTAGAACCAGAGGAACAAGAGAAGGGAGAGTGGGTACTTACCTTCACAAAGGGTGAGCCGAGCTCACGCTGACCGAGAAGAGGAAAAGAATAGTAGAGGTCGTGGTGAGTGGCTGCACATGAGAGTGCCCTAGATGGGTATCTCAACCCACACCTGTCAGAGCAGCCTAGGAAGGCAACATGGACACAATAGAACACCATCTTGAAGGTGGGGAGCACCGGAGTTGCGCTGGAGATGAGGGAGGAGACGCATCGCTAAAACCCTAGTTAGGGTTAGGGTTGCGAGCGACTAGTAGAGAGAGCGAGAGATGAATCTGATTGGTAGGATTGTAGAGCAGAGCAAGCGAAGTGTTTTAAGCAGAAGGGCGGTGGCGGAGGAGGCCGGAGACGACTGGAGTGGTCAGGCGACGGTGCATTCGCATGCACGTGCGCGTGAGAGAGATACGCGTGCGAGTGAGAGAGATGAGTGAGGGGCGAGCCAAGGTTGGGTCGAACCAGGTCTAAGGGCTGGTTTTGACCACCCAGGTCTGACCAGTGGGCCCAAGTCTTGAGGGGTATTTGGGTCATTTCATGTTTACCCTTCATACCATATAAATCATAGCCCACACATAAACACTCAAAAGAATAAAATAAAAATAGTTTTGTATGTAGAAATTGCAGAGAATACAAAAAAATTGTGGGATTTTTGCAAATAATTATATTTTTGTGATTTTTTAGTGGAGAGAGTTATATTTTTAGACTTTAAAATTCATAGAAAATTCCAATAAAATTAGGAAAATTAAGGATGAATATGTAAACCCCAATTTTCATAAAATTATAAAAATATCTAAAGTTATATTCTTAATATTACCTTGAGAATTACAATAATAAATAAAATACCAAAGAAAATGCAACAAAACCCTAAAAGGGAGAAAATCATCTAAATCAAGAAATTGAACCAGTGAAATCCAAACACAAAACACAAAGAGTTTGCATTGTATATAATTGCATGAGAGCATCACATATATGCAACTGAAATGTTGTATTTATCAGACAATGATTGCGAATTTCAGAACCCGAGGTTCAAGGTCAAGTAAAACCTTCGAACTGCATTATCTCGCAGTTATCAGGAAAGTTCATTCTTGCATCAACTTTGTGAGGTCAATCTTGCAATCCCGCTGCAAGTGAAATCTTAAATGTTCTTCGGTTTAATTTAGAAAATATTTTCAAAACATTATTATTACTTGCATTCAAATGTAATACCGTTTTTAGAATGAAATAAATAAATAGTGGGCAATGGAATCATGGATGCATACATGATTGAAAGATCACGTGGTGTAGATTCCATTCTATAGGGATAGTTAGGATTATTAACAACAACAGTCAGCCATTTTTGCGCCGTACAGTACCGCGCTAACCACAAATCTTATTATGGAGCGAGCGAGTCAGAAGTACCTTCTTCCTTTCATCTATCCTCGTATATCTAGTCGAGTTATGAACCAAAGTGGTGATCAGCGAGTGGGACCCCGTGACGTCCCTATCCCGTATATAAGGATAACGACTAGGTATATTAGAAGGGATGGTAATTGAACGTAGGTCTTGTGACCGAAATTCGTTACAATGGGTGGGCAGCGAAGTCATGGAACTCGACATGACTAGGTGAAACTTGGTAACAAGACCCCATACTTAAGGAAGTTTGAAAAGAGTAATAAGGCTAAGAATGTTTGTGGGAAAAGTAGCGCATCTCTTGAGAGTGTATAAATATGGCATATTACTCCGTATACTAGGAAAAGATTACGACCGTAGCATGGAAATGAACTCCCTGAAAGTTTAGACAACCTTTGGAGACTGACATCTTTAGAATTTATGAAAATCTAAAACTTCTATTTTCTAAATACGGTTTTAGAAAACCTACTCAAGTCTTAGATTTTTGATAAACGACTTCCAAATTGACATCAGACAACCAGCATAGAACTTTTTGCGTATGCTCTTAGTCAATCTATCTTCTTAAACCCTTCCTTAGGTTATGAAGATCTAAGACCGACACTGAGAGTATAAAAAACAACAGGGTATAAGGCAGAATGTAGATATAGAATCCACCATCACACATATAGATAGATGAGATAGCAATAGTATAACTTCTCCAATAAGTTGCTTGCTCTAATGGTTTTAAGCTTATTATTACTATTGATTAGAAAGCTATTCCTCATGCATTTGAATTTTTTAGTGTTGTGAATCCTCATTGGACCGAGGAGGATCTTGAAGCTTTTATACACTTTTGGCTCTTTGTATGAACAAATACAACTGCTGGATTCGTAATATTTCTATAGAACCACTATAAGGGTGATATTTATGGATGATGACTTCCGTGAGAGTCATATCAATGACTTGTACACTACAACATGCAGTGGTATACTGGATCACCGCACGATCCAAATCCGGAAGTTGCACATCAGCTGTGTGTGCTGGCACCCGAGGAACCTACGACCAGCGTCATCGCCACTGACGGCAAGGAGGCGACACGACTGAAACCTACATCCGCACATGCAACTCAGATGGAGAGATCGATATAATCCGCTCCAATCCGAGCAATTCCACAAAGATAAATATCCTCAAATTATTTCTTCTGATCAATAGATAGATTGGTAACAACTATCAAGAACTAAAAGTAACAAACTAGATTAAAGAATCCTACTTGGTGGCTCGGGTATCACCGCCACTAAAGATTATAGGAGGGAGATTTGAGAAGAGTACTACGAGACTGGTAGTAGTAAGAGACTTTCAAGATTGAGATTGCAGTTATCGAAGGTGTAGAAGGAGATATAAAGGCCAACCTCACCGTAGGTGGGACATACAAATCAGCGAGACAAGACTAACCAGTCAACATAGGGTTCTTGACCAGTCTCTAGCGTGCACGCTATAAATGTCGCGTACAATGCTCGATGACTAGTATATGTCTCCATCTATTTGTTGTGGCATTAAAATTGACGTCTTCCTATCCCAGCTACCACGACACCAATATACTCTGGTATCGAGTCTGACGCGACGTATACGTGGCCGCCATGACAAAATGGTGCCACGATTTCTCATCGGTCGGGTAACCAACTTTTACGGATACCTTTTGTTTGTGCCGCTCCAAAAAAGTGCCGGACACGAGGGTGGGGTATTTTTGTAGTGAAGGCGGAGCAGCGCCACGGGTCGTGCTACGACAAAAGGAAGTTGTTCCAAAAGTGGGATTGTCGGCCGACGGCGGGGTCACGCCGGAGTTCATGCGGGAAAAGCGCCCGCCGGTACTCGATCTCAGACTCTCGCGACGGCCCCTCGCATGGCACGGGCGGCATAGGCAGTACACACACACCGTCATCCTATTAAGTGTCAGCCGCCTAGGAGTTTCATGTCCCGGTGGTCGCAGGGCACGCCCTTTTCCCACCGCTGGTGCGCCTCGTCCATAGTGACGTACTAGCGGTCGTGTACGCACGGAGGAGGAGGTGGCTGAGGCGTAGGAGCACGAGGTGCTGGAGGAGGCGTCACTCGTTCGCGTGGGGGAGGGATTGGCAAGCGGAGTGGCGCATGTCTGCGCGGTGGCTGTGTCAGTGTGGGACGAGTGTGCGGTCCTGAGGAGCTTGCATCATGGTCATTCTTCGCCGACTTTTTCCACCAGGAAAACACGGTTTGCGTTGTGGGGGAGCAGGCTTGCTTCGTGTTGGTAATGGCGCAAGTGGTGGGGGAAGTTGAGTGCCATAACCCTCCTTAAGAAACCCTGGCCATCAATGTCTGCAACGACCATGGTATTGATGGTGGCGCAGGAGCTTTGCCGCCAATTTTCTTTCTATTTGCTTTCAAAATTTTCTAGCCGAGCTTTGCCGCCAATTTTTTATTCTTTAAATTCCCTCTCTTAAAAATCACAAAAAGATTTCTCCATTTTTCCTTATTTTCCCTCTTTCTTTTCTTTCCGCCTCGAGGTCTTCATATGTTTGCTGGAGAGTGATCGACTTCGAGTTTCACAGAAACAAATAAAAAAAGGAAGAGATAAGTGGAACCAAACATGAGAGGTATGGCTTATGACTCCCCACCTCTGAAGTTTGAGAAACCCATGCTAGTTAGTAGTGAATGTTAAGATATTATATTGGTGGAGTGAATCTTTGTATCATAGTAAGACTTTTCGTTTGCATGGGTATTTAATTGGGGACATTTTGTTCCAGCTCTCGTAATTAACCAAGTCTTACCTAAAAAATGCTAAACAATTGTAATAAGAAAAAGTCTCACAATTGAAGGCTTAGGTGTTGTAGTTCTTAGTCTTGAAGGTTTATTTCTAGATACACTCAACACCACTGAAAATGTTGATCGACTTGATAGCTCTCTTTAAAAGGATTTGTTCGATTGAATTAAAAGGATATCAACAACTCCGCTGGCCTACGAACGATCTTCATGGAGGAAACTCCTAGATTTCAGCTATGAGTTGATTAAACACTTGTAGCAGCAATGCTATAGTGGTTAAGATTCTTGGCACTCCCGGGTAGCTGTAATCATGATGGAATCACTCGTCTGGCTATTATGAGTAATTATTATGCAAAAGGAACAAAAACTAATAAAAATCTTTGGCATGCTCTCAATTACTTAAAAACTGAAATTCTTGAAAGATAATGAATAGAAAAGTAGTGCTTGAAAAGTCTTGATTTATTGATGTGGGAGAATTGAGATACTCTAGTGTGTATGCTTTTCATGACAACTCTCACACTCTTAATTTACATGATTATACTTTATTGTTCAAAGGCAAGCCTATGAGTTGATTACATGACATGGAATAAAGTTTACTCATTTGAATCATCCATGCTAACAATAATTTTGCTGCACTATAAGGATGCATAAATCCTGTATGATATGCTTGTCATTACTCTATCTATGCTGAAGTTTTTCAAATTTATGAAAAGTGGAGGAAACATGAGCCTACCAATCATTAGTAAGATCACCATCTCGTTATTTCAGTTTAAATGCTGAGTTCCTTTTTAATTTTGGTTTTCTTGCTCAGGGATGATCAAGTTTAAGCTTGGGGAGGTTGATGGCTCTGAAATATAGCCATCTATGTCCACATTTAAACTGGATATTATTTACAATTTTGATGAAATATCTCTCTAAACCCCTGCCACTAATGCCTAATATTTAGAGGGGTATGCAATCCTTTCTTTTATATTTTTCCTGCGCAGATAATGTCGTTTGAAGATGAGAATCACTACATTAAAATCAAAGATACGAAATTCCAACAACCAGAAGAAACCAGGAGCGATAAAGCAGAGGCAGACGCTTTAACGACCAACTATACGACCAGAGCAAAAAAATCGGCCGTATAGCTCTGATCGTATAGTTGGCGCCGCCACCGTTAGGTCAAACAAAACAACTTTCGTGAAGGAACCCTATACAAAGAATCCTCGGGCGACGCGAAAACAAGGCAGAACTCACCAAAAAGTCTCTCCCATAGATCACTAGCCGCCTCCAGATCTCAAAACTCTTCTCCATCTCCATAGCCATATTCCACCACTTGTAATAGTAGATCTCTTCTTTGATTGGCGACATTGTAAGACTATTGCTATCAATCTTATGATTTTCATTACAATGTTTGTGATTATTGATCACATCTCTATATGTGAGAAATTCTCCTTGGGCTAAGGGCTTGAGCCTTGCCATGTAGCGATTGTGCATGTTATTTATCATAGATAGGATCGTGTATTAGTTTGTATGACATGATGATTATTGTATCTTATCTTGCCTCAATCCAAGGACTTGTCAGGTACCCAATACCCCGAGGGTTGATCTAGGTATAGGGAGTATGAGTAATGACTGATCTGCAGGTTGGGAACCCCAGTGATAGAAGGGGTAGTACGGCTATATGTGAGGGATTTACTTGGGATTAATGGTGACATCACTATACATATCATTAGTTATCTTTCTTCTATGGATGAGATTAGTAGGTTATTGCTATAAGCGGTTACGGAGGCAATAGCAATTATGGATGCACTGCCCACATATAATTTATCTTGCTCTAACAAGTACATGCATACTTTATTTCTATCTTTTATTTCCATCAGATGTTTTGCACAACTACATGTGAAACCGAACGCCCTAGGCCCTCTCTCCATCATCGAAAACAACAAAAAGACGCAAGCTATTGGTCCGGTAAAAACACAAAAGGAATTCTAAAACTCTCGAAGGTCCGTTAACGTAACTTCACTACGCGTTCGCTTCCCGAGGATTCGATAACCTAGATCTACTAGGGAAAAAGAAGCTACACTACATCCGTAATCCGGATCGAAGGTATCATTACGCGTCGAGGGCAAACTTGTTGAGCTTGGCCCAGGTCACAGCGAGGCTATTCAACATGGAGAGAGAGGGAACGGGAGAGGGAGGGGTTGGTGCTCCATCCTAGTGGCCGGTCCCTTTTTATATTCATGGAGAGGTGGGCTCGGCGGTAACGGCGAGTGGTAAGGGAGAGTCGGGCGGGAAATGGCACGACATAGGCAGGAAACATCCGGGCCAGCGGGCAGGAACTAGAGTTCCGGCGAGACAATCCCCGACTGCCATTTTGCACTGATACTACCATCAAGCTTGAGCTTGATGGCTCCCCGCGGACAGGGAGCCACATATGTCATATGGGGTAGCCCATTGGGGGCACATGCCACCTCAACCAGGCTGAGCCTGGATGGCCTATCCCCCACCACCCGCAAACAAACTGAATCAGACGAAATCGATGTCCCAAATACAGGGGCCCATCAGAGTTGGCCTAATAGCTATTAGGGCATCTCCACCGGGTTGACCCAAATGCGCGACCTACCGTCTGTTTCTGTCCGTTTGGGTCGGCCATCGGTCACTTTGGGGCCGCGGTCTGGACTCTTGATGGCTCGGGATACGTTGAGCTCGTTGGGAACCCCAAGAGGAAGGTATGATGAGCACAGCAGCAAGTTCCCTCGGTTATGAAACCAAGGTTATCGAACCAGTAGGAGCAAGAAAACAACCCCAAGGTGTTGCTACCAACTTGGAATCCTGTACAACGCAACCATAGAAGTTTGCCCCAACTTACAGTGAGGTTGTCAATTTCACCGGTTTTGCTGAAAACAAAGGATTAAACATATTGTGTGGAAGATAGTAATTTCTTGCAGAAAGTAAACAGTAAACAGTGAATAGTAGATGGTATATCAATTGTAAAAGAATGGACTGGGGTCCATAGTTCACTAGAGTTGATTCTCCATAAGATAAATAGCATGTTGGTGAACAAATTACAACGGGGAAATTGATAGACTCGAGAAAGCATACAATGCATATACTAATCATCTTGACTCCTATGAGATTTGATTGGGTATTACAACATTATACATAGATCGTAATCCAACTGCATCTATGACTAATAATCCACCTTCAGGTTATCATCCGAACCCCCTCCAGTATTAAGTTGCAAGCAACAGATAATTGCATTAAGCAAAGTGTGTAAAGTAAACAATACGATTGTCCCATGGACAAAGGATTCCTGTTTTCTCCCTAGTAGCAACAACACATCTACAACCTTAGAGCTTCCTGTCACTTCCCCAGATTACTAGAGGCATGAACCCACTATCGAGCATAAATACTCCCTCTTGGAGTTGCAATCATCTACTTGGCCAAGATAGCTACTAACAATGGAAACATGCAAGATCACAAAATAACATAGACATGATAGAATCAATAACAAATCTGAAATAGTATCTCAATATCCATCGGATCCCCGCAAACACAAAATGTAAGATTACAAATAGATGATCTTGATCATGAACGGAGATCACAAGATCTAAACATGATAGCACAAACGAGGAGAACCAACCATCTAGCTACTACATGGACCCATAGTCCAAGGATGAACTACTCACGCATCACACCAGAGGCAGTCATGGTGATGAAGAAGGCCCCCAGGATGATCTCTCCCCTCCGACAGGGTGTCGGGAAGAGCTTCGGATCCCCCCGATCTAGGGATCAAGATGGTGGCGGCTACAGACTCTTTCGTGGATTTCTAATTGGGTCTTTGATCGGGTACTTAGGGTTTTCGTCCCGGGAGGTTTTTGTAGGCGAAGGGGCAAGGTCGGTGGAGCACCAGGGGGCCCACACCCCATGGTGGCGCGCCCCCAGGCCGCGCCGCCACCATGTGTGGCCGCCCTGGTGCGCCACTTCATCTCCCCTCTGGACTCTGTGTTGCTTCGGGTAAAATATTGACTTTGGCTTTTGTCCCGTCCAATTCTGAGAATATTTCCTTACTAGCTTTTCTGAAACCAAAAACAGCAGAAAACAGGCAACTAGCATGTGGCATCTTGTTAATAGGTTAGTTCCAGAAAATGTATAAAAATACCCCCAATGTATGAACAAAACATAAGAATGTAGATACTAAACAAGCATGGAACATCAAAAATAATAGATACGTTTACAACGTATCAACATCCCAAGGCTTAACTCCTTCTCGTCCTTGAGTAGGTAAGTGATAAAAAAGAATAATTTTTGATGTGACATGCAGCATCACAATCTTGATCAAGGTACTTGTAAAACATTGATAGCTGGGATCATAGTACTCTAACATAGCATGAAAGATATAGTTCTAACAATAAGACATAGCAATTATGTTGTAACATGAAAAGGTACAAACAAAAGATTCATGAATAACAATGCTTTGAAAGACGTTTGTTTGTTTCACATATAGAAAACATAATGAGAATGGTATTCAGCTTGTCCCTCATGGTGTAGCAAAACATAAATGCATAGGACACCTTCAAAGTTCATAAGGGTGACTAGATACAAATAATTTAAGAAGAAGCAATATCAAAGTTATGAACCAATCAACAAGTTTTGGGGCAATGCACATTAAACTAAGAATGACCACTATGCTCTCTCAATAGGTGCATAAAGATAGAATATGGAACCTCAACATAAAAATAAAAGAAAGACCCTTCATAGAAGGAAGCAGGGATTCGAGTTTCATAAAGAGCTTCCAAAAATTATGGTACTTATTAGCTTTCAGCTCTCATTTCCCCTATCATAAGCATCTTTAGGTGATTAAGGTTAAAGTGAACAGATATGAGGATATGCTTGACAAGTTATAAGTTGAAAATCTCATGCCCCTTGCTTACGAGTACCGAACCTCATGCTACTCAACTTTAGTCACGAGTAAGTTCTTGTCATTGTAAGTACATGTGTATCATAGAGAACCGCAAACGGGGTACCCCTTGCCCCATGATACAGGAGTTATCCCATATCAAAATGACAAGGCAACAGACAATGAGCATCTCAACAATCTTTTTATTTCCTATTTGCATAGGTTTTTATTGAGGATGCTTCATAGATTGTTCACTATGATTATGCTGCAAGTTTCCACCATGATTAGGCATGGCTTAGGTTAGCCGCCCAGGTGTTTCTCTAGCACATATACAAACTCCATGAGCTTACAAGCTCCCCTTTTATTTCACACCGTCGGGATCCATAAGCAAAAGAACATGATATCAACTAAATAATAAGTGTAATGTTGAAAGCATTCCCCATGGTACATGGTTCTACTAATTCTCAACTTATAAAGCACAAGCATATACGCAACATAGATGGACACAATGTTTCAAGTTTATTAAGTTCAAGAAAGTAAAGTGTGCCATCAAGTTTGTGAGAGCTTTAATCACTAATTTTCACATAACAAGTTTGAAGGGTTCCATAGTAGAAAACAAAAAAATTCCTACGTTGGAACCTCCTAACACCCAAGATCTATCTATGTAGTAATGCAGTAACGACCGGAGCGTATAGAATACATACCCTTGTAGACCATACGCGGTTAACGTTCCGAGGGGAACGTGGTTGAAGTAGTCGAACCTGTAGCCGACCTCAAGGTCACGAAGCTCCTCGCAGGTCACCCCTTGCTCCTTCTTCATCGTGCAGCAGCTCCGGCTTTCGACATCCAAGGTGCCTCAAGTGAGGCCCCTCGTGGTTTCGTACACATACGGTGTACGATGATAACCTCCGGCTCCTTGATCCCTGCCGGGAGTGCGGAAGTAGATCTCCGGCTTGGAATCCCTACAGCGCAATGGCGTGCTGCAGGTACGGTGTCTCTTGCTCGGACAGTCCTTACTTGGGACCGTGCCAACGCATAGAGACGGGAGAGAGAGAGAGAGAAGGAGAAATTCAACCAAAGGACTTCTCCAAATATTGATGTGTCTATTCCCATCCATGGGCACCCCTTTATATAGGGGGAGGGGGTGTGCCCTCCCCTTTGGGTTTCCCATGTGGGACTAAACATGGGAGAGAGGGGGGAGGCGCATGGGCCTCATGGGCCAGCCGGCCAGGGGTGGGCCCCACCCCATGCACAGCCCTAGGCTGGCCGGGTGGGCCCCCTTGAGGTGCCTGGGCATTGGCCCTTTGGCCATTGGCCCTTCCCTCCTTCGGTTTTCCCTAATGGGCCCTTTTTCCCTAGGAATTTTGGCCCATTAGTGGAATACCCCTTCAAATTAGATTTTAATATTATATTTAATATTAAATACATTGATTAATATGTAAATACATATTACAAAATCCAATTTGACCCGAAACACCTTTTGGTTCCCTTTTGATTTCCTCCGGACGACTTCAGAACTTTCCCGGAACGATTCCGGTTTTCTCACGGAACTTTTCCGGTTTCCTTTTGTATTTCAGATGGTGATTCCAACTTATAGAGGATCTCTAGCTCATCGTACCATTAAGTGTATTTCCCCATGGCTCGGGAATGGCACATACATGATCTCCATCAATGATCAATAGCGGGACCGGGATGCCCATATTGACCCCTGTGCATTCCACGATGATAATGTCGTTTGAACCGTAAACAGTCGTTTCCCATTCCCTGTGCCACTTGATACCTAGTTCATCCGAGATTTGGTCTACGGTATCTCCATACCTTCGTTCGATCTCTCGTTACCAATGAACTTGTTTTCTCGTTTCCGTGTCGTTGCATTCTGTGACCCAGTCACACGCTTGCAAGCTTCGTTAATGCAATGTCACCGAGATGGCCACATATGTATCTATCCGTTACATGGATTGGCAAATCCTGGTCTTGATATGTACTCCTCTATGCACTCCTTTGGGAAACCTGAGTAGCACCTTTTCGATCACCCAGTCATGGAGTGATACTTGATAACCATCTAAGCTCCCTCCAGAACGGTGATTTGCATTATCTCACAGTCTAAGGACAGGTTGCGAGGTTTTCTTAGTTTATCATTAATGTTGAACTTTGTAACTAGATCTCATTAAGATACAACTGGTTGGGTTGTTTGTCTATCACATCATTCAACTAATGACGTGACCTCATTGTCAATTGGCATAAATGCCCATGATCTTGAAACCCTAGATCATCCTTATGACCAATGAACTAATTCGCTAGAGGTAACTAGAGACACAGTTTGTTTACATACCACACGTGTATTAACGTTTTGTATTAATACAGTTATAGCATAGTACGAAACTATTATGAACTAACTGAGATATGACAATAAAAACCTATTTATTATTTGCCTCTAGGCATATCTCCTCCAAAGTTTAATTCGGAAGGTAGATAAAAACATGAATATACTTGGAATAACAATAATGCTAATAGGTAGGTATGGTGGACTCTTTGGAATAACTTGGTTTTATTTGGAGTTGGATGCACGAGTGGAACTCATACTTGGTACATGTGAAGGCTAGCAAAAGGCTGGGAGCGACCAACTAAGAGAGCAATAATGGCCATAATCATGCAAAGCGACAAAACATTATTAATTAAAGCATAAAGTGATATTACAAGTCGAAAACTAAATGATCATAGAGGTTATGGTGACTTGGTATAGTCTTAACATGGTGTGAGCATGCGCCAAGTAGACCCAAATAAAGCATCAAAGGAGAATACCACAATATTATGCTTTTGTATGCTAAAACAACGCATGATTCTTTCAAGGCACATTAAGCAATCTCAATTGTTTGGAACAAGTCATGCTAACGCAATAATTACTAAGCATAAAGTCAAAACAATATCAAACATGACATGATCAAGTCTAGGCCACAGTCAAAACAGGCCCCTCTTGTACCACTTATAAGCATGAAACCCCCTACTCTTTTCCAACACAAATCAACTTATTTGAATCTATGTATGAATGCAGGGGTCCAACCAATTTATTTAAGCAAACTAAGCAAAATAAAAATAAAAACAAAATAAATACGCTCCAAGAACAACACAATTGTGCATGAAACAATAAAAATGAACTGTTTGGAAGAAAACCTGAGATTTTTATTGATGAAGAAGGGGATGCCTTGGGAATCCCCAAGCTTTGACGCTTGTACTTCTTAAATATTTCTTGGGGTGACACGGGTGGCATCCTCAAGCTTGATCTTTTTTCCATACTTCATCTCATCACATTGTTCTTTCCTACACTTGAAAATTTTCCTTCATACAAAACTTCACACAATCTTCATTAGCAACATTAGTGTACTCAAGATAATAAGTCTTTTGGTTCAGTTTTAACACAAGTAAAACTTCCATTAAAACACAAGCTATTGTAGCAATTCCTTTTAAAAGTTCAAGGAATTGGCGAGAACTCAAAGAGAAAGAGATTAAGAGGCAAATGCAAATAAAGACAGAAATCTGTCAAAACAGACCAGCAGGTAAAAACCAATTTTTTCGAAAACCTTATGTTTCTCAAATCAAAACGTGATAAACTAACGAAAGTTAGATAACAACCTGGGGAAGAAGCACAAAAAATTACAGCTCAATCCGATGTACAGAGATTTTTCACGAACTTTTACAGTGAAGCACAAAAATCTGTTTCGGGACAAAAAATTACTTCTCTCTTGTTAGAGGTTATTCTTGGCACAAAAACCACACAAAAAGGATAAGGAGAGGTTATTACTGAGGAAATAACTTCCAGGACTCAACAAAATAAAAACTTACTAAATAAAAATTTGGGTTATCTCCCAATTAGTGTTTTTCTTTAACGCCTTTGAGCTAGGTATAAGAGCAAAATTCAAGTATTCTCAAATGAAGAAGCATTAAGACCAAATTTCTTGCCCTTACCTTTCTTACCTTTATTCTTATCTTTAGGGAATGTATGATTGTTTGGCAGAGAAGCAAAATGCATGATGCCTTTTTCCACATCTATTATTGCTCCAAGGAGTTTTAGTAGGGATCTTCCAAGTGTAATTTGTCCTTTTTCTACACACTCAATAAAAATATAATCAGTAGACACCACTTTCCCTAGGATCTTTGTAAATACTCCTTCAGATATTCCAATGGGTAGTATTGTGGCATTATTAGTAAGAGGTATTTCTTCTCCTCCTTTAGAAAGTCCCCAAAGATTTAAAGATTTATAGATATCTTTAGGCATAAGACAGAATTCAGACATGATATCACAACGAGCATAAAAAGTTTCATTATTTATAACAACTTTTATTGTAGGAAGCCATTTTGAAGATTCAGAATTTATCGGAACATATTCATGATGCTCTCTAAGCGTGTTATAACATTCTTTTAAATTAGTTGTGTTGGTCTCAAGAGTATTCAATCTAGCAATAATGTTTGTAATAGAGGAATCTGATTTGCTAGGCAAGTCATATGTTGTAACCAACTTTTTTATGGGATTAAAAGCTTCACCCTCATTGCACTGGAGGAAATCTGCTTCCACTACAACATCCAGAGCATCTCTATAGCAAAGAGCAAGTCCAAAGTAGAAACTGCTAAGAAACAAGCTTAGGATCATTTTAGGTTCAATTTTTTCATGTAAGTCAGAGATTCTAGACCAAGCTTCTTTGAAACTCTCTTCAATTACTTGTTTAAAGGTAAAAATCATTTCCTCAAGTGACATAGTGATGGGAGCAATGCTAGACATAACAGTAACTTGAAATAGAAATTTTTTGTGTGTTTTTAATAAAGGAAAGCTAACCAGTACAACTAATTCTTTTTGTGTTTTTGATAAAAGAAACAAGCAAACAAAGGAAAAATAAACTAAGCAAAACTAAAAAACAAAGTAAAGAGATTGGTTGTGAGGGACTCTCCTTGTGAAGTTGTCCTTGACTCCCCGGCAACGGCGCCAGAAAAAGGCTTGATGGCTCAGGATACGTTGAGCTCATTGGGAACCCCAAGAGGAACATATGATGAGCACAACAGCAAGTTTCCCTCAGTTATGAAACCAAGGTTATCGAACCAGTAGGAGCAAGGAAACAACCCCAATGTTTTGCTACCAACTTGGAATCCTGCACAACACAACCACATAACTTTGCCCCAACTTACAGTGAGCTTGTCAATCTCACCGGTTTTGCTGAAAATAAAGGATTAAACATATTGTGTGGAAGATAGTAATTGCTTGCAGAAAGTAAATAGTAAATAGTAGATGGTATATCAATGGTAAAAGAATGGACTGGGGTCCATAGTTCACTAGAGGTGATTCTCCTTAAGATAAATAGCATGTTGGGTGAACAAATTACAGCGGGACAATTGACAGACTCGAGAAAGCATCCAATGCATATACTAATCATCTCGACTCCTATGAGATTTGATTGGGCATTACAAGATTATACATAGATCGTAATCCAACTGAATCTATGACTAATAATCCACCTTCAGGTTATCATCCGAACCCCCTCCAGTATGAAGTTGCAAGCAACAGATAATTGCATTAAGCAAAGTGTGTAAAGTAAATAAAACAATTGTCCCATGGACAAAGGATTGCTATTTTCTCCCTAGTAGCAACAACACATCTACTTGGCCAAGATAGCTACTAACAACGGAAAGCATGCAAGATCACAAAATAACATAGACATGATAGAATCAATAATCAATCTGAAATAGCATCTCAATATCCATCGGATCCCCGCAAACACAATATGTAAGATTACAAATAGATGATCTTGATCATGAATGGAGCTCACAAGATCTAAACATGATAACACAAAGGGGGAGAACCAACCATCTAGCTACTACATGAACCCATAGTCCAAGGATGAACTACTCACGCATCATACCGGAGGCAGTCATGGTGATGAAGAAGGCCTCCAGGATGAACTCTCCCCTCCGGCAGGGTGCCGGGAAGAGCTTCGGATCCCCCATCTAGGGATCGAGATGGCGGCGGCTACAGCTCTTTCGTGGATTTCTGATTGGGTCTTTGATCGGGTACTTAGGGTTTTCGTCCCGGGAGGCTTTTATAGGCGAAGGGGCAAGGTCGGTGGAGCACCAGGGGGCCCACAGCCCCTGGTGGCACGCCCCCCCAGGCCGCGCCGCCACCAGGTGTGGCCGCCCTGGTGCGCCACTTCGTCTCCCCTCCGGACTCCGTGTTGCTTCGAATAAAATATTGTCTTTGGCTTTTGTCCCATCCAATTTCGAGAATATTTCCTTACTAGCTTTTCTGAAACCAAAAATAGTAGAAAACAGGCAACTGACACTGTGGTATCTTATTAATAGGTTAGTTCCAGAAAATATATAAAAATACCTCAAAGTATGAATAAAACATAAGAAAGTAGATACTAAACAAGCATGGAACATCAAAAATTATAGATACGTTTACGACGTATCACCTCTCCGGACGACCGCGCCCAGCGGCGCAACCCAAATGTCCGCGCCTGGCCAGCACTGTCCAGACCTGGCCCTTTGTATATGAATAGTTCAGAGCCAATTTACATAGATAAATGTATATTTTGACAAGAAAATAAACTAGCTTAGGTAATATAATTAAAATGGTGCTTACATATGAATAGTTCACACTCACATGGTTCGATAAAAAACAACCAAATGTCACTCAAATTGTAGAAAACAAATAAGGGGTTAAGCATTTTGGTTTCCTGCACGAGCCCATATATGCTCAACCAAATCTAGTTGAAGCCGGTCATGGGTGTGCCTATGACGCAAATTTTCAGGCACTTGCATGAATTCTTCCCAAGACGCTACAACTGGCTCTGGCTCAACCAATTGACCCTGGAAATCCCAGCCTTGGTCCAAAATATCGTCATCACGCTCATCCTCGACGATCATGTTGTGTATGATCACGCACACTGTCATCACATCCCACATCCTCTCCGTGCTCTAGGTTCTAGCAGGGTAGCGAACAATAGCCTATCTTGACTGAAGCACACCAAATGCTCGCTCCACATCTTTCCTAGCGGCCTCTTGCTCTTTCGCAAACCTCTTGCATTTCTCATTCCAGGGTTGAGGATTGTCTTCACGAAGGTGGCCCAGGATGGATAGATACCGTCAGCTAGGTAGTATCCCATATCATATGCATAGCCATTGATCTCATAGGAAACTTGTGGGGCATTGCCTTCTGCTAGCCTAGCAAACACCGGAGACCTCTGCAGCATATTGATGTCATTGTTTGATCCAGCCATGCCAAAAAAGGAGTGCCAGATCCAGAGATCCTGTGATGCAACAGCCTCAAGTATGACTGTGCAAGCCTTTGCATGTCCTTTGAACTGCCCTTGCCAACCAAAAGGATAGTTCTTCCACTGCAATGCATGCATTCGATGCTACCAAGCATCCTAGGAAACCCCCTACGCTCGTTGATGGACAGAAGGCAGACAATGTCTTTGGTGTTTGGCTCTCTCAGGTATACTTTGCCAAACACCGCTACAACTGCACTTCAGAATCTATACATGGCCTCATGACATGTAGACTCATTCATATGCATGTGATCGTCGAGGAGATCACTGGACACTCCATATGCAAGCTGCCGAATGGCAGCTGGACATTTCTGGTAGGAGGAGAAGCCAAGTTTACCGGTGCAATCATAGTTGGCCTCGAAGTAGTCGTCGTACTCCCTCACCCCATTGAGTATGTCCAAGAACAGGTTCCTGGACATCCGATAGCGGCGATGGAATGCCTTCTCTTTAAAGACTGGATTAGTTGGGTGGAAGTAGTCCTTGTAAAGGCGTACGTGCCCCTCTTCCCGATCGTATTCATGGTTGGCTTCGCGCCGCTTCGCCGAGCCACCTCTACACGGCGGGAGGAGGTAGTTGTCGTGCACCATCTGTGCAGCCGCCAGAAGAATTTCGGTCTCACCGTAAGACTCCTCCTCGGACGATGACTCGACATAATTCGTGTAGAAGAACTCGATCGCCCTTCGCCCGCTACCCATCTGTCAAGTACACTGCCATCAACGGCTGTACCAACTCCTGCAGCGGACCAGATTACCAAGAAAAGGCGAGCGAACACACATTGGCAAACGACCGAACAGGTCGTGTGCGTCCAATGTAGAGGCGCTGGCTGGGGCGGCGGGTTTGTCTGTGGAGCGTCCAGTCAAGTCCGGCGCTGCGCGCGGCTTGCGGTCGTCCTGCTCGATATCACGCCGGAGGCCGCCAAGGGGAGGGGGGGGGGGGGCGGCGACAGCCGTCAATGGCGGCAACGGCTGGTTGCATCTGCTCTGGCCACGGGATATGAAAGGCGGGGGTTTGGGAGGGGGATTGTCTTTGTGCCACTGGCTACACGGCCTGGGTGAACAAGTGGTCGGACATGCGAGGCAGCAGCGCGCTGTCTCGGCCGACCCAGTGGTCACGCAAATTAGGTGCACAGATGGGTTGAGCCGGACGTGTCGGGATGGATGAGTCGTATCACTGCGGCGCCGCGCACGACGCGCGCGTCCGCGCGGACAGGTTAGGTCGATCCGGTAGAGATGCTCTCGCGTGAGCCGGATGCAAACGCAAGAGGACATGCGCCTTCTGCGGGGACGTAGCCCGAGACTAAATTTGGACTAGAAATGAGTCGGCCCAGGTGAGATGGTTCGTTGGGTGGCGCCCCTGGGCCAGTGTTTTAGCTGGCGCCCCTGGGCCAGTGTTTTAGCTGGCGGTCGGACCAAAACTATCGCGGCGCCGGAGATGGCCTCCTTTTGCTCGAAGAAACCAGCGTCGCTGGAGCCGAGAGTCACCGCGCCCATCAGTTGGATGTACCAGTAGAGAGGCAACACGCGTAGCACCGCTGAAGCGAAGCGACGGGAGTGCGTCCGGCCCGTCGTGACTTTGTACATCCGACCGTGGCCAAATGTGGCGCCACCATCCCTCCCAGTCCCATCCCAAACCAAGCGCCAAGATAATGTTCGCACGTTGTCATTTCATTGTTCACCCCCGTTACACGGCATGTTAACCGAGGTGATGTTTGTGCTCTGGAGGCTACACCATCACGGTTCACGGCCTCTGGAACCCAGCCACATTACCGACTGAGAGGCGAGAGCCACGCCCACAGTGCTACTTTGATTTGGTCCCTTCTCAGCCGTTCGATGGGTGACTTGACATTGCCACTGTATGTTGGTTCCTGGAGCATGCTCCCTCTAGAACACGACAGTGTGAATTTCCGAGCCTCCATAAACTGAAGCCTGTAACTTTTGAAGTTCTAATGATTTCATCCTGAGACAGTTGACAGTTTTGAATAATCTAGTGATTGTTTTGCACATGTGGCAACCTAATCAGTAGATAACAGCAAACAAAAGTTGTTTTTAAAAGGGAAAATTAATTATACTTATAATAGAAAAGATAAAAACAAATAAACCATTCTTTCCAGGGCTATCGCGAGAGGCTACTGAAAAGCGATATGCGCAAAACCCTCGGCCGCCGCCATCGCCGCTGGTTCCCCTATTATCTGCCAACCGCTATGGCATCCAGAGGATGGGGAACCTCAGATCGCATGTTTGGTGCATGTAGGGTCTTCGAGTTCTCCACCTCCGACGTAGGGGCATCGGCGGCGACGAGAATAAAGGTCTTTCAGCTAGCCCCAAATCGACGTTCTTTCCTGCAGGAGCGTCGACAAACTGGAGTTTGGAGTTGGTCGCCGGGCGTTAGGCCTAGCGTGTCCTACAAAGACGGCGTTTAGTGGAGGAGATGATGTTGCGGCGTATTGGTATCCTTTAGTTCCATCTCCGCCTGATGAGGATCAGTCAGAGCCAGGTACGACTTCGTCAGGAAACTTGCGAGTTTGGTGTCCCCCATCTCCGTCTGGCCGGAGCTAGGATTATCTCCCAACCCTTCTCAGTACTAGCATCTTCGGGACAACGACTTTTCGAAATCATGATCACTGACATCTTCTAGTCTACGCCGATGACTTCCCGGCCGCTGATTTTGCAAGTGCCTAGTTTTTTCCAAAATTTCTCTGACACGAGTTTTGCTACGCCGGAGGCCCAGATGCGGCATCAAGTTTTGCTCACGGCGCGCCGTCGAGGGATGCAAAAGGAAGATGGTGCTGGACTTTTTAAAAACTTCTGTTTTGCTTTTTTTTAAGGATGTTCTTGCAAGGACGGGTTTCAGATAATATATGGCTTTATGTCTTTTCCACAAAAAATAAAAGCTAAAAGCACTTGTGAAATACCACTTGCGAAATCCTCATGCTTCCTTTTTGGGCAAGAAACACATTTTTTCTTGTGACAAGACAGGATAAGGGAAATTAGACGTTGCAGAATTCCGCAAGTGGCATTTTCACTCAGCCAGGCACGAAACATCTGGATTCCAAGTGCCGGTCATTTCAAGGAGGAAAAACGTTTTCCGGAGACATTTTAGTGGGCGATAGGGGTCACGAAAGTGAAAAAGCGCACGCCTTTTCAAGTTCAACAACAGGGAAATTATACCGAGAGGGTGTCCATGGAGGTCACAACTTGTTTTACAGATGCATGCATGGTGACATGGTGTCGTGCGACCTCATGCCGCGTCATAATCTGTTCTTGGAGAATTGCCGTTCAAGGATCAAGCTATCGGTGTAAGATTCTACCACCGAGTCATTTTCTTCTTTTTCAAACGAAAGTAACAACAAGATGTGTCTGCTTTTTGTTATTTTCTCCTGTTCTTTAGCGATGGAATGCAAAGAAAATATGCAATTTCCATGACAGGGTCATGGTGGAGATGATTCCAACGGACGGTTTCTCGATAGGGCGCATATATGGGCCCGCTCAAGTTATGTTAGAAAACATAATCGGCCAAAAAAAGCATGCCTATTCTACAGACGTCTTTTTTTTTTGGTCATGGGATTTTCTGGCATCACGAAGGTTTAGGACACGAAAAGGGTAAAGCTAGAGGAGTATTTATATTGCATGTACTTTAAAAAGTGGGAAAATTTGAACTTTTATTTTCAAAAAGCAAAGTGATTGAGATTTCTATCGAGTTAATGAGTTAAAATTATATCATCACAAGATTGCTATAAATTTCAACACGGTCTTTGTGCATTCTAAAAATTTGGGATTCCAAGAAAATATGAGTCTTTGACTCATAACACTTCAAACACACAAATATTTTTTAAACAAATATTTGAATTTAAAATGGAGTTTGAATCTTGCACTCAAACTTGAATTCAAATAGACATACTCAAAATTCATAGAAATCAATACAAGAAAACTAAAAGGAAAAATACCACAATGATCACAATAATATTATTATTTATTGTTACAAGATTCATTTCAAGGAGAAATGAAAGATAAAATTACAAAGGTAGAAGAAAAATCCTATACAAAACTACTAAGGGCCTACCCACACTTCTATTCTATATGTCTTATTATTTTCTTGTAGATACCTACAACACAAACAAAGATAAAGAGAATATTTTGATTGTGTTAAAATGATTGCCTTCACCACGTGGTTAAGGCAATTGATGTTTAGATTCAAATGCATTCTAGGAAGAACTCCTAGAACACAAGGAGGTGGTGTTTTGGCTCCCAGGTGCAAATAAACCTATTACGAAAAATACATAAAAACAAATTTTAAATTTTTAGAAAAATCAGAACAAAAGTTTCACATATACATCCGGACATTCTATTCCGGTACACAAGTTTTCGGAAGCAATGCACATTTTATGTGGCTTGTGTACAAAGACAAAAAAAACATGTTCGCGAATAGACATGTTGGAGCAATGAAATTTGTCTTTTTTCATGGGACATCTAAAATGTTCTTTTCACCCAAAAACTTGTGTACGAATATTTAGTGTCTGAATGTACATGAAAATATTTGTTTCTAAACTTTTTTGACATTATGAAATATGTTTTCACACAATGGGTTTATTTACACCTGTGAGCCGAATTGGATTTCCGTAGAACACATGGTCATATTGAGTGAAGGTATTTAAAATGAAACAATTGGATCTTAAGCAATATATACATGTAAGGGACAGAGAGGCAACCAGATTAGTGCATTGAACTAGATCATCCAGTAGTTTACACAAGAGAAGGCAACAAAGGCAACAAAGACATCATTAAGAAGCAATAAGCAACAAGTCACTCAATGCTAGATGAACCCATTTAATGGATCTTAATTGACATAATTACTCCCTAAGATCCTAACCAACAATATTTAAGACAAATTAAGATTATAGATAAATCTGTAGCTAAAGGATGAGAAGGCAATCATGTAATCCACTTGGCATTGCCAAACTAAGCATGAGGACAAAAGTACAATTTCAAGTCAACATGCCAAATTAGGCAAATAATAATACAACTATGAGCCAACTGACAAGACCATTGAACCTACGAACCTGAGTATAAAGACACGCATTAGTGGCGATTCTCACACACCCAATAAGCTTACTATACATGCGGAAATGCATTTTTGTCACACACTCAGAGAACCTGAGACACTATAAATAGGGAACATACCTAGGAGAAAGATCACAACTCACCAAGCTCAGTGATGATCACAACTCACCAGGAGGGAGCAACAGCTTGCACGTCGTGTCGCCGGGCTAAGCATGACCTACCTCTTGTGTGTTTCCGTGCGAGCTGGGCTACTAGCCTGCACACAGTCCGCAAGGGCGAGAAAATATCTAGGGACACCAACCACTAAATGATACCATGATACCTGTCCCCAAAATCAAAATTTTAGGTTTTTAAAAATTTGGAAAAAAAATTATGAGTGTTCACAAGATATGTGTATATAATCCATAAAAAATTTAGCACCAAATTCAAAAACCATGCAGAGAAACGAAAATGACAAATCCAACATGAATAGTGCAAAAAAGACAAAACCACAAAAGTCACCATTTCACATGTCAATTTGTCTTTCATTTATCCGTGCGTGTTTCGAATTTTGTTCTGAAAATTTTACGAATGTGAAAACAATACATATTGTGCACATTCTTTTTCCAATTTTCAAAAACTTAGAAATGGTATGAACACCCAACAACACTGGCTGATCGACTGCTATCTAGTAATAGCTTTTTCCAAAATACAAAAAAGACGTAACCTTCGTTGTCTGAATTTTTTCTTATTATACTATAGCTTAAGTCTGAGCAAAAGTGAGCCATCTTAGGCCATCTGCCCGCGCATGCGTTTGTGGTCGTCTAATCTTCACTTTGAGTCATCTCAACTATGCAGGGTGTTGACCGAAGTCTTACGAGTTGGTCCCTCATGTCCCCGCCCCACCCTCACTCCCATCTCGATCCTGTTCCCCTCCACCCGAGCTCCCGAGTCCCGAGATCCCGCCTGACAAGGGGCAACCTCGGCAATGTCCATGAAGAAGGACTTAGGATTTTGCGGAAAAGAGAACGCTGGGGATTTCATCGAATGTCAGGAGAACAATGGACTCAAAATCTCCTGAATATTTGGTGAATCGCACTATTATAAATCGCTTGGGGATTGTTCGGTGATCTCGCCTAGGCTTCTCCCGTCCTATATATAATAATATTTGGTGAATCGCACTATTATAAATCGCTTGGGGATTGTTCGGTGATCTCGCCTAGGCTTCTCCCGTCCTATATATAATAGGCCAGGTCTCAAAGCTGTATGCAGATAGGTTACATATACGTAATTACAATACCAACATGATGTCGGTCATTTTTCCTCTTTCCTAATACAATTTCAGCCTTTGTCGGTTGCTCCTTTTAGGCCATCATCTTGACTCTTCGTGGGCCGTAAACCTTTCTTCGGCACTGGGTAGCAAATCATAGGTACCCAAGTAATCATACCTATGTCAGTAGCCCCTGAGACTCTACATGAACCATAGATTCGGGTTGAGTCTCAAAGATATGTTTAGTTCTTTTCCTTTTGTTTTTCCATTTTCGAATTTATAGGGATTTGGTACAACGAGCCTGATGCATCCGACGGATCAGGAATCATTTAATTGCTCCTGGGCAAAAGCAAGGTTGTCCTACATGAAATTCAGGTCCCTCCTCCATCTCAGCCCATCCCAGCAACATCCCTGCCCCTCCGCCATCTCCCCCAGCAACATGCGCCACCCCCTTCGCTCCCAAGCTCTCCCTCTCACCTCCGCTCCGTCCGCCCCCTCCACTCACGATAACCTCTTCTCCCATTGTCTCCTCCCGTCCGGACCCAATGCGGCCCCTTGCGTGAGAACGTAGCATGGTTGTGTAGGGTTTGTAGCATGGAAAACAAAAAAAATCTACCGTAAGAACGAACAAAACAAAGATCTAATCTGTGGAAAAGACAAGATCTAATCTGCGAGATAAGTGCAATGAGATAGATGAGAACTAACCCTTGTAGATTCAAAGCCTTTATCGAGATCAGATCTCATGGTTGATGTAGTCGATCACTTGTCGATCTCAAGATCGCGTAGACGATCCTTCCGGTGCCGCGTTCTGGCAACGCTTCTGCACTCGGTCACACGTACAGAGTCGACGTAGACCTTCCTCTCCATGTTCTAGCGGGCAGCGGAGGTAGTAGATCCCCCCGGAATCCGAGCAGCACAACGACGTGGTGGTGGTGGAGGAGAAATCCTGCAGGGCTTCACCTAAGACGGAGCAGGAGGAAGGAGGAGGAGAGTGGCGGCTAGGGTTTTAGGGTGGAAGGGGCAAGGGGAGAGGCGCCCACCCCTCCCCTCTTTATATAGAGGGGGTTTGCGGCCTAGGTTTCCCCCCCTTTGGCCCACTTCCCCTAGGGCCGACGCATGGGGAGGGGGACTTTTCTTCCCCCCCCCCCCCCCCCCCCGCCCCAAGTCTTATCATCTATTTTCGTGGGATTCAAGTTATCTCTTTTAGAACCTTCTAGAACTTTCCGAAACCTTCTAGAAGCTCTAAACAAAAACTCTGGAACTTTTCCGAACCCCAGAAAATGACTTTCATTATATGAATCTTATTCTCCGGACTATTCCGGATCTCCTCGTGATGTCCTGGATCCAATCCAAGACTCCGAACAACATTTGGTCTCCAACTCATATTCCATATCAACTTAAACAACATTGAACCTCAAGTGTGTCACCCTACAGTTCGCGAACTATACAGGCATGATCGAGACACCTCTCCGATCAATAACCAATAACGGGACCTGGAGATCTATAATGTCTCCCACATATTCAACAATGACTTCGTGATCGAAAGAACCATTAACATACGATACCAATTCCCTTTGTCGTGCGATACTCTACTTATCTGAGGATCGATCATCGGTATCTCCATACCTAGTTCTACCTCATTACCGATAAGTACTCTTTACTCATAACATGATATGACATCCCTTGTGACTTAGTCACATGCTTGCAAGCCAATTGGATGAAATTCCACCGAGAGGGCCAAGAGTATATTTATCCATCATTAGGATGGACAAATCCCATTCTTGATCCATGCGCTTCAACACATACTTTCAGAATACCTAATGCCACATTTATAACCACCCAGTTATGAAGTGGCGTTTGATGTCATAAAAGCACTCATCCGGTGATGGTGATTAACATGATCTCATGGTCGAAGGATTATGTTACTATGTATTTCAAAGCTTGTAGCAAAACAAACTTAATGACTTGATCTTATTCTATGCTTACTATGGGTGTGTGTCCATCACATCATTCTCCTAATGATACAATCTTGTTATTAATAACATGCATTGTCCATGATCAGGAAACCATGATCATCTATCAATCAACAAGCTAGTCCAACAAGAGGCTTACTAGGTACTCTTTTATGTTTACAAAACACACAAGTATTAGAGTTTCCTATTAATACAATTATAGCATGGGATGTAAACACAAAAAGATATAATAAATAACCACTTTATTATTGCCTCTTGGGCATATCTCCAACAGTCTCCCACTTGCACTAGAGTCATTAATCTAGATTACACGGCAATATACCTAACACCCATGGCGTTCTGGTGTTGGTTGATGGCTCTGAAATATAGCCATCTACGTCCACATTTAAAATGGATATTGTTCATAATTTTGATAAAATATCTCTCTAAACCCTGCCACTAATGCCTAATATTCAGAGGAGTATGCAATCCTTTCTTTTATATTTTTCCCGCGCAGATAATGTCATTTGAAGATGGGAATCACTACATTAAAGTGAAAGATACGAGATTTCCAATAACCAGAAGAAACCAGGAGTCGTAAAGCGGAGGTAGACACTTTAACGACCAACTATACGACCGGAGCAAAAATTCCGGCTGTATAGCTCCGGTCGTATAGTTGGCGTCACCACCATTAGGTCAAATAGAACAACTTTTGTGAAGGGACCCCTATATAAAGAAGCCTCGAGTGACGATAAAACAAGCCAGACCTCGCCAAAAAGTCTCTGCCACATATCACCAGCCGCCTCCAGATCTCAAAACCCTTCTCCATCTCCATAGCCATATTCCACCATTGTAATAGTAGATCTCTCCTTCGATTGGCGACATTGTAAGACTATTGCTATCAATCTTATGATTTTCATTACAATGTTTGTGATTGTTGATCTCATCTCTATGTGTGAGTAATTCTCCTTGGGCTAAGGGCTTCAGCCTAGCCATGTAGCGTTTGTGCATGTTATTTATCATAGATGGGATAGTGTATTAGTTTGTAAGACATGATGATTATTGTATCCTCTCTTACCTCAATCCAAGGACTTGTCAGGTACCAAAGACCTCAAGGGTTGATCCAGGTATAGGGAGTATGAGTAATGACTGATCTGTAGGTTGGGAACCCCATTGACAGAAGGGGTAGTACGACTGTATGTGAGGGATTTACTTGGGATTAATGGTGACATCACTACGCATATCATTATTTCTCTTCCTTCTATGGATGAGAGTAGTAGGTTATTCCTATAAGAGGTTGCGGAGGCAATAGCAATTATGGATGCACTGCCCACATATAATTTATCTTGCTCTAACAAGTACATGCATACTTCATTTCTATCTTTTATTCCCATCAGATGTTTTGCATAGCTATAGGTGAAACCGAATGCCCTAGGCCCTCTCTCTCCATCATCAACAACAACAAAAGGACGCAAGCTATTGGTCCGGTAAGAACAGAAAAAGGAATTCTAAAACTCTCAAAGGTCCGTTAAAGTAACTTCACTACGCATTCGCTTCCTGAGGATTCGATAACCTAGGTCTAGTAGGGAAAAAGAAGCTATACTACATCCGCAATCCGGATCGAAGATATCAACCCTTTTTTTGGCGCCGTTGTCGGGGAAGCAATAGCTACCCTGGTGAGGTTATTAGGAACCTTGCTAGTTTCAATTCTTGGTTTTAATTTTGTTAGGTTGCTTTCAGTCTTTATTTGATAACCCCCAAAAAAATAGTTAGCCTTGAAATTCTTGCTTTTACTATTATAATTCTTTGTTTAAGTAAACCCAAAAACATAGGAAATATGGCTAAAAATAAGCTTGTGGAGTTTACTACTCCCAACAATGATTATTTGTGTACTCCTATTACTCAGCCAGCAATTGCTGCTGATGACTATGGAATTAAGCCCCATTATTTAAGGTTGGTTCAACAGAGTCAATTTGGAGGCTCTGCTGTTGAAGACGCAGGTATACACTTGAATACTTTCACTGAAATATGTGATATGATGCGTATAAAAGACGTTGACCCTGATGCGGTCAAATTACGTCTATTTCCTTTCTCTCTAAGAGGGAGAGCAAAAGAATGGTTGCTAGCTTTGCCTAGAAATACTATTACATCATGGGTGGGATGTACTTCTTTATTTATGACTAAATTTTTTCCACCTGCAAAGACTATGCAACTCTGATCTAATATTACTGGATTTAGACAGGAAGAGCATGAGCCACTAGAGCTTGCATGGGAGAGGATGAAAGAATGCTTAAGAAAATGTCCTAGTCATGGGATGGAAGATTGATTAATCCTCCATTTATTTTATAATGCTCTTAATCCTGTTACTAAGTCTATGCTTGATACTACAACTGGAAGAACGTTTATGGGTAAACATATTACCTAAGCAAAGCAGTTGTTAGACAATATGCAAGACAACCATGCTCAATGGCATGTGGATAGATCAACCATGAAGAAGGTGAACTCCATCTCACCACAAGAAAACGAAGAACTCAATGCTAAGTTGGATGATCTCATACTAGCCGTAAAAGGTAAGGAAACACAGGTAAGAGCCACCCCTAAAACAAATATTGAAGAAATAGACTTCGTAGCTCATAATGATTATAACCCTGCTTGGAAAAAGAGTTACAATCCTAACTTTCAGAAACATTATTCTAGTCCTGCAGGTAATTATAATAATAATATGGGAACTAGTAATGGTAGTCTCCAAGAAACACATAAGTCTTTTATAGACTCACAAAATGAACAAAACAATATTCTTGTTAAAATAACAGAGAACCATGATGCTATGCTTGGTAAATTATCTAACCAAGTTGTTAGTTTGCGAAATGATTTGCAGGCCCTCCAAGAAAGGACGAGGATCGTTGAGGCACAACTACGTAAGATAACCGAGAGTCAAACTCTCATTCTAGCTAAATTTGCAGGTAAAGCTAAGCCCGATCCTGTTGAAGAACTCAAAATGATGAGGATCCAAAGGGAGGAGCCTGAAGAACTTGACTATAGTAATAGCCCTTCACCAAGCTACACCATCAAAGACCTCGTAAAGAGGATCAACATCAAAATTCCGGTAAGTGAAGGTAAGATGAAGCCATGTATCAACACTTCATTGATCAAGTAGCAATTAAGGTATGCGAGCTTGAAGAGGAATACAAGAAAATCGCTGAAAAGTTACCTGTTAAACTAGATGACATATTTTAGCCTACTATTAAGAAAAAATTGGAACCAATGAGATAGCTGCACTTTGTGATCTAGGTGCAAGCATCTCAATGATTCCAAAGAGTCTTTTTAATAAGTTAAATCTTGGCTCCTTTGAAATTACTGAATTAAAATTGCATCTAGCAGATTCTACCCACAAACAAGCTATAGGAGTTAAGGAGAACACTTTAGTTTACATTAAGGGTTGTCCTGCTCTAATTTACTTTGTTATTGTTGACATGCCTGAAGATACTATTGCTCCTATCATACTAGGCCGTCCTTTCTTGAGAACTATAAAGGCTTAAATTAACCTCCATGAAGGGAACGTGAAGCTGCAATTGCCTTCACGGGATCCTTTTGTTATCCATTTCCCTAGAAGAAGAAAGCCAAGTATGATGAGAAGGATGCCATCACTTTGAAGGCCAATTACTTTGGAGTGGGTGTTCCACTCATCTGGCCCAAGTGAGTATCGTCAAGGTCAAGCTATTGATCGTAAAAGAGCGCTCCATGGGTGGTAACCCATGTTAAATAAAGGTTTGAGTTAAGTTTTTAGTTTTTAGTTTAAGTTTATGTTTAATAAAGAGTTCTAGAAAACTCCATTTGAGGAGAAGAAGTTCGGTAGTACTTAAAATTCTTCTACATACATGCTGTTATTGGTCGACAATTTTTTCTGTCAATTTTCTATCATAAATAAGGTATATCACTAAGTTACAAGAAAAGAAGCAATTCTCGAAGAAACAGATTTTTTTTATGCAAGCAGTGAGTTTAACGACCAACTATACGGCGGGAATAAAAATTCCGGCCGTATAGTTCCGGTTGTATAGATATCTTTGGCATCGACAATTTTTCTTTAAAATGGAGAGTTTAACGACCAACTAGACGACGGGAATAAAAATTCTGGCTGTATAGTTCCGGTCGTATAGATATCGGTGCCTCCGTATGAATTCTTTTCTAATATACTCAGAGTTTAACGACCAACTATACGGCGGGAATAAAAATTCCGGCCATATAGATATCGGTGTCTCCGTACGAATTATTTTCTAATATACTGAGAGTTTAATGACCAACTATACAGCAGGAATAAAAATTCCGGTCGTATAGTTCCGGTCGTATAGATATCGGTGCCTTTGTATATTTTCTTTCCCAGGGATAGACAGTTTGATGACCAACTATACGGCGGGAATATTTTGTTCCGGCCATATAGTTGCACCCGTATATCTACGCCGCCAGGAGGGAACCCTCAATTTTTGACAGAAGGCCAACTCTACGGCGGGAACACATTGTTCCCGCCGTATAGTTGTGTCCGACCACAAAATCGCACGGGAAGGTACCTCCAACTCCAAAACTTCAATCCTTTTCTCTCTCTTCTACCTCCAAACTCTCTCAAAACCTCAAGAGATCTTCATCTCTACTCAATTTCATTTGATTTCCTCGCACACGAGTGATCTATGGTATGTTTCTCCTCCGATCCTCCAATTACTTTTTGCAAATTCATCTTCAATCTACAGTCATTATCAATCTAGGGTGAGACCTACTATGAACCAATTGCCATGATTTTCTTGCCTAGATTATTATTTCTGAGGAGACTCTTTAGTGTACTATGATGAGGAATATATTGTACTTACTATTGTTGGATCAAAAAGTTTTATTTTTGTTTTTCTTCAATGTCTTAGATGGTGAACACAAGGAGACAAACTCGTGCTCGTGCCACTGCTAGCGCTTCTGGGGCTGCCACTCAAGAACGCATGGGGATCAAGTTCAAGGATGACACCCAACGTGATCGCTTCAACATGATCAAGAACCGCGAAGTGAAGGCCACCAAGTGGGTTTGCCCCATTATATTGAACCAACTCGGTATTTCTCATGACTTCAATTTACTTTGTAATAGAGTTGGCCTGCAAAACTTTGTGTATAATGATGTGCCTACTTATCGGCTCTTAACCATTGAATTTCTAAGTTCGTTGCAAAGCTCCGTTAAACAATGGCAAGGAGAGGACGCTATTTCTTTTCGACTGATGAACAACAACTACACTTTAACATTAGATGAATGGTGCGCATGTTTTAATTTGCCAAACAATGATGTTCATGCCTTACGCGCATTATTTACTGGCTTAAATCCTTCCCCTGAACAATATTATAATTGAATGAGTTTCACAACTAGAGTAAACAAGGGGAAAAATATTCAACATCCTGCAATTCGCTATTTTGCTCTATGTTATTGCTAACACCTTGCAGACAAGAAATGAACTCACGAGACTCAACGAGGAGGACATCCTAGTCCTTGCAAAGGCTGCTTACATCAACTGCGGCTTGTCACTCAACTTGGGGGCCATCCTTGTGTGCTACCTGGAGCACCAAGCCTCCCAAAGCCAAGGAACAATCACAGGTGGAGGCGCCATCACCATGCTTGCCACTTCCCTAGGCATTGACCTAGGTGAGTTGCAACCTGTGCTAGGTGAGTGACGTGTTGGTTTCTCCACCTTGAAAGCTTGTGGAATGCTCACTAGGAGAGGTGGTGTTTATTATCTGCATATTGCTAGAGCTGGGTGTTTCTACCCCGCTCATTTGCCCAATGGTCTTATCTCTATCGAGGAAGGACGTTTGCTATATGACTTGCAGGTTGAGCAATACCAACCCAAGGAGGAGATTCCAGAAGAGGATGAGGACCAAGAGGAGGAGCAAGAAGTTCCTTACCAAGAGGAGCAGCCACAAACCCGGTTTGCCACATACCAAGATTTCCAAGGACTTGGAGGGACTGTGGAGAGGATGCATAGCCTCTCTTTGAACCTCCGAGAATCAACTAGTAACCTCTCAACTCAATTCACGAACTGCAGTAACGACTTTTTCCCGCCACCATAGTGATTTGAAGGGCTTGCAAAGGCCTAATCTTGGGGAAGTTTGCTCGTGTATCTTTATTTGGCGTTTATTTGCTTTTATTTCAAGGTTGTGTTTTTATTTTTGAGTTTATAAGCACTCGTTTTGGTTTCCCCAACACTTTATTTTTCTACTTCTTTCTATTTTCTTTCAAGATTTTCTAGTCGAGCTTTGCTACCAATTTTCTATTCTTTAAATTCCCTCTCTTAAAAATCACAAAAAGATTTCTCCATTTTTCCTTATTTTCCCTCTTTCTTTTCTTTCCGCCTCGAGGTTTTCATATGCTTGCAGGAGAGTGATCAACTTCAAGTTTCCAAGAAACAAATAAAAAGGAAGAGAGAAGTGGAACCAAACATGAGAGGTAGGCCTTATGACTCCCCACTTTTGAAGTTTGAGAAACCCATGCTAGTTAGTAGTAAATGTTGAGATATTGTATTGGTGCAGTGAGTCTTTGTATTTTAGTAAGATTTTTCATTTACATGGGTATTTAATTGGGTACATTTTGTTCCAGCTCTCGTAATTAACCAAGTCCTGCCTAATAATTGCTAAATAATTGTAATAAGAAAAAGTCTCACAATTGAAGGCTTGGGTGTTGTAGTGCTTAGTCTTGAAGGTTTATTTCTAGAGACACTCAACACCACTAGAAATGTTGATTGACTTGATAGCTCTCTTTGAAAGGATTTGTTCAACTAAATTAATGTTTAGCGGTTTTTGTGAGCATGCCAAAGTTTGACTTGTTAATCATAAGAATGATATAGCTTTATGAATGTCAAACTTCATGGGATGCCAACAACTCCGCTGGCCTATGGACGATCTTCATGGAGGAAACTCCTAGATTTCAGCTATGAGTTGATTAAACACTTGTAGCAACAATGCTATAGTGGATAAGATTCTTGGCACTCCCGGGTAGCTGTAATCATGATGGAATCACTCCTCTGGCTATTATGAGTAATCATTATGCAAAAAGGAACAAAAACCTTAGTGATTCCACGAGTGTCCATCATAGCCTGATAAACTAATAAAAATCTTTGGCATGCTCTCAATTGCTTAAAAACTGAAATTCTTGAAGGATAATGAATATAAATGTAGTGCTTGAAAAGTCTTGATTTATTGATATGGGAGAATTGAGATACTCTAGTGTCTATGCTTTTCATGACAACTCTCACACACTTAATTTACATAATTATACTTTATTGTTCAAAGGCAAGCCTATGAGTTGATTACATGACATGGAATAAAGTTTACTTATTTGAATCATCCATGCTAACAATAATTTTGCTGGACTATAAGGATGCATAAAACCCGTATGATATGCTTGCCATTACTCTATCCATGCTAAAGTTTTTCAGATTTATGAAGTGGAGGAAACATGAGACTACCAATCATGAGTAAGATCACCATCTCATTATTTCAGTTTAAATGCTGAGTTCCTTTTTGATTTTGGTTTTCTTGCTCGAGGACGATCAAGTTTAACCTTGGGGAGGTTGATGGCTCTAAAATATAGCCATCTACATCCACATTTAAATGGGATATTGTTCATAATTTTGATGAAATATCTCTCTCAACCCTGCCACTAATGCCTAATATTCAGAGGGGTATGCAATCCTTTCTTTTATATTTTTCCTGCCCAGATAATGTTGTTTGAAGATGGGAATAACTACATTAAAGTCAAATATACTTGATTTCCAACAACCAGAAGAAACCAGGAGCCGTAAAGCGGAGGCAGACGCTTTAACGACCAACAATATGACCGGAGCAAAAATTCTGGCCGTATAGCTCCGGTCGTATAGTTGGCGCCACCACCGTTAGGTCAAACATAACAACTTTCGTGAAGGGCCCCCTATATAAAGAAGCCTCGGGCGACGAGAAAACAAGCCAGACCTCGCCAAAAAGTCCCTGCCACAAATCACCAGCCGCCTCCAGATCTCAAAACCCTTCTCCATCTCCATAGCCATATCCCACCACTTGTAATAGTAGATCTCTTCTTCGATTGGTGACATTGTAAGACTATTGCTATCAATCATATGATTTTCATTACAATGTTTGTGATTGTTGATCTCATCTCTATGTGTGAGTAATTCTCCTTGGGCTAAGGGCTTCGGCCTAGCCATGTAGCGTTTGTGCATCTTATTTATCATAGATGGGATTGTGTATTAGTTTGTATGACATGATGATTATTGTATCCTATCTTGCCTCAATCCAAGGACTTGTCAGGTACCCAAGACCCCGAGGGTTGATCCAGGTATAGGGAGTATGAGTAATGACTGATCTGCAGGTTGGGAACCCTAGTGATAGAAGGGGTAGTACGGCTGTATATGAGGGATTTACTTGGGATTAATGGTGACATCACTATGCATATCATTAGTTCTCTTTCTTCTATGGATGAGACTAGTAGGTTATTGCTATAAGCGGTTGCGGAGGAAATAGAAATTATGGATGCACTGCCCACATATAATTTATCTTGCTCTAACAACTACATGCATACTTTATTTCTATCTTTTATTCCCATCAGATGTTTTGCACAGCTACAAGTGAAACCGAACGCCCTAGGCCCTCTCTCTCCATCATCGACAACAACAAAAAGACTCAAGCTATTGGTCTGGTAAAAACATAAAAGGAATTCTAAAACTCCCGAAGGTCCGTTAAAGTAACTTCACTATGCATTCACTTCCCAAGGATTCGATAACCTAGGTCTACTAGGGAAAAAGAAGCTATACTACATCTGTAATCCGGATCAAAGGTATCATTGGTCATGTTTTGCTCTAGGGAGAGGTTTAGTCAATGGATCTCCCACATTCAGATCAGTGTTTACTTTGAAAATCATTATGTCACCATCTTGGACGTACTCGTGAATAGCATGAGAACATAGCTTGATGTGCTTCAGCTTCTTGTGTGACCTTGGCTCCTGTGCATTAGCTATGGCACCCATGTTCTCACAATAGATGTCCATCGGGTCCAACGCACTAGGAACCACACAAAGCTCAGTACTGAACTCCTTCATCCATATCGCTTCTTGTGTAGCCTCTAAGCAGCTATGTATTCTGATTCAGTTGAAGATTTCACCACAACGCTTTGCTTGGCACTCCTCCAGCTCACTTATGCTCCATTCAAAATAAATACGTATCTAGACTGTGACTTAGAGTCATCTGTATCGGTGTTCCAACTAGCATCGGTGTAACTGTTTACAACAAGCTCCTCGTCACCACCATAAGAGAGAACCATATCCATAGTCATTTCTAGGTACTTTAGGATATTTTTGACCGTTGTCCAGTGTTCCATTCCAGCATCACTTTGATATCTGCTGGTCAAACTAACAGCATGTGCGATATCCGGTTTCATACACAGCATGGCATACATGATAGAGCCTATGGCCGAGGCATAGGGGATTTTGTTCATCTTTTCTCTTTCTTCTGTCGTAGCTGGACTTTGAGGCTTACTCAATGTCTTACTGATGGCTCTGATATAGCCATCTATGTCCACATTTAAACTGGACATTATTCACAATTTTGATGAAATATCTCTCTAAACCCTACCACTAATGCCTAATATTCAAAGGGGTATGCAATCCTTTCTTTCTACTTTTTCTACGCAGATAATGATGTTTGATGATGGTAATCACTACATTAAAGCCAAAGATACGAGATTTCCAACAACCAAAAGAAACCTGGAGTCATGGGTCGAAGGCAGACGCTTTAATGGCCAACTATACAACCGGAATAAAATACTGGTCGTATAGTTGCCATCGACGCCACTAGGTTAAACAGAACAACTTTCATGAAGGGACCCATATATAAAGAGGCCTCGGGCGATGAGAAACAGGCGCTTGCAGAAACCATCAGCCACCCCCTAGATCTCCATCCACAACACCGACGAGCCGCCAGAGGAATAGACTTAGATCTAATCTCTCCACCACCATAGCCATATTCCACCACATGTAATATTAGATCTCTTCTTCGATTGGCGACATTACAAGACTATTTGCTATCAATCTCATGATTTCTACTACAATGTTTATGATCTTTGATCTCATCTCTATGTGTGAGTAATTCTCGTTGGGCTAATGGCTTCAGCCTAGCCATGTAGCTTTTTGTGCATGTTATTTATCATAGATGGGATCATGTATTAGTTTGTATGACATGGTGATTATTGTATCCTCTCTTGCCTCAATCTAAGGACTTGCCAGGTACCCAAGACCCCGAGGATTGAGACAGGTATAGGGAGTATGAGTAATGACTAATCTGCAGGATGGGAACCCCAATGATAGAAATGGTAGTACCACTATATGTGAGGGATTTACTTGGGATCGACGGTGACATCACTATGCATATCATTAGTTCTCTTTCTTCTATGGATGAGACTAGTAGGTTATTGTTATAAGCGGTTGCAGAGGCAATAGAAATTATGGATGCACTACCCACCTACAATTTATCTTGCTCTAACAATTACATGCATACTTTATTTCTATCTTTTATTCCCATCAGATGTTTTGCATAGCTATAGGTGAAACCGAATGCCCTAGGCCATCTCTCTCTCTCCATCATCGACAACAACAAAAAGACGCAAACTCTTGGTCTGGTAAAAACACAAAAGGAATTTTAAAACTCCCAAAGGTCCGTTAAAGTAACTTCACTATGCTTTGCTTCCGACGATTCGATAAACCTAGGTCTACTAGGGAAAAATGAAGCTATACTATCATCCGTAATCCAGATCGAAGGTATCAACCCTTTTTTCTGGCGCTGTTGCCGAGGAAGCAATAGCTACCCTAGTGAGGTTATTAGGAACCTTGCTAGTTTCAATTCTTGTTTTTAATTTTGTTAGTTTGCTTTCAGTCTTTATTTGAAAAACCAAAAAAATTAGTTAGTCTTTAAATTTTTTTTTTTATTATTATCATTTGTTTAAGAAAACCAAAAACATAGGAAATATGGCTGAAAAGAAGCTTGGGGAATTTGCCACTCCTAATAATGATTATTTGCGTACTCCCATTACTCAACCAGCAATTGCTGCTGATGACTATGAAATTAAGCCCCATTACTTAAGTTTGGTTCAACAAAATCAATTTGGAGGCTCTATTATTTAGGACGTAGGTATGCACTTGAATACTTTCACTGAAATATGTGACATGATGCGCATAAAATATGCTGACCCTGATGCGGTCAAATTGCATTTATTTCCTTTCTCTCTTAGAGGAAGAGCAAAATAATGGTTGCTAGCTTTGCCTAAAAATACTATTACATCATGGGTGGGATGTACTTCTTTATTTATGACCAAAATTTTCCCACCTGCAAAGACTATGCAACTAAGATCTAATATTACTACTTTCATACAGGAAGAGCGTGAGCCACTAGCACTTGCATGGGAGAGGATGAAAGAACGCTTAAGAAACTGTCCCAACCATGGGATGGAAGATTGGTTAATCCTCCATTTATTTTATAATGCTCTCAATCCTGTGTGTAAGTCTATGCTTGATACTACAGCTGGAGGAACATTTATGGGTAAACATATTACCGAAGCAAAGTAGCTGCTAGACAATATGGAAGACAATTGATGTCTACGCACGCTTCTATTATTATAGACAGTGTTGGGCCTCCAAGTGCAGAGGTTTGTAGAACAACAACAAGTTTCCCTTAAGTGGATCACCCAAGGTTTATCGAAGTCAGGGAGGAAGTGGTCAAAGGTATCTCTCTCAAGCAACCCTGCAATCAAGATACAAGAAGTCTCTTGTGTCCCTAGCACACCCAATACACTTGTCAGGTGTATAGGTGCACTAGTTCGACGATGAGATAGTGAAATACAAGTAATATGGATGATTATAAGTGGTAGTTGCAATTTGAAATAAGAGTGGTAGAAAGCAAACATGTAACAAGAATGATTATAAACGGTGTTTCAATGCTTAGAAACAAGGCCTAGGGATCATACTTTCACTAGTGGACACTCTCATATAAATATCTTCTCTTTATGATGCTACCCTGAACTACTCTCTGGTTGGACGATGTAGGGCTATAACAGCACACCTTAAAGTTCGTATTCCCCATCTAGATAGCCCCTCACTGTCACCTTGAGCGCTATATGGTTCCACCAAACACCACAATCTCATAGAGACATCCAACTCAAATTATACTCATGATAAGTATTTATATAACCTTAGCCTAAGTGCCACAAGGTGTGCACACTGTCAACTTCACACACGTGGGGATAGCAGAGATTAATTAAAGCACTTGAGTAGCAGAATAGATCTATTAGATTACAAAGCTCATGATCTCAATAAGATCACGCATAGAGAGAGATGAACACATAGCTACCGATAGAGCCCTTAGCCTCGAGAGGGAACTACTCCCTCCTCATCATGAGAGTTAGCAACGGTGATGGAGATGGCGGTGGAGTCGATAGAGATGTCTCTGGGGACACTTCCCCATCCCGGCAGGGTGCCGGAACAGAGACTTCTGTCCCCCAAATCTCCTCTTCGGTGGCGGTAGCACTGCGGAACTTTTCATGGAATTCTGATCTGGTCCTTAGGGTTTTCATCCCGGGAGGCTTTTATAGGCGAAAGGGCAAGGTAGGTGGAGGCCCGAGGGGCCCACACCACCTGGTGGCGTAGCCAGGGGGTACCCGCGCCACCATAGGGTGTGGCCAGCCCTTGGCCCTCCTTCGGCTTCCCCTGGACTCCATGTTCCTTCTGGTAAAATATTGACTTTGGCTTTTGTCCCGTCCAATTCCAAGAATATTTCCTTACTAGCTTTTCTGAAATCAAAAACAGCAGAAAACAGGCAACTTGCACTATGGCATCTTGTTAATAGGTTAGTTCTAGAAAATGTATAAAAATACCTCAAAGTGTGGACAAAACATAAGAAAGTGGATATAAAATAAGCATGGAACATCAAAATTATACATACGTTTACGACGTATCAACATCCCCAAGCTTAACTCCTGCTCGTCCTCGAGTAGGTAATTGATAAAAAGAATAAATTTTGAGGTGACATGCACCATCACAATCTTGGTCAAGGTATTTGTAAAACCTTGATAGATGGGATCATGGTACTTTAACATAGACAGACATGAAAGATATAGTTCTAACGATAAGACATAGCAACTATGTTGTAACATGAAAAGGTACAAACAAAAGATTCATGAATAACAATGCTTTGAAAGATGTTTGTTTGTTTCACATATAGAAAACATAATGAGAATGGTATTAAGCTTGTCCCTCATGGTGTAGCAAAACATAAATGCATAGGACACCTTCAAAGTTCATCAGGGTGACTAGATACAAATAATTTAAGAACAAGCAATATCAAAGTTATGAATCAATCAACAAGTTTTGAGGCAATGCACATTAAACTAAGAATGACCACTATGATCTCTCAATAGGTGCATAAAGATAGAATATGGAGAGTCAACATAAAAATAAAAGAAAGACCCTTCATAGAAGGAAGCAGGGATTCAAGTCTCATAAAGAGCTTCCAAAAATTATGGTACTTATTAGCTTTCAGCTCTCATTGCCCCTATCATAAGCATCTTTAGGTGATTAAGGTTAAAGTGAGCAAATATGAGGATATGCTTGACAAGTTATAAGCTAAAAATCTCATGCCCTTGCTTACGAGTACCGAACCTCATCCTACTCACCTTTAGTCACAAGTAAGTTCTTGTCATTGTAAGTACATGTGTATCATAGAGAACCGCCAACATGGTACCCCTTGCCCGATGATACAGATGTTTTCCCATATCAAAATGATAAGGCAACCAATGAGCATCTCAACGATCCTTTTATTTGCTTTTTGCATAGGGTTGTCCCTTTTTTCTTTTTTTTCTTTTTTTATTGAGGATGCTTCACAAATTGCTCACTATGGTTATGCTGCAAGTTTCCACCATGATTAGGCATGGCTTAGGCTAGCCGCCTAGGCGCTTCTCTAACACATATACGAACTCCACGAGCTTTACAAGCCCCCCTTTCATTTCACACCACCGGGATCCATAAGCAAAAGAACATGATATCAACTAAATAAAGTGCAATGTTGAAAGTGTTCCTCATGATAACATGGTTCTGCTAATTCACAACTTACAAAACGCAAGCATATACGCAATATAGATGGGCACAATGGTTCAAGTTTATTAAGTGCAAGAAATTAAAGTGTGCCATCAAGTTCATGAGAGCTTTAATCACTAATTTTCACATAACAAGTTTAATTCGGAAGGTAGATAAAAACATGAATATACTTGGAATAGCAATAATGCTAATAGGTAGGTATGGTGGACTCTTTGGAATAACTTGGTTTTATTTGGAGTTGGATGCATGAGTGGAACTCATACTCGGTACATGTGGAAGCTAGCAAAAGACTGGGAGCGATAAACTAAGAGAGCAATAATGGCCATAATCATGCAAAGCGAGAAAACATTATTAATTAAAGCATAAAGTGATATCACAAGTTGAAAACTAAATGATAATAGAGGCTATGGTTACTTGGTATAGTATTAACATGGTGTGAGCATGCGCCAAGTCAACCTAGATAAAGCATCAAAGGAGAATACCACAATATTATGCTTTTATATGCTAAAACAACACATGATTCTTTCAAGGAACATTAAGCAATCTCAATTGTTTGTAACAAGTCATGCTACAACAATAATCACTAAGCATAAAGTCACAACAATATCAAACATGACATGATAAAGTCTAGGCCACAGTCAAAACAAGACTCCTTTTGTACCACTTATAAGTATGAACTTTCCTACTCTTTTCCAATCCAAATCAACTTATTTGAAAACTGATGTATGAATGCGGGGGTCCAACCAATTTATTCAAGCAAACTAAGCAAAATAAAACTAAAAACAAAAATGGAAACGCTCCAAGAACAACACAATTGTGCATGAAACAATAAAAAATGAAGTGTTTGGAAGAAAACCTGAGATTTTTATTGATGAAGAAGGGGATGCCTTGGGCATCCCTAAGCTTTGACACTTGTTGACAAGGGTTTAACTCATCAATGCCCATTGTTATGGACTTGGGTTTTGGAGAAGGACGGAGCGCTGGAGACATCTATCGGCTAGAAAACAAGCACACAAGGGACTCGAAGATTTACCCAGGTTCATGCCTCGCAGAGGTCCCTACTCCTGTTTGTCATCTCATGGAATTATTGAAGGAATCGAGGATTACAATGGTGCGTAGATGCAATCTGGCGAGGGTTGTGGAAACTAGGGTTGCGTGTGTCTTCCTCGCCGCCCCCTCCTAGCCTTTATATAGATAGGCTAGGTCTCGGGTAGCAGGTCGAGTCGGTTACAGGTTAGGGTTTTCCCTTTGAACTTTCTTTCTTTAGCTTCTTCTTGTTCTTCAAGCAATCGAGAGTCCGTAGGTTACTCGAGTTCTTCATTTGGGCCTTGGCGACACCGTGGGCCTCCGCTGTATTCAGGCTGTATATACCAAGCTCGAGTACCTATAGGGTATACCCATGTCAGTAGCCCCCGAGTGTCCAGTGGAATCGCAGATTCGACTGGGGACTTTATGAATCCTTTTGAACGCATGACTGAGTATATTTTTTGACTGCTCTGTTTATGTCATAGGGATTGTTGATGTGCGTGCCTGATTTAGCCGATGTATCGGTATCAGTTAACTACCTTAGGGTAAAACAACACAATCTACTCGAACTCGAGTCCCTGGACTCGAATCCGGAAAAGTGCTAGTGTAATTCGACTCAAGCCACAGAGGTCTTACAGGAGTCAAATTCCAGTATATGGGTGTGACCACTCGACACGTCTGTCAAGGCATGTTCATCGTACCTGTAGGCACGGATATATTTCTGGTAGTGCGCAGCGAATGCATTGCCAGGCCTTATTCAGGTCTTACCTTCACGCTGCAAGCGCGGCATCCGAATTTTATCACCACGGAGATGATTCGGGTGACCCGGGAGACGCAGTCTCTTTGTAGGGAAAAATCTTGAGGCGGTGTCGCCATAAGCTTCGAGTGTGGATGTTATCAACACATAGTACGATGTACAAATAATCATAGGGTGCGCGACCAGCGCTCCCTATGGGAGTAGCCCCCGAGTGCCTAGTTGAGTTGAAGACTCAGGCAGGGACTAAAGAACTTTTGCGACTGCTGTCATCTTTTGTTTGCTTGTTTTAGTCGAATTTATTTCTAGCGCTCCCTATGGGAGTAAACCATGTCCATAGTCGAATCACGGATTCGAGTGGTTGGGTTTGTTTTGATTGTCCACGTTCTTGCAGAAAAGAAAAAAAATCATAGGGTGCGCGACCAGCAGTCCCTATGGGAGTAGCCCCCGAGTGCTTGGTGGAGGCGAAGACTCAAGCAAGGACTAAAGTAGTCGAAATCTTCTGCTCCTCAATTTTTGATGACGTCAGTGCTGACTATGTGATGAGCTCAGTTGCCCGCGTCAGCGGGTTTGACGGGACGTGACAAGCGGTGGGTCCCATTTTCTGACTCTCACTTGACCGGGCGTGCGTAATCTTTGTTTTAACTGTGCCTCCTCGATTTCTGCGTGTAATGGGGGTAGTGGGGGACGGTTCACACTTCAGGTCCTCCATGTGTCAAGCACGATGGACGCCATGCGTCTTGTAGGGTTTTTCCTGGCCGTTAGATTGCATCTTCCCGTGGGTTAAGTAGCGATGCCACGACGGTAATTTCCACATCTGCTTCTTTTCTCTGCCTTTGCCTCCGTCGCCATTGCTGCTGCTCCTCTGCTTCTTTGTGTTCCTCTCTTTCGCGGTGCTGGACCAGCTCCGCGTATTTCCCAGTTACTTTCTCCGATCGCACCGCCACCATAGAATGGGGAAGAAGAAGGGAGGTGCCGCAGCCGATTCCGCCGCCGCCATGGTTGCTGCGAAGAAGAAGGGTGGCTCCACCGCTGTGGGCACCAGCACCGCCGCCGCCGGGAAAAAGAAAGGCACGGACACTCGCGTCACCAATGGTGCGTGGCGTGCATCCGTGATCAAGTCTTCAGAACTTCGTCTTCTACGCCAAGACGGAGTTTTGTGTTCCGCAGTCGCTGATGCACGCGTCCCTGGCAGTGAGGTAATCCCCTCTCCTCCTACCGGCTTTTGGGTGATGTTCCTAGCGTTCATCATCCGCGGTCTCTCGTTGCCCCTGCATCCTTTCTTCAGGGGCCTTCTCTGTTTTTATGGGCTCCAGCTCCATCAGCTGTCCCTAAACTCCATCCTCCATGTAGCTTGCTACATTACTCGTTGCGAGTGCTGGCTCGGAATCGAGCCGCACTTCGGTCTCTTCAAGCGCCTCTTCAAGCTAAAGCGCCAATCGGCGTCTGGCTCTGTAGTCTATGATGTAGGCGGCTGCGGTATCCACGTCGACTCCTCCGCCACATACTTCGACATCAAACTCATGGCGTCCATCCAAGGGTGGAGGGACAAGTGGTTCTGCATCCGCGACCTGAAGGCCGATGGAGACCACTTCGGACTCGCGCCCTTCGATCCCGTGATGCCGTGCAAGAGGAGGCATTCCTAGAAGAACGTAGTGATGCCCGGCGAGTCCGTGGAGATAGATGTGCTATACGAGCGTGTCTACGATCTCGAGAGTCGCATGGGTAAAGAGGAGGGAGGCTGTGCCCTCATTCGCATATGGCTGCGCCGTCGTGTCCAACCCCTGTAGGCCAGAGTCCACCCTATGTTCCAGTGGGCTAGCGCGGACGATGTCACTCGCGTATCTACCGATGGCATGTCCACGAGTGAGGTAGATAAAAGGATGCGACTGGTCACCAAGTACATCGCAAAGGATGTGCTTCCCAATGATCCAGACGTACCTCCATTTGATGCTGCTAACCCTCCTCCCGAGGTACAGTTATGCTACATAGTAGCTTTGTTTGTCAACTGCTTTCTTGACTTTGCGCTAAATTGTTTTCTGTATGCAGGATTGGGGGGTGTCACCCTATATGCCCCCTCTTCCTGAGGGGGTTATCCCTTGTGAAGCCTTGGAAGAGGATGAGTCGGAGTCGACTGTCCCATCTGATGTGGAGGAGGAAGCCCCTGAGTCGAGTGGTCCAGACACTCGCAAGCGTTCGCGCAGCAAGGACTCGGATGCATCGTATCCTTCGACTCCGGAAGGTGCAGGTGTTGGTGCAGAGTCACCGATACCTACCGTTCCTATGAGCATCATGGCGCCATCTTCTCACAAGAAGATGCGGCTGCCGAAGGAGTCGTCGTCGGAGTCGGGGGATCAAACCTTCGATTTTGACAAGTTTGATTGGTAAGTATACGAGTCTTCCTTTTGGTTCTTCTTTGGAGTTGCATTCTCTTGATGTTGGTTTTGTTCTGCTGTCAGTCGGCGTCGTCATCTTCTGGCGACGTCCAGTTTTTGAAGGAATCTGGAGTCGTGACCTCCAAGGCCAAGAAAGTGGCTGAGCGCACTCCTTCTCCTCCATTGGCGTCCCACTCTGGGCATAATTCGTCAAGTTCTCCACACAATTTGGAGCACCAGATGGTTATCCGGACGTCTGCGAATCCATCGACTTCGGAGTCTTTGGAGGATCATGTAAGTGTAGTATTTCTTCTTCTGATTTTGCAGTCGCATTTCCATCTATGCCATCTATTGACCCTTTACTATGTTTTTGCCGTAGCTCATTGTGAAGGAATCCGCTCGTCTTGCGGAGAAGGTGCTTGCGATGGGTCGTCAGCATGCAATGCTGGACAATTGCCATCACGTAGTGGAAAGTGAGTGTTCTTTACTTTTCCTATGTATCCTTTTGATGTATTCGACTGACAGTTTGTCTTTATTTGTGTCATAGCTGAGCATATTGCACTCCTCCGTAGTTCTGCTTCCCTCGAGAAAACCCTTGCCATGGCGGTGAAGAGCCGTGATGAGGCAATCGCAGCACGGGACGAATCGCGGAAACACGAGGAGGATCTGCGCGCCTCCATTGCCGCCAGGGAGAAGTTGTTCAAAGAACAACTTTTCTCGATTGCCAAGGCCCTCTCAGGTATTACCTTGTCTAGATTTTTCATTGCGTCCCTTCTTTCAAATTTGTTTGCCGTACTTGACTTTTGTGCCGATGCTTGATTTGTGTGTAGATGCCAGTGGTCTGAACTTCGACCCCTAGGCACTTCATCGTGATGATGCCCTGGTGGGTGCCATTTTGGCAGTCGAAGATCGCAGTGCTGCCATTCAGGGGACGCTCACCAAGGCCAAGGGTGTGCTTAGTCGCCTCCGGGAAGAGCTGGCGCCCAAAGCTGAGTTGATCGAGAATATGGATGAGCTGGTGGAGTCCTTTGCCAGAGGCATTCCTTCAAGCTTCAAGAACTCACTCCGTGCGGCTGGTGCTTCAATGTCACTTGCTATGGTTCAATCACATGGAGTCGAAGTTGATCCTGCAACAGTCTCCAAGGTGATGCCTATCAGCGCTGTTGGCCAACAGGTAGTTTTTGCTCCCTTCGCGACTGCTTGTGGCAAGTACGGCCCGCAGCTGATCAATACAGTTGTGAAGTACTCTGAGGAGCTTCAGCGAGCCAAGAAGATGGCTAAGGCTGCGACGTCAAGGGCTGGGGGGAAGTCTGTGGCGTCTGACACTGCTACAAACTTGATGAGGCCCCCAAAACCGAAGTCGAAGTCGAAGAAGCCAATCGCTCCTTAGTAGTCGCATCTTGTGATAGTAAAATAGCTTATGTCTTTTGCGGAGAACATGCCTTTTGGCGGATGTATCTGCTGATACTTTTGTTGACCTTGAATGCACTCGAGTCTTTTGTCCATGCCTCGTCATAGTCCTCTTATTGTCTCTTGCTTAACTTGTGATAGGGCACATCAAGTGATCCTTTGAGGGAACCTCAGGATTCACCGCCCCTTGATGACACTTTGGCACCGCCACGCTCAAGGGTGGATGAGCTGTCTCTGCTCTCGTCACTTCATGATCGCGTGAAGCAGTTGGAGCGTGAATTGCCCGTACTCCGCGGTAATGCGGATGTATGGAAGTCGAAGGCAGAGAAGGCCGTCGCCCTTGAACAATATCTGCTAGGGGAGGTGACGCAGCTGGGCGACCAATTCAAATGTTAGTTTTCCTCCTCCCTGTCTTTTCCCTATAGTCACTCGCAGTAGTTCGTTGTCCTCATACTTTGCCTTTGCTTGGTATAGTTGTCAGTGCACGCCATCCGCAGGATGAGAAGGATAGGATTGCCATTCGCATGAATGACCTGACCTAAGAGTAGCTTCAGGCGAGTGGATACTTCTGGGTAGATCATGATCGTGCAATCGCGCTGGCGACCCTGCAGGATCGTGCATCACGAGTGCTTCACTTCTTGAAGAAGTTGCTATCATGCCTGAAGAATATTTACCAAACCATGTTCTTGGTGGACGTCGTTCCATCGAGCCTGTTGGCCCTTCTTGCTAAATTCCATGACTTGAGTGCGGTTCGCGAGTGTGTTCGGCAGCAGTTGGTGGCTGGTGCCAAGGCTGCTCTATCGCTGGTGCGACTGCACAGACCTGATGAGGATGTTGCAGCAGTTGCGGCCAGACCACCAGCGCCGCCAGCAGGGTCGACTTGGAACATGGTTCTGCACTTCCAGGCGGTGGATCACCCAGCGGAGGAGATCCTTGACTTCTTCGAGGAGCAGACCAACGTTCCTTTGCTACAACAATAGTTTAGTTTGTATCCTGCACATAGTTGTACCCGTGTTGTAAAATTCATATACATGCTTTGTATAATTGATTGTATATAAAGAGCTTGTTAGCGTGTATGTTTCGCGAGTGCATTTGCACTATACGATTCCTTTTCGTTAGCCTGACTTGTGTTTATCTCTGCCCTTTGCCAACCTGTCAGGTGCGTTGCAACTGGGTTGGTGTTTATCAAGGGTTTCGACTGGTGCGCCAGCTACTCAGGATATCGCGTTAGTTCGTAGAACAGATGTGCACAGGGTGGCGCAGACCCTGAGTGGATTAATTGCAGAAAATAAAAGAAAACACATAGTTTCGGGGCACTTAGCTTTATTTATTCGCAGAATGGTACGAGGTACAATGTGTGGCTAAGTAGCCTTATTTGCGATGTAAAAAGTAAAAACGACTAAGGGTAGAAGCATCGCAGCTGCACGACATTCTAGGGGTTGGAGTATGCGACTCCTGTCTCTAAATCTTTAAGGCAATAGGCGCCACCTAGGATTACTTCTGTAATCACGTATGGTCCCTCCCAGGGGGACTCAAGCTTGAGATGCCCTTGCTGTTTCAGTCACAGGACCATGTCGCCTTTGACGAAGGACCTGGGGCGTAGCCTTCTGCTGTGGTAGTTGCGCAGGTTCTGCTGGTAGATCATTGATCTCTCCGCGGCAATTTCCCTTGCCTCGTCAAGGAGGTCGACGGAGTCTTCGAGTGCAAGAGTTGACTCTTGCTTGCTGTAAGCAACCACACGTGGTGCTTTGTATCATACTTCGGCGGGTAGCACCGCTTAGGCCCCGTGCACCATGAAGAACGGAGTGTACCCTGTGGCGCTGTTTGGAGTTGTGAGTAGGCTCCAGAGTACTGATTGTAGTTCATCTCGCCAGCAACCCGCGGCCTGTTCAAGTGGCCTAAGGAGTCGCTTCTTGATGCCGCCGCAAACGAGCCCGTTAGCTTTTTCGACCTGACCGTTGGTCTGTAGATGTGCCACGAAGGCATAGCTGACGTTGATTCCCAGATTCTCGCAGAATTTCTTGGAACTCCTTGGATGTGAAGTTCGTCCCATTGTCCGTGATGATGTTGTGTGGTACTCTGAAGCGGTAGACGATGGACTCAAAGAACTTGACTACAATGTATCCTGACTGATTAGTCAATAGCATGGCCTATATCCACTTGGTGAATTTGTCGACTACGACTAGGAGGTAGACGTAGACTCCTCGTGATGACTTTGGGAGCTTGCCGACCATGTCGAGTCCCCATTGCACGAAGGGCCAGGCCAATGGAATTGGCCATAGTTCTGCGCCAGGTGCGTGTGGCTTGTCCGCAAATCGCTGGCAAGCGCTGCATTTCTAGACGATGTCCTTGGCATCGCGCATGGCTATAGGCCAGTAGAATCCAGCTCGTAGAGCTTTGGCGAAGAGGGCGAGACTGCCGGCATGGTGCCCGCAGATCCCCTCATGGATGTCGAGGAGAATAGCTCTTCCATTGGCCATGGAGACGCATCGTTGGAGTACTCCTGTGATGATGCGCTTGTATAGTTCGCCGTTGATAACAGCGAATGCCTTGGATCGCCCCGTGATGTGCCGTGCGTCAGTCGGATCGTCCGATAGCCTCTTGCCGAGAATGTACATAATGTACGGTTGAGTCCAGGATGGCTTGATCATCGTGACGCTCATTGGTCCTTCGAGTCCTGTATCCAGCTCCAAGTCATCAAGTGCCATTGGCTCATTGGGCGGCGTAGCCCCCGAGTCTGTTGATGCGCTTGTTTTCTTCTCTGCGGCCTTTGGCTTGATGGAGCGTTCGCAGATGCACTTGAGAAATACCCCATGTGGTACGGGGGCGCAGGTAGAGCCTATGTTGGCGAGTGTGTCCGCCTCTTCATTGCTTTCGTGACCTATGTGTCGCAGCTCGCAACCGTCGAAGTCCCCTTCGAGTGTGTCGTAGAGGTCGTGGTAGGCGATCATGTTGTCGTTTAGTGCGTCGCACTCGTGCATTGTCTGGTTGACGACCAGCTTGGAGTCGCCATATATTATGAGTCTCTTGGCGCCGTAGGCTTTTTCCATCCTCATCCCGTGTAGTAGGGCCTCGCATTTAGCTTCATTGTTGGAGGTGGTGAACTACATTCGTAGGATATATTTTAGTTTGTCTCCCTAGGGTGATGTCAGTATGACACCAGCGCCAGCCCCGTCCTTTCGCTTGGAACCATCGAAGTGCATTGTCCAGAGGTAGGACATGTCTGGTTTTTTGGGGAGCTGGTTCTCCATCCAATGCACGAGGAAGTCAGGGAGAACTTGTGACTTGATTGCATCGCGTTTTTCATATGTAATGTCTCGTGGAGATAGTTTGATTCCCCAAAGCGTGACTCGTCCGGTGGCGTCGGGATTGTTGAGTATGTGCCCAAGTGGGGCGTCGTTGACTACCACGATTGGGTGCTCCTGGAAGTAGTGGCGCAGTCGTCGGGCCATCATGAAGACGCCGTACGCTAGTTTCTGGTAGTGCGGGTACCGCTGTTTTGTTGGCGTAAGTACCTCGCTGTGGTAGTAGACTGGGCGATGTACTCCATGGACCTTGTTTTCCTCGGCTCGTTCTACCACGAGCACCGTGCTGACCACCTGGTTGGTGGCGGAGATGTATAGCAACAGTGGTTCCCTTTCGCGTGGGGTCACCAGTACTGGCGAGGTGGATAGTAGGCGCTTGAGGTCTTCAAATGCTTCCTGTGCCTCGTTAGTCCACTCGAATTTGTCAGCTTTGCAAAGGAGTTGGTAGTGTTGGGTCCGCAGCATAGAAAACAAAAAATTTCCTAAGGTGTGAACTACACGCCAAGATCTATCTACTAGGTACAAAGCAACGGGTGGACATACATCCAACGAGAACTTACCCTCGAAGACAACGGGTTTTGTTAACGAGTAGGAACTCGTGGTTGATGTAGTCGTACACTTGCCGATCTCAAGATCGTGAGGAAGTCCGAGCGCCGCAACTCAGCAGCGCATCCGTACTCGCACACACGTTCAAGCCACCGGACAACCTCCACCTCCTCGCTCCAGCGATCCAGCGGAAGCAGCAACTCCTTCCATAGGAAATGCCACCGGGAACATGTATCTCGCTAATCTGAGACCATGGGGGAATAATTCTAGAGGAGGAGAGAGGTCCTTCACAAGGAGGTGTGTGGATGAAAGAGGGAATGGGTGGTCTTTTATAGGAGGAGGGGGTGCCCCCTCTCTCCATGGCCGGCGCATGGGGGTGACCCCTCACCTCCCCCATTCATGTGGTGGTAACCCCTCCACATTAAAATGCCTCTTCACATTCCCTTTTAAAGTCTTCACTTTAAATGCATTAAATTTCTCCAAATTTAATGCTCTCTCATTTAATAAAACTCTTTTATTAAATTTATTCAGAATTTTGTTAATTACTCTAATTAACAAACATTCACATATAGCCCCTTGCAATATTTCAATATCACATGCAGAACCACTTTCTGCAATTTCACCCGAAACAATTTCCGGTTTCTATTGAAACAATTCCTCCGCTTTGCAATTATTTCGTCTGAAACATATGTGCTCCAAAATGGTGTCCGGTAACTCTTATGTGTGCCACCCTACGGTTCGCGAATAATGCAGACATGATCGAGACCCTTCTCCGATCAATAATCAGCAGCGGGACCTGGAGATCCGTACTGACTCCTACACATTCAACGATGACTTCTGTGATCGTGAGAACCTTTAACGCTTGTAACTAAATCCCTTTGTCTCTCGATATATTACATGTCCGAGATTTGATCATCGGTATCTCCATACCTAGTTTGATCTCGTTACCGACATGCACTCTTTTCTCGTTCTAGTGATCACATCACTTGCTTGCAAGCTATCTTAATGTGATATCACCGAGAGGGCCCGGAGTATATCTATCCGTCATCGGGATTGACAAATTCCACTCTTGATCCATGAGCCTCAACATAACACCTTCGTAGTACTGAACCCATCTTTATAGTCACCCTGTTATGGTGTGACGTTTGATGTTATCAAGATACTCTTCCGGTGTTAGCAATTAACATGATCTCATGGTCTAAGGATAAAGATTACTACGTATGATGTTATAGCAATATAAACATAATGACTTGATCGTAATGCTATACTTCGGATGAATGTTCATCACATCATTCCACCAATGGTGTGACCTTGTTATTAACAACATCCAATGTCCATGATCAGGAAACCTTGATCATCTTGTTAATCAACAAGCTAGTCTATAAGAGAGGCATAACTAGGAACCCTTTTTGTTTATTAAACACACATGTATTGATGTTTCTTGATCAATACAATTCTAGCATGTAAAATAAACATCTATCATATATAAGGAATATATAATAACAACTTTATTATTGCCTCTCAGGGCATATTTCATTCAGTCTCCCACTTGCACTAGAGACAATAATCTAGTTCACATAGTGATAAATCTAACACCCATGGAGTTCTGGTGTTGATCATGTTTTGCCCTAGGGAGAACTTTAGTCAACGGATTTGCTACATTTAGGTCCGTGTGTACTTTACAATCTTTATATCTCCATCCTTGACATGCTCGCGGATGGAGTGAAACCGGGGCTTAATATGCTTGGAATTCTTGTGAGACCGTGGTTCCTTTGCGTTGGCTAGCCATTGGAAGCGTAACTGCCCCAAGTATTTGGCAAACAAGAAGTCCAGCAAGGCAAACAAAGGTATATGTGATATACATGTTATTGATGTGTACTTGACTAGTACTCGCAGTAGCACCTGGGTATTTGATACGGGATCGGTTGCTAATATATGTAACTCGGTTCAGGGGCTACGAAACAAGCGACAACTAGCAAGGGATGAGGTCAGGATGCGGGTCGGTAGTGGATCAAAAGTTGATGTGATCGTCGTCGGGACGCTACCTCTCCATTTGCCATTGGGATTAGTTATAAACCTAAATAATTGTTATTTAGTGCCTACACTGAGCATGAACATTGTATCTGGATCGTGTTTGATGCAAAGTGGTCATTCCTTTAAATCTGAAAACAATGGTTGTTTGATTTATAAGAATGATATCTTTTATGGTCATGCACCTATGTTGAATGGTTTATTTCTAATAGATCTCGATAGTAATATTACACACATTCATAATGTTAATGCTAAAAAGATTAAACTTGATGATGACATGTCTACATATATGTGGCACTGTCGTCTAGGTCATATTGGTGTTAAACGCATGAAGAAACTCCATTCTGATGGACTTTTGGAATCACTTGATTTTGAATCATTTGATACATGTGAGCCATGCCTTATGGGCAAGATGACTAGAACGCCGTTTTCCGGTTCAATGGAACGGGCGACAAATCTATTGGAAATCATACATACTGATGTGTGTGGACCAATGAGTGTGTTAGCGTGAGGTGGATATCGTTATTTTGTTACTTTCACATATGATTTGAGTAGATACGGGTATATCTATTTGATGAAACACAAGTCTGAAACTTTTGAAAAGTTCAAGGAATTTCAGAATGAAGTGGAAAATCATCATAATAGAAAGATCAAATTTCTACGGTCTGACCGTGGAGGAGAGTATCTAAGTTACGAGTTTAGCACACACATGAAAGAGTGTGGAATAGTTTCACAACTCACGCCTGCCGGAACACCACAACGTAATGGTGTGTCGGAACGTCGTAATCGTACCTTATTGGATATGGTTCGATCTATGATGTCTCTGACTGACTTGCCACTGTCATTTTGGGGTTATGCACAAGAAACAGGTGCATTCACTTTAAATCGGGCACCATCTAAATCCGTTGAAACGACACCGTATGAATTATGGTTTGGAAACAAACCTAAGCTATCATTTCTTAAAGTTTGGGGATGCGATGTTTATGTGAAGAAACTTCAACCAGATAAACTCGAACCCAAAGCGGAAAAATGCGTCTTCATAGGATACCCTAAGGAAACAATTGGGTATACCTTCTATCACAGATCAGAGGGCAAGGTTTTTGTTGCTAAGAATGGATCCTTTCTTGAGAAGGAGTTTCTCACGAAAGGTGTGAGTAGTCGGAAGGTAGAACTCGAAGAGGTTATTGAACCTTCTGTTCATGGAATGGCGAGTGGTGCAGCACCGGAAGTTGTTTCGGAGTTGACTTCACCTGATGAAGAGAGAGCTAATGATAATGATCATGAAACTCTGAAAGAGGACACTACCGAACCTCGCAGGTCAAGCAGGACACGTGCAGCTCCTGAACTATACGGCAATCTTGTTGTGAATTTCATGGTTGATGAAATGGATGACCCTGCGACGTATGAAGAAGCGATGATGAGCCTGGATTCCAACAAATGGCTGGAAGCCATGAAATCCGAGATGGAATCCATGTACGAGAACCAAGTTTGGAACTTGGTGGACTTACCTCACGATCGAAAGGCCGTTGAGAATAAATGGATTTTCAAAAGAAAAACTGATGCTGATGGTAATGTGACCATCTATAAGGCTCGACTTGTCGCAAAGGGGTTTCGACAAATTCAAGGAGTTGACTACGATGAGATATTCTCTCATGTAGCGATGCTTAAGTCGGTTAGAATTATGTTAGCAATTGCTGCATATTTCGATTATGAAATATGGCAGATGGATGTCAAAACTGCGTTCCTCAATGGTAATATTGAAGAAGAGTTGTATATGATACAACCTAAGGGTTTTGTCGATCCTAAGGATGCTAATAAGGTATGCAAACTTCAGCGATCCATCTATGGACTGAAGCAAGCATCCCGGAGTTAGAATCTCCTCTTTGATGAGGTGATCAAAGAGTTTGGATTTGTCCAAACTTATGGAGAGGCTTGTATTTACAAGAAAGTGAGTGGGAGCAATGTGGCATTTCTCATATTATATGTGGATGACATATTATTGATTGGAAATGATATAGATCTTTTAAACAGTGTTAAAAGTTATCTAAACAGCAAATTTTTAATGAAAGACCTTGGTGAAGCGTCATATATATTAGGCATTAAAATCTATAGAGATAGATCAAGGCGCCTAATTGGGCTATCGCAGAGTACATACCTTGATAAGATATTAAAGAAGTTTAATATGGACGAAAGTAAGAAGGGGTTCTTACCTATGTTGCAAGGCAAGACATTGAGTAAGACTCAAAGTCCGGCTACGGCGGAAGAAAGAGACATGATGGATAAGATGACCTATGCCTCGGCCATAAGCTCTATTATGTATGCCATGCTATGTACAAGACCAGATGTGGCACATGCTATTAGTTTGCCTAGTAGGTACCAATCCGATCCAGGTTCAGAACACTGGATAGCGGTAAAGAACATCCTCAAGTACTTGAGAAGAAGTAAGGATATGTTTCTTATATACGGAGGTGAAGAAGAGCTAGTCGCTAAGTGTTATGTTGATGCTAGCTTTGACATCGATCCGGATGACTCTAAGTCTCAATCCGGATACGTATTTCTCTTGAACGGAGCAGCAGTTAGTTGGAGGAGTTCCAAACAACCTGTGATGGCTGGATCAACAATGGAGGCGGAATATGTTGCTGCTTCAGAAGCGGCACAGGAGGCGGTTTGGATGAAAGAGTTCATTACGGAACTAGGTGTGGTTCCAAGTGCGTTGGATCCAATGGTGATCTATTTTGATAACAATGGAGCCATAGCCAACGCAAAGGAACCGAGGTCTCACAAGAATTCCAAGCATATTAAGCGCCGGTTTCACTCCATCCGCGAGCATGTCAAGGATGGAGATATAAAGATTTGTAAAGTACACACGGACCTAAATGTAGCAGATCCGTTGACTAAAGTTCTCCCTAGGGCAAAACATGATCAACACCAGAACTCCATGGGTGTTAGATTTATCACTATGTGAACTAGATTATTGTCTCTAGTGCAAGTGGGATACTGAAGGAAATATGCCCTGAGAGGCAATAATAAAGTTGTTATTATATATTCCTTATATATGATAGATGTTTATTTTACATGCTAGAATTGTATTGATCAGGAAACATCAATACATGTGTGTTTAATAAACAAAAAGGGTTCCTAGTTATGCCTCTCTTATAGACTAGCTTGTTGATTAACAAGATGATCAAGGTTTCCTGATCATGGACATTGGATGTTGTTAATAACAAGGTCACACCATTGGTGGAATGATGTGATGAACATTCATATGAAGTATAGCATTACGATCAAGTCATTATGTTTATATTGCTATAACATCATACAAAGTAATCTTTATCCTTAGACCATGAGATCATGTTAATTGCTAACACCGGAAGAGTATCTTGATAACATCAAACGTCACACCGTAACAGGGTGACTATAAAGATGGGTTCAGTACTACGAAGGTGTTATGTTGAGGCTCATGGATCAAGAGTGGAATTTGTCAATCCCAATGATGGATAGATATACTCTGGGCCCTCTCAGTGATATCACATTAAGATAGCTTGCAAGTAAGTGATGTGATCACTAGAATGTTATATCACGGGAACGAGAAAAGAGTGCATGTCGGTAACGAGATCAAACTAGGTATGGAGATACCGATGATAGAATCTCGGACATGTAATATATCGAGAGACAAAGGGATTTAGTTACAAGCGTTAAAGGTTCTCACGATCACAGAAGTCATCGTTGAATGTGTAGGAGTCAGTACGGATCTCCAGGTCCCGCTGCTGATTATTGATCGGAGAAGGGTCTCGATCATGTCTGCATTATTCGCGAACCATAGGGTGGCACACTTAAAAGTTACCGGACACCATTTTGGAGCACATATGTTTTAGACGAAAGAATTGCAAAGCGCAGGAATTGTTTCAATAGAAACTAGAAATTGTTTCGGGTGAAATTGCAGAAAGTGGTTCTACATGTGATATTGAAATATTGCAAGGGGCTATATGTGAATTTTTTCTAATTAAAGTAATTAACAAAATTCTGAATAAATTTAGTAAAAGAGTTTTATTAAATGAGAGAGCATTAAATTTGGAGAAATTTAATGCATTTAAAGTGGAGACTTTAAAAGGGAATGTGAAGAGGCATTTTAATGTGGAGGGGTTACCACCACATGAATGGGGGAGGTGAGGGGTCACCCCCCATGCGCCGGCCATGGAGAGAGGGGGCACCCCCTCCTCCTATAAAAGGCCACCCATTCCCTCCTTCATCCTCACACCTCCTTGTGAAGGATCTCTCTCCCCCTCTAGAATTATTCCCCCATGGTCTCAGATTAGCGAGATACATGTTCCTGGTGGCATTTCATCTGGAAGGAGTTGCTGCTTCCGCTGGATCGCTGGAGCGAGGAGGTGGAGGTTGGCCGGTGGCTTGAACGTGTGTGCGAGTACAGATGCGCTGCTGAGTTGCGGCGCTCGGACTTCCTCATGATCTTGAGATCGGCAAGTGTACGACTACATTAACCACGAGTTCCTACTCGTTAACAAAACTTGTTGTCTTCGAGGGTAAGTTCTCGTTGGATGTATGTCCACCCGTTGCTTTGTACCTAGTAGATAGATCTTGGCGTGTAGTTCACACCGTAGGAAATTTTTTGTTTTCTATGCTGCGTACCCAACACACCTCACTAACTTTCTCATCCTAAATTCTTATAGATGGAAGCCCAATACAGCAAGTTCTACCAATTGGGCAACGGAGGCCAACTGATCTTCGAGAGGGATTTGGATGCACTGTCTGAGTTCTTGGAGCGTCCTCATCCGGAATTCCTTGGACCTCAACTCCCGGGTCCACCAGGAGGAGATTTGCAATGGCTAGTGACTACAGATCTTTGAGGCAAGATAGAAACACCAGTATCTAGGAGGATTCAGTTCTCGGTGAGGGAGAACAACTAGCTAGATGGATTAGCCAGGGCAATGCATGAAGCTCTCGCATGTCTGTGTGCCCTCAATGCCAACCTAATCCAAGGAACCCGCTTTGTTCACTATGCAAGGCGTGATTCCATGGGAATGCCGCTAGAGATGCCAAGTCACCCAATACTGAAGCGACAAGTGGAGAACCTCGACTTCCTACTGTACGACAAATAGAAGGAGTTGGACAATGCAAGAGAGATCGCCAACAACAACCTCGCCATTGCAGCCCGGAAGGCCCAGACTTTTTCACTGCTAGTCCAGGATCGCCAGTCTCTGCACCGTCAATGCGCCAAGAAGGATCGCACCATCGACCGTCTTCGCAAGAAGGTGGCCGACCTCAAAAAGACCATCAAGGAGCAAGAAGCTCAGCTTGCCGTAAAGGAAGAGGAAGGTGAAGATATCCAAGGGGATATTGACTCCTACCTCAGCAATGATGATGACTTTCTGGAGGAAGATGTCGTGGACTTCTACACCGACGATGACGACTCCGACTTCATCGACAATGAGTAGATGCAATAGAGCACTGTCGTAGCATGAGGAGTATCGGTCGCATTGTATCATAGCTTACAGAATGGTTCTTAAAACCATCTGTTTTCCCTTTGATGTTGTGGTGTGTGTGTTTGTATCGCGTGCTTTGCTTGAATGAATGAAAAGAAGTTAGTGCAAAAATCTGAGTCAAACTCAAAGTTTTAGCTTTGAAATCAAAAACCATGAACCTTAGAACTTTCCCTCTTACCCCTTTATCTACCTCAATCCTCAGATGACTCGTGGAAACCAAAGAGGGAGCAGCTCATCGCAAGACCCAATGCTGCAGATCCTGCAGAATCTCATTGCCGACCGGGAAGCAAGAAGGGTAGAGCGCCAAGCTAATCTAGCCACACTGCAACAGATCTCCCAGATGGCTCTCAACAACCAGAACCACGGAAATCAGGATCATCATGGATCCAAACTCAAAAACTTCCAGAATACCAATCCCCCAATCTTTAGTACTTCAGAGAACCCACTGGATGCTGATGACTAGTTGCAGACAATGGAAAACAACTTAGAAGTAGCTGGAGTGGATGCCAATGAGAAGGTTCTTTTTGCCACCCACTATCTGGCAGGAGATGCAAGAGCATGGTGGAACAGTATCCGCACAATGAACAATGGTCAAGTGATGACATGGGAAGCCTTCAAAACCAAGTTCAGCTGCACCCACGTGCCGCAGGGTCTAGTCACCCGAATGAGGGATGAATTCCGAGAGTTGAAGCAAGGCAGAATGACTGTAGTGGAGTACCATGATAGATTCCTGTCCTTAGCAAGGTATGCACCTGATGAGATCAACACAGAGTCCAAGAAGAAGGAGAGATTCTTGAACGGACTGCATGATGAGATGCAGACTGTCCTCGTCAACATCTGTTTCGAGGATCTCGAAGAGCTAGTCGACTCTGCCATTCAGATGGAAGGGAAGCTCAACTAGGCAAATGACAACCGTAAACGTCGTATGATGCAACAAGCTAGATCCAACAGTCACCAGAAGTACCGTCCCAACCCCTCAGCAGGATATGCACTGAGGAATAACCGACCCCCAATGTCTCGCCCAAGCTACCCCAATCGTAGCGGAGGAAATGTGAAGTCCGGAGGAAGCAACAATCACTCCGGCAACCCCAGCAATTTCAACCGTGCCCCTCCCAAGAACAACAATAGCAACAACAACAACAACAACAACATTGCACCCCGAATTGGAAGCAATGATGTGCCCGTGGCAGCGAAAGACAAGTCTCAGATCACTTGTTTCGAGTGTGGAGTGAAGGGCCACTATTCCAATGAGTGCCCCAAGAAGATTGCCTCCACTGCAAATTTGAATGCCCCAGCTCAACAACAGCGTCGTGTTCAACCAGGAAGAAGATTTGCCCAGGGAACCCTCACAACCGCAACGGCCGTCTCTTCCACATGAACGTCGAAGAAGCCCAAGAAGTGCCATATGTAGTGTTGCGTATGTTTTTTGTCAACTCAGTTTTAGCAAGAGTGTTGTTTGATTCTGGAGCATCGCACTCATTTGTCACCGAAGAATTTGCATGCACTAGTAAGATTCACCCAACCAACTTGAAGCATATCATGATAGTTCAAATCCCAGGTTCAACTACAAAAGCTAGAAAAATTTGCAAAGCTGTGCCTATCAGAATACATGGGATAGATTTTTATGCCAACCTAATAGTACTTGGAACCAAAGGTTTGGAAGTAGTACTAGGGATGGATTGGATGTCAAAGCATAAAGGATTGATAGACTGTGCCAAGAAAGCCATCACCATGACAGTAGCTCCGGAGTCTCAGTAGAGCATATATCTGAAACCTTGCCCCGTCAATTCAAGTGTAACAAGAGTCTACCCCTGCGTACCATTGACCAAGTCAGAGTAGTCTATGAATACCCTGACGTATTCCCAGATGAATTGCCCGGTATGCCCCCGGATAGGGATATTGAGTTCATTATTGAACTAATCCCCGGAACCGGACCCATAGCCCAGAGACCCTATAGCATGAACCCCTCAGAGTTAGTAGAATTGAAGAAGCAATTGGATGCTATGCTAGCAACTGGCTTGATTCAACCAAGCGCATCGCCATGGAGATCGCTAGTGCTATTCGTTGACAAGAAAGATGGCGGCAACCATTTGTGCACCGATTATAGAAAGCTGAATGACGTCACCATCAAAAACAAGTACCCATTGCCAAAGACAGAGGATCTATTTGATCAGTTGACTGGAGCGAATGTATTCTCAAAGATCGATCTTAGGACTGGTTATCACCTACTTAAGATTCGTGCAATGGATATTCCGAAGACCTCCTTTACTACTCGCTATGGTTTGTACGAGTATATGGTTATGTCTTTTGGATTAACCAATACCCCTGCTTATTTCATGAATCTCATGAATAAGATCTTTATGAATTTTCTGGATAAGTTTGTCATTGTGTTTATCGATGATATCCTTATCTACTCCAAGTCAGAAGCAGAGCATGAGCAACATCTGAGAATCATCCTTGAAACCCTTAGAGAGCACCGGTTGTATGCCAAGTTCAGCAAGTGTGAGTTTTGGCTGAAAGAAGTAGGATTCCTAGGACATATTGTGTCTGCCGGAGGAGTCGCTGTTGATCCCGCCAAGATCAAAGCTGTCGAAGAATGGGAAGCCCCAACCACTCAAACCCAAGTCCGTGCATTTCTCGGATTAGCAGGATATTACTACAAGTTCGTCGAAGGATTTTCAAGCATCGCCCGACCCATGACCCAATTTTTGAAGAAGGATAAGAAGTTTGAATGGACCGACAAATGTGAAGCCAGTTTCCAGGAGCTGAAGAAGAGATTGATTTCAGCCCCAGTATTGATCATGCCAGATATCAAGAAGCCGTTTGATGTGTATTGTGATGCATCCAAGATTGGTCTCGGATGTGTATTGATGCAAGAAGGCAAAGTCATCGCGTATCTGTCTTGACAACTGAAGCAACATGAGCAGAACTATCTGACCCATGATCTTGAGTTAGTAGCCGTAGTTTTGGCATTGAAGACATGGCGTCATTATCTGATGAGTAATCGTTGTGAGATTTACTCGGATCATAAAAGCTTGAAGTATATTTTCACTCAGAAGGAGCTGAATATGAGGCAAAGGAGGTGGATAGAGTTAATCACGGATTATGACCTTGACATTGACTATCACCCTGGCAAAGCCAATGTGGTAGCGGATGCTCTAAGCAGATTGCCATGTAAGCTAAACACCATGATCAAAGAGAAGCAGCCAAGTTTGTATGAGGAGTTGGAGCAGTTCCGGACTGAACTAGTTAGCAAAGGATTCTTAGCTAGCATTGAACTTCAACCCACTTTGATTAGCCAAATCAAGGAAGCCCAGAAGGGAAATGAAAGTATCGACGGAATCAAATGTCATATTGGTACAAGAAAGGTACCTGGATTCACCGAAGACGAAGAAGGAGTTCTGTGGTACAAAGGTCGTATCTGTGTGCCAGCAGATTCGGAGCTGAAGCAAGTTATCATGCAAGAATCTCATGATACTCTTTATTCTATCCACCCCGGAGGAACGAAGATGTATCAAGATTTAAAAGAGCAATTTTGGTGGCACAAGATGAAGAGAGAAATCGGAAGCTACATCGCCAAGTGTGATTTCTGTCAAAGAGTTAAAGCGGAACATCAGAGGCATGCAGGACTATTGCAACCATTGCAGATTCCGGAATGGAAATGAGATTCCGTCGGAATGGACTTTATCACCAGTTTGCCTACTTCTAGTAGGGGAAATGACTCAATATGGGTCACCGTTGATAGACTGTCCAAGGTAGCTCACTTTATACCTGTCAAGACAACTTACCAGAGTTTGAAGCTAGCAGAGCTGTATATTGCTAGAATTGTTAGTCTGCATGGAACCTCCAAGACCATAGTATCAGATCGATGAACCCAATTTAGCTCGAGATTTTGGCAGAAAGTCCAAGAAGGATTAGGAACCAAGTTGAATTTCAGCACAACTTATCACCCACAAACTGATGGACACACTAAAAGAGTCAACCAAATCTTAGAAGATATGTTGAGAGCTTGTGTGTTAGAGTACGGATCAAAATGGGAAGACTGCCTGCCTTTCACAGAATTCTCATACAACAACAGTTATCAAGCTAGTTTGCAAATGGCACCATTTGAGTTCCTATACGGAAGAAAGTGTCTTACCCCTTTGAATTGGTCGCAAGTAGGAGAGAGTCAGATGTTTGGACCCGAGATTCTCTGAGAAGCCAAAGAGAAAGTTCACAAAGTCCGTGAGCACCTCAAGACCACCCAATCCAGATAGAAGAGTTATGCTGACAAGAGAAGAAGAGACCTGACTTTCTATGTCGGAGATTTTGTGTATCTCAAGGTTTCACCATTGAAGGGAACCCAGCGTTTTAGTCTGAAAGGAAAGTTAGCCCCCAGATATATCGGACCATTCAAGATTCTGAATCGCCGAGGAGAAGTATCTTATCAATTGGAACTTCCAGAGGAGATGTCAGCCATCCACAATGTGTTCCATATCTCGTTACTTCACAAATTCTTAGAAGTGCCGGAGAAGACGAAGTTTTCAAGAATATCGATCACCGAGCTGTGGATATCAACAAGGACCTGACATATCGTGAAGTGCCCATTCGTATCTTGGAGGAAGCCTACAGAACCACCAGGACCAGGAGTATCAAATTTCTCAAGATTCAATGGAGCAACCATACCGAAGAAGGAGCCACTTGGGAGCGAGAAGATTACATTAGGACTGAGTTCCCAAATCTCTTTAGTTCCTAGTTTTCTTTCTTAAATCTCAGGATGAGATTTTGTTTAAGGGGGAAGGTTTGTAACATCCCAAAACTCTAATCCAAGTGATCAAGATCAAATCCACCCAATTTAGGGTTAACAAAACCTTTTTCTATTTAAAAATCTTTAAGCATTCATATGTGTGTGCATTTAAAATAGGAGTTGTTTGAAATGCCATGTTTGAGTGATATATTGATTGTAAAATGATTCTAAGGTGAATTAAACATCATCTAGATCATTCCCAAACAAATCCCAAAGAAAAAGAAATAAAAAGGAATTAATTAAGCCAATGGTCACTTTTGCCATTTGAATCACATAGCCTACTTTGGCTATTCCTAGAACTCAAATCTTAACAGAAACAATTGTGGTTCTTTGCACCCCTTGCTAGTACAAGTAGTGATGTACCAAGGCCCACTTTGTTTCATCCCAAAAACTTTCAAACACTAAATTTAAATGACTTTTGAAAATTGAATGTAGTCCATATGTATAGATCACACTTTTGCAAATACCACTCAAATGAATTCCATTTAACAAATCCTAGCAACCACAATCTACCAAGCATCAGATCAAAGCACCCACCAAAAATCTTTCAAAAATTCAAATAAAAATCTCTTGCGGCCATTGTGTCGAACACTTAGTGAGCACTAAACAAACTGCCTAACTATTACTGTTTTAAAGCAGTGATCAAATGCCACTAAGGCTTAAAACCCCTCCCATTGTCTCCCCAGTACCAACCAGGCCATCAAGAGGCTACCCCTTAGCCATTTGTAGCAGTGCCGTGCCACCTGAGCACCATGCTCGCCGGTCGAGCATGGATAGCATGCCGGTCGAGCATGGATAGCTCGTAGCCAACCACCCCTCTCTCTCTCGCCATGTTTAGGAGCTAGACCAGACCACACCGCACCTCACTGCCCCTTCCCCAAGCCCAGCCAGGCCCTGGACCACCGCAGCATCGTGCCGCCCTTTCTCTCTGCGAGCAAGCTAGAGCACGCCAGAGCGCGATCACCACCCGCACGCAGCAGACCGCGGCTTGACACCACCTCGCGCACACCGCTCCACCTTGACCCCCACACCCCGCCAGACACGGTCGTGCACCGCCGTGCGACCCATAGTCGTCGGGAGCCGCATCGAGCACCGCCTCTGTCCCCTAGAGCGTGTGAAGCTCCCGACCATATGCCACCGCCCCTAGCATCGCCATTACAACGTAGAGCACCGCCAGGGAACCGCCCACCGTCCGCCTCTCTCGCCCACGCCGGTAGCCCCCTGTACCGCCCTTGCCGGAGAAGCCTGCCCACACCCGTCGGTCACCTCGTCGCGCCTATATAAGCAGGCCTCCCCAGCATGAATTTCTCACACCATTCCACTCCCCTCTCATCCCTAGTCCTTCCCCATGTATCGCCGGAGCAGCTCGAGCAGCAGGCCGCCGGAATATCACCGGAGGGAGCCGCTGCAGAGGAGGAGAAGCTGTCGTCGATTCCGTGCACCGCAGCCCCTGCCTCGACCTCGCCTGAGTCCGCCGTCGCCATCTAGTTTGATCGCCCTCCTCGCCGCACTAGCTGGAGCCTTGGTACGTCCCCAGTAGACCCCCACCGACCGTTTAGGGTTCGGTCTCGCCGGTGACGAGTCCGTCGTCGACGATGATTGTGAGCCATTGATCTGCGTTATAATCGTGTGGCCCAGATCGCTAGATACCGTTTCGGGTTTTAAGTCTCGCTGACAAGCGGGACCAACCTGTCAGCCGCCCTCTGTGCCGCTGAGCGTCACTGGGCCGGCCCATTTCTTTTCCCGCGCTATCCCACAAATTCAAATAAGTGTTTTTCTATTTAGACTTAGAATCTATTCTGTCCCTTAGTTTAAAAATCAATTCAGGAAGAATTACTAAACCAAATTGAGTGATTCCAATTTTGTTAGAAAGCTACTGAAAAGATCTACCCAAGCCCGTTGGATTTAAATCATTTAGAGTTAGAGATCTCTCCTATTAAAAATAACAAAACAGAAGCTTTTGCACATTCAAACATTTTTGTAAAATCAACCATAATAGCTTTTGAGTTGAATCCAACTCTCAAAGATCCCATTTAACCATACCTATCTGAATATGTAATAATATTAAGGTTTACATGCAGTGACTTTGGACTAGTACCAAAATAATGCTATATAGGCATTTCTAGTCACTTTAAATCATTAATTATTAAACTTAAACTTATTAAAATGAGATCCAACCCTTAAATCACATTCCCATGTGTTAGAATATGTGGTGATGACATGTGTCCACATGATCCCATATTTTAATTCGACAATATTAAATCTTAGTTAATTTCAATGAGTAGAAATTACTTTTCTCAAATAAAAAGAATGAAATTAGTTCGTTAAACCTTGTGATGCTTGTGTTGATAATAGATCATCAAATGTGTGCCTTAGTGTGCTAAGTAGACTAGTTAAGTATTGTTTGGTGATTGTGTATCCCGTATGTATTTATAGCAATGTTATGGATATCGCTTATCGGTTATTTATCAGCCGGCTAAAAATTGGCGATTTTTCAGCATATCGGCCGATTTATCGGGCGATAAATCGGAAAATCGGCCGATAAATCGGAAAATCGGCCGATAAATCAGAAAATTGGCATATCGGCAACCCCCGGAGTAGCGATTAATCGGCATATCGGCCAATTTTTTGAACAGTGATTTATAGACGATAGTACCGACCAAGCTTACGAGGAGGAGGAGTTCTACCAAGAGGAGGAGAAAGAAAACTTCAACCACTACACTACCCAAGGCAAGCTAACACTTGCAAGTATTATACTAGCAAGCCATCATTAACAATGCAAGCTAACCCTTGCAATCTAGATAACCTAAGCAAAGGCATTAGGCATGCTTTGGTTATACCACTTTGACTTACATCTTTTCCAAGTCTTATTTACAAGCTTTACATTTCTTTACTTTACTAAAGTCCTTTACTTGTTTGAAGGTAGCATAAAGAGTATAAAACTTGACCTATCTAGTTAGACTTAGATGTCATTCTACGGCATGAGATTGACATTAGCATCCCACTTTAGTGAACACTCTTAACTTAGTAGTTAGAACAAAACTCAAAACTTGATTCACTTTTGATGGGAATACTTGGTGAAAATGAAGTGTGAAAACCTTGGAATGATGAGTCATTCTATTGAGATGTTTTGACATGTGTTGAGAAACATAAATGGTTTATGATTATGAAAATGTTGAGGCATGAGCCTTAGCCCTTTTACAAAACTGATGGTTGGGTTCGGATGCGATACCATTCCAATTTTACCATACAACCACAATACCTGAATTGGGTAAGGCTTAGCCGGAAGTTTATATGCATTAGTATTAGTTCCCTCGCGGGAGAGGTTTGAGCTGAGGCTACCTCTTAATGTTGTCCACCTATGCAGTGCCCAAGATGACAGATGGTCATGGTTGGGAGGCCATACTCATAGGAGAGGTGCTTATACTAGGGTGTGTAAAGGAAAGGTTATGTTTGATTATCTGCATACTAAGTATGATGATTCAGGGTTCTCCCTGATAGATGTATTGAATCTTGTGGTGAAAGTGTACCACCTCTGCAGAGTGTCAAACTATTCGAATAGCCGCGTCCACGGGTATGGACAGTTGGAGTGGCCATACTGTTCCGTTGTCAGATGTTTTCAAAATAACTTATGAAATGAATTGTGACATGACTTGACCACAACAGAGTTGTGTCTATGATTATTAAGTTCCCACTTAGGTGTTTTCAAACTTCTTTTATCTTTCTTTGTTTCTGAACTCAGCTTAGGTTTCAAACTTAACCTTACAAATAAACTTAGAGTTAGCATTTACACTAGAACTATACTACTTGTTAGTGGTAGTTTACGAGTACTTAAATAGTACTCATGGCTTTTGTCCCTGGCTATTCCTCTGGCCAGACTATGAACGAGACTACCAAGATGAAGGACAGCAGGACGGCTATGATAACTAGGACTATCTTCCATCGTCAGCATTTCCTATGACTCTGAAGATGGATCCCACCGCTACGCTATTTATTCCGCTGCTTGATTGTACTAAGACTGGATCATGAGATCCTTTATTTGTGTAAGATTTTATATTGATTTGTAATGGATGATGAACCATGATATCCAATCTGTTATGTCTCGCAAAAATGGTAATCCTAGGATTGCGAGGTATGGCATAACAGGCATCTGGGATTAAAAATCCAGGTGTTGACAGACTATTATTATGGCCTGAGCATTGAAAATTGAAATGACCCACTTCAAAGCAAAGTTCACAAATAAAAGGATAGAGGGCACAAACTTTTTTACCAAGATCATTTAGAGCCTTATACTACGTTCTAGTTTTTCATTCCTGTGGGTGATACAATATTCTTCTTCAATTTTATTCTTCTCACAAGGTCTATGTATTCCACAAAAATTAACATGCTTATAAAGAAGAGTACTTTCAGAGGTTTGAGCATGTTTATTGCTACCATTAATAAAAATTTCATTTTTCATCCAAGTGTCTTTAAAAGGATCATGATACATGTCCCATTTTTATTTAGGAGCATTAATATGAGAAGCAAAGGCTCTACAACAATCAACAAGAATTTGAGGATCAAGACCATATTTAGCACTAAGCTCTTGAAAATCAGCAGTTTCAGCGAAAGACTTAATGCAATCATACTCATAATTTATACCTGGTTCTTTACCTTTGTCGTTATCCCATTCTTCGGTATTTCTTTGAATCGTTTCAATAAGATCCCACTTAGCTTTAACCTCCTTACTTGTGAAGGATCCCTCTAAACAAGTATCTAGATAGTCCTTGTAATGTCGTGAAAGCCTTGCATAAAATTTATTAATAACAATATTACTGGGGAGCTCATGAATGGGACATTTGAGCATTAGTGACTTCAATCTCCCCGATGCTTGGGCAATACTTTCTCCATCATGAGGGTGAAAATTATAAATATAACTCCTATCTTTATGAATTTCATGAGGAGGATAAAATTTAGAGTAAAAGAGAGATTCAAGTTCCTTCCACTCCGAATGGTGAGGATCATCTAGTAGCTCATACCACTCCCTTGCTTTGCCCTTAAGTGATAACAGGAATATCTTCCTCTTAACTTGGTTAATTGAAATACCTGCACACTTGAAAAACTCGCATAATTCGTGTATAAAGAGTAAATGATCACCAGGATGGGTAGTTCCATCTCCAAAATAACAGTTATTCATAACACGTTCAACAATTTCCATTGGTATTTCAAAAAGGACGCTTTTAGTATGTGGATTTAAAATATCACAAGTATCATTAGAATTACCACATATAGGAGATAAAGTATCATCAGAGCAAATTTTCTCCTCTAAAGCTAGGGAACTAAAAAGATCGTTTTCATAGCGTTAGTAACAAAGGTGTTCAAAATATTCATACTAATAACATTGCTATTAGCATGCAAAGAAAGTTCCATGGGTTTTTTAATTTTCTTTTCAAATCATTTATGTTCTACCTTAGGAAAATACTAAAAAGCTCTCTAATTTTTGTTGTTGCTTTCCATTAAGCCTAACTAGTGAAAATAAAAACAAGAAACAAAAAGATATAATTGCAGAATCTAAAGGAAATAACTTCGAGCACTCACACACGAGCTACAGTACTAGAAGATAGCTTAGTAGCCAGAGGATGTGAGTACCTTTTACCTTACCTCCCCGGCAACGACGCTAGAAAATAGCTTGATGTCTACGCACGCTTCTATTCTTGTAGACAGTGTTGGGCCTCCAAGTGCAGAGGTTTGTAGAACAGCAGCAAGTTTCCCTTAAGTGGACCACCCAAGGTTTATCGAACTCAGGGAGGAAGTGGTCAAAGGTATCCCTCTCAAGCAACCCTACAATCAAGATACAAGAAGTCTCTTGTGTCCCCAACACACCCAATACACTTGTTAGGTGTATAGGTGCACTATTTCGGCAAAGAGATAATGAAATACAAGTAATATGGATGATTATAAGTGGTAGTTGCAATCTGAAATAAGAGTGGCCGCAAGCAAACATGTAACAGGACTGATTGTAAATGGTGTTTCAATGCTTAGAAATAAGGCCTAGGGATCATATTTTCACTAGTGGACACTCTCGTATAAATATCTTCTCTCTATGATGCTACCCGGAACTACTCTCCAGTTGGAAGATGTAGGGCTATAACAACACACCTTAAAGTTCATATTCCCATCTAGATAACCCCTCACTGTCACCTTGAGCACTAGATGGTTCCAACAAACACCACAATCTCATAGAGACATCCAACTCAAATTATACTCATGATAACTATTTATATAACCTTATCCTAAGTGCCACACGGTGTGCACACTGTCAACTTCACACAAGCAGAGATTAATTAAAGCACTTGAGTAGCAGAATAGATTTATTAGATTATAAAGCTCATGATCACAATAAGATCACGCATAGAGAGAGAGATGAACACATAGCTACCGGTAGAGCCCTCATCCTCGAGAGAGAACTACTCCCTCCTTATCATGGGAGTCAGCAACAGCGATGGAGATGGCGGTGGAGTCGATGGAGATGGCTTCGGGGGCACTTCCCCGTCCTGGCAGGGTGCCGGAATAGAGACTTCTGTCCCACGAATCTCCTCTTCGGTGGCGGCAGCACTGCGGAACTTTTCATGGAATTCTGATCTGGTCCTTAGGGTTTTCGTCCCGGGAGGCTTTTATAGGCGAAAGGGAAAGGTCGGTGGAGGCCCGAGGGGCCCACACCACCTGGTGGCACGGCCAGGGGGTACCCGCGCCACCATAGGGTGTGGCCAGTCCCTGGCCCTCCTTCGGCTGCCCTCCGGACTCCATGTTCCTTCTAGTAAAATATTGACTTTGGCTTTTGTCCTGTCCAATTCCGAGAATATTTCCTTACTAGCTTTTCTGAAACCAAAAACAGCAGAAAATAGGCAGCTGGCACTATGGCATCTTGTCAATAGGTTAGTTCTAGAAAATGTATAAAAATACCTCAAAGTGTGGACAAAACATAAGAAAGTAGATATAAAACAAGCATGGAACATCAAAAATTATAGAAACGTTTACGACGTATCAACAACCATGCTCAATGGCATGTAGAAAGATCAAACATGAAGAAGGTGAACTCCGTATCACCACAAGAAAATTAAGAACTCAATGCTAAGTTGGATGAGCTCATATTAGCCATAAAAGGTAAGGAAACCTAGGTCAGAGCTATTCCCGAAACTAATATTGAAGAAATAGACTTCATAGCTCATAATTATTATAACCCTTCTTGGAAGAAAAACTACAATCCTAATTTTCAGAAACAGTATTCTAATCCTGCAAGTAACTCTAATAATAATATGGGAACTAGTAATGCTAGTCTCCAAAAAAACACTTAAGTCTTTTATAGACTGACAAAATGAACAAAACAATATTTTTGTTAAAATTATAGAGAACCATGATGCTATTCTTGGTAAATTATCTAACCAAGCTGTAAGTTTGAGGAATAATTTACAGGCCCTCCAAGAAAGGACGAAGATTATTGAGGCATAGCTAGGTAAGATAATGATACATTGCAAATGTATCTATAATTTTTGATGTTCCATGCTTGGTTTTATCTACTTTCTTATGTTTTGTCCACACTTTGGAGTACTTTTCATATGATTTCTTGGACTAACCTATTAACAGGAGCCACAGTGCCAGCTGCCTGTTTTCTACTTTTTTGGTTCCAGGAAAGTCAGAAAATGAATATTCTCGGAATTGGACGGGACAAAAGCCAAAGTTATTATTTTACCGGGGGACACTTGGAGCCAGAATACGAGACGGAGAAGGGCCAGAGGGCGGCCACACCACCTGGCCATGCGGCCAGGCTTGGCCCGCACCAAGGGGTGGTGTGGCCAGCCCAGGCACCCCCTCGGCCTCTCCTTTCGCCTATATATTGCCTCTGATACGGAAACCCTAAGGACCCAATCAAAATTCCACGAAAGAGTCTATAGCCGCCATCATCTTCATCCCTAGATCGGGAGGGATCTGAAGCTCTTCCCGGCACCCTGCCGGAGAGGGGAATTCACCCTGGAGGCCTTCTTCATCATCATGCAAGCCTGCGGTGTGATGCGTGAGTAGTTCATCTCTGGACTACGGGTCCATGTAGTAGCTAGATGGCTGGTTCTCCTCCTTTGTGCTATCATGTTTAGATCTTGTGAGCTCTGTTCATGATTAAGATCATCTATTTGTAATTCTGCATGTTGTGTTTGCGGGGATCCGATGGATATTGAGATGCTATTTCGGATTGATTATTGATTCTATCATGTCTTTGTTATTTGTGATCTTGCATGCTTTCTGTTGTTAGTAGCTATCTTGGCCAAGTAGATGTTAGCAACTCCAAGAGTTAGTATTTATGCTTCATAGTGGGTTCATGCCTCTGGTAATCTGGGGAAGTGATAGAAATCTCTAAGGTACTAGATGTGTTGTTGCTACTAGGGAGAAAACAACAATCCTTTGTTCATAGAACAATCGTATTGTTTACTTTACACGCAATTCGTAAAGCAATAATGTGGTGCTTGCAACTTAATACTGGAGGGGGTTCGGATGATAACCTGAAGGTGGATTATTAGTCATAGATGCAGTTGGATGGCGGTCTATGTATAATGTTGTAATGCCCAATCAAGTCTCAAAGGAGTCAAGATGATTAGTAAATGCTTGTATGCTTTCTTGATGTTTGTCAATTGCCCCGTTGTAATTTGTTCACCCAGCATGTTATCTATCTTAAGGAGAGCCACCTCTAGTGAACTATGGACCCCGGTCCTTTCTTTTACTTTCAATCTACAAACTGTTTACTTCTTTGTGCTTACTTTCTACAAACTATTACTTTCTTCCACTCGATACATTTAATCCTTTGTTTTCAGCAAAAACAGTGAGATTGACAACCTCATCGCAAGTTGGGGACAGAGTTATGTGGTTGTGTTGTGCAGGTCTCCACGTTGCTACTAGCACCGGTAGTGCGCCCTGCCAACGCTCAGCTAGCAACACCTTTAGGGTGTTTCCTTGCTCCTACTGGATTGGTAACCTTGGTTTCGTACTGAGGGAAAACTTGCTGTTGTGCTCATCATACCTTCCTCTTGGGGTTCCCCAATGAGCTCGATATATTTTGGGCCATCAAGCTCTTTTTCTAGCGCCATTGTCGGGGAGTCAAGGACATCTTCACAAGGCGAGTCCCTCATAACCAATCTCTTTACTTTGTTATTTTTGTTTTTCTTAGTTTACTTTTGCTTGTTTGCTTGTTTATTTATCAAAAACACACAAAAAATAGTTTTACTAGTTTTCTTTCTTTATTAAAAACATAAAAAAATGACTACTCTTGAAAACACTAAGTTGTGTGACTTTACTAGCACCAACAACAATGATTTAATGAGCACACCTATTGCTCCACCTGTTCCTAAAGCTACTTTCTTTGAGATAAAACCTGCTTTACTCAATCTTGTTATGAGAGAACAATTTTCTGGTATTGGTAATGAAGATGTTGCTGCCCATCTAAATAACTTTGTTGAACTTTGTGAGATGCAAAAGCATAGGGATATAGATGGAGATATTATTAAACTGAAATTGTTTCCTTTCTCTTTGAGAGGAAAAGCTAAAGAATGGTTGAATTCCTTAACTAGGAATAGTATTGATTCTTGGACTAAATGCAAAGATGCTTTCATTGGAAAATACTATCCTCCTTCTAAGATTATATCTATGAGAAGTGAAATAATGAAGTTTAAACAATTTGAGAATGAACATGTTGCTCAAGCTTGGGAAAGAATGAAATCTTTGGTAAAGAATTGTCCCACTCATGGACTGACTGCTTGGATGATCATCCATACCTTTTATGTAGGATTGAACTATTCTTCAAGGAACCAATTGGACTCTGCTGCTGGAGGTACCTTTATGACCATTACTTTGGATGCTGCAACAAAGCTTCTGGATAATATGATGGTTAACTATTCTGAATGACATACTGAAAAAGCTCCACAAGGTAAGAAGGTAAATTCTGTTGAAGAAACCTCCTCCTTGAGTGATAAGATTGATGTTATTATGTCTATGCTTGTTAATGGGAAAGCCCATATTGATCCAAATAATGTTCACTTAGCCTCTTTGGTTGCTCAAGAAGAGCAAGTTGATGTGAACTTTATAAGAAATAACGATTTTAGCAACAATGCCTACAGGAATAATTTTGGTAGTAACAATTATAGGCCCTATCCTCCTAATAATACTTATGGTTATAATGGAAAACCTGGAGCACCTAGTGAGAGAAGAATTTTAGAAGTTGAAAGAGCCACTAAAAACTTCATGCAAATGCAATATGAACAAAATCAACTATTTACTAAAACTATGGAGGAACAATTGATGTCTACGCACTTCTATTCTTGTAGACAGTTGTTGGGCCTCCAAGTGTAGAGGTTTGTAGAACAGCAGCAAGTTTTCCCTTCAGTGGATCACCCAAGGTTTATCGAACTCAGGGAGGAAGTGGTCAAAGGTATCCCCTCTCAAGTAACCCTGCAATCAAGATACAAGAAGTCTCTTGTGTCCCCAACACACCCAATACACTTGTCAGGTGTATAGGTACACTAGTTCGGCGAAGAGATAGTGAAATACAAGTGGTATGGATAATTATAAGTGGTAATGGTGATAGAAAATAACTTGATGGCATAGAAAAGACTAAAGTAAAACTGAAATAAAGAAGGAAGCAAGTAAACATGTAACAGATCTAGTTGCAAACGGTGTATCAATGCTTAGAAACAAGGCCTAGGGATCATACTTTCACTAGTGAACACTCTCATATAAATATATTATTCTTTATGATCCTACGCTGAACTACTCTCTGGTTGGACACTCTAATCGATGGTAGGGCTATAACAGCACACCTCAAAGTTTGTCTTTCCCATCTAGAAAACCCCACACTATCACCTTGAGCACTAGATGGTTCCAACAAACACCACAATTTCATAAAGACATCCAACTCCAAATATAACTCATAACAAGTATTTGTAATCTCTAGCCTAAGTTCCACCATGGTGTGCACACTGTCAACTTCACACACATGGGGAGAGCAGAGATCTATTAAAGCACTTGAGTAGCAAGGTACATCTATAGATTACAAGCTCATGATCACAATATGATCATGCATAGAGAGAGAGAGATGAACACATAGCTACCGGTAGAACCCTTAGCCTCGAGAGAGAACTACTCCCTCCTCATCATGGGAATCAGCAATGGTGATGGAGATGGTGGTGGAGATTGATGGAGATGGCTCCGGGGGCACTTCCCCGTCCCGGCAGGGTGCCGGAACAGAGACTTTTTGTCCCCCGAATCTCCCCTTCGGTGGCGGCGGTGCTGCGGAACTTTTCGTGGATTTCTGATTTATTATCTAGGGTTTTGGTATCGAGAGGCTCTTATAGGCGAAGGAGGCAAGGTCGGTGGCCGGCCAGGGGGCCCACACCATGCCCTGGTGTGGCCTAGGTGGACCTGCGCCATGGGGTGGGTGTGGCCACCCTGTGGCCCCCCTTCGTGTCTCCTTCTGGCTCCGTGAATCTTCCGGGAAAATATCAACTTTGGCTTTTGTCCGGTCCAATTCCGAGAATATTGATTTTCTGACTTTCCTGGAACCAAAAACAACAGAAAACAGGCAACTGGCACTGTGGCATCTTGTTAATAGGTTAGTCCAAGAAATCATATGAAAAGTACTCCAAAGTTGGAACAAAACACAAGAAAGTAGATAAAACCAAGCATGGAACATCAAAAATTATAGATACATTTGCAATGTATCAACATCCCCGAGCTTAACTCCTACTCGTCCTCGAGTAGGTAAGTGATAAAAGGAAAGAATAATTTTTGTGGTGACATGCACCATCAAAGACTTGATCAAAGTATTTGTAAAACATTCAAAGCTGGGATCATAGTACTTCAATCATAACATGAAAGACAAAGTTCTAGCAATAAGACAAAGAAACTATGTTGCAACATGAAAAGGCACAAACAAAAGATTCATGAATAACAATGCTTTGCAAGACGTTTGTTTGTTTCACATAAAGAAAACATAGCATAATAGTATTCAGCTTGTCCCTCATAGATTAGCAAATATAAATGCATAGGACACCTTCAAAGTTCATAAGAGTGACTAGATACAAATAGTTTAAAACAAGCAATATCAAGGTATGCATGAATCAACAAGTCTTGGGACAATGCACACAGAACTAAGAATGGCCACTATGCTCTCAAAGTAGGTGCATAAAGATAGAAGGTGAAGACTCAATATAATTGTGGAAGAAAGGACTTCATAGAAGGAAGCAGAGATTCAAGTTTCATAAAGAGCTTCCAAAAAATTATGGTACTTAATAGCTTTCAGCTCTCATTGCCCCTATCATAAGCATCTTGAAGTGATTAAGGTTAAAGTGAACAAACTATGGAGTATATGCTTGACGAAGTATAAGTTAGAAATCTCATGTCCCTTGAATACGAGGGTCGCTCCTCATGCTACTCAAGTTTAGTCACCGGTAAGTTCTTGTCATTGTAAGTACATGTGTATCATAGAGAACCGCCAACGGGGTACCCCTTGCCCGATGATACGGAAGAATCCCCATATCAAAATGACAAGGCAAGCAGACAATGAGCATCTCAGCAATCTTCTTATTTACCATGGGAATATGGTGCTTTTTTATCTCTTTCCTCTTTTCATAATCTCTTTTTTTTCTTTTTCTCTTTTTTCTCAATATAGGACTCTCTTTTTTTATAAGAAGAATGCTTCATAGACAGCTCATTATGGTTACGCTGCAGGTTTCCACCATGTTAGCATGGATTAGACCAGCGGCCCAGGCGTTTCTCTAACACATATACATAACTCCATGGACTTACAAGCTCCCCTTTCATTTCACACTGACGACATCCATATACAAAAGAGCATGATATCAACTAGGTACAAGTACGAAGTGCAATGTTCAAAGCATTCCCCATGAAAGCATGGTTCTCCTAATCCCCAACAAATAAGTGCAAGCATATACAACATAGATGACACAATGGTTCAAGTTTATTAAGCGCAAGAAAAGTGAAGTGTGCCATCAAGTTCGTGAGAGCTTTAATCACTAGTTTTCTCATAACAAGTTTAATTCAAAAGGTAAACAAAAGCATGAATATACTTGGAATAGGATAAGCTAATAGGTAGGTATGGCGGACTCTTTGGAATAACTTGGTTTTAGGAGTTGGATGCATGAGTGGAACTCATACTTGGTTACGGAGGCTAGCAAAAGACTGGGAGCGACAAACTAAGAGAGCAATAATGGCCATAATCATGCAAAGCGACAAAACATCATTGATAAAAGCATAAAGTGATACTACAAGTTGAAAACTAAATGATCATAAAGGCTATGGTGACTTGACATACTCATAACATGGTGTGAGCATGCGCCAAGTCAACCCAAATAAAGCATCAAAGGAGAATACCACTGTACTATGCTTTAATATGCTAAAACAACGCATGATTCATCCAAGGCACATCAATCAATCTCAATTGTTTATAACAAGTCATGATACAGCAAAGAATACTAAGCATAAAGACAAAACAATATCAAGCATGGCATGACAAAGCATAGGCCATAGTCAAAAACAAGCTCTCTTTACCACTTAAGCATGAACTTTCCTACTCTTTTCCAATCCAAACCAAACTATTTGGAAACCAATGTATGAAAGAGGGGGTCCAACCAATTTATTCAGAAAACTAAGAAAACCAAGCAAACGAAAAACCAAAACAAAAACGAAAAAGAAGACGCTCCAAGAACAACACAACTGTGCATGAAACAATAAAAATGAACCGTTTGGAAGTAACCTGGGATTTTTATTGATGAAGAAGGGGATGCCTTGGGCATCCCCAAGATTTGATGCTTGTACATCTTGGATATTTCTTGGGGTGACACGTGTGGCATCCCCAAGCTTGAGCTTTAGTCCATCCTTCATCTCATTACTCATTCCTTCCATACACCTGAAAGTTTTCCTTCATACAAAACTTCACACAATCTTTATTAGCAACATTAGTGCACTCAAGATAAATAAGTCTTAAGGTTCAGTTCTAACACCAATAAACTTCCATCAGAACACTAGCTACTGAAGCACTTCCTTCAAAAAGCTCAATTCCCCAAAAGAACTCAAAAAGGAACAAACAAGAAGCAAATGCAGAAAATGGCAGAAATCTGTCAAAACAGACCAGCAGGTAAAGACAAATTTGTTCAAAGACCTTCTGTTGCTCAAATCAAAAAGTGTTGAACTAACGAAAGTTAGATAACAACCTGGGGCAGAAGCACAAATATTCATGCCTCAAAAAGACGTTCAGAGATTTTACACGAATTTTTACGGTGAAGCACAGAAATCTGTTTCGGGGCAGCAACTTTCCCAATCATTACTTCTCTCTCATTAGAGGATACTCTTGGCACAAAAAGCAAATAAAAAGGATAAGGAGCGGTTATTAATGAAGTAATAACTTCCAAGACTCATCTAAAACTTTTGGGTTATCTCCCAATAAGTACTTTTCTTTAACGCCTTTAAGTTAGGCATGCTAGTTTGAGAAGATGCTCACATAAGCATGATAGTTTGAGAAGATGATCCCAATAAGTACTTTCACTAGTGAACACTCTCATATAAATATATTCTTCTTTATGATACTACGCTGAACTACTATCCAGTTGGACACTCTAATCGATGGTAGGGCTATAACAGCACACCTCAAAATTAGTCTTTCCCATCTAGAAAACCCCACACTGTCACCTTGAGCACTAGATGGTTCCAACAAACACCACAATTTCATAAAGACATCCAACGCCAAATATAACTCATAACAAGTATTTGTAATATCTAGCCTAAGTGCCACCATGGTGTGCACACTGTCAACTTCACACACATGGGGAGAGCAGAGATCTATTAAAGCACTTGAGTAGCAAGGTAGATCTATAGATTGCAAGCTCATGATCACAATATGATCATGCATAGAGAGAGAGATGAACACATAGCTACCGGTAGAACCCTTAGCCTCGAGAGAGAACTACTCCCTCCTCATCCTAGGAATCAGCAATGGTGATGGAGATGGTGGTGGAGATCGATGGAGATGGCTCCGGGAGCACTTCCCCATCCCGGCAGGGTGCCGGAACAGAGACTTTCTGTCCCCCAAATCTCCCCTTCGGTGGCGGCGGTGCTGTGGAACTTTTCGTGGATTTCTGATTGATTATCTAGGGTTTTGGTATCGGGAGGCTCTTATAGGCGAAGGAGGCAAGGTCGGTGGCCGGCCAGGGGGCCCACACCATGCCCTGGCGCGGCCTAGGTGGACCCGCGCCATGGGGTGGGTGTGGCCACCCTGTGGCCCCCCTTCGTGTCTCCTTCTGGCTCCGTGAATCTTCCTGGAAAATATCAACTTTGGCTTTTGTCCGGTCCAATTCCGAGAATATTGATTTTCTGACTTTCCTGGAACCAAAAACAGCAGAAAACAGGCAACTGGCACTGTGGCATCTTGTTAATAGGTTAGTCCAAGAAATCATATGAAAAGTACTCCAAAGTTGGAACAAAACACAAGAAAGTAGATAAAACCAAGCATGGAACATCAAAAATTATAGATACATTTGCAATGTATCAACAATCTACCATTTTGAAGAACATTAGCCATCAACTTTAAAGTCTAAATAGGGAAATTCCTAGTTTACAATTGAAACTTTCTAATGCTGAAAGGAATATATCATCTTTGTCTGAATCTCAATCTTCATTGATTAATAAAATGGCTGCTAAACCTAAAACTAATGATAATCCCTTTGCAGCTACTAATGCTATACAAGTAAGAATTGATGAAAATGTTAGACTATTAGCTGAATTACGTGCTAAGTGGGAAAGAGAAGATGAAATTGCTAGAAACATTAGTGTTTCTATTATCACTACCACTAGTGTTGAGGCTAGTAATAGTTCTACTACTTTAGATGATAAATTTGATTTTGATCTTGATGGTTGCAACATCTCTGAAGTTATTAAGTTCCTACAAAAGCTTGCTAAAAGTACTAATGCTAGTGCTATAAACATGGCCTTTACAAAACACATTATTGATGCTCTCATAAAGATTAAAGAAGAAAAGATTAAACATAAAGGTTCTATTCCTATAAAACAAGAAGATGGTTGGGAAACCATCATTAATATGAAAGTGAATGATTTTGATTTCAAAGCTTTATGTGATCTTGATAGTAGTGTTTCTATTATGCCTAGAAGGATTTATGATATGCTTGATTTGCCACCACTTGAAGATTGTTATTTGAATGTCCCACTTGATGATAATGCTAAAAAGAAACTCATGGGGAGTATTAATGATGTTCTTATTATGGTTAACAATGCCTATGTCCCTGTTGATTTCTATGTTTTGGATGTTGAATGCAATGCTTCTTGTCCTATTACTTTGGGAAGACCTTTTCTTAGAACTGTTGGTGCCATTATTGATATGAAAGAAGGCACCATTAAATATCAACTCCCACTCAAGAAAGGTATAGAACATTTCCCTAAGAAGAGAGAGAAGATTTCTTTTGCCTCTCCTATGAAAACAAAATTTGCTCTTAATGCTTCTTCATTTGAGAACACTTGATTCTTTTTCTTGCTTCTTATGCCTAACTTAAAGGCGTTAAAGAAAAGTACTTATTGGGAGATAACCCAAAAGTTTTAGATGAGTCTTGGAAGTTATTACTTAACCGCTCCTTATCCCTTTCATTTGCTTTTTGTGCCAAGAGTAACTTCTAATGAGAGAGAAGTAATGATTGGGAAAGTTGCTGTCCTGAAACAAATTTCTACGCTTCGCCGTAAAAATTCGTGTAACATCTCTGTACGTCCTTTTGAGGCGTGCATTTTTGTGCTTCTGTCCCAGGTTGTTATCTAACTTTCGTTAGTTAAACACTTTTTGAAAGAGCAACAGAAGGTCTTCCAAAAAATTCATCTTTACCTGCTGGTCTGTCTTGACAGATTTCTGCCATTTTCTGCATTTGCTTCCTGTTGGTTCCTTTTTGAGTTCTTTTGGGGAATTGAGATTTTTGAGGAAAGTGCTACAGTAGCTAGTGTTTTAATGGAAGTTTTATTGGTGTTAGAACTGAACCTCAAAGACTTATTATCTTGAGTGCACTAATGTTGCTAATAAATATTGTGTGAAGTTTTGTATGAAGGAAAATTTTCAGGTGTATGGAAGGAATGAGTAATGAGATGAAGGATGGACTAAAGCTCAAGCTTGAGTAATAGTTTGCAGAAAGTAAACACAAAGTAGTAAACAGTTTGTCGTAGATTGATTGTAAAAGAAAGGACCGGGGTCCATAGTTCACTAGAGGTGGCTCTCCTTAAGATAGATAACATGCTAGGTGAAGAAATTATAGCGAGGCAATTGACAAACATCGAAAAAGCATACAAGCATATACTAATCATCTTGACTCCTTTGAGACTTGATTGGGCATTACAACATTATACATAGACCGCCACCCAACTGCATCTATGACTAATAATCCACCTGTAGGTTATCATCCGAACCCCCTCCGGTATTAAGTTGCAAGCAACAGATTATTGCTTTACGAATTGTGTGTAAAGTAAACAATATGATTGTTCTATGAACAAATGATTGTTGTTTTCTCCCTAGTAGCAACAACACATCTAGTACCTTAGAGATTTCTGTCACTTCCCCAGATTACCAGAGGCATGAACCCACTATCGAGCATAAATACTAACTCTTGGAGTTGCTAGCAGATACATTGCAAATGTATCTATAATTCTTGATTCTCCATGCTTGGTTTTATCCACTTTCTTGTGTTTTGTCCACACTTTGGAGTACTTTTCATATGGTTTCTTGGACTAACCTATTAACAAGAGCCACAGTGCCAGCTGCCTGTTTTCTGCTGTTTTTCGTTCCAGGAAAGTCAGAAAATGAATATTCTCGGAATTGGACGGCACAAAAGCCAAAGTGTTTTTCCAGAAGACTCTAGGAGCCAGAATACGAGACGGGGGAGGGCCATGGGCTGGCCACACCCCCCCCAGGCGCGGGTTGGGCCTGGCCGCGCCAGGGCATGGTGTGGTGGCCCCAGGCACCCCCTCGGTCTCCCTTTTCGCCTATAAGAAGCCTTCTGACCTAAAAACTCCAGGGGGTTCGATGTTTTTCCAGAAAAAGTTCTGCAGCGCCGCCACCACTGAAGGGGAGATTCGGGGGACAGAAAGTCTTTGTTCCAGCACCCTGCCGGGACGGGGAAGTGCCCCCGGAGCCATCTCCATCGATCTCCACCATCATCTCCATCGACCATCCATGTTTCCCCCATCTATGAGTGAGTAATCCCCCGTTGTAGGCTATGGTTATGGTAGGGATTGGATGAGATCGTTCATGTAATGGCATCAGATTGTTAGGGCATGGTGCCTAGTATCTTTTATTAGTGCTTTATGACTTTGTTGCGACGTGTTGTGCTTAATGCTTGTCAATAGGGCCCGAGTGCCATGATTTCAGATCTGAACATGTTATTGATTCGTTATGATAGTATTGTTTTTGGTCTTATCTGCAAGTTGTATACACACGTTGTTGTCCGGAACCTATGGCCCCGAAGTGACAGAAATCGGGATAACCGGAAGGGAATGGCTTTGATGTGAGGATCACATGTGTTCACAGAGTGTTAATGTTTTGCTCCGGTGCTCTATTAAAAGGATCACCTTAATTGCCAGTAGTTCCCTGGAGGCCCCGCTGCAAACGGGCTAGCAGGACAAAAGATGTTGTGCAAGTTCTCATTGCAAGCACGTATGACTATATATGGAACACATGCCTAGGATTATCTAGTACTTGGATGCTTTATCTTATTTATCTGCAATTGCCCTATGTTCTGATTGCTATGTGAATTGTCTTGTCCATGCAACGCCCGTCCATCCACTGTTTACTGCTTATGCCTAACTTAAAGGCGTTAAAGAAAAGTACTTATTAGGAGATAAACCAAAAGTTTTAGATGAGCCTTGGAAGTTATTACCTCTGTAATAACCGCTCCTTATCCTTTTTATTTGCTTCTTGTGCCAAGATTAACCTCTAATGAGAGAGAAGTAATGATTGGAAAAGTTGCTGTCCCGGATCAGATTTCTGTGCTTCACCGTAAAAATTCGTGTAAAATCTCTGAACGTATTTTTGAGGCATGAAATTTTATGCTTCTTCCCCAGGTTGTTATCTAACTTACATTAGTTCAACACTTTTTGATTTGAAGAACAGAATGTCTTCGAAAAAATTCATCTTTACCTGCTGGTCTGTTTTGATAGATTTCTGCCATTTTCTGCATTTGCTTCTTGTTGGTTCCTTTTTGAGTTCTTTTGGGGAATTGAGATTTTTGAGGGAAGTGCTACAGTATCTAGTGTTCTAATGGAAGTTTATTTGGTGTTAGAACTGAACCTTAAGACTTATTTATCTTGAGTGCACTAATGTTGCTAATAAAGATTATGTGAAGTTTTGTATGAAGGAAAAATTTCAGGTGTATGGAAGGAATGAGTAATGAGATGAAGGATGGACTAAAGCTCAAGCTTGGGGATGCCACGCATGTCACACCAAGAAATATCCAAGAAGTACAAGCGTCAAAGCTTGGGGATGCCCAAGGTATCCCCTTCTTCATCAATAAAAATCCCAGGTTTCTTCCAAACACTTCATTTTTATTGTTTCATGCATAGTTGTGTTGTTCTTGGAGCGTCTTCTTTTTCGTTTTCGTTTTGGTTTTTAGTTTGCGTGGTTTGCTTAGTTTTCTGAATAAATTGGTTGGACCTCCTCTTTCATACATTGGTGTTCAAATAGTTTGGTTTGGTTTGGAAAAAGTAGGAAAGTTCATGCTTATGTGGTAAAAAGAGCTTGTTTTTGACTGTGGCCTATGCTTTGTCATGCCATGCTTGATATTGTTTTGGCTTTATGCTTAGTATTCTTTGCTGTAGCATAAATTGTTATAAACAATTGAGATTGCTTAATGTGCCTTGAATGAATCATGCGTTGTTTTAGCATATTAAAGCTTAGTATTGTGGTATTCTCCTTTGATGCTTTATTTGGGTTGACTTGGCACATGCTCACACCATGTTATGACTATCCCAAGTCACCATAAGCCTTTATGTTCCTTTAGTTTTCAACTTGTAGTATCACTTTATGCTTTGATCAATGATGTTTTGTCGCTCTGCATGATTATGGCCATTATTGCTCTCTCGTTTGTCGCTCCCTTACTATTGCTAGCCTTTACTTTCACTGAGTATGTTTTACTCATGTTTCCAACTCCCTAAACCAAATATTTCCAAAGTGTGCACCATACCTACCTATTAGCATCCTTTGCTACTTCCGTGCATATTCAATATGCCTTGTTTTCTTCCGAGTAAAATGTTTTCTTGTTATGAGAAAGTTAGTGAGTAAAGCTCTCACGAACTTGATGGCACACTTTATTTTCTTGCATCTAACAAACCTGATCCATTGCGTCCTTCTTTGTTGCGTATATGCTTGCGCTTTATAAGTTGAAGTTAGCAAAACCATGTTTCATGGGGAACGCTTTCAACATTGCATTGGTACTTAGTACCATGTTGATATCATGTTCTTTTCCTTATGGATCCCGACGGTGTGAAATAAAAGTGGAACTTGTAAGATCATGGAGTTTGTATGTATGTTAGAGAAACGCCTAGGCCGCTAGCCTAAGCCATGCCTAATCATGGTGGAAACTTGCAGTATAACCATAATGAGCATTCTATGAAGCATCCTCAATAAAAATCTATGCACATGGTAAATAAAAAGATCGCTGAGATGCTCATTGTCTTCTTGCCTTGTCATTTTGATTATGGGATAGATCCTGTGTCATGTGCAAGGGGTACCCCGTTGGCGGTTCTCTATGATACATAGATACTTACAATGACAAGAGCTTACTTGTGAATGAAGTTGAGTATCATGAGGATCGGTCTTCGTAAGTAAGGGACATGAGACTTCGATTTATAACTTGTCAAGCATATCCTCTTAGTTGTGTCACTTTAACCTTAACCATTTAAAGATGCTTATGATAGGGGCAATGAGAGCTCAAAGCTAACGAGTATCATACTTTCAGCATTTGGAAGCCTTTCAAACTTTTCAAAACCTGTTCATTTCCTTGTTGAGTCTCCACACATTCTATGAGCACTTTCTTGAGAGCATAGTGGTCATTCTTAGTTCTATGTGCATTGTCCCAAGACTTGTTAATTGATGCATACCTTCATATTGCTTGTTTTAAACTATTTGTATCTAGTCACTCTTGTAAACTTTGAAGGTGTCCTATGCATTTATGTTTGCTACTCTATGAGGGACAAGCTGAGTGCCACTATGCTATGTTTTCTTTATGTGAAACAAACAGACGTCTTGCAAAGCATTGTTATTCATGAATCTTTTGTTTGTGCCTTTTCTTGTTCCATCATAGTTTCTTTGTCTTATTGCTAGAACTTTTTCTTTCATGTTATGATTGAAGTACTATGATCCCAGCTTTGAATGTTTTACAAATATTTTGATCAAGTCTTTGATGGTGCATGTCACCTCAAAAATTAGTCTTTCTTTTTATCACTTACCTACTTGAGGACAAGCAGGAGTTAAGCTTGGGGATGTTGATACATTGCAAATGTATCTATAATTTTTGATGCTCCATGCTTGGTTTTATCCACTTTCTTGTGTTTTGTCCACACTTTGGAGTACTTTTCATATGATTTCTTGGACTAACCTATTAACAAGATCCACAGTGCCAGCTGCCTGTGTTCTGCTATTTTTGGTTCCACGAAAGTCAGAAAATGAATATTCTCGGAATTGGACGGGACAAAATCCAAAGTGCCTATTTTTCCAGAAGACTCCAGGAGCCAGAATACGAAACGGAGAAGGGCCAGGGGCTGGCCACACACCCCCCCAGGCGCGGGCTGGGCCTGGCCGCGCTAGGGCATGGTGTGGTGGCCCCAAGCACCCTCTCGGTCTCCCTCTTTGCCTATAAGAAGCCTTCTGACCTAAAAACTCCAAGGGTTCGACGTTTTTCCAGAAAAAGTTCCGCAGCGCCGCCACCACCGAAGGGGACATTCGGGGGACAGAAAGTCTCTGTTCCGGCACCCTGCCGGGATGGGGAAGTGCCCCCGGAGCCATCTCGATTGATCTCCACCATCATCTCCATCGACCATCCATGTTTCCCCCATCTATGAGTCAGTAATCCCCCGCTGTAGGCTATGGGGATGGTAGGGATTGGATGAGATTGTTCATGTAATGGCATCAGTTTGTTAGGGCATGGTGCCTAGTATCTTTTATTAGTGCTTTATGACTTTGTTGCGACTTGTTATGCTTAATGCTTGTCACTAGGTCCCGAGTGCCATGATTTTAGATCTGAATATGTTATTGATTCATTATGATAGTATTGGTTTTGGTCTTATCTGCAAGTTGTATACACACGTTATTGTCCGGAACCTATGGCCCCGAAGTGCAGAAATCGGGATAACCGGAAGGGAATGGCTTTGATGTGAGGATCACATGTGTTCATGGAGTGTTAATGCTTTGCTCTGGTGCTCTATTAAAAGGAGCACCTTAATTGCCAGTAGTCCCCTAGAGGCCCCGCTGCAAATGGGCTGGCAGGACAAAAGATGTTGTGCAAGTTCTCATTGCGAGCACGTATGACTATATATGGAACACATGCCTAGGATTATCTAGTACTTGGATGCTTTATCTTATTTATCTGCAATTGCCCTATGTTCTGATTGCTATGTGAATTGTCTTGTCCATGCAATGCCCGTCCATCCATCCCTATGCCTAACGCACTCGAATCCCACTATTTACTGCTTTTCTTACTACTGTCTTTGCTTTACTACTGCTGCTACTTTGTTATTCCTACTACAAAACTGTTGCTACTGATAAACTGCTGTGAGCAAGATTGTTTCCAGGTGCAGCTGAATGGACAACTCAGTTGTTAAGGCTTATAAATATTCTTTGTCTCCCCTTGTGTCGAATTAATAAATTGGGTTTCACTTCCCTCGAAAATACTGCGATACACCCCCTATACTTGTGGGTCATCACTAGCATCTACTTGGCCAAGATAGCTACTAACAACGGAAAGCATGCAAGATCACAAATAACAAAGACATGATAGAATCAAGAATCAATCTGAAATAGCATCTCAATATCCATCGGATCCCCACAAACACAACATGCAGAATTACAAATAGATGATCTTGATCATGAACGAAGCTCACAAAATCTAAACATGATAGCACAAAGGAGGAGAACCAGCCATCTAGCTACTACATGGACCCGTAGTCCAGAGATGAACTACTCACGCATCACACCGGAGGCTTGCATGATGATGAAGAAGGCCTCCAGGGTGAATTCCCCTCTCCGGCAGGGTGCCGAGAAGAGCTTCAGGTCCCTCCTGATCTAGGTATGGAGATGACGGTGGCTACAGACTCTTTCGTCGAATTTTGATCAGGGTACTTAGGGTTTCCGTATCAGAGGCAATATATAGGCAGAAGGAGAGGCCGAGGGGGTGCCTGGGATGGCCACACCACCCCTGGCGCGGGCCAGGCCTAGCCACGCGTCCAGGTGGTGTGGCCGCCCTCTGGCCCTTCTCCGTCTCGTATTCTGGCTCCAAGTGTCCCCTGATAAAATAATAACTTTGTATTTTGTCCCGTCCAATTCTGAGAATATTCATTTTCTGACTTCCTAGAACCAAAAACAGGCAGCTGGCACTGTGGCTCTTGTTAATAGGTTAGTCCAAGAAATCATATGAAAAGTACTCCAAAGTGTGGACAAAACATAAGAAAGTAGATAAAACCAAGCATGGAACATCAAAAATTATAGATACATTTGCAATGTATCACTTTCCACTATGGTAGGAGCTCTTCCACGGCCGCGTCGGGCGTGAGGCGTTCGGGGGCCTAATGCTAGAGGCTGATGGCGTCATGTTTCAATTGAAGCCGAAGGCCAACTTTATCAACCTCTTGCTGCCGAAGAAGGCCGCGAGCGAGTGGAAGAAGAGTTGGTTCTACGTGAAAGAGTCCACTCCCTCCGGTGAAGTAGCACTTCCCGAGTTCGTCGCAGAAAGGAGTGAGCCTCACCGGCTGGCGCCAAAGAAACTCCCTAAAGACCAGAGGATGGCCGTTGCGGAGATGATGGACCAGATCCAGAGGCTGAAGGACCAGGGGCTGTCCTCGATCAACCTCTACAACTGCTGGCTCGGGCGGCGTCTGGTTCCGCTAGTGGCTCGGCCGCATTGGATGTATGAGTACAGTGGGAAACACGATCCCTCCCGGACCAGCAAAGAGTCGTGGGAAATCAAAGACTACAAGGCCGCCCTGAAGAAGATCACCGATGCGGAATTTACAACCACATCGGCCGGGCTCGCCCCGTACACTCCTGTGAAGAATGAAGCCCCCACAGTAAGTTTTCCTTTCCCAGTCTTCCTTCTAGTCGCAATTTCTGCAATATAATTCACAGTCGCATCGCTCGATACTTATTTGTGGTTGTTCTCAGTTGTTCCAGGTGTTGGAGGGTTGGCTCCCTCCGCTTGACGAAGAGGTCCCCCAGGAGCTCGAAGAGGCCTCCGACGGAGATTCTTCCGAAAGCGATGAGGAAGAAGAGGAGGTTCCTCCCCCAGCGCCTACGACTCGCAAGACTCGCATGTAGAAGCAGCGTGAGTTCGAGGCGAGTCGCAGCCTTGATGAACACGAAGGGGGCGACATGATCGTCTTGGCGCACGGCCACACCAGCGAAGCCCGCACACAAACTGAAGTCGCCAGCGAAGAAGCTAGCGTTGCTGCCCAGGTCGGCGGTGGTGTTTGAGTCAGATGACGACTCGGATGATGATGACACCCCCGAAACTTCGCACAAGATCCCGGAGGATGTGATTCCTATGAAGGGATTGGAGGACGAGAACACCGAAGAGGCGGTAAGAAGTTCCTCTGGTGGTGATTGCGCCAACAGCTTCGAGGGTGCCAGGCCAGGAGGCGGCTGAGGCTACGGCGTCGAAGTCGCCACAACCTTCAAGAGCGGCCACGTCTTCAGAGCCAAAAATTCCGGCAACCGCGGCTTCGTCATCAAGGAAGCCCGCGGTGTCGTGGGCTTCAGATGTCTTCGAGAGAGGTCTCACGCGCAAGCTAGGGCCAGAATTAGACAAGCCCGCCCATATCAGCATCGGGTTGCATGTTCTCCCGGTTGCCAAGTAAGCTTCGAATTTCTCTTTCCAAACCGTGTTCCTTTTTTTGTGTTATCTCTGTGCTGACTTTGGAGGTTTTGATAGGTCTGGCGTCAAGAAGATTGGTCGCCCTTCGGTGGCGAAGATTCCGCCGATCACCACCACAGGAGAGGGCGACCTCCCCAAGAAGAGGAAGCATGCTGAAGACGCGGCGACTATGGAGGGCGCGAAGAGGCAGAAAGGCGATGCCGGCGATGCCATGGTGATGGATAGCACCAAGGAGAGCGATCTCGCTGCAGTCGTCGAAGAGGTGGCGGCTACGCGGTCAGAGCCAGCCACGGGTGCTCCGGTGACGGAAACGTCGGCTCTGGCGACCAGTGCCCCAGCTAGAGCGTCAGCAACGTTCCCGCGCTTCATGGCGAAGGGGTTTCCAGGCGTGGCGGACAACCAGTCTCCATAGAGCCCGGAGATCATTGATGAAGACGTTGGGTCTCGTCGCAGGCGTACCTCCTTCACGGTCCCGTCGAAGGACGCTGGAGAGCTTCACAAGATGCTTGGCGCTGCCATTCAGGTGCATCCAGTCCCCGAGTGTCTAGTTGCTGAATTTCAGCGGCTAGACACTGAGTTGCTTCTAATCTCCAGTCCCCGAGTTCCTAGTCGCTGAATTTCAGTGGCTAGGAACTGAATTTCTTCTAGTCGCTAGTCCCCGAGTTCCTGGTCGCTGATTTTCAGTGGCTAGGAACTGAATATCTATTTTTGTAACTGCTACTTTTTGTTATTCTTGTAGGGCTTGCAGAGGGAGTTGACAGATCGACAGGCCGCGAAGCAGCTTCTGGAGCGGGATCTGCGCGTGGCGTAGGAAGCAAACCGGCGACTCCAGGAGACTGTTGGTAAGTACTTGATTTGTTTTTCAGCTATGAACTGTTGGTGTTCTAGCGTGTTGACGATTTGTTTCTTTTTTGTTTAGATGGTCTTCCGGCTGCAATTGCCAAGGCCCGTGAGGGGTATGTCCCAATTGCCGAGCTGGACGTGGCGAATGGGCTAATCGACTCACTAGTCAAGGAGTTGGAGGAGGCGAAAGCGGCCTCGATTTCTTCTGAGGATCGAGCGAAGGCTGCGATTGCTGCGGCTGAAGAGGAGCGGAAGGCCGCGGACTCGATCATCCTGGGGCTGCAGAACAATCACGCCGCCCTGGAGAAGCACGTCACCGAAAACTGCTGGAAGCTTCTTGGTGAGTCTCTGTTCTTTTGTTTAACATGTGTGGAGAGTCACCGAGTGGGGGAATCCGTAGTGTCGCTGATGTCTGAAGTTGCAGCGGTGATAGGGCAAAGCGACCTAGTGGTGCAGACCTTCAACGCCTCGCAGTGCGTGACTGCCATGGTGAACGCGACCACTGCCTTGGTGTTGTGTGTCTAGGCAGTTCTTCAAGGAATGTCCCCCACCGAGGATATTCCTAGGGGGCTGACGGAAGTGTGGCACTATCTAGAGGAGGTACCTGGCATCGTGGAGTGGATGGCGTGTTCGGCCTTCAGGCGCGGGGTCACCACGGTGTTGAGCCTGGGGCTTGCACACTTCCCCAACGACTTCAACCTCGACGATGTCACCAGTGGCTACCCTTCGACGACTGGTACGGTGGAGATGTCGGAGGTACTGAAGCTCACCACCAAGGCCGCCCCTTTGCTGATCGGGTGTTGGCGATGGGGGACCTTCTGCCATACCAAGAGATGGTGGTAGCGCCAGGCGACCCCGAGCCGGAGCATCGTGATCTGGAGTCAGAGCATCCCTTCCGGTCGGCGTTGTCGAAGTCGCTGTCGACCTACCTGACGAACCCGTGGCAACCGTTCATTCGTGTCAAGGGTGGTGCGGACGCGTCGTCACCAGGGCCTGCGAAATAGACAGCTTTGCTGGACGGTTTGTAAGATATGCCAAGTGGCGACTGATTGTAATATGAACAATATTTTGTATGAGTAAGAGGAGTCAATCGACTCACAATGCAAGCTTGGTTTTGTGTTTGACTTTTATGTGAGCGAGTCCCCGAGCGCGTCCACCCTTTATTGGGGTATAACTCTTATACATTTTTGTTTTGGCTTGCTTTGGTTTTTGTTGTTTGTCCCTTGCGTTTTATGAAAGGGGTGAGTCCCCGAGCGCGAGTGGGGTTGTTTGTAGGCAAGTCCCCGAGTGTAGTACTTAGCTGTTTTGGGCGCGTGCCTGTTGCGAGTTACTAGTGCGTTGTTTGTAACGCATCTCCTACCCTGGCTTGAAGAACCAGTCGTTGGGCAAGTCCAAGGCAGCTCTCTTACTTTGTGTGTTCCCAAGCCGCGTGAGGGTTCCATTTTTGCGGAGTCCCCGTGCGTGGTACTTAACCGTTCGAGTCGCTTTGTGCGAGGATGGGAGGGACAGGTCGTTGTGAGAAGCATATATCTAGGCGACTCTGATGGCGGCTCTGGGTTGGCGTATTCGTGGACGTCCCAAGGCCGGAGTATTTTCGGTGCCCTTAGGCTGCACTACTTAGCCGTGCCAGTCACTCGACCAAGGGTTGACTTCCATGGGTAGCGTATTGCTAATTGTACGAGTGCGAGTGGCACAAGGATATGGCGAGTAGACACAATTTTGTGAACCGAGTGAATTTCATTATATATGTCAGCTGAGTACATGTCTGAGTTCTATGTATAGAACTTTCGTAGGAGGTTTACATTCCATGGCCTCCCGACCTCGAGCTGGCTGTCGCCTCGTATGTCGATGAGGTAGTAGGCGTCGTTGCCGAGGACTCGCCCTATGGTGAATGGCCCCTCCCATGGGGGAGAGTTTGTGCATGCCCTTCTTGTCCTGAGCTAGTCGTAGGACCAGATCGCCCTCCTGGAAGGTGCGAGTGCAGACTCGGCAGCTATGGTAGCGGTGGAGTCCCTGCTGGTAGATGGTGGTGCGGGAGCGAGCCAGGTCATGCGCCTCGTCGATTTGGTCAATGTTGTCTTGGCGGGCGGTCTCGTTTGTCGCCTCCGTTAGCTTCACAGCATAGAAAACAAAAAATTTCCTACGAAGAGAACTATACGTCAAAATCTATCTACTAGATACAGAGTAACGGGTGGATATACATCCATGGAGAACTTACCCTCGAAGACAATAGAGTTTTGTTAACGAGTTGGAACTCGTGGATGATATAGTCATACGCTTACCAATCTCAAGATCGTGTGGAAGTCCGAGCACCGCAAATCAGCAGCGCATCCATCCTCGCACACACGTTCAAGCCACCGGACAACCTCCACCGCCTCGCTCCTGCGAATCAGCGACTCCTTCTAGACGCAAGGCCACCGGGAACATGTATCTCGCTAATCCGAGACCAGGTGGGAATATCTGGAGGGGAGAGAGATCCTTCACGAGGAGGTGTACTTCGTGAGGAAGGAGAGGGGGACTTTTGTAAGAGAGGGGGGCTCCTCCCCTATCATGGCCGGCGGGCAAGGAGGGTGCCCCCACCTCTTCCTCATTCATGTGGTGGAAGCTCCACTCACATCAATTTTGACTCCACCAAAAATTCCACTCACATGCATTAAATTTCCACCAAATTTAATGCAACTCTCAATTAATAAAACTATTATATTTATTTTATTCAGAATTTTGTTAATTAAGTAATTAACAAACATTCACATAAAACCCCTTGCAACATTTCAATATCACATGCAGAACCACTTTCTGCAATTTCACCCGAAACAATTCCGGTTTCTATCGAAACAATTCATGCGCTTTGCAATCCTTTCGTCTGAAACATATGTGCTCATAAATGGCGTCTGGCAACCCTTAAGTGTGTCACCCTACGGTTCGCGAATAATGCAGACATGATTGAGACTCCTCTCAAATCAATAATCAGAAGCGGGACCTAGAGATCCATACTGACTCCTGGACATTCAACGATGACTTCTGTGATCGTGAGAACCTTTAACACTAGTAATTTAATCCCTTTGTCTCATGATATAATACATGTCCGAGATTCGATCATCGATATCCAACTCGTTACCAACATGCACTCTTTTCTCGTTCCCATGACATAACATTCTAGTGATCATATCACTTGCTTGCAAGCTATCTTAATGTGATATCACCGAGAGGGCCTAGAGTATATCTATCCGTCATCGGGATTGACAAATTCCACTCTTGATCCATGAGCCTCAACATAACACCTTCGTAGCACTGAAATCACCTTTATAGTCACCCTGTTACAGTTTGACGTTTGATGTTATCAAGATACTCTTCCGGTGTTAGCAATTAACATGACCTCATGGTCTAAGGACTAAGATTACTTCGTATGATGTTATAGAAATATAAACATAATGACTTTGATCGTAATGCTATACTTCGGATGAATGTTCATCACATCATTTCACAAATGTTGTGACCTCGTTATTAACAACATCCAATGTCCATGATCAGGAAACTTTGATCATCTTGTTAATCAACGAGCTAGTCTATAAGAGAGGCATAACTACGAACCCTTTTTGTTTATTAAACACACATGTATTGATGTTTCCTATCAATACAATTATAGCATGCAAAATAAACATCTATCATATACAAGGAATACATAATAACAACTTTATTATTGCCTCTTAGGGCATATTTCCTTCAGTCTCCCACTTGCACTAGAGACAATAATCTAGTTTACATAGTGATAAATCTAACACCCATGGAGTTCTGGTGTTGATCATGTTTTGCCCTAGGGAGCACTTTAGTCAACGGATCTGCTACATTTAGGTCCATGTGTACTTTACAAATCTTTTATATCTCCATCCTTGGCATGCTCGCGGATGGAGTGAAACCGGCGCTTAATATGCTTGGAATTCTTGTGAGACCTTGGTTCCTTGGCGTTGGCTATGGCTCCATTGTTGTCACAATAGATCACCATTGGGTCCAATGCATTAGGAACCACACCTAGTTCCGTTATGAACTCCTTCATCCAAACCACTTCCTGCGCCGCTTCTAAAGCAGCAACATATTCTGCCTCTGTCGTTGATCCAGCCACTACAGGTTGTTTGGAACTCCTCCAACTAACTGTTGCTCCGTTCAAGAGAAATACATATCCGGATTGAGACTTAGAGTCATCCGGATTGGTGTCAAAGCTAGCATCGACATAACACTTAGCGACTAGCTCTTCTTCACCTCCGTATACAAGAAACATATCCTTACTTCTTCTCAAGTACTTAAGGATATTCTTGACCGCTATCCAGTGTTCCGAACCTGGATCAGATTGGTACCTACTAGTCAAACTAATAGTATGTGCCACATCCGGTCTTGTACATAGCATGGCATACATTATAGAGCCTATGGCTGAGGCATAGGGGATCTTATCCATTATCTCTCTTTCTTCCATCATAGCCGGACTTTGAGTCTTACTCAATGTCTTGCCTTGCAACATAGGTAAGAACCCCTTCTTACATCCGTCCATATTAAACTTCTTTAATATCTTATCAAGGTATGTACTCTACGATGGCCCAATTAGGCATCTTGATCTATCTCTATAGATTTTAATGCCTAATATATATGAAGCTTCACCAAGGTCCTTCATCAAAAATTTGTTGTTTAGATAACTTTTAACACTGTTTAAAAGATCTATATCATTTCCAATCAATAATATGTCATCCACATATAATATCAGAAATGCCACATTGCTCCCACTCACTTTCTTGTACATACAAGCATCTCCATAAGTTTGGACAAATCCAAACTCTTTGATCACCTCATCAAAGCGGAGATTCCAAATCCGGGATGCTTGCTTCAGTCCATAGATGGATCACTGAAGCTTGCATACCTTATCAGCATCCTTAGGATCGACAAACCCTTAGGTTGTATCATATACAACTCTTCTTCAATATTACCATTGAGGAACGCAATTTTGACATCCATCTGCCATATTTCATAATCGAAATATGCAACAATTGCTAACATAATCCTAATCGACTTTAGCATCGCTACGGGAGAGAATGTCTCATCGTAGTCAACTCCTTGAATTTGTCGAAACCCCTTTGCGACAAGTCGAGCTTTATAGATGGTCACATTACCATCAGCATCAGTTTTTCTTTTGAAAATCCATTTATTCTCAACGGCCTTTTGATCGTGAGGTAAGTCCACCAAGGTCCAAACCTGGTTTTTGTACATGGATTCCATCTCGGATTTCATGGCTTCTAGCCATTTGTTCGAATCAGGGCTCATCATCGCTTCTTCATACGTCGTAGGGTCATTTATTTCATCAATCATGAAATTTATAACAGGATTGCCGTATAGTTCAGGAGTTGCACGTGTCCTGCTTAACCTGCGAGGTTCGGCAGTATCCTCTTTCGGAGTTTCATGATCATTATCATTAGCTCTCTCTTCATCAGGTGAAGTCAACTCCGAAATAACCTCCGGTGCTGCGCCACTCGCCAATTCATGAAGAGAAGGTTCAATAAACTCTTCGAGTTCTACCTTCCGACTACTCACACCTTTTGCGAGAAACTCCTTCTCAAGAAAGGATCCATTCTTGGCAACAAAAACCTTGCCCTCGGATCTGTGATAGAAGGTATACCCAATCGTTTCTTTGGGTATCCTATGAAGACGCATTTTTCCGCTTTGGGTTCGAGTTTATCCGGCTGAAGTTTCTTCACATAAACATTGCATCCCCAAACTTTAAGAAATGACAGCTTAGGTTTGTTTCCAAACCATAATTCACACAGTGTCGTTTCAACGGATTTAGATGGTGCCCTATTTAAAGTGAATGCAGCGGTTTCGAGTGCATAACCCCACAATAACAGTGGCAAGTCAATCAGAGACATCATAGATCGAACCATATCTAATAAAGTATGATTACGATGTTCCGACACACCATTACGTTGTGGTGCTCCGGCAGGCGTGAGTTGTGAAACTATTCCACAGTCTTTCATATGTGTGCTAAACTCGTAACTAAGATACTCTCCTCCACGGTCGGACCGCAGAAATTTGATCTTTCTGTTATGATGATTTTCCACTTCATTCTAAAATTCCTTGAACTTTTCAAAGGTTTCAGACTTATGTTTCATCAAATAGATATACCCGTATCTACTCAAATCATCAGTGAAAGTAACAAAATAACAATATCCACATCGCGCCGACACACTCATTGGTCCACACACATCAGTATGTATGATTTCCAATAAATCTGTTGCCCGTTCCATTGAACCGGAAAATGGCATTCTAGTCATCTTGCCCATAAGGCATGGCTCACATGTATCAAATGATTCAAAATTAAGTGATTCCAAAAGTCCATCAGAATGGAGTTTCTTCATGCGTTTAACGCCAATATGACCTAGACGGCAGTGCCACATATATGCAGATATATCATTATCAAGTTTAATCCTTTTACCATCAACATTATGAATATGCGTAAGACTACTATCGAGATCTAACAAAAATAAACCATTCAACACAGGTGCATGACCATAAAAGATATCATTCATATAAATCGAACAACCATTGTTTTTAGATTTAAAGGAATAACCACTTTGCATCAAACACGATCCGGGTACAATGTTTATGCTTAGTGCAGGCACCAAATAACAATTATTTAGATTTATAACTAATCCCGACGGCATATGGAGAGGCAGCGTTCCGACGGCGATAACGTCAACTCTTGATCCATTGCCGACCTGCATCGTGACCTCATCCCTTGCTAGTTGTCGCTTGTTCCACAGCCCCTGAATCGAGTTACATATATTAGCAACCGATCCCGTATCAAATACCCAGGTGCTACTGCGAGTACTAGTCAAGTACACATCAATAACATGTATATCACATATACCTTTGTTTGCCTTGCCGGCCTTCTTGTCCGCCAAATACTTGGGGCAGTTGCGCTTCCAATGGCCAGTCCCCTTGCAATAGTAGCACTCGGTATCAGACTTAGGGCCAGCTCAGGATTTCTTTTCAGGTGCGGCAACAGATTTGCCGCCCTTCTTTCCCTTCTGCTTGCCTTTCTTGTCCTTCTCGAAAGCGGTGGTCTTATTGATCATCAACACTTGATGTTCTTTCCTAATCCCCACTTATGCAGTCTTAAGCATTGATAGAAGCTCGGGAAGGGACTTCTTCATGCCCTGCATATTATAGTTCATCATGAAGCTCTTGTAGCTAGGTGGCAGAGATTGGAGAACATGATGTATGCCTAAGTCAATGGGAATCGTTATTCCCAAGGACACAAGCTTATCGGTGTAACTAGACATTTTGAGTACGTGCTCACTAACGGAGCTGTTCTCCTCCATCATGCAGCTAAAGAACTTTTCAGAAGCATTATAACTCTCTACGGCAGCATGGGTATCGAAAATCATTTTATATTCTCCCATGGTATTAAAGGTATTGCCATTTTCGAAACACTTTCGAAGTTCTGGCTCTAGCTCATACAGTATGCCGCAATGAACTAAGTTGTGGTCCTCATGATGACTTATATAGACATTCTTTTCCTTGTCAGGGGCATCAGGCGCTGGTGGGGGGCCTAGCAGCGCCTCTAGCACATATTGCTTTTGTGCAGTAGTGAGGAGAATCCTCAAATTCATAGCCCATTTGGTGAAGTTGCTACCATTCGCAGCAAGTTTCTCTTTCTCCATGAACACATTGAAATTAAAAGCAGGTGGTGCCATCTACAATAGAATTTGTAAAGTATATTTAGACTAAGTTTATGATAGATTGAGTTCAACTAATCCAAATTACTAATGAACTCCCACTCAAAAACAACATCCCTCGTGTCCTTTTTGGTGATTACATGAACCAAATCTACTACACCAAGTCCGATCATCACGTGAGTCGGTGTAGCTTCAAAGGCGAGCATCTATATGGGCATCATATCAACTATATGACTCATGCTTAACCTTTCGGTCCGTGTTCCGAGTCCATGTCTGTACATGCTAGGCTCGCCAAGTAAGAACCTTATTATTCGCGTGTGTAAAATTGTCTTACACTCGTTGTATGAAAGCGTAGAGTCGAGTACACCCGATCATCACGTGATGCCTCGAATCACGATCCATAGAATGGTGCATACTTAAGGAAGAACACATTTTATCTTGATATCTAAATGAGGGATCATCTTATAATGCTACCAAAAGCGCCAAACTAGCAATATAAGATGCAAACATCTAATGTGTAAAGTGAGATGATATGGTCCATGCATTTGATCTCTATCATTTGCATCGTGGTATGATCTCTATCATTCCTTTGTGTTTAAGGCCAAGGTGTATGGAACTTACACGTTAAGTGTGTTGTAAGAGTATCTATCATACATCTACTTACAACAATACCATATCAAGACACTATACCAACAACGATCTAAACTAGACGCCTCTAATTTATCAATTGCAAGTTTTACGTGGCTTAGGGCTTTCGGAGATAGAACCGGTCTTACCTACGAACATGAACCACAACGAGGATAACCAAGTTATTAGCAACTCGTTCTAAATCAGATATTGACTATAGTAGGAGAGACAGACACCCGCTAGCCACTTATGCAAAACTAGTTGCATGTCAGTCGTGGAACCGGTCTCATGTGCGATGACATGTAAGGTTGGTCCGGGCTGCTTCATCCCACTATGCAACCAATATCCAAAATACATAGAAGATGCAATAACATGATCATCATCGCCCACATATAAACATATGTGTACTACCCGTGCAAAGCACCTACGCATAGATCAGGCTCTGATACCACTATTGGGTTCGTAGCATAGAAAACAAAAAAATTCCTACGAAGAGAACTATACGCCAAGATCTATCTACTAGATACAGAGCAACAGGTGGATATACATCCATGAAGAACTTACCCTCGAAGACAACAGAGTTTTGTTAACGAGTTGGAACTCGTAGATGATGTAGTCGTACGCTTGCCGATCTCAAGATCGTGTGGAAGTCTGAGCGCCGCAAATCAGCAGCACATCCATCCTCGCACACACGTTCAAGCCATCGGACAACCTCCACCTCCTCGCTCTAGCGAATCAGCGGAAGCAGCAACTCCTTCCAGACGCAAGGCCATCGGGAACATGTATCTCGCTAATCCGAGACCATGGGGGAATATCTAGAGAGGGAGAGAGATCCTTCACGAGGAGGTGTACTTTGTGAGGGAGGAGAGGGGGGCCTTTTATAGGAGAGGGGGGCTCCTCTCCTACCATGGTCGGCGGCCAAGGAGGGTTCCCCCACCTCTTCCTCATTCATGTGGTGGAAGCTCCACTCACATCAATTTTGACTCCACCCAAAATTCCACTCACATACATTAAATTTCCACCAAATTTAATGCAACTCTAAATTAATAAAACTCTTTTATTTATTTTATTCAGAATTTTGTTAATTAATTTAATTAACAAACATTCACATAAAACCCCTTGCAACATTTCAATATCACATGCAGAACCACTTTCTGCAATTTCACCCAAAACAATTCCAGTTCCTATCGAAACAATTCCTGTGCTTTGCAATCCTTTCGTCTGAAACATATGTGCTCCTAAATGGTGTCCAGCAACCCTTAAGTGTGTCACCCTACGGTTCGTGAATAATGCAGACATGATTGAGACTCCTCTTAGATCAATAATCAGAAGCGGGACCTGGAGATCCATACTGACTCCTACACATTCAACGATGACTTCTGTGATCGTGAGAACCTTTAACGCTAGTAATTTAATCCCTTTGTCTCATTATATAATACATGTCTGAGATTCGATCATCGGTATCCAAATACCTAGTTTGATCTCGTTACCGACATGCACTCTTTTCTCGTTCCTGTGATATAACATTCTAGTGATCACATCACTTGCTTGCAAGCTATCTTAATGTGATATCACCGAGAGGGCCCAGAGTATATCTATCCGTCATCAGGATTGACAAATTCCACTCTTGATCCATGAGCCTCAACATAACACCTTCGTAGCACTGAACTCACCTTTCTAGTCATCCTGTTACAGTGTGACGTTTGATGTTATCAAGATACTCTTCCGGTGTTAGCAATTAGCATGATCTCATGGTCTAAGGACTAAGATTACTTAGTATGATGTTATAGCAATATAAACATAATGACTTTGATTGTAATGCTATACTTTGGATGAATGTTCATCACATCATTTCACAAATGTTGTGACCTCGTTATTAACAACATCCAATGTCCATGATCAGGAAACTTTGATCATCTTGTTAATCAACGAGCTAGTCTATAAGAGAGGCATAACTAGGAACCCTTTTTGTTTATTAAACGCACATGTATTGACATTTCCTATCAATACAATTATAGCATGCAAACTAAACATCTATCATATACAAGGAATACATAATAACAACTTTATTATTGCCTCTCAGGGCATATTTCCTTCAGCCTCGACATAATTGGCAACTCGAGGTGAGTCGTGCTCCAGGTCGGTTGGCATTACAGTTTCGGCGCCGTACACTATGAATAAGGGTGTGAACCTGGTGGAGCGATTGACAGACGTGCGAATCCCCCATATTACGAAGGGGAGCTCTTCGACCCAGCATCCTGGGGTGCGCTCGAGGGGCACCTGGAGTCGCGGCTTGAGCCCGTGGAGGACGCTCTGGTTGGTGCGTTCTGCTTGGCCGTTTGACTCTGGGTGGGCGACTGAGGCGAGGTCGAGTCGTATGCCGTGCTCTTCGCAGAATTCCGCCATGGCCCCCTTGGCGAAGTTGGTGTCGTTGTCCATTATGATGCTGTGCGGGTAGCCATACCGGTAGATGAGATCACGTAAGAATTTGGTGGCCGTCTTGCTGTCGCACTTTTTGATCGGCTTGGCCTCGACCCATTTGGTGAACTTGTCGACCGTGACCAGGAAATGGGTGAAGCCGGATGGAGTCTTCTTGAACAGGCCTACCATGTCCATGCCCTATACGGCAAATGTCCATGTGATGGGGATGGTCTTGAGGGCCAAACCAAGGAGGTGCGTCTGCTTGGTGTACTTCTGGCACCCGACGCATCATTGGATGATGTTGGTGGCCTCAGCGTGCGCGGTGAGCCAGTAGAAGCCATGCCGCATGGCCTTGGCGACCAGCAACTTGGCGACGGTGTGATGGTCGCAGTCGCCAGCGTGGATGTCCTAGAGAATCTTGTGGCCTTCTTCTGGTTGTACGCAGCGCTAGAACACGCCGGTCATGATGTGTTTGTGTAGCTCGTCATTGATGATGACGAAGGACTTGCAACGGCGCACGATCATTCGCGCCTCCATATCGTTGCTTGGGAGGATCTTGTGCTTGAGGAAGGCGACATATGGTGTCGTCCAGTCGCTGGGCTCCACGATCATGGCGACTAGGGCCGGCTCGGGTTGTAATGGTATCCTGATGTCTATCTCCTTCGGTAGGAAAACCGAAGGTTTGTGGATGATGTCGAGGAAGACGCATGCGGGTGGCGTCTGTCGAGCCGAGCCGATGCTAGAAAGGGCATCTGCCTCCTTGTTCTTTCGCCTGTCGATCCACTCGACGGAGTAGCCGTCGAAGTGTCCTCCCAGCTGGTCTACCGCTTGGCGGTACGTGATCATTGTTGGAGAGATGATGTCGCAAGTTCCGGCGACCAGATCGGAGTCGTCATAGCACCGTAGGCGGTTGATGTTCATCTCCTTGGAGGCCCACATGCCGTGGAGGAGGGCCTCGTATTCTGCCATGTTGTTGGTGCAGGGCTTGAAGTTGAGGTGGAGCACGTAGCAGAGCTTGTCTCCTTTGGGGGAGGTCAATATGACCCCGGCCCCTGCACCATCGCTGTTCTTGGAGCCGTCAAAGTATAGCGACCAGTAGTGGAGGTATGGTAGCTTCTCCGGCTGCTGCGCTTCTTTGCAATCTGCGAGGAAATCAGCTAGGGCTTGTGATTTGATTGCTTTGCGGGGCTCGTATTTGATGTTGTGGATGCCGATTTCGACGGCCCACTTGGCGACTCGCCCAGTCGCCTCGCGATTGCGTATTATGTCCTGCAGAGGTGTGGAGGAGACCATCGTGATTGGGTGCTTATGGAAATAATGGGGGAGTCACCGCTGAGCTCAGAATACCGCGTACACCAGTTTCTAGTATTGTGGGTAGCGCTGTCGTGAGTCCGTCAGGACTTCACTGATGTAGTAGACAGGGCGCTGTATGGGGTGTTCCTTGCCCTCCTCTAGTCGTTCGACGGCCATCATGGCGCTGACGACTCAAGTGGAGGCCACCACGTAGACGAGCATTGGCTCTTTGTCGATTGGGGCCGCAAGGAGTGGAGCCGCGAGTAGCACTTCTTTGAGTGCTTTGAGTGCATCGTCCGCCTCCGCGTCCCATTGGAACGTGGGGTTCTTGCGCATCAGTCGATAGAGAGGCTTTGCCTTCTCGCCTAGTCAGGGGATGAAGCGACTGAGAGCCGCGACTCGCCTGGCCAACTTCTAGATGTCGCGCAGGAACTCGGGTTTCCTGAGTCGCGCGATGGTGTCGATCTTGGTGGGGTTGGCTTCGATTCCTCACTTGGAGACAACATATCCCAGCAGTTGTCCGGTGGGGACGCCGAAGGTGCACTTTCTTGGGTTCAGCTTGATGTTGTACCTCCACAGATTTGCAAAGGTTTCGGCCAGGTCGGCGAGCAGGTCGTCATGGCGGGTGGATTTTACCACCACTTCGTCGATGTAGATGTGAATGTTGCGGCCAATTTGGCTCGCGAGGCACTCCTGCATGCACCTTTGGTATGTGGCGCCGGCGTTCTTGAGGATGAACGTCATGGCCGTGTAGCAGAAGGCGCCGAATGGCATGATGAACGTCGTCTTCTCCTCATCCTCGACCGCCATTTTGATCTGGTTGTAACCAGAGTATGCATCGAGGAAGCACATCGACTCTGATCCTGCGGTCGAGTCGATGATCTGATCGATGCGCGGTAGGACGAACTCCTCCTTCGGGCAGGCGCTGTTGAGGTTGGTGTAATCAATACACATTCTCCACGTATTGTTCTTTTTTAGGACCAGGACTAGGTTTGCCAGCCACTTGGAGTATTTAATTAGCCGAATGAAGCCTGCGGCTAGCAGGGGTTGTACTTCTTCGGTGATTACTCGACCGCTCTCTTCATTGAAGGGCCATAGCGACTACTTTACTGGTCGCACTTTGGGGTCAGTGTTTAATTTGTGCTCAGCGAGTTCCCTCGGGACACCTGGCATGTCAGATGGTTTCCATGCGAAGATGTCACGGTTCTCACGGAGGAACTCGATGAGCGTGCTTTCCTATGCGGGGCTGATGTGCGCCCCGATGGTGACCGTCTGGCTGGAGTCGCCCAGGACGAGCTCTACGGTGCGGGTATGCGTGGTCGCCTCGAATGTGGAGTTCGCGGCGGTTGGCTTCTTCAGGATAGTGGGGTCGTCCTTGTTGATGTTGCCCGCGTATTTCGCGAGCTCCTCCGCATGGTCAGTCTCTATGGCAATGATGGTGTCGACGAGCTCGGCGCCTTTGTCCTCACATTCCATGGCCATATCGGGGTCGCCGTGGACGGTGATGATGCCGTTTGGCCTTGGAAGCTTCATCATGTTGTAGGCGTAGTGTGGGGTCGCCATGAATTTGGTGAACGCCTGGCGACCCAGGATGAAGTGGTAGGGGTTGTGGAAGTTCACCAGCTCGAACACAATCCACTCAGTGCGGTAGTTTGTCGATGTGCCGAAGGTGACTGACAGTGTCACTTTTCCGATCGGGTACGCCTTCCAACCGGGGACGATGCCGTGGAAGTTTGTCAGGGTTGGCTCAATGGCTGATAATGGGAGATGGAGCCTCTTGAACGTGTCCACATACATGATGTTGACGGAGCTCCCGCTGTCCATCAGTATCTTGGGCAGCCAGTAGTCGGCCACCTTGGGCCTGACCACCAGGGCAACTCGCCCTGGATATTCGATCATGGGCGCGTGGTCTTGGCGACTCCAGGTGATGCTTTTCTCAGACCAGTTGAGGAAGCAAGGGACGTCGACTTGGGTCACCGCATTGACGGCGACCGCGCGGGCGAGCACCTTCTTCTCGCGCTTGGTGCCGAGTCTAGTGAAGGTGTGTAGCGAGCCGACGGTGTTGCCGAAGCCGCCGGCGTTTTCGTTGTCCCAGGGTGGGTTGTTGTTGGGGTCCTCCCTTGCTCGCCTTGCCTTTTCGATCTCTTTGAGAGAGTGGCAGTCCGCGGTGGTGTGGGTGGCGGGTTTTCCCTTCCTGCTGTGGTAGATGCAGGGTTGGTTGAGTAGGGCACCAGGGTCGAATTCCGGCCTCGCCGCGTTGTTGGCGCGATAGTTTCCACTATCGCGGTAATTTCCTCTATCGCGACGGTAGCTCTTGGGGTCGTGTTGGCCGTAGCCGGCGTTGGCGACGAAGTCGACTCGCCTGTTCGTGCGGCGCTTGCCGGTGATGCGGCTGTTGCTGTAGCGCATGTCGCGCTGTTGATACATTGCAAATGTATCTATAATTTTTGATGTTCCATGCTTGGTTTTATCTACTTTCTTGTGTTTTGTCCACACTTTGGAGTACTTTTCATATGATTTCTTGGACTAACCTATTAACAAGAGCCACAGTGCCAACTACCTGTTTTCTGCTGTTTTTGGTTCCAGCAAAGTCAGAAAATGAATATTCTCGGAATTGGACGGGACAAAAGCCAAAGTGCCTATTTTTCCGGAAGACGTCTGAAGCCAGAATACGAGACGGAGAAGAGCTGGGGGCCGGCCACACCACCTGGCCACGCGGCCAGGCCTGGCCCATGCCAGGGGGTGGTCTGGCCGACCCCAGCACCCCCTCGACCTCTCCTTCCACCTATATATTGCCCTCGGGACCAAAACCCTAAGTACCCGATCAAAAATCCATGAAAGAGTCTGTAGCCGCCGTCATCTCCATCCCTAGATTGGGAGGGATCTGAAGCTCTTCCCGGCACCTTGCCGGAGAGGGGAATTCACCCTAGAGGCCTTCTTCATCATCATGCAAGCCTCCGGTGTGATGCGTGAGTAGTTCATCTCTAGACTATGGGTCCATGTAGTAGCTAGATGGCTGGTTCTCCTCCTTTGTGCTTTCATGTTTAGATCTTGTGAGCTCCGTTCATGATCAAGATCATCTATTTGTAATCCATACATGTTGTGATTGCGGGGATCCAATGGATATTGAGATGCTATTTCAGATTGATTATTGATTCTATCATGTCTTTGTTATTTGTGATCTTGCATGCTTTCCGTTGTTAGTATATATCTTGGCCAAGTAGATGCTAGCAACTCCAAGAGATAGTATTTATGCACGATAGTGGGTTCATGCCTCTGGTAATCTGGGGAAGTGACAAAAATATCTAAGGTACTAGATGTGTTGTTGCTACTAGGGAGAAAATAGCAATCCTTTGTTCATAGAACAATCGTATTGTTTACATTACACGCAATTCGTAAAGCAATAATCTGTTGCTTGCAACTTAATACTGGAGGGGGTTCAGATGATAACCTGAAGGTGGATTATTAGTCATAGATGCAGTTGGATGGCGGTCTATGTGTAATGTTGTAATGCCCAATCAAGTTCCAAATGAGTCAAGATGATTAGTATATGCTTGTATGTTTTCTCGATGTTTGTCAATTGCCCCGCTATAATTTGTTCACCCAGCATGTTATCTATCTTAAGGAGAGCCACCTCTAGTGAACTATGGATCTCGGTCCTTTCTTTTACATACAATCTACAAACTGTTTACTGCTTTGTGTTTACTTTCTGCAAACTATTACTTCCTTCCATTCGATACGTTTAATCCTTTATTTTCAGCAAAACCGGTGAGATTGACAACCTCATCGCAAGTTGGGGGAAAAGTTCTGTGGTTGTGTTGTGCAGGTCTCCACGTTGCTACTAGCACCGTTAGTGCGCCCTGCCAAGGCTCAGCTAGCAACACCTTTGGGGTGGTTCCTTGCTCCTACTGGTTCGATTAAACCTTGGTTTCATAACTAAGGGAACTTACTTCTGTGCTCATCATACCTTCCTCTTGGGGTTCCCCAACGAGCTCATCAATCACGAGCCATCAAAGTATTTTTCTGGCACCATTTCCATGGAGTCAAGGACATCTTCACAAGGGGAGTCCCTCATAACCCATCTCTTTACTTTGTTATTTTTGTTTTGTTTAGTTTTATTTTTCTTTGTTTGCTTGTTTCTTTATCTAAAACACAAAAAATTAGTTTTACTAGTTTGCTTTCTTTATCAAAAACACAAAAAAAATTAAGTCTCCTTTAGCTGTCACCTCTTCCTTAGCTCACCATGTTGATCCCTAAATTCACCCTGAAAGACCTTTTAATAGGTAGTGGTTCAATAATTGGAAAAGATAATATTGAAGAATTCTTTAATCATGTTAGTAAACATGAGGATACTGAGGATAGAACCCTTGCAGAACTTGCTCCAAACTATGAGATTGCTGCAGCTTCTTTAGTTCACATGCTAGAGTTAGGTTTGTTAACCTTAACCCCTTAATGCAAATAATGTTTATTAAACTTAAAGAAATTGATGACTCTGAGAAGAGAGATTTTATTCTTGAAACTTTGCTTAAGGAATTCTATGATGTTGCCAAGGAAGATAGAAAATTCTTTGAACGTTTCAATATGCTAGGCTCATGTGTAGATGTTGTTGGTACACGAGAAAATATGAACAAAACTGAACCTAATGGGGAGGAAACTAAGATAGCAATACCCTTTAAACTGGTAGCAATAGATGAAGCCATAGAAAAGAATCTTGATTGGATTGTTCCTGAAAACCCTTTTGATGAAAATAGTGAACCTAAGAGCATTAAGAGAGGGTCCTCTAGAACTTATTTTGATGATATACCTTGCCTTGTTGAAGATATTTCTGGTATTAATCTTAATGCTTCTTCATTTGACAACACTTGATTCTTCTTTTTGCATCTTATGCCTAACTTAAAGGTGTTAAAGAAAAGTACTTATTGGAGATAACCCAAAACTTTTAGATGAGTCTTGGAAGTTATTACTTCAGTAATAACCGCTCCTTATCCTTTTTATTTGCATTTTGTGCCAAGAGTAACCTCTAATGAGAGAGAAGTAATGATTGGGAAAGCTGTTGTCCCGAAACAGATTTCTGTGCTTCACCATAAAAATTCGTGTAAAATCTCTGAACGTCCTTTTGAGGCGTGAATGTTTGTGCTTCTGCCCCAGGTTGTTATCTAACTTCCGATAGTTCAACACTTTTTTATTTGAGCAACAGAAGGTCTTTGAAAAAAATTGTTTTTACCTGTTGGTCTGTTTTGACAGATTTCTACCATTTTCTTCATTTGCTTCTTGTTGGTTCCTTTTTGAGTTCTTTTGGGGAATTGAGCTTTTTGAGGGAAGTGCTACAGTAGCTAGTGTTTTAATGTAAGTTTTATTGGAGTTAGAACTGAACCTAAATACTTATTATCTTGAGTGCACTAATGTTGCTAATAAAGATTGTGTGAAGTTTTGTATGAAGGAAAAATTTCAGGTGTATGGAAGGAATGAGTAATGAGATGAAGGATGGACTAAAGCTGAAGCTTGGGGATGCCACGCGTGTCATCCCAAGAAATATCCAAGAAGTACAAGCGTCAAAGCTTGGGGATTCCCAAGGCATCCCCTTCTTCATCAATAAAAATTCCAGGTTTCTTCCAAACACTTCATTTTTATTGTTTCATGCACAGTTGTGTTGTTCTTGGAGAGTCTTCTTTTTCGTTTTCGTTTTGGTTTTTCGTTTGATTTTGTTTGCTTAGTTTGCTGAATAAATTGGTTGGACCCCCTCTTTCATACATTGGTTTTCAAATAGTTTGGTTTGGTTTGGTAAAGAGTAGGAAAGCTCATGCTTAAGTGGTAAAAAGAGCTTGTTTTTGACTATGGCCTATGCTTTGTCATGCCATGCTTGATATTGTTTTGGCTTTATGCTTAGTATTCTTTGCTGTAGCATGACTTGTTATAAACAATTGAGATTGCTTAATGTGCCTTGGATAAATCATGCGTTGTTTTAGCATATTAAAGCATAGTATAGTGGTATTCTCCTTTGATGCTTTATTTGGGTTGACTTGGCACATGCCCACACCATGTTATGACTATCTCAAGTCACCATAGCCTTTATGATCCTTTAGTTTTCAACTTGTCGTATCACTTTATGCTTTGATCAATGATGTTTTGTCGCTCTGCATGATTATGGCCATTATTGCTCTCTTAGTTTGTCGCTCCTAGTCTTTTGCTAGCCTCCACAACCAAGTATGAGTTCCACTCATGCATCCAACTCACTAAACCAAGTTATTCCAAAGAGTCCACCATACCTACCTATTAGCATATGCTATTCCAAGTATATTCATGCTTTTGTTTATCTTCCAAATTAAAGTTGTTATGTGAAAACTAGTGATTAAAGCTCTCACGAACTTGATGGCACACATTACTTTTTTGCATCTAATAAACTTGAACCATTGGTTCCTTATTTGTTGCGTATATGCTTGCGCTTTATAAGTTGAAGTTAGCAGAACCATGTATCATGGGGAACGCTTTCAACATTGCACTTGTACTTTGTACACCGTTGATATCATGTCTTTTGCTTATGGATCCCGGCGGTGTGAAATAAAAGTGGAACTTGTAAGATCATGGAGTTTGTATGTGTGTTAGAGAAATGCTTGGGCCGCTAGCCTAAGCCATGCTTAATCATGGTGGAAACTTGCAGCATCACCATAATGAGCACTCTATGAAGCATCCTCAATAAAAACCTATGCAAATAGCAAATAAAAAGATCGCTGAGATGCTCATTGTCTGCTTGCCTTGTCATTTTGATTATGGGATAGCTCCTGTATCATGTGCAAGGGGTACCCCGTTGGCGGTTCTTTATGACACATATGTACTTACAATGACAAGAGCTTACTCGTGACTAAAGTTGAGTAGCATGAGGTTCGGTCTTTGTAAGTAAGGGGCATGAGATTTTGGTTTATAACTTATCAAGCATATCCTCTTAGTTGTGTCACTTTAACCTTAATCACCTTCAAGATGCTTATGATAGGGGCAATGAGAGCTGAAAGCTATAAGTACCATAATTTTTGGAAGCTCTTTATGAGATTTGAATCCCTACTTCCTTCTATGAAGGCCTTTCTTCCACCATTATATTGAGTCTCCACCTTCTATCTTTACGCACCTACTTTGAGAGCATAGTGGCCATTCTTAGTTCTATGTGCATTGTCCCAAGACTAGTTGATTTATGCATAACTTGATATTGCTTGTTCTAAACTATTTGTATCTAGTCACTCTTATGAACTTTGAAGGTGTCCTATGCATTTATATTTGCTACTCTATGAGGGACAAGCTGAAAACTATTATGCTATGTTTTCTTTATGTGAAACAAACAAATGTCTTGCAAAGCATTGTTATTCATGAATCTTTTGTTTGTGCCTTTTCATGTTGCAACATAGTTTCTTTGTCTTATTGCTAGAACTTTTTCTTTCATGTTATGATTGAAGTACTATGATCCCAGCTTTGAATGTTTTACAAATACTTTGATCAAGTCTTTGATGGTGCATGTCACCTAAAAAATTATTCTTTCTTTTTATCACTTACCTACTCGAGGACGAGCAGGAGTTAAGCTTGAGGATGTTGATACATTGCAAATGTATCTATAATTTTTGATGTTCCATGCTTAGTTTTATCTACTTTCTTGTGTTTTGTCCACACTTTGGAGTACTTTTCATATGATTTCTTGGACTAACCTATTAACAAGAGCCATAGTGCCAGCTGCCTGTTTTCTGCTGTTTTTGGTTCCAGGAAAGTTAGAAAATGAATATTCTCAGAATTGGATGGGATAAAAGCCAACGTGCCTATTTTTTGGAAGACATCTGAAGCCAGAATATGAGACGGAGAAGAGCTGGGGGCCGGCCACACCACCTGGCCGCACGGCCAGGCCTGGCCCTCGCCAGGGGGTGGTCTGGCCGACCCCAGCACCCCCTCGGCCTCTCCTTCTGCCTATATATTGCCCTTGGGACCAAAACCCTAAGTACCCGATCAAAAATCCACGAAAGAGTCTGTAGCCACCGTCATCTCCATCCCTAGATCAGGAGGGATCTGAAGCTCTTCCCGACACCCTGCCGGAGAGGGGAATTCATCCTGGACGCCTTCTTCATCATCAAGCAAGCTTCCGGTGTGATGCGTGAGTAGTTCATCTCTGGACTACGGGTCCATGTAGTAGCTAGATGGCTGGTTCTCCTCCTTTGTGCTTTCATGTTTAGATCTTGTGAGCTCCGTTCATGATCGAGATCATGTATTTGTAATCCATACATGTTGTGTTTGCGGGGATCCGATGGATATTGAGATGCTATTTTAGATTGATTATTGATTCAATCATGTCTTTGTTATTCGTGATCTTGCAAGCTTTCCGTTGTTAGGAGCTATCTTGGCCAAGTAGATGCTAGCAACTCCAAGAGTTAGTATTTATGCTTGATAGTGGGTTCATGTCTCTGGTAATCTAGGGAAGTGACAGAAATCTCTAAGGTACTAGATGTGCTGTTGCTACTAGGGGGAAAACAACAATCCTTTGTTCATAGAACAATCGTATTGTTTACATTACACGCAATTCGTAAAGCAATAATCTGTTGCTTGTAACTTAATACTGGAGGGGGTTCAGATGATAACCTGAAGGTGGATTATTAGTCATAGATGCAGTTGGATGGAGGTCTATGTATAATGTTGTAATGCCCAATCAAGTTCCAAAGGAGTCAATATGATTAGTATATGCTTGTATGCTTTCTCGATGTTTGGCAATTGCCCTGCTGTAATTTGTTCACCCAGCATGTTATCTATCTTAAGGAGAGCCACCTCTAGTGAACTATGGATCCCGGTCCTTTCTTTTACATACAATCTGCAAAATGTTTACTGCTTTGTGTTTACTTTCTGCAAACTATTACTTCCTTCCATTCGATACGTTTAATCCTTTGTTTTCAACAAAACCGGTGAGATTGACAACCTCATCGCAAGTTGGGGGCAAAGTTTTGTGGTTGTGTTGTGCAGGTCTCCATGTTGCTACTAGCACCGGTAGTGCGCCCTGCCAAGGCTCAGCTAGCAATACCTTTGGGGTGTTTCCTTCCTCCTACTCGTTCAATTAAACCTTGGTTTCATAACTGAGGGAAACTTACTTCTGTGCTCATCATACCTTCCTCTTGGGGTTCCCCAACGAGCTCATCAATCACGAGCCATCAGCTGTCGCCCGCTGTCGTGGCCGCTAGTGTGGCGTCTTCCTCCTGACTCGTCGTCGGAGTCTTGGTTGGGGTCCTCCTCCGCGTAGTGCTTGGTTATCTTGAGGAGGTCGGGGATGTTGTTGAGCGTCTGGTAGACCCGCTTGATCTTAGCGACTAGGGGTTCGTACCGGCACGCGTTCTTGAAGCAATGTATCGTCGCGTCCGGGTGGATGCCGAAAGCATTGATCCATAGTTCTTGCCACCTTTGAATCCAGTGGCGGGTCGACTCGCGTTGTCCCTGGATGCACCGCTCCAGGTCTTCGATGGTGCTGGCACAGGTGTAGGAGCCCTCGAAGTTCCTGACGAAGGCATCCCGCATTTCCTCCCAGGAGTCGATGCTGTTGGCGAGGAGGGTGTTGATCCATTCCCGGGTCGCACCCTCCATCATCAGGGGGAGGTAGCGAGCGGCGAGCAGGTCGGTGTGGCCGGCGATTCCCATCGCCATGAGGTATATGTCCAGCCACACTGCTGGGTCGTACGTTGGATCGTACCTTTCAATCTCCTTGGGTGCCTTGAAGTTGGCAGGGTACTTTTCCCCACTGATCATAGGACCGAAGCATTGGGGGCCGACTCGGCTGAGCGAGCCCCTGGGTTCGGGGTCGCCGCAATTACTGAGGGTGTGCCTCAAGTCGTTGGGCTGGCGCGCCCGCCAAGCCTGGTTGTTGACGATGTGCGTGCGGGTGTCGATGGGCTTCCCGTTGGCTGCGATCGTGTTGTTCACCGGTCACGGCTCGTTGGTGGAGAGTGCGGGGTTGGCGGTCCGTGGCTGGTTTGCCAGGGGTTGCGGTGGTGGGAGGTCACGGCGTTGGCGATAGTGGGGTGGCCGCTTGAGGCTGCCCTGCTTGCCGAGGAGCGGGAATACATCCGACCTCGCGGGTCGACTCCCGCAGCTTGTTGCTCGATGGCCCTGGCGAGTAGGGCCTTGGCATACTGGATCTGCAGCGTGCCTTCTCCCTGGACGTCGAGGTTGGCGACCGCGACGATGTTGTCCATCGGGGTGGAGTAGCGTCACGGGCATGTGGCGAGATGATGATCCGCGGTTGGTCCGACGGGGGTGCGCAGCCAATGGGTGGTGGAGGGGCCCGGCCGCCGGTGCTCTAGGTGGTGGTCGGTTGCTTCCACCTGGTGGCACGTTCTCGCAGTACTCGCGCTCGGCCGCGCGTGCGGGGTTGCTTTCATCATTGAAGTTTAGGACGTGGCCTTGGACGTTGGAGTTCAGGCGGGTCCTGATGCGGCGCTGGTGATAGATCGATAGCTCCCGCGCCGTTTCCTGCTCGAGGCGGTATCTCTCGCACTCGGCGAGCTCATTGCGCTGCGCGTCCGCGAGTCACAGGCGGGCCTCCTCCACCTCTGTGGCCGTGGCAGTCGGCGGGATCAGCGTGGAGAACGGATCTGGCAGGGCGGCCGTGTTGCCCAGCATGTAGATCGTGTTGAAGCGATTGGATCTGGTGCGAAAGTCCTCAGGGGACACCGAGCCAGAGTCAGAGTCGAAGATCCCCAGGATGGAGGAGTCCTCGAATTCCTCGGGGCTGGAGACTCGCGTGATGGAGTCCTCCCGTGATGCAGCGGTGATAAATCCGTCGACCGAGGCAGCGGTCGTGGAGTCGGCGTCATCGTGGAGGGCCGCGTCGTCCATGTCGGTGTTAGTCCTGGCCGCACTGCTAGCGGCCGAGTCGTACTTGGTGGCGAGGCTCTTGATGGAGCGGACCTGCTCCTCCGAGAGCAGATCGCGGTGCGGCGGCGATCCGCCGACGATCACCGTCGCCACTAGGTTGACCGCGCCAATGAAACCAACAAAGAGGTTGATGGAGCCAACTGGCATCACCGCGTCGTGGGTGATCGGGCACGACGCCGGGATGTAGCTGCTGGGCAGGATCTGTAAGATCCTGCCGATGGCGATCATGCGGCTGGTGGCGAGCGGCCGATCGATCGGCGAGTTGGGTCTCGTCGCAGAACTCAGGCCAGTCCAGCTAGGCCCCACGATGGGCACCACTGTCATGGAAATGGCCACGGCAGTCGCTGCAGTAGGCAGTGATTGATTGAATCGGGGATGAGAGCTGGCGGCTATCTGTGGTGCGAGATGGGGGTGGATGCACATGGATTTACCTAGGTTCAGTCCCCCGGAGGGTAAAGACCTACTCCTGCTAGATTGGATTAACAGGGAGCGAGTTACAATGGTGGCAAGCTCGGCGTCTAAGTAGCAAGTTGCTTGAGGGGGTGTATGATGGAACGTAAGTCCTCAGGATACCCTAGGGAGGTTTATATATGAGGCACCTCGCTAGGGTTTATAGTTTACAACCGAACAGAATATGGGTTCGGAGGCTTTCACCTAATCCAACTGGGCTTCGAGTATGCTTTTGGGCTTTGATGGCTCAGTGTTGATGTGGAGCTCGTTGGGGAACCCCAAGAGGAAGGTATGATGAGCACAGCAGTAAGTTTACCTCAGTTATGAAACCAAGGTTTAATCAAACCAGTAGGAGCAAGGAAATAGCTGAGCCTTGGCAGGGCGCACTACCGGTGCTAGTAGCAACGTGGAGACCTGCACAACACAACCACAGAACTTTGCCCCCAACTTGCGATGAGGTTGTCAATCTCACCGGTTTTGCTGAAAACAAAGGATTAAACGTATCGAATGGAAGGAAGTAATAGTTTGTAGAAAGTAAACACAAAGCAATAAACAGTTTATAGATTGAATGTAAAAGAAAGGACCAGGATCCATAGTTCACTAGAGGTGGCTCTCCTTAAGATAGATAACATGCTGGGTGAAGAAATTACAGCGGGGCAATTGACAAACATCGAGAAAGCAATACATGCATATACTAATCATCTTGACTCCTTTAGAACTTGATTGGGCATTACAACATTATACATAGACCGCCATCCAACTGCATCGATGACTAATAATCCACCGTCAGGTTATCATCTAAACCCCCTCCCGTATTAAGTTGCGAGCAACAGATTATTGCTTTACGAATTGCGTGTAATGTAAACAATACGATAGTTCTATGAACAAAGGATTGTTGTTTTCTCCCTAGTAGCAACAGCACATCTAGTACCTTAGAGATTTCTGTCACTTCCCTAGACTACCAGAGGCATGAACCCACTATCGAGCATAAATACTAACTCTTGGAGTTGCTAGCATCTACTTGGCCAAGATAGCTACTAACAACGGAAAGCATGCAAGATCATAAATAATAAAGACATGATAGAATCAATAATCAATCTGAAATAGTATCTCAATATCCATCGGATCCCCGCAAACACAACATGCAGAATTACAAATAGATGATCTTGATCATGAACGGAGCTCACAAGATCTAGACATGAAAGCACAAACGAGGAGAACTAGCCATCTAGCTACTACATGGACCCGTAGTCTAGAGATGAACTACTCACGCATCACACCAGAGGCTTCAATGATGATGAAGAAGGCCTCCAGGGTGAATTCCCCTCTCCAGCAGGGTGCCGGGAAGAGCTTCAGATCCCTCCCGATCTAGGGATGGAGATGATGGCGGCTACAGACTCTTTCGTGGATTTTTGATCGGGTACTTAGGGTTTTGGTCCCGAGGGCAATATATAGGCGGAAGGAGAGGCCGAGGGGGTGCTGGGGTCGGCCAGACCACCCCCTGGCACGGGCCAGGCCTGGCCACGCGGCCAGGTGGTATGGCCAGGCCCCAGCCCTTCTCCGTCTCGTATTCTGGCATCGGATGTCTTCCGGAAAAATAGGCACTTTGGCTTTTGTCCCATCCAATTCCGACAATATTCATTTTCTGACTTTCCTGGAACCAAAAAGAGCAGAAAACAAGCAGCTGGCACTATGGCTCTTGCTAATAGGTTAGTCCAAGAAATCATATGAAAAGTACTCCAAAGTGTGGACAAAACACAAGAAAGTAGATAAAACCAAGCATGGAGCATCAAAAATTATAGATACATTTGCAATGCATCAACATCCCCAAGCTTAACTCCTGCCCGTCCTCGAGTAGGTAAGTGATAAAAAAGAAAGAATAATTTTTGAGGTGACATGCACCATCAAAGACTTGATCAAAGTATTTGTAAAACATTCAAAGCTGGGATCAAAGTACTTCAATCATAACATGAAAGACAAGGTTCTAGCAATAAGACAAAGAAACTAAGATGCAACATGAAAAGGCACAAAAAAAAGATTCATGAATAACAATGCTTTACAAGACGTTTGTTTGTTTCACATAAAGAAAACATAGCATAATAGTATTCAGCTTGTCCCTCATAGAGTAGCAAATATAAATGCATAGGACAGCTTCAAAGTTCATAAGAGTGACTAGATACAAATAGTTTAAAACAAGCAATATCAAGTTATGCATCAATCAACTAGTCTTGGGACAATGCACATAGAACTAAGAATGGCCACTATGCTCGCAAAGTAAGTGCATAAAGGTAGAAGGTGGAGACTCAATATAATGGTGGAAGAAAGGCCTTCATAGAAGGAAGTAGGGATTCAAGTCTCATAAAGAGCTTCCAAAAATTATGGTACTTATAGCTTTCAGCTCTCATTGCCCCTATCATAAGCATCTTGAAGTGATTAAGGTTAAAGTGAACAAACTATGGTGTACGTGCTTGACGAAGTATAAGTTAGAAACCTCATGTCCCTTGAATACAAGGGCCGCTCCTCATGCTACTCAAATTTATTCACCAGTAAGTTCTTGTCATCGTAAGTACATGTGTATCATAGAGAACCGCCAACGGGGTACCCCTTGCTCGATGATACGGAAGAATCCCCATATCAAAATGACAAGGCAAGCAGACAACGAGCATCTCAGCAATCTTCTTATTTACCATGGGAATATGGTGCTTTTTTCTCTCTTTCCTCTTTTCAAAATCTCTTTTTTTATTTTTCTCTTTTTTCTCAATATAGGACTCTTTTTTATAAGAATAATGCTTCATAGACAGCTCATTATGGTTACGCTGCAGGTTTCCACCATGTCAGCATGGATTAGACCAGCAGCCTAGGCGTTTCTCTAACACATATACATAACCTCATGGACTTACAAGCTCCCCTTTCATTTCACACCGACGACATCCATATACAAAAGAGCATGATATCAACTAGGTACAAAGTACCCGTGCAATGTTGAAAGCGTTCCCCATGACAGCATGGTTCTACTAATTCCCAACAAATAAGTGCAAGCATATACAACGTAGACGACACAATGGTTCATGTTTATTAAGGGCATGAAAAGTAAAGTGTGTCATCAAGTTCGTGAGACCTTTAATCACTAGTTTTCTCGTAACAAGATTAACTCGGAAGGTAAACAAAAACATGAATATACGTGGAATAGCATAAGCTAGTAGGTAGGTATGGTGGACTCTTCGGAATAACTTGGTTTAAGGAGTTGGATGCATGAGTGGAACTCATACTTGGTTGTGGAGGCTAGCAAAAGACTGGGAGAGACAAACTAAGAGAGCAATAATGGTCATAATCATGCAGAGCGACAAAACATCATTCATCAAAGCATAAAGTGATACTACAAGTTGAAAACTAAAGGATCATAAAGGCTATGGTGACTTGAGATAGTCATAACATGGTGTGAGCATGTGCCAAGTCAACCCAAATAAAGCATCAAAGGAGAATACCACTATACTATGCTTTAATATGCTAAAACAATGCATGATTCATCCAAGGCACATTAAGCAATCACAATTGTTTATAACAAGTCATGCTAGAGCAAAGAATACTAAGCATAAAGCCAAAACAATATCAAGCATGGCATGACAAAGCATAGGCCACAGTCAAAAACAAGCTCTTTTTACCACTTAAGCATGAACTTTCCTACTCTTTTCCAAACCAAACTAAACTATTTGAAAACAAATGTATGAAAGAGGGGGTCCAAACAATTTATTCAGCAAACTAAGAAAACCAAGCAAACGAAAAACCAAAACGAAAATGAAAAAGAAGACGCTCCAAGAACAACACAACTGTGCTTGAAATAATAAAAATGAAGCGTTTGGAAGAAACCTGGGATTTTTATTGATGAAGAGGGGGATGCCTTGGGCATCCCCAAGCTTTGAAGCTTGTACTTCTTGGATATTTCTTGGGGTGACAAGCGTGGCATCCCCAAGCTTGAGCTTTAGTCCATACTTCATCTCATTACTCATTCCTTCCATACACCTGAAATTTTTCCTTCATACAAAACTTCACACAATCTTTATTAGAAACATTAGTGCACTCAAGATAATAGGTCTTAAGGTTCAGTTCTAACACCAATAAACTTCCATTAGAACACTAGATACTGAAGCACTTCCCTCAAAAAGCTCAATTCCCCAAAAGAACTCAAAAAGGAAACAACAAGAAGCAAATGCAGAAAATGGCAGAAATCTGTCAAAACAGACCAGCAGGTAAAGACGAATTTTTTCGAAGCCCTTCGGTTTCTCAAATCAAAAAGTGTTGAAATAGAAAGTTAGATAACAACCTGGGGCAGAAGAACAAAAATTCACGCCTCAAAAAGACATTCAGAGATTTTACACGAATATTTACGGTGAAGCATAGAAACTGTTTCGGGACAGCAACTTTCCCAAACATTACTTCTCTCTCATTAGAGGTTACTCTTGGCACAAAAAGCAAATAAAAAGGATAAGGAGCGGTTATTACTGAAGTAATAACTTCCAAGACTCATCTAAAACTTTTGGGTTATCTCCCAATAAGTACTTTTCTTTAACGCCTTTAAGTTAGGCATAAGAATTTCGATGATGCTCACATAAGATATATGAATTGAAGTAAAAGAGAGCATCAAGAAGCAAATTCAAAACACATTTAAGTCTAACCCACTTCCTATGCATAGGAATCTTATACACAAATAAACTCACAAAGAACAAAGTGACAGGCATAGGAAGATAGAACAAAAGTAACTTCAAAACTTTCAGCACATAGAGAGGTGTTTCAGTACCATGAAACTTCTACAACCATATTTTCCTCTCTCATAATAATTTTCAGTAGCCTCATGAATAAACTCAACAATATAACTATCACATAAAGCATGCTTTTCATGATCTACAAGCACTAGAGCTTTATTATAAACATTTTCAAAAGAATCCTCAGGAACATAACATTCATCCTCCTTTAGTAAGCATGGGGGACAATCAAATATTGTAAGGGGTAAAGAGTTACTCTCATTAGAAGGTAGGATTGGGTAGATCCATTCTTCCTCCTCTTGTTCATCACTCTCCTCCTCTTTTTCATCCAACGAGCTTCCAGCTTCAGCAATTTCTTCTTCCATAGGATCCTGCAAGGCATTAGTCTCTTCCGCTGGTGGAGAGCATCTATTAAGATATTCAAGAATATAGCCATTTTCTTCCTTGTAATTATTAATGCAAAATTGAAGTATATCATAAACCTCATATTTATAAGGTGCATCATCAGTATTTTCAAGAAAACTAGGAAGTTCAAATGCACCCTTCCAAGCAATAAATTCTTCAGTTTGTTCCACATCATAAAAGTCATATTTTCCTTTAACATAAGAAGATATGGTAACATTATCATTATACTCACATTGAAAAGGGAGGTGTTTATACCTCCTATAGCAACAAGATTTATCAAAGCAATAAGTAACATTACAAGTAGAGCACACGTTTATAGCAATAGTATACAATTTATCAATTTGTTCCCATAAGTGTTTCCCTTTTTGTGACAAGCGGTGTTCCTTATAATATAATTTTTGTTCTTCCGTGAACCCACCTTGCGAATAAGATTCAGTTTCAAAGAAACCAACCATTGATAGAAAGCATGATAAAGCAAGGCAATAATAGACCAACAACTATAGTAGGAACTAATTTTTTGTGTTTTAATAAAGAAAGCAAACTAATTTTGTGTGTTTTTTTGATAAAAAACAAGCAAACAAAGCAAAAGTAAACTCAGCAAAACAAAAATAACAAAGTAAAGAGATTGGTTATGAGGGACTCCCCTTGTGAAGATGTCCTTGACTCCCCGGCAACGGCGCCAAAAAAATACTTGATGGCTCGGTATGATGAGCACAACACTAAGTTTCCCTCAGTTATGAAACCAAGCTTTAATCGAACCAGTAGAAGCAAGGAAACACCCCAAAGGTGTTGCTAGCTGAGCCTTGGCAGGGCGCACTACTGGTGCTAGTAGCAACGTGGAGACCTGCACAACACAACAACAGAACTTTGCCCCCAACTTGCGATGAGGTTGTCAATCTCACAAGTTTTGCTGAAAACAAAGGATTAAACGTATTGAATGGAAGGAAGTAATAGTTTGCAGAAAGTAAACACAAAGCAGTAAACAGTTTGTAGATTGAATGTAAAAGAAAGGACCGGGATCCATAGTTAACTAGAGGTGGCTCTCCTTAAGATAGATAACATGCTGGGTGAACAAATTACAGCGGGGTAATTGACAAACATCGAGAAAGCAATACATGCATATACTAATCATCTTGACTCCTTTGGAACTGGATTGGGCATTACAACATTATACATAGACCACCATCCAACTGCATCTATGACTAATAATCCACCTTCAGGTTATCATCCGAACCCCTCCAGTATTAAGTTGCAAGCAACAAATTATTGCTTTACGAATTGCGTGTAATGTAAACAATATGATTGTTCTATGAACAAAGGATTGTTGTTTTCTCCCTAGTAGCAACAGCACATCTAGTACCTTAGAGATTTCTGTCACTTCCCCAGATTACCAGAGGCATGAACCCACTATCGAGCATAAATACTAACTCTTGGAGTTGCTAGCATCTACTTGGCCAAGATAGCTACTAACAACGGAAAGCATGCAAGATCACAAATAACAAAGACATGATAGAATCAATAATCAATCTGAAATAGTATCTCAATATCCATCGGATCCCCGCAAACACAACATGCAGAATTACAAATAGATGATCTTGATCATGAACGGAGCTCACAAGATCTAGACATGAAAGAACAAAGGAGGAGAACTAGCCATCTAGCTACTACATGGACCCGTAGTCCAGATATGAACTACTCACACATCACACCGGAGGCTTGCATGATGATGAAGAAGGCCTCCAGGGTGAATTCCCCTCTCCGGCAGGGTGTCGAGAAGAGCTTCAGATCCCTCCCAATCTAGGTAAGGAGATGACGGCGGCTACAGACTCTTTCGTGGATTTTTGATCGGGTACTTAGGGTTTTAGTCTCGAGGGCAATATATAGGCGGAAGGAGAGGCCGAGGGGTGCTGGGGTCGGCCAGACCACCCCCTGGAGCGGGCCAGGCCTGGCCGCGCGACCAGGCGGTGTGGCCGGCCCCCAGCCCTTCTCCATCTCGTATTCTGGCATCAGATGTCTTCCGGAAAAATAGGCACTTTGGCTTTTGTCCTGTCCAATTCCGAGAATATTCATTTTCTGACTTTCCTGGAACCAAAAACAGCAGAAAATAGGCAGCTGGCACTGTGGCTCTTGTTAATAGGTTAGTCCAAGAAATCATATGAAAAGTACTCCAAAGTGTGGAGAAAACACAAGAAAGTAGATAAAACCAAGCATGGAGCATCAAAAATTATAGATACATTTGCAATGTATCAGGCCTCCAGACTCTAGTCGCCAAGCCTTCTCCTTAGTCGCATTCCAGTCGCCGTCCTGCAGGCCCACTCGTGAGACCTTTGGCCTAATTGGAACGTCCTGCTGGGCATCCCCCATTCGGCATATCCCCATCAGTGAAAGTTTTGAACATTCTTTTATCAGAAGTTTTTGCCCCAAAAGATTTGACAGATTTGTCTTTTCTCCTTCTGTGGGTTCCTCTTGGGGTTTGATTGTTCTGTGGAATTGTGCAATTTTTTAGGGACATCTTTTGGAAATTCATAGATCTGCTATTAGAGTTTGTTTTACCTCCAGACACTCTAATCAATACTGGACTCTGGTTAATGTTTATGGTCCTTGTCAGGGCTTTGAGAGGGATAATTTTGTTCAATGGTTACAAAATCTTGACATCCCTCCTCATGAGAATTGGCTTCTTTTAGGGTATTTTAACTTCATGAGATCTGTGGAAAATAGGAACAAGGAGGGGGATGATATGAATGACATCTTTGTCTTTAATGAGATTATCAGTTATCTAGGGCTCATTGAACTGCCTCTCAAAGGAAGGGCTTTCACTTGGTCCAATATGCAATCTCAACCACTGGTGGAACAATTAGATTGGTTCTTTACTAGTTGTCAATGGACTCTTAGCTACCCCAACACCCTGGTTCACCCCCTTGGTAAATCAACCTCTCACCATGTTCCTTGTGTTGTGTCAATTGCTACAAAAATCCCAAAGGCACAAATCTTTATGTTTGAGAATCATTGGATATAGCAACCTGGGTTCCTTGATCTTGTGGAAAAGGTTTGGAAATTGCCAGTTAAAGCTTGCTCTTCTACTGCAATAATTACTGCTAAAAAAAATCTGAGGCATGAATTGAAAATATGGGGAAAGAACATCTCACATATAAAGACCATAATTGATAAATGCAACCATGTGATCCTGCTCCTGGATCAGCTTGAGGAGGAACTTCAGAAACATGGTTAAATTACACCTGAAAAAATCCTTCTCATTTAGTCTAATTATTGGAAATCTAGGTGTACCATAAGATGGTTCAAGCTTGGGGGTGAAAACACAAAAAAAATCACTCTAAGGCTACTGAAAGGTTTAGGAACAATGTCATTTCCTCAATCAAGGATGAGAATGGTGATACACTTGTGCAACACCATGATAAGACTAATGCTTTTTGGTTAAGTTTCAAGAGAAGGATGGGAATGTGTATACCTACTGCTTCTCCCTTTGATCTCAACTCTATTCTTCATCCTATGGAAGATACTGATATAATGGACTCTCTCGTTGCTCCATTTTCTATTGAGGAAATTGATCATATTATTAAATTTATGAAGATTAACAGAGCCCCTGGCCCTGATGGTTTTAATGGGCTTTTCCTCAAGAAATGCTGGCATATTGTGAAGGATGATTTCATTAATCTTTGTCATGATTTTCATTCTGGGAAGGCTCCTCTTTAGAGTATTAATGGTTCCTTCATTACCTTGGTTCCCAAAGGGCAGAACCCTGAATCCATCAGTGACTTCAGACCCATCTCCCTAACCAACACCAGTCTTAAATTCCTTACCAAGTTGGCTGCTAATAGAACACAGGGGATCATTAAAAAGACTATTCATGCTAATCAATAGGGGTTCATAAAAGACAGAACCATCCAAGATTGCATTGCTTGGTCTTTTGAATTTATTCATCAATGCCATCAATCCAAGAGGAAAATTGTGATTCTCAAAATTGACTTTGAAAAGGCCTTTGATACTCTGGATCATGATGCTATTATTCAAATCATGAGAGCTAAGGGGTACCCTAAGCTTTTCCTCTCCTGGGTAAGAGAAGTGTTATGCTCTGGTTCCTCTTATGTTCTTGTTGTTGTATTGGGAACGGCAGTACCTAAAAAGGTTAGATAGAGGTGTGGGGACTAGCAGGAAAGCTATCGACGGTGTCTGCAGGCGAGATTGGATACGAGCGAGCGTAGCGGGACGCAAGAAGTACCCAGGTTCGGGGCCCTCGTGGCGAGGTAAAGCCCCTACTCCTGCTTGATCTGACTATGTGAAATATACGAGCTACAAGTGCTCCTCGAGTTGTATCCTTTAGCTACTGCATTAAATGAACTGAGACCAACCCTTTCTACTGAGGCCCTCCCTCCCCTTATATAGGAAGAGAGGCAAGGGTCTCACTGGCTAGTCCGGCTGGCGGGCCCCACAGGCGGGTCCCAGCCGACTAGTCATCTACAGTACCCGGCATGGTATGTCACATCGGTGTATGAGCGGTATGGCTGTCGTAGACACAGTGGACGCCGTGCGAGCCTGTCGTCAGCACAGGCCACTGTTCCCCCGTCAGCCACGCCAAGTCTTCGGTATGGGCGGGTGGTTGCCCGTCTTGTTGTCGTACAGGGCGTACCGTGCACTGATACGCACGTCGTCCTGTCCCTCTGATTGGATCCGGCTATGTTTGTTGTATCCGGCTACCTCCTAATGGTCCGGCTACCGGGTGGTAGCCGGTCCATGCTACCATGTCCGGCTGCATCTGGTCAGCCGGCCGAGATCCGACTGTCCTGTTTCTTATTCGGATGGGGTATCCGGGGATCATCCCCTTGACAGTTCTATTAAATGGGACCCTGGAAGAGCTTTCCATTGTAAGAGGGGGGTCAGACAAGGTGATCCTCTATCCCCTCTTATTTTTGTTCAAGGAGCTGATCTGCTGCAAGCTTTGGTCAATTTTGCCTATCAAAGTGGTATTCTTCAGATGCCTATCCCTGTTGATGGTGACTTTCCTATTATACAATATGCTGATGACACCATCATTGTCTTGCCTACTGATTCTGGAAAGATCTATGCTTTCAAAGAAATCCTACAACAATATGCTGCTTTCACTGGCCTAAAGGTTAACTTTCATAAATCCTCCATGATACCTATTAATCTGTCTAATGAGGAGGCAACCCAGCATGCCACTGAGTTTGATTGCCAATTGAGTAAAATGCCTTTCACTTATTTGGGTCTCCCAATGGGAACCACTAGATCCACAATCAAAGACTTATCTCCTTTAATTGATAGAGTTGAAATAAGATTGAATGCTACCTCCTCTTTCCTCTCTTATGGAGACAAATTAGTCCTGGTTAATTCTGTTCTTTCCTCTCTACCCACCTACTTCATGCTTACCCTACAGCTACCTATTGGAGTAATTAATGTGGTGGATAGAGGAAGACGACACTGTTTATGGAGAAAGAAAGATAAAGATAAGATTCACTCTTTGGCGGCTTGGGACATGATCTGCAAACCAAAGTTTAAAGGTGGCCTAGGTATTATTGACCTGAAGGTTCAAAATACTGCTCTTCTCATGAAACACCTCCATAAGTTTTATAATAATGATGATACTCCTTGGGTGCAGTTGGTTAGAAATTCTTATTATTACAATAGTGTGCCTCATGCTACAAGACCAATTGGTTCCTTTTGGTGGAAGGATGTCTCTAAATTGGCTGATAATTATAGGGTAATCACTAGGTGTGAGGTGTGTTGTGGCTCTTCGATCTTTCGGTGGTCTGATCTTTGGCAGGACCAGCATTTGTCTTTGAGATTTCCGAGGCTTTTCTCTTATGCTAAGGAGAAATTCCAATCGGTCCTGGAATATAAACAATTAGGCAATGTTTTCGATGGCTTTCATCTCCCTCTTTCTGTTCAGGCTCACCAGGAATTATCAGAAATATAGAAGATGGTTCAGTCTATTACTGTGAATGAGCACCTAAGTGACAAGTGGATTTGTACACTTGTCAAGGGTGAATTTAAACCAAGTATTATTTACAAGGACCATTTTGAGCATATAAATAACCATCCTCCATCTGTTTGGATCTGGAAAAATGAGCACCTAAGTGACAAGTGGATTTGTACACTTCGAAGCTTAAGTTTTTTGCCTGGCTTATTTTACATGATAGAATCAATACAAAGGAAATGCTAATCAGAAGAAATTGGTAGGTGAATAATGATCACAGTTGTGTCCTCTACAATGCTCTTGTGTTAGAAGACTGTAGGCACCTTTTCTTTAACTGTGTATACAATACCCGTATTTGGAATTACCTACAGATTCCATGGAACCCTGGAGACCTTGAGGAGACCATCTGTTGGGCCAAGAAAACCTTCAAAGGACCTTGTTTCTTTGAGGTGGTTATCATCACTTGCTGGTGTATTTGGAAACAAAGGAATGGCTGGATCTTCAAAGGAATTAGGCCCACCTTTCGGGGGTGGAAGGCTACTTTCTTCCAAGAAGTCACCTTGCTTAAGCATAGAGTGAAACCCTCAGACATTCCTCTTCTAGCTAGATGGATTGACAATCTCTTGTAAATCCTTGTATTTTTTTCTTTGTAAATAGCTTTTTGTTCTCTGTAAATATTTCGCTTTATTAATAAAATGAGGCTGTGTGGGGCTCCCTCACAGTAATTGCTTCAAAAGAACTACAACTTGTTGCTCAACTTGGGTGCAATCCTTGTGCGCTACTTGGAGCACCAATCCTCCCAAAGCCAAGGAACAATCACAGGTGGAGGCATCATCACCGTGCTTGCCACTGCCCTAGGCATCAACCTAGGTGAGTTGCAACCTATGCTCGGTGAGCGACGTGTTGGTTTGTCTACTTTGAAAGCTTGTGGAATGCTCGCTAGGAGAGGTGGTGTTTATTACTTGCATATTGCTGGAGATGGATGTATCTACCCCGCTCCTATGCCTAATGGTCTTTTCTCTATCGAGGAATGATGTTTGCTATATGACTTGCAGGTTGAGCAACACCAACCCGAGGATGAAATTCTAGATGAGGATGAGGACCAAGAAAAGCAAGAAGTTCCTCATCAAGAGGAGCAGCCATCAACCCGGTTCGCTACATACCAAGACTTCCAAGAACTTGGAGGGACTGTTGAGAGGATGCATAGCCTCTCTCTAAACCTCCGAGAATCAACTAGTAACCTCTCAACTCAATTTGCGAACTAGAGTTCTGACTTTTTCCTACCACCACAATGATTTGAAGGGCTTGCAAAAGCCTAAGCTTGGGGAAGTTTCCTCATGTATCTTTATTTGGCGTTCATTTTCTTTTATTTATTTCGAGGTTGTGTTTTTAATTTGAGTTTATATGCACTCGTGTTAGCTTCCCTAACACTTTATTTCTATTTTCTTTCGAGATTTTCTAGCCGAGCTTTGCAGCCAATTTTCTATTCTTTAAATTCCCTCTCTTAAAAATAACAAAAAGATTTCTCCATTTTTCTTTATTTTTGCTCTTTCTTTTTCTTTCCGCCTCGAGGTTCTCATGTATTTGTAGGAGAGGGATCGACTTCGAGTTTCCAAGAAACAAATAAAATAGGAAGAGAGAAGTGGAACCAAACATGAGAGGTATATCTTATGACTCCCCACTTTTGAAGTTTGAGAAACCCATGCTAGTTAGTAGTAAATGTTGAGATATTATATTGGTGGAGTGAGTCTTTATATTGTAATGAGATTTTCGTTTGCATGGGTATTTAGTTGGGTATGTTTTGTTCTAGATCTCGTAATTAACCAAGTCTTGCCTAAAAATTGCTAAAAAATTGTAATAAGAAAAAGTCTCACAAGTGAAGGCTTGGGTGTTGTAGTGTTTAGTCTTGAAGGCTTATTTCTAGAGGCACTCAACACTACTGAAAAATGTTGATTGACTTAATAGCTCTCTTTAAAAGGATTTGTTCGATTGAATTAATGTTTAGCGGTTTTTCTGAGCATGCCAAAGTATGACTTGTTAATCATAAGAATGATATTGCTTTACGCGTGTCAAATTTTCATGGGATGCCAACAACTCCGCGGGCATACGAACGATCTTCATGGAGGAAACTCCTAGATTTTGGCTATGAGTTGATTAAACACTTGTAGCAGCAATGCTATAGTGGGTAAGATTCTTGGCACTCCCAGGTAGCGGTAATCATGATGGAATCACTCCTCTGGCTATTATGAGTAATCATTATGCAAAAAGGAACAAAAACCTTAGTAATTCCACGAGTGTCCATCACAGCCCGATAAACTAATAAAAATCTTTGGCATGCTCTCAATTACTTAAAAACTGAAATTCTTGAAGGATAATGAATAGAAAAGTAGTGCTTGAAAAGTCTTGATTTATTGATGTGGGAGAATTGAGATACTCTAGTGTATATGCTTTTCATGACAACTCTCACACTCTTAATTTACATAATTATACTTTATTGTTCAAAGGCAAGCCTATGAGTTGATTACACGACATGGAATAAAGTTTACTTATTTGAATCATCCATGCTAACAATAATTTTGTTGCGCTATAAGGATGCATAAAACCCATATGATATGCTTGTCATTACTCTATCTATGATGAAGTTCTTCAGATTTATGAAGTGGAGGAAATATGAGACTATCAATCATGAGTAAGATCATCATCTTGTTATTTCAGTTGAAATGTTGAGTTCCTTTTTGATTTTGATTTTCTTGCACGGGGAGGATCAAGTTTAAGCTTTGGGAGGTTGATGGCTCTGAAATATAGCCATCTACGTCCACATTAAAACCAGACATTATTCACAATTTTGATGAAATATCTCTCTAAACCCTGCCACTAATGCCTAATATTCAAAGGGGTATGCAATCCTTTCTTTCTATTTTTTCTGCGCAGATAATGACGGTTGATGATGGGAATCACTATATTAAAGTCAAAGATACGAGATTTCCAACAACCAGAAGAAACCTGGAGTTGTGGATCGAAGGTAGACGCTTTAACGACCAACTATACGACCGAAATAAAATTACGGCCGTATAGTTGCCATCGACGCTGCTAGGTCAAACAGAACAACTTTCGTGAAGGGACTCATATATAAAGAGGCCTCGGGCGACGAGAAACAGGCGCTCGCAGAAACCATCAGCCACCCCCCAAATGTCCATCCACAACACCGACGAGCCGCCGGAGGAATAGACTTAGATCTAATCTCTCCACCACCATAGCCATATTCCACCACTTGTAATAGTAGATCTCTTCTTTGATTGGCGACACTGTAAGACTATTTTCTATCAATCTAATGATTTCTACTACAATGTTTATGATCTTTGATCTCATCTCTATGTGTGAGTAATTCTCCTTGGGCTAAGGGCTTCGGCCTAGCCATGTAGCTTTTTGTGCATGTTATGTATCATAGATAGGATCATGTATTAGTTTGTATGACATGATGATTATTGTATCCTCTCTTGCCTCAATCTAAGGACTTGTCAGGTACCCCAAGACCCCGAGGATTGAGCCAGGTATATGGAGTATGAGTAATAACTAATCTGCAGGTTGGGAACCCCAGCGACAGAAAGGGTAGTACAGCTGTATGTGAGGGATTTACTTGGGATCAACGGTGACATCACTATGCATATCATTAGTTCTCTTTCTTCTATGGATGATACTAGTAGGTTATTTCTATAAGCAGTTGCGGAGGCAATAGCAATTATGGATGCACTGCCCACATATAATTTATCTTACTCTAACAATTACATGCATACTTTATTTCTATCTTTTATTCCCATCAGATGTTTCGCATAGCTATAGGTGAAACCGAACGCCCTAGGCCCTCTCTCTCCATCATCGACAACAACAAAAAGATGCAAACTATTGGTCTGGTAAAAACACAAAAGGAATTCTAAAACTTCCGAAGGTCCGTTAAAGTAACTTCACTATGCTTTGCTTCCCGGGGATTCGATAAACCTAGGTTTACTAGGGAAAAAGAAGCTATACTATATCTGTAATCCGGATCGAAGGTATCACTTACCTGGCAACATGGGAAAGAACACTTTCTTGCTTTCTTCCATTCTAAAGCTCTTTAGAACCTTGTCCAGGTATGTACTTTGTGAAAGCGCTATTAAGCATCTTGATCTATCTCTATAAATATTGATGCCTAAAATGTATGTTGCTTCGCCAAGATCCTTCATTGAAAAACTATTATTTAGATAGGCTTTGACACTTTCAAGAAGTTCTATACCATTCCCAATCAACAATATGTCATCTACATATAGTACTAGGAATGCTATAGAGATCCCACTCACTTTCTTGTAAATACAAGCTTCTCCAAAAGTTTGTATAAATCCAAAGTTTTTTTATCACCTTATCAAAACGTTGATTCTAGCTCCGGGATGCTTGATTCAGTCCATAAATGGAGCGTTGAAGTTTACATACCTTGTCAGTATCTTTAGGATCGACAAAACCTTTGGGTTGTACCATATACAACTCTTCCTCAATGTCACCATTAAGGAACGCCGTTTTGACATCCATCTGCCAAATTTCATAATCGAAAAATGTAGCGATCGCTAACAAAATCCTCACAGACTTTAGCTTCGCTACCTGTGAGAAAGTGTCATCGCAGTCAACTCCTTGAATTTGTCAGAACCCTTTCGCGAAGAGTCGAGCTTTATAGACAGCAACATTACCATCAGCGTCTGTTTTCCTTTTAAAGATCCATTTGTTCTTGACAGCCTTGCGGCCATCTGGTAGGTCCACCAAAGTCTACACTTGGTTTTAGTACATGGATCCAATTTCGGATTTCATGGCTTCTTGCCATTTGTTGGAATCTGGGCTAATCATTGCTTGCTCATGCATCGCAGGATCATCGGTGTTGTCCACCAACATGACATTCAAGACAGGGTCATACAATCAGGAGTGGTACGAACCCTCGTTGACCTGCAAGGTTCAGTAGCAACTTTGTTTTAAGTTTCATGATCATCATCATTAGCTTCCTCTCTTATTGGTGCAGGTGGCACAAGAACATCTTCTGGTGCTGCGCTACTCTCAAATCCGAGAGAAGGTTCAACAATCTTGTCGAGTTCTACTTTCCTTCTAGTCACTTCTTTCAAGAGAAACTCCTTTTCAAGAAAGGATCCATTCTTGGCAACGAAAACTTTGCCTTCGGATCTATGATAGAAGGTATACCCAATTGTTTCTTTAGGGTATCCTATGAAGTCGCATTTTTCCGCTTTGGGTTCAAGCTTGTCGGGTTGTAACTTCTTTACATAAGCTTCACAGCCCCAAAGTTTAAGGAACGACAACTTAGGTTTACCAAACCACAATTCATACGGTGCCATTTCAACAGATTTAGATGGTGCCCTATTTAAAGTGAATGCAGTTGTCTCTAATGCATAACCCCAAAATGATAACGGTAAATCCGTAAGAGACATCATAAACCGAACCATATCTAAGAGAGTTCGATTACGATGTTCAGACACACCATTATGCTGTGGTGTTCCTGGCGGTGTCAATTGTGAAAGTATTCCGCATTTCTTTAAATGCATGCCAAACTCGTAACTGAGATATTCACCTCCATGGTCAGAACACAGAAACTTAATCTTCTTGTTACACTGATTTTCTACTTCACTTTGAAATTCCTCAAACTTCTCGAAAGTCTTGGACTTATGCTTCATAAAGTAGATATACCCATATCTACTTAAGTCATCCATGAAAGTAAGAACATAACGATATCGACCGCGCGATGCTACACTCATTAGACCGCACACATCAATATGTATTATTTCCAGTAAGTCCGTAGCTCGTTCCATTATCCCAGAAAATGGAGTCTTAGTCATTTTTCCCATTAGACATGCTTTGCATCTTTCATGTGATTCAAAATCAAGTGATGGAAGAAGTCCATCAGAATGGAGTTTCTTCATGTGTTTCACTCCAATGTTACCAAGATGACAGTGCCACATGTATGTGGAATTATCATTCAATTTTATTCGTTTAGCATCTATGTTACGAACATATGTATCACTACTATCGAGACTCAATAAGAATAAACCATTCATCTTAGGTGCATGACCATAAAGGATTTCACTCATATAAATCGAACAACCATTATTCTCAGACTTAAACGAATAACCATCTCACAATAAACAAGATCCAGATATAATGTTCATTCTTAACGCAGGCACCAAATAACAATTATTCAAATTTAAAACTAATTCCAAAGGTAGATGAAGAGGGGGCGTGCCGAAGGCGATCACATCAACCTTGGAGCCATTTCCAACACGCATCGTCACCTCGTCTCTCGGCAGTCTTCGTTTATTCCGTAGCTCCTGTTTCGAGTTACAAATATGAGCAACCGAACCAGTATCAAATACCCAGGCACTACTATGATTACTAGTAAGATACACATCAATAACATGTATATCAAATATACCTTTCTTCTTATGTGTCGTTCTTCAGATCTGCCAGGTACTTGGGGTACTTGCGCTTCTAGTGACCTTCACCCTTGCAGTAAAAGCACTCAGTATCAGGCTTAGGGCTAGCCTTGGACTTCTTAGCAGGCACGAAAGATTTCTTGACGTCCTTCTTGAAGTTGCCCATGTTCTTAGGCCTGCCCTGCTTCTTGAAATTGGTGGTCTTATTGACCATCAACACTTGGTGCTCTTTCTTTATCTCCACTTCAGTAGTTTTCAGCATTGAGAAGAGTTCAGGTGACGTCTTGTTCATGCAGTGCATATTGCAGTTCGTCACAAAGTTCTTGTAACTAGGTGGCAGTGATTTGAGGACACGATGAATCCCCAACGCATTAGGTTTGTTATTCCCAAATCTTGGAGTTTGTTCGCATGCCCAGACATTTTGAGCACGTGCTCGCTAACGGAGCTGCCCTCTTCCATCTTACAGTTAAAGAACTTCTCAGGGGCTTAATATCTCTCCACGACCGCATGAGTTTCAAATATCATTTTGATCTCATTGATAATATCAAAAGGGTCACGGTGCTGAAAGCGCTTCTGAAGCTCCGATTCTAATCCGTACAGGGTGGCACACTAAACTGTGGAGTAGTGATTCTTCTGAGGGAGGGAAACATTTTTAACATCCTCGGTAGCATCCTCTACCGGTGGGTGACCTAGCGGTGCATCGAGCACATAGGTCAACTGACCAACACTGAGGACAATCCTCAAGCCACAAAACTAGTCCGTGAAGTTGCTTCCATTGTTTTTCAGCTTTTCTATCTCTAGGCACGCATTAAAGTTGATGGAGGGGGTCGCGATGATCTACAACATATTTGCAAAGAGTTTAGACTAAGTTTATGACAAATTGAGTTCAAACTTATTTCTTAAATTAACTAGGTGAACTCCCACTCAAAACAACATCCCTCATGTTGCCTTAGTGATTACACGAACCAAATCCACTACACCAAGTCCGATCTTCATGAGAGAAGATGTAGCTTCAAAGGCGAACAATCAACATGTTCATCATATCATTCATATGACTCATGCTTTACCTTTCGGTATTCTGTGTTCCAAGACCATGTCTGTACATGTTAGGCTGTCAAGGTCAACCTTAGTATCCGCATGTGCAAATCTGGCTTGCACCCATCTGGCTTGCACCCGTTGTATGCACACGTAGAATCTATAACACCCTATCATCACGAGATGCTTCGAAACGACAAGTCTTAGCAATGGTGCCTACTAAGGACGAACACTTTATTACTTGATATTTAGTGAGAAGGATCATCTTATAATGTTATCGCCACGATATAAGCAATACAAGATGCATAAAGGATTAACATCACATGCAATTCATAATATGTGACATGATATGGCCTTTCTTCTTGTGCCTTTGATATCCATCTCCAAAGCACGAACATGATCTCCATCATCACCAGCGTAGCGTCAAGGTTAGTGGCACCGCTTCATGGTTGTCCATCACGGACAACAACTATTACAACTACTTGGAATAAAGCTATTACATGATGATAGACACGCAGGTCTTAACAAATTTAAAGACAACCATTAGGCTCCTGCCGGTTTCCATATTACAATAAAGATCATCTCATACATCAATATATAATCACAATCTCATCATGGCCATATCACATCACATGCCCCTACAAAAACAAGTTAGACGCCTCTAATTTTCTTTACATGTTTTACGTGGTTTGGGGGCTTTCGAATAAGAACCATTCCTACCTACGAACAAGAACCACAACGCTGATATAAGTGTTGTCATATGCAAATTGTAAATTGAATCTTAACTATGGTGAGAGAGACAGACACCCGCAAAGCCATTGTGCAATGCAAGTTGCACTTCGAGCGTGGAGCAAGTCTCATGTGCGATGACATGTAAGGTTAGCCCGGGGCGCTTCATCCCACTATCCTGCAAGATACAAAGTACAAGCAAAGCAAACGACAACAAACGCATCAGCACCCACAAAACCATTGTGTTCTACTCGTGCAACAGATCTACGCATAGACATGACTTTGATATCACTGTAGGTTTTGTAGCATGGAAAACAAAAAAATCTACCGCAAGAACGAACAAAACCAAGATCCAATCTATAGAAAAGCCAAGATCTAATCTATGAGATAAGTGCAACGAGATAGATGAGAACTAACCCTTGTAGATCCAAAGCCTTTATCAAGATCGGATCTCGTGGTTGATGTAGTCGATCACTTGCCGATCTCAAGATCGCATACACGATCCTTCTGCTGCCGCATTCTGGCATCACTTTCGCACTCGGTCACACGTACAGAGTCGATGTAGACCTTCCTCTCCCTGTTCTAGCGGGCAGCGGAGGTAGTAGATCCCCTCGAAATCCCAGCAACATGACGGCATGGTGGTAGTGGTGGAGGAGAAATCCTGCAAGGCTTCGCATAAGCCGGAGCAGGAGTAATGAGGAGGAGAGTGGCGGCTAGGGTTTTGGGGTGGAAGGGGCAAGGGGGAGGCTCCCACCCTCCCCTCTTTATATAGAGGGGGATGCGGCCTAGGGTTCTCCCTTTGTCCCACTTCCCCTAGGGATGGCGCATGGGGAGGGGGGAGTTTTCTTCCCCCCCAAGTCTTATCCCCTATTTTTGTGGGATTCAAGTTTATTTCTTTTAGAATCTTCTATAACTTTCCAAAACCTTTTATAAGCTCTAAACAAAAACTCCAGAACTTTTCCGAACCCCTGAAAATGACTTCCATTATATGAATCTTATTCTCCGGACTATTCCGGATCTCCTCGTGATGTCCTGGATCCAATCCGAGACTCCGAACAACATTCGGTCTCCAACTCATATTCCATGTCTACTTAAACAACATCGAACCTTAAGTGTGTCACCCTATGGTTCACGAACTATGCATACATGATCGAGACACCTCTCCGATCAATAACCAATAGCAGGACCTAGAGATCCATAATGGCTCCCACATATTCAATGATGACTTTGTGATCGAAAGAACCATTAACATACGATACCGATTCCCTTTGTCGCGCGATACTCTACTTATCCGAGGTTCAATCATTGGTATCTCCATACCTAGTTCTACCTCGTTACCGATAAGTACTCTTTACTCGTACCATGATATGACATCCCTTGTGACCTAGTCACATGCTTGCAAGCCAATTGGATGACATTCCACCGAGAGGGCCCAGAGTATATCTATCCGTCATTAGGATGGACAAATCCCATTCTTGATCCATGCGCTTCAACGCATACTTTCAGAATAGCTAATACCACCTTTATAACCACCCAGTTATGAAGTGGCGTTTGATGTCATCAAAGCACTCATCTGGTGATGGTGATTAACATGATCTCATGGTCGAAGGATTAGGTTACTATGTATTTGAAAGCTTGTAGCAAAACAAACTTAATGACTTGATCTTATGCTATGCTTACTATGGGTGTGTCTCCATCACATCATTCTCCTAATGATATGGTCTTGTTATTAATAACATCCAATACCCATGATCAGGAAACCGTGATCATCTATCAATCAATAAACTAGTCCAACAAGAGGCTTACTACGGACTCTTTTATGTTTACAAAACACACAAGTATTAGAGTTTCCTATTAATACAATTATAGCATGGTATGTAAACATTTATCATAAACATAAACATATAATAATAACCACTTTATTATTGCCTCTTGGACATATCTCCAACAGGTTGAAGCAACAGATGTACGGGGTTGAGATGGTACCTCCGCATTTGCTCCTCCTTGCCTCTGGCATCCTACCGACGGCTGGAACTCCGCCAGGGTGCCCCACCTCCCCCACCAGACCCTCTTTCCTGGGCAGCTCCTCCCCCACGGTCAAGCTTCGCCACTAGGTACTTGCCCTCGCCGGTCTCTGCTTCTTGGTAGCTCACCCATGTAGCAAGGCGTCGCCCGAAGCTTGCAGGTGTGAGATCTAGGCACATGGCTTAATAGGATTGGTATGATACTCATATCAACAAGTTGCAACTTCTTTTCCGGAAGCTCATTCAAAAATAACTCTAAGGTTAAGCGTGCTTGGCCTAGAGAAATTCTAGGATGGGTGACCGACCAGGAAGTGGGTACCGGGTGCGCACGAGTGAGGACAAAGTGTGTATAAAAGACTAGTGTTGGTCTGTGGGGCCAGTCTAGATATCATATTAGGTTGTCAGGAGTGACACCCCTGGGGCCCAGTGGATGGGGTGTTAAAAAGTGGTATCAGAGCCGATCCTCGCGGTTAAACGAGTGTGTGCGGGTCAGTAGCGGGACATGTGGAGCATGGCGCGTGTGGCCTAGAGTGGACACGACATGGCATATGTGTCGGCACTGGACGCACAGACGTGTGCCGAGAGGGGATGTTCCTGGCCTATGCTTGATCGATGAGGGCATCGATCTTCTAAGGGTAGGTGTATGTGAGATCTAGGCACATGGCTTAATAGGATTGATAGGATACCCATATCAATAACTTGCAACTTTTTTTCTGAAAGCTCATTTGAAAAGAACTCTAAGGTTAAGCGTGCTTGGCCTAGAGAAATTTTAGGATGTGTGACCGACCGGGAAGTGTGTACCAGGTGCGCGCGAGTGGGGACAAAGTGCGCAGAAAAGACTAGTGTTGGTTTATGGGACCAGTCTATATATCCTATTAAGTTCTCAGGAGTGACACCCCTAGGACCCAGTGGATGGCGTGTTACAGCAGGCGACGCCTCCGGTTCTTCCAATGCGTCCTTTCCTTTCCCATGACGCGTTCTCCTCGCCTCCCCTTCTCCAAAGGGCTGCCTCCTCCAGTCTGTGGCTGAATTGAGTCCACTTGTCGGGCATGCTAACGCTGCATGTAGACATATGCCGCTCTGCGTTTTGTGGGATGGTGACGACTAGCTTCGTGCGTGGCGGGCAACTGGCGGGCAGTGTGTGCCGCTGCTGCATGCAAGGTGGGTGTGATGCATGTCTTTACTGTCCTCTCTCTCAACACCCCTGTTTTCTTTCATAAGAAGCGGGAACCATTTTTCTCTCTGATCAAGAAATGGCAAAGCCAATTTGATGGAAAAGAAATCATAGTTAGGGATGGAGGGTAACAATAATACGAGATCTATCAGGAAGATCCGGTAAGCGATCGATCTGCGGTTCTCGTCAGCTCCGTCCTCCCTCCCATGGAACTACGGCCGCTTGCGGCTCACAGAGCCCACGCCGGATCCCCGCCTCCATCACCCGCAGGCGAGCTCCAAATTTTTTCTCTCCCACGTGCCGGCTAGAAGAGGAACACGAGGGCGCCTGGTGCTCGGTCTCCCTAGTGTTCGATCTTCAGGATATCGTGTTCTACAAAGTGAGGTTGTATGCTTTCGTGTTGTGTTGCGCTATCTCTCTCTGTACCATTCAGTTCCTTGTTGAGCATGAAGGAGACATGGCCCTGGTCAGGTAGGCAGGAGTAGCTGCGGTGGTGGTGTTTGGTTGGGAAGGGCATTCCATACTTCGATCTAGAGGAGATCAACGAGCAATCTCATCAGGTTAGCCAATTTGACGTCTTCCCCCTACTTCTTTTTGCCACTCTTCTCGGTCGATCAACTCCTACATATTTGTAAGGAAGTAAGTATACTTAGGTTCGTAAGGATATAGGTTTTATCTTTCTGTACTAATGACACAAACATGAATTGTCTCTTTTTGCAGATGGATTGATATGCCTTCCCAGCATTTCAAGTCGGCTTGCATTTTTCGGGACAATGATATCATAAGGTATTTGTTCTATAATTGAATTTTGTCTAATTTTCTGCGAATCGTGGTGTGCATTAACTTATAATTTTTTGTGGTATCATGGTGTGTTTGAATATGTGTTGAAGAACCTATGCTTTTATGGGCCAGATAGATTTTTATTATTATTTTACATTTTTCTCTGAAAAGTAAAACGTGGCATTGAGAATTTTTTATCAATAGCAGGGAAAAGAAATGAGTGAGATCAATTGGCCAGTTTCATCCTCATTATAGTCTGATTACACTTTGCTCTGTTGTCGTTTCTTCTCCTCAACTCCAGCAGCGAGCTGCCCCACCGCCTTCTCTTCTCTCGCACGACGAGGGTGATGAGCTCACCACTGATTGTCGTCTATATATTCCCATCGGTCGCTTTGCCTGAGGTGATCGGGCGCTCTCCCCATCGTCCAATTGTTCTTCTTAGACAAAGAAATCTTAAGTTGTAGATGTTCTTTGCATATCAATAACTGAATAATTTGTTTTTCTTTGCTTCTCTCTTTCAAGTGCAAGTATTCAGAACAATGTGCACTTAAACAAGGTTGGTTTAAAATATTGCTGCAGAACATGATTCATATATTGTTTTTATGCATTAGTCGTACGCTAAAAAATTGTGGAAGGTTGGTCATAGAAACTTCTAGAGCAATGGAATAATGTCTAGAAATTTTAGGAAGTTAGGCTGAGTTGAACCTCAATTCTGAATACAAGGTTTGCTAGGTTGCATATCTACGACACATCTGTAACTGAACTTCTAATTCTCTTTGTTCTGGAGAAGTTGGAAAAAACAAGTGTAGAAATTGTTGAGTTTGCATTTTGAGATTTGTACTTTGAATTTGTGTTCTGATCTATATGCTGGTAGAAGTACATGCGATGCTAAATAGAGCTATGCATGTATGGCATTGACCGATCTATTGTTTGCCTCTGTATGTTTATAATGCAAACGAAAGTGGACAATGTCCCTCTCATGTGATATTCTATATCAAGGTGTACCACGATTTTAATCGGCGTAATTTATATTGCCGCTCCCAACATAATATGCATGAACCTTGATTTTGTTGTGACAATATATGTCTAACGGACACACGGTGTCTTCTTATGATGTATAATGCTCTTTATACTTACACCTCTGAGCTATTTTAGGCTGGAGCGTGTGCGGTTGTAGGGGACAAATTGTCTCCTCTCACTCATGGAGGATTCAAGGTGGTATGTTGGTGCATAAGGTTCCAATTATTTAGTATTACTCCATTCGCCATAATATAATTAATTTATAGGTTGTGATTATAATTGTATAAATGCTACTACCTTTTGCAAATGTTGATGGTCTAATATATCAAGGACAAGACCCACTATTTTTTTTAATATCTCATTATGACCCGTTCAGCATAGCTAATTCAAATAACCACAGGCACCAATACAGAGTGAACCGCCACCACATGCATTGTTCTGGACACTCCATGCGACAACGTTGTGTAGGCGGCGAGGCGAAGCTCGTATGTCCGTCTAGTAAATATCTTACTATTGTAGTATTGAGGCTGTTAGGTTTTATATTTAAAGAGTGATATCGTTGGACTGTTAGGATCTTCTGGCAAACTATCAGAAATTCATAAACCTTCGAACTTTTTCATATACGTATCTCAGTATCATTGTATTGAAATTGTCAAACTGAAATTCCTTTATAAATAATTTGGTTCCACTATCATTCCGACTGCGGCAAATCTTGTCTATCTTGTACTCCCTTCGTTTTAAAATATAAGATGTTTTAGCTTTGTGAAATGAATGTATTTAGACCTATTTTAGTGTGTAAGTTCACTCTAAATCTAGATGAACCTAGTCACCAAAAGAGATCTAGATACAGTATATTCACAAAGCTAAAACATCTTATATTTTAAAACGGAGGGAGTACGCGTGGTTTTCTCTACGGAGCTATCCAATAGCGTGGGGGTGAACGCCTGAACGGTGTTGTACAATGTACCACGTGCCACGTGCCACTTTTTACTCCTTATTACCACTATATACAAGAAAAAAGAAACGGTGTTGTTGTTTTCGTGCCAGCAGACACGTTCGAACTTCGAAGTGGCTCTCGCCTTTCCACCTACGAAATGCAATGGTTGTGTGCCCCGTATCGGGACCGAAAAGAGTCCATATCTTTTTCTGCCTCAATTGCTTTATAAACGTAACACAATATGATATACGACGCACTTCACCTCAAGTGTACGCAATATATTTATATTATCAACGCTACCCCTCAGTCTAGGGAATTTAGTCATGAATTATTGCACTGAATATCTGAATCAAAAGTCCGAGCTAATGGAAAAGGATACGCAGTATATTTATATTCTCAACAGTGGATACCTCAGACCTATGCTCGGTGCCATAGAGGGATCTGTAAATTCAGGATTTGATCAACTGGCATTGTCGTTATGGTGGGTACGACGACATTGTGCGAGACAAGGATAAGGTATATCTGCCTCCTCATGCACCTCGTTAGCGGTGATCTGGCCGGTAGTGTTGAGGAGGACGAGGATTCGTCGGATCGCTGCTTTCATGGTGTGGTGGATCTCATCCACTTTACGTATGGTAGAGGTTTGGTGTCAGGAGTTTCAGATCAATTCAAGTGTTCGATGACGATGACTTCGGCTCTGGGACACTGGTCCTTCGGGGCACGTGCACCGAGTGTCATCAACATCGTCAGGACGGCTCCGATAAGGGAGCGGTGACAACGGTGCGTCGGCGCGGCAGCAGTGTTCGTTAGGTTGTCGAAGGATTTTGATATAATTTTTATTGTATTTGAAGTGTTTTAGATTCAGATCTTAATTTATTTTTTTTTGCTTATGCTCTAGAAGCGTTGTATAGGAATTGCCCTAGTAATCATGGTCAGTTCGTCAGGATATAGTACCGCAGCTGTTAAAATGGTTACCCGCAAAAAGAAAAAGATGGTCGTTAGGCAAACACAAATAATGTCCTGGGCTCAGTATGAAGAAAAAAATAATAACAATATATAAGATAAACGGACTTGTCGCTCTTGTCATACTGATATTTGGATGGGTCATGAACTGAACCAAAAAAATTGACTGCCGGAAACCAGGGGTGCCCCTTAGCGGAGCCGATTCCTCTCCACCCGTAGGATCTGTCCACGGTTAGTGCGGCCCAATAAGAAAACACTGTTTAGATCTGGAAAATGCATAGACTTAAAAAATGTTCAGATTTGAAATTTGTTTGGATTTGAAAATTGTTCCGATTCAAATAATGTTCATACTTGAAATTTGTTTAATTTATAAAGTATTCATATTTTAAAAATTGATTGAATTTTAAAGATGTTCGTATTAAAAAAAATCAGTCATAAAAATGTTCAAATTTGAAAAATATTCAGAATTTAAAAATATTTAAATTTTAAAAAAGAAAAAGTAACAGAAAAGAAAAGCTATAAAAGAAAAGAAAACCATAAAAACGGAGCCGAAAAACCGTGCACAAAAATCGCGAACAAAAGTAACAACCCCAAAAACAAACTTGTTGCTTCTCTACTGACGGGCCAAGGCCCAGTTAACTCCCAGCGCGGGCGGAGTAGAATCCCGCTCGCATTGAGCGGAGAACAGGGTTTCACGAAACCAGACTATGTATTTAAGTTCCTAGATCGGCCTTTTAACCCGAAAATCAACTTTAACATACTCTACACTAAAGTTAGCACGATTCTCTAAAAAAACATGAAACTACGACCATCTGAATTTCGAGCATGTCTCCTCGATCGCTACACCGTTCACAATGCACACCGCTCTCGCGATCTGTCTCAGTATGGAAAGTTTTCCACATCAGGTCTTGTTTACTTCTCTCGTATTCGCTAGTATATTCGCAAGTATTTTTAGGATTATTTAAATGGGCGCTACTACGCGTCCCCCGGAATAAAAGTTTCCGATCCCCCGTTGGACAGGTTGACACGTTTTCCTAAAAAGTACCACAATTACGTTTTTGCTACACAACTCCTTGTTTTTGCTACAAATTGTCCCGCTTTTGCTACATGTAGCAAAAAAGGTTCACCCACAAGACAAAAAATAAAAAAGGCAGGTCTCGTCACGACCTCGCCGGAGTTTCGCCGGAGACCTTACCAGACAGTTGTAGCAAAAAATTATTCTAATGTAGCAAAATCGATTTCGCTAGAGACTTTTGTCGGGAGAACCTCGTCAAAGATATGTAGCAGAAATTTTAACCTGTTGTACCAGAACCACGATACAGTTGTAGCAAAAAAGTTCAGCAAATGTAGGAAAAATCGGACCTCGCCGAAGATCTTGCCGGAGACTTTTGCCGGAAGACCTCGCCGGAGGCATTGTAGAAGAATTGCGCTATTATAGCCAAACTAGAAAAGAGATGTAGCAAAAAAATCAGCATCTATAGCAAAAAAGGCTTCGCCGGAGACACCGCCGGAGACTTTCACCGGGTACCAAACCCAACGCCCACTTGTAGCACTATCACAGACCGCTGGTAGCAAAACTCGACGCCGCTTGTAGCACCGCCACCACCCACATGTAGCACCATCGTCGACTGCATGTAGCATATCTCGACATTGTACATAGCAGCGTCGGTGGTCTTGGGTAGCACTCTCGGCGGCCGCATGTAGCAAACCCGTGGAGACATTAGCATCGCCGGCTTCGTTAACGCGGGAGACGGAGATGGAGACCACCGTCGCGGTCGTCGACGCTATCGCCGGAGATGGAGGTTGGCCGTCTCGGTTTCGACATCGGAGACGAAGATGGAGGCCGGTTGTAGCGGTAGTCGATGCCGGAGACGAAGATGAAGGCCCGTCGTCGCGACCGTCGATGTTGGAGACGAAGATGGAGGCCTGCCGTCGCGGTTGTCGATGCCGGAAACGGAGGCGGTCGGTGCATGGGGAGATGGGTGGCCACCACATCGGTTTCGTCCGTAGCAAGAGGAGCGGCGACAGTTGAGCCAGGTGCGAGCACTCTCCGGCAGATATGGAGGCAGGTGCGAGCTCTCTCCGGCGGATATGGAGGCATGAGGAGCTAGGCGGTGGCGGTTTCTACAAGATTGATTTGGGCGACGGTTTCTGTGCCTGAGGAACAACAGCGCTGGGGAAGAGATAAGGTGGGCCTCTGTCGCACGTGACGCGACCCGAACGATAGGAGGATGCGATCCCCCCGGGGCCTCCTATCATTTCCCTATTCAAATTGCCGCAAAATCCTCGTAGTTCGTTTACCACGCCGGGTTTAGCCGGGATAATCCTGGCATTTCCCCACAAATCTTTCATGTTTTTGTCTAGATTGAAAACTCTCCTCTAAGGTAGAGTATTTTTGAAAGGACTGTAGAGTATTGGGTGAACACTAAATCCCCGCATATCTCCAAAACTCTGGTGGATAATTATACGAGAGAAGTAAACAAGGCCTTAGTATAGTTTTAAGCTTCAAAACTGCCGATGTCTAATTACACTTTTCTAATCTGAAATACTAGCTCACAGTTTGTGCAACTACTCTCATTGTTGTTCGGTCAATATTCTAGGGAGTGTTTGTTTACTTGACTTGGGCCCGAATTTCTCGTTTTTGCCTTTTGACTCGTTGGATGCTGCATGAGGAGAGATTTAACTTGGGGCAACTTGGGATCTTGTTTGGTCCCCCTATTCTCGTTCCCCTCCAAAACTGCCCAGAGTTTGGTTCCTCGCTACACACAGTAGGCAATAAATATTATCCTCTAATCTAACATACTTGATCTTAATCATTTCTAATCTACCTAACTATGCTTCTATTGGAGGTCAGTTCTACATGAAATAGATGCTTCTCGATGGTATGAATCTATTGCGGTGAATAATTTATAATTTCGATGAGTGTTTGAAATGCTACGTCGTTTTCTCTTTTATATCTTTTTTGAACGAATTTTATCAAATCCATCACACGCAGTTGCTTATTTGAAATTTTCTTGGGAGGGAAGATTCAGTTCATCATTTCACACGAATTTGATATTGAAGTTTTCTGTTTTGGTATTGCCATACGAGTAGATATATGAGTACATATTCATAATAGTGCAGTTTAGATCTACGTAGTTATGAATGTCAAAACAAACTCACAACACGAAAGTTGTGTGACTCGGTGAGGCGAAGCTACACCCCAAAGGAAATTTCAAACGGTTGCGCGTGTTCAAATAATTTGGCAATTTTCGTTCAAAATAGTATAAACATAAACACGAAATAGGCCCCTAAAAGGTCAACGAAACTAGGAACCGATCATCGAGATAGATTCACATCATCGATCCGTAACTTTTTCATGTACAAATTATTTTGACTCAGGCCATGATTTTATAGATTAGAGGAGATTAAGTTAACCATGATTATGGAGGAAAGTATAGCTGCATGGGTTGCACCCAGGCGGAAGAACTTGCCATTGTCCCCGTGAAAACAACTAAAATAGGAGTTCCTAGTGGGTCAAGTTTTGGTCTGCTTTAAGAACCATGCGGTGCAGCGATTCCATGCAGCCCAGCTCTCCAAACGAGCTTATTTCTTCCCACGTCGTGCGAGAAACGGCTGTCAGGTCAACCAAACACGCCCCTAGTAATCACAACGCCAACTGAGACATAGTCATTCTTTGTTTTTCTTTTTTAATAAAGGCAAGCGGTGCCGCTTTTCATTCATTTACTTCGAGCCATGGAGGCGCGGTGGATCTAGTCCCCGCCTATGGGAGGGCTCCATTTTTCTGATTTCAGGGCATATCCACGGGGTCGATCCAATCCGTTGGAGCGCGTATGAATGCATCCGCGCGGACGCGCGGGACGCACGCAGCCTCCAGCGGCACGACCCAACCGGACAGACGTGTTCGGCTCGACTCATTCGTACATCAAATTTGGGCAATAGTTGCGTTAGCCCGGACAGCGCACAAAATGCACGGGTGTCCGCCAGTCGACCGCTCGGGGCCCATATGTAACTGAAAAATTAGTACTTAAACTTACTTTTCATTAGATTAGGCCCCGTCAATTACAAAAAGGCACATTTGGATAAAATAAAAAAGGACTACTACTGCTGCTGTTGGAGGCCGTCCCTATGGCTACTCGTCATCGTTGTCGCGGCCACTGTTGCCGCGACCGCCGTTGCCGCGACCACCGTTGCCTTGGCCACTAGCCCCGTCGATCGCTGCCCTAGCCGCCCAGATGGCCTGCAGCTGGACGCGATCGCGGTAACGGTCGCGCACTTGGCCACGAGCCCCCGTCTTGTCGGTCGCCTTCATGCGGTCCACTGCCATCCGGTTGGTGAGGGCTTTCTCCATCTCGGCTGCCTAGTGGTCCCTCGCCTCCTAGTCGGCCAGCTTTGTCGCCGTCGCTGCCCTCGCTGCCAAGAGGGTCACCCTAGCCGGAGCTCCGTTCGGGACGATGATCGCCTCCTCCCCCTCCTCCTCCGCCTTTGCCTGCTCCACCTCCTTCCCCTCCTCATCGTCGTCTTCCATCCCCGTCTCGTCCCCGTCGACGAGAGCCCACGCGGTCGCCACCTCGGTGACCATAGCCATGCACAGCTCCTCCATCGCCGTGTCGGCGGCGTGCTCCGCCGCTTCCACCGCATTGTGTGTGGCGGCGACCTTAGCGGCCTCCTTGGCCACCTCCTCCAGTGTGGTCATGGCCGCCTCGTGGCGGATCTCGCGGAGGGCAGCTGATGCGGCCTCATTGGCCACCGCCTCCACCGCCTCCTTGGCGGAGACGTGGTGAACCTCACGCACCGCCCATTAGGCCACCACCTATACGGCCACCTCCACCACCTGCTCCAACGCCGCCTTGGCCACATAGTCTTCCTCCTCGAAGGCCACCACCTCCGCCTCGGCCATGCGCTTGGACATCAACGTGGCCTGGAGGTCGACAACATCAATGTCAGCCTCCTAGAAGCGGGTGCGGCACATCTCCTTGATCTTGGTCTAGTTGGTGATCTTGCGGCGAGGCATGGCTACTGGTGGTTGGTGTTTTTTTCGGCTATGGTTTCTCTTGCTTGGGCTTGTTGTCTCAGCCGCGCAGGAGGCCATCTTTTATAGACCGTGACGAAGGCGGGAAACAGCCGGGGAGGCGCACGCGGGATGGAAGACATGCATGCAAAACAGAAAGATACGATGGCGGGAAATGCCGGCCGCGTGGGAAGCCCCCGACGTTGATAGCCGACGTCATGTCACCATTAACGTCCCATCATGGAGGGTGTCAAGTGGTGACAGCAGGGGAGACGGACAGATGGGTCGGGCCACTGGGCGTGGCTGGCCGGACATGCCGGATCACGACCCAAAAGTGACCGTAGCCCGACCCAAACAGACAAAAATGGACCATTTCGACCGGCCGTTTTGGTTGGCCCAGTGGAGATGCCCTTAAGGTTCAAGTTTGGTGGGGCAGCACTCAGGAGGTGGCAGTGGCGTTTCTTCCAATAAGGTCTCGCCAGGTTTAGCCCCATCTTGACGACGATGGCGAGGAGTAATACGTTGCTAACGTATCCATAATTTTTGATGTTCCATGCTTGTTTTATATCTACTTTATTAAGTTTTGTCCACAATTTGAAGTATTTTTATACACTTTCTTGGACTAACCTATTATCATGATGCCACAGTGCCAGTTGCCTGTTTTCTGCTGTTTTTGGTTCTAGAAAGTTAGAAATGAATATTCTTGAAATTGGACAGAACAAAAGCCAAAGTCAATATTATACCGTGGGGAACACAGAGCCAGAAGACGAGACGGAGGAGGGCCTCGAGGGGGCCACACCACCTGGTCCGCGTGGCCTGGCCTGGCCCGCGCCAGGGGGTAGTGCGGCCGCCTCGGCCACCCCCTCGGCCTCCCTCTTTGCCTATATATTGCCTCCGATACAGAAACCCTAGGCACCCGATCAAAATTCCATGAAAGAGTCTGTAGCCACCGTCATCTCCATCCCTAGATCGGGAGGGATCTGAAGCTCTTCCCGGCACCCTGCCGGAGGGGAGAATTCACCCTGGAGGCCTTCTTCATCACCATGCCTGCCTCCGGTGTGATGCGTGAGTAGTTCATCCTTGGACAACGAGTCCATGTAGTAGCTAGATGGTTGGTTTTTCTCCTTTGTGCTATCATGTTTAGATCTTGTGAGCTCCGTTCATGATCAAGATCATCTATTTGTAATCCTACATGTTGTATTTGCGGGGATCTAATGGATATTGAGATGCTATTTCAGATTGATTATTGATTCTATCATGTCTTTGTTATTTGTGATCTTGCATGCTTTCCATTGTTAGTAGCTATCTTGGCCAAGTAGATGCTAGCAACTCCAAGAGGGAGTATTTATGCTCGATAGTGGGTTCATGCCTCTAGTAATCCGGGGAAGTGACAGAAATCTCTAAGGTACTAGATGTGTTGTTGCTACTAGGGAGAAAACAACAATCCTTTGTTTATAGAACAACCATATTGTTTACTTTACACACTTTGCTTAATGCAATTATCTGTTTCTTGCAACTTAATACTAGAGGGGGTTCGGATGATAACCTGAAGGTGGATTATTAGTCATAGATGCAGTTGGATTACGGTCTATGTATAATGTTGTAATGTCCAATCAAATCTCAAAGGAGTCAAGATGATTAGTATATGCATGTATGCTTTATCGATGTTTGTCAATTGCCCCGCTATAATTTGTTCACCCAACATGTCATCTATCTTAAGGAGAATCACCACTAGTGAACTATGGACCCCGATCCATTCTTTTACCATCAACCTACAACTGTTTACTGTTTTCTGTTTACTTTCTGCAAGCAATTACTATCTTCCACACAATACGTTTAATCCTTTGTTTTCAGCAAAACCGGTGAGATTGACAACCTCACTGTAAGTTGGGGACAAAGTTCTGTGGTTGTATTGTGCAGGATTCCAAGTTGGAAACAATACCTTGGAGGTGTTTCCTTGATCCTACTGGTTCGATAACCTTGGTTTCATAACTGAGGAAAAACTTGTTGCTATACTCATCATACCTTCCTCTTGGGGTTCCCCAACGAGCTCAACATATTGAGTAAGCAAGGAGCTTGTGAGAGTGGTGTGATCCCCGAGGACTTCTTATGGTTGTGGGGATCTTAGGATTGTCAAGAAACTTCACCAACATTTCAACCTTCTTCTTTGTATTCCGGACATATGTGGTCTTTTTGACCCTCTCAGCGACTTCCCGTCCGCAACCAACAACGTCAGACCGACTCATTGTGGAGCGGCAGTGGCGTGGCACCGTCAACACGGTTTGGAGGTTGGATTTTGTTGTATTTTTTGTTTGTGTTGAGCTGCTTTGTACCGTTCAATGATTTGTAATGTTTGCTATTTATCTTAGAGCATCTCCACCAAAGGCGCTATAAGTTGGCGATGTAAAATCGTTTTGCAGTGCGTTATGCCAGTTTAGCGTGCGCAGGCGGTGGCGCGACCCAGGTTGTACGTTACTTTGAGCTATATTTTTTTTTTGCTTCTGATACAGGTTGTTATCTAACTTTCGTTAGTTCAACACTTTTCGATTTGAGCAACAAAAGGTCTTCGAAAAAATTGTTTTTACCTACTGATCTGTTTTGATAGATTTCTGCCATTATTTGCATTTGCTTCTTGTTGATTCCTTTTTGGGGAAATTGAGCTTTTTGAGGGAATTACTACAGTAGCTTGTGTTTTAATGGAAGTTTTACTTGTGTTGGAACTGAACCAAAAGACTTATTATCTTGAGTACACTAATGTTGCTAATGAAGATTGTGTGAAGTTTTGTATGAAGGAAATTTTCAGGTGTAGAGAAAGAACGATGTAATGAGATGAAGAATGGACTAAAGCTAAAGCTTGGGGATGCCACACGTGTCACCCCAAAAAATATCCAAGAAGTACAAGCGTCAAAGCTTGGGGATGCCCGAGGCATCCCCTTCTTCATCAATAAAAATCTCAGGTTTCTTCCCAACACTTTATTTTTATTGTTTCATGCACAGTTGTGTTGTTCTTGGAGCGTCTTTGTTTTTTTTTTTTGGTTTTCATTTACTTAGTTTGCTTAGTTTGCTTGAATAAATTGGTTGGACCCCCGTATTCATACATTAGTTTTCAAATAAGTTGCTTTAATCTGGAAAGAGTAGGAAAGTTCATGCTTAAGTGGTAAAAGGAGCTTGTTTTTGACTGTGGCCTATGCTTTGTCATGTCATGCTTGACATTGTTTTGGCTTTATTCTTAGTGATTTTTGCTGTAGCATGACATGCTATAAATAATTGAGATTGCTTAATGTGCCTTGAAAAGAATCATGCGTTGTTTTAGCATATTAAAGCATAGTATTGTGGTATTCTCCTTTGATGCTTTATTTGGGTTGATTTGGCGCATGCTGATACGTTGCAAACGTATCCATAACTTTTGGTGTTCAATGCTTGGTTTTATCTACTTTCTTGTGTTTTGTCCACACTTTGGAGTAATTTTCATATGATTTCTTGGACTAACCTATTAACAAGAGCCACGGTGCCAGCTGCCTGTTTTCTGCTATTTTTGGTTCGAGGAAAGTCAGAAAATGAATATTCTCGGAATTGGACGGGACAAAAGTCAAAGTCAGTTTTTCACTGAGGGACACCTAGAGCCAGAATACGAGACGGACAGGGGCTGGGGCCCGGCCACACCGCCTGGCCGCGCGGCCAGGCCTGGCCCGCGCCAGGGGTGGTCTAGCCACCCCAGGCACCCCCTCGGCCTCTCCTTCCGCCTATAAGTTGCCTCTGATACAGAAACCCTAAGTACCCTGATTAAAATTTCACGAAAGAGTCTATAGCCGTTGTCATCTCCATCCCTAGATCGGGAGGGATCTGAAGCTCTTCCCGGCATCATGCCGGAGAGGGGAATTCACCCTGGAGGCCTTCTTCATCATCATGCAAGCCTCCGGTGTGATGCGTGAGTAGTTCATCTCTGGACTAGGGGTCGATGTAGTAGCTAGATGGCTGGTTCTCCTCCTTTGTGCTATCATGTTTAGATCTTGTGAGCTCTGTTCATGATCAAGATCATCTATTTGTAATTCTGCATGTTGTGTTTGCAGGGATCCAATGGATATTGAGATGCTATTTCAGATTGATTATTGATTTTATCATGTCTTTGTTATTTGTGATCTTGCATGCTTTCCGTTGTTAGTAGCTATCTTGGCCAAGTAGATGCTAGCAACTCCAAGAGTTAGTATTTATGCTCGATAGTGGGTTCATGCCTCTAGTAATCTGGGGAAGTGACAGAAATATCTAAGGTACTAGATGTGCTGCTGCTACTAGGGAGAAAACAACAATCCTTTGTTCATAGAACAATCATATTGTTTACTTTACATTCAATTCGTAATGCAATTATCCGTTGCTTGCAACTTAATACTAGAGGGGGTTCGGATGATAACCTGAAGGTGGATTATTAGTCATAGATGCAGTTGGATGGCGGTCTGTGTATAATGTTGTAATGCCCAATCGAATCTCAAAGGAGTCAAGATGAGTAGTATATGCTTGTATGCTTTCTCGATGTTTGTCAATTGCCCCGCTGTAATTTGTTCACCCAACATGTTATCTATCTTAAGGAGAGCCACCTCTAGTGAACTATGGACCCCGGTCCTTTCTTTTACAATCAATCTACAATCAACTGTTTACTTCTTTGTGTTTACTTTCTACAAACTATTACTTTCTTCCACTCGATACATTTAATCCTTTGTTTTCAGCAAAACCGGTGAGATTGACAACCTCATCGCAAGTAGGGGACAGAGTTCAGTGGTTGTGTTGTGCAGGTCTCCATGTTGCTGCTGGCACCGGTAGTGCGCCCTGCCAAAGTTCAGCTAGCAACACCTTTGGGGTGTTTCCTTGCTCCTACTGGTTCGATTAAACCTTGGTTTCATACCGAGGGAAAACTTGCTGCCGTGCTCATCATACCTTCGTCTTGGAGTTCCCCAACGATCTCGATATATTTTGGGCCATCAAGCTATTTTTCTGGCGCCGTTGCCGGGGAGTCAAGGACATCTTCACAAGGGGAGTCCCTCATAACCAATCTCTTTACTTTGTTATTTTTTGTTTTGCTTAGTTTACTTTTGCTTTGTTTGCTTGTTTCTTTATCAAAAACACAAAAATGACTACTCTTGAAAACACTAAGTTGTGTGACTTCACTAGCACCAACAATAATGATTTTATGAGCACACCTATTGCTCCACCTGTTCCTGAAGCTACTTTCTTTGAAATAAAACCTGCTTTACTCAATCTTGTTATGAGAGAACAATTTTCTGGTATTGGTAATAAAGATGCTACTGCTCATCTAAATAACTTTGTTGAACTATGTGAGATGCAAAAGCATAAGGATATAGATGGAGATATTATTGATCTTAAATTGTTTCCTTTCTCTTTGAGAGGAAAAGCTAAAGAATGGTTGAATTCCTTAACTAGGAATAGTATTGATTCTTGGACTAAATGCAAAGATGCTTTTATTGGAAAATACTATCCTCCTGCTAAGATTATATCTATGAGAAGTGAAATAATGAAGTTTAAACAATCTGATAATGAACATGTTGCTCAAGCTTGGGAAAGAATGAAATCTTTGGTAAAGAATTGTCCCACTCATGGACTGACTGCTTGCATGATTATCCAAACCTTTTATGCAGGATTGAACTATTCTTCAAGAAATCTGTTGGATTCTGCAGATGGAGGTACCTTTATGACCATCACTTTGGGTGCTGCAACAAAGCTTCTGGATAATATGATGGTTAACTACTCTGAATGGCATACTGAGAGAGATCCACAAGGTAAGAAGGTATATTCTGTTGAGGAAACCTCCTCCTTGAGTGATAAAATTGATATTATTATGTCTATGCTTGTTAATGGGAAAGCCCATATTGATCCAAATAATGTTCCCTTAGCCTCTTTGGTTGCTCAAGAAGAGCAAGTTGATGTGAACTTTATAAGAAATAACAATTTTAGCAACAATGCCTACTGGAATAATTTTGGTAACAACAATTATAAGCCATATCATCCCAACAATGGTAATGCTTATGGAAATTCCTACAACAACAATAGGAGTGCTCCCTCTAAACTTGAAGTTATGCTTAAAGACTTTATTAGTAAACAAACTACTTTCAATAAAACTATTGAGGAAAAACTCTCTAATGCTGAGAGAAATATAGCATCTTTGTCTGAAGCTTAAACTTCATTGATGAATAAAATGGCTGCTAAACTTGAAACTAATGATAATCCCTTTGCAGCTACTAATGCCATACAAGTTAGAAATTATGAAAATGTTAGACTATTAGCTGAATTGCATGCTAAGTGGGAAAGAGAAGATGAAATTCCTAGAAACATTAGTGTTTCTACAATCACTACCACTAGTGTTGAGGCTAGTAATAGCTCTACTACCTTAGGTGATAATTATGATTTTGATCTTGATGGTTGCAATATTTCTGAAGTTATTAAGTTCCTACAAAAGCTTTCTAAAAGTCCTAATGCTAGTGCTATGAATATGGCATTCACAAAATACATTACTGATGCTCTCATAAAGATTAAAGAAGAAAAGATGAAACATAAAGCTTCTATTCCTATAAAACAAGAAGATGGTTGGGAACCCATCATTAATATGAAAGTGAATGATTTTGATTTCAAAGCTTTATGTGATCTTGATAGTAGTGTTTCTATTATGCCTAGAAGGATTTATGATATGCTTGATTTGCCTCCACTTGAAGATTGTTATTTGAATGTCCCACTTGATGATAATGCTAAAAAGAAACTCATGGGGAGTATTAATGATGTTCTTATTATGGTTAACAATGCCTATGTCCCCGTTGATTTTTATGTTTTGGATGTTGAATGTGATACAATGCAAATGTATCTATAATTTTTGATGTTCCATGCTTGGTTTTATCTCCTTTCTTGTGTTTTGTCCACACTTTGGAGTACTTTTCATATGATTTCTTGGACTAACCTATTAACAAGAGCCACAGTGCCAGCTGCCTGTTTTCTACTGTTTTTAGTTCCAGGAAAGTCAAAAAATGAATATTGTCGGAATTGGATGGGACAAAAGCCAAAGTGACTATTTTTCCGGAAGACTCTAGGAGCCAGAATACGAGACGGAGAAGAGCTAGGGGTGGCCACACCACCTGCTGGCGCGGGCCAGGCCAGGCCGCGCCAGGGGGTGGTGTCGGCCCCCCCAGGCACCCCCTCGGTCTCCCTCTTCGCCTATAAGAAGCCTTCTGACCTAAAAACTCCGGGGGTTCGACGTTTTTCCAGAGGGAGTTCCGCTCCACCACCACCACCAGATTCCACGAAACAGCACCAGAAACTCCGTTCTGGCACCCTGCCGGGACGGGGAATTGGAGGAGATCATCGCCATCATCATCACCATCGCTTCTCCATCGAACATCCATGTTTCCCCATCTATGAGTGAGTAATCCCCCGCTGTAGACTATGGGGATGGTAGGGATTGGATGAGATCGTTCATGTAATGGCATCAGATTGTTTGGGCATGGTGCCTAGTATCTTTTATTAGTACTTTATGAGTTTGTTGCGACTTGTTGTGCTTAATGCTTGTCACTAGGGCCCGAGTGCCATGATTTTAGATCTGAACATGTTATTGATTCATTATGATAGTATTGTTTTTGGTCTTATCTGCAAGTTGTATACACACGTTGTTGTCCGGAACCTATGGCCCCAAAGTGACAGAAATCGGGATAACAGGAAGGGAATGGCTTTTATGTGAGGATCACATGTGTTCACGAAGTGTTAATGCTTTGCTCCGGTGCTCTATTAAAAGGAGCACCTTAATTGCCAGTAGTTCCCTAGAGGCCGCGCTGCAAACGGGCTGGCAGGACAAAAGATGTTGTGCAAGTTCTCATTGCGAGCACATATGACTATATACGGAACAAATGCCTAGGATTGTCTAGTACTTGGATGCTTTATCTTATTTATCTGCAATTGCCCTATGTTCTGATTGTTATTTGAATTTTCTTGTCCATGCAACACCCGTCCATCCATCCCTATGCCTACCGCACTCGAATCCCACTATTTACTGCTTTTGTTACTACTGTCTTTGCTTTACTACTGTTGTTACTTTGCTATTCCTACTACAAAACTGTTTCTACTGATAAACTGTTGTGAGCAAGATTGTTTCCAGGTGCATCTGAATTGACAACTCAGTTGTTAAGGCTTATAAATATTCTTTGGCTCCCCTTGTGTCGAATCAATAAATTGGGTTTCACTTCCCTCGAAAATACTGCGATACACCCCCTATACTTGTGGGTCATCAAGACTATTTTCTGGCGCAGTTGCCGGGGAGCATAGCTTTATTTATCAAGTTCACTTGGAATCACTATTGTTCAAGCTAAGTTTATTTTCTCCTTGTTTTCTTGTTTCTTTATCAAAAATACAAAAAAAAAGTAGTTCCTACTCTAGTTGTTATTTTCATTGGTCTGTTATTGTCTTGCCTTATCATGCTTGTTGTCAATGGTTGGTTTCTTTGAAACTGAAGCTTATTGGCAAGGTGAGTTCACGGAAGATCAAAAATATTATTATAAGGAACACCGCTTGTCACAAAAAGGGAAACACTTATGGGAACAAATTGATAGATTGTATACCATTGCTAGAAACGTGTGCTCTACTTATAATGTTACTTATTGTTGTGATGAATCTCGTTGCAGAAAGAGGTATAAACACCTCCCTTTTTAATGTGAGTATAATGACAATGATACCATATCTTCTTATGCTAGAGGAATTTATGACTTTTATGATGTAGAACAAATTGAAGAATTTATTGCTTGGAAGGGTGCTTTTGAACTTGCTAGTTTGCTTGAAAATATTGATGATTCACCTTACAAATATGAGGTTTATGGTATACTTAAATTTTGCTTTGATAATTACAAGGATGAAAATGGCTCTATTCTTGAGTATTTTAATAGATGCTTTCCACAAATGGAAGAGACTAATGCCTTGCAGGATCCTATGGAAGAAGAAATTGATGAACGTGAAATCTCATTAGATGAAAAAGAGGAGGAGAGTGATGAACAAAAGGAGGAAGAATGGATTAGCTACCCATGCCTACCTTCTAATGAGAGTAACTCTTTACCCTTACATTATTTGATTGTCCCCCATGCTTACTAAAGAAGGATGAATGTTATTTTCCTGAGGATTTTTTTGAAGATGTTTATGATAAAGATCTAGTGCTTGTAGATCATGAAAAGCATGCTTTATGTGATAGTTATATTGTTGAGTTTATTCATGAGGCTACTGAAAATTATTTTGAGAGAGGAAAATATGGTGGTAGAAGTTTTCCTGGTATTGAAACACCTCTCTATGTGCTGAAAGTTTTGAAGTCACTCTTGTTTTATCTTCCTATGCCTGTCACTTTGTTCTTTGCGAATTTATTTGCATACACGATTCATATGCATAGGAAGTGGGTTAGACTTAAATGTGTTTTGAATTTGCTTCTTGATGCTCTCTTTTACTTCAACTCTTATTTCTTATGAGAGCATCCTCTCAAACTATTATGCCCGGAGATGATAACATGTCTATTATTCTTGGGAGACCTTTTCCTTAAATACCGCATGAGCTATTATTAATTGTAATCAAGGGAAGGTGACCTTCAATGTCAATGACAAGGAACATACTATCTATTTCCCCAAGAAGATTGAAAGGACTTATGGTTTGAATTCAATTGAACATGTTGAGGGCATTCAAGTTGGAGATATATATTGTCCCATACCAAGAGAAAAATTTGAAACTATTATGATTGGGACCATTGCTATCAAGGTTGAGGTAACATAATCATTAGTGGAATACAAAGTTTTGTCTCATATGAAATTTTTTTGGTAACAAGACCTGATCAACCTTGTTAACGAAAGGATTTCATTGAACAAAACAATGTTTTCACCATGATTATCTCCACTTACTTCTATTCTATCCATTTTTAGTTTTTGCTTATGCCTAACTTAAAGGCATTAAAGAGAAGTACTTATTGGGAGATAACCCAAAAGTTTTAGATGAGTCTTGGAAGTTATTACTTCAGTAATAACCGCTCCTTATCCTTTTTATTTGCTTCTTGTGCCAATATTAACCTCTAATGAGAGAGAAGTAATGATTGGAAAAGTTGCTGTCCCGAAACAGATTTATGTGCTTCACCGTAAAAAAATTGTGTAGAATCTCTGTATGTCCTTTTGATGCGTGAATTTTTGTGCTTCTGCCCCAGGTTGTTATCTAACTTTCTTTTGTTCAACACTTTTTGATTTGAGCAACAGAAGGTCTTCGAAAAAATTCGTCTTTACCTGCTGGTCTGTTTTGACAGATTTCTGCCATTTTCTGCATTTGCTTCCTGTTGGTTCCTTTTTGAGTTCTTTTGGGGAATTGAGCTTTTGGAGGGAAGTGCTACAGTAGCTAGTGTTCTAATGGGAGTTTATTTGGTGTTAGAACCGAACCTTAAGACTTATTTATCTTGGTGCACTAATGTTGCTAATAAAGATTGTGTGAAGTTTTGTATGAAGGAAAAATTTCAAGTGTATGGAAGGAATGAGTAATGAGATGAAGGATGGACATAAAGCTCAAGCTTGGGGATCCCACGCGTGTCACCCCAAGAAATATCCAAGAAGTACAAGCGTCAAAGCTTGGGGATGCCCAAGGCATCCCCTTCTTCATCAATAAAAATCCTAGGTTTCTTCCAAACACTTTATTTTTATTGTTTCATGCACAGTTGTGTTGTTCTTGGAGCGTCTTCTTTTTCATTTTCGTTTTGGTTTTTCGTTTGCTTTGTTTTCTTAGTTTTCTGAATAAATTGGTTGGACCTCCACCTTCATACATTGGTGTTCAAATAGTCTGGTTTGGATTGGAAAAGAGTAGGAAAGCTCATGCTTAAGTGGTAAAGAGAGCTTGTTTTTGACTGTGGCCTATGCTTTGTCATGCCATGCATGATACTGTTTTGGCTTTATGCTTAGTATTCTTTGTTGTAGCATGAGTTTTTATAAACAATTAAGATTGCTTAATGTGCCTTGGATGAATCATGCGTTGTTTTAGCATATTAAAGCATAGTATAGTGGTACTCTCCTTTGATGCTTTATTTGGGTTGACTTGGCTCATGCTCACACCATGTTATGACTATCTCAAGTCACCATAGCCTTTATGATCCTTTAGTTTTCAACTTGTAGTATCACTTTATGCTTTGATCAATGAAGTTTTGTTGCTCTGCATGATTATGGCCATTATTGCTCTCTTGTTTGTCGCTCCCTTACTATTGCTAGCCTTCACTTTTACTGAGTATTTTACTCATGTTTCCAACTCCCCTAAACCAAATATTGCCAAAGTGTCCACCATACCTACCTATTAGCATGATTTTCTACTTCTGTTCATATTCAATATGCCTTATTTTCTTTCGAATAAAATGTTTGCTTGTTATGAGATAGTTAGTTAGTAAAGCTCTCACGAACTTGATGGCACACTTTATTTTCTTGCACTTAATAAACCTGAACCATTGCGTCCTTATTTGTTGCGCATATGCTTGCGCTTTATGAGTTGAAGTTAGCAGAACCATCTATCATGGGGACCGCTTTCAACGCTTCATAGGTATTTTGTACCTAGTTGATATCATGTTCTTTTGCTTATGGATCCCGGCGGTGTGAAATAAAAGTGGAACTTGTAAGATCATGGAGTTTGTATGTATGTTATAGAAACGCCTGGGCCACTAGCCTAAGCCATGCCTAATCATGGTGGAAACTTGCAGCATAACCATAATGAGCATTCTATGAAGCATCCTCAATAAAAATCTATGCACATAGTAAATAAAAAGATCGCCGAGATGCCATTGTCTGCTTGCCTTGTATTTTGATTATGGGGTAGCTCCCGTGTCATGTGCAAGGGGTACCCCGTTGGCGGTTCTCTATGGTACCTATATACTTACAATGACAAGATCTTACTTGTGACTGAAGTTGAGTAGCATGAGGATTGGTCTTCATAAGTAAGGGGCATGAAACTTCGATTTATAACTTGTCAAGCATATTCTCTTAGTTGTGTCACTTTAACCTTAACCATTTAAAGATGCATATGATAGGAGCAATGAGAGCTCAAAGCTAATGAGTACCATACTTTCAGCATTTGGAAGCCTTTCAAACTTTTCAAAACCTGTTCATTTCCTTGTTGAGTCTCCACACATTCTATGAGCACTTTCTTGAGAGCATAGTGGCCATTCTTAGTTCTATGTGCATTGTCCCAAGACTTGTTGATTGATGCATACCTTGATAATGCTTGTTTTAAACTATTTGTATCTAGTCACTCTTGTAAACTTTGAAGGTGTCCTATGCATTTATGTTTGCTACTCTATGAGGGACAAGCTGAGTGCCACTATGCTATGTTTTCTTTATGTGAAACAAACAAACGTCTTGCAAAGCATTGTTATTCATGAATCTTTTGTTTGTGCATTTTCATGTTGCATCATAGTTTCTTTGTCTTATTGCTAGAACTTTGTCTTTCATGTTTTGATTTAAGTACTATGATCCCAGCTTTGAATGTTTTACAAGTACTTTGGTCAAGTCTTTGATGGTGCATGTCACCTCAAAAATTATTCTTTCTTTTTATCACTTACCTACTCGAGGACGAGCAGGAGTTAAGCTTGGGGAGGTTGATACATTGCAAATGTATCTATAATTTTTGATGTTCCATGCTTGGTTTTATCTCCTTTCTTGTGTTTTGTCCACACTTTGGAGTACTTTTCATATGATTTCTTGGACTAACCTATTAAGAAGAGCCACAGTGCTAGCTGCCTATTTTCTGCTATTTTTGGTTCTAGGGAAGTCAGAAATGAATATTCTCGGAATTGGACGGAACAAAAGCCAAAGTGCCTATTTTTCTAGAAGACTCTAGGAGCCAGAATACGAGACGGAGAAGAGCCAGGGGGTGGCCACACCACCTGCTGGCGCGGGCCAGGTCAGGCCATGCCAGGGGGTGGTGTGGGCCCCCCAGGCACCCCCTCGGTCTCCCTCTTGGCCTATAAGAAGCCTTCTGACCTAAAAACTTCGGGGGGGGGTCGACGTTTTTCCAGAGGGAGTTCCGCTCCGCCGCCACCACCAGATTCCACGAAACAGCACCAGAAACTCCGTTCTGGCACCCTGCCGGGACGGGGAATTGGAGGAGATCATCTCCATCATCATCACCATCGCTTCTCAATCGACCATCCATGTTTCCCCATCTATGAGTGAGTAATCCCCCGCTATAGGCTATGGGGATGGTAGGGATTGGATGAGATCGTTCATGTAATGGCATCAGATTGTTAGGGCATGGTGCCTAGTATCTTTTATTAGTACTTTATGACTTTTTTGCGACTTGTTGTGCTTAATGCTTGTCACTAGGGCCCGAGTGCCATGATTTCAGATCTGAACATGTTATTGATTCATTATGATAGTATTGTTTTTGGTCTTATCTGCAAGTTGTATACACACGTTGTTGTCCAGAACCTATGGCCCCGAAGTGACAGAAATCGGGATAACCGGAAGGGAATGGCTTTGATGTGAGGATCACATGTGTTCATGGAGTGTTAATGCTTTGCTCCGGTGCTCTATTAAAAGGAGCACCTTAATTGCCAGTAGTTTCCTAGAGGCCCCGCTGCAAACGGGCTGGCGGGACAAAAGATGTTGTGCAAGTTCTCATTGCGAGCATGTATGACTATATACAGAACACATGCCTAGGATTGTCTAGTACTTGGATGCTTTATCTTATTTATCTGCAATTGCCCTATGTTCTGATTGCTATTTGAATTGTCTTGTCCATGCAACGCCCGTCCATCCATCCCTATGCCTATCACACTCGAATCCCACCGTTTACTGCTTTTGTTACTACTGTCTTTGCTTTACTACTGCTGTTACTTTGCTGTTCCTACTACAAAACTGTTGCTACTGATAAACTACTGTGAGCAAGATTGTTTCCAGGTGCAGCTGAATTGACAACTCAGTTGTTGAGGCTTATAAATATTCTTTGGCTCCCCTGGTGTCGAGTCAATAAATTGGGTTTCACTTCCCTCGAAAATACTGCTATACACCCCCTATACTTGTGGGTCATCAGAATGCAATGCTTCTTGTCCTATTACTTTGGGAAGACCTTTTCTTAGAACTGTTGGTGCCATTATTGATATGAAAGAAGGCACCATTAAATATCAACTCCCACTCAAGAAAGGTATAGAACACTTTCCTAAGAAGAGAGAAAAGATTTCTTTTGCTTCTCCTATGAAAACAAAATTTGCTCTTAATGCTTCTTCATTTGAGAACACTTGATCCTTTTTCTTACTTCTTATGTCTAACTTAAAGACGTTAAAGAAAAGTACTTATTGGGAGATAACCCAAAAGTTTTAGATGAGTCTTGGAAGTTATTACCTCTGTAATAACCGCTCCTGATCCTTTTTATTTGCTTTTTGTGCCAAGAATAACCTCTAATGAGAGAGAAGTAATGATTGGGAAAGTTGCTGTCCCAAAACAGATTCCTGTGCTTCACAGTAAAAATTCATGTAAAATCTCTGTATGTCCTTTTGAGGCGTGCATTTTTGTGCTTATGGCCCAGGTTGTTATCTAACTTTTGATTTGAGCAAAAGAAGGTCTTTGAAAAAATTCGTCTTTACCTGCTGGTCTGTTTTGACAGATTTCTGCCATTTTCTGCATTTGCTTCTTGTTGGTTCCTTTTTGAGTTCTTTTGGGGAATTGAGCTTTTTGAGGGAAGTGCTACAGTAGCTAGTGTTTTAATGGAAGTTTTATTGATGTTAGAACTGAACCTAAAGACTTATTATCTTAAGTGCACTAATGTTGCTAATAAAGATTGTGTGAAGTTTTGTATGAAGGAAAAATTTCAAGTGTATGGAAGGAATGAGTAATGAGATGAAGGATGGACTATCTCAAGTCACCATAGCCTTTATGATCCTTTAGTTTTCAACTTTTAGTATCACTTTATGCTTTAATCAATGATGTTTTGTCGCTCTGCATGATTATGGCCATTGTTGCTCTATTAGTTTGTCGCTCCCAGTCTTTTGCTAGCCTCCACAACCAAGTATGAGTTCCACTCATGCATCCAACTCCTAAAACCAAGTTATTCCAAAGAGTCCACCATACCTACCTACTAGCATATGCTATTCCAAGTATATTCATGTTTTTATCTACCTTCCGAATTAAACTTGTTATGACAAAACTAGTGATTAAAGCTCTCAAGAACTTGATGGCACACTTTACTTTTCTTGCCCTTAATAAACTTGAACCATTGTGTCGTCTATGTTGTATATGCTTGCACTTATTTGTCGGGGATTAGCAGAACCATGCTGGCATGGGGAACGCTTTCAACATTGCACTGGTACTTTGTACCTAGTTGATATCATGCTCTTTTGTCTATGGATGTCGTCGGTGTGAAATGAAAGGGGAGCTTGTAAGTCCATGGAGTTATGTATATGTGTTAGAAAAACGCCTGGGCCGCTGGTCTAATCCATGCTGACATGGTGGAAACCTGCAACGTAACCATAATGAGCTGTCTATGAAGCATTCTTCTTATAAAAAAAAGAGTCCTATATTGAGAAAAAAGAAAAAAAGAAAAAAAAGAGATTATGAAAAGAGGAAAGAGAGAAAAAAGCACCATATTCCCATAGTAAATAAGAAGATTGCTGAAATGCTCGTTGTCTGCTTGCCTTGTCATTTTGATATGGGGATTCTTCCTTATCATCGGGCAAGGGGTGCCCCGTTGGCGGTTCTCTATGATACACATGTACTTACGATGACAAGAACTTACCGGTGACTAAACTTAAGTGGCATGAGGAGCGGCCCTCGTATTCAAGGGACATGAGATTTCCGAGATTTCCAACTTATACTTCGTCAAGCATATACACCATAGTTTGTTCACTTTAACCTTAATCACTTCAAGATGCTTATGATAGGGGAAATGAGAGCTGAAAGCTATTAAGTACCATAATTTTTGGAAGCTCTTTATGAAACTTGAATCCCTACTTCCTTCTATGAAGGCCTTTCTTCCACTTTTATATTGAGTCTCCACCTTCTACCTTTATGCACCTACTTTGAGAGCATAGTGGCCATTCTTAGTTCTATGTGCATTGTCCCAAGACTTGTTGATTGATGCATAGCTTTGATATTTCTTGTTTTAAACTATTTGTATCTAGTCACTCTTATGAACTTTGAAGGTGTCATATGCATTTATGTTTGCTACTCTAGGAGGGACAAGCTGAATGCTACTATGCTATGTTTTCTTTATGTGAAACAAACAAACTTCTTGCAAAGCATTGTTATTCATTAATCTTTTGTTTATGCCTTTTCATGTTGCAACATAGTTTCTTTGTCTTATTGCTAGAACTTTGTCCTTCATGTTATGATTGAAGTACTATGATTCCAGCTTTGAATGTTTTACAAATACTTTCATCAAGTTTTTGATGGTGCATGTCACCTCAAAAATTAGTCTTTTTTTTATCACTTACCTACTCGAGGACGAGCATGAGTTAAGCTTGGGGATGTTGATACGTTGCAAACGTATCCATAATTTTTGATGTTCCATGCTTGGTTTTATCTACTTTCTTGTGTTTTGTCCACACTTTGGAGTACTTTTCATATGATTTCTTGGACTAACCTATTAACAAGAGCCACAGTGCTAGCTGCCTGTTTTCAGCTGTTTTTGGTTCCAGGAAAGTCAGAAAATGAATATTCTCGGAATTGGACGGGACAAAAACCAAAGTCAGTTTTTCACCGAGGGACACCTAGAGCCAGAATAGAAGACGGAGAGGGGCTGGGGCCCGGCCACACCACCTAGCCGCATGGCCAGGCCTAGCCCGCGCCAGGGGGTGGTCTGGCTGTCCCAGGCACCCCCTCGGCCTCTCCTTCCGCCTATAAGTTGCCTTTGATATGGAAACCCTAAGTACCCAATCAAAATTCCACGAAAGAGTCTGTAGCCGCCATCAACTCCATCCCTAGATCGGGAGGGATCTGAAGCTGTTCCCGGCACCCTGCCGGAGAGGGGAATTCACCCTGGAGGCCTTCTTCATCATCATGCACGCCTCCGGTGTGATGCATGAGTAGTTCATCTCTGGACTACGGGTCCATGTAGTAGCTACATGGCTGGTTCTCCTCTTTTGTGCTATCATGTTTAGATCTTGTGACCTCCGTTCATGATCAAGATCATCTATTTGTAATTCTGCATGTTGTGTTTGCAGGGATCCGATGGATATTGAGATGCTATTTCAGATTGATTATTGATTTTATCATGTCTTTGTTATTTGTGATCTTGCATGCTTTCCGTTGTTAGTAGCTATCTTGGCCAAGTAGATGCTAGCAACTCCAAGGGTTAGTATTTATGGTCGATAGCGGGTTCATGCCTCTGGTAATCTGGGGAAGTGACAGAAATCTCTAAGGTACCAGATGTGTTGTTGCTACTAGGGAGAAAACAACAATCCTTTGTTCATAGAACAATCATATTGTTTACTTTACACGCAATTCATAATGCAATTATCCGTTGCTTGCAACTTAATACTGGAGGGGGTTCGGATGATAACCTGAAGGTGGATTATTAGTCATAGATGCAGTTGGATGGCGGTCTATGTATAATGTTGTAATGCCCAATCGAATCTCAAAGGAGTCAAGATGAGTAGTATATGCTTGTATGCTTTCTCGATGTTTGTCAATTGCCCGCTGTAATTTGTTCACCCAACATGTTATCTATCTTAAGGAGAGCCACCTCTAGTGAACTATGGACCCCCGTCCTTTCTTTTACAATCAATCTACAATCAACTGTTTACTGCTTTGTGTTTACTTTCTGCAAACTATTACTTTCTTCCACTCGATACGTTTAATCCTTTGTTTTCAGCAAAACCGGTGAGATTGACAACCTCATCACAAGTTGGGGATAGAGTTCTGTGGTTGTGTTGTGCAGGTCTCCACGTTGCTGCTGGCACCGATAGTGCGCCCTGCCAAAGTTCAGCTAGCAACACCTTTGGGGTGTTTCCTTGCTCCTACTGGTTCGATTAAACCTTGATTTCATACTGAAGGAAAACTTGTTGTTGTGCTCATCATACCTTCCTCTTGGGGTTCCCCAACGAGCTCGATATATTTTGGGCCATCACATGCTCACACCATGTTATGACTATCCCAAGTCACCATAGCCTATATGATCCTTTAGTTTTTGACTTGTAATATCACTTTATGCTTTAATTAATGATGTTTTGTCGCTTTGCATGATTATGGCCATTATTGCTCTCTTAGTTGGTCGCCTCCAGTCTTTTGCTAGCCTCCATAACCAAGTATGAGTTCCACTCATGCATCCAACTCCAAATAAAACCAAGTTATTCCAAAGAGTCCACCATACCTACCTATTAGCATTTGCTACTCCAAGTATATTCATGTTTTTATCTACCTTCCGAATTAAACTTGTTATGTGAAAATTAGTGATTAAAGCTCTCACGAATTGATGGCACACTTTACTTTCTTGCACTTAATAAACTTGAACCATTGTGTCTATCTTTGTTGCGTATATGCTTGCGCTTTATAAGTTGAAGTTAGCAGAACCATGTATCATGGGGAACGCTTTTAACATTGCACTTATATTCCGTTGATATCATGATTCTTTTGCTTATGGATCCCGGCGGTGTGAAATAAAAGGGGAACTTGTAAGATCATGGAGTTTGTATGTGTGTTAGAAAAACGCATGGGTCGCTAGCCTAAGCCATGCCTAATCATGGTGGAAACTTGCAGCATAACCATAATGAGCATTCTATGAAGCATCCTCAATAAAAACCTATGCAAATAGCAAATAAAAAGATCACCGAGATGGTCATTGTCTGTTGCCTTGTCATTTTGATATGGGATAGCTCCTGTGTCATGGGGCAAGGGGTACCCCATTGGCGGTTCTTGATACATTGCAAATGTATCTATAATTTTTGATGTTCCATGCTTGGTTTTATCCACTTTCTTGTGTTTTCTCCACACTTTGGAGTACTTTTCATATGATTTCTTGGACTAACCTATTAACAAGAGCCACAGTGCCAGCTGCCTGTTTTCTGCTATTTTTGGTTCTAGGAAAGTCAGAAAATGAATATTCTCAGAATTGGACGGGACAAAAGCCAAAGTGCCTATTTTTCCGGAAGACTCATGGAGCTAGAATACAAGGCGGAGGGGGGCTAGGGCCTGACCAGACCACCCCCAGGCGCGGGCTAGGCCTGGCCGCGCCAGGGCATGGTCTGGCCGCCCCAGGTTGCCCCTCGGTCTCCCTCTTTGCCTATAAGAAGCCTTCTGACCTAAAAACTCTGGGGGGGTCGACGTTTTTCCAGAAGGAGTTCCGCTCCGCCGCCACCACCAGATTCCACGAAACAGCACGAGAAACTCCGTTCTGGCACCCTACCGGGACGGGGAATTGGAGGAGATCATCGCCATCATCATCACCATCGCTTCTCCATCGACCATCCATGTTTCCCCCATCTATGAGTGAGTAATCGCCCTCTGTAGGCTATGGGGATGGTAGGGATTGGATGAGATCATTCATGTAATGGCATCAGATTGTTAGGGCATGGTGCCTAGTATCTTTTATTAGTGCTTTATGACTTTGTTGTGACCTGTTGTGCTTAATGCTTGTCACTAGGGCCCGAGTGCCATGATTTCAGATCTGAACATGTTATTGATTCATTATGATAGTATTGTTTATGGTCTTATCTGCAAGTTGTTTACACACGTTGTTGTTCGGAACCAATGGCCCCGAAGTGACAGAAATCGGGATAACCGGAGGGAATGGCTTTGATGTGAGGATCACATGTGTTCACAGAGTGTTAATGCTTTGCTCCAGTGCTCTATTAAAAGGAGCACCTTAATTGCCAGTAGTTCCCTTGATGCCCCGCTGCAAATGGGATGGCAGGAGAAAAGATGTTGTGCAAGTTCTCATTGCGAGCACGTATGACTATTTATGGAACACATGCCTAGGATTATCTAGTACTTGGCTGCTTTATCTTATTTATCTGCAATTGACCTATGTTCTCATTGCTATGTGAATTGTCTTGTCCATGCAACGCCCGTCCATCCATCCCTATGCCTACCACACTCGAATCCTACTGTTTATTGCTATTGTTACTGTTGTCTTTACTTTATTACTGCTGCTACTTTACTATTGCTACTACAAAACTGTTGCTACTGATAAACTGCTGTGAGCAAGATTGTTTCCAGGTGCAGCTAAATTGACAACTCAGTTGTTAAGGCTTATAAATATTCTTTGGCTCCCCTTGTGTCGAATAAATAAATTGGGTTTCACTTCCCTCAAAAATACTGCGATACACCCTCTATACTTGTGAGTCATCAACACTATTTTCTGGCGCCGTTGCCGGGGAGCATAGCTTTATTTATCAAGTCCACTTGGAATCACTATTGTTCAAGCTAAGTTTATTTTCGCCTTTTTTGCTTGTTTTTTTATCAAAAATACAAAAAAAGTACTTCCTACTCTAGTTGTTATTTTCGTTGGTCTGTTATTGTCTTGCTTTATCATGCTTGTTGCCAATGGTTGGTTTCTTTGAAACTGAATCTTATTGGCAAGGTGGGTTCACGAAAGATCAAAAATATTATTATAAGGAACACCGCTTGTCACAAAAAGGGAAACACTTATGGGAACTAATTGATAAATTGTATACCATTGCTAGAAACGTGTGCTCTACTTATAATGTTACTTATTGCTGTGATAAATCTTGTTGCAGAAAGAGGTATAAACACCTCCCTTTTCAATGTGAGTATAATGATAATGTTACCATATCTTCTTATGCTAAAGGAATTTATGACTTTTATGATGCGGAACAAATTGAAGAATTTATTGCTTGGAAGGGTGCTTTTGAACTTGCTATTTTTATTAAAAATATTGATGATTCACCTTACAAATATGAGGTTTATGGTATACTTAAATTTTGCTATGATAATTACAAGGATAAAAATGGCTATATTCTTCAATATATTAATAGATGCTTTCCACAAATGGAAGAGACTAATGCCTTACAAGATCCTATGGAAGAAGAAATTGATGAACGTGAAATCTCATTAGATGAAAAAGAGGAGGAGAGTGATGAACAAAAGGAGGAAGAATGGATTAGCTACCCATGCCTACCTTCTAATGAGAGTAACTCTTTATCCCTTACATTATTTGATTGTCCTGCATGCTTACTAAAGGAGGATGAATGTTATGTTCCTGAGGATTCTTTTGAAAATGTTTATGATAAAGCTCTAGTGCTTGTAGATCATGAAAAGCATGCTTTATGTGGTAGTTATATTGTTGAGTTTATTCATGAGGCTACTGAAAATTATTTTGAGAGAGGAAAATATGGTGGTAGAAGTTTTCCTGGTATTGAAACACCTCTCTATGTGCTGAGTTTTGAAGTTACTCTTGTTTTATCTTCCTATGCCTGTCACTTTATTCTTTGCGAATTTATTTGCATACACGATTCCTATGCATAGGAAGTGGGTTAGACTTAAATTTGTTTTGAATTTGCTTCTTGATGCTCTCTTTTACTTCAACTCATATTTCTTATGTGAGCACCCTCTCAAACTATCATGCCTGAAGATGATAATATGTCTATTATTCTTGGGAGACCTTTTCTTAAATACTGCAGGAGCTGTTATTAATTGTAATCAAGGGAAGGTGACCTTCAATGTTAATGACAAGGAACATACTGTCTATTTCTCCAAGAAGATTGATAGGAATTATGGTTTTGAATTGAATTGAACATGTTGAGGGCATTCAAGTTGGAGAAATATATTGTCCCATACCAAGAATAAAATTTGAAACTATTATGATTGGGACCATTGCTATCAAGGTTGAGGTAACATAATCATTAGTGGAATACAAAGTTTTGTCTCATATGAAATTGTTTTGGTAACAAGACCTAATCAACCTTGTCAACAAAAGGATTTCATTGAACAAAACGATGTTTTCACTATGATTATCTCCGCTTACTTCTATTCTATCCATTTTAGTTTTTGCTTATGCCTAACTTAAAGGCGTTAAAGAAAAGTACTTATTGGGAGATAACCCAAAAGTTTTAGATGAGTCTTGGAAGTTATTACTTCAGTAATAACTGCTCCTTGTCCTTTTTATTTGCTTTTTGTGCCAAGAGTAACCTCTAATGAGAGAGAAGTAATGATTGGAAAAGTTGCTGTCCCGAAACAGATTTCTGTGCTTCACCGTAAAAATTCGTGTAAAATCTCTGAGCGTCCTTTTGAGGCATGAATTTTTGTGCTTCTGACCCAGGTTGTTATCTAAATTTTGTTAGTTTAACACTTTTTGATTTAATCAACAGAAGGTCTTTGAAAAAAATCGTATTTACCTGCTGGTCTGTTTTGACAGATTTCTGCCATTTTCTGCATTTCCTTCTTGTTGGTTCCTTTTTGAGTTCTTTTGGGGAATTGAGCATTTTGAGGTAAGTGCTTCAGTAGCTATTGTTCTAATGGAAGTTTATTTGGTGTTAGAACTGAACCTTAAGACTTATTTATCTTGAGTGCACTAATGTTGCTAATAAAGATTGTGTGAAGTTTTGTATGAAGGAAAAATTTCAGGTGTATGGAATGAATGAGTAATGAGATGAAGGATGGACTAAAGCTCAAGCTTGGGGATGCCACGCCTGTCACCCCAAGAAATATCTAAGAAGTACAAGCGTCAAATCTTGGGGATGCCCAAGGCATCCCCTTCTTCATCAATAAAAATCCCAGGTTTCTTCCAAATGCTTCATTTTTATTGTTTCATGCACAGTTGCGTTGTTCTTGGAGTGTCTTCTTTTGCGTTTTCATTTTGGTTTTGGTTTGCTTTTGTTTGCTTAGTTTTCTGAATAAATTGGTTGGACCCCCTCTTTCATACATTGGTTTGCAAATAGTTTGGTTTGGTTTGGAAAAGTGTTGGAAAGTCCATGCTTAAGTGGTAAAGAGAGCTTGTTTTTGACTGTGGCCTATGCTTTGTCATGCCATGCTTGATATTGTTTTGGATTTATGCTTAGTATTCTTTGTTGTAGCATGACTTGTTATAAACAATTGAGATTTCTTAATGTGCCTTGGATGAATCATGCATTGTTTTCGCATATTAAAGCATAGTTTAGTGGTATTCTCCTTTGATGCTTTATTTGGGTTGACTTGGCGCATGCTCACACCATGTTATGACTATCCCAAGTCACCATAAACCTTTATGATCCTTTAGTTTTCAACTTGTAGTATCACTTTATGCTTTGATCAATGATGTTTTGTCGCTATGCATGATTATGACCATTATTGCTCTCTTAGTTTGTCGCTCCCAGTCTTTTGCTAGCCTCCGCAGCCAAGTATGAGTTCCACTCATGCATCCAACTCCCTAAACCAAGTTATTCCAAAGAGTCCACCATACCTACCTACTATCTTATGCTATTCCAAGTATATTCATGCTTTTGTTTACCTTCCAAATTAAACTTGTTATGAGAAAACTAGTGATTAAAGCTCTCACGAACTTGATGGCACACTTTACTTTTCTTGCCCTTAATAAACTTGAACCATTGTGTCGTCTATGTTGTATATGCTTGCACTTATTTGTCGGGGATTAGCAGAACCATGCTGGCATGGGGAACGCTTTCAACATTGCACTGGTACTTTGTACCTAGTTGATATCATGCTCTTTTGTCTATGGATGTCGTCGGTGTGAAATGAAAGGGGAGCTTGTAAGTCCATGGAGTTATGTATATGTGTTAGAAAAACGCCTGGGCCGCTGGTCTAATCCATGCTGACATGGTGGAAACCTGCAACGTAACCATAATGAGCTGTCTATGAAGCATTCTTCTTATAAAAAAAAGAGTCCTATATTGAGAAAAAAGAAAAAAAAAGAGATTATGAAAAGAGGAAAGAGAGAAAAAAGCACCATATTCCCATGGTAAATAAGAAGATTGCTGAAATGCTCGTTGTCTGCTTGCCTTGTCATTTTGATATGGGGATTCTTCCGTATCATCGGGTAAGGGGTACCCCGTTGGCGGTTCTCTATGATACACATGTACTTACGATGACAAGAACTTACCGGTGACTGAACTTGAGTAGCATGAGGAGCGGCCCTCGTATACAAGGGACATGAGATTTCTGACTTATACTTCGTCAAGCATGTACACCATAGTTTGTTCACTTTAACCTTAATCACTTCAAGATGCTTATGATAGGGGCAATGAGAGCTAAAAGCTATAAGTACCATAATTTTTGGAAGCTCTTTATGAGACTTGAATCCCTACTTCCTTTTATAAAAAGGCCTTTCTTCCACCATTATATTGAGTCTCCACCTTCTACCTTTATGCACCTACTTTGAGAGCATAGTGGCCATTCTTAGTTCTATATGCATTGTCCCAAGACTAGTTGATTGATGCATAACTTGATATTGCTTGTTTTAAATTATTTGTATCTAGTCACTCTTATGAACTTTGAAGGTGTCCTATGCATTTATATTTGCTACTCTATGAGGGAAAAGCTGAATACTACTATGCTATGTTTTCTTTATGTGAAACAAACAAACGTCTTGCAAAGCATTGTTATTCATGAATCTTTTGTTTGTGCCTTTTCATGTTGCATCATAGTTTCTTTGTCTTATTGCTAGAACTTTGTCTTTCATGTTATGATTGAAGTACTATGATCCTAGCTTTGAATGTTTTACAAATACTTTGATCAAGTCTTTGATGGTGCATGTCACCTCAAAAAAATTATTCTTTCTTTTTATCACTTACCTACTCGAGGACGAGCAGGAGTTAAGCTTGGGGATGTTGATATATTGCAAATGTATCTATAATTTTTGATGTTCCATGCTTGGTTTTATCCACTTTCTTGTGTTTTGTCCACACTTTGGAGTACTTTTCATATGATTTCTTGGACTAACCTATTAACAAGAGCCACAGTGCCAGCTGCCTGTTTTCTGCTGTTTTTGGTTCCAGGAAAGTCAGAAAATGAATATTCTCGGAATTGGACGGGACAAAAGCCAAAGTGCCTATTTTTCCGGAAGACTCACGGAGCCATAATACGAGACGGAGGGGGGCCAGGGCCTGACGAGACCACCCCCAGGCGCGGGCTGGGCCTGGCCGCGCTAGGTCATGGTCTGGCCGCCCCAGGCTGCCCCTCGGTCTCCCTCTTCGCCTATAAGAAGCCTTCTGACCTAAAAACTCTGGGGGGTTCGACGTTTTTCCAGAAGGAGTTCCGCTCCGCCGCCACCACCAGATTCCACGAAACAGCACCAGAAACTCCATTCTGGCACCCTACCGGGACGAGGAATTGGAGAAGATCATCGCCATCATCATCACCATCGCTTCTCCATCGACCATCCATGTTTCCCCCATCTATGAGTGAGTAATCCCCCGATGTAGGCTATGTGGATGGTAGGGATTGGATGAGATCGTTCATGTAATAGCATCAGATTGTTACGGCATGGTGCCTAGTATATTTTATTAGTGCTTTATAACTTTGTTGCGACTTGTTGTGCTTAATGCTTGTCACTAGGGCCCGAGTGCCATGATTTCAGATCTGAACATGTTATTGATTCATTATGATAGTATTGTTTATGGTCTTATCTACAAGTTGTTTACACACGTTGTTGTCCGGAACCAATGGCCCCGAAGTGATAGAAATCGGGATAACCGGAGGGAATAGCTTTGATGTGAGGATCATATGTGTTCACGGAGTGTTAATGCTTTGCTCCGGTGCTCTATTAAAAGGAGCACCTTAATTGCCAGTAGTTCCCTTGAGGCCCCGCTGCAAACGGGCTGGCAGGACAAAAGATGTTGTGCAAGTTCTCATTGCGAGCACGTATGACTATTTATGGAACACATACCTAGGATTATCTAGTACTTGGATGCTTTATCTTATTTATCTGCAATTGCCCTATGTTCTGATTGCTATGTGAATTGTCTTGTCCATGCAACACCCGTCCATCCATCCCTATGTCTACCACACTCGAATCCTACTGTTTACTGCTATTGTTACTGTTGTCTTTACTTTACTACTGCTGCTACTTTACTATTGCTACTACAAAACTGTTGCTATTGATAAACTGCTATGAGCAAGATTGTTTCCAAGTGCATCTGAATTGACAACTCAGTTGTTAAGGCTTATAAATATTCTTTGGCTCCCCTTGTGTCGAATCAATAAATTGGGTTTCACTTCCCTCGAAAATACTGCGATACACCCCCTATACTTGTGGGTCATCAGTTCTCTATGATACATATGTACTTACAATGACAAGAGCTTACTTGTGACTGAAGTTGAGTAGCATGAGGTTCGATACTCGTAAGCAAGGGGCATGAGATTTCAACTTATAACTTATCAAACATATCCTCTTAGTTGTGTCACTTTAACTTTAACCACTTGAAGATGCTTATGATAGGGGCAATGAGAGCTGAAAGCTAATAAGTACCATAATTTTTGGAAGCTCTTTATGAGACTTGAATCCCTGCTTCCTTCTATGAAGGCCTTTCTTTTACTTTTATGTTGAGTCTCCATCTTCTATCTTTATGCACCTATTGAGAGAGCATAGTGGCCATTCTTAGTTTAATGTGCATTGTCCCAAGACTTGTTGATTGATGCATAACTTTGATATTGCTTGTTCTTAAACTATTTGTATCTAGTCACCCTTATGAACTTTGAAGGTGTCCTATGCATTTATGGTTTGCTACACTATGAGGGTCAAGCTGAATACCATTTTTATTATGTTTTCTTTATGTGAAACAAACAAACGTCTTTCAAAGCATTGTTATTCATGAATCTTTTGTTTGTACCTTTTCATGTTACAATAATAGTTGTTATGTCTTATTGTTAGAACTATATCTTTCATGCTATGTTAAAGTAATATGATCCCAACTATCAATGTTTTAAAATGCCTTGATCAAGATTGTGATGGTGCATGTCACCTCAAAAATTATTCTTTCCTTTTATCACTTACCTACTCGAGGACGAGCAGGAGTTAAGCTTGGGGATGTTGATACGTTGCTAACATATCCATAATTTTTGATGTTCCATACTTTTTTTATATCTACTTTATTATATTTTGTCCACACTTTGGAGTATTTTTACACACTTTCTTGGACTAACCTATTAACAAGATGACACAGTGCCAGTTGCCTGTTTTCTGCTATTTTTTGTTCTAGAAAGTCATAAAATGATTATTCTCGGAATTGGACGGGACAAAAGCCAAAGTCAATATTTTACAGTGGGGAACACGGAGCCAGAAGACGAGACAGAGGAGGGCCTCGAGGGGGCCACACCACCTGGTCGCGCGGCCAGGCCTGGCCCGCGCCAGGGGGTGGTGCGGCCGCCTCGGGCACCCCCTCGGCCTTCCTCTTCGCCTATATATTGCCTCCGATACAGAAACCCTAGGCACCCAATCAAAATTCCACGAAAGAGTCTATAGCCACCGTCATCTCAATCCCTAGATCGGGAGGGATCCGAAGCTCTTCTCGGCACCCTGCCGGAGGGGAGAATTCACCCTGGAGGCTTTCTTCATCACCATTCCTGCCTCCGGTGTGATGCGTGAGTAGTTCATCCTTGGACTACGGGTCCATGTAGTAGCTAGATGGTTGGTTCTTCTCCTTTGTGCTATCATGTTTAGATCTTATGAGCTCCGTTCATGATCAAGATCATCTATTTGTAATCCTACATGTTGTGTTTGCGGGGATCCGATGGATATTGAGATGCTATTTCAAATTGATAATTGATTCTATCGTATCTTTATTACTTGTGATCTTGCATGCTTTCCGTTGTTAGTAGCTATCTTGACCAAGTAGATGCTAGCAACTCCAAGAGGGAGTATTTATGCTCGATAGTGGGTTCATGCCTCTAGTAATCTGGGGAAGTGACAGAAATATCTAAGGTCCTAGATGTGATGTTGCTACTAGGGAGAAAACAACAATCCTTTGTTCATAGAACAATCTTATTGTTTACTTTACACACTTTGCTTAATGCAATTATCTATTGCTTGCAACTTAATACTGGAGAGGATTTGGATTATAACCTAAAGGTGGATTATTAGTCATAGATACAGTTGGATTACGGTCTATGTATAATGTTGTAATGCCCAATCAAATCTCAAAGGAGTCAAGATGATTGCATGTATGCTTTTTTTATGTTTTTCAATTGCCCCGCTGTAATTTGTTCACCCAACATGTCATCTATCTTAAGGAGAATCACCACTAGTGAACTATGGACCCCTTTCCATTCTTTTACCATCAACCTACAATTGTTTACTGTTTACTGTTTACTTTCTGCAAGTAAATACTATCTTCCACACAATACGTTTCATCTTTTGTTTTCAGCAAAACCGGTGAGATTGACAACCTCACTGTAAGTTGGGGACAAAGTTCTGTGGTTGTGTTGTGCAGGATTCCAAGTTGGAAATAACACCTTGGATGTGTTTCCTTGCTCCTACTGGTTCGATAACCTTGGTTTCATAACTGAGGGAAAACTTGTTGCTATACTCATCATACCTTCCTCTTGGGGTTCCCGAACGAGCTCAACATATTGAGTAAGCAAGGAGCCTATGAGAGTGGTGTGATCCCCGAGGACTTCTTATGGTTGTGGGGATCTTTGGATTGTCAAGAAACTTCACCAACATTTCATCCTTCTTCTTCATCTTCGGGACAGATGTGGTCTTTTTGACCCTCTCGGCGACTTCTCGTCCGCAACCAACAATGTCAGGCCAACTCATGGTGGAGCGGCAGCAGTGTGGCGCTGTTGATACGGTTTAGAGGTTGGATTTCGATGTATTTTTTGTTTTTGTTGAGCTGCTTTGTACCATTCAATGATTTTTAATGTTCGATATTTATCTTAGAGCATCTCCACCAAAGGCGCTATAAGTTGGCGATGTAAAATCGTTTTGCAGTGCGCTACGCCAGTTTAGCGCGCGCAGCGACGGCGCGACCTCCACCGGAGGCGTCATTTTGCAGCGCGCAGCGCTGACCAGAAAACGAGCCCCCGCAAGCGCGCCATACTATAGCGCTCGGCACCGGTGCAAACAACAATCACCCAATTGCATACAATCCATAAAATCAAAGAAACCCAAATAAATAAATAATAAATTGTCTAGTTTATTATTACAGCACAAGCAAATAGTTTTCTAAACCATTTCCACCATTCTTCGATGAGGTCCTTTTGAAGCTCATCATGTGCCTCATTGGACCGAGCTAGAGGAGGACATGGTGGCCATAGAGCTTAGCGAGTGGCGTCGCGGTAGCGTGTCGCTAAATCGAGCGACTCGCGAGCAGCGAATGGAGGGAAAAGGCCGAGCGCTCGGTGTGGCGGCGGCTGGGGGCTCGATTTACCGTGGCGGAGCGCTCGGGGCAGTCATGTGGGGGCGGCAGGGGTGGAGGTGGAATAACGCCAGCGGGGAATAATCGGCGCGGCGGCGGTGCAAAAATGTTGGGAGGTAGGCTGGGGAAGAGGAGGTCGCGCGGACGCGTGTGATTTTTCCAGGGAGTTGGTTCTTCACGCGCGTTGCTAGCGATACCGCGCGATGTAGTTTGCACACCAAATATTCGGCCCCGAATAGCTCAAAACGCCGCACCACGCTAAATTTTTACAACGCGCATCCAGATACATCGCATGCTGGAGGAGCGCTCGAGCACGTCCGCGTGCTATATCGGCGTTTTTTAGCGCAATGCTAGTTTGACGTCTCTGATGGAGATGCTCTTGATGTTAGAGTCCTATTCGGAAAAAATGTTACAAGCTAGATGCTCTGTCGATGATCGACTGCATGATCTTCCTATCTTGCAAAACCTACAGCAGCTTCTGTCTAGGTTTTCCAGATCATTAGGGAAACTAGAGTTAATTTCATTTTAACTTGCAATAAATTTTCAACTGGATTTTGGACTGCTTTTTGAACAGGCGAGGCCGAGACCACTCCGAGAATCTAAAAACGAGTCATCTTTGTTTCCCCTATCCCACCCCTCTCTCCTGTGAACAGTAGCCCGAAGAGAAGAGAGCAACTGGGCCGATCACCCCCTACCCTACCCCCTCTCTCCGATGTCGTCCAGAGGCGGCGGAGGGGAGGCGTCGTAGTAGTTTAGGGTAGTTTAGTTGTTTCGTTTTGTGGTGTTCTCGTCGCCGTTTTGGGCATTCTTTCCTGGAGTTTGGCTCCAGGTCATCGACCGTGATCTGGTGCTGGCCGGGGTCGATCTACCTTCTCGATGTGCTCTGGTGGGCGGAGCTAAGTGGGGAAGGTGTATCTGGTGCGGGATACTCCCAATAATCGGTCTAGGAGCTGGCATCTGGGGAGGGAGTTGAATCTTCATGTATTTCTTGGCCGGCCATGGTGGCGGGGGAGGAAGGCGTGGTGGCGGATGGTGTTTTGGCTTCTCCTTTCCGGCCGGCCGTGATGGCGAGGGGTCAAGAAGTGTTGTGTCGTCCCTCTTCTTCCTCTTCCGGATGCCGGTGTTGTTCTTCTCACTGCGGATTTCCTCCCCTTCTTCTCTGGCGGCCATGGTGGTGGGTTGGAGTGCAGGTTGCGGAGGCGGGTTTGATTTTGGAGCTTAACTCTAACAATTTGTGGTGGCTTCGTTCCATCACCGTGTCGCAATCAATGGCAGTAGGGCTGCCGCTACGCTGCTTCTCTTCCTCTGCGCTGGTGCTCGACGCCTCCTCTTTCCCAAGTGGTTCCGTCCCTGGAGATTTGGAGGTGGCCGGAAGCAGAGTTTCTTCTCACTAGATGAGTTCGGCCGAGCCCTCTTCTCAGACCTTGATGTTGGCTTCGCCTTCGAGGTCACCGGCAATGGTGGAAGAGGCACCGAGGACTTGATTGCGTTTTACTTCATGTGCTAGGATGTTTTCCAAAAACGTGGAGGCCCTTATCTTCGAATTTTTAGGTCCTTTGGACGAGTGTTGTATTGGGCCTCCTTGTCACTGTACCTGCCACATGTTCAACTCGCAGCTTTGGGTGCATTGCACCCTTTGATCGTTCAGAAAAAATCTAAAAACACCACATATCATGGGGATTAAGCGAAGCACCATGGAGAAATGTCGTCCGCCATAGGCCTTTCTACTCCCTTCGTTTTAAAATATAAGATGTTTTAGGTTTGTGAAGATAATGTATCTAGACACCTTTTAGTGTGTAGATTCAGAGTGAAATACTTCAAACATACACACTAAAAGACGTTATTTGAATGGGCTGGCTACCTCATTGGTATAGAATTTCATGGAATGGTGTTATGCCATGGATCTTCTTCAGCCGGTGTTTTGTACTCCCTCCGTTTAGAAATATAAGACTTTTAACTTTGTGAGTTGAATGTATCTAGACGTCTTTTAGTTTGTATGTTTATAGAGGTTCGGAGTGAATCAATATACTAAAAAGCGTCTAGATACATTTATTTCATAAAGCTAAAATGTCTTATATTGCTGAACGGAGGGACTACACTTTTTTTTTGGAAATGGGCGCTTTATTACTTTCATAATGTTTACACCCGGCCTCTGCATTAGCTAGGATGCACACAACCGATCAACTCATACAATAGTTAAGCTAGAGAATAGCAATAAACAAAAATAAAAGACTCCAACATTGTCTAGGACAAATCACTAAGGTAACTCAATCCGCAGATCACGCAACCATCCATGTCGGGAAAAATATCCCTCGCCGTATCCTCCAATCGTGTACACCCCTGCACAAACAAATTGCAAAACTCGAACCTCTGGAGAATAGTCCAGGACCGGAGAATAGCCGTAGCATGATAGATAACCTGCAACGTTGAAGACATATTAGAATTAAAAATCTTGTCATTTCTACATAGCCACAGTGACCAAATAATAGCAAGCGCTCCCATCCTAAACAAGATCCTATATTTATCATCAATCTCATGCAGCCAGTTACCAAATACATTGGCCACCGATCGTGGGGGGAGATAAACCAGAGGCAACTTGGATGATTGACCATATATGACGAGCCAATTTGCATTGGAAAAACAAATGTTTGGTCGTCTCCTCATGATGACAAAACACATATTGTTTACTTCCATGCCAATTCCTCTTTACAAGATTGTCTTTAGTAAGAATTACCCCTTTACGCAGATACTAAGCAAATATCTTCGTTTTCAAGGGGATTTTCATCTTACAAATTTTACTATTATCATCGACTGAGATATTAGGTTGAACCAAAGCTCTATACATCGAGTCCACAGAGAAATTACCGCTCTCATGTAGTTTCCATCTGAACTCGTCTACACCATCCGACAGTTGAATCGTGGATAATCGTAATAACAGATTATTCCATGATAGTAGTCTAGGACCAATGAGACTTCTTCTAAAAGATACATTAGCAGGAGTAGTTTCCATAACTATGGAAAGGGTGTCCTCTTTGTGTCTAACAATCGAATATAGAGCTGGGTATTGTTCTCGGAGAGAATTATGACCAAGCCATTTATCTTCCCAGAATCTAATTTGAGATCCATCCTTAATATTAAACGCACCAAATCAGAAAAACTGTTTCTTAGATGCCATAAGTCCAGCCCAAAAATGTGAATCACTAGGTTTCCATACCAGTTGAGACACAGCTTTGGATCCAACATATTTTCTCCAGATTATAGTTTGCCAGACTCCCTCTTAATTAAATAGCTTAAACAGCCATTTACCTAAGAGGGCAGTATTTTTGACTTGAAGGTCATGAATACCAAGTCCACCGTATTCTTTTTGTCGGCAAACCATATTCCATTTGGTCAGTTGATACTTTTTCTTTTTACTATCCCCTTGCCAAAAGAATCTTGATCGAAAATAATCCACTTTATTCAAGACCCCTTTTGGCAGTTGGAAAAACAAGATCATATACAGTACCATATTGGTGAGTACTGAGTTTATGAGTACTAGTATTCCTCCGAGGGATAGTAACTTGCCTTTCCAGCTATTAAGACGTTTTTGCAGTCTTTCCTCAACGAGTTTCCATTCAGCAATAGTGAGATGCCGACAGTGTATCGGAATACCCAAATAGTTGATTAGAAATTGCCCCTGTTCACAGCCGAAAAGTTCAGCATACAGGTGTGGCTCGCTCTGGGCCTCGCCAAAACAATACAAATCACTCTTATGGAAGTTAATTTTCAATCCAGAGAGTTGCTCGAAGGCTGATAGTATTAACTTCAGGTTCTTAGCTTTCTCAATATCATGTTCCATAAATAGGATTGTATCGTCAGCATATTGAAGGATAGACAGTCCTCCATCAACAAGATGTGGGACTAATCCTTCAATTTGGCCCTTAGCGTTTGCCCTCTCAATAAGGATAGCCAACATATCCACCACTATGTTAAATAGTATCGGCGATAGTGGATCCCCTTGCCTCAAACCCTTCTTAGTCTGGAAGTATTTGCCAGTGTACTCATTGACTTTTTATGGCAACGCTACCACCAGACACAAAAGATTGTATGAGAGCGCACCACTCATTCGAAAAACCTTTCATTCTGAGTGTTTGCTGAAGGAAAGACCAATTAACTTTATCGTAAGCCTTCTCAAAATCAATCTTGAACAGTACCAAGTTTTGTTTTTTGGAGTGTAGTTGGTGGATTGTTTCATGTAGGATTACCACACCATCTAAGATGTTTCGTCCTTACATGAAAGCAGTTTGAGAAGGCCGGACAACATGATCAACAACTGAATTTAGTCTAATTATGGTAGCTTTTGTGAAAACCTTAAAGCTAACGTTAAGAAGGCAGATAGGTCGATACTGTTGTATACACTCTGCATTATTAACCTTAGGTAGTAGAATTATATTGCCAAAGTTTAGTCTAAAAAGATCAAGTTGCCCAACATGCATAAAACCAAACAAAGCCATTAAGTACACTTTAATGATCTCCCAGAATTGTTGGTAAAATTCTGCTGGGAAACCATCTGGACCTGGTGCTTTGTTACGTTTCATCTGGAAAACCGTTTTCTTTATCTCTTCCTCTGTGTAAGGGGCGGTTAGAAAGTTATTTTTCTCGACAGAAACCTGCGGAATATCCGTTGTTTGAGACGCATCCAGAGTAAAAGAGTTCTCTGGTGGTGTAAGGGAGTACACATTTAGATTTAACCGCGTGTGTCTAGGGGAAAAAATGAATCTCCACAATCGTGTCCTTCCAATAGGAAGACCTTCAACTACAACATTTCTGTTTTAAACCAACTATCTAGCTGACAAAGCTGCACACCCACTGCTTGAGAAGAAACAAAAAGGATATAAAGTGCGTTATGCAATTGTCCCCCATGAACGATTTAACGATTTATCTTGCTTGATTTCCAAGCGACGTCGTGTGTTAAAAAGATTTATATTGGACACTAAGTAAAGCTTCAAAAAAATTGCAAGAATACACATTTTTATGTGAATCAATCATGCAACTTGGAAGAAAAACCAATTACTATCTAAGGTTCCAAGTCATCCATCTTGCAACAAGATGGATCTGCTACTTAAAAAAAACTCCTTCTAAATCCATTTCCCATATGCAACCTCCTCCTATTTTGCAAAACACATCTCTCGTTGACTAATCACCAATATGAGATGCATGGACGCGGGCAGTTCCTGTAAATTATCTAAAGTCTTAAGCCTGAGAGGTTCTGAGCTCTCTGAGCGATTTAGGGCGTCTCGTGTGGTTCAGCTCCGTGCGTGTGGGCCCTTGCAACACGTCGATATGCTGGCCTTCGGCTTGCCTGTGCCCCGCGCGTGCGACCATCCGTGCGACGCGGGTACGTGGCAGGCATCGCGCGCTCCCCCAGATTTTTCTCCACCCGTGTCGGCTTCTCCGTGTATCTCTTCCGTAATACTCGATGCAGGCTTCCTCTTAATTAGAAAAATATGTGAAGGTTTCTCTCTTTTTCTCTTCACGAACTGAAGCCGCTCCTGTGTCCTCCGCTTGCGTCCATGTTTCTCTGGCCGCGGAACCACTCGCCGATGACATCTTCTCGCCGCCGTGCCGTACCAACGTTTCGCTAGGATGCAGCTTATTATTGTGCAAATGTTCTATGAGCACGACAGTCTCGTCCGAATGCAGACGAAGTGGTGGATTGGTGGTCTTACAACGGTGTCCTCAGCTTGACGGGTACCTCGGTGACCAGCGATCGCGCTCGCCTTCTTCCCCGGCCGTGCTACAGCAGAGAGAGATTTGAAGAACCAAATAGTATGCTAGAAGATTGCCATTGATGCCATCTCGACATGCATTTCTCCCCGAGCAGCTCTCAATTAGCAAAGATTGTTGCCGTTTTTGGTCCTTGACTTGTTCCCATTCTTGCGCCCGTACAAGCCCTCACAGGACACGGATGGATCATTTTCTCCTCAAGTACCGGCAATCCGCCGTTACGAAGAAATCACACCAGAGCACCTTCTCTTTCGTTTGGCGCCGCCGTGTATGACAGTATAAGTACCGATGCCGCAGCCTTCCGGCGCCCGGCCGCTCGTCTTACTCTTCCACCCCACCCGCACCCACGTGCTCCTAGAGCTCCCGAGATCCTCCTGACCTCCCGTCCTAGCTAGCAGGCCAGACGCCGTTCAAGGTCGGCGGCCTTCGGCCAAAGTGCCTCCACCGCTGATCAGCTTGCCTGTCCGTCCTATGTTATTTAGGTTCGTTTGGATATAATGTTTCTAGTTTTCCCCACCAGCGATTTATTCTCTCGCAAAAAAGGGCAATTTACCGAGCTTGACGATGCTCAGGGAGGCGTGGGGACGTGATCATGTATCACGGACGTATAAAATAGTAGTTGTGAATTTTCTTCAAACAGAAAAGCCGACGTGGGTGGAGGTAAATCTGGGGGACCACGCGATGCCTGCCACGTACCCGCGTCGCACGGATGGTCGCACGGGAGGGGCACGGGCAAGCCGCGTCCGCCAAGGATACATGCGCAATGCAACGTACCATACATATGCCGACACCAGGCCCACCAAACGCCACGACTACGCCGGTCGTATAGTACAAGTAGTACAATAGTACTACCACGCATCGAGCTAGAAGATCACGCATACCGCGGCGCCACCGGTTCACCAACCATCACGACCAGCCTCCCATACCACTTCTGGTATGTACCCAGTTTAGGCACATCGTAAGTCTCAAAGCGTCCAGCACGCTAAATAAATAGGTACACAACTTAGAACACCGATAGAAAAAATATGAAGCACGGTATGTGCCAAAAAGAAAGAAATGAGCAATAAAAGACGGCCAACACTATCCAACTTCGCATCTGCGCGATCACTAAGCATTTAATTAAAACAACATAGACTATTTTACAAAAATTAGAAAGACAAGTTCACAATAAAATAAAATAAAATAAATACCCTCATAAGTTGCTTAGAAACGCATTTAAAACAAACAACCAATAAAAAAACACATACATTGGCCCACTCCAACATCACAATACTACTCAAACAAATAATACAACGTATCACACCTAAAAACAGCAAGAATTACATCAAAGAATCAGACCACGAAAAAAATCCATCAAGAATCCAACCAAGAATTTTTCAATGCCAAACAAATCGAGAACAGGTAACACATAAAATATAACCCTAGATCCGAAATATGAAAGATAATAAAAACTGAGGACAGGTTTGCCACATGAAGCAAAAAAAATGTTTCGCAAAAATTAAAGAGATCCTTCACAGATAGCTCTAAGTTACCTATGAAAAATCAGAGCAAGAACAACAATGAGATCAAGAAATATCTTTGGGAACATATGTTCTTTTCCCGGCATCTGCACTGCTTTCCGCTTGCTAGATTCCTACACTCCTGAGTGCTAGCCCCACTTTTCAGGGTCATGTTTGACGGCTTGCTATCAGACAACGCCATTGCTCGGAGATTCATACCATGAATTCGTTGTTCTTTCTTCCATTTTACACTCCTTCCATCCCGAGCCTAGCTTATGAATAAATGGTTTCCTCCTTTAATTCGAGAAACAGAAAAGGGTAACCCCAACTCCTTCGTTTGCATACAGCCTAGAAATATGAAAGCGACATATATAGTTCAATAATTAACAAAATATCAATTTTCACATTTTTTGTAAAACTTCATTAATAGTAGCGTGTGTTTGTTATTAAAGACACGGGTGATATCGGTATACCCTATGAGCACCTACTATTGGTCTATTCGGTCCGATCCAGCAAGAAGTCCACATGACGATCTACCACTGACGGTGATGCCCAAGACAATTTAGTAGGCCAAGCCCGTGAAAGAATCAACTCTTTAGTAGATGCAGCGAAACTAGATAGGACATTTTTGGGTTTCACCGTCGATCTGTAATCAACTCAGACATTTCCTTGGGTATACCATGCCCATATAACGGCCAGGAAAGAGCAACAAGTATAACCTAATAGCCACATACTTCTCATGTATAGAGACGTTCCTTCCATAGGTGCGAACACCCAATTGACCCCTAAAGCCTAAACACTAATCCCCATAACCCTAGATACTAAACCCTAAACACCTAAAAACACACAAAATTCAACACCCAAACACCAACGTAAAAAAAATTACTGGTAACAAATCATGTCTACCTCCTGTTATTCCGTGTTTACGGTCTGTATAAATGCTTAGTCTGTGCAACACACCAAGTGGCGGAAAGATCCTTCCTCAATATTTCCCTCCCAGCTTCTCTTCCTCTCCCCATCCCATCGCCCGCGTCCCTCTCGCCCTTCTCCTACGTTGCTCTCTCGACTCGCGCTTAGATGAAGATGGCTCTGTGCTCCCATGTTGTCCCTAGGGATGAACGTCAGTGTCTCCCTATCCTTCTTTGTCGCCGAAGGATGAGAACAATGGCGGCGTCTACTTTGTCGTCCTATCTCGCCTTCGCGAACAGCTCTTCCAAAACGATGGCGACGCACACCAATGAGGAATTCTTCGGCCAGAAAAAGACCCTAACAATACTTAGTTTCTGAAAAGAAAGAGAAACCACATGTTAAAAGATTGCTGTAATAACATTTTTATCTTCAACTCACTGTATTGTTACCAATTCTTCACTATAAAATCTCAAACTCTATATTAGACTTATGTTAAAAGATAATTATGGACTTGCGAATAAATACATGTCCTACCCAAAACCACACTATCCTACATATATATAATGTGTTTCTCCTTATACATTTGACTACACAGGTAAAAAGTGCAAATCTCACAGCACCATACTCTCGCTTGTCTAAACATCTTCAAAACACTCAGCCTTTACTTCAAAAAACAAGTAACGGCTAAACATTCATATAGTATTTTCTATTTAACGTTCATATCCATGCAACTCTAATAAGCTTTTAGTGGGCTAATTTTTTTAACAAACTATCTGGAATAATCTTGCATTCAACTCCTCTTCCTAATTTTTTCAAAGGTTATAATCTCGACTACCCGAGATAAAAATGATCTCTATACAATTTAATTTCTTATTTTTTGTCCATCCGCACTTTAACTCCATAAATCATCTCATATTAGCACAATTTGTTTTGATTACCTATGCTCCCATCAAAGGGCACCAGATAAAAACAATTTTAATTATACGTATTGCCATCCGTTACTTTTTTTATCACCAAACTTGAAAAAATATGACATAATACTTTTTAATTCATAAAAAAAAATACACTTCCAATTCTGCTTATACTTCTTTTCCATTTATTTATGTTGACAATTCTCTCAAATTCGGCACAAAATATTAAAAAAATTCCACATTCTTATGTTACTCAATTAACAAGCAACCACTTTTCAGAAACAAACAAAAACCAATTTAACACCAGACTCCTTCTAAAACGTGAGCCTCTTTTTCTCCGAACCCACCATCCTCCTGGCTTAAACCCAAGGCGTGCAGCTACAGAACAAAACACCTACGACCACACCACGCTACCAAGAAAAAGATCCACGCGCTGTACAATAAAATCGCCACTCCCTGCTCATAAAAATCTCCATAAAACATTCGTTTTTTTGGCGTTCTACACCTACCATAAGTTACAATAAAAGATAACTAAAACACCATGACGGATCCTACACATTACAACTACAGAAGCATGCGGGCTTTAATATCCACCTACAGAACAAACAACGCTGCAAGCAGCTGCCCATTCAGATACAGATAGAAGAGAACTTACTACAAACTACTGCAAAAGCCAAGACATCAGCGAACCAGCCATAACACAAGCCGGCACCATCGCCCCCAGACAACAACATGCCTCATACTACCAATCCCCATTACAGTTACCCACACAACAACACGAAAACAACTACCCCACACGATCAGAGTGGCCCATGGCTGCGGTCAGCCTCGACGTGGCCGCATTATCCCTCGAGCGCACTGATAGAGCAGCGACGCTATTCATCAGCTCGCGGAAATCCTCCCCAATTCCCGCAGGATCCCGCCCAAGCAATGCTGACGAAGACAACTCCTCCAGCATACCACAAATAGAGAGCAGATCGTCGATGTTCACAGCCCATCCTTGCTCCAGCCGCTGGGCCATTTCCACCACCTCCCGCTTCTCACGCAGAGTAGTCTGAATAACCGCGCAAAGCTGAACGGCCCGCCGGCACATACGATTCACACGCCTCCAATTAGCATTCGCGACCACGACGCCGCGATGCCAACGAAGAACACAAAGAAATCCCGCCGCCGCGTCCTCCGCTTGCGAGCCGCTCGCAGCCACCCGGCTCCTGACAGTGAGCACGCCGGAACAGCCGGGATGGCACCTCCGGGGAACACGACTCTCTATCGTGGAGACGTATCCACCGCCCTCCCAGCTGGTCCGGTATCTCGTGCGAGTGGCACCGACAACCACAAGAACTTCACCAAGGAGAGTCATGCTCGGAACTCGTGCCACCAACACCTCACAGACAAAAAAATCAGCAACAAAAACAGACACGCCTCCACAACAATCTCAGGCCCTTCCACTCCATCAAGCGGAATCACGCACGCAGGAGCAGTTCTACCGGCATGACCGTTCACAGCCGGGCCTACAATAAAGCTGTGCTCCGCACCCACAGCCCCATGATTCCACGGCAGCGGCCACCGCAGCACCGCCAACACGAGGCACAACCACCAGAGAAGGTGGCAGAACCTCACCACCGCCCGCGTCAGCCCCTATGCCCCCGTGCACAAGCCCGTTCGCAGCAGCTAAACCGCTCCCCCCAGCGCCATTCTCAAACGGGCCCATCACAACCACGGCAGTAAGCACGGAAAGAAGCTAGACTAACTGATAATCATACACAACACTACAGCAGACGGAGTAACCAAGAAGACAGTTATACTATATAGCAAGCAGTGCACCACTCTCACTTCAGCAGCAAAAATCCAAAAACGCATGCAAACAACAACATGCACGGCACAACTCAACCACCTAGTAAAACGATCGCCACGTGCAACAAGGACAATCATCTATGCCATGCACTAATGACCACCGAAAACTACGGCCACCGAACAACCTTGCAAAGGTAAAAATCCCTCACCACGCAATGACACGGGAGGCAACAGAACGCGTGCAAAATCGCAAAACACACGGCGCGGCGTAGCGCGCCAACCCGTCTAGTATTTCTTTAGACACAAGAACATAGCTCAGCGTTAAACTAGTAACGCCCAAAATAGACCATAGTAGTTGCCAAGTTGACCCGTGTCCCTTCCTCTCGTGACCCACGCGGCCCCCTCGAGGCGGTCGGGCTGCAGCCCTCTCCTTCCTCCCCTCCCCTCTCCCCCGCCGTCATCGACGTGCGGCCCTGGCCCTTGGACGCGCGACACCGGTGGCGGCGGGCGCCCTAGCCTCCCCCCTCTTGGTGATGGACGACGCGGGGGCCAGCTGTAACCTGGAGGTTCTCCTCGGCGGCGGTGGTCCGGCGCAACGGTGGGGATCCGTTGACGGCTGGGTGGAGGCAGCGTGGTGGTGCCACCGGTTGGTGGTGGCGGTGGTTGGGCAGAGCTCGGGTAGAGGTGCCCTGTCGGCCCAGATCTAGGCCCTTTGGGCTCGATCTGGGTCTGGGTGGACCTGGCTCGGCCCCGCCGCCTCCGATGGGATTGACAAATGGCTCGTGATGAGGGTGGCTGCGTCGACACCTCGCCTGCTGCAGCGTGGCGGCAGGACCGTTGCAGGCCCGTTTGGGTCCGGTCGGGCCTATGGTGACGACCAAGAGGGTTGCGGTGGCGACAGTCTACGTGCAGCAACATGCCGAAAGGGACTTTACGGGCCCTCCGGGGCTTGGCGTGTCCGTCCCGGCTGCCGCGTCCGGTCAGCGCCTGCCCCCGACAGTGGAGGAAGTCCTCCAGGTGGCTGCTGCTGCCAACCTCCAGATCCAATGACTTGGTGTGCTCTTGCCGCTGCGTCCGGTCAGCTACTGCCATCACGGTAGAGGCTATTGAAAGAGCATTTCATAATCCCTAATATTTTATGTGTTAGATAACAATACCAAGAACAGTTTAATCGTGTGTCGAGTGCTATAAATATGTTGAACGGTCGCAAAGGCAATTTTTCTTGCGGGTTCGAGGTTCTGTAAATATGTTGTCCCAATTGAACACTTTACTTGAAGCTACTATACATCGGAGCGGTGAAGTATCAAAAATTAAGTTGGCGGAGGTTGATGTAATATGACACATTCGTCAATGCAAGTAAAAAGTCTTGATATGACACCCCCTTTTCGTAAGCCACTACTTGAAGCGACTATGGCCTTTTGGAACACTGTCATGCGCATATCCAGGAAAACACTGTTTGGCCATGTGCCTTCACGACAGGAGGGAAAATGCTGATCGCTCGCACACAACCGAAACCAACTCAGAAAGCAACGTCTTCTCCACTACACTCAGCATCACGCATTCGCGCATCATGGCACATCCATCGACCAAATTAAAGCCAACGTTAACGGCTGCGACTCTAGCTCAGGAAATCATGGCCGTAGGTCGATGTCGAACCAAAATTCAACTGTTGAGGCGTAAGGCAGACGTGGACAGCGCCCTCAAATCTGGTGGGACCAATCTTCGTGAGGCTCATGTTCACCTAGCGGTCGATATAATTCTGAATTGCTGGTATAACCATCTTGGTCCCTGCAGGTTAAGTCTGCATTGATCATCTGCATCCGCCAATTAATCCCAGCCTCCCAGGAGTACTAGGAACCATGTATCCTAGCTGCCAAGCAACAATGTGAAGGTACGTGAAAGGAACATGCGCGCACCAAATTATTACGGAGAAATTGATCGCGGAACCAATCGGGCTTCGTCCCCGGGTGCTCTACTTAGCGCAGAGCGCCCCCTTCTTTCCCTACCGCTCGAATACTAGCTTCTTTTCCCCTCAACTCTCGTTTCCATCTGTAGTTCTCAGGAGCTCCATAGCCAGGCTCTGCGACGCCGACTGAGCTCGAAAATGGCACCTGACAACGCCGCCAAGCACGAAGAAGACGACGTAGCGCTAGGGGCAAGCGCAAGCCCAGATGGTTCCGGTGTTGGCAGTCTGAGGTAAGTAATTTGGAGATTTATGACGTCACACCGGTATTTTTATACGTTGTAGACAAAACCAAGTTAATTATTTCCAGAAGGAGGTAGTATATTTTCTTTGATATTTTTTTAGTGGTTTCTTGCAATGATTCTTGCTTTCTATTGAATAGTTCGAATGTATGCATAACACATGCCATTATTTAAGGGAAGTGATACGCGTCCCCGGGATGGAAACTTTCCATCCCGGGTCCCCAGCCGAGTCCGATCTGGTTCGATCGACGGTCAGATCTTCGTCTCATCCCTCTATCCCGCTTTTGCTACATATAGGCCTGCTTTTGCTACAATTAGGTCCGCTTTTGCTACAATTAAGCCCGCTTTTGCTACATGTAGCAGAAAACTGTTCGGTCCAGAAAAAAAAGAGACAGACTAGAGAGTTCGTCGGAGACATCGTCGTAGACTATATAGCAAAAATCGACTTCGCCGGAGACTCGCCGATACACCTCACCGGAGACCGTGTAGCAAAAACTTCATGCTATTATAGCAAAACCGCAAAACGGTGATAACAAAAAAATTGCTAATGTAGCAAAAAGAACAACCTCGCCGAAGACATCATCGGTGGCTACCGTAGCAAAACCAACTTTGCTGAGGACTTTCGTCGAAAATGTCGTAGCAAATACTTTGTGCTATTGTAGCAAAAACATAGAACAGAAATAGCAAAACATTACTACTATTGTAGCATCGTCTTGTAGCAAAATCTCAAAACGCATTTGTTAGTCGGGTAGCATCATGACCCTTCATTTGTAGCAACAACAACCACTTTCAGTAGCATTGTTGTCCCGCCTGTGTAGCACCGTGCGAGTAGCAAAATTCGCCTGATTCGGCTGCAATGGCAAGTGCTTTCTCCGGCAGGAGCACTCGCGCGCCGGAGGAGGACACAACACAAAATAGGACTGGGGATATGCGGCGGAATAGGGAGGGGCCTCCATCTCCGGCGAGATCGCCATGTCCGGCAGGGGAGCTTGGGCGACGCGCGCCAACGGAGGACCAGGGCTTGGGCGGCGCGTCGACGGAAGGAGAGTAGGGCGGGGGAAGGGCGGGCGGCGAAAGGAGCAGGGCTAGGGCGACGCATGCTGAAGGAGACCTCCATCTCCGATGAGATCGCCGGCAGAGGAGCAGGGCTGGGGAGGCGCGTGCCGGCGGAGGAGCAGGGCGAGGTGGTGCGCTGGCAGAAGGAGAGCAAAGCAGGGCGGTACACACGGGCGTGGAGCGACGGCGCGAGGAGCTAGGCGTGAGCGGCGACGGGAGAAGCTGGCGGCAGCGCGAGGGGAACGAACGAAAGGAAGAGGACGGGACCGTGGTGGTGGGCCAGCACATGAGACATAACCCGGGGGATGGAAGTGTATTATCCCTCGGGGGAGGAGAATCGGTTTCCATTATTTAACGAGTAAACTTTAACCACGGTCTTGAGACAGCCTAATTTAGTTCTTCAACTCCGAATATATCCCTCTCGCGAGAGAGGATTTGTGGCTCCAGGCTCCAGTGAGACTGATTTTTGATTTTTTTTGAAAATGATAGTTTAAAGGTTAAAAATAAATACTTCCTTCGTCTCAAAATAAATATCGCAGTTTTGTCAAAATCTGTGGCATTTATTTGCCGTGCAAAGTTCGGTTAAAAGAAAGAGTTGTATTTTGGAAAAAAAAGGCTGTAGTTGTACAAATTAATAGAAAAGTAGAACTATTTTATCCCGAAATTTATTCTTTTTATATAGCCTAATTTTTAGTAAAGAGCATGTATTAATATCAAGAAGATGCACCCAGCCTCTGCAACAACGTATAGTCTAGCGCCTTACGGATGTACAAATCCTAAAAAAAAGAAAAAATACAGAAAAGAAAAGTACAGTTATCTATTTCTTGTAGTAGCAGTACTAACACCACGAAAATAGCACCAGAAGTCCAGCTTCTCCAAAACCAACACCTCCAAGAAGGTAACAGTGCACAAGCGTTCTCGTCATCCCATTCTAGATCATAGATTTCAACCTGGAAAAAGTCCTCGCTCGCAAAACAATGCCCTCAACAAGACCATTGCCAAACACAACTAAGACCAGGTCTTGGATTTTCACCCTGCAAGATAAGACCTTGAACTCATCTGTGTTGCCGCCGCACTAATAATGCCACTTCCACAAGTCACGGATCATGTTGGGTTCATAGCATGGAAAACAAAAAATTTCTACCGCAAGAACGAACAAAACCCAGATCTAATTTAGACAAAAGTCAAGATCTAATCTACTAGACATGAGCAACGAGATAGATCGATACTAACCCTTGTAGAACCGAAAGCGTTAACAAGATTAGATCTCGTGGATGATGTAGTCGATCACTTGCCGATCTCAAGATCGTGTGGACGATCCTTCCGGCGCCGCGTTCCGGCAGCGCTTCCGCAGACGGTCACACGTGCGGAGTCGAAGCAGACTTTCCTCTCCCTGTTCCAGCGAGCAGCGGAGGTAGTAGATCTTCTCCACTAAATCCCAGCAGCACGACGGCGTGGTGGTGGTGGTGGTGGAGTATGAGAATTCTGCAGGGCTTCGCCTATGCCTGTGCGGAAGAAAGGTGGAGGAGAGAGGCGACAGAGATTGGGAGTTGTAAGAGCCAGGGCAAGAGGGGCGCCCCCTCCCTTCTATTTAAAGGAGGGAGGCGCGCCTGGGGAGGGGGAGTCCTAGTAGGACTCCCCTCCTTGGGCCGGCGGTGGGAAGGGGGGAGGAATCCTCCTCCCCCATGAATCCGTGTCTAGCCCCACTTGGACTCCCTTGATTCTTTCTTGGTTTTCAAGTAAACTCCAAGAAATCCTCTAGAACCTTCCAGAACATTCCGAAACCTTCTAGAATCTCCATACAAACACTCCAGAACATTTCCTAACTTAGAAAATGATTTCCAATATATGAATCTTATTCTCCGGACCATTTCGGATCTCCTCGTGATGTCCCGGATCCATTCCGAGACTCCGAACAACATTCGGTCTCCAACGCAAATTCCATATCTACTTAAAACAACTTCGAACCTTAAGTGTGTCACCCTATGGTTCGTGAATATGCAGACATGATGAAGACACCTCTCCCATCAATAACCATCAGCGGGATCTGGAGATCCATAACGGCTCCCACATACTCAACGATTTCTTCGTGATCGATTGAACCGTTTAACATACGAAACCAATTCCCTTTGTCTCGCGATATTCTACTTATCCGAGGTTTGATCGTCGGTATCTCTATACCTAGTTCTACCTCGTTACTGATAAGTACTCTTTACTCGTTCCATGTTATGTCATCCCTTGTGACCTAGTCACATGCTTGTAAGCTATCTAGATGACACTCCATCGAGAGGGCCCAGAGCATATCTATCCGTCATATGGATGGACAAATCCCAATCTTGGTTCATGCGCTTTAACACATACTTTCAGAATACCCAATGACACCTTTATAACCACCCAGTTACGAAGCGGCGTTTGATGTCATCAAAGTACCCATCCGGTGATGGTGATTAACATAACCTCATGGTCGAAGGATTAGGTTACTATGTATTTCAAAGCTTACAGCAATACGAACTTAATGACTTGATCTTATGCTACGCTTACTATGGGTGTGTGTCCATTACATCATTCTCCTAATGATATAACCTTGTTATTAATCACATCCAATATCCATGATCAGAAAACCATGATCATCTATTAATCAACAAGCTAGTTTAACAAGAGGCTTACTAGGGACTCTTTTATGTTTACAAAACACACAAGTATTAATGTTTCCGGTTAATACAATTATAGCATGGGATGTAAACATTTATCATAAACATAAAGATATAATAATAACCACTTTATTATTGCCTCTTGGGCATATCTCCAACGGAAACCAAACGGTCAGAAAATACACGAGTGTGCACAACCGAATCCCACACGATCCAGCATATTCTAGGCATGATGCACCCAAGGGATATCGCCAGCTAAGCCTTCCGAAACTCGACAATCCTCACATATCAACGACAATAGGCATTCAACAGGTCTTCGTCTTGGCACGGGTGAAACCCTAGGACGGACGCCATTATTCTGAGACTCGCAACCCCCACGCCGCCAGCCTCCTCCAGCACAAATGCAGCAGCCAAGGAAACAACAGAAAGTTGAGACGTCGAAGGGATCGACCCACCGACAAAATACAACTTGTGACCTACCCACTATATGTGTAAATGTAATTGTATATGTGTTTTCACTATTTATTGGTACCTAGATATTACCATTTTCAATTTTTGAGAAAATTATAACAATGTTGCACATGTGCAACTAGCGGTTTTCGTCCCTTTTGCTCCTAAACTTGTTAATAAGTTCCATGTATGGACATGATACTTCTCCACATTCTAATGACGTGGCGTGTATATGACACATGGAGCCCATAAAACCGCATATAGAAGGTGTGATCTTTTTGATAAAAAGGCCTTTCTCCCAATTCTCACATCCCACGCTCATCCCCCGTTGAAGTACCTCACATGGTAGCAGGGGAAAGAAGAGGAAACTACAATTCCTTGTCCTGGGGTGGCGGTTATGTGCACCTTGATGAAGCGGAAGTGCTTCTGCCTCAAGGCAGAACAAACATGTGTCGATAGCTCGGGATGTGGTCACAACCGACGCCAAGGTCCGAAGTCGAGCCCTCGTACACCTGCCAGACCTTTCGTAGAACAGCGAACATCCATCAACGATAGAGTGCAACACACCACTTCCGACCTCGTAGAGGAGCATTACTCTACCGTGAGAAGCAATGGGAGGGCAGGGTTGCCACAATCTGAAACAGTGTAGGGTGAGCATCTCTAGCAGCTTGTGCAAATTTGGATGTGTATATGTTCTTATACACAATTGTGGAAATTTAGAGATTCTCAGTTTTCCAGCAGCTTGTCTAAATGTGGGACTTCTATATTCTCTCTCCTACATGCAAGACTCTAGAGTTAGCCTTTGGCCTTTAGACATTGTGGTTAGAGTGCCGAACAATGACACAATGTGGCTACTATTTAGACAATGTGGATATTTAGACGATGTTTTAGACAAGCTGCTGGAGAATGTTGTTGTTGTCTATATCTTGTTTCCACACCCGTTTCCACATGTTGCTAGAGATGCTCTAATGTCGATATGTGCCATGTGTGGAAGAGTGATGCTAGATTGCTAGTCCATGTTCGATGCTGTCCGCTGTGCTCTTCAAATAGAACTCAATATGGCATCACATCTCAATCCAATTTGCTTACTCCCTCCGACCCAAATTAATTGACTTTGATTTATCTAGATTCGGATGTGTCTAGACATATTTTAGTGCTACATACATCTAAATATAGTCAAATCCAAGTCAATTAATTTGGGTCGGAGGGAGTACTATTTTTGCAATTTTTGAAATCCTGCAATTTAAATAAAACTCTCCATAAATTAGTGCCTTTTGGACCAACAGGCTGTAGAGAACTGTTCTTGGAGACTTTTGACCTGTCCTTTTTTGGCGCATCTGGGACTGGTCTTAGCTGCGTCAAGGTCCAATGAACAGTAGAGGCACCACCGACCCATTAACGTTTTTCTCTGTCAACCCCGATCGCACCACAATGCCTACGCTCACGCATCTGCCACTGCCATGTGGGCCTCCACTGTCAGGCAAGGGGGAGAAACATCATGGTTCGTCATCAGACGGAACGAAGGTTTTTTTTTCTTGAGATCATGGAACGAAGGGGTTGGTGGCGGCGGCTGAAGGGTAAAAAATGGTCAGCATCGCAAAGCCGGTGTGTGGTGGAGCTACCGCTCATCCGGTCAGGCGGCGACCCGACCGACCGCAGCGGCGCAAGCGGTTACGCTGCTTTACGCTTACCTTTTCTCCTCCTGTCTTCCCGCTTTTCCCTTGACGAATATTCCGTTTCTCTTCTACACATTCAGAACTTTTCTTGCTTTCCAGAGAACACCTATGTACTCTTGACTGCACATGTTCTTTCTCCGCAAGAAAAAAACACCTCGATAGAGTTTTCTCCGCAAGAAAATAACATCTCGAGAGAGAGAGAGAGTTCCTTTTGATAAATTGGAGGTGAAGTGAGAAACTGAGAAACCGTCCTGTGGGGTTGACCATGGGCGTCTAGGCCGTTGAAAGATCATGGATTGACTTGGCGAGCTTGCGCTTTTATTTCACCAGAGTAGGCCCGGTCAGTACAAACTGTGGAGCTCCTTCGACATTGGTGTCGGCCACGCCCAAGCATGTGTCATCAAGCTCGTCAGTATCCTGATTTTAGGATAGTTTTGCCAACTGATACGATTATTAGGGTATCTGAATTTAATAGTCCCGCCGCCGTCCTAAAATATAAGTTGCCTAAAGTTTAGCCAAAAGTCAACTTTTTAAAATTTTGATCAAGATTATACACAAAAATATAAATACTTATAGTACCAAATCAATATCAATAGATTTATCATCAAATATATATTTTCTTAATATGCCCATTTCATAATATAGATATACATATTTTTTCTAAATATTTGGTGAAAATTAGTAAGATTTGATATTTTACTAGTCCTTAGACGCCTTATATTTTTGGACGGAAGGAGCAGTATCTTACCCATATCACGATACCTATTGTGACCTCTCTAGAATCCAGCCTCCTCTCTTTGGTTTTCCTCTCGGACTATTAATCGTCCCCGCGGGTAGAACTGAAACGCTCCACGCTCCTATGTTTCCCCGCGGGCGACTCGAGCCACCTCCCCCATCCACCCCTTCTCTACTCCACCCGTCTCCATCGTCGGCGACAGCCGACGGGGGTAGAGCCCATGGTCCTAGTCGCGAGGAGGATGACATGGGACTACACGATCTGGCGGCACGGACCACAGCAACAGACGTGCGATCCCCTGTGCGGCGGGCCGGAGGGCCACAGCCATGGAGGTCCCCTGGTGCTGGAGGCGACCGAGCTTGTGGTGCGGGCGTCGAATCATGTTGGCATCGATGGTTGTTGCAGCAGCTTCTTCAGGAGTTCTCGCTGACGGTTGGGCAGGGCCTAAGGGCCTCCTTCACTGATGTTGACGATGGTGAGGACCAGGACAACGGCAAGAAGGTAACGGCGGCAAGCGGAGCTAGCCTGAATGAAGGAAGGTATGCCTTAGCCCAGATATAGGCCCGCTCAGTCCCGGTCTAGGTTGGCAAGCCCTGTTGTATACGAGGTTTCAGGGACACCCAACTTGTATGGGAGCCCATTCCCTGGTCATGGAGTGGTCGGGGTGCTTGATCCAGGCCAAGTGATGTAGATCTGGTGTATGTCTAGCAGTCCCATCCCTCTGGTTTTGCTGGTTGAAACCAGTAGGTGTGTCCATCTAGATGAAACCCTCTGTCTGAATACTAGCTGGACTGGATCTCCCTTGTCCGCATTAGTGGATTTTCTATTGTGGTCTCTCCCGCGTCATGTGCACGAGCTCGAATGCCAGGGCGGCGGCTCTGGAACATGGACTGCGCGGATGACTCTACGGAGAGCGACGTGGCGGCGGTGTTGGTCTCTCTTTAGTCATGTGAATGGAGGGGAGCGGACGGAGGGGATCCTAGGGTTCACAGTTCTTCGGCTTTGGCAGCTTCCATATCGCGTTTTGGAGGCCTATATCGGGGATAACAGATAGTGCGAGCTCTCAGGAGCGGTGCGGAGATTTTTTTAGGCGAAAGCTCAACGCTTTGCCGTAAACGACGATGGTGCATGCGGGTGTCGTTTTCCCTCTTGGGGGCGCCATTGTGGTTACCTTCTCCATGATTAGGTCTCCGGGTGAAAACTATTAACCGTTGCGGTCTCGATGGTGGCGGCCTGTGCGTCGTTACCCTCTTGGGGGGCGTCGTCGTGAAGCCCCGGACTCACTCGATCGCGTTTTGATGTCTTTGTAGTTTTAGGTTATCTGTGTGTTCTTTTGCTTATCTTTGATCTGATTTATAAAAGGGTCTCCTCGTTACTTTGTATCGGTTCGGTCGTTGTGGTTTTATTTATATAAAGCGGGGCGAAAGTCTATTTGAGGATACCTTTAGTATCTTGATACAAAACCGATACTATGCAATCCTACACTTATGCTAAAATATAAGTCAGGCATACGACATAATGATGAATGTTGGTTTTGAGTCGCAAGCTAATCTAAATATTTAAATAACATTACATTCATTAGTTTAGGCGAGATGGAAATGAATACAAGAGTTTGTTCTCGAAAGAATTTAGTGAACTAACCATTTGGATATACTAGTTCGACGAACATATGAACCTCAACATTTTGTATTATGGGTTTATATAAAATTTGATATGCTATTTTTTAAAAAGAAATACTTAATTTCAAATGCATTTGTGGTATTTTTTTTAATGTGTACATAGATAATATGGAAAAATAAAAATTTCATAGTATCATGATACTACTACGATACCGATTCTCTGATTCGATACCGCTGACAAGAATACTGAAAGCCTTGTTAATCATATGTGTAGCTGAGCTGTCCGTGTATCAACTACTGCTACAGTAGAGGATAGGGATCGGAGTACTAGAACAAGCAGTGGCCCGCCGGTCCTTTTCTGTGCCGGGAGGGGATCTCTCGAAACCGGACGGAAAGCGACGGCCGACGGGGCTGCTACCTGCTAGTGCTCGCTAAGCTCAAACGTGCGGCATGTTAGCACTGCGTTGGGAAGAATTTTTTTAATACAGCAGATGGCATTAGCGGAATGCTTTACGCGATTTTAAATTTCAAAATTATGCGTGAACGACCACTGAGTAGCATCACGTTCTTGGCCCCTCGCGGTCTATGGTCTATGGTCGGCACATGGTAGCACCACGCGGCCACGACCGGCACATGCGCGGCATTCGTCCTGCTCGAATGTCCCCTTCCGCCCATCGTGTACCCGTCGTCGGCTCCGTCGACCGGTGGGCAGCTATCGTGTGCAACCACTTCTCTGCTCTGGTACTACCTCGTCGGCGCTCGGCATCCCTGTCGTTCCATCCCAGACGGAAAACGACGTCGCAGCCGTGGCCCGTGGGGGTTGTTGGCCGCGTACGCATGGAAACAAAACCAGACCCGAAAACGATGACCAGAATTACCGTTCCGGTATTCCGAGTGGAGTGCCCCGCGAAGACCACCTTCTCCGACCCGCAGGCCGCAGCCGAGAGAGGCTGCTGCGGTGCCGCCCTTCTTCCCACGTTCGTTTTCATCTACCCCCGTTCCAGAAAAAACTTCTTGTTTAATTTTCCATTCCACTTGTCATGGGAACGAACGAACCCACAACCCAGGAAAAGAAAGGAAAGGAAGCCTCCTCTCTCTCGCCAGTCACCACCCGCGCCCCGACCTTTCCTCTCTTTCGCACGACGTGCCCACCCCTCTCTGCCCGGTGGACCCGCGGGCGTCGGGATCGTTACTCTATAAATAGCCAGGGCTGTTCCCTCAGGTCTTCACACGGCGTTCCAGGGGGATTAAAAAGGAAGGACAGACACAAGTCTCGATTCAATTCCACCGTTACGTAATCTTCCCTTCCTTCTTCGATTTGCGGAAAGATCCCAGATCGTGGGCTGAGCAAGATGGCCGGCGGCGGTGTCGAGGACGTCTACGGCGAGGACCGCGCCACCGAGGACCAGCTCATCACGCCATGGTCATTCTCCGTCGCAAGGTATAATACCAAAACCGAAACCTTAAGAGTGGTGGCAGTATTGGGCGGTGTTGCGCTTCTCGTTCATCTTCGTTCTATCCTGCGATCATAGTTGTAGGAGTATAACAAATCTCCCCACTGCCAAAACAAGTTTTCTACTACTAGTATGGCAAATCGAGTTCGGTTTTATGGAGAGGTTCTGTTCGTGTTTCCGTGATCCGTGGCCGCACTGCCCACCGCGAGATCATGCGATTCTGATGTCCGGTCTCATGGCCTATACGTTTTACTTAACTGGTAACATTATTGATTAGTGCGCTATTTTAGGTGCGCTATAAAGTTTACTTTTCTTCTTCAGGCCAGCGTTAATGCTGTTTTAACTTTTACCAGTGCGTCGAAAGTTCTTCTTCAGTTTGCTCTGTTTGTGGACGTTACCAGTCGCCGTCGTCACTGAAACGTCGGGGCAGAGGATATGCGTTTCCGCTAGCAGTTCGTGCCCAACGAACGAACAATTTTTTCAGACAAAGAAACTCCGAGCCTCGAGCCTGGCTGATGGAGATCTGTGTTCTGACGAAACAGAGAGCTGGTGTGAACGAACGCGAAAAAAAAAACGAGATCCTGCATATCTTGTTTCTGACAAAACATTTTCTTTGTGTGCAACAGCGGGCACACGCTTCTGCGTGATCCCCGGCACAACAAGGGGCTGGCCTTCTCGGAGGCGGAGCGCGACGCGCACTACCTCCGGGGCCTCCTCCCGCCGGCGATCTACTCCCAGGAGCACCAGGAGAAGAAGGTCATGCACAACCTCCGCCAGTATACCGTGCCCCTGCAGCGCTACATCGCCATGATGGACCTCCAGGAGAGGAACGAGAGGCTCTTCTACAAGCTCCTCATCGACAACGTCGAGGAGCTCCTCCCAGTCGTCTACACCCCCGTCGTCGGAGAGGCGTGCCAGAAGTACGGAAGCATCTACCGCCGCCCCCAGGGACTCTACATCAGCCTCAAGGACAAGTGCGTCGCCGTTTTCCTTTGATACTACTCTGCATTTATATATGCCGACAAATGTTGAGGTCTGAGTCTGACATGATGTGTGTTTTCAGGGGTAAGGTGCTCGAGGTGCTCAAGAACTGGCCTGAGAGGAGCATCCAGGTCATCGTCGTCACCGACGGCGAGCGCATTTTGGGGCTCGGAGATCTCGGTTGCCAGGGAATGGGGATTCCTGTTGGCAAACTGTCCCTGTACACCGCCCTCGGAGGAGTCCGCCCATCAGCTGTAAGTGTTTTCTCTGAATGTTTGTGTTTTTGCCATCCTCTTCATCAGAGATCATAAAAGGATCAAATTAACTTGTGGCTGTTATGCTGACGGACTTTTTGTGCGATGGTGCTTCAGTGCCTGCCGATTACCATTGATGTCGGCACGAACAATCAGACATTGCTCGATGACGAGTACTACATCGGGCTCAAGCAACGCCGTGCTACTGGCGAGGTTTTGCCCAACTCTGAATCTTGTGCAGGCTGTCTTCTTGAATAATTTGTGTTGATGCTAAATTTTGCATTTGCTGCCAGGAGTACCATGAGCTTCTGCAAGAGTTCATGAATGCTGTGAAGCAGAACTACGGCGAGAAAGTCCTGGTCCAGTTCGAGGACTTTGCCAACCACAATGCCTTCGACTTGCTCGCCAAGTACAGCAAGAGCCATCTCGTCTTCAATGACGATATCCAGGTACGTGATGACCGTACTGATTCACTACGAGGTGAACCGTTTCGTTGTTATTACTGCCTTTATTATCCTCGACGAGAGCGACTGAACAAAAAATGGCTGAATTGCAGGGCACAGCATCAGTTGTCCTGGCAGGCCTCTTATCGGCGCTGAAGGTGATCGGTGGAGGTCTTGCAGATCAGACCTACCTCTTCCTTGGTGCTGGAGAGGCTGGAACCGGCATTGCAGAGCTCATTGCTCTTGAGATGTCAAAACATGTAAGACAACATCACTACATTGTTTATGGATCATTCCATGGTGTATCATATAACTGATTGATATTACTCGTGCCGCCGAAACCTAAACGCTCGGTTGTTTTTACAGACGGAACTCCCGCTCGACGACTGCCGCAAGAAGATCTGGCTGGTGGACTCCAAGGTCTGTTGCTGCTATCAGGAATTGCAGCAAGATCAACATTACAATTGGCCTGACACGTAGAGTACTGTGTCATGTTGTGCAGGGACTGCTTGTGGAGTCTAGGAAAGAGTCTCTCCAGCACTTCAAGAAGCCATTCGCTCACGAGCATGAACCCCTGACGACCCTGCTGGAAGCCGTCCAGGCCATCAAGCCAACGGTGCTGATTGGAACATCTGGCGTCGGGAAGACCTTCACCCAGGAGGTGGTGGAGGCCATGGCCTCTTTCAACGAGGTATACAGACTTACAATGGCCTTGAGCTTGTCATTCAGGCTGTGGTTCTCTTCAAATTTTTGATGAAATTTCTCAACGCAGAAACCTGTCATCTTCTCACTGTCGAACCCGACGTCGCACTCAGAGTGCACAGCCGAAGAGGCCTACACCTGGACCAAGGGCACCGCGGTGTTCGCGAGCGGAAGCCCCTTCGACCCCGTGGAGTACGAGGGGAAAACATATTGCCCCGGGCAGTCCAACAACGCCTACGTGTTCCCCGGGTTCGGCCTGGGCGTCGTCATCTCGGGCGCCATCCGCGTCCACGACGACATGCTCCTCGCCGCATCTGAGGCGCTGGCGGAGCAGGTGAGCCAGGAGAACTACGACAAGGGCCTCATCTTCCCGCCCTTCACCGACATCCGCAAGATCTCGGCCAACATCGCCGCCAAGGTGGCTGCCAAGGCCTACGACCTCGGCTTGGCCAGCAGGCTGCCGCGGCCGGACGACCTGGTCAAGTACGCCGAGAGCTGCATGTACACCCCTCTCTACCGCAGCTACAGGTAAGCGTGACAAGTCAGTTTTGCACGCAGCGGGGACCGGGCCCGCCAATAAAAATTCACTCCCGGCTCAAGCTTCAGTATACGATGCTATAAAAGGATACGTTGTATACTCTTCGTCGTGTTTTACTTTGCTGTACTGTACTGTTTACGGAAGCCCAGCATGCGCCTGTCTATCTATTGTGGAGGTGCTTGTCGTCGTCGTCGATTATTTTGTCAGATTGAATTAAACGGGTGTAACAGGAGTTATGTTTGGTTTCTATTACTTCGTAGGAGTTTTCTTCCAATTCTTAGGGAACTCGGTTGGTGGTAGTCAGCTCGAAATTGGGGCAAGTAGGGGCGAACCCACAAAGCAGCTTGGTTTAAAGGTGTTTTTTTCTTTTTTTTTCGCGGAAAAAGATCCGGATCTATTTCATGAGTTTATAAGAAGTATAAAGTATCTTAAATATAATAAAAATTAAATCGAGGTCTTTGGACCACCTAACGAATACTATTGCCGCCAGAGCGAGCCGTCCACGTGCCGCTGTCGCCGCTCCATTACCGGAGCCGGCATGCCATTGTTGATGACAGTCGGGAAGCCTTCGTGCATGTGCCCCTAAGGACCAGCGCCCCAGAGATGAAGTTGTCGCCAATGAACCCTTGAATTGATCCGAAACTTGTAACACCAAACCTAAAACACACGGTAGACTGGACGAGATCTAGAACACACGTAGACTGGACGAGATCCACCACTCCATGGAAGCGGCGATTAGACGAATCCCCACCCTCCTTAACGCTAGCAGCAGGATCGTCGCCGACGAGGTGGAAGAGGAGGCGGGCTTACCTTATTCTTGTCCCGCACAACACCGTCATAGCCACCATAACGACGATGCCAGATGACCAAACTCTAACTTTAGGGATCTTTCTACACCGTCGAGCGCAGGTCCGAGGTCCCCATCTCCTCCCGCCGCCGGAGCGGCAAGCAGAGGAGGCAGGGACCCGTCGATGCTCGGTCGCAGACGGCGAGAACGAAGTAGATCGTGGCGGCTGCTAGGGTTTTTACCCTAGCCGCTGCCTCTTTTTCTCACGGGAGGAGGAGTACGTGTCCGGTTTAAAGGTGTTTTTTTCGTGAAAAAGGATAGTAGCCCCAGCCTTTGCGTCGAAAGGATGCACGCATCATTTATTATTTCGAAGTTTTTAGAACCATAGTTTACAATTCACAAGTCGCTCAAAGTTGCAACAAAGATCAACCAACGAAAAAAAAAGTAAAAAATACATCTTGTACCCCAGTTAAAGATAGCCTCCAAGACAACCATCAAGCGGTTGTAGCCAGTATTCATATGTCTTCGCCCCATGGGCAGAAGAAAAGATTGCATGTGTATATAGTGGATAGCCCTCTAGATAACCTGCAAAAAATGGTTAAAAAGTCTAATAAAAAACAACGTCCTTCCAGCAATTCAAAATTGGCCAAACAAAAGCACAAACTGCCACATTAATTGGAGCCTGTATTTTCTTAACAATTCCATTTAGCCAAAATATATTTGTAATATAGGTTGTTGGTGGTTTTATATTTTTGAAAAACAAGTTGAGACCCTTGGCCTCTATATTTTATCCAACAAAGGTCTGACAAGAGCATAAAATAACCTGAAACCACCATTCAACACCTACAACTCAATAATAGGGAAAAATATGCAATAGGGCTTTATGCCCTAAAAACACAGATAAAAAAAAACCTACCAGCTAGGTACAAGGGGCATGACCAACACTCCCTATGGCGAACCAGGAGCACAGATCCGGTCCAGCAGACCCTCAACGAGTACCTCATGTGCATGTTTTAGAAGTCACCATCGCCAAACAACCGAGCAATATTTAGGGTAAAAGTGGAGAACTCTCCAAACCAAACGTGTGAGAGGTCAAGAGATAAAAATATGGTTCAATAGTCATGCGAATCATAAAATACACATTTTGTACATTCATTCCATCGTTAAAAGCTTGTGAGTGCTAATTAGTGATAGATTAAGGATAGAAATTTTCAAACCAACAAAAACATTTTTTAGTAAGTGATACAAGTTAATTTTCTTGCATAATTGTCTTGTTTGCCTTTCTTGTTCACCTGAAGTGATCTTGAAAATCATAATTTTATTAAAGTACTAAAACTATTTACCAAAAATATCATCATGGTTCCACTCCTATTATTCCCTGATTAAGCTTTTCACAAAAAAGAACCAAGGTGACTTTATAAAAATAAAATGCTTCATTACAAATTTTTATATAACTATGCAGATCTATATGATAATATCTCCACATTATTTTCAAAATATTGTTTTACAGGTACTTGAGAAATGAATCTTTTAAGCCTCTTTGAAAAGTTATTGATGTATCTCTATTTATTCTCCTGAAAACTAACTAAAGTACTCTACTCCACACAAAAAATACCTTTTCAAACCATAGTCTTATTTTCCTTCTTGAAGCATTTATGTGACAACGATTTATGATGGTTTATTTGTGTGTGCCACTTGACTTGGCCGACTTGCTTATGATTAAAACATTCCATAAATAAATTTGTGGACCCAACTTACCAAATTCACTAAAAATCAATAATGACCAGTAGGGAAAAGTTTTAAAAGTGTTTTGGATATATTTCTTTATAAAGTTTTTTCAAATCATATGATTTTCTCTCAAAAACCCTAAAACCCTTTTCTTCAAGGGTTTATTATTTTCAAAAGAAGAAACTGTTTGAAAACCCAGGAATGAGGACTAGATCTTGTGTTTCCTAATTTCCTTTAAATATAAATTGTTAAAAGTATTATGTTGACCTTGAAACAATTTCATTCCTTTCTTATTTAAAAACCTCCAAAAACTATCTAATTAAAGAATTTTTTGTACGAAACAAGTTTTTAATAAAAGTCATTTTTGAATTCTATATTATATATTACCCCTTCTAAAAAATATTTTAAAAGTATTTTCATAATCCTTACCATGTTTTAAAAAACAATAGAAATAGAGAAAATGTCTATTTCCTTATTTTAACTCCTACGAAAATTATGGTATAATGAACCAACACGTAACTTGGTATTTATGACTATTTCCAACCAAAACCTCACAAGGTCTTATTCAAAATTCAAACTTAAACCATATGAATCATGCCAGGTCTTATTGAATAATAGATCAGAAACCAAGTCTAAATCATTAGAAAATCTGAGGGAAATTCTAGAGATGTATCTTGACCATATCACCCTAATAGACCCTTCAACCCACCTTGTTGTTCTCAAATTTTCCAAGATAAAGTGAAGATTATTATTCTAGAATTTTTGTATATGGTAGCAAATCTAAACCAAAAATCATTAGAAAAGGGTGAAATAAATATGAGAGATGCACATCATCTTGTCCTATCTACTAGACATCTTCTTATTGTCTAGAACATTCAAAGTGGTTTCTCCATATTAAAATCTTTGGGAAGATCATATCCTTGGATGTCAAGTTTTTCCCTCCCATCTCTTGCCTATGAGAACTCTCACTCCTAGTCTCTTACCAGTGGACCCTAACCTATCTTGTGGATAGGGAACAAACCCATGGCATTGATCACTTACCCATTTCCCTTCACCCTCTTTGTCTAACCCTCTCTTATTTGTGCATTAAAAGAACCTTCCTGCACCTGCCTCCCTCTTCCCACTCTTGCTCTTTCACTAGACCTAGAATGCAGTAAGAATATCTAGGACACCAAGATCGTGCCAAAATCACCTACAACCATCTTTACTCCTCATGAATTCACCGGTGGCCTCATCTCTCTCTTTATGCCTTTTCTTGGTAAAGCCCACGACTTACGACTCCATGAATTGTCCCAATCGATCTAGTTGAACCAGTGTCAAACATTTTGCGTGCAACCCCTAACGAGCTCCTTCGCGAGCCGACCAACCACTCCATGACTTGTTCTTTCGCCAGCGGCCTCACCTTTGCTGCATTAACTCACTAGTGTAGCCCCACTCCCCTTCTCTTCCTATTGCTCTTGCCGCACATTTGAGCGAGCTCTGTAGCCTCCTAGCTCAGCAAACCATTGCTCCCAAACTCTACTCGCCCTGTTGCTGCACCATCCAGGACACCAAGGGCGTCTGGTTCCAAGGCATCGCGCCCTTGATCGTAGCTTATCACTCATGCTCATGATTGCCACTGCTCCACCAGCTAGTCAGTCATCAAGTACCTTGCGTACACAGGAACACCACCTCTCCCTCCCGTCATCATTTCTCTATCCCAGACCTCACCCTCTCTAGAACTTGGCGCCAACCTTATTTCTCTCCATGCAACCGCTTGGAATAGCCCTCTGATACCTTGATCCAGATTCACGGATGTAGTATAATAGTATTTTCCCTAGAAGACCTACGTTTAATCAAACCTTGGGAAACAACGCTAAAGGGAAATAAAAAGGACACGTCTACAAGACTTTGTTTCTTTGTTTTACCTTCGTTTACCAGAACAATCTAGTTTACTTTATCGTGGGTTGAATCAATGGATGGAGTTAGGCTAGGGTTGAAGATCCACCTGCAGATGCACATCATATGGGATAAAAGATAATAATAATAATAAGCATAGTCATGTGTAATGTTTTAACAGATATAATATCTTATGGGCAACACATCCTAATATACTAGAGCCCCTGAGGGGCAACATACATAGCAATAGTATTTTGATCCAACCGAGTGCACCACGAAGCACTGGGCTACAAATGATTATTAAGTGTAAAACACGGATCAAAACCTTAAGTGGTGATGTTGCTGTGATCATGAATGGGTCGCTAAGCGAAGAACATATAACCCTTTATGTCACTGGGTTTCCTATGAGATCGCCGCTAGCCAAGTATCCCACCTCAAGACTTTATCAATCTATGGGTTCTTGGGAACCTACAAGTCCAAAGATCAAGACAAGAGACAAAGAAACAAAAGATACAAATCTCTCCTTCAAACAATACATAATGCTCCCATAGATTAGATGCACATAATTGCTGCAAGGTTTCTCCCCAACCCACAGCCCGTGAGGACTACTCACTCATAACAATAAGATAAAGGATAGAAAACATTATGCAAAATACTTAGATTGAAATCAAATACTCTAACAATGGTCGCTGAATCACAAGGAGATCTCAAGTACAAAGTAATGGCTATGGCTAATGGAGGGGATGGAAGATGGAAGGGATGAACTATGGTGTGGATCTCCTTTGGTGGTGTTGTGATGCAATCTGAGAATGGCGACCCTCTACGCGACGGCCGAGGCCTCAAAATATATAGGAGTCTTCACGAAAGTTGTAGGGTTTGATGAGACGAAGCCGTCGCCACATGGTACGGGCGGACCCTGCCCGTACCAGTGGTTGTTACGGCTGCAGACGCTTGGCAATGGCTCCATGATTACTTGGTTGTGTGGACTTCCTCAAAAACTTCATTATGACTCCTGATTTCGCATAAAAAATCGTGATATTCTTCACAACACAAATCAAAGCAATGGTTTGCATATGTTTGCAACTATTAGTCATTAGTGGCAAGCATAGAGAGTTTCTTGTCAATGCTTGTTTTTAGTCAAGAAATTGACAAAAAACTCTCTAGCCATGCCACTAATGGCTAATTATTGCAAAGATATGCAGACCATTGCTTTGATTTGTGTTGTATAGGAAATCACGCTTTTTAATGCGAAATCAGGAGTCATAATGAAGATTTTGAGGAAGTCCACATGACCAAGTAATTCTTGAGCAATTGTCAGGCGTCTATAGCCGTAACGACCACTGGTATGGGTAGAGTCCATCTATACCATGTGGCAGCGGCTTCGTCTCGTCAAACCCTACAACTTTCATGAACATGCCTATATATTTTTAGGCCTTAGCCACCGCAGAAGGCCGCCATTCTCAGATTGTATCACAACACCAGCAAAGGAGATCCCCACCATAGTTCATATCTTCCATCTTCCATCCCCTCCATTAGCCATAGACATTACTTTATACTTGAGATCTCCTTGTGATTTGGCGACCATTGTAAGAATATTTGATTTCAATGTAAGTATTTTGCACAATGTTTTCTATCCTTGATCTTATTGTTATGAGTGAGTAGTCCTCACAGGCTGCGTGTTGGGGAGAAACCTCACAACATTATGTGCATCTAATCTATGGGAGTATTGTGTATTGTTTGAAAGAGGGATTGTATCTTTTGTTTCTTTGTCTGTTGCCTCGATTTTTGTACTTGTAGGTACCCAAGATCCCTGAGATTGATAAAGTCTTGAGGTGAGATACTTGGCTAGTGGCGATCTCATAGGAAACCCAGTGACAGAAAGGGTGGTACGATCTTGGTTGAGGGACCCATTCGGGATCAACAGCAATATCACTTCTTAAAGTTTTGATCTGTGTTTTTCACTCAACAACAATTTCACTATCCTACTGAGGTCATTGAAAGGATTGAGATGTCGCGTAGACGGGGGTGGGGGGTGGGGGTGAATAGGCAATTTCAAAACTATTACGGTTTTGGCTTGATAGAATGCGGAATTAGACTAACATTTATTTTACAAGCACAAAACCTAAATACACTAGGCTCAACTAAGTGCACCAACAATAAGTTAAGCTAAGTAAGATAGCAAAAGATATAAGTACTTCAAGCTTAATGGCTATCACAAGGAAAGTAAGCTTGGGTATAGAGATAACCGAGGTACGGGGAGACGAAGATGTATTCCCGTGTTCCCTTACAAGAAGGTACGTCACGTTAGAAAGGTGTGGGATTCCACAAAGGATTTCCCAACGCCACGAAGGCTCACCTTCTTCTCCAACTCTATCCCCGAAAGAATAGGCCATTTCCTTATGGCTAGCTTTTCATCCACGCCGGAGATGGCAAGCTCCACAACGACTTCACAAGCTCCTAGAAGGAGAATCTTGGGTCTCTTCATAATCTTCCATGAATAGGACACCGCGACACCAACCGCCAAGCCAACTAGGATGTCACCCTCCAAGAGTAACAAGCTCAGGATCTCTCACTCGAACAAATCGTAATGGAGAGCTCAACACTTATGCAAGAATGCAAAGCAAGAACACCAAGAGTGCTCAAATCCTTCACTCTCAAACCCCACCAAAGCAACAAGTGCTGGGGAGGAATTAGAGAGGAAGAACAGTGGTGGAAGTCAACTAATGACTCCAAGATCTAGATCCAATGGGTTCCCCTCACTTAGAGGAGGAATTGATTGGTGGGGATTATAGATCTAGATATCCTCTTCAAAAGCCCTAAAAAAGATACAAGAATCATAGGAGGGAAGGGAGAGGAAGCAAGCTCAAAGGGGTCAACAATGGAGGTCAAAAACGTGCTAAAAAACCCTTCAACTTTGGGGAAGAAGCCCCCTTTTATACCCCTGCAAGGGGGATGACCGTTGGAGACAAAACGAGCTGGACGGAATCATTCCGACGGGGAAACAGGTGTTGCCGAATCTAGCGCCGGAATTTCCAGTTAACCATAAAAAGTTTTGATCATAGCCGAAACAACAAACTGAACAAAATTTCGACGATCGCCAGAAATTTCGGCCCCAGAACCGGCGCCGCCAAAATTCCCCGGAATCAAAACAGTGCACACGAAAACGGCGATAACTTTTGCGTCCGGACTTGGATTTTAGCAAACTTGGACTTTTGAAAAGCTAAAAATAGGCTCTATCTATTAGAGAGAAGAAAACCCATGAAAGAGGTAGAGGAAAAGAACCAAATCAGGTGAGGTATGAATCCTCCCTAAAGAAGACCGGTAAAACCTCTAAACTCAAAAACGCAATAGAAGATGCATACGAATTCCGTTTTTGATAAACTTGGCTTGTTGAAGAGCTAGAAACAAGCTCAAGAACCTCACATAGAGAAACACCAAGAAGCATCAAAATAGGGAGAAGCAAAGTATGCAAAGGATTGATCTCCCTATGACGATGTGATCAAGTTACCCACCCGAAAGCTCATCTTGATAGTGCGGCTATCTATCCTATAACCCAGTTTCCCAACAACCACCTTGAGAACGGTAAAAGGAAAACCTAGCAAGGCCATACCTTTTCCTTGTGCATCCCGCTTGATCTTGATGGTAACACTTCAAACTCCATTCAAGGCAGAATGCCTCACTTGATCATTGTTGCTTCGTGAAGTCTCATAATTTGCTCCCCCATACACCACTATGGGATAGCTTCATTAAGGAACATCTTCACATGTCCATTATCACCAATATGGACAACTAGCTTCAACCATATGATCTTCCTGAGATGCTTATATTGAACTTGCACTTGTTAAACTTGATGACGATCACCACTTGATGTCATCCTCTCATGGGCTAGAAGAAATCTTCACTTTTGAGGCATGCCCATGGAAAGGTACATATCCCATATAGAAAACATAAAGGCACATATATAATGGGTTAGTTCATGATGCATAATTGACAAGACTTACCATACCACAAGATCCATGTGGTACATTCTTTATGCTTCATGTGTTGACCAACTTGAAATCACTCTTCCCGTTCAAAAAAATCACTCTTCACTCGTTGTATTGGTTAACCAAGTATCTTCTCATGCTCTATCTCAATATCTTGAGGTACATAAGGAACTCATTACATGCTCTAAATCTTAGTCAACCATAGCTCAACTAATGAGGCTATCATGACACCGACTTAGAGCCATATCTTGAATTCTTTTATTGAGATCACACTCTCAAGATCTTGATCATATCATATTCTTCTCTTCAACTCGATGATCTTGATGCCAATACTCAAGGCATATCTTTATCTTCATGGCATCCATACTTTAATCCAACACATGGACTACAAGCATGACCTATGGAATATTCCTTCATATAAAACTCAAAGAAAACATTAGTCCATAGGAATTGTCATTAATCACCAAGACCACACATAGGGGCAATTACACTTTCAACCTTGTTTTTAGTTTTATTATTTGTTTGTAGTTTATTTCTTGTTATTAGTTTACTTTCTTGTTATCTATTTGAAACCCCCCAAAAAAATTGTTACTTGTTATTTGTTTCCTTTACTTTAAAGATACCGAAAAGATAAGAGCCATGGATCAAAATAGACTTAGGGAGTATGCTACTCTCACTGATGATTTTATTCGTGCACCTATTACTCAGCCCGCTGTTTATGCGAAGGCGTAAAAATATGAAATTAATCCTAACTTTTTAAGTTTGGTTCAACAAAACCAATTTGGGGGCTCATCTTCTGAGGATTCAAGTTTGCACTTAAATACTTTTACTGAAATTTGCGACATGATGCATATTATGGATGTAGATCCAAATACTGTTAAATTACGTTTATTTCCTTTCTCTCTTAGAGGAAAGGCTAAGGACTGGTTGCTATCTCTACCTAAGGACACTATTAAATCTTGGGAGGAATGCACTAATCTTTTTATGACTAATTTTCCCCCCAGCTAAGACTATGCAACTAAGATCCAACATTACAAGTTTTAGACAAGAAGATCGCGAGCCACTAGCGCTTGCATGGGAAAGGATGAAAGAAGTTGTAATGAACTGTCCTAGTCATGGGATGGAAGAATGTCTTATATTGCATTTATTTTATAATAGCCTTAACCCAATGTCTAAGTCTATGCTACATACTGCAGCAGGAGGAATAATCATGGGAAAGCAAGTGAGTTTTACAAAGAAATTACTTGATGATATGCAAAACAACCATGCCCAATGGCATGTGGAAAGAACCTCAAAAAGGTTGAATTCAATCAATGAGGTAAACAATGAAGAGCTTACTTCTAAGGTAGACAAGTTACTCAACATAGTAAAGGGTAAGGGAGATACCCAAGTTAATGCTATCGCTACCGATGTTAATGATGTTAATTTTATAGCTCACACTCCTTATAATCCTGATTGGAAGAACCAAAATTTTGCTTCTAATGTTCAAAAACATTATTCTAATCCTGTAGGAGCTCCTTACAATAATTATGATAATCATAATGGAGAAAATCATGGCAATCTCTTGTTTGAACATACTATTAGAACCTTCATGCAAGATCAAACCGAGCAAAATAATATGCTTATTAAAATCACAGAGAACCATGAGAGTAATATTGGTAAATTATCTAATCAAGTCGTTGAAATTAGAAATGATGTGCAGGCTCTATAGGAAAGGACAAAGATCGTGGAGGCTCAATTGGGCAAGGTAGCTGAGAGCCAAGCTCTCATACGAGCAAATTTTGCTGGAAAGTCTGAGCCAAATCCGGTAGAAGACCTCAAGATGATGAGGGTGGAAATGAATGAAGAGCTGGACTATAGCAACACACCAACACCTAAATACACCGTGGAAGATCTATTAAAGATGATCATCGTAAAGAATCCTGGTATAGAACAAGGTAACGATGATATGTACCAACAAATTATTCAACACGTACTATTAACGATTCTATATATCATCTAGCATCTAAAGTTCGAGATTTGGAAATGGAGTATAAAAGACTAGATGATAAGCTTCCTGCTAAGCTTGATGATATATTTGAGCCCACTATTAAAATTAAAATTGGTGTTAATGAGATATCTGCACTTTGTGATCTTGGTACAAGCGTCTCAACAATTTCCAAGAGACTATTTTACAAGTTAAACCTGGGGCCTTTTGCAACCAATGAATTGAGACTCCATCTTGCCGATTCAACTTATAAAAAAGCTTTAGGATAAAATAAAACATAGTAGTTGAAATTAAAGGAAGTCCCGCTCTTATTGATCTTGTTATAGTGGACATGCTTGAAGATACCATAGCACCTATAATTGTAGGTAGGCCATTCCTAAGAACCATTAAATCTTTAATCAATCTACGTGAAGGGAATATGAGAATAGGACTATCGTCTAGAGATCCTTTTATAGTCTACTTCCCTAGGAAGAAGAAGGCCAAACCTAATAATGATGATGATGGTATAATTACACTGAAAGCCAATTACTTTGGAGTGGGTGTTCCATTCTCCAAACCTAAATGATCACCATTTGGGTCAAACTAATTGACCTTAACTAGAAGCGCTTCATGGGAAGCAACCCATGTGAAATAAAAGTTTTTTACTCTTGTGTTAGTTTAGTTTAGTTTTATTTGTTTTGTTTTTGTTTCGTTTTTGTTTTTAATAAAGAGTGTTCAAGAAGTACTTTGGAGAGAGGAGAAGAAAATAAGGTAATCCTCTATATTTTATTTACTAACACATGGCCTAAAAGGTATTTCTGATTTTTATGAAGTCTATTTGCTGTTATTTTGTCATTTGCTAAGATGTGTGAAGGCACGCAAAGCTACTAACCAAATTCTACGAGTTTTTGAGCTTACTGGCCGCGTAACAACCACGGGTACGACCAGGAGACCCCTGATATGTTCTAAACGTATCTATAATTTTTGATGCTCCATGCTTGTTTTGTATCAACTATCTTATGTTTTGTCTACACTTTGAGGCATTTTTATACATTTTCTGGAACTAACCTATTGACAAGATGTCGCAGTTCCAGTTGCCTGTTTTCTGCTGTTTTTGGTTTCAGAAAAGCTAGTAAAGAAATATTCTCGGAATTGGACGGAACAAAAGCCGAAGTTCTTATTTTTCCCGACACGACACGAAAGTCCAAAGTAGAGACGCAGGAGAGCCACGAGGCAGCCACACCATAGGGTGACACGCCCCTGGGCGCGCCAGGCCCTGGTGTGGGCCCCTCGGGCGGCCACCGACCTCGCCTCTTCGCCTATATAAACCCCCCGGGATGAAAACCCTAAGGAGAAGATCAGAATTCCACGAAAAGTTCTGTAGCGCTGCCGCCACCAAAGAGGAGATTCGGGGGACATAAGTCTCTGTTCCGGCACCCTGCCAGGACGAGGAAGTGCCCCCGGAGCCATCTCCATCGACTCCACCACCATCTCCATCGCTGTTGCTGACTCCCATGATGAGGAGGGAGTAGTTCTCTCTCGAGGCTAAGGGCTCTACCGATAGCTATGTGTTCATCTCTCTCTCTATGCGTGATCTTATTGAGATCATGAGCTTTGTAATCTAGTTGAATAAGTAGATCTATTCTGCTACTCAAGAGCTTTAATTAATCTCTGCTTATCCCCACGTGTGTGAAGTTTACAGTGTGCACACCGAGTGGCACTTAGGCTAAGGTTACAAAAATACTTATCATGAGTATAATTTGAGTTGGATGTCTTTATGAGATTGTGGTGTTTGTTGGAACCATCTAGCACTCAAGGTGATAGTGAGGGGTTATCCAGATAGGGAATGCGAACTTTAAGGTGTGCTGTTATAGCCCTACATTGTCAAACCGGAGATAGTTCAGGGTAGCATAAAGAAGATAAGATATTTATATGAGAGTGTCCATTAGTGAAAGTATGATCCCTAGGCCTTGTTTCTAAGCATTGAAACACCGTTTACAATCAGTCCTGTTACATGTTTGCTTGTTGCCACTCTTATTTCAGATTGCAATTACCACTTATAATCATCCATATTACTTGTATTTCACTATCTCTTCGCCGAACTAGTGCACCTATACACCTGACAAGTGTATTGGGTGTGTTGGGGACCTAAGAGACTTCTTATATCCTGATTGCAGGGTTGCTTGAGAGGGATACCTTTGACCACTTCCTCCCTGAGTTCGATAAACCTTGGGTGATCCACTTAAGGGAAACTTGCTGCTGTTCTACAAACCTCTGCACTTGGAGGCCCAACACTGTCTACAAGAATAGAAGCGTGCGTAGACATCAAGCTATTTTCTGGCGCCATTGCCGGGGAGGTAAGGTAAAAGGTGCTCACATCCTCTGGCTACTAAGCTATCTTCTAGTACTGTTGCTGGTGTGCGAGTGCTCAAAGTTATTTCCTTTAGATTCTGCAATTATATCTTTTTGTTTCTTGTTTTTATTTTCACTAGTTAGGCTTAATGGAAAACAACCACAAAATTAGAGAGCTTTATAGTATTTATCTTGAGTTAGGACATGAAGTGTTTAAAGATAAAATTAAAAACCTATGGAACTTTATTTGCATGCTAATAGCAATGTTATTAATATGAATTGTTTGAACACCATTATTGCTAATTCTATGGAAAATTCTAAGCTTGGGGAAGCTCGTTTTGATGAGCATGATATTTTTAGTCCCCCAAGCATGGAGGAGAAAATTTACTTTGATGATACTATACCTCCAATATATGATGATTACAACGATGAATATGATATTTCCAGTCCACCTATTATTGAGGATAAAATTAATTATGATTACAATATGCCTCCTATATTTGTATGGTGATGAGAATAATAATGATAGCTATTTTGTTGAATTTTCTCCCACTATGATTAATAAGAATGACTATGCTTATAGGGAGAGTAATAATTATTTTATGCATGTGGCTTATGATAAGAATGTTTTATGTGATATTTATATTGTTAATTTTATTCATGATGCTACTGAAAGTTATTATGAGAGAGGGAAACATGGTTTTATGTATCTCAACAATATTAAGTTTCCCCTATTTATGTTGAAAAGTTTGAAGTTGCACTTGTTTTGCTTTCCTATGCTTGTTGCTTTGTGCTTTCATGACTTGTTTCTTTACAAGATTATTTTTCATAGGAAGTGGGTTAGACTTAAATTTGTGCCATATTTGCTTCTCGATGCTCTATTTTACTTCAATTCATATTTCTTATGTGAGCATCATCGAAATTATCATGCCTATCTTAATGGCTATAAAGAAAGAGCTTTTGAGAGATAACTCATTATATTTTTACTTTCAGTTTATTTTTGTTTTGTTGAGTCTTGGAAGTTATTGCCTCTGTAATAACCTCTCCTTATCCTTTTTATTTGGTTTTTGTGCCAAGAATAACCTCTAATGAGAGGGAAGTAAGATATGGGGAAGTTGCTGTCCTGAAACAGATTTCTGTGCGTCACTGTAAAACATCATGAAAAATCTCAGTATGTCAGATTGAGCTGTAATTATTTTTGCTTATGCCCCAGGTTATTACCCAACTTTCGTTAGTTTTCACTTTTCAATTTTAGCAACAGAAGATTTTCTAAAAAATCGGTCTTTACCTGCTGGTCTGTTTTGACAGATTTCTGCCATTATTTGCATTTGCCTCTTAATCGGTTTCTTTTTGAGTTCTCTTGGATCACTCGAGCTTTTAAAAGGAATTGCTACAGTATCTTGTGATTTAATGGAAGTTTTACTTGTGTTGAAACTAAACCCAAAGACTTATTATCTTCAATACACTAATGTTGCTAATGAAGATTGTGTGAAGTTTTGTATGAAGGAAATTTTCAAGTGTAGGGAAGAATAATGTGATGAGATGAAGTATGGACAAAATCTCAAGCTTAGGGATGCCACCCGTGTCACCCCAAGAAATATTCAAGAGGTACAAGCGTCAAAGCTTGGGGATGCCCAAGGCATCCCCTTCTTCATCAATAATCTCAGGTCTTCTTTCAAGACACTTTATTTTTATTATCTTATGCACTATGTGTTGTTCTTGGAGCGTCTTTTTTTTAGTTTTCTTTGCTTAAATAAGTTGGTTGGATCCCAACACACTTCTTTTGGAGAGAGACACACCCCGTTATTCATTGCCTAGAACACTCTAGTTTTCACTCTTATTGTTCTGTGAGTGTTCTCCTTTGCTAGCACTGCGTTTAGCTTTAGTTTTCTTATTCTTTTGGCTTAGAATTTTTTAGTTCTTGTTTGTAGATGGGTGATACATGCTCTATGGTCTTTATTGATTATTATCTTTGAGAGTTGTTTCAAATAAGTCGATTGGTGTTGGAAAAGAGTAGGAAGTTTCATGCTTATAGTGGTACAAAAGGAAGCTTATTTTGACTATGACTTAGATTTTATCATGTTATGCTAGATGTTGCTTTGACCATATGCTTAGTGATTATTGTTGTAGCATGACTTGTTTCAAACAATTGAGATTGCTTAATGTGCCTTGAAAGAATCATGTGTTGTTTTAGCATACAAAAGCATAATATTGTGGTATTCTCCTTTGAAGCTTTATTTGGGTTGACTTGGTGCATGCTTACACCATATTAAGACTATGAACCAGTCACCATAGTCTCTATGATCATTTAGTTTTTGACTTGCAATATCACTTTATGCTTTAATTAATGATTTTTTGTCGCTCTGCATGATTATGGCCATTATTGCTCTCTTAGTTGGTCGCTCCCAGTCTTTTGCTAGCCTCTACCTATACTGAGTATGAGGTCTACTCAGGCATCCAACTCCCAAGAAACCAAGTTATTCCAAAGAGTCCACTATAAATTCCTATGCATGGTGTGTTACACCATTCCAAGTATATTCATATGTTTATCTATCTTCCAAATTAAACTTTTATTATGTGAAAATTAGTGATTAAAGCTCTCACAAACTTGATGGCACATTTTATTTTCTTGCACTTAATAAACTTGAACCATTGTGCTCATCTATGTTACCTATATGCTTGCATTTTATAAGTTGTGAGTTAGCAGAACCATGTTACCATGGGAAACGCTTTCAACATTGCACTTATTATTCAGTTGATATCATGTTCTTTTGTTTATGGATCCCGGCGGTGTGAAATAAAAGGGGAGCTTGTAAGCTCATGGAATTTGTATATGTGTTAGAGAAACGCCTGGGCGACTAGCCTAAGCCATGCCTAATCATGGTGGAAACTTGCAGCATAACCATAGTGAGCATTCTATGAAGCATGCTCAATAAAAACCTATGCAAATAGCAAATAAAAAGATCGCTGAGATGCTCATTGTCTGTTGCCTTGTCATTTTGATATGGGAAAGCTCCTGTGTCATGGGGCAAGGGGTACCCCATTGGCGGTTCTCCGTGATACACATGTACTTACAATGACAAGAACTTAATTGTGACTAAAGTTGAGTAGCATGAGGTTCGGTACTCGTAAGCAAGGGGCATGAGATTTTCAACTTATAACTTGTCAAGCATATCCTCATATTTGTGTCACTTTAACCTTAATCACCTCAATATGCTTATGATAGGGGCAATGAGAGCTGAAAGCTAATAAGTACCATAATTTTTGGAAACTCTTTATGAAACTTGAAATCCTTGCTTACCTCTATGAAGGGCCTTTCTTTTTTACTTTTATATTGAGTCTTCATCTTCTATCTTTATGCACCAATTAAGAGAGCATAGTTGTCATTCTTAGTTCAATGTGCATTGTCCCAAAACTTATTGATTGATTCATAATTTTGGTATTGGTTGCTCTTAAATTATTTGTATCTAGTCACCCTTATGAACTTTGAAGGTGTTCTATGCTAATCCATGAAGGACAAGATGATTACCACTCTTATTATGTTTTCTATATGTGAAACAAACAAATGTCTTTCAATGCATTGTTATTCATGATCTTTTGTTTGTACCTTTTTATGTTGCAACTTAGTTGCTTTGTCTTATTGTTAGAACTATATCTTTCATGTTTATGTTAGAGTACTATGATCCCAACTATCAATGTTTTACAATACCTTGATCAAGATTGTGATGGTGCATGTCACCTAAAAATTATACTTTTTTATCACTTACCTACTCGAGGACGAGCAGGAGTTAAGCTTGGGGATGCTTGATACGTCGTAAACGTATCTATAATTTTTGATGTTACATGCTTGTTTTGTGTCAACTATCTTATGTTTTGTCTACACTTTGAGGCATTTTTATACATTTTCTGAAACTAACCTATTAACAAGATGCCCCAGTGCCAGTTGCCTGTTTTCTGCTGTTTTTGGTTTCAGAAAAGCTAGTAAAGAAATATTCTCACAATTGGACGAAACAAAAGCCGAAGTTCCTATTTTTCCCGACACGACACGGAAGTCCAAAGCAGAGGCGGAGGAGAGCCACGAGGCGGCCACACCATAGGGTGGCACGGCCCCCTTGCGCGCCAGGCCCTGGTGTGGGCCCCTCAAGCGGCCACCGACCTCGCCTCTTCACCTATGTAAACCCCTCGAGACGAAAACCCCTAAGGAGAAGATAAGAATTCCACGACAAGTTCCGCAGCGCTGCCGCCACTGAAGAGGAGATTCGGAGGATAGAAGTATCTATTATGGCACCCTGCTAGGATGGGGAAGTGCCCCCGAAGCCATCTCCATCGACTCCACCGCCATCTCCATCGCCGTTACTGACTCCCATGATGAGGAGGGAGTAGTTCTCTCTCGAGGCTAAGGGCTCTACCGGTAGCTATGTGTTCATCTCTCTCTATGCGTGATCTTATTGAGATCATGAGCTTTGTAATCTAGTTGAATAAGTAGATCTATTCTGCTAATCAAGTGCTTTAATTAATCTCTGCTTATCCCCATATGTGTGAAGTTGATAGTGTGCACACCGTGTGGCACTTAGGCTAAGGTTACAGAAATACGTATCATGAGTATAATTTGAGTTGGATGTCTCTATGAGATTGTGGTGTTTGTTGGAACCATCTAGCGCTCAAGGTGATAGTGAGGGGTTATCCAGATAGGGAATGCGAACTTTAAGGTGTGCTGTTATAGCCCTACATCGTCAAACCGGAGAGTAGTTCAGGGTAGCATAAAGAAGATAATATATTTATATGAGAGTGTCCATTAGTAAAAGTATGATCCCTAGGCCTTGTTTCTAAGCATTGAAACACCGTTTACAATCAGTCCTGTTACATGTTTGCTTGCTGCCACTCTTATTTCAGATTGCAATTACCACTTATAATCATCCATATTACTTGTATTTCACTATCTCTTCGCCGAACTAGTGCACCTATACACCTGACAAGTGTATTGGGTGTGTTGGGGACCTAAGAGACTTCTTATATCCTGATTGCAGGGTTGCTTGAGAGGGATATCTTTGACCACTTCCTCCCTGAGTTCGATAAACCTTGGGTGATCCACTTAAGGGAAACTTGCTGATGTTCTATAAACCTCTGCACTAGAGGCCCAACACTATCTACAAGAATAGAAGCGTGCGCAGACATCAACCCCGTATTGTGCGCCCGTACCACATCGAGCTCTGGAAAATAGAAATACTGATTTTTCTGCAGGACTCAGTGGTCGTAACAACCACTGGTACGACCGGAGGCGGTCGTACCGCCCGCCCGTACCGTACCCTCGAGCAAAACATCAGTTTTCAAGCAAACATACTACACGCATAATGACTAGTACGGACGTGTGTAACGTTGGAGTTGCGTTGTAGTGCCTTAATTTGTGTGTTTCAAGAAGTACCATGTAATGCTATTTTAATTTGCTACCAATTTTAGTACTACGTGTGTAACGTGTAAAATGAAATGTGGTAGCAAAATCTCAGCCACAAACAAATAGGGGATAGCATTGGGTGCAACGACATGTCCTAGGACCACTGCAAACAGATGAATCCGGATATAACCGATGTCTGAAATGCGGGGCCCTTAGAGTTGCCCTAACCGCGGGTAAGTTTGTGACCGGCACATCAGTGTCAAGTCATAAATAACAGATGTGTTATACTCTTCATTTAATCCATTGCAATATTAAGGTGTTTAGTTCATCATGCTAATTCCAACGGAACAAAATACTCCCTCCGTCTCAAAATAGATGTCGCGTATTTGTCCAATTTTGAATGAATTTAGACACTATTTACTACGCCTTTGTATAGATATATTCATTTTTTTAACAAATTTCTAACGTCTATTTTGAGATGGAGGGAGTAGCAGTATATGAAATTTTGTACGGCTTTGTATGTTATTTTATTTTCCAAGAGAAGTTTGTATACTATCATTCTTTGAGCTTTACAGAGTGTCTGACTGTCCACCATGTTACAGGGAGGGAAACGACAAACCAGTTGTCAAGTCATACGACCTTAACTTCAGCCAAGAGAGACACATACGTAGTGACTGATCAATTAGTGAGTTAATTAATTGGTTCAACAGTACTATATACTTGTACTACACTCTACACGTACCTAGGAAACAGCCATATATATACACCTTAGACCCCCGTATCCCGGCTCAATCACAAGCAAATCACTCACTCGCCCGCTCACACCAGTCACCGCAAAGCCCGTCAGTGGTGGCTCGACCGCACGGTAGCTACGCTATACAGCATGAAGAGCAAGGCAGCCAAGATGGCAAGCGTGGGCTGCATGCCGCGGCTGACGAGGGGCAGCTGCCGCGCGTCCACGGCGCAGCCGGCCGCGTCGGTGTCGCTGCTGGAGCGCATCCGCGACGTCGTGCTCCGGCTCATCATGCTCACCGCCGTGTCCAAGGCCTCGGTGCAGCGTAGCAGCAGCAGCAGGGCCTCGTCCTCGCCACGCGCCGATGCGCGTGCAGCCGCCGTGGCCGTGACGTGCCGCCGGGACGACTCGATCAGGAACGAGGCCGTGGAGGAGTGCATCGAGTTCCTGAAGCGGTCGTCGGCCGAGGGCGACGCGGTGAAGCTGTCCAGTGTCACCGCCGAGACGGTCGCGGATGCGGTTGCCGCGGTGAACGGAACGGCGCCAACGCGCGTGTCCAGCGTCGCCGCCGTGACAGAGAACGCTGCGGTTGCTGCAGGCGTCGCAGACATTGCGAGCCAGTCCTCGGCAGCTATCTGATCTAGCGATCTAGCGAACCAATCTAGGACACGAGAGAATTGCTCCTTTTGTTAAATGGTTTTCTTGTTCCATTGATCTCATGTGAATGATTATGTTTTGGTTATAAAATGCTGCGGATATATTAGCTAGTGGAGTGGTTGTGAATGTAACGTAGTACGTACGAGTCACCCTTTTCACTTTATTAAGTTGGTTTTCATGCTATGAGATTGGGGTTGAGCTGGAAAGACGGGAGCAAAGGGACGGTGATTCCAGTTAACAAACCCATCCTGATGACGGTGTAAAGAAATCGATGTTATTCGCGTGCGTGTCGTGTAGTGCGGCTGCTCGTAGTACTATGAGGTTGTCGGGAATATTCAAGTTTAGCACTGTCCTTATGCCCGTGAATGTGGGCTGAATCGAATGGCGATCAGCTTCTTTAATTAGTCTCGGTCTTTCAGGTCTTCGAGATTGTTGTTCTCGTACGTGTAGGACGAATGAGGGAACCACCGTCGGTGAGCCGGCGCGCGGAACGCGGTTCGTGTACCAACGCCGCCGGTCCTCGGAAGCTACATAGGGCGGTCGGCGGGCTGGAACGAGGAGGATCTCGCCGGCGATATGGTCGGTCGGGAGATGAGACGGCACCTACGACGAGGAGCTACTTAAAATAGATGGATTATTCTTCCATCTGGAAAATGCATTGTACCGTGCCGTGCGGCAGCTGCTCCGGGTATCTGCCGCATTTTTACCGCCGTTCAGCGGGGACCACAGGGGTGGAGCTGTCCCCGACCCGGCACGTGTGACGTGCCGCGTCTGGTTCGCAGTAAAGGGCATCTCCACCAGTGTGACGTGCCGCGTCTGGTCCGCGTATCCGAACTCGTCCGCGAAGACACGCGCGCCCGGCTTGATCTATCTGTACATCTAATTTGCGTGACCACTGGATCGGCCCGGACAGCATATCATCCGGGCGTGTGTCCGATCATATCTTTTGGCGGTCCCTCCCGCCAGTGGCACACAGACCACTCCACTTCTCCCTCTAAAAAACCTCTTCTAAAATTCCCACTAGCGGGAGTGGAGGGAAAGGCGATGGATTCCGCCGCCATGGTCGACGCTGCGCCCTCCGGCGTTTCCGCCGCCAAGAAGCGCGGCCGGCCGAAGAAGCCTGTGGCCGACCTAACGCCGGAGGAGCGGAAAATTGAGACGAAGAAGCGCGCTGGCCGGCGGCTTGCGGCGCGAGGTCGACTCGCCCAAGCCAAGCTCGAGAAGGAGCGCCGGGAGGAGAACGAGCGCATCCTCGCCGCACAGAACATGGCAAACCAAAAGGAGCTGACAGTGGATGCCACCAAGCACGCTGTGCACATGATAAAGCAGGTGTCGACGACGTTGGTTTTAGGCGCCAGCGGCTTGTCCATGGTCGGCGCGTCCTCTACCAGCTCGGTCACGTCCACCCCTTGCGGCCAGTCCAGGACACCATGCCCGCACACACCTTTGGTCGGAGGCCACACTAGGATCGCCACCTCGCTCTCCCGGTTCGTTCACCCCGCACGGCGTCGTCGGAGGCGGGAGAGCCCGGCATCGACCTCAACCGCACTCCAACAACCGCGGACACAACTCCAGAGGCGTCAAAGAAGCAGCGGTCCATCTCCGCCGCGGACATGCCGACGCCAGTCAACCTGTTCGGCGGAATGCCCGACGCGTTGCCGACCGACAACGGCACGGTATGTCGCGCCATCTCTTCGCCTTTGCCAGCACACCACTCCTGTCTCTTCACCCAGGCCAAATTCGGTGCAGGATTTCATGGCCAACGATGCCGAGGACGCCATGAACGACATGATCAACGAGGGTGGTGATGTCTGCAAGTGCACATATCGTTTATAGCTAGTTTCGAAGTATAGATATCGATCCCACAGGGAGCCCAAAGTTAAGTGTTTATAATTGAAGTCTCTGTCATACTCAAAGTTATCATAGGTCTTCGAGTGAATTGACTGCAAATGTGAAATAAGAATAAAAATTTGGATTAAACTAGATGTATTTAAATAAAACTAAAATGTAAACTTCAGAAATAAAAAGCATAAAAGTAAAGAACGATTTGGTTGTTTGTTGTTTTCCGTAGATGACAATACTAGTGGAGAATTGCTTATTAGTGGAGCATATTTTTTTGTTATCAATGACGCACATGGAATGCGTCACTAGTGTTGCGCTACTGATAATTAGATATCAAATATGCGCCATTGATAGTGCGACAACCAGTGGCGCATATACAATATGCGCCATTGATGTTTTACCAGTGGAACTTTCATTAGAAATGTGCCACTAATGTTATATGCGCCACTGAATGTATATATGATCCGCCACTGATGATTCGTACAGGTATACAGAATATAGGGCTCTCAGGTATTTATACATGTGCATATATATGTATTTATACAGGTACATATACAGGTATTTATACAGGTACACAATAGTATAGAAATAGAGATAATAGTATAAATAGAATTATACATCATCACATCAATTAGAACCCGACATAGTGACAAGTGCCCGAATATTATACAAGTCTAGAACAAGTTGATCTTATCTTCTCATACATTACACATTACAACAAGTTGATCATCATCATTAGCCAAGTCCTAAACTACTAAAGGACCGAGTAGAGTACAACCGCAATGGCGGTGATGAGCAAGAAAGGGAGCACGATCATCAAGGTCTTCATCTGGTTCCTGTCTCTCTGCTCTCCAAGGAGGTGGTTCCTCCACCTAGTTTTCGCCTGCTCTTTCGTCGGGTATCCTTTGTATCTGTTGCCACTGAACTTGTTCACTTGCTTGTGACAATCCTCCCACTCGTCGTAGACTCCTGGGACCCTTCCTCTGAACACCACGTAGCACGACATCTCTAAACACAAGGCAATAAGTACTATATCATGCAACCGAAAGAATTAAAAGGTTCATCACATGCATCTTCACAAAAAAGAAGGATTCGATCTAAGGGAAGCTATTAAGTTTCATACATATGGTAATAAGTAAACGACGTCCAACAACGACGGTTTCGAGCTAAGGCAAGTTAAAGTTTATGACACACACACGAGATACACAAACCGGCTGAGAGCTATCTAGCTAGGAACACTACATCATGAAGACTTTGTTTTACACGGCGACGAAAATGGTTTGTAGACGTCTTTCGTTGTCCAGGTCCTACGGTCACCCTGCGCCACAAGTCGTGCTTCGATCTCGCGCTTACTGAACACTCTTCTGCAGGATAAGGACCCCCCCTTGTGATGCCATTTGTCAATATCCGGATTTTTAATCCCAGATGCCTGTTATGCCATACCTCGTAATCCCAGGATTACCATTTATGCGAGACATAACATAATTGGTACCACAATACATCATCCATTACAAACCATAATAAGGTCTTACAAATAAAGGATCTCATGATCCAGTCTTAATACAAATCAAGCAGCGGAAAAGAAACGTAGTAGGGGCTCCATATTGAGAGTCATAGGCAATGCTGATGATGGGAGATGATCCTAGTTGTCATAGACCTCCTGCTATCCATCATCCTGGTAGTCCTCCTCATAATCTGGCCACAGGAATAGCCAAGGATAAAGCCATGAGTACTCTTTAAGTACTCACAAACTATCACTAACAAGTAAGGTAGTTCTAGTATGAATCTTAAGCTCTAGGTTTATTTGCAAAAGGCCAGATTTATCTAAAACTGAGTTTAGAAGTAAAGAAAACTAAGTTAATGTTCTAAATCACTTAAGTGGGAACCTAGTTTTCATATCCACAACCCTGTGGTGGTCAAGTCAAAGTCATAGTTCAATTCACAAGTCATTTTGAAAACATCTGACAACAGAACAATATGGCCACTCCAACTGTCCATGACCGCGGACACGGCTATTCGAATAGTTTGACACTCTGTAGAGGTAGTACACTTTCACCACAAAATTTGATACATCCGTCAGGGATAACCCTGAATCATCATACTTAGTATGCGGATAATCAATCATAACCTTTCAATTACACACTCTAGTATAAGCACCTCCCATATGAGCTTGGCCTCCCAGCCATGGCCATCTGCCATCCTGGGCACTGCATAGGTGGACATTCACACTCACGAGGTCGACTCAACTCAACCTCTTTCCGTGAGGGAACCCATACTAATGCATATAAACTTTCAGTTAATCCCTACCCAATTCAGGTATTGTGGTTATACGATAAAATTGGAATGGTATCGCATCCGAACCCAACCATCAGTTTTTATAAAGGGCTAAGGCTCATGCCTCAACATTTTCATAATCAAGTCCTTTTCTATTTCTCAACACATGTCAAAACATTTCAATAGAATGAACCATCATTCCAAGGTTTTCATAATCAATTTCACCAAGTATTCCATCTACAGTGATCAACTTTTATGCTTAGCACTAGCCACTAAAGTTGAGAGTATTCACTAATGAGGAGGGGCTAATCAAGTATAACTATCCAACTCTAATCTCATGCCTTAGAATGACATCTAAGGATAGCTAGTTAGGCCTAGTTTTATACTATTTATGGTATCTATACTATTGTTCCAATATTCACAAAGCACTAACTACAAGTAAAGAACTTTGGTAAAGTAAAAGAATAAAGCTTGCAAGTAAAACTTGCGATTGGTATAATCAAAGTTATATAACCAAGCATGCCTAATGCATCTTGCATAGGTTATGAAGTGGGAAAGTGTTAACTTGCATAGTTAACTTGTAGTTCTAGGCTTGCCTTGAGTAGTGCAGTGATTGAAGTTTTCTTCTTCTTATTCTTGGTAGTACTCCTCCTCCTCGTATCCCGGGTCGGTACTATCGTCTATAAATGAATACGGGGTACACAATCACCAAACAATACTTAACTATTTCTATTTAGCACACTAAGGCTCACACTTGATGATCTAGCATCATCACAAGCATCACATGAAATACAAACTTAATCTTGTTTGTCTTATTTTAGAAAAGTAATTTCTACTCATTGAAAATACTTAAGATTTAATATTCTCCAATTAAAATATGGGATCATGTTTACACATGTCATCACCACATATTCTAATACATGGGAATGTGATTTAAAGTGTTGGTCATAATTTATAAAGTTTAAGATTATCATTTAATATAATTAAAGTGACTAGGAATGCCCATATAGCATTCTTTTAGTACTAGTCCAATGTCACTGCATGCAAACCTAAATATTTTTACATATTGAGATAGATATTGTCAAATGTGATTTTTGAGAGTTGGAATCAACTCAAAAGCATTTATAGTTGATTTCTGAAAAATGTTTGAATGTGGAAAAGTCTCTGTCTTGTTATTTTTACTATAGATGATATATAATTTCAAATGACTTGAATCCAACGGGCTTGGATAGATAATTGAAATACCTTTCTAACAAAATTGGAATCATGCAATTTGGTTCAGTGAAACTCTCTGAATTGATTTTTGAATCTACGGACAAAATATGGTTTTAACTAGATTGGAAAATAACTATTTGAATTCACAGGCCTATGCGGGAAACCTACTGGGCCGGCCCAATCTGCATAGCACGGCGCAGAGGGCTACTGACAGGGGGGTCTCACTAGTCAGCGACTCATCTAACGCGAAATGGTATCGTGTAATCTAGACCCTACGATTAGAACCTGATCTAATGGGTGAGGTTCATCGTTGACGACGAACAGCTCCAGCGAGGTCTAAACCCTAACACGGCGGTGGGGGTCGTGTGAGGCTCACCTGGGCTCCAGCTACAGTCGGCGATGGGGGCGAACGGCGTGGTCGACGACCGCGGTTCGAATGGTGGTCGCGGCGGCTCCTGGGGCGACTCCAATCGACGACTCCCTTCTTCTTCTGCAGCGGTGGGCTCTGGCTAAATTCCGGTGATGTGGTGCTCGCCTTGCTCCGGGTAAGGGTGTGGGAGGTGTGGTGAGGAGTAGGGAGTGAGGTGGTGTGGAGAATTGAGGCGGAGGGGCCTTTATTTATACACCGACGAGGGGACCGAGCGGGATGGGCTGGATTCTCTAGCGACGGTGGTACAACGAGCTATCGGCGTGGATGAGGGTAGGGGGCGACACAGTGCTCCCTGGTGGTCATCACGGGCTTAAAGGCATGGCACGGGGCGGTCGAGGATGGTCGGGCGCGTGTGGTGCTCTGCACAGAACCGGCGGTGTTTGAGACGGCGCACGAGGGCTACGGGTCGCGCGGCGGCGAACAGGGATGTCTAGGAGCTAGCTGGGGTTAAGGCGAGTGTGTGCACGCGCAGAGAGGGCGAGGCGCGGCGCGTGCGAGCTGGTCGGTTGTGGCGCTCTGGCGCGCTCTCGGCACGGCACAGATAAACTGGGCGCGACGATGCTGGCGTGGTCCATGGCCTGGCTGCGGTCAAGGGCTGGACAGGGGGTGGCAGTGGATGGTCACCTGTCTCCTGTGCATCGTGGGAGAGGGCGACGTGGCCTGGGGCGAGCTATCCATGGTCGACCTGGCGCGGCGGCTTCGGGCGGCGCTGAACTGGCGCAACGGTAAAGGGGGGATGCATGTCTGGTGCTTCTAAATCCTGGGGGAGACCAGGGGAGTGAAGAAGGGACAGTGGGGTGAGTGATCACTACTCAAAACAGTGAAGTTAGGCAGATGTTAATTGGTGTCTGCAAGGTGTTTAATTAAATGGCCGAAAGAATTTAAGTTTGAAATTTTTGAATGAAATTTGGTGAGTGTTTAGATTCTATGCTTGATAGTCTCTAGTTGCTTGGGTTTGTCAAGGTGAATTGATTTGAGTGGTTTTTGCAAAATGATGATCTTACCATATGAACTTTATTCAAATTTGAACTGTCCTTTAAATAGATTGGAAAATAGTTTTGGTGAGTTTTTAAAGTGGGCTTTGGTTCACTTTGACTTGGTCTAGCAAGGGGTGAAAAGAAATGGAAATGTTTCTATTAGAAATTCTTTACTAGGAACACTCAAAGTGGCCTAGTGGTTAACTTTGGTCAAAATGACCATTTGATCATTTTATTCATATTTGATTTCCTTTTCTTTTGATTTTGTTTGTAATTGGCCTAGATGATGTAGTATTCATCTTTAAACCATTTCTTATCATTTGTAGCAATGAAACATGGCAATTTCACTCAATCATACACTAATGCAAATCACACATGCATTCACATTCAATTTAGTAATAAAAGTTTTTGTTAACCCTAATTTTGGGTGATTAGAACTTGATAATCTTGATTAGCATTTTTGGGGTGTTATAAACCTTCCCTCCTTAAAAAAAATGTCGTCCCGAGATTTAGGAAAAACTAGGAACTAAAGATATTTGGAAACTCGGTCCTAATGTAATCTTCTCGCTCCCTGATGTCTACGCACTTCTATTCTTGTAGATAGTTGTTGGGCCTCCAAGTGCAGAGGTTTGTAGAACAACATCAAGTTTTCCCTTAAGTGGATTACCCATGGTTTATCGAACTCAAGGAGGAAGTGTTCAAAGGTATCCCTCTCAAGCAACTCTGCAATCAAGATACAAGAAGTCTCTTATGTCCCCAACACACCCAATACACTTGTCAAGTGTATAGGTGCACTAGTTCGGCGAAGAGATAGTGAAATACAAGTGGTATGGATAATTATAAGTGGTAACAGTGCTAGAAAATATCTTGATGGCGTGGAAGAGACTAAAGGCAAACTGAAATAAAGATGGAAGCACGCAAACATGTAAGAAATCTAGTTGCAAATGGTGTTTCAATGCTTAGAAACAAGGCTTGGGGATCATACTTTTGCTAGTGAACACTCTCATATAAATATATTCTCTTCATGATACTACTCTGAACTACTCTCCGGTTGGACACTCTAATCCATGGTAGGTCTATAACATCACTCCTCAAAGTTCGCTTTCCCCATCTAGATAACCCCACACTGTCACCTTGAGCTCTAGATGATTCCAACAAACACCACAATTTCATAGAAACATCCAACTCCAAATATAACTCATAACAAGTATTTGTAATCTCTAGCCTAAGTGCCACCATGGTGTGCACGCTATCACTTTCACACACATGGGGAGAGCAGAGATCTAATAAAGCACTTGAGTAGCAAAGTAGATCTACTTGATTACAAAGCTCATGATCACAATATGATCATGCATAGAGAGCGAGAGATGAACAGATAGCTACCGGTAGAACCCTTAGCTTCGAGAGAGAACTACTCCCTCCTCATCATGGGAATCAGCAATGATGATGGAGATGGTGGTGAAGATCGATGGAGATGGATCCGGGGGCACTTCCCTGTCCTGGCAAGGTGCCGGAATAGAGACTTTCTGTCCCCCGAATATCCCCTTCGGTGGCGGCGGCGCTGTGGAACTTTTCGTGGCTGGAGACTGTTTGATCTAGGGTTTATGCATCGGGAGGCTTCTTATAGGCGAAGAGGTAAGGTCGGTGGCCAGCCAGGGGGCCCAGACCACCTGGTGGCGCGGCTAGGGGTGACCCGCGCCACCATATGGTGTGTCTAGGCCCTGGCCCTCCTCCGTCTCGTCTTCTGGCTCCATGTTCCCCTCGGTGAAATATTGACTTTGGCTTTTGTCCCATCCAATTCCGAGAATATTCATTTTCTGGCTTTTCTGGAACCAAAAACAGAAGAAAACAGGCAACTGGCACTACTCCAAAGTGTGGACAAAACATAAGAAAGTAGATATAAAACAAGCATGGAACATCAAAAATTATAGATACGTTTCCAACGTATCAACATCCCCAAGCTTAACGCCTGCTCGTCCTCGAGTAGGTAAGTGATAAAAAGAAAGAATAATTTTTGAGGTGACATGGACCATCACAATCAAGATCAAACCATTTGCAAGCATTGAAAGCTGGGATCAAAGTATTTCAACATAGCATGAAAGATAAAGTTCTAACAATAAGATATAACAACTATGTTGCAACATGAAAAGGCACAAACAAAAGATTCATGAATAACAATGCTTTGCAAGACGTTTGTTTGTTTCACATAAAGAAAACATAGCATAGTGGCATTCAACTTGTCCCTCATAGAGTAGCAAACATAAATGCATAGGACACCTTCAAAGTTCATAAGAGTGACTAGATACAAATAGTTTAAAAACAAGCAATATCAAAATTATGCATCAATCAACAAGTCTTGGGACAATGCACATAGAACTAAGAATGGCCACTATGCTCTCAAAATAGGTGCATAAAGATAGAAGGTGGAGACTCAACATAAAAGTAAAAGAAAGGCCTTCATAGAAGGAAGCAGGGATTAAAGTCTCATAAAGAGCTTCCAAAAATTATGTGTAACATCCCAAAACTTTAATCCAAGCTTATCAAGATCCAAATCATCAAAAATAGGGTTAACAAAAACTTTTCCAATTTGAAAATGAAAGCATTCATGTGTATGTGCATTTAAATTAGGAATTGATTTGAAGTGCCATGGTTCTGTGATCTTTTACTTGTAAAATGTTTCTTAGATGAAATAAACATCATCTAAGTCATTCCCAAACTTTTCCCAAAGAAAAATAACTCAAAATGAATATTTGAAGTGAATGGTCATTTTGGCCAAATTAACTCTCATGCCTACTTTGGCCATTCCTAGTACTCAAAACTTAACAGAAACATGTGTGGATCTTTACACCCCTTGATAGTACACATAATGAGGTACCAAGGCCCACCTTGTGATCTGCAAAAATCTTTCAAATGCTAATTTTAAATGATAGTTCAAAATTGAATCTATTTCATATGGTAAGATCCCACTTTTTCAAAAACCATTCAAACAAGCTCCACTTTCAAAACCCTTGCAACCAGAGACTACCTAGCACTAGTGTAGATCACCCAAAAATTTTGAAACCAAAATTCAAAAGTTTATTTCTTGCGGCCATTTAATCAAACACTTGGCACGCAAGAATCTAACTCTAAACCTAGCTTACTGTTCTGCACAGGGTTTTGCCCCCATTTGATCCCCATTTAATCCCTTTGTCCCCTCTTGGTATAACCAGGCCCTTAGCACCCCTCTCCCTTGTCCCTAGCCACCATGCCATGTCAAACCGAGCACCTAGTCGCCGACCAAACCTTGCCCCGCTGCAGCAGACCACTCCCCCTCCCTCGCCATGTCTAGGAGGTAGCCAGGAGCTCACCGCCACCCTCTGTCCCCTGCCCGAGCCGAGCGTCGCCGTGGACCACCGAGGAAAGCCCGCGCCCAGTGCCACCACACCATGCCGAGAACGCGCCAGAGCACCACACCCGGCACGCGTGCACCAGCCGACGCTCGACCGCAGCCTGCGCCCACCGCTCCGCCACGACCCAGGGAACACCCCAGACACCCTCGTTCGTCGCCCAACGCACCACGGCCATCGCTCGCCGTGGACATTGCCGCTTCTGCCGCTCAGAGCGCCAGCTCGCCCCGACCGCATACCACCGCCCTAAGCCCGCATTCACTTCCTAGAGCACCGCCAGGAGACCACCTGTCGATCGCCATCCTCCGCCATGCCGCTAGCCGCCCATAGCCGTGTCGGCGGAGTCGCCTGCCCATACCCTTCGGTCTCACCGTCGGGCCTATATAAACCGGCCTTCCCCGCACCATTTCTCCACATCCACTCACTCCCCACCTCTCACTGATCCTTTCACCCCTCTCGTCAGAGCCAAGCGAGCTCTGCCTCGCTGGAATTGGAGCCAGAGCAGCCGCAGCAGGAGGAGAAGGGCGCCTGCGATTTAGGGCACCCCAAGCTCTGCCGCAACCGCGCCTCGCCTCGCCGTCGTCTTCCAGTTCATTTGCCTACCTCGCCTACCCCGCTGGAGCCCTGGTACGTCCCCAGCAGACCCCCACCAAGCCGCTAGGGTTCGAACTCGCTGGCGACCTGTTCGTCGTTGACGACGACCCTTAGCCGTAGATCCCCTTTCTAATCCTACGACCCACAGCGCGCGTACCGTTTTGCGTGTTAAGACCCACTGACAAGCGGGACCCCCTGTCAGCTGAGCCCCACGCCGCGGAGCGCCACTGGGCTGGCCCAAGTTCTTTCCCGCGCTAGCCCGACCGTTCAAATCTGGATTTTTCTTTTTAAGTTGAATCTAGTTTCTGTCCACTAGTTTAAAATTCAATTTAGAGAGTTTTATAAATCTAAATTGCATGAAACCAATTTTGTCTGAAAGGTATTGAGATGATCTATCTAAGCCCATTGGATTTAATTCAATTAGAGTTATAGATCTCTCCTAATAAAAATAACAAAACAGAAGCATGTGCACCTTGCAACATTTTTATAAAATCAACCAAGTTAGCTTTTGAGTTGATTCCAACTCTCAAAAATCACATTTCATCATATCTATCTAAATATGTAATAATATTAAGGTTTACATGCAGTGAATTTGGACTAGTACCAAAATAATGCTATATAGGCATTTCTAGTCACTTTAAATCATTAAATATTGAACTTAAACCAAAGTAATTTTGATCCAACCTTTAAACCTCACTCCCACATGTTAGAATATGTGGTGATGACATGTGTCAACATGATCCCATATTTTAAGTGGTGAATATTAAATCTTAGTTAATTTTTCAATGAGTAGAAATTACTTTTCTAAATTAAAAAGAATGAAACTAGTGAATTAAACTTGTGATACTTCTGATGATAATAGATCATCAAATATGTGTCTTAGAATGCTAATTAGACTAGTTAAGTATCGTTTGGTGATTGTTTGCTCCGTATGTATTTATAGAAGATAGTACCGACCAAGCTTACGAGGAGGAGGAGTTCTACCAAGAAGAAGAAGAAAACTTCAACCACTGCACCAACCAAGGCAAGCCACTATTAATAGTGCAAGCTACCATTAGCAAGCTAGGATTGAACTAGATTGTTTAGCAAAGATGCTTAGAGCATGCTTTGATTATACCACTTTGACTAGTATTTACCCCAAGTATTATTTTCAAGCTTTACTTCCTTTACCTTACCCAAAGTTCTTTACTTGTTTTGAAGGTAGCATAAAAAGTATAAAACTTGACCTATTTAGAAACTTTTAGATGTCATTCTATGGCATGAGATTGAACTCATTACTTCCATCTTAGTGAACACTCTTAACTTAGTAATTTAGAGTAGATCAAAAACTTGAGTCACTTTAGATGGGAACACTTGGTGAAAATGAATTGTGAAAACCTTGGAATGACGAGTCATTCTATTGAGATGTTTTGACATGTGTTGAGAAACACAAATGGTTTATGATGATGAAAATGTTGAGGCATGAGCCTTAACCCTTTTATAAAACTGATGGTTGGATTCGGATGCGATACCATTCCAAATTTACCGTACAACCACATTACCTGAATTGGGTAAGGCTTAGCTGGAAATTTATATGTAGTAGTATTAGTTCCCTCGCGAGAGAGGTTTGAGCTGAGGCTACCTCTCAATGTTTTCCACCTATGCAGTGCCCAAGATGACTGGTGGTCATGGTTGGGAGGCCATGCTCATAGGAGAGGTGCTTATACTAGGGTGTGTAAAGGGAAGGTGATGTTTGATTATCTGCATACTAAGTATGATGATTCAGGGTTATCCCTGATAGATGTATCGAATCTTGTGGTGAAAGTGTACCATCTCTGCAGAGTGTCAAACTATTCGAATAGCCGCGTCCGCGGTTATGGACAGTTGGAATGGCCATACTGTTTCGTTGTCAGATGTTTTCCAAATAACTTGAAATGAATGATGAACTTTGACTTGACCACAACAGGGTTGTGTTTATGACAATAGCTTCCCAACTTAAGTGATTCTAGAACTTTACTTTATCTTTCTTTGCTTCTGAACTCAGCTTAGGTTTCAAACTTAACTTTATAGTTAAACTTAGATTTAGCACTTTAACTTAGAACTATAGTACCTGTTAAGAGTAGTTTGCGAGTACTTAAAGAGTACTCATGGCTTTTGTCCCTGGCTATTCTCATGGCCAGACTATGAAGGAGACTATCAAGATGATGGCCAGTAGGACGGCTATGATAACTAGGACTATCTGCCTTCGTCAGCATTGCCTGTGCCCCTGAAGATGGACCCCACCGCTACGCTTATCTTTTATTTCCGCTGCTTGTTGTATTAAAGACTGGATCATGAGATCTTTATTTGTGTAACACCTTATGTATGGTTTGTAATGGATGATGTACTGTGATATCCAATCCGTTATGTCTCGCAAAAATGGTAATCCTGGGATTGCGAGGTATGGCATAACAGGCATCTAGGATTAAAAATCCGGGTGTTGACATTATGGTACTTAGTAGCTTTCAGCTCTCATTGCCCCTATCATAAACATCTTTAGGTGATTAAGGTTAAAGTGACACAACTAAGAGGATATGCTTGACAAGTTATAAGTTGAAATCTCATGCCCCTTACTTACAAGTACCGAACCTCATGCTACTCAACTTCAGTCACAAGTAAGCTCTTGTCATTGTAAGTGAACCGCCAACGGGGTACCCCTTGCCCCACATGAGCTATCCCATATCAAAATGACAAGGAAACAGACAATGAGCATCTCAGCGATCTTTTTATTTGCTATTTGCATAGGTTTTTATTGAGGATGCTTCATAGAATGCTCATTATGGTTATGCTGCAAGTTTCCACCATGATTAGGCATGGCTTAGGCTAGCAGCCCAGGCGTTTCTCTAACACACATACAAACTCCATGATCTTACAAGTTCCCCTTTTATTTCACATCGCCAGGATCCATAAGCAAAAGAATCATGATATCAACGGAATAATAAGTGCAATGTTGAAAGCGTTCCCCATGATACATGGTTCTGCTAACTTCAACTTATAAAGCGCAAGCATATACGCAACAAAGATGGACACAATGGTTCAAGATTATTAAGTGCAAGAAAGTAAAGTGTGCCATCAAGTTCGTGAGAGCTTTAATCACTAGTTTTCTCATAACAAGTTTAATTTGGAAGGTAGATAAAAACATGAATATACTTAGAATGGAAAATGCTAATAGGTAGGTATGGTGGACTCTTTGGAATAACTTGGTTTTAGGAGTTGGATGCATGAGTGGAACTCATACTTGGTTATGGAGGCTAGCCAAATACTAGGACCGACCAACTAAGAGAGCAATAATGGCCATAATCATGCAAAGCGACAAAACATCATTAATTAAAGCATAAAGTGATATCACAAGTCGAAAACTAAAGGATCATCAAGTCTATGGCGACTTGGGATAGTCTTAACATGGTGTGAGCATGCGCCAAGTCAACCCAAATAAAGCATCAAAGGAGAATACCACAATATTATGCTTTAATATGCTAAAACAACGAATGATTCTTTCAAGGCACATTAAGCAATCTCAATTGTTTATAACATGTCATGCTACAACAAAGATCACTAAGCATAAAGCCAAAACAATATCAAGCATGGCATGACAAAGCATAGGCCACAGTCAAAAACAAGCTCTCTTTACCACTTAAGCATGAACTTTCCTACTCTTTCCAATCCAAACCAAACTATTTGAAAACTAATGCATGAAAGAGGGGGTCCAACCAATTTATTCAAGCAAACTAAGCAAACCAAGCAAACGAAAACGAAAACGAAAACAAAGACGCTCCAAGAACAACACAATTGTGTATGAAACAATAAAAATGAAGTGTTTGGAAGAAACCTGAGATTTTTATTGATGAAGAAGGGGATGCCTTGGGCATCCCCAAGCTTTGACGCTTGTACTTCTTTGATATTTCTTGGGGGTGACACGCGTGGCATCCCCAAGATTGAGCTTTAGTCCATTCTTCATCTTATTACATTATTATCTCCATACACCTAAAATTTTTCCTTCATACAAAACTTCAGACAATCTTCATTAGCAACATTAGTGCACTCAAGATAATAAGTCTTTGAGTTCAGTTTCAACATCAATAAAACCTCCATTAAAACGCAAGCTACTGTAGCACTTCCCTGAAAAAGCTCAATTCCCCAAAGAGAACTCAAAAGGGAATCAACAAGAAGCAAATGCAAATAATGGCAGAAATCTGTCAAAACAGAACAACAGGTAAAAACCAATTTTTTCGAAGACCTTCTGTTGCTCAAATCTAAAAGTGTTGAACTAATGAAAGTTAGATAACAACCTGGGTCAGAAGCACAAACATTCATGCCTCAAAACAACGTGCAGAGATTTTACACGAATTTTTACGGTGAAGCACAAAAATCTGTTTTGGGACAGCAACTTTCCCAAGCATTACTTCCCTCTCATTAGAGGTTACTCTTGGAACAAAAAGCAAATAAAAAGGATAAGGAGAGGTTATTACTAAAGTAATAACTTCTAAGATTTAACTAAAACTTTTGGGTTATCTCCCAATAAGTACTTTTCTTTAACGCATTTAAGTTAGGCATGATAGTTTGAGAAGATGCTCACATAAGACATATGAATTGAAGTAAAATAGAGGATCAAGAAGCAATTCAAAACACATTTAAGTCTAACCCACTTCCTATGCAAAATAATCTTGTAAAGAAACAAGTCATGAAAGCACAAAGCAACAAGCATAGGAAAGCAAAACAAGTGCAACTTCAAACTTTTCAACATAAATAGGGGAAACTTAATATTGTTGAGATACATAAAACCATGTTTCCCTCTCTCATAATAACTTTCAGTAGCAACATGAATAAAATTAACAATATAACTATCGCATAAAACATTCTTATCATGAGCCACATGCATAAAATGATTATTACTCTCCACATAAGCATAGTCATTCTTATTAATTGTGGTGGGAGAAAATTCAACAAAATAGCTATCATTACTATTCTCATCACCATAATCATCAAATATAGGAGGCATATTGTAATCATAATTAATTTTCTCCTCAATAGTAGGTGGATTGAAAATATCATATTCATCCTTGTAATCATCATATATTGGAGGCATAGTATCATCAAAGTAAATTTTCTCCTCCATGCTTGGGGGACTAAAAATATCATGCTCATCACAACCAGCTTCCCCAAGCTTAGACTTTTCCATAGCATTAGCAATAATGGTGTCCAAAGAATTCATACTAATAAGATTGCTATTAGCACGCAAATAAAGTTCCATAGGTTTTTTAATTTTCTCTTCAAACACTTCATGTCCTAACTCAATATAAATACTATAAAGCTCTCTAATTTTGTTGTTGTTTTCCATTAAGCCTAACTAGTGAAAACAAGAAACAAAAAGACAAAATTGTAGAATCTAAAGGAAATAACTTCGAGCACTCACAGCGGAGGATGTGAGTACCTTTTACCTTACCTCCCCGATAACGGTGCTAGAAAATAGCTTGATGTCTACACGCTTCTATTCTTGTAGACAGTTATTGGGCCTCCAAGTGCAGAGGTTTATAGAAGAGCAGCAAGGTTTCCCTTAAGTGGATTACCTAAGGTTTATCGAACTTAGGGAGAAAGTGGTCAAAGGTATCCCTCTCAAGCAACCCTGCAATCAAGATACAAGAAGTCTCTTATGTCCCCAACACACCCAATACACTTGACAGGTGTATAGGTGCACTAGTTCGGCGAAGAGATAGTGAAATACAAGTGGTATGGATAATTATAAGTGGTAACAGTGCCAGAAAATAGCTTGATGGTGTTGAAGGGACTAAAGACAAACTGGAATAAAGATGGAAGCACGCAAACATGTAACAGATCTAGTTGCAAACGGTGTTTCAATGCTTAGAAACAAGGCCTGGGGATCATACTTTCGCTAGTGAACACTCTCATACAAATATATTCTCTTCATGATACTACTCTGAACTACTCTCCGGTTGGACACTCTAATCCATGGTAGGGCTATAACAGCACTCCTCAAAGTTCGCTTTCCCCATCTAGATAACCTCCAAATATAACTCATAACAAGTATTTGTAATCTCTAGCCTAAGTGCCACCATGGTGTGCACGCTGTCACTTTCACACACATGGGGAGAGCAGAAATCTAATAAAGTACTTGAGTAGCAAAGTAGATCTACTTGATTACAAAGCTCATGATCACAATATGATCATGCATAGAGAGAGAGATGAACACATAGCTACCGATAGAACCCTTAGCCTCGAGAGAGAACTACTCCCTCCTCATCATGGGAATCAGCAACGGTGATAGAGATGGTGGTGGAGATCGATGGAGATGGCTCCGGGGGCACTTCCCCGTCTCGGCAGGGTGGCGGAACAGAGACTTTCTGTCCCCCGAATCTCCCCTTCGGTGGCGGCGGCACTATGGAACTTTTCATGGGTGGAGGTTGTTCGATCTAGGGTTTATGCATCGGGAGGCTTCTTATAGGCGAAGAAGTAAGGTCGGTGGCCGGCCAGGGGGCCCACACCACCTGGTGGCGCGGCCAGGGGTGACTCGTGCCACCATATGGTGTGGCCAGGCCCTGGTCCTCCTCCGTCTCGTCTTCTGGCTCCGTGTTCCCCTCGGTGAAATATTGACTTTGGCTTTTGTCCCGTCCAATTCTGAGAATATTCATTTTCTGCCTTTTCTGGAACCAAAAATAGAAGAAAACAGGCAACTGGCACTGTGGCATCTTGTTAATAGGTTAGTTCTAGAAAATGTGTAAAAATACTCCAAAGTATGGACAAAACATAAGAAAGTAGATATAAAACAAGCATGGAACATCAACAATTATAGATACGTTTCCAACATATCACTCCCAAGTAGCTTCTTCTTTAGTATGGTTGCTCCACTGGATCTTGAGAAACTTGATACTCCGGGTCCTGGTGGTTCTGAAGGCTTCTTCCAAAATACGAATGGGTACTTCATGATACGTCAGATCCTTGTTGATATCTATGGCTCAGTGATCGATGTTCTTGAACACTTCGGTCTTCTCCGGAACTTCTAGGCATTTGCGAAGTAACGAGATATGGAATACATTATGGATGGCTAACATCTCCTCTAGCAGTTCCAATTGATAAGATACTTCTCCTCAGCGATTTTCAAAATCTTGAAGGGTCCAATATATCTGGGGGATAACTTCCCTATCAGTTGAAAACGTTGCATTCCTTTCAAGGGTGACACTTTGAGATATACAAAATCTCCGACATTGAAGGTCAGGTCTCTACGTCTCTTGTCAGCATAACTCTTCTGTCTTGATTGGGTGGTCTTGAGGTGTTCATGGACTTTGTGAACCTTCTCTTCGGCTTCTCGTAGGATGTCGGGTCCGAAAATCTGACTCTCTCCTACTTGCGACCAATTCAAAGGGGTACGAAACTTCCTTTCATATAGAAATTCAAATGGGGCCATTTGCAAATTGGCTTGATAACTATTGTTGTATGAGAATTCTATGAAAGGCAGACAATCTTCCCATTTTGATCCATATTCTAGCACACAAGCTCTCAACATATCTTCTAAGATATGGTTGACTCTTTCAGTTTGTCCATCGGTCTGCGGGTGATAAGTTGTGCTGAAGTTCAGCTTGGTTCCTAATCCTTCTTAGACTTTCTGCCAAAATCTTGAGGTAAACTGGGTTCCTCGATCCGACACTATGGTCTTAGGGGTTCCATGAAAACTGATGATTCTAGCAATGTACAACTCTGCTAGCTTCGAACTCTACTAGGTAGTCTTGACAGGTATAAAATGGACTACCTTGGAGAGTCTATCAACTATGACCCGAATAGAGTCATTTCCCCTACTAGAAGTAGGCAAACCGGTGATGAAATCCATTCCAACAGAATCCCATTTCCATTCCGGAATCTGCAATGGTTACAAAAGTCCTGCAGGTCTCTGATACTCCGCTTTGACTCTCTGACAGATATCACACTTAGCTATGTAGCTTCCGATTTCTCTCTTCATCTTGTGCCACCAAAATTGCTCTTTCAAATCCTGATACATCTTCGCTCCTCCGGGATGGATAGAATAAAGAGTATCATGAGCTTCCTGCATGATAACTTGCTTCATCTCTGAATCTGCTGGCACACATATACGTCCTTTGTACCACAAAACTCCTTCTTCATCCTTGGTGAATCTGGGTACCTTCCCTGTACCGATATGATGTTTGATTCTGTTGATACATGCATTTCCTTTCTGTGCCTCCTTGATCTGGCAGATCAAAGTGGGTTAAAGTTCTATGCTAGCTAAAAATCCTTTGCTTACTAGCTCTGTTCTAAACTGTTCAAACTCTTCATGCAAACTTGGCTGGGTTTCTTTTATCATGGTGTTTAACCTACATGGGAATCTGCTAAGAGCATCCGCTACCACATTAGCTTTGCCGGGGTGATAGTGAATGTCAAGGTCATAATCCTTGATTAACTCTATCCATCTCCTTTGCCTCATATTCAACTCCTTCTGGGTGAAAATATACTTCATACTCTTGTGATACGAATAAATCGCACAGCGGTTACCCATAAGGTAATGACGCCATGTCTTCCATGCTAAAACTACGGCTGCTAGTTCAAGGTCATGGGTAGGGTAGTTTTGCTCATGCTGCTTCAGTTGTCTAGATAGATATGCTATGACTTTGCCTTCCTGCATCAACACACATCCTACTCCAATCTTGGATGCATCACAATACACATCAAAAGGCTTCTTGATATCTGGCATAATCAGAATTGGGGCTGAAATCAATCTCTCCTTGAGCTCTTGAAAACTTGCTTCACATTTGTTAGTCCATTCAAACTTCTTATTTTTCTTCAACAATTGGGTCATCGGTCTTGCGATGCTCGAAAATCCTTCAACAAACTTGCGGTAGTATCTCGCTAATCCGAGAAATGCACAGACTCGGGTTTGAGTGGTTGGGACTTTCCATTCTTCAACATCCTTGATCTTGGAGGGATCAACAACGACTCCTCCTGCCGACACTATATGTCCTAGGAATCCTACTTCTTTCAACCAGAACTCACACTTGCTAAACTTGGCATACAACTGATGCTCTCTAAGGGTTTCAAGGATGGTCCTCAGGTGTATCTCATGGTCTTCTTCTGACTTGGAATAGATCAGAATCAACGATAAAAACAACGACAAACTTTTCCAGGAAGTTCATAAAAATCTTATTCATGAGATTCATGAAATAAGTGGGGGCATTGGTTAATCCAAAAGACATGACCGTATACTCATACAATCCATATCTGGTGGTAAAGGCGGTCTTTGGAATATCCGTTGCACGAATCTTGAGTTGATGATAACCTGTTCTAAGATCAATCTTAGAAAACACTTTGGCACCAGTCAACTGGTCAAACAAATCCTTTATCTTTGGTAGTGGGTACTTGTTCTTGATGGTGACATCATTCAGCTTCTGATAATCCGTGCACAAACGGTTACCTCAATCTTTCTTATCCACAAAAAACAGGCGATCTCCATGGCGATGCGCTTGGTTGAATCAGACCTTTCTCCAACATAGCATCTAGTTGTTTCTTCAGCTCCACTAATTCAGATGGGTTCATACTATAAGGTCTCTGAGCTATGGGTCCAGTTCCAGGAATTAGTTCAACGATGAACTTGATATCCCAATCTGGGGGCATACCAGGCAATTCATCTTGGAATACATTGGGGTATTCACATACTACTTTGACTTGGTCTAGGGTTGGTTCGGCTAGACTCTTGTTGCATTTGAATTGACGGGGCAAGGTCTCAGATACATGCTCTACTAATACTCCAGAGCTACTGATCATGGTTATGGCTTTCTTGGCACAGTCGATTAATCCTTTATGTTTCGACATCCAATCCATTCCTAGTACTACTTCCAAACCTTTGGTTCCAAGTACTATTAGGTTGGCATAAAAATCTATTCCATGGATTCTGACAGGTACAGCCTTGCAAATTTTTCTAGCTTTGGTGGTTGAACCAGGTATTTGAACTATCATAACATGCTTCAATTTTGTTGGTTGAATCTTACTAGTGCATGCAAATTCTTGTATAACAAGCGAGTGCAATGCTCCAGAATCAAACAACACTCTTGCAAGTACCGAGTTAACAGAAAACATACCCAGCATGACATCAGGCGGTTCCTGAGCTTCTTCAGCGTTCATGTGGAAGAGACGTCCGTTGCGGTTGAGCGAGTTGCCTGGGGCAAATCTCCTTACAGGCTGAACGCGCATTGCTGCTGAGCGGGTGAATTCACATTGGTTGCTGCTGCAAGCTTCTTGGGGCACTCATTGGAGTAGTGACCCTTGACCCCACATTCAAAGCAAGTAATTTGGGACTTGTCTTTTCCTGCAACAGGCACAACATTACTTCCAGTCCTTGGGGCAGTATTGTTGTTGTTGTTGTTGGACTTGGGCGGTGTACGGTTGAAGTTGTTGGAGTTGCCGGGGTTGTTGTTGTGGTTTCCTCCATACTTCAGGTTTCCTCTGCTACGATTGGAATAGTTTGGACGGGACATCAGGGGTCTGTTGTTTCTTGGGGCATATCCTACAGACGGGTTGGGGCGATACTTCTGAGTATGGTGGGATCCAGGCTGGTGCATCATCCTGCGCTTGCGATTGTCATTGGCTTGGTTGATCTTCCATTCCATCTGAATGGCAGAGTCTACAAGTTCTTCTAGATCTCCAAAATGGATGTTGACTAACACAGTCTGCATCTCATCATGTAATCCATTCAGGAACCTTTCCTTCTTCTTCGGTTTGGTGTTAATCTCATCAGGGGCATATCTAGCTAGGGACAGAAATTTGTCACAGTACTCAACTACCGTCATCCTTCCTTGCTTTAGTTCCCTGAACTCGTCCCTCATCCTAGTGACCAAACCTTGGGGCACATGGGTGCGGCTGAACTTGATCTTGAATGCTTCCCAAGTCATCATCTGACCTTCGTTCATGGTACGGGTGCTATTCCACCAGGCTCTTGCATCTCCTGCCAGATAATGGGTGGCAAACAGTACATTTTCATTGGCTTCAACTCCTGTGACCTCCAGATTGTTCTCCATGGTTTGCAGCCAGTCATAAGCATCTAAGGGATCCTCAAATTTCTTAAAGATAGGCGGGTTGGTATTCTGAAAGTTTTTGAGCTTGGATCCATGGTGATCCTGGTTTCCATGCCCTTGATTATTGTGGGCCATCTGAGCTATCTGTTGAAGAGTGTCTAGGTTGGCTTGGTATTCGGCTCTACTAGCTTCACGGTCAGAAACTAGCATTTGCAGAATCTGCAACATCGGGTCCTGAGATGATCTGCTTCCTCCGGGGTTTCCACGAGTCATCTGAAGATTGAGATATATAATGAGATAAGAGGGAATTTTCTAAGGTTCATGGTTTTGTTTCAAAAGTTTTAAACTTTGAGTTTGACTCAGGTTTTTCAAACTAACAACTTCCTCTCATTCATTCATTCCAAGCACACAATACAAACACACACCACAACACAAATAGAAAACAAATGGTTTTAAGAACCATTCTATGAAACTACGATACAGTGGGACCAGTACAACTCACTCCTACGGTAGTGATCAAGTGCATCTAATCATCATCAATGAAGTCGTAATCATCATCATCGGTGTGTAACTCCATGGCATCATCTTCCAGGTTGTCGTTGTCATCACTGAGGTAAGAGTAAAGATCTCTCAGGATATGTTCACCTTCCTCCTCCTTCGCTTCAAGCTGGACTTCCTGTTCACAGATGGTCTTCTCGAGAGCAGCCACCTTCTTGCGAAGATGATCGATGGTGCGATCATTCTTGTCATGCTGACGACGAAGTGATGGCGCTCCTTGGCGAGAATTGCGAGGGTCTGGTCCTTCTTGACTGCAATGGCATGGTTGTGGTTGGCGTAGGCACGGGCGTTGTCCAACTCCTTCTGCCTATCATACAACATGAAGTCAAGATTGTCCACATGGTGCTTCAGCTCTGGGTGTCCTCACATCTCCAAGGGCATTCCCATAGAATCACGCCTTGCAAAGTGAGCAAAGCGAGTTCCCTGGATCAAGTTGATGTTTTGCCCACACAAACAGGCAAGAGCTTCATGCATAGCCCTGGCTAATCCATCTAGCCAATTGTTCTCACACAAGGTGAATTGGATCTTCTCTGAAGTGGGTGCTTCCATCTTGCCTCTAAGATCTGCAACTATCAGCCATTGTATATCTCCTCCTATGTGATCGTTGAGTTGGGCCCCGAAGAATTCCGGATACAGGCGCTCAAGATACTCTGACAGTGCATCTAGATCCCTCCCAAAGATCAGTTGGCCTCCATTTCCCAACTGGTAGAACTTGCAATACTGGACTTCCATCTATAAGGATTTAGGCTGAGTAAGTTAGTGAGGTGATCAAGTGTGTCAAATTTTATGTAGGAAACCAAGAATTTTTTGAGGAGCATGAATTTTTTTGAAAGAATCTCAAGGATAAGAGTGGGAATAGGTTTTCATAAATACTCACTTCTTTTGTTTTGAAACTAAGTTTTTGTTTGGACGTCCATTCTAACTAGGGTCTCCTATGGTCAGGATGGCTCTGATACCAACTTGTCAACACCCGGATTTTTAATCCCAGATGCCTGTTATGCCATACCTCGCAATCCCTGGATTACCATTTTTGCGAGACATAATAGAATTGGTACCACAGTACATCATCCATTACAAACCATAATAAGGTCTTACAAATAAAGGATTTCATGATCCAGTCTTAATACAAATCAAGCAGCGGAAAAGAAACGTAGTAGGGGCTCCATCTTCAGAGTCACATGCAATGCTGACGATGGGAGATGATCCTAGTTGTCATAAACCCCCTTTTATCCATCATCCTGGTAGTCTTCCTCATAGTCTATCCACGGGAATAGCCAGGGACAAAGCCATGAGTACTCTTTAAGTACTCGCAAACTATCACTAACAAGTAAGGTAGTTCTAGTAGGAATCTTAAGCTCTAGGTTTATTTGCAAAAAGCCAGATTTATCTAAAACTGAGTTTAGAAGTAAAGAAAACTAAGTTAATGTTCTAAATCACTTAAGTGGGAACCTAGTTTTCATATCCACAACCTTGTGGTGGTCAAGTCAAAGTCATAGTTCAATTCACAAGTCATTTTGAAAACATCTGACGACGGAACAGTATGGCCACTCCAACTGTCCATGACCGCGGACGCGGCTATTTGAATAGTTTGACACTCTGCAGATGTAGTACACTTTCACCACAAAATTCGATACATCCGTCAGGGATAACCCTGAATCATCATACTTAGTATGTGGATAATCAATCATAACCTTTCAATTACACACTCTAGTATAAGCACCTCCCCTATGAGCTTGGCCTCCCAGCCATGGCCATATGCCATCCTGGGCACTACATTTGTGGACATTCACACTCACGAGGTCGCCTCAGCTCAACCTCTTTCTGCGAGGGAACCCATACTAATGCATATAAACTTCTAGTTAAGCCCTACCCAATTCAGGTATTGTGGTTGTACGATAAAATTGGAATGGTATCGCATCCGAACTCAACCATCAGTTTTTATAAAGGGCTAAGGCTCATGCCTCAACATTTTCATCATCAAGTCCTTTTGTGTTTCTCAACACATGTCAAAACATTTCAATAGAATAAACCATCATTCCAAGGTTTTCATAATCATTTTCACCAAGTATTCCATCTACAGTGATCAACTTTTATGCTTAGCACTAGCCACTAAAGTTGAGAGTATTCACTAATGAGGGGGGCTAATCAAGTATAACTATCCAACTCTAATCTCATGCCTTGGAATGACATCTAAGGATAACTAGTTAGGCCTAGTTTTATACTCTTTATGGTATCTATACTATTGTTCCAATATTCACAAAGCGCTAACTACAAGTAAAGAACTTTGGTAAAGTAAAAGAATAAAGCTTGCAAGTAAAACTTGGGATTGGTATAATCAAAGTTATATAACCAAGCATGCCTAATGCATCTTGCATATGTTATGAAGTGGGAAAGTGTTAACTTGCATAGTTAACTTGTAGTGCTAGGATTGCCTTGAGTAGTGTAGTGATTGAAGTTTTTTTCTTCTTCTTCTTGGTAGTACTCCTCGTATCCTGGGTCGGTATTATCGTCTATAAATGAATACAGGGTACACAATCACCAAAAAATACTTAACTATTTCTATTTAGCACACTAAGGCTCACACTTGATGATCTAGCATCATCACAAGCATCACATGAAATACAGACTTAATCTTGTTCGTCTTATTTTAGAAAAGTAATTTCTACTCATTGAAAATACTGAAGATTTAATATTCTCCAATTAAAATATGGGATCATGTTGACACATGTCATCACCACATATTCTAATACATGGGAATGTGATTTAAAGTGTTGGTCATATTTTATAAAGTATAAGATTATCATTGGATATAATTAAAGTGACTAGGAATGCCCATATAGCATTCTTTTAGTACTAGTCCAATGTCGCTGCATGCAAACCTAAATATTTTTACATATTCAGATAGATCTTGTCAAATGTGATTTTTGAGAGTTGGAATCAACTCAAAAGCATTTATGGTTGATTTTTGAAAAATGTTTGAATGTGGAAAAGTCTCTGTCTTGTTATTTTTACTATAGATGATCTATAATTTCAAATGACTTGAATCCAACGGGCTTTAGATAATTTAAATACCTTTCTAAGAAAATTGGAATCATGCAATTTGGTTGGAATTGATTTTTGAATCTAATGACAGAATCTGATTTTAACTAAATTGGAAAATAACTATTTGAATTCACAGGCCTGCGTGGGAAACCTACTGGGCCGGCCCAATCTGCATAGCATGGCGCAGAGAGCTGCTGACAGGGGGTCCCACTAGTCAGCGACTCATCTAACGCGAAATGGTATCGTGCAATCTAGGCCCTACGATTAGAACCTATTCTAACGGCTGAGGTTCATCGTTGATGACGAACAGCTCCGGCAAGGTCTAAACCCTAACGCGACGGTGGAGGTCGTGTGAGGCTCACCTGGGCTCCAGCTACGGTCGGCGATGGGGGCGAACGACATGGTCGACGACGGCGGTTCGAACAGTGGTCGCGGCGGCTCCTGTGGCTGCTCCAATTGACGACTCCCTTCTTCTTCTGCAGTGGCGGGCTCCGACTAAATTCCGGCGATGCGGTGCTCGCCTTACTCCGAGGAAGGGTGTGGGAGTTGTGTTGAGGAGTGGGGAGTGAGGTGGTATGGAGAATTGAGGCAGAGGGGGCCTCTATTTATACACCGGCGAGGGGACCGAGCGGGATGGGCTGGCTTCTCCAGCAACGGCGGTACAGCGAGCTATCAGTGTGGCTGAGGGTAGGGGCGACCCAATGCTCCCTGGCTGTCATCATGGACTTATAGGCACAACACGGGGCGGTCGAGGACAGTCGGGCATGTGCGATGCTCTGCGCGGAACCGACGGTGTTCGAGACAGCGCACGGGGGCTACGGGTCGTGTGACTGCGAACGGGGATGTCTGGGAGCTAGCTGGGGTTAAGGCAAGTGTGTGCACGCGCGGAAAGGGTGAGGCGCGACGCGTGCGAGCTGGTCAGCTGTGGCGCTCTGGCGCGCTCTCGGCATGGTGCAGAGAAACTGGGCGCGACGATGCTGGGTGGTCTATGGCCTGGCTGCAGTCAAGGGCTGGATAGGGGGTGGCAGTGGACGGTCACCTGTCTCCTGCGCGTCATGGGAGAGGGCGGCGTGGCCTAGGGCGAGCTGTCCATGGTCGACCTGGCGCGGAGGCTTCGGGCGGCGCTGCACTGGCACAACGACAAAGTAGGGATGCGTGTCTGGTGCTGCTAGATGCTGGGGAGACCAGGGGAGTGAAGAGGGGACAGTGGGGTGAGTGATCACTGCTCAAAACTGTGAAGTTAGGCAGAGGTTAATTGGTGTCTGCAAGGTGTTTGATTAAATGGCCGAAAGAATTTAAGTTTGAAATTTTTGAATGAAATTTGGTGAGTGTTTTGATCCTATGCTTGATAGTCTTTGGTTGCTTGGGTTTGTCAAGGTGAATTGATTTGAGTGGTTTTTGCAAAATGGTGATCTTACCATATGAACTTGATTCAAATTTGAACTGTCCTTTAAATAGATTGAAAAATAGTTTTGGTGAGTTTGTAAAGTGGGCTTTGGTTCACTTTGACTTGGTCTAGCAAAGGGTGAAAATAAATGGAAATGTTTCTATTAGAAATTCTTTACTAGGAACACTCAAAGTGGCCTAGTGGTTAACTTTGGTCAAAATGACCATTTGATTATTTTATTTATATTTGATTTCTTTTTCTTTTGATTTTTTTTTAAAATTGGCCTAGATGATGTAGTATTCATCTTTAAACCATTTCTTATCATTTGTAGCAATCAAACTTGGCAATTTCACTCAATCATACACTAATGCAAATAACACATGCATTCACATTCAATTTAGTAATAAAAGTTTTTGTTAACCCTAATTTTGGGTGATTAGAACTTGATAATCTTGATTAGCATTTTGGGGGTGTTACACCATCTTCTTGCACGATGGTCGCAATCTGAGTCTGGATGCGTAAGAAGTCGTCCTTAAGTTCATCATCATCCATTCTTGCCTCAGCTTCGGCCCATGCTCGGAGACTAGATGGCAACGTAATGATGTCTGCATCCCGGACGATCGCCCGCAGGTGATGGAGGGCATAGTAGGCCTCCTTGACACTGTTATCCGGCTGCTTGACGCAGGCGAACTTCATTACGTGTTTGAACACGTGTCTGCCATCCCTGAAATTTTCCGCCCCCTTCTTGAATTCGCCCCCATTTTCGGCGTATACCTCGAGAGCATCATCTAGAAGACTCCTTATGCCGGTGTAGTCTTTCTTATTTTTCTCGCTCCCTGAGTCCAAGTACGTGGCTAGCGAATAACTCGGGTGAATGTGGATCAGTGTGCAGTATTTGTCTCTGCGCACAACAATTGAAACGAAACAATGTTGGAAAAAGCGCAACCGAAAACTAAGAAAGGACAAGTTACGGTGACGAGCGAGTGTGTGCACTTACTCGGGAAAGAAATACAAAATAAGCTCTTTTTCACTCTTGTTGTCCGTGATGAAATTTTGGAGGTAGTTCCTTGCGCTGGCTCGGGTCACTGGATCCACCAACTGGCTATCACGCATGAAGTAGGGGTCCACTATCGCGACGCCAGGGGTCTTCTCTCTATTGACCTTCATCGCCCGATGGAGCGCGTATAGGCGGACCAAGTTATAGTTCATCCGCTTGTGGTGGAAAATCTTGAAGATGTCCTCATACGATATGAAGTAGATATCCGCGGGGGCATTATCGATGAAGCCCATGCCCGTTGGAACATTGATTGTGAAAACAGGGTATGATGGATTTGCTTTTTTAAGAAGGCACTCCTCTAGATATAGAATACCATGCTGTAGGTTAGTCATCGCTCCACTTGCATGTTTGATCAACTCCTCACCTAGAATCAGATGACCAACTATGTGAACCCTGGTCAAGGTACCCTCAGGGGGCAGTGTTAACGGGTCGTCCTGAGCCCAGGGCCTCTTCGGATCCGGCTGGCTCAAAGACTGCTTATTCTTCTTGGTTCTCTTGCGGGGCTTCTTCATCTCGACATTAGCCGCCAACTGCTCATCTACCACCTTATGGAGTGTGGTGGGGCTGAAAATGATTTCCTAGGTGCCTTTATAAGGATCAGCGACACCAGCATTGGAAGTCGTCTCCTCTAGGGTACCATGGAAGTCCAGACACGTGCATGTTCTGGTACGATCATTTGGGTCGTCGCCAACGCGGTAGGGCTCGTCCATGTTTGGCATGAACAAAGAGTCGGTGATGCCAGTGTTGATCCACTTATCTAGGTTGTCATCATCAACATCATCATTAATGTTGTCCCTAGGTGCATCCTTGGGTGGTGGCGGCGCAGTGGCGACCTTGCCATGTGGAGGCGGCGGTGCAGAAGCGGCCAACAATTGCTGGTGACGAGACGTGGTGGCAGTGACTGGTTGCTGTGGCTGCCACAACAAGGGCACATCTGGCCGCTAAGTTACTTGTTGTTCCTTCACAAGCCAAATTTGGGTCTTTGGCCATGTCAAGACCCAGCCACATCAATCTTGAAGGTTCTTATGATCATCGGCGCCTCGAGGTTGGCCGGGGGGTCCATGTCTTTGCACCCCAGCAACACCCGAGCTAGCCGGACCTTGAACACGCCATCCTCCATCGACTTGTGGTGCATCGTGTGGCTATTTGGTTGAATAATTGTGTCCTTGCCAACATCCTTTAGATCGCCGTCCACGTAATGCAAGAGCGTGGAAGGAGTGTCCTACGGAAGAACAAGCATCGTGAGATGGCGCTAGCTAGTGATCAAAGGCAAATGAGATGAAATATGATCAACATGCATGTGTTGGCCGGCGTCATTACCTTGGAGATGGCGTTGATCTCGGCTAATGTCGAGACACCGGTATCATCCTCCTGCTGAGATGCCTTACGAAGAACCGTCGGTTGCACCTTAGTTTTCGCGGGAGGGGGCATCAGTGTGAGAAGCGGCTCTATGTTGGCGCCAATGGGAGGTGTCACCAGAGCGACCTCTGGCTACGTGTTGGTGTTGGCGCCGGCAGGAGGGGGCACCAGAGCGACCAGGTGCATCTCGACATTGGCGGACTCGGGCGTCACCATGTTCAGCGACACGTGCTGGATCGAGTTGCTACCGGAGAGGCTAGGCACCACGAGCGGCCCTTGTCGACCTGCCGCATTCCAAGCAGCGATCCCCTCCCACAGCTCATTGGGAAACATCTCGCGGATCTTCTCTTGCACTTTCTCGTCGATCAGCCTCGACATCTGTTGCATCTGCTCCCGAAGGACTTCAACCTCGCGTTTTTCACTTGCTGCCGCTGTGGCCTTCCTCTCTTTCTTCACCTTTGGTTCCTCTTTCCTGAAGTCGCCAACCTTTTTGTACGTACCATAGCCGGACACGCGGCCAAATGAAGTCGGCAGTGCGGACTTGGCCCTCCCCTTGAACACGTTTGTTGCCCTGTTGAACGGCGTGTCCCACCACGGGTCCACCGTCGACCCCTGGGACGAGCTCGCACTTGACGCACAAGACTTTTCTTCGGATCTCGAAGAGAAGGAAAGTGATCCCATGTAGAAATTTGGCTTCATTAATTAATTAGAAATGCAGATCGACTCCGAGATAAATTCCTTACCAGCCTTTTCTGGAACTTCCTCACATCATCATCGTCAGTAACGAATTCCTTGAGTTCGGGGTGGAGATAGTAGCGGGCGCGGACAAACTGCATCACCTGCTCATCCGTGAATTTGTGCCACGGGTTATCTTTCCCTAGACGGGCATACTCGGCGTCCTCCTTTGCCAAACGTCCTTTTTCCTCGGTAACCGCCGTTTCGGCAACGTTGGTTACCTATGTTCAGCTCCCACATACTCCTCCCCCACTCGGTCCATTCCTGACCTTCTGGAGAAGTGTAGTCCGCCTTGAACTTGATGAACTCCTCTTTGTCGAGCATCGGCTCGTCCTTCTTTATCTCCTCCCAACTTTTATCCTCATTAATCCTCCTCTTCACTCGGCTTTTCCAGCTGCTCAAGGCGATGCTCATCCGCGTGAGGGCTAACTTGTTTACCTTGTTCCCTTTGAGATTTTGGTTATCGTACTCATCTGGGAACTTGTACCGTTTGTGAAGCTTCCCAATGAGGAGCTCTTCCAACCGTTTGTTCTTTCTTATGTCCTTCTGGTTGATGCTCATGCTCTCCCGCACGATGCACCCGATTTGTAGGCCATACCCAGTGGCAAGCTTCACAGGCTCCAAGGGTTGGCCACCCGGTTTCACAAGAGTGAACTCTTCACGGTTGGTGCCGAGTTTTGGCAGCGTACGCTCCTGCCTTTCCACCTTATTCTTCTTCCTAGAGGGTGGGGATGCGCCATCGCCGTCCATGCGTTCACCGCCATGACTTGCTTCGGCCTCGTCGTCGCCATTACTGCTTCCATCGTCGTCTCCATCTTCGGCCTCCTCCTTATATTTAGACTCCTCGTCATCTTCATTGTCCGCAACTTGGGCGTCCTCATCATCTTCATCGTCCGTAGCTTCGGCCTCCTCGTTGGACCCGCTTAAGTCATCGCCAAACCGCCAAAACTTGAGGCTGGCTATTCTTGCTTGTTCTTCGATGCTCATGGGCTGAGAAGGGCCAGCCTCGACGTCTTTGTCTCTGCTCTACATGTTTGCTCTTCATAGAAAAAATGCAACAATGTAATTAGTACAAGCTAGAGTCGACCGAAAAATTCGGCATGACCTTTGTTGTTTTTTTGACCTAGGAGTGCCCATTTCTCAACCAAAACGGAAGTGAGTCAACACTTCGGGAGAAACGGGCAACTCAAATAAATTCCCTGCAATAGTTTTCATACAAAATGGATGACATCCATCCAATCACACACAAAGAGCAAAAACAGCAAATAGAACTTGGAGCATATGGATCTGCACGGTAGGCAGGCAGGTGGAGCCACGGTATCGCGTTTCTCTGAATGTTTTCAAGTGCAATGGAGCAGAGCTCATTAGTTGGGGACAGATAAATGACAATATTGCCACCAGATTGTACCGGATCCATATGACCACCTACTCCTTCAAAACAAGATTCAACAGATCCGGTACCTCAAAGCAGAGGATGTTAAGATTTGTTTCCCAAACTTATGTTAAGATTAAACATCTCATGAAGTAAAGTACTAATACTAAGAAATATTCCTAACAATGCAAACAGGACAGTGTCAGGATGAAAGCACAAAAATCTTCTAAAAATCAGATACAGCTTGCAAGTCAACAAAGTGGAAACTCTAACTCTTTTCAGCATCAGCTACAACAAAGAGTGCAAATAGAAAACACTCCAAAATATTGACTATTAAGAAAACCATGCCAAAAGAGCTACCGCTGGAGAGGGAACTGAAGGCTTCTGTTCTGGGTGAAAGAAAAGAGTGCAGAGAGGTAGTCTCCGTTGAAGAGTAAATTAATACTACAGAAATAGATCACATACTTACTGTCAAGGCCCAGCTAGTGATTTATACATGGGTGCTGATTTCTAACATAACTAGTGTCTGCAAGGAGATAAATATAAACTGCCTAGACCAACATATTTTTTTCAAGGAGATAAATATAAGCATGTCTGCATTGTGTGGAGTCCTGCGATGGTGCTAAGCTTAGTCTCCAAAACTAACCAGATGCAATGGATACATGAAGAAAAACTAACTATGGTGCACGGAAACAGGGAACACATGTAGATTACTACACCTTGCGAATTGAGAAGGACACTAGAGAAGTTCCCAGAAAGAAAGAAGACACGGATAAAGAAGCAAAGTAAATTCTCCACTTCTAGAAATTGAGAGAGGCAAGTAGATTGCTAACTATTTAATTCAAAGAAGAACACTAGATAATGAACAAAGTCACTTCTACGGTTTAAGAAAACAAATACATGAGGAAGATTAGTTACTAGTACTACATACACCAACATTAGTATTGACACGCAACAGTTAGGGCTTCTTGATCATAAATTAAAAGCCTTATAGGTAGTGCAATAAGCTTTGTGAATTTCATCAAGGGAGAATAGTCCATGTTCTATTTTGATATGTTTTAGCCCAATGTTGTGTTTTACATACTCTGGTTTAAGTTTCACTTAATAAATGAAAAACAACAATTTTTGTTCTGTTCAAAAGTATTAGGTTGCAGGAGTTTTGTTCAAAAAAATGTTAATGTGTGTCTAAATTAATTTTGATTTAATTATTGTTTTTATAGTTGTGTACACCATGGTTTTTTCTGTTAAAATATAGCGTAATACACTTGATAAACAAAGAACACAAATTGGCTGGCACTTGTCTCTTGTACACTTTGAATAGCAGATCATAATTCAGCTCAATTATTTATTTTATTATCATTGCCCATCATCCCAATTTTGCCAAGATCATGTGGCAGTGTGGCACTACACTGTAGTTTTGCCAAGATCATGTCGCTGCTCGATTAGAAACTACTAGAATGTTCTAGAAACCCTAGAACCCATTACTGAGGCAGGGACCTAGCTACTGCCAGAGGGAGAGATGGGAAAGAGAGGGCTCACCGAGAGGAGCTCGTTGATGGTGGCTTGACGGCGAGAAATCGAGGGAGGCGGCGACGGTGACCGCGGGCGAGCTCTTGTCGACGGTGACTGTGTTCCTCGTCGGTGGTTTGTGCGATGCTGCCCTTCTCCTCCTCGTCGGTGGCACGCGCGACCCTTCTCCTCGTCAGTGGGTTCGCGCGGCCATTCTCCTCGGCGGTGGCACGCGTGTCCCTTGTCCTTGTCGGTGGTGCTCCTGGTGCTCCTCCTCCTCCTGGTTGCTCCAAGGGGGCGGGGCGGCGCTCCTGGCAAGGAGACGGGGTCGAGATCAGGGGAAGGGAGGGGGAGGAGGAGGGGGAGGGGAGGGGGAGAGGTTGGGGAGGCTCACCGGTGGTGACTGCTCCGGTGGCGGCAGGGCGACTCCTCTGGCGTGCTAGGGTTCTTGTGAGACGAAAGGCGATATACACTAGCGTTTGTGAGAGTGAGAAGAAAGGGAGGGAGGCCGATCGTTTTTTTGGCTAAGTGTAAAACATCCGTGGCGCATATTGTCCAATATGCGCTATTGATATGAGACACTTAGTCAAATAAGGCGATGCCCTCATATGTGACAACATCACAGGCTTACCGCAGTGGTTCGACTCCTGGGAGAAAATCTGGGTAGGGGCATCCAGGTTCGATTCCGGGTTGCCTCGTAATTTTTTTTAATATAGAAGGGGGAGGGGTTGGTGTTTACCAATGGCCGATCGTTTTTTGGTTAAGTGTCAAATATCCATGGCACATATTTGCCGATATGCGCCATTGGTATTTGGCACTTAGCCAAAAACTACGATGCCCTGTTCTATGTCAACTACACAAGGCTACCACAGTGGTTGTTGTGCTGCATCTGCTGTTTCTGGAGCAGCCAGGTTCGATTCCTGGCTCTCTCAATTTTTTAGTATTTGGCACTTAGCCAAAATACTTGTCATTAATATCTAGTATATTTTGTAACAAATAGTAATTAAGTTTAACATTCACAAATCTGTTTAAAATAAGGACATCCATTTGCAAGTACATAGGCAATTATTAATTTATTTAAAACAAGGACATCCATCATGTCACATGAACTTCAATATCCATACACACCAATATTCTCCACAAAAATGTCATGTCATGTGTGCATGATCTCGATTCCGAGCTAGCTACAGCTAGCGTCTCTTTGTAATCTTCTTGCCCTTCTTCCTCGCGGTTGAATACTTTAGCCCGGGAAGGTTAAGGTTTCTTCTCGTGAACAGATAACCTTTAGTAGGTAGGGTGGTCTTCCTTTTTCCTGCAGCAGTCGGCTTGTCGAAGTACTTGTCAAATTCCTCTTCGATCTTCGGATCGCTGTTCTTTTCTAAGTCTTGCTCGTTGATGGGTCCGTCCATTCCGATGATGCTCCTCTTGCCCCTCCTCACGACAACACGACTTGGCTTTGACTGGTTGGTGATGAAGAAACATTGGTCAACTTGGCTCGCGAGTACCCATGGCTCGTTTTTTGCGGAGGCATTCTTCGCGGAGGCATCGGGTAAAACCATGGTGGTGAAATACCGACCCTCTTTTTGGACGCTCTTGGCCCATCTGACACGGAACATCGGCACCTTCTCTCCGGTATAGTCGAGCTCCCAGATCTCCTCGATCCTTTCAAAGAATCGTTCCTTGATGGTGGCTTCGTCATCGGCATAGGATAGCATCATTACTCTCGAGTTCTGATATTTTCTACTCATGTCCCTTCTCTCGGTGTAGAATCTGTACCCATTGATGTCATATGCCTAATATGTCCTCATGTTGTGCCCGGGGCCATTTGACAAGGAGAAAATGAGTTTTTCATCCTCCGTAGAAGGCGTTTGTGGGTCTGCGGGGGGATTGTCGTGAAGCTTCTTCTTGAACCAAGCCATGCAGCTTGAGTTGTGCTCTCTTGTTACATCTCCCTTCTTCCTCGGCCGGCCAAGGTCAATGAACTTCTGCTCGATTAATATTTTGTGCTCTTCCACCCAAGGGTCGACCAATTCAATGTGTTGTAGCGCGACTCGGTGTGCCCTGTCAAAGTTGGTGCGTTGACCCTTGATGACCCACAAGGATAGGGGGTGTATCGCAGTATTTTCGATAAGTAAGAGTGTCGAACCCAACGAGGAGCAGAAGGTGCTGGCTAGTGGTATGGATCGGGAATTCTCTACAAATACTTAGCAAACGGATTTTTAGGTTTTTTTTGATAAAGCAAGTAAATAAAGTATGAGTAAATAAAAGACAGTAGGAATAAATGCAGCAAGTGGCCCAATCCTTTATGCAGCAAAGGACAAGCCGGTTGTATTACTTAAGATGACCAAACGTTCTCGAGGACACATGAGAAGACTGTCAAGTGCTTTCGCTTCATATAGTTGATTAATCTTCTTTAGCTTGCTAAGTGTTGTGTGGGTGAACCTGTGCTAATGTACCGACCTTCCTAGGACTAATACATACTTGTGATTATACCCCTTGCAAACATCCCTAAGTACAAGAAAGTAATTAAGGTAGAAACCTAACCACAACTTTAAACTCTATGACCCTTACGTCCCTTGTGCAATGGTTTTCTAACGGGGGTTCAGGTTTCTGTCACTCCGGCAACCCCTACGATTAGTAGCCAAATACACAATGCATTCCCCTAGGCCCATATAGGTGAAGTGTCATGTAGTCGACATTCACATGACACCACTAGAAGAAGTACACCACAACTTAAATATCAAACTATTGAATCTTTCTCAACACAACTCCACTACTAACAACATGACTTCTCCCATGTCCTCAAGAACAAAAACAAGACATCATATGGATCATGATCAGAGATGGCATAATGATGTATAACAATCTGAACATAAACAATAATTCAATGGTTCACTCAATAGCATCAACTACAAAGACTAATCAACACCGGGAAAGTTTTCCCTAAGAACTATGCAAGATTCAACCCAATTGTTACAGCAATATGGATATGGTGATGATGGTGCTGATGGTGATGGTGATGATGATGATGATCCCGATGAAGTCCAGCTTGATGGTGGTGTTGATGGCGACGATCTCCCCTCTCCGAGAAGGAATTCCCACGGCAGAAATCTGTCTGTCAGAGAGATCTTTCTCTCTCGGTGTTTTCCGCCTCGCAGAGGCGGCGGAATCTTTCTGTGGTCGCCCCCCGAGTCTTAGGGTTTCAGGAGGAATATATACGCCAGAGGGGAGAGCCAGAGGTGGGCCAAGGTGGCCACACCACCTGGTGGCGCGGCCTAGGGTGGCCCGCGTTAGGGGGTGGTGTGGGCCCCCTGTGGCCCATCTCCACTCCTCCTTCTGGCTTCCTTTGTCTTCTGGAAAAATAGGATTTTCCGTATATTTTCCCGGATTTTCTGATCTTCGCGAATTTTGCCTCCAAACATCACCTTTTCCATCAGAATCATGACTGCAACGGTACATGCTCCAAAAGTCATCAACCATGCAAAAACAGATGAAATAACAAAAGTATCATCTCTTAAGATGAAACATATCAATGAATAACAGTAAATTATGACATAGAATAGTGATGCAAAATGGACGTATCAACTCCCCCCAAGCCTAGACTTCGCTTGTCCCCAAGCGAAACGGAGCTCAATAAACATGACCTCAGGTTTATGGAGTGAAGAGTCAATAAAAGAATACGGACAAGAAGCATCACATTCATCAATACATAGCTCATAATTGAAGACAAATCACTATTATATAACTTAACTTGTAATAAGTAAAGGAAACACAATAAAGATATATAAAGTAAATGATAATTGGTAATGGCAAACTTAGCTCTTGGTCGAAGAATAGTTGATAATTTGCTGGAGTTCACAAATAACTGGTTTTCAATGATTGCTTTCAAAGTAGTAATCACCAAGATAAGAGCAATGTGCAAAACAAGGAACATAAGAAACATGATTGAATAAATCATCATATGAATGAATGAAACACAACAACTCAAAATACTTGCTAAGATAGAAAGGAATAGGTTTACTGACTCAACTAAAAGGTAAAAGAAAGGGCCCTTCATAGAGGGAAGAAAGGATTTCAAGTTTCATAAAGAGCTCCCAAAAATTATGATACTTATTAGCTTTCAGCTCTCATTGCCCCTATCATAGGCATCTTTAGGTGGTTAAGGTTAAAGTTATCAAATACGAGGATATGCTTGACATGTTGTAAATTGAGAATCTCATGTCCCTTGAATACGAGGGCCGCTCCTCATGCTACTCAAGTTTAGTCACCGGTAAGTTCTTGTCATCGTAAGCACATGTGTATCATAGAGAACCGCCAACGGGGTACCCCTTGCCCGATGATATGGAAGAATCCCCATATCAAAATGACAAGGCAAGCAGACAACAAACATCTCAGCAATCTTCTTATTTACCATGGGAATATGGTGCTTTTTTCTCTCTTTCCTCTTTTCATAATCTCTTTTTTCTTTTTCTCTTTTTTCTCAATATCGGACTCTTGTTTTATGAGAAGAATGCTTCATAGATGCTCGTTATGGTTACGCTGCAGGTTTCCACCATGTCAGCATGGATTAGACCAGCGGCCTAGGCGTTTATCTAACACACATGCATAACTCCATGGACTTACAAGCTCCCCTTTCATTTCACACCGATGACATCCATAGACAAAAGAGCATGATATCAACTAGGTACAGAGTACCAGTGCAATGTTGAAAGCGTTCCCCATGACAGCATGGTTCTGCTAATTCACAACTTACAAAGCGCAAGCATATACACAACATAGATGGGCACAATGGTTCAAGTTTATTAAGTGCAAGAAAGTAAAGTGTGCCATCAAGTTCGTGAGAGCTTTAATCACTAATTTTCACATAACAAGTTTAATTTGGAAGGTAGATAAAAACATGAATTTACTTGGAATAGCAATAATGCTAATAGGTAGGTATGGTGGACACAAATGGCATGGGTTTGGTTTAAAGGAAGTGGATGCACGAGAAGTAATCCCTCTCAGTACAGGTTTTTGGCTAGCAAGGCTGGGTATCAAGTATAAGAGTTGAAGGAAACAAACATACAAGTGATAAAGACAAACATGCAATCTTCCTTGGAAGCACAAAAGATCTTAACTAGAGAATACTAAACTTATGAGCAAATCAAGAAAGAAAGATGATGATTTTTTTCTTTAGAGTACTTTTGTCTTTTTCATTCAACTCCCAAAAATAGTGTTGCTACTGACCGAGCCAGGTTTGCCAAAACCAACTAAATTAACTCAATGATCCCAAAGTGATACCAATAGTAACAACAAGATCAATCATATAACCACGAATTGAAAACTAATATAAGCTATGCAAAAGAGTAAATGATAGAACTTCTCATTAATAATCCATAACGGCAACTCACACCAAGGGATACATATCTAACGAGAGAGGGGACACTTCCATAATGCAAACCATCCTACATAATAACTTCTCTATTCATGATATGACTCTACTAAAAAGGTAAAAAGATAGAAGATAGTGATGTGATACCGTGGCACTCCCCCAAGCTTGGAACAAACCAAGGGGATGCCAAACCTGATGGCGAATTACTCCTTTGGTGGTGGTGGTATTCTCTTGATGAGCTCTTTGATCAGTTTCCCCAAGTCCCCGATCTCAAACGTGAGATTGCGAATAAGCTGCGAGTTTTGCTCAATGCGGCTCAAGATCATGTCGGGTTGTGAATTCCAGCTCTTGTGATTCTTTCCCCACTCTTCCTCCTTGAAGTCTTCTTTTCCTGCATGGCTGTAACGAGGCAAATCCCAATTGGAGGGTAATTTCTCCTTGGGCATATTCTGGTATTGATGCTCATGGATAAGGGTATGGAAAGGATTCTTGGCGCGTGGGGGAAGTGACCAGGGATCTGAACGGTGATGAGGAGGCTTTCCTCCAATTGCATAGTCCTGGCAGGGTTTGCCACCATTCCAATGCTTGCAATGGTAGTGCTGGTGTGCTTTGCCTCCTCTTCATCTTCACTCTTGATCACCTTCTCCTTCCCGCCTGGCAGGGTTTGCCACCACTCCAATGCTTGCAATGGTAGTGCTGGTGTGCTTTGCCTCCTCTTCATCTTCACTCTTGATCACCTTCTCCTTCCCGAGGTCTTGGAAATCTTCCTCCATAGGCTCCTTTCCTTTATCCTTGGCGGACACCATTGTGCTTCTAAGCTTTCAAAGATAGTTCCTGGCAGAAATAGATCGAAACGAAAAGACGACGAGAACACGATATACGAACCTCGGGGGATCCGGGGGATTATATATTAAGAAGTTTCACAACAAAAGGAAGGTACTGGGAGAAAATGAGTCGGAGACAGAGTCCGGAGTGGCCACACCACCTGGTGGCGCGGCCAGGGGTGGGCCCGCGCCACAGGGTGGTGTGAGCCACCCTGGCTCCGTTTCCGTCCCTCTTTCGCTTTGTAAGTTTCCTTATTGACTAAAAACTTCAAAAATATAATTGGATAGTATTTTCGCGGAACTTTTCTTACCAGAACTATTACCTATTTGAAAACGGATTCTGCAGGTCTCTGAATTTGGTATCTAGTAGATTATTCCGGAGTCACCATTTGAATAACATCAATATCTTCATCTTCATACACTTAATACTTGAGTCATAAAACCTTTCACTTCCTCATTACACCATTTTCTCCACTACGTGGAAATTTCTTTCACACAAAACTTCACACAGTTCTCATTAGCAACATTAGTATAAGTGAAGTGATAAAACCTTTTGAGTTCAACTTCAACTGAAAACCATCAAAACATAAGCTACTGTATCAACTCCTTCTGAAAACCCAAAAAGAATCCAAAAAGGAAATCGATTAAAGAAGCAAATGCAAGAGTGGCAAAATCTGTCAAAATAGACCAGCAGGTAAATATCAATTTTTTTGAAAATCTTCTGTTGCTCAAATAAAAAAGTGCAAAACTAACGCAAGTTAAATAACAACCTGGGGCATAAGCACACAAAAAATTACAGCTCAATCCGAAAGACAGAGATCTCTCACGAATTTTTACGGTGAAACACAAAAATCTGTTTCGGGACAGCAACTTCCCCAAATATTACTTCTCTCTCATTAGAGGTTTATCTTGACACAAAAACCAAAGAAAATAGATAAGGAGAGTTTATTACCGAAGTAACAACTTCCAAGACTCAAAGAAACACAAACAAACTAAAATAAAAAATAAACCGGGTTGTCTCCCAAAAAGCTCTTTCTTTATAGCCATTAAGATGGGCATGATAATTTCAAAGATGCTCACATAGGAATATGAATTGAAGTGAAATAGAGCATTAAGAAGCAAAAATACACACGTTTAAGTCTAACCCACTTCCTATGCAAGGGAATTTTGTAAACAAACAAGTTCTTGAAACCAGAGGCTACTAACATAGGAAGACAAAACAAGTGCAACATAAAAACTTTCAGCATAAAACGAGGAAACTTGATATTATTGAGATGCATAAGAACACTTTTCCCTCTCTCATAGTAACTTTTAGTATCATGCATAAACTTAACAATATAACTATCACAAGGACCATCGTAACATTGATCAGTTATTCTAACAGAAAACACAAGAATACTAGCTCTCATAACACTACTTTGTGAAACAACATTAGAGGTATCCTTACAAAGGATAGTGTGTCCCTCTTCTACATATTTAGTAACAAAGTCTTTCACATTTGCTATCATGGGTTCATCAACCATTTGTTATTAAGGTTCAACAACTTTACTTGTACTTTCATTAACAATACTAGCTATCATAGAATGTTCCTTTATCTTAACTGGGAAAGGCATTTTCTCAATGTAAGGTTCAGGTAAAACATGATTAGTAGTATAAACTTCAGTATTTCTTGCAGGAACACTCTTAGCAACATCTTTATAAGGTTCATGATACTTATTCCACTTCTTTTTAGGCACTTCAATATAGGAAGCAAAAGCCTTAAAATAAGAAGCAATAGCTTGAGAGTCTAGACCATAAGCATTTTTAATATTTTGAAAGTCATTAGTTCCCATAAAAGATTCAATGCATTCATAATCATAATTTATACCTGACTTTCTACCTTTGTCATTCTCCCATGCTTTAGCATTGTCTTGAATACGGTCCAGAAGATCCCATTTAGCTTCTTCTTCCATGCGAGTGAATGATCCAGCATAAGAAGCATCCAATAAATCCTTGTCATGTAGAGGGAGTCTTGCATAAAAGTTATTGATAATAATATTGTTGGGGAGCTCATGAATGGGACATTTGAGCATTAGTAACTTCAATCTCCCCCAAGCTTGAGCTGTACTCTCTCCATCAAGAGGCCACAAGTTGTATATTTGATTCCAATCTTTATGAATCTCACTAGGAGGATACAACTTTGAATAAAAGAGAGGTACTATTTCCTCCCATTCCAGAGCATGACCATTCTTTAGCAGCTTATACCATTCCTCATCTCTTCCTTTCAGTGACAATGAGAATAACTTCTTCTTAACTTGATGTGTAGTAATACCTGCACACTTGAACAACCCGCATAATTCGTGTATAAAGAGTAAATGATCACCGGGATGGAAAGTTCCATCCCCAACATAGTAGTTATCCATAACACGATCAATAATTCTTGTAGGTATTTTAAAAGCATCATTCTTAGCAGGTGGTGGTTCATCTACTACCTTAGCAGTGGTAGTAGCATTACCAAATAAGAAACTCAGCGAATTATCCATAACAAAAATAAAGCAACTAACAGAAGTAAACAATACTCATAGTAGAAGTTTCCTTTACCAGTTCCACTCTCCAATAGTGCCTCAATCCCTGGCAACGGCGCCAGAAAATAGTCTTGATGACCCACAAGTATAGGGGGTGTATCGCAGTATTTTCAATAAGTAAGAGTGTCGAACCCAACGAGGAGCAGAAGGTGCTGGCTAGTGGTATGGATCAGGAATTCTCTGCAAATACATAGCAAACAGATTTTTAGGGTTTTTTGATAAAGCAAGTAAATAAAGTACAAGTAAATAAAAGACAATAGGAATAAATGCAGCAAGTGGCCCAATCCTTTATGCAGCAAAGGACAAGCCGGTTGTATTACTTAAGATGACCAAACATTCTCGAGGACACATGGGAAGACTGTCAAGTGCTTTCGCTTCATATAGTTGATTAATCTTCTTTAGCTTGCTAAGTGTTGTGTGGGTGAACTTGTGCTAATGTACCGACCTTCCTAGGACTAATACATACTTGTGATTATACCCCTTGCAAACATCTGTAAGTACAATAAAGTAATTAAGATAGAAACCTAACCACAACTTTAAACTCTAAGACCCTTACATCCCTTATGCAATGGTTTCCTAACGGGGGTTCAGGTTTCTGTCACTCCGGCAACCCCTACGATTAGTAGCCAAATACACAATGCATTCCCCTAGGCCCATATAGGTGAAGTGTCATGTAGTCGACGTTCACATGACACCACTAGAAGAAGTACACCACAACTTAAATATCAAACTATTGAATCTTTCTCAACACAACTCCACTACTAACAACATGACTTCTCCCATGTCCTCAAGAACAAAACGAACTACTCACAAGACATCATATGGATCATGATTAGAGATGGAATAATGATGTATAACAATTTGAACATAAACAATAATTCAATGGTTCACTCAATAGCATCAACTACAAAGAGTAATCAACACCAGGAAAGTTTCCCCTAAGAACTATGCAAGATTCAACCCAATTGTTACAGCAATATGGAGATGGTGATGATGGTGCTGATGGTGATGATGGTGGTGGTGGTGATGATGATGATCCCAATGAAGTCCAGCTTGATGGTGGTGTTGATGGCGACGATCTCCCCTCTCCGGGATGGAATTCCCCCGACAGAAATCTGTCTGCCGGAGAGATCTTTCTCTCTTAGTGTTTTCCGCCCCGCAGAGGCGGCGGAATCTTTCTGTGGTCGCCCCCGAGTCTTAGGGTTTTGGGAGGAATATATACGCCAGAGGGGAGAGCCAGAGGTGGGCCAGGGCGGCCACACCACCTGGTGGCACGGCCTAGGGTGGCCCACGCCAGGGGGTGGTGTGGGCCCCCTGTGGCCCATCTCCACTCCTCCTTTTGGCTTCCTTCGTCTTTTGGAAAAATAGGATTTTCTGTATATTTTCCCGGATTTTATGATCTTCGCGAATTTTGCCTCCAAACAGCACCTTTTCCATCAGAATCCTGACTGCAGCGGTCCATGCTCCAAAAGTTATCAACCATGCAAAAACAGATGAAATAACATAAGTATCATCTCTTAATATGAAACATATCAATGAATAACAGTAAATTATGACATAGAATAGTGATGCAAAATGGACGCATCAACCCTTTGCACCGACATGCATGGTGCGAAAGCCCTCGCGGTGGCCATATCCAGCGAGCCTACCTAGGTGCGTCCTTTTGGGCAGACCAACAGGGTCATCCTCGTCGTCCAGGTCGGTGCGTAGATAATTCTGGCAGAAAGAGACACACTCATAGGTCAGAAAGCCCTTGGCAATGCTTCCATCTGGACGGGACCTGTTGCGTACGAATCCTTTGATAACACCGTTCAGCCTTTCAAGCGGCATCATGTTGTGCAGGAATGTCGGCCCGGGATGAATGATGTCATCCATGACAAGGACGAGTAGATGGACCATGATATCAAAGAATGCGGGCGGGAAGTAAATCTCGAGCTCACATAGTATCACGACGATCTCATCTTGTAGTGTGTCAAGCTGCTTCAAGCCAATCGACTTCCTCGAGATGATGTCAAAGAAGTTGCAAAGGCCAAACAGCGTCTCACGGATGTGCTCGTCCATTATCCCTCGGATCGCAACGGGAAGTATATGCGTCATCAGCACGTGACAGTCATGAGACTTCATCCCGCTGAACCTCTTCTTCGCTTTGTCCAGATATCTGCCTATGTTCCCCGAGTAACTGTAAGAAACTTTGACTCCTAGGAGGCAGTTGAAAAAATGCTCAAGCTCCTGCTCACTTAGAGTGAAGCAGGCAGTGGGAAACAATGCAATTCCCCTCTTAACCCTTTTGCAGCGACCTTGAGTATCTTTAGTCGTCTCATCATCATCATCATCGGGCGGCATCTCATGAAGTTCTTCCTTGATGCCAAGTTCCATCAGGTCGTTCCCTGCTTTCGGCCCGTCTTTGGTCCTATCCAGCATGCTGATGATAGTGGCAAAGAAGACTCTCGCACACGTTCTTCGTGATGTGCATGACATCAAGGATATGGGGCGTGTGGAGGTATTTCCAGTACGACAGGTCCCAGAAGATAGGCCTAGCTTTCCACACACCATGTAGAGGATTCGTCCTCGAACGCTTCTTTCCCAGCAAAGGGAACTCTTCCTAGTTGTCCAACATATCTTGGATCACTTCTCCGCTCCTCAGACATGGGGCTTTTTCGAGCTCTACTTTGCCATCGAACAGATCTCTTCGCTTTCTCCATGCGTGATACTTTGGAAGCCACATTCGAGTCTGTTGGAACACGGTCTTTGATGACCCGAGATCCCTTGGTAGATGGAGATGCGGGGTATTATCCATGCACTTGACACATGCTTTGTATCCGTGGTTCACCTAGGCAGACACGTATGCGTAACCTAGATAGTCCTGCACCATCGTGAGCAACGCGGCTCTCATAGGGAAATAATCTCCTATGTATGTGTCCCTTGTATGGGCTGGCGTCTCCCACAGCGTGGCTAACTCTTCTTTCAGCAGCCCGAGATACATATGCATGTCGATACCTAGTTATTTTGGCCCCTGAATTAGAATACACATGTGTACGTATCTCTGCTTGGTGCACAACCAGGGAGGGAGGTTGTACGGCCATACAAACACGGGCCAGGTGCTATGTGTGCTACTCTGGTTGCCAAATGGTTTGAGTCCATCGGTGCTCATACCAAGCATGACGTTCCTTGGATCGCCCCCGAAGTCTGGAAAGTCAATGTCCACTGCGTTCCACTAGATAACGTCTCAAGGGTGTGTGAGGATCTTGCCCTTATGCGGATCATCTTCGGTCGGCTTCTTCCTTTCCGCGTGCCATTGCATGAGCTTTGCTTCCTTAGGGTCCACGAAATACCGCTGCAGACAGGGAGTGATAGGAAAGTACCATACCACTTTCCGAGGAACTTTCTTGTTCCCTCTCTTGTATCGTCCTTGGCCACACACCGGACATGTGGTTCTATCCTTGTACTCGTCCCGATAAAGTGTGCAGTCATTAATGCAGTCGTGGTACTTAATGTACAATAGGTCGAGAGGACATACGATTTTCTTGGCCTCCTCGATACTAGTTGGACACGTGTTCCCCTTGGGAATACGTTCTTGCTAGAATCTCATGTTTTTGTTGAAGCTTACATCGGTCCATTTGATTTCCGCCTTCATCTCTAGAGCCTTGAGCGTTATGTTCAAGCGGGTATCCCTAGGCCGGCACCCAGGATACAATGGAGTTTTCCCGTCTATCTCCATCTGCGCCAGCTTGGCTTCTTCCTGGCAGCAGCTTTGGTGTTGCTCGTCTCCCTGAGAAGCAGTTCCTGAACATGATGGTCCTGCAAGGCCGAGGTTAGCCATGTCGTCTGTGTGTCCGCGTCTTCTCCACCGACACCTCCTTCGTGATGATCATCATGTCCTTCACCGCCATCGTCTCCTTCGTGTTGATCATCATGTCCGCCTCCGCCGGCATCTCCTTCATGATCATGATCATGATCATGTCCACCGCCGGCATATCCTTCGTGATGATCATCATGCCCGCCCTCCTCTTCAGGATCGTTGACGTCCTCGTCATCTTCAGAATCATAGCCACGCATGAAACCACGCGTGAGCAGGTGATACTCCAGGTCTCCGGAATCAGGTTCAACCAAGATCCCGAGATTGCATGTTCGACACGGACATATTATGTAGGTCCTCTTGTTCAGAATCATGTCGGCCACCGCGCGTTTCTTGTATCTTGCTGCTCGACCTTCGCTCATGTCTCTAACCATGGTTACCTGCGTGGTATAGAGCAAAAAGAGAGAATATCTTAGAACCACAACACCATCATGCACACACACACACACATATGCATGCATGGCCACCGGAAAAATTCGGCATGACCTCTCCTAAAAATGGGACATATGGATAGTGCAAAAATTTGCCGAAACGGAAATTAATCGACATTTGGGCAAACATCCATGCACCACGCCAGAGCAAGAAACATGCTTGCTTCTTCGTCACCTGCAAACATTCATGCACCACACGAGCTAGCTTCACGTAGATCATGCAAACATCATCCCTCTCGCAATAAGAAGTCTTCACATACATAAGCATGCACACACATACACACCGCACCGACGTCCACCCGCCACACAAAACATCCACATGCATGTCCTTGATACGTTGCTAACGTATCCATAATTTTTGATGTTCCATGCTTGGTTTTATCTACTTTCTTATGTTTTGTCCACACTTTGGAGTACTTTCTATACACTATCTTGGACTAACCTATTAACAAGAGCCACAGTGCCAGATGCCTGTTTTTGCTGATTTTGGTTCCAGGAAAGTCAAAAAATGAATATTCTTGGAATTGGACGGGACAAAAGCCAAAGTCAGTTTTTCACGGAGGGACACACTGTGAGATCCAGGCACATGGCTTAATAGGATTGATAGGATACCCATATCAACAAGTTGTAACTTCTTTTCCGGAAGCTCATTCGAAAAGAACTCTAAGGTTAAGCGTGCTTGGCCTAGAGCAATTCTAGGATGGGTGACCGACCGGGAAGTGGGTAACCGGGTGCGCACGAGTGAGGACAAAGTGCATAGAAAAGACTAGTGTTGGTCTATGGGGCCAGTCTAGATATCCTATTAAGATGCCAGGAGTGACACCCCACGGGCCCAGGAGTGGACGGGGTAGGGGTGTGCTTGATCGATGAGGGCATCGATCTTCTAAAGGGTGGGTGTATGTGAGATCCAGGCACATGGCTTAATAGGATTGATAGAATACCCATATCAACAAGTTGCAACTTCTTTTCCGGAAGCTCATTCGAAAAGAACTCTAAGGTTAAGCATGCTTGGCCTAGAGCAATTCTAGGATGGGTGACCGACTGGGAAGTGGGTAACCAGGTGCGCACAAGTGAGGAAAAAGTGCGTAGAAAAGACAAGTGTTGGCCTATGGGGCCAGTCTAGATATCCTATTAAGATGCCAGGAGTGACACCCCACGGGCCCAGGAGTGGACGGGGTGTTACACACACGGAGCCAGAATACAAGACGGAGAGGGGCCAGGGGGCCGCCACACCACCTGGCCGCGTGGCCCATCCTGGCCCGTGCCAGGGGATGGTCTAGCCGCCTCCAGCACCCTGTCGGCCTCTCCTTTCGCCTATAAGATGCCTCCGATACAGAAACCCTAAGTACCCGATAAAAATTCCACGAAAGAGTCTGTAGCCGCCGTCATCTCCATCCCTAGATCGGGAGGGATCTGAAGCTCTTCCCGGCACCCTGCCGGAGGGGAGAATTCACCCTGGAGGCCTTCTTCATCATCATGCAAGCCTCCGGTGTGATGCGTGAGTAGTTTATCTCTGGACTACGGGTCCATCTAGTAGCTAGATGGTTGGTTCTCCTCCTTTGTGCTATCATGTTTAGATCTTGTGAGCTCCGTTCATGATCAAGATCATCTATTTGTAATTCTTACACGTTGTGTTTACGGGGATCCAATGGATATTGAGATGTTATTTCAGATTGATTATTGATTCTATCATGTCTTTGTTATTTCTGATCTTGCATGGCTTCCGTTGTTAGTAGCTATCTTGGCCAATTAGATGCTAGCAACTCCAAGAGTTAGTATTTATGCTTGATAGTGGGTTCATGCCTCTAGTAATCTAGGGAAGTGACATAAATCTCTAAGGTACTAGATGTGCTGTTGCTACTAGGGAGAAAACAACAATCCTTTGTTCCTAGAACAATCGTATTGTTTACTTTACATGCAATGCGTAATGCAATTATCTGTTGCTTGCAACTTAATACTGGAGGGGGTTCGGATGATAACCTGTAGGTGGATTACTAGTCATAGATGCAGTTGGATTATGGTCTATATATAATGTTGTAATGCCCAATCAAATCTCAAAGGAGTAAAGATGAGTAGTATATGCATATTGCTTTCTCGATGTTTGTCAATTGCCCCGCTGTAATTTGTTCACCCAACATGTCATCTATCTTAAGGAGAGCCACCACTAGTGAACTATGGACCCCAGTCCTTTCTTTTACCATCAATCTACAACTGTTTACTGCTTTCTGTTTACTTTCTGCAAACTATTACTTTCTTCCACACAGTACGTTTAATCCTTTGATTTAAGCAAAACCGGTGAGATTGACAACCTCATTGTAAGTTGGGGGCAAAGTTATGTGGTTGTGTTATGCAGGTTTCCACGTTGCTGCTGGCGCCGGTAGTGTGCCCTGCCATAGTCCAGCTAGCAACACCTTTGAGGTGTTTCCTTGCTCCTATTAGATTGATAACCTTTATTTCATAACTGAGAGAAACTTACTGCTGTGCTCATGATACCTTCCTCTTGGGGTTCTCCAACGAGTTCGTTATTACACGAGTCAGCAAGTACTTTTCTGGCGCCGTTGCCGGGGAGTCAAGGACATCTTCACAAGGGGAGTCCCTCATAACCAATCTCTTTACTTTGTTATTTCTATTTTGCTTAGTTTACTTTTTGCTTTGTTTGCTCGTTTCTTTATCAAAAACACAAAAAATAGTTTTACTACTTTGCTTTCTTTATTAAAAACACAAAAAAAATTAGTTCCTATCTTAAAGTTGCCATTATGTCTAGCATTGCTCTAGCTACTATGTCACTTGAGGAAATAATTTTCACTTTTAAACAAGGAATTGAAGAGAGTTTCAAAGAAGCTTGGTCTAGAATCTCTGATCTAAATGAAAAAACTGAACCTAAAATGACTCAAAGCTTGTTCCTTAGCAGTTTTTACCTTGGAATTGCTCTTTGCTATAGATATGCTTTGGATGCTGTAGTAGGAGGAGATTGCCTCCAATGCAATGAGGATGATGCTGTTAATGCCATAAAGAAGTTGGTCTTTACTTACAACTTGCCTAGCAAATCTGATTCTTCCTTCATAAACATATTTGCTAGATTGAATACTGTTGAGACCAACACTGCTAGTTTAAAAGATTGCTATAATTCACTTAGAGAGCACCATGACTATGTTCCAATAAATTCTGAACCCTCAAAATGGCTTCCCACAGTAAAGATTGCTATAAATAATGAAACTTTTCATGCTCGCTGTGATATCATGTCTTAATTCTGTCTTATGCCTAAAGATATCTATGAATCTTTAAATCTTTGGGGGCTTTATGAAGGAGGAGAAGAAATATTTCTTGCTAATAATGCCACAATATTACCCATTGGAATAACTAAAGGAGTGTTTACAAAGATCCTAGGGAAAATGGTTTCTACTGATTATCTTGTTATTGAATGTGTAGGAAAAGGACAAATTATATTTGGAAGATCCCTATTGAAACTCCTTGGAGCAATAATAGATGTGGAAAAGGGCACCATGCACTTTGCTTCTCCACCAAGCAATCATATGTTCCCCAAGGTTAAGAATAAAAATAAGAGAGGTAAGGGCAAGAAATTTGGTTTTAATGCTTCTTCATTTGAGAACACTTGATTCTTTTTATTGCTTCTTATGCCTAACTTAAAGGCGTTAAAGAAAAGTACTTATTGGGAGATAACCCAAAAGTTTTAGATGAGTCTTGGAAGTTATTACTTCAGTAATAACCGCTCTTTATCCTTTTTATTTGCTTTTTGTGCCAAGAGTAACCTCTAATGAGAGAGAAGTAATGATTGGGAAAGTTGCTGTCCCGAAACAGATTTCTGTGCTTCACCGTAAAACTTCGTGTAAAATCTCTGTACGTCGATTTGAGGCGTGAATTTTTGTGCTTCTGCCCCAGGTTGTTATATAACTTTCGTTAGTTCAACACTTTTCGATTTGAGCAACATAACGTCTTCGAAAAAATTGGTTTTTACCTGCTGGTCTGTTTTGACAGATTTCTGCCATCATTTCCATTTGCTTCTTGTTGGTTCCTTTTTGAGTTCTTTTGGGGAATTGAGCTTTTTGAGGGAAGTGCTACAGTAGCTTGTGTTTTAATGGAAGTTTTATTGGTGTTGTAACTGAACCTAAAGACTTATTATCTTGAGTGCACTAATGTTGCTAATAAAGATTGTGTGAAGTTTTGTATGAAGGAAAAATTTCACGTGTATGGAAGGAATGAGTAATGAGATGAAGGATGGACTAAAGCTCAAGCTTGGGGATGCCACGCATGTCACCCCAAGAAATATCCAAGAAGTACAAGCGTCAAAGCTTGGGGATGCCCAAGGCATCCCCTTCTTCATCAATAAAAATCCCACGTTTCTTCCAAACACCTAATGTTTATTGTTTCATGCATAGTTGTGTTGTTCTTGGAGCGTCTTCGTTTTTTATTTTTGGTTTTCGTTTGCTTGGTTTTCGTTTGCTTGGTTTTCTTAGTTTGCTTGAATAAATTGGTTGGACCCCCTCTTTCATACATTAGTTTTCAAATAGTTTGGTTTGGATTGGAAAAGAGTAGGAAAAGTTCATGCTTAAGTGGTAAAAGGAGCTTGTTTTTGACTGTGGCCTATGCTTTGTCGTGCCATGCTTGATATTGTTTTGTCTTTATGCTTAGTGATCTTTGCTGTAGCATGAAATGTTATAAACAATTGAGATTGCTTAATGTGCCTTTGAAGAATCATGCATTGTTTTAGCGTATTAAAGCATAGAATTGTGGTATTCTCCTTTGATGCTTTATTTGGGTTGACTTGGCGCATGCTCACACCATGTTATGACTATCCCAAGTCACCATAAGTGTTTATGGTCCTTTAGTTTTCGACTTGTAGTATTACTTTATGCTTTGATTAATGATGTTTTGTCGCTCTACATGATTATGGCCATTATTGCTCTCTTAGTTGGTCGCTCCCAGTCTTTTGCTAGCCTCTGTAACCAAGTATGAGTTCCACTCACGCATCCAACTCCTAAAACCAAGTTATTCCAAAGAGTCCACCATACCTACCTATTAGCATATGCTATTCCAAGTATATTCATGTTTTTATCTACCTTCCGAATTAAACTTATTATGTGAAAATTAGTGATTAAAGCTCTCACGAACTTGATGGCACACTTTACTTTCTTGCACTTAATAAACTTGAACCATTGCGTCCATCTTTGTTGCGTATATGCTTGCGCTTTATAAGTCGAAGTTAGCAGAACCATGTATCATGGGGAACACTTTCAACATTGCACTTGTACTTTGTACCCCGTTGATATCATGTTCTTTTGCTTATGGATCCCGGTGGTGTGAAATAAAAGGGAACTTGTAAGATCATGGAGTTTGTATTTGTTTTAGAGAAATGCCTGGGCCACTAGCCTAAGCCATGCCTAATCATGGTGGTAACTTGCAGCATAACCATAATGAGCACTCTATGAAGCATCCTCAATAAAAACCTATGCAAATAGCAAATAAAAAGATCGCTGAGATGCTCATTATCTGCTTGCCTTGTCATTTTGATTATGGGATAGCTCCTGTATCATGTGCAAGGGGTACCCCGTTGGCGGTTCTCTATGATACATATGTACTTACAATGACAAGATCTTACTTGTGACTGAAGTTGAGTAGCATGAGGTTCGATACTCGGAAGCAAGGGGCATGAGACTTCAGCTTATAACTTGTCAAGCATATTCTGTTAGTTGTGTCACTTTAACCTTAATCACCTAAAGATGCTTATGATAGGGGCAGTGAGAGCTGAAAGCTAATAAATACCATAATTTTTGGAAGCTCTTTATGAAACTTGAATCTCTACTTCCTTCTTTGAAGGCCTTTCTTTTACTTTTATGTTGAGTATCCACCTTCTATCTTTATGCACCTACTTTGGGAGCATAGTGGCCATTCTTAGTTCTATGTGCATTGTCCCAAGACTTGTTGATTGATGCATAACTTGATATTGCTTGTTTTAAACTATTTGTATCTAGTCACTCTTATGAACTTTGAAGGTGTCCTATGCATTTATGTTTGCTAATCTATGAGGGACAAGATGAATGCCATTATGCTATGTTTTCTTTATGTGAGACAAACAAACGTCTTGCAAAGCATTGTTATTCATGAATCTTTTGATTATGCCTTTTCATTTTGCAACAATAGTTTCTTTGTCTTATTGTTAGAACTTTGTCTTCCATATCATGTTGAAGTACTATGATCCTAGCTATCAATGTTTTACAAATACTTTGATCAAGTTTATGATGGTGCATGTCACCTCAAAAATTATTCTTTCTTTTTATCACTTACCTACTCGAGGACGAGCAGGAGTTAAGCTTGGGGATGTTGATACGTTGCTAGTGTATCCATAATTTTTGATGTTCCATGCTTGGTTTTATCTACTTTCTTATGTTTTGTCCACACTTTGGAGTACTTTTTATACACTTTCTTGGACTAACCTATTAACAAGAGCCACAGTGCCAGCTGCCTGTTTTTGGTTCCAGGAAAGTCAGAAAATGAATATTCTCGGAATTGGACGGGACAAAAGCCAAATTCAGTTTTCACCGAGGGACACACGGAGCTAGAATACGAGACAGATAGGGGCCAGGGGGCTGCACGGCCTAGGCTGGCCCGCGCCAGGGGGTGGTCTGGCCGCGTCCGGCACCCTCTCGGCCTCTCCTTTCGCCTATAAGATGCCTCCGATATAGAAACCCTAAGTACCCGATCAAAATTCCACGAAAGAGTTTGTAGCCGCCGTCATCTCCATCCCTAGATCGGGAGGGATCTGAAGCTCTTCCCGGCACCCTGGCGGAGGGGAGAATTCACCCTGGAGGCCTTCTTTGTCATCATGCAAGCCTCCGGTGTGATGTGTGAGTAGTTCATCTCTAGACTACGGGTCCATGTAGTAGCTAGATGGCTGGTTCTCCTCCTTTGTGCTATCATGTTTAGATCTTGTGAGCTCCATTCATGATCAAGATCATCTATTTGTAATTCTTACATGTTGTGTTTGCGGGGATCCGATGGATATTGAGATGCTATTTCAGATTGATTATTGATTCTATCATGTCTTTGTTATTTGTGATCTTGCATGCTTTCTGTTGTTAGTAGCTATCTTGGCCAAGTAGATGCTAGCAACTCCAAGAGTTAGTATTTATGCTCGATAGTGGGTTCATGCCTCTAGTAATCTGGGGAAGTGACATAAATCTCTAAGGTACTAGATGTGTTGTTGCTACTAGGGAGAAAACAACAATCCTTTGTTCATAGAACAATCATATTGTTTACTTTACACGCAATGCATAATGCAATTATCTGTTGCTTGCAACTTAATACTAGAGGGGGTTCGGATGATAACCTGAAGGTGGATTATTAGTCATAGATGCAGTTGGATTATGGTCTATGTATAATGTTGTAATGCCCAATCGAATCTCAAAGGAGGCAAGATGAGTAGTATATGAATATTGCTTTCTCGATGTTTGTCAATTGCCCCGCTGTAATTTGTTCACCCAACATGTCATCTATGTTAAGGAGAGCCACCACTAGTGAACTATGGACCCTGGTCCTTTCTTTTACCATCAATCTACAAGTGTTTACTGCTTTCTGTTTACTTTCTGCAAACTATTACTTTCTTCCACACAATACGTTTAATCCTTTGTTTTAAGCAAAACCGGTGAGACTGACAACCTCACTGTAAGTTGGGAGGAAAGTTCTGTGGTTGTGTTGTGCAGGTTTCCACGCTACTGCTGGCGCAGGTAGTGCGTCCTACCAAAGTCCAGCTAGCAACACCTTTGAGGTGTTTCCTTGCTCCTACTGGATTGATAACCTTGGTTTCATAACTGATGGAAACTTACTGCTGTGCTCATCATACCTTCCTCTTGGGGTTCCCCAATGAGCTCGCTATTACACGAGTCAGCAGTCCTCCAACAACTCACCTAGTAGAATCGTAACCGAGCCAAGTCTGCGGCGAGATAGCATGGTTGTTCGAGAACAAGATGGATGTTGGAGGAGGAAAAACTAGTTGGTTTAGTAGAGCTACAACAATTGGAGAGGCTTCCCCTCACAAAACTATGAAGCAAGGTAGGTTTAACAACCAAGAATGGAGAAAAGACTGGAGAAATTGAGGTGGTGGGGAGGAGGAGCACGAGCTATAGATCTAGTTTGGGGTGGTGGGTGGAGAAGAATGGAATGGTGGTGTTGGGTGGGGTGGCTGCCAACTTGTAGATCTGGGCGAAGTTATCAGTGGTGCATATTGCTACATATGCGCCACTGATAAGTCTGCCACCTTTTCAGTGGCGCATATTGCTACATATTGTTCATTACATGCGCCATTGGGAAAAAAAGTATTAGTGGCGCATCTCCTAAATGCGCCACTGATAACTCTGCCACCTTTCCGAGTAGCGGGGTCCATGTGGGGCCCACATAGTTATCAATGGCGCATATAGAACAAGATGCGCCATTGGTGTGGATAATATCAATGGCGCACATGCCATATGCGCCATTGATGAGCATATATCAATGGCGCATATGCATATATGCGCCATTGAAGTTTGGTCCACAGTCCTCCGGGGTGCCGGGCCCACATTATCAGTGGCGCATTATTTTTGATGTGCGCCATATTTTTAAATGCTGATAATTATCAGTGGAGCATATTCAAACAAATGCTCCACTGATAATAAATCTATTCATAAGCCTTTCTCTAGTACTGCAAAGAAGGCGCGGGGAGATATAGTTCATGGTGCTAGTGACTATACCAGGTGGACGAATGATGAGTGTAACAATTGTAATCTTATAAGTATATGTGTAGGCGAGCAATCCATAATTAGCCGGGACTCCTCTTGGTAAATTTCGTCCCAACTTCAATAATCCTACTAGTCTGTTACCAAAACCATGGTCAGACACTAGACGATTAAGATCCTTCAGGTTGCTTAGCAATTAAGCTTCTTGGACCGGACTAATGCAATAAGCATGGTGGTTCATTGTTATCCTTGAGTCTACTAGTTTCCCATTGATATCCCCGTGTCACTCGGGGTTCGCCGGTCTACTAGCGAACAAGATCCTATCCATGTAGAACAAAGCATCATGTTGTCTAGGCCCTTAATTGGATAACAAGCATTAGGCATCCCACAGATAGTCAAGCACACATAATATAGTAATTAAAATCAATCACAAACTAATGGAAAATATATGGAGGCACATCACATCTCACCAATCCCTTACATCTCCCATGCCCAAGGAACTTACTCACACATGAGGGAAGAAAACATCATCAATATAATTAAATAAAGGGAGTTCTTCTCGATGTTACTGTGGAGATCCACAATAGGAATAGAAAAGTAATCCAACACAATTCAAGATAGGAAGAAACAATCTCAAACCCTAATCTTGCAAGGTGAAGATCTCTCTCTCTCAAGTACTTGTAATGGCTATGAGGGTGTGATGGCTAGGAGGTCGGAGATCGTGGAGCGAGATGAAGAACGTCTTCCCCTTCTTCTCCAGATATCTTATTTCTCCTTTCTAGATGGGATGGCGGCTGCTGTGTTATGATTTTGTCCCTTGCCTCTTCACGGAAGTTGTCCCTTTTGACAAGACGGAGGCGGCAGCTATATGATGGGAACTATATGGCCAGAAAAATGTTCCCGCCATATAGTTGCTTGTTAAAGCATCTGTTTGCATCCCTTGATTGCTTCCAAAGAGGGACTTGCTTGTTTTCTCCTGAATATTGTGTTTCCCTTGTTAAAACCTTCTTTTGATGTTCATAACCTAAAACACACATTAAAAACCAAGTTTTCTTTGCTACCGAAGTATTAGCGTTAGGTAAAGCTAGAAAACAATCAAATCTAGAAGAAAACCATCAATAAAAACCATAAAAATGTGTCAAATCTCACAGCTATCAACTCCCCCAAGCTTAGATGTTGCTCGCCCTCGAGTGACAAGAAAATAAGGAAGAATATCGGAGATTCGAGACTAAAATAAAAGAACTTACAAGCTCGAACTGGTGTCAAATTCTTTTCTTCACAATTCCTGCAATCTTAAACATGAGCATACAAGTATTCACAAGATTGCACTGGGTCCACTTCCTAACCTCGTATATCTTGCTAGCAAATAAATCATATGACCGAGCAAAAAGTTTAACCGGGAGAGTGAGACAAATTGTTTTGGTGTCTCTCTTGTTGAGAGATGAAAACATTCTTATCTTGTGTCTTTAATCAATTAAGAGTGCTCAAGTTGGAACCAAGAATATTCAATTTAAGAACAACTCATCTATTCCCACGTGAAAATTTCACTCTCAAAGCACCTATTTCTTTTTCTTGCCTTTCAAAAACTTTAGCTCTTTCATAGAGAAATCATGCCACTATTTTTAACATGTTAATTGGGATTGTGTTGTGCACTCATGACCATGCCAATAAATAGTTGTTGAGCAATAGTGGGTCAGAGGAGTACTACTACTTCACTTGGAACATGAAACCACAAGGAGACTAAAATTTTACCTGTCATAGCATTGTGCTACAGACGTTTACATAACTCAATAGCCGAAATCAAGTGATTTCCCACATTTAGATCGTTCGTTGGCCAGCGGAGTTAATAGTTCCCCATGGAGCACGACAGTGTTTTTGTGACACAAGTAAAGCAATATCTTACGGTAATTATTAGAAAAATCAGTGGCATAATCTCTACTACTTCGAAGCATCCATTTTATCAAACAATTTCATTCAAGGGTGTTATCGAGTCTATTTACATTAAGCTCAAATGGGATGAAGTAGTTCTAAAATCAAATCATTTGGGCTAAACATGGACTCAAGTCATCTTTTGGATGCGTTTTCTTGTTGTAAAAGTGTAGGAAATATTTTTAACCAAGTTCATTGCTCATTGTTTCTAAGCTAAAAAGGAGACACTAGCATAGGAATAGAATTTATAGGATAGCAAGCTAAGTGGGGAGTGACTCCAGTGCAAGCGAGTAAATAATTGTGGGATCAATTTAAAATTGCAGAAAAGGTGATGAAAGGAATGTGATACCTCCTCTTGCTTGCTTTGTTCTCGTACTTGAGTCGAATCCCCTCTATATTTCCCTATTGCCAAGTCATCTAAAATTGAGCAATCTTCAAGAGAAACAAAGAAATGAATTTGCAATAAAAGTTACAACTATTTTTTTGTGTTTTTGGTTTAGGAATGCAAACTGAAAGTAAACATGCAATTTTGAAGAAGTAAAATAAATCAAAAGAATAAATGAAAATATGAATGCGAGGTTTTGAGGTTTTGAAACCTCCCCCAAGCTTAGGCTGTTGCCAGGCTCAGTTGTTGCCATCGTTTGGCGGTTGGTGCGAATACTGCTGGTAGTAGTCGGGGAAGTGGGTCATGAAGTTAATCTCCCCAACGTGCCAGTTGAGCTGCTGAAATTCCTAATAGGGGACGTAGTTGAACCCCTGATGCGGCTAATTGGGCCATGGGTACCAGGGTCCCCCTTGCTGTTGCTGCTGTTGTCCCTACCAAGCAGGGTTGTATTCCTGTTCATCCCCATGCTCCTACACATCCTCATCCTTCTGCTATGCTTCTTCATCTTCTTCTTGATTAGGCTGGAGTTCAGCCATGATCTCCATCACTTGATCCATGGTGAGGATCCAAGTGTCCTTCTCCATAATTGAGAAGGCTTGTGGACAGGGCAACGAAACCTGCTCACCCTGTGCATCACCACGATAACCAAACCGATATCCTCGAAGCCTCTTGTTACCTTGGTAAACACCAAGGAAGCCACCAGCTGTTAAATACTTGACGTCCATAAGTTTGGAGCCGTCAACAGGTTGCATAACAGGTAATGTAATATTTAATGCATGGGCAAGGTGGGTTACCAATCCACCAATGCGAATGTCATCTCTCATATTGTTGCTCTGGTGATGAAAATGCTGGATGAGTAGAGCTACAGGATTGGGGCTTTGTGGTGCATCGGGGAAGAGTGTCTTGGTGATCATTGCCATGTACGCATTGGCCATGGAACCGGTATCTCCTCTTCCCAGTAGTGTGTTGGCGAGGAACAAGGCGTGGTAGCGAATTGTTGGGTTCTGAATGGTGGACATATTCTTCTGGTAGAATTCACTGCCACCATTAACAGAAATAACCTCCCAAGTTTCTCCACTTGTGATGCTATATAGGTTCCAAAAGCATCACAAAATTGTTCAAAAGTTATTTTGTAGTGCCACTAGTTCATGGTGAAGCTTACCGTGCACACACTACCTTTCTCCGTGTGGTCATCGTAGAAGGAGGCAAGGAACTCATAAGTGAGCCCGGCATAGGTGTTGTGGCTTGCGTAGCCAAGTAGTGTTAGCCTGGCCTTATCACACATGAGGTCGAAGTCCGCCCTCAACCCTGTCACAGTGAGAAAGCTGTGATCAGCCCAATATGTGGGCAACACCCTCCTCGATGAAACTATGGCCAACTTAGGGTTGAGCTCGGCCCTCTGACCTGAGCTCTCGCCACGTTGGTGCTTGCCCTTGCGAAAAATGCTACCAATTTTGTTCATCTTGATGCACTGAAAAATTTCACCATAAAACCTTAGGGATATAGTTTGTACATGATATACGAACGATTCTACGTGGAAAAATTTAATCCTAACATGAGAAATCAATAGGAAAAATGAAACAAGCTTGATTTCATCCACTAGATCAATGTGAGAGTTTCAACATGGAATTCTGAAAATAAAGCATGGATAGGGAGACAAATGTACCGATCTGTTGATTCCACCACTCAAACAAACGAAATCCGCGAAGAATCAAGAGTTCTAGGTGGGTTTTGAGAGAGAGTATGAGAGAAAAAGTGAGGAAGGAGAAGAAACCTAGCTGTCCTGGCACGATTATGAGGTCGCGCCGAACTATACGGCCGCAACTATACGAGCGGGATATGTATTCTCGCTGTATAGTTGCGGCAGAGCCGCCAACTAGGGTTTCTTTATGCCAGGACACGGCTATACGGACGCAACTATATGGCCAGATCATAATGATCCCGCCATATAGTTGGTCGTCAAACCTTCTGTATCCTTGAGATAAATTGTCTAAAACATGCATCGATATCTATACGGCCAGAACTATACGGCCGGAATTTTTATTCCTACCGTATAGTTGGTCGTTAAACCGTTAGTACCTTTGAGAAGAAATTCGACGAAGGCATCGATATCTATATGACCGGAACTATGCGGCCAGAATTTTCATTCCTGCCGTGTAGTTGGTCGTTAAATCCTCTGTACCTTCGAAAGAAGATTTGTTGATAGCAAAGATATCTATACGGCCAAACTATACGACCGGAATTTTTATTCCCGCCGTATAGTTGGTCGTTAAACCATCAGTATCCATCAAAAAAATCTATTTCTTCGAGAATACCTTCTTATCCTGAAACTTAGCGAAACACCTTGTTTTTGATCGAAAAATGACAGTAGAAACTATCGACCAACATTAGCATATAAAGAGTAGAATTTTAGTACAACCTAATTTATTTCCCTCAACTGGATATTTACTTTTTAATCTAAACTAAATGATGGAGCTAGTCCTTGTAGATTAAACTCAAACTTTTATTTTTATACTTATTCTACATTTGTTGAATCGATGTTTCTACTACTTTTTGATAGTTGCATCTTCATGGGCGCGCTTCCGCAAGAATGTTTGTGAAAAAGTTGTAGGAATGCGATGAACATTTTATTTTTTAGTTTATTTTATTGATGTGATGGGTTGACTCCCATTAAGCATTTTATTAAAAATGGTTGAATAACTCAGCCCCTTCTCTGTTCTCGAATTCTTACCTTGGGTTGCCCCTTATCGAAGGCACTTATCATATGAAATCGTTTTGCCGGTGGAATATATCTTTCTCATGCTTCTAGCTTCTTGGGAAAATACCGGATGATTTCAGCATCATAGACATTGAAGATTATTTTTCCCTTAGCACAATTGGCTGATGCTTCTGCAGTACTAAGGAAAGGTCTTCCCAGTATTATGGATAACTTTTCATCCTCTGGCATCTCAAGAATAATAAAATCAGTGGGAATAACATGCTCATATATTCTAAGTAGAACATCCTCAATCATACCAATGGGTTGTTTAGTGGACTTGTCAGCCATCTATAAAATGATATTAGTAGGGGAATACTCCCCTAATCCTAACCTTTTATAGAGGGAATATGTCATTACACTAACTCCTGCACCTAAATCACACAAGGCATTGTGAATATTAGTTTTGCCAATTGAGCATGAAATAGTTGGTATTCCGGGATCTCCCGATTTAGACAATAGCTTCCCATTAGCAGGATAACTAGTCACCATGGCAATGGTTTTAGTTATTTCTTTCTTTCTACTAAGAATATCATGGAGGAATTTAGAATAGGTGGGAACTTTTATTGCATACGCAAATGGAATTTCTAGGCAAAGATCACCAAGTGCATTTCTAAAAGAATCATAGATTACCTGATCCGGTGCTTTATTTTTTCGATCTGGATAAGGAAGCTTTTGCTCACCTTTCTTATTCTTTTCTTTTACCTTTTGTGGGGGGTCAGACTCTTTTGTTGCTTTCTTTTGTTGTTGCTTATCACTTTTCTTCTTTTCTACTACAACAACTTCATCTTCATTGCTTGTCTCTTTTTCTTCTCTTGGATCAACCGTCTCTGCATCAGAATCATAACGGTCATCCTGTGCATCATTTTGGTCCTCCTTGGTTTGATCTTGTGTTTCTTGAGCAGTTTCATCTTGACGATCCAATAGTGTATCATCTTATTGACTTGCTTTGAGGAAGGCTTTTTTCCTTTCGCTCTTTTTTAGCTTCATATTCGGGTGGTCCTAATGGTCCTGTAATAACTGCACCTCTCCTTGTAACAACATTAGTAGAAATAGCAATATCTATATCATCTCGAAGAAAAATTTGATAACCAGATGCTATTTGTTCACATTGGGTTTCAATCATACTAAGATACTTGTGAAATAATTTTATTTCTTGGCCAATCTCATCATAATTTTCCATGAGTTCCGCCAAAATATTTTTATGTTTTTGAAAATGCTTATGCAGGTTATTATGAGGTTTTGCTTGTCGATGTTTTAATTCTTGAAAAACTTTTCTAGTTTCATCTTCAGTAAAAACTTGTAACACGTCTACTTTGTTTTCCTTAACAAGTTCAGAAGGTATACCTTTTTCTTCATTATTTTGCATACTTCAGGCATAAGATCAGGATTTAATGTAATGACGAGGGAGAGAATATAACTAGTCTGGAGCTTTACCTTTAAGAGACCAATGAAAAAAATTTAGACGAGAGAAATCTCTTGGCAAATATTTTGGTCCAAGTGGTGTAATCAAATCATCAAACTCTCTAATATGTCTTCCTGGGTCTTCATCTTCCCTTCCACTAAACGCTTTTTCCTACAAAATTTTAATAATTCCACCATCAAATCGATATTCTCTAACTCCAGAGTTAGGAAATTCTATTGGTTGTTTAAGGAAAGCAGCGTTTGGAGCACTATATTCCCTGAGAGTTTTCTCAGGTTTCTTGAGAGTTGTCCTATAAATGGACATGATTTCCATAAAATCACTCAGGTTTTCAACTTCAACTTTGTCTGATCTTAAAAGTTTTTCAATAATTTCTTCGCGCCTTTGAATAGGCACACGCTCAAAATAATCTGGTAAATAGGTCCTACCAGAGCGTGTAGACCCTTTGTCTCCTAGGGAGACAATTTTGTAGTAGTAACACCTGAAATGCAAAGAGACAAACACTTAGCGCATAGCTCCTGATAGCTGTGAGATTCGACACATTTTTTATGGCTTTTATTGATGGTTTTCTCCCGGATTTGATTATTTTCTGGCTTTACCTAATGCTAATACTTCGGTAGCAAAGAAAACTTGGTTTTTAATGTGTGTTTCAGGTTCTGAATGTCAACAGAAGGTTTTAACTAGAGAAACACAATATTCTGGAGAAAACAAGCAAGTCTCTCTTTGGAAGCACTCGAGGGGAGCACATAGAGGCTTTAATGAGCAACTATATGGTGGGAATATTTTTCTGGCCATATAGTTCCCGCCATATAGTTTCTGCCGCCTCTGTCTTGTCAAAAGGGACAACTTCCGTGAAGGGACAGAGGTCGAAAACACAACGCAGCAGCCGCCATACCATCTAGAAGGGATAAAGGAGAGATCCAGAGAAGAAGGGGAAGACGTTCTTCATCTTGCTCCATGATCTTCACCGTCCTAGCCAATACACCCCCATAGCCACTACTTGTACTAGAGAGAGGGGGATCTCCACCTTGCAAGACTAGGGTTTGAGATTGTTTCTTCCCATCTTGAATTGTGTTGGATATTTTTCTATTCTTATTGTGGATCTCCACGGTAATACAAAGACGAATTCCCTTTATTTGATTATATTGATGATCCATTCTTCTCTCATGTGTGAGTAATTCCCTTGGGCGTGGGAGATGTAGGGGATTGGTGAGATGTGATGTGCCTTCATATATTTTCCATTAGTTTGTGATTGATTCTAATTACTATATTATGTGTGCTTGACTATCTGTGGGATGCTTAATGCTTGTTGTCCAATTAAGGGCACAGACAACGTGATGCTTTGTTCTACATAGATAAGATCTTGTTCACTAGTGGACCGGTGACCCCCGGGTGACACGGGGATATCAATGGAAAATTAGTAAACTCGAGGATAACGAGGAACCACTGTGCTTATTACATTAGTCCGATCCAAGGAGCTTAGTCGCTAAGCGACCTGAAGGGTCTTAATCATCTAGTGTCTGACCATGGTTTTGGTAATGGGCTAGTAGGATTATTAAAGTTGGGATGAAATCTACCAAGAGGAGTTTCGGCTAATTATGGGTTACTCGCCTACACATATATTTATAAGATTATAATTGTTACATTTATCATTCATCCACCTGGCACAGTCACTATCACCATGAACTGAATCTCCCCGCACCTTCTTTTGCCATCTGGAGGAAACAACAAACGATCGAGTCGTTCTTTACTTTTATGCTTTACATTTCTAAAGTTTACATTTTAGTTCTATTTAAATACATCTCATTTAATCAAAACCCCATTCTTATTTCAACACCTGCAGTCAATTCACCCGAAAACCTGTGACAACTTCGGGTGTGACAGAGACTTCGCCCATAAACACTTACCTTTGCGCTCCCTATGGGATCGATATCTATACTTCAAAACTTGCTACAAACGATATATGCACTTGCAGACATCAAGCTATTTTCTGGCGCTGTTGCCGGGGAGCTAAGCGCTAAGTGTTTGTCTTTTGACATTTCAGGTGTTGCTACTATAAAATGTTCTCCTTAGGAGACAAAGGATCTACACGCTCTGGTAGGACCTACCTGCCAGATTATATTGTGCGCGTGCCTGCTCGGAGGCGCAAAGAAATTATTGAAAAACTTTTAAGATCAAATAAAGTTGAAGTTGAAAACCTGAGTGATATTATGGAAATCATGTCTATTTACATGACAACTCCTATGAAACCTGAGAAAACTCTGAGGGAATACAGTGCTCCAAGTTCAGAATTTCTTAAACAACCAATATAGTTCCCTAATCTTGGAGTTAGAGAATATCGATTTGATGGTGGAATTATTAAAATTTTGGAAGATAAAGCTTTCAGTGGAAGGGAAGATGAAGACCCAGGAAGACATATTAGAGAGTTCGACAATGTGATAACATCGCTTGGACAAAAGGTTTGCCAAGAGACTTCTCTCGTCTTAATTTATTTTGATGGTCTCTTAAAGGTAAAGCTCTAGACTAGTTATATTCTCTCCCTCGCCATTACATTAAATGTTGGGAAAACTGCATTGTTAAATTCATAAACAGGTTTAATCCTTTTAAAAAGGTAACTGAACTAAGAAAGAACATAGGCAACTTTAGTCAGAACGTGGGAGAAAACTACCCACAAGCCTAAGAAAGATTCTTTGGAATGATCAATAGTATTCCTAATCACGGCTATTCTGAACTAACTATTTGCCATTTATTTTACAACGGTCTTAATACTCAATGTAGAGAATTTCTTGACTTCTCAGTAGGAGGATCAATAAATACTTTAACTATTAAAGAATGTTTGGAATTGATGTCTAATAGGGCTAAGAATCATTCTTTATATAATCCTGATTTTGGCACAAAGCCGGAAAAAGGGATACTTCGGATAACTCCTGATCTTATGCCTGAGGTACGCAAAACTATGAAAGAAAAAGGTATACCTTCTGAACTTGTTAAGGAAAAAAAAGTAGATTTTTTACAAGTTTTAACTGAAGAAGATGAAACTAGAAAAGTTTTTCAAGAATTAAAACATCGACAAGTAAAATCTCATAATAACTTGCATAAGAATTTCCAAAAACACAAAAATATTTTGGCGGAACTCACAAAAAATTATGATGATATTGGCCAAGAAATAAAATTATTTCACAAGTATCTTAGTATGATTGAAACCTAGTGTGAACAAATAGTATCTGGTTATCAAAATTTTCTTCTTGATGGTAAAGATATTCCTATTTCTAATAATGTTGTCACAAGAAGGGGTGAAGTTGTTACAAGACCCTTAGGATCACCGGAATATGAAGCTGAAAAAGAGCGAAAGGAAAAAGCCTTGCTCGAAGCAAGTCAAGAAGATGATACATTGGTGGATCCTCAAGATGAAACTAAAACACAAGATCAAACCAAGGAGGACCAAAATGATGCATAGGATTACCATTATGACTCTGATGCGGATACGGTTGATCCAAGAGAAGAAAATGAGATAAGCAAGGAAGATGAAGTTGTTATAGTAGAAAAGAAGAAAAGAGATAAGCAACAACAAAAGAAAGCAACAAAAGGTCCTGACCCCCCACAAAAGGTAAAAGAGAAGAGTAAGTCAGGTGAGAAAAATCTTCCTTATCCAGATTGAAAAAGAAAGCACCAGACCAGGTAATTTATAATTCTTTTACAAAGGCACTTAGTGACCTCCGTCTGGAAATTCTGTTTGCGGATGCAATCAAAGTTCCTACCTATTCTAAATTGCTCTGTGATATTCTTAGTAGAAAGAAAGAAATAACTGAAACTATTGCCATGATAACTAGTTATCCTGCTAATGGGAAGTTATTGTCTAAGTCTGGAGATCCCGGAATACCAACTATTTCATGCTCAATAGGTAAAACTGATATTCACAATGCCTTGTGTGATCTAGGAGCAAGAGTTAGTGTAATGCCAGACTCCCTCTATAAAAGGTTAGGATTAGGGGAGTATTCTCCTACTACTATCACTTTACAGATGGCTGACAAGTCCACTAAACAACCTGTTGGTATGATTGAGGATGTTCTACTTAGAATAGATGAGCATGTTACTCTCACTGATTTTATTATTCTTGAGATGCCTGAAGATGAAAAATTATCCATAATACTTGGAAGACCTTTCCTTAGTACTGTAGGGGCATCAGTTGATTGTGCTGAAGGAAAGATAATCTTCAATGTTTATGATGCTGAAATCATCTAGTATTTTCCAAAGAAGCTAGAAGCAGGAGAAAGATATATTCCACCGGCAAAACGAGTTCATGTGGTAAGTGCCTTTGATAAGGGGAAACCCAAGGTAAGAATTCAATAATACAGAAGAGGTTGAGTTACTCAACCATTCTTAATAAAATGCTTAATGGGAGTCAACCCATCTCGTTAATAAAATAGATTAGAGAATAAGAAGTTCATCGCATTCCTACCACTTTTTCACAGACATTCTTGTGTAAGCGCTCTCATGAAGATGCAGCTGAAACAGTAGTAGAAACATCAATTGAATGATTTTAGAATAAGAATAAAAATTTAAAGTTTGAGTTTTTCATTTACAGAAGCTAAAATTTTGCTCTTAATATGCCAATGTTGGTCGACAGTTTCTACTATCAATTTTCTGACAAAAACAAGGTATTTTGTTAAGTTTTGGGATAAGAAGGTATTCTCGAGAAAATAGAATTTTTTTGATGATTACTGATGGTTTAACGACCAACTATATGGCGGGAATAAAAAATTCCAGCCGTATAGTTCCGGTCGTATAGATATCTTTGCCATCAACAATTTTTTCTGCATAAGGAAACCCTAGTTGGCAATGCTGCTGCAACTATACGGGCGGAATAACATCACCCGCCTGTAAAGTTCCGGCCATATAGTTTGGTGCGACCACAAAATCGCACCGGGGTGGCTAGGTCTTCCACCTCTCCTTATTATTTCTCTCACATTCTCTCTCCAAACCTCTCAAAATCCACCTAGAACTCTTGATTCTTCGTGGATTTCTTTCGTTTGAGTGGGGAATCAACAGATCGGTATGTTTCTCTCCCTATACATACTTTATTTTTCAGATTTCCATGGTTGAAACTCTCACATTGATCTAGTGGATGAACTCAAGTTTATTTTGTCTTTCCTATTAATTTCTCACGTTAGGATTGAATTTTTCGACATAGAATCATTCATATATCATGTAGAAACTATATGCCTAAAGTTTTATGGTGAATTTTTTTAGTGCATCACGATGAATAAAATCGGTAACCTATTTCATTCGAGCAAGTGCCAACGGGGTGAGGGCTCGAGCTCGGGGTCCCGATCCTCGTGCAACTCCGAGTTGAACATTGTCTCATCGAGGAGGGTGCTGCCCACACGTTGGGCCAACCACAACTTTATCACGGAGGTAGGGTTGAAGGAGGATTTCGACCTCATGTGCAATAGGGCAGGGTTGGCGGTACTTGGCTTCGCAAGACATGATACCTACGCCGAGCTTACCCATGAGTTCCTTGCCTCCTTCTACGACGACCATAGGGAGAAAGGTAATTTGTGCACGATAAGCTTCACCATGAACCGACAGCATTATGAAATAAATTTTGAATAATTTTGCAATGCTTTCAGCTTCCCTCTTACTGGGGAGCCCACTGTTACTAACCTCTATAGCATCACAAGTGGAGAGACTTGGGAGGTTATTTCTGTTAATGGTGGTGGGCAATTTTATCAGAAGAAGATGTCCACCATTCAGAACTCAACCATTTGTTACTATGCTTTGTTCCTCGCCAACACACTACTGGGAAGAGGTGACACATGCTCCATGGCCAATGCGGACATGGCAATGATCACCAAGGCTCTCTTCCCCACTTCACCGCAAAGCCCCAGTCCTGCAGCTCTACTCATCCAGCACTTTCGCCACCAAAGAAACAAGACCAAAGGTGATATTTGCATTGGTGGATTGGCAACCCACCTTGCATATGCATTAAATATTATACTACCTATTATGGAACCTGTTGACAGCTCCAAACTCATGAACGTCAAGTATTTGACTGCTTGTGGCTTCCTTTGTGTTTACCATGCTAACTGGATTCTCCGAGCATATCAATTCAGTTATCTTGGTGAGGCACAGGGTGAACAGGTTCAGTTGCCCTGCCCCCAAGCCTTCTCGATTATGGAGAAGAACACTTGGATCCTCACCAAGGACCAAGTGATGGAGATCATGGCCAAGCTCCAGCTCGATGAAGAGGAAGATGAAGAAGGAGGGTAGCAGGATGAGGAGGAGCAGGAGGAAGAGCAGGGACACAACCCTGCTTGGGAGGGATAGCAGCAGCAGCAAGGGGGAGCTTGGGACTCGTGGCCCAACCAGCCACAGCAAGGGTACAACTACGTCCCCTATTAGGAGTTCCAGCAGCTCAACCAGCACATTGGGGAAATCGACCACACTCTTCAGGAAGTGAATGAAGATGTGAGTACTTTGACTCACAACTTCAGTCACTTCATGACCCACTTCCCCGACTACTACCAGCAGTATCTGCACCAGCCGCCAAATGACGGTAACAACTGAGCCTGACAATAGCCTAAGCTTATGGGAGGTTTGAAAACCTCCAAAATTTGCATTCGTATTTTTATTTCTTCTTTTGAATTATTTTATTTCTTCAAATTTGCATGTTTATTTTCAGCTTTGCATGTCTAAACCGAAAATACAAAAAAAATTAGTTGTAACTTTATTTGCAAGTTTGTTCTTTGTTTCTCTCGGAGATTGCTTAATTTTAGGTGACTTGGCAATAGGAAAACATAGAGGGGGTTCAACTCAAATACGAAAACGAAGCAAGCGAGAAGAGGTATCACATTCCTTTCATCATCCTTTCTGCAATCTTAAATTGATCCTACAATTATTTACTCGCTTGCACTAGAGTCACTCCCTACTTATCTTGTTATCCTATAAATTCTATTCCTTTGCTAGTGTCTCCTTTTTAGCTTTGAAACAATGAGCAATGAACTTGGTTAAAAATACTTCCTACATTTTTACAATAAGAAAAAGCATCTGAAAGATGACTTGAGTCCATGTTTAGCCCAAAGAATTTAATTTTAGCACTACGCCATCCCATTTGAGCTTAATATAAATAGACTGGATAGTACCTTTGATTGAAATTGTTTGATAAAATGGATGCTTCGAAGTAGTAGAGATTATGCCACTATTTTTCCTAATAATTACCGTAAGATATTGCTTTACGCATGTGATTACAACTCTGTCATGCTCCATGGGGAACTATTAACTCCGCTGGCCAATGAACGATCTAAATGTGGGAAACCAATTGATTTCGGCTATTGAGTTATGTAAACGTCTATAGCAGCAATGCTATGACAGGTAAAAAAAATTAGTCTCCTCATGGTTTCACGTTCCAAGTGAAGTTGTAGTACTCCTATGGCCCATTATTGCTCAACAATTATTTATTGGCATGGTCACGAGTGCACAACACAACCCCAATTAAACATGATAAAATAGTGGCATGATTTCTCTATGAAAGAGCTAAAGTTTTTGAAAGGAAAAAAGAAATGAAAAAGGTGCTTTGAGAGTCTTGAAATTTTGACATGGGAGTAGATGAGTTGTTCTTAAATTAAAGGTTTTGATGCCAACTTGAGTACTCTTAATTGGTTAAACAAATAAGAAAAAAAAGTTTTCATCTCTCAACAAAGAGAGGAACCAAAAGAATTTGTCTCACTTTCCTAGCTAAACTTTCGACACTTGCTTGGGCACATGATTCCTTTGCTAACAAGAAATACGTGGTTAGGAAGTGGACCCAGTGCAATCTTGTGAATACTTGTATGATCATATTTAAGATTGCAGGGATTGTGAAGAAAAGAATTTGACACCAATTCAAACATGTGAGTTCCTTTATTTTCAGTCTCGAATCTCCGCTATTGTTCCTTATTTTCTTGTCACTCGAGGGCGACCAACATCTAAGCTTGGGGGAGTTGATATCTATGAGATTCGACACATTTTTTATGGCTTTTATTGATGGTTTTCTCTTGGATTAGATCGTTTTCTGGCTTTACCTAACGCTAATACTTCGGTAGCGAAGAAAACTTGGTTTTTAATGTGTGTTTCAGGTTCTGAACGTCAACAGAAGATTTTAACTAGAGAAACACAATATTCTGGAGAAAATAAGCAAGTCTCTCTTTGGAAGCACTCGAGGGGAGCACATAGAGTCTTTATCGAGCCACTATATGGCGGGAAAATTTTTCTGGCCGTATAGTTTTCGGTGCCTCTGTCTTGTCAAAAGGAACACCTTCCATGAAGGGACAGAGGTCGAAAACACAACGCAACAGCCGCCATACCATCCAGAAGGGAGAAAAGAAGAGATCCGGAGAAGAAGGGGAAGACGTTCTTCATCTTGCTCCATGATCTTCACCGTCCTAGCCAATACGCCCCCATAGCCACTACTTGTACTAGAGAGAGGGGGATCTCCACCTTGCAAGACTAGGGTTTGAGATTGTTTCTTCCCATCTTGAATTGTGTTGGATATTTTTCTATTCTTATTGTGGATCTCCACGGTAATACAAAGACGAATTCCCTTTATTTGATTATATTGATGATCCGTTCTTCTCTCATGTGTGAGTAATTCCCTTGGGCATGGGAGATGTAGGGGATTGGTGAGATGTGATGTGCCTTCATATATTTTCCATTAGTTTGTGATTGATTCTAATTTTCTATATTATGTGTTCTTGACTATCTATGGGATGCCTAATGCTTATTTTCCAACTAAGGGCCCAGACAACATGATGCTTTATTCGCTAGTGGACCGGTGACCCCCGGGTGACACGGGAATATCAATGGAAAACTAGTAGACTCGAGGATAACGAGGAACCATTGTGCTTATTGCATTAGTCCGATCCAAGGAGCTTAATCGCTAAGCGACCTGAAGGGTCTTAATCGTCTAGTGTCTGACCATGGTTTTGGTAACGGGCTAGTAGGATTATTGAAGTTGGGATGAAATCTACCAAGAGGAGTTCCGGCTAATTATGGGTTGCTCGCCTACACATATATTTATCACATTATAATTGTTACATTTATCATTCGTCCACCTGGCACAGTCACTATCACCATGAACTGAATCTCCCCGCACCTTCTTTTGCCATCTGCAGGAAACAAGAAACAACCAAGTCGTTCTTTACTTTTATGCTTTACATTTCTGAAGTTTACATTTTAGTTCTATTTAAATACATCTCATTTAATCAAAACCCCATTCTTATTTCAACACTAGCAGTCAATTCACTCGAAGACCTGTGACAACTTCGGGTGTGATAGAGACTTCACCCACAAACACTTACCTTTGAGATCCCTGTGGGATCGTATCTATACTTCAAAACTAGCTACAAATGATCTGTGCACTTGCAGACATCAGCTCCCTGGCAACGGCGCCAGAAAATAGCTTGATGTCTGCAAGTGCACAGATCGTTTGTAGCTAGTTTTGAAGTATAGATATCGATCCCACATGGAGCCCAAATGTAAGTGTTTATAATTGAAGTCTCTGTCACACTCAACATTGTCACAGGTCTTCGAGTGAATTGACTGCAAGTGTGAAATAAGAATGAAATTTGGATTAAACTGGATGTATTTAAATAAAACTAAAATGTAAACTTCAGAAATAAAAAGCATAAAAGTAAAGAACGATTTGGTTATTTGTTGTTTTCCGTAGATGACAAAGAAGGCGCGGGAGATACAGTTCATGTTGATAGTGACCGTGCTAGGTGGATGAATGATGAGTGTAACAATTGTAATCTTATAAGTATATGTGTAGGCGAGCAACCAATAATTATCCGGAACTCCTCTTGGTAGATTTTGTCCCAACTTTAATAATCCTACTAGTATGTTACCAAAACCATGGCCAGACACTAGACGATTAAGATCCTTCAGGTTACTTAGCAATTAAGCTCCTTGGATCGGAATAATGCAATAAGCACGGTGGTTCCTCGTTATCCTCGAGTCTACTAGTTTACCATTGATATCCCCGTGTCACTCGAGGGTCGCCGTTCTGCTAGCGAACAAGATCATATCCATGTAGAACAAAGCATCATGTTGTCTAGGCCCATAATTGGACAACAAGCATTAGGCATCCCACAGATAGTCAAGCACACATAATATAGTAATTAAAATCAATCACAAACTAATGGAAAATATATGGAGGCACATCAGTTCTCACCAATCCCTTACATCTCCCACGCCCAAGGAACATATTCACACATGAGAGAAGAAAGCATTATCAATATAATTAAATACAGGGAGTTCTTCTCGATGTTACCATGGAGATCCACAATAGGAATAGAAAAGTAATCCAACTCAATTCAAGATAGGAAGAAACAATCTCAAACCCTAATCTTGCAAGGTGAAGATCTCTCTCTCTCTCTCTCTCTCAAGTACAAGTAATGGCTATGAGGGTGTGATGTATAGGAGGTCGAAGATCGTGGAGCGAGATGAAGAACGTCTTCCCCTTCTTCTCCGGATCTCCTCTTTCTCCTTTCTAGATGGGATGGTGGCTGCTGTGTTACGATTTTGCCCCTTGCCTCTTCATGGAAGTTGTCCCTTTTGACAAGACGGAGGTGGCGACAGCTATATGGCAGGATCTATTCGGACGGAAAAATGTTCCCGCCATATAGTCGATCGTTAAAGCGTCTGTTTGCCTCCCTTGATTGCTTCCAAAGAGGGACTTGCTTGTTTTCGCCTGAATATTGTGTTTCCATTGTTAAAACCTTTTGTTGATGTTCAGAACCTGAAACACACATTAAAAACCAAGTTTTCTTTGCTACCAAAGTATTAGCATTAGGTAAAGCTAGAAAACGATCAAATCCAGAAGAAAACCATCAATAAAAACCATCAAAAATGTGTCGAATCTCACAGCTATCAAGTGCCCGTGACTATGGCGACGACTATGGTGACGACAAAGAGACGCAGCAACGGACGTAGGCAGAGATGCAGCAAGATGTCTACAACATTGTGGACGAGTCATTGTTTGGAAACGATGGCACTTCCATGGGCGAGGGGGTCACTGCCGCCTCGCTGTCTGCTTCACTTGCGGCATCGCTCGTCGATACCAAGAAGTTGATCCAACGAACCGCGAGCTACACCACCGATGAGGACAAGATCATATGCAAAGCATGGATGGAGGTTTCACAAGATCCTCTATGTGACACCGAGTAGAAGGGTTTTGCCTATTGGAAAAAGGTGGGTAGGTTCTTCCATGAGAACAGTAAATTCGGTAAGGATGTCTTCGACAGCGACAAGAATGATCTCTCTCTCTATCTCCAAGTGAAGGGGCACCATCCTTGCCGAGTGTAGCAAGTTCCAAGGCTCTTACGAGATGGTGACGAAAAGGAAAATAAGCGGCATGTTACCGATTGAAATGGTAAAAAACCCTTCCTCTCCTTGTCGATGTCTTGCATATGCATTGAGCCATTGTCGGCATCCATATATGTAGGTCATGAAAGCAATGGAGCACTTCAAGAAGGTGAATGACAACAAGGCCTTCATGTTGACGTATTGTTGGACGTTGATCAAAGACTGCAAAAAAATGGGAGACTAGCTATGCCCTTTGGAAAGAACTTGACAACAAGAAGAAGGGCAAGAGCAATGCTTTTGCGGCTGGCATCATCGACCTAGATGACAACGGCAATGATGAAGGCGTGGCCAACCCTGTAGGCGCCCGTGCCAGCCGGCCTAGAGGCCACAAGGTTACGCAGGTCGACATTGCCCGCCAGGCTGGTTCCTTGGCATTCCAGGAGACGCTGATGAAGATCTTGGAGAATAAGGAAGAGGCCATCGCTAAGAGGGAAGAGAGGTGGCGTAAAGAGAAATAGGCCACTGCCAAGGCATTTGTCGAGCTCCAGAGAAGGTTAATCGAGGTGGAGGAGGCCTATGCCAAGGCCAGGCTGACTGAGATCGAGGCGAATGCAAAGGCGAGGGAGGCTGATCCCAAGGCCAAGGAGGCCGAGGCCAGGTCTAGGGTGTTGGAGGTGGAGGCCAAGACCAAGGAAGCCGAAGCCAAGATCATGGCCGAGGAGACTGTCATCATGCTCACCGACATGGACACCATCACCGACCCCGATCGCAGGGCCTGGGTCGCTCCCAGGTAGCAGGCCATCCATGCTCAAGATGCTTGAACGGCAATGGCGACAGCGACTGCAACCTTTTAGACATAGAATCCGCCACTCTTTTGGACACTATGTATGATATTGCCCCCTTTTGTACATTTCAGAACCACTGTCCACTAGTTGGCGATGCCCAAAGGGCGATGGCACATGTCTGCCAGTTTATCTGCTAGTCACTTTGTGTGATATTGCCTGTAAATTTGAGTGTTCGAAGCGTTGGCCAGCGATGGTGCCAAGAAACACCAGACGCAGACATTTAGGTCGCGTCCCTGGGCGCGGTCGCCCGAACAAGACGGATCACGGCCCAAAGCAACTGCGGGCCGACTCAAACAGACAGAAATGGACAGTTTGGGTCACGTGTTTGGATCGGGCCGCTAGAGATTCCCTAACTAGGATTTTGGAGTGCTGCCGCTTGCTTTTCGGGTACATCGCCACCATGGACAGAGAGGCAGCTTTGTGGAGTTGCTCCGTTTTGGAGGGAACCTGCAATGCAACTGCCTACCTGCCTTTGCTACTCTCGCACACTACTTTCCCTTGATTTTCACGGTTCCTTGTTCCCTCTCCCAAATATGAGCATCCACATTAGAAAAACCATGGCGTCTCCAAGTTGCCCCCAGCCCGGATGACAGCGTCAAACAAGCGCTATAGGGGTGTCGACACATGTCGCCGTGTACGGGGTCGTCTCTCCATATGCGGGTGTAGTGACCTAGCACACCACTGTATATTTTAGTGTGCAATTCGTTGGCAATAATATTTGGGAAACACTGTTACATGAATATTAAACCTAACGGAATAGTACAACAGAAACATCACAAGTTCAAGATATGACTATAATATTCATATTTTCTCATCCATTCAGAAGACTTGTGAAACATCCGTGGCACAATGAGGTTTGTGAAGCAAGTCCCTACCAATCGAAAATCAAAAAAGAACAACTTGTAGACTAGTATAGCACTAGATTTACCTCAAGATCTATTTCTATGACTAATGGTTGGCTATTGCTTTATCAGCAATGTTCTAGTGGTATGGTTTTGATAACTAGGATTTTTGTCCAATGCTATGTTCAATTTGATATCCACCATCATTGTTTCTAGTATCTGACTCCTTTGACTCTATTCACCGCTCCTCGGTTTCTCGTAGTGGTCCTTCTTTACTGTCTTCTTGGATTGGGATAATGTTAACAATTTATTAGAGTCTAGCAAGGGATAAGAAAATAATTTGAGTACATCGTCCTTAATAAGTTCTAAATATGTAATTATGTGATGCACTATCTACAGTTGTGGATCATAGATCCTGAGCCTATGCAAGTTCTCAAAAATGGTTTTTAGAAAAGGGTAAGTTTTATTTAGAAAAAACTATGTCGGTCAGCTTTGATAGTTCTTTCGTATGTCTTCATATACATGACTTAGTGCAGTCCTTTTCCACATTGTGTTTATAGTTCTTTCCTAGAACATGGAGTAATATGTCATATTTTTTTCACTCTCGAGAGATGCACTACTTTATACCCACAAACATCTTTAGCCTTGTCACATAGTCCGATCCTAGTCTCCCGTTCACACTTCCATAGATATGACACCCAATCTAAAGACTTGCCGGTCACTAGCCTTCTCCATGATCCCGATGTCTACACATTGCAATGAGCTTCGGTCCAAGACCTACACTCATTTCCCTCCCTTATAATATGCAAGTCATCATTCTGCAACACATGATAGGGACGTTACAGACTCCCACCCGCTGATCTCCACTTTAGATCACAACCCGACTTGGCATATGAAGACATACGAAAGGAAGAAGGTCTAGCTAATGTCCCTGTCTCGTTCCAGGATGTGTGGTCAGCGCGGTCTATACGATGCAAGAATCACTGACTATATTTGTTGTTATTCTTAGGTGTAATTTACCGGTATGATGGAATCTCCACCACATGATTTCCCATCATGTATTCCAACCACAATTTCGTCGCCCACCATTTCATAGTCCACTTCTCATTCATGAAAGAGTATTTTGCTTTTGAATGCATTGGTAATGAAACATTTTAAAAAATAGTTTTTATAAAGTAATTCAAAAGGACATGAAAGATTGAACTTGCAAGGAATATGCAATATTTAACTTGCCTCCTGATTGCAAGATTATGTAAGTAGGTCTTCTAGTCATCATAAGATCCATATGGAAGAGCAACATTGGTCCCTGATGACAACAACTATGTGTGTACCAACTCGTTGGGACTCCAAGTGCAGAGTGTTGTAGCAAATGTCTTTTTCCCACAAGGATGACTCGAGGTTTTATATTGAACTCTCGGGGAATTGAGGAAAACTCTTATTTTGTCATCTTATAGAAACTTGCAAAACAAAGTTTTTGCCTTGTATCCCCAAATCCACCATGTGGTTATCAAGCATAAGGTTCGTATTAGTAAAACTGAAATAAAACAATAAATAAATAAACAGTAAAATAATCTATAACTGGACAGGAAAGTAAAAAAAATAGTAAAGTTGTTTTTCAGGTTTTGTTTGTATTTGCAAAAAGTAAAAGTATTTTTGTATATAATTGTTGAAGAAAACATAAAGGACAGTAAAAACAAGTAAAAGGTTTCTTATAATAAAAAGTGGACTGGGGTTTCATGGGTTTGCTTGTCTACTCCCTCATAAAGTGTGGTGGACATAAAACACCTCATAGATGCTATAATATTAGTTGGAACTTCATTATGTGTTTGATTAGCATTCATACGGGAATCACGTCCTGATATAAAAATGATGCATCACATCTTACTTATAATCCTCTAGAAAGGAAAAACTCCATGCAATCTAGAATTAAGAATAAACAGAGTATAGTCTTGAAGGAGATATGCCCTAGAGGCAAATAATAAATTGAGTTTATTATTATATCTCAGTTAGTTACTTTCATATTGTGCTATAACTGTATCAAGTGGAAACATTTGTACAGGTGTAGTATGAAACAAACCAAGTCCCTAGTAGCCTCTATTCATACTAGTCCGGTTGGCAATCGATGATCAAGGTTTCTTGATCATGGAGCTTTTATGTTAATTGACAACGAGGTCATATCATTACTGAATGATGTGATGGATATTACCAAAAGATTGCGACATGATCAAGTCACAAAGTTCATTCTTACAATAGTTAGAAACGTAGTCTCCTTCTCCTTAGACCGTGAGATCATATTACTCACTATTTCCCGAGGCTGCATTAACTACATCAAATGTCACTTGTGTGAGCGGTGATCATAAAGGTGTACGTTAGGTATTTCAGAGGAACAGTAGATGACATATGACTCAAGATAGGGATTCATTCACCCATGTGACAGGTAAGATACATATGGCTGGCTTGGTGAGATTACATCCATAATGTTGCAACATGTGACTAGGTCACGCGGATGTAATATCACTGTAACAAGTAAAACAGAACTTGTCGGTAACAAGATTGAATAAGGTATATGATACCAATGATAGGATCTCGGACAATTCATATCGAAGAAACAAAGGGAATTGGACTCGACGTTTTACGGTTCAAACGACATTATCATCATGGAATGCATAGGGGTCATTATGGGCATCCCGGTCTCGCTACTGATCATTGATGGGATCATCTAGGTGCCACTCCCGAGCCATGGGGAAATACACTTAAGGGTACAATGAGCTAGAGATCCTCTGTAAGTTGGAATCACCATATGAAAGAGAAAAGGAAACCGGAAAAGTTCCATGAGAGAACCGAAATCATTCTCGGAAGTTCCAAAGTTGTTCAGAGGAAATCAAAAGGGAACCGAAAGGTGTTTTGGGTCAAGTCGGGTTTTATAATATGTATTTACATATTAATTAATGTAATTAATAATAAATGTAATATTAAAATCTAATTTGAAAGGGTATTCAACTAATGGACCAAATTCCTAGGGAAAAAGGGCCCATGAGGGAAAACCGCAAGAGGGAAGGGCTAAGGGCCAAAGGGGCCAAGCCCAGCCGCCACATGGGGCCCACCCGGCCAGCCTTGGGCTATGCGCGGGGTGGGGATTCCCTTGGACGCTGGCCCATGGATCCCTAGAGGCGCATGGCGCCACCCCCTCTCTACCTTGATTAGTCCCACATGGGAAACCCAAAGGGGAGGGCACACCTCCCTCCCCCTATATAAAGGGGTGCCCATGGCTGGGATTAAACACAACAATTGAGATGTTCTCTAAGGAATTTTACTTACATAATTCATCCCTATCTCTCTCTCTTTAGTTGTCTCCTTGTGTTGGCATGGTCCCAAGAAAGGACTGTACACGCTAGAAACAGCGCACCTGCAGTATGCCGTTGCGCTACAGGGATTCCAAGCCGGAGATTTACTTTGGCACTCCCAGCATGGATCAAGGAGTCGGAGGTCGTCATCGTACACCGTATGTGTACGAAACCTCGAGGGTGCCTCATACGAGGGAATCTTGGATGTCGTGAGCCGGAGCTGCTGCACGATGAAGATGGAGCAAGGGGTGACCTGCGAGGAGATTCGCGACCTTGAGGTCGGCCACGAGTTCGACTACTTTAACCATGTTCCCCTCAGAAGGTTAACCACGTACGGTCTACAAGGGTATGTATTCTATATGCTCTAGTTGTTACTGCATTACTACATAGATAGATCTTGGGCGTTAGGGAGTTCCAACGTAGGAAAATTTTGTTTTCTGCTATGGAACCCATCAAGTGTTAGGTATTTTGACATGATGTTTGTATAACAAATGCGCTGCCTTGAGCAAACAAGATTATCTTTCATGTCAGAAGATGATTATAACACATGCATTCAATTTATCCTTAGTGAGGTAAAAATGGAAGGTAAAAACCATAGTGGATCTCAAATTTTCTGTCACTATCCAATCACCACCACCATGTTACTCCAACTCATATACATCTTCCTGCACACATGCTCTTGCATGCAAGTATGATCAAAACAAGTACTTAAGAACGGTGTACATAATATGCATCTACCAATACATCTTACACATGATAAAATTCCAATCTCAGATATCATCTCATAAAACAAACATCCACCACATAGAAATTACATAGATGACCATAATCATGTTGCACAAATCATATGGTACTAACCAATGATAGCATGAGAGAGAGGTCAATCTATTGCCACAAACCCATAGTCTAGAGGTGGACTACTCCCTCTTCATCATGTAGAAGGTGTTGATGATGTTGTTGAAGGTGGGGATCTAACTAAGGATGGATCTGGTGGCATTTCCCCTCCAATTTTTGTTGGTTCTAGCTCTAGTTTAGTGTTTCTATATTTTATCCTTCTCCTCTCCAAGGTTGCATCAGGGTCCTTTTTATAGGCATTTTTAGGTCAAGACTTTGAATTAGGCTTGAATACGGTTGACTCCGGATGCTCGAGGAGGGAAAGAGCATAGTTGGCGCCCCTGGGCCATGCCACTGAGCCTCTTTAGGCCCTACTATCTCCGCTCATGAGGTTCTAGTGCTCCAGAAGTTTCTCTCTGTGAAAAAATGATCCTCAAAAAATTCCAGGTCCATTTGACTTTGTTTAGCTCACTGAAAGTTAAAAATATGCAAAATAGGGTTTTGCTGTCCTATAGAGTTATAAACCAAATAAAGGATATTATTGGTAAATCCATATAAATCAATGTAAAACATGGATCTAACATTGTACATGATGCAAATATCTTGGAATATATGACAATAAACTACAAAGTTCATGTATGCATTTTAAATGCATCAACATCCCCAAGCAACCAATACTCGTCCTAGAGCATGAAGGTGATAAAACTAAACATGGACTTTGGAGTTTATTGTTATGTTGACATCTCAAGTCATGATCATTGCTACACAAAGTTAAATAATCCATTCTTTAAAGAATGACACCAAGCACTTACATTATGAAGTGATATTCTCATCCACCATCTATGCTTACCAATATAACAAACTTGTATTAAAAACAATTGCACAAAGTACTATGGACCATTAAGCATGCAAAAGTGCAAGTCAAATTGCATTGTGTATTTTGTTGCTTTGGTCTTTAGAATTATGAATACCTATCATATATGTGGACACTTGAAGAAGTAGAAAGTAAGCATGGATTAACATGTACAAGTGATATTTAGCTTCCAAACACTACCCTTTAAGTTTATGCTTGAACCATAGTACATCGTAGTGTTTGGTTCCATTGCCCCTCATCTCTCTAGTTCTTTTGGCATTCTTATTTTTGTACTCCTTTTGCTTCTTCCCTTGTCACCTATTTGTTATGATGAGATACATTTACGTCTATAAATTTGATAACTTTGCATGCACACTCACTCTCTTACTATTGATAATTATTGAAGGGTTTGTGCCCTTTTCTCAGTGGTAGCACTCTTGCTCGGAGGGTTTATGCCCTCATCTTTTGGGTATGCATATTTTATTATACTCCAAGTGTGGTATGCCTTATGAGTTCATGGACACCTCACAACTAACTTCTCTATGACAACCATGAAGATAAACAATACCATTTGGAAGCTGAATAAAACACACACATGAAAATATGCTTTGAATAGAATTTGCTATATAGGTAGATATGGTGTACACTACTGGAATAACTTTTTCATAGGGATTATGGATACACAAGTCTTTGCTTGTTTAAACTACTAGGCTAACAAGAGGGAGATAGTTGGCCATCTACAAGCATGCAAAAAGTGTCCATGATACTAATCATTTCTTAATAGACAATATCAACATAAAGTTAAACATCTATGTAGTAAATAAGAACTAGAACTAAATAAGACACGTGCAACCTATCACTCATTCAAATAAAATGAACCAAATAATAAAGTGTGACAACATGCATAACTTGTAATGCAAATTTTATTCCCTTTTCCCCTTTCTTTATTAGCGTCCAACTTTAACTTTCATTTTACACCATTAGCTCATTCATTTTAGTAAACACATCTCCATATGGTGGTCTTTTATTCCAAAGGTAAATATGTAAAGGTTAACAAACTAGATACATATACTCCAAGTTTATGCGATTATCTTATGTTGCTCGACAAATAGAGTTTAGAGGTGTGCAAACTGAGAATGTAATAGTATAGTGGGGTCCCTTGGGCATCCCCAAGCTTATCATTTTCACCATCCTTGGATATATCTTTGTGTGGTGTTCATCTATTCCCTGTGAAAAAACTTCAACACAAAACATTCTCCCATTTCTTTTCTATGGGGTGACATTAGTGGCATAAAGATAACATGATAGCTACCATAAGTCCTCAAAATAAAAAAAATTCAAGTTTCCAAAGAGTATATTAAGTTTCTAACATTCGCAAAATATCAATAAACTCAAAAAGAATCAAGTTGAAACTTAAAATAATTACTTAAGCAACTAAAGGCAGAATTTGTCCAGAAAAACAATAGTAGTAAAATGTAATTAATTCGCCTACTTAGACATGTCAAGAATTTTTTATCATTTTTGTGCATATAGATGATGCAAAGTTGTAAATACAACAGAAATTTGAGCTCAGTTGGAGATAAAAAACAAAAAAAATATTTTCATGAACAGCAGCATGCGGGAATTTACAACTCCTAATAGTTCTATCAACTTTAATTCATCCAAATAGGTAAACTTGGTACTTTATTGAAAACTACAAAAATTAAACTAAAATAAAACTCCCTTTCTACAACAGGTATGCAGAAAACTAGGTTGTGTCACAAAAATCATTTTCTTTATAGCCATATAAATAGGCTTACTTACTTTTGCTTAAGATGGGTGCAGATTATGTGGGAACTTGTACCTTAGTGACACCTAATTCTTCATTGGAAAGTGTTCCATTAAATAATACCAGCGTCCCATGGTGTGATCAAATAAATCAAAATAATAATCAACTTTAAACATGGTAGAAAGCATCATAAAGTATAAAACCAATAACAATGAAGTCTAACTTTCTTCCTATGCATTGGCATTTGTATATGACTAAATCACATCAAACAGAGCAATACCAATGCATAACAATAGTAGGTACTTTCAATTTTGTATTTGATTGAAAATAAAGAGGGCACTTTTTACGTCCTCTCTCATAATAATTGCAAGGACTAGAAGCAAATTCAACATTAGAACCATTTGAAGCATGAAAGTTTGCAAACTTTGGTTTATAAAGAGGATCATTAAATTTATTATGGCATTCAACAACATGTTTTACTCTTCTAAATAATTGGTAGTACTATTTTCAATCATAATATCATGGCTACAATAAGAGGTTTCATAAGCATAGCATAATTGCAAACCATATAAGTACTTCTCAACATAAGTATATTTCTCCTGTATGGTTAAGATATGATAGTTATGTTGGGGGGATGACCCCCGGGTACCCTGGCCGGACAATAACAAGGGTGAACAACTCGCGTCCGGCTAGAAGATCGTAGCCGGACGTAGGCACTTCGTGCCAGCTACCAACCGGTAGCCAGAAAAAGGAAGGGCGGCAAGACACGGATCCGGCTACATAGGTGTAGCCGGACACAATCAGAAGGACAGGGCGACGTGCTGCATAGTGCACAGTACGCCCTGGTACATCAACAAGACTCACCACTAAGGGGCCATGCCGAAGACTTTGCGGGTGATGCACGCACAATGGCCGGCTGCTGACGACAGGCTCGCACGATGTCCACTATACCCACGACGACCCGCACAACATGTACTTTCGACATGACAGATACTACCAGATACTGTAGATGACCAGCCGGCGAGGGCCCACCTGTGGGACCCGCCAGCTGGCCTGGCCAGTGAGACCATCGCCCCTTCGCCTATATAAGGAGGGCCAATGCTCTCATATCAAGGGCTGAGCATTTAAGAGATAGCTAGTTCATACAGCTCAAGGAGCAAGTGTACTCCGTCTTCTACCCATAGTCAGATTGATAGGAGTAGGAGTTTTACCTCATCATGAGGGCTCCGAACCTGGTACTTCCTGTGTCTTGCTACACTCGCTTGTACCCAATCCTGCCTGCGGACGCCGTTGAGAGATTCCCTACTAATCCCCACACCTCTATCTAGCCTTCTTAAGCACTAGTGTTCCCAATACAACGACAGTTGGCGCCCATAGTGGGGCAGACATGGCTTCGATCGGAGTCACGTTCCGCACGGGACCCCGTGAAGGGAATATGCCCGAGAGGCAATAATAAAGTGGTTATTATCTTATTCCATGTTTATGATAAATGTTTATTTTGCATGCTATAATTGTATTAATTGGAAGCGTTTATACATGTGTGTTTAATAAACAAAATACAAAGTTCCTAGTAATGCCTCTCATATAAACTAGCTCGTTGATTAACAAGATGATTAAGGTTTCCTGATCATGGACATTGGATGTTGTTAATAACGAGGTCACAACATTGGTGGAATGATGTGATGAACTTTCATCCGAAGTATAGCATTATGATCAAAGTCATTATGTTTATATTGCTATAACTTCATACGAAGTAATCTTAGTCCTTAGACCATGAGATCATGTTAATTGCTAACACCGAAAGAGTATCTTGATAACATCAAACGTCACACCGTAATAGGGTGACTATAAAGGTGGGTTCAGTGCTACGAAGGTGTTATGTTGAGGCTCATGGATCAAGAGAGGAATTTGTCAATCCCGATGACGGATAGATATACTCCGGGCCCTCTCGGTGATATCACATTAAGATAGCTTGCAAGCAAGTGATGTGATCACTAGAATGTTATATCACGGGAACGAGAAAAGAGTGCATGTCGGTAACGAGATCAAACTAGGTATTTGGATACCGATGATCGAATCTCGGACATGTAATATATCACGAGACAAAGGGATTTAGTTATGACGTTAAAGGTTCACACGATCACAAGAGTCATCGTTGAATATGTGGGAGTCAGTACAGATCTCTAGGTCCCGCTGCTGATTATTGATCGGAGAGGGGTCTCGATCATGTCTGCATTATTCACAAACCATAGGGTGACACACTTAAGGGATACCGGCACCATTTGGAGCAAATATGTTTCAGATAAAGATTTAAGAAACCGCTGGAATTATTTCAATAGACACCGAAACTATTTCGGGTGAAATTGTTGAAATTGGTTCTGCATGTGATATTGAAATGTTGTAGGGGGGTTTATGTGAATGTTTGTTAATTAATGTAATTAACAAAATTCTGAATAAAATAAATAAAATAGTTTTATTTAATGAGAGATTGCATTAAATTTGGTGGAAATTTAATGCATGTGTGAGTGGAATTTTGAGTGGAGGCTTTTTATGGGAGTGGGAGCTCCACCCACATGAATGTGGAAGAGGTAGGGGCACCACCATGGCTGCCATTCCATGGCCCTTTGGTGCCCCCTCTTCCCTATAAAAGGCCCCCCTCTCCTCCTCACAACACACACCTCCTCGTGAAGGATCGCTCTCCCCCTCTAGTTATTCCCCATGGTCTCGGATTAGCGAGATACATGTTCCCGATGGCTTTATCTGGAAAGGAGTTGCTGCTTCCGCTGCTTTGCTGGAGTGAGGGATGGAGGTTGTCGGGGTACTGGACGTGTGTGCGATCACGGATAAACCGCTGCTTTGCTGTGCTGGACTTGGTGGTGCTGGACTTGCTGTAGCTGGATCTGATGGACGTGCTGGAGGTGGACCTGCTAGACTTCATCATGATCTTGAGATCGGCAAGTGTACGACTACATCATCCACGAGTTCCATCTTGTTAACAAAGCTTTGTTGTCTTCGACGATAAGTTCTCTATGGATGTATATCCACCCGTTGCTTGTATCTAGTAGATAGATCTTGGCGTATAGTTCCCATCGTAGGAATTTTTTGTTTTCTATGCTGTGAACCCAATAGTGGTATCAGAGCATGATCTATGCGTAGGTGCTTTGAACGGGTAGTACACATATATTTATCTGTGGGCAATGATGATCATGTTATTGCATCTTCTATGTATTTTGGATATTGGTGGCATAGTGGGATGAAGCGGCCTGGACCAACCTTACATGTCATCGCACATGAAACCGGTTCCACGACTGACATGCAACTAGTTTTGCATAAGTGGCTGGCGGGTGTCAGTCTCTCGTACTATAGTGAATATCTGATTTACAACGAGTTGCTAATAACTTGGTTATCCTCGTTGTGGTTCCATGTTCATAGGTAAGACCGTTTCTATCTCCGAAAGCCCTAAGCCACGTAAAACTTGCAATGGATAAATTAGAGGCGTCTAGTTTAGATCGTTGCTAGGCTAGTGTCATGATATGGTAATGTTGTAAGTAGATGTATGATAGATACTCTTACAACACACCTAACGTGTAAGTTCCATAGACCTTGGCCTTACACACAAAGGAATGATAGAGATCATACCATGATGCATATGGCAGAGATCAAATGCATGGACCATATCATCCCACTTTACACATTAGATGTTTGCATCGTATATTGCTAGTTTGGCGCTTTTAGTAGCATTGTAAGATGATCCCTCATTTAAATATCAAGATAAAATGTGTTCTTCCTTAAGTATGCACCGTTTTATGGATCGTGTTTCGAGACATCACGTGATGAACGGGTGTACTCGACTCTACGCTTTCATACAACGGGTGTAAGATAGTTTTACACACGCGAATACTAAGGTTCTTACTTTGTGAGCCTAGCATGTACAGACATGGCCTCGAAACACGGACCGAAAGGTTAAGCATGAGTCATATAGTTGATGTGATGCCCATATTGATGCTTGCCTTTGAAGCTACACCGACTCACGTGATGATCGGACTTGGTGTAGTGGATTTGGTTCATGTAATCACCAAAAAGGCATGAGGGATGTCATTTTTGAGTGGGAGTTCATTTCTAATTTGGATTAGTCGAACTCAATTTGTCATAAACTAAATCGAAGTGAATTTGCATAATTTGTTGTAGTCATTGGCATCTGTTCACTACCTTATGCTTAGTTTTAATTCAGATAATGGAACTATAGAATTCTGGATATTTACTTTACAAACTGGTATCATATTGTTTTGAATGTCAATTTAAAGTTTATAAGTCCTATTGCAAACTTTCAGCAAACTCTATTTACTCCATGAAGTTTAATAAGTAGTATTAAATCAAGAGTAAGAATTCCAATGTTAGTATCTAAAGTATCTTGTTTGCCTCCATGATTATTGATATTCAAAAGTTGTTTTAATATCAAGATTATCTAGGAGCTGAAAATTGTTCAGAAACCATCATGTGTGAAAGATATTGTGATATCTGAAACAATGTTTTTGGTTGCATTATGATATAATATAATTTAGCAAAATACATGTTCTCATATTGTATGAGAATTTGTGATGGATGGAGATGCTAGGCATCCGGATCTCCCAAAAAGGTTTTGGGAACTAACATTATACTCGCGATTCTTCCTTATAGGCTATAGTAGCTTGATCATGAAAGTTGTCATGATAAGGATGAATAGAATATGTAAGTAAAATGTTTACTACACTAATAGATTACTAAAGAATGGATTTTTGAAAGAACACCAAACATTTGATGATGGTGATCCACTTCAAAGTGCAAGTCCAAAGGTATTAGTATTTGACTATATACACTTTGTACTATGTGTCATGTGAATGACACCACTATTGATGTTGATGAATTCTTTTAAAAGAAAAGGAATTGTTGAAAGAGAATCTATAAAATATTTGGCAGAAAAGAAAAGGTTGGAGATGTCCAACTTAGGTATATAGAAGATATACATGTTATGGTTGTATTCCTTGCTTGTTAAACAATGTGGTTCTAAGGTATTGGATACCGAATTGGTTGGTGTGAAGTGTCATACAGAACAACACAATTCATGAACTGCAACAGCCTAAGTAACTGGCAAGAGAATAAGTGATGATGTTCATCAAAAACAAATAAAGTGTTATTGTGTTTTCGTTGTCGTCAAACCTAGCCTTCAAGATTTGTTTTAATAATTGTTATTTTGTTCCGGTATTACGAGAACAATGGTTGTTCAAATAATTACCATATTCCATAATGGATGGATGAACTTTTACAAGTCTAGTTGGAGAAATCACATCCATAAACATTATTGCTAAAATGTCGAAAGACAAATGATTGGAAGATCACTTATGAAGTGACATCGCTATTTGAATTATATTGGAAAGTAAACATGAAGAAACTCCATGTTGATAGATTTTTGGAGTCTTTTGATTTTGATCAATTGATCTTGTGAAACTTTCCTCGAGATAATTGAAACTTCGTCCATAGGCTAAAGAGGAATGGATGACTAACTTATTGGATATTATGCATGTTGATGTATATAGTCCATTATGTGTAGCCATATGCGATGGATCTTTTTGCTTCATATGCTTTCTCCAGAAATTTAAGTGAATATATCTATATATTTACTTAATAAGGAAGAAGTATGAAACATTTGAAAAATGTTCAAAGACTTTCAAGATGAAGCGAAAAATCATTGTAACAAGAAAATAAAATAGTTTATGATTTGATCATAAAGGAAGATATTTGGGTTACAGGTTTAGAAAAACACCTAAGATTTTAGGAATTATTCCATGAATTTGCATTTACTGATAAACCACAGGAGTATGGTATGTTCGAGAGATCAAATCAAACCTTGTTTGACATGGAAAGATCAAAGGTGTCATTTATAAAACTGCCATTATGTTTTAAGGGTTAAAGCTTTAGAGACTACCACTTTTACACTGAAAAGAGCACCATCGTGATCCGTTGAAATAACACCCTATGAGTTATGGTTTGGGATAAAACCCGAATTGTCTTTTCATAAATTTTGGTATGCTATGCATAAGTAAAATGTTTACAACAAAAGTAGGATAAGCACGTCTTTGTAGGTTATCCCAAAAAAATTGTTGGGAATTCCTCCATAACACCGAGGACAAAAGAGTTTGTCGCTTGGAACGTCAAGTTTCTTGAGAAGGAATTTTTCGTGAAAAGTTAAGTGGGAGGACAATAGAACTTTGATAAGGTTATTGAACCTTAGCTATATGTGCTAAGTAGCGCAGTGCCAGAAAGTGTCCCGGTGGCGGCCACAATGCTCATGGCTCCCGTGATTACAAAGGGTGTGATCTTGGAGATTAGAGTTCCTATTGAACCATGTGGGTCGGTAAGAATCAAATAGTAAGATTTGAAATAGAAGTCGTTATTGTTTTGACAATAATGAACCGACTGCATGCAAAGAAGCGATGATGGGCCCTGACTCCATAAAATGACTAGAAGTCATAGAATCCGTGATAGTATCCATACACGAGAAATCAAGTTTCTGAACTTGGAAGACCCTCCGGAAAGGCGTGAAGCCTATCTGTCGTGTTTGGATCTATAAAGAAATAGACATGGATGTTTAACATCTATGAAATAGTCAACATATCGGAAAGAAGTTTACGGCAATGTTCAAGGAGTTGACTATGACAAGATTTGATCTTTCATATCGATATTTAGTCTTGATGGATTAATGTAGCAACCAATACATATAATTTGGTATATGGTAGTTGAATAAACAAAACAAGATTCTTCTAATAGAATGGTTACCTAGGACATGTACATGACACAGTCTGAAGGGTTTTTTGTTAATTCAAAGTGTGCTAAAAGGGCATGCAAACTTCAATAGTTGAAGTGAGCATAGCGGAGTTGGAATCTTCACCATGATGAAAATGTTAAAAGAGTTTAATTTCATCGGAGACGATGAAGATGCTTGCATTTGCAAGAAATTAAGTGGGAGCACTGAGACAAATTTCCAATACATTATGCAGAGTACATATTTTTTCTTGGAAATGATGTATCTTTTATTGACACAAGTTAATGATTTCATTAAAATAGGATTTCGATGAAAGACTTGGGCAAAACCGGAATATTTGGCATCAATGTCTATATGGATAGATTGAGGCGCTAATATGGTTATGCCAGACGTACATATATGAGATATTGAAAGGGTTCAATATGGAAACAACAAGAAAGGTTCTTGCTACATGGAAAGGATTGTATCAAGATTCAAGTGCTTCAACACTTGGTGAGTAAAATCACATGAATATTTTGATCGATTATAACCATGATATGTATATATCCAGATATGTCCTATGCTCTAAATGTTATGAGCACATACCAGAATGATTCATAAGATGATCATTGGACGATAGTAAAGATATTCTTATGAGCTTTGGAAGAACTAAGAATATATCATGTATAAGTGACAAATAGTTAAAGGTAGTTCATTGTAAAGTGTTACATTGATACTAGTTTTGTCACAAGATACAAATTAAATTTATCTCAATTTAGACTATGGGTGGCACAATATAATGGAAAGGATGTTCCATGATGGATTTGGATGAGTTCCAAAGTTGAGGCATTGTGACAGATACTACAACAAAAGGCTAAGTATATGACTGCTATAGTAGCAGCAAAGGAGGGCATTTGTGTTAAGTAGTTTATTATGAAACTAGGTGTGGTTCGAAGTGACCTATTACTATGAAGATATATTGTATGACAATAATATCAACATATTTTAACCTGAATGAACTAAAGGTCTCACCAAAGGACCAAATTTATACAATGCCATCTCATTTGAGAATGAGTGATGCGTAGAGACGCAAAGACATGCAAATACACACGGACCTGAAAGTGCCAGATCCGGAGATTATGTTAACCAGTAGCAAACGCGTATATTCAACACCTAGGTGTTGTATATACAAGCTTATAGACTAGATTATTGACTCTAGTGCAAGTGGGAGACTGAAGGGAATATGCCCAAGAGGCAATAATAAAGTGGTTATTATCTTATTCCATGTTTATGATAAATGTTTATTTTGCATGCTATAATTGTATTAATTGGAAGCATTAATACATGTGTGTTTAGTAAACAAAATACAAAGTTCCAAGTAATGCCTCTCATATAAACTAGCTCGTTGATTAACAAGATGATCAAGGTTTCCTGATCATGGACATTGGATGTTGTTAATAACGAGGTCACAACATTGGTGGAATGATGTCATGAACATTCATCCGAAGTATAGCATTATGATCAAAGTCATTATGTTTATATTGCTATAACATCATACGAAGTAATCTTAGTCCTTAGACCATGAGATCATGTTAATTGCTAACACCGGAAGAGTATCTTGATAACATCAAACGTCACACCGTAATAGGTTGACTATAAAGGTGGGTTCAGTGCTACGAAGGTGGTATGTTGAGGCTCATGGATCAAGAGTGGAATTTCTCAATCCCGATGATGGATAGATATACTCTGGGCCCTCTCGGTGATATCACATTAAGATAGCTTGCAAGCAAGTGATGTGATCACTAGAATGTTATATCATGGGAACAAGAAAAGAGTGCATGTCGGTAACGAGATCGAACTAGGTATTTGGATACCGATGATCGAATATCAGACATGTAATCTATCATGATACAAAGGGATTTAGTTATGACGTTAAAGGTTCACACGATCACAAGAGTCATCGTTGAATATGTAGGAGTCAGTACGGATCTCCAGGTCCCGCTGCTGATTATTGATCGGAGAGGGGTCTCGATCATGTCTGCATTATTCACGAACCATAGGGTGACACACTTAAGGTATACCGACACCATTTGGAGCAAATATGTTTCAGATAAAGATTTAAGAAAGCGCTGGAATTATTTCAATAGACACCAAAACTATTTCGGGTGAAATTGTTGAAATTGGTTCTGCATGTGATATTGAAATGTTGCAGGGGGTTTTATATGAATGTTTGTTAATTAATGTAATTAACAAAATTCTGCATAAAATAAATAAAATAGTTTTATTTAATGAGAGCTTGCATTAAATTTCATGGAAATTTAATGCATGTGTGAGTGGAATTTTGAGTGAAGGCTTTTTATGGGAGTAGGAGCTCCACCCACATGAATGTGGAAGAGGTGGGGGCACCACCATGGCTGCCACGCCATGGCCCTTGGGTTCCCCCCTCTGCCCTATAAAAGGCCCCCCTCTCCTCCTCACAACACACACCTCCTCGTGAAGGATCTCTCCCCCTCTAGTTATTCCCCATGGTCTCGGATTAGCGAGATACATGTTATCGGTGGCTTTATCCGGAAAGGATTTGTTGCTCCACTGCTTTGCTGGAGCGAGGGACGGAGGTTGTCGGGGTACCGGACGTGTGTGCGATCACGGATGCACCACTGCTTTGCGGTGCTGGACTTGGTGGTGCTAGACTTGCTGGAGCTGGATCTGATGGACGTGCTGGAGCCGGACCTGCTGGACTTCATCACGATCTTAAGATCAACAAGTGTACGACTACATCATCCACGAGTTCCATCTCGTTAACAAAGCTTTGTTGTCTTCGAGGGTAAGTTCTCTATGGATGTATATCCACCCGTTGCTTGTATCTAGTAGATAGATCTTGGCGTATAGTTCCCATCGTAGGAAATTTTTTGTTTTCTATGCTGCGAACCCAACACCCCGTACTTTAGCCGGTGAGTGCATGGCCACCGGCCTTGTGCTTACGCTAGGGAAGTTTTAGTGTGTCATTGACAACGCGCCGTGTTTTGTTGGGTCCACCTTCCTGGCGAATGGCTCCATCTTGTTGTTCGGCGACCTTCTCGTCTATGTCGCCACCGTGCCAGAGCGTTTCCCTAGGGAGATCGTCTCCATCTCGGAGTCGTTGTTCCCCAGCAGCGGCGTCCTTGTCGCTCTGCACGGCCTTGAGGTCATGATGGCTGGCTCCAACACCCAACCTCACCATCCTCGGGAGCAGGGCGGTGATGAGGCCGGAACTTCCGCCCCTCTATGGCCGAAGGACCCGGTGGAAGAAGCCATTGACCGGCTCCTCACTCCGGTTACCCTCGGGGACAACCCGAAGGAGGCTGAGGTGAACTTCGCCATGGAAAGAGAGCTCCTCCTGCGGGAGGCCATCGATCTAGCTGCCACCAAGAAGCAAGTTGACATCACCATGCGCGATCACGGCCACACTCCGACTACCAAGGAGCCAACCCAACATGGACAGGTGCGACGCCGGGGCGGCCAGCTAGGCGAAAAGATGGAGAGGGCGGCGAGTCGAATCCATCGCCTCTCCTTGTCCGGCCCACCTACAGCACACCCATCAAGAACCTGCGCATGGCGCGAGCCGCGATGGACGAGGTGCCTAACCTAGAGGGCGAGGAGTGAAACCAGCAATACGCTCGGGTGCAGGAGCTCCTCCGGATCGCGGACGAACAGGCTGACGCTGATGGCTCCTGATTGATGAGCTCGTTGGGAACCCCAAGAGGAAGGTATGATGAGCATAGAAGTAAGTTTCCCTCAGTTATGAAACCAAGGTTATCGAACTAGTAGGAGCAAGGAAACACCCCAAAGGTGTTGCTAGCTGAGCCTTGGTAGGGCGAACTACCGGTGCTAGTAGAAACGTGGAGACCTACACAACACAACCACAGAACTCTATCCCCAACTTACGATGAGGTTGTCAATCTCACCGGTTTTGCTGAAAACAAAGGATTAAACGTATCGAATGGAAGGAAGTAATAGTTTGCAGAAAGTAAACACAAAGCAGTAAACATTTTGTAGATTGTATGAAAAAGAAAGGACTGGGGTCCATAGTTCACTAGAGGTGGCTCTCCTTAAGATAGATAACATGCTGGGTGAACAAATTACAGCGGGGCAATTGATAAACATCGAGAAAGCATACAAGCATATACTACTCATCTTGACTCCTTTGAGACTTGATTGGGCATTACAACATTATACATAGACCGCCATCCAACTGCATCTATGACTAATAATCCACCTTCAGGTTATCATCCGAACCCCCTCCAGTATTAAGTTGCCAGCAACAGATTATTGCTTTACGAATTGCGTGTAAAGTAAACAATGCGATTATTCTATGAACAAAGGATTGTTGTTTTCTCCCAAGTAGCAATAGCACATCTAGTACCTTAGATATTTCTATCACTTCCCTAGATTACCAGAGGCATGAACCCACTATCGAGCATAAATACTAACTCTTGGATTTGCTAGCATCTACTTGGCCAAGATAGCTACTAACAACGGAAAGCATGCAAGATCACAAATAACAAAGACGTGATAGCACCAATAATCAATCTGAAATAGCATCTCAATATCCATCGGATCCCCGTAAACACAACATGTATGATTACAAATAGATGATCTTGATCATGAACAGAGCTCACAAGATCTAAACATGAAAGCACAAAGGAGGAGAACCAGCCATCTAGCTACTACATGGACCCGTAGTCCAGAGATGAACTACTCACGCATCACACCGGAGGCTTGCATGATGATGAAGAAGGCCTCCAGGGTGAATTCCCCTCTCCGGAAGGGTGCCGGGAAGAGCTTCAGATCCCTCCCGATCTAGGGATGGATATGACGGTGGTTACAGACTCTTTTGTGGATTTTTGATCGGGTACTTAGGGTTTTGGTCCTGAAGGCAATATATAGGCGGAAGGAGAGGCCGAGGGGGTGTTGGGGTCGGCCTGTCCAAGAAATCATATGAAAAGTACTCCAAAGTGTGGACAAACCACAAGAAAGTAGATAAAACCAAGCATGGAACATCAAAAATTAGAGATACATTTGCAATGTATCAGACGACATCCGGCAAATGCACGAGAACCCCAGTGGCTCTAAGGTAAGCAAGCCTCCCAGCAACAGCAAGGGTGCACCCAGCTAGACCCAGCAGACATCCTCTCCTATGGCAGGGAAATCCCACAGCAAGCATCACGGCTTGGGCCACAAGGGCCAGCCGCGTCAAGGGTAGACGGTGAACAGTAACCCACCACCGCCCCCTCCACCAACCGGAGCGCCACGACCTGTCGGCTCCCGTCTCTCGGGCCGGGTAGGAGCGCCCAACCCAGACTGTCCAAATGCCCGTGACCGCATCGAGCTCCTAGCTCAAGCACGCATCACGAAAGAGGAAGATTCTATTGGGCCGGTTTATTCCAGACCCCGCATCCAGAACGATCCGTTTCCAGATAAGTTTACCCTGCCACGGGATACCCCAAATACGACAGTAGCATGAAGCCAGAAGGCTGGCTGACCGACTATGCCACAACAGTCGATGTCTCCCATGGGAACAAGCGCGTAGCGGTGCACTACGTCCCCCTCATGCTAACCGGGTCAGCAAGGACATGGCTCAATAGCCTCGCACCCAACAGCATCAACGCCTGGCCGGACTTCGAGAAGGTGTTCGTCTGCAACTTCAACGGCACGTACAAGCATCTGCGTCACCATCGTGATCTGGCCCTATGCATCCAGGGAGACCACGAGTACCTCACCAGGTGGACCGAGTTGTGCAACACTTGCGAGGGCATCCTGGAGAGCTAGGCAATCGGGTTCTTCGTCGAGGGGTGTCGAGAAGGCACCATGCTTTGCCACCAGCTACTATGTGACGAGCCGAAAACCATGGTAGAGCTCATGACGGTCGCGGACCAGTATGCCATGGCCCCTCCGAGTGAATGCTGACGGTCGACCGACTCCCATGGAGCCGGGTCGCGACCGACCGAGTAACCCGGGCGGCAAAGCCGGATCCTCCAGGTGGCATGGCAACGGCAACCGCTTCCAAGGGGACCGCCAAGCTGGACACCAGAAGCCCCGCTAGCACGCGAGGCAGGTCAATGTTATGGAGGGCGCACCTGATGTGCCAGCTAGCGATGCAAGGAGGCAGAGGCCACGGTTCACCTTCGAACAAATGTTCGACGGCCCATGCAAGTGGCATAGAGGACCCTTCAAAATGGCTACTCATACTACCTGGAACTGCAGCTGGACCCGCCAGATGAAAGACCAAGGTGGCCTACCCCTCCCACCATTGCCCCCTCCCAGCGGACCACCACCACCGGCTAGGGGAGCCAACAACAACGGCAATGGTGGCAACAACACCAATGGCTACCCCTAGCCGCATGCTGCCTACCACATCTTCGAAACCGAGCTGGACAACAAGCACAGCCGCAGGCAATGCTCCAAGGAGGTCAATGCCATCATCTCTCTAGTCCCCCAGTACCTGAACTAGTCGGGGACCCTAATCACCTGGAGCAGGGAGGACCAGCCAGATCGCCTTCCAAATCTTGGGGGCTACGCAATGGTGCTAGACCCCCTCATCATCTCCAACGAGTGCACCTGTCGCTTCTCGCGCATCCTCATCAACGGAGGCAGCAGCCTCAACCTGCTCTATCGGTCCTCCCTAGAGAAGCTGGGCATCCACGAAAGCGACATGCGCCCGACTACCACGGCATTCCATGGAATACTGCTAGGGCCGGCTTGCGCTCCGCTGGGTAAAATCTTGCTTGACGTTATATTCGGAACCGAGGAGAACTTACGGCGCGAGACGGTATGGTTTGAGGTGGTGAACCTAACAAGCTCCTACCACGCTCTCCTCGGGTGTCCCACCCTCGCCAAGTTCATGGCCGTCCCCCACTACACATACCTCAAGACGAAGATGTCGGGGCCTAACGGCGTGATCACCGTCGCCGGCTGCTTCAGGCGGTCTATGGAGTGCGTGTCGGCAGGCTCAAAGCTGGCTGAAGCCCTCATCATAGCTGAGGAGAAGCGTGAAATCATGCACAACGTGGCTTTGTCTCAGCAAGAAGTGCTGGCTAACAGGAAGCCGACTAGTGACGCGGCTTTCCAGCCAGTAAAGGAGACGAAGAAGATCCTGCTTGACCTCACTGACCCGACCAAGTTCGTCACCATCGGTGCCGGCTTGGACAACAAATAGGAAGGCGCGCTCGTCGACTTCCTCCGTGAGAATCGAGACATGTTTGCATGGTCACCCAAGGACATGTCGGGTGTTCCGAGGGAGTTTGCCAAGCACTCACTCCATGTGTGGCCGGATGCCAAGCCGGTCAAGCAGCCCCTGCGCCGGTTCGCGGAAGAGAAAAGGAAGATCATTGGTGATGAGATCACCCGGCTCCTCGTAGCTGGATTCATCATGGAAGTGTACCACCCAGACTAGCTGGCCAACCCATTCCTGGTGTTGAAGAAAAACAAGACCTGGCGCATGTGTATCGACTACACCAGCCTCAACAAGGCATTCCCAAAAGACACCTTCACTTTGCCCCGCATCAATTAGGTTATCGATTCCACGGCCGGCTGCGACTTGTTGTCCTTCTTGGACTATTATTCTGGTTACAACCAGATTCGGTTGAACCTGGCTGACCAGATCAAGACGTCATTTATCACCCCGTACGGGGCTTTCTGTTACGTAACCAGGCCTTTCGGTCTAAAAAACATAGGCGCTACTTACCAGTGCTTCATGCAGAAATGCTTTCACTCACGGATTGGCTAGAACGTGCATGCTTACGTGGACGACATCGTCATCAAGACGAAGGAGAAGCGCACCCTCCTCGAGGACTGGGGGGAAACGTTTGACAACCTTCACTGGTACCAGATGAAGCGAAACTCGGAGAAGTGCGTCTTCGGTGTCCCATCCGGCCAGCTACTCGATTTTCTCATTTCACAACGGGGAATGGAGGAAAACCCAGAAAATATTGCAGCCATCGAGAGGATGCAGCCACCCAAGAGCTTGCTCGGAGTCTAGAAGTTCACCGGATGCCTGGCCTCCCTAAGTCGTTTCCTCAACCGACTATGGGAGAAGGCACTCCCACTGTATCAGCTGATGAAGAAGACGGACAAGTTCTCCTGGACATCACAAGCTGACACCGCATTCCATGACCTCAAGCGCGTGCTATCCATAACACCAGTTCTGGCCACGCCAGCTAGCAAGGAGCTGATAATGCTCTATATAGAAGCAATCAGCCGGTTCGTCAGCGTCGTCCTGGTGGTGGAGCGCCCCGAGGAAGGCAAGGCTCAGCCGTTACAAAGGCCCGTCTACTACCTTAGCGAGGTTCTCTCCCTCTCCAAGCAGAACTACCCCCACTACTAGAAGATGTGCTACGGCATGTACCTGGTGTGCAAGAAGCTCAAGCACTACTTCCAGGAGCATCCGATTAACGTGGTGTGCACCGCACCCCTTTCGGAGATCATCGGCAACAAGGATGCCACCGGCTGAGTCGCGAAGTGGGAAATCGAGCTCACCGCCTACTCCATCCAGTACGAGCCAAGGCTCACGATAAAGTCGCAGGCTCTAGCAGACTTCCTGGTCGATTGGGCCGAAACCCAATACCTGTGGCTAGTTCCCGACTCAGATCACCGGAAGATGCACTTCGATGGCTCGAAGATGCTCGGGGGTTTGGGAGCTGGCATCGTCCTCACCTTGCCCAAGGGAGACCGACTGGAGTACGTTCTCCATATCCACTTCAAGGCCTCCAACAACATCGTTGAGTATGAGGCGCTAGTGCATGGCCTCCGGCTAGCCAGGGAAATTGGCATCAACCCGATCCTTTGCTTCGACGATTCGGATCTAGTGGTGCAGCAAGTGTCCAGAGAATGGGACGCCCGCGACGTGAACATGGCCCTCTACCGCTTCCACATGTAGAAGCCCGGCGCCTGTTTCGATGGATGTGAGTTCCATCACGTCCCTCGGATAAACAATGAGGCAGCCGACTCGCTCGCCCGAATCGGGTCGACCAAGCAGGCGATCCCACTAGGGGTCTCCTTGGATCATCTGCGCAAGCCTTCCATCACCCTGTCTCTCGAGTCGGACTCCATCATCTGGGTCGGAAGCGCAGGGGCTGATGGCTCGGCAGACCCAGAGCCCTCAGAACCTGCAAAGAAGAAGACCCACACCGACCCCGACGCATCCGCACCCTCCAGCTCGAAAGACACGGGGGCTACCGACTCGTCAAGTGGCTTGGGGGCTGCCGTCCCCGGTACCCCACCCGGACGACCCCCTGACATCCCTCAGCCGGACCACGAGAGCGTCCTTGCCATCCAAGAGATACCACCCTGGGCACAACCCTTCATGAACTACATCGCCAATGGTGAGCTTCTGGATGACGAGGTAGAGGCCAGGCAAATCCAGCGACGCGCTCACACGTACACCATCATCAACAAAGAACTATACAAGCGCAGCGTATCCGGCATATTCCAGCGGTGTGTGTGGATATGGGCATAGGTTACCGGCTACTAAAGGATATCCACCAGGGCAAGTGTGTGCACCATGCTTCCTCTCGGGAAATAGTCGCCAAGGCATTTTGCCACGGCTTCTATTGGCCCACCTCCCTCGAGGATGTCGAGCAGCTGGTCCGTGCGTGCAATGGATGCCAACGCTTCGGACAGCTGAGGCACATGCCGGCTGTGGTGCTCAAGACCATACCGATTACCTGGCCCTTTGCCGTCTAGGGGCCCGACATGGTCGGCCCCTTCAAGCGAGCACGCACGGGCATGACCCATCTGCTGGTGGTGGTGGACAAGTTCACGAAGTGGATAGAGGCCAAGCCCATCCAAAAGCTGGACGGAGCAACAGTCATCACCTTCTTCATGGACATCATCAACCGATTCGGCTACCCCAACAACATCATCATGGATAATGGCACGAACTTCGCCAAGAGGGCCTTTGCCCAGTTCTGAAGCTACAAGGGTATCCAGATGGACCTGGCATCCATCACACACCCGCAATCCAATGGGCAAGTCGAAAGGTCAAATGGCCTAGTGCTGGCCGGCATCAAGCCGCACCTCATCGAGCCTTTGGAGCGGTCACCCGGATGCTGGATCGAAGAACTTCTGGCTGTGCTATGGATCCTCCACACCACGCCAAATTGATCAATCGGCTTCACCCTGTTCTTCCTCGTCTACGGCTCGAAAGCCGTCCTCTCCGTGGACATCGAGTTCGACTCACCCCGCAAGCTCATCTACGATGAGAAGGCCAACCAAGAGGCAAGGGAGGACGGTGTGGACCTCCTCGAGGAGGCCCGCGAGTTGGCATTGTCCAGATCAGCACTATACCAGCAACACCTGCGTCACTAACATTTGAGCCAGATCCGACCCGTCGCATTCCGCGAGGGCAATCTGGTTCTCCGGCTCGTGCAGGACATGAAGGGCATGCACAAACTGTCGCCACCTTGGGAGGGCCCCTTCATCATCAGCCGGGTGCTGCACAATAATTCCTACTACATCATCGACGCGCAGCAGACACGCAAGAACAAGATGGAAAAGTCAGACGAGGAGACAGAGCGTCCCTAGAACACGGCCCTGCTCCGTCCGTTTTACACCTAGTTGTATGATAGTGTATGTATCCTGCAAACCCTATGAATGAAAAATGTGGAACCCCGAGAGACACTCGGGGGCTCCTTGCCAGAAATTTGCATATGTTCTTCTCTGATTCAGTTTTTCTGGCTCCAGCAACCCCTACCCGGGGGCTCGCCGGTTGGCTCGGCCTGTTAATTCTATAAATCGACTGAGTAGTGTGCTATGGTGTCAGAGGCCCACTCTTCCTCTCAGCTACAGACCGCAACCCGGCTGTCCGGCTAGCAATAGCAAAAGCCCGAGGCACCCCACACAAAAAACTGTGAAAAGATGCGACATATCAAATGGTCCGGCCTTGTGCCTAGTTTGGGATTATCCGGCTACTGAGCCTCCAGCACCATGCGCAATGTATTGTCAGCTCCCTTTGATTCCGGCTGCAGACCACAACCCAGCTGCCTGGCAAGGAAGCAGCGTAAACAGCAGAGCACACGGGAAAATGACTAAGTAACTTGAGAAGCGCAAGCTAATTTTCGAAAAAACCAAAGTTATTCTCCAGCTAATAAGTAACACCTTCACCGACTAACATATTAACAATGAACCTATGTATGTGTTTGTTTTACATGACTACAACGAGTCTATCTTGAAAAGGAGAGAAGATTCAAAGTCCTTGCCTTCATCAAGCGCTCCGAATCTCGGGGGTTACACCCATTGGGTGCGCTCGCGCGCCCCTAGTGGAATCATGTTGTTTCAACTAGCTAAAGGAGTTTAGCCAGATATTCCGGCCCAGGTGAGGGCAAGGGTAGGAAAAGAAGAGAAGATTCGAAGCACTTGTCTTTGCCAATTACTCCGAATCTCGGGGCTACACCCAATGGGTGCACTGACGCACCCCCGCAGTTGGTCGTGGTTGACTGGTCGGTCCAAGCAAGGTCGGGCTAACTGGCTAGAGGTGTCTAGCTGGAAGAAACAAAGAGTTTGAAGGAAAGAGAGAAGGGAAGATTTGAAGTCCTTGTCTTTGTCAAGAACTCCGAATCTCGGGGGCTACACCCAGTGGGTGCGCTGGCGCGCCCCCATTGGAGTTGGTAGTCACCCGACTAAAGGAGTTTAGCCGGACAAAGAAAGTCAGGCTAACCAGCAAAAGAGAAAAGCTTCAAAGTACAGAAATCACAAACGGAAACACATAGGGCATAAAAATAAAGAGAGTCGAAGATCCCACAAGTTCACCGGTACAGACAACAAGGTTCAACAAAGGTAATCATTACAAATTCACCTGGCATTCCAGGGACCAAGTCTAGGCGGCGGGGCCCTGGCCGTGTGGCTGATCCTGGTCGGCTGTGACTTTAGGAGGTGAGGGAGAGGTGCTGGACGTCCTGGCTCTAACGTCTCCACCACCTGGCTATGGCGCCGGCTCGGCCTCCGTCTCCAGCGTCCCGGCGGACCCCAAGTCGGTGAGGACTTTGATGACGTCGGCGTAGCCGGTGATCTTGATGGCAGTAGCGTGAAGTCCGGGGTAGACCTGGCAGATGGCTGCAAGGTCCACACCGGCACGGAAGCCTCTGTCGATCTTCTTGACATGTGCATCCTTGTACCAGGACAGCATCAGCGCCATCTCCGCTCCGGCTCATGCCGCCAAGTCCCTTAGCCGGTCAACGGCAGTCGGCACCTCCGTGAACTTCACCGCCAGCTGGGCAATGGTCTCGGGAGCAGCCGTATCTGGCCACAGGAAGTCAAATACGGTGTGAGCAGCCTTCCGCAGCTCCGTGGCCTCTTCGCCAAGGAGGGTGATGAGCTCCTGGGAGGTGGGCTGCTCGCCCGGCCAGTTCTCCTGGAGCTAGTTATAGGCCAACAAGTCTAGGCCCGGATAAAAAGCTGTCAGAAAAACAAGTCAGGTCCGGCTACCGGATCCGGATAGAAAAAATCAAGTCGGCAAGGGCATTTACCTTTGGCGGTGCGACCAATCTACATCAGCTCATCTAGAAGGGCCTTCTCCCACTCCCCCAGCCGTTTGATCTCCTTCTCTTGATCTTTTCTCTAGGCATCAAGGAGATCGAAGGCCTGGGCCTGGCTGACAAGGGCGGAGTCATGCTCCTTGATGACGGGCTCCAACTTGTCCGTCTTGGAGTGTCACTCCTTGTTCTAGAGGTGAAGGGAGGAGTTAGACCGGGTCAGGCGATCGTTCGCCTTGGTCAGCCGGTCGATCTCCCGCTGGGCGCAGACCATGATGCCTACAGGAAACCGATTATCAGCAAAAAAAGGAAGACCGAGTAAAAAGACTTACTCTAAGAAGTGTCGTTCATGGCGGCAAGCTTCTACTCCAGCGACTGATTGCTCCCAGCCGAAGCCTTGAGCAGCCGGATCTCCTTCCCCGCCAACTCCAAGGTGGCGGCCAGATCTGTCAGGGAGGTGGCGGAGGAGGGGTCGTCGTCGACAACATTAAGGGCCAGGGACTCCTTCGCCTCGTGGACCATCACCCGCCATTCCTCCCCCGGCTCGCCGTCAGAGTTGTCATCGGCGACCACCACCAGCTCCTTGCCGGTCGTGGCCCCCCTCGCCCCCGTGGAGGAGCCACCTCCACTCTGCGAGCTCGACACGGCAGTATCCAGCTAGACCACCGTAGCCGGCGGAGCATCTCTGCTCTCGGCTCCCGTAGCCGGATCCGCACAAGGCGGTGGTGGTGGAGTCGCGGGCATTGGAGAAGGAGCGGCGGTGGCAACAGGAGACGGACTGGTAGGCGGCGCGCGAGGCGACGAACCGGTCGGCGCACGTGCAGGGCTGGCGGTGCCGAAGGAGATAAGCAAGCTAAAAAGAGAAAGCAAGCAAAAGCAGTGAGAAAGGCAAGAAAAGGAAAGGCAAAAATGTTAAGGAGAGTGGGGAGAAGTCTTACCCCTGCACCACCGGGGGAGGCACCTTCTTGCGGCCGAGACGGCTCAACGGCAGGGCACCGGTCCGGCTCCTCTTGGTAGCCGGTTCCTCCACCGGGGGCCAGCTGGACCTGCTTCCTCCCGTGTCAGAGCTGCTGGAGTCGCCATCCGTCGTCTGGTGACGGGTCGGTTCAGGAGCCGGGGCGTCCTCCTCCTCCTCCTCGGCAACCAGCGTGTGGGGGTCATTCGTCGGCTCATCATTCTGGTTAGGGAAGGCATCGGCATCATTGTCCAATTCCACGCCAGACCGGTGCATGCGCGACTCCGGAAGATCAGCCGTGAAGTTCTGGAGGGGATCGCCCTCCTCCCGGAGGATGCAGGCAAATATCTACACCAAAGAGGACGACAAAACGTCAGCCGGATGAGGCAGTCTAGACCGAAAAAGGAAGAAACCAACGCCCGAAAGGATGAAAGATAGAAGACTAAGAAACTTACCTGGGGCACGCGATTCTCACGCGTGTATGGGGCAAGCCCGAACTTCCAGCCCTCCATGAACTTCCACACCCACTCCTTCAGGTTGGGGTAGCGGGGATCATGGCGGGACAGCCGGGTGGGGTCTAGCCAACCGGAGTAGAAGCACATCTTGTGCGCTCATCGCTGCAGCGGCATCATCAGCCGGGACATCCAGGCGAGCAAGATGTCCATGCCGGTTAGGCCGACGATGATGAACGCCCACATCCGCTTCAGCATCTCATCTGACTCCTCCTTGGAGCCATGGATCTTCAGATCCTAGTGCTCCCGGGAAGACTCCATGTCTTGGAAGGTCAGCAAGTTGATCCGGTCGATGGGGGTGACGTTGCATAAGTAAAATTACGACTACAGCCGGACCGTGTCCTAAAGCCGGAACTTCGGGTAGCCGGTCTATGCACGGGAGTAGATGGAGGCGCCACCGCAGGGGACCAGTGGGTCCTGGGAGAACCGGACCTGCGGCCGGACGCGGAACAGCCGACAAAAGAGCCCGAGATCTGGCTAGATCCCGAGGTAGTACTCGTAGAAGGCCGCGTAGTGTGCGAGGATGCCAATGGTGTTGGCGCCAAGATGGTGGATGCAGAGGTCGAAGAAGGCAAGGAAGGTCAGGAGGAAGGTATTAGCCGGCAGGGTGAGGCCACACGCGAGATGTGAGAGGAAGATCACCCGCTCCCCCTCCTAGGGGCGCGACAACTCCTCTTCCGGTGGTGCGGGCCGCACCGCCACCTCCGTCTCCGGCGACAGCACCCGCGTCGCGTGGTACTTCACGATGTGGTCCTCCGTCACGGACGAACCGCACCATGATCGGCGCTCTGAAGCCATCACCTCCTCGCTATCCATGGTGGCAGGTGATGAGAGGTGGGGGCCCGTGTCTCCGGTGGCTCTAAGCGGGCGGCGCAGCGAATCTGGCGGCAGACAGACAAGAGGCAGTGAGGAAGCAGAAGGAGCGCACAGGAGAAATGGCAGCGGCGGAGTGTGGAAGGGGAGAACTGCTCCCCTCGGGTGGTATTTCAACTCGGGGGAGTGCAACCATCCGGCTCGCCGCGTGGAACCCGCCGTGCCGCGCCACTCCTCCACCAGCGGCTCTAGATCCCCTGTGTCGGCGTCGTGCGTGCAAAAGATCCTGGGCCGGAAACCTAAGCGGCAAGCGGCAGTTCCTGAAGCAACGTGCGTGATGATACGTCCATAACGTATCTTTATTTTTTGATGGTTTTATGCTAATAATATGCTTTTGACACTTCTTTTTGTATAAAGTTTATGATTTATTTGGACTAACCTTCTAATAGTTTCAAAAGTGCACAATGTTCTTGTTTTACACTTTGATGTGTAGGAATTACCAAGAATACAAGTGGAAACCTTGTTGGAGTCAAATTGGGATTTTTCAGAAATCTGTCTTAGAACTCTTTTTGAAGATGGTCACGTTTTGGGTCGAAGACAGTGTCAAACAGAAAACTCTTCAACTACAAAGTTGTTGAAAATTTCGCGACAAACGTTTTGGACATAAAATTAAGCTGATTCCGGGTCCGGGCGGGTCTTTTAGGCCCGATTTACTTTAGCCTAAGATGGGGTGACGGGAATCCGAGAAGATATATAAAGGGAGGAAACCTAATTTCCCCAGGATACCTCCACCCACGAATTTGCAGCCACGTTTTTGCCTCCCCCATGGATCCTATCTCCATGGGGGAGGGCTCCCAAGAAGCCATGAAGGAAGGGGGCTAAGGGGCGGTGTTCCCCCATGATACCGGTAGCGGGGAAGGAGTCCCCCGCGCCGCCGCCGGCGCCGCCGCTGCCCTCTTCACCATCTTCACCGCCATCTCCATCACCTAATCCTCCTAGTATGCAGTGGTTCATCCTCCCACACAACTTTGTACCGTCCTATGTAAACATGGTGTTTGATGCTATAAGTTATAATCCTATGATCTATGTCATGTTTGCGTAGTTTTTTTGTTCTTAGATTGAATGGTTGAACGTCTTTGGTTCATTAGAGTTGTATGTTGATATGGTATAGTCCTTTGGTGTCCACTATATTTGTGCGCATATGGATTAAACATCATAGGGTTTGTAGTATGTGTAAAAGGAAGGGGGGGTTCTACCGGAGTGACAGAAACCTGAGGACACGAACCGAAATGTTGCATGTATGGGAGTAAGAGGACCATTAAACTTAAGGCTATGGTTGGAGAAACCTTAATGCATTGATTAGTACTTACGGATGTTTGCTAACAATCCAATCATATGGTACATGTAATTCCAAGTAGTGAAGCGCATGTATATTTAGCCTCTCCCACATAGAAAACTGCATTGAAGACAATGAACCTGATCTATTCGCTATTTAAACTTGGAAAAATCCACCACAATTACCACCACTATTCCACACTCATGGTTCTATTAGTTTAGTGTATTTTATTGCTGCAGCAACTAGCTTTACTTTCTTGTTATTTATTATCATGCAAAGATATCTCTATTACTCTTATTGTTGCTCTAGTTTTATTTCTTAGATAATGCAAACGTTTAGTGTGCACAGAGTTGTATCAGTGGTTGATAGAACTTGAGAGAACATGTATCCTACCTTTAGCTCCTCGTTGGGTTCGACACTCTTACTTATCGAAAATGCTACACACGATCCCATATACTTGTGGGTTATCACGCGATGTGCGATGAGACGCAGCGCTACGCGCGGCAACGCAATGATGGCGCGTACGCGCGTGGCCGGCATCAGCACTAACGTCACGGGTAGCGCAACCACCAGCCTGCAGCCGAACACAAAATTCAAACGCAGAAGGGAGCGCACGCACATTTCACCTAAGGGCGAAATCCACACGTGCTCGGGGCCTAGTGTCGGTGGGATGACCTCCGGGTACACTGGCCGGACAAGAACTAGGGCACACGGCTCGCGTCCGGCTAGCAGATCATAGTCGGACACAGGCACTTCGTGCCGGCTACCAGCCGGTAGCCAGAACAAGGAAGGGCGGCAAGACACGGATCTGGCTACACGGGCATAGCCAGACGCAATCATAAGGACAGGGCGACGTGCTACACAGTGCATGGTATCCCATGGTACAACGACAAGACTCACCACTATGGGGCCATGCCGAAGACTTTGCGGGTGACGCAGGCACAGTGATCGTTTGCTGATGACAGGCACGCACGACGTCCACTTTACCCACGATGACCCGCACGGCGTGTACTTTTGACATGACAGATACTACTGGATATTGTAGATGACCAGCCGGCTGGGGCCCGCCTGTGGGACCCGCCAGCCGGCCTGGCTAGTGAAACCATCGCCCTTTGCCTATATAAGGAAGGGCAATGCTCTCGTAGCAAGGGCTGATCATTTAAGAGATAGCTAGTTCATACAGCTCGAGGAGCAAGTGTACTCCGTCTTCTACCCATAGTTAGATGGCAGGAGTAGGAGTTTCACCTCATCATGAGGGCTCCGAACCTGGGTACTTCCTGTGTCTTGCTACACTCACTTGTACCCAATCCCGTAGAGACTGTTGAGAGCTTTCCTGCTAGTCCCCACACCTCTATATAGCCTTCTTAGGCACTGTCTGAAGGGTTCCGTAGCAGAAAACAAAAAAAATCCTACGTTGGAACCGCCTAATACCCCCAAGATCTATGTATGTAGTAATGCGGTAACGGCCGAGCGTATAGAATACATACCCTTGTATACCGTACGCGGTTAACATTCCGAGGGGAACGTGGTTGAAGTAGTCGAACCCGTAGCCAATCTCAAGGTCGTGAAGCTCCTCCCAGGTCACCCCTTGCTCCTTCTTCATTGTGCAGCAGCTCCGGCTCATGACATACAAGGTGCCTCAAGTGAGGCCCCTCATGGTTTCGTACACATACGGTGTATGGCGATGACCTCCGGTTCCTTGATCCCTATCGGGAGTGCAGAAGTAGATATCCGGCTTGGAATCCATGTAGTGCAATGGCGTGCTGTAGGTGTGGTGTCTCTTGCATGGACAGTCCTTACTTGGAACCATGCCAACGCATGGAGACGAGAGAGAGGGAAGGAGGAGAAAGTCAACCAAAGGACTTCTCCAAATATTGGTGTGTCTATTCTCACCCATGGGCACACCTTTATATAGGGGGAGGGGGTGTGCCCTCCCCTTTGGGTTTCCCATGTGGGACTAAACAAGGGAGAGAGGGGGGAGGTGCATGGGCCCTTAGGGCACCATGGGCCAGCCGGCCAGCGGTGGGCCCCACCACGCGCACAGCCCTAGGCTGGACGGGTGGGCCCCCTTGAGGCGGCTAGGCCTTGGCCCTTTGGCCCTTGGCCCTTCCCCCTTTCGGTTTTCTCTCATGGGCCCTTTTTTCCTAGGAAGTTTGGCCCATTAGTCGAATACCCCTTCAAATTAGATTTTAATATTATATTTAATATTAATTACATTAATTAATATGTAAATACATATTACAAAATCCGATTTGACCTGAATTCCCATTCGATTTCCTCTGAATGACTTCGGAACTTTCCCGGAACAATTCTGGTTCTCTCACGGAACTTTTCCAGTTTCCTTTTCTCTTTCATATGGTGATTCCAACTTACAGAGGATCTCTATCTCATCATACCCTTAAGTGTATTTCCCCACGGCTCGGGAATGGCACATACATGATCTCCATCAATGATCAATAGCGAGACCGGGATGCCCATAATGACCCCTGTGCATTCCACGATGATAATGTTGTTTGAACCGTAAACAGGCGTTTCCCATTCCCTTTGCCACTTGATACCTAGTTCATCCGAGATTTCATCTATTGTATCTCCATACCTTCGTTCGATCTCGTTACCGATGAAATTGTTTTCTCGTTTCCGTGTTGTTGCATTCTGTGACCCAGTCACATGCTTGCAAGCTTCATTAATGCAACGTCACCGAGATGGCCACATATGTATCTATCCGTTACATGGATTGGCAAATCCTGGTCTTGATATGTACTCCTCTACGCGCTCCTTTGGGAAACCTGAGTAGCACCTTTTCAATCACCCAGTCATGGTGTGATACTTGATAACCATCTAAGCTCCCTCCAGAACGGTGATTTGCATTATCTCACAGTCTAAGGACAGGTTGCGAGGTTTCCTTAGTTTTATCATTAATGGTGAACTTTGTAACTAGATGTCATTAAGATACAACTGGTTGGGTTGTTTGTCTATCACATCATTCAACTAATGACGTGACCTCATTGTCAGTTGGCATAAATGCCCATGATCTCGAAACCCTAGATCATCCTCATGACCAATGAACTAGTTCGTTAGAGGCAACTAGAGACACGGTTTGTTTACATACCACATGTGTATTAACATTTCGTATTAATACAGTTATAGCATAGTATGAAACTATTATGAACTAATTGAGATATGACAATAAAAACCTATTTATTATTTGCCTCTTGGGCATATCTCCTTTAGTCTCCCACTTGCACTAGAGTACAAATAATCTAGCTTGCATTTTACTCATCATAAACCATATCACATATACGTTTATTGATCATGCATGCTTATGGAAAACGTATTGTCCATGTTCTGTTTTACCAGATCATTATGTCTTTCCAAATCGTTAATGTATTCCTAACTTTGACATTCATACCATTATCTCATAATGGGTTGAAGTATTCATTTGGCGACAAAGTGAGAATTTGTTTCTACTATTTATAATGACAGTCGTTTTCACTATTGTCATCTAAACTTCGAAACACACTTTGCAATCCTTTGTGTATATACGGCAGTTATGGCAGCAGAACGAGGCTGGTTTCCAAGAGCCTATAGTGACTTTAGATCAACCTCGAGGGCTTTTTCATGGGCACTATGCCTTGGGACACATCATTCTACGTTAAAGACGAACTAGTCCTGCCATAACAATATACATCACATCAGATGGAGCCTTTATACTTCTATATATATGTAGATACTAGTGCATTAAATGCAAATATGCCACTTACTTTGCGTCTTGCCATTTAAGTACAAACTTAATCCTGGTTCAGTGATTAACTCAAGAATCACTTCAAGACATGTTCTTACAGTTAAGAACTTGTCCTTCCAACCAGAACTTCGGGTCACATTATGTCGAGTATACAATATGGTTGTATGGAAGAACCTATGAATGAGGCATAGGAGATGCAACACATCTCTTTCTTCCTTTTTGACCATCATTGTAATACTAAGACAATGCTTCATATAGTAAGAACTTCTTTCTTACCTTGTTCCATTCTGAACTTCTTCAGAATCTTTCTTAGGACATTCTGAACATCTTCAGAATCAAGTCCAAGAAGCATTCGACATTCAATGTTTATTAAACTCACCAGTCTATCTCGATAGATCTCATTGTTTAATAACTTCAACTTCATTCCAAATTTATCTACATAAATGTTATTAACACCAATCACATCATTCACATATGTCGTCCACATATCCTAGAATGATTTCACGCTCCCACTCAAATATGGTATCCATATTTGAGATCCAAGGATTTCACTTAGCTCCCACTCAAAATATGTCTACTACATATTAAGATCTGGCCAAGATACTTAGCTCCCACTCAAAATATGTCTCTTACATATTAAGATTTGCGCAAGCTAATTAGCTCCCACTCAAATGCAGGTCCTCTCGATAATCTTGGACATTCCAAAAATTCTTTGATCATCATCAAATTGAGAATTCCAGCTATGAGATTCCAATATCCATATATTGTTGGTGTAAATCCAATAGACTCAAGTATCGCTACATTGTAGTCAACTCCTTGAATTTGTCCATACTTTGTGACAAATTGAGCTTTACGTCTCCATTAAGTTTCATTTCCATCTTATGACTTTGAAGTCATTCAGAAATATCAAGTAAACTTCTTTACTTAAGATCAAGTAACATATTACTTTGCAATCTTAAATGTAACTTAATATAGGATTTTATGACTCCTAGTCATTTCTCGTACTTAGGTCCATCACTCTTCTTTGTAGTTCATAGGTATGTCTTGTTCAAATAACATGACAAGTGAATCAATAATACAATTCTGCAAACTTGCAGAATATATCACTGAATCCTAATTTCTTAGTAAAAGTATTCGCTGGAACTTTATGATCGTTATCAATAGTTTCTCACCTATTTGTAGAGTTCGGTTTCACGAAAGAAATTCTGCTGTGCCACTCAACAATCGGAGGTAAGGTCAAATACCTTGTTTTGAACTTTTACTTTCTTCCACCTTTATCTTCATCAAGACACATCAACTTTGGACAACAACAGGTTTGTCCCTTATGGAACATGAATTCATAGTTGCCTAAGAATACGCTACAAAGACTTGTTCATTCGCCATGATTTTGAATTATTGAAACCTCTAGAAACTCGAACATGCCATAACCTTATGGTGTTGTTTCCACGAATCTTTAGATGTTCCTTTGTATTTCAACCGAGTGTTTGCTCATTTCGATCTCTAACTCTAAACGATAACTATAACCCCGATAAGAGATGATATTATACCATATGTATCTAATACATAATGATCATGATATTTATACATTTCAACACACTTTGAATTTGCCCTATTATCATAATTTGTGAAACCTCTTTCACATGTCCTTTTATGCCAAAATTAACTTAAATACTTTAGTCATGTCAATCAAATTGAAGAGACTTTTGTATTCTTGTTAATTCAATATCCTCCTTCATTTTGAAATCTTTTGAACAATTCAAAACTGTTTCAAACTTATGTTTCATTAAGTAAATATTCATATTCACTTAAATCCACAATGAAGTATGAAATAATGATTTCCACTATTTGTTGAAAATATGATACATCACTATGTATAAGATTCAACATTAAGTATAAATAATGATTTCCACTATCTTGTTGAAAATACGATACAACATTATGTATAAAGTTCAACATTTCTTCGCATATCACCGTTTTACCAGGATGCGGAGTTTTAGTCATTCTGCCCAATGAGGCATGGTTTTGCAAAGTCCCTAGATTATGAATCTAAGACCCTAATCTTCATTTGTAATGAAGAACATGCAATAACGAAAATGACTTAAACTATAGTGTCACATCATAATTAAACTTTGGATATCTTTTAGCATTCTAATCCTTTATAAATGCTTAAACTATTATCATTAACATAGTGATGATAATAACTCATTTATAATCTTAATGTGACCATAACAGTATTATTCATAAGAATAGTACAACTAGCTTGTAACTTATTCATATGAACAATCGTCTTGCTAAAATCAAGACACACAAACAAGCATTACAAAATTATATTCAAGTCCACTAATCCAAATGATAATATTTGAGGAAAGGGGTGATGTTGTCCATAAAATGTTTTGCTTGCCGTCATCATGCCTCATTGCCTCAATTCTAACAATTCTCAAGCAGACCATCCTATTTTCACAAAACGGGACAAGTATCCAATACTTATATAAACTGCAATGAGTTTTGCAAGAATTACATTTATAACTTTGTATATCTAACATATACCCTTTTCATTCATGACATCCATTGCAATCAAGCCCTTCTGAGAGTTCGTAACTCTAATGCAAGATTGCTAAGTGTTTATCCAAATATTCTCTTTTCATCCATCATGGAAGAAAACTCATCCAACGGCTCATACTTTATGTGCCTGATCTTGCAGAATACAAGATTGTAATCCAAATCTCCATCGAATAGAGAATGGCTTGTTGGATGATTACAGAGAACACACAAACATTGTGGAGTCGTCGGATTATCTCCTAATGGTCATTGTATCAAGAAGAGAAGATCACCTTTTACGAGGATATCCCTCAGGTGTGGGTATTAATCTATGAAGTTGGACCCTTTTGCAAAGTTCCATATCAAGCAATATATTTCCCATGGTCACAAAGGACCTCAATGGGATAGGCCAAGATCTACTAAGATATTTTGCAAAAAGACATCTAAACTAAGTTCATAATATGAGTTCAATCCTAATTGATCTCCCACTAAAATTGTCATCCCCTAGATGATTTTAGTGATCACAGATCCCAATTATGTGCACCTCCCCCGATCGTCACGGCCATTAGTGCAGCATCAAAGGTAGACATTCCCTAATGTCAATCACATCAACCATGTGACTCATGCTTGACCTTTTGGTCTCTTGTGTTCCGAGGCCATGTCTACACATGATAGGCTCGCCAAATCCAACTTGTGTGTATTTGTTGTGCAACATGGCTTACACCCACTGTATGCGAATATAGATATGTCTAGCCCCCGATCGTCACGATCGGCTTCATAACGGCTAACTTTCTTGGTGGTGCACACACAAGGGGAACACTATCATTGGAATTATATAGGGATTATCTTATTTGCTACTGTTGAGTATCTAATACTAGCATATAATAAGATATAAAGTAGGTATCAACATCACATGTGTATTGTGATATGATATGGTCCTTCTTGCGCCTTGATCTCCATCGAGCGCTCCGGCATGATATCCATCTTGCCCTTGGTTTGACGCTAATTTCACGATGCCACCACCCGGTCATCCATCGAAACGATGGCTATTACTACTTAACTTAGTAACATAAAAGTAAACTAATTTACCTTTGTAACGACCAATACCATATCATAACACAAGCCCTCCAGCAAAATAAAGTTAGACGCCTCTACTTTATCTTTTGCATGTTTTACGTGGTTGTTAGGGCTTTCGCAATAGAACCGTTTCTAATCTACGAACTTTCCAACCATAACATGGATCCAATAGTTGTCTCTACCAAAACCCTTTCGGGGCCCTCCGTTGTAAATGCTATATCAACTATTGAATGAGAGACAGACACCCGCTAGCCACTTATACGGAACAAGCTGTATGTCGAGCGTGGAACCAGTCTCGCGTACGAATAGGCGTAAGGTTGGTCTGGGCCGCTTCATCAAACAATACCGCGATATAAACAAGTACACGTTAGAGGGTAAAAACTAAGGGGATCAATGTCCGCACAATACTTGTGCGTACTGGCCGTACAGCACTCCTAGGCATAGATCGGCTCTGATACCACTGATGGGTTCTACAGCAGAAAACAAAAAAATCCTACGTTGGAACCGCCTAATACGCCCAAGATCTATCTATGTAGTAATACGGTAACAACCGAGCGTATAGAATACATACCCTTGTAGACTGTACGCGGTTAACATTCTGAGGGGAACGTGGTTGAAGTAGTCGAACCCTTAGCCGACCTCAAGGTCGCGAAGATCCTCGCAGGTCACCCCTTGCTCCTTCTTTATCGTGCAGCAGCTCCGTCTTATGACATCCAAGGTGCCTCAAGTGAGGCCCCTCGTGGTTTCGTACACATACGGTGTACGACGACGACCTCCGGATCCTAGATCCTTGCCGGGAGTGCGGAAGTAGATCTCTAATTTTGGAATCCCTGTAGCGCAACGGCGTGCTACAGGTGTGGTGTCTCTTACATGGATAGTCCTTACTTGGGACCGTGCCAACGCATGGATACGAGAGAGAGGGAAGGAGAAAGTCAACCAAAGGACTTCTCCAAATATTGGTGTGTCTATTCCCACCCATGGGCACCCCTTTATATAGGGGGAGGGTGATGGCTCAATGCACGGCGCCCAGAAAAAGCTTGATGGCGGTGTTGATGTAGAGCTCGTTGGGAACCCTAAGAGGAAGGTATGATGAGCACAGCAGCAAGTTTCCCTCAGTTATGAAACCAAGGTTTAATTGAACCAGTAGGAGCAAGGAAACACCCCAAAGGTGTTACTAGCTGAGCTTTGGCAGGGCGCACTACCGGTGCTAGTAGCAACGTGGAGACCTGCACAACACAACCACAGAACTTTGTCCCCAACTTGCGATGAGGTTGTCAATCTCACCTTGTTTTGCGGAAAACAAAGGATTAAACGTATCGAATGGAAAGAAGTAAAAGTTTGCAGAAAGTAAACACAAAGCAGTAAAAGATTGTAGATTGTATGTAAAGAGAAAGGACCGGGATCCATAGTTCACTAGAGGTGGCTCTCCTTAGATAGATAACATGCTGGGTGAACAAATTACAGCGGGGCAATTGACAAACACCGAGAAAGCAATACATGCATATACTAATCATCTTGACTCCTATGAGACTTGATTGGGAATTACAACATAATACATAGACCGCCATCCAACTGCATCTATGACTAATAATCCACCTTCAGGTTATCATCCGAACCCCCTCCAGTATTAAGTTGCAAGCAACAAATTATTGCTTTACGAACTGCATGTAAAGTAAACAATACGATTGTTCTATGAACAAAGGATTGTTGTTTTCTCCCCAGTAGCAACAACACATCTAGTACCTTAGAGATTTCTGTCACTTCCCCAGATTACCAGAGGCATGAACCCACTATCGAGCATAAATACTAACTCTTGGAGTTGCTAGCATCTACTTGGCCAAGATAGCTACTAACAACGAAAAGCATGCAAGATCTCAAATAACAAAGACATGATAGAATCAATAATCAATATGACATAGCATCTCAATATCCATCAGATCCCCGCAAACACAACATGTATGGATTACAAATAGATGATCTTGATCATGAACGGAGCTCACAAGATCTAAACATGAAAGCACAAAGGAGGAGAAACCAGCCATCTAGCTACTACATGGATCTGTACTCCAAGGATGAACTACTCACGCATCACACCGGAGGCTTGCATGGTGATGAAGAAGGCCTCCAGGGTGAATTCCCCTCTCTAGCAGGGTGCCGGGAAGAGTTTCAGATCCCTCCTGATCTAGGGATAGAGATGACGGCGGCTACAGACTCTTTCGTGGATTTTTGATCGAGTACTTAGGGTTTTCGTCCTGAGGGAAATATATAGGCGGAAGGAGAGGCCGAGGGGGTGCCGGGAGCGGCCACACTACCCCCTGGCGCGGGTCAGGCCTGGCCGCGCGGCCAGGTGGTGTGGTGGCTCCCTGGCCCTTCTCCGTCTCGTATTCTGGCCCTTGATCCCTTCCGGAAAAATAGGCACTTTGGCTTTTGTCCCGTCCAATTCCGAGAATATTCATTTTCTGACTTTCCTGGAACCAAAAACAGCAGAAAATAGGCAGCTGGCACTGTGGCTCTTGTTAATAGGTTAGTCCAAGAAATCATATGAAAAGTACTCCAAAGTTGGAACAAAACACAATAAAGTGGATCAAACCAAGCATGGAACATCAAAAATTATAGATACATTTGCAATGTATCAACATCCCCAAGCTTAAATCATGCTCGTCCACGAGTAGGTAAGTGATAAAAAGAAAGAATAATTTTTGAGGTGACATGCACCGTCAAAGACTTGATCAAAGTATTTGCAAAACATTCAAAGCTGGGATCATAGTACTTCAATCATAACATGAAAGACAAAGTTCTAGCAATAAGCAAAGAAACTATGATGCAACATGAAAAGGCACAAACAAAAGATTCATGAATAACATGCTTTGCAAGACGTTTGTTTGTTTCACATAAAGAAAACATAGCATACTAGTATTTAGCTTGTCCCTCAATAGAGTAGCAAATACAAATGCATAGGACACCTTCAAAGTTCATAAGAGTGACTAGATACAATAGTTGAAAACAAGCAATATCAAAGTATGCATCAATCAACTAGTCTTGGGACAATGCACATAGAACTAAGAATGGCCACTATGCTCTCAAAGTAGGTGCATAAAGATAGAAAGTGGAGACTCAATATAATGGTGGAAGAAAGGCCTTTTGTAAAAGGAAGTAGGGATTCAAGTCTCATAAAGAGATTCCAAAAATTATGGTACTTATAGCTTTCAGCTCTCATTGCCCCTATCATAAGCATCTTGAAGTGATTAAGGTTAAAGTGAACAAACTATGGTGTACATGCTTGACGAAGTATAAGTCAGAAATCTCATGTCCCTTGTATACGAGGGCCGCTCCTCATGCTACTCAAGTTTAGTCACTGGTAAGTTCTTGTCATTGTAAGTACATGTGTATCATTGAGAACTGCCAACGGGGTACCCCTTGCCTGATGATACGGAAGAATCCCCATATCAAAATGACAAGGCAAGCAGACGATGAGCATCTCAGCATTCTTCTTATTTACCATGGGAATATGGTGCTTTTTTCTCTCTTTCCTCTTTTCATAGTATCTCTTTTTTTCTCTTTTTTCTCAATATAGAACTCTTTTTTTATAAGAAGAATGCTTCATAGACAGCTCATTATGGCTAAGCTGCAGGTTTCCACCATGTCAGCATGGATTAGACCAGCAGCCCAGGCGTTTCTCTAACACATATACATAAATCCGTGGACTTACAAGCTCCCCTTTCATTTCACACCGACGACATCCATATACAAAAGAGCATGATATCAACTAGGTACAAGTACCAAGTGCAATGTTGAAAGCGTTCCTGATGAAATCATGGTTCTGCTAATTCCCAACAAATAAGTGCAAGCATATACAACTTAGAAGACACAATGGTTCAAGTTTATTAGAGGCAAAAAGTAAAGTGTGCCATCAAGTTCGTGAGAGCTTTAATCACTAGTTTTCTCATAACAAGTGGAAGGTAAACAAAAGCATGAATATACTTGGAATAGCATAAGCTAGTAGATAGGTATGGTGGACTCTTTGGAATAACTTGGTTTAGGGAGTTGGATGCATGAGTGGAACTCATACTTTCTTGTGGAGGCTAGCAAAAGACTGGGAGCGACAAACTAAGAGAGCAATAATGGCCATAATCATGCAGAGCAACAAAACATCATTGATCAAAGAATAAAGTGATACTACAATTTGAAAACTAAAGGATCATAAAGTCTATGGTGACTTGAGATAGTCATAACATGGTGTGAGCATGTGCCAAGTCAACCCAAATAAAGCATCAAAGGAGAATACCACTATACTATGCTTTAATATGCTAAAACAACGCATGATTCATCCAAGGCACATTAAGCAATCTCAATTGTTTATAACAAGTCATGTTATAGCAAAGAATACTAAGCATAAAGCCAAAACAATACCAAGCATGGCATGACAAAGCATAGGCCACAGTAAAAAAGAGCTCTTTTTACCACATAAGCATGAACTTTCCTACTCTTTTCCAAACCAAACCAAACTATTTGCAAACCAATGTATGAAAGAGGGGGTCCAACCAATTTATTCAGAAAACTAAGAAAACCAAGCAAACAAAAAACCAAAACAAAAACCAAAAAGAAGACACTCCAAGAAAAACACAACTGTGCATGAAACAATAAAAATGAAGCGTTTGGAAGAAACCTGGGATTTTTATTGATGAAGAAGGGGATGCCTTGGGCATCCCCAAGATTTGACGCTTGTAGTTCTTGGATATTTCTTGGGGTGACACGCGTGGCATCCCCAAGCTTGAGCTTTAGTCCAGCCTTCATCTCATTACTCATTCCTTCCATACACCTGAAATTTTTCCTTCATACAAAACTTCACACAATCTCATTAGCAACATTAGTGCACTTAAGATAAATAAGTCGCAAGGTTCAGTTCTAACACCAAATAAACTTCCATTAGAACACTAGATACTGTAGAACTTCCCTCAAAAAGCTCAATTCCCCAAAAGAACTCAAGAAGGAACCAACAAGAAGCAAATGTAGAAAATGGCAGAAATCTGTCAAAACAGACCAGCAGGTAAAGACAAATTTGTTCGAAGACCTTCTGTTGCTCAAATCAAAAAGTGTTGAACTAAAGAAAGTTAGATAACAACCTGGGTCAGAAGCACAAACAATTACAGCTCAATCCAACATACAGAGCTCTCTCAGGAATTTTTACGGTGAAGCACAAAAATCTGTTTCGGGACAACAACTTTCCCAATCATTACTTCACTCTCATTAGAGGTTACTCTTGGCACAAAAAGCAAATAAAAAGGATAAGTAGAGGTTATTACAGAGGTAATAACTTCCAAGACTCATCTAAAACTCTTGGGTTATCTACCAACAAGTACTTTTATTTAACGCCTTTAAGTTAGGCATAAGAAGCAAAGAAAGAATCAAGTATTCTCAAATGAAGAAGCATTAAGACCAATACCAGAAATATTTTCAACAAGGCAAGGCATATCATCCAAATAAGTTCTAGAGGATCGTCTCTCAATGCTCTTGGGTTCACTATTCTCATCAAAAGGGTTTGCAGGAACAATCCAATCAAGATTCTTTTCTATGGCATCATGTATTGCTACTAGTTTAAAGGGTATTGGTATCTTAGGTTCCTCCCTGTTAGGTTTGGTTTTGTTCATATTTTCTCGTGCACCAACAACATGTACACATGATCCTAGCATATTGAAATGTTCAAATACTTTCCTAGCTTCCTTGGCAACATCATAGAACTCCTTAAACAAAGTTTCTAAAATGAAATCCCTCTTTTCAGGATCCTCAATTTATTTAAGCTTAAGAAACATTACTTGCATTAAGGGGTTGAGGTTAACAAACCTAGCTTCTAACATGTGAATTAAAGAAGTTGCAGCAATCTCATAGTTTGGAGCAAATTCTACAAGGGATCTATCCTCAGTATCCTCATGTTTGCTAACATGATTAAAGAATTCTTCAATATTATCTTTCCCAATTATAGAACCACTACCAATTGAAAGGTCTTTCAAGGTGAAAGTAGGGATCAACATGTTGAGCTAAGGAAGAGGTGACAACTAAAGTAGACTTAATTTTTTTGTGTTTTTGAATAAGAAAGCAAACTAGAAAAACTATTTTTTTTGTGTTTTTGAAGAACAAAACAAGCAAACAAAGCAAAAAGAAAACTAAGCAAAACAAAAACAACAAAGTAAAGAGATTGGTTATGAGGGACTCCCCTTGTGAATATGTCCTTGACTCCCCGGCAACAGCGCCATAAAAATGCTTGATGGCTCAATGCACGGCGCCCAGAAAAATGCTTGATGGCGGTGTTGATGTAGAGCTCGTTGGGAACCCCAAGAGGAAGGTATGATGAGCACAGTAGCAAGTTTCCCTCAGTTATGAAACCAAGGTTTAATCGAACCAGTAGGAGCAAGGAAACACCCCAAAGGTGTTACTAGCTGAGCTTTGGCAGGGCGCACTACCGATGCTAGTAGCAACGTGGAGACATGCACAACACAACCACAGAACTTTGTCCCCAACTTGCGATGAGGTTGTCAATCTCACCGTGTTTTGCGGAAAACAAAGGACTAAACGTATCGAATGGAAAGAAGTAAAAGTTTGCAGAAAGTAAACACAAAGCATTAAAAGATTGTAGATTGTATGTAAAGAGAAAGGATCGGGATCCATAGTTCACTAGAGGTGGCTCTCCTTAGATAGATAACATGCTGGGTGAACAAATTACAGCAGGGCAATTGACAAACACCGAGAAAGCAATACATGCATATACTAATCAGCTTGACTCCTTTGAGACTTGATTGGGCATTACAACATAATACATAGACCGCCATCCAACTGCATCTATGACTAATAATCCACCTTCAGGTTATCATCCGAACCCCCTCCAGTATTAAGTTGCAAGCAACAGATTATTTCTTTACAAACTGCGTGTAAAGTAAACAATACGATTGTTCTATGAACAAAGGATTGTTGTTTTCTCCCTAGTAGCAACAGCACATCTAGTACCTTAGAGATTTCTGTCACTTCCCCAGATTACCAGAGGCATGAACCCACTATCGAGCATAAATACTAACTCTTGGAGTTGCTAGCATCGACTTGACCAAGATAGCTACTAACAACGGAAAGCATGCAAGATCTCAAATAACAAAGACACGATAGAATCAGTAATCAATCTGAAATAGCATCTCAATATCCATCAGATCCCCGCAAACACAACATGTATGGATTACAAATAGATGATCTTGATCATGAACGGAGCTCACAAGATCTAAACATGAAAGCACAAAGGAGGAGAAACCAGCCATCTAGCTACTACATGGATCCGTAGTCCAAGGATGAACTACTCACGCATCACACTGGAGGCTTGCATGGTGATGAAGAAGGCCTCCAGGGTGAATTCCCCTCTACGGTAGGGTGCCGGGAAGAGCTTCAGATCCCTCCCGATCTAGGGATGGAGATGACGGCGGCTACAGACTCTTTCGTGGATTTTTGATCGGGTACTTAGGATTTTCGTCCCGAGGGCAATATATAGGCGGAAGGAGAGGCCGAGGGGGTGCCAGGAGCAGCCACACCACCCCCTGGCACGGGCCAGGCCTAGCCGCGTGGCCAGGTGGTGTGGTGGCTCCCTGGCCCTTCTCCGTCTCGTATTCTGGCACTTGATCCCTTCCGGAAAAATAGGCACTTTGGCTTTTGTCCCGTCCAATTCCGAGAATATTCATTTTCTGACTTTCCTGGAACCAAAAACAGCAGAAAACAGGCAGTTGGCACTGTGGCTCTTGTTAATAGGTTAGTCCAAGAAATTATATGAAAAGTACTCCAAAGTTGGAACAAAACACAAGAAAGTGGATAAAACCAAGCATGGAACATCAAAAATTATAGATACATTCGCAATGTATCAGAGGGGTGTGCCCTCCCCTTTGGGTTTCCCATGTGGGACTAAACAAGGGAGAGAGGGGGAGGCGCATGGGCCCTAAGGGCACCATGGGCCGGACGGCCAGGGGTGGGGCCCACACCGAGCATAGCCCTAGGCTGGCTGGGCCTTGGCCCTTGGCCCTTCCCCTTTCGGTTTTTCCTCATGGGCCCTTTTTTCCTAGGAAGTTTGGCCCATTAGTCGAATACCCCTTCAAATTAGATGTTAATATTATATTTAATATTAATTACATTAATTAATATGTAAATACATATTACAAAATCCGATTTGACCCGAAACACCTTTCGGTTCCCTTTCAATTTCCTCTGAACGACTTTCGAACCTTCCCGGAACGATTCCGGTTCTCTGATAACACTTTTCCAGTTTCCTTTTCTCTTTCATATGGTGATTCCAACTTACAGAGGATCTCTAGCTCATCGTACCCTTAAGTGTATTTCCCCATGGCTTGGGAATGGTACAAAGATGATCTCCATCAATGATCAATAGCGGGACCGGGATGCCCATAATGACCCCTATGCATTCCACGATGATAATGTCGTGAATCGTAAATAGTCGTTTCCTATTCCCTTTGCCACTTGATACCTAGTTCATCCGAGATTTGATCTACGGTATCTCCATACCTTCGTTCGATCTTATTACCGATGAACTTGTTTTCTTGTTTTTGTGTTGTTGCATTCCGTGACCTAGTCACACGCTTGCAAGCTTCGTTAATGCAACATCACCAAGATGGACACATATGTATCTATCCGTTACATGGATTGGAAAATCCTGGTCTTGATATGTACTCCTCTACGCGCTCCTTTGGGAAACCTGAGTAGCACCTTTTCAATCACCCAGTCACAGTGTGATACTTGATAACCATCTAAGCTCCCTCCAGAACGGTGATGTGCATTATCTCATAGTCTAAGGACAGGTTGCGAGGTTTCCTTAGTTTTATCATTAATGGTGAACTTTGTAACTAGATCTCATTAAGATACAACTAGTTAGCTTGTTTGTCTATCTCATCATTCAACTAATGACGTGACCTCATTGTCAGTCGGCATAAATGCCCATGATCTCAAAACCCTAGATCATCCTCATGACCAATGAACTAGTTCGCTAGAGGCAACTAGAGACATGGTTTTCTTACATACCACACATGTATTAGTGTTTCGTATTAATACAGTTATAGCACAGTATGAAACTATTATGAACTAATTGAGATTTGACAATAAAAACCTATTTATTATTTGCCTCTAGGGCATATCTCCTTCACTGTCGTTCCTAATACAACGACAAATTCAAAAGTAATATATGACTCTTACCAATAAGAGCATCATCATGGTCAACAAGTATATTATTTTTATCCTTCCATAATCTAGTAACAATTTCTAAACATGGAGGATTATCAAGCAAAATAGGACCATGATCCAAAGCATTATCATATAGAATATACAAAACACACTCCTCATTAACATCGAAGTCATTATTTGGAGCAACAAAATCATAAATATGAATATCATCATTAGATTCATTACTATAGTAATATGTTCCATAAATAGGCTCATCCATAAAAATAGAATTTTAAGTTTTAGAGTTATTATCATATGTTAATGGTGATGGTGGAAGATCTCAACCTTCCGCAAGCTTAGATGGAACTATAGATTATTCATTTTCTTCCCCATATATTTCCTTCTCAAAGCTTATGTTTTCATCATCTTCCTCCTGTAAAATATTAGTACTTTCCATGGCAGCATGAGTTCTTTTTTTATATTTAAGAACATAAGCATTATCACTTGATTCTTCTATGCAAAGTTGTAGGATAATAAAAATGTATCGTTTCATCATACGAGCATCATGACTAGTTCCAAGTTTTTAATTAATAAAAGAGTCTATCTCATGAGCTTTAGTATAAGCAATATATTTCTCAGCTTGTTCTATATCATGGCATGAAATTTACACTCGTTATCAGAAGCAATTAGAATACTACTATTATGTTCACATTGCTATTTCAACTATTGAATGAGAGATAGACACCTGCTAGCCACTTATATGGTACAAGCCGTATGTTGGGCGTGGAACCAGTCTCGTATAAGATTATGCGTAAGGTCGGTCTAGGCTGCTTCATCAAACAATTCCACGATATAAACAAGTATAGGATCAATGCCCGCGTAAGAGGGTAACAACTATAGGATCAATGCCCACACAATCCACATGTATACTGGTTGTACAACATTCCTATGCATAGATCAACTCTGAAACCACTGAAGGGGTTCGTAGTGGAAAACAAAAAATTCCTACGGCAGAACACACATAATGCCCAAGATCTATCTAGGAGTAATACTGTAACAGAGAGTGTTTCTCCAACATACCCTTGTACACCGAACGTGGTTAACGTTTTGTGGGGAACATGGATGATGTAGTCATACTCATAGCCGGCCTCAAGGTCGTGAAGCTCCTCACACGTTGATACCTTCGATCCGGATTTACATATGCTTTATAGTAGCTTTTCCCTAGTAGACCTAGGTTTAATCGAACTTTGGGAAACAATGCTAAATGGAAATTAAATGAGACACGTCTATAAGACTTGTTTGTTTGTTTTACCTTCGTTTACCGGACCTTTCTAGTTTACTTTTAGACATTGGTTGTTGCAATGGATGGAGATAGGATAGGGTTGAAGATTTACCTATAGCTACACATCATATGTGATAAAGATAGTAATACGCATATTCGTGGTAATGATTTAATAAAGATAAAATTTGTGGGCAACACATCCTAATATACTAGAGGCCCTGTGAGTCATAGGCATAGCAATAATCTTTTTATCCAACCGTTATACCACAAAGCACCGGGCTATAAAAATTATTAAGTGAAACACAGATCAAAGCCTTAAGAAGTGATGTTGTTGTTGCTCCCAAATGGATCACTCAGCGAAGACCCTACTACCCTTTCTGTCACAAGGTTTCCTACAAGATCACCATTTACCATTTATCTCACCTCAAGGCTTTATCAGTCTGTGGGATCTTGGATACCTACAAGTCCATAGATCGAGACAAGAGACAAAGAAATAAAGATAAAAATCTCTATTCAATCAATACACAATACTCCCATGAATTAGATGCACATAATCATCGTGAGGTTTCACCCCAACCCGCATCCTGTGAGGACTACTCACTCATAACAATAAGATCAAGGATAGAAAACATTGTGCAAAAATACTTAGATTGAAATCAAATATGCTTACAATGGTCGCTAAATCACGAGTAGATCTCAAGTATAAGATAATGGATATGGCTATGGAGAGGATGGAGGATGGAGAGGATGAACTATGGTGGTGGATCTTATTTTCTGGTGTTGTGATGCAATATGAGAATGGCGGCCTTCTGCGATGCGGCTGGGACCTCAAAATATATAGGCACCTTCATGAAAGTTGTAGGGTTTGACTTGATGGAGCTGCTGCCACCTCGTACAAGAGGGTCGTACGGGTGAACCTTGCCTGTACGGTTGGTTGTTAAGCCTACTGGAGGATGGGTTTCGATCCTGGTTTGCTTGGTTGTGTTGGCAACCTCATAATCTTCATTAATATCTCTTGATTTTGCCTTAAAAGTGTGATTTTCTACACAACAAAATTTAAAACAAAGGATTGAACATATTTGCAATAATTAATCATTAGTATCAAGGCTAGGGAGATTCTTGGTCTTGTTGGACTAAAAATGTGATTTAAACGCGGAGAAAGATGGCTATTTTCACATCCATCACACGTCACCTCTAGGTCCTTGCACAACAGTCTAGTCCTTACAATAGTCCGTCCCTTGCACGATAGTCCGGGTGCCACTACTAGCAGCAGCCTGTGGTTTCGCACCTCGTCCCTTGCATGATGATAACCTATGGTTCTCTGATCCGTGCAGAGAGTGTGGGAGTAGATCTTCTGGCTGGAACCCCTACAGCACAATGGCATGTCGCATCAATGTCATCTCTTGTGTGTACGACTCCTTCTAGGAACCGTGCTAGCACAGCAGCAACGAGAGAGAGATCACTATGCCCGTGTGCAATTCCAAACTTGGGAACCACACATGAGGGTAAGAGAGAGAGAGAGAGAGATATTTTCTCTAAGGAAAATGCCTAATATAATATCTCAATTGTTGTGCCTCTCCCTCCCCATATGCCCCTCTTTATATAGGGGAAGGGAGGGCACCCCACCCATCCAAGTCCAGTGTGGTACTAAAGGTGGAGGAGGTGGAAGGAGGAGGCGCCATAGGGGGAGGTGGGCCTCCACCCTGCGTGCGGCTCCAAGCCAGCTGGGTGGGCCCCTAGGCGGCGGCTTGGCCCTGTTTGGTTGATTTCCCTCATGGGCCTTTTGAAGGAGATGTGCCCTAGAGGCAAATAATAAAAGGATATTATTGTCATATCTCATTAGTTCATAATAGTTTTATGTCATGCTATAATTGTATCAAGCGGAAACATTGATACAAGTGTGGTATACAAACAAACCCAGTTCCCTAGTATCCTATATTCAACTAGTTCATTGGGAAGACGATGATCAAGGTTTCCTGATCATGAGCTAAACAAAAGTCACGAACAATGAAGTCATATCATTTGGAATGATGTGATGGACACTTCCCACCAATGATTGTTGCAACACGATTGTGTCACTTAGTTCACATTGCAATTCTCAGAAATAGATTGTCCTAATCCTTAGACCGTGAGATCTTATCAATAACTGTTACTAGAGGATGCTTTGACTGTATCAACCGTCACCTGTGACTAGGTGATCATAAAGGTGCATGTTGGGTATCCAAAGGGGAATGTAGAGGCAATATGCTTCAAGATCAGGAATTGTTCTCCAGTGTGACGGGAAGATACAACTGGGCCCACTCGGTGAATTACATCCATGTTGCACAACACATGACTAGGTCATGGGCATGGTATTTCACGGGAACGAGTAAAACAGTACTTGTTGGAACGAGATTGAACAAAGTATCATGATACCGATGATCGAATCTTGGACAAGTATTCTATTGTGAACAAAGGAATTGGATATATCGTTTCAGGTTCGACACGATAGTGATTCGTGGAGTGCATAGGGGTCAACATGGGCATCCCGGTCCTGCTGTTGATCATTGATAGAGATCGTGTCTATAGAATTCCCGAACCATAGGGAAATACGCTTAAGGGCGATATGACGCTTGGAGATCCTCCTGCGAGATGGAATCATGAAAGAGAGAGAAACCGGAATCATTCCGGAGAGATCCGAAGTTGTTCGGAGAAAGAAGGAAAGGAAAAAAGGCCGAAAAAGAGTTTCACATAAATAGAAATTTACAATATGTATTTATTATATGTTAATTATGAATTAATATATTCTAAATAAATATTTAAATTAAGAGTTATTAAGGCTAGTTTTTCATTAGGCCAAAATCCCGGAGGAATTTGACCTAGGAGAAAAACCGCAGGCAAAAAGGCAGAAACGCGGCAAAACTGGGTTGTTTAGAACAGCCCACGCATGTGGGCGGCAGTTACTATGCGTCGTGCGTGTGCAACATATATTATTGGCTGCCCTGGCCACCACCTCGCTTGGTGGGTCATGTGCGGGTGGCCGGCCCACCTAGCTGCCGCAGCCGCCACCTCGCCTGGCAGGCCACAGGCGCCAACGGGCTGCACAATGGGTTTTGGCCCACCCGGTTCAGGCAGCCACCGCCGACGTAGGAGCGAGCTGGGCCATGGGGGCGTTGTCACACCTGACTGCCTCCTGTTGTGCCTGGCTGCTGCCAGCGCAAGCTGGGCCGGGCGTGGTGGTGTCGGCCCACCCTGCTACTCCTGCTACTATGCCTTTGCTGTTGGGCTGCTTCTGGCCCATCCGGCTAGGAGCAGAATTCTGCCCCTTTTCTTTTATGAATTAGTCCCACATGGGGCACCTAATGGGGAGGGCATGCCCCTTTCTGCCTATATAAAGGGGTGCCCATGGGAGGATTAAACACACCAATAATATATTCTCTGAGGCTAGAATATCCCCTCCCTCTCTCTAGTTATCTTTGCCATGGCATGGTCCTAAGTAAGGACTGTACGCGCAAAGTCAACGCATCTGTGGCATGCTGTTGTGCTTCAGGGATTCCGCCAGGAGATCTACTTCCGCAACCCCAGTAGGGATCAAGGAGTTCGGGAGTCGTCGCATCGCACTGTATGTGTGTGATAACTCGGGGGAGTTGCGCTTGAAGCGACCGGGCCGTCGTGCAAGGACCTGGACAAGGGGTGACGTGCGAGGAGCTTCGTGACCTTGGGGTTGGATGGGCACGACTACACCATCCACGCTCCTGCATGAGCGTAACACTCTCTTGGTCTTCAAGGGTATGTTACTGTTGTCTTCCTCCGTTACTACATTACTTTTAGATAGATCCTTGGGCATTCAGGGTGTTCCGTGTAGTTAATTTGTTTGTTATCTGCTACGGAAACCCTATAGTGGTATCAGAGCCAGGTCTATGGTTAGTATGCTAGTAGGGATAGACACATGCAAAGTGTGGGCATCGATACCCTACTTGTTACATTCCCACGTGTATTTGTTTATATCGCGGTACTGTGAGATGAAGCGGCCCGGATCGACCTTACGCGTAATCCTACGTGAGACTGGTTCCACGCTTGACATACAGCTTGTACCATATAAGTGGCTAGCGGGTGTTTGTCTCTCTCATAGTAGTTGATATGGCATCTACAATGGAAGTCCTCGAAAGGGGTGTAGTAGTGACAACTATTGTATCTATGTTGTGGTTGGAAGTTTGTAGGTAGAAATGGTTCTATTGTGAAAGCCTTAACAACCACATAAAATCTCCAGTAGATAGAGTTGAGGCATCTAACTTTATGTTGTAGGGAAGGCTTTGTGATGTGACATGGTTGGAAGTCGTGAAAAGGTAAGGTAGTTTACTTTTCCTATTGCTAAGTAGTATAGTATTAGTCGTCGTGATGATGAACGACAAGACTGGTGGCGTTATGGACTTGGCGCCAAACCGGAGCGCCTGATGGAGATCATGGAGCAGAAAGACAACAATGTCACATCACATATGATTAGATATGATTTAACCTTAGTTTGCATCTTGTTTGAGTGCCGGTATTAGATACGCAACGATATCATTTAAATAGGATGATCCCTACTTTAAATACCAATGAAAAAGTGTTCTCCCTTAGTGTGCACCACCAAGAAAATTCTCTGTTATGAGGCAGGCCATGACGATCGGGTGTCAGACATATCTGTGTTCGCATACAGTGGGTGTAAGCCATGTTGCACAGCAAATACACTAAGGTTGAGTTGGTGAGCCTAGCATATGTAGATATGGCCTTGGAACACAGCGATCGAAAGATCAAGCACGAGTCACATGGATGATGTGATCGACCGATAAGGTTCACCCTAGCACCCACATTGAAGGCCGTGATGATCGGGGATGATGTGGAGAAAAGGGGTCGTGTAATCGCTAAACTGTCTTTAGGGATGATAGTTTAAGTGGGAGTTCGTTTGAACTCCATATTATGAACTTGGTCTAAGTCCTTTTTGCAAATATCTTGTAGATTATATCCATTCCCTTAGTTTAGGACTTCTTAGTCCACTAATGAATAGGAAGAAACTTAAGTTTGATGGGTCGAATTTCATCAACTGATACCAACACCTAAGTAGGATCCTCATAGAAAACCATCTCCTTTATGTCCGTTGTGAACCCAAGATTTCCCTGATGAATCCGACGGTGGAGAAGATACGACTCTTCATGACCGTCGTGATACCTTCGCCAAGGTCGAACCCAAAGTTGGGATCATCGTCAATAGAAAGTGTATATGTGATATACAAGTAATAAATGTTTTCATGAAACTCTTATGCAGGTTTTAAGTATTGGATACTTAATCTTGTTTTAATGAAAACATGACCCTCTGCGTGAGAGTTACAGAATGGAACGGGGGCATTGATGGCGTGATGACGGCAAGCAAGCTAGTTGATGGCCAATGACAATCCTTCCCTCGAAGTTTATCATTAGGATTAGAAGATTTAAATAAAAGCTTTGTAATCAAGTTTGTAAAACATATTAGTGTGTCTTGCTTATTGCGAGACGGTTATTCATATCAATAAGAAACAATTCAGTTGTTCTGTTTTTATGAATGATATCCTTTATGATTCACATTGGGATTATGAAGAAGTTATTCTAGTCTTTATCCTTATGATAAAAGGACGCTGATGAAATTTTCCAAAAGATATTCAAGTTTAAATATTGAATAACACTATTATTTAAGTCATTGTGGTTACTGCATGTTTTTCACGTTAATGAAGATCGGGGTCTTAGATATTTGATCTAGAGACTTTGCGAAACCATACCTCGTTGGGCAGAATGACTAAAACTCCGCATTCTGGTAAAACGATGATATGTGAAGAATTGTTGAATTTTATACATATGATGTATCATATTTTCAACAAATAGTGGAAATAATTATTTTTGGTGAGTTTAAGTAAATATGTGTATTTACTTAATGAAACACAAGTTTGAGACTATTTGAATTGTTCAAATGATTTCAAAATGAAATGGATATAAGATTAACAAGAATTCCAAAGTCTTTGCGATTTGATCCAAGTGATTTCGAATTCAAGTTAATAGAAAATTGGCATATAAGGGACTTGTGAAATACACTTTCACAAATTATGGTGATTGGACTAATCAAATAGTGTTGATATGTCTAATGCATCATAATCATAGTATATAAGATACATATGGTCCAAATGATCTTCGAATGGTTCAATGTTTGGAATTAGAGTTTAGAGATTGAATTAGTAAACACTCAAAAGTATTAGGAACATCTAATGATTCGTGGAAACAACACCATATGAGATATGGCATGCTCGAGTTTCTTGAGATTCTGATAGTTCGAGATCATTGTGAATAGTAAGTCTTTCTGGTACATTCTTAGTGAAGACTATGAATACGAATTCCAAACTAATACCCAAAGAAGACAAAGTTTGTATTGTCTCGGTGTGGTACTTATTTGAGAAAATGTCTTCTCATAGAAGTGTTACTGGAAAGGCAAAAGTGTAAGCAAAAGGTTTTAAACTTACCTCCGAATTGTCAAGAATGCAAAATGGAATATGTTTCGGAAACAAACTTTACAAATATAGGGAAACTATAATGATGTGATCATAAGTTTTTCAGCTAATACTTTATAAAAGTAGGATTCAATGATTTGTTCTACCATTTGCAGAATTCCACTCTTGATTCACTTGTCCCATTTTTGGAATAAGACATACCTACGAACTACCAAGAAAGATTGATGGACCCAAATACAAGAAATGACCTAGAGTCATGAAATTAGCAAATGACTGATCAAAACTGCAAAGTCTTCAAAAGTTTGAAGAAAAGGTTGTAACTGGTACAACAAGGAAGTTTTGACCAATCTGGAATTGCTAAAGTCTTGTAGCGGAAAATTCTCGATTTGATGTGAGATTAAAGAATTTTAGATTTACCAGGATTATCGAGAAAAATCTGCAAGTTGAGTGGGAGCTGAGAAGTTTTCCAAATAGAATATGTGGACGACATATTTGAGTGGGAGATGAGTGACATCCTAGAATATAAAATATTGATGAAATATTTGAGTACGAGCGTGAAAATGTTCTTGAATATGTAATTGACATATTAGTTAATAATGTGTTTGGTATTAGGAATGATTAGATCATTAGATGGATGAAATTCAACTTGAATTAAATATAGTGGATCTATTTGATTAGATCAGGATGTTTAATAAACATTAAAAGGTCAAAATGCTTGGAGAATTCTGAAAGTGTTCAGAAGGACCTAGCTGAGATTCTAAAAGGAGTTCAGAATGGATTCAAGCAAAGAATTGGTTCTTACTTGAACAATTAGGAGAAGTATTGAGTAATGACTCGGTATTTACAATAATGATTAAAACAGGGAAAAGGGATACACTGCATCAACTATGCCTTGGCCATATTTTTTGCAAGGTGAAAACCATGTTGTTTATACTTGACACAATGTGACCCTTGTTCTCAGTTATAAAGAAAAAAGATTCTAGAGTGATTTCTGAATCACTGAATCAGAATTAAGTTTTAACACAGCGAAAGCGTGGCTGGACATCAAAGTGAAAGTGTTGCCCTTTGATTGAAATTTACATAGATATAGAAGTATTAGGATACTTCAATGTTAGCAGGTTGAATTTTGGTCTAGAGAAAGTTTGAATTTCGACTAAGTGTGTTTTATAGTTATACATAACATCTTGAAAGTTCTATTGACTGATAAGTCGTCATTGTATAAACTAGAAAACAGAAGTCTCACTTTGGATCCAAAATGCTAAAAACACATTATATGATAATGGTGTGAATGTCAAATAGTTGACATTAATGATTATCAAAATAGGACCTTATGAATCTGGTGAAATAGATTTAGGACAGGAAGACCTCCATGAGCAAGCATGATCAATAAATGCATAAGAGATATGGTCTATGATTAGTAGCAATTCAACTAGATTATTTGTACTCTAGTGCAAGTAGGAGACTGAGCGAGATATGCCCTAGAGGAGAATAATAAAAGGATATTATTGTCATATCTCATTAGTTCATAATAGTTTTATACCATGCTATAACTGTATCAAGCATAAATATTGATATAGGTGTGGTATACAAACAAACCTAGGTCCCTAGTAGCCTTTATTCAACTAGTTCATTGGACAGACGATGATCAAGGTTTCCTGATCATGGGCTAAACAAAATTCAGTGATAATGAAGTCATATCATCTGGAATGATGTGATGGACACTTCCCACCAATGGTTGTTGCACCACGATCATGTCACTTAGTTCACGTTGCAATTATCAGAAATAGATTGTCCTAATCCTTAGACCGTGAGATCTTATCAATCACTGTTACCGGAGGATGCTTTGACTGTATTAACCATCACCTGTGCCTGGGTGATCATAAAGGTGCATGTTGGGTATCCAAAGGGGCATGTAGAGGCAATATGCTTCAAGATCGGGAATATTTCTCCTGTGTGATGGTAAGATACAACTGGGCCCACTCGGTGATTTACATCCATGTTGCGCAACACATGACTAGGTCATGGGGATGATATTTCATGGGAATGAGTAAAACAGTACTTGTTGGAAATGAGATTGAACAAAGTATCATGATACGATGATGGAATCTTGGACAAGTCATGTATCGTGAACAAGGGAATTGGATATATCATTTCAAGTTCGACACGATTGTGATTCGGGGAGTGCATAGGGGTCAACACGGGCATCTCGGTCCCGTTGTTGATCATTTATAGAGATCATGTCTACAGCATTCCTGAACCATAGGGAAACAGGCTTAAGGGAGATACATCACTTGGAGATCCTCCTGCGAGATGGATCATGAAAGAGAGGGAAATCAGAATTGTTCCAGAGAGATCCGAAGTTGTTCGGAGAAAGAAGGAAAGGAAAAAAGGCCGAAAAGAGTTTCAGATAAATGGAAATTTACAATATGCATTTATTATATGTTAATTATGAATTAATATATTCTAAATAAATATTTATATTAAGATTTAAAAAGGCTAGTTTTTCATGAGGCCAAAATCCCGGAGGGATTTGACCTAGGGGAAAACCGCAGGCAAAAAGGCAGAAAGACAGCAAAACTGGGTTATTTAGAACAGCCCACGCGCATGGGCGGTAGTTACTATGCACCGTGCGTGCGCAGCATGCATTGTTGGTCGTCCTGGACACTGCCTCGCCTGGTGGGCCGCGCACGGGTGGTCGGCCCACCCAGTTGCCGCAGTTGCCACCTCGCCTGGCAGGCCACGGGCACCAGCGGGCCGCGTGGGGGGTTTCGGCCCACCCGGGCCAGGCAGCCACCGCCGACGCAGGAGCGAGCTAGGCCACGGGGGCATCGGCCCACCCGGTTGCCTCCTCCTGTGCCTGGTTGCTGCCAGCGCGAGCTGGGCGGCACGCGATGGTGTTGGCTACCCGACTGCTCCTACCGTTGTGGATGTGCTGTTGGGCAGCTTCTGGCCCATTCGGCTGAGAGCAAAATTCTGCCATTTTTTATGAATTAGTCCCACATGGGGCACCTAATGGGGAGGGCACGCCCCTCTCCGCCTATGTAAAGGGTTGCCCATGGGAGGATTAAACACACCAATAAGATATTCTCTAAGGCTAGAAGATCTCCCCTCCCTCTCTCTCTCTCTAGGTGTCTTCGTCGTGGAATGGTCCCAAGTAAGGACTGTACGCGCAAAGTTAACGCATCTGTGGCACGCCGTTGTGCTGCAAGGATTCCGCTAGGAGGTCTACTTCCGCAACCCCAGCAGGGATCAAGGAGTTCGGGAGTTGTCGCATCACACCGTATGTGTGTGATAACTCGGGAGAGTTGTGCTTGTGGCGACCGGGTCATCGTAACCTTGACAAGGGGTGACATGCGAGGAGCTTCGCAATCTTGAGGTCGGACGAGTACGACTATATCATCCATGCTCCTGCATGATCGTAACGCTCTCTTGGTCTTCAAGGGTACGTTACCGTCGTCTTCCTCCGTTACTGCATTACTTCTAGTTTGATCCTTGTCAGGGTGTTCCGCGTAGTTAAATTTTTTGTTATCTGCTACGGAAAACATACACCTTTTCCCTCCCGGGATTAGGCCTATTAGGGAAGTTACCCTTTCAAAATATATTTTAAATATATATTTAATATTAATTCCATTATAATATGAAATACATATTATCAGATCCCTTTTGACCCGAAACACCTTTCGGTTCCCTCCGAACGACTTCAGATCCTCCTGGAACAATTTCGCTCTCGTAGAACTTAGTTTTCTCTTCTCTTTCATCCTGTGATTCCGATAATTCCATGATGATCTCCAAGCGTCATTGTACCCTTAAGCGTGTTACCCCAACGGTTTAGTAACATCATATACATGATCGAGACCTCTCTCGGATCAATGATAATAGCAGGACCGGGATGCCCATAATGACCCATGCGCATTCCATGATGTTTTATGTCATCTGAACCATCAAATGTCAAGTACAATTCCATTTAATACTTCGATACTGACTTGTATAATATATGAGCATCGGTATCATTATACATTGTTCAATCTCGTTACTAACAAGTTCTTTTTTCGTCTTTCCTGTGATATTCCCCATGACCTAGTCACATGTTGCAACATTATGGATGTAATCTCACCGAGTTGGCCGTATGTATCTTCACATCACGCGGGTGAACAAATCCCGGTCTTGATGCATAGACCTTAACATGTTCCTCTAGAAACCCAATACACACCTTTTATTATCACCCACTTACGGACATGAAGTTTGATGAGATCAAATATTCCTCGAGAGATAGTGATTAATATGATCTCGCGGTCAAAGGAGAAGGAAACTATGCTTCTAACTATTGCAATGGTGAACTATGTGACTCAATCGTCTTGCAATACTTATAGTGGGTAATGTCCATCACATCATTCACAATGAAGTGACCTCGTTGTTAGTTGACGTTAAAGTTAGTCCATGATTGGGAAACCTCGATCATCAGTTGCCCAACGAACTAGTATAAATAGATGCTACTAGGGATTTGGTTTGTTTACATACCACACATGTGTCAATGTTTTCGCTTGATACAATTATAGTACGGTATGAAACTATTATGAACTAATTTGAGATAAGATAATAAAGTTCATTTATCATTTGTCTCTATGGCATATCTCCTTCACTTCTATCCCTAGCCCTGGACGTTCGGGGATAGGCTATGTGCTGGTTGAACGTCTAAAAGTATTTTAGAATATCAAGACATATATATATATATGAATCCTTTCCACTCCTAAGTTACATTGCGTCTGGTTGCAACATGTGAAGGAGAGACATCCGTTGACCCAATCTTTACGTGTAGAACTTCCACAATAGCAAGAAGTTCTAAGTGTTGGAATACGCCACTCCATCATTCTCTATGAGGTAGGCACCGAGCCTTGGATTTCCAACAATGCGTCGAGTTCTTTACAACTTAAGTCTAAGCTTGTTCTGGCCAACATTGTACTGGATCAGCCTTAGGACCAGTTCTCCAATATGGAAAGCTCACCTCTTAACGTTCCTCTCATAGTAACACTTGAGTGACTATTGGTATTTGGTCATGCGGATGTGAGCTACCTAAAGTGCTCCTTCTATAAGGTTTAGGTCATCAATCCGCTATTTCTCCTGATCAGAGACCTGAAGAAATCATACCCTTGTCGATTTCAACTTTAGTTCTTTTTTGGAGCATCACCTCCGCCCGTATACCAAGAAGAAGGGTGTTTCACGCGTGGCCCTTCTCTGGGAGGTCCTCATAGACCAGAGGACCATTGGGAGCTCAGTAACCTAGGTCCTTACTACTTCATGAAGCATTTATTTAACCCTTCTCTTGATTCCCTGAAGCACCAAACAGTTGGCATGATTGACCTGGCTGTTATACTATGGATGTGCCATGGAGACGAAGCAGAGTCGCGTTCCATATTGTAATACCTCGAACAGTATGCTCTAAGCAACAAGACAGTATGATCCAAAAGTGGACAGGACTTACTACCATGGGGTCGTGCAGCCACACATAGTAGGCCCACCTCGTGGAGCAGGGCACGGTACCGGCCAACCATCCCACCCACTTTTATGATCATAGCTTCAGGTGCGAGCAGCGTAGTCAACAAGTAAAGCGATCAAAACATAAACAAATGAGTATGTATGCCAGCAATATACAATAATACATCAGAGCCACACCATCTAAAACAATAGAAATAGAAATATTCAACACCATACCGCAAGATCCAAATATCCTAGATAGAGATAATAGTTTAGGATACATCCTCATACATCACACATCAGAGTATCAAGCGGAAGTGGAAAACAAGATCCGAGTATGGACAAGAAGCAAATTGGCATAAGATGCCTCTGAAATAAGCACATCCCGCCCACATATCTCATGGATCTCCATCCTGATATGTTGCAAACGTATCCATAATTTTTGATGTTACATGCTTGGTTTTACCTACTTTCTTATGTTTTGTCCACACTTTGGAGTACTTTTCATATGATTTCTTGGACTAACCTATTAACAAGAGCCACAGTGCCAGCTGCCTGTTTTCTGTTGTTTTTGGTTCCAGGAAAGTCAGAAAATGAATATTCTCGGAATTGGATGGGACAAAAGCCAAAGTAAGTTTTTCACCGAGGGACACCCAGAGCCAGAATACAAGACGGAGAGGGGCTGGGGCCCGGCCACACCACCTGGCCGCAAGGCCTAGCCTGGCCCGCGCCAGGGGGTGGTCTGGCCGCCCCAGGCACCCCCTCGTTCCATGTAGTAGCTAGATGGCTGGTTCTCCTCCTTTGTGCTATCATGTTTAGATCTTGTGAGCTCCGTTCATGATTAAGGTCATCTATTTGTAATTCTGCATGTTGTGTTTGCGGGGATCCGATGGATATTGAGATACTATTTCAGATTGATTATTGATTCTATCATGTCTTTGTTATTTGTGATCTTGCATGCTTTCCGTTGTTAGTAGCTATCTTGGCCAAGTAGATGCTAGCAACTCCAAGAGTTAGTATTTATGCTCGATAGTGGGTTCATGCCTCTGGTAATCTGGGGAAGTGATAGAAATCTCTAAGGTACTAGATGTGTTGTTGCTAGTAGGGAGAAAACAACAATCCTTTGTTCATAGAACAATCGTATTGTTTACTTTACATGCAATTCGTAATGCAATTATCCGTTGCTTGCAACTTAATACTGGAGGGGGTTCGGATGATAACCTGAAGGTGGATTATTAGTCATAGATTCAGTTGGATGGCGGTCTATGTATAATGTTGTAATGCCCAATCGAATCTCAAAGGAGACAAGATGATTAGTATATGCTTGTATGCTTTCTTGATGTTTGTCAATTGCCCCGCTGTAATTTGTTCACCCAGCATGTTATCTATCTTAAGAAGAGCCACCTCTAGTGAACTATGGACCCCGGTCCTTTCTTTTACTTTCAATCTACAATCAATTGTTTACTACTTTGTGTTTACTTTCTGCAAACTATTACTTTCTTCCACTCGATACGTTTAATCCTTTGTTTTCAGCAAAACCGGTGAGATTGACAACCTCATCGCAAGTTGGGGACAGAGTTCTGTGGTTGTGTTGTGCAGGTCTCCACGTTGCTGCTGGCATCGGTAGTGCGCCCTGCCAACGTTCAGCTAGCAACACCGTTGGGGTGTTTCCTTGCTCCTACTGGTTCGATTAAACCTTGGTTTCATACTGAGGGAAAACTTGATGTTGTGCTCATCATGCCTTCCTCTTGGGGTTCCCCAACGAGCTCGATATATTTTGGGCCATCAATCCCCAGAATCTCTACACCTGATAGTCGTTGCCACCATCATCGGTCTCCTCGACCCAGTAACCTTCTTGTCAATAAACATGTCCATATGAATCAAATATTTATCGTGTGAGACCCTATGGGTAATTAGCAAATCTTAATGCATCTTAAGGGAACGACCTGGGGATGACGCAGTTGCGGCGAAAGATGATATCTAAACAGTTCTATAGAGACAGACTACAACATCCTCCCAACCAGATATGGACGGACGCTCGTTAATTAGAAACAATAGTTATATAAGTAACATAAATAAACATCGCTCGCCCTCCTTCTCACTTACCAAATGAGAAGGCGGAAGAACATCCAATCTGTTGGCAATTTTATTAACCATTCCATGGGGGTTGCACTATTTACTAGTCATGTATTAGTCAAATTAACCACGGTACTTTAGTTATAGTTATCAATTCTCGAGAAACTATGCTCTAAGTCGTCCATAACCACAGACATGGCTTTCAGAAAGATTTACCCTGCAGGGGTGCACAAATAGCAACACACACACGATCAACCTCGGGAAGAATCAAATAAAAAGCAACGAGGCCTCATGATAATGCATTCACATGATTCATAAATTATTTCAGGGGGCACCCCAATAAGCTACCCGCAACAAAGTTGGTCGGCACCGAGACAGACCCAGGGTTTGCGTCAATGGCTATAAACGACTGGGAACCCAAAAGTGTGACTAGCCTTGTCGATACGGCGAAAACACTCTGCATTCCTAAACAGTACATGCGCTCCACGCACAATTGTAGATAAAGCAGTAAATCTTGGCATAATTACAGGATAGTAATAAAGCCCCAAACTAGTTTGTGGCCCCAAGAAATAAAGTGTGAATCAAGCTCAGACGAAGGGGAATCCATAGTCTCCCACATGTGGATAGTGCAAATAGTCAAGAAACATGTATCAAGTACTCGGGTCCTACGGGACACAAGTGAGCATGGAAGAACCAAATAACAGCTATTTCCCACCAGTGCCTCTTTCTTTAGTTATCCCATTACTACACAGTTTAAGTTGTTTAGGTACCTTGTTTTCCAAAGACTCTCACAAACCTACACATGCAATTCTAGGACCCGCATGGCTCAAACAACTCTTGTAGTAATTTCTCATAGGATTGAGGTACAAGTTTCGGTGGGGTTTAAAAGTAAAGGCTATGCAATACTTGGGATTCCAATTTGATGAAATCGTCACTCAATGATACAAGAGCAAGATATAGGCATAGGTGCTATATGTATGCAAACATGGGGAATTGCTTTCCTATTAGATCAACAGTAGGGTAACCGGGATCCGTGTAGTGCTCTTGTGTCTATTGATAGCTCCCTTGCTCGGCATCTGTCCAGAATAAAAGCCAAACACACAAAGGGCCATAATAAATAAAGTGCGCAATCATATGAATATATGCAACAAGTAAACAAGGCATGCCATGATGGAATGATGCACAATTGCATGGTATAACATAGCATGGCATTGGTGAGGTGTGAGAAAAACAATAATAAAGCATTTTAATTAATTATTTAGGCATGTTTTGCTCCCATAAAAAAATTTATATTCATTATATTTACATGTTGCACGCTTCAATTCATATCATGGAATGCATAATTAGAACAGGCTCATCGCGTTGATCGACTTAGACATATTATTTGTCGAATTTGGATTTGCAAAATTAAAGTTATGAATTCATTAAGAAAAAGGAATTTAATAGTATTTAAATTATTTCTAAATTTTCAATTACTCAAATAATACTTTAAATCGCATATTGATAATCCTCATGTTTTTGTTATTCAAAAACATATATTAATCAAATTATTTGGAATTATAAATATAAAACAATATTTAAATCAAATTATATTAAATGTGGTTAAATGTTAAAGGTTTGAATAGTTTGAATTAGTTTTGAAAAGATTTGAATTCACATTTAAAAACTAAACACATTTCATATTAAACTTTTATTCAAATTTGAATTTATTTAAAAGTTATGAATTTATTTGTATTTAAACAAATTCTGGAATTTTATTTGAATTAAAATTGTCTGCAACCTTTTGTTACTCTGGGTGAACTTACCCATGGTCACCGACAAGTGGGACCAAAAGTCTAGGGGGCATTGTGCACGGGTGAGCTGGGGCTGCCAAGTGGTGGATCTAGGGACTGCGGGCTGGGTTTTTCGGAAAAACTAGGGGTTTAAAACTACCCCAACTGCGTTGTCTGACGAACTGTCGATCGACGACAGTTTAACCAAAGTTCGTATGAGCTTCTATCGATGATGGCGGGCGATAGAGCTAGAATTTGACGATGTCGTAATGGAGGAAGTTGGAGAGGACATCACTGGCTACAACTTCTGGGAAGGAAGGGGCCCGAGATATGCACGGGAACGGCCCGATATAGGAGAGGTTCGGGTGGGGAAAAGATTGGGTTTACGAACTGAAGAAGAACGACACGGCGACGCGGCTCATCGTCGGTGACAACTAAACATGGTGGAAGTCAAGTAGCTGAATAGGAAATAAAGAAGAGGGAGCTCACAGTGTTTGATTCCCACTAAAATGGAAGCTCGGCGTGGTTGGAGGCGATGGTGAGTTGAGGTCGATGATGGCGACGCTCTTGGGATCGACATAAACGGCAAAGGGAAGCAATTCCTGGTGGTCCCGGCTCTGCTACTGCTGTTGCAAGTTTGACAAGGAGGAAGTAGGTGGCGCTCCTCCTCTACCACATGGTGCTCGGCAACGATAGACGCGGCGGTGGAAGGTGGCTCGAAGCGACGGTCATGGAGGTAGGTAGAGGGGATTTTCGATCTAGGGTTAGGGTTGTTGGGCACATCGGTCGCAAGGGTTAAGAGGGGCAGCAACTGGCTTGATCATGATGAATGCAGCGGGTGAAGGCAAGGAGGACAGCCACCTGCTCTGCTCCGTCCGCACGCAGAGAGGAGAAAGGTTAACGGCAGAGAAGGGGATAAACAGTAGCGGAGTAAGCTTCGTTGCTGCAAAGCGGTAGGGCCTAGGAGAGGTCACGGTGGGCTGGCCCAACAGGGAGGGGAGAGGAGAAGGGTGGTGCTAGATGGGCTGCTTGTCAACACCCGGATTTTTAATCCCAGATGCCCGTTATGCTATACCTCGCAATCTCAGGATTACCATTTTTGCGAGACATAACGGATTGGATATCACAGTACATCATCCATTACAAACCATACATAAGGTTTTACACAAATAAGGATCTCATGATCCAGTCTTAATACAACAAGCAGCGAAAATAAAAGATAGCGTAGCGGTGGGGTCCATCTTCAGGGGCACAGGCAATGTTGATGAAGGCAGATAGTCCTAGTTATCGTAGCCGTCCTGCTGACCATCATCTTGATAATCTCCTTCATAGTCTGGCTATGATAATAGCCAGGGACAAAAGCCATGAGTACTCTTTAAGTACTCGCAAACTACTAATAACAAGGAGTATAATTCCAAGTTAAAGTGTTGAATCTAATTTAACTATCAAATTAAGTTGGAAACCTAAGCTGAGTTCAGAAGCAAAGAAAGATAAACTAAAGTTCTAGAATCACTTAAACTGGGAAGCTATTATCATCAACAAACCCTGTTGTGGTCAAGTCAAAGTTCATCATTCATTTCAAGTTATTTAGAAAACATCTGACAACGAAACAGTATGGCCATTCCAACTGTCCATAACCGCGGACGCGGCTATTCGAATAGTTTGACACTCTGCAGAGGTGGTACACTTTCACCACAAGATTCGATACATCTGTCAGGGATAACCCTGAATCATCATACTTAGTATGCAGATAATCAAACATAACCTTCCCTTTACACACCCTAGTACAAGCACCTCTCCTATGAGCATGGCCTCCCAACCATGACCATCAGTCATCTTGGGCACTGCATAGGTGGACAACATTGAGAGGTAGCCTCAGCTCAAACCTCTCCCATGAGGGAACTAATACTAATGCATATAAATTTCCAGCTAAGCCTTACCCAATTCAGGTAATGTGGTTATACGGTAAATTTGGAATGGTATCGCATCTGAATCCAACCATCAGTTTTATAAAAAGGTTAACGCTCATGCCTCATCATTTTCATCATCATAAACCAGTTGTGTCTCTCAACACATGTCAAAACATCTCAATAGAATGACTCATCATTCCAAGGTTTTCACAATTCATTTTCACCAAGTGTTCCCATCTAAAGTGACTCAAGTTTTTGATCTACTCTAAAATACTAGGTTAAGAGTGTTCACTAAGGTGGAAAGATGGGACAATCTCATGCCATAGAATGACATCTAAAGGTTTCTAAGTAGGTCAAGTTTTATACTTTTTATGCTACCTTCAAACCAAGTAAAAACTTTGCATAACCTAAGAGGGGTAAAACTTGTAGGTAAGACTTGGGGTACTAATAGTCAAAGGGGTGTGATCAAAGCATGCTTAAGGCATCTTTGCTAAACCATCTAGTTTAATTCTAGCTTGCTAACAATAGCTTGCCTTGGTTGGTGCAGTGGTTGAAGTTTTCTTCTTCTTCTTGGTAGAACTCCTCCTCCTCGAAAGCTTGGTCGGTACTAGCGTCTATAAATACATAGGGAGTGCACAATCACCAAACAATACTTAACTAGGCTAAGTAGCATTCTAAAACACACAATTGATGATCTATTATCATCACAAGCATCACAAGTTTACTTTCAATAGTTTCCTCCTTTTTATTTTAGAAAAGTAATTTCTACTCATTGAAATATTACTAAAATTTAATATTCACCACCAAAATATGGGATCATGTGGACACATGTCCTCACCACATATTCTAGCATGTGGGAATGAGATTTAAAGGTTGGATCAATATTACTTTAGTTTAAGTTTATTATTTAATGATTTAAAGTGACTAGAAATGCCTATATAGCATTATTTTGATACTAGTCCAAAGTAACTGCATGTAAACCTTAATATTATTACATATTTAGATAGATATGATGAAATGTGATTTTTGAGAGTTGGAATAAACTCAAAAGCTAACTTGGTTGATTTTATAAAAATGTTGCAAGTTGCAAAAGCTTCTGTTTTGTTATTTTTACTAGGAGAGATCTATAACTCTAATTGAATTAAATCCAACGGGCTTGTATAGATCATTTTAATACCTTTCAGACAAAATTAGTTTCATGCAATTTGGATTTCTAAAACTCTCTCAAATGATTCTTGAAATAGTGGACAGAAACTAGATTTAACTAAAAAAGAAAAATCCAGATTTGAATCTATGGGCTAGCGCGGGAAAAGGAATGGGCCGGCCCAGTGGCTCTCCGCGGCGCGGGGCTTAGCTGACAGGGGGTCCCGCGTGTCAGCGACACTTAAAACGCGAAACGGTACGCGCGCTGTGGGCCGTAGGATTAGAAGCGAGATCAACGGCTGAGGGTCGTCGTCAACGACGAACAGGTCACCGGCGAGCTCGAACCCTAGCGGCTCGGTGGGGGTCTACTGGGGGCATACCAGGGCTCTAGTGGGGTCGGCGAGGCGACGCATGGTTGCGGTGGAGCTTGGGATGGTCAAAATCAACGGCGCCCTTCTCCTCCTGTCGCGGCTGCTCCGGCTCCAATTCTGGCGAGCTGCTGCTCCACTTGCTCCGGCTAGAGGTGGGTGAGGTTCAGAGAGGTGAGGGGAGTGGAATGGTGTGGAGAGAAGAGGCTGGGGAGGGATCCTTTTATAGGCTCGACGGTGAGACCGAGCGGGATGGGCAGGCGACGGTGGCGACATGGCTACGGCCGGCTATCGGCATGGCTGTGGATGGCGGTCGATGGGTGGTTCCCTGGCGGTGCTCTAGGACTTGAATGCGGCCGTAGGGGCGGTGGCACGCGGTCTGGGCGAGGTGGCACTCTGAGAGGCAGAGGCGGCGGTGTCCACGGCAAGCGGTGGCTGTGAGGCTTTGGGCGGCGAACAGGGATGTTTGGGGTGTTCTCCAGGTCGAGGTGGAGCAGCGGGCGTGGGCTGGTGCCAAGGGGTGGTCTGTGCGAGCGGGGACAGAGCGCGCTCTTGGGGCGGCACTGGCATGGTGCGGTGGCACTGGGCGCGGTTTGTGCTCGGTGGTCCACTGCTGCTCTAGGCTCAGGCAAGGGATAGGGGTGGCGGTGAGCTCCTGGCTACCTCCTAGACATGGCGAGAGAGGGGGAGATGGTCTGCTGCGGCGGGGCAAAGTTTGGACGGAGACCATGCCCTCGGGTTGACATGGCAAGAGGTTTAGGGACAAGGGAGAGGGGAGTTAAGGGTTTGGTTAGACTAGGAGGGGACAGAGGATAAAAAAGAGGATCAATTGGGGGCAAAACCCTGTTCAAAACAGTGAGCTAGGATTAGAGGTGATAATATGCATGCCAAGTGTTTGATGGAATGGCCGCATGAAATAAAATTTTGAATTTTGGTTTCAAAAATTTTGGGTGATCTCCACTAGTGATAGGTAGTCACTGGTTGCAAGGGTTTTGAAAATGGAGCTCAAATAGATGGTTTTTGAAATAGGGGTGATCTATGCATATGCATTAGATTCAATTTTAAACTGTCATTTAAAATAGTTAACAGATAGTTTTTAGCAGATCAAAAGGTGGGCCTTGGTACCTCATTATGTGTACTAGCAAGGGGTGCAAAGCTCAAGAATTGTTTCTGTTAAGAATTGAGTACTAGGAATAGCCAAAGTAGGCATGAGAGTTAATTTTGCCAAAATGACCATTCCTTCTTTTTAATTCTTTTTGATTTGATTTTCTTTAAGAAAAGTTTGGAGATGATGTAGATGATGTTTAAATCACCTAAGAAACATTTTACAAGCATTGGATCAATCAATCATGGCAATTCAAACAACTCCTATTTTAAATGCATACACATATGAATGCTTTCGTTTTAAATTTGGAAAAGTTTTTGTTAACCCTATTTTTGGATGATTTGATCTTGTTAAGCTTGGATTAAAGTTTTGGGATGTTACAAACCTTCCCCCCTTAAACAAAAATCTCGTCCCGAGATTTACAAAGAAAACTAGGACTAAAGAGATCTGGGAACTCTGTCCTAATGTAATCTTCGCGCTCCCAAGTGGCTTCCTCCTCGGTATGGTTGCTCCACTAAATATTGAGAAACTTGATACTCCTGGTCCTGGTGGTTCTGTAGGCTTCTTCTAAGATATGGATGGGTACTTCCCGGTAGGTCAGGTCATTGTTGATTTCCACAGCTCTGTGATCGATATTCTTGAAAACTTCAGTCTTCTCAGGCACTTCCAAGCATTTGCGAAGTAACGAGATATGGAACACATTGTGGATGGTTGACATCTCTTCAGGTAGTTCCAGCTGATACGATACTTCTCCTCGGTGGTTCAGAATGTTGAAAGGTCCGATATATCTGGGAGCTAACTTTCCCTTCAAACTAAAGCGTTGAGTTCCCTTCAATGGTGAAACCTTGAGATATACGAAATCTCCAACATTGAAAGTCGGGTCTCTCTTTCTTTTGTCAGCATAACTCTTCTGTCTGGATTGGGCGGTCTTGAGGTGCTCACGGACTTTGTGGACTTTCTCTTCTGCTTCTCGGAGAATGTCGGGTCCAAAGATCTGACTCTCTCCTACTTGCGACCAATTCAAAGGGGTACGACACTTTCTTCCGTATAGGAATTCAAATGGTGCCATCTGCAAACTAGCCTGATAACTGTTGTTATATGAGAATTCTGCGAAAGGCAGGCAGTCTTCCCATTTTGATTCGTATTCCAACACACAAGCTCTAAGCATATCCTCTAGGATCTGGTTGACTCTCTTAGTCTGTCCATCTATTTGCGGGTGATAACGGTGCTGAAGTTCAACTTGGTTCCTAAACCCTCCTGAACTTTCTGCCAAAATCTCGAGGTAAACTGGGTTCCTCGATCTGAGACGATGGTCTTGGGGGTTCCATGCAGACTAACAATCCTAGCAATATACAGCTCTGCTAGTTTTGCACTCTGGTAGGTTGCCTTGATAGGTATAAAGTGGGCTATCTTGGACAGTCGATCAACTATGACCCAGATTGAGTCATTTCCCCTACTAGAAGTAGGTAAACCGGTGATAAAGTCCATTCCGACGGAATCCCATTTCCATTCCGGAATCTACGATGGTTGCAATAGTCCTGCAGGTCTCTGATGCTCTGCTTTGACTCTTTGATAGATGTCACATTTGGCGATGTAGCTTCCGATGTCTCTCTTCATCTTGTGCCACCAAAATTGCTCTTTCAAATCCTGATACATCTTTGTTCCTCCGGGGTGGATAGAATAAAGAGTATCATGAGCTTCCTTCATGATAATGTCCTTCAGCTCCGAATCTTCTGGCACACAGATACGTCCTTTGTACCACAGTACTCCTTCTTAGTCTTTGGTGAATCCAGGTACCTTTCCTATACCAATACGACATTTGATTCCGTCGATACTTTCATTTCCTTTCTGGGCTTCTTTGATTTGGCTAAACAAAGTGGGTTGAAGTTCAATGCTAGCTAGGAATCCTTTGTTAACTAACTCAGTCCTGAACTGCTCCAACTCCTCATACAAACTTGGTTGCTTCTGTTTGATCATGGTGTTAAGCCTACACGGCAATCTGCTAAGAGCATCCGCTACCACATTGGCTTTGTCGGGGTGATGTCAAGGTCATAGTCCTTGATTAACTCTATCCATCTTCTTTGCCTCATATTCAGCTCCTTCTGAGTGAAGATATACTTCAAGCTCTTATGATCTGAGTAAATCTCATAGCGATTACCCATCAAATAATGATGCCATGTCTTCAACGCTAGAACCACGGCTGCTAGCTCAAGATCATGGGTCGGATAGTTCTGCTCATGTTGCTTCAATTGTCGAGACAGATACGCGATGACTTTGCCTTCTTGCATCAATACACATCCTAGGCCAATCTTGGATGCATCACAATACACATCAAACGGCTTCTTGATGTCTGGCATGATCAAAATTGGGGCTGATATCAATCTCTTCTTCAGCTCTTGGAAACTGGCTTCACACTTGTCTGTCCATTCAAACTTCTTGTCCTTCTTCAACAATTGGGTCATTGTCGGGCTATGCTCGAGAATCCTTCTACGAACTTGTGGTAATATCCCGCTAATCCGAGAAATGAACGAACTTGGGTTTGATTGGTTGGGGCTTCCCATTCTTCGACATCTTTGATCTTGGTGGGATCAACAGAGACTCCTCCGGCAGACACAATATGTCCTAGGAATCCTACTTCTTTCAGCCAAAACTCACACTTGCTGAACTTGGCATATAACTGATGCTCTCTCAGGGTTTCTAGGATGATTCTTAGATGTTGCTCATGCTCTTCTTCTGACTTGGAGTAGATAAGGATGTCGTCGATAAACACAACTACAAACTTATCTAGGAAATTCATAAAGATCTTATTCATGAGATTCATGAAATAAGCAGGGGCATTGGTTAATCCAAAAGACATAATCGTATACTCGTATAAACCATAGCGAGTAGTAAAGGCGGTCTTCGGAATATCCGTTGCACGAATCTTAAGTTGGTGATAACCAGTCCTCAGATCAATCTTTGAGAATACTTGAGCTCCAGTCAACTGATCAAATAGATCCTCTATCTTTGGCAAAGGGTACTTGTTCTTGATGGTGACGTCATTCAACTTTCTATAATCTGTACATAGACGATTGCCTCCATCTTTCTTGTCGACGGATAACACCGGTGATCTCCATGGCAATGCGCTTGGCTGAATCAAGCCTGTTGCTAACATGGCATCCAACTGCTTCTTCAGTTCCACTAATTCTGAGGGGTTCATGGTATAGGGTCTCTGGGCTATAGGTCCGGTTCCGGGGATTAGTTCGATAATGAACTTAATATCCCTATCCGGGGGCATACCTAGCAATTCATCTGGGAATATGTCGGGGTATTCACAGACTACTCTGACTTGGTCAATGGTGGGCAGGGCTACACTCTTGTTGCACTTGAATTGACGGGGTAAGGTTTCAGAGATATGCTCTACTGATACTCCAGAACTACTGGTCATGGTGATGGCTTTCTTAGCACAGTCTATCAGTCCTTTATGCCTTGACATCCAGTCCATACCTAGTACTACTTCCAATCCTTTGGTTCCAAGTACAATTAGGTTGGCATAAAAATCTATCCCATGTATTCTGATAGGTACAGCTTTGCAAATTTTTCTAGCTTTTGTTGTTGAACCGGGGATTTGAACTATCATGACATGCTTCAGGTTGGTTGGGCGAATCTTACTAGTGCATACAAATACTTTGGTGACAAATGAATGCGATGCTCCAGAATCAAACAATACTCTTGCTAAAACTGAGTTGACAGAAAACATACCCAGCACAACATTTGGCGCTTCCTGGGCTTCTTCTGCGTTCATGTGGAAGAGACGACCGTTGCAGTTGTGCGGGTTCCCTGGGCAAATCTCCTTCCTGGTTGAACACTACGTTGCTGCTGAGCTGGGGCATTCACAGGGGCATTGGCGGCAGTCTTCTTGGGACACTCATTGGAGTAGTGACCCTTCACTCCACACTCGAAACAAGTGATCTAGGACTTGTCCTTGACTGCGACAGGTACAGTATTGCTGCCAGTTCTGGGTGCGGTGTTGTTCTTGTTGCTCTTGGGAGGGGCACGGTTGAAATTGTTGGCATTGCTGGAGTTGTGATTGTTTCCTCCGGACTTCACATTGCCTCCGCTACGGTTGGGGTAGCTTGGGCGAGAATTTGGGGGTCGGTTGTTCCTTGGTGCATATCCTGGTGAAGGGTTGGGACGGTACTTCTGGTGACTACTGGATCCAGACTGGTGCATCATACGGCGCTTGCGGTTGTTGTTTGCCTGGTTAATCTTCCCTTCCATCTGAATGGCAGAGTCGACTAGCTCTTCGAGATCGTCAAAACGGATGTTGACGAGGACAGTCTGCATCTCATCATGCAGTCCGCTTAAGAATCTCTCCTTCTTCTTGGCCTCCGTGTTAATCTCATCCGGTGCATATCTGGCAAGTGATAAGAATCTGTCACGGTACTCTACCACAGTCATTCTTCCTTCCTTCAATTCGCGGAATTCATCTCTCATCCTGTTGACAAGACCTTGCGGCACGTGGGTGCGGCTGAACTTGACCTTGAATGCTTCCCAGGTCATCACCTGGTCATGGTTTATATTGCGGATGCTATTCCACCAAGCTCTTGCATCTCCCGCCAGATAGTGGGTGGCGAAGAGAACTTTCTCATTCTCATCAACTCTGGCAACCTCTAAGTTGTTTTCCATGGTCTGTAACCAGTCATCGGCATCTAATGGATTTTCAGATTGGTTAAAGATTAGGGGATTGGTGTTCTGAAAGTTTTTGAGTTTGGATCCTTGGTGATCATGATTTCCATGTCCTTGGTTGTTGAGAGCCATTTGGGCGAGCTGCTGCAATGTTGCTAAGTTGGCTTGACGTTCGGCCCTGCTTGCTTCACGGTCCGTGATGAGATTCTGCAAGATCTGCAGCATTGGGTCCTGCGACGAGCTGCTCCCTCCTTGGTTTCCACGAGTCATCTGAAGATTGAGATAGATATAGGGGTAAGAGGGAAATTCTAAGGTTCAGGGTTTTGGTTTTTCAAAGCTAAAACTTTGAGTTAGACTCAGGTTTTTTTTCAACTAACTTCTTTTTCATTCATGTAAGCAAGCACCCGATACAACACACACCACAACAAGCAAAGGGGAAAACAGATGGTTTGAAGAACCATTCTGCAAGCTACGATACAATGAGATATGGGATCATGTGGACACATGTCCTCACCACATATTCTAACATGTGGGAATGAGATTTAAAGGTTGGATCAATATGACTTTAGTTTAAGTTTATTATTTAACGATTTAAAGTGACTAGAAATGCCTATATAGCATTATTTTGGTACTAGTCCAAAGTCACTGCATGTAAACCTTAATATTATTACATATTTATATAGATATGATGAAATGTGATTTTTGAGAGTTGGAATCAACTCAAAAGCTAACTTGGTTGATTTTATAAAAATGTTGCAAGTTGCAAAAGCTTCTGTTTTGTTATTTTTACTAGGAGAGATCTATAACTCTAATTGAATTAAATCCAACGGGCTTGGATAGATCATTTTAATACCTTTCAGAAAAAATTGGTTTCACGCAATTTGGATTTCTAAAACTCTCTGAAATGATTTTTGAAATAGTGGACAAAAACTAGATTTAACTAAAAAAGAAAAATCCAGATTTGAATCTATGGGCTAGCACGGGAAAAGGAATGGGCCGGCCCAGTGGCGCTCCGCGGCGCGGCACTCAGCTGACAGGGGGTCCCGCGTGTCAGCGGCACTCAAAACGCGAAACGGTACGCGCGCTATGGGCCGTAGGATTGGAAGCGAGATCAACGGCTGAGGGTCGTCGTCGATGACGAACAGGTCGCCGGCGAGCTCGAACCCTAGCGGCTCGGTGGGGGTCTACTGGGGGCGTACCAGGGCTCCAGCAGGGTCGGCAAGGCGAGGCGCGGTTGCGGCGGAGCTTGGGATGGTCAAAATCAACGGCGCCCTTCTCCTCCTGCCGTGGCTGCTCCGGCTCCAATTCCGGCGAGCTGCTGCTCCACTTGCTCTGGCTAGAGGTGGGTGAGGTTCAGAGAGGTGAGGGGAGTGGAATGGTATGGAGAGAAGAGGCTGGGGAGGGCTCCTTTTATAGGCTCGACGGTGAGACCGAGCGGGATGGGCAGGCGACGATGGCGACATGGCTACGGCCAGCTATCGGCATGGCTGTGGATGGCGGTCGATGGGCGGTTCCCTAGCGGTGCTCTAGGACTTGAATGCGGCCGTAGGGGTGGTGGCACGCGGTCTGGGCGAGGTGGCGCTCTAAGAGGCAGAGGCGGCGGTGTCCACGGCGAGTGGTGGCTGTGAGGCTTTGGGCGGCGAACGGGGATGTCTGGGGTGTTCTCTAGGTCGAGATGGAGCGGCGGGCGCGGGCTGGTGCCAAGGGGTGGTCTGTGCGAGCGGGGACATAGCACGCTCTAGGGGCAGCACTGGCATGGTGCGGTGGCACTGGGCGCGGTTTGTGCTCGGTGGTCCACTGCTGCTCTGGGCTCGGGCAAGGGACAGGGGGTGGCGGTGAGCTCCTGGATACCTCCTAGACATGGCGAGAGAGGGGGAGATGGTCTGCTGCGGCGGGGCAAAGTTTGGCCGGCGACCATGCCCTCGGGTTGACATGGCAAGAGGTTTAGGGACAAGGGAGAGGCGTGTTAAGGGTTTGGTTAGACTAGGAGGGGACAGAGGAGATAAAAGAGGATCAATTGGGGCAAAACCTTGTTCAAAACAGTGAGCTAGGATTAGAGGTGATAATATGCATGCCAAGTGTTTGATGGAATGGCCGCATGAAAGAAAGTTTTGAATTTTGGTTTCAAATTTTTTGGGTGATTTCCACTAGTGATAGGTAGTCTCTGGTTGCAAGTCTTTTGAAAATGGAGCTCAAATAGATGGTTTTTGAAATAGGGGTGATCTATGCATATGCATTAGATTCAATTTTAAACTGTCACTTAAAATAGTTAACAGATAGTTTTTAGCAGATCAAAAGGTGGGCCTTGGTACCTCATTATGTGCACTAGCAAGGGGTGCAAAGCTCAAGAATTGTTTCTGTTAAGAATTGAGTACTAGGAATAGCCAAAGTAGGCATGAGAGTTAATTTTGCCAAAATGACCATTCCTTCTTTTTAATTCTTTTTTATTTGATTTTCTTTAAGAAAAGTTTGGGGATGATGTAGATGATGTTTAAATCACCTAAGAAACATTTTACAAGCATTGGATCAATCAATCATGGCAATTCAAACAACTCCTATTTTAAATGCATACACATATGAATGCTTTCATTTTAAATTTGGAAGAGTTTTTGTTAACCCTATTTTTGGATGATTTGATCTTGTTAAGCTTGGATTAAAGTTTAGGGATGTTACACTGCTATGCCTACTAGGCTGGGCTCTTGTGCTGCGGCAGGTAACTTTCTCTCTCTCTATTTCTCTGTTGTTAGCTTTTTCTTTATTTGTTTGTTTGAAATGGTTTGTGAAGGAAATATGTCCTGAGAGGTAATAATAAAGTTGTTATTATGTATTCCTTGTATATTATAGATGTTTATTTTGCATGCTATAATTGTATTGATAGGAAACGTCAATACATGTGTGTTTAATAAAAAAAAGGTTCCTAGTTATGCCTCTCTTATAGACTAGCTTGTTGATTAACAAGATGATAAAAGTTTCCTGATCATGGACATTGGATGTTGTTAATAACGAGGTCACAGCATTTGTGAAATGATGTGATGAACATTCATCCGAAGTATAGCATTACGATCAAAGTCATTATGTTTATATTTCTACAACATCATACGAAGTAATCTTAGTCCTTAGACCATGAGATCATGTTAATTGCTAACACCGGAAGAGTATCTTGATAACATCAAACGTCACACCGTAACAGGGTAACTATAAAGGTCGGTTCGGTTCTACGAAGGTGTTATGTTGAGGCTCATGGATCAAGAGTGCAATTTGTCAATCCCGATGACGGATAGATATACTCTAGGCCCTCTCGATGATATCACATTAAGATAGCTTGCAAGCAAGTGATGTGATCACTAGAATGTTATATCACGAGAACAAGAAAAGAATGCATGTCGGTAACGAGATCAAACTAAGTATTTGGATACCGATGATCGAATCTCGGACATGTATTATATCATGAGACAAAGGATTAAGTTACTAGCGTTAAAGGTTCTCACGATCACAGAAGTCATCGTTGAATGTGCAGGAGTCAGTATGGATCTCCAGGTCTCGCTTCTGATTATTAATCTGAGAGGAGTCTCATCATGTCTACATTATTCGCGAACCGTAGGGTGACACACTTAAGGGTTGCCGGACACCATTTTGGAGCACATATGTTTCAGACGAAAGAATTGCAAAGCGCAGGAATTGTTTCGATAGAAACTAGAATTGTTTCGGGTGAAATTGCAGAAAGTGGTTCTGCATGTGATATTGAAATGTTGCAAGGGGTTTTATGTGAATGTTTGTTAATTAAAAATTCTGAATAAAATAAATAAAAGAGTTTTATTAATTGAGAGTTGCATTAAATTTGGTGGAAATTTAATGCATGTGAGTGGAATTTTGGGTGGAGCTTGAATTGATGTGAGTGGAGCTTCCACCACATGAATGAGGAAGAGGTGGGGGCACCCCCCTTGGCCTCTGGCCATGGTAGGGGAGGAGCCCCCCTCTCCTATAAAAAGCCCCCTCTCCTGCCTCACAAAGCACACCTCCTCGTGAAGGATATCTCTCCCCCTCTAGATATTCCCCCATGGTCTCGGATTAGCGAGATACATGTTCCCGGTGGCTTGCGTCTGGAAGGAGTTGTTGCTTCCGCTGATTCGCTGGAGCGAGGAGGTGGAGGTTTTCCGGTGGCTTGAACGTGTGTGCGAGGACGGATGCGCTGCTGATTTGCAGCGCTAGGACTTCCACACGATCTTGAGATCGGCAAGCGTACGACTACATCATCCACGAGTTCCAACTCGTTAACAAAACTTTGTTGTCTTCGAGGGTAAGTTCTCTATGGATGTATATCCACCCGTTGCTATGTATCTAGTAGATAGATCTTGGCATATAGTTCTCATGATAGGAATTTTTTTGTTTTCTATGCTGCGAACCCACCAGTGGTATCAGAGCCTGATCTATGCGTAGGTGTTTTGCACGGGTAGTACACATATGTTTATATGTGGGCTATGATGATCATGTTATTGCATCTTCTATATATTTTGGATATTGGTGGCATAGTGGGATGAAGCGGCCCGGACCAACCTTACATGTCACCGCACATGAGATCGGTTCCACGACTGACATGCAACTAGTTTTGTATAAGTGGTTGGCGGGTGTCTGTCTCTCCTACTATAGTCAATATCAGATTTAAAACGAGTTACTAATAACTTGGTTATCCTCATTGTGGTTCCATGTTCGTAGGTAAGACCGGTTCTATCTCCGAAAGCCCTAAGCCACGTAAAACTTGCAATGGATAAATTAGAGGCATCTAGTTTAGATCGTTGCTGGGCTAGTGTCTTGATATGGTATTGTTGTAAGTATATGTATGATAGATACTCTTACAACACACTTAACGTGTAAGTTCCATAGACATTGGCCTTACACACAAAGGAATGATAGAGATCATACCACGATGCAAATGATAGAGATCAAATGCATGGACCATATCATCTCACTTTACACATTAGATGTTTGCATCTTATATTTCTAGTTTGGCGCTTTTGGTAGCATTGTAAGATGATCCCTCATTTAGATAACAAGATAAAATGTGTTCTTCCTTAAGTATGCACCGTTCTATGGATCGTGTTTCGAGACATCACATGATGATCGGGTGTACTCGACTCCGCGCTTTCATACAACGGGTGTAAGACAGTTTTACACACGCGAATACTAAGGTTCTTACTTGGCGAGCCTAGCATGTACAAACATGGCCTTGGAACACGGACCGAAAGGTTAAGCATGAGTCATATAGTTGATATGATGCCCATATAGATGCTCGCCTTTGAAGCTACACTGACTCACATGATGATCGGACTTGGTGTAGTGGATTTGGTTCATGTAATCACCAAAAAGACACGAGGGATGTCGTTTTTGAGTGGGAGTTCATTAGTAATTTGGATTAGTTGAACTCAATCTATCATAAACTTAGTCTAAATAAACTTTACAAATTATGTTGTAGATGGCACCACCTGCTTTTAATTTCAATGTGTTCATGGATAAAGAGAAACTTGTTGCGAATGGTAGCAACTTCACCAACTGGGCTATGAATTTGAGGATTCTCCTCACTACTGCACAAAAGCAATATGTGCTAGAGGCGCCGCTAGGCCCCCCACCAGCTCCTGATGACCCTAACGAGGAAAAGAATGTCTATATAACTCGTAAGTAGGACCAGAACTTAGTTCATTGCGGCATACTGTATGGGCTAGAGCAAGAACTTCGAAAGCGTTTTGAAAATGGCAATGCCTTTGATACCATGGGAGAATTGAAAATGATTTTCGATACCCATGCTGCCGTAGAGAGTTATAATGCTTCTGAAAAGTTCTTTAGCTGCATGATGGAGGAGAACAGCTCCGTTGGTGAGCACGTACTCAAAATTTCTGGGTACGCCGATAAGCTTGTGTCCTTGGGAATAACGATTCCCATTGACTTAGGCATACATCGTGTTCTCCAACCTTTGCCACCTAGCTACAAGAGCTTCATGACGAACTATAACATGCAGGGCATGAAGAAGTCTCTTCCCGAGCTTCTGTCAATGCTTAAGAGTGCAGAAGTGGAGATTAGGAAAGAACATCAAGTGTTGATGATCAATAAGACCACCGGTTTCAAGAAAGACAAGAAAGGCAAGCAGAAGGGAAAGAAGGGCGGCAAATCTGTTGCCGTGCCTAAAAAGAAATCCCGAGCTGGCCCTAAGTCTAATACCGAGTGCTACTATTGCAAGGGGACTGGCCATTGGAAGCGCAACTGCCCCAAGTATTTGGCGGACAAGAAGGCCGGCAAGGCAAACAAAGGTATATGTGATATACATGTTATTGATGTGTACTTGACTAGTACTCGCAGTAGCACCTAGGTATTTGATACGGGATCGTTTGCTAATATATGTAACTCGATCCAAGGGCTGCGGAACAAGCGACAGCTAGCAAGGGATGTGGTCACGATGCGGGTCGACAATGGATCAAGAGTTGATGTGATCGCCATCGGAACGCTGCCTCTCCATATGCCGTCAGGATTAGTGATAAATCTAAATAATTGTTATTTGGTGCCTGCACTGAGCATGAACATTGTATTCGGATCGTGTTTGATGCAAAGTGGTTATTCCTTTAAATCTGAAAACAATGGTTGTTCGATTTATATGAATGATATCTTTTATGGTCATGCACCTGTGTTGAGTGGTTTATTTCTGTTGGATCTCGATAGTAGTATTACGCATATTCATAATGTTGATGCTAAAAGGATTAAACTTGATAATGATATATCTGCATATATGCGGCACTGCCGTTTAGGTCATATTGGCGTTAAACGCATGAAGAAACTCCATTCTGATGGACTTTTGGAATCACTTGATTTTGAATCATTTGATACATGTGAGCCATGCCTTATGGGCAAGATGACTAGAACGCTGTTTTCCGGTTCAATGGAACGGGCAACAGATTTATTGGAAATCATACATATTGATGTGTGTGGACCAATGAGTGTGTCGGCGCGAGGTGGATATCGTTATTTTGTTACTTTCACATATGATTTGAGTAGATACGGGTATATCTATTTGATGAAACATAAGTCTGAAACCTTTGAAAAGTTCAAGGAATTTCAGAATGAAGTGGAAAATCATCATAACAGAAAGATCAAATTTCTGCGGTCCGACCGTGGAGGAGAGTATCTTAGTTACGAGTTTAGCACACATATGAAAGACTATGGAATAGTTTCACAACTCACGCCTGCCGGAACACCACAACGTAATGGTGTGTCAGAACGTCGTAATCGTACTTTATTGGATATGGTTCGATCTATGATGTCTCTGACTGACTTGCCACTGTCATTTTGGGGTTATGCACTGGAAACTGTTGCATTCACTTTAAATCGAGCACCATCTAAATCCGTTGAAATGACACCATATGAATTATGGTTTGGAGACAAACCTAAGGTGTCAGTTCTAAAAGTTTGGGGATGTGATGTTTATCTGAAGAAACTTTAGCCGGATAAACTCGAACCCAAAGCGGAAAAATGCGTCTTCATAGGATACCCTAAGGAAACGATTGGGTATACCTTCTATCACAAATCCGAGGGCAAAGTTTTTGTTGCCAAGAATCGATCCTTTCTTGAGGAGTTTCTCGTGAAATGTGTGAGTAGTCGGAAGGTAGAACTCGAAGAGGTTATCGAACCTTCTCTTCATGAAATGGCGAGTAGCGCAGCACCAGAAGTTGTTTCGGAGTTGACTTCACCTAATGAAGAGAGAGCTAATGATATTGATCATGAAACTCCGAAAGAGGACACTACCGAACCTCGCAGGTCAAGCAGGACACGTGCAGCTCCTGAACTGTACGGCAATCCTGTTATGAATTTCATGATTGATGAAATAGATGACCCTATGATGTATGAAGAAGCGATGATGAGCCTGGATTCCAACAAATGGCTAGAAGCCATGAAATCCGAGATGGAACCCATGTACGAAAACCAGGTTTGGACCTTGGTGGACTTACCTCACGATCGAAAGGCCGTTGAGAATAAATGGATTTTCAAAATAAAAACTGATGCTGATGGTAATGTGACCATCTATAAAGCTCGACTTGTCGCAAAAGTGTTTCGACAAATTCAAGGAGTTGACTACGATGAGACATTCTCTCCCGTAGCGATGCTAAAGTCGGTTAGGATTATGTTAGCAATTGCTACATATTTCGATTATGAAATATGGCAGATGGATGTCAAAACCGCGTTCCTCAATGGTAATATTGAAGAAGAGTTGTATCTAATACAACCTAAGGGTTTTGTCGATCCTAAGGATGCTGGTAAGGTATGCAAGCTTCAGTGATCCATCTATGGACTGAAGCAAGCATCCCGTAGTTGGAATCTCCGCTTTGATGAGGTGATCAAAGAGTTTGGATTTGTCCAAACTTATGGAGAGGCTTGTATTTACAAGAAAGTGAGTGGGAGCAATGTGGAATTTCTAATATTATATGTGGATGACATATCATTGATTGGAAATGATATAGATCTTTTAAATAGTGTTAAAAGTTATCTAAACAGCAAATTTTCGATGAAAGACCTTGGTGAAGCTTCATATATATTAGGCATTAAAATCTATAGAGATAGAGCAAGGCGCCTAATTGGGCTGTCGCTGAGTACATACCTTGATAAGATATTAAAGAAGTTTAATATGGACGGAAGTAAGAAGGGGTTCTTACCTATGTTGCAAGTCAAGACATTGAGTAAGACTCAAAGTCTGGCTTCTGCGGAAGAAAGAGAGATAATGGATAAGATCCCCTATGCCTCAGCCATAGGCTCTATAATGTATGCCATGCTATGTACAAGACTAGATGTGGCACATGTTATTAGTTTGACTAGTAGGTACCAATCTGATCCAGGTTAGGAACACTGGATAGCGGTCAAGAATATCCTTAACTACTTAAGAAGAACTAAGGATATGTTTCTTGTATACGGAGGTGAAGAAGAGCTAGTCGCTAAGTGTTATGTCGATGCTAGCTTTAACACCGATCCGGATGACTCTAAGTCTCCATGGGTGTTAGATTTATCACTATATGAACTAGATTATTGTCTCTAGTGCAAGTGGGAGACTGAAGGAACTATGCCCTGAGAGGCAATAATAAAGTTGTTATTATGTATTCCTTGTATATGATAGATGTTTATTTTTGCATGCTATAATTGTATTGATAGGAAACGTCAATACATGTGTGTTTAATAAACAAAAAGGTTCCTAGTTATGCCTCTCTTATAGACTAGCTCGTTGATTAACAAGATGATCAAAGTTTCCTGATCATAGACATTGGATGTTGTTAATAACGAGGTCACAGCATTTGTGAAATGATGTGATGAACATTCATCCGAAGTATAGCATTACGATCAAAGTCATTATGTTTATATTTCTATAACATCATACGAAGTAATCTTAGTCCTTAGACCATGAGATCATGTTAATTGCTAACACCAGAAGAGTATCTTGATAACATCAAACATCACACCGTAACAGGGTGACTATAAAGGTGGGTTCAGTGCTACGAAGGTGTTATGTTGAGGCTCATGGATCAAGAGTGGAATTTGTCAATCCCGATGACGGATAGATATACTCTGGGCCCTCTCGGTGATATCACATTAAGATAGCTTGCAAGCAAGTGATGTGATCACTAGAATGTTATATCACGGGAACGAGAAAAGAGTGCATGTCAGTAACGAGATCAAACTAGGTATTTGGATACCGATGATCGAATCTCGGACATGTATTATATCATGAGACAAAGGGATTAAGTTACTAGCGTTAAAGGTTCTCACGATCACAGAAGTCATTGTTGAATGTGCAGGAGTCAGTATGGATCTCTAGGTCCCGCTTCTGATTATTGATCTGAGAGGAGTCTCAATCATGTCTGCATTATTCGCGAACCATAGGGTGACACACTTAAGGGTTGCCGGACACCATTTTGGAGCACATATGTTTCAAACGAAAGAATTGCAAAGCCCAGGAATTGTTTCGATAGAAACCGGAATTGTTTCGGGTGAAATTGCAGAAAGTGGTTCTGCATGTGATATTGAAATGTTTCAAGGGGTTTTATGTGAATGTTTGTTAATTAAAGTAATTAACAAACTTCTGAATAAAATAAATAAAAGAGTTTTATTAATTGAGAGTTGCATTAAATTTGGTGGAAATTTAATGCATGTGAGTGGAATTTTGGGTGGAGCTTGAATTGATGTGAGTGGATCTTCCACCACATGAATGAGGAAGAGGTGGGGGCACCCCCCTTGGCCGCCGGCCATGGGAGGGGAGGAGCCCCCCTCTCCTCCCTCACAAAGCACACCTCCTCGTGAAGGATCTCTCTCCCCCTCTAGATATTCCCCCATGGTCTCGGATTAGCGAGATACATGTTCCCGGTGGCCTTGCGTCTGGAAGGAGTTGCTGCTTCCGCTGATTCGCTGGAGCGAGGAGGTGGAGGTTGTCCGGTGGCTTGAACGTGTGTGCGATGATGGATGTGCTGCTGATTTGCGGCGCTAGGACTTCCACACGATCTTGAGATCGGCAAGCGTACGACTACATCATCCACGAGTTCCAACTCATTAAAAAAACTCTGTTGTCTTCGAGGGTAAGTTCTCTATGGATGTATATCCACCCGTTGCTCTATATCTAGTAGATAGATCTTCGCGTAGGAAATTTTTTGTTTTCTATGCTGCGAACCCAACAGTTTGTTTCAAATTCAAACCAGCAACTAACTCAAATCCTTTTGAAACTTTTCAGGTGGTTTTGAATAGAGTATTTTGTCATTCAAATAGAGAGGAATGCGAATATAGATGGACCATAGATATTTATTGAACTTGATTCAACTTGTAGGAGTTTAAATCAAACAAGTTTCTTGAAATCTAAAAGAAACCAAAAGAAGGAAGGTAGTTGTGAGCTTGCATAGGCCATGCATGAATATGAAATGCCACTTCTACTAGTTGTAAAAACAACTATTTGTAATCATGCTTAAATATTCATATATACATTCAAATTTGAATTTAAACCCACACAAATAATAAGTTTGTTTAACATATAAAATAATTATTAGCATCTGCACATGTATGAAGCTAAATGACCATTGTAGTGTGTATTTTCCACTATATCACTTTTAGCCAAATATAGCACCATACATGAGCATATAGTAAGTTAAACCATATGGAAGCTTAATAAAGGGAATTCTACCCACATGGCATGCAAAGGTGGCCATGGGCCTCCACATACTCAATATTGTGAAAATGACATGTGACGCATATGGGAGCATGTAGAAATAGAAGTGGATCCATCTTATTACATATGAGCTAGACAAATGCCAAAAGAAATACAAGTGCTCATATATAGTTTGGATGGTAGAATTATAAGGTGGGGACAAAGGTGGTGAAGTCAAGAAAAGATATGACCACAACTAAACTTGGGCATGAAGCAATATATCAAGAAGCAAATACAATATATGAAGAGGCAACTACAAGTGAAACAATATAATGTATATGGGATAAAATCCAAAAAGAGGGGTTTTATATGATGCTCATATGCAAGGTGGCATGGTGACATGAGCATGATATAATGATGATACACTTATAATTATGTAGCCTAGCAATATATAGACTAGGCAAGTAGCATTACAATTGTTAGACAATTTGGATGCTACAACTCTCCCCCACTAAACAAGAATCTCGCCCCGAGATTCCCTAGATAAATAAAAGGGCACAAGGAGAGGCGGTTGTTCGGAACGAAGGTGATCCTTGTGTTCCCAAGTTGATTCCTCAACGGAATGGTGCGACCACTACACCTTGCAAAACTTGCTAGACTTGCTACGAGTCTTGCGTTTTGCTTCTTCGAAACAAAGGACTTCAAGAACCTGGACGATTGTTGTGAGACAAGAAAGATAGTATGAACATAGCTCCGGTGCTCTCGAGAAACATGATAAAAGAATAGAACCACTTATTGAAAGAATTTGAAAAGATGATGTATCAGGGAGAGAAAATAAAGACACGTCGTTAGGATTGGCGATGAACAGCTGCAAGTGAAGATGATTCTTTTGTCGGGAGAAAGAATGAATTTGGAGAAGTTATTAACCACTATGAAAAAAGCATTGTTTCTTCCTTTAGATTTAAGAAATGAAGTTTGGAAAAACCATATTGCCTTCAAACAATAGAATTCCTTGATATCAACGGAAAGATTTGGGTTCAGAATTCTCGGATTAGATTCTTCTTGTGTCGGTAAGAACCAAAGGATCACGCAATTGTGGTCCACGGATTTATCCTCAAGAGAAAGAGGTGGTGCTAGTTTATGGTGGAATACTAAAAAAGAAGTTGCATGTTGAATATCTGGAGTTGTTATAGGGATACCCATTGCTTTCCTTAACCATGAGGTTATTGTGATAGATTTTGCGATTGATGGCATCGACCATAACTGGCATTACCAATATAAAGGAATTGACAACTTGGAGTAATAGATATATCTTCCATCCATCTTGTTTGATGATGTCGAGCACCGATAGAAAGAAGAGGACGAAGAAGATTTTCCATTTGTTTCCACTAGATCGTTGAAGATTTTGCTCCATCTTGAAATAGATGAGATCACCAACAAGAGATTATTGTTTATGTTCTTTGAGAGAACACTCCGGAAAACAAGGACGGAAGTGAAAGTCTCAAGAGATAAAGGCCACTTCTAACTTCCATGGAATGAGTAAAATTGCATTGATTCCCTAATCCAATGTACAAGAGCGAATGATAAGAGTAGTGGTATGGTAGCTACTCCATACCACACCCAAAGCATTACTCCGCACATGAATAGGAAAATCGTGCAACCCCACTCTCGAATTTAGGCTAAAAAATCTTGACAAGCAGAATTCATGAAGCTTCATAGAAACAAAGTTTTGATGCAAACGATTCATCGGATCCAAAGTAGATAAATATGATGATGTTGTTGTCATGTCAGAAGTCCCAAGCCATAATAAAAGATATGAATGAATATCACAGAGAAACATGAAAGATTCCACAGACAGATTAAGGATATCACCCAAAACTTTAAATAGAAGAATACGAAAGATCTAGAAAATCTTCGTGGCATCCGGCAAATTGAGGAAAGAAGATAAACAAGATTGTTTTCAAAAGGTTTCCAGATGTGCGGAAGAACAACATAATTTCTTGTCCTTCTTAAGAAGATCCAAGAGGGATTTAGCAGTCTTGAGGAAATCTTCAACAAAGCAACAAGAATTACTTGTCAAACCGAGAAAAAGCTTCGGAGTTGATTGAAGTGGAGGATGGAATTAACAATTGACTTGATGATTCCAGAATTGTAGCAGTGTCTTTAGCAAAAGGACATGGCCGAGATAGGCGACTTTGAAAAGTCGGAATTCATACTTTGAGAACTTTGCACACATGTGATGTTCGCGAAGCTTGAGGGAAAAGATGTTCTTCATGTCTTCCCATCGATATCGAATAGGCAAGAATATCATCAAGATATATCACCACGAATTAACAAGATATTCCAAGAATACCAAGTTCATGAGGAAAAAGGAACAAACGGATGATCAAAACACTTTCTGAGCTCAATGCTCTTTGAAAGATCCACATTAAGAGCAAGGATTTGTGTTAGAAGAGGTGTATTGGAAGAATAGAGTATATGGCCCTTTGTAAGAGAAAAAGAGCTACCGACTGGTTCACATAGTCGATCGGATCACCGGTTGAAAAGATAAGGAGATCTTGGATAACAAACTGATGATAACTCATACATTTAAGCAAAGCCATCGGAGATGAAAGGATGAGATTCTCCTGTATCAAAGAGAACCTTGCAGATATGGAGTTCAAAAAGATGTGAAGCATGAAAATCGAATGATAATCCACCGTAGTGCCTTAAGAAACCCTCGGATTGCCAAAGATACTTGAATACGATGCAGATATGATCATGGTATAACTGAAAATCACAAGAGATAACCACCCTCATTTATAGAATTAGATTAATAGCACTAGCCATATTCCACTCATGATAAGTGTTATATAGCTATACCGAGAACCAGATTATAATCATAGGTATCGGGTCGACACATGTTATGTATTTAGCCCAATTTTTTTTGAAGATGAAGTAAAAACTCCAGATTATGTGTCGGTGACAAAAGGTCGAGTTAGCATGAACATGGCGACAGAAATAAGATAAATAGTGTATATCACACGGCTGAAAAGGAGTGTGGAAACACAGATACATCAAAGAATTTTTTCGCATTTTTTGGTATTAGAATACCAACTAGATGTGCAAAACAACTTAACAGATAGGGATTAGCAACTCCACATTGAGTGAAAGCATACTAAATAGAGAACACCCTTAACAAGATCGCGTCGGTTAACAAAGAGTCAGATAGATCGCGTCAGTTTGCACATATGCCTGTCGGTATGGAATGTACCAACAGTTGATAACTAAAGGCAGATTACGACAACAAGGTTGGATGCAACAGATCAACAAATGATTTACACACATCCTTTGGTACTACAGATACCCTTAACACGTGAATCCTAGTTTGAATTTTTAGAAGAGGATGGACAAACGTTATACTTCCTTACCCAAAAAGGGTGGGTAAGAAAAAAATAGAAGCAGTCCTACTCTCACATTTAGTTTTTTCCTAATATGTATAACTACCAAAAATATTTTCTGGACTGATAACGACCATCTTGGCTGAGACCCTAAAGGGCGGAATGGCTCTAATACCAATTATAATACCTCGGACACTACACTCTAAGGAACAAGCCGGTATGATCCAAAAGTGGACAGGACGTACTACCATCGGGTCGTGCAGCCACACAGTATGCCCACCTCGTGGAGCAGGGCACGGTAGCCGCCAACCATCCCACCCACTTTTATGATCATAGCTTTAGGTGTGAGCGGTGTACTTGACAGGTAACGCAATCAAAACATACACAAATGAGTATGTATATCAGCGACATACAATAGTATATCAGAGCCATACCATCTAAAACAATAGAAATAGAAATATTCAATGCCATACGGCAAGATCCAAATATCCTAGATAGAGATAATAGTTTAGGATACATCCTCATACATCACACGTCGAGTATCAAGCGGAAGAGGAAAACAAGATCCGAGTACAGACAAGAAGCAAATTGGCATAAGATGCCTCTAAAATAAGCACATCCTGCCCATAGATATCACGGATCTCCATCCCTAGAATCTGTACACCTGATTGTCGTTGCCACCATTATCGGTCTCCTCGACCCAGTAACCTTCTTGTGAGTAAACCTGTCCATCTGAATCAAATATTTATCGTGTGAGACCTTAGGGGTACTCAGCAAGTCTTAATGAATCTAAAGGGAATGACCTAGGGGTGATGCAATTGCAGCGAAAGATAATATCTAAACAGTTCTATAGAGACACGCTACAACCTTTGCCCAACCAGATATGGACGGACGCTCATTAATTAGAAACAACAATTATATAAGTAACATAAATAAATATCACTCGCCCTCCTTCTCTCTTATCGAATGAGAAGGCAGAAGAACATCCCATCTGTTAGCAATTTTATTAACCATTCCATGGGGGTTGCACTATTTACTAGTCATGCATTAGTCAAATTAACCATGGTACTTTAGTTATAGTTATCTATGATCGAGAAACTATGCTCCAAGTCATCCATAACCGTGGACACGGCTTTGAGAAAGATTTACCCTGCAGGGGTACACAAATAGCAACACACGCACGATCAACCTCGGGAAGAACCAAATAAAAAGCAACGAGGACTCATGACAATGCATTCACAGGATTCATAAATTATTTCAGGGGGCCACCCTAATAAGCTACCTGCAACGAATTTGGCCTGCTCCGACACAGACCCAGGGTTTGCGTCAATGGCTATAAATGACTAGGAATCTGAAAGTGTGACTAGGCTTGTCGATACCGTGAAAACACTCCGCATTCCTAAATAGTACAAGCGCTCCATGCATAATCGTAAATAAAGCAGTAAAGTATGGCATAAGTACATGATAGTAATAAAGCCCCAAACTAGTTTGTGGCCCCAAGAAATAAAGTGCGAATCAAGCTCAGGGGAAGGGGGATCCATAGAGTCTCCCACATATGGATAGTGTGAATAGTCAAGGAACGGGTATCAAGTAATCGGGTCCTACGGGACACAAGTGAGCATGGACAAACCAAATAATAGCTATTTCCCGCCGATGCCTCTTTCTTTAGTTATCCCATTACTACACAGTTTGAGTTGTTTAGGTACCTCGTTATCCAAAGACTTGCACAAAGCCTACACATACAATTCTACAACTCGCATGGCTCAAAGGATTGAGGTACAAGTTTTGGTGGGGTTTAAAAGTAAAGGATATGCAATACTTGGGTTTCCAATTTAATGCAATCGTGACTCAATGATGCAAGAATAAGATAGAGGCATAGGTGCAATATGTATGCAAGCACGGGAAATTGCTTGCCTGTCAGATCAGCAGTAGGGTAACTGAGATCCGGGTAGTGCTCTTAGGTCTCCTGATAGTTCCCTTGATTGACGTCTAGCCGGAATAAAAGCCAAACACACAAAGGGCCATAATAAATAAAGTGCACAATCATATGAATATATGCAACAAGCAAACAAGGCATGCCATGATGGAATGATGCACAATTGCATGGTATAACATAGCATGGTATGGGTGAGGTGTGAGAACAATAATAAAGCACTTTAATTAATTATTTAGGCATGTTTTGCTCCCATAAACATTAATGTATTCATTATATTCATATGATGAATGCTTCAATTCATATCATGGAACACATAGTTAGAACATGATCGCCGCGTTGATCGACTTAGACATGTTATTTGTCGAATTTGGATTTACGAAATTAAAGTTATGAATTCATTAAGAAAAGGCATTTAATAGTATTTCAATAATTTCTAAATTTTAAATTTCTCAAATAATACTTTTAAATATCATATTAATAATCCTCATGTTTTCTTATTCAAAAACATATATTATTCAAATTATTTGGAATTATAAATTTTAAAACAATATTTAAATCAAATTATATTAAATGTGGTCAAATGTTAAAGCTTTGACTAGTTTGAATTAGTTTTGAAAATATTTGAATTCACAATTAAAAACTAAATACATTTCATATTAAACTTTTATTCAAATTCGAATTTATTTAAAAGTTATGAATTTATTTGTATTTAAACAAATTCTGGAATTTTATTTGAATTAAAATTGTTCTGGAACCTTTTGTTACTCTGGGTGAACTTACCCACGGTCACCGACAAGTGGGACCAAAATTCCAGGAGGGCCCATTGCACGCGGGTGAGCTAGGGCTGTCAAGTGGTGGATTTGGGGACGGTGGGCTGGATTTTCTAGAAAAACCAGGGGCCTAAGTGCAAAACTACCATGGGTTCGTTGTCTGACGAAGTGTCTATCTATGATAGTTTAACCGGAGTTCAGACGAGCTTCTGTCGATGATGGCGGGCGATAAAGCTGGAATTCGATGATGCCGTAACGGAGGAAGGTGGAGAGGACATCATTGACTACAACTTCTAGGAAGGAAGGAGCCTGAGATATGCACGGGAACAGCCAGAAATGGGAGAGGTTCAGGTGGGGAAAAGATCGAGTTCACGAACTGAAGAAGAACGACGCGGTGGCGCGGCTCATCGTCGGTGACCACTAAACAGCAGCGGAACTCAAGTAGCTGAATCAGAAAGAAAGAAGAGGGAGCTCACAATGTTTGATTCCCACTAGAACCAAAGCTCAACATGGTTGGAGGCGATGGTGAGTTGAGGTCGACTATGGTGATGCTCTCAGGCTCAACAGAAACGGCAAAGGGAAGTAGTTCCTAGTTATCCCAGCTCTGCTACTGCTGGGCTTCGACGAGGAGGAAGTAGGCAGCGCTCCTCCTCTACTGCACGATGCTCGGCGATGATAGATGCGGCGGCGGAAGGTGGCTCGAGGCGACGGTCATGGCAGTGGGCAGGGGGATTTTCGATCTAGGGTTAGGGTTGTTGGGTGCGGTGGTCACAAGGGTTAAGAGGGGCAGCAATTGGCTCGATCGGGACAGACGCAATGGGTCACGGCGAGGAGGACGACCACCTGCTCTGCTCCATCCGCACGCAGAGCGGAGAAAGGTCAACAGCAGAGAAGGGGATAAATAGTAACGTATCTCACTCCGCTGCTGCGAAGCGATACGGCCCGGGAGAGGTCACGGTGAGCTGGCCCAAGAGGGAGGGGAGAGGAGAAGGGTGGTGCCAGATGGGCTGCTGCTCCTACTGGGCTGGGCTCTGGTGCTGCGGTAGGTAACTTTCTCTCTCTCTATTTTTTCTGTTGTTAGCTTTTTCTTTATTTGTTTGTTTGAAATGGTTTGTTTCAAATTCAAACCAGCAACTAACTCAAATCCTTTTGAAACTTTTCAAGTGGTTTTGAATAAAGGATTTTGGCATTCAAATAGAGAGTAAGGGGAATATAGATGGACCATAGAGATTTATTGAACTTGATTCAACTTGTAGGAGTTTAAATCAAACAACTTTCTTCAAATCCAAAAGAAACCAAAAGAAGGAAGGTAGTGGTGAGCTTGCATAGGCCATGCATGAATATGAAATGCTACTTATACTAGTTGTAAAAACAACTATTTGTAATCATGGTTAAATATTCATATATACATTCAAATTTTAATTGAAACCCGCACAAATAATAAGCTTGCTTAACATATGAAAATAATTAGCATATGCACATGTATGAAGCTAAATGACCATTGTAGTGTGTATTTTCCACTAGATCACTTGTAGCCAAATATAGCACCATACATGAGCATATAGTAAATTAAACCATATGGAAGCTTAATAAAGGGAATTCTACCCACATGGCATGCAAAGGTGGCCATGAGGCTCCACATACTCAATATTGTGAAAACAACATGTGACACCTATGGGATCATGTAGAAATAAGTGGATCCATCTTATTACATATGAGCTAGACAAATTCCAAAAGAAATACAAGTGCTCATATGTAGTTTGGATGGTGGAATTATAAGGTGGGGACAAAGAAAGGTGGTGGAGTCAAGAAAAGATATGCCCACAACTCAACTTGGGCATGAAGCAATATATCAAGAAGCAAATACAATATATCAAGAGGCAACTACAAGTGATAAAATATAATGCATATGGGATAAAAACCAGGGTTTTATATGATGCTCAAATGCAAGGTGGCATGGTGACATGAGCATGATATAATGATGATGCAATAATAATATGTAGGAAGTAGCAATATATAGACTAGGCAAGTAGCATTACAATTGTTAGACAATTGGGATGCTACACATACTCCTCGCAGAAGTTGATGAAGGCCTGGCTAGCGAACTGACTTTCGTTGTTTGTAATAATCCTGCTCGAGAAACCAAAGCGGGTGAAAATATTTTTCAAAACGAAGTTGATTACCTTTGCTGATGTGATCGTGGTCTAAGGGCTCAGCCTTGATCCACTTAGTGAAGGTATCGCTCATAATCACCAGGTGTGTGAAGCCCCCTGGTGCTCTTGGAAAGGGTCCTAGCAGATCCAGCCCCTAGGTCGGGAATGACCAAGAGAGGGGTATCGTTTGCAAGGACTGAGCTGGCTCGTGGATCTTTCTATGGTGAAGCTGGCATATGTGGCACTTTTTGATGAGGTCAATGGTGTCCTGACACACGGTTGGCCAGTAAAAGCTCTGTCAGAATGCCTTTCCAACGATCGTTTGAAGGACACGTTGAAGGAGATATGCCCTAGAGGCAAATAATAAAAGGGTACTATTGTCATATCTCATTAGTTTATAATAGTTTTATGTCATGCTATAATTGTATCAAGTGGAAACATTGATACATGTGTGGTACATAAACAAACCTAGGTCCCTAGTAGCCTCTATTCAACTAGTTCATTGGGGAGACGATGGTCAAGGTTTCCTGATCATGGGCTAAACAAAACTCACTAACAATGAAGTCATATCATCTAGTATGATGTGATGGACACTTCCCACCAATGATTGTTGCAACACGATCATGTCACTTAGTTCACATTGCAATTGTCAGAAACAGATTGTCCTAATCCTTAGACCGTGAGATCATATCAATCACTGTTACCGGAGGGTGACTGTATCAACCATCATATCGTGACATGGTGGCTATAAAGGTACACGTTGGGTATCCGAAAGAGCACGTAGAGGCAATGTGCTTCAAGAGCGGGAATTGTTCTCCTGTGTGACAGGAAGATACAACCGGGCCCACTTGGTGAATTACATCTATGTTGTGTAACACATGACTAGGTCATGGAGATGGTATTTCACGGGAACGAGTAAAACAGTACTTGTTGGAAACGAGATTGAACAAGGTATCGTGATACCGATGATCAAATCTCGGACAAGTATTGTATCACTAACAAGGGAATTGGATATATCGTTTCAGGTTAGAACATGATGGAGAATCATGGAGTGCATAGGGATCAATATGGGCATCCCGGTCCATCTATTGATCATTGATATGGATCATGTCTATAGCATTCCCGAACCGAGGGAAACACGCTTAAGGGCGATAGGACGCTTGGAGATCGTCCTGCTAGATGGAATCATGAAAGAGAGAGAAATCGGAATCGTTCCAGAGATATCCGAAGTTGTTCAGAGAAAAAAGGAAAGGAAAAGGGACCGAAAGGATTTTCGGATAAATGATGATTTAAATATATATTTATTATATGTTAATTATGAATTAATATATTATAAATAAAATATTTGAATAAATATTTATAAAGGCATATTTCTTATTAGGGAAAAAACCCGGAGGACGAGCAGGAGTTAAGCTTGGGAATGTTGATACATTGTAAATGTATTTATAATTTTTGATGTTCCATGCTTGTTTTATATCTACTTTCTTATGTTTTGTCCACACTTTGGAGTATTTTTACACATTTCTGGAACTAACCTATTAGCAAGATGCCATAGTGCCAGTTGCCTGTTTTCTGCTGTTTTTGGTTTCAGAAAAGCTAGTAAGGAAATATTCTTGGAATTGGACCGGACAAAAGCCAAAGTCAATATTTTACCCGAAGCAACAAGGAGTCCAGAGGGGAGACGAAGAGGGGAACCCGGGCGGCCACACCCTAGGGTGGTGCGGCCAGCCCTAGGCGTACCGCCACCTGGTGTGGGCCCCCTGGCGCTCCACCGACCTTGCCATTCCGCCGATAAAAGTCTCTCGAGACGAAAACCCTAAGTACCCGATCAAAATTCCACAAAAGAGTCTCTAGTCGTCACCATCTCCATCCCTAGATCGGAAGGGATCTGAAGCTCTTCTCGGCATCCTGCCGGATGGGAGAGATCACCCTGGAGGCCTTCTTCATCACCATGATTGCCTCCGGTGTGATGCTTGAGTAGTTCATCCCTGGACTATGGGTCCATGTAGTAGCTAGATGGTTGGTTCTTATCCTTTGTGCTACCATGTTTAGATCTTGTGAGCTCCGTTCATGATCAAGATCATCTATTTGTAATCCTACATGTTGTGTTTGCGGGGATCCGATGGATATTGAGATGCTATTTCAGATTGATTATTGATTCTATCATGTCTATGTTATTTGTGATCTTGCATGCTTTCCGTTGTTAGTAGCTATCTTGGACGAGTAGATGCTAGCAACTCCAAGAGGGAGTATTTATGCTCGATAGTGGGTTCATGCCTCTAGGAATCTGGGGAAGTGACAGAAATCTCTAAGGTACTAGATGTGATATTGCTACTAGGGATAAAACAACAATCCTTTGTTCATGGAGCAATCGTATTGTTTACTTTATACAGTTTGCTTAATACAATTATCTGTTTCTTGCAACTTAATACTGGAGGGGGTTCGGATGATAACCTGAAGGTGGATTATTAGTCATAGATGCAGTTGGATTACGGTCTATGTATAATGTTGTAATGCCCAATCAAATCTCGTAGGAGTCAAGATGATTAGTATATGCATGTATGCTTTCTCGGTGTCTGTCAATTGCCCCGTTGTAATTTGTTCACTCAACATGTCAACTATCTTAAAGAGAATCACCTCTAGTGAACTATGGACCCTGGTCCATTCTTTTACCATCAATCTACAAGCTATTTACTGTTTACTGTTTACTTTCTGCAAACAATTACTATCTTCCACATAATACGTTTAATCCTTTGTTTTCAGCAAAACCGGTGAGATTGACAATCTCACTGTAAGTTGGGGACAAAGTTCTGTGGTTGTGTTGTGCAGGCTTCCAAGTTGGAAACAACACCTTGGAGGTGTTTCCTTGCTCCTACTGGTTTGATAACCTTCGTTTCATAACTGAGGGAAAACTTGCCGTTGTGCTCGTCATACCTTCCTCTTGGGGTTCCCCAACAAGCTCAATACATTTTGAGTCATCAAGCACTTTTTTTGCGCCGTTGCCGGGGAGTCAAGGACATTTTCACAAGGGGAGTCCCTCATAACCAATCTCTTTACTTTGTTTTTTGTTTTGCTTAGTTTATTTTTGCTTTGTTTGCTTGTTTATTTTATCAAAAACACAAAAAAATAGTTGTACTAGTTTGCTTTTTTATATAAAAAACACACAAAAAAAAATCTCCAGTTGCTATTATGTCTAGCATTGCTCCAATCACTATGTCACCTGAGGAAATAATTTTTACTTTTAAACAAGGAATTGAAGAGAGTTTCAAAGAAGCTTGGTCTAGAATCTCTGATTTACATGCAAAAACTGAACCTAAAATTACTCTAAGCTTGTTTCTTAGCAGTTTTTACTTTGGAACTACTCTTTGCTATAGATATGCTTTGGATGCTATAATAGGAGGAGATTTCCTCCAATGCAATGAGGGTGAAGCTTTTAATGCCATAAAAAAGTTGGTTACACCATATGACTTGCCTAGCAAATCTGATTCCTCCATTATAAATATTATTGCTAGATTGAACACTCTTGAGACCAACACAGCTAGTTTAAAAGAATGCTATAACATGCTTAGAGAGCATCATGAATATGTTCCAATAAATTCTGAATCTTCAAAATGGCTTCCTACAGTAAAAGTTGTTATAAATAATGAAACTTTTTATGCTCGTTGTGATATCATGTCTGAATTCTGTCTCATGCCTAAAGATATCTATGAATCTTTGAATCTTTGGGGACTTTCTGAAGGGGGAGAAGAAATATCTCTTACTAATAAAGCCACAATATTACCCATTGGAATAGCTGAAGCAGTGTTCACAAAGATTCTAGGGAAAGTGGTGTCTAATGATTATCTTGTTATTGAATGTGTAGGAAAAGGACAAATTACACTTGGAAGATCCCTACTAAAACTCCTTGGAGCAATAATAGATGTGGAAAAGGGCATCATGCATTTTGCTTCTCCACCAAACAATCATACGTTCCCCAAGGATAAGAATAAAAGTAAGAGAGGTAAAGGCAATAAATTTGGTTCTAATGCTTCTTCATTTGAGAATACTTGATTCTTTTCTTGCTTCTTATGCCTAGCTCAAAGGCGTTAAAGAAAAGCACTTATTGGGAGATAACAAAATTTCGTTAGGAAATCTTTTTGTTGAGTCTTGGAAGTTATTGCTTCAGTAATAACCTCTCCTTATCCTTTTTGTGTGGTTTTTGTGCCAAGAGTAACCTCTAATGAGAGAGAAGTAAGACATGGAAAAGTTGCTATCCCGAAACAGATTTTTGTGCTTCGCTGTAAAAATTCGTGAAAAATCTCTATACATCGGTTTGAGCTGTAATTTTGTGTGTTTCTGCCCCAGGTTGTTATCCAACTTTCGTTAGTTCAACACTTTTCGATTTGATCAACAGAAGGTCTTCTAAAAAATAGGTTTTTACCTGCTGGTCTGTTTTGACAGATTTCTGTCATTATTTGCATTTGCCTCTTAATCTCTTTCTCTTTGAGTTCTCTTTGATCACTTGAACTTTTTAAAGGAAGTGCTACAGTAGCTTGTATTTTAATGGAAGTTTTACTTGTGTTGGAACTGAACCAAAAGACTTATTATCTTGAGTACACTAATATTGCTAATGAAGATTGTGTGAAGTTTTGTATGAAAGAAAATTTAAAGTGTAGGGAAGAGTAATGTGATAAGTTGAAGATGGACAAAATCTCAAGCTTGGGGATGCCACCCGTGTCACCCCAAGAAATATTCAAGAAGTATAAGCGTCAAAGTTTGGGGATGCCCAAGGCATCCCCTTCTTCATCAATAAAAATCTTAGGTTTCTTCCAAACACTTCATTTTTATTGTTTCATGCACAATTGTGTTGTTCTTGGAGCATATTTGTTTTTTTTAGTTTTCGTTTGCTTAGTTTGCTTGAATAAATTGGTTGGACCCCCGCATTCATACATAGTTTCAAATAGGTTGATTTGGATTGGAAAAGTGTAGGAAAGTTCATGCTTAAGTGGTATAAAAGGAAGCTTGTTTTTGACTGTGACTTAGACTTTATCATGTCATGCTTGATATTGTTTTGACTTTATGCTTAGTTATTATTGTTGTAGCATGACTTGTTACAAACAATTGAGATTTCTTAATGTGCCTTGAAAGAATCATTTGTTGTTTTAGCATATAAAGCATAATATTGTGGTATTCTCCTTTGATGCTTTATTTGGGTTGACTTGGCGCATGCTCACACCATGTTAAGACTACACCAAGTCACCATAGCCTCCATGATCATTTAGTTTTCGACTTGTAATATCACTTTATGCTTTAATTAATAATGTTTTGTCGCTTTGCATGATTATGGCCATTATTGCTCTCTTAGTTGGTCGCTCCCAGTCTTTTGCTAGCCTCCATACCAAGTATGAGTTCCACTCATGCATCCAACTCAAAATAAAACCAAGTTATTCGAAAGAGTCCACCATACCTACCTATTAGCATTTGCTATTCCAAGTATATTCATGTTTTTATCTACCTTCCGAATTAAACTTGTTATGTGAAAATTAGTGATTAAAGCTCTCACAAACTTGATGGCACACTTTACTTTTCTTGCACTTAATAAACTTGAACCATCGTGCCCATCTATGTTGCGTATATGCTTGCGCCTTATAAGTTGTGAATTAGCAGAACCATGTTACCATGGGGAATGTTTTCAATATTGCACTTTATTTGGTTGATATCATGTTCTTTTGCTTATGGATCCCGGCGGTGTGAAATAAAAGGGGAGCTTGTAAGCTCATGGAGTTTGTATATGTGTTAGAGAAACGCCTGGGCCGCTAGCCTAAGCCATGCCTAATCATGGTGGAAACTTGCAGCATAACCATAGTGAGCAATCTGTGAAGCATCCTTAATAAAAACCTATGCAAATATGAAATAAAAAGATCGCTGAGATGCTCATTGCTTGCCTTGTCATTTTTATATGGGAATGCTTCCATATCATCGGGCAAGGGGTACCCCGTTGGCGGTTCTCTATGATACACATGTACTTACAATGAAAAGAACTTACTCGTGACTAAAGTTGAGTAGCATGAGGTTCAGTCTTTGTAAGTAAGGGGCATGAGATTTCAACTTATAACTTGTCAAGCATATCCTCATATTTGTTCACTTTAACATTAATCACCTAAAGATGCTTATGGTAGGGGCAATGAGACCTGAAAGCTAATAAATACCATAATTTATGGAAGCTCTTTATGAGACTTGAATCCCTGCTTCCTTCTATGAAGGGCATTTCTTTTACTTTTATGTTGAGTCTCCATATTCTATATTTATGCAACTATTGAGAGATCATAGTGATCATTCTTAGTTTAATGTGCATTGTCCCAAAACTTGTTGATTAATTCATAACTTTGATATTTCTTATTCTTAAATTATTTGTATCTAGTCACCCTTACGAACTTTGAAGGTGTCCTATGCATTTATGTTTTGCTACACTATGAGGGACAAGCTGAATACCATTCTTAATATGTTTTCTATATGTGAAACAAACAAACGTCTTTCAAAGCATTTTTATTCATGAATCTTTTGTTTGTACCTTTTCATGTTACAACATAGTTGCTATGTCTTATTGTTAGAACTGTATCTTCCATGCTATGTTAAAGTACTATGATCCCAGCTATCAATGTTTTACAAATACCTTGATCAAGATTATGCTGGTGCATGTCACCTCAAAAATTATTCTTTTTTTATCACTTACCTACTCGAGGACGAGCATGAGTTAAGCTTGGGGATGTTGATACGTTGTAAACGTATCTATAATTTTTGATGTTCCATGCTTGTTTTATATCTACTTTCTTATGTTTTGTCCACACTTTGGAGTATTTTTACACATTTTCTGGAACTAACCTATTAACAAGATGCCATAGTGTCAGTTGCCTGTTTTCTGTTGTTTTTGGTTTCAGAAAAGCTAGTAAGGAAATATTCTCGGAATTGGACAGGACAAAAGCCAAAGTCAATATTTTACCTGAAGCAACACGAAGTTCGGAGGGGAGACAAAGAGGGGAACCAGGGCGGCCACACCCTAGGGTGGCGCGACCAGCCCTAGGCGCGCCGCCACCTGGTGTGGGCCCCCTGGTGCTCCACCGACCTTGCCCTTCCATCTATAAAAGTATCTCGGGATGAAAACCCTAAGTACCCGATCAAAATTCCACGAAAGAGTTTGTAGCCGCTGCCATCTCCATCCCTAGATCGGGAGGGATCTGAAGCTCTTCCCGGCACCCTGCTGGAGGGGAGAGATCACCCTGGAGGCCTTCTTCATCACCATGATTGCCTCCGGTGTGATGCGTGAGTAGTTCATCCCTGGACTACGGGTCCATGTAGTAGCTAGATGGTTGGTTCTTCTCCTTTGTGCTACCATGTTTAGATCTTGTGAGCTCTGTTCATGATCAAGATCATCTATTTGTAATCCTACATGTTGTGTTTGCGGGGATCCGATGGATATTGAGATGCTATTTCAGATTGATTATTGATTCTATCATGTCTATGTTATTTGTGATCTTGCATGCTTTCTGTTGTTAGTAGCTATCTTGGCCGAGTAGATGCTAGCAACTCCAAGAGGGAGTATTTATGCTCGATAGTGGGTTCATGCCTCTAGGAATCTGGGGAAGTGATAGAAATCTCTAAGGTACTAGATGTGCTGTTGCTACTAGGGATAAAACAACAATCCTTTGTTCATGGAGCAATCGTATTGTTTACTTTACACACTTTGCTTAATGCAATTATCTGTTGCTTGCAACTTAATACTGGAGGGGGTTCAGATGATAACCTTAAGGTGGATTATTAGTCATAGATGCAGTTGGATTACGGTCTATGTATAATGTTGTAATGCCCAATCAAATCTCGTAGGAGTCAAGATGATTTGTATATGCATGTATGCTTTCTCGGTGTCTATCAATTTCCCCGCTATAATTTGTTCACCCAACATGTCGACTATCTTAAGGAGAATCACCTCTAGTGAACTATGGACCCCGGTCCATTCTTTTACCATCAATCTACAAGCTATTTACTATTTACTGTTTACTTTTTGCAAGCACTTACTATCTTCCACACAATATGTTTAATCCTTTGTTTTCAGCAAAACCGGTGAGATTGACAACCTCACTATAAGTTGCGGGCAAAGTTTTGTGGTTGTGTTGTGCAGGATTCCAAGTTGGAAACAACACCTTGGTGTTTCCTTGCTCCTACTGGTTCGATAACCTTGGTTTCATAACTGAGGGAAAACTTGTTGCTGTGCTCATCATACCTTCCTCTTGGGGTTCCCCAACGAGCTCGATACATTTTGATCCATCAGGAACCCTAACCCTAGTTCATCGAATCGATGAACCCTAACCCTAGTTCATCATTTCTGATGAACCCTAACCCTAAATTCCCCAATTATTGATGAACCCTAACCCTAATTCCTAAATTGAAGAACCCTAAGCCTAATCTAATGACTAAGTGGTGGTGGATACTTACCTTATGGGCCTTGTCGCCGTTGCTGGCCATGACGGTGCTGGAGCCAACCTCTCAAGCCGACAGGAATGCTCGGGCTCGAGCCCGTGCAACCTTGCCATCCACCACACCGAGCCATGATGGAGCTCTCTCGGTCGTTTGCCGCCATAGGAGCTCACCGCAGCGCCGGACTTGGCACGGTGTCGTCGACACTGATGTACGGACACCTGCCCACTGCCACCATCTCCACGCAGAGGGAGCGTCTAGAGCCACTCGACGGAGGTGCGCGCAAGCCAAATCCGCCTGCAGCTCTGGCGAGGGGGCCTGGCTGACACCGTAGTTAGTGGCGCTGGCGCTCGTCGCCGTCGCTCATCATCGCCGCTCGCGCGGTCGTGGCTGTGGCGCAATAGGGCACCGACAAGCACCGCTCGACAGAGTCGTGCGCTGACTGCACGCGAGTCTGGCGAGAGGCGCCCACCGGCGCTGTCATGCCTTCTCCTCTGGTGCTGGCGCTCGTCGCCGCCACCGCTCGCTCTCTATCGCTCGCAGGTGGGGAGGTAAAGGGAAGGGGAGGGGGAAATGAGGCTAGGGTTCACGCGGGTGTCGTTGCGGGTCGGTTTTGTTCTGATCCGGCGCATCCTCTGCTGTTGGATGCAATCCAACGGCTCATAGCCTCGGCTGTTTAAAGGGCCAGTGGGCCACTAAAAGAGGGTGAGGGGAGACGGGTTGGGCTAGTTTTGGCCTAGTCCAGAAGAATTGTTTTGGGCCAAATTTTCTATTTGAGCCTAGATTAAGTATAAAGATTTAACAATTAATGTTTTATGAGTTAGGGCTTATATAAATAGTTTTTGGGGCTAAATTTTTGGCATATTTTATTATGTCAATTATGGAACACAATTGTGTGACAAATTATTCTTTTGTCATGCAATTATGTATCTCACTGAAGTAAGTTGAATGTGTTTCATTATGATAAGTTAATTCTTTCTGATGTGTTTATTATATTTAGTTGTTTCTTTTGTGTTGTTCTTCAAATAAATTGAGATAATAATGTTTTGCTACAAAATAAAGTTTGAAATCCTCAAATTAGGCATGTCTTATGTCTATCATTCTGGCCAAAACTGACTGATGGACATTTTGACCATGAAATTTTGTTGGTCTGTTTCACTTCTAGCCAAAGCTGATGTGTTCCAGATTGATGAAAGAATTCCTTGTATGAGAGGATTTAATTAAGTATGGCTTATATCTGTCATTCTGGCCAAAGCTGATTGACAGATGTTCTGATCACAGAATTTTATTGATCATGTCTATTTCTGGCTAAAGCTGATGTAGACTAGATTGATGAAAGGAGTATAAAATGGTTATGCTTACTCAAAGCATTTGTTTTCTTTTGCAGCATCTAATGCCTCTCAAATTGCCGGTATTATTAATGTCTTAGAACAGTTGACTGGTAGTAATTTTGGTACTTGGAAGGAGAAGCTTGAGATCACTTTAGCTTTGCTGAATATTGATTATACCCTCCTTAAGGATCCTCCTATAGCACATGTTGAAGGTGCTAAGAATTATGATGCCCTGAAAAGGGTTTATGATGATGAGATAACTAAGTGGGGGATTCAAATCGTAAGTGTCTCATGATCATTAAGGGCTCCATTACTCAAAGTGTGAGGGGAGTTGTTCCATACTCTCAGACTGCCAAGGGTTACCTTTGAAAGATTGGACCAGTTTAAGGGATCATCCAAAATTTATGCAACAAGCCTCATCAGAAGGCTTATTGATAAAAGATATGATCCAACTGGGAGTCTGAGAGAACATATCATGAGGAAAATTAACATGGCCACTAAACTTAAGACAATGGAAATAGAAATCTCTGAAGGTTTCCTTGTCCATTTTATTATGTCATCCTTGCCCACGGAGTTCTCTCCGTTTATCATCAATTACAATGCGATGGATTCTAAATGGGGCATGGATGAAATGATGGCTAGATGTGTACAGGAGGAGGAAATGCTTAAAGTTGGACGAGTTGACCATGTCAATCAGTTCAAGCATTCTCAGAAGAAGAAAAAGTTTATGAAGCCTAAACTTTCTCAGTTTAAAGATAAAAGGTAATCTTCTAAGTTCTTTCAGCAAAAGAATCCTAACAAAGCTCCTAATGCAGATGCACACCCTAATGCTGATGGTAAAGATCCTAATGGATGTCGCTTTTGTGGAAAAGTGGACATGTCCAGAGGGATTGTATTGGGTTCATGAAATGGCTCAATAATAAAGGTACTAATGTTATAATCTTTGTTGATGAATCCATTTATGTTAATTATGCCACCAACACATGGTGGGTTGACTCAGGTGGAACAATTCATGTTGCAAATTCCTTACAGGGATTTGATACGTAGAGGACCCTAATAAGAGGGGAAAGAACCATTAGAGTTGCTAATGGTGTTGAGGCTGAGGCTATTGGATACATCTACTCATTTAAGAGGCTTTTAATCACAGCCATTGGATGCCCTAATCAGGGGCATCCTGACCATCCATTTAGAGGTGTGGTTCCCCTAGTGCAGGTGCTAATATAAAGGGGTCCGAGGGTTTGAGCTGAGCAGTGACTCCACACACGGCTGTGCTCTCTCTCACTCACTCTGCCCTGCTATCTGATCAAAGTCAGCACCCACAACACTAGGAAGAACTGCATCTGGAACAAAATCAAGATCATCAGGTGAAGAAGTAACAAGTGGAGAAAATGGCTGGTGCTCCAGATCAAGGTACACACCCCGATCTCTCTTTCTGTGGCATAATATTGAGCTAGTTGATCCTATGGATCCTAACACCTCTATGTATATCTTCTAGTAGCGCGCATCCCTGTTCTGAGGTGATGTACTGACTAAGCACCCCGAGAGATCCCTTTCTATAAAGTTCTCAATCAATCAACGTGTATCTCGGTGCCAGTCGTGCTATCTTCTCTGCATTCTCCTGCTCGTGCGGGAGCTACTCGTAAAGATATATGCATACATCTGATCTTGTAACCAATGGGGACAAATAATTGTAAGTAATGACTATTGTTTAGTGAAGTTTTTTTATATTGGTTTGGAATATAGGTTATCAGCACACGATAACTAATGTTCAGTAGTTTACAACATTTTTTGTGTTTTTCTTGCTTTTCGTTTAGCTTGGCCCGCCCACGAATTTTTTTCAAGTTCGGCCACTGGATGGTAACACAAAGCTATGCCAAAGAGCTTCTTTGGACAATCGTTGAAGTACAGAACATAATATGAAGTTACAGCTTGATGATGAATCAATTTTGTTCTGCATTGGAAGGGCACTTGTGAGCAAATGATCTAAAATTCTCATTGTTCCACGGAAAGCGCCTAATTTCCTCCTCCTTCATTTAAATCCTAGCAACATGTTTTGGTTTCGCTATATTAATATATCAACCACAAGATACAACGAGTCACCAAACAAACAGTTGTTAAGGCAGCAGCAAACACAAGCCTAAAAAGACAAAAGAAATAAAGGAAACAAAGACAGATCGACTAAGCGAAGGAGACCCGCAACAGCTGCCTCCATGAAGATGTTCCACCAAGCTCCTAGCACCAGATCATCAAGTACCAAGCAACACGTTTAAGAAAGCGACACTGCTACTGCCCGAGTCATTATACTGGATCTAGGGTTTTTCTTGGCACACAGAGAGAGGTGGATGAAAGGTAGCCACGACGCCCTAAAAAAAAAGTGTGACCCAAAGATGACACTGCGTCGGCGGCGAGTTTGCCGATAATGATTTCTCTCGAAAAAACCCTATCCACGAATCCCGAAAGACCCGTTGCACATGAGTTCTTTAAGGTCAAGGCCTCAACCACCGAACTCACTGCCAGCATGCGCCATTACGGTCACGGAGGTATCATCATCTTCTCAGCGAAGACACCAACACGAGGCTAGTTGGACGAAGGTGAAAGATAGCTAGAATCAGGGTTGGCAATACCCGACCACACCGCCGCCACACTTGGCAACAGGCCATCCATCGTGGCCACCATCCCCAGCATCGAGCTATCGTCACCAACGTCACCTAGATAAGGGGCCATCACGGGTAGCCAGCCCGCTGTCAGCCCAGATGGGCCACGCAGGGCCCAGATCTGGGCGGCCAGATGGGCTTCGCAGGGGCCCAGATCTGGGAGGGCCGACCGCCGCCCAGCCATGCGAGGCGCCTCCCCGCCGCTCACCGTGCCTCCCCGCAGGATCCCGGCGCCGGCGTTGCTTGCTCCTCGGCCAGAACCACGCCAACTGCTCCCAAGGAGCACCACCCGACCGGAGCCGCCCCGCGCGCGCGCCCACAGAACGGGGACATAGAGGAAGAGGGTGTCGCCGCCCGCCCCGCCCAGGCCACGCCCGGTGGCAGGCGCTGCCAGCGGCGGAGGAGGAGGGGAGATAAGGGGGGAGGAGGAAGGCGACGCCGCTGATGGCCCATGCTCGCCCGCGCGGGGCGAGACACGGAGCAGAATGGAATCGATTTCTGCCCTCTCTTGGGACCCAAATGAAGTGACACTCCACTGGTTCGTTGATTCGCCAATCGCCCAATCGGACGGCTGAACTCTTCTTTCTCCGCCCCCAAATCGATGGTCGGTCGCCACCTCCGACCACTATGCCGGAAAGCCGACGCAGGGAGCTCCCCCGCCGCGGATGCCACCTGAGGCGACTGGTGAACGGTTTGTGCTTCTATCTTTGTCGTCGCCCGAACTACTTCGTGCGGCCGTTATCTTCGCTGCTGCATTTAGAGATCATGTCGTCGTAGATTTGCTCCTCCGCGTCGGAGTAATCTGAATCTATTACCCCATACTGCGACCTGACCTGCTAATGCGGTAGTCCTCCGTTACTGCTGCTTGGCGTGTGCAGTGCCGTAGGTTTTTTTTCCTTGTTCTCTGGTTTGGGTTTTGCCTTGTTATTCATATGCATTCAACATGCTAGCGTTTTGTGTTCTTGAAAAGAAAACATGTTTAGGGTTGTAATTAACTAATTCCATCCTTAATTACTTTTTTTTCGAGAAAACGCAAAAGACCTTTGCGTTTCATTTCATTGAAAAGATAGAGTTTGCATACACCCTCCTGAGAGGTTTCATTACAAGGTAAAAATGGTTTTACAGATGGTTAAACGAATATTACTTTGGTGCGCTTATATTGGGTTTACAGCCTGTAAAGTACATTAAAGATTCTTCATGGGTGATTGCAGTATGTAATTACGGATCCCTTTTTCTAAGATTGTCCCAAAGCTTCAATGCTAGCATTCCGTGTCTATATGTTTATTTACATCGCTCCACAAAGTCCAGGTGGAAAATTCAGAATAACTTATGAATACTTAAGAGTTAGGTCGCATATATTCTTCTAGGCTGTATGCAGAAGCTACCGGAGTCTCAAATTTCCTTGATGTATGTATGTTTTTTTAATAACATCACCTTATAGCAGAAATGGCATCTCCAACAAATTTGTCTCAAACAAAGGAATTAGAAAACTGTCCTCACAAACTAATATCCATTGCAGTCACGATAAATGGTTTAACAGAGATTGGGACCGTTTCACTAGGAATGGACGATATACCTGAGGTTTACCTTGTAGAATTAATCTAAATTCAGGACGCCTCTGCTTATGTTGCCTCACGTTGGAAGCAAATACGAATATATTCTTCTGCAGCATCACTGTGCTTATGGTGCCAACATTCTAGTTCCACTAAGTTGTCGCCTTGTCAGCCTGCAAATGTAATATTGGACATCATTTTACATTAATTTCTACGGAAACCATGTGGGAAGTTTTTTCCCGCCAGAAAATATCATATATAGGGGATGTAATGTCCTATTGAACCTAATTTTTTCAAGAGCGATCTCAGTAGCATTTGACTTTTATGTAAAATACAAAATCAGAATGAACGCTTATTTTTATATTTTCGCTGATCATTACTATTCATCTTTTTTATATTTTCCAAATGCAGTTCAGTTTGATGTTGAAATTTTACTAATTTGTAGAACATCATCTCCGTACATGTCACATTTTTTCATTTGAGAAACTATTAGAACTTCAACGCATGGTTTCCACAGAGTTTTTAACTTATCAGGGTCAATCTAAACCGTGTAAGCCAGGTTAGTGAACAACCGGCCTGGTATGCTGTAAACCTTTTAAGTTCGAATGCCTGGTTTATGCCTTTTGTTATGGAGAAGTAGAGGCATATATGCCAACTCAAATAGTCTCAGAATATGTTTCGCCTGTAGCATGTGCACATGCATCTTTCTGTGTAGCAGGCAAATAATTTGGAACATGACAGATTGATGCCTATATTAATTTTAATAGCTTGAAATTTCATACATGGAAAATATTAAACTGCGTCCTAGAAAAAAAGTGGAAAAGTTACTAATAAATTTCAGAAATCTTTCTACTAGCCCAAGCTGCACAATTTATTCGTATTCTTAGAATATGAGTAAACTGGCCAGAGAAAGACCAAGTTATGAATGAGGAGGAATGAGTTGGTTTGATTTTCTCAATAGTTAAATTCTCCTATCTGTAGAAGAGTTATGTCACATGTGCCACACACTCCACCAAGACAATATGGTTATGTCAAACTTCACATCCAAAGAGTGAAATTAGCCAGGGAACAGTGAATATAAAAAAGGTTCCATACGAAAATGAAGTCCCAATCTAAGATGGACCCCAGAGAGTGCGCTCATTTTGGCATATATCACATCTTCCTTTTGACAGGCATGAGCAGATATGTTGGAAGTTGAAACAAATTTTCATCTTTATCTAAGAGATCCTCCGTTGTTTTTATGTTGTCACTCTTAATTGAATTCTCTGGTGCAAGATCCATTCCTGCAGAATTCAACTATAAAATATGATCCTGCATGAATTCTAGCTTTACATGTAAAGCTTTGCTTAATGTCCTACTTCTTATAAATGCCATCTCTCCTTGCTTCAAATTTTATGTCATTGGTAATGTGCAGTGGCGGACCCAAGAATTTATTGAAGCCTGGGCGCGCCACAACAGAATATTTTTTTATTAAATAAATAAGCATAATATGGAGCAAATATTATTTTCATGGTACTTCTAATGCAAAAACGCAGATACAATACATACAAGTTCACAAAACATTCAAGTGTTCATTCTTGAGCTTGTTACGCAAATTTGATGATCTTCATTACCGAAAAATCCCTCTCAGCCGATGCCGTTGACACCGGTAAAATGTATGGGCCATTTTTTCTCATACAAACACTTTTTTAAACGGTGCGAACTCTTTTTTAATTGTATGGATGGTTTTTTATTATATGAAATCTATTTTCACCCCTCCCCACCCCGAAGACTATTGGAACATGTTCTGGAGGTAAGATGGTGAACAATACCAGAACCTCATGAACATATTTTGGAACTTGTGAACATTTTATTTAAAAAATGAACATACATTTGAATAGACATGACCTTTCTTTAAACATGAATAATTTTTGTAATGCATCAATATTTTTGTTGTTATTAGTTTATAAATACATGCAAATTTAGATAAATCTACGATATCCTAAACTTTTCTACGGAGGGAGTACATGTTTCCGGGTCACTAGAATGAACGCAACAACAATGAAAGATAACGTGGGGAGAAAAAAACACTAGAATAAAAAAAGATTGGCGATCCACTTGTCTTCCGCCAGAAATTTCATGTTGGTCTTGGGGTTTACGCGGAAGTTGACGTGAGCCAGAAGAGTAGTAATACTGCTAACGTATGGGAACCCCAATGAAGTGGCTTGCTGCCTTGATTTTTTGGGGACAAAACGAATCATTGTGTGTGTGCAAGCCATGGCCCACGGACCACTAGTCTGCACAGCCCACAGCTAAACGAGTTCGCCTACCGCAAGAAAAAAAGTCTGATCGGTTTTGTCCCTGGCGGATTGAGATTTGCCAGCTGAAATTGATCCCGTGCAGGCGGCAGGCGACGGCGAAGCCCGGGCAAGCGCCGGGCAACAGGGCCGCTGTGTCCGCCAGTGGTAATGTGTGTGTGTTTTGGAATATGCATTGCATGGTGCACATGCAGAAAAGCAGTGCAACGATTCTTGCAACTTTCAGAGTAGTGAGGCGATGGTTCTGCCACCTCTTGCTCTGTGATCAGATTTGTTCTCTGCGGCTATTGTTTGCTATGCATCTTGTTGTCATGATTCGCCAAGATAAGAACTTTACTGACACTAACCATTTAAACCAATATCTGTCGTTTTAATATGCTGTTCCAGGTTAAGATTCTCTTATCACTATTCTGTAGAGATACCAAGAAGTCATTGTCACTGCTCCAATTATACATTATTCCTCTTCCTTTTCAGCATTTATCGAAAGTAGTGGATGGGACCAAACAAGCAGATTAACAACTACTCCCTCCGTTACAAGATATAAGATGTTTTAGCCTTTTTCTGAAATGCATGTATCTAGACGCCTTTTACTATGTATGTCCGGAGTAAAATGAGTGAACCTACACACTAAAAGGCGTCTAGATACATGTGTTTTAGAAAAAGGCTAAAACATCTTATATTTTGGAACGCAGGGAGTATAACCGAATAACCATGGTAGTAGCTACTGGAAAGGTTTATCCATCCTTTTCTGTATGAAGTGGCTTGTGACAGAATAAAGGGAGAATTTCCTGCCCACCATGCATCTCCCTTTATATCGTCCAGTTTTTCCATTTGGTTTCAGTGTGAAAGCATGGTGATGACACTGTTTCTCTTCTTTTTGGTAGGATGCCTGTTTCGTCCATTTGCTGGCTACACCTCACACCCAATCTTTGATGTTAGCCTTTCCTGACAATGTTCCAGAATATGTCAGATGTGGAGAAAATGAGCCGATAGTTGAGCTCCTTCGGTTCATCAGATGACGGATCTACCTAAGTTGTCAAGTTTTAATGATCTTACATCTTTTTCTTGCATCTGAGATGCTTGTAGATGATCTTATTTAATTATAGGGAGAGTAGAGCTCTAACTAATTCATCAATGTTGATAATCCTAGATATGTATACATGTATGTACTAGTAGATTTTTTAAGGCACATTCTGTTATGGTATTGCTAGAGGAAGGGCGCAAGAGGGCCGGCCGGGGGCCTTGCCCACGGCCGGTGGCAAGAGGGAAGGGATTTCCTTCTTAATTCTTGCTTGATTAGATTGATACATCTCCTCTCCTTATATAGAGAGGTTTACTTGACTCCCAAGCAAGGCTTACTTGACCCCTAAGCAAGTGACCCTTATCTCTAATTAACCCTAAGACTAATGGGCTATACTGTCATCCTAGGCCCATGACGTACTCTAACACTACACCCCACCTGGACATGCAGCTCGTCCTCGAGCTACAACCTAACCAACTTATAACGATGACTCGACGCGACACAAATCTCACACTTAAAAACAAGCCTTTTACATCTCGGCTTGGTTTATTACTCTCAACCTGAAATGGGCTGGAACGCTCTATTTTGGACCCCTTAACAAAATGTGGACACCATCCGCACGACGTACGTGCATGTGTACGGCCACCTGGAAGAGGTCGCAAGAGCGACTAGCGGAGGCGCCCTCGCGGCGGCCGGCGGCGGAATGCAGTGGTGTTACGCGGTGCGCTCCTGTCGAGGAGGGGTGCGCCTTCCCAACTGCTGATGTCGCAGACTTTGAGGTCGCTGCACACGGGGAAAACAGGATGCCCGCCGCTCGTGGGGGAAACCGCATGCCCAAGAGCCCCGACGCAGCGGACGAGATCGAGGTCCTTGGCGCAGCGAAGGGCAACTTGGAGGAGCGGCAGCTGCAGACCACGCATCTCCCGCACACGCCGGCGCGCTAGGAGGCCGCGCGCAGCAGCCTGCAGCCTCACCGCCGCCGACACGTGGCGGGTAGCGATCCAAGACGGAAGCGGTGACGGCGAGGGCGGGAACCGGACTTGGATCGGAACTCCCGCCGGCGCGGTCGTAGCTGGCCCGGGGCTGAGTGGCAGCGGCGGCTGCTGCAGCAGGGCCATGGCCGCGACAGGGCCCGCAAGGGGCTGGGACGGCCACGGCAACCAGGGCGGGGTGGTGGCGGCGACCGCGGCGGAGACCGCCAGATGCGGCGGCTGCCACGGCAGGAGCAGCGGCTTGGTGGTGGCGGCCGGCGGCGGCCCGTAGGGCCCGGCCAAGTAGAGGTGGATCTCCTGGACCGCGGTGGCGAGATCGCGGAGGGCTGCGGTCATCTCCGCCGGAGAGAGAACGACGGGGGCGTCGGAGTGCGGCGGCGGCGGGTGGGAAGAACTCGATGGAGGGCTGGACATGATCGAACCCGGGAAAGCTGGAGGGAGGGCGCAAGAGGGCCGTGTTGGAGATATGCCCTAGAGGCAATAATAAATATAGTTATTATTATATATCTTTGTGTTTATGATAAATGTTTGCATTCATGCTATAATAGTATTAACAAGGAAACCATTAATACTTGTGTGATTTGTAAACTTAATTTGAAGTCCCTAGTATAGCCTCTATACTTCACTGGCTTGTTGGTTGATTGATGATTGTGGTTTCTCTATCATGAACATTGAGATGTTATCAACAACAAGATCATATCGTTAGGAGAATGATATGGTGGACATACTCCTATAGACAAGCGTAGCATAAAGATCAAGTCATTTCAATAGTTCAATTGCTATATGCTTTCTGATACATAGTAACCTAATTCCTTCGACCATGAGATCATGCATATCACCTTTACTGGATGGATGCTTTGATGTCATCAAACACCACACCGTAACAGGGTGGCTATAAAGGTGGCATTGAGTGTTCGGAAAGTATTGGTTGAAACACATGGATCAAGAGTGGGATTTGTCCATCCACATGACGGATAGATATTCTCTGGGCCCTCTCGGTGAAATGACATCCAATTAGCTTGCAAGCATGTGACTTGGTCACAAGGGATCACATATCACGGGAACGAGAAAAGAGTACTTATCAGTAACGAGGATGAACTAGGTATGCAGAGATACCGACGATCATAACCTCGGATAAGTAACATATCGTGAGACAAAGGGAAATTGGTATCGTATGTAAGTGGTTCATTCGATCGCAAAGTAATCGTAGAAATATGTGGGAGCCATATGAATTTCCAGATTCCTCTATTGGTTATTGTTCGGAGAAGTGTCTCGATCATGTCTGCATAATTCACGAACCGTAGGGAGACACACTTAAGGATTCGACGTTGTTTGAGTAGTTATGGTATTATGAGAAAGAGACCGAATGTTGTTCGGAGTCTCGGATGGGATCCGGGATATCACGAGGTGATCCGGAATGGTCCGGAGAATAAGATTCATATAAGGAAAGTCCCGTTTCGGAGTTCGGGAATGATTCCGGTGTTTTCATCGGGGATATTCTAGAAGGTTCCGGAATGTCCGGCACTCCGGAGGGGGAAGGGTACATGAGTGTGTCATTACATATTGGAATGATTGCATCATGTACTAAGTATTCTTGCTGTCCCAAATAAAGGATTTATTTAAATCCTAAATTGAAAAGTCAAACGGCTAGTTTGAAAGTCAAACGGCAATTTTGGGAAGTGGGAAGAGAGGAGGATTGGTGGAGGCCGAATTGGAGGAGGGTTCCTCCCTTGGCCGGCGCCCCACCAAGCCGACTTGGGGAGGGACTCTCCTCCCCTTGGCCGGCCAGCCCTCCCACCTATATAAGGAGGGGCAGGGCTCCCCTCCTAGACACACAAGTTTCCTATCCTCTAAACTAAACCCTAGATCTAGACCCCGGTTTAGAGCTATTCGGTTTAGAGCCTTCTAATTGGTTTAGAGCCCTCTAATTGGTGTGTCTAATTACTAGACCACTAATAGCCTCTCTCATAAGCTCCACCATACTCGCACCGGCTTAAGGCGAAGCCCTGCGGGATCTCCCCTCTACTTCCGGTACCACGCCGTTGTACTGCCGGAATCGCGAGGAGAGTGCTACAACCTCCGCTGCCTGCTGGAACAAGGGAGAGTAAGGTCTTCGTCGAGTACCGAACGTGTGACCGACTGCGGGAGCGCTGCGGGAACGCGGCGCCGGAAGGATCGTCTACGCGATCTTGAGATCGGAAAGAGTACGACTACATCACCCACGAGAATCTGCTCTCGTTAAACACTTTGGAATCTTCGAGGGTGAGTTATTCCATCGACTCGTTGCTACAATCTAGTAGATAGATCTTGGCTTGTTTGTTTGTATGCGATAGAAAATTTTTGTTTTCCATGCTACGAACCCCTACAGTGGTATCAGAGCCGTGTCTATATGTAGATCTGTTGCACGAGTAGAACACAATGGTCATTGTGGGCGTTGATACTTTTATTGTAGATTGCTTTTTGTGTACTTTGCATCTTGCGGTATGTTGGGATGAAGCGGCCCGGGCTAACCTTACATGACATCGTTCATGAGACTTGCTCCACGCTTGACATGCAACTCGTTTTGCATAAGTGGCTTTGCGGGTGCCTGTTTCTCCTAGCATAGTAAAGATCCAATTTACAACGGGTGATCAACAATGCTAGTATCAATGTTGTGGTTCTTGTTCGTAAGTTAGAACGACACTTATGGAAAGCCCCAAACCACGTAAAATATGCAAAGAAAGTAGAAGCGTCTAACTTTGTTTTGCAGGGGTGTGCAGTGATGTGATATGGCCATGATTGTGATTATATTTGATGTATGCAATGATCCTTATTGTAAGTTGGCAACCGGCAGGAGCCATATGGTTGTCTTTAATTTCTGTTAAGACCTGCGTGTCTATTCAAAATAGTTGTAATAGTTGAAGCTGGCGGACGACAACCATGAAGAAGCGTCATTGACCTTGATGCTATGCCGGTGATGATGGAGATCATGTTCGTGCTTGAAGATGGAGATCGGAAGCACAAAGAAGAAAGGCCATATCATATCACATATTATGAATTGCATGTGATGTTAATCCTTTATGCATCTTGTATTGCTTAGTAGACGACGGTAGCATTATAAGATGATCCCTCATGCACATAAATTTCAAGTTCTAAAGTGTTCACCCTTAGTATGCACCGTTGCCAAAGCTTGCTGCTTCGAAGCACCACGTGATGATCGGGTGTCTTTGATTCCGCGGGTGAATACAACGTAAGCAAGCCAGATTTGCTTATGCGGAAGCTAAGGTTTGATCTTGACGAGCCTAGCATGTACAGACATGGCCTCAGGAACACGGATCGCCGAAAGGTAAAGCATGAATCATATAGTAGATATGATGAACATGATGATTGTTCGCCATTAAAACTATATCAGCTCTCGTGATGATCGGTGTTGATGTAGTGGATTTGGTTCGTGTGATCACTAAAACAATGTGAGGGATGTTGTTTTGAGTGGGAGTTCACCTAGTTTAATTTCATTAATTAATTTGAACTCAATTTGTCATAAACTTAGTCTAAACTATTGCAAATATGTTGTAGATCAATGGCAGCCCCTACCATCAATTTTAATGCGTTCCTAGAGAAAGAAAAGTTGAAAAACAATGGAAGCAACTTCGCGGATTGGTTCCGCAATTTGAGGATTGTCCTCACAGCTGGTAATTTGACCTATGTGCTGGATGCACCGCTAGGTGACCCACCTGCAGCTGATGCTACCGATGAAGTAAAGAATGTTTACCTTGCTCGGAAGAATCAGTACTCCATAGTTCAGTGTGCTATCTTGTATGGTTTAGAATCGGAGCTTCAGAAAAGGTTTGAAGAGTCAGATCCATATGATATTGTCGAGGATCTCAAATTAATCTTTGAGACTCATGCGGCAATTGAAAGTTATGAAGTTTCTGAAAAGTTCTTTAACTGCAAGATGGAAGAGGGTAGCTCCGTCAGTGAGCATGTGCTTAAGATGTCTGGGCACGCAAATAAACTTCAAAGTTTGGGTATAGTGATTCCTAATACTTTGGGAGTTTACCGCATCCTCCAATCACTACCACCAAGTTACAAGAACTTTGTGATGAACTACAACATGCAGAACATGAACAAAGAGTTGCCAGAACTATTTGCTATGTTAAAATCTGCAGAAGTGGAGATCAAGAAAGAGCACCAAGTGTTGATGGTCAATAAGACCACCAAATTCAAGAAAGGCAAGTCTAAGCAAAAGGGACACTTCAAGAAGGGTGGTAAGAAAGTTACCACGCCGACGAAGAAGACCAAGGCTGGACCTAAGCCTGAAACTGAGTGCTTTTACTGCAAGGGAGAAGGTCACTGGAAGCGGAATTGCCCAAGGTACTTGGCGGATTTGAAGAACGGCAACATCAAGAAGAAAGGTATATCTGATATACATGTTATTGATGTGTATCTCACTAGTACTCGTAGTAGTGCCTGGGTATTTGATACTGGTTTGGTTGCTCATATTTGTAACTCGAAACAGGAGCTGCAGAATAAACGGAAGCTAGTGAAGAACGAGGTGACGATGCGCGTAGGAAACGGATCAAAGGTTGATGTGATCGCGGTCGGCACGCTACCTCTTCATCTACCATCGGGATTAGTTTTATACTTAAATAATTGTTATTTGGTGCCTGCATTAAGCATGAACATTATATCAGGATCTTGTTTATTGCGAGACAGTTACTTGTTTAAATCCGAGAATAATGGTTGTTCGATTTATATGAGTAATGTGTTTTATGCACATGCACCTTTGATAGATGGTCTATTCATATTGAATCTCGATAGTAGAAATACACATATTAATAACATTGAGGCTAAACGTTTGAAATCAAGCGATAATTTGACCTATATGTGGCACTGTCGTCTTGGTCACATTGGAGTGAAACGTATGAAGAAACTCCATTCCGATGGACTTCTTGAATCACTTGATTTTGAATCACTTGAAAGATGCGAAGCATGTCTGATGGGTAAAATGACTAAGACTCCATTTTCTGGTATAATGGAGCGAGCTACAGACTTATTGGAAATCATACATACCGATGTGTGTGGTCCAATGAGTGTAGCATCGCGCAGTGGTTATCGTTATGTTCTTACCTTCACGGATGACTTGAGTAGATATGGGTATATCTATTTCATGAAACATAAGTCCGAAACTTTCGAGAAGTTTAAGGAGTTTCAAAGTGAGGTAGAGAATCAACGTAACAAGAAGATTAAATTTCTACGTTCTGATCGTGGAGGTGAATATCTAAGTTACGAGTTTGGCGAGCATTTAAAGAAGTGCGGAATACTTTCACAATTGACACCGCCGGGAACACCACAGCGTAATGGTGTGTCTGAACGTCGTAATCGAACTCTCTTAGATATGGTTCGTTCTATGATGTCACTTACAGATTTACCGCTATCATTTTGGGGTTATGCATTAGAAACAGCCGCATTCACTTTAAATAGGGCACCGTCTAAATCCGTTGAAACGACACCATATGAATTATGGTTTGGGAAGAAACCTAAATTGCCGTTCCTTAAAGTTTGGGGATGCGAAGCCTATGTAAAGAAGTTACAGCCGGACAAGCTTGAACCCAAAGCGGAAAAATGCGTCTTCATAGGATACCCGAAGGAAACTATTGGGTATACCTTCTATCATAGATCCGAAGGCAAAATCTTCGTTGCCAAGAATGGATCCTTTCTAGAGAAGGAATTTCTCTCGAAAGAAGTGACTGGAAGGAAAGTAGAACTCGACGAGGTTGTCGAACCTTCTCTCGAAATTGCGAGTAGCGCAGCACCGGAAGAAGTTCCTGTGGTGCCTGCACCAATAAGAGAGGAAGCTAATGATGGTGATCATGAAACTTCGGTTGAAGTTACTACAGAGCCTCGGAGGTCAACGAGAAATCGTACCACTCCAGATTGGTATGATTCCGTTATGAATGTCATGTTGGTGGACAACACCGATGACCCCGAGACATATGAGGAAGCGATGATGAGCCCAGATTCCAATAAATGGCAAGAAGCCATGAAATCCGAGATTGGATCCATGTACGAAAGCCAAGTATGGACTTTGGTGGACTTACCGGATGGCCGGAAGGCTGTCGAGAACAAATGGATTTTCAAGAAGAAAACAGATGCTGATGGTAATGTTACTGTCTATAAAGCTCGACTTGTCGCAAAAGGGTTTCGACAAATTCAAGGAGTTGACTACGATGAGACTTTCTCACCGGTAGCGAAGCTAAAGTCTGTGAGGATTATATTAGCAATCGCTGCATATTATGATTATGAGATATGGCAGATGGATGTCAAAACAGCATTCCTCAATGGAGACATTGATGAAGAGTTGTATATGATACAACCCAAAGGTTTTGTCGATCCTAAAGATGCTAACAAGGTATGCAAGCTTCAACGGTCCATCTATGGATTGAAGCAGGCATCCCGAAGTTGGAATCAACGTTTTGATAAGGTAATCAAAAGTTTTGGTTTTATACAAACTTATGGAGAAGCTTGTATTTACAAGAAAGTGAGTGGGAGCTCTGTAGCATTCTTAATACTGTATGTGGATGACATATTGTTGATTGGGAATGATGTAGACCTTCTTAATAGTGTCAAGGAATATTTGAATAATAGTTTTTCAATGAAGGATCTTGGCGAAGCAGCTTACATATTAGGCATAAAGATTTATAGAGATAGATCGAAACGCCAAATATCATTGTCACAGAGTACATATTTGGACAAAGTTCTAAAGAAGTTTGGAATGGAAGAAAGCAAGAAAGGGTTCTTGCCCATGTTGCCCAATACGACCTTGAGTAAAACTCAAAGTCCGACATCGGCAGAAGATAGAGAAAGGATGAGTAAGACTCCCTATGCCTCAGCCATAGGATCTCTAATGTATGCCATGCTATGTACTAGACCCGACATCGCATATGCTGTTAGTCTAACTAGCAGATATCAAAGTGATCCAGGAGTGGATCATTGGACAGCGGTCAAAAACATCCTTAAGTACTTGAGAAGAACTAAGGATATGGTTCTTTCTTATGGAGGTGATGAACAGCTCGTTGTTAATGGTTACACCGATGCTAGTTGGAACACCGATCCGGATGATTCTAAATCACAATCTGGATACGTATTTATTTTGAATGGTGCAGCAGTTAGCTGGAGGAGTGCAAAGCAAAGCGTTGTGGCGAGATCTTCAACTGAATCGGAATACATGGCTGCTTCGGAGGCTTCACAAGAAGCGATATGGATGAAAGAGTTCATTACAGAGCTGGGTGTGGTTCCTAGTGCGCTGGACCCAATGTCTATCTACTGTGATAACATGGGCGCCATAGCCAATGCGCAAGAACCAAGGTCACACAAGAAGCTGAAGCATATCAAGCTACGTTTTCACGCTATTCGAGAACATATCCAGGATGGGGATATAAAGATTTGCAAAGTACACACAGATCTGAATGTGGCGGATCCGTTGACTAAACCTCTCCCGAGGGCAAAACATGACCAACACCAAACTGCCATGGGTGTTCGGTATATTACCATGTAATCTAGATTAGATGACTCTAGTGCAAGTGGGAGACTGTTGGAGATATGCCCTAGAGGCAATAATAAATATAGTTATTATTATATATCTTTGTGTTTATGATAAATGTTTGCATTCATGCTATAATAGTATTAACAAGGAAACCATTAATACTTGTGTGATTTGTAAACTTAATTTGAAGTCCCTAGTATAGCCTCTATACTTCACTGGCTTGTTGGTTGATTGATGATTGTGGTTTCTCTATCATGAACATTGAGATGTTATCAACAACAAGATCATATCGTTAGGAGAATGATATGGTGGACATACTCCTATAGACAAGCGTAGCATAAAGATCAAGTCATTTCAATAGTTCAATTGCTATATGCTTTCTGATACATAGTAACCTAATTCCTTCGACCATGAGATCATGCATATCACCTTTACTGGATGGATGCTTTGATGTCATCAAACACCACACCGTAACAGGGTGGCTATAAAGGTGGCATTGAGTGTTCGGAAAGTATTGGTTGAAACACATGGATCAAGAGTGGGATTTGTCCATCCACATGACGGATAGATATTCTCTGGGCCCTCTCGGTGAAATGACATCCAATTAGCTTGCAAGCATGTGACTTGGTCACAAGGGATCACATATCACGGGAACGAGAAAAGAGTACTTATCAGTAACGAGGATGAACTAGGTATGCAGAGATACCGACGATCATAACCTCGGATAAGTAACATATCGTGAGACAAAGGGAAATTGGTATCGTATGTAAGTGGTTCATTCGATCGCAAAGTAATCGTAGAAATATGTGGGAGCCATATGAATTTCCAGATTCCTCTATTGGTTATTGTTCGGAGAAGTGTCTCGATCATGTCTGCATAATTCACGAACCGTAGGGAGACACACTTAAGGATTCGACGTTGTTTGAGTAGTTATGGTATTATGAGAAAGAGACCGAATGTTGTTCGGAGTCTCGGATGGGATCCGGGATATCACGAGGTGATCCGGAATGGTCCGGAGAATAAGATTCATATAAGGAAAGTCCCGTTTCGGAGTTCGGGAATGATTCCGGTGTTTTCATCGGGGATATTCTAGAAGGTTCCGGAATGTCCGGCACTCCGGAGGGGGAAGGGTACATGAGTGTGTCATTACATATTGGAATGATTGCATCATGTACTAAGTATTCTTGCTGTCCCAAATAAAGGATTTATTTAAATCCTAAATTGAAAAGTCAAACGGCTAGTTTGAAAGTCAAACGGCAATTTTGGGAAGTGGGAAGAGAGGAGGATTGGTGGAGGCCGAATTGGAGGAGGGTTCCTCCCTTGGCCTGCGCCCCACCAAGCCGACTTGGGGAGGGACTCTCCTTCCCTTGGCCGGCCAGCCCTCCCACCTATATAAGGAGGGGCAGGGCTCCCCTCCTAGACACACAAGTTTCCTATCCTCTAAACTAAACCCTAGATCTAGACCCCGGTTTAGAGCTATTCGGTTTAGAGCCTTCTAATTGGTTTAGAGCCCTCTAATTGGTGTGTCTAATTACTAGACCACTAATAGCCTCTCTCATAAGCTCCACCATACTCGCACCGGCTTAAGGCGAAGCCCTGCGGGATCTCCCCTCTACTTCCGGTACCACGCCGTTGTACTGCCGGAATCGCGAGGAGAGTGCTACAACCTCCGCTGCCTGCTGGAACAAGGGAGAGTAAGGTCTTCGTCGAGTACCGAACGTGTGACCGACTGCGGGAGCGCTGCGGGAACGCGGCGCCGGAAGGATCGTCTACGCGATCTTGAGATCGGAAAGAGTACGACTACATCACCCACGAGAATCTGCTCTCGTTAAACACTTTGGAATCTTCGAGGGTGAGTTATTCCATCGACTCGTTGCTACAATCTAGTAGATAGATCTTGGCTTGTTTGTTTGTATGCGATAGAAAATTTTTGTTTTCCATGCTACGAACCCCAACAGGCCGACCGGGGGCCTTGCCCACGGCCGGTGGGCAAGAGGGAAGGGATTTCCTTCTTAATTCTTACTTGATTAGATTGATACATCTCCTCTCCTTATATAGAGAGGTTTACTTGACTCCCAAGCAAGGCTTACTTGACCCCTAAGCAAGTGACCCTTATCTCTAATTAACTCTAAGACTAATGGGCTATACTGCCAGCCCAGGCCCATGACGTACTCTAACACATTCAGTATTGTAATTGGTGTACCTTTTATTTTCCAGGTGATGATTCTGTGTGATGCTTTAGTTCCCACTGTTCCTATATTTTTGGTAAGTGACTTTATAACAGCCACTTCCATTCGCATTTTTTTCCAAAGGTTTCTCCAATCATTGTCTGATTCACATCCTCTTTTCTTGTGGTGTCAAGTTCCTGTTTCTGTTCTGCCTGTACCAATCATCCATGGCATTCGAGTATTGTAGTTGTATGCTCATTGTCGATGGAAAATTTATGTGCTTCAATAAAATTCAGCGTGTATTAGGAGCTGATTTTCCAGGATACATTGATTATTCTTTGGAAATTCATCTGTGTAACATAGTAAGCAGCTTCAGTCTTGAATGCAGCGTAACTCTTTTAGTTTTGTCAAGAACCAATCTTCAGAAAGATGTCCCAGAGTTTATTACTCCCAACTATCTGTTATTTAATAAATTTAAAAGAAATTTTATTTCTGTTTATTACTTGCAGGGAATTTCAGCGGTTGATGTCTTATTGTAGACACTGAAAGCAGTTATAAAAAAGACAGTGAAATTCCTCCAGAAACTTATTAGTAGAAAATATCTTGTAAAGTTAGAATTCTTAGATTTGGTGAATCCGTTCTCCTTATGTTAAATGGCCATCAATCAGTAATTAACTTTGATGGTCGAATCCTGTAATAGGAGATCAGTGGGTCCCTATTCCCTGTCATTTATTTTCACATACTTTGTTGATTTCGATGGTGGATAGTATTGTTTGTAAATGATTAACAGTGTAGTATATTATATAAATTATATCCTATCTAGAAATGTTTATTTATCTCATATTTAGGTTTTCTTAATCGGGAACAAGTTCTAGGGCACTTTAATTTTGCACATTTCTGTTGTGCAGCGTCATCATATTCTGAAATGCTTTTGCTGTCTAGGGTGTAAACCACACAAACGACATGAAAGAAAACTCATAGATCAACTTGCGGCATTTGTAGTTGAGTTTTAATTTCAGAAATTTTGTGAAAAGGAGGAGTACCTTGTCTTTTTGTTATGCTTTATGCACAGGAGGACATTATCAATTAGAATAAAGATTTTGCATGCTATAAATAATATTCTGTTCCCCTCTATATATACGCCCTCCTTCGGTTTGCATGTCTCATTGCAGCCATCTCAGTTCTCTCTGTCTGCTTGTACTGATATCTAAGTGCCAAATATGGATTACTCAAATTTGCGTCGCCAAATTACCTTCATGAGGAAAAGTTTCTTTGATCAGGTTTACTGGCGTTCCTTTTCTTTATATGAAATTTAAGTTTATAATGAATTACTGTGTTGCGCCTATTATGAATTTCTCCCCAGAGCTGCAAGTTCAGATAGGATAATTAGTTAGCAGAATTACTCTGGTCATGATTTGTCTTCTGATAGAATGATGACCCGTGGACGTTTTCACACGACATGGTCCACTAAGGCTCTGAATTTGTTTTGACCGATTGTCCATATTTTATTCAAATACATGGAGTTTATGCACTGTCCTCTATCTCTGGTGGCGAGGACCGATGGATCGTTCACTTATAATGTTTCAAACTTTAACTTCACTGCAATTGCATACCACATTTAGTTTGTAATATGGTCTAATGGGGGCAATGCCAACTTCCCATCCAAAAGTTACGCACTCTTTCTTGGCTAAACAGCATTTTAAGTAGATAATGGGCAAGGATATAATAGACTATCAGAATAGGAAACCACTTTGTTTCCTTCGTCCTATTCCTCTGAGAAAATATATAAAAGTTTCAGGTTTTCCAAACTTTACAGAATAATCATAGGGTAGGATCATTTTGGTGATACATTAGTATCTTCTAGCCTCTAGGCAAATATCAGGGTGCTCTTTTATACCTAAGCCAGGTTGACGCCTAAGGGCTTCCTGGAACTGATTTAGTTTAATATTTGACAAATATTAAGGTGCTCATTATACTTAGCCTAGTTAGCTAGGTTGAAGCCTATAACCACTTGCTGGGACTGACTGTTTGATATTTGACTAATTATTTTGATTTCCCCATGTATTTGAGAATATTTTTCCTGCTCTAGACCACACAAACGGTATTTATTTATATATTATATTTCAGGATTCTTTGTTTTGCCTTCTAATGTATTTTGGGGTATGCTGGCAGGGTTACCTTGATGAACAGTTTAATCAGCTGGAAGAACTGCAGGATGAATCTAGCCCCAATTTTGTTGAGGAAGTTGTGGCTTTGTTCCTGAAAGATTCACCGAGATTGTTGACAAACATAGAGCAGACAATGTAAGTAATATGTATGAAATCATGCCATGACTGATTTCTTCTGGAACAGCCTATATAAATGATTTCAAGACATAGTATATCTACAAAAAATGGAATCATATTTAGTGCATTCACTTCACTGTTTCTTTTAATGCAGCGGAAAATACCCACAGGATTTCTACCGGTTAGATTCTCTGGTGCACCAGCTCAAAGGAAGCGGATCCAGGTACAGGACCTGTGAATATGCTTAGAAAACACCCATTATATATAATCTTATCGTGGGTCTCATCACCACAGAATCCTTGCACAACCCATTTCAATATATATAAGCATTAAGAGTGCTCAGTGATGTGACAGGAAAAATATTATGAGTAAATTGAAATGTTCTTATGACAGCCTTACCTGTTGCCTGCCTTATGTGTCCCAATTCATTCAAGTTGAATCATGTTTGGCGCAGCATTGGTGCAGTGAGGATGAAGAACGAGTGCTCGGTGTTTAAGGCATACTGCAATGACAAGAATCTGGAAGGGTATGCGTTCCTCTTACTCTGTCCATCTCTATATTCTCATCGCCAGGCGATTTGCTCACCTCATCCGTCATAGTGTGTCCATGTTTGTGCTTCAGATGCCGCAGGTCATTGCAGAAGATGAAGAGGGTGCATGCCACTCTGAAGCAGAAACTGGAGTCGTATTTTCAGGTGCATCAGACACCTTTATCTTGAAAAATCTTTCTTGGCTAAACAGCATTTTACCTATCTATATTTAACCGCATGCGAATGATGATACAGTTACTGAGGCAAGTCGGCCCGCGCGAACGTGCTGTGAACTCGAGGACGTAAGAAAGAGTAGCATATGGAATGTGGTTCCAGGGGAAATAAGGAATCGGCTATATCTCCCTTGGGAGTTTCTATAGTCCATAAATTTTGCTTGTCTGTTAACCTGAGCCCTTTTGTTGTTCATGGGTGGTGTATTTTTGGTTCTTTGCTATAGGGGTAATTTGGAGTATCTGTACACCAAATATAATGATACTAATACGAGTTTTGCCATACTGGAGCCTCTTATGTGTTTGGTCATCACTACAAATCATTGCAGTATGATACTAACACAGGGTTCACTAATTTGTTCTTGCATTTGAGGAATTCTTCTCCTTTTAATTACCCTTGTCATTTATTGTTTCATCAAGACATTCAACTTCATTCTAGGTGCTGAATGATGTGCTTCCTTTTTTCTTACAAAGAAAATGCTGTTACTTAGAGTCTTTATCTCCAACATAGCTCCCTGATTTTTAGCGTGAAACAACTGCTTTAGTTCATGCACACTGGGCAACTAGTGGACAGTGTAAAATCTTGAAATGTGAGGCGTGGAATGTATTCAAACGATGTCAAGGGTGAAAGCCAAAGAAAAAAAATACAATTGATTTATGATACGGCAGGAGCAATTCAGCATCATCTACCCAGAACAGCATAACAGCTATTAATGCATCTATGTTTGACATTTACCTCCTTTTCCGAGACAAACAAAAATAATTTGCAAAAAACAATGGTAAAGAAGCACATGCCAGCCAAATGAATGGTAAACATTGAGATTTAAAGGTTCATTGCAACTATACTGGAATATTTATACATGACTAATTGTACATTTCACACATAATGAAGTCTTGGACACCTAATTCCTGTAACATCTCCTATAACTTCACCATCAAAATCTGGCAAAAATATACATCCAGACTGATGGGTCAGCAGTACATGAACCCTAAGCTACTGTTTTATCACAGTTAACCGAAGGATGCTGTCCTTCTGGATGGCATAGAATCTGTCCTTGATGTAATCAGTGCCTCAGCGAATTTGTTGATCTCGGTATCTTCTGGTATTGTGGCCTCACCACTATCAAATTGAGAACCATGTTCACTGAATCTCTCGGATCCGAAAGACGCGATCTTCTTTACCCCTTGATACTGGTTTCTTCCGTCTCCAGCTTCGGTGCTAGGATGGCTATATTTATGGGCGTCAAATGAGTGCCTACTGGAGCCGCGAGCGTCATGTTGCTGGTTGGCAGATACAGCACCTTCAGTCATGAAGGATGAATAGCTATCTTGTGACCCTCTTCCGGTGAAGTCATCGAAGGAACAGGTCGAGATAGATACTCTCCTCTCCAAAGTAGGGAACTTCTTCTCCTTATCTTTTCCCAGTACCAGTTTTCGTAGCTTAGAGAAAAACCTTTTCTTCTCTTTCTTCTTTGGGTTAGCGTGCTTTGTCATCGATGACATATCGATCGACATGTCATCAGGATCACCACTTGAAGGTGCCCTTGAAGATGCGTACTCTGAACCAAATTCTATAGAGCTTAGACTTCTCTCGTCCGCACCGACATTGGCATACTCCATTATCAGTTGCTTGGCTGTCTCTTCAGATTTGGGGCTTATGGTGTTGCTCAGATCCCGCGCGCTAGGTTGTGCCCCAGAAGAGCCCTTGCTCTTCAGCTCATGCCGCAGGCAAGCGTTGATCCATTTTAGATATACCAGCTCCTCAACATCTGCAAACCTGTCAGCTTGCAGTTGTTCAACCTCTTTTGACAACTTCTCGTTTTCTTGCTTCAACCCAACAACTTCTTCTGATGCTTTTGCCTGCAACCACTTTACTTATTTATTTTCTATGTAGAAATAAGTAAACGGCCTATAGCACGATGCACTTCAAACAAACTATCTGTGAATAGAACTGTGAGGTCTCAGAAAACTATGAGGTTTCATCTGTTTTGCATAACAAATATCAAGGACAGCATTTTCTGTTTACGAAGACCTCCTCCATTCGATGATTTATTTTTATACTCCCTCCGACCCATATTAGTTGACTTCAATTTGGATGTATCTATCATAAAAACTTGTCTAGATACATTCAAATTGACGTCAACTAATATGGGTCGGAGGGAGTAGTAAGTTTTAGCTACAGTGCAGCCGAAGAACGTTAAAAACTTACTTCCATGCTATGGTGGGACTTGTGTACAGGGGGTAGGCGTGTGAGCTCCAATCGCCTAATAAGATGTGAGTTCTCCTGCTGCAGCCTTGAATTCGCAGCTCTAAGCTCTCTTGCCTCATTTTCCAATTCCTCTAGCCTCTTTAGCTTCTTCGCAACCTCAGGGTCAACTTCTCCCTCAGCAATAATAACCTCTTTAAACTGAAAAGAATCGACTATTTTCTGAAGGGAAGTGATTTTCTCCTTTGCTTGTTCCGCATCCAGTCTCAACTTCTTTTTCAACAGCTTGTACTTTGATTTTGTCGTCTCAAGCTCGGAGGTTAACTTCGAGCTTTCCGACAACTGTGCCTGCAGCCTCTGATTTTCAGATTGCAAAGATTCGATCTTCAAGGAGTATAGCTTGGACTCGACTTTGTTAATCTTCAATTGATTCTCGAGCTCCCTAACAGCAGCGTCTTGCTCCTGCAAACCATAGAACTCCAAAAGTTGTATCTCCATGGTCTTTTCCCTTTCTTGCAGAGATCTCACCATATCTCTGAGCTTGTAAATTTCATGCTCACTGGATGCATCTTCCCTTACTCTCGCTACAGGTGAGGTTGCCGCATTGCCTACCTCTCGGCCAAATTCTTCCATAACCATTTCACTGAATTCTGGAAGAAGAACTCCTTCATCGTCATCGACGTTTCTGCATTTCGGGGGAAGTGACACCGAGGCAGTGGTGGTGGTCGTTGTAGTGGTAGTGGTTGTGTGGACAGAGTTCCCACTGATAATTTTTGCCTTTGTGTCCTCCTGCACAAATCACGTACATAAATGTAAGTTTACATGGGCATCTTTTCTTTTTTTCCTTCAGCTGATTAAAGAATTATATTGAATACAAGCAATAACTAAATTTAAAGAAAAGTTCTTTTTTGTCAGGACGGTAGCGGAAGTTGAACAACCAGCGAAACAGTTTTTCGAGAAACAACAAGAGCTTCAAAATGACATCCTTTTTAATGAAACTGAAAGATTATAAAAGCATCACACTAGGGGAAATTAGATATTACCCATTAAGGAAAATTAGATACAAAAAAAAGATGTAGCACATTAAGGAAAGAGACATTAGAATGAGTAGCTTAATTCTGAAGCATCACCGCTGTATGTCTTTATCATCTTCCAAGTTCCCAACATAAGTCCACAGACTTGCCTACCGCTACAACATTTTAGCAACAATTTAATGTCTTCTAATAACACTCCAAAAAATGTTACATTCCCTTAAAAAGGTTGAAAGACCACAAGTTAAAAACTCAAACGCCTAAGAACTAATTATTGCCTTCCGTTAATAATTTGTCAATATTCAGCGTGACCATTCTCCGCTAACCTATTAGCTCATCCTTCTTAGGCAGGTTACAATTTTACAGCTAGCAAAATCGAAGCAATGATGCTTGCGCGCGAGCAGATTCTTACATTCTTGAGGATCCTTAGCTCCTCCTTGAGCCCTCCTCCACCAGCCTTAATACCATGGGCATCATCTTGCTCTACAAACACATATAAGAAGAAAGAAACCATCACAACAAACACAATTTTTGCATCCATTTTTCTGGCCTCTGATCGTTGCTTTTTTCCTATTTATATTTAATAGGCAGAGGTCCTGTTGATTGCTCAAAATAAGAAAACACTCAATCTATGCAGAGCATAGCTGACGCGTAATCACAGCACAAGACATATGTGCTCATGGTTTGGTACCTGAAGGAGGAGGGGGCAGGAGGGGGCGTGGGCGAGGCCGGCGCTTCGACCTTAGCCGCGACAAGACCAGCCCGGCGATGGAGAGCGTGATGGCAGCGCCCACCCTGAAGAGAAGAAGAGGCAGGTCCCCGCCCCTCCGGCCACCGCCGCCGCCGCCGCCGCTGCAATCTCCCGCCTTGGGCATCTTCCTTTACATTCAGCTACCTTGCCAAGAACATCTGCACCCTCCCGCATGCAAAGGGCACACACAAGGGCGGCCCAGGTGTCCTAGGATCGCCAAGAGGGTGGTAGAAATCTAATTTTGGAGAGGCAATTTTAGGATTTTTGTTTTCCGGGGCGAGTACAGTTTACAAAAATTGGGTTTGTATATAGCCCCCGAGATTGCGGCCAGGAATCTGTTCCTGGAGGGGATGAAAATGGTAGCAAGAAACACGAGCACCAGCAGGCCCTGCAGCTTTTGCCAGCTATTTCCCCATGGCCTGAATCACACAGACCAGAAGGAGCAACCCAGCCTAACAATCTCCAATTTTGCCAAAGAGTAGCTAAATTTGGGGTGGCAGGCTCCGGCTTTAGCTCGCGGCCAACAAAAAACCGCCAAGAAAGCGAAACAAGTGAGCAAGAAGAAGCAAACAAAATTAGTCGCCTCCAACTTCTTCCCTTCTCTCTCTCTCAAACTGGGTCGGCTCGTTTGTTCCGTTTCTGTCTTGGCCTGTTCTTGTTCCCTCCCAAGACAGGAGCAGGACAAATTCCAAACAGACGCCGGAATCTGTGCCTGTCCCGTGTGTGTGAGAGGCATCGCGCCTTTCTTTATTCGGCTAACCTCCTCCGTCCTTTACTCGCTGATTCTGACAGACCGCGAACTAATGGCTGTTAAGTTGAATTTCTTGGCTTAGCAGTAGTAGTTCCGTGGCACGATCTATTTCATACATCAATCAATCTCAACTTGCTTTTGCACTAATTGAGTTGCGGGTAACGTTGGCAGGAGGAGGAGGGAAGTAGGATGGCTGGACGGGATTCAACCGACCGAGGGCGGAAACGTGGAGCATGGTGGTGGGCATTCCACGGATCTTTCGCGATTTCGTCACGCCACGCGAGGCTCGTGCCGTGCTGCCAACGAGGCCCTGTTCTCTTCTGTTTATTGGAAAAGCTGTCCATGTATGTTTTGTTCACACGAGGAACACGAACCCGTGCCATTTAAAAAGAAATGATAAGGACAGTATATTCATACTACAAGGATATCAATTAGTAATCCAAGTTCGATTGTAATCCTATTGACTACATGTTGTTCAGAACCGCCCCGTGTTAGCCCTTTTGAATCGCTAGGCGTCGATCTAGAGAGTGTGAGAGAGATAAACATACCGTCGGCCTTCGAGGTTGATGACGAGCTCGTCATAGAGCTCGACGGAGTGGTGGCGGCGGTGAGGTGGATGATTCCGCCGCTACAACGCTAGCTTGATCGGAGGCTCTAGGGTTTGTGTTGTGCGGTGGGCGAGTCGGCAGACGAACCTTGGGGTTCGTGCCTCCGGACCCCACCTATTTATATGCGCTGCACGACGGAGGCCCACCAACGACGGTGACATTGGGCGCCCCCGATCAGGACGCGAGACCGAGTCGGTCACCCGTTGGGGTGACCGTGGAGATCAAACTAACATTCTCCCACTTGATCTCATCTTCCATTCAACTTATACTTTTGCACTCATTTCATCACGGATCAGCATATAGAGCATGTCTCATCATAATGGTCAGTTACGCACCATAGATTCAACAGCCACTATACACCTCTCTATTTTGAAACAGACTTTTGTTCTTAGGCCCTTAATATCCAGGTATCATAGGCTTTCCCTTAAACCCATGCGGGCTAAGTGTTCTCTGAACACACTGGGTGGTAAGCCTTTTGTGAGCGGATCCGCGAGCATTTCTTTTGTACTTATATGCTCCAAACTTATGGTATGATCCTGGATTCTTTCTTTCACAACATAAAACTTAATGTTAATGTGTTTGGCAGCAACACTTGACTTATTGTTGTGAGCATAGAATACTGCTGGCTCATTGTCGCAGTACATTCTGAGTGGTCTTTGAATGTTGTCCACCACTCTTAACCCGGGTACAAACTTCTTTAACCAGTTTGCCTGCCCCGTGGCCTCATAACATGCTACATACTCAGCTACCATCGTGGACGATGTCGTGATGGTTTGCTTAGAGCTTTTCCACGATATAGCTCCACCTGCGAGAGTAAATATGTATCTTGACGTGGATTTTATTTCATCTATATCTCCCGCATAGTCTGTATCTGAATACCCTTCTATCTCAAGGGAATCAAATCTTCTGTATGTTAACATGAGGCCTTTTGTGCCTTTTGCATAACGCAATTCCTTCTTTACCATTTTCCAATGATCTATTCCTGGATTACTTTGAAATCTGCCAAGTACCCCGGTAACAAAAGCTAAGTCAGGGCGTGTACATACTTGAGCATACATCAAGCTTCCGACAGCAGAAGCATATGGAATCACTTTCATTCGATCGATCTCATATTGGTTCCTGGGACATTGAAAATTTCCAAATCTATCGCCCTTGACTATAGGGGCAGGCGTAGGATTGCTCGCATGCATACTATACTTCTTCAGAATCTTCTCTAAGTATGCCTTCTGCGAAAGACCTAAGACCCCTTTTTCTCTATCTCGGAGAATCTCAATTCCTAGAACGAATGAAGCTTCACCGAGATCTTTCATATCAAAGTTCGAGGACAAGAACTTCTTTGTTTCCAATAGTAGGCTAACATCACTACTGGCAAGTAGAATGTCATCCACATACAGGATAAGGAAAATGAATTTCCCATTCTTGAACTTTGCATATACGCAATTGTCCTCTTTATTCTCATCGAACCCAAACTTTCTTATTGTTTCATGGAACTTTAAGTACCATTGCCTGGAGGCCTGTTTTAATCCATAAATGGATTTCTTCAGACGACATCCCATATGTTCTTTTCCTTCCACAACAAAACCCTTGGGTTGTGCCATGTAAACCTCTTCTTCTAGGTCTCCATTTAGGAAAGCCGTCTTTACATCCATCTGATGCAATTCTAAATCATAGTGTGCCACTAAAGCCATTACGATTCTAAAAGAATCCGTACTTGAGACTGGAGAAAATGTCTCATTATAATCTATTCCCTCTCTTTGGGTGAAGCCTTTAGCAACAAGTCGTGCTTTATATCTTTCAATATTCCCTCTAGAGTCACGTTTTGTTTTGTAGACCCATTTACAACCTACTGTTTTGGCTCCTTTAGGAATTTCTTCTAAATCCCAGACTTTGTTGCTACTCATGGATCTCATTTCATCTTCCATGGCTTCAAGCCACTTCGATGAGTGAGCACCTTTAATGGCTTCTTCAAATGTGGTGGGATCACCCTCCATTTGAACTTCTTCACTAACATAGACTTCAAAATCGTTGGGAATAGCTGGCTTTCTAGTTCTTTGAGACCTTCTAAGGGTCTCGCCTTCTGGCACATTCTCTGTATGGGGCTGTTGCAGCTCTCCCTCTTGTGTGACAACAGGGTCTTCATTTTCATTCATTGTTGCCACAGGAGAACTAACAACATGTGTCACATCGATATATTCCTGTGTCGGTGCAGCAGCAGGTATTGAGAAAAACGGTTCCTGAATCATCGGAGTGGGTGCATGCACCCGCTTCTCCTCAAGGTTGATTTCTCACGATACCGTGCTCCCCCTGATCATCTGATCCTCCAAAAACACAGCGTGTCTCGTTTTCACAAACTTAGTAAATCTGTCTGGACAATAGAAACGATAACCTTTTGACTTGTCTGGATAGTCAATGAAATGGCAACTTACTGTTTTAGGATCTAACTTTCCAAGGTTTGGGTTGAAGAGCTTAGCCTCAGCTGGACATCCCCACACTCGCAAATAATTGAGTGAAGGTTCGCGACTAGTCCATAACTCATATCGTGTTTTAGACACCCGACTTACTGGGAACTCGATTAAGTATGTGAATGGCGGTTTTCAACGCCTCCATCCACAAACCAACCGGTAAGGTGGAGTAACTTAACATGCTTCTTACCATATCCATCAAGGTATGGTTACGTCTTCCAGCTACTCCATTCTGTTGAGGCTCGCCCGACGTTGAATACTGGGCAACTATACCATGTTCCTATAGAAACCTTGCAAAAGGTCCAGGAACTTGGCCATATAGGGTGTGCCGACCGTAGTATTCGCCTCCACGATCAGACCTTACTACTTTAATTTTTAAACTATGCTGATTTTCAACTTCAGCATTAAATATCTTAAATCTATCCAATGCTTCTGAACGCTCTCTAATTGGATAAATATAACCATAACGCGAATAATCATCCGTGAATGTTATGAAAGAATCATATCTATCCACAGATGTCACAGGAAACGGACCGCATATATCCGTATGAATTATTTCTAAGACTCCTGTGCTTCTTTTGGCGCCCTTTTTAATGTTCTTTACAAACTTTCCTTTAATGCAATCAATGCATTGCTCTAAATTCGAAAATTCTAAAGGCGGTAGAATTGATTCTTTTACTAAGCGTTCTATTCTCCCCCTCGTAATATGGCCTAAACGACAGTGCCATAATTTCGAAGAGACATCATCAATTCTTTTCCTTTTATTCTTTCCATTCAGGGATGAGGAGACATTCTCATTCTCAGCGCTTAATGCATACACATTCTCACAAAGTGATAACAAATAAAGCTTGTCTTGTCTGAAGGCAAGACCAACAATCTCATTATTACGCTTGATTTTACATTGTCCATCACCAAAATGGCAAGCAAAACCATCATCATCTAAGCGCGATACACTTATTAAGTTTTGATGCAAAGAGGGTACATAAAGTACATCTACTAGTAAAAGTATAAAGCCATTTGATAATTCTAATGAGAGATCTCCAATAGCTTCGACTTCAGCTTGGACGCCATTTGCCACTTTAATTCTTCTTTCTCCTCTTTGCAGGGTCCTTCTCATACGGAATCCCTGTAATGAATTTGCAACATGGACAGTTGCACCCAAGTCAATCCACCAAGTAGATTTTGCATAACTTAAAAATAGTGATTCATCAACAAAAGTAATTAAATCCTCACCTTTCTTGCATAGATGCTTTAGGAAGCTCACACAGTCACTCATGTAGTGGCCCTTTTCCTTAAACCACATGTAGGTGTCCTTGTCCACCTCCTGCTGTCGGTGATCATCATCCTTTCCATGAGGCTTAGAAGGAGGGGGATGCCCCTGAGGTTTCCCTTGTGGCCTCCCTTGTGGCCTAGAACCCTGAAAGTTCCTCTTCTTGGTTGGGCTCAGGTAGTTCACAGAATCACCAGATTGCCCCTTGAGCCTCTCTTCTTCTTGTACGCACATGGCCATCATCTTCTCAATGCCCCACTTTTCTGGTTGTGCGTTGTAGTTCACAGCAAAAGTCTCAAATTGGTTTGGTAGTGAGGCAAAGATCAGGTGAATGATGAACTCGACTGGGAGCTCCATGCCCATGGGCTTGAGCTTGGAAGACATGTTGCTCATTCGCAATATGTGATCCCTTACTCCACCACCAGTGTATCTTGTAGTAACAAGTTTCTTAATGAGAGAGCTTGCATAGGCCTTTGAAGATCCAGTAAACTGACTCTCTACCTTCTTCAGGTGCTCACTGGCAGTGCTACATTCTGGGATTGATCCCCTTATTGCTTCCATAATGGAGCTCTTAATGACCATCAAGCACTTTCTGTTGGACGAGTCCCACTTTGCACGATCAAGGTCGTACTTCATTCTTATTGGTCCATGGTCATGGACCCTTTTGTTGAAGTCATCTTCACTTTCTTTTTCGCCCCTCACGGGGTCCTTAGGTTCTTTTGGACATGTCTCAATTAGTGCCAAGTTGAGGTCAAGCAAAGCAAGCCCCATCTCAACCTTCTCTCGCCATGAGCCGTAGTTCCCTCCATTGAGGGGCTCAATAGCCGAGATGAAACTCATAGGATTGCCTGAAAACAAAATATCACCAAAATGAGTTAATTCAACGTTGGTCAAATTAAAACATGAAACTTCTCAATATTAATTTTGTATCACCGTTGGGCAAAATTAGAACTAATAGTGATAAACTTATCCATAGTGAAAATCTTACTAACAACGTTGGTCATCAAATAAAATCATCACTTTATTGCATTTAAGCAATTACTTTTAACTATTTTGCAGCAGAAAACATGAATAAAACATCAACTTTATAATTTACAGAAACTTTACTGTTACTTTAATATTTTTCTACACAAAATTTCGTTGGATAATTTTGTTATAGAAAAAACTGTGCAAAAAACATCAAAAACAGATAATTAAAAAAGCTCAAAAAGCTTCTATAAATAAAAACTGGGCGAAACTGGACGCGCTGGGCGGTATATAACGGCCCACGGCCCCTATGAGGCGTGCAACTCCTCTGTTGTCTGCTATGCGGCGCCCGCCTCGGCCCACCTCCAGCCCAACAGCTGCCCATCGGCCTGCCAGCAGGACCAGCGCTGCGCTGCTCCATCTCGTTCGTCAGATCCGGTCGAGGCCGATCGGACGGACGCCCGCGCCTGTCGCGTGAACAAACCCCCCCAGCGGTCAAACCCTAACCCCTACTCCATTCTCCCCCCCCCCCCCCGCGCTCCTCTGCCCGCTCGCTGGCGGCGTTGCCTAGAACGAGCCCACCCCCACAAGCCTTGCTCGCTGGCGGCGTGGTGCCGCCGGCATGAGCCTGCCGCGAGCTCTCCTCCCCCTCCTGTCTGTCTCGCGAGGTTGAAGAGGTGGCCGCGACACCCGGCGCTCGGCCGGCGGCGAGCCCCTCCCTCCTTTCTTCTTTGCTTCCTCCACGGTCCGCCTCTACCACTACCCACGCGGGGCGCGTCGTGCAGAGAGGGAGAACGGAGAGCAAGCGGTGGCGCTCCCCTGGCTCCTTGCCGACGAGCGCCTCCACCCGCGGGTGGGAGCGCTGCCGTCAAGTGGCCAGCGGTGGTGCCCTATGCCGGCGAGCACGCATGGCTTTGGCCGGTTTTGATTCCCCTCCCTTTTTTCTTGTTTGATTCGGATTCGGGAGGGGAAAACCAGGGGATGTTCTTTTGCATCTAGGATTCGGGGATGGGGAAAAAACTGAAGAAAAAACAGGGCTTTTCTTTTCTTTTCGATTTTTTAGATCGATTTGATCCGAGGAGGAGGGGATCTGTGGCTTTGGGGTTCAATTTTCTTCACCCTAGAGGGGTTATGTTCTTCTTCCCGACCTCGGCTTGCCGATGCGTCGGGATCGAGAGGAACAGTGCGGCCTTGCGGCGGCGCTTCTAGAACCCTAGCCTTTTAACTTTTCTTCCTCGGATTTTCTGCTTTCTCTACTAGATCAACTAGCCTAGTGGCTCTGATACCATTGTTAGCCCTTTTGAATCGCTAGGTGTCGATCTAGAGAGTGTGAGAGAGATAAACATACCGTTGTCCTTCGAGGTTGACGACGAGCTCATCATAGAGCTCGACGGAGTGGTGGCGGCGGTGAGGTGGGTGATTCCCGCCGCTACAGCGCTAGCCTGATCGGAGGCTCTAGGGTTTGTGTTGTGCGGTGGGCGAGTCGGCAGACGAACCTTGGGATTCGTGCCTCTGGACCCCACCTATTTATATGCGCTGCGCGACGGGGGCCCACCAACGACGGTGATGTTGGGCGCCCCCGATCAGGGCGCGAGACTGAGTCGGTCACCCGTTGGGGTGACCGTGGAGATCAAACTAACACCCCGCACGATTCTAGAGGCAGCCCCTTGAGAGTCGCCCCTTCCCTCGAGCCCTCTCTCGACACTTCTCTAGCGGCGACACCGCCGGGGATGGGGTTGAGAGAGTGGCTCGGCTCCCTCCTAGTAGTTGTAGATGTAGGATTAGGTCTTTGGGCGTTCTGCCCGTAGGGTTGGGCTCCTTGCCCGGTAGTAGAGGTGTTTCGCGAGATCTTGGGAGTAGGATCTTGCGTGTTCTAGGGTTCATCCAGCTCGCCCGATTGCTCCCCTGGTCAGAGTTCGGTGCGGTGGAGGGCGGCGCGACCTCTGTGAATAAAAGTAAGGCTTCGGACCTCCTCTTCCTACATGGTGAAGCGGCGGTGTCATATACCCTGGCCGACGGTGGTCGCGAGGAGGAGATGCACGCTACCGGCATGATCTATCTTGGGAGAGAAGGTCCGGCGGCTCGTACGTGCTAGTGCTCAGACGCGGCGCTAGGCGGTTCTCGTCCTTCTTCGCTTCTCGGGGCCCATGGTGGGTCGAAGGAAGGAAGGAGAACAAGACGAGCATCTCCATCAAGCGTCGCTGGCCTTTGTCTTCATCGACAGCGATCTGCTCCTCCCCCTTTTCTCGGCCTGCCGTGGTGGCGAGGGATGGAAGGGGGGTTGCTCGGAGCGAAAGATGTCGCGGAGGCCAATCGAAGCTGCGCCCGCATGTTCTCCTTCGCAACAGTCCATGGGTAGCGGGGCTACCGGGCTGCTGCCTGTTCTGGTCGAAAGGCGGCCATGGGATCAAACCTCCATTGGAGGCCCTTCTCTGAAGCGAGGTGCTGGAGCTCGACATCCCGTATTTGGCAAGTGGTTCGTCCCTGCCGAGTGCGAGATGGCCGGTGGCTTCGCTTCTTCTCTGGTTCGCGGGGCGTCACGAGCAAGAGACCCCCATGACCTCGCCGTTGGTTGGAGGTCGCCGGAGATCGGTGGTGGAGGCGCTCGGGGACTTGATTGCTTTTTATCTTCTAGTCCTAGGGTGATTTTTTGTAATATGGAAGCCCTTTTCTGCTTTTTCTAGTTTTGCTAGGGTGCTTTATGCCAAGGGCCTCTATGCAATTTGTACCTGTCACGTGTTTCAACATGCAGCTTCTAGGGTCTTCTAGATCCAGTTATCGTTAAAAAAACAAGGATGTCAATTCCATCTCCTCCCCAATAACATACTTAATTCCGTCCACGAACAAGTGTTCTAACTTTGGTATAAGATAAACTTTATTAAATTTGATCGATTTTATGATAAATAGCAATATATATTACATCAAATTGAACATATTATGAAATTAAATTTGAAAACAGATCTAGTGGTACCAATTTAGTGTCATAAATGTTGTTACTTTTCCCTAGAAAGTTAGTCAAACTTAGTAAACTTTACTAAGTTTGACTTAGAACAAGGTTAGAAATACACTTATCTGCGCATACGGAGGGAGTAGATATCAATTCCATCTATCCTCCGCAAAAGAATAAGATGTCTTTGTTTTGCGTGTTTTTTCTTTGACAAAATTTACTCTAAAAATATATAGATTGTTGGTATAAATTATCATCTTTTTAGAAAGTATTTTTTGAATATGAATCTAACAATACTAATTATGTACAACATAATCAAGATATTGTTGTCCAATTTTTTTTTTAAGTTTGCCTTAGAATGCGTGTTCATAATTAGGAGGTAGTAGAGACTAGAGCAAGTCTAAACATTAAGAGCGTGTGCAACGTGTTGCTAGATATGGCTAAAAAATTACTAGATTCACGTCTAAGGAAATAAATATGCTTCACCATTTAGAGTAGATAGGGATCCCACTCATCTTAGTAGAAAGAAACAATATAGAAAATCTGCTAGAGACTGATGAGCGGATCCGTCTGCCATTTGATTTTCTTAGACATAAATTTTGTATTAGACTCAGGTCCAGAAAAATATAGCTGCACTCACCCTCTCAAATGTTTAGATCCAGATCTAGTACAAAAAAGATTCTCTTAGATACCTAAATTTGCCAACCGTGCATGCTCTAAGAATGCGCACAGCCGAAAACCAAAAGAAAAAGGAAAATAAAAACAAACATCCTGCCAAAAGAATCAGCGGCTCGCAGCAGCAATAGCACCACCAGTGTTGATGACATCTCGACTCCGAAAAAGCTTCTCCAAAATGATAGATTGAAAAAGATAAACAGTACATAAACACCGTCGGTGTCCAGTCTAACCATCATGGTCAGATCCTGGGTTTTTATCCTAGGTTCAATCTTCTGGCAATGCCTTCAACAAGAAAATAACTAGGGAGCCACCAGTGGCAAGTACAACCACCGAATTTCAAACCTAGAGTTTCCACCCGGGAAACTAAGACACGGAGCTCAAAAAGTACCACCAAGAACAAGTCTACCAATCTCGTCGTCCTAACTCATTGAGAGCACTGCTGAAAAACGTCGATTATCCGACGCGCATACTTCTCCCAAACCACTATGAGTACTCCCTCGGATCGTTTACTCGACATGAGCATGCGAGATGAAATCTGCGGAACTTATCCGGTGTCCTCCAAACCCATCTTCTCCTCATCCACTACGAGTACTCCTTGGGGCAGCCGCTGGCAGGAAACGATCTCGATTCGACACGAGCATGCGATCTTACGAGCCTAGCCGAACTTAGAACACAAGTGCTTTTAATCCTCATGGAAACACCATGGTAATCGGGGTTGTAGAGGTCGATTTCACGTACCAAGGTGTTAGCATTATCACTGACCCCGTCATCTCACACGATGCCATCTAGATCGATGACCGACAACTACGGAAACGGGTCGGTGGCCGCCAGATCAAGAGGAACCTGTGTGGTGGAGATGAAACATAGTGTGAGTAGAGGAAAAACTCCACAACAGATCAACACACATTGTCCAGATTGACTCACAAATGGATTGAGGAGAAGACAACTAGGGCTGAAGAAAAAGGAAGAAAAGGGTGCCCTGCCACCTCCGCCGTACGTCCTCCTTCGACAGCAGCGAGATAGAAGGGGTGATGTGTTGGGGGATGTAGGTGGCACTGCCGGCGCCTATAGGATCGTCCAGAGGCTAGATCAATGTTTCAAACTTATAACTCTAGGCATCTTTGTACAATTAAGATGTACCTACCAACCAGGCGCATTTTTTTGGGAAAGAGAAGATGCCGGAGGCATCTCAATCTCATATTTATCAATGAAAACAGAAAAGATCCAAATTAATGTTGTGAGATTTGTCTAGATTTAGATGTGACTAGATCTGTTTTAATGCTCGATATATTCGAATATAAATAAATTCGAGAATATTAATTTGGATCGGAGTAAGTAGTACAAGCGATAAACAACAAGCAGAAAAACGACCAATAAAAAAATTCACATATAAAAACATACTAGTCTTCTTCCTTTGCTTGCCCTTCGTACACCGGAGATAGAAAACTACTGAATATGCACGTACAATGGTCTTATCTTAGCAATGCCACGTATGATAATTGCTGAGTTGGAGGAGAGAGAAACGAAAAAAAACATTTGTCTTCTCTTGGCTAAGAGATCATCTCTTAGCTATAATATGTCTCACTACATATTTAGGACATCTAGTGCTAGAGATAAGACTGAAAAAAAAACCCATTGTATGTCATATTTTGTTGTTATTTCAAATAATATGACATATATAAGATAAGACTGTCTTATAAACCATTGTACATGCCCTAAATCGTAGAAGACCGAATAGCCACTCATCATGAATAGCGAGATCTAGTAGTCTCCAATCGAACATCGTTTGGGGCATCACCCTATGTAGGATAAGCTTGCAATCTTTCCCCACCAATCCATAGAGTAAAAGAAACTGGATCTTGCCGTAGAACACGTCGAAAGAACAGGTCGAAGTCAACTCCAAAAATGATCAAACTATTTTCCTTGATAAACACACCACCTGCTAAGATTCAAAGAGAACTGTTGGAATCTGAGTCACTGTAGGAGTAGTACTCTGATAGAGTCCAGAGTATTCTATAGAGTGTAGAGTCCTACTAGAGTCTAGATTATTCCAGTGTATGAGTGAACATGTAAGACTTAGTTATGCTATATATATAAGAGGGTGTGGAGATCTATGGGACCAACCCATCCAGAAATTTCCCCCAAAACTAACATGGTATCAGAGCACAAGGTGCTGCTGGTTTCTACGGGTGGCCGACAGTGAATCGGCAAGTGTTGGTGAAGGGGTTCTTAGCATAAAACAAAAAACTCCTAACTAGCGTAACATCAAACTGCCCAAGATCTATCTATAAAATGCTGTAATGGAGAGAGGCTTTGGTAACATACCTATATAGACCGAAAGCGTTTAACGTTCATGCGGAATGTGGATGATGTAGTCGTGCTTGTTCGGCCTCAAGGTCGCGAAGCTCCTCGCAAGTCACCCCTGGTCCTTGCACGACGATCCTGGTGCCACTAATGGCAGCACCACCGAGGTCTCGTACACGTCCGGTGCTCGACGACGACTTCCGCTCCCCTTGATCTAGCCGGGATTGTGGAAGTAGATCTTCTGTCCGGAATCATCGCAGCACAACGGCGTGTCGTAGCGAAGCAGTCTCCCGCTTGTGTAGCCCTTACCTGGGGAGGGAGGGAGAGAGAGAGAGAATTCGTAAGGAATTTGCCATAGAAATTACTTTTCCCTCCCATATAGACCTCTCTATATAGGGGAAAAGTGGACACCCCCAACTACTAAAGTCCTAGGGTGGGACTAAAGGGAGGAGGAGGTGGAAAGGAGGCGCGCCAAGGGGGGTTCTCACGTGAGAGTGATCACTACGGGTTCTCGCGTGAGAGGGACGACCTGCCAGCGGAGACTCTAGACGGCGGAGGGTTCTCGCGGCTGGCAGCCTAGCTGGCAGTGTAATCCCTCCACGACTTCTCGAGTTACATTTAGCTTCTCTCTCACTCCATGCTTTCATATTTTTATGGCAGCACATGGAGTATAAAATGCTTCTCCCTTTTTTCTCTCCATGCAAAGCGTTAGATAGTTTATCTCTTCTCCCGCCTTCGCCTCCTATTGGCTTGCTCTCCTCGCTGGTCGCGTGCGACGGTCCCGTAAACACACATGGGGCTGCTGATGCGAGTGGTGAAAGAGCATGAGCTCAGAGGAGACGGATTTGGGAGAGCAGAGGGCATGCTAAATGGCTGGTGGGACATGCGGTGAGCATCTGGTATCCCACACTTTGGTGTGGCCGTAGGCTGGGTCACACACCGTTGTGTTTCGTCCGGTTTAGCTTTCTGTTGTAGCTGTTTGAAATGTCAGTCAAGGCGCGGATGGTAGTGGTTCAGGCGTCGACTATGACACGGGAGGTGGTGTTTCAGGTGTCGACTATGGCGCGGCCGTTCTTGGTGGACGACGTGTTCGGTAGGTATCAACTTTCTATTTCTGCTCTTTTTGGCTTCTTCTAAACATTTTTTCAACTGTTTTTTTTCTTCCTTTTCTTTTTTCTTTCTCTTCCTTCACGCCTAAGATGCGAACCATTAATTGCGAAATTGTTGACTACAAAACTGTTAGCCGCGAGACCGTACTCTGCGGAAACGATGAGAATCGTAATAATAGGCAAAACATTGATTGATGTATCGTTGACTGAAGACGTTGACTGCTAGCATGTTGGATGTGAACATGATCGATAATTTACTGTAGTAATCAACTGTTTAGTGTAGCTTTAAATATATATTGTTTAAATAAAGTTTGAGACTGAGAGTAGTATGCTTTAGAAAAAGGAAAATCATTGCAAATTTTTAGGAGATGACGTCTAGAGAAAGTAACTACGAAATGTGGAGTTATATGCATGGACTGCGAGCCATGAAACTATATCCTCTCGCTTTTTTCCATACTATTTTATTATGATTTGCATTATTTCGATTTTTGTCTACGTCTTCTTCGTATTGCTGACTTCTGTTTCTTACACACACGTGCACTGCGAAATGTAGACTATGCACATAAACTGCAAAATAATATGACGTGTAATCAGATACATAGACTGCGGAACGTTAAACTATACATGTAAATTGCGAAACATTGAAACATATACATGCCCTGCAAAACATGTAACTATACACGGAGAATGTGGAACGTTAAATTGTACACATGTACCGCGTGATGTGTAGCCAGACACGTCTACCGCCTAAAGTTCGCATGGACTATACATACGGTAGTAAACGTTGAGCTTCAAATGGTAAACTGCGTATACATACGTCGATGTGTGGCTCCACACGTTGATCGCGAAACTTTGTAATATATACCAGCGTTGAGTTTAATTTCTGTTCAGATATTTCAAGGCACAATTTTTTTAATGTATTTATAGGAGTTATAGGACCATAAAAGAGTTCGAGTGTCCGTGAAGCAGCGTAGCTGAGCAAGTCCATATCCGAGAGGGAGGAAACGTGTACTTTCCGGCCAGCTCCATGTCTTAGTAGGTGCAGCATTAGAGATCACATGCTTCCTGTGCTAAGCCTACCTCTGAAAATGAAGGCTGCTTAACATGCAGCTAAGCCTACCTCCCAAAATGAAGGCTGCTTAACATGCATTCGTCCATTGTTTTTTTTATCCGTTGTAAAAAATATAATAGTGTAATAAATGTGTACTCTCTTACATTAACTAGTATCAGCATTAGTATTATTGTCGAACTATCTGTTTGTACAATCGGCCTCTCTCAAACCGTTTTGCAAGAGTGCAAGGATTAATTTGTGTGCTTCTATGTAATGGAAAACAGTCACGTCAAAAAATATATTGTATTTTCTTAGCCGATTCCGCATGTCTTCGGTGCTCAAGATGCAAAATTTATGCTTTGCGCGCGTGTATGGAATCTACATCGCACACACGTATATGGCGTTCTTTTGCAAATAATGCTAAGTGTGGGATTCACATCAGATGCACGTAAATGACATTTTTTGGAAATACCGCTGTGACTTATCTATATAGTAGCCTATTACGCGCGTCCTCCATGCTCGGGATGCGACCAGTGCTTGACTTTGTGCCCCTTATCACTGAGACCTGAGAGTATATATCAAGCAAGGTGAACCGTTTTCATCCGATGCATTTTTAGTCCCACCTTGATAGGTTGGAGTGATTTCAGCCAGCTTATAAACTAGAAGTTGCATCTCAGGTCAGCCATCTGTTGGTCTTCCCCTTAGACTCCTCGAGTATCTAAGGGAGAGTCCAAAGACTTGGCTTTTACCATGAAGTTACGGAGTTTCTTTCTCTTTCTTCCTGTGACTTCATTTATTCCAGAATGATTTGTAGGCGTATAAAATCGTCAAGTGTGTTACCCTATGGTTTGAGAACATCATAGACATGATTGAGGTTACCTCGGATCAATGATCAATAGCAGGACCGGGATGCCCATAATGACCTCTATGCATTCCAAGATTTCAACGGTGTTCGAACCATAAACGTCGAATCCAATTCCCTTTGTTATTTTGATACCTGACTTGTTCGATATATGATCATTGACACCATGATATCTTATTTAATCTCGTTACCGACAAGTGTTGCTTACTCATTCTCGTGATGTTCCATCCCCGTGACCTAGTCACATGTTGTGCAGCTTATGGATGTAATCTCACTGAGTGGGCCCAGTGTATCTTCCCGTCACGTAGGTGAACAAATCTCGACCTTGATGCATACGCCTCAACATGTCCCTCTAAAATACCCAACACAAACATTTATGATCATCCTGTTACGGTGTGACAGTTGATGCAGTCCAAGCAGCCGCGGGTGATAGTGATTAAATATGATCTTAGGGTCTAAGGATTAGGATACTTCATTTCTAACTATTGCAACTTTGAACTTTGTGACTTGATCTTGTTGCAATACTTATATGGGTAATATCCATCACATCGTATTACTAGTGATATGACTTCATTGTCAATTGGCATAAATGCTCCATTATCAGGAAACCTTGATCATCAGTTTCCCAATCAACTAGTTGTATAAAGGCTACTAGGGACTGTTTGGTTTGTTTATGTATCACACTTGTATCAATGTTTCCGAATGATACAGTTATAGCATGATATAAAACTATTTTGAACTAATGAGATATGATAATAAACACCTTTAATATTGGCCTCTAGGGCATATCTCCTTCGGTTGGAACTCCCGAGCCCTCGTGTGTGGAGGTGCCCTGCAGGAGACGCACCAGTGGAGCATGGGCCGAGCTATAGATGAAGCTGAGTAGTGACTCTAGGAAGAATAAAATGCTAGACCAATAGCCTGCGGCCAAGAGAACTAGTGGCACTGCAGCAAGGAGAGTTGTTGTTGTTTTGCAGCATGGAAGAGAGGAGGATCCCATGAGGGAGTAGCTATAGATATTATAGAAGAATTTGTAGGGAGTAGCATATTAGAGGCTCACAAAGCACTCCAAAAGGTGATATGGTGGAAATTGCAGATGTGTGCTGCTTGAATCGGTTGTGTTGGTGGCTTTAGCGGCAAGCAACTAGAGAGTTGGTGTGGTGTAGATTTTCTGCTAATGAGAAGCAAAGTTCATGCAGTAAGATACATGAGGAAGGGAGAATACAGGGGCATAGGGGTGCTCCATTAATGGGAGAGAATTGGGATATTTTAGCAATTGCTCGAAAATTGGCTAACTATTCAAGGACAAAAACAAGGACACATTGAGTTTAACTGCAAGGGATCAAGGGAGGTGCTTGAATTCTTGACCAAATATTTGGATACATTAAATCAAATAGGAGTGCTAAAAGAGCCAATCAAAGTGGGGAACAACAATTCTTAGAAATTTTGTTAATCTTGCACAATTTGAAGAAGATATCTCAAATTAGGCTCCTATGTTAAATGAAACTTCTTGTTCAAATTTGGTACTAGATTCAGGATCAACGACACATGTCACGTGTAGGTGGAGTGAGTTTGCATCATATGCTCCACATCCACCCATGCATAAAGAGACCATCCAAACAGTCGATGGAACTTATCAACCTATTAGGCACGGTGAAATGCACTTCGTCAATTACATTGTCTTCGGTCTTGTATGCTCCATCATTTCGGGTGAGTTTGGTGTCTATGAGATTCTTGGTTGATGATATTGATTACCGAATCACTGTTCACTGATATAATTGCATAATTGAGGAGATGGAGACTATAAGGAGGCTCGGGATCAATGCTAGACATAAGAGACTATGGTACTTACATAGACACAAAATTGATGAAGCATTGTGCACCGATATGATAGTTGCAAGTGATGATGAGGAAAGGGTGATACTCCAACATTGTCGATTGGGCCATATGTCCTTTGATACTATGATTAAGGTATTTCTTGAAGAGATGAAGAAGGAGTAGAAAGACAAGCTTGTGTGTGATACATGTGAGTATGGAAAACACACAAGGACATCATATGTGAGTCATGGACTCTAGAGCACATCGTCCTTTGTATTGATTCACTATGATGTTTGGACGTCTCTTGTGGTCTCTATTAGTGGAGTGAAATATTTTGTCACTTTCATTGATTGTTACTCTTGGATGACTTGGATATATCTCATGAAACAAAAAAATGAGGTGTTTACATGTTTCAGGAACTTCTGTGTATATATCCAAAATCATTTCAACATTGGTATACAAATTATCAAGACTGATAATGGGACAAAGTATTTGAACCATGAATTTGGCAAATTTCATTTAGAAAAGGGAATACTTCATCCAACTTCGTGCCCTGATACTTCTCCATAAAATGGAGTAGCTTAGAGGAATAATCGACATCTTCTGGAGGAAGCTCTCGATCACTTATGTTCACTATGTGTAGCACCTCGGGAATTCCTAAATTATAAATCGCGTGTTGTTTTTATTTGTGCATCATTGTGACATCATCCTGCATAGTTTTGTCTCATAAAAATATTTTCTAAAACCTATTTTAACTCTACACTTTATCCGCTCTCATATTTGTCTAAAAAGTATTTACAAAAGACTGCTAAAATAAAACATAAATATAAACCTTTTTTGGGAGCAGCCTAGCTGGCCAGGCCCAAGGCCTAGCTAGTGAGGCTGCCCAAGAAACCCTAATCTTATGACACACACACACCCCGCCACTCACGCAATACCATCAAACACACAAACACACGCAGGCCCCCACGCAACACACTCACCTGGTCGCACACACATGCGCTACTCACACACAACACGTGTGGAGGCACACCACACGACATGCCCCAACCACACACGCACGCGATGTGGTGGTACACAACCGCAACACATGCTACACGATCCCCACCTACCTCGACCCTCATGTTCCTATCCCCGACACGACCAAGCCACCCATCTCAATCCCATGCATCGTCACCAACCCTCGCCTCCATCCTTGGCTCTCCCCCGAGCAGAGACGCTGTTGCTAACCTAGCTACCTCTATCCCACCGCTGTTCTCCGCCTCTCCGTTGAGGCCAACCGCTGCTCCTTTCCCGCCACCGATGTAGGGGTTCCGCGCATGAAAACAATAAATTTTTACCCTATGCCCCTGAACCCCTGATGCTGCCAGGACCTATCTATTAGTAATATAGTAACGTGAGAGGCTTTTCGTGAACTTATCCTTAAAGACCAAAACGCGTTATCAACGCTCAAGAGAGCGTGGTTGATGTAGACGAGTCGAAGCCGACCTCAAGGTCGTGATAAAGTCCTTTGGCTCCAACGACTTGAGTGCCTCAAGTGCGACACCTCGTGGGGAGTTACACACGTCTAGTGCCTGACGATGACTCCCGCTTCCCCGATCCAGTAGCAGTTGCGGAAGTAGAGCTCCTGGATCCGAATCCCGCAGCGCGACGGCGCTCGGCGGTGAAGATGTCTCTCGTTCGCATAGTCTGAATTTGGGACCACGGTCACGAGAGAGGGAGAGAGAGAAAATATCAATTGGAGGTCTTCCCAAAAGTGAGAAGACCTTTATTGAATATTGTGTGTATTTATCTAGCCAAATACCCCCACTATATATAGGGGAAAATGAGGTACTACCTCCCTCAAAGTCCCGGGGTGGGACTAAAGGAGAGGAGGGGGAGGGGCAGCCGCCGGACGGCCCTAGTGGGCCCCACGTGGGGGGCTTGGCCCAGCCGGCCACCCCCTTTGCCCCTTCTCCCTCTCTCCTTTTCCTAATGGCCCCTCTCCCCTCCGGGAATTGGCCCATTAAGCCCTTTGACCTTTTAAATTGATTTTCTCTTTATTAAATAATTATGAATAAATGATTAAATCAATATTTAACATTCATTCACATATTATTCAATCTCTGTGGCTATGTAACACCTTCCACCTCCACTCCGGACATCCTCCGGACTTACCGAAACCCTTCCGGTTTTCTCTCTACTATTCTTCAGTGATACTTCCGATCCTATAAACACTCTCTAAGCATCATCAAACCCTTAAGCGTGATACCCTATGGTTCGGGAACACTCCAGACATGGTCAGGACACTCCCGGACCAATGATCAACAGAGGGACCTAGATGGCTATGTGACCCCTGTGCGTTCCACGAAGATCTTTCGTCGTTTGAACCGGCATAGTCATGTCTTATTCCCTTTGTCTCTCGATACTTGCATTGCTCGAGATATGATCAATGACATCACCATGTCGTGTTCAATCTCGTTACCGAACAATGCTTCTTGACTCGTTCTGACAAGTGATATCCCTGTGATCAAATCACACGTTGTGCAGCTATTTGGATATAACTTCTCCGAGTGGGCCCTTGAGTATCTTTCCATCACATGGATGGACAAATCCCGCTCTTGACATATATTGCCTCTACGGTTTCCTTCGAGTACCCGAAAACACCATTATAACCACTGTATTACCAAGTGGCGCTTAATGCTATCAAAGCACTCTCGGGAGACAGTGATTGATATAGCCTCACGGTCTAAGGAATAGTCTACTAGGATCCATTTCTAATCATCGTAACTTAAACTTCGTGACATGATCGGGTCACGATGTTTAGGTTGGGTATTGGTTCATCATCTCATTCTCAGAATGAGTTGACTCCATTTCCAACTGGCATAAATGCCACATGATCAGGAAACATGATCATCTGTTGACCAATGAACCAGTGACTAGAGTTTCACTGGGAACCCCTGGTTGTTTGTATATCACACGTGTATTGATGTTTCCACTCAATATAGTTATAGCATGATATAAAACTTAATCATAAACTATATGAAATATGATAATAGTCATTATTACTATTTGTCTCTAGGGCATATTTCCAACAGTCTCCCACTTTCACTAGAGTACAAATACACTAGATGCATTTGTTCTTAATCATTGGCACCATATATCCGGTACCCTGAACATGCTTGCTCATGGAAGAGGTTGAGTCTTGGGCCTGTACTTTACAGTCCCAAATCCTTTGCAACATACTAATGTCACCTTGATTCACATTAATACTTTATCATCACATGATAACATCTGTGTGTATGCATCGTCGCTATGGCAGCAGAACGAGGCCTGATTCTAGGAGCCTACGGTGACTTTAGATCAACCACGAGGGTTTTCTCATGGGCACCGTGCCCTGGGACACATCATTCTACGTTAAAAGCGAACTAGTCCCGCCATAACATTATACAACACTTTAGATGGTACCCTTATCTATTATTATAAATGTATTCATCAAAACACTAGTGCACTCTGTGCAACTTTCGATGTTTTTGTTTTCCTCGCTTCCTACTTGACTCTAATCGGTATTACGGGAGTTTCCAACATATTCCCTTATAACATAACCCTTTATGCTTTAAGATATGTCATCCTTTACGGATTTGGAAAATGTGTCTACAGTTCTCTATTAGACACTGCAGACAAACTTAGCTCAACGTTCTGTGATTCAAACTTAATCACTTTTAAACATTCCTTATTGGATCATATATTATTCTAAGTTATCATCATGGTTTTCTAAGATACAACCTATGTCTCAACATAGTGGATGATGATCATCCTTTTCTTTCTTTCAACCATTGATGTTAAACTTAATACTATTCCTAACTTGAGTTATTAAGGGCTAGTTCCTTAATTAACTTCTATTTTGAAACCCTTTTTAGAATCCCTTAAGAAATATTACATAATATCATAATACACTTATTATCAACTTCTACACCTTATAAATCATTATTTATCGGTACTTGTGCTTTTATTCTTAACATACTTAAGAATCACTCCTATAAGCTCCCACTCAAAATATGTTCCTACATATTTGAATTTGAGTCTTATATTGCTCCCACTCAAAAATATGTCATTCACATATTGTTTTAGGAAGACTTTCACAGATCCCACTCAATTTCATGCAAATTGCACATCTACTCACTATTTTGAACAATTTCAAAATCTTTTGATCAAATATCAAACTTGGAGTTTTACTGTGAGATACTAGTACTTATACTAGTTTTAAATCCACTAGACATTTAGCACACTTGAATCAAATTCATTTGAATTCATCCAATACTTGACAAATTGTGCTTTTTTCATTCTCCCCTTTTCCACTATGGCTTTGCAGTCATTTGGGAAATTCAAGTAACCCCTTTTACTTGTGAGATTCAGCAACAGATTGCTTTCTAATCTCAAGGGAATTTTGCTTTGGGAATTCTCATAATTTTAGTTTACCATTATTTCCTTAGTAGCTCGTAGGTATGTCATATTCCAAGAATCATGACAAATGATTCACAAATATCTCCACACAAGATATGGGTTACATTTTGAATCCTACTTCATGTAGTGAAAACACCAGTGGGGAAAACACAATGATCATTATCATTGATTGTTTCCTTTTGTGAAGAGAATCGTTCAGGAACGTTTTCCGTTGCGCTTCTCAACACTCTGATGCAGGGATCTGAATCCTCATCGTGTTTTTCACTATCTTCCATTTGCTTCATAATCGAGAAATATCACTAAAAGTGAACTTTCTCAAGAATGCACCAAAATTCAAGCAATACTAGTTTTGCTTCTTTTGGTTTCAGCTATGGATTTCGTATTCAAAGTTTCCAATGAATGCTCTACAAGGACTTATTTGCTATTGTTTTGGTTATATCGAATAACCCCAAAACTTTGCGAATTCAAATGGTTCACTATATATTCTAATTGAGTGCTAACTATTTCTAACTAATGGTCTCTACATCTACACTACAACGATTTATTTGGCGCCATCTACTCACCCATTTTGATATCTAATATCACATTGTGATGCTTTGCATTTTGACGTTTCAAAACGCTTTGCATTCTACAATTTCTTTTATGCCATTCTTACAAAGTCGAATTTCATTACTATTGATCAAATCGTAGTAATTAGATTCTCATTTATCTTTAATACCCTTTGTTGGATGAAACACTTTGATCATATCAAATAATTTTATATTCACGTTTCCTTTGGTAAACTTCTTTACACATTTAAACAATCATATAATGATAATTACCATTTTGTTAAAACTCAATACATCGAACATGTATTTACTTTTAACAATTCATAAAACACTTTGTATTCAAGCAATACACGGTGTTCAAGTTATTTTGCCGAACTTAGGCATGATTTATATGTGATAAGAAAACAAATGACTTTCACATATTATCAACATAACTTTGAATTTAAACAATGGTTTCATTCATTAATGAATATATCATTAAGTTGGGTATTTTTAAGGCATTTCGATATTTTACAAATGTTCATGCATTATCAGTTAGTTTCAAACAATAAGGATAATTCATATATAATCAAACAAGATATGAACACAAATAGAAATCATTCATAAAATTAGAACAACTGTTTGTTACAAACTCATATGAATAACCGTCTCACAAAGTGTGAGACACACTAAAGAAGTTCATAATATTTTGATTACAATAACTATCCAAAACATAAACTAAGTGATAAATGTCGAGGGAGAGTGTCGTCGGCCATCATCATCATGCTCGCCATCAACACGCAACATCACCTCCTCTCCAACAAGCACCTCTCATGCAGAAGGACCTGTTTTCAGCAAAACAAAACAAGTATCAAATATACTTAACACTGCAAATGTGTTTGCAAGATTATAACATTTATAAAATTGTATATCAAATATATACCTTTGTCATTGATGACCTCAGTGACAATGGGTTCAACCACCACATCTCTGAAATGTGATATGAACTCGTGGAAATCCTGTGTTTCCGCGTAGCCTCTCATAATGCAAATCCTGACTTGTGTTTGGAAGCTTGGTAGCAGCAACCGCAACACAACTCCTATTGCAAAAGAGCTTGCGAACCAGTTGTCCAGGAAGTATGCCAGACTCATGTATGCATCATATATGCTCAACAGGTGATCATCTAGTGAGGAGCCTTCCTCCATCTTTATGGAGAGGAAGTCCCGCATCAGCTCATACTCCCATATGCGCACTTGTTCCACGAAATGCGATCTCAGATGTGCCATAACTGTTCGGGGATTAAGACTTCCCACCATCGGCCATAGCCCATCTTCCATCCCGAGGCACATCATTACTGATATGAATGTGGCAATCACACAACGACGGCAACGGAGATCCCGCATCTCCTGGGTCTCATGAGAATAGGGTGGCTCCAAGTACATCTCGTAGATCATGTAGTCAGCCACTTTGTTCTCACCAAGGAGATCATAAAGGCACATGACCCATGCAGAAAAGTTGGATCCATCTAACTTGAGCTTTTCTCCTTTTAACCAATTGTCAATAGGGAAGGTAATCTCGGGGAGAACCATTTTCTACATATATAATTGTAGAAGGAATTTATACTAAGTTTATAATTAAATGAGTTAATAATAAATCCACTCAGAAACACCTATCCCCATAAGGGTTCCTAGTGATAACACGACCCCTATCAGCCACATCTCCCCCGATCGTCACGGCCATCAATGTGGGTTCAAGGGTGGACGCTAAACGTCGGTCACATATTCATGCGACTCGTGCTCGATCTTTTGACCATCTGCATTTCGAGGCCATGTCTGCACATGCTAGGCTCGCCAACTCAACCTTAGTGTATTCACTGTGCAACATGGCTTACACCCACTATATGCGAACGCAGATATGTTTGACACCCACGCCTGCACCATGGATCGCCTCATACCGAAGAACTTTCTTGGTGGTGCACACTAAGGGGGAACACAATCATTGGTAATTTTTAACAGGGATCATATTATTAGGCTACCGTCGAGTATCTAATACTAGCACACAATAAGATATACAAACAATAACATTGAATGTAAATGCATGTGATATGGTCCTTCACGGCATGATCTCCATCCGTCGTCACCGAATTCCGGCGCCAGTGTTCTGGCATCGTAGACACCAGGGTACCGGTGTATTTCCGGCATGGTAGTCCGTCACCTCCGTGACTATATACTACTACGTAACATAAGTTAATATCTTTACCTTTGCCACAACCATATCACAAAGCAACGCCCCCCTGCAAAACAAAGTTAGACGCCTCTACTTTATCTTTGCATGTTTTACGTGGCTGAATGGGCTTTCGCATAAGAACCATTCTTACCTACGAACTTTCAGCACAATGTTGATCAAGTAGTTGTCTCTACTACACCCCTTTCGGGGCCCTCTATTGTAAATGGCATACCAACTAATGCAAGAGAGACAGACACCCCCCTAAGCCACTTTATACGGTACAAGCCGTATGTCAAGCGTGGACCAGTCTCGTGAATGAACGCGTAAAGTCGGTTGGGGGACGCTTCATCAAGCATTAATGCGGTATACACAAGTACACGTGGGAGGGTAACAACTAAAAGATCAATGCCCACACGCTACATCTCATGTGTTCTACCCGTACTACCATTACTACGCATAGATCTAGCTCTGATACCACTATAGGGGTTCCACGCATGAAAACAATAAATTTTTACCCTACGCCCCTGAACCCCTGATGCTGCCAGGACCTATCTATTAGTAATACAGTAACGGGAGGGGATTTTCACGAACTTACCCTTGAAGACCCAAAAGCGTTGTCAACGCTCAGGAGAGTGTGGTTGATGTAGACGAGCCAAAGCCGACCTCAAGGTCGTGATGAAGTCCTTGCGCTCCTTTGGCTCCAACGACTTGAGTGCCTCAAGTGCGACACCTCGCGGGGAGTTACACACATTCGGTGCCTGACGATGACTCCCGCTTCCCCGATCCAGCAGCAGTTGCGGAAGTAGAGCTCTTGGATCCGAATCCCGCAGCGCGACGACGCTCCACGGTGAAGATGTCTCTCGTTCGTGCAGTCCGAACTTGGGACCACGGTCATGAGAGAGAGAGAGAATATCAATTGGAGGTCTTCCCAAAAGTGAGAAGACCTTTATTGAATATTGTGTGTATTTATCTGGCCAAATACCCCCACTATATATAGGGGAAAAGGAGGTACTACCTCTCTCAAAGTCCCGAGGTGGGACTAAAGGAGATGAGGGGGAGGGGTAGCCGCCGGCTGGCCCTAGTGGGCCCCACGTGGGGGGATTGGCCCAGCCGGCCACCCCCTTTGCCCCTTCTCCCTCTCTCCTTTCCCTAATGGGCCCTCTCCCCTCCAGGAATTGGCCCATTAAGCCCTTTGACCTTTTAAATTGATTTTCTCTTTATTAAATAATTATGAATAAATGACTAAATCAATATTTAACATTCATTCACATATTATTCAATCTCTATGGCTATGGAACACCGTCCACCTCCACTCCGGACATCCTCCGGACTTACCGAAACCCTTCCGGTTTTCTCTCTACTATTCTTCAGTGATACTTCCGATCCTATAAACACTCTCTAAGCATCATCAAACCCTTAAGCATGATACCCTACAGTTCAGGAACACTCCATACATGGTCGGGACACTCCCGGACCAATGATCAACAAAGGGACCTGGATGGCCATGTGACCCCTGTGCGTTCCACGAAGATCTTTCGACGTTTAACCGGGACAGTCGTGTCTTATTCCCTTTGTCTCTCGATACTTGCATTTCCTGAGATCTAATCAATGACATCACCATGTTGTGTTCAATCTCGTTACCGAACAATGCTTCTTGACTCATTCTGAAAAGTGATATCCCTGTGATCAAATCACACGTTGCGCAGCTATTTGGATATAACTTCTCCGAGTGGGCCCTTGATTATCTTTCCGTCACATGGACGGACAAATCCTGCTCTTGATATATATTGCCTCTACGGTTTACTCGAGTACTGATACATTGCAAATGTATCTATAATTTTTGGTGTTCCATGCTTGGTTTTATCTACTTTCTTGTGTTTTGTCCACACTTTGGAGTACTTTTCATATGATTTCTTGGACTAACCTATTAACAAGAGCCACAGTGCCAGCTGCCTGTTTTCTGCTGTTTTTGGTTCCAGGAAAGTCAGAAAATGAATATTCTCAGAATTGGATGGGATAAAAGCCAAAAATCCTATTTCACCAGAAGACTCCTAGAGCCAGAATATGAGACGGAGTGGGGCTGGGGCCCAGCCACACCACCTGGCCGCGCGGGCTGGGCCTGGCTGCGCCAGGGGGTGGTCTGGCCGCCGCAGGTACCCCCTCAGTCTCCCTCTTCGCCGATAAGATGCCTTTTGACCTAAAAACTCAGGGGGGGGGGTTCGACGTTTTTCGAGAGTTCCGCTCCGCCGCCACCACCAGGTTCCACGAAACAGCACCAGAAACTCCGTTCTGGCACCCTGCCGGGACGGGGAATTGGAGGAGATCATCGCCATCATCATCACCATCGCTTCTCCATCGACCATCCATGTTTCCCCCATCTATGAGTGAGTAATCCCCCGCTGTGGGCTATGGGGATGGTAGGGATTGGATGAGATCGTTCATGTGATGGCATTGGATTGTTAGGGCATGGTGCCTAGTATCTACTATTAGTGCTTTTTGACTTTGTTGCGACTTGTTATGCTTAATGCTTGTCACTAGGGCCCGAGTGCCATGATTTCAGATCTGAACATGTTATTGATTCATTATGAAAGTATTGTTTTTGGTCTTACCTGCAAGTTGTATACACACGTTGTTGTCCGGAACCAATGGCCCCGAGGTGACAAAAATCGGGATAACCGGAGGGAATGGCTTTGATGTGAGGATCACATGTGTTCATGGAGTGTTAATGGTTTGCTCCGGTGCTCTATTAAAAGGAGCACCTTAATTGCCAGTAGTTCCCTTGAGGCCCCGCTGCAAACGGGCTGGCAGGACAAAAGATGTTGTGCAAGTTCTCATTGCGAGCACGTATGACTATATATGGAACACATGCCTAGGATTATCTAGTACTTGGATGCTTTATCTTATTTATCTGCAATTGCCCTATGTTCTGATTGCTATGTGAATTGCCTTGTCCATGCAACGCCCGTCCATCCATCCCTATGCCTACCGCACTCGAATCCTACTGTTTACTGCTATTGTTACTGCTGTCTTTACTTTACTATTGCTGTTACTTTACTATTCCTACTACAAAACTATTGCTACTGATAAACTGCTGTGAGCAAGATTGTTTCCAGGTGCAGCTGAATTGACAACTCAGTTGTTAAGGCTTATAAATATTCTTTGTCTCCCCTTGTGTCGAATCAATAAATTGGGTTTCACTTCCCTCGAAAATACTGCGATACACCCCCTATACTTGTGGGTCATCAAGTACCTGAACACACCTTTATAACCACTGTATTACCAAGTGGCGCTAGATGCTATCAAAGCACTCTCGGGAGACAGTGATTGATATAGCCTCATGATCTAGGGAATGGTCTACGAGGATCCATTTCTAATCATCATAACTTGAACTTCGTGACATGATCGGGTCACGATGTTTAGGTTGGGTATTGGTTCATCATCTCATTCTCAGAATGAGTTGACTCCATTTCCAACTGGCATAAATGCCACATGATCAGGAAACATGATCATCTGTTGACCAATGAAGCATTGACTAGAGTTTCACTGGGAACCCCTGGTTGTTTGTATATCACACGTGTATTGATGTTTCCACTCAATATAGTTATAGCATGATATAAAACTTAATCATAAACTATATGAAATATGATAATAGTCCTTATTACTATTTTTCTCTAGGGCATATTTCCAACAACCGCCACCAGGAGGACGCCTCCTCCCCTAGCCCTGCTCGATTCTAGAGCTACCTCCACCTTCCCTTGCTCGCTCGGCCTTCCTTCCCAGCGCTGCCATATCTCTTTCCTCTCCGCCACTAGCAAGCACCCCCGCCGCCATGTGGTACCCTCCTCTCTAGTGCCGCACCTCGCCGTCATACCCATGCCCTGCATCTCCCGCTTCCTCGGCTGATGCCCCGCTCAGCTCCCTGTGTAGGCCACCGCCGCCTCACGCCCGTCCTCTGCTTGGCTTCCCAGGCACCACCCCTCTCCCAATGTTGCATGTGCTAGTCTCCATCCACAACCTCCACATCTAGGACATCTTCGACCCTAAGCTCGTCTCCTACCTCGTGAACCCGCCTCCATCATGAAGACCTCCTATAGTCGCATCCGTGTAGCTGTTCTTGAGCATCTTCATGTACTATCGGGGGCCTGCTTGTTTTCCATTCCCATCGTGTTGCAACTCTATCGATGTGGTACAAGTGTTGGTTCCTATGTTTGCCCTGGTGCGGTTTAGTGTGGTGTTTGTATGGTATGTTGGTGACTGCTCGGCTCCTGTCGTACTCCTTCCGCTATCGGGGTCTTGGTAACCAGGGTACCACGAGCAGACGACCGCTGGGCCCACTACTTGGACGGCTATGGATTCGCTGGGCCGCAACGCCTCGGCACGTGGCCTTATGAGCCAAATACTGGGGCCTTTGACCCCTCAAGACCTCCACTTCGTATGGCGCCGGTCTTGCCGAGGATGCCTTTGAGAGGCACCCTCGCGAGGGGCACACCCACACCCCTTCCGGACTCCTCGGAAGCCTCGGGTCCCTTGGAGCGTGCCCCAAGGGCGTGATCGTAACTTCAAATCAAAGGATAAAGAGATGACAAAACCTTGTTGGTCACCCCGCTACTTTGTGGACCACACGGACTGCCTCGGTAAAGAGGAGACGGTCCGACCCCTTTGGTGCTAAAGAAGGATGGGTGACCTCAGTGCTGGTAGAGCCATTATTTTCTGTTTTGGTGCAAGGGAGGGCGTAGGTGGCATCGTTTAGCTGTGGACGTCGCCGACAGCTCCAACTTTACAGAAGATCGACACCTACCAGAAGACCTGGACCAAGTCCACTCAAAGCAGTCTTGTGGACCATGGCCCCCTTGGGTGGTAATGTGGAAACCCTTTCCTCCCACAAATTGGGGAATAGGCCTAGTGCCACTATAAAAGGGAGGCAACCCCCACCTTAGAGGGGATCGATCCTTGGGATCTAAAACCCTAGACATTCCTCCACCATTGTACCCTCACGAGACACTACGAGCAATATAATAAAACAGGAGTAGGGATTTACCTCCTTGCGAGGGTCCTGAACCTGGGTAAAAAAACCATGTCCACTCTTTATCGTGTGCGAGCTCCACCATCATCATCGTCGCTGAGAAGTTCTGAACGTGTGTTCATCCCCCTCTCGAACTCAGGGTTCGTTGGACCCCTTGTTCCTCCACGGGGTGCTAGTCTCCAACAGCCGCCAAGTTCCTCCCCGTGTGCTTCTCGGTGCTCCATTTGTTTTTGGGTGCTGCCGTTGTCTAAGACATCTCCTGGCACTACCAATGATGAGCTGTCTACCAAGGCCTTTGATGAGTCGAAAAATTGAGCATTTTTACTTCTTGTTTTTGCATTAGTAGTATAGGGTTTTTAGTATTTTACCGCATTAGCACGCACCTTTTTATCCTTGTTTCAATAGGATCCCAGTTTACTAAGTCTTTAATGAACATATCAATTGAGACTATATATTACATAGTAATATGGTATTTTAAGTGATAAAAGTAATTTTATTGATTTACCTTCGCGCCTGGAAGAATTTCCCACGCCCAGGAGGCTCCAGCTAGCGTAACGACCAGTGGTAACCGCCCGTACCGCGCACCCGTATGACCCGACGAGAGACCGTCTCATCGAATACTTCCTCCTCGTGAAAGCAGATCATAGATCCGACATTCACAAAAACCTCCAGCCATGAAAAACCACACCAGAAAGGGATCTGAAGGAGGAACTTGAAGAAGGGCAAATCCTCGATGTTGCATGGATCATTGTAGGACAACGCATCATCCCCTATATCATCAACCGTTGCATCTCCATCACCATCTCCACCCCATCTTCCATCCATTAGATCTTGTTGTAATTCCAAATTCAATTGTGGTTTGCACTAGATTCATTCCATTACTTTTGTCCATCCATTTTATTATGATGATGTTGTTGCTTGCTTCCATGTGTGAGTAGTTCCCTCCGTTCTTGGGGAGATGGAGAAACCCTATCATTATTATGAAATGAAATAAAGATGATCTATTACTTTTGTAGAGGATCCATGATCTAGGATGTGTGTTTGATCTCTCCCTTTAGATGGTATGTGTAGTCGGCCACATATCATTTTCCTTCGGGTCTAAAGTAAGAGGGTGAAACTGTTTGGACATGCTTGGATGTTTGTGCCGGTTGCTACTGTGACTATAAGCACCACTATCACCCAACACGGTCGAAAGGGGAACAGAGGGAGATTAACTAAGGTAATTACAATATCCTTGGACAAACACTTAATTGCGGTGGTCTGCATGGTGATTGCTTCCAGGCATCAAACTGGTTATTTAGAGATGATCTCATTCTTGGCTCAACAAAATGACTACCTACGAGCCTTGATGAACATCTTTTTGCGGAACTCTCTCCACACATATCATGACACGAGAAATAGGTTATCCTAATTATGATTAATGAGATAGTGACGAGGGGAATAAAGACCTAAACCAAATAACTCTCTGTGGGTTCGATACTCTTATTTCGAAACTAGCTACAATTTGATTTGTGCACTTGCAGTCATCAAGCTATTTTCTAGCGCTGTTGCCGAGGAGCTAAGCATTTTTAGTCTTTGTTCTTAGTTACTAATTCTATTAATTGTTTTACTAAAGTTGTTTACTAGTTCCAGGTAAACACCATGGCTACACTTGGACTAATGAATCAGCTCGATGCAGCTGAACACCTCGGGAAATTCAACTGAGGACTTGTCAAAGAATTCCCAAGTGGGGTTGAACCTGAGTACGAGGTCAACCCTCATTTTATTGCTATTATTAAAGAAAAAACTTTTGGTGGAGATGATCCAGATGAGGATCCTTACAATCACCTAATGCATTTTACCGAGTTATGTTGGACACTTAAATTGAGAGGCTATTCTGATGATGAACTGAAACTTAAATTGTTTAGCCAATATCTAACCAACACTGCTTTAGCTTGGTATAGAATTTGCCCTGTAGAGAAAATTGATACCTGGGAAAAGCTTAAGGTGGAATTCATATTCAGATTTTCCCCTAAGGTAAAGACTGTTGAAGTTAGAACGCCAATTACAAATTTCAAGAACCGCCTAGGTGAAGGCTTGGTAAGGGCCTTCAAGAGGTACAAATCTATCCTTAATAAATGTCCCCATCATGATTTACCTTAATGGTATGTTTTACACATTTTCTATGGGGGACTTAATCAAGAAATTAAACATGAGCTTGATACTAATTCCAGAGGCTCTTTTATGTAGCTAACCATAACTAAAGCTTGGGATCCTAGAACGCATTCGTTGTAATAGGGAAACATGGGAATCTGATTTAGGTGGCAAAGGAGGAGTAGAAATTGAATATGATTGTCTCAATGTTTATAAAGAATCCGGTAAGATAAAATAAACTACTAATGAGCTTCATCTTGATGACGATATCATTGTACAAATCCTTCAGTTGTTCATAGAGCACATTGAAGATCCCAAGAAGGACTGGCTTCATTACACCCCTAAACCAGTCGAACATGTCAATATAATAATGGCAGCTCATGAAGAGCCACCGGGGAAGGTCCATTGGTATGTTGAACCCCTTCCTTTTCCAAGGACCGCGAGGAAACATATGATGTCCTAGCAACTCGAGGACCAACATGAAGAAGAAAGATTATTCCTTAAAATGCTAGAAGAAACACAAGCAAAAAAATCTAATGAGGAAAGTAAGGAGGAGACATCGGGACCAACAAAATAAGATATCTTAACTATGTTTGCAAATTGCAACGTAATAGAGCTAGATACCAAAGCTTCACAATTTGTTGAAGGGAAGGTAAAAGCTAAAGAAGTTGGTAAACCTATTCTCCCTTGCACTTTTGGTGAATCTTATTACTATGGTCTTTGCGATATAGGAACAACAGTTAATGTAATCCCCTTTAATTTTTATTTAAAAATCCAGAAAGAATTAGCCCCAACCGAATTAGAAGATACCGATATGACAATAATGCTTGCTGATAACTCTCAGAGCTCCTATGGGAGTAATTAGAGATGTTCCAATGGGTATTGGACCCTACAAGTATCCTATTGATTTTGTACTTGTTGACATGCCTACTGATGTTTATTGTCCAATTAATTTTGGAAGAACTTTCTTGAACACTACAGGAGCAAATATTGATTGCAAGAAAGGAACGATATCCCTCAAGTTTGGTGAAGAGAAAATGGATTTTCACTTCTCAAAATTCCAACATAAACCTGCTATTAATGATTTAGACGAATATGAGTTTGGGCAAGAGGAAGAAGGTAATATGATGAATCTTGCCTCCATAGTCATTGAAACTCCTGATGATGATTTGGTAGGAGTTTAGTTTCTAACGATGATATGCCTCAAGATATGGATAAAATTGAGATAGATGATTATCTGGACTCTACACCCATGGTGGATTCCGATATAAATCAAAATTATGAAGAACCTATAAGAAAAGAAGACGAGGCACCTCCACCTCCTACACTTAAAACTTTACCCGATGAATTAAAATATAGGTTCTTTGGTGAAAGTAACAATAACTTTCCTGTTATTATAAGTTCTAACCTTTCAGAAAGAGAAGAAGAAAACTTGATGATGGTTCTCGGAATGCATCGGAATGCCCTTGGGTATTCGGTGAGTGACTTGAAGGGGATTAGTCCCTCAATACCCACTCATAGAATATTTATTGAAGAAGGAGCTCAACACGTTGCAAATTTACAGAGACGATTGAAACCTCACATGAAAGAGGAGGTGAGAAAGGACATAATTCGCTTATTTGATGCATGAATTATCTTTCATGTAGAAGAGAGTGATTGGGTAAACCCTATTCATAGTGTTCCTAAGAAAGGTGGGTTTACCATTGTTCAAAACAAACACAATGAACCGGTACCAACGAGAACTGTAATTGGTCATAGGATGTGCATTGATTAGAACTTAATAAGGAGACAACAAAGGTTCACTGCCCTTTACCATTTATAGATCAAACTTTAGAAAGGCTTGCTATGCATTCCCATTTTTGTTATCTAGACGGCTATTCCGGATTTTCCCAAATTGTTGTCCACCCTGATGTTCAACTTAAAACAACCTTCACTTGTCCTTATGGATTTTATGGTTATCGACGTATGCCTTTTGGTATTTGTAATGCCCTTAAAGCTACCTTCCAAAGATGCGTGACTATTATATTTGCTGACTATGTTGAAAGTATTATGGAAGTTTTTCATGGACAATTTTTCTATTTATGAAACTGCATTTAATCATTGTCTTCATAACCTTCATAAAGTATTGCAGAGATGTGAGGATACTAACTTGGTATTGAATTGGGAAAATGTCACTTCATGGTTCAATAAGGTATAGTACTTGGTCACACAATCTCAGGTAGAGGCATAGAAGTTGACAAAGCAAAAATTGAAGCAATAGAAAGGCTTCCCCCTCCTCGAGACATTAAAAGTATTAGGAGTTTCTTAGGCCACGCTGGGTTTTATAGAAGATTCATTAAGAATTTCTGTAAAACTGCTAGACCTCTAACTAACCTTCTATAGAAGGATGTTGCTTTTAATTGTGACGAAAGTTGTCATACTGCCTTCAACATTTTAAAGCAAGCCCTTCTTGTAGCTCCTATTATAAAACTCCCTAATTGAACCCTTTGAACTTTTCTATGAGGCTAGCCATGAAGTTGTTGGAGCAATTCTTTGCTAGTATGATGGTGATGAACTTAATATCATTCATCATGCTAGCCGTACCTTAAAAGGCGCCCAAAAGAATTACCCCATGGTAGAAAAAGAATTTTTCGCAGTGGTTTTCTCTTATGATAAGTTTAGATATCTTACATTATTGACTCAAAAGTGAGGGTGCATACGGATCATGCTGGTTTAAAGGAAATTCTTGAAAGAACTGATTTTAAGCCAAGGATGATCCATTGGACTCTACTTTTGCAAGAATTTGACTTGCAGATCCTTCAAGGAAAATAAGAACTGGAGGACGTATCCATGGGTATTGAGGAAATCCAACCACCCAAGGAAGTGTCATCCATATGCATACCATCTGGTACTTTGATTCCTAAAAGAAAATTTTCAGTTTCCATTTGCAATGGTATTAACAACTTCTTGCTACCAACCTTGTTTAAAGGGAACAAGAAAAAAGTTAGTTCAAGAATCAAAGGAAGACGGTACTCAAATAAACTCATTTTCTTTGGATGAACAATATCGTTGAAATATCATTTTATCTTTGTCTTGGCTATCGTTTTGCTTTTTCTATTTGCGTTTTGGTTTCTTTGAATTCTTCTAAGGTTGCTGGAAGTTTTGCAAAGCTGGTACAGACGGACGGTACAGGCGGACCCTCCCATAATAGTGATCGTTAAACAGACAGTAGCCTCGTGTTTTTGTAAACAAGTTGGTACGGCTGGGACCTACGGGTGCACCGGTCATACGGCAGATCATTATGTTTGCTGTGTTGCCTCGTTCTTTTGGTTTGTTGCCATTTTGGAAAAAAATTCAAGGCGTTAACCGAGATAGTACGACTAAGCCGTACGGGAGGGTCCCACCCGTACTAACCAGGTCAATTGACTTCATACCGACTTCGTGGAGAAGAATTTTTGGAAGGACACTGGTACAGGCGCACCGTACGGGCGTACGCCCGTACCAGAGGTTGTTACGACTTCTTTTTCTTCCTTTTTATCTTATTTCCTTCCTTATTTGTTGGAGTTCTTTTCTCGGCCGACCATTTTTCTTCCAGTGCGAGTTTTTATCTATTTCCAACCCTTCTTGAGCCTCCCCAAAGGTCTTCCTCCCTCTTATAACAACATATCCAATCTTCTCGATGCGCTACCTAGTTCAAGGAAAAGGCAAACCACTGACCTGGCTCCTTCATGGGATAGTTTCCAGATTTCCTCCATTGAAGCCGATGATCACGAAGCTCAAGGCCTTAGCCCGGTGAACAAGACATATACCTATGACTTGGATGATGAAGAATTGGAGATCTTCATGGAGCAAACAAATAGAGGATGGAAGCAACCACCATATCTGGCTATGGTGAAGCCCGAAGATGAAGAATAAGCGAAGAAACCCCATGGGCAGGGGTGCATGGAGTCTCTCAAGTTCATCTCCACCAACTACTCTTCACCCAAGCATAATAAAACTAACCAGGCTGACGCAGGGACCGATGAGTGCATATTTATATCATATTTTACATTATTATTTTGCATTGTAGATGTAGGATCTTGGTATTTTATAGCGCTCGCATGCATATTTTATGTCTGTTTTCACTAGGATCAGGACAGATGATGGATCCAATGGATATAATTCTTGGAGCAGTTGTACTGACGAGAAAAGGAGTAAAATAACGTAAATCGCTTATTTGGGAAATATTAATAATACCAGAAGAAAACCATAAGCGAACAAGGGAGACAGAGAGTTCAACGACCAACTATACAACCGGAGCAAATTTTCCGACCGTATAGCTCTGGCCGTATAGTTGGCGCCGCCTCTGCCTCCTCATATAGTTTCACCCCATGCAACTAGTTCGGAGAGACGACATACAGAACACCCAAAATCACAGAAACCTCACCTCTAGAAAGCATCTAGAGGGGGAACTCATCCACCAAGGATCCATCTACGCCCTATGCAGATCCGGGATGCTAAGGCATCGATCTTCATCATCCACCGCTGCATCACCATCATCTCCATCCATCCCATCTACATCTTGTCTAGATCTTATTGTAATTTCTGTACTCGTTGTGTATTTATACAAGTACTATTCATCTATGATAGATTCCATTGTTATTGCCATGATGTTGATTGCCTCCATGTCTGAGTAGATCATTAGTTCTTGAGGAGATGGAGAAACCCTAGTATGTGATTGAAATAAGATAAAATCTATTATTATATTCATCACTGTGACCATGTGTTAGATTTTCTACATCTTGATGTTGAGAGAAGTCGACCTCTCAATATTTGTCTCTCATGGGGACTTGATGGAGGAAACTACTTGTTGGTAGACGGAGGTGTGCTAGCACTTACAGTGACAATAAAGTTGTTGGCACCCCTTACGTATCAACTTGGGAAACTAAGGAAACTCATGGAACATTATCCATGTCATGGGATACGTCCTACAGGATTTCGTCCCTTAATAGCGCAGTAATTTGATTGATTCGATTGCTGACTGCTGTGGTTATGAGGATGATGTGAGCAGTGGTTGCTGCCTATTTGTACAAATACGGAGTTCCTCCTACACATACATAGTTGAGAATATTCATGATGATAATCTTTATCTTAGCTCCTTATAATGCTAGTGGTGTATCCGCTACTCCCTGAGAACGCTTTTCCCTTATTGCAGTTCCAATCTCTCTTACATACGCGATACTTATTTTCTGTATTCAGTTATTTTACTTTACTTTATTGTTGCTCTTATACCTAAAACCCCCAAACACCTTTTTACACAATACTCGCAGTTTATCTTGTCACTTGGAACTTTATCTAGCATTTCTATTGTAATATTTATTTTAAGAATCATTAGACTTTAGACTCCTGCAACCTGTGGGATCGATATCTTTATTTTGAAACTAGCTACAAATGATCTGTGCACTTGCAGTCATCAAGCTATTTTCTGGCACCGTTGCCGGGGAGCTAAGCGCTGTAGGTCTTTTAGTTTTTGCTTATTTATTTTTTGTCTTGCTAAATTTTGTTTTGAGTTACAAGTTTCCACCAACATGATGGAGTTTGAGCATATGACTAGTGCTAGCCCACTCAACCACTTTGGGAAGCCATATTATATTTATAAAAGAGACAACTCCAATGAGAAGACAAGGGGGTTTGATATAAATCCTCTACTACTTGGTATTCTACATAAGAAGAAATTTACTGGAGATGAAGAAGATCCTGATCCATATGATCATATTGCATGTTTCAAAGATATATGTGGAACTTTTCTATTGACGGGATATACCGCTGATGAGGTAAGGGTTAAACTTTTTAGTCAGACTTTGACTAGTACAGCTCTCTCATGGTATAGATCTCTACCACCTGAAGCCACTACTACTTGGGATAATCTAGCCTGTGAATTTCTAGCAAAATATTATCCATTATCAAAATCTTTTGGAATCAGGCGTCTTGTAATGACTTGGAAGAATTGTTCTAATGAAGGACTAGTAAGAGCTTATATTAGATTTAAAGATTTACTACATCTATGTCCTCATCATGATTTGCCTGAATGGTATTTACTACATATCTTTTATGGCGGTTTAATTGAACCTAATAAAATTGAACTAGACTCTTTCGCAAAAGGAGCCTTTATGAATCTTCCTATACCTAAAGCTTGGGTTTTACTTAATAGAATTTGTGATCATAGAGTTTCATCGAATTTTGGTCTAGGAAGTGAAGGAGGCATAGAAATAGAACATGATTGTATTCATGACTATTATAAAAAAGGCCATGTTAAAGAATTATCTAAAGAACTTTATTTGGATTCAGATCTTGTGTTGTAAGTTGTTAAAGCTTTTATAGAACATATCAAAGCTCCAAACGAGGGTCCAGTCAAGAATGATCCACCACTCGAACCTGAGAAGAAATGAGAAGATAAAGCAACACCGGCCTCCTCAGAACCAATATATGAAATGCCTTTCCCTAACACTGCACAAAAGCGTATTCTTGAATATGAACAAGTCAAAGCAGTACATGAGAAGAAGGAAGAGGAAAGCATGTCAGAAGTCGTGGAACATCTGGAAGAAACCAAATATGAATAGGTAACCAAGGAAGAAATTATGGCTATGTACTCACATTGTAACATAGTTGAACTTGATGAAGATACTTCCATATTGGTTGAAGGTAAAACAAAGGTAAAAGATGTGGGTAAGCCTATTCTTCCCTGCATATTTAAAGAAACCTCGCATTACGGTATATGTGATCTTGGCACTGAAGTTAATGTTATATCTTATCACTTATACTTAGAAATAAAAGAGGAAACAGAACCAGCTACAATTGAAAATACTGATATGACAATTCTGTTAGCTAATAAAAATCTAAGAATTCCAATGGGATTAGTTGAAGATGCAATTGTCACAATTGGCAATAAAAACTTTCCTATCAATTTTGTGGTTGTTGATATGCCAGCTGACACTCTTTACCCAATTATATTTCGAATAATTTGTTTTGGGTAATATAGGTGCCTATGTTAATTTCAAGAAGGAGATTGTGTCTCTTAAGCTTGGGGGAATAGAAAATAAATTCCACTTTTCAAATTCAAAGACAGGCCTCCACAAATACAAGAAGAAGAGGAAGAGAGAACTACTGAGTAAATGGCGGCTCTTTTCTTTAGTAATCAAGAAGAAGAAATAAATGAAGATCCAAATTATGAAGAAATAGTTATGGAGGACAAGTCCCTAGAAGAACTAGAAGATGAATTCGTTTCGCTTCCCATTATGGGTCCTCCAACCGATGAGGCTTTTGAAGAGCCAGAAAAGAGAGGGGACGAGGAACTACCACCCCCAGAGTTGAAGACTCTTCCAGAAAATCTTAAATACAGGTTTTTAGATGATAGAAATAAATTTCCTGTTATTATTAGTTCTAAACTTTCAGGAGAAGAAGAAGAGCTTATGAAGATACTTAAGGAGCATCGCAAGGCCTTTGGGTACTCAATGGATGACCTAAAGGGCATTAGTCCCATGATAGCCGTCCATCGAATATTCATGGAAGAAGGTGCTAAACTAGTTGTAGAATTTAATAGAAGATTGAAGCCTGGAATGAAAGAAGTGGTAAGAAAAGAAATTGTACGCCTACTGGACACATATATAATCTATCCTGTTAAAGAAAGTGAATGGGTAAGTCATGTTCATTGTGTCCCTAAGAAGGGTGGTTTTACAGTTGTTCCTAATGAAAACAATGAATTGATACCTACTAGAACTATTGTTGGGCATAGGATGTGTATAGACTTTAGGAAACTAAATAAAGAGACCAGGAAAGATCACTATCCATTACCATTCATAGATCAAACTTTAGAAAGGTTAGCAAACCATACTCTTTTTTGCTACTTGGACGGATACTCTGGTTTTTCTCAAATAGCTGTTCATCCTGATGACCAACTTAAAACAACTTTCATTAGTCCTTATGGTTTACATGCTTACCAACATATGCCTTTTGGTTTATGTAATGCTCCACCTACTTTTCAAAGATGCATGACTGCTATTTTTGCGGATTTTATAGAACTTATAATGGAAGTATTTATGGATGACTTTTCTGTCTATGGAACTTCGTTTACTAGTTGCTTGGATAATCTCAAAAGAGTTTTGCAGCGTTGTGAAGAAACTAATCTTGTTCTAAATTGGGAGAAATGCCATTTTATGGTCAAGGAAGGTATAGTCCTTGGACACAAGGTATCAGGTAAGGGAATTGAAGTTGATAGAGCTAAGGTTGAGGCAATAGAGAGAATGCCACAACCTAGGGATATTAAAGGTATAAGAAGTTTCCTTGGTCATGTGGGTTTTTATAGAAGGTTCATTAGAAATTTTTGTGGAATATCTAAACCTTTGACTAACCTCCTGCAAAAGGGAGTAAGATTTAGTTTTGATAATAAGTGTTGTGAAGCCTTTGATAAACTCAAAAATGCTTTATCTCGTGCTCCCATCATTAAACCACCTATCTGGGATACAACCTTTGACTTAATATGTGAAGCTAGTGATGATGTTGTAGGAGTAACTCTAGGACAACATATTGGTCTTAGATTTAATATTATACATCATGCTAGTAGAAATCTTAATGGTGCTCAAAAGAATTACCCTAAGGAAGAAAAGAAACTTTTTGCTGTATTTTTCTCTTATGATAAATTTCATTCCTATTTAGTTGATGCAAAGGCAAGAGTTCACACGGATCATGATGGATTAAAAGAACTCCTTGAGAGGAAAGACCATAAGCCAAGACTGATCCGTTGGATTCTTTCACTTCAAGAATTTGAGTTGCAGATCATGCAGATGCAAGAAATAAAGATTTTTAGATGCAGTATCCTTGTTTGCCCAGCAAGACACCAAACTTGTTGAGAGGAACTTTAGTCCTGGTGATTTTCGTTTACGATAATAATTCAATAAACTAAGGTCAATTCCTCCAAGAGAGAAGAAGTCTTTGTGGTTGGAGGTGTTATTTACTCCCGAATAAACAAATGGTAAATGCAAGGTAAGTGTTCTTACCCAAATAAGTGATTTGTTTTCACAATTTTTACTTTTGAAAATTCTGTCTTTGAATTCCTTGTGTTTTTCTGAAGTTTTAGAGGGGTTTTACCAACTATACGGGCGGAACTATACGACCGGAGAGGGAGCACCCTCCGTATAGTTGGTCGTTAAACTCTCTGTATCATCTTTGTGAAATTGTTTTCGATATCTGAGCCTATACGGTCGCAACTATATGACCGGAGCCAAAATTCCGGCCATATAGTTGGTTGTTAAACTCTCAGACAATTTTGATTTTCGGGGTTTGTATCTGTACGGTCGCAACTATACGACCAGAGCCAAAATTCTGGCCGTATAGTTGGTCCTTAAACTCTCAGACACTTTTCGTTTGTCTTTTCGTTTAATCATGATAAAAAAACGTTATTGACGGTTCCGAGTCATGATTTAATCGACCTGGACTTGAGATATTTGGAAATATCTTCCCGGAACTATCTATACGAGCCGTGCCCGTATAGTTGGTCGCTACGCGGCATGACACTTGCAAATCCATGATTTCTTTCCCTGTTTCTTTAAGATTCTTTTCTTGGACGACAATTTGGTGTTTCTCACGAGTTTTACCGACCTCTGACCCCCTTATATACTACCATTGTATCTCTCTCTCTAATCATAATCTCCAGAAACCAATCTACCTCTTATTCACACATGAGGGCTCTCAACCAAGGGATAGAAGCCAAGAAGAAAGGCCCCTATGGAGATCGGGAGCAATAGCGAGGAAGGCAAGGATACCAAGGCCATCCCTATAGAGTTCCTCGACGTCGACCATGGGTGTTGGAAGAGGGATTTGAAGGCTCTAGAGCTGAAGATTGAAGAGTTGGACAAGGAGAAGCCAGGAACACCCAAGCACCTTCAATTGCTGCGACTTTATCTTGATAAACTCGATGAAGATATCAAGCGGACAACTGAAGCAGGTTTTCTATGAGTCTTAAGGCGCTACAAACACTTTAGGATAACAACGAGTTCATTAAAGAACAAGTGAAGGTGCTGGAGAGGAACAATCTTTTCTACAAGCTACGTGTTAAAGAATTAGAAGCTGTCAATCCCTCTCCGCCTCAGGCTGGCCCGTGAGGAGAAGGTACCACGTGCCATGGCGCCATAGTGATCTACAACAATCACTGTATCAAATAATCACAAGGGATTATTTGATCCCGCCTGGCTTGATTCCAAGCTTGGGGAGATCTTTAAGACCTTGTAACCTATCCTATAAGTTCTTATTATTACTATTTTTGCATTAGTTCAAACTAGCAATAAAGTTTGCATCATTAGAATTCCTTTCAGGAATAGTCGATCCCATTTATGAAATTCCGAGTTTATTATTATATATGGAGCAATATTGAGTTTGTGTTTGATTTATTGATATATGAATGGCTTGAGTATAATTTTACTTGCACTTGATGATAGCAATAGGAGTCTTCCACACCATTGGTATTAATGGAACACCTAAAGATAATTTGGTCAATATGCTGTAAGTCTACGATTTGATTTACAAAGGAAAATTATCTATTCAGTTAAGTTGAAAAGGAAACCTTATACAAAGGAGAATGAAAGTGCTATCAAAATAGAGTGAGAAAAAGTCGAGGTAGAATCTTCAAGTAGTAAGAATGCTTTATATACAATTGGAATTTGATAATTGAGATTGTTAGAATTTGAATTCCTACATGAAGTGGAATGTATGGCTAGCTTCTTTGCACACCACTTAAACAAAAGTGTGAGCATATATACGAAAGAAAAGAAAAGGAAGAAAAAAAGCGAGTGTGCAAAGAGCAAGTAGGCATATACCACTGCATTGTAGTATAACAAAGAGACACTTTTGAGATTTTGAATCCCAAGTGAATACGTTGATCCTAAAAACACTTGGGACTACCTCGCTAACTCATTCGGTTGAACCAGATACTTTTACATTATGTTGAGATTCATCTTTTATGAACTATTGATCACTAAGGTGTGGAAGCCTGCTAGTACTATTCAGATGGTCTGAGTAAGGTACTATTCATGAACTTATTCCCATGTATCGTATATGATAAAGACATGCTGCAACTGCCTCATTTATTTTATTGACCTAGCTTCATGAATATGAGGATCACATCCATTAAGCTAAACTTGCTCGGGATGAGCAAAAGTCTAAGCTTGGGGAAGTTGATGAGTGCATATTTGCATCATGTTTTACATTATTATTTTACATTGTACATGTAGGATCTTGGTATTTTACGGCGCTCGCGCGCATATTTTATGTCTGTTTTCACGAGGATCATGACAACTGATGGATCCAATGGATATAATTCTTGGAGCAGTTGTACTGAGGAGAAAAGGATTCAAAAAACAACGTAAATCGCTTATTTGGGAAATATTAATAATACTAGAAGAACAACTAGAAGCGAACAAGGGAGGCAGAGAGTTCAACGACCAACTATATGACCGGAGCAAATTTTCCGGCCGTATAGCTCCGGTCGTATAGTTGGCGCCGCCTCTGCCTCCTCAAATAGTTTCACCCCGTGTAACTGGTTCAAAGAGACGACATACAGAACACCTAGAATCATAGAAACCTCACCTACGGAAGGCATCTGGAGGGGGAACTCATCCACCAAGGATCGATCTTCGCCCTACGCAGATCCGGGAGGCTAAGGCATCGATCTTCATCATCCACCGCTGCATCACCACCATCTCCATCTATCCCATCTACATCTTGTCTAGATCTTGTTCTAATTTCTGTAGATTCCATTGTTATTACCATGATGTTGATTGCCCCCATGTCTGAGTAGATCATTAGTTCTTGGGGAGATGGAGAAACCCTAATATGAGATTGAAATAAGAAAAAGTCTATTATGATTTTCATCGTTGTGACCTTGTGTTAGATTTTCTACATCTTGATGTTGAGAGAAGTCGACCTCTCAATATTTGCCTCTCATGGGGACTTGATGGAGGAAACTACTTGTTGGTAGACGGAGGTGTGGTAGCACATACAGTGACTATAAAGCTGTTGGCACCCCTTACGTATCAACTTGGGAAACTGAGGAAACTCACAGAACATTATCCATGCCATGGGATACGTCCTACGGGATTATGTCCCTTAATAGCGCAGTAATTTGATTGATATCGATTGTTGACTGCTGTGGCTATGAGGATGATGTGAGCAGCGGTTGCTGCCTATTTGTCCAAATACGGAGTTCCTCCCACACATACATAGTTGAGAATGTTCATTATGATAATCTTTATCTTAGGTCCTTATAATGCTAGTGGTGTATCCACTACTCCCTGAGAACGCTTTTCCCTTTACAGTTCCAATCTCTCTTACATAAGCGATACTTATTTTCTGTATTCAGTTATTTTACTTTACTTTATTATTGCTCTTATACCTAAAACCCAAAAATGCCTTTTTACACAATACTCACACTTTATCTTGTGACTTGGAACTTTATCTAGCATTTCTATTGTAATATTTATTTTAAGAATCATTAGACTTCAGACTCCTGCGACCTGTGGGATTGATATCCTTATTTCGAAACTAGCTACAAACGATCTGTGCACTTGCAGTCATCAGGGACCTATGAGGAGACTACAGCACACACATCCACAACAAATAAGATCACCATGAACGTGTGCATGAGCATGAAACCTCAGGAAGATTGGGAGTTCAAGCTTCTGGACGTGCCTGTCGCACAGCACGTCCCGGAAAATGAACAGCACCTTCGCAAGATCGATAAGGATCAGAAGGAAGAACTCATACAGCGGGAGATCGTGCGCAAGTGTCTCTTGGATCTTGAAGGCAAGAAGGAACTCAACGACGTGCTCAGCAGGGTCGCTGAAGGTATGTTCTGTTTGTGTTCAGATCTGTAGAAGTTCCTTCATCGCGTATCCGTCCTTGAGGAAACCAACAAGAAACTACATGCGACTGTCTCCACCAATGCCTCTTTGCTGTGAAAGTGCCATGGTATCGAATAATCACAAGGGATTATTTGATCCCGCCAGCTTGATATCAAGCTTGGGGGAGATCTATAACACCTTGTAATCTATCTTACAGTTTTAGCATGTTTACTTTACTGCATGCATGTTAGGTTTTTATTCAAGAGCTTTTGCATTAGTTGCATCAACTTCGATTCCCTTTTGTTCAAGAGAAGAATTATATCCGTTGAGTTTCGAGACTTTATGATATTTGAAGTTATGTTTTTTGATTCATGATTATTATATTAGATGATTGGACTAGGTTGAGTGTTATGATACATGTGCAACTATTATGATTTTAGGGTCTTCCACACCAATAAAGTATTGATTAAATTAAGAGAAGTAAAATCTTGGTAGCATATTATAGTCACAAGTTTGGATTATAAAAATCCATAGTAGTGAGCATGATCATATAGCCGTGCTAAAAAAAGAGAGGAGAGAGAGAAGAAAAAGAAAGAGACAAAAGACTAGCTATCAAGAAGAATCTCAATAGTAAATGAAAGAGTACAAGCAAAAAAAGAGGGAAAAGAGAAAAGGAGATGATCATGAATATTCATTACTAATCAAGTGCTCAACCATTTTTTAACTTTTTGATTTTATGATATGTTCAATCACTAATAGCTTATTATAATAGCATTAATACAAAAAGGTGTGAAAGCCTCTAAGTCATGTGATGTGTAAAGGTGTAATAAAGCACACGATGTAACTCTACATCCGACATTGTAGTCATGTTTCAATTTTTGCCTCATTCATTGTAACGACTCATCCCTCATAAACATGATGATCTTGTTCATAAGCCACCATCTTTCTCGTAGACGAGCAAGAGTCTAGCTTGGGGGAGTTGATGAGTCCAAAAATTGAGCATTTTACTTATTGTTTTTGCATTAGTAGTATAGGGTTTTTAGTATTTTATCGCGTTAGCACGCACCTTTTTGTCCTTGTTTCAACAGGATCTCAATTTACTAAGTCTTTAATGAACATATCAATTGAGACTATCATATTACATAGTAATATGGTATTTTTAAGTGATAAAAGTCATTTTATTGATTTACCTTCGCACCTGGAAGAATTTCCCACACCCAGGAGGCTCTAGCCAGCGTAATGACCAGTGGTACAGATGGAGCCCGCCCATACCGCACACCCATACAACTCGGCGATGGGACTTCCTCGTCAAATACTTCCTCCTCGTGAAAGCAGATCACAGATCTGACATTCACAGAAACCTCCAACCATGAAAAACCACACCAAAAGGGATATGAAGGAGGAACTTGAAGAAGGGAAAATCATTGCTGCTGCACAGATCATTGGAGGACAACGCATCATCCCCTACATCATCAACTGCTGCATCTCCATCACCATCTCTACCCCCATTTTCCATCCATTAGATCTTGTTGTAATTCTAGATTCAATTGTGGTTTGCACTAGATTCATTCCATTACTTTTATCCATCCATTTGATTATGATGATGTTGGTTATTGCTTCCATGTGTGAGTAGTTCGCTTCGTTCTTGGGGAGATGGAGAAACCCTAGCATTTTTATGAAATGAAATAAAGATGATATATTACTTTTGTAGAGGATCCATTGATCTATGATGTGTGTTTGATCTCTCCCTTTAGATGGTATGTCACTACAAGAAAAGTTGGCTTTTACAACGGATGATTTTCGTGGTTGAAGGCCCTTTTTCATGGCTAAAAAGTCTTCTATGACGGATGCCCTTCGTGGTAAAAGCCCCGTCACAAAAGAATCTACCACGGTTTTTTCCTAACCGTGGCGGATTGCAACATTCAGCCACGAAAACTTGTTCCGTCGTAGAGCTGTTTGCCAGCCGTGTTGACTGCTGATGTCATGCAAACTGCCACGTGGCAACCACCGTTAGCGGCCAGTTACTGCCATTAACGGGCATAGAAACCATGGCAGAAGCCAGGCCTAGCCAAGGCCTGCTAAATACTCACTAGGCCGGCCCATTAGGGGAGCCCAATCAGAAGATGGCCCGTTACTGTTTTGTCCTGCACTGTTTGAAATGGGCCCAAAGTTGTAGCCAACAGCGGCCCGTGAACTTTCAGGCCCAATTCTGTTTCGGCCTAAAGAAGGCCCATGATGGTCCAACACTCTACGGCCCATTAGCAGCCTGCGCCAAGTCGCTCCTATACATTTAAGGCCTGCAGGCGGCCCATCACTATTTATCGCAGCCTATCGTGGGTCGCCTACTGACGGCCCTTGTTTGAGATGGCTCATTACTGTTCAGGCATGTTACTGTCCTGGTCTTTCACTATTCTGGGCTTTCGCTGTTCAGGCCCACAAGCGACCCTTTACTGTTCTAGTCTGGTAAATGTGTCACCCTGTTACTGCCGTTGCCTGGAAATTTCTCGGGCCGTTATTGTTCTGGCTTGTCACTATTCAGGCCTTTCACTATTGCAGCCCTTTACTGTTGAGGCCAGCTACTGTTTTGGCCTGTTACTGTTCTGGGATTTCATGGTTTCTTGCCTATTACTATGATGGGTTGTTTCTGTTACGGCCTGCTACTATTACGGCCTACTACTGTTAAGGCATGTTACTGTTATGGCTTGTTACTGTTATGACATGTTACTCTTACGGCCTATTACCATTACGCCCACTTACAACTTGTAGGTCAGCCCATTACGTTTATGGCCTTTTATAGTTTTAGCCTTTTCTGAAGCCCATGCCAATATCATAAAACGTCTATATAATCTAGCATTTTTTTATTGTTCATCGTCGTCCGAATACATGACGGGCCAATAACAAAGCACGACACTGTTCCCTAATCGACCTGCCTGGCATAGTTACCGTAACGATTACCGCAATGTGTGGATGATGTCAACTAAATGCATACATGGCCTACGTGAGTTATCTAGATATTACATCAGCTGCAAACTTCTTAAAATTATTACATATTATCAAATCATGGGAAAGAAAAATTGGCATTTTAGTTGACAATCAAGTTGATAGCAGAGTCCTCAATTTGCTTTCTCAATTGATCACCTGCATCTTCCTTTGAGTGTGACAGCTACATTGGAGGAGATATGATCTTGCAGCCCCCTATTTGGTGGTGATAGCAACAATTGCACCCTGAAACTAAGTAATAACAAGTTAATACATCAAACTAGACAAACTACTCATTTGACTGATATGACAGGAGCTATGATCTGGAGTTTACAACTGGTCAATGGTTCAATTATTGACCAACACATCAAACAAACAGGACAAGCAAGCATGCATTAAACAAGTGTGCCTACTATGAAACGAGCAATCAAAAAAGTGTGTATGGCTTAGAATTTTAGCAAAAATAAACTAGCCAGGTCATTTCAACAAATATATATGGAAGCAGTTCTATACCCTAAAATGTAAGAGATGTTGGGTGACTCGGAATTTGCGCTGAGACACAAAATGGCATGCAGTTACTGTCATAGCGAAGAATGAACCAGATAGAAATTATAACCGCATCATACGAGAACTTGTAAAGCAGGAATGCAAAATACGAATGAACTATATATTGTAGAGGATAGTTATGTCATGACTTAGGACGAAGTGGACCCAGAACCAGATGCAAGATATAATGGTGTCACTCGTGAACCTGTAGAGCAGGACAAACAAGCATTAGACAAGTGTGCCTAGAATGAAATGAGCAATCAAACAAAGTGTTTCTTAGAATTTCAGCAAATATAAACAAATGAGGTCATTTCAGCAAATATATATGGAAGAAGTGGCACCTCCTGGAATGCATAGTCGTTGGGTGACTCCGAATTTATGGTGAGCTACACAATGGCATGTAGTTACTGTCATAGCTAAGAATCAACCAGATAGAAATTATAATGGCATCATCAGAGAACTTCTAGAGCATGAATGCAAACCACGAGTGAACTACATAGTAGAGGACAGTTATGCCGTTGTCAGGACGAAGCAGCACCAGAAGGAATTAATGGCATCCCTTGTGAACCTATAGAATAGGCTATGCAAACCAACATGTTCATTGTTCCATTTTGAGCTATATGCAAGAAAAAAGAAATAGTTAGTGATGCAGCTTTTGAAGAAGCAGATGACAACAACAAAATTATAATCGAATTAGTACGAAGAGTTTAAACGGCTACTACAGGATAGCAGAACGATGCCAAGGAGGAAATAATAGCAGGAACTGATCTCAGGATGAACCAGATAGATTCAGCAACTATTGAGCAGGGAATCCACACTAATATTTTCCGGTGACTTCAGATTTTGCAAGAATTACACGGTAGCAAGCAATTACTATTGTATGGAGTAGCTAAGAACATGTGTATGACAAAATAACAAACATGTCCATGACTTGAAATTTGTAGAGCAGCGAATGCAAACCAACATGTCTAATAACCTTGTATGTACTAGCATGAAGAACAAGCATGTCCATTGACTTGTATGTACGAGCACGATGACAAAAATACAGTTCACTGCGACAGGCTTGAACCTGCTATACTGCTGACAAAACAAAAATAGGTTGCAGATTTGGTTAACCTTGGTCGTAGAGGCGTCTAAGCATCGTCGGTACCGTGTGGGTGACATCGAGGTCATCGAGGGTGCTGCGGTTGTCGTGGTTGTTGGCGTCAGGGAAGCAGATCTTGGGCGGTCAATGTTGGCTTGAGCGTGGTGGACGAGAGTGTCGCTGAGGCACATCTAGTGCGGTGAACGGCGACGGCCGAGCAACTAGTCTAGAGCGGTGGACATGTTACTCCCTAAACTAGATCACGTCCGGTGTACACTAGTGAAGTGGATCCGGTACAGTTGGGTAGCTTTTGGTGCCCAGGAAGCAGAGCTTGGGCGGTCGATGACGCCATCGGCATGGTGAACAACACCACAGCTCCAATGCTGTGGCAGAGAGACCCGGTGAACCAGATCCGGTGGGTGAGCATCGATGAAGCGGCTCCGCGGCGGTGCACGAGACTGCCGCTCAAGCGGCTCCGGCCGCTGTGGAATTTGTGGTCGTGGAGGTGAGGGCGTGGGAGAGAGGGGGCTAGGATTTTTGGAAGGACCAGCGGGAAAATCTGGCGAATCCGGACTAAGGAAGTGAACTGAAACATAAATTCCGATCGTGCCCCCAAGCTACCGACTTTAGCTTGCCCATAGGGCATCAGAACAATGGGTAGAATCTGAATTTTGAAGTCAAAATAATACTGAGGGGCAGGAAATGCTTCAAGATCGGTGTGTGATTTTGCCGCTTGATTGAGATATTGAATTTGGCGACCGTCCATCTAATAATAATATAAAAATGGTCCTGCCCTGGTGGGATATTTTGCCTCAAGTAAAAGAGGGCGGGAAATGCTTCAAAGTCAGTGTATGGTTTAGCCGCTCGATTGAGAATTTGAATTTGACAAGTGCCCATCTTATAATAAAACAAAAATGGTACTGCCCCGGTGGAAGATTTTGCCTCAAAGTTTTTAAAACGGAGGGACGGGAAATTCTTTAAAGTTGGTGTGTGGTTTTACCGCTCTATTGAGATTTTGAATTTGACTAGCACCCATCTTCTGATAATAATACAAAAATGGTACTCCCCCGGTGAAAGATTATGCCTCAAAGTTTTTGAAACGGAGGGGCGAGAAATGCTTCAAAGTGGGTGTACGGTTTTGCCGCTCGACTGAGATTTTGAATTTGGCTCCCGTCCATCTAATAATAATAATATAAAAATGGTACTCCCTAGGTGGGAGATTTTGGCTCAAAGTTTTTGAAATGGTTAGGCAGGAAATGGTTCGAAGTCGGTGTGTGTGATTTTTTCGCTCAATTGAGATTTTGAATTTTGCTAGCATCCATGTAGTACTAGTAGTAGTAGTAAAAAAGGTGGTAGAACATACGGCTATATGGTCAGGAATTCATGGCCGAGAGTCACATCAACTGATTATCCATAACCACACTTGAGGTACTCCCTATGTTCGGTATTACTAGGCCGGAGTAGTACTAGTTCGTAGGATTAACTTCACTTACTCGCTTTATAGGTAGTTATTGCATGCAGTAGTAATCCTAAAATCCAGCCAATACACGTGGACACCGCATCTAATTGAAAACATGCAAGCCAATGGATGCACTCCCGTTTTAACAACATGATCGTCTACGAGCATTACACGATGTGGTGGTTCATATTTTATGGTCAACTAAAGGAATAGTGGAGCAAAACTAGGAGCATTAATTGGTCCTCTGGCCTAGCAATTGAGGCTGTAAAATAATTAAGAGGTATATACACCTTTAGTCCCACATCTTGCATCACGAGAGCGTTTTAGTCTCACATATTAAAAAATGAGCAATACTAGTCCCACAACTTATATCTCGAGAGCATTTTAGTCCAATTTAATCGAATTTCAGTGAATTTGACTTAATTTACCCAGAAATGACGTTGATTTTTTAAAATGACCCCTCTATATTTTTATATGCCATTTGTGTCCCTATACGGACTGATAAGTGGGCCATCTGTTAGTAGACGTATAAATAAAATAGTTAAATCTCTAAGAGGAGAATGAATTCGAACTTAATACTTTTGTACAACGACACACACACACCCACAAGCCATTATGCCGGTAGATGCCCATGACTACTCATGTGAGACGATGAGTACTTGAGAGGACGTAATTATACCAAACGAGGAGTACTTGGGGGAAGTAATTATTTATACAATAAAAAAGCGCTTACGAACGCAAAAAATGCTCACGTCTATGTTGGCATGGTCTATAATATCAATTGTATAGCTTTGTCGTTAACCTAGTAGCTAGCTGAAGTGTCTAGAATAAACTTGAGTTTTTTCTTAGTCGCAAAAATTAAAAGGAATAAAGTTGAGTTGTTATTGTAGCCCAGAACACAAATTATTTTGAATTGAGAACTTGGATCGTTTTTTAGATTTTTTTCACATCTTTGGAACACATATTTTTCAATATCCAAAATAAAGAACACATCAGCCAGAGCGCTCTTTAGTTAATCACTTATGTGTGCATGTTATAGAGGCAAGGTTGATTTCTTCAGTAGCGCAGATAATCAGTCCGATACCCTATAATGTATTGGTAGTTTTTCTTATTTGTTTTCTTATTCAGATCCTCCTGTCAAGTCGTACCAAGGTCACAACTAGCAGGCAGAAAATACACATGGGTCATTTTGCAAAAATTATGATGCCACATGTCACTTCCAGAATTAGTTACAACAAATTCGGACAAAATCATAGAAATTCGATTGAATTGGACTAAAATGTTCCTGGTTACAAGTTGTGGGGCTAGTGTTGCTCACTTTGCAATATGTGGGACTAAAACGCTCCCGCGGTGCAAGTTGTGGGACTAAAAACGTATATACCTCAATAATTAACAACCGTGCTATTAAGAGAACATGAGGTTTTTAGCTTCACGGAGTATACACCCCATCCGGCCACACGGTGAGCATCCAAGGGCATAGCCAAAAAGCGAAATTGAAAAATGGAAAATACCATGCAAAAAATAGAAAATGTCTTATGTTTGCGTGTGCCCTAAGGGACCAGGGAGCGCACGTTTTCTTCTTAGATTTTGAGATAATTAAATACAATGAGGTTATGATACTACTACTACTACTACTAGTATAATCCTACACCTACATACTCGTGTGCTCCCAGGAGTCATACGCTGGTGTACACGACCGTTGTACCGTAATTAGTGCGCGTGCGCATGCGTGTGCCCGTGCCAGTTTGATGAAACGCACTTGCGGTTACTGTGTGCATGCCGTCGTCTCATTTCCACATGATTCGGTTGGCTTTCCTAGGCCTTTGTTTAAATGTGTGTCTCTGGAACCGCTTCATGTGCCAGTCGGTGGGATTGAGACCACACGAACGCCATCATCCATGGCCGGCAAGAAGTAGGAGGACTCGCCATGGGCTGGTCTCCCTAAGGGACTCGTCCAGAAGATAGGTGACATCTTCCTTTCGATGGATGATTTCGACTACTACGCCGCCTTTTGGGCAGTCTACAACGCCTGGCGCGGCTTCACAGATGAGCGTTTTATGCCAGCCAACTGAATTGTTCTAGAGCACCAGTTGTTGGAGGAGTATCGGGTAGAAGACGCCGCCATCACGTTGCTGAACATGAGAACTGGCCACCACCTTGAGAAGAAGATTAGCCGGGTTATTCACAGGTGCTTTCTTTATATTGACCTGTATATATGCGATCCTTTTTTGCATTCACATCCTATACTATCTGTTTTTCAAGTTCTGTTTCTTCGTCCACTTGTTGCCCAGGGTTTTGCTCCATGGTTTACCTTGATTGAATTTCAGTCTGTTTACCTTGACTGAATCTCTGTTTCTCCTCCCTCTATCTCTGGAAGGTACTTTTATTTCGGTAGCACAACCGGCGGCCTCCTTGTGTTTGGACAGAGGGTGCAGCCATACAAGACCCGGTTGTACAACCCCTTCTTGGACGCTATCAAGCGCCTGAGGGCAAAGATACCGACCGAGAAGGTGGCTTCGGTCGCTGTGACAATGTTCCCATCGTTGATGGTGTTTACATCAAACCATCAGAACACCACCATTCGGTGGGAGGATGAGAGCACAAAGGAAGGGAGTCACACAGTCTTTAGTGAAGGGTGCTACGCTCCGTATGAATTCACGGAACTCCGGAGCATGACTTCTTACGCGGGTGATGTTTTTGTCATAGATAGATACGGGTCTGTCCTCTCGACTATGTGTGATGCTGCTCATGGAGATGTCTAGCTGCAGCGCTCCGCATGAACCCTGGAGATGCATCCCACCGTTGTAGGCCCTGTTCCGGGCTGCTAGTTCCCAGAGAACCATTTTTACCTCATCGAGTCCAACTGGGAGTTGCTGTTCATTGTGAGTGGACCGGTCTATGGCGGCAGGCCGGTTGTTTACCGGGTTGATACCCAGAACCGTGTCCTTCAGCCGGTCAGAGGCATCAAAAGACGTGCTCTCTTCGTTGCTGACAATCGGTGCGTCTGCATCGATAGCGCCAGGGTACCCACAGTGCAGGCCGGCAGCATATACTATGCGGACCTATCCAAGATTAGATCTTACAACTTTGAGGCTCTTGCATGGGAAGAGGAGCCAAATATTGTATATGGGTATGGAGTAGGAGGATTATGGATCAATGACCGTCCTTTTGAACTCGATCGATTGCTAGTGGAGTATTGCAGAATTGTTGAGCATTCTGAGCTGCAGATGGTGTCGCCTTATGGCGAGGATGGTACCACTCACTACGATTACTATGATGGCTATCCATCAGATTGATGGATTGTGTGGGTCTGCTCCTGATGTATTCTCTTCAGGTTAGCTCTTTATGTGTTCACTTTGTTGAGTGAACGTCTATGAATTTTGCAAGTTCTATGGTGCCCGTGTAATACAATGGACGTTCTCCCTGTTCCAGTAGATCGTGTGTTGTACCTCTTACAATTTCACTATTTTTACATGTGTGTGTAGTAATTCTGATAGATGCTCAGTTTTTTACAATCCTCAAACAACTCACAACTGCAAATTACAGTAGATTAATCCTTAGTAAACTTGATAGTAATAAAATGAAGCATAAAAGTTGCATCATAGTCCAGAAAACTAAAAAACACCATAACTGGTGTTACATAAAAGGTCTCTATGGAGCTTGCATCCCGAGACATGTAACAACTGGCTTCCCATGAGAGCTACAGATGAGATTATTAAGTATGTTCTGCATTAAAGCTTGCATGTTTTTCAATTCATATAAGTATTTGCATGCTATGGTGATTACTGAATCTGTTTTGTTGGCTTCTTTCTCAACAATATCACAGGCATCTTGGAGGGCATCCTCAAATAATATTTCAGCTGAAAAAAGAGGATCAATCGAAGCGATGTGCCATGAGCAATAGGTATTGTCACTGCTGCTGTGTGAAACAAAATCTAATCTTGGAGAAGCGGGTCTTTGTTCGGCATTCAGAGGGTTATTTGTAGCCTAAAACAAACATAAAACAAGTTATAACAGCATTACCATGCAATCACACCACCATGAATTGTAAATGTGTCAATGCGGTAGTATGTAAGGAAGCAATTAACAGTGGTGGCTCATACATCTATTTCTTCTTGAATAAGTGGACCAGCTGGCGCCATGGAGCGATGCGAGCATGTGCTGGTCTATGAATTGACTGTTCTACTTGAAGATGGCTGAGACCAAGACAAAACAAGTTACTTAAACAACACACTTGGGAAACAAACTACAAGTTCATTTTGAATAACAATGCGAGCAATCAACCAAAGTACCTAATGCAGACTGCTTAAACTAGAATGTGCAGAACATGAATAAAAAGAATATTAAAACTAAGCCATTATGTTTCTCATATATAAACTAGCCACGAACTACAAAATGAAATCTGCGACTGATTTAATCATATACAAAAAAAGAGTAACTCAGCCAACAAAAACACATCAATTGTGAGCCTCGAATATGCTAGCCAGATAATTTCAAACAAACAATGAATCAAGCAATCATACATTGAATTATTCATGAATAGCTGATGACCCAGAAGTATAGGGAGTGTATCGCAGTATTTTCGATAAGTAAGAGTGTCGAACCCAATGAGGAGCAGAAGGTGCTAGCTAGTGGTATGGATCAGGAATTCTCTGCAAATACTTAGCAAACGGATTTTTAGGGGTTTTTGATAAAGCAGGTAAACGAAGAACGAGTAAACAAAAGACAATAAGAATAAATGCAGCAAGTGGTCCAATCCTTTATGCAGCAAAGGACAAGTCGGTTGTATTACTTAATATGACCAAACGTTCTCGAGGACACACGGGAATTCTGTCAAATGCTTTCGCTTCATATAGTTGATTAATCCTCTTTAGCTTGCTAAGTGTTGTGTGGGTGAACCTGTGCTAATGTACCGACCTTCCTAGGACTAATACATACTTGTGATTATACCCCTTGCAAACATCCGTAAGTACAAGAAAGTAATTAAGGTAGAAACCTAACCACAACTTTAAACTCTAAGACCCTGACGTCCCTTGTGCAATGGTTTCCTAACGGGGGTTTAGATTTCTGTCACTCTGGCAACCCCTACGATTAGTAGCCAAATACACAGTGCATTCCCCTAGGCCCATATAGGTGAAGTGTCATGTAGTCGATGTTCACATGACACCACTAGATGAAGTACACCACAACTTAAATATCAAACTATTGAATCTTTCTCAACACAACTCCACTACTAACAACATGACTTCTCCCATGTCCTCAAGAACAAAACAAACTACTCACAAGACATCATATGGATCATGATCAGAGATGGAATAATGATGTATAACAATTTGAACATAAACAATAATTCAACGGTTCACTCAATAGCATCAACTACAAAGAGTAATCAACACCGAGAAAGTTTCCCCTAAGAACTATGCAAGATTCAACCCAATTGTCACAGGATATGGAGATGGTGATGATGGTGCTGATGGTGATGATGGTGATGATGATGGTGATGATGATCCCGATGAAGTCCAGCTTGATGGTGGTGTTGATGGCGACGATCTCCCCTCTACGGGAAGGAATTCCCCCGATAGAAATCTGTCTGCCGGAGAGATCTTTCTCTCTTGGTGTTTTCTGCCCCGCGGAGCAGCGGAATCTTTCTATGGTCGCTCTCCCAGTATTAGGGTCTCGGGAGGATTATATACGCCAGAGGAGAGAGCCAGGGGTGGACCAGGGCGGCCACACCACCTGGTGGCGTGGCCTAGGCTGGCCCGTGCCAGGGGATGGTGTGGGCCCCCTGTATCCCATCTCTGCCTCCCCTTCTTGCTTCCTTCGTCTTCTAGAAAAATAGGATTTTCCATATATTTTTCCAGATTTTCTGATCTTCATGAATTTTGCCTCCAAACATCACCTTTTCCATCAGAATCCTAACTGCAGCGATCCATGCTCCAAAAGTCATCAACCATGCAAAAACAGATGAAATTACATAAGTATCATATCTTAATATGAAATATATTAATGAATAACAGTAAATTATGATATATAATAGTGATGCAAAATGGACGTATCAACTCCCCCCAAGCTTAGACTTCGTTTGTCCCCAAGCGAGACTGAACTCAATAAACATGGCCTCAGGTTTATGGAGTGAAGAGTCGATAAAAGAATACGGACAAGAAGCATCACATTCATCAATACATAGATCATAATAGAAGACAACTCACTATTATATAACTCAACTTGCAATGAGTAAAGGAAATACAATAAAGATACATAAAGTAAATCATAATTGGTAATGGCAAACTTAGCTCTTGGTCGAAGAATAGTTGATAATTTGCTGGAGTTCACAAATAACTGATTTTCAATGATGGCTTTCAAAGTAGTAGACACCAAGATAAGGGCAATGTGCAAAACAAGGAACATAAGAAACATGATTGAATAAATCATCATATGAATGAAACACAACAACTCAAAATACTTGATGAGATAGAAGGGAATAGGTTTACTGACTCAACTAAAACGTAAAAGAAAGGGCCCTTCGCAGAGGGAAGTAGGGATTTCAAGTTTCATAAAGAGCTCCCAAAAATTATGGTACTTATTAGCTTTCAGCTCTCATTGCCCCTATCATAGGCATCTTTAGGTGATTAAGGTTAAAATGACACAACTAAGAGGATATGCTTGACAAGTTATAAGTTGAAATCTCATGCCCCTTACTTACGAGTACCGAACCTCATGCTATTCAACTTTAGTCACAAGTAAGCTCTTGTCATTGTAAATACATATGTATCATAAAGAACCGCCAACGGGGTACCCCTTGCACATGATACAGGAGCTGTCCCATAATCAAAATGACAAGGCAAGCAGACAATGAGCATCTCAGTGATCCTTTTATTTGCTATTTGCATAGGTTTTTATTGAAGATGCTTCATAGAGTGCTCATTATGGTTATGCTGCAAGTTTCCACCATGATTAGGCATGGCTTAGGCTAGCGGCCCATGCGTTTCTCTAACACACATACAAACTCCATGATCTTACAAGCCCCTTTTATTTCACACTGCCGGGATCCATAGGCAAAAGAATCATGATATCAATGAGGTACAAAGTACCAGTGCAATGTTGAAAACGTTCCCCATGATACATGGTTCTGCTAACTTCAACTTATAAAGCGCAAGCATATACGCAACAAAGATGGACACAATGGTTCAAGTTTATTAATTGCAAGAAAGTAAAGTGTGCCATCAAGTTCATGAGAGCTTTAATCACTAATTTTCACATAACAAGTTTAATTTGGAAGGTAGATAAAAATGAGAATTTACTTGGAATAGCAGTAATGCTAATAGGTAGGCATGGTGGACATAAATGGCATAGGTTTTGGTTTAAGGAATGGATGCACGAGAATAATTCCCTCTCAGTACAGGTTTTTGGCTAGCAAGTCTAGGTAGCAAGTATAAGAGTTGAAGGAAACAAACAAACATACAAGTGATAAAAACAAACATGCAATCTTCCTTGGAAGCACAAACAGATCTTAACCAGAGAATACTGAACTTATGAGAAAATCAAGAAAGAAAGATGATGAAATTATATTTCTTTAGAGTAATTTTATCTTTTCATTCAACTCTCAAAAATAGTGTTGCTACTGACCGAGCCAGGTTTGCCAAAACCAACTAAATTAACTCAATGATCCCAATACTAACAACAAGATCAATCATATAACCACGAATTGAAAACTAATATAAGATATGCAAAAGAGTAAATGATAGAACTTCTCATTAATAATCCATAATGGTAACTCACACCAAGGGATACATATCTAACGAGAGAGGGGACACTTCCAAAATGCAAACCATCCTACATGATAACTCCTCTATTCATGATATGACTCTACTAAAAAGGTAAAAAGATAGAAGATAGTGATGTGATACCGCGGCACTCCCCCAAGCTTGGAACAAACCAAGGGGATGCCAAACCTGATGACGAATTACTCCTTTATTGGTGGTGGTATTCTCTCGATGAGCTCTTTGATCACTTTCCCAAAGTCCTCAATCTCTAAGGTGAGAGTACGAATCAACTCCGAGTTGTGCTCGGTGCGGTGCATGATCATGTCAGATTGTGGATCCCAGCTCTTGCGATTCTTTTCCCACTCTTCCTCCTTGGAGTCTTCTTTTCCTCCATAGCTAGAACGAGGCAAATCCCAATTGGAGGGTAATTTCCCCTTTGGCATATTCTGGTATTGATGCTCATGGATAAGGGTATGGAAAGGATTCTTGGTGCATGGAGGAAGTGACCGTGGAGCCAAGCAGTGACGAGGAGTTTTCCCCTAGTCTGCATCCATGTAGTCCTTCTAACCTTGGCAGGTTTTGTCACCACTCCAATGCTTGCAATGGTAGTGCCGGTGTGCGGATGTTGGCCTTGCTCCTCTTCATCTTCACTCTTGATCTCCTCCTCCTGACCGGGGTCTTGGAGATCTTCCTCCATAGGTTCCTTTCCCTTATCCTTAGCGGACACCATTGTGCCTCTAATCTTTCAAAAATAGTTCCTGACAGAAACAGATCGAAACAAAAACATGACGAGAACACGATATACGAACCTCGGGGGACCCGGGGGATTATATATTACGAAGTTTTACAACAAAAGGAAGATACTGGGGGAAAACGGGTCGAAGATGGAGTTCGGGGTGGCCACACCACCCGGTGGCGTGGCTAGGGGTGGGCCCGCGCCACAGGGTGGTGTGAGCCACCCTGGCTCTGTTTCCGTCCCTCTTTCGCTTCGTAGCTTTCCTTGTTGGCTAAAAACTGCAAAAATATAATTGGATAGATCTTTCGCGGAACTTTTCTTACCAGAACTGTTACCTATTCGAAAACGGACTCTGCAGGTCTCTGAATTTGATATTTAGTAGATTCTTCCGGAGTCACCACTTGAATAACGTCAATATCTTCATCTTCACACACTTATTGCTTGTGTCATGAAACCTTTCACTTTCTCATTATACCATTTTCTCCACTAAACTGGAAATTTTCTTTCACATAAAACTTCACATAGTTCTCATTAGCAACATTAGTATAAGTGAAGTAATAAAATCTTTTGAACCCAATTTCAACTGAAAACCATCAAAACATAAGCTACTATAGCAACTCCTTCCAAAAACCCAAAAAGAATTTGACGAGGGTTTAACTCATCAATGCCCATTGTTATGGACTTGGGTTTTGGAGAAGGAGGGAGCGCTGGAGACATCTATTGGCTAGCAAACAAGCACACAGGGGACTCGAAGATTTACCTAGGTTCAGGCCTCGTAGAGGTCCCTACTCCTGCTTGTCTGCTCGTGGAATTATCAAAGGAATCGAGGATTACAATGGTGCGCAGATGCAATCTAGCGAGGGTTGTGGAAACTAGGGTTGCGTGTGTCCTTCTCGCCGCCCCCCTCCTAGCCTTTATATAGATAGGCTAGGTCTCAGGTAGAAGGTCGAGTCGGTTACAAGTTAGGGTTTTTCCCTTTGAACTTTCTATCTTTAGCTTCTTCTTGTTCTTCAAGCAATCGAGAGTCCGTAGGTTACTCGAGTTCCTAATTTGGGCCTTGGCGACACCGTGGGCCTATACGTATTCAGGCCGTATATACCAAGCTCGAGTACCTGTAGGGTATACCCATGTCAGTAGCCCTCGAGTGTCCAGTGGAATCGTAGATTCGACTGGAGACTTTATGAAGCCTTTCGAGTGTATGACTGAGTATATTTTCCGACTGCTTTGTTTGTGTCATAGGGATTGTTGATGTGCGTGCCTGATTTAACCAATGTATCGGTATCAGTTAACTACCTTAGGGTAAAACAACGCCATCTACTCGAACTCGAGTCCCCGGACTCGAATCCGGAAAAGTGTTGGTGTAATTCGACTCAAGCCACGGAGGTCTTACAGGAGTCGAATTCCAGTATATAGGTGCGAGCACTCGACGCGTCCGTTAAGGCATGTTCATCATACCTGTTGGCACGGATATATTTCTGGTAGTGCGCAGCAAATGCGTTCCCAGGCCTTATTCAGGTCTTATCTTCATGCTGTAAGCGTGGCATCCGAATTTTCGCGGAGACGATTCGGGTAACCCAGAAGACGCAGTCTCTTTGTAGGGAAAAGTCGTGAGGCGGTGTCGCTATAAGTTTCGAGTGTGGATGTTATCAACACATAGTACGGTGTACAAATAATCATAGGGTGCGCGACCAGCGCTCCCTATGGGAGTAGCCCCCGAGTGCCTGATTGAGTCGAAGACTCAGGCAGGGACTAAAGAATTTTTGTCGACTGCTGTCATCTTTTGTTTGCTTGTTTCGGTCGAATTTGCTTCCGGCGCTTCCTATGGGAGTAACCCATGTCCATAGTCGAACCGTGTTTCGAGTGATTAGGTTTGCTTTGATTGTCCATGTTCCTAAAAAAAGAAGAAGAAAAAATCGTAGGGTGCGCGACCAGCGCTCCCTATGGGAGTAGCCCCGAGTGCTTGGTGGAGTCGAAGACTCGAGCAAGGACTAAAGTAGTCGAAGTCTTCTGCTGCGTAGTTTTTGATGACGTCAATGCTGACGATTTCATGATCTCAGTTGCCTGCGTGAGCAAGTTTGACGGGACGTGACGAGCGGTGGGTCCCATTTCCTGACTCTGATTTGACCGTGCGTGCATAATCTTTATTTTAGCTGCGTCTCCTCGATTTCCGCGCGTAATGGGAGTGGGGGATGGTTCGCGTTTCAGGTCCACCACGTGTCGAGCTCGATGAACGCCACGCGTTTGATAGGGTTTTTTTGAGCCGTTGGATTGCATCTTCCAGGGGGTTAAGTAGCGATGCGGCGACGGTAAATTTTACATCTACTTCTTTTCTACCTTTGCCTTCATCGCCATTGCCACTGCTCCTCTGCTTCCTTCTGCTCCTTTCCTTCGCGGCGCTGGACCAGCTCCGCGTATTTCCCAGCTACTTTTTTCGGTCGCATCGCTGCCGTGGAATGGGGAAGAAAAATGGAGGTGCTGTGGCCGATTCCGTTGCTGCCGTGGCTGCGACGAAGAAGAAAGGCGGCTCCGCCGCTGCGGGTACCAGCACCGCCGCCGGCGGCAAGAAGAAAGGCGCGGGCACTCGCGTCACAAATGGCGTGTGGCGTCCATCTGTAATCAAGTCCTCAGAGCTTTGTCTTCTTCGCCAAGACGGAGTTTTGTCATCCGCCGTCGCTGACGCGCGTGTCCCCGACAGCGAGGTAATCCCCTCTCACTACTGCAAAAAGGCTTATAGCTTCCAAGTTGGCAAAACTTTGTCCGTCACTAGTAAGTATTAGTAGCAACGGGCAGGAATAAGCCTGCACTAGTGAAAAAAAAAATAATTTTTTTTTTTTAGTGACGAGCATCTATAAATGTCTGTCACTGCTAACGTTATAATTAGTGACAGACCGAAGACAAACCAGTCACTGGTAATTTTTGTGAAAACAGTTGAAAGGGCCACATGTGAAAGTCTAAAATTTTCCCCAAACCGAAATTACAAATCCAGACGTGTGGTATGGTGCCAGCCGCGCCTCTGGGCCAAATAATATTGGTCGTCTATCCACAACCTCCCAATGATGCCATCCCACTTAGTCATGCCCACATAATCATCATTACGTTAACTGATCCTTGTAATTTTCCTAGTAGAAAAAAAATTATTTGGCATAAATTGCTCTTGCCAACCAACCGGGAGAAAATATCTCCCCCGATCTCTCCTCCTCTAAGGCGTCCTAGCCTCTATCTCGGCATCGACCACGATGCCCTCCCCTCCCGGCCACCCGCGCTCTGCCAGCCACCTCTCCACACCCCCACCTCCTAGACCGGGCCGCCGCCTCCCTAGAGCGGCGCGCCGCCAACGCCCTCCCGCCGCGCCTCTCAGATCCGTCCCGCAACAGCATCAGGAAGGGAGACCGGTCTGCACGCCGGACATCCGCGCCACCCTGCATATCCCCTGTACTCCAGTAGCGATGCCGACACCCGCGCCATCTTAACGATGCAAACGGCCCTATTCTGGCGGAGACACGTCCTTAACGATGCAGCCGCCGAGTCAGGTCGTCCCTCCCGCAGCTTCTTCATGCTTATCATTCGCCGCCTTCCTGACGTGTTTAATTTGACGATTTCTTGGTTCAGTGGTCTTTAATGCATGTAATTTTGTCTGTATATTGTTCCAGACATTAGCCATGAATTCAAAGGCGGAGATGCATTGTGCGTAGTGGATCTAGAGCAAAAAAAAGGATAGTATCTCATGTTAGTTCTTCTCAGGTAAGATGCAAATTCATGCTATTTCACTCGGTTGATTGTTATATTCAGATTTGGGAAATAAATGTTGATGAGCTAGTTTTCATTCACCAGGATTTTGGATAGCCAGCAAGAGTATCATGGCATTTAACAATACATGGAAATTTTGTTAGTCATTATAGAGATATATTTCATTGCTCTCAACGGCCATTGTTTTGTATTTTTTGAGATTAGATTATTCTTGTATTTTTTGTGTTAGATTATTTCTTGTACTTTTTGTTCTAACACAGTTGTAGCTGATTATAAAATTATGTTTCCTAGAGAGATGGTTTTGGAGTCAGTGGAGTCAGTTAATGCAATCTTCTATATCTAAATAGGAAGCCCCGACTAGTGAAATTCTCTGCAACTCTATGCAGCCATCACCCCAAATAGCAAATACCGAGTTTGGCACCCATGCACTTGAGAAGTTGTAACCCAAGGCTCAATCAAAGTCACGAATCTCCTAATTGACTCCTTTTCGGTGAGAGCGGCATTACCACTAGTGGAAAAAGGGCCTCCAGTCCCGCCCGTAAGGGGCTTTAGTCCCGGTCCTGGTAACCGGGACTGGAGGAGCAGGACTAAAGGCCACCCCCACTAGTCCCGGACCGCTTACCATCCGGGACCAATGGGTATCCACGTGGCCGTCTCTGCAGGCGCGGGGTGCCACCCATTAGTCCCGGTTCGTATTACGAACTGGGACAAATGGTTCTCTGCCACGGCAGAATTTTAGGCACTTTCTCTGCCGCGGCAGAGAATTCAATTTGTATCTTTTTTTTCATTTCAAAATAGTTTTCTACGCTACCACATACCATAGATGTTCGTGCATACATAAGATAACTTCTCTTAAGATCGAGTATACAAATATATACATGATAGTTACACATGGAGATCACAATTATCGAGACTAGAGCCCGTCTATTCAATTACACGGTCGGGGATCATCGGCGCCTATTCACACTAAATTCTCCGGCATCATCTATCATCTCGTTCATCAAGAATCCTGCCAGTTCTTCAACAATTGCTACTACGCGTTGCTCTGGTAGGAGCTGATCCCGCATTTTCTCGAACTATATAAGAAAAAGAGATCAATATGAATATCAATCATGATAACAAAAAGTGACAGTAATAAAATAATGTTATGAGTGTATTGCTTACATCGACTCTATAATCATTCAGCTCACTGGTAAACGTGCGAATGAACTCGCAAACGTAGAATCCACATAGATTCGTCTCGGTGGCTGCCTCGCGCACTTTACGAGAATAGAATTCAATCAAAATAATAATCCAGCATCATAATTGTATTGAAACTAGAAGTAAAGAGATGCGCGTACTACTTACCGAGACCGGCTTAAACGTCAGCTTCTCACTAAAGTCACCTGTAACCGCACTCTTGAACTGGTTCCAAACCCTACCCGGTAAAGAAAATGAATGAGTTATTTATTACGTGATATCTCAGGAAATCAACGAAAGAGACCGATGTAGCGTGAAAATTACCGCTGGAGCATGTCCTGCATGTCCCTAAACATTTCCAAGGGGTCTTTTTAATGGGTCCATGACTTCAACTCTTCCCTTATCAAGTTGAATGTCTAGCAGAATCCAGTGGAAACTGTACACGTTTATATATATATCAGTAACTCATCAATTACACTTAACATCGAGTAAGCAAAAGAGAATGTGTACAATAGAGTAAGACCCTCACGCGAAATTGTAAGGAAACAGTATATGGTCACAGAAATTTTGCTCCGTTAGAAACCTTAGAAGGTTTTCCTGCGTCTCCTCGGGTTTTGTCGTTAGCGTCTTTACATGTATTTTATCTGGGTCAATGAACCCAACACTAAAGATTGACCTTCTTTTACATTCCATGATCTTCATTCTGCATAATAATAGAGTACAAAAGGATATACTTAGGATAATTACATGCAATGAACTGAACAACTGAAAAAATGAACAACTTATATATAGATAATGAATTCAACAACTTACAGACAATAGCAACTCATGAGACTTTTGTCGAGGGCGTCGAAAATGTATAACTGGAAGAGTTCTGGAAACTCAACATGGACCTCTTCTTCTTGGAAGTAGTAATCATGTGGGACTTTCGCCACGATCATTATTCTCTCCTGCTTTACGGCTTTCAAGTACCAGTTATATAAAGTCCGCATTTGTGTTGGCAGTTGTTGGAACTGCTCAAAGCTGACCAGAGGCTTCCCTGGGACATATGTAGGGACTACCTGAGCCTTGGGTAACTTGTTGTCCTGGGCACCTAGCAATTCCTCAACAGTCACATTCATAGCGGCCGCAAGCTTCTTAGCTTCTTCCATATCCTGCTGGGGAGTGTCATAGGATAACACCTGGAGGGGTGGGATCGATGTTTTGGCCTGTTTCCCGAGCTAGGGGACGTCCATTCTTTTCTCGGTTGCACGTCTTTTCTCGATTGCACTTTGACCTGATGATTTTCTCCCGCTTGCACTTTTACTTGATTTGCTCTTCTTCACTACTTCTGAAGTGTGCGTCGATAGTCATCTGGCTTATGGTGCAATTCATATTGCGATTTTGTGTTCAGAAAAGAAAGTGCATACGCTTTTTGCTTCTCGGTGTATACCGGGGCGGGCTCGGGTTTCTTCTTTTGAAGTTGCGCAACACATTCAGCCTTTACGATCATGTCGGTTTCCTCATCAGTACGATCGTAAGGTCTGATGGAAAGATTCTTATGAGGTACTCTTGGGAGGGGCGACATTTGTCGTTTTGGGCTGCTGCGTCGTTTAGTACTAATCGGAGGTTGCGGCAGAGATTGAGATGGACTCGGGCTGTGGTGGTCGTAGTCATGGGGTGGGCTTCTTGGAGGTGATGGAGGTGAAGGTGACATGTGACGACTCGGAGGCGGTGTTGGTTTTGGCGTCCAGCCTGGAAGCTTTATGTTGTTCTTGTCCCATAGAATGATACCACCCAGTACTTCTCCGAGTGTCCTCTCACCTTCAGGTCCAGGGATGTCAAGCTCCATTGAGTCCCATCCCATTGCGATTTCATCCACAACAACTTTAGCATAGCCAGCTGGAATCTCACGGCCATGCCAGCGTGCGCCAGGTGGACAAGGTAAAGCACATCCGACCGCCACCTTGATGGATAGGTTCTTCACCTTCTGATGGAGCTCACAAGATGCCTGCTCCTTGATTCCATCCACGGGGTAGCCAGGACCGCCATCTACCATACGTGCATCGTCAGAAGGGACCTCCGATTCAGCCATGCTACTTCTCCGCTGAGATGGGACGGCGGTAATATCGAGTACAGCATCTTGCAGGCGCGCTGCTCCTCGAAGTTCGTCAATCTGTTGCTGATGCATTCGAAGTGTTCCTAGCAACTCGGTGAACCTGTCTGCCTCCTCCTGCTGTCGCCTCTTTGCTCTCTCTCGGCTCCTATAAGTATCTCTGTCTTTGGGAAACCCGATCTCCCACGTATAACTAGGGCCAAGGCCTCGTATACGTCCTCCGCGTTCGTCATTCTCGAGGACCTTTGTCAGCAAGTCTTTCTATCGGGAGGGACATAACTTTGTTGTCCCCGCTTTAATCTCCTTCACCACTTTCTGCCATGTATCCCGGGGTATCCTAATCCCGTCACTGCAAATAAGGTCCCCTGTACTTTCGTCATACTCACTCCCATGCCCAAGGAACCAATTCCTTGCCCTCCGATCCCATTCTTCGCGTATTGGTTCTGGAGTGATCCCTTTAGCAAGAAGCTCATTCTCTTTAGCATGGCAGCCGCGTAACCCCTGGCCCCAGGTGATGGTGATATTTCTTCATCGCGACATTTTTCTTGTTTTTTCCGACATTTCCATAGCAGATTCTGACTCCTTGTACTTCACAAATGCATCCCAGTTAGCCTGCTGCTTCATTAGATAACATTCAAATTTAGGAGGAGTCTTCGTCTTTTGATACTTTTGCCATAATGCTTTCTTCCAGTTCTTGAATAGTTCGGCCATCTTCATAAGAGTCCACTGCTTGACTTTCTTCCTCAATGCAGCTGTGTCGGCATCATCCTCACATTCTGGCAGGGTGAAATGTGTCATGAGGTCATTCCAAAGACCCTCTTTACACCTGTCGGCGACATACTCACCCTCTTTCGCCCCTTTGGTCTTATTCCACTCTCGAACGGTGATCGGGATGCGATCCCTAACCATAACTCCGCATTGTTGTTTAAATACAGTTTTAGCCTTTTCGGGTTCCAACGGTTCACCCCGTGGTGATACTCGCGTAATTGTATAACGCGTAGATGCGTCCAACTTTTTGGCCGGGCCTCGTTTGGAATATTTTTTGCTCGATGTGGAGGCCTAAGAGAAGAAACATTCGTCAATTTATATATATACAACTCAGTTAATGCATCTACTGATCACCAGACTTCATATATATACCTCGCCGTCGGCTTCTCCACCATCGGAGCCGTCGGCTTCTCCTTGATCATTTCGGTCGACCTCCTCTCCCTCACTGGAGGGGTTCAGATAAATCGATGGAGATTCAGGTGGATCAACATGGGGGTGTCGTTGATCATATCCTCGAGAATTTCTTCCTGTGCTAGGTCTCTCTGGATTGGATCCATAGTTTTCTACAAAATGCACACAATAACATTTTTCATTCAATATTGCTGCATAAAATAATACTAAACAATAATATGAACACGCAATTTGCTACAATAATACTAAACAATAGCAAAATTCTAAGTCTTGGGGCCCGCGAGCACCACCACCCTAACCCTAAGTCCGGGGGCCCGCGAGCACTACCACATTAACCCTAAGTCCGGGGTCCGCGAGCACCACCACCCTAACCCTAAGTCCAGGGGCCCGCGAGCACTACCACATTAACCCTAAGTCTGGGTGCCCGCGAGCACTACCACCCTAACCCTAAGTCCGGGGGCCCGCGAGCACTACCACATTAACCCTAAGTCCGGGTGCCCGCGAGCACTACCACCCTAACCCTAAGTCCGGGGGCCCGCGAGCACTACCACATTAACCCTAAGTCCGGGTGTCCACGAGCACTACCACCCTAACCCTAAGTCCGGGAGCCCGCGAGCACTACCACATTAACCCTAAGTCCGGGTTCCCGCGAGAACTACCACCCTAACCCTAAGTCCTGGGGCCCGCGAGCACTACCACATTAACCCTAAGTCCGGGTGCCCGCGAGCACCACCACCCTAACCCTAAGTCCGGGGGCCCGCGAGCACTACCACATTAACCCTAAGTTCGGGTGCCCGCGAGCACTACCACCCTAATCCTAAGTCCGGGGCCCGCGAGCACTACCACATTAACCCTAAGTCCGGGTGTCCGCGAGCACTACCACCCTAACCCTAAGTTCGAGGGCCCGCGAGCACTACCACATTAACCCTAAGTTCGGGGGCCCGCGAGCACAAATAATTCCTATATACAAAATATTTCCTATATATAAATATTTCATATATACAAATAATTCCTATATACAAATATTTTCTATATACAAAAAATTTCTATATACAAATATTTCCTATATACAAATATTTTCTATATACAAAAAATTTCTATATACAAATATTTCCTATATACAAAATATTTCCTATATACAAATAATTCCTATATATAAAAATATATTTCCTATATACAAATATTTTCTATATACAAAAAATTTCTATATACAAATATTTCCTATATAGAAAAACATATTTCCTATATACAAATATTTCCGATATACAAAAAATTTCTATATACAAATATTTCCTATATACAAATATTTCCTATATACAAATATTTCATATATACAAATATATCTATATATAAAAATAAATTTCCTATATACAAATATTTCTATATATAAAAAAAAATTTCCTATATACATACCAGCGGTGGCGGTGGCGACCAGCGAGGGGAGGGGCGAGGCCGAGGCTGTGGCGGAGCTCGTGGTGGCGTGGGTGGCCGCGGCGAGGGGAGGTATGGTGGCCGGGGCGGTCAGCCGGGGAGGCGCGACGCGGGGAGGTCAGCCGGGGAGGCGCAACACGGGGAGGAGCTCGTGGCGGCGAGGGGAGGCGCGACGCGGGGAGGTCAGCCGGGGAGGCGCGGCCGAGGACGACGGAGATTTGGCAGCCTGGCGGCATAACGCAGCTCCTCGCGATGTGCTTCCTTCGGTCGATGGATTCGACCGGGGAAGAAGCGGCGCATTAAATACCCCCCACCCTTTAGTCCTGGTGTGTGGCATAAGCCGGGACTAAAGGGGGTCTTTAGTCCCGGTTCCAGCCACGCACCAGGACTAAAGGCTTTGGATGCCTTTTCGTCTGCAGAGCCTTTAGTCCTGGATGGTGTTCTAGGCCGGGACTAAAGGCCCAAATTTGCGCGCGCTGGGCCTAAGTTGGCGCCTGTTTTTTCAAATATTATAATTTGTAGCTATTAGATTTTTTAAACATTTGAATTATACAGTTTTTTGCATACTTATGAATTTGAGAAAATTTTCAGCATGAAAAGTTTTTGAATTTGAATAAGTAATCCAAATCTATTTTCTGTTTTATAAAATAATTATTCTAACTAGTCAAACTATTAACCATTTTGCCATTTTTATGTGATTCCGACGCTCCGGTGGTCTTCCTCCGGCGAAACCCTAGACCGGGGCCCCGGATCGTCTACCCCTATAGCTTTTTCCGTACGAGGGTAGCCCCTTTAAGGTTTAGGGTTTAGGGTTTAGGCTTCCCTCCTCTGACTTCCCGCCATTTCTCACTATATATATGTAGGCTTGGTCGTTGCCATAGCACATCTAGACTCATATCTGCCGCCTCTCTCCACTCTATCCCATGGCTTCCACCATACCTCTAACCCCAGGGAGGCGGAGATGGAGTCTTTCACGGGCTAGCAGGAAAATATTTTCCGAGGCGGAACTTCCGAAGATGCCATAGAGCGTGTGCACCACATCGTTGGCTAGGACGAATGGTTCATCCATGTACACAAGATTGTTGAGATCCACAGTTGTCATGCCGTACTTTTGCTCTACATGTACCCTGCCTCCTGTCAGATTGACCCATTTGCACCAAAACAAAGGGACCTTAAAAGTAGGTCCATAGTCAAGTTCACATATCTCCTCTATGTACCCATAATATGTGTCCTTCTGCCCATTGTCATCTATTGCATCAAAGCAGATACCACTGTTTTGGTTGGTGCTCTTTTTATCTTGGGCGATCGTGTAAAATATATTCCCATTTATCTCGTACCCTTGGAAAGTACATATAGTCGAAGATGGTAACCTGGCCAACGAGTACAACTCATCTCCAACAGTGGTGTTATTCATGAGATGTGTCTGCAACCAATTGCCAAAATTCTTCTCGTGTTCCCCTTTAATCAAGGTTTCAGGCTTCCCTGGGTTTTCGGAGCGTAGAATATTCTTGGGTTTCTCGATATACGGAGCCACCACGGTGGAATTGTGTAGAACTGTGTAGTGTACTTGAGTGAAAGAATGCCTGTCCCTACATACCATTGATTTCCTTCCTAGTGTGCCTTTTCCAGTCATCCTCCCCTCATACCGAGATTCAGGAACACCAATCGGCTTAAGGTAAGGAAGAAAGTCAACACAAAACTCAATGACCTCCTCTGTTCCATAGCCCTTGGAGATGCTTCCTTCTGGCCTAGCATGGTTATGAACATATTTCTTTAAGACTCCTATGAACCTCTCGAAGGGGAACATATTGTGTAGAAACACAGGACCGAGAATTCTAATCTCTTCGACTAGGTGAACTAGGAGGTGCGTCATAATATTGAAGAAGAATGGCGGGAACAACAACTCGAAGCTGACCAGACATTGGACCACATCAATCTGTAACCCTGATAGACTTTCTCAATCGATTACCTTCTGAGAAATTGCATTGAGGAATGCACATACCTTCACAATGGCTAGTCGAACATTTTCTAGTAGAATTCCCCTCAATGCAACCAGAAGCAATTGCGTCATAAGCACATGGCAGTCATGAGACTTTAGGTTTTGAAATTTTTTCTCTTTCATATTTACTATTCCCTTTATATTTGACGAGAAGCCAGACGAGACCTTGATACTGAAAAGGACTTCAAAAAAGACTTCTTCTCTTCTTTGGTAAGAGCGTAGCTGGTAAGCCCTTGAAAGTGCCCTGGATGCTTGCCGTCTCGTCCTTTATGATGTTGCCGGTCCTCCCGTGCTGCCGGGGTATCTTTTGACTTCCCATACAAGCCCAGGAAGCCTAGAATATTCACGTAAAGATTCTTCGTCAGGTGCATCACGTCGATTGCAGAGCAGACCTCATGCACTTTCCAATAGGGTAGCTCCCAAAATATAGATTTCTTCTTCCACATGGGTGCGTGTCCGGTAATGGGGTCTTTTGGAACAGGTTGTCCTCCAGGACCCTTTCCAAAGATTACATCCAAATCCTTGACCATACCAAATACATCAGCACCACTACGGGGGACAGGCTTCGTCCGGGTTTCTGTCTTGCCATTGAAATGCTTGCCTTTCTTCTTTAAGGGATGATTAGGCAGAAGAAAACGACGATTGTATGGGTACACATTTTTTCTACATTTATCCAGATATATACTTTCACTCTCATCTAAACAGTGCGTGCATGCATTGTATCCTTTGTTCGTCTGTCCTGAAATGTTACTAAGAGCAGGCCAATCATTGATGGTTACGAACAGCAACGCTTGTAGGTCAAATTCATGCTGTTTGTGCTCATCCCACACACGTACACCTGGTTTGGCCCACAACTGTAGACGTTCATCAACTAATGGCCTTAGGTACACATCAATGTCGTTGCCGGGTTGCTTCCGGCCTTGGATGAGCACTGGCATTATAATGAACTTCCGCTTCATGAACAACCAAGGAGGAAGGTTGTAGATACATAGAGTCATGGGCCAGGTGCTGTGACTGCAGTTCTGCTCCCTAAAAGGATTCATGCCATCGGTACTTAGACCAAACCATAAGTTCCTTGCGTCACCAGCAAAGTCCGGAAAGTCTCTCTCGATTTTTCTCCACTTCCGACCATCAGCAGGGTGCCTCAACATCCCGTCTTTCTTACGGTCTTCCATGTGCCATCGCAACAACTTGGCATGCTCTTTATTTTTGAACAAACGTTTCAACTGTGGTATTATAGGAGCATACCACATCACCTTGGCAGGAACCCTCTTCCTGGGTGCCTCACCCTCAACATCACCAGGGTCATCTTTTCTGATCTTATACCGCAATGCAGTGCATACCGAGCATTTATCCATATTCTCGTACTTCTCACCGCGGTAGAGGATGCAGTCATTAGGGCATGCATGTATCTTCTGCATGTCTAATCCTAGAGGGCAGACAAGTTTCTTTGCTTCGTACGTACTGGAGGGCAATTGGTTATTTCTTGGAAGCACCTTCTTCATTATTACCAGCAACTTTTCAAATCCCGAGTCAGTCATATCGGTCTCTGCCTTCCACTTCAACAATTCCAGTGTGCTACCCAGCTTCTTCTGGCCATCTTCACAAGTTGGATACAGCAATGTGTTGTGGTCCTATAACATCTGCTCGAACTGCAACCTCTCCTTTTCTGTGTCGCAGTCTCGCCTTGCATCACTAATGACCCGACCAAAATCATCAACGGGCTCATCTGGTTCCCATTCTTCACCCCCTTCTTTATTATCTTCAACTGCGGTATCATCGTACTCAGGGAACATAGATCGGTAGTTGTCATCATCGTTCTCTTCTTCCTCGCCATCTTCCATCATAACCCCCCTTTCTCCGTGCTTGGTCCAAATATTATAGCCGGACATGAAACCAGACCGAAGCAGGTGGCTCTGAATGACTCTTGAGGAAGTGTGAGCCTGCTCATTCCGACATTCAACACATGGACAACACATAAAACCATCTCGCCGCTTGTTCGCCTCGGCCACAAGGCGAAAAGAACGCACGCATTCTCTGTAAGCGTCAGAGCGTCGGTCACCGTACATCCATGGGTGGCTCATCTGCATCATACAACCATGCATATATATCAAATGCAATCACGATGCTTAAATTAGTACCGCGCGGTCAAAACGAGAAAATAGTTGCTAACCTTTTAGGACACTTCAAAACAAAGAGGAGAAACCTTAAGTGTCGCTCTGGCACCTCATATCATATTTTGTCTTGTGTGAACTCAAGTGGCATCGCTCTAACAGGCATTTCACCGAACACCTCTAGTGCATATGAAGAAGAAGAGTTAGCAGAAAGTTATACCCACCTCTCACATAGGAAAAAAACAGGAGAGAGTGGAGGGCTGGGTGCATATATATAGGGCCCGGCCATTAGTCCCGGTTTGAGACACAAACCGGGACTGAAGGTTCTGCCAGGATCACGCGCGCGTGCCCAGACCCATTTGTCCCGGTTTGTATCTCAAACCGGGACTAATGGTTCCTTACGGACCGGGACAAAGTACCTCGGCCTCCTCGGGCCGTCTGGTTCGGATCATTAGTCCCGGCCCTAGCCATGGCCGGGACTAGTGGCCCGAACCAAAGGCCCATTTTCTACTAGTGTACCATCCCTTGCAACGTTTCGCATCGTCGCACTTTAGTTCTCCCAATCTTCGGCATCTGAACAAATTCACTGCCTTGAGAAACCTTAAATCACTCTGCTCCGGCGGACGGCTTCTCACAGGCTAGATGCACAAAGCGGCGCTCCGCAGGGCAGCCCCTGCGTTTGATAGTTTGCCTGTTCCAATCTCCATCGCAAACCTTACGGCATGCCTCCCCAAACTACTATGATCCTCCTGCGACATGTATGAGACCGGTCATTCCCTAATCTTGATTTATCCAATTTCTCTCATTCTCTGCTAATTTCTTTTGCAGATTTTGTCCATATGAATCTATCTTGCCAAGAACACACCAAGCTCACAACCGATCGTAGTATCCCACCTGGGCAGAGCAACACAGAGGTGAACTGTCCCATGTTTTCTCTCTCATGAATAGTTTATCGCATCTGGTACGTGTTCTCGGTTCAGTTTTTTTTGTGAAGCACGGAGTCTGAATCCATATGTTCTTTTCATGTTTTTTACCAGCATTCTCACATAGCAGGCCGGGTGCTCCTTGGTGCAACCATATTAATGAAGATTTCGTCTTATTGTTAGTATTGGAAAATGCAAAATGTGTATATGGCATCCATTATGAGATCCTTGGCTACAAATTCATTCGTAATCAATATATTGGGGAAAAGTATGGGTTGTATCTTCAGCGTCACCTAAGGTGACCTTATGACCTGAAGAAAATACAACTGCATGGGAAACTATTCTTGTTAAGAGTTTAAATTCAAGGTAACGAGTGCCTAGGCTGTATCACCTTGCTTGCAGCAATAATATGACTTTGTGGTTTGTTTTCTTTGTATCACCTTGTTTGCAGCAATAATGTGACTTTCTAGCATGTTTTCTTTGTATGTCAAGTATGCATGTAGCTTGCGAATTCCAAGATACAGTATTAATTAGCACTGGTAGTACATGTTTAGTCTGGGTTCAGTTCTTCTACTACCAAATCAATAGTTTTCTACTGTTTTATTTGTCCTAGTGTTCATAGGGGAGTTCAGCAAACTATAAATTTAGTTCTTAGATTCATGGGAAGAGGTAATTGTGTGTCGTTATAAGTCAGCTAACCACAGGTAATTATGCAACCTAGTGTCGAGTATCTCCTAATTGTGCTCTGGCTTCTTTTTGCCCCTATAGTTTGTTGCTTTCTTTGGATAGTAGAGGATTATAGGCATGGGGCTGCTAGCTTACACTTGAAGATGAATATGAAGGAGCAATGGCCAATAATGCATTTTTGGTTTTTTTTTGCATTCCGGTACAAACCTAGTGTCGTATTTGGTGAATTTTTGAATTATGAATTGTAGATTTATAGCATATTCTGTGCCACTAGTGGTAGTAGCTCTAAGCGAAGCACATAAGATGAATTTCTTTTGTGCCTTAGAATTCGCACTGGATACTTGGCAGGTTTCATGCACGCCAGTGACCACTGGAAGGTGATATGTGACCTTCACCTTTTGAAGGATCTGATACAGCCAGGTGATAGTTATAACCCCGATGCCTTTTACCTTGACATGCTTCTAGGGCATATATTAGCTCGGTGATTCAATAATTGACAGTCTCTTGTTTCTTGATATGTCCTTGTTATTTGTCTCTAGTCGATCTATGTATGCTTGTTCCTTTGAACTTTTATGGAAAATGTGAAGCTTCAATTGCAGTACCATGAAAGAAGACCTAATATATTATATGCCCATTCCCTTGTTTCTATCAGGTTAGGTTAAGCACGTCCTGCGAGATTCAGTTCCATACAAGGAAAACATAATGAAAGAATTTGCCAGATGATTGAAATGTTATGTATAACAGTGAAAGGAACTTGCAACTATGCATGTGACCATAATACATGTATTGTGGTTACTAGATAACTCAAGACAATATTTTTCCTTAGCCTATGATAGATTGCAAGTTCTTATGCCAGTGTGTTAGCTATGTGTTAGTTGTGCAAATATTATGTCATATTGGATTATGTGAGTATCATTGTTACAACATCTTCTTGTGTTATCTGAAATATTTGTGAAAAATGCATTTTATACTCTTATAGCATCTAATTGTGCTATCTGGAATATGCGTGGAAAACGTATTTAATTTTTTTATTACCAAAATTCAAACTAGTGACAGGCAAGATAATGAGCCTGTCACTACAAAATCCCACAGGGTTGTGGCCTTTGATCGCACCTAGTTTCATGCATCTGTTTTGCCTGTCACTAGTATACACATAGTAGTGATTGGAACGCGTAAATGCCTGTCACTATTACACATACTAGTGACAGGCACTTGCCTGTCACTAGTAGCCTCATAACAGTGACTAGTCATTAGTGACAGGCAGTTTGGCTATCACTAATAGGCCTTTTGAGCCTGTCACTGATAGCCCTTTTTGCAGTAGTGTCTCCTCCTGCCGGTTTTCGGTGATGTTCCTAGCGTTCATCATTCGCGGCCTCTCGTTGCCCCTGCATCCTTTCTTCAGGGGCCTTTTTTGTTTTTACGGGCTCCAGCTCCATCAGCTGTCCCCTAATTCCATCCTCCACGTAGCTTGCTACATTACCCTTTGCGAGTGCTGGCTCGAAATCGAGCCGCACTTCGGCCTGTTCAAGCGCCTCTTCAAATTGAAGCGCCAATCAGTGTCTGGCTCCGTAGTCTACGATGTAGGCGGCCGCGGTATCCACGTCGATCCATCCGCCACATACTTTGACATCAAGTTGATGATGTCCGTCCAAGGGTGGAGGGACAAGTGGTTCTACGTCCACGATCAGAAGGCCGACAGAGACCACTATGGACTCGTGTCCTTCGACCCCGCAACGCTGTGCAGGAGGAGGCGCTCCTGGAAGAACGTTATTATGCATGGCGAGTCCGCGGAGACAGAGGTGCTATACGCGCGCGTCTGCGACCTCGAGAATCGCATGGGCAAGGAGGAGGGAGGCTGCGCCCTCAATCGCACATGGCCGCGCCATCGTGTCCAGCCCCTGCAGGCCAGAGTCCACCCCATGTTCCAATGGGCTGGCGCAGACGATGTCACTCGTGTGTTTGCCGATGGCATGTCCGCGAGTGAGGTAGATAAAAGGGTTTGACTGGTCACCAAGTACACCGTCAAGGACGTGCTCCCCAGTGAGCCAGTCGTTCCTCCGTTTGATGCTTCTAACTCTCCTCCTGAGGTACGATTGCGCTACGTAGTAGCTTTGTTTGTCGATTGCTTCTTTGCCGTTGCTTGACTTTGTGTTAAATTTGTTTTCTGTATGCAGGATTGGGCGGTATCGCCCTGTATGCCCCCTCTTCTCGAGGGGGTTATTCCTCGTAAAGCTTTGGAAGAGGACGAGTCGGAGTCGACCGTCCCATCTGATGTGGAGGAGGAAGCCCCCGAGTCGAGTAGTACGGATACTCGCAAGCATTCACGCAGCAAAGATTCGGATGCGTCGTCTCCTTCGACTCCAGAAGGTGCAGGCGTTGGTGCGGAGTCGCCAATCCCTGTCGTTCCTGTGAGTTCTATGGCGCCCTCCTCTCGCAAGAAGATGCGGCTGCCGAAGGAATCGTCGTCAGAGACGGGGAATCAAACCTTTGACTTTGATAAGTTTGATTGGTAAGTATTCGAGTCTTCATTTGTGGTTCTTATTTTGTAGTTGCCTTTTCTTGATACTGGTTTGGTCTTGCAGTCAGCAGGCATCGTCATCTTCTGGCGACGTCCAATTTTTGAAAGAATCTGGAGTCGCGACCTCCAGGGCCAAGAAAGAAGTTGAGCATGATCCTTCTCCTCCATTGGCGGCCCACTCCGGGCATAACTCATCAAGCTCTCCACACGATGGGGAGCATCGGATGGTTGCTCGGATGACTGCTCATCAATCGACTTCAGAGTCATTGGAGGATCATGTAAGTGTAGTATCTCTGTTTTCTGATGTTGCAGTCGATTTTTATCTATGTCATCTGCTGATCAGTTGTTGTTTTCCTTTTTTGATAGCTCCTTGTGAAGGAAGCTGCTCACCTGGCGGAGCAGGTGCTTGCGATGGGTCGCCAACATGCAATGCTGGATACGCGCTATCGCATGGTGGAAAGTAAGTGCCTGTTACTGCTTCTTCTTCTGCATTGTTGTTATGTAGTCGACTGATAGTCTATCTTTTTGTTTTGTTTTGCAGATGAACATAATGCCCTTCTTCGCGATGCCGCCACCATGGAAAAGACGCTCGCTGCGGCTGTGAAGAGTCACAATGAGGCAATCGTGGCGCGTGACGAGGCGCAAAAGTGCGAAGAGGGTCTACATGCCTTCGTCGCAGCTAGGGAGAAAATGTTCAAAGAACAGCTTTCTTCGATTGCCAAGGCTCTCTCAGGTATTTTGTTGGTCTGCATTGTGACTAACTGCCTATTTTTTGATTGCCTTCGATGCTGCTATTTGCTGCCGACGTCGTGCCAATGCTTAATTCTTGTGTAGATGCCAATGGTCTGAGCTTTGATGCAGAGGAGCTTCGTCGTGATGTCGCATTGGCTGGTGCTATCTCGGCAGTCGAAGACCGAAGCGCTGCTGTGCAGGGTACGCTCGCCAAGGCTAAAGGCGTGGTCAGCTGTCTTCGGGAGGAGATGACACCCAAGGCTGAGTTGATTGAAAATCTTGACGAGCTGGTGGAGTCACTTGCCGGGGGCGTTCCTGCGGGCTTCAAGAACTTGCTCCGTTCGGCTAGTGCATCAATGTCACTCACGATGGTGCAAGCCCACGGAGTCGAAGTTGATCCTGTAGCAGTCTCAAGGGCGATGCCCGTTAGCGTGGACGGCCAGCAGGTAGTCTTTGCTCCTTTTGCGACTGCTTGTGGCAAATATGGGCCACAACTGATCAACACCGTTGCAAAGTACTCTGAGGAGCTGCATCGAGCCAAGAAAGCTGCGAAGGCCGCGGCGTCAGGGGCCGGGGGAAAGTCAGTGGCATCTGATACTGTCACGGACTCGATGAGGCCCCCAAAGCCAAAGTCCAAGTCGAAGAAACCTGTTGCTCCTCAGTAGCTTTGTAATAGTTAGATATCTTATGTGTTTTGTCGAAAACATGCCTTTTGGCGAGTGTATCTGCTGATACTTTTGCTAATCTTGAATTCACTCGAATCTTTCGTCTGCGCATCGATTTGGTCTTGTTATTGCTTCTTGATTGGCTTGTGATAGGGCACATCAAGTGATCCTTTTAGGGAACCTCAGGATTCGCCGCCCCTTGATGACACTTTGGCACCACCGCGCTCAAGGGTGGATGAGCTGTCTCTGCTCTCGCGACTCCGTGATTGCGTGAAGCAGTTGGAGCGTGAATTGCCTGTACTTTGCGGTAATACGGATGTATGGAAATCGAAGGCGGAGAAGGCCACCGTCCGAGAACAATATCTGTTGGGGGAGGTGACGCAGCTGGGCGATCAATTTAAATGTTAGCTTTCTTACTCTTATCTTTTCCTTGTAGTCACTCGCAATGTTGCGCTGTCCTCATACTTCCGTTGTTGCTTTTGTATAGTTGTCAGCGCGCGCCATCCGCAGGATGAGAGGGATCAAATTGCCATTCGCATGAATGACCTGACCCAGGAGCAACTTCAGGCGAGTGGGTACTTCTGGGTAGATCATGATCGCGCCATCGCGTTGGCGACCCTGTAGGATCGTGCGTCACGAGTGCTTCATTTTTTGAAGAAGTCGCAGTCATGTCTGAAGAATATTTATCGGACAATGTTCCCGTTGGATGCCGTTCCATCGAGCCTGCTGGCCCTTCTTGCTAAGTTCCACGATCTGGGTGCGGTCCGCGAGTGTGTAAGATGGCAGGTGGTGGCTGGTGCTAAGGCCGCTCTGTCGCTGGTGCGACTGCATAGGCCTGATGTAGACGTTGCGGCAATTGCGGCTAGATCACCTACGCCACTAGCGGGTTCTGCTTGGAATATGGTGCCGCACTATCAGGCGGTGGAACGTCCAGCAGAGGAGATCGTCGACTTCTTCGAGGAGCAAACCAACGTTCTCTTGTTGCAATAGTAGTTTAGTTTGTATCCTGCACATAATTATACCAATGTTGTAAAGTTCGTATGTATGCTTTGTATAATTGATTGCCGATGATGTATAAAAGAGCTTGTTAGCATGTATGTTTTGTGAGTGCGTTGCACTATGCGACTCCTTTTCGTTAGCTTGGCCATGGATTTATCGCAGTCCCTTGTCAACCTGTCAGGTGCGTTGCAACTGGGTTGATGTTTGTCAAGGGTTTCGATTGGTGTGCCAGCTACTCAGGATATCGCGTTTTAGTTCGTAGAACAGATGTGTATAAGGTGGCGCAGCCCCCGAGTGGATAAGTTGCGAAAAATAAAGGAAAACACAGAGTTTTGGGGCACTTAGCTTTATTTATTCGCGGGATAGTACGAAGTACAATGTGTGGCTAGGTTGCCTTGGCTGAGTAGCCTTATTTGCAATGTAAAAGTAAAAAACGACTAAGGGTAGAAGCGTCGCAGCTGCGCGACGTTCCAGGGGTTGGAGTAAGCGACTCCTGTCTCTAAATCTTGAAGGCGGTAGGCGCCACCTGGGATTACTTCTGTAATCACGTATGGTCCCTCCCAGGGGGACTCGAGCTTGAGATGCCCTTGCTGCGTCAGTCGCAGGACCAGATCGCCTTCGACGAAGGATCTGGGGCGTAGCCTCCTACTGTGGTAATTGCGCAGGTTCTGCTAGTAGATCGTTGATCTTTCCGTGGCGATTTCCCTTGCCTCGTATAGGAGGTCGACGGAGTCTTCGAGTGCAAGGGTTGACTCCTGCTCGCTGTAAGCGACCACACGTGGTGCTTTGTATCGTACTTCGGCGGGTCGCACTGCTTCAGCCCCGTGCACCATGAAGAAGGGGGTGTATCCCGTAGCACTGTTTGGAGTTGTGCGTAGGCTCCAGAGTACTGATTGTAGTTCGTATGGCCAGCAACCCGCGGCCTGTTCGAGTGGCCGGAGGAGTCGCTTCTTGATGCCGCTGCAAACGAGCCCGTTCGCTTTTTTGACCTGACCGTTGGTCTGTGGATGTGCTACCAAGGCGTAGCTGATGTTGATTCCCAGATTCTCGCAGAATTCTTGGAATTCTTTGGATGTGAAGTTCGTCCCATTGTCGGTGATGATGCTGTGCGACACTCCGAAGCGGTAGACGATGGACTCGAAGAACTTGACTGCGTTGTGCCTTGATTGATTGGTCAATGGCATGGCCTCTATCCTCTTGGTGAATTTGTCGACTACGACCAGGAGGTAGACATAGCCTCCTCGTGAGGACTTGGGGAGTTTGCCAACCATGTCGAGTCCCCATTGCGTGAAGGGCCAGGCCAATGGAATTGGCCGGAGCTCTGCGCCAAGTGCGTGCGGCTTGTCCGTGAATCGCTGGCACGCGTTGCATTTCTAGACGATGTCCTTGGCATCACGCATGGTTGTAGGCCAGTAGAATCCAGCTCGTAGAGCTTTGGCGACGAGGGTGCGACTGCCGGCGTGGTGCTCGCAGGTCCCTTGATGGATGTCGAGGAGAACAGTTCTTCCATCGGCTGTGGAGACGCATCGTTGGAGTACTCCTGTGATGCTGCGCTTGTATAGTTCGCCGTTGATAACAGTGAATGCCTTGAATCGCCGCGCGATGTGCCGTGCATCAGTTGAATCATCTGGTAGCCTTTCGCTGAGAAGATACGTGATGTACGGTTGGGTCCAGGACTGCTCGATCATCATGACACTCATTGGTCCTTCGAGTCCTATGTCCAGCTCCAAATTGTCAAGTGCCATCGGCTCATTCGGAGGCGTAGCCCCTGAGTCCATTGCTGCGCTTGTTTTCTTCTCTGCAACCCTTGGCTTGATGGAGCGTTCGCAGATGCGGTCAAGAAATACCCCAGGTGGTATGGGGGCGCATGTAGAGCCTATGTTGGCGAGTGCATCCGCCTCTTCGTTGCTTTCATGACCTATGTGCCGCAGTTCGCAGCCGTCGAATTCCCCTTCGAGTGTGTCGTAGAGGTCGCGGTAGGCAATCATGTTGTCATTCAGTGCGTCACACTCGTGCATTGTCTGGTTGACGACTAGCTTGGAGTCGCCATATATTATGAGCCTTTTGGCGCCACAGGCTTTTGCCATCCTCACCCCGTGTAGCAGGGCCTCATATTCGGCTTCGTTGTTGGAGGCGGTGAACTGCATTCGCAGGATATATTTCAGCTTGTCCCCCTAGGGCGATGTCAGTATGACACCTGCACCAGCTCCGTCCTTCCACTTGGATCCGTCGAAGTGCATTGTTTAGAGGTAGGACATATCTGGTTTTTCGGGGAGCTGGTTCTCCATCTAGTGCACGAGGAAGTCAGGGAGAACTTGCGACTTGATTGTGTCGCGTTTTTCATATGAGATATCTCATGGAGACAGTTCGATTCCCCAAAGTGCGACTCGTCCGGTGGCGTCGGGATTGTTGAGGATGTGCCCAAGCGGGGCATCATTGACTACCACGATTGGGTGTTCCTGGAAGTAGTGGCACAGTCGCCGAGCCATCATGAAGACGCCGTACGCCAGTTTCTGGTAGTGCGGGTACCGCTGCTTTGTTGGCGTGAGTACCTCGCTGAGGTAGTAGACTGGTCGCTGTACCCCGTGGACCTTGTTTTCTTCGACTCGTTCGACTACGAGCACTGTGCTGACCACCTGGTTGGTGGCGGAGATGTATAGCAACAACGGTTCCCTTTCTCGTGGGGTCACCAGTACTGACGAGGTGGATAACAGGCGCTTGAGGTCTTCGAATGCTTCCTGCGCCTCATTGGTCCACTCGAACTTGTCAGCTTTGCGGAGGAGTTGGTAGAAGGGCAGTGCCTTTTCACCCGTCCGACTAATAAATTGACTGAGAGCCGCAATTCGCCCAGCAAGTTGCTGGACGCCCCTTATGTTTTTCGGCTTCTCCATGGCCAGTATGGCTTTATTTTCTTCGGGTTCGCCTTGATCCCTCTCTTGGAGATGAGATACCCGAGTAGTTTCCCAGATGGTACGCCAAAGGCGCACTTGTCTAGATTGAGCTTGATCCGGTAGCGATCGAGGTTGGCGAAGGTTTCGCGCAAATCGTCGATTAATGAGGCTTCTTCTTTGGTCTTGATTACTATGTCATCGACATAGACTTGAATGTTGCGACCGAGTTGGTTCTTGAGGCAAGCCTGCATGCACCGCTGGTAGGTGGCTCCTGCGTTCTTTAGCCCGAAGGGCATTGTGTTGTAGCAGAACACACCAAAAGGCATTGTAAACGCTGTTTTCTCTTGATGTTCCTCCTTCATTCGAATCTGGTTATAGCCTGAGTAGGCGTCGAGGAAGCAGAGGCGCTCGCATCCCGCGGTGGAGTCGATGATCTGGTCGATTCGCGGTAGCGGGAAGTGGTCCTTCAGACAATGCTTATTCAAAGAAGTGAAGTCCACGCACATCCGTAGGATGTTTGTGTTTTTTTTGGCACTAGCACCGTGTTGGCGAGCCAAGTGCTTTCCTTGATCTCGCGTATGAATTTGGCGTCGAGGAGTCTATTGATCTCCATTCCGACTGCCCTTGCTCTTGGATCAGATAATTGCCGGATTGTTTGCTTGACTGGCCTTGCGTCTGGGTTGACGTTGAGTGTGTGCTCGGCGAATTCCCTGGGAACTCCTGGCATGTCCGCTGGACACCAGGCGAAAATTTCCCAGTGCTCACGGAGGAACTCGACGAGCGCGAGTTCCTATGCGGGACTCAAGTTGTTGGCGATGAGGGCCGTCTTGGCGGGATCCAATGGGTGGACCTGGACTTTCTTTGTGTGCACCGATGAGTCGAAAGATAGATCGGGCGAACTTGGTCGGCTCAGGGGAGGCAGACTGTTGTCTGTCGACTCCTTTAGTCTCGCTAGTTCTTCCTGCATGCCAAAGGACTGGGAGATTCTATTGAATTCCCTATCGCAACTGTCGGATCTCTCGAAGCTCCCGTTGATTGTGATGACGCCATTAGGGCCTTGATCTGCAAATAGGCGTAGTGTGGCACTGCCATGAACCTAGCGAACGCGACACGTCCGAGGATGCAGTGGTACTGTGAGGGCCAGTCGACGACCTCAAAGTCGATGTGCTCGCACCGAAAGTTTTTCGGCGTGCCGAAGATGACGTCGAGGTTGATTTTGCCAAGGGGATACACGCCCTTGCCTGGGACGATGCCGTGGAATGTTGTGTCTGAGGCCTCTAAGCAAGTCAGAGGGATCCTCATTGCTCGCAAAGTATTCGTGAATATAAGGTTGACGTCGCTTCCGCCGTCCATGAAGACGTGGCTCATGTCGAAACCTCCAATTTGCGCCTTGAGTACGAGGGGGCAATGGCCCGGACGAGGTACTGGGGGCGGATGGTCGTGCTTGTCGAAGGTGATACAGGACTCGCTTCCGCTGAGGTACTCAGTGGTATACGGTGGCGAGTTTGTGGCCAAGTTGACTTGGCGAGTGATGGCCTTCTGCTCCCTATTGGAGGGACGTCCCTTTTGGATCATCATGGTACCCATGGCCCATGGGTATGGTTAGCCTCCCTGGTGCTGGTCTGGCGCAGCTGCGTTTGGGGGTAGTCCAGGTGGTGGTGGCGGAGCGCCATGTGCCACTGCGCCTGGAGCGGCTCCAAAGCCCCTTTCGACTGTGTTGCGATTCATCCGAACCAGTCCCTCATGTCGCTCGAGGAACTCGCGGTAGTCCTTGAGGAGGTGGCTGGACTTCTTCTTTCCATCATGCTTATCTATGTAGAAGTGCACGGTGCATGGCCCGGACAGCTTGTCTTCAATGGATGTTGCGGGTGCCTCGTCGCGATTGCGGCGTTGCCACACTTGCGTGGTCTTTCTGGAGTCGCGGTATCCACCGCTACGGTAGCCGCTGTTGCGGTTGTCGTCGCGTCTGTCGGCGTAGCCGGCTGCGACCATGTTGACGTCGTCGCGGTCATCATAGATGCGCATGCGGCGTTTGCTTTGGCGGTCGTGTCCACCTTCGAGTTGTGCCTCGTCATCGGAGTGAACGCGATTCTTCACCGAATCCTCTCCATTTGCCCAGCGATTCGCGATCTCCATCAGGTGGTCGATGGTTTTGGGCTTCGAGTGGCCCAGCTCCTCCCTGAGCTCTATGCGGCGTACGCCGCCGTTGAATGCGTCAATCGCGCGGTCCTCCGAGATGTTCTCTGTGGAGTTCTTGATGATGGACCACCTCTGGATGTAGGAGCGTTGCGATTAGCCCGATCTTTGCTGGAAGCATCTCAGCTCTTCGATTGATGCGGGCCGTTTGTACGTGCCCTTGAAGTTGCGCACAAAGCTGTATACCAGCTCTTCCCAACTGCGAATAAATCCGCGTGGGAGGTTGTTGAGCCAGGCTCGAGCGGCGCCCTGCAGCTGTAAGCATTGCATGGCCGTACTTCGACTTCCGCCGTGAAGCCTGACGGATGAGATGTGGTCCTCCAACCAGATCTTTGGGTCCTGTAGACCGTTAAATTTCGGGTTCTCTGATGGGAGCTTAAACCCCTTGGGCATTCGCTTTTGCCTGATGGCCCTGCTGAAGCATCTAGCGCCACAGAGCTCCACATCTTCGTCTTCTGAGTCAGTCGACCGAGCACGTCGCGCCCTTGATTTAATATGACCAAACGTTCTCGAGGACACACGGGAATTCTGTCAAGTGCTTTCGCTTCATATAGTTGATTAATCCTCTTTAGCTTGCTAAGTGTTGTGTGGGTGAACCTATGCTAATGTACCGACCTTCCTAGGACTAATACGTACTTGTGATTATACCCCTTGCAAACATCCGTAAGTACAAGAAAGTAATTAAGGTAGAAACCTAACCACAACTTTAAACTCTAAGACCCTGACGTCCCTTGTGAAATGGTTTCCTAACGGGGGTTTAGGTTTCTGTCACTCCGGCAACCGCTACGATTAGTAGCCAAATACACAATGTATTCCCCTAGGCCCATATAGGTGAAGTGTCATGTAGTCGACGTTCACATGACACCACTAGAAGAAGTACACCACAACTTAAATATCAGACTATTGAATCTTTCTCAACACAACTCCACTACTAACAACATGACTTCTCGCATGTCCTCAAGAACAAAAGGAACTACTCACAAGACATCATATGTATCATGATCAGAGATGGAACAATGATGTATAACAATCTGAACATAAACAATAATTCAACGATTCATTCAATAGCATCAACTACAAAGAGTAATCAACACCGGGAAAGTTTCCCCTAAGAATTATGCAAGATTCAACCCAATTGTTACAGCATATGGAGATGGTGCTGATGGTGCTGATGGTGATGATGGTGATGATGATGATGATCCCGATGAAGTCCAGCTTCATGGTGGTGTTGATGGCGACGATCTCCCCTCTCCGGGAAGGAATTTCCCCGGCAGAAATCTGTCTGTCGGAGAGATCTTTCTCTCTCGGTGTTTTCCGCCCCGCAGAGGCGGCGGAATCTTTCTGTGGTCGCTCTCACAGTATTAGGGTTTCGGGAGGATTATATACGCCAGAGGGGAGATCCAGGGGTGGACTAGGGCAGCCACACCACCTGGTGGTGCGGCCTAGGCTGGCCCACGCCAGGGGGTGGTGTGGCCCCCCCTGTAGCCCATCTCTGCCTCCCCTTCTTGCTTCCTTCGTCTTCTGGAAAAATAGGATTTTCCATATATTTTTTCGGATTTTCCGATCTTCGCGAATTTTGCCTCCAAACATCACCTTTTCCATTAGAATCCTGACTACAGCGGTCCATGCTCCAAAAGTCATCAACCATGCAAAAACAGATGAAATTACATAAGTATCATCTCTTAATATGAAATATATCAATGAATAACAGTAAATTATGATATAGAATAGTGATGCAAAATGGAGCCAGATAATTGCAACGCTTCGGTGTCCTAAGAACAACAAACTGAACCATCAAGTGCCTCGTATTAAAATAGCCAGTTTATGTAACTATGGTACACAATAGATACAAGAGTGAGATGAAATGCACATAGTTCCTTATGATACATGTGTGGATCTTATCGCTAGTGTGGCCTTGTTCTTATTATCAGACAACTCAGATGCAATACACCTGGCCTCTCCATATCTAGGAAATTGAACTAAGCACATGGAACAAAAGCAGACCATAGTGGGGCTAAAATGTTTGACGCTAATTTTTGGCAAAGAAAATGAAAACAAGAAAGACAAATGGTAAATTTAAGCAAACGAAAAATGTGGCAAGGACAAAACTTCGGGTGGGGGGCCTTACAGTAGGTGTTACACGATATCTACGGCAGCTCGTGTGGACGGGTGGAGTTTGTACTCCATTGTTGCTCATCTGCATAAAGGTAAGGCCAACTATAAATACAAACAAGTTCCAACATGATATACATTGGCATGAAGTGAAACAAAAGTGATGGGGTCTTACGAGATTATAGGAGCCATTTACTCTATGATATTGTGTGCAAACTGAGGCTGCTCCTTGCATAATACCAGCAAACAGTTTGAGCCGCAGGTTAAGAGGGATCAAATCGACAGTACATAATGGTCAAATAGTATGACCTGTGTAAACGTGTAGTATAGGATAGCAGGACAATAGCACGATGGAAATACTATACTTCGTAAATCGGCGAATGAGAGAGATATTATATAATCATATCTCATGTGAACAGGTAAAACAGAGAATGTAAACAAATATGTTAAGTGACTAATAATTCATAAAGAAATAGTACAGTACATAAAAATAGTTCAATGCGTGGAGTTTAAGCATAACCACAACGGGTTAATTTAGTACATAACAGGTGCATATCAAGTAAAGAACCTGTTAGTTAGGAAATTTAGCACGAATACAGTACATTGCCAACAAACAAATTGCGCAGGGAGATCTAGTTTTACCTCGGTCGGGGCAGCGCCTAGACCTCCTCCGCATCCTCACGGGTCACGTTGAGGTCGTCAAAGGTGCTACAGTCATAGTGGGTGTCGACGACGGGGAAGCAGATCTTGGGCGAGCGAGGATACGAGCATAACGCTAGACCACGACGTCCGTGGAGCAGATCCTAGGCGGTCGATGATGTGCTCAGCACGCCGGACAAGAGGGTTCGTTGAGCATATCAGGTGTGCGGGTACGCCGGCTAAAGTGCAGCGGGGATGTTCTGGCCAGTGACTTATTCCTGGACGTGTTGGGGGGATACCCCCGGATAGGGTCACGCCGGGGTATAAAGGCCGAGTTAGCCGAGGTACGGCAAGGTCAAAGCGAAATGCTGGCCGAGTCACCTCAAGGCAGGCCGAATCTCAGGGTAACCCGGACCAGGGGATGTCCACCTAACTGGGTCTCAACTGACTTAAGCCGTAAGTCGGATGGATGAATCTAACTTGTATGCAGGAACAAGTGTGGCCGGATCAACTACGATCCGGGTCATATCAAGCTTCTAGGAGAAGGAAGGTATCTCGCTGGTCAAAGGTAACCCCGGTACACACAGCATGAGCGAAGCGGACAGAGGCAGGACCACCGAGGCGTGGACGACAAAGGTGAAGACGCTAATGTCGGCTGACGCAGGCGCCGCAGAGGCTCACGTAGCCTCTGCATGGATGACGCGGGGAAAAGCGACCTGGTCGGCTTACTATTTTGGGAGGAGGCATATTCCCTGGAATATGCCTCCACTTATGCCCTAGTTAGAGACCTAGCCACCCCTATATAAGGGGGGCTAGGGCCTTTGTAGAAAGGGTTGATCTCTATTGGCTAGATTTTACTTGGTTCCTGAGGGCTAGCTAGCGGTGAGAGTAAGAGAGTTCCTTCTTCCTCCTCTCTCCAATACAGCTCGAGGAGCACTTGTAAACCTTGGAAGTGAATTGAATACAAAGCTTCTGTGTGTGGAATCACCACACTATCCCTCCCTGGATTCCCCTAGTGCATTTAGTCCCCACCTTTAGCCTATCCACGACATCTACCGTGACACCACCACGACAGTTGGCGCCCACCGTGGGGCTAGCGGCGCTAGAAGGGGTCAAGATCCGGACGGGAAACCTCATCAGCACCAGCGAACGCATCGTCTCCGGGCTCGTTCAGCGCTTTGGAGCGCTGGACTTTGTCAGCGACAACGCTGGCTGCTTCGGCACGCGCCCACTTCCGTGCAACGGCCTCTTCGTCAAGCTCGGCGCGCACAAGGTCTACGTTGCTATCGATGTGTCGTGCGTTCATCCGCGGCACGTCGTTGAGGCAGGGGAGCCACCCCTTAGCGTGGTTCACGGGGCGCGTATCACTTGCTCCCTGGACCGTGCTGAGGTGATGATGACTGCGCCTGGTGCAGGCGCAAGCAAGGATCCGGCACCAGATCCGGAGCTAACGCCTAAGGCACCGAGGAAAGTTAGAGGTCCTCCACTAGAGAGGCCTGAGAATGTGCTGTGGGAAGCAATGGATAGCTTGGCAAACCCGGTAGCAGCAGTGGTAGATCCGGCTCAGGCACAGGCCAAGCTAGAGGAAACTAGGCAAAATATTCTAGAGGGAGCGAAAAAGATAGCCGCGGCTCAGCAGTCGTTGAACGTGACGCTGCGTGAGTACGCAAAGGCAAATAAAGTAGATGCTGTAAAAGTGAAGGGGAGAAATCTCATGAGTGAAATGAACAAAGAAGGTGATACTAGGATTGAGGAGTCAGAGAACTGTTTATCCGTGGGGCTGCCGAAGTATAGTACCCCGGCGAAAAACCTCAGAGCAGCGGATGCAGCTGCGTCCGAGTTAGAGGGTCTAACGGGTGAAGCCCATCAGAGACAGCAAGATAGGGTCAATGAATTGGTTCGGATTGCGAACAGGCAAAATGAGGAATTGCTCAGGGCTAACCCGGAGAGAGCTAGGGCCTCCAAGATCGTTCATTCGGTGATGGGTAACCCGGAGAAATCTGCTGGAGCTGCATTGTCTCCTCATGGTGGTCCTAGGAGAGAAGAGGTAGTAACCTCGGTCAGGAGAAACAAACAGATCGTCCCGTATGACCCGACAAGGGTAGGGAAAGCAAAAGAAGTACAAAGAAATGATGATCGACGAAGTGTGAGCCGAGGTGAAGCTGGCCGAGGTAACCGCGACCAAGGCAATACCGGTCAAGGAAACGCTGTAAACGGCAATGCCGGACAGCGCAACTCGGCAGGACAACCGCAGCAGCGGAATATACCAAGGCAAGAGCAAAGTGCCGGCCGAGGTATGCAACAGAGAGGTGCTCCATGAGAGCAAGACCGGTATAACGATGGAGATTCGGAAATGGTGAATGCAGGATACCCAAGGCCGAACTATCATGTGATAGGGTCAAGATTGGGAAGCAGGGATTTGATGCCTAATGATGCCAGGTTAAAACTGGATCGGCTGTATAGGTCGGAGCAGATTGAATGTCAAGGCCCCCCGGGTCCTACGTGTTTTGGACCCCGGATCATGAAGGAGCCTCCAGTACCCAACTTCCAGTTACCTAGAGGCACAAAGACGTATGACGGCAGTACTAAGCCAGAAGATTGGTTGATAAACTATGCAATGGCTGTCAAAATTGCTACAGGCAACTTGAGATGGGCTGTGAGATACGTACCCCAGATGTTGGAGGGGCCAGCAAGGGTATGGCTAAACAACTTGCCACCCGGAAGTATTAACTGCTGGATCGATTTTGAGGAAATGTTTATCAGCAATTTCTCGAGTACGTATCAGAGGCCGAATAGGCCACATACCCTAGCTATGTGTAAGCAGAGACCGAACGAGACAGACCGAGAGGTTTTAACCCGTTGGTGTACCGTGAGAAACTCGTGTGAGGGTGTGATAGAGTCACAGGACATAGCATGGTTTGCACAAGGATGCAGATCCACGAGCATGTTATGGCAAAGATTGCAAAGGGATATGCCAACTACATTGGCAGAGACGATCCGGATTGCAGATTCGTATGCTTTGGGTGATCCGACTCAACCTAGACTAGTGTCAAACGAGTCCAATGAGGAGTGTTACCAGAGAGATGGAGTCGGGTCATCCCGGAGGAATGACTACCGAGGTAAAAGAAGAGATGACAGACCAGATTACCGGTATAATTCACAACAAGTTGCTGCTGTGAATCAAGATCAGCCCGGAGCAGGGGGAAGTCAACGTCAGAAAACTGGAGGGCAACAGTGGACACCGAGAAATGATGGCAAGAAAACTTGGACGCCAGAGCAGAAGAAACAGTGGCAGGAAAAGAGGGACCGTCCGAGGTATATATATGAGTCAATGCTGGATCAGCCGTGTAAATTTCACACGCCAAATCCAAGTAACCCAGCGGGTCATACAACGAGGCAGTGCGAATGGATGCGTACGATAGAACAAGGTGGTTCGGGGAATGCTCAGGCACCTCGGAATGATCAACCTCGGCAGGAGTTACCCCAGCAGCAATTGCTCTTCGGAGCGAACACGCAACAGCTAATGTTGCCTCCCCCTCCGCCGAGGTATGACAACCATGAGAGAAGGGATGCAGTGCATCAAGTGGAAGACCAGCATCAGCTGGATCAGAGGTACCCCAGAAACGAGGGGAGGAATGAGTACAGAGAGCATCATCAGAGTTACTGTGTGTTTACCACTGAGGAAACAGATAGAAAGAGCTTGCAGCGCCGACATATGGAGGTCAATGCGGTAATGCCAACAGTGATGAGGTATATGCCTTGGTCGGACCAGGAAATTACCTGGAGCATCAAAGATCATCCCAAGCTTATGCCGAGTCCTGGTTCGTATGTGCTAGTGCTGGATCCGACATTCATTGGGCCTAACATCAATGTAAGGTTCTCCAAGGTACTGATTGACAATGGCAGTAGCATTAACATCATGTATGCGGATACAATGCGCAAGTTGGATATTTAGGAGAACATGCTCCAAGCTACGAGGACAACTTTCCATGGCATTGTGCCAGGTATTTCTTGTGAGCCAATAGGCAAAGTCCGGGTTGACGCATTGTTCGGCACGAGAGACAACTGCCGAACTGAGAATTTGGAGTTTGAAGTGGTGAACTTGGAAAGTGCGTACACGCGTTACTCGGAAGACCAGCACTGAACAAGTTCATGGCAAGCTACCACATCAGTTATCTGAATATGAAGTTGCCCGGGCCAAATGGAGTGATTACCATTGCTGGAGATTTCCGATGTTCCATTGAGTGTGCGTCATCCGGGTCTAACCTAGCCGAGTCACTCGTGATTGTGCAAGAGAAAAGAAAAATCCAGGAGGTGGCAGCGTTGGCTCAGTCCGCGCAGCAATATATGCCGGCGTTGAGTAATCCGCATGGTAGCGTTTCGTTCCAAGCCACAAAGGATACCAAGAAAGTGCCTGTTGATGATATGTTCCCAGAGCGCACCGTAATAATTGGTGTCGGGTTAAATGATAAATAGGAAAGCGAGCTCGTCAACTTCCTCCGTGAGAATCGGGATATTTTTGCTTGGTCCACACAGGACTTGCAAGGTGTTCCGAGGGAGTTGGCCGAGCACTCTTTGAACGTGAGACCCGGAGCAATGCTGGTGAAGCAACCTCTCCGCCGCTTCGCCGAGGATAGGAGAAAAGTCATTGGAGACGAGATAGCTCGGTTACTGGCAACGGGATTTATCATGGAAGTGCTTTACCCGGATTGGCTATCTAGTCCGGTGCTGGTGGAGAAGAAGAAGGATGATCCGAATGTGGCAGTGGTTTGGCGCATGTGTTGATTACACGAACCTGAACAAGGCGTGTCCAAAAGATCCATTTCCACTGCCAAGGATAGATCAGGTCATAGACTCAACTGCTGGATGTGAACTGTTGTCATTCATTGATGCATATTCTAGTTTCCACCAGATACCTCTGAACCCGGATGATCAAATAAAGACTGCATTTATCACCCCGTATGGGGCTTATTGCTATCGCACCATGCCGTTTGGTTTACGTAATGCAGGGGCAACGTACCAAAGATGTATGCAGAAATGTTTGCACGACCAAATTGGTCAGAATGTACAGGTGTATGTGGATGATGTGGTTATCAAGACCAAGGAAACCAAAATGCTCCTTGACGATATCAGGCAGACGTTCGCGAACCTAAGAAGGTTCCAGATGAAGCTTAACCCGGAAAAATGTACCTTCAGTGTCCTGGCTGGAAAATTACTCGGATTTCTTGTATCCAGCCGAGGTATCGAAGTTAATCCAACTAAAATCCGGGCCATTGAACGAATGGAACTGCCGAAGTGTCTTAACGATGTCCAGAAGTTCACTGGTTGCCTGACATCGTTAAGTCGGTTTGTACGTTGGTTGGGAGAAAATGCATTGCCTCTCTATCAACTCATGAAAAAGTCGGACAAGTTCATTTGGACGCCGCAGGCCAATGAAGCCTTTATACAATTAAAGAAAATGTTAGCCACTGCACCAGTGTTAGCCTCCCCACTATCAAAGGAGCCAATGTTGCTCTATATAGCCGCAACCAACCGAGTTGTAAGTGCAGTAATCGTGGTAGAGCGCAACGAAGAGGGTAAGTCAGTGCAAAGGCCAGCATATTATCTGAGCAAGATATTGCCAGCATCAAAGAAAAATTATCCGCACTATCAGAAAGTGGCGTATGGTGTTTACATGTCGGCAAAGAAGCTAAAACACTATTTTGGGGAGCACCCTATCAAGGTAATATGTGAAGCTCCCATATCCGAGATAATGAGTAACAAAGATGCAAGTGGTAGGATTGCAAAATGGGCAATTGAACTAGCTCCCTATGCACCACAATATGACAGAAGAGAAGCAATCAAGTCTCAGGCTGTGGCCGACTTTTTTGTGGACTGGGCCGAGGTACAATATGAACCACCGCTACCAGATTCGAACTACTGGAGAATGCACTTTGATGGGTCAAAAACAAAAACCGGGTTAGGCGCCGGAGTTGTGCTTACCTCGCCAAAGAATGGCCCGTTGAAGTATGTGCTACAGATCCATTTCGCAGCGTCGAACAATGTTGCTGAATATGGAGCACTTGTGCATGGGCTCAAAGTGGCAAAAGAAATTGGGATTCGTCGGATCCAATGCTTTGGCGACTCGGATTTGGTAGTTCAGCAAGTGTCGGGGCTGTGGGACACTCTTGATCCAAACATGGCATTACACAGATTCCATGTGCAGAAAATATCTGGTTATTTTGAGGGATGCGAATTTCGCCATGTACCCCGGGTGGAGAATGAGGCTGCCGACGTATTGTCGAAGCTCGGATCAACCCGACAAGCAATTTGTCGTGGTGGTGTCACGACAGATGCCATGGATAGGCTAAAGGTGGGGACTAATATGCGCTAGGGGAATCCAGGGAGGGATAGTAGAGTGATTCTCCACACAGAAGTTTGTATTGCTATCTCTTCAAGATTACAAGTGCTCCTTGAGCTGTATTGGCGAGAGGAGGAAGAAGGAGCTCTCTTACTCTTGCCTAGATCTACTAGCCCTAAGGAATCACCAAACCAACTAGTGCTCAACCAACCCTCCCTACCAGAACCCTAACCCCCCTTATATAGAGGAGGTTCGGTCCTGGCTTAGGGCATACGTGGAGGCATATTCCTAAGAATATGCCCCTCCCAAAGTGGTAACCCGACCGGGGTGCTTTTCCCCCGTGTCACACATGCTTTAGCGACGTAAGCCTCTGCGGCGCCCGCGTCAGACGACATGAGCGTCGTCACCCTTGTCGGCCACGATCCGGTGGTCCTGCCCTTGCTTTATTCGCTCATGTGGTGCATACTGGACCTTCTTTTTTGACCAGAGAGATTCCTTCCTTCTCCCAGAAGCCAAGCGAGGATCCGGATCATAGTAGATCTGGCCACACCTGTTCCTGCATATAAGTTAGACAAGCACTTCCGACTTACTCCTTAAGTCGGATGAGACAACGTTAGGCGACCCCCCTGGTCCGGGTTACTCCGTGATCCGGCCTGCCTTGAGGTGACTCGGCCAGCATCCGCTTTGACCTTGCCAAACCTCGGCTAACTCGGCCGTTATACCCTGGAGTGACCCTACCCGGGGGTATCCCCCCAACATTAGTCCCTGAAGCTGGTGCGGTCTTAGATGCCTTGGCCGCTAAGGCCACATCAGGTTCATTTATGTCCGAGCCTCAGACGTTTAATTCCGGGTTATCTCCTTATCTCGGATTATATGGATTTACGTTCCCTTCGCACGTTCCAAGTTTTCACTTACCGGCCGGGTCACCACTTTGGCTCGGATCCCATGGTTATCATGGTTTGTTCCGGGCCCCGTTTCCTTCTCTCATACGCCAACCCACGTGGAGGCTAATCATTGCCTCGTCTTATTTTAAGGGCCTGCACAGTAACCGCTGCAGTAATTGTCAGTTATCACTGTGCGTGGGTCACGTCATGCCTACCTCCTCGTTTACGGCAACAACGCGTCGCGTCATGGGATTGCTTCTACTCTGTGGCCTCCTGTGTGGCTTTTCTCTGATTGGCTGATGCCGGTGATACATGGCCACACCGTGTGGCTCGTCGGCGCAGCGCGATCCCACTCATCGATCACTGGGGGTGGTTAAATAGGGGAGGGGCGCGTCCCTTAGCGTTTTTCCACCTCTGTGCTCCTTTGCCCGTTGCGTTTTCTCCTTCGTCTTCCCTGCGACCACGCCACCGCCGGTGCTTTCTAGAAGCAGCGCCGCCACCGTACCTCCCCGTGCCTCCGCACCACAGCCACCGTTGCGCAGCTTCTTCGCCACGGGTCCATGCCAATCTAGGCCTCAGATCCTCGCCGCCGCTAGCTCCAGCGAGGATAGCGGATACGAGATGACGGAGGAGGAGCTCGTCGTCACCGAGCAGGAGATGGAGGAGGACGCCGGCGCGGCAGACCGCGGCGCGTGGGCCAGGTCATGGGTCTGTCAAGATGACCTTGACTGGCTCTACCGGACCAGGCGCATTCCTGCCTGCGTCACTGCTCGTCTCCCCTCCTCGGAACTGGCCCCCTCACCCAATCCGGGTGAGTTTGTTGTATTCCTGTCCCACTTCCAACGGGGATTTGGCCTTCCGGTGAGCGATTTCTTCCGGGATTGGTTTAGGACGTATCACCTGTAGCAGCACCATCTCCCAGCAAACGCTATCACCTCTCTTTCCGCCTTTGCCTCTACGATCGAGGGCTACACCGGACTATGGCCCACGAAGGAGCTGTGGATCCGGTTCTTTGGCCTCCGTCACAACGTTGTCCCCAATATCCACGTTGAGTCGGAGGACAAGCATCTCACCCAGTTCGGAGCTGCCTCCATCTCGCCCCGGAGGTTTTTGGTCTTTCCCCGAGTCACCGGGCTTGACTCCTACAAAGGATGGGCCCGGACCTTCTTCTACGTCCGGAACGAGGGTACCGAAGATTTGATTCGGTTGCTGCCCTACGCTCCGGGCCCACCTGACACGGATTTCTGGGAGGAGGTCCCCAAGAAACCTACAGCTCTGGCCAACCAAGTTAACAAGAGGTTCGCGGAGCTGAAGAAGCTCGGATTGCGCAACGAGGACGCTATGATCACGTTCGTGCGCAACCGAATCTCTCCCCTCCAGAAGCGCTCCCACAAGTTGTGCCACATGAGCTTCGGACGCGACCCCAACCGAACCTCCTCCTTTGAATTGAGCAACATCGAGATCTTTCGTCGGGTTAAGGCTCTTTTCACCACTCACAAGGATTTCTCCGCCGAATGGACGTGGGGAATCGAGCACTACTGTCGTGACAGGCTCCCTCCCGCGGTAAGCTTCACGGGGCAAACTTATTTCGGATCAAGTATGTGTCGTTTTTGTTATATTTCTGACCCTGTTCTTCATGCTTTTTCTCAGCTGTTCCTTCAGCAAACTCTCGAGGATGGTACGGACCCGACCCTTAAGTGGGCGCCGGACCGAGAAATCCCGGATGAGGAGGAGCCGGACTAGGAGATGTTCCTCCCTATGACCGACGCCACCAAACGACCCAGCGGTAAATTCTCTTCTCTTAGATATTGGCCCGATGATTGAACCCGTTGAGGCTGTCCCTCTTTCTTTTGCCTTTCCGGCATCAGCTAACCCCGGTGGGCATATCCACGAGGATCCTCCACTTGCTACGGGTGAGCCGGTTCCGGTGGCGTCGAAGAAGAAGCGCGGAGCCGCATCAAGTTCTTCCTCCGAACCTTCTCAGCCCACAAAAAGGCAAAAGAAGGCTGGAGACAAGACTGCCTCCAAGCGGGCAGGCAAAGCCCCGGCACGGAGGGCCCGGAAACCCAAGGAGGCCGAAACCTCAGATGCGTAAGTCATTTCTCATTGTGTAACTCACTTTTCCTTGCATCACGGTAATTTCACTCCTGACATTATTCTCTTTTTCAGGCCTCCTGTGGAGATCCCTCAGAGCGGATCGAGCATCTCTTCTCCCCTTCGGTCCGGCCCTTCTCCTCCTCGTGACGACGAGTCACGCCCGCTGAGCCCTATCCCGGAGGGCTCTGCGGCTGCTCCGGGTTCCGCAGTACCTCATCGAGAGGAACGCGACCTTGGAGCGGGAGGGGTCGGTTTGGCCGAGGCGACGGCGTCCACCACTTCGGCATTGCCGCAACCGGCAACCACCGAGTACCAGCACCAGCAGCAGCTCCAGTACCAGGAACCGAGCCAGCACCTGCCCCGGCACCAAGGAAACCAACAACAGCTCCAGTGCCAAGTTCTTCTGCCTCGTTCGAGTCATCTCAGCCTCGGCGAGGAACTATTCCAGCAACTTCCAAAGGGAAATCCACCGTGGTTACTTCTTCCCAGCAAGCTAAAGGCAAGAAGGCTCCAGATACTACCAAGTCTACATTCGTCGAGGCCGGGCAGCAAACCCTGTCGTCGATGCTTCCGAAGAAATCACCAGCAGCGACGGATGTTCCTGCCGAGCCAACAGATGCGCAGCAGATGGTTTTGCACACCAGCCCAGCTCTTGCTCTAGTTGAGAGGAAGGAAGCTCATGCGAAGGGCTTGGTGGCACCCCACATGCCCACTGGTGAACGGTACCCTCCGAGCCTTATCGAGTTTGTTATGAACTGGAATAAGGCGGAGTTCGTCCACAACGACGATCTCCCGGAAAAGTTCGGCCCCGCAGAATTTTCTTGTTGAGAATTTGCTCTAGTTGAGAATTTTCTTCCCAGATGAATACTGCCGCCAAGGCAATTAACCTCGCGGGGCGAATGATGGAGGTATGTAAACTTCAAAACCAACGTAGATAATAGCCGGGTTTGGGAAAAGTCCTTTACATGCTGTAGATAATAACTATTAGTCCCCGAGCCTCCGGGGGAGTAGCTTGTTACTCGGCCGGATGCTCATTAGAAAACCAACGTAGCTGCATGTAAACTTCAAATATGCACACACCTAGAGCCGGGTTAAGTTCCACTTGGCCCGGATCTTGTACACTTCGAATATGCACACACCTAGAGCCGGGTTAAGTTCCACTTGGCCCGGATCTTGTATACTTCGAATATGCACACACCTAGAGTCGAGTTAAGTTCCACTTGGCCCGGATCTTGCACACTTCGAATATGCACACACCTAGAGCCGGGTTAAGTTCCACTTGGCCCGGATCTTGCACACTTCGAATATGCACACACCTAGAGCCGGGTTAAGTTCCACTTGGCCCGGATCTTGCACACTTCGAATATGCACACACCTAGAGCCGGGTTAAGTTCCACTTGGCCCGGATTTTGCACACTTTGAATATGCACACACCTAGAGCTGGGTTAAGTTCCACTTGGCCCGGATCTTGACACTTCGAATATGCACACACCTAGAGCCGGGTTAAGTTCCACTTGGCTCGGGTCTTGTACACTTCGAATATGCACTAAGCTAATTTTACACTTCTGTACTTCTTTCAGGTAACCACCAATCGCCGGAGCGCCGAATTTCAACGCCTGCTTGATACCCACAAGATCCTGCGCGCAAAACATGTTGCACTTGGTGCAGAACATGAAAAGAGAGGTAATCTTCTCCCTCGGCACCTCTCCATTTTTCTTTACTTTCTTCCGCCGAACTAATCTCCTCATTCGGTTTTTGCAGCTGGGGTAGAGGCCGAGAACAAAATTATGCGGAAGAACTTGGAGGAAATCCGGGGTATGTCCTCTTTTGTTCGACCTCGTAGTGTTTTCCATTTCTTCTTCTCCTTGGCTCAGCGAACATTCACTCCTCGGCTCTGCCGGGTCAACATACTATTTCAGCATCGCTTGAGGATAGTGTGCCCGTACCTGATATGATGCTGCATTTTCTCGAACAAGCAGGGCAGCATCAGGCCGAGCTGAAGAAGAAGAATGATGAGCTTGCTCTCCTCCGGACTAAGGACGACGAGATTGCCAAGCTCAAGGCCGAGATGGAGAACATGAAGGCCCAGCATCGAACCGAGCTCCAAAAGGTTGGCCAGGACTTCACAGAAGAGCGTGAGCGCCTTACTCTCCAGATCTCCAAGGGCCAGGACCTACTGAGAGAATCCGACCTCCAGCTTGGGTCGGCTAACGCTGAGCTTGAGCAACTTCATAAAATACGCGATGCCTGCATCAAGGAGTTAACCCGGATCCATAGCCACATTTCTCGTAAGTTCCTTTCCCTTGTCCGACATAACTCTCCGGGTTACCTCATATGTCTTTTCTTTACCTTCTTCTTTTGCCTTGTTTTCAGACCACTTTCTAGAGGGTACTGCGATTGGCAGCGCTGCTGTTGCCAAATTTCGCCGAGAGAGGGGTACCCCCATTGCTCCTGATGGTGAGAACATTCCCTTGGACATGGAGGACCTATTGGTCAGCTTGTCCTCTCGCGTGGAGACCATCAAGAATTATGGCAAGGATATCCTTGACGTTGCAGTGCGCATCTTCAATACTTTCTGGCCCGGAGAGAGTAGCCTGGAGACCATCGCAACTCTCGTCGAGAAATTAATGGAAGTTGAGACCCAGCTTGACCTCTGGAGAGAATCCGCTGGTCGTGCCGCAGCTGATACCATCCTTCACCATATTCTCACATGGTACGAGAAGATCGACCTCAGCCTCCTTACACGCCGGCACACCGGATCCAGATGGACCGATGATCCGGAGTGGGTAGCTCGGCGCCAGGCTTGCGCCTACAGCCTCGTTGAATATTCTCCTATTCATGACTGGATTGAAGGGCCGAGCTTCCTGGAATCCGCTGGGGACGAGCAAAATGAGAATGTTGAAGATGGGTCAGATGAGGACGGGGAAGATGATGCTTCAGATATTGAAGACATCGACGACGACGCGGAACCTGCTCCTCCTGCTGCTCCTTAGTTCTAAAAAACTTGAAAATTTATCAGATCCCCGGTATGTCGGGTGCAATTGTATGCTGGATATGTGATATTTTTCTACTACGTTTTTATGCCGGATTAACTTGGGCGTAGTCCCCAAGTTTCATTTTCTTGTTCATCCAATTCTTTGGCTCGGTCCGTGTCTACCTTGATTCGGCTTTACGACTTACGAATCCGAGCTTTAAAAATTGTCTTAACAATACTTAGAACTTTGAGGCTTGGCTCAAAATAATTCAGCATAATAACTTGAAAATAAATACAGGGTTAGTCTGAAAAAACAAATGTTAGCTCGAATAAATTCGTTTCCTTAGTCGTTTTTCATGTGCTACGCAATTCCAAACTTGTTCCCTTGCTTGCCATGAAGCCAATTCTTGTTGGACAGCAGCAAGTCGAAGGGTTGGGTTTTTGGTGCTCACACATTACTAATCCGGGTTAAGTAGAACGACTTATTCCAGCTACCACATAAGAAATTACGACAAATATTATTAAGGCAGTCCCCGAGTTACTGCTCGAGGCGCTGCTATTTCATTGATAAGCTCATTGCCGACATACATACCGACATATGAGACGACTCGGATACATACACTTCTTAGCTAAGTGTAGAAGGGATGAAGTAGTGCTACATTCCACGGTCGCTTGGATTCCTCTCCGGACCTGTCCGCCTTGTTCTTTTCCTGTGGTTTGCATCTATAAGATAGTAAGAATCATTGTGCAATGCTTTGCTCACAATGAATGGCCCTTCCCATGGGGGGGATAGTTTATGCATGCCAGTAGTACGTTGTACCAACCGGAGCACCAGATCGCCTTCCCGGAAGACTCGGGGGCACACTTTCTGGCGATGATAGCGTCGGAGGTTTTGCTGATATATGGCGGATCTGGACAATGCCAGTTCTCTCGCTTCTTCCAGCAGATCAACATCATTTTGCCGGGCTTCTTGCACTTCGGCTTCTGTGTATTGGGTGACCCTAGGCGAATCATGCTCTATGTCGGCTGGTAATACAGCTTCTGCCCCGTATACCAGAAAGAATGGCGTATAGCCTGTTGATCGATTTGGAGTTGTTCTTAAGCTCCACAGTACCGCTGGTAGTTCTTCTATCCAGCACCCCGCTGATCTTTGCAGCGGCTCAATGAGCCGGGGTTTTATCCCGGATAATACTAATCCGTTGGATCTTTCCACTTGCCCGTTCGATGCGGGGTGGGCTACCGAGGCGACATCGAGTCGGATCTTCTTATCCCGGCAGAAGCGCGCAAATGCTCCTTCCGCAAAATTTGTTCCATTATCGGTTATAGTACTGTGTGGATAACCGTATCTCAAGATGATGTCTCTGAGAAATGTCACGGCCGTAGCTCCATCACATTTTCTTATAGGTTTCACTTCAATCCATTTTGTAAACTTGTCCACCATGACCAAAATGTGTGTCATGTTTCCTCTCGCCGGTTTGAACGGGCCAACCATATCCAAACACCATACAACAAATGGCCACGTCATTGGTATGGTCTTGAGTTCCGACATAGGCATATGTGTCTTGGTGGCGTACCTCTGACAACCATTGCATTTTCTCACCAGATCTTCTGCTTGTTCCAAGGCACTTGGCCAGTAGAATCCATGCCGGAACGCCTTTGCCACCAAGGCTCGGGATGAGGCATGATGCCCGCATTCTCCTTGGTGTATATCTCGGAGGATGTCAATCCCTTCTTCCGGGTCAACGCATCTTTGGAGAACATTAGTTACACTCCATTTGTATAACTCGGAATTGATGATTGTGTATGCTTTTGCTCTCCTCTGAGTTTGCCTGGCTAACACCTCCTCAGCGGGTAACGTTCCGTCTTTCAGGAATTGGAATATAGGCAGTGCCCAAGCTGGTATCGCTCGTGGAGGGAACATCTCCTCATCAATTTCCATCTGATCCACCGGCATAACTTCAGCCGGATCACGCTGAGCAGTGCCTGGGTCTAGCGAGGTAGTCCCCGGGTTTGCCGAGGCAGTCCCCGGGTTTACTGATGCAGTCCCCAGGTTTCGCGTACTACCTCCCGTGTCAATGTTCATGGGCTCAGCTCCGGATTCCGTATTTTCCGGGACATAGATCGAGTCGGTTCCTGGGGACGGCCTGATAGCTGGTTTTCTGAGGTGTTCTAATGCTACACCTAGTGGAATTGCCTGTCTGGTCGATCTGAGCTTCGACAACATGTCGGCAGCCTCGTTTTCTGCCCGGGGTACATGGTGAAATTCACACCCTTCGAAGTAACCAGATATCTTCTACACGTGAAATTTGTATAGTGCCATGTTTGGATCCAGGGCGTCCCACACTCCGGACACCTGCTGCACTACCAGATCTGAGTCGCCAAAGCATATTATCCGACGTATGCCAATTTCCTTTGCCACTTTGATCCCATGCACAAGAGCTTCATACTCAGCGACATTATTTGATGCCACGAAATGGATCTGCAATACGTACTTTAGCTGGTCCTTCTTTGGTGAGGTAAGTACAACCCCGGCGCCTAGTCCAGTTTTGGTTTTCGACCCGTCAAAGTGCATCCTCTAGTAGTTCGGTCTGGTGGCGGTGGTTCGTATTGCACCTCGGCCCAATCCACAAAAAAGTCCGCCACAGCCTGATACTTGATTGCTTCTCTTCTGTCATATTGGGGCGGATAAGGGGCCAGCTCAATTGCCCATTTTGCGATCCTGCCACTCGCATCTTTGTTACCCATTATCTCGGATATGGGAGCCTCACATATTACTTTGATGGGGTGCTCCTCAAAGTAATGCTTTAACTTCTTCGCCGCCATATAGACACCGTATGCCACCTTTTGAAAGTGCGGGTAGTTCTGTTTTGAGGCAGACAGTACCTCGCTCAGGTAATACACTGGCCTCTGCACCGACTTACCCTCTTCATTGCATTCCACTACGATTACTGCACTTACAACTCGGTTGGTTGTGGCTACGTAGAGCAACATTGGCTCCTTTGATAGTGGAGAGGCTAACACTGGCGCAGTGGCCAACATCTTTTTCAAGTGGGCAAAGGCTTCATCGGCCTGTGGCGTCCAAAAGAATTTATCTGAGTTTTTCATGAGTTGGTAGAGAGGCAGTGCCTTTTCTCCCAACCGACATACAAACCGACTCAACAACGCCAGGCATCCAGTGAACTTCTAGACATCGTTAAGACACTTCGGCAGCTCCATTCGTACGATGGCTCTGATCTTTGTTGGATTAACTTCAATACCTCGGCTGGAGACAAGAAATCCGAGTAATTTTCCAGCCGGGACACTGAAGGTACATTTTTCCAGGTTAAGTTTCATCCGGAACCTTCTCAAGTTCGCGAATGTTTGCCTTATGTCGTCAAGGAGCGTTGCGCTTTCCTTGGTCTTGATAACCACACCATCCACGTATACTTATACGTTTTGACCTATTTGGTCGTGCAAACATTTTTGCATGCATCTTTGGTACGTTGCACCTGCATTACGTAAACCAAACGGCATAGTGCGATAGCAATAAGCCCCGTACGGGGTAATAAATGCCGTCTTTATTTGATCATCCGGGTTCAGAGGTATCTGGTGGAAGCCAGAATATGCATCAATGAATGACAACAGTTCGCATCCCACGGTCGAGTCTATGACCTGATCTATCCTCGGCAGTGGAAATGGATCTTTTGGACACGCCTTGTTCAGGTTCGTGTAATCGATACACGTGCGCCAAACCACTGCCGCGTTCGGATCGTCCTTCTTCTTTTCTACCAGCACCGGATTAGAGAGCCAATCCGAATATAGTACCTCCATGATGAATCCTGCTGCCAGTAACCGAGCTATCTCGTCTCCAATGACTTTTCTCCTATCCTCGGCGAAGCGGTGGAGAGGTTGCTTCACCGGCCTTGCTCCGGGTCTTACATTCAAAGAGTGCTCGGCCAACTCCCTCAGAACACCTTGCAAGTCCTGTGTAGACCAAGCAAAAATATCCCGATTCTCACGGAGGAAGTTGACGAGCTCGCTTTCCTATTTGTCGGTTAATCCGGCACCAATTGTTACGGTGCGCTCCGGAAACATGTTATCAACTGGAATCTTCTTGGTGTCCTTTGCGGCTTGAAATGAAACGCTACCATGCGGGTTACTTAATGTCGGCATATATTGCTGCGCGGACTAAGCCAATGCTGCCACCTCTTGGATTTTTCTTTTCTCTTGCGTAATCACGAGTGACTCGGCTAGGTTAGACCCGGCTGAAGCACACTCCATGGAACGTCGGAAATCTCCAGCAATGGTAATCACTCTATTTGGCCCGGGCAACTTCATCTTCAGATAACTGATGTGACAGCTTGCCATGAATTTGTTCAACGCTGGTCTTCCGAGTAACGCATGATACGCACTTTCCAAGTTCACCACTTCGAACTTCAGATTTTCAGTTCGGCAGTTATCCCTCTTGCCGAATAGTACGTCGACCCGGACTTTGCCTATGGGCTCACACGAAATGCCTGGTACAATGCCATGGAAAGTTGTTCTTGTAGCCTGGAGCATGTTCTTCGAGATGCCCAACTTGCGCATCGTATCCGCATACATGATGTTAATGCTACTGCCATTATTAATCAGAACCTTGGAGAACCTCACATTGATGTTCGGTGCAATGAATGTCGGATCTAGCACTAGCGCATACGAACCTGGGCTCGGCATAAGTTTAGGATGATCTTTGATGTTCCAGGTGATTTCCTGGTCCGACCAAGGCATATACCTCGTCACTGCTGGCATGACCGCATTGACCTCCATATGTCGGCGCTGCAAGCTCTTTCTATCTGTTTCCTCAGTCGTGAACACACAATAACTCTGGTGATGTTCCTTGTACTCATTCCTTCCCTCATTTCCAGGGTACCTCTCATCCGGTTGTTGCTGATTTTCCACCTGATGCACTGCATCCCTTCTCTCATTGTTGTCATACCTCGGCGGAGGGGGAGGCAACATTAGCTGCTGCGTGTTCGCTCTGGAGAGTAATTGCTGCCGGGGTAACTCCTGCCGAGGTTGATCATTCCGGGGTGCCTGAGCTTTCCCCGAACCACCTTGCTCTATCTTTCGCATCCACTCACATTGCCTCATCGTGTGACCCCGCCGGGCTATTCGGATTTGGCGTGTGAAACTTACACGGCTGGTCCAGCATCGACTCATAGGTATACCTCGGACGGTCTTTCTTTTCCTGCCACTGTTTATTCTGCTCCGGAGTCCATGTTTTCTTGCCATCATTTCTTGGAGTCCCCTGCCCTCCAGTTTTCTGGCGTTGGTTACTCCTTGATCCGGGTTGATCTTGATTCACGGCTGCAACTTGTTGCGAACCGTAACGATGATCCGGTCTATCATCTCTCCTTTTTCCTCTGTAATCGTTCCTCCGATATGACCCAGCTCCATCCCTTTGATAGTATTCTTCGGTTGACTCGTTTGACGCGACCCTAGGTTGAGTCAGATCGCCCAAAGCATACGAATCAGCAATCCGGATCATCTCTGCCAGCGTAACTGGCATTTTCCTTTGCAACTTCATCCACAGCTCGCTGCCATATCTGCACCCTTGTGCAAACCACGCTTCCGGGTGGCAAGTTATTCAGCCATACTCTGGCCGGGCCTTCCAACATCTGGGGCACGTAACGCACAGCCTATCTCAAGTTGCCCGCTGCAGTTTTCACCGCTGTAACATAGTTTATCAGCCAATCCTCTGGCTTGGTACTACCGTCATATGTCTTCGTGCCCCTGGGTAACTGGAAGTTTGGTACCGGCAGTTCCTTCATGATCCGGGGTCCAAAGCACGCTAGACCCGGAGGACCTTGACATTCGATCTGTTCCGACCTATACAGGCGATCTAGTTTTAACCTGGCGTCATCCGGCATTAAATCCCTGCTTCCCAATCTCGACCCTATCACATGATAGTCTGGTCTAGGATATCCTGCGTTCACCATCTCCGAATCACCGTCGTTGTATCGGTTTTGATCTTGTCGTGCACCTTTCTGCTGCGTACCTCGGCCGGCGCTTTGCTCTTGCCTTGGTATATTCCGCTGCTGCGGTTGTCCTGCTCCTGCGGAGTTGCGTTGTCCGGCATTGCCGTTGGCAGCGTTCCCTTGACTGGCATTGCCTTGGTCGTGATTACCTCGACCAGCTTCACCTCGGCTCACACTCCGTTGATCATCATTTTTCCGCATCTCTTTTTCTTTTCCCGCACGGGTTGGGTCGTACGGGACAATCTGTTTGTTTCGTCGGGCCGAGGTTACTACCTCTTCTCTCCTTGGACCACCATGAGGCGATGATGCGGCTCCAGCGGACTTCTCCAGGTTACCCATCACCGAATGGACGATCTTGGAAGCCCCAGCTCTCTCCGGGTTAGCTCTCAGCAGCTCCTCGTTCTGCCTGTTCGCGATCCAAACCAGCTCGTTAACCCTGTCTTGCTGTCTTTGACGGGCCTCACCCGTCAGACCCTCTAGCTCGGATGCAGCCGCATCTGCTGCTCTGAGGTTTTTCGCCGGGGTACTATACTTCGGCAACCCCACAGACAGATAGTTTTCCGACCCTTCTGCTCCATCATCACCTTCTCTGTTCATCTCGCTTATGAGATTTCTCCCCTTCACTTTCACCGCATCAACTTTGTTTGCCTTTGCGTACTCACGCAGCGTCATGTTCAGCGACTGCTGAGCCGCAGCTTTTTCTTTGCGCCCTCCAGTATCTTTTGCCGAGTTACCTCTAGCTCGGCCTGTGCCTGAGCCGGATCTACCACTACTGCTACCGGGTTAGCCAAGCTATCCATAGCTTCCCTCAGTACGTTCTCAGGCCTCTCTAGTGGAGGTCCTCTACCTTTCCTCGGTGCCTTAGGTGTTACCTCCGGGTCTGGCGCTGGGTCCTTGCTTGCGCCTGCACCTGGCGCAGTCATCATCACCTCTGCATGGTCTGGAGAGCGAGCGATACGCGCCCCGCGAGCCACAGTGAGGGGTGGTTCCCCCGCATCTACGACGCGACGTGGATGAACACATGAGACGTCCATAGCAACATAGACCTTGTGCGCGCCGAGCTTGATGAAGAGGCTGTTGCGCGGAAGCGGGCGCGTGCCGAAGCAGCCAGCGTTGTCGCTAACGAAATCCAACGCTCCAAAGCGCTGAACGAGCCCGGAGACGATGCGTTCGCCGGTGCCAATGAAGTTTCCCATCCGGATCTTCACCCCTGCTAGCGCTGCTAGCCCCACGGAGGGCGCCAACTGTCGTGGTGGTATCACGGCAGATGCCATGGATAGGCTAAAGGTGGGGACTAATATGCGCTAGGGGAATCCAGGGAGGGATAGTAGAGTGATTCTCCACACACAAGTTTGTATTGCTATCTCTTCAAGATTACAAGTGCTCCTTGAGCTGTATTGGCGAGAGGAGGAAGAAGGAGCTCTCTTACTCTTGCCTAGATCTACTAGCCCTAAGGAATCACCAAACCAACTAGTGCTCAACCAACCCCCCTACCAGAACCCTAACCCCCCTTATATAGAGGAGGTTCGGTCCTGGCTTAGGGCATACGTGGAGGCATATTCCTAAGAATATGCCCCCTCCCAAAGTGGTAACCCGACCGGGGTGCTTTTCCCCCGCGTCACACATGCTTTAGCAACGTAAGCCTCTACGGCGCCCGCGTCAGACGACATGAGCATTGTCACCCTTGTCGGCCACGATCCGGTGGTCCTGCCCTTGCTTTATTCGCTCATGCGGTGCGTACCGGACCTTCTTTTTTGACCAGAGAGATTCCTTCTCCCAGAAGCCAAGCAAGGATCCGGATCATAGTAGATCCAGCCACACCTGTTCCTGCATATAAGTTAGACAAGCACTTCCGACTTACTCCTTAAGTAGGATGAGACAACGTTAGGCGACCCCCCTGGTCCGGGTTACTCCGTGATTCGGCCTGCCTTGAGGTGACTCGGCCAGCATCCGCTTTGACCTTGCCGAACCTTGGCTAACTCGGCCTTTATACCCCGGAGTGACCCTACCCGGGGGTATCCCCCCAACACAATTCCACCGGGTGTAGCATTAGAGCACCTCAGAAAACCATCTATCAGACCGTCCCCAGAAACCGACTCAATCTACGTCCCGGAGGATCCGGAGTCCGGAGCTATGCCCATGGACATTGACATGGGAGGTGGTGCGCGAGACCCAGGGACTGCCTGAGCAGACCTGGGGACTGCCTCAGCGAACCGGGGGACTACCTCGCAGGACCCGGGGACTGCTCAGCGTGATCCGGTTGAAGTTATGCCGGTGGATCAGATGGAAATTAATGAGGACGTGTTCCCTGTGCGAGCAATACCATCTTGGGCACTGCCTATATTTTAATTCCTGAAAGATGGAACGTTACCCACTGAGGAGGTGCTATCCAGGCAAACTCAGAGGAGAGCAAAGGCATACACAATCATCAATTCCGAGCTATACAAAAGGAGTGTGACCAATGTCCTCCAGATGCGTTGACCCGGAAGAAGGGCTTGACATTCTCCGAGATATACATCAAGGGGAGTGCGGGCATCATGCCTCGTCCCGAGCCTTGGTGGCAAAAGCTTTCCGGCATGGATTCTACTAGCCAAGTGCCTTAGAACAAGCAGAAGATCTGGTGAGAAAATGCAATGGTTGTCAGAGGTATGCTACCAAGACACATATGCCAATGTCGGAGCTCAAGACCATACCAATCACCTGGCCATTTGTTGTATGGTGTTTGGACATGGTTGGCCCGTTCAAACCAGCAAGGGGGAATATGCTCACATTTTGGTCATGGTGGACAAGTTTACAAAATGAATTGAAGTAAAGCCAATAAGAAAATGTGATGGAGCTACGGCCGTGACATTTCTCAAAGACATCATCTTGAGATACGGTTATCCTCACAGTATCATAACTGATAATGGCACGAATTTTGCTGAAGGAGAATTTGCACGATTCTGCCGGGATAAGAAGATCCGGCTGGACGTTGCCTCGGTAGCCCACCCCGCATCAAACGGACAGGTTGAAAGATCCAACGGATTAGTACTGTCCGGGATAAAACCCCGTCTCATTGAGCCGCTGCAAAGATCAACAGGGTGCTGGATAGAAGAAATACCAGCAGTACTGTGGAGTTTAAGAATAACTCTGAATCGATCAACAGGCTATACGCCATTCTTTCTGGTATATGGGGCAGAAGCTGTATTACCAGCCGACATAGAGCATGACTCGCCTAGTGTCACCCAATACACACAAGCCGAAGTGCAAGAAGCCCGACAAAATGATGTTGATCTGCTGGAAGAAGCGAGAGAATTGGCATTGTCCAGATCCGCCATATATCAGCAAAATCTCCGACGCTATCATAGCCAGAAAGTGAGCCCCCAAGTTTTCCGGGAAGGCGATCTAGTGCTCCGGTTGGTACAACGTACCGCTGGCATGCATAAGTTATCCCCCCATGGGAAGGGCCGTTCATTGTGAGCAAAGCATTGCACAATGATTCTTATTATCTTATCGATGCAAAGCCACCGGAAAAGAACAAGGCGGACAGGTCTGGCAAGGAATCTAAGCGTCCATGGAATGTAGCTCTACTTCGTCCTTTCTACACTTAGCAGAGAAGTGTATGTATCCGAGTCTTCTCGTATGTCGGTATGTATGCCGGCAATGAGCCTATCAATGAAATGTTGGCACCTCGAGCAGTAACTCGGGGACTGCCTTAATAATATTTGTTGTCTTCTATTATTTATACGTCGGCTGGAGTAAGTTGTTCTACTTAACTCAGATTAGTAGTGTGTGAGCACCAAAAACCCAACTCTTCGACTTGCTGCTGTCCAACAAGAATTGGCTTCATGGCAAGCAAGAGAACAAGTTTGGATTGCCTAGCACATGAAAAACGACTAAGGAAAAGAACTTAATCGAGCTGACGTTTGTTTTTGGACTAACCTTGTGTTTACTTTTGAATTATTATGCTGAATTATTTTGAGCTAAGCCTAAAGTTTCCAAGTATTGTTAAGACAATTTTTGAAGCTCGGATTCGTAAGTCGTAAAACCGAACCAAGGTAGACGCGAGCCGAGCCAAAAGATTGGAAGAACGAGAAAACGAAACTCAGGGACTATGCCCAAGTCAATCCATCATAGAAACTTAGTAGCAAAATATCACTTGTGCACTTGATACAACTGCACCCGACATACCGGGGATCTGATGAAATTTAAATGTTTTTTCGATCAAGGGGCAGCAGGAGGAAGTTTGGCGTCATCTTCGCCCTCCTCAACATCTGAAGCCTCATCATCTTCGTCTTCATCTGAGCCATCTTCGATGTTTTCAGCATTCTCTTCGTCGGCAGCATCTAGAAAGCTCGGTCCTTCGTTCCACTGGTGAACGGGGGCGTATTGGATAAAGCTGTGAGCGCAAGCTTTGCGCCGAGCCACCCAATCCAGGTCAGTAGACCACTTTGATCCAGTCCGCATGTGTGCGAGGAGGTTGAGGTCGATCTTCTCGTACCAAGTGAGCACATAGTGGAGAACTATCTCAGCTCTGGCGCGCCCAGCAGATTCTCTCTAGAGATCGAGCTGAGTCTCGCAGTCCATAAGCTGGGCAAAGAGAACAGACAGATTCTCCGGAGTATCTTCTTCAGGCCAAAAGGCATTAAAGATCCGGATTACCACGTCCATAACATCCTTGCCATAGTTCCTCATAGTCTCAATTCGGGAAGACAAGCTGACTACCAGATCTTTGAGGTCAAGCGGGATGGAGCCAGGACCTGACGGAGTACTCCTCTGCTGCCGGAACTTGGTAACAGCCTTGGAGGCAATAGCATCACTCTCTGGGAACTTATCTGAAAAATAGCACAGGTGGAATGAGTAAAGGAAGCAGACCCGGAAAGGTCAATGTCGGTTGAAGGAAAAGAACTTACTAGAGATATGGCTGTGAACCCGGGACAACTCATGGATGTAGTTGTCATGCCTCTCCCGGAGTTGCACAAGCTCAGCATTCGCTGACTCAAGCTTGATGTCGGCCTCCTTGAGTAAATCCTGGTCCTTGGCGATCTGGAGATTGAGGCGCTCACGCTCTTCAGTATAGTCCTGACCAGCTTTCTAGAGTTCGGTTTGGTGCTCTGCTTTCAATTTCTTCATTTCTGCCTTTAGCTTGGCAATCTCATCATCCTTGGTCCGGAGGAGGGCAAGCTCATCATCTTTCTTTTTGAGCTCGGCCTGATGCTATCCTGCTTGTTCGAGAAAATGCAGCATCATATCAGGCACGGGCACACTATCTTCAAGAGATGCTGAAATAGTTTATTGACCCGGCAGAGCCGAGGTATGAATGTTTGCTGAGCCAAGGAGGAAAGGAGATGGAAAGCATAGCAAGGTCACACAAAAGCAACTTACCCTTGATCTGGTCCAAGCTCCTCCTCATGAGGGTATTCTCAGCCTCCACCCCAGCTGCGGAAACCAAATGATGGGTTAGCTCAGCAGAAAAAGATGAAGAAGAACGGAGAAATGTCAAGGAAGAAATTTACCCCTTTTATCGTGTTCAGCGAGAAGTGCATTATGTTTTGCACGCAACATCTTATGAGTGTCCAGGAGACGCTGAAACTCAGCGCTCCAGCGGTTGGTGGTCACCTGAAAAGAGTACAAAAATACAGCTTAAGCCTTGTTCATATTCGAAGTGTACAAGATCCGGGCCAAGTGGAACTTAACCCGGCTCTAGGTGTGTGCATATTCGAAGTGTAAAAGATCCGGGCCAAGTGGAACTTAACCCGGCTCTAGGTGTGTGCATATTCGAAGTGTATAAGATCCGGGCCAAGTGGAACTTAACCCGGCTCTAGATGTGTGCATATTCGAAGTGTACAAGATCCGGGCCAAGTGGAACTTAACCCGGCTCTAGGTGTGTGCATATTCAAAGTGTGCAAGATCCGGGCCAAGTGGAACTTAACCCGGCTCTAGGTGTGTGCATATTCGAAGTGTACAAGATCCGGGCCAAGTGGAACTTAACCCGGCTCTAGGTGTGTGCATATTGGAAGTGTACAAGATCCGGGCCAAGTGGAACTTAACCCGGCTCTAGGTGTGTGCATATTCGAAGTGTACAAGATCCGGGCCAAGTGGAACTTAACCCGGCTCTAGGTGTGTGCATATTCGAAGTGTACAAGATCCAGGCCAAGTGGAACTTAACCCGGCTCTAGGTTTGTGCATATTCGAAGTGTACAAGATCCGGGCCAAGTGGAACTTAACCCGGCTCTAGGTGTGTGCATATTCGAAGTGTACAAGATCTGGGCCAAGTGGAACTTAACCCGGCTCTAGGTGTGTGCATATTCGAAGTGTGCAAGATCCGGGCCAAGTGGAACTTAACCCGGCTCTAGGTGTGTGCATATTTGAAGTTATCAAGGAGCTACGTCAGTTTTCTAAGGAGCATCCGGCCGAGTAACAAGTTACTCCCCCGGAGGCTCAGGGACTAATGGTTATATCACTAATATCTACAACATGCTAAGGAAAAGGGGAAGTAACGTACCTCCGTCATCCGACCCGCGAGGTTAATTGCCTTAGAGGCTGTGTTCATTTGAGCGGAAAATTCAGCGGGACCAAACTTCTCCGGGAGATCGTCGTTGTGGACGAACTCCGCCTTGTTCCAATTATTGACAAATTCAATCAGGGTCGGAGGGTATCGTTCGCCGCTGGGCATGTGGGGCGCCACCAAGCCCTTGGCATGTGCTTCCCTCCTCTCAACATGGGCAAGGGCCGGACTGGTATGCAAAACAAGTTGGTGCGCATCAACTGGCTCGGTAGGGGCGTCCTTCGGTGCTGGAGGCTTCCTGGAAAGCATGGACGCGAGAGTGCGCTGTCCAGCCTCGACAGACGCTGCCCGGGTGGCGTCAGGGGCCTTTTTTCCCTTGGGCTGCTGTGAGGAGGAAGTGGTTGCAGTAGATTTACCCTTGTGAGCTGCCTGGGTACTTTCTCGCCGAGGCTGAGAAGTCTCGGTCGAGGCGGAGGGGTTTGGCGCTGCTGGTGTTGCTCTTGCTGCTGGAGTTGGTACTGGTGCTGGTGCTGGTTTCTTCTTCGGTGGAGGTGCTGAGGTAGTCTCGGTAGTAGCTGGTTGCGGCGGAGCTAAAGTGGTGGATGCCGCTGCCTCGGCTAGGCCAGTCTCCCCCGCTCCAAGGTTGCCCCCCTCTTGACGAGGTGGAGTGAAACCCGGAGCAGCCGCAAAACCCTCCGGAATAGGGCTCAGCGGGCGTGAATTGTCGCCACGAGGGGGAGAAGGGCTGCGTCGGAGCGGCGAAGCAATGCTAGATCCACTCTGGGGGACCTCCACCGCGGCCCTGCCGAATCAAACAGTGTCGGATGAGAAACTATAACAATGCAAGAACAAGTAAGTGGCAGAGGGAGAAGAGGCTTACGCATCCGAGGTCAGGGGCTCCTTGACCTAATTTCATTAAATTCAGGAGCAATCTACCGCACTTAGTTGTAGCTCAAGTTTGACCTAATTTCATTAAACTGTCAAGACGCAAAATCTTAGCAAGAAAATGAACCTGTCGTCAGAACTCTCTTTTGGTTTCTGATAGTATATTAATTGACCCCCCTGACACGCCCCTCCGATGGGTACCTCTAAGTGCTTTTCCATAAAACTTTCAAAGCAACCTACACAGTTTACTTGTAGTAGTTCAAATTTTACCTATTATATTTTTCCGCTTTACCCATTATAATTTTATATAGTGATGATATGCCAGATGTCTATTATCCGAGTCTCATGTGCAGGGCACGTGCAATTTACCAGTACTTGTAGTTTCAAATTTGACCTAATTTCGATAAATCGACATAAAGTCATTCTAATGGGAAGAGTTAGCTAGGAAGTTTGAAAACTCATAAAATATGGGAATCGTTGGTACAACATGTTGGTCCAATATATATGTCGGTAAACTTGGCTTGTGGAATTCATATCCAATATTCTTCAGACTTTTCTTTAGGAAAAAGAACAACCTCGCTCGTATTCTTCACTCGGAAAATGTAGAATTGAATGTTCTTTCTTGATAGTTGGAAACTCACACCGACGACACTGTTTATTACAAGAAGATGCACCGATGATCTACCTATGAAAAGACATTTAATTCAAGAACAATCTATGGCGTTTACTTGTAGCTAGCTCAAGTTTGACCTAATTTCGTTAAATTATCAATATGCAAAGTCTTAGCAAGAAGTTGAACTTATCATCGAAACTCTCGCTAGTTTCTAGTATATTAATTTTGAACCTTCGATGGGTACGTCCAAAAGCTTTTTCGTAAATCTATCAAAGCAAAACCTACAATTTACTTGTAGTTTCAAATTTGACCTAATTTTGAGATAATCGACATAAAGTTATTCAAATGTGCGGTATTAGCTAGGAAGCTTCAAAACCCATAAAACATGGGAATCGCAAGTACAACATGTTGTCGATCCACTATATATATGTATATGTATGTCAACTTGGCTTGTGGCATCCACATCCAGTATCCTTTGGACTTCTCTTTACGGAAAAGAACAACTAAGCTCGCTCACTCGGAAAATGTAGAATTGAATGTTCTTTCCTGGTAGTTGGACAGTCACACCCACGACACTGCTTACTACTAGAAAATGCACCCATCTACCTCTAAAATGACATTTAATTCAAGAGCTATCTATCGCGCTTACTTATAGCTCAAGTTTGACCTAATTTCGTTAAATTGTCAAGATGCAAAATCTTAGCAAGAAGTTGAACCTATCATCAAAACTCTCGTTGTTTTTAGATATATTAATTGTGACCCCTCGATGGGTACCTCCAAATTAAATGCTTTTTCGTAAAAATTACAAAGCAAAACCTAAAATTTACTTTTAGTTTCAAATTTGACCTAATTTCGATAAATCGACTTAAAGTCATTAAAATGGGCAGAGTTAGCTAGGAAGATTGAAAGCTCATAAAACATGGGAATCCCAAGTACAACATGTTCTCGATCGACTATATATGTCTGTCAACTTGGCTTGTGGCATCCACATCCAATATTCTTTGGACTTCTCTTTATGGAAAATAACAACTAGCCTCACTCATCTTCACTCGAAAAATATAGAATTGAATGTTCTTTCCTAATAGTTGGAAACTCACACTGACAGAATTGTTTACTACAACAAGGTGCATCGATATACCTCTAAAAATACATTTAATTCAAGAGAAATCTATCGCGCTTACTTGTAGCTCAAGTTTGACCTAATTTCGTTAAATTGTCAAGATGCAAAATCTTAGCAAGAAGTTGAACATATCGTCAAAACTATTGGTGTTTTATGATATTTTAATTGTGACCCCTCGATGGGTACCTCCAAAAGATTTTTCGTAAAACTTTCAAAGCAACCTACAATTTACTTGTAGTTTCAAATTTGACCTAATTTCGATAAATCGACATAAAGTCATTCGGTCAAATGGGTAGAGTTAGCTAGGAAGTTTGAAAACTCATAAATAAAACATGGGAATCATTGGTACAACATGTTGGTCCACTATATATGTCAGTAAACTTGGCTTCTCGCATTCAGATCCAATATTCTTCGATCATTTCTTTACAGAAAAGAACAACCTCACTCGTCATCACTCGAAAATTTGAGAATTGAATGTTCTTTCCTGATAGTTGGAAAATCACACTGACGACACTATTTACTACAAGAAAATGCACCCATCTAACTCTGAAAAGTCATATATTTCAAGAGCACTCTATCACACTTACTTTGTAGCTCAAGTTTGACCCACTTTCGTTAAATAGTGTCATGATGCAAAATCTTAGCATAAAGTCAAACCAGTTGTCAAAACTCTTGGTTGTTTCTCATATATTGATTGTGACCCCCTGATGGGTATCTCCAAAAGTTTTTTCATATAACTTTCAGAGCAACCTACAAAACTTGTAGTATATACTTCAAATTTGACCTAATTTTGATTAATCGACATATAAAGTCATTCAAGTGGGCAGAGCGATAATCTATAGGAAGTTTGAGAACTCATAAAACACGGGAAATCATAAGTACAATATGTTGGTCCACTATATATGTGTGAAAACTTGGCTTGTGGCATTCAGATCCATATTCTTCGGACTTCCTTTATAGGAAAGAATAATCTCGATATCACTCCAAAAATTGAGAATGTTCTTTCCCGATAGTTGGAAACTCACACTGACAGCATTGTTTACTACAAGAAGATGCACCCATCTACCCTTGAAAAGACATTTAATTCAAGAGAAATCTATCGCGCTTACATGCTTGTAGCTCAAGTTTGACCTAATTTCGTTAAATAGTCAGGATGCAAAATCTTAGCAAGAGAAGTTGAAACTATCGTCAAAACTCTCGGTGGTTTCTAACGTATTGATTGTGACCCCTCGATGGGTGCCCCCAAAAGCTTTGTCATAGAACTTTCAAAGCAACCTACAATTTACTTGTAGTTTCAAATTTGACCTAATTTTGATAAATCGACATAAAGTCATTCAAATGGGAAGAGTTAGCTAGGAAGTCATTAAAATGTCAACAAACATTTAATTCAAGAGCGATCTTTCGCGCTTACTTATAGCTCAAGTTTGACCTAATTTTGTTAAACTGTCAAGATGCAAAATCTTAGCATGAAGTTGAACATGTCGTCAAAACTCTCGGTGGTTTATGATATATTAATTGTTCCCTCAATAGGTACCTCCAAAAGAGTTTTCATAAAACTTTCAAAGCAACCTACAATTTACTTGTAGTTCAAATTTGACCTAAATTCGATAAATAATTGGCATAAAGTCATTCAAGTTGGCGGAGTTAGCTTGGAAGTTTGAAAGATCATAAAACATGGGTATCATCAGTACAACATATTGGTCTACTCTTTATGTCTGAAAACTTGTCTTATGGTATTCAGATCCATATTCTTCGGACTTTCTTTACGTAAAAGAACAATCTCATAATCACTCGAAAAATTGAGAATTAAATGTTCTTTCGTGATAGTTGGAAACTAACACCGACGACATTATTTACTACATCACCCATCTACCTCTAAAAATACATTTAGTTCAATAGCAATCAATTGCCCTTACTTGTGTGCAGCAAATGTTTGACCTAATTTCGTTAAATCGGCAAAAAGTCACTAAAGTGTGCAAAGTTAGCTGGAAAGCTTGAAACATCCTATTTCTAAAAACTTTGGAATTATAAGAAACCATGTTCCACTTTGTCTGATAATCGGGGCAATGTAATTATTTTTTAATTGTGGTAGGTCCCATAGGAGCGAGGTGCTATATTAGTTAATACGCGGTCGGTGGAAGTACAAGTTACATCAAGGACCTCATAAAAATGAAAAATATATCCAAGTCCATGCATTTAGCACAAGATCCCTGAAACTAGGCAATGAAGTGTCTTTTGAGGTTTGCTCGTATGCTAGATATTGTAGAGCCAAAATTTGTTCTGAAATAATCTACATTCTAGCTTTTACTACTAGTTCGTATAGTAAACAAGAATCCATAAAACAGAGTGATCATACTCTCTATTGGAGTAGTAACTTGGATTGGTTTTTCACATATCTAAGTACTATTACTAATTATAATTTCTCAAAAAAGTACCACTAATAAATGCAGTACTAGTTTGTCTAATTTATTATAAGATGTAGTACTACTACTATTACTAGTACTTCCTCTGTCTAGGATTATTAAGGCCATTTAAATTTGATAAGAACAAAAAAGTTAATTACAGGTTGGTGTCAAAGATATGCATGTAGTCCTCGGTCTCTCCCCTGCAGCACTGTACACCCTGCAGCAGGCTGTAGGGTTTTTGTCTCTCTCTAGGAGTAGATCTTCTTGCCTCGGTCTCTCCCTCTGTCTGTACTGTACTGTCTGGTACAGTACAGCGTGACACCTTCTTTATTACTCACCTGTCAACTTTTGGTAGCCTTTTTGTTTTGACGAAGCATGTACAGCGTGTGGACACTGTCTAAGAAAAAAATGGCCTAGTGTAGCCGCCGCCGGTGCGCCGATGCCTAGCTTATTCCTATACAATCGTACCAATACAGTACGAAACTCAATCAGTATACTCTTCAGTATATCCACCCAACCCGGGTTTCTGGCCAGCGGGCACTACGTCGGCGAGCCGATCTTCCCTCTGTAACCACTCCCAAAGTTCGTTTACTGCGTCGGCGGATTCGACCGTGAGCCGGCTGCTAGGGACGCCCTCTAGTCTAAGGCGATGATTGAGTGCCCCTATGACGGGTGCTTTAGCTTGGTCACCTTTGATAAGCTCGACGAGCACAAGATCGCATTCTCGCACGGCTCGTGCTCTTGCATTGATTCCTCCTGTGATTTCATTGCCTCGCCGGAAGGGCTCCTTCCCCACATGAAGGAGGCACACGAGGTCATAGTAACCAGGTCCATCTACGGCAGCACCTTCGTTTGCCTCATCCCAACTCCGCCACCAACAAGCACGAGGGGATTCACGCGCTTCCTCTATGGGGATGACGGTGCTGTGTTCCGCCTGACCATCAGCATGCTCGGCCCGGCCGCTGTTGTGTCCTTGGTGTGCATCAGGCAGGACAGGTGCTTGTGGCCATGGTACACGGTGAAACTGTGTGCGCCTGGCCCGCCAGGATTGGCGGACTTGTCGATGGGTGAGAGCCTTAATGCGGTAATCGAGCTGACGAGCAGCTCGTCGCTGGTCAACTTCCCGTCCGACAAGCTCAGGACGTACCTCAGGGTGTCGCCGCGGTTCCTGATGAAGGTTGGACAGTCCACCCATGTATCTTTCTAGATTTGCATCGACAGGAAAAATGATCTTAAACTACGGCTGATGATCAAGATTGTAATGGTGTATTAGTAGATAAATAGTACTACTAGTAGTACTATTTTACTACTCATGTTTACTACTAGTAGTCGCATGTAGGTTCTCTTTTGGTACTAGGAAGGATGCATTTTCGATGTAAACTAAGTTTGTTGCTAATGTTATTACAGAGTATTTAGAGGTTTGGTACGACTTTTATGTACTTGTTCACTTCTACGACATGGACCAGAGATAAACACACTAACCATTCTTATGATGCTTAGATTTTAGTCATCTAACTCAGTGATTACGGAATTTTATGTCCAAACTTGTCAATTCTTCTTGATATAAGTCTTGGACCAAGATTGCCATCAAAATTGCGCTGGTGTGGATGACACATCGATGTGGGTCCAGCGTGCAGGATAGGCTGCCCTGGAATTTTGCCTAAATATCTAGAAAATAATATGTACATCTACGACATCAACTCAATGTTATCAGAATCATCACGAACCATGTTTTCATATTATATACGTTTGACATTATGTAAGTTAGTTGTTTGTACATATAGTTGTTCAAACTTTATAAATATTAACTTTGACAAAACCTAGTATGCTTTCTAATTTGGAAATGAGGGAGCATCTAAGTACTAAAATGCATCGAAATACATGCGTATCTAGACAAAGCCAAGTCAATAATTACTATTTTAGGATGGAGGGAGTAATTATTTATGAGTAATCTATTTTTCACAATTTTTTTACTGCTGCGGTATGTGCCCACGACTAGAGCATGGACCAATGCATAATAATCACGCGACCATGTGGTGGCGATCTACTCCATACTGGATTACCCTACGTGCAGAGACGCACTAGTGGAGCACACGCTCGTGCCCATTTCATCACCCTGCACATAGCATAAAATTCTCGATTAGCCCTCTTAACATTATTTCTTACATACCCGGGGCTCAACAGTTGGAGCTCTTTGCAACTACGGCTCTAATTTTTGGAGGTTTGTGCAACTAGCCTCAATTGGAGCCCCACCCCCACTCGCCCACCTTCTTTAGTACTACTAGTAGTACTACTACACACCATCAGCCTTTGTCTTCTCCATCGCACCCCGACCGCCAGCTCACGTCAACGATCTTCCCTCCCTCCGCCACCCTACCCCACCCCAAAGAAAGCCCCCAAAACACCATCCACAGCCTCCTTCCATGGTGAGATCGAGCAAGGTCTATAAAGATCCTGAGCAGTTTCAGAAGGTGTTCACCGAAGGCCCTCTTCAAGTACTCATCAACCATTGCGACGCCACCACCGCCGCAAGCCTTGTCGGTTCGTCCAAGCATATTCTTCAATCAGAAAAAGAGAGCAGAACTACGCCTTCTTCTCATCCGTTTGGCCTCCCATGTGTTCTTCATTCTCACCCGATGGTGAGACCATGGGAATCCAAAGACTGTTTCGAAGTGGCGGGCAACCCATGCAAGCTGACGACGCTGGACAAGTTCTCCTCCGATGCTGTGATGCCAAATGGTTTTGATGAGCAGCGAGCAGGCGGCAATGGAGATTGGATCGTCATAGTTGGGCCCGATTTCATGTGGGACCTTGTCAACGGGTACACTCATCGCAAGATTGTTATTCCTCAAGTGTCGGGGTTTGAGCCAACCGAAGGTTCTGCACTTACATTTCAGGATGATGCTGATGAAGGTCGACGTACTAAAGATTTGCTGAGGAAGATAGTCATTTGCCAAGTTCCGATAGCTGCTAGGGGATACAAAGATTTCTCTCTAGTCGCCATTTTCGAATTCAAGATTGCTGTCATCAACGGAGATGATAGTCATGGATGGTCAGTTTGTGTGAACGAGTTCTAGGGCTACTTCAGATACTGCGGTGCTATTATCCAACACGATCGTGTGTTTGCCGTGACCAAGAACGGCTGTGTTTATGCATGGAAGTCTCTAGAACTTGGTAAATTCTCCTCCCTACGTATTTTATTAGCTTTGTTCCTGAATCAATGCGAGCTATTTTTTCTGAACTTTCATTGGTTAGTAGGAATTCCACTAAAATTTTAGTTTCTTTGATTCGAAGGAATTCCCTAGGAATTTTAGAGGAATGCAATCTTTAGGAGGTTTTCTTACATATAAATAGTTTGTTTCATATGATTGAGTTCTGCTGATAGTATTGCTTCATCTCCTAGTACATCCCATGGAAAATATGGTACCTACTAGTAGTAAGTACTTATGTGAGACCCAGATATTATTCCTGAATCAATGTAAGTTATTTTTCTGAAGTTTCGTTGGTTAGTAGGAATTTCATAGGAATTTTAGCCTCTTTGATTCGTACTAATTCCCTAGGAATTTCAGAGGAATGCAATCCTTACTAAGTTTTCTTATATATAAGTAATTTGATTCATAGGATTGAGTTCTGCTGATAATATTGCCTTGTCTCCTAGTACTAGTACATCCATGGAAAATATGGTATCTACTAGTAGTATTTACATGAGACTTGGATACTAGACATATGATATATCATAACTATATAGAATTATAATACTAGGTAAAGCTCAAAAAATTAGAAATCGACATCTATAAAGTATGGGCGCATATTTAGTTCTTGTATTTTTTATCATGTAGAAGTCAACATTTATTAGGTACTAGTAATTGTAAATTTTGTTAACATGGTCTTGAGAAATGAAGGAGAAGATTCTAGAATGATGGAGAAGTGTGTTTTGAGGATTGTGCATAGCGTTCATTATCCTAAAGACTATCAATAGAATATTCAAGTAGATGCTAGAATGGAAAAGAAGATCCAACGGCTGGCAATGTTGGGATTCGCAAGTCCTGATCCAACAGTGAATATTCAAAGTTATTCATACACTATATAGTGGTAAGATAAGATAAGATATTAAACCTCCTAGAAATAATCCTAGTTGGTTTTCCTTTGGTATATAAGACACCAAAATCTTGTAGGATCCAACCTTGCTTTTTTTCCCTATGAACTTTACATTGAAGATCCTATAGGATTATTTCCTATTTCATGTGATCCTATGAATCAAACCGTGTCTCTAGGAGAATTTCCATACCATATCCCCATTTCGAAAAGAATTAGAATTTCCATAGCATCTCCCTAGGTTGGCATTTTATTACACAATCAAACATCTTAAGTATAATCAAGATTTTTGAAAATAGTACTATATCAACTTCTACAATGTCAGATCAATATCAATATTATTTTCATGTTACATTTCCTTTCCCTTTGAAGGTCCTATCCTTACCCTATCGCCATGCGATGTGCTGTACCTGACACATGGGATTGTTGATGACGATGAGGAGAATGATCCTAGTAGGTGGTGGTTAGCAAGATCTGTCGATGGTTCAAGACTTCTTCTGGTCTATACGTATTGTGTCTCAGGCAATGCAATTGCTGATGATACTAGTGTTGTTCACTATGGTCGCACCGTTTGCACCTATCCTTCTAGGTTTGAGTGCATGGTGTTCTCGATGGACACAAGCCAGTTAACTGCAGCTAACCGATGGAAAAGGGTTACTGACCTTGGATCATATTCTCTTTTCCTTGGCATGAACTGTCCGATTATCATTGTAGTAGGCGATGCAAATGATCCACATGACATCTGATGAGAAAGAACTGTGTTTACACATCACACCAAGAAATTGGCTACGAGTACAAGCTGTGTCCTGAAATTTGCCGCTTTAGTCTGAATGGTGACGCAGCTGTTGGTTTCCACACCAACACTCGCTGGACATGGTCGGAGACTCCATTTTGGTTCATCCCAAGCTTCTCAAACTCCTTGGAGTGGAACGAGCCTGTTCAAGGATAGCTCATTTGGTCTCGGCCTTCTGTTGAACTCTTTCTTTTGGCTGGCTTTTAGCTGATGTACGAGTACTCAGCATTTAGTTTTGCAGCTGGTCCGGCTTGTAAAATACTTCGTATGACCAAAAAACCCTTTTGTACACTTGGTAGTTTCTCTAGTATGTATATTTCACCAAGCTTGTAAAAGAACCTTATTAGGAGTACAGTTGTACTCTACTACTACTATTCCGTACATAATTTCTTCCAGAATGTTGTATAATAGTAGTACTGTTAGTATTACTCCTTGCAGGTCCGTAGTTTTGTTTCTTTTCACTGTAGTTTGGGTCCTGTAAGACTAAGTTGGACGTGTTGGTAAGTACTTCACTCAGAAACTGCATGCGGTGGAAGGAACATGCTGTTTGCAGTTTACCAGTAAAAACATGTCACTCAGCATGGCATCGCCAGTGATTTGATAAGGCAATAATGTACGATGGTGTGCTAGTCTAGTTTTCTTCTTCTAAACAAGTACTGCTTGTCTACCTAGTAGTAGTAGTCGTAGTAAAGGTCTACTAGTAGGAGTACTAGAGAACTCGATGAAGCTAGTTGGAGTACTACTGTCAGTAGCTGCCACAGAAGAGAGAGGGACTTTTGCACATGCCGGTGCATGTGGCAGCATGTTCCTTCCGAGACAAGCTGGATTTAACTCCCTCACCGGCCTCCCCCCACGCACACACAACCTCTTTTACTCAGTCCCTTCTTCCCATCCACTACCGCCCCTTGGCCTCTCGCTCCATATTGTTGCCGACCAGCTCCTCGGCTCTGTCCTCTACAGGTGGCGGCGAGATCGGTGCGACAACCTTCTGTAGGGCGGTGGAGCATCCGTCATCTCTGTCCCGCAGCAGCAATGGCAGTTTGTGAAATACTAGAACACTCGTACATATTCCCTCCATTTCATAATATAAGATGTTTTAGCTTATGTGAAACGAGTGTATCTAGATTCACTCCGAACTTATATGATAGAGTTGATGATGCGGTTAAATTTTTATTGTCGATTGCGCAGCATTGTCATGTGTAGAGTAGTTCTTATCTCGGGTATGCATCCTTTTTTTGTAGACTAGGATTGCATAAAAGCTTGTTTTCTGGGCTAGATCCCATAACTAAGAACAGTGTGGATCTATTCGAAGTTGGTAGTTCGACAGCGAAAAGTTTTGAACATTTGCATATATTTGTCAATCAACATCATGTAATCAATATTACAACTTGCTGCAGAAGGAGATAGGGGAAGGAGTGAAAAAGAGGATTCTCGATGAAATAGGTTCCAATCCTTTGACTTCTACTATCCCAGATGACAAGATAAATAAATAGAATGACATATGTTCTTATCGTCCCGCATAAATGTTTTCGTTGTAATCTCTATTTATCTTGTAACCGCAGAAGCACAAAGTTGAAGAAGACTCTCAGTTTCCTGATGATGGAGTACAAAATGGATGTCAGATCGCTACAGTAAGACACCTCCTTGTTTACCTTCTGTGGAGACTGATGTAGTTGCAGCTGCAGCTGGTACTGATGATCCTGCACCTGCCATAGTCGTGCCAGATGATGGAGGTGGTGGATTGGTTTTACCATCCGCGGAGACTTGTGCGGCTGGAGCTGGCAGTGAAGAGCCTTTAGAGTACATTGTGGTGCTCGATAGTTCACCTATTATGGGGACTTATTCTACCGGTGCTGGCGCTGCTATTGGTGCTGCTGATCCCGCTCCTAGAATTATCGTGCCACCTGAAGGAGGTGGTGATTTGGGTTTACAATCTGTAGAAACTATTGCACCTGAAGGTGGTGAACTGTGATGCGGAGCTTTCTTTCTTATGATTTGTATTCTTTTCTCTGGACCCTGTATTATGGAGCTATCTTACGCATTTCTTACACTTTTGCCTATTGAACTATAGTGTGGAACTGGAACTACTCCTAGTATGTAATCATATTCGGATGCTTAAGTATTATCGATGGTAAACCAATGCTAGCTGAGCTGCACAAGAATTGGCCACTGCCACTTGCAGGCGTGGTTCCTGGCTCATCTCCTTTTCACAAGCACAATGAAAAGATGGTTATGTTCCTTTTCTTGCAATGCCATTATGCTTGTGTTATTTACATACAAACATATTTGTTCACATGACTTGAACAAAAAACAGTATCTTCTTTGCTTCGACTAACACAAGGAGACATGCAAATATTTGTTTATTTTTGAAACAAGGCAAACGATATGCCATTTTCATTGATAGAGAGGGACATGCAATTCAATTAAACTATGATAACTACTCGTACAAGTCATAGAATGGCAGGGATTGCCATAGGAAATCATCACCTCTAGCATCTTGTTCTACAGAAGGCGTTATTACCAAATCCACAACCTTCTTATTCTTGGGACGACAATGTCAAGTGAAAGATTTCGAATCTAAACACAATCCAGTGCAGGTTCATCAGGACAACCTCCGGCTGCATCATTCTCCACAGAAGGTACATCAGCGCTATGGCAGACACCATTGGAAATGCAAGCTGAAGCTGTTGTTATACTCCTATCAGGACCACAGATAAGGGCCAGAAATTCAAGCTGAAGCTGTTGTTATACTACTATCAGGACCACAGATAAGGGCCCGAAATCTAGCATTACAAAATAGACAAGAGGTTACCCCATCTGGACAATTCATAGACAATTCATAGTGCAATTTGAGCGTCTTACATGATCGTTAGATCTTAGTCCATCCGATCTTTTTATTGGTGGAACAAAATTTGCTGGTACTTTTATTTCTGTGAAGAACCTACAAAACATAGCCAAGTCAGACATATGAATATATCTAACTTTCATATAGTCTTATATGTGAAGATATCTTTGCATAACTGATACGTTGCTAACGTATCTATAACTTTTGATGTTCCATGCTTGTTTTATATCTACTTTCTTATGTTTTATCCACACTTTGGAGTATTTTTATACACTTTTTGGGACTAACCTATTAACAAGATGCCACAGTGCCAGTTGCCTGTTTTCTTCTGTTTTTGGTTCCAAGTAAGCCAGAAATGAATATTCTCGGAATTGGACGGGACAAAAGCCAAAGTCAATATTTTACCGGAAGACTTACGGAGCCCAAAGCAGCGACGGAGGAGGGCTAGGGCCTGGCCACACCATATGGTGGCGCGGGTGACCCCTGGCCGCGCCACCAGGTGGTGTGGGCCCCCTGGCACTCCACCGATCTTGCCCTTTCGCCTATAAGAAGCCTCCGATGCAAAAACCCAAAAGAATCCAGCCTCCAACCACGAAAATTTTCGCAGCGTCGCCGCCACCGAAGGGGAGATCCGAGGGACGGAAAGTCTCTATTCCGGCACTCTGCCGGGACGGGAAAGTGCCCCCGGATCCATCTCCATCAATCTCCACCGCCATCTCCATCGTCGTTGCTGATTCCCATGATGATGAGGGAGTAGTTCTTCCTCGAGGCTAAGGGCTCTACCGGTACCTATGTGTTCATCTCTCTCTCTCTCTCTCTATGCATGATCATATTGTGATCATGAGCTTTGTAATCAAGTAGATCTACCTTGCTACTCAAGTGCTTTAATAGATTCTGTCTCTCCCCACGTGTGTGAAAGTGACAGCATGCACACCATGGTGGCACTTAGGCTAGAGATTACAAATACTTGTTATGAGTTATATTTGGAGTTGGATGTCTCTATGAAATTGTGGTGTTTGTTGGAACCATCTAGCGCTCAAGGTGACAGTGTAGGGTTATCTAGATGGGGAAAGCGAACTTTGAGGTGTGCTATTATAGCCCTACCATGGATTAGAGTGTACAACCGAAGAGTAGTTCAGAGTAGTATCATAAAGATAAGATATTTATATGAGAGTGTTCACTAGTGAAAGTATGATCCCTAGGCCTTGTTTCTAAGCATTGAAACTTCATTTGCAACTAGATCTGTTACATGTTTGCGTGCTTCCATCTTTATTTCAGTTTGCCTTTAGTCCCTTCCACACCATCAAAGCTATTTTCTGGCACCGTTACCACTTATAATTATCTATACCACTTGTATTTCACCATCTCTTCACCGAACTAGTGCACCTATACACCTGACAAGTGTATTGGGTGTGTTGGGGACACAAGAGACTTCTTGTATCTTGATTGTAGGGTTGCTTGAGAGGGAATACCTTTGACCACTTCCTCCCTGAGTTCGATAAACCTTGGGTAATCCACTTAAGAGAAACTTCCTGCTGTTCTACAAACCTCTGCACTTGGAGGCCCAACAACTGTCTACAAGAATAGAAGTGCGTAGACATCAAGCTATTTTTCCGGTGTTGTTGCCGGGGAGGTAAGGTAAAAGGTACTCACATCTTATGGCTACTAAGTTATCTTCTAGTGCGGTTGCTGGTGTGTGAGTGCTCTAAGTTATTTCCTTTAGATCCTGCAATTATATATTTTTGTTTCTTGTTTTTATTTTCACTAGTTAGGCTTAATGGAAAACAACAACAAATATTAGAGAGCTTTATAGTATTTATCTTGAGTTAGGACATGAAGTTTTTGAAGATAAAATTTAAAAACCTATGGAACTTTATTTGCATGCTAATAGCAGTGTTATTAGTATGAATTCTTTGAACACCATTATTGCTAATGCTATGGAAAAGTCTAAGCTTGGGGAAGCTGGTTTTGATGAGCATGATATTTTTAGTCCCCCAAGCATGGAGGAGAAAATTTACTTTAATGATATTATACCTCCGATATATGATGATTACAATGATGAGTATGATATTTTTGGTCTACCTACTATTGAGGAGAAAATTAATTATGATTACAATATGCCTCCTATATTTGATGATTATGGTGATGATAATAATAATGATAGATATTTTGTTGAATTTGATCCCACTACAATTAATAATAATGACTATGTTTATGTGGAGAGTATTAATTCTTTTAAGCATGTGGCTCATGATAAGAATGTTTTATGTGATAGTTATATTGTTAATTTTATTCATGATGCTACTGAAAGTTATTATGAGAGAGGGAAACATGGTTTTATGTATCTCAACAATATTAAGTTTCCCCTCTTTATGTTGAAAGTCTTGAAGTTGCACTTGTTTTGCTTTCCTATGCTTGTTGCTTTGTGCTTCCATGACTTGTTTGTTTACAAGATTCCTATGCATAGGAAGTGGGTTAGACTTAAATGTGTTTTATATTTGCTTCTTGATGCTCTCTTTTACTTCAATTCTTATTCCTTATGTGAGCATCTTCTCAAACTATCATGCCTAACTTAAAGGCGTTAAAGAAAAGTACTTATTAGGAGATAACCCAAAAGTTTTAGTTGAGTCTTGGAAGTTATTACATCTGTAATGACCTCTCCTTATCATTTTTGTGTGGTTTTTGTGCCAAGAGTAACCTCTAATGAGAGAGAAGTAAGACTTGGGAAAGTTGTTGTCCCGAAACAGATTTGTGTGCTTCGCTGTAAAGATTCGTGAAAAATCCCTGTACATTGGTTTGAGCTATAATTTTTTGTGCTTCTGCCACAGGTTGTTATCCAACTTTAGTTAGTTCAACACTTTTCTATTTGAGCAACAGAAGGTCTTAGAAAAAATGGTTTTTACCTGCTGGTCTCTTTTGACAGATTTCTGCCATTTTCTGCATTTGCTTCTTGTTAGTTCCTTCTTGAGTTCCTTTGGGGAATTGAGCTTTTTGAGGGAAGTGCTACAGTAGCTTTTGTTTTAATGGAAGTTTTATTTATGTTGGAACTGAACCAAAAAAGACTTATTATCTTGAATGCACTAATGTTGCTAATGAAGATTGTGTGAAGTTTTGTATGAAGGAGATTTTAAAGTGTAGGGAAGAGTAATGTGATAAGATGAAGTACGGAAAAAAGCTCAAGCTTGGGGATTCCACCCGTGTCACCCCAAGAAATATTCAAGAAGTACAAGCTTCAAAGCTTGGGGATGACCAAGGCATCCCCTTCTTCATTAATAAAAATTTCAGGTTTCTTCCAAACACTTCAATTTTATTGTTGCATGCACTATTGTGTTGTTCTTGGAGCATCTTTATTTTTGTTTTTAGTTTTCGTTTGCTTAGTTTGCTTGAATAAATTGGTTGGACCCCCTCATTCATGCATTAGTTTTCAAATAAGTTGGTTTGGATTGGAAAAGAGTAGGAAAAGTTCATTCTTAAGTGGTAAAAAGGAGCTTGTTTTTGACTGTGACTTAGACTTTATCATGTCATGCTTGATATTGTTTTGGCTTTATGCTTAGTGATATTTTCTGTAGCATGACATGTTATAAACAATTGAGATTTCTTAATGTGCCTTGAAAGAACCATGTGTTGTTTTAGCATATAAAAGCATAATATTGTGGTATTCTCCTTTGATGCTTTATTTGGGTTGACTTGGCGCATGCTCACACCATGTTAAGACTATAACAAGTCACCATAGCCTCTATGATCATTTAGTTTTCGACTTGTAATATCACTTTATGCTTTAATTAATGATGTTTTGTCGCTTTGCATGACTATGGACATTATTGCTCTCTTAGTTGGTTGCTCCCAGTCTTTTGCTAGCCTCCATAACCAAGTATGAGTTCCACGCATGCATCCAACTCCAAATAAAACCAAGTTATTCAAAAGAGTCCACCATACCTACCTATTAGCATTTGCTATTCCAATTATATTCATGTTTTTATATACCTTCCGAATTAAACTTGTTATGTGAAAATTAGTGATTAAAGCTATCACGAACTTGATGGCACACTTTACTTTTCTTGCCCCTAATAAACTTGAACCATTGTGTCATCTATGTTGTATATGCTTGCACTTATACATTGCGATTAGCAGAACCATGCTGTCATGGGGAACACTTTCGACATTGCACTTGTACATTGTACCTAGTTGATATCATGCTCTTTTGTTTATGGATGTCGTCGGTGTGAATGAAAGGGGAGCTTGTAAGTCCATAGAGTTATGTATGTGTGTTAGAGAAACGCCTGGGCGGCTGGTCTAAACCGTGCCTAATCATGGTGGAAACCTGCAGCGTAACCATAATGAGAAATCTATGAAGCATTCTTCTTATAAAAAAAGAGATAGAGATTGAGAAAAAAAGATGAGAAAAGAGGAAAGAGAGAAAAAAGCACCATTTTCCCATGGTAAATAAGAAGATGCCGAGATGCTTATTGTTTGCTTCCCTTGTCATTTTGATATGGGGATTCATCCGTATCATCGGGCAAGGGGTACCCCGTTGGCGGTTCTCTATGATACACATGTACTTACTATGACAAGAACTTACCGGTAACTAAACTTGAGTAGCATGAGGAGCGACCCTCGTATTCAAGGGACATGAGATTGCCAACTTATACTTTGTCAAGCATATACTCCATAGTTTGTTCACTTTAACCTTAATCACTTCAAGATGCTTATGATAGGGGCAATGAGAGCTGAAAGCTAATAAGTACCATAATTTCTGGAAGCTCTTTATGAGACTTGAATCCCTGCTTCCTTCTATGAAGGCCTTTCTTTTACCTTTATGTTGAGTCTCCATCTTCTATCTTTATGCACCTATTGAGAGAGCATAGTGGCCATTCTTAGTTTATTGTGCATTGTCCCAAGACTTGTTGATTGATGCATAACTTTGATATTTCTTGTTCTTAAACAATTTGTATCTAGTCATCCTTATGAACTTTGAAGGTGTCCTATGCATTTATGTTTTTCTACACTATGATGGACAAGCTGAATACCATTCTCATTATGTTTTCTATATGTGAAACAAACAAACATCTTTCAAAGCGTTTCTATTCATGAATATTTTGTTTGTACCTTTTCATGTTATGACATAGTTGCTATATCTGGTTGTTAGAACTATATCTTTCATGCTATGTTAAAGTACTATGATCCCAGCTATCGATGTTTTATAAATTCCTTGATCAAGATTGTGATGGTGAATGTCAACTAAAAAATTATTCTTTCTTTTTATCACTTACCTACTCGAGGACGAGTAGGAGTTAAGCCTGGGGATGTTGATACGTTGCTAATGTATCTATAATTTTTGATGTTCCATGCTTGTTTTATATCTACTTTCTGATGTTTTGTCCACACTTTGGAGTATTTTTATACACTTTCTAGGACTAACCTATTAACAAGATGCCACAGTGCAAGTTGCCTGTTTTCTTCTATTTTTGGTTCCAAAAAATCCAGAAAATGAATATTCTCGGAATTGGACGGGACGAAAGCCAAAGTAAATATTTTACCGGAAGACTTACGGAGCCCAAAGCAGAGACGGAGGAGGGACAGGGCCTGGCCACACCATATGGTGGCGCGGGTGACCCCTGGCTGCGCCACCAGGTGGTGTGGCCCCCTGGCACTCCACCGACCTTGCCCTTTCGCCTATAAGAAGCCTTCTATGCAGAAACCCAAAAGAATCCAGCCTCCAGCCACGAAAAGTTCCACAGTGCCGCCGCCACCGAAGGGGAGATTCGGGGGACGGAAAGTCTCTGTTCCAGCACCCTGCCAGGACGGGGAAGTGCCCCCGGAGCCATCTCCATCAATCTCCACTGCCATCTCCATCACCGTTGCTGATTCCCATGATGATGAGGGAGTAGTTCTTCCTCGAGGCTAAGGGCTCTACCGGTACCTATGTGTTCATCTATGTCTCTCTATGCATGACCATATTGTGATCATGAGCTTTGTAATCAAGTAGATCTACCTTGCTACTCAAGTGCTTTAATAGATTCTGGCTCTCCCCACGTGTGTGAAAGTGACAGCATGCACACCATGGTGACACTTAGGCTAGAGATTACAAATACTTGTTATGAGTTATATTTGGAGTTGGATGTCTCTATGAAATTGTGGTGTTTGTTGGAACCATCTAGGGCTCAAGGTGACAGTGTGGGGTTATCTAGATGGGGAAAGCGAACTTTGAGGTGTGCTGTTATAGCCCTACCATGGATTAGAGTGTCCAACCGGAGAGTAGTTCAGAGTAGTATCATAAAGAGAAGATATTTATATGAGAATGTTCACTGGTGAAAGTATGATCCCTAGGCCTTGTTTCTAAGCATTGAAACTTCGTTTGCAACTACATCTATTACATGTTTGCTTGCTTCCATCTTTATTTCAGTTTGCCTTTAGTCTCTTCCACGCCATCAAAGCTATTTTCTAGCACCGTTACCACTTATAATTATCTATAGCACTTGTATTTCACTATCTCTTCGCCGAGCTAGTGCACATGTACATCTGACAAGTGTATTGGGTGTGTTGGGGACACAAGAGACTTCTTGTATCTTGATTACAGGGTTGCTTCAGAGGGAATACCTTTGACCACTTCCTCCCTGAGTTTGATAAACGTTGGGTAATCCACTTAAGGGAAACTTGCTGCTGTTCTACAAACCTCTGCACTTGGAGGCCCAACAACTGTCTACAAGAATAGAAGTGCGTAGACATCAATAACACTCACTTATCAAACTGTCGACGGATATCTTCTCGCTCCTTGGAAATGCAAAGTCGACATTCTATAGGGTACATCCATCTATATTGTACTGTACCTCTAAGTACTTCCTCGCCAGGTACATCAATAGCCAAATACTCCATCGTATCAAAGAAGGATGGGGAATATATCAGGTCAAAAGCTTGCACAGGATCTCTACTAAGTCCTTTTTAAGATGTTTTCGGACTCTTATGTCCAGAGCTTTACTATAGATTTACCTAAAGAACGTACATGCCCAAATCTGCAAGCACCTTGTAAAACTAGATGGTCACAAGATTTAACTATTTCTAGGAGAGGTGAAGAACAAACCAAAGCCAAGAAGAATGTCTAGTGCCTGAATCTAGCAGGCGAAAGCGTGGGGATTGCCCAGCTGATCGCCGGCCGGTGCGTCTCATGAAGAACGGCGCGGCCAATGGTGGTAGGCCGACACAGTTGATAGAAAGGTGTCAAGAAGTTTTTTAAGGCGTGGAGAAGTTTGTGGCCTGGTTCTAATCCGGTGCATCTCCCATAAGAACGGCACAAAATTTGAAGAGACGAGGGCTGGTCGCTTGATTGAGGGCGGGCTTAGGAAAGTTTGGGGTCTCGGAGGAAAGTTTTGGCGGGCGCGGGGTGTTTGTCCATAATTTTCATAGAAATATCTGTGAATATTTTATCAGATTTGTCAGTTCTCAAGAGTCACCTCTCTCGCCATTGGATTTACCTCGCGATTCGTGCAACGTGAGGGTTACACATTTGTTGCAACAGCTTGTAACTGGTAACTTAATGAGTTGCAACTACTAGTTACAACTGAGTATTAGCACAATTAGTAGGGTGACCTCTGCTCCTTAACATAACAAGTTCTCAGGCGCTTGGGATCTAGGTGCTCATATTTTATACCTTTTTTCCTTGTTGACGGATTTCTTTTGAATTCGGCTGAGCCCCAACACGTACCTTGGGATTTTAACTATCGAGCCCAAGAAATTATCTCATCCGGCCTCATTATAGCCCAAGACCTTCTAACTCGGCCATATTTTTGGTCATTCGGCCGTGCAAATAGCCTAGTTAGATTGGGCGAGAGCCTATAAAAAATAGCCCATCAATCCCTGCTTCGCCCATTTTTCTTCAATTCGGCCTTTTTTGGGCATCGTCCACCCACCCCTAAAAAAACCCCACCTATCCATGTTTTTAAGTACTACCTACTATATTATTTATACTTAACATTTTTTAGTTGAGCTGCTAGCAATCACGCGTAGCAGATGGACAAGCATTTTTTTAAGAAGAAAAATAAATAAGTTATATACGATGTTAGTATAGATTTTTTATGTTTTATAAAAGCATAACAATTTTCTTATGTAGTGGAAAGTCATGCAGTTTATCTGTAGCAATATTTTTGTACTGAGAGACTGACATGGCCGACCCACCTGCCTGCAGCTAGCACCCATCAACCTTACCATACAAGAGATCAAGTTTAACGAGCGCATTTAAAAAGTACTTGTACAACAGTCACGACCAGAAAAAAGAAGAACCAAGATCGACATGTTTCTTGTCGAGAGAGGATGACACGTGGGCCCCAGCAGCAAGACCATACACGCCTGCCGCATAGAACAACGTTACCAAGGTTAAACCGGCGGACGCGACCAAAAAAAATATCCAAACACATTTCCTCTACATAGGCGGCTAACATGTGGATCCAGTAGGGAGACATTATATAGGTGATGTATCGAGCAACGTTGCTAAGTTCTAAACGGGGAGGCGCGAGAGAAGAAAAAAAGTCTAGCAAGCACACTTTTCCTGCACAGAGGAGGCTGACATGTCGGGCCCACCAGCCTGTATAAACGGATGAAGCAGCAAGCAATGCTATCAAGTTCGAAACACGAAGGTGCGACAGAGGGTATAAAATCCATCATACAAACGTTTCTTTTAATGAGAGGATGAAATGTGGGGCCCAGCAGCGTGATTAAACGGTAGATGTATCGAACATCGCTATCAAGTTCGGAACAGGGTAGCGCAAGTGAAGGAAAAAAATCCATCATACACACATTTCTTCTAATGAGAGGATGACATGTGGGACTCAGGAGGTTGGTTAAACGGTAAATGCGTCGAGCAGCGCTATTAACTTCGGAACGGGGTAGCGCCAGTGAAGGAAAAAATTCCATCATAAACACGTTTCTTCTAATGAGAGGATGACATGTGGGTCCCAGGAGGTTGATTAAACGGTAGATGCATCCGAGCAGCGCTATCAACTTCGGAACAGGGTAGCGCGAGCGAAGGAAAAAATTCCATCATACACACGATCCTTCTAATGGGAGGCTGACATGTGGGACCTAGCATCCTGACTAAATGGCAGACGCCTCGAGCAACGTTATCGAGTTCAAATCAAGGAGGCGCGACCGAAAAGTATGGTCCGCTAGAGACACTGACGTTCGGGACCCACAAGCCTCAAAAGACTTCGGCGAGTAAACATCGCGCGAGAAAACGAAAATCTTGCTTCTACCACGCGTTGGCCGAGCTTCCTCCATGTTTTTAGCAGATCCGTCATAGTAGAGGGCCGCGAAACCGAAAAAAATATTTTCCATCGGCCACGGCCGAGCCGAGAATTTCATCGCATAAGACACGCCTTCTACAATGACCGTCGGGCCAAGTCGTTGCGGAAGGAAACTTTTCTTGTAGTGTGTGTAGTTGTCCACATATCATTTGCCTTTGGATCTAAAGGAAGAGGGTGAAACCCTTTGGACGTGCTTCGATGTTTGTGTCGGTTGCTACTATGAATATAAGCACCGCTATCACCCAACACTATTGAAGGGGGAACAAAGGGGTATTCACTAAGCTAATTACGATATCCACGGGGAAACCCTTAATTGCGTTGGTCTGCACGGTGATTGCTTCCAGGCGTCGTAGTGGTTATTTAGAGGTGATCTCATTCTTGGCTCAACAAAGTGACTGCCTACGAGCCTTGGTGAACATCTTTTTGCGGAACTCTCTCCACACATATCATGACACAAGTAATAGGTTATCCTAATTATGATTAATTACAACATGCTAGATGTGTATCCTACACCCCTGAGAACGTCTTAGCCCCATTAACTTCAACCAACATTCCAAAAACACTCTTTTTACTTGCTTTGTTTTTACTTGTTTTATTTACTTTCTTGCACTAAAACCAAAAACTTTTCAAACACCTATTCATCTGAAATCAAAGGAAGCTTATAAGTATCATTTGGTAGATAGTGACGAGGGGCATAAAGACCTCAACCAAATATCTCTTTGTGGGTTCAATACTCTTATTTCGAAACTAGCTACAATTGATCTGTGCACTTGCAGTCATCAGCCTTCCTAGACGTCGCTCGAACATGAATTGAAAGACCACCGTGCATGGATACCAAGTTCACCATCGACAAATAAGCTACAATCCAAGATCTCTAACATAGAACCATAAGTCGAACACACTGATCCCCAAGATCTACATCATGGAATCCGAAGACCGAACCCGAACCCCTTCGAGTTCAAGATCTTAGAAACCCAAACGTGTGACCCCTACGTAATCCCGTCCCTATTTTTATAATATGACATCTATCTTGTTGCATATTAAGTTGTACATGCTTGCATACATACTATCATGTGGTTTGGGTTAAATAGTCGATTCACCTAAATTAAATATGGAGAGCATATGTGGAGTATTCTTGTATTATTTTGACCCCATTTAAATTGTGTAGCTCATCGATGCCATGTTTTCCTTGTTAATTCAACATTTAGATTGCGGGGTACTAAATAACTAGAACCGTCTAAGTAATTGTCGAGATTCCGGTTCCGCTTAATATTGCCAAGCTGTACTTCATCTTGCCATGACATGCATCATATCATAATCATGCTGGATCTTTTTCCGTGTCTTTAAATAGTGCATCTGGTGCTTCTTTTAGTGCTTTTGCTTCTTCATAGATTAGAACATTGAGTGGATGCGAGCTTCGGACCATTCTTCGGAGAATCTTCATGCAATGGTTCCTAGGTGAGCATTCTCCCCCTTGCTACCTATTTTCGCTTTATGGATTTACTTCTATCTATCAATATTCGTGTTGTGATGCTTTAGTTTCCATACCAATTATACTCCTTGCATCCTATATTGCCTTGGTCACTTACTATTGCCCATTATTTTTGTAAATAGTTGGCCTTGCGAGTCGTAGTTGCTTGCTCAGGTGTTGGTTCGAGTCGTCAATTTCCAAAGTTGTTGGGAGGTTGTCACATGCTTCATGGTGGATATAATCATGGTTTACTTACAACTTGATAATTAAAAATGTTGGGAATAGATATAACTAATAAAGAGGCACTTGTGGGTAATAATTGAGATATGGTTTTTATCCCGTCCAATTATGTCCACCTAGGACCCGCGTACTTGATGCATGTTCCTTGACTTGCGCCCTATCCACATGTGGGAGACTTTATAGATCCCCCTTCATCTGAGCTTGATTCACATCTTATTTCTAGGGGGCACAAACGAGTTTGGGGCTTTACCACTATTATGTACTTATGCCATGCTTTACTGCTTATTTACTACGGTTGCTCGAGGAGAGGTTTACTACTGTACTGTTTTGGAGAGCGGAATGTTTTCATGGTATAAACAAGCGCAATCACACTTTTGGGTTCCCAATCGTTTACAACATTGATGCAAACCCTGGGTCCATCTTAGAGCCCGGCCGACTTCGTTGTGTGTAGCTTAGTGGGGTGGCCCCCGAAATCATTTTGAATCATGTGAATGCTTTATCGTGATGCCTCATTGCTTTTTATTTGTTTTTCCCGAGGTTGATCGTGTGCATGTTGCTATTTGTGCACCCCTGTAGGGTAAATCTTTTCAAAAAGTCGTGTCTGCGGTTATGAACTACTTGGAGCACAGTGTCTCGACCATAAATAACTCAAACTAAAGTAGTGCTATAAATTTGACTTTGGCATGACTAGTAATCAGCTCCACTTCAATGGAATGGTTAATTAAAAGTGCCAACAAATGGTGATATTGTAATATCTTGTGCTATCTATATCGGACTAGTAAGTACTAGAACCAAAAAGGGAATGATTAATCAAATTAACAATTGTGTGAGTTCCTCGGAAGGACTTCCTTGTTTGGTCTAGAGGGTGAAACTCCAGGATGGGTTATGTTTGGTGTTAGTATCAGGTTGGTTCCAAATAGGTCTCTCTTATCCCTTTCTAATAGCCGATAGTTGTACTGAGTCTCTATAGGTTGCTTAGTGCATGCTCCGCTACCGCTAAGCCCATCATACCTATGTAGGAGAGAACCGCCGAATTCTAAGACTCACCATGTACTGGACTCCGTACTGACCACTCCCTTTTTCCTCTACCCTTTTTCGGTACCTTTTTTGCTTTAATAGGTATGAGTTCGACAATGTTAGCAAGTTTACCCTTCCGGCTTGTCCTAGGCAGGGCTATGGACGCCATTGGATATTCTTTAGGACTCTTAGTTTATCTTGCATCTTATCCGTACTCGGATGTTGTATCATTTTCAATGTGATGGATCTTTGTAATGTATATCCGTATTCTTGACTCGCTGAGTTGCTATTGTATATATATGTTCTTGTGGGTTCCATCATGGACTATTGTGTGAGGGTATTACTTCATTTTCCACCCGCACGCAAGTGCTTGGTGGGCATCATCGAATCATTTCTATGCGGGTTTGGTGGGAATCGATGAAATGTGCATAACACCGATTCAAGGATGTTACAAGTGGTATCACAACCTTGGTTTTCGATACCCCACTAGTCCAGCCTGTAGGATAGCCTAGCTATGGACGATGTAGAGTGTAAAATGTATTTTGAAAAATCGGTTTGATAGATCTAATTAGATCTTATTTTACTCATTACATCTATGTTATTCTCCTCTTACCTTTGTGTTTTTTGAATCTACTCTCTTATATTCTCTTCAAGTCTAGGATTTCGCATCATTGGGTTTCCGTTGTACCTTTAGGATTCCGATTCCTTCCTCTTGCAACGGTGTTTCTATATCTGGTCTTCATACTATCCGAGGAATCTTTCTTATGTTGTGTCTTTCATTTGACCAAAAAATCACTAAAAAATGCTTCATATCTTTAGGTGTTTTCCAACATGATGATATTATCATCTACGCTAGACCCGATAAAGATCATGCATCACTTCTTTGCTTTCCAAAGCTTTCTAAGCATTGCTTGTCGAGATATCTAGTATGAATTCTAAGAGTTGGATTGCCTTATTCTCCTATTCATGTGAAGAGTACTCATCAACTAGGCCGGAGAGTCACATCAACTGATCATCCATAACCACACTTGAGGTACTCCTTGTGTTCGGTATTACTAGGCTGGAGTAGTACTAGTTCGAAGAATTAACTTCACCTACTCGCTTTATAGCTAGTTATTGCATGCAGTAGTAATCCTAAAATCCAGCCAATGCACGTGGCCACCGCATCTAATTGAAAACATGCAAGCAAATGGATGCACTCTCGTTTTAACAACATGATCGGCCATGAGGATTACACGACATGGTGGTTCATATTTTACGGTCAACTAAAGGAGTAGTTGCGCAAAACTAGGAGCATTAAATGGTCCTCCGGCCTAGCAATTGAGGCTGTAAAATAATTAAGAGGTATATACACCTTTAGTCCCACATCTTGCACCACGAGAGCGTTTTAGTCCCACATATTGAAAAATGAGCAATACTAGTCCCACAACTTATATCTTTAGAGCATTTTAGCCCAATTTAATCGAATTTCAGTGAATTTGAATTAATTTGTCTAGAAATGACGTTTTTTTTAAATAAACCCTCTATATTTTTCTATGTCATTTGTGTCCCTATGCGGACTGATAAGTGGGCCACCTATTAGTAGACGTACAAATAAAATAGTTAAATCTCTAAGAGGAGAAAGGATTCAAATTTAACACTTTTCTACAACGACACACACACCCATAAGCCACTATGCCAGTAGATGCCCACGACTACTCATGTGAGATGATGAGTACTTGAGAGGATGTAATTATACCAGACGAGGAGTACTTGGGGGGAAGTAATTATTTATATAATAAAAAAGCATATACGAACGCAAAAAATGCTCATGTCTATGTTGGCACGGTCCATAATATCAATTGTATAGCTTTGTCATTAACCTAATAGCTAGCTGCAGTATCTAGAATAAACTTGAGTTTTTTCTTATTCGCAAAAATGAAAAGGAATAAAATTGAGTTATTATTATAGCCCAGAACACAAATTATTTTGAATTTAGAATATGGATCTTTTTTTTAGATTTTTTCAAATGTTTGGAACACATATTTTTGAATATCCAAAATAAAGAACACATCAGCCAGAGCGCTCTTCAGTTAATCACTTTTGTGTGCATGTTGTAGTGGCAAGGTTGATTTCTTTATTACCACAGGTAATCAGTCCGATACCCTACAATGTATTGGTAGTTTTTCTTATTTGTTTTCTTATTCAGATCCTCCTCTGAAGTCGTACCAAGGTCACAATTGGTAGGCTGAAAATACACAGGGGTCATTTTGCAAAACTATGATGCCACATGTCACTTCCAGAATTAGTTACGACGAATTCAGAAAAAATCACAGAAATTCGATTGAATTGGACTAAAATGTTCCTGGTTACAAATTGTGGGGCTAGTGTTGCTCACTTTGCAAGATGTGGGACTAAAACGCTCCCACAGTGCAAGTTGTCTGACTAAAAACGTATATACATCAATAATTAACAACCGTGCTATTCAGAGAACCTGAGGTTTTTACCTCCATGGAGTATCCAGCCACACGGTGAGCATCCAAGGGCACAGCCAAAAAGAAAAATTAAAAAATGGAAAATTCCATGCAAAAAATGGAAAATGCCCTACGTTTGCATGTGCCCTGAGGGACCAGGGAGCGGACGTTTTCTTCTTAAATTTTGGAATAATTAAATACAATAAGGTTATGATACTACTATTACTAGTATCATTATACACCTACACACTCGCGTGCTCCCAGGAGTCGTACGCTGGTGTGCACGACCGTTGTACCGTAATTTGTGCGCATGGGCATGCGCGTGCCCGTGCTAGTTTGATGAAACGCGCTTACGGTTGCTTTGTGTATGCCGTCGTCTCATTTCCACACGATTCGCTTGGCTTTCCCAGGCCTTTGTTTAAATGTGTGTCTCTAGAACCGCTTCATGTGCCAGTCGGTGGGACCGAGACCACACAAACGCCATCATCCATGGCCGACAAGAACCAGGAGGACTCTCCATGGGCTGGTCTCCCTGAGGGACTCGTCCAGAAGATAGGTGACATCTTCCTTTTGACGGACAACTTCGACTACTACTCCACCTTTTGGGCAGTCTGCAGCGCCTGGCGCGTCTTCACGGAGGAGCGCTTTATGACAGCCAACTAGATTGTTCTAGAGCACCAGTTGTCGGAGGAGTATCGGGTAGAAGACGCCGCCATCACATTGCTGAACATGAGAACTGGCCGCCACATTGAGAAGAAGATTAGCCGGGTTATTCACATATGCTTTATTTATATTGAGTTGTATATATGCGATCCTTTTTTTGCATTCACATCCTATACTATCTGTTTTTCAAGTTCATTTTCTTCGTCCACTTGTTGCCCAGAGTTTTGCTCCATGGTTTACCTTGATTGAATTTCAGTTTGTTTACCTTGACTAAATCTCTGTTTCTCCTCCCTCTATCTCTGGAAGGTACTTTTATGTCGGTAGCACAACCGGTTGCCTCCTTGTGCTTGGACAGAGGGTGCAGCCGTACAAGACCCGGTTGTACAACCCCTTCTTGGGCGCTATCAAGCGCCTGAGGGCAGAGATACCGACCGAGCAGGTGGCTTCTGTCGCTGTGACGATGTTCCCGTCATTGATGGTGTTTACATCAAACCATCAGAACACCACCATTCGGTGGGCGGATGAGAGCATGGAGGAAGGGAGTCGCATGTTCTTTGGTGAAGGGTGTTGCTCGTTGTATGACTTCGTGGAACTCCAGAGCATGACTTCTTACGTCGGTGATGTTTTTGTCATAGACAGATATGGGTCTGTCGTCTCGAGATGTCCAGCTGCAGCGCTTCGCACGAACCCTAGAGATGCATCCTACCGTTGCAGGCCCTGTTCTAGGCTTCCAGTTCCCATAGAATCGTTTTTACCTCGTCGAGTCTGATGGGTAGTTGTTGTTCATTGTGAGTGGACCGGTCTACGGCGGCAGGCCGGTTGCTTACCAGGTTGATACCTAGAATCGTGTCCTTCAGCCGGTCAGAGGCATCAGAAGTCATGCTCTCTTTGTTGCTGATAATCGGTGCGTCTGCGTCGACAGCGCCAGGGTACCCACGGTGCAGGCCGACGGCATATACTATGCGGACCTATCCAAGATTAGATCTTACAACTTTGAGGCTCTTGCGTGGGAAGAGGAGCCAAGCGTTGTATATGGGTATGGAGTAGGAGGATTATGAATCAATGACCGTCCTTTCGAACTCGATCGATTGTTGGCGGAGTATTGCAGAATCGTTGAGCATTCTGAGCCGCAGATGGTGTTTCCTTATGGCGAGGATGGTACCACTCACTACGATTACTACGACGGCTATCCATCAGATTGATGGATTGTGTGGGTCTGCTCCTGATGTATTCTCTTCAGGTCAGCTCTTTATGTGTTCACTTTGTTGAGTGAACGTCTATGAATTTTTCAAGTTCTATGGTGCCCGCGTAATACAATAGACGTTCTCCCTGTTCCGGTAGATCGTGTCTTGTACCTCTTACAATTTCCCTGTTTTTCATGTGTGTGTAGTAATTCTGATAGATGCTCAGTTTGTAACAATTCTCAAACAACTTACAACTGCAAATTACAGTAGATTATTACAATCCTTAGTAAACTTGATAGTAATAAAATGAAGCATAAAAGTTGCATCAGAGTCCAGAAAACTAAAAAACACCATAACTAGTGTTACGGAAAAGGTCTCTATGGAGCTTGTATCCCGATACATGTAACAACTAGCTTCCCATAAGAGCTGCAGATGAGATTATTAAGTATGTTCTGCGTTAAAGCTTGCCTGTTTTTCAATTCATATAAGTCTTTGTGTGCTATGGTGATTACTGAATATGTTTTGTTGGCTTCTTGCTCAACAATATCACGGGCATCTTGGAGGGCATCCTCAAATAATATTTCGGCTGAAAAAAGAGGATCGGTCGAAGCGGTGTGCCATGAGCAATAGGTATTGTCACTGCTGCTGTGTGAAACAAAATCTAAACTTGGAGAAACGGGTCTTTGTTCGGCATTCAGAGGGCCATTTGCAGCTTGAAACAAACACAAAACATGTTATAACAGCATTACCATGCAATCACACCACCATGAATTTTAAATGTGTCAATGCGGTAATATATAAGGAAGCAATTAATAGTGGTGGCTCATACATCTATTTCTTCTTGAATAAGTGGACCAGCTGGCGCCATGGAGCGATCCGAGCATGTGTTGCTCTATGAAATAATTGCTCTACTTGAAGATGGATGAGACCAAGACAAAACAAGTTACTTAAACAATAGACTTGGGAAACAAACTACAAGTCCATTTTGAATAACAATGCGAGCAATCAACCAAAGTACCTGATGCAGACTGCTCAAACTAGAATGTGCAAAACATGAATAAAGCGAATATTAAAACTAAGCCATTATGTTTCTCATATATAAACTAGCCAGGAACTACACAACGAAATCTGCCACTGATTTAATCATAGACAAAAAAGAGTAACTTAGCCAACAGAAACACATCAATTGTGAGCCTCGAATATGCTAGCCAGATAATTTCAGACAAATAATGAATCAAGCAATCATACATTGAATTATTCATGAATAGCCAGATAATTTCAACGCTTTGGTGGCTTAAGAACAACAAACTGAACCATCAAGTGCCTCGTATTAAAATAGTCAGTTCATGTAACTATGATACACAGTAGATACAAGAGTGAGATGAACTACACAGAGTTCCATATGATACATGTGGGGATCTTATCGCTAGTGTGGCCTTGTTCTTATTATCAGACAACTCAGATGCAATACACTCGACCTCTCCATATCTAGGAAATTGAACTAAGCACATGGAACAAAAGCAGACCATAGTGGGGCTAAAATGTTCACGCTAATTTTTGGCAAAAAATATGAAAACAAGAAAGAAAAATGGTAAATTTAAGCAAACAAAAAATGTCGCAAGGACCAAACTTCGGGTGGGGGGCCTTACGTTAGGTGTTACACGAGATCTATGGTGGCTCATGTGGACGGGCGGAGTTTGTACTCCATTGTTGCTCCTCTACATAAAGGTAAGGCCAACTGTAAATATAAACAGGTTCCAACATGATATATGTTGGCATGAAGTGAAACAAAAGTGATGGGGTCCTACAAGATTATAGGAGCCATTCACTCTATGATATTATGTGCAAACTGAGGCTGCTCCTTGCATAATAGCAACAAACAGTTTGAGACGCAAGTTAAGAGGAATCAAATCGACAGTACATAATGGTTAAATAGTATGGTGTGTGTAAACGTGTAGTATAGGATAGCATGACAATAGCACGATGGAAATACTATAGTTCGTAAATTGGCGAATGAGAGAGATATTATATAATCATATCTCATGTGGACAGGTACAATAGAGAATGTAAACAAATATGTTAAGTGACTAATAATTCACAAAGAAATAGTACAGTACATAAAAATAGTTCAATGCGTGGAGTTTAAGCGTAACTAGAACGGGTTAATTTAGTACATAACAGGTGTATATCAAGTAAAGAACCTGTTAGTTAGGAAATTTAGCACGAATATAGTACATTGCCAACAAACAAATCACGCAGGGAGATCTAGTTATACCTCAGTCAGGGCAGCGTCTAGGCCTCCTCTGCATCCTCACGGGTCACATCGAGGTCGCCGAAGGTGCTACGGTCGTAGTCGGTGTCGACGACAGGGAAGCAGATCTTGGGCGGGCGAGGATACGAGCAGAACGCTGGACCATGGCGTCCGTGGAGCTGATCCTTGGCGGTTGATGATGTGCTCAGCGCGCCGGACAAGAGGGTTCGTTGAGAAGATCAGGTGTGCGGGTACACCGGCTAAAGTGTAGCGGGGATGTTCCGGCCGGTGACGTATTCCTGGAAGGGAGAGAGGGAGAGGGGGGTTTAGGTACTGCTAGCACTATACTGGGAAAATTACGAGTGAAGCCCCCACCCACTGAATTTAATAGGGGTCAAATGGGAATTTCGAAGTATCTGAAATTTTGGGGCACGAATTAAGTCCGGATGCACGGGATCGTTTTCAAAAGGTGTTCAAAATTTTCATGATGCAAAATCTTAGCTAGAAGTCAAACCACTCGTCAAAACTCTCTGTGGTTTCTGATATTAATTAACCGCTCGATGGGTACAGCCAAAAGCTTTTTTCATAAAACTTTCAAAGCAACCTATAATTTATTACTTGTAGTTCAAGTTTGACCTAATTTCATTAAATTCAAGAGCAATCTATCGCACTTAGTTGTAGCTCAAGTTCGACTTAATTTCATTAAACTGTCAAGACGCAAAATCTTAGCAAGAATATGAACATGTCAGAACTCTCTTTTGGTTTCTTATAGTATATTAATTGACCCCCTCCCCCCCACCGCGCCCCCTCTGATGGGTACATCTAAGAGCTTTTCCGTAAAACTTTCAAAGCAACCTACACAGTTTACTTGTAGTAGTTCAAATTTTACCTATTATATTTTTTTCGCTTTACCTATTATAATTTTATATAGTGATGATATGCCAGATGTCTATTATCTGAGTCTCACGTGCAGGGCACGTGCAATTTACTAGTACTTGTAGTTTCAAATTTGACCTAATTTCGATAAATCGACATAAAGTCATTCTAATGGGCAGAGTTAGCTGGGAAGTTTGAAAACTCATAAAACATGGGAATTGTTGGTACAACATGTTGGTCCAATATATATGTCTGTAAACTTGGCTTGTGGCATTCAGATCCAATATTCTTCATACTTTTCTTTAGGAAAAAAACCAACCTCGCTCATATTCTTCACTCAAAAAATGTAGAATTGAATGTTCTTTCTTGATAGTTGGAAACTCACACTGATGACACTCTTTACTACAGGAATATGCATCGATGATCTACCTATGAAAAGACATTTAATTCAAGAGCAATCTATGGCGTTTACTTGTAGGTAGCTCAAGTTTAACCTAATTTCGTTAAATTATCAATATGCAAAGTCTTAGCAAGAAGTTGAACCTATCATCGAAACTCTCGTTGGTTTCTGGTATATTAATTTTGAACCCTCGATGGGTACATGCGAAAGCTTTTTCATAAATCTATCAAAGAAAAACCTACAATTTACTTGTAGTTTCAAATTTGACTTAATTCTGAGATATCGATATAAAGTTATTCAAATGTGCGGGGTTAGCTAGGAAGCTTCAAAGCCCATAAAACATGGGAATCGCAAGTACAACATGTTGTCGATCCACTATATATATATGTCTGTCAACTTGGCTTGTGGCATCCACATCCAATATTCTTTGGACTTCTCTTTACGGAAAAGAACAACTAACCTCACTCGTCTTCACTCGGAAAACATAGAATTGAATGTTCTTTCCTGGTAGTTGGACACTCACACCCACGACACTGCTTACTACTAGAAAATGCACCCATCTACCTCTGAAATGACATTTAATTCAAGAGCTATCTATCAAAGCTTACTTGTAGCTCAAGTTTGACCTATTCATTAAATTGTCAAGATGCAAAATCTTAGCAAGAAGTTGAACCTATCATCAAAACTCTCATTGTTTTCAAATATATTAATTGTGACCCCTCGATGGGTACCTCCAAATTAAAATCTTTTTCATAAAAAATACAAAGCAAAACCTACAATTTACTTGTAGTTTCAAATTTGACCTAATTTCGATAAATCAACTTAAAGTCATTAAAATGGGCAGAGTTAGCTAGGAAGTTTGAAAGCTCATAAAACATGGGAATCGCAAGTACAACATGTTGTCGATCGACTATATATGTCTGTCAACTTGGCTTGTGGCATCCACATCCAATATTCGTTGGACTTCTCTTTACGGAAAATAACAACTAGCCTCGCTCGTCTTCACTCGGAAAATGTAGAATTGAATGTTCTTTCCTAATAGTTGGAAACTCACACTAACGACATTGTTTACTACAGCAAGGTGCATCGATATACCTCTGAAAATATATTTAATTCAAGAGCAATCTATCGTGCTTACTTGTAGCTCAAGTTTGACCTAATTTCGTTAAATTGTCAAGATGCAAAATCTTAGCAAGAAGTTGAACATATCGTCAAAACTCTTGGTGTTTTATGATATATTAATTGTGACCCCTCGATGGGTACCTCCAAAAGATTTTTTTGTAAAACTTTCAAAGCAACCTACAATTTACTTGTAGTTTCAAATTTGACCTAATTTCGATAAATTGACATAAAGTCATTCTGTCAAATGGGTAGAGTTAGCTAGGAAGTTTGAAAACTCATAAATAAAACATGGGAATCATTGGTACAACATGTTGGTCCATTATATATGTCGGTAAACTTGGCTTCTCGCATTCAGATCCAATATTCTTCGGACATTTCTTTATGGAAAAGAAAAACCTCGCTCGTCATCACTCGAAAAATTGAGAATTGAATGTTCTTTCCTGATAGTTGGAAAATCATATCGATGACACTATTTACTACAAGAAAATGCACCCATCTAACTATGAAAAGTCATATATTTCAAGAGCACTCTATCGCACTTACTTTGTAGCTCAAGTTTCACCCAATTTCGTTAAATAGTGTCATGATGCAAAATCTTAGCATAAAGTCAAACCAGTTGTCAAAACTCTCGGTTGTTTCTCATATATTGATTATGACCCTCGGATGGGTACCTTCAAAAGCTTTTTCGTATAACTTTCAGAGCAACCTACAAAACTTGTAGTATATAGTTCAAATTTGACCTAATTTTGATTAATCGACATATAAAGTCATTCAAGTGGGCAAAGCGATAAGCTATAGGAAGTTTGAGAACTCATAAACCCAGGAAATCATAAGTACAATATGTTGGTCCACTATATATGTGTGAAAACTTGGCTTGTGGTATTCAGATCCATATTCTTCAGGCTTCCTTTATAGGAGAGAATAATCTCGATATCACCCGAAAAATTGAGAATGTTCTTTCCCGATAGTTGGAAACCCAGGAAAGACATTTAATTCAAGAGAAATATATCGTGCTTACTTGCTTGTAGGTCAAGTTTGACCTAATTTCGTTAAATAGTCAGGGTGCAAAATCTTAGCAAGAGAGGTTGAAACTATCGTTAAAACTCTCGGTGGTTTCTGACATATTGATTGTGACCCCTCGATGGGTGCCCCTAAAAGCTTTTTCATCAAACTTTCAAAGCAACCTACAATTTACTTGTAGTTTCAAATTTGACCTAATTTCGATAAATCGACATAAAGTCATTCAAATGGGCAGAGTTAGCTAGGAAGTCATTCAAATATCGACAAACATTTAATTCAAGAGCGATCTTTCGTGCTTACTTGTAGCTCAAGTTTGACCTAATTTTTTTAAACTATCAAGATGCAAAATCTTAGTATGAAGTTGAACGTGTCGTCAAAACTCTCGGTGGTTTATGATATATTAATTGTTCCCTGAATAGGTACCTCCATAAGAGTTTTCATAAAACTTTCAGAGCAACCTACAATTTACTTGTAGTTCAAATTTGACCTAAATTCGATAAATAATTGGCATAAAGTCATTCAAGTTGGCAGAGTTAGCTTGGAAGTTTGAAAGCTCATAAAACATGGGTATCGTCAGTATAACATGTTGGTCCACTCTTTATGTCTGAAAACTTGTCTTGTGGTATTCAGATCCATATTCTTCGGAGTTTCTTTACGTAAAAGAACAATCTCATCATCACTTGAAAAATTGAGAATTGAATGTTCTTTCGTGATAGTTGGAAACTAACACCGCCGAAATTGTTTACTACATCACCCATCTAACTCTAAATATACAGTTAATTCAATAGTAATCAATTTCCCTTACTTGTGTAGCAAATGTTTGACCTAATTTCATTAAATTGGCAAAAATTCACTAAAGTGTGCAAAGTTAGCTGGGAAGCTTGAAACATCCTATTTCTAAAAACTTTGGAATTATAAGAAACCATGTTCCACTTTGTCTGATAATCGAGGCAGTGTAATTATTTTTTAATTGTGGTAGGTCCGGTAGGAGCGAGGTGCTATATTAGTTACACGCGGTCGGTGGAAGTACAAGTTACATCAAGGACCTCATAAAAATGAAAAATACATCCAAGTCCATGCATTTAGCACAAGATCCCTGAAACTAAGCAATGAAGTGTCTTTTGAGATTTGTGCGTATGCTAGATATTGTAGAGCCAAAATTTGTTCTGAAATAATCTACATTCTAGCTTTTACTACTAGTATATATAGTAAACAAGAATCCATAAAACCAAGTGATCGTACTCTCTATTGGAGTAGTAACTTGGATTGGTTTTTCACATATCTAAGTACTACTACTAATTATAATTTCTCAAAAAAAAGTACCACTAATAAATGCAGTACTAGTTTGTCTAATTTGTTCTAAGATATAGTACTACTACTATTACTAGTACTCCCTCTATTTAAATTTGATAAGACCAAAAAAGTTAATTACAGGTTGGTGTCGAAGACATGCATGCAGTCCTCGGTCTCTCCTGCAGCACTGTACACCCTGCAGCAGGCCGCAGGCTTTTCGTCTCTCTCTAGTAGTAGATCTTCTTGCATGTCACTCACCTGGATCTTCTTGCCTCGATATCTCCCTCTGTCTGTACTATACTGTCTTGTACAGTATAGCGTAACACCTGCTTTATTACTCACCTGTCAACTTTCTGCAGCCTTTTTATTTTGACGAAGCATGTACATCGTGTGGACACTGTCTAAGAAAAAATGGCCAAGTGTAGCCGCCGCCGGTGCGCCGATGCCTAGCGTATTCCTGTACAATCGTACCAGTACAGTACGAAACTCAATTAGTATACTCTTCAGTATACCCACCCAACCCGGGTTTCTGGCCAGTGGGCACTATGTCAGCGAGCCGATCTTCACTCTATAACCACTCCCACAAGTTCATGTACCGCGTCAGCGGATTCGACCGTGAGCCAGCTGCTATGGACGCCGTCTAGTCTGAGGCGATGATTGAGTGCCCCTATGATGGCTGCTTTAGCTTGGTCGCCTTCGATAAGCTTGACAAGCACAAGATCGCGTGCTCGCACGGTCCATGCTCCTGCATTGATTCCGCCTATGATTTCATTGCCTCGTCGGAAGGGCTCCTTCCCCATATGAAGGAGGCCCACGGGGTCATAGTAACCAGGGCCATCTACGGCAGCGCCTTCTTTTGCCTCATCCCGACTCCGCCACCAATAAGCACAAGGGATTCACGCGCTTCCTCTGTGGGGATGACGGTGCCGTGTTCGGCCTGACCATTAGCACGCTCGGCCCGGCCGCTGTCGTGTCCTTGGTGTGCATCAGGCAGGACAGGTGCTTGTGGCCGCGGTACACGGTGAAACTGTGTGCGCCTGGCCCGTTGGGGTCGGCGGACTTGTCGATGGGCGAGAGCCTTAATGCAGTAATCGAGCTGACGAGCAGCTCGTCGCCGGCCAACTTCCCATCCGACAAGCTCAGGACGTACCTCGGGGTGCCGCCGCGGTTCCTGATGAAGGTCGGACAGTCCACCCATGTATCTTTCTGGATTTGCATCGACGGGAAAAATGATCTTAAACTACGGCTGATGATCAAGACTATAATGGTGTATTAGTAGATAAATAGTACTACTAGTAGTATTATTTTACTACTCCAGTTTACTAGTAGTAGTTGCATGTAGGTTCTCTTTTGGTACTAGGAAGGATGCATTGTGGATGTAAACTAAGTTTGCTGCTAATGTTATTACTGAGTATTTAGAGGTTTGGTATGACTTTTATGTAATTGGTCACTTCTACGACATGGATCAGAGATAAACACACTAACCGTTCTTACGATGCTTCGATTTTAGTCATCTAACTTAGTGATTACGAAATTTTATGCCCAAACTTGTCAATTTGACTTGATATATGTCTTGGACCAAGATAGCCGTAGAAATTGCGCTGGTATGGACGACACATCGACGTGGGTCCAGCGTGCAGGATAGGTTGCCCTAGAATTTTGCCTAAATATCTAGAAAATAATATGTACATCAATGACATCAACTCAATGTTATCAGAATCATCACGAACCATGTTTTCATATTATATGTATTTGATATTATATGAGTTAGTATGTTTGTACATATAGTTGGTCAAACTTTATAAATATTGACTTCGACAAAACCTAGTATACTTTCTAATTTGGAAATGAGGGAGCATATAAGTACTAAAATGCATCGAAATACATGTGTATCTAGACAAAGCCAAGTCAGTAACTACTATTTTAGGCAGGAGGGAGTAATTATTTATGAGTAATCTATTTTTCACAATTTTTTTACTGTTATGGCATGTGCCCACGACTAGAGAATGGACCAATGCATAATAATCACGCGACCATGCGGTGGCGATCTACTTCGTACTGGATTACCCTACGTGCGGAGGCGCGCTAGTAGAGCACATGCTCGTGTCGTTCCTGAGTACATAGTACTACTAGTATACGCAAATAGAAGTAAAAAATAGATAGATCTTGTTGCTCATCGTACTATTTTTTTCCCTGTAAGGCAACCTGGACGTGACTACCGCAGTACTATATTGGCACAACTTCTGCTTTTGGCGCTACAATATGAATGTGGAACACTCTGTGTCCATTCAAAAAAAACTCTCTGCGTAACATTACTGTACTAGTACTCCTTGTACTCCCTAGTTTTCGGACATGCAGTAAAGTAGTGCAGTAAGTCTGTTTGGTCAAGCTGCATGCAACGAGCATTGGTTTAATAAGACAATTCAGGTTTTTAGATACCCAAATTTCTACTCCAGCTTGATGGCTCAAGGCACGAAGCAGCTAGTACTCTTCTATCCTCCTGCTGCCGCCTAGATCAAAATGAACAAGCAAAAGATTGTGTATCTTGAAAATTGCCATGGCCATTTATTACCTGCAGAGCTTTATTTTGTTTCCTTCGAGGCACCTGCAAAGACTGATACTGTACTAGTATACTACTAGTAAATAATATGCTACGGTTATACCCTACAACTAGTACTAGACATAGACTATAGTAGCTACTCTCATCAAAGTGAATTATCCAATAGGTGGAGTTCCTTTTTTTTCTCCAAGAGGTGGAGTTCCTTTTTTTCTCCAAGAGGTGGAGTTCCTTTTTTCCTAAGAATTGCTTTACTTTCCTTGTGATTCAAATACATACTTGATTCAAATTCTTGTAGTTTCCTCTTCTTATGTTTTGAGAATCCTGCAAATCAAACGAGCCCTGAGAGATGGTCTTTTTTTGGCTTTGATCATTTTTTTGTTTCAACATAGGGTCATAGAGCTTCCTCAGAACACGAGGAGGGTGGAAATTGCACAAACCTTCAACAATTGGATTCGAAATTGCAGGGAACTCCAGATAATCAGGATAGTCTAGTTGCAAGAAACTACTACAATTACTTTTGGGTACAAATGTTGCACATAGCATAAAATTCTCGATTAGCCCTCTTAACATTATTTCTTACATACCCGGGGCTCAACAGTTGGAGCTCTTTGCAACTACGGCTCTAATTTTTGGAGGTTTGTGCAACTAGCCTCAATTGGAGCCCCCCTCCCACTCGCCCACTTTCTGCAGTATTACTAGTAGTACCACTATGCACCATCAGCCTTTGTCTTCTCCATCGCACCCCGGCCGCCAGCTCACGCCAACGATCTACCCTCCCTCCCCCACCCCACCCCACCCCACCCCAAAGAAATCCCCCAAAACACCATCCACAGCCTCCTTCCATGGTGAGATCGAGCAAGGTCTATAAATATCCTGAACAGTTTCAAAAGGTGTTCACCGAAGGCCCTCTTCAAGTACTCATCAACCATTGCGATGCCACCACCGCTGCGAGCCTTGTAGGTTCGTCCAAACATATTCTTCAATTAGCAAAATAGAGTGGCACTACGCCTTCTTCTCATCTGTTTGGCCTCCCATGTGTTCTTCATTCTCACCCAACGGTGAGACCGTAGGAATCCAAAGACTGCTTCGAAGTGGCAGGAAGCCCATGCAAGCTGACGCCAATGGACAGGTTCTCCTCTGATGCTGTGATGCCAAATGGTTTTGATGAGTAGCGAGCAGGCGGTAATGGAGATTGGATCATCACAGTTGGGCCCGATTTCATGTGGGACCTTGTCAACATGTACACTCATCGCAAGATTGTTATTTCGCAAGTGTCAGGGTTTGAACCGACCGAAGGTTCTGCACTCACATTTTAGGATGATGCTGATAAAGGTCGACGTACTAAACTGCAGAAGATAGTCATTTGCCAAGTTCCGACAGCTGTTGGGGAATACAAAGATTTCTCTCTAGTCGCCATTTTTGAATCCAAGATTATTGTCATCAACGGGAATGATAGTCATGGATGGTCAGTTTGTGTGAACGAGTTCCAGGGATACTTCAGATACTGTGATGCTATTATCCAACACGACCATGTTTATGCATGGAAGTCTCTAGAACTTGGTAAATTCTCCTCCCTACGTATTTTATTAGCTTTGTTCTTGAATTGATGCAAGCTATTTTTTCTGAACTTCCATTGGTTAGTAGGAATTCCATTAAAATTTTAGTTTCTTTGATTCGAAGGAATTCCCTAGGAATTTCAGAGGAATGCAATCTTTAAGAGGTTTTATTACATATAAGTAGTTTGTTTCATATGATTGAGTTCTGTTGATAGTATTGCTTCATCTCCTAGTACATCCCATGGAAAATATGGTATCTACTAGTAGTAAGTACTTATGTGAGACCCAGATATTATTCCTGAATCAATGTAAGTTATTTTTTCTGAAGTTTCGTTGGTTAGTAGGAATTTCATAGGAATTTTAGCCTCTTTGATTTGTACGAATTCCCTAGGAATTTCAGAGGAATGCAATCCTTACTAAGTTTTCTTACATATAAGTAATTTGATTCATAGGATTGAGTTCTGCTGATAGTATTGCCTTGTCTCCTAGTACTAGTACATCCATGGAAAATATGGTATCTACTAGTAGTATTTACGTGAGACTCAGATACTAGACATATGACATATCATAACTATATAGAATTATAATACTAGGTAAAGCTCAAAAAATTAGAAATCGACATCTATAAAGTATGTGCGCATATTTAGTTCATGTAGTTTCTATCATGTAGAAGTCAACGTTTACTAGGTACTAGTAATTGTAAATTTTGTTAACATGTTCTTGAGAAATGAAGGAGAAGATTCTAGAATGATGGAGAAGTGTGTTTTGAGGATTGTGCATAGCGTTCATTGTCCTAAAGACTATCAATAGAATCTTCAAGAAGATGCTAGAATGGAAAAGAAGATCCAACGGCTGGCAATGTTGGGATTCGCAAGTCCTGATCCAACAGTGAATATTCAAAGTTATTCATACACTATATAGTGGTAAGATAAGATAAGATATTAAACCTCCTAGAAATAATCCTAGTTGGTTTTCCTTTGGTATATAAGACACCAAAATCTTGTAGGATCCAACCTTGCTTTTTTCCCTATGAACTTTACATTCAAGATCCTATAGGATTATTTCCTATTTCATGTGATCCTATGAATCAAACCGTGTCTCTAGGAGAATTTCTATAGCATATCCCCATTTTGAAAAGAATTAGAATTTCCATAGCATCTCCCTAGGATGGCATTTTTTTACGCAATCAAACATCTTAAGTATAATCAATATTTTTGAAAATATTACTGTATATCAACTTCTAAAATGTCAGATCAATATCAATATTATTTCCATGTTACATTTCCTTTCCCTTTGAAGGTCCTATCCTTATCCTATCACCACGCGATGTGCTGTACCTGACACATGGGATTGTTGAGGACGATGAGGAGAATGATCCTGGTAGGTGGTGGTTAGCAAGATCTGCCGGTGGTTCAAGACTTCTTCTGGTCTATACATATGGTGTCTCGGGCAATGCAATTGCTGATGATACTAGTGTTGTTCACTATGGTCGCACCATTCGCACCTATCCTTCTAGGTTTGAGTGCATGGTGTTCTCGATGGACACAAGCCAGTTAACTGCAGCTAACCGATGGAAAAGGGTTACTGACCTTGGATCATATTCTCTTTTCCTTAGCATGAACTATCTGATTATCATTGCAGTAGGCGATGCAAATGATCCGCCAGGACATCTGACAAGAAGGAATTTTGTTTACACATCACACCGAGAAATTGTCTACGAGTACAGGCCGCATCCTGAAATTTGACGCTTCAGTCGAAATGTTGAAGCAGCTGTTGGTTTCCACACCAACACTCGCTGAACATGATCGTAGACTCCATTTTGGTTCATCCCAAGCTTCTCAAACGCCTTGGAGTGGAACGAGCTTGTTCAAGGATAGCTCATTTGGTCTCGGCCTTCTGTTGAACTCTTTCTTTTGGCTGGTTTTTAGCTGATATACGAGTACTCAGCATTTAGTTTTGCACCTGGTCCGGCTTGTAAAATACTCCGAATGACCAAAAACCCCTTTTGTACACTTGGTAGTTTCTCCAGTATGTATATTTCACCAAGCTTGTAAAAGAACCTTATTAGGAGTATAGTTGTACTCTAGTACTACTATTCCATACATTATTTCTTCCAGAATGTTGTATAATAGTAGTACTGTTAGTATTACTCCTTGCAGGTCCGTAGTTTTGTTTCTTTTCACTGCAGTTTGGGTCCTGTAAGCCTAAGTTGGACGTGTTGGTAAGTACTTCGCTCAGAAACTGCACGCGGTGGAAGGAACACGATGTTTCCAGGTTTACCAGTAAAAACATGTCGCTCATCATGGCATCGCCAGTGATTTGACAAGGCAATAATGTACGATGGTGTGCTAATCTAGTTTTTTCTTCTTCTGAACAAGTACTTCTTGTCTACCTAGTAGTAGTAGTAGTAGTAGTAGTAGTAGTAGTAGTAGTAGTAGTAAAGGTCTACTAGTAGGAGTACCAGAGAACTCAATGAAGCTAGATGGAGTACTACTGTCAGTAGCTGCCGCAGAAGAGAGAGGGAGGGAGTTTTGCACCTGCCGGTGCACGTGGCAGCGTGTTCCTTCCGACACAAGCTAGATTTAACTCCCTCACTGGCCTCCTCCCATGCACACAACCACTTTTACTCAGTCCCTTCTTCCCATCCACTACCGCCCCCTAGCTTCTCGCTCCATATTGTTGCTGACCAGCTCCTCGACTCCGTCCTCTACAAGTGGCGGCGAGATCGGTGCGGCAACCTTCTGTAGGGCGGTGGAGCATCCATCATCTCTGTCCTGTGGCAGCAATGGCGGTTTGTGAAATATTAGAACACTCATACCTATTCCCTCCGTTTCATAATATAAGATGTTTTAGCTTATGTGAAACGAGTGTATCTAGATTCACTCCGAACTTATATGATAGAGTTGATGATGCGGTTAAATTTTGATTGTCGATTGCGCAGCATTGTCATGTGTAGAGTAGTTTTTATCTCGGGTATGCATCCTTTTTTTGTAGACTAGGATTGCATAGAAGCTTGTTTTCTGGGCTAGATCCCATAACTAAGAACAATGGGGATCCGTTCGAAGTTGGTAGTTTGACAGCGCAAACTTTTGAACATTTGCATATATTTGTCAATCAACATCATGTAATGAATATTATAACTTGCTGCAGAAGGAGATAGGGGAAGGAGCGAAAAAGAGGATTCTCGATGAAATAGGTTCGAATCCTGTGACTTTTGCTATCCCAGATGACAAGGTAAATCAATATAATGACATATGTTCTTGTCGTCCCGCGTAGATGCTTTCGCTGTAATCTCTATTTATCTTGTAACCGCAGAAGCACAAAGTTGAAGAAGACTCTCAGTTTCCTGATGACGGAGTACAAAATGGATGTCAGATCGCTACACCTAAGACACGTTCTTGTTTACCTTCTGTGGAGACTGATGTAGTTGCAGCAGCTGCTACTACTAATGAGCCTGCACCTTCCATCGTCGTGCTAGATGATGGAGGTGGTGGCTTGGTTTTACCATCCGCGGAGACTTGTGCGGCTGGAGCTGGCAGTGAAGAGCCTTCAGACGACATTGTGGTGCTCGATAGTTCACCTATTGTGGGGACTCATGCTACCGGTGTTGGCGCTGTTGATCCCGCTCCCGAAATTATCGTGCCACCTGAAGGAGGCGATGATTTGGGTTTACAATCTGTAGAAACGGTTGCACATGAAGGTGGTGAACTATGATGCGGAGCTTTCTTTCTTATGATTTGTGTGATTTTCTCTAGAACCTGTATTGTGGAGCTACCTTACGCATTTCTTACACCTTTTCCTGTTGAATTATAGTGTGGAACTAGAACTACTCCTAGTATGTAATCATATTCGGATGCTTAAGTATTATGGATGATAAACCAATGCTAGTTGAGCTGCACGAGAATTGGCCTCTGCCACTTGCAGGTGTGGTTCCTAGCTCATCTCCTTTTCACAAGCACAGTGAAAAGATGGTTCTGTTCCTTTTCTTGCAATGTCATTATGCTTGTGTTATTGATCTGGCAATTTTATGCTGATTTTGTCACCTAATCTACATTTATGTCTCTACATACAAACATATTTGTTCACATGACTTGAACAGAAAACAATATCTTCTTTGCATCGACTAACGCAAGGAGACATGCAAATATTTATTTATTTTTTAAACAAGGCAAACGATATGCCATTTTCATTGATAGAGAGGGACATGCAATTCAATTAAACTATGAAAACTACTCGTACAAGTCATATAATGGTAGGGATTACCATATGAAATCATCACCTCCAGCATCTTGTTCTACAGAAGGCGTTATTACCAGATCCACAACCTTCTTTTCCTTGGGACGACAATGTCAAGTGTAGGATTTCGAATCTAAACGCAATCCAATACAGGTTCATCAGGATAACCTCCGGCTGCGTCAGTCTCCACAGAAGGTACATCAGCGCTATGGCAGACACCGTTGGAAATGCAAGCTGAAGTTGTTGTTATACTCCTATCAGGACCACAGATAAGGGCCAGAAATTCAAGCTCCGAAATCTAGCGTTACAAAATAGACAAGAGGTTACCCCATCTAGACAATTCATAGACAATTCACACTGCAATTTGAGCGTATTACATGATCCGTAGATCCTAGTCCATCCGGGTTTTTTATTGGTGGAACGAAATTTGCTGGTACTTTTATTTCTGCGAAGAACCTACAAAACATAGCCAAGACAGATATCTGAATATATCTAACTTTTCTACAGTCTTATATGTGAAGATATCTTTGCATAACACTCACGTATCAAACTGTCTACAGATATCTTCCCGCTCCTTGGAAATGTGAAGTCGACGTTCTATAGGGTACATCCATCTATACTGTACTGTACCTCTAAGTACTTCCTCGTCGGGTACATCAACAGCCAAATGCTCCATCGTATCAAAGGGGAATATATCAGGTCAAAAGCTTGCACGGGATCTCTGTCATGTCCTTTTTAAGATGTTTTTGAACTCTTCTGTCTAGAGCTTTACTATAGATAACTATTTCTAGGAGAGGTGGAGAACAAACCAAAGCCAATAAGAATGTCCAGTGTCTAAATCTAGCAGGCGAAAGCGTGGGGATCGCCTAGCTGACCGCCGGCCAGTGCGTCTCGTGAAGAACAGCGCGACCATTGGTGGTAGGCCGACACTGTTGATAGGAAGGTGTCGAGAAGTTATTTTAAGGCGTGGAGAAGTTTGCATCCTAGTTCTAATCTGGTGCATCTCTCATAAGAACGGCACAAAATTTGAAGAGACGGGGGCTGGTCGCTCGATTGAGGGCGGGCTTAGGAAAGTCTGGGGTCTCGGCAGAAAGTTTTGGTGGGCGTAGGGTGTTTGTCCACAATTTTCATAGAAATATGTGTGAATATTTTATCGGATTTGCCAGTTCTCAAGAGTCACCTCTCTCCATTGGATTTACCTCGCGATTCGTACAACGTGAGGGTTACACATTTGTTGCAACAGCTTGTAACTGGGAATTTAATGATTTGCAACTACTAGTTACAACTGAGTATTAGCACAATTAGTAGGGTAACGTCAGCTCCTTAACATAACAAGTTCTCAGGCGCATGGGATCTAGGCGCTCATATTTTATATCTTTTTTCCCTTGTTGACGACTTTGTTTCGAATCCGGCCGATCCCTAGCACGTACCTTGGGATTTTAACTATCGAGCCCAAGAAATTAGCTCATCCGGCCTCATTATAGCCCAAGGCCTTCTAACTCAGCCATGTTTTGGGTCATTTGGCCGCGCAAATAGTCCAGTTAGATTGGGCGAGAGCCCATAAAAAATAGCCCATCAATCCCTGCTTGTCCCATTTTTCTTCAATTCGGCCTTTTTTGGGCACCCTCCACCCACCCCTAGAAAAACTCCGCCTATCCATGTTTTTAAGTACTACCAACTACATTATTTATACTTAACATTTTTTAGTTGAGATGCTAACAACCACGCGTAGCTGATGGACAAGCAATTTTTTAAGAAGAAAAATAAATAAGTTATATACGATGTTAGTATACATTTTTATGTTTTATAAAAGCATAACAATTTTCTTGTGTAGTGGAAAGGCATGTAGTTTATCTGTAGCAATATTTTTGTACTAAGAGGTTGACATGGCCGACCCACCTGCCTGCAGCTAGCGCCCATCAACCTTACCATACAAGAGATCAAGTTTAACGAGCGTGTTTAAAAAGTACTTGTACAATAGTCACGACCGGAAAAAAAGAAGACCAAGATCGACACGTTTCTTGTCGAGAGAGGCTGACACGTGGGCCCCAGCAGCAAGACCATACACGCCTGCCGCATGGAACAATGTTACCAATGTCAAACCGGCAGACGCGACCAAAAAAATGTCCAACATACACACGTTTCCTCTACATAGGCGGCTGACATGTGGACCCGGCAGGGAGACATTATACAGGTGATGTATCGAGCAACGTTACCAAGTTCCAAACGGGGAGGCGTGAGAGAAGAAAAAAAGTCTAGCAAGCACATGTTTCCTGCACAGAGGAGGCTAACATGTCGGGCCCACAAGCTTGTATAAACGGCTGAAGCAGCGAGCAACGCTATCAAGTTTGGAACACGAAGGCGCGATAAAGGGTATAAAATCCATCATACACACGTTTCTTCTAATGAGAGGATGACATGTGGGGCCCAGCAGCGTGATTAAACGGTAGATGCATCCAACAACACTATCAAGTTCGAAACAGGGTAGCACGAGCGAAGGAAAAATCCATCATACACACATTTCTTCTAATGAGAGGATGACGTGTGGGGATAAGGGGGTTGGTTAAATGGTAGATGCGTCGAGCAGCGCTATTAACTTCAGAACGGGGTAGCGCCTTTGAAGGAAAAAATTCCATCATAAACACGTTTCTTGTAATGAGAGGATGGCATGTGGGTCCCAGGAGGTTGATTAAACAGTAGATGCATCGAGCAGCGCTATCAACTTTGGAACAGGGTAGCGCGAGCGAAGGAAAAAAATTCCATCATATACACGATCCTTCTAATGAGAGGCTGACATGTGGGACCTAGCATCCTGACTAAACGGCAGACGCCTCGAGCAACGTAATCGAGTTCAAATCAAGGAGGCGTGACCGAAAAGTATGGTCCGCTAGAGACACTGACATTCGGGACCCACACGCCTCAAAAGACTTCGGCGAGTCAACATCGCTCGAGGAAACGAAAATCTTGCTTCTGCCACGCGCTGGCCGAGCTTCCTCCATGTTTTTAGCAGATCCATCATAGTAGAGGGCCACGAAACCGTAAAAAATGTTTGCCATCGGCCACAGCCGAGCCGAGAATTTTGTCGCGGAAGACGCGCCTTCTACGATGACCGTCAGCCCAAGTTGTTGCGGAAGGAAACTTTTCTTGTAGTGTGTGTAGTTGGCCACATATCATTTGCCTTTGGATCTAAAGTAAGAGGGTGAAACCCTTTGGACGTGCTTGGATGTTTGTGTCGGTTGCTATTGTGACTATAAGCAACGATATCACCCAATGCGGTCGAAGGGGGAACAAAGGGCTATTCACTAAGATAATTACGATATCCACGATGAAACCCTTAATTGCGGTGGTCTACATGGTGATTGCTTCCAGGCATCGCAATGGTTATTTAGAGATGATCTCATTCTTGGCTCAACAAAGTGACTGCCTACGAGCCTTGGTGAACATCTTTTTATGGAACTCTCTCCACACATATCATGACACAAGAAATAGGTTATCCTAATTATAATTAATTACAACATGCTAGAGGTGTATCCTACACCCCTGAGAACGTCTTAGCCCCATTGACTTCAACCAACATTCCAAAAACACTCTTTTTACTTGCTTTGTTTTTACTTGTTTTATTTACTTTCCTGCACTAAAACCAAAAACTTTTCAAACACCTATTCATCTGAAATCAAAGGAAGCTTATAAATATCATTTGGTAGATAGTGACGAGGGGCATAAAGACCTCAACCAAATAGCTCTTTGTGGGTTCGATACTCTTATTTCGAAACTAGCTACAATTTATCTGTGCACTTGCAGTCATCAGCCTTCCTAGACGTCGCTCGAACATGAATTTAAAGACCACCGTGCGTGGATACCAAGTTCACCACCGACAACTAAGCTACAATCCAAGATCTCTAACATAGAACCAGAAGTCGAACACACTGATCCCCAAGATCTACATCATGGAATCCGAAGACCGAACCTGAACCCCTTCGAGTTCAAGATCTTAGAAACCCAAACGTGTGACCCCTACGTAATCCTGTCCCTATTTTTATAATATGACATCTATCTTGTTGCATATTAAATTGTACATGCTTGCATACATACTATCATGTGGTTTGGGTTAAATAGTCGATTCACCTAAACTAAATATGGAGAGCATATGCGGAGTATTCTTGTCTTATTTTGACCCCATTTAAATTGTGTAGCTCATCGATGCCATGTTTGCCTTGTTAATTCAACATTTAGATTGCGGGGTACTAAATAACTGGAACCGTCTAAGTAATTGTCGAGATTCCGGTTCCGCTTAATATTGCCAAGTTGTACTTCATCTTGCCATGACATGCATCATATCATAATCATGCTGGATCTTTTTCCGTGTCTTTAAATAGTGCATCTGGTGCTTCTTTTAGTGCTTTTGCTTCTTCATAGATTAGAACATTGAGTGGATGCGAGCTTCGGACCATTCTTCGTAGAATCTTCATGCAATGGTTCCTAGGTGAGCATTCTCCCCCTTGCTACCTATTTTCGCTTTATGGATTTACTTCTCTCTATCGATATTCGTGTTGTGATGCTTTAGTTTCCATACCAATTATACTCCTTGCAGCCTATATTGCCTTGGTCACTTACTATTGCCCATTATTTTTGTAAATAGTTGGCCTTGCGAGTCGTAGTTGCTTGCTCAGGTGTTGGTTCGAGTCGTCAATTTCCAAAGTTGTTGGGAGGTTGTCAGATGCCTCATGGTGGATATAATCATGGTTTACTTACAACTTGATAATTAAAAATGTTGGGAATAGATATAACTAATAAAGAGGCACTGGTGGGTAATAATTGAGATATGGTTTTTATCCCGTCCAATTATGTCCACCTAGGACCCGCGTACTTGATGCATGTTCCTTGACTTGCGCCCTATCCACATGTGGGAGACTTTATAGATCCCCCCTCATCTAAGCTTGATTCACATCTTATTTCTGGGGGGCACAAACGAGTTTGGGGCTTTATCACTATCATGTACTTATGCCATGCTTTACTGCTTATTTACTACGGTTGCTCGAGGAGAGGTTTACTACTGTACTATTTTGGAAAGCGGAATGTTTTCATGGTATAAACAAGCGCAATCACACTTTTGGGTTCCCAATTGTTTACAACATTGATGCAAACCCTGGGTCCGTCTTAGAGCCCGGCCGACTTTGTTGTGTGTAGCTTAGTGGGGTGGCCCCCGAAATCATTTTGAATCATGTGAATGCTTTATCGTGATGCCTCGTTGCTTTTTATTTGTTTTTCCCGAGGTTGATCGTGTGCGTGTTGCTATTTGTGCACCCCTGTAGGGTAAATCTTTTCAAAAAGTCGTGTCTGCGGTTATGAACTACTTGGAGCATAGTGTCTCGACCATAAACAACTCAAACTAAAGTAGTGCTATAAAATTGACTTTGGCATGACTAGTAATCAGCTCCACTTCAATGGAATGGTTAATTAAAAGTGCCAACAAATGGTGATATTGTAATATCTTGTGTTATCTATATCAGACTAGTAAGTATTAGAACCAAAAAGGGAATGATTAATAAAATTAACAATTGTGTGAGTTCCTCGGAAGGACTTCCTCGTTTGGTCTAGAGGGTGAAACTCCAGGATGGGTTATGTTTGGTGTTAGTATCAGGTTGGTTCCAAATAGGTCTCTCTTATCCCTTTCTAATAGCCGATAGTTGTACTGAGTCTCTATAGGTTGTTTAGTGCATGCTCCGCTACCGCTAAGCCCATCATACCTATGTAGGCGAGAACCACCGAATTCTAAGACTCACCATGTACTGGACTCCGTACTGACCGCTCCCTTTTTCCTGTGCCGTTTTTCGGTACCTCTTTTGCTTTAACAGGTATTTGTTCGACAATGTTAGCAAGTTTACCCTTCCGGCTTGTCCTAGGCAGAGTTATGGACGCCATTGGATATTCTTCAGGACTCTTAGTTTAGCTTGCATCTTATCCGTACTCGGATGTTGTATCATTTTCAGTGTGATGGATCTTTGTAATGTATATCCGTATTCTTGACTCGCTGAGTTGCTATTGTATATATATGTTCTTGTGGGTTCCATCATGGACTATTGTGTGAGGGTATTACTTCATTTTCCACCTGCACGCAGGTGCTTGGTGGGCATCATCGAATCGTTTCAATGCGGGTTTGGTGGGAATCGATGAAATGTGCATAGCACCGATTCAAGGATGTTACAAGTGGTATCACAGCCTTGGTTTTCGATACCCCAGTAGTCCAGGATGTAGGATAGCCTAGCTAATGAACGATGTAGAGTGTAAAATCTATTTTGAAAAATCGGTTGGATAGATCTGATTAGATCTTCTTTTACTCATTACCTCTATGATATTCTCCTCTTACCTTTGTGTTTTTTGGATCTACTCTCTTATATTCTCTTCAAGTCCAGGATTTCGTGTCATTAGGTTTCCGTTGTACCTTTAAGATTCCGATTCCTTCCTCTTGCAACGGTGTTTCTACATCCGGTCTTCATGCTATCTAAGGAATCTTTCTTCTATTGTATCTTTCATTTGACCCAAAATTCACTAAAAAATATTCTTCGTATCTTCAGGTGTTTTCCAACACGACGATATTATCATCTACGCCCGGCCCGATAAAGATCCTGCATCACTTCTTTGCTTTCCGAAGCTTTCTGAACATCGCTTGTCGAGATCTCTAGTATGAATTCCAAGAGTTGGATTGCATAATTCTCCTATTCATGTGAAGAGTAATGTTTTGGGTGCGTGATGAACTTATCCCCATCCGACTACTCTTATCATTCACTTTTGTACATTGAAGTGGTGGATCAATGAAATTTCTACTCATTCTATAGAAGTTAGAGGTGGCCTTATCTGTTGAGACATATACCTTCATTTTTTGTTTCTATGAAGTGTTCTCTTTATGAACCTGAGCAACCATCTTTTGTTGGTGGTGTCGATGATCTCAAGATAGGGCAAGAAGCCTTGTTAGTGGTGTCGCGGGGATCTACACGAAGAAAGAAGACTCCGATCATCACCCTTCATCCCCATACCAACGAGCGAATCTCGGGACGAGATCCCTTATTAGTGGTTTCGAATTGTAGCACCCGAAAATTCCTAAATTATAAATCGCATGTTGTTTTTATTTGTGCATCATCGTGACATCATCATGCATAGTTTTGTCTCATAAAACTATTTTCCAAAACTTTTTTAACTCGACACTTTATCTGCTCTCATATTTGTCCAAAATATATTTACAAAAGGGCTATAAAATAAAACATAAATATAAACCTTTTTTTGGGAGCAGCCCAGCCGGCCAGACCCAAGGCCCAGCTAACCAGGCCACCCTAGAGACCCTAATATTATGACACATACACACCTCTCCACCACTCACACAACACCACTAAACACATGCACGCATGCAGGTCCCTGATGGCTCAAAATATATTCGAGCTCATTGGGAACCCCAAGAGGAAGGTATGATGAGCACAGCAGCAAGTTTTCCCTCAATTATGAAACCAAGGTTATCGAACCAGTAGGAGCAAGGAAACACCTCTAAGGTGTTGTTTCCAACTTCGAATCCTGCACAACACAACCACAGAACTTTGCCCCAACTTACAGTGAGGTTGTCAATCTCACTGGTTTTGCTGAAAACAAAGGATTAAACGTATTGTGTGGAAGATCGTAATTGCTTGCAGAAAGTAAACAGTAAATAGATGGTACATTGATGGTAAAAGAATGGACTGGGGTCCATAGTTCACTAGAGGTGATTCTCCTTAAGATAGATGACATGTTGGGTGAACAAATTACAGCGGGGCAATTGACAGACACCGAGAAAGCATACATGCATATACTAATCATCTTGACTCCTGCGAGATTTGATTGGGCATTACAACATTATACATAGACCGTAATCTAACTGCATCTATGACTAATAATCCACCTTCAGTTTATCATCCGAACCCCCTCCAGTATTAAGTTGCAAGCAACAGATAATTGCATTAATCAAAGTGTGTAAAGTAAACAATACGATTGTCCCATGGACAAAGGATTGTTGTTTTCTCCCTAGTAGCAACAGCACATCTAGTACCTTAGAGATTCCTGTCACTTCCCCAGATTACTAGAGGAATGAACCCAGTATCGAGCATAAATACTCCCTCTTGGAGTTGCTAGCATCTACTTGGCCAAGATAGCTACTAAAAACAAAAAGCATGCAAGATCACAAATAACATAGACATGATAGAATCAATAATGAATCTGAAATGGCATCTCAATATCCATCGGATCCCCGCAAACACAACATGTAAGATTACAAATAGATGATCTTGATCATGAATGGAGCTCACAAGATCTAAACATGGTAGCACAAAGGAGGAGAACCAACCATCTAGCTACTACATGGGCCCGTTGTCTAGGGATGAACTACTCACGCATCACACCAGAGGAAGGCATGGTGATGAAGAAGGCCTCCAAGGCGATCTCTCCCCTCCAGCAGGGTGCCGGGAAGAGCTTCAGATCCCTCCCGGTCTAGGGATGGAGATGGCGGCGGCTACAGACTCTTTCGTGGAATTTTGATCGGGGTACTTAGGGTTTTTGTCCCGGGAGGATTTTATAGGCGAAGGGGCAAGGTCGGTGGAGCACCAGGGGTCCCACACCCCCTGGTGGCATGCCCCCTAGGCCGCGCCGCCACCAGGTGTGGCCGCCCTGGTGCGCCACTTTGTATCCCCTCCGGACTACGTGTTGCTTCGGGTAAAATATTGACTTTGTCTTTTGTCCGGTCCAGTTCCGAGAATATTTCTTTTCCAGCTTTTCTGAAACCAAAAACACCAGAAAACAGGCAACTGGAACTATGTCACCTTGTTAATAGGTTAGTTCCAAAAAATGTGTAAAAATACTCCAAAGTGTGGAGAAAACATAAGAAAGTAGATATAAAACAAGCATGGAACATCAAAAATTATGGATACGTTTACAATGTATCAACATCCCCAAGCTTAACTCCTGCTCGTCCTCGAGTAGGTAAGTGATAAAAAAGAATAATTTTTGAGGTGACATGCACCATCATAATCTTGATCAAGGTATTTGTAAAACATTGATAGATGGAATCATAGTACTCTAACATAGACATGAAAGATATAGTTCTAACAATAATACATAGCAACTATGTTGTGACATGAAAAGGTACAAACAAAAGATTCATGAATAACAATGCTTTTAAAGATGTTTGTTTGTTTCACATATAGAAAACATAATGAGAATGGTATTCAGCTTGTCCCTCATAGTGTAGCAAAACATAAATGCATAGGACACCTTCAAAGTTCATAAGGGTGACTAGATACAAATAGTTTAAGGACAAGCAATATCAAAGTTATGAACAAATCAACAAGTTTTGGGACAATGCACATTAAACTAAGAATGACCACTATGCTCTCTCAATAGGTGCATAAAGATAGAAGATGGAGACTCGACATAAAAGTAAAAGAATAGAAGGAAGCAGGGATTCAAGTCTCATAAAGAGCTTCCAAAAATTATGGTACTTATTAGCTTTCAGCTCTCATTGCCCCTATCATAAGCATCTTTAGGTGGTTACGGTTAAAGTGAACAAATATGAGGATATGCTTGACAAGTTATAAGGTGAAAATCTCTTGCCCCTTGCTTACGAGTACCGAACCTCATGCTACTCAACTTTAGTCTAGAGTAAGTTCTTGTCATTGTAAGTACATGTGTATCATAGAGAACCGCCAATGGGGTACCCCTTGCCCGATGATACGGAAGCTTTCCCATATCAAATGACAAGGAAAGAAGACAATGAGCATGTCAGTGATCTTTTTATTAGCTATTTGCATAGGTTTTTATTGAGGATGCTTCACATATTGCTCACTATGGTTATGCTGCAAGTTTCCACCATGATTAGCCATGGCTTAGGCTAGCCGACCAGGCGTTTCTCTAATACATATACAAAATCCATGAGCTTACAAGCTCCCCTTTTATTTAACACCGCCGGTATCCATAAGCAAAAGAATCATGATATCAACTAAATAATGTGCAATGTTGAAAGTGTTCCCCATGGTAACATGGCTCTGCTAATTCACAACTTACAAAGCGCAAGCATATACGCAACATAGATGGGCACAATGGTTCAAGTTTATTAAGTGCAAGAAAGTAAAGTGTGCCATCAAGTTTGTGAGAGCTTTAATCACTAATTTTGACATAACAAGTTTAATTCGGAAGGTAGATAAAAACATGAATATACTTGGAATAGCAATAACGCTAATAGGTAGGTATGGTGGACTCTTTGGAGTAACTTGGTTTTATTTGGAGTTGGATGCATGAGTGGAACTCATACTTGGTACATGTGGAGGCTAGCAAAAGACTGGGAGCGACCAACTAAGAGAGCAATAGTGGCCATAATCATGCAAAGTGACAAAACATTATTAATTAAAGGCTATGGTGACTTGGTATAGACTTAACATGGTGTGAGCATGCGCCAAGTCAACTGAAATAAAGCATCAAAGGAGAATACCACAATATTATGCTTTTATATGCTAAATCAACACATGATTATTTCAAGGCACATTAAGAAATCTCAATTGTTTGTAACAAGTCATGCTACAACAATAATCACTAAGCGTGAAGTCAAAGCAATATCAAACATGACATGACAAATCCTAGGCCATAGTCAAAACAAGCTCCTTTTATACCACTTATAAGCATGAACTTTCCTACTCTTTTCCAATCCAAATCAAATTATTTGAAACTATGTATGAATTCAGGGGTCCAACCAATTTATTTAAGCAAACTAAGCAAACTAAAACTAAAAACAAAAACAAAGACACTCCAAGAACAACACAATTGTGCATGAAACAATAAAAATGAAGTGTTTGGAAGAAAACCTGAGATTTTTATTGATGAAGAAGGGGATGCCTTGGGCATCCCCAAGCTTTGATGCTTGTACCTCTTGAATATTTCTTGGGGTGACATGGGTGGTATCCCCAAGCTTGAGCTTTTGTCCATACTTCATCTTATCACATTACTCTTCCCTACACTTTAAAATTTCCTTCATACAAAACTTCACACCATCTTCATTAGCAACATTAGTGTATTCAAGATAATAAGTCTTTGGGTTCAGTTTCAACACAAGGAAAACTTCCATTAAAACACAAGCTACTGTATCAAATTCTTTTAAAAGTTCAAGTGATCAAGGAGAAATCAAAGAGAAAGAGATTAAGAGGCAAATGCAAATAATGGCAGAAATCTGTCAAAACAGACCAGCAGGTAAAAACCAATTTTTTAGAAGACCTTTTGTTGCTCAAATAGAAAAGTGTTAAACTAAAGAAAGTTATATAACAACCTGGGTCAGAAGCACAAAAAATTACAGCTCAATCCGACATACAGAGATTTTTCACAAATTTTTACAGCGAAGCACAAAAATCTGTTTCGGGACAGCAACTTTCCCAAGCATTACTTCTCTCTCATTAGAGGTTACTCTTGGCACAAAAACCACACAAAAAGGATAAGGAGAGGTTATTACAGAGGCAATAACTTCCAAGACTCAACAAAAGAGAAATGTATTGACTAAAAATTTGGGTTATCTCCCAATAAGTGCTTTTCTTTAACGCCTTTGAGGTAGGCATAAGAATTTCGATGATGCTCACATAAGAAATATGAATTGAAGTAAAAGAGAGCACCAAGGAGCAAATTCAAAACACATTTAAGTCTAACCCACTTTCTGTGCATAGGAACCTTATACGCAAATAAATTCACAAAGAACAAAGTGACAAGCATAGGAAGACAAAACGAGAGTAACTTCAAAACTTTCAGCAAATAGAGAGGTGTTTCAGTACCATGAAAACTTTTACAACCATATTTTACTCTCTCATAATAATTTTCAGTAGCCTCATGAATAAACTCAACAATATAACTATCACATAAAGCATGCTTTTCATGATCTACAAACACATAATTTTTATCAAGCTCAAAAATAGTGGGATTAAAACCTTTAGACCCACTTTTAACAATTTTATAACAAGATGACCGATCAATCTCATTTTAAATAGTAGTACAATTAATATTATAAACCAATATAGGACCACCATCTAGAGCTTTATTATAAAAAAATCAAAAGAATCCATAGGAACATAACATTCATCCTCCTTTGGTAAGCATGGAGGACAATCAAATAATGTAATGGGTAAAGAGTTACTCTCATTAGAAGGTAGGAATGGTAGATCCATTCTTCCTCCTCTTAATCATCACTCTCCTCTTCTTTTTCATCCAATGAGCTTCCAGTTTCAGCAATTTCTTCTTCCATAGGCTCCTGCAAGGCATTAGTCTCTTCCATTGGTGGAGAGCATCTATTAAGATATTCAAGAATATATCCATTCTCTACCTTGTAATTATCAAAGCAAAATTTAAGTATATCATAAACCTCATATTTATAAGGTGCATCATCAGTATTTTCAAGCAAAATAAGCAAGTTCAAATGCACCCGTCCAAGCAATAAATTCTTCAATTTGTTCCACATCATAAAAGTCATAATTTCCCTTAACATAAGAAGATATGGTAACATCATCATTCTACTCACATTGAAAAGGGACGTGTTTATACCTCCAACAACAACAATATTTATCAAAGCAATAAGTAACATTATAAGTAGAGCACATGTTTCTAGCAATGGTACACAATTTATCAATTTGTTCCCATAAGATTTTCCCTTTTTGTGACAAGCGGTGTTCCTCATAATATTTGTGTTGTTCCATGAACCCATCTTGCAAGATCTAGTTTCAAAGAAACCCACCATTGATATAAAGCATGATAAAGCAAGACAATAACAGATCAACAGAAATAACAACTATAGCAGGAACTAATTTCTTTTGTGTTTTTTATAGAAAGAAACAAGCAAACAAAGAAGAAATAAACTAAGCAAAACAAAAAAACAAAGTAAAGAGATTGGTTGTGAGGGACTCCCCTTGTGAAGATGTCCTTGACTCCCCGGCAATGGCGCCAGAAAAAAGGCTTGATGGCTCAAAATATATTCGAGCTCGTTGGGAACCCCAAGAGGAAGGTATGATGAGCACAGCAGCAAGTTTTCCCTCAGTTATGAAACCATGGTAATCGAACCAGTAGGATCAAGGAAACACCTCCAAGGTGTTGTGTCCAACTTGGAATCCGGCACAACACAACCACAGAACTTTGCCCTAACTTATAGTGAGGTTGAAAATCTCACCGGTTTTGCTGAAAACAAAGGATTAAACATATTTTGTGGATGATATTAATTGCTTGCAGAAAGTAAACAGTACATAGATGGTAAAAGAATTGACTGGGGTCCATAGTTCACTAGAGGTGATTCTCCTTAAGATAGATGACATGTTGGGGGAACAAATTACAGCGGGGCAATTGACAGACACCGAGAAAGCATACATGCATATACTAATCATCTTGACTCCTACGAGATTTGATTGGGAATTACAACATTATACATAGACCGTAATCCAACTGCATCTATGACTAGTAATCCACCTTTAGGTTATCATCTGAACCCCCTCCAGTATTAAGTTGCAAGCAACAGATAATTGCATTAAGCAAAGTGTGTAAAGTAAACAATACGATTCTCTCATGGACAAAGGATTGATGTTTTCTCCCTAGTAGCAACAACACATCTAGTACCTTAGAGATTCCTGTCACTTCCCCAGATTACTAGAGGCATGAACACACTATCAAGCATAAATACTCCCTCTTGGAGTTGCTAGCATCTACTTGGCCAAGATAGCTACTAACAACGGAAAGCATGGAAGATCACAAATAACATAGACATGATAGAATCAATAATCAATCTAAAATGGCATCTCAATATCCATCGGATCCCCGCAAACACAACATGTAAGATTACAAATTGATGATCTTGATCATGAATGGAGATCACAAGATCTAAACATGGTAGCACAAAGGAGGAGAACCAACCATCTAGCTACTACATGGACCCGTAGTCCAGGGATGAACGACTCACGCATCACACCGGAGGCGGGCATGGTGATGAAGAAGGCCTCCAGGGTGATCTCTCCCCTCCAGCAGGGTGCCGGGAAGAGCTTCAGATCCCTCCCGATCTAGGGATGGAGATGGCGATGTCTACAGACTCTTTCATGGAATTTTGATCGGGGTACTTAGGGTTTTCGTCCTAGGAGGATTTTATAGGCGAAGGGGCAAGGTCGGTGGAGCACCAGGGGGCCCACACCCCCTAGTCGCGTGACCCCTAGGCTGCACCGCCACCAGGTGTGTCCGCCCTGGTGCCCCACTTCGTCTCCCCTCCGGACTTCGTGTTGCTTTGGGTAAAATATTGACTTTGGCTTTTGTCTGGTCCAATTCTGAGAATATTTCTTTTCCAGCTTTTCTGAAACCAAAAACAACAGAAAACTGGCAACTGGCACTGTGGCACCTTGTTAATAGGTTAGTTCTAGAAAATGTGTCAAAATACTCCAAAGTGTGGACAAAACATAAGAAAGTAGATATAAAACAAGCATGGAACATCAAAAATTATAGATACGTTTACAACATATCAGTCCCCCACGCAACACACTCACCTGGTCGCACACACACACACACACACACACACACACACACACACACACACACACACTGCTCACACGCAACACATGTAGCGGCACACCATGCGACTTTCCCCAACCGCACATGAACGCGACATAGTGGCACACAACCACAACACATGCTACATAATACCCACCTACCTCTACCCTCTCGTTCCCATCCCCGACGCGACCAAGCCACCCATCGTGATCCCATGCATCACCACCAACCCCTGCCTCCATCCTTCCCCCAAGCAGAGTTGCTGCCACCAACCTAGCTACCTCTGCCCTGCTGTCATTCTCCGCCTCTCCGCTAGGGCCGACCGCCGCTCCCTGTCTGCCACCGTCGCCAGGAGGACGCCTCCTCCCTAGCCCTGCTCAATTCTAGAGCCACCTCCACCTTCCCTTGTTCGCCTGACCTTCCTTCACAAGGCCGCCATATCTCTGTCCTCTCTGCCGCCAGCAAGCATCACGGCCACCACGTGGTCCCCTCCTCTCTAGTGATGCGCCCGGCCATCGTGCCCTCGCCCTGCATCTTTCGCTTTCTCATCCGACGCCCTACTCAACTCCCTACATAGGCCACCGCCGCCTCACGCCCATCCTCTACTCGGCTTCCTAGGCACCGCCCCTCTCCCAGCATCGCACGTGCTCGTCTCCTTCCACAACCTCCACGTTCGGGACGTCTTCAACCCCAAGCTCGCCTCCTACCTTGTGAGCCCGCCTCCATCACGAAGACCTCATGTACCTGTGTCCTTGAAGCTTATCTGGAACATCATCATGTCCTATTGGGGTCTTGCTTCTTTGCCTTACCTATCATGTTGCAACTCTATCGATGTGGTATAGGTGTTGGTTCCTCTGTTTTCCCCTGGTGCAGTTCAGTGTGGTGTTTGTATGGTATGTTGGTGACTGCTCGGCTCCCGTCATGCTCTTGCCGCCAAGTTCCTCCTCATGTGCTGCCTCGGTGGTCTATTTGTTTTTGGGTGCTGCCATAGTCTGAGACATCTCCTGGTGCTAGCAATGACAACTTGTGTACTAAGGCCTTCCTAGACATCGCTCATGTTGGGAATATGCCCTAGAGGCAATCATGTATGATGATATTCCCCAATGTATTCATAAAGTTATCAAGTTGTCTTAGTATGAACATCAGATATATACCATTGAATGTGTGATTCAGTTGTGGAACTTTATATTCATGTTGTTCATGCTAGATGTCCTCGGTTGTTGAGGTTGTGTTGTACACACAACTTAGACCAATGTGAAAGTGGGTTGATGACTAGGTTCCACTTGTCATGGGCATGGTGATGCTATTCCGACTTACACTGATTCAGCTAAAGAGTTTAGCGAGTCGGGCTGACCCACAGTTGAGATGCAACGAGCTTGTTGTCATTTGTAGTCTCAAGCAATGGAATCCTTTGACCCGAGGTGATTGCATGAACCGAGTTGTGGATCTCCAGCTTAGGCTCTATCAAATGTTGTTCTATAAATGGGCAGCTATAAAGGTAGAGTTTGGGTTGGTTGTGAATCAAGATGCGTGGCATGGATTACCAAGATGGGATTTGCCCCTCTGTAATGGAGAGATATTCTCTGGGCCCTCTCGTGTGATATGATTTGGAAGCATGGCCATGCGTGACTTGGTTAAATGTTAACCAAGGAGTCAGACTAAGTGTTAGTCCAGTGAATCGTATATCACGGAACGAGAAGAGAGAGTCGAGCTACTAAAGGGATGGCAACAACTCGCCTATAGCTTGACAAGATATATCGTGAGGCAAAGGGACTTGGACGAAAGTCACACTGAGAAAGGTTTGTCTTCTGACTTTACGGTGCTTGGGAGTTGGCACATCTTGCTAGAGGCTGCTACCAGCTATCAACTCGGAGTGGTGACTCGTGGCATGTCCAGGTGTACGTGAACCTACAGGGTCACACACTTAAGGGTAAGGATCCCATGTGGATTCGATCCATATGGAGATTGGGATACGGCCTAGATGGGCCTCAAGCGTTGAGCCCAGCTAGGAGTGTATATAAGTGGAGTGACAAGGGATAGTCCCTGACCTAGCCGTCACTATCTCCACTCCCACTTCGGGTTAGACAGGATCTAGCAGTCCTCTGCTTGGAGCTCCTCCCTGTACGTGTGGATACCATAGAGGCGTTGCACGTGTGGTGCTAGAGACGAAGGAGTTCGTGGGGATCTAGACGTTCTATACAAGGGGTTGTTTGGCATGGCATCAACTAACGCGCTTCATCAACAATCTGCACATGCGCGTCTAGTGGTAAATCTCGTGGCCTATCACCTGAGCTGGATCTTGGAAGTACCGCGTAGGGGAAACAGTTTTGTTTATCTCTGCATGGACCAACAGTGGTATTAGAGCGTTAGCTTCTTGTTTTAGGCTTGATATCTCACATATGTGATATGCAGTAGGCATTAGATTGGATCTATTTGCTATTTTGGTGGCCGATCTATGAGATAGAGCGGTTTTATACAAGGTTGATTGGATCAATCATACTCGGGGAGATGGATGATCTGGTTTCCGTGATCATACTGCTGAGATCATGGAACAACATACCCCTACTGCTTGGCTTCCGCCATTGGGGTAGACTGTGACACTTAAATCCAGATACTGTGATCAAAGATCAAAGAGTTTGATCAAATCGGAGTATGGATCAGATTTAGGTAAAAATATTTTATCCAATGAATAAATCCATGTTCAGAATGCACATGAGATCTGCGTTTTCGGAAAAATCAATGGGCACTGCCCGCACCCGCGAGGGGCGCTGACCCTTCGATCCTCGCCCGCTATCCGGCTAGCAGGACCATCGGCTTTGCCCTATCGTAGCACCTTAGATGTTGTTGCGAGTTTCACAATGCCGGTAGATATCGTATCTATGTATAACATGTTTTGCAGGATGATGTTGTGAATGGTATGGCTTATATGCATGTGATGTTTGTAATGCATAAGTGATCTGTGTATCATGGTTTTTGTCAGCCAGCTAGAGCCTAGGTGCTTTCACTTTATTGTACATGACCCGCGTGTTGGATTCTCTATGTAATTTTTATTTACTAAGCTAGTGTAGCTTTTTGGAGAACCCGGATGATATGAAAGTCGATGTACGAGTCGGTGACATGGAGTAATATGGCACGTGATAAGAGTTGGCACAAGTTGACTTACAAGCTTCATGGAGATGGAGATCACCATGAAAATATCCATACCATTTCACATTGTAATTGCTTTATTTTGTTTATGTTTATGTCTCTGTTTTACCTCTATTAGATAGTTGGTAGAAAATAATCCCTCAAAGAAGGTCTAGTCAGCCTCCCCGCCGGTGCTGCACCATCACAAGTCGGACATTCTTGGTAGTGGGCTCATAAAATTAAGGTGTTATCAATTGTTTCTGACTAGGTGGGTTCGAGTCGGACTCTCACAGTGGAAGCACTTACTAAGCTAGGAGTGTCTATCACAATGGTTGTGGGACTCGAGGAGAGGTCGGTCAAGAGCCGGGGCGTGTGATGACACCCGACCAATAGGAGTCGTATGAGATGATTGGCAAGGAGTTGCCTACCTAGATCACTTGACGACTAGCGGTGATGCTAAAGCTCACTAGTCAGCTTGCTTATTTAGGATCCTGAATCACTTAGTAACCATCGGAGGGGTGTTGGTTCTAGTGGGAGCATAAGTATTAAAATGTTTAATATGCTTGCTCTTTTATGGATTCATGTCTTAAGTGTTTTGCATATTTTCTGTTGTAGATCAATGGCACCTAGTAGCAGTCTCCCTCAGATATCAAGTTTTGCGTTGAGAACTATCCTAGAGAAAGATAAGCTTAATGGAACTAATTTCACCAACTGGTATAGTAATCTGAGAATTGTTATCAAACAAGAAAAAAGGGACCATGTTCTAGATAACCTGCTTCTAGATGAACCGAATGAGAATGCAAGTGTTGTTGCAACCAATGCCTACCGTAGTACTTGTGATGAGTCCATGGAAATTAGCTATCTTATGCTTTCTAACATGGAACTAGACTTGTAGCAACAGTTCAAGAATGTTGAAGCCTACGATATGATCAAAAGCCTCAAAAGTATGTTCCAGGCTCACGCAAAGACCGAGAGGTATCAAGTCTCTCAAGCTTTGCTGAGTTGTAAGCTTAAGGATGGTGATCCACTGAGTCTGCATGTAATCAAGATGGTTGGTTACGTGCAGTCTCTAGAGAGGTTGGGCTACCCCATTAGCGAAGAGTTCTATACGAACATAATACTGAACTCTCTTCCTAGTGCATATGGCCAGTTCATCTCGAACTACCACATGCATGGTATCGATAAGAAGCTCACAGAATTACATGGGATGCTCAAGCAGACAGAGGCTGGTCTCAAGAAGGGTGCCAGTCAAGTGTTGATGGTACAGAATAAGGCTAAGTTCAAGAAGAGTTCTTGGACTAAGAAGAAGAATGCTAAGTTAGGAGGTAATGCTCAGGATTCGATCCCAAGCCTTTCCTTGGGGACTAAGCCATCTCCTTCAGCTAGATCCACTTGCTTCTATTGCAAGGTGGATGGCCACTTGAAGAGGAATTGCGGCAAGTATTTGGTTGACAAAGCCAAGAGTGGAGGTATGACTTCCAACTCAAGTATGCTTGTATGCAATGTTATAGACATTTATCTTACCGATGCACCTAGCAGTTCTTGGGTACATGATACCGGATCAGTAATTCACATTTGCAACTCATTGTAGGGACTAGTAAGAACTAGGAGTGTGGCAAGAGGCGAGATTGACATTCGAATCAGCAACAAAGCGAGAGTCTCTGTGTTAGAAGTCGGCATGATGCAACTTCATTTACCTTCAGGATTCCTAATAGAGCTAAATAATTGTTATTATATTCCAATGCTTAGTCAAAACATTATTTCTGCCTCATGTTTGATGACACAAGGCTGTGAGTCGAATATTAAGAATACTGGTTATTCTTTATATTTGAATGATATGTTTCACGGCTTTGCACCCGTCCAAGACGGATTATTTATTTTGAATATTAACGGTGAGTCGGTCTATAACATAAATGTGAAAAGGTTCAAACCAAATGATCTGAATTTGAATTACTTTTTGCATTGTTGGCTTGGTCATATAAGTTGGAAACACATGAAGAAGCTCCATGATGATGGACTCCTAACTTCGTTCGACTTGGAGTCGTTCGAGACATGTGAATCCTGCCTACTCGGCAAGATGACCAAGACACCTTTTGCAAAGAGTTGTGAAAGGGCGTCTGACTTGTTGGAACTAGTATATAGTGATGTATGTGGTCTGATGAGCACGATAGCCAGAGGTGGTTATGAGTACTTCATTACCTTCACTGATGATTTGAGTAGGTATGGATATATCTACTCGACCAAACATAAGTCAGAAGCCTTTGAAAAGTTCAAAGAATTCTAGAATGAGGTACAGAATCAACTCGGCAAGAAAATAAAGTTTCTTCGGTAGGACCGAGGAGGTGAGTACATGAACCACAAGTTTGATGACCATCTGAAGAGTTGTGGAATAGTTCCTCAACTCACTCCCCCAGGAACACCGCAAAGAAACGGTGTGTCAGAACGGCGGAAAAAGGACCTTGTTGTACATGGTACGATCAATGATGAGTCAGACAGATTTGCCTTTATTATTTTAGGGTTATTGTCTAGAAACGGCAGTGTTCACACTAAACAGAGTACCATCAAAATCAGTTGAGAAGACGCCGCATGAGATGTGGACTGGCAAGAAGCCGAGTTTTTCTTTTCTTAAGATTTGGGGTTGTGAAGCATTTGTCAAGCAACTTCAGTTGGACAAGCTTACAGCCAAATCGGATAAGTGTATTTTCGTGGGTTATCCGAGGGAAACCTTGGGTTACTACTTCTACAACCAAGAAGAGGGCAAAGTGTTTGATGCTCGGAATGGTGTCTTCCTTGATAAAGAGTTTCTCGGCCGGGGAGTCAGTGGGAGCATGGTGCAGCTCAAAGAAATTCGAGAGGAACCGACCAGTGGCGATTAGGTGAAAGCCTTGGAGGTTGAGCCGGTCATGGTAGCTGAGCCAACAGCTACACCTACACTGCGAAGATCAGCTAGATTGCAAAGTATTCGTGATGTATTACTGTTAGACAGTGATGAGCCAGCAACTTATTCGGTAGCAATGGTGGGTTCTGATTCTGAGTCATGGATTGGATCCATGAGATCTAAGTTAAAGTCCATGGATGAAAATCAAGTTTGGAACTTGGTTGATCTGCCAGCCGGTGCAAGACTCGTCGAGTGCAAATGGGTCTTTAAGAAGAAAACTGATGTGGATGGAAATTTTTCTGTATATAAAGCACGGCTTGTCACGAACGGGTTCTAACAAGTTCAAGGAGTTGACTACGATGAGGCTTTCTCACTCGTAGTGATGCTTAAGTCAGTTCGGATCATGTTAGCTATAGCAACCTATTTTGACTATGAGATATGGCAGATGGATGTCAAGATGACTTTCCTTAATGGAAAATTAACCGAGGATGTGTATATGATATAGCCCGAGGGTTTTGTTGATCCGGATAATGCTAACAAGGTATGCAAACTTCAGAAATCCATTTATGGGTTGAAGCAAGCATCTCGGAGTTAGAACATTCGCTTTGATGAGGTAGTCAAATCGTTTGGCTTCATCAAGAGCGATCATGATTCTTGTTTATACAAGAAGTTTAGTGGGAGCAAAGTAAACTTTATGATCTTATATGTGGATGACATATTATTGATTAGAAATGATGTCTAGATGTTGTAAGAAACCAAGGAGCCATTGGAAAGGTGTTTCTCAATAAAGGACTTGGGTGAGGCAATTTACATACTAGGAATCCAGATCTAGAAAGATAAATCCAGGAGGTGATGAGTGCATATTTGCATCATGTTTTATATTATTATGTTGCATTGTAGATGTAGGATCTTGGTATTTTACGGCGTTCACACGCACGTTTTATGTCTGTTTTCACCAGGATCAGGACAGATGATGGATACAATGGATACAATTCTTAGAGCAGTTGTACTAGGGAGAAAGGAGTCAAAAACAACGTAAATCGCTTATTTGGAAAATATCAATAACACTAGAAGAAAACCTGAAGCAATCAAAGTATACAGACGGTTTAATGACCAACTATACGGCGGGAATAAATTTTCCGGCCGTATAGTTGGCGCCACCACCGCCTCCTCAAATAGTTTCACCCCGTGCAACTGGATCAGGGAGACGACATACAGAACACCTAGAAATCGCTGAAATCTCACCTTCGGAAGGCATCTGGAGGGGGAACTCGTCCACCAGGGATCCATCTTTGCCCTGCGCAGATCCGGGAGGCTAAGGCATCAATATTCATCATCAACCGCTGCATCACCACCATCTACATCCATCATATCTACATCTTGTCTAGATCTTGTTGTAATTTCCATACTCGTTGTGGATTTATACAAGTACTATTCATCTATGATAGATTCCATTGTTATTTCCATGATGTTGATTGCCTCCATGTCTGAGTAGATCATTAGTTCTTGTGGATATGGAGAAACCCTAGTATGAGATTGAAATAAGATAAAGTTTATTATGATATTCATCGTTGTGACCATGTGTTAGATTGTCTTCATCTTGATGTTGAGAGAAGTCGACCTCTCAATATTTGCCTCTTATGGGGACTTGATGGAGGGAACTACTTGTTGGTAGACGGAGGTGTGTTAGCACTTATAGTGACTATAAAGCTATTGGCACCCCTTATGTGTTAAATTGGGAACCGAGGAAACTCAGGGAACACTATCCATGCCATGTGATACGTCCTATGGGATTAAGTCCCTTAATAGCGCAGTAATTCGATTGATGTTGATTGGTGACTGCTATGGTTATGAGGATGATGTGAGCAGTGGTTGCTGCCTATTTGTCCAAATACAGAGTTCCTCCCACACATACATAGTTGAGAATGTTCATGATAATAATCTTTACCTTAGCTCTTTATATTGCTAGTGGTGTATCTGCTACTCCCTGAGAACGCCTTCCCCTATTGCAGTTCCAAATCTCTTTTACATACACGATACTTACTTTCTGTGTTTAATTACTTTACTTTACTCAGTGTTCTCTTATACAATACTTGCATTTTATCTTGTTACTTAGAACTTTATTTAGCATTTCCATTGCAATATTGAATTCAAGAGTTATTAGACTTCATACTTCTGCCCCCTGTCGGATCGATATCTTTATTTCGAAACTAGCTACAAACGATCTATGCACTTGCAGTCATCAGCTATTTTCTGGCACCGTTGTCGGGGAGCTAAGCGATGTAGGTCTTTTAGTTTTTGCTTATTTATTTATTTCTTGCTAAGTTTTTTTTTGAGTTACAGGTTTCTGCCAACATGATGGAGTTTGAGCATATGGCTAGTGCTAGCCCACTCAGCCACTTTGGGAAGCCTTATGATATTAATAAAAGAGACAGCTCCAACAAGAAGACAAGGGGGTTTGAAATAAATCCTCTATTACTTGGTATTATACACAAGAAGCAATTTACTGGAGATGAAGAAGATCCTGATCCATATGAGCATATTGCATGCTTCAAAGATATATGTGGCACTTTCCAATTTACGGGGTATACTGCTAATGAGGTAAGGGTTAAACTTTTTAGTCATACTTTGACTAGTACATCTCTCTCATGGTATAGATCTCTACCCCCAGAAGCCACTACTACTTGGGATAATTTAGCATGTGAGTTCCTAGCAAAATATTATCCGTTATCAAAATCTTTTGAAATCAGGCGTCTTATAATGACTTGGAGGAACCGTCCTAATGAAGGACTAGTAAGAGCTTATATCAGATTTGTAGATTTACTCCATCTATGTCCTCATCATGATTTGCCTGAATGGTATTTATTGCATATCTTTTATGGCAGTTTAATTGAACCTAATAAAATTGAACTAGACTCTTTCGTGCAAGGAGCCTTTATGAATCTTCCTATAAATAAAGCTTGGGCTTTACTTAATAAAATTCGTGATCATAAAGTTTCATGGAATTTTGGTCTAGGAAGCGAAGGAGGCGTAGAAATAGATTATGATTGTATTCATGACTATAATGAAAAGGGCCATGTTAAAGAATTATCTAAAGAACTTTATTTGGATTCAGATATTGTGTTGCAAGTTGTTAAAGCTTTTACATAACACATCAAAGCTCCAAAAGAGGGTTTGGTCAAGTATGATCCACCACCCGAACCTGAGAAGAAAATAGAAGTTAAAACAACACTGGACTCCCTAGAACCAGCATATGTGATACCTTTCCTTAACACTGCGCAAAAGCATATTTTTGAATATGAACAGGTCAATGCAGTACAGGAGAAAAAGGAAGAAAGTATGCCAGAAGTTGAAGAACGTCTGGAAGAAACTAAAGATGAAGAGGTAACCAAGGAAGCAATTATGGCTATGTACGGATGAAGAGACTTCCGTATTGGTTGAAGGTAAAACAAAGGTAAAAGATGTGGGTAAGCTTATTGTTCCCTGCATATTTAAAGAAACCACGCATTATGGTTTATATGATCTTGGCACCAAAGTTAATGTTATATCTTATGATTTCTATTTAGAAATAAAATAAGAAATAGAATTGGCTACAATTGAAAATACTGATATGACAATCATGTTAGCCAATAAAACTCTTAGAATTCCTACGGGAGTATTTGAAGATGCAACTGTCACAATTGGTAATAAAAAAGTTCCTATCGATTTTGTAGTCGTTGATATGCCAACTGACTCTCTTTGCCCAATTATATTTGGAAGAAACTTTTTGAGTGATATAGGTGTCAACATAGATTTCAAAAAGGAGATTGTGTCTCTTAAGATCGGGAAAGTGGAAAAGGAATTCCACTTTTCCAAATTCAAAGATAGACCTCCACAAATACAAGAAGAGAAATAGAAAACTATCGAGGAAATGGAAGCTCTCTTCTTTAGTGATCGAAAATAAGAAATAAATGAAGACATAAATTATGAAGAACTAGTTATGGAGGACAAGTCCCTAAAAGAACTTGAAGATGAATTCGATTCACTTCCCATTATAGGACCTCCAACTAATGAGGCTTTCAAAGAGCCAAAAAAGAGAGGGGATGAGGAATTTCCACCCCCGGAGTTGAAGACTCTACCAGATAATCTTAAATACAGATTTTTAGATGATACAGATAAATTTCCTGTTATTATTAGTGCTAAACTTTCAGGAGAAGAAGAGGAAGAACGCATGAAATACTCAAGGAGCATCACAAGGCCTTTGGGGTACTCAATGGATGATTTGAAGGGCATTAGTCCCATGATAACCGTCCATCGAATATTCATGGAAGAAGGTGCTAAACTAGTTGTGGAATTTAATAGAAGATTGAAGCCTGAAATGAAGGAAGTGGTGATGACCCACAAGTATAGGGGTGTATCGCAGTATTTTCGAGGGAAGTGAAACCCAATTTATTGATTCGACACAAGGGGAGCCAAAGAATATTTATAAGCCTTAACAACTGAGTTGTCAATTCAGCTACACCTGGAAACAATCTTGCTCATAGCAGTTTATCAGTAGCAACAGTTTGTAGTAGGAATAGTAAAGTAGCAGCAGTAGTAAAGTAAAGACAGTAGTAATAATAGCAGTAAACAGTAGGATTCGAGTGCGGTAGGCATAGGTATGGATGGACGGGCGTTGCATGGACAAGACAATTCACATAGCAATCATAACATAGGGCAATTGCAGATAAATAAGATAAAGCATCCAAGTACTAGATAATCCTAGGCATGTGTTCCATATATAGTCATACGTGCTCACAATGAGAACTTGCACAACATCTTTTGTCCTGCCAGCCCGTTTGCAGCGGGGCCTCAAGGGAACTACTGGCAATTAAGGTTCTCCTTTTAATAGAGCACCAGAGCAAAGCATTAACACTTCGTGAACACATGTGATCCTCACATCAAAGCCATTCCCTCCGGTTATCCTGATTTCTGTCACTTCAGGGCCATTGGTTCCGGACAACAACGTGTGTATACAACTTGTAGATAAGACCATAAACAATACTATCATAATGAATCAATAACATGTTTAGATCTGAAATCATGGCACTCGGGCCCTAGTGACAAGCATTAAGCACAACAAGTTGCAACAAAGTCATAAAGCACTAATAAAAGATACTAGGCACCATGCCCTAACAATCTGATGCCATTACATGAACAATCTCATCCAATCCCTACCAACCCCATAGCCTACAGCAGGGGATTACTCACTCATAGATGGGGGAAACATGGATGGTCGATGGAGAAGTGATGGTGATGATGATGGCGATGATCTCCTCCAATTCCCCATCCCGGTAGGGTGCTAGAACAGAGTTTCTGGTGCTGTTTCGTGGAATCTGGTGGTGGTGGCGGAGCGGAACTCCTCCTGGAAAAACGTCGAACCCCCTGAGTTTTTAGGTTAGAAGGCAACTTATAGGCGAAGAGGGAGACCGAGGGGGTGCCTGGGGCCCACACCATGCCCTGGCACGGCCTGGCGGTACCCGTGCCTGGGAGGGGTGTGGCCAGGCCCTGGCCCTCCTCCGTCTCGTATTCTGGCTCCGGGAGTCTTCTGGAAAAATAGGCACTTTGGCTTTTGTCCCGTCCAATTCAGACAATATTCATTTTTTGACTTTCCTGGAACCAAAAACAGCATAAAACAGGCAGTTGGCACTGTGGCTCTTGTTAATAGGCTAGTCCAAGAAATCATATGAAAAGTACTCCAAAGTGTGGACAAAACACAAGAAAGTGGATAAAACCAAGCATGGAACATCAAAAATTATAGATACATTTGCAATGTATCAACATCCCCAAGCTTAACTCCTGCTCGTCCTCGAGTAGGTAAGTGATAAAAAGAAAGAATAATTTTTGAGGCAAAATGCACCATCATAAACTTGATCAAAGTATTTGTAAAACATTCAAATCTAGGATCATAGTACTTCAATCATAACATGAAAGACAAAGTTCTAGCAATAAGACAAAGAAACTATGATGCAACATGAAAAGGCACAAACAAAAGATTCATGAATAACAATGCTTTGCAAGACGTTTGTTTGTTTCACATAAAGAAAACATAGCATAGTAGTATTTAGCTTGTCCCTCATAGAGTAGCAAATATAAATGCATAGGACACCTTCAAAGTCCATAAGAGTGACTAGATACAAATAGTTTAAAACAAGCAATATCAAGGTATGCATTAATCAACAAGTCTTGGGACAATGCACATAGAACTAAGAATGGCCACTGTGCTCTCAAAGTAAGTGCATAAAGGTAGAAGGCGGAGACTCAATATATAAAGTGGAAGAAAGGCCTTCATAGAAGGAAGTAGGGATTCAAGTCTCATAAAGAGCTTCCAAAAATTATGGTACTTATAGCTTTCAGCTCTCATTGCCCCTATCATAAGCATCTTGAAGCGACTAAGGTTAAAGTGAACAAACTATGGTGTACATGCTTGACGAAGTATAAGTTAGAAATCTCATGTCCCTTGAATACGAGGGCCGCTCCTCATGATACTCAAGTTTAGTTACCGCTAAGTTCTTGTCATCGTAAGTACATGTGTATCATAGAGAACCGCCAACGGGGTACCCCTTGCCCGATGATACGGAAGAATCCCCATATCAAAACGACAAGGCAAGCAGACAACGAGCATCTCAGCAATCTTCTTATTTACCATGGGAATATGGTTCTTTTTTCTCTCTTTCCTCTTTTCATATATCTCTTTTTTTCTTTTTCTCTTTTTTTCTCAATATCGGACTCTTTTTTTATAAGAAGAATGCTTCATAGACAGCTCATTATGGTTACGCTGCAGGTTTCCACCATGTCAGCATGTATTAGACAGCGGCCCAGGCGTTTCTCTAACACATATACATAACTCCATGGACTTACAAGCTCCCCTTTCATTTCACACCGACGACATCCATAGACAAAAGAGCATGATATCAACTAGGTACAAAGTACCCGTGCAATGTTGAAAGCGTTCCCCATGACAACATGGTTCTGCTAATCCCCAACAAATAAGTGCAAGCATATACAACATAGACGACACAATGGTTAAAGTTTATTAAGGGCAAGAAAAGTAAAGTGTGCCATCAAGTTCGTGAGAGCTTTAATCACTAGTTTTCTCATAACAAGTTTAATTTGGAAGGTAAACAAAAACATGAATATACTTGGAATAGCATATGCTAGTAGGTAGGTATGGTAGACTCTTTAAAATAACTTGGTTTAGGGAGTTGGATGCATGAGTGGAACTCATACTTGGTTGTGGAGGCTAGCAAAAGACTGGGAGCGACAAACTAAGAGAGCAATAATGGCCATAATCATGCAGAGCGACAAAACATCATTGATCAAAGCATAAAGTGATACTACAAGTTGAAAACTAAAGGATCATGAAGGCTATGGTGACTTGAGATAGTCATAACATGGTGTGAGCATGCGCCAAGTCAACCCAAATAAAGCATCAAAGGAGAATACCACTGTACTATGCTTTAATATGCTAAAACAACGCATGATTCATCCAAGGCACATTAAACAATCTCAATTGTTTATAACAAGTCATGCTACAACAAAGAATACTAAGCATAAAGCCAAAACAATATCAAGCATGGCATGACAAAGCATAGGCCACAGTCAAAAACAAGCTCTCTTTACCACTTAAGCATGAACTTTCCTACTCTTTTCCAAGCCAAACCAAACTATTTGAAAACCAATGTATGAAAGAGGGGGTCCAACCAATTTATTCAGAAAACTAAGAAAACCAAGCAAACTAAAAAAACAAAAACGAAAAAGAAGACGCTCCAAGAACAACACAACTGTGCATGAAACAATAAAAATGAAGCGTTTGGAAGAAACCTGGGATTTTTATTGATGAAGGAGGGGATGTCTTGGGCATCCCCAAGATTTGACGCTTGTACTTCTTGGATATTTCTTGGGGTGACACGCGTGGCATCCCCAAGCTTGAGATTTAGTCCACCCTTCATCTCATTAATCATTCCTTCCATACACCTAAAATTTTTCCTTCATACAAAACTTCACACAATCTTTATTAGCAACATTAGTGCACTCAAGATAATAAGTATTTAAGTTCAGTTATAACACCAATAAACTTCCATTAAAACACTAGCTACTGTAGCACTTCCCTCAAAAAGCTCAATTCCCCAAAATAACTCAAAAAGGAACCGACAAGAAGCAAATGCAGAAAAAGGCAGAAATCTGTCAAAACAGACCAGCAGGTAAAGACGATTTTTTCGAAGACCTTCTGTTGCTCAAATCAAAAAGTGTTGAACTAACGAAAGTTAAATAACAACCTGGGGCAGAAGCACAAAAATTCAAGCCTCCAAAGGACGTATATATATTTTACACGAATTTTTACGGTGACACACAGAAATCTGTTTTGGGACAGCAACTTTCCCAACCATTACTTCTCTCTCATTAGAGGTTACTCTTGGCACAAAAAGCAAATAAAAAGGATAAGGAGCAGTTATTACTGAGGTAATAACTTCCAAGACTCATCTAAAACTTTTGGGTTATCTCCCAATAAGTATTTTTCTTTAATGCCTTTAAGTTAGGCATAAGCAAAAACTAAAATGGATATAATAGAAGTAAGCGGAGATAATCATGGTGAAAACATTGTTTTGTTCAATGAAATCCTTTTGTTAACAAGGTTGATCAGGTCTTGCTACCAAAACAATTTCATATGGGACAAAACTTTGTATTCCACTAGTGATTATGTTACCTCAACTTTGATAGCAATGGTCCCAATCATAATAGTTTGAAATTTTTCTCTTGGTATGGGACAATATATTTCTCCAACTTGAATACCCTCAACATGTTCAATTGAATTTAAACCATAAGTGCTTTCAATCTTCTTGGGAAAATAGACAGTGTGTTCCTTGTCATTAACATTGAAAGTCACCTTTCCTTGATTACAATTAATAACAGCTCCTGGAGTATTAAGAAAAGGTCTCTCAAGAATAATGGACATATTATCATCTTCAGGCGTTTCAAGCACAACAAAATCAGTTAATATCAAGCAATTATGAGCCACTTGAACAGGTACATCCTCACATATACCAACAGGAATAGTGGTAGATTTATCAGCCATTTGCAAATATATATCAGTTGGTATTAATTTTTCTAATTGAAGCCACTTATAGAGAGAGAAAGGCATAACACTAACTCCAGCTCCCAAATCACACAAAGATGTTCTAACATAACTATTCTTAATAGAGCAAGGGATAGTTGGAATCCCAGGGTCTCCAAGTTTCTTAGGAACCTTATGTCAACACCCGGATTTTTAATCCCAGATGCCTGTTATGCCATACCTCGCAATCCCAGGATTACCATTTTTGCGAGTCATAACGGATTGGATATCACAGTACATCATCCATTACAAACCATACATAAGGTTTTACACAAATAAGGATCTCATGATCCAGTCTTTAATATAACAAGCAGCGGAAATAAACAATAGCATAGCTGTGGGGTCCATCTTCAGGGGCACAGGCAATGCTGACGAAGGCAGATAGTCCTAGTTATCATAGCCGTCTTGCTGACCATCATCTTGATAATCTCCTTCATAGTCTGGCCATGATAATAGCCAGGGACAAAAGCCATGAGTACTCTTTAAGTACTCGCAAACTACTACTAACAAGGGTTACCATTCTAAGTTAAAGTGCTGAAATTTAAGAATAACTATCAAGTTAAGTTTGAAACCTAAGCTGAGTTCTGAAACAAGAAAAGATAAAGTAAAGTTCTAGAATCACTTAAGTTGGGAAGCTAATTTCATTAACACAACCCTGTTGTGGTCAAGTCAAAGGTCATCATTCCTTTCAAGTTATTTAGAAAACATCTGACAACAAAACAGTATGGCCATTCCAACTGTCCATAACCGCGGACGCGGCTATTCGAATAGTTTGACACTCTGCAGAGGTGGTACACTTTCACCACAAGATTCGATACATCTGTCAGGGATAACCCTGAATCATCATACTTAGTATGCAGATAATCAAACATAACCTTCCCTTTACACACCCTAGTATAAGCACCTTTTCTATGAGCATGGCCTCCCAACCATGACCATCAGTCATCTTGGGCACTGCATAGGTGGACATCATTGAGAGGTAGCCTCAGCTCAAACCTCTCCCGTGGAACTAATACTAATGCATATAAATTTCCAGCTAAGCCTTACCCAATTCAGGTAATGTGATTGTACGGTAAATTTGGAATGGTATCGCATCCGAATCCAACCATCAGTTTTATAAAAGGGTTAAGGCTCATGCCTCATCATTTTCATCATCATAAACCAATTGTGTTTCTCAACACATGTCAAAACATCTCAATAGAATGACTCATCATTCCAAGGTTTTCATAACTCATTTTCACCAAGTGTTCCCATCTAAAGTGACTCAAGTTTTTGAGCTATTCTAAAGTACTAAGTTAAGAGTGTTCACTAAGGTGGAAAGTTGGGATCAATCTCATGCCATAGAATGACATCTAACGGTTTCTAAGTAGGTCAAGTTTTATACTCTTTATGCTACCTTCAAAATTAATTAAAGAACTTTGTGTAAACTAAGGGAGGTAGAACTTGTCAATAAGACTTGGGGTACTAATAGTTAAAGGGGTGTGATCAAAGTATGCTTAAGACATCTTTACTAAACCATCTAGTCTTATTCTAGCTTGCTAACAATAGCTTACTAAAGCATGTTTGCAAGGGTTAGCTTGCCACTAATAGCTTGCCTTGGTTGGTGCAGTGGTTGAAGTTTTCTTCTTCTTCTTCTTGGTAGAACTCCTCCTCCTCGAAGGCTTGGTCGGTACTATCATCTAGAAATACATAGGGAGTGCACAATCACCAAACAATACTTAACTAGGCTAAGTAGTATTCTAAACCACACAATCGATGATCTATTATCATCCCAAAACATCACAAGTTTAATTCAATAGTTTCAACCTTTTCATTTTGGAAAAGTAATTTCTACTCATTGAAAAATTAACTAAAATTTAATATTCACCACTAAAATATGGGATCATGTGGATACATGTCCTCACCACATATTCTAACATGTGGGAACGAGATTTAAAGGTTGGATCAATATTACTTTGGTTTAAGTTTATTATTTAATGATTTAAAGTGACTAGAAATGCCTATATAGCATTATTTTGGTACTAGTCCAAAGTCACTGCCTGTAAAGCTTAATATTATTACATATTTGGATAGATATGATGAAATGTGATTTTTGAGAGTTGGAATCAACTCAAAAGCTAACTTGGTTGATTTTATAAAAATGTTTCAAGTTGCAAAAGCTTCTATCTTCTTATTTTTATTAGGAGAAATCTATAACTCTAAATGAATTAAATCCAATGGGCTTGGATAGAGCATTTCAATACCTTTCAGACAAAATTATTTTCATGCAATTTGGATTTGTCAAACTCACAGAATTGAATTTTGAAACACTGGACAGAAACTATATTCTAACTAAAAAGAAAAATCCCTATTTGAATCTACAGGCTCGCGCGGGAAAAGAAATGGGCCGGCCCAGTGCCGCTACGCGGCACGGGGCTCAGCTGACAGGGGGGTCCCACTTGTCAGCGGCACTTAAAACGCGAAACGGTACGCGCGCTGTGGGTCGTGCGATTAGAGGCTAGATCTACGGCTGAGGGTCGTCGTCGACGACGGACAGGTCGCCGGCGAGCTCGAACCCTAGCGGCTCGGTGGGGGTCTACTGGGGGCATACCAGGGCTCCAGTGGGGTCGGCGATGCGGGCGAACGAAGTGGAAGACGACGGCGAGGTGAGGCGTGGTCGCGGCGGAGCTTGGGGTGGCCGGAATCAACGACACCCTTCTTCTCCCGAGGCGGCGGCTCCGGCTCCAATTCCGTCGAACTGGTGCTCCACTTGCTCCGGCGAGAGGTGGGTGAGGTTCAGAGAGGTGAGGGGAGTGGAATGGTGTGAGTCTTTGGTGCTGGGGAGGGCTCCTTTTATAAGCTCGATGGTAAGACCGAGCGGGATGGGCGGTCGACGGTGGCGACATGGCTACGGCGAGCTAGCGGCATGGCTAGGGATTGCGATCGGTGGGCGGTTCCCTAGCGGTGCTCTAGTGCTTCAATGCGGCCGTAGGGGCGGTGGCATGCGGTCGGGGCGAGGTGGCGCTCTGCGCGGCCGAAGCGGCTGTGTCCACGGCGAGCGGTGGCTGTGGGGCTTTGGGCGGCGAACGGAGGTGTCTGGGGTGTTCTCCAGGTCGAGGCGGAGCAGTGGGCGCGGGCTGGTGCCAAGGGGCGAGCGGTGCGAGCGGGGACAGTGCACGCTCTGCGGGCGGCGTCGGCATGGTTCGGTGGCACTGGGCGCGGTTTCTTCTCTGTGGTCCATGGCTGCTCTTGGCTCGGGCAAGGGACAGAGAAGGGCGGTGCGGTGCTGGCTACCTCCTAGACATGGAGAGGAACGAGGAGGTGGTCTGCTGCAGCGGGGCAAGTTCGGCCAGCCAGGGTGGTGCTCGGCATGGCAGTGCCTTGCCACTAGGGTGTAGGGGATGGGTTGCAAAAGGCATGGTTTGATCAGAGGGGGACATAGAGATTAAATGGAGATCAATTGGGGGCAAAACTCTGTTCAAAACAGTGAGCTAGGATTAGAGGTGCGATTCTGCCTGCCAAGTGTTTGATGAAATGGCCGCAAGAGAAAAAGTTTTGAACTTTGAGTTCAAAATTTTTGGGTGATCTCCACTAGTGCTAGGTAGTCTCTGGTTGCAAGGGTTTTGAAAATGGTGCTCAATTAGATGGTTTTTGAAATAGGGGTGATTTATGCATATGCATTAGATTCAATTTTAAACTGTCATTTAAAATAGTTTACAGAATGTTTTTAGTAGATCAAAAGGTGGGCCTTGGTACCTCATTATGTGTACTAGCAAGGGGTGCAAAGATCAAGAATTGTTTCTGTTAAGAATTGAGTACTAGGAATAGCCAAAGTAGGCATGAGAGTTAAATTTGTCAAAATGGCCATTCCTTCATTTTAATTCTTTTTTATTTGATTTTCTTTAGGAAAAGTTTGGGAATGATGTAGATGATGTTTAAATCACCTAAGAAACATTTTACAAGCATTAGATCAATCAATCATGGCAATTCAAACAACTCCTATTTTAAATGCACACATATATGAATGCTTTCATTTTAAATTTGGAAAAGTTTTTGTTAACCCCATTTTTGGATGATTTGATCTTGATAAGCTTGGACTAAAGTTTTGGGATGTTACAAACCTTCCCCCCTTAAACAAAATCTCGTCCCGAGATTTACAAGGAAAACTAGGAACTAAAGAGATCTGGGAACTCTGTCCTAATGTAATCCTCGCGCTCCCAAGTAGCTTCCTCCTCAGTATGGTTGCTCCACTGAATCTTGAGAAACTTGATACTCCTGGTCCTGGTGGTTCTGTAGGCTTCTTCTAAGATGCGGATGGGTACTTCCCGATAGGTCAGGTCATTGTTGATTTCCACTGCTCTGTGATCGATATTCTTGAAAACTTCAGTCTTCTCAGGCACTTCCAAGCATTTGCGAAGTAACGAGATATGGAACACATTGTGGATGGCTGACATCTCTTCAGGCAATTCCAGCTGATACGATACTTCTCCTCGGCGTTTCAGAATCTTGAAAGGTCCGATATATCTGGGAGCTAACTTTCCCTTCAGACTAAAGCATTGAGTTCCCTCCAATGGTGAAACCTTGAGATATACGAAATCTCCGACATTGAAAGTCAGGTCTCTCCTTCTCTTGTCAGCATAACTCTACTATCTGGATTGGGCGGTCTTGAGGTGCTCACGAACTTTGTGAACTTTCTCTTCTGCTTCTCGGAGAATGTCGGGTCCAAAGATCTGACTCTCTCCTACTTGCGACCAATTCAAAGGGGTACGACACTTCCTTCCGTATAGGAATTCAAAGGGTGCCATCTGCAAACTATCTTGATAACTATTGTTATATGAGAATTCTACGAAAGGCAGGCAGTCTTCCCATTTTGACCCATATTCCAACACACAAGCTCTAAGCATATCCTCCAAGATCTGGTTGACTCTCTCAGTCTGTCCATCTGTTTGCGGCTGATATGCGGTGCTGAAGTTCAACTTGGTTCCTAATCCTTCCTGAACTTTCTGCCAAAATCTTGAAGTAAACTGAGTTCCTCGATCTGATACGATGGTCTTGGGGGTTCCATGCAGACTAACAATCCTAGCAGTGTACAGCTCTGCTAGTTTTGCACTCTGGTAGGTTGTCTTGACTAGTATGAAGTGGGCTACCTTGGATAGTCTATCAACTATGACCCAGATTGAGTCATTTCCCCTACTAGAAGTAGGTAAACCGGTGATAAAGTCCATTCCGACGGAATCCTATTTCCATTCCGGAATCTGCAATGGTTGCAACAATCCTGGAGGTCTCTGATGCTCTTCTTTGACTCTTTGACAGATGTCACATTTGGCGATGTAGCTTCCGATCTCTCTCTTCATCTTATGCCACCAAAATTGCTCTTTCAAATCCTGATACATCTTTGTTCCTCCGGGGTGGATAGAATAAAGAGTATCATGAGCTTCCTTCATGATAACCTCCTTCAGCTCCGAATCTGCTGGCACACAGATACGTCCTTTGTACCACAGCACACCTTCTTCGTCTTCGGTGAATCCAGGTACTTTGCCTGTACCAATACGACGTTTGATTCCGTCGATACTTTCATTCCCCTTCTGGGCTTCCTTGATTTGGCTAATCAAAGTTGGTTGAAGTTCTATGCTAGCTAGGAATCCTTTGCTAACTAACTCAGTCCTGAACTGCTCCAACTCCTCATACAAACTTGGTTGCTTCTCTTTGATCATGGTGTTCAGCCTACACGGCAATCGGCTAAGAGCATCCGCTACCACATTGGCTTTGCCGGGGTGATAGTGAATGTCAAGGTCATAATCCTTGATTAACTCTATCCATCTTCTTTGCCTCATATTCAACTCCTTCTGGGTGAAGATTTACTTCAAGCTCTTATGATCTGAGTAAATCTCACAGCGATTACCCATCAAATAATGACGCCATGTCTTCAATGCTAGAACCACGGCTGCTAGCTCAAGATCATGGGTCGGATAGTTCTGCTCATGCTCCTTCAATTGTCGAGACAGATACGCGATGACTTTGCCTTCTTGCATCAATACACATCCTAGACCAATCTTGGATGCATCACAATACACATCAAACGGCTTCTTGATGCCGGGCATGATCAAAATTGGGGCTGATATCAATCTCTTCTTCAGCTCCTGGAAACTGGCTTCACACTTGTCTGTCCATTCAAACTTCTTGTCCTTCTTCAACAATTGGGTCATTGGTCGGGCTATGCTCGAGAATCCTTCTACGAACTTGCGGTAATATCCCGCTAATCCGAGAAATGAATGAACTTGGGTTTGATTGGTTGGTGCTTCCCATTCTTCGACATCTTTGATCTTGCTGGGATCAACAGAGACTCCTCCGGCAGACACAATATGTCCTAGGAATCCTACTTCTTTCAGCCAAAACTCACACTTGCTGAACTTGGCATATAATTGATGCACTCTCAGGGTTTCTAGGACGATTCTCAGATGTTGCTCATGCTCTTCTTCTGACTTGGAGTAGATAAGGATGTCGTCGATAAACACAACTACAAACTTATCTAGGAAATTCATAAAGATCTTATTCATGAGATTCATGAAATAAGCAGGGGCATTGGTTAACCCAAAAGACATAACCGTATACTCGTATAAACCATAGCGAGTAGTAAAGGCGGTCTTCGGAATATCCGTTGCACGAATCTTAAGTTGGTGATAACCAGTCCTAAGATCAATCTTTGAGAATACCTAAGCTCCAGTCAACTGATCAAATAGATCCTCTATCTTTGGCAAGGGGTACTTGTTCTTGATGGTGACATCATTCAACTTTCTGTAGTCTGTACACAGACGGTTGCCTCCATCTTTATTGTCGACGAATAACACTGGTTATCTCCATGGCGATGCACTTGGTTGAATCAAGCCGGTTGCTAACATGGCATCCAACTGCTTCTTCAGTTCTACTAATTCTGAGGGGTTCATGGTATAGGGTCTCTGGGCTATAGGTCCGGTTCCGGGGATTAGTTCGATAATGAACTCTATATCCCTATCCGGGGGCATACCTGGCAATTCATCTGGGAATACGTTGGGGTATTCACAGACTACTTTGACTTGGTCAATGGTAGGCATGGCTACACTTTTGTTGCATTTGAATTGACGGGGTAAGGTTTCAGAGATATGTTCTACTGTTACTCCAGAACTACTGGTCATGGTGATGGCTTTCTTAGCACGGTCTATTAGTCCTTTATGCCTTGACATCCAGTCCATACCTAGTACTACTTCCAAACCTTTGGTTCCAAGTACAATTAGGTTGGCATCAAAATCTATCCCATGTATTCTAATAGGTACAGCTTTGCAAATTTTTCTAGCTTTTGTAGTTGAACCAGGGATTTGAACTATCATGACATGCTTCAGGTTGGTTGGACGAATCTTACTAGTGCATACAAATTCTTCGGTGACAAATGAATGCGATGCTCCAGAATCAAACAATACTCTTGCTAAAACTGAGTTGACAGAAAACATACCCAGCACTACATCTGGTGCTTCCTGGGATTCTTCTGCGTTCATGTGGAAGAGACGACCGTTGCGGTTGTGCAGGTTTCCTGGGGAAAATCTCCGTCCTGGTTGAACAAGACACTGCTGCTGAGCTGGGGCATTCACAGGGGCATTGGCGGCAGTCTTCTTGGGACACTCATTGGAGTAGTGACCCTTCACTCCACACTCGAAACAAGTGATCTCGGACTTGTCCTTGACTGCGACAGGTACAGCATTGCTGCCAGTTCTGGGGGCAGTGTTGTTGTTGTTGCTCTTGGGAGGGGCACGGTTGAAGTTGTTGGCATTGCCGGGGTGATGATTGTTTCCTCCGGACTTCACATTTCCTCCGCTACGGTTGGGGTAGCTTGGGCGAGAATTTGGGGGTCAGTTGTTCCTTGGTGCATATCCTGGTGAGGGGTTAGGATGGTACTTCTGGTGACTACTAGATCCAGACTGCTGCATCATACGATGCCTGCGGTTGTCGTTTGCCTGGTTAATCTTCCCTTCCATCTGAATGGTAGAGTCGACTAGCTCTTCAAGATCCTGGAAACGGATGTTGACGAGGACAGTCTGCATCTCATCATGCAGTCCGTTTAAGAATATCTCTTTCTTATTGGCCTCCGTGTTGATCTCATCCGGTGCATATCTGGCAAGTGACAAGAATTTGTCACGGTACTCTACTACAGTCAATCTTCCTTGCTTCAGTTCACGGAATTCATCTCTCATCCTGTTGACAAGACCTTGTGGCACGTGGGTGCAACTGAACTTGACCTTGAATGATTCCCAGGTCATCACCTGGCCATGGTTCATGTTGCGGATGCTATTCCACCAAGCTCTTGCATCTCTCGCCAGATAGTGGGTAGCGAAGAGAACTTTCTCATTCTCCTCAACTCCTGCAACTTCGAGGTTGTTTTCCATGGTCTGTAACCAGTCATCAGCATCTAATGGGTTTTCAGATTGGTTGAAGATTGGGGGATTGGTGTTCTGAAAATTTTCGAGTTTAGATCCATGGTGATCCTGATTTCCATGTACTTGGTTGTTGAGAGCCATTTGGGCGATCTGCTGCAATGTTGCTAAGTTGGCTTGACGCTCGGCCCTGCTTGCTTCACGGTCCGCGATGAGATTCTGCAAGATCTGCAGCATTGGGTCCTGTGACGAGCTGCTCCCTCCTTGGTTTCCACGAGTCATCTGAAGATTGAGATAGATATAGGGGTAAGAGGGAAATTCTAAGGTTCATGGTTTTGGGTTTTCAAAGCTACAACTTTGAGTTAGACTCAGGTTTTTCAACTAACCTCATTTTCATTCATGCAAGCAAGCACACGATACAACACACACCACAACAAGCAAAAAGGGAAAAACAGATGGTTTGAAGAACCATTCTGCAAACTACGATACAATGAGATGATACATCTCATGCTACAACAGTGCTCTAGTGCATCTACTCATCATCGATGAAGTCGGAGTCTTCATCATCAGTGTAGAAGTCCACAGCATCCTCTGCCAGAAAGTCATCATCGTTGCTGAGGTAAGAATCCATATCTCCCTGGATGTCTTCACCCTCATCATCTTCTTCTTTAGCGGCAAGCTGAGCTTCCTGCTCCTTGATGGTCTTCTCGAGGTCGGCCACCTTCTTGCGAAGACGGGCGATGGTGCGATCCTTCTTTGCACGCTGGCAATGAAGAGACTGGCGATCTTGGACGAGCAGTGCAAAAGTCTGGGCCTTCTGGTCGGCAATGGCACGGTTCTGGTTGGCTAACTCTCTGGCATTGTCCAGTTCCTGCTGTCGGTCATGAAGCAAGAAGTCCAGGTTCTCCACTTGACGCCTCAACTTTGGGTGACTTGGCATCTCCATCGGCATTCCCATGAAGTCACGTCTTGCATAGTGGGCAAAACGGGTGCCTTGAATCTTGTTGACGCTGAGGGCACATAGATGTGCGAGAGCTTCATGCATTGCCCTGGCTAATCCATCTAGCCAGTTGTTCTCTCTCACGGAGAACTGAATTCTCCCGGAAGTTGGTGCTTCAATGCTTCCTCAAAGATCTGCGGTGACTAGACATTGTAGGTCTCCTCCTGGGGGTCCTGGAAGTTGAGCTCCAAGAAACTCCGGATGTGGGCGTCCCAGTAACTCCGACAGTGAATCCAGATCCCTCTCGAAGATCAGCTGACCTCCGTTTCCCAACTGGTAAAACTTGCTGAACTGAGTCTCCATCTACAAGAATTTAGGATGAGGAAATTAGTGAAGTGATCAAGTGTGTCAAATTTTAAGTAGTAATGTAAGAATTTTTAGGAACATGTATTTTTGAGAAAGAATGAGTTCACAAGGGTAAGAGGGGAAATAGTTTTTCATAAATACTCACTTTGGTTTTGAAGCTAAGTTTTTGGTTTGGACGTCCATTGTAACTAGGGTCTCCTATGGTCAGGATGGCTCTGATACCAACTTGTCAACACCCAGATTTTTAATCCCAGATGCCCGTTATGCCATACCTCGCAATCCCAGGATTACCATTTTTGCGAGACATAACGGATTGGATATCACAGTACATCAACCATTACAAACCATACATAAGGTTTTACACAAATAAGGATCTCATGATCTAGTCTTTAATACAACAAGCAGCGGAAATAAACGATAGTGTAGCGGTGGGGTCCATCTTCAGGGGCACAAGCAATGCTGACGAAGGCAGATAGTCCTAGTTATCATAGCCGTCCTGCTGACCATCATCTTGATAATCTCCTTCATAGTCTGGCCATGATAATAGCCAGGGACAAAAGCCATGAGTACTCTTTAAGTACTCGCAAACTACTACTAACAAGGGTTACCATTCTAAGTTAAAGTGCTGAAATTAAAGAATAACTATCAAGTTAAGTTTGAAACCTAAGCTGAGTTCTGAAACAAGAAAAGATAAAGTAAAGTTCTAGAATCACTTAAGTTGGGAAGCTAATTTCATTAACACAACCCTGTTGTGGTCTAGTCAAAGGTCATCATTCCTTTCAATTTATTTAGAAAACATCTGACAACGAAACAGTATGGCCATTCCAACTGTCCATAACCGCGGACGCGGCTATTCGAATAGTTTGACACTCTGCAGAGGTGGTACACTTTCACCACAAGATTCGATACATCTGTCAGGGATAACCCTGAATCATCATACTTAGTATGCAGATAATCAAACATAACCTTCCCTTTACACACCCTAGTATAAGCACCTCTCCTATGAGCATGGCCTCCCAACCATGACCATCAGTCATCTTGGGCACTACATAGGTGGACATCATTGAGAGGTAGCCTCATCTCAAACCTCTCCCGTGAGGGAACTAATACTAATGCATATAAATTTCCAGCTAAGCCTTACCCAATTCAGGTAATGTGGTTGTACGGTAAATTTGGAATGGTATCGCATCCGAATCCAACCATCAGTTTTATAAAAGGGTTAAGGCTCATGCCTCATCATTTTCATCATCATAAACCAATTGTGTTTCTCAACACATGTCAAAACATCTCAATAGAATGACTCGTCATTCCAAGGTTTTCATAACTCATTTTCACCAAGTGTTCCCATCTAAAGTGACTCAAGTTTTTGAGCTATTCTAAAGTACTAAGTTAAGAGTATTCACTAAGGTGGAAAGATGGGATCAATCTCATGCCATAGAATGACATCTAAAGGTTTCTAAGTAGGTCAAGTTTTATATTCTTTATGCTACCTTCAAAATTAATTAAAGAACTTTGTGTAAACTAAGGGAGGTAGAACTTGTCAATAAGACTTGGGGTACTAATAGTTAAAGGGGTGTGATCAAAGTATGCTTAAGACATCTTTACTAAACCATCTAGTATTATTCTAGCTTGCTAACAATAGCTTACTAAAGCATGTTTGCAAGGGTTAGCTTGCCACTAATAGCTTGCCTTGGTTGGTGCAGTGGTTGAAGTTTTCTTCTTCTTCTTCTTGGTAGAACTCCTCCTCCTCGAAGGCTTGGTCGGTACTATCGTCTAGAAATACATAGGGAGTGCACAATCACCAAACAATACTTAACTAGGCTAAATAGTATTCTAAACCACACAATGGATGATCTATTATCATCCCAAAACATCACAAGTTTAATTCAATAGTTTCAACCTTTTCATTTTGGAAAAGTAATTTCTATTCATTGAAAAATTAACTAAAATTTAATATTCACCACCAAAATATGGGATCATGTGGACACATGTCCTCACCACATATTCTAACATGTGGGAATGAGATTTAAAGGTTGGATCAATATTACTTTGGTTTAAGTTTATTATTTAATGATTTAAAGTGACTAGAAATGCCTATATAGCATTATTTTGGTACTAGTCCAAAGTCACTGCCTGTAAACCTTAATATTGTTACATATTTGGATATATATGATGAAATGTGATTTTTGAGAGTTGGAATCAACTCAAAAGCTAACTTGGTTGATTTTATAAAAATGTTTCAAGTTGCAAAAGCTTCTGTCTTCTTATTTTTATTTGGAGAAATCTGTAACTCTAAATGAATTAAATCCAATGGGCTTGGATAGAGAATTTCAATACCTTTTAGAAAATAATTAGTTTCATGCAATTTGGATTTGTCAAACTCACAGAATTGAATTTTGAAACACTGGACAGAAACTATATTCTAACTAAAAAGAAAAATCCCTATTTGAATCTACAGGCTCGCGCGGGAAAAGAAATGGGCCGGCCCAGTGCCGCTACGCGGCACGGGGCTCAGCTGACAGGGGGGTCCCACTTGTCAGCGACACTTAAAACGCGAAACGGTACGCGCGCTGTGGGCCGTGCGATTAGAGGCTAGATCTACGGCTGAGGGTCGTCGTTGACGACGGACAGGTCGCCGGCGAGCTCGAACCCTAGCGGCTCGGTGGGGGTCTACTGGGGGCGTACCAGGGCTCTAGCGGGGTCGGCGATGCGGGCGAACAAAGTGGAAGACAATGGCGAGGCGAGGCGTGGTCGCGGCGGAGCTTGGGGTGGCCGGAATCAACGACACCCTTCTTCTCCCGAGACGGCGGCTCCGGCTCCAATTCCGGCGAACTGCTGCTCCACTTTCTCCAGCGAGAGGTGGGTGAGGTTCAGAGAGGTGAGGGGCGTGGAATGGTGTGAGTCTTTGGTGCTGGGAGGGCTCCTTTTATAGGCTCGACGGTGAGACCGAGCGGGATGGGCGGTCGACGGTGGCGACATGGCTACGGCGAGCTAGCGGCATGGCTGGGGATTGCGATCGGTGGGCGGTTCCCTGGCGGTGCTCTAGTGCTTCAATGCGGTTCGTAGGGGCGGTGGCATGCGGTCGGGGCGAGGTGGCGCTCTGCGCGGCCGAAGCGGCTGTGTCCACGGCGAGCGGTGGTTGTGGGGCTTTGGGCGGCGAACGGAGGTGTCTGGGGTGTTCTCCAGGTCGAGGCGGAGCGGTGGGCGCGGCTGGTGCCAAGGGGAGGTCGGTGCGAGCGGGGACAGTGCGCGCTCTGCGGGCGGCGTCGGCATGGTTCGGTGGCACTGGGCGCGGTTTCTTCTCTATGGTCCATGGCTGCTCTTGGCTCGGTCAAGGGACAGAGAGGGGCGATGCGGTGCTGGCTACCTCCTAGACATGGAGAGGAACGAGGAGGTGGTCTGCTGCAGCGGGGCAAGTTCGGCCGGCCAGGGTGGTGCTCGGCATGGTAGTGCCTTGCCACTAGGGTGTAGGGGATGGGTTGCAAAAGGCATGGTTTGATCAGAGGGGGACATAGAGATTAAATGGAGATCAATTGGGGGCAAAACTCTGTTCAAAACAGTGAGCTAGGATTAGAGGTGTGATTCTGCCTGCCAAGTGTTTGATGAAATGGCCGCAAGAGAAAATGTTTTGAATTTTGAGTTCAAAAATTTTGGGTGATCTCCACTAGTGCTAGGTAGTCTCTGGTTGCAAGGGTTTTGAAAATGGTGCTCAATTAGATTGTTTTTGAAATAGGGTGATCTATGCATATGCATTAGATTCAATTTTAAAATGTCATTTAAAATAGTTTACAGAATGTTTTTGGTAGATCAAAAGGTGGGCCTTGGTACCTCATTATGTGTACTAGCAAGGGGTGCAAAGATCAAGAATTGTTTCTGTTAAGAATTGAGTACTAGGAATAGCCAAAGTAGGCATGAGAGTTAAATTTGTCAAAATGACCATTCCTTCATTTTAATTCTTTTTTATTTGATTTTCTTTAGGAAAAGTTTGGGAATGATGTAGATGATGTTTAAATCACCTAAGAAACATTTTACAAGCATTGGATCAATCAATCATGGCAATTCAAACAACTCCTATTTTAAATGCACACATATATGAATGCTTTTATTTTAAATTTGGAAAAGTTTTTGTTAACCCCATTTTTGGATGATTTGATCTTGATAAGCTTGGATTAAAGTTTTGGGATGTTACACCTTACCATTAAAGGAATAATTAGCAAGCAAAGTAGAAATTTCTTCATTAGGGATCTTCCTTTTATTCGAGAAAATATCCTTCATATACTTTGAGTAAGGAGGCAATTTAATAGCATCAGTCAAAGGAATTTGCAAGAATAAAGGTTTCATCCACTCACAAAACTTATTGTAGTGTTCATCTTCCTTTGACTTGTGTTTCTTATCAGGCAAAGGCATAGGTTTTTGGACCCAAGGCTCTCTTTCACTACCATGTTTCTTAGCAATAAAATCTTCTTTCGTGTATTTGGTATTCTTAGTGTGCTTTTCAGGTTCTTCTTCAACTTTTTCTTCATTTGGAGCTTCATTTTCTTCATTACCACTTTCAGTTTTAGCATCAAAGACAGATATACTATTAGGATCTATAGCAGGTTCAGAGGGTTCTACACCAATTTTATGTTTCTCTTTCCTTTTCTTACGAGTAGATCCACTATTTTCAGCTTGTTGAGAATCCTGCTCAATTCTTTTGGGATGTCCCTCGGGATATAGAGGATCCTGGGTAGCAGCACCACTTCTAGTTCTAATTTCATAAGCATGTTTTTCTTTAGCAGCATTAACTAGCAAGTCTTTTTGCACTTTAATGAGTTGATCTATTTGAGTTTGAAGCATTTGAAAATCATTTTAACATCATTAGAGGTTCTTTCCACAATATCTTTTAACTCAACAATAGCTCTAGTGTTTTCCATTAGATGATTTTGCACCCTTTTATTAAAATTATCTTGCTTAACAATGAAAATATCAAATTCTTCTAAGCATTGATAGGGAGGTTTAGAGTAAGAGATATCACCTTCATCAAAGTGTTGGAGAGACTGTACCTCAATAGTGGATGAGCAGGGAATAGGCTTACATAATTCTTCTATAGGAGGTAAATTCTTGACATCTGCAGCTTTAATTCCCTTCTCCTTAAGACATTTCTTAGCTTCCTTCATCACTTCATCATTTAATTCAATAACTCCCTTCTTCTTTGATGTTGGAATAGGCACTGGTATAGTAGGTTCAGGTACAATTACTGTTGGAGATATGCCCTAGAGGCAATAATAAATATAGTTATTATTATATATCTTTGTGTTTATGATAAATGTTTGCATTCATGCTATAATAGTATTAACAAGGAAACCATTAATACTTGTGTGATTTGTAAACTTAATTTGAAGTCCCTAGTATAGCCTCTATACTTCACTAGCTTGTTGGTTGATTGATGATGTGGTTTCTTTGTCATGAACATTGAGATGTTATCAACAACAAGATCATATCGTTAGGAGAATGATATGGTGGACATACTCCTATAGACAAGCGTAGCATAAAGATCAAGTCATTTCAATAGTTCAATTGCTATATGCTTTCTGATACATAGTAACCTAATTCCTTCGACCATGAGATCATGCATATCACCTTTACTGGATGGATGCTTTGATGTCATCAAACACCACACCGTAACAGGGTGGCTATAAAGGTGGCATTGAGTGTTCGGAAAGTATTGGTTGAAACACATGGATCAAGAGTGGGATTTGTCCATCCACATGACGGATAGATATACTCTGGGCCCTCTCGGTGGAATGTCATCCAATTAGCTTGCAAGCATGTGACATGGTCACAAGGGATCACATATCACGGGAACGAGAAAAGAGTACTTATCGGTAACGAGGTTGAACTAGGTATGCAGAGATACCGACGATCATAACCTCGGATAAGTAACATATCGTGAGACAAAGGGAAATTGGTATCGTATGTAAGTGGTTCATTCGATCGCAAAGTAATCGTAGAAATATGTGGGAGCCATATGAATTTCCAGATTCCTCTATTGGTTATTGTTCGGAGAAGTGTCTCGATCATGTCTGCATAATTCACGAACCGTAGGGAGACACACTTAAGGATTCGACGTTGTTTGAGTAGTTATGGTATTATGAGAAAGAGACCTAATGTTGTTCGGAGTCTCGGATGGGATCCGGGATATCACGAGGTGATCCGGAATGGTCCGGAGAATAAGATTCATATAAGGAAAGTTCCGTTTCGGAGTTCGGGAATGGTTCCGGTGTTTTCATCGGGAACATTCTAGAAGGTCCCGGAGTGTCCGGCACTCCGGAGGGGGAAGGGTACATGAGTGTGTCATTACATATTGGAATGATTGCATCATGTACTAAGTATTCTTGCTGTCCCAAATAAAGGATTTATTTAAATCCTAAATTGAAAAGTCAAACGGCTAGTTTGAAAGTCAAACGGCAATTTTGGGAAGTGGGAAGAGAGGAGGATTGGTGGAGGCCGAATTGGAGGAGGGTTCCTCCCTTGGCCGGCGCCCCACCAAGCCGACTTGGGGAGGGACTCTCCTCCCCTTGGCCGGCCAGCCCTCCCACCTATATAAGGAGGGGCAGGGCTCCCCTCCTAGACACACAAGTTTCCTATCCTCTAAACTAAACCCTAGATCTAGACCCCGGTTTAGAGCTATTCGGTTTAGAGCCTTCTAATTGGTTTAGAGCCTTCTAATTGGTGTGTCTAATTACTAGACCACTAATAGCCTCTCTCTCATAAGCTCCACCATACTCGCACCGGCTTAAGGCGAAGCCCTGCGGGATTTCCCCTCTACCTCCGGTACCACGCCGTTGTGCTGCCGGAATCGCGAGGAGAGTGCTACAACCTCCGCTGCCTGCTGGAACAAGGGAGAGGAAGGTCTTCGTCGAGTACCGAACGTGTGACCGACTGCGGGAGCGCTGCGGGAACGCGGCGCCGGAAGGATCGTCTACGCGATCTTGAGATCGGAAAGAGTACGACTACATCACCCACGAGAATCTGCTCTCGTTAAACACTTTGGAATCTTCGAGGGTGAGTTATTCCATCGACTCGTTGCTACAATCTAGTAGATAGATCTTGGCTTGTTTGTTTGTATGCGATAGAAAATTTTGTTTTTCCATGCTACGAACCCCTACAGTGGTATCAGAGCCGTGTCTATATGTAGATCTGTTGCACGAGTAGAACACAATGGTCATTGTGGGCGTTGATACTTTTATTGTAGATTGCTTTTTGTGTACTTTGCATCTTGCGGTATGTTGGGATGAAGCGGCCCGGGCTAACCTTACATGACATCGTTCATGAGACTTGCTCCACGCTTGACATGCAACTCGTTTTGCATAAGTGGCTTTGCGGGTGCTTGTTTCTCCTAGCATAGTAAAGATCCAATTTACAACGGGTGATCAACAATGCTAGTATCAATGTTGTGGTTCTTGTTCGTAAGTTAGAACGACACTTATGGAAAGCCCCAAACCACGTAAAATATGCAAAGAAAGTAGAAGCGTCTAACTTTGTTTTGCAGGGGTGTGCAGTGATGTGATATGGCCATGATTGTGATTATATTTGATGTATGCAATGATCCTTATTGTAAGTTGGCAACCGGCAGGAGCCATATGGTTGTCTTTAATTTCTGTTAAGACTTGCGTGTCTATTCAAAATAGTTGTAATAGTTGAAGCTGGCGGACGACAACCATGAAGAAGCGTCATTGACCTTGATGCTATGCCGGTGATGATGGAGATCATGTTCGTGCTTGAAGATGGAGATCGGAAGCACAAAGAAGAAAGGCCATATCATATCACATATTATGAATTGCATGTGATGTTAATCCTTTATGCATCTTGTATTGCTTAGTAGACGACGGTAGCATTATAAGATGATCCCTCATGCACATAAATTTCAAGTTCTAAAGTGTTCACCCTTAGTATGCACCGTTGCCAAAGCTTGCTGCTTCGAAGCACCACGTGATGATCGGGTGTCTTTGATTCCGCGGGTGAATACAACGTAAGCATGCCAGATTTGCTTATGCGGTAGCTAAGGTTTGATCTTGACGAGCCTAGCATGTACAGACATGGCCTCAGGAACACGGATCGCCGAAAGGCAAAGCATGAATCATATAGTAGATATGATGAACATGATGATTGTTCGCCATTAAAACTATATCAGCTCTCGTGATGATCGGTGTTGATGTAGTGGATTTGGTTCGTGTGATCACTAAAACAATGTGAGGGATATTGTTTTGAGTGGGAGTTCACCTAGTTTAATTTCATTAATTAATTTGAACTCAATTTGTCATAAACTTAGTCTAAACTATTGCAAATATGTTGTAGATCAATGGCAGCCCCTACCATCAATTTTAATGCGTTCCTAGAGAAAGAAAAGTTGAAAAACAATGGAAGCAACTTCGCGGATTGGTTCCGCAATTTGAGGATTGTCCTCACAGCTGGTAATTTGACCTATGTGCTGGATACACCGCTAGGTGACCCACCTGCAGCTGATGCTACCGATGAAGTAAAGAATGTTTACCTCGCTCGGAAGAATCAGTACTCCATAGTTCAGTGTGCTATCTTGTATGGTTTAGAATCGGAGCTTCAGAAAAGGTTTGAAGAGTCAGATCCATATGATATTGTCGAGGATCTCAAATTAATCTTTGAGACTCATGCGGCAATTGAAAGTTATGAATCTTCTGAAAAGTTCTTTAACTGCAAGATGGAAGAGGGTAGCTCCGTCAGTGAGCATGTGCTTAAGATGTCTGGGCACGCAAATAAACTTCAAAGTTTGGGTATAGTAATTCCTAATACTTTGGGAGTTTACCGCATCCTCCAATCACTACCACCAAGTTACAAGAACTTTGTGATGAACTACAACATGCAGAACATGAACAAAGAGTTGCCAGAACTATTTGCTATGTTAAAATCTGCAGAAGTGGAGATCAAGAAAGAGCACCAAGTGTTGATGGTCAATAAGACCACCAAATTCAAGAAAGGCAAGTCTAAGCAAAAGGGACACTTCAAGAAGGGTGGTAAGAAAGTTACCACGCCGACGAAGAAGACCAAGGCTGGACCTAAGCCTGAAACTGAGTGCTTTTACTGCAAGGGAGAAGGTCACTGGAAGCGGAATTGCCCAAAGTACTTGGCGGATTTGAAGAACGGCAACATCAACAAGAAAGGTATATCTGATATACATGTTATTGATGTGTATCTCACTAGTATTCGTAGTAGTGCCTGGGTATTTGATACTGGTTCGGTTGCTCATATTTGTAACTCGAAACAGGAGCTGCAGAATAAACGGAAGCTAGCAAAGAACGAGGTGACGATGCGCGTGGGAAACGGATCAAAGGTTGATGTGATCGCGGTCGGCACGCTACCTCTTTATCTACCATCGGGATTAGTTTTGTACTTAAATAATTGTTATTTGGTGCCTGCGTTGAGCATGAACATTATATCGGGATCTTGTTTATTGCGAGACGGTTACTTGTTTAAATCCGAGAATAATGGTTGTTCGATTTATATGAGAAATATGTTTTATGCACATGCACCTTTGATAGATGGTCTATTCATATTGAATCTCGATAGTAGAAATACACATATTAATAACATTGAGGCTAAACGTTTGAAATCAAGCGATAATTTGACCTATATGTGGCACTGTCGTCTTGGTCACATTGGAGTGAAACGTATGAAGAAACTCCATTCCGATGGACTTCTTGAATCACTTGATTTTGAATCACTTGAAAGATGCGAAGCATGTCTGATGGGTAAAATGACTAAGACTCCATTTTCTGGTATAATGGAGCGAGCTACAGACTTATTGGAAATCATACATACCGATGTGTGTGGTCCAATGAGTGTAGCATCGCGCAGTGGTTATCGTTATGTTCTTACCTTCACGGATGACTTGAGTAGATATGGGTATATCTATTTCATGAAACATAAGTCCGAAACTTTCGAGAAGTTTAAGGAGTTTCAAAGTGAGGTAGAGAATCAACGTAACAAGAAGATTAAATTTCTACGTTCTGATCGTGGAGGTGAATATCTAAGTTACGAGTTTGGCGAGCATTTAAAGAAGTGCGGAATACTTTCACAATTGACACCGCCGGGAACACCACAGCGTAATGGTGTGTCTGAACGTCGTAATCGAACTCTCTTAGATATGGTTCGTTCTATGATGTCACTTACAGATTTACCGCTATCATTTTGGGGTTATGCATTAGAAACAGCCGCATTCACTTTAAATAGGGCACCGTCTAAATCCGTTGAAACGACACCATATGAATTATGGTTTGGGAAGAAACCTAAATTGTCGTTCCTTAAAGTTTGGGGATGCGAAGCCTATGTAAAGAAGTTACAGCCGGACAAGCTTGAACCCAAAGCGGAAAAATGCGTCTTCATAGGATACCCGAAGGAAACTATTGGGTATACCTTCTATCATAGATCCGAAGGCAAAATCTTCGTTGCCAAGAATGGATCCTTTCTAGAGAAGGAATTTCTCTCGAAAGAAGTGACTGGAAGGAAAGTAGAACTCGACGAGGTTGTCGAACCTTCTCTCGAAATTGCGAGTAGCGCAGCACCGGAAGAAGTTCCTGTGGTGCCTGCACCAATAAGAGAGGAAGCTAATGATGGTGATCATGAAACTTCGGTTGAAGTTGCTACAGAGCCTCGGAGGTCAACGAGAAATCGTACCACTCCAGATTGGTATGATTCCGTTATGAATGTCATGTTGGTGGACAACACCGATGACCCCGAGACATATGAGGAAGCGATGATGAGCCCAGATTCCAATAAATGGCAAGAAGCCATGAAATCCGAGATTGGATCCATGTACGAAAGCCAAGTATGGACTTTGGTGGACTTACCGGATGGCCGGAAGGCTGTCGAGAACAAATGGATTTTCAAGAAGAAAATAGATGCTGATGGTAATGTTACTGTCTATAAAGCTCGACTTGTCGCAAAAGGGTTTCGACAAATTCAAGGAGTTGACTACGATGAGACTTTCTCACCGGTAGCGAAGCTAAAGTCTGTGAGGATTATATTAGCAATCGCTGCATATTATGATTATGAGATATGGCAGATGGATGTCAAAACAGCATTCCTCAATGGAGACATTGATGAAGAGTTGTATATGATACAACCCAAAGGTTTTGTCGATCCTAAAGATGCTAACAAGGTATGCAAGCTTCAACGGTCCATCTATGGATTGAAGCAGGCATCCCGAAGTTGGAATCAACGTTTTGATAAGGTAATCAAAAGTTTTGGTTTTATACAAACTTATGGAGAAGCTTGTATTTACAAGAAAGTGAGTGGGAGCTCTGTAGCATTCTTAATACTGTATGTGGATGACATATTGTTGATTGGGAATGATGTAGACCTTCTTAATAGTGTCAAGGAATATTTGAATAATAGTTTTTCAATGAAGGATCTTGGCGAAGCAGCTTACATATTAGGCATAAAGATTTATAGAGATAGATCGAAACGCCAAATATCATTGTCACAGAGTACATATTTGGACAAAGTTCTAAAGAAGTTTGGAATGGAAGAAAGCAAGAAAGGGTTCTTGCCCATGTTGCCCAATACGACCTTGAGTAAAACTCAAAGTCCGACATCGGCAGAAGATAGAGAAAGGATGAGTAAGACTCCCTATGCCTCAGCCATAGGATCTCTAATGTATGCCATGCTATGTACTAGACCCGACATCGCATATGCTGTTAGTCTAACTAGCAGATATCAAAGTGATCCAGGAGTGGATCATTGGACAGCGGTCAAAAACATCCTTAAGTACTTGAGAAGAACTAAGGATATGGTTCTTTCTTATGGAGGTGATGAACAGCTCGTTGTTAATGGTTACACCGATGCTAGTTGGAACACCGATCCGGATGATTCTAAATCACAATCTGGATACGTATTTATTTTGAATGGTGCAGCAGTTAGCTGGAGGAGTGCAAAGCAAAGCGTTGTGGCGAGATCTTCAACTGAATCGGAATACATGGCTGCTTCGGAGGCTTCACAAGAAGCGATATGGATGAAAGAGTTCATTACAGAGCTGGGTGTGGTTCCTAGTGCGCTGGACCCAATGTCTATCTACTGTGATAACATGGGCGCCATAGCCAATGCGCAAGAACCAAGGTCACACAAGAAGCTGAAGCATATCAAGCTACGTTTTCACGCTATTCGAGAACATATCCAGGATGGGGATATAAAGATTTGCAAAGTACACACAGATCTGAATGTGGCGGATCCGTTGACTAAACCTCTCCCGAGGGCAAAACATGACCAACACCAAACTGCCATGGGTGTTCGGTATATTACCATGTAATCTAGATTAGATGACTCTAGTGCAAGTGGGAGACTGTTGGAGATATGCCCTAGAGGCAATAATAAATATAGTTATTATTATATATCTTTGTGTTTATGATAAATGTTTGCATTCATGCTATAATAGTATTAACAAGGAAACCATTAATACTTGTGTGATTTGTAAACTTAATTTGAAGTCCCTAGTATAGCCTCTATACTTCACTGGCTTGTTGGTTGATTGATGATGTGGTTTCTTTGTCATGAACATTGAGATGTTATCAACAACAAGATCATATCGTTAGGAGAATGATATGGTGGACATACTCCTATAGACAAGCGTAGCATAAAGATCAAGTCATTTCAATAGTTCAATTGCTATATGCTTTCTGATACATAGTAACCTAATTCCTTCGACCATGAGATCATGCATATCACCTTTACTGGATGGATGCTTTGATGTCATCAAACACCACACCGTAACAGGGTGGCTATAAAGGTGGCATTGAGTGTTCGGAAAGTATTGGTTGAAACACATGGATCAAGAGTGGGATTTGTCCATCCACATGACGGATAGATATACTCTGGGCCCTCTCGGTGGAATGTCATCCAATTAGCTTGCAAGCATGTGACATGGTCACAAGGGATCACATATCACGGGAACGAGAAAAGAGTACTTATCGGTAACGAGGTTGAACTAGGTATGCAGAGATACCGACGATCATAACCTCGGATAAGTAACATATCGTGAGACAAAGGGAAATTGGTATCGTATGTAAGTGGTTCATTCGATCGCAAAGTAATCGTAGAAATATGTGGGAGCCATATGAATTTCCAGATTCCTCTATTGGTTATTGTTCGGAGAAGTGTCTCGATCATGTCTGCATAATTCACGAACCGTAGGGAGACACACTTAAGGATTCGACGTTGTTTGAGTAGTTATGGTATTATGAGAAAGAGACCGAATGTTGTTCGGAGTCTCGGATGGGATCCGGGATATCACGAGGTGATCCGGAATGGTCCGGAGAATAAGATTCATATAAGGAAAGTTCCGTTTCGGAGTTCGGGAATGGTTCCGGTGTTTTCATCGGGAACATTCTAGAAGGTCCCGGAATGTCCGGCACTCCGGAGGGGGAAGGGTACATGAGTGTGTCATTACATATTGGAATGATTGCATCATGTACTAAGTATTCTTGCTGTCCCAAATAAAGGATTTATTTAAATCCTAAATTGAAAAGTCAAACGGCTAGTTTGAAAGTCAAACGGCAATTTTGGGAAGTGGGAAGAGAGGAGGATTGGTGGAGGCCGAATTGGAGGAGGGTTCCTCCCTTGGCCGGCGCCCCACCAAGCCGACTTGGGGAGGGACTCTCCTCCCCTTGGCCGGCCAGCCCTCCCACCTATATAAGGAGGGGCAGGGCTCCCCTCCTAGACACACAAGTTTCCTATCCTCTAAACTAAACCCTAGATCTAGACCCCGGTTTAGAGCTATTCGGTTTAGAGCCTTCTAATTGGTTTAGAGCCTTCTAATTGGTGTGTCTAATTACTAGACCACTAATAGCCTCTCTCTCATAAGCTCCACCATACTCGCACCGGCTTAAGGCGAAGCCCTGCGGGATTTCCCCTCTACCTCCGGTACCACGCCGTTGTGCTGCCGGAATCGCGAGGAGAGTGCTACAACCTCCGCTGCCTGCTGGAACAAGGGAGAGGAAGGTCTTCGTCGAGTACCGAACGTGTGACCGACTGCGGGAGCGCTGCGGGAACGCGGCGCCGGAAGGATCGTCTACGCGATCTTGAGATCGGAAAGAGTACGACTACATCACCCACGAGAATCTGCTCTCGTTAAACACTTTGGAATCTTCGAGGGTGAGTTATTCCATCGACTCGTTGCTACAATCTAGTAGATAGATCTTGGCTTGTTTGTTTGTATGCGATAGAAAATTTTGTTTTTCCATGCTACGAACCCCTACAATTACTTCAGGTATAGCTTGTTCAGGAGGATTCCAATCTTCATAGTTCTTGCTTATCTTAGCCATTAATTCCTCAGCTTCCTTGGGAGTCCTATTCCTGAAAACATAATCAGCACAACTATCTAGGTATGTCCTAGATTCCTCGGTTAGTCCATTATAAAATATATCAAGAAGCTCATTCTTAGGTAATGGACTTCCTGCCTGTGCATGGATCAAAGCACAAAACCTTGCCCAAGATTCGGGCAATATCTCTTTTTCTCCCTGTTTAAAATCAAAAAGTTCCTACAAAATAGCATGTCTAGCACTAGGAGGAAAATATTTTTGTAGGAAAGTACTAATCAAGCAATCAGGGCTATCAATAGATCCAGGAGGTAAATTACTAAACCAAGTTTTAGCTTGTCCTTTCAGTGAAAAGGGGAAAATCTTAGCAACAAAGTAAGTACGCATCTTAATATCATCAGAAAACAGGCCACTCAAAGTAGAAAGCTCAGTCATATGTGCTACCGCACTTTCATTCTTAGTCCCACAAAAAGGTTCTTTCTCAACAATGGCTATGTAAGTTAGATCGAGAGAGAAATCATAATCTTTATCTATAATGTTTATGGGAGAAGCAGCAAACTTAGAAATAGGAGACAATTTGGGTCTAATAGTACGCCTATCAAGGAGACTCTTAGCAACGCTCCTATCATGGGTTTTTTTACATTCTTTAATAAATTCATCGGTCATCTCAACATAACCATCTTCAATATCATAACTTTCACTAGACTCAGGTGAACTAACAAGTGTAGTAGTGTCTTCATTAGGAGTTTCGGTATTTCCAGCTATAGTTCTAGCAATCGTAGCATCTAGGAAAGGACCTAATGAACGACTCTTATCAAGCACAGTAGAAGCAGCATCATAAGTATCAGAAGTTTCAGATTCAGCAGTAGTAGCAGTGTGTGTAGCATGTGTATGTGGTGGTGTAACGAGCTTACTCATAACAGATGGTGAATCAAGAGCAATAGAGGTGTTCAGAACCGTACCTCTTCTTGTAGTGGATGGTAAAATAGGAACCTTGCCATCACGAGATTTGCCCATGATGGATGGATAGCAGCGAACAATAGAGAATCCAAGTGAACTTGATAAATAAAGCTATGCTCCCCGGCAACGGCGCTAGAAAATAGTCTTGATGACCCACAAGTATAGGGGGTGTATCGCAGCATTTTCGAGGGAAGTGAAACCCAATTTATTGATTCGACACAACAGGAGCCAAAGAATATTTATAAGCCTTAACAACTGAGTTGTCAATTCAGCTACACCTGGAAACAATCTTGCTCACAGCAGTTTATCAGTAGCAACAGTTTTGTAGTAGGAATAGTAAAGTAGCAGCAGTAGTAAAGTAAAGATAGTAGTAACAATAGCAGTAAATAGTAGGATTCGAGTGCGGTAGGCATAGGGATGGATGGACGGGCGTTGCATGGACAAGACAATTCACATAGCAATCAGAACATAGGGCAATTGCAGATAAATAAGATAAAGCATCCAAGTACTAGATAATCCTAGGCATGTGTTCCATATAAAGTCATGCGTGCTTGCAATGAGAACTTGCACAACATCTTTTGTCCTACCAGCCCGTTTGCAGCGGGGCCTCAAGGGAACTACTGGCAATTAAGGTGCTCCTTTTAATAGAGCATCGTAGCAAAGCATTAACACTCCGTGAACACATGTGATCCTCACATCAAAGTCATTCCCTCCGGTTATCCTGATTTCTGTCACTTCGGGGCCACTGGTTCCGGACAACAACGTGTGTATACAACTTGCAGATAAGACCATAAACAATACTATCATAATGAATCAATAACATTTTCAGATCTGAAATCATGGCACTCGGGCCCTAGTGACAAGCATTAAGCACAACAAGTCGCAACAAAGTCATAAAGCACTAATAAAAGATACTAGGCACCATGCCCTAACAATCCGATGACATTACATGAACGATCTCATCCAATCCCTACCATCCCCATAGCCTACAGTGGGGGATTACTCACTCATAGATGGGGAAAACATGGATGGTCGATGGAGAAGCGATGGTGATGATGATGGCGATGATCTCCTCCAATTCCCTGTCCTGGCAGGGTGCCAGGACGGAGTTTCTGGTGCTGTTTCGTGGAATCTGGTGGTGGCGGCGGAGCAAAACTCCTCCTGGAAAAACATCGAACCCCCCTAAGTTTTTAGGTCAGAAGGCAACTTATAGACGAAGAGGGAGACCGAGGGGGTGCCTGGGGGGCCCACACCATGCCCTGGCGCGGCCTAGGGGTACCTGCGCCTGGGGGTGTGGCCAGGACCTAGCCCTCTTCCGTCTCGTATTCTGGCTCCGGGAGTCTTCTGGAAAAATAGGCACTTTCGCTTTTGTCCCGTCCAATTCCGAGAATATTCATTTTCTGACTTTCCTGGAACCAAAAACAGCAGAAAACAGGCAGCTGGCACTGTGGCTCTTGTTAATAGGTTAGTCCAAGAAATCATATGAAAAGTACTCCAAAGTTTGGACAAAACACAAGAAAGTGGATAAAACCAAGCATGGAACATCAAAAATTATAGATACATTTGCAATGTATCAAGTGGTAATAAAAGAAATTGTACACCTACTAGACACAGGTATAATCTATCCCGTTAAAGAAAGTGAATGGGTAATCTTTTTCATTGTGTCCCTAAGAAGGGCAGTTTTACTGTTGTTCCTAATGAAAACAATGAACTGATACCTACTAGAACTATTGTTGGGCATAGGATGTGCATAGACTTCAGGAAATTGAATAAAGAAACTAGGAAAGATCACTATCCTTTACCATTCATAGATCAAACTTTAGAGAGGTTGGCAAACCACACTCATTTTTGCTACTTGGACGGATACTCTAGTTTTTATCAAATAGTTGTTCATCCTGATGACCAACTTAAAACAACTTTCATTAGTCCTTATGGTTTACATGCTTACCGACGTATTCCTTTTGGTTTATGTAATGCTCCAGCTACTTTTCAAAGATGCATGACTGCTATTTTTGCATATTTTATAGAACTGATAATGGAAGTATTTATGGATGTCTTTTCTGTCTATGGAAATTCTTTTACTAGTTGCTTGGATAATCTCAAAAGAGTTTTGTAGCGTTGCGAAGAAATCAATCTTGTTCTAAACTGGGAGAAGCGCCATTTTATGGTCAAAGAAGGTATAGTCCTTGGACATAAGGTATCAAGTAAGGGAATTGAAGTGGATAGAGCTAAGGTTGAGGCCATAGAGAGAATGCCACAACCTAGAGATATAAAAGATATAAGAAGTTTCCTTGGTCATGTGGGTTTTTATAGAAGATTCATTAGAAATTTCTCTTATCTAAACCTTTGACTAAACTCCTGCAAAAGGGAGTGAGATTTATTTTTGATGATAAATATCTTGTAGCCTTTGATAAACTTAAGTATGCTTTATCCCATGCTTCTACCATTAAACCACCTATCTGGCATATGACTTTTGACTTAATATGTGAAGCTGGTGATGATGTTGTAGGAGTAACTTTGGGACAACATATTGGTCGCAGATTTAATATTATACATCATGCTAGTGGAACTCTTAATGGTGCTCAAAAGAATTATCCTAAGGAAGAAAGGGAACTTTTTGCTATATTTTTCTCTTGCGATAAATTTCATTCTTATTTAGTTGATGCAAAAGTAAGAGTTCATATGGATCGTGATGGTTTAAAAGAACTCCTTGAGAGGAAAAATCATAAACCAAGACTGGTCCGTTGGATCCTCCTACTTCAAGAATTTGAGTTGCAGATTATACAGAGGCAAGAAATAAAGATGTTGGATGCAGTGTCCATATTTACCCAGCAAGAAACTAATCTTATTGAGAGGAACTTTAGTCCTGGTGATTTTCTCTTACAAGAATTATTCAATGAACTAAGGCCAATTCGTCCAAAAGAGAAGAAGTCTTTGTTGTTGGAGGAGCCTATCATCCCCGAATAAGTAAACGGTAAGTTCAAGGTAAGTGTTCTTACTCAAATAAGTGATTTGTTTTCAAAGAATTTACTTCTGAAAATTTTTCTTTTGAATTCCTCATGTTTTTCTGAAGATTCTGAAGGTTTTACCAACTATACGGGGGCAACTATACGACCAGAGAAAATATTCTGGCCGTATAGTTGATCGTTAAACCCTCTGTATCTTCTATGCGAATTTATTTTCGATGTCTGGATCTATACGGTCGCAACTATACGACCGGAGATAAAATTCCAGCCATATAGTTGGTCATTGAACTCTCAGACACTTTCGATTTCTGATGTCTGGATCTATACGGTCGCAACTATACGACCGGAGATAAAATTCCAGCCGTATAGTTGGTCGTTGAACTCTCAGACACTTTCAATTTCTGATGTCTATATCTATACGGTCGCAACTATATGACCGGAGATAAAATTTTGGCCGTATAGTTAGTAGTTAAACTCTCAGACATTGTCGTTTGTTTTTACGTTTTTCCCAAAAAAAAAAGCGGTATTGTCAGTTCCGAGTCGTAACTTAATCAACCTGGACTCGAGATATTCGGAAATATCTGCCCGGGACCAACTATACGGCCGGAGCTATACGGGTCGTGCCCATATAGTTGGTTGTTACGCGGCAGGACTCCTCCAAATCCGCGATTTATTTCCCTATTTCGTTAAGATTCTTTTCTTGGGCGTGAATTTGGTGTTTTCTCGCGAGTTTTACCGACCTCTGACCCCCTTATATACTGCCATTGTCTCTCTCTCAAATCATAATCAGCAGGAAACAATCCAACCATGCTCTACCATGTCCTAGGTCGTGGAAAACCCATGGGTCTCATTGCTCCGTCTAGGGACCGCTCTAGCAGCCAGTCCATGGAGGATGACGACGAGGAGGTGGAGAGGTTTAGCTCGGGGTACAAGGAGTACATCGAGCCAAGCTTCTACAACAATTATTCCGATGAAGATGTGAGTGACATCTACATCTTTCATGATGTCTATGATCCCCAGAGATCAATTGGGAAGCAATGAAGAGGGCTCAACAAGAGAGAGCAGAGAACAAACTACATGGAAAACGGCGTGTGGAGACAGTCAAGTTCATCACCATGGATCCCAGGCCGCACAAGCATAAGGAATTACCTAATATTGGTGCAGGTGCGAGCAAGGGAGCTAAGGTGCCACTCATGAAGCCTACCATTGGTGCTCGTATGAGGGTGAAGCCTCAAGAAGAATGGAGGAACGGTTTCCACTTCCCCGATCCATCAATTATGGATGAGGAAGAAGAAGCTGTTCCCAGGACCAAGGATCGCATGCGGGCGCTGGAGATATATCAGAAGAAAGAGATACTTCATCACGTTGAAGTCCGTCACCGCCTCAAGGAGATGGAGAAGAAGGAAGATCTCCTCCCATTGGTGACTAAGCTTGTAGATAGAGTGGACACTTTGCAATCTGATTTGTGCAGGTGTTATAGCCGCATCACTGCTCTAGAGGATACCAACAAGAAGCTACGCACCGCAGTATTACATGCCATGGCGCCACAGTGATCTACAATAATCACGGTATCAAATAATCGCAAGGGATTATTTGATCCCGCCTGGCTTGATTCTAAGCTTGGGGAGATCTTTAAGACCTTGTAATATATCTTATAAGTTTTACATTATTATTTTAGTTTTGCATAAGTTCAAGCTTAGAAATAAAGTTTGCATCATTAGAATTCTCTTCAGGAATATTCGATCCCTTTTATAAAATTCCAAGTTTATTATCATATATGGAGCAATATTGAGTTTGTGTTTATCTTATTGGATATATGAATGGCTTGAGTATAATTTTACTTGCACTTGATGATAGCAATAGTAGTCTTCCACACCATTGGTATTAATGGAACATACAAAGATAATTTGGTCAATATGTTGTAAGTCGACGATTTGATTTACAAAGGAAAAATTATCTAATCAATTAAGTTGAAAAAGAAGCTTGAACAAAGGAAAACAAAAGGTCCTATCAAATTAGAGTGAGAATAAGACGAGGTAGAATATTCAAGCTATAAATATTACTTCATATACAATTGGAATTTGGTAATTGAGATCATTAAACTTTGAATTCCTACATGAAGTGGAATATATGGCTAGCTCCTTTGCATAGCACTTAAACAAAAGTGTGAGCATATATATATAAAAGAAAAGAAAAGAAGAAAAAGAGCGAATGTGCAAAGAGCAAGTAGGCATACACCACTATATTGTAGTATGACAAAGAAGCATTTGAGATTTTAAATCCCAAGTGAATATGTTAATCCAAGAACACTTGGGACTACCTTGCTAACTCATTCGGTCGAACTGAATACTTTTACATCATGTTGAGATTCATCATTTGTGAACTGTTGACTACTAAGGTGTGGAAGCCTCCTAATACTATTCAGATGGTTTGAGTAAGGTACTATTCATGAACTTATTCCCATGTATCATATATGACAAACACATGCTACAACTGTCTCATTTATTTTATCGACTCAGCTTCATGAATATGAGGATCACATCCATTAAGCTAAACTTTCTCGGGACGATCAAGAGTCTAAGCTTGGGGAAGTTGATGAGTGCATATTTGCATCATGTTTTATATTATTATTTTGCATTGTAGATGTAGGATCTTGGTATTTTACAGCGTTCGCACGCATGTTTAATGTCTATTTTCACAAGGATCAGGACAGATGATGGATACAATGGATACAATTCTTGGAACAATTGTACTAGGGAGAAAAGGAGTCAAAAACAACGTAAATAGCTTATTTGGGAAATATCAATAACACCAGAAGAAAACTCGAAGCAATCAAAGTATACAGACGGTTTAACGACCAACTATACGGCGGGAATAAATTTTCCGGCCATATAGTTTCCGCCGTATAGTTGGCACCGCCACCACATCCTTAAATAGTTTCACCCCGTGCAACTAGATCGGGGAGACAACATACAGAACACCCAGAAACCACCAAAACCTCACCTCCGGAAGGCATCTAGAGGGGGAACTCGTCCACCAGGGATCCATCTTCGCCCTGCGCAGATTCTGGAGGCTAAGGCATCGATCTTCATCATCAACCGTTGCATCACCACCATCTCCATCCATCCTATCTACATATTGTCTAGATCTTGTTGTAATTTCCATACCCGTTGTGGATTTATACAAGTAATATTCATCTATGATAGATTCCATTGTTATTTCCATGATGTTGATTGCCTCCATGTCTGAGTAGATCATTAGTTCTTAGGGAGATGGAGAAACCCTAGTATGAGATTGAAATAAGATAAAGTTTATTATGATATTCATCACTGTGACCATGTGTTAGATTGTCTTCATCTTGATGTTGAGAGAAGTCGACCTCTCAATATTTGCCTCCTATGGGGACTTGATGGAGGGAACTACTTGTTGGTAGACGGAGGTGTGTTAGCACTTACAGTGACTATAAAGCTGTTGGCACCCCTTATGTATCAACTTGGGAACCGAGGAAACTCATGGAACACTATCCATGCCATGGGATACGTCCTATGGGATTAAGTCCCTTAATAGCGCAGTAATTCGAGTGATGTCGATTGCTGACTGCTGTGGTTATGAGGATGATGTGAGCAGTGGTTGTTGCCTATTCGTCCAAATACGGAGTTCCTCCCACACATACATAGCTGAGAATGTTCACGATAATAATCTTTACCTTAGCTCTTTATAATGCTAGTGGTGTATTCACTACTCCCTCAGAATGATTTCCCCTATTGCAGTTCCCAATCTCTTTTACATATGCGATACTTACTTTCTATGTTTAGTTACTTTACTTTAATCATTGTTCTCTTATACCAAAAACCCAAATACACCTTTTTATACAATACTCTCATTTTAACTTGTTACTTAGAACTTTATTTAGCATTTCCATTGCAATATTTAATTCAAGAGTTATTAGACTTCAGACTCCTGCTCCTTGTGGGATCGATATCTTTATTTTGAAACTAGCTACAAATGATCTGTACACTTGCAGTGATCAGGCGGGTCATTGGATTGAGTTAGAGTACATATTTGGACAAAGTGTTGAAGAAGTTCCACATGGAATCATCTAAGAAGGGGTTCTTACTGATGTCCCATGGTGTAAAACTCAGCAAGACTCAGTGTCCTTCGACAACTAATGAGCGAAGTCGGATGAGTGCGATTTTGTATGCTTCGGCAGTCGGATCCATCATGTATGCCATGATTTGTACTAGGCCAGATGTTTCCTATGCTATGAGTGTTGTGAGTAGATACCAAGCTGACCCTGGAGAGATCCACTAGGAAGCGGTGAAGAGCATCCTTAAGTACTTGAGAAGGACTAAGGATGTGTTCCTAGTGAAAGTGCATGTGTGCTCCCATGTGTGGTTTTGGTAATTAATGACAATCTTTATGGACTTATGTGTGCATTGAGCTTTACTTGTAGGATTTGTCCATAGGCAATGCTTGAACCATATGTTGGCTTCAAGGTTGGGAGAAGAAGAAAGTAAAGAAGATCAAGTGATGACCAAGGTGTTCAAGGAGAAATCCAAAGGTTGGTCATGTGAGAGTTGAGCCTATGGCAAGTGTGTCTTGAAGAATAAAGTTGGAATGGTATCTCATATGTACCTTCAAGACACCAACATAATGAAGAAAGAAGAAATGATGTGCAAGTTCAAGATGAGCCATCTCGAAGAGATCATTTGCTTAAAGCTTGCTATCATATGGTTATCATGGATATGGGAAGATGATATGCCCAAAAGATAAGCTCTACCATAGTGGAGTATGGGGAGCAATTTGCAAGTCTTCACCAAGCTAGCGCAATCAAGAAAGGTGTTCCATCTTGAGGGGTAGAAGATCGTCATCATCAAGATCAAGTGGAATATGCGCAAGGCAAAGGTATGTTCTTGATAGGGTTTCCTTCTTACCGGTCTCGTGGTGTTAGTTGGAGAGACCGGTTTATAGGATAGATAACCATACTATCAAGAGGGGCTCTCGAGTGAGTAACTTGATTGTATCCTTCATGAGAGCTCAAACCTTTGCATACTTGGCATCATATTTCTTGGTTGTTATTTGGATCTTATCCATGTGAGGTTCTATAGCTTGTGGTAATATTCATAACAAGTTCTAGTTCATCGAAAACGGATTTCATATGCATTCTCTATTGCGTTTTCAATATTGGAGGTTTTACCGTTTTGTCTTTTAGAGATTGGTAAAAACTTCCATTATTTGGTTCTTATCCATGATAGGATTTAGATCTTGAGTTAATCTTCATGACAAGCCCAAGTTCATCGAAAACGGATTTCATATGCATTCTCTATTGCGTTTTCGATGTTGGAGGTTTTACCGGTTCGTCTTTTTGAGAGAGGTCAAACCTTTCGTCATTTGGTTGTATCCTCCCTTTCTGACCTATGATGGTTTTCTGTATGATCTTGTAAATCTTATTTTCCTCTTTAAAACGAGCCCAAGATCATCAAAATCGGAGTCCGGATGCAAAAGTTATGGTTATTTTTATATTGGTCTTTCTGCCAGTTTTTGTAAGACCAAAGATTCCGGACTAAATCTACGGTCTATCTCAGGACCGCGTACTAATTGCCCCCCAGTTTATCCCCATTTGGCCTGGGTACACTGGAGACTCCGGTCCCAGTCCGGAGACTCCGGACCGGGCGATTCCTGGGCCTAACGGTTGGATTTCTAGGGACCTATTTAAGGGCCCCTTCTTCCCCAATGGTTCCCTAACCCTCCTTGCAAGTTCTCCCCTCCATTGATGACCTTCTTGAGCTTTCTATCCCTCAATCCCTCCATTGATTCTTGCATATTCTTGAGGGATTTCAAAGAGGAGATCTAGATATACAACTCCACCAATCAATCTCTCCTCTAAGTGAGGGGAACATCTTGGGATCTAGATCTTGGAGTCTTTTGTGGATTTCCTCCATTGTTCTTCCTCTCTTATTCCCCCATAAGCTTTTGTAGCTTTGGTGGAATTTGGGAGAGAAGGACTTGAGCACTTCGTGTGTTCTTGCCATTTCATTTGGTGCATCGGTTTGAGTTCTCGGTGAGGATTCGATTCGGTGAAAGGTGAGAAGCTTTTTACTCTTGGGTTCTTGGAACCCTAGACGGTTTGGTGGTATTGCAGGTTTGTGGATTACTTGGGGCCTCCAATTAAGTTGTGGAGCTTTCCCCAAGCTTGTTAGTTGGGATCCTCCAATTGAGTTGTGGAGAAGTGCCCCAACCTTGTGAGATGTTCCGGATTGCCACCGACAAGTGCACCGATAGTGGAAGTGTGGATCGATCCCGTTGGGGTGAGATTCACAGGGGAACAAGGGAGGCCTTTTGTGGCGTTGGTGGTTTGATACCACCCCCTCTCCAAACGAGACGTACTCCATTGTTGGGAGGAACTCGGTAAAACATCGTTGTCTCCTCGTGCCTTGGTTATCTCTATACCTGAGCTTTTACTTATGCACCTTACTTTGTGATAGCCTTCGTGCTTGAAGTCTATATCTTGCTATCACATAGTTTCTTGTCTTGCTTAGCATAAGTTGTCGGTGCACATAGGTGAACCATGGTATATATAGGTTTTGTGCTTGACAAAGTAAACGCTAGTTTTATTCCGCCTTTGTTAAGCCCAACTCGTAAAAGTTTTAAACCACCGATTCACCCCCCCCCCCTCTAGGCGACATTTGTGTCCTTTCAATTGGTATCAGAGACCGGTCTCTCATTTTAGGCTTCACCGCCTTGAGAGTGAAGATGTCGGCTAGGGGATTAGTGCACAATGACATGTTCACATTCGATGGCACAAATTATTATGTTTGGACATCTTGCATGCTTGACTTATTTTGGGACATTAACTCAATTATCGAGGGAACTCTATATATGGGTATGTCTTCTCCTATGGATCCCCAAAATGAATCTTTAGAGGAGAAGATGAACTCTTGTATAGATGCTCTAGCTACTAAAATTCTTTTACTTGTTGTGAGCAATGTAGTTCTTTCTTATATCATGCCTTATTCGAGTGCTCATGAGATATGGACCAAGCTTCAAGATAAATATAGCAAGTCCAACATTATTGAGGATGATTGTGTTGCCTCCACTTCCGGTCGAGCTGAATTCTCATCCTCTACCACTTCACCAACATGTGATTTTTCACAAGGTAATGATATGGTGAGTGGTGATAGAAATTGCAATATGGATAGTGTGCTTACTATTTGTAATCCCTCATATCTATCTAGTTGCAATGATCTATCTTTGAACTTTAACACTTCTAGCACTACTAACTCCTTACATGCTTGTGTTGATAGTCCTTGCATATCATGTATAAATGGCTTGAATGAATCTCATGATGATATGCTTATGTTGTCTTGTTGCCATGATAAAAATGCTTCTATTTCCTCTAGTGCTCATGTTGCTAACCATGTAGAGGAAACCAAAGATTCTATGGACCAAGATAAGGTTTTGAATGGAGCTACAAATGCGATCTCATCATCACCTTCTTTTGGTTTTCATATATGCCTTATGGCTAATGGAACAAAGGTATCCTTGTTGGATCCCATTGTTTCTCATGATGATGATGTTGATAATGTTAATAATGATGATCATCGAGTTGAGTATGATATTACCTCTGTTAAAGAGATGGGAGAGATTGTCTTTTGCGCTCTTGTTGAAAATAAAATTGCTTCCTCCAAATTTGTTGAAATCTCGACTTATGCTATTAAAGGCAATAATCTTACTGAGGAGCAAGAAAATATCATTTCTCAAAAGTTTGCGCTTGAGCGTGAGTATGCACTTGAAATTGCACAACTAAAGGACTCCCTTGAAGAAGAACAAACCACCAAAGAATCTCTTGCGGAGACTTTTACTCTAGAATTATCTAGAGTAAAGGAATACCATGATAGAGAACTTGCGGTGGCAAACTCCTTCAAGATTAAAAATGATGAACTTGAAGTTGCTTATGCTAAACTTGTTTAGGATTTTAAGCACCTCGAAAATGGCTCTCGGGTCGTTAAGAGGGATCTCATCAAACTCACCCAGTCTCATGAGCAACTTAAAGCTTTATATTCTAAAGAGCTTGCCAAGTTGCCCTCACCTCTTGCTAATAATGATGATGCTTGTGCTACTAACTCTATTTCTTGTGAAGCATCTATTTTGAAGGAGAATGTTGAGCTAAAGGCTCAACTTGCTTTGCTAACTAGCAACTATGGGAAATTAGAAGAAAGTCATGTCAAGCTCTCAAGCTCGCATGAGGATCTTCTAGTCTCCCATGGTAGGCTAAAGTTAGCTCATGAGGTCATCGTGTCAAAGGTAACATCTAGTAGGCCTCACATTAGCACTATATCTACTCCAAATGTTATATTTCCATGTCCTAGTCCTTTTAATTCATCCTCTCACAACCATGCTATATCTCGTGATGAATTACATTACGTGCCTTCTTGCTCTAACAATGTAGCATCCACTTCCTCTAGTAGTTTTGTTGAAACTAACCATGTAGAGGAAATCAAAGATCTCAAGGCTCAAGTCACTTCTTTAAAGAATGACTTGAAAAAGGGTCATCAAGGGAAAGCCGCACTCAACAAAATCTTGAGTGTGCAAAAACCCCCCAATGACAAGAGTGGGCTTGGATTCAACTCCAATGTCAAGAACAAGTCCACTAGCAATTTGAACCACAAGGACAACAAGAAGAATGGACAAGATCAAGTCAAGAATCTATCCAACATTGTTTGCTTCAAGTGCAAGGAACAAGGGCATCATGTTAGATCTTGCCCATTATAGAAGAAGCCTCTTAGTGTGAAGCAACAAGGGAAGCAGCCTCAAGCTCCACCTCAAGTCATTGATGGGCCTCTTCCTAAGAGGACTACTCGAGCTCTTCCTCGAGTTGTGGCCTCACCTAAGAATAAAGATGGCAAGAGAAGAACTTGCTACATATGCCATGAGAAGGGGCATATTTATTCCTCATGCACTATTGGTATCTCCTCATCCAACCCTATAATTATTGATGATTCTTATCCTCTTTGTAAGGATGAGGTTGGCAACATGTTTACCAAATTTGTTGGTGCTTAATGTGGGTTCAAAAAAAGAACCATTTGGGTTGCCAAGTCTATTGTGACTAACCTCTTAGGACCCAACTTGGTTGGGGACCCAAAACTTGATCAATAGGTATTGTTGGAGGACATTGGAGACTTGGCTACATCATGAAGAATTGAGGGATCTTCATCTAGTATATTTGTCAAGTCAATTCATGTGGATTATATTGCCTCTATCATATTTCCAATGATCCTCCTTGCGGTAACATGTGCTAAACTCTTTACATTGAAAGTTACTCGCCCCTTGTGCATGTGTTGGTTTTGTATCTTCCATGTTCTTGTATATGTTGTGCTCTCCACTTAATTAGCTTGAGTTATCAAGTACGTTTGTGTATTATTAGGTGGGACACCATGTACATTTGTGTTCTTGTGTTTGAGCCTTTCTTGATTATATTTGATATCTTATTTGGCTCTTGTGAGAGATTAATGGACTATCCCATTTTGGGGAAGTGTTATGTTTGGGCATTCCACAATCCTAAAAATGTGTGTACATGAGGAATACCACCTAGTATTTATATTGAAATATTATCTAGTCTCTATGTGGTATGATTCTCATGAGAAACTTAAGCTCTATAATGTCCATTAATTATCTCTATTTGGATCCTTTTGCCTCGTGTTGAGTTTTATGGTAGTATCACATTATGGGGGAGTCATATGCTTAGTGCATATAACAATCCTAGAAAATGTGAAAATTCGAGGTTGTGTCACTTAGAATTGATATTGATAATTATCTAGCTCCTTTGTGACACATTTGCTCGTACAAGTTCCAATTTGCTTGAATGCCTTATTGCTCTTCTTTTGGATCTTGTTTGTGAGAGTGTTTCTTGGTATATGTTTCCTCAAATATGAATCTATATATCCTCATGGAAATCTTTAGCTTCAAGTTACTCTAATCACTAGTGATTGTGTGACTATTGGAAGCTACCAAGAATCTCTTTCGAAGCATCAAGCTTAATTCTTATATTTGGTATATGCTTCTTAGTGTGAATATGATCTTGGATATCCGTATGAACTACCTTAGGAAGATTATTCCAAATTCTTATTGTCCTTGGACAATTAGTACTAGATATATGGTAGAATTTATTGATCATATTCATTTTGGCCTTTGCTGAATTTTGTCCTTCCTTGGCCAAGAAAATGTTTTGTGTTGCTTCCATGTATTCCTTGCTTATTTTCAATCTTCTCATTTTATTGGTATCCTCTTGTGTTTTATTTAATGTAGGTAGTAGTGATGATCTCATTTGTGTGCATTTTGCATTCAAAAGCAAAATTCTATATAATGTACTACTTATGGGTGAACTCTCCTATATTATCTAGAACAATCCTTTTATGCTTCTTTGTTTGATTCATATTGGGTTTTATGTGGTTAGGAGTTCGATCTTTTCTTTTTGGTATTTTGTGCCATCATGAAAAGTTTGGAGAGTTTGGTTTCTTGTTGGAACCTTGCTCTTTTTGGGAGTTGGTTTTGTTTCATTCCTTGTTTCATGTTTTGACCATTTTAGAATGAGATAAATCCTTGAGCATTTGTGTTTTTATTTATCTTTTACTCTTTGGCTTTAGCCTTGGTCACTTGTTGAACTTGGGGTCTATCATGTGTTGATTTGGTCCTTGATACAATTTGTACAACCGTTAGTCGTGTCACACTTTGGTGTGCCTTCTTAGTTTTCTTGGTGTTTTTGTTCAAACTATATCTCCTTTTGGTTCTTGAAAGTCTTGTGCATGCATATTTACTAAATGTATATATTATGGTATGCTTGCTTTCTTTGATCCAATATATATGGGAAACTCCACCAAATCCTATTTTGGCTAAGATGTTCGTGAAATTCAATTTCATATCAATATGCACATGTTTTTGTGGAGTTTGTCCTATGTATTATAGTGTATCTAACTACTTTGAACCCAACGAGTTTTGGGACCATTGTGTACTTGAATGTGTTTTAGGTACATTGGAGATACATTGGATGCTTGTCTCAATAATAAGATGTGGTGACTAAATGATAATTGGAGGCAAGGTAGGATGATCAATAAACTCATATCTACTACATCCTACCAATGGTATCTCGGTAACAAGTATCCCTCTCATACATAATTTTCTAGCATCCAACCTTTGTGGTTGCATCATGGCATGATTTCCTTCACTTGATTTTATTGTGGTTCTTGCAAGAATTTTATTGTATCATCCTTATTGTGGTATGAGTAAGTTGAGATGAATGCATATTTTGGGGATTATATAAAAACCATGTTTATGATTCACCAATCCCACATATGCCAATCTAGCAATTCTATTGCCAATCATTTCCTCAATTTCTCTCATGTGCAATATGGATGAATTTGCAAGGTTTATTTGTTTTTTATGATACTTGTTGCCTTTCCCAATGCATTCCAACTATCTCTTGTTCCCTTGTGATAGTTGTGATGCATTCGTTGGTGTTTGAAGGTCATTGATATTCAATAAGATAAATTTGAGCCTTTGGCCATGCTTTCTAGCAAAAAATCTTATTGGCATTATCTATGACTTTCGTTTGGATATCTTATTCATTCTTGAGTATCCATTTTGTGTGTACATGTTTCTTTGTGGATGTATATCTTGGTGATTGTTGTCTACCTAGAAACTTATACACATGATTATGGCTAAATCTCTAGTTGATATCCTATTGCTTTGGAGTCTACACCTTGTGCTCCTTTTTATTCTTTGGTGGCTCCAAACTTTTTGCTTTGAGTGCTTGACCTTTTCATTGGCATCTTTTGGCACTCGTTGGTGTTAATAAAGTTGATCTCTCATGCCTTTGTGTTGTTATGTAAGTTTGGGAGAGCAAGGATATCATGTTTATGCACTTTGCATTCAAAGCAATTATTATATTTGGTGCATAAACCTTGGGGAGCTTTCCTAATTTACCTAAGAACATGCATTTGCTTTCTTGTTATTTTTTGGTGTTTTATTTGATTATGGGGAGTTATGATTCCATAATTGTGCACTCTACTGTGCATGAACCTTGGGGAGCTTCCTATTTTCATCTAAACACTCATTTGCTCTCATCATAATATCTTCTCTCTTGCTTTTGCTAGTGGTTTAAATGATATAGAGGGAACGAGATGCCATGCTATGCATATTGTTTTCAAATGCAAATTATAATTTGTGCACAAACCTTGGGGAGTCTCCTCAAATTATTTAGATCACTCTCTTTTCTACCTTATCATAATATCTATCTTTCTTTTGGTGTCTTCCTATTGTGAAGTGCTTCTTTTGATCTTTTGATTGCTTGATTCATTCATTGATGCTTCTTCACCATTTTATTTCTTTGCAATCTTTGGATCCTCGGTTTAGTTTGATTTCCTCCTGGTATTCATCATTGGATACGTGCATTTGATTCCACCCATATTATGAGATATGCACACCATATGTAGGAGCTCTCACTAAATTGGCCTTCTAAAGCTTTCCACCCATTTCGGCAATTGATGCTAATGGGCGAGAAGTTTTAGAGGGTTTTAGGGAAGTTTTAGGCAATTGATGCTAATGCACCGATAGTGGAAGTGTGGATCGATCCTGTTGGGGTGAGATTCACAGGAGAACAAGGGAGGCCTTTTTTGGCGTTGGTGGTTTGATACCACCCCCTCTCCAAACGAGACATACTCCATTGTTGGGAGGAACTCGGTAAAACATCGTCGTCTCCGCGTGCCTCGGTTATCTCTATACCCGAGCTTTTACTTATGCACCTTACTTTGTGATAGCCTTCATGCTTGAAGTCTATATCTTGCTATCACATAGTTGCTTGTCTTGCTTAGCATAAGTTGTCGGTGCACATAGGTGAACCATAGTATATATAGTTTTTGTGCTTGACAAAGTAAATGCTAGTTTTATTCCGCCTTTGTTAAGCCCATCTCGTAAAAGTTTTAAACCGCCTATTCACCCCCCCCCCCTCTAGGCAACATCTGTGTCCTTTCACCTAGTTTATGGAGGTGAGGTTGAACTCGATGTAAAGGGTTACACGGATGCGAGTTATCTTACCGACTCAGATGATTCTCGTTCACAATCTGGATACGTGTTTGTAATAAATGGAGGGGCTGCGAGCTGGAAGAGTTCCAAGAAAGAGACGGTGTCTTTGTCTATAACAGAGGCTAAGTATATTGCCGCCTCGGAGGCAGCAAAGAATCTGTTTGGATGAGGAATTTCCTCATGGATCTTAGTGTGGTTCAGGGCTCATCCAATCCATTAGACGTGTATTGTGACAACAATGGTGCTATAGCACAAGCCAAGGAACCTAGACAACACCAGAAGAACAAACATATATTCATGCGGTACCACCTGATTTGCCAATTCATGGATCAAGGTGATATCAAGTTATGCAAGGTACACACAGATGCAAACTTTGCAGATCCGTTGACAAACCCGCTACCACCGCCTAAGCATGAGGCGCACGTAAGAGCCATGGGCATTAAATGCCTAGACATGTGATGTCGGGATGATTGACTCTAGTGCAAGTGGAGACTGATGGGAATATGCCCTAGAGGCAATCATGTATGATGATATTCCCCAATGTATTCATAAATTTATTAAGTTGTCTTAGTATGAACATCAGATATATATCATTGAATGTGTGATGCAGTTGTGGAACTTTATATTCATGTTGTTCATACTAGATGTCCTTGGTCGTTGAGGTTGTGCTGGACACACAACTTAGACCAATGTGAAAGTCGGCTGATGACTAGGTTCCACTTGTCATGGGCATGGTGATGCTATTCCGACTTACACTGGTTCAGCTAAAGAGTTTAGCAAGTCGGACTGACCCACAGTTGAGATGCAATGAGCTTGTTGTCATTTGCAGTCTCAAGCAATGAAATCCTTCGACCTGAGGTGATTGCATGATCCGAGTTGTGGATCTTCAGCTTAGGCTCTATCAAACATTGTTCCGTAAATGGGCAGTTATAAAGGTAGAGTTCGAGTTGGTTGTGCATCAAGTTGTGTAACATGGATTACCAATATGGGATTTCCCCCTCCGTAATGGAGAGATATTCTATAGGCCCTCTCGTGTGATATGATTCAGAAGCATGGCCATGCGTGACTTGGTTAAGTGTTAACCAAGGAGTCGGCCCAAGTGTTAGTCCAGTGAATCATATATCACAAAACAAGAAGATAGAGTCGAGATATTAATGGGATGGAAACAACTCGCATATAGCTTGAAAAGATATGTCATGAGGCAAAGGGACTTGGACAAAAGTCACATTAAGAAAGGTTGTTTGTCCTTTGACTTTACGGTGCTTGGGAGTTGGCACATCTTGCTAGAGGTCGCTACCAGCTATCGACTCGGAGTGGTGACTCATGTCGTGTCCAGGTGTGCATGAACCTACAGGGCCACACACTTAAGGGTAAGGAGCCCATGTGGATTTGATCCATATGGAGATTGGGATATGGCGTAGATGGGCCTCAAGCGTTGAGCCCATCTAGGAGTGTATATAAGTGGAGTGACAAGGGATAGTCCCTGACCTAGCCTTCACTTTCTCCACTCCCACTTCAGGATAGACATGATCTAGCAGTCCTCTGCCTGGAGCTCCTCCCTGTATGTGTGGATACCGGTAGAGGCATTGCACGTGTTATGCTAGAGATGAAGGAGTTCGTGGGGATCTGGACGTGCTATAGAAGGGGTCGTTCGGCACAAAATCAACTGACGCGCTTCATCAACAATCCGCACCGACACGTCTAGTGGTAAATCTCGTGGCCTACCACCTAAGTTGGATCTTGGAAGTACCGCGTAGGGGAAATTTTTTGTTTATCTCTGCATGGCCCAACAGCTCGAACATGAATCAAAAGACCACTGCGCCTGGATACCAAGTACACCACCAACAATGAAGCCACGATCCAAGATCTCCAACACGGAACCCGAAGGCGAACACACCGATCCCCAAGATCTACATCATGGAATTCGAAGACCAAACCTGAACCCCTTCGAGTCCAAGATCTTATAAATCCAAACGAGTGACCCCTACTTAATCCCGTCCCTATTTAAATAATAAGACATCTATCTTGTTGCATATTAAATTGTATATGCTTGCATACATACTATCATATGGTTTGGGTTAAATAGTCGAGTCACCTAAATTAAAAATGGAGAGAATATACGGAGTATTCTTGTCTTATTTCGACTCCATTTAACTTGTATATCTCAACGATGCCATGTTTCCTTGTTAATTCAACATTTAAATTGCGGGGTACTAAATAACTGGAACCGTCTAAATAATTATCTAGATTCCGGTTCCGCTTAATATTGCCAAGTTGTACTGCATCTTGCCATGACATGCATCATATCATAATCATGTCGGATCGTTTGTTGTGTCTTTAAATAGTGCATCCGATGTTTTTTAGTTCTTTGCTTCTTCACGGATTAGGACATTGAGTGGATGCGAGCTTCAGCCCGTTCTTCATAGGAATCTTTGTGCAATGGTTCCCAGGCAAGCATTCTCCCCCTTGCTACCTATTTTCGCTTTATGGCTTTACTTCTCTCTATTGCTATCCATGTTGCGATGCTTTAGTTTCCATATCAATTATACTCCTTGAAGCCTACATTGCCTTGGTCACTTCCTATTGCCTATTATTTTGGTAAATAGCTAGTATTGCGAGTCGTACTTGCTTGCTCATGTGTTGGTTCGAGTCGTAAAGTTCCACAGTTGTTGGGAGGTTGTCGCATGCTTCATGGTGGAGATAATCATGATTTACTTACAACTTAATAATTAAAAATGTTGGGAATAGATATAACTAATAAAGATGCACCGGTGGCTAATAGTTGAGATCTGATTTTTATCTCATCCAATTATGTCCACCTGGGACCCGAGTACTTGATGCTTGTTCCTTTACTATCGCATTATCCACATGTGGGAGACTTTATGGATCCCCCTTCGTCTGAGCTTGATTCACATCTTATCTTTGGGAGCCACAAACCAGTTTGGGGCTTTACGACTATCATGTACTTATGCCATACTTTACTGCTTATTTACTACTGTTGCTTGAGGAGAAGTTTACTACTGTACTATTTTGGAAAGCAGAATGTTTTCGCGGTATCGATAAGCCCATTCACACTTTTGGGTTCCCACTTGTTTACATCATTGACGCAAACCCTGGGTCCATCTCGGAGCCCGACCAACTTTGTTGCGGGTAGCTTAGTGGGGTGGGCCCCCAAAATCATTTTTGAATCATGTGAATCCTTTGTCATGATGCCTCGTTGCTTTTCATTTGGTTTTTACCGAGGTTGATCATTTATGTGTTGCTATTTGTGCACCCCTACAGGGTAAATCTTTTCAAAAATTTGTGTCTGCGATTATGGACTACTTGGAGCATAGTGTCTCGACCATAGACAACTCAAACTAAAGTAGTGCTATAAATTTGACTTTGGCATGACTAGTAATCAGCTCCACTTCAATGGAATGGTTAACTAAAAGTGCCAACAACTGGTGATATTGGAATGTCTTATGCTATCTATATTGGACTAGTAAGTATTGCAACCAAGAAGGGAATGATTAATAAAATTGCCAACTGTGTGAGTTCTTTGAAAGGACTTCCTCGTTTGGTCTCGAGGGGGAAACTCTAGGATGGGTTATGTTTGGTGTTAGTATTAGGTTGATTCTGAATAGGTCTCTCTTATCCCTTTCTAATAGCCGATAGTTGTATCGAGACTCTATAGGTTGTTTAGTGCATGCTCCGCTACCGCTAATCCACCATACCTATGTAGGCGAGAGCCGCTGAATTCTAAGACTCGTCGTGTACTGGCCTCAGTACTGACCGCTCCCTTTTTCCTTTGCCCTCTGTCGACACCCCTTTTGCTTTGACTGGTAGGAGCTCGATGATGTTATCAAGGTTACCCTTCCAGCTTGGCCTGAGCAGTGTTATGGACTCCATTGGTTATTCTTCAGGATTATTAGTCTAGTTTGCATATTATTCGTACTCGGATGTTGTATCATTTTCAATGTGATTTGGATCTTTGTAATGTATATATGTATTGTTGACTCGCTGAGTAGCGTTTCTATATATATATTTTTGTGGGTTCCATCGTGTACTATTGTGTGATGGTATTACTTTGTTTTCCACCCGCACACAAGTGCTTGGTGGGTATCATCGAACCGTTTCTATGCGGGTTTGGCGGGAATCGCTGAAATCTACATAGCGTCGATTCGAGGTGTTACACTATGTATGTACCTAAATTCTTATAGAGTGAAGTAGTTATGGCTGCTACTTACCTAATCAATCGGATGCCATCAAGAATTATTGGGATGAAGACTCCATATGAAATGATCTATGGAAAAATGAGTTCATTGTCCCCCCAAAGATATTTGGATGTACGTGCTTTTGTTAAGGACCATAGACCTTCAGTGGGAAAATTAGATCTATGTGTTGTGAAGTGCATCTGCGTTGGATACATATCTGGACAAAAGGGTATAAGTGTTGGAGTCCTAGTGAACGAAGAATATTTGTAAGTGTGGATACGGCATTAAGAGAGTCTGGGCCATTCTATTGAGAGAATATGGATCTCATGTCGTTATTTGATTTTGACTCCCCTAGCACAAGTGCTGCTAGTCAGGAGGGGGAGAGTGAACATTGAGGAAAAGGAAAGATGAACCATCAAGATTTGTGGTTGATTCAATTCTATGTCCTACGAGTGAAGAGAGATAGAGAAAGCCAAATAAGGAACAAAATTCGAGGGTTTATATAAGGAGACAACCTATGAGTAAAGAGAGATAGAGAAAATTAAATGAGGAATAAAATGTAAGAGTGTATACGAGGAGGCACCGCATCAACAAAAACATGATCAAACAAATGGTGAGATCTAGTTACAGGGGAAGCAACATCAACAACAACAAATTATAGAGGTTGATGAAGTTGACTCATATGAGCTTGAGCCATGTGTCATTGATGGGTCATTGGATCTGCCCATTGCCTTGAGGAAAGGAATTCTACTTGGAGTTGGAAAGCCTCCAAAAAGATATAATGATGAGCATGACATAGCTAATTATGTATCACTAGCTAAATGCCCGTGCATTGCTACGGGTCCTAAAAATAATTATCATGCATGTCGTATGCGTAACATAAAATATGGAAAAATATTAAGTCGGACTCCCTATCAAACAAGTCGCTTTAGTTCTTCATGTTTCACCTCCGCCTCAATGGATCACTATTCTCTAGCGTTCGAACCAAGTGCATCTATCGGTTTTTCTCCCATGTGTCTTCTTTGCCTCTAAGATTTTTTCTACAATGTTTGAACCGAATGCATTCTCTTTCTTTCCATCATCATCATGTAGCTAGCAAGGCAAGCATTGTTTAGATGCGGGTATCCAGCCTTCATCATGCCAACACAAGATACTCGGTGGAGTGCGCCTGCATAGGTGGTTGGTAAGCTCGATATAGGAGCATGGGTGTCAGGGCGATGGAGATCCTATTTTTCTAGCGTCTTGATCGAGGAGACATTGATCATCAGAATTTAATGGTTTGTCTAGTTAATCCTAAACTTATTTCTTGCTAAATCCTACCCTTTTACTTTTAAAATTATGTCCCTTTTTATTTCAAATTAATCCAATTTTGTGATTATTTTATCCTTTCTAAAAATTGTTTTACAAGGAAATAAACAAAAGTATAAAAATACACACATCACCCAATTGGGCCAAAGTGGTCCAGCCAAGCCACACACACGCACAAAGAACCTAGCCCTAACACACACCACACACCGAAGACACACACACCCAACACGACCACGCATTCACGGCTATCAACCCAGCCCGGCAGCTAGCTGCCTACCACCGCCACTCTCTCCCCTTTGCTCGATCTCCTCCCAAGACTTTATAGATGAAGATCTTCCCCAACACCTCCCTCTCAACCGTGTCTTCCTCACAACCATCGTTGTCATCTTCAACCCAGCCGTCAGCCAACCATGCAGCCTCTTCCTTCGTCGCTGACAGCCATACGCCAATGACCCCAAACCTCTCGCCCTTACTCTCCTGGTTGACCTAGCCAGATGCCACCAACTCAACTATTACCTCGCTCCCAGACCAAGTGTGTTGTTATCTCTTATGGCTGGTCACCGAACGTGATCCCGTTGGCCCCCACAAGCCCCTCGGCAACCGATTACGATTGTGTTCATCTCGACCTCCACGAGGCCCTCGCCTCCGATTCTGGCGGACGAAGCAAGCTAGTTATGGACAGATTGGTGATGATATCACGGGCAACCAGGTACACTTCGGTCCATAGTGATCCTAGGTGTAACACGATGGTCAGAAAGTCCACGGTCAGGGTGGCTTCGGCAAGCCTACAGAGCATAGGAGCACTGGATGGTGGTGTGAGGCAGCGCTTGGGGGCACATGGGCGACGCTAGAGTGGCGCTACGCCGGCCAGCATTGGGGCGACGAAGTCTACAGGGTAGGTGCAAGTTGGAGAAGGAAGAGGAGTAGAAAAGGAGAGAAAATGCTGGGCCCGCGCTCTACGGGTGGGGTTTACGGGGTCGTTCTTTTCAGCTAGATTTCAGACTTTCACTACTAGAGAAAGGCTTATGGATAGATTTATTATCAGTGGAGCATTGTTTTGAATATGCTCCACTGATAATTATCAGTGGCGTATTTAAAAAAATGCTCCACTGATATTATTTATAACCAATGGCGCATATCACAAATAATACGCCACTGATAATGTGGGCCCGACACTCTGGAGGCTTGTGGACCAAATATCAATGGCGCATATGGCATATGCGCCACTGATATATCAGTGGCGCATATGCCATATGCGCCATTGATATTCCCCTCACCAATGGCGCATGTAGATGTAAATGCGCCACTGGTAACCAAGTGGGCCCCACCATCCTGAAAGGTGGCAGAAATATCAATGGCGCATTTGCTATATGCGCCACTGATACTTGGCCCACCAATGACGCATATGGTGTTAAATGCGCCATTGGTAAGTCTTAGGCCCACCACCTGAAAAGGTGGTAAACTTATCAGTGGAGCATTTAGTGTAATATGCGCCACTGATAATTTCGTCCAAATCTACAAGTTGGCATCCACCCCCACCCACCACCACCATTCCATTCTTCTCCACCCACCACCCCAAACTAGATCTAGCTCGTCCTCCTCCTCCCCACCACCTCAATTTCTCCATTCTTTTCTCCATTCTTGGTTGTTGAACCTACCTTGCTTCATAGTTTTTTGAGGGGAAGCCTCCTCCAACATCCATCTTGTTCTCCAACAACAACCACACTATCTCGTCGCGGACTTGGCTCGGTAACGATTCTACTAGGTGAGTTGTTGGAGGACATGCATGTGGACGTCGGTGTGGTGTGTATCTGTGTGCATGCTTATGTTTGTGAAGCCTTCTTATTAATTGCGAGAGGGATGGTGTGTTTGCATGGATGTGGTGCATGAATGTTTGCAGGTGACGAAGAAGAAAGCATGTTGCTTGCTCTGGTGGTGCATGGATGTTTGCCGAAATGTCGATTAATTTCCGTTTCGGCAAATTTTTACACTATCCACATGTCCCATTTTTAGGAGATGTCATGCCGAATTTTTCCGGTGGCCATGCATGCATGTGTGTGTGTGCATGATGGTGTTGTGGTTCTAAGATACTCTCTCTTTTTGCTCTATACCGTGCAGGAAACCATGGTTAGACACATGAGCGAAGGTCGAGCAGCAAGATACAAGAAACGCGTGGTGGCCGACATGATTCTGAACAAGAGGACCTACATAAGATGTCCGTGTCGAACATGCAATCTTGGGATCTTGGTTGATCCTGATTCTGGAGACCTGGAGAATCACCTGCTCACGCGTGGTTTCATGCGCGGCTATGATTCTGAAGATGACGAGGACGTCAACGATCCTGAAGACGAGGGCAGGCATGATGATCATCACGAAGGAGATGCCGGCGGCGGACATGATCATGATCATGAAGGAGATGTCGGCAGCGGCAAACATGATGATCAACACGAAGGAGATGATGGCAGTGATGGACATGATGATCATCACGAAGGAGGTGTCGGTGGAGAATACATAGACACACAAACGACGCGGCTAACCTCAGCCTTGCAGGACCCTCATGTTCAGGAACTGCTTCTCAGGGAGACGAGCAACACCAAAGTTGTTGCCAGGGAGAAAGCCAAGCTAGCGCAGATGGAGATAGACGGGAAAACTCCATTGTATCCTGGGTGCCGGTCCGAGGATACCCGCTTGAACGTAACGCTCAAGGCTCTGAAGATGAAGGCAGAAAGCAAATGGACCGACGTAAGCTTCAACAAAAACATGAGATTCTGGCAAGAACGTCTTCCCAAGGGGAACACGTGTCCAACTAGTATCGAGGAGGCCAAGAAAATCGTATGTCCTCTCGACCTACCGTATGTTAAGTACCACGCCTGCATTAATGACTGCGCACTTTATCGGGATGAGTACAAGGATAGAACCACATGTCCGGTGTGTGGCCAAGGACGATACAAGAGAGGGAACAAGAAAGTTCCTCGGAAAGTGGTATGGTACTTTCCTATCACTCCCCGTCTGCAGCGGTATTTCGTGGACCCTAAGGAAGCAAAGCTCATGCAATGGCACGCGGAAAGGAAGAAGCCGGCCGAATATGATCCACATAAGGGCAAGATCCTCACACACCCTTCGGACGCTAGCCAGTGGAACGCACTGGACATTGACTTTCCAGACTTCGGGGGCGATCCAAGGAACGCCAGGCTTGGTATGAGCACCGATGGACTCAATTCGTTTGGCAACCAGAGTAGCACACATAGCACCTGGCCCGTGTTTATATGGACGTACAACCTCCTCCCTGGCTATGCACCAAGCAGAGATACGTACACATGTGTATTCTGATTCAGGGGCCTAAACAACCAGGTATCGATATGCATATGTATCTCGGGCTGCTGAAAGAAGAGTTAGCCACGCTGTGGGAGACGCCAGCCCATATGTGGGACGCATACACAGGAGATTATTTCCCTATGAGAGTTGTGCTGCTCACGACGATGCAGGACTATCCAGGTTACGCATACGTGTCTACCCAGGTGAACCACGGACACAAAGCATGTGTCAAGTGCATGGATAAGACCCCGCATCTCCAGCTACCAAGGGATCCTGGGTTATCGAAGACCGTGTTCCAACGGACTCGAATGTGGCTTCCAAAGGATCACGCGTGGAGAAAGCGTAGAGATCTGTTCGATGGCAAAGTAGAGCTCGAAAAAGCCCCACGTCCGAGGAGCGGAGAAGTGATCCAAGATATGTTGGACAACTGGGAAGAGTATTTCACCATCATGGTTATACCCGATGCCTCCGCGAAGAACGCCTCTGCAAAAAATGAGCCATGGGTACTCGCGAGCCAAGTTGACCAATGTTTCTTCATCACTAACCCATCAAAGTCAAGCCGTGTTGTCGTGAGGAGGGGCAAGAGGAGCATCATCGGAATGGACGGACCTGCCAACGAGCAAGACTTAGAAAAGAACGGCGATCCGAAGATCGAAGAGGAATTTGACAAGTACTTCGACAAGCCGACTACTGCAGGAAAAAGGAAGACCACCCTACCTACTAAAGGTTGTCCGTTCACGAGAAGAAACCTTAACCTTTCCGGGCTAAAGTATTCAACCGCGAGGAAGAAGGGCAAGAAGATTACAAAGAGACGCTAGCTCTAGCTAGCTCGGAATCGAGATCATGCACACATGACATGACATTTTTATGGAGAATATTGGTGTGTATGGATATTGAATAAGATGTCCTTGTTTTAAATAGATTTGTGAATGTTAAACTTAATTACTATTTGTTACAAAATATTAAAATATACTAGATATTATTTATATACTAGATATGCGCCATTGGTATTTTGTTTTAAATAGATTTGTGAATGTTAAACTTAATTACTATTTGTTACAAAATATTAAAATATACTAGATATGCACCATTGGTATTTTGTAAAATATTAAAAATTGAAAAAAAATTGTGAGAGAGCCTAGGAATCGAACCTGAGAGCTCCCAGCAGCAGGCATGTGTAGGTGACCACTGCGATAGGCGTGTGTAGTTGACACATACAGGGCTTCGTGGTTTTTGAATAAGCGCCAAATACTAATGGCGCATATCCGGAAATATGTGCCACGGATATTTGACACTTAGCCAAATAATTGTCGGCCTCGCTCTCTCCCTTTCTTCTCTCTCACACAGAGATCAATCCCCGCCGCGATCGAGCCCCCTGCCGCCGCCCGCCACTGGAGGAGTCACCACCGTCGCCCGCCACTAGAGGAGTCACCACCGCCGCCCGCCACCACCGTTGGTGAGCCTCCCCAACCCCTCCCCCTCCCTTCCCCTCCCCCTCCCCTCCCCTCCCTTCCACTGATCCCCGTGTCTCCGCCACCAGGAGCGCCGCCCCATTCCCGTGGAGCAAGCAGGAGGAGGAGCACCAGGAGCGTTGCCCCGTCCCTGTGGCGCCACTAGGAGGAGGAGTGCCGCCCCCTCCCCGTCAAGCACCAGGAGCCTCCCCTCCCCGTCGAGCACCAGGCGCTCCCTCCTCCCCCGTCATCGGCCACCTCTACTCCGTCATCGGCCACCTCAGGTTGAGCTCTCCCTCCCCTCTCCCACCTCAGGTAATCCATTAGATCTAGGGTTTGCTCTAGGGTTCTAGGGTTTGCTCTCAGAGATAGGTTGATTTTAGGGTTTCTAGAGTGTTCTAGAAGGTTAGTGAATTAGAGTGTTCTAGAAGGTTAGTGAATTAGGGTTAGAATATTCAGTCATTGGATTATTTTTCTTATACCAGGAATTGTTCTTATTTCACTCTGCTTACTTGTATGCTTTCAATTCTAAGCAGTAGGTCTAATCCCCCCTTTGAGAAATGATTGTAATATGAGTGGTATGGCTAAACTATTTGTAACTATATTCAGAGGTCTTGGATGATTATTATTTATAGGGTTTAGGTTTGTCACTCTTAGATGGACATCCTGTTTGTGAACAACTCAACCAAATTAGCACAAGTTGATCCTTTGGTTGTCGTATTGGATCATGTTCTTAGCATTTTCTGCAATGACTCCACCTCTCAAATCCCAGTATTTTAATGACTAGGGTGTTAATTGTAAATTGAGTTGGAATGCTGCTATAAGCATTAAGCAGTGGTAGGTTATTATACTTCCCTAAAAATCTTAGTCATTTGAGTATAAAATTAAAAAGCTTAGTCATTTGAGTATAAAATTTGTGCAGGGGCGACTGCTCAACTAGTGACTGATACTAGGTTGCAGCCAGCACAATTTAGCATCTGTATGAACCTACCTAGAACTATACTGCCAAACTCATGCTATGAAAAGTTGAGCCCGGAGAACCTCAGTGTGATGTTCTCAATCGCGAATTGGATGGATAATGGGTATTTAGGACATCTAATATGGGGTTCCCTCAGAGGATAGTTGTCGTATTACTATGAGATATATTTCGTACTCTCTAGCAATACTGAGATGGTTGTTGTAGCATTATCCTAGTAGTGTGGTTGTAAGCATGCATATTGTACCATGGGCTTTCTAGTTATTCAGCAATATATATAGTTTTTTATATTAGACTTGATTTGGTTTTGCTCTAAAAAGGGTAGTGGAATTAGAATGATTCAGTACCTCAAACGCAATTTTGCACAAACCAGCCTGTTACTTCTTCTGAGTGGTACTTTCAGTGATCACTGGAAACATGTTACACTGCTATTCAAATTCTCAAATGCTTGCTTGAATGATTGAAAATTTAGAACATGCATTGTATCTCAAGATTTATTGATGAAGCTGCTGCAAAATTACAAAAAGGTAACACCAGACCAACAAAATTGTCCTTATATCCAACAAAATTGTAAAAACATGTCTCCGGTGGATGGAATTCAATGATATGCTTATCAAAATCTCATTCCTGTATATTACTAGCTGACTAGTAAAATCAAGAACTTGTTCTACTACTAATACCTAGCATCTGATTTTGTTTCTTTATTTAAGTAATTCTGTGTAGCTAGATTTCTCCCTATGCTTAGTATCTGTTTTTTAGAAACAATTGGAAGCACATGGATGTGAGTAGTAATTGGATGATAGCACATCCTGATATATATAACAAGGACAACCTGATTATTTTAGCTTGTCCTGGAGCTATTTTTTGCTGCACCTGGAGCTATTTTTTGCTCTTTGTATATGTGTGATTGGATGGCTGTCATCAATTTGAAAACTGGAGCACATTATTTTGTATGAAAACTGTTGCAGGGAATTCATTTGAGTTGCCCGTTTCTCCCGAAGTGTTGATTCACTTCTGTTTCGGTTGAGAAATGGGCACTCCTAGCTCAAAAAAACAGCAAAGGTCATGCCGAATTTTTCGGTCGATTCTAGCTTGTACTAACTACATTGTTGCATTTTTTCTTTAAAGAGCAAACATGTCGAGCAGAGACAAAGACGTCGGGGCTAGCCCTTCTCAACCCATGAGCGTCGAAGAACGAGCAAGAAGAGCCAACCTCAAGTTTTGGCGGTTTGGCGATGACTTAAGCGGGTCCGACGAGGAGACCAAAGCTACGGATCATGATGAAATTGACGAGGACGCCTAAGCTGCGGACCAAGAAGATGACGAGGAGTCTGAATATGAGGAGGAGGCCAAAGATGGCGACGACGACGGAAGCAGTAATGGTGACGAGGAGGCCGAAGCAAGTCATGGCGGTGAACGCGTGGACGGCGATGGCGCCTCCCTGCTCGCTAGGAAGAAGAAGAAGGCGAAAAGGCAGGAGCGGACGCTGCCGAAACTCGACACCAACCGCGAAGAGTTCACCCTTGTGAAACCGGGTGGCCAACCCTTGGAGCCTGCGAAGCTTGCCGCAGGGTACGGCCTACAACTCGGGTGCATAGTGCGGGAGAGCATGAGCATCAACCAGAAAGACATAAGAAAGAACAAACGGTTGCGAGAACTCCTCATTGGGAAGCTTCACAAACGGTACAAGTTCCCAGATAAGTACGATAACCAAAAGCTCATAGGGAACAAGGTAAACAAGTTATCCCTCACGAGGATGAGCACCGCCTTGAGCAGCTGGAAAAGCCGAGTGAAGAGGAGGATTAACGAGGGTAAAAGTTGGGAGGAGATAAAGAAGGCCGAGCCGATGCTCGACGAAGATGAATTCATCAAGTTCAAGGCGAACTGCACTTCACCGGAAGGTCAGGAATGGACCGAGTGGGGGAGGCGTATGCGGGAGCTGAACATAGGTAACCAACGTTGCGGAAGCGGCGGTTACCGAGGAAAAAAGGCCATTTGGGCAAAGGAGGACACCGAGTATGCCCGTCTAGGGAAAGATAACCCATGGCACAAATTCACGGACGAGCAGGTGATGCAGTTTGTCCGCAACCGCTACTATCTCCACCCCGAACTCAAGGAATTCGTTACCGACGACGACGATGTGAGGAAGTTCCAGAAAAGGCTGGTAAGGAATTTATCTCGGAGTACATTTGTGTTTCTAATTAAGTAATGAAGCCGAATTTCTAAATAGGATCACTTTCCTTCTCTTCAGAGATATGAAGAAAAGTCTTGTGCGTCAAGTGCGAGCTCGTCCCAGGAGTCGACGGCGGACCCGCGGTGGGACACGCCCTTTAACAGGGCGACAAACGTGTTCAAGGGGAGGGCCAAGTCCGCGCCGCCGACTTCATTTGGCCGCGTGTCCAACTATGGTACGTACAAAAAGGTTGGCGACTTTAGGAAAGAGGACCCAAAGGCGAAGAAAGAGAGGAAGGCCACGGCGGTGGCGGCAAGTGAAAAACGCGAGGTTGAAGTCCTCCGGGAACAGATGGAACAGATGCCGAGGCTGATCGACAAGAAAGTGCAAGAGAAGATCCGCGAGATGTTTGCCAATGAGCTATGGGAGGGGATCGCTGCTTGGAATGCGGCAGGTCGACGAGGGCCGCTCGTGGTGCCCAGCCTCTCCGGCAGCAACTCGATCCAGCACGTGTCGCCGAACGTGCTGACGCCCGAGTCCGCCAACGTCGAGATGCACCCGGTCGCTCCGGTGCCCCCTCCCGCCAGCGCCAACACCAACGCGCGGCCGGAGGTTGCTCTGGTGACACCTCCTGCCGACGCCAACACAGAGTCATGGGTCACACTGATGCCCCCTCCCGCCAAAACTAAGGCGCAACCGACGGTGCTTCGTAAGGCATCTCAACGGGAGGATGATACCGGTATCTCGACATTAGCCGAGCTCAACACCATCTCCAAGGTAATGACGCCGGCCAACACATGCATTGATAACATTTCATCTCCTTTGCCTTTGATGACTAGCTAGCGCCATCTCACGATGCTTGTTCTTCCGCAAGACACTCCTTGCACGCTCTTGCATTACGTGGACGGCGATCTAAAGGATGTTGGCAAGGGCTCAATTATTCAACCAAATAGCCACACGATGCACCACAAGTCGATGGAGGATGACGTGTTCAAGGTCCGGCTGGCTCGGGTGTTGCCGGGGTGCGAAGACATGGACCCCCCCTAGCCAACCTCGAGGCGCTGATGATCATAAGAACCTTCAAGATTGCTGTGGCTAGGTCTTGACATGGCCAAAGACCCAGATTCGGCTTGTGAAGGAACAACAAGTAACTCAGCGGCCAAATGTGCCCTTGCCGCGGCGGCCACAACAACCAGTCACCGCCACCACCTCTCGTCACCAGCAATTGTTGGCCGCTACTGCACCGTTGCCTCCACATGGCAAGGCTGCCGCTGCGCCGCCGCCTCCACATGGCAAGGCTATCGCCGCACTGTCGCTTCCACATGGCAAGGCCGCTGTTGCGCCGCCACCGCCCAAGGATGCACCTGGGGACAACATTAACGATGATGATGATGACAACCCAGATAACTGGATCAACACTAGCGTCAAGGACTCTTTGTTCATGCCAACCATGGACGAGCCCTACCGCGTTGCCGACGACCCAAATGCTCGTGCCAGAACATGCACGCGTCTAGACTTCCATGGTACCCTAGAGGAGACGCCTCTGGATGCTGGTGCCGCTGGTCCTTATAAAGGCACCCAGGGAATCATTTTCAGCCCCACCACACTCCATAAGGCGGCGGATGAGCAGATGGCTGCTAATGTCGAGATGAAGAAGCATCGCAAGAGAACCAAGAAGAATAATAAGCAGTCTTTGAGCCAGCCAGGTCCGAAGAGGCCCCGGGCTCAGGACGACCCGTTAACACAACCCCCTGAGGGCACCTTAACCAGGGTTCACATAGCTGGTCAACCGATTCTGAGTGAGGAGCTGATCAAAAATGCAAGTGGAGTGATGGCTAACCTGCAGCATGGTATTCTATATCTAGAGGAGTGCCTTCTTAAAGAAGCAAATCCATCGTACCCTGTTTTCACGGTCAATGTTCCAACGGGCGCGGGCTTCGTCGATAATGCCCCCGCGGATATCTTCTTCATATCGTATGAGGACATCTTCAAGCTTTTCCATCGCAAGCGGATGAACTATAACTTGGTCCGCCTATACGCGCTCCATCGGGCGATGAAGGTCAACAAAGAGAAGACCCCTGGCGTCGCGATAGTGGACCCCTACTTCATGCGTGATAGCCAGTTGGTGAATCCAGTGACCCGGGCCAGCGCAAGGAACTACCTCCAAAATTTCATGGTGGACAACAAGAGTGGAAAAGAGCTTATTTTGCCTTTCTTTCCCAAGTAAGTGCACACACACTCGCTCGTCGCCGTAACTTGTCCTTTCTTAGTTTTTGGTTGCTCTTTTTCCAACATTGTTTCGTTTCAATTGTTTTGCGCAGAGACAAATACTGCACACTGATTCTCATTCACTCGAGTTATTCGCTAGCCACGTACTTGGACTCGGGGAGCGAGCAAAAGAAGAAAGACTACACCAACATAAGGAGTCTTCTAGATGATGCTCTCGAGGTATACGCTAAAAATGGAGGCAAATTCAAGAAGGGGGCGGAAAATTTCAGGGATGGCAGACACGTGTTCAAACACGTAATGAAGTTCGCCTGCGTCAAGCAGCCGGATAACAGTGTCAAGGAGGCCTACTACGCCCTCCATCACCTGCGGGCAATCGTCCGGGATGCACACATCATTATGTTGCCATCTAGTCTCCGAGCATGGGCCGAAGCTGAGGCAAGAATGGACGATGATGAACTTAAGGACGACTTCTTACGCATCTAGACTCAGATTGCGACCATCGTGCAAGAAGATGTCATCACAAGGGGGGCCTTATCCTGCAAAAGAGCGTTCAGTAAGCGTGAGATCGAAGCACGGCTCGTGGCGCAGGGTGACCGTAGGACATGGACAACGAAAGACGGCTACAAACCGTTCCCGGCGCCGTGTAAAACAAAGTCTTCATGATGTAGTGTTCCTAGATAGCTAGCGCTCAGCCGGTTTGTGTATCTCGTGTGTGTGTGTCATAAACTTTAACTTGCCTTAGCTCGAAACGGTCGTTATTGGACTTTGTTTACTTATTACCATATGTATGAAACTTAATAGCTTGCCTTAGATCGAAACCTTCTTTTTTGTGGAGATGCATGTGATGAACCTTTTAATTCTTTCTGTTGCATGATATAGTACTTATATGCCTTGTGTATAGAGATGTCGTGCTATGTGGTGTTCAGAGGGAGGGTCCCAGGAGTCTACGACGAGTGGGGGGATTGTCATAAGCAAGTGAACAAGTTCAGTGGCAATAGATACAAAGGGTACCCGATGAGAGAGCAGGCGGAAGCTAGGTGGAGGAACCACCTCCTTGGAGAGCAGAGAGACAGGTACCAGATGAAGACCTTAATGATCGTGCTCCCCGTCTTTCTCATCACCGCCATTGCGGTTGTACTCTACTCGGTCCTTTAGTAGTTTAGGACTTGGCTAATGATCATGATGATCAACTTGTTGTAATGTGTAATGTATGAGAAGATGAGATCAATTTGTTCTAGACTTGTATAATATTCGGGCACTTGTCACTTTGTCGGGTTCTAATTGATGTGATGATGTATAATTCTAGTGGTATTATTATCTTTGTTTTTACACTATTGGATATCTATATAAATACTTGTATATGTACCTGTATAAATACCTGAGAGCCATGTATTGTGTATACCTATACGAAACATCAGTGGCGTATTGTTTTATTCATCCAGTGGCGCACCACTGGTACAATATCAATGGCGCATATCTTAGGTGCGTCACTGGTGGGCCTATTATCAATGGCGCATATTGTATATGCGCCATTGATATCTAATTATCAGTGGTGCAACACTAGTGGCGCATTCTATATGCGCCACTGATAGTAAAAAATATGCTCCACTGATAAGCAATTTTCCACTAGTGTTTATAACCTGTTTTCGGTGCCTTATATCACGGTTTTAAGGACCAACTTTATACAGTATCTACTAGGAGATGCTCTAACAAATTTTAGCAAGGAGCGCACGTCTGTGTAAAATTCAGCGAGTTCAGAATGCAAGAGGTAGAAAAATTGGTGTCAACAGTACAATACATCAATCTATGTAAAAATCATCAGTACTAATCTCTCCCTCGCATCAAGCATCTAATCCAGTCATGCACGTATCTCTGTATTAGCTTATCCTTGGTATGGCATTGGACGAAAGAGTGTTGTTGCCAGCGCTACTGGTCGCGGTTGTGACGGGGAAGTGGGGCAGGACAGTGCGACCAATTATTGCCGCCAGCGCCGCCGCTGTCACGAGCGCCTCTTGATCAAACCCCACGGCAATTGGCCCCGCTAGGTCGTCTCAATGACGCACACCCTCCTTCATTCACTGCATGTTGCGTGGGATGCGTCCTGGCCATCATCGGGATCACGCTGTTGCGAGTATAGCAGCCGCCTCGGAAGGAGGAGTAGGGCCATACGAACTAATCTCGAGCTTGATCCTTCCAGAAGCTGAAAGCGGTGATTGTAGCCTCCATGGATCAATCTGGATGTAAATCTAATGACGATGCAGATCCCCGATCCACCAGGACCTGTCGCCCAATGTCGTCTCCTCCTCGACGTCTCCAACGCGGGATCCTGTGCCCTCCCTTGCCCTTCAACGCAGCTGCATATCCCTTCTAGCGGGAGCGGAGGCACAAGAGAAGGGGATTTGTTGATAGAGTAGAGGAGAAGGGGATTTGTTGATAGATATGAACCAGTATGATATACTAAGGGCAGTGGTGGGTAAATATCTCGAAAACGCAGGGGCAAAATGTTCTATGGAAAATCAGAACCAAAATTTGTGCTGATGAACCTACCACAAGACAAATTATAGTATAGATAGATATACATCTGTATCTCCAAGCTACAAGGCCTTCATTGCATTATTGCAATCTATGGTGATTCCAAAAGATTGGAAAGAAGCAAAACAAGATCCAAGGTGGTATGATGTCACGTTGGAGGAAATGAAAGCTCTTGAGAAGAACAAGACATGGGATATTGTTTCTCTTCCAACCGAGAAAAGTCCAATTACTTGCAAATAGGTGTATACCGTGAAGCAAACCCCCGGAGGAAAAATAGAATGATACAAGGTGAGGTTAATGGCAAGGGATTACAATCAAACCTATGAGATTGACTATGATGAGAATTTGCAACCGTAACAAAGATTATTATAGTAAGAACTCTCATTTCTTGTGCTACTAACTTTGGTTGGTCATTGCATGGAGATCTTCATGAATAAGTTTATATGGAGATTCCCCTGGATTTAGTAACCCAAAAAATAGGGGAAGTTTTACAAATTGAACAATTCATTGTATGGTCTTAAGTAGTCATCAAGGGCATGGTTTGACACATTTCAGCGAGCGAGCCATGTGCAACATGGGTTATAAATAATGTAATGGGGATCACACTGTGTTCTACCACCACTTCGAGCGGCACATCACGATTCTTGTCATGTATGTGGATGATATCATTATTACTAGGGATGATATTGCTGAGATGACACAGTTAAAGCATAAGCTAAGTAAAGAGTTTGAGCTTAAGGACCTTGGGGACGGAAGTATTTTCTAGGCATTGAGATTGAAAGGTCCCCCAAAGGGATAGTTCTCTCAAAGTGGAAGTATGTCTTTGGAACTTAGTGATGCAAGTATGCTTGGGTGTGGAGCTGCTTCAACTCCTATCGAGAAAAATCATCAATTGTGTGCGCGGTATGGAGATCCAGTTGATAGAGAGAACTACCTATGGCTTGTAGGTCGACTCATCTACTTGTGCCACACGAGACCTGACATATCTTCTGTAGTAAGCGGTTAGTCGCTATATGCATGATCCAAGGAGCAGAAATTTGGAAGCAGCAAACCAGATTTTGCGCTATCTAGATGAGAGTCCCAGAAGAGGTTTGCGTTTCAAGCCTAATGGACACCTAAATGTAGAGGGAAGTTGTGATGTCGATTGGGCTGGTTGCCTTGATGATAGAAGGTCAACATCTGGCTTTTGTGTCTTTCTTGAAGGAAACCTAGTATATTGGAGGAGCAAGAAGCAACATGTGGTCTCCCGATCTACAGCATAAGCAGAATATAGAGCAATGTTTGTTTGAGTGAGATGACATGGATGAAAAGTCTATTATCGAAGTTACAAAGCTACTAAGGAGAGGACCATTGAATCTTTGGTGCGACAACAAGTCAACAATCAACATAGCTAACACTCCAGTTCGGTATGACCAAATGAAACATGTGGAAATAGATCGATTCTTAATTAAAGAGCGGCTCGACGAAGGCACCTTGAAATTAAATCATGTAACCTGTATAGAACAACTAGCATATTATCTTACTAAGGGATTGGGTAGTAATGAATGTTCATTGGCATATAACAAGATGGGAATGATAGATATCTATCACCCATCTCAGAGCATCTCTAGCAGATATCGCATATCTAGTCAAACCCACAAAATTTGCAGTATTGGTCTAAAAATGGCCAAAAACGGCTTGAACAGATCCCGTAAAAGTGGTCAAAACCGTAAAAAAATGCAGCTCCCCCATATTAGTCCTCATGTAAGGCATATGTTCAGTTTTAGAGGCTGTTTTTACAGTACTGCAAAGCGATCAACGCTCCCCTCCACCGAAAATACACCACCAACTGCTCATGTCCACCTCTGACGGTGCCACCGCTGCCGCCCTCCAAGCTCGATTCCGGCGAGGTGGCTCGATTCCCCGCGTCAATCTATAATTACGGATGAGGGGATCCGTTTAACTACATCTATTGTTAATTTTCGAGCCGTAAATCACTGATTATTTTGGCCGCCATTGGAGCCCGAGCAGTAGCTACCCCAAGTAGTATTAGGTGCCGGCAGGCTGGCCGCATGCACGCATCAAGGCTGGCATGCACAAATCAACCCCGCATGCACCCATCAAGTAATTAACCGGCCACATGTATGCACACATCCACTAAGCGGAACCGTTCCGCCGCATGCAGCAGCAGCTCGCCGGCCGGCTGCATGCACGCGCGCACGCAGGGGCTGGGCGGGGGGGCTGGGAAGGGCGGGCCTGGCAGGGAGCGTGCGTCAGGGATCTGTACGCGCACAGGGAAGACGACTCTACGAAGAAGACGATAGTATATTCCCAGAATAATCCGTTTTGCGATCTAAATATACAGGACCTATTCTGATGAGACACAAACTTTACCACAAAACAGGTACCGCAAACTACTTTTGCGGTTCCAAGTTTTACGGTATCTGCTAGAGATGCTCTGAGGGGGGGTGTTGGAGTCAAAGTCAATGTAGAGCATTTTAGAGAGTGTTAGTGTAGTAGTGTCCTACTAGTCTAAATTATTTCAGTGTATGAGTGAACATGTAACCCTGCATTGTGCTATATATGTAAGAGGGTGCGGAGATACAAGGGACCAACCTGTCTAGAAATTTTCCCCAACAAGAACCAACTGATCCGGTGGTATGAACCCTCGTGGGCCCATCGTTGACGAGCCTTGAGATAGGGAGAGGTGGGAGATGGCTTATTCCAACGCACCATTGCTGCCTCCACCTCATCATCACCAATGCCACTAGGGAGACCAAAACCAAAGAAAAATATGACCTATTAAGAAAAAACAAAGAAGAGGACGGGTCGAACTCCTTGGGCCTGCGTGTTAAGAGCAGCCCTAGGCCAGCGGAGCTGAACTAGGGGAAGGAAGCAAACCGCTGCATTCTTTTTTTTCTTCTTTTTTTTACGTTATTGTTTGTGCTCACGTGTCATTGTTAAGGATCTATTTGAAATTTTGAATCACTCTAAGTGGTTGGTTGTCTATGATATATACGAGGGTATCTAAGTCAACTGGCCGGTTTTCCAACAAATTACTAGCTCTGTTTCTAAATTTAAGATGTTTTATTAGGCTAAAAGGGAATAGCGCTTTGGTTTGAGTGTACACTCAGTAAAATCATTATAAAATACTTATAAAAGAAGAAAAAACCAACTTTTGGGCAACATACATGTTCATGTGTCACATCACATGCGCCTATGATGTTTCATGAAGTAATTAGGGGAACAGCGATTTCCGTTGGTGACCTCAGAGGCTCTAAGACAGAAAGGGGAAATATTATAAATCACTAAAGCACCTAGAAAGTGTTATGCACAGAAGGAGATAGAATTCATATCGATGCCAAATAGCGTGACAAAAACACACTTGTACATGAACACCTTGCATTAGGGCACGTAAAACGGGAACGCTTTGCCCAGGCGCTAGCCGAAATTCGGTACGGTTACGTAAAAATCTTGGTCGATCCCCAAGCGTCGCTGTAAATTCTCGACGCTTCGTCAAAACAAATTCCGCTCGCGTGATTTCAGGAGACCCCGGCGCTAGCGCGATGCGCTTTTTTGCTAGCTATTTTCCCAGACGCGTTCTTCAGTGACCTGAAGCGGCCAAATCGCCGCCACGGACGACAAGGAGGCCATCGCCACCAGCGGTCGTATCTTCTGCCCCATCCATTTCTTCTCGAAGCTGCCCTATGCACCGGCGACATACATCACTGGTGCTACTTTATCCCCTTCCTCGAACGTGAGAAATCGACATTGCGAACTGGACTGCAGGTCGCGCCGAATCGCAAATCCACAACAATAGGAGGGGCAGTGCACCACCGGCGGGAGGAGTTTACCGCAGCGACGACTGGTAGGCAAAAAAGGGAGAGCTCAGGCGGTCATGGGGCAGTGGATGAGAACGAGCTAGCTGTGGGTGTGAGGATTCGGGTAGGCCTATCGGGTTCGGCCGTGTGAGGATTCGGGTAGGCCTGTCGGGTTCGGCCGGAAGTGCCTCGTGTTGGAGGAGTCTGGACGCGAGCGTCGTTTTTATTTTTATTTTATTTGGCTAAGCGGTCGATTTTAGTGAGGCGCTTAGGTGATAAATTATTTTTGGAGTATTTTTATTTTTATTTTATTTGGCTAAGTGATCGATTTTAGCGCTCCCAGTGCAAGGTGAGGCGCTTAGGTGATAAATTATTTCTGGAGTATTTTTTGGCTCGCTTAAGCGCCTATGTAACAGCCCCCATTGTTCATGCCCTTAGAGCATCTCCACTCGGGGTCCTCAAAGCACCCCCCCCCCCCCCCCCCCCCGGTAACATCCTAGAATCGGTCCTATGCAAGTTTTAGCTCTTTTCGCCAAATCCGCATAGAAACGATTCAAGGACGCCCACCAGACACTTTCGTGCGGGTGAAAAACGAAGTAATACCATTACACAACAGTCCTCGATGGAACCCACAGAACAGATATATATACAACACGACTCCAAGAGTCAAGAATACAGATATACACTACAAAGATCCAAATCATCTTGAAAACGATACAACATCCGAGTATGGATAAGATGCAAATAGGGCTAAGAGCCTTGAAAAATAACCAATGGCGTCCATAACCCTGCACAGGCCAAGCCGGAAGGGTAACCCTGCAAACGACGTCGAACTCGTACCTACTAAACAAAAGGTGTGCCGACAAAGGGCGAAGGGAAAAAGAGGAGCGGCAGTACTGACGCCAGCACACGGCGAGGCTAGAATTCGGCGGCTCTCGCCTATATAGGTATGGTGGACTGAAGCGGCAGCGCAGCATGCACTAAACAACCTATAGAGACTCGATTAACTGTCGGCTATTAGAGAGAGATAAGAAAGACCTATTCGGTACCAACCTTATACTGACACCAATCATACCCATCCTGGTATTCCCCCTCGAGACCAAACGAGGAAGTCAAATCAAGAAACTCACACAGTTGGCAGTTTTATTCATTCCATTATAGTTGAAATACTTACTAGTCAGATATAGATAGCATGAGTCATCCTAAAGCAAAAGTAGTGGGCAATTTTTAATTACCATTATGTGGTAGTTGGAACATTTACTAGTCAGATATAATTGTCCTGAGGAATCCCGAAACCTAGCAGTTGTTGGCACTTTTATTTCAATCCATTGGAGTTGCGATACTTACTAGGCAGGTATAACATGACACGATACACCCCAGTTCCACCAATTGTTGGCACTTTTATTATCCATTTCATTGTAGTAAAGCTGATTACTAGTCACATATTAAGTCAAATTTATAGCACTACTTTAGTTCTGCTTGTCTATGATTGAGATACTGTGCTCCAAGTCGTCCATAACCGTGGACACGGCTTTCAGAAAGATTTACCCTGCAGGGGTGCACAAATAGCAACACACACACAATCAACCTCGGAAAAACCAAATCAAAACCCAACGAGGCTTTCACGACAAAGCAATCACAGGATTCATAAATTATTTCAGGGACCACCCCACTAAGCTACCCGCAACGAAGTTGGCCGGCTCCGGAACGGACCTAGGGTTTGTGACGATGGTTGTAAACGATTGGGAACTCGAAAGTGTGACTGGGCTTGTCGATACCGTGAAAACGTGGCACGATCCAAAACAGTACAGGTGCTCTACGCACAATCTTAAATAAAGCAGTAAAGCATGGCATAGGTACAGGATAGTAATAAAGCCCCAAACTAGTTTGTGGTCCCAAAAATAAGAAATAAATCAAGCTCTGGCTAAGGGGATTCATAGAGTCTCCCGTATGTGGATAGTGCGAATAGTCAAGGAACAGGTATCAAGTACTCGGGGACTACGGGACACAAGTGGACATGAAAAACCAAATAGCATATATTGTCCACCGGTGCCTCTTTCATTAGTTGTCCTAGAAATTTAATAGTTGTTTTTAAAGTCATGATCCTCTCCCCCGTAAAGCATATGACAACATTCCAACAACTGTGTGGTACTTCACGACACGGGATCGCATCTGAGCAAGCGACTACGACTCGCAAGACCATCTATCTACCAAACAACAGGTAATAGGAGGTGTCCAAGGCAATATAAAGGATGCACGGAATATATCTGGTACGGAACACTAAAGCATCGCGACACGGATAGCAATAGATCAACAAGAGGAAATAAAGACTATAAATGCAAAATAGGTAGAAAGGGGGAGAATGCTCGTCTGGGAAACACTGTCGAAGTTATATTATCCGAAGAACTTGTCGATACTCGCATCAACTCAACGTCCTAATCCGCGAAGAACCAAGGCACTAAAAGAAACACCGGATGCACTATTTAATACTACGATAGAAGAATCAGCATGTTTATGATATGATGCATGACATGGCAAAGATGCGATGCGACTAGTCAATATTAAGCGGAACCGGGGTCCCGACAATTAATTAGGTGGTTTAAGTTATTTTGTTACCCCGCAATTTAAATGTTGACATATCAGGAAAACATGACATCGGTTCGCTACACAAATTTAAATGGAGCCAATATAAGACTAGAAAAACCCGCATATTGCCTCCATATTTAATGTAGGTGAATCATCCATATACCCCGAAACCGCAATATGTATGCAAGCATGTTCAATTCATATGCAACAAGATATATGTCATATTATAAAAATAGGGGTCTCGAATAAAGGGGGTCACACATCGGAGTTCGACGATCTTGTGGATTCCGAGGGTTCGACGGGGATCAGTCTTCGCCTTCAGCAACAGGGTCTTGGCGTCCGTGAAGGAGAGCATGAAGCCGATGATAGGGTTTGGACTTAGAATCCAGGATCGGGTCTTCGGATTCGCATCCGTGAAGAAGACCTTGGCGTTCTAGATCGGTCTTCGGGTCCGTGTCGGTGAACCTGTCGTCTGAGAAGGATAACTTGGGGTATCACGGTTACATTGCGCTCGCTGCGGTGGCGTGTAACGCGCTTGCGTGCGCGTTGTGTGCAACCTGGCGGGTTGGTGCGGCGGCGGCAGGAGGCTGGGTGGGATCAGGTGTGGGTCTAGGGTTTGGTTGAAATGGGCTGGACCAGCCGGGGTGGTAGGTGGCCTGGCCTACGGGCTGAGCTGCCTCCCCCGGTACAGCTTTTATTTAAAACATTTGTTTGTTCTTATTTGAATATAAAAGATTTTGTAAATAATTTTAGACAAACAAAATATCCAGAGAGATTGGGTTTTATAGTTAGAAATAAAGAAGGGCATTTAGAAAACAAAGGTAGGCTTTTCAAAAATAGTTTTTAGGCAGACTTATGCATGAAGATATGACGATGCTCAAATGCAATGTGGCATGATAACATGAGCATGTGGTCATGATGATGTGTCAAACAAAAACACAGCGATTTTCTAGTAGTGGTTTTACCGGGGTGCTACAATTCGACACCACTAACAATGGATCTCGCTCTCGAGATCCGCCTCATGGTACGGGGAAGAAGACCGACGATCTGAATCTGCTCGCTGCGTGTAGATCCTCGCGAAACCACTAACAAATATTGTTGCTCCATCTTGAAATTAGCGACACGACCAACAAGGGTCGTTGCTCACGTTCGTCGAGAGAACACTCCGGAGAACAAAGGACGAAGGTAAAGGCATCAAAAGATAAGGCCACCTCTAACTTCTGTGGAAGGAGTAAAGATTGCATTGATCCACCATTCAATGTACAAAAGCAAATGATAAGAGTAGTCGGATGGGGATCAGTCCATCGCGTACCCAAAGCATTACTCTGCACATGAAAAGGGGAATAATGCAACCAACTCGTGGAATTCAGACTGAAGATCTTGACAAGCAATGTTCAGAGCGCTTCGGAACAAGCGTAGAAGATGTGGTCGTGTTGGAATCACCGGAAGGCTCAAAGAAGGAATAAAGAAAGTACAACAGATGAAGGATTCCTCAGATAGCATGAAGACCGGATATAAAACACCGTTGCAACAAGAAGGGTTAGAAACCCTGAAGGTACGATAGAAACCCAACCACGAGAAATCCTGGACTCGAAGAAAATATAAGAGAGCAGATTCAAAACACGCAAAGGTAAGAGGAGAATAGCATAGAGGTAAGGAATAAAAGCAGACCTAATTACATCTATCCAACCGATTTTTGCAAAATAGGTTTGTCACTCTACAACATCCGTTAGCTAGGTTATCCTACAGGCTGGACCAGTGGGGTATCGTAACTGCTGGGCTCTGATACCACTCTGTAACACCCCGTCCACTCCTGGGCCCGGGGGGTGTCACTCCTGGCAACTTAATAGGATATCTAGACTGGCCCCGCAGACCAACACTAGTCTTTTCTGTGCACTTTGTCCTCATTCATGCGCACCCGGTTACCCACTTCCCGGTCGGTCACCCATCCTAGAATTGCTCTAGGCCAAGCACGCTTAACCTTAGAGTTCTTTTCGAATGAGCTTCCGGAAAAGAAGTTGCAACTTGTTGATATGGATATCCTATCAATCCTATTAAGCCATGTGCCTGGATCTCACCTTGTAACACCCCTCCACTCCTGGGCCCGGGGGGTGTCACTCCTAGCAGCTTAATAGGATATCTAGACTGGCCCCACAGACCAACACTAGTCTTTTCTGCATACTTTGTCCTCACTCGTGCGCACCCGGTTACCCACTTCCCGGTCGGTCACCCATCCTAGAATTGCTCTAGGCCAAGCACGCTTAACCTTAGAGTTCTTTTCGAATGAGCTTCTAGAAAAGAAGTTGCAACTTGTTGATATGGGTATCCTATCAATCCTATTAAGCCATGTTCCTGGATCTCACATACACCCACCCTTTAGAAGATCGATGCCCTCATCGATCAAGCACACCCCAGGAACGTTCCCTCTTGGCACGCGTCTGTGCGTCTAGTGCCGGCACATGTGTCATGCCGTGTCCACTCCTGGACACACGCGTCATGCTCCACATGTCCCGCAACTGACCTGCACACACCCGTGTAATCGCAAGGGTCGGCTCTAATACCACTCTGTAACACCCTAGAATCGGCCCTATGCAAGTTTTAGCCCTTTCCGCCAAACCCGCATAGAAACGATACAAGGACGCCCACCAGGCACTTTAGTGCGGGTGGAAAACGAAGTAATACCATTACACAACAGTCCTCGATGGGACCCACAAAACAGATATATATACAGCACGACTCCAAGAGTCAAGAATACAGATATGCACTACAAAGATCCAAATCACCTTGAAAACGATACAACATCCGAGTACGAATAAGATGCAAATGAGGCTAAAAGCCCTGAAGAATAACCAATGGCGTCCATAACCCTGCCCAGGCCAAGCCGGAAGGGTAACCCTGCTAACGACGTCGAACTCGTACCTGCTAAACAAAAGGGGTGCCGACAAAGGGCGAAGGGAAAAATAGGAGCGTCAGTACTGAGCCCAGCACATGGCGAGGCTAGAATTCGGCGGCTCTCGCCTACATAGGTATGGTGGATTGAAGCGGCAGCGCAGCATGCACTAAACAACCTATAGAGACTCGATTAACTGTCGGCTATTAGAGAGAGATAAGAAAGACCTATTCGGTACCAACCTTACACTAACACCAATCATACCCATCCTGGTATTCCCCCTCGAGACCAAACGAGGAAGACAAACCAAGGAACTCACACAGCTGGCAGTTTTATTCATTCCATTATAGTTGAAGCACTTACTAGTCGGATATAGATAGCATGAGTCATCCTGAAGCAAAAGTAGTGGGCAGTTTTTAATTACCATTATATGGTAGTTGGAACATTTACTAGTCAGATATAATTGTCCTGAGGAATCCCGAAACCCAGCAGTTGTTGGCACTTTTATTTCAATCCATTAGAGTTGCGATACTTACTAGGCAGGTACAACATGACACGATACACCCCAGTTCCACCACTTGTTGGCACTTTTATTATCCATTCCATTGTAGTAAAGCTGATTACTAGTCACATATTAAGTCAAATTTATAGCACTGCTTTATTTATGCTTGTCTATGATTGAGATATTGTGCTCCAAGTCGTCCATAACCGCGGACACGGCTTTCAGAAAGATTTACCCTGTAGGGGTGCACAAATAGCAACACACACACGATCAACCTCGGAAAAACCAAATCAAAACCCAACGAGGCTTTCACAACAAAGCAATCACAGGATTCATAAATTATTTCAGGGGGCCACCCCACTAAGCTACCCGCAACGAAGTTGGCCTGCTCCGGAATGGACCCAGGGTTTGTGACGATGGTTGTAAACGACTGGGAACCCAAAAGTGTGACTAGGCTTGTCGATACCGCGAAAACGTGGCACGATCCAAAACAGTACAGGTGCTCCACGCACAATCTTAAATAAAGCAGTAAAGCATGGCATAGGTACAGGATAGTAATAAAGCCCCAAACTAGTTTGTGGCCCCAACAAATAAGAAATGAATCAAGCTCTGGCTAAGGGGGATTCATAGAGTCTCCCGTATGTGGATAGTTCGAATAGTCAAGGAACAGGTATCAAGTACTCGGGGCCTACGGGGCACAAGTGGACATGAAAAACCAAATAGCATATATTGCCCACCGGTGCCTCTTTCATTAGTTGTGCCAGAAATTTAATAGTTGTTTTTAAAGTCATGATCCTCTCCCCCGTAAAGCATATGACAACATTCCAACAACTGTGTGGTAGTTCACGACACGGGATCGCACCTGAGCAAGCGACTACGACTCGCAAGACCATCTATCTACCAAACAACAGGTGATAGGAGGTGTCCAAGGCAATATAAAGGCTGCACGGAATATATCTGGTACGAAACACTAAAGCACCGCGACACGGATAGCAATAGATCAACAAGAGGAAATAAAGACTATAAATGCAAAATAGGTAGAAAGGGGGAGAATGCTCGCCTGGGAAACATTGTCGAAGTTATATTATCCGAAGAACTCGTCGATACTCGCATCAACTCAACGTCCTAATCCGCGAAGAACCAAGGCACTAAAAGAAACACCGGATACACTATTTAATACTACGATAGAAGAATCAACATGTTTATGATATGATGCATGACATGGCAAAGATGCGATGCGACTAGTCAATATTAAGCGGAACCAGGATCCCGACAATTAATTAGGTGGTTTAAGTTATTTAGTTACCCCGCAATTTAAATGTTGACATATCAGGCAAAACATGACATCGGTTCGCTACACAAATTTAAATGGAGCCAATATAAGACTAGAAAAGCCCGCATATTGCCTCCATATTTAATGTAGGTGAATCATCCATATACCCCAAAACCGCAATACGTATGCAAGCATGTTCAATTCATATGCAACAAGATATATGTCATATTATAAAAATAGGGGTAAAGGGGGTCACACATCGGAGTTCGGCGATCTTGTGGATTCCGAGGGTTCGACGGGGATCAGTCTTCGCCTTCAGCAACAGGGTCTTGGCGTCCGTGAAGGAGAGCATGAAGCCGATGTCAGGGTTCGGACTTAGAATCGAGGATCGGGTCTTCGGATTTGCATCCGTGAAGAAGACCTTGGCATTCTGGATCGATCTTCGGGTCCGTGTCGGTGAACCTGTCGTCTGAGAAGGATAACTTGGGGTATCGCGGTTACATTGTCGGTGACGATCTTGGACTGGGCACCGAGGGCCTTCATGGTAGCGAGTATACAAAGAGATAGCCGAGACCAACACGGGGCATCAGTTTCCCGGTCAAAGTAGCACCACCGAGGTATTCGTCCGATCTCTGGTTCTGGTCCAGATGGAGATCTTGAGCGGATACGCAACATCACTATGCTTCCTAGCATTAGCAACATGTCAGCAGGCCAAGAGGCATATCAGCATCGAGAGAACCCGCATGCGCGAAACATATGGTCACCAAGCCAAACACCTTACATGCATGGTTCGATGCTGGCTAGATGCCTCTACGCGCAGAGCAGGAAGGAGACAGAGCGCATGTGCCTGGTAGAGCGGAGGGTCTTGGGCGAGCTTGGGGAGGATGCGAGCGAGGAAAGGCCGGCGACGGCGGACGCAGTCGCGGCGGTTGCTCGCAGTGGCGGGGGCGCAAGCACGCAGAGAGCCCGAGAAGGGCGGTCGAGGCTGGGCGTGCTGGTGGTGGAGTCGGTCGACGCGGCACTGCTCCGGGTGGCGACCTGCGGGAGGGGGCGAGGACGCACTTGGGGCGAGGTGGGCTCGGTAGCGCCGGAGAGAAAACCGCGGCAGGGCCGGTGGTGGCCGTTCGCCGGGAACGTGAGGTGCTCGAGGCGGCTCTGCAGGAACCGAGGAAGGAGGCAGCGGTTTGCAGTAGGCAGGGCGACCTGAGGCGGTTGTGTCCATGTGGCCTCTGCGGGGACGGTTCAGGCGGACGAGGTAGTGCTCGCGAGCAGAGGAGGTAGCGATGGAGCTCCTACCGAAGGGAAACCACGACCAGCGGCGGAGACTGCGCGAGGGGCTCGGCCATGGCGCTGGCGGCGGAGGACGACGCCAGCGGAGGGTCATCCCTGGCGGCGGGACCTAGGAGGAGCCGCGATTGGGAGGACGCGCAGCAAGGAAGGAGGGCGGCGAGACAGGCAGTCGACGATCGGTGCAGGGCGTGGCCGTGAGGCGACAGAGAAGGCAGGGAGGCCCGCTCGCCGGAGGAGGCGGGTTCGAGGTTGACGGGGACAAGGGAGGGGATGGCGATGTGGCGCTGCATCTGGCGGCGGGCAGTTTCCCGGCGAGCTTGGGGATGTTCCCGAGGCGGAGGAAGGGCGGCGAGACAGGCAGTCGACGATCGGTGCAGGGCGCGGCCGTGAGGCGACAGAGAAGGCAGGGAGGCCCGCTCGCCGGAGGAGGCGGGTTCGAGGTTGACGGGGACAGGAGAGGGGATGGCGATGTGGCGCTGCATCTAGCGGCGGGCAGTTTCCCGGCGAGCTTGGGGACGTTCCCGAGGCGGAGGAAGGGCGGCCGACGAGGAGCTCTGGAGGCGGGAACGGCTCCGGCGGAGGGACGGGCCTATCAGCGAGCGGTGGCGAGCGCTCGCGAGGCAGAGGGGATCGTGGCGGCGGGGGTGAGAGGCGAGGCGCGGGGTCGAACGAGGGTGGGACCCGCATGGGGATCGGGGACGGGGAGAGGAACGTGTCGGGTTGGGCGTGCCGGTCGCTAGTGGTAGGTGGGGAGCATCGAGGTGGGGCCAGGGCGCCGCGTCGGGGTGGGGTGGAGCGTGCGCTCACTGCGGTGGCGTGTAGCGCGCTTGCGTGCGCATTGTGTGCAACCTGGCGGGTTGGTGCGGCGGCGGCAGGAGGCTGGGTGGGATCAGGTGTGGGTCTAGGGTTTGGTTGAAACGGGTTGGGCCAGCCGGGGTGGTAGGTGGCCTGGCCTACGGGCTGAGCTGCCTCCCCTGGTACAACTTTTATTTAAAACATTTGTTTGTTTTTATTTGAATATAAAAGATTTTGTAAATAATTTTAGACAAACAAAATATGCAGAGAGACTGGGTTTTATAGTTAGAAATAAAGAAGGGCATTTAGAAAACAAAGATAGGCTTTTCGAAAATAGTTTTTAGGCAGACTTATGCATGAAGATATGACGATGCTCAAATGCAATGTGGCATGATGACATGAGCATGCAGTCATGATGATGCGCCAAACAAAAACACAGTGATTTTCTAGTAGTGGTTTTACCGGGGTGCTACACCCTCCCCCCCCCAAGGCCTATGAGGGCCGTCGGCGCCAAAAAACGCGCCTAGCCACGGCCCTTATTTCAGAATTTCCGTCGGCGCGGCCCAACTATTTAGCCGGCGGTCCCAAGCGAAACCCAATGTAAAGGGAGACGAGCGGGCGCGCCAGCGCGCCGAGAAAACGGTGTGGGCTAGCCTTGTCGGTGACAAACGACCAGAAAACTTGTCCTATACCCTTTTGACCCCCCCCCCCCCCGACCCCCTAGTGGTCGCCGCGACCACCCCTACCCCACTGTCGGCAACCCGCCTCTGGTAGCACTCCCCACCGCCAAATAAACCTACGCCGCCTCTTCCTCCGCCGTCCTTGCGTCCAACCGCCGGCCGGCGAACCTCTGCTCCCACCCGACTTCCTCCCCGCACACAAGGTGTTCGATCATTTGCCAAGGCGATGGACTCGGACGACGAGGAGGTCATGGCCGCTCTGATGGATGAGGAGGTCGCTGCAATGAATGCAGCGGCGACCGGGGACGACGAGCACCTGTCTATCCTCCTCGCCCTCATGTCCATGATCATCGAGAAGGACAAGCCGGTCCGCGGCGGCTCGGCGCCTGGATGCCGCAAGAGCAAGCCGAGGCAGAGGATGGAAGGGTACTACATGTTGTATGCAGACTACTTCGCCGATGATCCAGTGCACGGCGATGTCACATTCCGCCGCCGTTTTAGGATGAGTTTAGGATGAGCAGGAAGCTCTTCTTCAAGATCGGCGAGAAGCTGAGGGAGTTCGATGACTTCTTCAAGCTGAAGAGGGACGCCGTCGATTTGGGGTGCACGGCTAGGCGCCGGCCGGCCCTCATTTCTGATTTCGCGCCGACGCCCCCCTACGGCCCAAAAAATGGCCGCGCCGTTGCCCGTATAGAGATCCTGAGTGAAGATGGCATACAGTTGTTCTATAGTTTCCCACCCAAAAAAAAGTGGCTCTATCGAACCCAAGTAGTCTAAAAAGGGTGTTTTCCTCCACTGGCAGCGGCTAATCCGCCAGACGCGTTGCTACCCGCACCACCGCTGGTAGCCTTAAATGCAACAACCAAACTAAACTTAACTCCACTACTGGCATTGTCACACGCTTTACCCAACACATGTTTCTCACTTAAGGCCTGGAAAATGAACACGCTGGCACGTGACTGACCACAACGATGACCAACATAATCATCGAGTGATACTACTCACTCGGTTCACAAATACTTCGCGTTCTGAGTTTAATCAAAGTCAAACTTTGTAAAATTTGATCAAATATTTAGAAAAACATATCAACATTTATAATATAAAACTATAGTATTAGAATCTTTATAAAGTATATTTTTATATTATATACATTTGCCATTATGGATATTAATATATTTTACAATATTTTTGGTCAAATTTGACAAAGTATGACTTTGACTAAACCCAGAACGCGAAGTAAATAAAAACGGAGGGAGTATAAGTGAACATAATAAAATATTACTACTCCAGTTTGTTTTGACTTTTATGGAAAATATTGCCATAATTAAGAGTTTTATACAGAGCTTACTAACGTATCTACAAGAAAAGCCATTGTCAAAGTTACATATATTTGAGACTACGCGAAGGTACCGCCAGATATTACCCATTCACAAAGCAGTTTATTTTTAAAGATTATTGTGGAAACATCTAAAATTATAATGTCAGTATTTGTGTAATAATCATATAATAACATGAATATGTTACGCAACTGTTTTATGTCGACGGTACATGTCTTCGTACCATGGGCGAAGCTCCTCTTTGGGCAAGGTATGACGCTTGCCCTACCTTGAATTTTGGCAAAAAATCGCATATACGTATGCTTACATCGCTGTATGAACAGTTTTGGCCAGTTTGTTTGTATGCGTTCCGGAGAAAGAACAAAAGAATATGGCTGGCTATATGGGCCTCGCTTGGTGGAATTTCTGCTTAGGGCCTGCCTCCTAGCTGGGCACGCGCGGTGGACAGAAGGCCCCGTGTGTGTCCTTTGCAACTGTGCGTGCGTTCCTTTTCGTCTTAGATTGAGTCGATCTGACTCCAGGTCCAGGAGGCAGGAGCAACAGACCGAACTGGCACGAGTGCTCGATGACGGACGACGGTGCATTGCCGTTGGCGCCGCCCTTGGCTGGGATCCCTCCATCGTGACTCCCCCCGTCGACCGTCCCGCCCATGGTCCTCCAACATACCCGATGCCGGCAGTGTCTAGCTAGGCTGGGATCTCATTAGGGTTTCTTGTGTCACTCTGATTTCATGGTCAAAACTCTCAAGAACTAAAATGGACAGTAAGGGGAAGACAATCTGCAGCTTCAAAGGGAGGAGGTATAATTCTTCGATTTTGTGATCAATTGGGCGAAGTTTGAATTTGTGAATTTTGTGCTAGGTAAAATAGGCAAACTACTCATGTCTTTTGTGTTTTCAGTTGCAGATTTGAAAAGATATTTTGTGCCACTTGCTAGTTGTAATAGCTCTAAACAAAGCAACCATGAGGGAACTACAAATCTTATGGCAAATCAAGATCAACAGAAAGAAGTGGAAGGAGTGACCAGAAATAGATCTAAACCAAGCACCTAGTGCTCATGTTGCACACTAAGAGCAAGAACAAGAATTGGAAGGAGGCATCATAAGTTCTAGCTCTTGGTCAAACTAAAAAAGATTTTCAAAATGAAGGTAGAGCTTTGCCATATCATGGAACTTCTAAACGGCATTAAAACTTCACTACCGGTACGATTCTATGTTCTACATTAGTTTAAATAGGTTCATATTAGAAATTGATTATGTTATTACCATTGTGTTGAGACAATTTTTATTTTTTGCATCAATTTTTTAGCGCTCTAGAGTTCGCCCGACCTCAATTTTTTTTTGTCCTTCGCCCTTGCTTCGTACTAAACTAGAGATGTATTCTTGAGATTACCCAATGCTCCACCCAGGCAACACTAAAAGCCTCTGAAAAGAATTTTAGATCACCCCAGCCTGCTAGATGGTAAACTAAACAATTTGCAAGTTTATGTGTTCATCAATCTCGATCATGAACAGGGTGATTTTATATTTGATCCCCTTACCCACCACAACATCAAGACAGCAGACTGAGAATAGATTAAAAGCTAAAAAAAAAATCCCCGCAACCTATATCTATCGGTTATTAGCTTAGGTGAATTTGTAAGCCTATGAATGTCTAAATCCTACAATTAATGGATCAGTTAAACCTTCTTTTATCTACAAGGAAAAAAAATTATGACTGCACAAGATTAACGGTAAACTATAAGCATGCATCTGTAGGCATTCTAATTTGTACTTGCTTCCTCTGTCTGGTCGACAAAGAACGGACTAATTTTCTAGCCTTCCTTTTATCAACTCCCAAAAACTCGAGTTGCAAAAAACTCCGCTGAGTGTTCTAGTGATCCAAGTGGCATCACTGCCAGAATATAGTTGGGTCCTTGCTGTATACCGCACGATCCTGGATCTCTAAGATGGAGACATGCCAATTGACAAACCATGCTTGGATGCATTTACACAACACAAGCCCAACTGGGAATAACCACCAGCTAGTTTCATCACTGAAAAGATTCGATTCCGAGTTAGTTAGGTAGAAGATATGGCAGACCAATGGTGTTTAGTAACTCTTCTTTGCAGAGGACGTAAGAGGCTTACCCGCCCAATTTCCAAGGCTGCATGCTTGGATGTCCTTTCGTTGACACCTTATGATGCACAAGTCCACATATAAAGGCCACGACCTGAGCCAAGAGCAAATAGGTTACAAAGACCGATAATGATAGCATTAGCTGTTCTCGCAAAAAAAAATGATAGCACTAGCTGAACTTTTATATCATTAGCTGAACTTGCTATTATTCAGGAGGCAGTAAAACATGATAATGATAGCATATAGTCGTAAGGTGATCTGGCATTCTTGCTGATGGAAGATAACAAATGAAGAGATAGACAGTATAGATACTGTTTTCACGAGCAAATAGTCAAATGACCCGAACAAAGAGATCCCACGTGCCATCCAGAAAAATCAAAAGGAAAGAACACCATTGCCGTAGTTGTTTGATAAATAGGCTACAAGCAATGTTATATGCTTGTGGATGTGTGTGAATATTTTTCGAGAAAACGCAAAAGACTTTTGCCTTTCATTGCATTGAACAGGTTGGAAGTTTGTTACAAGCTCCCTTGGGAGAAAAACAAAAGAGAAGGTTGGAAGTTCATTGATGTGTGTGGATACTGTGAGGACATGCAGCTTGTATTTCCATGAGGCCGTAGGCTAGTATATATGCACACAACTCTAGGATAGATATGCAGGAAACCCCTTGCACAATGGAGATGATACACATCTAATATATGTGAAGTATATACATCTCTAACAAACATGTGCATGTGCGAAAACTTTATGATATCAAATACGATAAACCAATGACAAATCTATACAGAAAGTAGGGATAATGTTTAACTCTAATTATGTTCCACAAATTTACAACATTCAAAATAAACTAGTAATAGAAAATACATATAAAGACAGAGCACTTACAACATTAATCAGCGATGTAATGTTCCACAACGCATACACCCGAGCAAGGCCTGCTGAGCGACGTGGGCCATGACTAAAGAGAGCATTTATCCCAGCAGGAAATGGTGCCAGTATCCCAAGAGGAAGAACAAACAAGACTAACAAAAGATCAACCATGGAGTAAGAGTATAGCTGGAGAGACGTAAGTAACACTAAGCTAAAATCTGCAAGAAGCAATATTGAGATGACCAAACCAACAAGATCCTGCAGTTAAGAGAGCAAGAGAACCATGATGAGTGCAAGATACGTAAACCCTCATAACCACACTATGGATTGAAATGATGTTAGATCGCTGTGCGAAACTAGGCACCTGATGTCCAACCGGTTTAGTATTGTGCAAGAGAAGAGACAGAGGATAAAACAAATCACTCCTGTCTTTAAGCACCATTAAGTTGTCAATGTTGAGAATTCCACCGGTTATTCCTTTACACATATAAGCATCATTGCTCCTCGAGTGGCTCGGTTGAGAGTCAGCATTTAAATTGTGGTTTCTGTTCGACATACTAGGGATCATTACAGGTAAAATGTGATAAGAGAGGAAATTGGAGAATACTGAGCTAGTAGCAAATAACTCACTGGGAATGTTGATCAAATTTTATTCCAGAGCCACCTTGAAGTTCAGCAGCCACTGCTTCTTCCCCCACAGCATGAATAACAAGACCATATTGACAGTACCCTAATGCAGTAACTTGAAACCATGCAAGGTCAACACGTACACGGTATGTATTCAAGGCAGGATTTGCATGAGTTTCAAGCCATTTGAGTGCAGGAAGAAATGTTGCTTTCAAATTTCCACGACGAACCAAACGCAACTGGGCATTCATTCCAGCAACAAGACGGTGCCATATTGATGATTGTACAGCCTATACAAGATATTTATCAGGTTAAATGAATAAAACGTTGACAACAGCGATTCAGCACCGCATGAAATGTTTCACAATCAACCTGGCTTATAAGACTTGTGACCACACTATCACTGTGAAGTGAAAATGGAGCCATGTAGCTTCCATCACCGCCAAAAATCAAGGACATTGGAAACCTTTGATGAAGACGAGCAGGGAGATCGGGCCTCTTCTCATCACCACCAAGGAAAAAATCCAAATAACCTAGCATTAAATCTGGAGTAGCAGCCACCTATAAATTGGAAACCAGAGACCATCCTCAGTCCCGTATCAGACTTCCAGTCATATAACAATTGGTAACTGTAAGTGCAGCTACACACTTGTACTGCTATAGTTCTACATAATACACAGTTAACATGGCCACACTGGTAAATCGATAGGTCTGGGGTCCGTCCCTTTTAATAGTGCAGCAAACATCTATCTGGTTACCCTGGCTGCATCTAGTTACTATGCTTGTACACACTTGAAAGATAGAATAAGAAGCTTACATCATTTCCATGACAGTTAGAAGACATTGGTTTCCTCTAAGGAAGTAGTACCAAACAGAATAATTCCAAGGCATACTTCAGTTCTTTACAAAAATACAAGTTTGTATTAAGCACTTGTATTGGAAACCATATACCTTCAGCCCTTCGTAAAGTGCACGTGAACGGCAGGACCGTAAGCACGAATGATCATATTCAGATCGAACAAACTCGCGTAGTCTTTGTAACTTTTTTCTTCTGCGCCACTGTTGCCAGGACCATGACAAGGGGTAGGAAAGTATACACAAGATGCTACAAATTGATCCCTCCCACCACTGATAAGCTGCCAGAGCATTGATTTCGTCAACAAACTTGTTAAATGCATCCTCATACCTGACAATTGAAGACAAACAGCACAACAAAGGAGCCAATACTCAATTTTATGTTTCTACAAAACATCCAAGGGTTAGGTAAATTTGAGGCGAAGACAATACTGCCAAAAAGACTGAAGAAATTTGCACAAACGTAATTTGAGCACGGGCATTACACAATCTCTGTAATCTGCTCCGGCGGCGTGTGCGGGAGATGCCAAGGTTCACTGAAGGTGTTTGGACCCATGAAAAACATCCTGTGCACATGGCAGTGAGATTCTTCAGCCCTATTGGTTTCCAATACCTGTCACATTAGCAGAAATTTCAATCAAAACCCAGAATTATTTCGCCACAGCTTAATGTATTGAGCAAGGACAGCGGAATGTATTCCACTACCTCATTCAGTGATTCAAGGAAGGGAAAAGAATGATCAATTTGGGAGCCATGTTGAGTCGGTGTTGGCCCAGGACACTCATCAGTACCAACGAACTTCATCCGAGCAATACTCAAAACAAGAGCTAATAAAAATAGAAGGCCTGAGAGAAGCAGGCCAAACAACCAAGGTCCACCAAAAGTATATATCAGCTCTTCGAGAGCAGTAAAGCAGTGAGGCATTTGATATCTATCTGACACACATTTGTACGGGCATGGGGTTTTGGCGACACCTCCTGTCAAAATGTTACCCAGAATTAGAATATAGAGGTAAACTAACAAAAATATTACATAGGGAACACAACAATTCTGAAACTAGAAAATATATAGAGAAAGAACACTCGGGAGCCAAGATAATACAGGGAAAAACTTGTAATCCAGTCTAAGCTGTATTTTATAACATAACGCAATGAGCTAAAAGCAGAGCGCTCAGGGGTGAGCAAAATAAAAAATGTTGCAGCCTTCACCCCACAGGTTCTTTTGCAAACAAGACCAGCAAAGATAGGAGTTTATGAATAACAGCACACTGCAGAAAAATTAGAACAATAGATCCACAAGGTTATTCATATATAAAACACCACATGTAGAATGTTTGGGCTGTTGAATTTGCTCAATCTGCACTTCAGATAGATGTTTCTCACGGAGAAATAAATACAGCAAGAACTACCTCGGATATTCATGTATACAGCCCGATGAGGAAGCTCATCTGGAGGGCACAGAGAACACAAGGACTTAGAAGACCCAGTAATGTTCTTGTATGTTCCTGCAGGACACTCCTGCATTTCGCAACAGAAATCATTGCAACAATGTTAAGTAGTAAAACCAGTTACTTTATGGCTAACTGAGCAAACAAATACAAGGTATGACTCCGGCACGCTTCTATGTCGACAATGATATGCTTATCTGATGTAAACACAGAAACACGGTAAGCAACAAAACTCTCGGCGTCAATATTATGTGCCTCAAGAAATCACAAGTTCATAACAGATCGAAAAAACTACAAAGGGCAATGACCTTCGGTTCACAGCATAATAAATAACGACACAAACGAGTGCATGTGGCATGCTCCACGTTCACATGTTTACCTTGCAAAATGTACCATAAAGACCTGCCGGGCAATCTTTTCATGTAACAGTGCCATTCTCACCAGAAAAACCTTGGCCGCCAACAACTCCTCCTCTGTAATAACAACACAAAGTCAGCATACAGGTTTCAGAATGTTCTGTGCATCTAAGACACCTTCAGTTGCTCAACAACAAAAAAACATGGCAGTACAGACTTAAAAATCGTAGAACCCTGACAAGCCAAAGGGAACATGAACAAAGGAAAATAATCAGTAACACCAGTGTAAATAAGTTCACAAAAAAAAAGATACACAAAAACTTGTTTTACACAAGACAAGGCGATCCAAAATCCTTTAGACTACTCCAGAGCCATTAACGAACTGTAAACTATATATATTATTCTGGAACACCATCACAGAATGGAATAATCTTAAAAATTAATAACACAGATGCAAAGCTGAGCTAAGACAACCTGATACTTACTGAACTAGCAGGTAGACACAAAAGGGAAAAGGCAGACAGAGAAAGCATCAGATTTCAGGACGCACCTTGCAAGTATTGATCCCTTCACAGTTGCAAAAGGAACATAGTCATCTCCAGTGGGAACGTCAGACCAGTGGAAGTGAATGCGACCACCTCCACCTCCACCGCTACCATTGCTTCCAACCCCACCAATACTAGAAAGTACAGAGTTCTTCTCTAGGGATAAAGTCCGCACAAATAGAAGAACTGTGCCCCCAGAACCACCACCAGGTCCTCCATTTGAAGCATGAGTTGCCACGCCAGTGAAACTGCCACCATTTGCCTCCACTGAACCAGAGACGGAGAGAATAGGCAGAGATTGCTCCAACGAACCCATCACTGAAATGTGGAAATAAAAAAGCAGCAAGAGGCCACTGCTGTTGAGAACAATAATGAGCAAATAGAGGATGGTAGTGGTTCATGTACACCATCATTGTTACCTATTATACCACCACCAGCCGTTGAAGATGTTGTACTGACATTACCACTTCCACTGCCAAGTTCACAAGGTAAATCAGCATTACCATATGAAGCTCCACCGCCTGCATGACTGCCACTGTAGAAACCGTCTCCCCCTTTACCACCATGCCCACCCCCACCACTAAGGCCACTGCTTAACATTCCTCCTTGTCCAATTCCACCTCGGCAACCTGCCATCAGAAAAAATATGTAAAATGGTACATAAGTCGGCAAAATTCATGTGACAAAAAAAGAACATCAAAAGAACCTCTAAACTACTATTAATAAAAAAGGAATCTCACACAGTTGCAGCGAAGTTTGGCAAAAAAAATGCACCTGCAATTGCATGGAAAATATGCTAGATAATGATCTTAACAGCACCATGTCCTTAAAATTCCCAGAACACAAAAAACTAACAATCAAAACAGAAGCATAATGATTGTAAGTTCATAACAGCATCAAGTTCAGCAAGTATGCACAAAATAATAATTTTCTCCTCACAAATACAAAAAAATTGAATGCATACAAAATACAGAATTGCACATTTCCATGGCAGCTCAACCATTGCATACTACAAGATAAATGAATTGTCTATCAGATCTGCACCTTAACTTTCGAACCAAGCAATTACAAACATAGAGCAGACATGTGGTGTGACTACACAACATACAAATCACAAAAGATGTTCTTAAAGCTGTCAGCAGTAAGTGTTAATACACTGTTGCAATGTTGTGCTATGCTGCCGCCCTACCTACATCACATCTAGTTAGTTATGGGAGTCTTTACCAATTATAGTATGCTTTTTATCCTGTTATGGATCCCAAAAGGATGGTTTCAGATAACTGTTGCATTCAAAGGTAAAAAGTAGTTTTCAAAAGCCACCACAATGACAACGAACACTTAATGGCAAAACAAGAAACAGTGAATTGTTACCTAATCCTGTTGTACTAATGCTCCCACGTCGCTGTACAGTGACATTTCTTGCTCTATTGAAATTAATGACAGTTCCTTGCACAAGGCCAGAAACATCAATATCTTCAACACGGCATATCTGCATAAAATATTCCACTATGGATTACATGTTAAATTAAAAGGTACTTTAACAAATAAGAAATATGTGAAGCCCCACTGCATGTGGAATGTTTAAAAATTTAAGAGTGCACCTGTAGAGTGAAGGACAATGAAGAGTTCAGATTGCAATCCTCAGGCGGATGAAAAATTTCCATAGGACAACTCTCATTTTCACAATTCAGCTTTGGGGCCCTAGAGTAGCCACAAGAGCTCATTAAACATTTTAACCTCTCCATGGCTAAGGAAAATAGCATAAAACAAGTATTTAACACAAAAACTGAAGGCGGTAGTATTTACACATCATCACTGCTTGTATTTGTAAGTGGGCCCCGTAGAATAGCTCCAGGTCCAACCTAAAAATATTATGTATCGATTAGCATATTCTGTTCTTGAATGACAACAAAAGATCAGAAACATCTAGGTGCCAAACTGAAGCATGAAATTGAATTGGTTATGCCAACGTTCACCATAAGGCAGAGGAAAGAAAAGGAGTACTTCAAATGTTGGGTACTCAGAATTATAAAAAGTTCGGGAAAATATTTATCAGTTCAATTACAGAAAGTAACATAGTTCATAACATGAAGTAAGTTCTAACAATTAAATTCAGTATCCTGATTCTTGCGTTCCAAGAGGAATGAATAACACTACTGGATAGAACATGCAAACTGGCGATCAAGCTCCCGAACATAAACTTCACAATGCATCAAATTATAATGACATCAAAGACAAGAAACGCTACCAAACCTCTAGATACAGCGTAAACCCATTAAGTTGTGCCAAGCGCAATTAGATAGCGAAAAATTTAGACAAATAAACCAAAAGCATTCTGATGTACCACTATGTTGTAGAACAGTGATAAAATAAGACGTTGGGCCTCAATTGTGTCACCATTTCCAGATAAATTCAGAACGCCTTGACCATGAATTCCAAGATTAGCATTAGAATGTATCACTGATGATTCCTGACAAGCATGTGAAGAAAATATCATACAGAGTAACGGCGGGTAAAGGGGGTGTACACCTTACAATGGTAGGCCAATGACATACCCTCAAAACTATCAAATTGCTACCTTCCAGTAAAGATGTGGCAACTCCTGAATCTCTGCCACCATCAATAACCATCCTAGAGTTCCACATAAGGAGCATCTTTACAGACATTCGTAGAGCACCGAAGACCTGAAATTATTAAGAATGGTGCAGTGCAAAAGCACCAAGATGGTTAAATTTCCGAAAATATGGTATCGAGCAGGGCGAACACCAAACAAGTACCTGTACTATGGAATCACTCATAAGAAGTTCCTCAGCCAGCAGTTCAAACTCTGAATATGGATAATGTGTCAGGCCAAAAGTTAGAGTGGACCGAGATATAAGACTAATTTGTCCTTGAGCCTGAAAATAAGAAAGCAAATAAAAAGGTTATCAGAACATCTTGAATGGATGCAATAGATACATTTTAGAGAAAAAGAACATGATTCCACTAAAGGGACTCTTTGGTTCCTAGGAAAGGTGATTTCCCTTTGGTGGCACTATTCATCCATTTGGTTCAACGGAAAAGCGGAGGACAATCTCCTTTGATTCAGCCCAGAGGGAAAACACAGGAATTTTTCAATCCAATTGGACCTCTTTTTAGACTTCCTATGCACGAAGTATGAGACCTACGTCATTAGTGGCATAATAGTACCTGTTCATGGGGTTTGACTTTGAGTTCATTAGAATTCCTTTGTTTTTCCTATCCATGTGAACCAAACAAGTTTACAAAATTCCTGTGTTATCCAATCCTTTGTTTTGCACATGCATTCCTATTATATTTCTTTATTTTTCCTATTCCTATGTCTTTGGAATCCTGCAATTAACCTTTTCATATCACTTGCAAACAATAGGTATATTCTATTACATTTTTTAGGCAACCAGCTCAATAGCAGGAAGCTGCAACTATTTAAGAGAAATGAGGCACAAAGCCATACAAAGGTATATTCGGTGATTTATAGGTTGAAGAAAGCACAAGATAAGACACCACTCACCAGAATAATGGCTATCCAGTTATTTGACTAGGCAAGACAAAACAGGACTCTGTAGAAAAATTAGTTTATGGTTCTTGTGCGAGTTCATCTATACCAATATAAAAGGCAGGAGTTAGGATGTGATACTTTTCATCTGAGCCTTCTGAAATCTTTAATTCATTTTCATTATTCTTCATCCAATGATTGTGGATAAAAATTACTTCCGTCTGATCCCTCCTATACTTATTGCCTCCTAACTATATGTATCGCCATTTAATTACTCCCTATTGTTAATTTGCACGAATGAAAATTAGAGTTTTCATGTTTGAAAATTTTGATGTGCATGTGTTATTTCCTTATTTTTGAGCGAAGCACATTGTCAGAACTTTTCAAACGGCTTAGAAATTTCTTGTGCTTGTAAGACAAGAAATATACAAGATAATAAACTATACTTGCAATGTCATGTGAACCTTTTCCATGTTTAATTTATATTAGTCGAACGTGCTTTGCACGTGAATTGTCATTAGTCTCCACAAAAGTCAAGAGAGAAAATGCAGTGGTATTGGCAAGTTCATTTTAACATGCTTTCAATAAAGATGATGTTTAAGCCACAGACCTGAAGACGACTCCAGCGCAGGGGCAGAGAAACTTTTGCACGATTCTTGATAAAAACATTTGTCCAGAGTGGTTCATCTGGGGGGTCTAAGAAAATTGTATCAGTTTGTGTGCTCAAGTTATTGTTGCTAACAGTAATACTCTTTGGTACTTCTTCATAAAGTGTCCCAGCTGCTCCTGCATTTTCTGAACATCCTGAACTCCTCCCACCTGTTAATTTAACATTTAAACACCAATATTAAATATGTGAATAAGCTTGTACACACTGGGTCATTTCCATCTACTAAGTACTAACCATACGGTGAATACAAATATGGATAGCTGGTCCTCTCAAAACAAATGACCACATGGAATGTGACCAAAAGGTAGAGGGGAGAATCGTTAAAAAGTGAATAGGAACTTTTATTTGGGAAATTTAACCAGCTAATTGGGTTTCTCTCAAATTTCAGCTACAGATTTCAACATAAAATACTTTGTCAGAATAAAACATGGAAACTCTGGACCAGCACGATAGATTTTACTACCTAACCTAGAACAGATCATGTTTGTTTCACTTCAGCCTGCCGGTGTGAAACAAATGAGAATGAGGAGTACATCACTTTGCCATTCTCCCTAATGGTTCGCTAAACACTGTCAGGAACTGAAGCTACCACTCTTCCAGAAGGCCACCATCACTCCCTAACAGGTTACTGGCAGAAACTTGTGGTTCTGAGCAGTAAGATTCCTGATGTTTAACCCTAAGTATGTAGCCCATATTTGGTCAGAAACCAATTACATTCACTAAATTCAGGGTCATGGGAAACCTAGGCAAACTTTGCAACCAAGTCAATTTTTATTTCAGAGGTTAGTTTAAAGTAATATACTTAGTTGCTCACATTAAACGACAATGCAAAAAGTTCCCAAAATAGTTTGATCCTACAATAAACTGAACCCTATGTGATGGTTTTCAAAACCTGTAACAAAGTAGAATCTATCTATCTTACAATCAACATTACTTTGTACCTTGACTGACATTTAGCCGGAACAGTTTTTGAAGGCCAGAAAACCCAAATTCAGCTCTACCAAGAAAACACGGATAGCTTGAAGATGGTGGATTATAAAGAAAAATAACTCCATGCAGCCACAAGAAGCTACAACATCAATGAAATTATCCACACACAAAAAAAACTGGAAGACTGTAGTGAATTACCATGAATCAAAAAGTGAGTGTCATCATGCCTACTGAAAACATCTATAGAAACACGTCCTCCACCTCCCCCAGACAAACCATTGCCTCCACAGGCACTTATTTTTCCACCTCCTTGCCTGTTCCAACAAAATATTAGAGGAGGCCAACTGAAATAACAATGACCAATAACCAACATATTTAAGTAAGACTGAATTCTACATGATCATAATTAATTAATACTTTTTTTACAAAAAGGGTCTAGATAAACATAAGTTAAAATGTGAAACTGAAAATATAATAAGGTTTGTGAAATATAGATATGAAGGGCCCTGTAATAATTATATAGAGCATGCCCGCAGGAACATAAACTATTATTCCATCAAGCCTAAAATGGTTCAAATATCATCCCATCTTCACATTCTAAGTGGATGAAAAAAGTGCTGCAAAATAGATGAAATCACATTGCATATGCACTTCATAATTGAATACTTCCAGTAGCTTATGTTGTCAACCTTTCATCTCGACAGAAGTACAGTCTTAATCATGCATTTTATTTAAATAAAATTCTAAATTGCTCCAAAAATAGACGGATATGCGCACTATGAAATACAAATGTACACCAAAACCTTTGCAAAATTACTCACATGGTAGCAGCCTTAAGATAGATGCTTCCCCCAGAGCCACCCCCTCCCTTGGTGCCACCATCTCCGCCATCAGCAAGAATTGTTCCATTCATGAAAATCTCCTCTGCAAACAACCACACTACTCCACCACCGCCACCACCATAGTCCTTCTCGATGCTAGTAGACCCCCCTTTGCTCCCGAAGCTACTCGGGGTCTTAAGCTCAGACCATGCGTAGGTATCGCCACCCCAAGAGTCCTCCTGTGCTTGCCCCTTCTTGACATAGCAGCTGGCACCACGACCACCGTGCCCACCACCATCTCCATATGACCCCGTGGGTATGCCGCTGGTCTTATCCGGTGGGGTGCCGGCAAGTGCAGTGGTGTCGATGACGGCATCATTGTCGATAGTTATGTTCGCGGCCGCGAGAGAGACCCATCCGGCTACAAGGCGGGCGCCCCGGCCTAAGCGGATATCGCCGGACAAATGGGCGGAGACTACGCACCCTGGCCTCTGGCAGGTGACGGCGACGCCATCGAGGAGCTGGAGGCTGCCATTCCCGCTGATGAAGATGCCTCCATCCCCCAGCCGCACGGAAGCAGGGACTACGCAGCGGGTGTCGAGGTCGCCCACGCCGCCGAGGTCGCCGGCGCAGGTCGCCGCCGGGGCGGCCGGCGGGGGCGGCAGCGCTGGGGGCGGCGGCGGCGTGTAATCGTGGAACATCAGGATCGAGTAGGAATCCGCCTCCTCATCCCCTCGATCGTAGACCCCGGGGGCGGGGCTAGGGTTCCCCGATGCGACGGCGAGGACGGCAAAGAGGAGGAGGTGGTAGATGCGACGTCGGAGGGGGAGGGGAATGTGGTAGGCCATGGGGTGTGAAGCATCAGGGTATGAGCGCGCTCTAAACGGGGTCAAGGGCAGGGTTGGTGTTAAGGGCACCGCGGCGGCGGCGATCGCCGGAGACGGCGAGGCGGGCCGTCGGGGCTGGGGTGTGCTGATAGTTTGTTTGCTTTCCACTCCCGTTACCGAATGGGTATCGGTGCGCACGCTACGGTTTGGGTGGGGCCATGGGGCAGTGACAAGGGAGAAAAACAGGCGTTTTCGCTCTCCAGATGATTCGCGAATCAAAAACAAAAAATAGGAAAGTTGTAAAAACGGAAAGACATCAAATCGTGCCCGGACAAAACTGACCCAAATTGGAAACAAATTCATAAAATAAACTTTGGACGAAACTATTTTCCTCCGCTGACCCTTTGGATAGCGTCCAACAGCGAGGCGCTACACTCTACAGGCGCTACACGCGTGCCAGCGTGACGCCTGCGTGGCCCGGCCTGGCCCCAAGCCGTATAACGCCTAGGCGCTATGCTTCGAGGTGTAACGACTAGGCGCTAAGCCCCTAAGTGTAGCGTTTTGCTCCTAGGCGCTATACTTCGGGACTTAGCCCCACGCATGCGGTCTTCCTCTCCACCTGATGGGGATATGCCAAAGGGATATGCCTAGCAGAAGGGCTTGTGAGTGTATCTGAAGGACGGCAACTGGACTATGACTGAAGGAGAAGCCTGGCGACTGGAGACTGAAGGTCCAGGAGCATACTTGAAGCCCAATCGGATTAGGTCAAAAGCCTCCGAGTCCATATCTGGTTCGGTTGTAACTTGTAAACCCTAGCGAGGTGACTCCTATATAAACCTCCCTAGGGTATCCTAAGGACTCACGTTCCATCATACACCCCCTCAAGCGACTCGCTGCTTAGACGCCGAGCTCGCCACCCCTGTAACTCGCTCTCCAATAATCTAATCTAGCATGAGTAGGTCTTTACCCTCCGGGGGGCCGAACCTGGGTAAACCCATGTGCATCCGCCCCCATCTCGCACCGCAGATGGCCGCCAACTCTTCCTCACGTTTCAATCAATCGCTGCCAGTGGCAGCGACTGCCGTGGCCATTTCCACGACAGTGACGCCCACCGTGGGGCATAGCGGGACTAGCCTGAGTTCTGCGACGAGACCCTACTCGCCAATCGATCGGCCGCTCGCCACCGGTCGCATGATCGCCATCGGCGGGATCTTACAGATCCTGCCTAGCAGCTACATCCCAGCGTCACGCCCGGTCACTCACGGCGCGGTGATGCCGGTCGGCTCCATCAACCTCTTCGTCGGCTTCACCGACGCGGTCGACCCAGCTGCAACGATGATCGTCGGCGGATCGCCGCCACACCGCGATCTACTCTTGGAGGAGCAGGTCCGCTCCATCAGGAGCCTCGTCACCAATTACGACTCCGCCGCCAGCGACGTGGCCGAGACCAACGCTGCCACCAACGACGAGGCCCTAAACGACGACACCGACTCCGCGACCCCTGCTTCGGTCGACGGATCTATCACCGCCGCATCACGGGAGGACTCCATCACGCGAGTCTCCAACCCAGAGGATTTCGAGGACCCCTCCATCCTCGGGATCTTCGACTCCGACTCCGGCTCGGAATCTCCTGAAGACTTCCGCGCCAGATCTAATCGCTTCAACGCGATCTACATGGCGGGTAGCACGACCGCCCCGCCAGATCCGTTCACCACACCGATCCCGCCGACTGCGACGGCCACAGAGGTGGAGGAAGCCCGCGTGCAGCTCGCAGAGGCGCAACGCAACAAACTCGCCGAGCGCGAGAAATACCGCCTCGAGCGGGAAACGGTGCTGGAGCTATCGCTCTACCACCAGCGCCGCATCAGGACCCGCCTGAACTCCAACGTCCAGGGCTGTGTCCTGAACTTCAACGACGAAAGCGACCCCGCACGCGCGGCCGAGCGCGGATACTGTGAGAACGCGCCGCCGGGCGGAAGCAATCCCATCGGCCGCACGCCCCCGCCGGACTAGCCGCGAATCATCATCTCGCCTCAAGCCCGCAACGCCAATGGGCTACCACTCTACTCCACCCCGATGGACAACGTCGTCACGGCCAATGCCGCGATCGCCAACCTCGACGTCCAAGGCGATGGCACGCTACAGATCCAGTACGCCAAGGCCCTACTCGTCAGGGCCGTCGAACAACAAGGCGCGGGAGTCAACCCGCGGAGGCGGATGTATTCCCGCTCTTTAGCAAGCAGAGCAGCGTCAAGCGGTCACCCCACCATCGCCAACGCATTGACTTGCCCTCCATCGCAGCCCTTGGCGAACCAGCCACGGGCCGCCAACCCCGCTCTGTCCACCAACGAGACGCGACTGGCGAATAACACGGTCACCGCCAACGGGCAGCCCATTGATGCCCGAACGAACATCATCAACAACCAGGCGTGGCGGGCGCGCCAGCCCAACGACTTGCGGCACACCCTCACCAACCGCGGCGACCCGGAACCAAGAGGCTCGCTCAGTCGAGTCGGTCCGCAATGCTTCGGACCCATGATCTGCGGGGAAAAATACCCCGCCAACTTCAAGGCTCCCAAGGAGATCGAAAAGTACGACCCGACGTACGATCCTGCTGTCTGGCTGGACACATACCTCATGGCAATGGGAATCGCAGGCCACACCGACCTTCTCGCCGCTCGCTACCTCCCCCTGATGATGGAGGGCGCGACTCGGCAATGGATCAACACCCTCCCCGCTGACAGCATCGATTCCTGGGAAGAAATGTGGGACGCCTTCATCAGGCACTTCGAGGGCTCCTACACCCGCGCCACCACCATAGAAGACCTGGAGCGATGCATCCAGGGACAACGCGAGTCGACTCGCCGTTGGGTTCAAAGATGGCAAGAATTGTGGATCAATGCCTCCGGCATCCACCCAGATACGGCGATACATTGCTTCAAGAACGCATGCCGGTACGAACCCCTGGTCACTAAGATCAAGAGGGTCTACCGGATGCTCGACAACATCCCCGACCTCCTTGAGATCGCCAAGCGCTACGCGGAGGAGGACCCCAACCAAGACTCCGACGACGAGTCGGGAGGAAGACGACGAACCAGCATTCAAGATAGCGGGAGCCTACGTGACATGCGCTACAGCAACACCCGCATTACCGGCAAGCGCCGCACAGACGGGCGAGTCAACTTCGTCGCCAACGCCGGCTACGGCCAGTGCGACCCCAAGAGCTACCGCCGCGACGGAGGAAATTACCGCGACAGTGGAAAATACCGCTCCAACAATACAACGAGGCCGAAATTCGCCCCCGCCGCCCTGCTCAACCAGCCCTGCATCTACCATAGCAGGGAGGGAAAACCCGCCACCCACACCACCGTTGATTGCCACTCTCTCGAAGAGATCGAGAAGGCGAGGCGAGCAAGGGAGGACCCCAACAACAACCCACCACGGGACAACGGGAACGTCGGCGGCTTCGGCACCGATGTCGGCTCGCTACACACCTTCACCGGACTCGGCGCCAAGCGCGAGAGAAAGGTGCTCGCCCGCGCGGTCGCCGTCAATGCGGTGGCATAGGTCGACATCCCACGCTTTCTCAACTGGTCCGAGCAGAGTATCACCTGGAGTCACCAGGACCACGCCCCCAGAATCGAGTACCCAGGGCGAGTCGCCCTGGTAGTCAGGCCCAAAGTGGCCGATTACTGGCTACCCAAGACATTGATGGACGGCGGGAGCTCCATCAACATCATGTACCTGGACACGTTCAAGAGGCTACAGCTCCCAGAGTCAGCAATCCAACCGACCCTGACAACCTTCCATGGTATCATCCCCGGTCGGAAGGCATACCCGATCGGAAAAGTGACGCTACCCGTCACCTTCGGCACACCGGCGAACTATCGCACCGAGCGAATCGAATTCGAGCTGGTGAACTTCCGCAGCCCCTAACACTATGTGCTGGGACGCCAGACGTTTGCCAAATTCATGGCGACCCCCCACTACGCGTACAACATGATGAAGCTCCCAGGGCCAAGCGGCATCATCACCGTCCACGGCGACCCCGACATGGCCGTGGAATGCGAGGACAAAGGAGCCGAGCTCGCCGACGCGGTCATTGCCGCGTAGACCGACCACGCGGAGGAGCTCGTGAAATATGCGGGCAACATCAACAAGGACAACCCCACTATCATGAAGAAACCAACCACCACAAACTCCACGTTCGAGGCGACCACGCACACCCGCACCGTCGAGCTCGTCCCAGGCGATTCCAGCTAGACGGTCACCATCGCGGCGCACATGAGCCCCGCATAGGAAAGCGTGCTCATCGGGTTCCTCCGTGAGGACCGTGACATCTTCGCATGGAAGCATCTGACATGCCAGGTGTCTCGAGGGAACTCGCTGAGCACAAACTCAACGCCGACCCAAAAGTGCGACCAGTAAAGCGGCCGCTACGGCCCTTCAATGAAGAGTGTCGCCGAGCAATAGCCGAAGAAGTACAGCGCCTGCTAGCCACAAGCTTCATTCGGCCAATCAAATACTCCAAGTGGCTGGCAAACCCAGTCCTGTTTCTAAGAAAGAACAACACATGGAGAATGTGTATCGACTACACCAACCTCAACAGCGCCTGCCCGAAGGAGGAGTTCGTCCTACCGCGCATCGATCAGATCATCGACTCGGTCGCAGGATCAGAGTCGTTGTGCTTCCTCGACACTTACTCTGGTTATAACCGGATCAAGATGGCAGTCGAGGATGAGGAGAAGACGACGTTCATCACGCCATTCGGCGCCTTCTGCTACACGACCATGACGTTCAGCCTCAAGAACGCCGGCGCCACATACCAGAGATGCATGCAGGAGTGCCTCGCGAGCCAAATTGTCCGCAACATCCACATCTACATCGACAACGTGGTGGTAAAATCCACCCGTCAGGACGACCTGCTCGCCGACCTGGCCGAAACCTTCGCAAACCTGCGGAGGTACAACATCAAGCTGAACCCCGGAAAATGCACCTTCGGCGTCCCCACCGGACAGCTCCTGGGGTATGTTGTCTCCAAGCGAGGCATCGAAGCCAACCCCACCAAGATCGACACCATCGCGCGACTCGGGAAACCCAAGTGCCTGCGCGACGTCCAGAAGTTGGCAGGGAGAGTCGCGGCCCTCAGTCGCTTCATCCCCCGACTAGGCGAGAAGGCAATGCCCCTCTACCTCCTGATGCGCAAGAACCCCACATTCCAATGGGACGCGGAGGCCGATGATGCACTCAAAGCACTCAAAGAAGTGCTACTCGCGGCCCCACTCCTCGCCCTCCACTCGACAAAGAGCCAATGCTCGTCTACGTCGCGGCCTCCACTAGAGTCATCAGTGCCGTGATGGTCATTGAACGACCCGAGGAGGGCAAGGAACGCCTCATACAGCGTCCTGTCTACTACATCAGTGAAGTCCTGACAGATTCACGACAACACTACCCGCAATACCAAAAACTAGTGTACGCGGTATTCCGAGCTCAGCGGCGACTCCCACACTACTTCTAGGAGCACCCGATCACGGTGGTCTCCTCTGCACCCTGCAAGACATAATACGCAATCACGAGGCGACCGGGCGAGTCGCCAAGTGGGCCGTCGAAATCGGCATCCACAACATCAAATACGAGCCCCGCAAAGCGATCAAGTCACAAGCCCTAGCTGATTTCCTCGCAGATTGGGAAGAAGCACAGCAGCCAGAGAAGCTCCCGTACCTCCACTACTGGTCGCTCCACTTTGACGGCTCCAAGAACACCGACGGCGCAGGGGCTAGGGTCATACTGACCTCTTCCAAAGGAGACAAGCTCCGCTACGTGCTCCACCTCAACTTCAAGCCCTGCACCAACAACATGGCAGAATATGAGGCCCTCCTTCATGGCATGAGAGCCGCTAAGGAGATGAATGTCATCCGCTTACGATGCTATGGCGACTCTGATCTAGTCGCCGGGACGTGTGACGCCGTCTCCCCAACAATGATCGCATACCGCCAAGCGGTAGACCAGTTGGGAGGACACTTCGACGGCTATTCCGTCGAGTGGATCGACAGACACAAGAACAAGGAGGCAGACGCCCTCTCCCGCATCGGGTCGGCCCGACAAGCGCCACCAGCAGGTGTCTTCCTCGACATCATCCACAAACCGTCGGTCAGCCCACCAAAAGAGATCGACGTCGGGATACCACTGCAACCAGAACCGGCCTTAGTCGCCATGGCTGTGGAGCCTAGCGACTGGACAGCACCATACGTCGCCTTCTTGGAGCACAAAATCCTACCAAGCAACGAGACGGAGGCGCGAATGATCGTGCGCTGCTGCAAATCCTTCGTTATCATCAACAGCGAGCTCCATAGACGCAGCATGACTGGCGTGTTCCAGCGCTGCGTATAGCCATAAGAAGGCCGCAAGATCCTCCAGGACATTCACGCCGGCGACTGCGGCCATCACGCCGGCGCCAAGTCGCTAGTCACCAAGGCCATGCGGCACGGCTTCTACTGGCTCACCGCGCACGCCGATGCCACCAACATCGTCCAACGATGCGTCGGGTGCCAGAAGTACGCCCACCAGACGCACCTCCCTGGTTCGTGTAGCATCCCAATTATCTAACAATTGTAATGCTACTTGGTCTAGTAATATAATGGCTACTTCCTACATATAATTGTTGCATCATAATTATATCATGCTCATGTCATCATGCCACCTTGCATTTGAGCATCATATAAAACCCTTTTTGTTTTGGTTCTTCTTTCATATGCATTGTAAATTGTATTTGCCTCTTGATATTGTATTTGGTTGTTGATATATTGTTTAAATGCCCAAGTTGAGTTGGGGGCATATCTTTTATTCCACTCCACCACCTTTCTTGTCACCACCCCATCATTCCACCATTCCATCATATGTGAGCATTGCATTTTATTTGGGTTTATCTCTAGCTCATGTTGTTTGGAATGGACTCTTTTCCATTCTACCTGCTTCCATATGGAATGATATGGGAAGGTTGATCATGTTGGAATATTTTGAGAGTAATATGCACATAGTGGAATTTACACACTAGCATGTCCAAAATATTTTCAAATATGGTCATCTCCATTCACTCCACATGGAACATTCCTTCAATCCTTAGCTTGGTCCTTACTCCATCTTTTGAGGATGCACATATATAAATGCCATGAGAGTATATTTTGTTTTCACAAGATTAACACATGGCATTAAATATTTGCATGGGCCATGCAAGCACCACCACATTCTAGTCCTTTGGGATTTTATATGAATTTTTGAGTGGTGTATATCTCTTGGAGCTTTCCCTTCTCTCTCAAATCTTTCACCTTGTTTGGTTTATCTCTTTTTGCCTAGTGCTCATCAAGCTTCTCTCACATGTGTATGCCATGCATGGTCATGTAAAATCCTTTCCATCTCCATCTTTTGTCCTCCTTTGTTTTTATTTGATTTTTGAGTGGATCATCTCTCATCTCTCTCTCCCTCCTTTTGCTTGATCTAGTTTGGTCTTGCTAAAAAGTCACCACCACATCACTCTCTCTCTCTCTCTCTAATCCTCTCTCCAAACACCTAACACCTCACCTAAACCCTAAACCCCCTCTCTCTTATTCTATCTCTAAACCCTACCACCACCATGATCTACCCCACCTACCCTCTCCTCTTTACCCATGCCGAGCCTCCCCATGCTGGCCCCACCTGGCCACCCTTCCTCCCTGGTCCCACCTCAGCTCACCACCAACCCCAACCCTAAACCAAACCCTAACCCGAGCCTCTCCATCCAACCCTAGCTCCATGCCACCCCTCTCTCTCTCTATCCCTGCCAGGCCGACCCCACCCCGAGCCAGCCACCTTGGCCTCGCCTTGGCTCCACCTACCTGCCCTGCTCAAACCGAGCCAGCTCGAGCACGTGAGGGCGAGGTGGAAAGGTGGCCGAGCCACCTTTTTCCACTACCGCGTCCCCCACGGCATCGCCTCCCTCTGGGCTCGCCATTATCCTCTTCCCCTCCTTCCTCTGCCTTACCAAACCCCCTGGCCTCGCGCCGCAACCTTCTCTCCTTCCCCTCCACCTTTCTCTCCATCGGCCGGCTACCGTCGGTCTCCACCGTCCCCCCCCTCTTGCAGCCGGTGGCGCGGTGCTGTGGTTGTCGAGGAAGGACGAGGACCAACCGCTGCTTCGCCCTGTACCCGCCAGCGAGGAGGAGGAGCTCCACTTCCGCCGTAGCACCGAGACGCCCCGACGAAACCCTAGCCGCCGTTCGTGAGCCTCGTCGACGATCCGCCACGCCCCCGCCCGATCCAACTCCACCGCCGAGCCCGCGGTGAGCACCTCCTTCTCCCTGACATGATCCGCCTCGCCGTACCGCCCTAGCCCCGCCGATCTTTTCGTCAAACGCGTTGCGCGCACCGTCAGCCACTGCGTTGGCTCGCTCCCGCGTCGCGCAGAACCTCTTCTAGCCGCCCGCCGCTCCTCTATCACCATCCCGCAACCAGCCGCACTGGCTACCACCCGCAGCGCACCCGCCCGCGACGCGAGTTCGAACCCCACGCGCCGCGCCCTGCGTCGGTCGCGCACCGATCCGTCCGCAGGCGCAGAGAAGATCCACAGTGGCGTGGCCCTTTTTGCGCTTAACCCCCTAGCTTTTTATCTGCTCAACCCGCGGTCCAGCCAGTCCCACCTGTCAGCCTCCCAGCCTTTTTGCAAAAAGGTACCCCAAGTTCCACCGCCTCAACCCACACTCCCCTGGATCCCCACGTGTCGCGTCCCGGCTGGCTGCGCGCGTCGTGGACCCGCGAGGCTACCGGACCCATCTGTCACCCTCTGTGGCTAGGAAGCGCCGCGGTGAGAAAAACTTTTCCTGGACGCTGTGCCGTCCAGTCAGCCTGGCCCCACTTGTCTGTGGCTGTGGCTAGATCTGGGTGAGTGACAAAAGGTTTTCTGTTTTTCTGTTTAAATTTAAACTTTTCAAATTTTGTTTTAAACTCAAATTCAAATCTGTTTTTAAATAACTTTTAAAATATAATCCCAAATTAAACATGTAATATATGTTTTGAATCAGAAAAATGTGAGGAATTCAAATATGCTATTCAAAATAGTATTTGAGCACTTAAAATTTCGAGTTGATCAAAATTACAATAAAATGCCCCTTTGCCTTAATTTATTAATAACTTTTGTTTTATAACTCCGAATTTGACAAATGATATGTCTAAAATGATCAGCTCGACGAGACCTTTCTGTTTATGCATTCCATGTTCTGAATTGCAGCATGCATCATATAAATATAAAGGTTACAGCAACTTATTTGAGGATAAAAGGTGACTAAAACGCCATAAAATGCTTTATTCTTGTACTCCACACCTCACCCATGCCATGCTACATTATGGCCATGCAAATTGTGCATCATTCATCATGGCATGATTGTTTGCTTGTCGCATTTTATTCATATGCTTGGGCACTTTATTTATGTTGGCCCTTGTTTGTTTGGTTCTTCTTCGAATAGACGCTGAGCAGGGGATATATCAAGAAACCCAGGAGCACTACCCAGATCCTTCTCTCGCTTCAACTGAGCTGCCAGGCAAGCACTACCACATGCTTGCATACATATAGTACCTATTGCCTCTATCTTATTCTTGCATCATTGAGTCGCGATTGCATTAAACTGAATCCCAAGTACTGCATATCCTTTACTTTTAAACCCCACCGAAGCTTGTTCCTCCATCCCATGAGACATTACTACAGGAGTTGTTTGAGCCATGCGGGTCGTAGAACAGCATGTGTAGGGTATGTGAGTGTCTGATGGATAACGAGGTACCTAAACAACTTAACCTGAGTAGTAATGGGATAACTAATGAAAGTGGCACCGGTGAGCAATATCTGCTATTTGGTTTTTCATGCTCACTTGTGTCCCGCAGGACCCCGAGTACTTGATTCTTGTTCCTTGAATATTCGCGCTATCCACATCTGGGAGGCTTATGAACCCCCCTGAGCCAGAGCTTGATTCATTCTTATTTCTTGGGGCCACAAAGTAGTTTGGGGCTTTATTACTATCCTGTACTTATGCCATGCTTTACTGCTTTATTTAAGATTGTGCGAGGAGCACCTATACTGTTTTGGATGCGGAGTGTTTTCGCGGTATCGACAAGCCCAGTCACACTTTCGGGTTCCCAGTCGTTTATAGCCACTGACGCAAACCCTGGGTCCGTTTCGGAGCCGGCCAACTTCGTTGCGGGTAGCTTAGTGGGGTGGCCCCCTAAAATATTTCTGAATCCTGTGATCGCTTTGTCGTGAATGCCTCGTTGGGTATTGATTTGGTTTTTCCGAGGTTGATCGAGTGTGTGTTGCTATTTGTGCACCCCTGTAGGGTAAATCTTTCTGAAAGCCGTGTCCGCGGTTATGGACGACTTGGAGCATAGTTTCTCGATCATAGACAAGTGTAACTAAAGTACCGCTTTTAATTTGACTAAGTACCTGACTAGTAAATAGTGAAACACTCATGGAATGGATAATAAAACTGCCAACGGATGGGGGGTTGTTCGTCCGCTTCCTCGTTGGTAAGCGAGGAGGAGGATGGATCCGTTAATATTACTGTTATAACTGTTGTTATTAATTCACGGACATCCGTCTATCTTTGGTTAGGCGGATGGTTAGCGAGTATCTATAGAATTGTTAGGTATTATCTTTTGCTGCAATTGCATCACCCCAGGTTGTGTCCCCTTTAGAGGCATAAAGACTTGCTGAGTACCCCTAGGGTCTCACACGATAAATTGTTTGATTTAGATGAACAGGTAAACTCGCAAGATGGATACTGGGCGGAGGAGACGAACGATGTGGGCAACGATCACTCGGTGTAGAGATTCCGGGAACGGGGATCCGTGAGATCTATGGGCGGGGTGTGTTTATTTATGGGGCATCTTATGCCGATTTGCTTCTTATCCGTACTCGGATCTTGTTTTCCGCTTCCGCCTGATACTCTGATGTTTGATGTATGAGGAGATATCCTAAACTATTATATCTATCTAGGATATTTGGATCTTGCCGTATGGCGTTGCAATATTTCTATTTCTTTTAGATGGAATGGCTCTGAGGACTGTTGTATGGTGGCTTGCATACATACTCATTTGTGTATGTAGTTGATCCCTTCGCCTGCCGATTACGCCGCTCGTTCTTGTCCCGATGTTTGGAAATGGTTAGGACGGCCGAAAGGTCTACCTGTGAGTGGCATTTGGCCCCACCGTACTATTTTAACCATTTCCGCTCATCCAGGCTTGTAACTAAGAGCGTAATTCACCGAGGTAGTTACAGTTCGGCACTCAAGACCATCCCCATCACATGGCCATTCGCCGTATGGGGCATGGACATGGTAAGCCCGTTCAAGAAGGCCCCATCTGGCTTCACCCACCTCCTGGTCGCGGTCAACAAGTTCACCAAATGGGTCGAGGCCAAGCCAATAAAGATGTGTGACGGCAAGACGGCCACCAAGTTCTTACGCGAGCTCATCTACCGATACGGCTACCCGCACAACATCATAACAGACAATGGCACCAACTTCGCCAAGGGGGCCATGGCGGAATTTTGTGAAGAACATGGCATACGACTCGATCTTGCTTCAGTCGCCCACCCGAAGTCGAATGGCCAAGCAGAACACGCCAACCAGAGCGTCCTCCACGGGCTCAAGCCGCGACTCCAAGTGCCCCTCGAGCGCACCCTAGGATGCTGGGTTGACGAGCTCCCCTCCGTCATATGGGGGATCCGCACCTCCGTCAATCGCTCCATCGGGTTCACACCCTTCTTCATGGTGTACGGCGTAGAGGCCGTAATGCCAACCGACCTGGAGCATGATTCACCTCGAGTCGCCAAATACGTCGAAGCGACCAACGAGGTCGCCCGCCAAGACAACATCGATCAACTCGACGAGGCACGCGACCTAGCTCGCTCTCACACCACCATATACCAGCAAGGACTCCGCCGCTACCACAACCGCCGAGTACGAACTCGCACCTTCCAGGAAGGCGACCTGGTCCTACGACTGACCCAAGACAAGAAAGGCATGCACAAACTCTCCCCCCATGGGAGGGGCCATTCGCCATTGGACGAGTCCTCGGCAACGACGCCTACTACCTCATCGGCATACGGGGTGACGGCCAACTTGAGGTCGGGAGGCCATGGAATGTAAACCTCCTCAGAAAGTTTGATACTTAGAACCTCAAATTGTACTCAGCTGGCATATATAATGAAATTCATTCGGATTGCACAAATTGTGTCTACTCGCCATATTCTTGTGCCACTCGCACTCATACATATTAGCAATACGCTATTCACAGAAGTCAACCTCTGGTCGAGCGACCGACACGGCTAAGTAGTGTAGCACAAGGGCACCGGAAAATACTCGGGCCTTGGGTCGTCCACGAAAAACACCAAACTGGAGCTACCATTGGAGTCGCCTAGCCTGACTAGCCCACCGGGCGAAGACAACCGGTATACACTTCTCACAGCGACCTGTCCCTCCCATCCTCGTGCAAAGCGACTCAAACAGTTAAGTACCACGCACAGGGACTCCGCAAAACAGGAACCCCCACGTGGCTCGGAAACACACCAAGTAAGAGAGCTGCCTTGGACTCGCCAAGCGACTGTCTCTCCGGGCCAGGGGAGGAGACGCGTTATAAACAACGCATTCACAACCTACAACAGGAACACGACCAATACGGTTGAGCACCACGCTCGGGGACTCGCCTACAAATCAATCCTACTCGCGTCGGGGACTCGCCACTCAGAAGACGCGAGAGATAAAACAACGCATAACCAAAACAAAACACAAAAGTATACAATCGAGTTATACCCCATTAACACGCTCGGGGACTCGCTCAATCAAAAATAAACACACCACACAATCTTGGTCGCAATACGAGTCGATTGACTCCCTTTGGCGTACATTGCAAAATATATTACAGCAGTCGCCACTTGGCATACATCACAAACTGCCCAACTACATTGTTTATTCCACAGGTCCTGATGAAGAAGCACCGCCACCCCCCTTGACACGAACAAAAGGCTGCCACGGGTTCGTCGGGTACGTCATCAGCGACTTCGACAACGCCGATCGAAAGGGCTGCTCCGACTTCATATCACGATGCTCCGGCTCGGGGTCGCCAGGCGCCAACACCGTCTCCTGGTATGGCAGCAGATCCCCCATAGCCAGGACCCGATCGACGTAAGGGGCGGCCTTCGCAGTCAGCTTCAGTACCTCGGACATCTCCACCATGTCGGTCGCTGATGGGTAGCCACTCATCACGTCGTCAAGGTCAAAGTCGTCGGGGAAGTGGGCGAGACCCAAACTCAATGCTGTGGTAGCCCCGCGCATGAACGTCGAGCGCGCCATCCACTCCACGATGGCAGGCACCTCTTCCAGATAGCGCCACACCTCCGTAAGTCCCCATGAATAACCTCGGTGGGGGACATGCCTTGGAGAACCGCTCGGACACATAACGCCGAAGCCGTGGCCGCGTTCACCACGGCAGTCACGCACTGCGAAGCGTTGAAGGTCTGGACCATCGGGTCGCTTTGGCCTATCACAGCTGCAAATTCAGACGTCAGTGAAACTACGGGCATCCCCAATCAGGGACTCGCCGAACAAGTCAGGTGAAGACGAAGACTTACCAAGGAGCTTGCGGCAGCTCTCCGTGACATGCTTCTCCAAGGCGGCTTGCTCGTTGTGCAGCCCCACGATGATCGAATCCGTGGCTTTAAGTTCCTCCTCAGCCGTAGCAACGGCAGCCTTCGCTCGCTCCTCCGAAGAAACTGAGGACGCTTTCGCCTCCTCCAAGTCTTGGATCAGGGAGGCAATTCGTCCATTCGCCGCGTCCAGCTGGGCGACTGGAACATACCCTTCACGGGCCTTGGAAATCGCAGTCGGGAAACCATCTGAAAGAGAAGCCATCAGCGCGCCATACACAAACAGTTCATACTTGACAGAGGAAAGGACAGAAAAGCAGATATTCACCAATAGTTTCCTGAAGCCGCTGGTTCGCCTCCTGCGCTTCGCGCAGATCACGCTCCAAGCACTCCCTTGCGGCCTGCCGATCGGTCGACTCCCTTTGCAAACCCTGCAAATAAACAACACACCTCAGCACTTACCAAAACAAATTCCCAGTTCCCAGCCGCTGAAATTCAGTGACCAGAAACTCGGGGACTAGAGAGTAGGAAAAAAGTTCAATTCCTAGCCGCTGAAATTCAGCGACTAGGAATTCGGGGACTGGAGAGGAGAAAGAAGTTCAGTTCCCAGCCGCTGAAATTCAGCGACTAGGAACTCGGGGACTGGACATACCTGAATGGCGGCGCCAAGCATCCTTTGAAGTTCTCCGGCGTCAGTCGACAAGATCGTGAAGGAAGTGCGCCCATGACGGGACCCAATATCCGCATCCACGATCTTCGGACTCTGCGGAGACTAGGTGTCTGCCACGCCTGGAAATCCCCTAGCCATGAAGCGCGGGAAGGTCGCCGACGCTGGCGGGGGCACTGGTTGTCGGGCCGGCGCTTTCGGCGCGGCCGCAACCAAGACTGGCTCCGATCGCGCCGCCACCACTTCTTCGGCGACTGTCGCAACATCAGGCTCCGCGGCGCCGTCCTTGGCTGTGGCGTCGTCAGCACCCCCCTTCTGCTTCTTCGCGCCTTCCGCGGTCGCCACATCTCCGGCGGCTTTTCTCTTCTTGGGGAGGTCGCCCTCTCCCATGGTGGTGGCCAGTAGAATCTTTGCCACCGACGGACGGCCAATCTTCTTGGCTCCAGACCTGCCCGAATTCCCACAGTCAATATAACAACAATACAAAACAAAAGGCGAATCGGCATGAAGAACCAATACTCACTTAGCGACTGGGAGAATGCGAAGCCCGGTGCTGATGTAGGAAGGCTTGTCCAATTCTGGACCCAGCTTGTGAGTGAGCCCCCTCTCGAAGACATCTAAAGCCCACGACACCGCGGGCTTCCTCGACGATGAAGCCGCAGTCGCCAGAATCTCTGGCTCCGAAGACGCAGCCGCTCTCGACGGCTGCGGTGACTTAGAAGTTGCCGCCTCGGCCACTTCCTGGCTTGGAACCCCCGAGACCGTCGGCGCAATCGCCACCAGTGGAACCTCCACCGCTGCCTCGATGTCCTCGCCCTCCAACCCCATCGTCGGGATCGCGTCCTTTGGGGCTTTGCGCGAGACTTCGGGGGTGTCTTCATCGTCGGAGTTGTCGTCCGACTCAAACACCATCGCCGACTTGGACGGCGATGTTGGCTTCTTTGCTGGTGACTTGGGCTTGCGTGCGGGCTTCGACAGCGTAGCAGTACGCCGGGACGTGTGCTCCTGCGTGACCTCGTCGCCTCCGTCATGTTCGTCCAGGCTGCGGCTCGCCTCGAACTCACATTGTTTCTGCATATGGGTCTTGCAAGCCACAGGCGCTGGGGGAGGAACCTCCTCCTCCTCCCCATCGCTGTCGGAAGAGTCTCCCTCGGAGTCCTCCTCGAGTTCCTGGGGAATCTCTTCATCAAGCGGAGGGAGCCAGCCTTCCAACACCTGAAAAAGCTGAGAACCACCACGAGTAAACACCAGATGCAGCAACTGAGAATTGAGGTGCGGAAATAGCGACTAAGAAGGAAACTTACTGTGGGGGCTCCATTCTTCACGGGAATGTACGGGGCGAGCCCGACCGACACGCTGGTAAACTCCGCGTCAGTAATCTTTTTCAGGGCGGCCTTGTAGTCCTCGGTCTCCCATGATTCCTTGCTGGTTCGGGAGGGGTCGTGCTTATTGATGTATTCATACATCCAATGCGGCCGAGCCGCCAGTGGAACCAGACGCCGCCCGAGCCAGCAATTGTAGAGGTTGATCGAAATCAACCCCTGGTCCTTCAGCTTCTGGATCTGGTCCATCATTTCCGCAACAGCCATCCGCTGGTCTTCAGGAAGCTTCTTCGGTGCCAACCAGCGAGGCTCGCTCCTCTCGGCGACGAACTCGGGAAGTGCCACCTCGTCGGAAGGAGTGGATTCTTTTACGTAGAACCAGCTCTTCTTCCACTCGCTAGCGGCTTTCTTCGGCAGGAGAAGCTTGACGAAATTGGCCTTTGGCTTCAGTTGGAAAGTGACGCCGCCTGCGGCCAATATCAGGCCGTCGGACGCCTCACGCCCGATGCGGTCATGGAAGAGCTCCAACCACAGCGGAAAATACGGCCTGCAGCCAAGGTAGCACTCACAGAAGGCGACAAAGATCGCCAGCTACTCGATGCTGTGCGGGCCGAGATCCGACGGCTTGATTGCGTAATACGCGCAGAAGCGCCGGAAGAAAAGCGAGGTGGGAAACCCCAGACCTCTCTCAAGATGATTGGGGAAGCACATGAATTTGCCGGCTCACGGCTTCGGCTTGGTCTCGGAGGAGGGGGGAACCCGCTAGTTCCCCTTGCGGAGGACTCCGGCATCCTCGAAGGACTTGAGCTGGGCTGTGGTGCATTTGGATTTTCCCCATGAGCCTTTGGGAGGCGCCATCGGGTAGGACGTGGAATCGCATGGTGCTGAAAGGACGAGTCGGAAGGCTGAAGGCAGGAAGATCGAGGGCAGGAAAAACGCGTATGGGAGAATGAAGAATGCCGGAAGGATTCGCAGAACTGAATCATCACTCCCCTTATATGGGAACGCCACCCGCCAAAATCATGATAGCCGTTACTCATGGTAATTGCGCCGAAGTTACCGTTGGAAATTCCAACGGATAGTTTGACCAGAATTGACGGTCCAGCTCCTCCATTCCACCCGCTACCCGCCAGTCTTTTCCACTCGCCGAAGCGGCGACTTGGCGGCGGTAACATTCATTGGGGTGGCGAATGGAAACCTGGGGAAATTCTCCTTGGTTCTGATGGAGTCCATCGCCGACCCGACTGGGCATCCAAATTGGGCTCGCCTACTCCGATCGCCAAAGGGACACCTGCGCCTGAATCAACGATGGCCTCGGGGACTACTGATGGGGATATGCCAAAGGGGTATGCCTAGCAGGACGTTCCGATTGGGCCGAAGGGCCTGTGAGTGTACCTGAAGGACGGTGACTGGACTACGACTGAAGGAGAAGCCTGGAGACTGGAGACTAAAGGCCCAGGAGCATACTTGAAGCCTAGTCGGATTAGGTCAAAAGCCTCCGAGTCCATATCTGGCTCGGTTGTAACTTGTAAACCCTAGCGAGGTGACTCCTATATAAACCTCCCTAGGGTATCCTAAGGACTCACGTTCCATCATACACCCCCTCAAGCGACTCGCTGCTTAGACGCCGAGCTCGCCACCCCTGTAACTCGCTCTCTAATAATCTAATCTAGCAGGAGTAGGTCTTTACCCTCTGGGGGGGCGAACCTTGGTAAACCCATGTGCATCCGCCCCCATCTCGCACCGCAGATGGCCGCCAACTCTTCCTCATGTTTCAATCAATCGCTGCCAGTGGAAGCGACTGCCGTGGCCATTTCCACGACACCACCTGACCCACTCCACTCCCAGACACAAGGAAGAACAAAGGGGAGGCACGCCCGGTTTCTCTCTCCCCTCCCTCTCAAATCCTCTCCTAAAAACCATCAAATCTAAAGGATTTGCCTGTGGATTTGGTCCCCAATCTGCCCCTCAAGGTATTCTCCTCTAATTCCATCTTTTTCATCCAATGAATCTTTCACAATTTAGCCTCATTTGTTTGGAACCCTAGGTCTAGATGGATTCATGTTTTGGCCGATTTGTGCATGTTTTGGTTACTTAGGAGTTGTATATGAGTTATTTGTTGGGGAATGGAAGTGTGTTGTTCATTTGCATTGTATATGATGAACCCTAGGTCTAGATGGTTGCATATGGATTTGTATAAATGTATGAATAATATGTTCTCATATGCTTAGTATAGACTTAATCATGGTTGAAAGGATGCATGGCGAGGCCACATGCTCTTATATGTCTCTTCCATGTGGATCGACATAAAAATGACACAATGAAGGACACCTCAAAGGAAACCGAGGATTAGCTCAGAGGAAAAAAAACTATTCTCTTTGTTTCAATAATTACGGCGTAAGTATTTAGTAAAAACAAAACTTACTTACTTTGAACAAATATATAAGATAATATATCGATAGTTACAATATTTAGTAAATACATTCTGATATATTATATTTTATGGTAAATCTTAAATTTTAACATGTAAACTATAATTAACCGTAACTATCTAGATAGTCATGTTTTATCCTCCAACCGACTGGTTAACCACCGTCAATGAGAAGCAGGAGGCGATTGAAATGATCTGACCGCTGACATATCATAGTTTAGTGCCATAAGAGGTGGGGCTGGAGTGCCGTCATGGATACTAAAACTAAAATCGTAGATGTGTTACGTCGGACTGTGTCACATATCAAAGGATCTACGAGTGTATTATTATGGTTATGTCGTGTGATAACGTCATGCAGGCGGCACGGTGAAACGCGCATCTTTGTCTAGTAGGATGAACCACTCACATATTTCTTGATATTTGCAATATATATTTAGGATGATGTGGCTACTTGATGATTATTATGATGTTCAACACCGGGGATACTTGATGGCGGAGAAATATATGATAATAAGATCATAATTTTTCTAATCATTCAATTGTGTTGGACCTATAAAGAAGCATAATGTTTTGACTTGTATGTATGCAGAAGCTTCAAACCCCTCAAGATTCGTTCCCATGGCGCGTCCTCGAGTGACATGCCGTACACCGACCGGTACACTCCATACATCGAGCAGCTAGGCCTCCTCCCTTTCATCACGCTTGTGAGCCGGTCGACGCTAAACCTTAAAGCGTCTGCTATCACCGCATTTTTCGACTAGTGGAGACCGAAGACGCACACTTTCCACCTCCGGACTAGCGAGATCACCCTCACTCTTCAGGATGTTTCCATGATCTTTGGACTTCCTATCGCGGGAAACCCTTTGTGTATGAACACAGATTCTGACGGGTGGCGCCATGAGATGCAGGTACTTATTGGTATGGCTCCTGAAGAACTTGAAGACAAGAGTGAAGATAGAGTCCCAATAGGCGTGACATGCGCGTGGATTGTGGAGAACTTTGCACATTGCCCGGAGCTAGCCGAGGTTGAGGTGATCGAGATACATGCTTGTATGTACGCGTGGTATGTCCTCTCTAGGACTCTGTTTGCTGACAACAGAGGTAGGACCGCTCAGCGGATGTGGCTGAAGGCTCTAACACACTTTGACAACAATATGAGCTAGGGTTTGGCAGCTCTTGCCTACTTGTACCGGTAGGTAATCACTTGTTCACACTTAGTTCATTTGTACATTTCCACTCCACACATATCCTATCGTGACCATTTTTTGTTTACTTGCAGTTGGAAGATGCTTGTTGTAGGTCAAACGACAACGCCAGAATAGGTGGTGTTATGATTCTCCTCTTAGTATGGAGCTAGGATCGCTTACCACTAGGGGGTCCAAAACAGGTGAGCTACCTTCCTTGGTCAGAGTTTGGGAGACACCCTCTACGCCTCCCCAAGTGGGACATCGTGTCGGAGATGACAAGCGATGTTGATGCCATGTAGATGAAGTACACGAATGAGTTCGATGCGCTTACGCCCTGAGCAGGTAAATATTTGTCTTTACATCACTTCCTAGAATGTTTTATCCATGAGTCGAAATCTACAAAAAACATGTTCTTATGATATGTTGAAGGTGGAGTGGGAGCCTTATTGAAAGTGCATGTGTGCCCCCATGTGTGGTTTTGGTAATTAATGACAATCTTTATGGACTTATGTTTGCACTGAGTTTTACTTTTAGGATTTGTCCATAGGCAATGCTTGTACCATATGTTGGCTTCAAGGTTGGGAGAAGAAGAAAGTAAAGAAGATCAAGTGTTGACCAAGGTGTTCAAGGAGAGATCCAAAGATTGGTCATGTGAGAGTTGAGCCTATGACAAGTGTGTCTTGAAGAATAAAGTTGGAGTGATATCTCTTACGTATCTTCAAGTCACCAACATAATGAAGAAATAATAAATGATGTGCAAGTTCAAGATGAGCCATCTCGAAGAGATCATATGCTTGGGGAGCTAGGATCGCTTACCACTAGGGGGTCCAAAACAGGTGAGCTACCTTCCTTGGTCAGAGTTTGGGAGACACCCTCTACGCCTCCCCAAGTGGGACATCGTGTCGGAGATGACAAGCGATGTTGATGCCATGTACATGAAGTACACAAACGAGTTCGATGCGCTTACGCCCTAAGCAGGTAAATGTTTGTCTTTACATCACTTCCCAGAATGTTTTACCCACGAGTCGAAATCTACAAAAAACATGTTCTTATGATATGTTGAAGGTGGAGTGGGAGCCTTATTGAAAGTGCATGTGTGCCCCCATGTGTGGTTTTGGTAATTAATGACAATCTTTATGGACTTATGTTTGCACTGAGTTTTACTTGTAGGATTTGTCCATAGGCAATGCTTGTACCATATGTTGGCTTCAAGGTTGGGAGAAGAAGAAAGTAAAGAAGATCAAGTGTTGACCAAGGTGTTCAAGGAGAGATCCAAAGATTGGTCATGTGAGAGTTGAGCCTATGGCAAGTGTGTCTTGAAGAATAAAGTTGGAGTGATATCTCTCATGTATCTTCAAGTCACCAACATAATGAATAAAGAATAAATGATGTGCAAGTTCAAGATGAGCCATCTCGAAGAGATCATATGCTTGGGGCTTGCCATCATTATGGTGATCATGGATTTGTGAAGATATGTGTCACATCCCAAGATTTTCCAAATCTTGTAATGTGAAAAATAATTAAATAAAATAAATCTTTGTTGAAAATCAGGGTGAAAAGAAATTTTTTGTTTCTAAAAGGAGACTTAAAATCCCATCTTGAACAAACTTTGGCTAAAATTTGAATTCAACAAAAATCCAAATCAAGGGAAATGCATTCCTCAATGAATGTATCTGGAAATTTGAACACTTGGAAAATAAATCCAAATCCCTAAACCCTATTGGAAGGAAACCATTTTCCCAAGTTATCTCCAAATCTATGGATTTGATCCATACCAAATTTGATCAACAATATTCTCAAAAGATCAAGAAAGACCATAGAGATTGGTTTCACTTAGTTTGGAACCAATGACAAAATCTTGTGAATATAATAAGATAAGGAAATTGAGTTTCCAAAGCTAATGAAGCCCTTACCAAAAGCCCACACCAATTGGTGATCAAGAAATCCTAAAGGGATTAAAAAGATAAACCTTTGATAAAGGAAAAATAAATTGTTTTGGAAATACAAATTTAGATCTTTTAATAAAAGACTCTGTTTCAAATGAAAAGGTGAGCCAAATTAATTTTGGCCAAGCTTTTGTAATAAAATATTTTGTTTTGATAAAATGAGTAAAGGTTTATTTAAATAAAATAATAAGGGTTTAAATATCCAATTTTATTTAAGTAAAGGCTTTTTCCATTTTAAATGAACACCAAGTATTTTATTACTACTTTGAAATCTTTTATTAGAAGGTTTTGCTTTGATTAAAATGAGTAAAGGATTATTTAAATAAAATAATAAGGATTTAAATATCCAATTTTATTTAAGTAAAGGCTTTCCCATTTTAATTAAAACACCAAAACTTACTATTTATTTAAATAAGTTTCCAAGTATTCTTTTATCTTTCAAATAAAACCATCTGGTTTGGTTTTGAAAATAATTGGATTTCAAATGGAAATTTTATTAAATAAATCAAACACTATTAAACAACTAAAGATCCATTTTATTTAATTATTAAATGGATCCTAAAATAAATAAAAATAATATTTCATTTTGAGATTTGGATTATGTTGCCAAACAGAACCAAATTCAAAGTGAAGTTGAGTGATTGTTTGAATTGATTTGAACCTTGTTTGATTGTTTGAATAAATTGTTTGAATTTCAAAACAGAAAAAGAATTAGAAAAAGATAAAGATTAGACAGAAAAAAAATAGTGGAAACAGGCCCAGCCCACTAAGCCATTCCAGCCCAGCTCCCCTTCCCCGCAGCATCCTTTTCTCACCCAGATTCAGACCCGCTAAGAGTATGATAGCCCGGACCCACTTCTCTCTCTCTCTCTCACTCTCTGATGAGACGACCCCACCTCCTCTTATGTAACACCCCCGGTCACTCTGGACCGACGGCTGTCACTTCTGGCAGCTCAATAGGATCTCTAGACTAACCCCACAGACCAACACTAGTCCTTTCTGCGCACTTTGTCCTCACTCATGCGCACCCGGTTACCCACTTCCCGGTCGGTCACCCATCCTAGAATTGCTCTAGGCCAAGCACGCTTAACCTTAGAGTTCTTTTCGAATGAGCTTCCGGAAAAGAAGTTGCAACTTGTTGGTATGGGTTTCCTATCAATCCTATTGAGCCATGCGTCAGGGTCTCACATACACCCACCCTTAGAAGATCGACGTCCTCGTCGATCAACCACAAGCCAGGAACGTCCCCTCTTGGCACACGTCTGTGCGTCCAGTGCCGGCACATGTGCCATGCCGTGTCCACTCCGGGCCACACGCGCCATGCGCCACATGTCCGCCACTGACCCGCACACGCCCGTTTAACCGCGAGGGTCGGCTCTGATACCAATTTGTAACACCCCCGGTCACTCTGGACCGACGGCTGTCACTTCTGGCTGCTCAATAGGATCTCTAGACTAACCCCATAGACCAACACTAGTCCTTTCTGCGCACTTTGTCCTCACTCATGCGCACCCGGTTACCCACTTCCCGGTCGGTCACCCATCCTAGAATTGCTCTAGGCCAAGCACGCTTAACCTTAGAGTTCTTTTCGAATGAGCTTCCGGAAAAGAAGTTGCAACTTGTTGGTATGGGTTTCCTATCAATCCTATTGAGCCATGCACCAGGGTCTCACATCTTATCCCCCCCCCCGAACCGTTTTTCTGTACCACGAAAGGAACCCGCTAAGTAGATGACAAGTGGACCCCGTTCCCTCAACTTTTTCCACTGACCGCTGGACCCCACTGTCCACTGTTCTCCTTCCCCACCCGCTGACCACGCCTTCTTCCTCGACCGGCTGTTGCAGGCTTTGATTCCTCCGGCTTAATTCATCATAATGCCGAGCCTTTACCTCGCCTTGATCACGCAGACGTAAACGCCTGTGTCTCCTCTATAAATTCCCTCTGTCACCTCGCACTGGCACGCCTTAGACCGCCCTCAATTCCTCCCCGAACACCCACTGCTCCGACGACTTCCCTCCTCAATTCCGGCGAGCCCAGCCACTGCCTTGCCTCCCCGAGCACCCTAGCAGCTTCTCCACTCCCTGGCGCTTCTTTCAGTGCCTTCCATTCATCCGCGGGTGCCCCAGAACCTCAACTCCATCAAGCTTCTGAGCGCCACCATCTGTCTGCAAACTCCAGCGAAGCCCACAGGTTGTTCCGACCGCCCCGCGCCCTCTCGTTCACGCACATAGCTCTGCCTTGATCTTGCGCTTCTAACCCTGCCCTCGTTTTGCTTTGGGGTGATCCACAGCGACGCCAACGACGACGACCCGAGAGCCCCGCCGCCCGCAGCAACTCCGGCGAGCAATCCCTGACAGCATCGTGCGCCCCTCGTCGAGCCATCAGCACGTCGAGCTTCACCGCAACCTCCTGAGCACGGTGAGCAACTTCCCTCTCTCCCTCACCCCCTGTAGCATCGCCTCCGTCGCCGACCGACCGCTCCGCCGCCGCTGGCCACCGCAGCGCCGCCAGTTGTTGGTCTGAGAGATTTCAGCCGTTCGATCTAGATCTGGCGCTCACGATTAGCTCATTTAACACCGAAGGGGTACGCGTCCAGGACTGCACGATCTAAATAGATCCAACGCCCCACAGCCGCGACCCACCCGAACCGGTACGGGCGAATTAAAACGCGCCGCGTGGCCAGTGTTTGATTAAAAACAGAATTTGAAAACAGATTTAGATGCCAACTTCAAACCCTTGTATCTTTGGATCCACACGTCCAAATTTTACAAATTTGATATCGTTGGAATCAGCAAGACAAGCTCTAACCAACCCTACCCTTAGTTTAGCAAATAGTATTGGTTAGATTGGTTGTTTATGCAGAAACATTTGATTGCTAGTTTAGCTTAGGAAAATCATTTAAAAATGATTTTAAGGTTAAAACCTTTGCAATTTAGTTTGTTGTGACCTTACTGACCCTAGGAACCAACCCATAGTTTGGAAAGTGATTTTGGAAAAGAATAGGATGGATTAATTAGTTTAGTCCATTTCTAGCTAACTAAAACTATTTGTTTTGTTTATGAAAATGCTTTCATAAAGAAAACTTTGGAGAAAATGTTTTGAACCAAACCTACTGACCCAAAACACCAAGTTTTGCAATAGCAACTCATTTGGTGAACCCTATAGACTAAAGCCCTAGTAGACATATTTCTTCACCACATAAAATGACCAAATAGGTGCCTTGTTTTGAAAATGGTTTTGAGGTGAAACCTTTTGCTAACAACTTTTCCACTTTGGTAAATGACCAATTTGGATCCTACAAAGTTTAGGAATCTAATAGAAACCCTTTTGCAAATGACTTTGCCATTTTGGTAAATGACCAATTTGGAACTTACAAAGTTTAGAAGCCTAGTGAAGACCATCCCTACAATAGAACCAACCTTTGCATGCTTATGCATGACTTAGATGTACCCAAATGTCTATGACCCACTAGGAACCACTTTTGCAAACAAAGCAAAGCTTGGCATGCTTGCATGCAATTCTTTGACTTTGTTATTTTTGTTTGTGTGTGTTGTTTTGCTTGATTGGTAGATTGAGTTTGTGCCTTGCTTGATTGTTGTAGTGACTTGAAGAGTGTGTTTGTTGCAAGGAAAGGAGTGAACTTATACCCTCTACCAAAAAGGCAAGTGATGTTTCATATCTTTTGTCCCATTATTTTCACTATGCATTAGTGTTTTTGCCAAGAAAAACTTGCATGGTTTTCATTTTTTTTGCTAAGTATAGACCTTGCTATAGGAAAACTAGTAGAATGAATCCTTAGAAGGATTTTCCTAAGTTAAGAATCCTATTACTATCAAGCTTAGCCTAGCTAATAGAAAACCTGGGTGGGATATATATATCCATGCTATGAAAATTTCTAAGTCTATGGACTTGTGTTTTGTTTAATAAAACAACTAAGTTAATGAATCACCTGGGTGGAAATGGAGGGAATGGTTTGTGTTGAGTGGTTCACAAGGCCATGGACTTGGCTTGTGTATCTCACTTGTGGATGGCCACCCAGGAACAAAGAGATTTGAGATGTCAAATGTTGAGAAGCTTCAAGTGCAACCACTTGGCAATATGGGCTCTGCCATGATCATATAGGTTGCAAGAACTTAGCCACATGGACAGAGGGTGGTAGTGATTGATAGGTTGGAGCGCGTCCATGTTGGTCTAAGGGAAAGCTTTTGAAAGATTTTGTCTTGGGAAACCAAGTCTTGTGGGGAAAGTGCACCACCTCTGCAGAGTGTAAAATCTAAGTACTTAGCCATGTCCCTGGAAAAGGACAATTTGAGCATCAAGACATGGAAGCAATCAAGAATCTCATCATTCCAATTTCTAAATAAAACTTGTGGGTGAACAAGGGTTGTGTGAAATTCTTCAATCTTTGATTGGTAGATGCCTTGAGAGGATCTTCAATCATTGGTTGAGAAAATTGTTTTTGCCAAGTAAATCTTCAGTCTCTGATTGGTAGATGCCCTGAGTGGATCTTCAGTCTTTGATTGGTAGATGCCCTGGAATTGTTTTTGCCAAACAAAACTTATTTTCAAATGTTAGGGAAAAATCTATTTTGAGCAATGCAAAGCCTCAACTCCACCTAACCAAAATGCATATAGATGTTAGACTCCACTATACTACCAAAGTATCATTTGCCAATACAATTCAAATGTATTGACCCTTGTGGCTGTAACTTGTAATGTTGCAGGTTTGATTGATTTTAGTGAAGATTGATTGATTAGGATTACAAAGTCTACAACCAACATCTGCATGTGGCACTTTGAAGATGAAGGACCCATGACTATAGTTATTCCGCTGCAATGTAATGTAATAGCCATATGAGCTATGATTGATGTAATAAAAATTAAGTTCTTCCTGGTTATAAAGTTGTATTAAGACCTTTGTTTCTTGATATTACATCTGAACTGTGGATGCTCGCTTTTGATCCAGGGACTAGCATTGTAAACACAGGGGGCTCAATCTTATTAAAGGTTGGGGACCCTACAATATGCCTAAAAGAGAGGCTCTCCCATAGTGAGTATGGGGGAGAAATTTGCAAGACTTCACCAAGCTAGCGCAATCAAGAAAGGTGTTCCATCTTGAGGTGGAAAAGATCGTATCATCAAGCTCAAGTGGAATATGCTCAAGGAAAAGGTATGTTCTTGATAGGGTTTCTTTCTTACCGGTCTCATGGTGTTAGTTGGGGAGACCGGTTTATAGGATAGGTAACCGTACTATCAAGAGGGGCTCTCGAGTGAGTAACTTGATCATATCCTTCGGAGAGAGCTCAAACCTTTGCATACTTGGCATCATCTTTCTTGGTTGTTATTTGGATCTTATCCATGTGAGGTTCTTGAGCTTGTGGTAATATTCATAACAAGCTCTAAGTTCATCGAAAATGGATTTCATATGCATTCTCTATTGCGTTTTTGTAACACCCTCGAATCGGCCCTATGCAAGTTTCAGCGCTTCCCGCCAAACCCGCATAGAAACGATTCAAGGACGCCCACCAGGAACTTTCGTGCGGGTGGAAAACAAAGTAATACCATTACACATTAGTCCACGATGGAACTCATAGAACATATATATACAACAACCATGAGTCAAGAATACAGATATACTATACAAAGATTCAAATCACCTTGAAAACGATAGAGCGTTCGACTACAGACAAGAGGCAAATGGGGCTAAGAGCCCTGGAGATTAACCAATGGCATCCATAACCCTGCCCAGGCCAAGCCGGAAGGGTAACCCTGCTAACGACGTCGATCTCAAACCTGCTAAATCAAAAGGGGTGCCGACAAAGGGCAAAGGAAAAAGAGGAGCGTCAGTACTGAGGCCAGTACACGGCGAGGCTAGAATTCGGCGGCTCTCGCCTACATAGGTATGGTGGACTGAAGCGACAGCGAAGCATGCGCTAAACAACCTATAGAGACTCAATACAACTATCGGCTATTAGAGAGAGATAAGAAAGACCTAGTCGGAACCAAACTTATACTAACACCAATCATACCCATCCTGGTATTCCCCCTCGAGACCAAACGAGAGAGTCAAACCGAGGAACTCACACAGTTGGTAGTTTTATTCATTCCATTATAGTTGTAGCATTTACTAGTCAGATATAGATAACATGAGTCATCCTGATAGCATAAGTAGTGGGCAGTTTTAGTTAACCATTCAGTTGTAGTTGCGGTACTTACTAGTCAGATACAATTAGCATGTGACATCCCAAACCCAGCAGTTGTTGGTACTTTTATTTCATTCCAATGGAGTTACGATACTTACTAGGCAGGTATAACATGACACGATACGCCCCAGTTCCATCAATTGTTGGCACTTTTATTATCCATTCCATTGTAGTGAAGCTGATTACTAGTCACATATTAAGTCAAATTTATAGCACTACTTTAGTTATGCTTGTCTATGATCGAGATACTGTGCTCCAAGTCGTCCATAACCGCGGACACGGCTTTTAGAAAGATTTACCCTGCAGGGGTGCACAAATAGCAACACACACACGATCAACCTCGGAAAAACCAAATCAAAACCCAACGAGGCTTTCACGACAAAGCAATCACAGGATTCATAAAACATTTCAGGGGGCCACCCCACTAAGCTACCCGCAACGAAGTTGGCCGGCTCCGAGACGGACACAGGGTTTGTGTAGACGGCGGTAAACGACTGGGAACCCGAAAGTGTGACTGGGCTTGTCGATACAGCGAAAACGTGTCACGATCCAAAACAGTACAGGTGCTCCACGCACAATCGTAAATAAAGCAGTAAAGCATGGCATAAGTACAGGATAGTAATAAAGCCCCAAACTACTTTGTGGCCCCAAGAAATAAGAAATAAATCAAGCTCTGGCTAAGGGGATTCATGGTCCCATATGCGGATAGTGCGATAGTCAAGGAACATGTATCAAGTACTCAGGGCCTACGGAACACAAGTGAGCGGTTAAAAGCCAAATATTTGCTATTGCCCACCGATGCCTCTACATTAGTTATATATATTCCCATCAATTAATCAAGTTGTATTTAAATTCATGATCATCTCCACCATTAAGCATCTCCACCATTAAACATGTCCCAACCTTCCAACAACGATGGAGCGACAACCACGCGAAGCAGCACCTGAGCAAGCAACTACGACTCGTAAGGCCGACTATCTATCAAACAACAGGCAATAGGATGTGTCCAAGGCAATATAGAGGCTGCAAGGAATATAAAGGGTGCACGGAAATTAAAGCATCGCAACACGGATAGCAATAGATCAATAGGAGGAAGTAAAGACTATAAATGCAAAATAGGTAGAAAGGGGGAGAATGCTTGCCTGGAAAACATAGCCGAAGATTCATATCCGAAGGACTTGTCGATACTCGCATCCACTCAACGACCTAATACGCGAAGAACAAAACACTAAAAGAAACACCGGATGCACTATTTAATACTACGGCAGAAGATCGGCATGATGCATATATGATGTATGACATGGCAAAGATGCGATGCAATTAGGCAATATTAAGAGGAACCGGGGTCCCGATAATTAATTAGGAGGTTCATGTTGTTTAGCTACCCCACAATTTAAATGTTGGCTTAGCAAGGCGAAACATGGCATCGGTTCGCTACACAAATTTAAATAGAGCCAATATAAGACTAGAAAGGCCCTCATATAGACTCCATATTTAATTATGATGTGATTCGACTATACAACCCAGACCCGCGAAATATGTATGCAAGCATGTATAATTGATATGCAACAATTTATATAGATGTCAATTTATAAAATAGGGCTTGGAAAAGGGGTCACACATGTCAAATCGAAGATCTTGGGGTTCACCAAGGGGTTCGACGGGATTGATCTTTAGGGTCTCGGTCATCGGATCTGTGAAGGAGATCTTGGCGTGCCGAGGGTTCGTGTTCGACGAGAACGGTCTTCGGACTCCGGGATCGGGGTCACGGAACCGTGTAGAAGATCTTTGATCATCGGATCCGTGTCGGTGCACCCGGGGTCTTCGGGTCCAAGAAGGGGTCTTGTTGTTCCTTGTTGACGATCTTGGATCTGGCAAGGAGGTCTTGGTGGTGTCCGTGACGGAGCTCTAGGGGTTCCATGAAGTAGAACTTGCATCGGGGGTCTTCAGATACCACCTCACGATCCCTCTGTTCAGCTTCGAAAGTCGAGTTTGGCCCTTCAGTGACCTTGCTTCATCGGTGACAACCAAGAAACTTGGTCGGCTCTAGCTCACATAAGCACAGAAGCACATTCATACGCACGTGTATGCATATACAACCAGATGGTACTGAAACCAAAAAGGCAGGAACAAGGACGCGTGCGTGGCAGCACTGTCAGAGGGGCTCGGGCCGACGCTGCAGACGAGGAGGCGTTGGGGCGAGCTCGCGGGAGGAGGAGGTGAGGCAGGGGCGGCCGGAGCTTGTCGGGCTCGAGGAAGACAGCGGGGTGCCGGAGGACGACGGAGCTCCCGGTGGCGGTGTTCCACGACCGCGGATCGAGGCGGGCTTGACGGCAGCCGGGGTTGCAGAGGCCAAGCGCGGCGGTGGCGCGCTCGAGGGATGGCAGCCGGAGGGAGCCAGGGCGACGCGGAGGTGGAGGTCTATCGGATAAACAGGGAAGCAGGCGAGCTGGGCTAGGTCACGCGACCGGCCGGCGAGACGGCGGCTGGTGAGGACGTGGAGGTCAGGTCCAGGAGAGGAGCGGCAGAGGGGTGGCCATGACTGGCTGTGCAGAAGGAGAGGGGGCACCGCGGTGCAGAGGCGGCGCAGAGAGGTGGCTCGTGAGGCGAGCGGCGGACGACGACCTTGCGGCGAGGGGCTCGTGGGCTCATGGGCGGAGCGACGCGCAGAGGGTAACCAGGCGGTGCTGCTCACGGACCGATGGAGAGGTGCGGGTCACGCGGCTCGCTGGCCACGACGATGTGCTCGACGGGGCCGAGCAGACGACGGCCGAGGCACGGACGAGGAGGACGGGAGAGCAGAGGCGGGGCTGGCGCTGTGGCGCGGAGACGAGCTCAGGCGTTGAGGCGGCCGAGCCACGAGGTCGTCCCGGGGCGGCGAGGCCAACGATAGGAGGCGGGGAAGAGGAGCGTGCGGGGCGAAGCCGGTGGAGAGGAACCGCGGGAGGGCGCGGCGGACGGGACCGGGGCAGCCTCGAGCGAGGGAAGGTGACCGGCGGCGTCGGGGTGGTTGTAGAGGAAGACGAGGGAGGACACGAGGTGAGAGGAGAGCGGGGTGGGGATAGCGTGGATCGAGGCCAGGGGTGGGGCCGGTTTCGGTTGCGGGGGTGGGCATGTTGCGTTGGCAGTGGAGACGGGATGGGGTACGGTACGGGCGTGCGTTGCGTGGTGTGAGATCGATCGGGTGGGGTTGGTTGGTACTAGCTGGGTGTAGGATAGGGGATGGGGTGGTGGTTGGGTCAGGTGGGACTGGCGGCGGTGGTAGGGAATAGATGGGGTGTTGGTCTAGGGTTTGGTTTGGAGGTGGCCGGCTGGGCTTTTGGGCCTAGCTGGCTGCCTCCCAAAAATAATGTAAGTTTAATTTATTCATTCATAAGACTATTGTAATTAGTTTTTAGACAAATAAAAGTAATTAGCTTTTAGACAAATAAAAATATCTAGGTAGACCCAGAGTTTTCATTTCAAGTAAAGATGGGATATTTGGAAAGCAAAGATAGGCTTTTACAAAATAGTTTTAGGCAAACCATGCATGATGATGACGATGCTCAAATGCAATGTGGCATGATGACATGAGCATGCGGTCATGATGATGCACAAAACAAAAACACAGCGATTTTCTAGTAGTGGTTTTACCGGGGTGCTACAGTTTTCGATGTTGGAGGTTTTACCGGTTTGTCTTTTAGAGATTGGTAAAACCTTCCATTATTTGGTTCTTATCCATGAGAGGACTTAGAGTTTGTGTTAATCTTCATGACAAGCCCAAGTTCATCGAAAACGGATTTCATATGCATTCTCTATTGCGTTTTTTATGTTGGAGGTTTAACCGGTTTGTCTTTTGGAGAGAGGTCAAACCTTTCGTCGTTTGGTTCTATCCTCCCTTGCTGGAATATGATGTTTCCCTGCATGATCTTATAGAGTTTGTTTTCCTCTTTAAAACTAGCCCGAGATCATTAAAATCGGAGTCCGGATGCAAAAGTTATGGTTGTTTTCGTATTGGTCTTTCTGCCAGTTTTTGTAAGACCGGAGATTCCGGACTAAATCTCCGGCCCATCTCCGGACCACGTACTGATTGTCCCCCAGTTTGACCCCGTTTGTCCTGGGTACACCGGAGACTCTGGTCCCAATCCGGAGACTCCGGACCGGGCGATTCCTGGGCCTAACGGTTGGATTTCTAGGGACCTATTTAAGGGTCTCTTCTTCCCCAATGGTTCCCCAACCTTCCTTGCAAGTTCTCCCCTCCATTGCTGACCTTCTTGGGCTTGCTATCCCTCAATCCCTCCATTGATTCTTGCATATTCTTGAGGGATTTGAAAGAGGAGATCTAGATCTACAACCCCACCAATCAATCTCTCCTCTAAGTGAGGGGAACACCTTGGGATCTAGATCTTGGAGTCTTTTGTGGATTTCCTCCATTGTTCTTCCTCTCTTATTCCCCCATAAGCTTTTGTAACTTTGGTGGAATTTGGGAGAGAAGGACTTGAGCACTTTGTGTGTTCTTGCCATTGCATTTGGTGCATCAGTTTGAGTTCTCGGTGAGAATTCGATTGGGTGAAAGGTGAGAAGCTTTTTACTCTTGGGTTCTTGGAACCCTAGACGGTTTGGTTGTATTGCAGGTTTGTGGATTACTTGGGGCCTCCAATTAAGTTGTGGAGCTTTCCCCAAGCTTGTTAGTTGGGAGCCTCCAATTGAGTTGTGGAGAAGTGCCCCAATCTTGTGAGAGGTTCCGGATTGCCACCGACAAGTGCATCGATAGTGGAAGTGTGGATCGATCACATTGGGGTGAGATTCACAAGAGAACAAGGGAGGCCTTTTGTGGCATTGGTGGTTTGATACCACCCCCCTCTCCAAACGAGACGTACTCCATTGTTGGGAGGAACTCGGTAAAACATCATTGTCTTCGCGTGCCTCGGTTATCTCTATACCCGAGCTTTTACTTATGCACCTTACTTTGTGATAGCCTTCGTGCTTGAAGTCTATATATCTTGCTATCACATGTTTGCTTGTCTTGCTTATCATAAGTTGTTGGTGCACATAGGTGAACCATAGTATATATAGGTTTTGTGCTTAACAAAGTAAACGCTAGTTTTATTCCGCCTTTGTTAAGCCCATCTTATAAAAGTTTTAAACCTCCTATTCACCCCCCCTCAAGGCGACATCTGTGTCCTTTCAATTGGTATCAGAGCCCCGTCTCTCATTTTAGGCTTCACCGCCTTGAGAGTAAATATGTCGGCTAGGGGATTAGTGCATAATGACATGTTCACATTCGATGGCACAAATTATTATGTTTGGAAATCTCGCATGCTTGACTTATTTTGGGACATTCACCCAATTATCGAGGGAACTCTATATATGGGTCTCTCTTCTCCTATGGATCCCCAAAACGAATCTTTAGAGGAGAAGATGAACTCTTGTATAGATGCTCTAGCTACTAAAATTCTTTTACTTGTTGTGAGCAATGTAGTTCTTTCTTCTATCATGCCTTATTCGAGTGCTCATGAGATATGGACCAAGCTTCAAGATAAATATAGCAAGTCCAACATTATTGAGGATGATTGTGTTGCTTCCACTTCCGGTCGAGATGAGTTCTCATCCTCTACCACTTCACCAACATGTGATTTTTCACAAGGTAATGATATGGTGAGTGGTGATAGAAATTACAATATGGATAGTGTGCTTACTATTTGTAATCCCTCATATCTATCTAGTTGCAATGATCTATCTTTGAACTTTAACACTTCTAGCACTACTAACTCCTTACATGCTTGTGTTAATAGTCCTTGCATATCATGTATAAATGGCTTGAATAAATCTCATGATGATATGCTTATGTTGTCTTGTTGCCATGATAACAATGCTTCTATTTCCTCTGGTGCTCGTGTTGCAAACCATGTAGAGGAAACCGAAGATTCTATGGACCAAGACAAGGTTTTGAATGGAGCTACAAATGCGATCTCATCATCACCTTCTTCCAGTTTTCATATATGCCTTATGGCTAAAGGAACGAAGGTATCCTCGTTGGATCCCATTGTTTCTCATGATGATGATGTTGATAATGTTAATAATGATGATCATCGAGTTGAGTATGATATTACCTCTATTAAAGAGATGGGAGAGATTATCTTTTGCGCTCTCATTAAAAATAAAATTGCTTCCTCCAAATTTGTTGAAATCTTGACTTATGCTATTGAAGGCAATAATCTTATTTAGGAGCAAGAAAATATCATTTCTCAAAAGTTTGCGCTTGAGCATGAGTATGCACTTGAAATCGCACAACTAAAGGACTCCCTTGAAGAAGAACAAACCACCAAAGAATCTCTTGAGGAGACTTTTACTCTAGAATTATCTAGAGTAAAGGAATACCATGATAGAGAACTTGCGGTAGCAAACTCCTTCAAGATTAAAAATGATGAACTTGAAGTTGCTTATGCTAAACTTGTTGAGGATTTTAAGCACCTCGAAAATGGCTCTCGGGTCGTTAAGAGGGAGCTCATCAAACTCACTGAGTTGCATGAGCAACTTAAAGCTTTATATTCTAAAGAGCTTGCCAAGTTGCCCTCACCTCTTGCTAATAAATGATGATGCTTGTGCTACTAAGTCCATTTCTTGTGAAGCATCTATTTTGAAGGAGAATGTTGAGCTAAAGGCTCAACTTGCTTTGCTAACTAGCAACTATGGGAAATTAGAAGAAATTCATGTCAAACTCTCAAGCTCGCATGAGGATCTTCTAGTCTCCCATGGTAGGCTAAAGTTAGGTCATGAGGCCATCGTGTCAAATGTAACATCTAGTGGGCCTCATGTGGACATTAGCACTATATCTACTCCAAATGTTATATTGCCATATGCTTGTCCTTGTAATTCATCCTCTCACAACCGCGTGCCTTGTTGCTCTAACAATGTAGCATCTACTTCCTCTAGTACTTTTGTTGAAACTAACCATGTAGAGGAAATCAAAGATCTCAAGGCTCAAGTCACTTCTTTGAAGAATGATTTTAAAAAGGGTCATCAAGGGAAAGCCGCACTCAACAAAATCTTGAGTGTGCAAAAATCCCCCAATGACAAGAGTGGGCTTGGATTCAACTCCAATGTCAAGAACAAGTCCACTATCAATTTGAAGCATAAGGACAACAAGAAGAATGGAAATATCAAGTCAAGAATTCGGCCAACATTGTTTGCTGCAAGTGCAAGGAAGAAGGGCATCATGTTAGATCTTGCCCATTGAAGAAGAAGCCTCTTAGTGTGAAGCAACAAGGGAAGCAGCCTCAAGCTCCACCTCAAGTCATTGACGGGCCTCTTCCTAAGAGGACTACTCGAGCTCTTCCTCGAGTTGTGGCCTCACCTAAGAAGAAAGATGGCAAGAGAAGAGCTTGCTACATATGCCGTGAGAAGGGGGATAGTTCTTCATGCACTATTGGTATCTCCTCATCCAACCCTATCATTATTGATGATGCTTATTCTCTTTGTAAGGATGAGGTTGGCAATATGTTTGTCAAATTTGTTGGTGATCAATGTGGGTTCAAGAATAGAACCATTTGGGTTGCCAAGCCTATTGTGACTAACCTCTTAGAACTCAACTTGGTTGGGGACCAACAAGACAAAACTTGATCAATAGGTATTGCTGGAGGACATTGGAGACTTGGCTACATCATGAAGAATTGAGGGATCTTCATATAGTATATTTGTCAAGTCAAGTCATGTGTATTATATTGCCTCTATAATATTTCCAATGATCCTCCTTGCGGTAACATGTGCTAAACTCTTTACATTGAAAGTTACTCGCCCCTTGTGCATGTGTTGGTTTTGTATCTTCCATGTTCTTGTATATGTTGCGCTCTCCACTTAATTAGCTTGAGTTATCAAGTACGTTTGTGTATGATTAGGTGGGACACCATGTACATTTGTGTTCTTGTGTTTGAGCCTTTCTTGATTATATTTGATATCTTATTTGGCTCTTGTGAGAGATTAATGGACTATCCCATTTTGGGGAAGTGTTATGTTTGGGCATTCCACAATCCTAAAAATGTGTGTACATGAGGAATACCACCTAGTATTTATATTAGAATATTATCTAGTCTCTATGTGGTATGATTCTCATGAGAAACTTAAGCTCTATAATGTCCATTAATTATCTCTATTTGGATCCTTTTGCCTCGTGTTGAGTTTTATGGTAGTATCACATTATGGGGGAGTCATATGCTTAGTGCATACAACAAGTTCGAGGTTGTTTCACTTAGAATTGATATTGATAATTATCTAGCTCCTTTGTGACACATTTGCTCATACAAGTTCCAATTTGCTTGAATGCCTTATTGCTCTTCTTTTGGATCTTGTTTGTGAGAGTGTTTCTTGGTATATGTTTCCTCAAATATGAATCTATATATCCTCATGGAAATCATTAGCTTCAAGTTACTCTAATCACTAGTGATTGTGTGACTATTGGAAGCTACCAAGAATCTCTTTCGAAGCATCAAGCTTAATTCTTATATTTGTTATATGCTTCTTGGTGTGAATATGATCTTGGATATCCGTATGAACTACCTCGGGAAGATTATTCCAAATTCTTCTTGTCCTTGGACAATTAGTACTAGATATATGGTAGAATTTATTGATCATATTCATTTTGGCCTTTGCTGAATTTTGTCCTTCCTTGCCAAGAAAATGTTTTGTGTTGCTTCCATGTATTCCTTGCTTATTTTGAATCTTCTCATTTTATTGGTATCCTCTTGTGTTTTATTTGATGTAGTTAGTAGTGATGATCTCATTTGTGTGCATTTTGCATTCAAAAGCAAAATTCTATATAATGTACTACTTATGGGTGAGCTCTCCTATATTATCTAGAACAATCCTTTTATGCTTCTTTGTTTGATTCATATTGGGTTTTATGTGGTTAGGAGTTTGATCTTTTTGTTTTGGTATTTTGTGCCATCATGAAAAGTTTGGAGAGTTTGGTTTCTTGTTGGAACCTTGCTCTTTTTGGGAGTTGGTTTTGTCTCATTCCTTGTTTCATGTTTTGACCATTTTGGAATGAGATAAATCCTTGCGCATTTGTGTTTTTATCTATCTTTTGCTCTTTGGCTTCAGCCTTGTTCACTAGTTGAACTTGGGGTTTATCATGTGTTGATTTGGTCCTTGATACAATTTGGACAACCGTTAGTCGTGTCACACTTTGGTGTGCCTTCTTGGTTTTCTTGGTGTTTTTGTTCAAACTATATCTCCTTTTGGTTCTTGAAAGTCTTGTGCATGCATATTTACTAAATGTATATATTATGGTATGCTTGCTTTCTTTGATCCAATATATATGGGAAACTCCACCAAATCCTATTTTGTCTAAGATGTGCGTGAAATTCAATTTCATATCAATATGCACATGTTTTTGTGGAGTTTGTCCTATGTATTGTAGTGTATATAACTACTTTGGACCCAACGAGTTTTGGGACCATTGTGTACTTGAATGTGTTTTAGGTACATTGGAGATACATTGGATGTTTGTCTCAATAATATGAAGATGTGGTGACTAAATGATAATTGAAGGCAAGCTAGGATGATCAATAAACTCATATCTACTACATCCTACCAATGGTATCTCGGTAACAAGTATCCCTCTCATGCATACCTTTTTAGCATCCAACCTTTGCGGTTGCATCATGGCATGATTTCCTTCACTTGATTTTATTGTGGTTCTTGCAAGAATTTTATTGTATCATCCTTATTGCGGTAAGAGTAAATTGAGATGAATGCATATTTTGGGGAGTATATAAAAATCATGTTTATGATTCACCAATCTCACATATGCCAATCTAGAAATTCTATTGCCAATCATTTCCTCAATTTCTCTCATGTGAAATATGGATGAATTGGCAAGGTTTATTTGTTTTTTATGATACTTGTTGCCTTTCCCAATGCATTCCAACTAGCTCTTGGTGATAGTTGTGATGTATTCGTTGGTGTTTGAAGGTCATTGATATTCAGTAAGATAAATATGAGCCTTTGGCCATGCTTTCTAGCAAAGATCTTATTGGCAGTATCTATGACTTTCGTTTGGATATCTTGTTCATTCTTGAGTATCCATTTTGTGTGTGCATGTTTCTTTGTGGATGTATATCTTGGTGATTGTTGTCTACCTAGAAACTTATACACATGATTATGGCTAAATATCTAGTTGACATCCTTTTTGCTTTGGAGTCTACACCTTGTGCTCCTTTTATTCTTTGGTGGCTCCAAATGTTTTGCTTTGAGTGCTTGACCTTTTCATTTTCATCTTTTGGCACTCGTTGGTGTTAAGAAAGTTGATATCTCATGCCTTTGTGTTGTTATGTAAGTTTGGGGGAGCAAGGATACCATGTTTATGAACTTTGCATTCAAAGCAATTATTATATTTTGTGCATAAACCTTGGGGAGCTTTCCTAATTTACCTAAGAACACACATTTGCTTTCTTGTTCTTGTTTGGTGTTTTGTTTGATTATGGGGAGTTAGGATTCCATAATTGTGCACTTTGTTGTGCATGAACCTTGGGGAGCTTCCTGTTTTAATCTAAACACCCATTTGCTCTCATCATAATATCTTCTCTCTTGCTTGTGCTTGTGGTTTAAATAATATATAGGGTATGAGGATGCCATGTTTGTGCATATTGTATTCAAATGCAAAATTATAATTTGTGCACAAACCTTGGGGAGTATCCTCATATTATTTAGATCACTCTCTTTTCAATCTTATCATCATATCTATTTTTCTTTGGTATCTTCCTTTTGTGAAGTGCTTCTTTCGATCTTTTGATTACTTGCTTCATTCGTTGATGCTTCTTCACCATTTTATTTCTTTGCAATCTTTGGATCCTCAGTTTAGTTTGATTTCCTCATGGTATTCGTCATTGGATACGTGCATTTGATTCCACTCATATTATGAGAAATGCACACCATATGGAGGAACTCTCACCAAATTGGCCTTCTAAAGTTTTTCACCCATTTCAGCAATCGATGCCAATGGGGGACAAGTTTTAGAGGGTTTTAGGGAATTTGGTTGTGTGTTGTGAGTTTTGTACTTAAACACTTGCCTCGTGTGCTTGGCATCTTAGTGTGTTACATAACATCTTGAATATATAGAGAAAACTCCACCACCGGTAATAGTTGGCAATATATGCAATGAAATTCAAGTTCATCCACACGTGCATATATTGTGTGTGTGTGGGGGGGGGTGCTCTATATTGTGGTTGTACTAACATCACATACTTGTGTTGTATTTGATGTTAGCACAACGTTTTGTTTGGTTAATTCCTTATGTAAACCCTCTCAAAGGGATTGTCATCAATTACCAAAATGGGGGAGATTGAAAGTGCATGTGTGCCCCCATGTGTGGTTGTGGTAATTAATGACAATCTTGATGTACTTATGTTTGCATTGAGTTTTACTTGTAGGATTTGTCCATAGGAAATGCTTGTACCATATGTTGGCTTCAAGGTTGGGAGAACAAGAAAGTAAATAAGATCAAGTGTTGACCAGGGTGTTCAAGGAGAGATCCAAAGACTGGTCATGTGAGAGTTGAGCCTATGGCAAGTGTGTCTTGAAGAATAAAGTTGGAGTGATATCTCTTATGTATATTCAGTCACCAACATAATGAAGAAAGAATAAACGATGTGCAAGTTCAAGATGAGCCACCTTGAAGATATCTGATGGCCCAAAATATATCGAGCTCGTTGGGGAACCCCAAGAGGAAGGTATGATGAGCACAACAGCAAGTTTTCCCTCAGTACGAAACCAAGGTTATCAATCCAGTAGGAGCAAGGAAACACCCCAAAGGTGTTGCTAGCTGAACGTTGGCAGGGCGCACTACCGGTGCCAGCAGCAACGTGGAGACCTGCACAACACAACCACAAAACCCTGTCCCCAACTTGCGATGAGGTTGTCAATCTCACCAGTTTTGCTGAAAACAAAGGATTAAACGTATTGAATGGAAGGAAGTAATAGTTTGCAGAAAGTTAACACAAAGCAGTAAACAATTTGATTGTAGATTGAATGTAAAAGAAAGGATCGGGGTCCATAGTTCACTAGAGGTGGCTCTCCTTAAGATAGATAACATGCTGGGTGAACAAATTACAGCGGGGCAATTGACAAACATCGAGAAAGCATACAAGCATATACTACTCATCTTGACTCCTTTGAGACTTGATTGGGCATTACAACATTATACATAGACCGCCATCCAATTGCATCTATGACTAATAATCCACCTTCAGGTTATCATCCGAACCCCCTCCAGTATTAAGTTGCAAGCAACAGATAATTGCATTACGAATTGCGTGTAATGTAAACAATATGATTGTTCTATGAACAAAGGATTTTTGTTTTCTCCCTAGTATCAACAACACATCTAGTACCTTAGAGATTTCTGTCACTTCCCCAGATTACCAGAGGCATGAACCCACTATCGAGCATAAATACTAACTCTTGGAGTTGCTAGCATCTACTTGGCCAAGATAGCTACTAACAATGGAAAGCATGCAAGATCACAAATAACAAAGACATGATAGAATCAATAATGAATCTGAAATAGCATCTCAATATCCATCGGATCCCCGCAAACACAACATGCAGAATTACAAATAGATGAGCTTGATCATGAACGGAGCTCACAAGATCTAGACATGAAAGCACAAAGGAGGAGAACCAGCCATCTAGCTACTACATGGACCCGTAGTCCAGAGATGAACTACTCACGCATCACACCGGAGGCTTGCATGATGATGAAAAAGGCCTCCAGGGTGAATTCCCCTCTCTGGCAGGGTGCCGGGAAGGGGCTTGTTCGTCTGCGGTACCAAAGTTGGCAGGCTAGCGCATGGCGGTACCTAAGTTGCCTAAAATTACCGCGTTTCGAAAAGTTGGGCCACCAACTACCGAGAGGGGCCATTTTGAGGCAAACTCATCTCACCCTGCCAAATCCAAACATGACGTGAAACTGCCTCGTGAAGTAGACGGTCGGGACCCTCATGTCAGTAATATTTCCGTGACGCGGGTGCCAACGCGGCAACCACGTAGGCGAAATGAGATACTAAAGGAGCATCGTGCGTTGACCAAATTCAAAAATCCACTCCCTCCCTCCTTTCGCATGAACCCTAGCACCGGCGACATCGAAATCCCCTCTCCAACCAGAATGATCTCTTCGGGCTTTTGACTTACGGCGCCAAGTTGCTGCGCCTACTCGCTGCTACCGAGCTCTAATGCCGAATGCCGTGCCAGCCGTTGCGACGATCTAGCCCGCCTCTACCGCCGATGAGCTGAGCAGCGCGAAGGATGGCAGATCCATTTGCCGAGGAAGAAGTACTTCTGGCTAATTTCGGGTGAGCTACTCTTCTCTTTGCTATTCGCACTACCTATAACTGCTAGCTGGCTATTGGCATTACAGAGATATATCAAACATAGAATTGTTTGCTAGCACGACGCTGACAAACAATTCTTATCTTTTGTCTCCAATTTTCTGTCAACTAGGATCTCCGCTGAACCCAAATACACGGTTCTGGTGAGCATCTGCGGCTACCTTGTTCAATTAGCACATGGGAAGAGCACGTGGAAACAGGCTCAGAGTCTGAAGATGGAAGTAGCGCCTGTGTAGTTATGCACTATCCCTGGTTTGGTTGCTGCTGTGCGTGAACTTGCTGAAATGAGGCCAGAGCAGACTGCACGGTTCAGCATCGTTGATGAATGAGGCTTTAGGGTTCCTATAGCATGTGACAGTCAGCTAATTGGGTTGATGAAACAGCATGTTAGGCTTCGCGTGGTTACGCTGGTGTGTAACATAGTGGATGAGGAAGCTCCTGCTACTAGGAGTCGCCCAACTATTATTGGACAGGGAGGTCTAACTCAAACCCCTGCTGTTGTTGAGCAAAATGTGGTTCCTCGTCCACGACATGCTTCTATCAGGAAACCTCCTCGTAGGAGTCCCCGTATTGCCGTTGTGGAAAACTCTGCTCTAGAATCTGCTGGTACTGGTCATCCCCGTCCCCGTGCCCATGTTTCCGTGGCTGCTGCTCACCCAATCCATGCCACTGTTGAGCAAACTAAGGCGTCCGGAGGCTGCCCCGCTGTTGTTGTAAAGACCGCCGCCTTGTGTGTTGCTCCTCCTCGAAACCGTCCTCAAGTTGTGCGAACCCGTGCTCTGGAATATGCTGGTACTGGTCGTCCTCGTGTTGTTGTTGATCTGGACGCTGTTGACCCAATCACTGCCGCTGTTGAGCAAACTAAGGCTTTCGGAGGCTGCCCCACTGTTGTTGCAAAGACTGATGCCTTCTCTCCTCCTTGAACCAGTGCTCGGGTTCAGCGAGTTGCTGGTCTGAAGCCAGCTCATGGTCTGGACTCTGCTAGCACTCGAAACACTGCTGTTGTGGGAACTGCTCCTGATCGTCGAGGTGGCATGGCAGCAGCTGATCCTATTGTGGCTGCCATTAGAAGGGGCCCTGTCTGTCCACGATGTAATGTAGATCCCGCTGCTAAGGGCCCTCGCCTTGCTCCTGGTCCTGGTACTTCCACCGAGGCTGATCCAGCTAACGATGACGCTGGTGATGGCGGCGGTGGCATTGGGGCTGGGTCTGATGGTGCCGCTCCATCTCTCGAACCTCTCAGAGGTTTCTATCCTGAAGAACCTGATGATGGCAAAGTAATCATTCGTATCGGTGTCGCGGATTATACTACAAAATTAGATGATGGCACAGAAAAATTCTATGACGAGTTTGATGTAATCCTTGGCAGATACGACCCTGAAGTGGTAGAGTTATCTGACCTGATGGCATCGTTACGTGTGAAGGTGCTGTGGGGGTCCTCCCAGGAAGCACGTTTGTTATATTATGGTTACAGGAGCAAAAAGGCTATCGAAGTGAAAGATACCAGGGATTTAGTCGTACCGTTTACAAGGAAACATTATAGAGGTGAAGTTTACTTCCACTTGGTAGTGCTCACGGTTGGAGAGGAATTGGAACTCGATAATAGAGATGATGGACTTTTAGAAGGCATGCATGACCTGATCCATGGCATCACTGGGGTTGGTGCGACTGAGGGTGGCTTCGAACAGAGGAGAGTCTTACAGAGGAGCATCATAAAAAGGAGCAGGAAGAGCATCCCCAGAAAGGGCACCCCGAAGAAGAACGTCACCAAGGAGACCATGCCAGAGAAGAGGACACCCAAGAGTCGCACAACAAAAGGCACCACGCCGCAGAGTACACCCCTGAGATCCGGTCAAAATGCCACACAAAACGGTAGCAGCAAAAACACTAAGAGGGCTAGCACGGTGGTGAACACTCCCAGGAGTGGTAGCAAAGAGGCGAAGATGGCCAGCACGGAGGCTACCACACCCAGTGGGAGCAGAAAAAACACTAATTTGGAGCGGAACACGCCGCTGTCAGGGAATTATGCCAGCACGAAGGAGAACACGCCTAATAGTAGCAGCAAAATGGCTAATTTGGAGCGGAACACACCACTGAGGCCAGGCAATAATGCCAGCACGAAGGAGAAGACGCCCAATAGTAGCAGCAAAAGGGCTAATTTGGAGCGGAACACGCCGCTGGGGTTAGGCAATAATGCCAGCACGAAGGAGAACATGCCGTAGAGGTCAGGCAATAATGCCAGCACCCTGGAGCCAACACCCGTGAGGGGAGGCAGTAAGGAGATCACACCCAAGAGCGGCAGCAAAAGGCCTAGTTCGATGGGGAATGGAACGCGGATGTCAAGCCCTACTGATACCATCAGGAAAGATTACATTAGGAAGGAGGATGTACACAGGAAGAGCAAGAGGGTTCTGTACACTCAAGATGAAATTGATTCTGACTGCTGTTCGTCCACTGAAGTACCTGGGATGCATGCAAACGTAAGACCACCCCATGTGGTTGCAGCAGAACCAACCGAGTGTCTTGGAGAAAACAGAGTTGCCGGTGAGGTGGACTGGGGCAATGCTCTTGTCCATCCGAGTGGAGACGATGGTGCAGCCCCACCCATGGGAGTCAATATGATGTGTGAAGTACTAGGGATTAGAGATCATGGTGAAGATTCTGAATCAGATGAAGAAGCAGGCACTGTAGAGGATCAAGAATCTGGTGATGATGAAATAGACGAGGAACTCAACGATGAGGCTGGTATTCCAGTCGATGATTTGGGTGTTGAAGTAGAAGAAATGAAACATGACCATGAGTATCCTATAATTTCGGTCGGCACCGAGTTCAGGAGCATGCATGAGTTCAGGATGTCGTTCCGACATTTTTGTATCAAGGGGGAGTTCGACCGTTATCGACTGAAGAACTCTGTCAAGAGGTATGAGGCCGATTGCAAGTTAACATGGATGAATGGACGGGCCGAGGTACATTGTCCATGGAGGATCACAGCAAGATCCTTACCTGCGTCGACTGCAATTAGGGTATTGGGGCAATGAATGCAGCAAACCATTAGAACTCTCTCTCTCTCTCTCTCTCTCTCTCTCTCTCTCTCTCTCTCTCTCTCTCTCTCTCTCTCTCTCTCTCTTTTCACTCTATAACTACAATTGATGTGCGATATCTTTCTAGCAACTAGTCGACTCCGCTTATCTTTTAAATGAATCTTTGTTGCAGGTGAACAAAATGGGCCCTCCACACATGTGTCGTACAGGCGCAAACTAAAATCCTCAATGGCTGATATGGACTGGGTGGCTATGCAATCTATGTCCATACTAAAGGATAACCCTAAGGAGACCGTGAAGAATATTTAGACTAGCCTCGGTTCTAAATACAACATTGTCCTTCCGTATTACATGGTTTGGAAAGGTAAAGAGAAAGCTCTGGGGTCTTGCACGGGGATTGGACCAATAGCTTTAGGATGCAGTACAACTTCAAGGCGGAGGTACAAGTTAGGTGTCCGGGGAGTGTTGTGGAGATTGACACCGAATCAGAAGGTGGTAAAATATATTTCAAAAGATTTTTCATGGCGCTTAAACCTTGCATCGATGGATTCAAGGATGGCTGTAGGCCGTATCTGAGTGTAGACAACACTGTCCTAACTGGCAAATGGAAAGGCTGCCTGCCATCTGCCACAACACTTGATGGTCACAACTGGATGTTCCTAGTGGCATTCGGGCTGTTTGAAATAGAAACGTAGGAAAACTGAGTCTGGTTTATGAGGCAGCTCAGGAGATCAATAGGCCACATGGATCCATTGGCTATATCCACGGATGCATGCAAAGGGCTGACGAATGCAGTGAAGGAGGTGTTCCCGTGAGCTGAAGGTAGAGATTGCCATGCCCATATGATGCTCAACTTGTACTCACACTATGCAGGCAGCGTATTTCGTTGCATGTTTCCTGCTGCTAGAGTTTACAAACCTAGTAGCAGCGATTATTTCATGAGCAAGATTTTTGCCGAAGCCCCTGAACTTCCAGAGTACTTAGCCATCCATCATTCGCAGCTATGGAAGAGGAGTCAATTCAACCCTGACGTCAAAGTTGATTACATAAACAACAACCTTGCAGAATGCCTGAATAACTGGGTGAAGGACATAAAAGTGCGTCCTGTTCATATCTTGATGGGAAACATACGTGGTATGATCATGAAGCTGTTAAATATAAGGAGAGAGATCAGTAGGAGACTTAGAGGACATATGCTACCGCTAGTTGTACAGCAACTGCACAAGAGAAGCCGAGGACTTGCTCATCTTAAGGTTCTCCCGTCAACCAGCAGAAGCTGTGAGGTGGTCGATATGTCCAAGAGTGGCAAAAGGGATGTTGTGAACATCCAGCTGCGAGAATGCACCTGCTTAGAGTGGCAGCATACCGGGAAACCTTGCGACCACGCCTTGGCCTTCTTGGTGAAGAAAAGAACTCTACCACATTTGGATCAGTATTTGTCAGACTACTACTCTATGGAAAAGTTCAGAGCTACGTACGCTAGATCCGTCGAGCCATGTACAGACCCATCTCAGTGGCCTCAAGTCCAACTGTCTTTCGAGCTTTGCCAGCCAGTTACAAAAAGGGGCAGAGGAAGACCCCAGGTGAATAGGTTTAAGAATTTTCTCGAGAAGAAGGGTTCGGCTGTCTGTGCTACAAAGAAGGGAAAAAACAGATGCAAGACCTGCCATCTTATAGGCCATAGAGTAGCTGGATGTCCCCCTAATGCTCCCAAACCTAGGTATGAGATGGTACATTCACACAAAAAAATTGTTTATAGTCTGTAGATATAAGGTAGTAATCCATGTACTGTTTTTTTTATAGGAAGCGCAAGGTAAGAAACAAGACAGCCAACTCAGTGATTTTGCTGCAGGAAGAAAACCAAAACGAGTGGAGTGATGATGCCGGACAAGATTCTGGTGCTGATTGGCCTGACTTCCCTCGGCCCGGAGATGCAGGGTACGTGAAGGTAAGAAAATTGGCACCCAGGAAGAGGAAGAAGGCAGGAGATGAAGAAGCCAGTGGATGTGAAGGAAAGAGGAAGAAAGTTGGCACCCAAGCAGAGAAAGAGGGCTAGCAGTGTAGCAGCCTAATGATGTATTGAACTTGAACCTATATATGTAGTTTGGTTAAACCCTGGAGCTGTGTGCGTGGAACTTGTCGGGCGAAACAATCTGCCTCCTGTACTCGGAGTAAAATGTATCGCGACTTTAGGATTTGATACGGCCGAGGCCACTAGTTGAATCCAAAACTATGACTGTGCCACTACTATCTGAACAAACGCGATAGCTGAGCGGTTAAATCCTCTCCAAAATCGATGGGTGTTAGTGGCACATACATGATTTATTTATAGGCGCTTAATAAATCCCTGTTGTTGGCATTACACTTATGATAAGTTTCTGGGCTGGAATACAATTTCTTAAGCTGGCCGCTACACTCCACGAAGCAGCAACTTATTTCAGCTGCTGGACAACGACATGGTAACATAAACTACAAATGCAACAGATAATGCCCATATAATGAGGAAATTGTGTCCACTATCTGGCCTAATCTTGAGCCCGTTTGTCTCACCACCTCCCTGCCCCTGCCTCCCCTGCACCTGGCGAAGCTCCCGGATCTCTCGCTCCATCGCACAAATCTCCTCTTTCTTGTCCCACAAAGCATCACGCAGATCCTAAACAAGCTCTCTGTGAAAACCTGTCAGTGGCTTTTCGATCCACACAAACTTGTCACAGCCAGTCCCCCTCCCTTCCTGTGTAGTAGATCGAAGGAAACAAAAAAAAGAATTACATTGAGCTTTCTGGATCCGGGTTACCATTGTACCTACAGTAGGAACTTACCGCTCTGATGCTGTAATTGCTGAATTTTCCTGCAGTATTTTCGTCGGTCCACGAAGTCCATCTCGGCATCTTCTCACCACACAAACATAGCATATCGGGGTAGTAATCGTAGGGCGCCCTCCGGTACTTGATGGGGGCACCCGCCTGACGGCGTTGAGCCGACCCTGATTCCGCTCGAGACGAACTGCACGAGCTACGAGCCATGAGCGAGGGGAACGAGGGCAGAGGAAAGCGGAGCCTTTGGATGTCAGGGTAGTGGTGAAGCATGATGTATCCCTACTTAATAACTCGGGCAGAATCCTACTGTCCACATTCGACTGACAGGTGGGGGACCTAGCGTGTGGACTTGTCAAAAAAACTCGCGCCTTCGTGGTTCAAAAGCCCTGTCGCGCGCATTGGACGAAATTTTTTGGCACTTTGCCCGCGTACATATCACTGGGAGGTCATGCTCAGGAACCAGACACGCCTGGCCCACAATCTTACTCCCTCCTAGGAACTTTTCATGGCTCGCGCCGGCAGATCCATCCGCTCCACCGCTTCCGGTAGGGCTCGCCGCGGCGGATCCACCCCAAGATCCTATCGTCGCAGTATCAAATGGCCATGGTTTATTGAGAGGAGCGATGATGCTACGTATGCGAGCTCGGCCCCTCCTACCTATAGAAGGATTGATGCGGCGTCGAGCTCGAGCAGGAGCCACCAGGCGCGGCGGCGCTCGGTCCATGCCAACCCCGTCACCTTCATCATTGTCGATTCCGATATGGAGGACGACGGGGATGAAGTTGTGTAGAACGCCATTGTTGCCTCCTTGGCGAAGGGCAAGCCACGGGCGGGAGTGGATGTCGCCAGGAAGGGCACGACGGTGTCACCAATCAAGGTGGACTCCGACAACAGCGGTGTGATGTGGGTTTAGATGTTGTTTAGGATGGTTGAAATTTCGGTTGTGTTTAATGCGAGTATAATTATTGTAATGTGTTTGTCGAGCTATATTGAGAAATATGTGCAATAGCAGCGTGTGAGTGCTGCCACTTTAGAAATTGTGTCTGTGCCATTTGCATGTTGCATTATCAACATAGATTACTTGTAAACAATCCAACAAAAATCATCAGATTACAACCATCGGACGGGAGTGGCAGGATGGAAGAGAAGTTGGGACAGTGGCTTCGAGGGGAAGGAAGAGGAGGGGGCGTGACACTGGCAGGTGGGCCCTCGGAACACGTGACACTGACATGCGGGAGCAGGAGCACACGGTATTGCCGGTCTGTCTAGAGCAAGCGGACTTTGCAACGTGACAACAGGAAGCTGATTGGACCAATATAATAACTCGTCGAAGTATTAAGGAGTACTGAAAACTACAACTGGGGTACATTCGCACAACACGTATGCTCTAAGCACCTGAGAAGCATCGCTTAAGTCTAACAGTAACGACAACACAAGTAATACATTTGACTGTCGGTCTTCTCGATACAAATGTAGAAATGCATCTGCCTGTTCAGTCCAACACCGACAAGGTACTGAGATGGCACGCATAGGATCGACGTTAGGTCCACATACTCCACCTCCCGCGGTGTCGGGCAGCTCGGCGCCTCGGCTAGCACAAGAATGTTATCCGACGATGGTGGCTGGGCGTTTGCCCACATGCGCACCGTGTATACGGGCCAGGCGCACGAGACCGACCTGACGCATATGGCACCCATGATGGTGGGCCCGACTCTGGTTCCCAGAACACTGGTGGTGATGGTCAGGACGAAAACAGAGTTGTCCCCCTGGAAAATTAGCAGGCGGCATGCCGAGTCAGTGAACAACACCTGCTCTTGGAGAAGTTGGGCTTGCCCGTACGAGATCCTAATCACTTCGATCAAGTGCCCATCTGCAAGGTGGACGATGAGCTCTGTCGGCGGGCCGGTGTAGTTGCAGCCCGGCTCCGTGCAGGCGCACGCGCCGTGCGGGCACGCGAGCTCGTGGAGCGGGAGCTCGCGGTAGGAGTAACGGCGAAAGCATCCTGGGTGGGAGCACACGAGCGGGAATGCCGCTGCGAAGTTGCGCACGAGGATCTCCAGATTCTTGGGCTGCAACATCTGCCACATCTGAAGTTCGTCGAGAAATTAGAAAAAAGATCAGCAGTTAGATTAGTGAATAGCAGGAATGTGTAGGATAAGTTCAAAAGCTTGTAAAATGATTTCTTACCATGAAGGTAGCGACCGGAGAATTGGCGGATGGCGTCGGCTTGCGGCTACGGCAGGATGGAAGTGAAGTGGGGAAAGTGGCTTCAAGGGGAAGGAAGAGAAGTACGGGGAGGAAAAGAAGTAACAGGGACGTGACACTGGGATATGGCCAACGGAACTCGTGAGTCGTAACACTCGCAACATGCCAGTTTGTCCAGAGCAAGCGTGGCCAATCATGCCGCAGAACAGCCTACTCGAGGATCGCTCTCGCGAAGACCATCCCAATCGTCCAAGCGCCCCAATCGAATGGTATGTAACAATCGTCAAGCAGAACAACTTTGTTATGGCGTGCCTTCTAGAAGACTCGGTCTAATGGTGGATCCATTGGGGGGCAGTGCTCGTTTTAGTATAAGAACAAGCATGAAATGACTCGAATGGATCCATGTGAGGTTTGTGGAAACAACACAAATGCAATGACTCTAGTGGTTGATCCATGTGTGGTTTGTGGAAATAACACACATGCAATGACCACTAGTTGATCCATATGTGGTTTGTGGAAAGACCACACATGCAATGACCACTTGTTGATCCATGTGTGGTGTGTGGAAAGAACACACATGCAATGACAGTGGTGGATCCATGTGTGGTTTGTCGATAGAACACACAAGTAATGACTCTAGTGCTAGTTTTAGTATAAGAACACACATGCGATGACTCTAGTGGTTGATCCATGTGTTGGTTTTAGTATAAGAACACACATGCAATGACTCGAGTGGTTGATTCATGTGTGGTCTGTGGAAATAACACACATGCAATGACTCTAGTGGTTGATCCATGTGTGGTTTGTGGAAAAGAACACACATGCAATGAGTCTAGTGTATCCATGTGTGGTTTGTGGAAACAACACACATGCAATGACTCTAGTGGTTGACCCATGTGTGGTTTGTGGAAATAACACACATGCAGTGACTGTAATGGATCCATAAGTGGTTTATGGAAAAGAACACACATGCAAAGACCACTGGTTGATCCATATGTGGTTTGTGGAAAGAACACACATGAAATGACCACTTGTTGATCCATGTGTGGTTTGTGGAAAGAAGACACATGCAATGACAGTGGTGGATCCATGTGTGGTTTGTGGATAGAACACACATGCAATGACTCTAGTGCTAGTTTTAGTATAAGAACACATATGCAATGACTATGGTGGGTCCACATGTAGTTGTGAAAAGAACACACATGCAATGACCACTGGTGGATCCATGTGTCGTTTGTGCAAAAGAACACACATGCAATGAGTCTAGTGGATCCATGTGTGGTTTGTGGAAAAGAACACACATGCAATGACTCTGGTTGATCCATATGTGGTTTGTGGAAAGAACACACATGCAATGACCACTAGTGGATCCATGTGTGGTTTGTGTAAAAGAACACACATGCAATGACCACTAGTTGATCCATGTGTGGTTTGTGGAAAGAACACACATGCAATGACAATGGTGGATCAATGTGTGGTTTGTGAAAAGAACACACATGCAATGACTCTAGTGTTGGTTTTAGTATAAGAACACACATGCAATGACTCTAGTGGTTGATCCATGTGTGGTTTGTGGAAATAACACACATGCAATGACTAGTGGTTGATCCATGTGTGGTTTGTGGAAAGAACACACATGCAATGACTCTAGTGGTTGATCCATGTGTGGTTTGTGGAAACAACACACATGCAATGACTCTAGTGGTTGATCCATGTGTGGTTTGTGGAAATAACACACATGCAATGACTCTAGTGGTTGATCCATGTGTGGTTTGTGGAAAATAACACACATGCAATGACCACTGGTTGATCCATATATTGTTTGTGGAAAGAACACACATGCAATGACCACTTGTTGATCCATGTGTGGTTTTTGGAAAGAACACACATGCAATGACAGTGGTGGATCCATGTGTGGTTTGTGGATAGAACACATATGCAATGACAGTGGTGGATCCATGTGTGGTTTGTGGATAGAACACACATGCAATAACTGTAGTGCTAGTTTTAGTATAAGAACATACATGCAATGACTCTAGTGGTTGATCCATGTGTGGTTTGTGAAAAGAACACACATGCATTAACCACTGGTGGATCCATGTGTTGTTTGTGGAAAAGAACACACATGCAATGAGTCTAGTGGATCCATGTGTGGTTTGTGAAAAAAACACATGTAATGACTCTAGTGTTGGTTTTAGTATAAGAACACACATGCAATGACTCTAGTGGTTGATCCATGTGTGGTTTTGTGGAAATAACACAGATGCAATGACTCTAGTGGTTGACCCGTGTGTGGTTTGTGGAAAAGAACACACATGCAATGAGTCTAGTGGATCCATGTGTGGTTTTTTGGAAATAACACAGATGCAATGACCCTAGTGGTTGACCCGTGTGTGGTTTGTGGAAAAGAACACACATGCAATGAGTCTAGTGGATCCATGTGTGGTTTGTGGAAAAGAACACACATGCAATGACTCTAGTGCTGGTTTGTGGTTTTAGTATAAGAACAAACATGCAATTACTCAAATGGATCCATATGTGGTTTGTGGAAAGAACACACATGCAATGACTCTGGTTGATCCATATGTGGTTTGTGGAAAGAACACACATGCAATGACCACTAGTGGATCCATGTGTGGTTTGTGGAAAAGAACACACATGCAATGACCACTAGTTGATCCATGTGTGGTTTGTGGAAAGAACACACATGCAATGACAATGGTGGATCCATGTGTGGTTTGTGAAAAGAACACACATGCAATGACTCTAGTGTTGGTTTTAGTATAAGAACACACATGCAATGACTCTAGTGGTTGATCCATGTGTGGTTTGTGGAAACAACACACATGCAATGACTCTAGTGGTTGATCCATGTGTGGTTTGTGGAAATAACACACATGCAATGACTCTAGTGGTTGATCCATGTGTGGTTTGTGGAAAAGAACACACATGCAATGACCACTGGTTGATCCATATATTGTTTGTGGAAAGAACACACATGCAATGACCACTTGTTGATCCATGTGTGGTTTTTGGAAAGAACACACATGCAATGACAGTGGTGGATCCATGTGTGGTTTGTGGATAGAACACATATGCAATGATAGTGGTGGATCCATGTGTGGTTTGTGGATAGAACACACATGCAATGACTGTAGTGCTAGTTTTAGTATAAGAACACACATGCAATGACTCTAGTGGTTGATCCATGTGTGGTTTGTGAAAAGAACACACATGCATTAACCACTGGTGGATCCATGTGTTGTTTGTGGAAAAGAACACACATGCAATGAGTCTAGTGGATCCATGTGTGGTTTGTGAAAAAACACATGTAATGACTCTAGTGTTGGTTTTAGTATAAGAACACACATGCAATGACTCTAGTGGTTGATCCATGTGTGGTTTTGTGGAAATAACACAGATGCAATGACTCTAGTGGTTGATCCATGTGTGGTTTGTGGAAAAGAACACACATGCAATGAGTCTAGTGTATCCATGTGTGGTTTGTGGAAACAACACACATGCAATGACTCTAGTGGTTGACCCATGTGTGGTTTGTGGAAATAACACACATGCAGTGACTGTAATGGATCCATAAGTGGTTTATGGAAAAGAACACACATGCAAAGACCACTGGTTGATCCATATGTGGTTTGTGGAAAGAACACACATGAAATGACCACTTGTTGATCCATGTGTGGTTTGTGGAAAGAAGACACATGCAATGACAGTGGTGGATCCATGTGTGGTTTGTGGATAGAACACACATGCAATGACTCTAGTGCTAGTTTTAGTATAAGAACACATATGCAATGACTATGGTGGGTCCACATGTAGTTGTGAAAAGAACACACATGCAATGACCACTGGTGGATCCATGTGTCGTTTGTGCAAAAGAACACACATGCAATGAGTCTAGTGGATCCATGTGTGGTTTGTGGAAAAGAACACACATGCAATGACTCTGGTTGATCCATATGTGGTTTGTGGAAAGAACACACATGCAATGACCACTAGTGGATCCATGTGTGGTTTGTGTAAAAGAACACACATGCAATGACCACTAGTTGATCCATGTGTGGTTTGTGGAAAGAACACACATGCAATGACAATGGTGGATCAATGTGTGGTTTGTGAAAAGAACACACATGCAATGACTCTAGTGTTGGTTTTAGTATAAGAACACACATGCAATGACTCTAGTGGTTGATCCATGTGTGGTTTGTGGAAATAACACACATGCAATGACTAGTGGTTGATCCATGTGTGGTTTGTGGAAAGAACACACATGCAATGACTCTAGTGGTTGATCCATGTGTGGTTTGTGGAAACAACACACATGCAATGACTCTAGTGGTTGATCCATGTGTGGTTTGTGGAAATAACACACATGCAATGACTCTAGTGGTTGATCCATGTGTGGTTTGTGGAAAATAACACACATGCAATGACCACTGGTTGATCCATATATTGTTTGTGGAAAGAACACACATGCAATGACCACTTGTTGATCCATGTGTGGTTTTTGGAAAGAACACACATGCAATGACAGTGGTGGATCCATGTGTGGTTTGTGGATAGAACACATATGCAATGACAGTGGTGGATCCATGTGTGGTTTGTGGATAGAACACACATGCAATGACTGTAGTGCTAGTTTTAGTATGAGAACACACATGCAATGACTCTAGTGGTTGATCCATGTGTGGTTTGTGAAAAGAACACACATGCATTAACCACTGGTGGATCCATGTGTTGTTTGTGGAAAAGAACACACATGCAATGAGTCTAGTGGATCCATGTGTGGTTTGTGAAAAAAACACATGTAATGACTCTAGTGTTGGTTTTAGTATAAGAACACACATGCAATGACTCTAGTGGTTGATCCATGTGTGGTTTTGTGGAAATAACACAGATGCAATGACTCTAGTGGTTGACCCGTGTGTGGTTTGTGGAAAAGAACACACATGCAATGAGTCTAGTGGATCCATGTGTGGTTTTGTGGAAATAACACAGATGCAATGACTCTAGTGGTTGACCCGTGTGTGGTTTGTGGAAAAGAACACACATGCAATGAGTCTAGTGGATCCATGTGTGGTTTGTGGAAAAGAACACACATGCAATGACTCTAGTGCTGGTTTGTGGTTTTAGTATAAGAACAAACATGCAATTACTCAAATGGATCCATATGTGGTTTGTGGAAAGAACACACATGCAATGACTCTGGTTGATCCATATGTGGTTTGTGGAAAGAACACACATGCAATGACCACTAGTGGATCCATGTGTGGTTTGTGGAAAAGAACACACATGCAATGACCACTAGTTGATCCATGTGTGGTTTGTGGAAAGAACACACATGCAATGACAATGGTGGATCCATGTGTGGTTTGTGAAAAGAACACACATGCAATGACTCTAGTGTTGGTTTTAGTATAAGAACACACATGCAATGACTCTAGTGGTTGATCCATGTGTGGTTTGTGGAAACAACACACATGCAATGACTCTAGTGGTTGATCCATGTGTGGTTTGTGGAAATAACACACATGCAATGACTCTAGTGGTTGATCCATGTGTGGTTTGTGGAAAAGAACACACATGCAATGACCACTGGTTGATCCATATATTGTTTGTGGAAAGAACACACATGCAATGACCACTTGTTGATCCATGTGTGGTTTTTGGAAAGAACACACATGCAATGACAGTGGTGGATCCATGTGTGGTTTGTGGATAGAACACATATGCAATGATAGTGGTGGATCCATGTGTGGTTTGTGGATAGAACACACATGCAATGACTGTAGTGCTAGTTTTAGTATAAGAACACACATGCAATGACTCTAGTGGTTGATCCATGTGTGGTTTGTGAAAAGAACACACATGCATTAACCACTGGTGGATCCATGTGTTGTTTGTGGAAAAGAACACACATGCAATGAGTCTAGTGGATCCATGTGTGGTTTGTGAAAAAACACATGTAATGACTCTAGTGTTGGTTTTAGTATAAGAACACACATGCAATGACTCTAGTGGTTGATCCATGTGTGGTTTTGTGGAAATAACACAGATGCAATGACTCTAGTGGTTGATCCATGTGTGGTTTGTGGAAAAGAACACACATGCAATGAGTCTAGTGTATCCATGTGTGGTTTGTGGAAACAACACACATGCAATGACTCTAGTGGTTGACCCATGTGTGGTTTGTGGAAATAACACACATGCAGTGACTGTAATGGATCCATAAGTGGTTTATGGAAAAGAACACACATGCAAAGACCACTGGTTGATCCATATGTGGTTTGTGGAAAGAACACACATGAAATGACCACTTGTTGATCCATGTGTGGTTTGTGGAAAGAAGACACATGCAATGACAGTGGTGGATCCATGTGTGGTTTGTGGATAGAACACACATGCAATGACTCTAGTGCTAGTTTTAGTATAAGAACACATATGCAATGACTATGGTGGGTCCACATGTAGTTGTGAAAAGAACACACATGCAATGACCACTGGTGGATCCATGTGTCGTTTGTGCAAAAGAACACACATGCAATGAGTCTAGTGGATCCATGTGTGGTTTGTGGAAAAGAACACACATGCAATGACTCTGGTTGATCCATATGTGGTTTGTGGAAAGAACACACATGCAATGACCACTAGTGGATCCATGTGTGGTTTGTGTAAAAGAACACACATGCAATGACCACTAGTTGATCCATGTGTGGTTTGTGGAAAGAACACACATGCAATGACAATGGTGGATCAATGTGTGGTTTGTGAAAAGAACACACATGCAATGACTCTAGTGTTGGTTTTAGTATAAGAACACACATGCAATGACTCTAGTGGTTGATCCATGTGTGGTTTGTGGAAATAACACACATGCAATGACTAGTGGTTGATCCATGTGTGGTTTGTGGAAAGAACACACATGCAATGACTCTAGTGGTTGATCCATGTGTGGTTTGTGGAAACAACACACATGCAATGACTCTAGTGGTTGATCCATGTGTGGTTTGTGGAAATAACACACATGCAATGACTCTAGTGGTTGATCCATGTGTGGTTTGTGGAAAATAACACACATGCAATGACCACTGGTTGATCCATATATTGTTTGTGGAAAGAACACACATGCAATGACCACTTGTTGATCCATGTGTGGTTTTTGGAAAGAACACACATGCAATGACAGTGGTGGATCCATGTGTGGTTTGTGGATAGAACACATATGCAATGACAGTGGTGGATCCATGTGTGGTTTGTGGATAGAACACACATGCAATAACTGTAGTGCTAGTTTTAGTATAAGAACATACATGCAATGACTCTAGTGGTTGATCCATGTGTGGTTTGTGAAAAGAACACACATGCATTAACCACTGGTGGATCCATGTGTTGTTTGTGGAAAAGAACACACATGCAATGAGTCTAGTGGATCCATGTGTGGTTTGTGAAAAAAACACATGTAATGACTCTAGTGTTGGTTTTAGTATAAGAACACACATGCAATGACTCTAGTGGTTGATCCATGTGTGGTTTTGTGGAAATAACACAGATGCAATGACTCTAGTGGTTGACCCGTGTGTGGTTTGTGGAAAAGAACACACATGCAATGAGTCTAGTGGATCCATGTGTGGTTTTGTGGAAATAACACAGATGCAATGACTCTAGTGGTTGACCCGTGTGTGGTTTGTGGAAAAGAACACACATGCAATGAGTCTAGTGGATCCATGTGTGGTTTGTGGAAAAGAACACACATGCAATGACTCTAGTGCTGGTTTGTGGTTTTAGTATAAGAACAAACATGCAATTACTCAAATGGATCCATATGTGGTTTGTGGAAAGAACACACATGCAATGACTCTGGTTGATCCATATGTGGTTTGTGGAAAGAACACACATGCAATGACCACTAGTGGATCCATGTGTGGTTTGTGGAAAAGAACACACATGCAATGACCACTAGTTGATCCATGTGTGGTTTGTGGAAAGAACACACATGCAATGACAATGGTGGATCCATGTGTGGTTTGTGAAAAGAACACACATGCAATGACTCTAGTGTTGGTTTTAGTATAAGAACACACATGCAATGACTCTAGTGGTTGATCCATGTGTGGTTTGTGGAAACAACACACATGCAATGACTCTAGTGGTTGATCCATGTGTGGTTTGTGGAAATAACACACATGCAATGACTCTAGTGGTTGATCCATGTGTGGTTTGTGGAAAAGAACACACATGCAATGACCACTGGTTGATCCATATATTGTTTGTGGAAAGAACACACATGCAATGACCACTTGTTGATCCATGTGTGGTTTTTGGAAAGAACACACATGCAATGACAGTGGTGGATCCATGTGTGGTTTGTGGATAGAACACATATGCAATGACAGTGGTGGATCCATGTGTGGTTTGTGGATAGAACACACATGCAATGATTGTAGTGCTAGTTTTAGTATAAGAACACACATGCAATGACTCTAGTGGTTGATCCATGTGTGGTTTGTGAAAAGAACACACATGCATTAACCACTGGTGGATCCTTGTGTTGTTTGTGGAAAAGAACACACATGCAATGAGTCTAGTGGATCCATGTGTGGTTTGTGAAAAAAACACATGTAATGACTCTAGTGTTGGTTTTAGTATAAGAACACACATGCAATGACTCTAGTGGTTGATCCATGTGTGGTTTTGTGGAAATAACACAGATGCAATGACTCTAGTGGTTGACCCGTGTGTTTTGTGGAAAAGAACACACATGCAATGAGTCTAGTGGATCCATGTGTGGTTTTGTGGAAATAACACAGATGCAATGACTCTAGTGGTTGACCCGTGTGTGGTTTGTGGAAAAGAACACACATGCAATGAGTCTAGTGGATCCATGTGTGGTTTGTGGAAAAGAACACACATGCAATGACTCTAGTGCTGGTTTGTGGTTTTAGTATAAGAACAAACATGCAATTACTCAAATGGATCCATATGTGGTTTGTGGAAAGAACACACATGCAATGACTCTGGTTGATCCATATGTGGTTTGTGGAAAGAACACACATGCAATGACCACTAGTGGATCCATGTGTGGTTTGTGGAAAAGAACACACATGCAATGACCACTAGTTGATCCATGTGTGGTTTGTGGAAAGAACACACATGCAATGACAATGGTGGATCCATGTGTGGTTTGTGAAAAGAACACACATGCAATGACTCTAGTGTTGGTTTTAGTATAAGAACACACATGCAATGACTCTAGTGGTTGATCCATGTGTGGTTTGTGGAAACAACACACATGCAATGACTCTAGTGGTTGATCCATGTGTGGTTTGTGGAAATAACACACATGCAATGACTCTAGTGGTTGATCCATGTGTGGTTTGTGGAAAAGAACACACATGCAATGACCACTGGTTGATCCATATATTGTTTGTGGAAAGAACACACATGCAATGACCACTTGTTGATCCATGTGTGGTTTTTGGAAAGAACACACATGCAATGACAGTGGTGGATCCATGTGTGGTTTGTGGATAGAACACATATGCAATGACAGTGGTGGATCCATGTGTGGTTTGTGGATAGAACACACATGCAATGACTGTAGTGCTAGTTTTAGTATGAGAACACACATGCAATGACTCTAGTGGTTGATCCATGTGTGGTTTGTGAAAAGAACACACATGCATTAACCACTGGTGGATCCATGTGTTGTTTGTGGAAAAGAACACACATGCAATGAGTCTAGTGGATCCATGTGTGGTTTGTGAAAAAAACACATGTAATGACTCTAGTGTTGGTTTTAGTATAAGAACACACATGCAATGACTCTAGTGGTTGATCCATGTGTGGTTTTGTGGAAATAACACAGATGCAATGACTCTAGTGGTTGACCCGTGTGTGGTTTGTGGAAAAGAACACACATGCAATGAGTCTAGTGGATCCATGTGTGGTTTTGTGGAAATAACACAGATGCAATGACTCTAGTGGTTGACCCGTGTGTGGTTTGTGGAAAAGAACACACATGCAATGAGTCTAGTGGATCCATGTGTGGTTTGTGGAAAAGAACACACATGCAATGACTCTAGTGCTGGTTTGTGGTTTTAGTATAAGAACAAACATGCAATTACTCAAATGGATCCATATGTGGTTTGTGGAAAGAACACACATGCAATGACTCTGGTTGATCCATATGTGGTTTGTGGAAAGAACACACATGCAATGACCACTAGTGGATCCATGTGTGGTTTGTGGAAAAGAACACACATGCAATGACCACTAGTTGATCCATGTGTGGTTTGTGGAAAGAACACACATGCAATGACAATGGTGGATCCATGTGTGGTTTGTGAAAAGAACACACATGCAATGACTCTAGTGTTGGTTTTAGTATAAGAACACACATGCAATGACTCTAGTGGTTGATCCATGTGTGGTTTGTGGAAACAACACACATGCAATGACTCTAGTGGTTGATCCATGTGTGGTTTGTGGAAATAACACACATGCAATGACTCTAGTGGTTGATCCATGTGTGGTTTGTGGAAAAGAACACACATGCAATGACCACTGGTTGATCCATATATTGTTTGTGGAAAGAACACACATGCAATGACCACTTGTTGATCCATGTGTGGTTTTTGGAAAGAACACACATGCAATGACAGTGGTGGATCCATGTGTGGTTTGTGGATAGAACACATATGCAATGATAGTGGTGGATCCATGTGTGGTTTGTGGATAGAACACACATGCAATGACTGTAGTGCTAGTTTTAGTATAAGAACACACATGCAATGACTCTAGTGGTTGATCCATGTGTGGTTTGTGAAAAGAACACACATGCATTAACCACTGGTGGATCCATGTGTTGTTTGTGGAAAAGAACACACATGCAATGAGTCTAGTGGATCCATGTGTGGTTTGTGAAAAAACACATGTAATGACTCTAGTGTTGGTTTTAGTATAAGAACACACATGCAATGACTCTAGTGGTTGATCCATGTGTGGTTTTGTGGAAATAACACAGATGCAATGACTCTAGTGGTTGACCCGTGTGTGGTTTGTGGAAAAGAACACACATGCAATGAGTCTAGTGGATCCATGTGTGGTTTTGTGGAAGTAACACAGATGCAATGACTCTAGTGGTTGACCCGTGTGTGGTTTGTGGAAAAGAACACACATGCAATGAGTCTAGTGGATCCATGTGTGGTTTGTGGAAAAGAACACACATGCAATGACTCTAGTGCTGGTTTGTGGTTTTAGTATAAGAACAAACATGCAATTACTCAAATGGATCCATATGTGGTTTGTGGAAAGAACACACATGCAATGACTCTGGTTGATCCATAGGTGGTTTGTGGAAAGAACACACATGCAATGACCACTAGTGGATCCATGTGTGGTTTGTGGAAAAGAACACACATGCAATGACCACTAATTGATCCATGTGTGGTTTGTGGAAAGAACACACATGCAATGACAATGGTGGATCCATGTGTGGTTTGTGAAAAGAACACACATGCAATGACTCTAGTGTTGGTTTTAGTATAAGAACACACATGCAATGACTCTAGCGGTTGATCCATGTGTGGTTTGTGGAAATAACACACATGCAATGACTCTAGTGGTTGATCCATGTGTGGTTTGTGGAAAGAACACACATGCAATGACTCTAGTGGTTGATCCATGTGTGGTTTGTGGAAAAAACACACATGCAATGACTAGTGGTTGATCTATGTGTGGTTTGTGGAAATAACACACATGCAATGACTCTAGTGGTTGGTCCTTGTGTGGTTTGTGGAAAAGAACACACATGCAATAACCACTGGTTGATCCATATATTGTTTGTGGAAAGAACACACATGCAATGACCACTTGTTGATCCATGTGTGGTTTTTGGAAAGAACACACATGCAATGACAGTGGTGGATCCATGTGTGGTTTGTGGATAGAACACATATGCAATGACAGTGGTGGATCCATGTGTGGTTTGTGGATAGAACACACATGCAATGACTGTAGTGCTAGTTTTAGTATAAGAACACACATGTAATGACTCTAGTGGTTGATCCATGTGTGGTTTGTGAAAAGAACACACATGCATTAACCACTGGTGGATCCATGTGTTGTTTGTGGAAAGAACACACATACAATGACTCTGGTTGATCAATATGTGGTTTGTGGAAAGAACACACATCCAATGACCACTAGTGGATCCATGTGTGGTTTGTGGAAATAACACACATGCAATGACTCTAGTGGTTGATCCATGTGTGGTTTGTGGAAAAGAACACACATGCAATGAGTCTAGTGGATTCATGTGTGGTTTGTGGAAAAGAACACACATGCAATGACTCTAGTAATGGTTTGTGGTTTTAGTATAAGAACAAACATGCAATTACTCAAATGGATCCATATGTGGTTTGTGGAAAGAACACACATGCAATGACTCTGATTGGTCCATATGTGGTTTGTGGAAAGAACACACATGCAATGACCACTAGTGGATCCATGTGTGGTTTGTGGAAAAGAACACACATGCAATGACCACTGGTTGATCCATGTGTGGTTTGTGGAAAGAACACACATGCAATGACATTGGTGGATCCATGTGTGGTTTGTGAAAAGAACACACATGCAATGACTCTAGTGTTGGTTTTAGTATAAGAACACACATGTAATGACTCTAGTGGTTGATCCATGTGTGGTTTGTGGAAATAACACACATGCAATGACTCTAGTGGTTGATCCATGTGTGGTTTGTGGAAAGAACACACATGCAATGACTCTAGTGGTTGAACCATGTGTGGTTTGTGGAAACTACACACATGCAATGACTCTAGTGGTTGATCCATGTGTGGTTTGTGGAAATAACACACATGGAATGACTCTAGTGGTTGATCCATGTGTGGTTTATGGAAAAGAACACACATGCAATGACCACTGGTTGATCCATATGTGGTTTGTGGAAAGAACACACATGAAATGACCACTTGAGTGATCCATGTGTGGTTTATGGAAAGAACACACATGCAATGACAGTGGTGGATCCATGTGTGGTTTGTGGATAGAACACACATGCAATGACAATGGTGAATCCATGTGTGGTTTGTGGATAGAACACACATGCAATGACTCTAGTGCTAGTTTTACTATAAGAACACACATGCAATGACTCTAGTGGTTGATCCATGTGTGGTTTGTGAAAAGAACACACACGCATTAACCACTGGTGGATCCATGTGTTTTTTGTGGAAAAGAGCACACATGCAATGAGTCTAGTGGATCCATGTGTGGTTTGTGGAAAAGAACACACATGCAATGACTCTAGTGCTGGTTTGTGCTTTTAGTATAAGAACAAACATGCAATTAGTCAAATGGATCCATATCTGTTTTGTGGAAAGAACACACATGCAATGACTCTGGTTCATCGATATGTGGTTTGTGGAAGGAACACACATCCAATGACCACAAGTGGATCCATGTGTGGTTTGTGGAAAAGAACACGCATGCAATGACCACTGGCTGATCCATGTGTGGTTTGTGGAAAGAACACACATGCAATGACAGTGGTGGATCCATGTGTGGTTTGTGAAAAGAACACACATGCAATGACTCTAGTGTTGGTTTTAGTATAAGAACACACATGCAATGACTCTAGTGGTTGATCCATGTGTGGTTTGTGGAAATAACACACATGCAATGACTCTAGTGGTTGATCCATGTGTGGTTTGTGGAAAAGAACACACATGCAATGAGTCTAGTGTATCCATGTGTGGTTTGTGAAAAGAACACACATGCAATGACTCTAGTGTTGGTTTTAGTATAAGAACACACATGTAATGACTCTTGTGGTTGATCCATGTGAGGTTTGTGGAAACAACACACATGCAATGACTCTAGTGGTTGATCCATGTGTGGTTTGTGAAAAGAACACACATGCATTAACCACTGGTGGATCCATGTGTTGTTTGTGGAAACGAACACACATGCAATGAGTCTAGTGGATCCATGTGTGGTTTGTGAAAAAAACACATGTAGTGACTCTAGTGTTGGTTTTAGTATAAGAACACACATGCAATGACTCTAGTGGTTGATCCATGTGTGGTTTTGTAGAAATAACACACATGCAATGACTCTAGTGGTTGATCCGTGTGTGGTTTGTGGAAAAGAACACACATGCAATGAGTCTAGTGGATCCATGTGTGGTTTGTGGAAAAGAACACACATGCAATGACTCTAGTGCTGGTTTGTGGTTTTAGTATAAGAACAAACATGCAATTACTCAAATGGATCCATATGTGGTTTGTGGAAAAGAACACACATGCAATGAGTCTAGTGTATCCATGTGTGGTTTGTGGAAAAGAACACACATGCAATGTCTCTAGTGCTGGCTTGTGGTTTTAGTATAACAACAAACATGCAATTACTCAAATGGATCCATATGTGGTTTGTGGAAAGAACACACATGCAATGACTCTCGTTGATCCATATGTGGTTTGTGGAAAGAACACACATGCAATGACCACTAGTGGATCCATGTGTGGTTTGTGGAAAAGAACACACATGGAATGACCACTGGTTGATCCATGTGTGGTTTGTGGAAATAACACACATGCAATGACAGTGGTGGATCCATGTGTGGTTTGTGAAAAGAACACACATGCAATGACTCTAGTGTTGGTTTTAAAGAACACACATGCAATGACTCTAGTGGTTGATCCATGTGTGGTTTGTGGAAAGAACACACATGCAATGACTCTAGTGGTTGGTCCATGTGTGGTTTGTGGAAACAACAAACATGTAATGACTCTAGTGGTTGATCCATGTGTGGTTTGTGGAAATAACACACATGCAATGACTCTAGTGGTTGATCCATGTGTATTTTGTGGAAAAGAACACACATGCAATGACCACTTGTTGATCCATATATTGTTTGTGGAAAGAACACACATGCAATGACCACTTGTTGATCCATGTGTGGTTTTTGGAAAGAACACACATGCAATGACAGTGGTGGACCCATGTGTGGTTTGTGGATAGAACACATATGCAAGGACAGTGGTGGATCCATGTGTGGTTTGTGGATAGAACACACATGCAATGACTCTAGTGCTAGTTTTAGTATAAGAACACACATGCAATGACTCTAGTGGTTGATCCATGTGTGGTTTGTGGAAATAACACACATGGAATGACTCTAGTGGTTGATCCATGTGTGGTTTATGGAAAAGAACACACATGCAATGACCACTGGTTGATCCATATGTGGTTTGTGGAAAGAACACACATGAAATGACCACTTGTTGATCCATGTGTGGTTTATGGAAAGAACACACATGCAATGACAGTGGTGGATCCATGTGTGGTTTGTGGATAGAACACACATGCAATGACAGTGGTGGATCCATGTGTGGTTTGTGGATAGAACACACATGCAATGACTCTAGTGCTAGTTTTAGTATAAGAACACACATGCAATGACTCTAGTGGTTGATCCATGTGTGGTTTGTGAAAAGAACACACATGCAATGACTCTAGTTGATCCATATGTGGTTTGTGGAAAGAACACACATGCAATGATCACTGGTGGATCCATGTGTGGTTTGTGGAAAAGAACACACATGCAATGACCACTGGTTGATCCATGTGTGGTTTGTGGAAAGAACACACATCCAATGCCAATGGTGGATCCATGTGTGGTTTGTGAAAAGAACACACATGCAATGACTCTAGTGTTGGTTTTAGTATAAGAACACACATGCAATGGGGCCTCCATGCAATGACTCTAGTGGTTGATCCATGTGTGGTTTGTGGAAAGAACACACATGCAATGACCACTGGTGGATCCATGTGTGGTTTGTGGAAAATAACACACATGCAATGACCACTGGTTGATCCATGTGTGGTTTGTGGAAAGAACACACATGCAATTACTGTGGTGGATCCATGTGTGGTTTGTGAAAAGAACACACATGCAATGACTCTAGTGTTGGTTTTAGTATAAGAACACACATGCAATGTCTCTAGTGGTTGATCCATGTGTGGTTTGTGGAAACAACACACATGCAATGACTCTAGTGGTTGATCCATGTGTGGTTTGTGGAAATAACACACATGGAATGACTCTAGTGGTTGATCCATGTGTGGTTTATGGGAAAGAACACACATGCAATGACCCCTGGTTGATCCATATGTGGTTTGTGGAAAGAACACACATGAAATGACCACTTGTTGATCCATGTGTGGATTGTGGAAAGAACACACATGCAATGACAGTGGTGGATCCATGTGTGGTTTGTGGAAAGAACACACATGCAATGAGAGTGGTGGATCCATGTGTGGTTTGTGAATAGAACACACATGCAATGACAGTGGTGGATCCATGTGTGGTTTGTGGATAGAACACACATGCAATGACTCTAGTGCTAGTTTTAGTATAAGAACACACATGCAGTTTGACCACTGGTGGATCCATGTGTTGTTTGTGGAAAAGAACACACATGCAATGAGTCTAGTGGATCCATGTGTGGTTTGTGGAAAAGAAGACACATGCAATGACTCTTGTGCTGGTTTGTGCTTTTAGTATAAGAACAAACATGCAATTACTCAAATGGATCCATATGTGGTTTGTGGAAAGAACACACATGCAATGACTCTGGTTGATCGATATGTGGTTTGTGGAAAGAACACACATCCAATGACCACTAGTGGATCCATGTGTGGTTTGTGGAAAAGAACACACATGCAATGACCACTGGTTGATCTATGTGTGGTTTGTGGAAAGAACACACATGCAATGACAGTGGTGGATCCATGTGGGGTTTGTGAAAAGAACACACATGCAATGACTCTAGAGTTGGTTTTAGTATAAGAACACACATGCAATGACTAGTGGTTGATCCATGTGTGGTTTGTGGAAATAACACATATGCAATGACTCTAGTGGTTGATCCATGTGTGTTTTGTGGAAAAGAACACACATGCAATGAGTCTAGTGTATCCATGTGTGGTTTGTGGAAAAGAACACACATGCAATGACTCTAGTGCTGGTTTGTGGTTTTAGTATAAGAACAAACATGCAATCATTCTAGTGTTGGTTTTAGTATAAGAACACACATGTAATGACTCTAGTGGTTCATCCATGTGTGGTTTGTGGAAATCACACACATGCAATGTCTCTAGTGGTTGATCCATGTGTGGTTTCTGGAAAGAACACACATGCAATGACTAGTGGTTGATCCATGTGTGGTTTCTGGATACAACACACATGCAATGACTCTAGTGGTTGATCCATGTGTGGTTTGTGGAAATAACACACATGGAACGACTCTAGTGGTTGATCCATGTGTGGTTTATGGAAAAGAACACACATGCAATGACCACTGGTTGATCCATATGTGGTTTGTGGAAAGAACACACATGCAATGACCACTTGTTGATCCATGTGAGGTTTGTGGAAAGAACACACATGCAATGATAGTGGTGGATCCATGTGTGGTGTGTGGATAGAACACACATGCAATGAAAGTGGTGGATCCATGTGTGGTTTGTGGATATAACACACATGCAATGACTTTAGTGCTAGTTTTATAAGAACACACATGAAATGACTCTAGTGGTTGATCCATTTGTGGTTTGTGAAAAGAACACACATGCATTGACCACTGGTGGATCCATGTGTTGTTTGTGGAAAAGAACACACATGAAATGAGTCTAGTGGATCCATGTGTGGTTTGTGGAAAAGAACACACATGCAATGACTCTAGTGCTGGTTTGTGGTTTTAGTATAAGAACAAACATGCAATTACTCAAATGGATCCATATGTGGTTTGTGGAAAGAACACACATGCAATAACTGTGGTTGATCCATATGTGGTTTGTGGAAAGAACACACATGCGATGACCACTAGTGGATCCATGTGTGGTTTGTGGAAAAGAACACACATGCAATGACCACTGGTTGATCCATGTGTGGTTTGTGGAAAGAACACACATGCAATGACAGTGGTGGATCCATGTGTGGTTTGTGAAAAGAACACACATGCAATGACTCTAGTGTTGGTTTTAGTATAAGAACACACATGTAATGACTCTACTGGTTGATCCATGTGTGGTTTGTGGAAATAACACACATGCAATGACTCTAGTGGTTGATCCATGTGTGGTTTGTGGAAAGAACACACATGCAATGACTCTAGTGGTTGATCCATGTGTGGTTTGTGGAAAGAACACACATGCAATGACTGTAGTGGTTGATCCATGTGTGGTTTGTGGAAAGAACACACATGCAATGACTCTAGTGCTGGTTTGTGGTTTTAGTATAAGCACAGACATGCAATTACTCAAATGGATCCATATGTGGTTTGTGGAAAGAACAGACATGCAATGACTCTGGTTGATCCATATGTGGTTTGTGGAAAGAACACACATGCAATGACCACTAGTGGATCCATGTGTGGTTTGTGGAAAAGAACACACATGCAATGACCACTTGTTGATCCATGTGTGGTTTGTGGAAAGAACACACATGCAATGACAGTGGTGGATCCATGTGTGGTTTGTGAAAAGAACACACATGCAATGACTCTAGTGTTGGTTTTAGTATAAGAACACACATGTAATGACTCTAGTGGTTGATCCATGTGTGGTTTGTGGAAATAACACACATGCAATGACTCTAGTGGTTGATCCATGTGTGGTTTGTGGAAAGAACACACATGCAATGACTCTAGTGGTTGATCCATGTGTGGTTTGTGGAAACAACACACATGCAATGACTCTAGTGGTTGATCCATGTGTGGTTTGTGGAAATAACACACATGGAATGACTCTAGTGGTTGATCCTTGTGTGGTTTATGGAAAAGAACACACATGCAATGACCACTGGCTGATCCATATGTGGTTTGTGGAAAGAACACACATGCAATGACCACTTGTTGATCCATTTGTGGTTTGTGGAAAGAACACACATGCAATGACAGTGGTGGATCCATGTGTGGTTTGTGGATAGAACACACATGCAATGACAGTGGTGGATCCATGTGTGGTTTGTGGAAAGAACACACATGCAATGACTCTGGTTGATCGATATGTGGTTTGTGGAAAGAACACACATCCAATGAGCACTAGTGGGTCCATGTGTGGTTTGTGGAAAAGAACACACATGAAATGACCACTGGTTGATCCATGTGTGGTTTGTGGAAAAAACACACATGCAATGACAGTGGTGGATCCATGTGTGGTTTGTGAAAAGAACACACATGCAATGACTCTAGTGTTGGTTTTAGTATAAGAACACACATGCAATGACTCTAGTGGTTGATCCATGTGTGGTTTGTGGAAATAACACACATGCAATGACTCTAGTGGTTGATCCATGTGTGGTTTGTGGAAAAGAACACACATGCAATGAGTCTAGTGTATCCATGTGTGGTTTGTGGAAAAGAACACACATGCAATGACTCTAGTGCTGGTTTGTGGTTTTAGTATAAGAACAAACATGCAATTACTCAAATGGATCCATATGTGGTTTGTGGAAAGAACACACATGCAATGACTCTCGTTGATCCATATGTGGTTTGTGGAAAGAACACACATGCAATAACCACTAGTGGATCCATGTGTGGTTTGTGGAAAAGAACACACATGCAATGACCACTGGTCGATCCATGTGTGGTTTGTGGAAAGAACACACATGCAATGACAGTGGTGGATCCATGTGTGGTTTGTGAAAAGAACACACATGCAATGACTCTTGTGTTGGTTTTAGTATAAGAACACACATGTAATGACTCTAGTGGTTGATCCATGTGTGGTTTGTGGAAATAACACACATGCAATGACTCTAGTGGTTGATCCATGTGTGGTTTGTGGAAAGAACACACATGCAATGACTCTAGTGGTTGATCCATGTGTGGTTTGTGGAAACAACACATATGCAATGACTCTGGTGGTTGATCCATGTGTGGTTTGTGGAAATAACACACATGGAATGACTCTAGTGGTTGATCCTTGTGTGGTTTATGGAAAACAACACACATGCAATGACCACTGGCTGATCCATATGTGGTTTGTGGAAAGAACACACATGAAATGACCACTTGTTGATCCATGTGTGGTTTGTGGATAGAACACACATGCAATGACAGTGGTGGATCCATGTGTGGTTTGTGGATAGAACACACATGCAATGACAGTGGTGGATCCATGTGTGGTTTGTGGAAAGAACACACATGCAATGACTCTGGTTGATCGATATGTGGTTTGTGGAAAGAACACACATCCAATGACCACAAGTGGGTCCATGTGTGGTTTGTGGAAAAGAACACACATGCAATGACCACTGGTTGATCCATGTGTGGTTTGTGGAAAGAACACACATGCAATGACAGTGGTGGATCCATGTGTGGTTTGTGAAAAGAACACACATGCAATGACTCTAGTGTTGGTTTTAGTATAAGAACACACATGCAATGACTCTAGTGGTTGATCCATGTGTGGTTTGTGGAAATAACACACATGCAATGACTCTAGTGGTTGATCATATGTGGTTTCTGGAAAAGAACACACATGCAATGAGTCTAGTGTATCCATGTGTGGTTTGTGGAAAAGAACACACATGCAATGACTCTAGTGCTGGTTTGTGGTTTTAGTATAAGAACAAACATGCAATTACTCAAATGGATCCATATGTGGTTTGTGGAAAGAACACACAAGCAATGACTCTCGTTGATCCATATGTGGTTTGTGGAAAGAACACACATGCAATGACCACTAGTGGATCCATGTGTGGTTTGTGGAAAAGAACACACATGCAATGACCACTGGTTGATCCATGTGTGGTTTGTGGAAAGAACACACATGCAATGACAGTGGTGGATCCATGTGTGGTTTGTGAAAAGAACACACATGCAATGACTCTAGTGTTGGTTTTAGTATAAGAACACACATGCAATGACTCTAGTGGTTGATCCATGTGTGGTTTGTGGAAATAACACACATGCAATGACTCTAGTGGCTGATCAATGTGTGGTTTGTAGAAAAGAACACACATGCAATGATTCTAATGGATCCATGTGTGGTTTGTGGAAAAGAACACACATGCAATGACTCTAGTGCTGGTTTGTGGTTTTAGTATAAGAACAAACATGCAATTACTCAAATGGATCCATATGTGGTTTGTGGAAAGAACACACATGCAATAACTCTGGTTGATCCATATGTGGTTTGTGGAAATAACACACATGCAATGACCACTAGTGGATCCATGTGTGGTTTGTGGAAAAGAACACACGTGCAATGACCACTGGTTGATCCATGTGTGGTTTGTGGAAAGAACACACATGCAATGACAGTGGTGGATACATGTGTGGTTTGTGAAAAGAACACACATGCAATGACTCTAGTGTTGGTTTTAGTATAAGAACACACATGTAATGACTCTTGTGGTTGATCCATGTGTGGTTTGTGGAAATAAAGCACATGCAATGACTCTAGTGGTTGATCCATGTGTGGTTTGTGGAAAGAACACACATGCAATTACTAGTGGTTGATCCATGTGTGGTTTCTGGAAACAACACACATGCAATGACTCTAGTGGTTGATCCATGTGTGGTTTGTGGAAATAACACACATGGAATGACTCTCGTGGTTAATCCATGTGTTGTTTATGGAAAAGAACACACATGCAATGACCACTGGTTGATCCATATGTGGTTTTTGGAAAGAACACACATGCAATGACCATTTGTTGATCCATGTGTGGTTTGTGGAAAGAACACACATGCAATGAGAGTGGTGGATCCATGTGTGGTTTGTGGATAGAACACACATGCAATGACAGTGGTGGATCCATGTGTGGTTTATGGATATAACACACATGCAATGACTCTAGTGCTAGTTTTAGTATAAGAACACACATGCAATGACTCTAATGGTTGATCCATGTGTGGGTTGTGAAAAGAACACACATGCATTGACCACTGGTGGATCCATGTGTTGTTTGTGGAAAAGAACACACATGCAATGAGTCTAGTGGATCCGTGTGTGGTTTGTGGAAAAGAACACACATGCAATGACTCTAGTGCTAGTTTGTGGTTTTAGTATAAGAACAAACATGCAATTACTCAAATGGATCCATATGTGGTTTGTGGAAAGAACACACATGCAATGAATTTGGTTGATCCATGTGTGGTTTGTGGAAACAACACACATGCAATGACTCTAGTGGTTAATCCATGTGTGGTTTGTGGAAATAACACACATGGAATGACTCTAGTGGTTGATCCATGTGTGGTTTATGGAAAAGAACACACATGCAACGACCACTGGTTGATTCATATGTGGTTTGTGGAAAGAACACACATGCAATGACCACTTGTTGATCCATGTGTGGTTTGTGGAAAGAACACACATGCAATGACAGTGGTGGATCCATGTGTGGTTTGTGGATAGAACACACATGCAATGACAGTGGTGGATCCATGTGTGGTTTGTGGATAGAACACACATGCAATGACAGTGGTGGATCCATGTGTGGTTTGTGGATAGAACACACATGCAATGACTCTAGTGCTAGTTTTAGTATAAGAACACACATGCAATGACTCTAGTGGTTGATCCATGTGTGGATTGTTAAAAGAACACACATGCATTAACCACTGGTGGATCCATGTGTTGTTTGTGGAAAAGAACACACATGCAATGAGTCTAGTGGATCCATGTGTGGTTTGTGGAAAAGAACACACATGCAATGACTCTAGTGCTGGTTTGTGGGTTTAATATAAGAACAAACATGCAATTACTCAAATGGATCCATATGTGGTTTGTGGAAAGAACACACATGCAATGACTCTGGTTGATCCATAGGTGGTTTGTGGAAAGAACACACATGCAATGACCACTAGTGGATCCATGTGTGGTTTGTGGAAAAGAACACACATGCAATGACCACTAGTTGATCCATGTGTGTTTTGTGGAAAGAACACACATGCAATGACAATGGTGGATCCATGTGTGGTTTGTGAAAAGAACACACATGCAATGACTCTAGTGTTGGTTTTACTATAAGAACACACATGCAATGACTCTAGTGGTTGATCCATGTGTGGTTTGTGGATAGAACACACATGCAATGACTCTAGTGCTAGTTTTAGTATAAGAACACACATGCAATGACTCTAGTGGTTGATCCATGTGTGGTTTGTGAAAAGAACACACACGCATTAACCACTGGTGGATCCATGTGTTGTTTGTGGAAAAGAACACACATGCAATGAGTCTAGTGGATCCATGTGTGGTTTGTGGAAAAGAACACACATGCAATGACTCTAGTGCTGGTTTGTGCTTTTAGTATAAGAACAAACATGCAATTACTCAAATGGATCCATATCTGGTTTGTGGAAAGAACACACATGCAATGACTCTGGTTCATCGATATGTGGTTTGTGGAAAGAACACACATCCAATGACCACTAGTGGATCCATGTGTGGTTTGTGGAAAAGAACACACATGCAATGACCACTGGCTGATCCATGTGTGGTTTGTGGAAAGAACACACATGCAATGACAGTGGTGGATCCATGTGTGGTTTGTGAAAAGAACACACATGCAATGACTCTAGTGTTGGTTTTAGTATAAGAACACACATGCAATGACTCTAGTGGTTGATCCATGTGTGGTCTGTGGAAATAACACACATGCAATGACTCTAGTGGTTGATCCATGTGTGGTTTGTGGAAATAACACACATGCAATGACTCTAGTGGTTGATCCATATGTGGTTTGTGGAAAAGAACAGACATACAATGACTCTAGTGCTGGTTTGTGGTTTTAGTATAACAACAAACATGCAATTACTCAAATGGATCCATATGTGGTTTGTGGAAAGAACACACGTGCAATGACTCTCGTTGATCCATATGTGGTTTGTGGAAAGAACACACATGCAATGACCACTAGTGGATCCATGTGTGGTTTTTGGAAAAGAACACACATGGAATGACCACTGTTTGATCCATGTGTGGTTTGTGGAAAGAACACAGATGCAATGACAGTGGTGGATCCATGTGTGGTTTGTGAAAAGAACACACATGCAATGACTCTAGTGTTGGTTTTAGTATAAGAACACACATGCAATGACTCTAGTGGTTGATCCATGTGTGGTTTGTGGAAAGAACATACATGCAATGACTCTAGTGGTTGGTCCATGTGTGGTTTGTGGAAACAACACACATGCAATGACTCTAGTGGTTGATCCATGTGTGGTTTGTGGAACTAACACACATGGAATGACTCTAGTGGTTGATCCTTGTGTGGTTTATGGAAAAGAACACACATGCAATGACCACTGGCTGATCCATATGTGGTTTGTGGAAAGAACACACATGCAATGACCACTTGTTGATCCATTTGTGGTTTGTGGAAAGAACAGACATGCAATGACAGTGGTGGATCCATGTGTGGTTTATGGATAGAACACACATGCAATGACAGTGGTGGATCCATGTGTGGTTTGTGGAAAGAACACACATGCAATGACTCTGGTTGATCGATATGTGGTTTGTGGAAAGAACACACATCCAATGAGCACTAGTGGGTCCATGTGTGGTTTGTGGAAAAGAACACACATGCAATGACCACTGGTTGATCCATGTGTGGTTTGTGGAAAAAACACACATGGAATGACTCTAGTGGTTGATCCATGTGTGGTTTGTGGAAATAACACACATGGAATGACTCTAGTGGTTGATCCATGTGTGGTTTGTGGAAAGAACACACATGCAATGACAGTGGTGGATCCATGTGTGGTTTGTGAAAAGAACACACATGCAATGACTCTAGTGTTGGTTTTAGTATAAGAACACACATGCAATGACTCTAGTGGTTGATCCATGTGTGGTTTGTGGAAATAACACACATGCAATGACTCTAGTGGTTGATCCATGTGTGGTTTGTGGAAAAGAACACACATGCAATGAGTCTAGTGTATCCATGTGTGGTTTGTGGAAAAGAACACACATGCAATGACTCTAGTGCTGGTTTGTGGTTTTAGTATAAGAACAAACATGCAATTACTCAAATGGATCCATATGTGGTTTGTGGAAAGAACACACATGCAATGACTCTCGTTGATCCATATGTGGTTTGTGGAAAGAACACACATGCAAGAACCACTAGTGGATCCATGTGTGGTTTGTGGAAAAGAACACACATGCAATGACCACTGGTCGATCCATGTGTGGTTTGTGGAAATAACACACATGCAATGACAGTGGTGGATCCATGTGTGGTTTGTGAAAAGAACACACATGCAATGACTCTTGTGTTGGTTTTAGTATAAGAACACACATGTAAGGACTCCAGTGGTTGATCCATGTGTGTTTGTGGAAATAACACACATGCAATGGCTCTAGTGGTTGATCCATGTGTGGTTTGTGGAAAGAACACACATGCAATGACTCTAGTGGTTGATCCATGTGTGGTTTGTGGAAACAACACACATGCAATGACTCTAGTGGTTGATCCATGTGTGGTTTGTGGAAATAACACACATGGAATGACTCTAGTGGTTGATCCATGTGTGGTTTATGGGAAAGAACACACATGCAATGACCACTGGTTGATCCATATGTGGTTTGTGGAAAGAACACACATGAAATGACCACTTGTTGATCCATGTGTGGTTTGTGGAAAGAACACACATGCAATGACAGTGGTGGATCCATGTGTGGTTTGTGCATAGAACACACATGCAATGACATTGGTGGATCCATGTGTGGTTTGTGGATAGAACACACATGCAATGACTCTAGTGCTAGTTTTAGTATAAGAACACACATGCAATGACTCTAGTGGTTGATCCATGTGTGGTTGGTGAAATTAACACACACGCATTGACCACTGGTGGATCCATGTGTTGTTTGTGGAAAAGAACACACATGCAATGAGTCTAGTGGATCCATGTGTGGTTTCTGGAAAAGAACACACATGCAATGACTCTAGTGCTAGTTTGTGCTTTTAGTATAAGAACAAACATGCAATTACTCAAATGGATCCATATGTGGTTTGTGGAAAGAACACACATGCAATGACTCTGGTTGATCGATATGTGGTTTGTGGAAAGAACACACATCCAATGACCACTAGTGGATCCATGTGTGGTTTGTGGAAAAGAACACACATGCAATGACCACTGGTTGATCCATGTGTGGTTTGTGGAAAGAACACACATGCAATGACTCTAGTGGTTGATCCATGTGTGGTTTGTGGAAAGAACACACATGCAATGACTCTAGTGCTGGTTTGTGGTTTTAGTATAAGCACACACATGCAATTACTCAAATGGATCCATATGTGGTTTGTGGAAAGAACACACATGCAATGACTCTGGTTGATCCATATGTGGTTTGTGGAAAGAACACACATGCAATGACCACTAGTGGATCCATGTGTGGTTTGTGGAAAAGAACACACATGCAATGACCACTGGTTGATCCATGTGTGGTTTGTGGAAAGAACACACATGCAATGACAGTGGTGGATCTATGTGTGGTTTGTGAAAAGAACACACATGCAATGACTTTAGTGTTTGTTTTAGTATAAGAACACACATGTAATGACTCTAGTGGTTGATCCATGTGTGGTTTGTGGAAATATCACACATGTAATGACTCCACTGGCTGATCCATGTGTGGTTTGTGGAAAGAACACACATGCAATGATAGTGGTGGATCCATGTGCGGTTTGTGAAAAGAACACACATGCAATGACTCTAGTGTTGGTTTTAGTATAAGAACACACATGCAATGACTCTAGTGGTTGATCCATGTGTGGTTTGTGGAAATAACACACATGCAATGACTCTAGTGGTTGATCCATGTGTGGTTTGTGGAAAAGAACACACATACAATGAGTCTAGTGTATCCATATGTGGTTTGTGGAAAAGAACAGACATGCAATGACTCTAGTGCTGGTTTGTGGTTTTAGTATAACAACAAACATGCAATTACTCAAATGGATCCATATGTGGTTTGTGGAAAGAACACACATGCAATGACTCTCGTTGATCCATATGTGGTTTGTGGAAAGAACACACATGCAATGACCACTAGTGGATCCATGTGTGGTTTGTGTAAAAGAACACACATGCAATGACCACTGGTTGATCCATGTGTGGTTTGTGGAAAGAACACAGATGCAATGACAGTGGTGGATCCATGTGTGGTTTGTGAAAAGAACACACATGCAATGACTCTAGTGTTGGTTTTAGTATAAGAACACACATGCAATGACTCTAGTGGTTGATCCATGTGTGGTTTGTGGAAAGAACATACATGCAATGACTCTAGTGGTTGGTCCATGTGTGGTTTGTGGAAACAACACACATGCAATGACTCTAGTGGTTGATCCATGTGTGGTTTGTGGAAATAACACACATGCAATGACTCTAGTGGTTGAACCATGTGTATTTTGTGGAAAAGAACACACATGCAATGACCACTGGTTGATCCATATATTGTTTGTGAAAAGAACACACATGCAATGACCACTTGTTGATCCATGTGTGGTTTTTGGAAAGAACACACATGCAATGACAGTGGTGGACCCATGTGTGGTTTGTGGATAGAACACATATGCAAGGACAGTGGTGGATCCATGTGTGGTTTGTGGATATAACACACATGCAATGACTCTAGTGCTAGTTTGTGGTTTTAGTATAAGAACAAACATGCAATTACTCAAATGGATCCATATGTGGTTTGTGGAAAGAACACACATGCAATGAATTTGGTTGATCCATGTGTGGTTTGTGGAAACAACACACATGCAATGACTCTAGTGGTTAATCCATGTGTGGTTTGTGGAAATAACACACATGGAATGACTCTAGTGGTTGATCCATGTGTGGTTTATGGAAAAGAACACACATGCAATGACCACTGGTTGATTCATATGTGGTTTGTGGAAAGAACACACATGCAATGACCACTTGTTGATCCATGTGTGGTTTGTGGAAAGAACACACATGCAATGACAGTGGTGGATCCATGTGTGGTTTGTGGATAGAACACACATGCAATGACAGTGGTGGATCCATGTGTGGTTTGTGGATAGAACACACATGCAATGACAGTGGTGGATCCATGTGTGGTTTGTGGATAGAACACACATGCAATGACTCTAGTGCTACTTTTAGTATAAGAACACACATGCAATGACTCTAGTGGTTGATCCATGTGTGGATTGTTAAAAGAACACACATGCATTAACCACTGGTGGATCCATGTGTTGTTTGTGGAAAAGAACACACATGCAATGAGTCTAGTGGATCCATGTGTGGTTTGTGGAAAAGAACACACATGCAATGACTCTAGTGCTGGTTTGTGGGTTTAATATAAGAACAAACATGCAATTACTCAAATGGATCCATATGTGGTTTGTGGAAAGAACACACATGCAATGACTCTGGTTGATCCATAGGTGGTTTGTGGAAAGAACACACATGCAATGACCACTAGTGGATCCATGTGTGGTTTGTGGAAAAGAACACACATGCAATGACCACTAGTTGATCCATGTGTGTTTTGTGGAAAGAACACACATGCAATGACAATGGTGGATCCATGTGTGGTTTGTGAAAAGAACACACATGCAATGACTCTAGTGTTGGTTTTACTATAAGAACACACATGCAATGACTCCAGTGGTTGATCCATGTGTGGTTTGTGGATAGAACACACATGCAATGACTCTAGTGCTAGTTTTAGTATAAGAACACACATGCAATGACTCTAGTGGTTGATCCATGTGTGGTTTGTGAAAAGAACACACACGCATTAACCACTGGTGGATCCATGTGTTGTTTGTGGAAAAGAACACACATGCAATGAGTCTAGTGGATCCATGTGTGGTTTGTGGAAAAGAACACACATGCAATGACTCTAGTGCTGGTTTGTGCTTTTAGTATAAGAACAAACATGCAATTACTCAAATGGATCCATATCTGGTTTGTGGAAAGAACACACATGCAATGACTCTGGTTCATCGATATGTGGTTTGTGGAAAGAACACACATCCAATGACCACTAGTGGATCCATGTGTGGTTTGTGGAAAAGAACACACATGCAATGACCACTGGCTGATCCATGTGTGGTTTGTGGAAAGAACACACATGCAATGACAGTGGTGGATCCATGTGTGGTTTGTGAAAAGAACACACATGCAATGACTCTAGTGTTGGTTTTAGTATAAGAACACACATGCAATGACTCTAGTGGTTGATCCATGTGTGGTTTGTGGAAATAACACACATGCAATGACTCTAGTGGTTGATCCATGTGTGGTTTGTGGAAATAACACACATGCAATGACTCTAGTGGTTGATCCATATGTGGTTTGTGGAAAAGAACAGACATACAATGACTCTAGTGCTGGTTTGTGGTTTTAGTATAACAACAAACATGCAATTACTCAAATGGATCCATATGTGGTTTGTGGAAAGAACACACGTGCAATGACTCTCGTTGATCCATATGTGGTTTGTGGAAAGAACACACATGCAATGACCACTAGTGGATCCATGTGTGGTTTTTGGAAAAGAACACACATGGAATGACCACTGTTTGATCCATGTGTGGTTTGTGGAAAGAACACAGATGCAATGACATTGGTGGATCCATGTGTGGTTTGTGAAAAGAACACACATGCAATGACTCTAGTGTTTGTTTTAGTATAAGAACACACATGCAATGACTCTAGTGGTTGATCCATGTGTGGTTTGTGGAAAGAACATACATGCAATGACTCTAGTGGTTGGTCCATGTGTGGTTTGTGGAAACAACACACATGCAATGACTCTAGTGGTTGATCCATGTGTGGTTTGTGGAACTAACACACATGGAATGACTCTAGTGGTTGATCCTTGTGTGGTTTATGGAAAAGAACACACATGCAATGACCACTGGCTGATCCATATGTGGTTTGTGGAAAGAACACACATGCAATGACCACTTGTTGATCCATTTGTGGTTTGTGGAAAGAACACACATGCAATGACAGTGGTGGATCCATGTGTGGTTTATGGATAGAACACACATGCAATGACAGTGGTGGATCCATGTGTGGTTTGTGGAAAGAACACACATGCAATGACTCTGGTTGATCGATATGTGGTTTGTGGAAAGAACACACATCCAATGAGCACTTGGGTCCATGTGTGGTTTGTGGAAAAGAACACACATGCAATGACCACTGGTTGATCCATGTGTGGTTTGTGGAAAAAACACACATGGAATGACTCTAGTGGTTGATCCATGTGTGGTTTGTGGAAATAACACACATGGAATGACTCTAGTGGTTGATCCATGTGTGGTTTGTGGAAATAACACACATGGAATGACTCTAGTGGTTGATCCATGTGTGGTTTGTGGAAAGAACACACATGCAATGACAGTGGTGGATCCATGTGTGGTTTGTGAAAAGAACACACATGCAATGACTCTAGTGTTGGTTTTAGTATAAGAACACACATGCAATGACTCTAGTGGTTGATGCATGTGTGGTTTGTGGAAATAACACACATGCAATGACTCTAGTGGTTGATCCATGTGTGGTTTGTGGAAAAGAACACACATGCAATGAGTCTAGTGTATCCATGTGTGGTTTGTGGAAAAGAACACACATGCAATGACTCTAGTGCTGGTTTGTGGTTTTAGTATAAGAACAAACATGCAATTACTCAAATGGATCCATATGTGGTTTGTGGAAAGAACACACATGCAATGACTCTCGTTGATCCATATGTGGTTTGTGGAAAGAACACACATGCAAGAACCACTAGTGGATCCATGTGTGGTTTGTGGAAAAGAACACACATGCAATGACCACTGGTCGATCCATGTGTGGTTTGTGGAAATAACACACATGCAATGACAGTGGTGGATCCATGTGTGGTTTGTGAAAAGAACACACATGCAATGACTCTTGTGTTGGTTTTAGTATAAGAACACACATGTAAGGACTCCAGTGGTTGATCCATGTGTGTTTGTGGAAATAACACACATGCAATGGCTCTAGTGGTTGATCCATGTGTGGTTTGTGGAAAGAACACACATGCAATGACTCTAGTGGTTGATCCATGTGTGGTTTGTGGAAACAACACACATGCAATGACTCTAGTGGTTGATCCATGTGTGGTTTGTGGAAATAACACACATGGAATGACTCTAGTGGTTGATCCATGTGTGGTTTATGGGAAAGAACACACATGCAATGACCACTGGTTGATCCATATGTGGTTTGTGGAAAGAACACACATGAAATGACCACTTGTTGATCCATGTGTGGTTTGTGAAAGAACACACATGCAATGACAGTGGTGGATCCATGTGTGGTTTGTGCATAGAACACACATGCAATGACATTGGTGGATCCATGTGTGGTTTGTGGATAGAACACACATGCAATGACTCTAGTGCTAGTTTTAGTATAAGAACACACATGCAATGACTCTAGTGGTTGATCCATGTGTGGTTGGTGAAATTAACACACACGCATTGACCACTGGTGGATCCATGTGTTGTTTGTGGAAAAGAACACACATGCAATGAGTCTAGTGGATCCATGTGTGGTTTCTGGAAAAGAACACACATGCAATGACTCTAGTGCTAGTTTGTGCTTTTAGTATAAGAACAAACATGCAATTACTAAAATGGATCCATATGTGGTTTGTGGAAAGAACACACATGCAATGACTCTGGTTGATCGATATGTGGTTTGTGGAAAGAACACACATCCAATGACCACTAGTGGATCCATGTGTGGTTTGTGGAAAAGAACACACATGCAATGACCACTGGTTGATCCATGTGTGGTTTGTGGAAAGAACACACATGCAATGACTCTAGTGGTTGATCCATGTGTGGTTTGTGGAAAGAACACACATGCAATGACTCTAGTGCTGGTTTGTGGTTTTAGTATAAGCACACACATGCAATTACTCAAATGGATCCATATGTGGTTTGTGGAAAGAACACACATGCAATGACTCTGGTTGATCCATATGTGGTTTGTGGAAAGAACACACATGCAATGACCACTAGTGGATCCATGTGTGGTTTGTGGAAAAGAACACACATGCAATGACCACTGGTTGATCCATGTGTGGTTTGTGGGAAGAACACACATGCAATGACAGTGGTGGATCTATGTGTGGTTTGTGAAAAGAACACACATGCAATGACTTTAGTGTTTGTTTTAGTATAAGAACACACATGTAATGACTCTAGTGGTTGATCCATGTGTGGTTTGTGGAAATAACACACATGTAATGACTCCACTGGCTGATCCATGTGTGGTTTGTGGAAAGAACACACATGCAATGATAGTGGTGGATCCATGTGCGGTTTGTGAAAAGAACACACATGCAATGACTCTAGTGTTGGTTTTAGTATAAGAACACACATGCAATGACTCTAGTGGTTGATCCATGTGTGGTTTGTGGAAATAACACACATGCAATGACTCTAGTGGTTGATCCATGTGTGGTTTGTGGAAAAGAACACACATACAATGAGTCTAGTGTATCCATATGTGGTTTGTGGAAAAGAACAGACATGCAATGACTCTAGTGCTGGTTTGTGGTTTTAGTATAACAACAAACATGCAATTACTCAAATGGATCCATATGTGGTTTGTGGAAAGAACACACATGCAATGACTCTCGTTGATCCATATGTGGTTTGTGGAAAGAACACACATGCAATGACCACTAGTGGATCCATGTGTGGTTTGTGTAAAAGAACACACATGCAATGACCACTGGTTGATCAATGTGTGGTTTGTGGAAAGAACACAGATGCAATGACAGTGGTGGATCCATGTGTGGTTTGTGAAAAGAACACACATGCAATGACTCTAGTGTTGGTTTTAGTATAAGAACACACATGCAATGACTCTAGTGGTTGATCCATGTGTGGTTTGTGGAAAGAACATACATGCAATGACTCTAGTGGTTGGTCCATGTGTGGTTTGTGGAAACAACACACATGCAATGACTCTAGTGGTTGATCCATGTGTGGTTTGTGGAAATAACACACATGCAATGACTCTAGTGGTTGAACCATGTGTATTTTGTGGAAAAGAACACACATGCAATGACCACTGGTTGATCCATATATTGTTTGTGAAAAGAACACACATGCAATGACCACTTGTTGATCCATGTGTGGTTTTTGGAAAGAACACACATGCAATGACAGTGGTGGACCCATGTGTGGTTTGTGGATAGAACACATATGCAAGGACAGTGGTGGATCCATGTGTGGTTTGTGGATATAACACACATGCAATGACTCTAGTGCTAGTTTTAGTATAAGAACACACATGCAATGACTCTAGTGGTTGATCCATGTGTGGTTTGTGGAAAGAACACACATGCAATGAGTCTGGTTGATCCATATGTGGTTTATGGAAAGAACACACATGCAATGACCACTTGTGGATCCATGTGTGTTTGTGCAAAAGAACACACATGCAATGACCACTGGTTGATCCATGTGTGGTTTGTGGAAAGAACACACATGCAATGAAAGTGGTGGATCCAGCTGTGGTTCGTGAAAAGAACACACGTGCAATGACTCTAGTGTTGGGTTTAATATAAGAACACACATGAAATGACTCTAGTGGTTGATCCATGTGTGGTTTGTGGAAATAACACACATGCAATGACCCTAGTGGTTGATCCATGTGTGGTTTGTGGAAATAACACACATGCAATGACTCTAGTGGTTGATCCATTTGTGGTTTCTGGAAACAACACACATGCATTGACCACTGGTGGATCCATGTGTTGTTTGTGGAGAAGAACACACATGCAATGAGTCTAGTGGATCCATGTGTGGTTTTTGGAAAAGAACACACATGCAATGACTAGTGCTGGTTTGTGGTTTTAGTATAAGAACAAACATGCAATTACTCAAATGGATCCATATGTGGTTTGTGGAAAGAACACACATGCAATGACTCTAGTTGATCCATATGTGGTTTGTGGAAAGAACACACATGCAATGATCACTGGTGGATCCATGTGTGGTTTGTGGAAAAGAACACACATGCAATGACCACTGGTTGATCCATGTGTGGTTTGTGGAAAGAACACACATCCAATGCCAATGGTGGATCCATGTGTGGTTTGTGAAAAGAACACACATGCAATGACTCTAGTGTTGGTTTTAGTATAAGAACACACATGCAATGGGGCCTCCATGCAATGACTCTAGTGGTTGATCCATGTGTGGTTTGTGGAAAGAACACACATGCAATGACCACTGGTGGATCCATGTGTGGTTTGTGGAAAATAACACACATGCAATGACCACTGGTTGATCCATGTGTGGTTTGTGGAAAGAACACACATGCAATTACTGTGGTGGATCCATGTGTGGTTTGTGAAAAGAACACACATGCAATGACTCTAGTGTTGGTTTTAGTATAAGAACACACATGCAATGACTCTAGTGGTTGATCCATGTGTGGTTTGTGGAAACAACACACATGCAATGACTCTAGTGGTTGATCCATGTGTGGTTTGTGGAAATAACACACATGGAATGACTCTAGTGGTTGATCCATGTGTGGTTTATGGGAAAGAACACACATGCAATGACCCCTGGTTGATCCATATGTGGTTTGTGGAAAGAACACACATGAAATGACCACTTGTTGATCCATGTGTGGATTGTGGAAAGAACACACATGCAATGACAGTGGTGGATCCATGTGTGGTTTGTGGAAAGAACACACATGCAATGAGAGTGGTGGATCCATGTGTGGTTTGTGAATAGAACACACATGCAATGACAGTGGTGGATCCATGTGTGGTTTGTGGATAGAACACACATGCAATGACTCTAGTGCTAGTTTTAGTATAAGAACACACATGCAGTTTGACCACTGGTGGATCCATGTGTTGTTTGTGGAAAAGAACACACATGCAATGAGTCTAGTGGATCCATGTGTGGTTTGTGGAAAAGAAGACACATGCAATGACTCTTGTGCTGGTTTGTGCTTTTAGTATAAGAACAAACATGCAATTACTCAAATGGATCCATATGTGGTTTGTGGAAAGAACACACATGCAATGACTCTGGTTGATCGATATGTGGTTTGTGGAAAGAACACACATCCAATGACCACTAGTGGATCCATGTGTGGTTTGTGGAAAAGAACACACATGCAATGACCACTGGTTGATCTATGTGTGGTTTGTGGAAAGAACACACATGCAATGACAGTGGTGGATCCATGTGGGGTTTGTGAAAAGAACACACATGCAATGACTCTAGAGTTGGTTTTAGTATAAGAACACACATGCAATGACTAGTGGTTGATCCATGTGTGGTTTGTGGAAATAACACATATGCAATGACTCTAGTGGTTGATCCATGTGTGTTTTGTGGAAAAGAACACACATGCAATGAGTCTAGTGTATCCATGTGTGGTTTGTGGAAAAGAACACACATGCAATGACTCTAGTGCTGGTTTGTGGTTTTAGTATAAGAACAAACATGCAATCATTCTAGTGTTGGTTTTAGTATAAGAACACACATGTAATGACTCTAGTGGTTCATCCATGTGTGGTTTGTGGAAATAACACACATGCAATGTCTCTAGTGGTTGATCCATGTGTGGTTTCTGGAAAGAACACACATGCAATGACTAGTGGTTGATCCATGTGTGGTTTCTGGATACAACACACATGCAATGACTCTAGTGGTTGATCCATGTGTGGTTTGTGGAAATAACACACATGGAACGACTCTAGTGGTTGATCCATGTGTGGTTTATGGAAAAGAACACACATGCAATGACCACTTGTTGATCCATATGTGGTTTGTGGAAAGAACACACATGCAATGACCACTTGTTGATCCATGTGAGGTTTGTGGAAAGAACACACATGCAATGATAGTGGTGGATCCATGTGTGGTGTGTGTGGATAGAACACACATGCAATGAAAGTGGTGGATCCATGTGTGGTTTGTGGATATAACACACATGCAATGACTTTAGTGCTAGTTTTATAAGAACACACATGAAATGACTCTAGTGGTTGATCCATTTGTGGTTTGTGAAAAGAACACACATGCATTGACCACTGGTGGATCCATGTGTTGTTTGTGGAAAAGAACACACATGAAATGAGTCTAGTGGATCCATGTGTGGTTTGTGGAAAAGAACACACATGCAATGACTCTAGTGCTGGTTTGTGGTTTTAGTATAAGAACAAACATGCAATTACTCAAATGGATCCATATGTGGTTTGTGGAAAGAACACACATGCAATAACTCTGGTTGATCCATATGTGGTTTGTGGAAAGAACACACATGCGATGACCACTAGTGGATCCATGTGTGGTTTGTGGAAAAGAACACACATGCAATGACCACTGGTTGATCCATGTGTGGTTTGTGGAAAGAACACACATGCAATGACAGTGGTGGATCCATGTGTGGTTTGTGAAAAGAACACACATGCAATGACTCTAGTGTTGGTTTTAGTATAAGAACACACATGTAATGACTCTACTGGTTGATCCATGTGTGGTTTGTGGAAATAACACACATGCAATGACTCTAGTGGTTGATCCATGTGTGGTTTGTGGAAAGAACACACATGCAATGACTCTAGTGGTTGATCCATGTGTGGTTTGTGGAAACAACACACATGCAATGACTGTAGTGGTTGATCCATGTGTGGTTTGTGGAAAGAACACACATGCAATGACTCTAGTGCTGGTTTGTGGTTTTAGTATAAGCACAAACATGCAATTACTCAAATGGATCCATATGTGGTTTGTGGAAAGAACAGACATGCAATGACTCTGGTTGATCCATATGTGGTTTGTGGAAAGAACACACATGCAATGACCACTAGTGGATCCATGTGTGGTTTGTGGAAAAGAACACACATGCAATGACCACTGGTTGATCCATGTGTGGTTTGTGGAAAGAACACACATGCAATGACAGTGGTGGATCCATGTGTGGTTTGTGAAAAGAACACACATGCAATGACTCTAGTGTTGGTTTTAGTATAAGAACACACATGTAATGACTCTAGTGGTTGATCCATGTGTGGTTTGTGGAAATAACACACATGCAATGACTCTAGTGGTTGATCCATGTGTGGTTTGTGGAAAGAACACACATGCAATGACTCTAGTGGTTGATCCATGTGTGGTTTGTGGAAACAACACACATGCAATGACTCTAGTGGTTGATCCATGTGTGGTTTGTGGAAATAACACACATGGAATGACTCTAGTGGTTGATCCTTGTGTGGTTTATGGAAAAGAACACACATGCAATGACCACTGGCTGATCCATATGTGGTTTGTGGAAAGAACACACATGCAATGACCACTTGTTGATCCATTTGTGGTTTGTGGAAAGAACACACATGCAATGACAGTGGTGGATCCATGTGTGGTTTGTGGATAGAACACACATGCAATGACAGTGGTGGATCCATGTGTGGTTTGTGGAAAGAACACACATGCAATGACTCTGGTTGATCGATATGTGGTTTGTGGAAAGAACACACATCCAATGAGCACAAGTGGGTCCATGTGTGGTTTGTGGAAAAGAACACACATGAAATGACCACTGGTTGATCCATGTGTGGTTTGTGGAAAAAACACACATGCAATGACAGTGGTGGATCCATGTGTGGTTTGTGAAAAGAACACACATGCAATGACTCTAGTGTTGGTTTTAGTATAAGAACACACATGCAATGACTCTAGTGGTTGATCCATGTGTGGTTTGTGGAAATAACACACATGCAATGACTCTAGTGGTTGATCCATGTGTGGTTTGTGGAAAAGAACATACATGCAATGAGTCTAGTGTATCCATGTGTGGTTTGTGGAAAAGAACACACATGCAATGACTCTAGTGCTGGTTTGTGGTTTTAGTATAAGAACAAACATGCAATTACTCAAATGGATCCATATGTGGTTTGTGGAAAGAACACACATGCAATGACTCTCGTTGATCCATATGTGGTTTGTGGAAAGAACACACATGCAATAACCACTAGTGGATCCATGTGTGGTTTGTGGAAAAGAACACACATGCAATGACCACTGGTCGATCCATGTGTGGTTTGTGGAAAGAACACACATGCAATGACAGTGGTGGATCCATGTGTGGTTTGTGAAAAGAACACACATGCAATGACTCTTGTGTTGGTTTTAGTATAAGAACACACATGTAAGGACTCCAGTGGTTGATCCATGTGTGTTTGTGGAAATAACACACATGCAATGGCTCTAGTGGTTGATCCATGTGTGGTTTGTGGAAAGAACACACATGCAATGACTCTAGTGGTTGATCCATGTGTGGTTTGTGGAAACAACACACATGCAATGACTCTAGTGGTTGATCCATGTGTGGTTTGTGGAAATAACACACATGGAATGACTCTAGTGGTTGATCCATGTGTGGTTTATGGGAGAGAACACACATGCAATGACCACTGGTTGATCCATATGTGGTTTGTGGAAAGAACACACATCCAATGACCACAAGTGGGTCCATGTGTGGTTTGTGGAAAAGAACACACATGCAATGACCACTCGTTGATCCATGTGTGGTTTGTGGAAAGAACACACATGCAATGACAGTGGTGGATCCATGTGTGGTTTGTGAAAAGAACACACATGCAATGACTCTAGTGTTGGTTTTAGTATAAGAACACACATGCAATGACTCTAGCGGTTGATCCATGTGTGGTTGGTGAAAAGAACACACACGCATTGACCACTGGTGGATCCATGTGTTGTTTGTGGAAAAGAACACACATGCAATGAGTCTAGTGGATCCATGTGTGGTTTCTGGAAAAGAACACACATGCAATGACTCTAGTGCTAGTTTGTGCTTTTAGTATAAGAACAAACATGCAATTACTCAAATGGATCCATATGTGGTTTGTGGAAAGAACACACATGCAATGACTCTGGTTGATCGATATGTGGTTTGTGGAAAGAACACACATCCAATGACCACTTGACCACTGGTTGATCCATGTGTGGTTTGTGGAAAGAACACACATGCAATGACTCTAGTGGTTGATCCATGTGTGTTTTGTGGAAAGAACACACATGCAATGACTCTAGTGCTGGTTTGTGGTTTTAGTATAAGCACACACATGCAATTACTCAAATGGATCCATATGTGGTTTGTGGAAAGAACACACATGCAATGACTCTGGTTGATCCATATGTGGTTTGTGGAAAGAACACACATGCAATGACCACTAGTGGATCCATGTGTGGTTTGTGGAAAAGAACACACATGCAATGACCACTGGTTGATCCATGTGTGGTTTGTGGAAAGAACACACATGCAATGACAGTGGTGGATCCATGTGTGGTTTGTGAAAAGAACACACATGCAATGACTTTAGTGTTTGTTTTAGTATAAGAACACACATGTAATGACTCTAGTGGTTGATCCATGTGTGGTTTGTGGAAATAACACACATGCAATGACTCTAGTGGTTGATCCATGTGTGGTTTGTGGAAAGAACACACATGCAATGACTCTAGTGGTTGATCCATGTGTGGTTTGTGGAAACAACACACATGCAATGACTCTGGTGGTTGATCCATGTGTGGTTTGTGGAAATAACACACATGGAATGACTCTAGTGGTTGATCCTTGTGTGGTTTATGGAAAACAACACACATGCAATGACCACTGGCTGATCCATATGTGGTTTGTGGAAAGAACACACATGCAATGACCACTTGTTGATCCATGTGTGGTTTGTGGATAGAACACACATGCAATGACAGTGGTGGATCCATGTGTGGTTTGTGGAAAGAACACACATGCAATGACTCTGGTTGATCCATATGTGGTTTGTGGAAAGAACACACATCCAATGACCACAAGTGGGTCCATGTGTGGTTTGTGGAAAAGAACACACATGCAATGACCACTGGTTGATCCATGTGTGGTTTGTGGAAAGAACACACATGCAATGACAGTGGTGGATCCATGTGTGGTTTGTGAAAAGAACACACATGCAATGACTCTAGTGTTGGTTTTAGTATAAGAACACACATGCAATGACTCTAGTGGTTGATCCATGTGTGGTTTGTGGAAATAACACACATGCAATGACTCTAGTGGTTGATCCATATGTGGTTTCTGGAAAAGAACACACATGCAATGAGTCTAGTGTATCCATGTGTGGTTTGTGGAAAAGAACACACATGCAATGACTCTAGTGCTGGTTTGTGGTTTTAGTATAAGAACAAACATGCAATTACTCAAATGGATCCATATGTGGTTTGTGGAAAGAACACACATGCAATGACTCTCGTTGATCCATATGTGGTTTGTGGAAAGAACACACATGCAATGACCACTAGTGGATCCATGTGTGGTTTGTGGAAAAGAACACACATGCAATGACCACTGGTTGATCCATGTGTGGTTTGTGGAAAGAACACACATGCAATGACAGTGGTGGATCCATGTGTGGTTTGTGAAAAGAACACACATGCAATGACTCTAGTGTTGGTTTTAGTATAAGAACACACATGCAATGACTCTAGTGGTTGATCCATGTGTGGTTTGTGGAAATAACACACATGCAATGACTCTAGTGGTTGATCAATGTGTGGTTTGTAGAAAAGAACACACATGAAATGATTCTAATGGATCCATGTGTGGTTTGTGGAAAAGAACACACATGCAATGACTCTAGTGCTGGTTTGTGGTTTTAGTATAAGAACAAACATGCAATTACTCAAATGGATCCATATGTGGTTTGTGGAAAGAACACACATGCAATAACTCTGGTTGATCCATATGTGGTTTGTGGAAATAACACACATGCAATGACCACTAGTGGATCCATGTGTGGTTTGTGGAAAAGAACACACGTGCAATGACCACTGGTTGATCCATGTGTGGTTTGTGGAAAGAACACACATGCAATGACAGTGGTGGATACATGTGTGGTTTGTGAAAAGAACACACATGCAATGACTCTAGTGTTGGTTTTAGTATAAGAACACACATGCAATGACTCTAGTGGTTGATCCATGTGTGGTTTGTGGAAAGAACACACATGCAATTACTAGTGGTTGATCCATGTGTGGTTTCTGGAAACAAGACAGATGCAATGACTCTAGTGGTTGATCCATGTGTGGTTTGTGAAAACAACACACATGCAATGACTCTAGTGGTTGATCCATGTGTGGTTTGTGGAAATAACACACATGGAATGACTCTAGTGGTTAATCCATGTGTTTTTTATGGAAAAGAACACACATGCAATGACCACTGGTTGATCCATATGTGGTTTTTGGAAATAACACACATGCAATGACCATTTGTTGATCCATGTGTGGTTTGTGGAAAGAACACACATGCAATGAGAGTGGTGGATCCATGTGTGGTTTGTGGATAGAACACACATGCAATGACAGTGGTGGATCCATGTGTGGTTTATGGATATAACACACATGCAATGACTCTAGTGCTAGTTTTAGTATAAGAACACACATGCAATGACTCTAATGGTTGATCCATGTGTGGGTTGTGAAAAGAACACACATGCATTGACCACTGGTGGATCCATGTGTTGTTTGTGGAAAAGAACACACATGCAATGAGTCTAGTGGATCCATGTGTGGTTTGTGGAAAAGAACACACATGCAATGACTCTAGTGCTAGTTTGTGGTTTTAGTATAAGAACAAACATGCAATTACTCAAATGGATCCATATGTGGTTTGTGGAAAGAACACACATGCAATGAATTTGGTTTATCCATGTGTGGTTTGTGGAAACAACACACATGCAATGACTCTAGTGGTTAATCCATGTGTGGTTTGTGGAAATAACACACATGGAATGACTCTAGTGGTTGATCCATGTGTGGTTTATGGAAAAGAACACACATGCAATGACCACTGGTTGATCCATATGTGGTTTGTGGAAAGAACACACATGCAATGACCACTTGTTGATCCATGTGTGGTTTGTGGAAAGAACACACATGCAATGACAGTGGTGGATCCATGTGTGGTTTGTGGATAGAACACACATGCAATGACAGTGGTGGATCCATGTGTGGTTTGTGGATAGAACACACATGCAATGACAGTGGTGGATCCATGTGTGGTTTGTGGATAGAACACACATGCAATGACTCTAGTGCTAGTTTTAGTATAAGAACACACATGCAATGACTCTAGTGGTTGATCCATGTGTGGATTGTTAAAAGAACACACATGCATTAACCACTGGTGGATCCATGTGTTGTTTGTGGAAAAGAACACACATGCAATGAGTCTAGTGGATCCATGTGTGGTTTGTGGAAAAGAACACACATGCAATGACTCTAGTGCTGGTTTGTGGGTTTAATATAAGAACAAACATGCAATTACTCAAATGGATCCATATGTGGTTTGTGGAAAGAACACACATGCAATGACTCTGGTTGATCCATAGGTGGTTTGTGGAAAGAACACACATGCAATGAACACTAGTGGATCCATGTGTGGTTTGTGGAAAAGAACACACATGCAATGACCACTAGTTGATCCATGTGTGTTTTGTGGAAAGAACACACATGCAATGACAATGGTGGATCCATGTGTGGTTTGTGAAAAGAACACACATGCAATGACTCTAGTGTTGGTTTTAGTATAAGAACACACATGCAATGACTCTAGTGGTTGATCCATGTGTGGTTTGTGGATAGAACACACATGCAATGACTCTAGTGCTAGTTTTAGTATAAGAACACACATGCAATGACTCTAGTGGTTGATCCATGTATGGTTTGTGAAAAGAACACACACGCATTAACCACTGGTGGATCCATGTGTTGTTTGTGGAAAAGAACACACATGCAATGAGTCTAGTGGATCCATGTGTGGTTTGTGGAAAAGAACACACATGCAATGACTCTAGTGCTGGTTTGTGCTTTTAGTATAAGAACAAACATGCAATTACTCAAATGGATCCATATCTGGTTTGTGGAAAGAACACACATGCAATGACTCTAGTTCATCGATATGTGGTTTGTGGAAAGAACACACATCCAATGACCACTAGTGGATCCATGTGTGGTTTGTGGAAAAGAACACACATGCAATGACCACTGGCTGATCCATGTGTGGTTTGTGGAAGGAACACACATGCAATGACAGTGGTGGATCCATGTGTGGTTTGTGAAAAGAACACACATGCAATGACTCTAGTGTTGGTTTTAGTATAAGAACACACATGCAATGACTCTAGTGGTTGATCCATGTGTGGTTTGTGGAAATAACACACATGCAATGACTCAGTGGTTGATCCATGTGTGGTTTGTGGAAAAGAACACATATACAATGAGTCTAGTGTATCCATATGTGGTTTGTGGAAAAGAACAGACATACTATGACTCTAGTGCTGGTTTGTGGTTTTAGTATAACAACAAACATGCAATTACTCAAATGGATCCATATGTGGTTTGTGGAAAGAACACACATGCAATGACTCTCGTTGATCCATATGTGGTTTGTGGAAAGAACACACATGCAATGACCACTAGTGGATCCATGTGTGGTTTTTGGAAAAGAACACACATGGAATGACCACTGTTTGATCCATGTGTGGTTTGTGGAAAGAACACAGATGCAATGACAGTGGTGGATCCATGTGTGGTTTGTGAAAAGAACACACATGCAATGACTCTAGTGTTGGTTTTAGTATAAGAACACACATGCAATGACTCTAGTGGTTGATCCATGTGTGGTTTGTGGAAAGAACATACATGCAATGACTCTAGTGGTTGGTCCATGTGTGGTTTGTGGAAACAACACACATGCAATGACTCTAGTGGTTGATCCATGTGTGGTTTGTGGAACTAACACACATGGAATGACTCTAGTGGTTGATCCTTGTGTGGTTTATGGAAAAGAACACACATGCAATGACCACTGGCTGATCCATATGTGGTTTGTGGAAAGAACACACATGCAATGACCACTTGTTGATCCATTTGTGGTTTGTGGAAAGAACACACATGCAATGACAGTGGTGGATCCATGTGTGGTTTATGGATAGAACACACATGCAATGACAGTGGTGGATCCATGTGTGGTTTGTGGAAAGAACACACATGCAATGACTCTGGTTGATCGATATGTGGTTTGTGGAAAGAACACACATCCAATGAGCACTAGTGGGTCCATGTGTGGTTTGTGGAAAAGAACACACATGCAATGACCACTGGTTGATCCATGTGTGGTTTGTGGAAAAAACACACATGGAATGACTCTAGTGGTTGATCCATGTGTGGTTTGTGGAAATAACACACATGGAATGACTCTAGTGGTTGATCCATGTGTGGTTTGTGGAAAGAACACACATGCAATGACAGTGCTGGATCCATGTGTGGTTTGTGAAAAGAACACACATGCAATGACTCTAGTGTTGGTTTTAGTATAAGAACACACATGCAATGACTCTAGTGGTTGATCCATGTGTGGTTTGTGGAAATAACACACATGCAATGACTCTAGTGGTTGATCCATGTGTGGTTTGTGGAAAAGAACACACATGCAATGAGTCTAGTTTATCCATGTGTGGTTTGTGGAAAAGAACACACATGCAATGACTCTAGTGCTGGTTTGTGGTTTTAGTATAAGAACAAACATGCAATTACTCAAATGGATCCATATGTGGTTTGTGGAAAGAACACACATGCAATGACTCTCGTTGATCCATATGTGGTTTGTGGAAAGAACACACATGCAAGAACCACTAGTGGATCCATGTGTGGTTTGTGGAAAAGAACACACATGCAATGACCACTGGTCGATCCATGTGTGGTTTGTGGAAATAACACACATGCAATGACAGTGGTGGATCCATGTGTGGTTTGTGAAAAGAACACACATGCAATGACTCTTGTGTTGGTTTTAGTATAAGAACACACATGTAAGGACTCCAGTGGTTGATCCATGTGTGTTTGTGGAAATAACACACATGCAATGGCTCTAGTGGTTGATCCATGTGTGGTTTGTGGAAAGAACACACATGCAATGACTCTAGTGGTTGATCCATGTGTGGTTTGTGGAAACAACACACATGCAATGACTCTAGTGGTTGATCCATGTGTGGTTTGTGGAAATAACACACATGGAATGACTCTAGTGGTTGATCCATGTGTGGTTTATGGGAAAGAACACACATGCAATGACCACTGGTTGATCCATATGTGGTTTGTGGAAAGAACACACATGAAATGACCACTTGTTGATCCATGTGTGGTTTGTGGAAATAACACACATGCAATGACAGTGGTGGATCCATGTGTGGTTTGTGCATAGAACACACATGCAATGACATTGGTGGATCCATGTGTGGTTTGTGGATAGAACACACATGCAATGACTCTAGTGCTAGTTTTAGTATAAGAACACACATGCAATGACTCTAGTGGTTGATCCATGTGTGGTTGGTGAAAAGAACACACACGCATTGACCACTGGTGGATCCATGTGTTGTTTGTGGAAAAGAACACACATGCAATGAGTCTAGTGGATCCATGTGTGGTTTCTGGAAAAGAACACACATGTAATGACTCTAGTGCTAGTTTGTGCTTTTAGTATAAGAACAAACATGCAATTACTCAAATGGATCCATATGTGGTTTGTGGAAAGAACACACATGCAATGACTCTGGTTGATCGATATGTGGTTTGTGGAAAGAACACACATCCAATGACCACTAGTGGATCCATGTGTGGTTTGTGGAAAAGAACACACATGCAATGACCACTGGTTGATCCATGTGTGGTTTGTGGAAAGAACACACATGCAATGACTCTAGTGGTTGATCCATGTGTGGTTTGTGGAAAGAACACACATGCAATGACTCTAGTGCTGGTTTGTGGTTTTAGTATAAGCACACACATGCAATTACTCAAATGGATCCATATGTGGTTTGTGGAAAGAACACACATGCAATGACTCTGGTTGATCCATATGTGGTTTGTGGAAAGAACACACATGCAATGACCACTAGTGGATCCATGTGTGGTTTGTGGAAAAGAACACACATGCAATGACCACTGGTTGATCCATGTGTGGTTTGTGGAAAGAACACACATGCAATGACAGTGGTGGATCTATGTGTGGTTTGTGAAAAGAACACACATGCAATGACTTTAGTGTTTGTTTTAGTATAAGAACACACATGTAATGACTCTAGTGGTTGATCCATGTGTGGTTTGTGGAAATAACACACATGCAATGACTCTAGTGGTTGATCCATGTGTGGTTTGTGGAAAGAACACACATGCAATGACTCTAGTGGTTGATCCATGTGTGGTTTGTGGAAACAACACACATGCAATGACTCTGGTGGTTGATCCATGTGTGGTTTGTGGAAATAACACACATGGAATGACTCTAGTGGTTGATCCTTGTGTGGTTTATGGAAAAGAACACACATGCAATGACCACTGGCTGATCCATATGTGGTTTGTGGAAAGAACACACATGCAATGACCACTTGTTGATCCATGTGTGGTTTGTGGATAGAACACACATGCAATGACAGTGGTGGATCCATGTGTGGTTTGTGGATAGAACACACATGCAATGACAGTGGAGGATCCATGTGTGGTTTGTGGAAAGAACACACATGCAATGACTCTGGTTGATCGATATGTGGTTTGTGGAAAGAACACACATCCAATGACCACAAGTGGGTCCATGTGTGGTTTGTGGAAAAGAACACACATGCAATGACCACTGGTTGATCCATGTGTGGTTTGTGGAAAGAACACACATGCAATGACAGTGGTGGATCCATGTGTGGTTTGTGAAAAGAACACACATGCAATGACTCTAGTGTTTGTTTTAGTATAAGAACACACATGCAATGACTCTAGTGGTTGATCCATGTGTGGTTTGTGGAAATAACACACATGCAATGACTCTAGTGGTTGATCCATATGTGGTTTCTGGAAAAGAACACACATGCAATGAGTCTAGTGTATCCATGTGTGGTTTGTGGAAAAGAACACACATGCAATGACTCTAGTGCTGGTTTGTGGTTTTAGTATAAGAACAAACATGCAATTACTCAAAGGATCCATAGGTGGTTTGTGGAAAGAACACACATGCAATGACTCTCGTTGATCCATATGTGGTTTGTGGAAAGAACACACATGCAATGACCACTAGTGGATCCATGTGTGGTTTGTGGAAAAGAACACACATGCAATGACCACTGGTTGATCCATGTGTGGTTTGTGGAAAGAACACACATGCAATGACAGTGGTGGATCCATGTGTGGTTTGTGAAAAGAACACACATGCAATGACTCTAGTGTTGGTTTTAGTATAAGAACACACATGCAATGACTCTAGTGGTTGATCCATGTGTGGTTTGTGGAAATAACACACATGCAATGACTCTAGTGGTTTATCCATGTGTGGTTTGTAGAAAAGAACACACATGCAATGAGTCTAATGGATCCATGTGTGGTTTGTGGAAAAGAACACACATGAAATGACTCTAGTGCTGGTTTGTGGTTTTAGTATAAGAACAAACATGCAATTACTCAAATGGATCCATATGTGGTTTGTGGAAAGAACACACATGAAAAACTCTGGTTGATCCATATGTGGTTTGTGGAAATAACACACATGCAATGACCACTAGTGGATCCATGTGTGGTTTGTGGAAAAGAACACACGTGCAATGACCACTGGTTGATCCATGTGTGGTTTGTGGAAAGAACACACATGCAATGACAGTGGTGGATACATGTGTGGTTTGTGAAAAGAACACACATGCAATGACTCTAGTGTTGGTTTTAGTATAAGAACACACATGTAATGACTCTTGTGGTTGATCCATGTGTGGTTTGTGGAAATAACACACATGCAATGACTCTAGTGGTTGATCCATGTGTGGTTTGTGGAAAGAACACACATGCAATTACTAGTGGTTGATCCATGTGTGGTTTCTGGAAACAAGACAGATGCAATGACTCTAGTGGTTGATCCATGTGTGGTTTGTGAAAATAACACACATGGAATGACTCTAGTGGTTAATCCATGTGTTGTTTATGGAAAAGAACACACATGCAATGACCACTGGTTGATCCATATGTGGTTTGTGGAAAGAACACACATGCAATGACCATTTGTTGATCCATGTGTGTTTTGTGGAAAGATCACACATGCAATGAGAGTGGTGGATCCATGTGTGGTTTGTGGATAGAACACACATGCAATGACAGTGGTGGATCCATGTGTGGTTTATGGATATAACACACATGCAATGACTCTAGTGCTAGTTTTAGTATAAGAACACACATGCAATAACTCTAATGGTTGATCCATGTGTGGGTTGTGAAAAGAACACACATGCGTTGACCACTGGTGGATCCATGTGTTGTTTGTGGAAAAGAACACACATGCAATGAGTCTAGTGGATCCATGTGTGGTTTGTGGAAAAGAACACACATGCAATGAATCTAGTGCTAGTTTGTGGTTTTAGTATAAGAACAAACATGCAATTACTCAAATGGATCCATATGTGGTTTGTGGAAAGAACACACATGCAATGAATTTGGTTGATCCATGTGTGGTTTGTGGAAACAACACACATGCAATGACTCTAGTGGTTAATCCATGTGTGGTTTGTGGAAATAACATACATGGAATGACTCTAGTGGTTGATCCATGTGTGGTTTATGGAAAAGAACACACATGCAATGACCACTGGTTGATCCATATGTGGTTTGTGGAAAGAACACACATGCAATGACCACTTGTTGATCCATGTGTGGTTTGTGGAAAGAACACACATGCAATGACAGTGGTGGATCCATGTGTGGTTTGTGGATAGAACACACATGCAATGACAGTGGTGGATCCATGTGTGGTTTGTGGATAGAACACACATGCAATGACAGTGGTGGATCCATGTGTGGTTTGTGGATAGAACACACATGCAATGACTCTAGTGCTAGTTTTAGTATAAGAACACACATGCAATGACTCTAGTGGTTGATCCATGTGTGGTTTGTTAAAAGAACACACATGCATTAACCACTGGTGGATCCATGTGTTGTTTGTGGAAAAGAACACACATGCAATGAGTCTAGTGGATCCATGTGTGGTTTGTGGAAAAGAACACACATGCAATGACTCTAGTGCTGGTTTGTGGGTTTAATATAAGAACAAACATGCAATTACTCAAATGGATCCATATGTGGTTTGTGGAAAGAACACACATGCAATGACTCTGGTTGATCGATATGTGGTTTTGGAAAGAACACACACCTAATGACCACTAGTGGATCCATGTGTGGTTTGTGGAAAAGAACACACATGCAATGACCACTCGTTGATCCATGTGTGGTTTGTGGAAAAAACACACATGCAATGACAGTGGTGGATCCATGTGTGGTTTGTGAAAAAAAAACACATGTAATGACTCTAGTGTTGGTATTAGTATAAGAACACACATGCAATGACTCTAGTGGTTGATCCATGTGTGGTTTGTGGAAATAACACACATGCAATGACTCTAGTGGTTGATCCATGTGTGGTTTGTGGAAAATAACACACATGCAATGAGTCTAGTGGATCCATGTGTGGTTTGTGGAAAAGAACACACATGCAATGACTCTAGTGCTGGTTTGTGGTTTTAGTATAAGAACAAACATGCAATTACTCAAATGGAACCATATGTGGTTTGTGGAAAGAACACACATGCAATGACCACTAGTGGATCCATGTGTGGTTTGTGGAAAAGAACACACATGCAATGACCACTAGTTGATCCATGTGTGGTTTGTGGAAAGAACACACATGTAATGACAATGGTGGATCCATGTGTGGTTTGTGAAAAGAACACACATGCAATGACTCTAGTGTTGGTTTTAGTATAAGAACACACATGCAATGACTCTAGTGGTTGATCCATGTGTGGTTTGTGGAAATAACACACATGCAATGACTCTAGTGGTTTATCCATGTGTGGTTTGTGGAAAGAACACACATGCAATGACTCTAGTGGTTGATCCATGTGTGGTTTGTAGAAACAACACACATGCAATGACTCTAGTGCTAGTTTTAGTATAAGAACACACATGCAATGACAGTGGTGGATCCATGTGTGGTTTGTGGATAGAACACACATGCAATGACAGTGGTGGATCCATGTGTGGTTTGTGGATAGAACACACATGCAATGACAGTGGTGGATCCATGTGTGGTTTGTGGATAGAACACACATGCAATGACTCTAGTGCTAGTTTTAGTATAAGAACACACATGCAATGACTCTAGTGGTTGATCCATGTGTGGATTGTTAAAAGAACACACATGCATTAACCACTGGTGGATCCATGTGTTGTTTGTGGAAAAGAACACACATGCAATGAGTCTAGTGGATCCATGTGTGGTTTGTGGAAAAGAACACACATGCAATGACTCTAGTGCTGGTTTGTGGGTTTAATATAAGAACAAACATGCAATTACTCAAATGGATCCATATGTGGTTTGTGGAAAGAACACACATGCAATGACTCTGGTTGATCCATAGGTGGTTTGTGGAAAGAACACACATGCAATGAACACTAGTGGATCCATGTGTGGTTTGTGGAAAAGAACACACATGCAATGACCACTAGTTGATCCATGTGTGTTTTGTGGAAAGAACACACATGCAATGACAATGGTGGATCCATGTGTGGTTTGTGAAAAGAACACACATGCAATGACTCTAGTGTTGGTTTTAGTATAAGAACACACATGCAATGACTCTAGTGGTTGATCCATGTGTGGTTTGTGGATAGAACACACATGCAATGACTCTAGTGCTAGTTTTAGTATAAGAACACACATGCAATGACTCTAGTGGTTGATCCATGTGTGGTTTGTGAAAAGAACACACACGCATTAACCACTGGTGGATCCATGTGTTGTTTGTGGAAAAGAACACACATGCAATGAGTCTAGTGGATCCATGTGTGGTTTGTGGAAAAGAACACACATGCAATGACTCTAGTGCTGGTTTGTGCTTTTAGTATAAGAACAAACATGCAATTACTCAAATGGATCCATATCTGGTTTGTGGAAAGAACACACATGCAATGACTCTAGTTCATCGATATGTGGTTTGTGGAAAGAACACACATCCAATGACCACTAGTGGATCCATGTGTGGTTTGTGGAAAAGAACACACATGCAATGACCACTGGCTGATCCATGTGTGGTTTGTGGAAGGAACACACATGCAATGACAGTGGTGGATCCATGTGTGGTTTGTGAAAAGAACACACATGCAATGACTCTAGTGTTGGTTTTAGTATAAGAACACACATGCAATGACTCTAGTGGTTGATCCATGTGTGGTTTGTGGAAATAACACACATGCAATGACTCAGTGGTTGATCCATGTGTGGTTTGTGGAAAAGAACACATATACAATGAGTCTAGTGTATCCATATGTGGTTTGTGGAAAAGAACAGACATACTATGACTCTAGTGCTGGTTTGTGGTTTTAGTATAACAACAAACATGCAATTACTCAAATGTATCCATATGTGGTTTGTGGAAAGAACACACATGCAATGACTCTCGTTGATCCATATGTGGTTTGTGGAAAGAACACACATGCAATGACCACTAGTGGATCCATGTGTGGTTTTTGGAAAAGAACACACATGGAATGACCACTGTTTGATCCATGTGTGGTTTGTGGAAAGAACACAGATGCAATGACAGTGGTGGATCCATGTGTGGTTTGTGAAAAGAACACACATGCAATGACTCTAGTGTTGGTTTTAGTATAAGAACACACATGCAATGACTCTAGTGGTTGATCCATGTGTGGTTTGTGGAAAGAACATACATGCAATGACTCTAGTGGTTGGTCCATGTGTGGTTTGTGGAAACAACACACATGCAATGACTCTAGTGGTTGATCCATGTGTGGTTTGTGGAACTAACACACATGGAATGACTCTAGTGGTTGATCCTTGTGTGGTTTATGGAAAAGAACACACATGCAATGACCACTAGCTGATCCATATGTGGTTTGTGGAAAGAACACACATGCAATGACCACTTGTTGATCCATTTGTGGTTTGTGGAAAGAACACACATGCAATGACAGTGGTGGATCCATGTGTGGTTTATGGATAGAACACACATGCAATGACAGTGGTGGATCCATGTGTGGTTTGTGGAAAGAACACACATGCAATGACTCTGGTTGATCGATATGTGGTTTGTGGAAAGAACACACATCCAATGAGCACTAGTGGGTCCATGTGTGGTTTGTGGAAAAGAACACACATGCAATGACCACTGGTTGATCCATGTGTGGTTTGTGGAAAAAACACACATGGAATGACTCTAGTGGTTGATCCATGTGTGGTTTGTGGAAATAACACACATGGAATGACTCTAGTGGTTGATCCATGTGTGGTTTGTGGAAAGAACACACATGCAATGACAGTGGTGGATCCATGTGTGGTTTGTGAAAAGAACACACATGCAATGACTCTAGTGTTGGTTTTAGTATAAGAACACACATGCAATGACTCTAGTGGTTGATCCATGTGTGGTTTGTGGAAATAACACACATGCAATGACTCTAGTGGTTGATCCATGTGTGGTTTGTGGAAAAGAACACACATGCAATGAGTCTAGTGTATCCATGTGTGGTTTGTGGAAAAGAACACACATGCAATGACTCTAGTGCTGGTTTGTGGTTTTAGTATAAGAACAAACATGCAATTACTCAAATGGATCCATATGTGGTTTGTGGAAAGAACACACATGCAATGACTCTCGTTGATCCATATGTGGTTTGTGGAAAGAACACACATGCAAGAACCACTAGTGGATCCATGTGTGGTTTGTGGAAAAGAACACACATGCAATGACCACTGGTCGATCCATGTGTGGTTTGTGGAAATAACACACATGCAATGACAGTGGTGGATCCATGTGTGGTTTGTGAAAAGAACACACATGCAATGACTCTTGTGTTGGTTTTAGTATAAGAACACACATGTAAGGACTCCAGTGGTTGATCCATGTGTGTTTGTGGAAATAACACACATGCAATGGCTCTAGTGGTTGATCCATGTGTGGTTTGTGGAAAGAACACACATGCAATGACTCTAGTGGTTGATCCATGTGTGGTTTGTGGAAACAACACACATGCAATGACTCTAGTGGTTGATCCATGTGTGGTTTGTGGAAATAACACACATGGAATGACTCTAGTGGTTGATCCATGTGTGGTTTATGGGAAAGAACACACATGCAATGACCACTGGTTGATCCATATGTGGTTTGTGGAAAGAACACACATGAAATGACCACTTGTTGATCCATGTGTGGTTTGTGGAAAGAACACACATGCAATGACAGTGGTGGATCCATGTGTGGTTTGTGCATAGAACACACATGCAATGACATTGGTGGATCCATGTGTGGTTTGTGGATAGAACACACATGCAATGACTCTAGTGCTAGTTTTAGTATAAGAACACACATGCAATGACTCTAGTGGTTGATCCATGTGTGGTTGGTGAAAAGAACACACACGCATTGACCACTGGTGGATCCATGTGTTGTTTGTGGAAAAGAACACACATGCAATGAGTCTAGTGGATCCATGTGTGGTTTCTGGAAAAGAACACACATGCAATGACTCTAGTGCTAGTTTGTGCTTTTAGTATAAGAACAAACATGCAATTACTCAAATGGATCCATATGTGGTTTGTGGAAAGAACACACATGCAATGACTCTGGTTGATCGATATGTGGTTTGTGGAAAGAACACACATCCAATGACCACTAGTGGATCCATGTGTGGTTTGTGGAAAAGAACACACATGCAATGACCACTGGTTGATCCATGTGTGGTTTGTGGAAAGAACACACATGCAATGACTCTAGTGGTTGATCCATGTGTGGTTTGTGGAAAGAACACACATGCAATGACTCTAGTGCTGGTTTGTGGTTTTAGTATAAGCACACACATGCAATTACTCAAATGGATCCATATGTGGTTTGTGGAAAGAACACACATGCAATGACTCTGGTTGATCCATATGTGGTTTGTGGAAAGAACACACATGCAATGACCACTAGTGGATCCATGTGTGGTTTGTGGAAAAGAACACACATGCAATGACCACTGGTTGATCCATGTGTGGTTTGTGGAAAGAACACACATGCAATGACAGTGGTGGATCTATGTGTGGTTTGTGAAAAGAACACACATGCAATGACTTTAGTGTTTGTTTTAGTATAAGAACACACATGTAATGACTCTAGTGGTTGATCCATGTGTGGTTTGTGGAAATAACACACATGCAATGACTCTAGTGGTTGATCCATGTGTGGTTTGTGGAAAGAACACACATGCAATGACTCTAGTGGTTGATCCATGTGTGGTTTGTGGAAACAACACACATGCAATGACTCTGGTGGTTGATCCATGTGTGGTTTGTGGAAATAACACACATGGAATGACTCTAGTGGTTGATCCTTGTGTGGTTTATGGAAAAGAACACACATGCAATGACCACTGGCTGATCCATATGTGGTTTGTGGAAAGAACACACATGCAATGACCACTTGTTGATCCATGTGTGGTTTGTGGATAGAACACACATGCAATGACAGTGGTGGATCCATGTGTGGTTTGTGGATAGAACACACATGCAATGACAGTGGAGGATCCATGTGTGGTTTGTGGAAAGAACACACATGCAATGACTCTGGTTGATCGATATGTGGTTTGTGGAAAGAACACACATCCAATGACCACAAGTGGGTCCATGTGTGGTTTGTGGAAAAGAACACACATGCAATGACCACTGGTTGATCCATGTGTGGTTTGTGGAAAGAACACACATGCAATGACAGTGGTGGATCCATGTGTGGTTTGTGAAAAGAACACACATGCAATGACTCTAGTGTTTGTTTTAGTATAAGAACACACATGCAATGACTCTAGTGGTTGATCCATGTGTGGTTTGTGGAAATAACACACATGCAATGACTCTAGTGGTTGATCCATATGTGGTTTCTGGAAAAGAACACACATGCAATGAGTCTAGTGTATCCATGTGTGGTTTGTGGAAAAGAACACACATGCAATGACTCTAGTGCTGGTTTGTGGTTTTAGTATAAGAACAAACATGCAATTACTCAAAGGATCCATAGGTGGTTTGTGGAAAGAACACACATGCAATGACTCTCGTTGATCCATATGTGGTTTGTGGAAAGAACACACATGCAATGACCACTAGTGGATCCATGTGTGGTTTGTGGAAAAGAACACACATGCAATGACCACTGGTTGATCCATGTGTGGTTTGTGGAAAGAACACACATGCAATGACAGTGGTGGATCCATGTGTGGTTTGTGAAAAGAACACACATGCAATGACTCTAGTGTTGGTTTTAGTATAAGAACACACATGCAATGACTCTAGTGGTTGATCCATGTGTGGTTTGTGGAAATAACACACATGCAATGACTCTAGTGGTTTATCCATGTGTGGTTTGTAGAAAAGAACACACATGCAATGAGTCTAATGGATCCATGTGTGGTTTGTGGAAAAGAACACACATGAAATGACTCTAGTGCTGGTTTGTGGTTTTAGTATAAGAACAAACATGCAATTACTCAAATGGATCCATATGTGGTTTGTGGAAAGAACACACATGAAAAACTCTGGTTGATCCATATGTGGTTTGTGGAAATAACACACATGCAATGACCACTAGTGGATCCATGTGTGGTTTGTGGAAAAGAACACACGTGCAATGACCACTGGTTGATCCATGTGTGGTTTGTGGAAAGAACACACATGCAATGACAGTGGTGGATACATGTGTGGTTTGTGAAAAGAACACACATGCAATGACTCTAGTGTTGGTTTTAGTATAAGAACACACATGTAATGACTCTTGTGGTTGATCCATGTGTGGTTTGTGGAAATAACACACATGCAATGACTCTAGTGGTTGATCCATGTGTGGTTTGTGGAAAGAACACACATGCAATTACTAGTGGTTGATCCATGTGTGGTTTCTGGAAACAAGACAGATGCAATGACTCTAGTGGTTGATCCATGTGTGGTTTGTGAAAATAACACACATGGAATGACTCTAGTGGTTAATCCATGTGTTGTTTATGGAAAAGAACACACATGCAATGACCACTGGTTGATCCATATGTGGTTTGTGGAAAGAACACACATGCAATGACCATTTGTTGATCCATGTGTGTTTTGTGGAAAGATCACACATGCAATGAGAGTGGTGGATCCATGTGTGGTTTGTGGATAGAACACACATGCAATGACAGTGGTGGATCCATGTGTGGTTTATGGATATAACACACATGCAATGACTCTAGTGCTAGTTTTAGTATAAGAACACACATGCAATAACTCTAATGGTTGATCCATGTGTGGGTTGTGAAAAGAACACACATGCGTTGACCACTGGTGGATCCATGTGTTGTTTGTGGAAAAGAACACACATGCAATGAGTCTAGTGGATCCATGTGTGGTTTGTGGAAAAGAACACACATGCAATGAATCTAGTGCTAGTTTGTGGTTTTAGTATAAGAACAAACATGCAATTACTCAAATGGATCCATATGTGGTTTGTGGAAAGAACACACATGCAATGAATTTGGTTGATCCATGTGTGGTTTGTGGAAACAACACACATGCAATGACTCTAGTGGTTAATCCATGTGTGGTTTGTGGAAATAACATACATGGAATGACTCTAGTGGTTGATCCATGTGTGGTTTATGGAAAAGAACACACATGCAATGACCACTGGTTGATCCATATGTGGTTTGTGGAAAGAACACACATGCAATGACCACTTGTTGATCCATGTGTGGTTTGTGGAAAGAACACACATGCAATGACAGTGGTGGATCCATGTGTGGTTTGTGGATAGAACACACATGCAATGACAGTGGTGGATCCATGTGTGGTTTGTGGATAGAACACACATGCAATGACAGTGGTGGATCCATGTGTGGTTTGTGGATAGAACACACATGCAATGACTCTAGTGCTAGTTTTAGTATAAGAACACACATGCAATGACTCTAGTGGTTGATCCATGTGTGGTTTGTTAAAAGAACACACATGCATTAACCACTGGTGGATCCATGTGTTGTTTGTGGAAAAGAACACACATGCAATGAGTCTAGTGGATCCATGTGTGGTTTGTGGAAAAGAACACACATGCAATGACTCTAGTGCTGGTTTGTGGGTTTAATATAAGAACAAACATGCAATTACTCAAATGGATCCATATGTGGTTTGTGGAAAGAACACACATGCAATGACTCTGGTTGATCGATATGTGGTTTGTGGAAAGAACACACACCTAATGACCACTAGTGGATCCATGTGTGGTTTGTGGAAAAGAACACACATGCAATGACCACTCGTTGATCCATGTGTGGTTTGTGGAAAAAACACACATGCAATGACAGTGGTGGATCCATGTGTGGTTTGTGAAAAAAAAACACATGTAATGACTCTAGTGTTGGTATTAGTATAAGAACACACATGCAATGACTCTAGTGGTTGATCCATGTGTGGTTTGTGGAAATAACACACATGCAATGACTCTAGTGGTTGATGCATGTGTGGTTTGTGGAAAAGAACACACATGCAATGAGTCTAGTGGATCCATGTGTGGTTTGTGGAAAAGAACACACATGCAATGACTCTAGTGCTGGTTTGTGGTTTTAGTATAAGAACAAACATGCAATTACTCAAATGGAACCATATGTGGTTTGTGGAAAGAACACACATGCAATGACTCTGGTTGATCCATATGTGGTTTGTGGAAAGAACACACATGCAATGACCACTAGTGGATCCATGTGTGGTTTGTGGAAAAGAACACACATGCAATGACCACTAGTTGATCCATGTGTGGTTTGTGGAAAGAACACACATGTAATGACAATGGTGGATCCATGTGTGGTTTGTGAAAAGAACACACATGCAATGACTCTAGTGTTGGTTTTAGTATAAGAACACACATGCAATGACTCTAGTGGTTGATCCATGTGTGGTTTGTGGAAATAACACACATGCAATGACTCTAGTGGTTTATCCATGTGTGGTTTGTGGAAAGAACACACATGCAATGACTCTAGTGGTTGATCCATGTGTGGTTTGTAGAAACAACACACATGCAATGACTCTAGTGGTTGATCCATGTGTGGTTTGTGGAAATAACACACATGCAATGACTCTAGTGGTTGATCCATGTGTGGTTTGTGGAAAAGAACACACATGCAATGACCACTGGTTGATCCATATATTGTTTGTGGAAAGAATACACATGCAATGACCACTTGTTGATCCATGTGTGGTTTTTGGATAGAACAGACATGCAATGACAGTGGTGGATCCATGTGTGGTTTGTGGATAGAACACATATGCAATGACAGTGGTGGATCCATGTGTGGTTTGTGCATAGAACACACATGCAATGACTCTAGTGCTAGTTTTAGTATAAGAACACACATGCAATGACTCTAGTGGTTGATCCATGTGTGGTTTGTGAAAAGAACACACATGCATTAACCACTGGTGGATCCATGTGTTGTTTGTGGAAAAGAACACACATGCAATGAGTCTAGTGGATCCATGTGTGGTTTGTGAAAAAAAACACAAGTAATGACTCTAGTGTTGGTTTTAGTATAAGAACACACATGCAATGACTCTAGTGGTTGATCCATGTGTGGTTTTGTGGAAATAACACACATGCAATGACTCTAGTGGTTGATCTGTGTGTGGTTTGTGGAAAAGAACACACATGCAATGAGTCTAGTGGATCCATGTGTGGTTTGTGGAAAAGAACACACATGCAATGACTCTAGTGCTGGTTTGTGGTTTTAGTATAAGAACAAACATGCAATTACTCAAATGGATCCATATGTGGTTTGTGGAAAGAATACACATGCAATGACTCTGGTTGATCCATATGTGGTTTGTGGAAAGAACACACATGCAATGATTACTAGTGGTTCCATGTGTGGTTTGTGGAAAAGAACACACATGCAATGACCACTGGTTGATCCATGTGTGGTTTGTGGAAAGAACACACATGCAATGACAATGGTGGATCCATGTGTGGTTTGTGAAAAGAACACACATGCAATGACTCTTGTGTTGGTTTTAGTATAAGAACACACATGCAATGACTCTAGTGGTTGATCCATGTGTGGTTTGTGGAAACAACACACATGCAATGACTCTAGTGGTTGATCCATGTGTGGTTTGTGGAAATAACACACATGCAATGACTCTAGTGGTTGATCCATGTGTGGTTTGTGGAAAAGAACACACGTGCAATGACCGCTGGTTGATCCATATATTGTTTGTGAAAAGAACACACATGCAATGACCACCTGTTGATCCACGTGTGGTTTTTGGAAAGAACACACATGCAATGACAGTGGTGGATCCATGTGTGGTTTGTGGATAGAACACATATGCAATGACAGTGGTGGATCCATGTGTGGTTTGTGGATAGAACACACATGCATTAACCACATGGTGGATCCATGTGTTGTTTGTGGAAAAGAACACACATGCAATGAGTCTAGTGGATCCATGTGTGGTTTGTGGAAAACAACACACATGCAATGACTCTAGTGCTAGTTTGTGGTTTTAGTATAAGAACAAACATGCAATTACTCAAATGGATCCATATGTGGTTTGTGGAAAGAACACACATGCAATGACTCTGGTTGATCCATATGTGGTTTGTGGAAAGAACACACATGCAATGACCACTAGTGGTTCCATGTGTGGTTTGTGGAAAAGAACACACATGCAATGACTCTAGTGTTGGTTTTAGTATAAGAACACACATGTAATGACTCTAGTGGTTGATCCATGTGTGGTTTGTGGAAATAACACACATTCAATGACTCTAGTGGTTGAGCCATGTGTGGTTTGTGGAAAGAACACACATGCAATGACTCTAGTGGTTGATCCATGTGTGGTTTGTGGAAACAACACACATGCAATGACTCTAGTGGTTGATCCATGTGTGGTTTGTGGAAATAACACACATGGAATGACTCTAGTGGTTGATCCTTGTGTGGTTTATGGAAAAGAACACACATGCAATGACCACTGGCTGATCCATATGTGGTTTGTGGAAAGAACACACATGCAATGACCACTTGTTGATCCATGTGTGGTTTGTGGAAAGAACACACATGCAATGACACTGGTGGATCCATGTGTGGTTTATGGATAGAACACACATGCAATGACAGTGGTGGATCCATGTGTGGTTTGTGGAAAGAACACACATGCAATGACTCTGGTTGATCGATATGTGGTTTGTGGAAAGAACACACATCCAATGAGCACTAGTGGGTCCATGTGTGGTTTGTGGAAAAGAACACACATGCAATGACCACTGCTTGATCCATGTGTGGTTTGTGGAAAGAACACACATGCAATGACAGTGGTGGATCCATGTGTGGTTTGTGAAAAGAACACACATGCAATGACTCTAGTGGTGGTTTTAGTATAAGAACACACATGCAATGACTCTAGTGGTTGATCCATGTGTGGTTTGTGGAAATAACACACATGCAATGACTCTAGTGGTTGATACATGTGTGGTTTGTGGAAAAGAACACACATGCAATGAGTCTAGTGTATCCATGTGTGGTTTGTGGAAAAGAACACACATGCAATGACTCTAGTGCTGGTTTGTGGTTTTAGTATAAGAACAAACATGCAATTACTCAAATGGATCCATATGTGGTTTGTGGAAAGAACACAAATGCAATGACTCTCGTTGATCCATATGTGGTTTGTGGAAAGAACACACATGCAATAACCACTAGTGGATCCATGTGTGGTTTGTGGAAAAGAACACACATGCAATGACCACTGGTTGATCCATGTGTGGTTTGTGGAAAGAACACACATGCAATGACAGTGGTGGATCCATGTGTGGTTTGTGAAAAGAACACACATGCAATGACTCTTGTGTTGGTTTTAGTATAAGAACACACATGTAAGGACTCTAGTTGTTGATCCATGTGTGTTTGTGGAAATAACACACATGCAATGGCTCTAGTGGTTGATCCATGTGTGGTTTGTAGAAAGAACACACATGCAATGACTCTAGTGGTTGATCCATGTGTGTTTTGTGGAAACAACACACATGCAATGACTCTAGTGGTTGATCCATGTGTGGTTTGTGGAAATAACACACATGGAATGACTCTAGTGGTTGATCCATGTGTGGTTTATGGGAAAGAACACACATGCAATGACCACTGGTTGATCCATATGTGGTTTGTGGAAAGAACACACATGAAATGACCACTTGTTGATCCATGTGTGGTTTGTGGAAAGAACACACATGCAATGACAGTGGTGGATCCATGTGTGGTTTGTGGATAGAACATACATGCAATGACAGTGGTGGATCCATGTGTGGTTTGTGGATAGAACACACATGCAATGACTCTAGTGCTAGTTTTAGTATAAGAACACACATGCAATGACTCTAGTGGTTGATCCATGTGTGGTTTGTGAAAAGAACACACACGCATTGGCCACTGGTGGATCCATGTGTTGTTTGTGGAAAAGAACACACATGCAATGCGTCTAGTGGATCCATGTGTGGTTTCTGGAAAAGAACACACATGCAATGACTCTAGTGCTGGTTTGTGCTTTTAGTATAAGAACAAACATGCAATTACTCAACTGGATCCATATGTGGTTTGTGGAAAGAACACACATGCAATGACTCTGGTTGATCGATATGTGGTTTGTGGAAAGAACACACATCCAATGACCACTAGTGGATCCATGTGTGGTTTGTGGAAAAGAACACACATGCAATGACCACTGGTTGATCCATGTGTGGTTTGTGGAAAGAACACACATGCAATGACTCTAGTGGTTGATCCATGTGTGGTTTGTGGAAAGAACACACATGCAATGACTCTAGTGCTGGTTTGTGGTTTTAGTATAAGCACACACATGCAATTACTCAAATGGATCCATATGTGGTTTGTGGAAAGAACACACATGCAATGACTCTCGTTGATCCATATGTGGTTTGTGGAAAGAACACACATGCAATGACCACTAGTGGATCCATGTGTGGTTTGTGGAAAAGAACACACATGCAATGACCACTGGTTGATCCATGTGTGGTTTGTGGAAAGAACACACATGCAATGACAGTGGTGGATCCATGTGTGGTTTGTGAAAAGAACACACATGCAATGACTCTAGTGTTTGTTTTATTATAAGAACACACATGTAATGACTCTAGTGGTTGATCCATGTGTGGTTTGTGGAAATAACACACATGCAATGACTCTAGTGGTTGATCCATGTGTGGTTTCTGGAAAGAACACACATGCATTAACCACTGGTGGATCCATGTGTTGTTTGTGGAAAAGAACACACATGCAATGAGTCTAGTGGATCCATGTGTGGTTTGTGAAAAAAAACACATGTAATGACTCTAGTGTTGGTTTTAGTATAAGAACACACATGCAATGACTCTAGTGGTTGATCCATGTGTGGTTTTGTGGAAATAACACACATGCAATGACTCTAGTGGTTGATCCGTGTGTGGTTTGTGGAAAAGAACACACATGCAATGAGTCTAGTGGATCCATGTGTGGTTTGTGAAAAAGAACACAAATGCAATGACTCTAGTGCTTGTTTGTGGTTTTAGTATAAGAACAAACATGCAATTACTCAAATGGATCCATATGTGGTTTGTGGAAAGAACACACATGCAATGACTCTGGTTGATCCATATGTGGTTTGTGGAAAGAACACACATGCAATGATTACTAGTGGTTCCATGTGTGGTTTGTGGAAAAGAACACACATGCAATGACCACTGGTTGATCCATGTGTGGTTTGTGGAAAGAACACACATGCAATGACAATGGTGGATCCATGTGTGGTTTGTGAAAAGAACACACATGCAATGACTCTTGTGTTGGTTTTAGTATAAGAACACACATGCAATGACTCTAGTGGTTGATACTTGTGTGGTTTGTGGAAATAACACACATGCAATGACTCTAGTGGTTGATCCATGTGTGGTTTGTGGAAAGAACACACATGCAATGACTCTAGTGGTTGATCCATGTGTGGTTTGTGGAAACAACACACATGCAATGACTCTAGTGGTTGATCCATGTGTGGTTTGTGGAAATAACACACATGCAATGACTATAGTGGTTGATCCATGTGTGGTTTGTGGAAAAGAACACACGTGCAATGACCGCTGGTTGATCCATATATTGTTTGTGAAAAGAACACACATGCAATGACCACCTGTTGATCCACGTGTGGTTTTTGGAAAGAACACACATGCAATGACAGTGGTGGATCCATGTGTGGTTTGTGGATAGAACACATATGCAATCAGAGTGGTGGATCCATGTGTGGTTTGTGGATAGAACACACATGCATTAACCACTGGTGGATCCATGTGTTGTTTGTGGAAAAGAACACACATGCAATGAGTCTAGTGGATCCATGTTCGGTTTGTGGAAAACAACACACATGCAATGACTCTAGTGCTGGTTTGTGGTTTTAGTATAAGAACAAACATGCAATTACTCAAATGGATCCATACGTGGTTTGTGGAAAGAACACACATGCAATGACTCTGGTTGATCCATATGTGGTTTGTGGAAAGAACACACATGCAATGACCACTAGTGGTTCCATGTGTGGTTTGTGGAAAAGAACACACATGCAATGACTCTAGTGTTGGTTTTAGTATAAGAACACACATGTAATGACTCTAGTGGTTGATCCATGTGTGGTTTGTGGAAATAACACACATTCAATGACTCTAGTGGTTGAGCCATGTGTGGTTTGTGGAAAGAACACACATGCAATGACTCTAGTGGTTGATCCATGTGTGGTTTGTGGAAACAACACACATGCAATGACTCTAGTGGTTGATCCATGTGTGGTTTGTGGAAATAACACACATGGAATGACTCTAGTGGTTGATCCTTGTGTGGTTTATGGAAAAGAACACACATGCAATGACCACTGGCTGATCCATATGTGGTTTGTGGAAAGAACACACATGCAATGACCACTTGTTGATCCATGTGTGGTTTGTGGAAAGAACACACATGCAATGACAGTGGTGGATCGATGTGTGGTTTATGGATAGAACACACATGCAATGACAGTGGTGGATCCATGTGTGGTTTGTGGAAAGAACACACATGCAATGACTCTAGTTGATCGATATGTGGTTTGTGGAAAGAACACACATCCAATGAGCACTAGTGGGTCCATGTGTGGTTTGTGGAAAAGAACACACATGCAATGACCACTGGTTGATCCATGTGTGGTTTGTGGAAAGAACACACATGCGATGACAGTGGTGGATCCATGTGTGGTTTGTGAAAAGAACACACATGCAATGACTCTAGTGTTGGTTTTAGTATAAGAACACACATGCAATGACTCTAGTGGTTGATCCATGTGTGGTTTGTGGAAATAACACACATGCAATGACTCTAGTGGTTGATACATGTGTGGTTTGTGGAAAAGAACACACATGCAATGAGTCTAGTGTATCCATGTGTGGTTTGTGGAAAAGAACACACATGCAATGACTCTAGTGCTGGTTTGTGGTTTTAGTATAAGAACAAACATGCAATTACTCAAATGGATCCATATGTGGTTTGTGGAAAGAACACACATGCAATGACTCTCGTTGATCCATATGTGGTTTGTGGAAAGAACACACATGCAATAACCACTAGTGGATCCATGTGTGGTTTGTGGAAAAGAACACACATGCAATGACCACTGGTTGATCCATGTGTGGTTTGTGGAAAGAACACACATGCAATGACAGTGGTGGATCCATGTGTGGTTTGTGAAAAGAACACACATGCAATGACTCTTGTGTTGGTTTTAGTATAAGAACACACATGTAAGGACTCTAGTTGTTGATCCATGTGTGTTTGTGGAAATAACACACATGCAATGGCTCTAGTGGTTGATCCATGTGTGGTTTGTGGAAAGAACACACATGCAATGACTCTAGTGGTTGATCCATGTGTGGTTTGTGGAAACAACACACATGCAATGACTCTAGGGGTTGATCCATGTGTGGTTTGTGGAAATAACACACATGGAATGACTCTAGTGGTTGATCCATGTGTGGTTTATGGGAAAGAACACACATGCAATGACCACTGGTTGATCCATATGTGGTTTGTGGAAAGAACACACATGAAATGACCACTTGTTGATCCATGTGTGGTTTGTGGAAAGAACACACATGCAATGACAGTGGTGGATCCATGTGTGGTTTGTGGATAGAACATACATGCAATGACAGTGGTGGATCCATGTGTGGTTTGTGGATAGAACACACATGCAATGACTCTAGTGCTAGTTTTAGTATAAGAACACACATGCAATGACTCTAGTGGTTGATCCATGTGTGGTTTGTGAAAAGAACACACACGCATTGGCCACTGGTGGATCCATGTGTTGTTTGTGGAAAAGAACACACATGCAATGCGTCTAGTGGATCCATGTGTGGTTTCTGGAAAAGAACACACATGCAATGACTCTAGTGCTGGTTTGTGCTTTTAGTATAAGAACAAACATGCAATTACTCAAATGGATCCATATGTGGTTTGTGGAAAGAACACACATGCAATGACTCTGGTTGATCGATATGTGGTTTGTGGAAAGAACACACATCCAATGACCACTAGTGGATCCATGTGTGGTTTGTGGAAAAGAACACACATGCAATGACCACTGGTTGATCCATGTGTGCTTTGTGGAAAGAACACACATGCAATGACTCTAGTGGTTGATCCATGTGTGGTTTGTGGAAAGAACACACATGCAATGACTCTAGTGCTGGTTTGTGGTTTTAGTATAAGCACACACATGCAATTACTCAAATGGATCCATATGTGGTTTGTGGAAAGAACACGCATGCAATGAATCTGGTTGATCCATATGTGGTTTGTGGAAAGAACACACATGCAATGACCACTAGTGGATCCATGTGTGGTTTGTGGAAAAGAACACACATGCAATGACCACTGGTTGATCCATGTGTGGTTTGTGGAAAGAACACACATGCAATGACAGTGGTGGATCCATGTGTGGTTTGTGAAAAGAACACACATGCAATGACTCTAGTGTTTGTTTTAGTATAAGAACACACATGTAATGACTCTAGTGGTTGATCCATGTGTGGTTTGTGGAAATAACACACATGCAATGACTCTAGTGGTTGATCCATGTGTGGTTTCTGGAAAGAACACACATGCAATGACTCTAGTGGTTGATCCATGTGTGGTTTGTGGAAACAACACACATGCAATGACTCTGGTGGTTGATCCATGTGTGGTTTGTGGAAATAACACACATGGAATGACTGTAGTGGTTGATCCTTGTGTGGTTTATGGAAAAGAACACACATGCAATGACCACTGGCTGATCCATATGTGGTTTGTGGAAAGAACACACATGCAATGACCACTTGTTGATCCATGTGTGGTTTGTGGAAAGAACACACATGCAATGACAGTGGTGGATCCATGTGTGGTTTGTGGATAGAACACACATGCAATGACAGTGGTGGATCCATGTGTGGTTTGTGGAAAGAACACACATGCAATGACTCTGGTTGATCGATATGTGGTTTGTGGAAAGAACACACATCCAATGACCACTAGTGGGTCCATGTGTGGTTTGTGGAAAAGAACACACATGCAATGACCACTGGTTGATCCATGTGTGGTTTGTGGAAAGAACACACATGCGATGACAGTGGTGGATCCATGTGTGGTTTGTGAAAAGAACACACATGCAATGACTCTAGTGTTGGTTTTAGTATAAGAACACACATGCAATGACTCTAGTGGTTGATCCATGTGTGGTTTGTGGAAATAACACACATGCAATGACTCTAGTGGTTGATCCATGTGTGGTTTGTGGAAAAGAACACACATGCAATGAGTCTAGTGTATCCATGTGTGGTTTGTGGAAAAGAACACACATGCAATGACTCTAGTGCTGGTTTGTGGTTTTAGTATAAGAACAAACATGCAATTACTCAAATGGATCCATATGTGGTTTGTGGAAAGAACACACATGCAATGACTCTGGTTGATCCATATGTGTTTTGTGGAAAGAACACACATGCAATAACCACTAGTGGATCCATGTGTGGTTTGTGGAAAAGAACACACATGCAATGACCACTGGTTGATCCATGTGTGGTTTGTGGAAAGAACACACATGCAATGACAGTGGTGGATCCATGTGTGGTTTGTGAAAAGAACACACATGCAATGACTCTAGTGTTGGTTTTAGTATAAGAACACACATGCAATGACTCTAGTGGTTGATCCATGTGTGGTTTGTGGAAATAACACACATGCAATGACTCTAGTGGTTGATACATGTGTGGTTTGTGGAAAAGAACACACATGCAATGAGTCTAGTGTATCCATGTGTGGTTTGTGGAAAAGAACACACATGCAATGACTCTAGTGCTGGTTTGTGGTTTTAGTATAAGAACAAACATGCAATTACTCAAATGGATCCATATGTGGTTTGTGGAAAGAACACACATGCAATGACTCTGGTTGATCCATATGTGGTTTGTGGAAAGAACACACATGCAATAACCACTAGTGGATCCATGTGTGGTTTGTGGAAAAGAACACACATGCAATGACCACTGGTTGATCCATGTGTGGTTTGTGGAAAGAACACACATGCAATGACAGTGGTGGATCCATGTGTGGTTTGTGAAAAGAACACACATGCAATGACTCTAGTGTTGGTTTTAGTATAAGAACACACATGCGATGACTCTAGTGGTTGATCCATTGTGGTTTGTGGAAATAACACACATGCAATGACTCTAGTGGTTGATTCATGTGTTTGTGGAAAAGAACACACATGCAATGAGTCTAGTGTATCCATGTGTGGTTTGTGGAAAAGAACACACATGCAATGACTCTAGTGCTGGTTTGTGGTTTTAGTATAAGAACAAACATGCAATTACTCAAATGGATCCATATGTGGTTTGTGGAAAGAACACACATGCAATGACTCTCGTTGATCCATATGTGGTTTGTGGAAAGAACACACATGCAATAACCACTAGTGGATCCATGTGTGGTTTGTGGAAACGAACACACATGCAATGACCACTGGTTGATCCATGTGTGGTTTGTGGAAAGAACACACATGCAATGACAGTGGTGGATCCATGTGTGGTTTGTGAAAAGAACACACATGCAATGACTCTTGTGTTGGTTTTAGTATAAGAACACACATGTAAGGACTCTAGTTGTTGATCCATGTGTGTTTGTGGAAATAACACACATGCAATGGCTCTAGTGGTTGATCCATGTGTGGTTTGTGGAAAGAACACACATGCAATGACTCTAGTGGTTGATCCATGTGTGGTTTGTGGAAACAACACACATGCAATGACTCTAGTGGTTGATCCATGTGTGGTTTGTGGAAATAACACACATGGAATGACTCTAGTGGTTGATCCATGTGTGGTTTATGGGAAAGAACACACATGCAATGACCACTGGTTGATCCATATGTGGTTTGTGGAAAGAACACACATGAAATGACCACTTGTTGATCCATGTGTGGTTTGTGGAAAGAACACACATGCAATGACAGTGGTGGATCCATGTGTGGTTTGTGGATAGAACATACATGCAATGACAGTGGTGGATCCATGTGTGGTTTGTGGATAGAACACACATGCAATGACTCTAGTGCTAGTTTTAGTATAAGAACACACATGCAATGACTCTAGTGGTTGATCCATGTGTGGTTTGTGAAAAGAACACACACGCATTGACCACTGGTGGATCCATGTGTTGTTTGTGGAAAAGAACACACATGCAATGCGTCTAGTGGATCCATGTGTGGTTTCTGGAAAAGAACACACATGCAATGACTCTAGTGCTGGTTTGTGCTTTTAGTATAAGAACAAACATGCAATTACTCAAATGGATCCATATGTGGTTTGTGGAAAGAACACACATGCAATGACTCTGGTTGATCGATATGTGGTTTGTGGAAAGAACACACATGCAATGACCACTGGTTGATCCATGTGTGGTTTGTGGAAAGAACACACATGCAATGACTCTAGTGGTTGATCCATGTGTGGTTTGTGGAAAGAACACACATGCAATGACTCTAGTGCTGGTTTGTGGTTTTAGTATAAGCACACACATGCAATTACTCAAATGGATCCATATGTGGTTTGTGGAAAGAACACACATGCAATGACTCTGGTTGATCCATATGTGGTTTGTGGAAAGAACACACATGCAATGACCACTAGTGGATCCATGTGTGGTTTGTGGAAAAGAACACACATGCAATGACCACTGGTTGATCCATGTGTGGTTTGTGGAAAGAACACACATGCAATGACAGTGGTGGATCCATGTGTGGTTTGTGAAAAGAACACACATGCAATGACTCTAGTGTTTGTTTTAGTATAAGAACACACATGTAATGACTCTAGTGGTTGATCCATGTGTGGTTTGTGGAAATAACACACATGCAATGACTCTAGTGGTTGATCCATGTGTGGTTTCTAGAAAGAACACACATGCAATGACTCTAGTGGTTGATCCATGTGTGGTTTGTGGAAACAACACACATGCAATGACTCTGGTGGTTGATCCATGTGTGGTTTGTGGAAATAACACACATGGAATGACTCTAGTGGTTGATCCTTGTGTGGTTTATGGAAAAGAACACACATGCAATGACCACTGGCTGATCCATATGTGGTTTGTGGAAAGAACACACATGCAATGACCACTTGTTGATCCATGTGTGGTTTGTGGAAAGAACACACATGCAATGACAGTGGTGGATCCATGTGTGGTTTGTGGATAGAACACACATGCAATGACAGTGGTGGATCCATGTGTGGTTTGTGGAAAGAACACACATGCAATGACTCTGGTTGATCGATATGTGGTTTGTGGAAAGAACACACATCCAATGACCACTAGTGGGTCCATGTGTGGTTTGTGGAAAAGAACACACATGCAATGACCACTGGTTGATCCATGTGTGGTTTGTGGAAAGAACACACATGCGATGACAGTGGTGGATCCATGTGTGGTTTGTGAAAAGAACACACATGCAATGACTCTAGTGTTGGTTTTAGTATAAGAACACACATGCAATGACTCTAGTGGTTGATCCATGTGTGGTTTGTGGAAATAACACACATGCAATGACTCTAGTGGTTGATCCATGTGTGGTTTGTGGAAAAGAACACACATGCAATGAGTCTAGTGTATCCATGTGTGGTTTGTGGAAAAGAACACACATGCAATGACTCTAGTGCTGGTTTGTGGTTTTAGTATAAGAACAAACATGCAATTACTCAAATGGATCCATATGTGGTTTGTGGAAAGAACACACATGCAATGACTCTGGTTGATCCACATGTGGTTTGTGGAAAGAACACACATGCAATAACCACTAGTGGATCCATGTGTGGTTTGTGGAAAAGAACACACATGCAATGACCACTGGTTGATCCATGTGTGGTTTGTGGAAAGAACACACATGCAATGATAGTGGTGGATCCATGTGTGGTTTGTGAAAAGAACACACATGCAATGACTCTTGTGTTGGTTTTAGTATAAGAACACACATGTAAGGACTCTAGTGGTTGATCCATGTGTGTTTGTGGAAATAACACACATGCAATGGCTCTAGTGGTTGATCCATGTGTGGTTTGTGGAAAGAACACACATGCAATGACTCTAGTGGTTGATCCATGTGTGGTTTGTGGAAACAACACACATGCAATGACTCTAGTGGTTGATCCATGTGTGGTTTGTGGAAATAACACACATGTAATGACTCTAGTGGTTGATCCATGTGTGGTTTATGGAAAAGAACACACATGCAATGACCACTGGTTGATCCATATGTGGTTTGTGGAAAGAACACACATGAAATGACCACTTGTTGATCCATGTGTGGTTTGTGGAAAAAACACACATGCAATGACAGTGGTGGATCCATGTGTGGTTTGGGATAGAACACACATGCAATGACAGTGGTGGATCCATGTGTGGTTTGTGGATAGAACACACATGCAATGACTCTAGTGCTAGTTTTAGTATAAGAACACACATGCAATGACTCTAGTGGTTGATCCATGTGTGGTTTGTGAAAAGAACACACACGCATTGACCACTGGTGGATCCATGTGTTGTTTGTGGAAAAGAACACACATGCAATGCGTCTAGTGGATCCATGTGTGGTTTCTGGAAAAGAACACACATGCAATGACTCTAGTGCTGGTTTGTGCTTTTAGTATAAGAACAAACATGCAATTACTCAAATGGATCCATATGTGGTTTGTGGAAAGAACACACATGCAATGACTCTCGTTGATCCATATGTGGTTTGTGGAAAGAACACACATGCAATGACCACTAGTGGATCCATTTGTGGTTTGTGGAAAAGAACACACATGCAATGACTCTAGTGGTTGATCCATGTGTGGTTTGTGGAAAGAACACACATGCAATGACTCTAGTGCTGGTTTGTGGTTTTAGTATAAGCACACACATGCAATTACTCAAATGGATCCATATGTGGTTTGTGGAAAGAACACACATGCAATGACTCTGGTTGATCCATATGTGGTTTGTGGAAAGAACACACATGCAATGACCACTAGTGGATCCATGTGTGGTTTGTGGAAAAGAACACACATGCAATGACCACTGGTTGATCCATGTGTGGTTTGTGGAAAGAACACACATGCAATGACAGTGGTGGATCCATGTGTGGTTTGTGAAAAGAACACACATGCAATGACTCTAGTGTTTGTTTTAGTATAAGAACACACATGTAATGACTCTAGTGGTTGATCCATGTGTGGTTTGTGGAAATAACACACATGCAATGACTCTAGTGGTTGATCCATGTGTGGTTTCTGGAAAGAACACACATGCAATGACTCTAGTGGTTGATCCATGTGTGGTTTGTGGAAACAACACACATGCAATGACTCTGGTGGTTGATCCATGTGTGGTTTGTGGAAATAACACACATGGAATGACTCTAGTGGTTGATCCTTGTGTGGTTTATGGAAAAGAACACACATGCAATGACCACTGGCTGATCCATATGTGGTTTGTGGAAAGAACACACATGCAATGACCACTTGTTGATCCATGTGTGGTTTGTGGAAAGAACACACATGCAATGACAGTGGTGGATCCATGTGTGGTTTGTGGATAGAACACACATGCAATGACAGTGGTGGATCCATGTGTGGTTTGTGGAAAGAACACACATGCAATGACTCTGGTTGATCGATATGTGGTTTGTGGAAAGAACACACATCCAATGACCACTAGTGGGTCCATGTGTGGTTTGTGGAAAAGAACACACATGCAATGACCACTGGTTGATCCATGTGTGGTTTGTGGAAAGAACACACATGCGATGACAGTGGTGGATCCATGTGTGGTTTGTGAAAAGAACACACATGCAATGACTCTAGTGTTGGTTTTAGTATAAGAACACACATGCAATGACTCTAGTGGTTGATCCATGTGTGGTTTGTGGAAATAACACACATGCAATGACTCTAGTGGTTGATCCATGTGTGGTTTGTGGAAAAGAACACACATGCAATGAGTCTAGTGTATCCATGTGTGGTTTGTGGAAAAGAACACACATGCAATGACTCTTGTGTTGGTTCTAGTATAAGAACACACATGTAAGGACTCTAGTGGTTGATCCATGTGTGTTTGTGGAAATAACACACATGCAATGGCTCTAGTGGTTGATCCATGTGTGGTTTGTGGAAAGAACACACATGCAATGACTCTAGTGGTTGATCCATGTGTGGTTTGTGGAAACAACACACATGCAATGACTCTAGTTGTTGATCCATGTGTGGTTTGTGGAAATAACACACATGGAATGACTCTAGTGGTTGATCCATGTGTGGTTTATGGAAAAGAACACACATGCAATGACCACTGGTTGATCCATATGTGGTTTGTGGAAAGAACACACATGAAATGACCACTTGTTGATCCATGTGTGGTTTGTGGAAAGAACACACATGCAATGACAGTGGTGGATCCATGTGTGGTTTGTGGATAGAACACACATGCAATGATAGTGGTGGATCCATGTGTGGTTTGTGGATAGAACACACATGCAATGACTCTAGTGCTAGTTTTAGTATAAGAACACACATGCAATAACTCTAGTGGTTGATCCATGTGTGGTTTGTGAAAAGAACACACACGCATTGACCACAGGTGGATCCATGTGTTGTTTGTGGAAAAGAACACACATGCAATGAGTCTAGTGGATCCATGTGTGGTTTCTGGAAAAGAACACACATGCAATGACTCTAGTGCTGGTTTGTGCTTTTAGTATAAGAACAAACATGCAATTACTCAAATGGATCCATATGTGGTTTGTGGAAAGAACACACATGCAATGACTCTGGTTGATCGATATGTGGTTTGTGGAAAGAACACACATCCAATGACCACTAGTGGATCCATGTGTGGTTTGTGGAAAAGAACACACATGCAATGACCACTGGTTGATCCATGTGTGGTTTGTGGAAAGAACACACATGCAATGACAGTGGTGGATCCATGTGTGGTTTGTGGATAGAACACACATGCATTAACCACTGGTGGATCCATGTGTTGTTTGTGGAAAAGAACACACATGCAATGAGTCTAGTGGATCCATGTGTGGTTTGTGGAAAACAACACACATGCAATGACTCTAGTGCTGGTTTGTGGTTTTAGTATAAGAACAAACATGCCATTACTCAAATGGATCCATATGTGGTTTGTGGAAAGAACACACATGCAATGACTCTGGTTGATCCATATGTGGTTTGTGGAAAGAACACACATGCAATGAACACTAGTGGTTCCATGTGTGGTTTGTGGAAAAGAACACACATGCAATGACTCTAGTGTTGGTTTTAGTATAAGAACACACATGTAATGACTCTAGTGGTTGATCCATGTGTGGTTTGTGGAAATAACACACATTCAATGACTCTAGTGGTTGAGCCATGTGTGGTTTGTGGAAAGAACACACATGCAATGACTCTAGTGGTTGATCCATATGTGGTTTGTGGAAACAACACACATGCAATGACTCTAGTGGTTGATCCATGTGTGGTTTGTGGAAATAACACACATGGAATGACTCTAGTGGTTGATCCTTGTGTGGTTTATGGAAAAGAACACACATGCAATGACCACAGGCTGATCCATATGTTGTTTGTGGAAAGAACACACATGCAATGACCACTTGTTGATCCATGTTTGGTTTGTGGAAAGAACACACATGCAATGACAGTGGTGGATCCATGTGTGGTTTATGGATAGAACACACATGCAATGACAGTGGTGGATCCATGTGTGGTTTGTGGAAAGAACACACATGCAATGACTCTGGTTGATCGATATGTGGTTTGTGGAAAGAACACACATCCAATGAGCACTAGTGGGTCCATGTGTGGTTTGTGGAAAAGAACACACATGCAATGACCAATGGTTGATCCATGTGTGGTTTGTGGAAAGAACACACATGCAATGACAGTGGTGGATCCATGTGTGGTTTGTGAAAAGAACACACATGCAATGACTCTAGTGTTGGTTTTAGTATAAGAACACACATGCAATGACTCTAGTGGTTGATCCATGTGTGGTTTGTGGAAATAACACACATGCAATGACTCTAGTGGTTGATACATGTGTGGTTTGTGGAAAAGAACACACATGCAATGAGTCTAGTGTATCCATGTGTGGTTTGTGGAAAAGAACACACATGCAATGACTCTAGTGCTGGTTTGTGGTTTTAGTATAAGAACAAACATGCAATTACTCAAATGGATCCATATGTGGTTTGTGGAAAGAACACAAATGCAATGACTCTCGTTGATCCATATGTGGTTTGTGGAAAGAACACACATGCAATAACCACTAGTGGATCCATGTGTGGTTTGTGGAAAAGAACACACATGCAATGACCACTGGTTGATCCATGTGTGGTTTGTGGAAAGAACACACATGCAATGACAGTGGTGGATCCATGTGTGGTTTGTGAAAAGAACACACATGCAATGACTCTTGTGTTGGTTTTAGTATAAGAACACACATGTAAGGACTCTAGTTGTTGATCCATGTGTGTTTGTGGAAATAACACACATGCAATGGCTCTAGTGGTTGATCCATGTGTGGTTTGTCGAAAGAACACACATGCAATGACTCTAGTGGTTGATCCATGTGTGGTTTGTGGAAACAACACACATGCAATGACTCTAGTGGTTGATCCATGTGTGGTTTGTGGAAATAACACACATGGAATGACTCTTGTGGTTGATCCATGTGTGGTTTATGGGAAAGAACACACATGCAATGACTCTGGTTGATCGATATGTGGTTTGTGGAAAGAACACACATCCAATGACCACTAGTGGATCCATGTGTGGTTTGTGGAAAAGAACACACATGCAATGACCACTGGTTGATCCATGTGTGGTTTGTGGAAAGAACACACATGCAATGACTCTAGTGGTTGATCCATGTGTGGTTTGTGGAAAGAACACACATGCAATGACTCTAGTGCTGGTTTGTGGTTTTAGTATAAGCACACACATGCAATTACTCAAATGGATCCATATGTGGTTTGTGGAAAGAACACACATGCAATGACTCTCGTTGATCCATATGTGGTTTGTGGAAAGAACACACATGCAATGACCACTAGTGGATCCATGTGTGGTTTGTGGAAAAGAACACACATTCAATGACCACTGGTTGATCCATGTGTGGTTTGTGGAAAGAACACACATGCAATGACAGTGGTGGATCCATGTGTGGTTTGTGAAAAGAACACACATGCAATGACTCTAGTGTTTGTTTTAGTATAAGAACACACATGTAATGACTCTAGTGGTTGATCCATGTGTGGTTTGTGGAAATAACACACATGCAATGACTCTAGTGGTTGATCCATGTGTGGTTTCTGGAAAGAACACACATGCATTAACCACTGGTGGATCCATGTGTTGTTTGTGGAAAAGAACACACATGCAATGAGTCTAGTGGATCCATGTGTGGTTTGTGAAAAAAAACACATGTAATGACTCTAGTGTTGGTTTTAGTATAAGAACACACATGCAATGACTCTAGTGGTTGATCCTTGTGTGGTTTTGTGGAAATAACACACATGCAATGACTCTAGTGGTTGATCCGTGTGTGGTTTGTGGAAAAGAACACACATGCAATGAGTCCAGTGGATCCATGTGTGGTTTGTGAAAAAGAACACACATGCAATGACTCTAGTGCTTGTTTGTGGTTTTAGTATAAGAACAAACATGCAATTACTCAAATGGATCCATATGTGGTTTGTGGAAAAACACACATGCAATGACTCTGGTTGATCCATATGTGGTTTGTGGAAAGAACACACATGCAATAATTACTAGTGGTTCCATGTGTGGTTTGTGGAAAAGAACACACATGCAATGACCACTGGTTGATCCATGTGTGGTTTGTGGAAAGAACACACATGCAATGACAATGGTGGATCCATGTGTGGTTTGTGAAAAGAACACACATGCAATGACTCTTGTGTTGGTTTTAGTATAAGAACACACATGCAATGACTCTAGTGGTTGATCCATGTGTGGTTTGTGGAAATAACACACATGCAATGACTCTAGTGGTTGATCCATGTGTGGTTTGTGGAAACAACACACATGCAATGACTCTAGTGGTTGATCCATGTGTGGTTTGTGGAAATAACACACATGCAATGACTATAGTGGTTGATCCATGTGTGGTTTGTGGAAAATAACACACGTGCAATGACCGCTGGTTGATCCATATATTGTTTGTGAAAAGAACACACATGCAATGACCACCTGTTGATCCACGTGTGGTTTTTGGAAAGAACACACATGCAATGACAGTGGTGGATCCATGTGTGGTTTGTGGATAGAACACATATGCAATGACAGTGGTGGATCCATGTGTGGTTTGTGGATAGAACACACATGCATTAACCACTGGTGGATCCATGTGTTGTTTGTGGAAAAGAACACACATGCAATGAGTCTAGTGGATCCATGTGTGGTTTGTGGAAAACAACACACATGCAATGACTCTAGTGCTGGTTTGTGGTTTTAGTATAAGAACAAACATGCAATTACTCAAATGGATCCATATGTGGTTTGTGGAAAGAACACACATGCAATGACTCTGGTTGATCCATATGTGGTTTGTGGAAAGAACACACATGCAATGACCACTAGTGGTTCCATGTGTGGTTTGTGGAAAAGAACACACATGCAATGACTCTAGTGTTGGTTTTAGTATAAGAACACACATGTAATGACTCTAGTGGTTGATCCATGTGTGGTTTGTGGAAATAACACACATTCAATGACTCTAGTGGTTGAGCCATGTGTGGTTTGTGGAAAGAACACACATGCAATGACTCTAGTGGTTGATCCATGTGTGGTTTGTGGAAACAACACACATGCAATGACTCTAGTGGTTGATCCATGTGTGGTTTGTGGAAATAACACACATGGAATGACTCTAGTGGTTGATCCTTGTGTGGTTTATGGAAAAGAACACACATGCAATGACCACTGGCTGATCCATATGTGGTTTGTGGAAAGAACACACATGCAATGACCACTTGTTGATCCATGTGTGGTTTGTGGAAAGAACACACATGCAATGACAGTGGTGGATCCATGTGTGGTTTATGGATAGAACACACATGCAATGACAGTGGTGGATCCATGTGTGGTTTGTGGAAAGAACACACATGCAATGACTCTAGTTGATCGATATGTGGTTTGTGGAAAGAACACACATCCAATGAGCACTAGTGGGTCCATGTGTGGTTTGTGGAAAAGAACACACATGCAATGACCACTGGTTGATCCATGTGTGGTTTGTGGAAAGAACACACATGCAATGACAGTGGTGGATCCATGTGTGGTTTGTGAAAAGAACACACATGCAATGACTCTAGTGTTGGTTTTAGTATAAGAACACACATGCAATGACTCTAGTGGTTGATCCATGTGTGGTTTGTGGAAATAACACACATGCAATGACTCTAGTGGTTGATACATGTGTGGTTTGTGGAAAAGAACACACATGCAATGAGTCTAGTGTATCCATGTGTGATTTGTGGAAAAGAACACACATGCAATGACTCTAGTGCTGGTTTGTGGTTTTAGTATAAGAACAAACATGCAATTACTCAAATGGATCCATATGTGGTTTGTGGAAAGAACACACATGCAATGACTCTCGTTGATCCATATGTGGTTTGTGGAAAGAACACACATGCAATAACCACTAGTGGATCCATGTGTGGTTTGTGGAAAAGAACACACATGCAATGACCACTGGTTGATCCATGTGTGGTTTGTGGAAAGAACACACATGCAATGACAGTGGTGGATCCATGTGTGGTTTGTGAAAAGAACACACATGCAATGACTCTTGTGTTGGTTTTAGTATAAGAACACACATGTAAGGACTCTAGTTGTTGATCCATGTGTGTTTGTGGAAATAACACACATGCAATGGCTCTAGTGGTTGATCCATGTGTGGTTTGTAGAAAGAACACACATGCAATGACTCTAGTGGTTGATCCATGTGTGTTTTGTGGAAACAACACACATGCAATGACTCTAGTGGTTGATCCATGTGTGGTTTGTGGAAATAACACACATGGAATGACTCTAGTGGTTGATCCATGTGTGGTTTATGGGAAAGAACACACATGCAATGACCACTGGTTGATCCATATGTGGTTTGTGGAAAGAACACACATGAAATGACCACTTGTTGATCCATGTGTGGTTTGTGGAAAGAACACACATGCAATGACAGTGGTGGATCCATGTGTGGTTTGTGGATAGAACATACATGCAATGACAGTGGTGGATCCATGTGTGGTTTGTGGATAGAACACACATGCAATGACTCTAGTGCTAGTTTTAGTATAAGAACACACATGCAATGACTCTAGTGGTTGATCCATGTGTGGTTTGTGAAAAGAACACACACGCATTGGCCACTGGTGGATCCATGTGTTGTTTGTGGAAAAGAACACACATGCAATGCGTCTAGTGGATCCATGTGTGGTTTCTGGAAAAGAACACACATGCAATGACTCTAGTGCTGGTTTGTGCTTTTAGTATAAGAACAAACATGCAATTACTCAAATGGATCCATATGTGGTTTGTGGAAAGAACGCACATGCAATGACTCTGGTTGATCGATATGTGGTTTGTGGAAAGAACACACATCCAATGACCACTAGTGGATCCATGTGTGGTTTGTGGAAAAGAACACACATGCAATGACCACTGGTTGATCCATGTGTGGTTTGTGGAAAGAACACACATGCAATGACTCTAGTGGTTGATCCATGTGTGGTTTGTGGAAAGAACACACATGCAATGACTCTAGTGCTGGTTTGTGGTTTTAGTATAAGCACACACATGCAATTACTCAAATGGATCCATATGTGGTTTGTGGAAAGAACACACATGCAATGACTCTCATTGATCCATATGTGGTTTGTGGAAAGAACACACATGCAATGACCACTAGTGGATCCATGTGTGGTTTGTGGAAAAGAACACACATGCAATGACCACTGGTTGATCCATGTGTGGTTTGTGGAAAGAACACACATGCAATGACAGTGGTGGATCCATGTGTGGTTTGTGAAAAGAACACACATGCAATGACTCTAGTGTTTGTTTTAGTATAAGAACACACATGTAATGACTCTAGTGGTTGATCCATGTGTGGTTTGTGGAAATAACACACATGCAATGACTCTAGTGGTTGATCCATGTGTGGTTTCTGGAAAGAACACACATGCATTAACCACTGGTGGATCCATGTGTTGTTTGTGGAAAAGAACACACATGCAATGAGTCTAGTGGATCCATGTGTGGTTTGTGAAAAAAAAACACATGTAATGACTCTAGTGTTGGTTTTAGTATAAGAACACACATGCAATGACTCTAGTGGTTGATCCATGTGTGGTTTTGTGGAAATAACACACATGCAATGACTCTAGTGGTTGATCCGTGTGTGGTTTGTGGAAAAGAACACACATGCAATGAGTCTAGTGGATCCATGTGTGGTTTGTGAAAAAGAACACAAATGCAATGACTCTAGTGCTTGTTTGTGGTTTTAGTATAAGAACAAACATGCAATTACTCAAATGGATCCATATGTGGTTTGTGGAAAGAACACACATGCAATGACTCTGGTTGATCCATATGTGGTTTGTGGAAAGAACACACATGCAATGATTACTAGTGGTTCCATGTGTGGTTTGTGGAAAAGAACACACATGCAATGACCACTGGTTGATCCATGTGTGGTTTGTGGAAAGAACACACATGCAATGACAATGGTGGATCCATGTGTGGTTTGTGAAAAGAACACACATGCAATGACTCTTGTGTTGGTTTTAGTATAAGAACACACATGCAATGACTCTAGTGGTTGATACTTGTGTGGTTTGTGGAAATAACACACATGCAATGACTCTAGTGGTTGATCCATGTGTGGTTTGTGGAAAGAACACACATGCAATGACTCTAGTGGTTGATCCATGTGTGGTTTGTGGAAACAACACACATGCAATGACTCTAGTGGTTGATCCATGTGTGGTTTGTGGAAATAACACACATGCAATGACTATAGTGGTTGATCCATGTGTGGTTTGTGGAAAAGAACACACGTGCAATGACCGCTGGTTGATCCATATATTGTTTGTGAAAAGAACACACATGCAATGACCACCTGTTGATCCACGTGTGGTTTTTGGAAAGAACACACATGCAATGACAGTGGTGGATCCATGTGTGGTTTGTGGATAGAACACATATGCAATGAGAGTGGTGGATCCATGTGTGGTTTGTGGATAGAACACACATGCATTAACCACTGGTGGATCCATGTGTTGTTTGTGGAAAAGAACACACATGCAATGAGTCTAGTGGATCCATGTTCGGTTTGTGGAAAACAACACACATGCAATGACTCTAGTGCTGGTTTGTGGTTTTAGTATAAGAACAAACATGCAATTACTCAAATGGATCCATATGTGGTTTGTGGAAAGAACACACATGCAATGACTCTGGTTGATCCATATGTGGTTTGTGGAAAGAACACACATGCAATGACCACTAGTGGTTCCATGTGTGGTTTGTGGAAAAGAACACACATGCAATGACTCTAGTGTTGGTTTTAGTATAAGAACACACATGTAATGACTCTAGTGGTTGATCCATGTGTGGTTTGTGGAAATAACACACATTCAATGACTCTAGTGGTTGAGCCATGTGTGGTTTGTGGAAAGAACACACATGCAATGACTCTAGTGGTTGATCCATGTGTGGTTTGTGGAAACAACACACATGCAATGACTCTAGTGGTTGATCCATGTGTGGTTTGTGGAAATAACACACATGGAATGACTCTAGTGGTTGATCCTTGTGTGGTTTATGGAAAAGAACACACATGCAATGACCACTGGCTGATCCATATGTGGTTTGTGGAAAGAACACACATGCAATGACCACTTGTTGATCCATGTGTGGTTTGTGGAAAGAACACACATGCAATGACAGTGGTGGATCCATGTGTGGTTTATGGATAGAACACACATGCAATGACAAAGGTGGATCCATGTGTGGTTTGTGGAAAGAACACACATGCAATGACTCTAGTTGATCGATATGTGGTTTGTGGAAAGAACACACATCCAATGAGCACTAGTGGCTCCATGTGTGGTTTGTGGAAAAGAACACACATGCAATGACCACTGGTTGATCCATGTGTGGTTTGTGGAAAGAACACACATGCAATGACAGTGGTGGATCCATGTGTGGTTTGTGAAAAGAACACACATGCAATGACTCTAGTGTTGGTTTTAGTATAAGAACACACATGCAATGACTCTAGTGGTTGATCCATGTGTGGTTTGTGGAAATAACACACATGCAATGACTCTAGTGGTTGATACATGTGTGGTTTGTGGAAAAGAACACACATGCAATGAGTCTAGTGTATCCATGTGTGGTTTGTGGAAAAGAACACACATGCAATGACTCTAGTGCTGGTTTGTGGTTTTAGTATAAGAACAAACATGCAATTACTCAAATGGATCCATATGTGGTTTGTGGAAAGAACACACATGCAATGACTCTCGTTGATCCATATGTGGTTTGTGGAAAGAACACACATGCAATAACCACTAGTGGATCCATGTGTGGTTTGTGGAAAAGAACACACATGCAATGACCACTGGTTGATCCATGTGTGGTTTGTGGAAAGAACACACATGCAATGACAGTGGTGGATCCATGTGTGGTTTGTGAAAAGAACACACATGCAATGACTCTTGTGTTGGTTTTAGTATAAGAACACACATGTAAGGACTCTAGTTGTTGATCCATGTGTGTTTGTGGAAATAACACACATGCAATGGCTCTAGTGGTTGATCCATGTGTGGTTTGTGGAAAGAACACACATGCAATGACTCTAGTGGTTGATCCATGTGTGGTTTGTGGAAACAACACACATGCAATGACTCTAGGGGTTGATCCATGTGTGGTTTGTGGAAATAACACACATGGAATGACTCTAGTGGTTGATCCATGTGTGGTTTATGGGAAAGAACACACATGCAATGACCACTGGTTGATCCATATGTGGTTTGTGGAAAGAACACACATGAAATGACCACTTGTTGATCCATGTGTGGTTTGTGGAAAGAACACACATGCAATGACAGTGGTGGATCCATGTGTGGTTTGTGGATAGAACATACATGCAATGACAGTGGTGGATCCATGTGTGGTTTGTGGATAGAACACACATGCAATGACTCTAGTGCTAGTTTTAGTATAAGAACACACATGCAATGACTCTAGTGGTTGATCCATGTGTGGTTTGTGAAAAGCACACACGCATTGGCCACTGGTGGATCCATGTGTTGTTTGTGGAAAAGAACACACATGCAATGCGTCTAGTGGATCCATGTGTGGTTTCTGGAAAGGAACACACATGCAATGACTCTAGTGCTGGTTTGTGCTTTTAGTATAAGAACAAACATGCAATTACTCAAATGGATCCATATGTGGTTTGTGGAAAGAACACACATGCAATGACTCTGGTTGATCGATATGTGGTTTGTGGAAAGAACACACATCCAATGACCACTAGTGGATCCATGTGTGGTTTGTGGAAAAGAACACACATGCAATGACCACTGGTTGATCCATGTGTGCTTTGTGGAAAGAACACACATGCAATGACTCTAGTGGTTGATCCATGTGTGGTTTGTGGAAAGAACACACATGCAATGACTCTAGTGCTGGTTTGTGGTTTTAGTATAAGCACACACATGCAATTACTCAAATGGATCCATATGTGGTTTGTGGAAAGAACACGCATGCAATGAATCTGGTTGATCCATATGTGGTTTGTGGAAAGAACACACATGCAATGACCACTAGTGGATCCATGTGTGGTTTGTGGAAAAGAACACACATTCAATGACCACTGGTTGATCCATGTGTGGTTTGTGGAAAGAACACACATGCAATGACAGTGGTGGATCCATGTGTGGTTTGTGAAAAGAACACACATGCAATGACTCTAGTGTTTGTTTTAGTATAAGAACACACATGTAATGACTCTAGTGGTTGATCCATGTGTGGTTTGTGGAAATAACACACATGCAATGACTCTAGTGGTTGATCCATGTGTGGTTTCTGGAAAGAACACACATGCAATGACTCTAGTGGTTGATCCATGTGTGGTTTGTGGAAACAACACACATGCAATGACTCTGGTGGTTGATCCATGTGTGGTTTGTGGAAATAACACACATGGAATGACTGTAGTGGTTGATCCTTGTGTGGTTTATGGAAAAGAACACACATGCAATGACCACTGGCTGATCCATATGTGGTTTGTGGAAAGAACACACATGCAATGACCACTTGTTGATCCATGTGTGGTTTGTGGAAAGAACACACATGCAATGACAGTGGTGGATCCATGTGTGGTTTGTGGATAGAACACACATGCAATGACAGTGGTGGATCCATGTGTGGTTTGTGGAAAGAACACACATGCAATGACTCTGGTTGATCGATATGTGGTTTGTGGAAAGAACACACATCCAATGACCACTAGTGGGTCCATGTGTGGTTTGTGGAAAAGAACACACATGCAATGACCACTGGTTGATCCATGTGTGGTTTGTGGAAAGAACACACATGCGATGACAGTGGTGGATCCATGTGTGGTTTGTGAAAAGAACACACATGCAATGACTCTAGTGTTGGTTTTAGTATAAGAACACACATGCAATGACTCTAGTGGTTGATCCATGTGTGGTTTGTGGAAATAACACACATGCAATGACTCTAGTGGTTGATCCATGTGTGGTTTGTGGAAAAGAACACACATGCAATGAGTCTAGTGTATCCATGTGTGGTTTGTGGAAAAGAACACACATGCAATGACTCTAGTGCTGGTTTGTGGTTTTAGTATAAGAACAAACATGCAATTACTCAAATGGATCCATATGTGGTTTGTGGAAAGAACACACATGCAATGACTCTGGTTGATCCATATGTGTTTTGTGGAAAGAACACACATGCAATAACCACTAGTGGATCCATGTGTGGTTTGTGGAAAAGAACACACATGCAATGACCACTGGTTGATCCATGTGTGGTTTGTGGAAAGAACACACATGCAATGACAGTGGTGGATCCATGTGTGGTTTGTGAAAAGAACACACATGCAATGACTCTAGTGTTGGTTTTAGTATAAGAACACACATGCAATGACTCTAGTGGTTGATCCATGTGTGGTTTGTGGAAATAACACACATGCAATGACTCTAGTGGTTGATACATGTGTGGTTTGTGGAAAAGAACACACATGCAATGAGTCTAGTGTATCCATGTGTGGTTTGTGGAAAAGAACACACATGCAATGACTCTAGTGCTGGTTTGTGGTTTTAGTATAAGAACAAACATGCAATTACTCAAATGGATCCATATGTGGTTTGTGGAAAGAACACACATGCAATGACTCTGGTTGATCCATATGTGGTTTGTGGAAAGAACACACATGCAATAACCACTAGTGGATCCATGTGTGGTTTGTGGAAAAGAACACACATGCAATGACCACTGGTTGATCCATGTGTGGTTTGTGGAAAGAACACACATGCAATGACAGTGGTGGATCCATGTGTGGTTTGTGAAAAGAACACACATGCAATGACTCTAGTGTTGGTTTTAGTATAAGAACACACATGCGATGACTCTAGTGGTTGATCCATTGTGGTTTGTGGAAATAACACACATGCAATGACTCTAGTGGTTGATACATGTGTTTGTGGAAAAGAACACACATGCAATGAGTCTAGTGTATCCATGTGTGGTTTGTGGAAAAGAACACACATGCAATGACTCTAGTGCTGGTTTGTGGTTTTAGTATAAGAACAAACATGCAATTACTCAAATGGATCCATATGTGGTTTGTGGAAAGAACACACATGCAATGACTCTCGTTGATCCATATGTGGTTTGTGGAAAGAACACACATGCAATAACCACTAGTGGATCCATGTGTGGTTTGTGGAAAAGAACACACATGCAATGACCACTGGTTGATCCATGTGTGGTTTGTGGAAAGAACACACATGCAATGACAGTGGTGGATCCATGTGTGGTTTGTGAAAAGAACACACATGCAATGACTCTTGTGTTGGTTTTAGTATAAGAACACACATGTAAGGACTCTAGTTGTTGATCCATGTGTGTTTGTGGAAATAACACACATGAAATGGCTCTAGTGGTTGATCCATGTGTGGTTTGTGGAAAGAACACACATGCAATGACTCTAGTGGTTGATCCATGTGTGGTTTGTGGAAACAACATGCATCCAATGACTCTAGTGGTTGATCCATGTGTGGTTTGTGGAAATAACACACATGGAATGACTCTAGTGGTTGATCCATGTGTGGTTTATGGGAAAGAACACACATGCAATGACCACTGGTTGATCCATATGTGGTTTGTGGAAAGAACACACATGAAATGACCACTTGTTGATCCATGTGTGGTTTGTGGAAAGAACACACATGCAATGACAGTGGTGGATCCATGTGTGGTTTGTGGATAGAACATACATGCAATGACAGTGGTGGATCCATGTGTGGTTTGTGGATAGAACACACATGCAATGACTCTAGTGCTAGTTTTAGTATAAGAACACACATGCAATGACTCTAGTGGTTGATCCATGTGTGGTTTGTGAAAAGAACACACACGCATTGACCACTGGTGGATCCATGTGTTGTTTGTGGAAAAGAACACACATGCAATGCGTCTAGTGGATCCATGTGTGGTTTCTGGAAAAGAACACACATGCAATGACTCTAGTGCTGGTTTGTGCTTTTAGTATAAGAACAAACATGCAATTACTCAAATGGATCCATATGTGGTTTGTGGAAAGAACACACATGCAATGACTCTGGTTGATCGATATGTGGTTTGTGGAAAGAACACACATGCAATGACCACTGGTTGATCCATGTGTGGTTTGTGGAAAGAACACACATGCAATGACTCTAGTGGTTGATCCATGTGTGGTTTGTGGAAAGAACACACATGCAATGACTCTAGTGCTGGTTTGTGGTTTTAGTATAAGCACACACATGCAATTACTCAAATGGATCCATATGTGGTTTGTGGAAAGAACACACATGCAATGACTCTGGTTGATCCATATGTGGTTTGTGGAAAGAACACACATGCAATGACCACTAGTGGATCCATGTGTGGTTTGTGGAAAAGAACACACATGCAATGACCACTGGTTGATCCATGTGTGGTTTGTGGAAAGAACACACATGCAATGACAGTGGTGGATCCATGTGTGGTTTGTGAAAAGAACACACATGCAATGACTCTAGTGTTTGTTTTAGTATAAGAACACACATGTAATGACTCTAGTGGTTGATCCATGTGTGGTTTGTGGAAATAACACACATGCAATGACTCTAGTGGTTGATCCATGTGTGGTTTCTAGAAAGAACACACATGCAATGACTCTAGTGGTTGATCCATGTGTGGTTTGTGGAAACAACACACATGCAATGACTCTGGTGGTTGATCCATGTGTGGTTTGTGGAAATAACACACATGGAATGACTCTAGTGGTTGATCCTTGTGTGGTTTATGGAAAAGAACACACATGCAATGACCACTGGCTGATCCATATGTGGTTTGTGGAAAGAACACACATGCAATGACCACTTGTTGATCCATGTGTGGTTTGTGGAAAGAACACACATGCAATGACAGTGGTGGATCCATGTGTGGTTTGTGGATAGAACACACATGCAATGACAGTGGTGGATCCATGTGTGGTTTGTGGAAAGAACACACATGTAATGACTCTGGTTGATCGATATGTGGTTTGTGGAAAGAACACACATCCAATGACCACTAGTGGGTCCATGTGTGGTTTGTGGAAAAGAACACACATGCAATGACCACTGGTTGATCCATGTGTGGTTTGTGGAAAGAACACACATGCGATGACAGTGGTGGATCCATGTGTGGTTTGTGAAAAGAACACACATGCAATGACTCTAGTGTTGGTTTTAGTATAAGAACACACATGCAATGACTCTAGTGGTTGATCCATGTGTGGTTTGTGGAAATAACACACATGCAATGACTCTAGTGGTTGATCCATGTGTGGTTTGTGGAAAAGAACACACATGCAATGAGTCTAGTGTATCCATGTGTGGTTTGTGGAAAAGAACACACATGCAATGACTCTAGTGCTGGTTTGTGGTTTTAGTATAAGAACAAACATGCAATTACTCAAATGGATCCATATGTGGTTTGTGGAAAGAACACACATGCAATGACTCTGGTTGATCCACATGTGGTTTGTGGAAAGAACACACATGCAATAACCACTAGTGGATCCATGTGTGGTTTGTGGAAAAGAACACACATGCAATGACCACTGGTTGATCCATGTGTGGTTTGTGGAAAGAACACACATGCAATGATAGTGGTGGATCCATGTGTGGTTTGTGAAAAGAACACACATGCAATGACTCTTGTGTTGGTTTTAGTATAAGAACACACATGTAAGGACTCTAGTGGTTGATCCATGTGTGTTTGTGGAAATAACACACATGCAATGGCTCTAGTGGTTGATCCATGTGTGGTTTGTGGAAAGAACACACATGCAATGACTCTAGTGGTTGATCCATGTGTGGTTTGTGGAAACAACACACATGCAATGACTCTAGTGGTTGATCCATGTGTGGTTTGTGGAAATAACACACATGTAATGACTCTAGTGGTTGATCCATGTGTGGTTTATGGAAAAGAACACACATGCAATGACCACTGGTTGATCCATATGTGGTTTGTGGAAAGAACACACATGAAATGACCACTTGTTGATCCATGTGTGGTTTGTGGAAAGAACACACATGCAATGACAGTGGTGGATCCATGTGTGGTTTGTGGATAGAACACACATGCAATGACAGTGGTGGATCCATGTGTGGTTTGTGGATAGAACACACATGCAATGACTCTAGTGCTAGTTTTAGTATAAGAACACACATGCAATGACTCTAGTGGTTGATCCATGTGTGGTTTGTGAAAAGAACACACACGCATTGACCACTGGTGGATCCATGTGTTGTTTGTGGAAAAGAACACACATGCAATGCGTCTAGTGGATCCATGTGTGGTTTCTGGAAAAGAACACACATGCAATGACTCTAGTGCTGGTTTGTGCTTTTAGTATAAGAACAAACATGCAATTACTCAAATGGATCCATATGTGGTTTGTGGAAAGAACACACATGCAATGACTCTGGTTGATCGATATGTGGTTTGTGGAAAGAACACACATGCAATGACCACTGGTTGATCCATGTGTGGTTTGTGGAAAGAACACACATGCAATGACTCTAGTGGTTGATCCATGTGTGGTTTGTGGAAAGAACACACATGCAATGACTCTAGTGCTGGTTTGTGGTTTTAGTATAAGCACACACATGCAATTACTCAAATGGATCCATATGTGGTTTGTGGAAAGAACACACATGCAATGACTCTGGTTGATCCATATGTGGTTTGTGGAAAGAACACACATGCAATGACCACTAGTGGATCCATGTGTGGTTTGTGGAAAAGAACACACATGCAATGACCACTGGTTGATCCATGTGTGGTTTGTGGAAAGAACACACATGCAATGACAGTGGTGGATCCATGTGTGGTTTGTGAAAAGAACACACATGCAATGACTCTAGTGTTTGTTTTAGTATAAGAACACACATGTAATGACTCTAGTGGTTGATCCATGTGTGGTTTGTGGAAATAACACACATGCAATGACTCTAGTGGTTGATCCATGTGTGGTTTCTAGAAAGAACACACATGCAATGACTCTAGTGGTTGATCCATGTGTGGTTTGTGGAAACAACACAAATGCAATGACTCTGGTGGTTGATCCATGTGTGGTTTGTGGAAATAACACACATGGAATGACTCTAGTGGTTGATCCTTGTGTGGTTTATGGAAAAGAACACACATGCAACGACCACTGGCTGATCCATATGTGGTTTGTGGAACGAACACACATGCAATGACCACTTGTTGATCCATGTGTGGTTTGTGGAAAGAACACACATGCAATGACAGTGGTGGATCCATGTGTGGTTTGTGATAGAACACACATGCAATGACAGTGGTGGATCCATGTGTGGTTTGTGGAAAGAACACACATGCAATGAATCTGGTTGATCGATATGTGGTTTGTGGAAAGAACACACATCCAATGACCACTAGTGGGTCCATGTGTGGTTTGGGGAAAAGAACACACATGCAATGACCACTGGTTGATCCATGTGTGGTTTGTGGAAAGAACACACATGCGATGACAGTGGTGGATCCATGTGTGGTTTGTGAAAAGAACACACATGGAATGACTCTAGTGTTGGTTTTAGTATAAGAACACACATGCAATGACTCTAGTGGTTGATCCATGTGTGGTTTGTGGAAATAACACACATGTAATGACTCTAGTGGTTGATCCATGTGTGGTTTGTGGAAAAGAACACACATGCAATGAGTCTAGTGTATCCATGTGTGGTTTGTGGAAAAGAACACACATGCAATGACTCTAGTGCTGGTTTGTGGTTTTAGTATAAGAAAAAACATGCAATTACTCAAATGGATCCATATGTGGTTTGTGGAAAGAACACACATGCAATGACTCTCGTTGATCCATGTGTGGTTTGTGGAAAGAACACACATGCAATAACCACTAGTGGATCCATGTGTGGTTTGTGGAAAAGAACACACATGCAATGACCACTGGTTGATCCATGTGTGGTTTGTGGAAAGAACACACATGCAATGACAGTGGTGGATCCATGTGTGGTTTGTGAAAAGAACACACATGCAATGACTCTTGTGTTGGTTCTAGTATAAGAACACACATGTAAGGACTCTAGTGGTTGATCCATGTGTGTTTGTGGAAATAACACACATGCAATGGCTCTAGTGGTTGATCCATGTGTGGTTTGTGGAAAGAACACACATGCAATGACTCTAGTGGTTGATCCATGTGTGGTTTGTGGAAACAACACACATATAATGACTCTAGTGGTTGATCCATGTGTGCTTTATGGAAATAACACACATGGAATGACTCTAGTGGTTGATCCATGTGTGGTTTATGGAAAAGAACACACATGCAATGACCACTGGTTGATCCATATGTGGTTTGTGGAAAGAACACACATGAAATGACCACTTGTTGATCCATGTGTGGTTTGTGGAAAGAACACACATGCAATGACAGTGGTGGATCCATGTGTGGTTTGTGGATAGAACACACATGCAATGACAATGGTGGATCCATGTGTGGTTTGTGGATAGAACACACATGCAATGACTCTAGTGCTAGTTTTAGTATAAGAACACACATGCAATGACTCTAGTGGTTGATCCATGTGTGGTTTGTGAAAAGAACACACACGCATTGACCACTGGTGGATCCATGTGTTGTTTGTGGAAAAGAACACACATGCAATGAGTCTAGTGGATCCATGTGTGGTTTGTGAAAAAGAACACAAATGCAATGACTCTAGTGCTTGTTTGTGGTTTTAGTATAAGAACAAACATGCAATTACTCAAATGGATCCATATGTGGTTTGTGGAAAGAACACACATGCAATGACTCTGGTTGATCCATATGTGGTTTGTGGAAAGAACACACATGCAATGATTACTAGTGGTTCCATGTGTGGTTTGTGGAAAAGAACACACATGCAATGACCACTGGTTGATCCATGTGTGGTTTGTGGAAAGAACACACATGCAATGACAATGGTGGATCCATGTGTGGTTTGTGAAAAGAACACACATGCAATGACTCTTGTGTTGGTTTTAGTATAAGAACACACATGCAATGACTCTAGTGGTTGATACTTGTGTGGTTTGTGGAAATAACACACATGCAATGACTCTAGTGGTTGATCCATGTGTGGTTTGTGGAAAGAACACACATGCAATGACTCTAGTGGTTGATCCTTGTGTGGTTTGTGGAAACAAATCACATGCAATGACTCTCGTGGTTGATCCATGTGTGGTTTGTGGAAATAAAACACATGCAATGACTCTAGTGGTTGATCCATGTGTGGTTTGTGGAAAAGAACACACGTGCAATGACCGCTGGTTGATCCATATATTGTTTGTGGAAAGAACACACATGCAATGACAGTGGTGGATCCATGTGTGGTTTGTGAAAAGAACACACATGCAATGACTCTAGTGTTGGTTTTAGTATAAGAACACACATGCAATGACTCTAATGGTTGATCCATGTGTGGGTTGTGAAAAGAACACACATGCATTGACCACTGGTGGATCCATGTGTTGTTTGTGGAAAAGAACACACATGCAATGAGTCTAGTGGATCCATGTGTGGTTTCTGGAAAAGAACACACATGCAATGACTCTAGTGCTGGTTTGTGCTTTTAGTATAAGAACAAACATGCAATTACTCAAATGGATCCATATGTGGTTTGTGGAAAGAACACACATGCAATGACTCTGGTTGATCGATATGTGGTTTGTGGAAAGAACACACATCCAATGACCACTAGTGGATCCATGTGTGGTTTGTGGAAAAGAACACACATGCAATGACCACTGGTTGATCCATGTGTGGTTTGTGGAAAGAACACACATGCAATGACTCTAGTGGTTGATCCATGTGTGGTTTGTGGAAAGAACACACATGCAGTGACTCTAGTGCTGGTTTGTGGTTTTAGTATAAGCACACACATGCAATTACTCAAATGGATCCGTATGTGGTTTGTGGAAAGAACACACATGCAATGACTCTGGTTGATCCATATGTGGTTTGTGGAAAGAACACACATGCAATGACCACTAGTGGATCCATGTGTGGTTTGTGGAAAAGAACACACATGCAATGACCACTGGTTGATCCATGTGTTGTTTGTGGAAAGAACACACATGCAATGACAGTGGTGGATCCATGTGTGGTTTGTGAAAAGAACACACATGCAATGACTCTAGTGTTTGTTTTAGTATAAGAACACACATGTAATGACTCTAGTGGTTGATCCATGTGTGGTTTGTGGAAATAACACACATGCAATGACTCTTGTGGTTGATCCATGTGTGGTTTCTGGAAAGAACACACATGCAATGACTCTAGTGGTTGATCCATGTGTGGTTTGTGGAAACAACACACATGCAATGACTCTGGTGGTTGATCCATGTGTGGTTTGTGGAAATAACACACATGGAATGACTCTAGTGGTTGATCCTTGTGTGGTTTATGGAAAAGAACACACATGCAATGACCACTGGCTGATCCATATGTGGTTTGTGGAAAGAACACACATGCAATGACCACTTGTTGATCCATGTGTGGTTTGTGGAAAGAACACACATGCAATGACAGTGGTGGATCCATGTGTGGTTTGTGGATAGAACACACATGCAATGACAGTGGTGGATCCATGTGTGGTTTGTGGAAAGAACACACATGCAATGACTCTGGTTGATCGATATGTGGTTTGTGGAAAGAACACACATCCAATGACCACTAGTGGGTCCATGTGTGGTTTGTGGAAAAGAACACACATGCAATGACCACTGGTTGATCCATGTGTGGTTTGTGGAAAGAACACACATGCGATGACAGTGGTGGATCCATGTGTGGTTTGTGAAAAGAACACACATGCAATGACTCTAGTGTTGGTTTTAGTATAAGAACACACATGCAATGACTCTAGTGGTTGATCCATGTGTGGTTTGTGGAAATAACACACATGCAATGACTCTAGTGGTTGATCCATGTGTGGTTTGTGGAAAAGAACACACATGCAATGAGTCTAGTGTATCCATGTGTGGTTTGTGGAAAAGAACACACATGCAATGACTCTTGTGTTGGTTCTAGTATAAGAACACACATGTAAGGACTCTAGTGGTTGATCCATGTGTGTTTGTGGAAATAACACACATGCAATGGCTCTAGTGGTTGATCCATGTGTGGTTTGTGGAAAGAACACACATGCAATGACTCTAGTGGTTGATCCATGTGTGGTTTGTGGAAACAACACACATGCAATGACTCTAGTGGTTGATCCATGTGTGGTTTGTGGAAATAACACACATGGAATGACTCTAGTGGTTGATCCATGTGTGGTTTATGGAAAAGAACACACATGCAATGACCACTGGTTGATCCATATGTGGTTTGTGGAAAGAACACACATGAAATGACCACTTGTTGATCCATGTGTGGTTTGTGGAAAGAACACACATGCAATGACAGTGGTGGATCCATGTGTGGTTTGTGGATAGAACACACATGCAATGATAGTGGTGGATCCATGTGTGGTTTGTGGATAGAACACACATGCAATGACTCTAGTGCTAGTTTTAGTATAAGAACACACATGCAATAACTCTAGTGGTTGATCCATGTGTTGTTTGTGAAAAGAACACACACGCATTGACCACAGGTGGATCCATGTGTTGTTTGTGGAAAAGAACACACATGCAATGAGTCTAGTGGATCCATGTGTGGTTTCTGGAAAAGAACACACATGCAATGACTCTAGTGCTGGTTTGTGCTTTTAGTATAAGAACAAACATGCAATTACTCAAATGGATCCATATGTGGTTTGTGGAAAGAAGACACATGCAATGACTCTGGTTGATCGATATGTGGTTTGTGGAAAGAACACACATCCAATGACGACTAGTGGATCCATGTGTGGTTTGTGGAAAAGAACACACATGCAATGACCACTGGTTGATCCATCTGTGGTTTGTGGAAAGAACACACATGCAATGACAGTGGTGGATCCATGTGTGGTTTGTGAAAAGAACACACATGCAATGACTCTAGTGTTGGTTTTAGTATAAGAACACACATGCAATGACTCTAGTGGTTGATCCATGTATGGTTTGTGGAAAGAACACACATGCAATGACTCTAGTGGTTGATCCATGTGTGGTTTGTGGAAATAACACACATGCAATGACTCTAGTGGTTGATCCATGTGTGGTTTGTGGAAAGAACACACATGCAATGACTCCAGTGGTTGATCCATGTGTGGTTTGTGGAAACAACACACATGCAATGACTCTAGTGGTTGATCCATGTGTGGTTTGTGGAAAGAACACACATGCAATGACTCTAGTGCTGGTTTGTGGTTTTAGTTTAAGCACAAACATGCAATTACTCAAATGGATCCATATGTGGTTTGTGGAAAGAACACACATGCAATGACTCTGGTTGATCCATATGTGGTTTGTGGAAAGAACACACATGCAATGACCACTAGTGGATCCATGTGTGGTTTGTGGAAAAGAACACACATGCAATGACCACTGGTTGATCCATGTGTGGTTTGTGGAAAGAACACACATGCAATGACAGTGGTGGATCCATGTGTGGTTTGTGAAAAGAACACACATGCAATGACTCTAGTGTTGGTTTTAGTATAAGAACACACATGTAATGACTCTAGTGGTTGATGCATGTGTGGTTTGTGGAAATAACACACATGCAATGACTCTAGTGGTTGATCCATGTGTGGTTTGTGGAAAGAACACACATGCAATGACAGTGGTGGATCCATGTGTTGTTTGTGGAAAAGAACACACATGCAATGAGTCTAGTGGATCCATGTGTGGTTTCTGGAAAAGAACACACATGCAATGACTCTAGTGCTGGTTTGTGCTTTTAGTATAAGAACAAACATGCAATTACTCAAATGGATCCATATGTGGTTTGTGGAAAGAAGACACATGCAATGACTCTGGTTGATCGATATGTGGTTTGTGGAAAGAACACACATCCAATGACGACTAGTGGATCCATGTGTGGTTTGTGGAAAAGAACACACATGCAATGACCACTGGTTGATCCATGTGTGGTTTGTGGAAAGAACACACATGCAATGACAGTGGTGGATCCATGTGTGGTTTGTGAAAAGAACACACATGCAATGACTCTAGTGTTGGTTTTAGTATAAGAACACACATGCAATGACTCTAGTGGTTGATCCATGTATGGTTTGTGGAAAGAACACACATGCAATGACTCTAGTGGTTGATCCATGTGTGGTTTGTGGAAATAACACACATGCAATGACTCTAGTGGTTGATCCATGTGTGGTTTGTGGAAAGAACACACATGCAATGACTCCAGTGGTTGATCCATGTGTGGTTTGTGGAAACAACACACATGCAATGACTCTAGTGGTTGATCCATGTGTGGTTTGTGGAAAGAACACACATGCAATGACTCTAGTGCTGGTTTGTGGTTTTAGTTTAAGCACAAACATGCAATTACTCAAATGGATCCATATGTGGTTTGTGGAAAGAACACACATGCAATGACTCTGGTTGATCCATATGTGGTTTGTGGAAAGAACACACATGCAATGACCACTAGTGGATCCATGTGTGGTTTGTGGAAAAGAACACACATGCAATGACCACTGGTTGATCCATGTGTGGTTTGTGGAAAGAACACACATGCAATGACAGTGGTGGATCCATGTGTGGTTTGTGAAAAGAACACACATGCAATGACTCTAGTGTTGGTTTTAGTATAAGAACACACATGTAATGACTCTAGTGGTTGATGCATGTGTGGTTTGTGGAAATAACACACATGCAATGACTCTAGTGGTTGATCCATGTGTGGTTTGTGGAAAGAACACACATGCAATGACTCTAGTGGTTGATCCATGTGTGGTTTGTGGAAACAACACACATGGAATGACTCTAGTGGTTGATCCATGTGTGGTTTGTGGAAATAACACACATGGAATGACTCTAGTGGTTGATCCTTGTGTGGTTTATGGAAAAGAACACACATGCAATGACCACTGGCTGATCCATATGTGGTTTGTGGAAAGAACACACATACAATGACCACTTGTTGATCCATGTGTGGTTTGTGGAAAGAACACACATGCAATGACAGTGGTGGATCCATGTGTGGTTTGTGGAAATAACACACATGCAATGACAGTGGTGGATCCATGTGTGGTTTGTGGAAAGAACACACATGCAATGACTCTGGTTGATCAATATGTGGTTTGTGGAAAGAACACACATCCAATGACCACAAGTGGGTCCATATGTGGTTCGTGGAAAAGAACACACATGCAATGACAACTGGTTGATCCATGTGTGGTTTGTGAAAAGAACACACATGCAATGACTCTAGTGTTGGTTTTAGTATAAGAACACACATGCAATGACTCTAGTGGTTGATCCATGTGTGGTTTGTGGAAATAACACATGCAATGACTCTAGTGGTTGATCCATGTGTGGTTTCTGGAAAAGAACACACATGCAATAAGTCTAGTGTATCCATGTGTGGTTTGTGGAAAAGAACACACATGCAATAACTCTAGTGCTGGTTTGTGGTTTTAGTATAAGAACAAACATGCAATTACTCAAATGGATCCATATGTGGTTTGTGGAAAGAACACACATGCAATGACTCTCGTTGATCCATATGTGGTTTGTGGAAAGAACACACATGCAATGACCACTAGTGGATCCATGTGTGGTTTGTGGAAAAGAACGCACATGCAATGACCACTGGTTGATCCATGTGTGGTTTGTGGAAAGAACACACATGCAATGACAGTGGTGGATCCATGTGTGGTTTGTGAAAAGAACCCACATGCAATGACTCTAGTGTTGGTTTTAGTATAAGAACACACATGCAATGACTCTAGTGGTTTATCCATGTGTGGTTTGTGGAAATAACACACATGCAATGACTCTAGTGGTTGATCAATGTGTGGTTTGTAGAAAAGAACACACATGCAATGAGTCTAATGGATCCATGTGTGGTTTGTGGAAAAGAACACACATGCAATGACTCTAGTGCTGGTTTGTGGTTTTAGTATAAGAACAAACATGCAATTACTCAAATGGATCCATATGTGGTTTGTGGAAAGAACACACATGCAATAACTCTGGTTGATCCATATGTGGTTTGTGGAAAGAACACACATGCAATGACCACTAGTGGATCCATGTGTGGTTTGTGGAAAAGAACACACATGCAATGACCACTGGTTGATCCATGTGTGGTTTGTGGAAAGAACACACATGCAATGACAATGGTGGATACATGTGTGGTTTGTGAAAAGAACACACGTGCAATGACTCTAGTGTTGGTTTTAGTATAAGAACACACATGTAATGACTCTTGTGGTTGATCCATGTGTCGTTTGTGGAAATAACACACATGCAATGACTCTAGTGGTTGATCCATGTGTGGTTTGTGGAAAGAACACACATGCAATGACTAGTGGTTGATCCATGTGTGGTTTCTGGAAACAACACACATGCAATGACTCTAGTGGTTGATCCATGTGTGGTTTGTGGAAATAGAACACATGGAATGACTCTAGTGGTTAATCCATGTGTTGTTTATGGAAAATAACACACATGCAATGACCACTGGTTGATCCATATGTGGTTTGTGAAAAGAACACACATGCAATGACAGTGGTGGATACATGTGTGGTTTGTGAAAAGAACACACATGCAATGACTCTAGTGTTGGTTTTAGTATAAGAACACACATGTAATGACTCTTGTGGTTGATCCATGTGTGGTTTGTGGAAATAACACACATGCAATGACTCTAGTGGTTGATCCATGTGTGGTTTGTGGAAAGAACACACATGGAATGACTCTAGTGGTTGATCCTTGTGTGGTTTATGGAAAAGAACACACATGCAATGACCACTGGCTGATCCATATGTGGTTTGTGGAAAGAACACACATGCAATGACCACTTGTTGATCCATGTGTGGTTTGTGGAAAGAACACACATGCAATGATAGTGGTGGATTCATGTGTGGTTTGTGGATAGAACACACATGCAATGACAGTGGTGGATCCATGTGTGGTTTGTGGAAAGAACACACATGCAATGACTCTGGTTGATCGATATGTGGTTTGTGTAAAGAACACATATCCAATGACCACAAGTGGGTCCATGTGTGGTTCGTGGAAAAGAACACACATGCAATGACAACTGGTTGATCCATGTGTGGTTTGTGGAAAGAACACACATGCAATGATAGTGGTGGATCCATGTGTGGTTTGTGAAAAGAACACACATGCAATGACTCTAGTGTTGGTTTTAGTATAAGAACACACATGCAATGACTCTAGTGGTTGATCCATGTGTGGTTTGTGGAAATAACACACATGCAATGACTCTAGTGGTTGATCCATGTGTGGTTTGTGGAAAAGAACACACATGTAATGAGTCTAGTGTATCCATGTGTGGTTTGTGGAAAAGAACACACATGCAATGACTCTAGTGCTGGTTTGTGGTTTTAGTATAAGAACAAACATGCAATTACTCAAATGGATCCATATGTGGTTTGTGGAAAGAACACACATGCAATGACTCTCGTTGATCCATTTGTGGTTTGTGGAAAGAACACACATGCAATGACCACTAGTGGATCCATGTGTGGTTTGTGGAAAAGAACACACATGCAATGACCACTGGTTGATCCATGTGTGGTTTGTGGAAAGAACACACATGCAATGACAGTGGTGGATCCATGTGTGGTTTGTGAAAAGAACACACATGCAATGACTCTAGTGTTGGTTTTAGTATAAGAACACACATGTAATGACTCTTGTGGTTGATCCATGTGTGGTTTGTGGAAATAACACACATGCAATGACTCTAGTGGTTGATCCATGTGTGGTTTGTGGAAAGAACACACATGGAATGACTCTAGTGGTTGATCCTTGTGTGGTTTATGGAAAAGAACACACATGCAATGACCACTGGCTGATCCATATGTGGTTTGTGGAAAGAACACACATGCAATGACCACTTGTTGATCCATGTGTGGTTTGTGGAAAGAACACACATGCAATGATAGTGGTGGATTCATGTGTGGTTTGTGGATAGAACACACATGCAATGACAGTGGTGGATCCATGTGTGGTTTGTGGAAAGAACACACATGCAATGACTCTGGTTGATCGATATGTGGTTTGTGTAAAGAACACACATCCAATGACCACAAGTGGGTCCATGTGTGGTTCGTGGAAAAGAACACACATGCAATGACAACTGGTTGATCCATGTGTGGTTTGTGGAAAGAACACACATGCAATGATAGTGGTGGATCCATGTGTGGTTTGTGAAAAGAACACACATGCAATGACTCTAGTGTTGGTTTTAGTATAAGAACACACATGCAATGACTCTAGTGGTTGATCCATGTGTGGTTTGTGGAAATAACACACATGCAATGACTCTAGTGGTTGATCCATGTGTGGTTTGTGGAAAAGAACACACATGTAATGAGTCTAGTGTATCCATGTGTGGTTTGTGGAAAAGAACACACATGCAATGACTCTAGTGCTGGTTTGTGGTTTTAGTATAAGAACAAACATGCAATTACTCAAATGGATCCATATGTGGTTTGTGGAAAGAACACACATGCAATGACTCTCGTTGATCCATTTGTGGTTTGTGGAAAGAACACACATGCAATGACCACTAGTGGATCCATGTGTGGTTTGTGGAAAAGAACACACATGCAATGACCACTGGTTGATCCATGTGTGGTTTGTGGAAAGAACACACATGCAATGACAGTGGTGGATCCATGTGTGGTTTGTGAAAAGAACACACATGCAATGACTCTAGTGTTTGTTTTAGTATAAGAACACACATGTAATGACTCTAGTGGTTGATCCATGTGTGGTTTGTGGAAATAACACACATGCAATGACTCTTGTGGTTGATCCATGTGTGGTTTCTGGAAAGAACACACATGCAATGACTCTAGTGGTTGATCCATGTGTGGTTTGTGGAAACAACACACATGCAATGACTCTGGTGGTTGATCCATGTGTGGTTTGTGGAAATAACACACATGGAATGACTCTAGTGGTTGATCCTTGTGTGGTTTATGGAAAAGAACACACATGCAATGACCACTGGCTGATCCATATGTGGTTTGTGGAAAGAACACACATGCAATGACCACTTGTTGATCCATGTGTGGTTTGTGGAAAGAACACACATGCAATGACAGTGGTGGATCCATGTGTGGTTTGTGGATAGAACACACATGCAATGACAGTGGTGGATCCATGTGTGGTTTGTGGAAAGAACACACATGCAATGACTCTGGTTGATCGATATGTGGTTTGTGGAAAGAACACACATCCAATGACCACTAGTGGGTCCATGTGTGGTTTGTGGAAAAGAACACACATACAATGACCACTAGTTGATCCATGTGTGGTTTGTGGAAAGAACACACATGCGATGACAGTGGTGGATCCATGTGTGGTTTGTGAAAAGAACACACATGCAATGACTCTAGTGTTGGTTTTAGTATAAGAACACACATGCAATGACTCTAGTGGTTGATCCATGTGTGGTTTGTGGAAATAACACACATGCAATGACTCTAGTGGTTGATCCATGTGTGGTTTGTGGAAAAGAACACACATGCAATGAGTCTAGTGTATCCATGTGTGGTTTGTGGAAAAGAACACACATGCAATGACTCTTGTGTTGGTTCTAGTATAAGAACACACATGTAAGGACTCTAGTGGTTGATCCATGTGTGTTTGTGGAAATAACACACATGCAATGGCTCTAGTGGTTGATCCATGTGTGGTTTGTGGAAAGAACACACATGCAATGACTCTAGTGGTTGATCCATGTGTGGTTTGTGGAAACAACACACATGCAATGACTCTAGTGGTTGATCCATGTGTGGTTTGTGGAAATAACACACATGGAATGACTCTAGTGGTTGATCCATGTGTGGTTTATGGAAAAGAACACACATGCAATGACCACTGGTTGATCCATATGTGGTTTGTGGAAAGAACACACATGAAATGACCACTTGTTGATCCATGTGTGGTTTGTGGAAAGAACACACATGCAATGACAGTGGTGGATCCATGTGTGGTTTGTGTATAGAACACACATGCAATGATAGTGGTGGATCCATGTGTGGTTTGTGGATAGAACACACATGCAATGACTCTAGTGCTAGTTTTAGTATAAGAACACACATGCAATAACTCTAGTGGTTGATCCATGTGTGGTTTGTGAAAAGAACACACACGCATTGACCACTGGTGGATCCATGTGTTGTTTGTGGAAAAGAACACACATGCAATGAGTCTAGTGGATCCATGTGTGGTTTCTGGAAAAGAACACACATGCAATGACTCTAGTGCTGGTTTGTGCTTTTAGTATAAGAACAAACATGCAATTACTCAAATGGATCCATATGTGGTTCGTGGAAAGAACACACATGCAATGACTCTGGTTGATCGATATGTGGTTTGTGGAAAGAACACACATCCAATGACCACTAGTGGATCCATGTGTGGTTTGTGGAAAAGAACACACATGCAATGACCACTGGTTGATCCATGTGTGGTTTGTGGAAAGAACACACATGCAATGACAGTGGTGGATCCATGTGTGGTTTGTGAAAAGAACACACATGCAATGACTCTAGTGTTGGTTTTAGTATAAGAACACACATGCAATGACTCTAGTGGTTGATCCATGTATGGTTTGTGGAAAGAACACACATGCAATGACTCTAGTGGTTGATCCATGTGTGGTTTGTGGAAATAACACACATGCAATGACTCTAGTGGTTGATCCATGTGTGGTTTGTGGAAAGAACACACATGCAATGACTCCAGTGGTTGATCCATGTGTGGTTTGTGGAAACAACACACATGCAATGACTCTAGTGGTTGATCCATGTGTGGTTTGTGGAAAGAACACACATGCAATGACTCTAGTGCTGGTTTGTGGTTTTAGTTTAAGCACAAACATGCAATTACTCAAATGGATCCATATGTGGTTTGTGGAAAGAACACACATGCAATGACTCTGGTTGATCCATATGTGGTTTGTGGAAAGAACACACATGCAATGACCACTAGTGGATCCATGTGTGGTTTATGGAAAAGAACACACATGCAATGACCACTGGTTGATCCATGTGTGGTTTGTGGAAAGAACACACATGCAATGACAGTGGTGGATCCATGTGTGGTTTGTGAAAAGAACACACATGCAATGACTCTAGTGTTGGTTTTAGTATAAGAACACACATGTAATGACTCTAGTGGTTGATGCATGTGTGGTTTGTGGAAATAACACACATGCAATGACTCTAGTGGTTGATCCATGTGTGGTTTGTGGAAAGAACACACATGCAATGACTCTAGTGGTTGATCCATGTGTGGTTTGTGGAAACAACACACATGGAATGACTCTAGTGGTTGATCCATGTGTGGTTTGTGGAAATAACACACATGGAATGACTCTAGTGGTTGATCCTTGTGTGGTTTATGGAAAAGAACACACATGCAATGACCACTGGCTGATCCATATGTGGTTTGTGGAAAGAACACACATACAATGACCACTTGTTGATCCATGTGTGGTTTGTGGAAAGAACACACATGCAATGACAGTGGTGGATCCATGTGTGGTTTGTGGATATAACACACATGCAATGACAGTGGTGGATCCATGTGTGGTTTGTGGAAAGAACACACATGCAATGACTCTGGTTGATCAATATGTGGTTTGTGGAAAGAACACACATCCAATGACCACAAGTGGGTCCATGTGTGGTTCGTGGAAAAGAACACACATGCAATGACAACTGGTTGATCCATGTGTGGTTTGTGAAAAGAACACACATGCAATGACTCTAGTGTTGGTTTTAGTATAAGAACACACATGCAATGACTCTAGTGGTTGATCCATGTGTGGTTTGTGGAAATAACACATGCAATGACTCTAGTGGTTGATCCATGTGTGGTTTCTGGAAAAGAACACACATGCAATGAGTCTAGTGTATCCATGTGTGGTTTGTGGAAAAGAACACACATGCAATAACTCTAGTGCTGGTTTGTGGTTTTAGTATAAGAACAAACATGCAATTACTCAAATGGATCCATATGTGGTTTGTGGAAAGAACACACATGCAATGACTCTCGTTGATCCATATGTGGTTTGTGGAAAGAACACACATGCAATGACCACTAGTGGATCCATGTGTGGTTTGTGGAAAAGAACGCACATGCAATGACCACTGGTTGATCCATGTGTGGTTTGTGGAAAGAACACACATGCAATGACAGTGGTGGATCCATGTGTGGTTTGTGAAAAGAACCCACATGCAATGACTCTAGTGTTGGTTTTAGTATAAGAACACACATGCAATGACTCTAGTGGTTTATCCATGTGTGGTTTGTGGAAATAACACACATGCAATGACTCTAGTGGTTGATCAATGTGTGGTTTGTAGAAAAGAACACACATGCAATGAGTCTAATGGATCTATGTGTGGTTTGTGGAAAAGAACACACATGCAATGACTCTAGTGCTGGTTTGTGGTTTTAGTATAAGAACAAACATGCAATTACTCAAATGGATCCATATGTGGTTTGTGGAAAGAACACACATGCAATAACTCTGGTTGATCCATATGTGGTTTGTGGAAAGAACACACATGCAATGACCACTAGTGGATCCATGTGTGGTTTGTGGAAAAGAACACACATGCAATGACCACTGGTTGATCCATGTGTGGTTTGTGGAAAGAACACACATGCAATGACTCTTGTGGTTGATCCATGTGTGGTTTGTGGAAAGAACACACATGCAATGACTAGTGGTTGATCCATGTGTGGTTTCTGGAAACAACACACATGCAATGACTCTAGTGGTTGATCCATGTGTGGTTTGTGGAAATAACACACATGGAATGACTCTAGTGGTTAATCCATGTGTTGTTTATGGAAAAGAACACACATGCAATGACCACTGGTTGATCCATATGTGGTTTGTGAAAAGAACACACATGCAATGACAGTGGTGGATACATGTGTGGTTTGTGAAAAGAACACACATGCAATGACTCTAGTGTTGGTTTTAGTATAAGAACACACATGTAATGACTCTTGTGGTTGATCCATGTGTGGTTTGTGGAAATAACACACATGAAATGACTCTAGTGGTTGATCCATGTGTGGTTTGTGGAAAGAACACACATGGAATGACTCTAGTGGTTGATCCTTGTGTGGTTTATGGAAAAGAACACACATGCAATGACCACTGGCTGATCCATATGTGGTTTGTGGAAAGAACACACATGCAATGACCACTTGTTGATCCATGTGTGGTTTGTGGAAAGAACACACATGCAATGATAGTGGTGGATTCATGTGTGGTTTGTGGATAGAACACACATGCAATGACAGTGGTGGATCCATGTGTGGTTTGTGGAAAGAACACACATGCAATGACTCTGGTTGATCGATATGTGGTTTGTGTAAAGAACACACATCCAATGACCACAAGTGGGTCCATGTGTGGTTCGTGGAAAAGAACACACATGCAATGACAACTGGTTGATCCATGTGTGGTTTGTGGAAAGAACACACATGCAATGATAGTGGTGGATCCATGTGTGGTTTGTGAAAAGAACAAAATGCAATGACTCTAGTGTTGGTTTTAGTATAAGAACACACATGCAATGACTCTAGTGGTTGATCCATGTGTGGTTTGTGGAAATAACACACATGCAATGACTCTAGTGGTTGATCCATGTGTGGTTTGTGGAAAAGAACACACATGTAATGAGTCTAGTGTATCCATGTGTGGTTTGTGGAAAAGAACACACATGCAATGACTCTAGTGCTGGTTTGTGGTTTTAGTATAAGAACAAACATGCAATTACTCAAATGGATCCATATGTGGTTTGTGGAAAGAACACACATGCAATGACTCTCGTTGATCCATTTGTGGTTTGTGGAAAGAACACACATGCAATGACCACTAGTGGATCCATGTGTGGTTTGTGGAAAAGAACACACATGCAATGACCACTGGTTGATCCATGTGTGGTTTGTGGAAAGAACACACATGCAATGACAGTGGTGGATCCATGTGTGGTTTGTGAAAAGAACACACATGCAATGACTCTAGTGTTTGTTTTAGTATAAGAACACACATGTAATGACTCTAGTGGTTGATCCATGTGTGGTTTGTGGAAAAGAACACACATGCAATGACCACTGGTTGATCCATGTGTGGTTTGTGGAAAGAACACACATGCGATGACAGTGGTGGATCCATGTGTGGTTTGTGAAAAGAACACACATGGAATGACTCTAGTGTTGGTTTTAGTATAAGAACACACATGCAATGACTCTAGTGGTTGATCCATGTGTGGTTTGTGGAAATAACACACATGTAATGACTCTAGTGGTTGATCCATGTGTGGTTTGTGGAAAAGAACACACATGCAATGAGTCTAGTATATCCATGTGTGGTTTGTGGAAAAGAACACACATGCAATGACTCTAGTGCTGGTTTGTGGTTTTAGTATAAGAACAAACATGCAATTACTCAAATGGATCCATATGTGGTTTGTGGAAAGAACACACATGCAATGACTCTCGTTGATCCATGTGTGGTTTGTGGAAAGAACACACATGCAATAACCACTAGTGGATCCATGTGTGGTTTGTGGAAAAGAACACACATGCAATGACCACTGGTTGATCCATGTGTGGTTTGTGGAAAGAACACACATGCAATGACAGTGGTGGATCCATGTGTGGTTTGTGAAAAGAACACACATGCAATGACTCTTGTGTTGGTTCTAGTATAAGAACACACATGTAAGGACTCTAGTGGTTGATCCATGTGTGTTTGTGGAAATAACACACATGCAATGGCTCTAGTGGTTGATCCATGTGTGGTTTGTGGAAAGAACACACATGCAATGACTCTAGTGGTTGATCCATGTGTGGTTTGTGGAAACAACACACATATAATGACTCTAGTGGTTGATCCATGTGTGGTTTATGGAAATAACACACATGGAATGACTCTAGTGGTTGATCCATGTGTGGTTTATGGAAAAGAACACACATGCAATGACCACTGGTTGATCCATATGTGGTTTGTGGAAAGAACACACATGAAATGACCACTTGTTGATCCATGTGTGGTTTGTGGAAAGAACACACATGCAATGACAGTGGTGGATCCATGTGTGGTTTGTGGATAGAACACACATGCAATGACAGTGGTGGATCCATGTGTGGTTTGTGGATAGAACACACATGCAATGACTCTAGTGCTAGTTTTAGTATAAGAACACACATGCAATGACTCTAGTGGTTGATCCATGTGTGGTTTGTGAAAAGAACACACACGCATTGACCACTGGTGGATCCATGTGTTGTTTGTGGAAAAGAACACACATGCAATGAGTCTAGTGGATCCATGTGTGGTTTCTGGAAAAGAACACACATGCAATGACTCTAGTGCTGGTTTGTGCTTTTAGTATAAGAACAAACATGCAATTACTCAAATGGATCCATATGTGGTTTGTGGAAAGAACACACATGCAATGACTCTGGTTGATCGATATGTGGTTTGTGGAAAGAACACACATCCAATGACCACTAGTGGATCCATGTGTGGTTTGTGGAAAAGAACACACATGCAATGACCACTGGTTGATCCATGTGTGGTTTGTGGAAAGAACACACATGCAATGACTCTAGTGGTTGATCCATGTGTGGTTTGTGCAAAGAACACACATGCAGTGACTCTAGTGCTGGTTTGTGGTTTTAGTATAAGCACACACATGCAATTACTCAAATGGATCCATATGTGGTTTGTGGAAAGAACACACATGCAATGACTCTGGTTGATCCATATGTGGTTTGTGGAAAGAACACACATGCAATGACCACTAGTGGATCCATGTGTGGTTTGTGGAAAAGAACACACATGCAATGACCACTGGTTGATCCATGTGTGGTTTGTGGAAAGAACACACATGCAATGACAGTGGTGGATCCATGTGTGGTTTGTGAAAAGAACACACATGCAATGACTCTAGTGTTTGTTTTAGTATAAGTACACACATGTAATGACTCTAGTGGTTGATCCATGTGTGGTTTGTGGAAATAACACACATGCAATGACTCTTGTGGTTGATCCATGTGTGGTTTCTGGAAAGAACACACATGCAATGACTCTAGTGGTTGATCCATGTGTGGTTTGTGGAAACAACACACATGCAATGACTCTGGTGGTTGATCCATGTGTGGTTTGTGGAAATAACACACATGGAATGACTCTAGTGGTTGATCCTTGTGTGGTTTATGGAAAAGAACACACATGCAATGACCACTGGCTGATCCATATGTGGTTTGTGGAAAGAACACACATGCAATAACCACTTGTTGATCCATGTGTGGTTTGTGGAAAGAACACACATGCAATGACAGTGGTGGATCCATGTGTGGTTTGTGGATAGAACACACATGCAATGACAGTGGTGGATCCATGTGTGGTTTGTGGAAAGAACACACATGCAATGACTCTGGTTGATCGATATGTGGTTTGTGGAAAGAACACACATCCAATGACCACTAGTGGGTCCATGTGTGGTTTGTGGAAAAGAACACACATGCAATGACCGCTGGTTGATCCATGTGTGGTTTGTGGAAAGAACACACATGCGATGATAGTGGTGGATCCATGTGTGGTTTGTGAAAAGAACACACATGCAATGACTCTAGTGTTGGTTTTAGTATAAGAACACACATGCAATGACTCTAGTGGTTGATCCATGTGTGGTTTGTGGAAATAACACACATGCAATGACTCTAGTGGTTGATCCATGTGTGGTTTGTGGAAAAGAACACACATGCAATGAGTCTAGTGTATCCATGTGTGGTTTGTGGAAAAGAACACACATGCAATGACTCTTGTGTTGGTTCTAGTATAAGAACACACATGTAAGGACTCTAGTGGTTGATCCATGTGTGTTTGTGGAAATAACACACATGCAATGGCTCTAGTGGTTGATCCATGTGTGGTTTGTGGAAAGAACACACATGTAATGAGTCTAGTGTATCCATGTGTGGTTTGTGGAAAAGAACACACATGGAATGACTCTAGTGGTTAATCCATGTGTTTTTTATGGAAAAGAACACACATGCAATGACCACTGGTTGATCCATATGTGGTTTGTGGAAAGAACACACATGCAATGACAGTGGTGGATACATGTGTGGTTTGTGAAAAGAACACACATGCAATGACTCTAGTGTTGGTTTTAGTATAAGAACACACATGTAATGACTCTTGTGGTTGATCCATGTGTGGTTTGTGGAAATAACACACATGCAATGACTCTAGTGGTTGATCCATGTGTGGTTTGTGGAAAGAACACATATGCAATGACTCTAGTGGTTGATCCTTGTGTTGTTTATGGAAAGGAACACACATGCAATGACCACTGGCTGATCCATATGTGGTTTGTGGAAAGAACACACATGCAATGACCACTTGTTGATCCATGTGTGGTTTGTGGAAAGAACACACATGCAATGATAGTGGTGGATCCATGTGTGGTTTGTGGAAAGAACACACATGCAATGACTCTGGTTGATCGATATGTGGTTTGTGGAAAGAACACACATCCAATGACCACAAGTGGGTCCATGTGTGGTTCGTGGAAAAGAACACACATGCAATGACAACTGGTTGATCCATGTGTGGTTTGTGGAAAGAACACACATGCAATGATAGTGGTGGATCCATGTGTGGTTTGTGAAAAGAACACACATGCAATGACTCTAGTGTTGGTTTTAGTATAAGAACACACATGCAATGACTCTAGTGGTTGATCCATGTGTGGTTTGTGGAAATAACACACATGCAATGACTCTAGTGGTTGATCCATGTGTGGTTTGTGGAAAAGAACACACATGCAATGAGTCTAGTGTATCCATGTGTGGTTTGTGGAAAAGAACACACATGCAATGACTCTAGTGGTGGTTTGTGGTTTTAGTATAAGAACAAACATGCAATTACTCAAATGGATCCATATGTGGTTTGTGGAAAGAACACACATGCAATGACTCTCGTTGATCCATTTGTGGTTTGTGGAAAGAACACACATGCAATGACCACTAGTGGATCCATGTGTGGTTTGTGGAAAAGAACACACATGCAATGACCACTGGTTGATCCATGTGTGGTTTGTGGAAAGAACACACATGCAATGACAGTGGTGGATCCATGTGTGGTTTGTGAAAAGAACCCACATGCAATGACTCTAGTGTTGGTTTTAGTATAAGAACACACATGCAATGACTCTAGTGGTTGATCCATGTGTGGTTTGTGGAAATAACACACATGCAATGACTCTAGTGGTTGATCAATGTGTGGTTTGTAGAAAAGAACACACATGCAATGAGTCTAATGGATCCATGTGTGGTTTGTGGAAAAGAACACACATGCAATGACTCTAGTGCTGGTTTGTGGTTTTAGTATAAGAACAAACATGCAATTACTCAAATGGATCCATATGTGGTTTGTGGAAAGAACACACATGCAATAACTCTGGTTGATCCATATGTGGTTTGTGGAAAGAACACACATGCAATGACCACTAGTGGATCCATGTGTGGTTTGTGGAAAAGAACACACATGCAATGACCACTGGTTGATCCATGTGTGGTTTGTGGAAAGAACACACATGCAATGACAATGGTGGATACATGTGTGGTTTGTGAAAAGAACACACATGCAATGACTCTAGTGTTGGTTTTAGTATAAGAACACACATGTAATGACTCTTGTGGTTGATCCATGTGTGGTTTGTGGAAATAACACACATGCAATGACTCTAGTGGTTGATCCATGTGTGGTTTGTGGAAAGAACAAACATGCAATGACTAGTGGTTGATCCATGTGTGGTTTCTGGAAACAACACACATGCAATAACTCTAGTGGTTGATCCATGTGTGGTTTGTGGAAATAACACACATGGAATGACTCTAGTGGTTAATCCATGTGTTGTTTATGGAAAAGAACACACATGCAATGACCACTGGTTGATCCATATGTGGTTTGTGGAAAGAACACACATGCAATGACAGTGGTGGATACATGTGTGGTTTGTGAAAATAACACACATGCAATGACTCTAGTGTTGGTTTTAGTATAAGAACACACATGTAATGACTCTTGTGGTTGATCCATGTGTGGTTTGTGGAAATAACACACATGCAATGACTCTAGTGGTTGATCCATGTGTGGTTTGTGGAAAGAACACACATGCAATGACTAGTGGTTGATCCATGTGTGGTTTCTGGAAACAACACACATGCAATGACTCTAGTGGTTGATCCATGTGTGGTTTGTGGAAATAACACACATGGAATGACTCTAGTGGTTAATCCATGTGTTGTTTATGGAAAAGAACACACATGCAATGACCACTGGTTGATCCATATGTGGTTTGTGGAAAGAACACACATGCAATGACCATTTGTTGATCCATGTGTGGTTTGTGGAAAGAACACACATGCAATGACAGTGGTGGATCCATGTGTGGTTTGTGGATAGAACACATATGCAATGACAGTGGTGGATCCATGTGTGGTTTATGGATATAACACACATGCAATGACGCTAGTGCTAGTTTTAGTATAAGAACACACATGCAATGACTCTAATGGTTGATCCATGTGTGGGTTGTGAAAAGAACACACATGCATTGACCACTGGTGGATCCATGTGTTATTTGTGGAAAAGAACACACATGCAATGAGTCTAGTGGATCCATGTGTGGTTTGTGGAAAAGAACACACATGCAATGACTCTAGTGCTAGTTTGTGGTTTTAGTATAAGAACAAACATGCAATTACTCAAATGGATCCATATGTGGTTTGTGGAAAGAACACACGTGCAATGACTCTGGTTGATCCATGTGTGGTTTGTGGAAACAACACACATGCAATGACTCTAGTGGTTAATCCATGTGTGGTTTGTGGAAATAACACACATGGAATGACTCTAGTGGTTGATCCATGTGTGGTTTATGGAAAAGAACACACATGCAATGACCCCTGGTTGATCCATATGTGGTTTGTGGAAAGAACACACATGCAATGACCACTTGTTGATCCATGTGTGGTTTGTGGAAAGAACACACATGCAATGACAGTGGTGGATCCATGTGTGGTTTGTGGATAGAACACACATGCAATGACAATGGTGGATCCATGTGTGGTTTATGGATAGAACACACATGCAATGACAGTGGTGGATCCATGTGTGGTTTGTGGATAGAACACACATGCAATGACTCTAGTGCTAGTTTTAGTATAAGAACACACATGCAATGACTCTAGTGGTTGATCCATGTGTGGTTTGTTAAAAGAACACACATGCATTAACCACTGGTGGATCCATGTGTTATTTGTGGAAAAGAACACACATGCAATGAGTCTAGTGGATCCATGTGTGGTTTGTGGAAAAGAACACACATGCACTGACTCTAGTGCTGGTTTGTGGTTTTAGTATAAGAACAAACATGCAATTACTCAAATGGATCCATATGTGGTTTGTGGAAAGAACACACATGCAATGACTCTGGTTGATTGATATGTGGTTTGTGGAAAGAACACACATCTAATGACCACTAGTGGATCCATGTGTGGTTTGTGGAAAAGAACACACATGCAATGACCACTCGTTGATCCATGTGTGGTTTGTGGAAAAACACACATGCAATGACAGTGGTGGATCCATGTGTGGTTTGTGAAAAAAAAACACATGTAATGACTCTAGTGTTGGTATTAGTTCAAGAACAGACATGCAATGACTCTAGTGGTTGATCCATGTGTGGTTTGTGGAAATAACACACATGCAATGACTCTAGTGGTTGATCCATGTGTGGTTTGTGGAAAAGAACACACATGCAATGAGTCTAGTGGATCCATGTGTGGTTTGTGGAAAAGAACACACATGCAATGACTCTAGTGCTGGTTTGTGGTTTTAGTATAAGAACAAACATGCAATTACTTAAATGGATCCATATGTGGTTTGTGGAAAGAACACACATGCAATGACTCTGGTTGATCCATATGTGGTTTGTGGAAAGAACACACATGCAATGACCACTAGTGGATCCATGTGTGGTTTGTGGAAAAGAACACACATGCAATGACCACTAGTTGATCCATGTGTGGTTTGTGGAAAGAACACACATGTAATGACAATGGTGGATCCATGTGTGGTTTGTGAAAAGAACACACATGCAATGACTCTAGTGTTGGTTTTAGTATAAGAACACACATGCAATGACTCTAGTGGTGGATCCATGTGTGGTTTGTGGAAATAACACACATGCAATGACTCTAGTGGTTGATCCATGTGTGGTTTGTGGAACGAACACACATGCAATGACTCTAGTGGTTGATCCATGTGTCGTTTGTGGAAACAACACACATGCAATGACTCTAGTGGTTGATCCATGTGTGGTTTGTGGAAATAACACACATGCAATGACTCTAGTGGTTGATCCATGTGTGGTTTGTGGAAAAGAACACACATGCAATGACCACTGGTTGATCCATATATTGTTTGTGGAAAGAACACACATGCAATGACCACTTGTTGATCCATGTGTGGTTTTTGGATAGAACACACATGCAATGACAGTGGTGGATCCATGTGTGGTTTGTGGATAGAACACATATGCAATGACAGTGGTGGATCCATGTGTGGTTTGTGGATAGAACACACATGCAATGACTCTAGTGCTAGTTTTAGTATAAGAACACACATGCAATGACTCTAGTGGTTGATCCATGTGTGGTTTGTGAAAAGAACACACATGCATTAACCACTGGTGGATCCATGTGTTGTTTGTGGAAAAGAACACACATGCAATGAGTCTAGTGGATCCATGTGTGGTTTGTGAAAAAAAACACATGTAATGACTCTAGTGTTGGTTTTAGTATAAGAACACACATGCAATGACTCTAGTGGTTGATCCATGTGTGGTTTTGTGGAAATAACACACATGCAATGACTCTAGTGGTTGATCCGTGTGTGGTTTGTGGAAAAGAACACACATGCAATTAGTCTAGTGGATCCATGTGTGGTTTGTGGAAAAGAACACACATGCAATGACTCTAGTGCTGGTTTGTGGTTTTAGTATAAGAACAAACATGCAATTACTCAAATGGATCCATATGTGGTTTGTGGAAAGAACACACATGCAATGACTCTGGTTGATCCATATGTGGTTTGTGGAAAGAACACACATGCAATGACCACTAGTGGTTCCATGTGTGGTTTGTGGAAAAGAACACACATGCAATGACCACTGGTTGATCCATGTGTGGTTTGTGGAAAGAACACACATGCAATGACAATGGTGGATCCATGTGTGGTTTGTGAAAAGAACACACATGAAATGACTCTAGTGTTGGTTTTAGTATAAGAACACACATGCAATGACTCTAGTGGTTGATCCATGTGTGGTTTGTGGAAATAACACACATGCAATGACTCTAGTGGTTGATCCATGTGTGGTTTGTGGAAAGAACACACATGCAATGACTCTAGTGGTTGATCCATGTGTGGTTTGTGGAAACAAATCACATGCAATGACTCTCGTGGTTGATCCATGTGTGGTTTGTGGAAATAAAACACATGCAATGACTCTAGTGGTTGATCCATGTGTGGTTTGTGGAAAAGAACACACGTGCAATGACCGCTGGTTGATCCATATATTGTTTGTGGAAAGAACACACATGCAATGACCACTTGTTGATCCACGTGTGGTTTTTGGAAAGAACACACACGCAATGACAGTGGTGGATCCATGTGTGGTTTGTGGATAGAACACATATGCAATGACAGTGGTGGATCCATGTGTGGTTTGTGGATAGAACTCACATGCATTAACCACTGGTGGATCCATGTGTTGTTTGTGGAAAAGAACACACATGCAATGAGTCTAGTGGATCCATGTGTGGTTTGTGGAAAACAACACACATGCAATGACTCTAGTGCTGGTTTGTGGTTTTAGTATAAGAACAAACATGCAATTACTCAAATGGATCCATATGTGGTTTGTGGAAAGAACACACATGCAATGACTCTGGTTGATCCATATGTGGTTTGTGGAAAGAACACACATGCAATGACCACTTGTGGATCCATGTGTGTTTGTGGAAAAGAACACACATGCAATGACCACTGGTTGATCCATCTGTGGTTTGTGGAAAGAACACACATGCAATGACACTGGTGGATCCATCTGTGGTTTGTGAAAAGAACACACATGCAATGACTCTAGTATTGGTTTTAATATAAGAACACACATTAAATGACTCTAGTGGTTGATCCATGTGTGGTTTGTGGAAATAACACACATGCAATGACTCTAGTGGTTGATCCATGTGTGGTTTGTGGAAACAACACACATGCATTGACCACTGGTGGATCCATGTGTTGTTTGTGGAAAAGAACACACATGTAATGAGTCTAGTGGATCCATGTGTGGTTTGTGGAAAAGAACACACATGCAATGACTCTAGTGCTAGTTTGTGGTTTTAGTATAAGAACAAACATGCAGTTACTCAAATGGATCCATATGTGGTTTGTGGAAAGAACACACATGCAATGACTCTGGTTGATCCATATGTGGTTTGTGGATAGAACACACATGCATTGACCACTGGTGGATCCATGTGTGGTTTGTGGAAAAGAACACACATGCAATGACCACTGGTTGATCCATGTGTGGTTTGTGGAAAGAACACACATGCAATGACAGTGTTGGATCCATGTGTGGTTTGTGAAAAGAACACACATGCAATGAGTCTAGTGTTGGTTTTAGTATAAGAACACACATGCAATGACTCTAGTGGTTGATCCATGTGTGGTTTGTGGAAAGAACACACATGCAATGACTCTAGAGGTTGATCCATGTGTGGTTTGTGGAAACAACACACATGAAATGACTCTAGTGGTTGATCCATGTGTGGTTTGTGGAATTAACACACATGTAATGACTCTAGTGGTTGATCCGTGTGTGGTTTGTGGAAATAACACACATGGAATGACTCTAGTGGTTGATCCATGTGTGGTTATGGAAAAGAATACACATGCAATGACCACTGGTTGATCCATATGTGGTTTGTGAAAATAACACACATACATTGACCACTGGTTGATCCATATGTGGTTTGTGGAAAGAACACACATGCAATGAACACTTGTTGATCCATGTGTAGTTTGTGGAAAGAACACACATGCAATGACAGTGGTGGATCCATGTGTGGTTTGTGGATAGAACACACATGCAATGACAGTGGTGGATCCATATGTGGTTTGTGGAAAGAACACACATGCAATGACTCTGGTTGATCGATATGTGGTTTGTGGAAAGAACACACATCCAATGACCACTAGTGGATCCATGTGTGGTTTGTGAAAAAGAACACACATGCAATGACCACTGGTTGATCCATGTGTGGTTTGTGGAAAGACCACACATGCAATGACAGTGGTGGATCCATGTGTGGTTTGTGAAAAGAACACAAATGCAATGACTCTGGTGTTGGTTTTAGTATAAGAACACACATGCAATGACTCTAGTGGTTGATCCATGTGTGGTTTGTGGAAAAGAACACACGTGCAATGACCGCTGGTTGATCCATATATTGTTTGTGGAAAGAACACACATGCAATGACCATTTGTTGATCCACGTGTGGTTTTTGGAAAGAACACACACGCAATGACAGTGGTGGATCCATGTGTGGTTTGTGGATAGAACACATATGCAATGACAGTGGTGGATCCATGTGTGGTTTGTGGATAGAACACACATGCATTAACCACTGGTGGATCCATGTTTTGTTTGTGGAAAAGAACACACATGCAATGAGTCTAGTGGATCCATGTGTGGTTTGTGGAAAACAACACACATGCAATGACTCTAGTGCTGGTTTGTGGTTTTAGTATAAGAACAAACATGCAATTACTCAAATGGATCCATATGTGGTTTGTGGAAAGAACACACATGCAATGACTCTGGTTGATCCATATGTGGTTTGTGGAAAGAACACACATGCAATGACCACTTGTGGATCCATGTGTGTTTGTGGAAAAGAACACACATGCAATGACCACTGGTTGATCCATCTGTGGTTTGTGGAAAGAACACACATGCAATGACACTGGTGGATCCATCTGTGGTTTGTGAAAAGAACACACATGCAATGACTCTAGTATTGGTTTTAATATAAGAACACACATTAAATGACTCTAGTGGTTGATCCATGTGTGGTTTGTGGAAATAACACACATGCAATGACTCTAGTGGTTGATCCATGTGTGGTTTGTGGAAACAACACACATGCATTGACCACTGGTGGATCCATGTGTTGTTTGTGGAAAAGAACACACATGTAATGAGTCTAGTGGATCCATGTGTGGTTTGTGGAAAAGAACACACATGCAATGACTCTAGTGCTAGTTTGTGGTTTTAGTATAAGAACAAACATGCAGTTACTCAAATGGATCCATATGTGGTTTGTGGAAAGAACACACATGCAATGACTCTGGTTGATCCATATGTGGTTTGTGGATAGAACACACATGCATTGACCACTGGTGGATCCATGTGTGGTTTGTGGAAAAGAACACACATGCAATGACCACTGGTTGATCCATGTGTGGTTTGTGGAAAGAACACACATGCAATGACAGTGTTGGATCCATGTGTGGTTTGTGAAAAGAACACACATGCAATGAGTCTAGTGTTGGTTTTAGTATAAGAACACACATGCAATGACTCTAGTGGTTGATCCATGTGTGGTTTGTGGAAAGAACACACATGCAATGACTCTAGAGGTTGATCCATGTGTGGTTTGTGGAAACAACACACATGAAATGACTCTAGTGGTTGATCCATGTGTGGTTTGTGGAATTAACACACATGTAATGACTCTAGTGGTTGATCCGTGTGTGGTTTGTGGAAATAACACACATGGAATGACTCTAGTGGTTGATCCATGTGTGGTTATGGAAAAGAACACACATGCAATGACCACTGGTTGATCCATATGTGGTTTGTGAAAATAACACACATACATTGACCACTGGTTGATCCATATGTGGTTTGTGGAAAGAACACACATGCAATGAACACTTGTTGATCCATGTGTAGTTTGTGGAAAGAACACACATGCAATGACAGTGGTGGATCCATGTGTGGTTTGTGGATAGAACACACATGCAATGACAGTGGTGGATCCATATGTGGTTTGTGGAAAGAACACACATGCAATGACTCTGGTTGATCGATATGTGGTTTGTGGAAAGAACACACATCCAATGACCACTAGTGGATCCATGTGTGGTTTGTGAAAAAGAACACACATGCAATGACCACTGGTTGATCCATGTGTGGTTTGTGGAAAGACCACACATGCAATGACAGTGGTGGATCCATGTGTGGTTTGTGAAAAGAACACAAATGCAATGACTCTGGTGTTGGTTTTAGTATAAGAACACACATGCAATGACTCTAGTGGTTGATCCATGTGTGGTTTGTGGAAAAGAACACACGTGCAATGACCGCTGGTTGATCCATATATTGTTTGTGGAAAGAACACACATGCAATGACCACTTGTTGATCCACGTGTGGTTTTTGGAAAGAACACACACGCAATGACAGTGGTGGATCCATGTGTGGTTTGTGGATAGAACACATATGCAATGACAGTGGTGGATCCATGTGTGGTTTGTGGATAGAACACACATGCATTAACCACTGGTGGATCCATGTGTTGTTTGTGGAAAAGAACACACATGCAATGAGTCTAGTGGATCCATGTGTGGTTTGTGGAAAACAACACACATGCAATGACTCTAGTGCTGGTTTGTGGTTTTAGTATAAGAACAAACATGCAATTACTCAAATGGATCCATATGTGGTTTGTGGAAAGAACACACATGCAATGACTCTGGTTGATCCATATGTGGTTTGTGGAAAGAACACACATGCAATGACCACTTGTGGATCCATGTGTGTTTGTGGAAAAGAACACACATGCAATGACCACTGGTTGATCCATCTGTGGTTTGTGGAAAGAACACACATGCAATGACACTGGTGGATCCATCTGTGGTTTGTGAAAAGAACACACATGCAATGACTCTAGTATTGGTTTTAATATAAGAACACACATTAAATGACTCTAGTGGTTGATCCATGTGTGGTTTGTGGAAATAACACACATGCAATGACTCTAGTGGTTGATCCATGTGTGGTTTGTGGAAATAACACACATGCAATGACTCTAGTGGTTGATCCATGTGTGGTTTGTGGAAATAACACACATGCAATGACTCTAGTGGTTGATCCATGTGTGGTTTGTGGAAAAGAACACACATGCAATGAGTCTAGTGTATCCATGTGTGGTTTGTGGAAAAGAACACACATGCAATGACTCTAGTGCTGGTTTGTGGTTTTAGTATAAGAACAAACATGCAATTACTCAAATGGATCCATATGTGGTTTGTGGAAAGAACACACATGCAATGACTCTGGTTGATCCATATGTGGTTTGTGGAAATAACACACATGCAATGACCACTAGTGGATCCATGTGTGGTTTGTGGAAAAGAACACACATGCAATGACCACTGGTTGATCCATGTGTGGTTTGTGGAAAGAACACACATGCAATGACCGTGGTGGATCCATGTGTGGTTTGTGAAAAGAACACACATGCAATGACTCTAGTGTTGGTTCTAGTATAAGAACACACATGCAATGACTCTAGTGGTTGATCCATGTGTGGTTTGTGGAAAAGAACACACATGCAATGAGTCTAGTGTATCCATGTGTGGTTTGTGGAAAAGAACACACATGCAATGACTCTAGTGCTGGTTTGTGGTTTTAGTATAAGAACAAACATGCAATTACTCAAATGGATCCATATGTGGTTTGTGGAAAGAACACACATGCAATGACTCTGGTTGATCCATATGTGGTTTGTGGAAAGAACACACATGCAATGACCACTAGTGGATCCATGTGTGGTTTGTGGAAAAGAACGCACATGCAATGACCACTGGTTGATCCATGTGTGGTTTGTGGAAAGAACACACATGCAATGACCGTGGTGGATCCATGTGTGGTTTGTGAAAAGAACACACATGCAATGACTCTAGTGTTGGTTCTAGTATAAGAACACACATGCAATGACTCTAGTGGTTGATCCATGTGTGGTTTGTGTAAATAACACACATGCAATGACTCTAGTGGTTGATCCATGTGTGGTTTGTAGAAAAGAACACACATGCAATGAGTCTAATGGATCCATGTGTGGTTTGTGGAAAAGAACACACATGCAATGACTCTAGTGCTGGTTTGTGGTTTTAGTGTAAGAACAAACATGCAATTACTCAAATGGATCCATATGTGGTTTGTGGAAAGAACACACATGCAATGACTCTGGTTGATCCATATGTGGTTTGTGGAAAGAACACACATGCAGTGACCACTAGTGGATCCATGTGTGGTTTGTGGAAAAGAACACACATGCAATGACCACTTGTTGATCCATGTGTGTTTTGTGGAAAAGAACACGCATGCAATGACCATTGGTTGATCCATATATAGTTTGTGGAAAGAACACACATGCAATGACCACTTCTTGATCCATGTGTGGTTTTTGGAAAGAACACACATGCAATGATAGTGGTGGATCCATGTGTGGTTTGTGGATAGAACACATATGCAATGACAGTGGTGGATCCATGTGTGGTTTGTGGATAGAACACACATGCAATGACTGTAGTGCTAGTTTTAGTATAAGAACACACATGCAATGACTCTAGTGGTTGATCCATGTGTGGTTTGTGAAAAGAACACACATGCATTAACCACTGGTAGATCCATGTGTTGTTTGTGGAAAAGAACACACATGGAATGAGTCTAGTGGATCCATGTGTGGTTTGTGGAAAAGAACACACATGCAATGACTCTAGTGCTGGTTTGTGGCTTTAGTATAAGAACAAACATGCAATTACTCAAATGGATCCATATGTGGTTTGTGGAAAGAACACACATGCAATGACCACTAGTGGATCCATGTGTGGTTTGTGGAAAAGAACACACATGCAATAACCACTGGTTGATCCATGTGTGGTTTGTGGAAAGAACACACATGCGATGACAGTGGTGGATCCATGTGTGGTTTGTGAAAAGAACACACATGCAATGACTCTAGTGTTGGTTTCAGTATAAGAACACACATGCAATGACTCTAGTGGTTGATCCATGTGTGGTTTTGTGGAAATAACACACATGCAATGACTCTAGTGGTTGATCCGTGTGTGGATTGTAGAAAAGAATACACATGCAATGAGTCTAGTGGATCCATGTGTGGTTTGTGGAAAAGAACACACATGCAATGACTCTAGTGCTGGTTTGTGGTTTTAGTATAAGAACAAACATGCAATTACTCAAATGGATCCATATGTGGTTTGTGGAAAGAACACACATGCAATGACTCTGGTTGATCCATATGTGGTTTGTGGAAAGAACACACATGCAATGACCACTTGTGGATCCATGTGTGTTTGTGGAAAAGAACACACATGCAATGACCACTGGTTGATCCATGTGTGGTTTGTGGAAAGAACACACATGCAATGACAGTGGTGGATCCATGTGTGGTTTGTGAAAAGAACACACATGCAATGACTCTAGTGTTGGTTTTAATATAAGAACACACATGAAATGACTCCAGTGGTTGATCCATGTGTGCTTTGTGGAAATAACACACATGCAATGACTCTAGTGGTTGATCCATGTGTGGTTTGTGGAAAAGAACACACATGCAATGACTCTAGTGCGGGTTTGTGCTTTTAGTATGAGAACAAACATGCAATTACTCAAATGGATCCATATGTGGTTTGTGGAAAGAACACACATGCAATGACTCTGGTTGATCGATATGTGGTTTGTGGAAAGAACACACATCCAATGACCACTAGTGGATCCATGTGTGGTTTGTGGAAAAGAACACACATGCAATGACCACTGGTTGATCCATGTGTGGTTTGTGGAAAGAACACACATGCAATGACAGTGGTGGATCCATGTGTGGTTTGTGAAAAGAACACACATGCAATGACTCTAGTGTTGGTTTTAGTATAAGAACACACATGCAATGACTCTAGTGGTTGATCCATGTGTGGTTTGTGGAAATAACACACATGCAATGACTCTAGTGGTTGATCCATGTGTGGTTTGTGGAAAAGAACACACATGCAATGAGTCTAGTGTATCCATGTGTGGTTTGTGGAAAAGAACACACATGCAATGACTCTAGCGCTGGTTTGTGGTTTTAGTATAAGAACAAACGTGCAATTACTCAAATGGATCCATATGTGGTTTGTGGAAAGAACACACATGCAATGACTCTGGTTGATCCATATGTGGTTTGTGGAAAGAACACACATGCAATGACCACTAGTGGATCCATGTGTGGTTTGTGGAAAAGAACACACATGCAATGACCACTGGTTGATCCATGTGTGGTTTGTGGAAAGAACACACATGCAATGACCGTGGTGGATCCATGTGTGGTTTGTGAAAAGAACACACATGCAATGACTCTAGTGTTGGTTCTAGTATAAGAACACACATGCAATGACTCTAGTGGTTGATCCATGTGTGGTTTGTGTAAATAACACACATGCAATGACTCTAGTGGTTGATCCATGTGTGGTTTGTAGAAAAGAACACACATGCAATGAGTCTAATGGATCCATGTGTGGTTTGTGGAAAAGAACACACATGCAATGACTCTAGTGCTGGTTTGTGGTTTTAGTATAAGAACAAACATGCAATTACTCAAATGGATCCATATGTGGTTTGTGGAAAGAACACACATGCAATGACTCTGGTTGATCCATATGTGGTTTGTGGAAAGAACACACATGCAGTGACCACTAGTGGATCCATGTGTGGTTTGTGGAAAAGAACACACATGCAATGACCACTGGTTGATCCATGTGTGTTTTGTGGAAAAGAACACGCATGCAGTGACCATTGGTTGATCCATATATAGTTTGTGGAAAGAACACACATGCAATGACCACTTCTTGATCCATGTGTGGTTTTTGGAAAGAACACACATGCAATGATAGTGGTGGATCCATGTGTGGTTTGTGGATAGAACACATATGCAATGACAGTGGTGGATCCATGTGTGGTTTGTGGATAGAACACACATGCAATGACTGTAGTGCTAGTTTTAGTATAAGAACACACATGCAATGACTCTAGTGGTTGATCCATGTGTGGTTTGTGAAAAGAACACACATGCATTAACCACTGGTCGATCCATGTGTTGTTTGTGGAAAAGAACACACATGGAATGAGTCTAGTGGATCCATGTGTGGTTTGTGGAAAAGAACACAAATGCAATGACTCTAGTGCTGGTTTGTGGTTTTATTATAAGAAGAAACATGCAATTACTCAAATGGATCCATATGTGGTTTGTGGAAAGAACACACATGCAATGACCACTAGTGGATCCATGTGTGGTTTGTGGAAAAAGAACACACATGCAATGACCACTGGTTGATCCATGTGTTGTTTGTGGAAAGAACACACATGCAATGACAGTGGTGGATCCATGTGTGGTTTGTGAAAAGAACACACATGCAATGACTCTAGTGTTGGTTTTAGTATAAGAACACACATGCAATGACTCTAGTGGTTGATCCATGTGTGGTTTGTGGAAATAACACACATGCAATGACTCTAGTGGTTGATCCATGTGTGGTTTGTAGAAAAGAATACACATGCAATGAGTCTAATGGATCCATGTGTGGTTTGTGGAAAAGAACACACATGCAATGACTCTAGTGCTGGTTTGTGGTTTTAGTATAAGAACAAACATGCAATTACTCAAATGGATCCATATATGGTATGTGGAAAGAAGACACATGCAATGACTCTGGTTGATCCATATGTGGTTTGTGGAAAGAACACACATGCAATGACCACTGGTGGAACCATGTGTGGTTTGTGGAAAAGAACACACATGCAATGACCACTGGTTGATCCATATGTGGTTTGTGGATAGAACACACATGCAATGACCACTGGTGGATCCATGTGTGGTTTGTGGAAAAGAACACATGCAATAACCACTGGTTGATCCATGTGTGGTTTATGGAAAGAACACACATGCAATGACAGTGGTGGATCCATGTGTGGTTTGTGAAAAGAACACAGATGCAATGACTCTAGTGCTAGTTTTAGTATAAGAACACACATGCAATGACTCTAGTGGTTGATCCATGTGTGGTTTGTGAAAAGAACACACATGCATTGGCCACTGGTGGATCCATGTGTTGTTTGTGGAAAAGAACACACATGCAATGAGTCTAGTGGATCCATGTGTAGTTTGTGGAAAAGAACACACATGCAATGAGTCTAGTGGATCCATGTGTAGTTTGTGGAAAAGAATACACATGAAATGACTCTAGTGCTGGTTTGTGGTTTTAGTATAAGAACAAACCTGCAATTACTCAAATGGATCCATATGTGGTTTGTGGAAAGAACACACATGCAATGACTCTGGTTGATCGATATGTGGTTTGTGGAAAGAACACACATCCAATGACCACTAGTGGATCCATGTGTGGTTTGTGGAAAAGAACACACATGCAATGACCACTGGTTGATCCATGTGTGGTTTGTGGAAAGAACACACATGCAATGACAGTGGTGGATCCATGTGTGGTTTGTGAAAAGAACACACATGCAATGACTCTAGTGTTGGTTTTAATATAAGAACACACATGAAATGACTCCAGTGGTTGATCCATGTGTGCTTTGTGGAAATAACACACATGCAATGACTCTAGTGGGTGATCCATGTGTGGTTTGTGGAAATAACACACATGCAATGACTCTAGTGGTTGATCCATGTGTGGTTTGTGGAAACAACACACATGCATTGACCACTAGTGGATCCATGTGTCGTTTGTGGAAAAGAACACACATGCAATGAGTCTAGTGGATCCATGTGTGGTTTGTGGAAAAGAACACACATGCAATGACTCTAGTGCTGGTTTGTGGTTTTAGTATAAGAACAAACATGCAATTACTCCAATGGATCCATATGTGGTTTGTGGAAAGAACACACATGCAATGACTCTGGTTGATCCATATGTGGTTTGTGGAAAGAACACACATGCAATGATCACTGGTGGATCCATGTGTGGTTTGTGGAAAATAACACACATGCAATGACCACTGGTTGATGCATGTGTGGTTTGTGGAAAGAACACACATGCAATGACAGTGGTGCATCCATGTGTGGTTTGTGAAAAGAACACACATGCAATGACTCTAGTGTTGGTTTTAGTATAAGAACACACATGCAATGGGGCCTCAATGCAATGACTCTAGTGGTTGATCCATGTGTGGTTTGTGGAAAGAACACACATGCAATGACCATTGGTGGATCCATGTGTGGTTTGTGGAAAATAACACACATGCAATGACCACTGGTTGATCCATGTGTGGTTTGTGGAAACAACACACATGCATTGACCACTGGTGGATCCATGTGTGGTTTGTGAAAAGAACACACATGCAATGACTCTAGTGTTGGTTTTTGTATAAGAACATACATGCAATGACTCTAGTGGTTGATCCATGTGTGGTTTGTGGAAAGAACACACATGCAATGACTCTAGTGGTTGATCCATGTGTGGTTTGTGGAATTAACACACATGCAATGACTCTAGTGGTTGATCCATGTGTGGTTTGTGGAAATAACACACATGGAATGACTCTAGTGGTTGATCCATGTGTGGTTTATGGAAAAGAACACACATGCAATGACCACTGGTTGATCCATATGTGGTTTGTGGAAAGAACACACATGCAATGACCACTTGTTGATCCATGTGTGGGTTGTGGAAAGAACACACATGCAATGACAGTGGTGGATCCATGTGTGGTTTGTGAAAAGAACATAGATGCAATGACTCTAGTGTTGGTTTTAGTATAAGAACACACATGCAATGACTCTAGTGGTTGATCCATGTGTGGTTTGTGGAAATAACACACATGCAATGACTCTAGTGGTTGATCCATGTGTGGTTTGTGGAAAAGAACACACATGCAATGAGTCTAGTGTATCCATGTGTGAATTGTGGAAAAGAACACACATGCAATGACAGTGGTGGATCCATGTGTGGTTTGTGGATAGAACACACATGCAATGACAGTGGTGGATCCATGTGTGGTTTGTGGATAGAACACACATGCAATGACTCTAGTGGTTGATCCATGTGTGGTTTGTGGAAACAACACACATGCAATGACTCTAGTGCTAGTTTTAGTATAAGAACACACATGCAATGACTCTAGTGGTTGATACATGTGTGGTTTGTGAAAAGAACACACATGCATTGGCCACTGGTGGATCCATGTGTTGTTTGTGGAAAAGAACACACATGCAATGAGTCTAGTGGATCCATGTGTAGTTTGTGGAAAAGAATACACATGAAATGACTCTAGTGCTGGTTTGTGGTTTTAGTATAAGAACAAACCTGCAATTACTCAAATGGATCCATATGTGGTTTGTGGAAAGAACACACATGCAATGACTCTGGTTGATCGATATGTGGTTTGTGGAAAGAACACACATCCAATGACCACTAGTGGATCCATGTGTGGTTTGTGGAAAAGAACACACATGCAATGACCACTGGTTGATCCATGTGTGGTTTGTGGAAAGAACACACATGCAATGACAGTGGTGGATCCATGTGTGGTTTGTGAAAAGAACACAAATGCAATGACTCTAGTGTTGGTTTTAGTATAAGAACACACATGCAATGACTCTAGTGGTTGATCCATGTGTGGTTTGTGGAAATAACACACATGCAATGACTCTAGTGGTTGATCCATGTGTGGTTTGTGGAAAAGAACACACATGCAATGAGTCTAGTGGATCCATGTGTGGTTTGTGGAAAAGAACACACATGCAATGACTCTAGTGCTGGTTTGTGGATTTAGTATAAGAACAAACATGTAATTACTCAAATGGATCCATATCTGGTTTGTGGAAAGAACACATAGGCAATGACTCTGGTTGATCCATATGTGGTTTGTGGAAAGAACACACATGCAATGACCACTAGTTGTTCCATGTGTGGTTTGTGGAAAAGAACACACATGCAATGACCACTGGTTGATCCATGTGTGGTTTGTGGAAAGAACACACATGCAATGACAGTGGTGGATGCATGTGTGGTTTGTGAAAATAACACACATGCAATGACTCTAGTGTTGGTTTTAGTATAAGAACACACATGCAATGACTCTAGTGGTTGATCCATGTGTGGTTTGTGGAAATAACACACATGCAATGACTCTAGTGGTTGATCCATGTGTGGTTTGTAGAAAAGAACACACATGCAATGAGTCTAGTGGATCCATGTGTGGTTTGTGGAAAAGAACACACATGCAATGACTCTAGTGCTGGTTTGTGGTTTTAGTATAAGAACAAACATGCAATTACTCAAATGGATCCATATGTGGTTTGTGGAAAGAACACACATGCAATTACTCTGGTTGATCCATATGTGGTTTGTGGAAATAACACACATGCAATGACCACTAGTGGATCCATGTGTGGTTTGTGGAAAAGAACACACATGCAATAACCACTGGTTGATCCATGTGTGGTTTGTGGAAAGAACACACATGCAATGACAGTGGTGGATCCATGTGTGGTTTGTGAAAAGATAACACATGCAATGACTCTAGTGTTGGTTTTAGTATAAGAACACACATGGAATGACTCTAGTGGTTGATCTATGTGTGGTTTGTGCAAATAACACACATGCAATGACTCTAGTGGTTGATCCATGTGTGGTTCGCGGAAAGAACACTCATGCAATGACTCTAGTGGTTGATCCATGTGTGGTTTGTGGAAACAACACACATGCAATGACTCTAGTGGTTGATCCATGTGTGGTTTGTGGAAATAACACACATGGAATGACTCTAGTGGTTGATCCATGTGTGGTTTATGGAAAAGAACACACATGCAATGACCACTGGTTGATCCATATGTGGTTTGTGGAAAGAACACACATGAAATGACCACTTGTTGATCCATGTGTCGTTTGTGGAAAGAACACACATGCAATGACAGTGGTGGATCCATGTGTGGTTTGTGGATAGAACACACATGCAATGATAGTGGTGGATCCATGTGTGGTTTGTGGATAGAACACACATGCAATGACTCTAGTGTTGGTTTTAGTATAAGAACACACATGCAATGACTCTAGTGGTTGATCCATGTGTGGTTTGTGGAAATAACACACATGCAATGACTCTAGTGGTTGATCCATGTGTGGTTTGTGGAAAAGAACACACATGCAATGAGTCTAGTGTATCCATGTGTGGTTTGTGGAAAAGAACACACATGCAATGACTCTAGTGCTGGTTTGTGGTTTTAGTATAAGAACAAACATGCAATTACTCAAATGGATCCATATGTGGTTTGTGGAAAGAACACACATGCAATGACTCTCGTTGATCCATATGTGGTTTGTGGAAAGAACACACATGCAATGACCACTAGTGGATCCATGTGTGGTTTGTGGAAAAGAACACACATGCAATGACCACTGGTTGATCCATGTGTGGTTTGTGGAAAGAACACACATGCAATGACAGTGGTGGATCCATGTGTGGTTTGTGAAAAGAACACACATGCAATGACTCTAGTGTTGGTTTTATTATAAGAACAAACATGCAATGACTCTAGTGGTTGATCCATGTGTGGTTTGTGGAAATAACACACATGCAATGACTCTAGTGGTTGATCCATGTGTGGTTTGTAGAAAAGAACACACATGCAATTAGTCTAATGGATCCATTTGTGGTTTGTGGAAAAGAACACACATGCAATGACTCTAGTGCTGGTTTGTGGTTTTAGTATAAGAACAAACATGCAATTACTCAAATGGGTCCATATGTGGTTTGTGGAAAGAACACACATGCAATGACTCTGGTTGATCCATATGTGGTTTGTGGAAAGAACACACATGCAATGACCACTAGTGGATCCATGTGTGGTTTGTGGAAAAGAAGACACATGCAATGACCACTGGTTGATCCATATGTGGTTTGTGGAAAGAACACACATGCAATGACAGTGGTGGATCCATGTGTGGTTTGTGAAAAGAACACACATGCAATGACTCTAGTGTTGGTTTTAGTATAAGAACACACATGTAATGACTCTAGTGGTTGATCCATGTGTGGTTTCTGGAAACAACACACATGCAATGACTCTAGTGGTTGATCCATGTGTGGTTTGTGGAAAGAACACACATGCAATGACTCTTGTGGTTGATCCATGTGTGGTTTCTGGAAACAACACACATGCAATGACTCTAGTGGTTGATCCATGTGTGGTTTGTGGAAATAACACACATGGAATGATTCTAGTGGTTGATCCATGTGTGGTTTATGGAAAAGAACACACATGCAATGACCACTTGTTGATCCATATGTGGTTTGTGGAAAGAACACACATGCAATGACCAGTTGTTGCTCCATGTGTGGTTTGTGGAAAGAACATACATGCAATGACAGTGGTGGATCCATGTGTGGTTTGTGGATAGAACACACATGCAATGACAGTGGTGGATCCATGTGTGGTTTGTGGATAGAACACACATGCAATGACTCTAGTGCTAGTTTTAGTATAAGAACACACATGCAATGACTCTAGTGGTTGATCCATGTGTGGTTTGTTAAAAGAACACACATGCATTGACCACCGGTGGATCCATGTGTTGTTTGTGGAAAAGAACACACATGAAATGAGTCTAGTGGATCCATGTGTGGTTTGTGGAAAAGAACACACATGCAATGACTCTAGTGCTGGTTTATGCTTTTAGTATAAGAACAAACATGAAATTACTCAAATGGATCCATATGTGGTTTGTGGAAAGAACACACATGCAATGACTCTGGTTGATCGATATGTGGTTTGTGGAAAGAACACACATGCAATGACCACTAGTGGATCCATGTGTGGTTTGTGGAAAAGAACACACATGCAATGACCACTGGTTGATCCATGTGTGGTTTGTGGAAAGAACACACATGCAATGACAGAGGTGGATCCATGTGTGGTTTGTGAAAAGAACACACATGCAATGACTCTTGTGTTGGTTTTAGTATAAGAACACACATGCAATGACTCTAGTGGTTAATCCATGTGTGGTTTGTGGAAATAACACACATGAAATGACTCCAGTGGTTGATCCATGTGTGGTTTGTGGAAATAACACACATGCAATGACTCTAGTGGTTGATCCATGTGTGGTTTGTGGAAACAACACACATGCATTGACCACTGGTGGATCCATGTGTTGTTTGTGGAAAAGAACACACATGCAATGAGTCTAATGGATCCATGTGTGGTTTGTGGAAAAGAACACACATGCAATGACTCTAGTGCTGGTTTATGGTTTTAGTATAAGAACAAACATGCAATTACTCAAATGGATCAATATGTTGTTTGTGGAAAGAACACACATGCAATGACTATGGTTGATCCATATGTGGTTTGTGGAAAGAACACACATGCAATGACCACTAGTGGATCCTTGTGTGGTTTGTGGAAAAGAACACACATGCAATGACCACTGATTGATCCATGTGTGGTTTGTGGAAAGAACACACATGCAATGACAGTGGTGGATCCATGTGTGGTTTGTGAAAAGAACACACATGCAATGACTCTAGTGGTTGATCCATGTGTGGTTTGTGGAAAGAACACACATGCAGTGACTCTAGTGGTTGATCCATGTGTGGTTTGTGGAAACAACACACATGCAATGACTCTAGTGGTTGATCCATGTGTGGTTTGTGGAAACAACACACATGCAATGACTCTAGTGGTTGATCCATGTGTGGTTTGTGGAAACAACACACATGCAATGACTCTAGTGGTTGATCCATATGTGGTTTGTGGAAATAACACACATGCAATGACTGTAATGGATCCATAAGTGGTTTATGGAAAATAACACACATGCAATGACCACTGGTTGATCCATATGTGGTCTGTGGAAAGAACACACATGCTATGACCACTTGTTGATCCATGTGTGGTTTGTGGATAGAACACACATGCAATGACAGTGGTGGATCGATGTGTGGTTTGTGGATAGAACACACATGCAATTACTCTAGTGCTAGTTTTAGTATAAGAACACACATGCAATGACTCTAGTGGTTGATCCATGTGTGGTTTGTGAAAAGAACACACATGCATTGACCACTGGTGGATCCATGTGTTGTTTGTGGAAAAGAACACACACGCAATGAGTCTAGTGGATCCATGTGTGGTTTGTGGAAAAGAACACACATGGAATGACTCTAGTGCTTGTTTGTGGTTTTAGTATAAGAACAAACATGCAATTACTCAAATGGATCCATATGTGGTTTGTGGAAAGAACACACATGCAATGACCACTGGTGGATCCATGTGTGGTTTGTGGAAAGTAACACAGATGCAATGACCACTGGTCGATCCATGTGTGGTTTGTGGAAATAACACACATGCAATGACAATGGTGAATCCATGTGTGGTTTGTGAAAAGAACACACATGCAATGACTCTAGTGTTGGTTTTAGTATAAGAACACACATGCAATGACTCTAGTGGTTGATCCATGTGTGGTTTGTGGAAATAACACACATGCAATGACTCTAGTGGTTGATCCATGTGTGGTTTGTGGAAATAACACACATGGAATGACTCTAGTGGTTGATCCATGTGTGGTTTATGGAAAAGAACACACATGCAATGACCACTGGTTGATCCATATGTGGTTTGTGGAAAGAACACACATTCAATGACCACTTGTTGATCCATGTGTGGTTTGTGGAAAGAACACACATGCAATGACAGTGGTGGATCCATGTGTGGTTTGTGGATAGAACACACATGCAATGACTCTAGTGCTAGTTTTAGTATAAGAACACACATGGAATGACTCTAGTGGTTGATCCATGTGTGGTTTATGGAAAAGAACACACATGCAATGACCACTGGTTGATCCATATGTGGTTTGTGGAAAGAACACACATTCAATGACCACTTGTTGATCCATGTGTGGTTTGTGGAAAGAACACACATGCAATGACAGTGGTGGATCCATGTGTGGTTTGTGGATAGAACACACATGCAATGACTCTAGTGCTAGTTTTAGTATAAGAACACACATGCAATGACTCTAGTGGTTGATCCATGTGTGGTTTGTGAAAAGAACACACATGCATTGACCACTGGTGGATCCATGTGTTGTTTGTGGAAAAGAACACACATGCAATGAGTCTAGTGGATCCATGTGTGGTTTGTGGAAAAGAACACACATGCAATGACTCTAGTGCTGGTTTATGCTTTTAGTATAAGAACAAACATGCAATTACTCAAATGGATCCATATGTGGTTTGTGGAAAGAACACACATGCAATGACTCTGGTTGATCGATATGTGGTTTGTGGAAAGAACACACATGCAATGACCACTAGTGGATCCATGTGTGCTTTGTGGAAAAGAACACACATGCAATGACCACTGGTTGATCCATGTGTGGTTTGTGGAAAGAACACACATGCAATGACAGTGGTGGATCCATGTGTGGTTTGTGAAAAGAACACACATGCAATGACTCTTGTGTTGGTTTTAGTATAAGAACACACATGCAATGACTCTAGTGGTTGATCCATGTGTGGTTTGTGGAAATAACACACATGAAATGACTCAAGTGGTTGATCCATGTGTGGTTTGTGGAAATAACACACATGCAATGACTCTAGTGGTTGATCCATGTGTGGTTTGTGGAAATAACACACATGCAATGACTCTAGTGGTTGATCCATGTGTGGTTTGTGGAAACAACACACATGCATTGACCACTGGTGGATCCATGTGTTGTTTGTGGAAAAGAACACACATGCAATGAGTCTAATGGATCCATGTGTGGTTTGTGGAAAAGAACACACATGCAATGACTCTAGTGCTGGTTTGTGGTTTTAGTATAAGAACAAACATGCAATTACTCAAATGGATCAATATGTTGTTTGTGGAAAGACCACACATCCAATGACTCTGGTTGATCCATATGTGGTTTGTGGAAAGAACACACATGAATGAGCACTAGTGGATCCTTGTGTGGTTTGTGGAAAAGAACACACATGCAATGACCACTGGTTGATCCATGTGTGGTTTGTGGAAAGAACACACATGCAATGACAGTGGTTGATCCATGTGTGGTTTGTGAAAAGAACACACATGCAATGACTCTAGTGGTTGATCCATGTGTGGTTTGTGGAAAGAACACACATGCAGTGACTCTAGTGGTTGATCCATGTGTGGTTTGTGGAAACAACACACATGCACTGACTCTAGTGGTTGATCCATGTGTGGTTTGTGGAAACAACACACATGCAATGACTCTAGTGGTTGATCCATGTGTGGTTTGTGGAAATAACACACATGCAATGACTGTAATGGATCCATAAGTGGTTTATGGAAAATTACACACATGCAATGACCACTGGTTGATCCATATGTGGTCTGTGGAAAGAACACACATGCTATGACCACTTGTTGATCCATGTGTGGTTTGTGGATAGAACACACATGCAATGACAGTGGTGGATCGATGTATGGTTTGTGGATAGAACACACATGCAATTACTCTAGTGCTAGTTTTAGTATAAGAACACACATGCAATGACTCTAGTGGTTGATCCATGTGTGGTTTGTGAAAAGAACCAACATGCATTGACCACTGGTGGATCCATGTGTTGTTTGTGGAAAAGAACACACACGCAATGAGTCTAGTGGATCCATGTGTGGTTTGTGGAAAAGAACACACATGGAATGACTCTAGTGCTTATTTGTGGTTTTAGTATAAGAACAAACATGCAATTACTCAAATGGATCCATATGTGGTTTGTGGAAAGAACACACATGCAATGACTCTAGTTGATCCATATCTGGTTTGTGGAAAGAACACACATGCAATGACCACTGGTGGATCCATGTGTGGTTTGTGGAAAGTAACACAGATGCAATGACCATTGGTCGATCCATGTGGTTTGTGGAAATAACACACATGCAATGACAATGGTGAATCCATGTGTGGTTTGTGAAAAGAACACACATGCAATGACTCTAGTGTTGGTTTTAGTATAAGAACACACATGCAATGACTCTAGTGGTTGATCCATGTGTGGTTTGTGGAAATAACACACATGCAATGACTCTAGTGGTTGATCCATGTGTGGTTTGTGGAAATAACACACATGGAATGACTCTAGTGGTTGATCCATGTGTGGTTTATGGAAAAGAACACACATGCAATGACCACTGGTTGATCCATATGTGGTTTGTGGAAAGAACACACATGCAATGACCACTTGTTGATCCATGTGTGGTTTGTGGAAAGAACACACATGCAATGACAGTGGTGGATCCATGTGTGGTTTGTGGATAGAACACACATGCAATGACTCTAGTGCTAGTTTTAGTATAAGAACACACATGCAATGACAGTGGTGGATCCATGTGTGGTTTGTGGATAGAACACACATGCAATGACTCTAGTGCTAGTTTTAGTATAAGAACACACGTGCAATGACTCTGGTGGGTCCACATGTAGTTTGTGAAAATAACACACATGCAATGACCACTGGTGGATCCATGTGTTCTTTGTGGAAAAGAACACACATGCACTGAGTCTAGTGGATCCATGTCTGGTTTGTGGAAAAGAACACACATGCAATGACTCTAGTGCTGGTTTGTGGTTTTAGTATAAGAACAAACATGCAATTACTCAAATAGATCCATATGTGGTTTGTGGAAAGAACACACATGCAATGACTCTGGTTGATCCATATGTGGTTTGTGGAAAGAACACACATGCAATGACCACTGGTGGAACCATGTGTGGTTTGTGGAAAAGAACACACATGCAATGACCACTGGTTGATCCATATGTGGTTTGTGGATAGAACACACATGCAATGACCACTGGTGGATCCATGTGTGGTTTGTGGAAAAGAACACACATGCAATAACCACTGGTTGATCCATGTGTGGTTTATGGAAAGAACACACATGCAATGACAGTGGTGGATCCATGTGTGGTTTGTGAAAAGAACACAGATGCAATGACTCTAGTGTTGGTTTTAGTATAAGAACACACATGCAATGACTCTAGTGGTTGATCCAGGTGTGGTTTGTGGAAATAACACACACGCAATGACTCTAGTGGTTGATCCATGTGTGGTTTGTGGAAATAACACACATGCAATGACTCTAGTGGTTGATCCATGTGTGGTTTGTGGAAATAATACACATGGAATGACTCTAGTGGTTGATCCATGTGTGGTTTATGGAAAATAACACATATGCAATGACCACTAGTTGATCCATATGTGGTTTGTGGAAAGAACACACAAGCAATGACCACTTGTTGATCCATGTGTGGTTTGTGGAAAGAACACACATGCAATGATAGTGGTGGATCCATGTGTGGTTTGTGGATAGAACACACATGCAATGACAGTGGTGGATCGATGTGTGGTTTGTGGATAGAACACACATGCAATTACTCTAGTGCTAGTTTTAGTATAAGAACACACATGCAATGACTCTAGTGGTTGATCCATGTGTGGTTTGTGAAAAGAACACACATGCATTGACCACTGGTGGATCCATGTGTTGTTTGTGGAAAAGAACACACACGCAATGAGTATAGTGGATCCATGTGTGGTTTGTGGAAAAGAACACACATGCAATGACTCTAGTGCTTATTTGTGGTTTTAGTATAAGAACAAACATGCAATTACTCAAATGGATCCATATGTGGTTTGTGGAAAGAACACACATGCAATGACTCTGGTTGATCCATATGTCGTTTGTGGAAAGAACACACATGCAATGGCCACTGGTGGATCCATGTGTGGTTTGTGGAAAGTAACACAGATGCAATGACCATTGGTCGATCCATGTGTGGTTTGTGGAAATAACACACATGCAATGACAATGGTGAATCCATGTGTGGTTTGTGAAAAGAACACACATGCAATGACTCTAGTGCTTGTTTGTGTATAAGAACACAGATGCAATGACTCTAGTGGTTGATCCATGTGTGGTTTGTGGAAATAAAACACATTCAATGACTCTAGTGGTTGATCCATGTGTGGTTTGTGGAAATAACACACATGGAATGACTCTAGTGGTTGATCCATGTGTGGTTTATGGAAAAGAACACACATGCAACGACCACTGGTTGATCCATATGTGGTTTGTGGAAAGAACACACATGCAATGACCACTTGTTGATCCATGTGTGGTTTGTGGAAAGAACACACATGCAATGACAGTGGTGGATCCATGTGTGGTTTGTGGATAGAACACACATGCAATGACTCTAGTGCTAGTTTTAGTATAAGAACACACATGCAATGACAGTGGTGGATCCATGTGTGGTTTGTGGATAGAACACACATGCAATGACTCTAGTGCTAGTTTTAGTATAAGAACACACGTGCAATGACTCTGGTGGGTCCACATGTAGTTTGTGAAAAGAACACACATGCCTTGACCACTGGTGGATCCATGTGTTCTTTGTGGAAAAGGACACACATGCACTGAGTCTAGTGGATCCATGTGTGGTTTGTGGAAAAGAACACACATGCAATGACTCTAGTGCTGGTTTGTGGTTTTAGTATAAGAACAAACATGCAATTACTCAAATGGATCCATATGTGGTTTGTGGAAAGAACACACATGCAATGACTCTGGTTGATCCATATGTGGTTTGTGGAAAGAACACACATGCAATGACCACTGGTGGAACCATGTGTGGTTTGTGGAAAAGAACACACATGAAATGACCACTGGTTGATCCATATGTGGTTTGTGGATAGAACACACATGCAATGACCACTGGTGGATCCATGTGTGGTTTGTGGAAAAGAACACATGCAATAACCACTGGTTGATCCATGTGTGGTTTATGGAAAGAACACACATGCAATGACAGTGGTGGATCCATGTGTGGTTTGTGAAAAGAACACAGATGCAATGACTCTAGTGTTGGTTTTAGTATAAGAACACACATGCAATGACTCTAGTGGTTGATCCAGGTGTGGTTTGTGGAAATAACACACACGCAATGACTCTAGTGGTTGATCCATGTGTGGTTTGTGGAAATAACACACATGCAATGACTCTAGTGGTTGATCCATGTGTGGTTTGTGGAAATAATACACATGGAATGACTCTAGTGGTTGATCCATGTGTGGTTTGTGGAAAATAACACATATGCAATGACCACTGGTTGATCCATATGTGGTTTGTGGAAAGAACACACAAGCAATGACCACTTGTTGATCCATGTGTGGTTTGTGGAAAGAACACACATGCAATGATAGTGGTGGATCCATGTGTGGTTTGTGGATAGAACACACATGCAATGACAGTGGTGGATCGATGTGTGGTTTGTGGATAGAACACACATGCAATTACTCTAGTCCTAGTTTTAGTATAAGAACACACATCCAATGACTCTAGTGATTGATCCATGTGTGGTTTGTGAAAAGAACACATGCATTGACCACTGGTGGATCCATGTGTTGTTTGTGGAAAAGAACAGACACGCAATGAGTCTAGTGGATCCATGTGTGGTTTGTGGAAAAGAACACACATGCAATGACTCTAGTGCTTGTTTGTGGTTTTAGTATAAGAACAAACATGCAATTACTCAAATGGATCCATATGTGAATTGTGGAAAGAACACACATGCAATGTCTCTGGTTGATCCATATGTGGTTTGTGGATAGAACACACATGCAATGACCACTGGTGGATCCATGTGTGGTTTGTGGAAAGTAACACAGATGCAATGACCATTGGTCGATCCATGTGTGGTTTGTGGAAATAACACACATGCAATGACAGTGGTGAATCCATGTGTGGTTTGTGAAAAGAACACACATGCAATGACTCTAGTGCTTGTTTGTGGTTTTAGTATAAGAACAAACATGCAATTACTCAAATGGATCCATATGTGGTTTGTGGAAAGAACACACATGCAATGACTCTGGTTGATCCATATGTGGTTTGTGGGAAGAACACACATGCAATGACCATTGGTGGATCCATGTGTGGTTTGTGGAAAGTAACACAGATGCAATGACCATTGGTTGATCCATGTGTGTTTTGTGGAAATAACACACATGCAATGACAGTGGTGAATCCATGTGTGGTTTGTGAAAATAACACACATGCAATGACTAGTGTTGGTTTTAGTATAAGAACACACATGCAATGACTCTAGTGGTTGATCCATGTGTGGTTTGTGGAAATAACACAGATGCAATGACTCTAGTGGTTGATCCATGTGTGGTTTGTGGAAATAGCACACATGCAATGACTCTAGTGGTTGATCCATGTGTGGTTTGTGGAAATAAAACACATGGAATGACTCTAGTGGTTGATCCATGTGTGGTTTATGGAAAAGAACACACATGCAATGACCACTGGTTGATCCATATGTGGTTTGTGGAAAGAACACACATGCAATGACCACTTGTTGATCCATGTGTGGTTTGTGGAAAGAACACACATGCAATGACAGTGGTGGATCCATGTGTGGTTTGTGGATAGAACACACATGCAATGACTCTAGTGCTAGTTTTAGTATAAGAACACACATGCAATGACAGTTGTGGATCCATGTGTGGTTTGTGGATAGAACACACATGCAGTGACTCTAGTGCTAGTTTTAGTATAAGAACACACATGCAATGACTCTGGTGGGTCCACATGTAGTTTGTTAAAAGAACACACATGTAATGACCAATGGTGGATCCATGTGTTGTTTGTGGAAAAGAACACACATGCACTGAGTCTAGTGGATCCATGTGTGGTTTGTGGAAAAGAACACACATGCAATGACTCTAGTGCTGGTTTGTGGTTTTAGTATAAGAACAACATGCAATTACTCAAATGGATCCATATGTGGTTTGTGGAAAGAACACACATGCAATGACCACTGGTGGAACCATGTGTAGTTTGTGGAAAAGAACACACATGCAATGACCACTGGTTGATCCATATGTGGTTTGTGGATAGAACACACATGCAATGACCACTGGTGGATCCATGTGTGGTTTGTGGAAAAGAACACACATGCAATAACCACTGGTTGATCCATGTGTGGTTTATGGAAAGAACACACATGCAATGACAGTGGTGGATCCATGTGTGGTTTGTGAAAAGAACATAGATGCAATGACTCTAGTGTTGGTTTTAGTATAAGAACACACATGCAATGACTCTAGTGGTTGATCCAGGTGTGGTTTGTGGAAATAACACACACGCAATGACTCTAGTGGTTGATCCATGTGTGGTTTGTGGAAATAACACACATGCAATGACTCTAGTGGTTGATCCATGTGTGGTTTGTGGAAATAACACACATGGAATGACTCTAGTGGTTGATCCATGTGTGGTTTATGGAAAATAAAACATATGCAATGACCACTGGTTGATCCATATGTGGTTTGTGGAAAGAACACACAAGCAATGACCACTTGTTGATCCATGTGTGGTTTGTGGAAAGAACACACATGCAATGATAGTGGTGGATCCATGTGTGGTTTGTGGATAGAACACACATGCAATGACAGTGGTGGATCGATGTGTGGTTTGTGGATAGAACACACATGCAATTACTCTAGTCCTAGTTTTAGTATAAGAACACACATCCAATGACTCTAGTGATTGATCCATGTGTGGTTTGTGAAAAGAACACACATGTTTTGACCACTGGTGGATCCATGTGTTGTTTGTGGAAAAGAACACACACGCAATGAGTCTAGTGGATCCATGTGTGGTTTGTGGAAAACAACACACATGGAATGACTCTAGTGCTTGTTTGTGGTTTTAGTATAAGAACAAACATGCAATTACTCAAATGGATCCATATGTGGTTTGTGGAAAGAACACACATGCAATGACTCTGGTTGATCCATATGTGGTTTGTGGAAAGAACACACATGCAATGACCACTGGTGGATCCATGTGTGGTTTGTGGAAAGTAACACAGATGCAATGACCATTGGTCGATCCATGTGTGGTTTGTGGAAATAACACACATGCAATGACAATGGTGAATCCATGTGTGGTTTGTGAAAAGAACACACATGCAATGACTCTAGTGCTGGTTTTAGTATAAGAACACACATGCAATGACTCTAGTGGTTGATCCATGTGTGGTTTGTGGAAATAACACACATGCAATGACTCTAGTGGTTGATCCATGTGTGGTTTGTGGAAATAACACACATGGAATGACTCTAGTGGTTGATCCATGTGTGGTTTATGGAAAAGAACACACATGCAATGACCACTGGTTGATCCATATGTGGTTTGTGGAAAGAACACACATGCAATGACCACTTGTTGATCCATGTGTGGTTTGTGGAAAGAACACACATGCAATGACAGTGGTGGATCCATGTGTGGTTTGTGGATAGAACACACATGCAATGACTCTAGTGCTAGTTTTAGTATAAGAACACACATGCAATGACAGTGGTGGATCCATGTGTGGTTTATGGATAGAACACACATGCAATGACTCTAGTGCTAGTTTTAGTATAAGAACACACGTGCAATGACTCTGGTGGGTCCACATGTAGTTTGTGAAAAGAACACACATGCCTTGACCACTGGTGGATCCATGTGTTCTTTGTGGAAAAGAACACACATGCACTGAGTCTAGTGGATCCATGTGTGGTTTGTGGAAAAGAACACACATGCAATGACTCTAGTGCTGGTTTGTGGTTTTAGTATAAGAACAAACATGCAATTACTCAAATGGATCCATATGTGGTTTGTGGAAAGAACACACATGCAATGACTCTGGTTGATCCATATGTGGTTTGTGGAAAGAACACACATGCAATGACCACTAGTGGAACCATGTGTGGTTTGTGGAAAAGAACACACATGCAATGACCACTGGTTGATCCATATGTGGTTTGTGGATAGAACACACATGCAATGACCACTGGTGGATCCATGTGTGGTTTGTGGAAAAGAACACATGCAATAACCACTGGTTGATCCATGTGTGGTTTATGGAAAGAACACACATGCAATGACAGTGGTGGATCCATGTGTGGTTTGTGAAAAGAACACAGATGCAATGACTCTAGTGTTGGTTTTAGTATAAGAACACACATGCAATGACTCTAGTGGTTGATCCAGGTGTGGTTTGTGGAAATAACACACACGCAATGACTCTAGTGGTTGATCCATGTGTGGTTTGTGGAAATAACACACATGCAATGACTCTAGTGGTTGATTCATGTGTGGTTTGTGGAAATAATACACATGGAATGACTCTAGTGGTTGATCCATGTGTGGTTTATGGAAAATAACACATATGCAATGACCACTGGTTGATCCATATGTGGTTTGTGGAAAGAACACACAAGCAATGACCACTTGTTGATCCATGTGTGGTTTGTGGAAAGAACACACATGCAATGATAGTGGTGGATCCATGTGTGGTTTGTGGATAGAACACACATGCAATGACAGTGGTGGATCGATGTGTGGTTTGTGGATAGAACACACATGCAATTACTCTAGTCCTAGTTTTAGTATAAGAACACACATCCAATGACTCTAGTGATTGATCCATGTGTGGTTTGTGAAAAGAACACACATGCATTGACCACTGGTGGATCCATGTGTTGTTTGTGGAAAAGAACACACACGCAATGAGTCTAGTGGATCCATGTGTGGTTTGTGGAAAAGAACACACATGCAATGACTCTAGTGCTTGTTTGTGGTTTTAGTATAAGAACAAACATGCAATTACTCAAATGGATCCATATGTGAATTGTGGAAAGAACACACATGCAATGTCTCTGGTTGATCCATATGTGGTTTGTGGAAAGAACACACATGCAATGACCACTGGTGGATCCATGTGTGGTTTGTGGAAAGTAACACAGATGCAATGACCATTGGTCGATCCATGTGTGGTTTGTGGAAATAACACACATGCAATGACAGTGGTGAATCCATGTGTGGTTTGTGAAAAGAACACACATGCAATGACTCTAGTGCTTGTTTGTGGTTTTAGTATAAGAACAAACATGCAATTACTCAAATGGATCCATATGTGGTTTGTGGAAAGAACACACATGCAATGACTCTGGTTGATCCATATGTGGTTTGTGGGAAGAACACACATGCAATGACCATTGGTGGATCCATGTGTGGTTTGTGGAAAGTAACACAGATTCAATGACCATTGGTTGATCCATGTGTGCTTTGTGGAAATAACACACATGCAATGGCAGTGGTGAATCCATGTGTGGTTTGTGAAAATAACACACATGCAATGACTAGTGTTGGTTTTAGTATAAGAACACACATGCAATGACTCTAGTGGTTGATCCATGTGTGGTTTGTGGAAATAACACAGATGCAATGACTCTAGTGGTTGATCCATGTGTGGTTTGTGGAAATAGCACACATGCAATGACTCTAGTGGTTGATCCATGTGTGGTTTGTGGAAATAACACACATGGAATGACTCTAGTGGTTGATCCATGTGTGGTTTATGGAAAAGAACACACATGCAATGACCACTGGTTGATCCATATGTGGTTTGTGGAAAGAACACACATGCAATGACCACATGTTGATCCATGTGTGGTTTGTGGAAAGAACACACATGCAATGACAGTGGTGGATCCATGTGTGGTTTGTGGATATAACACACATGCAATGACTCTAGTGCTAGTTTTAGTATAAGAACACACATGCAATGACAGTTGTGGATCCATGTGTGGTTTGTGGATAGAACACACATGCAGTGACTCTAGTGCTAGTTTTAGTATAAGAACACACATGCAATGACTCTGGTGGGTCCACATGTAGTTTGTTAAAAGAACACACATGTAATGACCACTGGTGGATCCATGTGTTGTTTGTGGAAAATAACACACATGCACTGAGTCTAGTGGATCCATGTGTGGTTTGTGGAAAAGAACACACATGCAATGACTCTAGTGCTGGTTTGTGGTTTTAGTATAAGAACAACATGCAATTACTCAAATGGATCCATATGTGGTTTGTGGAAAGAACACACATCCAATGACTCTGGTTGATCCAAAAGTGGTTTGTGGAAAGAACACACATGCAATGACCATTGGTGGAACCATGTGTGGTTTGTGGAAAAGAACACACATGCAATGACCACTGGTTGATCATGTGTGGTTTGTGGAAAGAACACACATGCAATGAAAGTGGTGGATCCATGTGTGGTTTGTGAAAAGAACACACATGCAATGACTCTAGTGTTGGTTTTAGTATAAGAACACACATGCAATGACTCTAGTGGTTGATCCATGTGTGGTTTATGGAAATAACACACATGCAATGACTCTAGTGGATGATCCATGTGTGGTTTGTGGAAATAACACACATGCAATGACTCTAGTGGTTGATCCATGTGTGGTTTGTGGAAATAACACAAATGGAATGACTCTAGTGGTTGATCCATGTGTGGTTTATGGAAAAGAACACACATGAAATGACCACTGGTTGATCCGTATGTGGTTTGTGGAAATAACACACATGCAATGACCACTTGTTGATCCATGTGTGGTTTGTGGAAAGAACACACATGCAATGATAGTGGTGGATCCATGTGTGGTTTGTGGATAGAACACACATGCAATGACAGTGGTGGATCCATGTGTGGTTTGTGGATAGAACACACATGCAATGACTGTAGTGCTAGTTTTAGTATAAGAACACACATGCAATGACTATAGTGGTTGATCCTTGTGTGGTTTGTGAAAAGAACACACATGCATTGACCACTGGTGGATCCATGTGTTGTTTGTGGAAAAGAACACACATGCAATGAGTCTAGCGGATCCATGTGTGGTTTGTGGAAAAGAACACACATGCAATGACTCTAGTGCTGGTTTATGGTTTTAGTATAAGAACAAACATGCAGTTACTCAAATGGATCCATATGTGGTTTGTGGAAAGAACACACATGCAATGACTCTTGTGTTGGTTTATGGTTTTAGTATAAGAACAAACATGCAATTACTCAAATGGATCCATATGTGGTTTGTGGAAAGAACACACATGCAATGACTCTGGTTGATCCATATGTGGTTTGTGTAAAGAACACACATGCAATGACGACTGGTGGATCCATGTGTGGTTTGTGGAAAAGAACACACATGCAATGACCACTGGTTGATCCATGTGTGGTTTGTGGAAAGAACACACATGCAATGACAGTGGTGGATCCATGTGTGGTTTGTGAAAAGAACACACATGCAATGACTCTTGTGTTGGTTCTAGTATAAGAACACACATGCAATGACTCTAGTGGTTGATCCATGTGTGGTTTGTGGAAATAACACACATGCAATGACTCTAGTGCTGGTTTTAGTTTAAGAACACATATGGATCCATATGTGGTTTGTGGAAAAGAACACACATGCAATGACCACTGATTGATCCATAAGTGGTTTGTGGAAAGAACACACATGTAGTGAACACTGGTTGATCCATGTGTGGTTTGTGAAAAGAACACACATGCAATGCCATTGGTTGATCCATATGTGGTTCGTGGAAAGAACACACATGTAATGACACTGGTTGATCCAAATGTGGTTCATGACAGGAACACACATGCAATAACTCTTGTGGATACATATGTGGTTTGTGGAAAGAACACACATGCAATGAACTCTAGTGGATTTATCTTGGCATAATTTGATGTATGCCACGATGCATTTCAGTGTAAAAGACACCCACTTTCCATTTTTATACTACTCAGCTTTGCCCCCTCCCCCTCTCTCTCTCTTTCGTAGAAGCCCAAACCTATGCCCACTCTGTCTGCTACGCCCTGATTGGTTGTCACAGTTGTCACGCGGATCGTGCGCACCAGCCGTTGATCCCGTGTGATCCAACGAGGCTCGTTGCACACGTCGTGCCCTTCACAGGACAGCGTGAGATAGCACAGATGTCTCCCTCAACGAGACTTCTACAAGAAGGAACACAATGCCGTCCATGGAAAAAGTGGTCGAGTGGTCATGTCATGTTTAATCTAGTCTGCAAAGGCTACAAGTCTACTACACGGCAACTGGTCATCCACGGACCACCGGCTATACCATTTTTACTATGCAGCATGCCTGCACTCTCACTTCCGTCAGGCCCCCACCACACGAACCTTCCACGTGGCAGCCGCAGCCGGAAGAGCTGTCAACCGGGGCCCTCAAGGATGCCTAAATGTCCCCGCATTAAAAACCTAGCCTATCGGGTCCTCCATTCACACTCGTCCACTGCTCTCTCTTCCCTATCCAGCAAAACACCACAATCTTGAACGTACTTGCACGAACCTTCTCCATGAAACCAGTGCGTGGGGGTGAGTGTCCGGGCATCACCGCCGGGGTGGTGCTTCACGCGACAGATCTGGAGGAGCATCACGCAGCACAGGCCAAGGAGGACGTGTAGTTCAACCCCTTGGGGGGACCATGTGCATGCCGGTGCTGACGACTTCGGAGGCGCCGATGAGGGCGTGGAGTTCGACGAACACGCTCCGCTCGTGTACCCAGAGGTACATCTATTTCTACATGTTTCATATTTTTTGCTCGAGCTTAATCTATCCAGGCATCATAAAAAAATCTAGTCCTAATGATTAGATGCAACGTACGAACCAGTACATGGAGAGATCTAGTCTGTTCTGAATGAATCCATATTATTTATTTATTAATATGTTACCAAGAACACAAGCCACATTAATTTAGGAGCGAGCTGGGGAGACGTCCGTAATGTACTGTTGAACCTGTATAGACCTGTTATTGCATCGAAAGTAACTTGGAATGGTGGAAGGAATATATATTTATTATTTTGCTCATTTCAGTTTGTATTCCATAAATTACAGGTGTATTCAAGTGAGATGGACTCTGACAAGGAGACCAGGGATAATAAGAGCCGCCATGTCATGAAGAAGCTCAAGAGCGGGATAATCCCTTTCCGCACTCGACTTGGGGAGCTCAGGTGCCCTTTCTGTAAGAAAGGAGTCAACCCGAGGATTGCCAGCTTGATTCCGCATGCGGTTAGCATCGGTAAAAGCCCGGCTAGTAAACACAAGTCGGCGACCAAGGCTAAGCACGCTGCTTATGGCAAGTTCTTGAGGGAGTATGTCAAGACCGGCCTAGTGTCCCCTTACTTAGGAATCAACAACTCCTAGCCAACCAACCCCGTCACTGTGCTGGCCCGGCCACTAATAATATTTAGTTCTCTTACCGTATCTAGACCCTTAAACTATGGGGATTTCTATTTTCGTACCCTTCAAAATATATTCAAGTTCATCTGTTTATGTTGTTAAAGTTCCGGTGGCATACTCATTATTTTGCATGGATAGAGGGATCCCCCGACAGATATAAGGGTTATCCTGTCCGCTAGATCACAGAGGATCAACGATTGGTGGGAAAAACTGAGTACAACTGAATCACCATGGTTAGACACGAGGGAAAAAAACGTGACTCACGGTACACGTGTGCGGTGCACGGGGCGGTAGCGGACACGTGTGGCCGTGCACGGTGCATTAGCATACGCGGTGCATGGTAGTGCAACGAAACGACGCTTCCCTTCTCCTTTAATAGAGGCCTCCCCACTCCCACTCATCACGCACTCGCTCACTCAACCGTCTCCACTGTCCCATCACCTTCTGCAAACGCCCAACAAAACCCCAACCACACCGGCGATGGAGAAGATCGGCGTGGTGGCCATCGGCGCCTCCAAGGCAGCCGGCGAGGAGCCCCTCGTCCCCGTCCCCACATCCACCGTAGCCGCCGGCGAGGAGGGCCCCGCCGGTCTCGGATAGATCCCGCTCGGCTGGGACCCCTACGAGGAGGTTGTCTACATAAGGCCGGAGAACCCTTACGACACCAGCATCACCGACCCGTGGTCTGAGGTAACCAGGGTTTTCTCCCCTTCCCTTGTTCTTCCCCCGTTCCCATTGTTGGATGCTAGATCATATGTTATTAGGGCTCGGCTGTTCGTATTTTTTATAGTAGCTAATCCTATTGTGTTAGATCTCGATTTTCGATGAATCCCCCTGTTCGTAGTTGGGATCAATATTTGATTTGGTTTGAGATTTGGGGAATAATCGGGAGATCTCATTCTGTTAATTTATCCAAAAAATCAATCCCGATAATCAAAGTATCTCAATCATGTCCTTATTTCACTCTACTGTTTTTTTCCAACAGGAGGACAGCAGCGACCTCCGCAGCGACAACGAGTCGCAGGACATCAAGACTCGTCATGTGCTGAGGAGGCTAAAGTCCGGTCAGTACAACAACTTCTTCGCCGGCGACGTGTACAGGTGCCCCTTCTGCCTCACCAGGAGGCTCCGTGGCACGGACTTCAACTCCCTCGTGAAGCATGCCGAGGACGTGAGGACCTGCGGCGAGTCCGTGAACATCCATGGCTTCAGGGCCAAGCACCAGGCGCTCGGTCTTCACCTCCGCAACCTCCAGAAGGTGGCTATCAAGGAGGGTCGCATGCCCCCGATTAGACCCAAGGTGCCCAAGGTCAAGGGGCTGGGCAGCAAGAAGTGGAGGAGGCGCCAGAGGGAGGAGGCGGATGCCCTCCTGGCAGAGGCCACGAGGGGCCACTGATTAGCTGCTGCTGCTGTAAAGCAGCTTCTTTTGTCTTGTCTGTGTTGAAGCAGTCCGCTGCTGCTGCAGCTCCTGCTGAGCAGCCTAATTGTCAAACCTCATCAAGTACCATACTATATAACCTATATTAGCTGCTTTATCTACATCTACTATGTTTACTGAATTTATTTATGGTGCTGGTTTGTTTTGCTGCTCTAGATTTGCTACCAGATTGGGGAAAAACGATCGCAAAAGGAACAATGAATGAAGAGTGAAGCTGCTCTAGATTCCCTACCTTTTTGGGAAAAAAAACACAAGTGTTAGAGAGAGAGAGGGGAAAATGCGCTCTTAAAAAGGCCAAATGACAAAAAAAAACTTCCACTTTAGGCGTCATGGCGCACGTAATGGCCAAGCCTTTGACCAGACAGCACCCTCCTCCGAGCGCATGTGAGGGCTTTGGAATATCGGGAGGACAAAAGTGAGGACAAACGAGACACAATGTTGCTATAGGTAAATCTGACAAAAAGCTGAATTTGGCTTTACCAGGCAATTTGGCCAGAGCTCCACAATGTAGCTATTCTAAATCCCTAAACTATGTGGTGCGTTGAAACCTAATGCTTTTCCACCGACACGTGTGTTGCAAAGTTGCTTGATCGTGCATGCTTACACAAGTGGCCTACAGAGAAACTTATAGAAGCATGGGCAAATGAGCTTCATGTTGGCAAATTCGGGACAAGCTTTGCGCAATCGGCATGCCTGATCGGCTGGGCGGCTGCCCCGGGGTGCATGGATGCTAGGTCCATGTCTATGCTTACACTTCTTAAGCTTGTTAGGAATTAATAATAACTGTACACTTCCTTCTGTCCTGTCATGTTACGTCGTGTTAGCACCGCGCACCCACTACGGATCGACAACGGGATGGTGGTCTACGTGACCGGTCTCTGCCACGCCAAAGCCACGTCGCACACCCGTCCCATCGCCTACCGGGACGGACGCCGAATTTAATCGCTAGGATTGGAAACCATCGGTGCTCGCCCGATCAAACTTGCTTCTGCATGGGTATGACCGGAATATTGGTAAATGGAATTTAAGCATCACCTTCTGTATCCTCAGCACATCATTGTGCAAAAATCCTCAACTCATTCCTTTCGCCGGCGCCGCCACCGCAAGAACCATCGACGCTGCCGCAAGCACCGCCTCCGCCTGGCCATACCACCGCAACAGATCACTCCACCTCCACGCCCAGTCCCAGCCACCGCTACCGACCCTAGGCCACCGCCGCCGCATTAGCTGTTGCCATGGACGCAGAGTATGGCGTGTTCAGCGACGGGAGCGACTACACCGACGAGTATATCATCACTGCCCATGGCACGACCAAGCTGACGGTCGTCCACACAAATGCATTAGTGGAGGTGGCCAAGGTCATCGCAATGTACGAGCGGTGGCTATAGGAGCCGATGAACAGGTACAAGATCCTCGGCCTTGACCTCGAGTATACCTGAGATAGGAAGAGGACGACGCTTTTGCAGCTGTCCATGCATAACCACTGCCTACTATATCATGTATGTAGGGCCAAATCTGTATGCCCGGAGCTTCGCGAGTTCCTACACAGGAGGGAGATCTACTTCGCCAGCGTCGACATCAAGAACGACACTCCGAAGCTAGAACGGGATCTCCTCGTTCATGTCGTCAATCACGTCGATCTCCAACGTTTGTGGAGGTACCCAGATGGTGGTACGGGGAAAGCCGGCATGGCTAGACTCGCTTCCGACATCATCGACCGCGAGTACGCCAGCATGAAAATCGAGTTCCCGAAGCACCTGCACGAGCATTTGGAGTGGAGGCACCTGGATTACGATGCAATCAAGTACGCAACCAGGGACGCGTATGACTGCTACGAGATGCTCAACAGGATCTGGCGGGTGGGTGAGTGTGCTGTTTACCACTACTAGTTTCGCATTTCGTTCCTAGTTTTATCTCGCCTGTATTTTATCTCGCATGTATTTTCTAAGCATTCTGTGTGTAAGAACCAAGCTCGTATGATCCCTGTGCTATTAGCTACTTAACCTATATGAATTACATCCCCCTTTTGTATGCTCAACATTCATTCTTACAAATTCTGTCTGTGCCATTTGCATGCGGCAGAATCCAGGACTGACATGCATAAGGTGTGATACAGTCATAAGTCATAACCAAACCCAGATTATAGAGAAGGATATAGTCATAAACCAGATTATAGTTTGACAAAGGTAATATACAGCAGTTTGTAATTGCTCACATAGTGTACTTATGAAATGACATGTTTTCATAAACACAACAATCATGCACTAATAGTCTACATCCCAGCCTATTGGAGAAGGCAACCGATCCCAGGATGTCTTCGGTCGCTTGCCCCGGTTTGTAGATTCATCTACACTCCGACATCTGGGACAAACAACCTGCCTTGGTGGTGGTTCAATGATGCGATGCCTAGAACGAGATTTTACAATCTGGCGGTACAGCTCATGGCTAACATACCCGTCAATTGCAGCGTACTTCAGATTAGGTTCAGAAAGTGGCTTATCCTCCCAGTAATCGTGCCCTAAACGCCTCCACAAACATCTCGGCAATCTGTCCTTCATGTCAGCGTACCACGGGTCTATGAGTTCGGAGGCAAGAGCGGCCATCCCGTTCTTGCCGCCCTTCGTCCCTGGGATCCAGTAAATTTCCTAGATGTCCACTCTGCACTCCTTTGGGATTCTAATGTTGACAGTCGGGCTTTCAAGCAGTTTACTATCATTCGTGATGTCAACACTGGTAAATGTTATGTGTTGGTTCATGAGAAAGTCATGAAACATACCCCTAATGCTTTCGCCCCACCTGCATGAAAATGAATTCAGACAAATAATATAGCAATAACTTTTGCAAACAGACGGTTCAAGAACAAAAAGACAACAAAGTCTACCAGATCCCGTCAGCCCCCTTCTCGCAAAAAGGCTGGTATACGAGGACGTGCCCCTTCATGGAGAGTTGCACCACGGCGATCCTATGGTGATCGCGGCTATACTCGATGTCGAGACCTACGAACCTGTTTTCTTCGAACTGCAGCCAACTCGTGTAATTATTCAGAGTGTTCCTCACTGTCCGAGGGTCGGTGGTGTAGACGACATCGATCTTCTTCCCGCCATGTACTTCGATGTCGAAGTGCGCAGTTTCTTGCCTGCCATCGTTTCGGACGTCCAGAGCGTCCATGACTACAGGCAAGAGGGAAAGGATACGGAGGAAGAGGGTGATGCGGTGGTGGAGGAAATGGATGAGGCCGTGGGGGAGAAAGACGATGAAGCCATGGAGGAGGAAATGAGACGGAGAAGTGAAAGATTGGAACCGCCCTTACCAATATCTGGAATGGTGCACGACCGTAGTAGGGTTAAGGTGGCAAAAACGGTGGTTTTACACGTCGACGCTAGCACTTCCTAAAATTTGTTCTGCGCCACTTGCATGCGGTGGAATCAATTCAAACGTAGGCACGTTTGCACGTGCCGTCCTTCACTCACTAACAGGCGGGTCGCACATTTCCTTTTTACGATTTATTTTTTCACTTCCTCTAGACGGTTCCAGTGCCCGCCCTCAATAATTACGCCCCCCTTCTTTTCTTCCATGTGGACGAGAACCGGCGGCGGCGGCGGTTCCTTGCAGATTCACTCCCCACTCGAACAACTACCGCCATCCCTGATTCCACCCCCTCTCGAATCCATCCGCCTCCTTATCACCTCCATTAATCTACCGGATTCCAGACTCCATTTGCCGCTATGGGTAGAGCTTGGGGTAGCAGTAGGCTGAAGCGAAAGGCATGCGACGACGATGCGGATGGCCAGGGCGACCGCTACCGCGAGGATTGGGGATGGACAAACCTCAGCGGCGAACGTGCACAGGATCACCTCGGAGCTAGACATCATCTCAGCCGGCCGCCTCGCTCGCTGCATCCCTGGCTACCGCGTGACGATGCGGAACATGGACAAACAATCGTTCGACACGCTAGGCCTTCTTTACCCCGATAACAGCAAATGGCCAGACGACCGCGATGGCCATGTAAGTTCTAGTATCTAGCTTATTCGTTCAGTCATATCGTTGATTCATATGTGCTGAACTCTCATCGGAATCCTATGTTCCTTTCGTCGAACATGTTGTGTGCACGCGCGGTTTGAACAAATCGAACCATTTAAGACTATTCTATACAGCGGAAACTCTGCTCGTACCTGATATTCTGGTATTTTCGTAGTGACACAGTCTTACTTTAGGTGATAGACGAGTTGTCAATTTCAATTTTGCAATGGAATGCCTGCTAGGTGATATTCTGTTTCCTAAAATAAAAACAAACATATTAGACGATTTAATGCTGTTATGCCCCGAGCTGTTTAATTATGATCATCGTCAGGAGTTTGTTCTGGGGGCTCTACTACTACTCCATATATTGAGTATCTTCGTAGTGACACAGGCACAATTTAGGCGATATCTGAGGAGACACTCGTATTTAGGCGATATTTTGTGTACTTTAATCTGAAGGCCCAGTTGTCAAATTGTATCTACAATGGAATCCGTGCTAGTTTATTGTACCAATTGGCAACAAACTTTGCAGAATATTCATGCAAAACTGATGCTACTGGATAGGTGGTCCGAATCAGTAGTGGTGAATATCAAGGAAGAAGAAGAGACGGAAATGGAAGATGACCAAAACTGGGTGGGTGGCAACGGGGAGTGGCTGGTCCTTTTATCACAGGATGGTAGTACTTGGACTCTAAAAAATGGCTACAGATCGGTGAGACTTGCAGTGCCATCTTTGAAGGGTGTCGGCATTACTGTATTCAACAGCGGGTGGCCGCCGCCCATTTCCGAATTCGCTTACAGTTTCAACATGGCAGAACTTGACCTCGTGAAGGTACAACTCCCACATAGACCGCGGGAGGGGGCGTGGAAGAACTGGGAGTACGACCTCTTAGCGGTGTTCGACAAGGCAATCACATTCATTAGATGCCCAGAAGACAAGGAATGGACAGTCTTGTGCGACGACTTCCTACGGCCGGAGAAGTATGTCGACGTCGTCTTCACCTATGGATACTCTTTGTACAGACCGCAACACATTTATGCGGTCACTAAACCTAGCGGTGACGTGCGTGTTTGGGAGCCGTCCATTTGGGGTGAGTCATGGTGTCATATAGCATGTAAAATCCCATTCAAAATTCTGCTTACTGACTGTTAGTAACATGCATGTACCCACGCAGCCCCGCGCATCATTCCAGCTCCGGTCATCGAAGATGCAGTAGCAGATGCTGAACTTGGGACACGGCGCTGGTTCCTGGCACCTCTCGGAGACAACACGGAACAGGATGATGAACTCTTGTGGATTCATATCAGGGGAGCACTAAACAACGTTGGTGATACAATAGAACATATGGGGACACAACTTTCTTCATACCCATCGCTGCAGTGTCACGTTTTCTCGAGGTCCGCATGCCCATCCGAAGACCCAGTAGAGCAAGTATGGAGCAGAGTCAACAATCTGAAGGGACAATCTGTGTTTCTTGGGATCAACTACCCTTTCTTTGTCGAAGCCCCTGGAGCTGTTGAACCTGTAATTGCTCAGGCAGCCCTGGCCCCTGATGCTGCTGCTGGTGGTGTTGGTGGTGGTGGTGGTGTTGGTGGTGGTGGAGCTGACAAAGAACTAGCTGTTGTTGCTCCTAGTGAAGCTGACGAAATACTTGGTGATGCTGCTGCTGGTGAAGCTGACGAAGTACTTGCTAATGTTGCTGCTGGTGAAGCTGACGAAATACCTGCTGAGGCTGCTACCGGAGTCCAGGAAGAACATGCTGGTGTTGTTGCTGAGGTGCCAGCACTTCCAGTGTTGATAGCAGACTGTGTGTTTGCTGCACACTCACGCGCCTATCATGTTGACCCTCTAGATCCGACCTGGAGCCGAATCCACGTCGGGGGGAGGGGGCCTACAATTGGCTCATCAGTGGGGTTGTACTATTTGAAGGAGAATTAAAGACGGCCAAATGCAACATTCTGGTTCGTTCCGACGATACCACCAGCTCTAGGGACCTAGTGCTCATACTGGCAGATCCGATGAACCATTTGTCTTTATCTTTATCATTAGTTACGCTTATGTGTGTAAATACTAAGTTGTGCTTATTTGTGTAAGATTAAGTTAGGCCTAACTGTGTAATATTCAGTGAAGCCCAACTTTTCTTTCCACGCCCATAACAACAGAATTGCAGCATAGAACATACAAATGTAATGTGCATACCAAACATTTTTTCTCAGGATAACAACCACTTCAAGCAAATGATACATCGTGTACGCATTTGAACGCATCACTAGAATGTGCCACCTATTGATGATTGATGACATGGATCTAGCTTTTCTGCGCTTATTTGCATTGAATCGCTCATTGATTTGTTCACATATTTTTTGGCAATGGCTGATGAACTCCACTCTCTTGGTAACTTGCTTCGTTTGCGAGCACTTGTTGATGCAATGCAAAGTACAGAACATGGTCGTCATCGTCATTCCATTTAGGTTCTCTTTGTTTCGTCATCATGGAGCTACTAATTTCAAATGAAAATCTCGTAAACAACATATGTGTACATTGTTAGAGTATGCTACGGACACGGTACATACATGTTTTTCTACAATCATAAGAAGAAAACTTGATGCATTTTCACCTTGTTGGCGTTGTCCCCAACTGGGTGGATGTGGCTTTGGGGTTCGGAGAGGAAGGCGCCGTGGCTAGTGCGTGTGCGACCATGGCGACAGCGAGATCGGATTCTAGAGGAGGCCAACAGGACCGAGCATGGTCGGCATGGTGACAGATCTCACCCAAGAATGAATTCCCATCCCCGCGCCGTGCCATGAGTGCAGCCATGGTGAGGGCGAGCTCCGATTCGGGATGGGGAGGAGAGCCGGGCCGAGCAGGTTCGTCCAAGTCCTAGCTCCGCACCATGGCCGTGACCACAGATTGCAGCCCCGGAGGAAGAAGAAGACGCGTAAAGGATGCATGTGCCAACGCTGCAAGCCTACATGGCAGCAACGACGGCAGTGACATAACGGCGAAAGCTGACAGTGGGGGCCCAACTTGACGGCCCTTAGCCTGATTTTTTGTATTGAAACGTAAAGTTGAATTCGTGCCGAAAAAGACCCTCTGAGTATTTGGCACGCCAACTTTGGGAAACACAGCTGATTGTAAGCAACTTGGGTACCGCGTTGCCTGGCCACCCTAACTTTCGGGCCGCAAAATGATATTCTCGCCGGGAAGAGCTTCAGATCCCTCCTGATCTAGGGATGGAGATGACGGTGGCTACAGACTCTTTTGTGGATTTTTGATCGGGTGCTTAGGGTTGCCATATCAGAGGCAATATATAGGCGGAAGGAGAGGCCGAGGGGGTGCCTGGGGCGGCCAGACCACCCCCTGGCGCGGGCCAGGCCTGGCCACATGGCCATGTGGTGTGGCTGGGCCCCGGCCCCTCCCCGTCTTGTATTCTGGCTCCAGGTGTCCCTCGGTAAAATAATGACTTTGGCTTTTGTCCCGTCCAATTCCAAGAATATTCATTTTCTGACTTTCCTGGAACCAAAAACAGCAGAAAACAGGCAACTAGTACTGTGGCTCTTGTTAATAGGTTAGTCCAAAAAATCATATGAAAAGTACTCCAAAGTGTGGACAAAACATAAGAAAGTAGATAAAACCAAGCATGGAACATCAAAAATTATAGATACATTTGCAATGTATCAATATCATATGCTTGGGGCTTGCCGTCATTATGGTGATCATGGATTTGTGAAGATATGCCTAAAAGAGAGGCTCTCCCATAGTGAGTATGGGGGAGAAATTTGCAAGACTTCACCAAGCTAGCACAATCAAGAAAGGTGTTCCATCTTGAGGTGGAAAAGATCGTATCATCAAGCTCAAGTGGAATATGCTCAAGGCAAAGGTATGTTCTTGATAGGGTTTCTTTCTTACCGGTCTCATGGTGTTAGTTGGGGAGACCGGTTTATAGGATAGGTAACCGTACTATCAAGAGGGGCTCTCGAGTGAGTAACTTGATCATATCCTTCGGAGAGAGCTCAAACCTTTGCATACTTGGCATCATCTTTCTTGGTTGTTATTTGGATCTTATCCATGTGAGGTTCTTGAGCTTGTGGTAATATTCATAACAAGCTCTAAGTTCATCGAAAACGGATTTCATATGCATTCTCTATTGTGTTTTTGATGTTGGAGGTTTTACCGGTTTGTCTTTTATAGATTGGTAAAACCTTCCATTATTTGGTTCTTATCCATGAGAGTATTTAGAGCTTGTGTTAATCTTCATGACAAGCCCAAGTTCACCGAAAATGGATTTCATATGCATTCTCTATTGCGTTTTCGATGTTGGAGGTTTTACCGGTTCGTCTTTTTGAGAGAGGTCAAACCTTTCGTCATTTGGTTCTATCCTCCCTTGCTGGACTATGATTGTTCCCTGCATGATCTTGTAGAGTTTGTTGCCCTCTTTAAAACGAGCCCAAGATCATCAAAATTGGAGTCCGGATGCAAAATTTATGGTTGTTTTCGTATTGGTCTTTTTGCCAGTTTTTGTAAGATCGGAGATTCCGGACTAAATCTCCGGCCCATCTCCGGACCGCATACTGACTGTCCCCCAGTTTGACCCCGTTTTGCCTGGGTACACCGGAGACTCCGGTCCCAGTCCGGAGACTCCGGACCGGGCGATTCCTGGGCCTAACGGTTGGATTTCTAGGGACCTATTTAAGGGGCCCTTCTTCCCCAATGGTTCCCCAACCTTCCTTGCAAGTTCTCCCCTCCATTGCTGACCTTCTTGATCTTGCTATCCCTCAATCCCTCCATTGATTCTTGCATATTATTGAGGGATTTTAAAGAGGAGATCTAGATCTACAACCCCACCAATCAATCTCTCCTCTAAGTGAGGGGAACATCTTGGGATCTAGATCTTGGAGTCTTTTGTGGATTTCCTCCATTGTTCTTCCTCTCTTATTCCCCGTAAGCTTTTGTAACTTTGGTGGAATTTGGTAGAGAAGGACATAACACTTCGTGTGTTCTTGCCATTGCATTTGGTGCATCGGTTTGAGTTCTCGGTGAGAATTTGATGGGGTGCAAGGTGAGAAGCTTTTTACTCTTGGGTTCTTGGAACCCTAGACGGTTTGGTTGTATTGCAGGTTTGTGGATTACTTGGGGCCTCCAATTAAGTTGTAGAGATTTTCCCAAGCTTGTTAGTTGGGAGCCTCCAATTGAGTTGTGGAGAAGTGCCCCAATCTTGTGAGAGGTTCCGAATTGCCACCGACAAGTGCACCGATAGTGAAAGTGTGGATCGATCACGTTGGGGTGAGATTCACAGGAGAACAAGGGAGGCCTTTTGTGGCGTTGGTGGTTTGATACCACCCCCTCTCCAAACGAGACGTACTCCATTGTTGGGAGGAACTCGGTAAAACATCGTTGTCTCCGCGTGCCTCGGTTATCTCTATACCCGAGCTTTTACTTATGCACCTTACTTTGTGATAGTCTTCGTGCTTGAAGTCTATATATCTTGCTATCACATAGTTGCTTGTCTTTCTTAGCATAAGTTATTGGTGCACATAGATGAACCATAGTATATATAGGTTTTGTGCTTGACAAAGTAAACACTAGTTTTATTCCGCCTTTGTTAAGCCCATCTCGTAAAAGTTTTAAACCGCCTATTCACCCCCCTCTAGGCGACATCTGTGTCCTTTCACTTATGGTGGCGGGGACGATTTTGGTGTTGCAATTGGTTTTGATCTGAACCTGAAGTGCTTGGAGGAAAAGCATCTTTGGCTCATGTGCTGCCCATTAATTTGCAATTGGGCGGTTGAGTACCATCTAACACATAGAGTGATGAGGTAGTTCGGGTTATTTCAGAGTCACCATTCGACGTGGAAGGACATCAATAAGGAGCTTCATAGGTTAGTTAGCACGAGAGCTTGTGCCCAATTGCATCGTCATATTCTATTTGGTTGTACTAATGTAGCGCCTTTGTCTTGGATGCTACACATCGACTTAGGGAAATTTTGGCTAGCGCTATCGATTTGCTCTCTGTTAGTTTGTGGGGCTAGAAAAATCAATACCACAATAACTATGAGGTAGGCGCTACACCCTATAGCGCCTTTCAGATAGGTGATACACCTCAAAACTGAATTCAGTTCATAAATAATAGTTAGAGAGAGATAGCAGTTTACAAGATAACGCAAAAGAGATAGCAGTTTACAAGATAACATAAAAGCCATAGTGGTTGACACATGCAAAATGCCCATACCTCCCGCTTGTATCGACTGCGTCACCAGGTAAAGGCCAATGGTGGCTGGCTCCCAGCCAGCCTCCTTCTTCTTCCTCTTTCTTTATTGTTCTTTCTCTCTCCACCTCAAACCCTAGCCTCCTAGAACATCTGATTCTTCATTGATTTCGTGTTTTTGAGTTGGGGAATTGATACATTGCAAATGTATCTATAATTTTTGATGTTCCATGCTTGGTTTTATCTACTTTCTTGTGTTTTGTTCCAACTTTGGAGTACTTTTCATATGATTTCTTGGACTAACCTATTTAACAAGAGCCATAGTGCCAGTTGCCTGTTTTCTACTGTTTTTGGTTCCAGAAAGTCAGAAAATGAATATTCTTGGAATTGGACGGGACAAAAGCCAATATGCCTATTTTTCCCGGAGACTCATGGAGCCAGAATACGAGACGGGGAGGGGCCATAGGGTGGCCACACCACCCCTAGGCGCGGGTCCCCCTTGGCCGCGCCAGGGCATGGTGTGGGCCTCTTGGCCGGCCACCGACCTTGCCTCTTTCGCCTATATATCTCCCCCGAGGCAAAAACCCTAGATCATCAATCAGAAATCCATGAAAAGTTCCACAGCGCCGCCGCCACCGAAGGGGAGATTCGGGGAACAGAAAGTCTCTGTTCCGGCACCCTGTCGGGATGGGGAAGTTCCCCCGGAGCCATCTCTATCGATCTCCACTGCCATCTCCATCACCATTGCTGATTCCCATGATGAGGAGGGAGTAGTTCTCTCTCGAGGCTAGGGGTTCTACCAGTAGCTATGTGTTCATCTCTCTCTCTATGCATGATCTTATTGAGATCATGAGCTTGTAATCTATAGATCTACCTTGCTACTCAAGTGCTTTAATAGATCTTTGCTCTCCCCATGTGTGTGAAAGTGACAGTGTGCACACCATGGTGGCACTTAGGCTATTTGGAGTTGGATGTCTTTATGAAATTGTGGTGTTTGTTGGAACCATCTAGTACTCAAGGTGATAGTGTGGGGTTTTCTAGATGGGAAAGGTTTACTTTGAGGTGTGCTGTTATAGCCCTACCAACGATTAGAGTGTCCAACCGGAGAGTAGTTAAGAGTAGTATCATAAGAAGAATATATTTATATGAGAGTGTTCACTAGTGAAAGTATGATCCCTAGGCCTTGTTTCTAAGCATTGATACACCGTTTGCAATTAGATCTGTTACATGTTTGCTTGCTTCCTTCTTTATTTCAGTTTTACTTTAGTCTTTTCCACGCCATCAAGCTATTTTCTATCACCATTACCACTTATAATTATCCATACCACTTGTATTTCACTATCTCTTCGCCGAACTAGTGCACCTATACACCTGAAAAGTGTATTGGGTGTGTTGGGGACACAAGAGACTTCTTGTATCTTGATTGTAGGGTTGCTTGAGAGGGGATACCTTTGACCACTTCCTCCCTGAGTTCGATAAACCTTGGGTGATCCACTTAAGGGAAAACTTGCTGCTGTTCTACAAACCTCTGCACTTGGAGGCCCAACAGCTGTCTACAAGAATAGAAGTGCGTAGACATCAAGCTATTTTCTGGCGCCGTTGCCGGGGAGGTAAGGTAAAAGGTATTCACACCGGATGATTAAAGAAGAAGAACCTCCCACGACAAACGCCTATTTTCTGGCGCCGTTGTTGGGGAGGTAAGGTAAAAGGTACTCACATCCTTCGGTGTGAGTGCTCGAAGTTATTTCCTTTAGATTTTTCAATTTTGTCTTTTTGTTTCTTGTTTTCACTAGTTAGGCTTAATGGAAAACAACAAAAAAATTAGAGAGCTTTATAGTATTTATCTTGAGTTAGGACATGAAGTGTTTGAAGAGAAAATTAAAAAACCTATGGAACTTTATTTGCATGCTAATAGCAATGTTGTTAGTATGAATTCTTTGGACACCATAATTGCTAATGCTAAGGAAAAGTCTAAGCTTGGGGAAGCTAGTTTTGATGAGCATGATATTTTTAGTCCCCCAAGCATGGAGGAGAAAATTTACTTTGATGATACTATACCTCCAATATATGATGATTACAATGATGAATATGATATTTTTAGTCCACCTACTATTGAGGAGAAAATTAATTACAATATGCCTCCTATATTTGATGATTATGGTGATGAGAATAATAGTTATAGATATTTTGTTGAATTTGCTCCCACTACAATTAATAAGAATGTCTATGCTTATGTGGAGAGTAATAATTCTTTTATGCATGTGGCTCATGATAAGAATGTTCCATATGATAGTTATATTGTTAATTTTATTCATTATGCTACTGAAAGTTATTATGAGAGAGGGCAACATGGTTTTATGTATCTCAACAACATTAACTTGCCCCTCTTTATGTTGAAAGTCTTGAAGTTGCACTTGTTTTGCTTTACTATGCGTGTTGCTTTGTGCTTTCATGACTTGTTTCTTTACAAGATTCCTATGCATAGGAAGTGGGTTAGACTTAAATGTGCTTTGAATTTGCCTCTTGATGCTCTCTTTTACTTAAATTTATATTTCTTATGTGAGCATCTTCTCAAACTATCATGCCTAACTTAAAGGCGTTAAAGAAAAGTACTTATTGGGAGATAACCCAAAAGTCTTAGATGAGTCTAGGAAGTTATTACTTCAGTAATAACCGCTCCTTATCCTTTTTGTTTGCTTTTTGTGCCAAGAGTAACCTCTAATGAGAGAGAAGTAATGATTGGGAAAGTTGCTGTCCCGAAACAGATTTCTGTGCTTCACCATAAAAATTCGTGTAAAATCTCTGAACATCTTTATGCGGCGTGAATTTTTGTGCTTCTGCCCTAGGTTGTTATCTAACTTTCGTTTATTTCAACACTTTTTAATTTGAGCAACAGAAGATCTTCGAAAAAATTGGTATTTACCTGCTGGTCTGTTTTGACAGATTTCTGCCATTTTCTGCATTTGCTTCTTGTTGGTTCCTTTTTGAGTTCTCTTGGGGAATTGAGCTTTTTGAGGGAAGTGCTACAGTATCTTGTGTTTGAATGGAAGTTTTATTGGTATTGAAACTGAAACTAAAGACTTATTATCTTGAGTGCACTAATGTTGCTAATAAAGATTGTGTGAAGTTTTGTACGAAGGAAAAATTTCAGGTGTATGGAAGGAATGAGTAATGAGATGAAGAATGGACTAAATCTCAAGCTTGGGGATGCCACGCGTGTCACCCCAAGAAATATCCAAGAATTACAAGCGTCAAAGCTTGGGGATGCCCCAGGCATCCCCTCCTTCATCAATAAAAAATCACAGGTTTCTTCCAAACGCTTCATTTTTATTGTTTCATACACAGTTGTGTTGTTCTTGGAGCGTCTTCTTTTTCGTTTTGGTTTTGGTTTTTCGTTTGCTTGGTTTGCTTAGTTTTCTGAATAAATTGGTTGGACCCCCTCTTTCATACAATGGTTTTCAAATAGTTTAGTTTGGTTTGGAAAAGAGTAGGAAAGTTCATGCTTAAGTGTTAAAGAGAGCTTGTTTTTGACTATGGCCTATGCTTTGTCATGCCATGCTTGATATTTTTTTGGATTTATGCTTAGTATTCTTTGCTATAGCATGACTTGTTATAAACAATTGAGATTGCTTAATGTGCCTTGGATGAATCATGCGTTGTTTTAGCATATTAAAGCATAGTATAGTGGTATTCTCCTTTGATGCTTTATTTGGGTTGACTTGGCGCATGCTCAAACCATGTTATGACTATCTCAAGTCACCATAGACTTTATGATCCTTTAGTTTTCAACTTGTAGTATCACTTTATGCTTTGATCAATGATGTTTTGTCGCTCTGCATGATTATGGCCATTATTACTCTCTTAGTTTGTCGCTCCCAGTCTTTTGCTAGCCTCCACAACCAAGTATGAGTTCCACTCATGCGTCCAACTCCCTAAACTAAGTTATTCCAAAGAGTCCACCATACCTACCTACTAGCATATGCTATTCCAAGTACATTCATGTTTTTGTTTACCTTCCGAATGAAACTTGTTATGAGAAAACTAGTGATTAAAGCTCTCACGAACTTGATGGCACACTTTACTTTTCTTGCCCTTAATAAACTTGAACCATTGTGTCGTCTATGTTGTATATGCTTTCACTTATTTGTTGGGAATTAGCAGAACCATGCTTTCATGGGGAACGCTTTCAACATTGCACTTGGTACTTGTACCTAGTTGATATCATGCTCTTTTGTATATGGATGTCATCGGTGTGAAATGAAAGGGGAGCTTGTAAGTCCATGGAGTTATGTATATGTGTTAGAGAAACGCCTGGGCCGCTGGTCTAATCCATGCTGACATGGTGGAAACCTGCAGCGTAACCATAATGAGCTGTCTATGAAGCATTCTTCTTATAAAAAAAGGAGTCCTATATTGATAAAAAAGAGAAATAGAGAAAAAAAAAGATATTATGAAAAGAGGAAAGAGAGAAAAAAGCACCATATTCCCATGGTAAATAAGAAGATTGCTGAGATGCTCGTTGTCTGCTTGCCTTGTCATTTTGATATGGGGATTCTTCCATATCATCGGGCAAGGGGTATCCCGTTGGCGGTTCTCTATGATACACATGTACTTACGATGACAAGAACTTACCGGTGACTAAACTTGACTAGCATGAGGAGCGGCCCTCGTATTCAAGGGACATGAGATTTCTAACTTATACTTCGTCAAGCATATACACCATAGTTTGTTCACTTTAACCTTAATCACTTCAAGATGCTTATGATAGGGGCAATTAGAGCTGAAAGCTATTAAGTACCATAATTTTTGTAAGCTATTTATGAAACTTGAATCTCTGCTTCCTTCTATGAAGGCCTTTCTTCCACCATTATATTGAGTCTCCACCTTCTATCTTTATGCACCTACTTTGAGAGCATAGTGGCCATTCTTAGTTCTATGTGCATTGTCCCAAGACTTGTTGATTGATGCATATCTTGATATTGCTTGTTTTAAACTATTTGTATCTAGTCACTCTTATGAACTTTGAAGGTGTCCTATGCATTTATATTTGCTACTCTATGAGGGACAAGCTGAATACTATTATGCTATGTTTTCTTTTTGTGAAACAAACAAACATCTTGCAAAGCATTGTTATTCATGAATCTTTTGTTTGTGCCTTTTCATGTTGCAACGTAGTTTCTTTGTCTTATTGCTAGAACTTTGTCTTTCATGTTATGATTGAAGTACTATGATCCCAGCTTTGAATGTTTTACAAATACTTTGATCAAGTCTTTGATGGTGCATGTCACCTCAAAAATTATTCTTTCTTTTTATCACTTACCTATTCGAGGACGAGCATGAGTTAAGCTTGGGGATGTTGATACATTGCAAATGTATCTATAATTTTTGATGTTCAATGCTTGGTTTTATCCACTTTCTTGTGTTTTGTTCCAAATTTGGAGTACTTTTCATAAGATTTCTTGGACTAACCTATTAACAAGAGCCACAGTGCCAGCTGCCTGTTTTCTGCTGTTTTTGGTTCCAGGAAAGTCAGAAAATGAATATTCTCGGAATTGGACGGGACAAAAGCCAAAGTGCCTATTTTTCCAAAAGTCATCAGATGCCAGAATACGAGACGGAGAGGGGCCAGAGGGCGGCCACACCACCTGGCCGCGTGGCCAGGCTTGGCCCGCGCGGCCAGGCTTGGCCCGCGCCAGGGGGTGGTGTGGCCAGCCCAGGCACCCCCTCGGCCTCCCCTTCCGCCTATATATTGCCCTTGGGACGAAAACCCTAAGTACCCGATCAAAAATCCACGAAAGAGTCTGTAGCCTCTATCATCTCCATCCCTAGATCGGGAGGGATCTGAAGCTCTTCCCGGCACCCTGCCGGAGAGGGGAATTCACCCTGGAGGCCTTCTTCATCATCATGCAAGCCTCCGGTGTGATGCGTGAGTAGTTCATCGTTGGACTATGGATCCATGTAGTAGCTAGATGGCTGGTTCTCCTCCTTTGTGCTTTCATGTCTAGATCTTGTGAGCTCCGTTCATGATCAAGATCATCTATTTGTAATTCTGCATGTTGTGTTTGCGGGGATCCAATGGATATTGAGATGCTATTTTAGATTGTTTATTGATTCTATCATGTCTTTGTTATTTGTGATCTTGCATGCTTTCCATTGTTAGTAGCTATCTTGGCCAAGTAGATGCTTGCAACTCCAAGAGTTAGTATTTATGCTCGATAGTGGGTTCATGCCTGTGGTAATCTGGGGAAGTGACAGAAATCTCTAAGGTACTAGATGTGCTGTTGCTACTAGGGAGAAAACAACAATCCTTTGTTTATAGAACAATCATATTGTTTACTTTACACGTAGTTCGTAAAGCAATAAATCTGTTGCTTGCAACTTAATACTGGAGGGGGTTCGGATGATAACCTGATCAGATGCAGCTGGATGGCGGTCTATGTATAATGTTGTAATGCCCAATCAAGTCTCAAAGGAGTCAAGATGATTAGTATATGCATGTATTGCTTTCTTGATGTTTGTCAATTGCCCCGCTGTAATTTGTTCCTACTGTTTTGATTAAACCTTGGTGTATCTAAGGAGAGCCACCTCTAGTGAACTATGGATCCCGGTCCTTTTTCTTTACATACAATCTATAAACTGTTTACTGCTTTGTGTTTACTTTCTGCAAACTATTACTTCCTTCCATTCGATACGTTTAATCCTTTGTTTTCAGCAAAGCACGGTGAGATTGACAACCTCATCGCAAGTTGGGGACAGAGTTCTGTGGTTGTGTTGTGCAGGTCTCCACGTTACTACTAGCACCGGTAGTGCGCCCCGCCAAGGCTCAGCTAGCAACACCTTTGGGGTGTTTCCTTGCTCCTACTGTTTTGATTAAACCTTGGTTTCATAACTGAGGGAAACTTGCTGCTGTGCTCATCATACCTTCCTCTTGGTGTTCCCAACGAGCTCTACATCAACACCGCAGCAGCACTTTTCTGGCACCATACACTGAGCCATCAGCTAGTAGGTAGGTATGGTGGACTCTTTGGAATAACTTGGTTTAGGGATTTGGATGCATGAGTGGAACTCATACTTGGTTGTGGAGGCTAGCAAAAGACTAGGAGCGACAAACTAAGAGAGCAATAATGGCCATAATCATGCAGAGCGACAAAACATCATTGATCAAAGCATAAAGTGATAGCACAAGTTGAAAACTAAAGGATCATAAAGGCTATGGTGACTTCAGATAGTCATAACATGGTGTGAGCATGCTCCAAGTCAACCCAAATAAAGCATCAAAGGAGAATACCACTATACTATGCTTTAATATGCTAAAACAACACATGATTCATCCAAGGCACATTAAGCAATCTCAATTGTTTATAACAAGTCATGCTACAGCAAATAATACTAATCATAAATCCAAAACAATATCAAGCATGGCATGACAAAGCATAGGCCACAGTAAAAAACGAGATCTTTTTACCACATAAGCATGAAGTTTCCTACTCTTTTCCAATCCAAACCAAACTATTTGCAAACCAATGTATGAAATAGGGGGTCCAACCAATTTATTCAGCAAACTAAGCAAACAAAAGCAAACGAAAAACCAAAGTGAAAACAAAAAAGAAGACGCTCCAAGAACAACACAACTGTGCATGAAACAATAAAAATGAAGCGTTTGGAAGAAACCTAAGATTTTTATTGATGAAGAAGGGGATGCCTTGGGCATCCCCAAGATTTGACGCTTGTACTTCTTGGATATTTCTTGGGGTGACACGCGTGGCATCCCCAAGATTGAGCTTTAGTCCATCCTTCATCTCATTACTCATTCCTTCCATACACCTGAAATTTTTCCTTCATACAAAACTTCACACAATCTTTATTAGCAACATTAGTGCACTCAAGATAAATAAGTCTTAAGGTTCAGTTCTAACACCAAATAAACTTCCATTAGAACACTAGATACTATAGCACTTCCCTCAAAAAGCTCAATTTCCCAAAAGAACTCAAAAAGGAATCAACAAGAAGCAAATGCAGAAAATGGCAGAAATTTGTCAAAACAGACCAGCAGGTAAAGACGAATTTTTTCGAAGACCTTCTGTTGCTCAAATCAAAAAGTGTTGAGCTAACGAAAGTTATATAACAACCTGGGTCAGAAGCACAAAAATTCACGCCTCAAAAAGACGTTCAGAGATTTTACACGAATTTTTACGGTGAAGCACAGAAATCTGTTTCGGGACAACAACTTTCCTAATCATTACTTCTCTCTCATTAGAGGTTACTCTTGGCACAAAAAGCAAATAAAAAGGATAAGGAGTGGTTATTACTATTAAAGTAATAACTTCCAAGACTCATCTAAAACTTTTGGGTTATCTCCCAATAAGTACTTTTCTTTAACGCCTTTAAGTTAGGCATAAGAAGCAAAGAAAGAATCAAGTGTTCTCAAATGAGGAAGCATTAAGATCAATACCAGAAATATTTTCAACAAGGCAAGTTATATCATCCAAATAAGTTCTAGAGAATCCTGTATCAATGCTCTTAGGTTCACTTCATCAAAAGGGTTTGCAGGAACAATCCAATCAAGATTCTTTTCTATGGCATCATGTATTGCTACTAGTTTAAAGGGTATTGGTATCTTAGGTTCCTCCCCATTAGGTTCGGTTTTGTTCATCTTTTCTCGTGTACCAACAACATCTACACATGAGCCTAGAATTTTGAAACGTTGAAAGACTTGCCTAGCTTCCTTGGCAACATCATAGAACTCCTTAAACAAATTTTCTAGAATAAAATCCCTCTTTTCAGGGTCTTCAATTCTTTAAGCTTAAGAAACATTACTTGCATTAAGGGGTTGAGGTTAACAAACCTAGCTTCTAACACGTGAATTAAAGAAGCTGCAGCAATCTCATAGTTTGGAGCAACTTCTGCAAGGGATCTATCCTCAGTATCTTCATGCTTACTAACATGATTAAAGAATTCTTCAATATTAACTTTCCCAATTATAGAACCACTACCAATTGAAAGGTCTTTCAAGGTGAATTTAGGGATCAACATGGTGAGCTAAGGAAGAGGTGACAACTAAAGGAGACTTAATTTTTTTGTGTTTTTGAATAAGAAAGCAAACTAGTAAAACTATTTTTTTGTGTTTTTGATAAAGAAACAAGCAAACAAAGCAAAACAAAAATAACAAAGTAAAGATATTGGTTATGAGGGACTACCTATGATTGATTGATCCAATGCTTGTAAAATGTTTCTTAGGTGATTTAAACATCATCTACATCATTCCCAAACTTTTCCTAAAGAAAATCAAATCAAAAGGAATTAAAAAGGAGGAATGGTCATTTTGGCAAATTTAACTCTCATGCCTACTTTGGCTATTCCTAGTACTCAAAACTTAACAGAAACAATTCTTGATCTTTGCACCCCTTGCTAGTACACATAATGAGGTACCAAGGCCCACCTTTGGATCTGCTAAAAACATTCTGTTAACTATTTTAAATGACAATTTAAAATTGAATCTAATGCATATGCATAGATCACCCCTATTTCAAAAACTATCTATTTGAGCTCCATTTTCAAAACCCTTGCAACCAGAGACTACCTATCACTAGTGGAGATCACTCAAAAATTTTGAAACCAAAATTCAGAACTTTCTTTCATGCGGCCATTTCATCAAACACTTGGCATGCATAATATCACCTCTAATCCTAGCTCACTGTTTACCATAGGGTTTTGCCCCCAATTGAACCCCATTTAATCCCCTTGTCCCCTCTTGATCTAACCAGAGCCTAACCAGCATCTCCCCTACCCCCTAGCTGCACTGCCATGCCATGCCGAGCAACACCTCGCCGGCCGACCGTGCACTCGCAGCAGCAGCTCTCTCCAGCCCCTCTCCTCATGTCTAGCAGCTTGCTAGTGGTCCACCTCCACCACGCAACCATCCCCAGGCCAGAGACAGAGAGCGGAGCGGCCAGGAACCGCCGCGCCCGGAGCTTGTCGAGCACGCCGACGCTGCCCCCAGAGCACGCCCTGTCCCCGCTCGCACAGACCATCCCTTGGCACCAGCCCGTGCCTGCCGCTCCACCTCGACCTGGAGAACACACCAGACATCCCCGTTCACCGCCCAAAGCCTCACAACCACCGCTCGCCGTGGACACCGCCGCTTCGGCCGCGCAGAGCGCCAACTCGCCAAGACCGCATGCCACCGCCCCTACAATCACATTTAAGTTCTAGAGCACCGCCAGGGAACCGCCCATCGATCGCCACCCCTAGCCATGCCTCTACCCCGCCGTAGCCTTGTCGCCGGAATCGCCTGCCCATCCCGCTCGGTCTCACCGTCGGGCCTATAAAAGGAGCCCTCCCCAGCCTCTTCTCTCCACACCATTCCACTCCCCTCACCTCTCTGAACCTCACCCACCTCTAGCTGGAGCAAGGTGAGCTCTGCCTCGCCGGAATTGGAGCCAGAGCAGCCGCGGCAGGAGGAGAAGGGCGCCGTTGATTGCGACCACCCCAAGCTCCACCGCAACCGTGCCTTGCCTTGCCGTCGTCTTCCACGTTGTTTGCCCGCCTCGCCGACCCCGCTAGAGCCCTGGTACGCCCCAGTAGACCCCCACCGAGCCGCTAGGGTTCGAGCTCGCTGGCGACCTATTCGTCGTCGACGACGACCCTCAGCCGTTGATCTCGCTTCTAATCGCACGGCCCACAGCGCGCGTACCGTTTCACGTTTTAAGTGTCGCTGACACGCGGGACCCCCTGTCAGCTGATCCCCGCGCCGCGGAGCGTCACTGGGCCGGCCCATTCCTTTTCCCGCGCTAGCCCATAGATTCAAATCTGGATTTTTTTAGTTAAATCTAGTTTCTGTCTCCTAGTTTGAAAATCAATTCAGAGAGTTTTATAAATCCAAATTGCATGAAACTTGTCTGAAAGGTATTGAAATGCTCTATCCAAGCCCGTTGGATTTAATTCAATTAGAGTTATAGATCTCTCCTAATAAAAATAAGAAGACAGAAGCTTTTGTAACTTGCAACATTTTTATAAAATCAACCAAGTTAGCTTTTGAGTTGATTCCAACTCTCAAAAATCACATTTTATCATATCTATCTAATCATGTAATAATATTAAGGTTTACATGCAGTGACTTTGGACTAGTACCAAAATAATGCTATATAGGCATTTCTAGTCACTTTCAATCACTAAATAATGAACTTAAACCAAAGTAATATTGATCCAACCCTTTAATCTCATTCCCACATGTTAGAATATGTGGTGATGACATGTGTCAACATGATCCCATGTTTTAAGTGGTGAATATTAAATATTAGTTCATTTTTTCAATGAGTAGAAATTACTTTTCTAAAATAAAAAGGATGAAACTATTGAATTAAAACTTGTGATGTTTGTGATGATAATAGATCATCAAATGTGTGTTTTAGAATGCTACTTAGCCTAGTTAAGTATTGTTTGGTGATTGTGCACTCCCTATGTATTTATAGACGCTAGTACCGACCAAGCTTTCGAGGAGGAGGAGTTCTACCAAGAAGAAGAAGAAGAAAACTTCAACCACTACACCAACCAAGGCAAGCTATTGTTAGCAAGCTAGAATTCAGCTAGATGAATGAGCAAGGATGCTTTAGGCATGCTTTGATCACACCCCCCCTTTAACTATTAGTACCTCAAGTCTTATTGACAAGTTTTACTCCCCTTAGTACACAAAGTTCTTTACTTGTTTTGAAGGTAGCATAAAAAGTATAAAACTTGACCTACATAGAAATCTTTAGATGTCATTCTATGGCATGAGATTGATCCCATCTTTCCCCTTAGTGAACACTCTTAACTTAGTATTTTAGAGTAGATCAAAAACTTGAGACACTTTAGATGGGAACACTTGGTGAAAATGAATTGTGAAAACCTTGGAATGATGAGTCATTCTATTGAGATGTTTTGACATGTGTTGAGAAATACAACTGGTTTATGATGACGAAAATGATGAGGCATGAGCCTTAACCCTTTTTTGAAACTGATGGTTGGATTCGGATGCGATACCATTCCAAATTTACCGTACAACCACACTACCTGAATTGGGTAAGGCTTAGCTAGAAATTTATATGCATTAGTATTAGTTCCCTCACGGGAGAGGTTTGAGCTGAGGCTACCTCTCAATGATGTCAACCTATGCAGTGCCCAAGATGACTGATGGTCATGGTTGGGAGGCCATGCTCATAGGAGAGGTGCTTGTACTAGGGTGTGTAAAGGGAAGGTTATGTCTGATTATCTGCATACTAAGTATGATGATTCAGGGTTATCCCTAACAGATCTATCGAATCTTGTGGTGAAAGTGTACCACCTCTGCAGAGTGTCAAACTATTCGAATAGCCGCGTCCGCGGTTATGGACAGTTGGAATGGCCATACTGTTTCATTGTCAGATGTTTTCTAAACAACTTGAAATGAATGATGAACTTTGACTTGACCACAACAGGGTTGTGTTGATGATAATAGCTTCCCAACTTAAGTGATTCTAGAACTTTACTTTATCTTTCTTTGCTTCTGAACTCAGCTTAGGTTTCAAACTTAACTTTATAGTTAAACTTAGCTCTAGTTCTTTAACTTAGAATTATACTCCTTGTTAGTAGTAGTTTGCGAGTACTTAAAGAGTACTTATGGCTTTTGTCCCTGGCTATTATCATTGCCAGACTATGAAGGAGATTATCAAGATGATGGTCAGCAGGACGGCTATGATAACTAGGACTATCTGCCTTCGTTAGCATTGCCTGTGCCCCTGAAGATGGACCCCACCGCTACGCTTATCTTTTATTTCCACTGCTTGTTGTATTAAAGACTGGATCATGAGATCCTTATTTGTGTAAAACCTTATGTATGGTTTGTAATGGACGATGTACTGTGATATCCAATCCGTTATGTCTCGCAAAAATGGTAATCCTGGGATTGCAAGGTATGGCATAACGGGCATCTGGGATTAAAAATCCGGGTGTTGACAAGTTGGATCAGAGCCATCCTGACCATAGGAGACCCTAGTGATAATGGACGTTCAAACAAAAACTTAGTTTCAAAACCAAAGTGAGTATTTCTGAAAAACTATTTCCTCTGTTACCCTTGTGAACTCATTCTTTCTCAAAAATTCATGTTCCTCAAAATCCTTCCATTACTACTTAAAATTTGACACACTTGATCACTTCACTAACTTCCTCATCCTTAATTCTTGTAGATGGAGACTCAATTCAGCAAGTTCTACCAGTTGGGAAACGGAGGTCAGCTGATCTTCGAGAGGGATCTGGATTCGCTGTCAGAGTTACTGGGACACCCACATCCGGAGTTTCTTGGATCTCAACTTATAGGACCCCCAGGAGGAGACCTACAGTGGCTAGTCACCGCGGATCTTCGAGGAAGCATCGAAGCACCAACTTCCGGGAGAATTCAGTTCTCCGTGAGAGAGAACAACTGGCTAGATGGATTAGCCAGGGCAATGCATGAAGCTCTCGCACGTCTATGTGCCCTCACCGTCAACAAGATCCAAGGAACCCGTTTTGCACACTATGCAAGACGTGACTTCATGGGAATGCCGATGGAGATGCCAAGTCACCCCGAGTTGAGGCGTCAAGTGGAGAACCTTGACTTCTTGCTTCATGACAGACAGCAGGAACTGGACAATGCTAGGGAGTTAGCCAACCAAAACCGTGCCATCGCTGACCAGAAGGCCCAGACTTTCGCACTGCTCGTCCAAGATCGCTAGTCTCTTTGTCGCCAGCGTGCAAAGAAGGATCGCACCATCGCCCATCTTCGCAAGAAGGTGGCCGACCTCGAGAAGACCGTCAAGGAGCAGGAAGCCCAGCTTGCCGCCAAGGAAGAAGAAGATGAGGGTGAAGACATCTAGGGAGATATGGATTCTTACCTCAGCAACGATGATGACTTTCTGGAGGAGGATGCTGTGGACTTCTACACTGATGATGAAGACTCCGATTTCATCGACGATGAGTAGATGCACTAGAGCACTGTCGTAGCATGAGATGTATCATCTCATTGTATCGTAGCTTACAGAATGGTTCATCAAACCATCTGTTTTCCCCTTTGATTGTTGTGGTGTGTGTTGTATCGTGTGCTTGCTTGCATGAATGAAAATGAAGTTAGTTGAAAAACCTGAGTCTAACTCAATGTTTTAGCTTTGAAAACCCAAAACCATGAACCTTAGAATTTCCCTCTTACCCTTATATCTATCTCAATCTTTAGATGACTCGTGGAAACCAAGGAGGGAGCAGCTCGTCGCAGGACCCAATGCTGCAGATCTTGCAAAATCTCATCGCGGACCATGAAGCAAGCAGGGCCGAGCATCAAGCCAACTTAGCAACATTGCAGCAGATTGCCCAAATGGCTCTCAACAACCAAGGACATGGAAATCAGGATCACCAAGGATCCAAACTCAAAAACTTTCAGAACACAAATCCCCCAATCTTTAAGCAATCTGAAAACCCATTAGATGTTGATGACTGGTTACAGACCATGGAAAACAACTTACAGGTTGCCAGAGTTGATGAGAATGAGAAAGTTCTCTTCGCCACCCACTATCTGGCGGGAGATGCAAGAGCTTGGTGGAATAGCATCTGCAATATGAACCATGGCCAGGTGATGACCTGGAAAGCATTCAAGGTCAAGTTCAGCCGCACCCACGTGCCGCAAGGTCTTGTCAATAGGATGAGAGATGAATTCCGCGAATTGAAGCAAGGAAGAATGACTGTGGTGGAGTACCGTGACAGATTCTTGTCACTTGCCAGATATGCACCGGATGAGATCAACACGGAAGCCAAGAAGAAGGAGAGATTCTTAAACGGACTGCATGATGAGATGCAGACTGTCCTTGTCAACATCCATTTTGATGATCTCGAAGAGCTAGTCAACTCTGCCATTCAGATGGAAGGGAAGATTAACCAGGCAAACGACAACCGCAAGCGCCATATGATGCAGCAGTCACCAGAAGTACCGTCCCAACCCCTCACCAGGATATGCACCAAGGAACAACCGACCCCCAAATTCTCGCCCAAGCTACCCCAACCGTAACGGAGGTAATGTGAAGTCCGGAGGAAACAATCACAACTCCGGCAATGCCAACAACTTCAATCGTGCCCCTCCCAAGAGCAACAACAACAACACTGCACCCAGAACTGACAACAATGATGTGCCTGTCGTAGTCAAGGACAAGTCCCAGATCACTTGTTTCGAGTGTGGAGTGAAGGGTCACTACTCCAATGAGTGTCCTAAGAAGACTGCCGCCAATGCCCCTGTGAATGCCCCAGCTCAGCAGCAACATCGTGTTCAACCAGGAAGGAGATTTGCCCCAGGGAACCCTCACAACCGCAACAGTCGTCTCTTCCACATGAACGCAGAGGAAGCCCAGGAAGCGCCAGATGAAGTGCTAGGTATGTTTTCTGTTAACTCAGTTTTAGCAAGAGTATTGTTTGATTCTGGAGCATCACATTATTTTGTCACCGAAGAATTTGTATGCACTAGTAAGATTCACCCAACTAACCTGAAGCATGTCATGATAGTTCAAATTCTCGGTTCAACAACAAAAGCTAGAAAAATTTGCAAAGCTGTACCTATCAGAATACATGGGATAGATTTTTATGCCAACCTAATTGTACTTGGAACCAAAGGATTGGAAGTAGTACTAGGTATGGACTGGATGTCAAGGCATAAAGGACTGATAGACTGTGCTAAGAAAGCCATCACCATGACCAGTAGTTCTGGAGTAACAGTAGAGCATATCTCTGAAACCTTACCCCGTCAATTCATGTGCAACAAGAGTGTAGCCCTACCCACCATTGACCAAGTCAGAGTAGTCTATGAATACCCCGACGTATTCCTAGATGAATTGCCAGGTATGCCCCCGGATAGGGATATTGAGTTCATTATCAAACTAATCCCCGGAACCGGACCTATAGCCCAGAGACCCTATACCATGAACCCCTCAGAGTTAGTGGAATTGAAGAAGCAGTTGGATGCCATGTTAGCAACAGGCTTGATTCAGCCAAGCGCATCGCCATGGAGATCACCAGTGTTATTCGTCGACAAGAAAGATGGAGGCAATCATCTGTGTACAGATTACAGAAAGTTGAATGACGTCACCATCAAGAACAAGTACCCCTTGCCAAAGATAGAGGATCTATTTGATCAGTTGACTGGAGCCCAGGTATTCTCAAAGATTGATCTTAGGACTGGTTATCACCAACTTAAGATTCGTGCAATGGATATTCTGAAGACCGCCTTTACTACTCGCTATGGTTTATACGAGTATACGGTTATGTCTTTTGGATTAACCAATGCCCCTTCTTATTTCATGAATCTCATGAATAAGATCTTTATGAATTTCCTAGATAAGTTTGTAGTTGTGTTTATCAACGACATCCTTATCTACTCCAAGTCATAAGAAGAGCATGAGCAACATCCGAGAATCATTCTAGAAACCCTGAGAGAGCATCAGTTGTATGCCAAGTTTAGCAAGTGTGAGTTTTGGCTGAAAGAAGTAGGATTCCTAGGACATATTGTGTCTGCCGGAGGAGTCTCTTTTGATCCCACCAAGATCAAAGATGTCAAGGAATGGGAAGACCCAACCAATCAAACCCAAGTTCGTTCATTTCTCGGATTAGCGGGATATTACCGCAAGTTCGTAGAAGGATTCTCGAGCATAGCCCGACCAATGACCCAATTGTTGAAGAAGGACAAGAAGTTTGAATGGACAGACAAGTGTGAAGCCAGTTTCCAAGAGCTGAAAAAGAGATTGATATCCGCCCCAATTTTGATCATGCCAGACATTAAGAAGCCGTTTGATGTATATTGTGATGCATCCAAGATTGGCCTAGGATGTGTATTGATGCAAGAAGGCAAAGTCATCGCGTATCTGTCTCGACAATTGAAGCAACATGAGCAGAACTATCTGACCCATGATCTTGAGCTAGCAGCCGTAGTTTTGGCATTGAAGACATGGCGTCATTATTTGATGGGTAATCGTTGTGAGATTTACTCAGATCATAAGAGCTTGAAGTATATCTTCACTCAGAAGGAGCTGAATATGAGGCAAAGAAGATGGATAGAGTTAATCAACGATTATGACCTTGACATTCACTATCACCCCGGCAAAGCCAATGTGGTAGCGGATACTCTTAGCAGATTGCCGTGTAGGCTTAACACCATGATCAAAGAGAAGCAACCAAGTTTGTATGAGGAGTTGGAGTAGTTCAGGACTGAGTTAGTTAGCAAAGGATTCCTAGCTAGCATTGAACTTCAACCCACTTTGATTAGCCAAATCAAGGAAGCCCAGAAGGGAAATGAAAGTATTGACGGAATCAAACGTCGTATTGGTACAGGAAAGGTACCTGGATTCACCAAAGACGAAGAAGGTGTACTGTGGTACAAGGGACGTATATGTGTGCCAGCAGATTCGGAGCTGAAGGAAGTTATCATGAAGGAAGCTCATGATACTCTTTATTCTATCCATCCCGGAGGAACAAAGATGTATCAGGATTTGAAAGAGCAATTTTGGTGGCACAAGATGAAGAGAGAGATCGGAAGCTACATCACCAAATGTGACATCTGTCAAAGAGACAAAGCAGAGCATCAGAGACCTGCAGGATTGTTGCAACCATTGCAGATTCCGGAATGGAAATGGGATTCCGTCGGAATGGACTTTATCACCGGTTTACCTACTTCTAGTAGGGGAAATGACTCAATCTGGGTCATCGTTGATAGACTATCCAAGGTAGCCCACTTTATACCTGTCAAGACAACCTACCAGAGTGCAAAGCTAGCAGAGCTATACATTGCTAGGATTGTTAGTCTGCATGGAACCCCCAAGACCATCGTATCAGATCGAGGAACCCAGTTTACCTCGAGATTTTGGCAGAAAGTTCAGGAAGGTTTAGGAACCAAGTTGAACTTCAATACCGCTTATCACCCGCAAACAGATGGACAAACTGAGAGAGTCAATCAGATCTTAGAGGATATGCTTATAGCTTGTGTGCTGGAATACGGATCAAAATGGGAAGACTGCCTGCCTTTCGCAGAATTCTCATATAAAAACAGTTATCAGGCTAGTTTGCAGATGGCACCATTTGAATTCCTATACGGAAGAAAGTGTCGTACCCCTTTGAATTGGTCGCAAGTAGGAGAGAGTCAGATCTTTGGACTCGACATTCTCCGAGAAGTAGAAGAGAAAGTTCACAAAGTCCGTGAGCACCTCAAGACCGCCCAATCCAGACAGAAGAGTTATGCCGACAAGAGAAGGAGAGACTTGACTTTCAATGTCGGAGATTTCGTATATCTCAAGGTTTCACCATTGAAGGGAACTCAACGCTTTAGTCTGAAGGGAAAGTTAGCCCCTAGATATATCAGACCTTTCAAGATTCTGAACCGCCGAGGAGAAGTATCGTATCAACTGGAACTGGCTGAAGAGATGTCAGCCATCCACAATGTGTTCCATATCTCGTTACTTCGCAAATGCTTGGAAGTTCCTGAGAAGACGGAAGTTTTCAAGAACATCGATCACAGAGCTGTGGAAATCAACAATGACCTGACCTATCGGGAAGTACCCATTCGTATCTTAGAAGAAGCCTACAGAACCACCAGGACCAGGAGTATCAAGTTTATCAAGATTTAGTGGAGCAACCATACCGAGGAGGAAGCTACTTGGGAACGCGAAGATTACATTAGGACAGAGTTCCCAGATCTCTTTAGTTCCTAGTTTTCTTTGTAAATCTCGGGACGAGATTTTTGTTTAAGGGAGGAAGGTTTGTAACATCCCAAAACTTCAATCCAAGCTTATCAAGATCAAATCATCCAAAAATAGGGTGAACACAAACTTTTCCAAATTTAAAATGAAAGCATTCATATATGTATGCATTTTAAAATAGGAGTTGTTTGAATTGCCATGATTGATTGATCCAATGCTTCTAAAATGTTTCTTAGGTGATTTAAACATCATATACATCATTCCCAAACTTTTCCTAAAGAAAATCAAATAAAAATGGAGGAATGGTCATTTTGGAAAATTTAACTCTCATGCCTACTTTCGCTATTCCTAGTACTCAAAACTTAACAGAAACAATTCTTGATCTTTGCACCCCTTGCTAGTACACATAAAGAGGTACCAAGGCCCACCTTTGGATCTGCTAAAAACATTCTATTAACTATTTTAAATGATAGTTTAAAATTGAATCTAATGCATATGCAGAGATCACCCCTATTTCAAAAACCATCTATTTGAGCTCCATTTTCAAAACCCTTGCAACCAGAGACTACCTATCACTAGTGGAGATCACTCAAAATTTTTGAAACCAAAATTCAAAACTTTCTTTCATGCGGCCATTTCATCAAACACTTGGCATGCATAATATCACCTCTAATCCTAGCTCACTGTTTACTACAGGGTTTTGCCCCCAATTGATCCCCATTTAATCCCCTTGTCCCCTCTTGATCTAACCAGAGCCTAACCAGCATCTCCCCTACCCCCTTGCTGCACTGCCATGCCATGCCGAGCACCACCTCGCCGGCCGATCATGCACTCGCAGCAGCAGCTCTCTCCAGCCCCTCTCCTCATGTCTAGCAGCTTGCCAGTGGTCCACCTCCACCACCCAACCAGCCCCAGGCCAGAGACAGAGAGCAGAGCAGCCAGGAACCGCCACGCCCGGAGCTTGTCGAGCATGCCGACGCCGCCCCCAGAGCACGCCCTGTCCCCGCTCGCACAAACGTCCCTTGGCACCAGCCCGTGCCCGCCGCTCCACCTCGACCTAGAGAACACCCCAGACATCCCCGTTCGCCGCCCAAAGCCTCATAGCCACCGCTCGCCGTGGACACCGACGCTTCGGCCGCGCAGAGCGCCACCTCGCCCAAACCGCGTGCCACCGCCCCTATGATCGCATTTAAGTTCTAGAGCACCGCCAGGGAACCTCCCATCGATCGCCACCCCCAGCCATGCCTCTACCCCGCCGTAGCCTTGTTGCCAAAATCGCCTGCCCATCCCGCTCGGTCTCACCGTCGGGCCTATAAAAGGAGCCCTCCCCAGCCTCTTCTCTCCACACCATCCCACTCCCCTCACCTCTCTGAACCTCACCCACCTCTAGCTGGAGCAAGGCGAGCTCTGCCTCGCCAGAATTGGAGCTGGAGCAGCCGCGACAGGAGGAGAAGGGCGCCGTTGATTGCGACCACCCCAAGCTCCACCACAACCGCGCCTCGCCTCGCCATCGTCTTCCACGTCGTTTGCCCGCCTTACCGACGCAGCTGGAGCCCTGGTACGCCCCCAGTAGACCCCCATCAAGCCGCTAGGGTTCGAGCTTGCCGGCGACCTGTTCGTCCTCGACGACGACCCTCAGCCGTTGATCTCGCTTCTAATTGCACGACCCATAGCGCGCGTACCGTTTCGCGTTTTAAGTGTCGCTGACACGTGGGACCCCCCGTCAGCTGAGCCCCGTGCTGTGGAGCGTCACTGGGCCAGCCCATTCCTTTTCCCGCGCTAGCCCATAGATTCAAATCTGGATTTTTCTTTTTAGTTAAATCTAGTTTCTGTCCCCTAGTTTGAAAATCAATTCAGAGAGTTCTATAAATCCAAATTGCATGAAACTAAGTTTGTCTGAAAGGTATTGAAATGCTCTATCAAAGCCCGTTGGATTTAATTCAATTAGAGTTATAGATCTCTCCTAATAAAAATAAGAAGACAAAAGCTTTTGTAACTTGCAACATTTTTATAAAATCAACCAAGTTAGCTTTTGAGTTGATTCCAACTCTCAAAAATCACATTTTATCATATCTATCTAATCATGTAATAATATTAAGGTTTACATGCAGTGACTTTGGACTAGTACCAAAATAATGCTATATAGGCATTTCTAGTCACTTTAAATCATTAAATAATGAACTTAAACCAAAGTAATATTGATCCAACCCTTAAATCTCATTCCCACATGTTAGAATATGTGGTGATGACATGTGTCAACATGATCCCATGTTTTAAGTGGTGAATATTAAATATTAGTTCATTTTTTCAATGAGTAGAAATTACTTTTCTAAAATAAAAAGGATGAAACTATTGAATTAAAACTTGTGATGTTTGTGATGATAATAGATCATCAAATGTGTGTTTTAGAATGCTACTTAGCCTAGTTAAATATTGTTTGGTGATTGTGCACTCCCTATGTATTTATAGATGCTAGTACTGACCAAGCTTTCGAGGAGGAGGAGTTCTACCAAGAAGAAGAAAACTTCAACCACTGCACCAACCAAGGCAAGCTGTTGTTAGCAAGCTAGAATTAAGCTAGATGAATGAGCAAGGATGCTTTAGGCATGCTTTGATCACACCCCCCTTTAACTATTAGTACCTCAAGTCTTATTGACAAGTTTTACTCCCCTTAGTACACAAAGTTCTTTACTTGTTTTGAAGGTAGCATAAAAAGTATAAAACTTGACCTACTTAGAAATCTTTAGATGTCATTCTATGGCATGAGATTGATCCCATCTTTCCCCTTAGTGAACACTCTTAACTTAGTATTTTAGAGTAGATCAAAAACTTGAGTCACTTTAGATGGGAACACTTGGTGAAAATGAATTGTGAAAACCTTGGAATGATGAGTCATTCTATTGAGATGTTTTGACATGTGTTGAGAAACACAACTGGTTTATGATGACGAAAATGATGAGGCATGAGCCTTAACCCTTTTATAAAACTGATGGTTGGATTCGGATGCGATACCATTCCAAATTTACCGTACAACCACACTACCTGAATTGGGTAAGGCTTAGCTAGAAATTTATATGCATTAGTATTAGTTCCCTCACGGGAGAGGTTTGAGCTGAGGCTACCTCTCAATGATGTCAACCTATGCAGTGCCCAAGATGACTGATGGTCATGGTTGGGAGGCCATGCTCATAGGAGAGGTGCTTGTACTAGGGTGTGTAAAGGGAAGGTTATGTTTGATTATCTGCATACTAAGTATGATGATTCAGGGTTATCCCTAACAGATGTATCGAATCTTGTGGTGAAAGTGTACCACCTCTGCAGAGTGTCAAACTATTCGAATAGCCGCGTCCGCGGTTATGGACAGTTGGAATGGCCATACTGTTTCATTGTTAGATGTTTTCTAAACAACTTGAAATGAATGATGAACTTTGACTTGACCACAACAGGGTTGTGTTGATGATAATAGCTTCCCAACTTAAGTGATTCTAGAACTTTACTTTATCTTTATTTGCTTCTGAACTCAGCTTAGGTTTCAAACTTAACTTTATAGTTAAACTTAGCTCTAGTTCTTTAACTTAGAATTATACTCCTTGTTAGTAGTAGTTTGCGAGTACTTAAAGAGTACTCATGGCTTTTGTCCCTGGCTATTATCATGGCCAGACTATGAAGGAGATTATCAAGATGATGGTCAGCAGGACGACTATGATAATTAGGACTATCTTCCTTCATCAGCATTGCATGTGCCCCTGAAGATGGACCCCACCGCTACGCTTATCTTTTATTTCCGCTGTTTGTTGTATTAAAGACTGGATCATGAGATCCTTATTTGTGTAAAACCTTATGTATAGTTTGTAATGGATGATGTACTGTGATATCCAATCCGTTATGTCTCGCAAAAATGGTAATCCTGGGATTGCGAGGTATGGCATAACGGGCATCTGGGATCAAAAATCCGGGTGTTGACACACAACCATAGAACTTTGTCCCCAACTTGCGATGAGGTTGTCAATCTCGCCGTGTTTTGCGGAAAACAAAGGATTAAACATATCGAATGGAAGGAAGTAATAGTTTGTAGAAAGTAAACACAAAGTAGTAACAGTTTGTAGATTGTATGTAAAGAAAAAGGACCGGGATCCATAGTTCACTAGAGGTGGCTAGGTGGTGTGGCCGGTCTCTGGCCCCTCTCCGTCTCGTATTCTGGCATCTGATGACTTCCGGAAAAATAGGCACTTTGGCTTTTGTCCCGTCTAATTCCGAGAATATTCATTTTCTGACTTTCCTGGAACCAAAAATAGCAGAAAACAGGCAGCTGGCACTGTGGCTCTTATTAATAGGTTAGTCCAAGAAATCATATGAAAAGTACTCCAAAGTGTGGACAAAACACAATAAAGTGGATAAAACCAAGCATGGAACATCAAAAATTATAGATACATTTGCAATGTATCAACATCCCCAAGCTTAAGTCCTGCTCGTCCTCGAGTAGGTAAGTGATAAAAAGAAAGAATAATTTTTGAGGTCACATGCACCATCAAAGACTTGATCAAAGTATTTGTAAAACTTTCAAAGCTGGGATCATAGTACTTCAATCATAACATGAAAGACAAAGTTCTACCGATAAGCAAAGAAACTATGATGCAACATGAAAAGTCACAAACAAAAGATTCATGAATAACAATGCTTTGCAAGATGTTTGTTTGTTTCACATAAAGAAAACATAGCATAATAGTATTCATCTTGTCCCTTAATAGAGTAGCAAATATAAATGCATAGGACACCTTCAAAGTTCATAAGAGTGACTAGATACAATAGTTTAAAACAAGAAATATCAAAGTATGCATCAATCAACTAGTCTTGGGACAATGCACATAGAACTAAGAATGGCCACTATGCTCTCAAAGTAGGTGCATAAAGGTAGAAGGTGGAGACTCAATATAATGGTGGAAGAAAGGCCATCATAGAAGGAAGCAGGGATTCAAGTCTCATAAAGAGCTTCCAAAAATTATGGTACTTATAGCTTTCAGCTCTCATTGCCCCTATCATAAGCATATTAAAGTGATTAAGGTTAAAGTGAACAAACTATGGTGTACATGCTTGACGAAGTATAAGTTATAAATCTCATGTCCCTTGTATACGAGGGCCGCTCCTCATGCTACTCAAGTTTAGTCACCAGTAAGTTCTTGTCATCGTAAGTATATGTGTATCATACAGAACTGCCAACGGGGTACCCCTTGCCCGTTGATACAGAAGAATCCCCTTATCAAAATGACAAGGCAAACAGACAACGAGCATCTCAGTAATCTTCTTATTTACCATGGGAATATGGTGCTTTTTTCTCTCTTTCCTCTTTTCATAATCTTTTTTTCTTTTTCTCTATTTTCTCAATATAGGACTCTCTTTTTTATAAGAAGAATGCTTCATAGACAGCTCATTATGGTTACGCTGCAGGTTTCCACCATGTCAGCATGGATTAGACTAGTGGCCCAGGCGTTTCTCTAACACATATACATAACTCCATGGACTTACAAGCCCCGCTTTCATTTCACACCGACGACATCCATATACAAAAGAGCATGATATCAACTAGGTACAAGTACCAAGTGCAATGTTGAAAGCGTTCCCCATGAAAGCATGGTTCTTCTAATTCCCAACAAATAAGTGCAAGCATATACAACATATACGACACAATGGTTCAAGTTTATTAAGGGCAAGAAAAGTAAAGTGTGCCATCAAGTTCGTGAGAGCTTTAATCACTAGTTTTCTCATAACAAGTTTAATTTGGAAGGTACACAAAAGCATGAATATACTTGGAATAGCATAAGCTAGTAGGTAGGTATGGTGGACTCTTTGGAATAACTTGGTTTTAGGGAGTTGGATGCATGAGTGGAACTCATACTTGGTTGTGGAGGCTAGCAAAAGACTGGGAGCGACAAACTAAGACAACAATAATGGCCATAATCATGCAGAGCGACAAACATCATTGATCAAAGCATAAAGTGATACTACAAGTTGAAAACTAAAGGATCATAAAGGCTTATGGTGACTTGAGATAGTCATAACATGGTGTGATCATGCGCCAGGTCAACCCAAATAAAGCATCAAAGGAGAATACGACTATACTATGCTTTAATATGCTAAAACAACGCATGATTCATCCAAGTCACATTAAGCAATCTCAATTGTTTATAACAAGTCATGCTACAGCAAAGAATACTAAGCATAAAGCCAAAACAATATCAAGCATGGCATGACAGAGCATAGGCCTTAGTCAAAAACGAGCTCTTTTTACCACATAAGCTTGAACTTTCCTACTCTTTTCCAAACCAAACCAAACTATTTTCAAACCAAAGTATGAAAGAGGGGGTCCAACCAATTTATTCAGAAAACTAAGCAAACAAAAGCAAATGAAAAACCAAAACAAAAACGAAAAAGAAGACGCTCCAAGAACAACACAACTGTGCATGAAACAATAAAAATAAAGCGTTTGGAAGAAACCTGGGATTTTTATTGATGAAGAAGGGGATGCCTTGGGCATCCCCAAGATTTGATGCTTGTACTTCTTGGATATTTATTGGGGTGACATGCGTGGCATCCCCAAGCTTGAGCTTGAGTCCATCCTTCATCTCATTACTCATTCCTTTCATACACCTGACAATTTTCCTTCATACAAAATTTCACACAATCTTTATTAGCAACATTAGTGCACTCAAGATAAATAAGTCTTAAGGTTCAGTTCTAACACTAAATAAACTTCCATTAAAACACTAGCTACTGTAGCACTTCCCTCAAAAAGCTCAATTCCCCAAAAGAACTCAAAAAGGAACCAACAAGAAGCAAATGTAGAAAATGACAGAAATCTGTCAAAACAGATCAGCAGGTAAAGACGATTTTTTCGAAGACCTTCTGTTACTCAAATCGAAAAGTGTTGAACTAACGAAAGTTAGATAACAAGCTGGGGCAGAAGAAAAAAAATTCACGCCTCAAAAAGACGTTCAGAGATTTTACACGAATTTTTACGGTGTAGCACAGAAATCTGTTTCGGGGCAGCAACTTTCCCAATCATTACTTCTCTCTCATCAGAGGTTACTCTTGGCACAAAAAGCAAATAAAAAGGATAAGGAGCGGTTATTACTGAAGTAATAACTTCCAAAACTCATCTAAAACTTTTGGGTTATCTCCCAATAAGTACTTTTCTTTAACGCCTTTAAGTTAGGCATAAGAAGCAAGAGAGAATCAAGTGTTCTCAAATGAAGAAGCATTAAAACCAAATTTCTTGCCCTTACCTCTCTTACTATTATTCTTAACCTTGGGGTAAATTTGATTGTTTGGTGGAGAATAAAGTTGCATGTTCCCCTTTCCCACATCTATTATTGCTCCAAGGAGTTCTAATAGGGACCTTCCAAGTGTAATTTGTCCTTTTCCTACACATTCAATAACAAGATAATCAGTAGAAATCATTTTCCCAAGGATCTTTGTAAACACTCCTTCAGCTATTCCAAGAGGTAATATGGTAGTGTTATTAGCAAGAGGTATTTCTTTTCCTCCTTCAGTAAGCCCCCAAGTATTCAAATATTCATAAATATCTTTGGGCATAAGACAAAATTCAGACATGATATCACATCAAGCTTGAAAAGTTTCAGTGTTTATCTCAATCTTTACTGTAGGGAGCCACTTTGATGGTTCAGAGTTTATTGGAACATAATTGTGATGCTCCCTAAGCGTATTATAGCAATCTTTTAAGCTAGTAGTGCTAGTCTCAAGAGTGTTCAATCTAGCAAATATTCTTGCGAAAGAAATATCAGTTTGGCTAGGCAAGTTGTAAGTACGGATCAATTTCTTTATAGCATTAATAGCATCATCATCATTACATTGGAGGAAATCTCCTCCCACAACAGCATCTAAAGCATATCTATAGCAAAGAGCAATTCCAAGGTAAAAACTGCTAAGGAACAAGCTTTGAGTCATTTTAGGCTCAGTTTTTTCATGTAGATTAGAGATTCTAGACCAAGCTTCCTTAAAAATTTCCTCAAGTCCTTGTTTAAAAGTGAAAATCATTTCCTCGGGTGACATAGTGATTGGAGCAAGGCTATACAAAGTGGCAACTTAAGAAAGGAAATAATTTTTTTGTGTTTTCGAAATAAGAAACCAAAATAGTAAAACTAATTTTTTGTGTTTTTGATAAAGAAACAAGCAAACAAAGCAAAAAGAAACTAAGCAAAAAAAATAACAAAGTAAAGAGATTGGTTATGAGGGACTCCCCTTGTGAAGATGTCCTTGACTCCCCGGCAATGGCGCCAGAAAAATGCTTGATGGCTCTGTGTATGGCGCCAGAAAAATGCTGGTGCGGTGTTGATGTAGAGCTCGTTGGGAACCCCAAGAGGAAGGTATGATGATCACAGCAACACGTTTCCCTCAGTTATGAAACCAAGGTTTAATCGAACTAGTAGGAGAAAGGAAACACCCCAAAGGTGTTACTAGTTGAGATTTGGCAGGGCGCACTACCGGTGCTAGTAGCAACGTCGAGACCTGCACAACACAACCACAGAACTTTGTCCCCAACTTGTGATGAGGTTGTCAATCTCACCGTGTTTTGCGGAAAACAAAGGATTAAACGTATCGAATGGAAAGAAGTAATAGTTTGCAGAAAGTAAACACAAAGCAGTAAAAGATTGTAGATTGTATGTAAAAGACAAGGACCGGGATCCATAGTTCACTAGAGGTGGCTCTCCTTAAGATAGATAACATGCTGGGTGAACAAATTACAGCGGGGCAATTGACAAACATCGAGAAAGCAATACATGCATATACTAATCATCTTGACTCCTTTGAGACTTGATTGGGCATTACAACATTATACATAGACCGCCATCCAACTGCATCTATGACTAATAATCCACCTTCAGGTTATCATCCGAACCCCCTCCAGTATTAAGTTGCAAGCAATAGATTATTGCTTTATGAACTGCGTGTAAAGTAAACAAAACGATTGTTCTATGAACAAAAGATTGTTGTTTTCTCCCTAGTAGCAACAACACATCTAGTACCTTAGAGATTTCTGTCACTTCCCTAGATTACCAGAGGCATGAACCCACTATCGAGCATAAATACTAACTCTTGGAGTTGCTAGCATCTACTTGGCCAAGATAGCTACTAACAACGGAAAGCATGCAAGATCACAAATAACAAAGACATGATAGAATCAATAATCAATAATCAATCTGAAATAGCATCTCAATATCCATCGGATCCCTGCAAACACAACATGTAGAATTACAAATAGATGATCTTGATCATGAACGGAGCTCACAAGATCTAGACATGAAAGCACAAATGAGGAGAACCAGCCATCTTTCTACTACATGGATCCGTAGTCCAAGGATGAACTACTCACGCATCACACCGGAGGCTTGCATGGTGATGAAGAAGGCCTCCAGAGTGAATTCCCCTCTCCGGCAGGGTGCCGAGAAGAGCTTCAGATCCCTCCCGATCTAGGGATGGAGATGACGGCGGCTACAGACTCTTTCATGGATTTTTGATTGGGTACTTAGGGTTTTCGTCCCGAGGGCATCTTATAGGCGGAAGGGGAGACCGAGGGGGTGCCAGGGGCCACCACACCACACCCTGGCGCGGGCCAAGCCTGGCCGCGTGGCTAGGTAGTGTGGCCGGCCTCTGGCCCCTCTCCGTCTCGTATTTTGGCATCTGATGACTTCCGGAAAAATAGGCACTTTGGCTTTTGTCCCGTCCAATTCCGAGAATATTCATTTTCTGACTTTCCTGGAACCAAAAACAGTAGAAAACAGGTAGCTGGCACTATGGCTATTGTTAATAGGTTAGTCCAAGAAATCATATGAAAAGTACTCCAAAGTGTGGACAAAACACAAGAAAGTGGATAAAACCAAGCATGGAACATCAAAAATTGTAGATACATTTGCAATGTATCAGGTGGCTACAGACTCTTTCGTGGATTTTTGATCGGGTACTTAGGGTTTTTGTCCCGAGGGAAATATATAGGCGGAAGGGGAGGCCGAGGGGGTGCCTAGGCTGGCCACACCACCCCCTAGCACGGGCCAAGCCTGGCCGTGCGGCCAGGTGGTGTGGCCGCCCTCTAGCCCCTCTCCGTCTCGTATTCTGGCATCTTATGACTTTCGGAAAAATAGGCACTTTGGCTTTTGTCCCGTCCAATTCCGAGAATATTCATTTTCTGACTTTCCTGGAACCAAAAACAGCAGAAAACAGGCAGCTGACACTATGGCTCTTGTTAATAGGTTAGTCCAAGAAATCATATGAAAAGTACTCCAAAGTTGGAACAAAACACAAGAAAGTGGATAAAACCAAGCACCGAACATCAAAAATTACAGATACATTTGCATTGTATCAGGCCACCATGAGACGAGACTATGAGAGGGTGAGCAACCGCAAGGTTTTGCCCACCAAATGGGTAAACCGTGAGTTCCTCTCCTGCCAGGGTCTTTTGGAGGACTCCGAACAGATGGATGTGTAAGCTGGCATGGTCAACTTCTCCTACCTCTCCGTCGACACCTACAAGCTCACCATGTTTGAGTTCCTATCATCATTCCATGATGATCTCGAAACCCAAGAGCGTAATTGCACTATAAGTTTTGTACTCAATGGGTAACTCCACAACCTTTCCTTCTGTGAATTTTGTGATAGTATGGGATTCTCCCATGAGGAGGAGCTAGATATTAATGACAATGTGCACATAGAGGCAATGCAATCTTGGAAGCAAATTTCTGTCCACAGGAACACTGATTATCTGCTAAAAAAGAGCACCACCATCTAGAATCCTACTATCCGTTATTTTCATATCTTCCTTGTTAATTCTATTTTTGGGAAAGGTGATGTCGGGGCAATGGCAGGCCTCGAAATGAGTGTAATTCATATGGCCTTGCATCTAGAGATGGATCATAAGGTAAACTTATGTGCTTTTCTCATCCACCACTTTCGCCTCCAAAGGTCGGCTTCCATGGGGGACATTCATTGTGGTGGGTTGATCACACAGATCGCCTACACAAACGAATTTGTCCTACCACAAGAAAGAGTTGTGACTGTAAGTAAGAGCCTAGATGACATTCATATGGCTAGAACCAAGTTCATGGGGGGTCTATAGACCCGAACATTCCCTTTGTGCTTACTGGTTTTATTTTGAGCCTAATGGTGATCTCCACCAAGTTTTGCTTCCTTTTGTCCAAGATTTTGGTTTGCAAGGTAAACAGAGTTGGGTCCTCACTAAGGAGGAGTTCTGGCAGGCACTGATCCTCTCAGGAAGGACTGCGCCGCAAGGAGGCCACCCCAACTAGAAAATCATAGCATCTAGCCAATAGCAGCAAGATCAAGGTGAAGAAGATTGGCATGGTGCAGCCTAGGACGATTATGGTCAACAACACCATCACCAACAGCCTTTCCACCAACACCAACAAAAAGGTATGCCTCCACCATAGTCGGGATTCAACTATATCCTAAGGGGCGAGTTTGACCAGGTGATGCATCACATTGACAACATAGAAAACACGTTGTATGATGCGAACGCCAACATAGTCAACCTCACTCAAGACTTCACATATTTTATGACCGACTTTCCAAACCGCTACCCGAACTTTCCATATTAGCAGTCGTTGCCTGACGGTAGCGATGCTTGATTCCAGCAAAGGCAAAAAGCCTAAGCTTGGGGAGGTTAAACTCCTCCTATATTTTTGCATTCATATTTTTCTTTCTTCTTTTTATTTGTTTTGTTTGAATGCATGTTTACTTTCAGTTTTGCATTTGATAAAAAGAAAAACCCAAAAACATTAGACTAGCTTTTAATTTTTGTGCAAATTTCTCTCGACTCTTGTTGATTTTCTGCAGGATGCTCACTTCTAGTGATCGAGCTATGGAGACGAACGCAAAGAGTTGGCTCAAGTAGGAGACGAACAAGCAAGAGGAGGTGCCACATTCCTATTTTCCTTCTTCCTGTAATCTTATTCATGAACATTTTATGTCTATTTGGTTGCACTTGAGTTCGACTCCACGCTTAATTCGTTATCTTTTAGGACTTGAGCTCAAAGGTTTTTGTCACCTCTTTGGTTATTGACAATTAATATCTGTTTGAAAAACTACCCCTTGGATTTAATTCCAAACCTTTAAGAATAAGAGAAAGTGTCTATTGACAACTTTGGTGCCGTGTATTTGTCTTAAGGGCTTAATCTTAGTAGTACTCAACCCCACATACTGATCGTTAACTTGATGATACCTTCTAAAAAAGAATTGTTTGATAGAACGAACTTTTTATAGTGGGAGAGGGAGATGCCAAAACATGTATTGACCTGCTGTAAAAAAGAAAGAGAGAAGAAAGAAATAAAAGTACTTTGTTTCAAATACATACCTTTGGGACGCCAACAACTCCACTAGCTTCTGAACAATCTGAAGGAGATATGCCCTAGAGGCAAATAATAAATAGGTTTTTATTGTCATATCTCAATTAGTTTATAATATTTTCATATTGTGCTATAACTGTGCCAAGTAGAAACATTGGTATAGGTGTGGTATGAAACAACCAAGTCCCTAGTAGCCTCTATTCATACTAGTTCGTTGGTCATGAGGATGATCTGGGTTTCAAGATCATGGGCATTTATGCCAATTGACAACAGGGTTATATCATTGGAGAATGATGTGATGGACATTCCTCGAAGGATTGCAACACGATCAAGTCATATAGTTCATTGTTGCAACAGCTATACCTAGACTCCTTTTCCTTAGACCGTGAGCTCATATTACTCACTGTTTCCCGAGGCTGCTTAGACTGCATCAACCGTCATCTGGTAATATGGTGGCATAAAGGTGTACGTTGGGTATTCCAAAGGAACAGTAGATGAAATGTGACTGCAAGACCGGGATTTGTTCACCCACATGACGGGTAAAGATACATACGGCCGGCTTGGTGAGATTACATCCATAAATGTCGCAACATGTGACTCGGTCACGGGGATGTAATATCACGGTAATAAGAAAACAGAACTTGTTGTGAACAAGATTGAACAAGGTATGTGATACCAATGATTGGATCTCGGACAAGTCGTATCAAGAAACAAAAGGAATTGGATGCTACATTTAGCCGTTGAAACGACATTGTTATCAGGAATGCATAGGGGTCACATGGATATCCTTGGTCCCTCTATTGATCATTGATATAGATCATGTCTAGAGCATTCCCGAGCCGTGAGAGGATACACTTAAGGGTAAGATGAGAGCAATCATTCATAAGACAGAATCACAGTAGACAAAAAGAAAGCCGGAATTGTTCCGCGGAGAAATCCGAAGCTGTTCAGAGAAAGAATAAAGGACCATAATCATTCCGGGAATTCCGAAGTTGTTCAGAGGATATAGAAAGGGGAACCTAAAGGTGTTTCGGGTTGAATCAGGTTTTGTAATATGTATTTACATATTAATTAATGTAATTAATATTAAAAATAATATTAAAATCAAATTTGAAGGGGTATTCCACTAATGGGCCAAACTTCCTAGGGAAAAAGGGCCCATGAGGGGAAACCGAAGGAGGGAAGGGACAAGGGCCAAAGGGCCAAGGCCTAGGCGCCTCAAGGGGCCCTACCCGGCCAGCCTAGGGCTGTGCGCGGGGTGGGGCCCACCCCTGGCTGGCTGGCCCATGGTGCCCTAAGGGCCCATGCGCCTCCCCCCTCTCCCTTGAATAGTCCCACATGGGAAACCCAAAGGGGAGGGCACACCCCCTCCCTATATAAAGGGGTGCCCATGGGTGGGATAAAACACACCCAATATTTGGAGAAGTCCTTTGGTTGACTTCCTCCTTCCCTCTCTCTCTAGCCCTTGTGACCATGGCCCCAAGTTTGGGTTGTGCAAACAAGGCACACCTGTAGTACGCCGTTGCACTACAGGGATTCCTAGCTGGATATCAACTTCCGCACTCCCGGTAGGATCGGGGAGCCAGAGGTCTCATCGTGCACCAGATGTGTACGAAGACTTGAGGCGCAACACTTGGGGCGCTTAAATGTCGTGAGCCAGAGCTGCTGCACGATGAAGAAGAAGCAAGGGGTGACCTGCGAGGAGCTTCGCGACCTTGAGGTCGGCTACGAGTACGACTACATCAACCACATTCCCTGCAGAATGTTAACCACGTATGATCTACAAGGGTATGTATTCTCTACGCATCGGTCGTTACCGCATTACTACATAGATAGATCCTAGGAAGTTTTTGGGGTTCCAACGTAGGAATTTTTTTGTTTTCTGCTGTGGATCCCCTTCAGTGGTATCAGAGCCGATCTATGCGTAGGAGTGTTGTACGGCCAATACGCACAAGTATTGTGCGGTCATTGATCCCTTAGTTGTTACCCTCTAACGTGTACTTGTTATATCGCGGTATTGTTTGATGAAGCGACCCGGACCGACCTTACGCGTATTCATACGCGAGACTAGTTCCACGCTCAACATACGACTTGTACCGTATAAGTGGCTAGCGGGTGTCTGTCTCTCATTCGATAGTTGATATAGCATTTGCAACGGAGGGCCCCGGAAGGGGTGTAGTAGAGACAACTTTCGGATCCATGTTGTGGTTGCAAAGTTCATAGTTTAGAAACGGTTCTATTGCGAAAGCCCTAATAACCACGTAAAACTTGCAATAGATAAAGTAGAGGCGTCTAATTTTATTTTGCAGGGGGCATGTGATTATGATATGGCATTGGTCGTTACAAAGGTAAAGTAGTTTACTTCTCTGTTGCTAAGTAGTATAGTAATAGTCATCGTTCCGATGAACGACCTGGTGGAGGCGTCATGGACTTGGCGTCAAACCAAGGGCAAGATGGAGATCATGCCGGAGCGCTCGATGGAGATCAAGGCGTGCTGACTCGTGTAATAATGAGCTTGTTGGGGAACCCCGAGAGGAAGGTATGATGAGCACAGCAGTAAGTTTCCCTCAGTTATGAAACCAAGGTTATCAATCCAGTAGGAGCAAGGAAACACCTCCAAGGTGTTGCTAGCTGGCCTTTGGCAGGGCGCACTACCGGTGCTAGCAGCAACGTGGAAACCTGCACAACACAACCACAGAACTTTGCCCCCAACTTACAGTGAGGTTGTCAATCTCACCGGTTTTGCTAAAAACAAAGGATTAAATGTATTGTGTGGAAGGAACTAATTGCTTGTAGAAAGTAAACAGAAAGCAGTAAACAATTGTAGATTGATGGTAAAAGAAAGGACCGGGGTCCATAGTTCACTAGTGGTGATTCTCCTTAAGATAGATGACATGTTGGGTGAACAAATTACAATGGGGCAATTGACAAACATCGAGAAAGCATACATGCATATACTACTCATCTTGACTCCTTTGAGATTCGATTGGGCATTACAACATTATACATAGACCGTAATCCAACTGCATCTATGACTAATAATCCACCTTCAGGTTATCATCCGAACCCCCTCTAGTATTAAGTTGCAAGCAACAGATAATTGCATTACGCATTGCGTGTAAAGTAAACAATACGATTGTTCTATGAACAAAGGATTGTTGTTTTCTCCCTAGTAGCAACAGCACATCTAGTACCTTAGAGATTTCTGTCACTTCCCCAGATTACCACAGGCATGAACCCACTATCGAGCATAAATACTAACTCTTGGAGTTGCTAGCATCTACATGGCCAAGATAGCTACTAATAACGGAAAGCATGCAAGATCACAAATAACAAAGACATGATAGAATCAATAATCAATCTGAAATAGCATCTCAATATCCATCGGATCCCCGCAAACACAACATGTAAGAATATAAATAGATGATCTTGATCATGAACGGAGCTCACAAGATCTAAACATGATAGCACAAAGGAGAAGAACCAACCATCTAGCTACTACATGGACCTGTAGTCCAAGGATGAACTACTCACGCATCACACCGGAGGCTTGCATGGTGATGAAGAAGACCTCCAGGGTGAATTCTCCCCTCCGGCAGGGTGCCGGGAAGAGCTTCAGATCCCTCCCGATCTAGGGATGGAGATGACGGTGGCTACAGACTCTTTCGTGGAATTTTGATCGGGTACTTAGGGTTTCTATATCGAAGGCATCTTATAGGCGAAAGGGGAGGCCGAGGGGGTGTCTGGGCTGGCCACACCACCCCCTGGCGCGGGATAGGCCTAGCCATGCGGCCAGGTGGTGTGGCCACCCTCTGGCCCCTCTCTGTCTCATATTCTGGCTCCGTGTGTCCCTCGGTGAAAACTGATTTTGGCTTTTGTCCCGTCCAATTCCGAGAATTTTCATTTTCTCACTTTCCTAGAACCAAAAATAGCAGAAAACAGGCAGCTGGCACTGTTGCTCTTGTTAATAGGTTAGTCCAAGAAAGTGTATAGAAAGTACTCCAAAGTGTGGAAAAAACATAAGAAAGTAGATAAAACCAAGCATGGAACATCAAAAATTATGGATACATTAGCAACGTATCAACATCCCCAAGCTTAACTCCTGCTCGTCCTCGAGTAGGTAAGTGATAAAAAGAAAGAATAATTTTTGAGGTGACATGCACCATCATAAACTTGATCAAAATATTTGTAAAACAATGATAGCTGGGATCATAGTACTTCAATCATAGCATGAAAGACAAAGTTCTAGCAATAAGACAAAGCAACTATTGTTGCAACATGAAAAGGCATAAACAAAAGATTCATGAATAACAATGCTTTGCAAGACGTTTGTTTGTTTCACATAAAGAAAACATAGCATAATGGCATTCAGCTTGTCCCTCATAGAGTAGCAAACATAAATGCATAGGACACCTTCAAAGTTCATAAGAGTGACTAGATACAAATAGTTTAAAACAAGCAATATCAAAGCTATGCATCAATCAACAAGTCTTGGGACAATGCACATAGAACTAAGAATGGCCACTATGCTCTCAAAGTAGGTGCATAAAGATAGAAGGTCGAGACTCAACATAAAAGTAAAAGAAAGGCCTTCATAGAAGGAAGTAGGGATTCAAGTTTCATAAAGAGCTTCCAAAAATTATGGTACTTATTAGCTTTCGGATAAAATCATGAATATACTTGGAATAGCAAATGCTAATAGGTAGGTATGGTGGACTCTTCGGAATAACTTGGTGGACTCTTTGTTATAACTTGCTAGCCTCCATAACCAAGTGTGAGTTCCACTCATGCATCCAACTCCTAAAACCAAGTTATTCCAAAGAGTCCACCATACCTACCTATTAGCATTTGCTATTCCAAGTATATTCATGATTTTATCTACCTTCCGAATTAAACTTGTTATGAGAAAATTAGTGATTAAAGCTCTCACGAACTTGATGGCACACTTTACTTTCTTGCATTTAATAAACTTGAACCATTGTGTCCATCTTTGTTGCGTATATGCTTGCGCTTTATAAGTTGAAGTTAGCAGAACCATGTATCATGGGGAACGCTTTCAACATTTCACTTGTACATTGTACCTAGTTGATATCATGTTCTTTTGCTTATGGATCCCGGCAGTGTGAAACAAAAGGGGAACTTGTAAGATCATGGAGTTTGTATTTGTGTTAGAGAAACGCCTGGGCCGCTAGCCTAAGCCATGCCTAATCATGGTGGAAACTTGCAACATAACCATAATGAGCACTCTATGAATCATCCTCAATAAAAACCTATGCAAATGGCAAATAAAAAGATCGCTGAGATTCTCATTGTCTGCTTGCCTTGTCATTTTGATTATGGGATAGCTCCTGTATCATGTGCAAGGGGTACCCTGTTGGCGGTTCTCTATGATACATATGTACTTACAATGACAAGAGGTTACTTGTGACTAAAGTTGAGTAGCATGAGGTTCGGTCTTCGTAAGTAGTTGAGTAGCATGAGTGACACTGGGTGTGGTTCATGAAAAGAACAGACATGCACTGACACTAGGAGTGGTTCATGAAAAGAACAGACATGCAATGACACTGGTGGATCCTGATGTGGTTTATGGAAGGAACAAAAATGCAATCACACTAGGTGGATCCATATGTGGTTTATGGAAGTAACACACATGTAATGACACTGGGTGTGGTTCATGAAAAGAACAGACATGCAATGACACTGGTAGATCCTTATGTGGTTCATGAAAAGAACAGGCATGCAATGACTCTGGTGGATCCTTATGTAGTTTGTTTAGAGAAACGGACATGCAATGACTCTAGCTGTGGTTCATGAAAAGAACAGACATGCAATGACACCGGGTGTGGTTCATGAAAAGAACAGACATGCAATGACTTATGTGGTTTGTTTAGAAGAACACACATGCAATGACACTGGGTGTGGTTCATGAAAAGAACAGATAGGCAATGACACTGGTGGATCCTTATGTGGTTTGTTTAGAAGAACACGCATGCAATGACACTGGGTGTGGTTCATGAAAAGAACAGACACGCAATGACACTGGTGGATCCTTATGTGGTTTGTTTAGAGGAACAGACATGCAATCACACTAGGTGGATCCATATGTGGTTTATGGAAGTAAAAGACATGCAATGCCTCTAGCTGTGATTCATGAAAAGAACAGACATGCAATGACACTGGTGGATCCTTATGTGGTTCATGAAAAGAACAGACATGCAATGTGGTTTGTTTAGAAGAACACACATGCAATGACACTTGGTGTGGTTCATGAGAAGAACACACACCCAATGACACTGGTGGATCCTTATGTGGTTTGTTTAGAGGAACACACATGCAATCACACTAGGTGGATCCATATGTGGTTTATGGAAGTAAAAGACATGCAATGACTTTGGTAGATCCTTATGTGGTTCATGAAAAGATCAGACATGCAGTGAAACTGGGTGTGGTTCATGAATAGAACAGACATGCACTAACACTGGGTGTTGTTCATGAAAAGAACAGACATGCAATCACACTGGTGGATCCTTATGTGGTTTATGGAAGGAACAAACATGCAATGACACTAGGTGTGGTTCATGAAAAGAACACATATGCAATGACACTGGGTGTGGTTCATGAAAAGAACAGACAAGCAATGACACTGGTAGATCCTTATGTGGTTCATGAAAAGAACAAACATGCAATGACACTGGTGGATCCTTATGTGGTTTGTTTAGAGGAATAGGCATGCAATGACTCTAGTTGTGGTTCATGAAAAGAAAAGACATGCAATGACACCGGGTGTGGTTCATGAAAAGAACAGACATGCAATGACTTATGTGGTTTGTTTAGAAGAACACACATGCAATGACACTGGGTGTGGTTCATGAAAAGAACAGATAGGCAATGACACTGCTGGATCCTTATGTGGTTTGTTTAGAAGAACACGCATGCAATGACACTGGGTGTGGTTCATGAAAAGAACAGACACGTAATGACACTGGTGGATCCTTCTGTGGTTTGTTTAGAGGAACAGACATGCAATCACACTAGGTGGATCCATATGTGGTTTATGGAAGTAAAAGACATGCAATGACTCTAGCTGTGATTCATGAAAAGAACAGACATGCAATGACACTGGTGGATCCTTATGTGGTTCATGACAAGAACAAACAGGCAATGACACTGTTGGATCCTTATGTAGTTTGTTTAGAAGAACACACATGCAATGACACTAGGTGTGGTTCATGAAAAGAACACACACGCAATGACACTGGTGGATCCTTATGTGGTTTGTTTAGAGGAACACACATGCAATGACACCGGTGGATCCACGCGTGGTTCATGAGAAGCACACACATCCAATGACTCTGGTAGATCCTTATGTGGTTCATGAAAAGAACTGACATGCAATGACACTGGGTGTGGTTCATAAAAAGAACATATATGTACTGACATTAGGAGTGGTTCATCAAAAGAACAGACATGCAATGACACTGGTGGATCCTTATGTGGTTTATGGAAGGAACAAACATGCAATCACACTAGGTGGATCCATATGTGGTTTATGGAAGTAACACACATGCAATGACACTGGGTGTGGTTCATGAAAAGAATAGACATGCAATGACACTGGTAGATCCTTATGTGGTTCATGAAAAGAACAGGCATGCAATGACTCTGGTGGATCCTTATGTAGTTTGTTTAGAGAAACAGACATGCAATGACTCTAGCCGTGGTTCATGAAAAGAACAGACATGCAATGACACCGGGTGTGGTTCATGAAAAGAACAGACATGCAATGACTTATGTGGTTTGTTTAGAAGAACACACATGCAATGACACTGGGTGTGGTTCATGAAAAGAACAGATAGGCAATGACACTGGTGGATCCTTATGTGGTTTGTTTAGAAGAACACGCATGCAATGACACTGGGTGTGGTTCATGAAAAGAACAGACACGCAATGACACTGGTGGATCCTTATGTGGTTTGTTTAGAGGAATAGACATGCAATCACACTAGGTGGATCCACATGTGGTTTATGGAAGTAAAATGCATGCAATGCCTCTAGCTGTGATTCATGAAAAGAACAGGCATGCAATGACACTGGTGGATCCTTATGTGGTTCATGACAAGAACAGACAGGCAATGACACTGGTGGATCCTTATGTGGTTTGTTTAGAAGAACACACATGCAATGACACTAGGTGTGGTTCATGAAAAGAACACACACGCAATGACACTGGTGGATCCTTATGTGGTTTGTTTAGAGGAACACACATGCAATGACACCGGTGGATCCACGCGTGGTTCATGAGAAGCACACACATCCAATGACTCTGGTAGATCCTTATGTGGTTCATGAAAAGAACTGACATGCAATGACACTGGGTGTGGTTCATAAAAAGAACATATATGTACTGACATTAGGAGTGGTTCATCAAAAGAACAGACATGCAATGACACTGGTGGATCCTTATGTGGTTTATGGAAGGAACAAACATGCAATCACACTAGGTGGATCCATATGTGGTTTATGGAAGTAACACACATGCAATGACACTGGGTGTGGTTCATGAAAAGAATAGACATGCAATGACACTGGTAGATCCTTATGTGGTTCATGAAAAGAACAGGCATGCAATGACTCTGGTGGATCCTTATGTAGTTTGTTTAGAGAAACAGACATGCAATGACTCTAGCCGTGGTTCATGAAAAGAACAGACATGCAATGACACCGGGTGTGGTTCATGAAAAGAATAGACATGCAATGACTTATGTGGTTTGTTTAGAAGAACACACATGCAATGACACTGGGTGTGGTTCATGAAAAGAACAGATAGGCAATGACACTGGTGGATCCTTATGTGGTTTGTTTAGAAGAACACGCATGCAATGACACTGGGTGTGGTTCATGAAAAGAACAGACACGCAATGACACTGGTGGATCCTTATGTGGTTTGTTTAGAGGAACAGACATGCAATCACACTAGGTGGATCCACATGTGGTTTATGGAAGTAAAATGCATGCAATGCCTCTAGCTGTGATTCATGAAAAGAACAGGCATGCAATGACACTGGTGGATCCTTATGTGGTTCATGAAAAGAACAGACATGCAATGACACTGGTGGATCCTTATGTGGTTTGTTTAGAAGAACACACATCCAATGACACTTGGTGTGGTTCATGAGAAGAACACACACCCAATGACACTGATGGACCCTTATGTGGTTTGTTTAGAGGAACACACATGCAATCACACTAGGTGGATCCATATGTGGTTTATGGAAGTAAAAGACATGCAATGACTCTGGTAGATCCTTATGTGGTTCATGAAAAGAATAGACATGCAATGATACTGGTGGATCCTTATGTGGTTTGTTTAGAGGAACAGACATGCAATGACTCTAGCCGTGGTTCATGAAAAGAACAGACATGCAATGACACCGGGTGTGGTTCATGAAAAGAATAAACATGCAATGACTTATGTGGTTTGTTTAGAAGAACACACATGCAATGACACTGGGTGTGGTTCATGAAAAGAATAGATAGGCAATGACACTGGTGGATCCTTATGTGGTTTGTTTAGAAGAACACGCATGCAATGACACTGGGTGTGGTTCATGAAAAGAACAGACACGTAATGACACTGGTGGATCCTTCTGTGGTTTGTTTAGAGGAACAGACATGCAATCACACTAGGTGGATCCATATGTGGTTTATGGAAGTAAAAGACATGCAATGACTCTATCCATGATTCATGAAAAGAACAGACATGCAATGACACTGGTGGATCCTTATGTGGTTCATGAAAAGAACAGGCACGCAATGACACTGGTGGATCCTTATGTGGTTTGTTTAGAAGAACACACATGCAATGACACTAGGTGTGGTTCATGAAAAGAACACACACACAATGACACTGGTGGATCCTTATGTGGTTTGTTTAGAGGAACACACATGCAATGACACCGGTGGATCCACGTGTGGTTCATGAGAAGAACACACATCCAATGACTCTGATAGATCCTTATGTGGTTCATGAAAAGAACTGACATGCAGTGACACTGAGTGTGGTTCATGAAAAGAACAGACATGCACTGACACTAGGACTGGTTCATGAAAAGAACAGACAGGCAATGACACTGGTGGATCCTTATGTGGTTTTTGGAAGGAACAAACATGCAATCACACTAGGTGGATCCATATGTGGTTTATGGAAGTAACACACATGTAATGACACTAGGTGTGGTTCATGAAAAGAACAGACATGCAATGACACTGGTAGATCCTTATGTGGTTCATGAAAAGAATAGACATGCAATGACTCTGGTGGATCCTTATGTAGTTTGTTTAGAGGAACAGACATGCAATGACTCTAGCCGTGGTTCATGAAAAGAACAGACATGCAATGACACCGGGTGTGGTTCATGAAAAGAACAGACATGAAATGACTTATGTGGTTTGTTTAGAAGAACACACATGCAATGACACTGGGTGTGGTTCATGAAAAGAACAGATAGGCAATGACACTGGTGGATCCTTATGTGGTTTGTTTAGAAGAACACGCATGCAATGACACTGGGTGTGGTTCATGAAAAGAACAGACACGTAATGACACTGGTGGATCCTTATGTGGTTTGTTTAGAGGAACAGACATGCAATCACAGTAGGTGGATCCATATGTGGTTTATGGAAGTAAAAGACATGCAATGACTCTATCCGTGATTCATGAAAAGAACAGACATGCAATGACACTGGTGGATCCTTATGTGGTTCTTGAAAAGAACAGACATGCAATGACACTGGTGGATCCTTATGTGGTGCATGAAAAGAACAGACATGCAATGACACTGGTGGATCCTTATGTGGTTTGTTTAGAAGAACACACATGCAATGACACTAGGTGTGGTTCATGAAAAGAACACACACGCAATGACACTGGTGGATCCTTATGTGGTTTGTTTAGAGGAACACACGTGCAATAACATTAGGTGGATCCATATGTGGTTTATGGAAGTAAAAGACATGCAATGACTCTGGTAGATCCTTATGTGGTTCATGAAAAGAACAGACATGCAGTGAAACTAGGTGTGGTTCATGAATAGAACAGACATGCACTAACACTGGGTGTGGTTCATGAAAAGAATAGACATGCAATCACACTGGTGGATCCTTATGTGGTTTATGGAAGGAAAAAACATGCAATCACACTAGGTGGATCCATATGTGGTTTATGGAAGTAACACACATGCAAAGACACTGGGTGTGATTCATGAAAAGAACAGACATGCAATGACACTGCTAGATCCTTATGTGGTTCATGAAAAGAACAGACATGCAATGACACTGGTGGATCCTTATGTGGTTGTTTAGAAGAATACACATGCAATGACACTGGGTGTGGTTCATGAAAAGAACACACACACAATGACATTGGTGGATCCTTATGTGGTTTGTTTAGAGGAACACACATGCAATGACACCGGTGGATCCACGTGTGGTTCATGAGAAGAACACACATCCAATGACTCTGGTAGATTCTTATGTGGTTCATGAAAAGAACTGACATGTGGTGACACTGGGTGTGGTTCATGAAAAGAACATACATGCACTGACACTAGGAGTGGTTCATGAAAAGAACAGATAGACAATGACACTGGTGGATCCTTATGTGGTTTATGGAAGGAACAAACATGCAATCACACTAGGTGGATCCATATGTGGTTTATGGAAGTTACACACATGCAATGACACTGGTGTGGTTCATGAAAAGAACACACATGTAATGACAGTTGTAGATCCTTATGTGGTTCATGAAAAGGACAGACATGCAATGACACTGGTAGATCCTTATGTGGTTTGTTTAGAGTAACAAACATGCAATGACTCTAGCCATGGTTCATGAAAATAACAAACATGCAATGACACCGGTTGTGGTTCATGAAAAGAACAGACATGCAATGACTTATGTGGTTTGTTTAGAAGAACACACATGCAATGACACTGGGTGTGGGTCATGAAAAGAACAGATAGGCAATGACACTGGTGGATCCTTATGTGGTTTGTTTAAAAGAACATGCATGCAATGACACTGGGTGTGGTTCATGAAAAGAACAGACACGCAATGACACTGGTGGATCCTTATGTGGTTTGTTTAGAGGAAGAGACATGCAATCACACTAGGTGGATCCATATGTGGTTTATGGAAGTAAAAGACATGCAATGACTCTAGCTGTGATTCATGAAAAGAACAGACATGCAATGACACTGGTGGATCCTTATGTGGTTCATGAAAAGAACAGACAGGCAATGACACTGGTGGATCCTTATGTGGTTTGTTTAGAATAACACACATGCAATGACACTGGGTGTGGTTCATGAGAAGAACACTGATGACCCACAAGTATAGGGGGTGTATCGCAGTATTTTTAATAAGTAAGAGTGTCGAACCCAACGAGGAGCAGAAGGCGCTGGCTAGTGGTATGGATCAGGAATTCTCTGCAAATACTTAGCAAACAGATTTTTAGGGGTTTTTGATAAAGCAAGTAAACAAAGTACAAGTAAATAAAAGACAGTAGGAATAAATGCAGCAAGTTGCCCAATCCTTTATGCAACAAAGGACAAGCCGGTTGTATTACTTAAGATGACCAAACGTTCTCGAGGACACATGGGAAGACTGTCAAGTGCTTTCGCTTCATATAGTTGATTAATCTTCTTTAGCTTGCTAAGTGTTGTGTGGGTGAACCTGTGCTAATGTACCGCCCCATCCAAGACTAATACATACTTGTGATTATACCCCTTGCAAACATCCGTCAGTACAATAAAGTAATTAAGGTAGAAACCTAACCACAGCTTTAAACTCTAAGACCCTTACGTCCCTTGTGCAATGGTTTCCTAACGGCGGTTTAGGTTTCTGTCACTCCGGCAACCCCTACGATTAGTAGCCAAATACACAATGCATTCCCCTAGGCCCATATAGGTGACGTGTCATGTAGTCGATGTTCACATGACACCACTAGAAGAAGTACACCACAACTTAAATAACAATCTATTGAATCTTTCTCAACACAACTCCGCTACTAACAACAAGACTTCTCCCATGTCCTCAAGAACAAAACAAACTACTCACAAGACATCATATGGATCATGATTAGAGATGGAATAATGATGTATAACAATCTGAACATAAACAATAATTCAATGGTTCACTCAATAGCATCAACTACAAAGAGTAATCAACACCGGGAAAGTTTCCCTTATGAACTATGCAAGATTCAATGCAATTGTTACAACAATATGGAGATGGTGATGAGGGTGCTGATGGTGATGATGGTGGTGGTGATGATGATGATGATCCCGATGAAGTTCATCTTGATGGTGGTGTTGATGGCTGATATGTTGCTAACGTATCCATAATTTTTGATGTTCCATGCTTGGTTTTATCTACTTTCTTGTGTTTTGTTCCAACTTTGGAGTACTTTTCATATGATTTATTGGACTAACCTATTAACAAGAGCCATAGTGCCAGCTGCCTGTTTTCTGCTATTTTTGGTTCCAGGAAGTCAGAAAATGAATATTCTCGGAATTGGACCGGACAAAAGCCAAAGTTGTTATTTTCTCGGAAGACTCACGGAGCCAGAAGGAGAGTCAGAGAGGGGCCACAGGGCGGCCACACCATGTGGTGACGCGGTCTAGCCCTGGCCACGCCACCAGGTGGTGTGGGCCCCCTGGCCGCCCACCGACCTTGCCTCTTCGCCTATAAGAAGCCTCCCGATGCATAAACCCTAGATCATAAGGCCTCCAGCCACGAAAAGTTCCACAGCGCCGCCGCCACCGAAGGGGAGATTCGGGGGACAGAAAGTCTCTGTTCCGGCACCCTGCTGGGATGGGGAAGTGCCCCCGGAGCCATCTCCATCGATCTCCACCACCATCTCCATCACCATTGCTGATTCCCATGATGAGGAGGGAGTAGTTCTCTCTCGAGGCTAAGGGTTCTACCGGTAGCTATGTGTTCATCTCTCTCTCTATGCATGATGTTATTGAGATCATGAGCTTGTAATCTATAGATCTACCTTGCTACTCAAGTGCTTTAATAGATCTCTGCTCTCCCCATGTGTGTGAAAGTGACAGCGTGCACACCATGGTGGCACTTAGGCTAGAGATTACAAATACTTGTTATGAGTTATATTTGGAGTTGGATGTCTTTATGAAATTGTGGTGTTTGTTGGACTCATCTAGTACTCAAGGTGACAGTGTGGGGTTTTATAGATGGGAAAGATGAACTTTGAGGTGTGCTGTTATAGCCCTACCATGGATTAGAGTGTCCAACAGGAGAGTAGTTCAGCGTAGTATCATAAAGAAGAATATATTTATATGAGAGTGTTCACTAGTGAAGGTATGATCCCTAGGCCTTGTTTATTAGCATTGAAACACCGTTTGCATTTAGATCTGTTACATGTTTGCTTGCTTCCATCTTTATTTCAGTTTTATTTTAATCTTTTCCACGCCATGAAGCTATTCTCTATCACCATTACCACTTATAATTATCCATCCCACTTGTGTTTCACTATCTCTTCGCCGAACTAGTGCACCTATGCACCTGACAAGTGTATTGGGTGTGTTGGGGACATAAGAGACTTCTTGTATCTTGATTGCAGGGTTGCTTGATAGGGGATACCTTTGACCACTTCCTCCCTAAGTTCGATAAACCTTGGGTGATCCACTTAAGGGAAAACTTGTTGTTGTTCTACAAACCTCTACACTTGGAGGCCCAACAACTGTCTATAAGAATAGAAGTGCGTAGACATCAAGCTATTTTCTGGTGCCGTTGCTAGGGAGGTAAGGTAAAAGGTATTCACACCGAAGGATTAAAGAAGAAGAACCTCCCACGGCAAACGCCTATTTTCTGGCGCCGTTGCTGGTGAGGTAAGGTAAAAGGTACTCACATCCTCCGGTGTGAGTGCTCGAAGTTATTTCCTTTAGATTCTGCAATTTTGTCTTTTTATTTCTTGTTTTCACTAGTTAAGCTTAATTGAAAACAACAACAAAATTAGAGAGCTTTATAGTATTTATCTTGAGTTAGGACATGAAGTGTTTGAAGAGAAAATTAAAAAACCTATGGAACTTTATTTGCATGCTAATGGCAATGTTGTTATTATGAATTCTTTGGACACCATTCTTGCTAATGCTATGGAAAAGTCTAAGCTTGGGGAAGCTAGTTTTTATGAAAATGATCCTTTTAGTTCCCCAGCTTTGGGAGATAGCTATTCTATTGCTTATGATGATACCAAACCTCCAATATATGGTGATTACAATGATGAATATGATATTTTCAGTCCACCTACTATTGAGGAGAAAATTAATTATGACTACAATATGCCTCCTATATTTGATGATTTTGGTGATGAGAATAATAAAGATAGCTATTTTGTTGAATTTGCTCCCACTATGATTAATAAGAATGACTATGCTTATGTGGAGAGCATTAATTCTTTTATGCATGTGGCTCATGATAAGAATGTTTCTTGTGATAGTTATATTGTTACTTTTATTCATGATGCTACTGGAAGTTATTATGAGAGAGGGAAACATGGTTTTATGCATCTCAATAATATTAAGTTTCCCCTCTTTATGTTGAAAGTCTTGAAGTTGCACTTGTTTTGCTTTTCTATGCTTGTTGCTTTGTGCTTTCATGACTTGTTTCTTTACAAGATTCTGATACATTGCAAATGTATCTATAATTTTTGATGTTCCATGCTTGGTTTTATCTACTTTCTTGTGTTTTGTTCCAACTTTGGAGTACCTTTCATATGATTTCTTGGACTAACCTATTAACAAGATGCCACAGTGCCAGTTGCCTGTTTTCTGCTGATTTTGGTTCCAGGAAAGTCAAAAAATGAATATTCTCGGAATTGGACGGGACAAAAGCCAAAGTTCCTATTTTACCGGAAGACTCACGGAGCCAGAATACGAGACAGAGGAGGGCCAGAGCCTGGCCACACCATGTGGTGGCGCGGGCTAGCCCTGGCCACGCAACCAGGTGGTCTGGGCCCCCTGGCTAGCCACCGACCTTGCCTCCTTCTCCTATAAGAGCCTCCCGATACCAAAACCCTAAATCATCAAGCCTCCAGCCACGAAAAGTTACGCAGCACCGCCTCCACCGAAGGGGAGATTCGGGTGACAGAAAGTCTCTGTTCCGGCACCCTATCGGGACGGGGAAGTGCCCCCGGAGCCATCTCCATCAATCTCCACCACCATCTCCATCACCATTGCTGATTCCCATGATGAGGAGGGAGTAGTTCTCTCTCGAGGCTAAGGGTTCTACTGGTAGCTATGTGTTCATCTCTCTCTATCTATGCATGATGTTATTGAGATCATGAGCTTGTAATCTATAGATCTACCTTCCTACTCAAGTGCTTTAATAGATCTCTGCTCTCCCCATGTGTGTGAAAGTGACAGCATGCTCACCATGGTGGCACTTAGGCTAGAGATTACAAATACTTGTTATGAGTTATATTTGGAGTTGGATGTCTTTATGAAATTGTGGTGTTTGTTGGACTCATCTAGTACTCAAGGTGACAGTGTGGGGTTTTCTAGATGGGAAAGACTTACTTTGAGGAGTGATGTTATAGCCCTACCATCGATTAGAGTGTCCAACCGGAGAGTAGTTAAGAGTAGTATCATAAAGAGAAGGTATTTATATGAGAGAGTGTTCACTAGTGAAAGTATGATCCCTAGGCCTTGTTTCTAAGCATTGAAACACCGTTTGCAACTAGATCTGTTACATGTTTGCTTGCTTCCATCTTTATTTCAGTTTGCCTTTAGTCTCTTCCACGCCATCAAAGTATTTTCTAGCACCGTTATCTTATATCCATACCACTTGTATTTCACTATCTCTTTGCCAAACTAGTGCACCTATACACCTAACAAGTGTATTGGGTGTGTTTGTGACACAAGAGACTTCTTGTATCTTGATTGCAGGGTTGCTTGAGAGGGAATACCTTTGACCACTTCCTCCCTGAGTTCGATAAACCTTGGGTGATCCACTTAAGGGAAAACTTGCTGCTGTTCTACAAACCTCTACACTTGGAGGCCCAACAACTGTCTACAAGAATAGAAGTGCATAGACATCAGATTCCTATGCATAGGAAGTGGGTTAGACTTAAATGTGCTTTGAATTTGCTTCTTGATGCTCTCTTTTACTTCAATTCATATGTCTTATGTGAGCATCTTCTCAAACTATCATGCCTAACTTAAAGGCGTTAAAGAAAAGTACTTATTGGGAGATAACCCAAAAGTTTTAGATGAGTCTTGGAAGTTATTACTTCAGTAATAACCGCTCCTTATCCTTTTTATTTGCGTTTTGTGCCAAGAGTAACCTCTAATGAGAGAGAAGTAATGCTTGGGAAAGTTGCTGTCCCAAAACAGATTTATGTGCTTCACCGTAAACATTCATGTAAAATCTCTGAACGTCCTTTTGAGGGGTGAATTTTTGTGCTTCTGCCCCAGGTTGTTATCTAACTTTTGTTAGTTCAACAGTTTTTGATTTGAGAAACAGAAGGTCTTCGAAAAAATTCGTCTTTACCTGATGGTCTGTTTTGACAGATTTCTGTCATTTTCTGCATTTGCTTCTTGTTGGTTCCTTTTTGAATTCTTTTGGGGAATTGAGCTTTTTTAGGGAAGTGCTACAGTAGCTAGTGTTCTAATGGAATTTTATTTGGTGTTAGAACTGAACCTTAAGACTTATTCATCTTAAGTGCACTAATGTTGCTAATAAAGATTGTGTGAAGTTTTGTATGAAGGAAAAATTTCAGGTGTATGGAATGAATTTGTAATGAGAGGAAGGATGGACTAAAGCTCAAGCTTGGGGATTCCACGCATGTCACCCCAAGAAATATCCAAGAAGTACAAGCGTCAAATCTTGGGGATGCCCAAGGCATCCCCCTCTTCATCAATAAAAATCTCAGGTTTCTTCCAAACACTTCATTTCTATTGTTTCATGCACAGTTATGTTGCTCTTGGAGCGTCTTCTTCTTCGTTTTCATTTTGGTTTTTCGTTTGCTTGGTTTTCTTAGTTTTCTGAATAAATTGGTTGGACCCCCTCTTTCATACATTGGTTTGCAAATAGTTTGGTTTGGTTTGGAAAAGAGTAGGAAAGTTCATGCTTAAGTGGTAAAGAGAGCTCGTTTTTGACTATGGCCTATTCTTTGTCATGCCATGATTGATATTGTTTTTGCTTTATGCTTAGTATTCTTTATTGTAGCATGAATTGTTATAAACAATTGAGATTGCTTAATGTGCCTTGGAAGAATCATGCGTTGTTTTAGCATATTAAAGCATAGTATTGTGGTATTCTCCTTTGATGCTTTATTTGGGTTGACTTTGCGCATGCTCACACCATGTTATGACTATCTCGAGTCACCATAGCCTTTATGATCCTTTAGTTTTCAACTTGTAGTATCACTTTATGCTTTGATCAATGATGTTTTGTCGCTCTGCATGATTATGGCCATTATTGTTGTCTTAGTTTGTCGCTCCCAGTCTTTTGCTAGCCTCCACAACCAAGTATGAGTTCCACTCATGCATCCAACTCCCTAAACCAAGTTATTCCAAAGAGTCCACCATACCTACCTACTAGCTTATGCTATTCCAAGTATATTCATGCTTTTGTTTACCTTCCAAATTAAACTTGTTATGAGAAAACTAGTGATTAAAGCTCTCACGAACTTGATGGCACACGTTACTTTTCTTGCCCTTAATAAACTTGAACCATTGTGTTGTGTATGTTGTATATGCTTGCACTTATTTGTTGGGAATTAGCAGAACCATGCTTTCATGGGGAACGCTTTCAACATTGCACTTGGTACTTGTACCTAGTTGATATCATGCTCTTTTGTATATGGATGTCGTCGGTGTGAAATGAAAGGGGAGCTTTTAAGTCCATGGAGTTATGTATATGTGTTAGAGAAACGCCTGGGCCGCTGGTCTAATCCATCCTTACATGGTGGAAACCTGCAGCGTAACCATAATGAGCTGTCTATGAAGCATTCTTCTTATAAAAAAAGAGTCCTATATTGAGAAAAAAGAGAAAAGAAAAAAAGAGATATTATGAAAAGAGGAAAGAGAGACAAAAGCACCATATCCCCATGGTAAATAAGAAGAATGCTGAGATGCTCGTTGTCTGCTTGCCTTGTCATTTTGATATGGGGATTCTTCCATATCATCGGGCAACTGGTACCCCGTTGGCGGTTCTCTATGATACACATGTACTTATGATGACAAGAACTTACTGGTGACTAAACTTGAGTAGCATGAGGAGCGTCCCACGTATACAAGGGACATGAGATTCCTGACTTATACTTCGTCAAGCATGTACACCATAGTTTGTTCACTTTAACCTTAATCACTTCAAGATGCTTATGGTAGGGGCAATGAGAGCTGAAAGCTATAAGTACCATAATCTTTGGAAGCTCTTAATGAGACTTGAATCCCTACTTCCTTTTATGAAGGCCTTTCTTCCACCATTATATTGAGTCTCCACCTTCTATCTTTATGCACATACTTTGAGAGCATAGTGGCCATTCTTAGTTCTATGAGCACTGTCCCAAGACTAGTTGATTGATGCATACCTTGATATTGCTTGTTTTAAACTATTTGTATCTAGTCACTCTTATAAACTTTGAAGGTGTCCTATGCATTTATATTTGCTACTCTACTGAGGGACAAGCTGAATACTAGTATGCTATGTTTTCTTTATGTGAAACAAACAAACGTCTTGCAAAGCATTGTTATTCATGAATCTTTTGTTTGTGCCTTTTCATGTTGCATCATAATTTCTTTGCTTATTGCTAGAACTTTGTCTTTCATGTTATGATTGAAGTACTATGATCCCAGCTTTGAATGTTTTACAAATACTTTGATCAAGTCTTTGATGGTGCATGTCACCTAAAAAATTATTCTTTCTTTTTATCACTTACCTACTCGAGGACGATCAGGAGTTAAGCTTGGGGATGTTGATACGTTGCTAACGTATCCATAATTTTTGATGTTGCATGCTTGGTTTTATCTACTTTCTTGTGTTTTGTTCTAACTTTGGAGTACTTTTCATATGATTTCTTGGACTAACCTATTAATGAGAGCCATAGTGCCAGCTGCCTGTTTTCTGCTGTTTTTGGTTCCAGGAAGTCAGAAAATGAATATTCTCGGAATTGGACCAGACAAAAGCCAAAATTGTTATTTTCCCGGAAGACTCACGGAGCCAGAAGGAGAGTCGAAGAGGGGCCACAGGGCGGCCACACCATGTGGTGGCGCGGGCTAGCCCTGGCCGCGCCACCAGGTGGTGTGGGCCCCCTGGCCGCCCACCGACCTTGCCTCTTCGCCTATAAGAAGCCTCCCGATGCATAAACCCTAGATCATCAAGCCTCCAGCCACGAAAAGTTCCACAGCACCGCCGCCACCGAAGGGGACATTCGGGGGACAGAAAGTCTCTGTTCCGGCACCCTGTTGGGATGGGGAAGTGCCCCCGGAGCCATCTCCATCGATCTCCACCACCATCTCCATCAACATTGCTGATTCCCATGATGAGGAGGGAGTAGTTCTCTCTCGAGTCTAAGGGTTCTACCGGTAGCTATGTGTTCATCTCTCTATCTATGCATGATGTTATTGAGATCATGAGCTTGTAATCTATAGATCTACCTTGCTACTCAAGTGCTTTAATAGATCTCTGCTCTCCCCATGTGTGTGAAAGTGACAGCATGCTCACCATGGTGGCACTTAGGCTAGAGATTACAAATACTTGTTATGAGTTATATTTGGAGTTGGATGTATTTATGAAATTGTGGTGTTTGTTTGAACCATCTAATGCTCAAGGTGACAGTGTGGGGTTTTCTAGATGGGAAAGATGAACTTTGAGGTGTGCTGTTATAGCCCTACCATGGATTAGAGTGTCCAACCGGAGAGTAGTTCAACATAGTATCATAAAGAAGAATATATTTATATGAGAGTGTTCAGTAGTGAAAGTATGATCCCTAGGCCTTGTTTCTAAGCACTGAAACACCGTTTGCTATTAGATCTGTTACATGTTTGCTTACTACTATCTTTATTTCAGTTTTGCTTTAGTCTTTTCCATGCCATCAAGCTATCTTCTATCACCGTTACCACTTATAATTATCTATACCACTTGTATTTCACTATCTCTTCACCAAACTAGTGCACCTATACACCTGACAAGTGTATTGGGTGTGTTGGGGACACAAGAGACTTCTTGTATCTTGATTGCAGGGTTGCTTGAGAGGGAATACCTTTGACCACTTCCTCCTTGAGTTCGATAAACCTTGGGTGATCCACTTAAGGGAAAACTTGCTGCTGTTCTACAAACCTCTGCACTTGGAGGCCCAACAACTATCTACAAGAATAGAAGTGCGTAGACATCAATGGCGACGATCTCCCCTCTCCGGGAAGGAATTCCCCCGGCAGAAATCTGTCTACCGGAGAGATCTTTCTCTCTCGGTGTTTTCCACCCCGCAGAGGCGGCATAATCTTTCTGTGGTCGCTCCCCTAGTCTTAGGGTTTTGGGAGGTTGATGTACGCCAGAGGGGAGAGGTTGGAGTGGGCCAGGGTGGCCACACCACCTCCTAGCGCGGCCTAGGGCTGCCCGTGCCATGGGGTGGTGTGGGCCCCCTGTGGCCCATCTCCACTCCGTCTTCTGGCATACTTAGTCTTCTGGAAAAATAGGATTTTCCGTATATTTTCCCGGATTTTCTGATCTTCGCGAATTTTGCCTCCAAACAACACCTTTTCCATCAGAATCCTGACTGCAGCGATCCATGCTCCAAAAGTCATCAACCATGCAAAAATAGATGAGATAACATAAGTATCACCTCTCAGTATGAAATATATCAATGAATAATAGTGAATTAAGACATAGAATAGTGATGCAAAATGGACGTATCAAACACACATCCAATGACACTGATGGGTCCTTATGTGGTTTGTTTAGAGGAACAGACATGCAATCACACTAGGTGGATCCATATGTGTTTTATGGAAGTAAAAGACATGCAATGACTCTGGTAGATCCTTATGTGGTTCATGAAAAGAACAGACATGCAGTGAAACTGGGTGTGGTTCATGAAAAGAACAAACATGCAATGCCACTGGTGGATCCTTATGTGGTTCATGAAAAGAACAGACATGCAATGACACTGGTGGATCCTTATGTGGTTTGTTTAGAAGAACACACATGCAATGACACTGGTGTGGTTCATGAAAAGAACAGACATGCAATGACACTGGTGGATCCTTATGTGGTTTGTTTACAGGAACAGACATGCAATCACACTAGGTAGATCCATATGTGGTTTATGGAAGTAACAGACATGCAATGACACTGGTAGATCCTGATGTGGTTCATGAAAAGAACAGACATGTAGTGAAACTGGGTGTGGCTCATGAATAGAACAGACATGCACTGATACTGGGTGTGGTTCATGAAAAGAACAGACATGCAATGACACTGGTGGTCCCATCCTTATGTGTGGTTCATGAAAAGAACAGACATGCAATGACATTGGTGGATCCTTATGTGGTTTGTTTAGAAGAACACACATGCAGTGCCACTGGTGGATCCATGTGTGGTTTATGAGAAGAACACACATCCAGTGAACTCTAGTGGATCTATCTTGGCATAATTTGATGTATTCCATGATATATTTCATTGTACAAGACACTTTCCATTTTTATACTACTCAGTTTTGCCCTTGGTTTTATGTGGTACTACTTAGTTTTGCCCACCCCTCCTCTCTATCTTTCATAGAAGCCCAAAATTGTGCTCACCATGTCTGCTACTCCCTGATTGGTTGTCACAGTTGTCACGCGGATCGTGCGCACCAACCGTTAATTTTGTGCGATCCAATGATGATCGTTGCACACCTCGTGCCCTTCACAGTACAGCGTGAGACAGCACGGACGTCTCCCTCCGCGAGACTTCTACCGGAAGGAACATGATGCCGTCCATGGAAAAAGTCGTCGAGCGGTCATGTCAAGTTTAATCAAGTCTGAAAAGCCTACTACGGCTACTACAACTCATGCACAGGGCAACGGGGTCATCGAGTGCACGGTTGTCAACGGGACGCTGCAATTTATTGCCACTTGATTTTAATCAGACATATCCCTTTTATACGTAGCACTCTCAATCTCACTTCCAACTAGGCCCTACCGCTAGTAAATTCCATGAGTCAAGGGCCCCCCTCGAGTAGATCTAACGTTGCTAGAAATTAGTTCCGTGCCACTTGCATGCAGTGTAATCGAGGTCTGCCATGAGCGTGTTTTCAATGCAGCTCTAAAGTGGAGATCGTGGCTGTTCCAAAAAAAAGGGAACCAAAAAAAAAGGGTGGAGATCGTGGTAGACCCCCCGCCCACCACACGTGTCCACTCGAGGACTACGAATGGTCCGGTTTATATAACCCCCTCGACCTTCTTCTTCCATGAGCTCGTGTCATTTCCCCTAGTCTGTCTAGTCCCAAGACCCCAATCTACACCTGCCACGCGTGCCGAATCTCCCTCGTTTGCACTACCTCCTTCCCTTGGTGCGCCATGAAGCGTACGCGTGGAGAAGATCCGGAGGTGAAGCCAGTTAAAGGCGAAGCAGCAGATGGCTCGGTCGTCGCCAAGCAGACAGAGGCGTCTTCTCCGGGCACGAACGCCGCTCATTGCCGCGCCGTCGAGGGTGCGAACTCATCCGTCTAGCCAGTAGCCTCGCCGCCGAGCAGCAGGTGGTAGCCGTCGCCGCCGAGCAGTAGTTGGTAGCCGTCGCCACCGAGCAGCCGGTGGTAGCTGTCGCCGCCGAGCAGCAGGTGGCCGACAACGTCATGGTGCCAGCGGCAGATCTGGATGGGGGGCAGGCGGCAGGCGGAGGCAATCCGGTGATCTACATCGACGACCCCATCGCCGTTCAAGAAATCTTCGACGCAATCGCGGAGAATGATGAGTTCGAGGAGGAGGTCCCTGATGAGGAGTCCGAGGTACTACATTGCTAGCTTCTCTAGTCGCAGCCGCAGCTTTCACTGTTCATACATAGGATTTGCTCAATCGTGTACAGATTCTTTTGCTCTTGAAGTAGGGTAGTATATATATGATTCGATCGGTTGATCGATGCATCTGCCATCTAGTCATAAAACCCCAATCCGTCTAGTCACAAAACCCCAATCTGCTCATCTGCCATCTAGTTGAGTTTACTAGTTGAGTGTTGATTTCGATACACAGCAGGCTTATAACATTACATTTCTATTCCTTACTGAGCCCAACGATTCAATTTTGCCCCAAAATAGTGCAAGGGCATCTGATGGTCTCGTTTTCTTAGGGATGGTTAGTGGCCCTGAGGCAGCAATGCACATAAACAATATAAGTTGTGTTGTTGGTATTTTGGTTCTCCGACTCCATCGCTGAAAAAAATGAGGCTCTAATTTTTTCTCTCATATGGAACCTAAATATATAATATTTTTATTGTTTCTGATCTATGAATGTGTTGTATGATGCATTTGTATATCCCTGAATATTGTTTGGTATGATTACATTTGAATTTCTTATTGTGGCCAATGATTCAAATTTGCCCCAAAGAGAGGCAGACACAATGGTGTCAAATTTTTACTGGGATGAGTGAGCGAACCTGGGGCCATGTACAAGATCAATATAAGCTGTGCAATTATTACTTGGTTCGCTTACGCTATCTCTGTAGAAACTTATGAGGCTGCAATCTTTATTCTACATTCATAGAACTACGATATTTGAATTATCTATTCCATGCATTCATAGTGTATAAGAATTATATTTTATTTTGTCACCGAGGCCGATGATTGAAATTTGCCCCAAAAGAGTTGAAGGGGAGATACGTATGACGTTGTCGTGTTTTAGGGATGGGTTGGTGAACCTGAGGCAGCAATGCACACAAACAATATAGGTTGTGCTGTTGGTACTTTGGTTCGCCTACTCCATCTCTGAAACAAATTATGAGGCCCTAGATTTATTCTCATATGGAATTACATATATGATCCTTGAATTGTTTCTGATCTTTTAATGATTGGTATGATGCATATGTATATGAATGGTTTTGATCATAAGTATTTTTAACATGCACCTGAAGATTAATTGTTTAGTTTTTATTTATAATTACAATATTTAGGCTTGTTTTTGTACCTGACTATGTATATCCCTGAATAATGTTTTGTACGATTACATTTTAATTTCTTATTGTGGCCAATGATTCAAATTTGTCCCAAAAGAGAGGCAGACACATTGGTGTCAGATTTTTTCAGGGACGAGTGAGCGAACCTGGGGCGATGTACAACAACAATATAGGCTGTGCAATTGTTACTTGGTTCACTCACGCCGTCCCTGAATAAACTTATGAGGCCACAATCTTTATTCTACATTCATAGAACTATGATATTCGAATTATCTATTCCATGCATTCATAGTGTATAAGAATTACATTTTAGTTTGTCACCGAGGCCGATGATTGAAATTTGCCCCAAAAGAGTTCAAGGGGAGACACGTATGACGGTGTCGTGTTTTAGGGATGGGTTGGTGAACCTGAGGCAGCAATGCACACAAACAATATAGGTTGTGCTGTTGGTACTTTGGTTCGCCTACTCCATCTCTGAAACAAATTATGAGGCCCTAGATTTATTCTCATATGGAACTACATATATGATCCTTGAATTGTTTCTGATCTTTTAATGATTGGTATGATGCATATGTATATGAATGGTTTTGATCATAAGTATTTTTAACATGCACCTGAAGATTAATTGTTTGGTTTTTTATTTATAATTACAATATTTAGGCTTGTTTTTGTACCTGGCTATGTATATCCCTGAATAATGTTTTGTACGATTACATTTCAATTTCTTATTGTGGCCAATGATTCAAATTTGTCCCAAAAGAGAGGCAGACACATTGGTGTCAGATTTTTTCAGGGACGAGTTAGTGAACCTGGGGCGATGTACAACAACAATACAGGCTGTGCAATTGTTACTTGGTTCACTCATGCCGCCCTTGAATAAACTTATGAGGTTGCAATCTGATGCAATTATTTGTCATTGTGTTGAGATGAAATGATATATGAACCGATCAAACTATTACTGAGATGCTTTATCTTTGATATCCAGGGATATATTGTCTTACATATACATGTTGTCAATTCTTGAGTTGTAATACAATTCAATCATATGTACGAGTTCTAAGTTATGTTCTTAAAAATCAACAGGAGGAGGATGATGAAGTGGACGATAGCAAGGAATCCAGAGACAACAAGAGCCGCTACGTGCTGAGGCGGTTACGGTGTGGGCTAATCTGTTTCCACCGTAGGGGGAGACTATTTTTCCCATTTTGTGGCAGAGCAATCAACGTGGACCTCAACAGCATGATCCAGCACGCGGAGGGCGTTGGCAGCGGCAGATCCAGAAGCCATAGGCCGATTACCTTGGCGCGGCACGCAGCCTACGGCAAATTACTCCGGAAGTATGTCAGGACTGGCCTGTATCCCATTTACTAGGCTGTCGCTGCCTCCTGATGATAAACCCCTGCCCTACTAGGCGTCTTTGTGTCCCGGCCTCCTGCTGCAGCCCCTGCTTTTATTTTGTTCTAGTTAATTATTACCTGTGTGTGGCATGTAAGACAATATATCCGTGGTGTCTCTGGTGAACCTTATATATTAATCTACTCCTTTATATGGAGTTCCTTAAAGTTTCTAGTGTTCAATTATATTTACTGATCATGCTCATGCACACTACAAAATATTTCTAGTGCTCGATTATATTATAATTTTCAAGAAATACATCAACAAGTTAAATTGGTCGAAATTTTGTATTGAAGTAACTAAATGTATCACACACATAATAAGCTAGAAACTAAAATCTAGTTCAAACACATAATGTATCACCACCACTTGTTGTCGTCCTTGACTTGCTTCCCCTTCAGCCGCTTGATGTCGCCACCGTCCCAAGATCCCTGCTCGTCCTGAAACCGCTTTCTGTCCTCCTCGCGCTTCTTCTCCTGGGCTAGCTTGCAACCAGGGCATAGCTCTCTCGTGAAAACCCCCGCCTTAATCATCCCATCTTTCATGGTAATGAGCTTACTGTACAACTCGTACGCCATGTAGGCGTATCTGGCTGCATACTCGAGGCGCACCTGGCTCATCGGCTTCCACTCCCAGTAGTCGTGATCGAGTCACTTCAATTTCTTCAGTTTTTCATAGGATTTATCGATGATTTCTGCTGCTAGATCACCCATGCCATCCTTCGCTGGGTATGATTTGATCTTGTATAGATTTTGGAAGTCGATGTGGTGCCCCTCTGGGATTTTTATCAACGCACGAGAAAGCATAATTGTGTCATTTGTGATATCCACGCTAGTGAAAGTTATCCCTTTCCTACACAAGAACTCGACCAGAGTCGGACAATGCATCTCAGTTGGTTTACTCCTGCACTTAGATGGTTCTAGGGATGTAAGGGAACAAGGGATGCAGAAGTGGTGATCTCAAATTTAAATTTCACATACCTGCAGAAGTGGTAAACAAGGACCTCCTCATGTATGGCGATTTGCACGACAGCGATCTCTTGTGGAGGATTTTTTCACTTATTTTCACGGGTGTACCCCAAGTCTAGCCCCACAAACTTGTGCTTCTCTTTCTCAAGCAATTGCTCTAACCTGGCGAGAGTTTTCTCCACAGTCGCTTCATCATTTGTATACACCACTGTCAAAGTCGTGGTGCCATGGGCAGGGACCAAGTGGGTCTCTGTTATGCGTTTCCCATCGTCCATTCCTGCAAGGAAATGGGTGAAAGGAACTACCTCCGAGAGGAAGAAGAAGATGAACCGATGGTTCCAGAATAGAGGAAGAAGAAGCGCCTAGGAGAAACTGCAGAGGAATGACTGAGGAAGAGGAATGACTGCAGAAGAAACGTGGTAACTGCAACTTTCGGTTCGAGAACTCGTCGTGGTTACGTGGAGATCGTGGCATTGCGCCGCTTCAACAAGTGGGGCCAGTTCCTGCGAGAATATGAAATTAGCTGTGCATTTTTCTATGCGAGAAATTGAGAGAAGTCATTTATATTTTGTCTTTCATAATTAAACACAATGAAGTTGTTACAGCCCAAGAGATTTGAACAAAAGAGATTTGCTAGTTTAACATACGACAACACTTACAGGCCCAACATGGCAGAACTTGGAGAGCCCCAGAACTTGAGCTACCACAGAGACCTCGGCAGAGGTGGCAGAATTGGTGCGGGTGCAACCACAGCGACGGCGAGCTCGGATTCTAGAGGAGGAAAACAGAACCGAGCATGGTCGACAAGGTGATAGATCTCACCGGGAACCAATTCTCGTCCCCGACCATGCCATGGGTGTGTCCATGGTGAGGGCGAGCTCCAACTCGGGATGGGGAGGAGAGCGGGGCCGAGCAGCTTCGGCACTTCCCAGCTCTGCGCCATGGTCGCGACCACAGATTGCCGCCCCAGGGAAGAAGACGAGTAATGGAGGCGCCAACGCTGCAAGCCTATAGGAAGGAGAGCTAGGCCGAGCAGGTTCGTCCATGTCCTAGCTCTGCGCCATGGCTGCGATGCCCCACAGATTGCCGCTCCGGGGAAGAAGAAGATGCGTAATGGATGCAGGCGCCAACGCTGCAAGCCTATTGACACCTAAGCAATAGGAGCGACATAACAGAGAGAACTGACAGGGGGCCCAACTTGACGGCCCTTAGCCTGATTTTTTGTATTGAAACATAAAGTTGAATTCATGCCGAAAAAGACCCTCTGAGTATTTGCACGCCAACTATAGTCATCGTGGCTGATATCAGGGAACTCAGGTACCGCGTTGCCTGGACACCCCAACTTTCGGGCCGCAAAATGATATTCTCCTTTGGCAGCACACACTATCGGTGCTAGCAGCAACGTGGAAACCTGCACAACACAACCACAGAACTTTGCCCCCAACTTACAGTGAGGTTGTCAATCTCTCCGGTTTTGCTGAAAACAAAGGATTAAACGTATTGTGTGTGACGAGGGTTTAACTCGTCAATGCCCATTGTTATGGACTTGGGTTTTGGAGAAGGAGGGAGCGCTGGAGACATCTATCAGCTAGCAAACAAGCACACCGGGGACAAAGGATTACCCAGGTTCAGGCCTCGTAGAGGTCCCTACTCCTGCTTGTCTGCTCGTGGAATTATCGAGGGAGTCGAAAGTTACAATGGTGCACAGATGTAATCTGGCAAGGGTTATGGAAACTAGGGTTGTGTGTGTTCTCCTCGCCGCCCCTCCTAGCCATTATATAGATAGGCTAGGCCTCGGGTAGCAGGTCGAGTCGGTTACAAGTTAGGGTTTTCCCCTTCAAACTTTCTATCTTTAGCTTCTTCTTGTCCTTCAAGCAATCGAGAGTCCGCAGGTTACTCGAGTCCTTTCATCTGGGCCTTGGCGACACCGTGGGCCTGTTCGTATTTGGACCATATATACCAAGCTCGAGTACCTGTAGGGTATACCCATGTCAGTAGCCCCCGAGTGTCCAGTGGAATCGTAGATTCGACTGGGGACTTTTTGAAGTCTTCGAGTGCCTGAACGAGTACATTTTCGACTGCTTTTATTTGCGTCATGGGGATTGTTGATATACGTGCCTGATATAGCCGAAGTATCGGTATCAGTTAACCACCTTAGGGTGAAATAACGCAATCTACTCGAACTCGAGTCCCCGGACTCGAATCCGGAAAAGTGCTGGCGTAATTCGACTCAGGCTGCAGAGGTCTTACATGAGTCGAATTCCAGTTATATGGGTGTGAGCACTCGACGCGTCCGTCAAGGCATGTTCATCGTGCCTGTAGGCACGGATATATTTCTGGTAGTGCGCAGTTAAATGCGTTGCTAGGCCTTATTCAGGTCTTACCTTCACGCTGTAAGCGTGGCATCCGAATTTTATCATCGCGGAGACGATTCGGGCGACCCAGGAGACGTAGTCTCTTTGTAGGGAAAATTATGAGGTGGCGCCGCCATGAGGGCCGACGAGCGCGAGTTCCTATGCAGGACTCAAGTTGTTAGCAATGAGTCGAAGGAGAGATCAGGTGAGCTTGGCCTACTCAAGGGAGGCAGACTATTGTCTGTCGTCTGTTTCAGTCTTGCGAGTTCCTCCTGCATGCCAAAGGACTGGGAGATTCTGTTGAATTCCCTGTCGCAAGCGTCAGATCGCTCAAAGTTCCCGTTGATCGTTATGACACCGTTGGGACCTGGCATTTTCATCTGCAGGTAGGCGTAGTGGGGTACTGCCATGAACTTGGCGAATGCGACACGCCCAAGGATGCAATGGTATTGTGAGGGCCAATCGACGACCTCAAAGTCGATGCGCTCGTGCCGGAAGTTCTTCGGTGTTCCAAAGATGACGTCGAGGTTGATTTTGCCTAGGGGGTATACGCCTTTCCCTGGGACGATGCCGTGGAACATTGTGTCTGATGCCTCCCAGCAGGTTAGAGGGATCCTCATTGCTCACAAGGTACTCGCGAATATGAGGTTGATGCCGCTTCCGCCATCCATGAAGATGCGACTCATGTCGAAGCCTCCAATTTGCGCCTCGAGTACGAGGGGGCAATGACCTGGGCGAGGTATTTGAGGCGGGTGGTCGCGTTTGTCGAAGGTAATGCACGACTCGCTGCCACTGAGGTACTCAGTGGTGGACGGTGGCGAGTGCGTGGCCAAGTTGACTTGGCGAGTGATGGCCTTCTGCACCCTGTTGGAGGGCACCCCTTTTGGATCATCATGGTACCCATGGCCCGTGGGTACGGTTCGCCTCCGTGGTGCTGGTCCGGTGCAGCTCCGTTCGGGGGTGGCCCAGGTGGTGGTGGTGGTGCGCCATGTGCCACGGCGCGTGGAGCGGCTCCGTAGCCTCTTGCGACTGCATTGCGGTTCATCCGAACCAATCCCTCGTGTAGCTTGAGGAACTCGCAGCAGTCCTTGAGGAGGTGGCTGGACTTTCTCTTGCCATCATGCTTGTCGATGTAGAAGTGTACCGTGCATGGCCCGAACAGTTTCTCGTCGACAGAGGTCGCGGGTGCCTCATCGCGAGTGCGGTGTTGCCACACTTGCGTGGTTTTCCTAGAGTCGCGGTATCCGCCGCTGCGGTATCCGCTGTTGCGGTTATCGTCGCGTCTATCGGCGTAGCCGGCTGCGACCATGTTGACGTCATCGCGATCGTCGTAGATGAGCATGCGACGCTTGCCCCGGCGGTCGCGTCTGCGTTTGAGTTCTGCCTCCTCGTCGGAGTGAGCACGATTCTTCACCGAATCTTCTCCATCGGCCCACCGATTCGTGATCTCCATCAGGTGGTAGATGGTATGGGGCTTTGAGCGGCCTAGCTCCTCCCTGAGTTCCATGCAGCGGACACCACCATTGAATGCATCAATCGCGCGGTCTTTCAAGATGTTCTCCGCGGAGTTCTTGATGATGGACCACCTTTGGATGTAGGAGCGCAGCGATTCGCCAGATCTTTGCTGGCAGCATCTCAGTTCTTTGATTGAGGCGGGCCATTTGTACGTGCCCTTAAAGTTGCGCACGAAGCTGTAGACCAGCTCATCCCGACTGCGAATGGATCCGCGTGGGAGGTTATTGAGCCATGCCCAGGCGGCGCCCTGCACCTGTAGCTGTAAGTATTGCATGGCAGTACTTCGACTGCCTCCGTGTAGCCTGACGGAGGAGATGTGGTCCTCCAACCAGATCTTAGGGTCCTGTAGACCGTCAAATTTCGGGTTCTCTGATGGGAGTTTAAACCCTTTAGGCATTCGCTTCTGCCTAATGGATCTGCTGAAGCATCTGGCGCCGCAGAGCTCCCCATCTACCTCTTCCGAATCAGTCGACCGAGCACGTCGTGCTCTTGACTTGTCGATGTTGCGTTGTGTGAGTTCGTCGCGTGCATCGTAGTCGCGGTCGTGTCGCCATGAGCAGCGTCGTCGAGACAGGTCGTGACTGTCATCGCTGGATGAGGGCAAGGAGTAGCGCTTTACCCTTTTTTGGGTCTGGTACTGGCTCCTTGTCGAGGGCGGCCTCGATTAACCCCAAACCCGCGATCGTAGATCGGTGCATGGCAGTTCGGGGATCTCTAGCTGGCGGCTGGTTATTGAGCAGGTACATGGTGGCTGCTGTCACCGTGGCCTGTGGCGCCCTGGGAACCACGTTGCCTCTCGTGTCAACTGTCATAGAGCCGAAGTCAAGGACTTTCGCGGCTTCTATGCGCTCTTGTTCGGTGAGGTGAGCCATCCACGACTGCCTCTTCTTGGCGAGGTACTCGTTGCCTCTTGGGGAGGATCCTCCGTAGGAGGAGAGCCCAGCACGACGAAGGCTCGATTCGTCCGCTACCTTCTTACGCGCCTCAAGTTGCGCGATTGCTTGTTTTTGGCGCTTGAATTCTTATTTTAGAAGCCAATGATAGCCCATCAGTAGTTCCTGCGGGGAGCCAAAGGGTAGAGGTGCACCCCGTAGGGCTTCGCGGCAGCGATCCCACTCTTGCTCGTTGAGCCTGATCACGACGCGTTCGCCGGTTTGCTCATTGATCATGCTGGGAGGTTCGACTGCTCCTCCGTTGCCACCGTTACCGCCATTGCCACCGTTGCCACCGTTGCCGGCGTTGGGTGGATCGGTGTCGTTGCCAGTGTTACCACCATTGCCGTGATTGGGTGGATCGGTGTCGTTGCCAGTGTTACCACCATTGCCGCGATTGGCGGAGGTGTCGCCTGCGTTGATGACGGTGCACATGAAGTGATTGAGGAAGCTGTTGCTTCCACAACTTTCAGATCCGGAACCATAGGTTCCATCTTCAGTGGCCAGATCACTTAGATCGGAGTCGCGACTGCTGTCGCTGACCGTGTTCTCGACTGCCACCAGAGCGTTGAGCTTGCTGAGGGTGCCGATCGATGGAGGGAACCATGATGCTGGGGCAATCGCCGGTGTTGTCGGCTGATCAGGCATGCGAAGCGTGCCCATCTGACCAACTTGGAAGCGGAAGTTCCCAATCGCCAGGCTGATTCCGTCGCCCACGGACTCGAAGGCCGGGCGGGTGGCCGGCGTGTGGACGGTGAAGTCGAAGGCGCCGAAGAGCTGACGAATCTCCGCTGTTGCGGAGTTGTAGATCGCGGTTGATGAGGCTGAAGAAGCCGCAACATCAGCACTCCCAATTCCCACAGACGGCGCCAATTGACGAGGGTTTAACTCGTCAATGCCCATTGTTATGGACTTGGGTTTTGGAGAAGGAGGGAGCACTGGAGACATCTATCGGCTAGCAAACAAGCACACAGGGGACAAAGGATTTACCCAGGTTCAGGCCTCGTAGAGGTCCCTACTCCTGCTTGTCTGCTCGTGGAATTATCGAGGGAGTCAAAAGTTACAATGGTGCGCAGATGTAATCTCGCGAGGGTTGTGGAAACTAGGGTTGTGTGTGTTCTCCTCGCCGCCCCCTCCTAGCCTTTATATAGATAGGCTAGGCCTCGGGTAGCAGGTCGAGTTGGTTACAAGTTAGGGTTTTCCCCTTCAAACTTTCTATCTTTAGCTTCTTCTTGTCCTTCAAGCAATCGAGAGTCCGCAGGTTACTCGAGTCCTTTAATCTGGGCCTTGGTGACACCGTGGGCCTGTTCGTATTTGGATCGTATATACCAAGATCGAGTACTTGTAGGGTATACCCATGTCAGTGTGGAAGAAAGTAATTGCTTGCAGAAAGTAAACAGAAAGCAGTAAACAGTTGTAGATTGATGGTAAAAGAAAGGACCGGGGTCCATAGTTCACTAGTGGTGATTCTCCTTAAGATAGATGACATGTTGGGTGAACAAATTCCAGCAGGACAATTGACAAACATCAAGAAAGCATACATGCATATACTACTCATCTTGACTCCTTTGAGATTTGATTGGGCTTTACAACATTATACATAGACCGTAATCCAACTGCATCTATGACTAATAATCCACCTTCAGGTTATCATCCGAACCCCCTCCAGTATTAAGTTGCAAGCAACAGATAATTGCATTACGCATTGCGTGTAAAGTAAACAATACGATTGTTCTATGAACAAAGGATTGTTGTTTTCTCCCTAGTAGCAACAGCACATCTAGTACCTTAGAGATTTCTGTCACTTCCCCAGATTACTAGAGGCATGAACCCACTATCGAGCATAAATACTAACTCTTGGAGTTGCTAGCATCTACTTGGCCAAGATAGCTACTAACAATAGATAGCATGCAAGTTCACAAATAACAAAGACATGATATAATCAATAATCAATCTGAAATAGCATCTCAATATCCATCGGATCCTCACAAACACAACATGTAAGAATACAAATAGATGATCTTGATCATGAACGGAGCTCACAAGATCTAAACATGATAGCACAAAGGAGAAGAACTAGCCATCTAGATACTACATGGACCCGTAGTCCAAGGATGAACTACTCACGCATCACACCAGAGGCTTGCATGGTGATGAACAAGGCCTCCAGGGTGAATTCTCCCCTCCGACAGGGTGCCGGGAAGAGCTTCAGATCCCTCCCGATATAGGGATGGAGATGACGGCGGCTACAGACTCTTTTGTGTAATTTTGATCAGGTACTTAGGGTTTCTGTATCGGAGGCATCTTATAGGCGAAAGGAGAGGCCGAGGGGGTGCCTGGGCTGGCCACACCACCCCCTGGCGCGGGCCAGGCCTAGCCGCGCAGCCAGGTGGTGTGGCCGCCCTCTGGCCCCTCTCCGTCTCTTATTCTGGCTCTGTGTGTCCCTCGGTTGAAAACTGACTTTGGCTTTTGTCCCGTCCAATTCCGAGAATACTCATTTTCTGATTTTCCTGGAACCAAAAACAGCAGAAAACAGGCAGCTGGCACTCTGGCTCTTGTTAATAGGTTAGTCCAAGAAAGTGTATAGAAAGTACTCCAAAGTGCGGACAAAACATTAAAAAGTAGATAAAACCAAGCATGGAACATTAAAAATTATGGATACGTTAGCAACGTATCAAGGCGCAAGAACGACCATATCATATCACATTATACATATGATGTTGATATCTATTTTACATCTTATTATGTGTTAGTATTAAGATACTTAACTGTAGCAAATAAGATAATCCCTATTGAATTCCAATGTTCCGTGTTCCCCTTGTGTGTGCACCACCAAGATAGTTCTTTGTTATGAGGCACCCTGCGGTGAGTAGGGGTCAGACATGTCTACGTTCGCATACAGTGGGTGTAAGCCATGTTGCACAACGAATACACATAAGTTAGATTTAGCGAGCCTAGCAAGTATAGACATGGCCTCGGAACACAAGAGATCGAAAGATCGAGCATGAGTCACATGGATGATGTGATTGGCATTATTGAATGTCTACCTTTGAGGCTGCACTGAGGGCCATGATGATCGGGGGAGGTGTAGAGGATAGGGATCATGCGATCACTAAAATCGTCCAGGGGATGACAATTTTAGTGTAGACAAATTATAAATTGATCTCTTATTATGAACTTAGTCTAGATGTCTGTTTGCAAATATCTTAGTAGATCATGGCCTATCCCATTGAGGTCCTTTGCGACCATGGGAATATATTGCTTAATTTGGAACTTAGCAAAAGGGTCCAACTTCATAGCTTAATACCGACGCCTGAGGGATATCCTCGTAAAAGGTGATCTTCTCTTCTTAATACAATAACCATTAGGAGATAATTCGATGACTCCGGAATGTTTGTGTTTTCTCCATAATCATCCAATAGGCCATTCTCCATTCGATGGAGAGTTGGGCTACATTTTGTATTCTACAGAATAAGGCACATAGAGTATGAGTCGTTGGATGGGTTTTCCTCCATCATGGATGAAAAAGGAATATTTGGAAAAACACTTAGTGATCTTGCATTAGAGTTGAGAACTCTTGGAAGGGTTTGATTGCAATGGGGGTCATGGATGAAAAGGTATACAAATTATAAATGTGGTTCTTCCAAAACTCGTCGCAGTTTGCAAAGTATTTGATACTTGTCCTGCTTTGTGAAAACAGGATGATCTGCTTGAGAATTGCTGGATTTGAGGCAATGTCGCTTGATGATGGCAAGCAAAACAGTTGATTGCCGACATCACCTCTTCCCTCAAAGTTTGTCATTTGGATTAGTGGACTTGAATATAATTTGTAATCCTTGTTTGTGTGCCTCGCTTTTGGCAAGACGATTATTCATATGAACAAGTTACAAGCCAGTTTGTACTATTCTTATGAACAATACCGTTATGGTCACATTACGATTATAAATAAGTTATTCTCATCACTATGTTAGTGATAATTGTATAAACATTTATAAAGGATTAGAATGCTAAAATATATCCAAAGTTTAATAATGAAATGACACTATAATTTAAGTTATTTTGGTTATTGCATGTTCTTTATGAAGATCGGGGTCCTAGATGATTAATCTAGAGACTTTGCAAAACCATGCCTCTTGGGTAGAATGACTAAAACTCCGCATTCTAGTAAAATGGTGATATGCGAAGAAATGTTGAATCTTATACATAGTGATGTATCGTATTTTCAACAAATAGTGGAAATCATTAGTTAATTGTGGACTTAAGTGAATAAGCATATTTACTTAATGAAACATAAGTTTGAAATGATTTGAATTGTTCAAATGAGTTCATAACAAAGAGGATATTGAATTAACAAGTCTCCTCAATTTGATCGACAAGACTAAAGTATTCAAGTTAAGTCTAGCATAAAAGGAACTTCTGAAAGATGTTTCACAAATTATGATAATTGGACGAATTCAAACTATGTTGAAATGTCTAAACATCATAATCGTTATGTATTAGATACATATGGTATAATATTATCTCTTATCGGGGTTATAGTTGTCATTTAGAGTTAAAGATCATAAGCAAACACTCATTTGAAATACAAAGGAACATATAAAGATTCGTGGAAACAACACCATAAATGTTATGGCACGTTCGAGTTTCTGGAGATTTGGATAAGTCGAAGTCGTGGCGAATAAACAAGTCTTTGTACAACATTCTTAGGAAGCTATGAATGGATCTTCCACAAAGGGGCAAACCTGTTGTTGTCCAAAGGTGACGTGTCTTGATGAAGATACATGTGAAAGATCAAAACAAGGTATTTGACCTTACCTCCTGATTGTTGAGTGGCGCAACGGAATTTGTTTCGTGAATCCAAACTCTGCAAATAGAGAAGAAACCAATGATAATGATCATAAAGTTTTAGGGAATACTTTTACTGAAGAAGGTAGGATTCAACTATATATTCTACAAGTTTGTGGAATTATATTATTGATTCACTTGTCATGTTTTGAACAAGACATACCTACAAAATTACAAAGAAGCGTGATGGACCTGAGTGCGAGAAATGACTAGGAGTCATAAAATCCTATATTAAGTTACATTTAAGATTGCAAAGTAACATGTTACTTGATCTTATTAAAGTAAAGAAGTTTACTTGATATTTCTGAATGACTGCAAAGTCATAAGAAGGAAATGAAACTTAATGAATGACAAAAAGCTCAATTTGTCACAAGTTTGGACAAATTCAAGAAGTTGACTACAACAGTAGTGATGCTTAAGTCTTTTGGATTTACACTAGATATTGAAGTCTCGTAATTGGAATTCTCAAATTGATGATGATCAAAGAATTTTGGAATGTCCAAGATTATTGAGAGGACCTAGATTTGAGTGGGAGCAAATCAGCTTGGCTAATTCATAATATGTAGCTGACATATTTTGAGTGGGAGCTAAGTGAAATCCCTGGATCTCAAACATGAATGTCATATTTGAGTGGGAGCATGAAATCATTCTGGGATATGTGGTCGACATATGTGAATGATGTGATTGGTGTTAATAATATTTAAGTTAGATAAATAAGGATGAAGTTGAAGTTATTAAACAATAAGATCTATCGAGATAGAATGGTGAGTTTAATAAACACTGAATGTCGAATGCTTCCTGGAATTGATTCTGAAAGATGTTCAGAATGTCCTAAGCAAGATTCTGAAGAAGCTCAGAATGGAACAAGGTGAGAAAGTAGTTCTTACTATATGAAGCATTTAGTTAGTATTGCAACTATGGTTTAAAGAAAGATATGTGTTGCATCTCCTATGCCTCAGTCATAAGTTCTTCCATATAACCATGTTGTATACTCGACGTAATGTGACCCGAAGTTCTGGTTGATAGGACAAAGTCTTAACTGTAAGAACGTGTCTTTAAGTGATTCCTGAGTTGATCACTGAACCAGAATTAAGTTTGTACTTAAATGGCAAGAAGCAATGTAAGTGGCATAGATGCATTTCATGCACTAGGATCTACATAGATATAGAAGTATAAAGGCTCCATCTCATGTGATATATGTTATGGCGGGGCTAGTCTGCTTTTAACGTAGAATGATGTGTCCCAGGGCCCAGTGCCCATGAGAAAGCCCTTGAGGTTGATCTAAAGTCACTATAAGCTCCTGGAATCCGGCCTCGTTCTGCTGCCATGACTACAGTATATACACAAAGGATAGCAAAGTGTGTTTCGAAGTTTAGATGACAACAGTGAAAACAACCATCATTATAAACACTAGAAACAAAGTCTCACTTAGTTGCCAAACAAATACTTCGACCCATTATAAGATAATGGAGTGAATGTCAAAATTAGGAAGACATTAACGATTTGCAAACGACATAATGATCTGGTAAAACAGAACATGGACATGACGTTTCTCATGAGCATGCATGATCTGTAAACGCATATGGTATATGGTTTATATGAGTAAAATGTGAGCTGGATTATTTGTACTCTAGTGCAAGTGGGAGACTGAAGGAGATATGCCCTAGAGGAAAATAATAAATAGGTTTTTATGTCATATCTCAATTAGTTTATAATAGTTTCATATTATGCTATAACTGTGCCAAGTAGAAACATTGATACAGGTGTGGTATGAAACAACCAAGTCCCTAGTAGCCTCTATTCAGACTAGTTCGTTGGTCATGAGGATGATCTGGGTTTCAAGATCATGGGCATTTATGCCAATTAACAACGGGGTTATATCATTGGAGAATGATGTGATGGACATTCCTCGAAGGATTGCAACACGATCAAGTCATATAGTTCATTGTTGCAACAACTATACCTAGACTCCTTTTCCTTAGACTGTGAGCTCATATTACTCACTATTTCCCGAGGCTACTTAGACTGCATCAACCATCATCTGGTAATACGGTGGCATAAAGGTGTATGTTGGGTATTCCAAAGGAATAGTAGATGACATGTGACTGCAAGACCGGGATTTGTTCACCCACATGACGGGTAAAGATACATACGGCCGGCTTGGTGAGATTACATCCATAAATGTCGCAACATGTGACTCGGTCACGGGGATGTAATATCACGGTAACAAGAAAACATAACTTGTTGTGAACAAGATTGAACAAGGTATGTGATACCAATGTTTGGATCTTGGACAAGTCGTATCAAGAAACAAAAGGAATTGGATGCTACATTTAGCGGTTCAAACGACATTGTCATCGGGAATGCATAGGGGTCACATGGATATCCATGGTCCCTCTGTTGATCATTGATAGAGATCATGTCTAGAGCATTCCCGAGCTGTGAGAGGATATACTTAAGGGTACGATGAGAGCGATCATTCGTAAGACAAAATCACAGTAGAGAAAGAGAAAGCCAGAACCGTTCCGCGGAGAAATCCGAAGCTGTTCAGAGAAAGAATAAAGGACCAGAATCATTTCGGGAATTCCGAAGTTGTTCGGAGGATATAGAAAGGGGAACCGAAAGGTGTTTTGGGTTGAATCAGGTTTTGTAATATGTATTTACATATTAATTAATGTAATTAATATTAAATATAATATTAAAATCTAATTTGAAGGGGTATTCCACTAATGGGCCAAACTTCCTAGGGAAAAAGGGCCCATGAGGGAAAACCGAAGGAGGGAAGGGCCAAGGGCCAAAGGGCCAAGGCCTAGGCGCCTCAAGGGGGCCCACCCGGCCAGCCTAGGGCTATGCGCGGGGTGGGGCCCACCCCTGGCTAGCCGGCCATGGTGTCCTAAGGGCCCATGCGCATCCCCCTCTCCCTTGAATAGTCCCACATGGGAAACCCAAAGGGGAGGGCACACCCCCTCCCCCTATATAAAGGGGTGCCCATGGGTGGAATGAAACACACCCAATATTTGGAGAAGTCCTTTGGTTGACTTCCTCCTTCCCTCTCTCTCTATCCCTTGTGACCATGGCCCCAAGTTTGGGCTGTGCGAACAAGGCACAACTGTAGTACACCGTTGCGCTGCAGGGATTCCTAGCCGGATATCAACTTTCGCACTCCCGGCGGGATTGGGGAGCTGGAGGTCTCATCGTGCACCGGATGTGTATGAAGACACGAGGCGCAACACTTGGGGCGCTTAAATGTCGTGAGCCGGAGCTGCTGCACGATGAAGAAGGAGCAAGGGGTGACCTACGAGGAGCTTCACGACCTTGAGGTCGGCTACGAGTACGACTACATCAACCACGTTCCCCGCGGAATGTTAACCGCGTACGGTCTACAAGGGTATGTATTATCTATGCATCGGCCGTTACCGCATTACTACATAGACAGATCCTAGGCAGTTTTGGGGTTCCAACATAGGAATTTTTTTGTTTTCTGCTGCGGATCCCCTTCAAAATCTATGGTATAACCCCGGATTTCGGCTATGAGTTGATAGCATGAGTGGCATACATGTCTATATATGGTAAAATTTATTGGTACTCTCAAAAGGTTGTGTAAGTGTTTACAGAAGAAATATTCGTTGATCCTTGATAAAGAAAGAAAAAATCATCATCAAAATATGAGCTGAAAAAATGTCGATACTTTTGATATTTGGCATCACCTAACCACCTAAATTGAACAATTAGAGTTCTTGAAAGACAAGGAAAATAAGAGGTATTTGATAGCCGGGATTATCGAAGTGGGTGTTAATGAAAAATCTCTAAGTTTATCCTTCTTTTGACATCTACATGTGCACCCTTAATTTTGACTCTAGCAACCTCGCTCAAAACATTTTCACTCTCATATTAGGAGTGGCGCTGAAACAATTGATTTGCAAAGCCTTGCCAAATTTTTATTAATCTCATTTGAGTTATAAGAACTATTAGCTAGCGAGTTACTTGCATTTAGGAACTGAGCTTAAGTGCAATTGTTCAGATATAGTATGCTCATGTTCAAGGTTGCAGGATTTGAGACGATGGAATATGATACAACCTCGAACTTGTAAGTTTGCATCTTGATTCAATTCTTCACTATTACTTATTATAGCTTTGTCACTCGAGGGCAAGTAACCGCTAAGCTTGGGGATGTTGATAGCTTCAAATTTCTTCACTTTTAACTATTGATTTTCCTCTTGTTTATTGCTGGACTTCGCTGAAGATTACCCCTTTCTACTAATGTTAACATCACAATTAGAAAATCCTTGGTTTATTCTGATAGTTTTCAGGTAATGAACATTTATTGGAGATCTAATAGTATTTATGGGCTAAATGCACCCAAAGAAGTAAATCCCCAATTGGAACCCCTTTCATTGGAGGCGTTCAGTACGCATAATGACCATCGGTACGGTTGGGATGCGCCCGTACTTCCCGCCCGTTCTACACACCTAAGGCTCCCTTATATCAATACAAACAACTTTCATGAAGGGGGAGAGACAAGAAGAACTACAGAACAGAAGATACAACCGCCGCAAGCCATCCAGAGGAGGTAGATCAGATCATTGGGACTGGGAAGAATTGGCCATGAGGACTCCTAGTCGGTATACGGGTTGCTTGCCTACTCACTTATAAATAAGAAATATCATTATCAGTTGTTCCACCTTATTCATTTGGCACCTTCACTATCATCATGAAATGTTTCTCTGTGCGCCTAACTTCTCATTTGCAGGAACTTTACACACTTTTCGCATCTTTATTTTATGCAATTTACTTATTTACTAAGCAAGTTTCCTCTATCTTCTACTCACTGCTTCCACCATCGGCTTTCGCAGTCAAATCACTCAAGACCTGTGACACCTTGGGTGCGATAGGAACACCGCATAAAAACACTTTCCTAGGCTCCTTATCGGGATCGATATAAAAACTAGAATGTCAACTCAATAAGGTGATAAACAATATGAAGCATGATGTATCATTTAGATTTTAAGATAATCTCCAAAGTCTTTAATTCTACACACATGAATAACGAATATCTCAAGGTTACATTATATAAGCTCATGCTCATAATAAGATAAATCCCCATGATAAATATCTATAAGTCAAGAAATCTTATTCACATTGAACCTATAAAATGAGTCAATTGAGTTAAGACAAGAAGTTCTGAAGCAACTATAACGACAGTTCATCAAATATATGGTCAAAATCAGTTGTAGTAGATTCTATAGAAAAATAGAAGGTGTCCACACTCTGAAATAATCAATAGTCTTCTCGCTTTTAATGGTTTTTTACTTATTTTATTACCATTTCATCCATACTTAGGATTATGTTATCATTTTTTCGCGAATACACATCTTTAAGGATGGCTATAAACTATCTATTCTCTAATTTAGAAATCATGTCAATTAGAATTTTAGATCAATAGTATATAGAAGCCAAAGTAGAAACATAAAATAATAAACCATCACATAATTAGAGTTTGTTTTGGCCACATGGCATAAGGTGGCCAAAATCTCAGGTCCTCCTTAGATACAACCATATAGGACACTAAGTTTTATTAGATTGAGAATTAGCTATTGCAAAGAGAAATAGTTGGTTAAAAACTAGACTACACCTAGTCTTTATTTCACTTTGGAATCAGTTTTGCGTAGTGTTCACTAAAATAAGCATAACTTTCTCATACAAAGTCTGTTTTCAGCATATGACCACTCAAATTGTTTAGAAAAATCATATGCATCTAAATATTTTTGCCAAAAATAAAGGTAGGGAGGATGCCCTACCTTTCCCTACTGAGATCTCTACACGTCAGCAATACACGAATTTTTCCCATTCAGAATTATATACACATCCCAATATTGAGTGGCAAGGCTACAAGATCCAAACTAATGATCTTCCTAGAATTTAACATTTTTACCATTTCCCACTTTCCACTGGTACCCCATATGAGCTGCTCTAGTATCCCACATTACCCCTTTCCAAAAAGGAAAGGCACCCACCTCAGTACAATACAAGATATTAGGGTTATTAATAGCATACTTATGATCTACTATTTGCTTCCACGACTTATCTTCATCCATATGATATCTCTTAATCCAGGAAGCAAGCATCTATTCATAGTGGCTAGATCAGGGATACCAAGCCCACCATGCTCTTTTTTTGTGACACTAGACTCCAATTAGCTAAATGGTACTTATGGTGTCCTTCATAATGATCCCACGGGCAATGAGCCATCTGTGAATTAATCATAGTTATGAACCACTTAAGAAATTTAATGACACTTAAAAGGTACACAGGTATACTAGCTAGGACACTTCTAACTAGATCCAATTTGGCAGCATGGTTTAAAAGTTTACCCCTCTGCCCTGCTCTGCGCACCTAACTTCTCATCTGCAGGACCTTTACACACTTTTCACATCTTTATTTTATGCAATTTACTTATTTCCTAAGCAAGTTTCCTCTATCTTCTACTCACTGCTTCCACCGTCAGCTTTTGCACTCTATTCACTCAAGACCTGTGACACCTTGGGTGCGATAGAAGAACCGCATAAAAACACTTTCCTAGACTCCTTATCGGAATCGATATAAAAACTGGAATTAATACTTCCGTGAAAACATTCTTTGACGAACCTGTGCACTTGTAGGCCATCACCCACATAATCGCAATAGAAACGACATTATCAACTCTAAAGAGCTTGTTATTTTCCGTTTATTAACCACCAAATCAAAGTTTACAAGCCTACCATTGTCAGTAATAACCTGCCAAGCAGCCTGAGCAACAACACACCCAAAAAATTGATTACAGGTTTCAATCTCATTACAAAATAGACAAGTTAGGTCATCTACATTCTGCCTCTAGAACAGATTATCCCTAGTGAGGATTCTATTATGTGCTAAGAGCCACAGAAAGAAATGAATTTTTGGGGGAATCTTAATCTCCCAAAATGATTGAACATGTATAGGCAACACCCCTTTAAAAATAGGGATTTCTATTTTCGTACCCTCGGTTCGTTAGTTGTACTCAGTTTTCACCAGCCGCTTAGTTTTTCCTCCCTTTTGCCCATCTCCTTGTATGAAACTCTCACATGATCTGAACTCACCGCCCGTCAGCCTTGCAGTTACGTGCTGATAAGTGGGGCCGCGTTCAGTCAGGTCCTGTAGTGGACCCTCGCTGTTACGTGCTGACAAGTGGGACCCCGTTCTGTTGGGTCCCGTAGTGGACCCTTGCCGTTACATGCTGACAAGTGGGGCCGTGTTCTGTCGGTTCCCGTACTGGATACCTCTCTCAATTTATCCAGATCAGCATCGGACGCACAGCTTATCCACGTGAGCACCGGGCCCACAGCTTATCCACGTGAGCGCCAGACCCACAACTTACCTAGGTTGGCGTTGCAAGATGGGACCCCGAGCCAGCCCCGTGCCCACGCCCGTGCCGTTGCCTCCCCTTTCTTCTTCTTCTCTGGTGATGGTGGCCCTTTGTCTAACTTCATTTTCATATAGTGAAATGTAATACATATACGAAAATTATACAAAGTTTATACATCTTTGGACTCTTTGAAATCGCACTTAGGACATGATAATGTTGTGCTAATAAAATCTTAAGAGATTATCATTTCGATGGAGTGAAATATAATGCATAAACTTGCATATACGAAAATTATACACCTTTGAACTCTTTGAAATCGCACTTAATTCGTGATAATATTGTGCTAAGAAAATCTTGAGAGATTATCATTTTCATAGAGTGGAATGTAATGTACAAACTTGCATATGCGAAAATTATAAACCTTTGAACATTTTTAAATCGCACTTAATATGTGATAATGATGTGCTAACAAATTTTTGAGAGATTATTATTTTCTCCCCCATTTTCATAGAGTGGAATGTAATGCATAAACTTGCATATACGAAGTTTATACACCTTTGAACTCTTTGAAATCGCACTTAGGACATGATAATGTTGTGCTAAGAAAATCTTGAGAGATTATCATTTCCATGGAGTGAAATATAATGCATAAACTTGCGTATACAAAAATTATACACCTTTGAACTCTTTGAAATTGCACTTAATACGTGATAATGTTGTGCTAAGAAAATCTTGAGAGATTATCATTTTCATAGAGTGGAATGTAATACACAAACTTGCATATGCGAAAATTATAAACCTTTGAACACTTTTAAATCGCACTTAATACGTGATAATGATGTGCTAACAAATTTTTGAGAGATTATTATTTTCTCCCCCATGTTCATAGAGTGGAATATAATACATAAACTTGCATATACGAAGTTTATACACCTTTGAACTCTTTGAAATCGCACTTAGGACATGATAATGTTCTGCTAAGAAAATTTTGAGAGATTATCATTTCCATGGAGTGAAATATAATGCATAAACTTGCGTATATGAAAATTATACACCTTTGAACTCTTTGAAATCGCACTTAATAAGTGATAATGTCGTGCTAAGAAAATCTTGAAATATTATCATTTTCATAGAGTGGAATGTAATGCACAAATTATACACCTTTGAACACGTTCCCTTCAAATTATATTCAAGTTCATTTGTTTATGGAGTTAAAGTACCGGTGGCAAACTCGTTATTTTGCATGGATAGAGGGGTGTCCCCGATAGGTATAGGGGTTATCCTATTCGCTAGATCACAAAGGATCAACGGTTAGTGGGCATGATCCGCGTGACAATTGTCTCAACCAATCAGAGCATAGCAGCGAACATGAGCACATGTATGAGAGATTGTGACCGAGAGAGGGGAAAACTTAGTAGAGGTTAAGAACCAAGGGCAAAACTGAGTAGAACTTAAATACCAAGGGCAAGACTGATAAAGGGATTCAAATAGAAAATAGAAAAAGATTTAAAAAATGGAAAATGCGTCTTTAATATAATAAAATACATCTTGGCATACATCAAACTATTTGCAATTCAAATATACACTAGTTTGACAATTATTGCCTCATTCAGACAAACTATGTTTTGGAGAGGGATGTTTTGGGAACAGGATTGAGTAGAAAGCCATGAACATTCATAGAGAGTAGGTGATTTGAGAAGTGGTGATTTAGGTTAAAACTTGATTTATATGCATTTCCTATGGTGGCAGGTCACATAATAAGACTCCCTGGGTAGATGCCACTATGTTTTGATCTTTTTGAATTTGTTGTGCATAAAATGACTCAATTAGCTAGCTAAAACTCATTTGTTGACTCTTTGTTGACCAGCCACCACAGGGTAAAACTGAGTATATTGCACATGGCAGTGTTAGTACTGCAGGGCAAAACTGAGCACAATCAAACTGCCAGTGTTACACTCGAGGGAAAAACTGAGCACAATCAAACTGCCAATGTTACACTCGAGGGAAAAAACTGAGCACAACTAAGTCGTCAGGGTTAGACACGAGGAAAAAACGTGACTCACGGTACACGTGTGTGGTGCATGGGGTGGTAGCGGACACGTGTGGCCGTACACAGTGCAGTAGCATACGTGGTTATGCGGTGCACGGTGATGCAACGAAACATCACTTCCCTTCTCCTTTAATAGGCCTCCTCACTCTCACTCATCACTCACTCGCTCACTCAACCGTCTCCATTGTCCCATCACCTTATGTAAACCCCCAAGAAAACCCCAAGCACGCAGGCGATGGAGAAGAACGACGCGGTGGACATCGATGAGGAGGCCCCATACAGGCCCCTATCCAGGTATCAAAGGCAGCCACTGTCCCTGTCCCCGCATCCACCGTAGCCGCCTGGCGAGGAGGCCCCTACCGGTCTCGGGCAGATCCCGCTCGGCTGGGACCCCTACGAGGAGGTTGATTACGTAAGGTCGGAGAACCCCTACGACACCAGCATCGTCGACCCATGGTTGGAGGTAACCAGTGTTTTATCCTCTTCCCTTGTTCTTCCCTCATTCTCATCATTGGATGCTAGATCATATGTTATTAGGGTTCTTCTGTTCATATTTTTAGAGTAGCTAATCCTCTTGTGTTAGATCTCGTATTTTGATGAATCCCCCTGTTCGTATTTGAATCCCCCTGTTCGTAGTTGGGATTAGTATTTGTTTTGGTTTAAGATTTGGGGAATAATCAAGGGATCTCAATCAGTTAATTTATGCAAATAATCAATCCCGATAAGCAAAGTATCTCAATCATGTCCTTATTGCACTCCACTGTTTTTTCGAACAGGAGGATAGCAGCGACGTCTGCAGCGACGACGAGTCCAAGGACACCAAGACTCGTCATGTGCTGAGGAGGCTGAAGTCCGGCTAGTACGATAACTTCTTCACCAGCGACGTCTACATGTGCCCCTTCTGAACCACCAGGAGGCTCCATGCCACCAACTTCAACTCCCTCGTGAAGCATGCCGAGGACGTGAGGACCTGCGGCGAGTCCATGAACATCCACGGCTTTAGAGCCAAGCACCAGATGCTCGGCCTTCACCTTCGCAACCTCCAGAAGGTTTCCATCGAGGAGGGTCGCATGCCCCTGATCAAGCCCAAGGCGCCCAAGGTCAAGGGACTGGGAAGTAAGAAGTGGAGGAGGCACCAGAGGGAGGAGGCGGAGGCCCTCCTGGCGGAGGCCATGAGAGGCCACTGATCTTGTGCTGCTGCTGCTGTAAAGCAGCTTCTTTTGTCTTGTATGTCTTGAACTTGTCCGCTGCTGCTGCTGAGTAGCCTAATTGTCGAACCTTGTTAAGTACCATACTATATAACCTATATTAGCTGCTTTATCTACATCTGCTCGGTTTACTGAATTTATTTATGGTGCTGGTTAGATTTGCTACCAGATTGGGGAAAAACAAGGGCCAAAAGCAACAATGAATAAAGATAGAAGCTGTTCTAGATTCGCTACCTTTTTGGGTAAACAAACACAATTGTTAGCGAGAGAGGGGAAATACGCTCTTAAAAAGGCAAATCATAAAAATAACAAAAAAGAAAACCCACATAACCACCAAACGCGCCCCACGAGGTTCCACACCACGTCCCCCATAATCAGCGAGAGATGGATGGCTGGTCTGTCGTGTATCTTGGCCCCACCTGTCAGCATGTAACGGTCGAGGTGACGTAACATAACGCTCAACGCACGACCCGCCCCAACACGGTCCCACCGGTCAGCATGTAACGGTCAAGTCTTTGACCTGACGGCATCCCCCCGTCTGAGCGCCTATGAGGGTTTCAGAATAGAGGGAGGGGAAAGTGAGGAAAAACTAAGCGGCTGGGGAAAACTGAGTACAACTAACGAAGCAAGGGCATGAAAATAGAAATCCCTTAAAAATAATGACAACATACATAGATTTAACACTATACTGACCACTAGGCTCAAGTTCCACATTAGACAGTCATCCTTAGCACTAAGGTGCAAGGATTGGGCAATCTGCATTATTTCATACCATTGAAACATCATATTTTGGTCAAAACACCTTCTAAAGGTAAACTTTAGGTGGGTTTCACCATCCCACACGTAATTAGTGGCGGTGGACGAAAAAAATCTGAGGTGGGGCGAATTCTAAAAAAAGTAACCACCAACTCGGTCTTGATGATCTTTTCCTTTTAGAAAACCCTTTCAACTATTGTTGTCACCACTAGTAAAAGCAATGACAACTCAATAAGGTGATAAATGATATGAAGCATGATGTATCATTCAGATTTTAAGATAATCTCCAAAGTCTTTAATTCTACACACATGAATAACGAATATCTCAAGGTTACATTATATAAGCTCATGCTCATAATAAGATAAATCCCCATGATAAATATCTATAAGTCAAGAAATCTTATTCACATTGAACCTATAAAATGAGTCAATTGAGTTAAGACAAGATGTTCTGAAGCAACTCTAACGACAGTTCATCAAATATATGGTCAAAATCAGTTGTAGTAGATTCTATAGAAAAATAGAAGGTGTCCACACTCTGAAATAATCAATAGTCTTCTCGCTTTTAATGGTTTTTTACTTATTTTATTACCATTTCATCCATACTTAGGATTATGGTATCATTTTTTCGCGAATACACATCTTTAAGGATGGCTATAAACTATCAATTCTCTAATTTAGAAATCATGTCAATTAGAATTTTAGATAAATAGTATATAGAAGCCAAAGTAGAAACATAAAATAATAAACCATCACATAATTAGAGTTTGTTTTGGCCACATGGCATAAGGTGGCCAAAATCTCAGGTCCTCCTTAGATACAACCATATAGGACACTAAGTTTTATTAGATTGAGAATTAGCTATTGCAAAGAGAAATAGTTGGTTTAAAACTAGACTACACCTAGTCTTCATTTCACTTTGGAATCCGTTTTGCGTAGTGTTCACTAAAATAAGCATAACTTTCTCATACGAAGTCTATTTTCAGCGTATGACCACTCAAATTGTTTAGGAAAAACATACGCATCTAAATATTTTTTGCCAAAAATCAAGGTAGGGAGACTGCCCTACCTTTCCCTACTGGGATCTCTACATGTCAGCAATACACGAAATTTTCTCATTCAGAATTATATACACATCCCAATACTGAGTGGCAAGGCTACAAGATCCAAATTAATGATCTTCCTAGAATTTAACATTTTTACCATTTCCCACTTTCCACTGGTACCCCATATGAGCTGCTCTAATAGCCCACATTACCCCTTTCCAAAAAGGAAAGGCACCCACCTCAATACAATACAAGATATTAGGGTTATTAACAACATACTTATGATCTACTATTTGCTTGCACAACTTATCTTCATCCATATGGTATCTCTTAATCCAAGAAGCTAGCAATCATCTATTCATAGTGGCTAGATCAGGGATACCAACCCCACCATACTCTTTTTTGTGACACTAGACTCCAATTAGCTAAATGGTACTTATGATGTCCTTCATAATCATCCCACGGGCAATGAGCCATCTGGGAATTAATCATAGTTATGGACCACTTAAGAAATTTAATGACACTTAAAAGGTACACAGGTATACCAGCTAGGACAATTCTAACTAGCTCCAATTTGGCAGCATGGTTTAAAAGTTTACCCGTCCACCCTTCCGCTTTTTTCAAAGTTTTATCCATAATAGGTTGTAGATCCTCTCTCTTCAGCTTAGCATAGTGTAGAGGAACACCCAAATATTTTAAAGGTAAAACACCCAATCTACATGTCAGAGTTTAAGCAAAAGCTCGTGCAATATCATCTTCCACATTAATAGAGATAAGCTCACATTTATGGAAGTTAATACGCATACCATACATCTACTCAAAACAAGACAATAACCATTTCAAATTTCTAGTAGTTGAAAGATCATTGTCTAGAAATAACAGGGTATCATCAGCATATTGCATACTAATGATCCATATTTGGTTAAGGCTTCTCATCAAGCCAGTAATTTGGCCATTGTCAGCAGCCTTCACCAGCATCATAGTAAAAACATCTGCTATATAATTAAATAAGAGAGGAGAAATAGGGTCTCCTTGTCTAACACCACGACCAGAAATGAAAAAGTCACTATTAATATCATTTATCCTAACTCGCACTAAACCAAAATCAAGCAAAGACTTAATGATCCTAATCCACCTAGGGCTAAAGCCCCTTCCACTCAACATTTTTAAAAGAAACTCTCTATTAACCTTATCATAAGCTTTCTCATAATATAGTTTAAAGATAAACCCATACTGGTTTTTCTCTACTACATCATGAATAATTTCATGTGCAGAAACAACACTTTCCAGGATGTACCTCCCTTTCAAAAAAGCAGTTTAGTGCGGTGAAATAAGAGATTCACTCACCACACTAAGCCCCATGTTTTCAGTACTAGGATTTTCAAGCTTCCTAGCTAACTTCACACACTTTAGTGACTTTTTGCCGATTTAACGAAAAAAAAAGATTTATGCATGATAACCTATCATGTCGCGTGCACTACGTGCCATAAAAATAGTAATCATGACAAATAATATGCGTAAGAGGACGCCACATGAAAGTATTTGTTTTATTATACTTTGTTTGTTTTATTTCCATGTCTTCAAACTATTATCAAATTTGTATGCATGAAGTAGATTCTTAGCATGAAGTTAGTTGCATTTCCAAAAAATCATGTTGGTTCTTGGTATATTGACCTCGTAGGTACCTTGAAACGACATTTGTAAAATTTAAGAGCAAACCTATTGCGCTTACTTGTAGTTCATATCTGACCTAATTTCGTTTAATGACATAAAGTCCTCTAAGTGAGTGAAATTAGCTAGGAAGCTTGAAAAATGCTAAACTAGGGAATTGTAAGAAAAACATTGTCCACTTTGTATGAAATATGGGGTGGTGCATTTTTTTCAACTATGGTGGGCCTAGAAGGAGTAAGATGCTTCAGTTAACAACTTAACACAGTCAATGGAAGGCAGGTTACATCAAGGACCTCAAAAAAGATAAAATTACATCCATGTCCACATATTTAATACAAAGGGTCCTAAAAATAAGCATGGAAAAGCAGTCGGGTCTAGCTCTCATTCTCCACACACTAGCTGAGGCATACTCTTCGTACGGAGAACTAGAACTTGTACTTGCTTATCAAAGGAAATCAACGTGGTGCTCACTTTAGCCAGATCTTGTTGATGGTAGTGCACCGAATGCGATGAGACGTATCTCATCTTATCTTACCACATATAGTGTACGAATAACTTTGAACATTGTCCATTAGAGCAAGATAGGAAAAATCCTAATATTGCTAGCCATTAGATCTTTTTTCCATTCTAGCATCTAGAACATTATATTGATAGTCTTTAGCACAATAAATTCTGCTAGTATGTGGAAACCTAAAAACACACTTTATTGCTTAGTTTTAGGGTCCTTGTGCTAAATACATAGACTTGGATATAATTTTCATTTTTTATGAGGTCCTTGATGTAACTTATACTTCCATGTACCAATCGTGTTAACTGAAGCACCTCGATCCTATCAGCGTAATTTTCATTTTTCCAACTATTAGGAAAGAACATTCAGTTCTCAATTTTCCGAGTGATGACAATATTGTTCTTTTCCGTAAAGAAAGTCCGAAGAGTACGGATATGAATGTGACAAGCCAAGATTTCAGACATATATAGTGGACCAACATGTTATACTTATGAATCCCTTGTTAATTTTACGAGTTTTAAAACTTCCTAACTAACTCTTCCAACTTGAATGAGACTTTATGTTCATTTATCGAAATTAGGTCAAATTTGAACTACAAGTAAATTGTAGGTTACTTTGAAAGTTCTACGAAAAAGCTTTTGAGCAACCCATCAGGGGGGCAATTAATATATTAGAAACCACCGAAATTTTCGACGACGGGTTCAACTTCTTGCTAAGAATTTTCATCTTATCAATTTAACGAAATCAGGTCAAACTTGAGTTACAAGTAAGCATGATAGATTACTCCTAAATTAAATGTATTTATGTAGGTAGATGGTGCATCTTCTTGTAGCAAACAATATCATCGATGTGTGTTTCCAACTATTAGGAAAGAACATTCAATTCTTAATTTTTTTAGTGATGACGGGATCGTTCTTTTCCGTAAAGGAAGTCCGAAGGATATGGATTTTTATGCCAGAAGCCAAGCTTTTAGACATATATAGTGGACCAACATGTTGTACTTATGATTCCCATGTTTTGCAAGTTTTGAAACTTCCTATCTAACTCTTCCGACTTGAATGAGACTTTATGTCGATTTATCGAAATTAGGTCAAATTTGAACTACAATTAAATTTTAGGTTGCTTTGAAAGTTTTATGAAAATGCTTTTGGAGGTACCCATTGGGGGTCAATTAATATATTAGAAACCATCGAGTGTTTTGATGATAGGTTCAATTTCTTGCTAAGATTTTGCATCTCGACAATTTAACAAAATCAGGTCAAACTTGAGCTACAAGTAAGTGTGATAGATTGCTCTTGACAAGAAGTCTTTAGCACAAAGAACACCATGCACAAACCTCAAAACACAGTTCTCCATCATTCTAGAATCTTTTCTCTCATTTATTTGGAGCATGTTACCAAAAATATCAAGTATTATGTACTAGTATACTATACTTTCAAGCTAACTTTTCCCACTTATATGACTTTATGTCGATTTATTGGAATTAGGTCAAATTAATTTGAACTATAGGAAAATGGTGGATTGCTCTTGAAATTTTACAAAAGATCTTTGAAGGTAACCCACTAGGCAGCCAACATACGAGAATGACTGAGTGTTTTGAAAGATTTTGCATCTCGCTAATAGATTTCGCATATTGCTAGTAGTTTGCATGCCGACAATCTCTAGGTGGCAGGATTTTTTTTGCAAAAACAAGAATGTGTGAGTTTCCAACTATCAAGAAAGAACATTCAATTCTTAATTTTTTGAGTGATGATGGGATCGTTCTTTTCTGTAAAGGAAGTCCGAAGGATATGGATTTTTATGCCAGAAGCCAAGCTTTCAGACATATATAGTGGACCAACATGTTGTACTTATGATTCCCATGTTTTGCAAGTTTTGAAACTTCCTAGCTAACTCTTCTGACTTGAATGATACTTTTTGTCAATTTATCAAAATTAGATCGAATTTGAACTATAATTAAATTTTAGGTTGCTTTGAAAGTTTTATGAAAATGCTTTTGGAGGTACCCATCGGGGGTCAATTAATATATTAGAAACCACCGAGTGTTTTGACGATAGGTTCAACTTCTTGCTAAGATTTTGCATCTCGACAATTTAACAAAATCAGGTCAAACTTGAGCTACAAGTAAGTGTGATAGATTGCTCTTGACAAGAAGTCTTTAGCACAATGAACACCATGCACAAACCTTAAAACACAGTTCTTCATCATTCTAGAATGTTTTTTCTCATTTATTTGGAGCATGTTACCAAAAATTTCAAGTATTATGTACTAGTATACTATACTTTCAAGCTAACTTTGCCCACTTATATGACTTTATGTCGATTTATTGGAATTAGGTCAAATTAATTTGAACTATAGGAAAATGGTGGATTGCTCTTGAAATTTTATAAAAGATCTTTGAAGGTAACCCACTAGGCAGCCAACATACGAGAACGACCGAGTGTTTTGAAAGATTTTGCATCTCGCTAATAGATTTCGCATATTGCTAATAGTTTGCATGCCGACAATCTCTAGGTGGCAGGATTTTTTTTTGCAAAAACAAGAATGTTTTTTCCTGTAAAGCAAGTATAGTACTTGTACTATAGGAAAAAGATGACTCGAAATGTAGGGGCAAACAAAGATCTACTATAGAAGATATTTACTATAATCTCAGACTAGCCCCAATGGGGGTATCATAGGTGGTATCATGCATTACATGCATGCAAAATGCTTATGTGTCACTGCTATTAATGATGAAAGAGATTGTGTTGGTACCATAGGTAGATATGGTATCATAGCACGTTGAACTAGAAAAGCTAATCTCAAATAAATCTTATATGGAGTATACAATTTTATATTGAGATTCTAAAAAATAATAAATACACTAATACTATGGTACTACTAGAGTACATGATACTACCAGTATACTCTCCATTGTGACTTGTATTAAAGAATAAAAGGGAGGCACGCGAGAGGCCAGCAACGAAGAGGAGTTGAAGGCGGTGCGATGTTAGAGCAAATTTATGATGGGATCCTAACACGAGGTACTCCTACAGCCTTACAGTCTGCTACTCCTACTCTATGTAGGGAAAATAAATTGTATACTACTCTCTCCTTTGCTGACTCACGTCCATCCTCTAGCTGATCTCCCCTCATCCATAGTGTGGCGCTGCGCACGTGTGCCATGGTACTACGGCGGCTATGTGTCTGTATTTTTTCATAACTTTGCTCTGACATCGAACCATCTTAAACTCCTCTTCATTGCTTCCCTCTCGGGCTGCCTTCTCTAACCTCATAAGAGCAAGTGCAATAGTTGTCTATAAGCCTACTGACAAGGCATTTTTGTCTATGTGGAGGAGAGAGATAAGAAAAAAATACAAGTTGTTGGCTCTCATGCAAGAGCCATCTCTACACCTGCTCCTAGGCAAAAACATTAAGAGCAAGTACAATAAATCCTAGTCAGCTGTCTATAAAAATTAAAGTACTATTCTTTTGCTTAATTGGATAAGTGAGAAGATGAGAGAGAAGAGAAGCGGGCTCTTAACTAAGAGCAAGTACAATAAGGGGCTTATAGCCCGTCTACGTGGCGGTTTTGTCTATGTGGAGGAGAGAGGCATGAAAAAAATGTAAGGAGTTAGCTCTCATGCAAGATCCCACCTTTATGCGTTCTCCTAGGCAAATGCAATTAAGAGTAAGTTCAATAATACATCCAGCTTCTCGCTATAAGAAAGTGTCATGTCATTTATAGCTAGTCCTATACTTCACTTCCTCAATAGTTAGCTACAAAAGTCTACTAGTTAATCAATATATGGCCCTCATTTCACTCTCACAAACTGCCTAAGAGCACGTTGGATGGGATTTGTATGGCGGATATAGACTATGTCAGGGTCCTGACTTTGCAAAAGCAAAGTTAGAGGAGCTGGCTAATATGAATGTACTTTGTAATTTTATAGTCCCTCTGTTCTAATATTAATTACTTTATTTATGTTAGTGGCAGATTCCCTTCATAATCGGAGAGGTGGAACATTCTGGAAAGATCCGTGAATTTTAATTTACATCTATCTTGCTGAGGGTGCATAGGTGAAAGCCTATTACGAGGATCCACATGTGACAGTGAAAGGAGAGAAGCGTGCCAGGCTAGAAAGCAAGTGCTACCCGTCCATGACTTGGAGATGCTGAATTGTTGGCATATAGATCTTGTGGTGATTCTGACCTCTCTCTTTTCTATCATGCATGTTTGGAGTATATGATGGGACATGTAGTGGTTCCTAGCTATCTTAAGGTACTACTACAATTAGTTTTACACTTCTACCGAGTAATTTGTATAGAGTTCTACAACTGCTAATATACTTTGTAATAATTCCTATGTTCTGAGAATTGTTTAGATCGAGTGCAGAATATGGCCTATACTACTGAATCTTTCAAAAGCTACCGAATCTCTCAAATTTTCTGATGTTGCTATTATTAAAGTATTTTTTTGGAACTACTACTAATGTATCGTTACTAGTTTTGATCAATGGCAGTAGATTGTTTTGCTTTTCTTTTGAAATATGGCCTTGTAACAATCTTGATGAGGCTTGGGCATTTTGGGTTGCATATATGTTGGTCACATAGACATTGATGTGAGAAGAATGTATGCCCAAAAAAGTAGACTTGATCGTTAGTTTTACTTGCTCCAATGATCGAGTGTGTTCAGAGAAAAGGGCAAACTCATCCTATGCCAAGTTTTTGAGAGCTAAAACAAGAACTGATTCTCTCTAACTACTATTGAATTTTAGTGTCTATATTGTTGAATCGATCACTTTGAAATGATATTGAATCTGTTAGGTGCTACTAAATATGAAATGTGAATATGTTACATTTTCCTGTCTTATTATGTACCCCCTCCGTTTTAAAATATAAGATGTTTTAGCTTTGTGAAAAGAGTGTATCTAGACCACTTTTAGTATGTAGATTCACTCCAAACCTACGTGAACCTAAACACTAAAAGGTGACTAGATACACTTCTTTCATGAAGCTAAAACATCTTATATTTTTAAACCGAGGGAGTACTGCTGAATCTTTCAAATGCTATAGAATCTATCAAAAGTTGTGTCCTTGCTTTCTGGCTATTTGCACTAGAGATTTTGCCTCTCTATCATCGAAATCATTGCATGTGAAATAAATCATGAACATAGATTATGTTGTGCCTTGTGCATATGCAAATTTTCATCCCAAAATATGGCACGGTCGGGCCTACACAAAATAACAAAATTTGTATACATAACACACGATACTATTAATTGAAGTCTTTTGTTTTTTACACAGGTCACATATGATCATATTTTGGGGCAAAATCTTATAATTGCACAAGATATAGCACAACCAATGTTCATGATTTATCTCATACTTTTTGAGAACTTGAAAGTACGATAAATAATAAGGGGTGCATGCACAACTAGTTTGTGGAATATACTTGAGAGATTGTAACTAGTTTGTGGAATATACTTGATAAATCCGAGACATCAATTTTGAGACAGAGGGAGTATTATTTGGGCGCTTGCCAAATTCAAAATCTCTGTCAAATGACAAAAATTTCTGCCTACCCTGTGTAAATCGTAGGTATCCGATGTTCTATGCAAAAATATGGATATGGATGATCAGTTGACATGACTCTCAGCCTTAAATTCCTCAACAGATAGTGTATGGTTTACTACCTTTTTTCTATTAGTAGATGGACGCTAGCCAAATTCAAAATCTCAACCGAGAAGAAAAAACATCCACCGACCTTGAAGCATTTCCCGCCCCTCTGTTTCAAAAACTTTGAGGAAAAATCTCCCACCGGGCAGTACCAATTTTCTATTATTATTAGATGGGCGCTAGCCAAATTTAAAATCTCAATCGAGCAGCAAAGTTTCACACGATCTTGAAACATTTCGCGCTCCTCCGTTTTAAAAGCTTTCGACTTTAAAATTCCCATTCTACCCATTGTTTGACAAATGGGCATTGTCGAAGTCGGTAGCTTGGGGCACGATCATAATTATTTTTCTGTTCACCTCTATGGTATCGATTTGTGCAGTTTTTCCTGCTACCCTTCCCAAAACTCCCAAGCCCCTCTATCCGCTCCTCGACCACCACGCGCAACGACCAACATAAATTCCACATCTACCGGAGTCACTTGAGCTACGGTCTCGTGCACTGCCGCGGAGCCGTTTTACCGACACCCATCCCACCGGATCTAGTTCACCAGGTCTCTCTGCCACTGTACTGGAGATGCGGTCTCGTTCACCATGTCGATGGCGTCATCGACGGGCCAAGCTCTGCTTCCCCGCCACCGAAAGCTACCCAACCATATCGGATCCGCTTCACCGGTGTCCACCAGACAAGATCTAGTTCAAGGAGTTCCATGTTCACCGCTCTAGGCTAGCTGCACGTCCGTTGCTGTTCACTACACCATATTTGCCTCAGTGACGCTCTCGTCCACCGTGCTCAAGTCGACATCAACCTCCCAAGATCTGCATCCCTGATGCTAACAACCACCACAACCGCTACACCCTCGGTGACCTGGACGTCACCCGCACGGTACTGATGATGCTTAGACGCCTCTCCGACCAAGGTAACCAAATCTCCAATCTATTTTTATTTTGTCAGTAGTATAGCAGGTTCAAGCTAGTCGAAGTGAACTGCATTTTTATAATCGTCCTAGTACATACAAGTCAGTGCGCACGCATGTTCGTTGTGCTACATACAAGGTCATTAGACATGTTGGTTTGCATTCGCTGCTCTACAAATTTCAAGTCATGCACATGTTTGTTATTTTTTTATCCACATGTTCTTAGCTACTCCGTACAACAGTAATTGCCTGCTATTGTGTAGTTCTTGCAAAATGTAAAGTCATTGGAAAATATTAGTGTGGATGCCTGCTCTATAGTTACTGAATCTATCTGGTTCATCCTGAGATAAGTTCCTGTTATTATTTCCTCCTTGGCATCGTTCTGCTATCCTGTAGTACCCGTTTAAACTCATCATACTAATTCAATTATAATTTTGTTGTTGCATCTAGTTCTTCAAAAGCTGCAACATTAATTAGTTTCTTTTTCTTGCATAGAGCTCAAAATGGAATAATGAACATGTTGGTTTGCGTAGCCTCTTCTATAGTTTCACAAGCGACACCATTATTTCCTTATTAGGTGATGGTTCGTCCTAAGCAACAGGATAACTGTCATCTACTATGTAGTTCACTCGTGGTTTGTATTCCTGCTCTACAAGTTCTCTTATGATGCCATTATAATTTCTATTTGGTCGGTTCTTAGCTACAATAGTAACTACATGTCATTGTGTAGATCACGACAAATTCTGAGTCAACATCTCTTGCATTCCAGGATATACTACTGCTTCCATATATATTTGTTGAAATGACCTGGCTAGTTTATATTTGATGAAATTCTAAGAAACACTTTGTTTGATTTGTCAATTCATTTGTAGGAACACTTGTGTAATGCTTGATTGTCTTGTTCTATAGGTTCATAAGCGACACCATTATATTTCGTATCTGGTTCTGGTTCGTCCTAAGCAACAACATAACTATCCTCTACTATATAGTTCATCTGTGGTTTGCATTCTTGCTCTACAAGTTCCCGTATGATGCCGTTATAATTTCTCATTCTTAGCTATGACAATAACTGCATGCCATTGTCTACCTCACCATAAGTTCCGAGTCACCCAACATCTCTTGCATTTCAGGATATGCCATCTATATTTGTTGAAATGACCTGGCTAGTTTATATTTGCTGAAATTCTAATCCACACACATTGTTTGATTGCTCGTTTCACGGTAGGCACACTTGTTTAATGTTTGCTTGTCCTATTTGTTTGACGTAATGGTCAATAATTGAACCATTGACCAGTAGCAAACTCTAGTTTATAGCTCCTGCCATATTAGTTAAATGAGTAGTTTGCCTTGTTTGATGTATTAACTTGTTATTACTTAGTTTCAGACTGCAATTATTGCTATCATCACTAAAGAGGGGGCTGCAAGATCATGTTTCAAGATGGTTTTCCAATGTAGATGTCACACTCAAAAGGGAGATGCAGGTGATAGATTGAGAAACCAAATTGAAGACTGCTATCAACTCGATTGTCAACTGAAATGCCAAATTTTATTTCCCTTAAGTTTATAATATGTAATAATATTATGAAGTTTGCAGCTGATGTAATATCTAGATAAATCACGTAGGTCATGTAGGCTTTTAGTTGATATCGTCTAGACATGGCGGTAGGCGGTACCATAACTGCGCTAGCCAGGTTGATTAGGCATTTAGTTGATGTCGTCCAGACATGGCCGTACCATGTAGGCATTTAATTGACGCTATCAACTCGATTGTCAATAGTATCGAGATTTTTTATTGGCTCGCCTTGTATTGGGCTAACGATGAACAAATAAATATGCTCGCCAATTGTACACCTTTTATGATACTAGCATGGGCTTTAGCAAAGCCGAAACTGTAAAAAACTATAAAAGTAATGGGCCGACCCATAGACGGGCTCTAATAACATTAACAGGCCAGAACAGTAAGATGCTAGAATAGTGATAAACCAGAACAATAAGAGGCCAGAAATGTAGCAGGTCGGAATCGTAATATGCCAGAAAAATAATAGGACGGAAAGTTTATCACGTCAGAATAGTACCATGCTGAAACAGTACCAGGCTAGAATAGTAGTGGGCTAGAAACTTAGGACGCTTATGGAACTAAATAGTAGAAGGGCAGAACAGTGAAAGGCCAGAATAGTGAAAGGCCAGAACAGTAAAAGTTTGTAACAGTAGAAGGCCATAAGGCGGCCCACAACGGGCTGTGAGAAAAGTGACAGGCTAATCGCAAGCCTTAACAGTACCGGACCGACTTGGCGCAGGCCGGTAATGGGTCGCATAGTATTGGACCAATGTGGGACTTCTGTAGACCAAAACTATATCGGGCCAGAAAGTTCACGGGCCACGGCTGGCTGCACTAATGGTCCCATTTCAAATAGTGAAGGATAAAATAGTAACATGCCATCTTTTTATTGGGCTCTCCTAATAGGCCGACCCACTTAATAATTAGCAGTCCTTGGCTAGGCCTAGCTTCTACCATGGTTTTGTGGCTGTTAACGACGGTAACCGGCCATTAATGGTGTTTGCCACGTGGCAGTTTGCATGACATCAACAATCTACGCAGCTGACAAATAGATCTACGATGGAACAAGTTTCCTGGCTAAAGGGTGCGATCCGCCACGGTCGAAAAAACCCGTGGTAGAATCATTTGTGACAGGGCTTTTACCGCGAAGGCTATCCGTCATAGAAGACTTTTTAACCACGCAAAACTGGCCTCCAACCACGAAAATCGTCCGTTGTAAAAGCCATTTTTTCTTGTAGTGGTTGTTGTTCTCCCTCGGCAATAAACTGTACGTAGTGATCCCCTCGAAAATTGTACCTAGTGTTCTCCCTCGACAACAATGTGATCTACTTGTTGTTCTACATGGTTGTTGTTCTCATGGGCCAAGAAGTTCTCTTCAACCTCCTCCCCAGTGTCAAACCCTTCGTAGTTATTGTTGGAGTAACATTCACTTGATCTTAGCATATACTCCATTCAGTTTACACTTCTAGACACCTCCCTCTACATTGCATAGAAGTTTATCTACATGTCCCAAGAGTAACATGTTAAGGTACAACATCACAAGATCACCATAAGCATGAAGAAATCCTAACAAGCATTGCAACTTCTTACTAACAGGTGCATGCATGACCATTAGCAAAAATGGGATAACAAGTTCATCCCAAGACTATGGTGTTAAACTACTACCACATAAAAGTGGGTTCCACTCTAACACCACCAGTTCACCATCACATGAGGGGTTAGTACATACAACTTCATCAAAATATACAATCTAAGAAGTTTTTAGGACCTAGCTATAACCAAAATGTATACCATAAGCATCATCGGTTCATTATCAACACCATCACCGCCACCATCATGCACACCAACTCCAAGACCAAAAACCGAAGCTCTAGTTGCAATACTTGGCCAGGAAGGTCTGGAGCCAAAGTATCCTATGCGGCTCACGCATGCTGACGAAGTGGTTCCCTAGGCTTTCTTATTGATAAGGTGATCGGGAGACACCATGAGATGCTGGTCCCTGAAGCCAACAATGTACATGACGGCTTGGTAGAGTTCATGGTGCATATCAGTCAGATTGTTGTCCCTCATGTCTCGTGCAACATCCTTGAAGACATCGGTCATGCCGGTTAAGGCATGGATCTCATCATTATATATGACACCCCTCATCCTCTTGCGATTAGCATTAGTTGCACGAGCATCGGTAGGATTGTCGGGGCCATGAGGATCACGGTATCAGACTCTTGGGTGTCAGCATCCTCATGTCCAGGAGTACCAAGGGGCTCACCTAACCCCATCGCAAACCTGTCGGTGGTAAGACCGTAGGAAATGATGGTTTGCATCTGGACATAGTTCTAGATGGGATTGTTCAGGAATTTTGCATCCTTGGGGTGACCCAACGATTGCATGAGAGAGTTTGTTAGTTGTGAATGGTAGTGATCATGTGAGACAATTTAGTAAGATTGCACCCTCCCCTTGAAGGGTTCCGTAGCAGAAAACAAAAAAATTCTATCTACTCGGACACTAATACCAGGATCTATACTATGTAGACATAAGTAACGGAGAAGGAATACAGTATTCATACCTTTGTAAACAGAGGCACGCCTTACGCAGGAAGGTGTATATCGATGAAGACGAGCAGCACCCCAAGTGTGGTGCCTCCGAAGTTCGTCACACGTCCGATGTAGGAGACGTCAACCGGACTCCGATCCAGCCGAGCAGCGGAAGAAGTAGATGCCGGATCGCTGATCACACGATGGTAGTGTGAAGGTGGAGAACTCAACTACGAGGTCCTCCCAAATATTACGGGGAAGTCCTCAGCAGATGAGAGAGAGAGAATGAGAGGAATGGGTGATCCCAAAGGGGGAGGGGGACCCCTTTATATAGTGGGAGGGGGCGGACCACCCAGGGGCAGGTGGTGTGGGACTAATCTCCACACCCGCCGGCCACCTTGGGGCAGCCGCCGGCCCTAGGTGGGCCCCACTGGGGTGGCCCATCAGCCCTAGGCCACCGGGCCCCACCCCTTAGGCGCCTTGCCCTCTTGGGCCTCCCTTTAGGTGAGGCCCATTAGCAATATGGAGCCTTTTAAAAATAAAATAAAATATATATTTAATATTTATTCTCCAATTAACATTCAAATACACATATTATATTATTCCTTCACTCCGGAACACCTTCCAGACCCCTTTCTGATCTCCATCGGATGTTACCGAAACTATTCTGATTTCTCTCTCTCTATTTCTCATACGATACCTCATCTACCCTAAGTGTCCCTACCCTTAAGCGTGACATCCTTCGGTTCGGAAACACTCCGGACATGATAGAGACCACTCTCATATCAATGATCAACAGAGGGACCTGGATGGCCATGTGACCCCCGTGCGTTTCACGAATACAATCGCTCGAACCATGAGATAGTCGTTCCCCATTCCCTTTGTCATTCGATACCTAATTCATCCGAGACTTGATCTTCGGTATCTCCATACCTTAGTTCGATCTCGTTACTGATGAACTTGTTTTCTCGTTCTCATGTCGTTGCATTCCGTGACCTAGTGACATGCTTGCAAGCTTCATTAATGCAACGTCACCAAGATGGCCATATGTATCTGTCCGTCACACGGACTAGACAAATCCTGGTCTTGATATGTACTCCTCTACGCATCCCTTCAGAAAACCTGAGTGGCACCTTTTTGATCACCCTGTTATGAGATGACTCTTGATAACCATCTAAGATTCTTCCGGAATGGTGATTTGCATTACCTCACAGTCAAAGGATTGGGTTGCGAGGTTCTCTGTGTTTTATCATCAATGGTGAACTTTGTAACTAGATCTCATTAAGATATAATGGTCGGATGTTTGTCTATCATGTTATTCAACTAATAACATGACCTCATTGTCAGTTGGCATAAATTCCCATGGTCTTGAAACATAGACCATCCTCATGACCAATGAACTAGTTTACTAGAGGTAACTAGAGATACGGTTTGTTTGCATACCACACGTGTATTAACATTTCGTATTAACACAGTTATATCACAGTATGAAACGTATTATGAACATATAGGAGATATATCAAATAATACACTTTATTATTTGCCTCTAGGGCATAACTCCTTCAGTCTCCCACTTGCACTAGAGTATAAACAAAACTAGTTTACAATAGGCAGGAACCTAACACCAATGGAATCTCGGTGTTGTTCATGCTTGTCTAGATGGAGAGCTTTCGTCAAAGGATCTGCCACATTTAGTTCCGTATCTACTTTGCAAATCTTGACTTCACCTTTGTCAACGTTCTGCCGAATGACGTGAAATCTAAGCTTGATGTGTTTGGCTGTGGAATGAGTTATTGGTTCCCTTGCATTTGCAATAGCTCCCGTGTTATCATAATAGATCGTCACGGGGTCTTGCGCATTGGGAAAAACTCCCAGTTCAATGACGAAATTCCTTAGCCAAACAGCTTCATTCGCTGCATCAGCTGCAGCAATGTATTTAGACTTCATTGAAGATTGTGCCACCATCGGCTGCTTCTTGATCTTCCAGCTTACCGCCCCACCATTCACCAAGAAAACAAATCCTGTCTGAGACTTCGAGTCATCATGATCTGAATTCCAGCTCACATCTACGTAACCTGTTACGTTTAGAGCTTCATCATTTCCTCCATAGATTAGGAACATATCCTTTGTTCTTCTCAGATACTTCAGGATATTTTTCACAGTGGTCTAGTGATCCGGTCCTGGATTACTCTGATATCGGCTCGTCAAACTAAGAGCCAATGCCACATCAGGTCGGGTACTAAGCATTGCATACATGATAGATCCTATGGCTGAGGCATAGGGGATGTAAGACATCTTCTCTCTATCATCGTCCGTTACAGGACATTGAGTCATACTCATTTTGCAATTATTCATCATAGGTGTAAAACCCCTCTTGGTGTTTTTCATTTTGAACCTCTTCAAAATCTTATCTATGTAAGTACTCTGACTCAATGTTATTAGGTGTCTTGATCTATCTCTATAGATCTTGATTCCTAATATATATGTAGCTTCACCTAGATCCTTCATGGAAAATTGGTTGCTCAAATATGCTTTCACGCTTTTCATAAGATCCACATCGTTTCCCATGAGTAATATGTCATCCACATATACTACTAAGAAAACAACCGAGCTCCCACTCGCTTTCTTGTAAACACAGAACTCTTGTTGGTTTTGGAAAAATCCAAAACTTTTGATCACTTGATCAAAACGTTGGTTCCAGCTCCGAGATGCTTGCTTCAATCCATAAATGGACCGTTCAAGCTTGCATACCTTTCTAGCATCCTTAGGATTGACAAAACCTTCTGGTTGCATCATATACAACTCTTCATCAATGTGACCATTGAGGAATGCGGTCTTGACATCCATCTGCAAAATTTCATAGTCGAAATGTGCAGCAATTGCTATTAAAATCCTGACAGCCTTAAGCATCACTACGGGAGAATAAGTCTCGTCGTAATCAACTCCTTGAATTTGTCGAAAACCCTTTGCGACAAGTCGAGCTTTGTGAATGGTCACATTACCATTCGCATATGTCTTTTTCTTAAAGATCCATTTATTTTCCACAGCCTTGCGGCCTTCTGGAAGATCCACCAAGGTCCAAACTTGGTTTTCATGCATGGATCCTATTTCGGATTTCATGGCTTCTAGCCATTTCTCGGAGTCGGCACTATCCATAGCTTCTTTGTAGTTTGCATGTTCTTCCTGATCATCTAAGATGACAGACATCACTAGGCTACTATACCAATCTGGAGTGGCACGAACCCTTGTAGACCTGCAAACCTCAGGAGTCTCAATGTCATTGTTTTGATCAGCATCAATGGGCTCTTCCTCCATGTTGGAGAGCGGTTTTGGAACAGCTTCCATTGCGCTACTCGGAATATGGAGAGAAGGGTCAACAATTTCATCTAACTCAGTTTTCCTTCCACTCACTCCTTCTGCAAGAAACTCTTTCTCGAGAAAGGTGCCAGTTTTTGCGACAAACATTTTGCCTTCGGCTTGGTTGTAGAAAGTATACCCAACGGTTTCCCTTGGGTATCCCACAAAGATACATTTTTCTGATTTGGGTTCGAGTTTGTCAGGCTGCAGTTTCTTAACGTAAGCCTCACAACCCCAAACTTTCAGAAATGACAACAATGGCTTCTTGCCATGCCATATCTCATATGGTGTTGTCTCCACGGATTTGGATGGTGCTCGGTTTAAAATAAAAGCGGCGGTTTCTAACGCGTATCCCCAAAAAGACACAGACAAATCAGTTAAAGACATCATGGACCGTACACTATCCAATAGGGTTCGGTTACGATGTTCTGACACACCATTACGCTGAGGTGTTCCGGCTGGCGTAAGCTGTGGGATAATCCCACAGTCCTTCAAGTGCATGTTAAACTCATAACTCAAATACTCGCCTCCTCGATCTGATCGAAGGTGCTTGATTTTCTTTTTAAGTTGATTCTCTACCTCTTTCTGAAATTCCTTGAACTTTTCAAAGGTTTCAAACTTGTGCTTCATCAAGTAGATATATCCATATCTGCTTAAGTCATCGGTAAAGGTAACAAAGTAACGATAACCATTGCGTGTTGAGACACTCATTGGTCCACATACATCCGTATGTATGATCCCAAGTAGGTCTACAACTCTCTCCACTATTCCGGAGAATGGTGTCCTGGTCATCTTGCCCATGAGGCATGGCTCACATGTACCAAGGGATTCAAAATCCAACGATCCAAGAAGCCCTTCTTAATGAAGCTTCTTCATGCGTTTTACGCCAATATGACCAAGACGGCAATGCCACATGTACATGGAATTATCATCATTGTGCTTACAACGTTTGGCATCAACACTATGGGTGTGTGTATCACAATCAAGATCAAGTAAGAATAAACCATAACATACAGGAGCATAAACATAGAAAACATCATTCATATAAATTGAACAACCATTTGTTCCTGATTTAAACGAATAACGGTCTTGCAACAAGCAAGACCCACTCATAATATTCATACTCAATGCGGGTACATAATAGAATTTATTCAAAACCAACAATAATCCTGACGGTGGACGGAGATGCAGGGTGCCGATGGCCATCACTTCGACTCTCATCGTCACCTCGTCCTTCCTCAGGCGCCTCCTACTCTGCAGATCCTGCTGAGAGTTACAAATGTGAGCAACAGAACCGGTATCAAATACCCAGGTGTTACTCCTGGCGCTCGTAAGGAATACATCAATAACATGTATATCATATATACCTTTGTCCGGGATGGCTATCTTGCCAGCTCTCTTGTCTTCAAGGTACTTGGGGGCAGTTGCGTTTCCAGTGCCCATCCCCTTTGTAGTAGAAGCACGAAGTGCCAGGCTTAGGGCCAGGCTTGGCAGTCTTTGAGGTGCTAGAGGCGAACCTGCCATCCTTCTTAGACTTCTTACCCTTGCCTTTTCCCTTTTTCCCCGGTTTCTTAAAGTTGGTGGTCTTGTTGACCATCATCACTGTGTGCTCCTTCTTGATTTCAACCTCAGCAGTTTTGAGCATTGCGAACACCTCAGTGATTGCTTAGTGCACGGCGCCCAGAAAAATGCTTGATGGCGGTGTTGATGTAGAGCTCGTTGGGAACCCCAAGAGGAAGGTATGATGAGCACAGCAGCAAGTTTCCCTCAGTTATGAAACCAAGGTTTAATCGAACCAGTAGGAGCAAGGAAACACCCCAAAGGTGTTACTAGCTGAGTCTTGGCAGGGCGCACTACCGGTGCTAGTAGCAACGTGGAGACCTGCACAACACAACCACAGAACTTTGTCCCCAACTTGCGATGAGGTTGTCAATCTCACCGTGTTTTGCGAAAAACAAAGGATTAAACGTATCGAATAGAAAGAAGTAATAGTTTGCAGAAAGTAAACACAAAGAAGTAAACAGTTGAAGATTGTATGTAACGAAAAGGATCGGGATCCATAGTTCACTAGAGGTGGCTCTCCTTAGATAGATAGCATGCTGGGTGAACAAATTACAGCGGGGCAATTGACAAACACCGAGAAATCAATACATGCATATACTAATCATCTTGACTCCTTTGAGACTTGATTGGGAATTACAACATTATACATAGACCGCCATCCAACTGCATCTATGACTAATAATCCACCTTCAGGTTATCATCCGAACCCCCTCCAGTATTAAGTTGCAAGCAACAGATTATTGCTTTACGAACTGCGTGTAAAGTAAATAATATGATTGTTCTATGAACAAAGGACTGTTGTTTTCTCCCTAGTAGCAACAGCACATCTAGTACCTTAGAGATTTCTGTCACTTCCCCAGATTACCAGAGGCATGAACCCACTGTCGAGCATAAATACTAACTCTTGGAGTTGCTAGCATCTACTCGGCCAAGATAGCTACTAACAATGGAAAGCATGCAAGATCACAAATAACAAAGACATGATAGAATCAATAATCAATCTGAAATAGCATCTCAATATCCATCGGATCCCCGCAAACACAACATGCAGAATTACAAATAGATGATCTTGATCATGAACGGAGCTCACAAGATCTAGACATGAAAGCACAAAGGAGGAGAACCAGCCATCTAGCTACTACATGGATCCGTAGTCCAAGGATGAACTACTCACGCATCACACCGGAGGCTTGCATGGTGATGAAGAAGGCCTCTAGGGTGAATTCCCCTCTCCGGCAGGGTGCCGGGAAGAGCTTCAGATCCCTCCCGATCTAGGGATGGAGATGACGGCGGCTACAGACTCTTTCGTGGATTTTTGATCGGGTACTTAGGGTTTTTGTCCCGAGGGCAATATATAGGCGGAAGGAGAGGCCGAGGTGGTGCCAGGAGCAGCCACACCACCCCCTGGCGCGGGCCAGGCCTGGCCGTGCGGCCAGGTGGTGTGGTGGCCCCCTGGCCCCTCTCCGTCTTGTATTCTGGAACTTGATGACATCCGGAAAAATAGGCACTTTGGCTTTTGTCTCGTCCAATTCCGAGAATATTCATTTTCTGACTTTCTTGGAACCAAAAACAGCATAAAACAGGCAGCTGGCACTGTGGCTCTTGTTAATAGGTTAGTCCAATAAATCATATGAAAAGTACTCCAAAGTTGGAACAAAACACAAGAAAGTGGATAAAACCAAGCATGGAACATCAAAAATTATAGATACATTTGCAATGTATCACTCAGCAAGGGTCTTAGTCATCCCTTGCATGTTGTAGTTCATCACAAAACTCTTATAGCTAGGGGGTAGCGAGTGCAGCACCCTATCTATGGCGAGCTCCTCCAGGATTTTGCAATCCAGGGCGTTTAAGCGCTTAACGTAGCTAGACATTTTGACCACGTGCTCACTAATACTATTGTGCTCTTCCATTTTAGCAGAGAAGAAGAGCTTGGAAGCATCATACCTCTCTATAAGAGCCTGTGGAGCAAAGACAGCCTTGAGATCCTTAATGATCTCAAAAGCATTCATCTTCTCAAAACGCTTTTGAAGCTCCGGCTCCATGGCATAGAGCATTCCACTCTGGATAAGGGAGAAATCGTCCGCCTTGGACTGCCAGACATTCTTTTCGTCCTGGGAGGCGGAATCTGCAGGCTTAGCCGGAAGCTCAGCCTCGATGACATAGGTCAGCTTGTAGGGGACTAGGAGGATCCTAAGATTGCGGAACCATGCAATGAAGTTGATTCCATCAGTTTTTAGCTTGTCCTTCTCGAGGAAAGTGCTAAGGTTGAAGGTGGGTGGGCGAGACATCTACAAAGGATTTGCAAAGTGTTTAGACTATGTTCATAATAATGAGTTCAAGTTTTAACTAAAAGAACTCTCACTTAAACGAACATCCCTCTACTCATTCAGTGATCACATGATCCCTATCCTCTGCACCTCCCCCGATCATCACGGCCATCAATGCAGTATCAAAGGTGGACATTCCCTAATGTCGATCACATCAACCATGTGATTCATGCTCGACCTTTCGGTCTCTTGTATTCCGAGGCCACGTTTCTCTAACGTGCTAGGCTCACCAGTCCTAACTCGTGTGTATTCACAGTGCAACATGGCTTACACCCACTGTATGCGAACGTAGATATGTCTGACACCCAGGCCTGTAACCCTGGATCGCCTCATACCGAAGAACTTTCTTGGTGGTGCACACACAAGGGGAATACGATAACTAGAATACTATGAGGGATTATCTTATTATACTACCGTCTAGTAAGTATACTAGCACAATAAGTAATACTTCAAAAGTGAAGTGTTATGACATGGTTATAGCTTTATGATCATCATCAATAGCTTCAATGAGAGTTTCACAAACTTGTCATTGCCATGTTATAATACTTTCCCCTATGCAATAATAAATATAGATGCTTCTATATTTACTATTACATGTTTTACGCGGCTTTAGGGCTTTCGCAGTAGAACCCCTTCCGACTGATGACCCACAAGTATAGGGGGTGTATCGCGGTATTTTCGAGGGAAGTGAAACCCAATTTATTGATTCAACACAAGGGGAGACAAACAATATTTATAAGCCTTAACAACTGAGTTGTCAATTCAGCTGCACCTGGAAACAATCTTGCTCATAGTAGTTTATCAGTAGCAACAGTTTTGTAGTAACAGTAGTAGTAAAGTAAAGACAGCAGTAACAATAGCAGTAAACAGTAGGATTCGAGTACGGTAGGCATAGGGATGGATGGACGGGTGTTGCATGGACAAGACAATTCACATAGCAATCAGAACATAGGGCAATTGCAGATAAATAAGATAAAGCATCCAAGTACTAGATAATCCTAGGCTTGTGTTCCATATATAGTCATATGTGCTCGCAATGAGAACTTGCACAACATCTTTTGTCCTGCCAGCCCGTTTGCAGCGGGGCCTCAAGGGAACTACTGGCAATTAAGGTGCTCCTTTTAATAGAGCACCGGAGTAAAGCATTAACACTCCGTGAACACATGTGATCCTCACATCAAAGCCATTTCCTCCGGTTATCCCGATTTCTGTCACCTCGGGGCCATTGGTTCCGGACAACAACGTGTGTATACAACTTGCAGATAAGACCATAAACAATACTATCATAATGAATCAATAACATGTTTAGATCTAAAATCATGGAAATCGGGCCCTAGTGACAAGCATTAAGCACAACAAGTCGCAACAAAGTCATAAAGCACTAATAAAAGATACTAGGCACCATGCCCTAACAATCTGATGCCATTACATGAACGATCTCATCCAATCCCTATCATCCCCATAGCCTACAGCGGGGGATTACTCACTCATAGATGGGGGAAACATGGATGGTCGATGGAGAAGCGATGGTAATGATGATGGCGATGATCTCCTCCAATTTCCCGTCCCGGCAGGGTGCCAGAATGGAGTTTCTGGTGCTGTTTCGTGGAATCTGGTGGTGGTGGCGGAGCGGAACTCCTTCTGGAAAAACGTCGAACCCCCTGAAGTTTTTAGGTCAGAAGGCACCTTATAGGTGAAGAGGGAGACCGAGGGGGTGCATGGGGGCCCACACCACCCCCTGGCGCGGCCTGGCCTAGCCCACGCCAGCAGGTGGTGTGGCCACCCCTGGCTCTTCTCTGTCTCGTATTCTGGCTCCTGGAGTCTTCGGGTGAAATAGGGTTTTTGGCATATTTTCCTGGATTTTTCCTGATAGTTGGTTTTCTGCATAAAAAGTAGACACCAAGGCAATTCTGCTGAAAACAGCGTCAGTCCGCGTTAGTTGCATCCAAATCACGCAAGTTTAGAGGAGAAACAATAGCAAAAGTGTTCGGGAAAGTAGATATGTTTTGGACGTATCAACTCCCCCCAAGCTTAGGTTATTGCTTGTCCTCAAGCAATTCAGTTGAAAACTGAGTGCGATAAAAGAACTTTCACGAACACATTTGCTTCATATGATGTAAATATTATCAGCAATGTGATCAACTACTTAGACAATTCATAATAAAGAGTATGCAACTAAGTTTACTTAATAGGCATTGCAAGCTATGAAGAGATTCCAACTCAAAAATAATAAGTAGCATGAAGTATAAACGTAAGCAACATTACAATGCTCATAAAAAGGTATGATAGAGTGGTATCTCGCTTGCCTTTGATTATGAATATCAAGGCACCTCTGAAATTCAAGTGATGACTAGAAGTAAATATATCAAGGATACAAGCATCAAAGTCATAACACAAATAATCAAGTAATGAGACAAGCACAAAGAATGACAACTATGCTCTCAAGAAGGTGCTCAAAGAATATGTGGAGACTCAACAAGTAAAGGAAAAGGTTTTGAATAATTTGAAAGGCTTCCAAATGCTGAAAGTAGGGTACTCATTAGCTTTGAGCTCTCATTGCCCCTATCATAAGCATCTTTAATGTGGTTAAGGTGAAAGTGAGGTCCAATCTGAGTTATATGCTTGACAGACTATAAACTGAAAATCCCATGTCCCTTGAGTACGAGGGCCGCTCCTCATGCTACTCAACTTTAGTTACCGGTAAGTTCTTGTCATCGTAAATATGTGCGTATCATTGAGAACCGCCAACAGGGTACCCCTTGCCCGATGATACGGAAGAATCCCCATATCAAAATGACAAGGCAAGTAGACAATGAGTATCTCAGCAATCTTCTTATTTACCATGGGAAAATGGTGCTTTTTTCTCTCTTTCCTCTTTTCATAAATCTCTTTTTTTCTTTTTCTCAATAGCTATCTCTCTCTTTTTTATAAGAAGAATGCTTCATAGATATCATTATGTTTACGCTGCAGGTTTTCACCATGTCAGCATGTATTAGACCAGCGGCCCAGGCGTTTCTCTAACACACATACATAACTCCATGCACTTACAAGCTCCCCTTTTATTTCACACTGACGACATCCGCAAACAAAAGAGTACGGTATCAACTGGGTATATATTTACAAGTGTTGAAAGCGTTCCCCGTGACAGCACGGTTCTGCTAATCCCCAGCCTATAATTAGCAAGCATATAACTTTCATGGAGAGTTCACAATGGTTCAGGTTTATTAAGTGCAGGAAATAAAGTGTGACATCAAGTTCGTGAGAGCTTTACTAACTAACTTTCTCATAACAAGCAAACATTTTATTCGGAAGAAAACAAGGCATATTGAATATGCACGGAAGTAGCAAATGATGCTAATAGGTAGGTATGGTGGACACCTTGGCAATATTTGGTTTAAGGGAGTTGGAAACATGAGTAAAACACTCGGTGGAAGTGAAGGCTAGCAATAGTAAGGGAGCGACAAACGAGAGAGCAATAGCTGTCATAATCATGCTTGCAACAAAACAGGACTAATCATGGCATGAAAGTGATTCAAGATCCTCAAGGCAAAATAATTCATCGAGGCTCTACTGATTATTATAGTCATGTGCATGCGTGAGCATGTGCCAAGTCAATTCAAATGAAACATTCAAAGTAGGATACCATGGTGTCATACCAATTTATGAATAGAGCAATGCAAGCAAACATTCATAAGACATGCTACAAACTATTAGCGAGCTGGAGCTAATCATAAGAAAGCAAGAACTACTAAGCATCCAAAGAAAACATACACTCTACATGAACGAACAAAGCATGCCCACAGTGATGAGTATATGTACAAAAATGAAAACAAATAGAGTTCGTTACCAGCCTCTTACCATGCCTCAAGTTGTCATTAATCCTCATTATTGCTCTTCACTTGTGTGGCTTGAATAATAATATGAAACCAATATTCCACTGAGGACTGCTGAACCCTGTAGCAAACTCACAAAAACCAAAGAAGAACGACAAATATTTTTGTTGTTTTTGATTTTTTAAAACAAGAACCAAAGGAAAAACAAGCAAAGCAAAATCTTTTTGGGTTTTTCAAATAGTTCAAACAAAGCAAAAAGGGAAAAACAAACCAAGACAAAAAGAAGAAGCAAACCAAAGAGAAACAACACAAATATTTTTGGTCTTTTTGTGTTTTAGAAATCAAAAGCAAAGAAGAACGAAAACTAAAAAGAGAACGAAAACATGAATATACAAAGTACCGACGCAACATGATATGAAGATGAGTGCGGTGTCGGCGTACCTCCCCCCAAGCTTAGGCTTTTGGCCTAAGTGGGTATCAATCCCAAGCCGGCCAGGATGATGTGTCACCGTAGTATGACGAGGAGGTCCCCTCGTCCTGGTGCGAGCTCGAGTACATCCCTCCGTAATGCGTGGAGTAATCATAGGAGGGTACATCCTCCTGGTGCTGCTCGTGGAAACCCAGCAAGCGAAGCTGCTCGTCCACCTCCTCCTTGGAGCGCGACCACGGTCTCTTGTGAACACTAAACAAAGAAGGTTGTGGCAAAAGGATCTCCCTTTCATCCCCGTCAGTGAAAAGCATCCTATATACTAGACTGTCCAAATCAGAAGTAGCAATGACAAAGTGATGAGTTTTCATAGCAACAAGGTCAAGCCTCTGTGGTGCCAGCATAGTATCATTGGGATCCACTAAAAGACCTAATGCATTGACTATACGCGAGGCGATGATGCCCCCATAGATAGGCCCCCTAGCAGCTAGGCGGCGAGCAATAAGCGAGCCAAGATTGTACCGAGTATCATTGCTAAGCGCAGCAGCAAGGAATCCTAAATGATAGTTGGAGATATTACTTGTGTTCTCCCTACCCAGTACACTAGTAGCAAGATAATATGCAAAGTATCTAAGAGCGGGGAGTTGGATATTTCTTATCTTTTCGCGTTGCGCCACGCGGTCATCATCATTGGTCACCCCTCGGTAAAGCTCCAACAAATCAGCGGGTCGCCCTTGAATTTTCTTCATTGTCCCTGTCATGCTACACCTACAATATTGCAAAATCTCTCCAAAGGCATGGTGAAGGACAGATTATAGATTTTAAAAGAGACAGTCGACTGATAGGGTGTGTTAGTAAACGTGAAGCTCTCAACAAAAGTTTTGGTGAGCATAGCGTATTGCGCACTCTTATCTTGCATATATGAGGTCAAACCAACCCTCTCAATCAGTAGCAAGAAATCATCAAGAATACCTGTAGCTTGTAAGAAAGTAAAACAAGGAAAAGAGGATGGGTGAGCATCCCCATCATCCCTTTCACTACCAATACGAGTTGCAATGAGATCTTCGTTGTATGATGGCCTAGCCTGAGAGGCTGATCTTGAGGGCCTCGACCTCCTAGGTGCATCACTCTCAAAAATCTCTCCAAAAGTATGGTTGTTCATGCTTGGTATTCTAAAATTTAAACACCTATTAAACAAGTGATTGCAAAGTAAATATAATGAAGGATTCTACTCATAGGGACTTGTAAGAGGCCTAAACATGGATCAAAACTATATCCCTAAGCATTAAACAAGCTTACAAGCTCTCATAACCAGTCACCTATAGCAGCAAAATACTCAATATATAATCCACTAAACACAAATCTACTTGGACAAGGGGAGGAGTCACATACCAGGGAACAAATGCTCCAAATTTTAGCAAGAAAGATGGGCTGAGCAAGGAGATCAAAAAAATCGAGAGCAAGCACAACAAGAACGCGATTTTGAGCAATGAACTGGAGCTTACTCGGGAGAGAGAAGAAAGTGGCAGGTGAGAGAGTTAGAGGGGGGCCAGGGGTGGCCCACACCAGGGCATGGCGCCACCCAGGGCTGGCCGCGCCACCATGTGGTGTGCCTGCCTGGTGGGACTCCCTAGTACCTCCTAGGTGCTCCTCTGCCCCTTTTTTCACGTAAAAATTTAATATGAATTTTTAGGAATTTTTCGAGACACTTTATTTTTGGGCATTTTTCAGAAATAGAAGAATGATTTTTTTGACAGACAGATTTTTTTTGGAAACATGATGCAAGGACAAAACAAGGCTAGAACTACAGAAGTTCTAAGACACTCTAACATGCAAGCAACTAACAACAAAAAGAAAGCTAAACAGAAACAAAAACTAAAATGCAAAGGATAGAAATAAACGGAGATAATCATAATGAAAACATTGTTTTGTTCAATGAAATCCTTTTGTTAACAAGGTTGATCAAGTCTTGCTACCAAAACAATTCCATATGAGACAAAACTTTGTATTCCACTAATGATTATGTTACCTCAACCTTGATAGCAATGGTCCCAATCATAATAGTTTCAAACTTTTCTCTTGGTATGGGAAAATATATTTCTCCAACTTGAATGCCTTCAACATGTTCAATTGAATTCAAACCATAATTCCTTTCAATCTTCTTGGGGAAATAGATAGTATGTTCCTTGTCATTAACATTGAAAGTCACCTTTCCTTGATTACAATTAATAACAGCTCCTGCAGTATTAAGAAAAGGTCTCCCAAGGATAATAGACATATTATCATCTTCAGGCATTTCAAGCACAACAAAATTAGTTAATATCAAGCAATTGTGGGCCACCTGAACAGGTCCATCCTCACATATACCCACAGGAATAGTGGTAGATTTATCAGCCATTTGCAAAGATATATCAGTTGGTATTAATTTTTCAAGTTGAAGCCTCTTATAGAGAGAGAAAGGCATAACACTAACTCCAGCTCCCAAATCACACAAAGCAGTTCTAACAGAACTATTCTTAATAGAGCAAGGGATAGTTGGAATCCCTAGGTCTCCAAGTTTCTTAGCAACCTTACCATTGAAGGAATAATTAGCAAGCAAAGTAGAAATTTCTTCATTAGGGATCTTCCTTTTATTCGAGACATATCCTACATATACTTTGAATAAGGAGGCAATTTAATAGCATCAGTCAAAGGAATTTGCAGGAATAAAGGTTTCATCCACTCACAAAACTTATTATAGTGTTCATCTTCCTTTGACTTGTGTTTCTTATTAGGGAAAGGCATAGGTTTTTGGACCCAAGGCTCTCTTTCACTACCATGTTTCTTAGCAATAAAATCCTCTTTAGTGTATTTGGTATTCTTAGTGTGGTTTTTAGGTTCTTCTTCAACTTTTTCTTCATTAGGAACTTCATTTTCTTCATTACCACTTTCAGTTTCAGCATCAGAGATAGATATACTATTAGGATCTATAGCAAGTTCAGAGGGTTCTACAACAGTTTTATGTTTCTTTTTCCTTTTCTTATGAGTAGAGCCACTATTTTTAGCTTGTTGAGAATCCTGCTCAATTCTTTTGGGATGCCCCTCAGGATATAGAGGATCCTGGGTAGCAGCTCCACTTCTAGTTCTAATTTCATAAGCATGTTTTTCTTTAGCAGCATTAACTAGCAAGTCGTTTTGCACTTTAACGAGTTGATCTATTTGAGTTTGAACCATTTGAAAGTGTTTAACAATCATTTTAACATCATTAGAGGTTCTTTCCACAATATCTTTCAACTCAACAATAGCTCTAGTGTTTTCCATTAGATGATTTTTCACCCTTTTATTAAAGTTATCTTGCTTAACAATAAAGATATCGAATTCTTCTAAGCATTGATCAGGAGGTTTAGAATAAGGGATATCACCTTCATCAAAGTGTTGGAGAGAGTGTACCTCAATAGTGGATGAGTAGGGAATAGGCTTACATAATTCTTCTATAGGAGGTAAATTCTTGACATCTGCAGCTTTAAGTCCCTTCTCCTTAAGACATTTCTTAGCTTCCTTCATTACTTCATCATTTAATTCAATAACTCCCCTCTTCTTTGATGTTGGAATAGGCACGGGAATAGATGGTTCAGGTATAATTACTTCAGGTATAGCTTGTTTAGGAGGAGTCCAATCTTCATAATTCTTGCTTATTTTAGCCATTAATTCCTCGGCTTCCTTTGGAGTCCTATTCCTGAAAACACAATCAGCACAACTATCTAGGTATGTCCTAGATTCTTCAGTTAGTCCATTATAAAATATATCAAGAAGCTCATTCTTAGGTAATGGACTTCCAGCCTGTGCATGAATCAAAGCACAAAACCTTGCCCAAGATTCAGGCAATACCTCTTTTTCTCCCTGTTTAAAATCAAAAAGTTCCTGCAAAATAGCATGTCTAGCACTAGGAGGAAAATATTTCTGCAGGAAAGTACTAATCAAGCACTCAGGGCTATCAATAGATCTAGGAGGTAAATTAGTAAACCAAGTTTTAGCTTCTCCTTCAGTGAAAAGGGGAAAATCTTGGCAACAAAGTAAGTACGCATCTTAATATCATCAGAAAACAAACCACTCATGGTAGAAAGTTCATTCATATGTGTTACCGCACTTTCATTCTTAGTCCCACAAAAAGGCTATTTCTCGACAATAGCTATGTAAGATAGATCGAGAGAGAAATCATAATCTTTATCTGTAATGTTTACGGGAGAAGCAGCAAACTTAGCAATCGGAGACAATTTGGGTCTAATAGTACGCCTCTCAAGGAGACTCTTAGCAGCGCTCCTATCATGGGTGTTTTTACATTCTTTAATAAATTCATCGGTCATCTCAACATAACCATCTTCAATATCATAACTTTCACTAGACTCAGGTGAACTAACAGGTGTGGTAGTGTCTTCATTAGGAGTTTCAGTATTTCCAGCTATAGTTCTAGCAATCGTAGCATCTAGGAAAGGACCTAATGAACCACTCTTATCAAGCACAGTAGAAGCAGCATCATAAGCATCAGAAGTTTCAGATTCAGCAGTAGTAGCAGTGTGTGTAGCATGTGTATGTGGTGGTGTAACGAGCTTACTTATAATAGATGGTGAATCAAGAGCAGCAGAGGTGTTCAGAACCGTACCTCTTCTTGTAGTGGATGGTAAAATAGGAAACTTGTCATCACGAGACTTACCCATGATGGATGGATAGCAGCGAACAATAGAGAATCCAAGTGAACTTGATAAATAAAGCCATGCTCCCTGGCAACGGCGCCAAAAAATAGTCTTGATGACCCACAAGTATAGGGGGTGTATCGCAGTATTTTCGAGGGAAGTGAAACCCAATTTATTGATTCAACACAAGGGGAGACAAAGAATATTTATAAGCCTTAACAACTGAGTTGTCAATTCAGCTGCACCTGGAAACAATCTTGCTCACAGCAGTTTATCAGTAGCAACAGTTTTGTAGTAGGAGTAGCAAAGTAACAACAACAGTAAAGTAAAGACAGCAGTAGTAAAGTAAAGACAGCAGTAACAATAGCAGTAAACAGTAGGATTCGAGTGCGGTAGGCATAGGGATGGATCGACGGGCGTTGCATGGACAAGACAATTCACATAGCAATCAGAACATAGGGCAATTGCAGATAAATAAGATAAAGCATCCAAGTACTAGATAATCCTAGGCATGTGTTCCATATATAGTCATATGTGCTCGCAATGAGAACTTGCACAACATCTTTTGTCCTGCCAGCCCGTTTGCAGCGGGGCCTCAAGGGAACTACTAGCAATTAAGGTGCTGTTTTTAATAGAGCACCGGAGCAAAGCATTAACACTCCATGAACACATGTGATCCTCACATCAAAGCCATTCCCTCCGGTTATCCCGATTTCTGTCACTTCGGGGCCATTGGTTCTGGACAACAACGTGTGTATACAACTTGTAGATAAGACCATAAACAATACTATCATAATGAATCAATAACATGTTCAGATCTGAAATCATGGCACTCGGGCCCTAGTGAAAAGCATTAAGCACAGCAAGTCGCAACAAAGTCATAAAGCACTAATAAAAGATACTAGGCACCATGCCCTAACAATCTGATGCCATTACATGAACGATCTCATCCAATCCCTACCATACCCATAGCCTACAACGGGGGATTACTCACTCATAGATTGGGGAAACATGGATGGTCGATGGAGAAGCGATGGTGATGATGATGGCGATGATCTCCTCCAATTCCCCATCCCGGCAGGGTGCCAGAACAGAGTTTCTGGTGTTGTTTCATGGAATCTGGTGGTGGCGGTAGAGCGGAACTCCTTCTGGAAAAACGTCGACCCCCCCCCCCCCCCGAAGTTTTTAGGTTAGAAGGCTCCTTATAGGTGAAGAGGGAGACCGAGGGGGTGCCTGGGGGGCCCACACCACCCCCTGACGCGGCCTGGCCTGGCCCGCGCCAGCAGGTGGTGTGGCCACCCCCTGGCTCTTCTTCGTCTCGTATTCTGGCTCCTGGAGTCTTCGGGTGAAATAGGGTTTTTGGCATATTTTCCCGGATTTTTCCTGATAGATAGTTTTCTGCATAAAAAGTAGACACCAAGGCAATTCTGCTGAAAACAGCGTCAGTCCGTGTTAGTTGCATCCAAATCACACGAGTTTAGAGGAGAAACAATAGCAAAAGTGTTCGGGAAAGTAGATACATTTTGGACGTATCACCCACCTACGAACGTCGAGCCACAACATGGATTCAATGATTGCCGTTCTTCTTCCCTTTTCAGGGCCCTCCAGTGTCAATGTCATATCAACTATTGTAGAGAGACATACACCCCCCTAAGCCACTTCGATTTGTGGACTAGTCTCGTGAATCACCACATGAGGTCGGTTGGGGGCCGCTTCATCAAACAGTGCCGTGATATGAACAATAACATTAAAAAGGGTAGCAACTAGAGAATCAATGCCCACATATTGCTATGTGTTCTATCCGTATGATATGTCTATCCATAGACCCTCTCTGATACCACTGAAGGGTTCCGTAGAAGAAAACAAAAAATTTCTATCTACTCGAACACTAATACCAGGATCTATACTATGTAGACATAAGTAACAGAGAAGGAATACAGTATTCATACCTTTGCAAACAGAGGCACGCCTTATGCAGGAAGGCGTATATCGATGAAGACGAGCAGCACCCCAAGTGTGGTGCCACCGAAGTTTGTCACACGTCCGGTGTAGGAGACATCAACCGGACTCCGATCCAGCCGAGCAGCGAAAGAAGTAGATACCGGATCGCCGATCACACGACGGTAGTGTGAAGGTGGAGAACTCAACTACGAGGTCCTCCCCAATATTACGGGGAAGTCCTTAGCAGATGAGAGAGAGAGAATGAGAGGAATGGGTGACCCCAAAGGGGGAGGGGGGCCCCTTTATATAGTGGGAGGGGGGCACCACCCAGGGGCCAGGAGGTGTGGGACTAATCTCCACACCCGCCGGCCACCTTGGGGCAGCCGCCAGCCCTAGGTGGGCCCCACTAGGGCGGCCCATCAGCCCTAGGCCGGCCGGCCCCCACCCCTTAGGCGCCTTGCCCTCTTGGGCCTCCCTTCGGGTGAGGCCCATTAGCAATATGGAGCCTTTTAAAAATAAAATAAAATATATATTTAATATTAATTCTCCAATTAACATTCAAATACACATATTATATTATTCCTTCACTCCGGAACACCTTCCGGACCCCTTTCTGATCTCCATCGGATGTTACCAAAACTATTCCGGTTTCTCTCTCTCTATTTCTCATACGATACCTCATCTACCCTAAGTGTCCCTACCCTTAAGCGTGCCATCCTTCGGTTCAGAAATACTCCGAACATGATAGAGATCACTCTCATATAAATGATCAACAGAGGGACCTGGATGGCCATGTGACCCCCGTGCGTTTCACGAATACAATCGGTCGAACCGTGAGATAGTCGTTCCCCATTCCCTTTGTCATTCGATACCTAATTCATCCGAGACTTGATGTTTGGTATCTCCATACCTTAGTTCGATCTCGTTACTGATGAACTTGTTTTCTCGTTCTCATGTCGTTGCATTCCGTGATCTAGTCACATGCTTGCAAGCTTCATTAATGCAACGTCACCGAGATGGCCACATGTATTTGTCCGTTACACGGACTAGACAAATCCTGGTCTTGATATGTACTCCTCTACGCATCCCTTCGGAAAACCTGAGTGGCACCTTTTTGATCACCCTGTTACGAGATGACTCTTGATAACCATCTAAGCTTCTTCTGGAATGGTGATTTGCATTACCTCATAGTCAAAGGATCGGGTTGCGAGGTTCTCTGTATTTTATCATCAATGGTGAACTTTGTAACTAGATCTCATTAAGATATAATGGTCGGATGTTTGTCTATCATGTTATTCAACTAATAACATGACCTCATTGTCAGTTGGTATAAATGCCCATGGTCTTGAAACATAAACCATCCTCATGACCAATGAACTAGTTTACTAGAGGTAACTAGAGGCACGGTTTGTTTGCATACCACACGTGTATTAACGTTTCGTATTAACACAGTTATATCACAGTATGAAACGTATTATGAACATATAGGAGATATATCAAATAATACATTTTATTATTTGTCTCTAGGGCATAACTCCTTCACCCCTTCCTAAGGTGGTTGTACACCTGAGTTCCTAAAACCTCGGCGCCTCTGTGCTTGAACAGAGCTTTCACACAGGCAGTGAGATAAATCTCCTTGAATCCCTTTTTAGTCTAGACGCCACTCTTCACGATCTCACATATCTTGTTGAGAACGAAGGTGGACATGTACGGGGCCATTTCATGGTCCTCTTCATCTACGCCTTATTATACGTGTTTGCAAGCTTTGCTGCCACTTTTGTAGTGACAGAGGTGACAAAGCTTTACAAACTAGGGTCCAAAGAAAAAGGGACACTCATAGGAGGGTCATCATTGAAGGCACAAATGTATTTGACATCAAGAGCTGACTCTCATCCACATATGAAGGTATCGCGGAGTCCCTAATAGGGATCATAGCCTAGATAAATTCATCACATAACGAGTCCTACATTCATCACGCAAGACAGATGCATGTAAACATATGTAGCAAAAAAGATGATCTACAACATCCTTTATCTACACAACATAAACAATTGGCCATTACCGATAGCGGTCTGCAAGATCAAGCTCAAGAAACAAATTCTACCTTAGTAGGATTGTATAACAAGTTCGAAATACACATCAACTCTATGAAATCAAGCTAAAAACTATAAATCTAGGCTATGAACCAATCAAAAAACTACACGTGAAGGATATGAACCAAGATCTACGAACCCTAACTGTTGGAGATATGCCCTAGAGGCAATAATAAATATAGTTATTATTATATATCTTTGTGTTTATGATAAATGTTTGCATTCATGCTATAATAGTATTAACAAGGAAACCATTAATACTTGTGTGATTTGTAAACTTAATTTGAAGTCCCTAGTATAGCCTCTATACTTCACTAGCTTGTTGGTTGATTGATGATGTGGTTTCTTTGTCATGAACATTGAGATGTTATCAACAACAAGATCATATCGTTAGGAGAATGATATGGTGGACATACTCCTATAGACAAGCGTAGCATAAAGATCAAGTCATTTCAATAGTTCAATTGCTATATGCTTTCTGATACATAGTAACCTAATTCCTTCGACCATGAGATCATGCATATCACCTTTACTGGATGGATGCTTTGATGTCATCAAACACCACACCGTAACAGGGTGGCTATAAAGGTGGCATTGAGTGTTCGGAAAGTATTGGTTGAAACACATGGATCAAGAGTGGGATTTGTCCATCCACATGACGGATAGATATTCTCTGGGCCCTCTCGGTGAAATGTCATTCAATTAGCTTGCAAGCATGTGACTTGGTCACAAGGGATCACATATCACGGGAACGAGAAAAGAGTACTTATCAGTAACGAGGATGAACTAGGTATGCAGAGATACTGACGATCATAACCTCGGATAAGTAACATATCGTGAGACAAAGGGAAATTGGTATCGTATGTAAGTGGTTCATTCGATCGCAAAGTAATCGTAGAAATATGTGGGAGCCATATGAATTTCCAGATTCCTCTATTGGTTATTGTTCGGAGAAGTGTCTCGATCATGTCCGCATAATTCACGAACCGTAGGGAGACACACTTAAGGATTCGACGTTGTTTGAGTAGTTATGGTATTATGAGAAAGAGACCGAATGTTGTTCGGAGTCTCGGATGGGATCCGGGATATCACGAGGTGATCCGGAATGGTCCGGAGAATAAGATTCATATAAGGAAAGTCCCGTTTCGGAGTTCGGGAATGATTCTGGTGTTTTCATCGGGGATATTCTAGAAGGTTCCGGATTGTCCGGCACTCCGGGGGGGAAGGGGTACATGAATGTGTCATTACATATTGGAATGATTGCATCATGTACTAAGTGTTCTTGCTGTCCCAAATATAGGATTAAATTGAATCCTAAAACAGAAAAGTCAAATGTCCAGTTTGAAAGTCAAACTGCCAAAAACAAGAAACTGTGGGAAACAAGCAAGAGGAGTTGGAGTCGACTTGGAGGAGGAGTTTCTCTCCTCCAAGCCGGCGGCCAGCCTAGGCCGAGTTGGGGAGGGACTCCCTCCCTCCCCTGGCGCGCCACCCCCTCCCACCTATATAAGGAGGGGCAGGGCTCCCCTCCTACACACAAGTTTCCTATCCTCTAAACTAAACCCTAGATCTAGACCCCGGTTTAGAGCTATTCGGTTTAGAGCCTTCTAATTGGTTTAGAGCCCTCTAATTGGTGTGTCTAATTACTAGACCACTAATAGCCTCTCTCATAAGCTCCACCATACTCGCACCGGCTTAAGGCGAAGCCCTGCGGGATTTCCCCTCTACCTCCGGTACCACGCCGTTGTGCTGCCGGAATCGCGAGGAGAGTGCTACAACCTCCGCTGCCTGCTGGAACAAGGGAGAGGAAGGTCTTCGTCGAGTACCGAACGTGTGACCGACTGCGGGAGCGCTGCGGGAACGCGGCGCCGGAAGGATCGTCTACGCGATCTTGAGATCGGAAAGAGTACGACTACATCACCCACGAGAATCTGCTCTCGTTAAACACTTTGGAATCTTCGAGGGTGAGTTATTCCATCGACTCGTTGCTACAATCTAGTAGATAGATCTTGGCTTGTTTGTTTGTATGCGATAGAAAATTTTTGTTTTCCATGCTACGAACCCCTACAGTGGTATCAGAGCCGTGTCTATATGTAGATCTGTTGCACGAGTAGAACACAATGGTCATTGTGGGCGTTGATGCTTTTATTGTAGATTGCTTTTTGTGTACTTTGCATCTTGCGGTATGTTGGGATGAAGCGGCCCGGGCTAACCTTACATGACATCGTTCATGAGACTTGCTCCACGCTTGACATGCAACTCGTTTTGCATAAGTGGCTTTGCGGGTGCCTGTTTCTCCTAGCATAGTTAAGATCCAATTTACAACGGGTAATCAACAATGCTAGTATCAATGTTGTGGTTCTTGTTCGTAAGTTAGAACGACACTTATGGAAAGCCCCAAACCACGTAAAATATGCAAAGAAAGTAGAAGCGTCTAACTTTGTTTTGCAGGGGTGTGCTGTGATGTGATATGGCCATGATTGTGATTATATTTGATGTATGCAATGTTCCTTATTGTAAGTTGGAAACCGGCAGGAGCCATATGGTTGTCTTTAATTTCTGTTAAGACCTGCGTGTCTATTCAAAATAGTTGTAATAGTTGAAGCTGGTGGACGACAACCATGGAGAAGCGTCATTGACCTTGATGCTATGCCGGTGATGATGGAGATCATATTCGTGCTTGAAGATGGAGATCGGAAGCACAAAGAAGAAAGGCCATATCATATCACATATTATGAATTGCATGTGATGTTAATCCTTTATGCATCTTGTATTGCTTAGTAGACGACGGTAGCATTATAAGATGATCCCTCATGCACATAAATTTCAAGTTCTAAAGTGTTCACCCTTAGTATGCACCGTTGCCAAAGCTTGCTGCTTCGAAGCACCACGTGATGATCGGGTGTCTTTGATTCCGCGGGTGAATACAACGTAAGCAAGCCAGATTTGCTTATGCGGAAGCTAAGGTTTGATCTTGACGAGCCTAGCATGTACAGACATGGCCTCAGGAACACGGATCGCCGAAAGGCAAAGCATGAATCATATAGTAGATATGATGAACATGATGATTGTTCGCCATTAAAACTATATCAGCTCTCGTGATGATCGGTGTTGATGTAGTGGATTTGGTTCGTGTGATCACTAAAACAATGTGAGGGATGTTGTTTTGAGTGGGAGTTCACCTAGTTTAATTTCATTAATTAATTTGAACTCAATTTGTCATAAACTTAGTCTAAACTATTGCAAATATGTTGTAGATCAATGGCAGCCCCTACCATCAATTTTAATGCGTTCCTAGAGAAAGAAAAGTTGAAAAACAATGGAAGCAACTTCGCGGATTGGTTCCGCAATTTGAGGATTGTCCTCACAGCTGGTAATTTGACCTATGTGCTGGATGCACCGCTGGGTGACCCACCTGCAGCTGATGCTACCGATGAAGTAAAGAATGTTTACCTTGCTCGGAAGGATCAGTACTCCATAGTTCAGTGTGCTATCTTGTATGGTTTAGAATCGGAGCTTCAGAAAAGGTTTGAAGAGTCAGATCCATATGATATTGTCGAGGATCTCAAATTAATCTTTGAGACTCATGCGGCAATTGAAAGTTATGAAGCTTCTGAAAAGTTCTTTAACTGCAAGATGGAAGAGGGTAGCTCCGTCAGTGAGCATGTGCTTAAGATGTCTGGGCACGCAAATAAACTTCAAAGTTTGGGTATAGTGATTCCTAATACTTTGGGAGTTTACCGCATCCTCCAATCACTACCACCAAGTTACAAGAACTTTGTGATGAACTACAACATGCAGAACATGAACAAAGAGTTGCCAGAACTATTTGCTATGTTAAAATCTGCAGAAGTGGAGATCAAGAAAGAGCACCAAGTGTTGATGGTCAATAAGACCACCAAATTCAAGAAAGGCAAGTCTAAGCAAAAGGGACACTTCAAGAAGGGTGGTAAGAAAGTTACCACGCCGACGAAGAAGACCAAGGCTGGACCTAAACCTGAAACTGAGTGCTTTTACTGCAAGGGAGAAGGTCACTGGAAGCGGAATTGCCCAAGGTACTTGGCGGATTTGAAGAACGGCAACATCAAGAAGAAAGGTATATCTGATATACATGTTATTGATGTGTATCTCACTAGTACTCGTAGTAGTGCCTGGGTATTTGATACTGGTTCGGTTGCTCATATTTGTAACTCGAAACAGGAGCTGCAGAATAAACGGAAGCTAGTGAAGAACGAGGTGACGATGCGCGTAGGAAACGGATCAAAGGTTGATGTGATCGCGGTCGGCACGCTACCTCTTCATCTACCATCGGGATTAGTTTTATACTTAAATAATTGTTATTTGGTGCCTGCATTAAGCATGAACATTATATCAGGATCTTGTTTATTGCGAGACAGTTACTTGTTTAAATCCGAGAATAATGGTTGTTCGATTTATATGAGTAATGTGTTTTATGCACATACACCTTTGATAGATGGTCTATTCATATTGAATCTCGATAGTAGAAATACACATATTAATAACATTGAGGCTAAACGTTTGAAATCAAGCGATAATTTGACCTATATGTGGCACTGTCGTCTTGGTCACATTGGAGTGAAACGTATGAAGAAACTCCATTCCGATGGACTTCTTGAATCACTTGATTTTGAATCACTTGAAAGATGCGAAGCATGTCTGATGGGTAAAATGACTAAGACTCCATTTTCTGGTATAATGGAGCGAGCTACGGACTTACTGGAAATCATACATACCGATGTGTGTGGTCCAATGAGTGTAGCATCGCGCAGTGGTTATCGTTATGTTCTTACCTTCACGGATGACTTGAGTAGATATGGGTATATCTATTTCATGAAACATAAGTCCGAAACTTTCGAGAAGTTTAAGGAGTTTCAAAGTGAGGTAGAGAATCAACGTAACAAGAAGATTAAATTTCTACGTTCTGATCGTGGAGGTGAATATCTAAGTTACGAGTTTGGCGAGCATTTAAAGAAGTGCGGAATACTTTCACAATTGACACCGCCGGGAACACCACAGCGTAATGGTGTGTCTGAACGTCGTAATCGAACTCTCTTAGATATGGTTCGTTCTATGATGTCACTTACAGATTTACCGCTATCATTTTGGGGTTATGCATTAGAAACAGCCGCATTCACTTTAAATAGGGCACCATCTAAATCCGTTGAAACGACACCGTATGAATTATGGTTTGGGAAGAAACCTAAATTGTCGTTCCTTAAAGTTTGGGGATGCGAAGCCTATGTAAAGAAGTTACAGCCGGACAAGCTTGAACCCAAAGCGGAAAAATGCGTCTTCATAGGATACCCGAAGGAAACTATTGGGTATACCTTCTATCATAGATCCGAAGGCAAAATCTTTGTTGCCAAGAATGGATCCTTTCTAGAGAAGGAATTTCTCTCGAAAGAAGTGACTGGAAGGAAAGTAGAACTCGACGAGGTTGTCGAACCTTTTCTCGAAATTGCGAGTAGCGCAGCACCGGAAGAAGTTCCTGTGGTGCCTGCACCAATAAGAGAGGAAGCTAATGATAGTGATCATGAAACTTCGGTTGAAGTTGCTACAGAGCCTCGGAGGTCAACGAGAACTCGTACCACTCCAGATTGGTATGATTCCGTTATGAATGTCATGTTGGTGGACAACACCGATGACCCCGAGACATATGAGGAAGCGATGATGAGCCCAGATTCCAATAAATGGCAAGAAGCCATGAAATCCGAGATTGGATCCATGTACGAAAACCAAGTATGGACTTTGGTGGACTTACCGGATGGCCGGAAGGCTGTCGAGAACAAATGGATTTTCAAGAAGAAAACAGATGTTGATGGTAATGTTACTGTCTATAAAGCTCGACTTGTCGCAAAAGGGTTTCGACAAATTCAAGGAGTTGACTACGATGAGACTTTCTCACCGGTAGCGAAGCTAAAGTCTGTGAGGATTATGTTAGCAATCGCTGCATATTATGATTATGAGATATGGCAGATGGATGTCAAAACAGCATTCCTCAATGGAGACATTGATGAAGAGTTGTATATGATACAACCCAAAGGTTTTGTCGATCCTAAAGATGCTAACAAGGTATGCAAGCTTCAACGGTCCATCTATGGATTGAAGCAAGCATCCCGAAGTTGGAATCAACGTTTTGATAAGGTAATCAAAAGTTTTGGTTTTATACAAACTTATGGAGAAGCTTGTATTTACAAGAAAGTGAGTGGGAGCTCTGTAGCATTCTTAATACTGTATGTGGATGACATATTGTTGATTGGGAATGATGTAGACCTTCTTAATAGTGTCAAGGAATATTTGAATAATAGTTTTTCAATGAAGGATCTTGGCGAAGCAGCTTACATATTAGGCATAAAGATTTATAGAGATAGATCGAAACGCCAAATATCATTGTCACAGAGTACATATTTGGACAAAGTTCTAAAGAAGTTTGGAATGGAAGAAAGCAAGAAAGGGTTCTTGCCCATGTTGCCCAATACGACCTTGAGTAAAACTCAAAAGTCCGACATCGGCAGAAGATAGAGAAAGGATGAGTAAGACTCCCTATGCCTCAGCCATAGGATCTCTAATGTATGCCATGCTATGTACTAGACCCGACATCGCATATGCTGTTAGTTTAACTAGCAGATATCAAAGTGATCCAGGAGTGGATCATTGGACAGCGGTCAAAAACATCCTTAAGTACTTGAGAAGAACTAAGGATATGGTTCTTTCTTATGGAGGTGATGAACAGCTCGTTGTTAATGGTTACACCGATGCTAGTTGGAACACCGATCCAGATGATTCTAAATCACAATCTGGATACGTATTTATTTTGAATGGTGCAGCAGTTAGCTGGAGGAGTGCAAAGCAAAGCGTTGTGGCGAGATCTTCAACTGAATCGGAATACATGGCTGCTTCGGAGGCTTCACAAGAAGCGATATGGATGAAAGAGTTCATTACAGAGCTGGGTGTGGTTCCTAGTGCGCTGGACCCAATGTCTATCTACTGTGATAACATGGGCGCCATAGCCAATGCGCAAGAACCAAGGTCACACAAGAAGCTGAAGCATATCAAGCTACGTTTTCACGCTATTCGAGAACATATCCAGGATGGGGATATAAAGATTTGCAAAGTACACACAGATCTGAATGTGGCGGATCCGTTGACTAAACCTCTCCCGAGGGCAAAACATGACCAACACCAAACTGCCATGGGTGTTCGGTATATTACCATGTAATCTAGATTAGATGACTCTAGTGCAAGTGGGAGACTGTTGGAGATATGCCCTAGAGGCAATAATAAATATAGTTATTATTATATATCTTTGTGTTTATGATAAATGTTTGCATTCATGCTATAATAGTATTAACAAGGAAACCATTAATACTTGTGTGATTTGTAAACTTAATTTGAAGTCCCTAGTATAGCCTCTATACTTCACTAGCTTGTTGGTTGATTGATGATGTGGTTTCTTTGTCATGAACATTGAGATGTTATCAACAACAAGATCATATCGTTAGGAGAATGATATGGTGGACATACTCCTATAGACAAGCGTAGCATAAAGATCAAGTCATTTCAATAGTTCAATTGCTATATGCTTTCTGATACATAGTAACCTAATTCCTTCGACCATGAGATCATGCATATCACCTTTACTGGATGGATGCTTTGATGTCATCAAACACCACACCGTAACAGGGTGGCTATAAAGGTGGCATTGAGTGTTCGGAAAGTATTGGTTGAAACACATGGATCAAGAGTGGGATTTGTCCATCCACATGACGGATAGATATTCTCTGGGCCCTCTCGGTGAAATGTCATTCAATTAGCTTGCAAGCATGTGACTTGGTCACAAGGGATCACATATCACGGGAACGAGAAAAGAGTACTTATCAGTAATGAGGATGAACTAGGTATGCAGAGATACTGACGATCATAACCTCGGATAAGTAACATATCGTGAGACAAAGGGAAATTGGTATCGTATGTAAGTGGTTCATTCGATCGCAAAGTAATCGTAGAAATATGTGGGAGCCATATGAATTTCCAGATTCCTCTATTGGTTATTGTTCGGAGAAGTGTCTCGATCATGTCCGCATAATTCACGAACCGTAGGGAGACACACTTAAGGATTCGACGTTGTTTGAGTAGTTATGGTATTATGAGAAAGAGACCGAATGTTGTTCGGAGTCTCGGATGGGATCCGGGATATCACGAGGTGATCCGGAATGGTCCGGAGAATAAGATTCATATAAGGAAAGTCCCGTTTCGGAGTTCGGGAATGATTCCGGTGTTTTCATCGGGGATATTCTAGAAGGTTCCGGATTGTCCGGCACTCCGGGGGGGAAGGGGTACATGAATGTGTCATTACATATTGGAATGATTGCATCATGTACTAAGTGTTCTTGCTGTCCCAAATATAGGATTAAATTGAATCCTAAAACAGAAAAGTCAAATGTCCAGTTTGAAAGTCAAACTGCCAAAAACAAGAAACTGTGGGAAACAAGCAAGAGGAGTTGGAGTCGACTTGGAGGAGGAGTTTCTCTCCTCCAAGACGGCGGCCAGCCTAGGCCGAGTTGGGGAGGGACTCCCTCCCTCCCCTGGCGCGCCACCCCCTCCCACCTATATAAGGAGGGGCAGGGCTCCCCTCCTACACACAAGTTTCCTATCCTCTAAACTAAACCCTAGATCTAGACCCCGGTTTAGAGCTATTCGGTTTAGAGCCTTCTAATTGGTTTAGAGCCCTCTAATTGGTGTGTCTAATTACTAGACCACTAATAGCCTCTCTCATAAGCTCCACCATACTCGCACCGGCTTAAGGCGAAGCCCTGCGGGATTTCCCCTCTACCTCCGGTACCACGCCGTTGTGCTGCCGGAATCGCGAGGAGAGTGCTACAACCTCCGCTGCCTGCTGGAACAAGGGAGAGGAAGGTCTTCGTCGAGTACCGAACGTGTGACCGACTGCGGGAGCGCTGCGGGAACGCGGCGCCGGAAGGATCGTCTACGCGATCTTGAGATCGGAAAGAGTACGACTACATCACCCACGAGAATCTGCTCTCGTTAAACACTTTGGAATCTTCGAGGGTGAGTTATTCCATCGACTCGTTGCTACAATCTAGTAGATAGATCTTGGCTTGTTTGTTTGTATGCGATAGAAAAATTTTGTTTTCCATGCTACGAACCCCTACACTAACAACATTGTAGATCTAAGAACCCTAGTTGGAGGTGTGGTTACTTACAGCCATCGCTATACGTGACGATGAAGCTGACAACAAGAGGAAGAGGACGCATATGTCTCTCCAGCTATATGTGAACCATGCATGCTTAAGAATTATGTTGCATATGATCTTGTGAACTTGCTTATGATGCATATGTCTTGTGAACTTTTCCTTATATGTTTGCACATTTGATATTTGTGAATCACTTATGCATTTGCTAAAATATTTTGTGTTGGTAGATGGTGAAGTGGTATGTGGTGTATAAAGGGAAAGTTAGAGGAGTGTCCGACTCATGGGGTGTGCAATGCACATCGAACGGTTAGCCTGACAACAACTTTGAGGGGTTCGAGACTAAAAAGTATTATTCGAGGTTTTTGTGGACAGAGTATGGGGCTCTAGTTGACCGAAGGATGTCACAATCCTTGTTCAACTCATCGTTATCTTGTATTTGTTGTTTAATAGTGTATTTGTAGTTTTATTTTATAGGTAGAGAATGAAATAATTTGAAAGTGATGGATATTGATTAATAGTGCATTTGTGGCTTTATTTTATAGGTAGAGAATGAAATAATTTGAAAGTGATGGATATTGATTTGGGCGCGGATAACTAAATTTTTCTATGATTTAAGCAAAATTCTATATTTAAGTCTATTTAACATTTATGTCTATCACGTGTACGTCATGATAGTAAAATACGTTGCAATACCCCGACGAGGAAGAAAAATCGTCACCCTTGAAAATATACCACGTCGCATGCGTCTTGTACGACACTAACATGTCGAATTTTAAAAGAGTTCATATCGGAAAACAATAGTTTTTCTTAATAGCGTAGCACCAAATGTCAGGATCTATCTAGGAGTAATGTTATAACGGAGAAGGTTTCAGTGATATACTCTTGTAGACCGAAAGAGTTCAATGTTCATGGGAAACGTGGATGATGTAGTCGTACCCATAGTTGACCTCAAGATCGCGTTGCTCCTTGCACGACAATCCATATGCCACAACTGGCAGCACCTCTGTGGTTTCGTACATGTCCGGTGCTCAACGATGACTCCCGTTCTCCCTGATCTAGCCGGGATTGTGGAAGTAGACCTTCTAGAATAGGGATACAGTGGTGCGACAGCATGCCGAATAAAATGTCATCTCCCACACACATAGTTCTTCTTAGAACCGCACGCACGAGAGCCAACGAGAAAGAGAGAGGGGAAATCCCTAAGGAAAGTTGCATTAGGAATAATCCAATTCTTTTGTCTTTTCCCTCCCATAAGGCCCCTTCTTATTTAGGGGAAAAGGGGATACTCCACCTTGCCAAGTCCCGGGGTGGGACTAAAGGAGGGAAGGAGGAGGCGCGCCATGGAGGAGGCCGGCCAGGTGGGCCCCCACCCTGTGCGCGACCCAGGGCCATCCGGGCGGGAGCCCTAGGGCAACGACCCCCTTGGGGCGGCTTGTGTCTTGGGCCTTTCCCTCCGGGGACTGGCCCATTTAAGGTGGGCTGCCCCTTAATTTTAATTTTAAATATCATATTAATATTAATTCCAATAATCAATATAAAATACATATTATTAAATTTATTTTGACCCGAAATACCTTTCGGTTCACCCCGAACTACTTCGGATCCTCCCGGAAAGATTCCGGTTCTCTCACGAAACACTTTCGACTTTCTCTACTCTTTCTTCTTGTGATCCCGATGATTTCAAAATGATATCCAAGCACCGTAGAACCCTTAAGTGTGTTACTCTATGATTTAGAACATCACATACATGATCGAGACGCTTCTCGGACCAATGATCATCAACAGGATCTGGATACCCATAATGATCCTTGTGCATTCCACGATGTCAAGTCGTTTGAATCATAAACGTCGAGTCTATTTCACTTTGTTATTTCGATACTTAACTTGTCCAAGATCTGATCATCGATATCATGATACCTTGTTCAATCTCGTTACCGACAAGTGTTGCTTAAATCGTTCCCATAATATTTTATCCCCATGATCTAGTCATACGCGACGCAACTTTATGGATGTAATCTCACCGAGTGGGCTCGGTATATCTTCCCATCGCGTGGGAGAACAAATCTCGACCTCGATGCATACGCCTCAACATATCCCTTTGGAATACCTGATAGACACCTGTATGATCACTCTGTGACGGTGTGACGGTTGATGCAATCAAGGCAGCCTCGGATGATAGTGATTAGACATGATATTACGGTTTAAGGAGTTGGGTACAGTGTCCATCATATCATTCACTAATGATATGATCTCATTGTCAATTTACATAAATGTCCATAATGAGGAAACCTTGATCATTGGTTGATCAATGAACTAGTTGAATAGATGCTACTAGAGATCTTGATTTGTTACATACCATATGTATACCAATGTTTCCAATTGATCCAGTTATAGCACGGTATAAAATTTATTATAAACTAATAAAATATAATAATATACATCTTTATTATTTGCCTCTAGATATATTTCCAACAAATCTATCAGCGGTGTACTAAAGGAGAGGAAGCGTGAATGCTGCTAGTATAACATACACTCGCCCATCCAATGCACGCTACTAGTACATGACATATTGGTGGTGTGCTAGTGTCACGCCACCGGTAAAGATTAGCATTGTCGCCGTATCAGTGGCGTGATGAAAACACACCACTAACAAAGTTCCGTCATGCCGCTAATAGCCTTTTTCTAGTGGTACCAGAGGCCTGCTCTTCAGATTCATAGCGCACACTACGAACGAGATCGAGAAAATACCTAGGACTAGGAATACTATGCGTTCATTTGAAGTTCGAATTGGTAACACTCTCATGAACCGAGTAAATAAAAAACGCGCAAACTTTTCATGGGTTTGAGCCGGCTCATTCGTAAAACATGGCCGTGGCGTGGCGACGTGGCGGCGGCAGAGGAGCACGTGTGAATAACTAACCTTTTCAAGTTCCTAATGGAAGGTAGAACAACAATTCTTATAAAGAGGTACAACTCTCTCTTCCCAGCACCCTAGGACTAAATTTGATTCCATCGCCTTTTGGGAATGTTTAGCAAGCGTAGTCCAATAATTCAATCAGACCAACACACCGCTTTCTCTCCTACTGAAATGGTCACAAGAACGCAAGCATCAACACGAGCGCGGCGTAATGGAACCCGGACTATGCTGAGTCCTTTTTTTTCTTTAAAACTTTAAAAAATTCAAATTTAAAGAAAAAATACGTGCATATAGATCATGATATACACTACACTTGTTCCAAAATCGTGTGAAAATACATTGTATTTTGGGCTCAGCAAAAAAGAATTTTTTTTAGATATGGAGCATGAACAGTACACATATGAAATGCATCAAATTTTGTCTTTTTTTCTGCGTCCGAAATATAATGAATTTGAGATTGAAACTTTGCAGATGTGTGGTGCGAGACCTTGGCTACACGCCGATATTTTTTTCACATCTTTTTAAAACTTTTTTGAAAAAATCAAAATCGGACCAAGTGGGAATGGATGTACAGTATTAAAAGCTCTGTTAGGCTTATTCCCATATCCTGATTCCTGAGGTCATTCCACGCTGCACGTAAAGGAGAAGGATCATCCACGTGTGAGTTGATGAAGAGCCAAAGAAAGGCCGTCAGACAATGAGACAATTAGTCTACGGGTGTTTGATAGAGCCAGAGAAAGGCCATCAGATAATCAGTCTCCGGGTGTTTGATTGGGATTAGGGAATGATACGTTGATTTGATAGAGACCAGCCGCGGCGAGGGAGAAAGATCAGTCCAGCCCCGAGGACGAGGAACGCTGTAGAATGCAGCGACGTGGTGCATTATTGCTTCTTTTTCTTTTGTATGTTGTATTGCTGGCGCAGCAAGCTCCCGTTGCCGGCCCCACTCCGCGTGTACGTGTACCATCCCGTCCTAGTCCAGATGACAGCGTCAGCAAATTGGCGACAGAACAAAAGGAACGGCAGCATCTTCTCTCTTCGAAATTCAGGCGATCTATTGACCTATTGATAAATCATCTACAAGGAAGAAAAGTACTCCTCCGATCCATATTAATTGTCACTAGATTGGATGTATCTAGCACTAAAACATGTCTAGATACATCCATTTCTACGACGAGTAATATGGATCGGAGCGAATAATAAAGATTACAAAAAGGTACTTAGACCACCTACCGACGACTATAGATACTAGCACGGGCTGAAGACGCGTCGCCGTTCACGTCTCTCCATCATCAGAGTCGGGCAAATCTTGTCATAGTAGAGCTGTTGTAGTAGACTGACAAAAATCCGTCGTGTTAAGATACTAAATAACTAACGCACCAGAGCAAGGAAAAAACATGCCCCAAAAGAAAAAAAACACAGATAACAGGGGATCGACTAAACTATGACGATCCGAGACCGCTGCGCCCACCGGCTATGTCCCACCATGCTCCCAGCCCCCCAATGCTCCCCATACCAAGCAGCACCCTCGCGGAGGGAGGCGTCGTCACACGGCGCTGCTACCCGGACCAGTGCACTGGACCTAGGGTTTCCCCCAGCACTCAGGACAGAGTGGAAGGAGGATCTTCATGACACCCTCCAAGAAGGAAAGGTGACACTCGAAAGTGACACCGTGACGGTGTCGAATGACCCGATAAGGATTTCTCCCGATCCCCTCCTAGCAAAGGCACCCCGAGGCGCACCGGAGCACCACCACCAACCTCGCCACCCACGAGTACACGCCACCACGCTCTTGGATACACTAACTTCGTCTCTTCGAGGACCTTGGAGCACATCCTGCAAGACGGGGGATGACAACATCGCTAGACGAGGGACCGCAACATCGCTACCATGCGGGAGGGACCAACCTCCACCACCTAGTGGTGGTAGTCGACCGGACAGGGTATCCGGGGCACACTAGGGGCCGGAACAGGCCCGTAAAGCCCTAGTCAGCCCGCTGCAATAGGCAGGTATCGACTGATACATTGCAAATGTATCTATAATTTTTGATGTTCCATGCTTGGTTTTATCCACTTTCTTGTGTTTTGTTCCAACTTTGGAGTACTTTTCATATGATTTTTTGGACTAACCTATTAACAAGAGCCACAGTGTCAGCTGCCTGTTTTCTGCTGTTTTTGGTTCCAGGAAAGTCAGAAAATGAATATTCTCGGAATTGGACGGGACAAAATCCAAAGTGCCTATTTTTCCGGAAGGGGTCAAGTGCCAGAATACGAGACGGAGAGGGGCCAGGGGCCGGCCACACCACCTGGCCGCGCGGCCAGGCTTGGCCCGCGCCAGGGGGTGGTCTGGCCAACCCTAGCACCCCCTCGGCCTCTCCTTCCGCCTATAAGTTGCCCTCGGGACGAAAACCCTAGGTAACCCAATCAAAAATCCACAAAAGAGTCTGTAGCCGCCGTCATCTCCATCCCTAGATCGGAAGGGATCTGAAGCTCTTCTCGGCACCCTGCCGGAGAGGGGAATTCACCCTGGAGGCCTTCTTCATCACCATGCAAGCCTCCGGTGTGATGCGTGAATAGTTCATCCTTGGACTACGGATCCATGTAGTAGCTAGATGGCTGGTTTCTCCTCCTTTGTGCTTTCATGCTTAGATCTTGTGAGCTCCGTTCATGATCAAGATCATCTTTTTGTAATCCATACATGATGTGTTTGCGGGGATCCGATGGATATTGAGATGCTATTTCAGATTGATTATTGATTCTATCATGTCTTTGTTATTTGAGATCTTGCATGCTTTCCGTTGTTAATAGCTATCTTGGCCAAGTAGATGCTAGCAACTCCAAGAGTTAGTATTTATGCTCGATAGTGGGTTCATGCCTCTGGTAATCTGGGGAAGTGACAGAAATCTCTAAGGTACTAGATGTGTTGTTGCTACTAGGGAGAAAACAACAATCCTTTGTTCATAGAACAATCGTATTGTTTACCTTACACGCAGTTCGTAAAGCAATAATCTGTTGCTTGCAACTTAATACTGGAGGGGGTTCGGATGATAACCTGAAGGTGGATTATTAGTCATAGATGCAGTTGGATGGCGGTCTATGTATTATGTTGTATTGCCCAATCAAGTCTCAAAGGAGTCAAGATGATTAGTATATGCATGTATTGCTTTCTCGGTGTTTGTCAATTGCCCCGCTATAATTTGTTCACCCAGCATGTTATCTATCTAAGGAGAGTCACCTCTAGTGAACTATGGATCCCGGTCCTTGTCTTTTATATACAATCTACAATCTTTTACTGCTTTGTGTTTACTTTCTGCAAACTTTTACTTCCTTCCATTCGATACGTTTAATCCTTTGTTTTCCGCAGAACACGGTGAGATTGACAACCTCATCACAAGTTGGGGACAAAGTTCTGTGGTTGTGTTGTGCAGGTCTCCACGTTGCTACTAGCACTGGTAGTGCGCCCTGCCAAAGCTCAGCTAGTAACACCTTTGGGGTGTTTCCTTGCTCCTACTGGTTCGATTAAACCTTGGTTTCATAACTGAGGGAAAACTTACTGTTGTGCTCATCATACCTTCCTCTTGGGGTTCCCAATGAGCTCTACGTTGAAAGTCGAGTGCATCATCGACCTCAAAGTCCCAAGTACCAGCACAGCCATCGCTGCCATCTCTAGGGAATGGAGCAGCCGCCAGCCCGCCCAGGCCCAGATGGGGCTCGAGGGGACCAGATTTGGGATGGGGAGCCCCTCCATCATGCACCGCAGAGCCGCAGCTGCTCCACCCGCCACAGAGCAAACGCCACCCACATCGCCCTCCTGGCAACACACCAGTCCGTTGCCCATGACACCACTTCCGGTGGAGAGAGGCCACTGTGGCACCGCCCAAGAACTGCAGGGCGAGCTCGACCCCTGCCACCCCCGGCCACAGCCGCCAGGAGCACCAGCACCGGCCGCCGCCTCAAGATGCAGAAGTCCGCTCCCGGTGCCGCTCGCCTGCCACCGGCACGCCGGGCCTTGCCAACCTCTGCCTAGCCGCTCCGCGCACCAAGATCTTTCGTCCTCGCCAAGAACTCGCGCCACGGAAGGGAGGACCCACCACCACCGACACCGCGCGGGCTTTGCCCAGCGGCCAACGCCGCCAGCGGTGGGAGGACGCGAGGAGTTAGGGTTGGGGCTTGATGCGTTGCAAAAGTATCTATAATTTTTAATGTTCCATGCTTGTTTAGTATCTACCTTGCTTTGCTTTCTCAACACTTTGAGGTATTTTTATATGTTTTCTGGGACTAACCTATTAACAAGATGCCACAGTGCCAGATTCTTGTTTTCTTCTGTTTTTGGTTCCAGAAAGGGTAGAAAATCAATATTCTCAGAATTGGATGGGACAAAAGCCAATATGCCTATTTTTCCCGGAGCAACACGGAAACACGAAGCAGAGACGGAGTAGGGCACTAGGGCGGGCACACCATATGGTGGCGCGGGCTAGCCCTGGCCGCACCACCAGGTGGTATGGGCCCCCTGGCCGGCCACCGACCTTGCCCCTTCGCCTATAAGAAGCCCCCGATGTAAAAACCCTAAATCGAACAGCCTGTAGCCATGGAAAGTTCCGTAGCGCCGCTGCCACCGAAGGGGAGATTCGGGGGACATAAAGTCTCTATTACGGCACCCTGCCGGGATGGGGAAGTGCCCCCGAAGCCATCTCCATCAATCTCCACCACCATCTCCATCGTCGTTGCTGATTCCCATGATGATGAGAGAGTAGTTCTCCCTCGAGGCTAAGGGCTCTACCGGTAGCTATGTGTTCATCTCTCTCTCTATGCATGATCATATTGTGATCATGAGCTTTGTAATCAAGTAGATCTACCTTGCTACTCAAGTGCTTTAATAGATCTATGCTCTCCCCACGTGTGTGAAAGTGACAGCGTGCACACCATGGTGGCACTTAGGCTAGAGATTACAATTACTTGTTATGAGTTATATTTGGAGTTGGATGTTTCTATGAAATTGAGGTGTTTGTTGGAACCATCTAGAGCTCAAGGTGATAGTGTGGGGTTATCTAGATGGGGAAAGCGAACTTTGAGGTGTCTTGTTATAGCTCTACCATGGATTAGAGTGTCCAACCGGCGAGTAGTTAATAGTAGTATCATAAAGAGAAGATATTTATATGAGAGTGTTCACTAGTGAAAGTATGATCCCTAGGCCTTGTTTCTAAGCATTGAAACACCGTTTGCAACTAGATATGTTACATGTTTGCTTGCTGCCATCTTTATTTCAGTTTGCCTTTAGTCTCTTCTACGCCATCAAGCTTTTTTCTGGCACCGTTGTCTTATATCCATACCACTTTTATTTCACTATATCTTCGCCGAACTAGTGCACCTATACACCTGACTAGTGTATTGGGTGTGTTGGGGACACAAGAGACTTCTTGTATCTTGATTGCAGGGTTGCTTGAGAGGGATACCTTTGACCACTTCCTCCCTGAGTTCGATAAACCTTGGGTGATCCACTTAAGGGAAAACTTGCTGCTGTTCTACAAACCTCTGCACTTGGAGGTCCAACAACTGTCTACAAGAATAGAAGTGTGTAGACATCAAGCTATTTTCTGGCGCCATTGCTGGGGAGGTAAGGTAAAAGGTACTCACATCGTCTGGTGTGAGTGCTCGAAGTTATTTCCTTTAGATTCTACAATCTTGTCTTTTTGTTTCTTGTTTTCACTAGTTAGGCTTAATAGAAAACAACAACAAAATTAGAGAGTTTTATAGTATTTATCTTGAGTTAGGATATGAAGTGTTTGAAGAGAAAAATAAAAATCTATGGAACTTTATTTGCGTGCTAATAGCAATGTTATTAGTATGAATTCTTTGAACACCATTATTGCTAATGCTATGGAAAATTCTAAGCTTGGGGAAGCTGGTTTTGATGAGCCTGATATTTTTAGTCCCCCAAGCACGGAGGAGAAAATTTACTTTGATGATACCAAACCTCCAATATATGATGATTACAATGATGAATATGATATTTCCAGTCCACCTACTATTGAGGAGGAAATTAATTATGACTATAGTATGCCTCCTATATTTGATGATTATGGTGATGAGAATAATAATGATAGCTATTTTGTTAAATTTTCTCCCACTACAATTAATAAGAATGACTATGTTTATGTGGGGAGTATTAATTCTTTTATGCATGTGGCTCATGATAAGAATGTTTTATGTGATAGTTATATTGTTAATTTTATTCATGATGCTACTGATAGTTATTATGAGAGAGGGAAATGTGGTTTTATGTATCTCAACAACATTAAGTTTCCACTCTTTATGTTGAAATTTTTGAAGTTGCACTTGTTTTGCTTTCCTATGCTTGTTGCTTTGTGTTTTCATGAATTGTTTCTTTACAAGATTATTTTTCATAGGAAGTGGGTTAGACTTAAATATGTTCCATATTTGCTTCTTGATGCTCTCTTTTACTTCAATTCATATTTCATATGTGAGCATCATCGAAATTATCATGCCTAACTTAAAGGCGTTAAAGAAAAGTACTTATTGGGAGATAACTCAAAAGTTTTAGTTGAGTATTGAAAGTTATTGCTTCAGTAATAACCTCTCCTTATCATTTTTGTGTGGTTTTTGTGCCAAGAGTAACCTCTAATGAGAGAGAAGTAATGCTTGGGAAAGTTGTTGTCCCGAAATAGATTTTTGTGCCTCGCTGTAAAAATTCGTGTAAAATCTCTGTACGTCATTTTGAGGCATGAAGTTTTGTGCTTCTGCCCCAGGTTGTTATCTAACTTTCGTTAGATTAAAACTTTTTGATTTGATCAACAGAAGGTCTTTGAAAAATTGGTTTTTACTGCTGGTCTGTTTTCACAGATTTCTGCCATTATTTGCATTTGCTTCTTGTTGGTTCCTTTTTGAGTTCTTTTGGGGAATTCAGCTTTTTGAGGGAAGTGCTACAGTAGCTTGTGTTTCAATGGAAGTTTTATTGGTGTTGAAACTGAACCCAAAGACTTATTATCTTGAGTGCACTAATGTTGGTAATAAAGATCGTGTGAAGTTTTGTATGAAGGAAAAAATTCCAGGTGTATGGAAGGAATGATGTAATGAGATGAAGAATGGACTAAAGCTCAAGCTTGGGGATGCTACGCGTGTCACCCCAAGAAATATCCAAGAAGTACAAGCGTCAAAGCTTGGGTATGCCCAAGGCATCCCCTTCTTCATCAATAAAAATCCTAGGTTTTTTCAAAACACTTCATTTTTATTGTTTCATGCACAGTTGTGTTGTTCTTGGAGCGTCTTCTTTTTTGTTTTTTGTTTTGGTTTTGGTTTTCTTAGTTTTCTTGAATAAAATAGTTGGACCCCCTCTTTCATACATTAGTTTTCAAATAAGTTTGGTTTGGATTGGAAAAGAGTAGGAAAGTTCATGCTTAAGTGGTAAAAGGAGCTTGTTTTTGACTGTGGCCTATTCTTTGTTATGTCATGATTGGTATTGTTTTGGCTTTATGCTTAGTGATTATTGTTGTAGCATGACTTGTTATAAACAATTGAGATTGCTTAATGTGCCTTGGAAGAATCATGCGTTGTTTTAGCATATTAAAGCATAGTATTGTGGTATTCTCCTTTGATGCTTTATTTGGGTTGACTTGGCGCATGCTCACACCATGTTATGACTATCCAAAGTCACCATAGCCTTCATGATCCTTTAGTTTTCGACTTGTAATATCACTTTATGCTTTAATAATGATGTTTTGTCGCTTTGCATGATTATGGCCATTATTGCTCTCTTAGTTGGTCGCTCCTAGTCTTTTGCTAGCCTCCATAACCAAGTATGAGTTCCACTCATGCATCCAAATCCTAAAACCAAGTTATTCCAAAGAGTCCACCATACCTACCTATTAGCATTTGCTATTCTAAGTATATTCATGTTTTTATCTACCTTCCGAATTAAACTTGTTACGAGAAAACTAGTGATTAAAGCTCTCACGAACTTGATGGCACACTTTACTTTTCTTGCCCTTAATAAACTTGAATCATTGTGTTGTCTATGTTGTATATGCTTGCACTTATATGTTGGGGATTAGCAGAACCATGTTGTCATGGGGAACGCTTTCAACATTGCACTTGTACTTTGTACCTAGTTGATATCATGCTCTTTTGTCTATGGATGTCGTCGGTGTGAAATGAAAGGGGAGCTGGTAAGTCCATGGAGTTATGTATGTGTGTTAGAGAAATGCCTAGGCCGCCGGTCTAATCCATGCCGTCATGGTGGAAACCTGCAGCGTAACCATAATGAGCTGTCTATGAAGCATTCTTCTTATAAAAAAAGGAGTCAGATATTGAGAAAAAAGAGAAAAAAAAGAGATATGAGAAAAGAGGAAAGAGAGAAAAAAGCACCATTTTCCCATGGTAAAGAAGAAGATTGCTGAGATGCTCGTTGTCTGCTTGGCTTGTCATTTTGATATGGGGATTCTTCCGTATCATCGGGCAAGGGGTACCCCGTTGGCAGTTCTCTATGATACACATGTACTTACTATGACAAGAACTTACCGGTGACTAAACTTGAGTAGCATGAGGAGCGGCCCTCGTATTCAAGGGACATGAGATTGCCAACTTATACTTTGTCAAGCATATACTCCATTGTTTGTTCACTTTAACCTTAATCACTTCAAGATGCTTATGATAGGGGAAATGAGAGCTGAAAACTAACAAGTACCATGATTTTTGGAAGCTCTTTATGAGAGTTGAAATACCTGCTTCCCTTTGAAGGGCCTTTCTTCCACTTTTATATTGAGTCTCCACCTTCTATCTTTATGCACCTATTAAGAGAGTATAGTGGCCATCCTTAGTTTAATGTGCATTGTCCCAAAACTTGTTGATTGATGCATAACTTTGATATTGCTTGTTCTTAAACTAATTGTATCTAGTCACCCTTATAAACTTTGAAGGTGTCCTATGCATTTATGTTTGCTAGTCTATGAGGGACAAGCTGAATGCCACTATGCTATGTTTTCTTTATGTGAAACAAACAAACGTCTTGCAAAGCATTGTTATTCATGAATCTTCTGTTTGTGCCTTTTCATGTTGCAACATAGTTGCTATGTCTTATTGCTAGAACTTTATCCTCCATGCTATGTTGAAGTACTATGATCCCAGCTATCCATGTTTTACAAACACTTTGATCAAGTTTATGATGGTGCATGTCACCTTAAAAATTATTCTTTCTTTTTATCACTTACCTACTCGAGGACGAGCAGGAGTTAAGCTTGGGGATGTTGATACGTTGCAAACACATCTATAATTTTTGATGTTCCATGCTTGTTTAGTATCTACTTTGATTTGCTTTGTCAACACTTTGAGGTATTTTTATATGTTTTTGGGACTAACCTATTAACAAGATGCCAAAGTGCCAGTTGCCTATTTTCTTCTGTTTTTGGTTCTAGAAAAGGCAGAAAATCAATATTCTCGGAATTGGACGGGACAAAAGCCAATATAGCTATTTTTCCCAGAGCAACACGGAAACACGAAGCAGAGACGGAGTAGGGCACCAGGGTGGGCACACCATATGGTGGCGCAAGCTAGCCCTGGCCGCTGGCCGGCCACCGACCTTGCCCCTTCGCCTATAAGAAGCCCCGATGCAAAAACCCTAAATCGAACAGCCTGTAGCCATGAAAAGTTCCGCAGCGCCGCCGCCACCGAAGGAGAGATTCGTGGGACAGAAAGTCTCTGTTCCGGCACCCTGTCGGGATGAGGAAGTGCCCCCGAAGCCATCTCCATCAATCTCCACCACCATCTCCATCGTTGTTGCTGATTCCCATGATGATGAGAGAGTAGTTCTCTCTTGAGACTAAGGGCTCTACCGGTAGCTATGTGTTCATCTCTCTCTCTCTATGCATGATCATATTGTGATCATGAGCTTTGTAATCAAGTAGATCTACCTTGCTACTCAAGTGCTCTAATAGATCTCTGCTCTCCCCACGTGTGTGAAAGTGACAGCATGCACACCATGGTGGCATGCACACCATGGTGGCACTTAGGCTAGAGATTACAATTACTTGTTATGAGTTATATTTGGAGTTGGATGTTTCTATGAAATTGAGGTGTTTGTTGGAACCATCTAGAGCTCAAGGTGATAGTGTGGGTTATCTAGATGGGGAAAGCGAACTTTGAGGTGTGTTGTTATAGCCCTATCATGGATTAGAGTGTCCAACCGAAGAGTAGTTAATAGTAGTATCATAAAGAGAAGATATTTATTTGAGAGTGTTCACTAGTGAAAGTATGATCCCTAGGCCTTGTTTCTAAGCATTGAAACACCGTTTGCAACTAGATATGTTACATGTTTGCTTGCTGCCATTTTTATTTCAGTTTGTCTTTAGTCTCTTCCACGCCATCAAGCTTTTTTCTGTCACCGTTGTCTTATATCTATACCACTTGTATTTCACTATATCTTCGCTGAACTAGTGCACCTATACACCTGACAAGTGCATTGAGTGTGCTGGGGACACAAGAGACTTCTTATATCTTGATTGCAGTGTTGCTTGAGAGGGATATCTTTGACCACTTTCTCCCTGAGTTCGATAAACTTTGGATGATCCACTTAAGGGAAAACCTGCTGCTGTTCTACAAACCTCTGTACTTGAAAGTTCAACAACTGTCTACAAGAAGCGTAGACAATAGGGCTCCGCTTCGGCTGCTCTCGGAGAGCGATACGAAGCACGTTTTTCCGCCTCCTTCGTTATCCCTCCAATCTAGTACTACTTCCTCCATTCTAAAACATAAGACGGTTTGGTAGACTATTTTGGTCTAACAAAACTTCTTATATATTCGGACGGAGGAAATAATATTGAGCGATTACGTGTAAAATATGATCTACATTTTTAAGATTATGCTAGCTATGCCTATGATTTGTAATATTACCACAAGGAATTTGATTCAGATTCGTGATTTTCACGACTGCTATTGGCGGGACACAATTTTGCAACACAGCTTGGAAAATGCACCTCTGCACCTCTGTTTTTAAATGCTCCGTCATTTTCAGAATGGGAGGTGGCTATTCGGTTCACGGATGCATTTGCACCGATTGTGAAAAAACATATTTTAAATTATCAAAAAATTCGAAAAAGTCTACATATACATTCAAACATTTAATGTTTATTCACATGTTTTCGGCATGAAAAAAAATTTATAAGTAATGTACAAAAAACAAAAAATGATATTTTTATCATTTTGCACGTGGCACGTAGAATGTTTTTTTATCCAAAAAACTTGTGAACAAACATAAAATGTTCGAATGTATATATATAGACATTTTTTCAAAAAAATTAACATTTTAAAATATATTTTCTCACAATGATGCAACCGTGAGGCAAAAGGGATTTCCGAATAGAATGCATACAGTTTTTTTTGGTAAAAGTCAGACTTCTTCAAAGTTTAGCCAAATATATAAAAAAGAATATTAATATTTATAATTCTGAATCAACATTGCTAGAAGCGTCATGAAATATATTTTATATTATGTTCATTTGGTATTTAGAAGCTCATATTATATAGTTGGTCATATTTTAAAAAATTGATTTTAACCGAAAACTAGATGCATCGGAGTACAAAGGTAGTAGAATATAGATCAGCGAAAGGGCACATACAACTATGTACGGGGCATCTTTCGGACGGCGTCTGTTTTGCTCTGGGGTGCACATGCTTCCTTTATTTGAATTTAATTTCTAACAAATTCTGAAATGTCAAAGAATTTTAAAAACAAAGTGTGAGCGTACATCTCCATATTTTAGACGGTCACATGGTCATTTCATGAAAAATGGACATTTTGTGAGGCTTCGGTAAAAAAGACAAATTTAGGTGCTAAAATAAGCCTCTCCACGATACATGTTTTTATCATTTTTACACAACCCACAAAACATATCGATTTTTCGTTAAACTACACTTGTGCCCATAGAATGTACATATACACATGAATATATATTTTTAGATTTTTTTAACATTTTGATATATTTGTTTTTAATAAAGGGAGCATATGCACGTGGGATCAAATATCTTTCCTTTAACAAAAGTAAAAAAGGAAGCTACATGAATTATCTCCGGGATGTAAACTGCGAGACCAAAACCTAAATATTACTAAGATTATTAGCGTGTAATATTAAATGAAAATATCACCAAGACCGAATATTACTAAGATTAGCTTGTAATTGCAAGATCAAGACCTAATATTATCTAAAGATATATTGGGGGGGGGGGGGGGGGGGAGGGGGGGGGGGGTAGAAGAGCTCACCGCAGCGACTAGAGGTTTTGGGCCATCCGATTCTGTCAGAGAGAGGGAAGGGATAGGATCGTGTCCGCCTAGATATTGTACATCGTGTCCTTCTTACCACGTGACCAGCCGTGATCTACCCACCTGGAGGTGCTCTGTCGCTGCATTTGGGCCCCAGCGTTGCGTCTGGCTCACTTATCAGTGTCGAAGGGGGGAGCAGGAGGTGGTGCGAGGCGTTCCTAGGCGTTTGAGCCACGCGCCTGCACGTGGTGGGACATATCCCCACTTGCCCAGCCCCACTCCCAAACCCTAGCGGCCTCCTCTGCTTCTCACGTACTAAGATAATATGACAATTTCTTAATCTAGAATATATTCCAAGTTGAATTTCGTCCCATAGATGTATCATTAGTTGTTGAAACCCCTGCGTTGCTCTCGGGCGAAAACCCTAGCCATCGTCGTCCCTAGCGTCTCTTCTCTAGTCTCCTTTGTTGCCTCCAGAGGACGTCGGCGGTCAAAGGCCTTCGGTCAATGGCGGCGGCGGGGCGGTCTCCTCGCGTGGTGGCCTATGCTGCGTGGGGAGCGCTCCGGTTGTATCGCTGCATCACCTGGGAGTTGGGACGACGCGCTCATGACTGTGAAGGTTGGGAACCGAGACGGCGACCCTGGGAGGCGGTATTGGTCCTCACATGGTGGATGGCGGAAGGGGTCACGTTTGCATACCGGGATGCATCGCTTGGGGAGGGGCATTGCGGCGTGGTCCTGCGGTGGTGGCATGGACGCGGCCCTGCATCAACGACGTGGTGGTGGCTCGCCTCCAGCATGCTCGAAGTTGTGAGGCCATATGGCGAAGAATTCGAGCGGCTCGAGTCGCCTTCGCTGCTAGCCATGCCTTCCTGCTATCGGTGGGGTTTGGGATGGCCGGTTCTGGTGGAGGCTAGCGGGTGTCATTGGGGCTTCCGACTTGGATGTAATAAAGGCGGTGGTCCTAGTTTTCCTCTCACATCAAGACGTCGATCTGCTTGACGTGTGTCTTCATTGATCTGGTTGGATTGTTGAGTTTTGGAAGGCTCCGTCAACGAACTCCACTGGGCGAATCGCACGCAACCGTGTTTTTTCCGACTGTTTAGTTTCAGAGGGAGCGAGACAAAACTCTGCAGTCTGTTACCATCGTGGGACACGTCTTTAGTTTCATGGTGAAGTCAGTGTGCGGAGAATGTCATGGAAGCCGAGATCTGAGGACTAGTAATGGTGGTTCGAGTACTGGTGACAATGAGGAATTGGGTTGGTGGTTCGTGACTTGTAGCAGCGGCATAGGGAAGTGGAGGCGATAGCACAAGAGAAGCTTAATGTCTTTCATGGTGAACACCCAATATCTGGCCTTAATAGGTTGCAGGGACGGAGCTACAGTGTCACGCTGGGGTCAGTTGACCCCGACGGTATTGGTCCAATCCCTCGTAGGTATAGCCCAGTACAAAGAAAATGACACCGTGAAAATAAAATTTGACCCCAGCCCGTGGACTCCATTCATGTCTGCAAGTCCACTAGTCCATGCCCTGCGCAGCCAGGCCCAGCATCCCACGATTGGCTGAATGCCTGAATCGATCGATTCTAAAGGAAAATGATCGCCCGTACTGGTCGCTCATCGCCGCCTCCTACTCAATTTGCTTTCTGTGAAGTCGCTTGCCGCCTATAGTCAAGGCGCGTCTACTAGTGTGGATAGCCGGTCGTTCCTCGTCGCCACTCGCCACCCCCTCTGGAAAATTGGACGATTCCTTCTCTAGGATCTGTAAGTGCCTCTATATTCTGTCTCTCCATCTAATTGATCCGAAGGATATTTAATTCCTAATTCCCGAATTATCTTAGGGTTTTCTGTTGTGTTGATTTATTTTCTTGACTGCTTGGTTGTTTGGGTGGGTATTGGGCAATCAATGATCAAGTAGATTAACAATCTAGATTAGACCTCAAATCGTTTCCATCACAAAGTTAGGTAATCTAACAGGAAGAACTTTCTGTGGAAATTTCATATGCATATTTACAGATTTTGGTAATTTGTCAGGTAGTAAACAATTAATAGAGCGTCTTGAATTTGAAAAGAAAATCAACTCCACCCACAAGCAATGATCGTGATCATGAAGGTCCATGAAACATTAGATGTACAACTCAGTCCTTGCCCTTGTTTGCCTCTAGCTTCAAGAGAGGTAAATTTAAGTGAGCTTCCTTATAACTTTGAAGATAGGAAGAGAATGTCAGAATATATAGAATCGAAGCTACAAATTGATACAAGGTGAAAATATTTGATTTGAGGTTTGTATAGGCCCCAACCTGGTTTATTTTGATATGTATTAACAACTGTAGTTTCTTATTTGTGTGAGTTTGCTGAAATATACATTATTAAATTGCTTATGAATAATAGCTGTGCATCTAGCCGTGCTAGCTATACGTATATATTACATTTTGTAGGCACATAATCTTCCTTTTGTTCATCTTGACCCCGACGACCTTTTTTCCTGGCTTCGCCCGTGATAGGTTGTGCCTGACAATAACCTTATTAAAGGCATTTTTTTGAGAGCAGGAATTTTTCTCCAAGGTAAAAACCTAACGACAGCGCTTGTGCATTGTTTACTTTTTTTTAGGCATTGCTTTAAAAAAGTTAGATTTCTGGTGCTATATTAATGGTGTTTAGTCTGTTGTTATAAGGAATAGATGACTGTAGCGGGATTTTCCTTTTTGGTTATTTCTTCTTTATTTTTGACTGTGTGCATTCGTATTGCCATTAGGGAACTGCCTTATTGTATCTGGGTGTAATTGGTATTTTCATGATATTAATATATATTTCATTTGTCAAAAAAAGAAAGAGAGAATAAAGTGTAGGAGGAAACAATTTAGATGACGGTTTTAAAAATCTCAGTGGAGAAATTGATTGTTTTCTCAGTCTAGTAATGTCCCCATAAAATTGAGATTATTTTCTGGGGGGAAGACTTTTGTTGGAGAAACATGAAATATGAGGTTTGTAATTAATCCGTGGACACGAAAAAGAAAACAGAACAGAAAATGAGGAAAGGGACAGTAGCGGTGAGAAGGCCTTAGCCACACAAAATAATACAGGCCCAGAAAGCCCACGCACGGAGCCGAAGCTGAGGAATTCTTGGGAATGGATGCAATGGCGATGAGGTGCCTCTCTTCTCTCCCTCTCCTCTCCCCGTCCGGCTCCAGGAACGCCCGCGCAGTGGTCAGAACGCACCCTGCCAACTGTGCCGCTGCGCGCCGCCGGATCCGGACCCACATGTCGGTCGCCACCGGCGGCGAGCAGGCCCTGACGGCCCAGGAGCAGTTCCAGGGTGAGTTCTTGGTTCTGTAGAGGTAGCAAATCTGTGTAGAAGAGATGTACTTTTTGCTGTATAAATTGTATTTAGCTGGTTGATGGAGCGCAACGAATGTTTCTTCGATGGTTACTTGATAGATTACCAAATATGTGGAGTGGAACGTAGGGTTAAGTTCGAGTGGTTGTTAATTTTTCTGGCATTTCGGGTCTGGAGGATTGTTTGCTCCATCAGTTTGGGACAGGGATGACCAAGAAATTTATCTGTGTGCAGTTAGATCAGTATGACTAGGACTGGATCTGCAAACTACTACAACTTTGTACTACTTTGCAGATCCAATTCTGAAAGCTATTTATGTTTGCCCTTTTGAGTGGAGGCTCAATTTAGAGGAGGACATAACTAGTACACAAGCAACTTAAGCATAAAAAAGGTTCTCTTAATGCTGCAATTCGATGTCAATATTTTTGGTATTAAAATCTCAAACAGAAACATGCTTTTAGTAGCTGGTACTGAATTAGCAACAGGGCCGGTCCTGGGGGTGGGCGGGAGGGGCGGCCGCCCCGGGCCCAAAAATATTAGGGGCCCCACTACTATGCGCTATGTACAGGAGGCCTTGTTCCCAATGCAAACGCTGGAAAAACATAAAGAGTAGAAAGGCCTCGAGATAGTAGCTAGTACCGATTTACTCGCTTTTCTAGTTCCCGCACTCGCACGGAGAGAAGCAGATCAGCGTTTGGGGGCCTTATTCCATTTCGATTTCAATTTGACTAGGGTCGAAGTGCAAGGTTAGCCATGCGATTTCTAGGGCCTAGTGATCGGATCATCGGAAAAACCTCGTCTCGATCTCGGATCTCGCGGTCTAGCTCACCTCATTTCCTAATTACTTCCTCTAATCGTCTTCCAATCCAACTGCCCTAGACGGCTGCCGGCAGGCGATCCAGGAACACACTATGTGATCAAAATCGATTGATGAATCTTTTTGTTCTCTAATTTTCATGTACACAAGTTAGGTTAGACTATAAGCCGATGTTTCTATTAGCTAATTTTGACTCCTAATTAAAATTTTGCTTTCAGTATCGTTAAGAAGCCTCTATCGGGAAAGTGCTAAAAGAAAAATAAGAGAACTTGAATAAAATTAGATAGCATTAGAGAGGAGATCTATTCACAATTATTTTAAAAAGTAACACGAGCACTTAGAAAAATCTAAACGAGTTGTACCAATTCTTTTTGGAACAAAGTAATCTTGATCAAGAAGACGAGGTGGCTCAGTATTGGGCTAGTCTTGATAATAAAGCAATGAACACATTAGTTGAGAAGGGGCCTATTAGATAAAAAAATATTACTTTTTGTGTGGATGGCAATTCAAGACAATTTTGGTATGCCCATTAGTTCAGAAATATGAGCAATGGAGAGGCACACGAATCGAAAACGGTTAGTTTATTCAAGCCAAGTTGACAAAGTGTTTTCTTCCTCATGTAGGTTGTTCAATCCTATCCACTACAAGAATTCTATAAGGCATAATGTGTTCAGAGATTGGAATGTATCACTGAACAACTCATAGAACATGAAGCTAGTATCGGGCATCTAGTATGATCTCTTGGAATAAACTGAGAACTATGCTAAGCAAACATGAAACAATTGACGAGGAGTTGCAACATCACATCACAAAGGAGAAGGAGTGCATATGGCAAGTATTACCAGAAAATATTGCTATTAAGTATATTTTATAACTTTATTTGCAGCATTTTATATTAAAATAATTCGGGGCCTACTAAGGTCCCTGACTTCTAGTTTCGCCCCGGGCCCTCGGAATCTCAGGACCGGCCCTGATTAGCAACATTGTAACTACAACTGTTTCGACTAGATTCTTGCTCAACAGAAAAGAGTAGACAGGGTTGCTGACAGAGCTGACTTCGGTCAATATTTGCATTCAGGGTGTCCATTTTCTCTGAAATTATGAGTGCTCACTAGATTTTACTTGCATGTTATAGAATATCATGTTAGTACTTGCAGCATCAAAAAAGTTATAGGTAGGCCTTGACCCTTCTTTGTATAAGGAAAAATACTAAAAGCTTAATTTGCATAACGTCATAGAGCATATTGCATTCCTACCGGTCATAACCAAGTTTTGGTTCAAAGTTCCATGATTTTCCTCTGTCTGAATGAAAATAATTTTGATGCTCAATGCAGAACCTGATTATGGAGTTGTTAGTATTCACCATGTTGGAATACTATGCGAAAATCTTGAAAGGTCGATAGCCTTCTACCAGGACATCCTTGGTGAGTTACTGCAAGTTTTATATGTTTCACGTCTATATGCACTGCTTGTAGAGTAAAACGATATTGGTGATCATTCAGGTCTTAAGGTGAATCTTGCTAGGCCAAATGACAAGCTTCCATACAGGGGGGCTTGGCTCTGGGTTGGCTCCGAGATGATCCACTTGATGGAGTTGCCAAACCCAGATCCACTGACAGGACGCCCAGAGCATGGTGGCCGTGACCGTCATACCTGTGTAGCAATCAAAGATGTGTTGAAATTGAAAGAAATTTTCGACAAAGCTGGTAATTATTTATTCTTTCTCTGTTTTGTCCTGCTGTGTAATAATAGACACACTAGCTGCAATGGGAAAATGCCTTTTTTCTCTACTTGCTGCCCTCATAATTGGTAGTACAACATTTAGCCTTACATTACTTCCATAAGTAGCACAAAAGGTGCCAATGATAACAAGTCAACAACTGAGCACATAATCTCCAAAAGGATACACTCATGTGTCAATACTATAATTTAAATTTGTAAATTTATATGAACTGCCAAAACCCATGAATCAATAATACAACGGTAGAAATTTAGCTTGTACAATGGTGCCTACCATGGTGGTATGGTTACAGAGATATACATAACTTCGACTATATCTGTATGTACTATTAATGGAGTGGAGTTATTAAGACTGCTGTATGGTTCTGCCAAAATTTGCAACGGTAGCTTTAGTCTGGCTATTTGTGTGGCATGCATGGCAAACAAACAAGAAGCCTCCTTGGGAAAAATTAAGGATGTCTTGACTCTTGAAAAGCTTGTCCTTGGTTTAAAGTAACCATTCTGTAGCAGTTTTTTCAAGCTGTAGGGAGGTCTGATGTTACAGTTGACTCAACACTTGAACATTGATGTTGACAGATATCTTTTTCAAGTCTGGTCAATGGATTATGAAGAATCTCAAACATATATGTCCACATGACTTTAGCCACCACATTCCCATCTTTTTGACGTGAGAGTAGAAGACCCATGTCCACTGTTTCAATGTTTTATGTTACAACTTGTTCCTCTTAGTTGACACTACGGGCTTCACCTGCTACCTCTTTTTTCGGCAAATACCTGCTACCTCTTTATTATGTTTAATCTTCATTGCACTTTATGTTTTTCAATACACTGGGTTCTCACTAGGGGCTGTTTATTAGCTTTGCAAATATTCTCTATCCTCCATTGTCTCTGACAACATGATGACCTTTTTACTCCCTAATAACTGGATGCAGGAATCAGCTACACGCTCAGCAAATCTGGGCGGCCAGCGATCTTTGCACGAGACCCGGATGGAAACGCGTTGGAATTCACACAAGTGTAGCAACTGGGAGATCGATTTCCAGCTGGAACACCTCATTCATAGCAATATGCTTGTAAGATTACTGTACCTTGTAACAAGATCTTGCTGTTTAGCAAACAAGATCTGTCTGGGGCAATTCTGTTTGTGCCTTGTAAGTACATATCAGTCAAGTAAATAAGATGTATCACATGATGTTAGATTGATAGTAAGTGATGTTGTTGGAGACTGTCGGAGAGCCTAGAATATTCCAGTGAGTATTAGTATAGTAGTGTTGTGCTAGGAGTGCCTAGAACATTCCAGTGAATGTTGGAGTCTAAGTTAGTGTCCTATAAGATTCTAGAGTATTTCAGTGTACTAGTTAAGATGTACCAAAGTTCAGCTATATATATAAGAGGGTGTGGAGGTCCAAGAGACCAGCCCATCCAGAATTTTTCCCCAAAGCCAACATGGTATCAGAGCACAAGGTGGAGGTGTTGCTGGTTCCTGGAGGTGGCCGACGGTGAATCGCCAAGTGCTAGAGCTCGCGTGTGTGGAGGTGCCTTGCAGGAGACACGGCGGTGGAGCAGGGGCAAGCTGTAGGTGAGGCTCAGTGGTGACTCTAGGAAGAAGAAAAGGCTAGACAGGTGGCCAGTAGTGCGCGAGGAGAACTAGCGACGCTGCAGCAAATTGGAAACAACAGTGGATTAGTGAGGAGGACGCAATTGAAGCCAACGGCAGCTTGGTGGCTTGGTGCAGAGAAGTAAACCCTACCCTTGTACGTGGTTGACTTGGTGTTGCAGGAAGAGTTGCTACTGCAGCAAGGAAGAGAGGAGAAGGAGCCAGAGCAGCTGTAGATAGTTTAGCAGCATTTGCAGGGAGGAGTGGATTGGAGGCTCACAAAGCAGTCCAAAAGGTGAGCTGGTGGAAAGTGCAGACTCGTGCTGCTTGAATCGGTTGCGGTGGTGGCTTCAGCAGCGGTAGGCAGCTAAAGAGCTGGTGTGGTTTAGAGTTCGTGCTAAGGAGAAGCAGAGTTCGTGCAGCAAGGCACGTAAGAAAGGGAGAACAAGAGGGCATAGCGGTGCTCCAAGAATGGAAGAGAATCGAGATATTGAGCAATTGCTCAACAAATTGGCTGAACTGTTCAAGGGCAAAAACAAGGACACGTTGATTTTGACTGCCAAGGGATCAGGGGAGGTGCTTGAACTCTCGACCACAGATTTGGAGACATTAAGAAAATCAAATAGGAGTGCGAAAAGAGCCAATCAGAGTGGGAAAACAACAGTTCTTGGCAATTTTGTTAATCTTGCACAAATTAAAGAAGGTAGGTGGAGTGAGTTTGCATCATATGCTCCACATCCACCAATGCATAAAGAGACCATCCAAACAGCCGATGGAACTTATCAACCTGTCAAAGGTGTCGGCACGGTGAAATGCACTCCGACAATTACATTGTCTTCACTCTTATATGCTTCATCATTTCCGGTGAGTTTGGTGTCTATGAGCTCCTTGGTAGATGATATTGATTGTAGAATCATCGTTGATCGATACAATTGCATAATTGAGGAGAGGAAGACCAGAAGGAGGCTTGGGATCGGTGTGAGACATAAGGGACTATGGTACTTAGATAGACACGAAAGTGATGGAGCATTGTGCACCGCTTTGGCAGTTGCAAGTAATGATGAGGCAAGGGTGATACTCCAACATTGTCGATTGGACCATATGTCCTTTGATACTATGAGTAAGGTATTTCCTGAAGAGATGAAGAAGGTGGATAAAGACAAGCTTGTGTGTGATGCATGTGAGTATGGAAAACACACAAGGACATCATACGTGAGTCGTGGACTTCGGAGCACATCGCCTTTTGTGCTGATTCACTCTGATGTCTGGACGTCTCATGTGGTCTCTGTTAGTGGAATGAAGTATTTTGTCACCTTCATTGACTGTTACTCTCGGATGACTTGGATATATCTCATAAAACAAAAAAGTGAGGTGTTTGCATGTTTCAGGGACTTCTATGCATATATCCAAAATCATTTCAACATTGGTGTTCAAATTATCAGGACTGATAATGGGACAGAGTATGTGAACCATGAATTTGGCAATTTTCTTTCAGAAAAGGGAGTAATTCATCAAACTTCGTGCCCTGATACTTCTCCACAAAACGGAGTAGCTGAGAGGAAGAATCGACATCTGCTAGAGGTAGCTCGATCACTTATGTTTACTATGAATGTGCCTAAATTCTTATGGAGTGAAGCAGTTATGACTGCTACTTATCTAATCAATCGGATGCCATCAAGAGTTCTTGGAATGAGGACTCCGTATGAAATGATCTATGGAAAAAATGAGTTCATTGTTCCCCCAAAGGTATTTGGATGTACATGCTTTGTTAGGGACCACAGACCATCAGTGGGAAAATTAGATCCACGCGCTGTGAAGTGCATCTTCATTGGATACCCATCTGGACAAAAGGGCTACAAGTGTTGGAGTCCTAGTGAACGGAGAACGTTTGTGAGCATGGATATGACATTCAGAGAGTCCGAGCCGTTCTATGGAGAGAAGACGGATCTCAGCTCATTATTTGACTTTGACGCTCCTAGCACAAGTAATGCTAGTCGAGAGGGGGAGAGTGAACCATTCAAGACAAGGGAAGATGAACCATCGAGATTTGTGGTTGATTCAATTCCATGTCCTATGAGTGAAGAGAGATGGAGAAAACCAAATGAAGAAAAAAATTTAAGGGTGTATACGAGGAGGCAACCACATCAACAACAGGGTCAAACAAATGGTGAGATCCAACTGCAGGGGGAGCAACATCAACAACAAATTCCAGGGGTCGATGAAGTTGACACATCTGAGAGTGTGCCATGTGTCACTGATGACTCATTGGATCTGCCCATTGCCTTAAAAAAAGGAACCCGGGCTGGAGCTAGAAAACCTCAAAATTGGTACCAGGAGGAGCATGACATAGCTAATTATGTATCATATACATCTCTATCAACGAACTACATGGCCTTCATCGCATCATTGCAATCTGTGGTGATCCCAAGGGACTAGAAAGTAGCAAAGCAAGACCCGAAGTGGCGCGAGGCCATGATAGAGGAGTTAAATGCTCTCAAAAGGAATAAAACTTGGAAACTTGTACATCTTCCAGCAGGAAAGAAAGCTGTTGGGTGTAAATGGATCTACACCGTGAAAAATCCAGAAGGGAAAATTGAAAGGTACAAGGCAAGACTAGTTGCGAGAGGATATAGTCAAACATATGAGATTGACTATGATGAGACATTTGCGCTGGTGGCAAAAATGAACACAGTGAGGATCCTAATCTCATGTGCAACTAACTTCGGGTGGCCGTTGCATCAGTTGGATGTCAAGAATGCATTCTTACATGGAGATTTACACGAGGAGGTATACATGGAGATCCCACCTGGTTTCTCTACTCCTAGAACATCAGGAAAGGTATGCAGGTTGAGAAAATCTCTATATGGCCTCAAGCAATCTCCACGGGCATGGTTTGATAGATTTAGACGAGTTGTATGTGGTATGGGATATAAGCAGTGTAATGGGGATCATACGGTGTTCTATCGGCACTCAAATAGCCAGATTACAATCCTTGCCGTATATGTTGATGATATTATAATCACCGGAGATGATGAGGTGGAGATATCACGATTGAAAGACAGCCTACGCAAGGAATTTGAGGTCAAGGACCTTGGGCAACTCAAGTACTTTCTTGGCATAGAAATTGCTAGATCTCCCAAAGGGATTGTTCTCTCCCAGCGAAAGTATGTATTAGACTTGCTTAGTGACACATGCATGCTTGGGTGTCGGGTTGCATCAACACCTATCGATCAAAACCACAAATTATGTGCCGAATCTGAGGAACCGGTGGATAAGAAGAAGTACCAGAAGCTTGTTGGAAGGCTCATCTATCTATGTCACACAAGACCTGATATTTCATATGCAGTGAGTGTAGTGAGCAGATACATGCATGATCCTAGGAGCGGACACTTGGATGCGGTCAATCAAATCCTCCGGTACTTGAAGGGTAGTCTAGGAAAGGGACTGTGGTTCAAAAAGAATGGTCATCTAAATGTGGATGGGTATTGTGACGCTGACTGGGCAAGTTGCTTGGATGATAGGAGATCAACATCTGGTTATTATGTATTTGTCGGGGAAAATTTAGTATCATGGCGAAGTAAGAAGCAGCAGGTGGTTTCAAAGTCAACAGCTGAAGCTGAATACAGAGCTATGTCGCAAGGTTTGAGTGAGATGTTATGGGTGAGGAATCTTCTTTCAGAACTGAAAGTGTTGATGAAAGGCCCTTTAAATTTGTGGTGTGACAACAAGTCGGCGATCAACATCGCAAACAACCCTGTTCAACACGATAGAACCAAGCATGTGGAGATTGATCGCTTCTTCATAAAGGAGAAATTGGATGACGGTATAATTAAGATAAATCATGTAACCTCTAGCGAGCAAATTGCAGACTGTTTAACTAAATGATTAGGAAATAAAGAATGTAGTTCAGCTTGTAACAAGATAGGAATGATAGATATCTATCACCCATCTTGAGGGGGAGTGTTGGAGACTGTCCTAGGAGAGCCTAGAATATTCCAGTGAGTATTAGTATAGTAGTGTTGTGCTAGGAATGCCTAGAACATTCCAGTGAATGTTGGAGTCTAAGTTAGTGTCCTATAAGATTCTAGAGTATTCCAGTGTACTAGTTAAGATGTACCAAAGTTCAGCTATATATATAAGAGGGCGTGGAGATCCAAGAGACTAGCCCATCCAGAATTTTTCCCCAAAGCCAACAGATGTTATTTGAGCACCGAAAATGTTGTCAATTTGTTTCTCAAAAAAAAAAAAAATGTTGTCAATTTGGTGTACTGCTCAAGGTCATACATGTAGACACACGATGAATCTTGTAAATTCCTTCCATATGATGATACTTGCAATAAATTTGCCTGGCTACTTGCCTGCACTACATTTTCTGTCAGTGCCTTACAAATTTATGTTCATGCATAAAAGAATTTCTAATCATGTCCGAAAGCTGTATGTTCTGATCTAGTAGGAGTCTTCCTATGTTTCATGGAAGAAAACTCAGGTCTGATATCAAGAGCATTACAGCTAAAAGAATGTAAGACTGGCGTGCCCGCCGTGGAGGAGGTCGTGCGCGATCCTGTCCCGCTCCTTCTCGGCCGCTGCGGAGCGCACCGGATCAGCGGCAACCACGTCGTCGGCGTTGTCGTTGGAGAGGTCGAGGAGGAGGTCGCCGTCGATCTCCTCGCCGCTGCGTTCGCAGAAGTTGTGAAGCACACAGCAGGCGCCGATCATGTTGTGGAGGTCCGGCAGCTTGGGCTCGGTGCGGCGCTGCAGGCAGCGCCACCTGGCCTTGAGTTTCTGGAACGCGCCCTGCGCCGCGGCGCGCGCGGTGGACACGCGCTCGTTGAAGGCGTGCTGCGCCCAGGTGAGGTTGTGGTGCGCGTACGGCACGAGCATCCAGTCCGTTAGCGGGTAGCTCGTGCCGCCGACCAGCCGGCACTGGTCTCCGAGCATCCCTGCCTGGCAGCTGGCGTGCAGCGCGGAGCGCTGGAGCACGGCGGCGTCGGAGAGCGAGCCCGGGAGGCCGATGCAGACGTCGGTGAAGGCGCCGTCGGCGTCGACGACGGCCTGCACGGCGACGGAGTAGGAGGCCTTGTTGTTGCGCTCCGTGAGGCGGCGGTTGTAGTACTCGGCGACGTTGTCCTTGGGCGGGCCGATGGGGACGTGGTCGGTGCAGAGCGCGCCGACGACGCCCGGGATCCCGGAGACGGCCTGGAACCTGGCGGCAGGGGAGTCGAGCGGCCAGCGCACGGCCTTGGGCAGGAGCACGGCGGTGAGCGCGGCGCAAACCTGGAGGACGATGTTGTGGCAGGTGGAGATGCCGAGGCCGAAGCGGCGGGAGACCTCGCGGAGGGGCTCGCCCGTGGCGAGGCGCCAGAGGCAGACGGCGACGCGCTGGTGCACGGGGATGGCGGCGCGCAGCGCGGTGTCCTCCTTGGCGACGGCGGCGCTGAGCTCGTCGCAGAGCGCGTCGAAGGTGGCGCGGGACATGCGGAAGGCCTGGCGGAACTCCGCGTCCGGGCAGGCGGGGCTGCTGAGGCGGTCCCACCACTCCGTGCTCCGCTCGCGCACCCACACCCGCCGGCCCCCGCCCCTCCCTGCTGGCGCCGCCGCGTCGCCGCCGCCGCTGTCGGCGGGCGAGGCCGGCGGCGAGGCCTGCATCTTCCTCCTGACCGCCGCGGACCGCGACGCGTCGTCCCCTGTGGGGGCTAAGGCGCGCTTCCTGCCGTGACTCATCGCTGCTGTTGCTGGTGGCGCCGCCGCCGGTGGTAACGGCACGCCGGAGAAGGCCAGAGCAGGCGGAGCAGTGTCGGCCGCCGTGGCGTCGCCGTAGGCGAAGAGCGCGTCCGTGGCGAAGTCGTCGTTCATGAGGAAGGCCAGGAGGGAGGACTGGTCGTAGTCGCCGCCGGCGGGACTGTCGAAGAAGGGTGGAGTAGGGGTGAAGGGAGTGAGGTAGGTGCTCATGATCAGACCAGTCTTGACTCGCTGAGCTCGATGGAACAGTAGCTGTGGACTGTGGGGGATGAGGAGGAGCTGCGGAAGGCTGAAGCTGGGAAGTGAGAGGAGAGGAGTTGACCGTGGGGGAGAGGAGAGGAGTTCGCTGAAGGCTGAAGCTGGGAAGTGAGGAGGCGAAGTGTTATATAGGTATGGGGGACACGGCGGGAGGTTGGGGTCCCGACGCGGTATGATGGGACTAGCGGAGAAGGCGGTAGGAAGCGAGGTGTGCGCGTGTGTGGCGTTGGACCGCGGGGTACGCGGGCGGGGAGAACGGAGGGGGAAAACGAGTAGCCTAGAGCTGAGTGGCAGCTGTTGGGCTGCGGGGGTCCCACTCCCACGGCATCGCCCGCGCGCGTTGGTACGGTGCCGGCTCTGCTCGTCTTTTTCCGTGACGCCTCCTCCCTCCTGTTTCTGTGTGCGGGGCCGCGCCGTATCCGTGTGGACCTGTGGATCGACCGGTCGGTGACGCCTCCTTTTATATTCTGATGATATTTTTCTGGGGACGACCCCTGTACGCCCGGCTGGTCTTTTTCTATGTGTGCCTACGCGTCATGATCCCGATTGCCAACGTACACTACATCCGTCCGTCCGTACTCTTTCTTCTTCTCTGAGAAACAATGCAAACACAAAAAAACATACTACTTCTCTGATTAAGGATTTTGCACTGAAATATTTCATCAGTTCTATACTTCAAAGATCAATAATCATTCTTCAGGATTTCGTCCATGGTGATGGCGACACCAATTACCTTCAAGATTTCGTCCATGGTCTCATGTCAAGCAGCCCTAGCCTTGAGCCATGAACTGGCCCTGTTTCCTTGGGCTTCATGTCGAGTGGCGCAACAGTTGCAAGGCTCTTAGAGCATCTCCACCGACAGTCTCCTACCGGGCACCAACCGAGTTGGGGGTGGAGGGCAAAAAACACCTACATCGGAGGCCTCCAACCAGTGCTAGTAGTTTGAGCCACTCATTGAATTGTCCGACACTCCCTTGCCACCCTTGGCAATCAGGGGTTGTGCTGGGGCTACCGGCAACGCGTGCCATGCTGGAAACCCAGCGGCGGGACCTCTTGCCAGCGACCAAAAATGGCTGCCCGTGATGGCTCGTCTCCTGGCGACGGGAAAGGGTTCCGCCGCCACCGTTTCTCGTCCTTTCCAGTAGGTTCACGCCTCTTCGTGTGGGTTTTACCGCTGGAGCGGCTGCTTCGCTATGAAAAGGAGCGATCCTCGTGGAGTAGCGGCGCAACACCGTACCTCCAAAAACAGCCATGCCTGACCGCCCTCTTCCTCCCGACACCTGTCGCAACCCATCCGTTGGTCGCCCTCTTCCTCCCACTCCCCCATGCAACCCACCTGATGGCCGCCCTTTTCCTCCTGACAATGATGATAACAATGACAGCTTCTCCGACGATAGCGAGGACATCGGTGGTGTGGTGCGGCCCCGCGAGCCGTAGCCGCCGTACCGAGGTGGGGTTAACCAGACCATCGGCGACCGCTTCAGTTTCGATGTCTTCGACCGAGTCTTCTATCCACATCACATCCGGTGAAAAGAACTCTAGGATGCGTACGTCGACTGCTTGCGCACCTCGCGTGCCAACCCTGTGTGCCCACCTCGACCGATCTCGGGAGGAGTTGGGTGTAGAGAAGGCAATCTTCCGCTCTCTCGAAGATGAGTGGGGCCTCTATGAGCCATCGCCAATCCCTCCTAGCAAGGGAACCTCCAGGTGCCGCCACACGTAGCACCGCTAGTTGTTTTTGATTCCTATGTAAATGTTTTCAATTCCTATGTAATATGAATGGAACTATGTGTACTTTATTTGTGACTTGATCCATGGGGGTTCGTCGTGTTGGGAATATGCCCTAGAGGCAATCATGTATGATGTTATTCACAATGTATTCATAAAGTTAAATGTCCTTATATGAACTACTCATATATATCATTGAATATGTGATTCGGTTGTGAAACTATATATTCATATTGTTCATACTAGATGTCCTTGGTCGTTGAGGTTGTGCTGGACATACAACTTAGACTAATGTGAAAGTCGGATGATGACTCGGTTTCACTTGTCATGGGCATGGTGATGCTATTCCGACTTACATGAATTCGGCTAAAGAGTTTAGCGAGTCAGATTGACCCATATTGAGATACAACGAACAAGTCGTCATTTGTATGTCTCAATCAATGTAATCCTTATACCTGAGTTTATTGCACAATCCGAGTTTAGGATCACCGACTTAGGTTCTATCAAACGTTGTTCCGTCAAAGGGTAGTTATAAAGGCAGAGTTCAGATTGACTGAGAATCAAGCTGTGTGATGTGGATAACCAAAGATGGGATTTTCCCCCTCCAATTAGAGAGATATTCTCTAGGCCATCTCGAAATATATGATTCGGAAAGCATGGCCATGCACGACTTGGTTAAGTGTTAACCAAGGCGATCGACTAAGAGTTAGTCGGATGAATCACTTATCTCGGATCGAGAAGAGAGTCAGACTATTTAAGGGATGACGATTATTCACCTATAGTTCGACAAGGTATATCGTGAGGCAAAAGAGACTCAGGGGAAAGTCGCATTGGAAGGTATATTGTCATGACTCTTTGGTACTTCGGAGTCGGCATATTCTGCTAGGAGCTGCTACCGACTGATCGATTATGAGTGAGACTCGAATCGTGTCCGAGTCACCATGAGCCTGTCGGGTCACACACTTAAGAGTGGGAGCAAGTTTGGGTTGGACCCGGACCGGAAATCTATTTGGGTTGGACCCGAATCAGACACATACTGAGTCAGTGAGTTGGACTCGCAGTAACTAGTATAGGCCTTTTTGTGAATGGGCCACAAGTGTGTGGAGCCCACTTTCACTCCCTATATAGACTGGGGTGCAGATGCCCAAGGGGCATGGTTAGGTCATTCCATGTGTTGGAAACCCTATCTCTAGTCCAGTTCAGCCTAGCCACCATACCGGACCTAGCAGTCCACCGCTGGCGCTCCTCCTCGTATGTGTGGATACTGGCGGAGGTGTTGTATGTTCAGCACTTCGACGATCGGATCGGATCGTGAGGACTACACTGTATCAAGTGACATGCTTCATCAATTCCGATCCGCAACTGCGCGTCTAGTGGTAATCCTCATGGTCTTCTACCTCAGCTAGATCTTGGAATCACCGCATAGGGAAAAAGGTTTTGTTTATCTCGATGTGGCCCAACACGCTGTTGTGGGGTGGATTCCCCAAAGCACCGGCAGTCTGGGCGCTGGCCCCCAAAGTCACTGCCAGCAATCTTGTTGACCCTCCTTTGGGGGCGTCGATGGAGATGCTATTAGAGCAACTACAATGGTAGGCTTATAGTTTGTTTATGTGGCACTTTTGCCTATGTGGAGAAGAGAAGTATGCAAACAGTGGCAGACCCAAGAATTTTTCGAAGCCTGGGCAAACAGTGTATTTGAAGGATAATAACACTACTTTTTAATAAAATTGTCATTAAATTAGGCTTGCCGGCCGACCCGAAGCCTGGGCACATGCCCGGGCTTTGGGACGGTTAGGTCCGCCTATGTATGCAAACGTAGGGAGAATGGACTCTCATGCAAGATTCGGCTACAACACATGCACCTAGACCCTTTGTGAGAGTGGATGATGTGCCATATACTAATAAACTAGTATATCTTTATATCTAGCTACTATCGTACATGTTGACTATAAGTTAGCTATAAATGATGTGTCAATTTCTTACAGCCAAATGTTGGCTCTATTGGGCCACAAAGAGATAGATAAAACTTCTTCCCTACATGGTACCCCAAGGTCTAGCTGAGGTGCGGATTATTGATGAATTGTGTTAGTTGATGCAGTGCAGAACGATCCCACAAACAGCACCTTCGGATCCGCCACGAACTCCTTTGTCTTCAACGTCACACGTTCAATGCCTCTATCGGTATCCACACATGCGGGGAGAAGCTCCGGGCAGAGGATTGCTAGATCATGTCTAGCCCGAAATAGGAGTGGAGAAAGTGATGACTAGGTCAGGGAACTATCCCTTGTCACTCCACTTATATACACTCCTAGCTGGGCTCAATGCTTGAGACTCATCTAGGCCATACATCAATCTCCACATGGATCTAATCCACATGGTCTCCTTTCCCTTAAGTGTGTGACCCTATAGGTTCACGCACACCTGGATACGACACGAGTCACCACTCTGAGTTGATAGATGGTAGCGGCCTCTAGCAAGACACGCCAACTCCCAAGCACCATAAAGTCAAAAGACGAACCTTTCCAGCGTGAATTTCGTCCAATTCTCTTTGCCTCACGATATAACCATTGAGCTATAGGCAAGTGGTTCCATCCCTTCAATAGATTAACTCTCTTCTTGTTCCATGATATACGATTCACTAGACTAACACTTAGTCCGACTCGTTGGTTAACACTTAACCAAGTCACGCATGGACATTCTTCGGAGTCATATCACACGAGAGGGCCTAGAGAATATCTCTCCATTATGGGGGGAAAATCCCATCTTGGTAATCCGTGTCACATAGCTTGATTCACAGCCATCCCGAACCCTTACCTTTATAACTGCCCATTTACGGAACAATGTTTGATAGAACCTAAGTTGGTGATCCACAACTCGGATCATGCGATTACCTTAGGTCAAAGTATTCCATTGCTTGAGACTGCAAATGATAACATGCTCTTTGCATCTCAACCATGGGTCAGTCTGACTCGCTAAACTCTTTAGCTGAGTCTGTGTAAGTCGGAATAGCATCACCATGCCCATGAAAAGTGGAACCTAGTCATTAGTAGACTTTCACATTAATCTAAGTTGTGTGTCCAGCACAACCTCAACGACCAAGAACATCTAGTATGAACAACATGAATATATAGTTCCACAATTGAATCATATATTCAATGATATATATCCGATGTTCATACTAGGACAACTTAATAACTTTATGAATACATTGGGAATTACATCATACATGATTGCCTCTAGGGCATATTCTCAACAGTCTCCCACTTGCACTAGAGTCAGTCATCCCGACATCACATGTCCAGGCATCTAATGCCCATAGCTCTTTTGTGCGCCTCATGCTTAGTCTGTGGTAGCGGCTTTATCAATGGAGCCACAATGTTTGCATCCATGTGTACCTTGCATAACTTGATATCACCTTGATCGACAAACTGGCAAATCAGGCGGTAACGCATGAGTATATGTTTGTTCTTTTGGTGTTGCCTAGGTTCCTTAGCTTGTGCAATAGCACCACTGTTGTCACAATACACGTCTAACAGATTGGACGAGCCCTGAACCACACCAAGATCCATAAGGAAATTCCTGATCCAAACAGCTTCCTTTTTCGCCTCCGAGGTAGCAATATACTTAGCCTATGTGGTAGATGCATACACAGTCTCTTACTTTGAAATCTTCTAGCTCATAGCCCCCATTCATTACAAACACGTATCCAGATTACAAACAAGATTCATCTGAGTCAGTAAGATAACTCGCATCCATGTAACCCTTTACACCGAGCTCAACCTCACCTCCATAACTAGGAACACACCCTTAGTCCTTCGCAAGTACTTAAGTATGTTTTTAACCGTCGCCTAGTGGATTTCTCTAGGGTTAGCCTGGTATCTGCTCACAACACTTAGAGCATAGGAAACATCTGGACTAGTACGAATCATGGCATACATGATGGATCCGATTGCTGAAGCATATGGGATCACACTCATCCTACTTTTCTCATCAACTATCAAAGGACACTCAGTCTTGCTAAGTTTTACGCCATGGGACATTGGTAAGAACCCCTTCTTAGACGATTCCATGTTGAACATCTTCAACACTTTGTCCAAATATGTGCTCTGACTCAATCCAGTGATCTGCCTTGATCCATCTCTATAGATCCTGATTCCTAGTATGTAAGTTGCCTCACCCAAGTGCTTCATTGGGAAACTCCTTTCAAATGATTCCTTCGTTTCTTGTAACATCCATACATCATTTCCAATCAGTAATATGTCATCCACATATAAGATCAGAAAGTTTAGTTTGCTCCCACTAAACTTCTTGTATAAAAAAGAATCATGATCACTCTTAATGAAGCCAAATGATTTAACTACCTCATCAAAGCGAATATTCCAACTCTGAGATGCTTACTTCAACCCATAAATGGATTTCTAAAGTTTGCATACCTTGTCAGCATTAGCCGGATCAACAAAACCCTTGGGTTGTATCATATACACGTCCTCAGCTAAATTTCAATTAAGGAAAACCGTCTTGACATCCATCTATCATATCTCATAGTCGAAATAGGCTACTATAGCTAACATGATCCAAACTGACTTAAGCATTGCTATGGGTGAGAAAGTCTCATCATAGTTAACTCTTTGAACCTGTCAGAACCCCTTCGCGAGAAGCCGAGCTTTATAGACAGAAATATTTCCATCTATATCAATTTTCCTCTTAAAGACCCATTTGCACTCGATGGGTCTTGCACCGTCTGGCAGATCAACCAAGTTCCAAACTTGATTTTCATCCATGGATTTTAACTCAAATCTCATGGCTCCAAGCCACGACTTAGAATCACATCCCTCCATTTCTTCCGAATAATTAATGGCTAATCACTGTCTAACAGTAATACATCACGAACACTTCGCAATCTGGCCGATCTTCGTAGTGTAGGTGCGACTGCCAGCTCATCTACCACAACCGGCTCAACCTCCAAGGCGTTTGCTGACTTGCTACTAGCCGGTTCCTATCGAATTTCTTCGAGTTGCACCGTGCTCCCACTGACTCCCTGACTAAGAAACTCTTTCTCAAGGAAGACACCGTTCTGAGTGATAAACACTTTGCCCTATTCTCGGTTGTAGAAGTAGTAAACCAAGGTTTCCCTCAGATACCCCACAAAAATACACTTATCTGACTTGGCCATGATCTTGCCCAAATGAAATCTCTTGACAAATGCTTCATGACCCCAAATCTTAAGAAAAGACAGAACCGGCTTCTTGCCAGTCCAGATCTCATACTGTGTCTTCTCTACCAACTTTGATGGTACTCTGTTTAGTGTGAACACTATAGTTTCTAGACAATAACCCCAAAATAATAAAGGCAGCTATTTCCAACTCATCATTGACCGTACCATGTCCAACAAGGTCTTCCTGCACCGTTCTGACACACCGTTCCTCTGCGGTGTTCCTGGCGGAGTGAGCTAGCAACTCTTCAGATGGTCACCAAACTCATGGCTCATTTACTCGCCTCGTCGGTCTGGCTGAAGAAACTTTATTTTCTTGCCGAGTTGATTATGTACCTCATTTTAGAATTCCTTGAACTTTTCAAAGGCTTCTGACTTGTGTTTCATCAAGTAGATATATCCATACTACTCAAATCATCAGTGAAGGTAATGAAGTACTCATAACCACCTCTGGCTTTCATTCTCACTGGGCTACATACATCACTATGTACAAGTGCCAATGATATGTCCATTTTGCATCACTATTCTATATCATAATTTACTATTATTCATTGATATATTTCATATTAAGAGATGATACTTATGTTATTTCATCTGTTTTTGCATGGTTGATGACTTTTGGAGCATGGACCGCTGCAGTCAGGATTCTGATGGAAAAGGTGTTGTTTGGAGGCAAAATTTGCGAAGATCAGAAAATCCGGGAAAATACATGAAAAAATCTATTTTTCCAGAAGACGAAGATTGCTAGAAGGGGAAGTGGAGATGGGCCACAGGGGGCCCACACCACCCCCTGGCACGAGCAACCCTAGGCCGCGCCAGCAGGTGGTGTGGCCACCCTGCCCACTCCAGGCTCTCCCCTCTAGTGTATTGATACGTTGCAAACGTATCTATAATTTTTGATGTTCCATGCTTGTTTAGTATCTACTTTGTTTTGCTTTGTCAACACTTTGAGGTATTTTTATATGTTTTCTGGGAATAACCTATTAACAAGATGCCATAGTGCCAGTTGCCCGTTTTCTTCTGTTTTTGGTTCCAGAAAAGGCAGAAAATCAATATTCTCGGAATTGGACGGGACAAAAGCCAATATGCCTATATTTTCCCGGAGCAACACGGAAACATGAAGCAGAGACGGAGTAGGGCACCAGGGTGGGCACACCATATGGTGGCGCGGGCTAGCCCTGGCTGCGCCACCAGGTGGTGTGGGCCCCTTGGCCGCCCACCGACCTTGCCTCTTTGCCTATAAGATGCTTCCCGATGCAAAAACCCTAAATCGAACAGCCTCCAGCCACGAAAAGTTCCGCAGCGCCGCTGCCATCAAAGAGGAGATTCGGGGGACAGAAAGTCTTTGTTCCGGCACCCTGCCGGGACGGGGAAGTGCCCCCGGAGCCATCTTCATCGATCTCCACCACCATCTCCATCGCCGTTGCTGATTCCCATGATGATGAGGGAGTAGTTTTTCCTCGAGGCTAAGGGTTCTACCGGTAGCTATGTGTTCATCTCTCTCTCTATGCATGATCATACTGTGATCATGAGCTTTGTAATCAAGTAGATCTACCTTGCTACTCAAGTGCTTTAATAGATCTCTGCTCTCCCCATGTGTGTGAAAGTGACAGCGTGCACACCATGGTGGCATTTAGGCTAGAGATTACAAATACTTGTTATGAGTTATATTTGGAGTTGGATGTCTTTATGAAATTGTGGTGTTTGTCGGAACCATCTAGTGCTCAAGGTGACAGTGTGGGGTTATCTAGATGGGAAAGGCTTAATTTGAGGTGTGCTTTTATAACCCTACCATGGATTAGAGTGTCCAACCGGAGAGTAGTTAAGAGTAGTATCATAAAGAGAATATATTTATATGAGAGTGTTCACTAGTGAAAGTATGATTCCTAGGCCTTGTTTCTAAGCATTGAAACACCATTTGCAACTAGATCTGTTACATGTTTGCTTGCTTCCATCTTTATTTCAGTTTGCCTTTAGTCTTGTTCATGCCATCAAGCTATTTTCTGGCACCATTGTCTTTTATCCATACCACTTATATTTCACTATCTCTTCACCGAACTAGTGCACCTATACACCTGACAAGTGTATTGGGTGTGTTGGGGACACAATAGACTTCATGTATCTTGATTGCAGGGTTGCCTGAGAGGGATACCTTTGACCACTTCCTCCCTGAGTTCGATAAACCTTCGGTAATCCACTTAAGGAAAACTTGCTGTTGTTCTACAAACCTCTACACTTGGAGGCCCAACAACTGTCTACAAGAATAGAAGTGCGTAGACATCAAGCTATTTTTTAGCGCCGTTGCCGGGGAGGTAAGGTAAAAGGTACTCACATCCTCTAGTGTGAGTGCTCGAAGTTATTTCCTTTAGATTCTGCAATTTTGTCCTTTTGTTTCTTGTTTTCACTAGTTAGGCTTAATGGAAAACAACGACAAAATTAGAGAGCTTTTTAGTATTTTTCCTAATGTAGAACATGAATTGTTTGAAAAGAAAATTAAAAAACCATGGAACTTTCTTTGCATGCTAATAGCAATGTTATTAGTATGAATCTTTTGAACACCTTTGTTACTAATGCTATGGAAACATCTAAGCTTGGGGAAGTTAGTTTTTATGAAAATGATCTTTTTAGTTCCCCAGCTTTAAAGAAGAAAATTTGCTTCGATGATACTTTATCTCCCATATGTGGTAATTCTAATGATACTTATGATATTTTAAATCCACATACTGAAAGCATCTCTTTTAAAATACCTATAAAAATTGTTGAACGTGTTATGAACAACTGTTATTTGGGAGATGGAACTATCCGTCCTGGTGATCATTTACTCTTTATACACGAATTATGCGAGTCGTTCAAGTGTGCAGGTATTTCAATGAACCAAGTTAAGAGGAAGCTATTCCCTTTTTCACTCAAGGGCAAAGCAAGGGAGTGGTATGAGCTACTAGATCCTCATCATTTGGAGTGGAAGGAACTTGAATCTCTCTTTTACTTTAAATTTTATCCTCCTCGTGAAATTCATAAAGATAGGAATTACATCTATAATTTTCATCCACATGATGGAGAAAGTATTGCCCAAGCATGGGGGAGATTGAAGTCACTAATGCTCAAATGTCCCATTCATGAGCTCCCCAGTAATATTGTTATTAATAATTTCTATGCAAGGCTTTTAGGACATTACAAGGACTATCTAGATACTTGTTTAGAGGGATCCTTCACAAGTAAGGAGGTCAAAACTAAGTGGGATCTTCTTGAAACAATTAAAAGCAATACCTAAGATTGGGATAACAACAAAGGTAAAGAACCAGGTATAAAGTATGAATATGATTGCATTAAGTCTTTCGTTGAAATTGCCGACTTTCAAGAGCTTAGTGCTAAATATGGTCTTGATCCTCAAATTCTTATTGATTTTTATAGAACCTTTGCTTCTCATATTAATGCTCCTAAAGAAAATGGGACATGTATCATGAGCCTTATAAAGACACTTGCATGGAAAATGAAATTGTTATTAATGATAGCAATAAACATGCTCAAACCTTTGAAAGTACTACTTCTTATAAGCATGTTAATTTTTGTGGAATACATAGACCTTGTGAGAATAATCAAATTGAAGAAGAATTTTGTATCACCCACAGGAATGAAAAAACTAGAACGTGGTATAGGGCTCTAAATGATCTTGGTAAAAAAGTTTGTGCCCTCTATCCTTTTATTTGTGAACTTTGCTTTGAAGTGGGTCATTTCAATTTTCAATGCTCAGGCCATAATAATATCCCTTCTAATCCAATGAGTACTGCAAGTTTGTATTGTGATGACATGATCACTCCTAATCAACATGATCAACTTACATTATTTTTGGGGTGTGAAGAGTTATCAAGAAAAACCTCTTTGATAGATATGAGTGCTTTTGATATGAATAGTGTCCTGCATGGTTGTCATCTTTATTGTGTTGATAATTGCCACACAAATACTTACATACAAAATATCCTAAAAGATGAGATCTTACCAAAATATGACATGACTAATATTTGTTTTTATCTTATTAATGAAAAGGAGGAATCCTCCAAAGTTTCTTCTATTGTCTCTAACAATGAACCAGGGTATGTGGAGAAGCTTCCTTTCAAGCCTCTCCCTCCTAAAGACAAGAAGAAAAAGAAGAAGAGGAGGAGTAAAAGGAGAGAGGAAATGGTATTTTCACCTAAGCATGTTGTTCCTATTATAGTTTTTGATGAGTCTGAACTCTATGATGTTCCTATGCCTATTACCTATAGTAGTGATCATGATTGGGAAAAGCACACTACTTTTGATATTGAAAATCTCTTCGGTACCAATTCTGAAATTGATGATATTAATAATTACTGTACTATTAGTGCTATCCATATTCCTTCCAATGATGATATGTTTACAAACGAACACACTTTGGAAGATAACTATTCTATTGCTTATGAAGATACTATACTTCCAATATATGATGATTGCAATAATGAATATGATATTTTCAGTCCACCTACTATTGAGGAGAAAATTAATTATGATTACAATATGCCTCCTATATTTGTTGATTATGGTGATGAGAATAATAATGATAGCTATTTTGTTGAATTTGCTCCCACTATAATTAATAAGAATGACTATGTTTATGTGGGGAGTATTAATTCTTTTATGCATGTGGCTCATGATAAGAATGTTTCATGTGATAGTTATATTGTTAATTTTATTCATGATGCTACTGAAAGTTATTATGAGAGAGGGAAACCTGGTTTTATGCATCTCAATAATATTAAGTTTCCTCTCTTTATGTTGAAAGTCTTGAAGTTGCACGTGTTTTGCTTTACTATGCTTGTTGCTTTGTGCTTTCATGACTTGTTTCTTTACAAGATTCCTATGCATAGGAAGTGGGTTAGACTTAAATGTGCTTTGAATTTGCTTCTTGATGCTCTCTTTTACTTCAATTCATATTTCTTATGTGAGCATCTTCTCAAACTATCATGCCTAACTTAAAGGCATTAAAGAAAAGTACTTATTGGGAGATAACCAAAAAGTTTTAGATGAGTCTTGGAAGTTATTACCTTAGTAATAACTGCTCTTTATCCTTTTTATTTTCTTTTTGTGCCAAGAGTAACCTCTAATGAGAGAGACGTAATGATTGGGAAAGTTGTTGTCCCGAAACAGATTTATGTGCTTCACCATAAACATTCGCGTAAATTATCTGTACATCATTTTGAGGCATGAATTTTTGTGGTTCTGCCCCAGGTTGTTATCTAACTTTCGTTAGTTCAACACTTTTTTATTTGAGCAACAGAAGGTCTTTGAAAAAATTGGTTTTTACCCTCTGGTCTGTTTTGACAGATTTCTGCCATTATTTGCATTTGCTTCTTGTTGGTTCCTTTTGAGTTCTTTCGGGGAATTGAGCTTTTTGAGGGAAGTGCTACAGTAGCTTGTGTTTTAATGGAAGTTTTATTGGTGTTGAAACTGAACCTAAAGACTTATTATCTTGAGTGCACTAATGTTGCTAATAAAGATTGTGTGAAGTTTTGTATGAAGGAAAATTTGCAGGTGTATGGAGAGAATGATGTAATGAGATGAAGAATGGACTAAAGCTCAAGCTTGGGGATGCCACCCAGTGTCACCCCAAGAAATATTCAAGAGGTACAAGCGTCAAAGATTGGGGATGCCCAAGGCATCCCCTTCTTCATCAATAAAAATCCCAGGTTTCTTCCAAACACCTCATTTTTATTGTTTCATGCACAATTGTGTTGTTCTTGGAGCATCTTCTTTTTCGTTTTTCGTTTTTGGTTTTCGTTTGCTTGGTTGTCTTAGTTTGCTGAATAAATTGGTTGGACCCCCTCTTTCATACATTAGTTTTCAAATAGTTTGGTTTGGATTGGAAAAGAGTAGGAAAAGTTCATGCTTAAGTGGTAAAAGGAGCTTGTTTTTGACTGTGGCCCATGCTTTGTCATGCCATGCTTGATATTGTTTTGGCTTTATGCTTAGTGATCTTTGCTGTAGCATGAAATGTTATAAAAAATTGAGATTGCTTAATGTGCCTTGGAAGAATCATGCGTTATTTTAGCATATTAAAGCATAATATTGTGGTATTCTCCTTTGATGCTTTATTTGGGTTGACTTGGCACATGCTCACACCATGTTATGACTATCCCAAGTCACCGTAGCCTTTATCATCCTTTAGTTTTCGACTTGTAGTATCACTTGATGCTTTGATTAATGATGTTTTATCGCTCTACATGATTATGGCCATTATTGCTCTCTTAGTTGGTCGCTCCCAGTCTTTTGCTAGCATCCATAACCAAGTATGAGTTCCACTCATGCATCCAACTCCTAAAACCAAGTTATTCCAAAGAGTACACCATACCTACCTATTAACATTTGCTATTCCAAGTATATTCATGTTTTTATCTACCTTCCGAATTAAACTTGTTATGAGAAAACTAGTGATTAAAGCTCTCACGAACTTGATGGCACACTTTACTTTTCTTGCCCTTAATAAACTTGAATCATTGTGTTGTCTATGTTGTATATGCTTGCACTTATATGTTGGGGATTAGCAGAACCATGCTGTCATGGGGAACGCTTTCAACATTGCACTTGTACTTTGTACCTAGTTGATATCATGCTCTTTTGTCTATGGATGTCGTCGGTGTGAAATGAAAGGGGAGCTTGTAAGTCCATGGAGTTATGTATGTGTGTTAGATAAATGCCTAGGCCGCCGGTCTAATCCATGCCGTCATGGTGGAAACCTGCAGCGTAACCATAATGAGCTGTCTATGAAGCATTCTTCTTATAAAAAAAGAGTCAGATATTGAGCAAAAAGAGAAAAAAAAGAGATATGAGAAAAGAGGAAAGAGAGAAGAAAGCACCATTTTCCCATGGTAAAGAAGAAGATTGCTGAGATGCTCGTTGTCTGCTTGCCTTGTCATTTTGATATGGGGATTCTTCCGTATCATCGGGCAAGGGGTACCCCGTTGGCGGTTCTCTATGATACACATGTACTTACTATGACAAGAACTTACCGGTAACTAAACTTGAGTAGCATGAGGAGCGGCCCTCGTATTCAAGGGACATGAGATTGCCAACTTATACTTTGTCAAGCATATACTCCATAGTTTGTTCACTTTAACCTTAATCACTTCAAGATGCTTATGATAGGGGAAATGAGAGCTGCAAACTAACAAGTACCATGATTTTTGGAAGCTCTTTATGAGAGTTGAAATACCTGCTTCCCTTTGAAGGGCCTTTCTTCCACTTTTATATTGAGTCTCCACCTTCTATCTTTATGCACCTATTAAGAGAGTATAGTGGCCATTCTTAGTTTAATGTGCATTGTCCCAAAACTTGTTGATTGATGCATAACTTTGATATTGCTTGTTCTTAAACTAATTGTATCTAGTCACCCTTATAAACTTTGAAGGTGTCCTATGCATTTATGTTTGCTAGTCTATGAGGGACAAGCTGAATGCCACTATGCTATGTTTTCTTTATGTGAAACAAACAAACGTCTTGCAAAGCATTGTTATTCATGAATCTTTTGTTTGTGCCTTTTCATGTTGCAACATAGTTGCTATGTCTTATTGCTAGAACTTTATCCTTCATGCTATGTTGAAGTACTATGATCCCAGCTATCCATGTTTTACAAACACTTTGATCGAGTTTATGATGGTGCATGTCACCTCAAAAATTATTCTTTCTTTTTATCACTTACCTACTCGAGGACGAGCAGGAGTTAAGCTTGGGGATGTTGATACGTTGCAAACACATCTATAATTTTTGATGTTCCATGCTTGTTTAGTATCTACTTTGATTTGCTTTGTCAACACTTTGAGGTATTTTTATATGTTTTTGGGACTAACCTATTAACAAGATGCCAAAGTGCCAGTTGCCTATTTTCTTCTGTTTTTGGTTCTAGAAAAGGCAGAAAATCAATATTCTCGGAATTGGACGGGACAAAATCCAATATGCCTATTTTTCTCTGAGCAACACGGAAACACGAAGCAGAGAAGGAGTAGGGCACCAGGGTGGGCACACCATATGGTGGCGCGAGCTAGCCCTGGCCACGCCACCAGGTGGTGTGGGCCCCCTGGCCGCCCACCGACATTGCGTCTTCGCCTATAAGATGCCTCTCGATGAAAAAACCCTAAATCGAACAGCCTCCAGCCATGAAAAGTTCTGAAGTGCCGCCGCCACCGAAGAGGAGATTCGGGGAACAGAAAATCTCTGTTCCGGCACCCTACCGGGACAGGGAAGTGCCCCTAGAGCCATCTTCATCGATATCCACCACCATCTCCATCACCGTTGCTGATTCCCATGATGATGAGGGAGTAGTTCTTCCTCGAGGCTAAGGGTTCTACCGGTAGCTATGTGTTCATCTCTCTCTCTATGCATGATCATATTGTGATCATGAGATTTGTAATCAAGTAGATATACCTTGCTACTCAAGTTCTTTAATAGATCTCTGCTCTCCCCATGTGTGTGAAAGTGACAGCGTGCACACCATGGTGGCACTTAGGCTAGAGATTACAAATACTTGTTATGAGTTATATTTGGAGTTGGATGTCTTTATGAAATTATGGTGTTTGTTGGAACCATCTAGTGCTCAAGGTGACAGTGTGGGGTTATCTAGATGGGAAAGGCTTACTTTGAGGTGTCCTGTTATAGCCCTACCATGGATTAGAGTGTCCAACCGGAGAGTTGTATCATAAAGAGAAGATATTATATGAGAGTGTTCACTAGTGAAAGTATGATCCCTAGGCCTTGTTTCTAAGCATTGAAACACCGTTTGCAACTAGATCTGTTACATGCTTTCTTGCTTCCATCTTTATTTTAGTTTTCCTTTAGTCTTTTCCATGCCATCAAGCTATTTTCTAGCACCATTGTCTTTTATCCATAACACTTGTATTTCACTATCTCTTCGCTGAACTATTGCACCTATACACCTGACAAGTGTATTGGGTGTGTTGGGGACACAAGAGACTTCTTGTATCTTGATTGCAAGGTTGCTTGAGAGGGATACCTTTGACCACTTACTCCCTGAGTTCGATAAACCTTGGGTAATCCACTTAAGGGAAACTTGCTGCTGTTCTACAAACCTCTGCACTTGGAGGCCCAACAACTGTCTACAAGAATAGAAGTGCGTGGACATCACGTATATTATCCTCCTGAAAACCTAAGACTTGAGGAGCGACCACAGAAAGATTCCGCCGCCTCTGCGGGGCGGAAAACACCGAGAGAGAAAGATCTCTTCGGCAGACAGAATTCTACCAGGGGAATTCCTTCCCGGAGATGGGAGATCCTCGCCATCATCACCACCATCAAGCTGGACTTCATCGGGATCATCATCATCATCATCACCACCAGCACCATCATCACCACTTCATACCGCTGTAACAATTGGGTTGAATCTTGCATAGTTCTTAGGGGAAACTTTCTCGGTGTTGATTACTTCTTATAGTTGATGCTATTGAGTGAACCATTGAATTATCGTTTATGTTCAGATTGTTACACATCATTATTTCATCTCTGATCATGATCCATATGATGTCTTGCGAGTAGTTCGTTTTGTTCTTGAGGACATGGGAGAAGTCATGTTGTTAGTAGTGGAATTATGTTGAGAAAGATTCAATGGTTTGATATTTAAGTTGTAGTGTATTTCTTCTAGTGGTGTCATGTGAACGTCGACTACATGACACTTCACCTTTATGGGCCTAGGGGAATGCATTGTGCATTTGGCTACTAATCGTAGGGGTTGCCGGAGTGATAGAAACCTGAACCCCCGTTAGGAAACATTTGCACAAGGGACGTCAGGGTCTTAGAGTTTAAAGCTATGGTTAGGTTTCTACCTTAATTACTTTCTTGTAATTGCGGATGCTTACAAGGGGTATAATCACAAGTATGTATTAGTCCTAGGAAGGTCGGTACATTAGCACAGGTTCACCCACACAACATTTGGCAAACTAAATAAGATTAATCAACTATATGAAGCGTAAGCACTTGACGATATTCCCATGTGTCCTCGAGAACATTTGGTCATCTTAAGTAATACAACCGGCTTGTCCTTTGCTAAAGAAAGGATTGGGCCACTTGCTGCATTTATTCTTATTGTCTTTTATTTACTCGTACTGTATTTACCTGCATTATCAAAAACCCCTTAAAATCCGTTTGCTAAGTATTTACAGAGAATTCCTACTCCAAGCCATTCGCCAACACCTTCTACTCCTCGTTGGGTTCGACACTCTTACTTATCAAAAATACTGCGATACACCCCCTATACTTGTGGGTCATCAAGACTATTTTCTGGCGCCGTTGCCGGGGAGTGAAGCGCTATTGGAGAGTGGAACTGGTAAAGGAAACTTCTACTATGAGTATTGTTTACTTCGGTTAGTTGCTTTATCTCAATATGGATAATTCGCTAAGTTTCTTATTTCGTAATGCTACTACCACTGCTAAGGTAGTAGATGAACCACCACCTGCTGAGAATGATACTTTTAAAATACCTACAAGAATTATTGATCGTGTTATGGATAACTATTATGTAGGAGATGGAACTGTCCATCCCGGTGATCATTTGCTCTTTATACACGAATTATGCGGGTTGTTCAAGTGTGCAGGTATTACAACAGATCAAGTCAAGAAGAAGTTATTCTCATTATCACTGAAAGGAAGAGCCGAGGAATGGTATAAGCTGCTGAAGAATGGCCAATCTCTTGAATGGGAGGAAGTAGTGCCTCTCTTTTATTCTAAATTTTATCCTCCTAGTGAGATTCATAAAGATCGGAATCAAATATACAACTTTTGGCCTCTTGATGGAGAGAGTACAGCTCAAGCTTGGGGGAGATTGAAGTTACTAATGCTCAAATGTCCCATTCATGAGCTCCCCAACAATATTATTATCAATAACTTTTATGCAAGGCTTTCTCTTCATGATAAGGATTTATTGGATGCTTCTTGTGCTGGATCATTCACACGCATGGAAGAAGAAGCTAAATGGGTTCTTCTAGACCGTGTTCAAGACAATGCTGAAGCATGGGAGATTGACAAAGGAAGAAAGTCAGGTATAAATTATGATTATGAATGCACTGAATCTTTTATCGGAACTGATGACTTTCAAAATATTAAAAATGCTTATGGTCTAGAATCTCAAGCTATTGCAACTTATTTTAAGGCTTTTGCTTCCTATTGAAGTCCCTAAAAAGAAGTGGAATAAGTATCATGAACCATATAAAGATGTTGCTAAGTGTGTTCCTGCAAGAAATACTGAAGTTTATACTTAAGATAAAGGAACATTCTATGATAGCTAGAGTGGTTAATGAAAGTACAAATAAAGCTGTTGAACCTGATAAAAAATGGATGATGAACCTATAATAGAAAATGTGAAAGATTTTGTCACTAAATATGTAGAAGATGGACACACTATCCTCTGTAAGGATATCCCTAATATTGTTTCATAAAGTAGTGTTATGAGAGCTAGTGTTCCCGTGTTTTCTGTTAGGATAAGTGATCATTGCTACAATGGTTCTTGTGATAGTTATATCATTAAGTTTACGCATGATACTGAAAGTTATTTTGAGAGAGGGAAGACTGTTCTTATGCACCTCAATAATATCAAGTTTCCTCATTTTATGATTAAAGTCTTTATTTTGCACTTGTTTTGCCTTCCTATGCTTGTAGCCTCTAGTTTCAACAACTTATTTGTTTACAAAATTCCCTTGCATAGGAAGTGGGTTAGACTTAAACATGTGTATTTTTGCTTCTTGATGCTCTCTTTTACTTCAATTCATATCTTATGTGAGCACCATTGAAATTATCATGCCCATCTTAATGGCTATAAAGAAAGAGCGTTTTGGGATACAACCTAATATATTCTTGCTTTCAGTTTGTTTTTTGTTTCCTTGAGTCTTGGAAGTTATTGTTTCGGCAATAACCTCTCCTTATCCTTTTTTTTGGTTTTTCGAAAGGAGTTGCTACAGTAGCTTATGATTTGATGGATTTAAGTTGAAATTGGACCTAAAAGGTTTATTACCTCTCTTACACTAATGTTGCTAATGAGAATTGTGTGAAAGCAATTTTCAGGTTAGTGGAGAAAATGGTGTAATAAGATAGTGAAAGGTTTCATGACTCGAGAAATATGTGTATGAAGATGAAGATATTGATGTTATTCAAGCGGTGACTCTGGAAGAATCTGCTAAATGCCAAATTCAGAGACCTGCAGAGTCTATTTTCGAATAGGTAACAGTTCTGGTAAGAAAAGTTCCGCAAAAATTCTATCTAGTTATATTTTTGCAGTTTTTATCCAACAAGGAAAGCTATGAAGCGAAAGAGGGACGGAATGGAGCCAGGGTGGCTCACACCACCCCCTGGCACATGCCCCTGGCCACGCCACCAGGTGGTGTGGCCGCCCCGGACTCCGTCTCCGACCCGTTTTATCCTAGTACCTTCCTTTTGTTGTAAAACTTTGTAATATATAATCCCTCAGATCTTCCGAGGTTCGTATATCGTGTTCTCATTGTGTTTTTGTTTCGATCTATTTCTGACAGGTAGAGTCCCATATTTGGATCCACAATATCTTCCTCTAGATCAGCCAAGGAAGATTCCTCAGCGGAAATCATCAACCCATACATGCGAGAGTTGAAGATTCATCCCAAGGAGTTGTTGCTTGAAGATGGGAAGGTACGGATAAAAGAGGTTCAAGTCCCCAAAAGTGAAGGAAGTCTGGAGGACAGGATGGAAGCACTGGAGCAAGAAGTCTTTAGGTACAAGAAGATGGCGGAACGCAAAGTGGATATCATCCATAAGATTTGTTCTGAACTCATCGCCGAGCACCAAAAGGAGACAACTGATCTTAAGGATGAAATTCTCTCACTCCACCAAACAACCAACCAACTGCAAGCACAACTCTACGACGTTCAAAATCAAAACTATGAGTATGAGGTTAGGTTTAAATGCATAAGTGCTGCTACAAGTTTCAGGATGCTGGAGACCACGATGTCTTTTGTTGATGGGGAGCCCTTACCTTGGAAGTCGGACGATGACGAGAGAAGACCACCACCACTGAAGGAGTAATTCTTCATTAGGTTTTGGCATCCCCTTGGTTTATTACAAGCTTGGGGGAGTGCCGCGGTATCATATCACTATCTTCTATATTTTTACCTTTTTAGTAGAGTCATATCATGAATAGAGAAGTTATCATGTAGGATGGTTTGCATTATGGAAGTGTCCCCCCGCTCGTTAGATATCTATGTATCCCATGGTGTGAGTTGTCGTTATGGAATATTAATGAGAAGTTCTATCATTTACTCTTTTGCATATCTTATTTTAGTTTTCAATTCATGGTTATATGATTGATCTTGTCATTAGTATTGGTATCACTTTGGGACCATTGAGTTAATTTAGTTGGTTCTGGCAAACCTGGCTCGGTCAGTAGCAACACTATTTTGAGAATTGAATGAAAAAGATAAAAAGTACTCTAAAGAAATATAATTTCATCATCTTTATTTCTTGATTTGCTCATAAGTTTAGTATTCTCTAGTTAAGATCTTTTGTGCTTCCGAGGAAGATTGCATGTTTGTTTTTATCACATGTATGTTTGTTTGCTTCCTTCAACTCTTATGCTTGCTACCCAGCCATGCTAGCCAAAAACCTGTACTAAGAGGGAATGCTTCTCGTGCATCCAATCCTTAAACCAAAACCTATGCCATTTGTGTCTACCATACCTACCTACTAGCACTATTGCTATTCCAAGTAAATTCATGTTTTTATCTACCTTCCAAATTAAACTTGTTATGTGAAAATTAGTGATTAAAGCTGTCACAAACTTGATGGCACACTTTACTTTCTTGCACTTAATAAACTTGAACCATTGTGCCCATCTATGTTGCGTATATGCTTGCGCTTTGTAAGTTGTAAATTAGCAGAACCATGCTGTCATGGGGAACGCTTTCAACATTGCACCGGTACTTTGTACCTAGTTGATATCATGTTCTTTTGTCTATGGATGTCGTTAGTGTGAAATGAAAGGGGGGCTTGTAAGTCCATGGAGTTATGTATATGTGTTAGAGAAATGCCTGGGCCGCTGGTCTAATCCATGCCTAATCATGGTGGAGACCTGCAGCGTAACCATAATGAGCATCTATGAAGCATTCTTCTTATAAAAAAGAGATAGAGATTGAGAAAAAGAGAAAAAGAAAAAAGATGAGAAAAGAGGAAAGAGAGAAAAAGCACCATATTCCCATGGTAAATAAGAAGATTGATGAGATGCTTGTTGTCTGCTTGCCTTGTCATTTTGATATGGGGATTCTTCCATATCATCGGGCAAGGGGTACCCTGTTGGCGGTTCTCTATGATACACATGTACTTACTATGACAAGAACTTACCGGTAACTAAACTTGAGTAGCATGAGGAGCGCCCTCGTATTCAAGGGACATGGGATTTTCAACTTACAACTTGTCAAGCATATCCTCATATTTGATCACTTTAACCTTAATCACCTAAAGATGCCTATGATAGGGGCAATGAGAGCTGAAAGCTAATAAGTACCATAATTTTTGGAAGCTCTTTATGAAACTTGAAATCCTTGCTTCCCTCTGCGAAGGGCCTATCTTTTACTTTTTAGTTGAGTCAGTAAACCTATTCCCTTCTACCTCAACAAGTATTTTGAGTTGTTGTGTTTCATTCATTCATATGATAATTTAAACCTATTCCCTTCCACCAGCACCATCATCACCACTTCATACCACTGTAACAATTGGGTTGAATCTTACATAGTTCTTAGGGGAAACTTTCCCGGTGTTGATTACTCCTTGTAGTTGATGATATTGAGTGAACCATTGAATTATCGTTTATGTTCAGATTGTTACACATCATTATTTCATCTCTGATCATGATACATATGATGTCTTGTGAGTAGTTCGTTTTGTTCTTGAGGACATGGGAGAAGTCATGTTAGTAGTGGAATTGTGTTGAGAAAGATTCACTGGTTTGATATTTAAGTTGTGGTGTATTCTTCTAGTGGTGTCATGTGAACGTCGATTACATGACACTTCACCTTTATGGGCCTAGGGGAATGCATTATGTATTTGTCTACTAATCGTAGGGGTTGCCGGAGTGACAGAAACCTGAAACCCCGTTAGGTAACCTTTGCACAGGGGATGTTAGGGTCTTAGAGTTTAAAGTTGTGGTTAGGTTTCTACCTTAATTACTTTCTTGTACTTGCGGATGCTTGAAAGGGATATAATCACAAGTATGTATTAGTCCTAGGAAGGTCGGTACATTAGCACAGTTTCATCCACACAACACTTGGCAAACTAAAGAAGATTAATCAACTATATGAAGTGAAAGCACCTGACGATATTCCCATGTGTCCTCGAGAACATTTGGTCATCTTAAGTAATACAACCGGCTTGTCCTTTGCTAAAGAAAGGATTGGGCCAGTTGCTGCATTTATTCTTATTGTCTTTTATTTACTCGTACTTTATTTACCTGCATTATCAAAAAACCCTAAAAATCTGTTTGCTAAGTATTTACAGAGAATTCCTGCTCCAAGTCATTCGCCAACACCTTCTGCTCCTCGTTGGGTTCGACACTCTTACTTATCAAAAATACTGCGATACACCCCCTATACTTGTGGGTCATCAGCCAACAAGTCGGACACCATTTCACAACTCTTTGAAAAAGATGTCTTGGTCATATTTCCTAGTAGGAAGGATTTGCATGTTTTTTGAGCAACTCCAAGTCGAACAAAGTTAGGAGTCCATTATCATGGAGCTTCGTCATGTGTTTCCAACTTATATGACCAAGTCTACAGTGCCAAAAGTAAGTCATATTTAGATCATTTGGTTTCAACCTTTTCACATTTATAATTCAAATAATTCAAAATAAATAACCTATCCTCGACGGCTGCAAAGTCATGAAATATATAATTCAAATATAAAGAATACCAATTATGCTTAATTTTAGACTCATAGCCTTGTATCATCACAATGAGATAGAAATAATGTTTCGACTAAGCACTGAAACATAATAACAATTATTTAGCTCCATTAAGAATCCTGAAGGTAAATGAAGTTGCATCGTGCCGACTTCCAATGCAGCGAATCTCGCGTAGTTGCCGACTTGAATATCAACCTCGCCTCTCGCCACACTCCTAGTTCTTGTTACTAGTCCCTACAATGAGTTGTAGATGGGAATTACTGATCCTGTATCATATACCCAAGAACTGTTAGGTGCATCAGCAATATAAATGTCTATAACATTGCAAAAAAGCATACCTGAGTTGGAAGTACCACCTCCACTCTTGGCTTTGTCAGCCAGATACTTGCTGCAATTCATTTTCCAATGGCCATCCGCCTTGCAATAGAAGCAAGTGGATCCCGTCGTCGGATTGAAGACAATTATGCCATGAGGGGATCCTCGGGGCATGGAAAGATGTGGGGTGTGAAATGTACGATCGTCCGAGACAGTGAGCACACAAGCTTACCTAGGTTCGAATCCACCTGCGATGGATGGATCCTACTCCTGCTAGGAATCCAATAATACGGCCGAGCTAGAAGTACAAATTACAAGAGAGGTTTCACTTGTGCGAGTTGAGGTTGTTGCGATTGGTTGCCCTAATGGCCGATCCCTAGGACGACTTATATAGTCATCCGGTCCTAGGGTTACAGGAGAGTCCTATCCGGCCACAGTACAGAGTTGGTTACATAGTACATATTAAGTATTCCTACGGGCCTAAGTTAATACATCTTCTGGCCTTCCCATACCCGGATGGACTTCCAACTTCTCTCTCTGACTGGGCCACCCGTGAAGCATAGCTCTAACCCGAAGTGGGCCACCCTGGTCAGCGAGTCACAGTGGGTATATCCGGAAATTATATCCCCAACAATAGCCCCCAGAAGCCTCCAAGATCCAAATTCGGATTTCATCATCGATCTTGACTCTTCTTCGGTTATAGAATCTTGAACGGTTCCTAAAACTCGAAAAAAAAGTAGGATCCGAGTCTCAAAAATGAGTTAGGCCTGTTAATATCTTATAATTGTTTTCCTGTTCAATTTTCAAACTAAGCCGGAACTTGGTCTGTGACACAACCTGATGATGGCTCAAAATATACACTACAAGAAAACTTGGCTTTTACAATGGACGATTTTCGTGGTTGAAGGCCCGTTTTTCGTGGCTAAAGAGTCTTGCGTGACGGATGGCCTTCGTGGTAAAAGCCCCGTCACAAATGAATTAACCACGATTTTTTTTCGCCCGTGGCGGATCGCACCCTTTAGCCACGAAAACATGTTCCGTCGTAGATCTGTTCGCCAGCCATGCTGATGGCTGGCGTCATGCAAACGGCCACGTGGAAGCCACCGTTAGCGGCCGGTTACCGTCGTTAACGGTCATAGAAACCATGGTAGAAGCCAGGCCCAACCAAGGCCTGCTAAATACTAACTAGGCTGGCCCATCAGGGGAGCCCAACAAGAAGATGGCCCATTGCTGTTTTGTCCTGCACTGTTTGAAATGGGCCAAGAGATGCGGCCCGCAAACTTTCAGGCCCGATTCTGTTTCGGCCTATAGAAGGCCCATGTTGGTCCAGCACTGTGTTGCCACTTGAGGCCTGCACAAATCCGGCCCTGCACTGTTCAGGCCTATTACCGATTTAGCCTTTTACTGTTCAGTCCTATTACTGTTTCAGCCTGTTAGGAATTTCGACCCGTTACTGTTTAGGCCCATTAGTGTTTGGGCTTTTGCCTGTTAAGGCCGGCACTGTTTGTCCTATTACTGTATTGGCCTGCCACCGTACTTGCCTTTTGCTGTTGATACCTTTTACGTTTTTGACCTTTCACTGTTCTGGCCTTTTTACATTCTGGCCTTTTACTGTTCTGGTCTTTTATCGTTCTAGCCTTTTACTGTTCTGGCCTTTTGCTGCTATGACCTTTTACTGTTCTAGCCTTTTACTGTTCTGGCCTTTTACTGTTCTAGCCTTTTACTGTTCTGGTCGCTTTGGGCCGTCCATGTGCATGTTGTTTCAATGTTCGTCATGCTACTGCTCCGGCTTTTTACTGTTTCGGACTTTTTTTGCTAGCGCCTACTTTTCGCAGAACAGGTGAATATCAAGACATCAATTAATAAACACACAAAAAATTAAAACTACTTATTACACAACAATAAAAGTTTGTTACAATAGGTTATACAACAAGATCGTAATTCCGACAGATTACAACGTGTCAGTACCATCAATAAGAGATCGGTACATGGTGATTCGCTTCATTGTATCATCTATCCTCTTCTTCAACATTTCAGCTACAGATCTAAGAGCAGCTACACCCTTTCGTTCTGCATGCAATATAGCATTTATATATTTATCACATGCAGGAGTTGTTCTAGGTGGACTGTTAAGTAAGTTTGCTTCGGCAATGCAATGGGAGGATGAATGGGACGAGGGATCACAACTTTCAGTCCTGCCTTCCAAGGACTCCTGCTAGGTTTTAACTGCAGTCTGCTAAAATATGGTGAAACAGGTTAAAACAAACAACAAATGAAACAAGTAGTATTATATAAAGTAGAGATCATTTAAAGTAAGTATGAACTTCCAGTAGCACGTTCAGACTGACAGTAGCTCCTTCTCGAGCGGGTGCGACTCCTGGTCAATCTGCCAGAAGAATCTGAGCAAAACAGTTGGAACTCTGGTCCTTGTACTCCATTGCCATTTCTCTGCCTGACATTTGAAACCAAGTTGGTTGGTTTGGAAGGATGAAAACTCTTGAAAAACACCAAAAACAAAGCATTAAAAATTACCAGATGTATGTTTCAAACTATATAGTTGGTTTGGAAGGATGAAGGCAGGTGAAAACACCAACATATAACATTAAAAATGACCCGATATATCATCCAAACTAGATGGACATTTTCCGAATTAAGCATTCGCACATATATTCACAATTGAACATAAATGCAAATGTCATGGCAAGTTCTTAGGTAGAATGACAACTAATCAACATGACAAGAAACTGGCCTAAGTAACACAAGGAAACATCATGATTCAGCCTTCCTAGGCATCAGATTGTCAGTGTTGGATCCTCTATGAGCTTTTTGCATGACCCGTGCGAGCGCTAGGAAAGAATAGAATCTATGAGTTCGTGTTGGAGGATTAAACCGATAGCGTGAGAATAAAGAAAGGGAATAAAAGCAAGAACCTAATGAGGTGGATAGGACCTACAAGATGAAGGGTGCAAACGAAATGGCAATAGCATCTAGGATATTGAGCAACATCCTAAAGATTTCGTAGCTTACGAGTAACAAAAATATAGCAAACAGGCAAGAGAAATTACCGCTGCGCGGCGAGGACGGGTGGGACAGGCAAGTGGGCGACGGGGGCAGCGGCTCGGCATTCGGGGTCAGCAACGAATGATTCAGTGAAGCGGCCTCGTTAGGGTAGACGATGGCGTTGACGAAGCAGATCTGGTGCTGCGAGGGAGTCGGTGAAATAGTTTCCGTAAAGAGCGCCTGCAGTGGAAGAGCTCCGGTGTGGAAGAGAGGGCCGACGGTGAAGCAACTGGAGGAAGGTCGAGGTTGGAGGGGTGTGGGCAGGGAAGATACGATGGGGGGGAATATAGGTGGGATGACGCACATTTACCACCTATACCCCTCTATTATTGCAGTACTCCCACAATCCTTATTTCCGGAGCAGGGATAGAAGAGGAATTTTGCATTTGCAAAAAGCGGGGCGGGATATTTGAATAGATGCGCGGGATATTTGAATAGATGTGCGCGGATGTTTCGGTGCCATGTGGAAATTTTGAGGTTGAAGCTTCCGACGTACGCTACTCCGACTCGGCCGCTCACATGTGTTGGCCCCGTCTAGACCCACATGCCAGCGACAATATTCTTACCAACATATAAATGAGTTTCCACACATTTGCCAAAATTGATAAACAATATATTTTGAAGGCTTTCATACAAGATGACCAAGGTCACGGCCATATCTCTGTTATAGTTTATAATAGCATGTCCATATCTATTAGATAGCTGCATCTTGGCATTTCAAAAGAAGATTCTAGATTTGATGGACAATGCCCAACTTTCATGAATTTCCAAACTTTCTAGCTAAATCTATGCAACAAAATGACTTTTTGGCAATCTGAAGTAAATATGTCTAATTTCAAACTAGAAAGTGTGTGATATACCTTGCTCTTGACTTTTTCAAATAATTCAAAGATATCAAGTAGTCAAATATTGGAGAAACACCGAGAGTTTCAAAAAATTCAACTTTTTGATATGAATGGTAATCACACCTAATTTCGGCCATTTTAAAAAATACAATGAAACAAAATATAAAAAGAAATGCATCCATTATTTTATCTCTTCGTGTCTCACTATGTGCACTATCTAGTTTCCATGGAAAAATATAATCTTGAAATTTGATAATTTCTGAGAAAAAATTGTATCACAATATATATGGAGTACCATGTAAGAATATGCATGGCTTTCAAACCAGATGACCAAGGTCATGGCCATATCTTTTCTATAGTTTATAATAACCTATCCATATTTGTTATGGTGTGTATTGGCATTTAAAATATTATTTACAAAGGAAGCTTCTGAATTTGAAGTTATTTCAATTTTCTAATGCACAACAATGGCTTTAGTCATGAAGCTACTACAAAACATGGCTTTAAATCCCATTGCCCCGGTTTTCACTCAAAGTATATATAGCCTATGGTTAATTAAGTTTAGGGTTCAGGGTTTTATTTTGGGTTGAGGGTTTAAGGGTTCATGGTTTATGGTTTAGGATTTTAGGGTTTAGGCTTTTAGGGTTTAGGGTTGTTCAAGGTTTTAGGGTTTATGATTGTTTAGGTTTTAAGGTTTAGGGACATTTCAATAATAATGTTCAAGCTTTATATATATGGTTATATTCATGGAATAGAATGACATTATCGCAATTTAATAAAAAAAATTCAAAATTTGATATATAAGTGCATTATACCTCCTTGGTATGGGTTTAGGGTTCTAGGGTTAGGAAGTTAGAGTTCTAGGGTTAGGAGGTTATTAGGGTTTACGGTTAATGGTTTTTGATTTTCAATAATGTTCAAGCTTTTTGTTTATATTCATGTAATAGAATGGCGTTACCACAATTTAATGAAAGTATCTCAAATTTTGATCTATAAGTGCACGGTACCTGCTGGTTTAGGGTTTATGGGTCGATGATTTAGGGTTTCATGGTTTAGGTTTTATGGGTTGTTTAGGGTTTAGGGTTTAGCGATTTTTCAATAATTCTCAAAGATTTATACTTATATTCATCGAATAGAATGGGGTTACCTACTTTAATGAAAGTATCACAAATGTTGAACTATAAGTGCATGATACCTGCTTGGTTAGGGTTTTATAGTTTAGGTTTTATCATTGTATAGGGTTTATAGTTTAGCGAATTTAGAATAATGCTCAAGCTTTATTGTTATATTCGTCGAATAGAATGACATTACCTAATTTAATTAAAGTATCTCAAATTTTGATCTATAAAGTGCGTGATACCTGCTAGGTTAGTGTCTATAGGTTGAGGGTTTGGGGTTTTAGGGTTTAGGTTTTAGGGGTTGTTTAGGGTTTAGGGAATTTTCAATAATGCTCAAGATTTATGCCTATATTCGTCAAATAAAATGGCATTAGCAAATTAAACGAAAGTATATCAAATTTTGATCTATTAGTGCATCCTACGTGCTTGGTAAGGGTTTAGGGTTTAGGGTTTTAGGGGTTTAGGGTTTTGGGTTTTAGGAATTTTCGATAATTTTTATGTTGCTTTATGCTTATATTCGTTGAATAGAATGGCATTACATCAATTTATTGAAAGTATCTCAAATTTTAATGATAAGTGCACAATACCTGCTTTGGTTAGGGTTTATGGGTCGAGGGTTTAGGGTTATAGGTTTTTACGGTTTAGTTTATGGGTTGTTTAGGGTTTAGCAAATTTTCAATAATGCTCAATATTTATGCTTATACTCGTAGAATAAAATGGGTGTTAGCTGATTTAATGAAAGTATCTCAAATTTTGATCAATGTGTGCATGACACATGCTTGGTTAGGGTTTATGGCTGAGGGTTTAGGGCTTTAGGGTTTAGTGTTTAAGTTTTAGGGGTTGTTTAGGGTTTAGGGAAATTTTGATATTACTCAGGATTTATGCTTATATTTGTCAAATAGAATGGCGTTACCCAATTTAACGGAATTATATTAAATTTTGATCTATAAGTGCATGCTACGTGCTTGGTGAGGGTTTAGGGTTTAGGGTTATAGGGTTTAGGGGTTTAGGATTTGGGTTTTGCAGGTTTCGGTTTTCGGAAATTTTCAATAATGTTCAAACTTTATTATTATATTCGTGGAATAGAATGGCATTACCGCAATTTAATGAAATATCGAATCTAAGATTTTGATCTATAAGTCCACGATACCTGCTTGGTTAGGGTTTTTATATGGGTCAAGGGTTTAGGGTTTTAGGGTTTTACGGTTTAGGTTTTACGGTTTAGGTTTTATTGGCTAAATAGGGTTTGGGGATTTTATCGAATTTTCAATAATACTCAAGCTTTATGCTTATATTCGTCGAATAGAATATATATGGCGTTACCTAACTCATTGAAAGTATCTCCAAATTTGATCTATAAGTGCATGATACCTGATCTGTTAGGGTTTATGGGTTGAGGGTTTGGGGTTTTAGGTTTAGGTTTTATTAGGGGTTGTTTAGGGTTTAGGGTATTTTCAATAATGCTCAAGATTTATGCTTATATTCATCGAATAGAATGGTGTTACCAGTTTAATGAAAATATATCAATTTTGATCGATAAGTTCATGCTACGTGTTTGGTAAGGATTTAGGGTTTAGTGTTTAGATTTCAAGGTTTCAGGAATTTTAGATAATGTTCAAGTTTATGCTTATATTCGTGGAATAGAATGGCGTTACCGCAATTTAATGAAAGTATCTCAAATTTTGATATATAAGTGCATGATACCTGCTTGATTAGGGTTTATGGGTCGAGGGTGTCAACACCCGGGTTTTTAATCCCAGATACCTATTATGCCATACCTCGTAATCCCAGGATTACCATTTTTGCGAGACATAACAGAATTGGTACCATAGTACATCATCCATTAAAACCCATAATAAAGGTCTTACAAATGAAGGATCTCATGATCCAGTCTTAATACAATCAAAGCAGCGGAAAATAAACGTAATTGGGGCTCCATCTTCAGGGTCACATGCAATGCTGACGATGGGAGATGATCCTAGGTGTCATAGACCCCCTACTGCCCATCTTCCTGGTAGTCCTCCTCATAGTCTGGCCACGAGAATAACAAGGGACAAAGCCATGAGTACTCTTTAAGTACTCACAAACTATCACTAACAAGTAAGTAGTTCTAGTAGGAATCTTAAGCTCTAGGTTTATTTGCAAAAAGGCAGGTTTATTTCATAAGGAGTTCAAAAGTGAAGACCGAAGTTAAATCTCTATATCACTTAAGTGGGGAAACTAGTTTTCATGTCCATAACCCTGTTGTGGTCAAGTCAAGGTCATAGTTCAATTCAAAAGTCATTTTCAAAACATCTGACAACAGAATAGTATGCCCACTCCAACTGTCCATAACCGTGGATGCGGCTATTCGAATAGTTTGACACTCTGCAGAGGTGGTACACTTTCACCACAACATTCGATACATCCGTCAGGGATAATCCTGAATCATCATACTTAGTATGCGGATAATCAATCATAACCTTTCAATTACACACTCTAGTATAGGCACCTCCCCTATGAGCTTGGCCTCCTAGCCATGGCCATCTGCCATCCTGGGCACTGCATAGGTGGTCATTCACACTCACGAGGTAGCCTCAGCTCAACCTCTTTCCGCGAGGGAACCCATACTAAGGCACATAAATTGCCAGTTAAGCCCTACCCAATTCAGGTATTGTGGTTGTACGGTAAAATTAGAATGGTATCGCATCCGAACCCAACCATCAGTTTTTATCAAAACTAAGGCTCATGCCTCAAGAAGTTTCATCATCAAATCATTGTGTTTCAATAACACATGTCAAAACATTTCAATAGAATGAATCATCATTCCAAGGTTTTCATAATCATTTTCTCCAAGTATTCCCATCTAAGTGATCAATAGTAGTTTAGCACTAGCAACTAGAAATTAGGGTGTCACTAAGAAGGGGTGCTAATCAAGTGTAACTATCCAAATCTAGTTTTATGCTTTTTAATGGCATCTAAGTATAACTACTTAGGCCTAGTTTTATACTCTTTATGGTATCTATCCTCTTTTTCCAATACTCACAAATCACTACTAAAGGTAAAGAACTTTGGTAAAAGTAAAAGAATAAATCTTGCAAGTAAAACTTGGGATTGGTATAATCATGGTGGCATAACCAAAGCATGCCTAATGCATATTGCATCGGTTATCTTGCAAGTATGACTTGCATAGTTAAGCTTGCATAGGTATGAAGCATGCAAGTGTTAGCTTGCAATTAGTGATGGCTTGCCTTGAGTAGTGCAGTGGTTGAAGTTCTCTTCTTTTTCTTCTTCTTCTTCTTCTTCTTCGTCTTCTTCTTCTTCTTCTTCTTCTTCTTCTTCTTCTTCGTACTCCTCCTCCTCGTAGCCCGGGTCGGTACTAGCATATATAAATGAATACGAAGTACACAATCACCAAACGATACTTAACTACTTCTATTTAGCACACTAAGGCTCACACTAGATGATCTAGCATCATCACAAACATCACATGACATAAAGACCTAGTCTTATTTTTCTTATTTTAGAGAAGTAATATCTACTCATTGAAAAAGACTTAAGATTTAATATTCTCCAATTAAAATATGGGATCATGTTGACACATGTCATCACCACATATTCTAATACTTGGGAATGTGATTTAAGGTGGTGGTTACATTTTAATAAGTTTAATAGTACTATTTAATAAAATTAAAGTGACTAGAAATGCCTATGTAGCATTATTTTGGTACTAGCCCAAGATCACTGCATGTAAACCTAAATATTTTTATATATTTAGATAGATCTTGTCAAATGTGATTTTTGAGAGTTGGAATCAACTCAAAAGCGTTTATGGTTTATTTTTTAAAAATGTTTGAAGTTGGAAAAGTCTATGTCTTGTTATTTTTGGTATAGGTGATCTATACTTTCAAATGGGTTGAATCCAACGGGCTTTGCTAGATAATTTGAATACCTTTCCAAGAAAATTGGAATCGCATAATTTGGCTTAGTGAATCTCTTTGAATTGATTTTTGAATCTACTAACAGAATGTGGTTTTAACTAAAATGGAAAAAGTTTATTTGAATCAACGGGCTCTGCACGGGAAACTAATTGGGCCGGCCCAGCTACGTGGCATGCACGCAGCAGGCTGCTGACAGGCGGTCCTACTGGTTAGCGACTCAGCTAAGCCAAAACGGTATCTTTCAATCTCAACCCTACGATTAGAACTGAGATCTACGGCTGAGGTTCGTCGTCTCCGGCGAACAGCTCCGGCGAGCAACGAACCCTAAAACAGTGGTAGGGGTCGTGTGGGACTCACCTAGTCTCTAGCTAGGGTCGGCGATGGGGGCGAATGGGGTTGTTGTCGATGGCGGTTCGAGGCGCGGTCACGGCGGCTCCTGGGGCGGCTCCTAGCTCTAGTTCCTCTTCTCCTCTGCAGCGGCGGGCTCCGGTGAAATTTCGGTGGGCTGGTGCTCGCCTTGCTCCGGGGAGAGGTGTGGGAGGTTTCTTAGAGAGAGTGGAGTGGGATGGTGTGAAGAATTGGGGCTGGGGTGGCCTCTATTTATACACCGGCGAGAGGGACAGCGCGGCATGGTCTGGCTCCTTCGGCGACGGCGTTACAGAGGGTTATCGGCATGGCTGAGGGTAGGGGTTGACGCGGTGCTTCAGGGCGGTTGTCATGCACGTGAGGGCACGGCAAGGGGCGGTCAAGAACGGTCAGGAACGGTCGGTGCTCTATGCGGGAACAACGGCATTCGAGACGACACACAGTGTCCACGGTTCGCGCGGCGGCGAACGGGCATATTTGGGGGGTAGCTAGAGTCATGGTGAGTGCGGGCACGCGCGGAGAGGGCAAGGCGCGGCGTGTGTGCGCGTGTCCGCTGTGGCGCTCTGGCGTGCTCTTGGCATGGCTGACAGAGAAGTGGGCGCGGCGATCATGGCTGGTCCACGGCTTGGCCGCGGTCGAGGGGTGGACAGAGGGTGGCGGTGGCATGGCGCCTGTCTCCTGGACATCGTGGGAGAGGGCAGCACTGGCTGTGGCATTGGGTTCCCTTCGGGCCGGCACGGCGAGCTCGGGCGGCGCGACACTGGTGCAAACGGCAAAGGGGGAGTGTGTCCACTGCGCTGCTAGGTGCTAGGGGAGACCAGGGGAGAGAAATGGGGCACTAGTGGCGATTGATCACTGCACAAAACAGTAGAAGTTAGGCAGTGTTTAATTGTGTCTGCCAGGTGCTCGACCAAATGGCCGCATGAGTTCAAACTTGGAATTTTTGAATGAATTTTGGTGAGTGTTTTGAGTATTTTCTTGATAGTCTATGGTTGCTTGGAAAAGTCAAGGTGAATTGATTTGAGTGGTTTTTGCAAAATGGTGATCTATGCATATGAACTTGATTCAATTTTGCCATGTCCGTGAAATAGATTTGGAATCTGTTTCTGTTTGTTTGTAAAGTGGGCTTGGGTTCACTTTTACTTGGTCTAGCAAGGGGTGAAAATAATTGGGAAAGTTTCTGTTAAAAATCTTTTTACTAGTAACACTCAAAGTGATCTAGTGGACAAGTTTTGCCAAAATGACCATTTGCTTATGTGATTCATATTTAAATTTCTTTTCTTTTGATTTTGTTTGTAAATGTCCTAGATGATTTAGTATTCATGTTTAAACCATTCCTTATCATTTGTAGCAATCAAACATGGCAATTGACTCGTTCCTACACTAATGCAATTCACACATACACTTATATGAGATTTAATAAGAAAAGTTTTTTGTTAACCCTAAACTTGGGTGATTAGAACTTGATAATCTTGATTAATATTTTTGGGGTGTTACAAACCTTCCCTCCTTAAACAAAATCTCGTCCCAAGATTTAAGAAAAACTAGGAACTAAAGAGATTTGGAAACCCTGTCCTAATGTAATCTTCTCGCTCCCAAGTAGCTTCTTCTTCAAAATGGTTGCTCCACTTGATCTTGAGAAACTTGATACTCTGGGTCCTGGTGGTTCTGAAGGCTTCTTCCAAAATACGAATGGGTACTTCACGATAAGTTAGATCCTTGTTGATATTTGTGGCTCGGTGATCAATATTCTTGAAAACTTTGGTCTTCTCCGGAACTTCTAAGCATTTGCGAAGTAACGAGATATGGAACACATTATGTATGGATGCCATCTCCTCCGACAGTTCCAGTTGATATGATACTTCTCCTCGGTGATTCAAAATCTTGAAGGGTCCAATATATCTGGGGGCTAACTTCCCTTTTTGTTGAAAACGTTGCATTCCTTTCAAGGGTGATACTTTGAGATACACAAAATCTCTGACATTGAAGGTCAGGTCTCGACGTCTCTTGTCAGCATAACTCTTCTGTCTGGATTGGGCGGTCTTGAGGTGTTCACAGACTTTGTGAACCTTCTCTTCGGCTTCTCGTAGGATGTCGGGTCCGAAAATCTGAATCTCTCCTACTTACGACCAATTTAGGGGGGTACGACACTTCCTTCCATATAGAAATTGAAATGGGGCCATTTGCAAACTAGCTTGATAACTATTGTTGTATGAGAATTCTGCGAAAGGCAGACAATCCTCCCATTTTGATCCATATTCTAGCACACAAGCTCTCAACATATCTTCTAAGATTTGGTTGACTCTTTCAGTTTGTCCATCGGTTTGCGGGTGGTAAGCTTTGCTGAAGTTCAGCTTGGTTCCTAATCCTTCTTGGACTTTCTACCAAAATCTTGAGGTAAACTGGGTTCCTCGACCCGATACTATGGTCTTAGGGGTTCCATGCAAACTGACAATTCTAGCTATGTACAGCTCTGCTAGCTTCAAACTCTGGTAGGTGGTCTTGACAGGTATAAAATAGGCTACCTTAGACAGTCTATCCACTATGACCCAAATAGAGTCATTTCCCCTACTAGATGTAGGCAAACCGGTGATGAAATCCATTCCGATAGAATCCCATTTCCATTCCGGAATCTGCAATGGTTGCAAAAGTCTTGCGGGTCACTGATATTCCGCTTTGACTCTCTGACAGATATCACACTTGGCTATGTAGCTCCCGATTTCTCTCTTCATCTTGTGCCACCAAAATTGCTCCTTCAAATCCTCATACATCTTTGTTCCTCTGGGGTGGATAGAATAAAGAGTATCATGAGGTTCCTGCATGATGACTTGTTTCAACTCAGAATCTGCTGGTACACAGATACATCCTTTGTACCACAAAACTCCTTCTTCATCTTCGGTGAATCCGGGTACCTTCCCTATACCGATATGACACTTGATTCTGTCGATACTTGCATTTCCTTTCTGCGCCTCTTTGATCTGACTGATCAAAGTGGATTGAAGTTCAATACTAGCTAGGAATCCTTCGCTAACTAGATCTACTCTGAAATTCTCCATCTCCTCGTGCAAACTTGGTTGGTCTTCTTTTATCATGGTGTTAAATCTACACGGCAATCTGCTAAGAGCATCCGCTACCACATTGGCCTTGTCGGGGTGATAGTGAATGTCAAGGTCATAATCCTTGATTAACTCTATCCATCTCTTTTGTCTCATATTCAGCTCCTTCTAGGTGAAAATATACTTCAGACTCTTATGATCCGAATAAATCTCACAATGGTTACCCATGAGGTAATGATGCCATGTCTTCAAAGCTAAAACTACAGCAGCTAGTTCTAGGTTATGGGTAGGGTAATTCTGCTCATGTTGCTTCAGTTATTGGGACAAATAGGATATCACTTTGCCTTCTTGCATCAACATACATCCGAGACCAATCTTCGATGCATCACAATACACATCAAAAGGCTTCTTGATATCCGGCATAATCAAAATTGGGGCTGAAATCAATCTCTTCTTGAGCTCTTGAAAACTTGCTTCACATTTGTCCATCCATTCAAACTTCTGATCTTTCTTCAACAGCTGGGTCAACGGTCTTGCGATGCTTGAAAATCCTTCTACGAACTTGCGATAGTATTTGGCTAATCCAAGAAATGCACGGACTTCTGTTGGGGTGGTTGGGGGTTTCCATTCTTCAACATCCTTAATCTTGGTGGGATCGACAACAATTCCTCATGCCGACACGATATGTCCTAGGAATCCTACTTCCTTTAACCAGAACTCATATTTGCTAAACTTAGCATACAACTGATGCTCTCTAAGGGTGTCAAGGATGGTTCGCAGGTGTAGCTCATGGTCTTCTTCTGACTTGGAATAGATCAGAATATCGTCGATAAAAACAATGACAAACTTATCCAGGAAGTTCATAAAAATCTTATTCATGAGATTCATGAAATAAGCGAGGGCATTGGTTAATCCAAAAGACATGACAGTGTACTCATACAATCCATATTTGGTGGTGAAGGCAGTCTTTGGAATATCCGTTGCATGAATCTTGAGTTGATGATAACTAGTTCTAAGATCAATCTTAGAAAACACTTTGGCACCAGTCAACTGGTCAATAAGATCTTCTATCTTGGGTAGTGGGTACTTGTTCTTGATGGTGACATCATTCAGCTTCCGGTAATCCGTACATAAACGGTTACCTCCATCTTTCTTATCCACAAACAAAACAGGCGATCTCCATGGCGACACACTTGGTTGAATCAAACCTTTCTCCAGCATAGCATCAAGTTGCTTCTTCAGCTCCACTAATTCAAATGGGTTCATACTATAAGGTCTTTGAGCTATGGGTCCAGTTCCAGGAACTAGTTCAATGATGAACTCGATATCTCGATCTGGGGGCATACCGGGCAATTTATCCGGGAACACGTCGGGGTATTCACAGACTACTCTGACTTGGTCTAGGGTTGGTTGGGCTAGACTCTTGTTGCATTTGAATTGATGGGGCAGTGTCTCAGATACATGCTCTACTGATACTCTAGTGCTACTGGTCATGGTTATGGCTTTCTTGGTACAGTCGATTAATCCTTTCTGTTTCGACATCCAATCCATTCCTAGTACTACTTCCAAACCTTTGGTTCCAAGTACTATTAGATTAGCATAAAAATCTATTCCATGTATTCTGATAGGTACGGCCTTGCAAATTTTTCTAGCTTTGGTGGTTGAACCAGGTATTTGAACTATCATAACATGCTTCAATTTTGTTGGTTGAATCTTACTAGTGCATGCAAATTCTTCTGTAACAAATGAGTGCGATGCTCCAGAATCAAACAACACTCTTGCAAGTACTGAGTTAACAGAAAACATACCCAGCATGACATCTGGCGCTTCCTGAGCTTCTTCGGCATTCATGTGGAACAGACGGCTGTTGCGGTTGAGAGAGTTCCCTAGGGCAAATCTCCTTCTAGGCTGAACACGGCGTTGCTGCTGAGCAGGTGCATTCACATTGGTGGCTGCTACAAGCTTCTTGGGGCACTCGTTGGAGTAGTGACCCTTGACTCCACATTCAAACCAAGTAATCAGGGACTTGTCCTTTCCCACAACATGCACAACATTGCTTCCAGTCCTTGGGGAAATATTGTTGTTGTTGGTGTTGTTGTTGTTGGACTTGGGCGGTGCACGGTTGAAGTTATTGGAATTGTTGGGGTTATTGTTATGGTTTCCTCCGGACCTCGAGTTTCCTCCGCCACGATTGGGATAGTTTGGACGGAACATAGGGGGTCTGTTGTTTCTCGGGGCATATCCTACAGACGGGTTAGGGCGATACTTCTGTGTATGGTGGGATCCTGGTTGGTGCATCATCCTACGCTTGCGATTGTTATTGGCTTGGTTGATCTCTCCTTCCATCTGGATAGCAGAGTCCACTAGAGCTTCAAGATCATCAAAGGGAATGTTGACTAGCATGATTTGCATCTCATCATGCAGTCCGTTCAGGAATCTCTCTTTCTTCTTTGCTTCTGTGTCAATCTCATCAGGGGCATATCTAGCTAGTGACAGAAATCTGTCATGGTACTCTACCACAGTCATCCTTCGTTGTTTCAACTCCTTGAATTCATCCCTCATCCTCTTGATCAAACCCAGGGGCATATGAGTCCGGCTGAACTTGATCTTGAATTCTTCCCAAGTCATCATCTGACCTCCGTTCATGGTACGGGTGCTATTTCAACAGGCTCTTGCAACACCTGCCAGATAATGGGTGGCAAATAATACTTTTTCATTGGCCTCAACTCATGCGACCTCTAAGTTGTTCTTCATGGTTTGCAGCCATTCATCAGCATCTAGGGGCTCTTCAGACTTATTAAATATAGGGGGATTGGTGTTTTGGAAGTTCTTGAGCTTGGATCCATGGTTATCCTGGTTTCCGTGGCCTTGATTATTGTGGGCCATCTGGGTAATCTGCTGAAGTGTGGCTAGATTAGCTTGACGTTCAGCTCTACTAGCTTCATGGTCAGAAACTAGCATTTGCAGAATCTGCAGCATTGGGTCCTGAGATGAACTGCTTCCTCCGGGATTTCCGCGAGTCATCTGAAGATTGAGATAGATAGTGAGATAAGAGGGAAATCTCTAAGGTTCATGGTTTTGTTTCAACAGCTTTAAACTTGGAGTTTGACTCAGGTTTTGAAAACTAACAACTTCCTCACATTCATTCATTCATTCATAGCACCCAATACAAACACACACCACAACACAAATATAAAATAGATGGTTTTAAGAACCATTCTGTGAAGCTACGATACAGAGGGACCGGGTACAACTCACTCCTATGGTAGTTCTCAAGTGCATCTAATCATCATCAATGAAGGCGACATCATCCTCATCAGTGTGATCGTCCATGGCCTCGTCCTCCAGGTAGTCATCATCATCATCACTGAGGTAAGAGTAGATATCTCCACGGATATCTTCACCTTCCTCCTCCTTCGCTTCAAGCTGGATCTCTTGTTCACGGATGGTCTTCTCGAGAGTGGCCACCTTCTTGCGAAGACGATCGATGATGCGATCCTTCTTGTCACGCTCACAACGAAGTGAGTAGCATTCCTTGGCAAGGATGGCAAGAGTTTAGTCCTTCCTGACTACAATGGCATGGTTGTGGTTGGCGTAGGCACGGGCTTTGTCCAACTCCATTTGTCTATCATACAACATGAAGTCGAGATTATCCACTTGGTGCTTTAGCTCTGGGTGTCCTGGCATCTCCAAGGGCATTCCCATAGAATCACGCCTTATGTAGTGAGCAAAGCGAGTTCCGATGATCTGGTTGATGTTTTGCCCACACAGACGAGCAAGAGCTTCTTGCATAGCCCTGGCTAATCCGTCTAGCCAGTTGTTCTCCCTCAAGCTGAATTGGATCTTCTCCGAGGTGGGCGCTTCCATCTTGCCTCTGAGATCTGCAACTATCAGCCACTGTAGATCTCCTCCCACGTGATCGTTGAGTTGTGCCCCGAAGAACTCCGGGTGCGGGCGCTCAAGATGCTCTGCGAGTGCATCTAGATCCCTCTCAAAGATCAGGTGGCCTCCGTTGCCCAGCTGGTAGAACTTGCTATAGTTGACCTCCATCTATAAGAATTTAGGGTGAGCAAGTCAGTGGGGTGATCAAGTGTGTCAAATTTTATGTAGGATTGCAAGAATTTTTGAGGAACATGATTTTTTTTGAAAGAGTAGCAAGGATAATATTGGGAATAGGTTTTCATAAATACTCAGTTATTTTGTTTTGAAACTAAGTTTTTGGTCAAGCATCCATTCTAACTAGGGACTCCTATGGTCAGGATGGCTCGGATACCAACTTGTCAACACCCAGATTTTTAATCCCAGATGCCTATTATGCCATACCTCACAATCCCAGGATTACCATTTTTGTGAGACATAACAGAATTGGTACCATAGTACATCATCCATTACAACCCATAATAAAGGTCTTACAAATGAAGGATCTCATTATCCAATCTTAATACAATCAAAGCAGTGGAAAATAAACGTAGTAGGGGCTCCATCTTCAGGGTCACAGGCAATACTGACGATGGGAGATGATCCTAGTTGTCATAGATCTCCTGTTGTCCATCTTCCTGGTAGTCCTCCTCATAGTATGGCCACGGGAATAGCCAGGGACAAAGCCATGAATACTCTTTAAGTACTCGCAAACTATCACTAACAAGTAAGGTAGTTGTAGTAGGAATCTTAAGCTCTAGGTTTATTTGCAAAAAGCCAGGTTTATTTCATAAGGAGTTCAAAAGTAAAGACCTAAGTTAAATCTCTATATCACTTAAGTGGGGAAACTAGTTTTCATGTCCACAACCCTGTTGTGGTCAAGTCAAGGTCATAGTTCAATTCACAAATCATTTTGAAAACATCTGACAACGAAACAGTATGGCCACTCCAACTGTCCATAACCGCGGACGCGGCTATTCGAATAGTTTGATACTTGATACGTCCATTTTGCATCACTATTCTATGTCTTAATTCTTTGTTATTCATTGATATATTTCGTATTGAGAGGTGATACTTATGTTATTTCATCTGTTTTTCCATGGTTGATGACTTTTGGAGCATGGACCGCTGCAGTCAGGATTCTGATAGAAAAGGTGTTGTTTGGAGGCAAAATTCGCGAAGATCAGAAAATCCAAGAAAATATACGGAAAATCCTATTTTTCCAGAAGACTAAGGATGCCAGAAGACGGAGTGGATATGGGCCATAGGGGGCCCACACCACCCCCTGGCGCGGGCAGCCCTAGGACGCGCCAGCAGGTGGTGTGGCCGCCCTGGCCCACCTCTGGCTCTCCCCTCTGGCGTATATCATCCTCCCGAAACCCTAAGACTCGGGGAGCAACCACAGAAAGATTCCGCCACCTCTGCGGTGTGGAAAACACCGAGAGAGAAAGATCTCTCCGGTAGACAGATTTCTGCCAGGGGAATTCCTTCCCGGAGAGGGGAGATCGTCGCCATCAACACCACCATCAAGATGGACTTCATCGGGATCATCATCATCATCATCATCACCACCATCAGCACCCTCATCACGATCTCCATATTCCTGTAACAATTGAGCTGAATCTTGCATTAGTTCATAGGGGAAACTTTCTCGGTGTTGATTACTCTTTGTAGTTGATGCTATTGAGTGAACCATTGAATTATTGTTTATGTTCAGATTGTTATACATCATTATTCCATCTCTGATCATGATCCATATGATGTCTTGTGAGTAGTTCGTTTCGTTCTTGAGGATATGGGAGAAGTCATGTTGTTTGTAGTGGAGTTGTGTTGAGAAGGATTCAATGGTTTGATATTTAAGTTGTGGTGTACTTTTTTTAGTGGTGTCATGTGAACGTTGACTACATGACACTTCACCTATATGGACCTAGGGGAATGCATTGTGTATTTGGATACTAATCGTAGGGGTTGCCGGAGTGACAGAAACCTGAACCCCCGTTAGGAAACCATTACACAAGGGACGTAAGGGTCTTAGAGTTTAAAGTTGTGGTTAGGTTTCTACCTTAATTACTTTCTTGTACTTATGGATGTTTGCAAGGGGTATAATCACAAGTATGTATTAGTCCTAGGAAGGTCGGTACATTAGCACAGGTTCACCCACACAACACTTAGCAAGCTAAAGAAGATTAATCAACTATATGAAGCGAAAGCACTTGACAGTCTTCCCATGTGTCCTCGAGAACGTTTGGTCATCTTAAGTAATACAACCGGCTTGTCCTTTGCTGCATAAAGGATTGGGCCACTTGCTGCATTTATTCCTACAGTCTTTTATTTACTCGTACTTTGTTTACTTGTTGTATCAAAAACCCCTAAAAATCCGTTTGCTAAGTATTTGCAGAGAATTCCTGATCCATACCACTAGCCAGCACCTTGTTCTCCTCGTTGGGTTCGACACTCTTACTTATCGAAAATACTGCGATACACCCCCTATACTTGTGGGTCATCAATACTTTGCAGAGGTGGTACACTTTCACCACAACATTCGATACATCCGTCAGGGATAATCCTGAATCATCATATTTAGTATGCAGATAATCAATCATAACCTTTCAATTACACACTCTAGTATAGGCACCTCCGCTATGAGCTTGGCCTACCAGCCATGGCCATCTACCATCCTGGGCACTGCATAGGTGGTCATTCACACTCACGAGGTAGCCTCAGCTCAACCTATTTCTGCGAGGGAACCCATACTAAGGCATATAAATTTCCAGTTAAGCCCTACCCAATTCAGGTATTGTGGTTGTACGGTAAAATTGGAATGGTATTGCATCCGAACCCAACCATTAGTTTTTATCAAAACTAAGGCTCATGCCTCAAGAAGTTTCATCATAAAATCATTGTGTTTCAATAACACATGTCAAAACATTTCAATAGAATGAATCATCATTCCAAGGTTTTCATAATCATTTTCTCCAAGTATTCCCATCTAAGTGATTAGCAGTAGTTTAGCACTAGCAACTAGCAATTAGGGTGTCACTAGTAAGGGGTGCTAATCAAGTGTAACTATCCAAATCTAGTTTTATGCTTTTTAATGGCATCTAAGTATAACTACTTAGGCCTAGTTTTATACTCTTTATGGTATCTATCCTCTTTTTCCAATACTCACAAATCACTACTAAAGGTAAAGAACTTTGCTAAAAGTAAAAGAATAAATCTTGCAAGTAAAACTTGGGATTGGTATAATCAAGGTGGCATTACCAAAGCATGCCTAATGCATATTGCATAGGTTATCTTGCAAGTATGACTTGCATAGTTAAGCTTGCATAGGTATGAAGCATGCAAGTGTTAGCTTGCAATTAGTGATGGCTTGCCTTGAGTAGTGCAGTGGTTGAAGTTCTCTTCTTCTTCTTCTTGTTCTTCTTCTTCGTACTCCTCCTCCTCATAGCCCGAGTCGGTACTAGCATCTATAAATGAATACGAAGTACACAATCACCAAACAATACTTAACTACTTCTATTTAGCACACTAAGGCTCACACTAGATGATCTAGCATCATCACAAACATCACATGAAATAAAGACCTAGTCTTATTTTCCTTATTTTAGAAAAGTAATTTCTACTCATTGAAAAAGACTTAAGATTTAATATTCTCCAATTAAAATATGGGATCATGTTGACACATGTCATCACCACATATTCTAATACTTGGGAATGTGATTTAAGGTGGTGGTTACATTTTAATAAGTTTAATATTACAATTTAATAAAATTAAAGTGACTAGAAATGCCTATATAGCATTCTTTTGGTACTAGCCCAAGATCACTGCATGTAAACCTAAATATTTTTGTACATTCAGATAGACCTTGCCAAATGTGATTTTTGAGAGCTGGAATCAACTTAAAAGCATTTATGGTTGATTTTTGAAAAATGTTTGAAGTTGCAAAAGTCTCTGTCTTGTTATTTTTGGTATAGGTGATCTATACTTTCAAATGGGTTGAATCTAACGGTCTTGGGTAGATAATTTAAATACCTTTCGAACAAAATTGTAATCATGCAATTTGGTTTAGTGAATCTCTTTTAATTGATTTTTGAATCTATTGACAGAATGTGGTTTTAACTAAAATGGAAAAAGTTTATTTGAATCAACGGGCTCTGCGCGGGAAACTTATTGGGCCGGCCCAGCTACGCGGCGTGCGCGCAGCGGGCTGCTGACAGGCGGGTCCTACTGGTCAGCGACTCAGCTAAGCCGAAACGATATCTTTCAATCTCAACCCTACGATTAGAAGTAGGATCTACGACTGAGGTTCGTAGTCTCTGGCGAACAGCTTCGACGAGCAACAAACCCTAAAACGGCAGTGGGGGTCATGTGGGGCCCACCTGGGCGCCAGCTAGGGTCGGTGATGGGGGCGAATGGGGTTGTCGTCGACGGTGGTTCGAGGCACGGTCACGGCGGCTCCTAGGGCGGCTCCTAGCTCCAGTTCCTCTTCTCCTCTACAGTGGCGGGCTCCGGTGAAATTCCGGCGGCTGGTGCTCGTCTTGCTCCAGGGAGAGGTGTAGGAGGTTTTTGAGAGAGAGTGGAGTGGGATGGTGTGAAGAATAGGGGCTGGGGTGGCCTCTATTTTTACACGGCGAGAGGGACAACGCGGCATGGTCTGGCTCCTCCGGCGAGGGTGTTATAGAGGGCTATCGACATGGTTGAGGGTAGGGGTCGACGTGGTGCTTCAGGGCAGTTGTCTTGCACGTGAGGGCGTGGCAAGGGGTGGTCGAGAACGGTCGGTGCTCTGTGCGGGAACGGCGGTGTTCGATACGGTGCACAGTGTCCACGGTTCGCGCGGCGGAGAATGGGCGTGTCTGGGGGGTAGCTGGGGTCACGGTGAGTGCGGGCACGCGCGGAGAGGGCAAGGCGCGGCGTGTGTGCGCGTGTCGGTTGCGGCGCTCTGGCGCTCTCTCGGCATGGCTGATAGAGAAGTGGGCGCGGCGATCACGGCTGGTCCACAACTTGGCTGCGGTCGAGGGGTGGACAGAAGGTGGCGGTGGTGTGGCGCCTGTCTCCTAGACATGATGCGAGAGGGCAGCCCTGGCTGTGGCGTTGGGTTCCCGTCCGGTCGACACGGCGAGCTCGGGCGGTGCGGCACTAGTGCAAACGGCAAAGAGGGAGTGTGTCCACTGCGCTTCTAGGTGCTGGGGAGACCAGTGGAAAGAAATGGGGCACTAGTGGCGATTGATCACTACACAGAATAGTAGAAGTTAGTCAGTGTTTAATTGTGTCTGCCAGGTGCTCAACCAAATGGCCGCATGAGTTCAAACTTGGAATTTTTGAATGAATTTTGGTGAGTGTTCTGAGTATTTGCTTGATAGTCTATGGTTGCTTGGAAAAGTCAAGGTGAATTGATTTGAGTGGTTTTTGCAAAATGGTGATCTATGCATATGAACTTGATTCAATTTTGCCATGTCCTTTAAATAGTGCGCTTGGGTTCACTTTTACTTGGTCCAGCAAGGGGTGAAAAGAATTGGGAAAGTTTATGTTAAAAATCTTTTACTAGTAACACTCAAAGTGATCTAGTGGATATGTTTGGCCAAAATGACCATTTGCTTATGTGATTCATATTTGAATTTCCTTTCTTTTGATTTTGTTTGTAAATGGCCTAGATGATGTAGTATTCATCTTTAAACCATTCTTTATCATTTGTAGCAATCAAACATGGCAATTGCACTCATTCCTACACTAATGCAATTCACACATACACTTATATGAGATTTAATAAAAAAAATTGTTAACCCTAAACTTGGGTGATTAGAACTTGATAATCTTGATTAATATTTTTGGGGTGTTACAGAGGGTTTAGGGTTTTACAGTTTAGTTTTATGGGTTGTTTCTGGTTTAGGGTTCAGAGATTTTTTGGTAATGCTCAGGATTTATGGTTATATTTGTCTAATAGAATGGTGTTACCTGATTTAATGAAAGTATCTCAATTTTTGATCTATAGTTGCACGATACCTGCTTGGTCAGGGTTTGGGGGTTTAGATTTTATGCTTTAGGATTCCGTGAATTCTCAATAATATTTTCAAACTTTATGGTTATATATATTCGTGGAACAGAATGGTGTTACTGCAATTTAATGAAAGTATCTCAAAAATTGATCTACAAGTCGATGATATCCTGCTTGGTCATATTTTTTGTTAAATAAAATTGAAGGTACCCGGGTACTAAAACCAGGGAGAAATAGGCAGAGTTCCTTGAGATTTAGTCGCTGTTTGGTTGGGCTCAAATTCTGGCTTTTGATTTTTGGCTTATAAAGCTACGGACGTGTTTTTGGCTTTGTTTTTTAGCTTTTACTCTGACATAGTGGAATGATAGTATAAGCCAGGTTGGATGATTTTAACAATTTTATCTCGGTTTAGTGAAAAAAATTCGAATTTTGAACAACAAGCGAAGGGAATCTCTACTTCCCATAATTCTGGCTCACTAACATGTGGGTCACTTGCATAGTGGGTCCAAAAAGTCAGTGTAGGTCGGAGTGGGCGGGCAGGTAAATATTGAAGAAGGGCTGGGAAACATGGATGGGGTGATGCACTTGGGAGAATGCAAATTTACCACTTATATCCCTCTATTATTGCAGTGCTCCCTCGGATTCTTGTTTCCTGAGCAGGGGTAGAAGTGGATTTTTGCATTCTAGAAAGAGGTGAAGCATGTTTGAATGGATGCGCGGGATATTTTAATGGATGAGTGTGATGTTTGGGCGCCGTACCAAATTTTGAGGTCGAAGCTTCTAGCATACGCTACTCCGGCGTGGGGCCTCTTAGACGCGCTGTCATCGTCTAGGCCCACAGGCCAGCGAGAATTGCTTCCCAGCATTTAAACGAGTTTCTAGGCATTTGCTGAAATTTTCGAACAATCTAAGGCTTTCAAGAATATGACCATCGTCCCAAAAAAAAGGTGACCAAGGTGATGGAAATAATTTATGATGACGTGTCTGTATTTGGTAGATCGGTGCATCGTTGCAAATTAACCAATATGTCTGCTTCCAAATTTGAAGTTAGTTTTCGAATTTCTTAGTAACAACAATGTGTTTTGTTTTGAAGCAACTACAAAGATGATGGCTCAAAATGCCACCGCTCCCGTTTTCACACAATGTATAACGCCCTTTCAAGCTTTCAGGCTAAATTTGTGCAATAAAATAATTTTTGGGGATAGATGTTTGAATGGATGGGCGGGATGTTTGAATGGGTGGGAGGGATATTTGAATGGGTGGGTGGGATATTTTGGCGCTGTGCCGAAATTTTGAAATTGAAGCTTCTAAGGTACGCTACTCCCACTTGGGATGCTTTCCCCGTCAGATAGACCCACAGGCCTGTATGCTTTCCAGCATTTAATAAGTTTATAGACATCTGCCAAAATTAATGAACATTAATTCAAGGCTTTCAAATAAGAGGAGCAAGGTCACCGCCATAGTTTCTGTACCTTTTCATCTTTTGTACTAGTACTACTCCGTACATTGAAGCATCTTCGCCAACCAAGCTTACAAACCTGGCCATATTTGGTAGATCGGTGCATATTGGCATTTCAAGTAATTGCTTACAAAGGAGATTCCAGATTTGATGGATAATGCCCTACTTTCATGAGTTTCCAAACTTCCTAGCTGAAGATGCTGAAATTAAATAACTTTTTGACGATTGAAAGTAAGTATATTTACGAACTACAAAGTGTGTGATATAGCTTGCTCTTGACTTTTTAAAAATAGTTTAAAGGTACCGAATTAGTCAAATATTGGAGAACCACCGAGTGTTTTGCAAGATTTCAATTTTTTGATATGAATAGTAATGACACCAAATTTGGGCCATTTTTAAAAAAATAAAGAAACAAAATATAAAAGGAAATACAACCATTCGTTTCTCCATTGGTGTCTCACTGTGTGCATTGGCTAGTTTCCATGAAAATATATAAAATTTGATAACTCTTGAAAAACTCATTTCACAATATGGCTTACCATGTTTTAACGTTCATGGCTTTCAAAAACTGGATGACCAATGTCAAGGCCATATGTGTTACCATACTTTATGATAATGTAACCATGTTTTGTAGATTGGTGCATATTGGTATTTCAACATTGTTTAGAAAAAGAGCTTCCATATTTGGAGTTATTTTAAAAGCTCCAATCGATAATAATGGTTTTAATTTTGTCATATGATATATGGCGTACCATGTATGAATTTGCATGGCTTTCAAACCAGGTGACCAAGGTCATGGCCACACCTTTGCTATAGTTTATAACAACATGTTTGTATATGGTAGATTGTCCATATTATTGGCATTTAAAATATTATTTACAAAGGAAGCTTCTGAATTTGAAGTTATTTTCAATTTTTCAAGCGACGACAATGGCTTTTGTCATGAATAAACTACAAATAAGTATGGCTCAAAATCACATTGCCTTAGTTTCCACACAAGATATATATAGCCTGGGGTTTAGGGTTCGTGTTTTTTGGGTTTAGGGTTTAGGGTTTATGGTATATCATTTAGGATTTTAGGGTTTAGGGCTTAGGAGTTTAAGGTTGGTATTTAGGGTTTAGGGTTTTAGGGTTTAGGGTTTTCTAGGGTTTAGGTTTTATGAATTTTCAATAATAATGTTCAAGCTTATATATATATGTGCTTATATATATATTCATGGAATAGACTTGTGTTATCGCACTTTAATGAAAGTATCTCGGATTTTGATCTATAAGTGCATCATACCTTCTTGGTAAGGGGTTGAGGGTTTATGGTTTTTATGGTTTTTGGGGTTTAGGTGTTTAGGGTTTAGGTTTTTTGGGAATTTTCAATAATGTTCATGCTGCTTTATATATGCTTATATTCATGGAATTGAATAGAGTTAGCACAATTTGAGAAATGTTTATCTGAAAATTTGATCTACAAGTGTATGTGATACCTCATTTGCCAATGTCATTTAGGCGGGGTTGAGGGTTTTAGGGTTTAGGGCATTTTCGATAATGTTCAAACTTTATTGTTGTATTCGTGTAATAGAATGGCGTTACCGCAATTTAATGAAAGATCGAATCTTAGATTTTGATCTATAAGTCCACGATACTAATGTCTACGCACTTCTATTCTTGTAGACAGTTGTTGGGCCTCCAAGTGTAGAGGTTTGTAGAACAGGAGCAAGTTTTCCCTTAAGTGGATCACCCAAGGTTTATTGAACTCAGGGAGGAAGTGGTCAAAGGTATTCCCTCGCAAGCAACCCTGTAATCAAGATACAAGAAGTCTCTAGTGTCCCCAACACACCCAATACACTTGCCAGGTGTATAGGTGCACTAGTTTGGCGAAGAGATAGTGAAATACAAGTGGTATGGATATAAGACAACAGTGCCAGAAAATAGCTTGATGGCGTGGAAGAGACTAAAGGCAAACTGAAAAAAAGATGGAAGCAAGCAAACATGTAACAGATCTAGTAGCAAACGGTGTTTGAATTCTTAGAAACAAGGCCTAGGGATCATACTTTCACTAGTGAACACTCTCATATAAATATATTATCTTCATGATACTACTCTTAACTACTCTCCGGTTGGACACTCTAATCCATGGTAGGGCTATAACAACACACCTCAAAGTAAGCCTTTCCCATCTAGATAACCCCACACTGTCAACTTGAGCACTAGATGGTTCCAACAAACACCACAATTTCATAAACACATCCAACTCCAAATATAACTCATAACAAGTATTTGTAATCTCTAGCCTAAGTGCCACCATGGTGTGCACGCTGTCACTTTCACACACATGGGGAGAGCAGAGATCTATTAAAGCACTTGAGTAGCAAGGTAAATCTACTTGATTACAAAGCTCATGATCACAATATGATCATGCATATAGAGAGAGATGAACACATAGCTACCAGTAGAACCCTTAGCTTCGAGGAAGAACTACTCCCTCCTCATCATGGGAATCAGCAACAGTGATGGAGATGGTGGTGGAGATCGATGGAGATGGCTCCGGGGGCACTTCCCCGTCCCGGTAGGGTGCCAGAACAGAGACTTTCTGTCCCCTGAATCTCCTCTTTGGTGGCGGCGGTGATGTGGAACTTTTCATGGCTAGAGGCTCGATGATTTAGGGTTTTTGCATCGGGGGCATCTTATAGGCAAAGAGGAAAGGTCGGTGGGCGGCCAGGGGGCCCACACCACCTGGTGGCTCGGCCAGGGCTAGCCCGCGCCACCATATGGTGTGCCCACCCTGGTGCCCTACTCTGTCTCTGCTTCGTGTTTCCGTGTTGCTCCAGGAAAAATAGGCATATTGGCTTTTGTCTCGTCCAATTCCGAGAATATTCATTTTCTGACTTTTTGGAACCAAAAACAGTAGAAAACAGGCAACTGGCACTGTGGCATCTTGTTAATAGGTTAGTTCCAAAAAATGCATAAAAGTACCTCAAAGTGTGGACAAAGCAAAGCAAAGTAGATACTAAACAAGCATGAAACATCAAAAATTATAGATATGTTTGCGATGTATCAGATACATGCTTGGTTAGGGTTTATATGGGTCATGGGTTTAGGGTTTTATGGTTTTACGGTTTAGGTTTTATGGACTGAATAGGGTTTAGGGGGTTCATCGAATTTTCAATAATACTCGAGCTTTATGCGTATATTCATTGAATAGAATATGGTGTTACCTAACTCAATGAAAGTATCTCAAAATTTGATCTATAAGTGCGTGATACCTGATTGGTTAGGATTTATGGGTTGAGGGTTTGGGGTTTTAGGTTTAGGTTTTATTAGGGGTTGTTTAGGGTATTTTCGATAATGCTCAAGATTTATGCTTATATTCATCGAACAGGAAGGAGTTACCAGTTTAATGAAAATATATCAATTTTTGATTGATAAGTGCATGCTACGTGCGGTGTTGAGGGTTTAGGGTTTTAGGGTTTAGGGCATTTCCAATAATGTTCAAACTTTATTGTTATATTCGTGGAATAGAATGGTGTTACCACAATTTAACGAAAGATCGAATCTTAGATTTTGATCTATAAGTCCATGATACCTGCTTGGTTAGGGCTTATATGGGTCGAGGGTTTAGGCTTTTAGGGTTTTACGGTTTAGGTTTTATGGACTGGATAGGGTTTAGGGGGTTTATCAAATTTTCAATAATACTCAAGCTTTATGCTTATATTCGTCGAATAGAATATATATGGACTGGATAGGGTTTGGGGTTTTAGGTTTAGGTTTTATTAGGGGTTGTTCAGGGTTTAGGGTATTTTTGATAATGCTCAAGATTTATGCTTATATTCATCGAATAGAATGGAGTTACCAGTTTAATGAAAATATATCAACTTTTGATCGATAAGTGCATGCTACGTGTTTGGTAAGGATTTTGGGTTTAGTGTTTAGATTTTAGGGTTTTGGGAATTTTAAATAATGTTCAAGCTTTATGCTTATATTCATGGAATAGAATGGCGTTACCGCAATTTAATGAAAGTATCTCAAATTTTGATATATAACTGCACGATACCTGCTTGATTAGGGTTTATGGGCCGATGATTTAGGGTTTTACAGTTTAGTTTTATGGGTTGTTTCCGGTTTAGGGTTCAGAGAATTTTTGGTAATGCTCAGGATTTATGCTTATATTCATCTAATAGAATGGTGATACCTGATTTAACGAAAGTATCTCAATTTTTGATCTATAGTTGCACGATACCTGCTTGGTCAGGGTTTAGGGGTTTAAATTTTATGGTTTAGGATTCCGTGAATTCTCAATAATATTTTCAAACTTTATAGTTATATATATTCGTGGAACAGAATGGTGTTACCGCAATTTAATGAAAGTATCTCAAAAATTGATCTACAAGTCGATGATATCCTGCTTGGTCATATTTTTTGTTAAATAAAATTGAAGGTACCTGGGTACTAAAACAAGGAAGAAACAGGACGAGTTCCTTGAGATTTAAGCGCTGTTTGGTTGGGCTCGAATTCTGGCTTTTGATTTTTGGCTTATAAAGCTACGAACGTGTTTTTGGCTTTGTTTTTTAGCTTTTACTCTAACATAGTGGAATGATAGTATAAGCCAGGTTGGATGATTTTAACGATTTTATCTCGGTTTAAAGAAAAATGTTCGAATTTTGAACAACAAGCGATGGGAATCTCTACTTCCCCTAATTCTGGCTCACTGACATGTGGGTCACTTGCATAGTAGGTCCAAAAAGTCGGTGTAGGTCGGAGTGGGCGGGCAGGTAAATATTGAAGAAGGGCTGGGAAACGTGGATGGGGTGATGCACTTGGGAGAATGCAAATTTACCACCTATATCCCTCTGCTATTGCAGTGCTCCCTCGGATTTTTGCATTCTAGAAAGAGGTGAAGCATGTTTGAATAGATGCGCAGGATATTTTAATGGATGAGTGTGATGTTTGGGCGCCATACCAAATTTTGAGGTCGAAGCTTCTAGCATACGCTACTCTGGCATGGGGCCTCTCAAACGCGCTGTCATCGTCTAGGCCCACACGCCAGCGAGAGTTGCTTCCCAGCATTTAAATGAGTTTCTAGGCATACGCTACTCCCACTTGGGATGCTGTCCCCGTCAGATAGACCCACATGTCTGTATGATTTCCAGCATTTAATGAGTTTATAGACATCTGCCGAAATTAATGAACATTAATTCAAGGCTTTCAAACAAGAGGAGCAAGGTCACAACCATAGTTTCTGTACCTTTTTCATCTTTTGTACTACTCCTTACATTGAAGTATCTTCGCCAACCAAGCTTACAAACCTGGCCATATTTGGTAGATCGGTGCATCTTGGCATTTCAAGCAATTGTTTACAAAGGAGATTCCAGATTTGATGGATAATGCCCTACTTTCATGAGTTTCCAAGCTTCCTAGCTGAAGATGCTGAAATTAAATAACTTTTTGACATAAAGCCATTTGTTCACAAAGTGCAATGCTATCTGCATTAGTTTCCATGGTAAAACATAAACTTGTATATTGACAAGTTTTGGATCAATTTTGATCTATGGTGACTGGCAGGTGGGCCGCGTATATGGTGGTGCCCAAAGCAGGGTAGGCCAGAATTTCCAAAGTTATCCCTCTGCGCCCCTTTGCGATGTGTATTAACTTTCACCCTCGTCCGCCTAGGCATCACCCCCTTCCCCACAAAACAGACGCGCCTACGGCCGCTCCTCCTCACCAACATGCGCGAAGAAGCTTTCCCTACCCATCGGTCTTCTTGAGATGCACCGGTGAGCACGTCGATCCCACGGTAGGCCTTCTATCTCTAGCTCGATCTGGTTGGCATTTTTATTGCCCTTCCAAATACTCCTACGTAGTTTAATTTGTCCTCAATCTGCATGGTCATAGTTTATTCTACGCTGGATCTATGTTCCTAAATACCTTCGGCGATTTTTGCTGTCAATATGTTTGCTGAAACGCATAGGCATATATAGTTTTTGTACTTCATCTATATGTTTCGTGCTTTTCTTTTAATAATAACCAACCTTGTATGTCATAATTAAATAGAAGGGCAGATTTTGGATAGAGATTGCTCCATTAGGCAGCACTAAACGTATCCTTGATGTTCTACGATTTATGGGATTTGTTAGAGATCATCGTGACAACTCAAAAGTACATTGCTCCTGCTGGTTGTGTGCGAATCCTAGGGTGCTACCTCAAAGTATAGTGGAAGACCACGTTTTTACATTTGGGATGCTTAGCACATATGTTAAATGGGTATTTCATGGTGAACCATATGATCCTCCATATGAACCGAGGGAAGCACATCTTTATCATTAAGATCAAGTAGGGGAAGCAGATGTTGATCAACTAGATCAACTGACAGAGGCAGCTCCTGAGCATCTAGATCAACTTGGAGAAGGGGGAGGAGAGAAAAAGCGCAAGCTGCATGAAACAGGTTTCATTTCTGGTACTACCGTTATGCCAGATGACAAGGTATATCTGTAGAACGACAAATGTTCAGGTTGTGTGTCTTTGATGTTTGTCTATAAATGTATATGTTAATCTACTAATCACAGAAGGAGACGACCGAAGAGGACTTTGATGGTAATGACGATGACATGTTCATTGATGAGCCTGTACCTAAGGCTGTGGATCGGGTACACTGGTTCTAGATGGATTTGATGCAGGGCTGCTGATCATCAGGGGTGTACTTTTGGTGCCGTTCATGACCACTAGTCCAGCTGCAAAACTCTTGGGGTGTAGAGCTATCCCATGATTGGTTCGCTACTGTCGTAGTTCTGTAATATGGAGCTACCTTATTATGATTTCTAGGCCTTTGTGAGTAGAACTGTAATTGGAAACTATTCCGTATATTAGTATATACGGAGTATATGTGTGTTTGTGTGTGTTTCTAGTCTGAAATTCGAGCTTATCATTTTATCGGTTCCTAAACTGTTTTTGAGGCCCCAGCGCTGGTGCCCTATGCTGCAACTACCGCCATCTTGTCCACTGCTCTGTGAGACGAATCGGTAGAAGGATAATAAGCTGGGACCAATTTGATTCGAAGAGGGGCGATTTTCCCTGTCCTTGGAGAGGAACTTGGGAGAACTAGTACTAGTACCAAGGGAAGGAGGAGGTTGGCTCGGTCAATTATCTCACCCACTTGATGTGGGACATGCTTTAACTCACCCCTGACGTGGGTCCCGCTTGAAACTGCTATAGGACACCACGTGATAGCTGGGATAAAAAATTCGGGATTCTCTCCCGGCAAAATGTTCCCGCCACTGCCACTTAAAAATACTTACTATAGAAGAAAGTGTACTGCCCAGCCCTACTACTACTAGTACTACTACTCCCCTGCCCATGCCTTTCTACCGACGACAAGACAAGAAACCATCACTAGCTAGCTCACATCCAGCAAGCAACTGTTGGAACTAGTGCAACCTCCGATTGGGGAGTTCTTGTTGAAATAGGTGGGTGTATTTGCTCAACTCGAAATCCATCTTTGCTTAATTTGCTTCTGATTGGGCCATTGGGGGTATACTATTAGTACTAGGAGTAGTAGTATTCGGTATGCTTTGATTGTGGAGTTCTTGCTTATTGCTCACCTCGGAATCACCTAATCAGGATATTTTTCCTATTCTCTAATCGATTGGGTCATTTGGGTGGGGTGGGGGTGGTGGTGGGGATGGGGGTGGGGGGAGGTGGTACTGATTTCGTATGGATTCCGGATCAGGGCATGGTCACCGCTGTTCTGATTAGGGTATTTGGTCGGGTTCGATTTCGGTGTTCTTCACTTCTGTAACCTTTAGTTGTTACTCGTAATGTGCAATCATTTTGTGTCAGATTCTGTATGGAGAACTATGGGTCAGTGGCGCGCACGGCCACTACGGACATGGATGGTCCCGTCAGTTCCCTTAAAAGTTGCCTAAAAAGGTAATGTAGTAGTATATTCATTGTGTTCTTCCATTCTTTCCAATGCTGAAAGTGTTTGGCTACAACCTGGATGTATCCCTGTGCTAAAAGTTGTCTCTGTCTGCAACTTGTTTTTGTGGAAGCCTCTGTGACACCATCTCTTCTTTATTTACTGTAGCACGGTGGTACATACCTGCGAACGTGCGGTGCTCCAGGTGCGGCAAACAGGATGGTACCCCCACATGTCGCAGGATCCGGCGAGTACCACTACTCACCAAAAAACAAGCGCAAGGCCACCGACCAGCTGGGAGGGACCAGCTTAAAGAGAAAGGTATTTGTTCTTAATACCCTTATTACCATGGTGCAGACAGATTTAAGTATTACCCGCTTGGTGTGATGCATGCTTATCAGATGTTCAGAAACATATGTGTGATTTTATTAATTCTGGCACTGTGTTTATGTGAATCCAGATCTGGATCTGTCAGACTGTCTCATACAGTCAGTATATGACTACTATGTACTATACTCCCTCCGTCCCAAGGCTTAGGCATATACTGTATTTTTTGAAAAGTCAAGCGACGGAAAGTTTGACCAAACTTTACATAGTATTGGACTGTTGAGCTCTGTTGCTATTTATGTAGATTGAAGGTGCTGCTGTGGAGGCTGAGGCTACTGTAGAGGCTAGTAGATTTCTGATACCCGCACCAAAAGAGGACATCCTCTACCCAACGAGGAAGCGCCAACACAGTACCGAGGTGGGCAGTGACCTCTCTAAGAAGTGGGTATAATTTGGAAATCCACAATTTCACATGTTATGATTTTCCATGTTATTTTTATCAACTAGTACTATATGTTTATGCTCATTAGAAGTTCACAAAAATAAAATCTGTTTGCTTTACAGGCAATGGTTTTGTCTTATATTATTAGATTTACTTTCTTTTTACATAATTTAACCTTTCCACTTAATTTCAATCAGTACCACGCACCAGCTGCTCAGCCCTTTCTGCTACCCTCCTCTTGTCAAGCTTGTGGATTGAAAGGGGGCCCCTGTATGCCATTCCAAAGGCAGAGGGATGAAAAATGGTGCATGGCCACCCTTCACAAAGGGTACCCATGGTATCAGGTATGGATTCCAAGTGGTTTAGACCGACTTGATGTAAGATCTTGTATCTCACTTTTTTTTTACTGCCGCCTTACTTCTCTATCAATTTTCTCATGAAGGTTGTCACTTGTGTCGCTTGCCCCATTATAAACAAGATGTTCAGAAATGACAAGTTTCTAACTCTATATAGCGAGGGCCCTAAAGGCATGCGACAACTATATGATGTGGATGTCTCCCAGACGATGGCCACCACCTATTTGAGTGGCCGAGGTTGGTCCAAGTATGTCCGTGAGAATGGTCTGAAGCAGGGGGACGAGGTAACATTCGATTTTAGCAAGCCTGGGAAGATACTTGCATGCCATCGTACACCTGTTGACCGAAGGACCAAGAACAGAGGTAGTACTAATTAATTTGATTCTGTACTCATCACAACCTCTATTGATTTTCTTGTGACTAACTGTTCTGCACCATTGTCTTTACTCATCATATGACCCTGACCACTTCTGCAGTCTGCTTCCCCTTATGTACCACCCAAAAGGGTGCCAGCATCAAGCTGCTGGAACCGGCACCAGCACCGGCCCCAGTTCCTAAAACAACACCTGTTGACCTCAATAGGAGAAAGAATAGAGGTAGTAACTTAATTCGCTTGTATACTCTCATCTCTATCTAGGAGTTACTATTGTATAAGAAACCATTTTTCTTGTCCACATCTCATATGCCTCTCTGACCACTCCTGCAGTCCCCTTACCTACCCCTTAGAAGGTAACCAACACCAAGCTGCTGGCACCCCCAACGGCATTGGCCCTAGTTACTGCTCCGGCACCTGTTGACCTAAGTATAAAGAATGGAGGTAGTAACTTAATTTGCTTGTATACTCATCATATCCTCTGGTCACTATCTTGTGAGTAACTGGATTATAAGAGACCATTTTGCTTGTACACTTCTCATCTGCCTTTACCATCCCTGCAGTCAGCTTAGCTACCCCTTAGAAGGAATCTAGCATCAAGCTGCTGGCGTTGGCACCGGTTCTGGGCCTTATGGCTCCTGCACCAGCCCCTCTACAATTAGTGGCACCATCTCCTGCACCAGCACCAGCTCCAGCACAGGCACTGACACAAGCTCCTTCATCACCCCGGGCAACACCTTGTCAGACCATATCCTACACATGTGTCATCACAAGGTCGCACCGGATTATGTTTGTGAGTATATGGCGGCAGATAAACTGTTCTGAATGTCTTCTCAAGTTTCACATGATTTAGTGCATCGCTCTTAGTAATTATGCGTCTATCTCTTGCTTTGACTCAAAAATTGCCTAAGAGTGCCACAAAGCAACTCTAGGCTAGACGAAAGGTCACAATAGTCTTCACGATGCAGAGGGAAGGATTTCTTATCGAGGAACGCTACACCATTAACTCGACTAATGGGCGCTTGGCAACTACTTCTAGGTGGATCAAGTTCCGGAAAGCAGCCAAACTTACTATTGGAAGAACGGTCAAGGTCGATGTATATCGCTGCCCTGAATGCGACATGATGTTCATGAACTTCCTAGATGTCTAGCTCTTTGGCCGCATGCTATTGTAATTAATTATGTGGTTGTCTTATCTCCACTGATCATATATGGGTGGTAAAACTGTGATAACCTTTTGCTGGATTGGAGCTATGACTAGTATGTACTGGTATGGTATATCTGTATCTATATGACGGTTCCCTATATGAGAAAATATTATGACAATGATTGTGTTCCAGTGATCGAGTGTGTTTGGAGAAAAGGGCAAACTGATCGCGTGGCATGGTTTTTAGAGCTGAAACAAGAACTATCTCTCTATAGTGATATTGAATTTCAGTGTTTGTATTGCTGAATCAGTCACTTTGAAATGCTTCTGAATTGGTCAAGTGCTGCTGAATATGAACTAGGAATCTCTCGATTTTTATGTCTTATTATTCTGTACTCCTTAATCTTTCAAATGGTATTGAATTTGTCAAAAGTTTTGTCGTTGTTGCTGGCTGCTTGCTCTAGATCTTTTGCCTTTGTGTCATCGGAACCATTGGATGCATTTTGGATACAGATGAGAGGGTAAAGATATACAGCGTGATTTCACCAAGTGAAGTCATTGGATACCAACCCTATTTTGGCGCATGTCGTGTGTGTTCATTAGATATTTTTACATGGATATCTGTTAAAGGAATTATCGCTTTTTTTCCTCCCTCGAAGGGGTCTGTGTTTGAATCTGGCGAGACACAGCCCAGTGAAATTTGAGATAGGATCCCATTGACCATAGCCCAAAAACTTTTTAATTTGTCCTTTTTGGTAGTGCCCCCACCTCTAAAAAAACTCTGCCTACCCATGTTTTTAAGAAACTAATCCATTATGTGGTTTTTTATAAATCGAAGTTCCAGTAGCACTGCTCTTTTTTTAAGAGAGATAACATGGAAACATAACAATATTTTTTAAAAGACTGATACATAAGTTGTAGTACTAATACATGTTTAATGATTCAATTTCTATTAGTATCTTTGGTATTGTGGCAAAACACTCAGTTTATGTCTATTTGATTTGATTTGAAGATCTTTAGTTCGAATCCACTGTGTGTACATATTTATATATATCTTGAGTTTACTTTTTTTGAGAAAGGGTTTACTTTTTAATATCGCATTACAGAGAGGCTGACATTGCGGACCCACCAGCCTGCAGCATCCCTCGAGTTTATTGGTCGAGTTTGAAAAAAAAATTAATATTTGTACAGAGAGGCTGGCATCCGGGACCCACCGGCCAGAACATACCAGAGAGGGTGACATGGGAGGGATCAGCAGTAAGACCATACACGGCTGCCACATCGAGCAACGTTGCCAAGATCAAAACAGCGGACGCGGCCGAAAAAAAGTCCATCATACGCAGGTTTGATATACAGAGAAACCGGCATGTGGGACCCAGTAGCGTGGCCTTATACAGGTTCTGCCTCGAGCGACATTGCCAAGTTTGAAACAGGGAGGCGCGAGCGAGAAAAAAGTACAGCATGCACACCTTTCTTCTAATGAGAGGCTCACATGGGGAACTCAGTAGCCTGGAAAAACGGCTGATGTATCGAGCAACGCTATCAAGTTCGAAACACGGAGGCGCGACCGAGAGCAAAAATTCCATCATACGCACGTTTCTTCTAATGAGTGTATGACATGTGGGGGTGGGGCCCTACATCATGATTCAACGGTAGATGCAACGAGCAACACTATCAAGTTAGGAACACGGAGGCGCGACCGAGGGAAAAAATTCTATCATACACACGTATCTTCTAATGAGAGGATGACATGTGGGGTCCAGGAATTTGATTAAACGGCTCATGCAGCGAGCAATGCTATCAAGTTCAGAACACGAAGGCGCGACAGAGGGTAAAAAATCCATCATACACACGTTTCTTCTAATGAGAGGATGACATGTGGGGCCTAGCATCATGATTAAACGGTAGATGCATCGAACAACGCTATCGAGTTCGGAATAGGGTAGCACGAGCGAAGGAAAAAAATCCATCATACACACGTTTCTTCTAATGAGAGGATGACATGTGGGGCTCATGAGGTTGGTTAAACGGTAGATGCGTCGAGCCGCGCTATCAACTCGGAACGGGGTAGTGCCAGCGAAGGAAAAAATTCCATCATACACACGTTTCTTCTAATGAGAGGATGACATGTGGGTCCCAGGAGGTTGATTAGACGGTAGATGCATCGAGCAGCGCTATCAACTTCGGAACAGGGTAGTGCGAGCGAAGGAAACAATTCCATCATACACACGATCCTTCTAATGAGAGGCTGACATGTGGGACCTAGTAGCCTGACTAAATGACAGACGCCTCGAGCTACGTTATCGAGTTCAAATCAGAGAGGCGCGACCGAAAAGTATGGTCCGCTAGAGACACTGACGTCCGGGACCCACATGCCTCAAACGACTTTGGCGAGTCAACATCGTGCGAGGAAACGGAAATCTTGCTTCTGCCATGCGCTGGCCGAGCTTCCTCCATGTTTTTAGCAGATCCATCGTAGTAGAGGGCTAGTAAACCGGAAAAAAAAGTTTTCCATCAGCCACGGCTAAGCCGAGAATTTCGTCGCGGAAGACGCACCTTCTACGACGACCGTCAGGGCAATTCATTATGGAAGGAAACTTTTCTTGTAGTGATATCGAGCTCGGTAGGAAACCCCAAGAGGAAGGTATGATGAGCACAGCAGCAAGTTTTCTCTCAGTTATGAAACCAAGGTTATCAAACCAGTAGGAGCAAGGAAACACCTCCAAGGTGTTGTTTCCAACTTGGAATCCTGCACAACACAACCACAGAACTTTGCCCCAACTTACAGTGAGGTTGTCAATCTCACCGGTTTTGCTGAAAAACAAAAGATTAAACGTATTGTGTGGAAGATAGTAATTGTTTGCAGAAAGTAAATAGTAAACAGTAAATCGATTGTAGATTGATGGTAAAAGAATGGACCAGGATCCATAGTTCACTAGAGGTGATTCTCCTTAAGATAGATGACATGTTGGGTGAACAAATTACAGCGGGGAAATTAATAGACATCGAGAAAGCATACATGCATATACTAATCATCTTGACTCCTATGAGATTTGATTGGGCATTACAACATTATACATAGACTGTAATCCAACTGCATCTATGACTAATAATCCACCTTCAGGTTATCATCCGAACCCCCTCCACTATTAAGTTGTAAGCAACAGATAATTGCATTAAGAAAGTGTGTAAAGTAAACAATACGATTGTTCCATGGACAAAGATTGTTGTTTTCTCCCGAGTAGCAACAACACATCTAGTACCTTAGAGATTCCTGTCACTTCCCCAGATTACTAGAGGCATGAACCCACTATCGAGCATAAAACTCCCTCTTGGAGTTGGTAGCATCTACTTGGCCAAGATAGCTACTAACAACAGAAAGCATGCAAGATCACAAATAACATAGACATGATAGAATCAATAATCAATCTGAAATAGCATCTCAATATCCATCGGATCCCCGCAAACACAACATGTAAGATTACAAATATATGATCTTGATCATGAACGGAACTCACAAGATCTAAACATGGTAGCACAAAGGAGGAGAACCAACCATCTAGCTACTACATGGACCCATAGTCCAGGGATGAACTACTCACGCTTCACACTGAAGGCAGGCATGGTGATGAAGAAGGCCTCCAGGGTGATCTCTCCCCTCTAGAAGGGTGCCAGGAAGAGCTTCAGATCCCTCCTGATCTAGGGATGGAGATGGCAGCGACTAGAGACTCTTTTGTGGAATTTTTGATCCGGTACTTAGGGTTTTCGTCCCAAGAGGATTTTATAGGCGAAGGGGCAAGGTCGGTGGAGCACCAGGGGGCCCACACCCCCTGGTGGTGCCCCCCAGGCGGCGCGCCGCCACCAGGTGTGGCCGCCCTGGTGCTCCACTTCGTCTCCCCTCCGGACTCCGTGTTGCTTCGGGTAAAATATTGATTTTGGCTTTTGTCCGGTCCAATTCCGAGAATATTTCCTTACTAGCTTTTCTAAAACCAAAAACAACAGAAAACATGCAACTGGCATTGTGGCATCTTGTTAATAGGTTAGTCCCAGAAAATGTGTAAAAATACTCCAAAGTATGGACAAAACATACGAAAGTAGATATAAAACAAGCATGGAACATCAAAAATTATAGATACGTTTACAACGTATCACCTGACGTCAGTCCAGGTCTAGTCTTGTAATTGACAAATATTATGTCAGTGTGGCCGTTGGTGGGTCCAGAATGCGCAGAACTGAGGCGTTGTTTCAATGCATGCGCAAAAATCGAGGTGATGTATCCTTCGCTGGGAAGCTGCTCTGCTAGTTCTGCGATGTGTGGCATGATGTTTGCGTGTTTAAACTAACCTTGGCGTAGATGGGGTTATAAGGGGTACAATCTCCTCATTTTTCTTCCACATGTGCCCTTGTCTTCCTTCTCCCTAAGAAAAACCACCGCCCCATCTTCCCTTCTCTCTACCCCCAATTCCAATAGCGCCGGCCACCCAAGGTCATTCCTCCGGTAAGATGGCTGAAGCATCCAGTTTGTGATGATGGCGGTAAACGACTGGGAACCTGAAAGTGTGACTGGGCTTGTAGATACAGCATAAATGTGGCACGGGGTTCCTAAATATTACAGGCGCTCCACGCGCAATAGTAAATTAAGCAGTAAAGCATGACATAAGTACAGGATAGTAATTAAACTCCGAACTAGTTTGTGGCCCCAAGAAATAAAGTGCGAATCAAGCTCAGACGAAGGGGGATCCATACAATCTCCCGAATGTGGATAATGCGAATAGTCAAGGAACATAAATCAAGTACTCGGGGTCCTATGGGACACAAGTGAGCGTGGAAGAACCAAATAATAGCTATTGCCCACCGGTGCCTCTTTCTTTAGTTATCACATTACTACACAGTTTAAGTTGTTTAGGTACCTCATTATCTAAAGACTCACACAAACCATACACATGAAATTCTATGAATCGCATGGATCAAACAAATCCTGTAGTAATGTCTCATAAGATTGAGGGTACAAGCTTCGGTGGGGTTTAATAGTAAAGGTTGTGCAGTACTTGTGATTCCAATTTAATGCAATCGTGACTCAATGATGCAAGAATAAGATAAAAGCATAGGTATTATATATATGCAAGCATGTGGAATTTCTTACCTGACGGATCAACAATGGTGTAACCGGGATCCGGTTAGTACTCTTGGCTCTCCTGATAATTCCCTTGATCGGCGTCTGTCCGAAATATAAGCCAAACACACAACGGGCCATAATAAATAAAGTGCACAATCATATGAATATATGCAACAAGCAAACAAGATATGCCATGATGGAGTGATGCACAATTGCATGGTATAATATACCTGGCATGGGTGAGGTATAGGAACAATAATAAAGCATTTTATTATTTATTTAGCCAAGTTTTACTTGTATATTCCTTGCAGTTTTCTTAATATTTATATGAAGCATGCTTCAATTTATATCATGGAATGCATAAATATAACGAACTCGTCGCGCTGATCGATTTAGACGTATTATTTTTTAAATTTGAAATTACGAAATTAAAGTTATGAATTTATTAAAATAAAGGCATTTATTCGAATTTAAATAATTTCAAAATTTTAAATTGCTCAAAAATTATTTTGGATGGCATATTTGAATTCCTCACATTTTTTTAACCATAAAAAATATATTATATGTATTATTTGAATTTAAGGATTTAAAACAATATTTAAGTCAAATTCTATTAAAAAGGGGATCAAAAGTCAAAGGTTTGACTAGTTAGAGTTGACTCTGGTTAAATTTGTAAATTTGTTTGAATTCATATTTAGATTGATTCATATTTCATTTTGAAAATTTTATGAAATTCGATTTATTTAAAAAGATATGAATTAAATAAGATTTAAACATTTCTAGATATTTTTGTTTGAATTAGAAATTGTCGTGGAAACTTTCCTTACTTAGGGCTAGTCTACCCACTGCCAATGACAAGTGGGGACAGGGAGGCAAGGGACCCAGCTCGGGCGCAGGTGTCTGGTGGGTGACACGTGGCTGGGCAGGGGACTGGTGTTTCAGGCCCAAAAAGATACAAGGGGTTTTATAGAAAATGCTCTGGGGTGCTGAAACTGAACTCAGATCTGGCCCGAGTTTAGATGAACGGGGCGACGAATCGGTGGCGAATTTTGACATGCCGTAAAAACCAAAGATGTAGAGGAGCGAACTGGCTTCAGCTTTTATTCAGGAACCGTTAACAGAATTCGAGTGTAGCACCGAGAATTTGTTGATGAACAGAGCGTGTTCAGACGAATTAGTGCTGATAGAAAAACTTCGGAAAAACCATGAGTTCGTGCCGCCTTCAGGAGAGATTTCCGAGATGTGTACTCAACCGTTTGGTGCAAAGTTTGATCCTATGCGTAGAGGGTACATCCAAGAACGTTTGTTGTCAAGGGGACATCGTTGGAGGAGGTTTAGATCGACGACGAGATACAGAGGAACAGGGGTGCTGCTACTGCTATCTAGTGAGAACAAGCGGTGAGCGCGGCGGATGCTACTGCTGCTTGCATGACGAGCGAGAGCGGCTGCATGATGCTAGCGGCACGGCGTGGCGAGGGTGGAGCATGGCGAGGCTAGAGGGGAGCGAAGCGAGGCGGAGCTCACCTAGGGGTCACGGTGAAGATGGTCGAGCTCGGGGTGGCATCGACCGGCGACGATGCGGTGGTGATCGTGAGGATGTGGCTGCAGAACACCATGGCGACGAGCTACGTAGGGATGGTGCTGAGCTTCTGCGAGTGCTCCTTAACATCCAGGTGGTTTCACCGGTTCTGCAGTGTCCGATGCAGCTCCAGGACACGGACGCTTGGCCTTGAGGCCAGGAGATCAACGGTGGTACAAGGAAGACGGTGGCATGGTGAGGCTAGGGTTTTGCCTCGGACTTGGAGAAGAAGGGGCGATGGATTGGATCTGGGAGGGAGATGGGTAAGAGGTTAAGGAGGATGAGACTCGCTGCTGCTTGGTTTGCACCAAGGAGAGGCCAGGAGGGGCGCCAGGTCTGGCATGGGGCTAAGGTGCACGCCAAGGGTGTGGAGGGGCAGGGTTCACGTGGGGCTCCGGTGCACATGGACAGCTGGCTGGTTAGTGATTTTGAGCCGATCCTTAGGATCAGATCAAAGAGAGGGTGGTGGTTCAGGGGATTAGGGGTTTTAGGGTGTAGTTTAGATATGCCTAGCTAGATTTAGTCTTTCTCTTGTTTATTTTGTTTGTTTTATATCAAACTTGTCTCATAGCACAAGCATGCAAAAGCACACCAAAGAATTGAAACCAAGAAGGAGATAGATGGATCAAATTGTATGATACCCTCATAGGATTTTGGATGATTCCCATATGGTATTGAATTCAAAAACAAACACCAAAAGGATCAAGAGAGAGAGAGAGAGGGAGAGAGAGAGAGATGGGAGAAAATAATAATCTATATTGCATGTGCATGCAATAATAGACATGCAAGAAATGAGCTAAATTGGATGGTCAAGTGGTTTTTACCTTGGCCTTCTTTTGATTGACTATAAAATCTAACAATTCCACAACAATATCCACCAAGATTCAAAAGAATTCAAATGGAAGGAGAAAAAGGTGCAAGTGTTGCATGGGCCATGCATATGGTATATATGCCACCACTAGTAGTGAAAACACTAGAATTCCACATGGTCATATTTATCCATGCATTCAACAATATTTGAAATATGGCACCACAAAATATCAAGCTTGCATTCATGTGAATTTAGATAGCATATACACACATGTGAAGCTAAATGGCCATTATAGTGTGTATTTCCCACTAGATCATGTTCTAGCCAATCCTAGTATCACACATGAGCATATAGTAGATAAAACCATATGGAAGCCTAATAAAGGGAATTCTATCCACTTGGCATGCCAACGTGGCCATGAGGCTCCACATACTTAATATTGTGAAAACAATAGAGATCATATATGGGAGCATGTAGATTTAGAGGTGGGTCCATCTTATTATATATGAGCTAGACATAATACCAAAAGAAATGCAAATGCTCATATATAGTTTGGATGGTGGAATTATAAGGTGGTGACAAAGAAAGGTGGTGGAGTTAAAAGAGATATGCCCCCAACTCAACTTGGGCATTAAATAATATATCAAGGACCAACTACAATGTATCAAGAGGCAAATACAATTAATAAGAATACAAATGCATATGAGAGAAGAACCAAATGAAAAGGGGTTTTATATGATGCTCAAATGCAATGTGGCATGGTGACATGAGAATGATATAATGATGATGCAATAATAACATGTAGGAAGTAGCAATATATAGACTAGGCAAGTAGCATTACAATTGTTAGACAAAGATGTGATGCAAAAACTTCATCGGATCCAAAGTAGATAAATATGATGACGTTGTTGTGTTGGAAGTTCCCAAATCACCAGAAAATATATGAAGGAAGATCATTGAAACATATGATAGGTCCAACAGATAAAACAAGAAAAGCACCAAGGTCTTGAATAGAAGAATTGCAAAAGATCTGAAAGGTCTTCATGGCATCCGTCGGATTGAGGATAGGAGGTAAAACGAGAGGGTTTCAAAAGGTTTCTTAATGAGCGTAAGACCAAAAGTACCTCTTATCCTTCTTAAGAATATCTGAGAGAGATTTATCAGTCTTGAGGAAAACTTCAGTGAAGCAATGATGATAACTTTCCAAACAAGGAAAAGCTCTAGATTTGGTTGAAGGTGGAGGATGGAATTAACAATTGACTTGATGATTCTAGAATTGTAGCGGTGTCTTTAGCAGAAGGACGTGGTCGAGATAGGTGACTTTGAAAAGTCAGAATTCACACTTTGAGAACTTTGCACGCAAGCGGCATTCACGAAGCTTGAGAGAAAGAGAAGTAGATGATCTTCCATTCCTATAGAATATGCATGCATATCGTAAAGATATACCACCATGAATTTAACAAGATATTCCCAGAATACCGAGTTCACGAGGCGAGAGAAACGAACGAATGCTCAAAACACTTTCTGAGCTCCACACTCTTCGAAAGATCAACATTAAGGGCAAGGTTTTGTTCAAAGAGATGCATTAAAATAATAGATTATCTGGCCCTTCAGATAAGAAAAGAGATGCTGACTTGTTTACCTTGTTGATTTGATCACCGGTTGAAAAGATAAAGATATCTTGGTTAAAGAAGCGATGATAGCTCATACATTTAAGCAAATCTATTAGAGATGAAAGGATGAGATTCTTCTGTATCAAAAAGAACCTTTGTAGATATGGAGTTCAAAAGAGGTGTAAAGCACAACCATCGGATGCAAGTACATCATAGTGCCTTAAGAATTCTTTGGATTACCAAAGATACTTGAATAGGATATAGATATGATCATGGTATAACTCAAAATCACAAGAGATAACCACAATCATTTGGAGGATTAGATTGATAGCATTAACCATATTCCACTCATGATAAGTGTTATATAGCTATACCGAGAGCCAGATTACAATCACAAGCATCGGATCGACACATGTTATGTACTTAGCCCCAAAAGAACTGAAGATGAAGTAAAAACTCCAGATTGAAGTGTCGGTAGCAAAAGATCGAGTTAGCATGAATATGCCGACAAAAAGAAGGTGAATAGTGTACCACACACGACTGAACAGGAGTGTGGAAACACATATGTATCAAAGAAAAAATTCCGCATTTTTTGGCATTAAAATACCAACTAGATGCGCAAAACCACTTAACGGATAGATATTAGCAACTCCACATTCTGTGAAAGCATGCATAAAGGAAGGACACCCTTAACAAGATTGCTTCGGTTAACAAAGAGTCGGAGAGATCGTGTTGGTTTACACAGAAGCCTGTTGGTATGGAATGTACCAATAGTTGATAACCAAATGCAGATTGTGAAGCAAAGTTGGATGCAATAGATAGACAAGGGATTAACACACACCCTATGGTACTACGGAAACCCCCAAACAAGTGAATCCTAGTTTGAATTTTTAGATGAGGATAGACACACGATACACTTCCTTACTAGAAAAGGGTGGGTGGGTAAGAAGAAAAATGGAAGCAGTCCTACTCTCACGTTTAGTTTTTCCCTAGTATACATAACTACCAAAAATATTTTCTAGACTGACAACGACCATCTGGGCTGAGACCCTGAAGGACAAAATGGCTCTGATACCAATTGTAATACCTCGGACCCTACGCTCTAAGCTCAAGGCAAGATAAATCCAAAAGTGGATAAGGGATTCTACCGCGAAGGCCCAAGGCCACCCACATGTAGGCCCGTAGAAGCGGAGCAGGGCACGGTACCGGCCAACCACCCTACCCACTTTTAAGAACATCAGGGACAAGAGTGAGTGGCGTAGTCGATAGGTAAAGCAATAAAAAACATACACAAATGAGTATGTATGTCAGTGACATACAATAGACATCAGAGCCATACCATCTAAAAACAATAGAGACTGAAATATTCAACGCCATACGGCAAGATCTAAATATCCTAGTTAGATATAATAGTTTAAGATACATCCTCATACATCACACAACAGAGTATCAAGCGGAATCAGAAAACAAGATCCGAGTATGGACAAGAAGCAAATCGGCATAAGATGCCCTGAAAATAAGCACATCCCTCCCATAGATCTCTTGGATCTCCATCCCCGTAATCTCTACACCTGACAGTGATTGCCACCATTATCAGTCTCTTCGACCCAGTAACCTTTCTGAGAGTATACCTGTCCATTTGAACCAAATATTTATCATGTGAGATCCTAGGGGTACTCAGCAAGTCTTAATGCACCTAAAAGGAACAACCTGGGAGTGATGCAATTGCAACGAAAGAAATTAGCTAACAATTCTATAGACACACTACAATATCTACCCAACCAGAGATGGACGAATGCTCGTTAAATAGTAACAACAATGATATAGGTAACATAATAAACACTGCTCGCCCTCCCTCGTGCTTACCGAACGAGAAGGCAGAAGAACATCCCATCCGTTGGCAATTTTATTATCCATTCAATGGGTGTTACACTATTTACTAGTCATGTCTTAGTCAAATTAAAGGCGGTACTTTAGTTATGCTTGTCTATGATCGAGAAACTGTGCTCCAAGTTATCCATAACCGCGGACATGGCTTTCAGAAAGATTTACCCTGTAGGGGTGCACAAATAGCAACACACGCACGTTCAACCTCAGGAAGAACCAAATAAAAAGCAACGAGGCCTCATGACAATGTATTCACATGATTTAAAAATTATTTTAGGGGTCATCCCATTAAGCTACCCGCAACGAAGTTGGCCAGCTCCGAGACGGACCCAAGGTTTGTGACGACAGCGGTAAACGTCCAGGAACCCGAAAGTGTGACTGGGCTTGTCGATACAGCATAAACATGGCACAGGGTTCCTAAACAGTACAGGCGCTCCACACGCAATAGTTAATTAAGCAGTAAAGCATGGCATAATTACACGATAGTAATAAAGCCTCAAACTAGTTTTCTAATAAAGTCCCAAACTAGTTTTATTAGGGCCACAAACTAGTTTAAAAATGGGTCAAAAGTCAAAGATTTGACTAGTTAGAACTTAGAATTGACTCTAGTCAAATTTGTAAATTTGTTTGAATTCATATTTAGATTTGATTCATATTTCATTTTGAAAATTTTGTCAAATTCGATTTATTTAAAAAGATATGAATTAAATTAGATTTGAACATTTTCTAAGATTTTTGTTTGAATTAGAAATTGTCGTGGAAACGTTTCTTACTCAGGGATAGTCTACCCACTTCCAATGACAAGTGGGGCCAGGGATGCATGGGACCCAGCTCACGCGCGGGTGTCTGGTGAGTGACACGTGGCTAGGCAAGGGACTGGTGTTTGAGGCCCAGAAAGATACAAGGGGTTTTATAGAAAATGTTCTGGGTGTTGAAACTGAACTAAAATCTGGCCCGAGTTTGGATGAACGGGGCGACAAATCGGTGGTGAATTTTGACATGCCGTAAAAACCAAAGATGTAGAGGAGCAAACAGACTTCATCTTTAATTCAGGAACCGTCACCGGAAATCGGGTGTAGTGCCAATAATTTGTTGAAGAACAGAGCGCGTTCAGACGAATTAGTGCTGACAGAAAAACTTCAGAAAAACCACGAGTTCGTGCCGCCTTCAGGAGAGATTTCCAAGCTGTGTACTAAAACGTTTGGTGCAGAGTTTGATCCTATGTGTAGAGGGTACATCCGAGAATGTTTGTTCTCAAGGGAACGTCGCGGGAGGAGGTCTAGATCGACGACGAGATACAAAGGAAATAGGGGTGCTGCTACTACTGTCTGGTGAGAACGAGCAGTGCGCGCGGCAGATGCTATTGCTGCTTGCACGCGGCATGGCGAGCGAGAGCGGCTGCAAGACGCTAGCGGCACGGCGCGGCGAGGGCGGAGCATGGAGATGCCAGAGGGGAGCGGGGGGAGGCGGAGCTCACCTAGGGGTCGCGGCGAAGGTGGTCGAGCTCGGGGTGGCCTCGACCGGCGATGATGCGGTGGTGATCGCGAGAATGTGGTTGTGGACCATCACGGTGACGAGCTGCGTAGGGATGGCACCGAGCTTCTGCGAGTGTTCCTTCGCATCTAGGTGGTCACCCCGGTTCTGCAGCGTCCGGTGCAGCTCCAGGACACGGCTGCTTGGCCTTGAGGCCAGGAGATCAACGACGGTACAAGGAAGACAGTGGCATGGCGAGGCTAGGGTTTTGCCTCGGACTTGGAGAAGAAGGGGCGATGGATTGGATCTAGGTGGGAGATGGGGAAGTGCTTGAGGAGGATGAGACTCGCTGCTGCTTGGTTTGGCCAGGAGGGCTGAGGTGCACACCGAGGGTGTGGAGGGGCAGGGTTCACGTGGGGCTCCGGTGCACATGGGCAGCTGGCTGGCCGGTGATTGTGAGCCGATCCTTAGGATTAGATCAAAGAGAGGGTGGTGGTTCATGGGATTAGGGGTTTTAGGGTGTAGTTTAGATATGACTAGCTAGATTTAGTCTTTCTCTTGTTTGTTTTGTTTGTTTTATATCAAACTTGTCTCATAGCACTAGCATGCAAGAGCACACCAAAGAATTGAAACCAAGGAGATAGATGGATTGATTTGTAGGATACCCTCATAGGATTTTGGATGATTCCCATATGGAATTGAATTCAAAATCAAACACCAAAAGGATCAAGAGAGAGAGAGAGAGAGAGAGATGGGAGAAAAAATAATCTATATTGCATGTGCATGCAATAATAGACATGCAAGAAAGAAGCTAAATTGGATGGTCAAGTGGTTTTACCTTGGCCTTCTTTTGATTGACTATAAAATCAAACAATGCCACAACAATATCCACCAAGATTCAAAAGAATTCAAATGGAAGGAGAAAAATATGCAAGTGTTGCATGGGCCATGCATATGGTATATATGCCACCACTAGTAGTGAAAACACTAGAATTCCACATGGTCATATTTATCCATGAATTCAACAATATTTGAAATATGGCACCACAAAATATCAAGCTTGCATTCATGTGAATTTAGATAGCATATACACACATGTGAAGCTAAATGGCCATTATAGTGTGTATTTCCCACTAGATCATCTTGTAGCCAATCCTAGCATCACACATGAGCATGTAGTAGATAAAACCATATGGAAGCTTAATAAAGGGAATTCTACCCACATGGCATGCTAAGGTGGCCATGAGGCTCCACATACTTAATATTGTGAAAACAATAGATATCATATATGGGAGCATGTAGATTTAGAAGTGGGTCCACCTTATTATATATGAGCTAGACATAATACCAAAAGAAATGCAAATGCTCATATATAGTTTGGATGGTGGAATTATAAGGTGGTGACAAAGAAAGGTGGTGGAGTTAAAAGAGATATGCCCCCAACTCAACTTGGGTATTAAACAATATATCAAGAACCAACTACAATGTATCAAGAGGCAAATACAATTAATAAGAATACAAATGCATATGAGAGAAGAACCAAATGAAAAGGGGTTTTATATGATGCTCAAATGCAATGTGGCATGGTGATATGAGCATGATATAATGATTATGCAATAATAACATGTAGGAAGTGGCAATATATAGACTAGGCAAGTAGCATTACAATTGTTAGACAATTGGGATGAGAAGCTCTGAGGCGTCGAGGAGGAGGGCCTTCTCTATGTCGGATGATGAGAAGCTCCGAGGCGTCGAGGAGGAGGGCCTTCTCCGTGCCGGCGAGTGGCGGAGCAGCTTCAGAGAGTCTCTTCCCGCTCCCACAACGACGAGCGGGTTCACTTTAGGACCCATCTGGATCGAGGTTTGAGCTTTCCGCCGTCGGGGCTTTTCTCCAAGGTGTTGTCCTATTACAGCGTGCAACTGCATAATCTTACTCCAAATTCTATTCTTGAGCTAAGAGCCCATGTCTCTCTTTGTGAGGGTTATCTCGGAATTAAGCCGAGTCTTACTTTGTTCATGTACTATTTTAGTACTAGGAAAAATTCTATCACTGACGGTGTTCCATACAATACCGAAACCCTTAGCTTAGTCCTTATGAGAGACTGAGTCTACCCCAAGGTCATAGCTAGCGAATCAGTGAAGAGGTGGCCATCCACCTTTTTCTATCATAAGGATAGGCTAGCTCCCGGCAAGCCAGAAAGCTTGCCGATTTTCGTCGATGGTGCCGCCACCCACCAAGAATCTTGGGATGCGGAGGCGCTGACTCTTTTCAAAGACTTGATCCACGCCAAGAGGCAAATTAATTTTTTAATGAAGCATAAAGGATTGAGGGGATATGACTTAGTCCACTGCTGGCTAGCTCGTTGGATTCCGCCCCTGCAACATTGTGGGAACCGACTGATGCACACGATCACCAATAACAAGAAGGACAACCTGAGAGTGGATGGCTCCCGATTCCCTCCAAGGAATATGAGACCCAGGTCAAGTGGTTGATCAAGGAGAGATTAAACCGGAAAATTCCGGGGATCTCCATGGACATTCTCACAAGAGAAATCCCCTTGACCCTAGTAATTTTTTTGACTCACCTATCTTGTACTTGTTTATCCGTATATGTTTTGTTTGCAATATTGCGAGTTTCAGCTTGCTTACCTCCCCGAGTCGGAGCTGGCTCCTCTCGAGGGATATCCACCAGAGGATCCAATTCCCTAGGAGGATGAAGAACTTGAAGTGCTTCTAGAAACAATTACCCAGAAGCGTAAAACTCCAGTTGTCTTAGCTGGCCCACAAATAATGACAGTCATCAAGAAGTAAGTTCTTCCATCAGACTTCGTATTTTTGTTCACATCCTTTCTAGGTCATAACGATCTTAATTTGTTACTGTTCAGAGCTAAACCATTGATTAAAGGAAAGGGAGACCTGGGGAAGACTCTGCACCAGCATAAGTTAACCTTGGCTTCACCTGCTGTTGCACCTCCGACTCCTAATCCAAAACCATCGTCACTGCCAGAGGATATTCCGTCTTTGCGCACTGGGGATCTTGAGGCTCAATCTAAAGAGCCAATGAACATTGGTTCACAAATCGACGTCACCATGGGTGACTCAGAAACTGATAAGGGTGAACCCTCTAAGGGTAATAATCCCTTAGCCAAAGTCTTTGTCAAAAACCTTCTACGGAATCCAGGTGTTGCCAAACTTGGCCATACTTAGAAGAGCACAGAAGAGATCTGAAAACTGGCCCTCCATTGCTTGGAACCCAGAAATATTTTGGCTAAATAAGATGCCCAAGAAGCTGAAGACGTGAAGCTTGTCGATCTGCTGGAGCAAGTTCGTCTTTGCGATGAGAAATTAAAGGCCGATGCAGTTCTGCATCCACCTATCATCCCCTTAACTCTAGCCGAGAAGGTTTCTACTGAAATCAACAACAGTCTCAACAAATTGCAACATGAGCATTTTGTAAGTCATTTTCGACTCCTTTTACTATATTCATATCATACCCTCTAGCCCCCAAGCATGAAGTTGGATAGATATAGAAATCCGAGTTTATGCTTTTATAGGATGCCAAAGGACGAAGTAATGTAGCTCCCAAGGGTCGTGCTGACATTTAGTTAAAACTATTAGCTCGAGTCTTAGTAGCCATCTGACTCTGGTCATCATTCTGACTTACAGAAAGTTAATGTTTACAACCAAGAATTGTTGAAGAACATCTGTAACAAGCGTATAGAGGTCAAGGCTCTCCGACTTGAAAATGCTCAGCTTAAAGTTGAGAAGGATGAAGCCGAAAGTAAGTTTTCTAACTATCTCTTCTCGAATTTTTATGTTTTAGCTGAATTATGAATTCGACTAACTTTGTCTTCCTTACTCCAGGTTTGCTGACTCAATCCTTCAAACTCGTGGTGCAAGCTGAAAATTTTAGAGCTTTAGAATCCAAGAATACCGGTCTGCATGATCAACTTAAAAAAATTCAAGAGGAACATGAACGCAGTGTCAATAATATCCTAGAATCCAGCAACATGGCCACCGAAGAACGCGATTGGACCATTGGTTGCCGAGATAAGGAAATCTCGGATTTGGAAGAAGAAATAGATAGGTAGAAGGATACCACTCAAGCCCGATGGGATGAACTCTGGCGTCTACGAGAGGAAAATATCAAAGTAGATGAAGCTATGTTTGGTATGTTTACTGCCATTCTGCCTCATATTTTGGTCTTACCGACTTTTTCTGTCGGATTTTGCTAATATTGCTCCCTTATCAGGGCCTCTCAACCTCCTGGACTCATCTTTGTCTGAGCCATGAACCAGCCGACTTGTCGTAGTCGGGGATTTGCTTCATGATTTCCACCAATCTCTTGAAGAGATTGGTGAGACCGTTAATCTTACGATTTAAACAAGTTGTCTACCTTTGAGATGTGTGACAAAGCGAAGGATATCCTGTTGCTTGTCGAGGATTGGAAAATATCCTACGCCCGCACAGCGGGGCAGAATGCCCTTACTATGGTAATGAGCCACCATGGAAATATGGAAATCTAGCAAGTTACCAAGGGTTATTCGACTCTTGATGAAGATGTCAAGATTCAAAATGTTGGCGAGATCTGGGATTCTTGTGCTGGATATGCTTGCAATGTAGCCGATGCAACCAACTACGAGAATCCATTTTTCAAATTCATCGAAGTGCCTCCAAGCTCCCCAGCTGAAGACGATGAACTTCCCGACGACGACAAAGAGACAGAATCCGACATCCTCATCTCGGAGAAAGATCAGGGTGACTTGGATGGTAGCACCAATGGGCCGGCAAATCCTTCCCTTGCAACATGAAATTTGCAAGAAAAACTCTACATTATTCTGAAACATGCTTGCTGTAATGGTTAAACTTTTTTATTTTGTGGTGCTGCTATGTAAGAACTGATGCTTTACTCTTAGCACGTATGTTTTTGTTTTGTGGTTGAAAATTTTCGTAAGCACTTTTTCATACTTATTGTTTATCTAGTTTTCTGCCTCATCCCTTTCGTGAGCCGGCAAACCTTTAGGACGGAAACTTTGCTGAGCAATGGAGCTCAATTGCTAAACCATTTTAAACCTGCAAACAAAGCTAGCCTCTAGTACCAACAATTCACTACTTGGAAATACCCGCGTCCAACAATTAGACAAAAACCAAAGTATAAATAGAAAATGAGACTTACACCCGAAAGCAGCTTTATTTAGAATCAGAAATCTAACCAGAACAAACATGAGAATAAAGTACATTCAAGTATCATGGGATCTTCGACTATGACATGATCATTCGAAAATAAGATGGTACTTTAAAACTTCTCGGAAAGAAACATTGAGGGGACCAATACTTTATTTCTCTTTGAACATGTATATTGATAGGATTACAAAGAAAGAAAATTTAAGAATAAAAGGGACGTAGTTGAGCAATATTTCATGGACGGTCTATCTCATATGGGTCTGTACTGCCGCTAGCTCTCTTCCTCTTCTTAGTAGCAGGTCTTTCTTTGTCTGGCCTCATGCCTGTTAGGTAGTATGAACCATTGTGTAATACTCTACTAACCATAAAGGGCCCTTCCCAGATTGGGGAAATTTTGTGCTTTATTTTTTGCACTAGTCGAAGAACTAGACCACCTTTTGTGAAAGACCGATTTTTGACTCTCTGACTATGATACTCACGTAACTTTTGCTGATAGGTTGTAGATCTCTACTTAGCAATGACATAAACTTCCTCGAGTAGATCGAGGTCATCTTGTCAAGAAACTTTGGCATCCTCTCGACATACATAGCGACTCGAGGTGAAAGATGGATAAGATCACTCGGAAGAACTGCCTCTGCATCATAGACCAAGAAGAAAGGTGTATATCTGATTGACCTATTAGGAGTAGTTCATAATCTCCATACAACTGACGGCAATTCATCCGCCCAAGGCCCCACAACATGATGAAGTGGTGCTTCGAGCCTAGGACGGAGGCCTTGAAGAATTAGACCATTAGCCCTTTTGACTTGTCCATTGGCTTGTGGATGTGCGACTGATGCAATATCAAGTCAGATCCCTTGACCTTTGCAAAACTCGGCAAGTTCTCCCATTGAAAAGTTGCTCCCATTGTATGTAATAATATTGTGCAGATAGCCAAATCGGATTATGACATCTTCGATGAATCTTTTGGCTGTAGCTCCATCACAACTTGTGATGGGTTTAGCCTCAATCCATTTCATAAATTTATCCACCATCACAAGTAGGTGAGTAAATCCACTTGGAGCCTGTTTAAACGGTCCTACCATGTCAAGCCCCTAGACCGCAAAGGACCATGTAATCGGAATTGTTCGCAGCTGATCAGACGGAACATGGGCTTGTTTTGCATATTTTTGGCAACCTTTGCACGTCTTGGCCAGTTTGTCGGCATATGCCTTGGCTGTAAGCCAGAAAAATCCGTGTTGAAAAGATTTTGTCACTAAATATTTGGCTGTGGTGTGATGTCCACATTCACCTTTCTGGATTTCCCATAGGATTTACACTCCTTCCACAGAAACACATCGCTGAAAAACCCACATACACTCCGCTTATAGATCTCACCATTGATTAATATGTAGGATTTCGCTAGTCGGACGATCTGTTGGCTCAGAACTTTGTCTTCAGATAATTTCCCTTCTACCAACAATTCGAGGTAGGGTTTTGTCCAGCTGGGAATTACAGCCAGAACTGCTACGAGCGATGAGTCATATTTGGTCAGATACTCCTCATCAACTCATGTGATAGAGGGAACTCTGAGGTGCTCCAGAAAAGCACCACCGGGGACCTTTTTCCGTGCAGAGCCTATTCTTGATAGTGCATCTGCTTCCTTGTTTTTTGTTCGGGGGATATGTTGAACTTCAAACCCTTCGAACGATTTTGCTAGTTCATCCACGACAACTCGATATGCTGCCATGTGCTTATTTGCCCTACAAATATCGGATACTTGCTGAGAAACTAAATCCGAGTCTTTGTAGCACATGAGTCGGTGAATGCCGATGTCTTTTGTGATTAGAATTCCGTGTAGCAGGGCTTCATATTTGGCAATTTTGTTTGTCACCGTGAAGTGAATCTGCAAAACATAGAATAGTTTATCTCCTTGGGTGATTTGAGTACCAAGCTAGCCCCCGAGCCCCCCGAGTGCTTTCGAACCGTCAAAGTGCAAGGTCCAATATTATGACTTTGGGACATTCATATTTCTACCGTCTCCACCCAATCAGCGATGGAATCGGAAAGATTTGGGACTTTATTGTTATACACGGTTTATACTCAATGTCAAAAGCTGCTAGATCAATTCCCCACTTAGCAACACGTCCTGAGGCATCATTGTTGTTGTTGATTATGTCTCTCATGGGAGTTGTTCTTACCACGATAATCTTGTGATCTTGAAAATAGTGTCGTAGCTTTCTAGATGGGAAGAACACACCATAGGCTCAATTTTGGTAATGAGGATATTGTTAATTTGATTCTATCAGGACCTCGCTGAGGTAGTAAGTCGGACACTGCACTATCTGTTCCTGATTTTCCTCTGGCCATTCCACCACCGTTACAACACTGACAACCCTATTTGTCACAGCAATGTAGAGCAACATTGGTTCTTGAGGTTCCGTCGCTATAAGGATATGGACGGATGAAAGTACAGCTTTTAGGTCTTGGAGTGCAACTTCAGCTTCATGGATCCAGATGAATTTCTTGGTCTTCTTCAAGAGCTTCTATAATGGTGCAGCTCTTTCACTGAGCTGACTTACGAACCGACTGGCCGCAATGATGCATCCAGTGAGCCGTTGTACATCCTTTAGGCAAGTTGGACTGGTAATGTTGAGTATAGCCTTTATCTTGTCCCGGTTCACCTCCTATGTCTCTCCAAGACACGATGAAACCTAACAATTTTTTGGCTGGTATTTCGAAGAAACACTTCTTCGGGTTGAGCATTATGTTGTATTTTTGTAGATTTGTGAACGTTTCCTCTAAGTTGGAAATTAGGATTTTCTTCTTTTTGGACATCACAGCTATATCATCCACGTATACATGAATGTTGCGTCCGATTTGATCGTGGAGGCAATGTTGCATAGTGCGTTGGTATGTAGCTCGTGTGTTTTTTTAGCCCGAAAGGCATCGTTACATAGCAGAAGGTTCCGAAAGGGGTGATGAATGAAGTCTTTAATTGTCTGACTCCTTCATGCGTATTTGGTGATTGCTGGAATATGCTCGAGAAAGCATAGGAGTTCCGAGCCTGCTGTCAAGTTGATAACTTGATCGATTCTAGGCAGAGCAAACAAATCTTTGGGGAAAGCCTTGTTCAAGACAGTATAATCGACACACATTCTTAAATTAGTGGTGTCCTTTTTTGGGACCATTACAGGATTGGCCGACCACTCAGTGTGGATGAACTCTTCGATAAATCTAGATAACTCTAACCAGGCTAGCTCCTTAGCTATAGCTTTGTGCTTTTCATCGCCGAAACATCGCAAGGATTGTTTGACGGGTTTAGCATTACGATACACGTTTAAAGAGTGCTCGGCAAGTTCCCTAGGTACTCCTATCATGTCAGAAGGTTGCCATGCAAAGATATCTTTATTAGCTTTGAGGAACTCGACGAGCGCGCTTTCATATGCATGGTCTAAGCCTACGCCTATATGTGTCACCTTGGAGGGATCGTCGTCCTTCAGTAGTGTTGTCTTTGTCTCTTCTGATGCCTTAAACTCCGAAGTCGGCTTCAGCACCTACTTCTTCATCGCGGGCAACTCGGACGGGTCAATGTTCTTCGTGATCTCCTAGTACTCCTCAGCATGCAGTATGGCTTCAACAAAGGCGATAGCTCCGTCCTTGCATTCTCGTGCTTTCTTCGGGTTTCCCTGGATTGTGATGACGCCATTGGGACCTGGAATTTTTAGCATGTTATAAATATAACAGGGGCGAGCCATGAATGTCCAGTAGGCTGGATGCCCGAAGATAGCATGGTATGTGCTCTTGAATGACACCACTTCAAATGACAGTGGTTTAGTTCGATAATTATTCGGCATTCCAAAAGTAACATCGAGAGTAATTTCTCCTAGAGAGTTCGCCTGCCTTCCGGGGACAACTCCATGGAAAATCACATTGTTGCGATTCAACTGTGTTTTTGATATATTCTTACGGTGCAGCGTTTCGATGTAGAGGATGTTGATGCTACTACCACCGTCCATGAGAGCCTTGAAGAACCCATAGTCGTCGATCAGTGGATTGACGACTAGAGCGTACTTTCCTCTCCTATGTGGTTTAAGCGCATGGTCGCTTCAGTCTAAGGTAATTGTTATTTCCGACCAGTCTGGATATCGGGTGACAACAGGAACAATTGCTTTGAGTTCGTGCATCATTGCCTTTTTGACCTTAGCGGGCTGGGATCCGAGGAAGCACAAATATGTGTCTTTCTTGGTTGGGTAAGCCTTCTTACCATATGACTTGGGATTTGAAGCATCTGCCTCCTCCATGTCAGAATCTTCCTTGGACTCCTTCTTCTTCTCCAAATTTTTATTTCCTTTCTGTTGCTTGGCCCTGTAGCCAATGGTTTCGTCTTTCTTGATGTCATCATTAAAACGACACTCAATATTTGTGTGGGACAAACCCCTGTTAGCATCCAAGTGATGCACGCACGGGTTATTGGCAATGTCGAACCAAGAGTAGGTTTTAGCAGGTTGTTGTTCTTCTCTACCTTGTACCCAGGAAGTTCCACGGCCTCGTCCCCAGCCATCTTCGCGCCCTCCTCGTCCTACAGATCCGAAAGTAGCGTTAACAACCATAGTTTCCGGATAGGGTTTTTCCTCCAAGGTGTTCTTGCGCTTCTGGGCCTGCTGCTGCTTTAGCTGTTTAGCTGACTATGGTATGGCCAAGGCACTTAGCAGTCCCTCCAAATCATCATTGGCATCTTCCTATTTGCTTGCCATTTCAATCATTTCTCCCAAGTCAGTGACTTTGTCGCACTTTAGCAGGTGACACGGTAATCCGATTGGGAGCCCTTCGATGAAAGCTTCGATCACGGTTTGGTTGTTTACTCCCTCGCAGGAGTTCTTCGTATTGATCCATCATCCGAGGTAGTCTCGGCAAGTTTCTCTAGCCTTCTTGGTGCAACGCTGTAGATCTCTAACCGTGTAGGGCCTCCTATATGTGCCTTCTAAATTGAAAAATAAAACACTTTTCATACCATACGATTTGCGAATCGTATTCTCCAGGAGTTCATTGAGCCATGATCGAGCCGTCTTCCGTAGTATCAGTGGGAGATACCGGACTGCGACCAAGATGTTTCCTCCATTGGTGATGCAACATGCCTGGAAGAAATCCTGGATCCAGGTGTTTGGCCGAGCCACACCGTCGTAGGGTTGAATGTGCCTTGAGATAGCAAATCCCTCCAAAAAAATTTGTTTGTCGAATCCGTGGCCCAAAGCACTTTGGACCCACATATATGTTGTCTGACTCGTAGTGCCGCGCCTCTATGTTTGAGTTGATCCGGTGCCTGGCATCACTTGGTGACATGGAGCAATATCTTAGATGTTCTTCGTGGCTACGGTGTCGTGGAGCCGGGTCTCTGCTTCCCCCACCACCTCCTCCGCTGAGGTGCCCTCCTTGACTCTCGTGGGGGCCGTTATGTGTGCTGCTTTATGGAGATGGTGGTGCTAGTGGGTTATTTTCGGCTGATTGCCGGCCTCCATCAGGGGCTTCGTGGCGACGGCCACCGTGCCGGCTTGATCCGGCGCGGTATTCATCATTCCTTCGTCCGTCATTGCCATCATTGTGACGAGGCTCAGCCGGACAGCTTGGGTGTTGGGATGTGGCATTATTTGCCGATCCTGCTCCTGAGATTGTTCTTCATCTTGTTCCCCGCGGTGATCTGAGTGCCGCCGGGGAGATTGTTGTGGAGCCATTGTTGCTACGGCGTCTCGCTCTGTGGCTGGGGTAACATTGCTCCAACCACGTGCAGATTTGTGCCGCTGTCCTGAAGAGCCGGTTCTTGAGTAAGTATCATCTCGAGGGTCGGAGCAGGGACGCCTATCCGGTTCCTAACGGGGCCTTGTGTCATGCTGCCGGGCCGTGTCCGTGCAGCATTGGTCGGATTTGGAGACCAGTTTTCCGCTGAAAGACGTGGCAGCCTTTTGTTTTTCTAGGCCCTTGTTGAGTAGTGCTACACTCATCCGGACCTGATCTAGAGTTGGATTATTTACCAGGATCTCTTAGGCTACAACAATACTTTCTACTGGTGTGTTATACACCTGGTTTCCTTTGTTATCGATATGAGGCTATCACACAACTATGTTTTCTTTGTTTCCCTCAAAAAGGATGAACATGGGATGCCTCACGGGCACGCAAGCTTGGCCTATGCGGTGCGACCCAAGAGAAGCTTACGGCAAGGCCCAGGACGATTCGGGTGGCCCAAGTTCTAGAATACACGGATCCTTGGGAAGCACGACATTTATAGATAGGAAACTTAAAGGGACAAATCCTAATCTATAACCGACTTGGCCTGCTATCTCGAGACCTAGCCCCCCATATAAAGGCTAGGAGGGAGAGTCGAGGAGGACACCTTGCAACCCTAGTTCACACACCACCAGATTACATCTGCGCAACCCGTGTAACTTTTGATTCCTCGATAATCCAAGAGAAGACAAGCAGGAGTAGGGTCCCTTCCGAGGGCCTGAACCTAGGTAAACTGCATGTCCCTAATGTGCTTCTTTGCTACCTAATTGATGCCTCCAGCGCTCCCTACTTCCTGTAACCGAAGTCCATCAATGATGGGAATTTACGATTTAACCCCTCGTCAATTAGCATCGCCTGTGGGAAACGGGAGTGCTGATGTTGCAGCTTCCTTGGCCCCATCAACTGTGATCTACAACTCTGCTACAGCAGAGAATCACCTCCTCTTCGATACCTTCGACTTCACCATCCACTCGCCGGCGACTCGCTCAGACTTCTAGTTCGTGGGCGATGTAATCGGCATGTCGATCGGGAGATTACGCTTCCAGGTCGGCCAGATCGGGACGCTCTGCTTTCCCAATCACACACCGGCACCTTCGATTGCACCTGCCTTGTGGTTCCCACCACCAATCGACACCCTGAGCAAGCTCAACGCATCAGGCTCGGCCTACAACATGAATAGCAACAACTGTTGCGAGTCCGATCTGACCGATCTATTATCGGAGGAGGGCACCTACGGCTCCGGATCTAGAAGTTGCAGGAGCAGCAGTTTCCCCAACCACCACATGTGCATCGTCATCACCAACGGCGATGGAGGCACTCAAGGAAACACCGGCAATGTTGGGCCTACCAACGGCGGGCCTACCAATGGAGCTGCCACCAATGGCCCCGTCAACGGCGAATAGCCCAACCCTAACAATCAGGGAAAACCTGCCAATAGTGAGTCGGAGCGCCAGCAGATCCACCTCAACAATGCTGAATGGGAACGATGTAGGGAGTCCCTCTAGGGAAACCCCTTGGCACCAGACGCACCACGCGAGATGCTGATGGGATACCATTGGTTACTCATCCAGGAGTATAAACACCAACAAGCGGTCAACGTGCAACTAGAGGCCCGCAAGAAGGCCACGGATGAGTCTAGTGCCCGACGGGCAGCTCTCTCCTCCATCGGCAGATCCTCCTCGAAGGGCAATGGTCCCAAAAGGCACTCTCGACTAGACCACCTCAACGGCAAGGTCTAAGAAGAGGCCACTAGAGCCCTCGACTTCTTGTTCATGTCGGTGGACTCGTGGGGTCACATGATCCCAAAAACGCCGCAAGCTGTGGTGGTAGCAGCTACCACGTATCTGCTCACCAACTAGCCACCAGCCAGAGATCCACGATCTGCCATGCACCGGTTCTCCATCGCCAGACTTGGATTGGTAGAAATTGCACTAGCCAAGGAGCCAACGCCGGAGCCGAATAAATGCAAGGTTCCACCTCCAAAGTACTACTCACTGTCTTCCAGCAAGGACGACCATGACTTATGATGGCAATGCCGCAGATCGTGGAGGCATGACCACAATTACGACGCGCGTGACAAAATCACTCGGCACAAGGTCGACAAGATGTGTGCTAAGCGCGCCTACTCAACAGAGTCGTAGGACAAAGGAACAGAGCTCTACGATGCCAGTTACTTCAACATAGCCATACGACAGACTCGAATGCCAAAAGGCTTCAAGCTTCCTTAAGAAAACCCGAAGTTTGATGGCCTCTAGGACCCGAAAGTCTGGCTGGAAGACCACATCTCCTTAGTCAAGCTGCACGGTGGGAATAAGTGTACAACCATGCAGTGCCTCCAACTGCAGCTGTAGGGCGCTGCTCATGCATGGCTCAATAATATACCTCACGGATCGATCCACAACTAGGAGGAGCTGGTGTACAGCTTCATCCGCAACTTCAAGGGCACCTACAAGCGGCCCACATTAATCGAAGAGCTCAGGGCCTGCTGCCAAAAGTCGGGAAAATCCCTTCTCTCCTACATCCAAAGGTAGTCCATCATCACGAATTCAGCAGAGGACATCTCCGAGGATCGCGTGATCGACACGTTTAATGGCGGCGTACGCCGCAGAGAGCTCAGAGAGGAGCTGGGCCACACGAAGCCCACAACCATCGACCACCTGATGGACATTGCGAATTGGTGGGCAGATGGAGAAGATTCACTCAATAACAACCGCATCCACTCAGATGACAAGGAAGATCTCGGCCACAGACACGTCCACTGAGGAAAGCGTCGGATGCGTGATTACAAAGACCGCGAAGAGGTCGATATGGTCGTACCCGGCTACCACGACAAACGTGACGAGGGTAACTGCAGCAACGGATACCAAAGCAGCATCTACTGCGACAGCGGGAAAACCACGCAAGTGTGGCAACACCGCACCCGCGATGATGCACCTGGCACATCCAACATCCAGGAGAAGTTGTTTGGACCCTGCAATTTCCACTTTACATCGACAAACATGATGGAAAGAAGAAGTCCAGCCACCTCCTCAAGGACTATTGTGAGTTCCCAAAGATCCACGAGGGATACACCCAATTACACCGCGACGTGATGAATCAAGGATACGGAGCCGCCCCAGGCGCCATAGCTCATGGAGTGCCACCACCACCACCTGGAGGACCCGTGCAGCCTACGGTTGCGCCGGTACAAAACAATGGAGGCGAGAAATACCCACGCCCACTTGGGAACATGGGTATGATCCAGAAGGGGCGCCCCTCAAACAAGATGCAGAAAACAATCACTCGCCAAGTCAATTTAGCAGTCAACGCCCCACATTCAACCCCTGAGTACCTCAACAGGTCGGAGTGCTGCATCATGTTCGATAGGAGTGACCACCCATGCTAACTCCCTCTCCCAGTCCACTCTCCCCTGGTGCTCGAGGCGCAAATCGGTGGATTCAAGATGAGTCGAGTCTTCAAGGATGGTGCCAGCGGCATCAACCTCATGTTCGCCAGCACCATGTGCGCCATGCGGATCCCCATCTCCAGCCTAGAAGCATCCGAGACAACCTTCCATGGCATTGTCCTAGAGAAACGAGTATATCCCCTAGGCAAAATCTATCTGGACATAATCTTTAACACGCCCGCAAACTTTCGACATGAGTGCCTTGAGTTCGAGGTGGTCGACTGGCCATCACAGTATCACACTATCCTTGGATGTGTAGCATTCGCAAGGTTCATGGTGGTCCCACACTACACGTACCTCTAGATCAATATGCCAGGATCTGACGGCATTATGACAGTCAACTTGAGCTTCACCAAGTCCGACAGCTGTGACAGGGAATTCAACATAATATGCCAATCTTTCAGCATGCAGGAGGATCTCGCAAGGCTCAAGGAGTCGACGGACAACAGTCTTCCTCCTGTGAGGAAGTAGAACGCATCAGACCAGTCTTTCGACTTGATGGTTGATGTATGCAAGTGCACAAATTGGTTGTAGCTAGTTTCGAAGTATAGATATTGATCCCACAGGGAGCCCAAAGGTAAGTGTTTATGAATGAAGTCTCTATCACACTCAAAGTTGTCATAGGTCTTCGAGTGAATTGACTGCAAGTGTGGAAATGAGAATGGAATTTGGATTAAACTGGATGTATTTAAATAAAACTAAAATGTAAACTTCAGAAATAAAAAGCATAAAAGTAAATAACAATTTGATTGTTTGTTGTTTTCTGTAGATGACAAAGAGGGCGTGGGGAGATACAGTTCATGGTGATAGTGACTGTGCCAGGTGGACGAGTGGTAAGTATAACAATTGTAAGTATATGTGTAGGCGAGCAACCCAAAATTAGCCAGAACTCCTCTTGGTAGATTTCATCCCAATTTCAATAATCCTACTAGTCTGTTACCAAAACCATGGTCAGACACTAGACGATTAAGACCCTTAAGGTTGCTTAGCAATTAAGCTCCTTGGATCGGACTAATGCAATAAGCACGGTGGTTCCTCATTATCCTCGAGTCTACTAGTTTACCATTGATATCCCTGTGTCACTCGGGGGGTCGCCGGTCTGCTAGCAAACAAGATCCTATCTATGTAGAACAAAGCATCATGTTGTCTGGGCCCTTGATTGGACAATAAGCATTAGGAATCCCACAGATAGTCAAGCACACATAATATAGTAATTAAAATCAATCACAAACTAATGGAAAATATATGGAGGCACATCACATCTCACCAATCCCCTACATCTCCCATGCCCAAGGAACTTACTCACACATGAGAGAAGAAAGCATCATCGATATAATTAAATAAAGGTAGTTCTTCTCGATGTTACTATGGAGATCCACAATAGGAATAGAAAAGTAATCCAACACAATTCAAGATAGGAAGAAACAATCTCAAACCCTAATATTGCAAGGTGAAGATCTCTCTCTCTCTCAAGTACAAGTAATGGCTATGAGGGTGTGATGGCTAGGAGGTTGAAGATCGTGGAGCGAGATGAAGAATGTCTTCCCCTTCTTCTCCGGATCTCTTCTTCCTCCTTTCAGGATGGGATGGAGGCTGCTGTGTTATGATTTTGCGTATGGCCTCTTCATGAAAGTTGTCCCTTTTGACAAGACGGAGGCAGCGGCAGCTATATGGTAGGAACTATACGGCTGAAAAATATTCCTGCCGTATAGTTGCTCATTAAAGCATCTGTTTGCCTCCATTGATTGCTTCCAAAGAGAGACTTGCTTTTTTTTCTCCTGAATGTTGTGTTTCCCTTGTTAAAACCTTATGTTGATGTTCAGAACCAGAAACACACATTAAAAACCAAGTTTTCTTTGCTACCAAAGTATTAGCGTTAGGTAAAGCTAGAAAATAATCAAATCCAGATGAAAACTATCAATAAAAACCATAAAAAATATGTCAAATCTCACAGCTATCAACTCCCTCAAGATTAGATGTTGCTCGCCCTTGAGTTACAAGAAAATAAGGAAGAATAGCGGAGATTCAAGACTAAAATAAAAGAACTTACAAGCTCGAATTGGCGTCAAATTCTTTTCTTCACAATTCCTGCAATCTCCTCTTGCTTTCTTTGTTCTCGTACTTGAGGCGAACCCCCTCTATATTTCCCTATTGCCAAGTCACCTGAAATTGAGCAATCTTCGAGAGAAACAAAGTAACGAATTTGCAATAAAAGTTACAACTAATTTTGTTTTGTATTTTTGGTTTAGGAATGCAAACTAAAAGTAAACATGCAATTTTGAAGAAGTTAAATAAATCAAAAGAAGAAATAAAAATATGAATGCAAGGTTTGGAGGCTTTCAAACCTCCCCCAAGCTTAGGCTATTGCCAGGCTCAGTTGTTGCTGTCATTCGGCGGCCGGTGCGGATACTGCTGGTAGTAGTTGGGGAAGTTGGTCATGAAGTGACTGAAGGTTTGAGTTAAGGCACTCACATCTGCATTCACTCCTTGTAGAGTGTGGTCGATCTCCCCAACACGCTGGTTGAGCTGCTGAAATTCTTGATAGGGGACGTAGTTGAACCCCTGCTGTGGCTGATTGGGCCATGGGTCCCAGGATCCCCATGCCGCTGCTTCTGTCCCTCCCAAGCATGGTTGTATTCGTGCTCCTGCTCATCCTCATCCTGCTGCTCTCCTTCTTCATCTTCCTCTTGATCAGGCTGGAGTTCATCCATGATCTCCATCACTTGATCCTTGGTGAGGATCCAAGTGTCCTTCTCCACAATCGAGAAGGCTTATGGACAGGGGCAACGGAACCTGCTCACCATGTGCATTACCTAGATAACCAAACGAATATGCTCAGAGCCTCTTGTTAGCTTGGTAAACACCAAGGAAGCCACAAGCAGTTAAATACTTAACATCCATAAGGTTGGAGCCGTCAACGGGTTGCATAACAGGTAATGTAATATTTAATGCATGGGCAAGGTGGGTTACCAATCCACCAATGTGAATGTCACCTTTCGTCTTGTTGCACTGGTGACGAAAGTGATGGATGAGTAGAGCTGCAGGATTAGGGCTTTGTGGTGCATTGGGGAAGAGTGCCTTGGTGATCATGGCCATGTCCGCATTGGCCATGGAGCCAATATCTCCTCTTCCCAGCAGTGTATTAGCGAGGAACAAGGCATAGTAGCAAATTGTTGGGTTCTGAATGGTGGACATCTTCTTCTGGTAGAATTCCCTGCCACCGTTAACAGAAATAACCTCCCAAGTTTCTCCACTTGAGACGCTATACAAGTTTGTAACAGTTGGCTCCCCATCGTGAGGGAAACCAAAAGCATCACAAAATTGTTGGAAAGTTATTTCATAATGCTGCTAGTTCATGGTGAAGCTTACCATGCACACATTACCTTTCTCCCTATGGTCATCGTAGAAGGAGGCAAGGAACTCATAGGTGAGCTCGGCGTAGGTATTGTGGGTTGCATAGGTGAGTAGTGCTAGCCTTGAATTTGCACACATCAGGTCAAAGTCCACCCTCAACCCTGCCATGGTGAGAAAGCTATCATCGGCCCAACGTGTGGGCAACATCCTCCTTGATGAAACTATGGCCAACTTGGGGTTGAGCTCGGCCCGGTGCCCCGAACTCTCGCCATGTTGGCGCTTGCTCTTGTGAAAAATGTTACCAATTTTGTTCATCTTGATGCACTGGAAAATTTCAGCATAAAACCTTAGGCAAATAGTTTGTACATGATATACGAATGATTCTACATGGAAAAATTCAATCCTAACATGAAAAAGTAATAGGAAAAACAAAACAAGCTTGAGTTCATCCACTAGATCAATGTGAGAGTTTCAATCATGGAATTCTGAAAATAAAGCATGGATAGGGAGAGAAACATACCGATATGTTGATTCCCCCACTCAAACGAATGAAATCCATGAAGAATCAAGAGTTCTAGGTGGGTTTTGAAAGGTTTGGAGAGAGAATATGAGAGAGAAAAGTGAGGAGGGAGAAGAAACATAGCCGCCCCGGCGCGATTATGAGGTTGTGCCAAACTATACGGCTGCAACTGTACAAGCGGGATATGTAGTTTCTGCCGTATAGTTGCGCCGAGGCTGCCAACTAGGGTTTCTTTATGCCAGAACACAGTTATACAGGTGTAACTATACGGCCGGATCATAATGATCATGCCGGATAGTTGGTCATCAAACCTTCTGTATCCTCGAGATAAATTTTCTAAAACAGGCATCGATATCTATACGACTGGACTATACGGCTGGAATTTTTATTCCCGATGTATAGTTGGTCGTTAAACCATAAGTATCTTTGAGAAGAAATTTGACGAAGGCATCGATATCTATACGGTCGGAACTATATAGCCGGGAATTTTATTCCCGCGGTATAGTTGGTCGTTAAACCGTCCGTACCTTTGAGAAGAAATTCAACAAAGAAATCAATATCTATACGGCTGGAACTATACGGCCGAAATTTTTATTCCCATTGTATAGTTGGTCGTTAAATCCTCTGTACCTTCAAAATAAAATTTGTTGATGGCAAAGATATCTATACGGCCAAACTATACGGCCGAAATTTTTATTCCCGCCATATAGTTGGTCGTTAAACCTTCAGTATCCATCAAAAAAATTCTATTTCTTCGAGAATACGTTCTTATCCCGAAACTTAGCGAAACACCTTGTTTTTGACAGAAAAATGACAGTAAAAATTGTTGACCAATAACAGCATGTATAGAGCAGGATTTCTAGTACTACCTAACTTGTTCTCCTTAACTGGAGATTTACTTTTTAATCTGAACTAAATGATTAAGCTAGTTTTTGTAGATAAAACTCAAACTTTTATATTTATATTTATTCTACACTTGTTTGATCAATGTTTCTACTACTTTTTGACAGCTGCATCTTCACGGGCGTGCTTCTGCAAGAATGTCTGTGAAAAATTTGTAGGAATGCGATGAACATTTTATTCTTTATTTTATTTTATTGATGTGATGGGTTGACTCCCATTAAGCATTTTATTAAGAATAGTTGAATAACTCAACCCGTTCTCTGTTTTCGAATTCTTACATTGGGTTGCCCCTTATCAGAGGCACTTACCACATGAACTCGTTTTGCTGGTGGAATATATCTTTCTCCTGCTTCTAGCTTCTTTGGAAAATACCGGATGATTTCAGCATCATAGACATTGAAGATTATTTTTCCCTCGGCACAATCAACTGATTCTCCTGCAGTACTAAGGAAAGGTGTTCCAAGTATTATGGATAATTTTTCATCCTCTGGCATCTCAAGAATAATAAAATGAGTGGGAATAACATGCTCATCTATTCTAAGTAGAACATCCTCAATCATACCAATGGGTTGTTTAGTGGACTTGTCAGCCATCTGTGAAGTGATAGTAGTAGGGGAATACTCTCCTAATCCTAACTTTTTATAGAGGGAATATGGCATTACACTAACTCCTGCACCTAAATCACACAAGGCATTATGAATATTGGTTTTGCCAATTGAGCATGAAATGGTTGGTATTCCAGGATCTCCCGATTTAGACAATAGCTTCCCATTAGCAGGATAAGTACTCACCATGGCAACGGTTTTAGTTATTTCTTTCTTTCTATTAAGAATATCACGGAGGAATTTAGAATAGGTGGGAACTTTTATTGCATCTGCAAATGGAATTTCTAGACGAAGATCACCAAGTGCCTTTTTGAAAGAATCATAGATTACCTGATCCGGTGCTTTCTTTTTTCGATCTTGATAAGGAAGCTTTTGCTAACCTTTCTTATTATTGTCTTTTACCTTTTGTGGGGGGTCTGGCTCTTTTGTTGCTTTCATTTGTTATTGTTTATCGCTTTTCTTCTTTTCTACTAAAACAACTTCATCTTCATTGCTTGTCTCTTTTTCTTCTCTTGGATCAACCGTCTGTGCATCAGAGTCATAACGGTCATCTTGTGCATCATTTTGGTCCTCCTTGGTTTGATCTTGTGTTTCTTGAGCAGTTTCATCTTGAGGATCCACCAGTGTATCATCTTCTTGGCTTGCTTTGAGCAACGCTTTCTCCTTTCGCTCCTTTTCAGCTTCATATTCTGGTGGTCGTAATGGTCCTGTAACAATTGCACCTCTTCTTGTAACAACATTAGTAGAAATAGGAATATTTATATCATCTCGAAGAAAAATTTGATAACCAGATGCTATTTGTTCACATTGGGTTTCAATCATACTAAGATACTTGTGAAATAATTTTATTTCTTGGCCAACCTCATCATACTTTTCCGTGACTTCTGCCAAAATCTTTTTATGTTTTTGAAAATGCTTATGCATGTTATTATGAGATTTTGCTTGTCGATGTTTTAATTCTTGAAAAACTTTTCTAGTTTCATCTTCTTCAATAAAAACTTGTAACAAGACTACTTTGTTTTCATTAAAAAGTTCAGAAGGTATACATTTTTCTTTCATTGTTTTGCGTACTTCAGGCATAAGGTCAAGATTTATACAAAGCATCCCTTTTTCCGGCTTAGTGTCGAAATTAGGATTGTATATAGAATCATTCTTAGCCCTAGTAGACATTAATTACAAACATGCTTTAACTGTTAAAGTATTAATCGATCCTCCTGCTGATAAGTCGAGCAACTCTCTACTTTGAGTATTAAGACCATGATAAAATAAATGGCAAATAGTTGGTTTAGAATAGCCATGATTAGGAATTCTATTGATCATTCCAAAGAATCTATCCCGGGCTTGTGGGTAGTTTTCTCCCACGTTCTGACTAAAGTTGCCTATATTCTTTCTAGTTTCAGTTACCTTTATAAAAAGATTAAACCTGTTTATGAATTTGACAATATAGTTTTCCCAAAATTTAGTGTAATGATGAGGGAGAGAATATAACCAGTCTAGAGCTTTACCTTTAGGAGACCAACAAAAAAATTTAGACGAGACAAATCTCTTAGCAAACCTTTTGGTCCAAGTGTTATCATCAAATCGTCAAACTCTCTAATATGTCTTCCTGGGTCTTCATCTTCCCTTCCACTGAAAGCTTTTTCCTGCAAAATTTTAATAATTGCACCATCAAATCGATATTCTCTAACTCCAGGGTTAGGAAAGTCTATTGGTTGTTTAAGGAAAGCTGTGTTTGGAGCACTATATTACCTAAGAGTTTTCTCAGGTTTCTTGGGAGTTATCCTATAAATGGACATGATTTCCATAAAATTACTCAGGTTTTCAACTTCAACTTTGTCTGATCTTAAAAGTTTTTCAATAATTTCTTTGTGCCTTTGAATAGGCACGCGCTCAAAATAATTTGGTAAATAGGTCCTACCAGAGCGTGTAGACCCTTTGTCTCCTAGGGAGACCATTTTGTAGTAGTAACACCTAAAATGTGAAGAGACAAACACTTAGCACTTAGCTCTCCGGCAACAACACCAGAAAATAGCTTCATGTCTGCAAGTGCACATATCGGTTGTAGCTAGTTTTGAAGTATAGATATCGATCCCACAGGGAGCCCATAGGTAAGTGTTTATGAATGAAGTCTTTGTCACACGCAGAGTTGTCATAGGTCTTCGAGTGAATTGACTGCAAGTGTGGAAATGAGAATGGAATTTGGATTAAACTAGATGTATTTAAAAAAACTAAAATATAAACTTTAGAAATAAAAAGCATAAAAGTAAAGAATGATTTGATTGTTTGTTGTTTTCTGCAAATGACAAAGAAGGCGCGGGGAGATACAGTTCATGGTGATAGTGACTGTGCCAGGTGGACGAGTGGTTAGTGTAACAATTATAATCTTATAAGCATATGTCTAGGTGAGCAACACATAATTAGCCAGAACTCCTCTTGGTAGATTTCATACCAACTTCAATAATCCTATTAGTCTATTACCAAAACCATGGTCAGACACTAGACGATTAAGACCCTTCAGATTGCTTAGCAATTAAGCTCCTTGGATCAGATTAATGCAATAAACACGGTGGTTCCTCGTTATCCTCGAGTCTACTAGTTTTCCATTGATATACCCGTGTCACTCGGGGGGTCGCCGGTATGCTAGCGAACAAGATCATATCTATGTAAAACAAAGCATCATGTTCTCTGGGCCCTTAATTGGACAATAAGCATTAGGCATCCCGCAGATAGTCAAGCACACATAATATAGTAATTAAAATCAATCACAAACTAATGGAAAATATATGGAGGCACATCACATCTCACCAATCCCCTACATCTCCCATGCCCAATGAACTTACTCACACATGAGAGAAGAAAGCATCATCGATATAATTAAATAAAGGGAGTTCTTCTCAATGTTATCGTGGAGATCTACAATAGGAATAGAAAAGTAATCCAACACAATTCAAGATAGGAAGAAACAATCTAAAACCCTAATCTTGCAAGGTGAAGATCTCTCTCTCAAGTACAAGTAATGTCTATGAGGGTGTGATGGCTAGGAGGTCGAAGATCGTGGAGTGAGATGAAGAACGTCTTCCCCTTCTTCTCCGGATCTCTTCTTCCTCCTTTCTGGATGTGATGCGACTGTTGTGTTATGATTTTGCGTTTGGCCTCTTCACGGAAGTTGTCCCTTTTGACAAGACGAAGGCGGTGGCAGCTATACGGCGGGAACTATATGGCCAGAAAAATGTTCCCACCGTATAGTTGCTCGTTAAAGCGTATGTTTGCCTCCCTTGATTGCTTCCAAAGAGAGACTTGCTTGTTTTCGCCTGAATATTGTGTTTCCCTTGTTAAAACCTTCTGTTGATGTTCAGAACCTGAAACACACATTAAAAACCAAGTTTTCTTTGCTACCGAAGTATTAGCATTAGGTAAAGCTAGAAAACAATCAAATCCAGAAGAAAACTATCAATAAAAACCATCAAAATTATGTCGAATCTCACAACGGTGAACACCAAGGCAGTCCAGGTCCACCCGACGGACCCGACCAAGACGACCCTGATCGCCAACAACCTAAGTTCCACATAGGAACTTGCGCTCATCGAATTCCTTCATGAGCGCTAGGAAATATTTGCTTGTTGTCCTACGGACATGCCAGGAGTTCCCAGGGAATTCGTCGTGCAAGCACTCAATGTGTCTCCAGACGCAAGACCAGTCAAGCAGTCGATGCTTCAACTGTTAGAGCCACGGGCCAAGCAATTGGCATGTAGGTCAACAAACTCCTTGACGCCAACTTCATATGTGAAATCAAGGAAAGCACTTGGGTATCTAACCCCGTGCTCGTTCCTAAAAAGGATACAGATATCCTGCGGATGTGCGTGGACTTCACCTTCCTCAACAAGTACTGCCTGAAGGAAAATTTCCCATTACCACGGATCGATCATATAATCGACTCCACCACAGGATGCGAGCGCCTATGCTTCCTTGATGCCTACTCAGGCTATCATCAAATCCGAATGAAGGAGGAGGATCAGGAGAAGACGGCCTTCATCATGTCATTCGGTGTCTACTGCTACACCATGATGCCCTTCGGGCTAAAGAACACAGGAGCCACCTACCAATGGTGCATGCAGGCCTGCCTCAAGAACCAGCTTGGTCGCAATATACAAGTCTATGTCAATGACATAGTGGTAAAGACCAAAGAAGAAGCTACACACATCAATGATCTCCGTGAGACCTTCGACAACCTCGACTGCTACTAGAACAAGCTAAATCCGGAAAAGTGCGCCTTCGGTGTCCCATCCGGGCAGTTACTCAGGTACCTTATATCCGCTAGGGTAATAGAGGCCAACCCGAAGAAGATAAGGGCCATACTGGCCATGGAGAAGCCGAAGAACGTCAAGGGCGTCCAATAGCTAGCTGGGCGAATCGCAACACTCAGTCGATTCATCAGTCAAATGGGCGAGAAGGGACTACCGTTCTACTAGCTCCTCCGCAAGTACGACAAGTTTGAGTGGACAGACGAGGCTTAAGAAGCTTTCAAAGATCTCAAGCGCTTTCTCTCTACTTCGCCCATTCTAGTGACCCCTAGGGAAAAGGAACCCATGTTGTTATACATATCCGCCATCAATCAGGTGGTCAGCACTGTGCTGGTGGTCGAGCGAGCCAAAGATAACAAGGTTCATGGGGTACAATGCTAGTGTACTATCTTAGCGAGGTACTAACACCAACAAAGCAGTGGTACTCGCATTACCAGAAGATGGCATACAGTGTCTTCATGACAGCATGGCGATTGCACCATTACTTCCAGGAGCACCCCATAGTTGTGGTGAATGATGCCCCGTTAGACCACATCCTCAACAACTCTGATGCTACTAGGCGGGTTGCCCTCTGGGTCATCGAACTGTCCCCACAGGACATCACCTCTGAGCGGTGAACATCGATCAAGTCACGAGTACTACCGGACTTCCTTGTCCACTAGATGGAGAATCAGCTCCTAGACACACCGGACATGTCCAACTTGTGGACCATGAACTTCGATGGATCCAAATGTAAAGAAGGAGATGGAGCCAGCGTCATCCTGACATCTCCTCACGGTGAAAATATGCGATATATCCTACAGATGAAGTTCCGCGCATCCATCAACGAGGCAGAGTACGAGGCACTGATCCACGGGATATGAATGGCCAAGGCTTGCGGCACCACATGGCTCATCATCTACGGCGACTCCAACCTCGTGGTCCAACAAACTATGAACATGTGCGATGCACTGAGTGATAACATGGTCGCGTACCCCCGACCTCTACAACGCACTCGAAGGGGACTTCGATGGCTGCAAACTACGACACGTCGTCCTCGAAAGTAATGAGGAGGCCAACATACTTGCCAACATAGGCTCTACCTGCGCCCCGGTACCTCCAAGCGTATTCTTGGAGCAAATCCGTGAACAATCCATCAAGCTGAAGACTACCCTAGGGCCAATTGACGCACCAACTCACTCAGGGGCTACGCCACCCGAAGAGGCCGAAGGATCCAGTGAGGCAGAACAAGGATCTGCACTCGAAGGCCCCATGGAGTTCATGCTCATCGAGCCATCCTGGACACAGTCGTACATCACGTACCTGCTCACCAAGAGGCTGCCAGACAACCCGGTAGATGCGTGACATATCACGCGGTAGTCCAAGGCCTTCACCATAATCAACGGCGAGTTATACGGACGAAGCACCACTAGCGTCCTCCAACGATGTGTTACCAACACACGACAAATGAATCCTCCTCGACATACACGAGGGAACCTGCGGAAATCATGCAGGCAGTCATGCCCTCGTCGCTAAAGCTCTACGAGCTGGCTTCTACTAGCCCACAGCGATGCACGACGCAACAGAAATTGTCGAAAGGTGCTACTCCTGTCAGAGATTCGCGAATAAGCCGCACGCACCAGGTGCAAAACTCAGGCCAATACCCGTGGCCTGGACCTTCGCATAGTGGGGCCTCGACATGGTCGGCAAACTGCAGAAATCATCGCCCGGAGGATACATCTACCTCCTTGTTGCAGTTGACAAGTTCACCAAGTGGATCGAGGCCATGCCAGTGACGAACCAAACTGGAGCCACCGCCGTCAAGTTCTTTGATTCCATTGTCTTCAGGTTTTGGGTGCCACACAGCATCATCACCGACAATGGGACAAACTTCATCTCAAGGAGTTTCAGGAATTCTGCGAAAACCTGGGAATCAACATTAGCTACGCTTCTATGGCACATCCTCATACCAACAGTCAAGTCGAGAAGGCCAACAGCCAAGTCTACAATGGCATCAAGAAGTGCCTCCTTCGGCCTCTCGAATGAGCGGAAGGATGCTGGGTAGAGGAGCTGCCCTCCGTACTATGGAGCCTCCGGACAAGCCCAAACAGCGCCACTGGATACACGCCTTTCTTCATGGTGCACATTGTCGAGGCAGTCCTACCAACCGAAGTGAGCTACAAGGCCCCACGGGTCGTTGCTTATAGTGAGGCCAAATCTACGGCCGCACACAAAGACTCCGTCGATCTTCTCGATGAGGCGCACGAAATCGCCGCCGAACAGTCAACTGTGTACCCGCAGAGCCTCCGCACCTATCACAACTGACGGATGCGACCAAGGTCCTTTGTTGAAGGAGACCTCGTCTTGCAACTCAAGCAGAAGGGACACCTCAAGTTTGAATCTCCATGGGAAGGACCTTACGTGATCACCGAAGTGATCCTAGGTGGCGCATATCGCCTCAAGGACTTAGAAATCTGAGTCGCATACTCCAACCCGTGGAACGTCGCGCAGCTGCGACATTTCTACTCTTAGATGTTTTCCTTTACAATAAGGCTACTCAGTCAGGCTACTTAGCCACACAATGTACCTCATTCTATTATGCAATAAATAAAAGCTAAGTGCCTCAACCATGTGTCTTTTATGATTTACTATTATGCATTTCGCACTCGGGGCTGCGCCTCTCTGACGACCATGTCGAACAAACAATTCATCATCGCGATGGCCCGAGTAGCTGATTCTGCTTACCATCAAACCCTTGAAAACTCCATCCTAGTTGTAGCGCAACTGATAGGCTGGCAAGATGCCGAGATTTGGGAGCATCAGGCTAACAAAAAGGCATTGCATAAACTACACTCAAAACATATAGAAAGCTATCAAGTTTACAATAATTACAAAGGCCATAAAACAGCCAATCGAAACTGCATGACCTTTACAACAATTATACATTTTGTGCAAGCTAACAACTGCTCTACCGGTGTTGAAGGAGGATGTTGGTTCTCTCATCGAACAACTTCACGATGTCCTCCGCTGGTTGTGCAACCGCTCGATAGTGTGGAACCCTGTTCCACGCCATACCATCCCGAGGCGTCGGTGGCCCTTCTGTAATAGCCGCCAGGTCCACGTCCGGACATTGCATATGCACAAGCACAACTGAAGCTTTAGCACCTGCGACAAGTTGCTGGTGCACACACTCGCGAACGACACCAGCATCGCGGAACTTCTATAGCAACGATAGCAGAGTCGCAGGGTACACGTCTAGCGGGTACATCGCCCTGAAGATATGCTTAAACGATGACCATGCCATATTCAAGAAATGAAGCACCTACGAAATATGATCATGCAGGGTCGCCAGTACGGTTGCCCGATCTCGATCAGTCTAGAAGAACCCCCAGCTTCTAGCTCTGCCTGAGTCAGGCAATTCAACCGAATACTGATTCGATCCCTCTCTTCCTGCGGAATGAGTTTGACAACTGCACATGCACATCAAGGCGCATCGGTCCAGTCCATAGCAACCATGAAGCAACATACGTCAGTCAAATAATACTTACATCGTAGACGTTCATTGATCTGAGCAACCTTGCTAAGGATATACTTTTCCCACTTAGCTGCTTTTTCTGCCTTCGACTTCCATACATCAGCACTACCACGAATAATCAGCATCTTTTTATCCAACTCCTTCACATGGTCGCGTAACCATGTGAGCTGCAAAGACTCATCCACCCTTATGCAAGGAGGAGCCGAAGCCACGGTAGAGGACGACGTAACCTGCACGTCACTCGTAGGCCCCTAGCTAGGTAAAACAATCGGAGTATAAGAACCACTGATCATGGAAATCAAGTCTACAGAAGTAGTAGAAGTATCAAGCAACCAAAATATACATATCAAATTTTAACAAGTTCTTGATGGAATGCCCCCGCAAAAATACTCCAAGACAATTGAAGCTCCTAGCACAACTATATAGCATGCAGAAGTAAAACTAGGCCTACACGTCAGCACCCGCGGGCTTCGTGGACTCCGTGGCAACCTCCGACATCGTGGCCCTTGCAGCAGCAGCCCCCGACGCCGTGATCTTCACCATGTTCAGTCGCTTCTGCTCCGTAGAATACATCGCGAGTGTCTCTAAGATCCAAGGCCCATACTTCTGACAACGAGCAGCAAAAGGAGCGAATGCTACCTCTTTGTCGTCAGCGGTCACCGGCATCTTCGATGTGATCCTGCTCATATTGAGATCAGCACCACAGGCTTGTGCCATCGCCAGCCCGAGAGACACGCCCACCCTATTCTATGCCTGCTTGTACTTCGTAGGTATGCCCCCAGCGAAAGCTTCAGCTAGGCCGTTAAGGTCTTCAATTGCCTTGGCCTTCAGCATCATCTCCTCCTAGAGACGACGAAGCACGACCTTGGATTTTTGAAGTGTGTTTGTGGCAGAAGCAGTGAGGTCTTCGACTACAGCCACGACGCCTGCTAGGAGATCCTCACGGGTCAGTGCTTGATGGTCGAAGTCGATACCGGTTGCATCTGCGAAACCACAGTAGTTCACGATCAAGGACAAGGAGATATCAAAGACCCCAACACATTCGACAATAAAGCAGAATCAGAAAACAAACAAGAAAGACCCTGGGCAGCAACAAGAAGTTGTTCCACAAACCTGCTGACAAGGGTTTAACTCATCAATGCCCATTGTTATGGACTTGGGTTTTGGAGAAGGAGGGAGCACTGGAGACATCTATCGGCTAGCAAACAAGCACACAGGGGACTCGAAGATTTACCCAGGTTCGGGCCTCGGAGAGGTCCCTACTCCTGCTTGTCTGCTCGTGGAATTATCAAAGGAATCGAGGATTACAATGGTGCGTAGATGCAATCTGGCGAGGGTTGTGGAAACTAGGGTTGCGTGTGTCTTCCTCGCTGCCCCCTCCTAGCCTTTATATAGATAGGCTAGGTCTCGGGTAGCAGGTTGAGTCGGTTATAGGTTAGGGTTTTCCCCTTTGAACTTTCTATCTTTAGCTTCTTGTTCTTCAAGCAATCGAGAGTCCGTAGGTTACTCGAGTTCTTCATTTGTGCCTTGGCGACACCGTGGGCTTCTACTGTATTCAGGACCTATATACCAAGCTCGAGTACCTGTAGGGTATACCCATGTCAGTAGCCCTTGAGTGTTCAGTGGAATCGTAGATTCGACTGGGGACTTTATGAATCCTTTCGAGTGCATGACTGAGTATGTTTTTGGACTGTTCTATTTGAGTCATAGGGATTGCTGATGTGTGTGCCTGATTTAACCGATGTATCGGTATCAGTTAACTACCTTAGGGTAAAACAACGCCATCTACTCGAACTCGAGTCCCTGGACTCGAATCTGGAAAAGTGCTGGTGTAATTCGACTCAAGCTGCGGAGGTCTTACATGAGTCGAATTCCAGTATATGGGTGTGAGCACTCGACGCGTCCGTCAAGGCATGTTCATCGTACATGTTGGCACGGATATATTTCTGGTAGTGCGCAGAAAATGCGTTGTCAGGCCTTATTCAGGTCTTATCTTCACGCTACAAGCGCGGCATCCGAATTTTGTCATCGCGGAGATGATTCGGGTGACCCAGGAGAGGCGATCTCTTTGTAGGGTAATGTCATGAGGCGGTGTCGCCATAAGCTTTGAGTGTGGATGTCATCAACACACAGTGTGATGTACAAATAATCATAGGGTGTGCGGCCAGCGCTCCCTATGGGAGTAGCCTCCAAGTGCCTGGTTGAGTCGAAGACTCAGGCAGGGACTAAAAAACTTTTGCGACTGCTGTCGTCTTTTGTTTGCTTGTTTCAGTCGAATTTGCTTCCGACGCTCCCTATGGGAGTAACCCATGTCCATAATCGAATCGTGCTTCGAGTGGTTGGGTTTGCTTTGATTGTCCATGTTCCTGTAAAAAGAAGAAGAAAAATCGTAGGGTGCGCGACCAGCGCTCCCTATGGGAGTAACCCCCGAGTGCTTGGTGGATTCGAAGACTCGAACAAGGACTAAAGTAGTCGAAATCTTCTGCTGCGTAATTTTGGATGACGTCAGTCCTGGCGATTCCATGACCTCAGTTGCCCGCGTGAGCGAGTTTGACGGGACGTAACGAGCGGTGGGTCCCATTTCCTGACTCTGATTTGACCGGGCGTGCGTAATCTTTTTTTTAACTGCGCCTCCTCGATTTCCGCGCGTAATGGGAGTAGTGGGGGACGGTTCGCGCTTCAGGTCCTCCATGTGTCGAGCATGATGAACGCCACGCGTCTGATAGGGTTTTTCTTAGCTGTTGGATTGCATCTTCCAGGGGATTAAGTAGCGACGCAGCGACGGTAAATTTCACATATGCTCCTTTTCTGCCTTTGCCTCCGTCATCATTGCCACTGCTCCTCTGCTTCTTTGCACTCCTTTCCTTTGCGGCGCTGGACCAGTTATGCGTATTTCCCAGCTACTTCCTCCGGTCACATCGCCACCGTGGAATGGGGAAGAAAAAGGGAGGTGTTGCGGCCGATTCCGCTGCCGCCGCGGCTACTATGAAGAAGAAGGGTGGCTCCACCGCTGCGGGCACTAGCACCGCCGTCGCCGGAAAAAATAAGGGCATGGGCACTCGCGTCACCAATGGTGCGTGGCGCGCATTCATGATAAAGTCTTCTGAGCTTCGTCTTTTGTGCCAGGACGGAGTTTTGTCTTCCACAGTCGTGGACACGCGCGTCCCTGGCAGCGAGGTAATCCCCTCTCCTCCTGACGCCTTTCGGGTGATGTTCCTAGCGTTCATCATCTGTGGTCTTTCGTTGCCCCTGCATCCTTTCTTTAGGGGCCTTCTCTATTTTTACGGGCTCCAGCTCCATCAGCTGTCCCCAAACTCCATCCTCCATGTAGCTTGCTACATTACTCTTTGCGAGTGATGGCTCGGAATCGAGCCGCACTTCGTCCTCTTCAAGCGCCTCTTCAAGTTGAAGTGCCAATCGGCGTCTGGCTCCGTAGTCTACGATGTAGGCGGCTGCGGTATCCACGTCGACACCTTCGTCACGTATTTCGACATCAAGCTGATGATGTCTGTCCAAAGGTGGAGGGACAAGTGGTTCTACGTCCGTGACCAGAAAACCGACGGAGACCACTACGGACTCGCGCCCTTTGACCCCGCGACGCCGTGCAAGAGGAGGCGCTCCTGGAAGAACGTGATTATGCCCGGCGAGTCCGCGGAGACGGATGTGCTATACGAGCGTGTCTGGGACCTCGAGAGTCGCATGGGCAAAGAAGAGGGAGGCTGCTCCCTCATTTGCACATGGTTGTGCCGTCGCGTCTAGCCCCTGCAGGCTAGAGTCCACCCCATGTTCCAGTGGGCTGGCGCGGACGATGTCACTCGCGTGTCTGCCGATGGCATGTTCGCGAGTGAGGTAGATAAAAGGGTGCGACTGGTCACCAAGTACACCGTCAAGGATGTGCTTCCCAATGAACCAGGCGTTCCTCCGTTCGATGCTGCTAACCCTCCTCCTAAGGTACAGTTGTGCTATGTAGTAGCGTTGTTTGTCGATTGCTTCTTTACTGTTTCTTGACTTTGTGCTAAATTGTTTTCTGTATGCAGGATTGGGCGGTGTCTCCCTGTATGCCCCTCTTCCCGAGGGGGTTATTCCTCGTGAGGCCTTGGAAGAGGACGAGTCGGAGTCGACTATCCCATCTGATGTCGAGGAGGAAGTCCCCGAGTCGAGTGGTTCGGACACTCGCAAGCGTTCGCACAGTGAGGATTCGGATGCGTCGTCCCCTTCGACTCGAGAAGGTGCAGGTGTTGGTGCAGAGTCGCCGATCCCTACCGTTCCTATGAGTGCCATGGCGCCATCCTCTAGCAAGAAGATGCGTCTTCCGCACGATGTGGAGCACCAGATGGTTATCCGGACGACTGCGAATCCATCGACTTCGGAGTCTTTGGAGGATCATGTAAGTGTAGTATTTGTTTCCTCTATTTTTTGCAGCCGAATGTATCATCTTCTACCATCTTGCTTATCCTTTGCTATTTTCTTCCGTTGTAGCTTATTGTGAAGGAAGCCGCTCATTTAGCAGAGCAAGTCATTGCGATGGGTCACCAGCATGCAATGCTGGATACTCGCCACCGCGCAGTTGAAAGTAAGTGTCCTGCTTCTTCTTCGTCCTCCTTGTGATATATTCGATTGATAGCTTATATTTGTTTGTTTCGTAGCTGAGCATAATGCACTCCTCCGCGACGCCGCTTCCCTTGAAAAGGCGCTTGCCGCAGCGTTAAAGAGTCGCGATGAGGCAATCGCAGCACGTGACAAGTCGCGGAAACGCGAAGAGGATCTGTGCGCCTCCGTCGTGGCTAGAGAGAAGTTGTTCGAGGAACAACTTTTCTCGATCGCCAAGGCTCTTTCAAGTACCTTGTCTGGATTTCATTATTGTTCTTATTTCGAATTTGCCGTTGGTTCTGACCTTCGTGCCCATGCATGGGTTCTGTGTAAATGCCGGCGATTTGAGCTTCAACCCTCAGGCCCTCCGTCGTGACGATGCCTTGGCGGGTGCTCTTTCAGCAGTCGGGGATCACAGCGCCGCCGTTCAAGGGATGCTCTCCAAGGCCAAGGGCGTGCTCAGTCGCCTCCAGGAAGAGCTGGCGCCCAAGGCTAAGCTGATCGATAATATGGACGAACTGGTGGAGTCCCTTGCCGGGGGCGTCCCTGCAAGCTTCAAGAACTCGCTTCGTGCGGCTGGTGCTTCGATGTCACTCGCAATGGTGCAGGCCCATGGAGTCAAAGTTGATCCTACGGCGGTTTCTAAGGCGATGCCTGTCAGCGCCAATAGCCAGCAGGTAGTCTTTGCTCCCTTCACAACTGCTTCTGGCAAGTACGGCCCGCAGCAGATCAATACAGTTGCGAAGTACTCTGAGGAGCTTCAGCGCACCAAGAAAGCTGCGAGGGCTGCGACGTTAGGGGCCGGCAGGAAGTCTATGGCATCTGATACTGCCACAGACTTGATGAGGCCCCCAAAACCAAAGTCGAAGTCGAAGAAGCCAGTCGCTCCTCAGTAGTCGCATCTTGTAATAGTTAAAATAGATTATCTCTTTTGTGAAGAACATGCCTGTTGGAGAGTGTATCTGCTGATACTTTTGTTAATCTTGAATGCACTCGAATCTTTTGTCTATGCCTCGCCTTAGTCCTCTTATTGTCTCTTGCTTGACTTGTGGAAGGGAATATCAAGTGATCCTTTGGGGGAGCCTCAGAATTCACCACCCCTTGATGATACTTTGGCACCGCCGCGCTCAAGGGTGGAGGAGCTCTCTCTGCTCTCGCGACTCCATGACCGCGTGAAGCAGTTGGAGCGTGAATCGCCCGTACTCCGCGGAAATGTGGACGTATGGAAGTCGAAAGCAGAGAAAGCTGCTGCCCGAGAACAATATCTGCTAGGGGAGGTGACGCAATTGGGTGATCAATCCAAATGTTAGTCTTCATATTTCCTGTGTTTCCTTGTAGTCATTCGCAGTAGTTCGTTGTTCTCATATTTTGCCTTTGCTTGGTATAGTTGTCAGTGCCTGCCATCCACAGGATGAGAAGGATCGCATTGCCATTCGCATGAATGACCTGACCCAAGAGCAGCTTCAGGCGAGTGGGTACTTTTGGGTAGATCATGATCACGCAATCGCGTTGGCGACCCTATAGGATCGTGCGTCGCGGGTGCTTCACTTCTTGAAGAAGTCGCAGTCATGCTTGAGGAATATTTACCAGACGATGTTCCCTTTGGACGTCGTTCCGTCGAGCCTGCTAGCCCTTCTCGCTAAATTCCATAACTTGAGTGCGGTCCGCGAGTGTCTACGGCAACAGTTAGTGGCTGGTGCCAAGGCTGCTCTTTCACTGGTGCGACTAAATAGGACTGATGTGGACGTTGCAGAAATTGCGGCTGGGACACCTGCGCCGCCAGCGGGTTCTAGTTGGAACATGGTGCCGCACTACCAGGCAGTGGATCGCCCAGCAGAGGAGATCGTTGATTTCTTCGAGGAGCAGACCAATGTTCTCTTGCTGCAACAGTAGTTTAGTTTGTATCCTGCACATAGTTGTACCAGTGTTGTAAATTTCGTATGTATGTTGTGTATAATTTATTGACGATGATGTATAAAAGAGCTTGTTAGCGTGTATGTTTTGTGAGTGCGTTGCACTATGCGATTCCTTTTCGTTAGCCTGGCTTTGTGTTTATCTCAGTCCCTTGTCAACCTGTCAGGTGTGTTGCAACTGGGTTGATGTTTTGTCAAGGGTTTCGATTGGTGTGCCAGCTACTCAGGATATCGCGTTTTAGTTCGTAGAACAGATGTGTATAGGGTGGCGCAGCCCCCGAGTGGATGATTTGCGGAAAATTTAAGGAAAAACACAGAGTTTTGGGGCACTTAGCTTTATTTATTTCCGGGGTAGTACGAAGTACAATGTGTGGCTAAGTAGCCTTGGCTGAGTAGCCTTATTTGCAATGTAAAAGTAAAAAGGGACTAAGGGTAGAAGCGCCGCAGCTACGTGACGTTCCAGGGGTTGGAGTATGCGACTCCTGTCTCTAAATCTTGAAGGCGATAGGCGTCACCTGGGATTACTTTTGTAATCACGTATGGTCCCTCCCAGGGGACTCGAGCTTGCGATGTCCTTGTTGCTTCTGTCGCAGGACCAGGTCGCATTCGGCGAAGGATCTGGGGCGTAGCCTCCTGCTGTGGTAGTTGCGCAGGTTCTGCTGGTAGATTGTTGATCTCTCTATGGCGATTTCCCTTGCCTCATCAAGGAGGTCGACGGAGTCTTCAAGTGCCAGAGTTGACTCCTGCTCGCTGTAAGCAACCACACGCGATGCTTTGTATCGTACTTCGGCGGGTAGTACCGCTTCAGCCCCGTGCACCATGAAGAACAGGGTGTATCTTGTAGCACTGTTTGGAGTTGTGCGTAGGCTCCAGAGTACTGATTGTAGTTTGACTAGCCAGCAACCCGCGGCCTGTTCGAGTGGCCGGAGGACTCGTTTCTTTATGCCGCCACAAACGAGCCCGTTAGCTTTTTCGACCTGACCGTTGGTCTGTGGATGTGCCACGAGGCATAGCTGATGTTGATTCCCAGGTTCTCGCAGAATTCTTAGAACTCCTTGGATGTGAAGTTTGTCTCATTGTCCGTGATGATGTTGTGTGGTACTCTGAAGCGATAGACGATGGACTCGAAGAACTTGACTGCGATGTATCCAGATTGATTGGTCACTAGCGTGACCTCTATCCACTTCGTGAATTTGTCGACTGCGACCAGGAGGTAGACGTAGCCTCCTCGTGAGGACTTTGGGAGCTTGCCGGCCATGTCGAGTCCCCATTGCGCGAAGGGCCAGGCCAATGGTATTGGCCGGAGCTCTGCGCCAGGTGTGTGCAGCTTGTCTGCGAATCGCTGGCACGCGTTACATTTCTGGATGATGTCCTTGGTGTCGCGCATGGCCGTAGGCCAGTAGAATCCAGCTCGTAGAGCTTTGGCGACGAGGGCGCACCTACCGGCATGGTGCCCGCAGGTTCCCTCATGGATGTCGAGGAGAACAGCTCTTCCTTCGGCCGTGGAGACGCATCGTTGGAGCACTCCTGTGATGCTGCGCTTGTATAGTTCGCCGTTGATAACAGCGAATGCCTTGGATCGCCGCGCGATGTGTCGTGCATCAATCGGGTCGTCCGGTAGCCTCTTGCTAAGAAGGTACGTGATGTATGGTTGAGTCCATGATGGCTCGATCATCATGACGCTCATTGGTCCATCGAGCCCTGTATCCAGCTCCAAGTCGTCGAGTGCCATTGGCTCATTGGGTGGCGTAGCCCCCGAGCCCGTTGTTGCGCTTGTTTTCTTCTCTGTGGCCTTTGACTTGATGGAGCATTCGCAGATGCGCTCGAGAAATACCCCAGGTGGTATGGGGACGCAGGTAGAGCCTATGTTGGCGAGTGCGTCCGCCTCTTCATTGCTTTCGCGACTTATGTGCCGCAGCTCGCAGCCGTTGAAATCCCCTTCGAGTGTGTCGTAGAGGTCACGGTAGGCGATCATGTTGTCGTTCAGTGCGTCGCACTCGTGCATTGTCTGGTTGACGACCAGCTTGGAGTCGCCGTATATTATGAGCCTTTTGGCGCCGCAGGCTTTTGCCATCCTCATCCCGTGTAGCAGGGCCTCGTATTCAGCTTCGTTGTTGGAGGCGGTGAACTGCATTCGCAGGATATATTCCAGCTTGTCTCCCTGGGGCGATGTCAGTATGACACCTGTGCTAGCTTCGTCCTTCCGCTTGGATTCGTCGAAGTGCATTGTCCAGAGGTAGGACATATGTGGTTTTTCAGGGAGATGATTCTCCATCCAGTGCACAAGGAAGTCAGTGAGAACTTGCGATTTGATGGCGTCACGTTTTTCATATGTGATGTCTCGTGGAGACAGTTCTATTCCCCAAAGTGCGACTTGTCCGGTGGCGTCGAGATTGTTGAGGATGTGCCCAAGCAGGGCGTCGTTGACTACCACGATGGGTGTTCCTGGAAGTAGTGGCGCAATCGCCGAGCCGTCATGAAGACGCCGTACGCTAGTTTCTGGTAGTGCGGGTACCGCTGCTTTGTTGGTGTAAGTACCTCGCTGAGATAGTAGACTGGGCGTTGTACCCCGTGGACCTTGTTTTCTTCGGCTCGTTCGACTACGAGCACTGTGCTGACCACCTGGTTGGTGGCGGAGATGTATAGCAACAACAGTTCTCTTTCTTGTGGGGTCACCAGTACTGGCGAGGTGGATAGCAGGCGTTTGAGGTCTTCGAATGCCTCCTGCGCCTCATTGGTCCACTCGAACTTGTCAGCTTTGCGGAGGAGTTGGTAGAAGGGCAGTGCCTTTTCACCCATAAGACTGATAAATCGACTGAGAGCCGCGATTCGCCCAGCCAGCTGCTAGACGCCCCTTATGTTTTTTTGCTTCTCCATGGCCAGTATAGCTTTTATTTTCTTCGGGTTTGCTTTGATCCCTCTCGTGGAGATAAGGTACCCGAGTAGTTGTCTAGATGGTACGTCGAAGGCGCACTTCTCCGGATTGAGCTTCATCCGGTAGCGATCGAGGTTGGCGAAGGTTTCGTGCAAATCGTCGATTAGTGAGGCTTCCTCTTTGGTCTTGATTACTATGTCATCAACATAGACTTGAATGTTGCGACCGAGTTGGTTCTTGAGGCAAGCCTGCATGCACCGCTGGTAGGTGGCTCCTGCGTTTTTTAGCCCGAAGGGCATTGTGTTGTAGCAGAACACACCAAAAGGCGTTGTAAATGTTGTTTTTTCTTGGTCTTCCTCCTTCATTCGAATCTGGTTATAGCCTAAGTAGGCGTCGAGGAAGCAGAGGCGCTCGCATCCCGCGGTGGAGTCGATGATCTGGTCGATTCACGGTAGCAGGAAGTGGTCCTTTGGACAATGCTTATTCAAAGAGGTGAAGTCTACGCACATCCGCAGAATATCCGTGTCCTTTTTTGGTACTAGCAACGTGTTGGTGAGCCAAGTGCTTTCCTTGATACCGCGTATGAATTTGGCATCGAGGAGTCTGTTGATCTCCATTCTGACTGCCTTTGCTCTTGGTTCAGATAGTCGCCGAATTGTTTGCTTGACTGGCCTTGTGTCTGGGTTGATGTTCAGTGCGTGCTCGGCGAATTCCCTGGGAACTCCTGGCATGTCCGCTGGACACCAGGCAAAGATTTCCTAGTGCTCACGGAGGAATTCGACGAGCGCGAGTTCCTATGCGGTACTCAAGTTGTTGGCGATGAGGGCCGTCTTGGCGGGATCCGATGGGTGGACCTGAACTTTCTTTGTGTGCACCGACGAGTCGAAAGATAGGTCGGGTGAACTTGGCCGGCTCAAGGGAGGCAGACTATTGTCTGTCGACTCCTTTAGTCTCTCGAGTTCTTCCTGCATGCAGGAGGACTGGGAAATTCTGTTGAATTCACTGTCGCAACTGTCGGATCTCTCAAAGCTCCCGTTGACTGTGATGACACCATTAGGTCCTGGCATTTTCATCTGCAGGTAGGCGTAGTGTGGCACTGCCATGAACCTAGCGAACGTGACACGTCCAAGGATGCAGTGGTACTACGAGGACCAGTCGACGACCTCGAAATTGATGCACTTGCACCGAAAGTTTTTCGATGTGCCAAAGATGATGTCGAGGTTGATTTTGCCAAGGGGATATACACCCTTGCCTAGGACGATGCCGTGGAATGTCGTGTCTGAGGCCTCTAGGCAGGTCAGACGGATCCTCATTGCTCGCAAGGTACTCGCAAACATAAGGTTGATGCAGCTTCCACCGTCCATAAAGACGCGACTCATGTCGAAGCCTCCAATTTGTGCCTCGAGGATGAGGGGACAATGACCTGGGCGAGGTACTTGGCGTGGGTGGTCACGCTTGTCGAAGGTGATGCAGGACTCGCTTCCGCTGAGGTACTCAGTGGTAGATGGTGGCGAGTTTGTGGCCAAGCTGACTTGGCGAGTGATGGCCTTCTGCACCCTATTCGAGGGGCGTCCCTTTTGGATCATCATGGTACCCATGGCCCGTGGGTATGGTTCGCCTCCCTGGTGATAGTTCGGTGCAGCTGCATTTGGGGGTAGTCCATGTGGTGGTGGCGGAGCGCCATGTGCCATGGTGCTTCGAGCGGCTCCATAGCCCCTTTCGACTGCGCTGCGATTCATCCGAGCCAGTCCCTCATGTAGTTTGAGGAATTCGCGACAGTCTTTGAGGAGGTGGCTAGACTTCTTCTTTCCGTCATGCTTGTCGATGTAGAAGTGCACAGTGCATGGCCCGAACAGCTTGTCTTCAATGGCTGTTGCGGGTGCCTCATCACGATTGCGGCGCTGCCACACTTGCGTGGTCTTTCCGAAGTCGCGGTATCCGCCGCTGCGGTAGCCGCTGTTACGGTTGTCATCGCGTCTATTGGCATAGCCGGCTGCGACCATGTTGACGTCGTCGCGGTCATCGTAGATGCACATGCGGCGTTTGCTTTGGCGGTCACGTCTGCGCTCGAGTTCTGCCTCGTCGTCGGAGTGAACGCGATTTTTCACCGAATCTTCTCCATCTGCCCAGCGATTTGCGATTTCCATCAGGTGGTCGATGGTTTTGGGCTTTGAGCGGCCCAGCTCCTCCCTGAGCTCTATGTGGCATATGCCGCTGTTGAATGCGTCAATCGCGCGATCCTCTGAGATGTTCTCTGCGGAGTTCTTGATGATGGACCACCTCTAGATGTAGGAGCGTAGCGATTCGCCAGATCTTTGCTGGCAGCATCTCAGCTCTTCGATTGATGCTGGTCGTTTGTACATGCCCTTGAAGGTGCGCACGAAGCTGTATACCAGCTCTTCCCAACTGCGAATGGATCCGCGTAGGAGGTTGTTGAGCCATACTTGGGCGGAACCTTGCAGTTGTAGCTGTAGGCATTGCATAGCCGTGCTTCGACTTCCGCCGTGAAGCCTGATGGAGGAGATGTGGTCCTCCAACCAAATCTTTGGGTCCTGTAGGCCGTCAAACTTCGGGTTCTCCGATGGGAGTTTAAACCCCTTGGGCATTCGCTTTTGCCTGATGGCCCTGTTGAAGCATCGGGCGCCATAGAGCTCCATATCTTCGTCTTCTGAGTCAGTCGATCGAGCATGTCGCGCCCTTGATTTATCGATCTTGCGCTATGTGAGGTCATCGTGCGCATCGTAGTCATGGTCGTGTCGCCGTGAGCGGCGACGTCGAGACAGATCGTGACTGTCGTCGCTGGATGAGGGCGAGGAGTAGCGTTTTGCCAGAGTCTTGCCTTTCTTTGGTTCTGGCGCCGGCTCTTTGTCGAGGGCGGCCTCGATTAACCCCAAGCTTGCGATCATGGATTGGTGCATGGCAGCTCGAGGGTCTCCAGCTGGCGGCTGGTTATTGAGGAGGTACATGGTGGCCACCGTTACCGCAGCTTGCTGCGTTTTTGGGAGTACATTGCCACGCGTATCCACCGTCATGGAGTCGAAGTCAAGGACTTTGGCGGCTTCTACACGTTCTTGTTCAGTGAGGTGGGAAAGTCGAGATCGTCTTTTGTTGGTGATGTACTCGTTGCACTTGGAGGAGGATCCCTCGTGGGAGGAGTGCCCAGCTCGTCGGAGGCTTGACTCATCAACCGCCTTTTTTCGTGCCTCGAGTTGCGCGATTGTTTGTAGCTGGTGCTTGTATTCCTCTTTCAGGAGCCAGTGGTAGCCCATCAGCAGTTCTTGCGGGGAGCCAAAGGGTAGGGGATGGCCTCGTAGGGCTTCACGACAACAAGCCCACTCGAGATCGTTGAGCCTGATCACGATGCGTTCGCCAGTTTGCTCGTTGATCATGGTTGGAGGTTCGACTGCTCCTCCATTGTTGATGGGGGCGCCGTTGGTGGGGCCTCCGTTTGGTGGTGGTCCGCCATTGGGTATGCCACCATTGGTTGGTCCGCCGTTTGGCGGGTCGGTTTCATGGCCACCGTTGCCCGTGTTGTCGCGATTGGCGGAGGTGTCACCCGCGTTGATGACGGCGCACATGAAGTGATTGGGGAAGCTGCTGCTTCCGCAACTTTCAGATCTGGAATCGTAGGCTCCGTCTTCAACGGCCAAATCGCCCAGATCGGATTCGCGACTGCTGTTGCTAACCATATTCTCGACTGTTGTCGAGGTATGGGCCTCACTGAGGGTGCCGATCGGCAGAGGGAACCATGATGCTGGAGCAATCGATGGTACCGTCGGCTGGTCAGGCATGCGAAGCGTGCCCATCTGACCAACTTGGAAGCGGAAGCTCCCGATCGCCAGGCTGATTCCGTCGCCCACGGATTCGAAGGCGAGGCGAGTGGCTGGCGTGTGGACGGTGAAGTCGAACGCGCCGAAGAGCTGGCAAATCTCCACTGTTGCGGAGTTGTAGATCGCGGTTGATGGGGCCGAAGAAGCTGCAACATCAGCACTCCCTGTTCCCACAGACGGCGCCAATTGACGAGGGTTTAACTCATCAATGCCCATTGTTATGGACTTGGGTTTTGGAGAAGGAGGGAGCACTGGAGACATCTATCGACTAGCAAACAAGCACACAGGGGACTCGAAGATTTACCCAGGTTCGGGCCTCGCAGAGGTCCCTACTCCTGCTTGTCTGCTCGTGGAATTATCGAAGGAATCGAGGATTACAATGGTTCACAAATGCAATCTGGCGAGGGTTGTGGAAACTAGGGTTGCGTGTGTCTTCCTCGCCGCCCCCTCCTAGCCTTTATATAGATAGGCTAGATCTCGGGTAGCAGGTCGAGTCGGTTACAGGTTAGGGTTTTCCCCTTTGAACTTTCTATCTTTAGCTTCTTCTTGTTCTTCAAGCAATCGAGAGTCTGTAGGTTACTCGAGTTCTTCATTTGGGCCTTGGCGATACCATGGGCCTCTACTGTATTTAGGCCGTATATACCAAGCTCGAGTACCTGTAGGGTATACCCATGTCACCCGCGCTCCCTTTCAGCTACAGATGCCGCCCATTCTTCCGCGTGCTGCTACAACTCCTCTTTGTAGCGTTCGAGAGCATCAACGGTGTATTTTCTCTTCATCTCCGCTGCACTGAGGCTCTTTTTGAGAGATCTTAGTTGACGAAGACTATCATTGTTCTCCTCTGACAACAAAATACACACTCGTTAGAAGTTACTTCCATATACATCACTTGAAAGAAGAAAGGATCTTACTCTGCAGCTGCCGGTGGTCAATATCTAGGCGCACGTAATCCTTGCCAAGGTGAATCATGTCCTGAAGAAAGGGCTACAAATGGATTCTGTGTCAGAAGTACACAAAGTACTCGGGGGATCCCTCAGATGACTAAAAACACTTACACGATCACCCGAAGACTCTGAAGGTTCCCTTTTGGTCGTCCGGGTCAGAACTCTGTGTTCCCCCAACTTGGAAGAACTTGAAGATCTCACGCCGGAGTTGGCCACTGTCTTCGGGGAAATCTTGGGCTACTCCACACCCTTTCCCCTAGAGTCCATGACTCCTTCATCCTCTGGTTCACGGATGATTTCAGATGAACTCAGTGTCACACCACTTTAGTACAAATAAAGTAAATTAAACACACGGAGAACAAGGAGAAGAACAACTTGAGAAACAATGGAGAAAAGAGTAGCGGTTCACCCGTCAAATTTGTCAAGATCAAAAGGTTCCTCCTGCCTCTGCTTCTTCAGTGGAGGAGGACGCATGTTGCGGACATGCACTGCAGGAATCAGATCTGCGACGCCCTCCCCAGGAGCAATGTCCTTTGGCATCTCTAGAATGGAGGCATCCGATTCCTCGCTCCGCTCCCACTTCCATGAATCTGACTCGCTGGACTTGGGGGCTCCCCGTGGCTCGATGATAGGCACTATTGAGTCAAATTCATAATCCTTTGTAGCTTCCGTAGGGATCATGCTTAGAAACAAGGCCTAGGGATCATACTTTCACTAGTGAACACTCTCATATAAATATATTCTTCTTTATGATACTACACCGAACTACTCTCCGGTTGGACACTCTAATCCATGGTAGGGCTATAACAGCACACCTCAAAGTAAGCCTTTCCCATCTAGATAACCCCACACTGTCACCTTGAGCACTAGATGGTTCAAACAAACACCACAATTTCATAAAGACATCCAACTCCAAATATAACTCATAACAAGTATTTGTAATCTCTAGCCTAAGTTCCACCATGGTGTGCACACTGTCAACTTCACACACATGGGGAGAGAGAGATCTATTAAAGCACTTGAATAGCAAGGTAGATCTATAGATTACAAGCTCATGATCTCAATAAGATCATGCATAGAGAGAGAGATGAACACATAGCTACTGGTAGAACCCTTAGCCTCGAGAGAGAACTACTCCCTCCTCATCATGGGAATCAGCAATGGTGATGGAGATGGTGGTGGAGATCGATGGAGATGGCTCCGGGGGCACTTCCCCGTCCCGACAGGGTGCCGGAATAGAGACTTCCTGTCCCCCGAATCTCCCCTTCGGTGGTGGCGGTGCTGCGGAACTTTTCATGGCTGGAGGCTTGACTATTTAGGGTTTTTTGCATCGGGAGGATTTTATAGGCGAATGGGCAAGGTCGGTGAGCGGCCAGGGGGCCACACCACCTGGTGGCGTGGCCAGGGCTAGCCCGCGCTACCACATGGTGTGGCCACCCTGTGGCCCCTCTCCGTCTCGTCTTCTGGCTCCGTGAGTCTTCTAGTAAAATATTGACTTTGGCTTTTGTTCGATCCAATTCCGAGAATATTCATTTTCTGACTTTTCTGGAACCAAAAACAGAAGAAAACAGGCAACTGGCACTGTGACATCTTGTTAATACGTTAGTCCAAGAAAGTGTATAGAAATACTCCAAAGTGTGGACAAAATATAAGAAAGTAGATATAAACCAAGCATGGAACATCAAAAATTATAGATACATTTGCAATGTATCACACGCCAGTGACCTCTTTTCCTCAAACGAGTTGAAGGTACAACACCCACTGGTACAAGACATCCACATCCTTCGACTCTCCTGGCATCACGATGTTCTTCCATGGCCTCTTGTTCTTCAGCTCTGCCTTCAGGTCAAAGGGAGTGAGGCAGAATCTTTGTCGTGTTGCCTTCTGATCCCGAATATAAAACCACTTGTCCCTCCACCCTTGGGCAGAGTCGACCATGACGAGGCAGAAATACTGGATGTGAGAATCTACGGATATACGGCACCCGCCAAGATCCTACACTACGGAACCCAACACCGACCATCTCTTGAAACAAAATAGCTTCTTGAGGAGACCGAAGTGCAGCTCGATCACGAGCCACTCGTAGAGAGTGATGAAGCACACAATGTGCAAGATAGAATTGGGAGTCAGCTGATGTAGCTAAATACCATAAAACAGAGTAATCCACGAACAAAATCATGGAGAGGAAGCGAGAGACCCCCGTAGAAGGAAAGCAACAAACATCACGCGGAAGCCGGAAATAAGACCGGCTTGGTGATGAGGATGAAGCTCGTGCGGCTTCAAGGTGGAGCGCCTCCAGGACCCATTGGTCATGTGGTACCCGGTGCCTTTTTCTTTGTGGCTACGGCGGTAGTGCTGGACCCAGTGGCGGTGGTGGCCTTTTTCTTCGTAGCGGTAGCAGTGGTGCCAGATCTTGCAATAGCGGCACCCTTCTTCTTCCCCATTCTTCTTCGATGAAGCGACCGAAGAAAGTAACTGGGAAAGGCTCTAAGGACGTCCATCATAGTGAGTGGTACAGCGTAGTAGAGCGGGGGAGAGCGACAATAGCAGCAACATGAGGAAGATGAAGATGCAAAGTGCGAAAATTGCTGCCTCAATCCACTACTTATGTGACGGTGAAAGGCCATCCAACGGCCGGAATTTCTCTACTTCAACGTGTGGCAGCGCGTGCACTGAACCACCATGGCACGATCCCCACTCAGCATGAAAATCGAGGAGATGCGGTTAAAACCCCAAATTACACATGACTAGTCAAATCCTGGTCAGATATTACCCATTACTGTCATATCCCATTAGCACCACTCATGCTGGCAGCTGAGCGCATCCAATCATCAGCAATGACGTCATTAGCACTTGCACTACCAGCAGCTCAAGGAAAAAAAGTATGCAACGGTAATTTTTCTTCGACTCATTCAGTTTTTGTTCGAGTCTACGACTCGATCAAATACTCGGGGGCTACTCCTAACAGGAGCGCTGGCCATGCACCCGAAGGTTTTCTTGGTCTAGTGAAAATGCCATCCAAATTATAAAGTCCAGGGCAGTAACGCCTTGACCCCTCCTTCGAATCAACGATTTGACTATGGACTTGGGGGCTACTCCCATAGGGAGCGCTGGAAGCTTAATCGACAAGCTACGGCCAATGATAGTAGTCGCAAAAAGATCAAAGTCCCTACTTGAGTCTACAATTCGAATAGGCACTTGGGGGCTACTCCCGTAGGAAGCGCTAGTCGCGCACCCTATGAAAAATCAAAATAAGTTATTAATGGTAAGTAGTGTTAACCATGTTCGAACTATAAGCATTTGAATCTTTCGACGACCTCATCTCCAATCGAACACGAATTTGCCTAACAAAGGGACAATGTCTCCTAGGCCACCCGAAACACCTCCGCGGTGATAAAACTTCAGATGCCGTGTTTACAACATGTAGATAAGACCTACGAATGCAACCCAATGGCCTGGCAACACACCTACTGTGCTCTACTAGAAGTATACCATGCCTACATGAATGATGAAAAAAGCCTCGATGGACATGTCGAGTGCACACATTGAATACTGGAATTTGACTCTATAAGACCTATACAGCATGAGTCGATTTACACCAGCAACTTTACGAATTTGAGTTTGGGAACTTGAGTTTGAATAGATAGCATTGTCTTTCCCTAAGTCGGTTAACTGATCTTGATCCATCGGATGACTCAGGAACGCGTATAAACTATCCTTATGACATAAGCACACGCCTAATAAAATGTTCGGATGAGCACTCGAAAGTCTTCATAGTCCCCGTATGAATATACGATTCGAACTGACACTTGGGGGCTACTGACATGGATATGCCCCACGGGTACCCAGGCTTGGACTATGCGGTGCGGCCCAAGAGAAGCTTACGGCAAGGCCCAGGTCAATTTTGGTGGCCCAAGTTCTAGAAGACATGGATCCTTGGGAAGCACGACATGTATAGATAGGAAACTTAAAGGGAAAAACCCTCATCTGTAACCGACTCGGTGTGCTATACCGAGACCTAGCCCCCTATATAAAGGCTAGGAGGGAGCATCGAGGAGGACACCTTGCAATCCTAGTTCACACACCGCCAGATTACATCTGTGCACCCCCTGTAACTTTCAATTCCTCATAATCCAAGAGCAGACAAGCAGGAGTAGGGTCTCTTCTGAGGGCCTGAACCTAGGTAAACCGCGTGTCCTTGATGTGCTTGTTTGCTAGCCAATCGATGCCTCCAGCGCTCCCCACTTCCTATAACCCAAGTCCATCAACGATGGGCATTGACAAGTTAACCCCTCGTCAAAGGGATTTGTGAACTTCCGGATTTTGTTGGCCAACTCAGGGCCATTTTGGGTCTTCTGATGCTACAGGGACTTGTACTGTCATGCCTCTACAATGCCCTGCTTCTCCTCGGTGATATGAGTGGCTTCATCCAAGAGTACTTGACGATGCGCTTCTAGGGCAAAGGCCCTTTCCTCCAACTCATCCGGTGTAAGATCCGAGGTGGTTGGTATTGGCCGTGTAAGTACCTCTCCAAGGATTTCACGGGCACCTGGGGTAACAACATGTCCATCCAACGGAGCCCTTTTTTGGTTCTTTGGGGATCGAAGTGTCGTCTAAATCCTCCTCATTTCTTCAGCGACCTCCTCCTGAGCTGGAAGATCCTTATCTAGAGTCATGTTCTTCTTATTTGTTGTGTTGGCCTTACCGGTCTCTGTGGCAAAGAAGGATTTTGGTTCGATTCCTGGAGTCAAGCTTCTATCAGTACTCTCAGAAATCTTGACGTTGGGATTTTCTATGAGATCCATATAATATTGCATTCCAGGAGAGTTTTTGTCGAATCTCTCATCCATACATTGCAGGGACTTAGATCTAGACCTTCTCGTTCTTCTGCAGCCTTGGAGTTGATATCCTCTTCAATCTCTACTTCAAATGCTCGGAATTCTGCTAATGTCATGGAAACCCCAGGGGAAACTGGTGTTTCAGCGTTTGTTCTGATTGCGTCCAGCACCGAGTCATTGTCATCTCCAGCATCAGTAGAGCTAGATCCAGAGCCAACATATCCGACGAAGTGCGATCCATGCATTGTGAGGTAGTTGAGGCCTTATTCCTTAGCTTACTCGAAACGTTTTATGGTCTTGAGAACTGCATCCGTATTGACCATGGCACTCTTCATCATCCGCTTAACGGTGTGCCTCATAAGCGATTTTTCTGCTCCAGAATCGGCAGAGCTAGATCCAGAGCCAACGTATCCGACAAAGTGCGATCCATGCGCTGTGAGGTAGTTGAGGCCCTCTTCCTTTTCTTCCTCGAAATGTTTTATGGTCTCGACAACTGCATCCATGTTGACCATGGCACTCTTCATCATCCGCTTAACGGTGTGCCTCAAAAGTGATTTTCCTGCTCTAGCATCTGCAGAGCTAGATCCAGAGTTGTTGCTACTTTGATCTTCGTGAGATTCGACCTCCTGGGGAGATCTTCTTCAGATCCAATCTTCTCCGCAATCTCTTCTTTAGGTGCGGGCTGGGTGGGATTAGGATTTTCTGAGATCTGAAACTTTGCAGCTTCCGTGGACAAAGCAGATCCGGAAGTTTCTTCTGCCTCTATCATCACCGTTGGGGTGGGTTCGGCAGGTTCAACGAAACTGAGGTAAACACCATTCTCGCCAAAGGACATGATTGTGTAGCTGGTCATGGTCTCCCTAGCCGGAATCCAAGTATCATCGAGAAGGATGAGAGGGACGTCACAGGTGTAGAGAACCCGACCGATAGTGATTGTTTCGCTGATTCCGATTCATGCAGATTCCACCCAGAACATATCTCCAAAAGTCACCTGCCCCACAGTGGGCGCCAACTATCGTCGGATTGAAGAAAAGTACGCCATGAGGGTGTCCTCGGGGTGTGAAACGTACGATTATCCGGGACAGTGAGCACACAAGCTTACCTAGGTTCGAATCCGCTGGTGGTGGACGGGTCCTACTCCTGCTAGCAATCCAGTAATATGGCAGAGCCGGAAGTATAGATTACAAGAGAGGTTTCGCCTGCGCGAGTTGAGGTTGTTGTGATTGGTTGCCCTAAAGTCCGATCCCTTGGATGACTTATATATTCATCTGGTCCTAGGGTTATAGAAGAGTCATATCCGACTACGATACAGAGTTGGTTACATAGTACATCTTGGACTACAAGTATTCCTACAAGCCTAAGTCGGTAAGTCTTCTGCGCCTTCCCATAGCCGGATGGGCTTCCAACTTCTCTCTCTGACTAGGACGCCCGTGAATCATAGCTCTAACCCCAAAGTAGGCCACCTTGGTCAGCAAGTCACTGTGGGTATAACCAAAAAGTATATCCCTAACACATCCAGCTGAAGGAGATGGCTTAGTCCCTGAGGAAACGATTGGGATAAAATCCTAAGCATTACCTCCTAACTTAGTCTTCTTCTTCTTAGTCCAAGAATGCTTCTTGAACTTAGCCTTATTCTGTACCATCAACACTTGATTGGCACCTTTCTTCAGACCATCCTCTGCCTGCTTGAGCATCCCATGTAATTCATTCAGCTTCTTATCCATACCATGCATGTGGTAGTTCGATATGAACTAGCCATATGCACTAGCAAAAGAGTTCAGAATTATATTCGTAGTGAACTCTTTGCTAATGGGGTAGCCCAGCCTTTCCAGAGACTACACGTAACCAACCATCTTGATCACATACGAACTAAGTGGATAAAAATCCTTAAGCTTACAACTCAGCAAAGCTTGAGAGACTTGATACCTCTTAGTCTTTGCCTGAGCCTGGAACATACTTTTTAGGCTTTCGATCATATTGTAGGCCTCAACATTCTTGAACTACTGCTGCAAGTCCGGTTCCATGTGAGCAAGCATAAGACATCTAATTTTTGTGGACTCATCACAAGTCCTATGGTAGGCATTGGTTGCAGCAACACTCGCATTCTCATTCGGCTCATCTGGAAGTGGGTTATCTAGAACATGGTCCTTCTTTTCTTGTTTGAGAACAATTCTCATATTACAATACCAATTGGTGAAATTTGTTCCATTAATCTTATATTTCTCGAGGATCGTTGTCAATGCAAAACTGGATAACTGAGGGAGACTGCTACTAGATGCCATGGATCTACAACAGAAAATATGCAAAACACTTAAGACATGTATCCATAAAAGAGAAGGCATATTAAACATTTTAATACTTATTCTCCCACTTGAACCAACACCCCTTAGATCATTACTAAGTGATTCAGGATCCTAAATAACCAAGCCCACAAGTGATCTTTAGCATCACCGCTAGCCGTCAAGTGATCTAGGTAGGCAACTCCTTGCTAATGGCATCTCATATGACTCCTATTGGTCGAGTGGCATCACATTCCTCAGCTCCCGACAACCTTTGCCCCAAGTCCCACAACCATTGTGATGGACCCGTCTAGCTTACTGACTGCTTCTGTTGTAAGAGTCCAAATCGAACCCATCTAGTTGGAAAGAATTGGTAGCACCTCAATTTTATGAGCCCACTACCAAGAATGTCCAGCTTATGATGGTGCAGCACTTGGCGGAGAAACCGACTAGACCTTCTTTGAGGATTGCTTTCTACCAACTATCTAATAGAGGTAAAACAGAGACATAAACATAACACAAAATAAAGCAATTATAATGTGAAATGGTATGGCTCTCTTCATGGTGATCTCCATCTCCACGAAGCTTGTAAGTCGACTCGTGCCAACTCTTGTCACATGCCATCTTCCTCCATGTCGCCAACTTGTACATTGACTTGCATACCATCCGGGTTCTCCAAAAAGCTACACTACCTTAGTAAATTAAAATTACATAGAGAATCCGACATGTGGGTCATAATACAATAAAATGATAGCACCTAGGCTGCAGTCGGCTGACAAAAACCGTGATATGCAGATCATGTATGGATTACACACAATACATGCACATAAGCGATAACATTCACAACATCATCCTACAAAAACAAATTATGCATAGATACGATATCTATCGGTGTTGTGAAACTCACAATGACATCTAAGACGCTATGATAGGATGAAGCCGGCGATCCCGCTAGCCGAATAGCAGGCGAGGATCGAAGGAAGATTTTTTGGAAAACATAGATCTCATCCACATTCTGAACATGTATTTCTTGATCAGATAATACAATTTTATCCAAATCCAATCCGTACTCTGATTCGATCAAACTCCTTTGAGATCACCGCATTTGTACCCTAATCTCCACATGGATATATCCACCTGGGCTCTTTTCCCTTAAGTGTGTGACCCCGTAGGTTCGCACACACCTGAACACAACATGAGTCACCACTCTGAGTCGATAGCTGGTAGCGGCCTCTAGCAAGACGTGATAAGTCCCAAGCGCCATAAAGTTAGAAGATGAACCTTTCCAATGTGACTTTACGTGCCACAATCTACCCCGATGGAAGAAACCAACCAGTAGGGGTACGTCATTCCACGACCTTAGCAGTATAATCACGGAAACCAACTCATCCCTTTCCCTGAGTACAGTTGATCCAATCAGCCTCATACAAAACCAATCTATCTCATAGAACGACCACCAAAATAGCAACTAGATCCAATCTAATGCTAACTGCATATCACATATGCACGATCTCGAGCCTAAAACAAGAAGCTATCGCTTTGATACCACTATTGGGCCACGCAATGATAAATAAAACTTTCCCCTACGCGGTACTCCAAGATCTAGCTAAGGTAGAAGCCACAAGATTTACCACTAGACGCGCAAGTGCGGATTATTGATGAAGCATGTCAGTTGATGCAGTGCAGAATGATCCCACCAACAGCACCTTCAGATCCGCCACGAACTCCTTCGTCTTTAGCGTCACACGTGTAACGCCTATAAGGGTATCCACACATGCAGGGAGAAGCTCTGGACAGAGGATTGCTAGATCCTGTCTAGCCCAAAATGGGAGTGGATAAAGTGACAGCTAGGTCAGAGAACTATCCCTTGTCACTCCACTTATATACGCTCCTAGCTGGGCGCAACGCTTCAGGCCCATCTAGGCTGTACCCCAATCTCCACATGGATATAATCCACATGGGCTCTTTTCCCTTAAGTGTCTGACCTTGCAGGTTCGCACACACCTGAACACGACATGAGTCACCACTCTGAGTCGATAGCTGGTAGAGGCCTCTAGCAAGACGTGATAAGTCCCAAGCGCCATAAAGTTAGAAGACGAACCTTTCCAATGTGACTTTCGTCCATTCCCTTTGCCTCATGATATACATGTTGAGCTATAGGCGAGTGGATTCCATCCCTTGAATAGCTTAACTCTCTTCTCGTTCCGTGATATACGATTCACTAGGCTAACACTTAGTCCGACTCCTTGGTTAACACTTAACCAGGTCACGTATGGCCATGCTTCTGAATCATATCACACGAGAGGGCCTAGAGAATATCTCTCCATTATGGAGAGGAAAATCCCATCTTGGTAATCCATGTCACATAGCTTGATTCACAACCATCCCGGACCCTTAACTTTATAACTGCTCATTTACAGAACAATGTTTGATAGAACCTAAGTTAGCGATCCACAACTCAGATTATGCGATTATCTCAGGTCAAAGGATTACATTGCTTGAGACTTCAAATAACAATATGCTCGTTGAATCTCAACCGTGGGTCAGTCTGACTCACTAAACTCTTTAGTCGAGTCCATGTAAGTCGGAATAGCATCACCATGCCCATGACAAGTGGGTCCTAGTCAGCATCTGACTTTCACATTAGTCTAAGTTGTGTGTCCAGCACAATCTCAACGACCAAGGACATCTAGTATGAACAATATGAATATATAAGCCCATAAATGAATCATATATTCAATGATACATATTAGATGTTCATAATAGGACAACTTAATAACTTTATGAATACATTGGGAATTACATCATATATGATTGCCACTAGGGCATATTCCCAACATGCTCTATTATTGAACTTTCTCTTATTATCCATGAGCATTTCAACATGTTCCAAAATGAAATATACATATCACAAAAACCAAAACAATACACTATTAAGTGAAGTTTGATCCAAAATTGCAGAGTGTTAAAATGGATGTATATTTTCATCTTGTAGTTTCTCCTTATAGAGTATGTGTAAGAAAACACTCTTGTTGATCTAAGTTGTTTTTTCACATGCAAATTGTTGTTCTTTTAGGGTGCAAGCTTCTACTATACTTATGAACCTCCATTTATATTTTGTGAGGATCAACATATATCAAAACTGACAACTCAATATTAAGATACATGACCTTTCAACTAGCATGCTAAACATATACGTTGAACATTATACCCTCCCTAATGATGTCCACTTTAATTAATGAATTCAGTTTTATGCTCTAACACTTCAATGGAGATAAACAAAAAAACTGACTAAGAAATTGTACCACTACTATGAAGTGATTTGTGTCATTGTAATCATAACACTACTTTAACAAGGCTAGCATTCCTATATCCACGTTGACCCGATTCTTAACACTACATCAAAGTCAATAATAGCGCATGAAATTTTCTATCGATTCTGCTACCCACGTCGACCCGATTCGTTCCAGCCATGGGATGGACTATGGAGAGGACACGCAATAACACCGTGGCGGAGCCCAGCTCTCCATGGTAGGCTGGCCCTGCCACCAGGGTTCCTTGCCGTGGGTGTCTCACGCGCCCTTTCCTACCCCGGGTTACCGGACGGTGGGCCTCACTCCGTCCCCTGGGCCACGCGTCAGTGCTTGTGGGCATCACCGCTCTTGGTGAGAGGCGGTTGGAGGGAAACATGCGCTCTACACCCGCTGGGGGGTGGGGCCATTGACGTCCGATGTGGTAGCAGAAACGCTCACCATCCACGGGTCCTCATGGTCATGATCGAGATGGTAGCGGAAAAACCTCGTCGGGCATGGGTTCTCGCTGCCAAGAGCTGACCTGGCAGGAAAACCCTCGGTTCTCGAGGGTTCTCACAGTCAATAGTTGAGGTGGCAGCAGAATCCATCGTTGTCTACGGGTTATCGCACTGAGTTCATGCGGTCGGTCCCGTCGTCGCGGGAGAGCTGCTCTCGCATACGGTATTCGTGTGCCCAAAACCTTCTCTACTCCATGCCTCGCCTAGAGACTGTGTGTACGACGGCACATGCGCCACGCCTTCCTCTATCAGCCCACTGCATACTTTCGGATTTTAATTCCTGACATGCACATCGATTCTTCCACCCTTTCGCGCAATCTGTTATGGTATAAAACACGGTTTTCCGATATTTTCTATACGCTGTATAGTAGCTTGCTTCTCTCACCTCCGTCCCTTCCCTCTCATCCGCCCCACTTCGTTTCGGTTCCTTCTCTTGGTAGATTGCATGTGCTGCTCCGGTGACCACACTCGGGGGTGGCGATGCAGCCGTCGAAGGGTGAGACCCAAAACAGCTCATGGTGCGTTACTTCTCTATCTATTCGACCACGTCTGCCCCTCCAGTGATCTTTCCTGGGGTGGGCGTTGCCGCTTGATCATAGAGCAAAGCACAAAAACAACGGATTTTCTGCAAGCTTCCTTCCTGAGCTGCTACCGTCTAGGCAATGGTAGCATGGGGGAAGTAAGCATGTGGTTCTTGGTTGGTTTTTTTTTACGTTAGTTTTCTCGCACATTTTCTTTCTTATATTTTTTACATCTTCTTTCTTGATTTTTGTGTTTTTTCTATCTTTTCTTGATTCTTTCTTTTGATGATACACAAACTGTTGAACTGCGAAACTTATGACGATATCAAATTGTTGAGTGTGGAACGTTGAAATAGAAGAATTCAATCCAATCACTATAGTTCCTGTGATAGTAGAAGTTTCCTCACGCTAAGCAATGTGGTAATTTCTAGGTGCTACTCCAAAATGGTATATACATCTTTGAAGCACTTGATGCAAAATTGCATATGAGGATCAACCCTGCTAGGATCACACCACATCCTATTCTTCAACTTTTCTAGCTTCCTCTTTCTACCACTAATTAGTGTAAACTTAGGGACTGCGACCGCCCCACCATCATTACTTCCCCTAAATCATCTCGACTGATTTCCTCATCAGTTGAGGGGATGAACTCACAAATTAGTGCCTCCACACGAGATCTGCTAGTTGGGCCTGGCTTCACTGGCCTCTTCTTCTTAGCAAAGTAGTAAATCTCAACAGCCTCCGCAATATGACTGTCAATTTCATCTTCTTGACCATCAAACATCTCCTCCACATCAGTATCCCCTTCAAAATGAAGGAAATGTTCCTCTCTCTTCGCTTTTTCATTTGTTTCAGCTTTTTCATTATTGCAGCAACCTTAGGGTCTACTACTTTCTCCTTATTCTCTATCATCAATTTCTGTATTAGTGCTAGCTCCTCATCTACCATCTTGTTCTGCTCTTCTGGTCGGTATTGACAAGGATACAGAAAGTCATCCTCATATGAATCACCCTTAGAGATGAATTCAACCGGAACACTTTGTTTTTCCCTTTGAAAATTGCAGCTTAGTTGTGTGCCAATGTACATCACATCAAGAAAATAAACAACCACTAGAACAATGTCTTCATCATCACCTGAGATGTAGTTGACACCATCTTAGTCAACTCGAAACTTTACTGACTCTATCATTAATTCCGCCTTTTCTTCCTCAATGTTCAATTCAGCTACCATTCTGCATTCTTCTTCAATAAAGTGATATTCATTATATTTTCATCTTCATATATGGCAAGCATCTCTCGAACCTTCACCATGATGTCAATTACCCCCATCCTCTCTTGTCCTTTCCCCTTTTACCTCACATAATACATGATATCCCTAACTTCATAATCATGACACTCTATAAGGGCTAGTAGATTCAACATTGTAATATCAAATGTATAGAGTGTTCCTTCCAAATTATCTTCCCCATGAAATTAAATCCGATCTCCCAAATGTCATCATCTAGCCTACACAACGTGACAAAGGCACATATCAATAGTGGGTAATAACATCTCTGTATTTTAGTGACAGTTATACCGCATATCTGAATATTAATAGTTATGCATCTCTAAATCATTTGAATATATCTATGAGTCTATATTCACAAATTGAGGTATCTAATAATATAAACAAAAATGATTGACAGTAATCTATCAATATATTCAGTATAAACTAGTGATAAAATCTCTGCACATTAACTTAGTTCACTGCAAATTTTAGAACTTATCCATGAAAATCTATATCTAAACCACCTTAGATTTAGAAATCTATAGAGACACAACTAGTACCTAAATATAAACTACACAGAAAATACAGAAACACAATTATTTGACAGAAAATACAGAGATACAATTAGTTGAACGACATGAATCTAAACTGCCTAATTAGGAGGAGAAAAGGAACTTACTCGACTCCACCGAAGGGGGAGCCCATCGATGGCTGCTCTTTGACGGGGAGGAAGTCACCGTCCGCTCTAGTGCAGTCCCCAACCTCGCCTCTGAGGTCAGTACCACCGTCGACCGCGAATCTTTGCAGCCAATTGAGCCGTCGCGTATCGAGATCACGCCACCTGCGGAGGAATCGGCACTACCACTGCCACGCATCGAGCCCGCGCCACCCTCGGAGGAATCTTCACCGCTTCTTTTACCGCCGCCATCGCCGGGAGTCGCCCCATCATTATCGCCGGTACGGACAAAAGGGAGTGGGATATCGGGCACACGCGCCGGTACTTAAACCTAACCCGTTTCCCCCAACTCGTTAGAAAAAACACGGTAAGTAGTGGGTCCCACTCCCGTCGTTAACGGTCGTGTTGCCGCCGTCATTGCCACCGGTACGGACAGAAGGGGATGGGGAGATCGGGCACGCGCACCCGTACTGAAACCTAACCCGTTTCCCCAACTCGTTTGAAAAAACACGGTAAGTGGTGGGTCTCACTCCTGCCGTTAGCGGTCGTGTCGGCTGCCGTCCCCGGAGTGCCACGTCATCTCTACAGGTGGATCCGGTTAGTGAGGAACACATCAATCCGCGTTCAGAATTGGTTTGGAGGTCGTTTGGCACCTAGGTATTTATTTCATTTAGTAGAAATAAAATGAATCCATGGATTTATTTTATTTATATTATGATTCTAAAAACACCCACATATTTGGTTTTCACCGGAATTTGCAAATGACGGGTCTGAGATAGGACTCGGGTTTACACATGGGGATATTTCGATGGATTTGCCAAATAAAATGACAGCCCAATTCCATACCAACCAAACAGCACAGGGGTGGAATTGCAAAATGAATTTGAGGTATTCCAGGCCAAAACGATGGATACCAAACGACCTGTAAATTTTTACTCCCATAATACGAAGTGATAGTATAAAATAGAAATTTGAGTCCCAGAACATAAAGTGATATAAAATACTCCGTAGAAATTTGAGTCGTAACGTGGTGCTAACAACTCGATCAAGGGTGAAGGCAACCGAGGAAAACAGCCCAAATTACGCCGGCATTCTCTTAGCCGACGTGCAGGCTAGACACAGAATAAAAAAAGAGAATATTATTTGAGCGGAGCCTCCACGGTTCGCGCGCAGCCTCTGTCTGCAAATGAGCGGCGCTTTGTGCTCCCATCCCCATGGACGCACGCGCAGCAAAGAAAAATGGCAAATCTCCGGCTCCATCGGCCATTGACGTCCTCTCCCTCATCGCCCCCTCCTTGTCCTTGACCCCGTCTCCAGTTTATCTGCGCCACCCTCTCGACCGTCTCCCTCCTTTGCTCGACCCGTTCCCCGGCCGCCTCTCATCCAGGCCGACGTCTCAGGGTCAATCAAATAAAACGCGACCGCCGGCCGGCGGCGATTGAGCCTCGAAGACGACCAAAGCTAGCTAGGGTGGATCGGCAGCAGCCATGGGCAGCCATCCCTTCACCGCGGCTGCCTCCTTGGGCGTCCCACACAGGATGCTTTCCGGCGGGGGAGGGGGCGGCAATACGAGGGAGCTCGACCAGACGCCGACATGGGCCGTCGCATCCGTCTGCGGCATCATCGTCCTCATCTCCATCCTCCTCGAGAAGGGCCTCCACAAAGTCGGAGAGGTCCGTCGTCAGACGATCCCAGTATACCCATCCATGTCAATTAGTGTGATGTCGCCTTGCAATGTAGTATGTCTGCTCACATGCTTTGGATGGTGTTGGTCTGCGGCATATGTAGTTCTTCGCGCACAGGAAGAAGAAGGCCATGGTCGAAACCCTTGAGAAGGTCAAGACAGGTGAGGAGGAAGAAGAAGAAGAAGAAGAAGAAGAAGAAGAACACCGATAGTTAGGAACTAATTGCTGTCCGTATATACCTGAATTATCTGACACTAGTGGGTGTGGATTGTGGTGGCCGGGGGTACAGAGCTGATGGTGCTGGGTTTCATCTCGCTGCTTCTGGTGTTCGGGCAGAACTACATCATCAAGGTCTGCATCTCGGAGGAGGCCGCCGACACCATGCTCCCCTGCCGTCTCAAGAAGAGCACCATTGAAGCCGAGACCGACCCGGCTCACCACGGCGCCGCCGGGGCCAACGCCGGCGTCGGCGAGGGTAGTGGCGGTGCGCACGAGCCGGAACACTTGAGCATGGGCGGCCATCCCTTCACCGCGGCCGCCTCCTTGGGCGTCCCACACAGGATGCTTTCCGGCGGGGAGGCCAATATGAAAACCAAATGCCCTATTGTACGCATGCATCACAATCTTAATTATTCAGAAGAAAAACAAATTGGGCCCTGAAATAGACTCTGTGTGCGGATAAATTGATTGCAGGGAAAGGTGTCGCTCATCTCCATAGACGCGCTGCACCAGCTGCACATCTTCATCTTCTTCCTGGCCGTGTTCCATGTCTCCTACAGCGCCATCACCATGGCGCTCGGCAGGGCCAAGGTACCTCTCTAATTAATCTTCTTTTTCAATTGTTGGTGGTGAGTGATCCTTGATTCCTTGATCGATGTTCCGTGTTGCAGATACGAGCATGGAAGGAGTGGGAGAAAGAGGCCATGGAAAAAGATTTCGAGTTCACCAACGGTATCAGCTTGTCCATCATTCAGAGATACACACACTTGGTCTCAGTCTCTGAACTAACGTCTGCTGCTGCATGCAGATCCGACGCGCTTCAGGTTTACCCACGAGACATCATTTGTGAGGCAGCACATGAACGTCCTGAACAAGACCCCGGCCTCCTTCTACATCGTAAGATTTCCTTTTTGAACTACTGTAAGTCCTAACCGGGCCTAGCTAGGTAGCTCGAGTCAAGGCTCACTCAAGAGCTAGTAGTAGTACATGCACAAACTGAACCTGACTTGATTCATGCAACTGATCTGAACGACGACGCAGAGCAACTTCTTCAGGCAGTTCTTCAGATCGGTCCGGAGGGCCGACTACTGCGCGCTGCGCCACAGCTTCGTCAACGTAAGTAGTACTACTAAAGCAGCAAACTGTGCCAATTCTCAGCTAGAAATTCTTCTTCTTCTTCTTCAGGTGTCTGCTGATTTAATCATCTTCTTCTTGCTGCTGCCGCTGCAGGTTCATTTGGCTCCCGGCAGCAAGTTTGATTTCCAGAAGTACATCAAGCGGTCTCTGGAGGACGATTTCAAGGTCATCGTCGGGATCAGGTGCCCCCATTAATCCGTTATTACTAATTACATACTGCCTGATTGCTAATGCTAAACCTTTTGCTGTTTTGTGTGTGTTTGCAGCCCTCCTCTGTGGGCTTCTGCGCTCATCTTCCTGCTCATCAACATCAGCGGTGAGTGAGTCCGTTAATTAGTTACATTTCCTTGAACAAGGGGCACTGCGTGATTTCCTCTTGACACTATCCTACTTCGTCTGGTTAAAAAATATATCAGGGCTGCACACCATGCTCTGGATCTCCATAATGCCCCTGGTGGTAAGTGAAATCTGAACCCGGATCGACTGATTTGCGACATGAAAAAATGATGATCTTGCTATACATATGGTTGGTTGGTTGGTTGATGGCTGCACTGCAGATCATCCTGTCGGTGGGCACCAAGCTGCAGGGGATCATCTGCCGCATGGCGATCGACATCACGGAGCGGCACGCGGTGATCCAGGGGATCCCGCTGGTGCAGGTCAGCGACAGCTACTTCTGGTTCAGCCGACCCACCTTCGTCCTCTTCCTCATCCACTTCACGCTCTTCCAGAACGGATTCCAGATCATCTACTTCCTATGGATCATGGTACATTGTCCATCTTCCTACTGTACATCAGCTCTGCAGTTAATCTCGATTGATTGGTTATCTGGGTGGGCTGATGATGATGATTAAATTCGAACAATGGGTTGCGTTGCCTGCAGTATGAGTATGGGATGGACTCCTGCTTCAACGATTCCAAGAAGTTCGTCTTCGCGCGACTCTGCCTCGGGTAAACCAACCAACCAAATCTCTCTCTCTGATTATATTTACTAATTGATTTTGTATGCCGCGGCGTGCAGGGCGGTGGTGCAGGTGCTGTGCAGCTACGTGACATTGCCGCTGTACGCGCTGGTGTCGCAGATGGGGTCCACGATGAAGCAGTCCATCTTCGACGACCAGACCTCCAAGGCGCTCAAGAACTGGCGCGCCGGTGTCAAGAAGAAGCCGGCGGCCTCCAAGCACGGCGGCGAGTCGCCCTCGGGGAGCCCGCGCGCCGGAAGCCCCAGGGCCGAGGACGCCGGCGGCGGCAGCGCGCTCGCGGAGGACAAGGGGCTGCAGGCCGGCGCGGCGCAGAGCGCCAAGAAAGGGGAGGAGTTCGAATCCGGCAAGCTCGACCCGTGATCGATCAATCCCCATAGATCCATATGGTTCATTGGAGTGAGTGAGTGAGTATGTATAGATCCATTTCATTGACTGCTTAATTCTCTCTTGTACCAGTACGTTAGAAGCAAAACAGGTGCGAAACACGGTATATACATGTGTGTATATGTATGTATATTTACGCATAGGGTACGTCGTAGGACATGCAGGACCGGAGGAGTTAAAATCTTTTTCTTTCTTACTTACTTCTACAATTCATGTCGACCAGTGTATATCTTGTTGTACTAAGGTGTAATTATTGCAGCTCAACAGATGTCAATGACAGTCTCAACATTTTTGCATATGGTCTCAACTAACTATTTCCAAACCTCGTCCCAAACAAGCATATGGTCTCAACTAACTATTTCCAAATTGACGTTTGCACTCCATATGGTAAGTTGGTCTTACTGAAAAAAATACCATTTTATTCGATCGTCATGCAACAAAATCTTCCATCCCATTCTCATTGAGTGGTATCAACATAATATATTCACATCGACAATCCAATTTTTTCTTAAAAAATTCTCGTCCCGATTTCTATTTTCATCTATCAGCTCATCCACCATTTTAAGAAGTATTTGATCCCTGGGGTGTAGAGTTTTCCTGTTTGGCAAAGGGACAACCAAGTATCATCCCAAATACTAATTGGTTTGCCATCACGAACTCTCTAAATTGCACCATTCTTGAAAGTTTGCAAACCATCCATAATACTATGGCAAGGAAAGGAAGATCAAATTTTCAATTTTGCATTTAGGGTCCTCCCATCTAGATAGTATTTTCTCATAATAACTCTTGCACATAAACTTTCAGGCTAGAATATTAGTCTCCGTATTTGATTTGCAAGCATTGCTTTATAGATAGAATGTGGGTCTCTAAAACCCATTCCACCCCTTTTCTTTGGAACACACATTTTTCACCAAACGAACCAAAGCATTTTTTATTTGCTACATCATCACCCCACCAACACTGCAAAATTCCATTTGCAACCCCTTTGCATATTTTCTTTAGGATTAAAAAATACCGACATCGCAAAAGTAGGTGTACCTCGAGAAACATCTTTAAGTTTTACCTCCTTTCTTCCAATTGAGAGTGGTCTTCCAATTCCACTATGGACATGTTGAAATACCCTAATCACCAAGTGGTGAAAGCAATCACTTTTGTTAGCACCTACAAACAAGGTTAGACTTAGGTATTTATCCGATATGGCCTCAACCCTTATATTCAGAATAGTGCATACCTCGACTTTTCTCTCTACCATAGTATTGGGGATAAATCTATACTGCACTTTGGCTCACTCACAAGTTGACTTGGATCCATGCAATAGTCATATAGTATCTTTCTCACACAATTTGCATTATATGCACCTACTTTCATAAGAATTAACAAGTCTGAAAGGATACATATGTCGCCTAGAGGAGGGTGAATAGGCGGTTTAAAAACTTTTCTGAGATGGGCTTAACAAATGCGGAATTAAACTAGCGTTTACTTTGTCAAGCCTAAAACCTAGAACAACTAGGGTTCACCTATGTGCACCATATGCTAAGCAAGACAACCAACTATGTGATAGCAAGATATAGACTTCAAGCACGAAGGCTATCACAAAGTAAGGTGCATAAGTAAGAGCTCGGGTATAGAGATAACCGAGGCACACGGAGACGACAATTATTACCGAGTTCCTCCCAACAATGGAGTACGTCTCGTTTGGAGAGGGGGTGGTATCAAACCACCAACGCCACAAAAATGCCTCCCTTATTCTCCGATGAATCTCACCCCAATGGGATCGATCCACTCCTTCCACTATCGGCAACCTTCGAGGTGGTAGCCGGCACCTTTACAACAAGTTCGAGGCACACATCCACAACTTAATTGGAGGCTCCCGAATACAAGCAAGCTGTCAAACAATCAAAAACAAGCTTGTAAGCATCAATTCAAACCAAAACAAGGCTTAGGGTTTCCAATGAAACCCTAGAGCAAGGGGCCCTCAAGTGAATGAGGGGGAATGAAGATCTCTCTTGGTGAAGCTGTAGATCAAGGCCTCCTCCTCCGATTCCCTAAAGATCAGCGAGTTTGGGTGGTTGGATGAAGAGATCTTGGAGTTTTTGTGGCTCTAAAATGGTGTTCTTTAGTTTCTGGAACGAGCAACTTGAGGTTGAAGAAGAGGTCCCCTATTTATAGGCCCACTGATTTCTGACCGTTGGAGAAGAGTCAGACCGGAGACTCCGGCCAGCACACCGGAGATTCCAGCCCATCTCCGGACCAGCCTCCGAACCACCAAACAGAATGACCTAGCCCTTCTGTGGGCCAAGTGGACCGGAGACTCCGGTCAGGGGCTTGGACCGGAGACTCCGGTCAGTCTCCGGACCTTGCTCCGGACCACCAATCTGGCTGACCCAGGTCTTCAACTTTGATCCACTCCGGAGACTTGTGGGGAAACTCCAGACCACAACGGAGACTCCGGTCTGAAAAACCTGCCAGAGACAAAACTGATGGAAACAACAAAACTGTAACGATCATAACATTTGCATCCGGACTCCGATTGACCTGAAACCAATTTTGTTGGAAATGGGGTGACAAGATCTACCTCTCTTGGTGAGAAACCGGGAAATATTGGATACCACCAAGAGAGAACATTTCATGTATTATGATGTGAGATACCTCTCTTGGTGAGAAACCCGAAAAACCTCCAAGGTAAAAAACGCAATAAGGTATAAGGGGAAATCCGTTTTGATGAACTAGAGCTTGTTATGAATATTACCACAAGCTCTAGGACCTCACATGGATAAGATCCAAATAACAACCAAGAAAGATGATGCCAATAATGCAAAGGTTTGAGCTCTCTCTTCGAAGGATATGATCAAGTTACTCACTCGAGATCCCCTCTTGATAGAATGGTTATCTATCCTACAAACCGGTCTCTCCAACTAGCACCACGAGACCGGTAAGAAGAAAACCCTATCAAGACCATACCTTTGCCTTGCGCATATTCCACTTGAGCTTGATGATGACGATCTTCTCCACCTCAAGATGAAACACCTTTCTTGATTGGTTGCGCTAGCTTGGGGAAGACTTGCAAATTGTTCCCCATACTCCATAATGGCAGAGCTTCTCTTTTGGGCATATCATCTTCCCATATCTATGATCACCATAGGATGGCAAGCTACAAGCAAATGATCTCTTTGAGATGACTCATCTTGAACTTGCACATCATTTCTTTTTTCTTCATTATGTTGGTGTCTTGAAGGTACATAAGAGATATCACTCCAACTTTATTCTTCAAGGCACACTTGCTATAGGCCCAACTCTTACTTGACCAATCTCCGAATCACTCATTGAAACCTTGGTCAACACTTGATCTTCTCTACTTTCTTCTTCTCCCAACCTTGAAGCCAACATATGGTTCAAGCATTGCCTATGGACAAATCCTATAAGTAAAACTCAATGCAAACATAAGTCCATAAAGATTGTCATTAATTACCAAAACCACACATGGGGGCACACATGCACTTTCAAAGTCGTCTGCAAAGAACATATGCGGCACCTAGGATTCATCTCTACAGACTTTGACTCCACTCAGCTGACGATGCATGTCTCTCAACATCCAATAGTAAATATGAGAGGCCTTCGCCTACAAGCAAAATAAATAAGGACCCATGGACCACCTTGGCGTAGGCCACACGATGCCTCAAAACATGGTGTTTTCGTATAATTAAATCAAATTGTGTACCTAACTAAGCATACACATTCCATAATAAGGTTGACCCATCTTTAATCGAATCCCATCTTCAGCATTATACCTTCAAGGAAGCACCACTCAACCGTATTGTATGACCTGTGCATATCGAGTTTCACCGGGCACAAGACATTTTCTCATGGCTTCTTCTTAATTGTATGAATGCTCTTATGCACAACAAGAACATTGTTTGTTCTAAGTCTATCAGAACGAACACACTATGTGAAACACCTATTAATTCTAGGAGAATTTTCTTTAGCTGATTAGCCAACATTTTACTAATCACCTTGTAGATAACGTGCGTAGGCTAATTGGCCTGAAACGTGTCACCTTCTCTGGGTTATCTATTTTTGGGATAAAAAATCACTATTTCATTCCACCCATCTGATATTTATGCTGAACTCACCGTACTCAGTACCTCATTAACCAGGTCCTCTTCTAACATAGCCAAGAACCTTCTATACAAGATTACATGCAATCCGTATGGACCAGGGGCCTTGGGATCCCATATGCCAAACATAGCCTTCTTTATTAAGTGTAAGGTGCCAGCAGCATATCATTCATTATACCTATAACATGCACAAGAACTTTATTAATTATTTTCGAATCCAAGACTTGTACCTCTAAAGTAAACAAGTTTAATCAAAGATAAAATATTATCATTACCTTCAACAAGGTTTTCACTGTCATGAATCTATGATTTTATCAACTTCTTATTCTTCCTAGCCATAGCACAGTGGTGAAAAAACTGGTATTTCTATCACCTTGCCTTAGCCAATTTTCTCTCCCATTGTGGCTAGATTATTTCCACTTGTTCAAAAAAGTTTTCAAGGATCAAAAGTATTTCTTGCTACTGAGCCACTGCCCCATCCTTCATTGGACCCCTTCTCAACTCCTTCAACTCCCATTTTAGTTTAACAATCCTCTTTTTAAAACTTTTTAGAACATTTTTACCCTTCTTATGTAGATCACTATGAACTTCGCCTAGAGTTTCCACAATAGCTTTGCCTGATAACTTTGATTTATTCCATAAGTTCCCGACCACCTCTTTAACAAATGATTCTTCTAACCATCGTGCTTCAAAGCGTTTTGGGTTATTACTTGACTAGGAAACTAATTCCTTGTGATATTCAGTACCGACAACAATTGGTCCAAGATCAGAATTAATTGTTCATCCATTCATTTAGGCCTCCTTTGATTCATAGGATTCTCTCATGAATTCTATAGGATTTAGACCATGTGGATATTTTTCTTTGGATAGTGTTTAATCATAGGATTGTACACTGCAGGAATTATTCCCATAGGAATTGGGTAGTGTATTTTCATAGGAAACTTAATATGAGGTTAGACCCCGTGGAAAAATCCTGCCAAGATTTCCTATACATGTAGGATTCCATGGAACATGGCAACTCAATCATATACGATCCTTTTCCTTCATGTTTCCTACCCTAAGAATCAAAGAAGGCCTTACTAAATGAGCAAAAGGGAAAATATTGTTCCATTTAGGGATACATGCAGAACGGTCAAGTCTTTATCTCATTCCTCCTTCTCCATGTAAATTTGTCACCTGCATAATACATATTCATTAGAGCACATCTATCAAGTACATGGAAGGCTTGCATATATCTAGGCGCCTTGGGTTCCTGCCGTCCTTCTCTCTATTAGAAAATATCTCACTGAAATCTCCAAGAACCACCCATGGAATATTAAAAAGTGCATGCAAGTCCTTCAGATCCACCCATGTTCTATCCTTATGTTCCTATTACGGCTCACCATATATTCCCATGAGCCTCCACTCGCCCTTCATCTATAATCACATCAATATGTTTTTTGTCACACTCAACTCTATGATCTTGATATCTTTACTCCACATCATCAGCAAACCGCCACTTCTACCATCGCTTTCATCAACTAGCATAAAATCAAAAGCACATTTTCATCATGTTTCCGCCCTAGCTCTCAATAAATGTGTTTCAGATAGAAAAAACACATCTGGCTTTTCCTTAGGACATCCTGAAGAGCCTTGACTTCCCAAGGTGTTTTCTCCCCATGATAGTTCCATCCTGCTAGTTTCATTGCGTCTACCGGTCCTCCTCGAAGGAGGCTGCCGATATATCATTAGGATTTTTGCCAGTCTCAATCTCGCCTTCCAAGTGTTGCTTCTTTTAATTCATATTCTTCTGAGGTGTCATGAGATCTCCATCTACTCCACCAGTGGAGTTCTTCTCTCCTCAAAGGGACCTATGATATTGTCCACATTATTATGTCCTTCATTACCGTCTAGCTCATTATCAACCTTATTGTTTTAAAATCCAAGGACAGTCTCTTCCGCACGAAAGGATTATGTAGAGTAAAATCTAGACCATGGTTATCTTGCTCCACATAAGTAGGTTCCCCATCATGGGTAGAGTTGGTAAAACCTCTTTCCCCTACCTCTCCATGATCTGAATGATCACTCCCTCTTCCCCCGACGGCCTCGACCAGGGCCTATGTCGCTGCTTCGGCCTCCTCCATCATCAGCTAGCAAAAAATATCCCCACTCAAATTTTGATAGGTCATGTTCCCCTGTTCCACATTCTTCATACATGTGTCTCATCATGCCACAACTGGCACACAAGTGAGGCATCTCGAATTCCACTTGGTAATATCCCTTCTGCCTATCTCTTGTGATAGACACTAATCCACTCAACATTTTGTTAACGCCAAGCCTCACCCTTATTCTAACAAAATTATAAGGGAGTTTTATGTGAACTTTCTTGATTTCTCCTACACCATGGGCCATCCCTTTAATCACATCTTCTTTCAGATAATTATTGGGAAGTTTGTGTAGGAACGCCCATACTGCGACCCTATTAAGCTTGATCGACCTCGGACCAGTGAATCTGTCATACTCCTCTATGACTAGATCCTTCCCTAAACAACCATGTTTCTGCTCCATTGCTTTGTTCCAACCCGCTAAGCAATTAAACTAAATTGTGAGTAAATTTGCCTCAATCTGTCTCCACGATTACCTCTCTTTCCGAGTTCCATGCAGATCGCATGTCTGCAACTAGGGTGCGCTGACTAAACCCTAATTTTGATGTATGGAATTTTGCAACGGTTAACCAGTTTGCTTTGATCTATGGTTCTTCCACCTCTTCCTCCCAGACACAATCCTAGATCTCATCTTCTTCGAGATGCAGTCGACCTGAGAGCTCCTCCACATCCTTATCAACATTGGACCTTGACATGCTTGCTTTTGCGTTGTCAACCATTTCTACCCCAAAGAGGAGGGGGCGATAGTGATCACCGATCAAGCAATTCAATTAATAGAACCAGAGAGAAAACAATCCTAGGATCAACGAACTCGCGGTAACACTATTAGCAGTTTTGACGCCATCGAAGGAAAATGAAACTTTTAAGTTTTTTGCTAGGGGAACTCTTGCCATTAATACCCGAACAAGATTTAGTTTCAAAAACTGGTCGATATAAATAAAGCCAATGGTGAAACGGACTATGATCAGATGGAAGGTTTAAACTAAAAACATTTTAAATCTCTGACACTATGTTTTTACCTTCATTATCTCCGACACTATGTTGATATCAACATGAATACCAAAATTATATGTCAAGGCTTGGAGTAACGGGGAAATGTCATGTCTTTGTAATTTCCGTGGAAAGATTGCCATCAAACACAAGCGTGTTCCATTTGAGTTTACGAGTATTGTCTGTTTCCAGCCTGCAATCATTTGTTAAACCCGATTAGTCAATGCTAACCTCAGACTAAACAAAAAGAAGCCGCCGCCGCCGCGTCCGTGAAGCTGAAAGAGGACATAAATCCTGCACAAGAAAAAAAAGAGAACACAAGCACATTGCGAAATAAACAAATCACTAAAAATATTTCGAGCTCGCGACAGCGAGGAGCGATAGTGGAGGCGAGGGCCGCGCGTTTGGGGCGTTACTGTCATGGAGACCCAGACGGCGGCGCGCGGTGGAAGGGGCGACCCGCTGGCGGCGGTGGCGGAGGAGGTGCCGTCGAGCCGAACCATGGAGCGCGTGGCCGCCGCGAAGAGGATCATCGAGAACGGCTACCGCGAGCGCACGAAGAACCTCCGGGAGCGCAACGAGAGGTACCATCACCAGTCCTGCCGTTCTGCCCCCAGTCCCGAAATTCGTACCCGAACTTCCCAGTTTCAGATTTCGTCGCGTGCGATCTGCGATGTATCTAGATCTCGCGTGGGCTGGGATGATCGAGACGGGGACTGGGGCTATCTCAGCGATTGGTTTCCTTGGTAGTTTGCGCCGCATGTTTAGCTGGATTACTGGTGATTCGGCAAGTTCTATGGTAGTTTGTTGTAGACTGTCGCTGTAAGTTCTACTGCGAGCTATTCCTAAGATTTTGGGATGTGCAATTGGAGCGAGCCGATCCGCTGAGGAATTTAGGATGCTTGGTAGTACTTATCTGTTAATTGAATTGAGTTATTGCTCATTGCATCAGTTATGCTGAGCAGCCTATGGCAGTGCGTTTCTAGTTGTTGGAGGACCCAAAAAAACTGGGTTTGTGTTTTCTGGTTGCTTATGTGGGTGTTGAGTGCATGGTTTTAAATAGCGCGCTATATCACCTTTACGGTGGCGCTATAGCGTTTTGAGCAAGGCGCCGCCAAATGAAATATATGTACAATTGCACGCTATAGCACCGACACAGCGGATTTTGAGGGCTGCCGCTATTTGCTATAGCACGTTATTCTTTTCTTTGCTTGAGTGTTGATACTATAAGTTCATAATAGCAGCACCTGCAAGCTGTTACAAAAGTATGTATTTTCTTGTAAGGAAGTTCCTTATGTAACATAATAATTGGATATAAAGCAACAAAATAGAATGCGGGGTGGGACATAGCCCACATTTGCGCTATAACCGAGGTTGGCGCATACTTACAGGTTATTTACCCAACCGATGTCACGACAAAAAATAGATAGAGGTGCTTGACCAAACCATAAACATATAAAAGAGATAAACATTGTGCACCTTTTTGGGAGTTTAGAAAAAAGCTGTGTGCTTGCACATTTCTCATTAAAATAAATGTGATGTTGAAGTGTTCATTAAAAAGTAAATGTTGGTGCCTTTTTCTAGCTTAAACTAAACACACACTTAATCACATAAAGGTTATTTTGCTGGTATTAAATGCTAATACGGGTGGTGGAAATCATAGGGGATCCAGGCCCCTGCCTGGACCTGGACCTGGACCCTCTATCCTCCGCCACTGGTCACCGGCAAATTGGATCACAATGGAGCTGTTACATTTCATTGGCTTAGTAAGTAATTTCAAGTAAAGGAGTTGAGTCATCATGGAAAAACAAATAAGTAAAAGCATTGGGAGCAATCCATGTGTTAAAATTACTTTACATATTTGCTTTTTTTTCTTCTATACGCCTCCCTCATTTGGAGCCGGGTTACATGATCAGGGGATAACAAAACAACAACACACCAAAGTATCCCAGCATCCTTGTGCAAAAGGACAAAAGAAAAGACCAAGAGATGTTTCGCAGGCCACCTGCACAGCTATCCGCTAGCAACCAGCTAAGTACAAGAGGAAGTGCCAAAAACAAAGTAGCGGCATCACAATACCTCCCAGCGGTTTGTGATCTTCCACATGGCCATGCTAACAGAAACAGAACCACACACTGCTGAACACAAACACTAGCTCAATCAACTCAATAGGCACCACACATCCCAAATATCTCCTGAAATTAGATCACTCAGTCTAGTTTCAATACATTTATTTCAGTTTTTCTTCATCATTATTTCTATTACCAAAGACCTTGAAAATAGTAATTTTTTGTAGTAAACAGGATCGGAAGCTTTTTCTCTCCTGTCAACCTTTTGCACTCTTATCTGTAGGGATTGCATATCTATTCTTTGACCCATTGCTTCTTTTGGTAATCTTGTATTTTTTATTACATATCAGTTATCAGCTTATCTCTCAACACTGTTTGCTTCCATTTCTATTGATACTAGAGACTTGTCTATTGTACAATTGCAGACGCTTAATTTTGGAACAACAACTAGCTTCTTCTCAAGTTCCTAGGGAGGAGCAAATAAAATTAATAGAGGAGTTGCAGAGGAAGGAGACTGAATACATGAGACTTAAAAGACATAGAATTTGTGTAGATGACTTTGAGCTGCTCACCCTCATTGGAAGAGGCGCTTATGGGGAGGTTCGCACCTCCAATATCTACAAGAATGTTTCTAAGTCATTTTTTTGGCATTTCAGATTTATAATTTTTATTCATTCTATGATATGTGCTCAGTAAGCAGTTCACATTTAGCAAATAAACATAGTAGGTATGCCAATATATTTTAGACTGGTAGTGCCAGTCGGTCGCATGTAACAGTCGACTCTCTGGAGTTCCTATTTTTTGGGGTACAATTGTTTGCCATGCTTGAGCTTTGATTTCTTTAGGTGATAACTAATTTTTATTTGACAGGTTCAACTTTGCCGGGATAAATCCTCTGGAAATATTTACGCAATGAAAAAGCTAAAGAAGTCTGAAATGGTTGTCAAGGGTCAGGTAGGATGTGAGCACTGTACTCTTTACCTATTTGGTTAAGTTTGGCTCAGTGTATCAGATCGGATTGCAGAGTAGGGATGTCTGTGTTGGATTCTCTGTTTATAATTTTGACAGAGATGTTATGTACTCCCTCCAACCCAAATTAGTTGACTCAAATTTGTCAAGATACGGATGTATCTAATACTAAATCATGTCTAGATACAATCGAATCTAGACAAATCTAAGTCAACTAATTTGGATCGGAGGGAGTAGTAAATCTGGATCAGATTGTAGAGTAGGAATGTCTGTCATGGATTCTGTATTGTTTTTGTACTCTACAAAGAAAATTACCTTACACATTTTTTGAGGTAGGTTGCTTACATGATATTTTGCTTAATTGCGAGATGCTTGATATGTTAAGTTTCCCAGATTTATTTCTTGGTTTTGATTAAAAAATCGAACTATTTATTAGGGGAATATTTACTAACTTTAGTTGCTCTATTCTTAATTTCTCGAACTAATATTTTCATCATATCTATTAGGTGGAGCATGTTAGAGCTGAGAGAAACTTGCTGGCTGAAGTTGGTAGCCACTGCATTGTGAAGCTATACTATTCTTTCCAAGATGCTGAGTACCTTTACCTTATCATGGAATACCTTCCTGGAGGTGATATGATGACCCTCCTCATGAGAGAGGACACCTTAACTGAAAATGTGGCTCGTTTCTATATTGCTGAGACAGTTCTTGCAATTGAGTCGATTCATAAACATAATTACATACACAGGTCATATTCTTGTGAATCAGATTTGAATATGGTTTAGTATGTTCTATTTGTTTATTCAATTCTTTTTTTTATTATCCTTACAGAGATATTAAGCCTGATAATTTGCTTCTCGATAAGAATGGTCACATGAAGTTGTCAGATTTTGGCTTGTGCAAGCCAATTGATTGCTCAAAATTGTCAACCTTGAATGAAGATGAACCTATGATCGATGGAAATCTTAGGGAGTCAATGGACATTGATCATTCTCTCCATGATACAACAAATGGTAGAAGGTGGAGAAGTCCAAATGAACAGCTTCAACACTGGCAGAAGAATAGGAGAAAATTGGTGTGTGCTTACATAGTTAGCATCAAACTAGTTACACACAACATCATATTTTTTTTGCGATTCTCGGCATCTTTTCTCGAAAAGGAAAAACTTCCACTGAATATTATTTTACGTCCATTTTAAATGAATTTACAGGCATTTTCAACAGTTGGTACGCCTGATTATATTGCTCCAGAGGTTCTACTAAAAAAGGGATATGGAATTGAGTGTGACTGGTATGCTAAGAATTACACGTGCACATACATAGTTATTTCTTGTTTTGGTCTTCAAAATAGTTATTTCTTGTTTTGGTCTTCAAACGAAAATATCAAACTTGTCTCCTTCCAATAACTGCAATATGATTGCTTATATCTTACTTGCACGCAGGTGGTCCCTGGGTGCTATCATGTATGAGATGCTTGTTGGGTATCCACCGTTTTATTCTGATGATCCAATAACTACATGTCGAAAGGTTTGGCTGTTGAATACTTTATCTATAACTGGATTATTAAGCACCCCCCCCACGCACACCCCACCCGGTTGTTTGTATACTTGTAAATTTTTGAGATGTCATTGCAAAGTGTGCAGTTTTAAAATACACAATTGGGTGTCTCAATGACACGTCAAACCTGGTTTACCACTGGCGTTTTTCAAATTACAACTGGGTAATGGCATTGGTCCAATCTTCCCTTGTAGCTTGTCTTATGAGAGTTGTCTTTGCAGGTTATGTTGGAATTAATCCAAACACACCAAGATAGGCATAATTAGGTAGGTCTAGTACGTATCCCAGTCGAGTTAGTACTGTACGTTAGTGTTTGCTGGTTTGCTTAGAAATACGAGTAGGTATATGAGTCCTAGTTTGAGTCGGTTTCCTAGTAGTACTGTAGTAGCTAGTTAACTTCATGAGTTCCAATCCGTGTAGGACATGGTGTGGTTGGTTGTGGCTGCGTATATAAATATGCATCGTTGTATGCAAGATTATAAACGTGCCCTCGTATGTGTGCATTTGTCTACTTTCATGTGATCGATTTGTGGGTGAAATCTAACAGGTTAGAATTGTGCACTATCTTTTGAGTTGGATATGTTGCAGATAATATCTAAGGGTTGGATTGTCCACATCAAACCCCGTAGATAAAATGTGATGGAGAAATGGATGCTGATTAGCCACAATTAAGACCTTGCCAAACTGTGGGATATAATTTTTTTTCCTTTTTTTCTCTGTGGGAGTCTCTACTATACTTCTCTTATTTTCCTCGAGGGTGTTTAACACACACACTATCAGTAGCCCCACCAAAAGGAGGGTACATCTTTTACTTTTTTTGAATGGACTCCTAACCATACATTATCATTTTTTATTATAATATGTCTACTTGGAGGGTAATAGCAATTTTACATTTTTCACAATGGTTACACTAATAGTGCAGTGATTTAACCTGATTATTTGGCTTCTATTACAGTTTAGTATGGAGCTATGTTTAAGTGCAAGTTAAATTTATTAAAATGGTAATGTGTAGTATTTGCTGTCTTTAATTGGTTTTGTGTCCTTTCCACACATACATAGTAAGTAGTAACTACATGCTAATAAAGTTGGTCAAGTCTAGTCCATTTTCATGTATTTGTTTACCTTAAAAGATCAATAAAACAACTTGCCTTAGATTGCTAAGGTCCAAATCAGTAAAGTGAAGTGAGTAGTTGACCGTCTCTTGCTCATCGAGTCTGTTTGGTACTGCACTGACTCTGCTTTACTATTTCATAGATTGTATATTGGAGAAGCTATTTGAAATTTCCAGAAAAATCAAGGCTGTCTCCTGAAGCTAAGGATCTCATTTGTCGGTTCTTGTGTGATGTTGATCACAGGATTGGCAGTGAAGGGGCAGATCAAATAAAGGTATTTGTCTCTTAGTATTATCTGCGGTCTCCAATTGCACATACAAGTTGTTTTAAAATCCATGTTCATACAACATTCATAGGTTTATTCTCAATATAGTACCTAAAGTGGCCGCATGAAATTGTGATTACTATACTCCTATTTATCATGAAATATAGTTGCATGCATCCTTATAACTTTGTGTTCTGCAGTAACAAAACTGAGCAATCCAAGTGGAATCTTGTTGTCCAAACTGACTTCTTATACTCCCTCCGCCCCGAATTAGATGTCGCAGATTTGTCTAGATACACATGTATCTAGACACGTTTTAGTGTATACAGTAGATACATGCGAATCTAGACAAATATGTGACATCTAATTTGGGACAGGAGTATTTGGATTCCAAGAGAGTATTACTTGCATATGCTTATTTTGGTTGACATATATCTCTTTTTCTTAGGCTCATCCTTGGTTTCATGGAGTTAAATGGGACAAGCTTTATGAATTGGAGGCAGCATTTAAGCCTCAAGTAAATGATGAACTGGATACTCAGAATTTTCAGAAGTTCGACGAAGTAAGAAAATCTATTTCCATTATTTTGCTACATCTTTAAACAAAGTTTGAAGAAATTCGATTTCGTATTCAGTATGCCAATAGTTTAGCTCCATATGTTCTATTGTATTGTGTGTAAACTATATTGACCATTTCCGTTCTGTCTCTGCAGGCAGATCCTGCTCCCCCAAGAACAGGTTCTGGGTCCTCAAGGAAGGTATGAATAAAATTATGAACCATCAGTCTGGTGTGTAGGTCTGAGATTCAACAAAGCCAGCGTAAAAGCGTGTTCAGCCTTGCATTGCCTTTTTCATAAATGTGTTGAAACTTCGCATGACATTTTCCCTGAAAGAAGAAGAGTTTTTAACCTGTCTAATAATTGCATCTATCTAGCAAAACAGGATCTAACCATATGGGATGAGGGAGCGTTATTTTTCTTTTACTACTATTTTTGTAAATGTCCATGCCTAGGCATCAATTCCGGTCAGTGCGATAACCTGCACCTTATTTTTTTATTCACTCCAAAGTTTCTGAATCATCTTAATTACTTGTCACTTTTAGATCTCCATAGATAGGGATAAACTCTGCCTTTGTAATAATGATCTTAGCTTGCCATTGTTTATGCCATTATTTCGTTATTTACTCCAAAGTTGTTTGTCATTGTTTTGAAAAATTATTGCAGATGATTCCCAGTTCTAAAGATCTTAGCTTTGTGGGCTATACATACAAGAACTTTGATGCTGTGAAAGGTTCACATCTGTCTGCAGGTTTGTTTCCTTGTCATCATTAGTCTGTTCAAATGATTAGCTAAGATTGTTTTAACTGGCTGGTAGTGGTACCGTTTGTCTGTTACTAGCAGTTTTCATTTTACTCCCCTCCCTGAAAAACACATTTCTCCTTTTAGCCATTATTTTTCTATTTGCTCCCAGATGTTGTGGTAAGGTCCCTGTTACATTTTTTTGATAAGCGAAGTGTAAATGGTAAATCTTTACACGAGATAATTCATTGAAAAAAGGTCTCTGCTTTTACTTAGTTGTACTTGGTGCTTAGAATTGCCAAGCCCCTTTTAGATCAATGGTAAAAATGGTAAAATGGGCCTATATTTCCGCAATGGTAAAAAGTAGAAACTGCTCAGGTCTTAATTTTGCTCCTTTAAGCTCGGTAGTCATTGCTGTTTTTCATTCTACTTGATAATTTCTGTTGATTTTGACTAACTGTTGGATTGTTCTTTGGCATAGCCACAATTTCATGCGCAAGCGTTGCCACTGTATATACACAATGCTCTAAAGTACTAAATGTGCACATTATGTCAGATTATTATACAGATGTACTTTATTAGTTCCAACCCTTACTTGCAACAGATTTACTCTATTAGTTTCATTCCTTACATGCAAACAGAAACATATGCAGATCCTAAACGGAGCTCCTCGTTTACAAGCCAGCCTAGTGGTGGCAACACATCTGGTAGAGTATTTCCTCTTATTGGCTTGTGTGTGAACATCTTACTAGAGTATATCTCTGGGCTCCTGGTTCTGGTCTTTATCTTGTTTCAACCCTTGCAATCACAGATACAACAGACATGGATTCATCAGCAGAACCGGGAAGCGACGCAGACATGCAAACTGATTCTTCTGCTGACCATATGATGCAATAAGCAGCGCTGCTGCTACCCTAAAAAAGGTGCCACACCAGCAGGATTTTCCTTGGTGATGTGGCTCATGCAAAACGATCTGCTTGCCTTTAGTCAGGTCTCGTGCGTTGCTGGATATTTTGTTGTAATTGTACAATATTAGGCAGTTATGCCGAGGGCTTGACAAGAGCGCATGTTCTGGGATTGGTCAGATATGGTGTTATTATAGCATATAGTGTTCTGGGTGAGCCAAGGAGACCAAGGTAGACTGGTATTCGCTTCTTGGCGCTCGTTCCCCAGGTTGGCAGGTTAATGCTGCCTCCCTTGCGGCAGCTCGTAGCCCTCCAACATATGATTAGCATGGGATAGGAAAGAAGGACAAACATGACAACTAGAAAACTTGGGGCTAGCCAATTTTGCTTGTTGTTGGATATTTTTTTAGACTGATAATTTGGAATGCTGTTGGAACTTGTGCACATGAATGGTCTCGTCCAGACTCTAGCTTTGTTTTACCTGTTAATTCATACCAGGTTCCATAGGCTTTGCATGCACAGTAAGTATCGAACAAAGTATTATTTAGCGTTGATAGTTGAACATTGTGGAAAAAGAAGTCGAAGGAATTGCTTGAAGTATTGTTTGTAGTCCAACAATCCAAGAATCAGCGAGCTAGCAGCGTCAAACCTGAATCTGTGCGTGTGGGAAGGACTGTGCTGGTGTGGGTGGCCAAAGCTCAGGTGACTTGGGTGAGCGGCAACCTGGAGCGGGAGGTTGAGGCAACTTCGGTCCAAGATGAAGGGCTCTTTCATTTCAATGTGTTATTAGCCCAGCCTATTTCCGTGTGTTGTTTGTCACATGCTCCTGCCGTGTCTCACAGTGCTCGGGCAGTCGGGCTCTCTTGCTCGTGCGCAGCTGTTCTTGCCATCGCAGCGGGAAAAGAGACGATGACATTGTGTAGTCAAGCTACCATATGCTATACTCCCTCCGTTTAAAAAAAAAGATGTTTCAGCTTTGTGAAAGGAGTGTATCTAGACCCCTTTTAGTGTGTAGGTTCATCTAGGTTTGGAATAAACCTACACACTAAAAATAGTCTAGATACGCTCTCTTCACAAAGCTAAAACATTTTATTTTGAAACGGAGGGAGTATTATCCAATGAAGTAGTATAACCCATCAAGACTACTGAAATCATATTGATCTATAGCACCTGTGGAGTTCCAGTGCAGAGCTCAACCGCGTTGTTGTCACGTGGAGAACAAACATGACAACTAGAAAACTGATACAACAAGATTAGAGAACATCCACATTGACGACGCACGTCCTGGTAGAGCCAAGGTCACAAGTGTCATCGGCATACAATCAGATACTTCCTCCGCTCACTAATACGAAACGTTTTGGCAAACTACCTTAGTTTACCAAAACATCTGAACAGAGTAAGTATAACAGAATAACACCTGCAATTTGAACAAGTTCTTTTGATAAACCTGTTGTACATTGGACTATTTCTTATAACTTTCAAATGAGCGGCCACGGCATAACAACCGATGAGCAGCTAGCCAACGACGGGTACGGCGGCAACAAGGCCAGCCTTGTCACGGGGATCGAGGTAGACGCAGACGCGCGTGGAGTCGAACTCCGGCGGGCTCGGGCTGATGCCCACGAAGAGCACCTCGGTCGTCAGATCGGGCCTCTCGCTGTTGATCCTGCTGACCGCCTCCGTCGCCGGTACGAACACCAGCTCCGGCCACGACGTCTTCTGCGAGGTCATCTCGTACGTGTGTGCGTGTTGCTGCTAGTGGCTCGATCTGCGGGTGGAGTGCACAAGCGTTTTATTTCGCACCGAATATATAGGCTTGATGATACACCGGCCGGCATGCCTGGCCTGGCGGTGCATATGCATGCTTTGATGTTAACGGACTGGTTCCTGGATAGATCGCCTGTTCACAAAACAGCCGGGCTAGTTACCCGAGACACGAGATGCTTTATTACAAAAAAGAGAGATAGTTGTTGACTAATTCAACTATTTTTTTGCTAAACTTCTAGGGCTAGCCGGACGGCTTTGTCGGCAACGCATGGGGACCTCCAGCGAGAATCGTCCGGCCATGGTCCGCCATCACATGCTTGAGCTGATCAGCTGCACCGCTCACTCGTCATGCGCAATTTGCTAGCCTATACTATGGTGGTCTCACGGGCGGACATACTCATGTCGACGGCGATTTAAACGAAAACTCAATGTCTTAAGCGCTCACTGACCCGTGTTTTGCCCGTCGCTTCAACCTCTATCTCCTTTTAACAGTTAGTTAGATAATGCGCGTTATCTTTTGGACAGGCAGCTTTCCTTTTACTGATCGATGTATATATTTTTAAAATAAAATATGGTTGTAAGGGCATGCAAAATGTTAGAGAATTATTATCTCTTACTCCCTCAGATCCAAATTAATTGACTTGAATTTATCTAGATTCGGATGTATCTAGTACTAAAACATGTCTAAATGCATCCGGATCTAGACAAATTCGAGTCAATTAATTTGGATCGGAGGGAGTACTTGTTCTCCCTTCAATTAATGAGAGCTAATTAAATCTTAGTAGAAAATTGAGTTAACAAGAAAAGACATGTGGCACCGTGGAGAAACTAGTCTTTCCTTATATATTATCTAAGAGACCAAACTCCTCTTTCGCAATTACCCCTCTTCCAACTAAGTAAAAAATCCTCTGTGACAACTCCAAGGAAAGGCTGATAGGACATGTACAATGGGATGGCGTCAGCCTTTCCCTTAGGGATGCTACGTCGGATTTTTGCTTAGCCGACGGAGAGAGAATGAAGAAATAGAATGTTATCTTCCTTTAAGAGATGATATCTTGAAAAACTATTTTCTCCATTGTACCACATGTTTTTATTAACAATATAATTTCATTTTAAAAATTGATTAATTCTCATTAACGGGAAGAGATGAGAACAAGAGATAATCCATTGTACAACTTATATCTATTGCCTTCGCTAGATGATGTGGATGCTAAGGAAAGACATATCTTCTCAACCATTATACATGCTGACGGATACGATGAATCTCCACATTGAATGGTGCACATTATAGTGCGAATTTGGCGTCCGGTTTTTTACCTCCTCCTTGTGATTTTGGACAATCTCGTCACATTTTTGTGACACATTTTACGCCAAACGTTTGGCATTCAAGTTTTACCGATTAGTCATCTGCCTCGGTCACGATAACATGGCCTACCAGTCAACCCTATTTGGATGGTTAGTCAGATGCCAAATAAGATCAGGGCGCTTTCTTTCTTTTCATTCTCCCGATCCACACCTACGACCCACATCCAACCTGGCCATCTTGGAGCTTACAGGATTTAAGAGGTCAAATTCACTAGACTCTTCCATATTCTCTTTCGTAAGTTTGAGGTGGGGCGGATGCGACAGAGGTGGGGAGTGGTCAGGTCAAACGGGCGAGAAGAAAATACCCTTCGACATAACGTCCGATTCACTTTCCATGTCAATAATCGAAGGGGCCATTCTATCAGAATTGAGAGCAAGTGATTAAATGTGATAATATTTGACAAATAGTCACAAAATCACGGTAAAGTATCACATGACAATTAAAATAGGGTAAACACTATCACAACATCACAAAGAGAGGGTGAAAGGTGAATTTCACTCAAATATGTATACTATATATTATATATATGTCTCTTTATTCAAGATAGCCACTATATACCACACTATTCCAACACTCATGAGTATAGAAACGATACAATCTGCTCCACGAAGTCGGCCGGGCCATATGAGCGATGATAGTTCCAGTCGAGGTGGGTACTGGAGCTTGGCTACAACAGTTAGCCGACGACGGGGGTGGATGCGATTAAACCGGTTTGCTCATCGAAGAAGACAACGACGCGCCATGGATCGAAGCCTGGCGGGTTCACGACGGTGCCCGCCTGCAGCAGATCGATGTTGAGGTCGGGCCTGTCATGGTTGATGATGACTAGCGCGGGGTTGGTTGGTGTTCCCACCAGCTCGGGCCATGATGTCTTCTCGGAACTCATCTCTTTTTGATTTGAAATGACTAGCACTCTGTGTGGATGCATAAACCTCTCGTTCAGATCGAATTTATAGGGTTGATTGTAAGCCGGGTTAGTTAATGCTTTGATGTTAACGGGCTAGTTTTTGGATAGTAGATCGGTTGTTCACAAAACAGCCTGGCTAGTCATCCGAGACATGCTGCTGCATGGATATCATATTACTCTTTGGAGAGAATCTTAGTGCTCCCTTCGATCCATATTAGTTACCTCGAATTTGTCTAGATTTGGATGTATCTAGACTAGTTTTAGTACTAGATACATTTAAATCTAGATAAATCCAAGTCAAGTAATATGGATCGGAGGGAACAAAATATGCTTTATTAAGAATTAAACATGATATGGTTGACAGATTCAACTAGTTTTTGCAAAAGTTCTAGGGCTAGCCGGACGGTTTTGTCGCTAACGCATGTGGAGCTCCAGCGAGACGTCACCGGCCACGATCCCCTGGTAAGCTAACAACGCTCTCCATGTTTCTTCCTATTATATTATAAGAAGGAGAAAGCGCGATTCCGATAGCTTATTAATTTATGGCTACGCACCGTTGACTCAAACGAGCGTAAGGACATTGCGTGCACCGCCCTTCCTCGGATTAACGCCGAGTTTCTGGTAAGAGCAATGCCGAGTGTTGTTTTACCATAAAACTATGATCACGTATGTTTATGTCTTTGGCTTCAGTCTCCGTCTCCGTTTCCTTTTGATGGTTTTTTTTTTGAACAGGGATGGGTCCCGAAGGACCCAGAAGCTGCGTTATATTCCAGCGGTGGGATTATAGATTACATAGAGGTCTAAAGAGTAAAGAAAATTACAGACAGGACCTACAACTTTGCAACAAGAACCCTGAAATAAATTAAGAAGGAGCAATCGGGTCCTTCTCCACCGCACCGAGGAGATCCGCTCGACGTCCGTGCCAGCTACGCCACCACCAGGGACGGACCACTTGGGGCAACGCTGCTGAGAAGTGCTCGAACGGAGAGGATGAAGATCCTTCGCATTGGCATCAAGCCTGGAGGAAGAACAATCACCGCCGTGTGACTGAAGAGAGTCGCCCTTTGGCCAGAAGAAGCAGGGGCAAGACGGCAGTTGCCGTCGCGCGTCCCCTACTGAAGAACTCCGGGGAACTTCCGCAGCCCAAGATCCCCGCGCCATAGATCGTGAAAAAAAGCCTAGCACAGCCATCTCCCAGCCTACCACCACCAAGATGGCCAAGCAGAGAAGAAAAGTGTGCCAAACCTTCAAGATCTGCACCGCACCTAAGCTTATTGAGGCTGCTGCCGTCGAAACCCACCCCAAGCATCATCATCCACCATGGACAACTGCCGTAAGAGCAGGAAGGCGCAATCCCAACGCCGCTCACGAGCACCAGATTTCGGCAGAGAAGAGGCATCAAGCCAAACGCCATATAGGCAAAATACTACTACTTCTGTACAAGGGGAGGGGTCCTTCACCACACCACGACGCCGGCAACCGCTGGAGGAGGGAGGGGGAGGGGCCAGCCGGCCCGGATCTAGAGGAGAACTAGTCGGGGGAGAGGGGGTGGGAGCACCAGAGAAAGGGGAGAGAGAGCCGGTACTCCTTGCTTCCTCCTTTTGATAGTTAATGTACTCCCTCATACCAAAAGAAGCGAGTTAGGTTTGTCTAGATTTGCATGTATACAAACACGTTCAGTATATATATATACATATGAATCTAGACAAACTCAAGTCATTTATTTTGAGACAGAGTGAGTACTTATTTTTTTGGACTTGCTCATCATGTATGCATATTTTTTTATTCAGAGCATACTAGATAGAAATCATAGCCAATCTATCTTATACTCTTAGAAATGTGTGGAATTATTCACAATGCTGGAACATGCTAATGACCCGCGGCATATGATTTACAACACAATCTAAAAATATAATTTCCCCACCAAATAACAACAAGTTACCGAGCACAAGTATGAACACAACACGAGAAACTTATTTAGGGTTCCGATCTATCACAAACTAAGAGGGGGTGAAGTGGATTCCGAGATGGAGATGGTGATGATGTTGAGGATGATGGGGATGGTGATGAAGATACCCCTACACCAAGGAGGAGTTAGTGATGATGATGACGACAACTTCCCTTCAACAGAGGCCTTGCAGTAGTAGGATCTGCCCTCTCCTAAAATAGGAGAAGACTTTCGCCACCATGCCTCTGTAAATTTAGGAAAAAAATATTCAGTAGGTTTTCTGTCGATACGGAGCTCCTGATAAAAATACGGAGATGAGGGGATGCACGAGGGCTAGGTGGGCCCCCATGGCGCAGCAGGAGTACCAGGCTGCATCATGGGGCCCATCTTGGGCCTGGTGACCTCCCCATTGACTTATGGAGCCCATGGTTTTCTTTCTGATAAAAAACTTTCGTGGTATTTTTTCTTGATTTATTTAAATACCTGAAGGTCTTTGAAACGTAAAAATACGAAATATGAGTTTTTTTTGCCTCTCAAGAATTAAATACAAAAGCACAATACTTTATAAAAATTTCTATAAATCATCTAAATAAATAAAAATAATATAAATAACAATATAAAATATCACTATATGATGTAAATATGATGATATAAAATACATGTATCACCATGTTAAACATGATCCTTGTAACCATATCATCTCCTCGCAATAGAGGAGCTCATTCATTCTATCGGATATTCTTTTAATCTCCCGCCAGTCGGCATTCATATTATTGATTTGTTGTAGCTGAGACCTGAACCTCTTTATCTCTTCATTAACGTTACCAAACTTTATTTGACCCACTCGTGAAGCTTGGTCATTGTTTGCTTTATTTACGTCAGCAAGATCATGAATATCACCAACCTTCTCCCATATGTTGTGTATTATCTCTGGCCGGCAATATTGTCGCTCCCACATGATTTTGAATTGGTTACATCTTTTTGGACCAATCTATGGTTACCCCTCTTCTCCTTTTTTCAGCGGCGCCACATGGTCAGAAATAGGAGCCACCAAGTGTGTGATAGAACTGTATGGGAATTTATTTTGCCACGGATTAGAGGCCACAACACGGTCTAGCCTCACCTTGACGTTAGTATTACCAAACCGTTTGTTATCATATCTGTGAGGGACGCCAGAAAAGGCCAAATTGACAAGCCATAAACTTCAAACGTATCCTTGGATGCGACCATATGAGTTTCGGCCCTTGGAGTAGCTGATAAGTGCTCAAACAGAAAGAATTCCAACACCCTCTCTTCCTCCCCCTATTCCTCGCTACAGTTCCCTCCCAGATCTCGCGCGACCGGGCCGATCCCGAGCCCCTCCGGCGGCCATGGCGGCCGGAGATGGCGGAGGAGAGGCGCCGGAGTAGTCCTAGGAGTAGTTTTAGGGTTGGTGGCCGCTGTGCCAGTAGTAGTGGAGTAGGGTGCCTTTGCCGTGGGTCGGGCTGGGCACATCCGGTGGTGGAGGTGGGGCGCGGCGTGCTCCGGCGGCCGGAGCTGGTGTGCCCGCCTTAGGGGCCGGGATCTCCGCAATAAGGCCCGTCGCTCAGTACCATGGTTGTGCAGGCTTTGCTCTCCTGCCCCTGGCCGACCGTGGCGGCGGGGCGGGGGGGTGGGGGGGGGTGGGGTGCGGGGCCTCCTTGCTTCGATCTGGTTCTGGCAGGGGCTCTTCTTGGTGCTCCGGCGCGGCGCCAAGGATCTTCCCCAGCCCGCCTCCTCTTGGATCGATGGTGGACTCAAGCTGGGGCCTGCTGGTGGCAAGCCCTTTCATAAGGCGCCTAGGAGCTGGCGCTCAGCGAGAGATCTGGCTCCTCTTCGCTCTCCTCGGTCGGCCTTAGTGGCGAGGGAGGTGGGCGTGGAGGCGGCTGCGCGGTTCTTCCTGATTCCTGGCCGGCCGTGGTGGCGAGGGGGGGTCATTTTGGCCGGTTTGCCCTTTTCTTCTTCGTCCATTCGTTAGTGTTGTTCTGGCCGTGGTGGGTCTCCCCTACTGTCGGCAACGGTGACCATGGTGGTTGCCCCTTGCTTGCAGTCTGAGAGCCTGCAGCAGCGTTTTCCTCTGGAGCTTGCCTCCGGTGTCTTTGTGGCGGCTTTCTTCCGTCACCGCGCCGGACTGAAGGGCAGTAGGGCTGCCGCTCCGCCGATGCTGCTCCGTTCGTCGGTTTTGGTCTTCTCCTCGTCTCCAAGTGGTCTGTCCCCGGAGTCGCCGCTGCAGCCCGTCGCCGGAGCTCTGGATGCTGGAGGAGGATGAGGACCGGGGACTTGATCGCTTTGCAAGTTTTCCCTAAGGTCCTCTGTGCTTTTTTTCGATCCCCTGTGTAATTTTTCGTTCTTTTGGGTCCGCCTGTACTCCAGTATTTTATTGCAGCAACCAGTCGGGTGATTTTCACCCGTTGACCGTTCAAAAAAAAAAAGATAAGTGCTCAAACCCACATGAACTCATTAAAATCACCGGCGAACAACTAAGGGAGATCATGCAGAGAGTGAAGCTCAATGATTTTCCCCACATGAGGTGTCTATGCTCAATTATTGGCTCTCCATACACAAGTCAGTCTCCACTGAGGTCCATCATCAATCGTTTTGACAAGTATACCAATAAAATGAGCCAATTTCATCCTATACCTTCAGAAGCAAAGATTCATGCCAATATAGGGCCAGCACACCACTCAAACCATTGTTGTCACTACTAGTAAAACCCTTCAGTCCAAACAGACTCCTCGACCTCTTCGTCCTACTCCCTCCGACCCAAATTAATTAACTTTGATTTATCTAGATTTAGATATATGTAGACATGTTTTAGTGCTAGATACATCCGAATATAGGCAAATCAAAGTCAATTAATTTGGATCGGAGGGAAGGGAGTATTAGTTTTTCATCTTGTTCACAAAAAAAAGACGAGGGACTGCGACTGTATCAAAGTCACTACTTCACGAACTGTCCGAGGATTCCCCGCTCATCGGTGTAGGTCAGGCTTATAAGATCGATTTACCCTCGCGGTGCACCACCTAGGAGCCGCCGATTCCAGGTTATTAGCACTGCCATCTTCCTTTCCATTCTCTTGTGACTTAATCCTCTTAGGATACCTTTTAATCGAAAATGCTACACCTACGTAACGTTTTACGCGATGACAAGGACTCAATCCGACGTGGACGGCGCGTCGTGGGCGTCGTGGGTGCTGAACAAAAGAAAAAAAAATACGGCGAACGATCCCGCTAATTAGGCAACAAAAATTGGAACTACCTGTAGTTTCTTCCATTTGCTGAGATCGCTCCAAGCCGAGCTGCCTCCATCGCGCCGTCGTGAACCAGGCCACGCACCGTCTTCCTCCACACGAGGCTAATCCTCACCGTCGTCCGGCCGGCCGACCAGCTCGCCATCACCGGACCCTCTTGCAAATATTCAGACTCACGGAAGACCAAGCTGCTCGAATTCACTCCGGTTTGTCGTCTTTTAGATCAACCTAGTTAACCCTTCTTGATTTTTGCAAGTATATATACAGCCTAAGGTTTAGTACTTGACAGCGATCCTAACTGATGGTGTAGAAATACTGAAGTAAATCCGGCCGGCCGACCGGCTCGCCAACGTGCAAATATTCAGACTCGCTGCTCGAGTTCACTCTGGTTTGCCCTCTTTGATCAGCCTAGTTAACACTTCTTGATTTTTGCAAGTATATACAGCCTGAGGTTTAGTACTTGCAGCGATCCTAGCTGATGGTGTACAAATACTGAAGTATATCTGGCCGGCCGACTGGCTCGCCATTAACGTGCAAATATTCAGACTCACTGCTCGAGTTCACTCTGGTTTGCCCTCTTTCATATCAACCTAGTTAACCCTTCTTGATTTTTGCAAGTATATGCGGTCTAAGGTTTAGTATCCTAGCTGATGGTATAGAAATACTGAAGTAAACGATCAAATCATATGGTTCAGAACCTACCTTTATGTGAAATCTTTCCCAGGTTCATGTTTTTTTTATCTTAGTACGTATTAACAGAGCAGAAACCTGATCATTAAATGTTTTATGATTTGTAGGAATGGATGATCAAACTGGTAGCGTTCAAGAATCAAGTAACATGTCTATTTCAAGCGATGACAATTGCATCGAGCAACAAAAGAAAAGCAATATGGAACTTGAACATGACAATGGTGAAGATCAAGCAAATGTGTTGCTGGAACTTGAACAAGACCATGGTGAAGGTCAAGAAGATGTGTTACTTGAAGATCCTGAAATGGGGATGACCTTTGATACTGAGAATGATGTGAAAGAGTACTATAAAAATTACGCCAAGACAAAAGGATTTGGTGTGACGAGAAGAAGCTCGAACAGAGGTGATAATGGAGAACTAAAGTATCTTACACTCTGTTGCTCTCGTCATGGCAAGACCGAGTCCAACTCAAGAAATGTGTTGAAGCCAAATCCAACAGCTGGGTTGGGATGCAAAGCTAAAGTTAATATTGTTCGTGGTCCGGATGGAAAGTTTTATCTTTCGACGGTCATTTTGGATCATAATCATACGTTAAGTCCACACAAATCTCGGTTATTCAGATGCAACAAAAGGTTGGACTTACATATTAAGCGAAGGCTTGAGTTGAATGACCGGGCTGGAATACGAGTAAACAAGAACTTCAATTCTCTTGTTGTGGCAGTGGATGGTCATGACAATCTGACATTTGGTGAGAAAGAATGTCGCAATTATCTAGAGAAGACAAGAAGATTGAAACTAAGAATTGGTGATGCTGAGGCTGTTCGTGACTATTTTATGAAAATGCAATCAGAAAATCCAAACTTTTTTAGTGTCATGGATGTTGATGATGAATCTAGACTTAAAAATGTCTTTTGGGCTGATGCAAGAAGTAGAGCAGTGTATGAATCCTTTGATGACGTCATAACTTTCGACACCACATACTTGGTGAACAAATACGATATGCCGTTTGCTTGTTTTGTTGGGGTGAATCATCATGGACAATCTGTATTGCTAGGATGTGCTTTATTATCAAATGAAGACACTCCAACATTTGTTTGGTTATTTCAAGCATGGTTGACATGTATGTCAAATCGTCAACCAAGAGCTATTGTCACCGATCAGACAAAAGCAATTCAGAATGTTGTTGACATGGTTTTTCCAGATGCTCGATATAGGTGGTGCTTGTGGCATATAATGAAGAAGCTACCTGAGAAGCTAGGTGGATATGAGGAGCATGAGTACATCAAGACTACAATTGGCAAAGCAGTTTATGATTCATTAACGACTACCGATTTTGAAGATTCTTGGATGCGTATGCTTGTGAGGTATAATATTGCTGATAATGAATGGCTTAAAGGGCTCTATGACAATCGACACCGTTGGGTTCCAGCCTTTCTGAAAGATGTTTTTTGGGCAGGCATGTCCACTGCACAACATAGTAGAGTATGCATGCCTTCTTTGATGGGTATGTTAATGCCAAGACAACACTGAAGCATTTTTGTGGCTAATATGAGAATGCTCTTCGTGATAAAGTTGAGAAGGAGATTCTTGCTGATTTTAACTCTTTCCATTCGATCATACCTCGTGTCACACACTTTGACATTGAGATTCAGTTTCAATCAGTCTATACAAATTCGTAGTTCAAAGAGTTCCAAGAGGAGCTAACAAACACGTTGTACTGTGACCGGAACTTTAGAAAAAGAAGGTGCAATAGAAACATACAAAATAGTTGAGGATGTCCTAATTGACAAAGATGAAGGATGGAGAAAAGATTATGTGTACCATGTATATTTCAATGCGGAAGAGTTCGAAGTTAAGTGTTCGTGTCGCCGTTTTGAGTTCAAAGGTATTATCTGTAGGCATATGTTATGTGTGCAGACTCACAAGAAAATCAAGGAGGTTCCTTCAGAATACATCCTTGATCGGTGGAGAAAAAATGTGAAAAGAAAACATAATTTTATCAGGTGCACATATGGTGGCATGGAAGACACTCCTGTTGCAAAACGTTTTGACAAGTTGTGCAATATTTTCTTCCCGATTGCAGTTAGGCGTCATGTCTGAGGATTCCTGCAATTCCTTGATTGAGCAGCTTCGCACTTTGAAAATTCAACCTTCTAGTAACCCAAGTTCTGAAAATAACAATGGACAACTTGGTACACAGGAAGTTGGTGCACCTTTTATTGGGGAGACAACAAGTAAAACTATATTAAGTCCAATAGCTGTGAGATGTGCTGGACGTCCTCCTTCATTGAGAAAAGAATCTAAGGTTGATAAGCTTATTCGTGAAGCAAGAGAAAAGAAGAAAAAAGCCGAACAAAGGGAGAAGAAAAAAACTGCACAAAAGGAGAAGAAGAAATCTGAACAAGAGGTAATTCTACCGGCACTTTGTTTTATTGAAAAGATCTACATCTTTTAAGTTCACTAATTTAGTATTTATTCCAGGCTCGCTCCATTAAACTGAAAAATAAAAGATCCAATGCAAAGAGGAAATCATTAGAGAATGACATTCTAAAACAAGCTGAGATGGGACATGAGGTAGCTATTTTCTTCTCATCTCCTTATTTTAGTAAATACTAGAGCATCCAAGTCAGTTTACGCCTAGCTTTATTTGGAGTAGGAATCTTTTGTCATGGGAGTTAGTTCCTACAACATAAATCCAACCATGACAACTTCAACACCATATGGAACAACCCAGGGATCATTTAACTTGGGCATTAATACCAGCATCATGAACCCAACCATGACAGTTGCAGTACCATCTGGAACAATTCAGGTATCTATGTTTTTCATCTCTCTCTTTGCAATAAGTAATTTTACATTCAAGTCACCCTACGAATTTGTTTTTGTACAGGAATCACTTGGCCTCGACATTATTAGCAACATAAATCCAACCATGGCAGCATCCTTACCATCTGGGAGTTCATCGGCAATGGTTATGCCTCCAATTCTAGGAACATATACAAGCATGTTGTTTCAAGTTCAGCAAAACACTATGGCTCAGTCCAATTCTGCAGAATTAAACTTTAGCGGAAGTGGAATGCTCAACGATACGATGGATCAAAGTTAGACATGATTTGGTGTAATTTAAAAGTGTTGGATGTATCCCTTTTTTGTGCACTTAGCAACTTTAATGTAATAGCTGATAGAAACCAGGGTACTTGATCAGAGGGGAAACCATCCATCAATTTGCTTCATCTTGTGTTTGGCAGTAGTACTTTGTTGATTTCTCCCTATTCCTAATTTTCTCTCTCTATCTCTAGAGTTGCAATATTTCTGTACTTGCATTCCTTTTTACACTTCCTACTGCTGGGAGTTGAACAATGTAATGGAGGTTTTCTCAGTATAGGTGTGTTGTTAAATCACAGATTTTCACTTTCTTTATGACACATTGTTCCACCAACCAGTGTTCACCTTCCCAGCTTTTTGTTTCATATGTTTATATAGTTTGACCGAATATTCAGTGCACATGCACATTTTTTTATAAATGATTCTAGTTGGCAAATCATGATCCCAACATACCAGCCACATGGACAGGGTTTCCACTCCATATAATTTTGCAGAACTGAACAAACTTTATTCATTCATAGAAAACATTTACATACACATGAAAAGTAGTGTCAGAACTACAAAGAACACTACCGCAGAAGTGAACTTCCTATACACTGATCATAGGGCATACATTTCTCACATGTAGCTTCATGTTTCATCCACCAAGCATTATCTCTAAGATTTGTTGGCCACCAGAGATGTACCAGTTTCCTCTTTGTTGATTCTGAAGATACACTAGGGACCTATTTCCTCTTTGTTTCTTCAGAACGTACATCTCAAGTTTTTTCTCAGGAACTATGTACTCAGGCTTGTAATTCTGACCACAAAAACTTGATGTTAAACTAAAGGTAAGAGTACCATGAGTGGAAATAAGCTTGCAGAGAGATCAAGCAAAATCAAAAGAATTGGTAACACATTTTTAATTTGCAAGGAGAAGTTGAGAAACAGAGCAAGGACCTGCCAATGTGACTCTTGCTAATGAGCTGTACCAGACGCTCGAGGCACATGGAGCAGCTCAATCTTTCGAGTGGAATTTTGCCCAGCATCCTTTTGTTGAAGCCGAAATCAGCTAGAGAGGGAGCGCTGCCGCGGTTTTCTTCCGACGAGGGCGAGTTCGCCGCGCCGCCGATGTCAAGGGGTAGGTCGCCGCCCAGCTTGCCAAAGAGGATCAGCTCGCTCCCAGCTTGCCGGAGAGGGTCAGCTCGCCGGCCTGCTTGCGACGAGGGCAAGCTCGCCACGCTGCCGCGGTTTTCTTCCGACGAGGGTAAGTTTGCCGCGCCGCCGAAGTCAAGGGGTAGGTTGCCGCCCAGCTTGCCGAAGAGTATCAGCTCGCACCCAGCTTGCCGGAGAGGGGCAGCTCGCCGCGCTGCTTGCGACGAGGGCGAGCTCGCCACGCTGCCGACGACTGGCAGGCCGCCGCTCCGTCACCTAGATGGGGATATTTTGGTTAGTTTTACTGATTTTCTTTTGAACGGACGGAGAAAATTATCCACGCTGGCTCCCCACGTACGTCACCTCGTCAGCGCGTACCGTTTCCGTAGCGAGAATCGTCCGTAGGTGTAGCATTACTGAAAAGACAAACATAACTTTCTTTTATCCTCTCCTTTGTTTCGTTCGACCGCATGCAGTCTGCCGCTCGCACCAAGCTCTGCCCCGCCTACTCTCTTCCTCGTTCCCAGCCCAGCGTGGAGGGCTCCGCCGTCGGTGCCCCTTGCTTAGGTGTTCTTCTCAGGCGAGACAAGATCCACCCCGTGCCTCCGCCTGCTCTCTTCCTCGCGCCCATCCCAGCGTGGAGGGCTGCCGTCAGTGACCCAGGCTTGGGCCAGGTGCAAGTCGAAAAGAGGTCGCCAGCTCGGGCCGTCTTGACGTTAATGATGAACGTTTTTTTCCCGTGAGGACCTAACCGCACGACCGTAAAAAGACTGCCGTGACCCGCAATCTTGGTTCTGGGTGGTATGGCGACGTGAGAATGTACAGCGCCGACGGTGGCCGGGTCCGTCCCGAAGGGCGATGCCAAGCCTAGGAATGGAACCTCGTCAGTTTTTGCTTCTAAGCAGGTTGTCTCTTTGAGAACCGCCCCGCACGGCCGTAAAAAGACTGTGCCGATCTTGATTCTAGCTGGTACAGCGGGCGACCGGGTCCGTCCTGGAGGGTGACGGGCGTTGTCTCCTGCGCCCAACTCACCTTGGGAATGGAACCTCGTCAGTTTCTTCCTCGTCGCCTTGGATGGACCAGGAGCACTGGGGATTTTGATCTTTTCAAACGATTCACCTTTTCTATCCTCCCACCTCTGGCCCCGTGTGGCGATGGGGGGAAACCCTAGCCGCTGCCTCCTCACCCTCCCCCAACTCCCTTCCCTCCTCTCTCCCCCGCTGCCAACAAGGTCGTGGCCAGGCAAAGCCTGGACGCTGCCAGCGATGGGGGGATCTCTCGTCTTCCCCGGTGTAGATCGGCGACGCGGGATGCCAATCTTCGTTGCGGATGGGGTGCGCGTCGGGCACCTCAGCGGCGTGGCATCTCTGGCATGTGGCGGCTGCGGCATGGGCAGAGGAGCAGCGACGTGGTGGACGGTGATCTGGTGCCCCTCATCCCTCTAGCCAAGAAGTCTCCGAGGGAAACCTCAGACCCCGAGGGATCAAGCGATGGCGGTGTCCTGTACATCGTTCCCCTCTTGAGGGCATCGCTTTTGGAGTTCTCACCGGCTGTAGGGATCGACGGAGGCCCTGGATTTGGTGGAGGTGGTCGGCCTGCGGCTGGTTTGGCAGTTCTCGCGATCTATCTTCCAGTCCCAGCAGCGAGGCGGGGAGACATAGGTGCCGGTGAAAACCGAACCATTGGCAGGCGATGGCGGCATTACCACGTCGTTACCTTGGTGAAGGCATCACCGTGCACCTTGTGTCGACCTCAATCGTGCTACTCCGGGGGAAACCCTAAGGTCTTCGAGTCGGGCGATGGCGGTGCCGTGGTGTTAGTATCACATTCTCTCCTAGGAGCATCGCTTGTGGAGCAGCGTTGGACGGAAGCGGCAGGAGGATGGAGTGGCTAGCGCGCGGGGGGTGGTGCTGCTTGGCACTGAGGCGGTGTCGGTGACTGGTGTGGTGAGAGTGAGCTTTGATCTACATGCTGATGACGGGATGGCGGAAGATTTTGGAGGCGGCGACATCCGGAGCCTGTACGTGGGCACAACTTCGTGGATATGCTGTGCGGTTCTAGGACTCCCTTCACTTGAGTTCGTGCCGCCGTGCCAAGGCACTCCAGCTTCTCTTGGCGAGTGACAATAGTGTGGGTGACCATGGGGGGTCGAAACAGGTTGATAGGGGTTTGATAGATCTCGTTGGGGAGCTGACGATACAGTTATCATTTTTGCTCAGTATTTAGTTTTGGTGGTTCCGGTGTGTATCATCTTTGTAATGGCTTTTTCCAAACAATGTGGTTCTAATAAACAAAAGGTTGTGTGCATCGCTTGATGCAGAGGCCGGGGCTCCGCTCCCCATTTTAAAAGAAAAAAAGGAGCACTCGGGATCATAGCCAAGCTCAGTGGCGGATTCTTGGCCGAAATTCTCGGGGGGAGGGGGGGGGGGGGGGGGGTTTAAAATGGGCTCGGGGTGAAATATGAGCTTCAGGATGATTTTTAATTAACAAATGGGCCAAATAACTGTGAACAGTGGTCAAATTCTACATGGACGGGGGCGACGACCCCTTTTGGCCTCCACTAAGGTTCGCCACTGGCCAAGCTGTCTTCTTCGTCGGTGTCAGTTGCATGTGTATGTACCTCTGCTACTTTCCCAAGCGTGCCATGGACGAGCCCACGTGCACACGCGCGCACGTGCATGATCTCCTGCTTCATCTCAAACAGCTTGGCCTACACGTTTGTTTCCTCGCGTCTGCGTGCAACACTTCTGCACCCCACGCACACAAGGCGCCGCCTTCTTTGGCTCGTCTATGATCCGCTCCTCCACTGCGGGGTTGGAGCTGGACGGGAGACAGCATCGGCAGGAGAGATACAGGTGCTGGACGAACAAATTCAGCAAGAAAACGATTCGGTTTTTACTCGGCGGATTCGGTTTTTACTCGGCGGTAGCAAACTGTGTAGTATCCCCCAACCAGTAGGGGTATTATCGTCCAAAAAAGTGTTGGACCAGGAGAAATAATTCGTCCTTTATTATTAGGTATAGATTAGCATATTTTTTTGCTACCACCATTTTGTGGTTTTGCTATAGTAGCGTAATTTTTTTTGCTACACGGTCTCCGACGAGGTCGGACCTGCTACATTAGCACAACTTTTTTCTACAAGGTCTTCGACGAACTCTCCGACGAGGTCTATTCTTTTTCTGGACCAGACCGTTTTTCTGCTACATGTAGAAAAAGTGAGACTATTTGTAGCAAAAGCGGGATAAACGGACGGGAAGTAGATCTGACCTTCAATCTGAGCAGATCGGATGGCTAGGGACCCGAGGATGGAAAGTTTCCATCCCCGAGAGACCCGTAGCACCGTCCTTCCAAAAATCAGGAGAAAGTTTGTCGCCGGTGCTCCTTTTGTTATAAGTTCACCTCCCATTGTGCCATATGTGCTCTGATGCCGCTTTAGAGCGTAGGCGAGCACTGCGCTTTGCTGACACCAAACAAGAAACTCAGCCTGACCATAACCCAAATCAAACTCGGAGAGGTCATTGCACACGATTTGGGTGCAAATATTTGTTCATGATGTGTGATCATTTTTCTATATTTTTGTATCATTGCAGTTGAAAATGACCAAAATGCTAAAAAAAGAGAGGTTGTGGCGCAGCAGCTGTGCCCCATTTTACGCTAGCCACTGGAGCAGCCGATGCCCCAAAGTGAAGCAGCCGGTAAAGTGGCGCTCATTTACTGTACTTGCAGCAGGATGCCCATCATTTCCCAAGACGTTTGTCTCCTCCTGTGAGAAAAGGAGAGGCGGCGACTGCGGTGAAACCCTAGCCGCCGCCAGAATCTGCTTCGTATTCACCGTCTACCAACGAGAATCGATGGGTCCCTGCCTCCTCTGCTTGCCGCTCCGGCAGCGGGAGGGATGGGGACCTCGGACCTACGCTTGGTGGTGTAGAAGGTTCCTAAAACATAAAAGTTGGTGAAAGGACAAGGATGTCGCCTAGAGGAGGGTGAATAGGCGGTTTAAAAACTTTTACAAGATGGGCTTAACAAAGGTGGAATAAAACTAGCGTTTACTTTGTCAAGCACAAAACCTATATATACTATGGTTCACCTATGTGCACCAACAACTTATGCTAAGCAAGATAACCAACTATGTGATAGCAAGATATAGACTTCAAGCACGAAGGCTATCACAAAGTAAGGTGCATAAGTAAGAGCTTGGGTATAGAGATAACCGAGGCACGCAGAGACGATGATGTTTTACCGAGTTCCTCCCAACATGGAGTACGTCTTGTTTGGAGAGGGGGTGATATCAAACCGCCAACACCACAAAAGGCCTCCCTTGTTCTTCTGTGAATCTCACCCCAACAGGATCGATCCACACTTCCACTATCGGTGCACTTGTCAGTGGCAATCCAGAACCTCTCACAAGATTGGGGACTTCTCCACAACTCAATTGGAGGCTCCCAACTAACAAGCTTGGGGAAAGCTCCACAACTTAATTGGAGGCTCCAAGTAATCCACAAACCTGCAATACAACCAAACCATCGAGGGTTCCAAGAACCCAAGAGTAAAAAGCTTCTCACCTTTCACCCGATTGAATCCTCACCGAGAACTCAAACCAATGCACCAAATGCAATGGCAAGAACACAAGAAGTGCTCAAGTACTTATCTCCCAAAGTCCACCAAAGCTACAAAAGCTTATGGGGGAATAACAGAGGAAGAACAATGGAGGAAATCCACAAAAGACTCCAAGATCTAGATCCGAAGATGTTCCCCTCACTTAGAGGAGAGATTGATTGGTGGGGTTGTAGATCTAGATCTCCTCTTTCAAATACCTCAAGAATATGCAAGAATCAATGGAGGGATTGGGGGATAGCAAGCTCAAGAAGGTCAGCAATGGAGAGGAAACTTGCAAGGTTGGTTAGGGAACCATTGGGGAAGAAGGGCCCCTTAAATAGGTCCCTAGAAATCCAACCGTTAGGCCCAGGAATCGCCCGGTCCGGAGTCTCCAGACTGGAACCGTAGTCTCCGGTGTACCTAAGCCAAACGGGGTCAAACTGGGGGATAATCAGTACGCGGTCCGGAGATGGACTGGAGATTTAGTCCGGAATCTACGGTCTTACAAAAACTGGCAGAAAGACCAATACGAAAACAACCATAACTTTTGCATCCGGACTCTGATTTTGATACTCTTGGGCTACAAGATCATCAAAGTCCAGTAAGGGTGGATAGAACCAAATGACGAAAGGTTTGACCTCTCTCAAAAAGACGAACCGATAAAACCTCCAACATCGAAAACGCAATAGAGAATGCATATGAAATACGTTTTCGATGAACTTGGGCTTGTCATGAAGACTAACAAAAGCTCTAAATCCTCTCATGGATAAGAACCAAAGAATGGAAGGTTTTACCAATCTCTAAAAGACAAACCGGTAAAACCTCCAACATCGAAAACGCAATAGAGAATGCATATGAAATCCATTTTCGATGAACTTAGAGCTTGTTATGAATATTACCACAAGCTCAAGAACCTCACATGGATAAGATCCAAATAACAACCAAGAAAGATGATGCCAAGTATGCAAAGGTCTGAGCTCTCTCCGAAGGATATGATCAAGTTACTCACTCGAGATCCCCTCTTGATAGTATGGTTACCTATCCTATAAACCGGTCTCCCCAACTAACACCATGAAACTGGTAAGAAAGAAACCCTATTAAGAACATACCTTTGCCTTGAGCATATTCCACTTGAACTTGACGATAAAGATCTTTTCCACCTCAAAATGGAACACCTTTCTTGATTGCGCTAGCTTGGTGAAGTCTTGCAAATTGCTCCCCCATACTCTCTATGGAAGTGCCTCTCTTTTAGGAATATCTTCACAAATCCATGATCAGCATAATGATGGCAAGCCCCAAGCATATGATCTCTTCGAGATAGCTCATCTTGAACTTGCACATCATTTATTATTTCTTCATTATGTTGTTGACTTGAATATACATAAGAGATATCATTCCAACTTTATTCTTGAAGACACACTTGCCATAGACTCAACTCTCACATGACCAATCTTTGGATCTCTCCTTGAACACCTTGGTCAACACTTGATCTTCTTTACTTTCTTCTTCTCCAAACCTTGAAGGCAATATATGGTACAAGCATTGCCTATGGACAAATCCTACAAGTAAAACTCAATTCAAACATATGTCCATAAAGATTGTCATTAATTACCAAAACCACACACGGGGGCACACATGCACTTTCAATCTCCCCCATTTTGGTAATTGATGAAAATCCCTTTGAGAGGGTTTATATAAGGAATTAATCAAACAAAACATTGTGCTAACATCAAATACAACAAAAGTATGTGATGTTAGTACAACCACAATATAGAGAAAATTCACCCACAATCTATGCACTTGTGGATGAACTTGAATTTCATGCATATATTGCCAACCATTACCGGTGGTTGAGTTTTCTCTATATGTTCAAGATGCCATGCGACACACAAAATGCAAAGCACACGAGGCAAGTGTTTAAGTACAAAATTCACAACACACAATCAAATTCCCTAAAACCCTCTAAAACTTCTCCCCCATTGGCATCGATTGCCGAAATGATGCTCAATGGGATGGATCCACCACCGTCTCCCACGTCTCCCACGTCCTCACCGGTGATTCTCATGGCGGTTGACTCGATCTCGCGGGCGGTGACTGAACGGCAGCAGGCGATATTCAGGCGCGCGGATATAGGGATCCTGGCCCCACGCAGATCAGGTTTGATCGAGGTGGTTGGCGCGCATATCTCGTTGTTTGATGAAGGTGGGAAGCGACTCACAGTTCCAATCCAGGTTGACTCGGCTATCACGTACGGTGACCGGGTGAGATGTGGTGCATGGCAGGTTCTGGTCGGCCTGCGGAGAGACGTGCGGAGGCACCGACACGATCGTGCCGGCACGCCGCCCTATGCACGAGCGTGTCGGACGATCATGGTCGGCGGTTGCGTGCAGCATGGTACTTCTGGGGGTGGACCGCCCGTGTGCGAGGGCCACCCAACAGGGGGTATAGATCAAGGGGATGCCTGCGGCGGTGAGCCAGAGTCTGAGAGAGGAATCCAGATCGACGGGTGGCTCGGAGATATCTCTCAACCTTAGATTGGAGGGAGTTGGCAGAGTAGTTTTCGTCCAGCTGCCCACTTCACCATCTCCCACGTTCCCCCAAACTGCGATTCCAATCGTGTGGAGAGCCACCAGATCTGGAGATAGCAGATTGTTTGCACAAGTAGTAGCAGATCCGCCGCCGATGATGGACCGCCGCTATCAGGGTCCGAGGAGATCTCCACAGCATCGTCAAAATCGACCTATTCCCTATGCGAACAGATCGAGATTTGATGACGATGCAGGTCACCAGTTAGGGGACACGCGTATTCTAGATGCACGTCACCGAGATGGGGGGTGGATCAGAGAACAGGAACGTCGCCAGGAAGAAGAACGTCGTTGGGAAGAGGATCGCCTGGAAGATGAGCGGAGGCAGGCGGAAGATGAAGCAAGGGCTGAAAATCGGAGGCGTGATGAAGCTGCAAGGGTTGCGCGGGCTGATGCACAGCGGCGGGAAGATCTGGCAAGGGAAAGGGCTCTGGTGGAAGCTCGTCGCAGGGATGATGAACATGCCAGAAATCGTAGCAGATGGAGCCATCGACCGGAGATGCACAGAGAATCGCAATCCATTGCATCAGATTCATCCTTCCGGGGGAGAACAGGTAACTCTGTAGATATTTCATCTCGTCATCCTGCTCCGGTGTTTGCGCGAACTGTTGAACAGCCCCCTGTGGTCAGAAATCCCATGCCTGCTTCTGTCACTGTCAGTAGATCCACATCACCTGATGCAATTCCTCCTGTTCATGCCAATCCATCTGTGAGTGTGCCTAGCTCGGTTCCTCTGAGTACACCATCTGTTGCAGGCAATTTTCCTTCTGCTATGCCTCTGGTTATTCAATCTGCGGCTATGGCCACGACACTGGTGGGGTCCTCTGTACCTGCACCAGTTGTCAATGTGCCTGTGAATCAATAATTGGTCGTGGATGTCAGCAATTTCCCACTGACGAATCCAGATGCTGCTGAGATACAAGAATGTGAAAACTGTGGGAAGAATCATAATATTTTGGTCTGTCAAGACATGAAACCATGAGAATATGTGCCTTTATTCTTTGGGAGTACTGATTTCGACCAGGGGTTTCATTCGATTCCAGTGACTGAATCATCCATTCAGTCTTTGGATAATCTGAATTTGGCTCATATTACTGTAGTCAGGAGGGATGTTACTGGGAGAGATCTGGAGAGGGTGTTTCAGGCTTGGGCAGATTCAATTGGTTCTGGATGGAGGTTTACTGCTAGGCCTATCAGTGATATGGAATTTCTGATGAGATTTCCCTCGGCGAAATCTATTGATGACTTTCATTTTGGGAAAGTGTTTATGAAAACAATTCCTGATGCTGTGATTGAACTATCAAAATGGATTGGAGACCTGGAACCTTTGGAATGGATGGAGTAAGCCCGGTTCAGGATAGTGGGCATCCCTATGAAATATAGGGAGAAATCAACTGTTTTTTTATGTTGCTTCTCTAATAGGCAAGCCCTTGGGAATGGACAGGAATAGTCTTAGGAACCTGGCATATGTGAGGGTGAAAGTAGCATGTTTGGATGTCACTCTGGTGCCCAACACAAGGAGAGGGGAGATGAAAGGTGGGATATATGAATTCAAATATACCAAGGAGATTTTTGCTCCTAGTGAAGTGCCATCTATCCCTATCTCTATTAATGTGGGTGGGGAGAATGCTCAGCCTAACACTAATGCTCCTGAAGATAGCAGCAGGCCTGTACTTACAGTGGCCAATGCTGATAGAGGTGAAACTGGACTGGGTGCAAATGCTGTTGTAACTGGTGAATCTGTCAGGGCAAGTCAGGCTAACAGGGATCTCCCACAATGTGCTGATTGGGAAAAAGGGTAGGGCCCTAGAGAGGAGGAAAGGGATTATATAGATACAGGAGATATTTATTTTGGTGCTAGGGTGGCTCAAGTTTGGCAGAGAGGTAACTCTGCAGGGGGAATTGTGATCAGTGACACTAGTGGGGCAGTCGGTAATATACCTAATCAGCAGGTGGAAGGAGGTGCTGGTAACAATATACAACAGAGAGATGTGGTTGCACTAGTTTAGGACCAGGAAATGGGGGAAGTGCACTTGGAGGTTGCTCAGGCTTTGGCTCCTCAAGAAATAGGGGCAGTGGTTAACCCTTATGATCCTGCTGGGGGAGGACAGACTTTTCAAGATTTTGTGCAAGATTTGTTACAGAATAAGATCAGTGATAAATATCATGAGCATAAAAAAATGTATGGCCATTTGCTGGAACAAATTGAGGAGGAACAGGGAGGTGCTGGGGAGGATGATGAAAGCAGCGAGGAGGGGTCTGGAGATAATGCTACTTCATCTGCTGAAAGTGGTGCTGATGAGGAGAATAACCCACCCACTATTCAGGTGCCAAATGCTAGGGTGGGATTGGAGCAGATACAGGAACAGGTGGAGATGTAGGTGGGAGCTTCACAACCTGAAAATTTGACCCAGGAGAGTCAGAGTTCACACCAGGAGGCTCACGGGGGAGTGTTGAGAATATTGAGGCAAATGTGGATGATCCTTGAATTAGAATGAGTAAGAGCTGGCTACCCAGGGTGGGACTTCAAATATGAATGAAAGCTCCATGGCTCAAGCTACATAGAGGGATCTGTCAGGTACAAACTTGTCCCTCTTTAATTCTTTTGCTGTGTTGGATGATGAGGACATTATTAGTAGGGCTTTAGAAATGGGAGTAGAACATTCTTCTTTAATTTTTGAGTTTATTAATTATCTTAAGGATTTAGAGATTGCTAGACATAAACTAGCTAATAAGGAAAAAGGTGATGGTAATGAGGTTGTTGATCAGAGAGAACAGGTGGAATACCTTGAGTGGAGAGATGGTGAGGAAGAGGATGTAGAGTTTATTCCTGTGATTTCTAGGAAGAATAAAAAAAAATAAAGTCAGTTGGAAATGTGAAGAATGGTCAGTGTAAGTTAAAAGTAGTTGTTGTGAAGGTTAACAACTATCAACCTATGAGTGGTGTTGTAACTGGAACAAGGGAGAGAAAAAATATATCATGATAGGTGCCATTATAAATTGTAGGGGGGTGGGTAAGAAAGGTATGAGCTCTTATCTGACCAATCTGATGCAGAGGGAACACTTGGATTTTGTTGGCTTGTAGGAGACAATGAAAAAGGAATATTCTGATGGGTTTTTCAGGAAAATTGATCCTATGAAACAATTTTCCTGGAGTTGGTTGCCTTCTGTGGGGAAATCTGGTGGTATCCTAGGGGGCCTACGTTCCTCCAGGTTTGATAAATGTGATCATTCAGTAGGAAAATTTCATGTAAGATGAAAGTCTATGATCTTGAAAAATAGGTCCATTGGCATTTGGTTGTGATTTATGGGGATGCACAGAATGAGCACAAGGATGAATTTTTGATTGAATTGGTAGATATATGCAGGGATCAAACTCTTCCTTTACTAGTGGGAGGTGATTTTAACATCATGAGATTTGTCTCTGATAAAAATAAGACCCATGTCCTAAGTACATGGAGTCACATGTTCAACTCTATAATTAATACCTATGGTGTGAGGGAACTGCAGATGTTAGGAGGGCAATATACTTGGTCTAACAATCAAGCTGTTCCTACCTTGGAGAAATTGGATAGGATTCTTGTCTATCAAAAATGGGAAAATTTGTTTCCTCTGACGATAGTGCATAAGTTGACTAGAGAAATTTCTGATCACAGTCCTTTGCTTCTGGATACTATGGAAGGGCAAGCAGGAGGAAAAAAAGAGTTTAGATTCGAGAAAATTTGGTTGGGGGATGATGAGTTTCTGGAGAGGATAAAGAAGGTTTGGAATAAACCTGTCAGAAGCAGAAACAGTTTGGATAGGCTGCAGAAAAAACTTAAAAGTGTCAGGAATGATTTGAAAGGGTGGGGTGCTCATATCAGGGGCCAGGAGAAGAAACATAAAAAAAAATTGGATGAAGAATTAAAAGAACTAGAGGATATAGAGGAGCTCATTTTGCTCAGCAAGGAGCAGCAGATAAGGAAAGCTCAAATTCAGAGAGAACTGTTAGAAGTGAATGAGAAAGAAGAACAGTATTGGCAACATAGATCAAGAGATAATTGGCTTCTGAAGGGTGACAACAATACTGAATATTTTCATAGAGTGGCAAATGGGGTTAGGAGGGAAAAATGATTTTTTCTATGCAGGATGGAGAGAGGCAAATTCAGGGGACCTATGATCTCTTGAGACATGCCACTGAATATTACAAAAAGTTGTTTGGGCCTGCTGATGGTTTTGCTATTAGGCTGACAGATGACAATTGGACTGATGGGGAAAAGCTTAGTGAAAAAGATAGAGAGAGCATGGGAAGACCTTTCTCAGAGGAGGAAATTAAAGATGTAATTGGACAGATGGAAAAAAATAAGGCTGCTGGTCCTGATGGTTTGCCTGTAGAATTCTATCAATTCTTCTGGCAAATTATCAAGCATGATATTATGGCTATTTTTGAGGACTTTCATTCTCACAAAATTGACTTGGCAAGTATCAATTATGGGGTCATCACTTTGTTGCCGAAAAGTGAGGATGCTGACATTATACAAAAATTTAGACCTATATGTTTGCTAAAGGTGATCTTCAAGATCTTTACAAAAGCTTTGACAGTTAGAGTTGAACCTGTGATGCATAAACTGATCGAAACCTGTCAGACAACTTTCATTAAAGGGAGGTATATAGCTGATGGGGTCACTTTGTTGCATGAGATTTTGAAAGAGGCTAAATTTCAGAAACAACAAGGGGTGCTTTTGAAGCTAGACTTTGAAAAAGCATATGATAAGGTTAACTGGGAATTCCTGTTTCACTGTTGTAAACAGAAAGGGTTTGATAATGATTGGCTGATTTGGTTGAAAAGTGTTGTTACTCAAGGGACTCTCAGTGTGAAAATCAATGGTGAAGTGGGACCATATTTTGGGAGTTTTAAAGGTGTGAGGCAGGGTGATCCTTTTTCTCCATTTCTGTTTAATATGGCAGGGGATTGTTTGGCCAAGATGGTTTTGAATGCACAGGAAGGTGATTTGTTTACAGGGCTTGCTGATAACCTATTTGTGAAAGGGATAGCCATTTTGCAGTATGTTGATGATACTATTTTGTTCATTAAGGATGATGTGGAGGGTGCCAGGAATTTGAAACTGTTGGTATACCTGTTTGAAGCAATGTCTGGGCTCAAGATCAATTTTGAGAAAAGTGAACTGATGATGGTTCTGGAAGATGATACAAATCAGGAGATGTATGCTACTCTTTTTAATTGTCAGACAGGAGAATGACCTATCAAGTATCTAGGTCTTCCTGTGGGTAGCAGGAAATGCTTTGTATCTGATATGAGATTCATTGGAGAAAAGATGGGTAAAAAGATGGATGGATGGATGGGAGGTGCACTTTCTATGGGTGGCAGATACATCAAAATCACTTCTTGTATCTCTAGTGTGGCAGTGTATCCTATGTCTATGTTCCTCTTACATAAGACAAATGTGTAAGAAGTGGAGAAACATACCAGATCTTTCTTCTGGTATGGTAAAGAAGGAAAAAAGAAATATCAGCTTGTTAAGTGGAAGTATGTGTGCAGACCAAAAAAAGGGGGTCTGGGTATACAGAACATTAGAATTTTTAATATCAGCCTTCTGTGCAAGTGGTGGTGGAGGTTGGAGTTTGAAAATGGTCCTTGGCAAATGTTTGTGAGGAAGAAATACCTGGGCAGTGAGGAATTTTCCAAATCAGGCATAAACAGAGTGACTCTGCTTGTTGGTCTGATTTGTTGAAGGTCAAAGAAATTTATATGTCTGGGAGAAGGATGGTGGTTGGGAATGGGTTGTGGAAAGATTTCTGGGAGGATGCATGGTTCTTGGATGTACCTCTGAAGAGTAAATTTCATGAGTTGTTCAAGATATGTTGACAGCAGAATGTGACTGTTGCTGAGATGGCTGGAAGGAATTGGCAATGTTCTTTTAGAAGATGGTTGGATAGGGATAATCAGGTGCAATACAGAGGTATGTAGGTGCTGTTGGCTGATATTTCTTTGTCTGAAGAAGTTGACAGACCAAGGTGATTATGGACAAAGTCAGGGATGTTCAGTGTTAGGTCGATGTATAACCATCTAGCGAATGGGGGGATAGATAGGAGCTTTAAACATCTGTGGAAAGCGAAGATTCCTCTGAAAATTAAGATTTGGTTATGGCTTATCTGGCATAATGCAATTCCATCCAAAGATAAGATGAAAAGAAGGAAATGGAATGGTGACACATTGTGCAGGTTTTGTGACCAGGAGGAGTCGATTGGCCATCTGTTTTTCTCCTGTCCTGCGGCCAAATATGTTTGGAGTGTGGTGGCAAGATCCGTGGGTGCTGATACCAGGCCTGGATCCTTCTTGCAATATTTTCGGTGAATCATTAGGTTCTTGGCTGTGAGTCGCAATATTCAAATAACAGCTATTGCTGCTATCTGTTGGGCAATCTGGAAGCTGAGAAACAGAGCATGTTTTGAGCATAAGCTAATCAAGTCCCTGGTTGATCTAGTGATGTATGCTTGTGTTTTTATGAAACATTGGGCAGGTCTTCATGATGCTGAAGAAGGGGAGATGCTATGGGAAGGAGCAGATATGCTGCAAAGGAATGCGCTGGGGGACGCGGAAGGCATGGACAGAGCAAGAGTGCCTCTCCTGGGATTACCATCCATCAGCCGCAAGCGACCCAGATCTCCATCTGATGAACATGAAGAAGACTGAGGGGTTCCAATTTCCATCTGCAAAATCTCTCTTGGCTTCAGTATGGATGTGCCTTTTTGTCGTGTGATCATTTCTTTGGTCCTAGTAGTGTGATGTTAGTTGTGGCCTTTTAAAACACTAGCCTCTACTGTGGCGGTGATCTTGCGTCTCCCTCTCTCTCTCTCGTTTTCTTTCTTTTATGTTTCTGGGTTGCAAAAACATCTTCGATGATAGTAGTTGGTAGCAGTGGTGATGTATAGTGGCTCCCAGGAGCATGAACCTGAGGTCGTGGTATTTCGGTGGTTTATGTTCCGTTATCGGTTGATAGTGGAACCCGACCCCTATGTGATGGGGGTTGTATGGATTTTTTTTGGCATCGATTGCCGAAATGGGTGAAAAACTTTAGAAGGCCAATTTAGTGAGAGTTCTCCATATGTTGTGCATTTCCCATAATATGAGTGGAATGAAATGCACGTATCCAATGAAAAATACCCTGAGGAAATCAAACTAAACTGAGAATCTAGAGATTGCAAAGAAATAAAATGGTGAAGAAGCATCAACGAATGAAGCAAGCAATCAAAAGATCGAAAGAAGCACTTCACAAAAGGAAGATACCAAAAGAAAGATATATATTATGATAAGGTTGAAAAGGGAGTGATCTAAATAATATGAGGAGACTCCCCAAGGTTTGTGCACAAATTATAATTTGTGTTTGAATACAATATGCACAAACATATCATCCTCATTCCCTCTGTATCATTTAAACCACGAGCACAAGCAAGAAAGAAGATATTATGATGAGAACAAATGGATGTTTATATGAAAATAGGAAGCTCCCCAAGTTTCATGCACAACAAAGCGCACAATTATGGAATCCTATCTCCCCATAATCAAACAAAACACCAAACAAGAACAAGAAGGCAAATGTGTGTTCTTAGGTAAATTAGGAAAGCTCCCCAATGTTTATGCACCAAATATAATAATTGCTTTGAATGAAAAGTGCATAAACATGGTATACTTGCTCCCCCAAACTTACATAACAACACAAAGGCATGAGAGACCAACTTTCTTAACACCAACGAGTGCCAAAATATGCAAATGAAAAGGTCAAGCACTCAAAGTAAAACTTTTGGAGCCACCAAAGAATAAAAAGGAGCACAAGGTGGACCCGAAAGCATAGGACATCAACTAGAGATTTAGCAATAATCATGTGTATAAGTTTCTAGGTAGATAACAATCACCAAGATATACATCCACAAAGAAGCATGTACACACAAAATGGATACTCAAGAATCAACAAGATATCTAAACGAAAGTCATAGATAATGCCCATAAGATTTTTGCTAGAAAGCATGGCCAAAGGCTCAAATTTATCTTATTGAACATCAATGACCTTAAAACACCAACAAATACATCACAACTATCACAAGGAAACACGAGATAGTTGGAATGCATTAGGAAAGGCAACAAGTATCATAAAGACCAAATAAACCTTGCAAATTCATCCATATTGCACATGAGAGAAATTGAGGAAATGATTGGAAATATAATTGCTAGATTGGCATATGTGGGATTGGTTAATAATAAACATGACTTTTATACACTCCCCAAAATATGCATTCATCTCAACTTAGTCATACAACAATAAGGATGATACAATAAAATCTTGCAAGAGCCACAATAAAAGCAACTGAAGGACATCATGCCATGATGCAACCATAAAGGTTGGATGCTAGAAAAGTATGCATGAGAGGGATAATTATCACCGAGATACCATTGGTAGGATGTAGTAGATATGAGTTTGTTCATCATCCTAGATTGCCTCCAATTATCATTTAGTCACCACATCTTCTTATTATTGAGATAAGCATCCAATGTATCTACAATGTACCTAAAACATATTCAAGTACACAATGGTCCCAAAACTCATTGGGTCCAAAGTAGTTAGATACACTACAATAAATAGGACAAACTCCATAAAAACATGTGCATATTGATATGAAATTGAATTTCATGCATATCTTAGCCAAAATAGGATTTCGTGGAGTTTACCCTATATATTGGATCAAAAAAAGCAAGCATACCATAATATATACATTTAGTAAATATGCATGCACAAGACTTTCAAGAACCAAAAGGAGATATAGTTTCAACAAAACACCAAGAACACCAAGAAGGTACACCAAAGTGTGACCCGACAAATGGTTGTCCAAATTATATCAAAGACCAAATCAACACATGATAGGACACAAATTCAACAAATGAACAAGGCAAAAGCCAAAGAGAAAAGAGGATAAACAAATATAAATGCTCAATGATTTATCTCATTCAAATGGTTAAAAGAAAGCAGGGAATGAGAAAATCAACTCCCAAACAAAATACCACTTGAAAAATAAATGGTTCCAACAAAAGAACCAAACTCTCAACATTTTTCAAGAATGGCACAAAGTACCAAAGAAAAGGTTTATCTTCCAATGGCATAAAATATGGTAGGGATCAACACATGTCATGAAGAAGCATAAAAAGAGTGTTCTAAATAATATAGGAGAACTCCCCTATGATTAGTGCATTATTTAAGATTTTGCATTTGAATAAAAAATGCACACACATGGGTTCATCATCCCTACCTACATCATCTGGAGCACTAAATGATTTAAAGACAAAGAAAGGTCCATAAGATTCGAGGAAGACATGCGAGACAAAACACAACAAATTCTTGGCAAGAGATAATACAAAATTAAGCAAAGGCAAAAATGAATATGATCAATAAACTTCTACCATAAATATAGTACTAATTGTCCAAGGGCAAATAGTATTGGGAATAATCTTCCCAAGGTAGTTCACACGGATATCCAAGATCATATTCACACAAAGAAGCATATAACAAAGTATAAGAATTAAGCTTGATGCTCCGAAGAGATTCTTGGTAGCTTCCAATAGTCACACAATCACTAGTGATTAGAGTAACTTGAAGTTAGTGGTTTCCATGAGGATATAGATGCCCAAGTATGAGGAAACACATACCAAGAAGAGCTAACACAAACAAGATCCAAAAGATGAGAAACAATGTATTCAAGCAAATTTGAACTTGTTTGAGCAAATGTGTCGCATGGGAGCTAGATAATTATCAATATCAATTCTACGTGACACAACCTCTAATATTCAAATTTTCTAGGCTTGTAATATGCACTAAGCATATGACTCCCTCATAATGTGATAAACCATAAATATCGACACGAGGCAAAATGATCCAAATAGAGATGATTAATGGACATTATAGAACTTGAATTTCTCATGAGAAACATACCACATATAGACTAGATAACATTGCACTATCAATACTAGGTGGTATTCCTCATGTAGACACATTTAGGATTGTGAGGTGCCCCAAAGGACAACACACTCCCCCAAAATGGGATAGTCCATTAATCTCCCGCAAGAGGCAATTAAGATATGAACAAGATGTAATAGGCTCAAACATAAAACACATACATGGTGTGCAAACCAACATACACAAGCTTGATTTCTCAAGTTAAGCAAGTAGGAAGCACAACATATACAAAACACATGCAAGGTACAAAACTAACACATGCACAAGGGGGGGAGTAACTTTCAATGTATATGAGTTAAGCACATGTTACCGCAAGGAGGAACATTGGATATTTGATAGAATCATGATAATCCAAATGGCTTGACTTAACAAGAATAAATGATGAAGATCCCTCAATTCTTCATAATGTAGCCAAACCTCCAATGCTCTCCAAACACACCTTTTGATCAAGTTTTGGCTTGTTGGTCCCCAACCAAGTTGGGTCCTAAGAAGTCAGTCACAATAGGCTTGGCAACCCAAATGGTTCTTTTCTTGAACCCACATTGAGCACCAACAAATTTGGCAAACATATTGCCAACCTCATCCTTATGAAGAGAATAAGCATCATCAATTATGATAGGGTTGGATGAGGAGTTACCAATGGTGCATGAGGAAGAAATATGCCATTTCTCGCAACAAATGTAGCAAGTTATTATCTTTCCATCTTTCCTTTTGGATGAAGCAACAACTTGAGGAAGAACTTGAATATTCTTCGGAGGAGGCCCATATCTAACAAGAGGTAGAGCTTGAGGCCGCTTCCCTTGTTGCTTCTTTATAAGGGGCTTATTCTTCAATGGGCAAGACTTAACATGATTCCTTTCTTGCTTACACTTGAAGCAAACAATGTTGGCCGGATGCTTGACTTGATCTTGGCCATTTTTCTTTTTGCTCTTGTGCTTCAACTTGATATTGGACTTGTTATTGATATTGGAGTTGAATCCAAGTCCACTCTTGTCATTGGGGGATTTTTGCACATTCAAGATGTTGTTGAGTGTGGCCTTCCCTTTATGACCCATTTTCAAGCCATTCTTCAAAGAAGTGACTTGAGCCTTGAGTTCTTTAATTTCCTCTACATGGTTAGTGTGAAAAACAATAATAGAGGAAGTGGATGCTACATTGTTAGAGCAACAAGGCACGAAATGTAATTCATCACAAGATGTAGCAATGGCATGAGTGGATGAATTACAAGGACAAGTACATGGCAATATGTCATTTGGAGTAGAAGTAGTGCTAATGTCCACATGAGGCTCATTAGATGTTACCTTTGACATAATAGACTCATGAGCTAATTTTAGCCTATCATGGTACGCTAGAAGATACTCATGAGAGCTTGATAGATTACCATGAATTTCTTGCAAGATTCCATACTTGCTAGTTAGCAAAGCAAGTTGAGTCTTTATCTCAACATTCTCCTTCAAAATAGATGCTTCACAAGAAATAGAGTTAGTAGCACAAGCATCATAATTAATTGCAAGAGGTGAGGGCAACTTCAAAAGCTCTTTTGAGTAAGAGGCTTTAAGATGCTCATGTTACTCGGTGAGTTTGATGAGTTCTCCCTGTTGGGTCCGCAGCATAGAAAACAAAAAATTTCCTACGGTGTGAACTACACGCCAAGATCTATCTACTAGGTACAAAGCAACGGGTGGACATACATCCAACGAGAACTTACCCTCGAAGACAACGAGTTTTGTTAATGAGTAGGAACTCGTGGTTGATGTAGTCGTGCACTTGCTGATCTCAAGATCGTGAGGAAGTCTGAGCGCCGCAACTCAGCAGCGCATCCGTACTCGCACACACGTTCAAGCCACTGGACAACCTCCACCTCCTCGCTCCAGCGATCCAGCGGAAGCAGCAACTCCTTCCAGACGAAATGCCACCGGGAACATGTATCTCGCTAATCCGAGACCATGGGGGAATAATTCTAGAGGGGGAGAGAGATCCTTCACAAGGAGGTGTGTGTATGAAGGAGGGAATGAGTGGCATTTTATAGGAGGAGGGGGGTGCCCCCTCTCTCCATGGCCGACGCATGGGGGGGGGGTGACCCCTCACCTCCCCCATTCATGTGGTGGTAACCCTCCACATTAAAATGCCTCTTCACATTCCCTTTTAAAGTCTCCACTTTAAATGCATTAAATTTCTCCAAATTTAATGCTCTCTCATTTAATAAAACTCTTTTATTAAATTTATTCAGAATTTTGTTAATTACTTTAATTAACAAACATTCACATATAACCCCTTGCAATATTTTAATATCACATGCAAAACCTCTTTCTGCAATTTCACTCGAAACAATTTCCGGTTTCTATTGAAACAATTCCTGCGCTTTGCAATTCTTTCGTCTAAAACATATGTGCTCCAAAATGGTGTCCGGTAACTCTTAAGTGTGCCACCCTACGGTTCGCGAATAATGCAGACATGATCGAGACCCTTCTCCGATCAATAATCAGCAGCGGGGCCTGGAGATCCGTACTGACTCCTACACATTCAACGATGACTTCTGTGATCGTGAGAACCTTTAACGCTTGTAACTAAATCCCTTTGTCTCTTGATATATTACATGTCCGAGATTCGATCATCGGTATCTCCATACCTAGTTTGATCTCGTTACCGACATTCACTCTTTTCTCGTTCCCGTGATATAACATTCTAGTGATCACATCACCTGCTTGCAAGCTATCTTAATGTGATATCACCGAGAGGGCCTAGAGTATATCTATCCGTCATCGGGATTGACAAATTCCACTCTTGATCCATGAGCCTCAACATAACACCTTAGTAGTACTGAACCCATCTTTATAGTCACCCTGTTACGGTGTGACGTTTGATGTTATCAAGATACTCTTCCGGTGTTAGCAATTAACATGATCTCATGGTCTAAGGATAAAGATTACTTCATATGCTGTTATAGCAATATAAACATAATGACTTGATCGTAATGCTATACTTCAGATGAATGTTCATCACATCATTCCACCAATGGTGTGACCTTGTTATTAACAACATCCAATGTCCATGATTAGGAAACCTTGATCATCTTGTTAATGAACAAGCTAGTCTATAAGAGAGGCATAACTAGGAACCCTTTTTGTTTATTAAACACACATGTATTGATGTTTCCTGATCAATACAATTCTAGCATGTAAAATAAACATCTATCATATATAAGGAATATATAATAACAACTTTATTATTGCCTCTCAGGGCATATTTCCTTCACTCCCTTGATGACCCTAGAGCCATTTTTAAGGTGCTCAAAATCCTCAAGAAGTTTAGCATAAGCAACTTGAATCCCAACATTTTTACTTTTAACATCACTTGCCACCTCAAGATCTCTATCACGAGATTCCTTCACTCTAGACAACTCTAGAGCAAAAGTCTCCTCAAGAGATTCGTTAGTGGTTTGTTACTCTTGAAGAACTTCATTTACTTGTGCAATTTGATTAGCATACTCACGCCCAAAGCTATTCATTTTATCAATGGTGTTCTCATGATCCTCAATTTGTGATTCTAACTTATCAATGTGTTCTTTGCTCTTAATAGCAAAGTCCAAGATTTCAAAGAAGTTAGAGCAAGCAATATTATCCTTAACAAGAGCATGATAAACCATATCACCCTTTTCATATAAATCATCAACATTAATCTCTTTTTCCTCATTATCCTCATCCTCATCATCACAAGAGGTATTGGGTTCCAAAGTAGGAGTTACCTTTGAATCCCGAGCCATAAGGAATAAGTGGGAACCGTGAGATGATCATGATGAAGAATTACTTGAAGCTCCATTCAAATTTGTGTCTTTACCAATAGAATCTTCGGTTTCCTCTACATTGTTAGACACACAACAACTAGAGGAAATAGAAGCATTTATATTATGACAACAAGGCAAAGAGAGCATATCATCATGTGATCTATTGAGGCAATTTATACATGATATGCAAGGACTATCAACACTAGCATGTAAATCATATATTGTGCTAGACGTGTTTAAGTCCAAAGATGAAGTATTGCAATGAGATAGAGAAGAAGGATCAATAAGAGTAAGCTCACTATCAACATTGCAAAGTTCACCACCACTCACCATATCATTATGTTGTGTCTTACCACACTTTGGTGAAGTGGAATAAAAAGAGAACTCATCTCGACCGGAAGTGGAAGCAATACAATCATCCTCAATAATGTTGTACACATCATATTTATCTTGAAGTTTTGTCCATAACTCATGAGCGCTCCAAAAAGTTATGATTGAAGAAGTAACTACATAGCTCAAAGCATTAACAAGCACATTAGAACTTGAGCATCGAGATATAAGTTTTTATAATCCTCACAAGATAGATTCGGAAATTCATTGGAGGAGAAAAACCTATATCTATAATCCGCTCCAAATTTGGGTCCATGTCCCGAAAATGAATAAGCATACGAGTTTTCCATATATCATAATTTGTGCCATCGAATATGAACATTTCATTATGCACTAATCCCCTAGCCGACATCTTTACTCTCAAGCCGGTGAAGCCTAAAATGAGAGACCAGGCTCTGATACCAATTGAAAGGACAAGGATGTCGCCTAGAGGGGGGGGGGGGGGTGAATAGGCAGTTTAAAAACTTTTACAAGATGGGCTTAACAAAGGCGGAATAAAACTAGTGTTTAATTTCTCCAGCACAAAACCTATATATATACTATGGTTCACCTATGTGCACCAACAACTTATGCTAAGCAAGACAAGCAACTATGTGATAGCAAGATATAGACTTCAAGCACGAAGGCTATCAAAAAGTAAGGTGCATAAGTAAGAGCTCGGGTATAGAGATAACCAAGGCACGCAGAGACAATGATGTTTTACCGAGTTCCTCCCAACATGGAGTACGTCTCATTTGGAGAGGGGGTGGTATCAAACCACCAACACCACAAAAGTTCTCCCTTGTTCTCCTATGAATCTCACCCCAACGGGATCGATCCGCACTTCCACTATTGGCGCACTTATCGGTGGCAATCCGGAACCTCTCACAAGATTGGGGCACTTCTCCACAACTCAATTGGAGGCTACCAACTAACAAGCTTGGGGAAAGCTCCACAACTTAATTCGAGGCCCCAAGTAATCCATAAACCTGCAATACAACCAAACCGTCTAGGGTTCCAAGAACCCAAGAGTAAAAAGCTTCTCACCTTTCACCCAATTGAATCCTCACCGAGAACTCAAATCGATGCACCAAATGCAATGGAAAGAACACAAGAAGTGCTCAAGTACTTATCTCCCAAATTCCACCAAAGCTGCAAAAGCTTATGGGGGAATAAGAGAGGAAGAACAATGGAGGAAATCCATAAAAGACTCCAAGATCTAGATCCCAAGATGTTCCCCTCACTTAGAGGAGAGATTGATTGGTGGGGTTGCAGATCTAGATATCCTCTTTCAAATCCCTCAAGAATATGCAAAAATCAATGGAGGGATTGAGAGATAGCAAGCTCAAAAAGGTCAGCGATGGAGGGAAAAACTTGCAAGGAAGGTTAGAGAACCATTGGGGAAGAAGGGCCCCTTAAATAGGTCCCTAGAAATCCAACCGTTAGGCCTAGGAATCGCTCGGTCCGGAGTCTCCGGACTGGGAACGGAGTCTTCGGTGTACCTAGGACAAACGGGGTCAAATTGGGGGACAATCAGTACACGGTCCGGAGATGGACCGGAGATTTAGTTCGGAATCTCTGGTCTTACAAAACTGACAGAAAGACCAATACGAAAACAACCATAACTTTTGCATCCGGACTCCGATTTTGATAATCTTGGGCTCGTTTTAAAGAGGACAACAAACTCTAAAAGATGATGCAGATAAAAATCATAGTCCAGTAAGGGAAGATATAACCAAATGACGAAAGGTTTGACCTCTCTCAAAAAGACGAACCGGTAAAACCTCCAACATCAAAAACGCAATAGAGAATGCATATGAAATACGTTTTCGATGAACTTGGGCTTGTCATGAAGACTAACAAAAGCTCTAAATCCTCTCATGCATAAGAATCAAATAATGGAAGGTTTTACCAATCTCTAAAAGACAAACCGGTAAAACCTCCAACATCGAAAACGCAATAGAGAATGCATATGAAATCCATTTTCGATGAACTTAGAGCTTGTTATGAATATTATCAAAAGCTCAAGAGACTCACATGGATAATATCCAAATAACAACCAAAAAAGATGATGCCAAGTATGCAAAGGTCTGAGCTATCTCCAAAGGATATGATCAAGTTACTCACTCGAGAGCCCCTCTTGATAGTATGGTTACCTATCCTATAAACCGGTCTCCCCAACTAAAACCATGAAACCGGTAAGAAAGAAACCCTATTAAGGACATACCTTTGCCTTGAGCATATTCCACTTGAACTTGACGATAACGATCTTTTCCACCTCAAAATGGAACACCTTTCTTGATTGCGCTAGCTTGGTGAAGTCTTGCAAATTGCTCCCCCATACTCACTATGGGAGAGCCTCTCTTTTAGGAATATCTTCACAAATCCATGATCAGCATAATGATGGCAAGCCCCAAGCATATGATCTATTCGAGATGGCTCATCTTGAACTTGCACATCGTTTATTGTTTCTTCATTATGTTGGTGACTTGAAGATACATAAGAGATATCATTCCAACTTTATTCTTCAAGACACACTTGCCATAGGCTCAACTCTCATATGACCAATCTTTGGATCTCTCCTTGAACACCTTGGTCAACACTTGATCTGCTTTACTTTCTTCTTCTCCCAACCTTAAAGCCAACATATGGTACAAGCATTGCCTATGGACAAATCCTACAAGTATAACTCAATGCAAACATAAGTCTATAAAGATTGTCATTAATTATCAAAACCACACACGGGGGCACACATGCACTTTCAGTTGGATCAACCGGCATCATCGTTATGGTGGCTATGGTAGCGTTGTGCGAGATAAGAATAAGGTATACCCGTCTCCTTTTTAACCTCGTTGGCGACAATCCTGCTGCTGGCGTTGAGGAGCGCGGGGATTCGTCTGGTCGCAGCTTCCAAGGAGTGATGGATCTCGTCCAGTCTACGTATATTTTAGGTTTGATGTTATAAGCTTCGGATCCATTCAAGGTTTCAGTGGTGATAGCTTCAGCTCTGGGCGCTGATACTTAGGAGCACGTGCATGAATACTACCCGGCTGTTAGGCTGGCTCCGTTAAGGAAGCGGCGACAATGGCATGTCGGCAGCTTGCTCTGGCGGCAATAGTGGCCGTTAGGTAAGATCTCGATGTAATTTTTATTACGCTTAGGTGCTTTGTAGAAGTCATGAAATAGATCTGGATCTTTTAAAATTAAAAAAAACGTGTACATGCTTTGATTAGTCACTTGCTAATGTAACTCTTATATTTTCTTCACAAACCTAAAATATCTTATATTTTGAAACAGGGGGAGTAGGAGCTAAGGAGGAGGATCACGATGTCATGGCCGAAGGTCGTGGGATGGGTTGTTGTGCCGAAGATAAGCAAGATCCACGCCGATAGGCCGGACATAAACTGGTTGAGATCCTCCTGAATTGGGAGCATGTGCCGGTGGGTCACAACCATAGGAGAATCTGCCTCTTCGCCACCTCCGCGAATCACGAAGGAATCGTCGCCCGAACGCCCGTCGTGGGCTAGCACCACTGTTCAAAAAATCGTCCGAATCAACAATTAATAGGTCGATTAATCGTTACTAGGGACCTAACTGTGTCGATTACCACTAATCAATTGTGTGAATCTTTAGCCCGACTAATAGCTCTTACAGACCGATTACTAGCTAAGTATATTTCCGATTAGCTACTGCACTTGGTCAAAAAAGCTACAAAATTTTCAACGCATATCGCCCGTCCAACCCCTAGCCGTCCCAATGAAGTAGGTTTTGTGAACCTCCCGCTCGATTCCCGCCGTCACGAACTAGTACCTTGGGTAGGCTATGGGAGAAGAGCAACTTCATAAGTCAGAGGAGGGTAAACAGAAGGAGGGCACATGGTACCAGCTGGTGGATCCTGAGTCACTCGTGACCTTGAAGATTAGGTCAGAGAGGAGAAGCGTATGTGTTTTAATGGGGCTTTTGGGCTCTAGATAAGTAGGGTCGGGCATATAAAGGCCCATATACTATTCTTTCTTATATACATGTGTTTTAGGTGCTAATTTTTATAGGTTGCACCGATTACTAGTTGACCGATTAAATCAGTTAATCATCCGAATTCCGATTACTCGCTAATCCCGAGCCGACCGAGCAGTTAACGATTATCTATTTTCTTATCATTGGCTAGCACCGTTCTAGTTTGCGCGTTCGCTCCGCTATCCTGATACTCTAGTACGGTAGTATAATGTATGATTTTATTAACAGTAAGTTGTGCTACACAAATACTCCTTCCGATCTGATATCAGTGTCCATAATAGCAACTGAAAGTTTCGGCTATCAACGTCATCCAGATTCTTTATGGCAGTAGGATGGATGCTGGGAGAACACGCGCCATCCTCGTAGCGGATCCCCTCTCTCGGGAGATGGGCCGTCACAGGATCGGACGCGAGATTTCATCTCACGTTCGTGTTCCACGCGCTCCTTTTCTGCCTCGCGTCGCTGGATGGTGGACCATGCACCATCCCACATGTCAGTGGATGTTGGCGCGAGCGGTTCAAGTGAGTCTTTTGGAACGCGGAAGACCTCCACACCCAACGGGTGGCGGGGCCGGCGCGGTTCGACGTGATGTCTCCATGTCGCGTATGTCCGCGGGTTTTCGTGGCGAGATCCTGCGGTGGGTTCACTTTGCGCGGGAGAACTACTCTCTCATACGCATATGGTATATGTACGCATGTCGGAATTTGAGGCATTTCGGTGTTAGGCCTTTGGCCCCATAAATAATGCAAATTTTGAAAATCTCTTTGATCCATTATGTGTGGTAGCACTAGTAGAGTCAAAGTTTAGTCTCACATTGCTATTGAGAGTAAGTTGTAACAGCTTATATAGGAGGTTGTTATAACACCACTAAGTGAATGATAAGAGAAACAACTCTTGCGCACTGCTCCTCCGATATCATGCCACGCCTCATCATGACGCGCCGCGGGAATGAGCTGAGCTGAGCTCATGTTTATATTTTTTATGGGTAGCACAAATATTCAGGAACAATTTAGAAGCCAGATATTTTCTAAAATCGGTTCAGAATTTCCTCTATCCTTCCCTGAGACGCTTCGGGTACCACATCAGAGATTAGAACATACACACCTTATTCCTCTTTATTGCGCTTCCTCCTTCGACATCTCTATCCCAAGTTATGGCGTGCACCGCAGATCGAGACAGTAGGCCTACAGAACCTCGCCTCTCAAGAACCTGTATGGACGAGGGACGATCAGGTGTTTGGGGATTGTCCTGCGTGACTGCTGGCAACCATGACGACATCCGTCGACAAGTTACCCAATGACAACTTCTTCCCGGACATCGATTGCCTCTTCTGCAACATGGTCGACAACATGATCGCTTCTGCTTCTCATACTACATCGTACGTGCTCTTAAATTTTCACTTTCGGATTCTGCTAGAATCCCTTGTTCTAACGTTTGGAGTAGATGTGACAGGTTTATTATGGTTGGATATCCTTGGTTCATCTACTTTATTAGTATGTATGGTTAATTTAATTACTGTTTTATTAATCATGCTTTACCGCTTAATTCAGACTAAATCATATGAATTTTTGCTAATATTTTTAACATTCCAAAAACCTAATTATAGGAAACTGAATTCTACTCGTATAAATGAGGCTATCAGGATGCCTCCATTTGATGGTATGCACCATAAGATATGGCGCACGAGATCAGTTCTATGATTTCAAAACCTGAAATATTATAGCGCCACTCTTGGCAAACCCGAGGAAGAGCTTTCTCTTGAGCAAGAGAAAGCTTTTCAGACAGACGATAACATATTTAGGGCGGCTCTTTTCTGTGTTCTTGAGGACAACACTATTGAGTTGTACATTTCATTTGTTAATGACAAGGACATGTGGGATGTGCTCGAGGCCAAGTTTATGGTCTCGAATGTTAGTACTGGCTCTTGTATGTCATGGACCAATTTTATGACTACAAGATGGTTGATGAGCGCTCCATCATTGATCAAGCTCATGAGATACGATCACTTGCCAAAGAACTTGAGCAGTTCAAGTGTGTGTTATCGGAAAAGTTTGTTGTTGGAGGAATCATTGCCAAACTTCCTCTCACGTGGAGGAATTTTGCTACTTCTGTAAAACATAAGATACAAGAGTTTTCCATTACGGATCTCATCGGATCTCTTCATGTGGAAGAGAAGGCGAGAGCAAAGTATACACGTGATCGGGGTCCTGAGAGAGGTTCTAGTGCCAATTTGGTATAGAAGAAAAACTCCCCATCCCACAAGTTCAAGAGAACAAATCTGAAGGTAAAGGAAGGTTCAATGTCAAGAATAAGGCCACACACTCAACCAACTTTAAGAAGAAGAATGATAAGAATAAAAGGTCTTGCCACATTTGTGGTGAACCTGATCACTTGGCTCCTAACTGTCCTAATTGCTTTGACAAGCGTTAACATGGGAACAACGGTAAAACTGCTAATGTTGTTATTGGTGATACTGAGATAAAGGATGTTGGGTACGGTATTATCGCTACTATCATTTTAGTTTGTCATTCTCCTGAATGGTGGATATACATGGGTTCCAATACACATGTATGTTCTGCTATTTACATGTTTTCTTCTTATCGGGTCATAAGGACTTACTCCGTGTTGATGGGAAATATCTCACATGTTTCTTTTCATGGTGTTGATATCGTAAATCTGAAGTTTATTTCGAGGAAGAACGTACAGCTGAAGAATGTGCAGCATGTTCCCTCCATCACTAAGAATCTCGTCAGTGGATCACTTTATGTCGAGATGGTTTTAAGTTGGTCTTTGAGTCCAATAAAGTTATAATTCATAAGTATGTACAATTTGTTGGAAAATGCTACGATTGCGGAGATCTATTCCACCTATCTTTGTTAGAGTCGTGTACCAAAGTTATTGATCATGTTCGCAATGATTATGAGTCCAATATTTGGCATTCATGACTTTGTCATATTAACTTTGGTTGCATAATGCAGCTAGCCAATATGAGTATAATTCCGGGATTTACTGCTATCAAAGTTTCTAAATTCTAAGTTTGTGTGCAAGCAAAGTAACCCTGCAAATCTCATACACTGTGGAACCAAGAAACTTAGCATTTCTAGAACTTACTGAAGGAGATATGCCCTAGAGGCAAATAATAAATAGAGTTTATTATCATATCTCAATTAGTTCGTAATAGTTTCATATTATGCTATAACTGTATGAAGTGGAAACATTGATACACGTGTGGTATCAAACAAACCAAGTCCCTAGTAGTCTCTATTCATACTAGTTCATTGGGCAACCGATGATCAAGGTTTCCTGATCATGGAGCATTTATGCCAATTGACAACGAGGTCATATCATTAGTGAATGATGTGATGGACATTACCCAAATATTGCGACACAATCAAGTCACATATTTCATTATTGCAATAGTCAGAAACGTAGTCTCCTTCTCCTTAGACCATGACATCATATTATCCACTGTCTCTCGAGACTGCTTTGACTGCATCAAACGTCATTCGGTGAAACGGTGATTATAAAGGTGCATGTTAGGTATTCTAGAGGAACAGTAGATGACCTATGAATCAAGAATAGGATTTGTTCACCTAGGTGACGGGTAAGATACATACGGCCGACTTGGTGAGATTAAATCCATAATGTTGCAACATGTGACTAGGTCATGGGAGTGTAATATCGCGGTAACAAGTAAAATAGAACTTGTTGGTAATGAGATTGAACAAGGTATGTGATGCCAATGATCGGATCTTAGACAAGTCGTATTGGAGAAACAAAGGGAATTGTACTCGATGTTTTACGGTTCAAACGACAGTGTCTTCATGGAATGCACATGGGTCATTATGGGCATCCCGTTCCTGCTATTGATCATTGATGGGATCATGTATGTGCCATTACCGAGTCGTGGGGAAATACACTTAAGGGTACAATGAGCTAGAGATCCTCTGTAAGTTGGAATCACCAGATGAAAGAGAAAAGGAAACCAGAAAAGTTTCGTCAGAGAACCGGAATCGTTCTGGAAAGTTTGGAAGTCGTTTAGAGGAAATCAAAAGGGAACCGAAAGGTGTTTCAACTCAAATCGGATTTTTAATATATATTTACATATTAACTAATGTAATTAATATTAAATATAATATTAATATCTAATTTGAAATGGTATTGAACTAATGGGCCAAATTCCTAGGGAAAAAGGGCCCATGAGGGAAACCGCAAGAGGGAAGGGCCAAGGACCAAAAGGGGCCAAGGCCTAGCCACCACATGTGCCCCACCTAGCCAGACTTGGGCTATGCGCGGGGTGGGTAAGCCCCTGTCCGGCCGGCCCATGGAGACCTAGAGGCCCAAGCGCCTCACCCTCTCTCCCTTGATTAGTCCCACATGGGAAACCCAAATGGGAGGGAACACCTCCCTCGGCCTATATAAAGGGGTGCCCATGGGTGGAATTAGACACACAATTTGAGATGTTCTCTAAGGCATTTTCCTTAGGGAATTCCTCCCTCTCTCTCTAGTCGTCTCCACACGTCGGCACGGTCCCAAGAAAAGACTGCACGCGCAAGAGACAGCGCACCTGTAGCACGCCGTTGCGCTACAAGGATTCCAATCTGGAGATCTACTTCTGCACCCCTAGCAGGGATCAAGGGAGTCGGAGGTCATAATCATACACCTTATGTGTACAAAACCTCGAGGGTGCCTCCAAAGAGTGGCATCTTGGATGTCATGAGTCGGAGTTGCTGCACGATGAAGATGGAGCAGGGGGTGACCTACGAGGATCTTCGCGACCTTGAGGTCGGCTACGAGTTCGACTACTTCAACCACATTCCTCTCGGAAGGTTAACCGCGTACGATCTACAATGGTATGTATTCTGTACGTCCCGGTCATTACTGCATTTCTTCTAGATAGATCTTGGGCAGTTAAGGCGTTCCAACGTAGGATTTTTTCTGCTACGGAACCCTTCAGTGGTATCAGAGCCGATCTATGCGTAGGAGTGTTGTACGACTAGTATGCACATGGTTTGTGCGGGAATTGATCCTCTAGTTGTTACCCTCTAAGGTTTACTTGTTTATATCACGATATTGTTTGATGAAGCGGCATGGACTGACCTTATGAATATTCCTACACGAGACTAGTTCCACACTCGACATACGGCTTGTTCCGTATAAGTGGCTAGCTGATACATTGCAAATTTATCTATAATTTTTGATGCTCCATGCTTGGTTTTATCTACTTTCTTGTGTTTTGTCCATACTTTGGAGTACTTTTCATATGATTTCTTGGAGTAACATATTAACAAGAGCCATAGTGCCAACTGCCTATTTTCTGTTGTTTTTGGTTCCAGGAAAGTCAAAAAATGAATATTCTCGGAATTGGACGGGACAAAAGCCAAAGTGCCTATTTTTCCGGAAGACATCAGAAGCTAGAATACGAGACGGAGAGGAGCCAGGGGGCCACCACACCACCTGGCCGCGCGGGCCAGGCCTGGCCGTGCCAGGGGGTGGTGTGGCCAGCCCAGGCACCCCCTCGGCCTCTCCTTCCGCCTATATATTTCCCTCGGGACGAAAACCCTAAGTACCCGATCAAAAATCCACGAAAGAGTCTGTAGCCGCCGTCATCTCCATCCCTAGATCGGGAGGGATCTGAAGCTCTTCCCAGCACCCTGCCGGAGAGGGGAATTCACCCTGGAGGCCTCTTCATCATCATGCAAGCCTCCAGTGTGATGCGTGAGTAGTTCATCTCTGTACTACGGGTCCATGTAGTAGCTAGATGGCTAGTTATCCTCCTTTGTGCTTTCATGTCTAGTTCTTGTGAGCTCCGTTCATGATCAAGATCATCTATTTGTAATTCTGCATGTTGTGTTTGCGGGGATCTGATGGATATTGAGATGCTATTTCAGATTGATTATTGATTCTATCATGTCTTTGTTATTTGTGATCTTGCATGCTTTCTACTGTTAGTAGCTATCTTGGCCAAGTAGATGCTAGGCACTCCAAGAGTTAGTATTTATGCTCGATAGTGGGTTCATTCCTCTGGTAATCTGGGGAAGTGACAGAAATCTCTAAGGTACTAGATGTGCTGTTACTACTAGGGAGAAAACAACAATCCTTTGTTCATAGAACAATCGTATTGTTTACTTTACACGCAATTCATAAAGCAATAATCTGTTGCTTGCAACTTAATACTGGAGGGGGTTCGGATGATAACCTGAAGGTAGATTATTAGTCATAGATGCAGTTGGATGGCGGTCTATGTATAATGTTGTAATGCCCAATCAAGTCTCAAAGGAGTCAAGATGATTAGTATATGCATGTATTGCTTTCTCAATGTTTGTCAATTGCCCTGCTGTAATTTGTTCACCCAACATGTTATCTATCTAAGGAGAGCCACCTCTAGTGAACTATGGATCCCGGTCCTTTCTTTTACATACAATCTACAAACTGTTTACTGCTTTGTGTTTACTTTCTGCAAACTATTACTTCCTTCCATTCGATATGTTTAATCCTTTGTTTTCAGCAAAACCGGTGAGATTGACAACCTCATCGCAAGTTGGGGACAATGTTCTGTGGTTGTGTTGTGCAGGTCTCCACATTGCTACTAGTACCGGTAGTGCGCCCTGCCAAGGCTCAGCTAGCAACACCTTTGGGGTGTTTCCTTGCTCCTACTGGTTCGATTAAACCTTGGTTTCATAACTGAGGGAAACTTGCTACTGTGCTCATCATACCTTCCTCTTGGGGTTCCTAACGAGCTCTACATCAACACTAGCGGGTGTCTATCTCTCATTCAATAGTTGATATGGCATTTACAATGGAGGGCCCCGAAAGGGGTGTAGTAGAGACAACTGTTGGATCCATGTTGTGGTTAGAAAGTTCGTAGATTTGAAACAGTTCTACTGCAAAAGTCCTAACAGTCACGTAAAACTCGCAAAAGATAAAGTAGAGGCGTCTAACTTTGTTTTGCAGGAGGGCTTATGTTATGATATGGTATTGGTAGTTATGAAGGTAAAGTAGTTTACTTTTCTGTTACTAACTAGTATAGTAATAGTCATCGTTCCGATGGACGACCTGCTGGTGGCGTCGTGGACTTGGTGTCAAACCGGGGGCAAGATGGAGATCATGCCTGAGCGCTCGATGGAGATCAAGTCACAAGAAGAAGGACCATATCATATCACAATATACATGTGATGTTGATACCTGTTTTTATATCTTATTGTGTGGCAGTATTAGATACTCAACGGTAGCATATTAGATAATATGATCCCTAATAATTCCAATAATAGTGTTCTCCCTTATGTGTGCAAACACCAAAAAAGTTCGCCGTTATGAAGCCAGCCATGAAGATCAGGGTCTAGACATATCTACATTCGCATACGGTGTGGGTAACAAGCCATGTATGTGCCATGCAATACACCAAGGTTAATTTGGCGAGCCTAGCATATACAAACATGGCCTCGGAACACAAGAGACCGGAAGGTCGAGCATGAGTCACATGGATGATGTGACTGACATTGGAGAATGTCTACCTTTGAAACTACATTGTCGGCCATGACAATCGGGAGTGGTGTAGTGGATTGGGATTGTGTGATCGCTAAAATCGTCGATGGGTTGACAATTTTAGTCGGATCTCACTTATGAATTGAACTCATATTATGAACTTAGTCTAGATGTCTATTTGGAAATATCTTAGTAGATCATGGCCTATCCCATTGAGGTCCTTTGCGACCATGGGAAATTTCTTGCTTGATGTGGAACTTAGCAGAAGGGTCGAACTTCATAGGTTAATACCCATGCCTAAGGGATATCCTCATAATAATATGATATTATCTCCTTGATACAATAACCATTAGGAGATAGTCCGATGACTCTGCAACATTTGTGTTTTCTCCGTAATCATCCAATAAGCCATTCTCCATTCGATGGAGAGTTGGACTACAATTTTATATTCTACAAGATCATGCACATAAAGTATGAGCCGTTGGATGAGTTTTCCTCCATCATGGATGAAAATAGAATATTTAGAGAGTCACTTAGCAATCCTGCATTAGAGTTGAGAACTCTCAGAAGGGCTTGATTGTAATGGAGGTCATAGTTAAAAGGTTATATGTTAGATATACAAATTATAAATATAGTTCTTGCAAAACTCATTGCAGTTCACAAGTAGTTGATACTTGTCCTGTTTTGTGATAACAAGATTGTCTGCTTGAGAATTGCTGGAAATGAGGCTATGTGCCTTGATGACGGCGAGAAAAATAGTTGATAGCCGACATCACCCCTTTCCTCAAAGTTTATCATTTGTATTAGTGGCCATGAATATAATTTTTTAATACTTGTTTGTGTGTCTTGCTTTTGGCGAGACGATTATTCATGCGAATAAGTTACAAGCCAGTTGTACTGTTCTTATGAATAATACCTTTATGGTCACATTACGATTATAAATGAGTTATTCACATTACTATGTTAATGATAATAGTTTAAGCATTTATAAAGGGTTAGAATGCTAAAAGATATCCAAAGTTTAATAATGACATGACACTATTGTTTAAGTCATGGTGGTTATTGCATGTTTTTCATTCCAAATGAAAATCGGGGCCTTAGATATTTGATCTAGAGACTTTGCAAAACCATGCCTCATTTAGTGGAATGACTAAAACTTTGCATTCTGGTAAAACGGTAATACACGAAGAAATGTTGAATCTTATATATAATGATGTACCATATTTTCAACAAAGAGTGGAAATCATTATTTCGTACTTCATTGTGGATTTAAGTGAATATGAGTATTTACTTAATGAAACATTAGTTTGAAACTATTTTGAATTGTTCAAATGATTTCAAAGTGAATAAGGATACTGAATTAACAAGAAATACAAAGTCTCTTTGATTTGATCGACATGAGTAAAATATTTAAGTTAATTTTTGGCATAAAAGGACTTGTGAAAGATGTTTCACAAATTTTGGTAATTGGGAAAATTCAAAGTGTATTGAAATGTTTGAATATCATAATCATATTGTATTAGATACATATGGTATAATATTATCTCTTATTCGGATTATAGTTATTGTTTAGAGTTAGAAATTGAAATCAGCGAACACTTGTTTTAAATACAAAGGAACATCTAAATATTCGTTGAAACAACACAATAAGAGTTATGGCACGTTCGAGTTTCTAGAGATTTTGACAATTCGAAATCGTGGCAAATAAACAAGTCTTTCTACAGTATTCTTAGAAATCTATGAATACATCTTCCATAAAAGGAAAACCTGATGTTGTCCTAAGTTTTATATGTCTTGATGAAGATGCAGGTGGAAGAAAGTAAAAGATCAAAATAAGATATTTAACCTTGCCTCTAGATTGTTGAGTGGCGCAGCAGAATTTGCTCCGTGAAACCGAACTCTACAAATAGAGAAGAAACTAATGATGATGATCATAAAGTTTTATTGAATACTTTTCTAAAGAAAGTAGGATTCAACAATATATTCTATAAGTTTACAGAATTATATTGTTGATTCACTTGTCATGTTATTTGAATAAGACATACCTACGAACTACAAAGAAGCATGATGGACCTAAGTGCGAGAAATGACTAGGAGTCATAAAATCCTATATTAAGTTGCATTTAAGATTACAAATTAATATGGTACTTGATATCATTAAGTAAAGATGTTTACTTGATGTTTCTAAAATGACTACAAAGTCATAAGAAAGGAAATGAAACTTAATGAAGGGCATAAATCTCGATTTGTCACAAAGCATGTTTGAAAAAATTCAAGGAGTTGACTACAAATGTAGCAATGCTTACGTCTATTGGATTTACACCAGCAATATATGGATATTGATCTCGTAGATGAAATTCTCAATTTGATGATTATCAAAGAATTTTGGAATGTCCAAGATTATTGAGAGGACCTACATTTGAATGGGAGTTGAGTAGCTTGGCTAAATCATAATATGTAAGAGACACATTTTGAGTGGGAGCTAAGTGAAATTCCTGGATCTCATATATGGATGCCATATTTGAGTGGGAGTGTGACATCATTCTGAAATATGTGGATGACATATATGAATGATGTGATTGGTATTAATAACATTTAAGTTAGAAAATATGGATGAAGTTGAACAAGTTATTAAAAAAATGAGATCTATTGAGATGGATTGGTAAGTTTAATGAAACATTATTGTTGAATGCTTCCTGGACTTTATTCTGAAAGATGTTCAAAATGTCCTAGACAAGATTCTGAAGAAGTTCAGAATAGAACAAGGTAAGAAAGTAGTTCTTACTTCTATGAAGCATCGAGTTAGTCTCAGTATTACAACTATGGTTAAAATAAAGAAATAGATGCGTTGCATCTCCTATGCCTTAGCCATAGGTTCTTCCATACAACCATATTATATACTCTACGTAATGTGACTCAAGGTTCTGGTTGGAAGAACATGCTCTTAACTGTAAGAACTTGTCTTGAAGTGATTCAATCACTAAACCAGAATTAAGTTTTTCCTTAAATAGCAAGAAGCAAAGTTAGGCACATAGTTGCATTTCATGCACTAGGATCTACATAGATATAGAATTATAATTTTTGGCTGAAGAAGTTCGACTTCTATTAAGTGTGTTTTAAAGTTTCCGTAACAATAGTGAAAGTTAAATTGACTGATCGACCGTCATTATAAATACTAGAAACAAAGTCTCACTTTGTCACCAAACAAATACTTCAACCCATTATGAGATAATGGTGTAAATGCCAAAATTAGGAAGATATTAGTGATTTGCAAAAGACGTAACGATCTGTTAGAACAGAACATGGATAGGTCGTTTTCCATGAGCATGCGTAATCAATAAACACATGGTCTATGATTAGTAAAATGCGAGCTAGATTATTTATACTCTAGTGCAAGTGGGAGACTAAAGAAGATATGCTCTAGAGGCAAATAATAAATGGAGTTTATTATCATATCTAAATTAGTTCGTAATAGTTTCATATTATGCTATAGCTGTATCAAGCAGAAACATTGATACATGTGTGGTATGAAACAAACTAGTCCCTAGTAGAATCTATTCATACTAGTTCATTGGGCAACCGATGATCAAGGTTTCCTGATCGTGGAGCATTTATGCCAATTGACAACGAGGTCATATCATTAGTGAATGATGCGATGGACATTACCCAAATATTGCGACACGATCAAGTCACATAGTTCATTGTTGCAATAGTCAGAAACATAGTCTCCTTCTCCTTAGACCATGATATCATATTATTCATTGTCTCCCAAGGCTTCTTTGACTGCATCAAACGTCACTCGGTGATACGATGATTATAAAGGTTTATGTTAGGTATTCCAAAGGAACAGTAGATGACCTATGAATCAAGATCAGGATTTGTTCACCCAGGTGACGGGTAAGAGACATATGACCGACTTGGTGAGATTACATCCATAATGTTGCAACATGTGACTAGGTCACGGGATGTAATATCACTATAACAAGTAAAACATAACTTGTTGGTAACGAGATTGAACAAGGTGTGTGATGCTAATGATCGGATATCAGACAAGTCATATCAGAGAAACACAGGGAATTAGACGTGATGTTTTACGGTTCAAACAATAGTGTCATCATGGAATGCACAAGGGTCATTATGGGCATACTGATCCCGCTATTGATCATAGATTGGATCATGTCTATGCCATTCCTCTATAAATTGGAATCACCAGATTAAAGAGAAAAGGAACCCGGAAAAGTTCCGTGAGAGAACTGGAATCATTTCGGAAAGTTCAAAAGTCGTTCGAAGGAAATTGAAAGGGAACCGAAAGGTGTTTAGGGTTAAATCGGATTTTGTAATATGTATTTACATATTAATTAATGTAATTAATATTAAATATAATATTAAAATCTAATTTGAAAGGGTATTCCACTAATGGGCCAAATTCCTAGGGAAAAAGGGCCCAGGAGGGAAACCGCAAGAGGGAAGGGCCAAGGACCAAAAGGGGCCAAGGCGTGGCCGCCACATGGGGCCCACCCGGCCAGCCTTGGGCTTTGCGCAGGGTGGGGAAGCCCCTGTCCAGCCGGCCCATGGAGCCCTAGAGGCTCATATGCCCCCTCCCTCCCTGATTAGTGCCACATGGGAAACCCAAAGGGGGGCACACCTCTCTCTGCCTATATAAAGGGGTACCCATGGGTGGGATTAGACACACAATTTGAGATGTTCTCTATGGCATTTTCCTTATATAATTCCTCCCTCTCTCTAGTTGTCTCCACGCGTTGGCACGGTCCCAATAAAGGACTGTACATGCAAGAGACGATGCACCTGCATCACGCCATTGCGCTGTAGAGATTCCAAGCCGGAGATCTACTTCCGCACTCCCGGCAGGGATCAAGGGAGTCAGAGGTTGTCATCATACACCGTATGTGTACGAAACCTCTAGGGTGCCTCCAAAGAGTGGCATCTTGGATGTAGTGAGCCGGAGCTGCTACATAATGAAGATGGAGAAAGATGTCACCTGTGAGGAGCTTCGCGACCTTGAGGTCGGCTACGAGTTCGACTACTTCAATCACATTCCTCTCAGAACGTTAACCACGTAGGATCTACAAAGGTATGTATTCTATACGCTCCGGTCGTTACTGTATTTCTTCTAAATAGATCTTGGGTAGTTAGAGCGTTCCAACGTAGGAATTTTTTTGTTTTCTACTACGGAACCCTTCACTTATACATTCAGATCTTTGTGAAATGAATGTTGTTTTGGCCAAATATGGAAAAATATACTTTATGACATTGGTTGATGACTCCACTAGATACTTATATGTTAATCTTATAAGATCTAAAGTTAAGATTTAAACTACTTCAAAATCTACAAAGCCGAAGCAGAAAACAAACTTGATCTTAAGATCAAGCGGCTAACATTAGTATAGATTTTCTCATAGGTGACACTTTATCAGTGGCATGCGCATGAAACCACTAGTGTAGTGTTGCTGCCTGGCACGCCACCGGTAAGTTCACATTAGTGGTCTGTACTTGTTTTTTGCCACACCACCTGTATGTGGGCCCCACATTCCAGGGTGGGACAAAAAATTAGTAGCGTGGCACTTTATATGACACACCACTAATTAGTAGCGTGGTAGTGGAAACTCCACTAATTTGTGGCGTGGCCTTTTTTAAAACATGTGGTCACGCTCTGGACACACCGGTCCCACTTTGTTGACATGTGGGTCCCACGTGCCATTCCCAACCCCACCCTGCCCCACCCTATTCCACTTCCCACCCCACCCCACATCCACTCTCCCCCGAGACCTTGCCTCCGCCTCCTTCCTGACCACTCTGCTCTACCACCGCCAGCCTTCTTGCCAGCCACACAACTCCGCTGTCACCCCCTCGTCTGTGGCCACCTTGCGACCCGACTGATGCCACTACCCGCCTTGTCCCCACTGCTCTGCTCCATGCCCGGAGTGTCATGCCTCCCACCGCGTCCTCGGCCGCCCCGCCATGCCTCTTTTTTATATATGTAATCTAGATTTCAGTGATTTTACATAGAAATTTTAGTAATTTTAGATAGAAATATTAGGATTATTTTGAAGGAAATATGCCCTGAGAGGCAATAATAAAGTTGTTATTATATATTCCTTGTATATGATAGATGTTTATTTTGCATGCTATAATTGTATTGATAGGAAACATCAATACACGTGTGTTTAATAAACAAAAATGGTTCCTAGTTATGCCTCTCTTATAGACTAGCTTGTTGATTAACAAGATGATCAAGGTTTCCTGATCATGGACATTGGATGTTGTTAATAACAAGGTCACAACATTTGTGAAATGATGTGATGAACATTCGTCCGAAGTATAGCATTATGATCAAGTCATTATGTTTATATTGCTATAACATCATAAGAAGTAATCTTTATCCTTATACCATGAGATCATGTTAATTGCTAACACTGGAAGAGTATCTTGATAACATCAAACGTCACACCATAACAGGGTGACTATAAAGATGGGTTCAGTACTACAAAGGTGTTATGTTGAGGCTCATGGATCAAGAGTGGAATTTGTCAATCCAGATGACGGATAGATATACTCTGGGCCCTCTCGGTGATATCACATTAGGATAGCTTGCAAGCAAGTGATGTGATCACTAGAATGTTATATCACGGGAACGAGAAAAGAGTGCATGTCGGTAACGAGATCAAACTAGGTATGGAGATACCGATGATCGAATCTCGGACATGTAATATATCGAGAGACAAAGGGATTTAGTTACAAGCATTAAAGGTTCTCACGATCACAGGAGTCATCGTTGAATGTGTAGGAGTCAGTATGGATCTCTAGGTCCCGCTGCTGATTATTGATCGGAGAAGGGTCTCGATCATGTCTGCATTATTCGCGAACCGTAGGGTGGCACACTTAAGAGTTACTGGACACCATTTTGGAGCACATATGTTTCAGACAAAAGAATTGCAAAGCGCAGGAATTGTTTCAATAGAAACCAGAAATTGTTTCGAGTGAAATTGCAGAAGATGGTTGTGCATGTGATATTGAAATATTGCAAGGGGATATATGTGAATGTTTGTTAATTAAAGTAATTAACAAAATTCTGAATAAATTTAATAAAAAGAGTTTTATTAAATGAGAGAGCATTAAATTTGGAGAAATTTAATGCATTTAAAATGGAGACTTTAAAAGGGAATGTGAAGAGGCATTTTAATGTGGAGGGGTTACCACCACATGAATGGGGGAGGTGAGGGGTCACCCACCATGCGCCGGCCATGGAGAGAGGGGGCACCCCCCTCCTCCTATAAAAGGCCACCCATTCCCTCCTTCATCCTCACACCTCCTTGTGAAGGATCTCTCTCCCCCTCTAGAATTATTTCCCCATGGTCTTAGATTAGCGAGATACATGTTCCTGGTGGCATTTCGTCTGGAAGGAGTTGCTGCTTCCGCTGGATCGCTGGAGCGAGGAGGTGGAGGTTGTCCGGTGGCTTGAACGTGTGTGCGAGTGCGGATGCGCTGCTGAGTTGCGGCGCTCGGACTTCCTCACGATCTTGAGATCGGAAAGTGTACGACTACATCAACCACGAGTTCCTAGTCGTTAACAAAACTTGTTGTCTTCGAGGGTAAGTTCTCCATGTATGTATGTCCACCCGTTGCTCTGTATCTAGTAGATAGATCTTGGCGTATAGTTCTCATCGTAGGAATTTTTTTGTTTTCTATGCTGCGGACCCAACAGTGGTATCAGAGCCTGATCTATGCGTAGGTGCTTTGCACGGGTAGTACACATATGTTTATATGTGGGCGATGATGATCATGTTATTGCATCTTCTATGTACTTTGGATATTGGTGGCATAATGGGATGAAGCGGCCCGGACCAACCTTACATGTCATCGTACATGAGACCGGTTCCACGACTGACATGCAACTAGTTTTGTATAAGTGGCTAGCGGGTGTCTATCTCTCCTACTATAGTCAATATCTGATTTACAACGAGTTGCTAATAACTTGGTTATCCTTGTTGTGGTTCATGTTCGTAGGTTAGACCGGTTCTATCTTCGAAAGCCCTAAGCCACGTAAAACTTGCAATTGATAAATTAGAGGCGTCTAGTTTAGATCGTTGCTGGGCTAGTGTATTGATATGGTATTGTTGTAAGTAGATGTATGATAGATACTCTTACAACTCACTTAACGTGTAAGTTCCATAGACCTTGGCCTTACACACAAAGGAATGATAGAGATCATACCACGATGCAAATGATAGAGATCAAATGCATGGACCATATCACCTCACTTCACACATTAGCATCTTATATTGCTAGTTTGGCGCTTTTGGTAGCATTATAAGATGATCCCTCATTTAGATATCAAGATAAAATGTGTTCTTCCTTAAGTATGCACCATTTTGTGGATCGTGTTTTGAGGCATCACGTGATGATCGGGTGTTCTCGACTCTACGCTTTCATACAACGGGTGTAAGACAGTTTTACACACGCAAATACTAAGGTTCTTACTTGACGAGCCTAGCATGTACAGACATGGCCTCGGAACACGGACCTAAAGGTTAAGCATGAGTCATATAGTTGATATGATGCCCATATAGATGCTCGCCTTTGAAGCTACACCGACTCACGTGATGATCGGACTTGGTGTAGTGGATTTGGTTCATGTAATCACCAAAAGGACACGAGGGATGTCGTTTTTGAGTGGAAGTTTATTAGTAATTTGGATTAGTTGAACTCAATCTATCATAAACTTAGTCTAAATATATTTTACAAATTCTGTTGTAGATGGCACCACCTGCTTTTAATTTCAATATGTTCATGGAGAAAGAGAAGCTTGCTGCGAATGGTAGCAACTTCACCAACTGGGCTATGAATTTGAGGATTCTCCTCACTGTTGCACAAAATAAATATGTGCTAGAGGCGCCGCTAGGCCCCCCACCAGCTCCTGATGCCCCTGACAAGGAAAAGAACATCTATATAACTCGTCAAGAGGACCACAACTTAGTTTATTGCGGCATACTGTATGGGCTAGAGCTAGAACTTCGAAAACGTTTCGAAAATGGAAATTCCTTTGATACCATGGGAGAATTGAAAATGATTTTTGATACCCATGCTGCCGTAGAGAGTTATAATGCTTCTGAAAAGTTCTTTAGATGCATGATGGAAGAGAACAGCTCCGTTAGTGAGCATGTACTCAAAATGTCTGGGTACGCCGATAAGCTTGTGTCCTTGGGAATAATGGTTCCCATTGACTTAGGCATACATCATGTTCTCCAATCTCTGCCACCTAGCTACAAGAGCTTCGTGATGAACTATAATATGCAGGGCATGAAGAAGTCTCTTCCCGAGCTTCTGTCAATGCTTAAGACTGCAGAAGTGGAGATTAGGAAAGAACATCAAGTGTTGATGATCAATAAGACCACCGGTTTCAAGAAGGACAAGAAAGGCAAGCATAAGGGAAAGAAGGGCGGCAAATCTGTTGCCGCTCCTAAAAAGAAACCCCGAGCTGGCCCTAAGTCTGACACCGAGTGCTACTATTGCAAGGGGACTGGCGATTGGAAGCGCAATTTCCCCAATTATTTGGCAGACAAGAAGGCCGGCAAGGCAAACAAAGGTATATGTGATATACATGTTATTGATGTGTACTTGACTAGTACTCGCAGTAGCACCTGGGTATTTGATACGGGATCGGTTGCTAATGTATGTAACTCGGTTCTGGGGCTGCGGAACAAGCGACAACTAGCAAGGGATGAGGTCACGATGCGGGTCGGCAATGGATCAAGAGTTGATGTGATCGCCGTCAGAACGCTGCCTCTCCATATGCCGTCAGGGATTAGTTATAAACCTGAATAATTGTTATTTGGTGCCTGCACTGAGCATGAACATTGTATCCGGATCGTGTTTGATGCAAAGTGGTTATTCGTTTAAGTCTGAAAACAATGGTTGTTCGATTTATATGAATAATATCTTTTATGGTCATGCACCTGTGTTGAATGGTTTATTTCTGTTGGATCTCGATAGTAGTATTACGCATATTCATAATGTTGATGCTAAAAGGATTAAACTTGATAATGATATATCTACATATATGTGGCACTGCCGTCTAGGTCATATTGGCGTTAAACGCATGAAGAAACTCCATTCTGATGGACTTTTGGAATCACTTGATTTTGAATCATTTGATACAGATGAGCCATGCCTTATGGGCAAGATGACTAGAACGCTGTTTTCCGGTTCAATGGAACGGGCGACAGATTTATTGGAAATCATACATACTGATGTGTGTGGACCAATGAGTGTGTCGGCGCGAGGTGGATATCGTTATTTTGTTACTTTCACGGATGATTTGAGTAGATACGGGTATATCTATTTGATGAAACATAAGTCTGAAACCTTTGAAAGGTTCAAAGAATTTCAGAATGAAGTGGAAAATCATCATAACAAAAAGATCAAATTTCTGCTGTCCGACCATGGAGGAGAGTATCTTAGTTACAAGTTTAGCACACATATGAAAGACTGTGGAATAGTTTCACAACTCACGCCTGCCGAAACACCACAACATAACGGTGTGTCAGAACGTCGTAATCGTACTTTATTGGATATGGTTCGATCTATGATGTCTCTGACTGAGTTGCCACTATCATTTTGGGGTTATGCACTGGAAACCGCTGCATTCACTTTAAATAGGGCACCATCTAAATCCGTTGAAAAGACACCGTACGAATTATGGTTTGGAAACAAACCTAAGCTGTCATTTCTTAAAGTTTGGGGATGCGATGTTTATGTGAAGAAACTTCAACCGGATAAACTCGAACCCAAAGCGGAAAAATGCGTCTTCTTAGGATACCCTAAGTAAACGATTGGGTATACCTTCTATCACAGATCCGAGGCCAAGGTCTTTGTTGCCAAGAATGGATCCTTTCTTGAGAAGGAGTTTCTCGTGAAAGGTGTGAGTAGTCGGAAGGTAGAACTCGAAGAGGTTATTGAACCTTCTCTTCATGAAATGGCGAGTAGCGCAGCTCCAGAAGTTGTTTCGGAGTTGACTTCACCTAATGAAGAGAGAGCTAATGATATTGATCATGAAACTCCGAAAGAGGACACTACCAAACCTCGCAGGTCAAGCAGGACACGTGCAGCTCCTGAACTGTACGACAATCCTGTTATGAATTTCATGATTGATGAAATAGATGACCCTGCGACGTATGAAGAAGTGATGATGAGCCCTGATTCCAACAAATGGCTAGAAGCCATGAAATCCGAGATGGAATCCATGTATGAAAACCAGGTTTGGACCTTGGTGGACTTACCTCACGATCGAAAGGCCGTTGAGAATAAATGGATTTTCAAAAGAAAAACGGATGCTGATGGTAATGTAACCATCTATAAGGCTCGACTTGTCACAAAGGGGTTTCGACAAATTCAAGGAGTGGACTACGGTGAGACATTCTCTCCCGTAGCGATGCTTAAGTCGGTTAGGATTATGTTAGCAGTTGCTGCATATTTCGATTATGAAATATGGCAGATGGATGTCAAAACTGCGTTCCTCAATGGTAATATTGAAGAAGAGTTGTATATGATACAACCTAAGGGTTTTTTGATCCTAAGGATGCTGATAAGGTGTGCAAACTTCAGCGATCCATCTATGGACTGAAGCAAGCATCCCGGAGTTGGAATCTCCGCTTTGATGAGGTGATCAAAGAGTTTGGATTTGTCCAAACTTATGGAGAGGCTTGTATTTACAAGAAAGTGAGTGGGAGCAATGTGGCATTTCTAATATTATATGTGGATGACATATTATTGATTGGAAATGATATAGATCTTTTAAACAGTGTTAAAAGTTATCTAAACAGCAAATTTTCGATGAAGGACCTTGGTGAAGCTTCATATATATTAGGCATTAAAATCTATAGAGATAGATCAAGACGCCTAATTGGGCTATCGCAGAGTACATACCTTGATAAGATATTAAAGAAGTTTAATATGGACGGAAGTAAGAAGGGGTACTTACCTATGTTGCAAGGCAAGACATTGAGTAAGACTCAAAGTCCGGCTACGGCGGAAGAAAGAGAGATAATGGATAAGATCCCCTATGCCTCAGCCATAGGCTCTATAATGTATGCCATGCTATGTACAAGACCGGATGTGGCACATGCTATTAGTTTGACTAGTAGGTACCAATCTGATCCAGGTTCGGAACACTGGATAGCGGTCAAGAATATCCTTAAGTACTTGAGAAGAACTAAGGATATGTTTCTTGTATACGGAGGTGAAGAAGAGCGAGTCGCTAAGTGTTATGTTGATGCTAGATTTGACACTGATCCGGATGACTCTAAGTCTCAATCCGGATACGTACTTCTCTTGAACGGAGCAGTAGTTAGTTGGAGGAGCTCCAAACAACCTGTGGTGGTTGGATCAACGATGGAGGCGGAATATGTTGCTTCTTCAGAAGCAGCGCAGGAAGCGGTTTGGATGAAGGAGTTCATAACAGAACTAGGTGTGGTTCCTAGGGCGTTGGAGCCAATGGTGATCTATTGTGACAATAATGGAGACATAGCCAACGCCAAGGAACCAAGGTCTCACAAGAATTCCAAGCATATTAAGCGCCGGTTTCACTCCATCCGCGAGCATGTCAAAGATGGAGATATAAAGATTTGTAAAGTGCACACGGACCTGAATGTAGCAGATCCGTTGACTAAAGTACTCCCTAGGGCAAAACATGATCAACACCAGAACTCCATGGGTGTTAGATTTATCACTATATAAACTAGATTATTGTCTCTAGTGCAAGTGGGAGACTGAAGGAAATATGCCCTGAGAGGCAATAATAAAGTTGTTATTATGTATTCCTTGTATATGATAGATGTTTATTTTGCATGCTATAATTGTATTGATAGGAAACATCAATACATGTGTGTTTAATAAACAAAAAGGGTTCCTAGTTATGCCTCTCTTATAGACTAGCTTGTTGATTAATAAGATGATCAAGGTTTCCTGATCATGGACATTGGATGTTGTTAATAACAAGGTCACAACATTTGTGAAATGATGTGATGAACATTCATCCGAAGTATAGCATTACGATCAAGTCATTATGTTTATATTGCTATAACATCATAAGAAGTAATCTTTATCCTTAGACCATGAGATCATGTTAATTGCTAACACCGGAAGAGTATCTTGATAACATCAAACGTCACACCGTAACAGGGTGACTATAAAGATGGGTTCAGTACTACGATGGTGTTATGTTGAGGCTCATGGATCAAGAGTGGAATTTGTCAATCCAGATGACGGATAGATATACTCTGGGCCCTCTCGGTGATATCACATTAGGATAGCTTGCAAGCAAGTGATGTGATCACTAGAATGTTATATCACGGGAACGAGAAAAGAGTGCATGTCGGTAACGAGATCAAACTAGGTATGGAGATACCGATGATCGAATCTCGGACATGTAATATATCGAGAGACAAAGGGATTTAGTTACAAGCGTTAAAGGTTCTCACGATCACAGGAGTCATCGTTGAATGTGTAGGAGTCAGTATGGATCTCCAGATCCCGCTGCTGATTATTCATCGGAGAAGGGTCTAGATCATGTCTGCATTATTTGCGAACCATAGGGTGGCACACTTAAGAGTTACCGGACACCATTTTGGAGCACATATGTTTCAGACAAAAGAATTGCAAAGCGCAGGAATTGTTTCAATAGAAACCGGAAATTGTTTCGGGTGAAATTGCAGAAGGTGGTTCTGCATGTGATATTGAAATATTGCAAGGGGCTATATGTGAATGTTTGTTAATTAAAGTAATTAACAAAATTCTGAATAAATTTAATAAAAAGAGTTTTATTAAATGAGAGAGCATTAAATTTGGAGAAATTTAATGCATTTAAAGTGGAGACTTTAAAAGGGAATGTGAAGAGGCATTTTAATGTGGAGGGGTTACCACCACATGAATGGGGGAGGTGAGGGGTCACCCCCCATGCGCCGGCCATGGAGAGAGGGGGCACCCCCCCTCCTCCTATAAAAGGCCACCCATTCCCTCCTTCACCCTCACACCTCCTTGTGAAGGATGTTTCTCCCCCTCTAGAATTATTTCCCCATGATCTCGGATTAGCAAGATACATGTTCCCAGTAGCATTTCATCTGGAAGGAGTTCCTGCTTCCGCTGGATCGCTGGAGCGAGGAGGTGGAGGTTGTCCGGTGGCTTGAATGTGTGTGCGAGTGCGGATGCGCTGCTGAGTTGCGGCGCTCGGACTTCCTCACGATCTTGAGATCGGCAAGTGTACGACTACATCAACCACGAGTTCCTACTCGTTAACAAAACTCGTTGTCTTCAAGGGTAAGTTCTCCATGGATGTATGTCCACCCGTTGCTCTGTATCTAGTAGATAGATCTTGGTGTATAGTTCTAGTAGATAGATCTTGGCGTATAGATCTAGTAGATAGATCGTAGGAATTTTTTTGTTTTCTATGCTGCGGACCCAACATATTTTAGATAGAAATGTTAGGATGATTTTAGATGAATTTATTTTGTAGATGACTTAGTTTATTAGTATATAAATGTTAGAATAAATGTGTAGATATAGTATAGAAACTAATAGTATGAATTTGTAGAAATATTTAGTATATATGTCCATTGGTGGGATCATGTTTTTTGTGTCTGGGATGTTTATGCAACGCGATGGAGAATATGAAGATGGTATATATGCATAATATGAATGAATGGTGCATCATGTGAGCAAATCTGCACTAGTGTAAGGTCGGATCATGATGGATAGTACCTTTTAAATAAATTTGATTCATTCTATGGGGAACATGGTATTATCCATCCTACTCACCTCAATCAAATGGTGTGGTCGAAAGAAATAACCATACTCTAACGGATTTGGTTAACACCATGTTAGATACATCGGGTCTTTCCAAGGAATGGTGGGGGATGTGCTAATGATCTCGTGTCATGTCCTAAACTATGTTCCCATAAGGATAAACTATAACTCCATTTGAGGAATGTGAAAATAAAATGCTTAAACTCTCTAACTTAAAACATTGGTTTGTTTGGTGAAAGTCAATATTCCAATACTCAAGAAGCGAAAGCTTGGACCAAAAACCATGGATTGTATTTTTCTAGGACATGCTTTTCATAGAATTTCCTATAGATTTTTATAGTAAAATCTGAGGTACTTGACATGCTTGTCGATACAATTATGGATTTGAATGATGCGAATTTGTTTGAGGATACCTTTCCATAAAAGGTATTTCTAGCTCATCAAATTAGTATATTACTAGTTCATCTGGTCAGGAATTAATTAATATTACAATTCTTGAACCCACCATTTTGATAGAACACTATGTTGATCCTAAGGAGGATGACAATGAAGGTCCTAAAATGAGCAGGAGACGGAGGACTGAAAAGTTCTTTGGTGATGATTTCATTATGTAACTAGTTGATGATACCCCCACTTCTATTTCAGAAGCCTATGCAACTCAAGATGCTAACTACTAGAAGGAAGCTATCCATAGTGAGATGGATTCTATCTTAGCTAATGGAACTTGCGAGGTAACTGGTCGTGCTTATAGGTGCAGACCTGTAGGATTTAAGTTGGTGTTCAAGAAAAAGCTTATGCCTGATGGTACTGTTGAAAAGTACACGCCATGTCTTGTGGCCAAGGGTTATACCTAGAAGAAAGGCGAATACTTTTTTGACACATACTCACCTATAGAAAGATTAACCACCATTCAACTACAACTTTCCTTGGCTGCCTCTCGCGGTCTTCTCGTTCATCAAATGGATGTTAAGACTGCTTTCCTAAATGGAGAGTTGGATGAGGAAATTTACATGGAGCAGCCCGATGAGTATGTAGTAGATGGTCAAGAAGGAAAGGTGTGTAAGTTAATAAAGTCTCTGTATGGTCTTAAGAAGGCACCTAAGAAATGGCACGAGAAGTTTGGAAGAACTTTAAACACTAAAGGCTTTGTTGTAAACGAAGCTGATAAGTGTGTATACTATCACCATGGTGGGGGCGAGGGAGTTATCCTCTTTCTTTATATTGATTACATACTGATATTTGGGACTAACCTCGCTGTTATCGAGGAGGTCAAAGGGTTCCTTAATCGTTGCTTTGAGATGAAGGATCTGGGAGTAGCTTATGTGATCTTAAACATCAAGATACTATATAGCAACTTCAAGTCCTCTCAAACGCCTTATGACCCGAGTGTGCTACTTCGAAAGAATCGAAGGATAAATAAGGATCAATTGAGATACTCTCAAATCATAGGCTCTCTTATGTATTTACCTAGTGCCATGAGGCCTTACATCTCCTTTGCTGTAAGCAAACTCAGTCAATTTGTGTGAAATCCTGGAGATGATCACTAGCATGCTCTAGAGAGAGATTTGTGCTATTTGAAAGGCAATATGAGTTATATTATTCACTATGCAAGGTATCCATGGGTACTTAATGGTTATAATAATTCAAACTGGATCTCTGAATGCTGATGAGATTAATCCCACAAGTGTTTATTTGTTTGTAGTTGGTGGTAACACTGCTTCGTGTAAGTATTGCAAGCAGTACATCTTAATGATTTCAACAATGGAAGAAGAACTCACAATATTAGACATAGCCACTATTAGAACAGAGTGGCTTCATGAGCTCTTGATGGACTGACTAGTGGTTGAAAAACCAATAACCGCCATCCTAATAAACTGTGATAATCAAACTATGATTGTCAAAGTAAACAGTTGTAAGGATAATATGAAGTTATCAAAACATGTGAATAGGATATTGAAATCTGTTAGAAAATTGAGAAACTCCAAAGTTATTGCATTGGATTATATTGAAACAGCGAAGAACTTGGCAGATCCCTTCACAAAGGGTCTATTTGTAGGGGTTCACGCCTGAAAACAATAATTTTTTCTTATGCCAAGAACCCTAATGCCAGGACCTATCTATTAGTAATGCAGTAACAGGAGGGGCTTTTCGAAACTTACACTTGAAGACCAAAAATCATTGTCAATGTTCAGGAGAATGTGGTTGATGTAGTTGTACCGACACCGACCATCGTGTCATGTTGAAGTCCAATGGATCCTATGGCTCCAACGACTCCTAGTGCCACAAGTGCAGCACCTCATGAGGAGTTACACACGTCCGGTGCCTGACGATGAATCTCGCTCCTCCAATCCAGCAATAGTTGTGGAAGTAGACCTTCTGGATCCAAACCCCGCAGTGCAATAATGCTTCACGATGAAGAAGTCTCATGTTCGCGTAGTCTAGACTTGGGACCGCGGTCACGGGAGAGAGAGAGGATCAACTGGAGGTCTCCCCAAAAGAGAGGAAATCTTTTATTGATTATTGGTGTATTTATTTCCTCCATATACCTCTCAATATATAGGGAAAAGGACCCCATAGCTTATTAGCTAAGCCATGTGGGACTAAACAAGAGAGCAGGGAGAGGGGGGACTATCCCCCACCGTCCATGGCCCTAGTGGCCACCACGTGGGGTCCCTAGGCCAAGACGCCCACCTCCCCTCTCTCCTCCCTTTGGTCTTTCCCTCATGGGCCTTTTTCCCTTAGGGATTTTCTCTCAATAGTGATTTTGACCATTTTAATTCCTTTTATTTTATTAAATAAATATAAATAAATGATTAAATCAATATTTAACATTTACTTACATATTATTCAATCCCCGTGGCTATGGAACTCCTTCCATCCCTCTCCAGACATCCTCCGGATTTTTTCGGAACCCTTCTAGTTTTATCTCTTTCTATTCCTCGGTGATTCCGATGTACCAATATGATCACCGAGCCTCATCAATCCCTTAAGCGTGGTACCCCATGGTTCGGGGACACTCCAGACATGGTCAAGGTCTCTCTCGTACCAATGATCATCAGCGGGACCTGGATGCCCATGATGGCCGCTGTGCATTCCACGAAATCTTTGTCGTTGAATCATGAACATGGTATGCTATTCCTTTTGTATTTTCGATACTTGAATTGTCCGATATCTGATCAATGACATCACCATGTCAAGTTCAATCTCGTTACCGAAAAATGCTACTTAACTCATTCCGACAAGTGATATCCCCGTGACCTAGTCACACGCTGCACAACTGTTGGATATAACTTCTCTGAGTGGGCCCTCGAGTACCTTCCCATCATGCGAATGGAAAAATCCCGCTCTTGAGACATAGCCTCTACATGCCCCTTTGATATACCTGAACACACCTTTATGATCACCGTTTCACCGAGTGACGTTTGATGCTATCAAGGCAATCTCGGGTGATAGTGATTAATATGGTCTCACAGTCTAAGGACCAAGACACTACATTTCCTAATCATCGCAACTTGAACTTTGTGACATTATCATGTCATGAAGCTTAGATTGGGTATGTTTATCCTCTCATTCTCCCAATGAGGTGACTCCATTGTCAACTGGCATAAATGCCACATGATCAGGAAACCTTGATCATCTGTTGACTGTGACACCGCCGGGATTAGGGTTAAACAAATCTCAGACCTTAGCCTGACATAAGCTTAACCTAGAGCTCAAGGATATTTAGTGAGAAATCGGTAACACAACAGTAACCCCGCGACACAAAAATTATTACAGCAAGCTCATAACTGAGCAAAGAACCAAAATATTACAAGAAGAGGTCACTGACCAGAAATATCAAACAACGGAAGGCAAGTTATGCTATTAAGTATAGCAAACTTAACAAATGGCCTAAGAGGCCTGAAGCATAACGATGATGCCCCAGCCCATAGATTCCAGGCTGCCGGCCGGGAACCCTAAGCTACTCGTTGGTGTTGATGTCGTACCAAACTCGTCTTCAGGGGAACACTTACTCTACTACAAAAGTATCAACAAAGCAAGGGTGAGTATAGGGTGTACTCCGCAAGACTTATGGCTGGTGGGGTTATTTTTATAAAGCCATCTTTGTTTATAAAACAAGAGGGAGAAGAAGCTCGTCTACTCAGAATATTTTAAAAGGGGATAAGAGAGCGACATCTCCAAAGAATTGATCATCATCTTGATATCCACCAAAGTAATCCTCATCTCACAACTAGGATCACCCCCTCGCACCCATGAGTAAGCATCCTTAAGCACACGTTGAACTACCAAGTTTTATGGTTAGGTTATAGTTCTCTAGGATCTTAGAATTCGGTCACCAAGCGTTCATAACCGTGAACACAGCTTTTCGAAAAGATTTAACCGTGTAGGGGTGTACAACTTTACCCACACGTACCAACCGACTCTTAATGCCACATGATTAGCCCTCTTCCTTGGGAAGGCCGACAGAGGGTGGTTGGACACGACCTTTACCTTGATTTCGCCGAGACCATGAGTCACGCCCTAAAGAGGGTTCCTTCATAACGGGTCAAATCCCGAAGACGGTCCCTAGAGATGTGAGGCGAGGTTGGTTTACCAGGGGCGCCATCTACCCCAAGCAATCCCGTCCACACTTACCTACCTGTTATGATTCACCTTCACCCGCCAAATTTTTCAAAACATTTTCTATGCATATGTCGAATGGAACACCGAACTATGTGACTCATGGAATCTACTATGCAAGTTAGTTACTCGTGAGGTTTTCCAGGCCCCGTGTGGCTATACACTTGTCTCGGTTCCAAAGGCAAGAACTCGGTTCCTAGTGGTGGCGAGCATGGGACTAGAAAAACCACATCCCACTGTGGCCTCCCATACAAGCCTTAGCATGTTTAACCTTTATGACTGATATTACCTCATCAGTATACCTCGTTCTCCTATCATACTAGATTCTTTGCATCTGATACATCATCTGGATGAACCAACACTCACAGCTAAGCATGGCTAAGCAAGACATAGATATAAGCTCTAGCAATGCACACAAGACAAACCTAGTTATGCTAGGAGCAGTGGATAAGGTAATATAAGCTCATAGGGAGTAATGCAACAGATAGGATACTCTATCTATCGATAAAAGACCACAGTAGAATCGTATGCATCATGGCAAGAATGAAATACTTTTGAAACCATAGGATTGTATAATGGTGGGGCTATGCTTGCCTTGTTTGTTGATACCCAGATATAGATCTTAGTGAGCCTTGTACTTGAATTGATTATAGTTGGTCAAGTATTGTTCGTCAAACTTCGATGGTGTTGATCTCGGTCTTCAATCTCGATCTCGATATCGTATTCTACCGGGAAGAAGCAAACACCGAAAAGAAAGGGGAAACAAAAATTAACACATGGCATCGATGCAATGCTCAATCAAGGATGATGATATGACAAGTTAAATTGTATTTAAATAGAACCCTAAGGCATGCTTGGCAATTTAAGCGGCATCCGAGGGGTGTAAACCCTAATACAGGAGAGACCCCGGAATCACCTACGGTGGTTCATTTGATCTTCTAATTAAACTTGTAATTTAAGTTGTTGAACAATGCATGATTATATCTTAGATAGGTAGATCTCATTTTTCTGGTCATTTTGATATATTATACACATTTTTCTGACTTATAAACAACTAGTTATTGAGTTTGTAGTATTTATCCTTTTTATGAAATTAAAACAAAAGCTGGGAATTACTTTTTATACAAGGGCTAACCCTAGCCAGAGAGGCTGACGGGCAGGCCCGGTGCCACCTCAATAGCCACGTGGGCGGATTGGGACCCGGCGCGGTTTGACCACGCTGACCGGCGCACTGCTGACATCATGCTGACACGACATGACGCCAGCACGGCGGTGAGCTGCAGATCATCAACGGAATCGGTGGCTGGAGGCTTGCGGGATGGCACAGGTAGGCGCGCTAAAATGAGGGCATCGAGGGGAACCTAAAGAGGACGGTGCCGCTCTGGTTTGGCTACCGGAGCAGTGAGCATGGCGGCGCGCGGCGGCGAAGCTTGTAGAGCACCGGCGGGAGGCGGCTACAGAGCAAGAGAGGGAGGGTTAAGGGGTCCTTTATGACCAGGAGCTTACCACGGATCAAACGGAGGTGACGAGGAAGCACGAGGGGTTCGAAATCGATGGCTGCTGCGGTGGCCGGAGCTCAGAACGGAGACCTCAATTCGATGGATTGCGGCTGTCCCAGCTGGCGAGGCTCTACAGGGAGGACCAGGGAAACGAGGCGGAGACACGAGCATGCTCGGAGGTGCTCCGGGCGATGCAGAGCGGCGGGACGTTGACGACGTGGTGGACTAGGGTTCGGTCGAGAGAGGAACCACGAGGGGAAGGTCGGAAGAGAGAGAGGAAGTGGATAAGGGCGAGAGAGACATGCCCGCGACGATCTTATCCACCCCCGGAGCTCGATGGACGGCGGGATGCAGGCGGTGGGATCGACGGCGCCGACGACGACAGGCAGCAGCTTGCGCTGGGAGGAAGACGACGAAAACAAAGGCGAAGTGGTATTAGGCCGGATGGGCCGTGGGTTGCTGCGCTGCGCGGCAGGTAGCGCGGAAGGGAGTCGGCCTGGGCTGGCAGCTGGCTTGTTTTTTAATCAAATCCTTTTTTTCCAAACTATTTTCATATTTCTTTTTGTATTTCCAAATTCAAAACTGTTTGGGGCAATTAAAAATTACCAGAGGGTTTGTAAAACATGTGAAATAGTGTGGGGCCCCTTTATTCCATTTGGTCTCCATACATTTTGTAGTTTTCAAAATTCAAACTATTTTGAATGTGTTTGAGAGAAAGAAGGAAACTAGGGTTTTAGGGGTTTGCATTATTTATTTTGCATGCAATTTAAAAGATGATTCTCATGAATGCACAATCAACCCTAAATATAAGATTAACTAAAACTAGGGTGTTACATTGACCAATGAACCAGTGACTACAGATTCACTAGGAACTGCTAGTTATTTATATATCACATGTGTATTGATGTTTCCTTTCAATACAGTTATAACATGATAGAAAACATAATTATAAACTTTATGAAATATGATAATAATCTATATTATTATTTGTCTCTAGGGCATATTTCCAACAGTCTCCCACTTGCACTAGAGTACAAATAAACTAGCCGCATTTGTTTACTAATCATTAGCACCATATAACCTGGCACTTCTGATCATGCTTGCTCAGGGAAGAGGTTGAGTTTAGGGTAAGGACTTTACATCCTCTCATATCCTCTACAACTTACTAATGTCACCTTAATTTACATTAATACTTTATCATCTTATGATAACATTTTGTGTATGTATAGTAGTTATGGCAACAGAGTGAGGTCGGTTTCCACGAGCCAACCGTGACGTTAGATCAGTCAATGCGAATTTTCTAATGGGCATTGTGCCCCAGGACACACACTCTATAAGAAGACGAACTTCTATAGACATAACACTATACACGACACCAGGTAGTATCCTTATACCTTTTATTTTAGTTATCGAAACACCAGTGCACCATGTGCAATTTTTGATGTTGACCACCATGCTTCCTCTTTGACTTAAGTTGGTATTCTCAATGCAGAGATTTCCAATATTTTATGGTTAACATGTGCCCTTTAGCATAACACTTTATGTTTCAGGCATGTCATCCTTCGTGGATCTAGAAACATGTCTACAGTTCTCATTAGACACTATGGACAGACTCAACTCAATGTTCTGTGATTCATACTTAATCACTTCTGAACTTTTCTTCTTGGAGCACATTATATTGAGTCCTTATCATGGTTTGTAAGACAGAACCTATGTCATAACATAGTGGATGAGGATCATCCTTCTATTTCTTTCAACCATTGATATTGCACTTAATGTCTTTCCTAATTCGAATGTTCAAGGACCATTCCTTAATCAATTCCTATTCTGAAATTACTTTAGAATCTCTTTTAGGAATACATTCCAACATAATGTTATATTATATTCTTTTACAACTTTATCCTTATAAATCAATATTTATCAGTAATTTGTTCTCTCATTCTTAATGTGTCATTTACACATAGGAATTACTTCAAGCTCCCACTCAAAATATGTCACCTACATATTTGAGTTCGAAACTTACATAGCTCCCACTCAAAAATATGTCATTCACATATTAGTTTAGGAAGACTTTCTAGCTCCCACTCAATTTTATGAAAATTGCATATCTTCTCAATATTTTGAATAACTTCAAAATTCCCTTGATCAATTATCAAACTGAGAGTTTCTTTTACGAGATAAGCCACCATATGTCAGCACTTCTGAATCAAATTCATTTGAGTTCGCCCAATACATTATTCGCAGCGAATCATGCTTTGTCTTTCACCTTTTCTATTGCGACCTTGCGGTCCTTTGGGAAAATCAAGTAACCCTTTTACTTGAAAGATTCGGTAATACTTTACTTTCTAATCTTAAGTGAAGTTTACTTCTAAGATTTCTCATAACTTTAGTTTACCATCACTTTCTTTGTAGTTCGTAGGTATGTCACGTTGCGATAATATGACATGTGATTCACAAATGTCTCCACACATGGTGTAGAGCATATTTGCGAATCCTACTTTATTTAGTAAAAGCACCAGTGGGAAAAACACAATGATCATTATCATTAATCCTTTCCTTTATGTGAAAAGACACGTTCTGGAACATGTTCCATTGCGCTACTTAACACTCTGATGCAGGGCCATGAACCTTCATGGTTCTTTCACTTTATTCCATTAACTTCATTGTTGAGAACATAGACTTCCTCGACAATACACCAAAAATTCAGCAATACTAGTTTTGCCTATCTTTTGGTTTTAGTCATGGATTTTGTATTCGAAAAATACACTACAAAGATTTGTTCATTGTTGTTTCGGTGATATCAGATAACTCCAAAAATTTCACGAGAACCCATACAAGATATGGTACCAATCTCATGAATTTTCAAGTTGTTCACTTCATTCTAAATGAGTGTTCATTATTTCCAACTAATGGTCTTCACACTAACACTACAACGATTTATCTGGGGCCACCTATTTACCCACTTAATATCAAATATCACACTGTGATGCTTCACACTTCAACGTATCAAAATGCATCGCATTTCACAAGTTCTTATGCCAATCATATAACATTGAATTTCATTACTATTGATCAAATCATAGTAATCTGATTCGCTTTTATCTTCAATACCTTTAGTGTTGAAATTCTTTGATCATATCAAATAGTTTCATGCTGATGTTTTATTTAGTAAACTCCTTTACTAAAATCAACAATTACAAAATGATAGCCACCACTTCGTTGAAATACGGTACATCGAATATGTAGTTTATTTCAACAATTCATCAAACACTTTGTATTCATACAATACATGGTGTTTCAGGTATCTTGCCGAATGTGGGAATGATTTGTATGTGAGTAGAGATCAAATATCTACAATCTTCACATACTATGAACATAACTCTTGAATTTCAAACAATGGTTTCATTTAAAATGAATATATCATTAAGTTGGGTATTTCCAAGGCATTTCATTATTTTACAAATGTTCATGCTTTATCAGTTAGTTTAACAACACGAATAATTAACACATAATTGAAAACCATATGAACACAAATAGAAATCATTCATAAAAGTAGAACAACTATTTTTTTTACAAACTCATATGAATAACCATCTCACGAGGTGCAAGACACACTAATAAATTTCATACTCCATTGATGTCTACGCACGCTTCTATTCTTGTAGACAATGTTTGGCCTCCAAGTGCAGAGGTTTGTAGAACAGCAGCAAGTTTCCCTTAAGTGGATCACCCAAGGTTTATCGAACTCAGGGAGGAAGTGGTCAAAGATATCCCTCTCAAGAAACCCTGCAATCTGAAATAAGAGTGGCAGCAAGCAAACATATAATAGGACTGGTTGTAAACTGTGTTTCAATGCTTTGAAACAAGGCCTAGGGATCATACTTTCACTAGTGAACACTCTCATATAAATATCTTCTCTTCATTATGCTACCCTGAACTACTCTCTGGTTGGACGATGTAGGGCTATAACATCACACCTTAAAGTTCGCATTCCCCATCTAGATAACCCCTCACTATCACCTTGACCACTAGATGGTTCCAACAAACACCACAATCTCATAGAGACATCCAACTCAAATTACATTCATGATAAGTATTTCTGTAACCTTAGCCTAAGTGCCACACAGTGTGCACACTGTCAACTTCACACACATGGGGATAAACAAAGATTAATTAAAGCACTTGAGTAGCAAAATAGATCTATAGATTACAAAGCTCATGATCTCAATAAGATCACACATAGAGAGAGAGATGAACACATAGCTATCGGTAGATCCCTTAGCCTCGAGAGAGAACTACTCCCTCCTCATCATGGGAGCCATCAACAGCGATAGAGATGTCGGTGGAGTCGACGGAGATGGCTCTAGGGGCACTTCCCCATCCCGGTAGGGTGCCGGAATAGAGACTTCTGTCCCCTGAATCTCCTCTTCGGTGGCAGCGGTGCTGCGGAACTTTTCGTGGAATTCTGATTCTATACTTATGGTTTTTGTCTCGGGGGGTTTATATAGGCGAAAGGAGAGGTCGAGGCGGAGATCGAGGCGGCCACACCACCCCCTGGCGCGGCCTGGCCTAGCCCGTGCCACCAGGTGGTGTGGGATCCTTGTGGCCCCTCTCCGTCTAGTGTTCTGGCTCTGTGAGTCTTTTGGTAAAATAGGAACTTTGGCTTTTGTTTCATCCAATTCCAAGAATATTTCTTTACTAGCTTTTCTGAAACCAGAAACAACAGAAAACAGGCAACTAGCACTGCGGTATCTTGTCAATAGGTTAGTTCCAGAAAACGTATAAAAAATACCTCAAAGTGTAAACAAAACATAAGAAAGTTGATACAAAACATGCATGGAGCATAAAAAATTATAGATACGTTTACGACGTATCATCCATCGATTAGAATAATTACTCAAAACGATAAACTAAATGATAAATATCGAGGGAGAGTGTCATCGGCCATCATCATCATGCTCGCCATCAACACACAATGTTACCTCCTCTCTAGCAAGCAACTCTCATGTAGAAGGACCTGTTTTCACAAAACAAAACAATTATCAGATACTTTAATACTGCAACAAGTGTTTGCAAGATTATAACATTTATAAAACTGTATATCATATATACCTTCGTCATCGATGACCTCTCCGGCAATGGGTTGAACTTTCACATTTCTGATACATAATATGAACTCATGGAAATCCAGTGTTTCCCCATCACCTCTCATAATGCATGTCTGGGCATACCCTTGATAGCTGGGAGGCAGCGACCAAAGTAATACAAATATTGCAAAGGAATCGGTCATCTAGTAGTCCATGAAGTAAACCAGTCTCATCTGTGCATCATGCATGCACTCCAAGTGACTCTCCAAGCAAGTGTGTTCCTCCATCCTTATGGAAAGGAAATCTCCTAGCAGCTCATGCTTCCACATACGCACCTGGCTTTCGAACTCCGCTCTCAGCTGATCCACCATCGCATATGGGTCAAGATCACCGATGAGTGGATGTAGTTCGTTTACCATCCCGTAGCGCATTATCACTTGAGTGTAAGTGGACATCTCTGGACGAAAATAGCGGTCTTCTCGCTCTCGTGGGGTCTCATAGTGATTTGGCTCGTCCAAATCTATCGTGAGGCATATGTAATAGACCATGTTGTTCTTACTAAGGAGGTCATTCAGACGTATAAGCCATTCAGGGAAGTTGGATCCGTCAAGTTTTAGCTTTTCAGCAACTACCCACTCAGCAATCTCAAAAGAAGCTTGACGACGAGCCATTTCTATATTTATAATTGCAAAAGGATTTTAGATTAAGTTTATAATTATATGAGTTCAATCTAAATTGTGTTTATAAAGAACTCTACTAAAACTACTATCCCTAAAAAGGTTTTAGTGATTACACGATCCTTATTCACTACACCGCCCCTGATCATCACGACCGATGATATAGTTGCAAAGGTGGATGCCAAAACGTAGATCACATCATTCATGCGACTCGTGCTTGATCTTTTGATCATCCCGTGTTCCGAGGCCATGTTTGTACATGCTAGGGTCGCCAAATTAATCTTACATGTTTTTGCTGTGCAACATGGATTACACCTACCGTATGCGAACGCAGTGTGACACCTGATCGTCACGACGTGCCTCATAATAGAGAACTTTTTTAGTGGTGCACACTAAGGGAGAACACTTTTGTTGGTATTATGTTTTAGGGATCATCTTATTTATGCTACCGTCGAGTATCTAATACTAGCACACAAAAGATGCACAAACAATAAACGTCATATGTAAGTGCGATGCGATATGGCCATTAGCGCTGTGATCTCCATCCTGCATCTTCGGGTCCAGCGCCAGGGTTCCGGTGCCTTGGGCACCAGAGTACCGGCGCCTCCGGTGTCGTAGTCCACCATCATGATGAACGTTACTACTACTTAGCAACAGAAAATAAAATACTTTACCTTGACTACGACCATATCACATCACAACGCCCCTGCAAAACAAAGTTAGACGCTTCTACTTTATATTTTCATGTTTTACGTGGTTGTTAGGGCTTTCACGCAAGAATCGTTCTTACCTACGAACCTTAACCACAACATTGATCAAATAGTTGTGTATGGTATATCCCTTTCAGGGCCCTCCATTCTAAATGGCGTACCAACTAATGCGAGAGAGACAGACACCCCCAAAGCCACTTTATATGGTACAAGCCGTGTGTCAAGCATGGACCAGTCTCACGTAGGAACACGTAAAGTCGGTTGGGGGGCGCTTCATCAAGCATTATTACGGTATGCACAAGTACACGTGGGAGGGTAACAACTATAAGATCAATGTCCACACACTACAACTCGTGAGTTCTACCTGTACTAGCAATACTACACATAGATCTAGCTCTGATACCACTGTAGGGGTTCGCAACTCAAAACAATAAATTATTCCTATGCCAAGAAACCTAATGTCCTGGCCTATCTATTAGTAATTGAATAATGGGAGGGGTTTTTGGAAACTTACCCTTGAAGACCGAAAATCGTTGTCAATGTTTAGGACAACATGGTTGATTTAGTCGTACCGACGCCGACCTTAGGGTCATGCTGAAGTCCAACGACTCCTGCAACTGCAATGACTCCTAGTGCCACAAGTGCAGCACCTCGTGAGGAGTTACACACGTCCGGTGCCTGACGATGACTCCTGCTCCGATGATCTAGTAGGAGTTGTAGAAGTAGACCTTCTGGATCCGAATCCCGCAATGCGACGGTGCTCCGCGGTGAAGAGGTCTCATGTTCGCGCAGTCTAGACTTGGGACTGTGGTCATGGGGGAGAGAGAGAGAGAGAGAGAGAGATAGACGATCAACTAGAGGTCTCCCCAAAAGAGGAAACTTTTTATTTATTATTGGTGTATTTATTTCCTCCAGATACCTCTGCTGGGTTCGTAGCATGGAAAACAAAAAATTTCTACCGCAAGAACAAACAAAACCTAGATCTAATCTAGATAAAAGCCAAGATATAATCTATTAGACATGAGCAACGAGATAGATCTGTACTAACCCTCGTAGAACTGAAAGCGTTACGAGATTAGATCTCGGGGTTGATGTAGTCGATCACTTGCCGATCTCAAGATCGTGTGGACAATCCTTCCGGCGCCGCGTTCCGGTAGCGCTTCCGCAGCCGGTCACACGTGCGGAGTCGAAGCAGACCTTCCTCTCCCTGTTCCAGCGAGCAGCGGAGGTAGTAGATCTTCTCCACGGAATCCTAGCAGCACGACGGTGTGGTAGTGTTGGTGGAGGAGAGAATTCTGCAGGGCTTCGCCTAAGCCGGAGCAGAGCGAAGGAAGAGGAGAGAGGCGGCGGCTAGGGATTGTTATGGGAGAGGTCTAGGGGGTGGCGCCCCCTACCCTCTATTTAAAGGAGGGAGGCGCGCCATGGGAGGGGGAGTCCTAGTAGGACTCCCCTTCCTCCTTGGCCGGCGGGTTGGGAAGGGGGGAAGGAGTCCTCCTCCCCCACGAATCCGTGTCTTGCCCCACAAGGTTTCCTTGACCCTTTCTTGGTTTTCAAGCAAACAGCAAGAATCTTCTAGAACCTTCCAGAACATTCTGAAACCTTCTAGAATCTCCATACAAACACTCCGGAACATTTCCTAACTTAGAAAATGATCCTCAATATATGAATCTTATTCTCCGGACAATTCCGGATCTCCTCGTGATGTCCCGGATCCAATCCGAGACTCCGAACAACATTCGGTCTCCAACGCATATTCCATATCTACTTAAAACAACTTCGAACCTTAAGTGTGTCACCCTACGATTCGTGAATATGCAGACATGATAGAGACACCTCTCCGATTAATAACCATCAGCGGGATCTGGAGATCCATAACGGCTCCCACATACTCAACGATGACTTCGTGATCGATAAAACCATTAACATACGAAACCAATTCCCTTTGTCACGCGATATTCTACTTATCCGAGGTTTGATCGTCGGTATCTCTATACCTAGTTCTACCTCGTTACTGATAAGTACTCTTTACTCGTTCCATGTTATGTCATCCCTTGTGACCTAGTCACATGCTTGCAAGCTAACTAGATGACATTCCACCGAGAGGGCCCATAGCATATCTATCCGTCATATGGATGGACAAATCCCAATCTTGGTCCATGCGCTTCAACACATACTTTCAGAATACCCAATGACACCTTTATAACCACCCAGTTACGAAGCGGTGTTTGATGTCATCAAAGTACCCATCCGGTGATGGTGATTAACATAACCTCATGGTCGAAGGATTAGGTTACTATGCATTTGAAAGCTTATAGCAATACGAACTTAATGACTTGATCTTATGCTACACTTACTATGGCTGTGTGTCCATCACATCATTCTCCTAATGATATAACATTGTTATTAATGACATCCAATGTCCATGATCAGGAAACCATGGTCATCATTTAATCAACAAGCTAGTTCCACAAGAGGCTTACTAGGGACTCTTTTATGTTTACAAAACACACATGTATCAATGTTTCCTTATAATACAATTATAGCATGGGATGTAAACATTCATCATAAACACAAAGATATAATAATAACCACTTTTATTATTGCCTCTTGGGCATATCTCCAACAGTCTCCCACTTGCACTAGAGTCAATAATCTAGATTACATGGTAATATACCTAACACCCATGGCGTTCTGGTGTTGGTCATGCTTTGCTCTAGGGAGAGGTTTAGTCAACGGATCTGCCACATTCAGATCAGTGTGTACTTTGCAAATATTTATGTCACCATCTCGGACATACTCGCAAATAGCATGGAAATGTAGCTTGATGTGCTTCAGCTTGCTATGTGACCTTGGCTCCTGTGCATTAGCTATGGCACCTGTGCTGTCACAGTAGATGGCCATCGGTTCCAACGCACTGGGAACCAGGCCAAGTTCAGTAATGAACTCCTTCATCCATATGGCTTCTTGTGCAGCCTCTAAAGCAGCTATGTATTCCGATTCAGTTGAAGATTTTGCCACAACGCTTTGCTTGGCACTCCTCCAGCTCACTGCAGCACCATTCAAAATAAATACGTATCCAGACTATGACTTCGAGTCATCTGGATCGGCGTTCCAACTAGCATCAGTGTAACCGTTTACAACAAGCTATTCATCACCTCCATAAGAAAGAACCATATCCTTAGTCCTATTCAGGTACTTTAGGATATTCTTGACCGCTGTCCAGTGCTCCATTCCAGGATCACTTTGATATCTGCTAGTCAAACTAACAGCATGTGCTATATCCGGTCTTGTACACAGCATGGCATACATGATAGAACCTATGGCCGAGGCATAGGGAATATTATTCATCTTTTCTCTATCTTCTGCCGTAGCTGGACTTTGAGTCTTACTCAAGGTCTTACCTAACAACATGGGCACGAACCCTTTCTTGCTCTCTTCCATTCTAAACTTCTTTAGAACTTTGTCTAAGTATGTACTTTGTGAAAGCGCTATTAGGCGTCTTGATCTATCTCTATAAATCTTGATGCCTAGAATATATGCCGCTTTGCCAAGATCCTTCATTGAAAAACTATTATTCAAATAGGTTTTGACGCTATTAAGAAGTTCTATATCATTCCCAATCAACAATATGTCATCTACATATAGTACTAGGAATGCTACAGAGCTCCCACTCACTTTCTTGTAAATACAAGCTTCTACATAAGTTTGTATAAATCCAAAGTTTTTGATTACTTTATCAAAACATTGATTCGAACTCCGGGATGCTTGCTTCAGTCCATAAATGGAGCGCTGAAGTTTGCATACCTTGTCAGCATCACTAAGATCGACAAAACCCTTGGGTTGTACCATATACAACTCTTCCTCAATGTCACCATTAAGGAACGCCGTTTTGACATCCATCTGCCAAATTTCATAATTGAAATATGCAGCGATTGCTAACAAAATCCTCACAGACTTTAGCTTTGCTACTGGTGAGAAAGTCTCATCGTAGTCAACTCCTTGAATTTGTCGGAACCCTTTCGCGACAAGTCGAGCTTTATAGACGGTAACATTACCATCAACATCTGTTTTTCTTTTGAAAATCCATTTGTTCTCGACAGCCTTACGGCCATCCGGTAAGTCCACCAAAGTCCATAATTGGTTTTCGTACATGGATCCCATTTCGGATTTCATGGCTTCTAGCCATTTGTCGGAATCTGGGTTCACCATAGCTTCTTCATACGTCGCAGGATCATCAGTGTTGTCCACCAACATGACGTTCAACGCAGAGTCATACCACTCAGGAGTGGTATGAACCCCCGTTGACCTGCGAGGTTCAGCAGTAACTTCGTTCGAAGTTTCATGATCACCATCATTAGCTTCCTCTCCAGTTGGTGCAGGCGGCACAAAAACATCTTCTGGTGCTGTGCTACTCTCAACTCCGAGAGAAGGTTCAATAACCTCGTCGAGTTCTACTTTCCTTCCAGTCACTTCTTTCGAGAGAAACTCCTTCTCAAGAAAGGATCCATTCTTGGCAACAAAAACTTTGCCTTTGGATCTATGATAGAAGGTATACCCAATTGTTTCTTTCGGGTATCCTATGAAGACGCATTTCTTCGCTTTGGGTTCAAGCTTATTAGGTTGTAACTTCTTTACATACGCTTCGCAATCCCAAACTTTAAGGAACGACAACTTAGGTTTCTTACCAAACCACAATTCGTACGGTGTCGTTTCAACGGATTTAGATGGTGCCCTATTTAAAGTGAATGCGGCTGTCTCTAATGCATAGCCCCAAAATGATAGCGGTAAATCTGTAAGAGACATCATAGACCGAACCATATCTAAGAGAGTTCGATTACGATGTTTGGACACACCATTACACTGTGGTGTTCCCGGCGGTGTCAACTGCGAAAGTATTCCACATTTCTTTAAATGCATGCCAAACTCATAACTCAGATATTCACCTCCGCGGTCAGAACGCAGAAACTTAATCTTCTTGTTACGATGATTTTCCACTTCACTTTGAAATTCCTTAAACTTCTCAAAAGTTTCGGACTTATGTTTCATAAAGTAGACATACCCATATCTACTTAAGTCATCCGTGAAAGTGAGAACATAACGATATCCACCACGCGACGCTACACTCATTGGACCGCACACATTGGTATGTATTATTTCCAATAAGTCCGTAGCTCGCTCCATTATTCCAGAGAATGGAGTCTTAGTCATTTTTCCCATTAGACATGCTTCGCATCTTTCAAGTGATTCAAAATCAAGTGATTCAAGAAGTCCATCAGAATGGAGTTTCTTCATACGCTTCACTCCAATGTGACCAAGACGACAGTGCCACATGTATGTAGAATTATCATTCAATTTTATTCGTTTAGCATCTATGTTGTGAACATGTGTATCACTACTATCGAGATTCAATAAGAATAAACCATTTATCTCAGGTGCATTACCATAAAAGATATTACTCATATAAATCGAACAACCTTTATTCTCAGACTTAAAAGAGTAACCGTCTCGCAATAAACAAGATCCAGATATAATGTCCGTGCTTAACGCAGGCACCAAATAACAATTATTTAAATTTAAAACTAATCCCGAAGGTAGATGTAGAGGGAGCGTGCCGACGGCGATCACATCAACCTTGGAGCCATTTCCAACGCGCATCATCACCTCGTCTCTTGCCAGTCTTCGTTTATTCCGTAGCTCCTGTTTCGAGTTACAAATATGAGCAACCGAACCAGTATCAAATACCCAGGCACTACTACGACTACTAGTAAGATACACATCAATAACATGTATATCGAATATACCTTTCTTCTTGATGTTGCCATTCTTTAGATCTGCCAGGTACTTGGGGCAGTTACGCTTCCAGTGACCAGCACCCTTGCAGTAGAAGCACTCAGTTTCAGGATTAGGACCAGCCTTGGGCTTCTTAGCAAGTGCGACAGCTTTCTTGCCGTCCTTCTTGAAGTTGCCCTTTTTCTTAGGCTTGCCCTGTTTCTTGAAATTGGTGGTCTTATTGACCATCAACACTTCATGCTCCTTCTTGATCTCCACTTCAGCAGTTTTCAGCATGGACGATAGTTCAGGCAACGTCTTGTTCATGCAGTGCATATTGTAGTTCATCACAAAGTTCTTATAACTCGGTGGCAGTGATTGGAGGACACGATGAATCCCTAACTCATTAGGAATCGTTATCCCCAACTCTTGGAGCTTGTTTGCGTGCCCAGACATGGTGAGCACGTGCTCGCTAACAGAGCTTCCCTCTTCCATCTTGCAGGTAAAGAACTTCTCGGAGGCCTCATAGCTCTCCACGGCCGCGTGAGTCTCAAAAATGACCTTGAGTTCCTTAATGATCTCGAACGGGTCGTGGTGCTCAAAACGCTTCTGGAGCTCCATTTCTAAACCGTACAGGATGGCACACTGAACTGTGGGGTAATGATTTTTCTGAGTGGCGTAAACATTCTTTACGTCATCGGTGGCATCATCTGCAGGTGGGTCACCTAGTGGTGCTTCGAGCACATAGGTCATCTGACCAGCCCTGAGGACAATCTTCAGACCACGGAGCCAGTCCGTGAAGTTGCTTCCATTGTTCTTAAGCTTTTCTTTCTCTAGGAACGCATTGAAATTGATGGAGAGATTCACCATAATCTACAACAAATTTGCAAGTAGTTTAGACTAAGTTTATGATAAATTGAGTTCAATTTTAATTCTTAAATTAACTAGGTGAACTCCCACTCAAAACAACATCCCTCACATTGTCTTAGTGATTACACGAACCAAGTCCACTACACCAAGTCCGATCTTCACGAGAGAAGATGTAGTTTCATCAGCGAACAATCTTCATGTTCATCATATCACTTATATGATTCATGCTCTACCTTTCGGCATTCCGTGTTCCGAGACCATGTCTGTACATGCTAGGCTCATCAAGATTAACCTTAGTTTCCGAATGTGCAAATCTGGCTTGCACCCGTTGTATGCACACGTAGAATCTATCACATCCGATCATCACGAGATGCTTCGAGACGATGAGTCTTAGCAAAGGTGCCAACTAAGGACGAACACTTTATTACTTGAAATTTAGTGAGAGGGATCATCTTATAATGCTACCGTCGTGATCTAAGCAATACAAGATGCATAAAGGATTAACATCACAGGCAATTCATAATTAGTGTGATATGATATGGCCCTTTCTTCTTATGCCTTTGATCTCCATCTCTAAAGCACGGACATGATCTCCATCATCACCAGCATTGCGTCAAGGTCAGTGGCGCCGCTTCATGGTTGTCCATCATCACCAGCAACTATTACAACTACTTGGATAAAGCTATTACAAGATGAATAGACACGCATGTCTTAACAGAATTAAAGACAACCATTAGGCTCCTGTCGGTTGCCATATTACAACAAGGATCATTTCATACATCAAATATAATCACAATCACATGATGGCCATATCACATCACAAAACCCCTGCAAAAACAAGTTAGACGCCTCTAATTTTCTTTGCAAGTTTTACGTGGTTTGGGGCTTTCGAATAAGAACAGATCTTACCTACGAAACTGAACCACAACGTTGATACAAGTGCTATCAAGTGCAAAGTGTAGATTGGATTTATACTATGATGGGAGAGACAGACACCCGCAAAGCCACTTGTGCAAAGCAAGTTACACGTCAAGCGTGGAGCAAGTCTCATGTGCGATGACATCTAAGGTTAGCCCGAGCCGCTTCATCCCACCATACCGCAAGATGCAAAGTACACAAAGCAAAAGACGGCACGAGCACCAACGCCCACAACATCATTGTGTTCTACTCATGCAACAGATCTATGCATAGACAAGGCTCTGATACCACTAATGGGTTCGTAGCATGGAAAACCAAAATTTTCTACCGCAAGAACGAACAAAACCTAGATCTAATCTAGATAAAAGCCAAGATCTAATCTATTAGACATGAGCAACGAGATAGATCTGTACTAACCCTCGTAGAACCAAAAGCGTTACGAGATTATATCTCGGGGTTGATGTAGTCGATCACTTGCCGATCTCAAGATCGTGTGGACGATCCTTCCACAGTCGATCACACGTGCAGAGTCGAAGCAGACCTTCCTCTCCCTGTTCCAGCGAGCAGCGGAGGTAGTAGATCTTCTCCACGGAATCCCAGCAGCACGACGGTGTGGTGGTGGTGGTGTAGGAGAGAATTCTGCAGGGCTTCGCCTAAGCCGGAGCAGAGCAAAGGAAGAGGAGAGAGGCGGCGGCTAGGTATTGTTATGGGAGAGGTCTAGGGGGTGGCGCCCCCTCCCCTCTATTTAAAGGAGGGAGGCGCGCCATGGGAGGGGGAGTCCTAGTAGGACTCCCCTCCCTCCTTGGCCGATGGGTTGGGATGGGGGGGAAGGAGTCCTCCTTCCCCACGAATCCGTGTCTTGCCCCACAAGGTTTCCTTGACCCTTTCTTGGTTTTCAAGCAAACACCAAGAACTCTTCTAGAACCTTCCAGAACATTCCGAAACCTTCTAGACTCTCCATACAAACACTCCGGAACATTTCCTAACTTAGAAAATGATCCCCAATATATGAATCTTATTCTCCGGACAATTCCGAATCTCCTCGTGATGTCCCGGATCCAATCCGAGACTCCGAACAACATTTGGTCTCCAACACATATTCCATATCTACTTAAAACAACTTCGAACCTTAAGTGTGTCACCCTACGGTTCGTGAATATGCAGACATGATAGAGACACCTCTCCGATCAATAACCATCAGCGGGATCTGGAGATCCATAACGGCTCCCACATACTCAACGATGACTTCGTGTTCGATAGAACCATTAACATACGAAACCAATTCCCTTTGTCACGCGATATTCTACTTATCTGAGGTTTGATCGTCGGTATCTCTATACCTAGTTCTACCTAGTTACTGATAAGTACTCTTTACTCGTTCCATGTTATGTCATCCCTTGTGACCTAGTCACATGCTTGCAAGCTAACTAGATGACATTCCACCGAGAGGGCCCAGAGCATATCTATCCATCATGTGGATGGACAAATCCCAATCTTGGTCCATGCGCTTCAACACATACTTTCAGAATACTCAATGACACCTTTATAACCACCCAGTTACGAAGCGGTGTTTGATGTCATCAAAGTACCCATCCGGTGATGGTGATTAACATAACCTCATGGTCGAAGGATTAGGTTACTATGCATTTGAAAGCTTACAGCAATACGAACTTAATGACTTGATCTTATGCTACGCTTACTATGGGTGTGTGTCCATCACATCATTCTCCTAATGATATAACCTTGTTATTAATGACATCCAATGTCCATGATCAGGAAACCATGATCATCATTTAATCAACAAGCTAGTTCCACAAGAGGCTTACTAGGGACTCTTTTATATTTACAAAACACACATGTATCAGTGTTTCCTCATAATACAATTATAGCATGGGATGTAAACATTCATCATAAACACAAAGATATAATAATAACCACTTTTATTATTGCCTCTTGGGCATATCTCCAACAACCTCTCCATATATAAGGGAAAAGGACCCAATAACTTATTATCTAAGCCATATGGGACTAAACAAGGGAGAGGGGAGAGGTGGGTGTCCACCACCGGCCATGACCCTAGTGGGCCCCATGCGGGGTCCCTAGGCCCAGCCGGCCACCTCCCCTCTATCCTCCCTTTGGTCTTTCCCTCATAGGCTTTTTTCCCTTAGGGATTTTGGCCCAGTAGTGAATTTGACCATCTTAATTCCTTTCATTTTATTAAATAAATTTAAATAAATGATTAAATAAATATTTAACGTTTACTTACATATTATTCAATCCCCGTGGCTATGTAACTCCTTCCATCCCACTCCGGATATCCTCCTGATTTTCTCGGAACCCTTCCAGTTTTCTCTCTTTCTATTCTTCGGTGATTCCAATGATACCAAAATGATCTCCGAGCATCATCAAGCCCTTAAGCGTGATACCCATGGTCTGGGAACACTTCATACATGGTCAAGATCTCTCTCGTACCAATGATCATCAGCGGGACCTAGATGCCCATGATGACCCCTGTTCATTCCATGAAATCTTTATCGTGGAACCATGAACGTGGTATGTTATTCCTTTTATCTCTTCGATACTTGCATTGTCCGAGATATGATCAATGACATCACCATGGCAAGTTCAATATTTTTATAGACAAATGCTACTTAACTCGTTCCGCCAAGTGATATCCCTGTGACCTAGTCACATGTTGCGTAGCTATTGGATATAACTTCTCCCAGTGGGACCTCGAGTATCTTTCTGTCACGCAGACGGACAAATCCTGCTCTTGACACATAGGCCCCTACATGCCCCTTTGATATACCTGAACACACCTATATGATCACCGTTTCACCGAGTGACGTTTGATACTATCAAGGAAATCTCGGGTGACACTGATTAATATGGTTTCACGGTCTGAGGAACAAAACACTACGTTTCCTAATCATCGGAACTTGAACTTTGTGACATGATTGTGTCACGATGCTTAAGTTGGTTATGTTCATCATCTCATTCTCCCAATGAGGTGGCTCCATTGTCAACTGGCATAAATTCCACATGATCAGAAAACCTTGATCATCTGTTGACCAATGAACCAGTGACTAGAGATTCACTGGGAACTGCTGGTTGTTTATATATCACACACGTATTGACGTTTCTTTTCAATACAGTTATAGCATGATATAAAACCTAATTCTAAACTTTATGAAATATGATAATAATCTATATTATTATTTGTCTCTAAGGCATATTTCCAACACTATCACACAATGTGATAGATAATGCATCGAGGGAGATGGATTTGAGACCCACGTGGTGAGTTCTCCTCAGTGGTAAACCACTCTATGTGATCGGAGATCCCGTGAAATTAGGGTTGGGAGACAAATTGTTGGTTAGGTGATAGGAGAGTATCCCTATATTAATTTAACCTCTCCGCGAAGATGCAATATTCTCCTAATCTGCAAGGCATGTCTATATTTATTTAATGTGTTTTAAGTGGCTTATGTAAGTAGAGATGTCTTCTTGCACAGCATCTCCTAGGAAACATACCTATATGAGTATGACTATCAACGTTATAGTCCGTGAGAGTTGGGTGCTCTTTAATAAACTCATGAAAGGTCCTGGAGTATGACGCATAAGCTCCAAATCACGGCAAGCCGTGGGGTATCCCTGTATTGGTCAAACTTTGTGTAAAACTAGTTTGCAGAAAACTTGTAGTTCAAGGAATAGTCCTCTATTCATGTTGTTAAACTAGTGTATTATGAAGTTTAAGTGGAAGTTCAACTTAACAGTCTCCACTCAGCACCGGTGTATAAAACAATGTTGTGGAACGAACAAAATGATATGATGTGCCAATGAGACTTTCTAAGGATTGTTGGAATTTGAGGCATTTTGTCGTTGGGCCTTTGTCCATAAGTAATAAAAATTATGAAATTCTCTTTGACTCATTATGTGTGGTAGCACTAGTGGAGTCAAAGTTTAGTCCCACATTGCTATTTGAGAGGAGGTTGCACTAGCTTATATAGTAGGTTGTTCTAGCATCACCAAGTGTGTGAGAAGATAATCAGCTCTCGTTTACTCCTTCTCCAATGACATGCCACGTCTTGTCACGCTACGCCGAGCCGCGGGTTGCAGGAATGAGCCGAGTCGAGATCATGTTTATATTTTTGCTGGGATTTTTATGGGTAGCAGGAATATTCGGGAACAATCCAGAAGCCAGATATTTTCGAGATCGCTTCCGGATTTCCTCTATCCTTCTAGATTTCGTCAGCCCTTTCGTATTTCGTCTGCCTCTTTTTATTCTCGGGGCCCTGACCCAATAAGCTTCCTAGAGAAGGAAAGGATCTGATCCCTTATAACATAAGAAGTGTCGGCTACCACATCCAAGATCAGATTACACATACCTTCTTCCAGTTTATTGGACCGCATCCTTTGAGTTTTCTATCTCGGCTTGCGACGTGCACCGCAGATCAGGACAGTAGGACTCCGGAACCCCGCCTCTCGAGAACATGTTTGGGTGAGGGGCGATCAGGTTTTTGGGAAGCACTCACCGCGACTACTAGCAACCACGACGACATCCTGCAACGCATTCTCCAACGATAACTTCTTCGCGGACATCAACAACCTTTTCTGCAATATGGTCGACAACATGAGCGCTGCTACTATTCAGGCTGCACCGTACGTGCTCATAAACTTCCTCTTTTAGGTTCTATTAGAATCTCTTGTTCTAACGTTTAGAGTACATCTGATAGGTTTATCATAGTTAGATGTCTTTAGTTCATCTACTTTGTTAGTATGCATGATTAGTTTAATTACTATTTTATTAATCATGCTTTACAGCTTAATTTAGATTAAATCATATGAATTGTTGATAATATTTTCAATAACACGCACTTTCGTTTCTACGCCATGTCACTATTAGGCCTGGCGTACTGTCTAATAATGGTCGTGTCTCGGGAGAAAGTGCGTCGCAAGCCTTTCTTTCCCATCCCCGCCTGCCATCTGCTTCGTACAATAGGCGTAGGTTAACACATGAACATATCATGTAGCAGTAAGTTCTTTTTGCTAGTACCATAGATCGCGAAGACTGACACGAAACACCACCGCCGTGCGCTAGGTGTGCTCGGCCGCTTTCGTTGTTTTAGTGATGTTTGCCGGAGCAAGCGTTGTGGCTCGAGCATGGCTCTAGATAGAACGATGCGTGTTAGACTTATAGTTCCTGGTTACGTGCCTTCAACGCTACTTTGGATAGAGCCGAGTCGCTTAGATCTGACCGTCGATTGTTACACACGATGTTTCTGTGCACTAGCCAGGCGAGTTCTTGTTGGCTTTCGTATCTTCCCTAGTTTCGTTGTTCGTTTTTTCTTTTGGATCTTTAGCATTTTTTAATTACTTTTGTGTTCTCCCAGTTTCTTTTTTTATGCGTGTATCTGACTCTTTCATTTATTTTTCTTATTACTTCCTGACGTATTGTGTGTCCTTAGCGTCGTGCATACGCGGTGCTTCCGATTTTCATGACCACACTCTTCCTTCTAACGTACTCTCTCTCTCTCTTCCATTTTAATCTCACTAGCAGAAAACCTGCCTTTGGTTCGCAGCCACCCAGAGCATTTGTCCCGGTTTGAGGGGACCGAGTGACGCACGAGAGCCAGGGGCATACGTCCCAGTTCGTAAGGGTCCATTCGTGCACCTTTAGTCCCGGTTCTTATTACGAACCGGGATGAATAGCCCACCTATAAATGCGCTGCCCCAGCCAGCGCCCTCCCTCTGTTTTTTCTCTTAGTTGAAGGAGTGAGGTGTGGTGTCCTAGTTTTTTTCCTATGCACATTAGGTGTTCGATGAATGTCTGAGAGAATGATACACTTGATTTCATACAAAATAAAAATGATATGAGGTTCCCGAGCCACAATTAAGTCTTTCTCCTCTTTCTTTCCTTCTTGATCGAGGTTAGCAACCTTATCCTTCATCTGTCATTGATATAATAATGCATGCGTCGACGTAAAGTGATCATCTCACTATTCATGATGTTCTGTAATGATGCAGATGAACTGGCAGGGATGGATATATGGTGACCGACGTGAATCTCTGTACATTCAAGGCGTGGATAAATTTATCGATGTGGCTAAGGCAAACAAAGAGAATGGATTTATGTGTTGTCCATGTGTTCAATGTCGGAACATCAAGGAGTACGCTTCCTCGAAAATCATTCGTGGCCACCTGGTTCGGAGAGGTTTCATGCCTAGCTATGATTGTTGGACCAAGTACGGAGAAAGAGGGGTTATGATGGAAGACAATGAAGAATAAGAGGATGATAACAACTATTGTCATATGTTCCCTGAATACGATGATACTGTAATGTAAGAGAATGAAGAAGAAGGAGGTGAACAACGAGCATCAGATGAGCCCGTTGATGATTTTGGTTGGGTCATTTCTGATGCAAAGTGAGACCGTGAAACAGAGAAGGAGAAGTTGAAGTTGGAGGGCATGTTAGAGAATCACAAAAAAATGTTTTACCCAAATTGCTAAGATGGCAGCACAAAGCTCGGTACCACACATGAATTGTTGAAATGGAAGGCAGAGACTGGTTTATTTAACAAGGGATTTGAGAAGTTACTGAACATAATGAAGCCAAAGCTTCCAAAGGATATCGAATTGCCCGAGAGTACTTATGAAGAAAATAAGATTCTCTGCCCTCTAGGATTAGATGTGCAGAAAATACATGCATGCATAAATGACTGCATCCTCTACCGCAGTGAGGAGTATGAGAATTTAGATAAATGTTCGACATGCACTGCACTACGGTATAAGATCAGACGAGATGACCCTGGTGATGTTGATGGCGATGACGAGCCCCCAGGAAGAGGGTTCCTACTAAGGTTATGTGGTATGCTCCTATAATACCAAGGTTGAAACGTTTGTTTAGAAACAAAGAGCATGCCAGGTTGTTGCGATGGCACAATGAAAACCATAAGAAATACGGGAAGTTGAGACACCCCGCTTATGGGTCGTAGTGGAGAAAAATCGAGAGAGAGTTCCCGAACTTTGCAGGTGACACGAGGAACTTATGGTTTGGTCTAAGTACAGATGGCATTAATCCGTTTGGGGAGCAGAGCTGTAGTCACAACACCTGGCCTGTGACTCTATGTATCTACTGTAGGGGTTCCATGCATGAAAACAATAAATTTTTACCCTACGCCCCTGAACCCCTGATGTTGCCAGGACCTATCTATTAGTAATATAGTAACGGGAGGGGCTTTTCTTGAACTTACCCTTGAAGACAGAAAAGCGTTGTCAACGCTCAGGAGAGCGTAGTTGATGTAGACAAGCCAAAACCAACCTCAAGGTCGTGATGAAGTCCTTGTGCTCCTTTGGATACAACGACTTGAGTGCCTCAAGTGTGACACCAAGCGGGGAGTTACACACGTCCGGTGTGTGACGATAACTCCCGCTTCCCCGATCTAGCAGCAGTTGCGTAAGTAGAGCTCCTAGATCCAAATCCCGCAGTATGACGGTGCTCCGCGGTGAAGATGTCTCTCGTTCGCGTAGTCCAAACTTCGGACCACGGTCACGAGAGAGAGAGAAAATATCAATTGGAGGTCTCCCCAAAAGAGAGGAAACCTTTATTGAATCTTGTGTGTATTTATCTGGCCAAATACCCCCACTATATATAGGGGAGGAGAGGTACTACCTCCCTCAAAATCTCGGGGTGGGACTAAAGGAGGAGGAGAGGGGGAGGGGTGGCACCGCCGGCCACCCCCATGGGCCCCGCGCGGGGGCGCTGGCCCACTAGGGCGCCGACCACCCCCTCTGGCCCTTCTCCCTCTTGCCTTTCCCTAATGGGCCCACTTCCCTCCGGAATTGGCCCATTAAGCCTTTTGACCTTTAAATTGATTTTATCTTTATTAAATAATTATGATAAATGATTAAATCATCATTTAACATTCATTCACATATTATTCAATCTCCGTGGCTATGGAACACCTTCCAACTCCACTCTGGACATCCTCCGGACTTATCAAAACCCTTCCGGTTTTCTCTCTACTCTTCTTCTGTGATTCTACCGATCCTATAAACACTCTCTAAACATCATCAAACCCTTAAGCATGATACCCTATGGTTCAGGAACACTCCAGACATGGTCAGGACACTCCCGGACCAATGATCAACAGAGGGACCTGGATGGCCATGTGACCCATGTGCGTTCCACGAAGATCTTTCGTCGTTTGAACCGGGACAATCGTGTCTTATTCCCTTTGTCTCTCGATACTTGCCTTGCCAAAGATCTGATCAATGACATCACCATGTCGTGTTCAATCTCATTACCGAACAATGCTACTTGACTCATTCCAACAAGTGATATCCCTCTAATCCAATCACACACTATGCTGCTATTGGATATAACTTCTCCGAGTGGGACCTTGACTATCTTTCCGTCACGTGGACAGACAAATCCCGCTCTTGACATATATTGCCTCTACGGTTTCCTCCGAGTACCTGAACACACCTTTATAACCACTATATTACCAAGTGGCGCTTGATGCTATCTAACCACTCTCGGGATATAGTGATTGATATAGCCTCACGGTCTAAGGAATAGTCTACGAGGATCCATTTCTAATCATCGTAACTTGAACTTCGTGACATGATCGGGTCACGGTGTTTAGGTTGGGTATTGTTTCATCATCTCATTCACATAATGAGTTGACTCCATTTCCAACTGGCATAAATGCTACATGATCAAGAAACTTGATCATCTGTTGACCAATGAACTAGTGACTAGAGTTTCACTGGTTACCCCTGGTTATTTATATATCACACGTGTATTGATGTTTCCACTAAATACAGTTATAGCATGATATAACACTTAATCATAAACTTTATGAAATATGATAATAGTCCTTATTACTATTTGTCTCTAGGGCATATTTCCAACAGTCTCCCACTTGCACTAGAGTACAAATAAACTAGCTGCATTTGTTCATAATCATTGGCACCATATTCTGGTACCCTGAACATGCTTGCTCATGGAAGAGGTTGAGTCTTGGGTCTATATATTATAGTCCCAAATCCTTTGCAACTTACTAATGTCACCTTGATTGACATTAATACTTTATCATCGCATGATAACATCTGTGTGTATGCATCGTCGCTATGGCAGCAAAACGAGGCCTGATTCCAGGAGCCTACAATGACTTTAGATCAACCTCGAGGGCTTTGTCATGGGCACTGTGCCCTGGGACACATCATTCTACGTTAAAAGCGAACTAGCCCCGCCATAACATTATACAACACTTTAGATGGTACCCTTATCTATTATTATAAATGTATTCATCGAAACACGAGTGCACCCTATGAAACTTTCGATGTTTTGTTCACCTCGCTTCCTACTTGACTTTAGTCGGTATTACGGGAGTTTCCAACATATTCCCTTATAACATAACCCTTTATGTTTTAAGATATGTCATCCTTTATGGATTTGGAAAATATGTCTACAGTTCTCTATTAGATACAGTGGATAAACTCAGCTCAATGTTTTGTGATTCAAACTCAATCACTTTTCAAATGTTCCTTATTGGATCATATATTATGTTAAGTTATCATCATGGTTTTCTAAGATAGAACCTATGTCTCAACATAGTGGATGATGATCATCATTTTATTTCTTTCAACCATTGATGTTTAAACTTAATACTATCCCTAACTTGAGTTATTAAGGACCAGTTCCTTAATTAACTTCTATTCTAAAACCCTTTTTTAGAATCTCTTAAGGAATAATACACTTGTTATCAACTTCTACACCTTATAAATCATTATTTATCGGTACTTGCACTTTTATTCTTAACACACTTAAGAATCACTCTATAAGCTCCCACTCAAAATATGTTCCTAACATATTTGGGTATGAGTCACTACTCTTACTCAAACTATGTTCCTACATATTTGAATTTGAGACTTATATTGCTCCCACTCAAAAATATGTCATTCACGTATTGTTTTAGGAAGACTTTTATAGCTCCCACTCAATTTCATTCAAATTGCATATCTACTCGCTATTTTGAATGAATTCAAAATCCTTTGATCAAATATCAAACTTGGAGATTTACTAGGAGATACTAGTACGTTTACTAGTTTTAAATCCACTAGACATTTAGCACACTTGAATCAAATTCATTGGAATTCGTCCAATACTTGACAAATTGTTCTTTTTTCATTCACCCCTTTTCCACTATGCCTTTGGAGTCATTTGGGAAAATCCAAGTAACTCCTTTACTTGTAAGATTCCGCAACGAATTGCTTTCTAATCTCAAGGGAATTTTTCTTCTAGGATTTCTCATAATTCTAGTTTACCATTATTTCCTTAGTAGTTCGTAGGTATGTCATATTTCAAGAATCATGACAAATGATTCGCAAATATCTCCATATAAGATATGGGTTACATTTTGAATCCTACTTCATGTAGTGAAAACACCAGTGGGGAAAACACAATGATCATTATCATTGATTCTTTCCTTTGTGAAGAGAATCGTTCAGGAACATTTTCCGTTGCGCTTCTCACCACTCTGATGCAGGGTTTGAAACCTCATCGTTCTTCACAATATCTTCCATTTGCTCCATAATCGAGAAATATCACTTGTAACATCCCAATTTCAGCAACCCTGATTAGTTATCCAGAATGCAAAAATCAGGGGGAACAAAAACTTTTTGCTTGTTTAATGTTGAAGTGCTCGCTTGTTGTTTGGATATGCTTATGCATATGAATGTGTATTAGATGATATACTCCTTACCTTAACACAAGTTGACCAAAGCTACTTCTCAAAACAGTCTTGGCTTAATTTCCATATTCTCAAATGTTCGGGCATTTCAAAACCTGAGCCAAGATGCTTATGTAACCAAAACCATTTTAGTAGCTTCTATTGACAACACTAAGGAGAGCTATATAATATATTCGCCTTATGTTTTATAGATAGAACCTTCAACTATTCTTATCTCTAGGTTTCCCAAAACCTAGAGATAAAGCTTTCGAATTCTACTCTTGGTAGAGATACCAAGGACTCTTACCTTACTCAAACTCCAACCCTTCAAAAATGCCCATCCTTACCTCAAGCTAAGCTTGGTGGTAACCCTAGTAGTAGTCGATTTGTTTGTAAGATGAGTTGCCTTGATCTGCTGTTTGACTTGATTGCTTAGAAGTAGTATGAGCTACTCTAGGAGCTCATCACTAGGATCAATTTGTTTCCAAATAATCACACCCTAAGCAAGAATACCAATCTGGGTATGATCTCTAGCTACTAGGTGATCAACTAACACCTCTAACCAGACCCCTTCTGAAGTGATTCCCATCTAGAAGTTTCCAAGTCAATGAAGACCAATATCAAGCACGGATCCCTTCTACTCAACCACATCCACTTTATGATGCTTTGGTACCTTGCAACCCATCAAAATCATCACCACCCACATTCTAGTCAAAAACCCTCAATCTGCCAAATTTGGCTAAGTCTAGAAAACTATTTCCAACATCACCTTTTTGATTTTCTCCCTATATCAATCCTTGTTCATTTTTGGTAATGCACTTGAACCATATTGTTAAACATCCTAAGGACTACCAAGTCCCACTCTTGCCCTTGGTTACATCATCCTCCAACCCACTTGTTCTTGATGGTTTTGCAGGCAAGAAAATAACTTTTCCTGCAAATCTAGTCGACATGCCTACTTTGACAAAAGCTCACACCACCATCCAACCTTCTATGGACCAAATCTTTACATGGTTGTGTTCTACTCATATAGGTCTAACAACATCTACTTCACTTGTTCCAAATGGATCTTTGTGCTTCTTAAACCCACATGGTTTATAAGGCATCATGACTCATCTGGTATGGCAGTCTTATTTTCAACAAAGTTTGCCATCACTTCCAGACCACCTCAAATGTAACCAATCCAAAATCCTTCTGCCATGATCATCTATATGACTTGTTCTATCTATCCATCTATCCCTTGCACCAAGGTGAGCTCTGAGCTCCAAGATCCAACAAGGTTTTGGTGGTACAAAAATAACATCACCCTAGATCCACCACTCCTTGTTTTCCATCTAATTCAAGTTGGATTTCCATTCCCAAGGTTGCAAATGCTTGCTACACCTTGCCTACATCATCTACCTTGATCATCAAGATTTATTAAATATCATCCATAATTATTATGGCACCCAAATCTAATTAATCTCTTTAATAGTCAAAATCTCCAAAACTCCTTTCCCAAAGGAAAGTTTGGTTTTTTCCATAACAATTCCTCAAATTTTGGCTCAATTGAGATCCATATATCATACCCTATCTTCCCACTTCAAAAATAAATATTTTTGAAGAGCTTCATTATTTCTTTTTGCCTATTTCCTTAAATGAAACAAATGGAATAATAGTAGTTTTAAATACTTTTAAGCCTCAATAAATCTTGGGAAAATTCTCCTAAGTGTGTATTCACATTTGGGACCATATCACATCAAAATCCAACCTGGTCCAATGTAAAAATATCAATGAGATTCTAGAATTTACTTCTACACTTTTTCAATAAAGGATATTTAGTGAACTAAAAATCTTCTGAAAAATCCCAATAAATTCCTAGAGCTATGCCTTGTCATCATCTACCATTGAGTACCATCTCCCCAGCATGTCCAATGCAAATTTTGGAACTTCCTTCACACGCCTCCATGTGATCAAATTTGCCAAATCAATCAAGCATTGATCCAAAACCACCCCAAACTCCACCAAACCTTCTATAACAATTCTACACAACAAACAACCTCACCCCGAGGTCGACACCACTGTAGCATGTGGCCTCCCCTGCCCTAGGTCCCTTGGATGAAGAGAGAAGGAACCCCTTTTCTTTAAATCTTGCATTTAAAGCAGCAACAAGCTCCACCACCCCCTCCCTATCTCCCTGCCCGACTCTGAGACCCACCACACTCCCTCCACCACCCTTGTTGCCCTATCACTGGCCACCACCCCCTCCTTGCTCCCCATGGACACATTCCACCATGAGCCCTCCCTCTATGGGTTATAAGGCACCAAACCAGCACAACGCTCCCTCTCTGCTTCATTTGCCCTTAGAAACTCCCGCTCACCTCCCCCAACATATCTCTCCTCCTCCTCTGCTCTGTCTTGCCCGAGAAAGAGAGAGAGAAAGCTCTCGGCCTCTTACAGGAACTCGAGGAAGGTTCACTCCCCTCTACCCTTCTCTCTCTACATGTCACCGTAATGTGACCCCCTACTCCTCCTCTATCTAATTCTATTTTTTATTTGGCCCAGGACCACTTCTATTGGCCTCGCCGGCGAGCTCCGACGAAGCTCCCTTCGGTCGTTGTCGCGGGAGAAGGACCCCGTCCCCAACAGGGACCGTGCCGCCCATCCACGAGCTTCCCGTCTTAGTCTGCGTCGTCCCACGGCCTCCCTGTCAACATGCAGGCTTCTCCGGTGTTACCCCGGCGATCTCCCGAATGCTCTCCGCGGTCGCACACGGGAAAGCAAGAACTAGGTGTCGAACCCCTCCTTCCCGCCCATCCCCGGAGTCGCCGAGGAAGACCGCATCGCCCTACACCCTCGATGACCCCTCCCTATGCCTCTAGTAAGCTCCCCGAGCCCCGCCGGCGTGCCCCTAGGGTTTCCTTCCCAGCCCACCCTCGGGAGGACGACGACGACCCTATGGCCGTCGATGCTGCTCTAATCCAACAGACCACGACGCCGGATACCCCCCTTCAGAGCCCCAGTGCCGCTGATGGCCGGGCCCCGCCTGACAGGTTCGAAGTCGCCACCTCCCGCGCGTGGTGCAACCCGGGTGGGATGAATTCCCCGTTGTGGCCCAAGTTTCCTATGGATCTGGCCCGCCCAGCCTGGTCCTCTTATTCATTTTGCCCAGATCTAGAATTTTGACCATTAGTTTAAATCTTTTTGAAAATGAAAACCCCCACCAATTGTCCAGATCAAAAATTCCTGATGTCTAGGAATGTTTCCTTAATCATGAAGAATCATTGGTTGCCCCAAATAATGTCCAGAATAAGCATAGTAAATCATGTACCTAGAGGTGTCATGTTTGCCATTAAAATCTTTCTGTGAGTTTTACAACTCCAATTGGCGTAAAACCCACTGCCCCTGGTAGGTCTTACTTGTACCTATCTCATGGATTTGGACTCATGCCAAGTGGAGCATTATCCTTACTGTAGTAAAAATAACAAAAACAGGGCATTTCTGACTTTAGGAAATTCCCTAGGTCAAACCAAAACGGGTATTGACCTAATTCCAACTCCCAGTACCGCTGCATACCAGTATCTATCAAACCCCGGGAGTCCTGTTGAGGGGATACCCCCGGGTAGGGTCACGCCAGGGTATAAAGGCCGAGTTAGCCAAGGGTCGGCAAGGCTAAAGCGGATGCAGACCGGGTCACCTCAAGGCAGGCCGAATCACGGAGCAACCCGGACCAGGGGGCGTCCACCTAACTAGGTCTCAACCGACTTAAGCCGTAAGTCGGAATGGCGTATTTAACTTGTATGCAGGAACGGGTGTGGCCGGATCAACTATGATCCGGGTCATATCTAGCTTCTAGGAGAAGGAAGGAATCTCGTGTTGGGTCCGCAGCATAGAAAACAAAAAATTTCCTACGATGAGAACTATACGCCAAGATCTATCTACTAGATACAGAGCAACGGGTGGACATACATCCATGGAGAACTTACCCTCGAAGACAACGAGTTTTGTTAACGAGTAGGAACTCGTGGTTGATGTAGTCGTACACTTGCCGATCTCAAGATCATGAGGAAGTCCGAGCGCCGCAACTCAACAGCGCATCCGCACTCGCACACACGTTCAAGCCACCAGACAACCTCCACCTCCTCACTCCAGCGATCCAGCGGAAGCAGCAACTCCTTCCAGACGAAATGCCACCGGGAACATGTATCTCGCTAATCCGAGACCATGGGGAATAATTCTAGAGGGGGAGAGAGATCCTTCACAAGGAGGTGAGTGTATGAAGGAGGGAATGGGTGGCCTTTTATAGGAGGAGGGGGGTGCCCCCTCTCTCCATGGCCGGCGCATGGGGGGGTGACCCCTCACCTCCCCCATTCATGTGGTGGTAACCCCTCCACATTAAAATGCCTCTTCACATTCCATTTTAAAGTCTCCACTTTAAATGCATTAAATTTCTCCAAATTTAATGCTCTCTCATTTAATAAAACTCTTTTTATTAAATTTATTCATAATTTTGTTAATTACTTTAATTAAGAAACATTCACATATAGCCCCTTGCAATATTTCAATATCACATGCAGAACCACCTTCTGCAATTTCACCCGAAACAATTTCCGGTTTCTATTGAAACAATTCCTGCGCTTTGCAATTCTTTCGTCTGAAACATATGTGCTCCAAAATGGTGTCCGGTAACTCTTAAGTGTGCCACCCTACAGTTTACGAATAATGCAGACATGATCGAGACCCTCCTCCGATCAATAATCAGCAGCGGGACCTGGAGATCCGTACTGACTCCTACACATTCAACGATGACTCCTGTGATCGTGAGAACCTTTAACGCTTGTAACTAAATCCTTTTGTCTCTTGATATATTACATGTCCGAGATTCGATCATCGGTATCTCCATACCTAGTTTGATCTCGTTACTGACATGCACTCTTTTCTCGTTCCCGTGATATAACATTCTAGTGATCACATCACTTGCTTGCAAGCTATCCTAATGTGATATCACCGAGAGGGCCCAGAGTATATCTATCCGTCATCTGGATTGACAAATTCCACTCTTGATCCATGAGCCTCAACATAACACCTTCGTAGTACTGAACCCATCTTTATAGTCACGCTGTTACGGTGTGACGTTTGATGTTATCAAGATACTCTTTCGGTGTTAGCAATTAACATGATCTCATGGTCTAAGGATAAAGATTACTTTGTATGATGTTATAGGAATATAAACATAATGACTTGATCGTAATGCTATACTTCAGATGAATGTTCATCACATCATTTCACAAATGCTGTGACCTTGTTATTAACAACATCCAATGTCCATGATCAGGAAACCTTGATCATCTTGTTAATCAACAAGCTAGTCTATAAGAGAGGCATAACTAGGAACCCTTTTTGTTTATTAAACACACATGTATTGATGTTTCCTATCAATACAATTATAGCATGCAAAATAAACATCTATCATATACAAGGAATACATAATAACAACTTTATAATTGCCTCTCAGGGCATATTTCCTTCAGTCTCCCACTTGCACTAGAGACAATAATCTAGTTTATATAGTGATAAATCTAACACCCATGGAGTTCTGGTGTTGATCATGTTTTTCCCTAGGGACTACTTTAGTCAATGGATCTGCTACATTCAGGTCCGTGTGCACTTTACAAATCTTTATATCTCCATCCTTGACATGCTCGCAGATGGAGTGAAACCGGCGCTTAATATGCTTGGAATTCTTGTGAGACCTTGGTTCCTTGGCGTTGGCTATGGCTCCATTATTGTCACAATAGATCACCATTGGGTCCAACGCACTAGGAACCACACCTAGTTCCGTTATGAACTCTTTCATCCAAACCGCTTCCTGCGCTGCTTCTGAAGCAGCAACATATTCCGCCTCTGTCGTTGATCCAGCCACCACAGGTTGTTTGGAGCTCCTCCAACTAACTACTGCTCCGTTCAAGAGAAATACGTATCCAGATTGAGACTTAGAGTCATCCGGATCAGTGTCAAAGCTAGCATCGACATAACACTTAGCAACTAGCTCTTCTTCACCTCCGTATACAAGAAACATATCCTTAGTTATTCTCAAGTACTTAAGGATATTCTTGACCGCTATCCAATGTTCCGAACCTGGATCAGATTGGTACCTACTAGTCAAACTAATAGCATGTGCTACATCCGGTCTTGTACATAGCATGGCATACATTATAGAGCCTATGGCTGAGGCATAGGGGATCTTATCCATTATCTCTCTTTCTTCCGCCGTAGCCGGACTTTGAGTCTTACTCAATGTCTTGCCTTGCAACATAGGTAAGTACCCCTTCTTACTTCCGTCCATATTAAACTTCTTTAATATCTTATCAAGGTATGTACTCTGCGATAGCCCAATTAGGCGTCTTGATCTATCTCTATAGATTTTAATGCCTCATATATATGAAGCTTCACCAAGGTCCTTCATAAAAAATTTGCTGTTTAGATAACTTTTAACACTGTTTAAAAGATCGATATCATTTCCAATCTATAATATGTCATCCACATATAATATCAGAAATGCCACATTGCTCCCACTCACTTTCTTGTAAATACAAGCCTCTCCATAAGTTTGGACAAATCCAAACACTTTGATCACCTCATCAAAGCAGAGATTCCAACTCCGGGATGCTTGCTTCAGTCCATAGATGGATCGCTGAAGTTTGCACACCTTATCAGCATCCTTAGGATCGACAAAACCCTTAGGTTGTATCATATACAACTCTTCTTCAATATTAGCATTGAGGAAGGCAGTTTTGACATCCATCTGCCATATTTCATAATCGAAATATGCAACAATTGCTAACATAATCCTAACCAACTTAAGCATCGCTACGGGACAGAATGTCTCATCGTAGTCAATTCCTTGAATTTGTCGAAACCCCTTTGCGACAAGTCGAGCCTTATAGATGGTTACATTACCATCAGCATCAGTTTTTCTTTTGAAAATCCATTTATTCTCAACGGCCTTTCAATCGTGAGGTAAGTTCACCAAGGTCCAAACCTGGTTTTCGTACATGGATTGCATCTCGGATTTCATGGCTTCTAGCCATTTGTTGGAATCAGGGCTCATCATCGCTTCTTCATACGTCGCAAGGTCATCTATTTCATCAATCATGAAATTCATAATAGGATTGCCATACAGTTCAGGAGCTGCACGTGTCCTGCTTGACCTGCGAGGTTTGGTAGTGTCCTCTTTCGGAGTTTCATGATCAATATCATTAGCTCTCTCTTCATTAGGTGAAGTTAACTCCGAAACAACTTCTGGAGTTGCGCTACTCGCCATTTCATGAAGAGAAGGTTCAATAACCTCTTCGAGTTCTACCTTCCAACTACTCACACCTTTCGCAAGAAACTCCTTCTCAAGAAAGGATCCATTCTTGGCAACAAAGACCTTGCCCTCGGATCTATGATAGAAGGTATACCCAATCGTTTCCTTAGGGTATCCTATGAAGACGCATTTTTCCGCTTTGGGTTCGAGTTTATCCGGTTGAAGTTTCTTCATATAAACATCGCATCCCCAAACTTTAAGAAATGACAGCTTAGGTTTGTTTCCAAACCATAATTCATACGGTGTCTTTTCAACGGATTTAGACGGTGCCCTATTTAAAGTGAATGCAGCGGTTTCCAGTGCATAACCCCAAAATGACAGTGGCAAGTCATTCAGAAGATCGAACCATATCCAATAAAGTACGATTACGACGTTCTGACACACCATTACGTTGTGGTGTTCCGGCAGGCGTGAGTTGTGAAACTATTCCACAGTCTTTCATATGTGTGCTAAACTCCTAACTAAGATACTCTCCTCCACGGTTAGACCGCAGAAATTTGATCTTTCTATTACGATGATTTTCCACTTCATTCTGAAATTCTTTGAACCTTTCAAAGGTTTCAGACTTATGTTTCATCAAATAGATATACCCGTATCTACTCAAATCATCCGTGAAAGTAACAAAATAACGATATCCACCTCGCGTCGACACACTCATTGGTCCACACACATCAGTATGTATGATTTCCAATAAATCTGTCGCCCATTCCATTGAACCGGAAAACGGCGTTCTAGTCATCTTGCCCATAAGGCATGGCTCACATGTATCAAATGATTCAAAATCAAGTGATTCCAAAAGTCCATCAGAATGGAGTTTCTTCATGCATTTAACGCCAATATGACCTAGATAGCAGTGCCACATATATGTAGATATATCATTATCAAGTTTAATCCTTTTAGCGTCAACATTATGAATATGCGTAATACTACTATCGAGATCCAACAGAAATAAACCATTCAACACAGGTGCATGACCATAAAAGATATTATTCATATAAATCGAACAACCATTGTTTTCAGACTTAAACGAATAACCACTTTGCATCAAACACGATCCGTACAATGTTCATGCTTAGTGCAGGCTCCAAATAACAATTATTCAGGTTTATAACTAATCCCGACGGCATATGGAGAGGCAGCGTTCCGACGGCGATCACATCAACTCTTGATCCATTGCCGACCCGCATCGTGACCTCATCCCTTGCTAGTTGTCGCTTGTTACGTAGCCCCTGAACCGAGTTACATATATTAGCAACCGATCCTGTATCAAATACCCAGGTGCTACTGTGAGTACTAGTCAAGTACACATCAATAACATGTATATCACATATACCTTTGTTTGCCTTGCCGGCCTTCTTGTCTGCCAAATACTTGGGGCACTTGCGCTTCCAATGGCCAGTCCCCTTGCAATAGTAGCACTCGGCGTCAGACTTAGGGCCAGCTCGGGGTTTCTTTTCAGGCGCGGCAACAGATTTGCCGCCCTTCTTTCCCTTCTGCTTGCCTTTCTTGTCCTTCTTGAAACCGGTGGTCTTATTGATCATCAACACTTGATGTTCTTTCCTAATCTCCACTTCTGCAGTCTTAAGCATTGACAGAAGCTCGGGAAGAGACTTCTTCATGCCCTACATATTATAGTTCATCATGAAGCTCTTGTAGCTAGGTGGCAGAGATTGGAGAACACGATGTATGCCTAAGTCAATGGGAATCGTTATTCCCAAGGACACAAGCTTATCGGCGTACCCAGACATTTTGAGTACATGCTCACTAACAGAGCTGTTCTCTTCCATCATGCAGCTAAAGAACTTTTCAGAAGCATTATAACTCTCTACGGCAGCATGGGTATCGAAAATCATTTTCAGTTCTCCCATGGTATCAAAGGCATTGCCAGTTTCGAAACGTTTTCGAAGTTCTGGCTCTAGCCCATACAGTATGCCGCAATGAACTAAGTTGTGGTCCTCTTGACGAGTTATATAGACGTTCTTTTCCTTGTCAGGGGCATCAGGAGATGGTGGGGGGCCTAGCGGCGCCTCTAGCACATATTGCTTTTGTGCAGCAGTGAGGAGAATCCTCAAATTCATAGCCCAGTTGGTGAAGTTGCTACCATTCGCAGCAAGCTTCTCTTTCTCCATGAACACATTGAAATTAAAAGCAGGTGGTGCCATCTACAACAGAATTTGTAAAATATATTTAGACTAAGTTTATGATAGATTAAGTTCAACTAATCCAAATTACTAATGAACTCCCACTCAAAAATGGCATCCCTCTTGTCCTTTTGGTGATTACATGAACCAAATCCACTACACCAAGTCCGATCATCACGTGAGTCGGTGTAGCTTCAAAGGCGAGCATCTATATGGGCATCATATCAACTATACGACTCATGCTTAACCTTTCGGTCCGTGTTCTGAGGCCATGTCTGTACATGCTAGGCTCGTGAAGTAAGAACCTTAGTATTTGCGTGTGTAAAACTGTCTTACACCCGTTGTATGAAAGCGTAGAGTCGAGAACACCCGATCATCACGTGATGCCTCAAAACACGATCCACAAAACGGTGCATACTTAAGGAAGAACGCATTTTATCTTGATATCTAAATGAGGGATCATCTTATAATGCTACCAAAAGCGCCAAACTAGCAATATAAGATGCTAATGTGTGAAGTGAGGTGATATGGTCCATGCATTTGATCTCTATCATTTGCATCATGGTATGATCTCTATCATTCCTTTGTGTGTAAGGCCAAGGTCTATGGAACTTACACGTTAAGTGAGTTGTAAGAGTATCTATCATACATCTACTTACAACAATACCATATCAATACACTAGCCCAGCAACGATCTAAACTAGACGCCTCTAATTTATCAATTGCAAGTTTTACGTGGCTTAGGGCTTTCGGAGATAGAACCGGTCTTACCTACGAACATGAACCACAAAAAGGATAACCAAGTTATTAGCAACCATTGTAAATCAGATATTGACTATAGTAGGAGAGACAGACACCCGCTAGCCACTTATGCAAAACTAGTTGCATGTCAGTTGTGGAACCGGTCTCATGTACGATGATATGTAAGGTTGGTCCGGGCCGCTTCATCCCACTATGCCACCATATCCAAAGTACATAGAAGATGCAATAACATGATCATCATCGCCCACATATAAACATATGTGTACTACCCGTGCAAAGCACCTACGCAAAGATCAGGCCTAATACCACTGTTGGGTCCGCAGCATAGAAAACAAAATTTTTCCTACGATGAGAACTATACGCCAAGATCTATCTACTAGATACAGAGCAATGGGTGGACATACATCCATGGAGAACTTACCCTTGAAGACAACGAGTTTTGTTAACGAGTAGGAACTCGTGGTTGATGTAGTCGTACACTTGCCGATCTCAAGATCGTGAGGAAGTCCGAGCGCCGCAACTCAGCAGCGCATCTGCACTCGCACACACGTTCAAGCCACCGGACAACCTCCACCTCCTCGCTCCAGCGATCTAGCCGAAGCAGCAACTCCTTCCAGACGAAATGCCACCGGGAACATGTATCTCGCTAATCCGAGACCATGGGGGAATAATTCTAGAGGGGGAGAGAGATCCTTCACAAGGAGGTGTGTGTATGAAGGAGGGAATGGGTGGACTTTTATAGGAGGAGGGGGGTGCCCCCTCTCTCCATGGCTGGCGCATGGGGGGGGGGTGACCCCTCACCTCCCCCATTCATGTGGTGGTAACCCCTCCATATTAAAATGCCTCTTCACATTCCCTTTTAAAGTCTCCACTTTAAATGCATTAAATTTCTCCAAATTTAATGCTCTCTCATTTAATAAAACTCTTTTTATTAAATTTATTCAGAATTTTTTAATTAATTTAATTAACAAACATTCACATATAGCCCCTTGCAATATTTCAGTATCACATGTAGAACCACCTCCTGCAATTTCACCCGAAACAATTTCCTGTTTCTATTGAAACAATTCCTGCACTTTGCAATTCTTTCGTCTGAAACATATGTGCTCCAAAATGGTGTCCGGTAACTCTTAAGTGTGCCACACTACGGTTCTTGAATAATGCAGACATGATCGAGACCCTTCTCCGATCAATAATCAGCAACGGGACCTGGAGATCCGTACTGACTCCTACACATTCAACGATGACTCCTGTGATCGTGAGAACCTTTAACGCTTGTAACTAAATCCCTTTGTCTCTCCATATATTACATGTCCGAGATTCGATCATCGGTATCTCCATACCTAGTTTGATCTCGTTACCGACATGCACTCTTTTCTCGTTCCCGTGATATAACATTCTAGTGATCACATCACTTGCTTGCAAGCTATCCTAATGTGATATCACCGAGAGGGCCCATAGTATATATATCCGTCATCTTGATTGACAAATTCCACTCTTGATCCATGAGCCTCAACATAACACCTTCGTAGTACTGAACCCATCTTTATAGTCACCCTGTTACGGTGTGACGTTTGATGTTATCAAGATACTCTTTCGGTGTTAGCAATTAACATGATCTCATGGTCTAAAGATAAAGATTACTTCATATGATGTTATAGCAATATAAACATAATGACTTGATCGTAATGCTATACTTCAGATGAATGTTCATCACATCATTTCACAAATGCTGTGACCTTCTTATTAACAACATCCAATGTCCATGATCAGGAAACCTTGATAGTCTTGTTAATCAACAAGCTAGTCTATAAGAGAGGAATAACTAGGAACCCTTTTTGTTTATTAAACACACATGTATTGATGTTTCCTATCAATACAATTATAGCATGCAAAATAAATATCTATCATATACAAGGAATACATAATAACAACTTTATTATTGCCTCTCGGGGCATATTTCCTTCATCTCGCTGGTCAAAACAAGGCAGGACCACCGAGGCGTGGCCGACAGAGGTGACGACGCCCGTGTCGGCTGACGCAGGCGCTGCAGAGGCTCACGTAGCCTCTGCATGGGTGACGCAGGGGAAAAGCACCCCGGTCGGTTTGCTATTTTGGGAGGAGGCATATTCCCTGGAATATGCCTCCACGTATGCCCTAAGTAGAGACCTAGCCACCCCTATATAAGGAGGGCTAGGGCCTCTGTAGAAGGGGTTCCTCTATTCTAAAAGGATCTAGGTTCAAAGGGTTTTGTACGGGTTAACTGTGGGTGAGAGTAAGAGAGCTCCTTCTTCCTCCTCTCGCCAATACAGCTCTTGGAGCACTTGTAATCTGTGAACTGAATCGAATACAAAGCTTCCGCGTGGGGAATCACCTCACTATCCCTCCCTGTATTCCCCTAGTGCTATTAGTCCCCACCTTTAGCCTATCCATGGCATCTGCCGTGACACCACCACGACAGTTGGCGCCCACCGTGGGGCTAGCAGCGCTAGTAGGGGTGAAGATCCGGACGGGAAGCCTCATCGGCACCGGCGAATGCATCGTCTCCGGGCTCGTTCAGCGCTTTGGAGCGCTGGACTTCGTTAGCGACAACGCTGGCTGCTTCGGCACGCGCCCACTTCCGTGCAACGGCCTCTTTGTCAAGTTGGGTGCGCACAAGGTCTACCTTGTTGTGGACGTATCATGCGTTCGTCCGCGGCACGTTGTCGAGGCAGGGGAGCCACCCCTTAGCGTGGTTCACGGGGCGCGTATCACTCGCTCCCCGGACCGTGCTGAGGTGATGATGACTGCGCCAGGTGCAGGCGCAAGCAAGGATCCAGCACCAGATCCGGAGGTAACACCTAAGGCAACGAGGAAAGGTAGAGGACCTCCACTAGAGAGGCCTGCAAATGTACTGAGAGAAGCTATGGATAGCTTGGCAAACCCGGTAGCAGCAGTGGTAGATCTGGCTCAGGCACAGGCCGAGCTAGAGGAAACTAGGCAGAAAATTCTAGAGGGAGCGAAAAAGATTGCTGTGGCTCAGCAGTCGTTGAACATGACGCTGCGTGAGTACGCAAAGGCAAATAAAGTAGATGCTGTAAAAGTGAAGGGGGGAAATCTCATGAGTGAAATGAACAAAGAGGGTGACACTCGGATTGAGGAGTCAGAAAACTGTTTGTCCGTGGGGCTGCCGAAGTACAGTACCCCGGCGAAAAACCTTAGAGCAGCGGATGCAGCTGCATCCGAGCTAGAGGGTCTGACGGGTGAAGCCCGTCAGAGATAGCAAGATCGGGTCAATGAGTTGGTTCGGATCGTGAATAGGCAAAATGAGGAACTGCTCAGGGCAAACCCGGAGAGAGCTGGGGCCTCCAAGATCGTTCATTCGGCGGTGGGTAACCCAGAGAAATCCGCTGGAGCCGCATCATCTCCTCATGGTGGTTCAAGGAGAGAGGAGGTAGTAACCTCGTCTAGGAGAAACAAGCAAATTGTTCCGTATGACCCGACAAGGGAAGGAAAAGCAAAAGAGGTACAAAGAAACGACGATCGACGAAGTGTAAGCCGAGGTGAAGCTGGCCGAGGTAACCGTGACCAAGGCAATGCCGGTCAAGGAAACGCTGTTAACGGGAATGCTGGACAGCGCAACTCTGCAGGACAACCGCAGCAGCAGAATATACCAAGGCAAGAGCAAAGTGCCGGCCGAGGTATGCAACAGAGAGATGCGCCACGAGAGCGAGACCGGTATAACGATGGAGATTCGGAAAGGGTAAATGCAGGATACCCAAGGCCAGACTATCATGTGATAGGGTCGAGATTGGGAAGCAGGGATTTGATGCCGGATGATACCAGGTTGAAACTGGATCGACTGTATAGGTCGGAGCAGATTGAAAGTCAAGGTCCTCCTGGTCCTGCATGTTTTGGACCCCGGATCATGAAAGAGCCACCGGTACCTAACTTCCAGTTACCCAGAGGCACGAAGACGTATGACGGCAACACTAAGCCGGAGGATTGGTTGATAAATTATGCTACGGCTGTGAAAATTGCTACAGGTAACTTGCGATGGGCTATGAGATACATACCCCAGATGTTGGAGGGGCCAACAAGGGTGTGGTTGAACAATTTGCTGCCCGGAAGTATTAACTGCTGGATCGATTTTGAGGAAATGTTCATCAGCAATTTCTCGAGTACGTATCAGAGGCCAAATAGGCCACAGACCCTAGCTATGTGCAAGCAAAGACCGAATGAGACGGACCGGGAGTTTTTGACCTGGTGGTGTACCGTGAGAAACTCGTGTGAGGGTGTGATAGATTCACAGGACATAGCATGGTTTACGCAAGGATGTAGATATGCAAGCGAGCTGTGGCAAAAGTTGCAAAGTAAAATGCCAACTACATTGGCAGAGATGATCCGGATTGCTGATTCGTATGCTTTGGTGATCCGACTCAACCTAGGCTCGTGTCCAACGAGTCGAATGAGGAGTCCTACCAGAGAGATGGAGCCGGATCATCCCGGAGGAACGATTACAAAGGTAAAAGAGAGATGATAGACCGGATCATCGGTACAGTTCGCAACAAGTTGCAGCTGTGAATCAAGATCAGCCAGGAACAAGGAGCAATAAGCGTCAGAAAACTAGAGGGTAACAATGGACACCAAGGAATGATGGCAAGAAAACTTGGACGCCAGAACAGAAGAAACAGTGGCAAGAAAAGAAGGACCGTCTGAGATATACTTACGAATCGATGTTGGATCAGCCATGTAAGTTTCACACGCCAAATCCGAGTAACCCAGCGGGTCATACAATGAGGCAAGGTGAATGGATGCGTAAGATAGAACAAGGTGGTTCGGGGAATGCTCAGGCACCCCAGAATGTTCGGGGAACATCAAAGATCATCCCAAGCTTATGCCGAGTCCTAGTTCGTATGTGTTGGTACTGGACCTGCCATTCATTGGGCCTAACATCAATGTGAGGTTCTCCTAGGTACTGATTGACAATGGCAGTAGCATTAACATCATGTATACGGATACAATGCGCAAGTTGGGTATCTCAGAGAACATGCTCCAGGCTACAAGGACAACTTTCCATGGTATTGTACCAGGCATTTCTTGTGAGCCCATAGGCAAAGTCCGGGTTGACGTGTTATTCAGCACGAGAGATAATTGCCGAACTGAGAATCTGGAGTTTGAAGTGGTGAACTTGGAAAGTGCATATCACGCATTACTCGGAAGACCAGCATTGAACAAGTTCATGGCAAGCTGCCACATCAGTTATCTGAAGATGAAGTTGCCTGGGCCAAATGGAGTGATTACCATTGCTGGAGATTTTCGACGTTCCATTGAGTGTGCCTCAGCCGGGTCTAACCTAGCCGAGTCACTCGTGATTGCGCAAGAGAAAAGAAAAATCCAAGAGGTGGCAGCATTAGCTCAGTCCGTGCAGCAGTATATGTCGGCGTTGAGTAACCCGCATGGTAGCGTTTCGTTCCAAGCCGCAAAGGATACTAAGAAAGTGCCTGTTGATGATATGTTCCCAGAGCGCACCGTAACAATTGGTGCCGGGTTGAATGATAAATAGGAAAGCGAGCTCGTCAACTTCCTCCGTGAGAATCGGGATATTTTTGCTTGGTCTACACAGGACTTGCAAGGTGTTCCGAGGGAGTTGGCCGAGCACTCTTTGAACGTGAGACCCGGAGCAAGGCCGGTGAAGCAACCTCTCCGCCGCTTCGCCGAGGATAGGAGAAAAGTCATTGGAGACGAGATAACTCGGTTGCTAGCAGCAGGATTCATCATGGAAGTACTCTATCCGGATTGGCTCTCTAACCCGGTGCTGGTGGAGAAGAAGAAGGATGACCCGAACGTGGCAGTAGTTTGGCGTATGTGTATCGATTACACGAACCTGAACAAGGCATGTCCAAAAGATCCATTTCCACTGCCGAGGATAGATCAGGCCATAGACTCAACCGCGGGATGTGAACTGTTGTCATTCATTGATGCATATTCTGGTTTCCACCAGATAAATCTGAATCCGGATGATCAAATAAAGACCACATTTATCACCCCGTATGGGGCTTATTGCTATTGCACCATGTCGTTTGGTTTACGTAATTCAGGTGCAACGTACCAAAGATGTATGCAAAAATGTTTGCACGACCAAATAGGTCAAAATGTATAAGTGTATGTGGATGATGTGGTTATCAAGACCAAGGAAAGCAAAACGCTCCTTGACGACATCAGGCAGACATTCTCGAACTTAAGAAGGTTCCGAATGACGCTTAACCCGGAAAAATGTACCTTCGGTGTCCTGGCTGGAAAATTACTCGGATTTCTCATCTCCAGCCGAGGTATCGAAGTTAATCCAACTAAGATCCGGGCCATTGAACGAATGGAGCTGCCGAAGTGTCTTAACAATGTCCAGAAGTTCACTGGGTGCCTGGCATCGTTAATTAGGTTTGTATGTCGGTTGGGAGAAAAGGCATTGCCTCTCTACCAACTCATGAAAAAGTCGGATAAGTTCATTTGGACGCCATAGGACGATGAAGCCTTTTCCCACTTAAAGAAGATGTTAGCCACTGCACCAGTGTTATCCTCTCCACTATCAAAGGAGCCAATGTTGCTCTACATAGCCGCAACCAACCGAGTTGTAAGTGCAGTGATTGTGGTAGAGCGCGACGAAGAGGGTAAGTCGATGTAGAGGCCAGTGTATTACTTGAGCGAGGTATTATCTGCCTCAAAGCAGAACTACCCACACTTTCAAAAGGTGGCATATGGTGTCTATATGGCAGCTAAGAAGTTAAAGCATTACTTTGAGGAGCACCCCATCAAAGTAATATGTGAAGCTCCCATATCCGAGATAATGGGTAACAAGGATGCAAGTGGTCGAATCACAAAATGGGCAATCGAACTAGATCCTTATGCGCCACAATCAAGTCTTAGGCTGTGGCGGAATTTTTTGTGGACTGGGCCGCGGTACAATACGAACCACCGCCACCAGATCCAAACTACTGGAGGATGCATTTTGACGGGTCAAAAACAAAAACCGGGCTAGGCGCCGGAGTTGTGCTTACCTCGCCAAAGAAGGACCAGCTGAAATATGTGCTGCAAATCCATTTCGCGGCATCGAACAATGTCACTGAGCATGAAGCACTTGTGCATGGGCTCAAAGTGGCAAAAGAGATTGGGATACGTCGGATACTATGCTTTGGTGACTCGGAGTTGGTAATACAGCAAGTGTCGGGTTGTGGGACGCCCTGGATCCAAACATGGCTCTATACAGATTTCATGTGCAGAAGATATCTGGTTACTTTGAGGGGTGTGAATTTCACCATGTACCCCGGGTGGAAAATGAGGCTGCCGACATGTTGTCAAAGCTCGGATCAACCCGACAAGCAAATCCACCGGGTGTAGCATTGGAACACCTCAAAAAACCATCTATCAGGCCGTCCCCAGGAACCGACTCAATCTATGTCCCGGAAAATACAAAATCTGGAGCTGAGCCAATGGACATTGACATAGGAGGTGGTGCGCGAAACCCGGGGACTGCATCAGCAAACCCAAGGACTGCCTCAACGAACCCGGGGACCGTCTCGCAGGACCCGGGGACTGCTCAGCGTGATCCGGTTGAAGTTATGCCAGTGGATCAGATGGAAATTGATGAGGATGTGTTCCCTGTGCGAGCAATACCAGCTTGGGCACTGCCTATATTTCAATTCCTGAAAGATGGAACGTTACCCACTGAGGAGGTGTTATCCAGGAAAACTCAGAGGAGAGCAAAGGCATACACAATTATCAATTTCGAGCTGTACAAACGGAGTGTGACCAATGTCCTCTAGCGGTGCATTGACCCGAAAGAAGGGCTTGACATCCTCCGAGATATACATCAAGGGGAGTGCGGGCATCATGCCTCGTCCCGAGCCTTGATGGCAAAAGCGTTCTGGCACGGATTCTACTGGCCAAGTGCCTTAGAACAAGCAGAAGATCTGGTGAGAAAATGCAATGGTTGTCAGAGGTATGCCAATATCGGAACTCAAGACCATACCAATTACATGGCCATTTGTCGTATGGTGCTTGGATATGGTTGGCCCATTTAAACCAGCAAGGGGAAATATGACTCACATCTTGGTCATGGTGGATAAGTTTACAAAATGGATTGAAGTGAAGCCTATAAGAAAGTGTGATGGAGCTACGGCTGTAACATTTCTCAAAGACATTAACTTGAGATACGGTTATCCTCACAGTATCATAACTGATAATGGCACAAATTTTGCTAAAGGAGCATTTGCGCGATTCTGCCGGGATAAGAAGATTCGGCTGGACGTTGCCTCGGTAGCCCACCCCGCATCGAATGGACAGGTGGAAAGATCCAATGGATTAGTGTTATCCGGGATAAAACCCCGGCTCATTGAGCCGCTGCAAAGATCAGTGGGGTGCTGGATAGAAGAACTACCAGCGGTACTGTGGAGTTTAAGAACAACTCCGAATCGATCAACAGGCTATACGCTGTTTTTTCTGGTATATGGGGCAGAAGCTGTATTACCATACGACATAGCGCATGATTCGCCTAGGGTCACCCAATACACAGAAGCCGAAGTGCAAGAAGCCCGGCAAAATGATGTTGATCTGCTGGAAGAAGCGAGAGAATTGGCATTGTCTAGATCCGCCATATATCAGCAAAATCTCCGACGTTATCATAGCCAGAAAGTAAGCCCCCGAGTCTTTCGGGAAGACGATCTGGTGCTCCGGTTGGTACAACGTACTACTGGCATGCATAAATTATCCCCCCCATGGGAAGGGCCATTCATTGTGAGCAAAGCATTGCACAATGATTCTTATTATCTTATCGATGCAAAACCACAGGAAAAGAACAAGGCGGACAGGTCCGGCGAGGAATCCAAGCGTCCATGGAATGTAGCTCTACTTCGTCCTTTCTACACTTAGCAGAGAAGTGTATGTATCCGAGTCTTCTCATATGTCGGTATGTATGCCGGCAATGAACTTATCAATGAAATGTTGGCACCTTGGGCAGTAACTCGGGGAATGCCTTGATAATATTTGTTGTCTTTTATCATTTATATGTCAGCTGGAGTAAGTTGTTCTACTTAACTCGGATTAGTAATGTGTGAGCACCAAAAACCCAACTCTTCGACTTGCTGCTGTCCAACAAGAATTGGCTTCATGGCAAGCAAGAGAACAAGTTTGGAATTGCGTAGCACATGAAAAACGACTAAGGAAAAGAACCTAATTGAGCCGACGTTTGTTTTTCGGACTAACCTTGTATTTACTTTCAAATTATTATGCTGAATTATTTTGAGCTAAGCCTAAAAGTTTCTAAGTATTGTTAAAACAATTTTTGAAGCTCGTATTCGTAAGTCGTAAAAACGAATCAAGGTAGACACGAACCGAGCCGGAAGATTGGACGAACAAGAAAGTGAAACTCGGGGACTACGCCCAAGTTAATCCGGCATACAAACTTAGTAGAAAAATATCACATGAGTACGGGATACAATTCCACCCGGCATACCGGGGAGCTGATAAGTTTTCAAGTGTTTTTACTTAAGGAGTAGCAGGAGGAGGAAGTTCGGCATCATCTTCGCCTTCTTCGATATCCGAGGCATCGTCCTCTCCATCATCGTCCGAACCATCTTCAACATTTTCGACCTCTTCGTCACCAGCGGCTTCCAGGAAGCTCGGACCCTCAGTCCATTCATGAATGGGAGCATATTCAATAAGGCTATGGGCACAAGCCTGGCGCCGAGCTACCCATTCCGGGTCATTGGTCCACTTGGATCCGGTGCGCAGGCGCGTGAGGAGGCTGAGATCGATCTTCTCATACTACGTGAGTATGTGGTGAAGAATGGTCTTAGCTGTAGCACGTCCAGCGGACTCTCTCCAAAGGTCGAGCTGAGTCTCGATCTCCGTCAGCTTTTCAGAAAGGATTTCGATTCTCTCCGGAGTGTCCTCGCCAGGCCAGAACGTGTTGAAGACCCGGACTGAAACGTCGAGGAGATCTTTGCCGTAGTTCTTAATGATTTCCACGCGAGATGACAGGCTGACCAACAGGTCCTCCATGTCATAGGGAATGTCCTCACCGTCAGGAGCGACGGGAGTACCCCTCTCTCGGCAGAAATTGGCAACAGCGGTGCTCGCAACGGGAGTACCCTTTGGAAATTTTCCTAAAAACGGGACAAGAGAAGCAAGTAATGAAAAGACATATGAGATACCCCGGAGAAATATGCTGGAGAAGGAAAAGAAACTTACGTAAAATGTGGCTGTGGATCCGGGTCAACTCATTGATGCAATTATCGCGTCTTTGGCGGAGCTGCACCAGTTCAGTGTTCGCCGACTCGAGTTTGACGTCGGCCTCCTGGAGAAGTTCGCGATCCTTAGCAATTTGGAGATTGAGGCGCTCGCGCTCTTCGGTGTAGTCCTGGCTAGCCTTTTCAAGCTCAGTTTGGTGCTGCGCCTTCATCTTCTTCATTTCTGCCTTTAACTTGGCAATCTCGTCATTCTTGGTTCGGAGGAGGGCAAGCTCATCGTCTTTCTTTTTGAGCTCGGCCTGATGCTGCCCTGCTTGTTCGAGAAAATGCAGCATCATGTCAGGCACGGGCACACTATCTTCAAGAGATGCTGAAATAGCGTGTTGACCCGGCAGAGCCGAGGTATGAATGTTTGCAGCGCCAAGAAGAAAAGGAGATGGAAAGCAAAGCAGGGGCGGACAAAAGTAGCTTACCCTTAATCTGATCCAGATTTTTCCTCATGAGCTTGTTCTCAGCCTCCACCCTAGCTGTGAAAACCGAATGACAGATTAGTTCTGCAGAAAAAGATGAAGGAAAACAGAAAAATGTGAAGAAGGGAACTTACCCCTTTTCTCATGCTCAGCGAGATGTGCATTGTGCTTTCAAAGCAGCATCTTGTGGGTATCCAGGAGACGCTGGGACTCAGCACTCCGGCGGTTGGTGGTCACCTGAAAAAAGTACAAAATTTGGCTTAAGCCTTGTGCATATTCGAAGTGTACAAGATCCAGGCCAAGTGGAACTTAACCCGGCTCTAGGTGTGTGCATATTCGAAGTGTACAAGATCCGGGCCAAGTGGAACTTAACCCGGCTCTAGGTGTGTGCATATTCGAAGTGTACAAGATCCGGGCCAAGTGGAACTTAACCCGGCTCTAGGTGTGTGCATATTCGAAGTGTACAAGATCCGGGCTAAGTGGAACTTAACCCAGCTCTAGGTGTGTGCATATTTGAAGTTCTAAGGGAGCTACGTTAGTTTTCTAAGGAGCATCCGGCCGAGTAACAAGTTACTCCCCCGGAGGCTCGGGGACTAATGGTTATATCGCTAGTGCATGCTAAGGAAAAGGTGAAGTAACGTACCTCCATCATCCGGCCCGCGAGGTTAATCGCCTTAGCAGCTGTGTTCATCTGAGCAGCGAACTCGGCGGGACCAAATTTCTTAGGGAGATCGTCGTTATAGACGAACTCCGCCTTGTTCCAGTTGTTCATAAACTCGATCAAGGTCGGAGGATATCGCTCACCGCTGAGCATGTGGGGCGCCACCAAGCCCTTCGCATGTTCCTCTCTCCTCTCAACCTGAGCAAGGGTTGGACTCGTGTGCAGAACAAGTTGCTGCGCACTAGTTGGCTCGGCAGGGGCGTCCTTCGGTGCTGGAGCCTTCTGGGCAAGCATGGACGTGAGAGTGCGCTGTCCAGACCCGATGGACGCTGCCCTGGTGACGTCAGGGGCTTTCTTGCCTTTGGCTTGCTGAGAGGAGGAAGTGGTTGCGGCAAATTTCGCCTTAGGAGCTGCCTGAGTACTTCCTCGCCAAGACTGAGAAGACTCGGACGAGGCGGAGGAGCTTGGCGCTGGTGCCCTTGTTGCTGGAGCTGGTGCTGCTGCTAAAGTCTTTGCTGCCGGGGTTGGTGCTGGTGCCGGAATTGGTGCTGGTGCTAGTGCTGGTGTAGAGGTAGTCTCGGTATTTGCTGGTTGCGGTGGAGCCGAAGTGGTGGATGTCGCTGCCTCGGCTGGGTCCGTCTCCCCCGCTCCAGGGTTGCCCCCCTCTTGACGAGGTGGGCTAGAACCCGGAGCAGCCACAGAACCCTCTGGAATAGGGCTTAGCGGGCGTGACTCGTCGTCACGAGGGGGAGAAGGGCTAGGTCGGAGCGGTGAAGAGATGCTAGATCCACTCTGGGGAACATCCTCCGCAGCACTGCCAAATCAAATAATGTCAGAAGAGAGACTAAAACAATGCAAGGAAGAATAAGTTGCAGAGGGAAAAGAGGCTTACGCATCCGAGGTTAGGGGCTCCTTGGGTTTCCGAGCCCTTCGTGCTGGGGCCTTGCCTGCTGGCTTGGAAGCAGTTTTATCTCCGGACTTCTTTCGCCTTTTGGAGGGCTGAGAAGGTCCGGAGGAGGAACTTGATTCAGCTCCGCGCCTCTTCTTCGGCGCTGCCGGAACAGGTTCACCCGTGGCCAGGGGAGGGTCCTCTTGGATCTGCCCACTGGGGTTAGCTGATGCCGGAAAAGCATAAGAAAGGGGGACAGCGTCAACAACTTCCATCACCTCAATATCCGAGTCATCCTCATCATCGGGCCTATCTCTGATAAAAGAGAGTTTACCGGTGGGTCGCTTGGTCGCGTCAGACATTGGGAGGAACATCTCCTGGTCTGGTTCTTCCTCATCCGAGCTCTCTCGGTCAGGCGTGCATTTGAGGGCACGGTCGGAGCCATCCTCAATTGTCTGCTGGAGAAATTGCTAAAGGAGAAAAAAGACAATAGAATTAAAAATAAGACAGCAACCGACATAAGATCTAATCCGTTGAGAGTTGGTCGCACGAAGCTTACCACGGGAGGAAGCCTATCCCGGCAATAATGCTCAATTCCCCACGTCCACTCGGAGGAGAAGTCCTTGTGGGTGGTGAAGAGCGCCTTGACCCGGCGGTAGATTTCGGTGTTGCTAAGCTCGAATGACGAGGTCCGGTTGGGGTCGCGACCCCATCTCATGTGGCACACCTTGTGAGTGCGCTTCTGGAGAGGGGAGATCCGGTTGCAGACAAATGTGATCATGGCGTCCTCGTTGAGCAACCCGAGATGCTTCAGCTCCTTGAACCTTTTATTGACCTGGTTGGCCAATACTGTGGGCTTCTTGGGGACAACGTCCCACAACTCCGGGTTAGGTGGACCCGGAGCATAGGGAAGCAGCCGGATCAAGTCTTCACTGCCCTCGTTCCGGACATAAAAGAAAGTCCGGGCCCATCCTTTGCAGGAGTCCAGCCCGGTGACTCGGGGGAAAACGGATAGCCTCCAGGGTGAGATGGATGCAGCTCCGAATTGAGTGAGCTGCTTGTCCTCCGGATCGAGTTGAATATTCGGAATGACATTACGACGAAGGCCGAAAAACTGGATCCATAGCTCCTTCGTGGGCCATAATCCGACGTAGCCCTCGATCGTAGAGGCAAGAGCAGAAAGAGAAGTGATTGCGTTGGCAGGAAGGTGGTGCGGCTGGAGTTCGTATGTGCCTAACCAATCATGGAAGAAATCGCTGACCGGCAAACCAAACCCCCGTTGGAAGTGCGACAAGAACACAACGTACTCACCCGGATTGGGTCAGGGGGTGAGTTCGGCGGAGGCAAGGCGCACGGTGACTCCGGCGGGAATGCGTCTGGTGTGGTAGAGCCAGTCCAGGTCGTCTTGGCAGACCCAGGACCCGACCCACGCACCGCGGTCCGCCGTGGCGGTGTCTTCCTCCATCTCTTGCTCGGCGACGACGAGCTCCTCCTCTGTCATCTCTAGCTCGTTGCCCTCACTGTCGCTAGCCGTGGTGGGGGGCAGCGGCCTCGATTGGCAACGACCCATGGCGGAGGAGGCGCGTAGAGGTGGCAGTGATGAAGAGGCGTGGGGAAGCAGTGCGGCGGCGGCGCTGCTACTTGGAAGCAGTGGCGGCGGCGCTGTCGCGGGGAAGACGAAGAAGAAGAAGTGCTAGAGGCAGAGGGGCGCGGAAGGGGGAAAAAGACCTAAGGGTGCGCCCCTCCCCTATTTAACCACTCCCTCGAGGGGGAAGTGGGATCGTGTCAAACGAGTACGCCGCACGGTGTGGCCGTGTATTGCCCATGTCAACCAATCAGCAACAAGCCACACGGAGGGCCACAGGGTGTAACAGATCCCATGACGTGACACACTGATGCGGTTAACGAGGAGGCAGGCCAGACGTGACGTGTGCCAGAGTGACCACTGACAATTACTACAGCAGTTACTGTGGCTGGCCCTTAAAATGAGGCAATCTAATGATTAGCCTCCGGGTGGGCTAGCGTACGAGAGAAGGAAAGAAGACCCGGATGAGACCGTGGTAACCCGGCCAGCAAGTGAAAACTTGGAATGTGCCAAGGGAAAGTAAAAACATGAGGTCCGAGTTAGGGTGGTAACCCGGCCAGTAAGTGAGAACTTGGAACGTGCCAAGGGAAAGTAAATCCAGAGAATCCGAGGCAAGGAGGGAACCCGGAGAAGGAGCACAAAGCCCGGTGGAATTGAACCTGCTGTGGCCTTAGCGACTAAGGCAGCTAAGACCGCACCATCTTCGGGGACTAATGTTGGGGGGATACCCCCGGGGTATAAAGGCCGAGTTAGACGAGGGTCGACAAGGCTAAAGCGGATGCTGGCCGGGTCACCTCAAGGCAGGCCGAATCACGGAGCAACCCGGACCAGGGGGCGTCCACCTAACTAGGTCTCAACCGACTTAAGCCGTAAGTCGGAATGGCGTATTTAACTTGTATGCAGGAACGGGTGTGGCTGGATCAACTATGATCCGGGTCATATCTAGCTTCTATGAGAAGGAAGGAATCTCGCTGGTCAAAAGAAGCCCCGGTACGCACTGCATGAGCGAAGCAAAAGAGGGCAGGACCACCGAGGCATGGCCGATAGAGGTGACGACGCTCGTGTCGGCTGACGCAGGAGCCGCAGAGGCTCACGTAGCCTCTACATGGGTGACGCAGGGGAAAAGCACCCCGGTCGGTTTGCTATTTTGGGAGGAGGCATATTCCCTGGAATATGCCTCCACGTATGCCCTAAGTAGAGACCTAGCCACCCCTATATAAGGAGGGCTAGGGCCTCTGTAGAAGGGGTTCCTCTATTCTAAAAGGTTCTAGGTTCAAAGGGTCTTGTACGGGTTAACTGTGGGTGAGAGTAAGAGAGATCCTTCTTCCTCCTCTCGCCAATAGAGCTCTTGGAGCATTTGTAATCTGTTAACTGAATCGAATACAAAGCTTCCGCGTGGAGAATCACCTCACTATCCCTCCCTAGATTCCCCTAGTGTTATTAGTCCCCACCTTTAGCCTATCCATGGCATCTGCCGTGACACCACCATGACAGTTGGCGCCCACCGTGGGGCTAGCGGCGCTAGTAGGGGTGAAGATCCGGACGGGAAACCTCATCGGCATTGGCGAACGCATCGTATCCGGGCTCATTTAGTGCTTTGGAGCACTGGACTTCGTCAGCGACAACGCTGGCTGCTTTGGCACGCTCCCACTTCCGCGCAACGGCCTCTTCGTCAAGTTGGGTGCGCACAAGGTCTACGTTGTTGTGGACGTATCATGCGTTCGTCCGCGGCACGTCGTCGAGGCAGGGGAGCCACCCCTTAGCGTGGTTCACGGGGCGCGTATCACTCGCTCCTCGGACCGTGCTGAGGTGATGATGACTGCGCCAGGTGCAGGCGCAAGCAAGGATCTAGCACCGGATCCGGAGGTAACACCTAAGGCACCAAGGAAAGGTAGAGGACCTCCACTAAAGAGGCCTGAAAATGTACTGAGAGAAGCTATGGATAGCTTGGCAAACCCGGTAGCAGTAGTGGTAGATATGGATCCCAACTCTCAGTGAACAAGTACATCAAGCCTTACCTAACCACCCGAGGAAATAATTTTTGGAACTCCAGAACCTTTCTGATGAATTATTTCCTAAAACTAGAGTCTTATTCACTATAAAAATCACTATAAATCTTCGGTAAATGATAAAATAGTGAAACCACTTTTGTTGGTTTCATTTTATGAATACCTATCTGTTGATATCATGTTTTTACAATGGTATCATACAAAATATGTCCTTGGTCCAAAATCCCTCTTAGGTAATTCCTCGGCTATAAATCCTAAGGGATTTTCTTCCATGTTTCCAAGACAAGGCCAATCTTGTTTCATCCATTCCCCCCCCCTAAGACCTACTGATTTGTAAACTTGTATTGTTCATTGCTTGCTGTATGCATTGATGTTTGTATGCCTTGTATTGATTGTGCCCCTTTTGTTTGTTTGCATGTGTTCCCTATCGACGATAGTTGCGATTATATCGGAGAGCAGAAGAAGATGGTTTTTATTGGTTATTATGGTTTTCTAAGAAGAAGTCCAGGGACAATTATGCCATATTGCTGATCTCAGGCAAGCCACCTTCTTGCTCATAAGCCTTGTCCTACTGTTTTACTCATGCATGTTTTACTTACTGTTTATCAAAACTGCTTTGTTTACTATATGTTGATGTATATATGGTAGTGGTTTGGCTCCTCCGAACTATTATCCCTTGGTACTACTAAGTAGAACCCCCTTGATGATACCTACTTGTCCGTAGTGGAATAGATGGTGCAATACACCATACCCCCTTTTTGGAGACCCTGTTTTAGCCAAAGCAAAGCTAGAGGATGGGAAGACCCCGGAAAAAGGTTTTACCAAATGTTTTATGAGAAAACCTTGCTAAGGTGGGACCTCCCAAGAGATGTTGATAAAGAATAAGGTTTTTTCTTTACAAAATGTTGAAGGAAAGCTGGAGGAAAAGGATTTACAAAAACGCACCCAGTTCTTTGTAGTTTAGCATTAACAACTTAACCATGTGCAACCACATTACTCTGGAATGGGACAGGGATGGATTTGATGGTTGTCTATTCTATTATAAGTTGCCTCGCAACTACTACAGGGGATGAAACTCCCTGGAGGGTGGGCCTTCTCTGGACAAACGGTCCATGTGGGACATCGACCGGGAGAAGGAACGAAGGGTTTATGGACCTCCACGCGTTACTATGAGCCCCTCATTGAAAGCGCCCACTGTGTAAAGTGTAAAATGCGCTCCGGTTGGTCCTCAGTACCCGACGTCCCGGTTTTGAGGGGAACAACACTCATAGGGTAGGCACTTATATTGGAGTGGGCATCCGGAGAGTCTTGATCGGTTACTCAACCCACGATCAGTGTAGATCAGGGTAGTGTATCCGGATGGTGTGGGTAAAGTGTACAACCTCTGCAGAGTGTAAATCTATTCGAATAGCCGTGTCCGTGGTCATGGACGGGTTGGACAAACTTCTGTAGAGCGGTGCTGGTTTTGTTTTCAAAAAGGATTTTGGCAAAGAAATGGTTTTGGAAATGTTTTGACCATGGGATGGTCGTAAAGGAGAAAGGTGTTGACCATGGGATATGTAGATGCTATATCTACAAGAGAAACTACTTGAGAAAAGAACCTCTCTTGGAGCCCTCCTACTATCACAGCCATAATGCATATCCTCTTGTTATTATTGTTATTTTAAGGTGGTTTGCGAGTACATTCAAAGTACTCACTAGCATTGTCCCTGGCTATTAACTTGGTCAGATATCAAGAAGAAGATGATGTTGACGACTATGCGAGGTAGGATGTTCTCCTAGTCAGTTGCCTGTAGGTTAAGGCATGGCTCGGGCTCTACGCTTACTGATGTTCCGCTGATGTTGATCGATGTAGCCATAATGGTAACTAAGGTATGACAAGTATTCGTTATGTTTTGGATGTTTACTTTGATACTTGTCGGTTATGTGCCACGACTAACTGATCATGGGATCGTGGTTGTATGCATAACAGGGATTCTCGGAGGATTAATCCAGGGGCCCCACATCACTGAATGCGAACTTTCCCAAAAATGTACCAAAAACCAAACAATACTAGTTTTGCTTCTCTTTTGGTTTTAGCTATGGATTTCGTATTCAAAGTTTCCAATGAATACTTTACAAGGACTTATTCGCTATTGTTTTGGTTATATCGAATAACCCCAAAACTCTTACGATGATCCATACTAGATATGGAGCCACTTTCATGAATTCAAATGGTTCACTATATATTCTAATTGAGTGTTAACTATTTCTAACTAATGGTCTCTATATCTACACTACAGCGATTTATTTGGCGCCATCTATTCACCCATTTTGATATTAAATATCACATTGTGATGCTTTGCATTTTGACGTTTCAAATGCATTTCATTTCACAATTTCTTTTATGCCAATCTTATAAAGTTGAACTTCATTACTATTGATCAAATTGTAGTAACTAGATTCTCTTTTATATTTATACCCTTTGTTGATGAAACACTTTGATCATATCAAATAGTTTCATCCTCATGTTTCCTTTGGTAAACTTCTTTACACATTTAAACAATCATATAACTATAATTACCATTTTGTTAAACCATAATACATCGAATATGTATTTACTTTTAACAATTCATTAAACACTTTGTATTCATGTAATACATGGTGTTCAAGTTATTTTGCCGAACTTAGGCATGATTTATATGTGATAACAAATCAAATGACTTTCACATATTATCATATAACTTGAATTTAAACAATGGTTTCATTCATTAATGAACATATCATTAAGTTGGGTATTTTTAAAGGCATTTCAATATTTTACAAATGTTCATGCATTATCAATTAGTTTCATCATCAGGATAATTCACATATAATCAAAACAAGATATGGACACAAATAGAAATCATTCATAAAAGTAGAACAACTGTTTGTTACAAACTGATATGAATAACCGTCTCACAAAGTGTGAGACGCACTAAAGAAGTTCACAATCTTTTGATTACAATAATCATCCTAAAACATAAACTAAGTGATAAATGTTGAGGGAGAGTGTCGTTGGCCATCATCATCATGCTCGCCATCAACACGCAATGTCACCTCCTCTCCAGCAAGCACCTCTATGCAGAAGGACCTGTTTTCAGCAAAATAGAACAAGTATCAAATATACTTAACACTGCAAATGTGTTTGCAAGATTATAACATTTATAAAATTGTATATCAAATATATACCTTTGTCATTGATGACCTCAGCGACAACGGGTTCAATGACCACATCTCTGAAATGTGATATGAACTCATGGAAATCCTATGTTTCCGCGTCACCTTTCATGATGCAAGTCCTAACTTGTGCTTGGTAGCTTGGTGGCAGCGACCCGCAGCACAACGCCATTTGCAAAAGAGCCCGTCATCCAGCTCTCTAGGAAGTATGCATGCCTCATGTACGCATCATGCATGTGCTCCAAGTGGTCGTCAAGTGATGAGTTCTCCTCCATCTTAATGGAGAGGAAGTCTCCCATCAGCTCATGCTCCCATATGCGTGCTTGTTCCACGAAATGTGTCCTAAGCTGTACCATAGTCGCATGAGGGTCAAGATTACCCACGACTGGCCACAACTCATCCACAATCCCGTAGCACATTATAACTGATATGAAGGTGGACATCTCACGATGGTAATAGCGGTCTTCCCGCTGTTCTAGGGTCTCATAGAAACAGGACTGCTCCAAATCCATCTCGTCGAGTATGTAGTCGACCACGTTATTCTCGCTAAGGAGAACTTGGAGACGCGCAACCCATATAGAAAAGTTTGATCCGTCTAGCCTGAGCTTCTCTCCTTCTAACCAATCAATCGTCAACAGGAAATGTGGCATCGGGGAGAACCTTTTCTACATATATAATTGCGAAAGGAATTTAGACTAAGTTTATAATTAAATGAGTTAATAATAACTCCACTCAGAAACACCTATCCCATGAAGGGTTCCTAGTGATAACACGACCCCTTTTCCCCACATCTCCCCCGATCGTCACGGCCATCAATGTGGGTTCAAGGGTGGATGCTAAACGTCGGTCACATCATTCATGCGACTCGTGCTCGATCTTTCGACCATCCGCGTTCCGATGCCATGTCTACACATGCTAGGCTCACCAACTCAACCTTAGTGTATTCGCTGTGCAACATGGCTTACACCCACTGTATGCAAACGTAGATATGTCTGACACCCGCTCACTCGGGTCGCCTCATACCGAAGAACTTTTTTGGTGGTGCACACTAAGGGGGAACACAATCATTGGTAATTTTAACATGGATCATCTTATTAGGCTACCGTCGAGTATCTAATACTAGCACACAATAAGATATACAAACAATAACATTGAATGTAAATGCGATGTGATATGGTCCTTCACGTCGTGATGTCCATCCGTCGTCACCGCATTCCGGCGCCAGGGTTCCAGCGCCGTAGACACCAGGGTACCGGTGTCTTTCCGTCGTGGTAGTCTGTCACCTCCGTGACTGACTACTACAACGTAACATAAGGTAATCACTTTACCTTTGCCACAACCATATCACAAAGCAACGCCCCCTGCAAAACAAAGTTAGACGCCTCTACTTTATCTTTTCATGTTTTACGTGGCTAAATGGGCTTTCGCACAAGATATCAAGAAGAAGATGATGTTGACGACTATGCGAGCTAGGACGTTCTCCCAGTCAGTTGCCTGTAGGTTAAGGCATGGCTCGGGCTCTACGCTTACTGAAGTTCCGCTGATGTTGATCGATGTAGCCATAATGGTAACTAAGGTATGACAAGTATTCGTTATGTTTTGGATGTTTACTTTGATACTTGTCGGTTATGTGCCACGACTAACTGATCATGGGATCGTGGTTGTATGCATAATAGGGATTCTCGGAGGATTAATCCGGGGGGCCCACAGACTTGGTATCAGAGCCATCGTAACTGTAGGAGAATCTTAGTTAGCATGGACGTTAAACAGGAACCTTATTTTGAAAACCACGGCCTTCGAAAACTAGTTTCCCAATGAGTTTCAAAAATTTCTACTTCTTCTCTTACTCTAAGTAAATGCTTCAAAAATGGTTTCCTCTAACTCTCCTCCAAACTTCAAACCTACAGATTTTAAATAACTAGGATCTAGAACCCGGTAAAGACAATGAGGACAAGATGAAGACAAGCAACTACCAGCAAATACAAGGAGACTACAATATCGCTCTACCAACGGAATCCTAATAATCAGAAGACATCAAGTGTTGCACTATCAAGAAGCGTCTAAGATACGACAAAGACTTCATCTGTGAGATAATGACTCCGACCTAAAGGAAGACGATTACCTAAGGTCAATAGTCCTAAGAATAGGATTCCCCTACATCGCGAGTAGTTAACTCCTTGGTCCCTAGCGTTGACCGTGTCTGCTTGCCTAAGTGCATCCTGTGTTGCTTGATGTCTGTTGTCTGCCGAGGACATTGTGATCTCCTCACCCTGTTCGCCTTGTTTGTATGCTTTGGTTTGCTTTGACCTCCTTAAAAGTATGACTCGAGGAGCGATAACCCACCTAGTAACTCAGGAAACTCCTATATTAACTGTCGGTAATGAGACCCAGACTAACCTAGAGAGTATATGAGAGGAAAAACATCACAAGAACCAGGAATTCGACATCGTCAAGTCAGAATCAAATTGAAGATTTCCCCTCAGCGGGACAGCATACCTCGTCAAACTCACCTCTCAAGACTCGTCAATAGCGCAACACTCCCTTGATCCCCAGTCTATTACAGCAAGAGTTCCATTGGAACTAGAAGTCGGTCATCGAAGGATCCTCAATATCCACAAGAAACCACCTGATAAGTCAACCAAGACAAGAAGTGAAGACCTAACCACACTAACCTTTAGTGTATTAGACCTTCCAACCCCCTCAGGAGACTAACTAATCTAGTCGACCCTACCCAAACCATCAGGAAGATCCTCCCTAGAAGTCAGAACTACCCGTGAAGCCAGATGATAAGGAAGCGTGAAGACAACAAGTCTACTCTGTCTTCGAGCAGAAACAACGCCAGGTGTTCAAGAGACGACAACCTCTCTAAAACTAGATGCCTCTACCCTGGCAAAGCACTATCAAGAAGAGACGTAAACCGCTAACTTGTGCTAAGCTAACTCCTTAAAGCTTCATTAGGAAACCACCCCTCCAAGGTTGGTAAAATAAGGCATCACTCGAAGACCCCAGTTCAAGACTCCGAGAAGATACAGCCTTCCGCTAACATCAAGACTGAAGATCCGCACCACTCCTAAAGCACCTTAGTGAAGCGCTAAGGCGGAAAGACTGCATCTTTCCACTCAAATGCCAGAAGACTGTCTACCAGAAGATACTTCAGAAAGGATCCCCAGATTCGACGTATTTTCGCCAAGTAACAACTCGCGGTTCATCAGAGCAGAAACAAACTGAAGATTCTATAAAGCCCTCTGCTACTTTAGCTGAAGACCCACCGGAAGTGCCACAGGATCGCTAACCGCTCAATTCCAATTACTTAGAGGATTTGAGACTCCAACAGGCTAAGTACGAATAATAGCAGTATATATAAGCCTAGTAAGTCATAATTCCCGGAAAACTTCTGAAGGTCTCTACTCTAGGAGAAAGAGTGATGACAGAAATCAAAACCTCAATCTACGACTCCAAGGAGGAAGGATTATGTCAACTCTCTGATCTACCCCAGTTTAATCCTAAGGGGGAAAGACTGCGTCTTTCCCACAAAAAAAGAGTAAGCTTTTGCTAGAAGCAAACTCACGAGTTTTAACAATAAAGTCGCTAAATATAATACGCTACGCCCCTAAGGAAGAGCTATGAATCCTTAGAGGAAGGTACACCAAGCCGCAGAATCTATCCTCCGGCGAGTACCCCGTGAAGCTCAGCATCGAGATAGTCTGCCTAGTCTAAGCCCTCGAGATATAGAATCTAGAATGAAAAGAAGGTCATCCCTCGCAATCGGGACTAGACTCTGTTCAACTCTCCGTGCATCCCGGAGGACTAAAGCTCAACTTCATTGATATAGTAACCACTTTCAAAGATGGAGTCCGTAAGATAGTACGCGTAAGACACCTAGTATCAACCCGACTCAAAATCCCTGAACCCTACTCTACAGAATCTCGGGACGAGATTCTTTTAAGGGGAAAGGTCTGTAACATCCCAATTTCAGCAACCCTGATTAGTTGTCCAGAATGAAAAAATCAGGGGGAACAAAAACTTTTTCTTGTTTAATGCTGAAGTGCTTGCTTGTTGTTTGGATATGCTTATGCATATGAATGTGTATTAGATGATATACTCCTTACCTTAACACCAGTTGACCAAAGCTACTTCTCAAAACAGTCTTGGCTTAATTTCCATATTCTCAAATGTTCGGGCATTTCAAAACCTGAGCCAAGATGCTTATGTAACCAAAACCATTTTAGTAGCTTCTATTCACAACACTATGGAGAGATATATAATATAATCTCCTTATGTTTTATAGATAGAACCTTCAACTATTCTTATCTCTAGGTTTCCCAAAACCTCCTTCTAAAGCTTTAGAATTATACTCTTGGTAGAGATACCAAGGACTCTTACCTTACTCAAACTCCAACCCTTCAAAATTTCCCATCCTTACCTCAAGCTAAGCTTGGTGGTAACCCTAGTAGTAGTCGATTTGTTTGTAAGATGAGTTGCCTTGATCTGCTATTTGACTTGATTGCTTAGAAGTAGTATGAGCTACTCTAGGAGCTCATCACTAGGATCAATGTGTTTCCAAATCATCACACCCTAAGCAAGAATACCAATCTGGGTATGATCTCTAGCTACTAGGTGATCAACTAACACCTCTAACCAGACCCCTTCCAAAGTGATTCCCTTCTAGAAGTTTCCAAGTCAATGAAGACCAATATCAAGCACGGATCCCTTCTACTCAATATACTCCTCAACCACATCCACTTTATGATGCTTTGGTACCTTGAAACCCATCAAAATCATCACCACCCACATTCTAGTCAGAAACCCTCAATCTGCCAAATTTGGCTGTCTGGAAAACTATTTCCAACATCACCTTTTTGATTGTCTCCCTCTCTAAACCCTTGTTCATTTTTGGTAATGCACTTGAACCATATTGTTAAACATCCTAAGTACTACCAAGGCCCACTCTTTCCCTTGGTTAGATCATCCTACAACCCACTCGTTCTTGATGGTTTTGCAGGCAAGAAAATAACTTTTCCTGCAAATCTAGTCGACATGCCTACTTTGACAGAAGCTCACACCACCATCCAACCATCTATGGACCAACTCTTTACATGGTTGTGTTATACTCATATAGGTCTAACAACATCTACTTCACTTGTTCCAAATGGATCTTTGTGCTTCTTAAACCCACATGGTTTATAAGGCATCATGACTCATCTGGTATGGCAGTCTTATTTTCAACAAAGTTTGCCATCACTTCCAGACCACCTAAAATGTAACCAATCCAAAATCCTTCTACCATGATCATCTATATGACTTGGTATATCTATCCATCTATCCCTTGCACCAAGGTGAGCTCTGAGCTCCAAGATCCAACAAGGTTTTGGTGGTATAAAAATAACATCACCCTAGATCCACCACTCCTTGTTTTCCATCTAATTCAAGTTGGATTTCCAATTCCCAAGGTTGAAAATGCTTGCTACACCTTGCCTACATCATCTACCTTGATCATCAAGATTTATTAAATATCATCCATAATTATTATGGCACCCAAATCTAATTAATCTCTTTAATAGTCAAAATCTCCAAAACTCCTTTCCCAAAGGAAAGTTTGGTTTTTGACAAAACACTTCCTCAAATTTTGGCTCAATTGAGATCCATATATCATACCCTATCTTCCCACTTCAAAAATAAATATTTTTGAAGAGCTTTATAATTTCTTTTTGCCTATTTCCTTAAATGGCAGAACTAGAATAGTAGTAGTTTTAAATACTTTTAAGCCTCAATAAATCTTGGGAAAATTCTCCTAAGTGTGTATTCACATTTGGGACCATCTCACATCAAAATCCAACCTGGTCCAATGTAAAAATATCAAATGAGCTTCTTGAATTTACTTCTGCACTTTTTGAATAAGGGATTTTTAGTGAACTAAAATTCTTCTGAAAAATCCCAATAAATTCCTAGAGCTATGCCTTTTCATCATCTACCATTTAGTAACATCACCCCAGCATGTCCAATGCAAATTTTGGAACTTCCTTCACATCCCTCCATGTGATCAAATTTGCCAAATCAATTTAGCATTGATCTAAAACCACCCCAAACTCCACCAAACCTTCTATAACAATTCTCCACAACAACCACCCTCACCCCTAGGTCGACACCACTATAGCATGTGGCCTCCCCTACCCTAGGTCCCTTGGATGAAGAGAGAAGGAACCCCTTTTCTTTAAACTTGCATTTAAAGCAGCAACAAGCTCCACCACCCCCTCCCTCTCTCCCTGCCCGACTCTGAGACCCACCACACTCCCTCCACCGCCCTTGTTGCCCTATCACTGGCCACCACCCCCTCCTTGCTCCCCATGGACACATTCCACCATGAGCCCTCCCTCTATGGGTTATAAGGCAACAAACCAGCACAGTGCTCCCTCTCTGCTTCATTTGCACCCAGAAACTCCCACTCACCTCCCCCAACCTATCTCTCCTCCTCCTTAACTCTGTCTTGCCCGAGAAAGAGAGAGAGAAAGCTCTCGGCCTCTTAGAAGAATTCGAGCATGGTTCACTCCCCTCTGCCCTTCTCTCTCTGCATGTCACTGTAATGTGACCCCCTACTCCTCCTCTATCTAATCCTATTTTTTATTTGGCCTAGGACCACCTCTACTAGCCTCGCCGCTGAGCTCCGATGGAGCTCCCTTTGGTCGCCATCACGGGAGCAGGAACCCGTCCCTAATAGGGACCATGCTGCCCATCCACGAGCTTCCTGTCTTAGTCTGCGTCGTCCCACGGCCTCCCTGTCGACATGCAGGCTTCTCTGGTGTTACCCCGGCGAGCTCCCGAACACTCTCCACTGGCGCGCACGTGCAAGCAAGAACCAGGCATCGAACCCCTCCTTCCCGCCCATCCCCGGAGTCGCCGAGGAGGACCGCGTCACCCTACACCCTTGCTGACCCCTCCCCGTGCCTCTGGTAAGCTCCCTGAGCCCCGCCGGCGCGCCCCTAGGGTTTCCTTCCTAGCCCATCCTCGGGAGGACGACTATGACCCTATGGCCGTCGATGTTGCTCTAATCCAATGGACCACGGCGCCGGATACCCCCCTTCAGAGCCCTAGTGCCGTTGATGGCCGGGCCCCGCCTGTCAGGTTCGAAGTCGCCACCTCCCGCGCGTGGTGCAGCCCGGGTGGGCCGAATTCCCCGTTGTGGCCCAAGTTTCCTATGGATCTAGCCCGCCCCGCCTGGTCCTCATTCATTTTGCCCAGATCCAGAATTTTGACCATTAGTTTAAATCTTTTTGAAAATGAAAACCCCCACCAATTGCCCAGATCAAAAATTCCTTATGTCCAGGAATGTTTCCATAATCATGAAGAATCATTGGTTGCCCCAAATAGTGTCCAGAATAAGCATAGTAAATCATGTACCTAGAGGTGCCCTGTTTGCCATTAAAATCTTTCCGTGAGTTTAATAACTCCAATTGGAGTAAAACCCACTGCCCCTAGTAGGTCTTACCTTTACCTATCTCATGGATTTGGACTCATGCCAAGTGGAGCATTATACTTACTATAGTAAAAATAACAAAAACAGGGCATTTCTGAATTTAGGAAATTCCCTAGGTCAAACCAATCTGGGTATTGACCTAATTCCAACTCCCATTACCCCTGCATTCCAGTATCTATCAAACCCCAGGAGTCCATAATTTTCTAAGCCCCTATGGATTTATCACGAATTAATCTGTTCTGGCTTAGTTAATTCACTATAAAAATCATCACAGTAGCTCTGCAAATCCAAAAAGGTTGATTCCAATTTCTACTGAAAGGTATTCTAAATTCCAACCATGTTCCCTTGGAATCAACTCAAAAGACCCTGTATATTTAATCTGGTGAAAAAGACAATTTGTCTACCGAACTGCCTTTGGGAATTTCCTGAGGGCATTCTGGTAAATATCTTGACATGATCCCAACTCTCAGTGAACAAGTACATCAAGACTTACCTAACAACCCGAGGAAATAATTTTTGGAACTCCAGAACCTTTCTGGTGAATTATTTCCTAAAACTAGAGTCTTATTCACTATAAAAATCACTATAAATCTTTGGTAAATGATAAAATAGTGAAACCACTTTTGTTGGTTTCATTTTATCAATACCTATCTGTTGGTATCATGTTCTTACAATGGTATCATACAAAATATGTCCTTGTTCCAAAATCCCTCTTAGGTAATTCCTCGGCTATAAATCCTAAGGGATTTTCTTCCATGTTTCCAAGACAAGGCCAATCTTTTTTAATCCATTTCCCCCCTAAGACCTACTGATTTGTAAACTTGTACTATTCATTGCTTGTTGTATGCATTGATGTTTGTATGCCTTGTATTGATTGTGCCCCTTTTGTTTGTTTGCATGTGTTCCCTATCGACGATAGTTGCGATTATATCGGAGAGCAGAAGAAGATGGTTTTTATTGGTTATTATGGTTTTGTAAGAAGAAGTCCAGGGACAATTATGCCATATTGCTGATCTCAGGCAAGCCACCTTCTTGCTCATAAGCCTTGTCCTACTGTTTTACTCATGCATGTTTTACTTACTGTTTATCAAAACTGCTTTGTTTACTATATGTTGATGTATATATGGTAGTGGTTTGGCTCCTCCAAACTATTATCCCTTGGTACTACTAATTACAATCCCCTTGATGATACCTACTTGTCCGTAGTGGAATAGATGGTGCAATACACCATACCCCCTTTTTGGAGACCCTGTTTTAGCCAAAGCAAAGCTAGAGGATGGGAAGACCCTGGAAAAAGGTTTTACCAAATGTTTGATGAGAAAACCATGGTGAGGTGGGACCTCCCAAGAGATGTTGAGGAAGAAAAAGGGTTTTGCTTTACAAAATGTTGAAGGAAAGCTGGAGGAAATGGATTTACGAAAACGCACCCGGTTCTTTGCAGTTTAGCTATAACAACTTAACCCTGTGCAACCACATTACTCTGGAATGGGACAGGGATGGATTTGATGGTTGTCTATTCTAGTATAAGATGCCTCGCAACTACTAGAGGGGATGAAACTCCCTAGAGGGTGGGCCTTCTCTGGACAAACGGTCCATCTGGGACGTCGACCGGGAGAAGGAACGAAGGGTTTACGGACCTCCACGCGTTACTATGTGCCCCTCATTGAAAGCGCCCACTGTGTAAAGTGTAAAATGCGCTCTGGTTGGTCCTCAGTACACGACATCCCGGTTTTGAGGGGAACAACACTCATAGGGTAGGCACTTATATTGGAGTGGGCATCCGGAGAGTCTTGATCGGTTACTCAACCCACGATCGGTGTAGATCAGGGTAGTGTATCCGGATGGTGTGGGTAAAGTGTACAACCTCTGCAGAGTGTAAATCTATTCGAATAGCCGTGTCCGCGGTCATGGATGGGTTGGACAAACTTCTGTAGAGCGGTGCTGGTTTTGTTTTCAAAAAGGATTTTAGAAAAGAAATGGTTTTGGAAATGTTTTGACCATGGGATGGTCGTAAAGGAGAAAGGTGTTGACCATGGGATGGTCGGAAGGAGGAGAAAGGAGTTTGGTCGTGGGACGACCTGAAGACGGGAACAAATGGGTGACCCAGTCCTGATGTTTTCCAAAACTTTTCAAAAAGGTTTCCAAAATAGTTTACAAAAAGTTTTCAGCAAAGACATGTAGATGCTATATCTACAAGAGAAACTACTTGAGAAAAGAACCTCTCTTGGAGCCCTCCTACTATCACAGCCATAATGCATATCCTCTTGTTATTATTGTTATTTTAAGGTGGTTTGCGAGTACATTCAAAGTACTTACTGGCATTGGCCCTGGCTATTAACTTGGTCAGATATCAAGAAGAAGATGATGTTGACGACTATGCGAGGTAGGATGTTCTCCTAGTCAGTTGCCTGTAGGTTAAGGCATGGCTCGGGCTCTACGCTTACTGAATTTCCGCTGATGTTGATCGATGTAGCCATAATGGTAACTAAGGTATGACAAGTATTCGTTATGTTTTGGATGTTTACTTTGATACTTGTCGGTTATGTGCCACGACTAACTGATCATGGGATCGTGGTTGTATGCATAACAGGGATTCTCGGAGGATTAATCCGGGGGCCCCACATCACTGAATGCGAACTTTCTCAAAAATGTACCAAAAACCAAACAATACTAGTTTTGCTTCTCTTTTGGTTTTAGCTATGGATTTCGTATTCAAAGTTTCCAATGAATACTTTACAAGGACTTATTCGCTATTGTTTGGTTATATCGAATAACCCCAAAACTCTTACGATGATCCATACTAGATATGGAGCCACTTTCATGAATTCAAATGGTTCACTATATATTCTAATTGAGTGTTAACTATTTCTAACTAATGGTCTCTATATCTACACTACAACGATTTATTTGGCGCCATCTATTCACCCATTTTGATATTAAATATCACATTGTGATGCTTTGCATTTTGACGTTTCAAATGCATTTCATTTCACAATTTCTTTTATGCCAATCTTATAAAGTTGAACTTCATTACTATTGATCAAATTGTAGTAACTAGATTCTCTTTTATATTTATACCCTTTGTTGATGAAACACTTTGATCATATCAAATAGTTTCATCCTCATGTTTCCTTTGGTAAACTTCTTTACACATTTAAACAATCATATAATTATAATTACCATTTTGTTAAACCATAATACATCGAATATGTATTTACTTTTAACAATTCATTAAACACTTTGTATTCATGTAATACATGGTGTTCAAGTTATTTTGCCGAACTTAGGCATGATTTATATGTGATAACAAATCAAATGACTTTCACATATTATCATATAACTTGAATTTAAACAATGGTTTCATTCATTAATAAACATATCATTAAGTTGGGTATTTTTAAAGGCATTTCAATATTTTACAAATGTTCATGCATTATCAATTAGTTTCATCATCAGGATAATTCACATATAATCAAAACAAGATATGGACACAAATAGAAATCATTCATAAAAGTAGAACAACTGTTTGTTACAAACTGATATGAATAACCGTCTCACAAAGTGTGAGACGCACTAAAGAAGTTCACAATCTTTTGATTACAATAATCATTCTAAAACATAAACTAAGTGATAAATGTTGAGGGAGAGTGTCGTTGGCCATCATCATCATGCTCGCCATCAACACGCGATGTCACCTCCTCTCCAGCAAGCACCTCTATGCAGAAGGACCTGTTTTCAGCAAAATAGAACAAGTATCAAATATACTTAACACTGCAAATGTGTTTGCAAGATTATAACATTTATAAAATTGTATATCAAATATATACCTTTGTCATTGATGACCTCAGCGACAACGGGTTCAACGACCACATCTCTGAAATGTTATATGAACTCATGGAAATCCTATGTTTCCGCGTCACCTTTCATGATGCAAGTCCTGACTTGTGCTTGGTAGCTTGGTGGCAGCGACCCGCAACACAACGCCATTTGCAAAAGAGCCCGTCATCCAGCTATCCAGGAAGTATGCATGCCTCATGTACGCATCATGCATGTGCTCCAAGTGGTCGTCAAGTGATGAGTTCTCCTCCATCTTAATGGAGAGGAAGTCTCCCATCAGCTCATGCTCCCATATGCGTGCTTGTTCCACGAAATGTGTCCTAAGCTGTACCATAGTCGCATGAGGGTCAAGATTACCCACGACTGGCCACAACTCATCCACAATCCCGTAGCACATTATAACTGATATGAAGGTGGACATCTCACGACGGTAATAGCGGTCTTCCCGCTGTTCTAGGGTCTCATAGAAACAGGACTGCTCCAAATCCATCTCGTCGAGTATGTAGTCGACCACGTTATTCTCGCTAAGGAGAACTTGGATACGCGCAACCCATATAGAAAAGTTTGATCCGTCTAGCCTGAGCTTCTCTCCTTCTAACCAATCAATCGTCAACAGGAAATGTGGCATCGGGGAGAACCTTTTCTACATATATAATTGCAAAAGGAATTTAGACTAAGTTTATGATTAAATGAGTTAATAATAACTCCACTCAGAAACACCTATCCCATGAAGGGTTCCTAGTGATAACACGACCCCTTTTCCCCACATCTCCCCCGATCGTCACGGCCATCAATGTGGGTTCAAGGGTGGATGCTAAACGTCGGTCACATCATTCATGCGACTCGTGCTCGATCTTTTGACCATCCGCATTCCGATGCCATGTCTACACATGCTAGGCTCGCCAACTCAACCTTAGTGTATTCGCTGTGCAACATGGCTTACACCCACTGTATGCAAACGTAGATATGTCTGACACCCGCTCACCCGGGTCGCCTCATACCGAAGAACTTTCTTGGTGGTGCACACTAAGGGGGAACACAATCATTGGTAATTTTAACATGGATCCTCTTATTAGGCTACCGTCGACTATCTAATACTAGCACACAATAAGATATACAAACAATAACATTGAATGTAAATGCGATGTGATATGGTCCTTCACGTTGTGATGTCCATCCGTCGTCACCGGATTTCGGTGCCAGGGTTCCAGCGCCGTAGACACCAGGGTACCGTTGTCTTTCCGTCGTGGTAGTCTGTCACCTCCGTGACTGACTACTACAATGTAACATAAGGTAATCACTTTACCTTTGCCACAACCATATCACAAAGCAACGCCCCCTGCAAAACAAAGTTAGACGCCTCTACTTTATCTTTTCATGTTTTACGTGGCTGAATGTTCTTTCGCACAAGAACCGTTCTTACCTATGAACTTCCAGCACAACGCTGATCAAGTAGTTGTCTCTACTACAGCCCTTTCGGGGCCCTCTGATACATTGCAAATGTATCTATAATTTTTGATGTTCCATGCTTGGTTTTATCCACTTTCTTGTGTTTTGTTCCAACTTTGGAGTACTTTTCATATGATTTCTTGGACTAACCAATTAACAAGAGCCACAGTGCCAGCTACCTGTTTTCTGTTGTTTTTGGTTCCAGGAAAGTCAGAAAATGAATATTCTTGGAATTGGACGGGACAAAAGCCAAAGTGCCTATTTTTTTGGAAGGGATCAAGTGCCAGAATACGAGACAGAGAGAGGCCAGGGGCCAGCCACACCAGCTGGCTGCGCGGCCAGGCCTGGCCCATGGCAGGGGGTGGTGTGGTGGCTCCCGGCACCCCCTCGGCCTCTCCTTCCGCCTATATATTGCCCTCGGGACGAAAACCCTAAGTACCCGATCAAAAATCCACGAAAGAGTCTGTAGCCACCGTCATCTCCATCCCTAGATCGGGAGGGATCTGAAGCTCTTCCTGGCACCCTGCCGGAGAGGGGAATTCACCATGGAGGCCTTCTTCATCACCATGCAAGCCTCCGGTGTGATGCGTGAGTAGTTCATCCTTGGACTACGGATCCATGTAGTAGCTAGATGGCTGGTTTCTCCTCCTTTGTGCTTTCATGTTTAGATCTTGTGAGCTCCGTTCATGATCAAGATCATCTTTTTGTAATCCATACATGTTGTGTTTGCAGGGATCCGATGGATATTGAGATGCTATTTCAGATTGATTATTGATTCTATCATGTATTTGTTATTTGAGATCTTACATGCTTTCCGTTGTTAGTAGCTATCTTGGCCAAGTAGATGCTAGCAACTCCAAGAGTTAGTATTTATGCTCGATAGTGGGTTCATGCCTCTGGTAATCTGGGGAAGTGACAGAAATCTCTAAGGTACTAGATGTGCTATTGCTACTAGGGAGAAAACAACAATCCTTTGTTCATAGAACAATCGTATTGTTTACTTTACATGCAGTTCGTAAAGCAATAATCTGTTGCTCGCAACTTAATACTGGAGGGGGGTCGGATGATAACCTGAAGGTGGATTATTAGTCATAGATGTAGTTGGATGGCGGTCTATGTATTTTGTTGTAATTCCCAATCAAGTCTCAAAGGAGTCAAGATGATTAGTATATGCATGTATTGCTTTCTCGGTGTTTGTCAATTGCCCCGCTATAATTTGTTCACCCAGCATGTTATCTATCTAAGGAGAGCCACCTCTAGTGAACTATGGATCCCGGTCCTTGTCTTTTACATACAATCTACAATCTTTTACTGCTTTGTGTTTACTTTCTGCAAACTTTTACTTCTTTCCATTCGATACGTTTAATCCTTTGTTTTCCGCAAAACACGGTGAGATTGACAACCTCATCACAAGTTGGGGACAAAGTTCTGTGGTTGTGTTGTGCAGGTCTCCACGTTGCTACTAGCACCGGTAGTGCGCCCTGCCAAAGCTCATATAGTAACACCTTTGGGGTGTTTCCTTGCTCCTACTAGTTCAATTAAACCTTGGTTTCATAACTGAGGGAAACTTGCTCCTGTGCTCATCATACCTTCCTCTTGGGGTTCCCAACGAGCTCTACATCATCATTGCACCAGCACTTTTCTAGGCGCCTTACACAGAGCCATCACCCTCCATTGCAAATGGCATACCAACTAATGCAAGAGAGACAGACACCCCCTAAGCCACTTTATACGGTATAAGCCGTATGTCAAGCGTGGACCAGTCTCGCGAATGAACGCGTAAAGTCAGTTGGGGGCCGCTTCATCAAGCATTACTGCGGTATACACAAGTACACGTGGGAGGGTAACAACTAAAAGATCAATGCCCACACGCTACATCTCGTGTGTTCTACCCGTACTAGCATTACTATGCATAGATCTAGCTCTGATACCACTGTAGCGGTTCCGCGCATGAAAACAATAAATTTTTACCCTACGCCCCTGAACCCCTGATGTTGCCAGGACCTATCTATTATTAATACATTAACGGGAGGGCCTTTTCGCGAACTTACCCAGGAATACCGAAAAGCGTTGTCAATGCTCAGGAGAGCGTGGTTGATGTAGACGAGACGAAGCTGACCCAAAGTCGTGATGAAGTCCTTGCGCTCCTTTGGCTCCAACGACTTGAGTACCTCAAGTGTGACACCTCGCGGGGAGTTACACACGTCCAGTGCCTGACGATGACTCCCGCTTCCCCGATCCAATAGTAGTTGCGGAAGTAGAGCTCCTGGATCCGAATCCTGTAGCGCGACGACACTCCACGGTGAAGATGTCTCTCGTTCATGTAGTCCGAACTTGGGACCACGGTCACGAGAGAGAGAGAGAGAGAGAATATGAATTGGAGGTCTCCCCAAAATAGAGGAAACCTTTATTAAATATTGTGTGTATTTATCTGGCCAAATACCCCCACTATATATAGGGGGAGGGGAGGTACTACCTCCCTCAAAGTCCCGGGGTGGGACTAAAGGAGGAGGAGAGGGGGAGGGGTGGCGCCGCCGGCCACCCCCATGGGCCCCGTGCGGGGGGGGCTGGCCCACTAGGGCGCCGGCCACCCCCTCTGGCCCTTCTCCCTCTTGCCTTTCCCTAATGGGCCCTCTTCCCTCCGGAATTGGCCCACTAAGCCTTTTGACCTTTAAATTGATTTTATCTTTATTCAATAATTATGTATAAATGATAAAATCATTATTTAACATTCATTCACATATTATTCAATCTCCGTGGCTATGGAACACCTTCCACCTCCACTCCGGACATCCTCTTGACTTACGTAAACCCTTCTGGTTTTCTCTCTACTCTTCTTCTGTGATTCTACCGATCCTATAAACACTCTCTAAACATCATCAAACCCTTAAGTGTGATACCCTACGGTTCGGGAACACTCCAGACATGGTCGGGACACTCCCAGCCAATGATCAACAGTGGGACATGGATGGCCATGTGACCCATGTGCGTTCCACAAAGATCTTTTGTCGTTTGAACCAGGACAATCGTGTCTTATTCCCTTTGTCTCTCGATACTTGCATTGCCCGAGATCTGATCAATGACATCACCATGTCGTGTTCAATCTTGTTACCGAACAATGCTACTTGACTTGTTCCGACAAGTGATATCTCTGTGATCAAATCACACGTTGCGTAGCTATTGGATATAACTTATCCGAGTGGGCCCTTGAGTATCTTTCCGTCACATGGACGAACAAATCCCGCTCTTGACATATATTGCCTCTACTGTTTCCTCCGAGTACCTGAACACACCTTTATAACCACTATATTACCAAGTGGAGCTTGATGCTATCTAAGCAGTCTCGGGAGACAGTGATTGATATAGCCTCACGGCCTAAGGAATAGTCTACAAGGATCCATTTCTAATCATCGTAACTTGAACTTCATGACATGATCGGGTCATGATGTTTAGGTTGGGTATTGGTTCATCATCTCATTCTTATAATGAGTTGACTCCATTTCCAACTGGCATAAATGCCACATGATCAGGAAACTTGATCATCTGTTGACCAATGATCTAGTGACTAGAGTTTCACTAGAAACCCCTGGTTGTTTATATATCACATGTGTATTGATGTTTCCACTCAATACCGTTATAGCATGATATAAAACTTAATCATAAACTTTATGAAATATGATAATAGTCCTTATTACTATTTGTCTCTAGGGCATATTTCCAACATCTACAACCTTCCTCCTTGGTTATGCGTGAAGCGTAAGTTCATTATGATGTCAGTGCTTATCCAAGGTCCGAAGCAACCCGGCAATGACATTGATGTGTACCTAAGGCCATTAGTTGAAGAAATCTTAAAGTTGTGGGGAAAACCAGGTGTACGTGTGTGGGATGAGCACAAACAAGAGCCATATGACCTACGAGCGCTACTTTTCATAACCATCAATGGTAGGCCTGCTCTTAGTAACCTTTTAGGATACACAAACAAGGGATAAAAGGCATGCACACACTGTTTAGATGATACTGAAGCTACATATTTGCATAAATATAAGAAGGTTGTGTACCTAGGGAATCATCAATTTCTTCCGATCAATCATCAAGTAAGAAAGAAAGGCAAGCATTTCAAAGGTGAGGCAGATTACCGGAAGAAGCCTGACCTCCCTACAGGTTATGATGTATTTGGTATGGTCAAGGACATAGAAGTAATCTGTGGAAAGGATCCTGGCGATGAACCTGTTCCAAACGATGTCACTACAGGACACGCGCCCGTGTGGAAGAAGAAATCTATACTTTGGGAGCTACCCTATTGAAAAGTCCTACGTGTCCACTCTTCAATCGATGTGATGCACGTGACGAAGAATCTATGCGTGAACCTGCTAGGCTTCCTGGGCGTGTATGGGAAGACAAAAGATACACCAGAAGCTCGGGAGGACCAACAACGTATGAAAGACCCATAAAACATGCATCCACAGAACAAGACGGATAAATGGCGTCACTTAAGTCCTACCAGCTACGCTCTTATGAAAGCAGAGAAGGAAATCTTTTTTGAAGTCCTTTACAGTATCAAGGTGCCGTCTGGATTCTCGTATAGCATAAAGGGGATAATAAATATGGCAGAGAGAAAATTCCAAAACCTGAAGTCTCATGACTATCACGTGATTATGACGCAGTTGCTTCTGATTGCATTGAGGGGGCTTCTACTAGAAAATGTTCGAGTACCCATTGTGAAGCTATGTGCATTCCTCAATGCAATATCTCAGAAGGTGATCAATCAAGATATTATGACAAGGTTACATAAGGATGTGGTCCAATGTCTTGTTAGTTTTGAGTTGGTGTTCCCACCATCCTTCTTCAATATTATGACGCATCTCCAGGTTCACCTAGTCGAAGAGATTTCCATTCTCGATCCTGTATTTCTACACAATATGTTCCCCTTTCAGAGGTTCATGGGAGTGTTAAAGAAATATGTTCATAACTATGCTAGGCCAGAAGGAAGCATCTCCAAGGGCTATGGAACAGAGGAGGTCATTGAGTTCTATGTTGACTTTATTCCTGACCTTAAGCCGATTGGTGTTCCTAAATCACAGCATGAGGGGAGACTGAGTGGAAAAGGCACGCTGGGAAAGAAAGCAATGATATGTATGAAGGAAATATGCCCTGAGAGGCAATAATAAAGTTGATATTATATATTCCTTATATATGATAGATGTTTATTTTACATGCTAGAATTGTATTGATCAGGAAACATCAATACATGTGTGTTTAATAAACAAAAAGGGTTCCTAGTTATGCCTCTCTTATAGACTAGCTTGTTGATTAACAAGATGATCAAGGTTTCCTGATCATGGACATTGGATGATGTTAATAACAAGGTCACACCATTGGTGGAATGATGTGATGAACATTCATCCGAAGTATAGCATTATGATCAAGTCATTATGTTTATATTGCTATAACATCATATGAAGTAATATTTATCCTTAGACCATGAGATCATGTTAATTGCTAACACCGAAAGAGTATCTTGATAACATCAAATGTCACACCATAACAGGGTGACTATAAAGATGGGTTCAGTACTACGAAGGTGTTATGTTGAGGCTCATGGATCAAGAGTGGAATTTTTCAATCCCGATGACGGATAGATATACTTTGGGCCCTCTAGGTGATATCACATTAAGATAGCTTGCAAGCAAGTGATGTGATCACTAGAATGTTATATCACGGGAACGAGAAAAGAGTGCATGTCGGTAACGAAATCAAACTAGGTATGGAGATACCGATCATTGAATCTTGGACATGTAATATATCAAGAGACAAAGGGATTTAGTTATAAGCGTTAAAGGTTCTCACGATCACAGAAGTCATCGTTGAATGTGTAGGAGTCAGTACGGATCTCCAGGCCCCGCTGCTGATTATTGATCGGAGAAGGGTCTCGATCATGTCTGCATTATTCGCGAACCATAGGGTGGCACACTTAAGAGTTACCGGACACCATTTTGGATCACATATGTTTCAGACGAAAGAATTGCAAAGCGCAGGAATTGTTTCAATAGAAACCGGAAATTGTTTCGGGTGAAATTGCAGAAAGAGGTTTTGCATGTGATATTGAAATATTGCAAGGGGCTATATGTGAATGTTTGTTAATTAAAGTAATTAACAAAATTCTGAATAAATTTAATAAAAGAGTTTTATTAAATGAGAGAGCATTAAATTTGGAGAAATTTAATGCATTTAAAGTGGAGACTTTAAAAGGGAATGTGAAGAGGCATTTTAATGTGGAGGGGTTACCACCACATGAATGGGGGAGGTGAGGGGTCACCCCCCATGCGCCGGCCATGGAGAGAGGGGGCACCCCCCCTCCTCCTATAAAAGGCCACCCATTCCCTCCTTCATCCTCACACCTCCTTGTGAAGGATCTCTCTCCCCCTCTAGAATTATTCCCCCATGGTCTCGGATTAGCGAGATACATGTTCCCGGTAGCATTTCGTCTGGAAGGAGTTGCTGCTTCCGCTGGATCGCTAGAGCGAGGAGGTGGAGGTTGTCCGTTGGCTTGAACGTGTGTGCGAGTATGGATGCGCTGCTGAGTTGCGGCGCTCGGATTTCGTCACGATCTTGAGATCGGCAAGTGTACGACTACATCAACCACGAGTTCCTACTCGTTAACAAAACTCGTTGTCTTCGAGGGTAAGTTCTCGTTGGAGGTATGTCCACCCGTTGCTTTGTACCTAGTAGATAGATCTTGGCGTATAGTTCATACCGTAGGAAATTTTTTGTTTTCTATGCTGCGGACCCAACAATGTAGGGATGGACAATCTTTCACTCAAGCACACTACACGGTTCTACAGAATTCCACCTTGGCAGCTCCGTATATCGGGGAACACAAGAATATTGTACGCTCCAACAACCCGGGAAAGCTAGACTCCTGGATTAGAGATGAACACATGAAGACTTTCGGCAGTTGGTTGCGAACACATCTAATGAATGACACCACTGTTGGAGATCAGCTCTACTTGTTGGCTGGGTCACCATCTTCTATTATATTGAATTACCAAGGGTACGAGATAAATGGGAATACATTTTACAAGATTGCCGAAGATAAAAAGAGCACCAACCAGAACAATGGTGTCCGCTTTGATGCAACCGTAGAGAATGGCAAAAAGGACACATACTATGGTTACATAGAGGAGATATGGGAACTTGACTATGGAGTTTCTTTTAAGGTCCCTTTGTTTCGGTGCAAATGGATCAACCAAAATGGAGAAGGGATAAAGGTAGACCAGTTGTACGGAATGACAACAGTAGATCTCAATAATCTTGGTTATAGAGACGAACCATTTGTCCTAGACAATGATGTGGCACAGGTTTTCTATGTGAAGGACATGTCCTCCATACCGAAAAAAGAAAAAATAAGCAAACGAATACATCACACGATGAGCCAAAGCGTCACATAGTTCTTTCAGGGAAAAGAAATATCATGGGAGTCAAGGACAAGACAGACATGTCATAAGATTATAATAAGTTTCATGAAATTCCGCCCTTCACAGTGAAAACTGACCCAAGCATCCCGTTAAGCAAAGAAGATGCTCCATGGTTACGGCCGAAGCGACCATAAGCGACCATAACGGGCATAAGAAATTCAAAAACGGTCCAAACAATGTAAATCCTTCGCGTGGTGTCATATTATATGACATAGTTGCAATGAAAAATACCAAAGTTAGTATATTGATTATGTGTCGAAAAAACCTTCACAAAATGACCTATCATGTTCGAGGTTTCATAGCTTTCTGTCCAAATGACCAATGTTATGTGCATAATCGAGACATAGTTTGTGATACTGTGCCCATATTGTGCATGCATGTACATCTTGGGATGGTTAACAAAGTTGCAGGAGGAAGTTTTATTTTTCGTCGCATGGAAAAGCCATTTTCTATTTTCCGAGTACCAAAATCAGGGCGTTTTGTGAAGCAACACCAAACGTTAAATAAAAAAATGGTACCACCTAATTTTTCAAAAATACTAGACCACCTTACATGAACAATGTCCTAACTAGGGGTTTTAAAACCTTTCCGTCCACCCCTGGAGAAAAAGACAAATGTCTACCGAATCGGAAGGAAGTAGGTCCGGTTTGACCTACCCGTACATGATCTAATGCTCGTGATTTTTTGAAAAATCATTTTTAGACTTATAATATGATGTTTCTTCAGAGATCCAATGCAAGTTTTAATGAGGCTCATCCCCTATCTTCTTGTCCGCCGTTATGACCATAGTTGGAAACGGGTAAATTTTGAAACAGACATAAGAAATTCAAAAACGGTCCAAACAATGTAAGTCCTTCACGTGGTGTCATATTATATGACATAGTTGCAATGAAAAAAGACCAAAGTTGGTATATTGATTATGTCTCAAAAAACCTTCACAAAATGACCTATCATGTTCGAGGTTTCATGGCTTTCAGTTCAAATGACCAATGTTATGTGCATAATCGAGGCATAGTTTGTGATACTATGCCCATATTGTGCATGCATGTGCATCTTGGGATGGCTAACAATGTTGCAGGAGGAAGTTTTATTTTTCATCGCATGCAAAAGCCATTTTCTATTTGCCGAGTACCAAAATCGAGGCTTTTTGTGAAGCAACACCAAACGTTAAATAAAAAAATGGTACCACCCAATTTTTCAAAAATACTAGACCACCTTACATGAACAATGTCCTAACTAGGGATTTTAAAACCTTTCCGTCCACCCCTAGAGAAAAAGACAAATGTCTACCGAATCAGAAGGAAGTGGGTCCGGTTTGACCTACACGTATATGATCTAATGCTCGTGATTTTTTGAAAAAAATCATTTTTAGACTCATAATATGATGTTTCTTCAGAGATCCAATGCAAGTTTTAACGAGGCTTATCCCCTATCTTCATGGCCACCGTTATGACCATAGTTGGAAACGGGTAAATTTTGAAACAGGCATAAGAAATTCAAAAACGGTCCGAACAATATAAATCATATTATATGACATAGTTGCAATGAAAAATACCAAAGTTGGTATATTGATTATGTCTCGAAAAAACTTCACAAAATGACCTATCATGTTCGAGGTTTCATGGCTTTCGGTCCAAATGAGCAATGTTATGTGCATAATAGAGGCATAGTTTGTGATACTGTGCCCATATTCTGCATGCATGTGCATCTTGGGATGGCTAACAATGTTGCAGGAGAAAGTTTCATTTTCCGTCGCATGGAAAAGCCATTTTTTATTTTCCGAGTGCTAAAATCGGGGCGTTTTGTGAAGCAACACCAAACGTTAAATAAAAAAATGGTACCACCCATTTTGCAAAAATACTAGACTACCTTACATGAACAATGTCCTGACTAGGGATTTTAAAACCTTTCCGTCCACCCCTGGAGAAAAAGACAAATGTCTACCGAATCGGTAGGAAGTGGGTCTGTTTTGACCTACACATACATGATCTAATGCTCGTGATTTTTAAAAAAAATCATTTTTAGACTCATAATGTGATGTTTGTTCAGAGATCCGATGCAAGTTTTAACAAGGCTCATCCCATAATGCGCGTGGTTTCTTCAGAGATCCATCCCCTATGGCCAGCTTAAGGGAGATGCCTCAGGACTAGATCCTCCGGCATCTCCCTGAAGCTGGCCGTAGTATTGTCCCTGCTCTCGCACACCATCTTGGAGTTTATAACTTCTCTAGCCAGATCAATATGCCAGGTAGCTAACTAATTTCACATATTAGAGAGTGCCTCTATGGCCAGTTTGTTGGAGATGCCGGAGGACTGGGCTCCGCCAGCATCTCCCACAAACTGGTCGTAGTGTTGTCTCTGCTCTCACACAACATCATGTTTGTGTTTGATAACTTCACAAGGATTCCTATTTATAGATTAAGCAGCACAACATAGTGTCGACACTCACGACATAATGTTGACACTCTTGTCGATAGTCCCGGCTGAAGGCATTAACCGGGACTAAAGATATTTCTCACTATTTCCCGCCGCTTTCCGCTATGCTTTCCTGCCCTTTTCCTCTAACCGGGTCTTTTAGTCCTAGTTGGAGGCATTAACCGGGACTAAAGATATTTCCCGTCATTTCCCACCGCTTCCCGCTATGCTTTCCCGCCCTTTTCCTCTAACCGGGTCTTTTAGTCCCAGTTGGAGCCACTAACCGGGACTAAAGATATTTCTCATTATTTCCCATCGCATTCCCGCTTTGTTTTCCCTCCCTTTATCTCTATATCTAGGCCAACCTTGCCATGGCTATCCACACATCCACACCTTCCTCTCTCAACAATGGACACCACATATTGGTCCATTCTCACACTCGAAGAGACCGAGGCACTGTGCGCCTCCAGCTACCCATGCCCGCTGGGCTACCGCATTCCCACTAACTGGACGCTGAGCTTTAGAGGAGTTCCTGTCCCTCATGTGCCTCAAGGTTCCGCCCGCCAGGCGGCCATCACGAACCACTTCTACCCAGAGCTCACGACCGACCAGCGGATGGATCTCCATTGGGATCCTGACAACTACGACACCTGGAATGCCTTCTTCGCTAACCGGCGGGAAAGGGTGCTCGCTAGGTACGAGGGTGACGGCCCGCCCCCGGTGAACCACAATGAAACCGATCGTCGCCTTTGGTGGGCAAACCGTACTATCGCCGGTGTGATGCGCTACATCTCTGAGGGAGATCATCCTCGCCTGCGGTACCCACACTTGCACCTGCCGCAAAGCCATAATAAGGGTGGCTATGGTGAAGGTCGCGGGCATAGCAACACCATCATCCGGGATCCCCCCCCCCCCCCCCCCCGCGTCGTGCATCCGAGGCCAGAGTGGCAGGTGGCCTCGGAATATGTCATGGTTCACGGTCCCCGGTTCCCCCTACACAAGCCGGGGAAGGGCTGAGGATCCCCGCAATATGCCATAGCGATGACGATGAAGATGATTCGGAAGATGACCCTGAAGCTGTGTACTATAGGGCTAGACATGATTATGACTAAATCCATTGGCTAGGATGAATGGTTCGTTTGTGTACCCCAAGATTGTCGAGAGATCCACTATTTCATTCCGTAATGCATTTTTATTTGAAAATGGCCAAATGGAAAATAGTTTGAACAATTATTTTAGGAAATAGAAAATGGTTCTGCATTAGTTATTCAAATTCAAACACTTTTCATGTTGAAAGTGTTTTCAAATTCAAATTTAAACCATTTCAAATTATAGTTTGAATAATTATTTTATAAGACAGAAAGTTTTTTTCAAATTCAAATCATTTCAAATGTGAACACCTAAATAAGAAATAAGAAATAAGACGGGGACATCTAAAAAGTTTGAAAAACTTTTGAAAAAAGACATTTAGTCCCGGTTGGTTAAGGTCCTCTGCGCGCGCCCCTATGGTGGCCATCATATGTCCCGGTTGGTGGCTCCAACCGGGACGTATGCTCCGGCCTTTCGTCCCTGTTGGAGCCACTAACCGGGACGTATGACCTTTTAGTCCCGGTTGGTGGCTCCAACCAGGATAAAAGACCTTTTACTACTTAACCACCATAACCCTTCTTCCCCAATCTTCTTTCACTCTCACCCGAAACGTTGCCGCCGCCGTGAGGATAAGCGTTCGAACGCCGGCAGGCTTCCCAACTATTGCCCCGCCACCGGCCTCCATGCGCCGCCTCGCTGTGCTGATCCTCCTCACCGAAGGAATCAAAGTCGCACGACCGGAATCGACCGCGTATTCCCTGTCACTGACGAGCTCCGCTGTCGCCATCACCGTTGCTGCCGACCTCCTCCATCCTCTCCAAGGGTATACACACATCGAGGATGACCTTGTGATTCTCCTGGACCCCTTCTTTCCTCCCCTCTCGCTCTAGCCTGCTCCCGCGTCGCATGCCACCGTCCGCCGCTGTTGGCTGTCGTCGCGTGCCCTGTTCCAGTGACCAAATCTTGGCGGTGCCACCGTAGTTACGTTCGCCTCGACGCCCTCTTTTGAACAAGCCTGCACACGCCCCCTCTCGAGCCCTCTAGCGACGTCGCCGACCATCGCCTGACCGTGCTCACCAGCGAGCCGAGGTGGCATTGAAGTGGGTCTGGCCCCAGTCGTCAGCATCTGGGCTAGACACAACCCCGGTGAGAAATGTCCCCAACCTCGTGATGACGTCAGCCTGATGCAGTAAATAGTTTAATAATTTCAGAAATTGTTTAAATATTGTAAAATCAATAACTAATTATCTATAAGTCATAAAAATATAAATAATACATTAAAATATTCAGAAAAATGAGATCTACTAGTATTTGTAGTAATACGTAGTAGTAGTAGTAGTATAGTGGTAGTTGTAGAGTATTATTAGGAGTATTAGTAGTAGTATAGTGGTAGTGGTAGTGGTAGTAGTAGAGGGAGAGGGAGGAGGAAGAAAGGAAGAGAAGAAGAGAGGAAGAGAGGAAGAGATGGCGCACAAGCACGTGCACAACTTCTTATTAGATTACTAGGAAGAGATGGCGCAGCCAGCGTTTGAGGTTAGGGACGGGTACAACAATGGGCGCCATATAGGAACGATGGATGGGCGAGGCAACGTGCGCCATATATTAGGATTTCTTTGAATTACGATTTATATCCCTAGCCCGTCAAATCTTGCCTACCTAACCTCCTCGCTTGGCCACTTCGACTTATCCGCTTTCCCCTTTTGCAGAAATATGGAACCCAGAGACGAAGAAAAGGAAATAGCGCTTCAGGATATGATCAACGAGGGAGGACATATCGATAACGATGTCACCTCGCTATATCTGAACAGACGGCTCCGGTGAGGGAGAAGCCGACGAGAGAGAAGCCGACGAGGGAGAAGCCGGCGAGGTGCATATATATATTAATTAATTAAGCCTCTATTGTCTATATACATATATATTAACGCTCTTTCTTCTTTTAGCCCTCCGAATCGAGCAAATCTTCTACAAAGAATAAACGAGACCCAGCCAAAAAGTTGGGAGACCATGAAAGGTACAGGATCAAAGAAGTCGCTCTAGACGGCGAACCGTAGGTTCCCATTGATGCTGCAAATAAATTTATAAGGCAATGTGGAGTTATTGTTAGGGACTACATCCTGATCATCGTTAGAGAATAGAATAGGTCGTCAAATGATCCAGAGTCTATATGTCAGTGACTTAGCCAAAGACACTCTTTGGAAAAAGCTCATGGTTAATTTCACCCTACTGACGTTAGAGGTGTATCCAGATGACTACGATGCAGATGAGGAGATTCCAACTCAGGAGGAACTACAGAAGCACATGGAGCAAAAATTCAAGGAGTGGGCTCTTAAGAAGATGGCCCAGCAATTCAACAACTAGAAGAAAAGATTGCACCTTGACTTTGTCGTGAAAGAGAAGATTCCGGATTTCACTACTGGAGCGTATGAGAAGATAAAAAACAACTGGGCTCATTTTCTGGCATACAAGACATCGGCTCCAGCTAAGAAAAAGGTCTAAAATGAATAAGCAAAATGCTACTGAAAAGCAGTATCACCATACTATGGGGCAAGGTGGCTACAAGGCTAACAAGCCTAAGTGGGAGAAACTCGAGTCCGACGTGATGGCTAAAGGGATCACCCTAGAGCCATACAATTGGATCGAACGGGTAAGGAATTGGTTTTACGGGCATGGGGGCACGTTGGACTCAGAAGGGAAGTGCATATATAACATAGGACATAAAGAAACTCCCATAACCATTGAAGACATTAGAAATGCAGTAAAGGCTGTTGAAGATGGGGAGTTCATTCCCGATAGAGAGAATGACGAGCTCGCAATAGCCCTTGGGAACAAGGAACACGAGGCACATAAGGCTCCAAACCATGGAACCTTGGGTTTCCCGACATCCGGAAAAATATCCCGATAGAAGCCGTCAAAGGAGAAAGGAAAGGGAGGAATTGAAGTAATGAAGCAGGTAGACCGGATGCGCGACATAGAACAACAATTAAAGTAGCATCAGAATCAAATTGACAAACTTAGCTAGCGAGCTACCGGCCCATCTCAGCGGCACATGGTAGACAAAGTTGCCTTCGATGCTACCGGCCCATCCACTAATCGAAAAATCAGTGTGGCTTCCACGAAGCTCCCCGGTGATGATGCTGATGATGCACCGGCGATGGCTCCTCTTCGCTACCCAGTGGATGATATCATGGAGATGACACATTGTGAGCTGCATGTGAAAGTTCTCAACATAACCATGAAGGTGGCGGTCGGCTATGCCTTACCATTAGTTGGACCGGTACCAACTTGCCATTGTTGTCTGGTTCCACAGGGCTACGCTATTGTCGGGGTGGATGAAGTTATGGACGGATTCGTGCAGCTCAAGCTTGACTACCCTGCAGGTGAAGGGGATGTGACTGAGCTGGGAGAAGCAAAAAACATGACCATTCTATGGCGAAAGGAACACATCATGCTTTCAAATCGGACGCCAAGGCCATCCACTCCTCAGAGCACAACTCCATCTTCATTGCAGCCTCACCCGTCTCCAGCGCATCAGCCGTCCTTGTCGTCGCCACGACAGGCGCTATCTCCGCCACCGCGTCAGCCGTCTCCAGCACGGCCGTCTTCGCCGCCACGTCAGCCATCTCCAGCATGGTCGTCTTCACCGTCGTGTCAGCCATCTCAGCACCTCCCAAAAGTACAAAAGGGTCAGGGCCAAAAGCAAAAGAGTAACCGATCACCAAAGCGTCTACCGGAGCCCCTCCCAAAACTACCAAAGGTTGCTCCCAAGAGAGCTTACGACTATACTGAAGAGGAGGATGCGGTGATCGCAAAGGCCCAAACGCAACAGTGGTTTGATAGCCTCAAGCAGCCGAAAGAGCCACAGTTCCCCAGCACTAAAGAAGAAAAAGCCAAAGTGCAAAAAATGTTGAAGACCCTTCATCAACCCGAGCCAAGGTTGTCATCAGACTATGACCGCTCTATTGTCAAGTCACATCAGTCAATGGTGCGGTCGAAGAGCACTAGTGCAAGCGGGAATTCAGTTCCCCATCTCGGTTTACAGAAAAACAAGGAATGCCCCCCGCTCAAAGTGATTTCCGATACCATGGTGGAGTCGAGCAAAGCTGCGAACGAGCAGTATGATCTAGAAATTGTTGCACTGTATGGAGAAGCAGCTGCTGCTCAAGGTATGACTATTGCTCAGTATTTAGACCAGTTAGATTTCCCCGTGGCTGAGGAAGCATACAAATACGAGTACGGGAAACCTCTCGTCAGACTTGAGGACGTCAAGTATCTATCAACAAAAATGTGAAGATTGCATAATTGGTACATTAAAGCCACAAAGAAAGGGGCAAACTGGATAGTGATTGGAGTTCAAAACGAGCATTACGGGTATGGAGATGCCTAGATACTGATTGAATTTCCTAAACTACATTAGTTTTTCAATCAATACGTCCTCGACAAACCGATCGTCAGTGCCTACTGTTTGTAAGTATTATTTCTCTAATAATTAAGTCTCTAATTAGCTCACCTCGTTTATATCACATTTATAATCATACTCACTATATTATACAGACTGGAGATTCTCGAATGCAGAAGAGGACAGTTCTATGACATTGGGTTCATTGATCTATATTGGGTTCATGAACTTACTGTGAAATTAAGTCCCAAGGACACAGTAATGGCGTTAAGATTTCAAGAAACCAAAAGGAAAATATTATTACCTTACAACTTCAAGTGAGTGTTATTGTCTTGTATACATTCTTTTTCGCTTACTCGATGTTAAGTGTATAATTGATGAGTTGTGCATGCGCAGATTCTATTATATTCCACTAATCATTCAACCTGACAATGGAGTAGTACAAGTCGTGGACTCTATACGTAAATCCCTTAAGGAGTGGGAACCCATGCAGGATATGCTTCAGCGGTAATTTCAGTCATTATGACACTATATTGGCAGCTTTCGTTCATTTACATGTATCAAGTAATTAATAACTTATTTCATTCATTTTCTTTGCCGGGAAGCGCTTGGAAACGGTTCACCAACAAGGCTAAGGGTGCCTAGAAAGAGAATCTTACATTTAAACCACTAAATGTAAGTACTACTATCTAGATCCGCGCATCTCTTTGATTCTAGTTTCGATATCATTATCATGCTTAATTATTATTATTTTGATTGAACTTTGTTCTCGCAAAGTGTCTGAGGCAGCCAGACGGAAATAACTTATGTGGATACTATGTCTGCGATTTCATTCGTCAGACAACCTGTGAGAAGGGCAGAAATTTAGAACAACTTTAAGTATGTAAACAATATTCAGAAATTTGTTTTATTACCATCAATTGTGTTTAGTTTCATTCATATATGTTGACTCATTCTTTTAAATTAGATCGAACGGTTGCGGGACAATCTTCTACCAAAGGATCGCATATAAGCAATCCAAGAGGAAATTGCGAGATTCTTAGATGCAGAACACTATGAGAAGATTATGATAATGTAATAGGGATCATAAAAGACTTTATATTATATATATATGCATGAATATAATATATTCGATACTTGTTGTGTAATATAATCAGGAGATGTTTTGTAATATAATGGTTCCCTTAAGGTAGATGATACTTACACCAGCACTATGTTGTGAAGAATGCTCGCCCTCATAGTAGATCAACCTCGCATCATCTACTGTGAGGACGAGTATTCCTCACAACATAGTGCTGGGATAAGTGTCACAAAATAAATGCTGCCCCAAACACAAAAAGGAAAGAGATAAAGGGGAAACAAAATAAATGAAAATATAAAATAAAATTCTCTTCCGCGGCATAAAACGTGCCAAAAATGCTGCCGCGGCAGAGACCCTTAGATCCCGGTTTGAATTATGAACCGGGACAAATGCCCTCCCCCTGCGACAGCCAGCGGCCATGTGGACCACCCTTTTGTCCTGGTTCGCAGACCAACCGGGACTAAAGGGTTAGGGCTTTAGTCCCGATTGCCCCGTCCCGGTTGGGTAATCGGGACTAAAACCCTTTACAAATCGAGACAATGTGCCCTGTTTCCACTAGTGCTACATCTTAGAAAAAATTACAAACTAGTACTGTATTTATTAGTACTACTTAGATATGTGAAGGACCAATCCAAACTACATTGAGGATGATGACATTCAATAGAGAGAATATAATCACTCCATTTTCTATGTTCTTGTTGATTAAAAGTTAGAATGTAGATTATTTTAAAACAAATTTTATCTCTAAAATGTAGAATTTTCAGAACTAAGGGAGTATCTGACAACTGTTTTCCTCGGTGCCTCTAACTTCTACTCCCTCCGTTTCAAAATATAAGATGTTTTAGCTTTATGCAAGGAGTGTATCTAGACTCTTTCTAGTGTGTAGGTTTACTCTAAACATAGATGAATCTACAAACTAAAAGGGGTCTAGATACACTTCTTTTACAAAGCTAAAACATCTTATATTTTAAAACAGAGAGAGTATTTACCAAAGGTGAGAGAGGTAGGACGTGCATAGGAAAGTATTGTAAGAGCCAAGAATAAGGAGTACAACTCTGCGCTACGAAGACTAAAGATCCACGGAACCGCATGAGAAACGAGGAGTACATCTCAGCGCTACAAAGACTAAAGATCCCCGGAACCGCATGAGAAATATGTAAAGTTGTAACTTTTTTTACATTTGTAAATCTTTACTATTAAAAGCAAATCCGTGGTGAATGCATGGTGTCACACTTCACTTAATTATAAAACATACCACCGCTAATAAATATATCTCACGGCTCACTGTACCCATATCCACTAAATACGCTCTCTCACTTATCCATGCCACAATCTATTGGTAGTTAGTTCCAAAAATAGGTTAGTTAGTTAGTCCGTGGATGCATGCATGGAGGGATGCGGCTCGATCATCCGTGCGCCCGACGTAGGTGGCATTGATCCGATAGATCCGCTGATTTAGCAACACGTTCGTGTCTTTCGACCGGAAAACAAATTCCAACTATCGAGAATTTCATCCCGTAATACTCGCACCTGACTGATATGAATATACCATATAAAAAACGGATACGATCGCCACAACAATTCTCAACCTCCTGCTGTCTTCTGGTACTCCGGCGAGGCGGCCACGCGCCGTCCGCCGCCATGCTCTCCGGCTTGCACGGGAAAAAGTAGAACCCCCATTGAGTTAGCTAGCATTCCTGACGCGACGGCCGGTGACTATCGACATGTTCTTCATCGGCGGTGGCATTGCTGCCATGAACGGAAGAGGGCCATAGCTAGCATAGGCATCACCGTATGAGGAGCTTGAGGGAGACAATCAGTCCCAGTCCTGAATCGAGACCACACCTTCTGCTCTGATAGCCTTGTAAGGTAGTCCGGCGACGCGACCATATGTCTGCGGTCTACCACCACGCTCTACTGCTCCTGCTAGGACTCAAGTCCGTCATCTTTTTTTTTCGAAAAGGTCAAGTCCGTCATCACCACAGGAAAAAGGAGAACACCTTCGAGATGAGCAGTGTCACCGCCGACCGCGAGCGACCGAATCCTATTGGCCTCTTCCATTACCGGCGGAGGCAGCACTGCCATGAACTACGACGGCGAAGAAAATGCCATCATGTCAATATGGATCAAGATCTTGAGGGCGATGAGCAGGCCATGAGGCCGAGTCCTGAATCGGAGAGGCACTCGGGCGAAAGAAGATGCCACAAACATTGATCAATTAGTGGCCGCCGAGCGACATCTTCGTCCGACAACGACACCTCGAGCTGTGCATTGGCGAGCAGTCACTGCCTCGTCGGCCCGTCGTCAGCGACTGCCGCTTAAACACGTATACATTATACTCCATGGCTATGCACTGCCAGTGAGAAAAACACAGCCTTGAGAGCATGTTCTTGGTAGAAGATGTCGAGCACGAGGACAGGCCGGCTTGCCGACGATGTGTCTATGTATAAAAATGAAGCCAGTCAGTATAACAGGTGTTGTACTGTATTTTTTCGTATTTCCCAAAAAAATTGGCAACAAGAAATCACGCGCGGGGACTAAAAATTGAGTGACCACGGATGGTCGCATGGCGTCACTGATTATGTCATCCTAGACTATACCTAAACCCTGCCACGACCTTATCGTGTCAGACGGGTCCATAGGCAAGGTTCCAACATGATAAGAGCGAACTCTCGGTTCGGTACTCCATGTCACGTAAGGGACCTGTCCCGTAGACCTCCTTTGGTCATTAAAGGTATCAACACATCTGCACAAAAGGATCATTCTCTTCTCTTTTATTATTAACCCTTTTGCAGGACCTCGTCGAAAGGCCAGTACATGCCGGAGAAAGTCTGATTGAAGACCTGCTCTGAGAATGGGCATACGGGAAAGTCTGCATGATCGAAGACGTCTGTACATGCCGGAGACCTTGCACCAAGACCTCGAGCATTCATAAGGACCTTGCGCCTCAAGACCAAGAAGTCACCGAGCCCACCAGGAGGAGGTTGAGTACGACATACATCAACTCTGCTGGAAAAAAGATTGCCTTGTTAAAGGTACTCATCGGGGGCTTGTCGATGATGGGTGGACTCAGGCATGTACCCAGCATGGGCCTGAACCCACGATTCCTGCCCACGATGACCTCTGGCGATCAAGGACCTGGTGGCCCGCATCTAGAAGCCCTCAAACCTACCTACCCTCAACCGACTTGACATGTGGGGCTACAATACAGCTCTCTGGAGATCCCGAAGACCAGAGGTGAGTGCAAGAAAGATAGCAAAGATCACGATTAAGTGCAAGACAAGATGAAGACCTCACGTGACTAAGAATGATTCGGCCACCATCGACGCCTAGAAGTACTTGAAGACATTCATCCCTCAAGGACACGTCATAATCGCCCGAGTCTTCGCCATTAGCTTTAGTCATAGCTCTAGACTCATCTATCGTTGGGTGTCATTATAAAACCACCGAGATCATCTTGTAGACACATTGTATGATCTTTTGATCACCTTATGAATAAATTATGAGGGATTTCACCCAACATACATACATCTTCATCTTTGAGATCCAAACCTACTAACCCGAGCCATCCGCCGAACAAATAAACTCTCTTTCGTCCCTCAGAAGTGAGACTGCAGACGGATCGTGGAAACTATCCTTCGTCAATTTTAGTATTTACGTGCATTACATATTTATATATACTCCTTCCATCCACAAATAAATGACCTAGATTTTTCTAGATTAATATGTATCTAGACATGTTTTAGTGTATAAATACACGCAAATTTAGACAAACTCACGTCACTTATTTCTGAACGGAGAAAGTATAACATGTGCGATGTCTGTCGTGGCAAAGCACGGGCATTCAACTACTATTACTAAATATAATTGTAATGCTTTTATATAAAATATGTTCTTATTTGGAATAAATGCTCGGTACACAAAAACTGTTCTTCTTCTGAATAAGAGGGTCGAGCAGTAACAAATGTGTCATATTCAACTATGCAACTTTGGTGCCCTCTTCCATACAACAATATGGGTGATCACATGAGCACATTTTCATTAATATGTAATGTGTAGTAGACACGTACGGAGTTATTTTACGTGTGATGTTCCGTGGACGTGTTGAGTTACGATCCTTCTTACTCTTATGTGTTGGTGTGCCTTGGTTACATATTCCACCATTGCTTCGACTGTGTCAACCTATCTTATTAATGACTTATGGTGTTTGTTCTTTCATGTCAGTCTCTAAAGTACTCTAGGCTTTACTGACTTATTTTTCGCTAGGCTTTGCTGACTTATTTTTCAAGCTAGCTGCATTCACTTGGGTGAAAGACGAGAGGTTTGAGGACAGGCGTCACAACATTTGCAGTCTCAGGTCTTCCGCATGATGGTTGTTGATGAGGACATCCCTACTGATTCGCTATCTCCAACTCCTAATGAAGTTGTCGATGTTGCTACAAAGACCAAGTCCAATGAGATCAGGATTGGACCTATTACTAGAGCTCGTGCCAAGCTACTTGAACAACGGGTGAATATATTCCTAAACGAGTCTGATGTTTTTGTTGATGAGAATTTTATACTACCTAAGTCTTTGCACTTATGTATGATCAGGTTCGTTGAAGAGACAAGCATGGTGCGAGGAGGAGAAGGGCTGATGCAAGAAGAGCCTGATGTGATGTTCATCTAAGGATGCGCGAGGGAGGAGGGGAGGTAGGCGCACGGGATGAGGAGGAGATCATCGAGAAGAACGACGTAAAATTTCCTGGAAGAACCGGAATGTCCGGCCATGTCCACCCGGACACTCCGGCCTGCCCGAGAATCGTCGAGGTGGTATCCATTCTGAAGGCCAAATCAGAAGCCACCCAGACACTGGCCGGAAACTCTGAAGTTTCTGCCAGTTCCGGAATGTCCGGCACACTCCACCCGGAGTGTCCGGTCGAACCGGAATATCCGGCATGTACCAGCCGAAATGTCCGGCCGCCGACCAAATCTGGTCCGAGTCGGCTTGTATCAGTTTGAGTTAGACACGTTTCTGTTTCGGTTTTTGGTCGTTTTAGCCGCCCTTATAAGCCCTAGAACGCCCCCTTAGCTTAGTTTAGACCATGTTGAAAGTAAACCCTAGATTTGTTGAGTTGCTACTTGCATGCAATTGAACACCTGCACTAATTCGTATCGATCTGGTGTATTTGCTACTATCAATCAAGTGTTATTAGTTGATCCATTGGGATTAGCCAATTGCAAGTTTCGTGTGATCTGTTGTTTCATTGGGAATTAGAAGATTGCAAACCGCTTCTTGGTCAGCGGCTACGTGCGCAAGTGTGTGAAGTTGTGAATATCTACAAGGGTTGAGAGCTGTTGCATTGGCATCAGGGATCAATCGAGAGGTTCATGAGTGTCATACAAGTTACCCCCACCGATTATCATCATATATCCACCTCTCTTACTAAGAAGATCAGGCACCCCATATCATCCTGGTATCAGATTTCTAGCGTTGTCTTGGTAAGCATCCACAAATCTATCCATAGTTAGTTGTTTTTCATCCTACAAAGAAAAAGGCATACCAAAATATTAGGGTTAGGGTTTGTCTTTGCCATAGCCTAGATCGCATCAAAGTTGAGTCTTAGTTGCTTGTCGTTGTTGTGTATTTGATCTGATCTCTTCCAGTATGAGTCATAGTGTCTAGGTTTTCCTTGTTTTTGTCGTTGTTCTTCGTTTTCAAGTCGTTCATCATCGTTTTCCACTTAGTTTACTTTTACTTATCCAGGTCCACATAGCGTACCATTGTGTTAACTTAGCTACAGCCTTTCTCCAGCATATGTGCCTAGGAATGTACCTACAAGACTAGTTGCTTTGCTCTGAATAGGCTGCTCATTAGGGTTTTGATGTGCATAAGTTTCGGCCAAGACAGATCGAACTATACAACAAAAATACCCCAGACTATCCGACTGACCCGTAATATACGGCCTCGTTACACCGGAGTGTCCGACCCAGTTTGTTCGAAAGTGTTGCATTTTACTTCATTGTGTCATATAGTTGAAACATCAAAAACAAAGAGAAAAGAGAAAAAGTAGTCAAAAAAGAGAAAAGAAAAGGGATAAAAAAGTGACAAAAGAGAAATATCAAAGTTGTTTGGAGGCCTAGTTTCATAAAAGCACTCGTAGATTGATCAACTTTATGCCTGTTTTATTTTGAGCTATTACTAGCGTCTCTCTTGTGCATTGCAATATACCTATTCATAAATTGATGTGTCATGTTTATCTCCACATGTGTGTTTCCTTGGGTGTTTATCACACGATCAACACTAGGATTTTCTTTGGTGTAGTTAGGTAACCATACCTACAGCTCCACTTTATATTCATGCTTTGTCGTGTGATCGTTCTTGTACCCTCGGTATTCGCTTCATCACATCTCGTTTATCCAAGTTGGTAAGCTTTTACTAATTCACTTTTGAACAATAAGATTTCCTTTTCTTGCAGTTGTGAGTGAGTTGTGAGTGAGCCACCAAAAGATTTTTTATTCTATGCACTAACCTACTAATCATGTCTTCTGGTGATGTTAATGTGCATGCGAAAAAGGAGGCAGGTACTATAGTTACGTGGCGAGAATATGAAGCATTGCGAGATCACCTGCAATGGATCTTTACTTGCACAATGGACAAAATTGAAAGGGATGCTCAGATTACGCAGCTACAGTTGCAAACAACTGAGAAAACAGTCAACATGTCCAAGCACAGGTCACTAATATACAAACAAGTATTCGCGCTTTAGCAGAGTCTTTGAATGCTTTGAGGCTGCTAGTGGAGCAACAACAGCCATATGCTGAGGATGATAATGCCAGCATCAATGATGGCAATATGGTCGCTTCCCCTATGGTTGGCATCCATCATGGTGATGGCCATGGAGGCCGTGGTGGTGCTCATGGAGGCCGCGTACGTGGATTTGCACATGTCGGTCCTCAACGTTTTCCTCTACCAGCTGCACTGCCTGATGATGGATTGGGTAAGCCCAAATTCTCCATACCTAGATTCGAGGGAGGTCCTGATGTTGAAGATACCTCACCTGGGAGCCGAAGATAGAGAAATTATGGCACTTACATGACTACACTGAAGATAAAAAGATCAAGCTTGCTAGTTCAAAGTTCGATGGTTATGCATTGAGATGGTGGGATGGCATTGTATGAGCAAGGAAAGAAGATGGTGAACCTCCTATCATTATTTGGCGCACCATGAAGGAGGTTATGCGAGCTCGTTTTGTCCCTCCTAATTATGTGTGTTCTCTCTTCGACAAGTTGCAATAAATAAAGCAAGGTTCCGTGACTATTAATGAATATTACATGGAGATGGAGATGCTTCTACAATGAGCAAGAGTATGTGAGTCTATTGAAATGAACATGCAGAGTTTCCTTCATGGACTTAAGTATAAAATCAAGAGTGTTGTTCGGCACCATAGATATAATGATATGAATGAGTTGTTACATCATGCATGAGAAGATGAAGCACAGTTTGCCAAAGAAGCTCTATTCAAAGCTCGTTATACAACTGGTGGATGTTTTTCCTCTTGGACTAGTTTGTATGCACCTAAATCTAGTGCAAATCCTGTTAATCGTCCGTCTACATCCACAAGACCGACTTCCAATGTGTCCAATACAAAGAAACCAACTCCTGCAGCGAGTGGTACAGGTTCCATTATGTCTACAACACGTAATAGGGACATGGAGTGTCATACATGTGGAAGCAAGGTCACTTCAAGAGGGATTTTCCAAATAAAAAGGTGATGCTTATTAATGAACACGATGAGTATGAGACGGGAGATGATGCTTATCCGAATGCTTTGGATGATGATGGTTACATGAGTGATCGTGTTGATGCTTTTCCATCCACCACCACTACTATTGTTTGCACTCCATGAGTACTCAATGTGTCTTCTCGTTTGCAATGTCACGGATGCAATTTGTTCCAAACAAAGGCACTTGTTGGTCCAAACAAAGCTTGCAAGGTAATCATTGGTGGTGGAAGTTACCACAATTTAGCAAGCAAGGAGTTATGTGCCAATCTAAAGCTGAAGTACCTACTGCACCCTCATCCGTATTATATTCAATGGCTAAGTGACAATGGTGAGATGAAAGTTAGTCACATGGTGCATATTGATTTTGAGATAGGACCGTACAAGGATTCCATTGTCTTTGATGTGGTTCCTACGACGGTTTGTCATTTGTTATTGGGTCGACCGTGGCTATTTGATCGTTCCGTGCAACATAATGGCCGAGCCAATACATATCACTTGGAGTTCAAGGGCAGAAAAATCAATTTGCAACCTATGTCACCACAAGATATTGTGAATGAATCTCGTCAGAAAACTGAGGTCAATTTGGAGGATGCACCTTCATTAGTTGATAGGCGAGAGAATTTAATAGCTATGAGTGATATAAAAAAGTGAGAGAGTGCCCAATTTACTTATATTAGCCACCAAGGAAGACATGAGAGTATTTAGTGAGGATCCTACGGTTGTGCCTTTTGTGCTCATGTACAAGGGTGAGGTTTTAGTTTCTAACGATATGGCACCTCTTTCTCTTGGTGTTTCTAATGTTTTACAGGAATTCAGCAATGTGCTTCCGGAGGAGGTACCTACAGGTTTACCACCATTGCAAGGTATTGAGCATCAAATTGACTTGATTCCAGGAGCATCGCTGCCCAACCGTGCACCATATCATACAAACCCCGAAGAGAGGAAGGAAATTCAGAAACAAGTGCAAGCGCTTCTCGACAAAGGTTATATTCGTGTGAGCTTAAGCCCTTGTGTTATTCCTGTTATTTTAGTTCCTAAGAAAGATGGTACTTGGCACATGTGCATAGATTTTAGAGCTATAAACAACATCACTATAAGATATCGTCATCCTATTCCACGTTAAGAGGATATGTTATATGAATTGAGTGGTGCACATGTTTTCTCTAAGATAGATTTGCATAGTGGTTATCATACAATTAGGATGATGGAAGGGGATGAATGGAAAACTACCTTTAAGACTAAGTTTGGTTTATATGAGTGGATAGTAATGCCTTTTGGTTTAACTAATGCACCTAGTACTTTCATGAGATTCATGAACCATGTCTTAAGGAATTTTATTGGCAAGTTTGGGGTTGTGTATTTTGATGATATATTAATCTACATCCACAATGAGCATGAACATAGTGATCATATTAGATAAGTCTTGCAAGTGTTACAAGATGCTCAGCTCTATGGTAATCTTGAAAAGTGTACATTTGAAAAGATAAGGTCATATTTCTAGGATATGGTGTCTCTAAACATGGAGTAGAAGTAGATAAATCTAAAATTGAAGCTATTCAAAATTGGCCTAATCCCATGAATGTGAGACAAGTACAAAGTTTTCACGGTCTAGATGGTTTCTATAGACGTTTTGTGAAAGACTTTAGTACTATACCTGCACCTTTGAATGAACTAACTAAGAAAGGTGTACCTTTTGAGTAGGGCATAGCCCAAGATCATGCTTTTGATGAACTAAAATGATTGTTAACTTCTGCACTTTTGCTAGAAGTACCAGGTTTTTCTAAGCAATTTGAGATCAAATGTGATGCTAGTGGCAGAGGAATTGGTGGTGTGTTGATGCAAGAGGGTCGTCCCATTGCATATTTTTTTGAAAACAATTTTGGTGCAAAGTTAAATTATCCTATATATTATATAGAATTATATGCACTTGTTAGAGTTCTTGAGACTTGGCAACATTATTTGTGGCCAAAGGAATTTATCATACATTCTGATCTTGAAGCTTCAAAATATCTGAAAGCTCGATCTAACTTGCATAGGCATCTTGCTACGTGGGTTGAGTTAATTGAGTCTTTTCCATACATTATTAAACATAAGAAGGGAAAAAATAATGTTGTTGATGATGCTCTATCTAGGAAGAACATGTTATTAACACAGTTGGATATCAAAGTTCCTAGTTTAGAGAGTTTATGTGATTTGTATGCAACTGATCTTGATTTTGCTGAGCCATATCGTTTGTGTTCTATTGGCAGGGCATGGGAGAAATTTCACATTCATAATGGGTATTTGTTCGTGCTAACAAACTATGTGTTCCGGAGTTGTCTGTGCGTTTGTTGTTTTTACAGGAATCACATGCTGGAGGATTGATGGGTCAATTTGGGCATGAGAAGACGCTACTCATGCTCGCAGATCATTTTTATTGGCCTAAGATGAGGCGTGATGTGGATAGGTTTGTCAAGAGATGCATTACTTGCAACAAGTCAAAGTCCAAGTTGAAGCCTCACAGTTTGTATATGCCACTCCCTGCACCTACTACACCATGGGAAGATATAAGCATGGAATTTGTATTAGGTTTTCATAGAACTAAAAGAGTCCGTGATTCAATTTTTGTGGTAGTGGACAGATTTTCTAAAATGTCACACTTTATTGCCTACCACAAAAGCGACGATGTGTCACATATTGCTAACTTGTTTTTCAGGGACATCGTGTGTTTACATGGAGTACCAAAGATGATTGTTTCTGACCATGACGTGAAGTTCATGAGCTACTTCTGGAAGACACTTTGGGGAAAGCTAGGGACTTGATTTGCTGCCTCTTCCTAGCCAAGAGAGTCAACATGGAAGCATCGAAGAGAGCAGATTTTGTGAGTAAGATACATGTGAAAACTAAACAGGCTATTGAAGAGAAGTGCAAGAACAATGCTCAAAGAGTTAACAAGAAGCGCAATAAGGTGTTGTTTCAGCCTAGAGATATGGTTTGAGTACACTTTCACAAGAACAGATTTCTAGAGTTACATAAATCCAAGTTGCTTCCACGTGGTGCTAGTCCTTACAAAGTGAATTCCATGATCAATGATAATGCCTACAAGATAGATATTCCTTAAGATGTATTTGGAGGTGTCAGTGCTAGTTTCAATGTTGCTGATTTGACACCATATGACAGAGAAGACCTTGGAGCGTTGAGGTTAACGCCTTTTGAAGGGGGGGAGATGATGAGGACATCCCTACTGATTTCTATCTCCAACTCCTAATGAAGTTGTCGATATTGCTACTAAGACCAAGTCCAATGAGATCAGGATTGGATCTATTACTAGAGCTCGTGCCAAGCTACTTGAACAATAGGTGAATTTATTCCTAAACGAGTCTGATGTTTTTGTTGATGAGAATTTTATACTACCTAAGTCTTTCCACTTATGTATGATTTGGTTCGTTGAAGAGACAAGCATGGCACAAGGAGGAGAAGGGATGATGCAAGAAGATCCCAACGTGATGTTTATCCAAGGATGCGCGAGGGAGGAGCGGGAGGCAGCCACATAGGATAAGGAGGAGATCATCGAGAACAATGACGCCAAATTTCCTAGAAGAACTGGAATGTCCGGCCGAGTCCACCCGGACACTCCGGCCTGCCCGAGAAGCGTCGAGGTGGCAGCCATTCCGATGGACAAATCGTAAGCCACCCGAACACTGGCCGGAAACTCCAAAGTTTCCGCCAGGTCCGGAATGTCCGACGCACTCTACCCGGAGTGTCCGACCGAACCGGAATATCCGGCACGTACCAGCCGGAATGTTTGGCCACCAACGAAATCTGGTCCGAGTCATCTTGTATCAGTTTGAGTCAGACACGTTTCTGTTTTGGTTTTTGGTCATGCCATCCACCCTTATAATCCCTAGAACGCCCCCTTATCTCATTTTAGACCACGTTTAAAGTAAACCCTAGATTCGTTGAGTTGCTGCTTGCATCCAATTGAACCCCTACACCAAGTCGTATCGATCTGGTGTATTTGCTACTATCAATCAAGTGTGATTAGTTGGTCCATTGGGATTTAGCCAATTGCAAGTTTCGTGTGATTTGCTGTTCTATTGGGAATTAGAAGATTGCAAACTCCTTCATGGTCAGTGGCTACATGCGCAAGTGTGTGAAGTTGTGAATATCTACAAGGGTTTAGAGTTGTTGCATTGGCATCAGGGATCGATCATGAGGTTCATGAGCGTCATACAAGTTACCCCCACGGATTATCATCAAATAACCACCTCGCTTACTAAGAAGATCGGGCCACCCCATATCATCTTGGTATCAGATTTCTAGCGTTGCCTCTATAAGCATCCACAAATCCATTCATATTTAGTTGTTTTTCGTACTATATAGAAAAAGCCATATAAAAATATTAGGGTTAGGGTTTGTCTTTGCCATAGCCTAGATCGCATCAGAGTTGAGTCTTAGGTGTTGGTCATTGTCGTGTTTTTGATTCGATTTCTTCCACTACAAGTAGTAGTGTCTAGGTTTTCCTTGTTTTTGTCATTGTTTTTCATTTTTTGAGTCGTTCATCATCATTTTCTGCTTAGTTTACTCTAAGTTATCTGAGTCCACATAGCGTACCATTGTGTCTACTTTATAGCCTTTCTACATCATATGTGCCTAGGAACATACCTATGAGACTTGTTACTTTGCTCGGAATAGGCTTCTCATTAGGGGTTTGACGTGCATAAGTTTCGGCCAATACAGATCAGACTATCTAGCAAAAATACACCGGATTATCAGGCCTCGTTACATTGGAGTATCCTACCCAGTTTGTTCGAAAGTGTTGCATTTTACTACATTGTGTCATTGATGCATGTAAAATGCATCCGTGAACTTTTCACTTTATTACTTGATATTCCAGCATATTTGCATCATATATGGGATATATTCATGTTTTATAATGATATTTTGTAATAATTCACACTTCCCATATTGTTTTGGAATTAACCCTGCCGAGGAAGAAAACCCCTATTTCAATGTTTTTGACTTTGAGGTACCCAAACGATGTCCAATTGACATGAAACTTCACGAGACCTAGTATTTATCAGAACCAAGAACAATGGGCCAAAGATCCACGAGAAAAGAAGACCGAGGAGGGAACGAGCTAACCAGTCGTGGCCCACCACCCTGGCCACGGCTTATGTGCTTGTTTGCCCCTCGAGTCTCCGATGCCGTCGATTCTTTCTCCCAGACAAAGGTTCTGACCTAAAATCACAAATAAAAAAGGTCTCCTGATGATTCTCAGAAGCGAGTGTCGCAGAAGACAGAAACATGAAATAGAGAGGCATGATGTAGAAGATTGGAGGGGCAAAACTCTGGCGGGGCACTGTCGATGTGATCTCCACCTCCTCCAATGACTCAAGCACCTTCACCATGATGAAGAGGGAGTAGTCCACCCCTAGACTATAGGTTTGTGGCAGTAGCTATTGTATCTCTCTCATGATCTCGATTGTATTAGAACCGTATGAGCTGCATAACATGATTATGATCATATTTGTATTACCTATGTGGTGGATCTTTATATAGTTGATATTTGAGATTGCAATTATTCAGTATTGGAAGTATATGAATAGATGCATATCATATACCCTGTTCTTGTTTACTTGTTTTGATCAAACTTGTATATAGGAGCATGTGTGGGGGAACGTGTTCATTAGTTGGAGCAACGGGGGTGATCTTGCGGGTAGGACAGTAAAACTTGCGAATCATTTGGGTGTTTATCTTACTTAGTTGCCTCACTAGGGATAAAGAAAATACCATGCTTAGACTAGATCAAGTATGTTCTTATTTTAACTTCATGTCGTTGAACTTAATGCTATACTCTAAAATTGATATTAATACTAGATTGCTTGCAGACCCCCTTTCTAGTGGAGTATAAGTGAACTTTTAGAAATAACATATCTATGTTAGGACGTGATGCCCATATGAATTGCTATCCATACTTTAACATGTTGCACCAATATAATGTCAACTAGAGTGTCTCATGTCCACCACAACTCAAAGAGAGAGTGCATAAGCGAAACCATGAACCCCGGTCCATTTTAAACCATAAGAAAACACTATCCAACACATCTACATCACTTTTTATCTTCAGTATTAATTAAATCCGAAAATGCAAAAACATTTCTCATACTTGTAAACACCAACCAAAACCCAAAAACATCACATTCCATTGCATTTACCACCATTGCATATTTACTTTACTATTGCATTGGATTTTAATTTTGTTGTATTTTATGTCAGTTTTGCTTACATACACCTTGTGCTTGTAAACCACTTGGTGAGGTTGAGGGCACAAAAATCTACAACTATTTTGTAGGCTGCTTGACGAAGAACAAAGAGGATCATTCTATTACACACAGCTCCTCGAGAGTTCGATATTTAAACCCTCGAGTTTCCCTCATGGGGAAGGCTTCCATTTACTACATGCGATGACCCAGCATACCACTACATGATGTAGTACACTATAGTCGTTGACATAACACCAATAAAACACCATTCACTAGTATTACATCCCTCAGAGTGATACAACAGAAACACAATAGGTCCAAGACATGACTATAGATTACAACTCGACTCTTTACAAAAGATCCAGCGACACTCTAGTTTAAAGAGAGAGGAAGAAACTTCTTACAACGAAGAACCAGAAATAAAACTCACGACTAACTTAAGACTGAGACTAGCATTCATACTAATTGGCTTGCAATTGCTACTAACGCAATGCTCTACAGAAGTAGGTTTTATGGCTAGAGTATCTACTCCTATCTAATTAGGATCTTCGTCTTCACTTCGGTTGATGTATATGTTGACTTTATTGACTTTATTGAAGAACTTGAGCTGTCAATGATGGTTTCTTGAGCATAAGTTGGTGTTGACATTGTCTTCAATGGCTTAGAACCTAGCAAGGGTTAAGAAGGTACGGTTGAGTACGAGCGTACTTAGCAAGTTCACTAAATAGGAGTGTTTGATGCACTATCTCTACAACCATAGACCATAGGTCGTAGGAAATGCAGGTTTTCGTAAACATTTCTTCAAAGGTTGCTTTTATTCTGAAAACTATGTATGACAGCCTTCATAGGTTGACCAGAACTTTCATGGAGTTCCTTTCCTGCCACGTTTGTAGCTCCTTTCCGAAACTGGGAGTAACATGTCATAGTTCTTACACTCTATAGAGGTGCGTTACTTTAAACATGAGAGACCAAATCCTTGTTGCACAACCGGGCAGCTTATTCCTGTCCACAATTCCTTGATGTGGGGCCTAGTAGATGATCCAAGCCAATCACTGGCCCCTTCGCGACCCCGCATGTCTCCTTGGTGTACGCTATGCCCTCATATTGAATTACGATAATGGTTAGTACAGACCCTTCAGATGCCAGAACTATCGTGGGATGTTGACGGCTCCCACCCATATGCTGCATATCCTCTACGAATTACCAATTAATGCACGCTATGAGGATAACAGCCATGACATGCGCATCCGGCTACATGCGAGAGGAAGAACATACAGCTGACTTCTCCGTCCCATTCCAAATCTCATGGTTAATGCGTAATATACGACGCTAGAATCACTGGCGACATTGGTTGATTAAGTCCTGGATATTATGTTCCTTTACCACTAGAACTGTATCAGTAGATTATTACCATCTGGTAAATAATCTATAATCATATTATTATGAAAATAGTGTTTTCTGACCTTTTTGAAATGCAGGTGATGACAACATTTGAGTTACAAGCATTTGATAGAAAATAATTAAAGGACATGAGCAAGTGTGAACTTTCCTTTTGTGATTGCAAGATTATGCACTCACGTTCTTCAAGATACTAGAAGATACAAAATTTGCAAATAGCATCATTGGTCCGGTAAGGACTAATGTTTAAAGAACCAAGATGAAAGTATGCATAAATAATGTAATGCAATTGGATAAACGTGAATTCTCGGATTAAGATTCTATGATCTAGGGTTTTCAAGCTTGTGGTGATATCTTTAGAATGTGTTGCACTTTTATACTAGCTTCACACTTGTGCTTCTTATTAAGGCTTGTGAGTGTGTGAGACAATATGTAAATAAAATAAGTAGCATACACTATTAAAGCACTCAAATTGGGCATGGTATCTAAAAGATTTCTTAAGCAAGATTATTGATCAATTAGAGCCTTTATAGAAATTCTTATGGATTACTTTTAATGTTTCTTAAAAGAATAACTTTTGAGGGAAAAATTCTTTACAAAGTAAAAGTAGTTAAACTTAAAGCTAACACTTTAAGATTTTCTTACTAGATATGAATATTAAAGAAGAAAACAATTACCATATTTGAATAGGTATTCCACTTGGAGTGGATACTTAGATATATTGAATATGTATTATATTATATGTGGCTCACTTCTTAATGTTTTATAGCAAGGTGGAGTAAAAGTATTATTGCCTTTATAGAATTGGTGTCTTCATAATTTTATAAGTGAATAGGATCACTTGCCTATTTTAGAAGTAATGCTTATATTTTATAAACATGGAAGAGGCCTTACTTTAATTACTTAAAAACATGGTTTAGAGCTTTAGGTAGATACCTGAACTTGTAAAAGAACTTGTAGTTAATATTTTGATGATCTTATAATGGATAAAATTAAGATACACTTAATTTTTAAATGGTAGCTTTAGTAAATATTTCTAAAACATGGTTGGACCAATTTTTACTTCACTTAAACAACAATTGAACTTGTTATTACATTTTTAGATTTTAAACAAATAAAGCCAAAGGTAAACTAAATATTTATGTACTTTTAATCCATTAAGATATTAGAGAATAGTTTTAATCAAGACTTATTAAACTTTTACCTTGATTTGACTTCAAATGTGCGGGAGGATATTTTTAATGTGTAGTTTTTTTTATTTTTGTGATCATTTTGGTATATTAAAAGTATTTTTATGATTTTTAATTAATATGTATATGATTTTTATAAGTTTTATCACTTTATAAATACTAAATAAATAATAAATACTTAGTTAGGTAACACAAAAATATATGAGACAAGTTTGTAAAGGTAGATTTTGTTTTTCTAAGAATTTTGGTATATTATACTTATTTTTTAGAATTTTTAATAATAAATTATATTTATTTAAGATTTACCCCTAATAGGCTATTTACTACTAATAATTATTATTTTATTTAAGTTGGATAATAAATTATAACAGTAGGTTTATATTATAGATTTTATTTTTCTGAACATTTTGATATATAATATATATTTTTCTGAGTTATGAAACAAAAGATATTGAATTTATAAGCGTATTACATTTTCTGAAATTAAAAATAAAATAACTAAATGTGTTTATGAGGTAATGCTGAAGTCAGCATGAGGTGGGATGGTTTTTCTCACCGGGGCTATTCTAAGCCTAGACACTGACTGGTGGGGTCACCACCGAGTCACATGCCACATGGGCATGGACCGGTCAATGTGCCGATGTGGCGAAGGGTGACATCAGCACAACGTCATCTCACCGGTGTGCAGAGCAGATGACGGCGGGGATGGCGATGGGAAGCAAGCGGGTTTGCATGCGGAGGTTGGGTCGAACCAGCGCGTCGAGACGAGCAATAAACTAGCGGCACCACTCCTGTTAGGTCGCCGGAGTAACGACTACGATGACGGGCGGCGGTGGTGCTGGCAGATGCACGGCGACAGAGCAGCAGAGAGCTAGAGCGAGAGCAAGTAGAAGTGCCAGAGCACCATGGGCTCACCGGGATTGCAGTGAAGCAGTTGGCGAAGCGAATCATGGCTGGAATCGACGAGGAACGGTGGTGACCGACGATGGTGGTGAGGTGTCGATTGGTTCGACACGGGGCTCTTCAGCTTTCGTGGCCTAGCTTGGAAGAACAAGGACAACCGACTGAGCTCAACGGTGTGCTCAGGGACGCTAGGGAAGCTACGGAGTGACGAGCGGCTCCGGCGGGCTAGGTTTTGGCTTGCTCCCAAAGGAGAGAGAGAGCAGGCGAGGAAGGGGAAATGGGGATGAGGACGAGCAGTGCATTGCAGTGGCAGTCTTATCCCCTCCCAGGCGACACGGCGTGCATCTCGACGCACTCCGATGCGGTGGACGGCGACACGCATCTGCTTCGGGGGCGTCGCAAGGTGGACGACAACGATAGCAGCGATGAAACAGTAAGTGGGCCTAGGTCGGTGCTGGGCCGTGACAATGTGAGCGGGTTGTTTCTTCTGCTGCTCGTGAGCGGCGAGTAACACGGGAGTTTGTTGGGTTGTGGGCAGGAAGCTGGCTGCTTTCTTTTTCTTTTTCCATTTTGGTTTTCTGCTTTTATAATTCATTTTGAATTCAAATCTCAAGACTTTTAAATACCAAAACTAGTGTACAACAATTCAAACATCTCAGAGGTGATAATACTAGTTAGTTGACCTAATCTTGTTGGGGCATTTCAATATCCACTATTATATAGGAAACTGTTTATTAAATAGAGTAATTAAGGATTAGGATTTTAGAGAGTTATTCCTTATATAGAAAGTCTTACAAAATGATTTCCATTTTCACCATGATAATTGTAATGAATGGTATATTTACATTATAATGCATTAATCCTTGTGGTTTTTAAAGTGGTGATTTGAATTTCATGGTTCTCTATATTTGGTGGTTTCTCCCATTCCAACTCTACTTAGTTTGTGGGGTTTAGAACTACCATAAAACAATCTTGGTTCAGTCATTATGCATGGATATCAATTATTAATAAGGAAATGAAAATATTCATTTAGAAGTAGCTATTTTTAGTTTGTAGAAGGTTTAGTTTTATGGTTCTCAAAGTTTGGAATTTCTTTTATTGCAATTCCATTACAATTTATTTATAACCATTCTACTTATTTTCAAAGTAGGCATGGATAACTTCCTGAACTGGTTGTTCACTGCTTTCTTAAGTGTTGTTAATGTTTTAATAGAGGTTTATTATATAATGGTGTACAACCAATACCATTCATTTGGCCCAAATGATCTCAATTCCCAGCAACATTTACTTAGGGTTTCTAATACCACACTTACTATGGACCCTAGAGGATACACTACCCTCAAGTTTATTAGTGAATGTAGATAGGGATCAAGATATAAGGATTGATCCAGAATTTATAATCCTAAATGATATCTCAACTTAGAGTGAGCTATAAAGATTACTTCTTAATATGGTCTTGATGATTCCATGAAACTAGGTTTCTATTAGGGTTTAAGATAATAAAACAGACAAGGCTTTCATCCATAAACACTCATCTGGTTCTCAAATTATCTCTTGGAAGCTTCATTTGTCCAAGAGATATTATTCAATGGTTATCTGGGAATAGGAAATGGTTCCACTATCAATTTGATTCTGGGGTTTTAGACAAAGATGTAGACAGGGTTCTGTTCATGGCTTGATAAGACCTTGTTTAAAGGTTTCTCAAGAATTCCTATCCTCACACTTCACTAAGCTTGGGTCATGGTTAAGGAATTCCTTTCCTAAATGTACTATGTATATAACCCTTATCTTATTCACAAGGATCATATCCTTCTGAATAAGCTAATCATTTGACTCCACCATATCCATCATCATATGATGACATGGTCATGTCACTTCTACAATATTCCTTCATTCTGCTCCTAGTATATATATACAGCTTCCATTTATAAACTACCCTTAAGTAAGTCATTCATCTAGTTAGTTATAACTTCATTATTCCATTCTCCTAGCATTATTCCTTTACTGCTTAACTTGTAATTCTTAACTACCCATGATGAATCCATCAATGTAGTTGTTTCTAACTCCATCCATAAACTCCTTTATATTAGCCTTGCATCTACTTCCAAGGCTTGCAAGACTTCAATCCTTTCTCCATATTACATGAGATATTAATCCTCTAGAAAAGATATGGTACTACTCCAATAATACAAGTTTGTTCTTGTATTAGCTTGGTTAAACTACTATGCCTCCAACTACTCCATACAACTTATATTATATACTTCATCAAACTCTATCTTGACTTCTCATGATTGAGCTAGATGATTCATCTTGGTAAGGTCTTGCCTAATTTGGTATTCTCACAACACTTCATCATCTTGTCATCTATTCTCAAGTGGCTTGAGAATAATGACCACCAACCCTTGATCAAACAAACCTTAGGCTTTTAATTGTCTAATCAAGATATATATTCAACTGAGTAGTAGGCTTGTACTAGTCTATCTATAGGATTTATCTTGTTAAGGAAACTTACTTTAGGTTTATACCTACTTGGCTTAATAAGGTTATTACTTGACACTCTAACACTACTAGCTTTCTTATAACTTCTCAAATATTAGTTAATTATTAGGTTTAGATACTTCTTCTAGTTAACTCATGAGTATGTTAACTCCTCCAACATCCAATGGTTTGATCTCCACTAAGGATCACGTTCCATTGATGATGGCATACTCCACTATATCTAGTTCCTTCTCCTTATTAATTTACTTAAGGTATTTGGAAGGTCAACATAATTGGTCAAAGCTAAAGGCTATTAAGTGCTAGGCCAAAGACTAATCACTCAACATTGATGATTAATTGACACTAGGGCTTGGTTAAATAGGAATGTTATCTCTTAATATGATACTAAGGGTATGTGCTGGATGGTATTGGCTTGCCTTCTATTTTCTCTCTATTTGTGATAAGAGTTAATATTTAAGAACTACCATGATACCCATGGTAGGAATCACTATGGCAGGCAATTGTATCAAGTTTTTGTTATGAGATTTCTTTACTTAAGTTATATACTTAACTTCGTATTCAGGGTTTGTTGTAGATAATACCTTGATATAATCTTTAAAAGATTAAGTATTCATCCTTGAGTTGTTGTATGGAATACCATGTCATGAACTTGAGAAGATCTAGTACTCCTTATTGAGAAGTGTGTCGTGACTTAGTTTCATTACATTTGATCTACCCTTAGATCAAATTATATTACCCAAGGTAAGGTTTTAGCAAAGGTCATATTGAAACTTATCGCAGTCAACTTGATGATCTACTTCAGTTCCACCAAGTTAAGAGAAGCTTCAACCACTTTGACAAGTTTTATTTAAAAGCGCGAAAATTATCCAGATTTTCTATGCATGAATGCAATACACACACCTGATCTTAGCTTATTTCTAAGCTCTAATGCTGGGATGTTACACTACATCACTCTCCACTTAGAGTCTCAACCGTTAAGGTGCAGCGAGAAGCTCCTACGACAACTGTTAGGAAGTTTTCTAGCGCTCACATCAGTCATATAGTTGAAAAATCAAAAAACGAGAAAAGAGAAAAAAGTAGTTGAAAAAGAGAAAAAAGGGATACAAAAGTGACAAAATAGAAATATCAAAGTTGTTTGGAGGCCTAGTTTCATAAAAGCACTTGTAGATTGAACAATTTTGTGCCTATTTTATTTTGAGATATTACTAGCGTCTCTCTTGTGCATTGAAATATTCCTGTTCATAAATTGATATGCATGTTTATCTCCGCGTGTGTGTTTCCTGGGGTGTTTGTCACACGATCAGCACTAGGATTTTCTTTGGTGTAGTTAGGTAACCATACCTACAGCTCCACTTCATACTCTTGCTTTGTCGTGTGATCGTTCTTGTACCCTTGGTATTCGCTTCATCACATCCATGCACGCGTCATTTATCCAAATTGGTAAGCTTTTACTAATTCACTTTGGAATAGTAAGATTTCCTTTTCTTGCACTTGTGAGTGAGCCACCAAAAGATTTTTGATTTTGTGCACTAACCTACAAATCATGTCTTCTGGTGATGTTGATGTGCATGAAAAAAAGGAGGCAAGTACTACAGTTACGTGGCAAGAATATGAAGCATTGCGAGATCACCTGCAAGGGATCTTTACTCGCACAACACACAAAAATGAAAGTGATGCTCAGATTATGCAGCTACAGTTGGAAACAACTAAGAAAACAGTCAACACTGTCCAAGCATAGGTCACTGATATACAAACAAGTCTTCACGCTTTAGCAGAGTCTTTGAATGCTTTGAGGCTGCTAGTGGAGCAACAACAACCATATGTTGAGGATGATAATGCCAGCATCAATGATGGCAATATGGTCGCTGCCCCTATGGTTGTCATCGGTCATGGTGATGGCCATGGATGCCATCGTCATGCTCATGGAGGCCGCATACGTGGATTTGCACCTATCGGTCCTTAATGTTTTCCTCTACCAGCTACACTTCCTAATGATGGATTGGGTAAGTCCGACTTCTCCATACCTAGATTTGAGGGAGGTCCTGATGTTGAAGAATACCTCACCTGGGAGCTGAAGATAGAGAAATTATGGCACTTACATGACTACACTGAAGATAAAAAAGATCAAGCTTGCTAGTTCAGAGTTCGATGGTTATGCATTGAGATGATGGGATGACATTGTACGAGCAAGGCAAGAAGATGGTGAACCACCTACATTACTTGGCGCACCATGAAGGAGGTTATGCGAGCTCGTTTTGTCCCTCCTAACTATGTGCGTTCTCTCTTCGACAAGTTGAAACAAATAAAGCAAGGTTATGTGACTATTGATGCCTATTACATGGAGATGGAGATGCTTCTACAACGAGCAAGAGTATGTGAGTCTATTCAAATCACCATGCAGAGTTTCCTTCATGGACTTAAGTATAACATCAAGAGTGTTGTTCGGCACCATAGATATAATGGTATGAATGAGTTGTTACATCATGCATGAGAAGCTGAAGCACAGTTTGCCAAAGAAGCTCTATTCAAAGCTCGTTCTACAACTGGTGGACGTTTTTCCTCTTGTACTAGTTCGTATGCACCTACATCTAGTGTGAGTCCTGTTGATCGTCCGTCTACATCCACAAGACCGACTTCCAATGTGTCCAATACACAGAAACCAACTCCTGCAGTGAGTGGTATAGGTTCCAATATGTATATAGCACGTAATAGGGACATGGAGTGTCATATATGTGGCGGCAAGGGTCACTTCAAGAAGGATTTTCCAAATAAAAAGGTGATGCTTATTAATGAACATGATGACTATGAGACGGGAGATGATGCTGATCTGAATGCTTCGGATGATGATGATGGTTACATGAGTGATGGTGTAGATGCTTTTCCATCCACCACCACTACTATGTTTGCACTCCACAAGTACTCAATGTGTCTTCTAGTTCGCAAAGTCAGCGATGCAATTTGTTCAAAACAAAGGCACATGTTGGTCCAAACAAAGCTTGCAAGGTAATCATTGATGGTGGAAGTTGCTGCAATTTAGCAAGCAAGGAGTTATGTGCCAAGTTGAAGATGAAGTATCTACCGCACCCTCATCCATATTATATTCAATGGCTAAGTGACAACGGTGAGATGAAAGTTAGTCACATGGTGCGTGTTGATTTTGAGATAGGACCATACAAGGATTCCATTAACTTTGATGTGGTTCCTATGACGGTTTGTCATTTGTTATTGGGTCGACCATGCCTATTTGATCGCTTCGTGCAACATAATGGCTGAGCAAATACATATCACTTGGAGTTCATGGCAGAAAAATCAATTTGCAACCTATGTCACCACAAAATATTGTGACTGAATCTCGTCAGAAAACTAAGGTCAATTTGGAGGATGCACCTTCATTAGTTGATAGGCGACAGAATGTAACAGATGTGTGTGATATAATTAAAAGTGAGAGAGTGCCCAATTTACTTATATTAGCCACCAAGGAAGACATGAGAGAATTTAGTGAGGATCCTATGGCCGTGCCTCTTGTGCTCATGTACAAGGGTGAGGTTTTAGTTTCTAACGATATGGCACCTCTTTCTCTTGGTGTTTCTAATGTGTTATAGGAATTCAGTGATGTATTTTCGGAGGAGGTACCTACAGGTTTAACACCATTGCAAGGTATTGAGCATCAAATTGACTTGATTCCAGGAGCATCGCTGCCCAACCGTGCACCATATCGTATAAACCCCGAAGAGACGAAGGAAATTCATAAACAAGTGCAAGATCTTCTTGACAAAGGTTATATTCATGTGAGCTTAAGCCCTTGTGTTGTTCCTGTTATTTTAGTTCCTAAGAAAGATGGTAGTTGGTTTATGTGCGTAATTGTAGAGCTATAAACAACATTACTATAAGATATCATCCTATTCCATGTTTAGAAGATATGTTAGATGAATTGAGTGGTGCTGCTATTTTCTCTAAGATAGATTTACGTAGTGGTTATCATCAAATTAGGATGAAGGAAGGGGATGAATGGAAAACTGCCTTTAAGACTAAGTTTGGTTTATATGAGTGGTTAGTAATGCATTTTTGTTTAACTAATGCACCTAGTACTTTCGTGAGATTAATGAACCATGTCTTAAGGAATTTTATTCGCAAGTTTGTGGTTGTGTATTTTGATGATATATTAATCTACAACTGCAATGAACATGAACATAGTGATCATATTAGAAAAGTATTGCAAGTGTTACGAGATGCTAAACTCTATGGTAATCTAGAAAAGTGTACATTTTGCAAAGATAAGGTCATATTTCTAGGATATGTTGTCTCTAAACATGGAGTAGAAGTAGATAAATCCAAAATTGAAGCTATTTAAAATTGGCCTACTCCCATGAATGTGAGTCAAGTTCGAAGTTTTCATGGTCTAGCTAGTTTCTATAGACGTTTTGTGAAAGAATTTAGTACTATTGATGCACCTTTGAATGACTAACTAAGAAAGGTGTACCTTTTGAGTGGGGCATTAGCCCATGATCATGCTTTTGATGAACTGAAACGACTGTGAACTTCTGCACCTTTGCTGGCACTACCAGATTTTTCTAAGCAATTTGAGATTGAATGTGATGCTAGTGGCAGAGGAATTGGTGGTGTGTTGATGCAAGAGCGTCATCCAATTGCATATTTTTCTGAAAAACTTTCTGGTGCAAAGTTAAATTATCGTATCTATGATAAAGAATTGTATGCACTTGTTAGAGTTCTTGAGTTTTAGCGACATTATTTGTGGCAAAAGGAATTTATCATACATTCTGATCATGAAGCTTTAAAATATCTGAAAGCTCGATCTAACTTGCATAGGCATCTTTCTAAGTGGGTCGAGTTCATTGAGTCTTTTCCATACATTATTAAACATAAGAAGGGAAAAGATAATGTTGTTGCTGATGCTCTATCTAGAAAGAACATGTTATTAACACAATAGGATATCAAAGTTCCTAGTTTAAAGAGTTTATGTGATTTGTATGCAACTGATCTTGATTTTACTGAACCATATCGTGTGTTTTCTATTGGGAGGGAATGGGAGAAATTTCACATTCATAATGGGCATTTGTTTCGTGCTAATAAACTATGTGTTCCGGAGTCGTCTGTGCATTTGTTGTTGCTACAGGAATCACATGCTGGAGGATTGATGGGTCACTTTGGGAGTGAGAAGATGCTACTCATGCTCGCTGATCATTTTTATTGGCCTAAGATGAGGCATGATGTGGATATGTTTGTCATGAGATGCATTACTTGCTACAAGTCAAAGTCCAAGTTGAAGCCTCACGGTTTGTATACGCCATTACCTACACCTACTACACCATGGGAAGATATAAGCATGGATTTTGTATTAGGTTTTCCTAGAACTAAAAGAGGCCATGATTCAATTTTTGTGGTACTCGACAGATTTTCTAAAATGTCACACTTTATTGCATGCCACAAAAGCGATGATGCATCGCGTATTGCTAACTTGTTTTTCAGGGACATCATGTGTTTACATGGAGTACCAAAGATGATTGTTTCTGACCATGACGTGAAGTTCATGAGCTACTTCCGGAAGACACTTTGGGGAAAGCTAGGGACGAAGTTACTATTCAGCACAACTTGTCATCCCCAAACTGATGGTCAAACGGAGGTGGTGAGCCGAACATTGTCGACATTGCTGCGAGCTATGATCAAGAAAAATCTTATGGAATGGTAGGACTACTTGCCACATGTGGAGTTTGCATATAACCGGGCGATTCACTCTACCACATAGCTTTGTCCTTCTGAGGTGGTCTATGGTTTCAAACCCATTACACCACTTGATTTGCTGCCTCTTCCTATCTAAGAGAGAGTCAACATGGAATCATCGAAGAGAGCAGATTTTGTGAGGAAGATACATGTGAAAACTAAAGAGGTTGTTGAAAAGAAGGGCGAGAACAATGCTAAAAGAGTTAACAAGAAGCGCAAGGAGGTGTTGTTTCAGCCTGGAGATATGGTTTGGGTACACTTCCACAAGGATAGATTTCCGGAGTTGCGTAAACCCAAGTTGATTCCACATGGTGCTGGTCCTTACAAAGTGATTTCCAAGATCAATGATAATGCCTACAAGATAGATATTCCTCAAGATGTATTTGGAGGTGTCAGTGCTAGTTTCAATGTTGCTGATTTGACACCATATGACGGAGAAGACCTTGGAGCATCGAGGTCGACGCCTTTTGAAGGGGGAGATTATGAGGACATCCCTACTGATTTTCTATCTCCAACTCCTAATGAAGTTGTCGATGTTGCCTCCAAGAACAAGTCCAATGAGATCAGGATTGGACCTATTACTAGAGCTCGTGCCAAGCTACTTGAACAACAGGTGAATTTATTCCTAAACAAGTCTGATGTTTTTGTTGGTGAGAATTTTATACTACCTAAGTATTTGCACTTATGTATGATCAGGTTCATTGAAGGGACAACCATGGCGCGAGGAGGAGAAGGGATGATGCAAGAAGAGCCCGACGTGATGTTCATCCAAGGATGCGCGAGGGAGGAGCGGGAGGCGGGCGCACGTGATGAGGAGGAGATCATCGAGAAGAATGATGCAAAATTTCCTGGAAGAACCGGAATGTCCGACCGAGTCCACCCAGATACTTCGGCCTGCCCGAGAAGCGTCGAGGTGGCAGCCATTCTGAAGGCCAAATCGGAAGCCATCCGGACACTGGCCGGAAACTCCGAAGTTTGTGCCAGGTCCGGAATGTCCGGCGCACTCCACCTGGAGTGTCCGGCCGAACCGGAATATCCGGCACGTACCAGCCGGAATGTCCGGCCGCCGACCAAATCTGGTTCGAGTCGGCTTGTATTAGTTTGAGTCAGACACATTTCTGTTTCGGTTTTTGGTCGTTCCGGCCACACTTATAAGCCCTGGAACGCCCACTTAGCTCAGTTTAGACCATGTTTAAAGTAAACCATAGATTCGTTGAGTTGCTACTTGCATCCAGTTGAACCCCTGCACCAATCCGTATCGATCTTATGTATTTGCTACTATCAATCAAGTGTTATTAGTTGATCCATTGGGATTTATCCAATTGCAAGTTTCGTGTAATCTGTTGTTCCATTGGGAATTAGAAGATTGCAAATCGCTTCGTGGTCAGCGGCTACTTGCGCAAGTGTGTGAAGTTGCGAATATCTACAAGCGTTGGGAGCTGTTGCATTGGCATCAGGGATCTATCGAGAGATTCGTGACTGTCATACAAGTTACCCCCACCGATTATCATCATATATCCACCTCGCTTACTGAGAAGATCGGGCCACCCCATATCAGTTGTGCTCTACGATAACCTATCGGTAGCGCCGTCTACACGATACGATAAATCCTGCAAGCTTACTGTGTCATTATCATTCTGACGCATTCATATGTTCCGACACCAAGATTCACATCGTTTCAGTGCACGCTCCGAGGCCAGGTTTACCGAATTAAGTATCTCTAGCAGCGCCATTCATCCCTGCCTCTTCCCCCACTTTGCACCTCCATAACATCCTTAGAGGGTTTTTGGTTTCAGGCTGCCGCATCAGTGCCGTCCCTGAGAATCAATGGCGGAAGTTGGGGCCATGCGTTCAACCGTACCCGTCCTCAATGAATATGGTGAAGCGTTCCGGTGGTGCAAGGTGTCGGTGGTCACTAATTCCTTTTGCGCGTTCAGAAGCACGTGTGGAGCGTACGACTAAACCGTATCCACCCGGCCGTTAGCCTCAACGTCACCGCAGTGTTCAAGCTATAGAGGTTAGGGTTGGCAAGCGACATTGATATGAGGAAAATCTCTCTTGAATTTCTCACCTAGGCCAGGGCACACCTCACACAGCCGGTTCTTATGGGTTCTCTTCACATCCCCTGTATGACCTATGAGTTCTCTTCACATCCCCTGCCCCTATGTGAAAACAACCGAGCTCCGCTCGAAGATTCAATAGATGGATCATTGATAGTGAAAGCTTTAGATAGCTCAAGTGGCGGCACGACTTCACAGTTTATGGTGGACCTGAACGCTGCACCATATTTTACACGTCGTCCCATCACAATAAGAAAAGAAACAAAAACAAGAGCAAATCATACTCGACCATCGTTAATTCCAAGGAGGCCGACGTACTCGATGCAGCTAATAGATCCAACCGTGTTACCTTGCAGGGTGAAAATCCAAGGTCTGGCCTTAACTGGTTGTGCCTGGCAATGACCTTGTTGAAGGCATTGTTTTGTGAACGAGGACTTTCTCCAGGGTGAAAACCTATGATCTTTGATCGGGCAACGATGGCGCTTGGGCACTGTTTTCTTCTTGAAGGCGTTGTTATTGGAGTGGAGGACTACCGGTGTTGTTCGGATGGTGTCAGTGTCATTGCTTTGAGGATTAGTTCTCTGTAGCGGGACTTTTCTTTTTTTAATTCTTCTTTCTTTTTTCTGGGTTGTGTACATCCGTAGAGCTGGTAGGGCATACGTTGTTGCAGAGGCCGGGTGTAATTGGTATCACCGTGATATTAATATATACACTTTTCCAAAACAAAACAAAACAAAAAATAGATCCAACCGTATATGTACAAATCTCCACCACTATGCTTTTGGTTTTGGAGATGCTCTAATACAACCAACTGTATATGTACATATCTCCACCACGTCCGAGTTCTCTATATAACCACAGCCAGTTTACTTCTGGTGTTCGTGCTACATGTTAGATACATTGAGAATTAACCATGGCCAGTGTAGGCAGTAGTACGTTAGACCTGAAGACATCGTGGCCGGAGCTCCGTGGCCAGGATGTTTTTATTGCGTGGGACAAGATCCAGGCTGACCGGCCGGACGTGTCCATAGAGGTCCAGCAGTTCGGCGTTGCGGTGCCACCGGGGTTCAACGACAAGCGTGTCCGCATCTTCTACTACAGCGCTAGCCACGATGTGGCCACAACGCCGACCGTCGGCTAGCCGTACACTTGCCCGCCGGCAATGCTTGCATTGGAGTCTCTAAGCACTCGTAATGTTCTAGTTGTTGGGAGATGCTGCTTGTATATAGGTTTGATGAATTAATTGTGTGCTCTTTTGCATGGCTTGGTGAATTGTGTGTTCTTTTGCATGGCTTGGTGAATTAACTCTAAGAGGTCGTTTGGCACCTAGATATTCATTTTATTTAGTAGAAATAAAATGAATACATGGATTCATTTCATTTATATTATAATTTCAAAAACATCTACATGTTTGGTTGCCACCAAAATTTGCAAATGACAGGTCTGAGATAGAAATTGGGTTTACACATGGGGATTCGATGGATTTGCCAAATAAAATAACAGACCAATTCTGTGTCAACCAAACAACATAGGAATAGAATTGCAAAATAAATTCCATGATTTCAGGCCCAAACGATGGATACCAAACAATCTCTAAATAGAATTGGAGTATTGCTTAATGAATTGTGCACTCCTCAACATATAGTGGATTAATGAATTGCGTGTGCTCTTTTGCTATTATTGTTACTCATATTTCCACTTCCATTTAGAGTTGACTTTTTCATTTCTCTGTGTGTGGCACAATCTACTGGCGGTGCTTCTCTCCGCTCGAGCGAACAACGGAACATGCTTCGCAAAAGGAACTTGTTGGTCCCCATGGCCAATTAAGTAAGAGATCATTTATATTTTCTTGAAGGGGCATATAGCACGTGTCTGTCCCTTCGTACATGTGTTCGTTTTCTTCTAATTCTCTCGTGCTTCTGGTTTTCGAAAATCATATATTTTCACGAACAGTTTTATCTCCATTCATATTCATTTAGAAGTCGTCTACACAATTAATATTTACTTCATTATACTTGTCGTGAAGCTAGATGCATTATAAGATAGTTAAATGTCATGGATGGTGTTATTGCTTTGCATGAGATCACACACCATACGACATGCTAAAAACGAATTGGTATTCTTGTTAAGTCAGACGTCAAAGAAGCATAAGGCCCTGTTTGTTTCACTGTAATTTAGCCCGAAACAACCGTTTTAGTCGGAGCCGGATAAATTACGGCCCAACACCAATATTGGCACTTGGTTGGCCGTTTTTACCCCTCCGAATCATTTCCGGTCCATTTATAGGCATAAACTTCACGGATGTGCGGGGGTCGGTTTCATTTCCACGCTACACCAGACAAGAGCCCGTCGCAACACTTCCCAACCCTAGCACAGCGGCGAGTGGCGGTGCGGTGTGATCTTGTCGAGCTGCTAGCGGTGGTGGCGGCGACGAGTCCGGCGGGGAGGCGCAAGATCTGTGACGAGCTGCAGCGGAAGCGACTTGTCTCATCCGGCGGCGCAAGGTATGCGACGAACACCGGCGGCAGCGACTCGTCCGGCAGCACAAGGTTTGCGACTCGACTGGCGGCGCAAGATTTGCATGCAAGGTATTTATCCTACTCCCACTCGTCTTCCCCATCTCTGGAAGCTCATGTTCTTGCGATACGCAAGATATGCGGCAAGCGATGGTTCTTCACATGCGGCAAACGATGGTTCTGCTCATGTTCTTTCAACATATTTGTTGATTTTTAGCTGGTTTTAAGCTCGATCTTAGGAAGCTCAGTACCTCGTCTGCTACAGGTACGGTGACCCAGTCTAGATGCCCAATCCATCATGCGCACTACCTAATTTTTTAATGAAGAGGGGTCAAGCTGAAACTAGAACTAGAGGTGACGCATGCAGAGTTTAGCCTAACAGCTTCGTGATTGATGGTTTCTACATGTAGTAGAACGAGTGATTATTAGAGATTGTGCTGGGTATCTTGATTAAAGGTCGATGCGATGCAATAATATCTTGCTCTGATTACAACCGTGTCATCCTGGCAATTGATTACAACTGTGTTGATGCATCAAGGCATATGTTGTCACCCTTACCCCAAAACTCTCCAGGCTGCCGTTTTGACATTATCTTCTGGATGGCTTGAACTGAACATCCATCCTCCGTAGGCATCATACAGTTGGGCGGCAACGTGCTGCTTATCTGATTTTACCAACTAGCTGGGTTCTTGCTGGTAGAACCAAACTCATGTAGCATGTGGTTTTTCTTTTTTATTGTTTTAGCAGCTGCACTTGTCATGCATGGTATATTCATGAGACAAATTATCTTATTTTCCTGAAGTTAGATGTAGAATCTGTTGAGCTCACTGCTTGCTCAATGCATGTGATGAATGTCTTAGAGATTGTTCTGGAAGCTACTAACATGTTTTACTAATTGACATGCATATCATAGAGGTGACGTTGCTTTATTGGTTGTGGCGATATTGGACTGATGGAGCTGGGACATGGTGTAATGACCGGGGTGTCCAAGACGACGATGCCAAAGGTCGATGGAGGTGACGGCGAGGTGGGCTTCGACGATGGTGGGGGGCTAAATGTGAGTGTTCCTGGACTATTACATATGAGAATCACGGTCCTGGTGGGAAGAGCCTTCGCAGAAAAACCAGAGGGATTAAATTTCGATGGAACAAGAGTTATCAGTGATGAATTATCTAATAGAGATTAAGTTTTTAATAATTTGAGGAACTAAAGAATGTTGCGAAGATTAATAGTTTTAGAAGAAAAAGATAGAGAATGAGAGCCGATGTGAGTGACAGGAATATGTGCATGGTTTCCAAAGGGGATAGATTGAAGTGGGCAAGGGTGGAGGGAATGAAAATTATCAGGGTCTGATGCCATGTGAGAGGATGCGCCAGTGTTCATATACCAGTCGTGGCCATGTAGCTGCATGTTGTTGAGGGCAGCGATCAGGGTGGGGTCGATCTGCTGCTGGTGGTGCTACATGTTGCTTGATGATGGCGAGGCGTGGGCGGTGTAGGCTTGGGGCATGATGCCGGGGCATGGCCCAAGCAGTCCTGGAGAGGGAACGCTTCATGGCACCGGGCCTTGTGGACGAGGCTACCAGGGCATGGCCTGGTAGTGTTGCTGCTGTTGGAGATTGACATGGGTGGGGGTGTCGGTCCATAGATTAATTGCCAGGGATTGTCCCGGCCACGCCCGTGACCACCATGTCCACCATCGCCGCCACGGTTCAAAATATTGGATAGTGCCGGAGCCACGACCGCCCGAGCGGTCTCCCCCGGAGTGAACACCACTGGTGGGAGGAGCTGGTTCGCCACCGACATGTGGGAGCACGCTGTTACCGCTGGCCCAGAGAGCGGAGGAGGCGGCATTCTTGGTGTCGGTCTTTTTCTGCATCTTCTCGAGGATGAGGGTGGAGCGCATCTGGAGGAACGAGGGGAACGTCACCTAAAACAGAAGAAAAGAGCACAGGTGTGCACAGGAGTCATTGAGTCCACGGAACAAGGTGAGGACGAGTGTCTCGTCACTGATGTTTTGGACGACATCGGTGAGCGAGTCGGCGAGGGCCTTGGCGTAGTAGTCACTGATGGAGATATCGCCCTATGACGTGTTGCGGAACTCCGCCGTGAGCTGGATGGTGTGATGCTTCTTATTGTCACGAAACAGGTTCTCAATGGTGTCCCAGATGGTGCGAGTGGTGGAGCAAAGACGCATGATGATGCCAAGGAGGTCAAAGGAGACGGACCCATAGATCTAGGAGAGGCCCGTGAAATCATCGTGCCCCTAGTCAGAGGAGGGTGAGGTGTTGGATGGCGAGGAATCACCGATGACATGGGTTGTTAATCCGTAGCAGTCAAGAGCTGCGCGGAAAAGCTCCCGCCATGGCGTGTAGTTGGAGTCGATGCGGAAGAAGGTAATTGGTACATGAAGTTTGATGGATGTGGCTAGATGGAGGAGTTGGGTCGGGTGTGCTGTGTTGGTGGAGTAGAGGAGGTGTCGATGGCAGCCACCTGCTTGCCTGTGTTGGCAGCAACAACGATCTGCTTGGCGAGGTCAGTCTCGCGGGCGTTAAGGGCATCAGCCTAGGCCTTGAGCTCATGCCCCTTGTCGGCGATCATGCTAGGAGTCATGGGTAGGGAGGGAGTGGTGGAGAAGATTTTAGGGTTTTGGGTGGGAGGAGGGTGCGGCTAGGTTTAGGATCTAGCCTGCTCTGATACCATGCAATTGTGTAAAACTTGGGCTATTGAATCGCACGCCTCGAGACCTCTCCATCCTCTTCATAAAATCGGATTAGAGGTAGGCTTGCAGGGATTGTTACACAATAAAGAATCCTAACTAAATTAGGTAGGCGAGATCACATGCGATCGTCGTGATATCGTTAACAATTCAAATTTAGACAAATTTGTGATATACTTTTAGGACAAAGGGAGTAATGATATTTTCGAAGATGACAGTAGTGGCAGGGTTGGATATGAGTGTGTGTGCGGGCACTAGTAGAAAACAGACCTTTGGTCCAGGGGTATTAGCCCCGGTTTGGCTACAAACCGGGACTAATGCCCCGGTCCAACGGCTAGAACTGGCCCAGGGGGTGGCAGACACTAGCCCCGGTTCGAACGGGACCTTTAGACCCGGGTCGTGTAATAAACCGGGGCTAAAGGGTTTCAGGCAGGCCGGGTCGGGCGTCAGACCCTTTAGCCCCGGTTTGTTATACGACCCGGGGCTAAAGGTGCCTTTAGCCCCGGTTCTAGACACGAACCGGGGCTAAAGGTCTGGCTATATCTTCTTCTTTCTCTGCCCGAGCCACCATTCAAGCTGGTGGCTCTCCTCTCTCTCTCTTTCTTGCTTCAAGCTCGAGTTCATGCCCTTTTTTCCTCAAGATTTGTCTAGATTTTGTGGTGCCCCATCTATCCAAAGGTTCTAAAAGGTGAGCAACTTCATCCTTTGAACTCTCATTGCTATATTAGCTCATTTCATGCTCTACCTTATAGATGGATTTGTGGATTTAGTTTGGTAGTAATTTTTGCAGTGATAGCACGATATCAATGTTTAGATTCTAGCTATGTTGTATTAATGTAAGAAACTCTAAGGTAAATATCACAATATGTGGATTATTCTATCAATATATATCTTGTTTTGGTACATAGAGTCTCAAAAATTGATTTTAGAAGCACACACATGCGTGAGTTCATCATTCTAACTAACTAGCTAGCTGGGCAAAATATCCTTCTTCGTCTACCTGCGTTCAACAAACTGAAAAATTTGTAACAAAGATAGGTTTAATTCATAAAAGCTTGATAAGAAGACATCACAATTCACATATTAGGGAGTGCCTCTATGGCGAGCTCCTCGAAGATGTCTGAGGACGGGATCCTAAGACATCTTCGAGAAGCTCTGCCGTAGTGGTGTCCCTGCTCTCCCACACCATCTTTTGGTTTATATCTTCTCTAGCTAAATCAGTATGCTGGTGGAGCTAACTAATTTCACATATTAGAGAGTGCCTCTACGGCGAGCTCCTCAAAGATGTCTGAGGACGAGGTCCTAAGACATCTTCGAGAAGCTCCGCTGTAGTGGTGTCCCTGGTCTCACACACCATCTTGCAGTTCTTCACAAGAATGCATACCTATTTATAGATTAAAAAACACAACATAGTGTCGGGAACTGATGACATAATGTCGACACACTCACGCTGGCATAGTGCTGCCACCCATCCAAAATAGTGTCGGCATTTAATTTACTGGCTTAGTGCTGCCCACTGAGGACATAGTGTCGACATGTTGTCTCCACATCCACATTTAGTCCCGGTTGGTGCCTCCAACCGGGACTAAAGGTTCATCATATCTTTAGTCCCGGTTGCTGGTTTTAGATTAGTACTAATTAATTATGATTATGTTTGATATACTTAATTAATTATATATTGCAGATGAGCCGACAATGGATGTACGCTGACCGACTCTCTAATGAGTTCATTAAAGGCGTGCATTCTTTTCTTCTTGTGGCCGAGGCAAACAAGCGGAGTGGTTTTATGTCTTGTCCATGTGGTGTCTGTCGGAATCATAAAGAATACTCTTCCTCAAGAGTCCTTCACAGCCACCTGTTTCGGTCCGGTTTCATGACCGGCTATAATTGTTGGACCAAGCACGGAGAAAGAGGGTTTATGATGGAAGACAACGAAGAAGAAGAGAATGACAACGACTACCCTGAATACGATGGTACTACAATGGAAGACATTGATGAAGAAAAAGATGAAGAACGGGCATCAGATCTTCCCGATGATGATCTTAGTCAGGCCATTGCTGATGCCCAGGAAGAATGCGTAACTGAAAGGGAGAGGTTGAAGTTCAAGAAGATGTTAGAGGATCACAAAAAATTGTTGTACCCAAATTGTGAAGATGGGCACAAAAAACTGGGTAGCACACTGAAATTGCTGCAATGGAAGGCAGAGAATGGTGTGACTGACAAAGGATTTGAAAAGTTGCTGAGAATAATGAAGAAGTTGCTTCCAAAGGATAACGAACTGCCCGCCAGTACCTACGAAGCAAAGAAGGTTGTCTGCCCTCTAGGATTAGAGGTGCAGAAGATACATGCATGCATTAATGACTGCATCCTCTACCGCGGCGAGTACAAGAATTTGGATGCATGCCCAGTATGCACTGCACTGCGGTATAAGATAAGACGAGATGACCCTGGTGATGTTGAGGGCGAGCGCCGCATGAAGAGGGTTCCTACCAAGGTGATGTGGTATGCTCCTATAATACCACGGTTGAAACGTTTATTCAGGAACAAAGAGCATGCCAATTTGTTGCGATGGCACATGGAAGACCGTAAGAAAGACGAGATGTTGAGACACCCCGCTGATGGGTCGCAGTGGAGAAAAATCGAGAGAGAGTTTCTGGACTTTGCAGGTGATGCGAGGAACTTATGGTTTGGTATAAGTACAGATGGCATGAATCCTTTTGGGGAGCAGAGCTGCAGTCATAGCACCTGGCCTGTGATTCTATGTATTTATAACCTTCCTCCTTGGTTGTGCATGAAGCGGAAGTTTATTATGATGCCAGTGCTCATCCAAGGCCCGAAGCAACCCGGCAACGACATTGATGTGTATCTAAGGCCATTAGTTGAAGAACTCTTACAGTTGTGGCACGGACAAGGTGTACGTGTGTGGGATGAGAACAAACAGGAGGAATTTGACCTACGAGCGTTGTTGTTCATAACAATCAATGATTGGCCTGCTCTTAGTAACATTTTAGGATAGACAAACAAGGGATACAATGCATGCACACAATGTTTAAACAATACTGAAAGTATATATTTGGATAAATGTAAGAAGAATGTGTACCCGGGGAATCGTCGTTTTCTTCCACCCTCGCACATCCTAAGAAAGAAAGGTAAGCATTTCAATGGTGAGGCAGACAGCCGGTGTAAGCCTATCCGCCGTACTGGTGATGATGTATTTGACATGGTGAAGGATTTAAAAGTAATCTTTGGAAAGGGTCCTGGTAGACAATGTGTTCCGAAGGACGATGTCGGACATGCACCCATGTGGAAAAAGAAATCTATATTTTAGGAGCTACCCTATTAGAAAGTCCTAGAGGTCCGCTCTGCAATTGACGTGATGCACCTGATGAAGAATCTTTGCGTGACGCTGCTAGGCTTCTTGGGCGTGTATGGGAAAAGCAAAGATACACCTGAAGCACGGCAGGACCAACAACGTATAAAAGACCAAGACGGCATGCATCCAGAGCTGTTTGAAGGTACTGCTAGCTACACTCTTACCAAAGAAGAGAAGGAAATCTTTTTTGAAGTCCTTTACAGTATCAAGGTCCCGTCTGGTTTCTCGTCGAACATAAAGGGAATAATAAATATGGCAGAGAAAAAAATTTCAAAACCTAAAGTCTCATGACTGCCACGTGCTTATGACCCAGCTGCTTCCGATTGCATTGAGGGGACTCCTGCCGGAAAATGTTCGAGTATCCATTGTGAAGCTATGTGCGTTTCTCAATGCAATTTCTCAAAAGGTAATCAGTCTAGATAGTCTACTAAGGTTACAGAAAGATGTGGTCCAATGTCTTGTCAGCTTCGAGTTGGTGTTCCCACCATCCTTCTTCAATATTATGACTCACCTCCTAGTTCACCTAGTCGATGAGATTAACATTCTTGGTCCTGTATTTCTACACAATATGTTCCCCTTTGAGAGGTTCATGGGAGTGTTAAAGAAATATGTTCATAACCGTGCTAGGCCAGAAGGAAGCATCTCAAAGGGATATGGAACAGAGGAGGTCATTGAGTTTTGTGTTGACTTTATTCCTGACCTTAAGCCCATCGGTGTTCCTGAATCACGGCATGAGGGTAGAATTAGTGGAAAAGGCATGCTAGGAAAGAAAGCAAGGATATGTATGGACGAACATTCTCTCACTAAATCACACTACACAGTTCTGCAAAGTTCCACCTTGGTGGCTCCGTATATCGAGGAACACAAGAATATTATACACTCCAACAACCCGGGGAAGCCTGGCTCCTGGATTAGAGATGAACATATGAGGACTTTCGGCGGTTGGTTGCAGTCACATCTCATGAATGACATAAATGTTGGAGAGCAGTTGTACTTGTTGGCCAGGTCACCATCTTTGACTATATTGACTTTCCAAGGGTACGAGATAAATGGGAATACATTTTACACGATCGCCCAAGATAAAAAGAGCACCAATCAAAACAGTGGTGTCCGATTTGATGCAACAAACGAGAATGGGCAAACGGATACATATTATGGTTACATAGAGGAGATATGGGAAATTGACTATGGACCTTTTTTTAAGGTTCCTTTGTTTCGGTGCAAATGGGTCAAGCTGACAGGAGGCGGGGTTGAGGTAGACAAGAAATACGGAATGACAACAGTGGATCTCAACAACCTTGCGTATAGAGATGAACCATTTATCCTAGCCAATGATGTGGCTCAGGTTTTTTATGCGAAGGACATGTCTACCAAACCGAGAAAAAGGAAAGATAAGCAAAAGAATACAACATCCGATGAGCCAAAGCGCCACATAGTTCTTTCAAGAAAAAGAAACATCGTGGGGGTGGAGGATAAGACAGACATGTCAGACGATTATGATAAGTTTCATGAAATTCTGCCCTTCGCTGTGAAGGATGATCCAAGCATCCCGTTAAATAAGGAAGATGCTCCATGGTTACGGATTAGAAGAAAACCCTAACATGTGTGGATGTTGGTGATGTACAATATTATTAAACCTTTATTTTTAATGATCTTCTTATATGTATATGGATATGAACTTTCTCGATCTCAATAGGTAGTATTGCAACTTGTTGTGGCCAGACATTTTTAATATTAAAACGTAAAAATTAGTCATAATCATATCTAGTCCTGTAGTACAGAGCTTCTGGGTCGTCTTCGGAATCGTCATCGTCATCGTCGTCGCTCGTAGCACGCGGATGGATCCTCAGCCCTTCCTCGTAGCACGCGGATGGATCCTTCGGCCTCGGATTCACGACGCGAGGGGAAGGGGGCTCCCGGACGACCCCAGTACGTTCTAGGCCTTCACCACCACCACCATTCTTGTGGCTATGTTGCTAGTGAAAGTGCGGGTACCTCAGGCGAGGATGGTCTCCTATGGCGATGTAGCGCATCATACCGGCGATAGTCTGGTTTGCCCACCACAGGCGGCGACCAGCCTCGTTGTGGTTCACTGGGGGCGGGCCGTCACCCTCGTACCTGGCGAGCTCCCTTTCCCGCTGGTTTGCGAAGAAGGCATTCCAGGTGTCGAGGTTGTCGGGATCCCAATGGGGATCCATCCGCTGCTCCGGCGTGAGCTCGAGGTAGAAGTGGTTCGTGATGGCCGCCTGGCGGACCGAACCTTGAGACATAGGAGGAACAGGAATCCCTCCAGCGTTCAGCATCCAGCCAGCGGGCAGCCGGTACCCCGGCGGGCATGGGTAGTTGGAGGCTCACAGCGCCTCGGTCTCCTCGAGCGTCAGAAAAGCCCAGTAAGCGGTGTCCGTTGTTGTGAGAGAGAAGGTGTGGATGTGTCGATGAAAATGGCAGTCGGCCTAGATATAGAGGGACATGGCGGGAGAACATGGCGGGAAGCGGGGGAAATTGCGGGAGAAACATGGCGGGAAGCGAGGGAAATGGCGGGAAGCGGGGGAAATGGCGGGAGAACATAGCGGGAAGCGGGAGAAATGGCGGGAGAACATTTCTACTATATTTTTGTGAATATTTTGCTATATTATATGTATTTTTCCATTTTTAAATAATAACTATATTTTTATTATTTTTTGTGAACATTTCTACTAAATATAATACTTGTTATATAATAGATAATTTCATTTAAGTTGTATAATAAAGTATGATACTAGATTTAAATTATAGATCTTCTTTTTCTAAAAATTTTGATATATAATACATAATTTTCTGAAAACTATAAATCATTTTTAGGTTTGGCGCCAAAAATAACCTTTAGCCCCGGTTTGTATTACAAACCGGGGCTAAAGGGTTTTGGCGCGCGAGAAGTGCGGCGGGCCGAAAACACCTTTAGCCTCGGGTTGTAATCGTACTACAACCCAGGGCTAAAGGGGGGTGGTATAAATACCCCACCCCCGCCCCGGGTCGTGGCATGACCCGGAGAGATACAGTTCCATTCCCAGAGCTCCTTTCGCCGCCCGTTCGTGCCGCCGCCCGCCGCCCGCGCCGTCCGTCCTGTCTCCGTGCCGCCCGCGCCGCCCGCGCCGTCCCGTACGTCTCCGCGCCGCCCGCCGCCGTCCGTGTCCCGTCTCCGGCCGCGCCGCCCGCACCATCTCCCGCGCCGCCTGCACCGCCTCGCCGTCAGGTACGGTGATCGCCGCCTCGCCGTCAGTTTTAGTATTAGTATTATGTTTAATTATGTTTTAATTTTGGTTAGTAGTAATTAGGTTAGTATTAGGTAAGTATTTAGTATTAATATTAGTATTAGTATTTGGTATTAGTATTTTTGTATTAGTATTAGTATTAATTAGTATTAGTATTATTATTAATTAGTATTAGTATTAGTATTAATTAGTATTAGTATTAGTATTGGTATTGGTATTGGTATTGGTATTGGTATTTAGTATTAGTATTAGTATTTAGTTAGTATTTTGTATTAGTATTAGTATTTAGTATTAGTATTAGTATTACTTAGTATTAGTATTAGGTTAATTGTATAGGTTAGTATTATCTAGGGTTAGTTAGGGTTACTTAGTTAATTATGTTTTATGATTGTAAGTTATTCCTATTATTTAGTTATGCCGCGTCCACCTCGTCCGAGCCTACTGGACTCCGTCGGGGATGTCCGAGTATGGGCTCCGCCGGGTTGGCACTGGGAGGTGCTACCTGTCGGGACTCGTACCTTGGTGAGGAATCCGGGTATCAGTATCGACCCGGAGCTTCTTTGGTGGCATCCACAAGGTCCAGGAGCGGTGCAGAGGGAGCCAGCCCCCGAGGAGGTGGTACGTCGTCGTATCAGGGAGGAGGACGAGCATGTACAGCGATACATGTATCTTTTGTAGACTAGGTTCTCCAATATCTGGCAGGTTCACGGATCTCACCCGAGCTATTCTCTAGTGATGGTTCCTCTTCTGTGGCTGCAGAGCTCCCGTAGCACAGAACGCGGCAGCCGCGTTCGCTAGTTTATCTTAATAATATACTTTATCTTATACTTTATCATATAATGCACCCGAGCTATTCTCCGGTGATGTATTAATAATGTACTTTATCCTATAATGCACCCGAGCTATTCTCCGGTGATGTATTAATAATGTACTTTATCTTATATTATTGTAATTTATCTTAATCACTAAGTACTGTATCCGAGTTGTCGCAGTTGTAATATTCTTTTACTTAATGCAATATTCTTTTTCTGTATTAGTTAAGCTATGGACGGTAGACAGAATGAAGAGGAGCTCCTCGACATTATAGATGAGGGTACTGGGGGGTCTTATTATGATGGCTCCGAATATCTTAATTTGTCTGGAGGAGACGATGGTGGACCAAATAGTGGAGACGATGGTGCTGACCATCGTGGAGACCATGGTGAAGACACCATAATAATGACATACTCCGTCAAGGTATATAAAGCCTCTATTGATGGTTCACTAGTATAGATGCACTAATTAATTCGTATATATGTACTGACGAATGTTTCTTCTCTTAGATCTCCGCTTCCGGCCAATCTTCTACAAATATAAGAGGCCTGACACACAAGTTGCCCGCTGATGTCCGTTTCAGCATTGACTTAGTCTCTCCGCAGGGTCAACCGCTGGAGCCCAAAGAAGCTGCGAATGCATTTACAAGTCAATGCGGAGTGATTGTTAGAGACAAAGTCCCGGTCACCACGCGAAACTGGAACAAGCCAGGAAAGAAAAAGGATCCAGCTGGGGCTAGTTTTGTAGATGACAGAGCGAAAGATACAATGTGGAATTATCTCATGACACATTTCACCCTACCTGTCTTAGAGACTGATGAGCTCACACAGCAAATGACGAGGAAAGTCAAGCACTTTGCTCTTAAGAAGATGGCCAAACTATTCAAGAATGGAAAAAAAGATTGTACCACAAGTATGTCTTGAAGGAAACAACTCCTCCATTCGTTGGCCCACTAGAGTTGCAGCAGGATAACTGGGCCGTATTTGTGGAATACAAGACGTCAGCACCAGCTAAGGCAATATCAGCAAAAAATAAGGAAAATGCAGCCAAAAAGAAATATCACCATCATATGGGCACAGGTGGCTACAGGAGTGCCATGCCTAAGTGAGATAAAGCTGAGGCTGACCTAGAGGCTAAGGGGGTCACTCCAGCTACGTCTAGTTGGCCCTTGAGGTCAAGAAATTGGGTATTCGGGCATGAGGCATCATTAGACCTAGAAACAGGCGAGATTGTTGCAGCCGAAGAAATTTCTACACCCAAGAAAGAACTTGTTAAAGTGATCAAAGAGGTTGAAGAGGGAACGTTTGTTCCCGACAGAGAGAACGATGAGTTGACAAAGGCTCTCGGGAATCCTGAAAAGGCTGGACGAACAAGAGGGTTCGGACCTTCTTATCCATGGGTTATCGGGTTTCCCGAGCACCGTGACACATACAGAAGCCGGTCGAGAAGAACAAAGCGGCAAAAAGAGGAGGATACGGAGCGGTTCGCGAGGTTTGAAGCCGCGCTGCAGGAGTATCGCCAAGAGCTTAATGAGCTTAAAGGACTCCGATAGCAAGATCCTACACCGGACAGTACGGTCGGTCCATCGCAACGGAAAAGCATTGTGGCTTCCACGGATGGCCACGGTAATGATGCAACGATGGATGTGTACCCCGTGGATGCAATTAAGGAGAAGACTAGTTGTGAGCTGCATGTTGAACTGAAGAATATATCCATGAAGGTGGCGGTCGGCTTTGCTTTACCTTCTGCACCGGGAGCGACCTACCATTGCAATCTGATTCCAGCTGGCTATGCTCGTGTCGGTGTGGATGAAATTCTACCTATGTGTCAGTCACTACAGCTTGACATCTCTGGAGGTGAAGGGGAGACGACACTGGGAGAAGTCATGAGTGGCTTCATTCTTTGGAAAAAAGAATACATCAAGTTTCCAGGCTCGACACCAAGGCCACCTTCTCCACCAAGGCAACCGTCTCCTCTCAGTGCACCGTCTCCTCCAAGTCCACCTCCAAGTGCACCGTCTCCTCCCAGTAATAGTCCAATCCATGACCCCAACACGAGTCCATCTCAATCTACGCAGCCGCCTCCACCCACTAAGGGGCAAAAGCGGAAGAATACCACCGCTCCGTCGAGCGATAACCACCGCACGAAGCGACAGTTGTCGCCCCTCCCAAGAGTACCGCCGATTCCTCCCAAGAGGGCTTACGACCTGACCGATGAGGAGATCGATGCGGTCGTACGTGCCGAAGTGGATGCTCATTTTAAAAAGAAACAACCTGAGCCAGAGGTCCAAATAAAACCGGAAACCAAGGAGCACTTTAGGAAATTACTGACACAGCCATCCCAAGCTCAGTTAAATGCGCTAGATGACTATACACGATGTCTTCAGAAGACATTGAAACAAAAGAGATCAAGCGGTAGAGGAAGTATCAAAAAAGAGGTTCCCCAGAAGGGGGAACAAGCAAAATAATCGAGTGGTAGCGGAAGCATCAGAACAGACGTCCCTCAGCTGGGGACATAAGCAAAACAATCGAGTGGTAGCCGAAGAACCAAAAGAGATGTTCCCCAGCTGGGGAAACAAGCAAACCAATCGCTCCCCCCACTCCAGGTGAACATACCCAAACCTCAACTATATGAGGAAGAACCTATGGATCCAGAAACGACTAGGATATTGGCCGAGCAATGTGGTATGCCTATTCATGAAATTATTCACGGCGATATGCCCAAGGCTGAGGTAGCACCTAAATTTGTTAACGGGGAGCCTCTGGTCAGTTCTGAGAGGCTTCAGGATATGCCAACACAAATACAACGATTCCATGAATGGTACATGAAAGCATCAAAAGAACAGCGAAATTGACTCATACTGAAAGTTCGAAAATCGCATTACTTCATTGAAGACGAGGTCCCTATTGAATTTACAGAATTATTTCAGTTATTCAATCTAAAGAAACTCGACAAAACTATCCTCAGTTTGTATTGTTTGTAAGTGATTACTTTATTTATGTAATTAGGTCTCTATCTCAGCTTTTTCAATTTATTGCCGGTAAGTATACTCACTATATTCTTTTGTACGCTATATATAATGATGCAGAATGAAGATGCTCGATTGTAAAAGAAAGGCTATAAACGGATTTGGGTACATTGACCCACATCGAGTTCATGGAGCTATACTAAAGGATAAACCACTGGAGACCGAGCACAACTTATGGCGGTTTCTCACGAAACAGCATTTCTGTAACGAAATAATATTTCCTTACCACGACGGCAAGTGAGTTTTTGTACACATTAACTTTTGCTTACTCAATGTTCAGTGTAAATGATGAGTTACTGACGTATGTAAACCTTGCGTAGGTACCACTTGATTCTTCTAAGCATTTCACTTGACATGGGAAGAGTTCACATCATGGACTCACTAAACAAAGACATTGAAAACTCCGCACCATTATCGATGCGCTCCAGAGGTAATTTCAACCATTATCGCACTATATCGGTTTCTTTCGTTCATTTTCTGGGATATCAAGTAGTTATTAACTCATACATTAATTTTCTTTGTCGGGTAGGGTTTGGACAAAGTTCAAGAAACATGTCCGCGGGGAGCTATTTTTTAAATCACTCTCGGTAAGTAGTACGAGCTAAGTCCGCGCATCTATTTAATTCTAGTTTATGTGCTTTTATCATGCTAGCGTTATTATTTGATTGAATTCTATTCTTGTAAAGTGCGCGAGGCAGCCACAGGGAACTAATCTGTGTGGATTCTACATGTGCGAGTTCATTCGCATTAGTATTGAGAAGCCCTCGGAAAATGTTCGAGTAAGTAAACAATATATTCACCCTTTATTTTTATTACAAAAAATCGTGTTGAGTCTAATCCATACGATCTTCTTTTTACATAGTTGGACACGATGCGGGACAAGCTCCTACCAGAGGGCCACCTAATAGCAATCCAAGAGGAATTTGCTGCAATTTTTCTCGACGAGGTCATAGACCCACAGGGAGAATACTGTATAAGTAGACCCTAAAGCATCCATGTAATGATCTCTATGTAATCAAATAGACATGCTCTGGACTTTGTTGGGACTCCATATATATATGCTTGTAATAGTAATTATATTATATATTGCGTCAGTGTGGCCAAGTACTGTGTAGTAGTGTTCTGTATGTATACGAAAACTTGTTTCTAATGAAAACACAGAATGAAAAATAATTGAACACAAAACACAAAATGAAAAAAAACACAAAACCCTAAAACCCCATCCCCTGCCGCGGCAGCCAAATGGCACAAAATGCTGCCGCGGCGGGAACCTTTAGTCCCGGGTCATAACACGACCCGGGACTAAATGTCCTGCCGTCCAGCGCGCCTAGCAGGCCACGTGGTTGGGCCTCTAGCCCCGGTTCGTAACTGAATGGGGGCTAAAGCTTGGACCTTTAATCCCGCTTTCGCAGTCCCGGTTCGAAATCCAGGGCTAAAGGCCCTTACGAACCGGGGCAAATTGCCCGGTTTCTACTAGTGGGGTCAAAGGGTCGGAGGGGGTATCTTGCATCAATCTGACTAATGGTCCAGGTAGGCTTGACTGGTGGACGATGTTGTTGGAAATGCGGGCAAACAATGCTTAGCTAGGTGCTTACGGAAACGAACCAAACTTCATAAGGAACAATGCTTGTTTGTTAGGAATAAACAACTTGTATATCTTGCATCAATCTGACTAATGGTCCCAGGTAGGCTTGACTGGTGGACGGTGTTGTTGGAAATGCGGGCAAACAATGCTTAGCTAGGTGCGTACGGAAACAAACCAAACTTCATAAGGAACAATGCTTGTTTGTTAGGAATAAACAACTTGTATTATCTAGAGGTCAAAGACATAATATATAGTACATCTGACTTGAGTACAAGAAAATAGGGTCCGTCTAATGCTCAGCTGACTGAGTTAATTCTCAGTTAGCTGACATCAGCGGCATATACATTTGCCTCGGACGGAGCGAGCTGGTTCGGCTCATTTTCTTTTGGAATGCTGTTTGCAGATGCTTTGCCGCGTGCGTGAGTCTGGTGAGGGAGCCCCTTTGCCATGCACGTCGCTGCTTGCCGCGCATGAGTCTGCTATTTGCCTGCACCTGGTCAGTCGGCACCTACTGTAGCTAGCACATGCACATGCAAAAAGTGATTGGGCACAATTAATAGGTACGGTTCTGGTTTAAAATCCTTTGCTAGCTTCTTTAATCTCGTGCACAGAGTTTGTCTACTTTGGATGGAAAAAATCCTCGTGCCAGCTTCAATTAAGCTAAAAAAAACATAAATACAACCTACTTGCAGTTGCAATGTAACTGGTAAAAATCCCAGCTGCACCCTCATATGCAAGTATGCAACGGATACACATAACTGCAAAAAATACCAGTTGCAGCCCCACTTGCAACTCACAGATTAACTTAATTCTCAAGCATATGATGCAATTTAATCTAAGGGAGCCTCTAAAGCTCAGCTAGCCGAGAATTAGGCTAATTCTCAGCACGTCAACGGTTCATCCAGAAACGATAGCTGCGCGCGTTGCTTCTCTCGTCATGTGAACTTATGTGTGCTTGTACGGGCCTGTTTTCAACTTTTGTTTCATTTGTCGGACAAGATTGTTTATGGGCTTAGTAATTTTTGCATCCTCAAGCTAACCTGTTGCTACCCTGAAGCTCTCTAGCGACATGTCCGCTCTTACCTCCTCTACTGCATGTAGTTTATATTTAGTTTTCTGATTAATGACGTACTGATTTTTTTAGTATAGACTATGGGCATTTTATTGCCAGTCTGGCTGCCACATATTGGCTGTTTGGAGATATATAGTCTAGTTTCATAGTTTTTTTCTCTATAATAACATCTAAGAAGCTACTAGTACCTTATTCTACCAAAATATTTTATATTTTATAACGGATAATTAGTATTCAACAACTTGATATACGAAAAGGAAGAGAATAAAAAAATACTAAAACCAATAACCACACATAGTTGCAACTCCACTTATTAACTCCCATCTGGAACGAATCATGACACAAAATCCAACATTAAATTCACATTTTCCTTAGTTACAAACCAACTTGCAAGTAGAAAAACTCTCAGTTCCAACCTTACTTGCAACAAAAAAACTGAGTTGCAGCCTGACTTGTAATTGAAAAAAAAACCTCAGTTGTAACCCCACTTGCAACTAGAAAATGTATCAGTTGCAACCTGACTTGTATTGAAAAAAAAACTCCGTTGCAACCCCACTTACAACTACAAAATGTATCAGTTGCAACCCGGCTTGTAATTGAAAAATGTCAGTTGCAACCCTACTTGCAACTAGGGAAAAACTCAGTTGGATCCCAACTTGCAACTAGAAGAAAAAAGTCAGTTGCAACACTACTTGAAACTGGGAAAAACTCAGCTGCATCCCCACTTGCAGATAAAAAAATCTCAATTGCAACCCTACTTGCAACTGGAAAAACTCAGTTGCAACCCTATTTGCAACTAAAAAACAAAAAAGTATCAATTAAAATTCAATAAAAACAATGCAAGAAAGACCTACCTAACCCCACAAAGGACCATATATATAGGGTGCTCAAGGCAACCCCAAACACCACAACGTACAAAGGGAACCATGCGTCAAGAAGTGCAATGATAATGGAGAACAAAAGGCCATGAGTTGATTGCCCCATAGATAAAATAGGAACACAAATCTTGGAAATCTGAATCTTGTCACTCTTGGATCCGACGATTAAGTGAGCATGTCGATACGCAACTTGTAGTAAAGAAAGGAGACCACAAAAAAAATGCCCAGTTGCAACCCCACTTGCAACTGCCCCCTCAGAAAAGCCAGTTGCATGTTGATATGCAACTGACCACAAAAACAATTTTCAGTTGCAACCCCACTTGCAACTTCCCTCTCAGAAAATCCAGTTGCATGTAGATATGCAACTCTTAGTAAAGAAATGAGACTGCAAAAACAATCATCAGTTGCAACCCCACTTGCAACTACCCCCTGAGAAAAGCTAGTTGCATATCGATATACAACTCGTAGTAAAGAAGGGGGCCACGAAAATAAACCTTAGTTGTGACCCCACTTGCAATTGCACCCTAAGAAAAGCTAGTTGCATGTTGATATGCAACTCGTAGTAAAAAAAGGGGACCACAAAAAGTCTAGGTGCAAAAACTCAAAAAAGTAAAAGATGGGACTACAAAAACAATCCTCGGTTGCAACCCCCACTTGCAACTGTCCCATGAGAAAAGCCAGTTGCATATCGATATGCAACTCGTAATAAAGAAAGGGGACCACAAAAATAATCCTCGGTTATAACCCCGCGTGCAACTGCCCCTTAGGAAAGCTAGTTACATGTTGATATGCCACTCGTAATAAAAGTAATGGGACCACGAAAAGTCCATATGAAAAAACTCAAAAAAGGTAGATAAGGGATCACAAAAATAATCCTCAGTTGCAACTCCACTAGCAACTGCCCCCTGAAGAAAAGCCAGTTGCATGTCGATATGCAACTCGTAGTAAAGAAAGGGGACCATGAAAACAATCCTCAGTTATAACTCCGCATGCAACTGCCCCTGAAGAAAAGCCAGTTGCATGTCGATATGCAACTCGTAGTAAAGAAAGGGGACCATGAAAACAATCCTCAGTTATAACTCCGAATGCAACTGGCCCTGAAGAAAATCCAGTTGCATATCGATATGCAATTCGTAGTAAAGAGAGGGGACCCCGAAAAGTCAAGAAGCAAAAGCTCAAAAAAGGTAAAGAAGGGACCACGAAAATAATCCTCAGTTGCAACCCCACTTGCAACTGCGTATGAAGAAAAGCTAGCTGCATGTCGATATGCAACTCGTAGTAAAGAAAGGGGACCACGAAAAGTTTAGAAACAAAAACTTAAAAAATATAAAGAAAGGATCTCGAAAACAATCCTCAGTTGAAACCCCACTTGCAACTGCCCCCTGAAGAAAATCTATTTGCATATCGACATGCAACTCGTAGTAAAGAAAAGGGACCACAAAAAGTCATAAAAAGAATGAATCCTTGGTTGCAACCCACTTGTAATTCCCCCTGAGAAAAGCCAGTTGCATGTCGATATGTAACTCATAGTAAACAGAGGGGATCACGAAAAGTCCAAAAATGCCCAGCACAAAGGTCCGGATAACATGGGCCATGATTCTGCGGCGAGAGTCTTGTCCCGGGACAGATAAAATACAATGCATGTTAGCATCAATGTCAACGTGTGGGATGAAAATTAACGGACCAGGAGATAAGTATGTAATCCCAATAAATGTTATTTGTAAAAATTCAATTGCAACACATACGTGAGAATCTACTCAAAAATATACACGCAAACTTACGTACATTTATAAAAAAAATTAAGAAGTCAATGTCTACGTAAAAAATAACCATTTCACATGTAACAACACGTTAAAAAAAGAAGAAGAAAGACAAAAAAAAGATGTTAGACCATCCATAAATAATTAGTACAAAAACAGTCTTGCATGAAATGTTGAATAATGATAACAATTATAGTAATGAAACATGTTGAATAATAATAACAGGTGAGGGGTCAAGAAGATAAAAATCAAAAAAAGAAAAGGAGGAAAAAAACAAAAAAAACAACAACACAGAATCTCGTCCTGCTAAAAAGCCCAAAACTAGCCAACAACCCACTCTCACACTGTCCCATAACAAAACAAAACGGTCAGATTGGTACGAAAGCAACACGGCGTAGCAACGCAAAAAAAGATCAACACAGGCCAAGCAACGCACGAACCAGAACCAACACGGACCAAAGCAATGCACAAACCACCACACATGGATCTTGGCGCGCCAAGACGATCGTACGGTGTTCGAGTTGACTATGCTATAAGTTAAATCTCAACTAGCTGAGAATTAGCAAAGTCCACTCAAGTTGCAAATGCAGATTCAACTAATGGGTAAAGAATTTCTCAGTTGCAAGTCAAGTTGTAACTGGAAAAAAGATTATTTTAATTCTCATTTCAATTTAAAAATGTAATTTTATATAAAGGTATCAAGTTGCCAGTGTAGTTGCAACTGATGGGTAGAGGAAAAATGTCTCAGTTACAAGTCAAGTTGTAACTGCGAAGATTACCTTAATACTTCAATTTAAAAATGTTATTTTAAAAGAAGATCTCAGTTACAAGTGTAGTTGTAACTGATGGGTAAAGGATTTCTGAGTTGCAAGTCAAGTTGCAACTAGAAAACAAAAATATAATTTAGAAAAAGATCTCACTTGCAACTGATGGGTATAAGAAGAATGTCTCAGCTACAAGTCAAGTTGCGATTGGCAAGATTAAAAATTTTAATTTCAAGAAAAAGATCCCATCAACTGATGGATAAAAGAATTTCTCAGCTTCAAGTCAAGTTGCAACCTCGAAAAGATTAGCTTAATTCTCAATTTTCAATTTTAAAATGAGAACTCATTTGTAACTACAGTTTCAACAGCTGGGTAGAATAAAAATATGTCAATTACAAGTCAAGTTGCAACTTAGTTGATTAGCTTATTTCTCATTTTCAATTTAAAAATCTAATTCTCATTTCAATTTTAAAAATAGATCTTAATTGTAATTGCAATTGCAACTACCGGGTAGAATAAAAATGTCCTAGTTACAAGTCAAGTTGCATGAAAAACGTGATCTAGAAAATTTTGTCTACTAGCATAATTCCCAATCAAAAAATTTATATAAAATTCTCAGTTATAATTCCATTTGTAACTTCGAAAAGATAAACTAGTTACAAAATCCGATTGCAACTCAAAAAATTGAAAAACAAAAAGCTCTAGGTAAATCACTACCTGTAATAAAAAAATCACTACATGGGAACAACGGAGAAACTCTTGGTAAACCATTAAAGCAGCGTGATACTTATAGGCGCTCTCATGGCCTTGTATTTCTCTTTAGAAACTAGAAAGGACAAAAAAAATACCACTAACCAAACTCAATTTTTATAGGCAAATCTCGTATCGAATTACTAAAAGAAAACGTATGGTTGGAAAGAAGCCATTGCATGGTTACATGATTCCAAGGACTCATTTGTTTAGCCGCATTAAACACAACAAACAATCGCTGAACAAAAAGAAAACGATTTCATCGTTGTTTTGGTTGGCACGCACAAGATCTATGGCCCTGATCCAGTTTACCCCTGATCAAAACAAACAACTTACCAAAACCCATGTCACAGCCCAACACAACAAACAAACGACCCAACAAATCGAGCATATGAAACGCTGGCTGGGACAGACAAGGACTTGGACAAAACTCGGGACAAAACCTGGACAGAAAACAGCTTCACCAATCTTGACGCAAATGCATAATCTGATGGACTACAACCTGACTGTAACATAAGTTAAATCTCAGCTAGCTGAGAATTAGCAATTCCCAAGAAGATAAATCTAGAAAAATACGGACTCCTATACCAATACTAATACACCTTAACACCCCCTTCAAATACAAAGTGTATGCAATAGCATTGCATTTGAAGAAGTGAAAACTGCATAAAAAATATAATCCAAAATTTGTGTCTTCAACGTGTCGTCGTAGCAGGAAAAGTCTTCAAAACCTATAGAGTCAAGCCATAGTCGATCGAAGAAGAGATCGACACAGACCGAGAGGTCAGAAGAACAGCATGTCACAAAAGATCATAGCACACGGAGCCAACAGCATATAAGCTCAACAGGCAAAAGAATGTGCGCAATCAAAGACAATGCGATGATGGCACATCAGAGAAAAACACACACCGCATCAAAAGAAGATGGGTTATCGAAAGATGGCACATAAAGAGAATCAAGCATTGCGCACCAGATCATAGCCAGAAAAACCGACGAGGAAGAAGCTCGACGGCAAGACAAAGGGCGTAGATCAACCAGCAATGCAAAGGAAGGCCACAAGAGGACCGGAAAGACAGGTTGACGATGAAAAGTATAGTGAACTCGCATGACAAGAGGAACACGGAAGAACAACGGATTTGATGGACGCAGCGGAAAACTAGGCACTAAGCCTAACGAGAGACACACGTGCGAAACACAGTCGGAATGGACACCCTCGAAAATCACCAAAGAGTGAAGAAGATAGACGTGGCAAGGAGACTGACACATTGACATTTTTTTAGAAGACTACATGGCACTAATCCAAAATCAGAACAGCAAAACGCAATCTGCAGGGCGGCCATGTGGGATGTGTAGCAGCCAAAGAAGGTTGCGTGTATGGAGCTGATGAGTAGTAGTCATCAGCGGCCTGGAGTAGAGCAGTCGGGGACTCGCAAGTGGTCTCGTCCCCCGGTGACGGTGAGGGTGACTGTGTTGTGGCTTCAGATCGTGGTGGAGAAGGAGCTGGCCTCGATTGCGTTTTCAGATTTCTTCCTGAGGTCTTTGTTGCAAAATGTAGGGACTTGTCTGTATTGCTTTTTTTTCTTTGAGTCTCTTCTTGTAAATTATAACTCCACCGCTGATATTAATGAAAGGCTCTAGGTCCTTCGGGACCGCCCCTGTTCAGAAAAAAAGATTGGGAGCAGTGGCACCACATCGGGCTAGCATCAGCCTGATCAATCTGGACAGTAGCAGCGCTCGATCTGGAGCGCGCATACGCGTGGAGCAGCAGCACAATGAGGAGGAAGGTAGGCAGCGGGCAAAGAATCCACACGGACGCAGAACCGAAAAATCGATCGAGACTCATATTTGGATCAGCACGGAGTTGCGACGTGTGAAAATTCTAATCGGGCTCAGATACCATGTTAGAAATAAACAGCTTGTATTATCTGAGGGCCAAAGGCACAATATATAGTACATCTGACTTGAGGTACAACAAGATAAATCTAGACAAATACGGACTCCTAGACCAAAACTAATACACCTTAACAGTTTCTATAGAAAAGGTGTCTAATTAGACATGTGTCTTCTATATATAAGCACTAGTGTTTTGTTAGAGACTGATTTTTTTAGACACCTACATAAGCACCCTCCATTGTGGGATCAATATTGGGAAATAATCGAGAAATGTCGTATCCTGATAAGGTGTTACTCCTCGCGCTGACCCTACCGACGTCAAGTCTCCTCTGCCATCCGCTACCTCTCCTCCCCTCGCTGTTTTCGTTCGGGCTAATCCAGGTGTAACCTTGTGTTTCTACCCGTCCTTGGCGAGGCACGACAGTGGCTGGAGGGTAGTGGAAAATGGCGATCGAGTTTTACATGCGTGGTTAGGGTTGTAGATGGATCCGAAAGCCTCAAGACTCGGAGGATCTGGCAAGGACAATCTTGAAGAGATGATGTAGAAATGAGGGATGAGGGAATAGGACTTCCATGACGTTTTGAGGATGAATCCACGCCGCCGGCAGAAGCAATAGTATGGCTAGCCATAGCTAGGGTGGTTACAAATTTAGTGACTTTTGGTCCTATAAGAACATGAGGACAGTATGAGATCTCGCGCAGGAGGTGAAGTTCACATCGCTAGAGAACAACATGTATATGATGCAATTTTCATGTGTAACACCCCGGCCCTCTCCAGACTGGCGGTTGTCACCTTTGGCAGCTTACTAGGATTTCTAGAGGCCTCACAAACCAACACGTGTCTTTCATGCACACTTTGTCTTCACTCGTGCGCACCCGAGAATAACTTCCTGATCGGTCACCCATCCTCATATTGCTCCATGCCAAGAACGCTTAACCTGGAGTTCCTTTGAAGATGAGTCTCGGAAAATAAGTTGCAACTTGTTGGTATGAGTATCCTATTAAGATATGTGCCAGGATCTCACATACACCCACTCTTAGAAGATCGGCACCATCGTCGATCAACCACAATCCTGGAACGTCCCCTCTTGGCACTCGTCTGTGCGTCCAGTGCCAGCACATGTGACATGTCGTGTCCACTCTAGGCCACATGCCTCATACTCCACATATCCATGCCACTGACCCACACACGCTTGTGTAACCACGAGGATCGGCTCTAATACCACTTGTAACGCCTTCGCCTCTCTGGACCGGTGCTATCACCCTTGGTAGCTTACTAGGATTTCTAAACTGACCCCATATACCAACACTTGTTTTTCTGCACATTGTCCTCGCTCGTGCGCACCCGGGAACAACTTCCCGGTCGATCAAACAGCCTCATATTGGGCCATGCCAAGCATGCTTAACCTGGAGTGCCCCGAAAAGAAGTTGCAACTTGTTGGTATGAGCATCCTATCAATCCTATTAAGCCATGCGCCAGGATCTCACATCCTGTCTTGGTGACTGGGATAAAATGATAGAAGAAGGGCCTTGGACCTTCCGCGCACACTCAGTTCTTCTAGTTGTTTACTATGGATTCATAAAACCATGTGAAATTGAGCTGAACACCTTCAAGATTTGGATACAAATCCCCGACTTGCTCGATGGGTTTAAACCAATGTTGGAGACTCTATCCTCAAAGGTGGGTCAAGTGCTGACTTTTTTCTTGGAAATGAGCGTTTTATTACTTTCATAATGTTTACGTCCGTCCTCTGCATAACTAGGATGCACACAGCCGTTCAAACCACACAGGTATAAAAACAAGTGAAAAGGAAGTGCACAAATGGCTCCAAGATTGTCTATGACAAAACACTAAGGTAACTCGATCCACAGCTCAGGCGGCCATCCATGTCGGTAGAAAATAGCCCTCGCCGTATCTTCCAATCATGTACATTCCTCCATGAATAAAGAGTGGTGCTCGACCCGTTGGAGAATAGTCCAAGATCAGAGAATAGCCGTAGCTCGATGAATTACCTGCAGCGATGAAGACACATTAGCATTAAAAATCTTGTCATTCCTACATAGCCACAACAACCAAATAATGGCAAGCGCTCCCACCCTAAACAAGATCTTGTATTTATCATCAATCTCATACAACCAATTACCAAATACATTGGCCACCGATCGTGGAGGAGATAACCCAGAAGCTACTTGGATGATTGACCATATATGACGAGCAAATTTGCATTAAAAAATAAATGTTTGATCGTCTCGTCCTGATGACAAAACATACATTGTTTACTTCCATGCCAATTCCTCTTAACAATATTATCTTTTGTAAGAACTATGTCAACACCCGGATTTTTAATCCCATATGCCCGTTATGCCATACCTCGCAATCCCAGGATTACCATTTTTGCGAGACATAACGGATTGGATATCATAGTACATCATCCATTACAAACCATACATAAGGTTTTACACAAATAAGGATCTCATGATCCAGTCTTTAATACAACAAGCAGCGGAAATAAACGATAGCGTAGCGGTGGGGTCCATCTTCAGGGGCGCAGGCAATGCTGACGAAGGTAGATAGTCCTAGTTATCATAGCCGTCCTACTGACCATCATCTTGATAATCTCCTTCATAGTCTGGCCATGATAATAGCCAAGGACAAAAGCCATGAGTACTCTTTAAGTACTCGCAAACTACTACTAACAAGGGTTATAGTTCTAAGTTAAAGTGCTGAATTTAAAGAATAACTATCCAGTTAAGTTTGAAACCTAAGTTGAGTTCTGAAGCAAGAAAAGATAAAGTAAAGTCCTAGAATCACTTAAGTTGGGAAGCTATTATCATTAACACAACCCTATTGTGGTCAAGTCAAAGTGCATCATTCATTTCAAGTTATTTAGAAAACATCTGACAACGAAACAGTATGGCCATTCCAACTGTCCATAACCGTGGACGCGGCTATTCGAATAGTTTGACACTCTGCAGAGGTGGTACACTTTCACCACAAGATTCGATACATCTGTCAGGGATAACCCTGAATCATCATACTTAGTATGCAGATAATCAAACATAACCTTCCCTTTACACACCCTAGTACAAGCACCTCTCCTATGAGCATGGCCTCCCAACCATGACCATCAGTCATCTTGGGCACTGCATAGGTGGACACCATTGAGAGGTAGCCTCAGCTCAAACCTCTCCCGTGAGGGAACTAATACTAATGCATATAAATTTCTAGTTAAGCTTTACCCAATTCAGGTAATGTGGTTGTACGGTAAATTTGGAATGGTATCGCATCCGAATCTAACCATCAGTTTTATATAAAAGGGTTAAGGCTCATGCCTCATCATTTTCATCATCATAAACCAATTGTGTTTCTCAACACATGTCAAAACATCTCAATAGAATGACTCATCATTCCAAGGTTTTCATAACTCATTTTCACCAAGTGTTCCCATCTAAAGTGGCTAAAGTTTTTGAGCTATTCTAAAGTACTAAGTTAAGAGTGTTCATTAAGGTGGAAAGATGGGATCAATCTCATGCCATAGAATGACATCTAAAGGTTTCTAAGTAGGTCAAGTTTTATACTCTTTATGCTACCTTCAAAATCAATTAAATAACTTTGTGTAAACTAAGGGAGGTAAACTTGTTAATAAGACTTGGGGTACTAATAGTTAAAGGGGTGTGATCAAAGCATGCTTAAGGCATCTTTACTAAACCATCTAGTTTTATTCTAGCTTGCTACAATAGCTTACTAAAGCATGTTTGCAAGGGTTAGCTTGCCACTAATAGCTTGCCTTGGTTGGTGCAGTGGTTGAAGTTTTCTTCTTCTTCTTCTTGGTAGAACTCCTCCTCCTCGAAGGCTTGGTCGGTACTATCGTCTAGAAATACATAGGGAGTGCACAATCACCAAACAATACTTAACTAGGCTAAGTAGTATTCTAAACCACACAATTGATGATCTATTATCATCCCAAACATCACAAGTTTAATTCAATAACCTTTTTATTTTGGAAAAGTAATTTCTACTCATTGAAATATTAAATAAAATTTAATATTCACCACCAAAATATGGGATCATGTTGACACATGTCCTCACCACATATTCTAACATGTGGGAATGAGATTTAAAGGTTGGATCAATATTACTTTGGTTTAAGTTTATTATTTAATGATTTAAACTGACTAGAAATGCCTATATAGCATTATTTTGGTACTAGTCCAAAGTCACTGCCTGTAAACCTTAATATTATTACATATTTGGATAGATATGATGAAATGTGATTTTTAAGAGTTGGAATCAACTCAAAAGCTAACTTGGTTGATTTTATAAAAATGTTTCAAGTTGCAAAAGCTTTTGTCTTCTTATTTTTATTAGGAGAAATCTATAACTCTAAATGAATTAAATCCAATGGGCTTGGATAGATCATTTTAATACCTTTCAGACAAAATTAGTTTCATGCAATTTGGATTTGTCAAACTCACAGAATTGAATTTTGAAACACTGGACAGAAACTATATTCTAACTAAAAAGAAAAATCCAGATTTGAATCTACGGGCTCGCGCGGGAAAAGAAATGGGCCGGCCCAGTGGCGCTACACGGCGCGGGGCTCAGCTGACAGGGGGGTCCCACTTGTCAGCGGCACTTAAAACGCGAAACGGTACGAGCGCTATGGGCCGTGCGATTAGAGGCTAGATCTACGGCTGAGGGTCGTCGCCGACGATGGACAGGTCGCCGGTGAGCTCGAACCCTAGCGGCTCGGTGGGGGTCTACTGGGGGCATACCAGGGCTCCAACGGGGTCGGCGATGTGGGCGAATGAAATGGAAGACGACGGCGAGGCGAGGCATGGTCGCGACTGAGCTTGGGGTGGCCGGAATCAACGGCACCCGTTCTTCTCCAGAGGCGGCGGCTCCGGCTCCAATTCTGGCGAGCTGCTGCTCCACTTGCTCCGGCGAGAGGTGGGTGAGGTTCAGAGAGGTGAGGGGAGTGGAATGGTGTGAGTCTTTGGTGCTGGGGAGGGCTCCTTTTATAGGCTCGACGGTGAGACCGAGCGGGATGGGCGGTCGACGGTGGCGACATGGCTACGGCGAGCTAGCAGCATGGCTGGGGATTGCGATCGGTGGGCGGTTCCCTAGCGGTGCTCTAGTGCTTCAATGCGGCCGTAGGGGCGGTGGCATGCGGTCGGGGCGAGGTGGCGCTCTGCGCGGCCGAAGCGGCGGTGTCCACGGCGAGCGGTGGCTGTGGGGCTTTGGGCGGCGAACGGGGATGTCTGGGGTGTTCTCTAGGTCGAGGCGGAGCGGTGGGTGCGGGCTGGTGCCAAGGGGCAGTCGGTGCGATCAGGGACAGTGCTCGCTCTGCGGGCGGTGTCGGCATGGTTCGGTGGCACTGGGCGCGGGTTCTTCTCTGTGGTCCATGGCTGCTCTTGGCTCGGGCAAGGGACAGAGAGGGGCGGTGCGGTGCTGGCTACCTCCTAGACATGGAGAGGGGGAGAGGGGTGGTCTGTTGCGGCGGTTGCAAGTTTGGCCGGCGAGGCATGGCTCGGGTCGGCATGGCATTGTTGCTAGGGGTGTAGGGGATGGGTGTTTAGGCTTTGGTTAGATCATTGGGAGACAGGGGGAGTAAATGGGGATCAAATGGGGGCAAAACTCTGTTCAAAACAATAAGCTAAGATTAGAGCTAGATTCTTACCTGCCAAGTGTTTGATGAAATGGCCGCAAGAGAAAAAGTTTTGAATTTTGAGTTCAAAAATTTTGGGTGATCTCCACTAGTGATAGGTAGTCTCTGGTTGCAAGGGTTTTGAAAATGGTGCTCAATTAGATGGTTTTTGAAATAGGGGTGATCTATGCATATGCATTAGATTCAATTTTAAACTGTCATTTAAAATAGTTTACAGAATGTTTTTAGTAGATCAAGAGGTGGGCCTTGGTACCTCATTATGTGTACTAGCAAGGGGTGCAAAGATCAAGAATTATTTCTGTTAAGAACTGAGTACTAGGAATAGCCAAAGTAGGCATGAGAGTTAAATTTGTCAAAATGACCATTCCTTCATTTTAATTCTTTTTGATTTGATTTTCTTTAGGAAAAGTTTGGGAATGATGTAGATGATGTTTAAATCACCTAAGAAACATTTTACAAGCATTGGATCAATCAATCATGGCAATTCAAACAACTCCTATTTTAAATGCACACATATATGAATGCTTTCATTTTAAATTTGGAAAAGTTTTTGTTAACCCCATTTTTGGATGATTTGATCTTGATAAGCTTGGATTAAAGTTTTGGGATGTTACAAACCTTCCCCCCTTAAACAAAATCTCGTCCCGAGATTTACAAGGAAAACTAGGAACTAAAGAGATCTGAGAACTCTGTCCTAATGTAATCCTCGCGCTCCCAAGTAGCTTCCTCCTCGGTATGGTTGCTCCACTGAATCTTGAGAAACTTGATACTCCTGGTCCTGGTGGTTCTGTAGGCTTCTTCTAAGATACGGATGGGCACTTCCTGATAGGTCAGGTCATTGTTGATTTCCACTGCTCTGTGATCGATATTCTTGAAAACTTCAGTCTTCTCAGGCACTTCCAAGCATTTGCGAAGTAACGAGATATGGAACACATTGTGGATGGCTGACATCTCTTCAGGCAATTCCAGCTGATACGATACTTCTCCTCGGCGGTTCAGAATCTTGAAAGGTCCGATATATCTGGGAGCTAACTTTCCCTTCAGACTAAAGCGTTGAGTTCCCTTCAATGGTGAAACCTTGAGATATACGAAATCTCCGATATTGAAAGTCAGGTCTCTCCTTCTCTTGTCAGCATAACTCTTCTGTCTGGATTGGGTGGTCTTGAGGTGCTCACGAACTTTGTGAACTTTCTCTTCTGCTTCTCGGAGAATGTCAGGTCCAAAGATCTGACTCTCTCCTACTTGCGACCAATTCAAAGGGGTACGACACTTTCTTCCGTATAGGAATTCAAATGGTGCCATCTGTAAACTAGCTTGATAACTGTTGTTATATGAGAATTCTGCGAAAGGCAGGCAGTCTTCCCATTTTGATCCGTATTCCAACACACAAGCTCTAAGCATATCCTCCAAGATCTGGTTGACTCTCTCAGTCTGTCCATCTGTTTGCGGGTGATACGCGGTGCTGAAATTCAACTTGGTTCCTAAACCTTCCTGCACTTTCTGCCAAAATCTTGAGGTAAACTGAGTTCCTCGATCTGATACGATGGTCTTGGGGGTTCCATGCAGACTAACAATTCTAGCAATGTACAGCTCTGCTAGTTTTGCACTCTGGTAGGTTGTCTTGACTGGTATGAAGTGGGCTACCTTGGATAGTCTATCAACTATGACCCAGATTGAGTCATTTCCCCTACTAGAAGTAGGTAAACCGGTGATAAAGTCCATTCCGACGGAATCCCATTTCCATTCCGGAATCTGCAATGGTTACAACAATCCTGCATGTCTCTGATGCTCTGCTTTGACTCTTTGACAGATGTCACATTTGGCGATGTAGCTTCTGATCTCTCTCTTCATCTTGTGCCACCAAAATTGCTCTTTTAAATCTTGATACATCTTTGTTCCTCCGGGGTGGATAGAATAAAGAGTATCATGAGCTTCCTTCATGATAACCTCCTTCAGCTCTGAATCTGCTGGCACACAGATACGTCCCTTGTACCACAGTACACCTTCTTCGTCTTCGGTGAATCCAGGTACTTTGCCTGTACCAATACGACGTTTGATCCCGTCGATACTTTCATTCCCCTTCTGGGCTTCCTTGATTTGGCTAATCAAAGTGGGTTGATGTTCAATGCTAGCTAGGAATCCTTTGCTAACTAACTCAGTCCTGAACTGCTCCAACTCCTCATACAAACTTGGTTGCTTCTCTTTGATCATGGTGTTAAGCCTACACGGCAATCTGCTAAGAGCATCCGCTACCACATTGGCTTTGCCGGGGTGATAGTGAATGTCTAGGTCATAATCCTTGATTAACTCTATCCATCTTCTTTGCCTCATATTCAACTCCTTCTGGGTGAAGATATACTTCAAGCTCTTATGATCTGAGTAAATCTCATAGCGATTACCCATCAAATAATGACGCCATGTCTTCAATGCTAGAACCACGGTTGCTAGCTCAAGATCATGGGTCGGATAGTTCTGCTAATGATGCTTCAGTTGTCGAGACAGATACGCGATGACTTTGCCTTCTTGCATCAATACACATCCTAGACCAATCTTGGATGCATCACAATACACATCAAATGACTTCTTGATGTCTGGCATGATCAAAATTGGGGCTGATATCAATCTCTTCTTCAGCTCCTGGAAATTGGCTTCACACTTGTCTGTCCATTCAAACTTCTTGTCCTTCTTCAACAATTGGGTCATTGGTCGGGCTATGCTCGAGAATCCTTCTACGAACTTGCGATAATATCCCGCTAATCCGAGAAATGAACGAACTTGGGTTTGATTGGTTGGTGCTTCCCATTCTTCGACATCTTTGATCTTGGTAGGATCAACAGAGACTCCTCCGGCAGACACAATATGTCCTAGGAATCCTACTTCTTTCAGCCAAAACTCACACTTGCTGAACTTGGCATATAATTGATGCACTGTCAGGGTTTCTAGGATGATTCTCAGATGTTGCTCATGCTCTTCTTCTGACTTGGAGTAGATAAGGATGTCGTTGATAAACACAACTACAAACTTATCTAGGAAATTCATAAAGATCTTATTCATGAGATTCATGAAATAAGCAGGGGCATTGGTTAATCCAAAAGACATAACCGTATACTCGTATAAACCATAGCGAGTAGTAAAGGCGGTCTTCGGAATATCCGTTGCACGAATCTTAAGTTGGTGATAACCAGTCCTAAGATCAATCTTTGAGAATACCTGAGCTCCGGTCAACTGATCAAATAGATCCTCTATCTTTGGCAAGGGGTACTTGTTCTTGATGGTGACATCATTCAACTTTCTGTAGTCTGTACACAGACGGTTGCCTCCATCTTTCTTGTCGACGAATAACACTAGTGATCTCCATGGCGATGCACTTGGCTGAATCAAGCCGGTTGCTAACATGGCATCCAACTGCTTCTTCAGTTCTACTAACTCTGAGGGGTTCATGGTATAGGGTCTCTGGGCTATAGGTCTGGTTCCGGGGATTAGTTCGATAATGAACTCTATATCCCTATCTGAGGGTATACCTGGCAATTCATCTAGGAATACGTCGGGGTATTCACAGACTACTCTGACTTGGTCAATGGTAGGCAGGGCTACACTTTTGTTGCATTTGAATTGACGGGGTAAGGTTTCAGAGATATGTTCTACTGTTACTCCAGAACTACTGGTCATGGTGATGGCTTTCTTAGCACAGTCTATCAGTCCTTTATGCCTTGACATCCAGTCCATACCTAGTACTACTTCCAAACCTTTGGTTCCAAGTACAATTAGGTTGGCATAAAAATCTATCCCATGTATTCTGATAGGTACAGCTTTGCAAATTTTTCTAGCTTTTGTGGTTGAACCAGGGATTTGAACTATCATGACATGCTTCAGGTTGGTTGGGAGAATCTTACTAGTGCATACAAATTCTTCGGTGACAAATGAATGCGATGCTCCAGAATCAAACAATACTCTTGCTAAAACTGAGTTGACAGAAAACATACCCATCACAACATCTGGTGCTTCCTGGGTTTCTTCTGCGTTCATGTGGAAGAGACGACCGTTGCGGTTGTGCGGGTTCCCTAGGGCAAATCTCCGTCCTGGTTGAACACGACGCTGCTGCTGAGCTGGGGCATTCACAGGGGCATTGGCGGCAGTCTTCTTGGGACACTCATTGGAGTAGTGACCCTTCACTCCACACTCGAAACAAGTGATCTGGGACTTGTCCTTGACCGCGACAGGTACAACATTGCTGCCAGTTCTGGGGGCAGTGTTGTTGTTGTTGCTCTTGGGAGGGGCATGGTTGAAGTTGTTGGTGTTGACGGAGTTGTGATTGTTTCCTCCGGGCTTCACATTTCCTCTGCTACGGTTGGGGTAGCTTGGGCGAGAATTTGGGGGTCGGTTGTTCCTTGGTGCATATCCTGGTGAGGGGTTGGGACGGTACTTCTGGTGACTACTGGATCCATACTGCTGCATCATACGACGCGCTTGCGGTTGTCGTTTGCCTGGTTAATCTTCCCTTCCATCTGAATGGCAGAGTCGACTAGCTCTTTGAGATCCTGGAAACGGATGTTGACGAGGACAGTCTGCATCTCATCATGCAGTTCGTTTAAGAATCTCTCTTTCTTCTTGGCCTCCGTGTTGATCTCATCCGGTGCATATCTGGCAAGTGACAAGAATTTGTCACGGTACTCTACCACAGTCAATCTTCCTTGCTTCAGTTCACGAAATTCATCTCTCATCCTGTTGACAAGACCTTGCGGCACGTGGGTGCGGCTGAACTTGACCTTGAATGCTTCCCAGGTCATCACCTGGCCATGGTTCATGTTGCGGATGCTATTCCACCAAGATCTTGCATCTCCTGCCAGATAGTGGGTGGCGAAGAGAACTTTCTCATTATCCTCAACTCCTGCAACTTCGAGGTTGTTTTCCATGGTCTGTAACCAGTCATCGGCATCTAATGGGTTTTCAGATTGGTTGAAGATTGGGGGATTGGTGTTCTGAAATTTTTGAGTTTAGATCCATGGTGATCCCGATTTCCATGTCCTTGGTTGTTGAGAGCCATTTGGGCGATCTGCTGCAATGTTGCTAAGTTGGCGCGGTCCTGCTTGCTTCACGGTCTACGATGAGATTCTGCAAGATCTGCAGCATTGGGTCCTGCGATGAGCTGCTCCCTCCTTGGTTTCCACGAGTCATCTGAAGATTGAGATAGATATAGGGGTAAGAGGGAAATTCTAAGGTTCATGGTTTTGGGTTTTCAAAGCTAAAACTTTGAGTTAAACTCAGGTTTTTCAACTAACTTTACTTTCATTCATGCAAGCAGGCACACGATACAACACACACCACAACAATCAAAGGGGAAAACAGATGGTTTTAAGAACCATTCTGCAAGCTACGATACAATGAGATGATACATCTCATGCTACGACAGTGCTCTAGTGCATCTACTCATCGTCGATGAAGTCGGAGTCTTCATCATCAGTGTAGAAGTCCACAACATCCTCTGCCAGAAAGTCATCATCGTTGCTGAGGTAAGAATCCATATCTCCCTGGATGTCTTCACCCTCATCATCTTCTTCTTTGGCGGAAAGCTGAGCTTCCTGCTCCTTGACGGTCTTCTCAAGGTCGGCCACCTTCTTGCGAAGACGGGCGATGATGCGATCCTTCTTGGCACGCTGACGATGAAGAGACTGGCGATCTTGGACGAGCAGTGTGAAAGTCTGGGCCTTCTGGTCGGCAATGGCACGGTTCTGGTTGGCTAACTCTCTGGCATTGTCCAGTTCCTGTTGTCAGTCATGAAGCAAGAAGTCAAGGTTCTCCACTTGACGCCTCAACTCTGGGTGACTTGGCATCTCCATCGGCATTCCCATGAAGTCACGTCTTGCATAGTGGGCAAAACGGGTTCCTTGAATTTTGTTGACACTGAGGGCACATAGACGTGCGAGAGATTCATGCATTGCCCTGGCTAATCCATCTAGCCAGTTGTTCTCTCTCACGGAGAACTGAATTCTCCCGGAAGTAGGTGCTTCAATGCTTCCTCGAAGATCTGCGGTGACTAGCCATTGTAGGTCTCCTCCTGGGGGTCCTGGAAGTTGAGCTCCAAGAAACTTCGGATGCGGCCGTCCTAGTAACTCCGACAGTGAATCCAGATCCCTCTCGAAGATCAGCTGACCTATGTTTCCCAACTGGTAAAACTTGCTGAACTGAGTCTCCATCTACAAGAATTTAGGATGAGAAAGTTAGTGAAGTGATCAAGTGTGTCAAATTTTAAGTAGTAATGTAAGAATTTTGAGGAACATGTATTTTTGAGAAAGAATGAGTTCACAAGGGTAAGAGGAGAAATAGTTTTTCATAAGTACTCACTTTGGTTTTGAAGCTAAGTTTTTGGTTTGGACGTCCATTATAACTAGGGTCTCCTATGGTCATGATGGCTCGGATACCAACTTGTCAACACCCGGATTTTTAATCCCAGATGCCCGTTATGCCATACCTCGCAATCCCAGGATTACCATTTTTGCGAGACATAACGGATTGGATATCACAGTACATCATCCATTACAAACCATACATAAGGTTTTACACAAATAAGGATCTCATGATCCAGTCTTTAATACAACAAGCAGCGGAAATAAACGATAGCGTAGCGGTGGGGTCCATCTTCAGGGGCACAGGCAATGCTGACGAAGGCAGATAGTCCTAGTTATCATAGCCGTCCTGCTGACCATCATCTTGATAATCTCCTTCATAGTCTGGCCATGATAATAGCCAGGGACAAAAGCCATGAGTACTCTTTAAGTACTCGCAAACTACTACTAACAAGGGTTATAGTTCTAAGTTAAAGTGCTGAATTTAAAGAATAACTATCCAGTTAAGTTTGAAACCTAAGTTGAGTTCTGAAGCAAGAAAAGATAAAGTAAAGTCCTAGAATCACTTAAGTTGGGAAGCTATTATCATTAACACAACCCTATTATGGTCAAGTCAAAGTTCATCATTCATTTCAAGTTATTTAGAAAACATCTGACAACGAAACAGTATGGCCATTCCAATTGTCCATAACCGCGGACGCGGCTATTCGAATAGTTTGACACTCTGCAGAGGTGGTACACTTTCACCACAAGATTCGATACATCTGTCAGGGATAACCCTGAATCATCATACTTAGTATGCAGATAATCAAACATAACCTTCCCTTTACACACCCTAGTACAAGCACCTCTCCTATGAGCATGGCCTCCCAACCATGACCATCAGTCATCTTGGGCACTGCATAGGTGGACATCAATGAGAGGTAGCCTCAGCTCAAACCTCTCCCGTGAGGGAACTAATACTAATGCATATAAATTTCCAGTTAAGCCTTACCCAATTCAGGTAATGTGGTTGTACGGTAAATTTGGAATGGTATCGCATCCGAATCCAACCATCAGTTTTATATAAAAGGGTTAAGGCTCATGCCTCATCATTTTCATCATCATAAACCAATTGTGTTTCTCAACACATGTCAAAACATCTCAATAGAATGACTCATCATTCCAAGGTTTTCATAACTCATTTTCACCAAGTGTTCCCATCTAAAGTGGCTCAAGTTTTTGAGCTATTCTAAAGTACTAAGTTAAGAGTGTTCATTAAAGTGGAAAGATGGGATCAATCTCATGCCATAGAATGACATCTAAAGGTTTCTAAGTAGGTCAAGTTTTATACTCTTTATGCTACCTTCAAAATCAATTAAATAACTTTGTGTAAACTAAGGGAGGTAAACTTGTCAATAAGACTTGGGGTACTAATAGTTAAAGGGGTGTGATCAAAGCATGCTTAAGGCATCTTTACTAAACCATCTAGTTTTATTCTAGCTTGCTACAATAGCTTACTAAAGCATGTTTGCAAGGGTTAGCTTGCCACTAATATCTTGCCTTGGTTGGTGCAGTGGTTGAAGTTTTCTTCTTCTTCTTCTTGGTAGAACTCCTCCTCCTCGAAGGCTTGGTCGGTACTATCGTCTAGAAATACATAGGGAGTGCACAATCACCAAACAATACTTAACTAGGCTAAGTAGTATTCTAAACCACACAATTGATGATCTATTATCATCCCAAACATCACAAGTTTAATTCAATAACCTTTTTATTTTGGAAAAGTAATTTCTACTCATTGAAATATTAAATAAAATTTAATATTCACCACCAAAATATGGGATCATGTTGACACATGTCCTCACCACATATTCTAACATATGGGAATGAGATTTAAAGGTTGGATCAATATTACTTTGGTTTAAGTTTATTATTTAATGATTTAAACTGACTAGAAATGCCTATATAGCATTATTTTGGTACTAGTCCAAAGTCACTGCCTGTAAACCTTAATATTATTACATATTTGGATAGATATGATGAAATGTGATTTTTGAGAGTTGGAATCAACTCAAAAGCTAACTTGGTTGATTTTATAAAAATGTTTCAAGTTGCAAAAGCTTTTGTCTTCTTACTTTTATTAGGAGAAATCTATAACTCTAAATGAATTAAATCCAACGGGCTTGGATAGATCATTTTAATACCTTTCAGGAAAAATTAGTTTCATGCAATTTGGATTTGTCAAACTCACAGAATTGAATTTTGAAACACTGGACATAAACTATATTCTAACTAAAAAGAAAAATCTAGATTTGAATCTACGGGCTCGCGTGGGAAAAGAAATGGGCCGGCCCAGTGGTGCTACACGGCGCGGGGCTCAGCTGACAGGGGGGTCCCACTTGTCAGCGGCACTTAAAACGCGAAACGGTACGCGCACTATGGGCCGTGCGATTAGAGGCTAGATCTACGGCTGAGGGTCGTCGTTAACGATGGACAGGTCGCCGGTGAGCTCGAACCCTAGCGGCTCGGTGGGGGTCTACTGGGGGCGTACCAGGGCTCCAGCGGGGTCGGCGATGCGGGCGAATGAAATGGAAGACGACGGCGAGGCGAGGCGTGGTCGCGGCGGAGCTTGGGGTGGCCGGAATCAACGGCACCCCTTCTTCTCCAGAGGCGGTGGCTCCTGCTCCAATTCCGGCGAGCTGCTGCTCCACTTGCTCCGGCGAGAGGTGGGTGAGGTTTAGAGAGGTGAGGAGAGTGGAATGGTGTGAGTCTTTGGTGCTGGGGAGGGCTCCTTTTATAGGCTCGACGGTGAGACCGAACGGGATGGGCGGTCGACGGTGGCGACATGGCTACAGCGAGCTAGCAGCATGGCTGGGGATTGCGATCGGTGGGCGGTTCCCTGGCGGTGCTCTAGTGCTTCAATGCGGCCGTAGGGGCGGTGGCATGCGGTCGGGGCGAGGTGGCGCTCTGCGCGGCCGAAGCGGCGGTGTCCACGGCGAGCGGTGGCTGTGGGGCTTTAGGCAGCGAACGGGGATGTCTGGGGTGTTCTCTAGGTCGAGGCGGAGCGGTGGGCGCGGGCTGGTGCCAAGGGGCGGTCGGTGCGAGCGGGGACAGTGCGCGCTCTGCGGGCGGCGTCGGCATGGTTCGGTGGCACTGGGCGCGGGTTCTTCTCTGTGGTCCATGGCTGCTCTTGGCTCAGGCAAGGGACAGAGAGGGGCGGTGCGGTGTTGGATACCTCCTAGACATGGAGAGGGGGAGAGGGGTGGTCTGCTGCGGCGGTTGCAAGTTTGGCCGGCGAGGCATGGCTCGGGTCGGCATGGCATTGTTGCTAGGGGTGTAGGGGATGGGTGTTTAGGCTTTAGTTAGATCATTGGGAGACAGAGGGAGTAAATGGGGATCAAATGGGGGCAAAACTCTGTTCAAAACAGTGAGCTAAGATTAGAGCTAGATTCTTGCCTGCCAAGTGTTTGATGAAATGGCCGCAAGAGAAAATGGTTTGAATTTTGAGTTCAAAATTTTTGGATGATCTCCACTAGTGATAGATAGTCTTTGGTTGCAAGGGTTTTGAAAATGGTGCTCAATTAGATGGTTTTTGAAATAGGGGTGATCTATGCATATGCATTAGATTCAATTTTAAACTGTCATTTAAAATAGTTTACAGAATGTTTTTAGTAGATCAAGAGGTGGGCCTTGGTACCTCATTATGTGTACTAGCAAGGGGTGCAAAGATCAAGAATTATTTCTATTAAGAATTGAGTACTAGGAATAGCCAAAGTAGGCATGAGAGTTAAATTTGTCAAAATGACCATTCCTTCATTTTAATTCTTTTTGATTTGATTTTCTTTAGGAAAAGTTTGGGAATGATGTAGATGATGTTTAAATCACCTAAGAAACATTTTACAAGCATTGGATCAATCAATCATGGCAATTCAAACAACTCCTATTTTAAATGCACACATATATGAATGCTTTCATTTTAAATTTGGAAAAGTTTTTGTTAACCCTATTAGTGGATGATTTGATCTTGATAAGCTTGGATTAAAGTTTTGGGATGTTACAAACCTTCCCCCCTTAAAGAAGATACCAGGAAAATATCTTAGTTTACAGGGGTATTTTCATTTTCCCAATTTTACTATTATCATCGACCGGAATATTAGGTTGGATCAAGGCCCTATACATAGAGTCCACCGAAAATTTACTGCTCTCAAGTAATTTCCAACGGAACTCGTCAATACCGTCTGACAGTTGAATCGTGGATAACAGATTGTTCCATGATACAAGTCTATGGCCAATTAGACTTCTTCTGAAAGATACATTCGGAGGATTAGTTTCCAAAACTTTGGAAAGTGTGTCCCCTTTGTGTCTAACAATTGAATAAAGAGCCGGATATTGTTCTCGAAGAGAAGTATGTCCAAGCCACTTATCCTCCCAGAATCTAATTTGAGATCCATCCTTAATATTAAAAACACCAAAACAGAAAAAATGTTTTTTAGACGCCATTAGTCTCGCCCAAAAATATGAATCACCAGGTTTCCAAACCATTTAAGACACAGCTTTGGAACCAACATATTTTCTCCAAATGATAGTTTGCCAGACACCTTCTTCAGTTAGTAGCTTAAACATCCATTTACCTAGAAAGACGGTATATTTGACTTGTAAGTCATGTATACCCAGTCCTCCGTATTCTTTGGGCTAGCAAACCATATTTTATTTGGCCAGTTGATATTTCTTTTTCTCACTATCCCCTGCCAGAAGAATCTTGTCAGAAATAATCCACTTTATTCAAGACACCTTTTGACATTTCGAAAGAGATCATATACAGTACCATATTTGTAAGTACTAAATTTATGAGTATAAGTCTTCCTCCAAGGGATAGCAATTTGCCCTTCCAACTATTAAGGTGTTTCTGGAGTCTTTCCTCAACGAGTTTCCATTCAACAATAGTGAGATGCCGATAATGTATCGGAATACCCAAATAGTTGATTGGAAATTGCCCCTGCCCGCAGCCGAAGAGTTCAGCATATAGGTGTGCCTCGTTTTGGGCCTCGCCGAAACAATACAGATCGCTCTTATGGAAATTAATTTTCAATCCAGAGAGTTCTTCGAAGGCTGGTAGTATTAACTTCAAGTTCTTAGCTTTCTCAAAATCATGTCCCATAAATAAGATTGTATCGTCATCATACTAGAGGATAGAAAGTCCTCCATCAACAAGATGTGGGACTAGTCCTTCAATTTGGCCCTCAGCTTTCGCCCTCTCAATAAGGATAGCCAGCATATATGCCACTATATTAAATAGTATTGGCGACAGTGGATCCCCTTGCCTCAACCCCTTCTTAGTCTGGAAGTAGTTACTAGTGTCATCATTAACCTTTATGGCGACACTACCTCCAGACACAAAAGAATAAATGAGAGCTCGCCACTCCTCTGAAAAACCTTTCAGTCGGAGTGTTTGTTGAAGAAAAGACCAATTAACTTTATCATACGTCTTCTCAAAATCAATCTTGAACAATACCCTGTTTTGCTTTTTGGAGTATAATTCATGAATTGTTTCATGTAGGATTACTACACCATCCAAGATGTTTCTTTCATGCATGAAAGCAGATTGAGAAGGACTAACAACATGTTCAGCAACTGAATTTAGTCTAATTGTGACAACTTTTATGAATATTTTAAAGCTAATGTTAAGAAGACAGATAGGACGATGCTGTTGTATCCGCTCTGCATTGTTAACCTTAGGCAGTAAAATTATATTACCAAAGTTTAGTCTAAAGAGATAAAGTTGTCCAACATGCAAAAAAACCAAATAAGGCCATCAAGTCCTCCTTGATAACATCCCAGAAATTTTGGTAAAATTCAGCTGGGAAGCCATTTGGGCCTGGTGCCTTGTTATGTTCCATCTGAAAAACCGCTTTCTTGACCTCTTCCTCCGTATATGAGACGGTTAGAAAGTTATTTTCCTCAACAGAAACCTGCGGTATATCCGTTGTTTGAGACTCATCCAGAGTAAAGGAATTATCTTGGGGTGGCACAAACAATGACTTATAATAATTAGTAATGTATGCCTTAAGATGCTCTTATCCCTCAATAATACCTTCGTATTGGTTGAGAGATTGAATACATTTCTTATTATGCTTGCCATTGGCAATAGCATGAAGATATCTTGTATTAGCATCTCCATCCAGAATGAATTTCTCTTTGGAGTGTTGGTACCATTTGAGTTCCTCTTCTCACAGAAGTCTTGCCATTTCCACATTTGATTGACTTTTAAGCTCAATCTCTTGTGCAGATAACGGTCTAACTTCTGCAGAAACCTCTAAATCATCAATAATAGAGGACAGGCGAATTTTCTCCGTTACAGGATACCAGCAGTATGTCTAGTCCAACCACGAAGAAAATTACGTAATGCACGTATTTTATTATTCCAACGCTGTATGGGTGTTTGACCACCAACTGGTTTCATCCAAATTGCCTTAACCATGTCATAGAACCCGTCCTGAATCATCCAACCAAGTTCAAACTTGAACTTATGCTTAGAATTTCGAGGCGGTGAACAAACCGACAAAAGTAAGGGGGCATGATCAGACAAAGCCTCAATACTCTCTAGAGCCCTTATAGTTACCATGGGAAACTTTTCCTCCCATTCTGTATCCATAAGTACCCTATCAAGATTTTCGTATGTCGGCTCAGGCAGACTATTAGCCCAAGTAAACTGTCTACCTATCATTATAATCTCTCTGCCCCGATCTACAGCCGCCGCCGGTCCCTGCCTCCTTCGTCCGCCGCTTCGACGACGGAAGAGGGTGGGGACCCTGGCCTCCGGCCTGTAGTTAGGGTAGTCCTTCTTCTTCCTTGAGGCGTGGTTTCCATAGAGGAGACTACGCCGCGTCCGAATAATCTGCCCCTGTTCTTCCTCCATCTCGTCGTCGCTCCAACCGGTGATGTCGGGGGGCAGGTGGCCCGGTCTTCTCGCTGGTCTCTGGACCCGGTGAGATTTTTGTCTGGTGGTCGACGTTCATCACTCTCGCGGGTGATGGTCGTGTTGGCTGCTGCAGTAGTTTTTGACGTCTTGCAGCTATGCGCGTGGATGACGGCAGGCGACAACGTCTCTCTTCTCTGACTGCATCAGATGAAGACGACGATGTCGGGATCTGGTGATCACGGGGAAGATCCCCGGCCGACGTGCCACAAAGTCTTGGGCTCGTCGCTTGCGATGACTCTGTTCATCGGCTCGAAAAGCATCCTCGTATGCGATGGTGCTCTCCCAGATCTACGTATGGCGGTTGTTCGCCTCTTTTTCCGACGCTACCATGGTGGCGGCGGAGGTAGATGGACGACGGTTCGGCGAGGCACAAGCTTCTCCAAAGGTGGAATTGTAATTTTACTTGCGGAGTTCTTTGTGCAAAGTTGCTTGATAAGCATTTTTGTCTTAGGTGTTGACCATATATGTAATCTCTGGATTGTCTAATGAAATATATGGTTTACTTCAAAAAAAACATTATAATCTCTCTCAAATCTAAGCTGTCAATAACAGTATTAAACATGAAAGGCCAATGGTCATCAAAACGGCCTCGACTTTTTTCATGTGGGAATCTCATCAAATTGAAATCCCCACCTATTAGAATAGGATAATTGTTGTCCTTTGCAAGATTTACCAACTCACGTAAAAAATCAGCCTTAAAAACATCCTGGGCAGCTCCGTATACAGTGACTAGAGACCATGTGAAATCATCAGCCTTGTTCTGAATATGGAGTTTTATAAAAAAAATCTCCAACCGAACTAGCTAAGACTTCCATGGTTTCATCTCGTACACCTAACAGAATTCCTCCGGAACGACCACGCGGCGGTCGACATACCCACGTAAAGTCCACTTCGCCAGATAGGCGATTGAGTAAGGCTTATGAGTAGTCTCATCTACCAGTCTCCGAAATACCCAGACAATCCAAACGGTAATCTCTCACATAATCGGCAAAAAATAAATGCTTAGCCAAGTCACGAAGACCTCTGCTATTTGAAAAATGTTATTCATTGAGAAACAATAGATTGTTTGGAACCCCATGGTCTCTTCCGAGCCTTCTGGCTCTTTGATTTTCGGCTAGAGGCTTTTAGCTCGTACAACAAGTCCAGCCCCGTCTCATCAAAGCCCACCTCTGACACTTCACCAACTAAGTGAGATAGAAGTTGACCATCTACTGAGTCAGGAAGCACTGAAGACTTAGGAGTAACCGTTAAACGGCCAACCTCCATATGCTTCAGAACCAAACTAGACAAATTAACTTCTGTTACAGAATTACCCATACAAACTCCAACAGAAGCTAACTTATTAACAATAACAGGGGTAGAGAAAGAAAGAAATGACTTCGAAGAGCTCATAGTATCCTGAGAATCAAGATTTTTCTCCGCTTTCCTCCGCATGGCTTTGCCAAGAGAGTCCTCGTCCGTGATGGACGCACTAGTAGCATCAGCACCATGACGCAGAGTACGTCTCGCTGGAGCCCCGTCCATCATTATTGATCGTCCCGGTGTAGCAGCAGCTCCCAAGGCCGAACCCGACCCCTCCTGGGTCAGGGTATCGCCAAAGGTTCCCAGCCCCTCCTGGGCCAGGTCCCTCCCGCACCGCTGCCCCTCTAGTAGTGATGCACCCATCCGTGGAAGCCCCACCTGGGCCTGAGTAGCCAAGGAAGATCCCGACCCCGCCTGGGCCAGGACCCCCCACCGGAGCCGTCCGTGTCAGCCAATATCCCCTCCTGGGCCGTGGCTTCGACGTCGGCCTGCGGATCCATCCCGGTCTCCAAGACGCGCACACCAGGCCGCTCCACCTGGGTCTGGACATTGTCAGTCCGCATCCCCGCCTGGGACGCAGCTGAGGCCGCGCCAACCAGCAGCCCCTCCTGGACCACCTCGGTCCGTGTGTCCAACACCGGCGACTCCACGGGGGCGATGGCCCCAAGACCAAGCAAGGCCCCCACCAAGCCAGCGTCCACCTGCTTCGACATAACCATAGAGAGGATAGGCGAAACGAGGAATGGTCTGTCCCAAGACATCAGGTCTACATCTTGCCGGTGTCGTGGAAAGCCCCATGGAATCGCACGCCGAAAGAATAGCCTCGTGAAGTTGAGTTGGTGTGACTCTCTGCGAGGTCCCCGGAGGCATACTCCCACGAAGAGGAGAGTCGATCGGCAAGGCATTGAGAAGCTCCCTTCCACGTGCAGTAGTAGGTGATGCATTGAAAGGAGTTACCGCATACACCTGCACGGGAGTCTGTCTCGAAGGTGGCAGCGCAGAGAGTCCATGTCCATATGATTGACCAGACGAGGTCCTAGTAGCAGGAGGAGCAAGGGACGGCTCTGAGGTATCCATATCATCTCCAGTATCCCCATCACCATCATCCCCAGAATCATCAGGGTTCTTCTTCCACAGAGAAGGCGAAAAATCTGGTTCTAAAACAAAGTCAGAAGGCTCTAAATGAAAACGGAACCCATATCCTTTCAACTTGACCACTGTATCTGAAGTAAGATAAGCCCCCAATGTATCCCGCTTCTTCTGGAACACAAAAATATCAAACATACCCACCAAGATACGAACCAATCCCCTCGGCCGTAGACACAGCAAGTCCACATCCAGGGGACTACCCAACAACGATCCAACAGCCCATAGACCCAAGAATGTCCGCAAGGAATGAGGGACACCTTCCACGTGCAGCCATACCTGATGTAACTCACACTTATGTGGCACCTCCTGAATCTTGTACGCCAAAAGCGACAACTGGGTCTTGCCCAAGGGCATGGAGAATTGGCTCCCATCCACCCTGTCCAGGTCCTCGAAGGAAGGGAAACTAACCAGAAAAGCATTGGCTCCATGTGCAAGCGCTTCCCACTTCCACTGAGACTTGACCTGGCATCTCCGAGCAATCTGCTGTTGCACCACCTCAGCAGAAACAACCTCACTAGAGACCTGAATCAACGCAATGGGCGTCTTACTGGTTCCCAAATTGGGACGAACCACACTATCCGGGATCTGTGCAAACAAAGTCTTGTCGTGTTCCACACCAACCATATAAGCAGTGGGGCGGGGTTGCTTCAAAACCGGGCACATGAGAGTAGGATGGGACGAGACATCACAGATATAGCAGTAATAGACAGCCTTACAGTCCTTGGAAGCATGAGTATCTGATGCGCATTTCCAACACCTAACAGCCTGCTGACTAATGAACCAACATCAAGGTGGGTCAGGTGCTGACTACTAAAACCACGTTAGGTGATTTCTCTGGTAATTTCTTTAGAGTGGGAATCTTGTTTGATCTGAATAAATAATCGAAGAATGTTGTCTCCGTGATCTAAGGAGGGAAGGGTGTCAATCGTTCCTAGTAAAATATGAGCGACTGCCTTGATTGGTGTGCATCTTGTAGGATGATTGGTCATCTTCATACTAAACATAGTGATGGGGTGCATCCACCAGCGTCACTAGTTTCTAAAGATCTAAAGGCAAGATGGGGTATCTGGATTGCTGGACGTGGAAAAGGTCATGGACGGGGTCAAGGAGGAGGGCCACATGATGATTTTTACAATGATGATTATGTGAACCAATACAACGAAGAGGATGAAATAGTTGAGGAGGATGATCTAATGTCTATGGACCCAAATCAGAAACGCCTATTGGAAGGACACCTTGCGGATGTGACTGAAAGGACAGAATATGTCCAGGCTACAGCTCCTGTTAATACGCTGGTTAATCAGTTTCAGACAGCGCCTCCCTCAATGGTTCCCCAAAGTCCACCAATTAAAAGGCAGTATGCTCAATGGTTCCCCAAAGTCCACCAATTAAAAGGCAGTAATGCTACACCTACGGACGATTCTCGCTACGGAAACGGTACGCGCTGACGAGGTGACGTACGTGGGGAGCCAGCGTGGATAATTTTCTCTGTCCGTTCGAAAGAAAATCAGTAAAACTAACCAAAATATCCCCATCTAGGTGACGGAGCGGCGGCCTGCCAGTCGTCGGCAGTGTGGCGAGCTCACCCTCGTCGCAAGCAGCGCGGCGAGCTGCCCCTCTCTGGCAAGCTGGGTGCGAGCTGATACTCTTCGGCAAGCTGGGCGGCAACCTACCCCTTGACTTCGGCGGCGCGGCGAACTTACCCTCGTCGGAAGAAAACCGCGGCAGCGTGGCGAGCTCCCTCGTCGCAAGCAGGCCGGCGAGCTGACCCTCTCCGGCAAGCTGGGAGCGAGCTGGTCCTCTTTGGCAAGCTGGGCGGCGACCTACCCCTTGACATTGGCGGCGCGGCGAACTCGCCCTCGTCGGAAGAAAACCGCGGCAGCGCTCCCTCTCTAGTTGATTTCGGCTTCAACAAAAGGATGCTAGGCAAAATTCCACTCGAAAGATTGAGCTGCTCCATGTGCCTCGAGCGTCTGGTACAGCTCATTAGCAAGAGTCACATTGGCAGGTCCTTGCTCTGTTTCTCAACTTCTCCTTGCAAATTAAAAATGTGTTACCAATTCTTTTGATTTTGCTTGATCTCTCTGCAAGCTTATTTCCACTCATGGTACTCTTACCTTTAGTTTAACATCCAGTTTTTGTGGTCAGAATTACAAGCCTGAGTACATAGTTCCTGAGAAGAAACTTGAAGAAACAAAGAGGAAATAGGTCCCTAGTGTATCTTCAGAATCAACAAAGAGGAAACTGGTACATCTCTGGTGGCCAACAAATCTTAGAGATAATGCTTGGTGGATGAAACATGAAGCTACATGTGAGAAATGTATGCCTATGATCAGTATATAGGAAGTTCACTTCTGCAGTAGTGTTCTTTGTAGTTCTGACACTACTTTTTATGTGTATGTAAATGTTTTCTATGAATGAATAAAGTTTGTTCTGTTCTGCAAAATTATATGGAGTGGAAACCCTGTCCATGTGGCTGGTATGTTGGGATCATGATTTGCCAACTAGAATCATTTATAAAAAAATGTGCATGTGCACTGAATATTCGGTCAAACTATATAAACATATGAAACAAAAAGCTGGGAAGGTGAACACTGGTTGGTGGAACAATGTGTCATAAAGAAAGTGAAAATCTGTGATTTAACAACACACCTATACTGAGAAAACCTCCATTACATTGCTCAACTCCCAGCAGTAGGAAGTGTAAAAAGGAATGCAAGTACACATATTGCAACTCTAGAGATAGAGAGAGAAAATTAGGAATAGGGAGAAATCAACAAAGTACTACTGCCAAACACAAGATGAAGCAAATTGATGGATGGTTTCCTCTCTGATCAAGTACCCTGGTTTCTATCAGCTATTACATTAAAGTTGCTAAGTGCACAAAAAAGGGATACATCCAACACTTTTAAATTACACCAAATCATGTCTAACTTTGATCCATCGTATCGTTGAGCATTCCACTTCCGCTAAAGTTTAATTCTGCAGAGTTGGACTGAGCCATAGTGTTTTGCTGAACTTGAAACAACATGCTTGTATATGTTCCCAGAATTGGAGGCATAACCATTGCCGATGAACTCCCAGATGGTAATGATGCTGCCATGGTTGGATTTATGTTGCTAATAATGTCGAGGTCAAGTGATTCCTGTACAAAAACAAATTCGTAGGGTGACTTGAATGTAAAATTACTTATTGCAAAGAGAGAGATGAAAAACATAGATACCTGAATTGTTCCAGATGGTACTGCAACTGTCATGGTTGGGTTCATGATGCTGGTATTAATGCCCAAGTTAAATGATCCCTGGGTTGTTCCATATGGTGCTGAAGTTGTCATGGTTGGATTTATGTGGTAGGAACTAACTCCCATGACAAAAGATTCCTACTCCAAATAAAACTAGGCGTAAACTGACTTGGATGCTCTAGTATTTACTAAAATAAGGAGATGAGAAGAAAATAGCTACCTCATGTCCCATCTCAGCTTGTTTTAGAATGTCATTCTCTAATGATTTCCTCTTTGCATTGGATCTTTTATTTTTCAGTTTAATGGAGCGAGCCTGGAATAAATACTAAATTAGTGAACTTAAAAGATGTAGATCTTTTCAATAAAACAAAGTACCGGTAGAATTACCTCTTGTTCAGATTTCTTCTTCTCCTTTTGTGCAGTTTTTTTCTTCTCCCTTTGTTCGGCTTTTTTCTTCTTTTCTCTTGCTTCACGAATAAGCTTATCAACCTTAGATTCTTTTCTCAATGGAGGAGGACGTCCAGCACATCTCACAGCTATTGGACTTAATATAGTTTTACTTGTTGTCTCCCCAATAAAAGGTGCACCAACTTCCTGTGTACCAAGTTGTCCATTGTTATTTTCAGAACTTGGGTTACTAGAAGGTTGAATTTTCAAAGTGCGAAGCTGCTCAATCAAGGAATTGCAGGAATCCTCAGACATGACGCCTAACTCTGCAATCGGGAAGAAAATATTGCACAACTTGTCAAAACGTTTTGCAACAGGAGTGTCTTCCATGCCACCATATGTGCACCTGATAAAATTATGTTTTCTTTTCACATTTTTTCTCCACCGATCAAGGATGTATTCTGAAGGAACCTCCTTGATTTTCTTCTGAGTCTGCACACATAACATATGCCTACAGATAATACCTTTGAACTCAAAACGGCGACACGAACACTTAACTTCGAACTCTTCCGCATTGAAATATACATGGTACACATAATCTTTTCTCCATCCTTCATCTTTGTCAATTAGGACATCCTCAACTATTTTGTATGTTTCTATTGCACCTTATTTTTCTAAAGTTCCGGTCACAGTACAACGTGTTTGTTAGCTCCTCTTGGAACTCTTTAAACTTCGAATTTGTATAGACTGATTGAAACTGAATCTCAATGTCAAAGTGTGTGACACGAGGTATGATCGAATGGAAAGAGTTAAAATCAGCAAGAATCTCCTTCTCAACTTTATCACGAAGAGCATTCTCATATTAGCCACAAAAATGCTTCAGTGTTGTCTTGGCATTAACATACCCATCAAAGAAGGCATGCATACTCTCACTATGTTGTGTAGTGGACATGCCTGCCCAAAAAACATCTTTCACAAAGGCTGGAACCCAACGGTGTCGATTGTCATAGAGCCCTTTAAGCCATTCATTATCAGCAATATTATACCTCACAAGCATACACATCCAAGAATCTTCAAAATCGGTAGTCGTTAATGAATCATAAACTGCTTTGCCAATTGTAGTCTTGATGTACTCATGCTCCTCATATCCACCTAGCTTCTCAGGTAGCTTCTTCATTATATGCCACAAGCACCACCTATATCGAGCATCTGGAAAAACCATGTCAACAACATTCTGAATTGCTTTTGTCTGATCGGTGACAATAGCTCTTGGTTGACGATTTGACATACATGTCAACCATGCTTGAAATAACCAAACAAATGTTGGAGTGTCTTCATTTGATAATAAAGCACATCCTAGCAATACAGATTGTCCATGATGATTCACCCCAACAAAACAAGCAAACGGCATATCGTATTTGTTCACCAAGTATGTGGTGTCGAAAGTTATGACGTCATCAAAGGATTCATACACTGCTCTACTTCTTGCATCAGCCCAAAAGACATTTTTAAGTCTAGATTCATCATCAACATCCATGACACTAAAAAAGTTTGGATTTTCTGATTGCATTTTCATAAAATAGTCACGAACAGCCTCAGCATCACCAATTCTTAGTTTCAATCTTCTTGTCTTCTCTAGATAATTGCGACATTCTTTCTCACCAAATATCAGATTGTCATGACCATCCACTGCCACAACAAGAGAATTGAAGTTCTTGTTTACTCGTATTCCAGCCCGGTCATTCAACTCAAGCCTTCGCTTAACATGTAAGTCCAACCTTTTGTTGCATCTGAATAACCGAGATTTGTGTGGACTTAACGTATGATTATGATCCAGAATGATCGTCGAAAGATAAAACTTTCCATCCGGACCACGAACAATATTAACTTTAGCTTTGCATCCCAACCCAGCTGTTGGATTTGGCTTCAACACATTTCTTGAGTTGGACTCGGTCTTTCCATGAAGAGAGCAACAGAGTGTAAGATACTTTAGTTCTCCATTATCACCTCTGTTCGAGCTTCTTCTCGTCACACCAAATCCTTTTGCCTTGGCGTAATTTTTATAGTACTCTTTCACATCATTCTCAGTATCAAAGGTCATCCCCATTTCAGGATCTTCAAGTAACACATCTTCTTGACCTTCACCATGGTCTTGTTCAAGTTCCAGCAACACATTTGCTTGACCTTCACCATTGTCATGTTCAAGTTCCACATTGCTTTTCTTTTGTTGCTCGATGCAATTGTCATCGCTTGAAATAGACATGTTACTTGATTCTTGAACGCTACCAATTTGATCATCCATTCCTACAAATCATAAAACATTTAATGATCAGGTTTCTGCTCTGTTAATACGTACTGAGATAAAAAAAAAACATGAACCTGGGAAAGATTTCACATAAAGGTAGGTTCTGAACCATATGATTTGATCGTTTACTTCAGTATTTCTATACCATCAGCTAGGATACTAAACCTTAGATTGCATATACTTGCAAAAATCAAGAAGGGTTAACTAGGTTGATATGAAAGAGGGCAAACCAGAGTGAACTCGAGCAGTGAGTCTGAATATTTGCACGTTAATGGCGAGCCAGTCGGCCGGCCGGATATACTTCAGTATTTGTACACCATCAGCTAGGATCGCTGCAAGTACTAAACCTCAGGCTGTATATACTTGCAAAAATCAAGAAGTGTTAACTAGGCTGAGCAAAGAGGGCAAACCAGAGTGAACTCGAGCAGCGAGTCTGAATATTTGCACGTTGGCGAGCCGGTCGGCCGGCCGGATTTACTTCAGTATTTCTACACCATCAGCTAGGATCGCTGCCAAGTACTAAACCTTAGGCTGTATATATACTTGCAAAAATCAAGAAGGGTTAACTAGTTTGATCTAAAAGAGGACAAACCGGAGTGAATTCGAGCAGCTTGGTCATCCGTGAGTCTGAATATTTGCAAGAGGGTCCGGTGATGGCGAGCTGGTCGGCCGGCCGGACGACGGTGAGGATTAGCCTCGTGTGGAGAAAGACGGTGCGTGGCCTGGTTCACGACGGCGCGATGGAGGCAGCTCGGCTTGGATCGATCTCAGCAAATGGAAGAAACTACAGGTAGTTCCAATTTTTGTTGCCTAATTAGCGGGATCGGTCGCCGTATTTTTTTTCTTTTGTTCAGCACCCACGACGTCCACGACGCGCCGTCCACGTCGGATTGAGTCCTTGTCATCGCGTAAAACGTCCGTAAACTTCCGTAGGTGTAGCATTTTCGTTTTCTTTTAGTAAATAAACAGAGTTAAGTGGTCATGTAAGTTTGCGATGTGAACAAGCCACTCCCGTGGGCTGGGCCATATGTGCGTCCACGCCCAGTGTACCAATAGAAATAGAGTGCCGCTTCGACTGTCACGTGGAACCAACCCGATACAGACCACGTTTAGTCCCACCTGGCTTTTTTATATGGAGCTCCACCTGTTTATACATGTTTTCACGTTGCTTGGAGTATCATCCCATTAATCAACAAGTAGCTGCCGCTGTTTGCTTTGGATATATATGGTTGCTTAACTGGGATTGTGTGGTGCTGCGCATGGTGCAAGATTAAAGGGTGTTTGGTGTGAGCTAAATAATCAAGGATTGTGGGCTGCCCTGTTGGGCATGATGGTGCAATATTAAGACGAGATTGTGTGGTGCTGCATGCTGCGCATGGTGCAAGATTAAAGGGTGTTTGGGTTGTTTGGTGTGAGCTAAATGATCAAGGAGTGTGGGCTGCCCTGCTGCGCAAGTTGCAATATTAATAAAAGTAGGCTGGTGGAATATTAAGGCGAGATTGTGAGCTAGATACATATGAATCTTGACAAATGTGAGAATTGGATTCCTCTCTAAGATGGGCGAATTAAATGGGATGGTACAACAAAGAATAACTTCTTCCGTCGCAGCAACGCTCGCGGACATTTTGGTATCTATACCTAATATATTATATTTATATATCTATCTATATATACTATAATTTTTTTGGTAGGTTTGTTCACACAGTTTTTGGTTCCGATTTTTAGCTGAACAGATTTGCCCCTGATAGTTCGGAGATTTTACACCACCTACCACCGCCGAGTCACAAACTAAACGGTTCCTTGGCTACTAAAAGAAAATACCTGAGCGCTAGCCCCCATCGATGCGCCACCGCAGCCACAGCCACAGCCGAACTACATCAGCCGGAAAAATAGATCCCTTCCTCCCTTAGCATCCCCTGTTCTCCCTCAAACAAATTATGGCCTTGGATCCGAGCTAGCGCCGCCAACCGGCTGTGGACGACGTGCTCCTAATGCTCGTTGGTGCCAGCAACGCTCTCGCCGACGTCTAGCACCGCTACCTCGATGGTCACATCCAGTCGAATCTAAGGAAGCTGGTGGGGCGGGGGAAGCGGATGCAGGAGGTGGTTGCGACCTCATCACCCAGATTCAGATCAGTCAGCTCAGATTCGTCCAAAATCCGTGATTCCCCTCCGTATTTTTCCTCTTGTAGGTCTCTGACCCTGGTGGTGTTACCTTGCCTGCCTCCGTGTGCAGGACGAGTCTGGCGGCGCGGTGCGTGTGTGTGGCCGGGGTCAACGTTCCGGGTAGGTGGCCGAGAGCGGTGCACACCGTAGAGGGGCTGGGGGCTGGATGGTGCATCGAGCGAGGAGGTGATGCGGGAGTTCCATAGTGCCAGGGTACGACATGGTCTGTCGTCGTGAAGATCGACAAGCAGGTGAAGGACCCGAAGGAAGGCACGGGATGTATTGGCACGAGAGCAACGCTGAGAGCGAGATACAGCCACGATTTTATTTTCTCCTGCTTACGAGCAGGCACTGGGCTAGAGAGCTACTGGTCTGTTCCCCTTAATCTTTATGAACGAGTACTTTTAAGTCTCTGAACTTTTCCCTAAACTACCGTGGTATCGCCTGCCTGCTCATCGTAGAGCACGCCTGTTGAGTCCAGTTTCAGAAGAGAAGTTCTGTCTGGAATGAACTTAGACAAATTCCAATGGCCTGTAAAATGGTATCGTGGTTCTGTAAGATGTCTGCTTAAGTGCTTATGGCTGTTGCGGAACAATTAGCCGGAGCAAGGCTGGACACACCTATCATCATGCCATTACGCTGCAGCATAGTTTAGATATTTAGTAGTTACGGCTCCCTCCGTCCCAAATTAGTTATCGCAAAGTTGTTAAAATATGGATGTATCTAGACATGTTTTAATGTAAGATACATCCATATTTTGATAAATCTGTGACAACTAATTCACGACAGAGAGAGTATGATTTTTGGGCGAAGTTGACATGGTGCCAATTTGCTTGATATCTTTTTTACGTGCCGACAAACATGACACATCTATCTTTTTCTTTTGGACAAAGGGAATATATTAAAATCATGACATCTAGCCTCCGTAAAAGGAAATGTCCTAAAGACATTACGGACACACACAACCTTATTAAAAACAAGAAAAAAAATAAAGGTGATCAAAACCTTGAAGCTAAAACACAAACCACTGCCAATACAATACTTAAAGTCCGCGTTCACAAAACAATATCCTCAATAACATCACCAAGGGTCCGCCGTAACAAATAGCACCTCTAGCCCCTTCGGTATCGGCCTGCCGCCACCGAATTGACAATTGAAAAATTAATTGCGAATTGACACTTGAAAAAAATGTGGTATACCAATCAATCGTGGCAGCTGTTTTTATATCCCACAAAATATTTTTTTCTTACAAAAATTACACCCTCATGTTATTTTTAGTATACTACTCCCTCCGTCCTAAAATAAGTGACTTGTATTTGTCTAGATTTGAATGTATCAAAACATGTTTTAATACATGCGAATCGAGACAAACCCAAGTCACTTATTTAGGGACGCAGGTAGTATGTGTTTATCAAGTTTAAAAAATTCAAGTTCCCCTGGTTAGAAATATATTGTTCATACTATAAATTTTCCTTCATGAAGGACCAAAATATTTGTTTCTATAACGATTTTGATTATGAGATTAACTCGTTTAGCCGAAACATACAGGGAGTGACTAATAAAGTGCTGATGATCAGAACAGTGGATTTGATACAAATAGAAGATTACTGTCGAGCTTTCCGCTACTGAGTTTCTTGCACCTCCACATCGGTTAAAATACGATGCATCTAATTTAGTCGCAATATCATAGTTGAGCTTGCTCTACCTACATATTTAAAGAGCAGAACCGTTTAGACCGCTAGCATTTTTGCATTTTCTTTTGTGATACAGGCTAGCCGTGCATTTATTATAAAGGCATCATCTATCCTTTTTCTTTAAATTTTTTATTTAGTTGATACTTCCTTTTTTCCAAATTAGGATGTATATTAGGTTTGGTCAAAGTCGATCTTTATAAAGTTTGACCAACTATACGTAAAAACATACTCCCTCCGATCCAAATTAGTTGACTTAGATTTGTCTATATTCGAATGTATCTAGACTTGTTTTAGTGCTAGATACATTCGAATCTAGACAAAATCAAGTCAACTAATTTGGGTCAGAGGGAGCACTAACTTTTCTAATGTAAAATGCATATAGTATAAAAATATATTCATGATGATTCTAATAACATTGAGTTGATGTCGTAGATGTTTATATAATTTTCGAGATATTTAGTCAAAGTTTATTAAGTTTAACTTTGACCAAAACTAATATACGTCCTAACTTGGGAAGGAGAGAGTACTGTGATGGATATTGGATCCAACGGAAAACATTGAGATATATTCTACGTTGACAATTGTTCCACTTATGTTCTCATATAATTTTATTATTCTGTAGCAATGCACGGGCATTCAGCTAGTCTATATCTATACCTAATAATAAAGGACGGATTGTTTTTTCCGGTGTAACAACCTCGGACCCTACGCTCTAAGTTCAAGCCTGGATGAACCAAAAGTGGTTAAGGAATTTTACAGCGGGGGCCAGGGCTACCCACATGTAGGCCCGTCGACCGCCCTAACCACTTCCAAGAACATCGGGACAAGAGCGAGCGGCATAGGCAACAGGCGAAGAGATCAAATACATACACAAGTGAGTATGTATGCAAGCTACCTTACAACAGTTCTCAGAGCCATACCATCTAAAAGAAATAGAAATATTGCAACGCCATACGGCAAGATCCAAATATCCTAGATAGAGATAATAGTGTAGGATAGCACCTCATACATCAATCAACAGAGTAGCAAGCGAAAGCAGGAAACAAGATCTGAGTACGGATAAGAAGCAAATCGGTATAAGATGCCACATAAATAAGCACATCCTGCCAACAGATCTCAAGGATCTCCATCCCCGGAATCTCTACACCTGATAGTCGTTGCCACCATACTCGGTCTCCTCGACTCAGTAGCCTTCCTAAGAGTATACTTGTCCACCTAAACCAAATATTTATCGTGTGAGACCCTAGGGGTACTCAGCAAGTCTTAATGCATCTAAAGGGAACAACCTAGGGGTGACGCAATTGCAGCGAAAAATAATAACTAACAAGTCTATAGATACTCGCTAACCATCCGCCTAACCAATGATAGACGAATGTCCGTTAATTAGAAACAACAGTTATAACAGTAAAAAGTAACAGATCCATCCTCCTTCTCGCTTACCAACGAGAAAGCGGACGAACAACCCATCCGTTGGCAGTTTTATTAATCATTCCATGAATATTGCACTAATTATTAGTCAGATAATTAGTCAAATTAAAGACGGTACTTTAGTTATACTTATCTATGATCGAGAAACTGTGCTCCAAGTCGTCCATAACCGCGAACACGGCTTTCAAAAAGATTTATCCTGCAGGGGTGCACAAATAGCAACACACACTCGATCAACCTTGGAAAAACTAAATCAAAACCCAACGAGGCATTCACGACAAAGCAGTCACAGGATTCATAAAATATTTTAGGGGGCCACCCCATTAAGCTACCCGCAACGAAGTTGGTCGGCTTCGAGACGGATCCAAGGTTTGTGTCAATGGTTATAAACGACTGGGAACCCGAAAGTGTGACTGGGCTTGTCGATACCGCGAAAACATTCCATGATCCAAAACAGTACAGGTGCTCCACGCACAATCGTAATTAAAGTAGTAAAACATGGCATAAGTATAGGATAATAATAAAGCCCCAAACTACTTTGTGGCCCTAAAAAATAGAAATGAATCAAGCTCTGGCTCAGGGGGGTCCACAGGTCCTCCGGATGTGGATATTGCGAATAGTCAAGAAACAAGAATCAAGTACTCGGGGGCCTACGGGACACAAGTGAGCATGAAAAACCAAATAACAGATATTGCCCACCGGTGCCTCTTTCATTAGTTGTCCCATTACTACTCATGTTAAGTTGTTTAGATACCTCGTTTTCTACCAGACACTCACAAACCCTACACATGCAATTCTACGACTCGCAAGGCTCAAGCAACTCTTGTAGTAATGGTTCATAGGATGGAGGAACAAGCTTCGGTGGGGTTTAAAAGTAAAGGCCATGCAATACTTGGGATTCAGTTTAATGCAGTCGCGACTCCATGATGCAAGAATAAGATAGAAGCAATAGGTACTATATGTATGCAAACATGTGGTAGTGCTTGCCTGGCAGCTCAGTTGAAGCGAGGGATGGATCTGGGTAGTACTCCTGGGATTCCTGATAATTTTCCTGCTCGGCGTCTATCCGAGAAGAACCAAACAAACATGGCCAACATAAATAAAGTGCACAAGCATATAAATAAAATGCGAGAAGCAACCAAGCATGCTATGATGAATGATGCATAATTTACATGGCAATAATGTATCATGGCAAGGGTGAGGTGTGGGGACAAGAATAAATCATTTTATTAATTATTTGGTCAAGTTTTATTACCATAAATAGTTCTGATTATTTAATATTTATATGATTCATGCTTCAATTCATATCATGGAATGCATAAACAGAACGGGTTTGTCGAGCTGATCATTTTAGACATCTTATTTGTCAAATTTGGAGTTGTAGAATTAAAGTTATTAATTAAAGGAGAAAAAGGCATTTTTATTGAAATTTAATCATCTTGAAATTTTAAATTAGTCAAACATTATTTTGGATGGCATATTTGAATTCCTCACATTTTTCTGATTCAAAAACATATATTATTTGTCAAATTTGGAATTACCAATTAAAAGATATTTATTTTCTGGATTTAAACATGTTAAATATATTTTTGGAATTTTTGTTAACTAGAAAGATCACCGAAACTTTTTGCACTCAGAGGAAACCTACCCACAGCCACCGATGGATGGGGCCGAGGGGCAAGGGGCCCCGCTCGCGCGCTGGCCAGCCGAGTGGCGCCACATGGCGAAGCCGGGGACTGCGGGAGGAAAACTCAGAAGGGTGAAGGGCTTTTCAGCAAAAGCTTCTCGAACTGGTCTAAATCTGAAGAACGCGTCGCGAAAAGCAGCTAGCTGATCCGGTTTTAGGCGGTAGATTGCGAGAGTTTCGTTGAGAATTTGGTGATTCCGCAAGAATCAAAGATGTAAATTGGATTAAGGGCATAAACTTTCATTACTAGGACTTCGCCGTATCTGAGCTGTAGCAGCTGCAAAACATCGAGAAACAGAGAAGGTAAATGGTGTCGCGAACTGGAAAACTGACAGAGAAAGCCGGCGCGGCGGCGCGATCCTGCGAGCAAGCTTGCGATGGCTATAGGGCTTGGTTTCTGGTGAGGTTTGGACCTGGACGAAGCTGGGACATCTGGCTCCAACTTATGTTCAGAGAGTTCCCCGGAAAAACGACCACAGCGGCCAGAAAACTGCGAGGAACAGAGGGTCGGGAGCAGTCTGCACGCGCGTGCGACCTGCTGCTGTCTACGCGGCGCGCGGCGGCGAGCAACGGAGGTTGGCGCACGACAAGGGCAGAGGGGAGGGGTCGTGTGGCTGCTCACCTCGGTGGTGGCGGGGTGAGGGAGAGCCGGTCGGAGGACGGTGGCGGCGACGATGCCGGCGACGAGACGGCGTCTGCGGTGACATGGAGAGCGCGTCCCGCACGTACCAACGCCCAACTCGAGTGGCGGGGCTCAGCAGCGCCATGGTGCTTGCGTCTACGGCGGCGGAGACGGTGGCGAGCGGGAGCTGCTCCTCCTTGCGTCCCAGCGTGCACATGCTTGAGCAGGTTCAGGCGAGGCTCACCGGCAGCAGACGGCGGCTCATGGAGGCGGCGGCATGGGCACGGAAGCGGCGATGGGCTTTGGCGTCGGTGGTGTTCTAGGCGAGGAAGAAAACGTGAGGAAAGGGAGATGGAGATGTGGCAGGTGAGGCAGGGCACACTTTGAAGAGAGAAGGGAGTACAGCTAGAGACAGGGGATCGGCAAGGCTCACGAGGGGTGCGTGCGCGGCCACATGGTGCACATGGCGAGTCGGCTCGGGTAGGGGGAAAAGGTGCACCTGGGTTTGCTTGATCAGGGGCACGTGCCAGGCTCGGGTAGGGGAGGTTTGGGTTGAAGGGGTGATTAGCTAGCTTAGCTAGATTTAAAGAGGGAGAGAGATAGATTAGGATTTTTGGATTAGATGGTTTGAATTCAAAAACCCATGCATACAAAAGAACTCCCAATGATAAGAAGGGAAAGGTGAGAGGTTGTTTGCATGGCTCGTGCATGATCCTTAGATAGGCCACACTATATTTGTGAAAACAAATATAAGCTCAAATGACCCCATATAGTCACATGCACTCAAATTTGAATAAATCCAAGCAAAAGGTTTGAAGAGGTTAAATAAGAACAACAAATAGAAGAACTAGAGATAGATGGGGATGTGGGGTTTATATTCCATGTGACATGAAATAATGGTACCCACACATAAAATACATGCACAAGGAATTAACACATGGTTTGGATTAAACCCACATGTCCAAGAGTGGAAGAAATAAGCATGAATGAATATAATGGAATTGCTATAGTGTGTGTTCCACTAGACAAATATATAGCCATAATTATATTCATACATGATCAAATATTCCAATATAAACCATATGGAAGCTAGACAAGGAAAACTACTCACATAGCATGCAAAGGTGGCCATGTGGCTCTCCACATATCAATATTGTGAAAAGAACATGATACATATATGGGAGCATGTGGAAGTAGAAGTGGATCCATCTTAAATATATGTGAGCTAGACAAGAGCCAAAAGAAGTGCAAAGCCATATATAGTTTGGATGGTGGAATTATGGGGTGGTGATAAAGAAAAGGTGGTGGAGTTAATAAAAGATATGCCCCCAACTCAACTTGGGCATCAAACATTTATCAAGAGCCAAATACAATGTATCAAGAGGCAACTACAATTAATAATGCATATAATATAAGAACCAAATAAAAAAGGGTTTTATATGATGCTCAAATGCAATGTGACATGATGACATGAGCATGATATAATTATGATGCAACAATTATATGTAGAAAGGTAGCATTATATAGACTAGGCTAGTAGCATTACAATTGTTAGACAATTGGGATGCTACATCCGGTCCAACACTTTTTTGGACCGTTTTGCCCTCCCACCAAATCAGGTATTACCACCAACGCCACCACGCCCACCTTATCCATGTGGGTGCGTGCTTTCCTTAGTCGCTAAGGTTTTCCACGACCAAAGTATCGTGTACGAAGAGGACTATTCCACCGGGCATCCATAGGAATCCATACCAGGCATGTCTTATTCATGTCGGTGCGTCCTACCATAGGCTAACAAATATAATCGCTGATTTGGTGGAGGCTCTCTAGATCGAGAGAACCATGATCGATCAGGACAATACTTCTCAAGAGAAATTGGTCGAGTTGCCGCTGTTCCGTCCCAATCTCTGCTGCTCCGGCCAAATCTCTTCCAAACGTTCTTGGCATCAAGTCTCGCAAGGAGACACTACTCGCGCTCTCCACCGCGCCCAAGGTTCATGTCCGCCATGGCCGGCCAGAGCGAGGATTAGGGCTGGCAGAAAAAAGACGACGTCCAACATCGAGGTGGAGCACTGCGTCGGCAGCTAATGCTCGTGGATGGGCTAGGCTGAGATCGCCAGGCTGTTGGCTCCTGCTCATGGATTTCTTAGGGAGATTGGTACTTTCTACTTCCCCTTATCAGCGTCGTTTGAAGAACATCAATTTAGTTTTAGGTGTTGACTAGGGAAATATTCTTAGTGCCCAATTGATCAATTTATGTGATTTTAGATGCATGGTTCAGTGATGTAGCAGTTTTGGGTATTTTGAAGGGAGCCTACGTCGTGGAGGCATCGGCCAAACATCGTGGGATGAGTCTCCAAGGAGAAGAAGCGGTCGATTGGTATCATCAGCTGCAAAGTTCGTGCTCACGATATGCCCAGCTAGAAGAGTATTTTATTCATGAGATCTGTACAATGAGAGACAAAACAATTTTTGATCACAAAGCTCCCACGGTAAGATTAGCATGGCAACTCCCCTATTTGCATATCTTTGAGCCTTTTTTGTAGGGTTAGTTTTTCCTTCGAATTCTCTACGATACTGTGAGGATTTTACATGCTTTAGTTATAAGTACACCGAATACGAGTTCTAGGAGTATAGCATCGACAGGTACAGCTTTCCTGCCTACAAGACGAGCTCTCCAAGTTACATCATCATCACCTCAACGTCATTATAGATAGCAGTCTATGGGCTTGTAGGCACCCAAAATCCTTTTTATCCGGCATTAATTTGGAACCGCGTGCATCTAAAGCGCCCTTTACTAAAATCAATGTAGTTGTATGCAAACCTAGAGCAATAGCATGATGAACCAAGAAATTCACAGGTCCTATTGTTAAGAAAAGCGAATTACTATTCTCATAAGAAATCGTTGCTACTGTGTGAGGCCCTGTGCGAGAAACTGAGAATGTGTGGATCAGTACGACGCAAGATTTTATCAAAGGAGGACTGACCCTGGGCGAGAAACTCAGAATGTGTGGATCAGTACGACGCAAAAGATTTTACCGGAGGACTAATCACGGCCACGACGAAACTGCTTCTCTGTCATTCCGTGTTGAAAGCGGAGGTTAAGCAAGAAGTCAGCTTAGGTCACGATAGCATAGGTGCATACAATTCCATGTATATATGCGAGAGATTCTCTCCTTGCGTGAGCAGCTTTAGTTAGAGACATGAAGGCCTCGCCGCAGTTTCCCACGCAACAAGAAGGTATCCTATCTTCTGTTCGGCGGCAACATGACATCTCGCCGCCTGTAGAAGCAGATCTCGAACATCAACATGACATCATGTATATATGAGATGTACTCCTAGGTTTTTCTAGAAACATAGCAATCAAATAGTCGGTAATAATAAAAACTACTCTTCCATTTGTTATCTCCATTCTGATACAGTTTCATCATCAGAGTTTGTGGAGGTCATGCAAAATCATGATTGATAGTTAGCATGCAAACGAACTACCAGAGTAAAGACAACATTACCAAGAATGTATTATGTATACAATAATTCCAGGTAATAGGGTCATTTAGGAATCTGCTTATGTAATAGAGCCGATCCACTAAGGGATTAAGCAACGGTATAGTAATATCCCAAAGATAGTAAGTTTTTTATTTCTTATGTAAAAAAGTCTTTTTCAAGGATTCTATAGATATTTCACATATGCAACCGGGATATTTACCTTTTAGAAGACATTGTCGTGGAGGATTCGCTTGTGCCTGATGCGACGAGAGAAAGCGCGTGGTGCATGGCAGGGGAAATCGCTGTCTTGGGGTCAGGCGAATGCCGCGGAGCCACATAGGAGGAATTGTCCGTGTCTACACCAGAAGAGGACCCGAAGCCAGATCCCGAGATAGATCATCCCGAATTTACACAGCGAACTGACGAACTAGCAGAATCTTCAGGGAGATTGATCTTGTGGACATAAAGAGTGACATATTTCCACACCTCATGCTACGGAAAAAATGAAAAAAAAAGACAAAGTAACTAGCGTTACGGTACTCCCTAGATTGTTGGGCACATTTTGAGTTGTACTGTGTTTTAAACACTAAATTTAGAAAATTTTAGCAAATATTATGTCTCTATTGCATCTAAATTTCTTTTAACTCACGTCTTAAAAAAATAAGGATGGCGAGCAGTCGGTGCAGCGAGGGGCTTGTAATCTAATATTCTTGAATATGCTTTATTATGTTTGTCATGAATAGGAGAAAGACCAGCGCAAAGAGGAGAAGTGCCGTAGAGGATGGTTTGCTACCGTGCTTGATTATTTGTTTCTTCCGGTGCAACCCACGGGCATTTTTGCTAGTAATAATAAAGGAAAGAATGTTTATACGGTTCGTCCGTCTAAAAAAGACTTTTTTACCCCTAGAGTTTGCGGGAAATTACTCACCTCTGCCAGTGCTTAGTCAAACTGGACGGTTCACTTCGTTACGTCGTGGGTGGTCAGTCATGGCTGCACCGCACGGGGAGGCAGAGGATGGGGAGGGGCGGGGATACCCGACAGCCACAGACACGAGGGGAGAAGCTCGAGCCTGGGCACGCAGGCGTCCATGGAGCGCCCGTATAAAAGGCCTCGAATCCCTTATGGGAATCGAATCGGAATCCCGGGTCGAAACCGCTGTCACCGCTCTCCAATCCATCGGAGGCGATCCAATCGCGTGAAGCCTCAGGAAAGCGAAACCTGGCGAACAGCGGGTGGACGGCAGCGGGGCGCGTGTGGGGCGATTCGGTGGGATTGGGTGGTGGCTAAGTCGTGGGCGACCGAGATTCCTTGGCTTGGTTGTCTTATCTCCTTCGATCGGGGATTTTCTTTTTTGCAAGCTTGCCTTGTCCGCGGAGAGGAGAAGACAACAGAGATGTGTGCTACCATGTTGCGTCAGGCTGAACCTCAAGATCGAATTAGCAGCCATCCTACAGAAGTCGATCTTCCTACTGGGATTGGAAGCTGTGAAGATGATAAGCAATATGTCCTGCAGAGCCAATCTATCTGGTAAATATTTTCTCTTTCTGCTAAGATTTCAGGCTGCTTAGGGAATTGCTCCCACACCATCATCTGAAATTGAACATAAGAATCTGAAACTTATTAAGGGTGACATATAAGTGGTTTCCTATGTACATCATCAATTAAGTACTCATATTTTTATTTTTCTTATATTATTCAAAAGTGCATTCCTACTGATGTTGTTATTTTCTAGGAACCTCCTGTATCTTTTGATACCGGAAGTATTTTAAGTACTACTACATCTCCTTCAAAAAATCAACTATCCACTATCTGATAGTTTTACAGAGGTATTTACTTTTTTTTTTGAACTTACAGAGGCATTTTGCCATCGCCCCTGACCACCTCGTGTCCCCGTCAGCCGCATGCCTGTCCGAGCTACTGCCCGTGTGTCTGCGTCTTGTGGGGAAAGATCCTTTAATGATTCTTGTGACTTAGAAACAGTACTTTATGGAAAATTTTGCTTGCCATCATGCCAGAACTCTAGAGTTTTCAGTTCAGTCCCAGTATACTTTCATCCTACCACAATGTTTAAGCCAGTCCATTCCAAGCACTACAACATAAGAACCAAGATTGAGGATGCGCATATCAGTAATGAAGGAATTTTATTTTTGTTTTCCGTTCGTGTGGGTTCACTAAACTCTACTCGGTCTAATCCACTGGCCACCATGTTGCCAGGCTGTATAGAATGGATGTATTACCAGCGGCTTACTGATCATGACGGCTGTGCAGAAGGCAAAAACAGGCCCATATATTTCTGACAATCTAATCATGTTCCCTAAATTTCACATCCAAGTCTTTTAGAATTTTTTTATAAAAGTAATTAGAAGGTAAGATAACAACTGTTCACATGAAGTACAACTTCAACTGCACCAGCTGCGCGAGGCATTTTTCTTTAATTTTGGACAGCAGTTTTCAATACCTTAAGAGAAGAGAGTGAAAGGAGTGGGCAGTTGGAGAGCATATTGATATGAGACCTTACGCTCTCAAACTTGATTTTTACACCACTTTCTTCTATGCATCAGGTTTGTACGGATCAATTGTTATGGAACATCAAGAACTACTTGTGTTGTCTTCATTTTGTGCCAGATGGTTTTCCTCAAGCTGCTAAAGCGTCTCTCCTCGAGCGTGCAAGGTGTGGCAAGGGCAAGGTCTCTTCTACTTTGAGGGCTGCCTTTGGTTGCATGCAGAGAGCGCTGAAGTCCAATCTTCTTCTGTTATTTTGTAATACATGCATTTAGCCTCTTCTTCATGCATGTGCTATAGCTATTCAGGTTGTCCACAGATTTTTAACAAAATAGAGTATCTGGATGAGTAACTTGCATTGTGTAAATGTAAATCATTGTATTTCCATGATCCTAGAGCTCAAAAGATTTACATGTTTTTGTGTACGATAGTGCAAATACTAACGGTTGGTAATTACAACTGCAACATTTGGATTTCTTTCTTCTTTGTTCAACTGAAAATAACAAATATGCTTAGGACAGCGCATGACAATGATGGGCATGATCAGTTCATCCCTAACTACGCAGATCGAAGTAGATAAGAGATAACAAAATGGATATGTCCGCCATAGCACAGAGCTTACGGTGTTAGACTAAAAAAATATTAACCCGTTGCAACGCACGGGCATATGTGTTAGTGTAGTAAAAAGAACGACCTTGCCAGTGGCTTGGTAGCAAAAAAAAGTTAGGATGCCGTAGAAAAAATGACTTTGCTAGGTACTTTCATCCAAAATATCGTAGCAAATACTTTGTGCTATTGTAGCAAAAATATAGAACATAAATAGAAAAAAATACTACTATTGTATCATCGCTCTGTAGCAAAATCTCAAAAAGCATCCATTGGTCGGTAGCATCGTGACCCTTTATTTATAGCAACGACGACCACTTCCATTAGGTAGTAGCATCGTTGTCCTGCCTATGTATCACAGTGCCGAACGGGAAGGAGATGCACGAGATCTTCTACAGTGGCGGACGCAGGATTTGCAGCTATGGTGGGTTGAGGGAGAGGTGGGGTGCGCTTGCCGGTGGTTTGGGGACTTCTATCAGGAGCCTCGGCGTCCGGGCTATGGCGGCACGGGCGTGCTTCCCAGGCTGGAGGTCGGCGGCGGCTTCCGACGAGCTGCATGGGAGGGCGGCAACGCACGGGGTGCCGGTGGCGCGTGGGCTGCAGGGCGACAGCGGCGCGCCGGTTGCAGGGAGGCGGCGGCACGAGCTACAGGGGAGGGCGACGGCGTGCAGGCTGCAGGGTTCTGTGGAACGGGGCGGGACGGCGTGCGGCACGGCGGCGCGGGTAGCGGCGTCGGGCGCGGGGCACGTAGCCGCGTCGGTGAGCGGTGGTCCAGTGGCGGGCGGCGAGCTGCATGCAGTGGGGCAGCGGCGGGAGGAGCTAGCTGCAGCGTCCGCGCGCGGTGGTGCCTCATGGAGCCGGCGGCGCAGTTTTCTTCACGCGTGAGAAAAAAGGAAAAGGAAAGAACGATGGGGAACAGATAAGGTACATCGTGGGGCCCACTATGATAGCGATTGGTGCGCACGGGACACGTGAAATCCCCAGGGGAGTAGTATCATTTTTCCTTTTCGAAATTGTTTTCGGACGTAGTGACCACTTATTCCAAAGTACATGATGACAAATTAAAACGATACAGTCTGCAGCTGGGATGCATCGATCTCCACGGCTAGCTAGCTTGTTCCGTTCGACGTGCGGTAGCTGCTCCCAGCTATGCTATGCAGCAGCTAGCTAGCCGACTGTCGGAACAACGACGACACGCTTGAGCTCGCTCCCTGGGTCGAAGAAGGCGCACACGCGCGTGGAGAGGAACCCCGGCGGGATCTTCTCTACGTCAGCCTCGATCGCCTCCACCGTGATGTCGGGCCTCTCGCTTTGGACCGTCGTCACCACCGTCTCCAGTGGCATGCCCAACAACTCCGGCCATGACGTCTTCTTCCGATGATAGCTCATGACTGCCGCGCGTGTTACTCCACTTCAGTTCAACAGATTACTTGAGCACGGATGCACGTACAGAAGCCTCTAGCTCTGGGACGAATTTATAGAGCTAGTGCAAGTCATGATAAATCTTCTGGCCGGCGAATGCCGCCCAGGATAGACTATTGGTGATGCATAGACTAGTTCGTCTGCAGTTTGTTTGGAAAAATGTTTGGGGGTGGATGGATCGTTCGCTGACAAAACAGACGGAGTATGCTATCCATGCGACCATGCCTCCTTACCTATGAATGCATTCCTACATTATACAACGGCGATGCTCCCCATCGTTCGTTGCGTCCACGCTATCGGCAGGCTTGCATGTCTCACAAGTTCTATTCCATCTCTTTCTGTGCTCATCTGTTCCGCGCCATGTCCGTTACCTACTTCTTTCCTTTAGCGTTTGCTATGCCTGAGATTGATTTTTCTGACCACGGACTTCCCCGCACACCCATATATGTGCTCTCCATGCCTGCATCAGTATCCGTGCAAGCTCACTATTCAAACGTTGTAGCAATGGTCCCCTCTCCTCGCCGCAGAGAGCTCCTCCCCCGCTATCGTTGCAACCTCTCTCACTCTCTCGTGTTTCGCTAGGAATCAAAGAACACAAAGACAATAGGACACAATGATTTTATGCTGCGTGCAACAACTTGCAGCTTTTCTGGGTTTCGCCTTTTCTTCGGTCAATCCTAGACGAGGTGTGGCCAAAGTTTTGCAGACCCACGTCGGGAAAGAACACGCACTCAGGTTTTGTCAGAACCGAGTACGCAAAGAAGACCTTGTCAGTGACATGGTCGAGACAGTCGTAGAGAAAGATGTCGATGCCGAAGAAGACTTTATCGAGGTCGACGAAGACGAGGTGCCGATCCGACATTGCCAGGCTCGGGGACGCGTCGGGGACGAAGGCACGCACCGGTGTTGCCAATACCGGGCACGCAAGGGCAGAGACAAAGACGTAGAAGAAGGCGAAACCAACGGTGGCCTGATGTGGCCATGTTGGGCGTCTAGATTGGCGCGGCGGCGGTACTCGATGTGGCGAAAAAGAATCTGACGTAAAGAAGACCATGCGCGGACGTAGACGACCTGCACCATGGAGGTGGTGCGGAGATAGCCCGGGGCGTCGGTGCGCAGGGATGGCGATGTAGACTGCGTGCAGCGATACTATGACCCGTTCCCTGCACCAATCTCCTACACGCCCAGCTTCAGACGCATCTCGATGAACTTGGTTCTTCCAAGAGCTTTCGTCACGAATTGTCCATTGGTACCAACATGATCGACTTCCATCTCCACATTCTCAATGCATTCCCAGATGTGATGAAACTTGGTATCAATGTATTTACTTCATCCATGTTGCACCGGGTTTTTGCATAGGGCAATGGTAGATTTGTTATTGACCTGCAACTTGAACTTGGGCTGAGTGCATCCTGACAGCTCGCTGACGAGCCAATTCAACCAGACACCCTGACAGCTATCGATGTCGTGCCGTACTCTGCCTCACAGGATGACAGTGCTACTGCCTTCTGCTTCTGCGAGACCAGGGATCAGATTGTCTCCTATGAAGAAGATGATTCCCATGGTGTTTTTCATGTCATCAGTATCATGAGTGAAGTCGCTATCCCTGAATCCAGTGAGTCCAGTTTCTTCTCTGGCATTGTATCGGCAACCATAGTTCAGGGTGCCTTTCAGATACCTTACATTCTGCTTAACAGCTGCCCAATGTGCAGTGTTGGGCACTTCCATGTACCTGCTTGCTATCACCACCACGTGCGCGATATCAGGTCTGGTGTTCACCAGGTAGCACAAACTTCCGATGACATTATGATACATTGCAGCGTCGACCTTGTCTGCACCATATTCTTTTGACAGCTTCAACCGACACTCCATGGGTGTGTGACAATGATTACAGTTGTGGTGACCCAGCATACCACTGTATGTGTAGTACACTATAGTCGTTGACATGACATCCACATAACACCGTTCTGTAAATATCACATCCCTCAGAGTGGTACAGCAGAAACATTGTAGGTCTATATTACAAACATACACACTTCATTATTATTACAATACCAGAAGTTCGAGACTTCAAGTGATTCAAACTTAAAAAGTTTCAACAGAAGATTCAAAGTTCAAACTCATACTCTGAATTGAGGTCAACAACATATTATATAAAGTTCATGTTGCTTGGCTCAATTGGTTTACTAATAACTAAGGCAACTACTCGGAATCGTTTCCCTCCACTCCATAACGTATTTCATAGTCCACCCCTTCCACTCCTCCGGACAGGTCTGGCTCCTCGTAGTAGACGTCCTCTTGCCCTTCAGCTGCGTATATCGGAGTGTCTTCTGGCTCCTCAGAGTCTAAGAAGGGGATCAAAAGAAAGAGTGAGTAATAACGTTACCCAGCAAGTTCATTATATGCAAGATGGGAAGTTTGATGCACTATCTACCACCTCGGACTATCAGTCCTTGGCACTATGCAGTTTTCATAAACATTACTTCAAAGATTGTTTTTATTATCAAAAACTATGCCCATCAGCCTTCATAGGTTGACCAGAACTTCACGAAGTTCCTTTCCTGTCGCGTTCGTAGCTCCTTTCCGGAATAGGGATTAACAAGTTATAGTTCTTACACTCTCCAGAGGTGCGTTGCTTTACCCATGAGAGATCAACTCCTTGTTGCACAACGAGGCGTACTTTCCTGTCCACAATTCCGTGATGTGGGGCACAGTAGGTGATCCAAGCCGATCACTGCCCCCTTCGTGATCCCGCATGTCTCCTTGGTGTACGCCATGCCCACACATTGAATTACGATAATGGTTGGTACAAACCATTCAAATGCCAGAACTATCATGGGACGTTGAGGGTTCCCACCCATATGCTGCATATCCTCTACAAATTATAAATTAATGCATGCTACGAGGATAACAGCCACGACCTGTGTATCAGCCTACATATGAGAGGAAGAAGATATAGCTGACTTCTCCATCCCATTCCAAATCTCATGGTTAACACGTAATATATGGTGCTAGAATCACTGATGTCATTGGTTATTAAGTCCTAAGTGATTAATCTCATTGCAAATGGAAACCTATGTTCCATTGCCCACCTTATCCATATCACCACTTAGGATGATATCAACATCTTATTTATTTGAGAAAATAATATTTTCTTTCTCCAGATCGTAGATGATAACACATAATTTGCAATAACTTTGATAAAGACTCATCAAAGGACATGAACAAGCGATGAACTTGCCTTGTGATTGCAAGGTAGTGAAGTCGGATGCTTGCACTCGACCTTGAGCTTCTATTTCTACAAAATACCATTATTGCCTGGCAAGGAAAATATTTAAAGAAGCAATATGCAGTGCATAGTAATGTCATGCAATAGTTTATTATTTTCTTATTTGCGTGTTTTACCCACCTTATAAAGGTTTACTATTTTCTTTAATCAATAAAAGGAAAGTATTACTCAAAGTCTTTTAAATTAACATAACAATTATATCTAGTATTTTTATAATGACTAGTATTATTCTAAGAGTTCAAAAATGAGTTTTATTTAATTTTTAACTCTTTTAAATATTTTCTTAAAATTCCATTAAGGAATAAATACTTTATTTTTTATCACAGTTGATTTGTTTTACAAAGATGCAAACTAGTATTTTTCTATATTGGTATAACTATTTAGGATCTTAAAAGTGAATTTTATTCAATTTTAGGTGTTTTATATATTTTTCTAAAATTCCCAAAGTAATATATACATTAATAATAATAGTTCTGAATTTAATTACTAAAATCCTAGTTATTATTTTTCTTGAGTAGAGGATATTTTTGTGAGTTCATAGATATATTATTTATGTTTTTTAGGATTTTTATTTTTATTTCTTAGAACTTGTTAAGTCCTAGGGGTATTTTGGTATTTTATTAAATTATTTAGATTTTCTATTTAAAAATCTGGACCTAGCCCATTGGGCTAGCCCTGACCCAGCCCACCTAGGCTGGTCAAACCCACTCGTATCGAGTGGTACTGGCCCGTATTGGCCCAGTACACTCATTCCCTTCCTCGCTCCCACACGTTCTCCATTCTCTCTTGCCCCTACTGTGGTGTTATGCTATCGACGCTGTCGCCGCGCGATTCGGGCCTCCTAGGCCTCTCCGACCGCCGCCATGGTGCATCAAGAGGTAGTCGACACCGTTCTGCCATCTCGTCCTGCTCGATTCATCTTTAAGCTCCTCTCTAATCTAGGCTGACTCCACCCTGAACCCTAGGGTTTGTTGGTTGATGGCGATGTACTTGCTCCACCGCTCCAGTGGTGTTGTGCTGTGTTCATGGTGGCCCTGTGGTACTGCTAGACCACGGGTGTGGCTGTGGTCGCCGTGCCATGGCTTGGTGTATGTTGCAGCGCCCTCGGGTGCTCCCCGTGCCACCGTGCACTCGTTGGCCCTTCTGCTTCCTCTTCTAAACGTTAGCGAGGATCACGGGTAAGTGCTTCTATTCCCCCATCTTATTCTTCCTCTGCCTCTCTTGTTGTCTTCTATGTGATTACGGTGAGGAACACCCTAATTAGGGTTCATCTGTGATGTTAGGGTTCCATCCCTCTATGTTGATTATTGAGGATAATGAATGATTTAGAAGTACTTGTGGTGATGATACTGTGCTAAGCTGTTGTCTATTGATTCTAGTAGTGTGGGTTTCACTACTGTTTGACGTTCTTAGTACTAACAGTGGCACTGTCAGTAATTATTCACTGAATCTTGATACATTGGCCTGTGTTGATATGTTCATATTGGAGTTGATTTGATACTCCTATGATTCTCTGACTATGATAGATTGTATAAATGTAAATATGATTCCTAGTTATTTATTCCAGGAAAATGATTGAATATCTTTCTACAAGTTTACTTGTGAAATCTCTGTGTATGATTTTCTTGGTTTAGAATAGATACTTGTGACACCTTCCTTGGAATGGTACATAAGTGTTCATTCTAGTACTGGGCTAAATTCTACCTGTGTCTTAGTGTGGCTTGGGCTAAAATGAGTTGAAACTCCTGCTAGATATATTAACATATGATGCATATGAATTTTCTTTGGCCTATGATGTTGGTCTGAAGCATAACTAGGTAGAAACTAAAGTTTTTACTTGCTGATCCTCACAGATGTGCCTTGATATTGAGTGTAAACCAATGATTCTTATAGATCTTTAAGAAAATGACTTGACATCCTTACTGTTTCATATAGATCCTTAAGATATATTGATTTCTGATGTGCTACTATTTAAAAGATGTGCCCAGAAATCTTTATTTAAGGCTATTGATCTGCTTGGATATAGAAATATAGATTACTACCCAAGATCAGCGATGCACATACTCAGATCTTGGTATTGTTTGCAAAGATTGATCATTGGATTTCGATTAAATTACTTCTATTATGGATATACCCCACTTGGGTGTTTTTCTGAGAAGATTCATATGGAACAACACATGCTCTGATAATCTAAGATGATTTGATCATGTGATGGTTTTATGTGTACTCACCACACAACTTGATGGTTGGTGATGATGTTGTGGTACTAGTTGATCTTGCTGGCTTGATCTTGTTAACTTGTTCTTGCTGGCTTGATCTTGCTCTGCACCTCCTGGTGCTGCTCCTGCTCCTCCTAGCTCCTGTGACCTTGTACTTGACCTTGCTATCCACTTGCACCACCCCCTCCATATGTTACCATCTTGAGAATGATTGGATAATTTGTTGTGTTTCTAGGCTGGTGAATTTGTTTGGGAATTTGGCAGACTCAGTGTGTGCTTGGTTGTGTACTTGATAAGATAGAATGAGCTCCCTGGTGGCTATGCTACAATAGGGTGTTCTCTTTTGAGTGCTTGTACTGCTGCTGCTGTTTGGATAGCACAATACATGCATTTAGGTGACTAAGTTGCCTTGCTATTTGGCCTTGTTGTGGATCAGATCAAGTGAAATGGTTTTCACTTCGTATCCTTTTACTAGTTACAGTCCTGGTGAAACTTGCCCTTTACTTTGTTGATGATGTTGTTCTGAGGCTTATTTGATATAAATGAACAGATATTTCTCATTGGTGAAACTTGCCCCTTTTTAACTACTCAATGAAGTAATATGAATAGTGGACTTCACTGTTTACCACTGAGAGTAGAAATAACTAACTAACCCTTTATTTCCTTTTTAGTTGTTTTTTCTTATTTGAAGGAACAAGATCTGGATGCTCAAGATGTATAGGAATAGATAGGTTTTATAGATTTTTGGTAATCTTCTTTTTATTCTTTTGTAAAGAATCTTGTAATAATATCCTTATAATTTAATAAAATTTCATTTTATTGTAATTCACTTACTGTAATTTGTTCCTTTATTTGTTGTATCATTCTCACTTTGTAGTATGATTATGGAATAAAGAAAATAAATAACAATTCATTTCTTATTTAAATTTCCTTGTCTTAAACTCTTATGGTTGTTTAATATATCTATAATATAATCATACAATGTTAATAAATCATTTTGGAAAACTGCTTAATATTACTAACTTCTAATTTTCAAATATTTTCCAATTTATTTAAATTTCAAATTTGAATTCAAAATATTCCCCCCCAAAACTCATTAATTCCTAAAGGTCATGTCAATTTTTTTAACAATCACTATAAAGAGATATTCCTACCTCTAGATAGTGAAAGAAACTCTGATCTCTTTAGGGTTTTGTTTGGTGAAAAAATTACCCGGATTTTACAGATGAATGCATGCACATGCACAGATTCATATTTCTCCCATGTGGCTTCTTGCTCCGGGTGATGTTCCCATTGTACCTTGCAGTATTTGATTGCCCTATTTCTCAACCTTTTCCAGTTCTCTTCCAGAATTTTACAGGGTTTCTCAACATAAGTCAAATCTGCTTGTAAATCAATTTCTTGATGTGTAATTGCATCATCGGGAACTTTAATACATCTTCGAAGTTGTGACAATTGGAAAACATTATGAACTTGAGCCAGTCTTTTTGGTAACTCAAGAGCATAAGCTATTGTTCTATTATGACTCAGTATCTTGAATGGTCCGAAATATCTTGGACTTAGTTTTCCTTTGACTCCGAATCTCTTAACTCCTTTCATTGGACTTACTTTGATATATATACCATATCCCCCACTTATGGATTCCATGATCTTCAACTTTGATCAGCATAACTCTTCTGTCGACTTGAGCTATCTTCAATCGATCTCTAATAATATCGATGATATCCTGCTTCTCCTTGATATAGTCTGGTGCAAATTACTTGCTATTACCAGATTCATACCAACATATTGGTGATCTACACTTTCTCCCATAAAGTACTTGGTATGGTGCTGCTTTCAGACTACTCTGATAGCTATTGTTGTAGGAAAATTCCGGCAATGGTAGATGATCTTCCCACGAACCTCCAAAATTTTCTTGGGTACTCCGTGCTTACTTACTATCTCTTTGACATAGATTTCCACTAACTTCTCAGCATTATCTTTTTGATTTACCGGAATAAAATGTACATTTTTCGTGAATCTATCCATAATCACCCATATCATATCCTTCTGTTTTGGTGTCATGGGTAATCCTGTGATAAAATCCATACCAATTTCTTCCCACTTCCATTCCGGAATTTCCAAAGGTTGTAATACTTTGCAATATATCTTTTCCAAAGGTTGTAATACTTTGCTGGACTTTGATGTTCTTCCTTTACCCTTTGGCAAGTATGGCATTTAGATACATCCTTTGCAATATCTCTTTTCATGTTGTTCCACCAAAACAATTCTTTCAAATCCATGTACATCTTTTTACTTCCTAGATGTATAGAATAGGGTGTTTCATGTGCTTCTTGAAGTATCACCTCTCGAATTTCTGGCACATCTGGTACACAAAGACGGTTTTGAAACCATAAAGATCCATAATCTCCTAGGTGAAAAGTTGATGTTTATCCTTGAGAGATTCTTCGAATTTCTTCAGCAATGAAAGGATCTTCATCTTGATGTCTAAAAATCTCATTCCGAACATCACTACTTCGTTCTTCACCTACCCTCATGGTAGCTAATCCTCCAAGAACTTCTTTACTTATAATCTGTATTTCCAATCTTTCCAAATCCATCTGCATCTCTTTTGGCAGTTCTCTATTGACATGTTGAGTATCTGTGCTTTTCCGGCTTAAAGCATCTGCCAAAAAAAATTCTTTTCCAGGGGTATAATTGATTGTTAGATCATAATCTTTAATTTGCTCCAGCCAACGGTTCTATCTCATATTCAATTCCTTTTGAGTGAAGAAATATTTGAAACTTTGTGATCAGTGTATAACTCACACCTTGCTCCATAGAGAAAATGCATCCATCCTTTTCAAGCAAAGACGACTACTGCTAACTCCAAATCATGAGTTGGACAGTTGACTTCATGTGGTTTCAGTTGTCTAGATCCATAAGCAATTACCTTACGATCTTGCATTAGCACACATCCTAGTCCTTCTTTGGATGCGTCACAATATACTGTGTAATCCTTTCCTATTTCAGGAACTGCTAAGACTGGTGCGATGGTTAATCTGGTTTTCAACTCCTGAAAACTTGCTTCACACTTCTCATACCATATGAATGGTGTATTCTTTCTTAGCAATTTGGTCATTGGTCCAGCTATCTTGGAAAAACCTTCAATGAATCTCCGATAATAACCGGTCATGCCTAAGAAACCTCGGATTTGCTTCACATTTGTTGGTGCATTCCATTCCAGCACGGATTGAACTTTGGACGGATTTAGAGCAATTCCATCCATACTGATCACATGACCAAGAAACTCTACTTTGTCCAACCAGAATTCAGACTTGCTAAATTTAGCATAAATCTTATGTTCTCTTAGGATTTGCAATGCTATTCTCAAATGCTCTGCATGCTCTTCTTTATCTTTAGAGTATATCAGAATATAATCAATGAATACTATGGCAAACTTGTCCAAGTAAGGCATGAAGATTGTGTTCATAAAATTCATGAATATGCTGGTGCATTGATCAAAGCAAAATGTACGACGAGATACTCATGATGTCCATACCTTGACACAAATGCTATTTCTGGAACATCTTCAGGTTTGATTTTTATCTGATGGTATCCTGATCTTAGATCAATCTTGGAAAATACTCTAGCTCCCTTGACTTGGTCAAATATATCTTGAATTATTGGCAATGGGTACTAGTTCTTGATGGTGGCATTGTTGAGATTTCTGTAATCCCCACACATTCTTCGTCCTCCATCTCTTTTATCCACGAAAATCACCGGAGTTCCCCATGGGGATATACTTTCGTAAATAAATCCTTTTCTGGCTAACTAATGACCCACAAGTATAGGGGGTGTATCGCAGTATTTTCGATAAGTAAGAGTGTCGAACCCAACGAGGAGCAGAAGGTGCTCGCTAATGGTATGGATTAGGAATTCTCTGCAAATACTTAGCAAACGGATTTTTAGGGGTTTTTGATAAAGCAAGTAAACGAAGTACGAGTAAATAAAAGACAAAATAGGACAAATGCAGCAAGTGGCCCAATCCTTTATGCAGCAAAGGACAAGCCGGTTGTATTACTTAAGATGACCAAATGTTCTCGAGGACACATGGAAAGACTGTCAAGTGCTTTCGCTTCATATAGTTGATTAATCTTCTTTAGCTTGCTAAGTGTTGTGTGGGTGAACCTGTGCTAATGTACCGACCTTCCTAGGACTAATACATACTTGTGATTATACCCCTTGCAAACATCCGTAAGTACAAGAAAGTAATTAAGGTAAAAACCTAACCACAACTTTAAACTCTAAAACCCTTACGTCCCTTGTGCAATGGTTTCCTAACGGGGGTTCAGGTTTCTGTCACTCCGGCACCCCCTACGATTAGTAGCCAAATACACAATGCATTCCCCTAGGCCCATATAGGTGAAGGGTCATGTAGTCGACGTTCACATGACACCACTAGAAGAAATACACCACAACTTAAATACCAAACTATTGAATCTTTCTCAACACAACTCCACTACTAACAACATGACTTCTCCCATGTCCTCAAGAACAAAACGAACTACTCACAAGACATCATATGGATCATGATCAGAGATGGAATAATGATGTATAACAATCTGAACATAAACAATAATTCAATGGTTCACTCAATAGCATCAACTACAAAGAGTAATCAACACCGGGAAAGTTTCCCCTATGAACTATGCAAGATTCAACCCAATTGTTACAGCAATATGGAGATGGTGATGAGGGTGCTGATGGTGATGATGATGATGATCCCAATGAAGTCCAGCTTGATGGTGTTGTTGATGGCGATGATCTCCCCTCTCCGGAAAGGAATTCCCCCGGCAGAAATCTGTCTGCCGGAGAGATCTTTCTCTCTCGGTGTTTTCCGCCCCGCAGAGGCGGCGGAATCTTTCTGTGGTCACTCCACGAGTCTTAGGGTTTCAGGAGGATAATATAAGCCAGAGGGGAGTGCCAGGGGTGGACCAGGGCGGCCACACCACCTGGTGGCGCGGCCTAGGCTGGCCCATGCCAGGGGGTGGTGTGGGCCCCCTGTGGCTCATCTCCAGCCCCCCTTCTGGCTTCTTTCGTCTTCTGGAAAAATAGGATTTTCCGTATATTTTCCCGGATTTTCTGATCTTCGCGAATTTTGCCTCCAAATAGCACCTTTTCCATCAGAATCCTGACTGCAGTGGTCCATGCTCCAAAAGTCATCAACCATGCAAAAACAGATGAAGTAACATAAGTATCACCTCTCAATATGAAATATATCAATGAATAACAGTGAATTATGACATAGAATAGTGATGCAAAATGGACGTATCAACTCCCTCCAAGCTTAGACTTCGCTTGTCCCCAAGCGAAACTGAGCTCAATAACCATGGCCTCAAGTTTATGGAGTGAAGAGTCGATAAAAGAATACAGACACGAAGCATCACATTCATCAATACATAGATCATAATAGAAGACAACTCACTATTATATAACTCAACTTGCAATGAGTAAAGGAAACGCAATAAATATCCATAAAGTAAATCATAATTGGTAATGGCAAACTTAGCTCTTGGTCGAAGGATAGTTGATAATTTGCTGGAGTTCACAAAAAAAACTGGGTTTCAATGATAGCTTTCAAAGTAGTAAACATCAAGATAAGAGCAATGTGCAAAACAAGGAACATAAGAAACATGCTTGAATAAATCATCATATGAATGAATGAAACACAACAACTCAAAATACTTGCTGAGATAGAAGGGAATAGGTTTACTGACTCAACTAAAAAGTAAAAGAAAGGCCCTTCGCAGAGGGAAGCAGGGATTGCAAGTCTCATAAAGAGCTCCCAAAAATTATGATACTTATTAGCTTTTAGCTCTCATTGCCCCTTTCATAAGCATCTTTAGCTGATTAAGGTTAAAGTGATCAAAAATGAGGATATGCATTGACAAGTTGTAAATTGAGAATCTCATGTCCCTGGAATACGAGCTTCGCTCCTCATGCTACTCAAGTTTTGTCACCGGTAAGTTCTTGTCATCGTAAGCATATGTGTATCATAGAGAACCGCCAACGGGGTACCGCTTGCCTGATGATACGGAAGAATGCCCATATCAGAATGACAAGGCAAGCAGACAACAAGCATCTCAGCAATCTTCTTATTTACCATGGGAATATGGTGCTTTTTCTCTCTTTCCTCTTTTCATAATCTCTTTTTTCTCAATATAGGACTCTTTTTTTATAAGAAGAATGCTTCATAGATACTCGTTATGGTTACGCTGCAGGTTTCCACCATGTCAGCATGGATTAGACCAGCGGCCCAGGTGTTTCTCTAACACACATGCATAACTCCATGGACTTACAAGCTCCCCTTTCATTTCACACCGACGACATGCATAGACAAAAGAACATGATATCAACTAGGTACAAAGTACCAGTGCAATGTTGAAAGCGTTCCCCATGACAGCATGGTTCTGCTAATTCACAACTTACAAAGCACAAGCATATACGCAACATAGGTGAGCACAATGGTTCAAGTTTATTAAGTGCAAGAAAGTAAAGTGTGCCATCAAGTTCGTGAGGACTTTAATCACTAAATGTCACATAACAAGTTTAATTTGGGAGGTAGATAAAACAAGAATTTACTTGGAATAGCAATAATGCTAATAGGTAGGTATGGTGGACACAAATGGCATAGGTTTTGGTTTAAGGAGGTGGATGCACGAGAAGAATTCCCTCTCAGTACAGCTTTTTGGCTAGCAAGGCTGGGTAGCAAGTATAAGAGTTGAAGGAAACAAACAAACATTCAAGTGATAAAAACAAACATGCAATCTTCCTTGGAAGCACAAAAGATCTTAACTAGAGAATACTAAACTTATGAGCAAATCAAGAAAGAAAGATGATGAGATTATTTTTCTTTAGAATACTTTTGTCTTTCATTCAACTCTTCAAAAATAGTGTTGCTACTGACCGAGCCAGGTTTTCCAAAACCAACTAAATTAACTCAATGATCGCAGAGTGCTACCAATACTAACAAGTTCAATCATATAACCTCGAATTGAAAACTAAAATAAGCTATGAAAAAGAGTGAATGATAGAACTTCTCATTAATATTCCATAACGGCAACTCACACCAAGGGATACATATCTAACGAGAGAGGGGACACTTCCAAAATGCAAACCATACTACATAATAACTTCTCTATTCATGATATGACTCTACTAATAAGGCAAAAAGATTGAAGATAGTGGTGTGATACTGCGGCACTCCCCCAAGCTTGGAACAAACCAAGGGGATGCCAAACCTGATGATGAATTACTCCTTCAGTGGTGGTATCCTCTTGATGAGCTCTTTGATCAGTTTCTCCAAGTCCTCAATCTCGAAGGTGAGATTACGAATCAGCTGTGAGTTTTGCTCAATGCGGCTCATGATCATGTCAGGTTGAGAATTCCAGCTCTTGCTATTCTTTCCCCACTCTCCCTCCTTGAAGTCTTCTTTTCCTGCATGGTTAGAACGAGGCAAATCCCAATTGGAGGGTAATTTCCCCTTGGGCATATTCTGGTATTGATGCTCATGGATAAGGGTTTGGAAAGGATTCTTGGTGCGTGGAGGAAGTGACCGTGGAGCCAAGCAGTGACGAGGAGTTTTCCCCAGTCTGCATCCGTGCAGTCCTTCTAACCCTGGCAAGGTTCGCCACCACTCCAATGCTTGCAATGGTAGTGCCGGTGTGTGGATGTTGGCCTTGCTCCTCTTCATCTTCACTCTTGATCTCCTTCTCCTGCTCAGGGTCTTGGAGATCTTCCTCCATAGGCTCCTTTCCCTTATCCTTGGCGGAGACCATTGTGCTCCTAAGCTTTCGAAGATAGTTCCTGGCAAAAACAGACTGAAACAAAAACACGACGAAAACACGATATACAAACCTCGGGAGATCCGGGGGATTATATATTACGAAGTTTCATAACAAAAGGAAGGTACTGGGAGAAAACGAGTCGGAGGCGGAGTCTGGGGTGGACTCACCACCTGGTGGCGCGGCCTGGGGTGGGCCCGCACCACAGGGTGGTGTGAGCCACTCTGGATCCGTTTCCGTTCCTTTTTCGCTTCATAACTTCCCTTATTGTCTAAAAACTGCAAAAATATAGTTGGATAGTATTTTCGCGGAACTTTTCTTACCAGAACTGTTACCTATTTGAAAACAGACTCTGCAGGTCTCTGAATTTAGTATCTATTAGATTCTTCCAGAGTCACCACTTGAAAGACATCAGTATCTTCATCTTCATACACTTATTACTTGAGTCATAAAACCCTTCTCTTCCTTATTACACCATTATCTCCACTACTTGGAAATTTCTTTCACACAAAACTTCGCACAGTTCTCATTAGCAACATTAGTATAAGTGAAGTGATAAAACCTTTTGAGTCCACTTTCAACTGAAAACCATCAAAACATAAGCTACTGAAGCAACTCCTTCCGAAAACCCAAAAATAATTCAAAAAGGAAACCGAATAAAGGAGCAAATGCAAGAGTGGCAAAATCTATCAAAACAGACCAGCAGGTAAATATCAATTTTTTAGAAAATCTTCTGTTCCTCAAATCAAAAAGTGCAAAACTAACGAAAGTTAAATAACAACCTGGGTCAGAAGCATAAAAAATTACAGCTCAATCCGACAGACAGGGATCTCTCAAGAATTTTTACGGTGAAGCACAAAAATCTGTTTCGGGACAGCAACTTCCCCAAATCTTACTTCTCTCTCATTAGAGGTTGATCTTGACACAAAAACCAAACAAAAAGGGATAAGGAGAGGTTATTACCGAAGTAATAACTTCCAAGACTCAAATAAACAAAAACAAACTGAAAGCAAAAATAAACTGGGTTGTCTCCCAAAAAGCTCTTTCTTTATAGCCATTAAGATGGGCATGATAATTTTGAAGATGCTCACATAACAATATGAATTGAAGTGAAAGAGAGCATTAAGAAGCAAACATACACACGTTTAAGTCTAACCCACTTCCTATGCAAGGGAATTTTGTAGACAAACAAGTTGTTGAAGCCAGAGGCTACTAGCATAGGAAGACAAAAGAAGTGCAACATAAAAACTTTCAGCATAAAACGAGGAAACTTGATATTATTGAGATGCACAAGAACACTCTTCCCTCTCTCATAGTAACTTTCAGTATCATGCATAAACTTAACAATATAACTATCACAAGGACCATCATAGCAATGATCACTTATTCTAACAGAAAACATAGGAATACTAGCTCTCATAACACTACTTTGTGAAACAATATTAGGGGTATCCTTACAAAGGATAGTGTGTCCCTCTTCTTCATACTTAGTGACAAAGTCTTTCACATTTGCTATTATAGGTTTATCATCCATTTCTTTATCAGGTTCAACAGCTTTATTTGTACTTTCATTAAACATACTAGCTATCTTAGAGTGTTCCTTTATCTTAACTGGGAAAGGCATTTTCTCAATGTAAGGTTTAGGTAAAACATGATTAGCAGTATAAACTTCAGTATTTCTTGCAGGAACACTCTTAGCAATATCTTTATAAGGTTCATGATACTTATTCCATTTCTTTTTAGGAACTTCAATGTAGGAGCAAAAGCCTTAAAATAAGAAGCGATATCTTGAGAGTCTAGACCATAAGCATTTCTAATATTTTGAAAGTCATCAGTTCCCATAAAAGATTAAATGCATTCATAATCATAATTTATACCTGACTTTCTACCTTTGTCATTCTCCCAATCTTCAGCATTGTCTTAAATACGGTCCAGAAGATCCCATTTAGCTTCTTCTTCCATGCGAGTGAATGATCCAGCACAAGAAGCATCCAATAAATCCTTATCATGAAGAGAAAGCCTTGCATAAAAGTTATTGACAATAATATTATTGGGGAGCTCATGAATGGGACATTTGAGCATTAGTAACTTCAATCTGTCCCAAGCTTGATGTTGTGGTGGTGTCAAGGCAGATGCCATGGATAGGCTAAAGGTGGGGACTAATATGCGCTAGGGGAATCCAGGGAGGGATAGTGGAGTGATTCTCCACACGGAAGTTTGTATTGCTATATCTCCAAGATTACAAGTGCTCCTTGAGATGTATTGGCGAGAGGAGGAAGAAGGTGCTCTCTTACTCTTGCCTACTATCTTTCCCAAGAACCTTAGATCAACTAGTGCTATGGAACTACCAAACCAACTAGCGCTCAACCAACCCCCTCTACCAGAACCCTAACCCCCCTTATATAGAGGAGGTTCGGTCCTGGCCTAGGGCATACGTGGAGGCATATTCCTAAGAATATGCCCCCTCCCAAAGTGGTAACCTGACCGGGGTGCTTTTCCCCCGCGTCACACATGCTTTAGCGACGTAAGCCTCTGCGGCGCCCGCGTCAGCCGACTTGAGCGTCATCACCCTTGTCGGCCATGACCCGGTGGTCCTGCCCTTGCTTTATTCGCTCATGCAGTGCGTACCGGACCTTCTTTTTTGACCAGAGAGATTCCTTCCTTCTCCTAGAAGCTAAGCAAGGATCCGGATCATAGTAGATCCGGCCACACCTGTTCCTGCATATAAGTTAGACAAGCATTTCTGACTTACTCCTTAAGTCGGATGAGACAATGTTAGGCGAACCCCCCTGGTCCGGGTTACTCCGTGATCCGGCCTGACTTGAGGTGACTCGGCCAGCATCCGCTTTGACCTTGCCGTACCTTGGCTAACTCGGCCCTTATACCCCGGAGTGACCCTCCCCGGGGGTATCCCCCCAACATTAGTCCCCGAAGCTGGTGCGGTCTTAGCTGCCTTGGCCGCTAAGGCCACATCAGGTTCATTTATGTCCGAGCCTCAGATGTTTAATTCTGGGTTAGCTCCTTATCTCGGATTATATGGATTTACGTTCCCTTCGCATGTTCCAAGTTTTCACTTGCCGGCCGGGTCACCACTTTGGCTCGGATCCCATGGTTATCATGGTTTGATCCGGGCCCCGTTTCCTTCTCTCATACGCCAACCCACGTGGAGGCTAATGATTACCTTGTCTTATTTTAAGGGCCTGCACAGTAACCGCCGCAGTAATTGTCAGTTTCACTGTGCGTGGGTCACGTCATGCCTGCCTCCTCGTTTACCGCAACAGCGCGTCGCGTCATGGGATCACTTCTACTATGTGGCCCCCTGTGTGGCTTTTCTCTGATTGGCTGATGCCGGTGATACACGGCCACACCGTGTGGCTCATCGGCGCAGCGCGATCCCACTCATCGATTACTGGGGGTGATTAAATAGGGGAGGGGCGCATCCCTTAGCGTTTTTCCACCTCTGCGCCCCTCTGCCCGTTGCGTTTTCTCCTTCGTATTCCCTGCGACCACGCCGCCGCCGGTGCTTTCCAGCAGTAACGCCGCCGCCGCACCTCCCCGTGCCTCCGCACCGCAGCCACCGCTGTGCAGCTTCTTCGCCACGGGTCCACGCCAATCTAGGACTCAGATCCTCGCCGCCGCTAGCTCCAGCGAGGATAGCGGATACAAGATGACGGAGGAGGAGCTCATCGTCGCCGAGCAGGAGATGGAGGAGGACGCCGGCACGGCGGACCGCGGCGCGTGGGCCGGTTCGTGGGTCTGTCAAGACGACATTGACTGGATCTACCGGACCAGGCGTATTCCCGTCGGCGTCGCCGCTCGTCTCCCCTCCGCTGAACTGGCCCCCTCACCCAATCCGGGTGAGTTCGTTGTATTCCTGTCCCACTTCCAATGGGGATTTGGTCTCCCGGTGAGCGATTTCTTCCGGGATTGGGTTAGGACATACCACCTGCAGCCACACCATCTCCCAGCAAACGCTATCACCTCCCTTTCCGCCTTTGCCTCTACGATCGAAGGCTACACCGGACTATGGCCCACGAAGGAGCTATGGATCCGGTTCTTCGGCCTCCATCGCAACGTTGTCCCTAATATCCACGTTGAGTCGGAGGACAAGCAGCTCACCCAGTTCGGAGCTTCCTCCATCTCGCCCCGGAGATTTTCAGTCTTTCCCCGAGTCACCGGGCTTGACTCCTGCAAAGGATGGGCCCGAACCTTCTTCTACATCTGGAACGAGGGTACCGAAGACTTGATTCGGTTGTTGCCCTACGCTTCGGGCCTACCTGACACGGATTTCTGGGAGGAGGTCCCCAAGAAGCCTACCGCTCTGGCCAACCAAGTTAACAAGAGGTTCGCGGAGCTGAAGAAGCTCAGATTGCGCAACGAGGATGCTATGATCACGTTCGTGTGCAACCGAATCTCTCCCCTCCAGAAGCGCACCCACAAGTTGCGCCATATGAGTTTCGGCCGCGACCCCAACCGAACCTCCTCCTTCGAATTGAGCAACACAGAGATCTTTCGCCGGGTCAAGGCTCTTTTCACCACCCACAAGGATTTATCCGCCGAATGGACGTGGGGAATCGAGCACTACTATCGTGACAGGCTCCCTCCCGCGGTAAGCTTCGCGGGGCAAACTTAATTCGGATGAAGTATGTGTCAGTTTTTGTTATATTTCTGACTCTGTTCTTCATGCTTTTTCTCAGCTGTTCCTTCAGCAAACTCTCGAGGATGGTACGGATCCGACCCTTAAGTGGGCGCCGGACCGAGAAATCCCGGATGAGGAGGAGCCGGACCAGGAGATGTTCCTCCCTATGACCGACACCACCAAACGACCCAGCGGTAAATTCTCTTCTCTTAGAGATTGGCCCGATGATGAGGATGACTCGGATATCGACGTGATTGAACCCATTGAGGCTGTCCCTCTTTCTTTTGCCTTTCCGGCATCAGCTAACCCCAGTGGGCATATCCACGAGGATCCTCCACTTGCCACGGGCGAGCCGGTTCTGGTGGCGTCGAAGAAGAAGCGCGGATCCGCATCAAGTTCTTCATTCGAACCTTCTCAGCCCACAAAAAGGCAAAAGAAGGCCGGACACAAGACTGCCTCCAAGCGGGCAGGCAAAGCCCCGGCACGGAGGGCCCGGAAACCCAAGGGGGTCGAGACCTCGGATGCGTAAGTCATTTTTCACTGCGCAACTCACTTTTCCTTGCATCGGGGTAATTTCACTCCTGACATCATTCTCTTTTGCAGGCCTCCTGTGGAGGTCCCTCAGAGCGGATCAAGCATCTCTTCTCCCCTTTGGTCCGGCCCTTCTCCTCCTCGTGACGACGAGTCACGCCCACTGAGCCCTATTCCGGAGGGCTTTGCGGCTGCTCCGGATTCCATAGTACCTCATCGAGAGGAACATGACCTTGGAGCGGGAGGGGTCGGTTCGGCCGAGGTGACGGCGTCCACCACTTCGGCATTGCCGCAACCAGCAACCACCGAGTATACCGCAACACCAGCACCAGCAGCAGCTCCAGTACCAGCTATCGAGCCAGCACCTGTCCCGGCACCAAGGAAACCCACAGCAGCTCCAGTGCCAAGTTCTTCTTCCTCGTCCGAGTCATCTCAGCCTCGGCGAGGAACTATTCCAGCAGCTTATAAAGGGAAGTCCACCGCAGTTACTTCTTCCGAGCAAGTTAATGGCAAGAAGGCCCCGGATACTACCCAATCTGCATCCATCGAGGCCGGGCAGCGAACTCTATCGTCAATGGTTCTGAAGAAATCACCAGCAGCGAAGGATCTTCCTGCCGAGCCAATCGATGCACAGCAGATGGTTCTGCACACCAGCCCAGCTCTTGCCCTAATTGAGAGGAAGGAAGCTCATGCGAAGGGCTTGGTGGCACCCCACATGCCCACTGGCGAATGGTACCCTCCGAGCCTTATCGAGTTCGTCATGAACTGGAACAAGGCAGAGTTCGTCTACAACGACGATCTCTCGGAAAAGTTCGGCCCCGCAGAATTTTCTGCCCAGATGAATACTGCCGCCAAGGCAATTAACCTCGCGGGGCAAATGATGGTGGTATGTAAACTTCAAAACCAACATAGATAATAGCCGGGTTTGGGAAAAGTCCTTTACATGCTGTAGATAATAACCATTAGTCCCCGAGCCTCCGGGGGAGTAGCTTGTTACTCGGCCGGATGCTCTTTAGAAAACCAACGTAGCTGCATGTAAACTCCAAATATGCACACACCTAGAGCCGGGTTAAGTTCCACTTGGCCCGGATCTTGCCCACTTCGAATATGCACACACCTAGAGCCGGGTTAAGTTCTACTTGGCCTGGATCTTGCACACTTTGAATATGCACACACCTAGAGCCGGGTTAAGTTCCACTTGGCCCGGATCTTGCACTTCGAATATGCACACACCTAGAGCTGGGTTAAGTTCCACTTGGCCCGAATCTTGCACACTTCGAATATGCACACACCTAGAGCCGGGTTAAGTTCCCCTTGGCCTGGATCTTGTACACTTTGAATATGCACCAAGCTAATTTTACACTTCTATACTTCTTTCAGGTAACCACCAATCGCTGGAGCACCGAATTCCAACGCCTGCTTGATACCCACAAGATCCTAGACGCAAAACATGCTGCACTTGGTGCAAAACATGAAAAGAGGGGTAATCTTCTCCCTCAGCACCTCTCCGTTTTTCTTTACTTTCTTTCGCCGAACTAATCTCCTTATTCAGTTTTTGCAGCTGGGGTAGAGGCTGAGAACAAAATTATGCGGAAGAACTTGGAGGAAATCCGGGGTATGTCTTCTTTTGTACGACCTTGTAGTGTTTTCCATTTCTTCTTCTCCTTGGCTCGGCAAACATTCACTCCTCGGCTTTGCCGGGTCAACATACTATTTCAGCATCGCTTGAGGATAGTGTGCCCGTGCCTGATATGATGCTGCATTTTCTCGAACAAGTAGGGCAGCATCAGGCCGAGCTGAAGAAGAAGAATGATGAGCTTTCTCTCCTCCGGACTAAGGACGACGAGATTGCCAAGCTCAAGGCTGAGATGGAGAAGATGAAGGCCCAGCACCAAACCGAGCTCCAAAAGGTTGGCCAGGACTTCACAGAAGAGCGTGAGCGCCTTACTCTCCAGATCTCCAAGGGCCAGGACCTACTCAGAGAATCCGACCTCCAGCTTGGGTCGGCTAACGCCGAGCTTGAGCAACTTCGTAAAAGACGCGATGCCTGCATCAAGGAGTTAACCCGGATCCATAGCCACATTTCTCGTAAGTTCCTTTCCCTTGTCCGACATAACTCTCTGGGTTACCTCATATATGTTTTCTTTACCTTCTTCTTTCTCCTTGTTTCCAGACCACTTTCCAGAGGTACTGTGATTGCCAGCGCTGCTGTTGCCAAATTTCGCCGAGAGAGGGGTACCCCCATTGCTCCCGATGGTGAGAACATTCCCTTGGTCATGGAGGACCTATTGGTCAGCTTGTCCTCTCGCGTGGAGACCATCAATAATTATGGCAAGGATATCCTCGATGTTGCAGTGTGCATCTTCAATACATTCTGGCCCGGAGAGAGTAGCCCGGAGACCATCGCAACTCTCGTCGAGAAATTAATGGAAGTTGAGACCCAGCTTGACCTCTGGAGAGAGTCCGCTGGTCATGTCGCAACTGACACCATCCTTCATCATATTCTCACATGGTACGAGAAGATCGACCTTAGCCTCCTCACGCGCTGGTGCACCGGATCCAGATGGACTGATGATCCGGAGTAGGAAGCTCGGCGCCAGGCTTGCGCCTACAGCCTCGTCGAATATTCTCCTATCCATGACTGGGTTGAAGGACCGAGCTTCCTGGAATCCGCTGGGGACGATCAGAATGAGAATGTTGAAGATGGGTCGGATGAGGACGGGGAAGATGATGCTTCAGATATTGAAGACATCGACGACGACGCCGAACCTGCTCCTCCTGCTGCTCCTTAGTTCTAAAAAACTTGAAAATTTATCAGATCCCCGGTATGCCGGGTGCAATTGTATGCCGGATATGTGATATTTTGCTACTATATTTTTATGCCAGATTAACTTGGGCGTAGTCCCCGAGTTTCATTTTCTTGTTCGTCCAATTCTTTGGCTCGGTCCGTGTCTACCTTGATTCGGTTTTACGACTTACGAATATGAGCTTCAAAAATTGTCTTAACAATACTTAGAAACTTTGAGGCTTGGCTCAAAATAATTCAGCATAATAACTTGAAAATAAATATAGGGTTAGTCCGAAAGCTCGAATAAATTTGTTTCCTTAGTCGTTTTTCATGTGCTACGCAATTCCAAACTTGTTCCCTTGCTTGCCTTGAAGCCAATCCTTGTTGGACAGCAGCAAGTCGAAGGGTTGGGTTTTTGGTGCTCACACATTACTAATCCGGGTTAAGTAGAACGACTTATTCCAGCTACCGCATAACAAATTACGACAAATATTATTAAGGCAGTCCCCGAGTTACTGCTCGAGGCGCTGCTATTTCATTGATAAGCTCATTGCCGACATACATACCTATATATGAGATGACTTGGATACATACACTTCTTAGCTAAGTGTAGAAGGGATGAAGTAGTGCTACATTCCACGGTCGCTTGGATTCCTCTCTGGACCTGTCTGCCTTGTTCTTTTCCTGTGGCTTTGCATCTATAAGATAGTAAGAATCATTGTGCAATGCTTTGCTCACAATGAATGGCCCTTCCCATGGGGGGATAGTTTATGCATGCCAGTAGTACGTTGTACCAACCAGAGCACCAGATCGCCTTCCCGGAAGACTCGGGGGCACACTTTCTGGCTATGATAGCGTCGGAGGTTTTGCTGATATATGGCGGATCTGGACAGTGCCTGTTCTCTCGCTTCTTCCAGCAGATCAACATCATTTTGCCGGGCTTCTTGCACTTCAGGTTCTATGTATTGGGTGACCCTAGGCGAATCATGCTCTATGTCGGCTGGTAATACAGCTTCTGCTCCATATACCAGAAAGAATGGCGTATAGCCTGTTGATCGATTCAGAGTTGTTCTTAAGCTCTACAGTACCGCTGGTAGTTCTTCTATCCAGCATCCCGTTGATCTTTGCAGCGGCTCAATGAGCCGGGGTTTTATCCCGGATAATACTAATCCGTTGGATCTTTCCACTTGCCCGTTCGATGCAGGGTGGGATACCGAGGCGACATCGAGTCGGATCTTCTTATCCCGGCAGAAGCGCGCAAATGCTCCTTCCGCAAAATTTGTTCCATTATCGGTTATAATACTGTGTGGATAACCGTATCTCAAGATGATTTCTTTGAGAAATGTCATGGCCGTAGCTCCATCACATTTTCTTATAGGTTTCACTTCAATCCATTTTGTAAACTTGTCCACCATGACCAAAATCTGTGTCATGTTTCCTCTCGCCGGTTTGAACGGGCCAACCATATCCAAGCACCATACAGCAAATGGCCATGTAATTGGTATGGTCTTGAGTTCCGACATAGGCATATGTGTCTTGGTGGCGTACCTGTGACAACCGTTGCATTTTCTCACCAGATCTCTGCTTGTTCCAAGGCACTTGGCCAGTAGAATCCATGCCGGAACGCCTTTGCCACCAAGGCTCGGGATGAGGCATGATGCCCGCATTCTCCTTGGTGTATATCTCGGAGGATGTCAAGCCCTTCTTCCGGGTCAACGCATCGTTGGAGGACATTGGTTACACTCGGGTTTGTACAACTCGGAATTGATGATTGTGTATGCTTTTGCTCTCCTCTGAGTTTGCCTGGCTAACACCTCCTCAGCGGGTAACGTTCCGTCTCTCAGGAATTGGAATATAGGCAGTGCCCAAGCTAGTATTGCTCGTGGAGGGAACATCTCCTCATCAATTTCCATCTGATCCACCAGCATAACTTCAGCCAGATCATGCTGAGCAGTCCCCGGGTCCAGCGAGGTAGGCCCCGGGTTTGCCGAGGCAGTCCCCGGGTTTGCTGATGCAGTCCCCGGGTCTCGCGTACTACCTCCCGTGTCAATGTCCATGGGCTCAGCTCCGGATTCCGTATTTTCCGGGACATAGATCGAGTCGGTTCCTGGGGACGGCCTGATAGACGGTTTTCCGAGGTGTTCCAATGCTACACCCGGTGGAATTGCCTGTCTGGTCGATCCGAGCTTTGACAACATGTCGGCAGCCTCGTTTTCCGCCCGGGGTACATGGTGAAATTCACACCCCTTGAAGTAACCAGATATCTTCTGCACGTGAAATTTGTATAGTGCCATGTTTGGGTCCAGGGCGTCCCACACTTCGGACACCTGCTGCACCACCAGATCCGAGTCGCCAAAGCATATTATCCGACGTATGCCAATCTCCTTTGCCACTTTGAGCCCATGCACAAGAGCCTCATACTCAGTGACATTGTTCGATGCCACGAAATGGATCTGCAATATGTACTTTAGTTGGTCCTTCTTTGGCGAGGTAAGCACCACCCCGGCGCCCAGTCCGTTTTTGGTTTTTGACCCGTCAAAGTGCATCCTCCAGTAATTCGGATCCGGTGGAGGTGGTTCGTATTGTACCTCGGCCCAATCCACAAAAAAGTCCGCCACAGCCTGAGATTTGATCGCTTCTCTTCTGTCGTATTGGGGAGCATAAGGGGCTAACTCAATTGCCCATTTTGCAATTCTGCCACTCGCATCCTTGTTACCCATTATCTCGGATATGGGAGCTTCACATATTACTTTGATGGGGTGCTCCTCAAAGTAATGCTTTAACTTCTTTGCCTCCATGTAGACGCCGTATGCCACCTTTTGAAAGTGCGGGTAGTTCTGTTTTGAGGCAGACAATACCTCGCTCAGGTAATATACTGGCCTCTGCACCGACTTACCCTCTTCATTGCGTTCCACTACGATTACTGCACTTACAACTCGGTTGGTTGCGGCTACGTAGAGCAACATTGGCTCCTTTGATAGTGGAGAGGCTAACACTAGAGCAGTGGCCAACATCTTTTTCAAGTGGGCAAAGGCTTCATCAGCCTGTGGCGTCCAAACGAATTTATCCGACTTTTTCATGAGTTGGTAGAGAGGCAGTGCCTTTTCTCCCAACCGACATACAAACCGACTCAACGATGCCAGGCATCCAGTGAACTTTTGGACATCGTTAAGACACTTTGGCAGCTCCATTCGTTTGATGGCTCGGATCTTAGTTCGATTAACTTCGATACCTCGGCTAGAGACGAGAAATCCGAGTAATTTTCCAGTCGGGACACCGAAGGTACATTTTTCCGGGTTAAGCTTTCATCCGGAACCTTCTCAAGTTCGCGAATGTTTGCCTTATGTCGTCAAGGAGGGTTGTGCTTTCCTTGATCTTGATAACCACATCATCCATGTATACTTGTACGTTTTGACCTATTTGGTCATGCAAACATTTTTGCATACATCTTTGGTACGTTGCACCTGTATTACGTAAACCGAACGGCATAGTGCGATAGTAGTAAGCCCGGTACGGGGTAATAAACGCCGTTTTTATTTGATCATCCGGGTTTAGAGGTATCTGGTGGAAGCCAGAATATGCATCAATGAATGACAACAGTTCGCATCCCGCGGTTGAGTCTATGACCTGATCTATCCTCGGCAGTGGAAATGGATCTTTTGGACACGCCTTGTTCAGGTTCGTGTAATCGATACACATGCGCCAAACCACTGCCACGTTCGGATCGTCCTTCTTCTTTTCTACCAGCACCGGGTTAGAGAGCCAATCCGGATATAGTACCTCCATGATAAATCCTGCTGCTAGTAACCGAGCTATCTCGTCTCCAATGACTTTTCTCCTATCCTCGGCGAAGCGGCGGAGAGGTTGCTTCACCGGCCTTGCTCCGGGTCTTACGTTCAAAGAGTGCTCGGCCAACTCCCTCGGAACACCTTGCAAGTCCTGTGTAGACCAAGCAAAAATATCCCGATTCTCACGGAGGAAGTCGACGAGCTCGCTTTCCTATTTGTCAGTTAACCCAGCACCAATTGTTACGGTGCGCTCCGGAAACATGTTATCAACTGGAATATTCTTGGTGTCCTTTGCGTCTTGAAATGAAACGCTGCCATGCGGGTTACTTAATGCCGGCATATATTGCTGCGCGGACTGAGCTAATGCCACCACCTCTTGGATTTTTCTTTTCTCTTGCGCAATCATGAGTGACTCGGCTAGGTTAGACCCGACTGAAGCATACTCCATGGAACGTCGGAAATCTCCAGCAATGGTAATCACTCCATTTGGCCCGGGAAATTTCATCTTCAAATAACTGATGTGACAGCTTGCCATGAATTTGTTTAATGCTGGTCTTCCGAGTAATGCATGATATGCACTTTCCAAGTTCACCACCTCAAACTCCAGATTTTCAGTTCGGCAGTTATCCCTTGTGCCGAATAACACGTCGACCCGGATTTTGCCTATGGGCTCACACGAAATGCCTGGTACAATGCCATGGAAAGTTGTTCTTGTAGCCTGGAGCATGTTCTCCGAGATGCCCAACTTGCGCATCGTATCCGCATACATGATGTTAATGCTACTGCCATTATCAATCAGAACCTTGGAGAACCTCACATTGATGTTCGGTCCAATGAATGTCGGATCTAGCACTAGCGCATACGAACCTGGGCTCGGCATAAGTTTAGGATGATCTTTGATGTTCCGAGTGATTTCCTGGTCCGACCAAGGCATATACCTCGTCACTGCTGGCATGACCGCATTGACCTCCATATGTCGGCGCTGCAAGCTCTTTCTATCTGTTTCCTCAGTCGTGAACACACAATAACTCTGGTGATGTTCCCTGTACTCATTCCTTCCCTCGTTTCCGGGGTACCTCTGATCCGGTTGTTGCTGATTTTCCACCTGATGCACTGCATCCCTTCTCTCATTGTTGTCATACCTCTGCGGAGGGGGAGGCAACATTAGCTGCTGCGTGTTCGCTCCGGAGAGCAATTGCTACCGGGGTAACTCCTGCCGAGGTTGATCATTCCGGGGTGCCTGAGCATTCCCCGAACCACCTTGCTCTATCTTTCGCATCCACTCACATTGCCTTGTTGTGTGACCCGCCGGGCTATTCGGATTTGGCGTGTGAAACTTACACGGCTGGTCCAGCATCGACTCATAGGTATACCTCGGACGGTCTTTCTTTTCCTGCCACTGTTTCTTCTGCTCCGGAGTCCATGTTTTCTTGCCATCATTTCTTGGAGTCCACTGCCCTCCAGTTTTCTGGCGTTGGTTACTCCCTGATCTGGGTTAATCTTGATTCCCGGCTGCAACTTGTTGCGAACCGTAACGATGATCCGGTCTATCATCTCTCCTTTTTCCTTTGTAATCGTTCCTCCGGGATGACCCAGCTCCATCCCTTTGATAGTATTATTTGCTTGACTTGTTTGACGCGAGCCTAGGTTGAGTCGGATCGCCCAAAGCATACGAATCAGCAATCCGGATCATCTCTGCCAGCGTAACTGGCATTTTCCTTTGTAACTTCATCCACAGCTCGTTGCCATATCTGCACCCTTGTGCAAACCACGCTATGGCCTGCGACTCTATGACACCTTCACACGAGTTTCTCACGGTACACCACCGGGTCAAGAATTCACGATCCGTCTCGTTAGGTCTTTGCTTGCACATTGCCAGGGTCTACGGTCTGTTCGGCCTCTGATACGTACTTGAGAAGTTGCTGATAAACATTTCTTCAAAATCTATCTAGCAGTTGATGCTTCCAGGTGGTAAATTATTCAGCCATACTCTGGCCGGGCCTTCCAACATCTGGGGCACGTAACGTACAGCCCATCTCAAGTTGCCAATTGCAATTTTCACCACCGTAGCGTAGTTTATCAGCCAATCCTCCGGCTTGGTACTGCCATCATACGTCTTCATGCCTCTGGGTAATTGGAAGTTGGGTAGCGGCGGTTCCTTCATGATCCGGGGTCCAAAGCACGCTGGACCCGGAGGACCTTGACATTCGATCTGTTCCGACCTATACAGGCGATCCAGTTTTAACCTGGCATCATCCGGCATCAAATCCCTGCTTCCCAATCTAGACCCTATCACATGATAGTCCGGTCTAGGGTACCCTGCGTTCACCATCTCCGAATCACTGTCGTTGTATCGGTTTTGCTCTTGTCGCGCACCTTTCTGCTGCATACCTCGGCCGGCGCTTTGCTCTTGCCTTGGTATATTCCGCTGCTGCGGTTGTCCTGCTCCTGCGGAGTTGTGCTGTCCGGCATTGCCTTGGTCGTGATTACCTCGGCCAGCTTCACCTTGGCTCATACTCCGTCGATCATCATTTTTCCGCATCTCTCTTTCTTTTCCCGCACGCGTTGGGTCGTACGGGACAATCTGTTTGTTCCGTCTGGCCGAGGTTACTACCTCTTCTCTCCTTGGATCGCCATGAGGTGATGATGCGGCTCCAGCGGACTTCTCCGGGTTACCCATCACCGAATGGACGATCTTGGAAGCTCCATCTCTCTCCAGGTTATCTCTCAGCAGCTCTTCGTTTTGTCTGTTCGCGATCCGAACCAGCTTGTTAACCCTGTCTTGCTGTCTTTGACGGGCCTCACCCGTCACACCCTCTAGCTCAGATGCAGCCGCATCTGCTGCTCTGAGGTTTTTCGCCAGGGTACTATACTTCGGCAACCCCACAGACTGGTAGTTTTCCGGCCCTTCTGCTCCATCATCACCTTCTATGTTCATCTCGCTTATGAGATTTCTCCCCTTCACTTTCACCGCATCAACTTTGTTTGCCTTTGCGTACTCACGCAGCGTCATGTTCAGCGACTACTGAGCCGCGGCTATTTTCTTTGCGCCCTCCAGTATCTTTTGCCGAGTTACCTCTAGCTCGGCCTGTGCCTGAGCCGGATCTACCACTGGTGCTACCGGGTTAGCCAAGCTATCCATAGCTTCCCTCAGTACATTCTCAGGCCTCTCTAGTGGAGGTCCTCTACCTTTCCTCGGTGCCTTAGGTGTTACCTCCGGGTCTGGCGCTGGGTCCTTCCTTGCGCCTGCACCTGGCGCAATCATCATCACCTCCGCTTGGTCCGGGGAGCGACCGATACGCGCCTCACGAGCCACAGTGATGGGTGGTTCCCCCGCATCGACGACACGACGCGAATGAACGCACGAGACGTCCACAGCAACGTAGACCTTGTGTGCGCCGAGCTTGACGAAGAGGCTGTTGCGCGAAAGCGGGCGCGTGCCGAAGCAGCCAGCGTTGTCGCTGATGAAATCCAGCGCTCCAAAGCGCTGAACGAGCCCGGAGACGATGCGTTCGCCGGTGCCGATGAAGTTTCCCGTCCGGATCTTCACCCCTGCTAGCGCCGCTAGCCCCACGGTGGGCACCAACTATCATGGTGGTGTCACGGCAGATGCCATGGATAGGCTAAAGGTGGGGACTAATATGCGCTAGGGGAATCCAGGGAGGGATAGTGGAGTGATTCTCCACACGGAAGTTTGTATTGCTATATCTCCAAGATTACAAGTGCTCCTTGAGCTGTATTGGCGAGAGGAGGAAGAAGGTGCTCTCTTACTCTTGCCTACTATCTTTCCCAAGAACCCTAGATCAACTAGTGCTATGGAACTACCAAACCAACTAGCGCTCAACCAACCCCCTCTACCAGAACCCTAACCCCCCTTATATAGAGGAGGTTCGGTCCTGGCCTAGGGCATACGTGGAGGCATATTCCTAAGAATATGCCCCCTCCCAAAGTGGTAACCCGACCGGGGTGCTTTTCTCCCGCGTCACACATGCTTTAACGACGTAAGCCTCTACAGCGCCCCCGTCAGCCGACGTGAGCGTCGTCACCCTTGTCAGCCATGACCCGGTGGTCCTGCCCTTGCTTTATTCGCTCATGCAGTGCGTACCAGACCTTCTTTTTTGACCAGAGAGATTCCTTCCTTATCCCAGAAGCTAAGCGAGGATCCGGATCATAGTAGATCCGACCACACCTGTTCCTGCATATAAGTTAGACAAGCATTTCCGACTTACTCCTTAAGTCGGATGAGACAACGTTAGGCGACCCCCCTGGTCCGGGTTACTCCGTGATCCGGCCTGCCTTGAGGTGACTCGGCCAGCATCCGCTTTGACCTTGCCATACCTTGGCTAACTCGACCCTTATACCCCGGAGTGACCCTACCCGGGGGTATCCCCCCAACACTTGAGCTATACTCTCTCCATCAAGAGGCCAAAAGTTGTATATTTGATTCCGATCTTTATGAATATCACTAGGAGGATAAAACTTTGAATAAAAGAGAGGTACTATTTCCTCCCATTCCAGAGCTTGACCATTGTTCAGCAGCTTATATCATTCCTCAGCTCTTCCTTTCAGTGATAATGAGAATAACTTCTTATTAACTTGATCTGTAGTAATACTTGCACACTTGAACAACCCGCATAATTCGTGTATAAAGAGAAAATAATCACCGAGATGGACAGTTCCATCCCCAACATAGTAATTATCCATAACGCGATCAATAATTCTTGTAGGTATTTTAAAAACATCATTCTCAGCAGGTGGTGGCTTATCTACTACCTTAGCAGTGGTAGTAGCATTACCAAATAAGAAACTCAGTGAATTATCCATAACATAAATAAAGCAACTAACAGAAATAAACAATACTCATAGTAGAAGTTTCCTTTACCAGTTCCACTCTCCAATAGCGCTTCACTCCACGACAACGGCGCTCGAAAATAGTCTTGATGACCCACAAGTATAGGGGGTGTATCGCAGTATTTTCGATAAGTAAGAGTGTCGAACCCAACGAGGAGCAGAAGGTGCTGGCTCCTCGGAAATACTTAGCAAACGGATTTTTAGGGGTTTTTGATAAAGCAAGTAAACGAAGTACGAGTAAATAAAAGACAATAGGATAAATGCAACAAGTGGCCCAATCCTTTATGCAGCAAAGGACAAGCCGGTTGTATTACTTAAGATGACCAAACGTTCTCGAGGACACATGGGAAGACTGTCAAGTGCTTTCGCTTCATATAGTTGATTAATCTTCTTTAGCTTGCTAAGTGTTGTGTGGGTGAACCTGTGCTAATGTACCGACCTTCCTAGGACTAATACATACTTGTGATTATACCCCTTGCAAACATCCGTAAGTACAAGAAAGTAAGTAAGGTAAAAACCTAACCACAGCTTTAAACTCTAAGACCCTTACATCCCTTGTGCAATGGTTTCCTAACGGGGGTTCAAGTTTCTGTCACTCCGGCAACCCCTACGATTAGTAGCCAAATACACAATGCATTCCCCTAGGTCCATATAGGTGAAGTATCATGTAGTCGATGTTCACACGACACCACTAGAAGAAATACACCACAACTTAAATATCAAACTATTGAATCTTTCTCAACACAACTCCACTAATAACAACATGACTTCTCCCATGTCCTCAAGAACAAAACGAACTACTCACAAGACATCATATGGATCATGATCAGAGATGGAATAATGATGTATAACAATCTGAACATAAACAATAATTCAATGGTTCACTCAATAGCATCAACTACAAAGAGTAATTAACACCGGGAAAGTTTCCCCTATGAACTATGCAAGATTCAACCCAATTGTTACAACAATATAGAGATGGTGATGAGCCTATTGATGGTGATGATGGTGGTGATGATGATCCCGATGAAGTCCAGCTTGATGGTGGTGTTGATGGCGACGATCTCCCCTCTCCGGGAAGGAATTCCCCCGACAGAAATCTGTCTGCCAGAGAGATCTTTCTCTCTTGGTGTTTTCCACCCCGCAGAGGCGGTGGAATCTTTCTGTGGTCGCTCCCTGAGTCTTAGGGTTTCGGGAGGATAATATACGCCAGAGGGGAGTGACAGGGGTAGACTAGGGCGACTACACCACCTGGTGGCACGGCCTAGGCTGGCCCGCGCCAGGGGTGGTGTGGGCCCCCTGTGTCCCATCTCTAGCCCCCCTTCTGGCTTCTTTCGTCTTCTGGAAAAATAGGATTTTCCGTAGATTTTCCCGGATTTTCTGATCTTCGCGAATTTTGCCTCCAAACAACACCTTTTCCATCAGAATCCTATATGCAGCGGTCCATGCTCCAAAAGTCATCAACCATGCAAAAACAGATGAAATAACATAAGTATCACCTCTCAATACGAAATATATCAATGAATAACAGTGAATTATGACATAGAATAGTGATGCAAAATGGACGTATCACTAACTCATCAGTTTGCTCTTTAAGCTCTTTTAATTCTTTTGGTCCCATCTTATATGGTGCTTGGGCTATTGGTGCTGTACCAGGTATTAGATCAATGGTGCATTCTATTTCCCTATAAGGTGGCACTCCTGGTAACTCTGCTGGAAAAAATATCTTGAAATTCCTTCACTACAGGAATATCTTCCAATTTGACCTCCTTGATTGAGTTAAGTTGAAGATCTACCATGATATGACTATGTTTATCTGCCTGATATACTATCCTTGCTCCACTTGGGGTCTTAATTGAAACAGTTTTGTCTTCACAATTAATCTGGGCTCCATGTTCAGACATCCAGTCCAGACCCAGCACTACTTCAATTCCCTTTAATGGAATCACATACATGTCTGCAAAGTATGTACAACCACAGATCGAGATAACTTGATCTTGCTTAATGTGGCGTACCACTACATTTCCCCCGGCTATCACTATGGTCATAGGGTTTGCTAATGTTGCCCTTCTAATCCTGAACTTATCACAAAAATTTTCAGATATGAATGAAGTAGTTGCGCCCGTATCAAATAAAACTTTTCCGGGATTGGTAAGGATGTTGAGCGTAACTATCACCGCATTCTCGGAGGTATCCACCTCCTCTAAGGTTGCACAGTTCAGCTTCCTAGTAGGCGTGCTCCTCTTACCATTGTTGTTCTTGACAAAATTTCCTCCCCTGTTAGGATGTCCAGTGCCTCCACTGGTTTGTCCTCCACCTTTTGTGGGCCAACCACCTGGTGGTTTGCTTGGGAAATCTGGCTTGATATGATCCTTTTTCCCACATCCATAGCAAATAACTACGGGTTTCTTAAATTCCCTTTGGAAATGCCCTGGAATACCACAATTGTTGCATATAATATTCCTCCTAGATTTGGACTGACCTCCATTGTTGTTCTTGTTATTGTTGTTGTAAGGTTTGCTTCTAGGTTTGAACTCCGAATTGGGTTTAGGTTTACTTGCTTGGATCCTCTTGGTTTTCTTCTTTGCTCTCTTCCTTCGGTCCTCTTGGACATTCTTGTAATCATCCTCAAATGTGATGGCTGCATCAAGTAACTGTTGAAAAGTTTGCTTATTGGCCAGCCTCAGTTGCATATTCACAAATGGGTTTAAACCACGTAGAAAACGTTTCTTCCTCTTTTCCTCAGTGTTCACTTCATCCTCAGCATAACGAGATAGTTGACTGAACTCCTAGATGTACTTCATGACACTGGTATATCCCTGCTGAAGCTCCTCAAACTCCCTGCACTTCAACTCCATTACACTTTCTCGAACATGGTACTCATGGAATCTCTGCTTAAACTCCTCCTAGGTATACTCCCTTCCCAGAGGTTGCATTGCTATCTGATTCTCCCACCATGATGCTGCAGGTCCGGTTAAGAGATGTGTTGCATACCTCAACTTTTCCTCATCATTGCATCCTACAGTTTTCAACTTTCTTTCCGTATCTGCTAACCAATCCTTTGCATCCATCGGTTCTGGAGCTGATGCAAAAGGTAACAACCTTGTATTATGAAAGTCGGAAAAACTTATAGCATGTCCTTCAGGTTCCCTACAATGTCCCACTCGATCCATTAACCCCTCCATAAACTTGTTTTGGGACTCTTGCATCATTTGCATATATTGCATGAAATTCTGCTCCAGTAACGGCCTCATTGGTGGTGGTGGTAAATCTGCATGCGTTCTGGTGTCTTCATCTGCCTTTCCCTTAGCTTCGCGCTCCATGCGCTGCTGTTTGGTCTCATCCTCTACACCCGTTTCGATAACCCCCTAGTCCTGTAACATAAAGCGAACACTCATAATTACATCATGCATAGGTGTTATGAGCTCAACTTCATGCACAGAACTAGTCACACAATGGGGGAAAAAATCCAAATAAGAACCAAATATGCATTTCACATATTATACATTACAAACAACATAGTCAGTACAACGTCATTACAAGCCCGTACCATTTAGGTATTACAAAATCATGTGGATGCTACCCCACTTATTTAATTACATCTAGTTCTCAGACTCATTCTTTCGCATCACCCACTAGAATACTCCTCCTCAAGGGTCACGCTCCCCAAAAGTTGCGATGTTCATCGTACATACCTGGAGTACAACCGTGCTGACATGAAGTACGACGCACCGTCTGTGGAACGACTTGCCTCTTCGATGGACGATACTCAGTATCAGAAGTATCCGGACTCGACACGTCATCCAGCTGAAGTGTGTCCATACCTTCCAACTCAGCTGAGGTACCTCCAGAAACATCCTCTTCACTATCTTCTCCAAGCGCCTCCTGCATCCTGGCTCTAGAGTAATCAACAGAATATACCGCTTCCGGTGCTCCCCAAGTACTCTGCTGGGTACGATAGTCCTCAGTTAATATTGGATAGTGCATGTTATCTGGGGTAGGATAATGTTCCGGTGACTCAAACACTCTTTCTTCAGGATCTTCCTCATCGGACTCTACATCCTCCACATGGACATCCCTTCCATCAACGGAATAAGACCTCACTCCCATCCGACTAGTTTTCCTGGTATTGCCAACAAAATCTTCTACCAGAATAGGATTCCTAGTAGATCCATCCATTGACCCATACCTCCATCCTTGAGAGTTTCCAATAGGTTGTTCTGAATCCTCGGTTCCCAAGATTCTGTGGTACTGGATAACTAGTACCCTCATCCATATATCCGGTGGGTTCTGGCATAGGTGAATAAGGATATGGTGTGAAAGATGCTGGATCTATAGGTATATCCTTAAAATTTGGGCTAACCCTACCCACTACTTCGTTTTCTAGTTGAGATGCTAACTTCTCCCCTTGTTCAAGATTAGTTAAATCCTCTAGCATATCATTCTTATCCTCCACAACAACCTGATGTGACTTATACAAAGACCCAACTATCAGTCGATACTGATCCATAAACTTGTAAGCTAATTTTGGATGCTTCTTTACTAAAGTAAGATGATCCAGGACTAGCTCCATGTCTATAGAATCATGAGGAATCACAGCGAATGTGCTTCCAGCTAACTCTTGGGATCTATGCTCCCGGATATTGGATATCGCCTCCAGAATAGCAACATGATATGCTGCTAGGTGACTTCTACCTTCACCCATAGGTAAATCATGATATAAACCAAGATTTTTTGGTAGATGGATACTAACACGATATTTGGCTAACATTCACCCATCATGGTATGTCAAGGTACTAAATGGAATAGTAGTTGTACAACCCAAAACCCTCAAAAGCTGTCGAAGCTGTTCAGTTAAAGTCCCCTGATAATCATCAAGAGTCTCTTCTTTAATTACCAAAGTTTGTTTTGGAAATTTTGGTGCCATATCACTGTATACAAAATATTTTGATTATTAATCAATTATAATATTGCATCATAACAAAGAATTATCGCACTAAAATACACAACGGAATATTCTCAGTTGAATACCCATTATACTCTTTTAGAGAATTTTTTATCGCTGCTATAGAATCCTACAGGTAATACCCTTTACTAGGTTTCCAACCTAAGGTCAAAGCAATTGCTCTAATACCAGTTGCGGTGACCTAGCATACCACTGCATGTGTAGTACACGATATTCGTTGACATAACATCCACAGAACACCATTCTGTAAATATCACATCTCTCGAGTGGTACAACAGAAACATTGCGGGTCCATATTACAAACATACACACTTCATTATTATTACAATACCAGAAGGTTGAGACTTCAAGTGATTCAAACTTACAAACCAAACTTAAAAAGTTTCAGCAGAAGATTCAGAGTTCAAACTCATACTCCGAATTGAGCTCAACAACTTATTATATAAAGTTCATGTTGCTCGTCTCAATTGGTTTACTAATAACTAAGGAAACTACTTGGACTCGTTGCCCTCCAATCCATAATGTATTTCATAGTCCACCCCTTCCACTCCTCCGGACAGGTCTGGCTCCTCGTAGTAGACATCCTCTTGCCCTTCAGCTGCATACATCAGAGTGTCTTCTGGCTCCTCAGAGTCTAAGTAGGGGATCAAAGGAAAGAGTGAGTAACAACGTTACCCAGCAAGTTCATTATATGCAAGATGGGAAGTTTGATGCACTATCTACCACCTCGGACTATCAGTCCTTGGCACTATGCAGTTTTCATAAACATTACTTCAAAGATTGTTTTTATTATCAAAAACTATGCCCATCAGCCTTCATAGGTTGACCAGAACTTCATGAAGTTCCTTTCCTGTCGCGTTCGTAGCTCCTTTCCGGAACAGGGAGTAACACGTTACAGTTCTTACACTCTCCAGAGGTGCGTTGCTTTACCCATGAGAGATCAACTGCTTGTTGCACAATCGGGCGTACTTTCCCGTCCACAATTCCGTGATGTGGGGCCTAGTAGGTCATCCAAGCTAATCACTGCCCCCCTTGCGACCTCGCATGTCTCCTTGGTGTACGCCATGTCCACACATTGAATTACGACAATGGTTGGTAGAGACCGTTCAGATGCCAGAACTATCGTGGGATGTTGAGGGTTCCCACCCATATGCTGCATATCCTCTATGAATTACCAATTAATGCACGCTACGAGGATAACAGCAACGACCTGCGCTTCCGGCTACATGCAAGAGGAAGAATATACAACTGACTTCTTCGTCCCATTCCAAATCTCATGGTTAACGCGTAATATACAGTGCTAGAATCACTGATGTCATGGGTTATGAAGTCCTAAGTGATTAATCTCATTGCAAATGGAAACCTAAGTTCCATTGCCCACCTTATCCATAGCACCACTGAGGATGATATCAACATCTTATTTATTTGAGAAAATAAGATTTTCTTTCTCCAGATCATAGATGTTAACACACAATTTGCAATAACTTTGATAAAGACTCATCAAAGGACATGAGCAAGTGATAAACTTTCCTTGTGATTGCAAGGTAGTGGAGTCGGATGCTTGCACTCGACCTTGAGCATCTATTTCTACAAAAGACCATTATTGGCTGGTAAGGACAATATTTAAAGAAGTAATAGGCAGTGCACAGTAATGTCATGCAATATTTTATTATTTTCTTATTTGCGTGTTTTACCCACCTAATAAAGGTTTACTATTTTCTTTAATCAATAAAAGGAAAGTATTACTCAAAGTCTATTAAATTAACATAAAAATTATATCTAGTATTTTTATAATGACTAGTATTATTCTAAGAGTTCGAAAATGAATTTTATTTAATTTTTAGTTCTTTTAAATATTTTCTTAAAATTCCATTAAGGAATAAAGACTTTATTTTTATCACACTTGATTTGTTTTACAAAGATGCAAACTAGTATTTTTCTATATTGGTATAACTATTTAGGATCTTAAAAGTGAATTTTATTCAATTTTGAGTGTTATATATTTTTCTGAAATTCCCAAAGGAATATATACATTAATAATAATAGTTCTGAATTTAATTACCTAAAATTCTATTTATTATTTTTCTTTAGTAGAGGATATTTTTGTGAGTTCATAGATATACTATTTATGTTTTTAGGATTTTTGTGAGTCCTAGGGATATTTTGGTCTTTTACTAAATTATTTAGATTTTCTATTTAAAAATCTGGACCTAGCCCATTGGGCTGGCCCAGCCCTGACCCGGCCTACCTGGGCTGGTCAAACCCACTTGTATCAAGTGGTACTACCCGTATTGGACCAGTACACTCGTTCCCTTCCTCGCTCCCATGCGTTCTCCCTTCTCTCTTGCCCCCGCTATGGTGTTGTGCTACCAACGCACGATTTCGGCCTCCCAAGGCCTCTTCGGCCACCGCCATGGTGCATGACAAGGTAGTTGACGCCATTCCGTCATCTCATCCTGCTCGATTCGTCTTTAAGCTCCTCTCCCGTCCAGGCTGACTCCACCCCGAACCCTAGGGTTTGGTGATTGCTGGCGATGTACTTGCTCCGCTAGTCCTGTTGTGCTGTGCTGTGTTCCTGGTGGCCCTGTGGTGCTGCTAGACCACGGGTGTGGCTGTGGCTGTCGTGCCATGGTTTGGCGCAGGTTGCAGCACCCTCGGGTACTCCCCGTGCCACCGTGCACTCGTTGGCCCTTCTGCTTCTGATGACCCACAAGTATAGGGGGTGTATCGCAGTATTTTCGAGGGAAGTGAAACCCAATTTATTGATTCGACACAAGGGGAGCCAAAGAATATTTATATGCCTTAACAACTGAGTTTTCAATTCAGCTGCACCTAGAAACAATGTTGCTCACAATAGTTTATCAGTAGCAACAGTTTTGTAGTAGGAATAGTAAAACAGCAGCAGTAGTAAAGCAAAGACAATAGTAACAAAAGCAGTAAATAGTGGGATTCGGGTGCGGTAGGCATAGGGATGGATGGAGGGGCGTTGCATGGACAAGACAATTCACATAGCAATCAGAGCATAGGGCAATTGCAGATAAATAAGATAAAGCATCCAAGTACTAGACAATCCTAGGAATGTGTTCCATATATAGTCATACATGCTCGCAATGAGAACTTGCATAACATCTTTTGTCCTGCCAGCCCGTTTGCAGCGGGGCCTCTAGGGAACTACTGGCAATTAAGGTGCTCCTTTTAATAGAGCACCGGAGCAAAGCATTAACACTCCATGAACACATGTGATCCTCACATCAAAGCCATTCCCTTCCGGTTATCCCGATTTCTGTCACTTCGGGGCCATAGGTTCCGGACAACAACGTGTGTATACAACTTGCAGATAAGACCAACAACAATACTATCATAATGAATCAATAACATGTTCAAATCTGAAATCATGGCACTCGGGCCCTAGTGACAAGCATTAAGCACAACAAGTTGCAACAAAGTCATAAAGCACTAATAAAAGATACTAGGCACCATGCCCTAACAATCTGATGCCATTACATGAACGATCTCATCCAATCCCTACCATCCCCATAGCCTACAGCGGGGGATTACTCACTCATAGATGGGGGAAACATGGATGGTCGATGGAGATGATGGTGGAGATCGATGGAGATGGCTCCAGGGGGCACTTCCTCATCCCGGCAGGGTGCCGGAACAAAGACTTTCTGTCCCCCCGAATCTCCCCTTCGGTGGTGGCGACGCTGCGGAACTTTTTCTGGAAAAACGTCGAACCCCCCCAAAGTTTTTAGGTCAGAAGGCTTCTTATAGGCAAAGAGGGAGACCGAGGGGGTGCCTGGGGCCACCACACCATGCCCTGGCGCGGCCAGGCCCAGCCCGCGCCTTGGGGAGGGGTGTGTGGCCAGCCCCTGGCCCTCCTCCGTCTCGTATTCTGGCTCCTGGAGTCTTCTGAAAAAATAGGCACTTTGGCTTTTGTCCCGTCCAATTCCGAGAATATTCATTTTCTGACTTTCCTGGAACCAAAAACAACAGAAAACAGGCAGCTGGCACTATGGCTCTTGTTAATAGGTTAGTCCAAGAAATCATATGAAAAGTACTCCAAAGTGTGGACAAAACACAAGAAAGTGGATAACACCAAGCATGGAGCATCAAAAATTATAGATACATTTGCAATGTATTAGCTTCCTCTTCTAAACATCAGCGAGGACCATGGGTAAGTGCTTCTATTCCCCCATCTTATTTTGCCTCTGCATCTCTTGTTGTCTTCTATGTGATTCCGGTGAGGAGCACCCTAATTAGGGTTCATCTGTGATGTTAGGGTTCTATCCCTCTATGTGGATTATTGAGGATAATGAATGATTTAGATGTACTTGTGGTGATGATACTGTGCTAAGCTGTTGTCTATTGATTCTAGTGGTGTGGGTTTCACTACTGTTTAATGTTCTTAGTACTGACAGTGGCACTGTCAGTAATTATTCACTGAATCCCGATACACTGGCCTGTGTTGATACGTTCAGATTAGAGTTGATTTTATACTCCTATGATTCTCTGACTATGATAGATTGTATAAATGTAAATATGATTCCTTGTTATTTATTCTAGGAAAATGATTGAATATCTTTCTGCAAGTTTACTTGTGAAATCTCTATGTATGATTTGCTTGGTTTAGAATAGATACTTGTGACACCTTCCTTGGAATGATACACGAGTGTTCATTCTAGTACTGGGATAAATTCTACCTGTGTCCTAGTGTGGCTTGGGCTAAAATGAGTTGAAACTCCTGTTGGATATATTAACCTATGATGCATATGAATTTTCTTTGGCCTATGATGTTGGTCTAAGGCATAACTAGGTAGAAACTAAAGTTTTTACCTGCTGATCCTCACAGATGTGCCTTGATATTGAGTGTAAAACAATGATTCTTATAGATCTTTAAGAAAATGACTTGACATCCTTACTGTTGCATACAGATTCTTAAGATATATTGATTTCTGAGGTGCTACTATTTAAAAGATGTGCCCAGAAATCTTTATTTAAGGCTGTTGATCTGCTTGGATATAGAAATATAGATTACTACCCAAGATCAGTGATGCATCGACTAAGATCTTGGTATTGTTTACAAAGATTGATCATTGGATTTCATTTAAATTACTTCTATGATGGATACACCCCACTTGGGTGTTTTTTCTGAGAGGATTCATATGGAACAACACATGCTCTGATAATCTAAGATGATTTGATCATGTGATGGTTTTATGTGTACTCACCACACAACTTGATGGTTGGTGATGATGTTGTGGTACTAGTTGATCTTGCTGGCTTGATCTTGTTAACTTGTTCTTGCTGGCTTGATCTTGCTCTGCACCTCCTGGTGTTGCTCCTGCTCCTCCTAGCTCCTATGACCTTGTACTTGACCTTGCTATCCACCTGCACCACCCCCTCCATATGTTACCATCTTGAGAATGATTGGATAATTTGTTGTGTTTCTAGGCTAGTGAATTTGTTTGGGAATTTGGCAGACTCAGTGTGTGCTTGGCTGTGTACTTGAGAAGATAGAATGAGCTCCCTGGTGGCTATGCTACAATAGGGTGTTCTCTTTTGAGTGCTTGTACTGCTGCTGCTGTTTGGACAGCACAATACATGCATTTAGGTGACTAAGTTGCCTTGCTATTTGGCCTGGTTGTGGATCATATCAAGTGAAATGGTTTTCACTTCTTATCCTTTTACTAGTTACAGTCCTGGTGAAACTTGCCCTTTACTTTGTTGATGATGTTGTTCTGAGGCTTATTTGATATAAATGAACAGATATTTCTCATTGGTGAAACTTGCCCCTTTTTAACTACTCAATGAAGTAATATGAACAGTGGACTTCACTGTTCACCACTGAGAGTAGAAATAACTAACTAACCCTTTATTTCCTTTTTAGCTGTTTTTTCTTATTTGAAGGAACAAGATCTGGATGCTCAAGATGTAGTATAGGAATAGATAGGTTTTATAGATTTTTGGTAATCTCTTTTTATTCTTTTGTAAAGAATCTTGTAATAATATCCTTATAATTTAATAAAATTTCATTTTATTGTAATTCACTTACTGTAATTTGTTCCTTTATTTGTTGTATCATTCTCACTTTGTAGTATGATTATGGAATAAAGAAAATAAATAAGAATTCATTTCTTATTTAAATTTCCTTGTCTTAAACTCTTATGGTTGTTTAATATACCTATAATATAATCAGACAATGTTAATAAATCATTTTGGAAAACTGCTTAATATTACTAACTTCTAATTTTCAAATATTTTCCAATTTATTTAAATTTCAAATTTGAATTCAAAATATTTTCCCCCAAAACTCATTAATTCCTAAAGGTCATGTCAATTTTTTTAACAATCACTATAAAGAGATATTCCTACCTCTAGATAGTGAAAGAAACTCTGATCTCTTTAGGGTTTTGTTTGGTGAAAAAATTACCCGGATTTTACAGATGAATGCATGCACATGCACAGATTCATATTTCTCCCATGTGGCTTCTCGCTCCGGGTGATGTTCCCATTGTACCTTGAAGTATTTGATTGCCCTATTTCTCAACCTTTTCCAATTCTCTTCCAGAATTTTACAGGGTTTCTCAACATAAGTCAAATCTTCTTGTAACTCAATTTCTTGATGTGTAATTGCATCATCGGGAACTTTAATACATCTTCGAAGTTGTGACAATTGGAAAACATTATGAACTTGAGCCAGTCTTTTTGGTAACTCAAGAGCATAAGCTATTGTTCTATTCTGACTCAATATCTTGAATGGTCCGAAATATCTTGGACTTAGTTTTCCTTTGACTCCGAATCTCTGAACTCCTTTCATTGGACTTACTTTGATATATATACCATATCCCCCACTTATGGATTCCATGATCTTCGACTTTGATCAGCATAACTCTTCTGTCGACTTGAGCTATCTTCAATCGATCTCTAATAATATCGATGATATCCTGCTTCTCCTGGATATAGTCTGGTGCAAATTACTTGCTATTACCAGATTCATACCAACATATTGGTGATCTACACTTTCTCCCATAAAGTACTTGGTATGGTGCTGCTTTCAGACTACTCTGATAGCTATTGTTGTAGGAAAATTCCGGCAATGGTAGATGATCTTCCCACGAACCTCCAAAATTTTCTTGGGTACTCCATGCTTACTTACTATCTCTTTGACATAGATATCCACTAACTTCTCAGCATTATCTTTTTGATTTACTGGAATAAAATGTACACTTTTCGTGAATCTATCCACAATCACCCATATCATATCCTTCCGTTTTGGTGTCATGGGTAATCCTGTGATAAAATCCATACCAATTTCTTCCTACTTCCATTCCGGAATTTCCAAAGGTTGTAATACTTTGCAATATCTCTTTTCCAAAGGTTGTAATACTTTGCTGGACTTTGATGTTCTTCCTTTACCCTTTGGCAAGTATGGCATTTAGATACATACTTTGCAATATCTCTTTTCATGTTGTTCCACCAAAACAATTCTTTCAAATCCATGTACATCTTTTTACTTCCTGGATGTATAGAATAGGGTGTTTCATGTGCCATGGCTTGGTGTAGGTTGCAGCGCCCTCGGGTGCTCCCCGTGCCACCGTGCACTCGTTGGCTCATCTGCTTCCTCTTCTAAACTTTAGCGAGGATCACGGGTAAGTGCTTCTATTCCCCCATCTTATTCTTCCTCTGCCTCTCTTGTTGTCTTCTATGTGATTACGGTGAGGAACACCCTAATTAGGGTTCATCTGTGATGTTAGGGTTCTATCCCTCTGTGTTGATTATTGAGGATAATGAATGATTTAGAAGTACTTGTGGTGATGATACTGTGCTAAGCTGTTGTCTATTGATTCTAGTGGTGTGGGTTTCACTAATGTTTAACGTTCTTAGTACTAACAGTGGCACTGTCAGTAATTATCACTGAATCTTGATACATTGGCCTGTGTTGATATGTTCATATTGGAGTTGATTTAATACTCCTATGATTGTCTGACTATGATAGAATGTATAAATGTAAATATGATTCCTGGTTATTTATTCCAGGAAAATGATTGAATATCTTTCTACAAGTTTACTTGTGAAATCTCTGTTTATGATTTGCTTGGTTTAGAATAGATACTTGTGACACCTTCCTTGGAATGGTACATAAGTGTTCATTCTAGTACTGGGCTAAATTCTACCTGTGGCTTAGTGTGGCTTGGGCTAAAATGAGCTGAAACTCCTGCTAGATATATTAACATATGATGCATATGAATTTTCTTTGGCCTATGATGTTGGTCTGAAGCATAACTAGGTAGAAACTAAAGTTTTTACCTGCTGATCCTCACAGATGTGCCTTGATATTGAGTGTAAACCAATGATTCTTATAGATCTTTAAGAAAATGACTTGACATCCTTACTGTTTCATATAGATCCTTAAGATATATTGATTTCTGAGGTGCTACTATTTAAAAGATGTGCCCAGAAATCTTTATTTAAGGCTGTTGATCTGCTTGGATATAGAAATATAGATTACTACCCAAGATCAGCGATGCACATACTCAGATCTTGGTATTGTTTGCAAAGATTGATCATTGGCTTTCATTTAAATTACTTCTATTATGGATACACCCCACTTGGGTGTTTTTCTGAGAAGATTCATATGGAACAACACATGCTCTAATAATCTAAGATGATTTGATCATGTGATGGTTTTATGTGTACTCACCACACAACTTGATGGTTGGTGATGATGTTGTGGTACTAGTTGATCTTGCTGGCTTGATCTTGTTAACTTGTTCTTGATGGCTTGATCTTGATCTGCACCTCCTAGTGCTGCTCGTGCTCCTCATAGCTCCTTTGATCGTGTACTTGACCTTGCTATCCACCTGCACTACCCTCTCCTTATGTTACCATCTTGAGAATCATTGGATACTTTGTAGTGTTTCTGGGCTGGTGAATTTGTTTGGGAATTTGGCAGACTCAGTGTGTGCTTGGCTGTGTACTTGAGAAGATAGAATGAGCTCCCTGGTGGATGAGCTATGACAGGGTGTTCCCTTTTGAGTGCTTGTACTGCTGCTGCTGTTTGGACATCACATTACATGCATTTAGGTGACTAAGCTGCCTTGCTGTTTTGCCTGGTTATGGATCAGATCAAGTGAAATGGGTTTTCACTACTTATCCTTTTACTAGTTACAGTCCTGGTGAAACTTGCCCCTTTACTTTGATGATGATGTTGTTCCGAGGCTTATTTGATATAAAAGAATATATATTGCTCATTGGTGAAACTTGCCCCTTTTTAACTACTCAATGAAGTAATATGAGTAATGCACTTCACTATTCACCAGTGAGAGTAGAAATAACTAACTAACCCTTTATTTCCTTTTTAGTAGTTTTTTCTTATTTGCAAGAACAAGATCTAGATGCTTAAGATGTAGTATAGGAATAAATAGGTTTTATAGATTTTTGTAATCTTCTTTTTATTCTTTTATAAAGAATCTCGTAATAATATCCTTATAATTTAATAAAATTTCATTTTATTGTAATTCACTTACTATAATGTGTTCCTTTATTTGTTGTATCATTCTCGCTTTGTAGTATGATTATGGAATAAAGAAAAGAAATAAGAATTCATTTGTTATTTAAATTTTCTTCTCTTAAATTCTTATGGTTGTTTGATATATCTATGATATAATCAAACAATGTTAATAAATCATTTTGGAAAACAACTTAATATTACTAACTTCAAATTTTCAAGTATTTTTCCAATTGATTTAAATTTCAAATTTGAATTCAAAATATTTCCCCCCTAAACTCATTAATTCCTAAAGGTCATGTCAAAATTTATAACAATCACTATAAAGAGTTATTCCTACCTCTAGATAGTGAAAGAAACTCTGATCTCTTTAGGTTTTTGTTTGGCAAAAAATTTACCTAGATTTTAGAGATGAATGCATGCACATGCATAGATTCATATTTCTACCCTTCGTTGGTTCCTAAATTCTGGGGTGTTACAACAGTTCCCCATCCATGATTGCTCGAGAATTTTTGCTGCATAGCCTTGCTGACACAGTGAGATTTCCCCTTTCTCCTGCTTCACCTCAATCCCTAGGTAGTAGGAGAGCTGCCTGAAATCCCTCATCTTGAATAGATGATGCATCTTGTATTTGAACTTCTGAATACCATCCTTGTTCGTGCCTGTAATGATTAGGTCATCCATGTACACGCCCACTAGCAGGAAATTAGTGGAGCTCTCCCTCCTGTACACAGCGTGCTCCAAAGGGTTGTGTTAGAAGCCGAGATCTGACAGAGATGCATCCAGCTTTGCGTACCATGAACGTGGTTCCTGACAGAGGCCATAGAGTGCCTTGGTCAGCTTCAGCACCTATCGTGGCTGCTTGTCATTGATGAATCCCGGAGGTTGGATGGCATACACTTCATCTTCTAGTTCCCCATTCAAGATGTACTCTGTAACCGACTCTTAGTCGTAGCCGGATAGATCTCTCCTGTAAACCCTAGGCCGGATATCTATATAAGCCGTCCTAGGGAGAGCCTTTAGGGAAACACCTGAATAGTCTACAATCTCAACTCGCACAGGCGAAACCCTTGTAACCCATATTCCGGCTCTGCCGTATTACTGGATTGCTAGCAGGAGTAGGGTCCGTCCAAAGCTGGCGGATTTGAACCTGGGTAAACTTGTGTGCTCACCGTCCCGGAACACCGTACGTCTCACACCTCTCTCTTCCGCACGCCTCGAGGACCCCCTCATGGCGTACTTGTCATCAATTTTACGACAGTTGGCGCCCACCGTGGGGCAAGTGAGCTTCGGATCTGCGTTCCGAGCGGAATCTGCAAGAATCGGAATCGGCGAGACTATCGTCATCGGTCGCATCCTCTACGCCAGCAACGTCCCTCTCATCGTTCTCGAAGAGACTTGGATTCCGGCTAAGGAGGCCGTGACTGCCTACACAATCATGTCCTTTGGCGAGATCGATCTTTACATCGGTTTCGCTGAACCTGCCCAACCCACCCCAGCGGTGATAATAGAGGCGGAAGAATCTTCTGGGTCCCCTTTGTCCACGGAGGCGGCAGAGTTCCGGATCTCAGAAAACCCTAATCCCACCCAGCCCGCACCAGTTGCGGAGATAGTGGAGAAATCCGAGCCTGAACAAGACCTAGCGGTCCAAGTCGAATGTGGAGTGGATCGCCCTAGAGGAGCCGGATCCCAGATCGACCCACCCGCAGAAGTCGAAATCCAGGAGGAACATGTCAGTGACACTGATTCCGGCTCTGATGATGCCGGGGACAGACAGACCTTTTCTAAGGTACACATTACGACATATGATACTGCAAGGCGAAAGCGCAGATGCAATTCTCGAGACCATCAAAAGTTTCGACATGGCTGATCGCGAAAGCCGTAGGTACCTCAGGAAGCACGCGTCGCACTTCATCAGGTACGTAGGATCCGAATCCGGCTCTGCCGATGCTGGAGAAAACACCGACTCGGTGCTGGAGGCAATTGGAACAAATGCCGACGTACCCGCATCCTCGGATGAATCAATGACGTCAGCGGATTTCTGAAAGTTCTCTATGGAATATGAAGAGGAGTATAACTCCAAGGCTGCAGAAGAAGGAGAAGCCATGGATGAAGGATCCGGGGAACACTCTCCTAAAGCGCAGGATAATATGGATGTCGGAGATAATCCCGAGGTCCAGATGTCCGAAAGTACCGATCAGAGCTTGACTCCGGGAAACGGACCCAAAGCCGTCTTTGCTACTGGTGCTGCCAAGAAGGCAAAGAAGAAGAACAAGAAAAACAAGACCCCGGCAAAAGACCCTCTGGCTGTGGAGGTGATTGCCGAGGAATACGACAAAGACTCGATCGTATGGAGCACTTATCCCAGACGAGCCGAAAAAAGAAGAATCGGTGGATGGACACGTGATCACCGAATGTGCATGTAAACTCATCGATGCTGCATTAACCACACCTATCCCTATAGCTGTAGAACTTACTGCTGAAGAGCTGGACGAAAGGGCCCAAGCCCTAGAAGCGCGTCGTCAACAACTCCTTGATGAAGCCAAAAACATCGAGGTGGAGAAGAAATGCATGGCAACCAAGGACTACATGTCTCGGTTGCATCAGAAGACACGGAAGCATCACACAGATGACAACCAATTCCCACATATCCGTGCCGTCCTTTTCGGAGATGAGATGGGGAAGCCACAGAAATATAGCAAAGGAGATTGGGTATATCCAACCCTAGTACATAATACCGTGGCGGCCCGAGAAATTCTATCGGCTAATCCAGGACCAGAGGAGATCCGTTTGGGTATCAAGCTACTCAACAAGGGACTGGAGCAGCAAAAGGTCGCCCTGTCCGGAAGTCAAAAACTGGTCTCGGATTCCGACCAATGTCGAATAGATCCGGCTTGGGCTGACGTAAGACCCCACCGCGTTCCGGAGCAGCATTATCGCCCCGAACGACGGGAGGAAAATTATTCGAGAACCGGATCGTCAGGACAACATCGCAGGACTGCACACGACTGGAGCAACGTCGCACCAGCGGCCGAGAAAGAGGCCATCGCTACTCTGAATCCGAGGAATCCTCCCCGACGAGAATCTAACAATCGAAGAGGAGAAGATAAAGAGAAACACCGGGAGGAGGATCGTCAAAAAATGCCACCTCCTAGACATGCAAGCCGTCCGGCTAAGCCCCACCATGGTGGGAACGACGAACGAAGAAACGACGGAAACCATGCCGGAGCAAGCAAGCATGGGGCTCGTCGTAGTCAAGACCCTCTCCGGAATCAGAATAATGACGTTTCGGACGGAGGCCGGCGATCAGCCGGAAACTATCCAGCTGCCCCACCCTCTCCACCACACAGTCATCACAACGGCTCCCAAGGAGGGCAAGGAGGACGACGTGGCGGAGGAGGTAGTGGCAGAAGCCGAAGTCCGGCTCCAAGGCACCACAGCCACAACCGACATTCAGGATGATCTTTATCCCTGAACGATGCAAGGCACAGGATCAACTCCAACATAGAGGCTCGGCGCTACGAAAACGATGATATCTACGTGGGCCCAAAGTGCTTCGGACCATGCATCAGAGCTACAAAATTCCCGGAAGGATTTGCTATCTCAAGACATATCCAAGCCTACGATGGCATTGCTCGGCCAGATACCTGGCTACAGGATTTCTTCCAAGCTTGCTGCATCGCCAAAGGCGGAAACAGCCTGGTCGCAACCTGATATCTCCCACTTATGTTGCGGAAGACGACACGATCATGGCTTAATGAACTTCCGGAGAACACCATCCATAACTGGTATGACATGCAAAGTGCGTTCTTTCGGAATTTCGAAGGCACATATCGGTGGCCCTGTACGGTCGGAGACCTACAGCGTTGCACCCAGAAAGCCGGAGAAACTTGCCAGGACTACCTCGGATGATGGATCGACACCAAGAACTCCTATGAGGAAGTAAATGATCAAACTGCGATTGAAGCTTTCATTGCAGGTCACCTAATTGGTCTACTGCATCATCGCTTGAAGTGTGACAAGGTCACTGATTTGGGAGAGATGATAGAAACAGCGAGCAAGTATGCAGATGCTGACGACGATGCAGAGGGATTGCTCAATGCCCTAGCTGTGCCTCAGTCGGCAAGACAACCAAAGTAACAAGCTCAGAAGCGCAAAAATACCTCAGAACAAAAACCCACCACGGAAACAGCGATGGTTACTACTGTTTCCGGGTCTGGAGGACGAGGAGGACATGGCGGAGGCCGCGGGCGTGGCCGTGGGACTTCAAGGGTTCAAGGTAGAGGAGAACAACAACCAGGCAAAACCTACTCTCGGCCCGACATTGCCAATAACCCATGTGTGCATCACCTAGACGCCAATGGGGGCTCGTCCCACACCAACACTGAGTGTCGTTTCAATGACGACATCAAACGAGATGACACCACGGGCTACAAAGCTAAGCGGAAGAAGGGAAAGAAAAATCCCGAAAAGGACAAGGAGACCAAGGAAGATTCTGACATGGAGGAAGCTGATGCTTCAAATCCCAAGCCGGAAGGGAAGAAAACTTTTCCCACCAAGAAGGACACTTATGTCACTTTCCTCGGATCTCAACCAGCAAAGGTCAAGAAAGCAGTTCTACACGAGCTCAATGCAACAGTTCCGGCTGTCCCCCAGTATCTAGACTGGTCGGAAGTGGCAATCACGTTTGACCACAACGATCATCCGCCTAAGTTACATAGGCGAGGAAAATACGCCTTAATCGTCAACCCACTTATTGACGGTTATGGTTTCTCCAAGACCCTCATGGACGGTGGTAGCAGCATCAATATTCTCTATGTTGAAACGCTATGCCAGATGAAGATCTCGGAGACCCAGCTGAACCATAGCTCTGTGCTCTTTCACGGAGTTGTCCCAGGAAGACAAGCTAATTCCCTGGGAGAGATTACTTTGGATGTTACCTTTGGAACTCCAAAGAACTATCGGACGAAAGCACTTTCCTTCGAAGTGGTCCCGTTCAAGAGCGCATACCATGCTATATTCAGACGTCCGGCTAACTGGGCTTTTATGGCTCGTCCGTGTTACATTTATGATATGATGAAAATTCCAGGTCCCAACGATGTGATCACCATCAGGGGATACCCGAAGAAAGCGCGAGAGTGTGAGGATGGAAATGCCGCCTTTGCCGAAGCCGTGCTGCACGCCCAGGAGTACCAGGAGATCAAGAAGAGCATAGATCCGTCCGAGATGCCTGCAACGAAGAAGGAAGTGACAAAGCCAAACCCGGATTTCAAGGCATCAGAAGAGACGAAGAAAGCGCCATTGAAGGATGATGACCCCTCCAAGGTGACCCAGATAGGCGTAGGCCTAGGTAGCGCATAGGAAAGCGCGCTCGTCAAGTTCCTCCAAGCAAATCAAGACATCTTCGCATGGCAGCCATCTGACATGATCGAAGTACCTAGGGAACTTGCTGAGCACTCTCTAAATGTAAACCCGAACGCTAAACCCGTCAAACAGTCCCTACGACGGTTTGGCGACGAAAAGTGTAAGGCAATAGCTAAGGAACTAGCACGGCTCGAGTTAGCCGGATTCATAGAAGAGGTCATCCACACTGAGTGGTCGGCCAATCCTATAATGGTCCCTAAAAAGGACACCACTGATTTAAGGATGTGTGTTGATTATACTGCCTTGAACAAGGCTTGTCCAAAAGATCCGTTCACTCTGCCTAGAATTGATCAAGTTATCGATTCTACGGCAGGCTCGGAACTCCTCTGTTTTCTCGATGCATATTCCAGCTATCACCAAATCCGGATGAAGGAATCTGACAAAGTCAAAACTTCATTCATAACCCCTTTCAGAACCTTCTGTTTTGTTACGATGCCCTTTGGGCTGAAGAACGCAGGAGCTACGTACCAGCGCACGATGCAGCGTTGCCTTCATGACCAACTCGGACGCAATGTACATGCATACGTGGATGATATCATGGTAATGTCCAAAAAGAAGGAAACACTGATTTCCGACTTGGAGGAAACATTTGCCAATCTACGAAAATACAACATCATGCTTAACCCGAAGAAATGCTTCTTTGGAATACCAGCCGGAAAATTGTTAGGTTTCATCGTGTCTCAAAGAGGCATAGAGGTGAACCGAGACAAAATCAAGGCTATACTCAATATTTCCAGGCCAACCTGCCTGAAGGACGTACAAAGACTAACTGGTTGCATTGCTGCGGTCAGTCGATTTGTAAGCCGGCTTGGTGAAAGAGCCGCACCACTATACAAACTCCTGAAAAAGACCAAGGATTTTGTCTGGACTGATGAAGCTGAAGCTGCACTACAAGACCTGAAGTACTCTCATCTGCTCCTATCCTTGCAGCACCGGAACCTAAGGAACCGATGTTGCTCTATCATGCTACAACAAATAAGGTCGTTAGTATCATCATGGTGGTGGAGAGACCAGAGGAAAATCAGGAACACCTGGTGCAGCGTCCGACTTACTTTGTCAGCGAGGTCTGACAGAATCAAAACAACGGTATCCGCACTATCAAAAGTTGGCTTACGGTGTTTTTCTAGCATCTCGTAAGTTACGACACTACTTTCAAGAGCATCCAATTACCATGGTGAGCACAACTCCCATGAGAGATATAATCAACAATAGTGACGCCACAGGACGCGTTGCCAAATGGGGCATAGAGCTTTCAGCTTTCGACATTGAGTACAAACCTCGGACAGCAATTAAATCCCAGATCCTTGCTGACTTTGTCGCTGATTGGACAGAGACAAAGGAGAACATGATCCTCCCTGAGTCGGAATATTGGATCTTCTTTTTCGATGGGTCTAAGGCTCGAGGAGGCTCGGGGGATGGCGTGGTGCTCAAATCACCCCAAGGAGATAAACTTTTATACGTGTTGCAGATACACTTCACAGCGACAAACAATATTGCCGAGTATGAAGCACTACTGCATGGAATCCGGATTGCTAAGGATATTGGCATCTGACATTTGATGTGTTACGGAGATTCGGATCTTGTTGCTCAGCAAGTGTCAGATATTTGTAACGCAAATAAACACATGGCAACATATAAAGCTGTCGTGGATGATCTATCTAAATCGTTCGAAGGGTTTGAAGTTCAACACATCCCTCGAGTAGAAAATGAGGAAGCAGATGCACTATCTCGGATAGGTTCTGCGCGGAAAGAGGTCCCGGATGGCGCTTTTCTAGAGCACCTGAAAGTTCCCTCAATAAAGGGAGTAGATGAGGAATATCCGACCAAATCTGACTGACCTTTGATAGCAGTTCTGGCTGTAATTCCCAACTGGACTCAACCCTACCTCGATTATTTCGTAGATGGCAAATTACCCGAAGATGAGGTGCTGAGCCGGCAGATTATCCAACGAGCAAAAGCCTATACTATTGTTAAAGGTGAGCTCCATAAACGGAGTGTTTCTGGGGGTCTTCAGCGTTGTGTATCTCCGGAAGAAGGAGTGGAAATCTTAAGAGAAATCCACGAAGGAGAGTGTGGTCACCACGCTGCAGCCAAATCTTTAGTGGCAAAAGCTTTTAGACACGGATTTTTCTGGCTTACAGCTTAGGCAGATGCCGAACGATTAGTCAAGACGTGCAAAGGCGGCCAAAAGTACGCCAAGCAAGCTCATGTTCCGGCTGATCAACTGCGAACAATACCTATAACATGGCCCTTTGCGGTCTGGGGGCTTGACATGGTAGGACCTTTTAAACGAGCTCCAACTGGATTTACTCACCTCTTAGTGATGGTGGATAAATTCACCAAATGGACTGAGGCTAAACCTGTCACTAGTTGTGATGGAGCAACAGCCAAAAGATTTGTCGAGGATGTTATAATCCAGTATGGTTATCCGCATAGCATTATCACGGACAACGGGAGTAACTTTTGTATGGGAGAATTGGCTGAATTCTGCAACGAGCAAAATATCCGGCTTGATATTGCATTAGTCGCACATCCACAGGCTAACGGACAAGTCGAAAGAGCAAATGGTTTAATTTTACAAGGCCTAAAACCGAGACTCGAAGCACCACTACGACGTGCTGCGGGGGCTTGGGCAGAGGAATTACCCTCTGTAATTTGGAGTTTATGAACAACTCCAAACAGGTCAACAGGATACACACCTTTCTTCTTGGTCTATGGCGCAGAAGTAGTTCTTCCTAGTGATTTGATTCATACTTCTCCTAGAGTGGCCGCGTATATCGAAGAGGATGCTGAGATTTCTCGACAAAATGATCTCGACTTAGACGAAGAAGTTCGCGTCGTTGCTGAAATGAGATCTACAGCCTATCAGCAGAAGTTACGCAAGTATCATAGCCAGAGAGTCAAAAACCGATCTTTCAATAAAGGCGATTTGGTTCTCCGGCTTGTGCAACAAAGAAAGCACAAACTTTCCCCAGTATGGGAAGGGCCCTTTTTAGTTAGTTGAGTATTGCACAATGGATCATACTACTTAACTGACATAAGGTCAGTCAAATAAAGACCTGCTACTAAGAAGAGAAAGAGAGCTGGAGGCAGTACAAATCCGGATGAGTTAGACAGACCGTGGAATATTGCTCAGCTACGTCCCTTTTATTCTTAGTTTATCCTTCTTTGTAAACATATATATGTACATGATTCTGTGAGAAATAAAAGTTTTGGTTGCCTCAAATTTTTCTGAGAAGTTTTTACCATCTTATTTCCGAATGGTCATGTCATAGTCAAAAATCCCAGAATGCTTGAAAGTACTTTATGCTCATGTTTGTTCTGGTTTAGATTTCTGATTCTAAAACTGCTACCCTCGGGTATAACTCTAAAGTTTCTAGTCTTTATTTTGGTTATTTGTCTGATTGCTGGATGCGGGCATTTTCCGAGTAGCGAATTGTTGGTACTGGAAGCCGACTTTGTTTCCGAGTTTAAACTGGTTTAGCAATTGGGCTCCGTTGCTCGGCAAAGTTTCCGGCAGAAGGTTTAGTCGGCTCACGAAAGGGACGAGGTGGAAAGCCAGATAAACGATAAGTAGAGACGAAAAAATACAAGTGCTTATGTAAACATTCAGGCACACAAAAAAAAACTCAAAGCCAAAAGTGCTGAATAGATCAAAAGCTTAGCACTAGCAAAATTAAAGTACTGCATATTTACAGATGCATCATGTTTTTCCGGAATAATACAAACATTTCTAGTCTATGATGCAGGAGGAGATGAAGGAGCTGCCGGCTCGCTGAAGATTCCGCCTTGATATCGTTCCAAGATGTCCGCATCCGAGGTGGTGCGTTCATCGTCGGAAACTTCTGTTGGTTCTTCCGGAGGAGGAGGCGGAGTATCTACGCGGGTGAAGAAGGGGATCTCGTAGCTGGTCAGGTCAGCCACGTGACACCCATATCCGGCGCAGGAGTGCATGATGGCTTGAAGGTCCTGCTCTTGGCCGTCTTCATCTACCTTGCAGTACCCTCTGGTCACTTGCCATATTTCCATGTTTCCATGGTGGCTCATGACCATGGTGAGAGCGTTCTGCATAGCAGTCCGCGCGTAGGACATGTTCCAGTGCCGAACAAGTTGCGGCATCTCCTTTGCCTTGTCCCGCACCTAAAAATCCAACATGTTTGGCATGTCCGGAATCTTGAGAGCTTCGCTGATGTCTTCAAGGGACTGGCGGAAGTCATGAAGCAGGTCACCGACTTGGGTAAGCCGGTGGGTGTGGGGCTCGGAGGAGGAAGAGTTCGTCAAGTTTAGAGGACCTATACACAAAACAAGTTAAGAAAAATCCGACCTTGATAAAAGTCAAAGAAAGAGACAAGTCAGATAGATGGAACGTACCGAAAATGACGTCGTTAATTTTGGTCTTCTCCTGCCGGAGACTCTGGAGTTCAGCCCGGAGCGCCTGGGACATATCCTTTTCTCTGCTAAGCTCATCCTTGAGGTCCGAGATTATTTTATCTTGAGCAGCGATCTTGCGATCACGCTCTTCAGTAGCCATGGAGGAGGATTCAAGGACTTGAGCTATGCTCTTTTCATGATTTGCCTTGAGCTGGTCCAGCTCTTGGCGAAGCTCCTTGTTCTCCACCACCAGGGTCTTGAGGTTCTCGGCCTCTTCAATCATGGCGGCGGATTGTTTCACCAGCGCTGTAAGTCAAAAAGGAACAACAGTTCAAGAACAAATTCGACATTGAAAATACAAGGACAAGGTTTGAGTCTCGGAATGTTTACCTTCGGCCTCATCCTTGGAAACTTTAAGTTTAGAATTCTTAAGCCAGAGAGCCTTGATCTCTCTCCACTTATCGCAGACATTTCTAAGTAAATCCTGGTTATAGGAACATACTTTCTGTAAGTCAGAAAGCTACTTAAGGCTCGGGCTAATATTTTTGCTAATATCAGCACGAGCCTTGGGGGCTACACTAGTTCGTTCTTTGGAATCCTAATAAAGCATAAACCCGGATTGTTTATCTTACTTCACGCCTGGGGGCTAGAGGATATGATATAAAATACAATAAAGGAAAAACAGGAGTTGGAATTCCGACTTACATATTGTTCGCGGGTGAGTTTATCCAAACCCGCGTTCACTTCAGCAGCCACCTTCTCGGCGAGAGTTAGAGGAATCACTGGGGCTGTTGGAAGCTCACCAGTCCTAATCCTCTCGTCGCGGAGGCATACCTGGGTAAGAAGGTCGGAGAACTTGACGTCCTCTGCTTCTTGCGCTTCTTCCTCGGCAGATAAGGTTCTCTTCTCCAAGCATTGCTTGGCAAGCCGCTGGATTTCTTCAGCAGATTTCTGGGACAAGCCGAACTTGGCAAGACCCGGATTGCTCAGGAGGTTTTCGGCGAAGGTTTCTACCAAGGGATCATAACCCAAAGAGGGTTCACCCCTATCTAGATCTGATGCACCCGTGGTGACGTCAGTTTGCGACCCAAGGTTCGCAGGCCCCGTTGAAGGAGCCGGATCTTCTCTAGTGTCCGGGGAGATCACCGGAGTTGTAGAAGGTTGAGGGGAAGGAGTCGAAGGAGGCACGGCAGGAGAAGCTATCGTAAGCTTCGTCTGCCACAGCGGCTTCGAAGGAATCCCTTTCCCTTTGCCCTTGAGGAGAAGTTTTGCTCTGAGAATGTAGTAAAGTCAGAAACATTACATCTCGGGAAGAAATTCAAGTAAAGTACAAAGGCGGAAAATTGTGATTGAAAGATACCTCTTCACGACAGGCACCTCCTTTGTGCCGACAGCCACTGTTGAAGCTTTGCGCTTCTTGAGCGCAAGATCCGGCAATGGGACCACTTCTACCTCCTGAGAGAACTCTGGAGGATATCCTTCGAGTGGAGCAAATTCCGACTCGGGGAGGTCAGCAAGCTGAAAAGAAGAAAACATATCAGTATTGTGATATAACTCAAACATTGGAACACATAAAAAGGTGTACTGATAGAAGCTTACCGGCACTACGGGGTTATCCGCCGTGTGCATGTGCAGAGAAACCTCCGGGATTCTCCTCTCGATCCGCTCCTGGATCAGCCACTTAATCTGGCTTATGTAGCCTTGAGTGGTGTAGGCTTTGGAGCTGATGTGGAGGGAGTCTTTCAGAGACGACGTGATGGAATGCATCAGTCGGGTTCCGTGATACTGGAGGGGCTGGATCCGACGTGATACCCAGCACTGGACCAAGTCGGATCCCTTTAGATCCTTGTGTTTGATCAAATATTCGATCCGCCTCTTAGCGAGGATCAGATCGTCGGTGAGAGCCGGAGCAGCCTCGTCCCAAGAAGGTTGGGTCATGGCGCCTCCGTCGATGAAAGCCGGCAAAGCAGTGGCTTTGCCGGGAGCCGGAATATCCCTATGATAGAAAAACGTGGCTGGCCATTGTTTGACCGAGTCACTAGCTAGAATTTTGGGATACACGCGCTCGCCTCTAAGCAAAAAGCTAATAGTGCCGGTGATGTAAGGAACACCGGCAGTAATGGAGTTTCTCCGGACATGAAAATAGTACCGGAAAAGAGTCAAACTCGGCCTAATGCCGAGAAAGCCCTCGCACAATGAAGCGTACGCGCTCATCTCTAACAGAGAGTTGGGAGGAAGATGATGGAGTTGAACTCCGTAATGATCTATCACCTCGGAGAAGAACTCCGAGGGAGAAAATGACAAACCTCTATCGAGGTGGGTGCCGAAGTGGACCCGCTTGCTGTCGCGTGGGTTAGGGACGGTTTCCTCGAAGCCACTCCGCCAGTTGCCGGCGGCGAGAAGCCCCTCCTTCTCCACGTTCTTGAGGCCCTCCTTGTTGAGCGCGCAGGGGATCCAGAGCCCACGGAAGCTCTCTTTCTCTGCCACCGCTTCCGTCGTCACCGCCGCTGCCGCTGCCGCTAAACCGGAAGAGGAAGATGAAGCCATTTCTCCAGTGAGTGTTTGACCTAAAAGGGGCGGCGATGGGAGTTTTCTGGGGGAGGAACGGGGAGCTCTGTGCGCGCAGGAGGATTGGGAGGAGAAGAAAAGGCAAAGGCCTGGCAGAAGGAGAAGGAAGAAATCCTAACCCCTTATATCCACCTAACTGCGCCAAGATTTGTGCAAATGCTACAGTGTAACCGCCACGCGTTGTGGAAGGAACTGGGAAGGACCCACGTGGAAGGACCCACGTCGTGGAAGGAACTGGGAAGGACCCGCGTCGCCTCGATCTCCACGCACGCATTGAAACGGCGCCTCGGTTCCGCGAACCGCGGACCCACCAACGGTCGTGCTGACGGAATGCCTGTCAGATGACATGACTTGACCATGATTTGTGTCAGGTGGCGTTGGGAAATAGTTCCGGCTTAGTTTGAAATCAAGCTGGAAAATCCGAGTAACCTACTGATAGGTCCGACTTATTTTTTAAGACCCGGATCGTATTTTTCTTGTGAAGTTTCAGGAACCCTTCAAGATTCTGCAAGCCGAAGATCAAGCTAGACAATGATAAATCCGACTTTGGATCTTGGAGGCCTCCGGGGGCTGCTGTTGAGGATATACTTTCCGGGTATCCTCACAGTTCCCCACTGACTAGGGTGGCCCACTTCGGGTTAGAGCTTTGCTTCACGGGCAGCCTAGTCAGGGAGAAAGACGGAGTTCAATCCGGCTACGAGAAGGCCCAGAAGACTTACCGACTTAGGCCCATAATGTTACTTGTAGTTCAAGATGTACTCTGTAACCAACTCTTAGTCGTAGCCGGATAGATCTCTCCTGTAAACCCTAGGACGGATATCTATATAAGCCATCCTAGGGAGAGCCTTTAGGGCAACACCTGAATAGTCTACAATCTCAACTCGCATAGGCGAAACCCTTGTAACCCATATCCCGGCTCTGCCGTATTACTGGATTAGTAGCAGGAGTAGGGTCCGTCCAAAGCCGGCGGATTCGAACCTGGGTAAACTTGTGTGCTCACCGTCCCGGAACACCGTACGTCTCACACCCCTCTCTTCCGCACGCCTCGAGGACCCCCTCATGGCATACTTGTCATCAATCCGACGATAATGCGCCATTCACTATGTGCAACAAGGGCTAGTAGTGTGCATATTGTATCCATCCTCGTGACAGGGGTGAAAACCTCCTCAAAGTCCACCCCCTAACATTGTGCATGTCCCTTCGCGATGAGGTGAGCTTTTTTACTTCACAATCTCGCAGGAAGGACTATTCTTCGCCTTGAAAACCCACTTGATCCCAATGGCAAGGTGGCCGCTAGGAAGAGGAGTCAGTTACCATGTATTGTTGTTGACGATCGACCATAGATCCTCATGCATGGCCTCTCTCTAGTGTTCATCCTCCAGAGCCTCCTCTACGCTTGCCAGCTCCTAGGCAGCGAGAAGGCAGGTGATGTCTTCTTCCATGTCCAAGATCATCATGGTGGTGTTGTAGACATTATCCACGCGACGATAGTGGTGTGGCCCACCGATGTCCATGTCTAGTTGGGGTCTAGAATGAGAGGTGTGGTGAATTGGATCTGAGCCGAGGGTGGCATGCCAGGACTCTTTGATCGTGGTAATGGAGACTGATACCTTCGATCCGGATTTACAGATGCAGTATAGTAGCTTTTTCCCTAGTAGACCTAGTTTTAATCAAATCCTTCGGAAACAATGCTAAAAGGAAAATAATAAGGCACATCTACAAGACTTGTTTCTTTGTTTTACCTTCGTTCACTGAATGTTTCTAGTTTACTTTGGATCGTGGGTTGTTTCAATGGATGGAGATAGGTCAGGGTTGAAGATTCACCTGTAGCTGCACATCATATGAGATAAAATTAGAAATATGCATATTCATGTGTAATGATTTAACAAAGATAAAATCTGTGGGCAACACATCTCGATATACTAGAGCTCCTGTGAGTCACAGGCATAGCAATAGTCTTTTGATCCAACCATTGTAACCGCGAAGCACCGGGATTACAAAAATTATTTAGTGAAACACAGATCAAAGCCTTAAGAAGTGATGTTGCTGTTTTTCCCAAATGGATCGCTAAACAAAGACCGCACTATCCTTTTTGTCACTAGGTTTCCTATGAGATCGCCGCTATCCAAGTATCTCACCTCGAGCCTTTATCAATCTCTGGGATCTTGGGTACCTACAAGTCTATAGATCAAGACAAGATACAAAGGAACAAAGATGCAAATCTCTATTCAATCAATACACAGTACTCCCATGTATTAGATGCACATAATCGCTACAAGGTTTCACCCAAACCCGCAACCCATGAGGACTACTAACTCATAACAATAAGATTAAGGATAGAAAACATTTGCAAAATACTTAGATTGAAATCAAATATTCTTACAATGGTATCCAAATCACAAGGAGATCTTAAGTACAAGCTAATGGATATGGCTACGGAGAGGATGGAGGGTGGAGAGGATGAACTATGGTGTGGATCTCCTATGGTGGTGTTGAGATGCAATCTGAGAATGGCAGCTCTCTGCGCGGTGGTTGGAACCTCAAAATATATAGGCTCCTTCACGAAAGTCATAGGGTTTGACAAGACGGAGCCAATGCCACATGGTATGGGCGGGCCGTACGGGCGGGTATTGCCCGTACCAGTGGTCGTTAAGCCTCCAGTCGACTGGTTTTTGGTCCAGGATTGCTTGGCCGTGTAGACTTCCACAAAATATTCATTAATGGCTCCTTATTTCTCCTCAAATGCATGATTTCCTGCACAACACAATTCAAAACAATGGATTGCACATCTTTGCAATAATTCATCATTAGTAGCAAGGCTAGAGAGATTCTTGGTCAATTTCTTGACTAAAAATGAAGTTTAAATGCGGAGAGAGATGTCTATTTTCTCAGCCATCAGAGACAAACCACGAGCGTCTGCACTTACGAAAGAGCTTCCTGCCGTGGCAGAGTTTGGGACAGATCTTCCTGGTGCGACAGCGTTTGAGGCCAATTTTCCTTTTGCTACAGAGGGCACGGCAGGAGACGTGGAAGTGCCTTCCTCTTCCTCACCTATGGTGTAGTCCACACTGAACACCGCTGATCCAGTGATCTATCCATCATTCCCGCTGCTCCAATCCCACGCTCAAATTTCTTCGAAGGCCACATCGCAGGTGATATAGAGACATTTTCCCTCAGGATCATAGGCTCGATATACCTTTGATCCCTCATCGTACCCGATGAAAATGCCAGGCACAGATCTGTCCGACAGTTTGCTGATTCCTGGTCTGAGGCGCTTGACATGGGAAATGCACCCGAAGATCCTGACGTGGTGCATGCTCGGTGCATGGCCATGCCAAACTTGGTACAGTGTGATGGATGGTGCATGATTGAGCAGGTACACTTCCATCTTCATCGCCTCGTCCGAGAATGGCCCTAGCATGCCCACGGGATTGGGAAGACACCGAGCCATCTCTACCACTATGCCATTCTGCTATGGCGAGTACACCGCGGTGGTGTTGTGCTTGATGTCGCTCGTGTCGCAGAAATCCGCAAAGTCCAGCGAGTTGAACTCGCCACCATGTTCAGAACGAAATTCAAGGAGCTTGGAATCACATTCTGCTTCGGCCTTGCCTTCACCTTCTTGAAGAAACCCAAGGCCTCGTCCTTCGATCGCAGCACCTCAAGCCACATGAACTGTGAGTAGTCATCGACTATCAGCAGAAAGAACTTCTTGTTGTTGGGGTTTAGCATATGAAAACAATAATTTTTCCTATGCAAACAACCCTAATGCCAGGATCTATCTATTAGTAATGCGGTAATAGGAGGAGCTTTTTGAAAACATACTTGTTGAAGAACGAAAAGCTTTGTCAATGTTCGAGAGAATGTGGTTGATGTAGTCGTACCGATGCCAACCTCAAGGTCATTCTGAACTCGGATGGCTCCACCAGCTCTAGCTCCACCGTCTTCAATGACTCCGATGGCTTGAACGACTCAAGCGCCACAAGTGCAACACCTTGTATGGGGTCACACACATACGGTGTTTGACAACGACTCCCAGACCCTGATCCAGTAGAGGTTGCAGAAGTATATCTCCTGGATCCGGAATCCTCGCAGCGCGATGGCGCTCCGTGGTGAAGAACACTATCATTCACGTAGTCCTTACAGTGGGGCTATGCTCACAAGAGAGAGATGGAGAGAGGAGGGAACTTGGAGGCCAAAGCCTCAAAGCTTGGGATTTATTGGTGTGTTTTAATCCCTTCCTATGCCCTCCTTTATATAGGGGGAGGGGAGCACCTTCAAGTCCCTTGCCTTAGCAATATGGGACTAATGGAGAGGAGGATGTGGGAGGTCACCTTGGCAGGCCGGCCAAGGCCTCCTTGGTCCCCACGTGGACACCAAGGGTCCCAGCTGGCCACTCCCTCCATCTCCCCTTTGGGTGCCCCCCTCTTGGGTCTTTTCCCCTTAGGGAATTGGCCCATTAAGCATGGGTTGCCTATTAAATCATATTTAAATCATTAAATAAATATAAATAAATGTATAATTCAATAATTAACATATATTTACATATTATTTAATTCCTGTTGCACCAGAACTCCTTCTGGACACCCGCCGGACTTTCTCGAAACCCTTATGGTTTTCCCTTCTCTTTTCTTCGGTGATTCCTATGATACCAAAACAATCTCTGAGCGTTGTCAAACCCTTAAGTGTGCTACCCTAATGGTTCGGGAACATCCCATACATGGTCAAGACTCATCTCAGACCAACGATCATCAGCGGGATCTGGATGCCTATAATGACCCCTGTGCATTCTACGAGAATCTTTGTCATTGAACCATTAAACATAGAGTCCTATTCCCTTTGTTAATTTGATAATTTACTTGTTCAAGACCTGATCAACGACATTTCCATGTCGAGTTCAATATCATTACCGACAAGTATAACTATACTCGTTCTGAGTAATTCCATCCCCATGACCTAGTCACATGCTGCAGCTTTATGGATGTCATGTCTCCGAGTGGGCCCAGAGTATCTCTCCTTCACGCGGAAGAACAAATCCCGCTCTTGACACATATGCCTCTACATGCCCCTATGAATACCTGAAGACACCTTTATTATGACTGTTTTACTGATTGACATTTGATGCAAACAAGGCACTCTCGGGTTACAGTGATTAAATACGGTCTCACGGTCTAAGGAATTGGTTACTATATTTCCCAGTCATTGTAATGGTGAACTTCATAACTGGATCATGTTACAATTCCTGTGTTGGGTATGTTCATCACTTTCATTTACCTAATGAAATGTCCCCATTGTTAATTGACATAAATGTCCATGATCGGGAAACGTCGATCATCAATTGACCAATGAACTAGTGTCTAGAGGATCACTAGGGACTCTAGTGGTTTACATATCACACGTGCATTGACGTTCCTATCAATACAATTATAGCATGATATAAAACCTATTATGAACTTACTGAAATATGTCAATAATCTATATTATTATTTGCCTCTAGGGCATATTTCCAACAGTCTTCCACTTGCACTAGAGTACAAATAAAGTAGTTGCATTTGATACGAATCATTGCACCATAACACTTTTGGTGTTTTGATCATGCTTGCTCATGGAAGAGGTTTTGTCTATGGACTGTACTATATAGATCCTTATGTCTTTGCAAATTGTTAATGTCACCTAATTTTACATTCTTCTTATCATCACATGATAACCTTATGGTGTAAATATTTATGTTTTGGTGACAAAGTCTTTTTTGTTCTTTCTGTCATGACATCCGATTAATCAATCAAAAGATGACGTTTTCATTGTCATGAACATTAGACACAATTTGTGGGAAGATGAACTTCTCCAGCCGTAACATTGCATATTTTGTCTTTGAAGTAATAATATACTTCTTATGTCAATGTAAATCTTATTGACAGTGCAATAAATGCCACTTCGCTGTCTAACCATGATTCTCTTATTCTAAGGCACTCAATATTGTGAGAATTCCAATCATCTAGGTTGGGTGGAACTTCATAGCGTAACCCTTTTACGATCAAGTTCACCATCCTTTACAGATCAGATGTAAACCTTTAGTTCTCTCTAGACACTGAGGACTATACTTAACTTTTTGTTTAGTGATTCACTCAGATATCACTTCAGAACCTGTTCTTCTGATTAAGAACTTGGGTCATGTTATGTCAAGTATACGACATGGTTTTATAAGATTGAACCTATGAATGAGGCATAGTAGATGTTACACATCTTTTCCTTCTTTTAACCATCATCGTACTGAGACAATCTCAATACTTCACCTAGTTAGACAAGTAAGAACTTTCTTCTTAACTTGTTCCATTCTGAACTTCTTCAGAATCCAATCTAGGAAAACATTTCGACTTAATGCTATTAAACATATCAATCTATCTAGACAGATTTCAATGTTTAATTTTCGTTCAACTTCATCTACTTAATATTCTCTAATAATTAGTAATACGAACAATACCATTCACAATATGTGAATCATATATGAGAATGTTTCATCAAGCTCCCACTCAAATAAGTCATTTACATATGAGAGTATAGAACTCTCTTAGCTCCCAGTCAGTTTATTGTAAATGCAGGTCTTCTCAATATTCTGGGCACAATCCCAAAATCCTTTGATCATTCATCAAATTGAGAATTCCAGCTAGGAGATTCCATTTGTCTGACTTAAGCATTGCTAAACATTATAGTCAACCATTTGAATTTGTTCAAGACATTTCTTGACACAAATCAAGCTTTATGTCTTACTTTAAGTTTCATTTCTTTCTTGCAACTCACCCAGAGAGTCTATGAACATGGGCACGGTGGCACGAATACTTTAGACCTTGCCCGATTATCACTTACTTTTGTAGTCCCTTTGGAAGATCAAGTAACATCTTTACTTTGATATGATCAAATAACATTTTACTTTACCATCTTAAATGTAACTGAATGTACATGATTTCATGACTCTAAGTCATTGCTCGTACGTGGGTTCACCATCGCTTCTTTGTAGTTCGTAGGTATGTCATTGTTCCATTAACATGACAAGTGAATCATGAATTCAATTCTGCAATGAGGCAGAACTTTATTCATGAATCCTACTTTCCTTTAGTAAAAGCTCCACTAAAACTTTTGATCATCATCATTAGTTTCTCCTCTATTTGTAGAATTTTGTTCTGGAATTAATTCTGTTGCGCTGCTCTGACATTTGGAGGAAAGGTTCTCAACCTTATTTGAGCTTTCACCTTTATCCATCAACTCTTTTATTGAGAAACTTTTCTCGATAAATCACCACTTTGAGCAATAGTAATTTTCCCCTTTGATTGTAGTTGTGAAATATGTATTCTTCATTTCCTAGGATACACTACAAAGTTTTATTCGTCCTAATTCTGAATTATCACATAACTAAAAAAATTCTAGAAACCACATTGTGCCATACACTTATGGTGCTGTTTCCACGAATCCTTGATAATTATTTTGTACAATAAGTAAGTGTTTGTTATTCTAATTTATATTCTATAAATACTAATGCTAACATGATAAGAGATTATTTTTGACCATACGATATCTAATATGGTATTATTACAATTCTTTATATATGTCAACACATTGACATATTTTTAGCATTGTAATTTGTGGAACACTTTTCACAAGTCTTATATGCTTGCATCACAACTCAAATACTTGTCATTTTGATCAAATCATAAAGACTCGTATTCTTGTTAATTCAATATTCTTCTTCACTCTAAAATTCTTTGTTCATAACAAATAGTTTCAGACTTGTGTCTCATTCAGCGAATACATTTATTTGCTTATATTCACAATAAAAATTTTACGAAGTAATGATATACACCATTTGTTGAACAATACAACATATCACATGTATGATATGTAATTATTCAACATACACTCTGTCTTACCAGAACGTGAAGTTTTAGTCATTTTTTCTAACAGGGCATGGTTTATATGTGTCAAAAGATCAAGTATCTTTAAGACCTTGGTTTCATCACTTATGAATCCTTTCATATGTACCATTAGGACTTAACACAATAGTGTCATTCAAAATGATTTCATTATTAAGTTTGAATATTTTTGACATTTTCATAATCTTATAAATATTTAAATTTCTATCATCAAGATCAAAATATGAATAACCCATTCATAATCAAAATCGTGAACATAAAAGATATTACTCATAAGAATAAAACAACTGATTTGTCTCAAATTCATATGGATATATGTCTTACATGCAAGACTCACACTAATGTAGTTCACTCTCATCGATTACAAATTTATTCAAAACTTCTGATCCAAATGATAACTTCAGAAGGAGAGCGTCATTGGCATCTTGTTTGCCATCAGCACGCGTTGTCGTGCCCACTCCTTCAATCACTTCTCAAGCAGCGGGTCATGTTTTCACAAAACAGTACAAGTATCAAATACTTTGTAAACTGCTATAAGTGTTTGAAAATTAAATATTTATCACTTTGTATATCAAATATATACCTTTCCCATTGATGACAGCTCCTGGAGCAGGGCACTACATTCCGGGTTCTCATATGAGCCATGAACTCAAGAAAGGTAAACTCTTTCCCTTCCACAAGGTAGTTCAAGATGACATCTTTGTAGTTGTGGGTTAGCGAGTGCAACACCACATCTATCGCAAATTTGTCGTTCACCCAGTAGTCCTTGATGTCCACAAGGAGCTCATGGATTCTTTCCATGATATTCAAGTGATCTTCCAGGCTGGTGTCTTCCCTCATCTTGGTTGAGAGGAATTCATCCATGTATTCAAACGCCATGATTCTGACTTGAGATGGAAAGAGCATCTTAAGTCCTTCATCCAGGATGAAGGCCTCAATCTCATGGAACGGTGCTCCCAGAGCAGGCTCCATGACATGAACCATATTGTGTTTGACCATCATGAAGGCGTCACATCGGGCACGATAATCATGATCATCGGGAAATCCGGTGAAGCCCACGGGAAAATATCCTAGCGATTCTCTTAGCACATAGAACAGATCATGGAAGATGAGGAGGTTCCTTAGGTGTTGGTACCATTCTATGAAGTTGGACCCATCTACTTTGAGTTTTTCACTCTCCATGAATCCCTCAAAACTAAACAAAGACTTGGGTTTTGACATGATCTACATTTTTTTGCAAATACATTTAGACTAAGTTAATAATATGAGTTCAAATTATAATCACATTATATTAGATGAGATCCCACTAAAACAAACATCCCTAATGAAGTTTTAGTGATTATACGATCCCAATTCACTATGTCACCCCCGATCATCATGGCCGGCAACATAGCTGCAAAGATAGACATTCTCCAATGTCAATCACATCATTCATGTGACTCATGCTTGATCTTTCGATCATCCGTGTTTCGAGGCCATGTCTGTATATGCTAGGATTGCCAATTCAACCTTACGTGTATCCATGGTGCAACATGTCTTACACCCACCATATGCAAACACAGATATGTCTGACACTCGATCGTCATGGCGTGCCTCATATTGGAGAACTTTTTTGGTGGTGCACACTAAGGGAGAACACAATATTGGTATTATATTAAGGGGTTATCCTCTTAATGCTACCATCGAGTATCTAATACTAGCATAAACAAGATTCACACAATTAAACATCAAATGTAAATAAGTGTGACATAACATGGTCATAGATTGTCACGCCATGATGATATTATATAGTATGTTCATATGTTCAGGGAAAAAATCATTGAATCTATGAAAAAAGGAAACAAGAAAGGAAGAAATCATAGGGTTCCACGACCTGAGAAGGAGGCGACGTCTAGGGTTCCACCCAAGCCACCACCATCATCGTCGTATTCGACCAAGAATCAATGGGTCTTTGCCTCCTCTGTTTTTGGCACCTGAAGCACGAGGGGTGGGGACCTCAAACCTACCCTCGGCGATGTACTAAGGTCTCTAAAGTTAGAGTTTGGTCAACCAATTGTGTTGTTACGATAGCTATGGCGGCATTGCGCAGGACAAGAATAAGATATATTCGCCTCCTCGTCAACATCATCAGCGGCGATCTTGCCGGTGGCATTGAGTAGGGCTGAGAATTGTCTAGTCGTTGCTTCCATGAAGTGGTGGATCTAATTCAGTATACATGTTTTACAGGTTGTTCTCAGAAGATTCAAATCAATTCAAGGGCTGGGGCGCTGATCCTTAGGGACTTCCCAGTTGTCATCAATAATGTCATGTCAGCTAGCTCCAGCAGTGGAGTAGCGACAATAGCCCGTGGGCAGCTCACTCTGGCGGCTATACTAGTCATTAGGTGGTCCAAGGATCTCAATATAATTTTATTATGTTTTGTACTTCCTATGAACTTTTATAATAGATATGGATCTTTCTCGCAAAAAAAATTAGAACTCAGTACGCACTTATATATATATGTATATAGGAAAAATACTTTTTACTCCCGGGTGTAACTACATCCACCTCTCATATACTACCTTACGGAAGTATTTGTAATACTTTATCTATTTGAGTATGTTCATATACTATATCTAAGATACTTACAAGCAAGTTAGGTAAAAAAATTGTAAGTGCACCCATAGTTTGAACTATATATGTAAAATACCGTCATATTTATACGTACAAAAGGAGTATGTGAATAAAAATTACATACTACCAAAAAAATAGTATATATACTGTCCAAATATTTTTATATACTTCATACTACGTGTACATACCTTCCGGTATGGTAGATACTGCCTATATAATGTAAAACACGTGTGGGTGTAGTATGAATATGTCATATATATATATATATATATATATATATATATATATATATATATATATATATATAGAAACTCTATACAACACCCAGGGTGTAGAATAGTTATTTTGCATCCCACATATTTTTATGTTTTCATGTTCAGAAATTTATGTTTTGTATACTAATAATTATGTTCATATTCATCAGAAACACACAAAAATCGACATAAAAATACAATTTATGAGTCATTATAGTATTAAAAACATAGAAAATACGCATTTTACGTCTATTTTTATACGGCATGTAAACAATTTTTTTTACGACATATCTAAATTTTTTTATGTTCTTCTTAACTTCCGAGGTAAGAGAAAATTTACGTGACATAAAAATCATATACGGTTTGAAAGATAAAGGGTGGGTGAAGAATAACTATTCTACATCCTGGGTGTCAAATAACGCCACTATATATATATATAAATCACCCAAAGTAAAGTAAAACAACAAAAAAAAATATACCTAGTCCTGCTAGGCAGGCCCACGGTTGTCGGGACATAGGCATCAACCCCATATTGGCAGCAACGAGTGTCAAATATACCTGGGCCTTACTCAGTTAGGGCTTCAGGTTATAGCAGAGTTTGTTGTAAAACACAAACAAGATTTTGTCGTGCAAAGACAGCAAAAGATAAACTCAACAGAGTGGCAACCATCGCAAAATAATGAGAATCATAGAGAGCCATGAACACAAAAACGTACCGGGAAACAGGAAATCCGCGGGACACACAATTCCACCCGCTCTTGATTGGTGTTACGGGCACCACCGGAACGTGGAAAAGGTAAGGAGGATCATATTTTGACATCGAGATGTCGCTGACGTCTCAACACCTAGACGAAGACAAAGAAACTAATAACTTAAATAAGAAACGGAAGCGCACCTGCTGATCAGAGGCTGGGATCCGAGATTATACCAGATACATAATTGCGTAACAGTTGAATAAAGTTTTTTTCAAACAAAATACACCTTATTTCGGAAGGAGGGTATAATCTATCTACTAATTTACACAAAGGTAGGTTCGTCCGTCCCAGGTTTTGGTTCCGATTTTTACTTTGGACGATTTTGCCCCTGCGGGTTCGGGGTATTTACAATGACTGCCACCGCCAAGTTGAACCGTCCGCTTGTTTTTTTCCTGTCCCGAACGAATCCCCGCGCGAGGCGCGAGCCGTATGGGCATCTCCCATCGCCGCTCACGATTCCCCTATTCTCTCGCCCTACAGAGCGCCGCCAACGTCGGTAGACCTAAAGCTTGGAGTTCTTCGCCGCTGGACGCCTCCGTTAGCGGGGACACTCCCCTTTCTGCCCCACCACTCGAAGCTCCAAGCGTCGTCGTGGCCTGCCTCACTCCTCGTGTGGGTACCGCTTGATGTTGGAGGCCGCGGCCCGGGAGGCACGAAGGAAAGGAGAGAGGAGCGCGGCCAGTTTCTCCTCGGGCAGGACGTATAGGGGCAGTGAGCTTCGGGGCAGGGGCCGGGCAAGGCAGCTCACGGGCGGTGCCGGCCTAGGCTGCGGCCGTCGCGACTCAGGCGAGCACGGAGCGAATCGAGGCGACGGGCGGGTGACCCAACCAGTGCTCATCGTCCACTTCCGACTTCTTCCGAGGATCCAGTGAAGATAAAAAAAGTCCTTGCCTTTTCTAGATCGGTTTTTGTTGAGATTTGATTTTTCCAAAGCTCCGTGGCTCCTCCAAGTTTCTCCCGATGTGAATTGCTTCCATGGATTTTTCATCGGATTTTTTTCTGATGTGATTTGCCCGTTTGCAACGTCCCTAGGCGGTCGTGATCCTCTCCATCTCCAGATTTGGCCTGTCATTTTGTCCGCTGTTAAAATAATCGTGTCCTTTTTTTCTTTCCTTGGCGTAGTATTAATATTTTGTGTTTTGAAGGTACGACGAAATTGAAGTTTTAAGCAGATGCCAGTTTATTTAGCTGTCATTTTGAACATCCTACTTGGTCTCATAACGTACTGGATCCATAGCAATGACAACACTGAACTGCACTGTATCTGCTTGTACCGTTAACAGACCTAAAAAACAGTCCTACGGTAGTGGTGGCGGCGACCGGTCACCGAAGGCGGAGGGCGTGGAGAGCGCGACCCCACTGCCCCTCTTCACGCGGAGAGGCAGCAGAACGGTGGTTGGCGCGGCGCGGCATGGCGAAGCTTCCCATCGGCTTGGGTGGTGATGTTCGACGCGGTGGAAGGCGGGTAGGAGGGCAGGGAGATGGCGGTGCGAGCGTGGCATCCGGGATGTGCTGCCGGCGGCTATGCGGGCCCGATCTGGGCCCGTTTTGGGCCGGTGTGGCGGTGACACTGGCCAGCGGGGGAGCATGCATGGAGGAGGACGGGGAAGAAGCCCTGGGCGACGCTGCCTGGGCGAGGTGCGAAGGCGCAAGGCACGGGAGGCGCGACTGCTCTGCGGGTCCGATCTGGGCCTATGCTGGGCTGCCAGGACCGCGCCACGGACGAGCTCGGGATGGCAGGGCAGCCTTTTCGCGTGGTGATGGCGGTGATCGGCCTACTGGCTGTGGAAGAGATGATTGCATTCACTATTTGTGTTCTGGAATCATTTTGGTTTCCGGATTTCAAGTCAATACACCGATTTGTTACTGATTCAGGTATAGTGAGAAGTACACCTGATTTACTGAAGGTAAACTCAATATAAATCATCTATATTGTGGTATAAGTCGATGCCAATTCATATGACATTTAATTTTTCATTATTAGCATCGATTTTTCTAAAGAAATATTTTGTATGCGTAGTTTTAGAGTTATGTGATGCATGTGAGCTTTTTATAGATGGTCACACTGATTTGGTGCATAAGAGTAAAATGATTATTTCAGTTTTTTCCTCCACATTTGTGATTTTGATTCGGATTCGGACGGGATCGAGGAGTTCATCCACTTGGTATTAGAGTCCCAAGCGAGATATGATTTTCACTATTACACGTTTAAAGTTTGTGTTATATGATTTTCACTATTGCACGGTACAAACGACATGGTCGATCAAGAACTGAATATCATTTTGATTCATTGAAATATGAATTTAAATATATGAAATGTTTCGTTGTTCATTTGATTTAGTGTTGCCCGTGGCAACGCACGGACTTTGTGCTAGTTTGTGTAATTTTTTTAAATAATAGATACTTCTAACCGCGGTCGTTGGTATTGTATGTCTTATGATTTTTCATTCTTCTGATTGTGAGTGACTAGTTTTTAGCGTTCTTCAATTTTGAGTGGACAGATAAAGAGAATTTTTAAATTCTGTTCCGGTCAAACATAGTTAGGCTTGACCGTTAGTATAATCTGGAGCAAAGAGGAGACTTGACGTGAAGCGATGAGTTGCAGATCATTTGAAGCGCGACGTCCGGGGGAAAATGTTAATTTATAGACTTGTAGCACGCCGAGCTGCCAAGCTATCATTACAGCTGTGCCGTGGGTACCGGCCGCCCGTCCGTGGCCATTCTAGATAGTCGTCGGACCGAGAGAGACGGCGACGAGACGACCTCTGGCGACCTCGCGCTGTCCTGTGCGGCTCAGTTGCTACGGAGAAGCCACGGCAGATGCGAGAGGATGACGCCACGGGCTGATCGATCATGACGATCGTCATGGACTGATGGCACTCTCCAGCGAATCAAGAAAAGTACCGTATTGTTTTCTTAGAGCATCTTCAAGAGAGGCCTCTAAATTTGGTTCTCTTTTCGTCCGTTTTGGTTCGATTTAGGGGAGGGGTACAACTGTCCAGCCCTTATCTGTCCCTGGTACTCAACGGCGGCGGCCCAAGTCTTCCTTCCCCGAATTTGCCCAATTTTCACATTTTTTGAAAGTTTTCGCTAGTACAGCGGGCCTCCGCACACGGTGAAAAATGATGCTTCACCTACGATGAATCGAACCGTTGCTAACTATGGATGTGCGATGATCCTCTACTACGCACACAGTTTCCTTGATCGTGTGCCAATCTTGAAACGATTTGGAATCTAAAATCATTTGCGAACATGTGAGCCTCACAAACATGTTTTCGTGCTTAACCGTCCGCATGTTCTACAATCGCAAACGGAGTATGTCAGGTTTAGTGTATGTGTTTATCTCACATGCTAATCGTTTATTTAGTCCAGCCGTATGATTATTTCTAGCATCGCACATGGTAAAATTAGCTATGAACATGTAGTAGATGTACACCAGTTGTACCTAAAACTCAACATGGCATGCAAATACATCAGCATTAGGGATGAAAGTGGAGCGGAAACTTTCCGGCTTTTTCGCGGAAAAATGAAAATGGAATAAAAATATGGAAACGGAAACAAAATTTTGCAAAACGGAAACGGAACTTTTTTTTACGGAAACGGAAACAAAAACGGAACCGTGTTTTCCGGCGGAACAAGATGCGGAAATGAAATTTCCGTTTCCGTCTAATATGGAATTTCCGTTTTAGGGTTGATTTGCATGACCAAATTCAACCGATAGAAAACATGATCTTGTCAAGCCAAACTTGCAAAGCTGCTCATCCTATTACTGGAGGCTGTAATCCCTTGATGCATTCTAGTAGGCTTCCACGAAATGATCATTCCCTTATTCCCTTGTAAACCTAGAACCATGCTATATATAACTTGGGAACAATTTTGTTGATTTCTAGAATGCTTGAGATTTGTTGCATGATTTTAGGGTTCTCTTTGTTCCGGGTAAAATCTACACCGTTCAGCGTCTGTACCGTATTCGGTCTTTTCTGCTACCGACAATATCTGTTTCTGTTTTTGTTTCCAGGGTTTTTGTATTAATTTCCGCTTCCGCAAAAAAAATAAAAACAAATATGGCACCACTCAGTTCCGTCCATTTCAGCTCCATTTTCATCTAACTGGATTTTATTTGATTGTACTTTTTCATACACCACATGTACACATATATTTCAACATAGATTTAACTGATATCTATAAAAGTGACTAAACAGAGAGCTTTAGAAATAATTCTTAGTTACGCTATTGTTACCATGAAAGGTTCGGCTGGCCTGATCTTTCACACCACATCTGGTAATAGCACATTTGTTTAGAACCTTTAGTATAATCTTCGCGTCACCTTTGTAATGTAACACTACATATGACATTCTTAATGAAAAAGTGTTTTAAACAGTGGTATAGAGCATCACAACAATGACGGTTATTCTGGATAGCCTGTGGACTAGGATGCTTCTCAATTGTTGGTACATAGAAATAAAAAAGTGAATCGGTGATATGCTTCAAGCAAAATAGATAAATTTTGGTACCTACGTATTGATACTTACGTGTATCCTCAGAACTTCTTTTGCAAGGCTATGAAAGTCGAATTCCTATGCAGTACCACCAAAGTATTATCCTTACTATAAGATAATGATTGCACACATAAATTAACCACGTGGGGTTGTGGCAGAAATAGATCATTTGAAACATAAGCAAGCACATAAAGTTGGAAATAATAGATCTTGCACACATAAGATCTAACAAAGAAATCCAGTCATACACAACATATCTAACAATTCAATCCAGATATACACAACGTATCATCTATCTACTAATTTACGTAGAGGTAGGTTGGTCTGTCAGGATTTTCGTTCCGATTTTTTGATGGACGGTTTTACCCCTGATTGTTTGGGGTATTTACACTCATTGCCACCGCCAAGCACATACTATGCGTATGCCACCGTACCGGTTCATCTGTTTCCTTCTCCACCATCATATCCCCTTATCGTGTCGAACAGAGCTTGTTCTTCCCCATCCGCCGCCCACATACCACCGTCGTCTGGTTGATCTTCGGCCACCGGCGATGGTACACCTCCTCCGGCTTGCTGGTGGAACTGGACCGCCGCAACCCAGAAATCCGGAGACCCAGCTTTTCCACGATGCCCTTCCTGCTCCACCGCTGCCCTCACAGCTCCTTCCCACCCTCCCAGATCTGGCGACTCCCTACCCTCCCAGATCCGGCGACTCCCTGGTCCGCGACTTGCAGACGTCTTCCTCCCACCTGAAGCCTCCTCCTGCCTCCATCCTCCAACACGAGCAGCAAGGACCTGGCCAGCTGATGTGTGTTTGATTTCTGAATCCGTTTCTGCAGAGGGGGACACCACTCACAAGGACGACATCGGATCCTTCTCCCTCTGTACTCTTCCATGGTGCCCTTCCTTCTCTCCTCTCATGGAGTCCTCCTCCCGTCTGTTCCATCTCCTCCCATACAGACCCCTCCAAGTCCTCTTGCATTGGGCCCCCTTCATCTCCCCCCTGTTATTGAACCCTAGAAATCAGTAGATCTTAAGACCAAAATCCTTCTCTTGCTTTTGCAATTCAATTTTAGTTCGTTGTAGCTGATCTGTAGCAATCAATTCAAGAAAAGGTAACATAGGTACCCCATGTTTTGACTTTCGGTGTTATTTTGTGGGTGAAATATACTTAGTCTGCTGCAGCGGGTACGGCCGCGTAAGCGATGACCAAGAAGTTTGATTTTTCATGTGGCCTGCCGCCTCTAGCGTGTACATTGTAGATTCAGATATTCGCTGAGTGTTGATTTCTGCCATGTGATTGCTCGTGTATTGATCATTTAGGTTTTTGGCTCTTAAGCCCAGATGGTGCTTGCGCGTGTATATCAGTGAGCAGCAAAATATAGTGCTACTTTTCATATGTAAAGCATTCACTTGTGGTTGATCCACTTTATTTTTTTCCTAGGATTGTTTTTATGTGAAGTTGCAGTATGCTTATAAATAAAATATGATCTCCTTAAGGCCAATCAGAGGATGGAGCTCAGCATTCTAACCGGTATGATCTCGATTATTGTAGAACACAAAGATCTCTGAGATGATACATAGACACTTTATTAATGCAGCAAAATGATGCAAAAAGTACGCTCAGTTCTTTGAATTTGTTGTATCCTATTGTTTCTTTTTTGAAACATGAATCTACACCAAATGATATGTAAAATATATGCACATGTAGAGAAATTTTATAGGAGAAGCCCATTTGAGATTGAAGTCAAAGACAAACGGTAGATGGAGAATACTGTAATTTCCCTTAACGTAGGTTCGTCTGCTTCGAGTTTTGGTTCCAATTGTTGTCTTTCTGATTTTGCCCTCTCATCAAAGTACATATAATGCCTAGCTACCACTGAACCGGTACGACGTCTCTTTTTTCTCCCTGACCCAAAGAACCCGATCGATCCACTCGCGAGCGCTAAGTTAACGCTCCTGAACTCCCGATCCCTCCGCTCCGTCTTTCTCCGTCTGACACCTCCATCCTGTCTTTCCCCTTATCAGAACCATAACATCAAATTGATGTAACTTTAGCAAAGATGATTTTACATGTGTCTTGGTTGAGTTGAAGATCGCAATGCCACAAGCCCCAAAACCGCTCTTGGCCCATGAACTATTCCACATTTTACTGCGACGCCATGGACCATGGTGGTCATTAGCATCGAGGGTCCAACCATCAGTGGGCTTTCATGAAAGAAGAGACATGGAAGCATTTGGGTCTTGGAGGAAGCCCACTTCTGGCGAACAAAAAATATTAAATTAAAATCAATCTATAGCAACACACTTGATGATGCACAATGTTCTTATCTTAAAGGCTATTTTCCAACTCCTTGTAGAAATTTGTACATGGTTAATCATACTCACGAGCTCCTCATGTTTTTCACATGGTGTAACACAAATTGGTTGGAGTTCATATATATTCAAGTTTGTACTATTTAGATTCAGTTATAAGAATATTTGTGCCTTTTGAGGTAGCATGGCACATAGGTTATCATGAGATAACTTTTTGTTCGAGACATGCTGAGATGATCATAGGATCTTGCTCAATTCGCTAATCTGGCGTATGATAGCACAAGTAACCGACATGACTGAGACAAAGCATAATGGGCCAACTTCAAAGCCAAATATTATCACGTGAGCTTGCACATCACAGGACGGTGTACATGGAAGCTATCATTTGAGGCCAAGTGAAATCTTGGTCAACAAGAATAATTTTTTGTATGCAAATAATATCAAATTGTAGCTTTTAGATCAGACTACATTTTAATTGAAGTAGAATCTAATTGTTTTTGAAATATCACGTGGCTATTTTTCTATACACTTCAACTTTCATTTGTTGCATGCCTACATGTATAACAAAATGATTATAAGACCGTAGCAACGCACGGGCATTGAGCTAGTATAGAACTAATAATCAAATCATGCCATAGAATATGTATAAGGTACATACCGATCGAAACATAATATTCTAATGAATATGGTCTTGCTAACTTTTCTCATGAATATAAAAACTGAACACACGATTCTAAGACAATATTCTAACAGACCAGACATTGCTAACTATGCTTATACGATACATCTGTACTACATATGAGTTAAATGTGCATGGTAAGAACCTATACATCCAGAGAGGTGAGAACGGTGGACCTAGCTAGCTAGCGAGGACGAGCCGGCTTGACCAGTGTCATCGTCGGTGAAAAAGCCACGGGCAAAGAAGCCACCGGCGAGGTCATATATCTGCATTCCAGCGCGGCAAGGTTCCGTCGGATGTAGTCCCTCCTCATCCTTATCCTAAAGAGGGGTGGTGGCTGTCGACTAGTGAGATTGGATGTGGTCTCTCCTGGTCCTTATCCCTATATATAGGAAAAATGGTAAGGTTTGCTTCTGCCGTGCCCTATTGGCCCCAAACAAGATACACGGTTATAGGTGGGAAAACCGTTTATGAAGATGAAATATCGCACATGCTTTGAACTTGTATAATCGTGTGTGTTGCACATAGCTCGTGCACACCACACAAACTCATTCTCATCGTCTTCTTACCATCACACACGGTTTTCACCTATAAGAAACATTTCCGATATGATACTTAAAGATCAGTTCATAATATTTGGCCGGAAGGGCATGAACCGATAAACATAGTTTGCCCTTCATGTTACCATGTTACAAAACACAATGTTACTAATATTTTGGTATCGGCTGGTAAAAACGTCTCCAATCCAACATGGTAGGCCTTACGTGTTACAGAAAGACCGCTAACTTCACATTACATACATATATATTGGCCTAATTAAACATAGCTATGCTACTAAGCTTCCTCCTCGTCACCAGAGGAGATGTTGATGATGTCATTGTCGATGCATGATACTTGTGCATCGTTGGAGCCTCCTCCCACTAGGGGGAAAATCCCATTGGCGACATTCAAAAAATTAGGTTAGTGGTGTTGACCCCACGTGCCACTAACTTCATGCCGCTCATAGCTGCTAGTGGTGGCGTGTGGCTGGAACGTCGACACTAAAATCTATACTAGTGGCGTGCAGGTTGAAGGCCACTAGTAATATCTTTGTTGGTGGTGCGTGACATCAACGCCACTAGTAATCGCCCTAATTGTGGGGTCATCGAATTGGCCATCCGAGAATCCCTTATGCATTCGACTTCGAACCAGGATTAATGTGTCGTGAAGCATAATGGATAAGTATCAAAGTAAACATCCATTATATAAGCAGACACAAGTCATACCTCAGTTTCATTATGGTTATACCTTACATAAGCATTGATGGGCTAACATCCATCATCAGCAGCAGAACTTCATCGAAGCATCAAGTCAAAGTCATGCCTTAACCCTACAAGCAACTGATTGGGAGAACGCCCTAGGTCGCATAGTCGTCAATTTCACATTCTTCTTCACCTTCCTTCTCGAAGTCTAACCAAGTAAATAGTCAGGGAAAATGGCAGTGAGTACATTTGAACGTACTCGCAAACCACCTTAAGAGAACAATAATAAGAGGATATGCAATATGGTTGTGATAGTAGGAGGGCTCCATATGAGGTTCTTTTCTAAAACCAGCTTCTCTTGTAGATACAACATCACCATATCTTTGTTGGAAAACCTTTTTAAAACCTTTGTGTCATGGTGGTGGCACGGCAGATGCCATGGATAGGCTAAAGATGGGGCCAATGAGTGCTAGGAGAATCCAGGAAGGGAAAACATGGTGATTCCTCGCACAGATGTAGTTGTATTTCCTCTTTCAATGGTGGGTAAAAGCGCTCTTTGAGCTGTTCGTGAGAAGGAGACTATGTCTCTTACTTCCCACAACCTAGCTCTAGAGTTCTACCTTAGACAGAGAAAATGATCGATCCCCTTCTATGGAGGCCCTGGTGCTCCTTATATAGGGGAGACCGGGTTACAAAGGTAGGGCATACGTGGCAGCATACTCCGAATATGCCCGTTGGTTAAAGCTAGATGCTTCTTTATTCCCTTTAACGGCTCGTATGGACTATGGACATAATCCACCATGTAATCCTTGCCTTTAAGCGTCACCAGACATGGGCTACGTCAGCCGGCATTGCCCGCGTCATCTTGGTCGCCCCTGCCCCGCTGGACCTTCCCTCTGCTTTGCTTCGCTCACGCTACAGCTAGCAAATGCCACCCTTTGACCAGCGCGAGATTCCTTCCTTCTCTTGGAAGCCAAATGGTAGTCCGGCTAGCATATGGCTAACCCGGCTACGAGGGTACCTACGTAATAGATTGACAAACATGTCCGACATATATTTTATCCGTCCTAATTAAGGCTAGGGAGATGCTCCACGGGCTAGGTTACTCCGTAGGTTGGCCTGCCTTGAGGTGACCCGGCCAGCACTTGCTTTGACCGTGCCGTACCTCGGCTAACTCGGCCTTTATACCCTGGTGTGACCCTACCCGGGGATATCCCCCCAACATTGGTCCCCGAAGCTGGTGCGGTCTTAGCAACTTTAGTTGTTTAAGGCCACAACAGGTTATCCTACCCGGATCTTTACCTCTTCGTCCGAGTTACTCCGTAACCCGGTCTTTTTTCCTTTACGTTCCCTTGGCACGTTCCGAGTTATTTCTCGTTGGCCGGGACTTTTGCTCACTTATCTGGGTTATCTTTCCTTCTCGCATACGCTTCCCCGCATCCTACGTGGAGGGTAATCATCACTTTGCCTCATTTTAAGGGTCAAGCCCATTTACTGCGCCGGTTAGTGTTGCAATGTCAGGAATAACTACTATGCACGCCCCTTCGCAGCAGAGCCTCGTTAACCATAACAGCATGTCGCATCATGGGATCTTTTGCTCCCTGTGGCCCTTCCTGTGACTGGCGTATGATTGGTTGGTTCGGTCGCGTACACGGATGCAGCGTGTGGTAGGGCCACCGCAAAGGATCCCGCTGCGTGCCCACACACGCGGTTAAATAGGGGGCTGGGGGCAATCTTGGGGAGGTTCCCCACACATTGCATGCTCCCCTGCCTCCTTTCTTCTTCACTGCAACTGCACCACCACCACTGCTTCTTTGCCAGTGTCGTGCCGCCGCAACTGCGTCGAGACGCTCCCAGCGACCGCGTCGCTGCCTCTGTTCAAGATCTCCACCACGGGGCCCTATGCTTCCAGGTTCCCTGCCGCCGGATACCTCTACTTCGAGTTCGTCCTTGAGGACCTCGACCTCACCATGACTGAGGAGGAGGTCTCCGTGGTCGCTCAGCAGGAGGAGGAAGATGAGGGCCGCAAGCGTGGCGGCTGGGACGGTGCCTTCGTCTGTGCAGATGACTTGGATTGGCTATACTCCACGCGCCGCATCCCTGCAGGTGTCGCCGGCTGCCTCGCCGCCGATGAGATTTCCCCCTCTCCAAATCCAGGGGAATATGTGGTTTTTCTCTCCCACTTCCAGCGCGGCTTCGGCCTTCCTATCTCCGATTTCTTCTTCGATTTTATCTCCACCTACCAATTGCAACCACATTATCTCCCTGCTAATGCGATCACCTCTCTCTCCTCTTTTGCCTCTGACATAGAGGGGTATGTCGGCCTCTAGCCATCCAAGGAGATGTGGATTAAGTTCTTTGGTCTGCAGAAGAACGTCGTTCTGGATAAGCATCTTACTCCAGCGGAAAAGCATCTGACCCAGTGTGGGGCAGCCTCCATATCTCCCTGCAAGGGCTCTGCGTTCCCCCGGATCACCGGGCTCGAGTCCTCCAAGGGCTGGACCCGGACTTTCTTCTACGTCCAGAACACCACGGACGAAGACTTGATTTGGCTCCTCCCCTTCAAGCTTGGAGTCCCGGACACCTCTTTGTGGGAGAACATTCTGAAGCGACCCACTGCTCTAGCGAACCAGGTTGACCACCGGATCAAGGAGCTGCTCAAGGAGAAGCTACGGGGGGAGGATATTATGATCACCTTCGTTCGCAGCTAGGTCTCCCCCTGTAGAAACGCGCCCACAAGATTTGCTACTTGAGCGACCCCCTCGATCACCACCGGACTTCCTCCTTCGAGCTCGATAACTCGGCGGTATACCGCCGGGTTAAGGCCATTTTCAAAGTGAAGGAATTCTCCGAGGCTTGGGAATGGGGGCTTGCGCCCTATACCCGGGAAAACCCTCCTCCAAAGGTAAATTTCTCTCTTACGATTTTTCCGGGTCTTCTTGATATGTCGGACAACTTTTTTAACTTAACCACTGCTGCTTTATTCTCAACGATTTCTCCAATAGCCACTAGAAGATGGCGAGGAGCCTACGAGCAAGTGGGTGCCGGATCGTGCCGAGGCAGAGGAGGTGGAGCCTGACCCGGAGAGTTTCTTGCCCACTCCGGACATCGTCAAACGCACCTCTGGTAAGACCTCTTCTTTAAGGGATTGGCCGGATGACGATGACTCGGATGTTGAGGTTCTTGAGGTACTTGATCCAGTGCGCATCTCTTACGCATTCCCGGTTATGTTCAAATCTTCAGCTAACCTAGCCGGTCAGGTCCACGAGGTTCCCCCCTTGCCACGAGTGGTCCAGTCACTGTTCCCTCCTAAAAGCGCGTGGCTACCTCCGCCGCAGCTTCGGAAGTGCCGCCGCCCAAGAAAAGGCATAAGAAGTCCGGGGTGAAAGCCTCGGCCAAGCCAGCGGCCAAGAGCATGGTCCAGAGGGCACCCAAACCTCGGGAACCTCCATCCTCGGATGAGTGAGTCTTTCTGTGTTTGCTCTTGGGTTTTTCCATTTCCACTTTTGCCTTTGCCTCTTATTTGTTCTCTCTCTTCTTGACTTGCTGTTATTTTATTTTCCAGAGCTCCTAGGGTTATTCCTCAGAGCGGCTCCGACATTGCCTCTCCGATCCGGAGCAGTCCATCTCCCCCTCCCCCCCGCGACGACGACGTTCGCCCGCTCAGTCCCATTCAAGAGGACTCCGCGGTTGCACCTGATCGGAGCCCTTCTCGCCACGAGGAGGGCAATGTGGGTGTAGTGGGTAGTGGGGCAGCCCAGGATATGACTATGCCGGATCATCCTAGCTCCTCCTCTTCGGCGCCAGCGCCCAGTTCTGAGGTGCCAGTCTCATCGGCGCCGCCCCAAACAAGCTCTTCTTCAACCCCAGTTTTTTCTGAACCAGCAGCCCCTATACTAGCAGCACCAGCAACACCTGTACTAGCATCAGCATTAGCAGCACCAGTTCCAGCACAAACCTCGGCACCAAAACCAGCAGCACCAGCACCATCATCAGCACCAGCAACAGCCTCCACCAAGCCTCCAAAGAGGAAAGCTCCATCAGCTGCCTCTGGATCTACGGTGTCCATTGCGGGCATCTTTCAACCAGCTTCTCAGGCACCGTCCGGATCAGCAGCCTCTGATCTTCCGCAGCATCCTGCGTCATCCGGAAAGCTCAAGAAAGTTGTCGGGCCAGCCAAGGGCACCACTTCCGGGTCTCCCGCTGCCGGATCAGAAGGCAGTAGGAAACTGGTCCTGCATACCAGTCCTACTGCTGCCCAATCCGTGAGGAGAGAGGCCCATATTAAAGGCTTGGTGGCGAGTCATTCTCCCAGCGGCAAAAGTTACATCACACTGCTCCTAGAGTACATGAACAACTGGAACAATGCTGAATTCATTGATCCAAAGGATGATCTGCCGGAGAAGTTTGGCCCAGCGGAGTTCAGCGCTCAGATGAACTCCGCCACCAAGGCCATCTCTTTGGCTGGCCTGATGATGAAGGTAACACTTTTCTTCTGCTATGCTACTTTACATGCATGAATGCTCATAGATATATCCCCTAGTCCCCAAGCCTCCGAGGAAGTAACTTGTTACTCGGTCGGATGCTCCTAGCCAATTTAGTTTACGTCCTTAGCAATTTAAAATAGTGATGAAGTTAGGGCCGGGTTAAGTTCCACTTGGCCCGGATCTTGGATACTTCGAATATCCACACACCTAGAGCCGGGTTAAGTTCCACTTGGCCCGGATCTTGTAGACATCGAATATCCACACACCTAGAGTCGGGTTAAGTTCCACTTGGCCCGGATCTTGTAGATTTCGAATATCCACACACCTAGAGTCGGGTTAAGTTCCACTTGGCCCGGATCTTGTAGATTTCAAATATCCACACACCTAGAGCCGGGTTAAGTTCCACTTGGCCCGGATCTTGTAGACTTTGAATATCCACACACCTAGAGCCGGGTTAAGTTCCACTTGGCCCGGATCTTGTAGACTTTGAATATCCACACACCTTGAGCCGGGTTAAGTTCCACTTGGCCTGGATCTTGTAGACTTCGAATATCCACACACCTAGAGCAGGGTTAAGTTCCACTTGGCCCGGATCTTGTAGACTTCGAATTATTCCGACTTTCCCCTTGAACTAACCTTGTCTTGTTTTTTTAGATCACCACTAATCGCCGAACTGCTGAGTTCCAGCGCTTGCTGGACTCCTACAAAGATGTTCGCGCCCGTTATGGCAAGCTCTTCGAAGATCACCAGAGGAAAGGTAACTTTCTCTACTCAAGATTTTTCCTTTTTTACTTGCGCTCATTCGAGTTATTCATGATCCATATTAACTTGTTATTCGAACTATGCAACCGAGATTGAGGCTGAGAACATTATCATGCGAAAAAATCTGGCTGAAATCCAAGGTATTTTGTCTTGTTCACACGATCATTGTGCGCTCTTTTCTTAACTCGATAGATATTTATACTTCGGCTCCGCCGGATTAACCCACTATTGCAGTTGCCCTTGAAGACAACGTACATATTCTTGATATGATGACACATTTTCTCGAACAAGCAGGAAATCATCAAGATGAACTGAAGAAGAAGGATGACGAGATAGCTCGGCTGCGCCTCGAGGATTCGGAGATTACTCGGCTGAATGCCGAAATCCAGAGGCTTAAGGACCTCCATAAATCCAAACTGGATAAGGCTGACCAGGAGTTTACTGAGGAAAAAGAGCGTCTGACGACGCAAATTTCCAAGGACGAAGATTTATTGCAGGAAGCTGATGTAAAACTTACGGTAGTGACCTCGGAATACGAGAAACTCTAGGCCAACATCACCAATGTCCATGCCGAGCTCCAGCGTCTCCTCTTCCAGGTTTCCCGTGAGTTCCTTTCCCTTTCTCAATTTTCATTTCTCCGGACTTAGTGCTTTTCCTCATTGTTTCCTCTGTTCTGTTCTCAAGCAAGTTTCCAGAAGGTGACACTCTTGCTGTTGCTGCTGTAGGTCGGTCTCGTGAGCAACATGGTATTCCCACAGGTCCTGATGCCGGGCCAATCCCTTATGATACATAGGATCTGCTGGCGAGCCTCGTCGCTCGCATGGAGCTAGTAACGAATTATGGCGCATATATCATGCTGGCAGCGATGCGGATGCTCAACTCCCTCTAGCCCACTGAGCCCACTCCCAAGGGAAATGCGGCTGTTATAGCCAAATTGATGGAGTGCGAGACTCAGCTGTACTTGTGGCGGGAATCTGCTGCAGGAGCTAGGGCTAACATAGTATTGCAGTTCATCCTCTCATGGTATGAAGGAATAGACTTGGGGCTGCTCACCCGCATGTGCACCGGATCAAAGTGGTATGATGATCCGGAGTGCGTTGCTTGTCACAAAGCCTGCACCAACAAGCTTATCCAGTACTCCTTCTGCCATGCTTGGAATGAGGGGCCAAGCTACCTTGATGTGTTTGATGATGATGGTGCTTCTAAGGGTGAGGGAGACGAGGGAAGCGAGGGCGAGGCCTCTGAACTTGGCGACGAAGCTAAAGATCCGGAAGATGAAGAGGCCGACCCCGAGGATGAGGCCGAGGCTAGCGCCCCGCCACAAAATCCGAAGCACCTCCACCGTCGGCCGGTGATTTGGCTTCTCCTCCCGCTCGTTGAAAACACTTAACCATATTTGTTAGATCCCCGGAATGCCGAGTGAAGATGTATCTAAGTACTTTGGTTTGGTTTTGCTAAAATTTATGCTGTTTGCCACTAAGTTTTTAATGTCGGATTATCATGGGTGCAGTCCCCGAGTTTCCTTTTCTTGTTCTCACAATTTTTGACTCGGCTCGCATTTACCTTGATTCGGTTTTTTGACTTACGAGTTCGAGGTTCAAAAAATTGACTTAACAAAACTTGAAACTTTGAGATTAGCTCAAAATAATCCGGCGGTAGACGAATAAAGTAAATACAGTGTTAGTCTGAATAACAAATGTTGGCTCGCTTAAGTTGTTTTCCTTAGTCGTTTTTCATGTGCTTTGCAATTCCAAACTTGTTCTCTTGCTTGCCATGAAGCCAACTCTTGTTGGACAGCAGCAAAGTCGAAGAGTTGGGTTTTTGGTGCTCACACATTACCAATCCAGCTAAGATATAAGCGACCTAACCCAGCCGACATATAAAAACAGGAAAGCAAGAAGAACAATTATTGTGGCAGTCCCCGAGTTTCTGCTTGGGGTGTTGAAGTTTTATCAATAACCTCATTGCCGACATATATACCGACATATGAGTAGCTTGGATACATTCACCTCTTTGTCAGGTGTAAAAAGGACGAAGTAGTGCTACATTCCATGGTCGGTTAGATTCTTCTGCGGACCTGTCCGCCTTGTTCTTTTCCTGTGGCTGTGCATCAATAAGATAGTAGGAATCATTGTGCAAAGCTTTGCTTACAATGAAGGGTCCTTCCCATGGAGGGGATAACTTATGCTTGCCAGCAGTGCGCTGCACCAACCGGAGTACGAGATCACCTTCCCGGAAAACTCGGGGGTTTACTTTCTGGCTATGGTATCGTTGGAGATTTTGCTGATATATGGCGGATCTGGACAAGGCTAGTTCTCTTGGTTCTTCCAGCAGATCAACATCATTTTGTCGGGCTTCACGCACTTCGGCTTATGTGTATTGGGTGACCCTTGGCGAATCATGCTCTATGTCGGCTGGTAATACAGCTTCTGCCCCATATACTAGAAAAATGGCATATAGCTTGTTGATCGATTCGGAGTTGTTCTTAAACTCCACGGTACTGCTGGTAGTTCTTCTATCCAGCACCCCACTGATCTTTGCAGCGGCTCTATGAGCCGGGGTTTTATCCCAGACAACACCAGTCCATTGGATCTTTCCACTTGCCCGTTTGATGCGGGGTGGGCCACAGAGGCTACATCTAGCTGGATTTTCTTCTCTCGCCAGAACATCGCAAATGCTCCTTCAGTGAAATTTGTGCCATTATCAGTTATGATACTTTGGGGGTAGCCATATCTCAGGATTATATCCTTGAGGAACTTCACCGCTGTTGCCCCATCACATTTTCTGACCGGCTTCACTTCGATCCATTTAGTAAATTTGTGCACCATAACTAGGATATGGGTCATTCCTCCTTTAGCCGGCTTAAATGGCCCTACCATGTCTAGGCACCATACAGGAAATGGCCAAGTAATGGGGACAATTTTGAGTTTCGACATTGGCAGATGGGTTTTTGTGGCGTATCTCTGATAGCCATTGCATTTCCTCACCAAATCTTCTGCTTGCTCCAAAGCATTTGGCCAATAAAATCCATGCCGGAAAGCCTTTGCCACTAATTCTCTTGAAGATGCATGGTGACCACATTCTCCTTGGTGGATATCTCCGAGTATGTCAAGTCCTTCCTCTAGGTCAACGCATCGCTGCAGCACCGTGGTTACACTTCTCTTTTATAGTTCGGTCTTGATAATGGTGTAGGCCTTTGCTCTTCTCTGGATCTACCTTGAGAGTACCTCATCACCTGGCAAGATTCCCTCTTTCAGGAAGTCAAATATTGGCTTGGCCCAGGCAGGTATAGCTCAGACGGAGAAGGGTTCCTCGCTAATTTCCATTCCATCCATCGACATAACTCTTGCCGGGTTTGGCTGACCAGTACCCGGGTTTGCTGAGGCAGTCCCCGGGTTTGCCAAAGCAGTCCCCGGGTTTGCTGAGGTGCCTCCCCAATCTATTTCCATTGGCGTAGCTTCTGATCCAAGCGTTTTGTTGTTGTGCTGCTTGACCTGGACTTCTCTCCTACCGAGGTGCGCGTTGCTACTATTGCTGTCGAGGTACGTTTTGCCCTGTTCCTGATGGATCATGCTGTCCGGCATTGTCGTTGGCAGCATTCTTTTGACCGGCATTGCATTGGTCGTGGTTACCTCGGCCAGCTTCACCTCGGCTGGTACTGTGGTGATGACCCACAAGTATAGGGGGTGTATCGCAGTATTTTCGAGGAAAGTGAAACCTAATTTATTGATTCGACACAAGGGGAGCCAAAGAATATTTATAAGCCTTAACAACTAAGTTGTCAATTCAGCTGCACCTAGAAACAATCTTGCTCACAGCAGTTTATCAGTAGCAACAGTTTTGTAGTAGGAATAGTAAAGTAACAGCAGTAGTAAAGTAAAGACAACAGTAACTATAGCAACAAACAGTAGGATTCGAGTGCGGTAGGCATAGGGATGGATGGACGGGCGTTGCATGGACAAGACAATTCACATAGCAATCAGAACATAGGGCAATTGCAGATAAAATAAGATAAAGCATCCAAGTACTAGATAATCCTAGGCATGTGTTCCATATATAGTCATACGTGCTTGCAATGAGAACTTGCACAACATCTTTTGTCCTGCTAGCCCATTTGCAGCGGGGCCTCAAGGGAACTACTGGCAATTAAGGTGCTCCTTTTAATAGAGCACCAGAGCAAAGCATTAACACTCCATGAACACATGTGATCCTCACATCAAAGCCATTCCCTCCGGTTATCCCGATTTCTGTCACTTCGGGGCCATTGGTTCCGGACAACAACGTGTGTATACAACTTGCAGGTAAGACCAAAAACAATACTATCATAATGAATCAATAACATGTTCAGATCTAAAATCATGGCACTCAGGACCTAGTGACAAGCATTAAGCATAACAAGTCGCAACAAAGTCATAAAGCACTAATAAAAGATACTAGGCACCATGCCCTAACAATCTGATGCCATTACATGAACGATCTCATCCAATCCCTACCATCCCCATAGCCTACAGCGGGGGATTACTCACTCATATATGGGGGAAACATGGATGGTCGATGGAGAAGCGATGGTGATGATGATGGCGATGATCTCCTCCAATTTCCCGTCCCGGCAGGGTGCCAGAACGGAGTTTCTGGTGCTGTTTTGTGGAATCTGGTGGTGGCGGCGGAGCGGAACTCCTTCTGAAAAAACGTCGACCCCCCTGAGTTTTTAGGTCAGAAGGCATCTTATGGGCGAAGAGGGAGACCGTGGGGGAGTCTGGGGCGGCTAGACCACCCCCTAGCGCGGCCAGGCCCAGCCCGCGTGGCCAGGTGGTGTGGTTGGGCCCCAACCCCACTCCGTCTCATATTCTGGCTCCGGGAGTCTTCTGGTGAAATAGGATTTTTGGCTTTTGTCCCGTCCAATTCCGAAAATATTCATTTTTTGACTTTCCTAGAACCAAAAATAGCAGAAAACAGGCAGCTGGCACTGTGGCTCTTGTTAATAGGTTAGTCCAAGAAATCATATGAAAAGTACTCCAAAGTGTGGACAAAACTCAAGAAAGTAGATAGAACCAAGCATGGAACATCAAAAATTATAGATACATTTGCAATGTATCAACATCCCCAAGCTTAACTGCTGCTCGTCCTCGAGTAGGTAAGTGATAAAAAGAAAGAATAATTTTTGAGGTGACATGCACCATCAAAGACTTGATCAAAGTATTTGTAAAAAATTCAAAGCTGGGATCATAATACCTCAATCATAAAATGAAAGACAAAGTTCTAGCAATAAGACAAATAAACTATGATGCAACATGAAAAGGCACAAACAAAAGATTCATGAATAACAATGCTTTGCAAGACGTTTGTTTGTTTCACATAAAGAAAACATAGCATAGTAGTATTTAGCTTGTCCCTCATAGAGTAGCAAATATAAATGCATAGGACACCTTCAAAGTTCATAAGAGTGACTAGATACAAATAGTTTAAAACAAGCAATATCAAGGTATGCATTAATCAACAAGTCTTGGGACAATGCACATAGAACTAAGAATGGCCACTATGCTCTCAAAGTAAGTGCATAAAGATAGAAGGTGGAGACTCAATATAATGGTGGAAGAAAGGCCTCCATAAAGGAAGCAGGGATTCAAGTCTCATAAAGAGCTTCCAAAAATTATGGTACTTAATAGCTTTCAGCTCTCATTGCCCCTATCATAAGCATCTTGAAGTGATTAAGGTTAAAGTGAACAAACTATGGTGTACATGCTTGACGAAGTATAAGTTAGAAATCTCATGTCCCTTGAATACGAGGGCCGCTCCTCATGCTACTCAAGTTTAGTCACCGGTAAGTTCTTGTCATTGTAAGTACATGTGTATCATAGAGAACCGCCAACGGGGTACCCCTTGCCCGATGATACGGAAGAATCCCCATATCAAAATGACAAGGCAAGCAGACAACGAGCATCTCAACAATCTTCTTATTTACCATGGGAATATGGTGCTTTTTTCTCTCTTTCCTCTTTTCATAATCTTTTTTTCTTTTTCTCTTTTTTTCTCAATATAGGACTCTTTTTTTATAAGAAGAATGCTTCATAGACAGCTCATTATGGTTACGCTGCAGGTTTCCACCATGTCAGCATGGATTAGACCAGCGGCCCAGGAGTTTCTCTAACACACATACATAACTCCATGGACTTACAAGCTCCCCTTTCATTTCACACCGACGACATCCATAGACAAAAGAGAATGATATCAACTAGGTACAAAGTACCAGTGCAATGTTGAAAGCGTTCCCCATGACAACATGGTTCTGCTAATCCTCAACAAATAAGTGCAAGCATATACAACATAGACGACACAATGATTCAAGTTTATTAAGGGCAAGAAAAGTAAAGTGTGCCATCAAGTTCATGAGAGCTTTAATCACTAGTTTTCTCATAACAAGTTTAATTTGGAAGGTAAACAAAAACATGAATATACTTGGAATAGCTTAAGCTAGTAGGTAGGTATGGTGGACTCTTTGGAATAACTTGGTTTAAGGAGTTGGATGCATGAGTGGAACTCATACTTGGTTGCGGAGGCTAGCAAAAGACTGGGAGCGACAAACTAGGAAAGCAATAATGGCCATAATCATGCAGAGCGACAAAACATCATTGATCAAAGCATAAAGTGATACTACAAGTTGAAAACTAAAGGATCATAAAGGCTATGGTGACTTGAGATAGTCATAACATGGTGTGAGCATGCACCAAGTCAACCCAAATAAAGCATCAAAGGAGAATACCACTATACTATGCTTTAATATGCTAAAACAACGCATGATTCATCCAACGCAAATTAAGCAATATCAATTGTTTATAACAAGTCATGCTATAGCAAAGAATACTAAGCATAAAGCCAAAACAATATCAAGCATGGCATGACAAAGCATAGGCCACAGTAAAAAACAAGCTCTCTTTACCACTTAAGCATGAGCTTTCCTACTCTTTTCCAAACCAAACCAAACTATTTGAAAACCAATGTATGAAAGAGGAGGTCCAACCAATTTATTCAGAAAACTAGGAAAACTAAGCAAACTAAAAACCAAAACAAAAACGAAAAATAAGACGCTCCAAGAACAACACAACTGTGCATGAAACAATAAAAATGAAGCGTTTGGAAGAAACCTGGAATTTTTATTGATGAAGAGGGGGATGCCTTGGGCATCCCCAAGCTTTGTCACTTGTATTTCTTGGATATTTCTTGGGGTGACATGCGTGGAATCCCCAAGCTTGAGCTTTAGTCCATCCTTCATCTCATTACTCATTCCTTCCATACACCTGAAATTTTCCTTCCTACAAAACTTCACACGATCTTTATTAGCAACATTAGTGCATTCAAGATAATAAGTCTTTAGGTTCAGTTCCAACACCAATAAAACTTCCATTAAAACACAAGCTACTGTAGCACTTCCCTCAGAAAGCTCAATTTCCCAAAAGAACTCAAAAAGGAACCAACAAGAAGCAAATGCAAATAATGGCAGAAATCTATCAAAACAGACCAGCAGGTAAAGACGAATTTTTTCGAAGACCTTCTGTTGATCAAATAAAAAAGTGTTGAACTAAGGAAAGTTAGATAACAACCTGGGGCAGAAGCACAAAAATGCACGCCTCCAAAGGACGTACAGAGATTTTACACGAATTTTTATGGTGAAGCACAGATATCTGTTTCGGGACAACAACTTTCCCAACCATTACTTCTCTCTCATTAGAGGTTACTCTTGGCACAAAAAGTAAATAAAAAGGATAAGGGCGGTTATTACTGAGGTAATAACCTCCAAGACTCATCTAATATTTTTGGGTTATCTCCCAATAAGTACTTTTATTTAACGCCTTTAAGTTAGGCATAAGCAAAAACTAAAATGGATAGAATAGAAGTAAGCGGAGATAATCATGGTGAAAACATTGTTTTTTCAATGAAATCCTTTTTTTAACAAGGTTGATCAGGTCTTGCTACCAAAACAATTTCATATGAGACAAAACTTTGTATTCCACTAGTGATTATGTTACCTCAACTTTGATAGCAATGGTCCCAATCATAATAGTTTCAAACTTTTCTCTTGGTATGGGACAATATATCTCTCCAACTTGAATGCCCTCAACATGTTCAATTGAATTCAAACCATAAGTCCTTTCAATATTCTTGGGGAAATAGACAGTATGTTCCTTTTCATTAACATTGCAAGTCACCTTTCCTTGATTACAATTAATAACAGCTCCTGCAGTATTAAGAAAAGGTCTCCCAAGAATAATGGACATATTATCATCTTTAGGCATGATAGTTTGAGAGGATGCTCACATAAGAAATATGAGTTGAAGTAAAAGAGAGCATTAAGAAGCAAATTCAAAACACATCTAAGTCTAACCCACTTTCTATGCATAGGAATCGTGTATGCAAATAAATTCACAAAGAACAAAGTGACAGGCATAGGAAGATAAAACAAGAGTAACTTCAAAACTTTCAGCACATAGAGAGGTGTTTCAATACCATGAAAACTTCTACAACCATATTTTCCTCTATCATAATAATTTTCAGTAGCCTCATGAATAAACTCAACAATATAACTATCACAAGCATGCTTTTCATGATCTACAAGTAGTAGAGCTTTATTATAAACATCTTCAAAAGAATCCCCAGGAACATAACATTCATCCTTCTTTAGTAAGCATGGGGGACAATCAAATAATGTAAGGGATAAAGAGTTACTCTCATTAGAAGGTAGGCATGGGTAGCTAATCCATTCTTCCTCCTTTTGTTCATCACTCTCCTCCTCTTTTTCATCTAATGAGATTTCAGGTTCATCAATTTCTTCTTCCATAGGATCCTACAAGGCATTAGTCTCTTCCATTTGTGGAAAGAATCTATTAATATATTTAAGAATATAGCCATTTTCTTCCTTGTAATTATCAAAGCAAAATTTAAGTATATCATTAACCTCATGTTTATAAGGTGAATCATCAATATTTTCAAGCAAACTAGCAAGTTCAACTGCACCCTTCCAAGCAATAAATTCCTCAATTTGTTCCACATCATAAAAGTCATAATTCCCTTTAACATAAGAAGATATGGTAACATTATCATTATACTCACATTGAAAAGGGAGGTGTTTGTATCTCCTACAGCAACAAGATTTATCAAAGCAATAAGTAACATTATAAGTAGAGCACACGTTTCTAGCAATGGTATACAATTTATCAATTTGTTCCCATAAGTGTTTCCCTTTTTGTGACAAGCGGTGTTCCTTATAATAATATTTTTGATCTTCCGTGAACCCACCTTGCCAATAAGATTCAGTTTCGAAGAAACCAACCATTAACCACAAGCATGATAAAGCAAGACAATAATAGACAAACGAAAATAACAACTAGAGTAGGAACTAATTTTTTTTGTATTTGATAAAGAAACAAGCAAACAAGGAGGAAATAAACTAAACTTGAACAATAGTGATTCCAAGTGAACTTGATAAATAAAGCTATGCTCCCCAGCAACGGTGCCAGAAAATAGTCTTGATGACCCACAAGTATAGGGGGTGTATCGTAGTATTTTCTAGGGAAGTGAAACCCAATTTATTGATTCGACACAATGGGAGCCAGAGAATATTTATAAGCCTTAACAATTGAGTTGTCAATTCAGCTGCACTTGGAAATAATATTTCTCACAGTAGTTTATCAGTAGCAATAGTTTTGTAGTAGGAATAGTAAATTAACAGCAGTAGTAAAGTAAAGACAACAGTAACTATAGCAGCAAACGGTAGGATTCGAGTGCGGTAGGCATAGGGATGGATGGACGGGCGTTGCATGGACAAGAAAATTCACATAGCAATCAGAACATAGGGAAATTGTAGATAAAATAAGATAAAGCATCCAAGTACTAGATAATCCTAGGCATGTGTTCCATATATAGTCATACGTGCTCGCAATGAGAACTTGCACACCATCTTTTGTCCTGCCAGCCCGTTTGCAGCGGGGCCTCAAGGGAACTACTGGCAATTAAGGTGCTCCTTTTACTAGAGCACCGGAGCAAAGAATTAACACTCCGTGAACACATGTGATCCTCACATCAAAGCCATTCCCTCCGGTTATCCCGATTTCTGTCACTTCGGGGCCATTGGTTCCGGACAACAACGTGTGTATACAACTTGCAGGTAAGACCAAAAACAATACTATCATAATGAATCAATAACATGTTCAGATCTAAAATCATGGCACTCGGTCCCTAGTGACAAGCATTAAGCATAACAAGTCGCAATAAAGTCATAAAGCACTAATAAAAGATACTAGGCACCATGCCCTAACAATCTGATGCCATTACATGAACGATCTCATCCAATCCCTACCATCCCCCTAGCCTACATCGAGGGATTAATCACTCATAGATGGGGGAAACATGGATGGTCGATGGAGAAGCGATGGTGATGATGATGGCGATGATCTCCTCCAATTTCCTGTCCCGGCAGGGTGCCAGAACGGAGTTTCTGGTGCTGTTTTGTGGAATCTGGTGGTGGCGGCGGAGCGGAACTCCTTCTGAAAAAACGTCGACCCCCCTTAGTTTTTAGGTCAGAAGGCATCTTATGGGCGAAGAGGGAGACCGTGGGGGAGTCTGGGGCGGCTAGACCACCCCCTAGCGCGGCCAGGCCCAGCCCGCGCGGCCAGGTGGTGTGGCTGGGCCCCAGCCCCACTCCGTCTCATATTCTGGCTCCGGGAGTCTTCTGGTGAAATAGGATTTTTGGCTTTTGTCCCGTCCAATTCCGAGAATATTCATTTTCTAACTTTCCTGGAACCAAAAACAGCAGAAAACATGCATTTGGCACTATGGCTATTGTTAATAGGTTAGTCCAAGAAATCATATAAAAAGTAATCCAAAGTGTGGACAAAACACAAGAAAGTAGATAGAACCAAGCATGGAACATCAAAAATTATAGATACATTTGCAATGTATCATGTGGCGATCTTCATCAATTTGTACTGCTTTGCGTTTTCCAGCTCTTATCGGGTCGTAGGGGACCATCTGTTTGTCTCTTCTCCCAGAGTTTACCACTTCTTCTCTCCTGGGGTTAAGACCTGGAGATGATGTGACTTCGCCGGACCTTGCTGGGTTATTTCTAGCCGAATGAACCACGTGCGATGCTCCTGGTGGTGCCGGGTTTGCTTTGTTCATTTCCTCATCTTGCTGGCAAGCGACCCTCATCAAGTGGTTCACTCTCTCTTGTTGCCTTTCCCAGGCCTCTCCGGTTAGACCTTCTAACTCGGATGCAGCTGCGTTTACCACCCTGAGGTTCTTTGCCGGGTTACTATACCTCTCTAACCCTCATGTTACTGTTGTGGCTGTCTGACCCGGCCTAGGCTCGTATTCCTTGTTAATCTCAGTGATCATGTTTCTACCTTGGATTTTCACCCCACCTATGCGGTTTGCCTTTGCATATTCCCTCAAAGTGATGTTCAAGGACTGCTCTAACTCTCCTACCTTCTTTGCGCCAGCTAACATTTTCTACCTAGTTTCCTCCAACTCATCCTGCGCCTGAGCCGGGTTTACCACAGGAGCTATTGGCATTGCTAGGCTATCTATTGCTTGATGGAGTACATTCTCTGGCCTCTCCAGCGGAGGAAACCTAGATCTTGCATGTTTTGACGTGACTTTCGGCTTTGGTGCCGGGTCCTTGCTTGCTCCCGCGTCTGGTGCGGCCATCAGGACCTCAACGCTGCCAGCGGGGCGAGTGATACGCACACCACGAGCTACACTGAGAGGTGGTTCGCCTCCCTCGATGACGTGCCACGGATGAACGCCCGACTCATCCACGCTGACGTAAATCTTGTGCGTGCCAACCTTGATGAAGAGGCCGTTGCACGAAGGAGGACGCCATCCGAAGCTCCCTACATTGTCGCTGACATAGTCCAGCGCTCCAAAGTGCTGAACTAGGACGAAAACGATGCACTCCCCGATGTTGGAGATGCTTCCCGTCCAGATTTTCACCCCTGCTAGAACCGTGTTCCCCATGGTGGGCCCCAACTGTTGTGGTGGTGGCACGACATATGCCATGGATAGGCTAAAGATGGGGCCAATGAGTGCTAGGGGAATCTAGGGAGGGAAAACGTGGTGATTCCATGCACAGATGTAGTTGTATTTCCTCTTTCAATGGTGGGTACAAGCACTCTTTGAGCTATTCATGAGAAGGAGACTATGTCTCTTACTCCCCACAACCTAGCTCTAGAGTTCTACCTTAGACAGAGAAAATGATTGATCCCCTTCTATGGAGGCCCATGTGCTCCTTATATAGGGGAGCCCAGGTTACAAAGGTAGGGCATACGTGGTAGCATATTGTCCGAATATGCCCCTTGGTTAAAGCTAGATGCTTCTTTATTCCCTTTAACGGCTCGTCCAGACTATGGATGTAATCCACTATGTAATCCTTGTCGTTAAGCGTCACCAGACACAGGCTACGTCAGTCGGAATTACCCGCGTCATCTTGGTCGCCCTGCCCCGCAGGTCCTTCCCTCTGCTTTGCTTCGCTCACGCTACAGCTAGCAAAGGCCACCTTTTAACCAGCGGGAGATTCCTTCCTTCAGTTGGAAGCCAAATGGTAGTCCGGCTAGCATATGGCTAACCCGGCGACGAGGGTACCTGCGTAATAGATTGACAAACATGGCCGACATATATTTTATGCTGACCGGATTAAGGCTAGGGACATGCTCCATGGGCCAGGTTACTCCGTAGGTTGGCCTGCCTTGAGGTGACCCGGCCATCACTTGCTTTGACCGTGCCATACCTCAGCTAACTCGGCCTTTATACCTTGGTGTGACCCTACCTGGGGGTATCCCCCCAACACTTTGAAAAACACTTGAAGTAAAAAACCACCACTAGGTTAGGGTAACTCTATTTCATCTCCCGGTCATCCACTGACCGAGCTCTCCTTTCTCCGTAACCATACCGTGATCACAATATCTTCTCCGTGGTCATCTCGGACCACCCTGTTCAGAAAACTCTTGCTTTCTCAAAGCCTTTTTTGAAAACAAAACCAACACCGCTATGTAGCAACCTTCCCAACAACCCCCTGACTATGGACACGGCTATTCGAATATATTTACACTATGCAGAGATTGTACACTTTACCCACACCATTCAGGTACCATATGAGGTGTTCATGTCAACACTGGGATGTTGGGTACCAGGGACCAAATGGAGTGCATTTTACACTACTCTTGAGTGGGCACTTTCAATGAGAGGATCATAGTATCGTCCGGCCGCCTACAAGGACGATTCGCACCTTCCTGAGATCATTATTTCTGACATATGATTCTATTAGTAAGGGAGACCTGGTATTCAAGGGATATGATATCGTATAAGTAGTTGCAAGGTATCCCATGCTAGGACAAACTAACTTTGAGCTAAGCCCTGTACCATTCTAGGATAATGTGGTTGCAAAGTTTAGTTGTTCTAACAAACTACATAGAACCGGGTGTGTTTTCGTAAACATTATTTTCTCCATCTCCAATTCAGTACCACTTGTAAAATAAAACCTTTTATTTTCTCTAAACTCCTCTTGGTAACGCAATCCTTCCCAAGGTTTTACCATAAAACCTTTTTGTAAACTTTCTGGGGTTTTCCAACCTATAGTTTTGCTTAGGACAAGGGGTTCTCCAAGGGGGTCTCCAAGGGGGTATGGTGTTATCCACCAACTTACAATACTAGGGGACAAGTAGGTGTTATCAAGGGGTTCTACTTATCATTACGAACATGTAATAGCTTGGTGGAACCAAAACACTACCGAAAATAGATATCCATATAATAAAACAATGTTTTTTGCATAAATAGGTAGATAAAACATGCATAAGTAAAATAGTATGACGAGCTTATGAACAAGTAGGTGGCTTTCCTGGTAGCAATATGTCCTTGGACTTCTCAGAAATCCAATAATAAAACCTTCTCCTCCTTTCCCTCGATAATCACAACTATCGTCGCAACGGGTCACACATGCAACAAGAAAAACATAACAATCACCACCAAGCAAATCAAACACCAATACAGAAAAAAACCTTAACAAGCACTAAACCATTTAGTAGGTGTTGAAAGTTTAGTTTAAAGCATTTGGATTTGTTTCATTTGCATTTCCTAAACCCTACTTATGATTTAAATACCAAACACCCTTCAAACAAGGGGATTTATACCAAGACCAGTTCATGTATGATATACAAAAGTGATGTCATTAGGTAGGTATTGAAATAACAAAGCAATCAGAAGTGGTTTCACCAATTTATCATTTTTATTTATTCTAGTGATAATAACCCTTGTTTTTTATTTAATTCACCAGAAATGATATGTATGTCAATTAAGTATTACTCTTAGGGTTAGGAGAGTACTTGAGTACTGGTTCACTTGGAGTTGGTTCACTTTAAAATAATTATCAGAATGCCCTTGGGAAATTCCCAAATTCAGTACTGCAAGCAATTTGTATTTTTCACCAGATTTATTTAATAAATCCCTTTGGTATGCAACCAAGGACACAAGAAGGCATCACAGATAACATTCTATAGAATGTTGTTTCATAATTTTTAGAGTTGTATTACTCCTATTGTGATTTTATTAGTGAAACAACCACATGCAAAAGTATTTAATTCACTAGAATTTATCAGTTGCTCAGTAATTTTTTTAAACCTAGGGTTGGGTAGAGCTTGTAGTACAAGTGCACTGTGAGTTGGAACCAAGTCAAAATATTTTATATTTTGACCTAAATAAATTTGTGAAGTCCGATCTAGAAGGCTTTTATTATTTTTACTACAGTAATGATACAAATCCTAATGGCATGGGACCAAGTCCATATGATAGGCACTTTAAATACCTACCAGAAAGAAGTGGTTTTATCCCATTTGGGTTTTAAAACTCCCTAAGTGATTTATTGATTGGAGTTGACACAATATAGTACTTTAACTGTTAGAAAAATAATAGAAATTAATTTGGGCAAGGAAAATTCTCTACATGTTACACAAAACCCTAGAGAACACGATAAAATTTGTATCTAGTATGTTACAAGCATTTTCCATTTTATTTGGGATTTATTCCAAGCAGGTATTGGCAGATTTGGAAAATGGGGTTTAAAAGAAAAGGAAAAAGGGGGCCGTTGGGCCAGATCTACGCGGTAGTGGGCCACACGGGGACGGGTCAGCCCAACCGGCTTTGCTACACATGTGGGAAGCCATGTTCAGATGCGTGGCACAGGGCCTAGCCATCAGCAGCAAAAACAAATCAAAGGGGTATGGGGAGGCACCGGTCGTCGAATCAAGTGGCGATGAATGGCTGGTGTTCATCATCTTCATCTAGCGGCGCGCGACATAGGGGAAACCCTAGGGTGGATAGGGAGAGGCGGGAGAGATCACTAGAGGTCTTCCCAGGCGGCGACGACGAACCAGGGCGACGCGGTTCACCACACCGACTCCAATGAGGGGATATATGGCCGGGTTTGGTGCCAAAACGGGGTGGCACGTGTCGGGTGCTGCGGCGGCGAGTTTGGAGTTCGATGGGGATGGCGCTAGGGGCAGTCCTAGGACAAGACAAGGACATGGTTAGGTAGAGGATCCAGAGGGCATGCTCTTGCAACAGAAATGAGGTAGTGGGAGGTGGGGGAGATGCACACGAACTAGATCTCAAAAATTCCCGAAAGGAAGAGTTCTTCCTCTCCATGGGCTTCTAGAGCAGGGAGCTCATTCTGGAGGAGGCAGAGGGCTAGGTGAGGATGGAGGATGCAAATGAGGGTGGTGGGAGACATGAAATGGTCTCTTGCCTTTTATTACAAGAGAAAATGATTCATGGTTATCCATGCCCATGGGGCCATCAGGAGGATGCCAGGGCCTAGGATTGGTCAAGGAAGACGGTGGGAGGTCGTGGGTGAGATCATAGGGCAAAGGGGAGGCTGGTGCTACAAGCTTTTCCCTCCATTTTTTATTTGTTCAAGAAAATAAAATGGATGAGGGAGGGGTTCAAGGGCAAGGATTGGGGATAGGGTGGTGTAGAGCAATGGGGTGGGGCCCTGGTTCCTTAGAGGTGAGGGGATATGGTTGTTGCTACAAGCCTGCAAGGCAAAGAATGAAGAAAATATAGCAAGGATTTAGTCATGTGCTCTCCTCCTCTTTGTCCAAGCACTAGAGGACAAAAGGAGTAGTGCTACAGTGCACTCGACTAGGAGAGGTGTGTGTGCTATGGGGATCAAGGTTGGGATTTGATTTGGGTTGATTTGGTATTTATCTTAGTGGAGGAAATTAAGTACATATATGAACTACACGCTTTTAAATTAGTTTAGGAGTGCACCAAAATGTCAAGTGGCAATTATAGGGTGGGGCATAACAAGGGAATGAGTGAGGAGTGAGTGGATCTCACTAGTTGGGTTTTGAGAATAATTCAAATTGAGAAATTTGGAGTTTGGTTGATATTAGTGATCTAGGGTTTTAATATTATCATGCCTACGTAATCATTCTATATTAGGTGACTCAAGGATTCATTTGTATCATGGGGCACAAGGTTGGATAGACCACATGGTATAGATGTGGTGATGTGGAGAATTGGCCCAAGGAAGGTTTGTGTTCTTCAAGTACAAATGCTAAACTTTCTTGATGATAAGGGTGCCAAAAAAGATTATCATCTTACCTCCAAAACCATGTTGGTTTAAGAAGCTCAAGGCTCCCATTGGCAGAAGGAGAGTATGGCTGATAGATTATTTTGAGTAGATCACATACATGCAAGGATTTGTCCAAGAAAAGGGGAGATGGAGTTGGGAGCTTCTGCCAAAGTAGACATGTTGAAACAATTGATAGAAACTGATTATTTTCTTGACTACAAAACCATCAAGGACAAGTGGGTCCAAGAGTGATTTAGTCAAGGGAAAGAGTGTGGTTTGGAAGTACACATGATGGTCTACAAGATGGTTCAGGTGCATATCCAAAAGGTTCCATGGAATAATATAGATAGACTCAAAGATGGGATCCTGATAACAGAAATAGATTTTTCAAATTTTGATTGGTCTAGGGTTGTTGACTAGGGTAAAGGATCTAGTGGTTTTGGTGGGATGCAAGGTTCCAAACCCATAATCAAGTGGATGAGGTTTAAAAGTAGTTTGCATAGAAGGTCGGCATGCTTTGGTTAGTCCCTAGTGATTTGGAAACTATAAAAAGGAAGTGGCTCAGATATGATCCTGATAAGAAGATATATGGTCAAGTTAGTGACTAGAGATCAAGACAAGCTTGGGAATCTTAGTAGAAGGGTTCCGTGATTAAAACAACTATGGATGATGGTAGAGTACACCACAGGGATGAGTATAGTGTAGTTACATTGCCTAGGGATCAAGAGTAAGGGTATTCGTTGGAGCTCAAAAAGGGTGAACCAGATAACCAGGGGAAGATAGTTTCCCCACAAGAATTTGATGATTTTATTCTCAAGAGTTATAGAGGTTGCATTTTTGGCTTGGTTTAGTTAATAGAGGATGATCTCCTAGGGTAACTCATACTAGTTTCTAATCAAGCTAGTCAAGATAGTCATGTTTAAAAACAGTAGATCAAGGAAATTCATACAACTATCTCAAGAAGACTACAAACACACACAAATATTACTTAAGGTTTAAAGAAAAGAAAATTTGAAGGGTTTGTGTTTTGAAGAGGATGAGAGTCCCTTGGCACTTCTACCAAGAGTGAGACGTAGAATAGCTTTTCAAAATATTTCGGAAAGACTAGAGGTAAGGAGTTTTGGAAGGTTCTGTATTGAAAACATAAGGAGATGGTACCATATAGATCTTCATAATTTTGTCAATAGAAGCTAAGAAAACATTTGTTGTTTCAAAGGCAGCTTGGCTCTTGTTTTGAAATGCCAGACATTTGCGAACAGGTAAAGTAAGCCAAGACATTGTCTTTTGTTAAATAGCTTTTGCAACTGATGGGAAGTTACAAAAGTATCTTAACTACTACACAATCAGAAGCATAAGCACAAACAAGCAACCAACTACTTCAGCACTAAGCAAGAAAAGTGTTTGTTCCCCTTAATTTTTACATTCAGGACAACTAAGCAAGGTTACATGAAGTGGGGTGTGCTGCATGTAAAATGCATACATGAAATTTGTAGTTTGTTGCTATGTATTCCCACATATTTGCTACATATATGATGTTATATTCATGTTTTACATTGATTTATGAGGATTTACCAATGATCCCCTTCATTTTGTTTATAACTCTGCGGGACAGGAAAAACCCTATTTTGTGTATTTTTGCCTTTCAGGGACCTAAATCAAGTCACATGGAGCTGGGCTTTTGGGAGCGTCAATATTTCACCAAGAGAAGCACTTGGAGCACTTGGACCTCACTAGATGAGCCAGGAGGGCTAAAAGAGCCCAGGTGGCGAGCCTAGTAAGGGTGGGTGCGCCACCCATGCTCTTTCCTTCCTCGACCATCGATTCGCTTCAATCTTTCACCCGCCGCCTTCGTTTGACCTAAAAAACACTATATAAAGGGCCCCTCGGGAGTTCCTACAGGGAGGCACTGCAGAAACACCAAAACACCAAAACTGAGCCAGAACCAGCGAAGATCGGAGGGTGGAACTCTACTGGAGGCGCTAGTGGAGGGATCTCTACCTTCTACAACATCTCCACCATGATCACCATGATAAAGAGGGAGTAGTCCACCTCTGGACTATGGGTTTGTGGCAGTAGCTTGATCTCTCTCTCTCTTGTTGTTCATAGATCAAGTACCATATGAGCTACCCAACATGATTATGGTCATATTTTTAATTCCTGTGTGGTGGATCTTTATTCTATGAGTTGATATGTGAGATTGGAACCTATTATGTGTAATATGCATTGATAGATGCATATCATGTACCATGTTCTTAAGTACTTGTTCTGATCCAACTTGTATGCAAGAGCATGTGTGGGGATAAGTGTTTGTTAGATGGAGTGGCATGGTGGTAGTGATTGAATTGTGAAAACAAATTCGAGATCTACTATGATTTTTACCTTTCTGTTGCTGCCTCACTAGGTATAAAGTGAATTCATGTGCTATAATTATCTTGTGACAGTAAGATAATCTTTTTTGGTCAAGGTACCATATTTGTGATTCAAACATCATTTCAAATTACTTAAGGCTATACTATGTTGATTCTTAATTCAAGATTGCTTGGAGTTTTCCCTTTCTTGAGGAGTATAAGAAAGATGTGTTGCATCATCTCTATGTTAGGACGTGATGCCCATATGAATGCTTATCAAACACATGTTGTAGTTCCACCAAAATTATGTCTCTGATGAATTCTATGTGTCCATTGCAACCCAAAAAGAGAGTAGACAAGTGAACCCATGAACTATGGTCCATTTTAAACCATTAAAAACACGTTTCCAACACCACTATCACACTTTACATTTTCTGCTATTTATTATTTCTAAAATACAAAAATATGTTCTTCACTTGCACACACAACCAAAACCCAAAAACAACTATCCTTTGTTGTTTTTACTTTGTTTGTCTAGTTTTTACTTGTGTTATTTTATTTTATTTATTATTTTTATTTCTTATTACTAATACAAAACCTTGTGCTCGAAAACCACACGGTGGATTTGGAGACAAAAGACAAAACTTTTCTTTGTAGGTTGCTTGAAGAGGGGGAGGAAGAATAAATCTCTAAGACAATTCCCCGAGAGTTCGATATAAACCCTCGAGTCATCCTTGTGGGGAAAATACCCTTGCTAAAACACTCTGCACTTGGAGTCCCAACGAATTGGTACACGGAGTTGTTGCCATCAGGGTGTTATAGACCTTCCCCCTTAAAAATCTCATCCCGAGATTCTGGAGGGTAGTACTTGGGTTTTCTAGTGGCTTGTGTAGGGGTTCACGCATGAAAACAATAATTTTTTCCTACGCCAAAAACCCTAATGCTAGGACCTATCTATTAGTAATGTAATAATGGGAGGGGCTTTTCGCTTACTTACCCTTGAAGACCGAAAAGCGTTGTCAACGCTCAGGAGAGCGTGGTTGATGTAGATGAACCGAAGCCGACCTTGAGGTCGTGTTGAAGTCCCGACAGCTCCTTCGGCTCCAACGACTTCTGTTGCCCCAAGTGTTGCACCTCGTAGGGAGTTACACACGTCCGGTGCCTAATGATGAGTCCCGCTTCTTCGATCCATCAACAGTTGTGGAGGCAGAGCTTCTGGATCTGAATCCTGCAGCGCGATGGCGTTCCGCGGTGAAGAAGACTCCTATTCGCGCGATCCGGACTTGGGACCTGTAACACCCCAATAATATTAAGCAAGATTATCAAGTTCAAATCACCCAAGTTTAGGGTTAACAAAACCTTTTATTATTAAATCTAATATGAGTGTATGTGTGAATTTCATTATTGTATGAATGAGTGCAATTGCCATGTTTGATTGCTACAAATGATAAGGAATGGTTTAAAGATGAATACTACATCATCTAGGCCATTTACAAACAAAATCAAAAAGAAAGGAAAATCAAATATGAATCATATGATCAAATGGTCATTTTGACCAAAATTACCCACTAGACCACTTTGAGTGTTTCTAGTAAAAGGTTTCTAACCAAAACTTTACCAATCCTTTTCACCCCTTGCTAGACCAAGTAAAAGTGAACCCAAGCCCACTTTACAAACTAAGAGAAACAAATTCCAAATCTATTTAAAGGACATTGCAAAATTCAATTAAGTTCATATGCATAGATCACCATTTTTCAAAAACCACTCAAATCAATTCACCTTGGCAAACCCAAGCAACCTTAGACTATCAAGCAAGTACTCAGAACACTCACCAAAATTCATCCAAAAATTCAAAACTTAAATTCATGCGGCCATTTGGTCGAGCACATTGCAGACACCAGAAAACCATTGCCTAACTTCTACTGTTCTGAGCAGTGATCAATCGCCACTTGACGAGGGGACTCGAAGATTTACCTAGGTTCAGGCCTCGTAGAGGTCCCTACTCCTGCTTGTCTGCTCGTGGAATTATCAAAGGAATCAAAGATTACAATGGTGCGCAGATGCAATCTGGCGAGGGTTGTGGAAACTAGGGTTGTGTGTGTCCTCCTCGCCGCCCCCTCCTAGCCTTTATATAGATAGGCTAGGTCTCGGGTAGCATGTCGAGTCGGTTATAGGTTACGGTTTTCCCCTTTGAACTTTCTATATTTAGCTTCTTCTTGTTCTTCAAGCAATCGAGAGTCCATAGGTTACTCGAGTTCTTCATTTGGGCCTTGGCGACACCTTGGGCCTCTATGTATTCAGGCTGTACATACCAAGCTCGAGTACCTATAGGGTATATCCATGTCAGTAGCCCCCGAGTGTCCAGTGGAATCACAGATTCGACTAGAGACTTTATGAAGCCTTCGAGTGCATGATTGAGTATGTTTTTCGATTGCTTTGTTTATGTCATAGGGATTGTTGATGTGTGTGCCTGATTTAACCGATGTACCAGTATTAGTTAACTACCTTAGGGTAAAACAACGACATCTACTCGAACTCAAGTCCCTAGACTCGAATCCGGAAAAATGCTGGTGTAATTCGACTAAAGCCGTGGAGGTCTTACAGGAGTCGAATTCCATTGTACGGGTGTGAGCACTCGACGCGTCTGTCAAGGCATGTTCATCGTACCTGTAGGCACAGATATATTTCTGGTAGTGCGCGGCAAATGTGTTGCCAGGCCTTATTCAGGTCTTATCTTCATGCTGTAAGCGCGGCATCCGAATTTTATCATCGCGGAGACGATTCGGGTGACCCAGGAGACACAGTCTCTTTGTAGGGAAAAATTATGAGGCGGTGTCGCCATAAACTTCGAGTGTGGACGTTATCAACACACATTACTTTGTACAAATAATCATAGGGTGCGCGATCAGCGCTCCCTATGGGAGTAGCCCCCAAGTGCCTGGTTGAGTCGAAGACTCAGGCAGGGACTAAAGAACTTTTGTGACTGATGTCGTCTTTTGTTTGCTTGTTTCATTCGATTTTGCTTCCGGCGCTCCCTATGGGAGTAACCCATGCCCATAGTCGAACCTTGTTTCGAGTGATTGGGTTTTGCTTTGATTGTTCATGTTCCTGCAAAAGAAAAAGAAAAATTGTAGGGTGCGCGATCAACGCTCCCTATGGGAGTAGCCCCCAAGTGCTTGGTGGAGTCGAAGACTCGAGCGAGGACTAAAGTAGTCGAAGTCTTCTGCTGCGTGGTTCTTGATGACGTCAGTGCTGACGATTTCATGACCTCGGTTGTCCACGTGAGCGAGTTTGACGGGACGTGACGTGATGAGCGGTGGGTCCCCCTTCCCGACTCTGATTTGACCGGGCGTGCGTAATCTTTATTTTAACTACGCCTCCTCGATTTCCGCACGTAATGGGAGTAGTGGGGGGACGGTTCGCGTTTCGGCTCCTCCACGTATCGAGCACGATGAACGCCACGCATCTGGTAGGGTTTTTCTGAGCCATTGGTTAGCATCTTCCAGGGGTTAAGTAGTGACGCTGCGACGATAAAATTCACATCTACTTCCATTCATCCTTTGCCTTCATCGCCATTGCCGCTGCTCCTCTGCTTTCCCTGTGCTTTTTTCCCTCCGCGGCGCTGGACCAGCTCCGCACATTTCCCAGCTACTTCCTCCGGTTGCATCGCCGCCGCGTAATGGGGAAGAAGAAAGGTGGTGTTTTGGCCGATTCCGCGGCTGCCGCTGCTGCGACGAAGAAGAAGGGCAGCTCCGCCGCTGTGGGCACCAGCACCGCCGCCAGCGGGAAGAAGAAGGGTACGGGAACCCGTGTCACGAATGGCGTGTGGCGTCCATCTGTGATCAAGTCCTCGGATCTTCGTCTTCTTCGCCAAGACGGAGTGTTGTCCGCCGCAGTCGCTGACGCGCGTGTTCCTGGTGGCGAGGTAACCCCCTCTCCTCCTGCTGGTTTTCGAGTGATGTTCCTAGCATTCATCATTTGCGGCCTCTCGTTGCCCCTGCATCCTTTCTTCAGGGGCCTTCTTTGCTTTTACGGGATCCATCTCCATCATCTGTCCCCCAATTCCATCCTCCACGTAGCTTGCTACATCACTCTTTGCGAGTGCTAGATCAGAATCGAGCCGCATTTCGGCCTCTTCAAGCGCCTCTTCAAGTTGAAGCAGCAATCGGTGTCTGGCTCCGTAGTCTACGATGTAGGTGGCTGCGAAATCCACGTCGATCCATCCGCCATATACTTTGACATCAAGCTGGCGATGTCCGTCCATGGGTGGAGGAACAAGTGGTTCTACGTCCGCGACAAGAAGGCTGACGGAGAACACTTCGGGCTCGCACTCTTCGACCCCGCGACGCCGTGCCAGAGGAGGCTCTCCTGAAAGAATGAGGTCATGCCCGGCGAGTCCACGGAGACAGATGTGCTGTATGAGCGCGTATATGACCTCGAGACTCGCATAGGCAAAGAGGAGGGAGGCTGCGCCCTCATTCGCACATGGCTGTGCCGTCGCGTCTAGCCCCTGCAGGCTAGTGTCCACCCCATGTTTCAGTGGGCTGGCGCTGACAATGTCACTCGCGTGTCTGCCGATGGCATGTCCTCGAGTGAGGTAGATAAAAGGGTTCGATTGGTGACCAAGTACACCGTCAAGGATGTGCTCCCCAGTGAACCAGTCGTTCCTCAGTTCGATGCTGCTAACCCTCCTCCTGAGGTACAGTTGTGCTACATAGTAGATTAGTTTGTTGGTTGCTTCTTTGCTGTTTCTTTGCTTTGTGCTGAATTGTGGTGTGTATGCAGGATTGGGCGGTGTCACCCTGTATGCCCCCTCTTCCTGAGGGGGTTATTCCTCGTGAAGCCTTGGAAGAGGACGAGTCGGAGTCGACCATCCCATCTGATGTGGAGGAGGAAGCCCCCGAGTCGGATAGTCTGGATACTCGCAAGCGTTCGCGCAGCGAGGATTTTGACGCGTCGTCTCCTTCGACTCCGGAAGGTGCAGGCATTGGTGCAGAGTCGTCAATCCCTGCCATTCCTGTGAGTGCCGTGGCGCCATCTTCTCGCAAGAAGATGCGACTGCCAAAGGAGTCGTTGTTAGAGTCGGGGGATCCAACCTTCGACTTTGATAAGTTTGATAGGTAAATATTCGAATTTTTCTTTTTGGTTCTTCTCTGAAGTCGCCCTTTCTTGATGCTGGTTTGATCTTGTAGTCAGCAGGCGTCGTCATCTTCTGGCGACATCCAATTTTTGAAAGAATATGGAGTCGCGACCTCCAGGGCCAAGAAAGAAGTTAAGCGTGCTCCTTCTCCTCCATTGGCGGCCGACTCCGGGCATAACTCATCCAGCTCTCCACATGATGGGCAGCATCGGATAGTTGCCCGGATGACTGCACACCAATCGACTTCGGAGTCATTGGAGGATCATGTAATTGTAGTATCTCTTTTTCTGATGTTGTAGTCGATTTTATTTATGGCTTCTGCTAATCTTTTGTTGTTTTTCCTTTTTGCGATAGCTCCTTGTGAAGGCAGCCGCCCACCTGGCGGAGCAAGTGCTTGCGATGGGTCGCCAGCATGCAATGCTGGATACGCGCCATCGCGTGGTAGAAAGTAAGTGCTCTTTACTTCTTCTTCTTCTACATCGTTGTTATGTGGTCGACTGATAGTCAATCCCTTTTGTTTTGTTTTGTAGCTGAACATAATGCCCTTCTACGTGATGCTGCCGCCATGGAGAAGACGCTCGCCGCGGCTGTGAAGAGCCGCGATGAGGCAATCGTGGCGCGTGACGAGGCACAGAAGCGCGAAGAGGACTTGCGTGCCTCCATTGCAGCTAGGGAGAAGTTGTTCGAAGAACAGCTTTTCTCGATTGCCAAGGCCCTCTCAGGTACCTTGCTTGGATATCATTATCGTTCTCTGTTCGAATTTGTCGTTGGCGCTGACTTCCGTACCCATGTGTGGGTTTATGCACAGATGCTGGCGATTTGAGCTTTGACCCGCAGGCCCTCCGTCGTGATGATGCCTTGGCGGGTGCTCTGTCAGCAGTCGAGGACCGCAGTGCCGCCGTGCAAGAGATACTCTCCAAGGCCAAGGGTGTGCTCAATCACCTCCGGGAGGAGCCGGTGCCCAAGGTTGAGCTGATCGAGAACATGGACGAGTTGGTGGAGTCTTTTGCCGGGGGCGTCTCTTCGAGCTTCAAGAACTCGCTCCGTGCAGCTGGTGCGTCGATGTCACTCGCTATGGTGCAGGCCCATGGAGTCAAAATTGATCCTGCGGCGGTCTCAAGGGCGATGCCCGTTAGCGTAGACGGCCAGCAGGTAGTCTTTGCTCCTTTCGCGACTGCCTGTGGCAAGTATGGGCCGCAACTGATCAACACAGTTGCAAAGTACTCTGAGGAGCTGCAGCGGGCCAAGAAGGCGACAAAGGTTGCGGCGTCAGGGGCCGGCGGAAAGTCAGTGGCATCTGATACCGCTACGGACTCGATGAGGCCCCCAAAGCCAAAGTCCAAGTCGAAGAAAACAGTTGCTCCTCAGTAGCTTTGTAATAGTTGAATAGCCTATGTCTTTTGTCGAAAAGATGCCTTTGGCAAATGTATCTGCTGATACTTTTTTTGTTAATCTTGAATGCACTCGAATCTTTTGTCTATGCATCAATTTGGTCTTCTTATTTGCTTCTTGCTTGGCTTGTGATAGGGCACATCAAGTGATCCTTTGAGGGAACCTCAGGATTCGCCACCCCTTGATGATACTGTGGCACCGTCGTGCTGAAGGGTGGATGAGCTATCTCTGCTCTCGCGACTTCGTGATCACGTGAAGCAGTTGGAGCGTTAATTGCCTGTACTCCGCGGTAATGCGGATGTATGGAAATCGAAGGCAGAGAAGGCCACCGCCCGAGAACAATATCTCTTGGGGGAGGTGACGCAGCTGGGCGACCAATTTAAATGTTAGCTTGTCTACTCTTATCTTTTCCTTGTAGTCACTCGCAATGGTGTGCTATCTTCACACTTCCGTTTATTGCTTTGTGTAGTTGTCAGCGCGCGCCATCCGCAGGATGAGAAGGATAGGGTTACCATTCGCATGCATGATCTGACCCAAGAGCAACTTCAAGAGAGTGGATACTTCTGGGTAGATCATGATCGTGCAGTCGCACTAGCGACCCTGCAGGATCGTGCATCACGAGTGCTACACTTCTTGAAGAAGTCGCAGTCTTGCTTGAAGAATATTTATCGGACGATGTTTCCGCTGGATGTTGCACCATCGAGCCTGCTGGCCCTCCTTGCCAAGTTCCAAGACCTAGCTGCGGTTCGCCAGTGTGTAAGACAGCAGTTGGTGGCTGGTGCCAAGGCCGCTCTATCACTGGTGTGACTGCATAGGCCTGATGTAGACGTTGCGGCAATTGCGGCTGGTCCACCTGCGCCACCAGCGGGTTCTACTTGGAATATGGTGCCGCATTATCAGGCGGTGGACCGCCCAGCGGAGGAGATCGTCGACTTCTTCGAGAAGCAGACCAATGTTCTCTTGTTGCAATAGTAGTTTAGTTTGTATCCTACACGTAAGTGTACCAATGTTGTAAAGTTCGTATGTAATGATGTGGATAATTGATTGTTGATGATGTATAAAGAGCTTGTTAGCATGTATGTTTTGTGAGTGCGTTGCACTATGCGACTCCTTTTCGTTAGCCTGGCCATGCGCTTATCTCAGTCCCTTGTCAACCTGTTAGGTGCATTGCAACTGGGTTGATGTGTGTCAAGGGTTTCGATTGATGTGCCAGCTACTCAGGATATCGCGTTTTAGTTCATAGAACATATGTGTATAGGATGGCGCAGCCCCCGAGTGGATAAGTTATAGAAAAATAAAGGAGAACATAGAGTTTTTGGGGCACTTAGCTTTATTTATTCGTGAGACAGTACGAAGTACATTGTGTGGCTAAATAGCCTTGGCTGAGTGGCCTTATTTGCATTTTAAAAGTAAAAACGACTAAGGGTAGAAGCGTCGCAGCTGGGCGACGTTCCAGGGGTTGGAGTATGCGACTCCTGTCTCTAAGTCTTGAAGGCGATAGGCGCCACCTGGGATTACTTCGGTAATCACGTATGGTCCCTCCCAGGGGGACTCGAGCTTGAGATGTCCTTGCTGCTTCAGTCGCAGGACCAGGTCGCCTTTGACAAAGGATCTGGGGTGTAGCCTCCTACTGTGGTAGTTGCGCAGGTTCTGCTGGTAGATCATAGATCTTTCTGCAGCGATTTCTTTTGCCTCATCAAGGAGGTCAACGGAGTCTTCAAGTGCAAGAGATGACTCCTGCTCGCTGTAAGCGACCACGCGCGACGCTTTGTACCGTACTTCAGCGGGTAGCACCGCTTCAGCCCCATGCACCATAAAGAAAGGGGTGTAGCCTATAGCACTGTTTGGAGTTGTGCGTAGGCTCCAGAGTACTGATTGCAGTTCGTCTAGCCAGCAACCTGCGGCTTGTTAGAGTGGCCGGAGGAGTTGTTTCTTGATGCCGCCGCAGATGAGCCCGTTCGCCTTTTCGACCTGACTGTTGGTCCGTGGATGTGCTACCGAGGCGTAGCTAATGTTGATCCCCAGGTTTTCGCAGAATTTTTGGAACTCCTTGGATGTGAAGTTCGTTCCATTGTCTGTGATGATGCTGTGTGGCACTCCGAAGTGGAAGACGATGGATTTGAAGAACTTGACTGCGCTGTGCCCTGATTGATTGGTTACTGGCATGGCCTCTATCCACTTGGTGAACTTGTCGACTGCGACCAGGAGGGAGATGTAGCCTCCTCGTGAGGATTTGGGGAGCTTGCCAACCATGTCGAGTCCCCATTGCACGAAGGTCCAGGCCAATGGAATTGGCCGGAGTTCTACGCCGGGTGCGTGCGGCTTGTCCGCGAATCGCTGGCACGCGTTGCATTTTTGGACGATGTCCTTGGCATCGCGCATGGCTGTAGGCTAGTAGAACCCAGCTCGTAGAGCTTTGGCCACGAGGGCGCGACTGCCGGCGTGGTGTCCACAGGTTCCCTCATGGATGTCGAGGAGAACAGCTCTTCCATCGGCCATGGAGACGCATCGCTGGAGTACTCCTGTGATGCTGCGCTTATATAGTTCGCCGTTTATAACAGCGAATGCCTTGGATCGCTGCATGATGTGCCGTGCATCAGTCAGATCGTCCGGTGGCCTTTTGCTGAGGAGGTACGTGATGTACGGCTAAGTCCAGGATGATTCGATCATCATGACGCTCATTGGTCCTTCGAGTCCTGTATCCAGCTCCAGGTCGTCGAGTGCCATTGGCTCATTGGGTGGCGTAGCTCCCGAGTCCATTGATGTGCTTGTTTTCTTCTCTGCTTCCTTTGGCTTGATGGAGCGTTCGCAGATGCGCTCGAGAAATACTCCAGGTGGTATGGGGGCGCAGGTAGAGCCTATGTTGGCGAGGGAGTCCACCTTTTCATTGCTTTAGCGACCTACGTGTCGCAACTCGCAGTCGTCGAAGTCCCCTTCGAGCGTGTCATAGAGGTCGCGATACGTGATCATGTTGTCGTTCAGTGCGTCGCACTCATGCATTGTTTGGTTGACGACCAGCTTGGAGTCGCCATATATAATGAGCCTCTTGGCGCCGCAGGCTTTTGCCATCCTCATCCCGTGTAGCAGGGCCTCGTATTCAGCTTCGTTGTTCGAGGCGGTGAACTGCATTCGCAGGATGTATTTTAGCTTGTCCCCCTGGGGCGATGTCAGTATGACACCTGCACCTGCTCCGTCCTTCCGCTTGGATCCATCGAAGTGCATAGTCCAGAGGTAGGACATATCTGGTTTTTCGGGGAGCTAGTTCTCCATCCAGTGCACGAGGAAGTCAGGAAGAACTTACGACTTGATTGCGTCGTGCTTTTCGTATGTGATGTCTCGTGGAGACAATTCGATTCCCCAAAGCGCGACTCGCCCCGTGGCATCAGGGTTATTGAGGATATGCCCCAGCGGGGCATCGTTGACCACCACGATTGAGTGTTCCTGGAAGTAGTGGCGCAGTCGGCGGGCGGTCATGAAGACGCCGTACGCCAGCTTCTGGTAGTGCGGCTACAGCTGTTTTGTTGGTGTGAGGACCTCGCTGAGGTAGTAGAATGGGTGCTGTACCCCATGGACCTTGTTTTCTTCGGCTCGTTCGACCACGAGAACTGTGCTGACCACCTGGTTGGTGGCAGAGATATATAGTAACAACAGTTCCCTTTCTCGTGGGGTCACCAGTACTGGTGAAGTGGATAGCAGGCGCTTGAGGTCTTCGAATGCTTCCTACGGTTCGTTGGTCCACTCGAACTTTTCAGGTTTGCGGAGGAGTTGGTAGAATGGCAGTGCCTTTTCACCCATCCAACTAATGAATCGACTGAGGGACACGATTCGCCCCGCCAGCTGCTGGACGCCTCTTATATTTTTTGGCTTCTCCATGGCCAGTATGGCTTTTATTTCCTTCGGGTTTGCCTCTATTCCTCTCGCGAAGATGAGATACCCGAGTAATTGCCCAGATGGTACGCTGAAGGCGCATTTTTCCAGATTGAGCTTGATCCGGTAGCGGTCGAGGTTGGCGAAGGTTTTGCGTAAATCATCAATTAGGGAGGCTTCCTCCTTTGTTTTGATTACTATGTCGTCGACACAGGCTTGAATGTTGCGACCAAGTTGATCCTTGAGGCAAGCCTGCATGCACCGCTGGTAGGTGGCTCCTGCATTTTTTGGCCCGAAGGGCATTGTGTTGTAGCAGAACACACCGAAGGGCGTTGTAAACACTGTTTTTTCTTGATCTTCCTCCTTCATTCGAATCTGATTATAGCCTGAGTAGGCGTCGAGGAAGCAGAGGCGCTCGCATCCCACGGTGGAGTTGATGATCTGGTCGATTCGCGGTAGCGGGAAGTGATCCTTTGGACAATGCTTATTTGGAGAGGTGAAGTCCACGCACATCCGCATGATATCCGTATCCTTTTTTGGCACTAGCACCATGTTGGCGAGCCAAGTGCTTTCCTTGATCTCACGTATGAATTTGGCGTCGAGGAGCCTGTTGATCTCCATTCCGACTGCCTTTGCTCATGGCTCAGATAATCGCCGGATTGTTTGCTTGACTGGCCTTGCATCTGGGTTGATGTTGAGTGCGTGCTCGGCAAATTCCCTGGGAACTCCTGGCATGTCCGCTGGACACCAGGTGAAGATTTCCCAGTGCTCACGGAGGAATTCGATGAGCGCGAGTTCCTATGCAGGACTCAAGTTGTTGGCGATGAGGGCCGTCTTGGCGGGATCCGATGGGTGGACCTGCACTTTCTTTGTGTGCACCGATGAGTCGAAAGATAGATCAGGTGAACTTGGCCGGCTCAGGGGAGGCAGACTGTTGTCCGTCGATTCCTATAGTCTCGTGAGTTCTTCCTACATGCCGAAGGACTGGGAAATTCTGTTGAATTCCCTGTCGCAGCTGTCGGATCTCTCGAAGCTCCCGTTGACTATGATGACGCCATTGGGACCTGGCATTTTCATCTACAGGTAGGCATAGTGTGGTACTGCCATGAACCTAGCGAACGCGACACGTCCGAGGATGCAGTGGTACTGTGAGGGCCAGTCGACGACCTCAAAGTCGATGAGCTCGCGCCAAAAGTTTTTCGCGTGCCGAAAATGATGTCGAGGTTGATTTTGCCCAGGGGATATACGCCTTTTCCTGGGACGATGCCGTGGAATGTTGTGTCCGAGGCTTCTAGGAAAGTCAGAGGGATCCTCATTGCTCGCAAGGTACTCGCGAATATAAGGTTGATGCCTCTTCCGCCGTCCATGAAGACGTGGCTCATGTCGAAACCTCCGATTTGCGCCTCGAGTATGAGGGGACAATGGCCTGGACGAGGTACTTGAGGACGATGATCGCGTTTGTCGAAGGTGATGCAGGACTCGCTTCCGCTGAGGTACTCAGTGGTGGAAGGTGGCGAGTTTGTGGCCAAGTTGACTTGGCGAGTGATGGCCTTCTGCACCCTGTTAGAGGGGCGTCCTTTTTGGATCATCATGGTACCCATGGCTCATGGGTATGGTTCGCCGCCCTGGTGCTAGTCCGGCGCAGCTGCGTTTGGGGGTAGTCCAGGTGGTGGTGGCGGAGCGCCATGTGCCACGACGCTTGGAGCGGCTCCGTAGCCTCTTTCGACTGCGTTGCGATTCATCCGAACTAATCCCTCATGTAGTTTGAGGAACTCGCGGCAGTCCTTGAGGAGGTGGCTGGACTTCTTCTTTCCATCATGCTTGTCGATGTAGAAGTGCACCATACATGGCCCGGACAGTTTGTCTTCAATGGATGTCGCGGGTGCCTCATCATGATTGTGGCATTGCCACACTTGCGTGGTTGTCCCGGAGTCGTGGTACCCACCACTGCGGTATCCGCTGTTGCGGTTATCGTCGCGTCTGTCGGTGTAGCCAGCTATGACCATGTTGGCATCGTCACGGTCATCGTAGATGTGCATGCGGTGTTTGCCTCGGCGGTCCCGTCTGCGTTCGAGTTCTGCCTCCTCGTTGGAGTGAATGCGGTTCTTCACCGAATCTTCTCCATCGGCCCACCGATTCGCGATTTCCATCAGGTGGTCGATGGTCTTGGGCTTTGAGCGGCCCAGCTCCTCCCTGAGCTGTATGCGGCGGACGCCGCCGTTAAATGCGTTAATCGCGTGATCCTTCGAGATGTTCTCTGCGGAGTTCTTGATGATGGACCACCTTTGGATGTAGGAGCGTAGCTATTCGCCCGATCTTTGCTGGCAGCATCTCAGCTCTTCGATTGATGCAGGCCGCTTGTAGGTGCCCTTAAAATTGCACATGAAGCTGTAAACCAGCTCATCCCAACATCAAATGGATCCGCGTGGGAGGTTGTTGAGCCATGCTCGGGCGGCGCCTTGCAGCTGTAGCTGTAGGCATTGCATGGCCGTGCTTCGACTGCCGCCGTGGAGCCCGACGGAGGAGATGTGGTCTTCCAGCCAGATCTTTGGGTCCTGTAGGCCGTCAAACTTTGGGTTCTCCGGTGGGAGTTTAAACCCCTTGGGCATTCGCTTTTGCCTAATGGCCCTGCTGAAGCATCTGGCGCCACAGAGCTCCATGTCCTCGTCTTCTGAATCAGTCGACCAAGCATGCCACGCCCTTGATTTGTCGATCTTGCGCTGTGTGAGGCCGTCGCGCACATCATAGTCGTGGTCGTGTCGCCAAGAGCAGTGGCATCGAGACAGGTCGGGACTGTTGTCGCTAGATGAGGGCGAGGAATAGTGCTTTGCTAGCGCTTTGCCTTTTTTCGGCTCCGGTGTTGGCTCCTTGTCGAGGGCGGCTTCAACTAATCCCAAACCCGCGATCGTAGATCGGTGCATGGCGGCTCGGGGATCTCCAGCTGGCGGCTGGTTGTTGAGGAGGTACATGGTGGCTGCGGTCACCGCGGCCTGTGGCGTCTTGGGGACCATGTTGCCCCGTGTATCGACTGTCATAGAGATGAAGTCGAGGACCTTTTCAGCTTCTATGTGTTCTTGCTCCGTGAGATGGGCCATCCGAGATCGTCTCTTGTTTGCGAGGTACTCGTTGCCCTTTGAGGAGGATCCTCTGTGGGAGGAGAGCCCAGCACGTCAAAGGCTCGACTCGTCTGCCGCCTTTTTGCGCGCCTCGAGTTGCGCGATTGTTTGCACTTGGCGCTTGAATTCTTCCTTCAGGAGCCAGTGGTATCTCATTAGCAGTTCTTGCGGAGATCCGAAGGGTAGAGGGTTGCCTCGTAGGGCATCACGGCAGTGAGACCACTCTTGTTCGTTGAGCTTGATCATGACGCGTTCGCCGGTTTGCTCATTTATTATGGTTGGAGGTTCGAATGCTCCTCCGTGTTAACGGGGGTGCCGTTGCCACCATTGCCACCGTTGCCGCCATTAGGCAGGTCGGTTCCGTTGCCACAGTTGCCCGTGTTGTCGCAATTGGCGGAGGTGTCACCCGCGTTGATGACGGTGCACATGAAGTGGTTGGGGAAGCTGCTGCTCCCACAACTTTCAGATCCGGAACCATAGGTTCCATCTTCAGTTGCCAGGTCGCTCAGATCGGAGTCGCGACTGCTGTCACTGACCGTGTTCTCGACTGTTGTCGGGGCGTTGAGCTTGCTGAGGGTGCCGATAGATGGAGGGAACCACGATGCTGGAGCAATCGATGGTACCGCCGGCTGGTCAGGCATGCGAAGCGTGCCCATCTGACCGACTTGGAAGTGGAAGCTCTCGATCGCCAGGCTGATTCCGTCGCCCACGGACTCGAAAACCAGGTGAGTGGCCGGCGTGTGGACGGTGAATTCAAAAAGAAGCTGCAACATCAGCACTTCCAATTCCCACGGACGGCGCCAATTGACGAGGGTTTAACTCGTCAATGCCCATTGTTATGGACTTAGGTTTTGGAGAAGAAGGGAGCACTGGAGACATCTATCGGCTAGCAAACAAGAACACAGGGGACTTGGAGATTTACCCAGGTTCAGGCCTCATAGAGGTCCCTACTCCTGCTTGTCTGCTCGTGGAATTATCAAAGGAATCGAAGATTACAATGGTGCAAAGATGCAATCTGGCGAGGGTTGTGGAAACTAGGGTTGCGTGTGTCCTCCTCGCCGCCCCCTCCTAGCCGTTATATAGATAGGCTAGGTCTCGGGTAGCAGGTCGAGTCGGTTACAGGTTAGGGTTTCCCCTTTGAACTTTCTATCTTTAGCTTCTTCTTGTTCTTCAAACAATCGAGAGTCCATAGGTTACTCGAGTTCTTCATTTGGGCCTTGGCGACACCGTGGGCCTCTACGTATTCATGCCATATATACCAAGCTCGAGTACCTATAGGGTATACCCATGTCACCGCTAGTGCCCCATTTCTCTCCCCAGTGTCTAGCAGCGCAGTGGACAGCTCCCCCTTTGCCGTTCGCGCCAGTGCAGCGCCGCCCAAAGCTCGCCGTGCCGGTAGACCAAGGACCACTCGCCACAGACCACGCCGCCCAGGAGACAGGTGCCACACCACCGCCACCCTATGTCCACCCCTCGACCGCAGGCAAGCCGTGGACCAGCCGTAATCGCCACGCCCACCTCTCTGTCTGCCATGCCGAGAGTGCGCCAGAGTGCCACAGCCGACACGCGCACACGTCGCACCTCGCCCTCACCGCGCATGCCCGCACTAACCATGACCCTACCTACCCACCAGACATGGCCGTTCGCCGCCGCGCGAACCGTAGACACTGTGCACCGTCTCGAACGCCACTGTTTCCGCCCAGAGCATAGACCGCCCCTGACCGTTCTTGAACGCCCTTACCGCGCCATCACGCGCATGACCATCGCCCTGAAGCACTGTGTTGACCCCTATCCTCAGCCATGCCGATAGCCCTCTATATCGACGTCGCCGACGAGCCATCCCGCTCTGTCCCCCTCACCGGTGTATAAATAGAGGCCACCCTAGGCCTCACTCGCCCCTCCATCTCACTCCCCTCTCTCCTAGACACCTTCCACACCTCTTCCTGGAGCAAGGCGAGCACCACATCGCCGGAATTTCACCGGAGCCTGCCGCTGTAGAGGAGAAGAGGAACCGGAGCTAGGAGCCACCCCGGGAGCCACCGCGACCACCATTCGAACCACCGTCATCTACAACGCCGTTCGCCCCCATCGCCGACCTTAGCTGGAGCCCTGGTGAGCCCCCACGTACCCCCACCGTCGCGTTAGGGTTCGTTCCTCGCCGGAGCTATTCACCGAAGGCGACGAACCATAGCTGTAGATCCTAGTCTAATCGCATGGACCAGATTAAAACTTACCGTTTCGGTTTAGTTTAGTCGCTGACGCGTGGGATCGTTGTATCAGTAGCCCGCTGTGCCAGCGCTATGTAGTTGGGCCGGCCCAGTTAGTTTCCCGCACCGAGCCCGTATATTCAAATAGACTTTTTCCATTTTAGTTAAAACTAGATTCTGTCAGTAGATTCAAAAATGTATTCAAAGAGATTCACTGAACCAAATTGCATGATTCCAATTTTGTTAAAATGGTATTCAAAATAACTATCCAAGCCCGTTGGATTCAAACCATTTGAAATTATAGATCACCTATACCAAAAAATAACAAGACGGAGACTTTTCCAACTTCAAACATTTTTCAAAAATCAACCATAAATGCTTTTGAGTTGATTCCAACTCTCAAAAATCACATTTGACAAGATATTGGAATATGTAAAAATATTTAGGTTTACATGCAGTGACATTTGACTAGTACTAAAAGAATGCTATATAGGCATTTCTAGTCACTTTAATTGTATTAAATAGTAATATTAATCTTTATAAAATGTGACCACCACTTTAAATCACATTCCCAAGTATTACAATATGTGGTGATGACATGTGTCAATATGATCCCATATTTTAATTGGAGAATAATAAATCTTAAGAATTTTCAATGAGTAGAAATTACTTTTCCAAAATAAGAAAAATAAGATTAGATCTTTATTTCATGTGATGATTGTGATGATGCTAGATCATCTAGTGTGAACCTTTGTGTGCTAAATAGAAGTAGTTACGTATTTTTTGGTGATTGTGTACCTCGTATTCATTTATAGACGCTAGTACCGACCCGGGATACGAGGAGGAGGAGTACTACGAAGAAGAAGAAGAAGAGAACTTCAACCACTGCACTACTCAAGGCAAGCTAGAACTATGCAAGCTAACACTTGCAAACTTTATAACCTATGCAAGATGCATTAGGCATGCTTTGGTTATACAACATTGATTATACTAATCCCAAGTTTTACTTGCAAGCTTTATTCTTTTACTTTTACCAAAGTTCTTTACCTTTAGTTAGTGATTTGTGAAAATTGGAAAAAAATAGGATAGATACCATAAAGAGTATAAAACTAGGCCTAAGTAGTTATACTTAGATGTCATCAAAAGGCATAAAACTAGATTTTGATAATTACACTTGATTAGCACCCCTCATTAGTGAATACCCTCAACTTGAGTGGCTAGTGCTAAGCATAAAAGTGGATCACTTTAGATGGGAATACTTGGTGAAAATGATTATGAAAACCTTGGAATGATGGTTCATTCTATTGAAATATTTTGACATGTGTTGAGAAACACAATGGTGGACAATGAAAATGTTGAGGCCTGAGCCTTGGCCCTTTATAAAAACTGATGGTTGGGTTCGGATGCGATACCATTCCAATTTTACCATACAACCACAATACCTGAATTGGGTAGGGCTTAACTGGATGTTTATATGCCTTAGTATGGGTTCCCTCGCGGAAAGAGGTTGAGCTGAGGCTACCTCGTGAATGTGAATGTCCACCTATATAGTGCCCAAGATGGCAGATGGCCATGGCTGGGAGGCCAAGCTCATAGGGTAGGTGCCTATACTAGAGTGTGTAATTGAAAGGTTAGGATTGATTATCCGCATACTAAGTATGATGATTCAGGGTTATCCCTGACGGATGTATCAAATTTTGTGGTGAAAGTGTACCACCTCTACAGAGTGTAAAAATATTCGAATAGCCGCGTCTGCGGTTATGGAAAGTTGGAGTGGCCATACTGTTCCGTTGTCAGATGTTTTCAAAAATGACTTGTGAATTGATCTATGACCTTTACTTGACCACAACATGGTTGTGGACATGAAAACTAGGTTCCCACTAAGGTGATGTAGAAAATTAAATTAGGTTCTTTACTTTTGAACTCCTTATGAAATAAACCTGACTTTTTGCAGATAAACCTAGAGGTTAAGATTCCTACTAGAACTACCTTACTTGTTAGTGATAGTTTGCGAGTACTTAAAGAGTACTCATGGCTTTGTCCCTGGCTATTCCTGTGGCCAGACTATGAGGAGGACTACCAGGAAGATGGACAGCAGGAGGTCTATGACAACTAGGATCATCTCCCATCGTCAGCATTGCCTGTGACCCTGAAGATGGAGCCCCTACTACGTTTACTTTCCGCTGCTTTGATTGTATTAAGACTGGATCATGAGATCCTTTATTTGTAAGACCTTTATTATGGTTTGTAATGGATGATGTACTATGGTACCAATTATGTTATGTCTCGCAAAAATGGTAATCCTGGGATTGTGAGGTATGGCATAACAGGCATCTGGGATTAAAAATCCAGGTGTTGACAAGTTGGTATCAGAGCCATCCTGACCATAGGAGACCCTAGTTAGAATGGACGTCTAAACAAAAAAACCTAGTTTCAAAAACAAAGGAAGTGAGTATTTATGAAAACCTATCCCCACTCTTACCCTTGAGATTCTTTCAAAAAAATTCATGTTCCTCAAAAATTCTTGCAATCCTACATAAATTTGACACAGTTGATCACCCCACTAACTTGCTCATCCTAAATTCTTATAGATGGAGGTCAAGTATAGCAAATTCTACCAGCTGGGGAACGGAGGCCACCTGATCTTTGAGAGGGATCTAGATGCACTTGCAGAGCATCTTGAGCGCCCGCACCCGGAGTTCTTGGGGCACAACTCAACGATCATGTAGGAGGAGATCTAAAGTGGCTGATAGTTGCAGATCTCAGAGGCAAGATGGAAGCACCCACCTCGGAGAAGATCCAATTCAGCTTGAGGGAGAACAACTAGCTAGATGGATTAGCCAGGGCTATGCAGGTGGCTCTTGCCCGTCTGTGTGGGCAAAACATCAACCATATCATTGAGACTCGCTTTGCTCACTATGCAAGGCGTGATTCTATGGGAATGCCCTTGGAGATGTCAGGACACCCGGAGCTGAAGCACCAGGTGGATAATCTCGACTTCATGTTGTATGATAGATAGATGGAGTTGGACAACGTCCGTGCCTACACCAACCACAACCATGCCATTGCAGTCAAGAAGGACCAGACCCTCACCATCCTCGCCAAGGAGCACCATTGACTTCATCGTCAACGTGACAAGAAGGATCGCATCATCGATTGTCTTCGCAAGAAGGTGGCCACTCTCGAGAAGACCATCTGGGAACAAGAGATCCAGCTTGAAGTGAAGGAGGAGGAAGGGGAAGATATCCGTGGAGATCTCTACTCTTACCTCAGTGATGATGACGACTACCTGGAGGACGATGCCATAGAGTTCCACACTAATGAGGATGATGTCGCCTTCATTGATGATGCTTAGATGCACTTGAGCACTACCGTAGGAATGAGTTGTATCCTGTCCCACTGTATCGTAGTTTCACATAATGGTTCTTAAAACCATATGTTTTCTATTTGTGTTGTGGTGTGTGTGTTTGTATTGGGTGCTATGAATAAATGAATGAATGAATGAATGAGAGGAAGTTGCTAGTTTACAAAACTTGAGTCAAACTCCAAGTTTAAAGCTTTTGAAACAAAACCATGAACCTTAGAGATTTCCCTCTTATCTCACTCTCTATCTCAATCTTTAGATGACTCGTGGAATCCCGGAGGAAGCAACTCATCTCAGGACCAAATGCTGCAGATTCTGCAAATGTTAGTTTCTGACTGGGAAGCTAGTAGAGCCGAATGCCAAGCCAACTTAGGAACTCTTCAACAGATAGCTTAGATGGCCCACAATAATCAAGGTCATGGAAACTAGGATAACCATGGATCCAAGCTCAAGAACTTTCAAAACACGAACCCAACTATATTTAATAAGTCTGAAGAGCCCTTAGATGCTGATGACTGGCTGCAAACCATGGAGAATAACTTAGAGGTCGCAGGAGTTGAGGCCAATGAAAATGTACTGTTTGCCACCCATTATCTGGCAGGTGATGCAAGATCCTGGTGGAATAGCACCCGTACCATAAACGGAGGTCAGATGATGACTTGGGATGAGTTCAAAATCACGTTCAGCCGGACTCATGTGCCCCCAGGTCTGATTAAGAGGATGGGGGATGAGCTTAGAGAATTGAAACAAGGAAGGATGACTGTGGTGAAATACCGTGACAAATTTCTGTCACTAGCTAGATATGCCCCTGATGAGATTGACACAGAAGCAAAGAAGAAAGAGAGATTCTTGAACGGACTGCATGATGAGATGCAGACCGTGCTAGTCAACATTCCCTTTGATGATATTGACGCTTTAGTGGAATCTGCCATTCAGATGGAAGGGAAGATAAACCAAGCCAATGACAATTGCAAGCGTAGGATGATGCACCAGCCTGGATCCCACCATACCCAGAAGTATCACCCCAACCCGTCTGCAGGATATGCCCCGAGAAACAATAGACCCCCTATGTCCCGTCCAAGCTATCCCAACCATGGAGGAGGAAATCCAAGGCATGGAGGAAACCACAACAATAACCCCGGCAATTCCAATAACTTCAACCATGCACTGCCCAAGTCCAACAACAACAACAACAATACTGCCCCAAGGACTGGAAGCAATGTTGTGCCTATTGCAGGAAAAGACAAGTCCCTGATTACTTGTTTTGAATGCAGAGTCAAGGGTCACTACTCCAATGAGTGCCCCAAGAAGCTTGCATCAGCCACCAATGTGAACGCACCCGCTCAGTAGCAATGCCGTGTTCATCCTGGAAGGAGATTTGCCCCAGGTAACTCGCTCAACCACAACGGACGTCTGTTCCACATGAATGCTGAAGAAGCTCAGGAAGCGCCAGATTTCATGCTGGGTATGTTTTCTGTTAACTCAGTACTTGCAAGAGTGTTGTTTGATTCTAGAGCATCGCACTCGTTTGTTACAAAAGAATTTGCATGCACTAGTAAGATTCAACCAACAAAATTGAAGCATGTTATGATAGTTCAAATACCTGGTTCAACCACCAAAGCTAGAAAATTTTGCAAGGCTGTACCTATCAGAATCCGTAGAATAGATTTCTATGCTAACCTAATAGTACTTGGAACCAAAGGATTGGAAGTAGTACGAGGAATGGATTGGATGTCGAAACATAAAGGATTAATCGACTGTGCCAAGAAAGCCATAACCATGACCAATAGCACTGGAGTATCAGTAGAGCATGTATCTGAGACATTGCCCCGTCAATTCAAATGCAACAAGAGTCTAGCCCAACCAACCCTAGACCAACTTAGAGTAGTCTGTGAATACCCCGACGTGTTCCCAGATGAATTGCCCGGTACGCCCCCAGATCGGGATATCGAGTTCATCATTGAACTAGTTCCTGGAACTGGACCCATAACTCAGTGACCTTATAGTATGAACCCATCTGAATTAGTGGAGCTGAAGAAGCAACTTGATGCTATGTGATACGTTGCTAACGTATCCATAATATTTGATGTTCCATGCTTGGTTTTATCTACTTTCTTGTGTTTTGTCCACACTTTGGAGTACTTTTCATATGATTTCTTGGACTAACCTATTAACAAGAGCCACAGTGCCAGCTGCCTGTTTTCTGCTATTTTTGGTTCCAAGAAAGTCAGAAAATGAATATTCTCGGAATTAGACGGGACAAAATCCAAAGTCAGTTTTTCACCGAAGGACACCTGGAGCCAGAATACGAGATGGAGAGGGGCTGGGGCCCGGCCACACCACCTGGTCGCGCGGCCAGGCCTGGCCCACACCAGGGGGTGGTCTGGCCGCCCCAGGCACCCCCTCGGCCTCTCCTTCCGCCTATAAGTTGCCTCCGATACAGAAACCCTAAGTACCCAATCAAAATTCCACGAAAGAGTTTGTAGCCGCCATCATCTCCATCCCTAGATCGGGAGGGATCTGAAGCTCTTCCCGACACCCTGCCGGAGAGGGGAATTCACCCTAAAGGCCTTCTTCATCATCATGCAAGCCTCCGGTGTGATGCGTGAGTAGTTCATCTCTGGACTACGGGTCCATGTAGTAGCTAGATGGCTGGTTTTCCTCCTTTGTGCTATCATGTTTAGATCTTGTGAGCTCCGTTCATGATCAAGATCATCTATTTGTAATTTTGCATGTTGTGTTTATGGGGATCCGATGGATATTGAGATGCTATTTCAGATTGATTATTGATTCTATCATGTCTTTATTATTTGTGATCTTTCATGCTTTCCGTTGTTAGTAGCTATCTTGGCCAAGTAGATGCTAGCAACTCCAAGAGTTAGTATTTATGCTCGATAGTGGGTTCATGCCTCTGGTAATCTGGGGAAGTGACAGAAATCTCTAAGGTACTACATGTGTTGTTGCTACTAGGGAGAAAACAACAATCCTTTGTTCATAGAACAATCATATTGCTTACTTTACATGCAATGCGTAATGCAATTATCCGTTGCGTGCAACTTAATACTGGAGGGGGTTCGGATGATAACCTAAAGGTGGATTATTAGTCATAGATGCAGTTGGATTATGGTCTATGTATAATGTTGTAATGCCCAATCGAATCTCAAAGGAGTCAAGATGAGTAGTGTATGCTTGTATGCTTTCTCAATGTTTGTCAATTGACCCGCTGTAATTTGTTCACCCAAAATGTTATCTATCTTAAGGAGAGCCACCTCTAGTGAACTATGGACCCTGGTCCTTTCTTTTACTATCAATCTACAATCAATTGTTTACTGTTTTGTGTTTACTTTCTACAAACTATTACTTTCTTCCACTCGATGCGTTTAATCCTTTGTTTTCAGCAAAACCGGTGAGATTGACAACCTCATCGCAAGTTGGGGACATAGTTCTGTGGTTGTGTTGTGCAGGTATCCACGTTGCTGCTGGCACCGGTAGTGCGCCCTGCCAAAGTTCAGCTAGCTACACCTTTGGGGTGTTTCCTTGCTCCTACTGGATTGATAACCTTGGTTTTGTAACTAAGGTAAACTTACTACTGTGCTCATCATACCTTCCTCTTGGGGTTCCCCAACAAGCTCGTTAGTACACGAGTCAGCACTATGCTAGAGAAAGGTTTGATTCAACCAAGTGCATCGCCATGGAGATCGCCCGTTTTGTCCGTGGATAAGAAAGATGGAGGTAACTGTTTGTGCACGGATTACCGGAAGCTGAATGATGTCACCATCAAGAACAAGTTCCCATTGTCGAAGATAGAGGATCTGTTTGACCAGTTGACTAGTGCCAAAGTGTTTTCTAAGCATTATCTTAGAACTGGTTATCATCAACTCAAGATTCGTGCAACGGATATCCCAAAGACCGCCTTCACCACTAGATATGGATTGTATGAGTACACTGTCATGTCTTTTGGATTAACCAATGCCCCCGCTTATTTCATGAATCTCATGAATAAGATTTTTATGAACTTCCTAGATAAGTTTGTCATTGTTTTTATTGATGATATTCTGATCTATTCCAAGTCAAAAGAAGACCATGAGCTACACCTAAGAACCATTCTTGAAACCCTTAGAAAACATCAGTTGTATGCCAAGTTTAGCAAATGTGAATTCTGGTTAAAGGAAGTAGGATTCCTAGGACATATCGTGTCAGCAGGAGGAGTTGCTGTCGATGCCACCAAGATTAAGGATGTTGAATAATGGAAATCCCCAACCACTCAAACCCAAGTCCGCGCATTTCTCGGATTAGCGGGATATTACTACAAGTTCGTAGAAGGATTTTCAAGCATCGCAAGACCAATGACCTAGTTGTTGAAGAAAGATCATAAGTTTGAATGGACGGACAAATGTGAAGCAAGTTTTCAAGAGCTCAAGAAGAGATTGATTTCAGTCCCAATTTTGATTATGCCAGATATCAAGAAGCCTTTTGATGTGTATTGTGATGCATCCAAGATTGGTCTCGGATGTGTATTGATGCAAGAAGGTAAAGTCATATCATATCTATCTATACAACTGAAGCAACATGAGCAAAACTACCCTACCCATGACTTAGAACTAGCAGCCGTAGTTTTAGCTTTGAAGACATGGCGTCATTACCTTATGGGTAACCGCTATGAGATTTATTCGGTTCACAAGAGTCTGAAGTATATCTTCACCCAGAAGGAGCTGAATATGAGGCAAAGGAGATGGATAGAGTTAATCAAGGATTATGACCTTGACATTCACTATCACCCCGGCAAGGCCAATGTGGTAGCAGATGCTCTTAGCAGATTGCTGTGTAGATTAAACACCATGATAAAGGAAGCCCAAACAAGTTTGCATGAAGAGTTGGAGCAGTTTAGAATGGAGCTAGTTAGCAAAGGATTCCAAGCCAGTATTGAACTTCAACCCACTTTGATCAGTCAGATCAAGGAAGCCTAGAAAGGAAATGCAAGTATCGACGGAATCAAGCGTCGTATCGGTACAGGGAAGGTACTCGGATTCACAGAAGATGAAGGAGTTTTGTGGTACAAAGGACGTATCTATGTGCCAGCAGATTCGGAGTTGAAGCAAGTCATTATGCAGGAAGCTCATGATACTCTTTATTCTATCCATCCAAGAGGAACGAAGATGTATCTGGATTTGAAGGAGCAATTTTGGTGGCACAAGATGAAGAGATAAATCGGAAGCTACATAGCCAAGTGTGATATCTGTTAGAGAGTCAAAGCGGAACATCAGCGACCCGCAGGACTTTTGCAACCATTGCAGATTCTGGAATGGAAATGGGATTCTATTGGAATGGATTTCATCACCGGTTTGCCTACAACTAGTAGGGGAAATGACTCTATTTGGGTCATAGTTGATAGATTATCTAAGGTAGCCCATTTTATACCTGTCAAGACCACCTACCAGAGTTCGAAGCTAGCAGAGCTGTACATTGCTAGAACCATCAGTTTGCATGGAACCCCTAAGACCATAGTATCGGATTGAGGAACCGAGTTTACCTCAAGGTTTTGGCAGAAAGTCCAAGAAGGATTAGGAACCAAGCTGAACTTCAGCACAACCTATCACCCGCAAACCGATGGACAAACTGAAAGAATCAACCAAATTTTAGAAGATATGTTGAGAGCTTGTGTGCTAGAATATGGATCAAAATGGGAAGATTGTCTGCCTTTCGCAGAATTATCATGAAACAATATATCAAGCCAGTTTGCAAATGGCCCCATTTGAATTTCTGTATGGAAGGAAGTGTCGTACCCCCTGAATTGGTCGCAAGTAGGAGAGAGTAAGATCTTCGGACCCGACATCCTACGAGAAGCCAAAGAGAAGGTTCACAAAGTCCGTGAGCACCTCAAGACCGCCCAATCTAGACAGAAGAGTTATGCTGACAAAAGAGTTCGAGACCTGACCTTCAATGTCGGAGATTTTGTATATCTCAAAGTATCACTCTTGAAAGGAATGCAACGTTTTCAACTGAAAGGGAAGTAATCCCCCAGATATATTCGACCCTTCAAGATTTTGAATCACCGAGGAGAAGTATCATATAAACTGGAACTTCTAGAGGAGATGTCATCCATACATAACTAGCCAGGTGGCCCTCGCAAATGCGAGGGCAGCATCTTATGTGCATTGGGTGTGTTTAAGAAATAAATTTATGGTTTCACAAGTTTTGGAAATATTTATCTATAAACAATATTATTCCAAATATCATATAATATTTGGGTGAATTGGTAATATAAGTTCCTCTAAAATGCCATGTTATCATATTGTAGAACATTGTCTATTACTCTACTACGATTTAATTTCACTCTCTTTGTGTAATCTCCACTCTTCAACCCCTCATGTGTATTACTTGTCCTATAACATGACTATGCCAACTCGACAACAAAATTTTAGCATTTTAATCTACCATGTTTACTATGTTTTCATCAAATAGTATTTTCAAATCCCATGGTACTAATTGGGATCATCAACAATAGCTTCGTCATAGGAGCTCAAATATTTAAGTAGTTCAAAAGGCAAATAAATAGTAAAAACTACCATTGCAATGACATGTCTTCTTAAATCTTCATGAATTAGAAACTATCTAATTAATATACAAAAGACAATTTGATTAGCTCATGGAAAAGACATAAAAACTCATGAGCTCAATCTATATTTCTAAAGAATTATACTAATATAAATTATTTATTTTCAATTGGGTGTCATTTTTTGATATTTCCAATTCTACGGAAAATATCTCATTATTAATCTTTCCAGGGTAAAGATATTCTACAAAATCCAGTTAAAATTCATGTAACTGCAGGTTCACAGATCCGTGATGCTAATACCAAAGATAAAACAATATCGCTTACTCCATCTCAGAACAATATAGCATGTTGGTGTTCGTACTTCTACGGTAGCACCATCATTCTACCTAATTGTGTATAAACGCACATCAGCTATATCCACATCTTGCTTGGTGTCGCTCTTGTTGTGCAAATTATGATAGTGGGTTCTCAATAATATAACTACAATCCAAATAGAAATATAAAACTCAAATAATGTTCACATAATTTTTGTCTTTATAAGACTAACATGTAAAGTTTATTGGCAGCAATCTAGCCATAAATACTTAAAAGTTGTGTTTTGTTTCACCGGTGTAAATATTAAACATGTTCTATTTGGGTCATTAGAAATTTAACCCATGGACCATGTTATGCGGGCTATAGATAATATATGAACATAATAATATGGTTAATATTGTATTAGTCGAATACAAATAATAATGAACAAATTGTCAAAACTACTCGAGCTGTATTCAAAACAATCAATATATTATGGTAGAATGCATGTGGCTAAATTGATAAATATATGTGTGATGCTTCAGAAATATATACTGATCTAGGAATTTATCCTATATTGGTCTCCTAAAAAGCTTAGAATAGTGAAGAAAGTAATGCCTTGTCTAAAGTCCTGGAAAGGACGATCGTAGGGTAATTATGAGGTCGCGTCAAGGTGAATAAATCCAGAACTTGTTTTGGAGCATGAGAATAAAGTTGCTGAAGAGCATATGCTTTTCATACATTTGAGCTACATCCACTATTGCATAAGTTTCCATTTTCATTTGAAAGTTTATATCATGTAAGGTTGGTGTTCTCAGATTTGATAACACCCACAAATGCATAGAAAATGTACTGCTATCAATGTGCAGACCAAAAGGACATACCAACATAACACATGCCATGGAATTCACTTAGCATAGAGCTAAAAAGTAAGTTTAGTTTTCGGTTAGCGCTCCAGAATTAGAGGCGTTCCTACCTATATATTATCAAAGATTATATGACCATTCCAATTATATTATATGCATCATTTTCGCTTAATATTAAACGGATCACTTTTATATGAATTTGTTTTAATATGCAAGAGATTAGTACACAAGGCATTCAACCATCTAGCTAATGAAGACACTCACTATAACCCTCATAAAATCTAGAGAACTTTGTGTTTTCTCGGAAAAAAAATCTGGAAGAGAACTTACATCTTGCTTCAGCCATATAACATCTTTCAACATCTTGCCACAAAATCCATCTCCTCAAATGCCATAGTAGACCATAGCCGCTGCTCCGCTCCTTGATACTCGTTTGTTCCAAAAATTGTTGGTTATGTAGTCTTAAAAGAGTGGTTCACTTAAAGATATTCGATCAGATTATTAACTAATTAATTTTTCATCACCTGAAAGTGATGCATGAATGGTAAATATGATTATGGGAATATTAAAATTCAAATGGTTAGCGCAGAGAGTGAAGCCCGAGATCCTTTTTTAAACCGGATTCCAAATGTATTATCATGCAGTTAAAAACCTATAAATATGGATGAAAATTACCTATCAAACTAATACTGAAACACCGGGAGGATTTTGTAATTTTGATTGTGAAGATAACATCGGAAACATTTTTTTAAACACATAAAAGATAGAAAGACCTGTATGTAGACAGTTTTAGCTGCAGCACCTGTGGGCAGCCGGAGAGGAAGTTGTCGAGGAGCTCTTGACAGTACTAATTTACTCACTGCAATGTGTGCTTGACAGTTTGATTTTTTCTCATCATAGTAATAGACTGTCTTCAAACTCACGATAAAACATGAAAGGAAGTACATACCTCTAATACTTAACCTCTCATGTATGTTGGTGTTAATAAATCCACTGTCCAAACAACAAATTCAACCATCGGTTTGATTGTGTGATCGAGTACTAATTATTTCACACCCTTCTCTCCCTACAAAAATCAACATAACACCGGTGCAACATCAGGAAATTTGTGCACATTCTTATTCACCTCCGACAACATATAACAGATCCGTCTCTTAAAATTCCTGCAGAAAACCAAGAAAGCGATGAATTCTGCAAGCAGATATTAATATAGGAGATAACCCTACGTATTGTAATTCTGGTCCAAATCTTTCAAGTACTCAGGCTGTTCCTGGTTGTGAATACTTCTTAATGTCGCCGTACATCGTGATGGATCTGTAGACCTAGCGATATAGCTGGATATCAATTTCCGGCCGGATCGTGTGGGTACCATTATTGCCACTATACACCGTGATGGCTGGGAGGAACTGCGATCAAGGCAGAGATCAATTCTCAGCCGGGTCGCCGTGTACTTACGATGGAAATATGCAGTGAGAAACTGAGAACTGGCCGTTCAATCGAAAGGTCGGCGTGAGGGAAGGGACATGGGCGAGATGAAACGGCGACCTTCTAGATTCAAGCGCTAGGAGAGACATGATATAGGAGGAAGACATGATCGACTTGTAGCATCCTTTTCAGGGGAATATGCGGCTGCTAGGGCGACACGATCGCGACATTATCTAACGCAATGTTCTCTCTCTATGAGGCAAACCTGCTAACCAATCTTAGCGAGATGTATGTGTGCACTGGTGTCCTGGTACATGCACCGGAACTTTAGAAACTGATCAATGCGCATGGATTTGGAGGAAGTCTGGTCGGACAAAGACACACATGAATATGGCGACGGTGGTGGCACGCCGGACATGAGGACGCCAAGGAGAGACGTTAGAGGAGTCTCTTTGTTAGCTAGAAAAAACTAAGCGGGGGCATTGGTGGGTAATTTTGTGTAACTTTAATGGTAAGAGTTTTTTTCTAAGATCCATCGGTTGGCCATTACCTATTTATATAAATCGGCGGTCTAATTTTTGTGAGATTATCTAGAGTATTTCTCTTTTTTCTGGTGAGCCCGTCATGCACTTTTATTATATAATAGATGTGTTCCATATCTCTTTACTTCGCAAATTCCTAAAAGTTCGGGAGAAGACCGAAGTGTTCAAGAACATCGATCACCGAGCCACAGATATCAACAAGGATCTAACCTATCGTGAAGTACCCATTAGTATTTTGGAACAAGCCTTTAGAACCACCAGGACCCAGAGTATCAAGTTTCTCAAGATCCAGTGGAGCAACCATACTGAAGAAGAAGCTACTTGGAAACGAGAAGATTACATTAGGACTGAGTTTCCAAATCTCTTTAGTTCCTAGTTTTTCTTAAATCTTAGGACGAGATTTTGTTAAGGAGGAAAGGTTTGTAACACCCCAAAAATATTAAGCGAGATTATCAAGTTCAAATCACCCAAGTTTAGGGTTAACAAAAACTTTTATTATTAAATCTAATATGAGTGTATGTGTGAATTGCATTAGTGTATGAATGAGTGCAATTGCTATGTTTGATTGCTACAAATGATAAGGAATGGTTTAAAGATGAATACTACATCATCTAGGACATTTACAAACAAAATCAAAAAGAAAGGAAAATCAAATATGAATCATATAATCAAATGGTCATTTTGATCAAAATTACCCACTAGACCACTTTGAGTGTTTCTAGTAAAAGATTTCTTACAGAAACTTTCCCAATTCTTTTCACCCCTTGCTAGACCAAGTAAAAGTGAACCCAAGCCTACTTTATAAACTAACAGAAACAAATTCCAAATCTATTTAAAGGACATTGCAAAATTAAATCAAGTTCATATGCATAGATCACCATTTTTCGAAAACAACTCAAATCAATTCACCTTGGCAAACCCAAGCAACCTTAGACTATCAAGCAAGTACTCAGAACACTCACCAAAATTCATCCAAAAATTTAAAACTTAAATTCATGTGGCCATTTGGTCGAGCACCTTGTAGACACCAGAAAACCATTGCCAAACTTCTACTGTTCTGAGCAGTGATCAATCGCCACTAGTGCCCCATTTCTCTCCCCTGTCTCCCCCAGTGTCTAGCAACACAGTGGACAACTACCCCTTTGCCGTTCGCGCCAGTGCAGCGCCGGTCGACCAAGGACCAGTCGCCATAGACCGTGTCGCCCTCTCCCACGACGCCTAGGAGAAAGGCGCCACACCACCGCCACCCTCTGTCCACCCCTCGACCGCAGGCAAGCCGTGGACCAGCCGTAATCACCGCACCCACCTCTCTGTCTGCCATGCCGAGAGTGCGCTAGAGTGCCGCAGCCGAAACGCGCACACACGCCGCGCCTCGTCCTCACCGCGCGTGCCCGCACTCACCGTGACCCTAGCTACCCCCCAGACATGCCCGTTCACCGCCGCGCGAACCGTAGACAATGTGCATCGTCTCGAACACCGCCGTTTCTGCCCAGAGCACAGACCGCTCCTGACCATTCTCGACCACCCCTTACCGCGCCATCACGCGCATGACCATCGCCCTGAAGCACCGCGTCGACCCCTACCCTCATCCATGTCGATAGCCCTCTATATCGACGTCGCCAACGAGCCCGAGCCATCCCGCTCTGTCCCCCTCGCCGGTGTATAAATAGAGGCCACCCGAGCCCTCATTCGCCACACCATCTCACTCCCCTCTCTCTTAGACACCTTCCACACCTCTCCCCGGAGCAAGGCGAGCACCACATCGCCGGAATTTCACTGGAGCCCTCCGCTGCAGAGGAGAAGAGGAACCGGAGCTAGGAGCCACCCCAGGAGCTGCCGCAACCACCATTCGAACTACCGTCGTCTACCGTGGCATCCAGCTAAAACCACTACTACAAAATCACTTGTTATTTTATTTTTGTTGCATCATCTTTAGCATGATCATGTTCATCATGCCACCTTGCATGGATCATGTTCCAAAATGTTGCATTGTTGTGTTGCATTGCTTTGCATTGCACTTGTTGGAATCAGGCTTGTGTGTCTTGATATCACATTACTCTCTTCCCCTTTTAAAACCTCTCTATTTAGTTTTCTACAAAGTTGGGATCCAAGCATAGGATCCACTATTTGCAAATGTATTTGTTCTTTTTCTAAAACCCTAAATCTCAAATACTTGTAAAATGCCCAAATGGATTTTATTTGTGGGCATCACCTTTCCTCTTTCTCTTTTCCCTCTCATCTCTCACTTGGTTAGACCCTTTATTCAAAATCTTGCAAAATTTCAAAAGGGTTTGTTTTAGAGGCTTGTTTGAATCTGAAAACAAAACAAAAAAACAAAACAAATAAATAAAAAGAAAACAAAAACAGGAAGAGAGAGAGCAGCAGCCCAACCCCAGCTTTTGGCCCACCCCGGAACTCCCCTTCCTCCCTGGGCTTTTTCCTTCTCCTCTCCCAGCCCAACATCACCAGCCCGCTTACCCCTTCACCGTTTCACGCCGTCTCCCTCTGTTCCTCTTCTCTGTCGCCTCCCCTCTCTCCTCGGCAACGTTCGATGGAGCAGGTAGCCATCCCTCTCCGTTGTCCGCGTCAGCACCGAGCCACCCCACCACAAGCGTGTGAGCCCTTCTCCTTATCTACCTCGTCGACACCAAGAACCCTAGCCCTACTCCTTCCCTCCTCGTGCCGTAGCAGGTGCCTCTCCCTTGTTCCCGTGCTCGACCGAGAGCCACCGCCACCGCCTCGCCATGATGCTGCCGCTACGGTGATCCCGACGCCACCCAGATCACCGCCTCGACATCCTCTGTCTCGTCGCCAAGTTAATTGAACTTGAGCGTCCCCAAGCCGACGGCATGGTCGCCTTTTCTCCGCTTCGGCCGCCGCCCTCCGGCAGCAATTCCGGTGGCCCGACTGCTCCTCCGGTCGCCCTGAGCTCTCTTTGACCATCCCGGTGAGCTCTCAGTTTGCCCGACACACCCCATGGGTTCCATCTTCCTTCCAGCTGCTCCGTCGATGGTGACCGTCGTTTTTTCCCCGCAGGTGCTCGCCGACGTCGTGCCCCCCCGCTAGCCCGCCTCGTCGCTCGGTCACCATCTTCTCCCAAACCTCGTGAGCCCTCACCTCCCCTGTTCTCTCCTTTGCTTGCTGTCGGTTGCCGCCAAAACATCGCGCCGCCCCGTCGCACCAGCATCCTGCGTGCGCCATTCGTAGTAGCAACAGCTGGCCGCGCGCACCGGAGCCTCGCTGCTCCCGTTTTCCCTGGCCAACCGTGACCGCTGTAGTCCGCCTCCTAGAGTTCTTGTTATACAGAAGTGGTAGCCGGTAGTCCCCTCTGCGTTTTTGTTTTGGCCACCGAAGCGAGATGCGCCGCACAGCCGCCGCCAACCTCGTCGAAAGACGGCACCACCGCCGGCTCTAGCAGGTTCAGACATGCAGAGTTTTTCAGTTAGCCGACGTAGTTTTGCAGTAAACCCCCCCCCCCCTTCAGTTTTCGTCGTGCAAGGGAAGCCCCTTTGGGCCACCTGTCAGCCGCTTTGGCAATCTTACAAAAATGCACCCGTAGTTTGTGGTCCTCAACCCATGCTCCCCAGATGGCACACGTGTCAGCGCCTGATAGCCCGCGCTCGCGCTGTGGCCCCACCGCCCGGAGGCCCACCAGTCATCCTCTGTGGCTGGGACTCCCCGCGGTAAGAAAAGTCTGGTTCAGTCCCCGCCATGCCGGCTGCTGCTGAGACAGCACTAGACCCACATGTCGGTGTCTGTGGCTAGGTTCAGTTGAGTGTAAAAAGTTCTGTGATCTTTTTCTGTTAATAAAAATAATTCCAGAAATTGTTTAATATGTTTTAATATCCAGAAATTAATATCTTTATTTTGGTAATTCCAAATAATACAAATAATATATGTTTTTGAATCAGAAGGATTTCAAATATGCCATCCAAAATAATGTTTGACTAATTTAAAATTTCGAAATTATTTAAATGCTAATAAATGCCTTTTTTCTCAATTAATTAATAACTTTAATTCTGTAATTCCAAATTTGACAAATAATATGTCGAAATCGATCAGCTCAACGAGCCCCTTCTAACTATGCTATCCATACATCCTTTTGCATCTTATTTCATGCATTCATAATACATTACTGCAAGGAAATTCAATAATAAAAGGGACAAATATAATTGGAATTGATTCCTTCTTGCTAGAAACATTCCACCAATGTTGTATCATTACTGTGCTATGCAAATGACATCATTCCATCATGAAATGCATCATTAACTTGTCATGTCACGCATCATATCATGATCATGCTGATTCTTCTGCATTAGTTGTAATTGTTGCATCACTTGTTTCTGTTAGTGCTTTTCTTCTTCCTAGATAGGACGATGAGATGTTGTGAGTATCGACAAGTTCTCCGGATATGTACCGTCGGCAGTGTTTCCCAGGCGAGCATCTCTCCCCCTTCTACCTATTTTGCATTTACAGTCTTTATTTCTTCCTGTTGATCTATTGCTATCCGTGCCGCGATGCTTTAGTTTACGTGCACCAATTATATCCCGTGCAACCTCTATATTGCCATGGATACCTCCTAATACCTGTTGTTTGGTAGATAGCTGGCCTTGCGAGTCGTACTTGCTTGCTCAGGTCCGATCTCGTGTTGTCGAGTACCATAGTTGTTGGAATGCTGGCAGATGTTTATGGTGGAGATGATCATGACTTTAAATACAACTATTAACATGCTAGATATAACTAATGGAGAGGCATCGGTGGTCAATATATGCTATTTGGTTTTTATGCCCACTTGTGTCCCGTAGGACTCCGAGTACTTGATACTTGTTCCTTGACTATCGCACTATCCGCACATGGGACCATGAATCCCCTTAGCTAGAGCTTGATTCATTTCTTATTTCTTGGGGCCACAAACTAGTTTGGGCTTTATTACTATCCTGTACCTATGTCATGCTTTACTGCTTTATTTATGATTGTGCGTGGAGCACCTGTACTGTTTTGGAACGTGGAATGTTTTCGCGGTATCGACAAGCCCATTCACACTTTCGGGTTCCCAGTCGTTTACAGCCATTGACACAAACCCTGGGTCCGTTCCGGAGCCGGCCAACTTCGTTGCGGGTAGCTTAGTGGGGTGGCCCCCTGAAATATTTTATGAATCGTGTGATTGCTTTGTCGTGAAAGCCTCGTTGGGTTTTGAGTTGGTTTTTCCAAGGTTGATCGTGTGTGTGTTGCTATTTGTGCACCCCTGTAGGGTAAATCTTTCTGAAAGCCGTGTCCGCTGTTATGGACAACTTGGAGCACAGTATCTCGATCATAGACAAGCATAACTAAAGTAGTGCTATAAACTTGACTTAATATATGACTAGTAATCAGATTCAACTATCACAGAATGGATATTAAAATGCCAACAACTGGTGGATCTGGGGTTGTTTTGTGACATGATGTACCTACCTAGTAAGTATTGCAACTCCAATGGAATGTGATAAAAGTGCCAACAACTGCTGGGTTTTGGGATTCCTCAGGACAATTATATCTGACTAGTAAATGTTCCAACTACAACGGAATGGTGATTAAAACTGCCCACTACTTATGCTTCAGGATGACTCATGCTATCTATATCTGATTAGTAAGTGCTGCAATTATAACGGAATGAATAAAACTGCCAACCGTGTGAGTTTCCTTGGTCCGACTTCCTCGTTTGGTCTCGAGGTGGAATACCAGGATGGGTATGTTTGGTGTTAGTATCAGGTAGGATCCGAATAGGTCTTTCTTACCCCTCTCTCATAGCCGCCAGTGATACCGAGTCTCTATAGGTTGTTTAGTGCCGCTGCGCTGCCGCTTCAGTCCACCATACCTATGTAGGCGAGAGCCGCCGAATTCTAGCCTCTCCATGTACTGGCCTCAGTACTGACACTCCTCTGTTTCCTTTGCCCTTTGTCGGCACCCCTTTTGTTTAGCAGGTTTGAGATCGACGTTGTTAGCAGGGTTACCCTTCCGGCTTGGCCTGGGCAGGGTTATGGACGCTATTGGTTATTCTTCTGGGCTCTTAGCCCAATTTGCTTCATGTCCGTACTCGGACGTTGTATCGACTTCAAGGTGATTTGGATCTTTGTATTGTATATCTATATTCTTGACTCGTGGAGTCGCTGTTGTATATATATATATCTGTTTTGTGGGTCCCATCAAGGATCGTTGTGTAATGGTATTACTTCGTTTTCCACCCGCACGAAAGAGCCTGGTGGGCGTCCTTGAATCGTTTCTATGCGGGTTTGGCGGAAAGGGTTAAAACTTGCATAGGGCCGATTTGAGGGTGTTATAGAGTGCTATCAGAGCTCAGCAGTTACGATACCTCACTGGTCTAGCCTGTAGGATAACCTAGCTAACGGCCGAAGTAGAGTGTCAAAACTATTTTGGAAAATCGGTTGGATAGATCTAATTAGGTCTGCTTTTACTCCTTACCCCTCTGCTATTCTCCTCTTACCTCTGTGTGTTTTGAATCTTCTCTCTTATCTTTTCTTCGAGTCCAGGAATTCTCGTGGTTGGTTTTCCGTCGTACCTTCAGGGTTTCGCTTCCTCCTTTGGCAACGGTGTTTCTACATCCGGTCTTCGTGCTATCTGAGTAATCCTTCATCCGTTGGACTTCTCTTTGTTCCTTGTTTGTGCCTTCCGGTGTTTTCAACGTGACGTCATCATCTACGCCAGATCTGATGCAGAGTCTGCATTCCTCCTTTGTTTCCGAACCTCGATTGTCGAGATCTTCAGTCTGAATTCCGAGAATGGCTGCACGCTTTTCTACGGATTGTGCGGAGTAATAGTTTGGGTGCGTGATGGATTGGCCCCCATGCCGACTACTCATTCTATTCGCTCTCGTACATTGAAGTGGATTAGAATGCATCGTTTCTCTCCTTCAATCAAAGGTAGAGGTGGCTTTCTTTGTGGATACCTTTACCTTCGTCCTTTGTTCCTGGAGTGTTTTCTCGACGATCTTGGCCAACGACCTCTTGTTGGTGGTGTCGTTGTTTTCAAGTTGGAGCAAGGATCCTTGTTAGTGGTATCGCGAGGATCTACATGAAGCGAGAAGATTCAGGTCATCGGCTTCTCCCCGGCACCATGAGGCGGATCTCGAGGGCGAGATCCCTTGTTAGTGGTGTCGAATTGTGGCATCTCGCTAAAACCACTACTAGAAAATCGCTTGTTATTTTATTTTTGTTGCATCATCTTTAGCATGATCATGTTCATCATGGCACCTTGCATGTATCATGTTCCAAAATGTTGCATTGGTTGTGTTGCATTGCTTTGCATTGCACTTGTTGGAATCATGCTTGTGTGTCTTGATATCACATTACTCTCTTCCCCTTTTAAAACCTCTCTATTTAGTTTTCTACAAAGTTGGGATCCAAGTATAGGATCCACTATTTGCAAATGTATTTGTTCTTTTTCTAAAACCCTAAATCTCAAATACTTGTAAAATGCCCAAATGGATTTTATTTGTGGGCATCACCTTTCCTCTTTCTCTTTTCCCTCTCATCTCTCACTTGGTTAGACCCTTTATTCAAAATCTTGCAAAAGTTCAAAAGGGTTTGTTTTAGAGGCTTGTTTGAATCGAAAAAAACAAATAAATAAAAAGAAAACAAAAACAGGAAGAGAGAGAGCAGCAGCCCAACCCAGCTTTTGGCCCACCCCGGAACTCCCCTTCCTCCCTGGGCTTTTTCCTTCTCCTCTCCCAGCCCAACATCACCAGCCCGCTTACCCCTTCACCGTTTCACGCCGTCTCCCTCTGTTCCTCTTCTCCATCGCCTCCCCTCTCTCCTCGGCAATGTTCGACGGAGCAGGTAGCCGTCCCTCTCCATTGTCCGCGTCAGTGCCGAGCCACCCCACCACAAGCGTGTGAGCCCTTCTCCTTATCTACCTCGTCGACACCAATAACCCTAGCCCCACTCATTCCCTCCTCGTTCCATAGAAGGTGCCTCTCCCTTGTTCCCGTGCTCGACCGAGAGCCACCGCCTCGCCATGACGCTGCCGCTACGGTGATCCCGATGCCACCCAGATCACCGCCTCGACATCCTCTGTCTCGTCGCCAAGTTAATTGAACTAGAGCGTCCCCAAGCCGACGGCATGGTCGCCTTTTCTCCGCTTTGGCCGCTGCCCTCCAGCAGCAATTCCGGTGGCCCGGCTGCTCCTCCGGTTGCCCTGAGCTCTCTTTGACCATCCCGGTGAGATCCTAATTCGCCCGACACACCCCATGGGTTCCATCTTCCTTCCAGTTGCTCCGTCGATGGTGATCGTCGTTTTTCCCTGCAGGTGCTCGCCGACGCTGTGTCCCCCCCGCTAGCCTGCCTCGTCGATCAGTCACCATCTTCCGCCAAACCTCGGTGAGCCCTCACCTCCCCTGTTCTCTCCTTCGCTTGCTGTCGGTTGCCGCCAAAACCTCGCGCCGCCCCGTCGCACCAGCATCCCGCGTGCGCCTTTCGTAGTAGCAGCAGCTGGCCGCGCGCACCAGAGCCTCGCTGCTCCCGTTTCCCTGGCCAACCGTGACCGCTGTAGTCTGCCTCCCAGAGTTCTTGCTTTACATAAGTGGTAGCCGGTAGTCCCCTCTGCGTTTTTGTTTTGGCCACCGAAGCGAGATGCGCCGTACAACCGCCGCCAACCTCGTCGGAAGACGGCACCGCCTCCGGCTCTAGCAGGTTCAGACCCGCAGAGTTTTTCAGTTAGCCGGCGTAGTTTTGCAGTAAACCCCACCTTCAGTTTTCGCCGTGCAAGGGAAGCCCCTTTGGGCCACCTGTCAACCGCTTTGGCAATCTTACAAAAAGGCACCCGTAGTTCGTGGTCCTCAACCCGCACTCCCCGGATGGCACACATGTCAGCGCCCGATAGCCCGTGCTCGCGTTGTGGCCCCACCGCCCGGAGGCCCACCAGTCATCCTCTGTGGCTGGGACTCCCCGCGGTAAGAAAAGTCCGGTTCAGTCCCCGCCACGCCGGCTGCTGCTGAGTCAGCACTGGACCCACATGTCGGTGTCTACGGCTAGGTTCAGTTGAGTGTAAAAAGTTCTGTGATCTTTTTCTGTTAATAAAAATAATTTCAGAAATTGTTTAATATGTTTTAATATCCAGAAATTAATATCTTTATTTTGGTAATTCCAAATAATACAAATAATATATGTTTTTGAATCAGAAAAATGTGAGGATTTTAAATATGCCATCCAAAATAATGTTTGACTAATTTAAAATTTCGAAATTATTTAAATGCTAATAAATGCCTTTTTCTCAATTAATTAATAACTTTAATTCTGTAATTCCAAATTTGACAAATAATATGTCGAAATCGATCAGCTCGGCGAGCCCATTCTAACTGTACTATCCATACATCCTTTTGCATCTTATTTCATGCATTCATAATACATTATTGCAAGGAAATTCATTAATAAAAGGGACAAATAAAATTGGAATTGATTCCTTATTGCTAGAAACGTTCCACCAATGTTGTATCATCATTGTGCTATGAAAATGACATCATTCCATCATGACATGCATCATTAACTTGTCATGTCACGGATCATATCATGATCATGCTGATTCTTCTGCATTAGTTGTAATTGTTGCATCACTTGTTTCTATTAGTTCTTTTCTTCTTCCCAGATAGGACGATGAGATGTTGCGAGTATCGACAAGTTCTCCGGATATGTACCATCGGCAGTGTTTCCCAAGCGAGCATCTCTCCCCCTTCTACCTATTTTGCATTGATTGTCTTTATTTCCTCTTATTGATCTATTGTTATCCGTGTCACGATGCTTTAGTTTCCGTGCACCAGTTATATCCCGTGCAGCCTCTATATTGCCATGGATACCTCCTAATACCCGTTGTTTGGTAGATAGATGGCCTTGCGAGTCATAGTTGCTTGCTCAGGTGCGATCTCGTGTTGTCGAGTACCACAGTTGTTGGAATGCTGGCAGATGTTTATGGTGGAGATGATCATGACTTTAAATACAAGTATTAACATGCTAGATATAACTAATGGAGAGGCATCGGTGGGCAATATATGCTATTTGGGTTTTATGCCCACTTGTGTCCCGTAGGACCCCGAGTACTTGATACCTGTTCCTTGACTATCGCACTATCCGCACATGGGACCATGAATCCCCTTAGCCAGAGCTTGATTCATTTCTTATTTCTTGGGGCCACAAACTAGTTTGGGGCTTTATTACTATCCTGTACCTATGCCATACTTTACTGCTTTATTTATGATTGTGCGTGGAGCACCTGTACTGTTTTGGAACGTGGAATATTTTCCCGGTATCGACAAGCCCAGTCACACTTTCGGGTTCCCAGTCCTTTACAGCCATTGACACAAACCCTAGGTCCGTTCTGGAGCCGGCCAACTTTGTTGGGGGTAGCTTAGTGGGGTGGCCCCCTGAAATATTTTATGAATCGTGTGATTGCTTTGTCATGAAAGCCTCATTGGGTTTTGAGTTGGTTTTTCTGAGGTTGATCGTGTGTGTGTTGCTATTTGTGCACCCCTCCAGGGTAAATCTTTCTGAAAGCCGTGTCTGCGGTTATGGACGACTTGGAGCACAGTATTTTGATCATAGACAAGCATAAGTAAAGTAGTGCTATAAACTTGACTTAATATATGACTAGTAATCAGATTCAACTATCACGGAATGGATATTAAAATGCCAACAACTGGTGGATCTGGGGTTGTTTTGTGACATGCTGTACCTGCCTAGTAAGTATTGCAACTCCAATGGAATGTGATAAAAGTGCCAACAACTGTTGGGTTTTGGGATTCCTCAGGACAATTATATCTGACTAGTAAATGTTCCAACTACAACGGAATGGTGATTAAAACTGCCCACTACTTATGCTTCAGGATGACTCATGCTATCTATATCTGATTAGTAAGTGCTGCAACTATAACAGAATGAATAAACCTGCCAACCGTGTGAGTTTCCTTGGTCCGACTTTCTCGTTTGGTCTCGAGGGGGAATACCAGGATGGGTATGTTTGGTGTTAGTATCAGGTAGGATCCGAATAGGTCTTTCTTACCCCTCTCTCATAGCCGCCAGTGATACCGAGTCTCTATAGGTTGTTTAGTGCCACTGTGTTGCCGCTTCAGTCCACCATACCTATGTAGGCGAGAGCCGCCGAATTATAGCCTCGCCATGTACTGGCCTCAGTACTGACGCTCCTCTTTTTCCTTTGCCCTTTGTCGGCACCCCTTTTGTTTAGCAAGTTTGAGATCGACGTTGTTAGCAGGGTTACCCTTCCGGCTTGGCCTGGGAAGGGTTATGGACGCCATTGGTTATTCTTCAGGGCTCTTAGCCCAATTTGCTTCTTGTCCGTACTCGGACATTGTATTGACTTCAAGCTGATTTGGATCTTTGTATTGTATATCTGTATTCTTGACTCGTGGAGTCGCCGTTGTATATATATCTATTCTGTGGGTCCCATCAAGGACTGTTGTGTAATGGTATTACTTCGTTTTCCACCAACACGAAAGTGCCTGGCGGGCGTCCTTAAATCGTTTCTATGCGGGTTTGGCGGAAAGGGCTAAAACTTGCATAGGGCCGATTTAAGGGTGTTACATCTACAATGTCGTTCGCCCCTATCACCGACCTTAGCTGGAGCCCTGGCGAGCCCCCACGTACCCCCACCGTCGCGTTAGGGTTCGTTCCTCGCTGGAGCTATTCGCCGGAGACGACGAACCATAGTCGTAGATCCTAGTCTAATCGCACGGCCCAGATTGAAACTTACAGTTTCGGTTTAGTTTAGTCGCTGACGCGTGGGACCGTTCTGTCAGTAGATTCAAAAATCAATTCAAAGAGATTCACTAAACCAAAGTGCATGATTCCAATTTTGTTAGAAAGGTATTCAAATTATCTATCCAAGCTTGTTGGATTCAAACCATTTGAAATTATAGATCACCTATACCAAAAATAACAATATAGAGACTTTTCCAACTTCAATTTTTTTTCAAAAATCAACCATAAATGCTTTTGAGTTGATTCCAACTCTCAAAAATCACATTTGACAAGATCTATCAGAATATGTACAAATATTTAGGTTTACATGCAGTGACATTGGACTAGTACTAAAAGAATGCTATATAGGCATTTCTAGTCACTTTAATTGTATTAAATAGTAATATTAATCTTTATAAAATGTGACCACCACTTTAAATCATATTCCCAAGTATTAGAATATGTGGTGATGACATGTGTCAACATGATCCCATATTTTAATTGGAGAATATTAAATCTTAAGTATTTTCATTGAGTAGAAATTACTTTTCCATAATAAGAAAATTAAGATTAGGTCTTTATTTCATGTGATGATTGTGATGATGCTAGGTCATCTAGTGTGAACCTTTGTGTGCTAAATATAAGTAGTTAAGTATTTTTTGGTGATTGTGTACCTCGTATTCATTTATAGACGCTAGTATCGACCCGGGATACGAGGAGGAGGAGTACTACGAAGAAGAAGAAGAGAACTTCAACCACTGCACTACTTAAGGCAAGCTAGAACTATGCAAGCTAACACTTGCAAACTTGATAACCTATGCAAGATGCATTAGGCATGCTTTGGTTATACAACTTTGATTATACCAATCCCAAGTTTTACTTGCAAGCTTTATTCTTTTACTTTTACGAAAGTTCTTTACCTTTAGTTAGTGATTTGTGCAAATTGGAAAAAAATAGGATAGATACCATAAAGAGTATAAAACTAGGCCTAAGTAGTTATACTTAGATGTCATCAAAAGGCATAAAACAAGATTTTGACAATTACACTTGATTAACACCCCTCATTAGTGAATACCCTCAACTTTAGTGGCTAGTGCTAAGCATAAAACTGGATCACTTTAGATGGGAATACTTGGTGAAAATGATTATGAAAACCTTGGAATGATGGTTCATTCTATTGAAATGTTTTGACATGTGTTGAGGAACATAATGGTGGATGATGAAAATGTTGAGGCCTGAGCCTTGGCCCTTTATAAAAACCGATGGTTGGGTTCGGATGCGATACAATTCCAATTTTACCGTACAACCACAATACCTGAATTGGGTAGGGCTTAACTGGAAGTTTATATGCCTTAGTATGGGTTCCTCACGGAAAGAGGTTGAGCTAAGGCTACCTCATGAATGAGAATGCCCACCTATGCAATGCCTAGGATGGCAGATGGCCATGGCTGAGAGGCCAAGCTCACAGGGGAGGTGCCTATACTAGAGTGTGTAATTGAAAGGTTAGGATTGATTATCCGCATACTAAGTATGATGATTCAGGGTTATACCTGATGGATGTATCAAATTTTGTGGTGAAAGTGTACCACCTCTACAGAGCATAAAACTATCCGAATAGCCGTGTCCGTGGTTATGGATAGTTGGAGTGGCCATACTATTCCGTTGTCAGATGTTTTCAAAAATGACTTGTGAATTGAACTATGACCTTGACTTGACCACAACAGGGTTGTGGACATGAAAACTAGGTTCCCACTTAGGTGATGTAGAAAATTAAATTAGGTTCTTTACTTTTGAACTCCTTATGAAATAAACTTGGCTTTTTGCAAATAAACCTAGAACTTAAGATTCCTACTAGAACTACCTTACTTGTTAGTGATAGTTTGCGAGTAATTAAAGAGTACTCATGGCTTTGTCCCTGGCTATTCTGGTGGCCAGACTATGAGGAGGACTACCAGGAAGGTGGACAGCAGGAGGTCTATGACAACTAGGATCATCTCCCATCTTCAGCATTACCTGTGACCCTGAAGATGGAGCCCCTACTATGTTTACTTTCCGCTGCTTTGATTGTATTAAGACTGGATCATGAGATCCTTTATTTGTAAGACATTTATTATGGTTTGTAATGGATGATGTACTATGGTACCAATTTTGTTATGTCTCGCAAAAATGGTAATCCTAGGATTGCGAGGTATGGCATAACAAGCATCTGGGATTAAAAATCCGGGTGTTGATAGGACCACGGTCACGGGAGAGAGAGAATCAACTAGAGGTCTCCCCAAAAGAGAGGGAACCTTCTATTGATTATTGTGTATTTAATTTGTCAAAATATCTCTCTTTATATAGGGGAAAAACCACCCCATAGCCAACTAGCTTAGCCATGTGGGAATAAAAAGGGAGAGGGGAGAGGGGGAGGCTTCGCTGGCCTGCCAAGGCCCTTGTTGGCCCTGCGCGGGGTTCCCAAGGCCCATCCGGCCACCCCCTCTCTCTCCTCCCTTAGGTCTTTTCCCTCATGGGCCCTTTTCCCTCCGGATTTTGGCCCAATTAGGTATTTGACCCTTTTTAATTCTTTTTCTTTATTGAATAAATATAAATGAATGAGTTAATCAATATTCAACATTCAATTACATATTATTTAATCCCCGTTGATGTGGAACTCCTTACATCTCATTGCAGACATCCTCTGGTCTTACCAAAACCCTTCCGGTTTTCTCTCTCTTTTCTTCGGCGATTCTAGCGATACCAAAATACTCTCTGAGCATCATAAATCCCTTAAGCATGATACCCCATGGTTCCGGAACACTCCAGACATGGTCGGGACCCTCCCGTACCAATGATCATAAGAGGGACCTGTATGGTCATGTTGATCCCTGTGCATTCCACGAAATCTTTCGTCGTTGAACCATGAACGTCGTGTCGTATTTCTTTTGTCTCTCGATACTTGCATTGTCCTAGATATGATCAATGATATCACTATGTCGTGTTCATCTCGTTATCAACAAATGCTATTTGACTCATTCCGACAAGTGATATCCACGTGATCAAATCACACGATGCGCAGCTATTGGATACAACTTCTCCGAGTGGGCCCTTGAGTATCTTTTCTGTCACGTGGATGGACAAATCCTTCTCTTGACACATATTGCCTCAATTGTTCCTCCGAATACCTGAACACACCTTTATGATCACCGAGTCTCCACATGATGTTTGATGCTATCTAAGTATCCCCGAATAACAGTGATTGATATGGTCTCACGATCTAAGAAATAGGACACTAAGTCTATTCTAATCATCGAAACTTGAACTTCGTGACATGATCGGGTCACGATGCTTAGGTTGGGTATATCTCATCATCTCATTCTCGTAATGAGGTGACTCCAGTGTCAACTGGCATAAATGCCACATGATCAGGAAATCTTGATCATCTGTTGACCAATGAACCAGTGACTAGAGCTTCACCGGGAACTCCTGGTTGTTTATGTATCACACATGTATCGATGTTTCCTTTTAATACAATTATAGCATGATATAAAACTTAACCATAAAATTTATGAAATATGATAATATTCCATATTATTATTTGTCTCTAGGGCATATTTCCAACAGTCTCCCACTTGCACTAGAGTACAAATAAACTAGATGTATGTGTTCCTAATCATTGGCACCATATATCCCGGCACCTTTGATCAGGCTTGCTCATGGAAGAGGTTGAGTCTTGGGGTCTGTACTTTTCAGCCCCAAATCATTTGCAACTTACTAATGTCACCTTGATTGACATTAGTAGTCGTGGCAACAGAATGAGAACAAAATGAGGTCGGTTTCCAGGAGCTAATGGTGACATTAGGTCAGGCATAACGAGCTTTCTCATGGGCACTGTGCCCTGGGGCACACCTTCTGCGTAAAGACGAACTAGTCCCACCATAACAATATACATTACGTTAGATGGTACCCTTATATTTTATTATAAATGTAATCATCGAAACACTAGTGCATTATGTGCAACTTTTGATGTTTTACCACCTCGCTTCCTACTTGAATTTAGTTGGTATTATCGATGCAGGAATTTCCAATCTTCTAAGGTTAACACATGCCCTTATAAAATAACCCTTTATGTTTTAAGATATGTCATCCTTCATAGATTTGAAAACATGTCTACAGTTCTCATTCAGACACTGTGGACAAACTTAGCTCAGCATTCTGTGATTCATACTTAATCACTTTTCAAATGTTCCTTCTTGCATCATATATTATGTTAAGTTGTCATCATGGTTTTTCAAGATAGAACCTATGTGTCAACATAGTGGATGATGAGCATCCTTTTCTTTCTTTCAACCATTGATGTTTAACTTAATGCTATTCCTAATTCGAGTGACTAAGGAACAGTCCTTAATCAATTCCTATTCCACAACTATTTTTCAGAATCTCTTTTTGGAATACAACATAATATCGTAATATACATATTATCAACTTCTAATCCCTATAAATCATTATTTAATGGTACTTGCACTTTTATTCTTAATGAGTAGTACACACACTTATGAATCTATCATTAAGCTCCCACTCAATGTTCCCAACATATTTGAGTCCGAGACTTATATCGCTCCCACTCAAAAATATGTCTTTCACATATTGTTTTAGGAAGACTTTTACAACTCCCACTCAATTTTATGCAAATTTCATATCCTCTCACTATTTTGAATACCTTCAAAATCCATTGATCAATTATCAAACTGAGAGTTTTATTACGAGATGCTAGTACCTTACTAGTATCAAATCCACTAGACGTTTAGTACTTATGAATCAAATTATTTTTGAATTTGTTTAGTACATTATTCATGACAAATCATGCCTTTGTCATTCACCTTTTCCATCATGACTTTGCAGTCATTTGGAAAATTCAAGTAACCCTTTACTTGGTAAGATTCATCAATGAATTGCTTTCTAATTAATCTTAAGTGAATTTTTCCTCTAGAATTTCTCATAATTTTAGTTTACCATTTCCTTCGTAGTTCATAGGTATGACATATTCTGGTAATATGGCAAGTGATTCACAAATTTATCCATACAAGATGTGGGGTACATTTTTGAATCCTACTTCATGTAGTGAAAACACTAGTGGGGAAAATACAATGATCATTATCATTGATCCTTTCCTTTATGAAGAGAATCGTTCATGAATGCTTTCCGTTGCGCTTCTCAACACTCTGATGCAGGGTTTAGAATCCTCATCATGTTTTTACTATTCCATAAGCTTTATAGTTGAGAACATAAACTTTCTCGAGAATGCACCAAAATTTAAGCAACAATAGTTTCATGCTCATGTTTCCTTTGGTAAACTCTTTACTAAATTCAAACAATCAGAAAATGATATAATCACCACTTCGTTGAAATATGATAAATCAAATATGTATTCTTTTTCAACAATTCATCAAACACTTTGCATTTATGCAATACACGGTGTTTAAGTTATCTTGCCGAATTAGGGCATGATTCATATGTGACAAGAAATCAAATGTATTTCACATATTATCAACATAACTTTGAATTTAAACAATGGTTTCATTCAAAATGAATATATCATTAAGTTGGGTATTTTTCAAGGCATTTTCAATATTTTACATACATGCATTATCAATTAGTTTCATAACCAGGATAATTCACACATAATCGGTCAACATATGAACTCAAATAGAAATCATTCATAGAAGCAGAACAACTGTTTGTTATAAACTCATATGAATAACTGTCTCACGAAGTGTGAGACACACTAAAGAAGTTCACAATCCATCAATTACAATAATCATCCAAAAACGATAAACTAAGTTATAAATGTCAACGGAGAGTGTCGTTGTGCCATCATCATCATGCTCGCCATCAACACGCAACGTCACCTCCTCTCCAGCAAGCAGCTCTCATGCAGAAGAACATGTTTTCACCAAAACAAAACAAGTATCAAATACTTTAACACTGCAACAAGTGTTTGCAAGATTATAACATTTATAAAATTGTATATCAAATATATACCTTTGTCATTGATGACCTCTCCAGCAATGGGTTCAACCTTCACATTCCCAAAATGTGTTATGAACTTGTAGAAATCTTGTGTTTCCCCATCACCTCGCATGATGCAAGTCCTGGCGTGTGCATGGTAGCTTGGTGGCAGCGACCGTACCACCACGCCTATTGCAAAAGAGCTCGTCAATCAGTTGTCCAGGAAGTAAGCAAGCCTCATATACGCATCATGTATGCGCACCAAGTGGCTCTCCAGTGAAGTGTTCTCATCCATCTTAATGGAGATAAAATCTCCCATCAACTCATGTTCCCATATGCGCACTTGTTACACAAAGTGGGATCTAAGCTGTACCATTATAGTACGAGGGTCACTGATATGAAGGTGGACATCTCATGATGGTAATAATAGTCTTCCCGCTGCTCTAGGGTCTCATAGAAATAGGGCTGCTCCAAATCCATCTCGTGGAGTATATAGTCGGCCACATCATTCTCACTAAGGAGAACATACAGACGCACAATGCACATAGAAAAGTTTAATCCGTCTAGTTTGAGCTTCTCTCTATCTAATGTATGTCAACAGGGAAGATAGCATCAGGAGAACTATTTTCTACATTTATAATTGCAAAAAGGAATTTAGACTAAGTTTATAATTATATGAGTTAAAACAATAACTCCACTAAAAACTCCTATCCCTAGAAGGGTTTTAGCGATTACACGATCCCTATTCACTACACCATCCACAATCATCACAGCCGACAATATAGTTGCAAAGGTGGATGCCAAAATGTCGATCACATCATTCATGTGACTAGTGCTTGATCTTTCGACCATCCGTGTTCCGAGGCCATGTGTACATATGCTAGGCTCGCCAACTCAACCTTAGTGTATCCGTTGTGCAACATGGCTTACACCCACCGTATGCGAACGCAGATATATCTGACACCCAATCATCACGGCCTGCCTAATAACGGAGAACTTTCTGGGCGGTGCACACTAAGGAAGAACACTTTCATTGCTATTTTGATTAGGGATCATATTATTAGACTACCATCGAGTATCTAATACTAGCACACAATAATATGCACAAACAATAAACATTGAATGTAAGTGCGACGCGATATTGTCCTTCACGCTGTGATCTCCATCCTGTACCTCCGAATTCCGGTGCCATAGGCACCAGGGTACCGGTGCCTCCGGCGTGGTAGTCCATCATCTCCATGACCATCTACTACTACTTAGCAACATAAAGTAAACTACTTTACCTTTGCCACAACCATATCAGATCACAACACCCCCTGCAAAACAAAGTTAGACGCCTCTACTTTATCTTTGCATGTTTTACATGGCCGATAGGGCTTCCGTACAAGAACCATTCTTGCCTACGAACTTCCACCACAACGCTGATAAAGTAGATGTCTATACTACACCCCTTTCAAGGCACTCCGTTGGAAATGGTATACCAACTAATGTGAGAGAGATAGACCCCCCCCAAAGCCACTTTATACGGTACACGTTGTATGTCAAGCATTGACCAGTCTCGCGAATGAATGCGTAAATTCGGTTGGGGGCCGCTTCATCAAGCATTACTGCGGTATACACAAGTACACGTGGGAGGGTAACAACTAAAATATCAATGTCCACACGCTACAACTCATGTGTTATACCCGTACTAGAAATACTACGCATAGATCTAGCTCTTATACCACTGTAGGGGTTTGCACATGAAGACAATAAATTTTTCCTACGCCAAGAACCCTAATGCCTGGACCTATCTATTAGTAATGCAGTAACGGGAGGGGCTTTTCGTGAACTTACCCTTGAAGACTGAAAAGCGTTGTCAATGCTCGGGAGAGCATGGTTAATGTAGACGAACCAAAGCTGACCTCGAGGTGGTGTTGAAGTCCTGACAGCTCCTGCGGCTCCAACGACTTCTAGTGACCCAAGTGTTGCACCTCACAGGGAGTTATGCATGTATGGTGCCTAATGATAACTCTCTCTCCTCCCATCCAGTAGCAGTTGTGGAACTAGAGATTATGGATCCGAATCCTGTAGCGTGACGGCGATGCACGGTGAAGAAGACTCCTTCTCGCGCGATCCGGACTTGGGACCATGGTCACAGGAGAGAGAGAGAATCAACTAGAGGTCTCCCCAAAAGAGAGGGAACCTTTTATTGATTATTGTGTATTTAATTTGTCAAAATACCTCTCTTTATATAGAGGAAAAACCACCCCATAGCCAACTAGCTTAGCCATGTGGGACTAACCAAGGGAGAGGGGAGAGGGAGAGGCTTGGCCAGCCGGCTAAGGCCTTTGTGGGCCCCACACGGGGTGCCCATGGCCTAGCCGGCCACCCCTCTCTCTCCTCCATTTGGTCTTTTCCCTCATGGGCCCTTTTCCCTCCAGATTTTAGCCCAATTAGGCATTTGACCCTTTTTAATTCTTTTATTTTATTAAATAAATATAAATGAATGATTAAATCAATATTCAACATTCACTTACATATTATTCAATCCCTGTTGATGTGGAACTCCTTCCATCTCATTCTGGACATCCTCCGGTCTTACCGAAACCCTTCTGGTTTTCTCTCTCTTTTCTTCGGTGATTCTACCGATACCAAAACACTCTCTGAGCATCATCAAGCCTTTAAGCATGACACCCCATGGTTCGGGAACACTCCATACATGGTCAGGACCCTCCCGTACCAGTTATCATCAAAGGGACCTAGATGACCATGTTGATCCCTGTGCATTCCACAAAATCTTTCGTCGTTGAACCATGAACATCGTGTCGTATTCCTTTTGTCTCTTGATACTTGCATTGTCCGAGATCTGATCAATGTCATCACTATGTCGTGTTCAATCTCGTTATCAACGAATGCTATTTGACTCATTCTGACAAGTGATTTCCCCGTGATCAAATCACACGTTGCATAGCTATTGCATACAACTTCTCCGAGTGGGCCCTCGAGTATATTTTCTGTCACATGGATGGACATATCCCGCTCTTGACGCATACTGCCTCAACTTTTCCTCAGAATACCTAAACACACCTTTATGATCACCGAGTCACCAGATGATGTTTGATGCTATATAAGTATCCTTAGGTAATAGTGATTGATATGGTCTCATGGTCTAAGAAATAGGACACTAAGTCTATTCTAATCATCATAACTTGAACTTCGTGACATGATCCGGTCACGATTCTTAGGTTGGGTATAGCTCATCATCTCATTCTCGCAATGAGGTGACTCCATTGTCAACTGGCATAAATGCCACATGATCAGGAAACCTTGATCATCTGTTGACCAATGAACCAATGACTAGAGCTTCACCAAGAACTCCTGGTTATTTATATATCACACGTGTACTGACGTTTCCTTTCAATACAGTTAGAGCATGATATAAAATTTAATCATAAACTTTATGAAATATAATAATCCATATTATTATTTGTCTGTAGGTCATATTTCCAACAGGCTGGCTTGCGTACTTCATCTTTGGATGTGATTTCCTTGCTTGTAGAGTTGTAGTTCTGACATCTTGGATGCATATAGGTTTGAATAAGCTTCCAACCTTGTTGTCGAGGCCAATCTTCTATTATTTTCGTATTTGATGACTCGAGAGTTGATGCTTGAGAGAGGAGGTCGGATTGGAAACTCCGTGTAGTACTTCGGAGAGGTCATCTTTATAGCTTCAGGAGGGGGTCAAATCTGATAGGGTTTCCTAAGGGTTTATCACCTTATGGCAACGGTGAGGGGTTAAATCTTTAGGATGCATCTTCTAGTGGAGGTTTTACTTGAAGCGAATGGGAAGACATAGGCTTCCACCTGAGAGCTTTACTAAGGGCCAGGGCGGATGATGTAGATCTTCCATCTCAAAGTGATGTCTTGGTACTGGAGGAATGTTGTAGATCTTCGGTCTTGAGTCGAGATCTTCGAAATACATCGTATTGCAATCATCTTATTGGACTCATTGCCGAACGAAGCTTCATAAAGTTAGCTCTAGGCAGGTTTGGACTTAATGATACTTCTTGTTAGCCTTTAGTCGAGGTAGAGACATCTAGCTATAGAGGGACCATTTTCACTTGAAATATTCACATTGCTTCCTTTCGGTCGAGGAGTAAGCTTGTTGTATCCACACTTTCCTGCCACCATGATTTGGAGCTTCTTGTCTTCTTTGAGAAACTTCCCGTCAACGGGGTAGGGAGGATGATTAGTGAAAACATGGGTCGGGATTGTTGTGATGGTTGAAAGTACATCAATCAAGATCTTAGATTATTTAGCTCTTCACTTCCTGGCGTTGCTTCTAGTTGCTGGTGTTTGTTCTTCAGTGGAGGACGTCGGACTTGAACAGGGAGCTCTTGCTATGGTCAGCAGGTGAAGTTGGCATCAAGTATAGTAACATGCTGGTGATGTGAACTGGATGAAGTATTCCTTTCTTGACATCCGGTTGAGGTGAGGTCTTCAAGCAGTTCCAATCTTGACGGTGTCAAACCTCTGGTCTTGAGAAGCTTTCTTCCTAGCGGATCATGGTTCTATTCCCTAGGTTAGTATGGTCTCTTGCTAGAGACAACTGACATTGGGTGCCAAAATAGAGGAGAGGGGATAACATCTTAGAAAGTTTCCTAGATGGTGTATCGATTACAAAGCGACGTTTTTGACTAAGGCCGACAAGTCCAACCCAAAAGACGCATAGTTTCCCCTCCAAAGATATACACATACAAGGTGAGTAGAGCAATGTGGTCACCAAATTCTCCCCAAATAGTGGAACGCAAACAACACACATCAAGCAACACATTGTGAACTTAGGCAAGCAAACAAGACATATTGTAGGACCAAGGAGGGACTACTCGGAAAATATATGGGAATCCTATCTTAGGACTAATACTCCTAGGGATCTTAGTTATTGGTGGTATTGATCACTGTCTTGCATATGAAGTCCTTGTCATAGCACCCGGAGGCTTCTCGGCTTTGTAGTACTCAATTCTTCTGGCAAGAGGATTCCGCTGGTAGAGCGATCTTGTAGTATCCTTTTGTTTGCTTGCACCTTCTTCTCTTCATCTCATCATTATCATATTCATAGGGTTCTATGGCCAACTTGATTTAAATCCATATGTTTGAAATTTGGACGAGAGATAGAATAAACCATTTTTCAAAATAACTTAAATTAGGAGAGGATATGATGTAGAATCATTCGAAAAGAATTGAGGAAGTATTTTTCGAAAGCCACTATTTCCAAAATATTAGTTTTCTTGTCTAACGACCATGCTAACTAAGTTTCTCCTATAGTCAGGATGGCTCTGATTTCAAGTCCGTGGCGTCCCCGAATAGGCCATCCGAGAATCCCTTATGCATTCAACCACGACTCCAAGATTAGTGTGTTGTGGAGCATAATCGACAAGCATCAAAGTAAACATCCATTACATAAGCAGATACAAGTCATACCTCAATGCCATTATGGCTATAACTTACATAAGTATTGATGGGCTAAAATCTATCATCAGCAGCAGATCTTCATCGAAGCGTTGAGCCCATGTCACGCCTTAACCCTATAGGCAACTTACTGGGAGAACATCCTAGGTCGCATAGTCGTCAACGTCACCTTCTTATTCACCTTCCTTCTCGAAGTCTGACCAAGTAAATAGCCAGGGACAATGCCAATGAGTACATTTGAATATACTCGCAAACCACCTTAAGAGAACTATAATAAGAGGATATGCAATATGGATTTGGTAGTAGGAGGGCTCCATATGAGGTTCTTTTCTAAAACCAGCTTCTCTTGTAGATATAGCATCGCCATATCTTTGTTTGAAAACCATTTTAAAACCTTTGAAAAACATTTGAAGTTGAAAACCACTAGGTTAGGGTCACCCAATTTCATCTCCCAGTCATCCACTGACCGAGCTCTCCTTTCTCCGTGATCATCCCGTGATCACAACACCTTCTCCATGATCATCCAGAACCACTATGTTCAGGAAACTCTTTCTTTCTCAAAGCCTTTTTGAAAACAAAACCAACACCACTATGCAATAACCTTCTCAACCATCCCTGACCATGCACACGGCTATTCAAATAGATTTACACTCTACAAAGGTTTACACTTTACCTACACCATTTGGGTACCCTGCCCTAATCCCGCATGGATCGTGGGTCGATTAACCAACGATAACTCTTGGAAAGCCTACCCCAACATGGGCCCTACCCTATGAGGTGTTACTCTCAACACCGGGACGTCGGGTACCAGGGACCAACCGGAGTGCATTTTACACACCTCTTGAGTGGGCATTTTCAGTGAGAGGCTCATAGTATCATCCGACCGCCTATAAGGATGGTCCGCACCTCCCCTAGATCATTGTTTTTGACATATGATCCTATGAGTAAGGGAGTCCCGGTATTCAGGGGATATGATCCCATATAAGTAGTTGTGAGGTATCCTATGCTAGGACAAACTAACTTTAAGCTAAGCTCTGGCCCATTCTAGGATAATGTGGTTGCACAGTTAGTTGTTCTAGCAAATTACATAGAACCGGGTGTGTTTTCGTAAGCATTTCCTCTATCTCCAATTCAGTACCACTTGTAAAATAAAACCTTTTATTTTCTCGAAACTCCTCTCTATGTGCTCCATTGTTCTTTGATCTCATTTGAGTTGCCCTAGATTATTATGAGCAACCTTATTTAGTTGTGATGGTTGACATGTTATCTTATTCAATGAATCATCATATGCATTTTTTTATTCTTGTTTGAGTATTATTTATGAATACATATTGTATCTACATTCTTGATGCTAGACTTGGCCAGTTTATTTTAATAGAACAATTGTGGGATGTTCGTGCGTGCACGCGTACGTGCATGTCGATTATATGGAGTGAACCATGAAGTGTGCTGAGCCTAGTGACGAAAAAAGCGAAAGAACTTATTCATCTTGGTACTTTCTTGGATCACCTCATCGTGGTTAAAAAAGGCATTGTTATTACTTCATTCATAATCATACCAAATACCACCACCATGAGGACAAGGAAAGCTAATCAAACATGATAAATCGATAGAATAAATCATACGGAAACAACTCGTTATATTCAGCGCCATGTTCTAGTAGGAATCACAATAATTTAAAGGGGGGTATATGGAACAAAGACTGCGATGCTGATGGAGGTGTTCCCGGTGGTACTCAAGTGTCATTATACTAAGGGGGAAGAGTCCCCTCCTCATTCTTCTTCCCTAGGCTTATCATCTGTATGGACCATGTCTTTCTGTTATATTCTTGAGGACTCTAGAGGTGGAAGGCCGAGAGGCTTTACCTCTAAATTGTATTTAGACTTGTATTACCCACTGATTCGGGTTTCTAGAGGTTTTGTAATCTCTCTATATATTTTTGAAGATCCATAATTCACAAAAATCTATATTTTCTAAGATCCATAACAAACAAAAATCTAAGAAAAATGTGTGGGTGATCCTTAAGTCGGTAACACGTTAGCGTCCATAGCAAGCACACGCGGGATGCTCCGAGGTCTTGCACATCTCTAGGGGTTATCATCGGGGCGTGTGGCCCTCTGCTGGGTTTCCAGCTCCATTCTTTTGCATATGCATTTTAAACCATGCTCGTCCTTGAGAATTTATACTTAGACTATTTAAGGTAATCTTGGGAAATACTCAAGATAACATTGAGACGCATCTTGGGAGTACGATATATTACCTATCAAATGTAGGAATTACAAATGACTAGTGGCGGATATAGAACTCCATTGTATGGCGTGTTGTAGTTAAGCTAAACACTAGAGAAAATAATGCAATTCTACTAATATATAGGTGAATTATTTTCTACAGCCTGAGCCATGGCTCGGGTTGCCCGGGGTGTAGATCCGACCCTGCTAATGACCTACTATGTATCTTAATATATTTGATCTTGAAATTTTTTACAGTTGTATTTATGAGCTCACAATAGTACTTTTCTCATGTATGTTTATGTGAAAATACAAGTATATACGTCGGTGCCTAAACTCGCCCCGCTTGTGGTGTTTATATATCGATGGAGGGGTATAGGAGTTTATAGGTGTCCGGTAAGGACTCATACATACACAGACAAATCTTACTACAACATATATATACATTCTATGTTTAACACTCCCCCTCAATCATAACTTATCTAAGTTAAGATTACATTTAAAAGCTTCTAATCTACTAGTAGAGAGTGCCTTATTAAAACCATCCGCTAGTTGATCTCCTAAAGGTATAAACTGTATGTACAAAAGCTTATGAGCTACTCTCATGAACAAAGTGATAATCCACGTCTATATGCTTTGTCTTTGCATAGAACACAGGATTAGCAGAGAGATACATAGCTCCAATATTATCACACCACAAACACGCGGCTCTTGGATGTGGTACACCTAGCTCCTTTAACAAGGTTTGTATCCAAATTACCTCAGCAGTGAAAATTGCTAGGGCTTTTTATAATCAGTCTCTATACTTGAGCGAGAAACTGTAGCTTGTTTCCTTGCACTCCATGATATCAAGTTAGATCCAAAGAATATATTAAAACCACCTATAGACCTTCCATCATATGGACAACTTGCCCAATCAGAAACAGAGAATGCAATGACAAGAATAGAATTGGACTTGCTTAACCTCAAGCCAACAGAGATGGTTCCTCATAGATATCTCAAAATCTGCTTAACTGCTATCCATTGAACTATAGTAGGCGCATGTAAAAACTCACACGCCCTATTGATAGGATAAGCAATATCAGGTCTAGTCAAAGTAATATATTGTAATGTCCCTACTATACTCCTGTAGCGAGTAGAATCTTCACTACTTAACACTTTACCGCCAGTCAAAGATAGCTTCTATGGAGTTGACAAAGGGGTGTCAATAGTCTTACACATCATCATGTTAACTCGTGTAAGTAAATCATTAGCATATTTTTCCTGTGACAGAGTCATACCATCATGAATCTTCTTTACTTCTATTCCTGATAAGAAGTGCAATTCTACCAAGTCCTTCAAAGCAAAGTCCATACTAAGATCATGAAGAAGTGCATCAACAGCTGTGTCTGAGGAACTAACTAAAACATATCATCAACATAGATAAGCATAAAGATAGTCACTCCCCCTTTGTTGTAGAAAAATAATGAAGTATAATCCTGTGATGCAGAAAAACCATGCTTGCTAAAGTTTAGAACTAAGCCGAGCATACCACTCCTGAGGAGCCTACTTTAGGACATAGAGAGCTTTATCAAGCTTACAAATATACTCTAATTGAGAAGCATCAACATAAACAGGAGGTTGCTATTGGGAATATCCCTAGATGCAAATAAATGTTTATTTATATTTCCTTTATTTATAATTATAGTTTATTATTTATGTTATAACTGCTCTGTGTCTTGATTGTGATAATCAAAGGAAAACTCAGTAGCACGTGTAAAGGTATAAACACGAAGTGTTCCTGGTCTCATGGGCATGACTAGGTCATTGTCAAAGATGATTAATGTTCCTAGATCATGGTATAGTTATTGTAACGAGGATACCATTTGACAATGAGGGCATATTGCTATGGCTTAACAAGGATATTGAACCGACCCAACTCAAAATGATATATTAAAATATAAACATCACCATTCAGTTGTTGGTATATCGTTGTTGTTGTCATATCACTTTGTTCTTTGACCATGAGGATACCAGTTGTCCTTCATAGTGGAAGGTATGTCCTAATTGCATACAAACGTCTTCTTTAACATGGTGATCATAAAGGGTGCCTTTGGATATGTTGGAAATTTATGACTAGGCACAAGGTAGTCCGAGATGGCATTTGCACCTCCATCGATAGCGAGATACTCTTGGGACCTTCTCGATATTATGGAATCACCAATACATCTTGCCAGACATAGGGTGATGAGAATCACTGGATACTGGAATATACGAACAAGAGAAAGAATGACAAACCAGTAACAAGGTCAACATGGTATAGTTATCAAGAGTTGTATTATGAGGACACCAAATTGTCTTACCTCGGTATTTTCATGTATGGTGATGCAAAGGAATAGTACATGACATCAATACATTCTCTCAATTACTTCATGGTTGTGTGGGAATCAATATGGATGTGTAGATCCCACTATTGATTATTGTCCGGAAGGAGTTCTGCAGACATCGTACACTTAAGGGGTCTTGTTCTGTAGAATGTGTAGAGCATGTATGTATGTGAGAGATGCTCTAGAATCATTCTGAACCATCCTAAGAAATCTCAGGAGAAACTCAAAGAGTTTTCGAGACATGGAATGGTTCTGAGAGGGAAACAAGTGCTGGAGCAAAGCCCAAAGAGGGGTGGCACCTGGGTAGGGTTGCAAGTGCGGTTCCCGCTTGGACCCACAAAACTAGATGATCAGTTCAAATTCCACTACATCCACTGATCGGAATCAGTCTGCAAGTTGTACTACTATAGGAGAGCTAAAGCTAAATCAGTTGCCCGCAAGCCCGCCCCGCTTGCAACCCTACACATGGACCACTCATGGCCCACCTAGGGTGGCGCATGGGGCAGCCAAGCCCATCGGGTGTGGCACCTATGCCTCCCAAGGCTTATCCACACATTTCTAAAATGGTGAGATCCATTTTAGGAAGGTTCCAATCATAATCTATAATTGTGACTTGATTTGATCTAGTCATTATGGGAAGATACCATATCTTTTATTTGAGGAAGGCTATTATATTAAACATAATAATGGGACCAAGCACTGATGGAGGAGATCTGGGGAAGGGGCGTTGTCCAGGGAGGAACCCTAGAACATTAGGCCCTCCTCCCCCTTCTCCTCTCCTCCTATATAAAGGGAGGGAGGGGAAGCCTCCAATCAATCCCACAGAAGGCCATTGTCTAACTCCCTCCCTCCAGAGTCTCCTTCTCCACATACAAGCCCTGAAGGCTGCTCTTCTACTCCAGCGTTTTCGAACCCTAGATGGCGAAGCACTATGGAGTGCAAGTTCACTACACACATGGATACCTTTGGAGGGATCATACCTCTGATCCTAGATCGAGCACATCACCAACTACTTTGTCCAAGAACGAATCTCCGCTGCAACATTGGTGAGTACTAGATATCTTATATGTTGTGTTCTTTCATAGCTCGATCTTGGTGAAGGGGTTCCGCGGCAGAACACAAAAAAATCCCTATGTTGTGAACTCACCTAGCCAAGGTCTATCTATGCAGATGTATAGTAACGAGCGGGGATTCGGTGTTCATACCTTTTAAGACCGAAAGTGTTTAACATTCAGGAAATGTGGATGATGTAGTCATACTCGTAGCTAACCTCAAGGTTGTGAAGCTCCTCGCAAGTCACCCCTTGCTACTTGTACGTCGTAGACGACCTCATGGTCGTGTCGACGTCCAAAATCCAAGCTCCAAGAAAAAGCACCACAAGTGGCAGTGCCTCGTGGCCTTACACACATATGGTGTAGAGATGTCTCCCGGGCTCCTGTCCAACAAAGCAGTGGAAGAAGATTGATCCGGACCGAGTCCAGCAGCACGACAGCGTGTGTATGGTGGAGTAACCCCAATTCATGTATGCAATTCCAATCTTGGGAACCACACATGAGGGAGAGGGAGAGAGATATATAGGCAAAGCCAATTGATGGGATGGATTTGGGGAGAGGGGTGCCCCACTTTATATAGGTGGAAGAGAGGTATTACCTCCCTCAAAGTCCCAAGGTGGGACTAATCAAGGGAGAGGAGGTGGGTGGCCAGCCCCCTACATGGGACCCACATGGTGGAAGGGCCCATTAGGTCCGGCGGCTCCCCTTGGCATTCCCTAGGGCAGCGTCCCCCTCTTGGGCCTCCTTTGATGAGGCCCAATTAGGTGGGTTGCCCCCAAAATCCAATTTAAATAATGTTTTTAATATTAATTCATTTATTAAATACATATTATTTAATACCTATCACTTTGAAACACCTTTCGGACCCCTCTGATCATCATCGGATATTCCCAAAACACTTTTGGTATGACTCCGGAACAATTCTGGAGTTCTCTCTCTTTTTTCTTCTACGATCTCAGATCAATCCCTAAGCCTCTCTACTCTTAAGTGTGACACCCTACGTCTCTAGAGTACATAGACATGATCGACACACTTTCCGATCAATGACCAATAAAGGTATCTGGAAACACATAATGGCCCCCATGCATTCCACAATTAATTTGATCGCATGAACCTTGAACGTCAAGTCTCAATCCCTTTGCTCTACGGTTCCAAGTTTGTCCAAGATCTGATCTTCGGTATCTATATACCTAGTTCGATATTTTTACTGACAAACACATTTACTCGTTCCCATGATATTGCATCCCCGTGACCTAGTCACATGTTTGCAAACTTGCAGATGTAATCTCACCGAGTGGGCCCAAGGTATATATCCATCACTCGGATGGGCAAATCCCGGTCTTGATACATAGGCCTCAAAAGTTCCTCTGGAATACCTGAAGCACACCTTTATGGTCACCCAGTTACAGACATGACGGTTGATGTGATCAAAGCAATCTTGGAAGACAATGATTAATATGATCTCATGGTCGAAGGACTAAATCACTATGCTTTGCTAGATATCGCAATGTTGAAATTTATGACTGTATCACATTACAATAGTAGGGTTTGGCTTTTGTCCATACTTCATAAGTGACCTCGTTGTCAGTTGACATGGTAAAGTCCATGGTCGGGAAACCTCGATCATCATCTGCCCAACAAACTAGTCTAGAGGATACTAGGGACCTGGTTTGTTTATATACCGCACTTGTATTAATGTTTCCACTTAATTTAGTTCTAGCATGATACAAAACTATTACGAACTAATGAGATATGTCAATAAAAATCATTATTATTGGCCTCTAGGGCATATCTCCTTCAGTCTCCCACTTGCACTAGAGTCAATAATCTATTTATTGCCTCACGTTGTTTAATACCTATGGCATTCCGGTGTCATCCACACGTGTTGCTCGTGGTAAAGCCAATCTCCAGAACTGACACTTTCAGCTCTATGTGTAGTTGCATGTCTATGCGTCACTACGCATCAACTCATTCTTCAATGAGATGGCTTCGTATAAATTTGGTCTTGTGGTGAGACCTAATTCCTTAAGCCAGAACTATATTGATCTTATTGTTGTACAATAGATCTTTGTTGTATAACCTACTTGGAATTACACCTAGTTTGACAATCAAAGTATTTGACGCAAAATCCCTCTTCATGCTGCTAGAGTAGCCATATACTCAGCCATTTGTTGTAGTACCCATCACAGTGTTACACCTTTGGAGTTAGTCCAAATTCATCATGGAAATTACTTCCATTTTATTATGCCACCTTATTTCTTAATACATAGCCTAATTGAGATAAACTTCATTTGTATATGTGACAAAAACTTGCATCAATATAACACATTACATTGAACTACTTTGTCACTTATGCATATATTGCATATTCTACTTTCTTCCAAAGTACACAAGAATATCATCACTATTTTCTAATGATCATCTTATGAATCATTCTAGTATATGCCCCTAACACTTAGAGCATAGGGCTCATATAGATATGTACATATCATGGCATTCATGATTTAATAATCATGAGGTTTCACTTATCAATTGTCAACACAATTGATCTTGCTACCATGTGGCAATAACTTTTCTTGTCATATATTGACCAGGAGACTCACATAGCTCCCACTCAAATATGCCACCATATTGAACTAATTAAATATTTCATATATGTACTTCAGCATAACCATATTAGCATTTCAATCTATCTATATAGACTTTGATGTCTAATATTCTCGTTTTGCCTAAGTCTTTCATCAAATCCAATTTGAATGAAATTATTAATTCGCGTAAAATTAAAGATTCATCATTTCTAGTCAACATAATGTCTTGGAAATATGTCTTAACGCTCCCGCTTAGATTCTTGTAAACATAAGCATATTCATTGTTTTGATGAACTTAAACTCTTTCAAAGTTTCATCACGGTGAAGAATCCTACTCCACTATGATTTTTTCAACCATTCAAACTTGCATATATTTTAGCACCTTCGAATTAACAAAACCCTTTGGGTAGTGTCATGTAAACATCCTAGGTAACAATTATTTTAGAAGAATGTTATTTTGTTTATTCAACTACCATATCTCAATATGTAGTGGTTGCTACAATAATCCGTACATACTAAATATCATTGTGGAAGATCCAATCTTGTCATAGTCAACTTTCGAACTTTGTCGTAAACTACTTTCTGACAAGTTAAACATTTCACATATGTATACATCTTGTGTCTATTTGTTTATAGATCCATTTACGCTTTGAAAAGCTTCATGCCTTCTTGAGGGTCTACCAATTTCATAACTTGACTTTCGTATATGGATACTATCATGAATTCTATGGCCTCTAGCCATTTAACGAAGTTAGGGCTCATCATCGCTTCTTTGCATGTAATCGTTATATCATTGTCCAACAATGTCATTTAGCCTCAAATCTTGTTATATGATTATTGACCAATCCATACGGTTCAATAGGAACTTAGATTTCCAGAACATACAACATTTATAGAAATGGTAGCCATGAGCATCATACCAACCTCCATAACACTTTCCGGCGTTGCGCTACTCTGATCATGTCACTTAGGTTCTAATAAACATATCAAAGTTTCTATTGTCCTCCCACTTAAATTTTCATGAAAATTTCCTTCTCAAAGAACTCCCCGTTTTAGGAACAAACATTTTTGTCTTTAGTGCTATGGTGGAGGAATTCCCAACAGTTACTCTTGGGATAACCTACAAAGATGTGCATATCCGACTGTGGTTTTGTAAACATTTTACATATTACTTGCATACCAAAATTTAAGAAAAGACAAATTGGATTTTACCCCTTGCTATTTCAACAAATCATGATTTTGCTCTTTTCAGTGTAAAAGCGGTATGTCACTATAGCATAATCTTTTAAATTATAGTGGCAGTTTTATAATTAATCTTACCAAGTCAAACTAGGTTCGATTACATTCTCAAAACATTCCATAATACTATGGTGTTTTGGGAAACTCAAGTTTATGAAACAATTTGATATGTTTACTAAACTTTGTAACTCAAATCTCTTCTTTTATGATCCAATCATAAAACTCTTGATTTTCTTGTTATGATGATTTCTTTATTCACAACTACTTTATCAAAGTCTCTAGAAACTAGAACGTGGCATAACTCTTATGGTGTTGTTTTCATGAATTTGGATGATTTCTTTGTTACTGTGATTTCTTCTTCACGCTAAAACCTTTGAACATGTTTCAAATGTCTTATAATTTTTCTCGCTAAATAGATATACTCATATATCTATTCAAGTCCTCGGTATAAGTATATGAAGTAGAATAATCCACTACACACGATTTCACATAATGGACCTTATACATCAATATGAATTATTTCCACTAAGTTCGCCGTTTGTTCAAGTTTTCCCGTGAATGGAGTTTTAGTTATCTATAGGAAAGTCTTACAAGTGTCAATTCGTTCAAAAAATGAGTTGACTCCAAAATTCCATCAAGATGGAGTTTCTTGATGTCTTTCATTCCAATATAACTTAAACAGTGATGTCACATTTAAGTGAAATTTAAATCATTTCGTCTTGCGATGCTTTAGCATTTAGTTTTATGAATTTTATTTCACCAAAAAGATGTATAATGGTTCATCCATCATCTATGGAACACGCTAATTATTTGAGCAATACTTTTTTCTCATAATACTAGAACCGGATAATAATTATTAGAATAAATCTTAATGGCTTGGTCCTTGATGCAGATGATAAACACAATAACAGTACATATTATTAATTTATCGATGAACGTCATTACCATATTATTTTGCTAGTTATTTGGACCATCGCATTTCTCCTATTGAGTTGTTGTATGACATTTCATACAAACCAATTCAGAATACTAAATAATTACATAGGTTTAACAAGAATATACATTCATAACATGTATATCTTCTATATACATGAGCTGGACATTCCAGTCCTTTAACTTCTACCAACTATATTTATGGATTCTCTTTCAACATTTTCCTCTCTTTCAGAAGAATCAACCAACATCAAGAGTGGCACCAATCACATGGTACTTGGGTCAAGTGTGTTAGTCAAACACTAATACCCTTAAACTCACACTTTGAAGTGGATCACAATCATATGATTTGTGTTCTTCCGGATTCATTCATTAGTGCTATTTTAGTATGGTAAACATTTTACCTATACTTCATGTTCATCCTATCATGATAATTTTCACGAATGAAATATATAGTTCATCAAGACAAATGTTTGTATAACTTTAGTTCCCAAGCTAATGCGTGATGGGTACGCCTAGCATCACCATCATTCGCATGTGCTCATCCAATATGAGAATCTGCTTTGACTACATTATAGTTTATCATGTTGTAATCAAATAGTGTTTCAGATAACATAATATATGTTAACACCGGATGATTTCTGAAATAAATCTTTCAGCTCCTAGATAATCTTGATACCAGAAACTTTCTAATATCAAGTATCATGGAGGCAAGTGATGCATGTAAAATGCATACATGAACTTTGTAGTTTGTTAACATGTTTTCCCACATATTTGCATCATATATAATGTTATATCCCTGTTTTATATTGATATTTGGGGATTTACCAATGATCCCCTTTATTTTGGTTATAACCCTGTAAAGCAGAAAAACCCAGTTTTCAATGTTTTTGATGTTTCAGTACCTAAACGAAGTCAAATGGACATGTACTTTTGGGAATGCCAATATTTATCCACGAGAAGAATTTGGAGCACTGGAATCCAACCAGGAGGGCTAGGAGGCCCAAAAGAACCTAGGTGACGCGCCCAGGCCTGGTGGGCGCGCCGCCCATGCTCTTTCCCTCCTCGACCGTCCGATCGCCTTGATTCTTTTGCCCACGCAGTTCTCTTGACCTAACAACCCCTATATAAGGACCCCCGGGGCATACTCAGAGGAAGAGCCACCAGATACGAAAACACCACCAAAAAGAGTTTGATCCGGCAAAGATTGGAGGGGAAAACTCGGCCAGAGCCACCACCGGGGAGATCTCCACCCTCTCCAACATCTCCAGCTTCATCACCATGATGAAGAGGGAGTATTCCACCTCTGGGCTATGGGTTTGTGGTAGTAGCTTGATCTATCTCTCTCTCTCTTCTTCTTCATAGATCTAGTACCATATGAGCTGCCCAACATGATTATGCTCATATTTGTAATTCCTATGTGGTGGATCTTTGTTCTATGATTTGATATTTGAGATTGGAATCTATTGTGTAAGATGTTTTAATAGATGCATATCATTGATGCCTCTGAAATATAGCCATATACGTCCACATTTATACTGGATATTATTCATATTTTTGATGAAATATCTCTCTAAACCCTACCAATAATGTCTAATATTTAGAGGGGTATGCAATCCTTTCTTTTTATATTTTTTTTGCATAGATAATGTCGTTTGAAGATTGGAATCACTACATTAAAGTCAAAGCTACGAGATTTCCAACAACCAGAAAAAACTAGGAGTTGTAAAGCGGAGGCAGACGCTTTAACGACCAACTATACGACCAGAGCAAAATTCTGGCCGTATAGATCCGGTCGTATAGTTGGCGCCGCCACCGTTAGGTCAAACAGAACAACTTTTGTGATGGGACCCCTATATAAAGAAGCCTTAGGCGACGAGAAAACAATCCAGACCCTTGCCAAAAGTCTCTGCCACAGATCTCCAGCCGCCTCCAGATCTCAAAACCCTTCTCCATCTCCATAGCCATATTCCACCACTTGTAATAGTAGATCTCTTCTTTGATTGGAGACATTATAAGACTATTCCTATCAATCTTATGATTTTCAATACAATGTTTATGATTGTTGATCTCATCTCTATGTGTGAGTAATTCTCCTTGGGCTAAGGGTTTCGGCCTAGCCATGTAGCGTTTGTGCATGTTATTTATCATAGATGGGATCATTTATTAGTTTGTATGACATGATGATTATTGTATCCTCTCTTGCCTCAATCTAAGGACTTGTCAGGTACCCAAGACCCCGAGGGTTGAGCCAGGTATAGGGAGTATGAGTAATGAATGATCTGCAGGTTGGGAACCCCAGTGACAGAAGAGGTAGTATGGTTGTATGTGAGGGATTTACTTGGGATTAACAGTGGCATCACTATGCATATCATTAGTTCTCTTTCTTCCATGGATGAGACTAGTAGGTTATTTATATAAGCGGTTGTAGAGGCAATAGTAATTATGGATGCACTGCCCACATATAATTTATCTTGCTCTAACAAGTACAAGCATACTTTATTTCTATCTTTTATTCCCATCAGATGTTTTGCACAGCTATTGGTCCGGTAAAAACACAAAAGGAATTCTAAAACTCCCGAAGGTCCGTTAAAGTAACATCACTACGCATTCAATTCCCGAGGATTCGATAACCTAGGTCTACTAGGGAAAAAGAAGGTACACTACATCTGTAATCCGGATCAAAGGTATCAACCCTTTTCCTGGCGCCTTTGCCGGGGAAGCAATAGCTACCCTGGTGAGGTTATTAGGAACCTTGGTAATTTTAATTCTTGTTTTTAATTTTGTTAGTTTGCTTTCAGTCTTTATTTGATAAACCAAAAAAATAGTTAGCCTTTAAATTCTTGCTTTTACTATTATTATTCTTTGTTTTAAGAAAACCCAAAAACATAGGAAATATGGCTGAAAAGAAGTTTGGGAATTTGCTACTCCCAATAATGATTATTTGCATACTCCTATTACTCAGCCAGCAATTGATGTTGATGACTATGAAATTAAGGGGCTTGTTCGTCTGCGGTACCAAAGTTGGCAGGCCAGCGCATGGCGGTACCTAAGTTTCCTGAAATTACCGCGTTTCGAAAAGTTGGGCCGCCAACTACCGAGAAGGGCCATTTCGATGCAAACTCGTCTCACCCCTACCAAATCCAAACATGCCGTGAAACTGCCCCGTGAAGTAGACGGTCGGGACCCTCATGTCAGTAATATTTCCATGACGCGAGCGCCAACGCGGCAACCACGTAGGCGAAACGAGATACTAAAGGAGCATCATGCGTTGACCAAATTCACAAATCCACTCCCTTCCTCCTTTCGCATGAACCCTAGCACCGGCGACGTCGAAATCCCCTCTCCAACCAGAATGATCTCTTCGGGCATTTGACTTCTGGCGCCATGTTGCTATGCTCGCTGCTACCGAGCTCTAATGCGAATGTTGTCCCAGCCGTTGCGATGATCTAGCCTGCCTCTAGCGCCGACGAGCTATGCAGCGCGAAGGATGGCAGATCCATTTGCCGAGGAAGAAGTACTTCTGGCTAATTTCAGGTGAGCTACTCTTCTCTTTGCTATTCGCACTACCTATAACTGCTAGCTGGCTATTGGCATTATAGAGATATATCGAACATAGAATTGTTTGCTAGCACGACGCTGACAAATAATTCTTATCTTTTGTCTCCAATTTTTTGTCAACTAGGATCTCCACTGAACCCAAATACACGGTTCTGGTGAGCATCTGCGGCTACCTCGTTAAATTAGCACATGGAAGAGCACGTGGAAAAAGGCTCAGAGTCTGAAGATGGAAGTAGCGCCTGTGGAGTTATGCACTGTCCCTGGTTTGGTTGCTGCTGTGCGTGAACTTGCTGAAATGAGGCCAGAGCAGACTACACGGTTCAGCATCGTTGATGAATGAGGCTTTAGGGTTCCTATAGCATGTGACAGTCAGCTAATTGGGTTGATGAAACAGCATGTTAGGCTTCGCATGGTTACGCTGGTGTGTAACATAGTGGATGAGGAAGCTCCTGCTACTGGGAGTCGCCCAGCTATTATTGGACAGGGAGGTCTAACTCGAACCCCTGCTGTTGTTGAGCAAAATGTGGTTCCTCGTCCACGACATGCTTCTGTCAGGCAACCTCCTCCTAGGAGTCCCCGTATTCCCGTTGTGGAAAACTCTGCTCTAGAATCTGCTGGTACTGGTCGTCCCCGTCCCCGTGCCCGTGTTGCTACAGCTACTGCTCACCCAATCCATGCCGCTGTTGAGCAAACTAAGGCGTCCGGAGGCTGCCCCGCTGTTGTTGCTAAGACCGCCGCCTTGTGTGCTTCTCCTCCTCGAAACTGTCCTCAAGTTGTGTGAACCCGTGCTCTGGAATCTGCTGGTACTGGTCGTCCTCGTGTTGTTGTTGATCTGGACGTTGTTGACCCAATCCCTTCTGCTGTTGAGCAAACTAAGGCTTCCGGAGGCTGCCCCACTGTTGTTGCAAAGACTGAACCATTCTCTCCTCCTCGAACCCGTGCTCGGGTTCAGCGAGCTACTGGTCTGAAGCTAGTTCATGGTCTGGACTCTGCTAGCACTCAAAACACTTCTGTTGTGGGAACTTCTCCTGATCGTCGAGGTGGCATGGCAGCAGCTGATCCTATTGTGGCTGCCGTTAGAAGGGGCCCTGCCTGTCCACCATGTAATGTAGCTCCTGCTGCTAAGGGCCCTTGCCTTGCTCCTGGTCATGGTACTTCCACTGAGGTTGATCCAGCTAACGATGACGCTGGTGATGGTGGCGGTGGCATTGGGGCTGGGTTTGATGGTGCCGCTCCATCTCTCGAATCTCTCGGAGGTTTCTATCCTGAAGAACCTGATGATGGCAAAGTAATCGTTCGTGTCGGTGTCGCGGATTATACTGCAAAATTAGATGATGGCACAGAAAAATTCTATGACGAGTTTGATGTAATCCTTGGCAGATACGAACCTGAAGTGGTAGAGTTATCTGACCTGATGGCATCGTTACATGTGAAGGTGCTGTGGGGGTCCTCCCAGGAAGCACGTTTGTTATATTATGGTTACAGGAGAAAAAAGGCTATCGAAGTGAAAGATACCAGAGATTTAGTCGTACCGTTTACAAGGAAACATCATAGAGGTGAAGTTTACTTCCACTTGGTAGTGGTCACGGTTGGAGAGGAATTGGAACTCGACAATAGAGATGATGGACTTTTAGAAGGCATGCATGACCTGATCCATGGCATCACTGGGGCTAGTGCGACGGAGCGTGGCTTCGAACAGAGGAGAGTCTTACAGAGGAGCGTCATAAAGAGGAGCAGGAAGAGCATCCCTAGAAAGGGCACCCCGAAGAAGAATGTCACCAAGGAGACCATGCCAGAGAAGAGGACGCCCAAGAGTCGCACGACAAAAGGCACCATACCGCAGAGTACACCCCTGAGATCCAGTCAAAATGCCACACCGAACGGTAGCAGCAAAAACGCTAAGAGGGCTAGCACGGTGGTGTACACTCCTAGGAGTGGTAGCAAAGAAGCGAAGATGGCCAGCACAGAGGCTACCACACCCAGTGGGAGCAGAAAAAACACTAATTTGGAGCGGAACATGCCACTGTCAGGGAACTATGCCAGCATGAAGGAGAACACACCCAATAGTAGCAGCAAAAGGGCTAATTTGGAGCGGAACATGCCGCTGAGGTCAGGCAATAATGCCAGCACGAAGGAGAAGACGCCCAATAGTAGCAGCAAAAGGGCTAATTTGGAGCGAAACACGCCGCTAGGGTCAGGCAATAATGCCAGCACGAAGGAGAACATGCCCAATAGTAGCAGCAAAAGGGCTAATTCGAAGAAGAACACGCCGCAGAGGTCGGGCAATAAAGCCAGCACCCTGGAGCCAACACCCGTGAGGGGAGGCAGTAAGGATATCACACCCAAGAGCGGCAGCAAAAGGCCTAGTTCGATGGGGAATGGAACGTGGATGTCAAGCCCTACTGATACCATCAAGAAATATTACATCAGGAAGGAGGATGTACACAGGAAGAGCAAGAGGGTTCTGTACACTCAAGATGAAATTGATTCTGACTGCTGTCTGTCCACTGAAGTACCTGTGATGCGTGCAAACGTAAGACCACCCCATGTGGTTAAAGCACAACCAACCGAGTGTCTTGGAGAAAACAGAGTTGCCGATGAGGTGGACTGGGGCAATGTTCCTATCCATCCGGGTGGAGACGATGGTGCAGCCCCACCCATGGGAGTCAATATGATGTGTGCAGTACTAAGCATTAGAGACGATGGCGAAGATTCTGAATCAGATGAAGAAGCAGGCACTATAGAGGATCAAGAATCTGGTGATGATGAAATAGACGAGGAACTTAACGCTGAGGCTGGTATTCCAGTCGATGATTTGGGTGTTGAAGTAGAAGAAATGAAACATGACCACGAGTATCCTATAATTTCGGTCGGCACCGAGTTCAGGAGCATGCATGAGTCCAGGATGTCATTCTGGCATTTTTGTATCACGGGGGAGTTCTACGTTTATCGACTAAAGAACTCTGCCGAGAGGTATGAGGCCGTTTGCAAGTTAACATCGATGAATGGACGGGCCGAGGTGCATTGTCCATGGAGGATCGCAGCAAGATCCTTACCTGCGTCGACTGCAATTAGGGTATTGGGGCAATGAATGCAGCAAACCATTAGAACTCTCTTTCTCTCTCTTTTCACTCTATAACTACAATTGATGTGTGATATCTTTCTGGCAACTAGTCGACTCCGCTTATCTTTTAAATGAATATGTGTTGCAGGTGAACAGAATGGGCCCTGCACACATGTGTCCGACAGGAAGCAAACTGAAATCCTCAATGGCTGATACGGAGTGGGTGACTAAGCAAGCTATGTCCATACTAAAGGATAACCCTAAGGAGACCGCGAAGAATATTCAGAATAGCCTCAGTTCTAAATACAACATTTTCCTTCCGTATTACGCGGTTTGGAAAGGTAAAGAGAAAGCTCTGGGGGTCTTGCACGGGGATTGGACCAATAGCTTCAGGATGCTATACAACTTCAAGGCGGAGGTACAAGCTAGGTGTCCGGGGAGTGTTGTGGAGATTGACACTGAATCAGAAGGTGGTAAAATATATTTCAAAAGATTTTTCATGGCGCTTAAACCTTGCATCGATGGATTCAAGGGCGGCTGTAGGCCGTATCTGAGTGTAGACAGCACTGTCCTAACTGGCAAATGGAAAGGTTGTCTGCCATCTGCCACAGCACTTGATGGTCACAACTGGATGTTCCCAGTGGCATTCGGGCTGTTTGAAACAGAAACGGAGGAAAACTTTGTCTGGTTTATGAGGCATCTTAGGAGATCAATAGGCCACATGGATCCATTGGCTATATCCACGGATGCATGCAAAGGGCTGACGAATGCAGTGAAGGAGGTGTTCCCGTGAGCTGAAGGTAGAGAATGCCATGCCCATATGATGCTCAACTTGTACTCACACTATGCAGGTAGCGTATTTCGTTACATGTTTCCTGCTGCTAGAGTTTACAAACCTAGTAGCAGCGATTATTTCATGAGCAAGATTTTTGCCGAAGCCCCTGAACTTCTAGAGTACTTAGCCATCCATCATTCGTAGCTATGGAAGAGGAGTCAATTCAACCCTGACATCAAAGTTGATTACATAAACAACAACCTTGCAGAATGCCTGAATAACTGGGTGAAGGACATAAAAGTGTGTCCTGTTCATATCTTGATGGACAACATACGTGGTATGATCATGAAGTTGTTAAATATAAGGAGAGAGATCGGTAGGAGACTTAGAGGTCATATGCTACCACCAGTTGTACAGCAACTACACAAGTGAAGCCGTTGCTCATCTTAAGGTTCTCCCGTCAACCAATAGAAGCTGTGAGGTGGTCGATATGTCCAAGAGTGGCAAAAGGGATGTTGTGAACATCCAGCTGCGAGAATGCACCTGCTTAGAGTGGCAGCATACCGGGAAACCTTGCGACCACGCCTTGGCCTTCTTGGTGAAGAAAAGAACTCTACCACATTTGGATCAGTATTTTTCAGACTACTACTCTATGGAAAAGTTCAGAGCTGCGTACGCTAGATCCGTCGAGCCATGTACAGACCCATCTCAATGGCCTCAAGTCCAACTGTATTTCGAGCTTTGCCAGCCAGTTACAAAAAGGGGCAGAGGAAGACCCCAGGTGAATAGGTTTAAGAATTTTCTCGAGAAGAAGGGTTCGGCTTTCTGTGCTACAAAGAAGGTCAAAAACAGATGCAAGACCTGCCATCTTATAGGCCATAGAGCAGCAGGATGTCCCCTTAATGCTCCCAAACCTAGGTATGAGATGGTACATTCACACAAAAAATTGTTTATAGTCTGTATATATAAGGTAGTAATCCATGTACTGTTTTTTACAGGAAGCGCAAGGTAATAAACAAGACAGCCGACTCAGTGATTTTGCTGCAGGAAAAAAACCAAAACGAGTGGAGTGATGATGCCGGACAAGATTCTGGTGCTGATTGGCCTAACTTCCCTCGGCCCGGAGATGCAGGGTACCTGAAGGTAAGAAAATTGGCACCCAGGAAGAGGAAGAAGGCAGGAGATGAAGAAGCCAGTGGACGTGAAGGAAAGAGGAAGAAAGTTGGCACCCAAGCAAAGAAAGAGGGCTAGCAGTGTAGCAGCCTAATGATGTATTGAACTTGAACCTATATATGTAGTTTGGTTAAACTCTAGAGTTGTGTGCATGGAACTTGTCGGGCGAAACAATCTGCCTCTCGTACTCGGAGTAAAATGTATCGCGACTTTAGGATTTGATATGGCCGAGGCCACTAGTTGAATCCAAAACTGTGATTGTGCCACTACTATATGAACAATCGCGATAGCTGAGCGGTTAAATCCTCTCCAAAATCGATGGGTGTTAGTGGCACAAACATGATTTATTTATAGGCGCTTAATAAATCCCTGCTGTTGGCATTACACTTATGATAAGTTTCTGGGCTGGAAAACAATTTCTTAAGCTGGCCGCTACACTCCACGAAGCAGCAACTTATTTCAGCTGCTGAACAACGACATGGCAACATAAACTACAAATGCAACAGATAATGCCCAGATAATGAGGAAATTGTGTCCACTATCTGGCCTAATCATGAGCCCGTCTGTCTCACCACCTCCCTGCCCTTGCCTCCCCTGCACCTGGTGAAGCTCCCGGATCTCTCGCTCCATCGCACGAATCTCCTCTTTCTTGTCCCACATAGCATCACGCAGATCCTGAACAAGCTCTTTGGGAAAACCTGTCAGTGGCTTTTCGATCCACACAAACTTGTCACAGCTAGTCCCCCTCCCTTCTTGTGTAGTAGATCGAAGGAAACAAAAAAAAGAATTACATTATGCTTTCCGGATCCGGGTTACCATTGTACCTACAGTAGGAACTTACCACTCTAATGTTGAAGTTGCTGAATTTTCCTGAAGTATTTTCGTTGGTCCATGAAATCCATCTCGGCATCTTCTCACCACACAAACACAGCATATCAGGGTAGTAATCGTAGGGCGCCCTCCGGTACCTGATGGGGGCACCCTCCTGACGGCGTTGAGCCGACCCTGATTCTGCCCGAGATGAACTGCACGAGCTGCGAGCCATGAGCGAGGGGAGCGAGGGCAGAAGAAAGAGGAGCCTTTGGATGTCACGGTAGTGGTGAAGCGTGATTTATCCCTACTTAATAACTCGGGCAGAATCCTACCGTCCACATTCGGCTGACGGGTGGGGGACCTAGCGTGTGGACTTGTCAAAAGAAACTCGCGCCTTCGTGGTTTAAAAGCCCTGTCGTGCACATTGGACGAAATTTTTTGGTACCTTGCCCGCGTACATATCACTGGGAGGTCTTGCTCAGGAACCAGACACGCCTGGCCCACAATCTTAGTCCCTCCTAGGAACTTGTCATGGCTCGCGCCGACAGATCCATCCGCTCCACCACTTCCGGTAGGGCTCGCCGCGGCGGATCCACCCCAAGATCCTATCGTCGCAGTATCAAATGGCCATGGTTTCTTGAGAGGAGCGATGATGCTACGTATGCGAGCTCGGTCCCTCCTACCTGTAGAAGGACTGATGCGGCGTCGAGCTCGATCAGGAGCCGCCAGGCGCGACGGCGCTTGGTCCATGCCAACCCTGTCACCTTCGTCATTGTCGATTCCGATGTGGAGGGCGACGGGGACGAAGCTGTGCAGAACGCCATTGTTGCCTCCTTGGTGAAGGGCAAGCCACGGGCGGGAGTGGATGTCACCAGGAAGGGCACGGCGGTGTCACCAATCGAGGTGGACTCCGACGACAGCTGTGTGATGTGGGTTTAGATGTTGTTTAGGATGGTTGCAATTTCAGTTATGTTTAATGCGAGTACAATTATTGTAATGTGTTTGTCGAGCTATATTAAAAAATGTGTGCAATAGCAGCAGGTGAGTGCTTCCACTTTAGAAATTGTGTCTATGCCATTTGCATGTTGCATTATCAACGTAGATTACTTGTAAACAATCCAACGAAAATCATCAGATTACAACCATCGGACGGGAGTGGCAGGATGGAAGAGAAGTTGGGACAGTGGCTTCAAGGGGAAGGACACTGGCAGGTGGGCCCTCGGAACACGTGACACTGACATGCGGGAGCTGGAGCACACGGTATTGCCGGTCTGTCCAGAGCAAGCGGACTTTGCAACGTGACAACAACAAGCTGATTGGACCAATATAATAACTCGTCGAAGTATTAAGGAGTACTGAAAACTACAACTGGGCTACATTCGCACAACACGTATGCTCTAAGCACGTGAGAAGCATCGCTTAAGTCTAACAGTAACGACAACACAAGTACTACATTTGTCTGTCGGTCTTCTCGATACAAATGTAGAAATGCATCTTCCTGTTCGGTCTAGCACCGACAAGGTACTGAGATGGCATGCATAGGATCGACCTTAGGTCCACATACTCCTCCTCCTGCGGCGTCGGGCAGCTCGGTGCCTCGGCTAGCACAAGAATGCTATCTGACGATGGCGGCTGGGCGTTCGCCCACATGCGCACCGTGTATACGGGCCAGACGCACGAGACCGACCTGACGCATACGGCACCCACGATGGTGGGCCCGGCTCTGGTTCCCGGAACACCGGCGGTGATGGTCAGGACGAAAATAGAGCCGTCCCCCTGGAAAATTAGCAGGCGGCGTGCCAAGTCAGTGAACGACACGTTCTCTTGGAGAAGTTAGCTTGCCCATACGAGATCCTAATCACTTCGATCAAGTGCCCATCTGCAAGGTGGACGACAAGCTCTGTCGGCGGGCCGGTGTAGTTGCAGCCCGGCTCCGTGCAGGCGCACGCGCCGTGCGGGCACGCGAGCTCGTGGAGCGGGAGCTCACGGTAGGAGTAACAGCGAAAGCATCCTGGGTGGGACCACACGAGCGGGAACGCCGCTGCGAAGTTGCGCGCGAGGATCTCCAGATTCTTGGGCTCCCACATCTGCCACAACTGAAGTTCATCGAGAAATTGGAAAAAAGATCAGCAGTTAGATTGGCGAATAGCTAGGATAAGTTCAAAAGCTTGTAAAATGACTTCTTACCATGAAGGTAGCGACCGGAGAATTGGCGGATGTCGTCGGCTTGTGGCTATGGTAGGATGGAAGTGAAGTGGGAAAGTGGCTTCAAGGGGAAGGAAGAGAAGTACGGGGAGGAAGAGAAGTAACGGGGACGTGACACTGGGATATGGCCCACTGAACTCGTGAGTCGTAACACTCGCAACATGCCAGTTTGTCCAGAGCAAGCGTGGCCAATCGTGCCGCAGAACAACCTACTCGAGGATCGCTCTCGTGAAGACCATCCCAATCATCCAAGCACCCCAATTGAATGGTATGTAACAATCGTCAAGCAGAACAACTATGTTATGGCGTGCATTCTAGAAGACTCGGTCTAACGGTGGATCCATTGGGGGGCAGTGCTAGTTTTAGTATAAGAACAAGCATGAAATTACTCAAATGGATCCATGTGTGGTTTGTGGAAATAACACACATGAATGACTCTAGTGGTTGATCCATGTGTGGTTTGTGGAAATAACACACATGCAATTACTGTAATGGATCCATAACTGGTTTATGGAAAAGAACACACATGCAATGACTCTAGTGCTGGTTTGTGGTTTTAGTATAAGAACACACATGTGGTTTGTGGAAAGAACACACATGCAATGACTCTCGTTGATCCATATGTGGTTTGTGGAAAGAACACACATGCAATGACCACTGGTGGATCCATGTGTGGTTTGTGGAAAAGAACACACATGCAATGACTCTAGTGCTGGTTTGTAGTTTTAGTATAAGAACAAACATGCAATGACTCTAGTGGTTGATCCATGTGTGGTTTGTGGAAAGAACACACATGCAATGACTCTGGTTGATCCATGTGTGGTTTGTGGAAAGAACACACATGCAATGACCACTGGTGGATCCATGTGTGGTTTGTGGAAAAGAACACACATGCAATGACTCTAGTACTGGTTTGTGGTATTAGTATAAGAACACACATTCAATGACTCTAGTGGTTGATCCATGTGTGGTTTGTGGAAATAACACACATGCAATGACTCTAGTGGTTGATCCATGTGTGGTTTGTGGAAAGAACACACATGCAATGACCACTAGTGGATCCATGTGTGGTTTGTGGAAAACAACACACATGCAATGACTCTAGTGGTTGATCCATGTTTGTTTGTGGAAATAACACACATGCAATGACTCTAGTGGTTGATCCATGTGTGGTTTGTGAAAAGAACACACATGCAATGACTCTAGTGTTGGTTTAATATAAGAACACACATACAATGACTCCAGTGGTTGATCCATGTGTGGTTTGTGGAAATAATACATATGCGATGACTCTAGTGGTTGATCCAAGTGTGGTTTGTGGAAATAACACACATGCAATGACTGTAATGCGTCCACATGTGGTTTGCGGAAAGAACACACATGCAATGACCACTGCACTACAACAGATCCTAGAATCGGTGACGAATTGCTTGGTGACAAAATTCAGAACCGTCACCAAAAGTAACCATATGTGACGGATTAGTTTTGGGCATCACGTATGCTTGATAATGCGTGACGGTCGCGTTTCGTGTCACGGCAAACCGTTGTCGATTATCCGCACGGCGGATTTTAGAGCATCGTAGATTAAGCCGTCACCGATTGTTCGTGGGACCAACGAGTTAGCAATTGTGTTAAAAACGATAAAAGGGAAAAGATGGGTTTCGAACCGAGGACCTAGTACAAAGTAAAACGTTTCGTTACCGCTAGGCTACCGTTCAGTTTTTGAATTGTTTGATTGGCCTACCATTTTGTAAACTCTTTGTGCAGTACGTGGCATGTACAAACACGGATCGTTATAGTTAGGACTTGTGTGATCTTCCAAACAGTTTACTTCTCTGTTCTTGCGAACGAGCGCCATCAAGGGTATCCCTTGTCCAGGCGATCACGACATTCGCTGGCCCTTCATCTACAAGTCCGGCGACTTGCGCCACGCGATCACGACGATCAATCATGATCCCAGCTAGCGAGGCTTCGCAGCAGGCCGGCGCACGACGATAGGAAGCACATGTGAGTTCCTTTGAGATCTGTTATGAAATTGATTTGGATTGGTGTTTATGTTACACATTGTGATTTATTTGGACTTTGGTAAACAATTTTCATATCGATTAGTACAAATTGAATGGCATCATGACTCGAGTGGAACACATTATATATATTTTTGTAGGCGATGGATCGACAGTGGATTACTCATGGGCGCAAGTTCACCCCTTTTTACATACAAGGTGTCCGCGAGTTTATGGAGTTTGCGCGCGCAAACTGCAACGAAGTTGCATCAATATTGTGCCCATGCCAAAAATGCCTTAATATTACGCAGCAGACTCAGGACACTGTTGAGTATCACTTACACATCAATTGTATGGCCGTTTCGTACACAAAGTGGAGTTGTCATGGAGAAGATGATGGTCCTGATGAAAACTATGATGATAGTTTGTATCAAAGCAATGATGATGATGATTATGATGATGGAAATGAGAATCATAATGATCATGTTGACAAGATGTTAGATGAGCTGCATGATTCTGGTGACAGAGGCCCAAGTGACACTAATTTCTATGCGAACCTCATCAAAGAAGCTAAGAAAGAGCTTCATGAGGGATGCACCACTGAGGCGAGGTTGTCATTCATTATGAAGATGCTTTACGTGAAATCATACAACCGGGTCACAAATAGAGCTTTTGATCAATTTATGGCTATCTTATGTGCTGCTTTGCCAAAAGTGAATTTTCCCAAGTCCTATGCTGAAGCTAAGAGTGTTCTTTCTGAGGTTGGGCTTGGTTATGACACAATTCATGTTTGCAAGTATGACTCTGCTCTGTTTTGGGGAGACCATGCCAAAAAAACTCATTGTCCCGAGTGTGGATTTTCAAGGTGGAAAGACCCGGAAGCAAAGAGAAAGATTCCCCACAAGGTGCTTCGATACTTTCCTATAATCCCAAGGTTACAGAGATTTTTTGTTTCCAAGGAAGCGTCGATGAACACCAAGTGGCACAAGGAGAAGAAGGTTGCACAACCGGGTATTTTGAGGCACCCAGCTGATGGTGAAGCATGGAAGCACTTTGACAAGGAGTTTGGATGGTTTGCTTCAGATGCCCGTAACATAAGGCTTGGTATTGCGACAGATCGATTCAACCCATATAGAAACATGAGTAGTTCATACAGTTTTTGTCATTCCATACAACTTCCCACCGTGGATGTGCGTGGATCAATCCAACTTCATGATGTAATTGCTAATCCCTGGAAAAAATTCACCAGGAAAGGATTTTCATGTATTTATGCAGCCATTGATAAAAGATATGATGAAGCTATGGAGTGGCGTGGGCACATATGATGCGTGCACAGGTAGAGAGTTTCCGTTGCATGCTGCGTTTCTTTGGTCGATTCATGACTATCCTGGATATGCCACGATGTCTGGCCATAGCACAAGAGGTTTTTTTTGCATGTGCGCACTGCGATAAGGATCCTTGCTACGAGTCTTTGCATAATAAAATTGGTTATATTGGTCATCGTCGATTTCTGCCTCACGATCACAAGTGGAGGAGTAGTAGAGCCTTCAATGGAAAACCTGAACCTAAGGATGCACCAACAAGTTTCACACTTGCAGAAAGAGAGGAGAGGGTACAGAGAGTTCAGGATTACAGGCCAGGGAAAAATCCATCAACTAGGAAGAGAAAGCGTGGCATGAATGGTGAGACAACCTGGCACCTCAAGATCAGCTTATATGATCTGCCATACTGGTCAAGATTGAAGTTTGTTCACAACCTAGATGTGATGCACATTGAGAAGAACATATTGGACAATATCCTTGGTACCCTTCTTGAGCTTGATGGAAAGAACAAGGACACTGTTGGTGGTAGAATGGATTTGGAGAAATTTAATGTCAGGAAGAAGTTCTGGATGAAACCTGAGGCCAAGGGTTTTTCAAAGGAGAAAGAACCATGGACGCTTCAAAAGGAAGGCAAACAAAAATTGTGCAAGTATTTGGCCAACACTAGGTTCACAGATGGTTTTGCTGGAAACTTAGCAAGATGTGTGGACATCCCAGGGGGTAAAGTGCACGGTCTGAAGACGCATGACTACCACATACTTATGCAGCGTGTGTTGCCAGCTGGTCTGAGAGGGATTGCATCAAATGCGATGTATGAGACTGTCAACACCTGGATTTTTAATCCTAGATGCCCGTTATGCCATACCTCACAATCCCAGGATTACCATTTTTGCGAGACATAACGGATTGGATATCACAGTACATCATCCATTACAAACCATACATAAGGTTTTACACAAATAAGGATCTCATGATCCAGTCTTTAATACAACAAACAGAGGAAATAAACGATAGCGTAGCGGTGGGGTCCATCTTCAAGGGCACAGGCAATGCTGACGAAGGCAGATAGTCCTAGTTATCATAGTCGTCCTGCTGACCATCATCTTGATAATCTCCTTCATAGTCTGGCCATGATAATAGCCAGGGACAGAAGCCATGAGTACTCTTTAAGTACTCGCAAACTACTACTAACAAGGGTTATAATTCTAAGTTGAAGTGCTGAATTTAAAGAATAGCTATCAAGTTAAGTTTGAAACCTAAGCTAAGTTCTGAAGCAAGAAAAGATAAAGTAAAGTTCTAGAATCACTTAAGTTGGGAAGCTATTATCATTAACACAACCCTGTTATGGTCAAGTCAAAGTTCATCATTCATTTCAAGTTATTTAGAAAACATCTGACAACAAAACAGTATGACCATTCCAACTGTCCCTAACCACGGACGCGGCTATTCGAATAGTTTGACACTCTATAGAGGTGGTACACTTTCACCACAAGATTCGATACATCTATCAGGGATAACCCTGAATCATCATACTTAGTATGCAGATAATCAAACATAACCTTCCCTTTACACACCCTGGTATAAGCACCTCTCCTATGAGCATGGCCTCCCAACCATGACCATCAGTCATCTTGGGCACTGCATAGGTGGACATCATTGAGAGGTAGCCTCAGCTCAAACCTCTCCCGTGAGGGAACTAATACTAATGCATATAAATTTCCAGCTAAGCCTTACCCAATTCAGGTAATGTGGTTGTACGGTAAATTTGGAATGGTATCGCATCCGAATCCAACCATCAGTTTTATAAAAGGGTTAAGGCTCATGCCTCATCATTTTCATCGTCATAAACCAGTTGTGTCTTGCAACACATGTCAAAACATCTCAATAGAATGGCTCATCATTCCAAGGTTTTCATAACTCATTTTCGCCAAGTGTTCCCATCTAAAGTGACTCAAGTTTTTGAGTTATTCTAAAATACTAAGTTAAGAGTGTTCACTAAGGGGGAAAGATGGGATCAATCTCATGCCATAGAAGGACATCTAAAAGTTTCTAAATAGGTCAAGTTTTATACTCTTTATGCTACCTTCAAAATTAATTAAAGAACTTTGTGTAAACTAAAGGGAGGTAAAACTTGTCAATAAGACTTGGGGTACTAATAGTTAAAGGGGTGTGATCAAAGCATGCTTAAGGCATCTTTACTAAACCATCTAGTTTTATTCTAGCTTGCTAACAATAGCTTACTAAAGCATGTTTTGCAAGGGTTATCTTGCCACTAATAGCTTGCCTTGGTTGGTGCAGTGGTTGAAGTTTTCTTCTTCTTCTTCTTGGTAGAACTCCTCCTCCTCGAAGGCTTGGTCGGTACTATCGTCTAGAAATACATAGGGAGTGCACAATCACCAAACAATACTTACTAGGCTAAGTAGTATTCTAAACCACACAATTGATGATCTATTATCATCCCAAACATCACAAGTTTAATTCAATAGTTTCAACCTTTTTATTTTGGAAAAGTAATTTCTACTCATTGAAGAAAATAACTAAAATTTAATATTCACCACCAAAACATGGGATCATGTGGACACATGTCCTCACCACATATTATAACATGTGGGAATGAGATTTAAAGGTTGGATCAATATTACTTTGGTTTAAGTTCATTATTTAATGATTTAAAGTGACTAGAAATGCCTATATAGCATTATTTTGGTACTAGTCCAAAGTCACTGCCTGTAAACCTTAATATTATTACATATTTGGATAGATATGATGAAATGTGATTTTTGAGAGTTGGAATCAACTCAAAAGGTAACTTGGTTGATTTTATAAAAATGTTTCAAGTTGCAAAAGCTTCTGTCTTCTTATTTTTATTAGGAGAAATCTATAACTCTAAATGAATTAAATCCAACGGGCTTGGATAGAGCATTTCAATACCTTTCAGACAAAATTAGTTTGATGTAATTTTGATTTGTCAAACTCACAGAATTGAATTTTGAAACACTAGACAGAAACTATATTCTAACTAAAAAGAAAAATCCAGATTTGAATCTACGGGCTCGCGCGGGAAAAGAAATGGGCCGGCCCACTGGCGCTACGCGGCGCGGAGCTCAGCTGACAGGGGGGGTCCCACTTGTCAGCGGCACTTAAAACGCGAAACGGTACGCGCGCTGTGGGCCGTGCGATTAGAGGCTAGATCTACGGCTGAGGGTCGTCGTCGACGACGAACAGGTCGCCGGCGACGACGAACAGGTCGCCGGCGAGCTCGAACCCTAGCGGCTCGGTGGGGGTCTACTGGGGGCGTACCAGGGCTCCAGCGGGGTCGGCGAGGCGGGCAAACAAAGTGGAAGATGACGGCAAGGCGAGGCGTGGTCACGGTGGAGCTTTGGGTGGCCGGAATCAACGACACCTTCTTCTCCAGAGGCGGTGGCTCCGGCTCCAATTCCGGCGAGCTGCTTCTCCAGTTGCTCCGGCGAGAGGTGGGTGAGGTTCAGAGAGGTGAGGGGAGTGGAATGGTGTGAGTCTTTGGTGCTGGGGAGGGCTCCTTTTATAGGCTCGACGGTGAGACCGAGCAGGATGGGCGGACGACGGTGGCGACATGGCTACGGCGAGATACCGGCATGGCTGGGGATTGTGATCGGTGGGCGGTTCCCTGGCGGTGCTCTAGGACTTCAATGCGGCTGTAGGGGCGGTGGCATGCGGTCAGGGTGAGGTGGCGCTTTGCGCGGCCGAAGCGGCTGTATCCACGGCAAGCGGTGGCTGTGGGGCTTTGGGCGGCGAACGGAGGTGTCTGGGGTGTTCTCCAGGTCGAGGCGGAGCGGTGGGCACGGGATGGTGCCAAGGGGTGGTCGGTGCGAGCGGGGACAGTGCACGCTCTGCGGGCGGGATCGACATGGTTCGGTGGCACTGGGCGCGGGCTCTTCTCTGTGGTCCATGGCTACTCTTGGCTCGGGCAAGGGACAGAGAGGGGCAGTGCGGTGCTTGAAGGAAATATGCCCTGAGAGGCAATAATAAAGTTGTTATTATGTATTCCTTGTATATGATAGATGTTTATTTTGCATGCTATAATTGTATTGATAGGAAACATCAATACATGTGTGTTTAATAAACAAATAGGGTTCCTAGTCATGCCTCTCTTATAGACTAGCTTGTTGATTAACAGGATGATCAAGGTTTCCTGATCATGGACATTGGATGTTGTTAATAACAAGGTCACACCATTGGTGGAATGATGTGATGAACATTCATCCGAAGTATAGTATTACGATCAAGTCATTGTGTTTATATTGCTATAACATCATACGAAGTAATCTTTATCCTTAGAACATGAGATCATGTTAATTGCTAACACCGGAAGAGTATCTTGATAACATCAAACGTCACACCGTAACAGTGTGACTATAAAGATGGGTTCAGTGCTACGAAGGTGTTATGTTGAGGCTCATGGATCAAGAGTGGAATTTGTCAATCTAGATGACGGATAGATATACTCTGGGCCCTCTCGGTGATATCACATTAGGATAGCTTGCAAGCAAGTGATGTGATCACTAGAATGTTATATCACGGGAATGAGAAAAGAGTGCATGTCTGTAACGAGATCAAACTAGGTATGGAGATACCGATGATCGAATCTCGGACATGTAATATATCGAGAGACAAAGGGATTTAGTTACAAGCGTTAAAGGTTCTCACGATCACATGAGTCATCGTTGAATGTGTAGGAGTCAGTACGGATCTCCAGGTCCCGCTGTTGATTATTGATCGGAGAAGGGTCTCGATCATGTCTGCATTATTCGCGAACCGTAGGGTGGCACACTTAAGAGTTACCGGACACCATTTTGGAGCACATATGTTTCAGACGAAAGAATTGCAAAGTGCAGGAATTGTTTCAATAGAAACCGGAAATTGTTTCGGGTGAAATTGTAGAAGGTGGTTCTGCATGTGATATTGAAATATTGCAAGGGGCTATATGTGAATGTTTGTTAATTAAAGTAATTAACAAAATTCTGAATAAATTTAATAAAAGAGTTTTATTAAATGAGAGAGCATTAAATTTGGAGAAACTTAATGCATTTAAAGTGGAGACTTTAAAAGGGAATGTGAAGAGGCATTTTAATGTGGAGGAGTTACCACCACATGAATGGGGAGGTGAGGGGTCACCCCCCATGTGCCGGCCATGGAGAGAGGGGGCACCCCCCTCCTCCTATAAAAGGCCACCCATTCCCTCCTTCATCCTCACACCTCCTTGTGAAGGATCTCTCTACCCCTCTAGAATTATTCCCCCATGGTCTCGGATTAGCGAGATACATGTTCCCGGTGGCATTTCGTCTGGAAGGAGTTGCTGCTTCCGCTGGATCGCTGGAGCGAGGAGGTGGAGGTTGTCCGGTGGCTTGAACGTGTGTGCGAGTGCGGATGCGCTGCTGAGTTGCGGCGCTCAGACTTCTTCACGATCTTGAGATCGGCAAGTGTACGACTACATCAACCACGAGTTCCTACTCATTAACAAAGCTCGTTGTCTTTGAGGGTAAGTTCTCTATGGATGTATGTCCACCCGTTTGCTTTGTACCTAGTAGATAGATCTTGGCGTGTAGTTCACACCGTAGGAATTTTTTTGTTTTCTATGCTGCGGACCCAACAGTGCTGGCTACCTCCTAGACATGGAGAGGAAAGAGGAGGTGGTCTGCTGCAGCGGGGCAAGTTTGGCCGGCCAGGGTGGTGCTCGGCATGGCATTGCCTTGCCACTAGGGTGTAGGGGATGGGTTGCAAATGGCATGGTTTGATCAGAGGGGGACAAAGAGATTAAATGGAGATCAAATGGGGGCAAAACTCTGTTCAAAACAGTGAGCTAGGATTAGAGGTGTGATTCTGCCTGCCAAGTGTTTGATGAAATGGCCACAAGAGAAAAAGTTTTGAATTTTGAGTTCAAAATTTTTTAGTGATCTCCACTAGTGATAAGTAGTCTCTGGTTGCAAGGGTTTTGAAAATGGTGCTCAATTAGATGGTTTTTGAAATAGGGGTGATCTATGCATATGCATTAGATTCAATTTTAAACTGTCATTTAAAATAGTTTACAGAATGTTTTTAGTAGATCAAAAGGTGGGCTTGGTACCTCATTATGTGTACTAGCAAGGGGTGCAAAGATCAAGAATTGTTTCTGTTAAGAAATGAGTACTAGGAATAGCCAAAGTAGGCATGAGAGTTAAATTTGTCAAAATGACCATTCCTTCATTTTAATTCTTTTTTATTTGATTTTCTTTAGGAAAAGTTTGGGAATGATGTAGATGATGTTTAAATCACCTAAGAAACATTTTACAAGCATTGGATCAATCAATCATGGCAATTCAAACAACTCCTATTTTAAATGCACACATATATGAATGCTTTCATTTTAAATTTTGAAAAGTTTTTGTTAACCCCAATTTTGGATGATTTGATCTTGATAAGCTTGGATTAAAGTTTTGGGATGTTACAGAGACCATTGCTGAACTGGGAAACTTTTTCAGGGAGTTGTGTGCCAAAACTCTAAGAGCATCTGTGCTGCGTCGAATGAAGGTTGAAATTGTCATAATTCTTTGCAAGCTTGAGCTGCTATTTCCCCCATCATTCTTTGATGTAATGGTGCACCTGGCTATTCATCTACCTGATGAGGCACTTCAGAGGGGGCCTGTTCAATATGGTTGGATGTATCCAGTTGAAAGAAGGCTTGGGTACCTGAAATCAACTGTGCGTAGCAAATCAAGGCCTGAAGGTTCAATTGCTGAGGGATATATCGTGGATGAGTGCTTGCATCATTGCTCTAAATTTTTGGGCGATGTCATAGAAACCAGACATAACAAGCCTGAGAGGAACCAAGATAAGAAACAAAGAGTTGATCCGCTAGAGTTTGATATTTTTTCAGATGGAGCCAGAGGTTTAGGACTATCCAAGTTGAAGTATTTTCCCAAAAAAATTGACAGTATGGTTTGGTATGTACTTCAGAACTGTGACGAGGCACAAAATTATATTCTGTAGGTCTATTTACCTTTTTATTAATCATTCAAAATTTTCAGTAATATTTTGTGTTATAGCAGTACCATTACTAATTTGTTTTTGATTTTTAGGAATTTCCGACAACAACTACAGAACAGGAGTGTGAACAACATTGACGTGGAACTAGAGAAAGAATTCCCTGCATGGTTTAAAAAACATGTCAGTAATTTGGACAATGCTCCAGAAGATTTAAAATCACTAGCACTTGGTCCAGATGCTCGTGTAGTTGTACACCCTATGTGCAATGTAAATGGCGCTAGGTTCCGTTCCGTCGAGCGTGAGAAGAACATGAGGACTCAAAACTCAGGCATAATGACAAGGGGATCCGTTTTTGACGAACAAGATCAAGAATACTACGGTGTGATGAAGGAGGTTCTTGAGTTACAGTACCCAAGAAACAAGCACGGCGACAGATCTGTGTTCTTGTTCCGCTATGATTGGTTTGACCTTGGAGTAGGAAAACGACGGAGATGAAGGATGATGGATACTTTAAAAGCATCAATACGTCTGTATTGTGGTACAAGAACGCCCCTTTCATATTAGCTCACCAAGCAGAAACTTGTTTTTACTTGGAAGACACAAAATTTGGTGATCCTTGGAAGGTGGTGCAAACTTTCAAGCACAGGAATGTATACGATGTTGTAGAAAAAGATGATGAAGGCAATGCAGGTGCATACCAGGAAGACCTAGGCTCGGAAGATCCCATTGTTCATCAAATTGAGGACGATGAAGATGAATATGTTGATGATCATGAAGACGACATGGCTGATCGCTCTGATGATGTGATATTTGTTGACTCTCAGACTGTTAGACAACTAGCAGGGAAAAATAGTGTAAACAATGATATGGACCTGAGCGACAAAGAACAAGAAGACTTGGAACTGGTTGTCGATGAATTTTGGAGGAGCATTTCAGATGTTGATAGTGATATTGACTAGTACCTTGTGCAAATGCGTTACTAAAATACTAGCACGCAATTGTACTGTTTGATACTAGTTATGGAGACTGTTGCATTCAATTCCCAGTAACCATGTTATACACAAAATTATTAATTACAATGATATATATGGTCGTACCTAGATGTTTTTGCTTGTTTTTGCCATACTTACTTCGAGCAGCAAAATAGATTTACTGGAGATAGATACTTCTTTATGTGACACAACCTACGCGACAGACATGTCCGTCTAGTAAGTTGTGCACGCATAAAATTTGTAGCTCATAAAATATTCATAGATACCGATGAAATAAACTCAATTAACACGATTTCACTATAATTGGCAGCAACGATAGGCATAATATATTTCAGCTCATAAAAAATTTAATAGTACCATTACACTTAACCATGTCTTCAGACATACTAATGCCACATAATGAAAGGACCATAAAATATTGTCTTAACATCTCATATTATTAGGTCGACAAATGACCCATGACCATCATAGTGAAAATGATCAAGGCTACTAAAGTTTCACATTTGGAACATAGAAGGCAAATAGGAAAGCCCACTTACGTCCCACGTACAGCATGAAAAACATCTTGTCTCCTATTCACCGAAAATCCTCCTCCTGTGATATCACTTCCCTCCACCTAGCGCAGCATACTCGGCCATCCTCAGGAGAAATTGAGTACGACCCTTTGACCTTTGTGTATTTATCATGCACAATTGTGATATCACCATATTCAGCTATGTCTTCAGGGACAAGGCGTCGCGGGAGTTTCTGTTCTTGGTCCACATGCACAATGTGAACATTTGTTAATCGGAAAATTACAGGCACAACAAAGTAGATCACTCATACTTACCAGCTCTTTCTTCTGGCAATTTGTCCAGCTTAATGTGTGGATCAGAGACTCACATTTTCCAACTTGATAAGGTCCAGCTCCATGTTCATCAACCAGCGTGTCAATGATGTCAACATTGCTGACCACTGACTGCATCATTCTCTAGTTAATTATGGTTCCATCAGTGGCATGCAGAGCATCAAGTATGCCTTTCTTATCCTGGGTCAGATTGTAATATGTTGTACAAGTTCAAATACTTAATTAAATGAATATTACTGAATCCAAATTAAGATTAATGCATGGTAGGTACATCAACATTAAGATTGTTTAGGAACAAGGAAAAAATATCGTGCTAAACACAAAGGAACTACTTCTTTTTTCATAAGGAAAAAACTAGAGACAATTCCATCGGTGACATTCTACACATTACAAAGTAGACTAGAAACCGAGCAAAATGGGTGAACCTAAATATTTTAGTGGATCTACATATATACATCCATTTTATACAAACTCGTAAACATCGTATATTTGTAAACGGAGGGAGTACTTCAAATAAGCAGTTACTTACATGGGTGGGTGATCGGTAGGTTGATCGACGTCACAGGGGTAGATGTGTGTCGGTAGAGAAGACAAGCTCCGTTCTAACATCCAGATTGTAGACTCTAGCAAATTCTCTCCAATATTGGCCTTCAAGATATGTTCTGCCATCCTTGTTGATACAATCAACGTTGAATTCGAACCCTTCTTCCGTAACCACCTCGACCACAAAATCATTCTCGTGGTCGACAGAGTCGATGGAAAACTTCTTAAGGAAATTCGCTCTAGCATAGCAGGGTATTAACTGAAGAAAAATGGAACATGTTTACTACATGACAAACTAGCAGATACTATAATTCATGACAAAAGGGTGGAACAGGAAAGACTGATGATAATACAAAAAATAAAACCAGTACCGTCATTTCTTCAAAATTCTCTACAAAGGTGAGAACGAAAAAGGACTTGATCTTGTCGCCCAGGCCACACAGACCCTTGGTGTCAAAACACCAAGGACACTACGAATCAAAAAAAATAAAATTTAAAGATCATTGGCCGTACATTTTTGTCCAAATATATCCAGTACATGCAAACTAGATAGGTTAGATTTTTACCGCAACGATCTTGCCCTTCGCCATCCCTCTCTCTCGACAGATCTGTGGCCTAGGCAAAGGTGGTTTAGATGGCGGTGCTGACTCCAACTATGCCTTTAGGGTTTGTTGGAGGGAGAGCATATATATATATGGTCCGACTATGCTTGCATGCCGAGCCTGGACCCAGTTGTAAGCTTAATTTGTGGGCTCGACGTGATTAGCTTTAGCCGTTAGGCAAAACAAGGAAATATATTGATTACATATAGTGCGCAGAGCAAGGAAATTGATTTGGTTTTTATTGCTCTGACTTAGTCGTCATAGTTAGGTCCTGTAAGATCCTCAATAGAATCTTGAGACTAACAAGGAAAGAATTAGCTATATTAATTAAATCCTTTACTTAGAATATTTTGCAAATTTTATGAAAAGTATTGGAAATAAGGAGTTTGCCTTTCATGTTTGTGGTTGTGTTTAGACATTCTGAAGGATCATCAGTATGTAAAGTACATAAGTTTCTGGTTTGAGATTGGTTTCAAAAACTTTTTGTAGTCCAAACTTACTTCAAACTTTCTTAGCTACAAAATAAAGCATCAAGCCATCTAATTTAGTAAACAAATGTAGTGTGCATCAACATGAGAATTCAGATAACAAGTGCACCAGTAACGCAACAGAAAACTCCATACACATTAACATAGTCTTAAACAACTGGGTATGATTGCCCAGCTTCCACCATACATAATAAAAACTTAGTCTTGAAACAGAACACAGTTTCTCTTCATCTCCAGGGGGACAACACAAACATAAACTAAACTTGTGGAAACAGTTCATGAGGGCCAACAGCAGGACCGATAACCGGGATGAGGCCACCCTTGACGTACTTGTCGAGGAATCTGCCAAAGGCGGCATGCTTCGCCATGGTCTGGCCCTTGTGCTTCTGCCTACTGCCTACGCTAACGCCATCCGCGTGCTGGATCATGCTCTCTAAGTTCTTGGTGATGACCCTGCCGCAGAATGGGCAAGATAGCTCCCCGCGGCTGCGGAAAGGTATTTGGCCACTCACCAGCCGCTTAAGAACAAAGCGGCTCTTGCGGTCCCTGTCGTCCTTGCCGTGGCCCACGTCGTCAGAGTCTTCCTGTGAATTTTGAAATACGTAAGAAGTGAGATAAACAGGAGCACAACAGCGATCAAACGAAATAAGCTGTAAAAAATTAACAATGCTGCCAAAATTATTTTAAATTGTTGCGGTGATAGTATTAACATTTGATGAATCGAGGACAGTTTTGTGTTGCGGTGATAGTACTAACATTTGATGAATCGAGGGTAATGTTGTGTGACCAATATTTGATGAATCAAGGACAGTTTTGTCTTATCATGTCTAGTGAGCGCATCAGATCATATTAATAAGCAGCAAATTTAGATAATGGTAATTATGAATTCCATGCATCAGATCAATCCTTTATTTCCAAACAAAATTCTTGCTATCATAATCTCTACAATCAAATTAGACTCAAATAAATTTAAGTCGCTTGTGTTGATCAATCATGTGCAAGGTAACTACCTTAACACATTCAGAATGTAATTTGATAACTATTAACTGATAGATATCATATGAGCAATCATAATCACTAGAATGAAACAAGACTCGGATGAATTTAAGTTTCAAACGCATTGATCATTACACTTAACAGGATACTAATTGATACACACTATGGAATCAACACATTAATAAGCAGAAAATTAAGAAAATCGTAATTATAAATTCTATGCATCAGATCAATCTTTTCTTCCCAAACAAAAATCTTTGATATCATAATCTCTACAATCAAATCAGACTCGGATGAATTTAAGGCACAACATTCAGAAATTAATCTGACAACCATGAACCCATATATATCATATGAGTAAGAATACTATACGACAGATCAAATCAAAGTCAACTACAAAGGAACCGTACGAACCCTAGAATCAAGAATATCTAGAAGACCACCTAGACAGCACAAATCAATATACTCTACGAACAAACCCTATGTGAACAGTAAGATGAACAGAGGAGATCGAACAGAACAGCTCAGAACCTCGGTGCCTTCGTCGGAGGCCTCCTCCTTGAACGGTACATCTTCTTTGTGGGCTTATTCATAGAGGTTCTCGATGGAGTCAGGGTCTTCGCCGTCGTAGTACTCATCGTCCGGCACGACGATGACCTAGCGGCCTGCATGCGGGTTCTGTAGATCTGCCGCGGGAGCCACGACGTCCTCCTTCTTCTCATCATCGACGGCGACCACGTCCGGTACGGTGGAGTCCGCAACGGTCACGGCGCGCCGACGAGCGGCTGGTGCTCCAGAAGAAGACTCCTCGCTCGCCACCACGGCGACGACCGCGGGTGCATCGCCAGAGCAGCCGACCGCCTTCGACTCCGGCTCGTCTTCGCGAGCGCGCTTCATCTTGCAGATTCACTAAGGGATGATATTGGTGGTGCGGTGGTGGGAGCGGATTGGGGTTTTCGGCAGATTGGGGAAGAAGTGGAGGATGGTGGGAGAGACGATGAGACCGATGTGTTATATAGATGCTGGCGGTTTGGTTTCCTCTGGTGCACGCGTGGGTGTGGAATCGTGTAGTCCTGCATGTAGTCCACTTTCCCATTGCTTTCACGTTGGACCCACGCATGACATTTGCGAGAGTGGCGCGTTGCGGCGGAAATCTCTACAAATTCTATATTATATAAATTGTTAAAAAAATCTATATTATATAAGTAAAAAAAGTATATTGTGTATAAAACAATAAGTTTTCTAAAAGATTTTATAGAGAAATATTGAATTTGTTCAAATTAGTTGAAATCCTAAATTAAATTAGAACCAATCTCGGTCAAACTGGAACACACAGATGCCAATGGGTCATGAGTGTAACTGGACCCACATGTGTCATTAGGGTCAACTTTTGCCCAATCTCAGTCAACATAGAACCCACAGACGTCATTGGGCCCACTTGCACCAATGCTAGTGTAAGTGGACCCACGTGTGTCATTAGGTCAACTTTTGTCCAATCTTAATCAAACTGGACCCACAGTTGCCATTGGTACCCGCATGCACCGATGCTAGTGTAACTGGACCCACATGTGTCATCAGGTCAACTTAAGCCCACCGAGAAGCACTTTGTGATCAACGGAAAACACTTGGCGGTACATGACATGAAATAGGTGAGAAGCCACCCAATGTTTCCAAGTGCTACCTCAAAAGCACCAAGTCCGGGAGAAAGCATATACGAGACCATCGAGAAGCACTTGGCTATCAACGCAAAGCAATCTGGCAGCATATTACATGAAATAGCTGTGAAGCCTCCCAACATTGCCAAGTGCTTCCACAAAAGATCCAAGTCCGGGATATATCATATACAAGTCCGCCGAGAAGCACTTAGCTGCTACCGTAAGGCACTTGGCAGTATATTAGATGCAATCGGGCTTGCCACACGAACTGTGTCCATATGAAAGTACAAAGTCCCCAGACTTCAAGAAGACCGACCAGGCATCGAGAGATAATTGCAACGAATATGTTTGGGTTCCACTCGTAACTTACCAAGCCAAGTTCATGAGTTTGAACATCATGCATCTAAAAAGCTAACACTCGGTCATTCCTATTCGAACAAGGCAGCAAGATGACAACATTGCCAGAAGGAAAATAATCCATAACAACCTGGCCAAACAAAAGACTGAACAAGTCTGGAAGAACGTACCTCAACATCATGGAAGTATCTTGGCATATAGTAGCGGAAACACTTGGTGCTCGACATCGTGGAAAACACGACTAGCGTCTCGCGTGTGTCGGTTACGCTCAAAACATGCCAAATCTGGGCGATACGTTGGCCCGAACGGGCAAAACGTGGAAACCGGGAGACATCGTGGAAAACAGCCCGACATCGTGGAAAACACGACTAGCGTCTCGCATGTGTCGGTTACGCTCAAAACATGCCAAAACTAGGCGATACGTTGGACCGAACGGCCAAAACGTGGAAACCGGGCAAAAATCCACGGCTTCGTGGAAACACTTAGTGCTAGCTATGTGGGCCCACATTTGTCATCGGGGTCAACTTAAGCCCAATCTTAGTCAAACTTGACCCACAGATGCCATAGGGTCCCACATGCACCGATGCTAGCTATGTGGGCCCACATGTGTCATCAGGGTCAACTTAAGCCCAATCTTAGTCAAACTGGACCCACAGATGCCATAGGGTCCCACATGCACCAATGTTAGCTAAGTGGACCCACATGTGTCATCAGGGTCAACTTTTGCGGCGATATGAGTCAACATAGAACCCACATATGCCATTGGGCCCACATGCACCAATGCTAGTGTATGTGGACCCATGTGTGTCATCAGGGTCAACTTAAGCCCAATCTTAGTCAAACTGGGCCCACGTGTGTCATCAGGGTCAACTTAAGCCCAATCTTAGTCAAACTGGACCCACAAATGCCATAGGGTCCCACATGCACCGCTGCTAGCTATGTGGGCCCACATGTGTCATCAGGGTTAACTTAAGCCCAATCTTAGTCAAACTGGACCCACAGATGCCATAGGGTCCCACATGCACCGCTGCTAGCTATGTGGGTCCGCATGTGTCATCAGGGTCAACTTAAGCCCAATCTTAGTCAAACTGGACCCACAGATACCATAGGGTCCCACATGCACCGCTGCTAGCTATGTGGGCCCACATGTGTCATTAGGGTCAACTTAAGCCCAATCTTAGTCAAACTAGACCCACATATGCTATTGGGCCCACTTGCACCAATGCTTGTGTATGTGGACCCACGTGAGTCATGGTACATTCTATGTGGAAGCTCATATGCGGGATTGTTATTTTGATGAGAATGAAATGTTTCAAGTTTAAAAAATTCCGTGTCAACTAGTTCACGTAAAATTTATCAGTGTGTAGTTTTTCAATTTTTATGAGATATTTTGAATTAGTTATGCACTATACAAGTTTAGGTCAAACTTGACTTGAAAGTTGTAGGAAAGCCGTGGGTTCAATTTTTGAAATTAAGTTGCAGCCACGACCAGAGGATTGGTGAAAGCCCTGTGCGTTCAATTGTTGAAAGTTTGCAGCCACGACCGGACCGCATCACAGCTACACGCGTCGCATTGTAACAAAACTGATCCCACTATTGCACCGCAATAACCGCATCGCATGCACCACACCTAAACACGTCGCACCGTAACAAATTAAAACTTACCCCACTGCACCGCAATAACCGCATCGCACCACTCCTAAACGCGTCGCACCGTAACAAAACTGACCGCACTGCACCGCACTAACCGCATTGCACCGTAACGGGTCGACTACATGGATGTACGGGCCCTCCGCCTTGACTCCACCGCCGCCGTAACACCACAATAATCGCAACACGTCTGCTTCTCGTCTGTTCTTCTTCCTCTCGCGTCTTCCTCCTCCACACGACGGGGAACTCAGCATCCATGGATCCCTATGGAGACATCCTCGATGACGGGAAAACCATGGTTGACATCAAGCCCATCTATGCCTATGGCACGAAGATTATGGAGGTGGTGTACACCAACGATGTGAACTACTTGAATCACATGCTGGAGAAGTTCGAGCAATTGCTCAAGAAAGAGACTTACAAGTTCCTCGGACTAGACCTCGAGTACACAAGGAATAGGCGGGACGAAGCTCCATCATAAAAGCTCGCCGTCGTCCAGATCGCCCTGAAGGAGACTGTCCTTGTGTTCCACTACTGCAGGTAATATACGTACTAAGGATGGGCATTTCTATTTCAGGCCTCCTTTGATTCAAAGGATTTCCTATGGGTTTGTACAGGATTCAATCCCTATGTTTTTTCCATCAGCACATGTTTGATTCATAGGATCGTACCCTGTACGAACGTTTTCACATCAGGCCTCCTTTGATGTAGGGCTTGTTTGATTCAAAGGAATCTCATATGAATTTTGGAGGATTTTGATCCTTAGAAATTTTTCCTATATGCATTGTTTAATTCCTATAGGTTTAAGTCCTTGTGGATTTTGTTAGATCAAGTATTATGCATGATCTATGGGCGTTGTACGTGGCCTAATAGCATGGTTTTGCAATTTCCTTGTTCAATGTTGTCATCAAATAATTGTACACCATCCAAATTATTGTCATGTCATAGTTTGCATCTATACTGCAGGAGAAGGGAGCCTTGTCCGAAACTGGTTATGTGCATATTTTTATTTTCCATTTGAGATCATGTATAATTAGCCAATGCAAATACATTGCTTGCACTCGTTTATTTCAAATACTTAGACATGTTAGTTCAAGTATTATGCATGATCTGTGGGTGTTGTACATGGCCTAATGGTACGGTTATGCAATTACCTTGTTTAACATTATCATCAAATAATTGTACATCATCCAAAAAAAATTCATGTCTTAATTTGCATTTATACTGCAGGAGAAGGGAGCCTTGTTCGAAACTGGCAGAGTTCCTTCAGGAAAAGGGGATCACTTTCGCTAGCGTGGACATCAGGAGTGATAAAGAGAAGCTTGCACATGAGGATATCACCATTCCAGAACAGTACCACATCGACATCCAAGACATGTTTAAGACCGAAGAATGGTTCCATTGGAATCAGCCGTATGACAGGGATGGGATGTTATCTCTAGCAGTGATCATCATTGACAGAGATCTCGGGAATTGCAAGGCACTCCCGGACGATGGCCACGAAGTATGGGAGAACAAGCCACTTTCCGCGATGAACCTAGAGTATGCAGCAAGAGACGGGTATGTTGCCTACGAGTTGTATCGTAGGCTCATTACCTTAAGTGACGGGCTAGATCGGGGGATTCGCAAGGCTGCAATTAATGCAGCAGAAAAGGCGGCAACAGCTAAGGCCGAGGCGGCAAAAGCTGCGACAGAGGCAACAACTGCTGCAGACCAGAGTGATGCAGATGACGAGCAGGATGATGCAACACAGCAAGCTCAAAGGGAATAGGCGAGGGCGATCTAGGAAGAGCAGCAGGCGGTCTAGGGAGCGGAAGAGGCGGATGGGGAGGTGGTGCATGTCGCCAAACGCTCACGGGAAGCGGGCGAAGATGACCAGGACGGCGAGCAGAACGACACCACTGGCTGGGGCAACACCACCACTGCTGGCTGGGGCGACACCACCACCACTGCCTGGGGCGACAAAGCCACCGACCCCACCGCCTCAAACGCCACCGGCTGGATTTAATGCATGTTACTAGACTATAGCCAGTTATATTCGTGATGTTGTATGTTGTTTATGTAGTACAAATCATGGTACTTTGTTGTTGTTTACTTTCTAAGTTGAACTACTTTAGTATGCTTGTTTCTTAAAGTACCGTGAGCTAGCAAACATATCTATGTAATGTTATATGTGTGTTCATTTGTGTTTGTGCACTGGCTATACTAGTTTAAAGGAATATGATTGTCAACAGATATAAACTTGCCTTGATGAAAGTGTAGAATTGTAAACGCAAGCGTTACAAAGTTATTTTAAGCTAGTGTTATTGGACCCACATTTGTCATCGGGATCAACTTTTGCCCAATCTCAGTCAAACTAAAACCACATATGCCATTAGGTCCCACATGCACCATTGCTAGTGTAAGTGGGCCCACATGTGTCATCGAGGTCAACTTTTGCACAATTTTAGTCAAACTTTTGCCCAAACTCACTCAGACTATAACCAGAGGTGCCATCGGTACTCGCATGCACCGATGCTAGTGTAACTGGACCCACATGTGTCATCAGGGTCAAATTTTGCCCAAACTCAGCCAAACAGGAACCACAGATGCCATTGGGTCTCACATGCACTAATGCTAGTATAAGTGGCTCTGTTTCAAATTTTACTATGTAATATGCACTATGCACTGTCAAACCTATTATAAGTGAGTTGATCAGAGCATTGATCTGTAAAACTGTCAAATATTTGTAAATTATTGATATATACCAATATGTACTGCTCTTTTTAAAAAAAAAAATCATTATTTAGCAAACCCGCTAAATGGGCATAGCGCGCTATAGCTCCGCTATAGCTTTTGATAGCTTTTAAAATCAGCGCCACCAAATCAAATAGCCCGCTATTTTAAACATTGATAAGTGGGTCCTACATGCACCAATGTTAGTATAAGTGGGTCCAACATGCACCAATGTTAGTACAAATAATGGTTTACCTAATTGGGGAAAAGATCTATCCCTGCAGATATCCTAGCCCCTTCTCGTACTTTCCCCAAACTGCTCCTCTCCATCCGCATCTCCGCATCGCCGCCGCATCTCCACACCACCGTGGCCGTCCGCATCGCCTCCGTCAGGATCGTCCAGCCACCGACGACCGTATTTCTGCAACCCTGCCACCGTGCATCTCCGCAACGCATCCGCCGCCCGTAACGGCATGCATGTCCGCATCGACTCCGGCCACACCACCGCGACGCCGGCCCGTCGGCGTTGACCGCATCTCCGTAACCTTGCTCCATGCTGAAGGTGCGCCCAATCATGTTGGCTTTACTTGTGCCGCCCACTGAAATCATGTCTGCATTGTTTGTCAAGTAGGGTTTTCCACGAGCTATGTGCTGAAGCTAGATTTCCCATGAAAATACACTAGTGTACCTACTGGAATAATTCCTACACATTACAATCCCATGAATCAAACACTACTAGAAGGAAACATTGCATAAGGTCTGAACTCTACAATGCATGTATAGGAAAATATATTAGGGCTCGTTTGGCTCCTATGCATTCATTTCATTTGGTTGAAATGAAATGAAATGAAATCCCCATGTCGCTTCATTTGGATGGAATTTAAATTCCTTAATGAATTTTTATGTTTGGCTGCCACCTGGAATTCTGAAATGAAATGATTTACAGCTTCTGTTTGGCTGCCATTTTAAGCCAATTGTGAAATCAACAACACATTTGGCTTCAAAATTCAATTACATAATGTAAATAAAATGTGATATTTTCAAAATAAAAATCAACTACAACATGAATAAAGATCAATGTATCCACAAATACACTTGTCTGCTCATTATATCAACACAGCTTGATCAATGATATTGTGATTGTTAGCGTTCTCGTCCGCCATTTTCGCACGGCTTTCAGCTACAGTCCTAGCTCCCGCTCAATAGCTCAATCCCTTGAGTAAAGTGTGCTAATTATATCCCAATACTTGATAACGTTGTACTTATAGGAAGTTGCATCGTTGTGTGCCTGCAAATAAGAGAAACTAGAACATGTTAGAACATGTGCCACTTCTTGAAAATCTTAGCCAAGGGTGAGCAACAGATAACACTTGTGAATAAATGTTTTCCTAATAGGTAGGAATACACTATATCTATAACTTAGCACATCAGGCATGAAAAAGTAAATCTAATGTACAATACTGACAGGCCAGATATTCAAAGTGAAGTTTGGTGGTGGTCCATTTCCTTGGTGCACAATAATGCATCATTCTGCCATGACCAAGATGACCAGATCACATTCATTCTCTCCATCAAACATAACAAGTTTAGCTAGCTACATCTTGATATGAAAAATGGAACTTGTTTGGACACACACATATATAGATGATAAATTAGTTAGGCATGAGATGTCTTAAGAAATTGTCGATGCCGGAATTATGGATGGATGTTCATGTGTAGAAAATACCACCTGGCTATTTTCCTTGTTGCAAGGAAACAACTCGCAGTAAGCAAGGTCCATAGCATGAATGACAATGAACCAGAAACACATGCCTAGAAAGTACAACCACATGATGCATAGAGGGACAGTTTTGTGGTCGGTTGTACCACATGCAACCACAACATCGGAAATGGAAGAACCTACACTAACTTGCCATCTCTGATGTGCTAAATCGCTGAAGCATTATATTCTAGTGACTAAAACAGAACATATTTACTAGTTATGATCTGTTTCTATAAGAAATAGGCCTAAACTTCCTAGTCTCCCAAAAAGATCGGCCATCTAGCTACTATATATGGCAAGAACTAATGTAGTACTTACGATGTTTCTAAAATCCAACACAGTAAAGGTAGTTCTTAGAGAACTTATATCTAAGAGAATAGGAGTCTAGAGCTTTCCTATGCTATGACTAGTGCTTGTAGCATTGAAATAACTTGCAAGTATTTGCAGAAACAATATTTGTATTGTTGTGATGAAATACGTTGTCGTGATGTTGTAATACCTATAATGTGTTTCCTACACTTTTACCATTTGTTAATGTGTGCTAAATTTGTATGCGTAGCCCATTCTTTAACATGGCAGGAGCATCTTCGCAGAAGCGTGATCTCGGACCACTCATCGCCCAAAGATGCCGGCTTACTGAGAGTGAGAAAGAGCATCTGCTGGAACTTCAATCGAACATGGGCAAAATTGTCGGGTTGCCATTCGTAACCCCCTTGACCAAAACGAATCTTAAGATGTACCACATGGTACATTCATATAACTTTCTTTTAATTATTTTTTGTTGCCATGCGTGTATGCAATTTGTCTATGTGGTTTATGACATCGACTTACTAACTTATATATCTTGTTTTCTATTGATCAGAAATTGCCTAAGAAGGTTGTTAATGCTTTACAAATCTGTGACGGAGGCTCAACTGGAGTGTGTCTTCCTAAAGAGGAGATCACCCCCATCGACTTCAAGATAGAAAAGGATGATCGCCTCTTCTTCAATCCAGATGGGTGGAAGTGTTTCGTACAGAGCACAGATCTAGAAGAGGGACAAGTTGTTCTCATATACTCGAAGAAAGCGCATTCAGAAGGGTGGCGTAACCGAGAGGGTTTCGTCTTCATATTTAGAAGAATAAATGATTTGTCGCCTACGCCGGTGTCCATCCTCAGGGGTGCCAAGGCGACGGCGGGCAGGGGACGTGAAGGACAGACGCGTACGCCAGCAATGCGCGTTGTCAAGAAGAGGCGCCGTCGTACGGGCAGGGGCAGTGGCAAGGCAGGGCCACTTCTCTGTCGCCGTCGCCGTCGTCGTCGCCGTCACCATCGCTGTCGCCGTCACCGTTGCCGTCGCCATCACCGTCTCCACCACCCCATCTGCCGCTGTATCCGAACCCCGACTTTATGTTCATCCGCATCCTTCACGGGGACAAGTGGGACAAGCTCTCCCTCTGCCATGCTTTCAAAGATTACATCAGCGGCGACCAGCCCAACACTGTGCGCGTCCGGGAGCGTAACAGCAGGCTGACCTTCGATGTTGAGATGTATTTCGATCATCGAGACGGCCGCTTGTACCTCCGTAGGGGCTGGCCCAAGTTCGTCAAGTGCTACACTATTTCGCTAGGCAACATCCTGGCGTTCGACTACTATGCTGGCAACAGGGAGCTGGTCATCACAATCTACAGCGGTAGGCTCTCCCACGGGGAGTACACCACCAACAGCGACGATGACAGCGATGTTGATGGCAGTGGCGGTGACAGGGACACGCAGACCATGCCCGTCAAGGAGGAGATGTCAGAGGGCTAGTACGGACGTCTAGACCGTGTCCTGACCCTATCAGATTTCCATGTCTGCCTCTTCCTAGACTAGGAAGAGGATCTAGGATTAAACTTACCCTGATGCACTCTGTTTAAGTTTTCCTGATACACTATGCTTAAGTCTAATATGTAAGACTAAAAATGCTTTTTCTACCCTGTTGCATGTGCATCAGGGTGTGACCAAGCAGATCCGCCCCTGTTCCTAGTTGCAAAACTATTTGCTGAGTTTATGGGTGTAAAGTCTAATGAGATCACCTACCTTTTGGTGGATGTTAGAAAATTTTGCTGGCTACATATCTAATATGTGAAATAATTCTGCTCTTCTGTTTGTTTTTCGAATCAATGAGGTTTACTTATTTAAGTGATATTGTGCTTCATCTTTCAAGTTGGAGTTGTGGAATGAAGGAAACTAATGGTATTGTTTGCTCAGTAATCCAACTGTTGTACGTGAATGAACATATTTTGTTTTCCTTTTCATATATAAACAAATGACTTATTCAAATAATTTAATATGGTTCATGGCCAAATAAATTTATAGTACAATGAATTAGAGATAATCCCGGCTTGTAAAGCATATTACAAATTCCGCACGGGAGGTCTAAGTAGTGGCAAAACCTAAACCGTTGCATGTGTTAGGATTTATTTAATTACAATATGTAATCAGAGATAATCCCCGCTTGTAAACCTCCCGTTCCGTTCCCTCTGTATTTTCCAATCAAATTTACAATGAATGGTTTTCGTTCCCTCCACTTGTGTACCGAAAAATTTCGTTCCCACCTCTTTTGTTTTCCACCCGCCTGCCCATTTTGGCGCTAACAATTTGCCGCCCCCACGACACTTTAAAAACGGCGTGCCCCTACCTCCCGCATACCCATCCCCTAATTCTGTTCCTTGTTCACCGCCCACCTAGAACCCCATCGCCACTTTCCTCGACCCCAGATCGATCAAGCAAGGCATTGGTTGCCGGCGGATTTCCCCTCTGCGGCGGGCGACATGTCTGGCAGTCTTTGAAGCGGCACACCACGCCGGAATGTGCTACCACCAACACCGAAGCAAAAGCGTAAACGCCCAGGTCATTTTTCTGCCGCCCTAGGTCTATGCCTCTTTCTAGACCAGTCAAGCATGAGTTCTAGTAGATCAACATGTGTAGATCGTTGTTCAAGATGCTGCAGCTTATGTGCAAGATCTAGGTTTTAGATCATAGACATGGTTCGAGATGCCTAGCACGTGTTGAACGTGACACCCTATGATCCGAATCCTTCGACAATGTGCTTGTCTTGGGTTTTAATTTCATAGATCATGGTTCCAGATGCCATGAATGTGTTGAGCATGACACCCTATGATCCGATCTTATAACTATGTGTTAGATTTAGGTTTCTGTTCCTACATAATGGTTCAGGTAATAGGGCACAACTTGTTGGATAATCCCTGCTGCTTGGCGTCTTAACTGACGCAACTGAACAACTTGATACCTAATACACTGAACCTGACACTTAACTGAACTTGTTGACAGTAGGGTTTAGACAGTTAACTGAATGACGATACGAGATTTGGAGGCAATAGAATAATGTTTTGTGAGCATGTTAATTTTATAGTATGGATCACATAATTTTTGCTTTAATGATCTTGTCTACTCTGTTTGTACTAATGAGTATGATCATGACTTGCCTTTGCTTGATTGTTTTCAGTTACTCAAGTCAAAACAGCAGACGCAAATCAAAATGTTAGGAAACAAGTGATGGAGGAGAACGTGTCTCGTATGTCTGAAGCACTGAAGCAGAATGCTATTGAACATGGCAAGCCAATGGAGGATTTCATGGCGATGGCGTGTGAATTTGTGTTTGGTACTGCTAAGAAACCGGTGGCAGTGACAACACGGAAAGAGGCACAGACGCAGGAGAATGATATCACTGAGGAGCCTAATTATGAACCTGATCCTGCCGATGAGCCCACTGATGATGATGTGTTTGTTCTGGATGAAGAGGACCATGATGTTGTTAAATCTTCCTCTAAGGTGAAGAAATGCAGCATTCTCCTGCCTTCACATGTAGGATATGTACAGATTGCTTTAATATTTATGGCTTGATCTATTAAAATGCAGGTAACGGAAGGTTCTACAAAAGAAAAGAAGCGGAAGCGCTCAAAAACCTTTGTGCCTCCAAATGTTGTAATAAGGTCAGCAGCAAATGCAGAGACTCAAGATGATGGTGAAATAGAGACCCCTACCCAGAAAGCAGGGGAAGAGGGTACTAATAGAAATGAATCCTCGCCCATGCTAATTCAAACCTCTAGAGGCAGCAACTCACCTGAGGAGAATGTAGTTGTCCGCAGCGAATGGGAAGGTATTGACAACACGTCTTACAATTTATTCACTGGTTTAGTTGCAAAATTTTCAATTGAAGTCTTGACTCTCGTTTTGTCACTGGTTTCAGTTGCAATTGTAGACACAGGTGCTCTAAAGGAAAAGCGTAATGTACGCAAACCTACTATGGGGCATGGGGTACACGAGTGGTCTAGAAGGAATGGAGGGGCTAAGATGCAGATCAACTTCACTCCTGGCATGAGGAGACCCACTGATCCTGTGCAAGCAGCAAAACTGAGTTCAGAGTGTGGCATTCACATACGCAGCAAGATGTCACTGGCAACCCACTGGAAGCGGTATGGTGACAAGGAAGGTCATCTGAAAGATACTATTCTGGAAACCATTAAGTCTATAACTGTAAGTCTGTTAACCTCTTATTCATTTTCCATATAAAATGTCTCATTGGTGGATGATTTTTTAACAATTCTGTCATTCGATGCTGATATGAATTTGTGTTCCATGTTATCTGCATGGAAAATTTGCAATGGAAAGCAGTGGTGACCTTAGCAAAGACATTTGCACCGACTTTTTATAGAAAGGTATTCGCCAACAACGTTGGAGGCTGAAAAAGGTCTATTGGAAAGATGTTAAAGATCTAACCCGCGAGCAAGCTTTATTGTTGAAACCAAAAGAGGTAGACGAGGAAAGCTGGGCAGAGCTTCTTGATATATGGCATGATGAGGACTACAAGGTACACGATTCCTATTGTTTCAGCTACATCTATCGCAGACATACTACTGTACTGTGGAATACTAAATTCGTGCATCTGTACATAGGCAATCTGCAAGAGTAACAAGAAGAACAGAGATGCTATGACGAAGAAACACACCACTGGCTCAAGAAGCTTTGTTGCACATTACCATGCACTTGTGAGTATTCGAACTCTTTAGATGCAACACCTACTTCTTTTTGTGAACATGTCATACACACTTATAATTCATCGTGTCATAATTCTTGTAGAAATCTCAGAAGACCGAGGACGTCGATACCTCCCCGATTGCTTTCTTTAAAGCTAGCCACACTAACAAGGATGGTATGATGTCCCAGAAATCAGCAGAAGCTTATGTAAGTAAATTATTTTATGTGCTACACATTTCTCATTAGTTTGTCTAATTATTTGATTTCTTCTAACTCTGGACTTGCTATTTTTTATCCTATTGTAGACTGAGATGGTGCTTCAGAAAATGGGACCACACCCAGAAGATTGGATTCCCAAAACTGATCTGGAGATTGTTGAAGAAGTCCTGAGAGACCAGAACAATTCAAGATCAATTACTTTCCTTTCCAGCATCGGAGTTTCATCTGCTTCCAAGAGGTCTAGCGTCTCAGGTGGGCGCATCCGTGATTTAGAAGAAAAGTTATCAAGTCAGGAGCAAGATTCGTTGAATGCAGCTGAAAGGGTTCAACGCGAGATGGAGGAACGGATGCAAGAGCAGGAAAGGAGATTTGAAGAGATGAGAAAGAAGCAGGATGATGAACTTGAAGCAGTGAAAAAGTCCAGCGAAGCGAATCGTCTGGCATTTGAGAAGAGGCAGAAGGAAATGGATGGCATGCTTAGTTACCTGTTGAGGATGTCGCAGAACTCCCAGTCCCAGTCCCCGTGACTTGGGCCAAACTCTGTGCGCTAATGGGCTGGGTGGGCCGAAACATTGTTTTTTTATTCCTTTAGTCATTGGAGTTTGATATAGCAGTTTCAGTCTACCAGAATTAGAGTTTGATATAGCAGTTTCATTCGACTTGGGCCAAAGTTTTTTTATTCCTTTAGTCATTCATATTTATAAATTTTCTGCCATTTCAAATATTTGCTTCCATTTAATTTTGTTTCGTAATTTGCGTGGAATTTCAATTTTTAATCAAATTTTCCCGTGCAAAAAAATTGGTGACGGCGTCACATTCCTCCCGGCCCACAAGGCAGTTCCAAATGGGCCGGCCCAAAAAATGACACGTCATCATCGCGGGCCCCACATGCAGACGCCATGTCATCGTTGACGACCCCACCTACATGCTGCCACGTCAGCGTCGCTGGACCCACCTGCCAGCTACCACGTCATCTCCGTGGGCCCCACACGAAGGTGACACATCATCGCATTGGCCCCACCTGTTAGATGCCACGTCATCGTGGTAGGACCCACCTGCCAGCTGCCACGTCATCATCGTCGGACCCACCTGCCAGTTGCCATGTCAGCATCGTCGTACCCACCTGCCAGCTGCCACGTCAGCATCGTCGGACCCACCTGCCAGCTGCCACATCATCATCGTCGGACCCACCTGCCAGCTGCCACGTCAGCATCGTCGGACCCACATGTCAGATGCCACGTCATCGTGGTGGGACCCACCTGCCAGCTGCCACGTCAGCATTGCAGGTCCCACCTGCCAGAATCCTCGTGACACCATAAATCTTCCGTGACGGCATATTTCGTCAACGAATATACTAAACGGTGACAGATTTTCCTATTTTAGGTGACGTAGAAGGTCCGTCACGGATAACCTATCTTAAGTGACGCCGTAAGGACCGTCACCGAAGCTCAATCTTGCATAACGAAAATTTATATTCCGTCACTATAAAAGAATATGTGACGGAGCTTCCGCGACGACCCTGGTGACGCCACGTTTTCGTCACGAGGGAGTACTTAGTGACGGAAATGGCATTTTCGGTGACGAAAGTGATTTGTCACAAAAACTCTTTTCTTTTGTAGTGCTGGTTCATCCATAAGTTGTTTGTGGAAAAGAACACACATGCAATGAGTCTAGTGGATCAAGGTGTGGTTTGTGGAAAAGAACACACATGCAATGACTCTAGTGCTGGTTTGTGGTTTTAGTATAAGAACAAACATGCAATGACTCTACTAGTTGATCCATGTGTGGTTTGTGGAAAGAACACACATGCAATGACTCTGGTTGATCCATATGTGGTCTGTGGAAACACACACATGCAATGACCACTGGTGGATCCATGTGTGGTTTGTGGAAAAGAACACACATGCAATGACTCTAGTGCTGGTTTGTGGTATTAGTATAAGAACAAACATGCAATGACTCTAGTGGTTGATCCATGTGTGGTTTGTGGAAAGAACACACATGCAATGACTCTAGTTGATGCATATGTGGTTTGTGGAAAGAACACACATGCAATGACCACTGGTGGATCCATGTGTGGTTTGTGGAAAAGAACACACATGCAATGACTCTAGTACTGGTTTGTGGTTTTATTATAAGAACACACATGCAATGACTCTAGTACTGGTTTGGGGTTTTAGTATAAGAACACACATGCAATGACTCTAGTGGTTGATCCATGTGTTGTTTGTGGAAATAACACACATGCAATGACTCTAGTGGTTGATCCATGTTTGGTTTGTGGACACACACACATGCAATGTCCACTGGTGGATCCATGTTGGTTTTAGTATAAGAACACACATGCAATGACTCTAGTGGTTGATCCATGTTTGTTTGTGGAAATAACACACATGCAATGACTCTAGTGGTTGATCCATGTGTGGTTTGTGAAAAGAACACACATGCAATGACTCTAGTGTTGGTTTTAGTATAAGAACACACATGCAATGACTCTAGTGGTTGATCCATGTGTGGTTTGTGGAAATAACACACATGCAATGACTCTAGTGGGTCCACATGTGTGGTTTGTGGAAAGAACACACATGCAATGACTCTGGTTGATCCATATTTGGTTTGTGGAAAGAACACACATGCAATGACTCTAGTGGTGGATCCATGTGTGGTTTGTGGAAAAGAACACACATGCATTGACTCTAGTGCTGGTTTGTGGTTTTAGTATAAGAACAAACATACAATGACTCTAGTGGTGGATCCATGTGTGGTTTGTGGAAAGAACACACATGCAATGACTAGTGGTTGATCCATATCTGGTTTGTGGAAAGAACACACATGCAATGACCACTGGTGGATCCATGTGTGGTTTGTGGAAAAGAACACACATGCAATGACTCTAGTGTTGGTTTGTGGTTTTAGTATAAGAACAAACATGCAATGACTCTAGTGGTTGATCCATGTGTGGTTTGTGGAAAGAACACACATGCAATGACTCTGGTTGATCCATATGTGGTTTGTGGAAAGAACACACATGCAATGACCACTGGTGGATCCATGTGTGGTTTCTGGAAAAGAACACACATGCAATGACTCTAGTGCTGGTTTGTAGTTTTAGTATAAGAACAAACATGCAATGACTCTTGTGGTTGATCCATGTGTGGTTTGTGGAAAGAACACACATGCAATGACTCTGGTTGATCCATATGTGGTTTGTGGAAAGAACACACATGCAATGACCACTGGTGGATCCATGTGTGGTTTCTGGAAAAGAACACACATGCAATGACTCTAGTGCTGGTTTGTAGTTTTAGTATAAGAACAAACATGCAATGACTCTTGTGGTTGATCCATGTGTGGTTTGTGGAAAGAACACACATGCAATGACTCTGGTTGATCCATGTGTGGTTTGTGGAAAGAACACACATGCAATGACCACTGGTGGATCCATGTGTGGTTTCTTGAAAAGAACACACATGCAATGACTCTAGTGCTGGTTTGTGGTTTTAGTATAAGAACAAACATGTAATGACTCTAGCGGTTGATCCATGTGTGGTTTGTGGAAAGAACACACATGCATTGACTAGTGGTTGATCCATATGTGGTTTGTGGAAAGAACACACATGCAATGACCACTGGTGGATCCATGTGTGGTTTGTGGAAAAGAACACACATGCAATGACTGTTGTGTTGGTTTGTGGTTTTAGTATAAGAACAAACATGCAATGAGTCTAGTGGTTGATCCATGTGTGGTTTGTCGAAAGTACACACATGCAATGACTCTAGTTGATCCATATGTGGTTTGTTGAAAGAACACACATGCAATGACCACTGGTGGATCCATGTGTGGTTTGTGGAAAAGAACACACATGCAATGACTCTAGTGCTGGTTTGTGGTTTTAGTATAAGAACAAACATGCAATGACTCTAGTGGTTGATCCATGTGTGGTTTGTGGAAGGAACACACATGCAATGACTCTAGTGGTTGATCCATGTTTGTTTGTGGAAATAACACACATGCAATGACTCTAGTGGTTGCTCCATGTGTGGTTTGTGAAAAGAACACACATGCAATGACTCTAGTGTTGGTTTTAGTATAAGAACACTAATGACCCACAAGTATAGGGGGTGTATCGCAGTATTTTCGAGGGAAGTGAAACCCAATTTATTGATTCGACACAAGGGGAGCCAAAGAATACTTATCAGCCTTAACAACTGAATTGTCAATTCAGCTGCACCTGGAAACAATCTTGCTCACAGCAGTTTATCAGTAGCAACAATTTTGTAGTAGGTATAGTAAAGTAACAGCAGTAGCAAAGCAAAGACAGTAGTAACAAAAGCAGTAAACAATGGGATTCGAGTGCGGTAGGCATATGGATGGATGGACGGGCATTGCATGGACAAGACAATTCACATAGCAATAAGAACATAGGGCAATTGCAGATAAATAAGATAAAGCATCCAAGTACTAGACAATCCTGGGCATGTGTTCCATATATAGTCATACGTGCTCGCAATGAGAACTTGCACAACATCTTTTGTCCTGCCATCCCGTTTGCAGCGGGGCCTCTAGGGAACTACTGGCAATTAAGGTGCTCCTTTTAATAGAGCACCGGAGCAAAGCATTAACACTCCGTGAACACATGTGATCCTCACATCAAAGCCTTTCCCTTCCGGCTACCCCGATTTCTGCCACTTCGGGACCATAGGTTCCGGACAACGACGTGTGTATACAATTTGTAGATAAGACCAAGAACAATACTATCATAATGAATCAATAACATGTTCAGATCTGAAATCATGGCACTCAGGCCTTAGTGACAAGCATTAAGCACAACAAAGTTGCAACAAAGTCATAAAGCACTAATAGAGATACTAGGCACTATGCCCTAACAATCTGATGCCATTACATGAACGATCTCATCCAATCCCTACCATCCCCATAGCCTACAGCGAGGGATTACACACTCATAGATGGGGGAAACATGGATGGTCGATGAAGATGATGGTGGAGATCGATGGAGATGGCTCCGGGGGCACTTCCCCGTCCCGGCAGGGTGCCGGAACAGAGACTTTCTGTCCCCCGAATCTCCCCTTCGGTGGCGGCGGCGCAGCGGAACTTTTCGTGGAAAAACGTCGAACCCCCCTGAAGTTTTTAGGTTAGAAGGCTTCTTATAGGCGTAGAGGGAGACCGAGGGGGTGCCTGGGGCCACCACACGAGGCCCTGGCGCGGCCAGGCCCAGCCCGCGCCTGGGGGTGTGGCCAGCCCCTGGCCCTCCTCCGTCTCGTATTCTGGCTCCATGAGTCTTCTGGAAAAATAGGCACTTTGGCTTTTGTCCCGTCCAATTCCGAGAATATTCATTTTCTGACTTTCCTGGAACCAAAAACAGCAGAAAGCAGGCAGCTGGCACTATGGCTCTTGTTAATAGGTTAGTCCAAGAAATCATATGAAAAGTACTCCAAAGTTGGAACAAAACACAAGAAAGTAGATAAAAACAAGCATGGAGCATCAAAAATTATAGATACATTTGCAATGTATCAACATCCCCAAGCTTAACTCCTGCTCGTCCTCGAGTAGGTAAGTGATAAAAAGAAAGAATTTTTGAGGTGACATGCACCATCAAAGACTTGATCAAAGTATTTGCGAAACATTCAAAGCTGGGATCATAGTACTTCAGTCATAACATAAAAGACAAAGTTCTAGCAATAGGCAAAGAAACTATGATGCAACATGAAAAGGCACAAACAAAAGATTCATGAATAACAATGCTTTGCAAGACGTTTGTTTGTTTCACATAAAGAAAACATAGCATACTAGTATTCAGCTTGTCCCTCAGTAGAGTAGCAAATATAAATGCATAGGACACCTTCAAAGTTTATAAGAGTGACTAGATACAAATAGATTAAAACAAGCAATATCAAGGTATGCATCAATCAACTAGTCTTGGGACAATGCTCATAGAACTAAGAATGGCCACTATGCTCTCAAAGTATGTGCATAAAGATAGAAGGTGGAGACTCAATATAATGGTGGAAGAAAGGCCTTCATAAAAGGAAGTAGGGATTCAAGTCTCATAAAGAGCTTCCAAAGATTATGATACTTATAGCTTTCAGCTCTCATTGCCCCTATCATAAGCATCTTGAAGTGATTAAGGTTAAAGTGAACAAACTATGGTGTACATGCTTGACGAAGTATAAGTCATAAATCTCATGTCCCTTGTATACGAGGGCAGCTCCTCATGCTACTCAAGTTTAGTCACCGGTAAGTTCTTGTCATCGTAAGTACATGTATATCATAGAGAACCGCCAACGGGGTACCCCTTGCCCGATGATACGGAAGAATCCCCATATCAAAATGACAAGGCAAGCAGACAACGAGCATCTCAGCATTCTTCTTATTTATCATGGGAATATGGTGCTTTTTTCTCTCTTTCCTCTTTTCATAGTATCTCTTTTTTTTCTCTTTTTTCTCAATATAGGACTCTTTTTTTATAAGAAGAATGCTTCATAGACAGCTCATTATGGTTACGCTGCAGGTTTCCACCATGTCAGCATGGATTAGACCAGCGGCCCAGGCGTTTCTCTAACACATATACATAACTCCATGGACTTACAAGCTCCCCTTTCATTTCAAACCGACGACATCCATATAAAAAAGAGCATGATATCAACTAGGTACAAGTACCAAGTGCAATGTTGAAAGCGTTCCCCATGAAAGCATGGTTCTGCTAATTCCCAACAAATAAGTGCAAGCATATACAACATAGACGACACAATGGTTCAAGTTTATTATAGGCAATAAATTAAAGTGTGCCATCAAGTTCGTGAGAGCTTTAATCACTAGTTTTCTCATAACAAGTGGAAGGTAAACAAAAGCATGAATATACTTGGAATAGAATAAGCTAGTAGGTAGGTATGGTGGACTCTTTGGAATAACTTGGTTTAGGGAGTTGGATGCATGAGTGGAACTCATACTTTATTGTGGAGGCTAGCAAAAGACTGGGAGCGACAAACTAAGAGAGCAATAATGGCCATAATCATGGAGAGCGACAAAACATCATTGATCAAAGCATAAAGTGATACTACAAGTTGAAAACTAAAGGATCATAAAGGCTATGGTGACTTGAGATAGTCATAACATGGTGTGCGCATGTGCCAAGTCAACCCAAATAAAGCATCAAAGGAGAATACCACTATACTTATGCTTTAAAATGCTAAAACAATGCATGATTCATCCAAGGCACATTAAGCAATCTCAATTGTTTTTAACAAGTCATGCTACAGCAAAGAATACTAAGAATAAAGCCAAAACAATATCAAGCATGGCATGACAAAGCATAGCCACAGTCAAAAACGAGCTCTTTTTACCACATAAGCATGAGCTTTCCTACTCTTTTCCAAACCAAACCAAACTATTTGCAAACCAAAGTGTGAAAGAGGGGGTACAACTAATTTATTCAGAAAACTAAGCAAACCAAGAAAACTAAAAACCAAAACGAAAACGAAAAAGAAGACGCTCCAAGAAAAACACAACTATGCATGAAACAATAAAAATGAAGTGTTTGAAAGAAACCTGAGATTTTTATTGATGAAGAAGGGGATGCCTTGGGCATCCCCAAGATTTGACGCTTGTACTTCTTGAATATTTCTTGGGGTGACATGCGTGGCATCCCCAAGCTTGAGCTTTAGTCCATCCTTCATCTCATTACTCATTCCTTCCATACACCTGAATTTTTTTTTCTTCATACAAAACTTCACACAATCTCATTAGTAACATTAGTGCACTTAAGATAAATAAGTCTCAAGGTTCAGTTCTAACACCAAATAAACTTCCATTAGAACACTAGCTACTGTAGCACTTCCCTCAAAAATCTCAATTCCCCAAAAGAACTCAAGAAGGAACTAACAAGAAGCAAATGCAGAAAATGGCAGAAATCTGTCAAAATAGACCAGCAGGTAAAGACGAGTTTTTTTCGAAGACCTTCTGTTGCTCAAATCAAAAAGTGCTGAACTAACGAAAGTTAGATAACAACCTGGGGCAGAAGCACAAACAATTACAGCTCAATCCGACATATAGAGCTCTCTCAGGAATTTTTACAGTGAAGCACAGAAATCTGTTTCGGGGCAGCAACTTTCCCAATCATTACTTCACTCTCATTAGAGGTTACTCTTGGCACAAAAAGCAAATAAAAAGGATAAGGAGCGGTTATTAATGAAGTAATAACTTACAAGACTCAACTAAAACTCTTGGGTTATCTCCCAACAAGTACTTTTCTTTAACGCCTTTAAGTTAGGCAAAAGCAAAAACTGAAAATGGATAAAATGGAAGTAAGCGGAGATTATCATGGTGGAAACATTGTTTTGTTCAATGAAATACTTTTGTTAACAAGGTTGATCAGGTCTTGTTACCAAAACAATTTCATATGATACAAAACTTTGTATTCCACTAATGATTATGTTACCTCAACCTTGATAGCAATGATCCCAATCATAATAGTTTCAAATTTTTCTCTTGGTATGGGACAATATATTTCTCCAACTTGAATGCCCTCAACATGTTCAATTGAATTCAACTTTAAATCTTCTTGAGGAAATAGACAATGTGTTCGTTGAAGGTCACCTTCCCTTGATTACAATTAATAACAGCTCCTGCAGTATTTTAAGAAAAGGTCTTCCAAGAATAATAGACATAATATCATCTTCAGGCATAATAGTTTGACAGGATGCTCTGATAAGAAATAAGAGTTAAAGTAAAAGAGAGCATCAAGAAGAAAATTCAAAACACATTTAAGTCTAACCCACTTCCTATGCATAGGAATCATGTAAGCAAATAACAAAGTGACAGGCATAGGAAGATAAAACAAGAGTAACTTCAAAACTTTCAGCACATAGAGAGGTGTTTCAATACCATGGAAACTTATACAACCATATTTTCCTCTCTCATAATAATTTCCAGTAGCCTCATGAAGAAACTCAACAATATAACTATCACATAAAGCATGCTTTTCATGATCTACAAGCACTAGAGCCTTATCATAAACATTTTCAAAGGAAACCTCGGGAACATAACATTCATCCTCCTTTAGTAAGCATGGAGGTCAATCTAATAAAGTAAGGGATAAAGAGTTACTCTCATTAGAAGGTAGGCATGGGTAGCTAATTCATTCTTCCTCCTTTTGTTCATCACTCTCCTCCTCTTTTTCATCTAATGAGATTTCAGGTTCATCAATTTCTTCTTCCATAGGAGCCTACAAGGCATTAGTCTCTTCCATTTGTGGAAAGCATTTATTAAAATACTCAAGAATATAGCCATTTTCATCCTTGTAATTGTCAAAGCAGAATTTAAGCATACCATACACCTCATATTTGTAAGGTGAATCATCAATATTTTCAAGCAAACTAGCAAGTTCAAAAGCACCCTTCCAAGCAATAAATTCTTCAATTTGTTCCGCATCATAAAAGTCATAAATTCCTTTAGCATAGGAAGATATGGTATCATTATCACTATACTCACATTGAAAAGGGAGGTGTTTATACCTCTTTCTGCAACAAGACTCATCACAGTAATAAGTAACATTATAAGTAGAGCACACGTTTCTAGCAATGGTATACAATCTATCAATTTGTTCCCATAAGTGTTTCCCTTTTTGTGACAAGCGGTGTTCCTTATAATAATATTTTTGATTTTCCGTGAACCCACCTTGCCAATAAGATTCAGTTTCAAAGAAACCAACCATTGACAACAAGCATGATAAAGCAAGACAATAACAGACCAACGAAAATAACAACTAGAGTAGGAACTAATTTATTTTGTAATTTTGATAAAGAAACAAGCAAACAAGGAGAAAGATAAACTTAGCTTGAACAATAGTGAATCCAAGTGAACTTGATAAATAAAGCTATGCTCCCCGGCAACGGTGCTAGAAAATAGTCTTGATGACCCACAAGTATAGGGGGTGTATCGCAGTATTTTCGAGGGAAGTGAAACCCAATTTATTGATTCGACACAAGGGGAGCCAAAGAATACTTATCAGCCTTAACAACTGAGTTGTCAATTCAGCTGCACCAGGAAACAATCTTGCTCACAACAGTTTATCAGGAGCAATAGTTTTGTAGTAGGAATAGTAAAGTAATGATGACCCACAAGTATAGGGGGTGTATCGTAGTATTTTTGATAAGTAAGAGTGTCAAACCCAACGAGGAGCAGAAGGTGCTGGCTAGTGGTATGGATCAGGAATTCTCTGCAAATACTTAGCAAATGGATTTTTAGGGGTTTTCGATAAAGCAAGTAAACATAGTACGAGTAAACAAAAGACAGTAAGAATGAATGCAGCAAGTGGCCCAATCCTTTATGCAGCAAAGGACAAGCCGGTTGTATTTCTATAGATGACCAAACGTTCTCGAGGACACATGGGAAGACCGTCAAGTGCTTTCGCTTCATACAGTCGATTAATCTTCTCTAGCTTTCTAAGTGTTGTGTGGGTGAACCTGTGCTAATGTACCGTCCCATACAAGACTTAATACATACTTGTGATTAAACCCCCTTGCAAACATCCGTAAGTACAAGAAAGTAATTAAGGTAAAACCTAACCACAGCTTTAAACTCTAAGACCCTTACGTCCCTTGTGCAATGGTTTCCTAACGGGGGTTCAGGTTTCTGTCACTCTGGCAACCCCTACGATTAGTAGCCAAATACACAATGCATTCCCCTAGGCCCATATAGGTGAAGTGTCATGTAGTCGACGTTCACATGACACCACTAGAAGAAGTACACCACAACTTAAATAACAATCTATTGAATCTTTCTCAACGCAACTCCACTACTAACAACAAGACTTCTCCCATGTCCTCAAGAACAAAACGAACTACTCACAAGACATCATATGGATCATGATAAGAGATGGAATAATGATGTATAACAATCTGAACATAAACAATAATTCAATGGTTCACTCAATAGCATCAACTACAAAGAGTAATCAACACCGGGAAAGTTTCCCCTATGAACTATGCAAGATTCAACGCAATTGTTACAGCAATATGGAGATGGTGATGAGGGTGCTGATGGTGATGATGGTGGTGATGATGATGATGATCCCGATGAAGTCTAGCTTGATGGTGGTGTTGATGGCGACGATCTCCCCTCTCTGGGAAGGAATTCCCCAGGCAGAAATCTGTCTGCCGGAGAGATCTTTCTCTCTCGGTGTTTTTCGCCCCACAGAGGCGGCGGAATCTTTTTTGTGGTCGCTCTCCGAGTCTTAGGGTTTCGGGAGGAAGATATACGTCAAAGGTGAGAGGCTGGAGTGGGCCAGGGCGGCCATACCACTCCCTGGCGCGTCCTGGGCTTGCCCATGCCATGGGGTGGTGCGGGCCCCCTGTGGCCCACCTCCACTCCATCTTCTGGCATCTTGAGTCTTCTGGAAAAATAGAATTTTCCGTATATTTTCTTAGATTTTCTGATCTTCGTGAATTTTGCCTCCAAACAGCACCTTTTCCATCAGAATCCTGACTGCAGCGGTCCATGCTCCAAAAGTCATCAACCATGCAAAAACAGATGAAATAGCATAAGTATCACCTCTCAATACAAAATATATCAATGAATAATAGTGAATTAAGACATAGAATAGTGATGCAAAATGGACGTATCAACTCCCCCCAAGCTTAGACTTCGCTTGTCCCCAAGCGAAACTGAGCTCAATAAACATGACCTCAGGTTTATGGAGTGAAGAGTGGATAAAAGAATACGGACAAGAAGCATCACATTCATCAAATACATAGATCATAATAGAATACAACTCACTATTATACAACTCAACTTGCAATGAGTAAAGAAAACAAAATAAAGATACATAGAGTAAAACATCATTGGTAATGGCAAACTTAGCTCTTGGTCAAAGAATAGTTGATAATTTGTTGGAGTTCACAAATAGCTGGTTTTTCAATGAAAGCTTTCAAAGTAGTAAACTTCAAGATAAGAGCAATGTGCAAAACAAGGAACATAAGAAACATGATTGAATAAATCATCATATGAATGAATGAAACACCTCAACTCAAAATACTTGCTGAGGTAGAAGGGAATAGGTTTACTGACTCAACTACAAAGTAAAAGAAAGGGCCCTTCAAAGAGGGAAGCAGGGATTGCAAGTCTCATAAAGAGCTCCCAAAAATTATGATACTTGCTAGCATTCAGCTCTCATTGCCCATATCATAGGCATCTTTAGGTGATTAAGGTTAAAGTGAGGTCCAATCTGAGTTATATGCTTGTCAGACTATAAACTGAAGATCCCAAGTCCCTTGAGTACGAGGGCCGCTCCTCATGCTACTCAACTTTAGTTACCGGTAAGTTCTTGTCATCGTAAGTATGTGTGTATCATTGAGAACCGCCAACGGGGTACCCCTTGCCCGATGATACGGAAGAATCCCCATATCAAAATGACAAGGCAAGCAGACAATGAGTATCTCAGCAACCTTCTTATTTACCATGGGAAAATGGTACTTTTTTCTCTCTTTCCTCTTTTCATAGTATCTCTTTTTTTCTGTTCTTTTTCTCAATAGCTATCTCTCTCTTTTTTTATAAGAAGAATGCTTCATAGATATCATTATGGTTACGCTGCAGGTTTCCACCATGTCAGCATGGATTAGACCAGCGGCCCAGGCGTTTCTCTAACACATGTACATAACTCCAAGGACTTACAAGCTCCCCTTTTATTTCACACCGACGACATCCGCAAACAAAAGAGCAAGGTATCAACTGGTTATATATTTACAAGTGTTGAAAGCGTTCCCTGTGATAGCACGGTTCTGCTAATCCCAAGCCTATAATTTGCAAGCATATAACTTTCATGGAGAGTTCACAATGGTTCAGGTTTATTAAGTGTGGAAACTAAAGTGTGCCATCAAGTTCGTGAGAGCTTTAATCACTAATTTTCTCATAACAAGTTTAATTTGGGAGGTAGACAAAATAGGAATTTACTTGGAATAGCAATAATGCTACTAGGTAGGTATGGTGGACACAAATGGCAATGGTTTTGGTTTAAAGGAGGTGGATGCACGAGAAGAATTCCCTCTCAGTACAGGTTTTTGGCTAGCAAGGCTGGGTAGCAAGTGCAAGAGTTGAAGGAAACAAACAAACATACAAGTGATAAAGACAAACATGCAATCTTCCTTAGAAGCACAAAAGATCTTAACTAGAGAATACTAAACTTATGAGCAAATCAAGGAAGAAAGATGATGAAATTATTTTTCTCTCAAGTACTTCTATCTTTTTCTTTTCAACTCTCAAAAAGGTGTTGCTACTGACCGAGCCAGGTTTGCCAAAACCAACTAAATTAACTCAATGATCCCAAAGTACCACCAATACTCTACAACAAGATCAATCATATAACCATGAATTGAAAACTAATATAAGCTATGCAAAAGAGTGAATGAAAGAACTTCTCATTAATAATCCATAACGGAAACTCACACTAAGGGATACAAATCTAAGGAGAGAGGGGACACTTCCATAATGCAAACCATACTACATAATAACTCCTCTATTCAAGATATGACTCTACTAATAAGGTAAAAACATAGAAGATAGTGATATGATATCGCGGCACTCCCCCAAGCTTGGAACAAACCAAGGGGATGCCAAACCTGATGACGAATTACTCCTTAGGTGGTGGTGGTATCCTCTTGATGAGCTCTCTGGTCAGTTTCCCCAAGTCCTCAATCTTGAAGGTGAGATTGCAAATCAACTGTGAATTTTGCTCAATGCGGCTCGTGATCATGTCGTGTCGAGAATTCCAGCTCTTGCTATTCTTTCCCCACTCTTCCTCCTTGAAGTCTTCTTTTCCTGCATGGCTAGAACGAGGCAAATCCCAATTGGAGGGTAATTTCTCCTTGGGCATATTCTGGTATTGATGCTCATGGATAAGGGTATGGAAAGGATTCTTGGTGCGTGGATGAAGTGACCAGGGATCTAAACGGTGATGAGGAGGCTTCCCTCCAATGGCTGGATTTTCCACCACTCCAATGCTTGCAATGGTAGTGCCGGTGTGCGGGTGTTGGCCTTGCTCCTCTTCACCTTCACTCTTGGTCTCCTTCTCCTTCCTGGGGTCTTGGAGGTCTTCCTCCATGGGCTCCTTCCCTTTATCCTTGGCGGACACCATTGTGCTTATAAGCTCTCAAAGAGTATGTCCTGACAGAAATAGATCGAAACAAAAACACGACGAAAACACGATATACGAACCTCGGGGGATCCGAGGGGTTATATATTATGAAGTTTCATATCAAAAGGAAGGTACTGGGAGAAAACGGGTCGGAGACGAAGTCCTGGGTGGCCACATAACCTGGTGGCGCGGCCAGGGGTGGACCCGCGCCATGGGGTGGTGTGGGCCACCCCGGCTCCGGTTTCGTCCCTTTTTCGCTTCGAAACTTTCCTTATTGACTGAAAACTGCAAAAATATAGTTGGATTGTACTTTCACGGAACTTTTGTTACCAGAACTGTTACCTATTTGAATACGGACTCTACAGGTCTCTGAATTTGGTATCTAGTAGATCCTTCCGGAGTCATCACTTGAATATCATCGATATCTTCATCTTCATATACTTATTGCTTGAGCCATAAAACCTTTCTCTTCCTTATTACACCATTATCTCCACTTTCCTGGAAATTTCTTCCACACAAAACTTCACACAATTCTTATTAGCAACATTAGTATAAGTGAAGTGATAGAACCTTTTGAGTCCAACTTCAACTAAAAACCATCAAAACATAAGCTACTGTAGCAACTCCTTCTGAAAACCCAAAAAGAATTCAAAAAGTAAATCGAATAAAGAAGCAGATGCAAGAGTGGCTAAATCTGTCAAAACAGACCAGCAGGTAAAGATCAAATTTTTCGAAAATCTTCTATTGCTCAAATCAAAAAGTGCAAAACTAACGAAAGTTAAATAACAACCTGGGGCATAAGCACAAAACATTACAGCTCAATCCGACATACAGAGATCTCTCACGAATTTTTACGGTGAAGCACAAAAAATCTGTTTCGGGACAGCAACTTCCCCAATATTACTTCTCTCATTAGAGGTTGATCTTGACACAAAAACCAAACAAAACGGATAAGGAGCGGTTATCACCGAAGTAATAACTTCCAAGACTCAAAGAAACAAAAACAAACTGAAAGCATAAACAAATTGGGTTGTCTCCCATAAAGCTCTTTCTTTATAGCCATTAAGATGGGCATGATAATTTTGAAGAAGTTCTCATAGGGATATGATTTATAGTGAAAGAGAGCATTAAGAAGCAAAAACACACACATTTAAGTCTAACCCACTTCCTATGGAAGGGGATTTTGTAAACAAACAAGTTATTGAAACCAAAGGCAACTTGCATAAGAAGGCAAAAGAAGTGCAACATAAAAACTTTCAGCAGAAAACGGGGAAACTTGATATTATTGAGATGCATCAGAACACTTTTCCCTCTCTCATAATAACTTTCAGTATCAGGCATAAACTTAAAAATATAGCTATCACAAGGACCATCATAGCAATGATCACTTATTCTAACAGAAAACACAGGAATACTAGCTCTCATAACACTACTATGTGAAACAACATTAGAGGTATCCTTACAAAGGATAGGGTGTCCCTCTTCCTCATACTCAGTGGCAAAGTCTTTCACACTTGCTATTATAGGTTCATCAACCATTTGGTTATCAGGTTCAACAGCCTTATTCATACTTTCATTAACCCCACTAGCTATCATAGAATGTTCCTTTACCTTAACTGGAAAAGGCATTTTCTCAATATAAGGTTCAGGTAAAACATGATTAGTAGGATAAACTTCAGTATTTCTTGTAGGAACGCTCTTAGCAACATCTTTATAAGGTTCGTGATATTTATTCCACTTCTTTTTAGGCACTTCAATATAAGAAGCAAAAGCCTTAAAATAAGAAGCAATAGCTTGAGAGTCTAGACCATAAGCATTTTTAATTTTTTGAAAGTCATCAGTTTCCATAAAAGATTCAATGCATTCACAATCATTCTCCCAAGCTTCAGCATTGTCTTGAATACGGTCCAAAAGGTCCCATTTAACTTCTTCTTCCATGCGAGTGAATGATCCAGCACAAGAAGCATCTAATAAATCCTTGTCATGTAGAGGGAGCCTTGCATAAAAGTTATTGATAATAATATTATTGGGGAGCTCATGAATTGGACATTTGAGCATTAGTAACTTCAATCTCCCCCAAGCTTGACTTGTACTCTCTCCATCAAGAGGCCAAAAGTTGTATATTTGATTCTGATCTTTATGAATCTCACTAGGAGGATAAAACTTTGAATAAAAGAGAGGCACTATTTCCTCCCATTCCAGAGCTTGACCATTCTTCAGCAGCTTATACCATTCCTCAGCTCTTCCTTTTAGTGATAATGAGAATAACTTCTTAACTTGATCTGTAGTAATACCTGCACACTTGAACAACCCGCATAATTCGTGTATAAAGAGTAAATGATCACCGGGATGGACAGTTCCATCCCCAACATAGTAGTTATCCATAACACGATCAATAATTCTTGTAGGTATTTTGAAAACATCTTTCTCAGTAGGTGGTGGCTTATCTACTACCTTAGTAGTGGTAGTAGCATTACCAAATAAGAAACTCAGCGAATTATCCATAACGAAAATAAAGCAACTAGCAGAAGTAAACAATACTCACAGTAGAAGTTTCCTTTACCAGTTCCACTCCCCAATAGCGCTTCACTCCCCGGCAACGGCGCCAGAAAATAGTCTTGATGACCCACAAGTATAGGGGGTATATCGCAGTATTTTCGATAAGTAAGAGTGTCGAACCCAACGAGGAGCAGAAGGTGCTGGCTAGTGGTATGAATTAGGAATTCTCTGCAAATACTTAGCAAACAGATTTTTAGGGGTTTTCGATAAAGCAAGTAAACAAAGTACGAGTAAACAAAAGACAGTAAGAATGAATGCAACAAGTGGCCCAATCCTTTATGCAGCAAAGGACAAGCCGGTTGTATTTCTATAGATGACCAAACGTTCTCGAGGACACATGGGAAGACTGTCAAGTGCTTTCGCTTCATATAGTCAATTAATCTTCTCTAGCTTGCTAAGTGTTGTGTGGGTGAACCTATGCTAATGTACCGTCCCATCCAAGACTAATACATACTTGTGATTAAGCCCCCTTGCAAACATCCGTAAGTACGAGAAAGTAATTAAGGTAAAACCTAACCACAGCTTTAAACTCTAAGACCCTTACGTCCCTTGTGTAATGGTTTCCTAACGGGGGTTCAGGTTTCTGTCACTCCGGCAACCCCTACGATTAGTAGCCAAATATACAATGCATTCCCCTAGGCCCATATAGGTGAAGTGTCATGTAGTCGACGTTCACATGACACCACTAGAAGAAGTACACCACAACTTAAATAACAATCTATTGAATCTTTCTCAACGCAACTCCACTACTAACAACAAGGCTTCTCCCATGTCCTCAAGAACAAAACGAACTACTCACAAGACATCATATGGATCATGATCAGAGATGCAATAATGATGTATAACAATCTGAACATAAACAATAATTCAATGGTTCACTCAATAGCATCAACTACAAAGAGTAATCAACACCGGGAAAGTTTCCCCTATGAACTATGCAAGATTCAACGCAATCGTTACAGCAATATGGAGATGGTGATGAGGGTGCTGATGGTGATGATGGTGGTGATGATGATGATGATGATCCCGATGAAGTCCAGCTTGATAGTGGTGTTGATGGCGATGATCTCCCCTCTCCGGGAAGGAATTCCCTCGGCAGAAATCTGTCTGCTGGAGAGATCTTTCTTTCTCGGTGTTTTCCGCCCCGCAGAGGCGGCGGAATCTTTTTTGTGGTCGCTCTCCGAGTCTTAGGGTTTCGGGAGGAAGATATACGCCAGAGGGGAGAGGCTGGAGTGGGCCAGGGTGGCCACACCACTCCCTGGCATGGCCTGGGCTTGCCCGCACCATGGGGTGGTGTGGGCCCTCTATGGCCCACCTCTACTCCATCTTCTGGCATCTTGAGTCTTTTGGAAAAATAGAATTTTCCGTATATTTTCCTGGATTTTCTGATCTTCGCGAATTTTGCCTCCAAACAGCACCTTTTCCATCAGAATCCTGACTGCAGCGGTCCATGCTCCAAAAGTCATCAACCATGCAAAAACAGATGAAATAACATAAGTATCACCTCTCAATACGAAATATATCAATGAATAATAGTGAATTAAGACATAGAATAGTGATGCAAAATGGACGTATCAAGTAACAGCAGTAGCCAAGCAAAAACAGTAGTAACAAAAGCAGTAAACCGTGGGATTCGAGTGCGCTAGGCATAGGGATGGATGGACGGGCGTTGCATGGACAAGACAATTCACATAGCAATCAGAACATAGGGCAATTGCAGATAAATAAGATAAAGCATCCAAGTACTAGACAATCCTAGGCATGTGTTCCATATATAGTCATACGTGCTCGCAATGAGAACTTGCACAACATCTTTTGTCCTGCCAGCCCGTTTGCAGCGGGGCCTCTAGGGAACTACTGGCAATTAAGGTGCTCCTTTTAATAGAGCACCGGAGCAAAGCATTAACACTCCATGAACACATGTGATCCTCACATCAAAGCCTTTCCCTTCTGGCTACCCCGATTTCTATCACTTCGAGACCATAGGTTCCGGACAACGACATGTGTATACAACTTGTAGATAAGACCAAGAACAATACTATCATAATAAATCAATAACATGTTCAGATCTGAAATCATGGCACTCGGGCCCTAGTGACAAGCATTAAGCACAACAAAGTTGCAACAAAGTCATAAAGCACTAATAGAGATACTAGGCACTATGCCCTAACAATCTGATGCCATTACATGACCGATCTCATCCAATCCCTACCATCCCCATAGCCTACAGCAGGGGATTACTCACTCATAGATGGGGGAAACATGGATGGTCGATGAAGATGATGGTGGAGATCGATGGAGATGGCTCCGGGGGCACTTCCCAGTCCCGGCAGGGTGCCGGAACAGAGACTTTCTGTCCCCCGAATCTCCCCTTCGGTGGCGGCAGTGCAGCGGAACTTTTCTTGGAAAAACGTCGAACCCCCTCGAAGTTTTTAGGTCAGAAGGCTTCTTATAGGCGAAGAGGGAGACCGAGGGGCTGCCTGGGGCCACCACACCAGGCCCTGGCGCGGCCAGGCCCAACTCGCGCCTGGGGGGGTGTGGCCAGCCCCTGGCCCTCCTCCGTCTCGTATTCTGGCTCCGTGAGTCTTCTGGAAAAATAGGCATTTTGGCTTTTGTCCTGTCCAATTCCGAGAATATTCATTTTCTGACTTTCCTGGAACCAAAAACAGCAGAAAACAGGCAGCTGGCACTGTGGCTCTTATTAATAGGTTATTCCAAGAAATCATATGAAAAGTACTCCAAAGTTGGAACAAAACAAGAGAAAGTAGATAAAAACAAGCATGGAGCATCAAAAATTATAGATACATTTGCAATATATCAAACACACATGCAATGACTCTAGTGGTTGATCCATGTGTGGTTTGTGGAAATAACACATATGCAATGACTCTAGTGTTGGTTTGTGGTTTTAGTATAAGAACAAACATGCAATGACTCTAGTGGTTGATCCATGTGTGGTTTGTGGAAAGAACACACATGCAATGACTCTGGTTGATCCATATGTGGTTTGTGGAAAGAACACACATGCAATGACCACTGGTGGATCCATGTGTGGTTTGTGGAAAAGAACACACATGCAATGACTCTAGTGCTGGTTTGTGGTTTTAGTATAAGAACAAACATGCAATGACTCTAGTGGTTGATCCATGTGTGGTTTGTGGAAAGAACACACGTTCAATGACTAGTGGTTGATCCATGTGTGGTTTGTGGAAAATAACACATATGCAATGACTCTAGTGGTTGATCCATGTGTGGTTTGTGGAAATAACACACATGCAATAACTATAATGGGTCCACATGTGGTTTGTGGAAAGAACACACATGCAATGACCACTGGTTGATCCATAAGTTGTTTGTGGAAAAGAACACACATGCAATGAGTATAGTGGATCCATGTGTGGTTTGTGGAAAAGACACACATACAATGACTCTAGTGCTGGTTTGTGGTTTTAGTATAAGAACAAACATGGAATGACTCTAGTGGTTGATCCATGTGTGGTTTGTGGAAAGAACACACATGCAATGACTCTGGTTTATCCATATGTGGTCTCTAGAAAGAACACACATGCAATGACCACTGGTGGATCCATGTGTGGTTTGTGGAAAAGAACACACATGCAATGACTCTAGTGCTGGTTTGTGGTTTTAGTATAAGAACAAACATGCAATGACTGTAATGGGTCCACATGTGTGGTTTGTGGAAAGAACACACATGCAATGACTCTGGTTGATCCATATGTGGTTTGTGGAAAGAACACACATGCAATGACCACTAGTGGATCCATGTGTGGTTTGTGGAAAAGAACACACATGCAATGACTCTAGTGCTGGTTTGTGGTTTTAGTATAAGAACAAACATGCAATGACTCTAGTGGTTGATCCATGTGTGGTTTGTGGAAAGAACACACATGCAATGACTAGTGGTTGATCCATGTGTGGTTTGTGGAAAATAACACAAATGCAATGACTCTAGTGGTTGATCCATGTGTGGTTTGTGGAAATAACACACATGCAATGACTGTAATGGGTCCACATGTGGTTTGTGGAAAGAACACACTTGCAATGACCACTGGTTGATCCATAAGTTGTTTGTGGAAAAGAACACACATGCAATGAGTCTAGTGGATCCATGTGTGGTTTGTGGAAAAGAACACACATACAATGACTCTAGTGCTGGTTGGTGGTTTTAGTATAAGAACAAACATGAAATGACTCTAGTGGTTGATCCATGTGTGCTTTGTGGAAAGAACACACATGCAATGACTCTGGTTTATCCATATGTGGTCTTTTGAAAGAACACACATGCAATGACCACTGGTGGATCCTTGTGCGGTTTGTGGAAAAGAACACACATGCAATGACTCTAGTGCTGGTTTGTGGTTTTAGTATAAGAACAAACATGCAATGACTGTAATGGGTCCACATGTGTGGTTTGTGGAAAGAAAACACATGCAATGACTCTGGTTGATCCATATGTGGTCTGTGGAAAGAACACACCTGCAATGACCACTGGTGGATCCATTTGTGGTTTGTGGAAAAGAACATACATGCAATGACTCTAGTGCTGGTTTGTGGTATTAGTATCAGAACAAACATGCAATGACTCTAGTGGTTGATCCATGTGTGGTTTGTGGAAAGAACACACATGCAATGACTCTAGTTGATGCATATGAGGTTTGTGGAAAGAACACACATGCAATGACCACTGGTGGATCCATGTGTGGTTTGTGGAAAAGAACACACATGCAATGACTCTAGTACTGGTTTGTGGTTTTAGTATAAGAACACACATGCAATGACTCTAGTACTGGTTTGTGGTTTTAGTATAAGAACACACATGCAATGACTAGTGGTTGATCCATGTGTGGTTTGTGGAAAGAACACACATGCAATGACCACTGGTGGATCCATGTGTGGTTTGTGGAAAAGAACACACATGCAATGACTCTAGTGTTGGTTTGTGGTTTTAGTATAAGAACAAACATGCAATGACTCTAGTGGTTGATCCATGTGTGGTTTGTGGAAAGAACACACATGCAATGACTCTGGTTGATCCATATGTGGTTTGTGGAAAGAACACACATGAAGTGACCACTGGTGGATCCATGTGTGGTTTGTGGAAAAGAACACACATGCAATGACTCTAGCGTTGGTTTGTGGTTTTAGTATAAGAACACACATGCAATGACTCTAGTGGTTGATCCATGTGTGGTTTGTGAAAAGAACACACATGTAATGACTCTAGTGGTTGATCCATGTGTGGTTTGTGGAAAGAACACACATGCAATGACCACTGGTGGATCCATGTGTGGTCTGTGGAAAAGAACACGCATGCAATGACTCTAGTGCTGGTTTATGGTTTTAGTATAAGAACAAACATGACTCTAGTGGTTGATCCATGTGTGGTTTGTGGAAAGAACACACATGCAATGACTCTGGTTGATCCATATGTGGTTTGTGGAAAGAACACACATGCAATGACCACTGGTGGATCCATGTGTGGTTTGTGGAAGAGAACACACATGCAATAACTCTATTGCTGGTTTGTGGTTTTAGTATAAGAACACACATGCAATGACTCTAGTGGTTGATCCATGTGTGGTTTGTGGAAAGAACACACATGCAATCACTCTAGTGGTTGATCCATGTGTGGTTTGTGGAAAGAACACACATGCAATGACCACTCATGGATCCATGTGTGGTTTGTGGAAAAGAACACACACGCAATGACTCTAGTGGTTGATCCATGTTTGTTTGTGGAAATAACACACATGCAATGACTCTAGTGGTTGATCCATCTGTGGTTTGTGGAAAAGAACACACATTCAATGACCCTAGTGCTGGTTTGTAGTTTTAGTATAAGAACAAACATGCAATGACTCTAGTGGTTGATCCATGTGTGGTTTGTGGAAAGAACACACATGCAATGACTCTAGTTGATGCATATGTGGTTTGTGGAAAGAACACACATGCAATGACCACTGGTGGATCCATGTGTGGTTTGTGAAAAAGAACACACATGCAATGACTCTAGTACTGGTTTGTGGTTTTAGTATAAGAACACACATGCAATGACTCTAGTACTGGTTTGTGGTTTTAGTATAAGAACACACATGCAATGACTCTAGTGGTTGATCCATGTGTGGTTTGTGGAAATAACACACATGCAATGACTCTAGTGGTTGATCCATGTGTGGTTTGTGGAAAGAACACACATGCAATGACCACTGGTGGATCCATGTTGGTTTTAGTATAAGAACACACATGCAATGACTCTAGTTGTTGATACATGTTTGTTTGTGGAAATAACACACATGCAATGACTCTAGTGGTTGATCCATGTGTGGTTTGTGGAAAGAACACACATGCAATGACTCTAGTGTTGGTTTTAGTATAAGAACAGACATGCAATGACTCTAGTGGTTGATCCATGTGTGGTTTGTGGAAATAACACATATGCAATGACTCTAGTGGTTGATCCATGTGTGGTTTGTGGAAATAACACACATGCAATGACTCTAGTGGGTCCACATGTGTGGTTTGTGGAAAGAACACACATGCAATGACTCTGGTTGATCCATTAGTGGTTTGTCGAAAGAACACACATGCAATGACTCTAGTGGTGGATCCATGTGTGGTTTGTGGAAAATAACACGCATGCATTGACTCTAGTGCTGGTTTGTGGTTTTAGTATAAGAACAAACATGAAATGACTCTAGTGGTTGATCCATGTGTGGTTTGTGGAAAGAACACACATGCAATGACCACTGGTGGATCCATGTGTGGTTTGTGGAAAAGAACACACATGCAATGACTCTAGTGGTTGATTCATGTTTGTTTGTGGAAATAACACACATGCAATGACTCTAGTGGTTGATCCATGTGTGGTTTGTGAAAAGAACACACATGCAATGACTCTAGTGTTGGTTTTAGTATAAGAACACACATGCAATGACTCTAGTGGTTGATCCATGTGTGGTTTGTGGAAATAACACTTATGCAATGACTCTAGTGGTTGATCCATGTGTGGTTTATGGAAATAACTCACATGCAATGATTGTTATGGGTCCACATGTGGTTTGTGGAAAGAACACACATGCAATGACCACTGGTTGATCCATAAGTTGTTTGTGGAAAAGAACACACAAGCAATGAGTCTAGTGGATCCACTTGTGGTTTGTGGAAAAGAACACACATGCAATGACTCTAGTGCTGGTTTGTGGTTTTAGTATAAGAACAAACATGAAATGACTCTAGTGGTTGATCCATGTGTGGTTTGTGGAAAGAACACACATGCAATGACACTGGTTTATCCATATGTGGTCTTTTGAAAGAACACACATGCAATGACCACTGGTGGATCCTTGTGCGGTTTGTGGAAAAGAACACACATGCAATGACTCTAGTGCTGGTTTGTGGTTTTAGTATAAGAACAAACATGCAATGACTGTAATGGGTCCACATGTGTGGTTTGTGGAAAGAAAACACATGCAATGACTCTGGTTGATCCATATGTGGTGTGTGGAAAGAACACACCTGCAATGACCACTGGTGGATCCATGTGTGGTTTGTGGAAAAGAACACACATGCAATGACTCTAGTGCTGGTTTGTGGTATTAGTATAAGAACAAACATGCAATGACTCTAGTGGTTGATCCATGTGTGGTTTGTGGAAATAACACACATGCAATGACTCTAGTTGATGCATATGTGGTTTGTGGAAAGAACACACATGCAATGACCACTGGTGGATCCATGTGTGGTTTGTGGAAAAGAACACACATGCAATGACTCTAGTACTGGTTTGTGGTTTTAGTATAAGAACACACATGCAATGACTCTAGTACTGGTTTGTGGTTTTAGTATAAGAACACACATGCAATGACTAGTGGTTGATCCATGTGTGGTTTGTGGAAAGAACACACATGCAATGACCACTGGTGGATCCATGTGTGGTTTGTGGAAAAGAACGGACATGCAATGACTCTAGTGTTGGTTTGTGGTTTTAGTATAAGAACAAACATGCAATGACTCTAGTGGTTGATCCATGTGTGGTTTGTGGAAAGAACACACATGCAATGACTCTGGTTGATCCATATGTGGTTTGTGGAAAGAACACACATGCAGTGACCACTGGTGGATCCATGTGTGGTTTGTGGAAAAGAACACACATGCAATGACTCTAGCGCTGGTTTGTGGTTTTAGTATAAGAACACACATGCAATGACTCTAGTGGTTGATCCATGTGTGGTTTGTGGAAAGAACACACATGCAATGACTCTAGTGGTTGATCCATGTGTGGTTTGTGGAAAGAACACACATGCAATGACCACTGGTGGATCCATGTGTGGTTTATGGAAAAGAACACACATGCAATGACTCTAGTGTTGGTTTGTGGTTTTAGTATAAGAACAAACATGCAATGACTCTAGTGGTTGATCCATGTGTGGTTTGTGGAAAGAACACACATGCAATGACTCTGGTTGATCCATATGTGGATTGTGGAAAGAACACACATGCAATGACCACTGGTGGATCCATGTGTGGTTTGTGGAAGAGAACACACATGCAATAACTCTAGTGCTGGTTTGTGGTTTTAGTATAAGAACACACATGCAATGACTCTAGTGGTTGATCCATGTGTGGTTTGTGGAAAGAACACACATGCAATCACTCTAGTGGTTGATCCATGTGTGGTTTGTGGAAAAGAACACACACGCAATGACTCTAGTGGTTGATCCATGTTTGTTTGTGGAAATAACACACATGCAATGACTCTAGTGGTTGATCCATCTGTGGTTTGTGGAAAAGAACACACATGCAATGACTCTAGTGCTGGTTTGTAGTTTTAGTATAAGAACAAACATGCAATGACTCTAGTGGTTGATCCATGTGTGGTTTGTGGAAAGAACACACATGCAATGACTCTAGTTGATGCATATGTGGTTTGTGGAAAGAACACACATGCAATGACCACTGGTGGATCCATGTGTGGTTTGTGAAAAAGAACACACATGCAATGACTCTAGTACTGGTTTGTGGTTTTAGTATAAGAACAGGCATGCAATGACTCTAGTACTGGTTTGTGGTTTTAGTATAAGAACACACATTCAATGACTCTAGTGGTTGATCCATGTGTGGTTTGTGGAAATAACGCACATGCAATGACTCTAGTGGTTGATCCATGTGTGGTTTGTGGAAAGAACACACATGCAATGACCACTGGTGGATCCATGTTGGTTTTAGTATAAGAACACACATGCAATGACTCTAGTGGTTGATCCATGTTTGTTTGTGGAAATAACACACATGCAATGACTCTAGTGGTTGATCCATGTGTGGTTTGTGGAAAGAACACACATGCAGTGACCACTGGTGGATCCATGTGTGGTTTGTGGAAAAGGACACACATGCAATGACTCTAGTGCTAGTTTGTGGTTTTAGTATAAGAACACACACGCAATGACTCTAGTGGTTGATCCATGTGTGGTTTGTGGAAACAACACACATGCAATGACTCTAGTGGTTGATCCATGTGTGGTTTGTGGAAAGAACACACATGCAATGACCACTGGTGGATCCATGTGTGGTTTGTGGAAAAGAACACGCATGCAATGACTCTAGTGCTGGTTTGTGGTTTTAGTAGAAGAACAAACATGCAATGAAACTAGTGGTTGATCTATGTGTGGTTCGTGGATAGAAAACACATGCAATGACTCTGGTCGATCCATATGTGGTTTGTGGAAAGAACACACACGCAATGACCACTGGTGGATCCATGTGTGGTTTGTGGACAAGAACACACATGCAATGACTCTAGTGCTGTTTTGTGGTTTTAGTATAAGAACACACATGCAATTACTCTAGTGGTTGATCCATGTGTGGTTTGTGGAAAGAATAGACATGCAATGACTCTAGTGTTGGTTTTAGCATAAGAACAGACATGCAATGACTCTAGTGGTTGATCCATGTGTGGTTTGTGGAAATAACACATATGCAATGACTCTAGTGGTTGATCCATGTGTGGTTTGTGGAAATAACACACATGTAATGACTCTAGTGGGTCCACATGTGTGGTTTGTGGAAAGAACACACATGCAATGACTCTGGTTGATCCATTAGTGGTTTGTCGAAAGAACACACATGCAATGACTCTAGTGGTGGATCCATGTGTGGTTTGTGGAAAATAACACGCATGCATTGACTCTAGTGCTGGTTTGTGGTTTTAGTATAAGAACAAACATGAAATGACTCTAGTGGTTGATCCATGTGTGGTTTGTGGAAAGAACACACATGCAATGACTAGTGGATGATCCATATGTGGTTTGTGGAAAGAACACAAATGCAATGACCACTGGTGGATCCATGTGTGGTTTGTGGAAAAGAACACACATGCCATGACTCTAGTGTTGGTTTGTGGTTTTAGTATAAGAACAAACATGCAATGAATCTAGTGGTTGATCCATGTATGGTTTGTGGAAAGAACACACATGCAATGACTCTGGTTGATCCATATGTGGTTTGTGGAAAGAACACACATGCAGTGACCACTGGTGGATCCATCTGTGGTTTGTGGAAAAGGACACACATGCAATGACTCTAGTGCTAGTTTGTGGTTTTAGTATAAGAACACACACGCAATGACTCTAGTGGTTGATCCATGTGTGGTTTGTGGAAACAACACACATGCAATGACTCTAGTGGTTGATCCATGTGTGGTTTGTGGAAAGAACACACATGCAATGACCACTGGTGGATCCATGTGTGGTTTGTGGAAAAGAACACGCATGCAATGACTCTAGTGCTGGTTTGTGGTTTTAGTAGAAGAACAAACATGCAATGAAACTAGTGGTTGATCCATGTGTGGTTCGTGGAAAGAACACACATGCAATGACTCTGGTCGATCCATATGTGGTTTGTGGAAAGAACACACACGCAATGACCACTGGAGGATCCATGTGTGGTTTGTGGACAAGAACACACATGCAATGACTCTAGTGCTGGTTTGTGGTTTTAGTATAAGAACAAACATGCAATGAATCTAGTGGTTGATCCATTTATGGTTTGTGGAAAGAACACACATGCAATGACTCTGGTTGATCCATATGTAGTTTGTGGAAAGAACACACATGTAGTGACCACTGGTGGATCCATGTGTGGTTTGTGGAAAAGGACACACATGCAATGACTCTAGTGCTAGTTTGTGGTTTTAGTATAAGAACACACACGCAATGACTCTAGTGGTTGATCCATGTGTGGTTTGTGGAAAGAACACACATGCAATGACTCTAGTGGTTGATCCATGTGTGGTTTGTGGAAAGAACACACATGCAATGACCACTGGTGGATCCATGTGTGGTTTGTGGAAAAGAACACGCATGCAATGACTCTAGTGCTGGTTTGTGGTTTTAGTAGAAGAACAAACATGCAATGAAACTAGTGGTTGATCCATGTGTGGTTCGTGGAAAGAACACACATGCAATGACTCTGGTCGATCCATATGTGGTTTGTGGAAAGAACACACACGCAATGACCACTGGTGGATCCATGTGTGGTTTGTGGACAAGAACACACATGCAATGACTCTAGTGCTGGTTTGTTGTTTTAGTATAAGAACACACATGCAATGACTCTAGTGGTTGATCCATGTGTGGTTTGTGGAAAGAACAGACATGCAATGACTCTAGTGGTTGATCCATGTGTGGTTTGTGGAAAGAACACACATGCAATGACCACTAGTGGATCCATGTGTGGTTTGTGGAAAAGAACACGCATGCAATGACTCTAGTGGTTGATCCATGTTTGTTTGTGGAAATAACACACATGCAATGACTCTAGTACTGGTTTGTGGTTTTAGTATAAGAACACACATGCAATGACTCTAGTGGTTGATCCATGTGTGGTTTGTGGAAAGAACACACATGCAATCACTCTTGTGGTTGATCCATGTGTGGTTTGTGGAAAGAACACACATGCAATGACCACTCGTGGATCCATGTGTGGTTTGTGGAAAAGAACACACACGCAATGACTCTAGTGGTTGATCCATGTTTGTTTGTGGAAATAACACACATGCAATGACTCTAGTGGTTGATCCATCTGTGGTTTGTGGAAAAGAACACACATGAAATGACCCGAGTGCTGGTTTGTAGTTTTAGTATAAGAACAAACATGCAATGACTCTAGTGGTTGATCCATGTGTGGTTTGTGGAAAGAACACACATGCAATGACTCTAGTTGATGCATATGTGGTTTGTGGAAAGAACACACATGCAATGACCACTGGTGGATCCATGTGTGGTTTGTGAAAAAGAACACACATGCAATGACTCTAGTACTGGTTTGTGGTTTTAGTATAAGAACACACATGCAATGACTCTAGTACTGGTTTGTGGTTTTAGTATAAGAACACACATGCAATGACTCTAGTGGTTGATCCATGTGTGGTTTGTGGAAATAACACACATGCAATGACTCTAGTGGTTGATCCATGTGTGGTTTGTGGAAAGAACACACATGCAATGACCACTGGTGGATCCATGTTGGTTTTAGTATAAGAACACACATGCAATGACTCTAGTTGTTGATACATGTTTGTTTGTGGAAATAACACACATGCAATGACTCTAGTGGTTGATCCATGTGTGGTTTGTGGAAAGAACACACATGCAATGACTCTAGTGTTGGTTTTAGTATAAGAACAGACATGCAATGACTCTAGTGGTTGATCCATGTGTGGTTTGTGGAAATAACACATATGCAATGACTCTAGTGGTTGATCCATGTGTGGTTTGTGGAAATAACACACATGCAATGACTCTAGTGGGTCCACATGTGTGGTTTGTGGAAAGAACACACATGCAATGACTCTGGTTGATCCATTAGTGGTTTGTCGAAAGAACACACATGCAATGACTCTAGTGGTGGATCCATGTGTGGTTTGTGGAAAATAACACGCATGCATTGACTCTAGTGCTGGTTTGTGGTTTTAGTATAAGAACAAACATGAAATGACTCTAGTGGTTGATCCATGTGTGTTTTGTGGAAAGAACACACATGCAATGACCACTGGTGGATCCATGTGTGGTTTGTGGAAAAGAACACACATGCAATGACTCTAGTGGTTGATTCATGTTTGTTTGTGGAAATAACACACATGCAATGACTCTAGTGGTTGATCCATGTGTGGTTTGTGAAAAGAACACACATGCAATGACTCTAGTGTTGGTTTTAGTATAAGAACACACATGCAATGACTCTAGTGGTTGATCCATGTGTGGTTTGTGGAAATAACACTTATGCAATGACTCTAGTGGTTGATCCATGTGTGGTTTATGGAAATAACTCACATGCAATGATTGTTATGGGTCCACATGTGGTTTGTGGAAAGAACACACATGCAATGACCACTGGTTGATCCATAAGTTGTTTGTGGAAAAGAACACACAAGCAATGAGTCTAGTGGATCCACTTGTGGTTTGTGGAAAAGAACACACATGCAATGACTCTAGTGCTGGTTTGTGGTTTTAGTATAAGAACAAACATGAAATGACTCTAGTGGTTGATCCATGTGTGGTTCGTGGAAAGAACACACATGCAATGACTCTGGTTTATCCATATGTGGTCTTTTGAAAGAACACACATGCAATGACCACTGGTGGATCCTTGTGCGGTTTGTGGAAAAGAACACACATGCAATGACTCTAGTGCTGGTTTGTGGTTTTAGTATAAGAACAAACATGCAATGACTGTAATGGGTCCACATGTGTGGTTTGTGGAAAGAAAACACATGCAATGACTCTGGTTGATCCATATGTGGTCTGTGGAAAGAACACACCTGCAATGACCACTGGTGGATCCATGTGTGGTTTGTGGAAAAGAACACACATGCAATGACTCTAGTGCTGGTTTGTGGTATTAGTATAAGAACAAACATGCAATGACTCTAGTGGTTGATCCATGTGTGGTTTGTGGAAATAACACACATGCAATGACTCTAGTTGATGCATATGTGGTTTGTGGAAAGAACACACATGCAATGACCACTGGTGGATCCATGTGTGGTTTGTGGAAAAGAACACACATGCAATGACTCTAGTACTGGTTTGTGGTTTTAGTATAAGAACACACATGCAATGACTCTAGTACTGGTTTGTGGTTTTAGTATAAGAACACACATGCAATGACTAGTGGTTGATCCATGTGTGGTTTGTGGAAAGAACACACATGCAATGACCACTGGTGGATCCATGTGTGGTTTGTGGAAAAGAACAGACATGCAATGACTCTAGTGTTGGTTTGTGGTTTTAGTATAAGAACAAACATGCAATGACTCTAGTGGTTGATCCATGTGTGGTTTGTGGAAAGAACACACATGCAATGACTCTGGTTGATCCATATGTGGTTTGTGGAAAGAACACACATGCAGTGACCACTGGTGGATCCATGTGTGGTTTGTGGAAAAGAACACACATGCAATGACTCTAGCGCTGGTTTGTGGTTTTAGTATAAGAACACACATGCAATGACTCTAGTGGTTGATCCATGTGTGGTTTGTGGAAAGAACACACATGCAATGACTCTAGTGGTGGATCCATGTGTGGTTTGTGGAAAATAACACGCATGCATTGACTCTAGTGCTGGTTTGTGGTTTTAGTATAAGAACAAACATGAAATGACTCTAGTGGTTGATCCATGTGTGGTTTGTGGAAAGAACACACATGCAATGACCACTGGTGGATCCATGTGTGGTTTGTGGAAAAGAACACACATGCAATGACTCTAGTGGTTGATTCATGTTTGTTTGTGGAAATAACACACATGCAATGACTCTAGTGGTTGATCCATGTGTGGTTTGTGAAAAGAACACAGATGCAATGACTCTAGTGTTGGTTTTAGTATAAGAACACACATGCAATGACTCTAGTGGTTGATCCATGTGTGGTTTGTGGAAATAACACTTATGCAATGACTCTAGTGGTTGATCCATGTGTGGTTTATGGAAATAACTCACATGCAATGATTGTTATGGGTCCACATGTGGTTTGTGGAAAGAACACACATGCAATGACCACTGGTTGATCCATAAGTTGTTTGTGGAAAAGAACACACAAGCAATGAGTCTAGTGGATCCACTTGTGGTTTGTGGAAAAGAACACACATGCAATGACTCTAGTGCTGGTTTGTGGTTTTAGTATAAGAACAAACATGAAATGACTCTAGTGGTTGATCCATGTGTGGTTTGTGGAAAGAACACACATGCAATGACTCTGGTTTATCCATATGTGGTCTTTTGAAAGAACACACATGCAATGACCACTGGTGGATCCTTGTGCGGTTTGTGCAAAAGAACACACATGCAATGACTCTAGTGCTGGTTTGTGGTTTTAGTATAAGAACAAACATGCAATGACTGTAATGGGTCCACATGTGTGGTTTGTGGAAAGAAAACACATGCAATGACTCTGGTTGATCCATATGTGGTCTGTGGAAAGAACACACCTGCAATGACCACTGGTGGATCCATGTGTGGTTTGTGGAAAAGAACACACATGCAATGACTCTAGTGCTGGTTTGTGGTATTAGTATAAGAACAAACATGCAATGACTCTAGTGGTTGATCCATGTGTGGTTTGTGGAAATAACACACATGCAATGACTCTAGTTGATGCATATGTGGTTTGTGGAAAGAACACACATGCAATGACCACTGGTGGATCCATGTGTGGTTTGTGGAAAAGAACACACATGCAATGACTCTAGTACTGGTTTGTGGTTTTAGTATAAGAACACACATGCAATGACTCTAGTACTGGTTTGTGGTTTTAGTATAAGAACACACATGCAATGACTAGTGGTTGATCCATGTGTGGTTTGTGGAAAGAACACACATGCAATGACCACTGGTGGATCCATATGTGGTTTGTGGAAAAGAACAGACATGCAATGACTCTAGTGTTGGTTTGTGGTTTTAGTATAAGAACAAACATGCAATGACTCTAGTGGTTGATCCATGTGTGGTTTGTGGAAAGAACACACATGCAATGACTCTGGTTGATCCATATGTGGTTTGTGGAAAGAACACACATGCAGTGACCACTGGTGGATCCATGTGTGGTTTGTGGAAAAGAACACACATGCAATGACTCTAGCGCTGGTTTGTGGTTTTAGTATAAGAACACACATGCAATGACTCTAGTGGTTGATCCATGTGTGGTTTGTGGAAAGAACACACATGCAATGACTCTAGTGGTTGATCCATGTGTGGTTTGTGGAAAGAACACACATGCAATGACCACTGGTGGATCCATGTGTGGTTTATGGAAAAGAACACACATGCAATGACTCTAGTGTTGGTTTGTGGTTTTAGTATAAGAACAAACATGCAATGACTCTAGTGGTTGATCCATGTGTGGTTTGTGGAAAGAACACACATGCAATGACTCTGGTTGATCCATATGTGGTTTGTGGAAAGAACACACATGCAATGACCACTGGTGGATCCATGTGTGGTTTGTGGAAGAGAACACACATGCAATAACTCTAGTGCTGGTTTGTGGTTTTAGTATAAGAACACACATGCAATGACTCTAGTGGTTGATCCATGTGTGGTTTGTGGAAAGAACACACATGCAATCACTCTAGTGGTTGATCCATGTGTGGTTTGTGGAAAAGAACACACACGCAATGACTCTAGTGGTTGATCCATGTTTGTTTGTGGAAATAACACACATGCAATGACTCTAGTGGTTGATCCATCTGTGGTTTGTGGAAAAGAACACACATGCAATGACTCTAGTGCTGGTTTGTAGTTTTAGTATAAGAACGAACATGCAATGACTCTAGTGGTTGATCCATGTGTGGTTTGTGGAAAGAACACACATGCAATGACTCTAGTTGATGCATATGTGGTTTGTGGAAAGAACACACATGCAATGACCACTGGTGGATCCATGTGTGGTTTGTGAAAAAGAACACACATGCAATGACTCTAGTACTGGTTTGTGGTTTTAGTATAAGAACAGGCATGCAGTGACTCTAGTACTGGTTTGTGGTTTTAGTATAAGAACACACATTCAATGACTCTAGTGGTTGATCCATGTGTGGTTTGTGGAAATAACGCACATGCAATGACTCTAGTGGTTGATCCATGTGTGGTTTGTGGAAAGAACACACATGCAATGACCACTGGTGGATCCATGTTGGTTTTAGTATAAGAACACACATGCAATGACTCTAGTGGTTGATCCATGTTTGTTTGTGGAAATAACACACATGCAATGACTCTAGTGGTTGATCCATGTGTGGTTTGTGGAAAGAACACACATGCAGTGACCACTGGTGGATCCATGTGTGGTTTGTGGAAAAGGACACACATGCAATGACTCTAGTGCTAGTTTGTGGTTTTAGTATAAGAACACACACGCAATGACTCTAGTGGTTGATCCATGTGTGGTTTGTGGAAACAACACACATGCAATGACTCTAGTGGTTGATCCATGTGTGGTTTGTGGAAAGAACACACATGCAATGACCACTGGTGGATCCATGTGTGGTTTGTGGAAAAGAACACGCATGCAATGACTCTAGTGCTGGTTTGTGGTTTTAGTAGAAGAACAAACATGCAATGAAACTAGTGGTTGATCCATGTGTGGTTCGTGGAAAGAAAACACATGCAATGACTCTGGTCGATCCATATGTGGTTTGTGGAAAGAACACACACGCAATGACCACTGGTGGATCCATGTGTGGTTTGTGGACAAGAACACACATGCAATGACTCTAGTGCTGTTTTTTGGTTTTAGTATAAGAACACACATGCAATTACTCTAGTGGTTGATCCATGTGTGGTTTGTGGAAAGAATAGACATGCAATGACTCTAGTGTTGGTTTTAGCATAAGAACAGACATGCAATGACTCTAGTGGTTGATCCATGTGTGGTTTGTGGAAATAACACATATGCAATGACTCTAGTGGTTGATCCATGTGTGGTTTGTGGAAATAACACACATGCAATGACTCTAGTGGGTCCACATGTGTGGTTTGTGGAAAGAACACACATGCAATGACTCTGGTTGATCCATTAGTGGTTTGTCGAAAGAACACACATGCAATGACTCTAGTGGTGGATCCATGTGTGGTTTGTGGAAAATAACACGCATGCATTGACTCTAGTGCTGGTTTGTGGTTTTAGTATAAGAACAAACATGAAATGACTCTAGTGGTTGATCCATGTGTGGTTTGTGGAAAGAACACACATGCAATGACTAGTGGATGATCCATATGTGGTTTGTGGAAAGAACACAAATGCAATGACCACTGGTGGATCCATGTGTGGTTTGTGGAAAAGAACACACATGCCATGACTCTAGTGTTGGTTTGTGGTTTTAGTATAAGAACAAACATGCAATGAATCTAGTGGTTGATCCATGTATGGTTTGTGGAAAGAACACACATGCAATGACTCTGGTTGATCCATATGTGGTTTGTGGAAAGAACACACATGCAGTGACCACTGGTGGATCCATGTGTGGTTTGTGGAAAAGGACACACATGCAATGACTCTAGTGCTAGTTTGTGGTTTTAGTATAAGAACACACACGCAATGACTCTAGTGGTTGATCCATGTGTGGTTTGTGGAAACAACACACATGCAATGAATCTAGTGGTTGATCCATGTGTGGTTTGTGGAAAGAACACACATGCAATGACCACTGGTGGATCCATGTGTGGTTTGTGGAAAAGAACACGCATGCAATGACTCTAGTGTTGGTTTGTGGTTTTAGTAGAAGAACAAACATGCAATGAAACTAGTGGTTGATCCATGTGTGGTTCGTGGAAAGAACACACATGCAATGACTCTGGTCGATCCATATGTGGTTTGTGGAAAGAACACACACGCAATGACCACTGGAGGATCCATGTGTGGTTTGTGGACAAGAACACACATGCAATGACTCTAGTGCTGGTTTGTGGTTTTAGTATAAGAACAAACATGCAATGAATCTAGTGGTTGATCCATGTATGGTTTGTGGAAAGAACACACATGCAATGACTCTGGTTGATCCATATGTAGTTTGTGGAAAGAACACACACGTAGTGACCACTGGTGGATCCATGTGTGGTTTGTGGAAAAGGACACACATGCAATGACTCTAGTGCTAGTTTGTGGTTTTAGTATAAGAACACACACGCAATGACTCTAGTGGTTGATCCATGTGTGGTTTGTGGAAAGAACACACATGCAATGACCACTGATGGATCCATGTGTGGTTTGTGGAAAAGAACACGCATGCAATGACTCTAGTGCTGGTTTGTGGTTTTAGTAGAAGAACAAACATGCAATGAAACTAGTGGTTGATCCATGTGTGGTTCGTGGAAAGAACACACATGCAATGACTCTGGTCGATCCATATGTGGTTTGTGGAAAGAACACACACGCAATGACCACTGGTGGATCCATGTGTGGTTTGTGGACAAGAACACACATGCAATGACTCTAGTGTTGGTTTGTGGTTTTAGTATAAGAACACACATGCAATGACTCTAGTGGTTGATCCATGTGTGGTTTGTGGAAAGAACAGACATGCAATGACTCTAGTGGTTGATCCATGTGTGGTTTGTGGAAAGAACACACATGCAATGACCACTAGTGGATCCATGTGTGGTTTGTGGAAAAGAACACGCATGCAATGACTCTAGTGCTGGTTTGTGGTTTTAGTATAAGAACAAACATGCAATGACTCTAGTGGTTGATCCATTTGTGGTTTGTGGAAAGAACACACATGCAATGACTCTGGTTGATCCATATGTGGTTTGTGGAAAGAACACACATGCAATGACCACTGGTGGATCCATGTGTGGTTTGTGGACAAGAACACACATGCAATGACTCTAGTGCTGGTTTGTGGTTTTAGTATAAGAACACACATGCAATGACTCTAGTGGTTGATCGATGTCTGGTTTGTGGAAAGAACACACATGCAATGACTACTTGTGGATCCATGTGTGGTTTGTGGAAAAGAACACACATGCAATGACTCTAGTGGTTGATCCATGTTTGTTTGTGGAAATAACACACATGCAATGACTCTAGTGGTTGATCCATGTGTGGTTTGTGAAAAGAACACACATGCAATGACTCTAGTGTTGGTTTTAGTTTAAGAACACACATGCAATGACTCTAGTGGTTGATCCATGTGTGGTTTGTGGAAATAACACATATGCAATGACTCTAGTGGTTGATCCATGTGCGGTTTGTGGAAATAACACACATGCAATGACTCTAGTGGGTCCACATGTGTGGTTTGTGGAAAGAACACACATGCAATGACTCTGGTTGATCCATTAGTGGTTTGTCGAAAGAACACACATGCAATGACTCTAGTGGTGGATCCATGTGTGGTTTGTGGAAAATAACACGCATGCATTGACTCTAGTGCTGGTTTGTGGTTTTAGTATAAGAACAAACATGAAATGACTCTAGTGGTTGATCCATGTGTGGTTTGTGGAAAGAACACACATGAAATGACTAGTGGATGATCCATATGTGGTTTGTGGAAAGAACACACATGCAATGACCACTGGTGGATCCATGTGTGGTTGTGGAAAAGAACACACATGCCATGATTCTAGTGTTGGTTTGTGGTTTTAGTATAAGAACAAACATGCAATGAATCTAGTGGTTGATCCATGAATGGTTTGTGGAAAGAACACACATGCAATGACTCTGGTTGATCCATATGTAGTTTGTGGAAAGAACACACATGTAGTGACCACTGGTGGATCCATGTGTGGTTTGTGGAAAAGGACACACATGCAATGACTCTAGTGCTAGTTTGTGGTTTTAGTATAAGAACACACACGCAATGACTCTAGTGGTTGATCCATGTGTGGTTTGTGGAAAGAACACACATGCAATGACTCTAGTGGTTGATCCATGTGTGGTTTGTGGAAAGAACACACATGCAATGACCACTAGTGGATCCATGTGTGGTTTGTCGAAAAGAACACACATACAATGTCTCTAGTGCTGGTTTGTGGTTTTAGTATAAGAACAAACATGCAATTACTCTAGTGGTTGATCCATGTGTGGTTCGTGGAAAGAACACACATGCAATGACTCTGGTTGATCCATATGTGGTGTGTGGAAAGAACACACATGCAATGACTCTCGTGGTTGATCCATGTGTGGTTTGTGGAAAAGAACACACATGCAATGACTCTAGTGCTGGTTTGCAGTTTTAGTATAAGAACAAACATGCAATGACTCTAGTGGTTGATCCATGTGTGGTTTGTGGAAAGAACACACATGCAATGACTCTGGTTGATCCATATGTGGTCTGTGGAAAGAACACACATGCAATGACTCTAGTGGTTGATCCATGTGTGGTTTGTGGAAAAGAACACACATGCAATGACTCTAGTGCTGGTTTGTAGTTTTAGTATAAGAACAAACATGCAATGACTCTAGTGGTTGATCCATGTGTGGTTTGTGGAAAGAACACACATGCAATGACTCTGGTTGATCCATATGTGGTCTGTTGAAATAACACACATGCAATGACTCTAGTGGTTGATCCATGTGTGGTTTGTGGAAAAGAACACACATGCAATGACTCTAGTGCTGGTTTGTAGTTTTAGTATAAGAACAAACATGCAATGACTCTAGTGGTTGATCCATGTGTGGTTTGTGGAAAGAAAACACGTGCAATGACTCTGGTTGATCCATATGTGGTCTGTGGAAAGAACACACCTGCAATGACCACCGGTGTATCCATGTGTGGTTTGTCGAAAAGAACACACATGCAATGACTCTAGTGGTTGATCCATGTCTGGTATGTGGAAAGAACACACATGCAATGACCACTTGTGGATCCATGTGTGGTTTGTGGAAAAGAACACACATGCAATGACTCTAGTGGTTGATCCATGTTTGTTTGTGGAAATAACACACATGCAATGACTCTAGTGGTTGATCCATGTGTGGTTTGTCAAAAGAACACACATGCAATGACTCTAGTGTTGGTTTTAGTATAAGAACAGACATGCAATGACTCTAGTGGTTGATCCATGTGTGGTTTGTGGAAATAACACATATGCAATGACTCTAGTGGTTGATCGATGTGTGGTTTGTGCAAATAACACACATGCAATTACTGTAATGGGTCCACATGTGGTTTGTGGAAAGAACACACATGCAATGACCACTGGTTGATCCATAAGTTGTTTGTGGAAAAGAACACACATGCAATGAGTCTAGTGGATCCATGTGTGGTTTGTGGAAAAGAACACACATACAATGTCTCTAGTGCTGGTTTGTGGTTTTAGTATAAGAACAAACATGCAATGACTCTAGTGGTTGATCCATGTGTGGTTTGTGGAAAGAAAACACATGCAATGACTCTGGTTGAACCATATGTGGTCTGTGGAAAGAACACACATGCAATGACTCTAGTGGTTGATCCATGTGTGGTTTGTGAAAAGAACACACATGCAATGACTCTGGTTGATCCATATGTGGTATGTGGAAAGAACACACATGCAATGACTCTAGTGGTTGATCCATGTGTGGTTTGTGGAAAATAACACACATGCAATGACTCTAGTGCTGGTTTGTAGTTTTAGTATAAGAACAAACATGCAATGACTCTAGTGGTTGATCCATGTGGAAAGAACACACATGCAATGACTCTGGTTGATCCATATGTGGTCTGTGGAAATAACACACATGCAATGACTCTAGTGGTTGATCCATGTGTGGTTTGTGGAAAAGAACACACATGCAATGACTCTAGTGTTGGTTTGTAGTTTTAGTATAAGAACAAACATGCAATGACTCTAGTGGTTGATCCATGTGTGGTTTGTGGAAAGAACACACGTGCAATGACTCTGGTTGATCCATATGTGGTCTGTGGAAAGAACACACCTGCAATGACCACTGGTGGATCCATGTGTGGTTTGTCGAAAAGAACACACATGCAATGACTCTAGTGCTGGTTTGTTGTTTTAGTATAAGAACAAACATGCAATGACTCTAGTGGTTGATCCATGTGTGGTTTGTGGAAAGAACACACATGCAATGACTCTGGTTAATCCATATGTGGTCTGTGGAAAGAACACACCTGCAATGACCACTGGTGGATCCATGTGTGGTTTGTCGAAAAGAACACACATGCAATAACTCTAGTGCTGGTTTGTTGTTTTAGTATAAGAACAAACATGCAATGACTCTAGTGGTTGATCCATGTGTGGTTTGTGGAAAGAACACACATGCAATGACTCTAGTTGATGCATATGTGGTTTGTGGAAAGAACACACATGCAATGACCACTGGTGGATCCATGTGTGGTTTGTGGAAAAGAACACAAATGCAATGACTCTAGTACTGGTTTGTGGTTTTAGTATAAGAACACACATGCAATGACTCTAGTACTGGTGTGGTTTTAGTACAAGAACACACATGCAATGACTCTAGTGGTTGATCCATGTGTTGTTTGTGGAAACAACACACATGCAGTGACTCTAGTGGTTGATCCATGTGTGGTTTGTGGAAAGAACACACATGCAATGACTCTGGTTGATCCATATGTGGTTTGTGGAAAGAACACAGATGCAATGACCACTGGTGGATCCATGTGTGGTTTGTGGACAAGAACGCACATGCAATGACTCTAGTGCTGGTTTGTGGTTTTAGTATAAGAACACACATGCAATGACTCTAGTGGTTGATCCATGTGTGGTTTGTGGAGAACACACATGCAATGACCACTGGTGGATCCATGTGTGGTTTGTGGAAAAGAACACACATGCAATGACTCTAGTGGTTGATCCATGTTTGTTTGTGGAAATAACACACATGCAATGACTCTAGTGGTTGATCCATGTGTGGTTTGTGAAAAGAACACACATGCAATGACTCTAGTGTTGGTTTTAGTATAAGAACACAAATGCAATGACTCTAGTGGTTGATCCATGTGTGGTTTGTGGAAATAACACATATGCAATGACTCTAGTGGTTGATCCATGTGTGGTTTGTGCAAATAACACACATGCAATGACTGTAATGGGTCCACATGTGGTTTGTGGAAAGAACACACATGCAATGACCACTGGTTGATCCATAAGTTGTTTGTGGAAAAGAACACACATGCAATGAGTCTAGTGGATCCATGTGTGGTTTGTCGAAAAGAACACACATACAATGTCTCTAGTCTGGTTTGTGGTTTTAGTATAAGAACAAACATGCAATGACTCTAGTGGTTGATCCATGTGTGGTTTGTGGAAAGAACACACATGCAATGACTCTGGTTGATCCATATGTGGTCTGTGGAAAGAACACACATGCAATGACTCTCGTGGTTGATCCATGTGTGGTTTGTGGAAAAGAACACACATGCAATGACTCTAGTGCTGGTTTGCAGTTTTAGTATAAGAACAAACATGCAATGACTCTAGTGGTTGATCCATGTGTGGTTTGTGGAAAGAACACACATGCAATGACTCTGGTTGATCCATATGTGGTCTGTGGAAAGAACACACATGCAATGACTCTAGTGGTTGATCCATGTGTGGTTTGTGGAAAAGAACACACATGCAATGACTCTAGTGCTGGTTTGTAGTTTTAGTATAAGAACAAACATGCAATGACTCTAGTGGTTGATCCATGTGTGGTTTGTGGAAAGAACACACATGCAATGACTCTGGTTGATCCATATGTGGTCTGCGGAAAGAACACACCTGCAATGACCACTGGTGGATCCATGTGTGGTTTGTCGAAAAGAACACACATGCAATGATTCTAGTGCTGGTTTGTTGTTTTAGTATAAGAACAAACATGCAATGAATCTAGTGGTTGATCCGTGTGTGGTTTGTGGAAAGAACACACATGCAATGACTCTATTTGATGCATATGTGGTTTGTGGAAAGAACACACATGCAATGACCACTAGTGGATCCATGTGTTGTTTGTGGAAACAACACACATGCAATGACTCTAGTGGTTGATCCATGTGTGGTTTGTGAAAAGAACACACATGCAATGACCACTGGTGGATGCATGTTGGTTTTAGTATAAGAACACACATGCAATGACTCTAGCGGTTGATCCATGTTTGTTTGTGGAAATAACAAACATGCAATGACTCTAGTAGTTGATCCTTGTGTGGTTTGTGAAAAGAAGACACATGCAATGACTCTAGTGTTGGTTTTATTATAAGAACACACATGCAATAACTCTAGTGTGGTATCCATTTGTGATTTGTGGAAATTACACATATGCAATGACTCTAGTGGTTGATCCATGTGTGGTTTGTGGAAATAACACACATGCAATGACTCTAGTGGGTCCACATGTGTGGTTTGTGGAAAGAACACACATGCACTGACTCTAGTTGATCCATATCTGGTTTGTGGAAAGAACACACATGCAATGACTGTAGTGGTGGATCCATGTGTGGTTTGTGGAAAAGAACACACATGCATTGACTCTAGTGCTGGTTTGTGGTTTTAGTATAATAACAAACATGCAATGACTCTAGTGGTTGATCCATGTGTGGTTTGCGGAAAGAACACACATGCAATGACTAGTGGTTAATCCATATGTGGTTTGTGGAAAGAACACACATGCAATGACCACTGGTGGATCCACGTGTCGTTTGTGGAAAAGAACACACATGCAATGACTCTAGTGCCGGTTTGTGGTTTTAGTACAAGAACAAACATGCAATGACTCTAGTGGTTGATCCATGTGTGGTTAGTGGAAATAACACACATGCAATGACTCTAGAGGTTGATCCATGTGTGGTTTGTGGAAAGAACACACATGCAATGACCACTGGTGGATCCATGTTGGTTTTAGTATAAGAACACACATGCAATGACTCTAGTGGTTGATCCATGTCTGGTTTGTGGAAAGAACACACATGCAATGACTACTTGTGGATCCATGTGTGGTTTTTGGAAAAGAACACACATGCAATGACTCTAGTGGTTGATCCATGTTTGTTTGTGGAAATAACACACATGCAATGACTCTAGTGGTTGATCCATGTGTGGTTTGTGAAAAGAACACACATGCAATGACTCTAGTGTTGGTTTTAGTATAAGAACACACATGCAATGACTCTAGTGGTTGATCCATGTGTGGTTTGTGGAAATAACACATATGCAATGACTCTAGTGGTTGATCCATGTGTGGTTTGTGCAAATAACACACATGCAATGACTGTAATGGGTCCACATGTGGTTTGTGGAAAGAACACACATGCAATGACCACTGGTTGATCCATAAGTTGTTTGTGGAAAAGAACACACATGCAATGAATCTAGTGGTTGATCCATTTGTGGTTTTAGTATAAGAACAAACATGCAATGACTCTAGTGGTTGATCCATTTGTGGTTTGTGGAAAGAACGCACATGCAATGACTCTGGTTGATCCATATGTGGTTTTTGGAAAGAACACACATGCAATGACCACTGGTGGATCCATGTGTGGTTTGTGGACAAGAACACACATGCAATGACTCTAGTGCTGGTTTGTGGTTTTAGTATAAGAACACACATGCAATGACTCTAGTGGTTGATCGATGTCTGGTTTGTGGAAAGAACACACATGCAATGACTACTTGTGGATCCATGTGTGGTTTGTGGAAAAGAACACACATGCAATGACTCTAGTGGTTGATCCATGTTTGTTTGTGGAAATAACACACATGCAATGACTCTAGTGGTTGATCCATGTGTGGTTTGTGAAAAGAACACACATGCAATGACTCTAGTGTTGGTTTTAATTTAAGAACACACATGCAATGACTCTAGTGGTTGATCCATGTGTGGTTTGTGGAAATAACATATATGCAATGACTCTAGTGGTTGATCCATGTGCGGTTTGTGGAAATAACACACATGCAATGACTCTAGTGGGTCCACATGTGTGGTTTGTGGAAAGAACACACATGCAATGACTCTGGTTGATCCATTAGTGGTTTGTCGAAAGAACACACATGCAATGACTCTAGTGGTGGATCCATGTGTGGTTTGTGGAAAATAACACGCATGCATTGACTCTAGTGCTGGTTTGTGGTTTTAGTATAAGAACAAACATGAAATGACTCTAGTGGTTGATCCATGTGTGGTTTGTGGAAAGAACACACATGCAATGACTAGTAGATGATCCATATGTGGTTTGTGGAAAGAACACACATGCAATGACCACTGGTGGATCCATGTGTGGTTTGTGGAAAAGAACACACATGCCATGACTCTAGTGTTGGTTTGTGGTTTTAGTATAAGAACAAACATGCAATGAATCTAGTGGTTGATCCATGTATGGTTTGTGGAAAGAACACACATGCAATGACTCTGGTTGATCCATATGTAGTTTGTGGAAAGAACACACATGTAGTGACCACTGGTGGATCCATGTGTGGTTTGTGGAAAAGGACACACATGCAATGACTCTAGTGCTAGTTTGTGGTTTTAGTATAAGAACACACACGCAATGACTCTAGTGGTTGATCCATGTGTGGTTTGTGGAAAGAACACACATGCAATGACTCTAGTGGTTGATCCATGTGTGGTTTGTGGAAAGAACACACATGCAATGACCACTGGTGGATCCATGTGTGGTTTGTGGAAAAGAACACGCATGCAATGACTCTAGTGCTAGTTTGTGGTTCTAGTAGAAGAACAAACATGCAATGAAACTAGTGGTTGATCCATGTGTGGTTCGTGGAAAGAACACACATGCAATGACTCTGGTCGATCCATATGTGGTTTGTGGAAAGAACACACACGCAATGACCACTGGTGGATCCATGTGTGGTTTGTGGACAAGAACACACATGCAATGACTCTAGTGCTGGTTTGTGGTTTTAGTATAAGAACACACATGCAATGACTCTAGTGGTTGATCCATGTGTGGTTTGCGGAAAGAACAGACATGCAATGACTCTAGTGGTTGATCCATGTGTGGTTTGTGGAAAGAACACACATGCAATGACCACTAGTGGATCCATGTGTGGTTTGTGGAAAAGAACACGCATGCAATGACTCTAGTGCTGGTTTGTGGTTTTAGTATAAGAACAAACATGCAATGACTCTAGTGGTTGATCCATTTGTGGTTTGTGGAAAGAACGCACATGCAATGACTCTGGTTGATCCATATGTGGTTTGTGGAAAGAACACACATGCAATGACCACTGGTGGATCCATGTGTGGTTTGTGGACAAGAACACACATGCAATGACTCTAGTGCTGGTTTGTGGTTTTAGTATAAGAACACACATGCAATGACTCTAGTGGTTGATCCATGTCTGGTTTGTGGAAAGAACACACATGCAATGACTACTTGTGGATCCATGTGTGGTTTGTGGAAAAGAACACACATGCAATGACTCTAGTGGTTGATCCATGTTTGTTTGTGGAAATAACACACATGCAATGACTCTAGTGGTTGATCCATGTGTGGTTTGTGAAAAGAACACACATGCAATGACTCTAGTGTTGGTTTTAGTATAAGAACACACATGCAATGACTCTAGTGGTTGATCCATGTGTGGTTTGTGGAAATAACACATATGCAATGACTCTAGTGGTTGATCCATGTGTGGTTTGTGCAAATAACACACATGCAATGACTGTAATGGGTCCACATGTGGTTTGTGGAAAGAACACACATGCAATGACCACTGGTTGATCCATAAGTTGTTTGTGGAAAAGAACACACATGCAATGAGTCTAGTGGATCCATGTGTGGTTTGTGGAAAAGAACACACACACAATGTCTCTAGTGCTGGTTTGTGGTTTTAGTATAAGAACAAACATGCAATGACTCTAGTGGTTGATCCATGTGTGGTTTGTGGAAAGAAAACACATGCAATGACTCTGGTTGAACCATATGTGGTCTGTGGAAAGAACACACATGCAATGACTCTAGTGGTTGATCCATGTGTGGTTTGTGAAAAGAACACACATGCAATGACTCTGGTTGATCCATATGTGGTCTGTGGAAAGAACACACATGCAATGACTCTAGTGGTTGATCCATGTGTGGTTTGTGGAAAAGAACACACATGCAATGACTCTAGTGCTGGTTTGTAGTTTTAGTATAGGAACAAACATGCAATGACTCTAGTGGTTGATCCATGTGTGGTTTGTGGAAAGAACACACGTGCAATGACTCTGGTTGATCCATATGTGGTCTGTGGAAAGAACACACCTGCAATGACCACTGGTGGATCCATGTGTGGTTTGTCGAAAAGAACACACATGCAATGACTCTAGTGCTGGTTTGTTGTTTTAGTATAAGAACAAACATGCAATGACTCTAGTGGTTGATCCATGTGTGGTTTGTGGAAAGAACACACATGCAATGACTCTGGTTAATCCATATGTGGTCTGTGGAAAGAACACACCTGCAATGACCACTGGTGGATCCATGTGTGGTTTGTCGAAAAGAACACACATGCAATGACTCTAGTGCTGGTTTGTTGTTTTAGTATAAGAACAAACATGCAATGAATCTAGTGGTTGATCCATGTGTGGTTTGTGGAAAGAACACACATGCAATGACTCTAGTTGATGCATATGTGGTTTGTGGAAAGAACACACATGCAATGACCACTGGTGGATCCATGTGTGGTTTGTGGAAAAGAACACAAATGCAATGACTCTAGTACTGGTTTGTGGTTTTAGTATAAGAACACACATGCAATGACTCTAGTACTGGTGTGGTTTTAGTATAAGAACACACATGCAATGACTCTAGTGGTTGATCCATGTGTTGTTTGTGGAAACAACACACATGCAGTGACTCTAGTGGTTGATCCATGTGTGGTTTGTGGAAAGAACACACATGCAATGACTCTGGTTGATCCATATGTGGTTTGTGGAAAGAACACACATGCAATGACCACTGGTGGATCCATGTGTGGTTTGTGGACAAGAACGCACATGCAATGACTCTAGTGCTGGTTTGTGGTTTTAGTATAAGAACACACATGCAATGACTCTAGTGGTTGATCCATGTGTGGTTTGTGGAGAACACACATGCAATGACCACTGGTGGATCCATGTGTGGTTTGTGGAAAAGAACACACATGCAATGACTCTAGTGGTTGATCCATGTTTGTTTGTGGAAATAACACACATGCAATGACTCTAGTGGTTGATCCATGTGTGGTTTGTGAAAAAACACACATGCAATGACTCTAGTGTTGGTTTTAGTATAAGAACACACATGCAATGACTCTAGTGGTTGATCCATGTGTGGTTTGTGGAAATAACACATATGCAATGACTCTAGTGGTTGATCCATGTGTGGTTTGTGCAAATAACACACATGCAATGACTGTAATGGGTCCACATGTGGTTTGTGGAAAGAACACACATGCAATGACCACTGGTTGATCCATAAGTTGTTTGTGGAAAAGAAAACACATGCAATGAGTCTAGTGGATCCATGTGTGGTTTGTCGAAAAGAACACACATACAATGTCTCTAGTGCTGGTTTGTGGTTTTAGTATAAGAACAAACATGCAATGACTCTAGTGGTTGATCCATGTGTGGTTTGTGGAAAGAACACACATGCAATGACTCTGGTTGATCCATATGTGGTCTGTGGAAAGAACACACATGCAATGACTCTCGTGGTTGATCCATGTGTGGTTTGTGGAAAAGAACACACATGCAATGACTCTAGTGCTGGTTTGCAGTTTTAGTATAAGAACAAACATGCAATGACTCTAGTGGTTGATCCATGTGTGGTTTGTGGAAAGAACACACATGCAATGACTCTGGTTGATCCATATGTGGTCTGTGGAAAGAACACACATGCAATGACTCTAGTGGTTGATCCATGTGTGGTTTGTGGAAAAGAACACACATGCAATGACTCTAGTGCTGGTTTGTAGTTTTAGTATAAGAACAAACATGCAATGACTCTAGTGGTTGATCCATGTGTGGTTTGTGGAAAGAACACACATGCAATGACTCTGGTTGATCCATATGTGGTCTGTTGAAATAACACACATGCAATGACTCTAGTGGTTGATCCATGTGTGGTTTGTGGAAAAGAACACACATGCAATGACTCTAGTGCTGGTTTGTAGTTTTAGTATAAGAACAAACATGCAATGACTCTAGTGGTTGATCCATGTGTGGTTTGTGGAAAGAACACACGTGCAATGACTCTGGTTGATCCATATGTGGTCTGTGGAAAGAACACACCTGCAATGACCACTGGTGTATCCATGTGTGGTTTGTCGAAAAGAACACACATGCAATGACTCTAGTGGTTGATCCATGTCTGGTTTGTGGAAAGAACACACATGCAATGACCACTTGTGGATCCATGTGTGGTTTGTGGAAAAGAACACACATGCAATGACTCTAGTGGATGATCCATGTTTGTTTGTGGAAATAACACACATGCAATGACTCTAGTGGTTGATCCATGTGTGGTTTGTGAAAAGAACACACATGCAATGACTCTAGTGTTGGTTTTAGTATAAGAACAGACATGCAATGACTCTAGTGGTTCATCCATGTGTGGTTTGTGGAAATAACACATATGCAATGACTCTAGTGGTTGATCCATGTGTGGTTTGTGCAAATAACACACATGCAATGACTGTAATGGGTCCACATGTGGTTTGTGGAAAGAACACACATGCAATGACCACTGGTTGATCCATAAGTTGTTTGTGGAAAAGAACACACATGCAATGAGTCTAGTGGATCCATGTGTGGTTTGTGGAAAAGAACACACATACAATGTCTCTAGTGCTGGTTTGTGGTTTTAGTATAAGAACAAACATGCAATGACTCTAGTGGTTGATCCATGTGTGGTTTGTGGAAAGAAAACACATGCAATGACTCTGGTTGAACCATATGTGGTCTGTGGAAAGAACACACATGCAATGACTCTAGTGGTTGATCCATGTGTGGTTTGTGAAAAGAACACACATGCAATGACTCTGGTTGATCCATATGTGGTATGTGGAAAGAACACACATTCAATGACTCTAGTGGTTGATCCATGTGTGGTTTGTGGAAAATAACACACATGCAATGACTCTAGTGCTGGTTTGTAGTTTTAGTATAAGAACAAACATGCAATGACTCTAGTGGTTGATCCATGTGGAAAGAACACACATGCAATGACTCTGGTTGATCCATATGTGGTCTGTGGAAATAACACACATGCAATGACTCTAGTGGTTGATCCATGTGTGGTTTGTGGAAAAGAACACACATGCAATGACTCTAGTGCGGGTTTGTCGTTTTAGTATAAGAACAAACATGCAATGACTCTAGTGGTTGATCCATGTGTGGTTTGTGGAAAGAACACACGTGCAATGACTCTGGTTGATCCATATGTGGTCTGTGGAAAGAACACACCTGCAATGACCACTAGTGGATCCATGTGTGGTTTGTCGAAAAGAACACACATGCAATGACTCTAGTGCTGGTTTCTTGTTTTAGTATAAGAACAAACATGCAATGACTCTAGTGGTTGATCCATGTGTGGTTTGTGGAAAGAACACACATGCAATGACTCTGGTTAATCCATATGTGGTCTGTGGAAAGAACACACCTGCAATGACCACTGGTGGATCCATGTGTGGTTTGTCGAAAAGAACACACATGCAATGACTCTAGTGCTGGTTTGTTGTTTTAGTATAAGAACAAACATGCAATGACTCTAGTGGTTGATCCATGTGTGGTTTGTGGAAAGAACACACATGCAATGACTCTAGTTGATGCATATGTGGTTTGTGGAAAGAACACACATGCAATGACCACTGGTGGATCCATGTGTGGTTTGTGGAAAAGAACACAAATGCAATGACTCTAGTACTGGTTTGTGGTTTTAGTATAAGAACACACATGCAATGACTCTAGTGGTTGATCCATGTGTTGTTTGTGGAAACAACACACATGCAATGACTCTAGTGGTTGATCCATGTGTGGTTTGTGGAAAGAACACACATGCAATGACTCTGGTTGATCCATATGTGGTTTGTGGAAAGAACACACATGCAATGACCACTGGTGGATCCATGTGTGGTTTGTGGACAAGAACGCACATGCAATGACTCTAGTGCTGCTTTGTGGTTTTAGTATAAGAACACACATGCAATGACTCTTGTACTGGTTTGTGGTTTTAGTATAAGAACACACATGCAATGACTCTAGTGGTTGATCCATGTGTGGTTTGTGGAAATAACACACATGCAATGACTCTAGTGGTTGATCCATGTGTGGTTTGTGAAAAAACACACATGCAATGACTCTAGTGTTGGTTTTAGTATAAGAACACACATGCAATGACTCTAGTGGTTGATCCATGTGTGGTTTGTGGAAATAACACATATGCAATGACTCTAGTGGTTGATCCATGTGTGGTTTGTGCAAATAACACACATGCAATGACTGTAATGGGTCCACATGTGGTTTGTGGAAAGAACACACATGCAATGACCACTGGTTGATCCATCAGTTGTTTGTGGAAAAGAACACACATGCAATGAGTCTAGTGGATCCATGTGTGGTTTGTCGAAAAGAACACACATACAATGTCTCTAGTGCTGGTTTGTGGTTTTAGTATAAGAACAAACATGCAATGACTCTAGTGGTTGATCCATGTGTGGTTTGTGGAAATAACACAATGCAATGACTCTAGTGGTTGATCCATGTGTGGTTTGTGGAAAGAACACACATGCAATGACTCTAGTTGATCCATATGTGGTCTATGGAAAGAACACACATGCAATGACTCTCGTGGTTGATCCATGTGTGGTTTGTGGAAAAGAACACACATGCAATGACTCTAGTGCTGGTTTGCAGTTTTAGTATAAGAACAAACATGCAATGACTCTAGTGGTTGATCCATGTGTGGTTTGTGGAAAGAACACACATGCAATGACTCTGGTTGATCCATATGTGGTCTGTGGAAAGAACACACATGCAATGACTCTAGTGGGGTATCCATTTGTGATTTGTGGAAATTACACATATGCAGTGACTCTAGTGGTTGATCCATGTGTGGTTTGTGGAAATAACACACATGCAATGACTCTAGTGGGTCCACATGTGTGGTTTGTGGAAAGAACACACATGCACTGACTCTAGTTGATCCATATCTGGTTTGTGGAAAGAACACACATGCAATGACTGTAGTGGTGGATCCATGTGTGGTTTGTGGAAAAGAACACACATGCATTGACTCTAGTGCTGGTTTGTGGTTTTAGTATAATTAAAAACATGCAATGACTCTAGTGGTTGATCCATGTGTGGTTTGCGGAAAGAACACACATGCAATGACTAGTGGTTGATCCATATGTGGTTTGTGGAAAGAACACACATGCAATGACCACTGGTGGATCCACGTGTCGTTTGTGGAAAAGAACACACATGCAATGACTCTAGTGCCGGTTTGTGGTTTTAGTACAAGAACAAACATGCAATGACTCTAGTGGTTGATCCATGTGTGGTTAGTGGAAATAACACACATGCAATGACTCTAGAGGTTGATCCATGTGTGGTTTGTGGAAAGAACACACATGCAATGACCACTGGTGGATCCATGTTGGTTTTAGTATAAGAACACACATGCAATGACTCTAGTGGTTGATCCATGTCTGGTTTGTGGAAAGAACACACATGCAATGACTACTTGTGGATCCATGTGTGGTTTGTGGAAAAGAACACACATGCAATGACTCTAGTGGTTGATCCATGTTTGTTTGTGGAAATAACACACATGCAATGACTCTAGTGGTTGATCCATGTGTGGTTTGTGAAAAGAACACACATGCAATGACTCTAGTGTTGGTTTTAGTATAAGAACACACATGCAATGACTCTAGTGGTTGATCCATGTGTGGTTTGTGGAAATAACACATATGCAATGACTCTAGTGGTTGATCCATGTGTGGTTTGTGCAAATAACACACATGCAATGACTGTAATGGGTCCACATGTGGTTTGTGGAAAGAACACACATGCAATGACCACTGGTTGATCCATAAGTTGTTTGTGGAAAAGAACACACATGCAATGAGTCTAGTGGATCCATGTGTGGTTTGTGGAAAAGAACACACATACAATGGCTCTAGTGCTGGTTTGTGGTTTTAGTATAAGAACAAACATGCAATGACTCTAGTGGTTGATCCATGTGTGGTTTGTGGAAAGAAAACACATGCAATGACTCTGGTTGAACCATATGTGGTCTGTGGAAAGAACACACATGCAATGACTCTAGTGGTTGATCCATGTGTGGTTTGTGAAAAGAACACACATGCAATGACTCTGGTTGATCCATATGTGGTCTGTGGAAAGAACACACATGCAATGACTCTAGTGGTTGATCCATGTGTGGTTTGTGGAAAAGAACACACATGCAATGACTCTAGTGCTGGTTTGTAGTTTTAGTATAAGAACAAACATGCAATGACTCTAGTGGTTGATCCATGTGTGGTTTGTGGAAAGAACACACATGCAATGACTCTGGTTGATCCATATGTGGTCTGTGGAAATAACACACATGCAATGACTCTAGTGGTTGACCCATGTGTGGTTTGTGGAAAAGAACACACATGCAATGACTCTAGTGCTGGTTTGTAGTTTTAGTATAAGAACAAACATGCAATGACTCTAGTGGTTGATCCATGTGTGGTTTGTGGAAAGAACACACGTGCAATGACTCTGGTTGATCCATATGTGGTCTGTGGAAAGAACACACCTGCAATGACCACTGGTGGATCCATGTGTGGTTTGTCGAAAAGAACACACATGCAATGACTCTAGTGGTTGATCCATGTCTGGTTTGTGGAAAGAACACACATGCAATGACTACTTGTGGATCCATGTGTGGTTTGTGGAAAAGAACACACATGCAATGACTCTAGTGGTTGATCCATGTTTGTTTGTGGAAATAACACACATGCAATGACTCTAGTGGTTGATCCATGTGTGGTTTGTGAAAAGAACACACATGCAATGACTCTAGTGTTGGTTTTAGTATAAGAACACACATGCAATGACTCTAGTGGTTGATCCATGTGTGGTTTGTGGAAATAACACATATGCAATGACTCTAGTGGTTGATCCATGTGTGGTTTGTGCAAATAACACACATGCAATGACTGTAATGGGTCCACATGTGGTTTCTGGAAAGAACACACATGCAATGACCACTGGTTGATCCATAAGTTGTTTGTGGAAAAGAACACACATGAAATGAGTCTAGTGGATCCATGTGTGGTTTGTGGAAAAGAACACACATACAATGTCTCTAGTGCTGGTTTGTGGTTTTAGTATAAGAACAAACATGCAATGACTCTAGTGGTTGATCCATGTGTGGTTTGTGGTAAGAAAACACATGCAATGACTCTGGTTGAACCATATGTGGTCTGTGGAAAGAACACACATGCAATGACTCTAGTGGTTGATCCATGTGTGGTTTGTGAAAAGAACACACATGCAATGACTCTGGTTGATCCATATGTGGTCTGTGGAAAGAACACACATGCAAATACTCTAGTGGTTGATCCATGTGTGGTTTGTGGAAAAGAACACACATGCAATGACTCTAGTGCTGGTTTGTAGTTTTAGTATAAGAACAAACATGCAATGACTCTAGTGGTTGATCCATGTGTGGTCTGTGGAAAGAACACACATGCAATGACTCTGGTTGATCCATATGTGGTCTGTGGAAATAACACACATGCAATGACTCTAGTGGTTGATCCATGTGTGGTTTGTGGAAAAGAACACACATGCAATGACTCTAGTGCTGGTTTGTCGTTTTAGTATAAGAACAAACATGCAATGACTCTAGTGGTTGATCCATGTGTGGTTTGTGGAAAGAACACACGTGCAATGACTCTGGTTGATCCATATGTGGTCTGTGGAAAGAACACACCTGCAATGACCACTGGTGGATCCATGTGTGGTTTGTCGAAAAGAACACACATGCAATGACTCTAGTGCTGGTTTGTTGTTTTAGTATAAGAACAAACATGCAATGACTCTAGTGGTTGATCCATGTGTGGTTTGTGGAAAGAACACACATGCAATGACTCTGGTTAATCCATATGTGGTCTGTGGAAAGAACACACCTGCAATGACCACTGGTGGATCCATGTGTGGTTTGTCGAAAAGAACACACATGCAATGACTCTAGTGCTGGTTTGTTGTTTTAGTATAAGAACAAACATGCAATGACTCTAGTGGTTGATCCATGTGTGGTTTGTGGAAAGAACACACATGCAATGACTCTAGTTGATGCATATGTGGTTTGTGGAAAGAACACACATGCAATGACCACTGTGGATCCATGTGTGGTTTGTGGAAAAGAACACAAATGCAATGACTCTAGTATTGGTTTGTGGTTTTAGTATAAGAACACACATGCAATGACTCTAGTACTGGTGTGGTTTTAGTATAAGAACACACATGCAATGACTCTAGTGGTTGATCCATGTGTTGTTTGTGGAAACAACACACATGCAATGACTCTAGTGGTTGATCCATGTGTGGTTTGTGGAAAGAACACACATGCAATGACTCTGGTTGATCCATATGTGGTTTGTGGAAAGAACACACATGCAATGACCACTGGTGGATCCATGTGTGGTTTGTGGACAAGAACGCACATGCAATGACTCTAGTGCTGCTTTGTGGTTTTAGTATAAGAACACACATGCAATGACTCTAGTACTGGTTTGTGGTTTTAGTATAAGAACACACATGCAATGACTCTAGTGGTTGATCCATGTGTGGTTTGTGGAAATAACACACATGCAATGACTCTAGTGGTTGATCCATGTGTGGTTTGTGAAAAAACACACATGCAATGACTCTAGTGTTGGTTTTAGTATAAGAACACACATGCAATGACTCTAGTGGTTGATCCATGTGTGGTTTGTGCAAATAACACACATGCAATGACTGTAATGGGTCCACATGTGGTTTGTGGAAAGAACACACATGCAATGACCACTGGTTGATCCATCAGTTGTTTGTGGAAAAGAACACACATGCAATGAGTCTAGTGGATCCATGTGTGGTTTGTCGAAAAGAACACACATACAATGTCTCTAGTGCTGGTTTGTGGTTTTAGTATAAGAACAAACATGCAATGACTCTAGTGGTTGATCCATGTGTGGTTTGTGGAAAGAACACACATGCAATGACTCTAGTTGATCCATATGTGGTCTGTGGAAAGAACACACATGCAATGACTCTCGTGGTTGATCCATGTGTGGTTTGTGGAAAAGAACACACATGCAATGACTCTAGTGCTGGTTTGCAGTTTTAGTATAAGAACAAACATGCAATGACTCTAGTGGTTGATCCATGTGTGGTTTGTGGAAAGAACACACATGCAATCACTCTGGTTGATCCATATGTGGTCTGTGGAAAGAACACACATGCAATGACTCTAGTGGTTGATCCATGTGTGGTTTGTGGAAAAGAACACACATGCAATGACTCTAGTGCTGGTTTGTAGTTTTAGTATAAGATAAAAACATGCAATGACTCTAGTGGTTGATCCATGTGTGGTTTGTGGAAAGAACACACATGCAATGACTCTGGTTGATCCATATGTGGTCTGCGGAAAGAACACACCTGCAATGACCACTGGTGGATCCATGTGTGGTTTGTCGAAAAGAACACACATGCAATGACTCTAGTGCTGGTTTGTTGTTTTAGTATAAGAACAAACATGCAATGACTCTAGTGGTTGATCCGTGTGTGGTTTGTGGAAAGAACACACTTGCAATGACTCTAGTTGATGCATATGTGGTTTGTGGAAATAACACACATGCAATGACCACTAGTGGATCCATGTGTGGTTTGTGGAAAAGAACACAAATGCAATGACTCTAGTACTGGTTTGTGGTTCTAGTATAAGAACACACACGCAATGACTCTAGTAATGGTGTGGTTTTAGTATAAGAACACACATGCAATGACTGTAGTGGTTGATCCATGTGTTGTTTGTGGAAACAACACACATGCAATGACTCTAGTGGTTGATCCATGTGTGGTTTGTGAAAAGAACGCACATGCAATGACCACTGGTGGATGCATGTTGGTTTTAGTATAAGAACACACATGCAATGACTCTAGCGGTTGATCCATGTTTGTTTGTGGAAATAACAAACATGCAATGACTCTAGTGGTTGATCCATGTGTGGTTTGTGAAAAGAAGACACATGCAATGACTCTAGTGTTGGTTTTATTATAAGAACACACATGCAATGACTCTAGTGGGGTATCCATTTGTGATTTGTGGAAATTACACATATGAAATGACTGTAGTGGTTGATCCATGTGTGGTTTGTGGAAATAACACACATGCAATGACTCTAGTGGGTCCACATGTGTGGTTTGTGGAAAGAACACACATGCACTGACTCTAGTTGATCCATATCTGGTTTGCGGAAAGAACACACATGCAATGACTGTAGTGGTGGATCCATGTGTGGTTTGTGGAAAAGAACACACATGCATTGACTCTAGTGTTGGTTTGTGGTTTTAGTATAATAACAAACATGCAATGACTCTAGTGGTTGATCCATGTGTGGTTTGCGGAAAGAACACACATGCAATGACTAGTGGTTGATCCATATGTGGTTTGTGGAAAGAACACACATGCAATGACCACTGGTGGATCCACGTGTCGTTTGTGGAAAAGAACGAACATGCAATGACTCTAGTGCCGGTTTGTGGTTTTAGTATAAGAACAAACATGCAATGACTCTAGTGGTTGGTCCATGTGTGGTTAGTGGAAATAACACACATGCAATGACTCTAGAGGTTGATCCATGTGTGGTTTGTGGAAAGAACACACATGCAATGACCACTGGTGGATCCATGTTGGTTTTAGTATAAGAACACACATGCAATGACTCTAGTTTTTGATCCATGTGTGGTTTGTGGAAAGAACACACATGCAAATGACCACTGGTGGATCCATGTGTGGTTTGTGGAAAGAACACACATGCAATGACCACTGGTGGATCCATGTGTGGTTTGTGGAAAAGAACACACATGCAATGACTCTAGTGGTTGATCCATGTTTGTTTGTGGAAATAACACACATGCAATGACTCTAGTGGTTGATCCATGTGTGGTTTGTGAAAAGAACACACATTTAATGACTCTAGTGGTTGATCCATGTGTGGTTTGTGGAAAAGAACACACATGCAATGACTCTAGTGCTGGTTTGTAGTTTTAGTATAAGAACAAACATGCAATGACTCTAGTGGTTGATCCATGTGTGGTTTGTGGAAAGAACACACATGCAATGACTCTGGTTGATCCATATGTGGTCTGTGGAAAGAACACACCTGCAATGACCACTGCTGGATCCATGTGTGGTTTGTCGAAAAGAACACACATGCAATGACTCTAGTGCTGGTTTGTTGTTTTAGTATAAGAACAAACATGCAATGACTCTAGTGGTTGATCCGTGTGTGGTTTGTGGAAAGAACACACATGTAATGACTCTAGTTGATGCATATCTGGTTTGTGGAAAGAACACACATGCAATGACCACTAGTGGATCCGTGTGTGGTTTGTGGAAAAGAACACAAATGCAATGACTCTAGTACTGGTTTGTGGTTTTAGTATAAGAACACACACGCAATGACTCTAGTAATGGTGTGGTTTTAGTATAAGAACACACATGCAATGACTCTAGTGGTTGATCCATGTGTTGTTTGTGGAAACAACACACATGCAATGACTCTAGTGGTTGATCCATGTGTGGTTTGTGAAAAGAACACACATGCAATGACCACTGGTGGATGCATGTTGGTTTTAGTATAAGAACACAAATGCAATGACTCTAGCAGTTGATCCATGTTTGTTTGTGGAAATAACAAACATGCAATGACTCTAGTGGTTGATCCATGTGTGGTTTGTGAAAAGAAGACACATGCAATGACTCTAGTGTTGGTTTTATTATAAGAACACACATGCAATGACTCTAGTGGGGTATCCATTTGTGATTTGTGGAAATTCCACATATGCAATGACTCTAGTGGTTGATCCATGTGTGGTTTGTGGAAATAACACACATGCAATGACTCTAGTGGGTCCACATGTGTGGTTTGTGGAAAGAACACACATGCACTGACTCTAGTTGATCCATATCTGGTTTGTGGAAAGAACACACATGCAATGACTGTAGTGGTGGATCCATGTGTGGTTTGTGGAAAAGAACACACATGCATTGACTCTAGTGCTGGTTTGTGGTTTTAGTATAATAACAAACATGCAATGACTCTAGTGGTTGATCCATGTGTGGTTTGCGGAAAGAACACACATGCAATGACTAGTGGTTGATCCATATGTGGTTTGTGGAAAGAACACACATGCAATGACCACTGGTGGATCCACATGTCGTTTGTGGAAAAGAACACACATGCAATGACTCTAGTGCCGGTTTGTGGTTTTAGTATAAGAACAAACATGCAATGACTCTAGTGGTTGATCCATGTGTGGTTAGTGGAAATAACACACATGCAATGACTCTAGAGGTTGATCCATGTGTGGTTTGTGGAAAGAACACACATGCAATGACCACTGGTGGATCCATGTTGGTTTTAGTATAAGAACACACATGCAATGACTCTAGTTTTTGATCCATGTGTGGTTTGTGGAAAGAACACACATGCAATGACCACTGGTGGATCCATGTGTGGTTTGTGGAAAAGAACACACATGCAATGACTCTAGTGGTTGATCCATGTTTGTTTGTGCAAATAACACACATGCAATGACTCTAGTGGTTGATCCATGTGTGGTTTGTGAAAAGAACACACATGCAATGACTCTAGTGGTTGATCCATGTGTGGTTTGTGGAAAAGAACACACATGCAATGACTCTAGTGTTGGTTTGTAGTTTTAGTATAAGAATAAACATGCAATGACTCTAGTGGTTGATCCATGTGTGGTTTGTGGAAAAGAACACACATGCAATGACTCTAGTGTTGGTTTGTAGTTTTAGTATAAGAACAAACATGCAATGACTCTAGTGGTTGATCCATGTGTGGTTTGTGGAAACAAGACACATGCAATGACTTTGGTTGATCCATATGTGGTCTGTGGAAAGAACACACCTGCAATGACCACTGGTGGATGCATGTGTGGTTTCTGGAAAAGAACACACATGCAATGACTCTAGTGTTGGTTTGTGGTTTTAGTATAAGAACAAACATGTAATCACTCTAGTGGTTGATCCATGTGTGGTTTGTGGAAAGAACACACATGCAATGACTCTGGTTGATCCATATGTTGTTTGTGGAAAGAACACACATGCAATGACCACTGGTGGATCCATGTGTGGTTTGTGGAAAAGAACACACATGCAATGACTCTAGTACTGGTTTGTGGTTTTAGTATAACAACACACATGCAATGACTCTAGTACTGGTTTGTGGTTTTAGTATAAGAACACACATGCAATGACTCTAGTGGTTGATCCATGTGTTGTTTGTGGAAAAAACACACATGCAATGACTCTAGTGGTTGATCCATGTGTGGTTTGTGGAAAGAACACACATGCAATGACTCTAGTGTTGGTTTTAGTATAAGAACACACATACAATGACTCTAGTGGGGTATCCATGTGTGATTTGTGGAAATAACACATATGCGATGACTCTAGTGGTTGATCCATGTGTGGTTTGTGGAAATAACACACATTCAATGACTCTAGTGGGTCCACATGTGTGGTTTGTGGAAAGAACACACATGCAATGACTCTAGTTGATCCATAGGTGGTTTGTGGAAAGAACACACATGCGATGACTCTAGTGGTGGATCCATGTGTGGTTTGTGGAAAAGAACACACATGCATTGACTCTAGTGCTGGTTTGTGGTTTTAGTATAAAAACAAACATGCAATGACTCTAGTGGTTGATCCATGTGTGGTTTGTGGAAATAACACACATGAAATGACTAGTGGTTGATCCATATATGGTTTATGGAAAGAACACACATGCAATGACCACTGGTGGATCCATGTGTGGTTTGTGGAAAAGAACACACATGCAATGACTCTAGTGTTGGTTTGTGGTTTTAGTATAAGAACAAACATGCAATGACTCTATGGGTTGATCCATGTGTGGTTTGTGGAAAGAACACACATGCAATGACTCTGGTTGATCCATATGTGGTTTGTTGAAAGAACACCCATGCAATGACCACTGGTGGATCCATGTGTGGTTTTTGGAAAAGAACACACATGCAATCACTCTAGTGCTGGTTTGTGGTTTAGTATAAGAACAAACATGCAATGACTCTAGTGGTTGATCCATGTGTGGTTTGTGGAAAGAAAACACATGCAATGACTCTAGTGGTTGATCCATGTTTGTTTGTGGAAATAACACACATGCAATGACTCTAGTGGTTGATCCATGTGTGGTTTGTGAAAAGAACACACATGCAATGACTCTAGTGTTGGTTTTAGTATAAGAACACACATACAATGACTCTAGTGGGGTATCCATGTGTGATTTGTGGAAATAACACATATGCGATGACTCTAGTGGTTGATCCATGTGTGGTTTGTGGAAATAACACACATTCAATGACTCTAGTGGGTCCACATGTGTGGTTTGTGGAAAGAACACACATGCAATGACTCTGGTTGATCCATATGTGGTTTGTGGAAAGAACACACATGCAATGACTCTAGTGGTGGATCCATGTGTGGTTTGTGGAAAAGACACCACATGCATTGACTCTAGTGCTGGTTTGTGGTTTTAGTATAAAAACAAACATGCAATGACTCTAGTGGTTGATCCATGTGTGGTTTGTGGAAATAACACACATGCAATGACTAGTGGTTGATCCATATGTGGTTTATGGAAAGAACACACATGCAATGACCACTGGTGGATCCATGTGTGGTTTGTGGAAAAGAACACACATGCAATGACTCTAGTGTTGGTTTGTGGTTTTAGTATAAGAACAAACATGCAATGACTCTATGGGTTGATCCATGTGTGGTTTCTGGAAAGAACACACATGCAATGACTCTGGTTGATCCATATGTGGTTTGTTGAAAGAACACACATGCAATGACCACTGGTGGATCCATGTGTGGTTTTTGGAAAAGAACACACATGCAATCACTCTAGTGCTGGTTTGTGGTTTTAGTATAAGAACAAACATGCAATGACTCTAGTGGTTGATCCATGTGTGGTTTGTGGAAAGAACACACATGCAATGACTCTAGTGGTTGATCCATGTTTGTTTGTGGAAATAACACACATGCAATGACTCTAGTGGTTGATCCATGTGTGGTTTGTGAAAAGAACACACATGCAATGACTCTAGTGTTGGTTTTAGTATAAGAACAGAGATGCAATGCCTCTAGTGGTTGATCCATGTGTGGTTTGTGTAAATAACACATATGCAATAACTCTAGTGTTGGTTTGTGGTTTTAGTATAAGAACAAACATGCAATGACTCTAGTGGTTGATCCATGTGTGGATTGTGGAAAGAACACACATGCAATGACTTTGGTTAATACATATGTGGTTTGTGGAAAGAACACACATGCAATGACCACTGGTGGATCCATGTGTGGTTTGTGGAAAAGAACACACATGCAATGACTCTAGTGCTGGTTTGTGGTTTTAGAATAAGAACAAACATGCAATGACTCTAGTGGTTGATCCATGTGTGGTTTGTGGAAATAACACACATGCAATGACTCTAGTGGTTCATCCATGTGTGGTTTGTGCAAAGAACACACATGCAATGACCACTGGTGGATCCATGTGTGGTTTGTGGAAACGAACACACATGCAATGACTCTAGTGGTTGATTCATGTTTGTTTGTGGAAATAACACACATGCAATGACTCTAGTGGTTGATCCATGTGTGGTTTGTGAAAAGAACACACATGCAATGACTCTAGTGTTGGTTTTAGTATAAGAACACACATGCAATGACTCTAGTGGTTGATCCATGTGTGGTTTGTGGAAATAACACATATGCAATGACTCTAGTGGTTGATCCATGTGTGGTTTGTGGAAATAACACACATGCAATGACTGTTATGGGTCCACATGTGGTTTGTGGAAAGAACACACATGCAATGACCACTGGTTGATCCATAAGTTGTTTGAGGAAAAGAACACACATGCAATGAGTCTAGTGGATCCACGTGTGGTTTGTGGAAAAGAACACACACACAAGGACTCTAGTGCTGGTTTGTGGTTTTAGTATAAGAACAAACATGCAATGACTCTAGTGGTTGATCCATGTGTGGTTTGTGGAAAGAACACACATGCAATGACTCTGGTTGATCCATATGTGGTCTGTGGAAAGAACACACATGCAATGACCACTAGTGGATCCATGTGTGGTTTGTGGAAAAGAACACACATGCAATGAATATGGTTGATGCATATGTGGTTTGTGGAAAGAACACACATGCAACGACCACTGGTGGATCCATGTGTGGTTTGTGGAAAAGAACACACATGCATTGACTCTAGAGCTGGTTTGTGGTTTTAGTATAAAAACAAACATGCAATGACTCTAGTGGTTGATCCATATGTGGTTTGTGGAAATAACACACATGCAATGACTAGTGGTTGATCCATATGTGGTTTATGGAAAGAACACACATGCAATGACCACTGGTGGATCCATGTGTGGTTTGTGGAAAAGAACACACATGCAATGACTCTAGTGTTGGTTTGTGGTTTTAGTATAAGAACAAACATGCAATGACTCTATGGGTTGATCCATGTGTGGTTTCTGGAAATAACACACATGCAATGACTCTGGTTGATCCATATGTGGTTTGTTGAAAGAACACACATGCAATGACCACTGGTGGATCCATGTGTGGTTTTTGGAAAAGAACACACATGCAATCACTCTAGTGCTGGTTTGTGGTTTTAGTATAAGAACAAACATGCAATGACTCTAGTGGTTGATCCATGTGTGGTTTGTGGAAAGAACACACATGCAATGACTCTAGTGGTTGATCCATGTTTGTTTGTGGAAATAACACACATGCAATGACTCTAGTGGTTGATCCATGCGTGGTTTGTGAAAAGAACACACATGCAATGACTCTAGTGTTGGTTTTAGTATAAGAACAGAGATGCAATGACTCTAGTGGTTGATCCATGTGTGGTTTGTGTAAATAACACATATGCAATAACTCTAGTGTTGGTTTGTGGTTTTAGTATAAGAACAAACATGCAATGACTCTAGTGGTTGATCCATGTGTGGATTGTGGAAAGAACACACATGCAATGACTTTGGTTAATACATATGTGGTTTGTGGAAAGAACACACATGCAATGACCACTGGTGGATCCATGTGTGGTTTGTGGAAAAGAACACACATGCAATGACTCTAGTGCTGGTTTGTGGTTTTAGAATAAGAACAAACATGCAATTACTCTAGTGGTTGATCCATGTGTGGTTTGTGGAAATAACACACATGCAATGACTCTAGTGGTTCATCCATGTGTGGTTTGTGCAAAGAACACACATGCAATGACCACTGGTGGATCCATGTGTGGTTTGTGGAAACGAACACACATGCAATGACTCTAGTGGTTGATTCATGTTTGTTTGTGGAAATAACACACATGCAATGACTCTAGTGGTTGATCCATGTGTGGTTTGTGAAAAGAACACACATGCAATGACTCTAGTGTTGGTTTTAGTATAAGAACACACATGCAATGACTCTAGTGGTTGATCCATGTGTGGTTTGTGGAAATAACACATATGCAATGACTCTAGTGGTTGATCCATGTGTGGTTTATGGAAATAACACACATGCAATGACTGTTATGGGTCCACATGTGGTTTGTGGAAAGAACACACATGCAATGACCACTGGTTGATCCATAAGTTGTTTGTGGAAAAGAACACACATGCAATGAGTCTAGTGGATCCACGTGTGGTTTGTGGAAAAGAACACACACACAATGACTCTAGTGCTGGTTTGTGGTTTTAGTATAAGAACAAACATGCAATGACTCTAGTGGTTGATCCATGTGTGGTTTGTGGAAAGAACTCACATGCAATGACTCTGGTTGATCCATATGTGGTCTGTGGAAAGAACACACATGCAATGACCACTAGTGGATCCATGTGTGGTTTGTGGAAAAGAACACACATGCAATGAATCTGGTTGATGCATATGTGGTTTGTGGAAAGAACACACATGCAACGACCACTGGTGGATCCATGTGTGGTTTGTGGAAAAGAACACACATGCAATGACTCTAGTACTGGTTTGTGGTTTTAGTATAAGAACTCACATGCAATGACTCTAGTGGTTGATCCATGTGTTGTTTGTGGAAATAACACACATGCAATGACTCTAGTGGTTGATCCATGTGTGGTTTGTGGAAAGAACACACATGCAATGACCACTGGTGGATCCATGTTGGTTTTAGTATAAGAACACACATGCAATGACTCTAGTGCTGGTTTGTGGTTTTAGTATAAGAACAAACATGCAATGACTCTGGTGGTTGATCCATGTGTGGTTTGTGGAAATAACACACATGCAATGACTCTAGTGGTTCATCCATGTGTGGTTTGTGCAAAGAACACACATGCAATGACAACTGGTGGATCCATGTGTGGTTTGTGGAAACGAACACACATGCAATGACTCTAGTGGTTGATTCATGTCTGTTTGTGGAAATAACACACATGCAATGACTCTAGTGGTTGATCCATGTGTGGTTTGTGAAAAGAACACACATGCAATGACTCTAGTGTTGGTTTTAGTATAAGAACACACATGCAATGACTCTAGTGGTTGATCCATGTGTGGTTTGTGGAAATAACACATATGCAATGACTCTAGTGGTTGATCCATGTGTGGTTTGTGGAAATAACACACATGCAATGACTGTTATGGGTCCACATGTGGTTTGTGGAAAGAACACACATGCAATGACCACTGGTTGATCCATAAGTTGTTTGTGGAAAATAACACACATGCAATGAGTCTAGTGGATCCACGTGTGGTTTGTGGAAAAGAACACACACACAATGACTCTAGTGCTGGTTTGTGGTTTTAGTATAAGAACAAACATGCAATGACTCTAGTGGTTGATCCATGTGTGGTTTGTGGAAAGAACACACATGCAATGACTCTGGTTGATCCATATGTGGTCTGTGGAAAGAACACACATGCAATGACCACTAGTGGATCCATGTGTGGTTTGTGGAAAAGAACACACATGCAATGAATCTGGTTGATGCATATGTGGTTTGTGGAAAGAACACACATGCAACGACCACTGGTGGATCCATGTGTGGTTTGTGGAAAAGAACACACATGCAATGACTCTAGTACTGGTTTGTGGTTTTAGTATAAGAACTCACATGCAATGACTCTAGTGGTTGATCCATGTGTTGTTTGTGGAAATAACACACATGCAATGACTCTAGTGGTTGATCCATGTGTGGTTTGTGGAAAGAACACACATGCAATGACCACTGGTGGATCCATGTTGGTTTTAGTATAAGAACACACATGCAATGACTCTAGTGCTGGTTTGTGGTTTTAGTATAAGAACAAACATGCAATGACTCTGGTGGTTGATCCATGTGTGGTTTGTGGAAATAACACACATGCAATGACTCTAGTGGTTCATCCATGTGTGGTTTGTGCAAAGAACACACATGCAATGACAACTGGTGGATCCATGTGTGGTTTGTGGAAACGAACACACATGCAATGACTCTAGTGGTTGATTCATGTCTGTTTGTGGAAATAACACACATGCAATGACTCTAGTGGTTGATCCATGTGTGGTTTGTGAAAAGAACACACATGCAATGACTCTAGTGTTGGTTTTAGTATAAGAACACACATGCAATGACTCTAGTGGTTGATCCATGTGTGGTTTGTGGAAATAACACATATGCAATGACTCTAGTGGTTGATCCATGTGTGGTTTGTGGAAATAACACACATGCAATGACTGTTATGGGTCCACATGTGGTTTGTGGAAAGAACACACATGCAATGACCACTGGTTGATCCATAAGTTGTTTGTGGAAAATAACACACATGCAATGAGTCTAGTGGATCCACGTGTGGTTTGTGGAAAAGAACACACACACAATGACTCTAGTGCTGGTTTGTGGTTTTAGTATAAGAACAAACATGCAATGACTCTAGTGGTTGATCCATGTGTGGTTTGTGGAAAGAACACACATGCAATGACCACTAGTGGATCCATGTGTGGTTTGTGGAAAAGAACACACATGCAATGAATCTGGTTGATGCATATGTGGTTTGTGGAAAGAACACACATGCAACGACCACTGGTGGATCCATGTGTGGTTTGTGGAAAAGAACACACATGCAATGACTCTAGTACTGGTTTGTGGTTTTAGTATAAGAACTCACATGCAATGACTCTAGTGGTTGATCCATGTGTTGTTTGTGGAAATAACACACATGCAATGACTCTAGTGGTTGATCCATGTGTGGTTTGTGGAAAGAACACACATGCAATGACCACTGGTGGATCCATGTTGGTTTTAGTATAAGAACACACATGCAATGACTCTAGTGGTTGATCCATGTTTGTTTGTAAAAATAACACACATGCAATGACTCTAGTGGTTGATCCATGTGTGGTTTGTGAAAAGAACACACATGCAATGACTCTAGTATTGGTTTTAGTATAAGAACACACATGCAATGACTCTAGTGGTTGATCCATGTATGGTTTTTGGAAATAACACATATGCAATGACTCTAGTGGTTGATCCATGTGTGGTTTGTGGAAATAACACACATGTAATGACTCGAGTGGGTCCACATGTGTGGTTTGTGGAAAGAACACACATGTAATGACTCTGGTTGATCCATATGTGGTTTGTGGAAAGAACACACATGCAATGACTCTAGTGGTGGATCCATGTGTGGTTTGTGGAAAAGAACACACATGCATTGACTCTAGTGCTGGTTTATGGTTTTAGTATAAGAACAAACATACAATTACTCTAGTGGTTGATCCATGTGTGGTTTGTGGACAGAACACACATGCAATGACAAGTGGTTGATCCATATGTGGTTTGTGGAAAGAACACACATGCAATGACCACTGGTGGATCCATGTGTGGTTTGTGGAAAGAACACACATGCAATGACTCTGGTTGATCCATATGTTGTTTGTGGAAAGAACACACATGCAATGACCACTGGTGGATCCATGTGTGGTTTGTGGAAAAGAACACACATGCAATGACTCTAGTACTGGTTTGTGGTTTTAGTATAAGAACACACATGCAATGACTCTAGTACTGGTTTGTGGTTTTAGTATAAGAACACACATGCAATGACTCTAGTGGTTGATCCATGTGTTGTTTGTGGAAAAAACACACATGCAATGACTCTAGTGGTTGATCCATGTGTGGTTTGTGGAAAGAACACACATGCAATGACTACTGGTGGATCCATGTTGGTTTTATTATAAGAACACACATGCAATGACTCTAGTGGTTGATCCATGTTTGTTTCTGGAAATAACACACATGCAATGACTCTAGTGGTTGATCCATGTGTGGTTTGTGAAAAGAACACGCATGCAATGACTCTAGTGTTGGTTTTAGTATAAGAACACACATACAATGACTCTAGTGGGGTATCCATGTGTGATTTGTGGAAATAACACATATGCAATGACTCTAGTGGTTGATCCATGTGTGGTTTGTGGAAATAACACACATGCAATGACTCTAGTGGGTCCACATGTGTGGTTTGTGGAAAGAACACACATGCAATGACTCTGGTTGATCCATATGTGGTTTGTGGAAAGAGCACACATGCAATGACTCTAGTGGTGGATCCATGTGTGGTTTGTGGAAAAGAACACACATGCATTGACTCTAGTGCTGGTTTGTGGTTTTAGTATAAAAACAAACATGCAATGACTCTAGTGGTTGATCCATGTGTGGTTTGTGGAAAGAACACACATGCAATGACTAGTGGTTGATCCATATGTGGTTTGTGGAAAGAACACACATGCAATGACCACTGGTGGATCCATGTGTCGTTTGTGGAAAAGAACACACATGCAATGACTCTAGTGCTGGTTTGTGGTTTTAGTATAAGAACAAACATGAAATGACTCTAGTGGTTGATCCATGTGTGGTTTTATGAAATAACACACATGCAATAACTAGTGGTTTATCCATATGTGGTTTGTGGAAAGAACACACATGCAATGACCACTGGTGGATCCATGTGTGGTTTGTGGAAAAGAACACACATGCAATGACTCTAGTGTTGGTTTGTGGTTTTAGTATAAGAACAAACATGCAATGACTCTATGGGTTGATCCATGTGTGGTTTGTGGAAAGAACAGACATGCAATGACTCTGGTTGATCCATATGTGGTTTGTTGAAAGAACACACATGCAATGACCACTGGTGGATCCATGTGTGGTTTTTGGAAAAGAACACACATGCAATCACTCTAGTGCTGGTTTGTGGTTTTAGTATAAGAACAAACATGCAATGAGTCTAGTGGTTGATCCATGTGTGGTTTGTGGAAAGAACAAACATGCAATGACTCTAGTGGTTGATCCATGTTTGTTTGTGGAAATAACACACATGCAATGACTCTAGTGGTTGATCCATGTGTGGTTTGTGAAAAGAACACACATGCAATGACTCTAGTGTTGGTTTTAGTATAAGAACACAGATGCAATGACTCTAGTGGTTGATCCATGTGTGGTTTGTGTAAATAACACATATGCAATAACTCTAGTGTTGGTTTGTGGTTTTAGTATAAGAACAAACATGCAATGACTCTAGTGGTTGATCCATGTGTGGATTGTGGAAACAACACACATGCAATGACTTTGGTTAATACATATGTGGTTTGTGGAAAGAACACACATGCAATGAGCACTGGTGGATCCATGTGTCGTTTGTGGAAAAGAACACACATGCAATGACTCTAGTACTGGTTTGTGGTTTTAGTATAAGAACACACATGCAATGACTCTAGTCCTGGTTTGTGGTTTTAGTATAAGAACACAAATGCAATGACTCTAGTGGTTGATCCATGTGTTGTTTGTGGAAAAAACAAACATGCAATGACTCTAATGGTTGATCCATGTGTGGTTTGTGGAAAGAACACACATGCAATGACTATTGGTGGATCCATGTTGGTTTTATTATAAGAACACACATGCAATGACTCTAGTGGTTGATCCATGTTTGTTTGTGGAAATAACACACATGCAATGACTCTAGTGGTTGATCCATGTGTGGTTTGTGAAAAGAACACACATGCAATGACTCTAGTGTTGGTTTTAGTATAAGAACACACGTACAATGACTCTAGTGGGGTATCCATGTGTGATTTGTGGAAATAACACATATGCAATGTCTCTAGTGGTTGATCCAAGTGTGGTTTGTGGAAATAACACACATGCAATGACTCTAGTGGGTCCACATGTGTGGTTTGTGGAAAGAACACACTTGCAATGACTCTGGTTGATCCATATGTGGTTTGTGGAAAGAACACACATGCAATGACTCTAGTGGTGGATCCATGTGTGGTTTGTGGAAAAGAACACACATGCATTGACTCTAGTGCTGGTTTGTGGTTTTAGTATAAAAACAAACATGCAATGACTCTAGTGGTTGATCCATGTGTGGTTTGTGGAAAGAACACACATGCAATGACTAGTGGTTGATCCATATGTGGTTTGTGGAAAGAACACACATGCAATGACCACTGGTGGATCCATGTGTCGTTTGTGGAAAAGAACACACATGCAATGACTCTAGTCCTGGTTTGTGGTTTTAGTATAAGAACAAACATGCAATGACTCTAGTGGTTGATCCATGTGTGGTTTGTGGAAATAAAACACATGCAATGACTAGTGGTTGATCCATATGTGGTTTGTGGAAAGAACACACATGCAATGACCACTGGTGGATCCATGTGTGGTTTGTGGAAAAGAACACACATGCAATGACTCTAGTACTGGTTTGTGGTTTTAGTATAAGAACACACATGCAATGACTCTAGTACTGGTTTGTGGTTTTAGTATAAGAACACACATGCAATGACTCTAGTGGTTGATCCGTGTGTTGTTTGTGGAAAAAACACACATGCAATGACTCTAGTGGTTGATCCATGTGTGGTTTGTGGAAAGAACACACATGCAATGACTACTGGTGGATCCATGTTGGTTTTATTATAAGAACACACATGCAATGACTCTAGTGGTTGATCCATGTTTGTTTCTGGAAATAACACACATGCAATGACTCTAGTGGTTGATCCATGTGTGGTTTGTGAAAAGAACACGCATGCAATGACTCTAGTGTTGGTTTTAGTATAAGAACACACATACAATGACTCTAGTGGGGTATCCATGTGTGATTTGTGGAAATAACACATATGCAATGACTCTAGTGGTTGATCCATGTGTGGTTTGTGGAAATAACACACATGCAATGACTCTAGTGGGTCCACATGTGTGGTTTGTGGAAAGAACACACATGCAATGACTCTGGTTGATCCATATGTGGTTTGTGGAAAGAGCACACATGCAATGACTCTAGTGGTGGATCCATGTGTGGTTTGTGGAAAAGAACACACATGCATTGACTCTAGTGCTGGTTTGTGGTTTTAGTATAAAAACAAACATGCAATGACTCTAGTGGTTGATCCATGTGTGGTTTGTGGAAAGAACACACATGCAATGACTAGTGGTTGATCCATATGTGGTTTGTGGAAAGAACACACATGCAATGACCACTGGTGGATCCATGTGTCGTTTGTGGAAAAGAACACACATGCAATGACTCTAGTGCTGGTTTGTGGTTTTAGTATAAGAACAAACATGAAATGACTCTAGTGGTTGATCCATGTGTGGTTTATTGAAATAACACACATGCAATAACTAGTGGTTTATCCATATGTGGTTTGTGGAAAGAACACACATGCAATGACCACTGGTGGATCCATGTGTGGTTTGTGGAAAAGAACACACATGCAATGACTCTAGTGTTGGTTTGTGGTTTTAGAATAAGAACAAACATGCAATGACTCTATGGGTTGATCCATGTGTGGTTTGTGGAAAGAACACACATGCAATGACTCTGGTTGATCCATATGTGGTTTGTTGAAAGAACACACATGCAATGACCACTGGTGGATCCATGTGTGGTTTTTGGAAAAGAACACACATGCAATCACTCTAGTGCTGGTTTGTGGTTTTAGTATAAGAACAAACATGCAATGAGTCTAGTGGTTGATCCACGTGTGGTTTGTGGAAAGAACAAACATGCAATGACTCTAGTGGTTGATCCATGTTTGTTTGTGGAAATAACACACATGCAATGACTCTAGTGGTTGATCCATGTGTGGTTTGTGAAAAGAACACACATGCAATGACTCTAGTGTTGGTTTTAGTATAAGAACACAGATGCAATGACTCTAGTGGTTGATCCATGTGTGGTTTGTGTAAATAACACATATGCAATAACTCTAGTGTTGGTTTGTGGTTTTAGTATAAGAACAAACATGCAATGACTCTAGTGGTTGATCCATGTGTGGATTGTGGAAACAACACACATGCAATGACTTTGGTTAATACATATGTGGTTTGTGGAAAGAACACACATGCAATGACCACTGGTGGATCCATGTGTCGTTTGTGGAAAAGAACACACATGCAATGACTCTAGTACTGGTTTGTGGTTTTAGTATAAGAACACACATGCAATGACTCTAGTCCTGGTTTGTGGTTTTAGTATAAGAACACAAATGCAATGACTCTAGTGGTTGATCCATGTGTTGTTTGTGGAAAAAACAAACATGCAATGACTCTAATGGTTGATCCATGTGTGGTTTGTGGAAAGAACACACATGCAATGACTATTGGTGGATCCATGTTGGTTTTATTATAAGAACACACATGCAATGACTCTAGTGGTTGATCCATGTTTGTTTGTGGAAATAACACACATGCAATGACTCTAGTGGTTGATCCATGTGTGGTTTGTGAAAAGAACACACATGCAATGACTCTAGTGTTGGTTTTAGTATAAGAACACACGTACAATGACTCTAGTGGGGTATCCATGTGTGATTTGTGGAAATAACACATATGCAATGTCTCTAGTGGTTGATCCAAGTGTGGTTTGTGGAAATAACACACATGCAATGACTCTAGTGGGTCCACATGTGTGGTTTGTGGAAAGAACACACTTGCAATGACTCTGGTTGATCCATATGTGGTTTGTGGAAAGAACACACATGCAATGACTCTAGTGGTGGATCCATGTGTGGTTTGTGGAAAAGAACACACATGCATTGACTCTAGTGCTGGTTTGTGGTTTTAGTATAAAAACAAACATGCAATGACTCTAGTGGTTGATCCATGTGTGGTTTGTGGAAAGAACACACATGCAATGACTAGTGGTTGATCCATATGTGGTTTGTGGAAAGAACACACATGCAATGACCACTGGTGGATCCATGTGTCGTTTGTGGAAAAGAACACACATGCAATGACTCTAGTGCTGGTTTGTGGTTTTAGTATAAGAACAAACATGCAATGACTCTAGTGGTTGATCCATGTGTGGTTTGTGGAAATAAAACACATGCAATGACTAGTGGTTGATCCATATGTGGTTTGTGGAAAGAACACACATGCAATGACCACTGGTGGATCCATGTGTGGTTTGTGGAAAAGAACACACATGCAATGACTCTAGTACTGGTTTGTGGTTTTAGTATAAGAACACACATGCAATGACTCTAGTACTGGTTTGTGGTTTTAGTATAAGAACACACATGCAATGACTCTAGTGGTTGATCCATGTGTTGTTTGTGGAAAAAACACACATGCAATGACTCTAGTGGTTGATCCATGTGTGGTTTGTGGAAAGAACACACATGCAATGACTACTGGTGGATCCATGTTGGTTTTATTATAAGAACACACATGCAATGACTCTAGTGGTTGATCCATGTTTGTTTCTGGAAATAACACACATGCAATGACTCTAGTGGTTGATCCATGTGTGGTTTGTGAAAAGAACATGCATGCAATGACTCTAGTGTTGGTTTTAGTATAAGAACACACATACAATGACTCTAGTGGGGTATCCATGTGTGATTTGTGGAAATAACACATATGCAATGACTCTAGTGGTTGATCCATGTGTGGTTTGTGGAAATAACACACATGCAATGACTCTAGTGGGTCCACATGTGTGGTTTGTGGAAAGAACACACATGCAATGACTCTGGTTGATCCATATGTGGTTTGTGGAAAGAGCACACATGCAATGACTCAAGTGGTGGATCCATGTGTGGTTTGTGGAAAAGAACACACATGCATTGACTCTAGTGCTGGTTTGTGGTTTTAGTACAAAAACAAACATGCAATGACTCTAGTGGTTGATCCATGTGTGGTTTGTGGAAAGAACACACATGCAATGACTAGTGGTTGATCCATATGTGGTTTGTGGAAAGAACACACATGCAATGACCACTGGTGGATCCATGTGTCATTTGTGGAAAAGAACACACATGCAATGACTCTAGTGCTGGTTTGTGGTTTTAGTATAAGAACAAACATGAAATGACTCTAGTGGTTGATCCATGTGTGGTTTGTTGAAATAACACACATGCAATAACTAGTGGTTTATCCATATGTGGTTTGTGGAAAGAACACACATGCAATGACCACTGGTGGATCCATGTGTGGTTTGTGGAAAAGAACACACATGCAATGACTCTAGTGTTGGTTTGTGGTTTTAGTATAAGAACAAACATGCAATGACTCTATGGGTTGATCCATGTGTGGTTTGTGGAAAGAACACACATGCAATGACTCTGGTTGATCCATATGTGGTTTGTTGAAAGAACACACATGCAATGACCACTGGTGGATCCATGTGTGGTTTTTGGAAAAGAACACACATGCAATCACTCTAGTGCTGGTTTGTGGTTTTAGTATAAGAACAAACATGCAATGAGTCTAGTGGTTGATCCATGTGTGGTTTGTGGAAAGAACAAACATGCAATGACTCTAGTGGTTGATCCATGTTTGTTTGTGGAAATAACACACATGCAATGACTCTAGTGGTTGATCCATGTGTGGTTTGTGAAAAGAACACACATGCAATGACTCTAGTGTTGGTTTTAGTATAAGAACACAGATGCAATGACTCTAGTGGTTGATCCATGTGTGGTTTGTGTAAATAACACATATGCAATAACTCTAGTGTTGGTTTGTGGTTTTAGTATAAGAACAAACATGCAATGACTCTAGTGGTTGATCCATGTGTGGATTGTGGAAACAACACACATGCAATGACTTTGGTTAATACATATGTGGTTTGTGGAAAGAACACACATGCAATGACCACTGGTGGATCCATGTGTCGTTTGTGGAAAAGAACACACATGCAATGACTCTAGTACTGGTTTGTGGTTTTAGTATAAGAACACACATGCAATGACTCTAGTCCTGGTTTGTGGTTTTAGTATAAGAACACAAATGCAATGACTCTAGTGGTTGATCCATGTGTTGTTTGTGGAAAAAACAAACATGCAATGACTCTAATGGTTGATCCATGTGTGGTTTGTGGAAAGAACACACATGCAATGACTATTGGTGTATCCATGTTGGTTTTATTATAAGAACACACATGCAATGACTCTAGTGGTTGATCCATGTTTGTTTGTGGAAATAACACACATGCAATGACTCTAGTGGTTGATCCATGTGTGGTTTGTGAAAAGAACACACATGCAATGACTCTAGTGTTGGTTTTAGTATAAGAACACACGTACAATGACTCTAGTGGGGTATCCATGTGTGATTTGTGGAAATAACACATATGCAATGTCTCTAGTGGTTGATCCAAGTGTGGTTTGTGGAAATAACACACATGCAATGACTCTAGTGGGTCCACATGTGTGGTTTGTGGAAAGAACACACTTGCAATGACTCTGGTTGATCCATATGTGGTTTGTGGAAAGAACACACATGCAATGACTCTAGTGGTGGATCCATGTGTGGTTTGTGGAAAAGAACACACATGCATTGACTCTAGTGCTGGTTTGTGGTTTTAGTATAAAAACAAACATGCAATGACTCTAGTGGTTGATCCATGTGTGGTTTGTGGAAAGAACACACATGCAATGACTAGTGGTTGATCCATATGTGGTTTGTGGAAAGAACACACATGCAATGACCACTGGTGGATCCATGTGTCGTTTGTGGAAAAGAACACACATGCAATGACTCTAGTGCTGGTTTGTGGTTTTAGTATAAGAACAAACATGCAATGACTCTAGTGGTTGATCCATGTGTGGTTTGTGGAAATAAAACACATGCAATGACTAGTGGTTGATCCATATGTGGTTTGTGGAAAGAACACACATGCAATGACCACTGGTGGATCCATGTTGGTTTTAGTATAAGAACACAGATGCAATGACTCCAGTGGTTTATCCATGTTTGTTTGTGGAAATAACACACATGAAATGACTCTAGTGGTTGATCCATGTGTGGTTTGTGAAAAGAACACACATGCAATGACTCTAGTATTGGTTTTAGTATAAGAACACACATGCAATGACTCTAGTGGTTGATCAATGTTTGTTTGTGGAAATAACACACATGCAATGACTCTAGTGGTTGATCCATGTGTGGTTTGTGAAAAGAACACACATGCAATGACTCTAGTGTTGGTTTTAGTATAAGAACACACATGCAATGACTCTAGTGGTTGATCCATGTGTGGTTTGTGGAAATAACACATATGCAATGACTCTAGTGGTTGATCCATGTGTGATTTGTGGAAATAAGACACATGCAATGAATCTAGTGGGTCCACATGTGTGGTTTGTGGAAAGAACACACATGCAATGACTCTGGTTGATCCATATGTGGTTTGTGGAAAGAACACACATGCAATGACTCAAGTGGTGGATCCCTGTGTGGTTTGTGGAAAAGAACACACATGCAATGACTCTAGTGCTGGTTTGTGGTTTTAGTATAAGAACAAACATGCAATGACACTAGTGGTTGATCCATGTATGGTTTGTGGAAAGAACACACATGCAATGACTAGTGGTTGATCCATATGTGGTTTGTGGAAAGAACACACATGCAATGACCACTGGTGGATCCATGTGTGGTTTGTGGAAAAGAACACACATGCAATGACTCTAGTGTTGGTTTGTGGTTTTAGTATAAGAACAAACATGCAATGACTCTAGTGGTTGATCCATGTGTGGTTTGTGGAAAGAACACACATGCAATGACTCTGGTTGATCCATATATGGTTTGTGGAAAGAACACACATGCAATGACGACTGGTGGATCCATGTGTGGTTTGTGGAAAAGAACACACATGCAATGACTCTAGTGCTGGTTTGTGGTTTTAGTATAAGAACACACATGCAATGACTCTAGTGGTTGATCCATGTGTGGTTTGTGGAAAGAACACATATGAAATGACCACTGGTGGATCCAGGTGTGGTTTGTGGAAAAAACACACATGCAATGACTCTAGTGGTTGATCCATGTTTGTTTGTGGAAATAACACACTTGCAATGACTCTAGTGGTTGATCCATGTGTGGTTTGTGAAAAGAACACACCTGCAATGACTGTAGTGTTGGTTTTAGTATAAGAACACACATGCAATGACTCTAGTGGTTGATCCATGTGTGGTTTGTGGAAATAAAACACATGCAATGACTGTAGTGGTTGATCCATGTGTGGTTTGTGGAAAGAACACACATGCAATGACCACTGGTGGATCCATGTTGGTTTTAGTATAAGAACACACATGCAATGACTCCAGTGGTTGATCCATGTTTGTTTGTGGAAATAACACACATGCAATGACTCTAGTGGTTGATCCATGTGTGGTTTGTGAAAAGAACACACATGCAATGACTCTAGTATTGGTTTTAGTATAAGAACACACATGCAATGACTCTAGTGGTTGATCCATGTTTCTTTGTGGAAATAACACACATGCAATGACTCTAGTGGTTGATCCATGTGTGGTTTGTGAAAAGAACACACATGCAATGACTCTAGTGTTGGTTTTAGTATAAGAACACACATGCAATGACTCTAGTGGTTGATCCTTGTGTGGTTTGTGGAAATAACACATATGCAATGACTCTAGTGGTTGATCCATGTGTGGTTTGTGGAAATAAGACACATGCAATGACTCTACTGGGTTCACATATGTGGTTTGTGGAAAGAACACACATGCAATGACTCTGGTTGATCCATATGTGGTTTGTGGAAAGAACACACATGCAATGACTCTAGTGGTGTATCCCTGTGTGGTTTGTGGAAAAGAACACACATGCAATGACTCTAGTGCTGGTTAGTGGTTTTAGTATAAGAACAAACTTGCAATGACTCTAGTGGTTGATCCATGTGTGGTTTGTGGAAAGAACACACATGCAATGACTAGTGGTTGATCCATATGTGGTTTGTGGAAAGAACACACATGTAATGACCACTGGTGGATCCATGTGTGGTTTGTGGAAAAGAACACACATGCAATGACTCTAGTGTTGGCTTGTGGTTTTAGTATAAGAACAAACATGCAATGACTCTAGTGGTTGATCCATGTGTGGTTTGTGGAAAGAACAGACATGCAATGACTCTGGTTGATCCATATGTGGTTTGTGGAAAGAACACACATGCAATAACCACTGGTGGATCCATGTGTGGTTTGTGGAAAAGAACACACATGCAATGACTCTAGTGCTGGTTTGTGGAATTAGTATAAGAACACACATGCAATGACTCTAGTGGTTGATCCATGTGTTGTTTGTGGAAAGAACACACATTCAATGACTCTAGTGGTTGATCCATGTGTGGTTTGTGGAAAGAACACACGTGCATTGACTCTAGTGGTTGATCCATGTTTGGTTTGTGGAAAGAACACATATGCAATGACCACTTGTGGATCCATGTGTGGTTTGTGGAAAAAACACACATGCAATGACTCTAGTGGTTGATCCATCCTTGTTTGTGGAAATAACACACATGCAATGACTCTAGTGGTTGATCCATGTGTGGTTTGTGAAAAGAACACACCTGCAATGACTAGTGTTGGTTTTAGTATAAGAACACACATGCAATGACTCTAGTGGTTGATCCATGTGTGGTTTGTGGAAATAACACATATGCAGTGACTCTAGTGGTTGATCCATGTGTGGTTTGTGAGAAGAACACAAATGCAATGACTCTAGTGTTGGTTTTAGTATAAGAACACACATGCAATGACTCTAGTGGTTCATCCATGTGTGGTTTGTGGAAATAACACATATGCAATAACTCTAGTTGTTGATCCATGTGTGATTTGTGGAAATAACACACATGTAATGACTCTAGTGGGGACACATGTGTGGTTTGTGGAAATAACACACATGCAATGACTCTGGTTGATCCATATGTGGTTTGTGGAAATAACACACATGCAATGACTCTAGTGGTGGATCCCTGTGTGGTTTGTGGAAAAGAACACACATGCAATGACTCTAGTGCTGGTTAGTGGTTTTAGTATAAGAACAAACATGCAATGACTCTAGTGGTTGATGCATGTGTGGTTTGTGGAAATAACACATATGCAATGACTCTAGTGGTTGATCCATGTGTGGTTTGTGCAAAGAACACACATGCAATGACCACTGGTGGAGCCATGTTGGTTTTAGTATAAGAACACACATGCAATGACTCCAGTGGTTGATCCATGTTTGTTTGTGGAAATAGCACACATGGAATGACTCTAGTGGTTGATCCATGTGTGGTTTGTGAAAAGAACACACATGCAATGACTCTAGTATTGGTTTTAGTATAAGAACACACATGCAATTACTCTAGTGGTTGATCCATGTTTGTTTGTGGAAATAACACACATGCAATGACTCTAGTGGCTGATCCATGTGTGGTTTGTGAAAAGAACACACATGCAATGACTCTAGTGTTGGTTTTAGTATAAGAACACACATGCAATGACTCTAGTGGTTGATCCATGTGTGGTTTGTGGAAATAACACATATGCAATGACTCTAGTGGTTGATCCATGTGTGGTTTGTGGAAATAAGACACATGCAATGACTCTAGTGGGTCCACATGTGTGGTTTGTGGAAAGAACACACATGCAATGACTCTGGTTGATCCATATGTGGTTTGTGGAAAGAACACACATGCAATGACTCTAGTGGTGGATCCCTGTGTGGTTTGTGGAAAAGAACACACATGCAATGACTCTAGTGCTGGTTAGTGGTTTTAGTATAAGAACAAACATGCAATGACACTAGTGGTTGATCCATGTGTGGTTTGTGGAAAGAACACACATGCAATGACTAGTGGTTAATCCATATGTGGTTTGTGGAAAGAACACACATGCAATGACCACTGGTGCATCCATGTGTGGTTTGTGGAAAAGAACACACATGCAATGACTCTAGTGGTTGTTTGTGGTTTTAGTATAAGAACAAACATGCAATGACTCTAGTGGTTGATCCATGTGTGGTTTGTGGAAAGAACACACATGCAATGACTCTGGTTGATCCATATGTGGTTTGTGGAAAGAACACACATGCAATGACTACTGGTGGATCCATGTGTGGTTTGTGGAAAAGAACACACATGCAATGACTCTAGTGCTGGTTTGTGGTTTTAGTATAAGAACACACATGCAATGACTCTAGTGGTTGATCCATGTGTGGTTTGTGGAAAGAACACACATGCAATGACTCTAGTGGTTGATCCATGCGTGGTTTGTGGAAAGAACACATATGGAATGACCACTGGTGGATCCAGGTGTGGTTTGTGGAAAAACACACATGCAATGACTCTAGTGGTTCATCCATGTTTGTTTGTGGAAATAACGCACTTGCAATGACTCTAGTGGTTGATCCATGTGTGGTTTGTGAAAAGAACACACCTGCAATGACTGTAGTGTTGGTTTTAGTATAAGAACACACATGCAATGACTCTAGTGGTTGATCCATGTGTGGTTTGTGGAAATAACACATATGAAGTGACTCTAGTGGTTGATCCATGTGTGGTTTGTGGAAAGAACACAAATGAAGTGACTCTAGTGGTTGATCCATGTGTGGTTTGTGGAAATAACACATATGAAGTGACTCTAGTGGTTGATCCATGTGTGGTTTGTGAAAAGAACACAAATGCAATGACTCTAGTGTTGGTTTTAGTATAAGAACACACATGTAATGACTCTAGTGGTTGATCCATGTGTGGTTTGTGGAAATAACACATATGCAATGACTCTAGTGGTTGATCCATGTGTGGTTTGTGGAAATAACACATATGCAATGACTCTAGTGGTTGATCCATGTGTGGTTTGTGGAAATAAGACACATGCAATGACTGTTATGGGTCCACATGTGGTTTGTGGAAAGAACACACATGCAATGACCACTGGTTGATCCATATGTGGTTTGTGGAAAGAACACACATGCAATGACTCTAGTGGTGGATCCCTGTGTGGTTTGTGCAAAAGAACACACATGCAATGACTCTAGTGCTGGTTAGTGGTTTTAGTATAAGAACAAACATGCAATGAATCTAGTGGTTGATCCATGTGTGGTTTGTGGAAAGAACACACATGCAATGACTAGTGGTTGATCCATATGTGGTTTGTGGAAAGAACACACAAGTAATGACCACTGGTGGGTCCATGTGTGGTTTGTGGAAAAGAACACACATGCAATGACTCTAGTGTTGGTTTGTGGTTTTAGTATAAGAACAAACATGCAATGACTCTAGTGGTTGATCCATGTTTGGTTTGTGGAAAGAACACACATGCAATGACTCTAGTGGTTGATCCATGCGTGGTTTGTGGAAAGAACACATATGGAATGACCACTGGTGGATCCAGGTGTGGTTTGTGGTAAAACACACATGCAATGACTCTAGTGGTTCATCCATGTTTGTTTGTGGAAATAACGCACTTGCAATGACTCTAGTGGTTGATCCATGTGTGGTTTGTGAAAAGAACACACCTGCAATGACTGTAGTGTTGGTTTTAGTATAAGAACACACATGCAATGACTCTAGTGGTTGATCCATGTGTGGTTTGTGGAAATAACACATATGAAGTGACTCTAGTGGTTGATCCATGTGTGGTTTGTGAAAAGAACACAAATGCAATGACTCTAGTGTTGGTTTTAGTATAAGAACACACATGTAATGACTCTAGTGGTTGATCCATGTGTGGTTTGTGGAAATAACACATATGCAATGACTCTAGTGGTTGATCCATGTGTGGTCGTGGAAATAAGACACATGCAATGACTGTTATGGGTCCACATGTGGTTTGTGGAAAGAACACACATGCAATGACCACTGGTTGATCCATATGTGGTTTGTGGAAAGAACACACATGCGATGACTCTAGTGGTGGATCCCTGTGTGGTTTGTGGAAAAGAACACACATGCAATGACTCTATTGCTGGTTAGTGGTTTTAGTATAAGAACAAACATGCAATGAATCTAGTGGTTGATCCATGTGTGGTTTGTGGAAAGAACACACATGCAATGACTAGTGGTTGATCCATATGTGGTTTGTGGAAAGAACACACAAGTAATGACCACTGGTGGGTCCATGTGTGGTTTGTGGAAAAGAATACACATGCAATGACTCTAGTGTTGGTTTGTGGTTTTAGTATAAGAACAAACATGCAATGACTCTAGTGGTTGATCCATGTGTGGTTTGTGGAAAGAACACACATGCAATGACTCTGGTTGATCCATATGTGGTTTGTGGAAAGAACACACATGCAATGACCACTGGTGGATCCATGTGTGGTTTGTGGAAAAGAACACACACGCAATGACTCTAGTGGTTGATCCATGTGTGGTTTGTGAAAAGAACACACATGCAATGACTCTAGTATTGGTTTTAGTATAAGAACACACATGCAATGACTCTAGTGGTTGATCCATGTTTGTTTGTGGAAATAACACACATGCAATGACTCTAGTGGTTGATCCATGTGTGGTTTGTGAAAAGAACACACATGCAATGACTCTAGTGTTGGTTTTAGTATAAGAACACACATGCAATGACTCTAGTGGTTGATCCATGTGTGGTTTGTGGAAATAACACATATGCAATGACTCTAGTGGTTGATCCATGTGTGGTTTGTGGAAATAAGACACATGCAATGACTCTAGTGGGTCCACATGTGTGGTTTGTGGAAAGAACACACATGCAATGACTCTGGTTGATCCATATGTGGTTTGTGGAAAGAACACACATGCAATGACTCTAGTGGTGGATCCCTGTGTGGTTTGTGGAAAAGAACACACGTGCAATGACTCTAGTGCTGGTTAGTGGTTTTAGTATTAGAACAAACATGCAATGACACTAGTGGTTGATCCATGTGTGGTTTGTGGAAAGAACACACATGCAATGACTAGTGGTTAATCCATATGTGGTTTGTGGAAAGAACACACATGCAATGACCACTGGTGCATCCATGTGTGGTTTGTGGAAAAGAACACACATGCAATGACTCTAGTGGTTGTTTGTGGTTTTAGTATAAGAACAAACATGCAATGACTCTAGTGGTTGATCCATGTGTGGTTTGTGGAAAGAACACACATGCAATGACTCTGGTTGATCCATATGTGGTTTGTGGAAAGAACACACATGCAATGACCACTGGTGGATCCATGTGTGGTTTGTGGAAAAGAACACACATGCAATGACTCTAGTGCTGGTTTGTGGTTTTAGTATAAGAACACACATGCAATTACTCTAGTGGTTGATCCATGTGTGGTTTGTGGAAAGAACACCCATGCAATGACTCTAGTGGTTGATCCATGCGTGGTTTGTGGAAAGAACACATATGGAATGACCACTGGTGGATCCAGGTGTGGTTTGTGGAAAAACACACATGCAATGACTCTAGTGGTTGATCCATGTTTGTTTGTGGAAATAACACACTTGCAATGACTCTAGTGGTTGATCCATGTGTGGTTTGTGAAAAGAACACACCTGCAATGACTGTAGTGTTGGTTTTAGTATAAGAACACACATGCAATGACTCTAGTGGTTGATCCATGTGTGGTTTGTGGAAATAACACATATGAAGTGACTCTAGTGGTTGATCCATGTGTGGTTTGTGAAAAGAACACAAATGCAATGACTCTAGTGTTGGTTTTAGTATAAGAACACACATGTAATGACTCTAGTGGTTGATCCATGTGTGGTTTGTGGAAATAACACATATGCAATGACTCTAGTGGTTGATCCATGTGTGGTTTGTGGAAATAAGACACATGCAATGACTCTAGTGGGTCCACATGTGTGGTTTGTGGAAAGAACACACAAGCAATGACTCTGGTTGATCCATATGTGGTTTGTGGAAAGAACACACATGCAATGACTCTAGTGGTGGATCCGTGTGTGGTTTGTGGAAAAGAACACACATGCAATGACTCTAGTGCTGGTTAGTGGTTTTAGTATAAGAACAAACATGCAACGAATCTAGTGGTTGATCCATGTGTGGTTTGTGGAAAGAACACACATGCAATGACTAGTGGTTGATCCATATGTGGTTTGTGGAAAGAACACACATGTAATGACCACTGGTGGGTCCATGTGTGGTTTGTGGAAAAGAACACACATGCAATGACTCTAGTGTTGGTTTGTGGTTTTAGTATAAGAACAAACATGCAATGACTCTAGTGGTTGATCCATGTGTGGTTTGTGGAAAGAACACACATGCAATGACTCTGGTTGATCCATATGTGGTTTGTGGAAAGAACACACATGCAATGACCACTGGTGGATCCATGTGTGGTTTGTGGAAAAGAACACACACGCAATGACTCTAGTGCTGGTTTGTGGAACTAGTATAAGAACACACATGCAATGACTCTAGTGGTTGATCCATGTGTGGTTTGTGGAAAGAACACACATGCAATGACTCTAGTGGTTGATCCATGTGTGGTTTGTGGAAAGAACACACGTGCAATGACTCTAGTGGTTGATCCATGTGTGGTTTGTGGAAAGAACACATATGCAATGACCACTGGTGGATCCATGTGTGGTTTGTGGAAAAAACACACATGCAATGACTCTAGTGGTTCATCCATCTTTGTTTGTGGAAATAACACACATGCAATGACTCTAGTGGTTGATCCATGTGTGGTTTGTGAAAAGAACACACCTGCAATGACTCTAGTGCTGGTTTTAGTATAAGAACACACATGGAATGACTCTAGTGGTTGATCCATGTGTGGTTTGTGGAAATAACACATATGCAGTGACTCTAGTGGTTGATCCATGTGTGGTTTGTGAAAAGAACACAAATGCAATGACTCTAGTTTTGGTTTTAGTATAAGAACACACATGCAATGACTCTAGTGGTTCATCCATGTGTGGTTTGTGGAAATAACACATATGCAATAACTCTAGTGGTTGATCCATGTGTGATTTGTGGAAATAACACACATGCAATGACTCTAGTGGGGACACATGTGTGGTTTGTGGAAATAACACACATGCAATGACTCTGGTTGATCCATATGTGGTTTGTGGAAAGAACACACATGCAATGACACTAGTGGTGGATCCCTGTGTGGTTTGTGGAAAAGAACACACATGCAATGACTCTAGTGCTGGTTAGTGGTTTTAGTATAAGAACAAACATGCAATGACTCTAGTGGTTGATGCATGTGTGGTTTGTGGAAATAACACATATGCAATGACTCTAGTGGTTTATCCATGTGTGGTTTGTGGAAAGAACACACATGCAATGACCACTGGTGGATCTATGTTGGTTTTAGTATAAGAACACACATGCAATGACTCCAGTGGTTGATCCATGTTTATTGTGGAAATAACACACATGCAATGACTCTAGTGGTTGATCCATGTGTGGTTTGTGAAAAGAACACACATGCAATGACTCTAGTGTTGGTTTTAGTATAAGAACACACATGCAATGACTCTAGTGGTTGATCCATGTGTGGTTTGTGGAAATAACACATATGGAATAACTCTAGTGGTTGATCCATGTGTGGTTTGTGGAAATAACACACATGCAATGACTCTAGTGGGTCCACATGTGTGGTTTGTGGAAATAACAAACATGCAATGCTCTGGTTGATCCATATGTGGTTTGTGGAAAGAACACACATGCAATGACTCTAGTGGTGGATCCCTGTGTGGTTTGTGGAAAAGAACACACATGCAATGACTCTAGTGCTGGTTAGTGGTTTTAGTATAAGAACAAACATGCAATGACTCTAGTGGTTGATGCATGTGCGGTTTGTGGAAAGAACACACATGCAATGACTAGTGGTTGATCCATATGTGGTTTGTGGAAAGAACACACATGCAATGACCATTGGTGGATCCATGTGTGGTTTGTGGAAAAGAACACACATGCAATGACTCTAGTGTTGGTTTGTGGTTTTAGTATAAGAACAAACATGCAATGACTCTAGTGGTTGATCCATGTGTGGTTTGTGGAAAGAACACACATGCAATGACTCTGGTTGATCCATATGTGGTTTGTGGAAAGAACACACATGCAATGACCACTGGTGGATCCATGTGTGGTTTGTGGAAAAGAACACACATGCAATGACTCTAGTGCTGGTTTATGGTTTTAGTATAAGAACAAATATGCAATGACTCTAGTGGTTGATCCATGTGTGGTTTACGGAAAGAACACACATGCAATGACTCTGGTTGATCCATATGTGGTTTGTGGAAAGAACACACATGCAATGACCACTGGTGGATCCATGTGTCGTTTGTGGAAAAGAACACACATGCAATGACTCTAGTACTGGTTTGAGGTTTTAGTAATAGAACACACATGCAATGACTCTAGTACTGGTTTGTGGTTTTAGTATAAGAACACACATGCAATGGCTCTAGTGGTTGATCCATGTGTGGTTTGTGGAAATAACACACATGCAATGACTCTAGTGGTTGATCCATGTGTGCTTTGTGGAAAGAACACACATGCAATGACCACTGGTGGATCCATGTTGGTTTTAGTATAAGAACACACATGCAATGACTCTAGCGATCCATGTTTATTGTGGAAATAACACACATGCAATGACTCTAGTGGTTGATCCATGTGTGGTTTGTGAAAAGAACACACATGCAATGACTCTAGTGTTGGTTTTAGTATAAGAACACACATGCAATGACTCTAGTGGTTGATCCATGTCTGGTTTGTGGAAATAACACATATGCAATAACTCTAGTGGTTGATCCATGTGTGGTTTGTGGAAATAACACACATGAAATGAATCTAGTGGGTCCACATGTGTGGTTTGTGGAAATAACAAACATGCAATGACTCTGGTTGATCCATATGTGGTTTGTGGAAAGAACACACATGCAATGACTCTAGTGGTGGATCCCTGTGTGGTTTGTGGAAAAGAACACACATGCAATGACTCTAGTGCTGGTTAGTGGTTTTAGTATAAGAACAAACATGCAATGTGTCTAGTGGTGGATGCATGTGTGGTTTGTGGAAAGAACACACATGCAATGACTAGTGGTTGATCCATATGTGGTTTGTGGAAAGAACACACATGCAATGACCACTGGTGGATCCATGTGTGGTTTGTGGAAAAGAACACACATGCAATGACTCTAGTGTTGGTTTGTGGTTTTAGTATAAGAACAAACATGCAATGACTCTAGTGGTTGATCCATGTGTGGTTTGTGGAAAGAACACACATGCAATGACTCTGGTTGATCCATATGTGGTTTGTGGAAAGAACACACATGGAATGACCACTGGTGGATCCATGTGTGGTTTGTGGAAAAGAACACACATGTAATGACTCTAGTGCTGGTTTGTGGTTTTAGTATAAGAACACACATGCAATGACTCTAGTGGTTGATCCATGTGTGGTTTGTGGAAAGAACACACATGCAATGACTCTAGTGGTTGATCGATGTGTGGTTTGTGGAAAGAACACATATGCAATGACCACTGGTGGATCCATGTGTGGTTTGTGGAAAAAACACACATGCAATGACTCTAGTGGTTGATCCATGTTTGCTTGTGGAAATAACACACATGCAATGACTCTAGTGGTTGATCCATGTGTGGTTTGTGAAAAGAACACACCTGCAATGACTCTAGTGTTGGTTTTAGTATAAGAACACACATGCAATGACTCTAGTGGTTGATCCATGTGTAGTTTGTGGAAATAACACACATGCAATGACTAGTGGTTGATCCATGTGTGGTTTGTGGAAAGAACACACATGCAATGACCACTGGTGGATCCATGTGTGGTTTGTGGAAAGAACACACGTGCAATGACCCTAGTGGTTGATCCATGTGTAGTTTGTGGAAAGAACACATATGCAATGACCACTGGTGGATCCATGTGTGGTTTTTTGAAAAAACACACATGCAATGACTCTAGTGGTTGATCCATCTTTGTTTGTGGCAATAACACACATGCAATGACTCTAGTGGTTGATCCATGTGTGGTTTGTGAAAAGAACACACCTGCAATGACTCTAGTGTTGGTTTTAGTATAAGAACACACATGCAATGACTCTAGTGGTTGATCCATGTGTGGTTTGCGGAAATAACACATATGCAGTGACTCTAGTGGTTGATCCATGTGTGGTTTGTGAAAAGAACATACATGCAATGACTCTAGTGTTGGTTTTAGTATAAGAACACACATGCAATGACTCTAGTGGTTCATCCATGTGTGGTTTGTGGAAATAACACATATGCAATAACTCTAGTGGTTGATCCATGTGTGATTTATGGAAATAACACACATGCAATGACTCTAGTGGGGACACATGTGTGGTTTGTGGAAATAACACACATGCAATGACTCTGGTTGATCCATATGTGGTTTGTGGAAAGAACACACATGCAATGACTCTAGTGGTGGATCCCTGTGTGGTTTGTGGAAAAGAACACACATGCAATGACTCTAGTGCTGGTTAGTGGTTTTAGTATAAGAACAAACATGCAATGACTCTAGTGGTTGATGCATGTGTGGTTTGTGGAAAGAACACACATGCAATGACTAGTGGTTGATCCATTTGTGGTTTGTGGAAAGAACACACATGCAATGACCACTGGTGGATCCATGTGTGGTTTGTGGAAAAGAACACACATGCAATGACTCTAGTGTTGGTTTGTGGTTTTAGTATAAGAACAAACATGCAATGACTCTAGTGGTTGATCCATGTGTGGTTTGTGGAAAGAACACACATGCAATGACTCTGGTTGATCCATATGTGGTCTATGGAAAGAACACACATGCAATGACCACTGGTGGATCCATGTGTGGTTTGTGGAAAAGAACACACATGCAATGACTCTAGTGTTGGTTTATGGTTTTAGTATAAGAACAAATATGCAATGACTCTAGTGGTTGATCCATGTGTGGTTTATGGAAAGAACACACATGCAATGACTCTGGTTGATCCATATGTGGTTTGTGGAAAGAACACACATGCAATGACCACTGGTGGATCCATGTGTGGTTTGTGGAAAAGAACACACATGCAATGACTCTAGTACTGGTTTGTGGTTTTAGTATAAGAACACACATGCAATGGCTCTAGTGGTTGATCCATGTGTGGTTTGTGGAAATAACACACATGCAATGACTCTAGTGGTTGATCCATGTATGCTTTGTGGAAAGAACACACATGCAATGACCACTGGTGGATCCATGTTGGTTTTAGTATAAGAACACACATGCAATGACTCTAGCGATCCATGTTTATTGTGGAAATAACACACATGCAATGACTCTAGTGGTTGATCCATGTGTGGTTTGTGAAAAGAACACACATGCAATGACTCTAGTGTTGGTTTTAGTATAAGAACACACATGCAATGACTCTACTGGTTGATCCATGTGTGGTTTGTGGAAATAACACATATGCAATAACTCTAGTGGTTGATCCATGTGTGGTTTGTGGAAATAACACACATGCAATGACTCTAGTGGTCCACATGTGTGGTTTGTGGAAATAACAAACATGCAATGACTCTGGTTGATCCATATGTGGTTTGTGGAAAGAACACACATGCAATGACTCTAGTGGTGGATCCCTGTGTGGTTTGTGGAAAGGAACACACATGCAATGACTCTAGTGCTGGTTAGTGGTTTTGGTATAAGAACAAACATGCAATGACTCTAGTGGTTGATCGATGTGTGGTTTGTGGAAAGAACACATATGCAATGACTAGTGGTTGATCCATATGTGGTTTGTGGAAAGAACACACATGCAATGACCACTGGTGGATCCATGTGTGGTTTCTGGAAAAGAACACACATGCAATGACTCTAGTGTTGGTTTGTGGTTTCAGTATAAGACCAAACATGCAATGACTCTAGTGGTTGATCCATGTGTGGTTTGTGAAAAGAACACACATGCAATGACTCTGGTTGATCCATATGTGGTTTGTGCAAAGAACACACATGCAATGACCACTGGTGGATCCATGTGTGGTTTGTGGAAAAGAACAAACATGCAATGAATCTAGTGCTGGTTTATGGTTTTAGTATAAGAACACACATGCAATGACTCTAGTGGTTGATCCATGTGTGGTTTGTGGAAAGAACACACATGCAATGACTCTAGTGGTTGATCCATGTGTGGTTTGTGGAAAGAACACATATGCAATGACCACTGGTGGATCCAGGTGTGGTTTGTGGAAAAAACACACATGCAATGACTCTAGTGGTTGATCCATGTTTGTTTGTGGAAATAACACACATGCAATGACTCTAGTGGTTGATCCATGTGTGGTTTGTGAAAAGAACACACCTGCAATGACTGTAGTGTTGGTTTTAGTATAAGAACACACATGCAATGACTCTAGTGGTTGATCCATGTGTGGTTTGTGGAAATAACACACATGCAATGACTCTAGTGGTTGATCCATGTGTGGTTTCTGGAAAGAACACACATGCAATGACCACTGGTGGATCCATGTTGGTTTTAGTATAAGAACACACATGCAATTACTCCAGTTGTTGATCCATGTTTGTTTGTGGAAATAACACACATGAAATGACTCTAGTGGTTGATCCATGTGTGGTTTGTGAAAAGAACACACATGCAATGACTCTAGTGTTGGTTTTAGTATAAGAACACACATGCAATGACTCTAGTGGTTGATCCATGTGTGGTTTGTGGAAATAACACATATGCAATGACTCTATTGTTGGTTTGTGGTTTTAGTATAAGAACAAACATGCAATGACTCCAGTGGTTGATCCATGTGTGGTTTGTGGAAAGAACACACATGCAATTACTCTGGTTGATCCATATGTGGTTTGTGGAAAGAACACACATGCAATGACCACTGGTGGATCCATGTGTGGTTTGTGGAAAAGAACACACATACAATGACTGTAGTGCTGGTTTGTGGTTTTAGTATAAGAACACACATGCAATGACTCTAGTGGTTGATCCATGTGTGGTTTGTGGAAATGACACACATGCAATGACTCTAGTGGTTGATCCATGTGTGGTTTGTGGAAAGAACACACATGCAATGACCACTGGTGGATCCATGTGTGGTTTGTGGAAAAGAACACACATGCAATGACTCTAGTGCTGGTTTGTGGTTTTAGTATAAGAACACACATGCAATTACTCTAGTGGTTGATCCATGTGTGGTTTGTGGAAAGAACACACATGCAATGACTCTAGTGGTTGATCCATGTGTGGTTTGTGGAAAGAACACATATGGAATGACCACTGGTGGATCCAGGTGTGGTTTGTGGAAAAACACACATGCAATGACTCTAGTGGTTGATCCATGTTTGTTTGTGGAAATAACACACTTGCAATGACTCTAGTGGTTGATCCATGTGTGGTTTGTGAAAAGAACACACCTGCAATGACTGTAGTGTTGGTTTTAGTATAAGAACACACATGCAATGACTCTAGTGGTTGATCCATGTGTGGTTTATGGAAATAACACATATGAAGTGACTCTAGTGGTTGATCCATGTGTGGTTTGTGAAAAGAACACAAATGCAATGACTCTAGTGTTGGTTTTAGTATAAGAACACACATGTAATGACTCTAGTGGTTGATCCATGTGTGGTTTGTGGAAATAACACATATGCAATGACTCTAGTGGTTGATCCATGTGTGGTTTGTGGAAATAAGACACATGCAATGACTCTAGTGGGTCCACATGTGTGGTTTGTGGAAAGAACACACAAGCAATGACTCTGGTTGATCCATATGTGGTTTGTGGAAAGAACACACATGCAATGACTCTAGTGGTGGATCCGTGTGTGGTTTGTGGAAAAGAACACACATGCAATGACTCTAGTGCTGGTTAGTGGTTTTAGTATAAGAACAAACATGCAATGAATCTAGTGGTTGATCCATGTGTGGTTTGTGGAAAGAACACACATGCAATGACTAGTGGTTGATCCATATGTGGTTTGTGGAAAGAACACACATGTAATGACCACTGGTGGGTCCATGTGTGGTTTGTGGAAAAGAACACACATGCAATGACTCTAGTGTTGGTTTGTGGTTTTAGTATAAGAACAAACATGCAATGACTCTAGTGGTTGATCCATGTGTGGTTTGTGGAAAGAACACACATGCAATGACTCTGGTTGATCCATATGTGGTTTGTGGAAAGAACACACATGCAATGACCACTGGTGGATCCATGTGTGGTTTGTGGAAAAGAACACACACGCAATGACTCTAGTGCTGGTTTGTGGAACTAGTATAAGAACACACATGCAATGACTCTAGTGGTTGATCCATGTGTGGTTTGTGGAAAGAACACACATGCAATGACTCTAGTGGTTGATCCATGTGTGGTTTGTGGAAAGAACACACGTGCAATGACTCTAGTGGTTGATCCATGTGTGGTTTGTGGAAAGAACACATATGCAATGACCACTGGTGGATCCATGTGTGGTTTGTGGAAAAAACACACATGCAATGACTCTAGTGGTTCATCCATCTTTGTTTGTGGAAATAACACACATGCAATGACTCTAGTGGTTGATCCATGTGTGGTTTGTGAAAAGAACACACCTGCAATGACTCTAGTGCTGGTTTTAGTATAAGAACACACATGGAATGACTCTAGTGGTTGATCCATGTGTGGTTTGTGGAAATAACACATATGTAGTGACTCTAGTGGTTGATCCATGTGTGGTTTGTGAAAAGAACACACCTGCAATGACTGTAGTGTTGGTTTTAGTATAAGAACACACATGCAATGACTCTAGTGGTTGATCCATGTGTGGTTTGTGGAAATAACACACATGCAATGACTCTAGTGGTTGATCCATGTGTGGTTTCTGGAAAGAACACACATGCAATGACCACTGGTGGATCCATGTTGGTTTTAGTATAAGAACACACATGCAATTACTCCAGTTGTTGATCCATGTTTGTTTGTGGAAATAACACACATGAAATGACTCTAGTGGTTGATCCATGTGTGGTTTGTGAAAAGAACACACATGCAATGACTCTAGTGTTGGTTTTAGTATAAGAACACACATGCAATGACTCTAGTGGTTGATCCATGTGTGGTTTGTGGAAAGAACACACATGCAATGACTCTGGTTGATCCATATGTGGTTTGTGGAAAGAACACACATGCAATGACCACTGGTGGATCCATGTGTGGTTTGTGGAAAAGAACACACATGCAATGACTCTAGTGCTGGTTTATGGTTTTAGTATAAGAACAAATATGCAATGACTCTAGTGGTTGATCCATGTGTGGTTTACGGAAAGAACACACATGCAATGACTCTGGTTGATCCATATGTGGTTTGTGGAAAGAACACACATGCAATGACCACTGGTGGATCCATGTGTCGTTTGTGGAAAAGAACACACATGCAATGACTCTAGTACTGGTTTGAGGTTTTAGTAATAGAACACACATGCAATGACTCTAGTACTGGTTTGTGGTTTTAGTATAAGAACACACATGCAATGGCTCTAGTGGTTGATCCATGTGTGGTTTGTGGAAATAACACACATGCAATGACTCTAGTGGTTGATCCATGTGTGCTTTGTGGAAAGAACACACATGCAATGACCACTGGTGGATCCATGTTGGTTTTAGTATAAGAACACACATGCAATGACTCTAGCGATCCATGTTTATTGTGGAAATAACACACATGCAATGACTCTAGTGGTTGATCCATGTGTGGTTTGTGAAAAGAACACATATGGAATGACTCTAGTGTTGGTTTTAGTATAAGAACACACATGCAATGACTCTAGTGGTTGATCCATGTTTGGTTTGTGGAAATAACACATATGCAATAACTCTAGTGGTTGATCCATGTGTGGTTTGTGGAAATAACACACATGAAATGAATCTAGTGGGTCCACATGTGTGGTTTGTGGAAATAACAAACATGCAATGACTCTGGTTGATCCATATGTGGTTTGTGGAAAGAACACACATGCAATGACTCTAGTGGTGGATCCCTGTGTGGTTTGTGGAAAAGAACACACATGCAATGACTCTAGTGCTGGTTAGTGGTTTTAGTATAAGAACAAACATGCAATGTGTCTAGTGGTGGATGCATGTGTGGTTTGTGGAAAGAACACACATGCAATGACTAGTGGTTGATCCATATGTGGTTTGTGGAAAGAACACACATGCAATGACCACTGGTGGATCCATGTGTGGTTTGTGGAAAAGAACACACATGCAATGACTCTAGTGTTGGTTTGTGGTTTTAGTATAAGAACAAACATGCAATGACTCTAGTGGTTGATCCATGTGTGGTTTGTGGAAAGAACACACATGCAATGACTCTGGTTGATCCATATGTGGTTTGTGGAAAGAACACACATGGAATGACCACTGGTGGATCCATGTGTGGTTTGTGGAAAAGAACACACATGTAATGACTCTAGTGCTGGTTTGTGGTTTTAGTATAAGAACACACATGCAATGACTCTAGTGGTTGATCCATGTGTGGTTTGTGGAAAGAACACACATGCAATGACTCTAGTGGTTGATCGATGTGTGGTTTGTGGAAAGAACACATATGCAATGACCACTGGTGGATCCATGTGTGGTTTGTGGAAAAAACACACATGCAATGACTCTAGTGGTTGATCCATGTTTGCTTGTGGAAATAACACACATGCAATGACTCTAGTGGTTGATCCATGTGTGGTTTGTGAAAAGAACACACCTGCAATGACTCTAGTGTTGGTTTTAGTATAAGAACACACATGCAATGACTCTAGTGGTTGATCCATGTGTAGTTTGTGGAAATAACACACATGCAATGACTAGTGGTTGATCCATGTGTGGTTTGTGGAAAGAACACACATGCAATGACCACTGGTGGATCCATGTGTGGTTTGTGGAAAGAACACACGTGCAATGACCCTAGTGGTTGATCCATGTGTAGTTTGTGGAAAGAACACATATGCAATGACCACTGGTGGATCCATGTGTGGTTTTTTGAAAAAACACACATGCAATGACTCTAGTGGTTGATCCATCGTTGTTTGTGGCAATAACACACATGCAATGACTCTAGTGGTTGATCCATGTGTGGTTTGTGAAAAGAACACACCTGCAATGACTCTAGTGTTGGTTTTAGTATAAGAACACACATGCAATGACTCTAGTGGTTGATCCATGTGTGGTTTGCGGAAATAACACATATGCAGTGACTCTAGTGGTTGATCCATGTGTGGTTTGTGAAAAGAACACACATGCAATGACTCTAGTGTTGGTTTTAGTATAAGAACACACATGCAATGACTCTAGTGGTTCATCCATGTGTGGTTTGTGGAAATAACACATATGCAATAACTCTAGTGGTTGATCCATGTGTGATTTATGGAAATAACACACATGCAATGACTCTAGTGGGGACACATGTGTGGTTTGTGGAAATAACACACATGCAATGACTCTGGTTGATCCATATGTGGTTTGTGGAAAGAACACACATGCAATGACTCTAGTGGTGGATCCCTGTGTGGTTTGTGGAAAAGAACACACATGCAATGACTCTAGTGCTGGTTAGTGGTTTTAGTATAAGAACAAACATGCAATGACTCTAGTGGTTGATGCATGTGTGGTTTGTGGAAAGAACACACATGCAATGACTAGTGGTTGATCCATTTGTGGTTTGTGGAAAGAACACGCATGCAATGACTCTGGTTGATCCATATGTGGTTTGTGGAAAGAACACACATGCAATGACTCTAGTGGTGGATCCCTGTGTGGTTTGTGGAAAAGAACACACATGCAATGACTCTAGTGCTGGTTAGTGGTTTTAGTATAAGAACAAACATGCAATGACTCTAGTGGTTGATGCATGTATGGTTTGTGGAAATAACACATACGCAATGACTCTAGTGGTTTATCCATGTGTGGTTTGTGGAAAGAACACACATGCAATGACCACTGGTGGATCTATGTTGGTTTTAGTATAAGAACACACATGCAATGACTCCAGTGGTTGATCCATGTTTATTGTGGAAATAACACACATGCAATGACTCTAGTGGTTGATCCATGTGTGGTTTGTGAAAAGAACACACATGCAATGACTCTAGTGTTGGTTTTAGTATAAGAACACACATGCAATGACTCTAGTGGTTGATCCATGTGTGGTTTGTGGAAATAACACATATGCAATAACTCTAGTGGTTGATCCATGTGTGGTTTGTGGAAATAACACACATGCAATGACTCTAGTGGGTCCACATGTGTGGTTTGTGGAAATAACAAACATGCAATGCTCTGGTTGATCCATATGTGGTTTGTGGAAAGAACACACATGCAATGACTCTAGTGGTGGATCCCTGTGTGGTTTGTGGAAAAGAACACACATGCAATGACTCTATTGCTGGTTAGTGGTTTTAGTATAAGAACAAACATGCAATGACTCTAGTGGTTGATGCATGTGCGGTTTGTGGAAAGAACACACATGCAATGACTAGTGGTTGATCCATATGTGGTTTGTGGAAAGAACACACATGCAATGACCATTGGTGGATCCATGTGTGGTTTGTGGAAAAGAACACACATGCAATGACTCTAGTGTTGGTTTGTGGTTTTAGTATAAGAACAAACATGCAATGACTCTAGTGGTTGATCCATGTGTGGTTTGTGGAAAGAACACACATGCAATGACTTTGGTTGATCCATATGTGGTTTGTGGAAAGAACACACATGCAATGACCACTGGTGGATCCATGTGTGGTTTGTGGAAAAGAACACACATGCAATGACTCTAGTGCTGGTTTATGGTTTTAGTATAAGAACAAATATGCAATGACTCTAGTGGTTGATCCATGTGTGGTTTACGGAAAGAACACACATGCAATGACTCTGGTTGATCCATATGTGGTTTGTGGAAAGAACACACATGCAATGACCACTGGTGGATCCATGTGTCGTTTGTGGAAAAGAACACACATGCAATGACTCTAGTACTGGTTTGAGGTTTTAGAAATAGAACACACATGCAATGACTCTAGTACTGGTTTGTGGTTTTAGTATAAGAACACACATGCAATGGCTCTAGTGGTTGATCCATGTGTGGTTTGTGGAAATAACACACATGCAATGACTCTAGTGGTTGATCCATGTGTGCTTTGTGGAAAGAACACACATGCAATGACCACTGGTGGATCCATGTTGGTTTTAGTATAAGAACACACATGCAATGACTCTAGCGATCCATGTTTATTGTGGAAATAACACACATGCAATGACTCTAGTGGTTGATCCATGTGTGGTTTGTGAAAAGAACACACATGCAATGACTCTAGTGTTGGTTTTAGTATAAGAACACACATGCAATGACTCTAGTGGTTGATCCATGTCTGGTTTGTGGAAATAACACATATGCAATAACTCTAGTGGTTGATCCATGTGTGGTTTGTGGAAATAACACACATGAAATGAATCTAGTGGGTCCACATGTGTGGTTTGTGGAAATAACAAACATGCAATGACTCTGGTTGATCCATATGTGGTTTGTGGAAAGAACACACATGCAATGACTCTAGTGGTGGATCCCTGTGTGGTTTGTGGAAAAGAACACACATGCAATGACTCTAGTGCTGGTTAGTGGTTTTAGTATAAGAACAAACATGCAATGTGTCTAGTAGTGGATGCATGTGTGGTTTGTGGAAAGAACACACATGCAATGACTAGTGGTTGATCCATATGTGGTTTGTGGAAAGAACACACATGCAATGACCACTGGTGGATCCATGTGTGGTTTGTGGAAAAGAACACACATGCAATGACTCTAGTGTTGGTTTGTGGTTTTAGTATAAGAACAAACATGCAATGACTCTAGTGGTTGATCCATGTGTGGTTTGTGGAAAGAACACACATGCAATGACTCTGGTTGATCCATATGTGGTTTGTGGAAAGAACACACATGGAATGACCACTGGTGGATCCATGTGTGGTTTGTGGAAAAGAACACACATGTAATGACTCTAGTGCTGGTTTGTGGTTTTAGTATAAGAACACACATGCAATGACTCTAGTGGTTGATCCATGTGTGGTTTGTGGAAAGAACACACATGCAATGACTCTAGTGGTTGATCGATGTGTGGTTTGTGGAAAGAACACATATGAATGACCACTGGTGGATCCATGTGTGGTTTGTGGAAAAAACACACATGCAATGACTCTAGTGGTTGATCCATGTTTGCTTGTGGAAATAACACACATGCAATGACTCTAGTGGTTGATCCATGTGTGGTTTGTGAAAAGAACACACCTGCAATGACTCTAGTGTTGGTTTTAGTATAAGAACACACATGCAATGACTCTAGTGGTTGATCCATGTGTAGTTTGTGGAAATAACACACATGCAATGACTAGTGGTTGATCCATGTGTGGTTTGTGGAAAGAACACACATGCAATGACCACTGGTGGATCCATGTGTGGTTTGTGGAAAGAACACACGTGCAATGACCCTAGTGGTTGATCCATGTGTAGTTTGTGGAAAGAACACATTTGCAATGACCACTGGTGGATCCATGTGTGGTTTTTTGAAAAAACACACATGCAATGACTCTAGTGGTTGATCCATCTTTGTTTGTGGCAATAACACACATGCAATGACTCTAGTGGTTGATCCATGTGTGGTTTGTGAAAAGAACACACCTGCAATGACTCTAGTGTTGGTTTTAGTATAAGAACACACATGCAATGACTCTAGTGGTTGATCCATGTGTGGTTTGCGGAAATAACACATATGCAGTGACTCTAGTGGTTGATCCATGTGTGGTTTGTGAAAAGAACACACATGCAATGACTCTAGTGTTGGTTTTAGTATAAGAACACACATGCAATGACTCTAGTGGTTCATCCATGTGTGGTTTGTGGAAATAACACATATGCAATAACTCTAGTGGTTGATCCATGTGTGATTTATGGAAATAACACACATGCAATGACTCTAGTGGGGACACATGTGTGGTTTGTGGAAATAACACACATGCAATGACTCTGGTTGATCCATATGTGGTTTGTGGAAAGAACACACATGCAATGACTCTAGTGGTGGATCCCTGTGTGGTTTGTGGAAAAGAACACACATGCAATGACTCTAGTGCTGGTTAGTGGTTTTAGTATAAGAACAAACATGCAATGACTCTAGTGGTTGATGCATGTGTGGTTTGTGGAAAGAACACACATGCAATGACTAGTGGTTGATCCATTTGTGGTTTGTGGAAAGAACACACATGCAATGACCACTGGTGGATCCATGTGTGGTTTGTGGAAAAGAACACACATGCAATGACTCTAGTGTTGGTTTGTGGTTTTAGTATAAGAACAAACATGCAATGACTCTAGTGGTTGATCCATGTGTGGTTTGTGGAAAGAACACACATGCAATGACTCTGGTTGATCCATATGTGGTCTATGGAAAGAACACACATGCAATGACCACTGGTGGATCCATGTGTGGTTTGTGGAAAAGAACACACATGCAATGACTCTAGTGTTGGTTTATGGTTTTAGTATAAGAACAAATATGCAATGACTCTAGTGGTTGATCCATGTGTGGTTTATGGAAAGAACACACATGCAATGACTCTGGTTGATCCATATGTGGTTTGTGGAAAGAACACACATGCAATGACCACTGGTGGATCCATGTGTGGTTTGTGGAAAAGAACACACATGCAATGACTCTAGTACTGGTTTGTGGTTTTAGTATAAGAACACACATGCAATGACTCTAGTACTGGTTTGTGGTTTTAGTATAAGAACACACATGCAATGGCTCTAGTGGTTGATCCATGTGTGGTTTGTGGAAATAACACACATGCAATGACTCTAGTGGTTGATCCATGTATGCTTTGTGGAAAGAACACACATGCAATGACCACTGGTGGATCCATGTTGGTTTTAGTATAAGAACACACATGCAATGACTCTAGCGATCCATGTTTATTGTGGAAATAACACACATGCAATGACTCTAGTGGTTGATCCATGTGTGGTTTGTGAAAAGAACACACATGCAATGACTCTAGTGTTGGTTTTAGTATAAGAACACACATGCAATGACTCTACTAGTTGATCCATGTGTGGTTTGTGGAAATAACACATATGCAATAACTCTAGTGGTTGATCCATGTGTGGTTTGTGGAAATAACACACATGCAATGACTCTAGTGGTCCACATGTGTGGTTTGTGGAAATAACAAACATGCAATGACTCTGGTTGATCCATATGTGGTTTGTGGAAAGAACACACATGCAATGACTCTAGTGGTGGATCCCTGTGTGGTTTGTGGAAAAGAACACACATGCAATGACTCTAGTGCTGGTTAGTGGTTTTAGTATAAGAACAAACATGCAATGACTCTAGTGGTGGATGCTTGTGTGGTTTGTGGAAAGAACACACATGCAATGACTAGTGGTTGATCCATATGTGGTTTGTGGAAAGAACACACATGCAATGACCACTGGTGGATCCATGTGTGGTTTATGGAAAAGAACACACATGCAATGACTCTAGTGTTGGTTTGTGGTTTTAGTATAAGAATAAACATGCAATGACTCTAGTGGTTGATCCATGTGTGGTTTCTGGAAAGAACACACATGCAATCACTCTGGTTGATCCATATGTGGTTTGTGGAAAGAACACACATGGAATGACCACTGGTGGATCCATGTGTGGTTTGTGGAAAAGAACACACATGCAATGACTCTAGTGCTGGTTTGTGGTTTTAGTATAAGAACACACATGCAATGACTCTAGTGGTTGATCCATGTGTGGTTTGTGGAAAGAACACACATGCAATGACTCTAGTGGTTGATCCATGTGTGGTTTGTGGAAAGAACACATATGCAATGACCACTGGTGGATCCATGTGTGGTTTGTGGAAAAAACACACATGCAATGACTCTAGTGGTTGATCCATGTTTGCTTGTGGAAGTAACACACATGCAATGACTCTAGTGGTTGATCCATGTGTGGTTTGTGAAAAGAACACACCTGCAATGACTCTAGTGTTGGTTTTAGTATAAGAACACACATGCAATGACTCTAGTGGTTGATCCATGTGTGGTTTGTGGAAATAACACACATGCAATGACTCTAGTGGTTGATCCATGTGTGGTTTGTGGAAAGAACACACATGCAATGACCACTGGTGGATCCATGTTGGTTTTAGTATAAGAACACACATGCAATGACTCTAGTGGTCGATCCATGTGTGGTTTGTGAAAAGAACACACATGCAATGACTCTAGTGTTTATTTTAGTATAAGAACACACATGCAATGACTCTAGTGGTTGATCCATGTGTGGTTTGTGGAAATAACACAATGCACGGACTCTAGTGGTTGATCCATGTGTGGTTTGTGGAAATAAGACACATGCAATGACTCTAGTGGGTCCACATGTGTGGTTTCTGGAAAGAACACACATGCAATGACTCTGGTTGATCCATATGTGGTTTGTGGAAAGAACACACATGCAATGACTCTAGTGGTGGATCCCTGTGTGGTTTGTGGAAAGGAACACACATGCAATGACTCTAGTGCTGGTTAGTGGTTTTGGTATAAGAACAAACATGCAATGACTCTAGTGGTTGATCGATGTGTGGTTTGTGGAAAGAACACATATGCAATGACTAGTGGTTGATCCATATGTGGTTTGTGGAAAGAACACACATGCAATGACCACTGGTGGATCCATGTGTGGTTTGTGGAAAAGAACAAACATGCAATGACTCTAGTGCTGGTTTATGATTTTAGTATAAGAACACACATGCAATGACTCTAGTGGTTGATCCATGTGTGGTTTGTGGAAAGAACACACATGCAATGACTCTAGTGGTTGATCCATGTGTGGTTTGTGGAAAGAACACATATGCAATGACCACTGGTGGATCCATGTGTGGTTTGTGGAAAAAACACACAGGCAATGACTCTAGTGGTTGATCCATGTTTGCTTGTCGAAATAACACACATGCAATGACTCTAGTGGTTGATCCATGTGTGGTTTGTGAAAAGAACACACCTGCAATGACTCTAGTGTTGGTTTTAGTATAAGAACACACATGCAATGACTCTAGTGGTTGATCCATGTGTGGTTTGTGGAAATAACACACATGCAATGACTCTAGTGGTTGATCCATGTGTGGTTTGTGGAAAGAACACACATGCAATGACCACTGGTGGATCCATGTTGGTTTTAGTATAAGAATACACATGCAATGACTCTAGTGGTCGATCCATGTGTGGTTTGTGAAAAGAACACACATGCAATGACTCTAGTGTTTATTTTAGTATAAGAACACACATGGAATGACTCTAGTGGTTGATCCATGTGTGGCTTGTGGAAATAACACAATGCAATCACTCTAGTGGTTGATCCATGTGTGGTTTGTGGAAATAAGACACATGCAATGACTCTAGTGGGTCCACATGTGTGGTTTCTGGAAAGAACACACATGCAATGACTCTGGTTGATCCATATGTGGTTTGTGGAAAGAACACACATGCAATGACTCTAGTGGTGGATCCCTGTGTGGTTTGTGGAAAGGAACACACATGCAATGACTCTAGTGCTGGTTAGTGGTTTTGGTATAAGAACAAACATGCAATGACTCTAGTGGTTGATCGATGTGTGGTTTGTGGAAAGAACACATATGCAATGACTAGTGGTTGATCCATATGTGGTTTGTGGAAAGAACACACATGCAATGACCACTGGTGGATCCATGTGTGGTTTCTGGAAAAGAACACACATGCAATGACTCTAGTGTTGGTTTGTGGTTTCAGTATAAGACCAAACATGCAATGACTCTAGTGGTTGATCCATGTGTGGTTTGTGAAAAGAACACACATGCAATGACTCTGGTTGATCCATATGTGGTTTGTGCAAAGAACACACATGCAATGACCACTGGTGGATCCATGTGTGGTTTGTGGAAAAGAACAAACATGCAATGACTCTAGTGCTGGTTTATGGTTTTAGTATAAGAACACACATGCAATGACTCTAGTGGTTGATCCATGTGTGTTTTGTGGAAAGAACACACATGCAATGACTCTAGTGGTTGATCCATGTGTGGTTTGTGGAAATAACACATATGCAATGACCACTGGTGGATCCAGGTGTGGTTTGTGGAAAAAACACACATGCAATGACTCTAGTGGTTGATCCATGTTTGTTTGTGGAAATAACACACATGCAATGACTCTAGTGGTTGATCCATGTGTGGTTTGTGAAAAGAACACACCTGCAATGACTGTAGTGTTGGTTTTAGTATAAGAACATACATGCAATGACTCTAGTGGTTGATCCATGTGTGGTTTGTGGAAATAACACACATGCAATGACTCTAGTGGTTGATCCATGTGTGGTTTCTGGAAAGAACACACATGCAATGACCACTGGTGGATCCATGTTGGTTTTAGTATAAGAACACACATGCAATTACTCCAGTGGTTGATCCATGTTTGTTTGTGGAAATAACACACATGAAATGACTCTAGTGGTTGATCCATGTGTGGTTTGTGAAAAGAACACACATGCAATGACTCTAGTGTTGGTTTTAGTATAAGAACACACATGCAATGACTCTAGTGGTTGATCCATGTGTGGTTTGTGGAAATAACACATATGCAATGACTCTATTGTTGGTTTGTGGTTTTAGTATAAGAACAAACATGCAATGACTCTAGTGGTTGATCCATGTGTGGTTTGTGGAAAGAAGACACATGCAATTACTCTGGTTGATCCATATGTGGTTTGTGGAAAGAACACACATGCAATGACCACTGGTGGATCCATGTGTGGTTTGTGGAAAAGAACACACATACAATGACTGTAGTGCTGGTTTGTGGTTTTAGTATAAGAACACACATGCAATGACTCTAGTGGTTGATCCATGTGTGGTTTGTGGAAATAACACACATGCAATGACTCTAGTGGTTGATCCATGTGTGGTTTGTGGAAAGAACACACATGCGATGACTCTAGTGGTTGATCCATGTGTGGTTTGTGAAAAGAACACACATGCAATGACTCTAGTGGTTGATCCATGTGTGGTTTGTGGAAAGAACACACATGCGATGACTCTAGTGGTTGATCCATGTGTGGTTTGTGAAAAGAACACACATGCAATGACTCTGGTTGATCCATATGTGGTTTGTGCAAAGAACACACATGCAATGACCACTGGTGGATCCATGTGTGGTTTGTGGAAAAGAACAAACATGCAATGACTCTAGTGCTGGTTTATGATTTTAGTATAAGAACACACATGCAATGACTCTAGTGGGTGATCCATGTGTGGTTTGTGGAAAGAACACACATGCAATGACTCTAGTGGTTGATCCATGTGTGGTTTGTGGAAAGAACACATATGCAATGACCACTGGTGGATCCAGGTGTGGTTTGTGGAAAAAACACACATGCAATGACTCTAGTGGTTGATCCATGTGTGGTTTGTGGAAATAACACACATGCAATGACTCTAGTGGTTGATCCATGTGTGGTTTGTGAAAAGAACACACCTGCAATGACTGTAGTGTTGGTTTTAGTATAAGAACACACATGCAATGACTCTAGTGGTTGATCCATGTGTGGTTTGTGGAAATAACACACATGCAATGACTCTAGTGGTTGATCCATGTGTGGTTTGTGGAAAGAACACACATGCAATGACCACTGGTGGATCCATGTTGGTTTTAGTATAAGAACACACATGCAATTACTCCAGTGGTTGATCCATGTTTGTTTGTGGAAATAACACACATGAAATGACTCTAGTGGTTGATCCATGTGTGGTTTGTGAAAAGAACACACATGCAATGACTCTGGTTGATCCATATGTGGTTTGTGCAAAGAACACACATGCAATGACCACTGGTGGATCCATGTGTGGTTTGTGGAAAAGAACAAACATGCAATGACTCTAGTGCTGGTTTATGATTTTAGTATAAGAACACACATGCAATGACTCTAGTGGTTGATCCATGTGTGGTTTGTGGAAAGAACACACATGCAATGACTCTAGTGGTTGATCCATGTGTGGTTTGTGGAAAGAACACATATGCAATGACCACTGGTGGATCCAGGTGTGGTTTGTGGAAAAAACACACATGCAATGACTCTAGTGGTTGATCCATGTTTGTTTGTGGAAATAACACACATGCAATGACTCTAGTGGTTGATCCATGTGTGGTTTGTGAAAAGAACACACCTGCAATGACTGTAGTGTTGGTTTTAGTATAAGAACACACATGCAATGACTCTAGTGGTTGATCCATGTGTGGTTTGTGGAAATAACACACATGCAATGACTCTAGTGGTTGATCCATGTGTGGTTTGTGGAAAGAACACACATGCAATGACCACTGGTGGATCCATGTTGGTTTTAGTATAAGAACACACATGCAATTACTCCAGTGGTTGATCCATGTTTGTTTGTGGAAATAACACACATGAAATGACTCTAGTGGTTGATCCATGTGTGGTTTGTGAAAAGAACACACATGCAATGACTCTAGTGTTGGTTTTAGTATAAGAACACACATGCAATGACTCTAGTGGTTGATCCATGTGTGGTTTGTGGAAATAACACATATGCAATGACTCTATTGTTGGTTTGTGGTTTTAGTATAAGAACAAACATGCAATGACTCTAGTGGTTGATCCATGTGTGGTTTGTGGAAATAACACAATGCAAGGACTCTAGTGGTTGATCCATGTGTGGTTTGTGGAAATAAGACACATGCAATGACTCTAGTGGGTCCACATGTGTGGTTTCTGGAAAGAACACACATGCAATGACTCTGGTTGATCCATATGTGGTTTGTGGAAAGAACACACATGCAATGACTCTAGTGGTGGATCCCTGTGTGGTTTGTGGAAAGGAACACACATGCAATGACTCTAGTGCTGGTTAGTGGTTTTGGTATAAGAACAAACATGCAATGACTCTAGTGGTTGATCGATGTGTGGTTTGTGGAAAGAACACATATGCAATGACTAGTGGTTGATCCATATGTGGTTTGAGGAAAGAACACACATGCAATGACCACTGGTGGATCCATGTGTGGTTTCTGGAAAAGAACACACATGCAATGACTCTAGTGTTGGTTTGTGGTTTCAGTATAAGACCAAACATGCAATGACTCTAGTGGTTGATCCATGTGTGGTTTGTGAAAAGAACACACATGCAATGACTCTGGTTGATCCATATGTGGTTTGTGCAAAGAACACACATGCAATGACCACTGGTGGATCCATGTGTGGTTTGTGGAAAAGAACAAACATGCAATGACTCTAGTGCTGGTTTATGGTTTTAGTATAAGAACACACATGCAATGACTCTAGTGGTTGATCCATGTGTGGTTTGTGGAAAGAACACACATGCAATGACTCTAGTGGTTGATCCATGTGTGGTTTGTGGAAAGAACACATATGCAATGACCACTGGTGGATCCAGGTGTGGTTTGTGGAAAAAACACACATGCAATGACTCCAGTGGTTGATCCATGTTTGTTTGTGGAAATAACACACATGCAATGACTCTAGTGGTTGATCCATGTGTGGTTTGTGAAAAGAACACACCTGCAATGACTGTAGTGTTTGTTTTAGTATAAGAACACACATGCAATGACTCTAGTGGTTGATCCATGTGTGGTTTGTGGAAATAACACACATGCAATGACTCTAGTGGTTGATCCATGTGTGGTTTCTGGAAAGAACACACATGCAATGACCACTGGTGGATCCATGTTGGTTTTAGTATAAGAACACACATGCAATTACTCCAGTGGTTGATCCATGTTTGTTTGTGGAAATAACACACATGAAATGACTCTAGTGGTTGATCCATGTGTGGTTTGTGAAAAGAACACACATGCAATGACTCTAGTGTTGGTTTTAGTATAAGAACACACATGCAATGACTCTAGTGGTTGATCCATGTGTGGTTTGTGGAAATAACACATATGCAATGACTCTATTGTTGGTTTGTGGTTTTAGTATAAGAACAAACATGCAATGACTCTAGTGGTTGATCCATGTGTGGTTTGTGGAAAGAACACACATGCAATTACTCTGGTTGATCCATATGTGGCTTGTGGAAAGAACACACATGCAATGACCACTGGTGGATCCATGTGTGGTTTGTGGAAAAGAACACACATACAATGACTGTAGTGCTGGTTTGTGGTTTTAGTATAAGAACACACATGCAATGACTCTAGTGGTTGATCCATGTGTGGTTTGTGGAAATAACACACATGCAATGACTCTAGTGGTTGATCCATGTGTGGTTTGTGGAAAGAACACACATGCGATGACTCTAGTGGTTGATCCATGTGTGGTTTGTGAAAAGAACACACATGCAATGACTCTAGTGGTTGATCCATGTGTGGTTTGTGGAAAGAACACACATGCGATGACTCTAGTGGTTGATCCATGTGTGGTTTGTGAAAAGAACACACATGCAATGACTCTGGTTGATCCATATGTGGTTTGTGCAAAGAACACACATGCAATGACCACTGGTGGATCCATGTGTGGTTTGTGGAAAAGAACAAACATGCAATGACTCTAGTGCTGGTTTATGATTTTAGTATAAGAACACACATGCAATGACTCTAGTGGTTGATCCATGTGTGGTTTGTGGAAAGAACACACATGCAATGACTCTAGTGGTTGATCCATGTGTGGTTTGTGGAAAGAACACATATGCAATGACCACTGGTGGATCCAGGTGTGGTTTGTGGAAAAAACACACATGCAATGACTCTAGTGGTTGATCCATGTTTGTTTGTGGAAATAACTCACATGCAATGACTCTAGTGGTTGATCCATGTGTGGTTTGTGAAAAGAACACACCTGCAATGACTGTAGTGTTAGTTTTAGTATAAGAACACACATGCAATGACTCTAGTGGTTGATCCATGTGTGGTTTGTGGAAATAACACACATGCAATGACTCTAGTGGTTGATCCATGTGTGGTTTGTGGAAAGAACACACATGCAATGACCACTGGTGGATCCATGTTGGTTTTAGTATAAGAACACACATGCAATTACTCGAGTGGTTGATCCATGTTTGTTTGTGGAAATAACACACATGAAATGACTCTAGTGGTTGATCCATGTGTGGTTTGTGAAAAGAACACACATGCAATGACTCTAGTGTTGGTTTTAGTATAAGAACACACATGCAATGACTCTAGTGGTTGATCCATGTGTGGTTTGTGGAAATAACACATATGCAATGACTCTATTGTTGGTTTGTGGTTTTAGTATAAGAACAAACATGCAATGACTCTAGTGGTTGATCCATGTGTGGTTTGTGGAAAGAACACACATGCAATTACTCTGGTTGATCCATATGTGGTTTGTGGAAAGAACACACATGCAATGACCACTGGTGGATCCATGTGTGGTTTGTGGAAAAGAACACACATACAATGACTGTAGTGCTGGTTTGTGGTTTTAGTATAAGAACACACATGCAATGACTCTAGTGGTTGATCCATGTGTGGTTTGTGGAAATAACACACATGCAATGACTCTAGTGGTTGATCCATGTGTGGTTTGTGGAAAGAACACACATGCGATGACTCTAGTGGTTGATCCATGTGTGGTTTGTGGAAAGAACACATATGCAATGACCACTGGTGGATCCGTCTGTGGTTTGTGGAAAAAACACACATGCAATGACTCTAGTGGTTGATCCATGTTTGTTTGTGGAAATAACACACATGCAATGACTCTAGTGGTTGATCCATGTGTGGTTTGTGAAAAGAACACACCTGCAATGACTCTAGTGTTGGTTTTAGTATAAGAACACACATGCAATGACTCTAGTGGTTGATCCATGTGTGGTTTATGGAAATAACACATATGCAGTGACTCTAGTGGTTGATCCATGTGTGGTTTGTGGAAATAACACACATGCAATGACTGTAATGGGTCCACATGTGGTTTGTGGAAAGAATACACATGCAATGACCACCGGTTGATCCATAAGTTGTTTGTGGAAAAGAACACACATGCAATGAGTCTAGTGGATCCATGTGTGGTTTGTGGAAAGGAACACACATGCAATGACTCTAGTGCTTGTTTGTGGTTTTAGTATAAGAACAAACATGCAATGACTCTAGTGGTTGATCCATGTGTGGTTTGTGGAAAGAACACACATGCAATGACTCTGGTTGATCCATACGTGGTCTGTGGAAAGAACACACATGCAATGACCACTGGTGGATCCATGTGTGGTTTATGGAAAAGAACACACATGCAATGACTCTAGTGCTGGTTTGTGGTTTTAGTATAAGAACAAACATGCAATGACTCTAGTGGTTGATCCATGTGTGGTTTGTGGAAAGAACACACATGCAATGACTCTGGTTGATCCATATGTGGTTTGTGGAAAGAACACACATGCAATGACCACTGGTGGATCCATGTGTGGTTTGTGGAAAAGAACACACATGCAATAACTCTAGTACTGGTTTGTGGTTTTAGTATAAGAACACACATGCAATGACTCTAGTACTGGTTTGTGGTTTTAATATAAGAACACACATGCAATGACTCTAGTGGTTGATCCATGTGTGGTTTGTGGAAACAACACACATGCAATGACTCTAGTGGTTGATCCATGTGTGGTTTGTGGAAAGAACACACATGCAATAACCACTGGTGGATCCATGTTGGTTTTATTATAAGAACACACATGCAATGACTCTAGTGGTTGATCCATGTTTGTTTGTGGAAATAACACACATGCAATTACTCTAGTGGTTGATCCATGTGTGGTTTGTGAAAAGAACACACATGCAATGACTCTAGTGTTGATTTTAGTATAAGAACACACATGCAATGACTCTAGTGGGGTATCCATGTGTGATTTGTGGAAATAACACAGATGCAATGACTCTAGTGGTTGATCCATGTGTGGTTTGCGGAAATAACACACATGCAATGACTCTAGTGGGTCCACATGAGTGGTTTGTGGAAAGAACACACATGCAATGACTCTGGTTGATCCATATGTGGTCTGTGGAAAGAACACACATGCAATGACTCTAGTGGTGGATCCCTGTGTGGTTTGTGGAAAAGAACACACATGCAATGACTCTAGTGCTGGTTTGTGGTTTTAGTATAAGAACAAACATGCAATGAAACTAGTGGTTGATCCATGTGTGGTTTGTGGAAAGAACACACATGCAATGACTAGTGGTTGATCCATATGTGGTTTGTGGAAAGAACACACATGCAATGACCACTGGTGCATCCATGTGTGGTTTGTGGAAAAGAACACACAAGCAATGACTCTAGTGGTTGTTTGTGGTTTTAGTGTAAGAACAAACATGCAATGACTAGTGGTTGATCCATCTGTGGTTTGTGGAAAGAACACACATGCAATGACTCTGGTTGATCCATATGTGGTTTGTGGAAAGAACACACATGCAATGACCACTGGTGGATCCATGTGTGGTTTGTGGAAAAGAACACACATGCAATGACTCTAGTGCTGGTTTGTGGTTTTAGTATAAGAACAAACATGCAATGACTCTAGTGGTTGATCCATGTGTGGTTTGTGGAAAGAACACACATGCAATGACTCTAGTGGTTTATCCATGTTTGTTTGTGGAAATAACACACATGTAATGACTCTAGTGGGTCCACATGTGTGGTTTGTGGAAAGAACACAGATGCAATGACTGTGGTTGATCCATATGTGGTTTGTGGAAAGAACACACATGCAATGACCACTAGTGCATCCATGTGTGGTTTGTGGAAAAGAACACACATGCAATGACTCTAGTGCTGGTTAGTGGTTTTAGTATAAGAACAAACATGCAATGACTCTAGTGGTTGATCCATGTGTGGTTTGTGGAAAGAACACACATGCAATGACTCTGGTTGATCCATATGTGGTTTTTGGAAAGAACACACATGCAATGACCACTGGTGGATCCATGTGTGGTTTGTGGAAAAGAACACACATGCAATGACTCTAGTGCTGGTTTGTGGTTTTAGTATAAGAACAAACATGCAATGACTCTAGTGGTTGATCCATGTGTGGTTTGTGGAAAGAACACACATGCAATGACTAGTGGTTGATCCATATGTGGTTTGTGGAAAGAACACACATGCAATGACCACTGGTGAATCCATGTGTGGTTTGTGGAAAAGAACACACATGCAATGACTCTAGTGTTGGTTTGTGGATTTAGTATAAGAACAAACATGCAGTGACTCTAGTGGTTGATCCATGTGTGGTTTGTGAAAAGAACACACATGCAATGACTCTAGTGTTGATTTTAGTATAAGAACACACATGCCATGACTCTAGTGGGGTATCCATGTGTGATTTGTGGAAATAACACAGATGCAATGACTCTAGTGGTTGATCCATGTGTGGTTTGTGGAAATAACACACATGCAATGAATCTAGTGGTTCCACATGTGTGGTTTGTGGAAAGAACACACATGCAATGACTCTGGTTGATCCATATGTGGTCTGTGGAAAGAACACACATGCAATGACTCTAGTGGTGGATCCCTGTGTGGTTTGTGGAAAAGAACACACATGCAATGACTCTAGTGCTGGTTTGTGGTTTTAGTATAAGAACAAACATGCAATGAAACTAGTGGTTGATCCATGTGTGGTTTGTGGAAAGAACACACATGCAATGACTAGTGGTTGATCCATATGTGGTTTGTGGAAAGAACACACATGCAATGACCACTAGTGCATCCATGTGTGGTTTGTGGAAAAGAACACACAAGCAATGACTCTAGTGGTTGTTTGTGGTTTTAGTGTAAGAACAAACATGCAATGACTAGTGGTTGATCCATGTGTGGTTTGTGGAAAGAACACACATGCAATGACTCTGGTTGATCCATATGTAGTTTGTGGAAAGAACACACATGCAATGACCACTGGTGGATCCATGTGTGGTTTGTGGAAAAGAACACACATGCAATGACTCTAGTGCTGGTTTGTGGTTTTAGTATAAGAACAAACATGCAATGACTCTAGTGGTTGATCCATGTGTGGTTTGTGGAAAGAACACACATGCAATGACTAGTGGTTGATCCATATATGGTTTGCGGAAAGAACACACATGCACTGACCACTAGTGAATCCATGTGTGGTTTGTGGAAAAGAACACACATGCAATGACTCTAGTGTTGGTTTGTGGTTTTAGTATAAGAACAAACATGCAATGACTCTAGTGGATGATCCATGTGTGGTTTGTGGAAAGAACACACATGCAATGACTCTGGTTGATCCATATGTGGTTTGTTGAAAGAACACACATGCAATGACCACTGGTGGATCCATGTGTGGTTTGTGGAAAAGAACACACATGCAATGACTCTAGTGCTGGTTTGTGGTTTTAGTATAAGAACAAACATGCAATGACTCTAGTGGTTGATCCATGTGTGGTTTGTGGAAAGAACACACATGCAATGACTCTAGTGGTTTATCCATGTTTGTTTGTGGAAATAACACACATGCAATGACTCTAGTGGGTCCACATGTGTGGTTTGTGGAAAGAACACAGATGCAATGACTGTGGTTGATCCATATGTGGTTTGTGGAAAGAACACACATGCAATGACCACTGGTGCATCCATGTGTGGTTTGTGGAAAAGAACACACATGCAATGACTCTGGTGGTTGTTTGTGGTTTTAGTATAAGAACAAACATGCAATGACTCTAGTGGTTGATCCATGTGTGGTTTGTGGAAAGAACACACATGCAATGACTCTGGTTGATCCATATGTGGTTTGTGGAAAGAACACACATGCAATGACCACTGGTGGATCCATGTGTGGTTTGTGGAAAAGAACACACATGCAATGACTCTAGTGCTGGTTTGTGGTTTTAGTATAAGAACAAACATGCAATGACTCTAGTGGTTGATCCATGTGTGGTTTGTGGAAAGAACACACATGCAATGACTAGTGGTTGATCCATATGTGGTTTGTGGAAAGAACACACATGCAATGACCACTGGTGAATCCATGTGTGGTTTGTGGAAAAGAACACACATGCAATGACTCTAGTGTTGGTTTGTGGATTTAGTATAAGAACAAACATGCAGTGACTCTAGTGGTTGATCCATGTGTGGTTTGTGGAAAGAACACACATGCAATGACTCTAGTGTTGATTTTAGTATAAGAACACACATGCCATGACTCTAGTGGGGTATCCATGTGTGATTTGTGGAAATAACACAGATGCAATGACTCTAGTGGTTGATCCATGTGTGGTTTGTGGAAATAACACACATGCAATGACTCTAGTGGTTCCACATGTGTGGTTTGTGGAAAGAACACACATGCAATGACTCTGGTTGATCCATATGTGGTCTGTGGAAAGAACACACATGCAATGACTCTAGTGGTGGATCCCTGTGTGGTTTGTGGAAAAGAACACACATGCAATGACTCTAGTGCTGGTTTGTGGTTTTAGTATAAGAACAAACATGCAATGAAACTAGTGGTTGATCCATGTGTGGTTTGTGGAAAGAACACACATGCAATGACTAGTGGTTGATCCATATGTGGTTTGTGGAAAGAACACACATGCAATGACCACTAGTGCATCCATGTGTGGTTTGTGGAAAAGAACACACATGCAATGACTCTAGTGGTTGTTTGTGGTTTTAGTATAAGAACAAACATGCAATGACTCTAGTGGTTGATCCATGTGTGGTTTGTGGAAAGAACACACATGCAATGACTCTGGTTGATCCATATGTGGTTTGTGGAAAGAACACACATGCAATGACCACTGGTGGATCCATGTGTGGTTTGTGGAAAAGAACACACATGCAATGACTCTAGTGCTGGTTTGTGGTTTTAGTATAAGAACAAACATGCAATGACTCTAGTGGTTGATCCATGTGTGGTTTGTGGAAAGAACACACATGCAATGACTAGTGGTTGATCCATATGTGGTTTGCGGAAAGAACACACATGCAATGACCACTAGTGAATCCATGTGTGGTTTGTGGAAAAGAACACACATGCAATGACTCTTGTGTTGGTTTGTGGTTTTAGTATAAGAACAAACATGCAATGACTCTAGTGGATGATCCATGTGTGGTTTGTGGAAAGAACACACATGCAATGACTCTGGTTGATCCATATGTGGTTTGTTGAAAGAACACACATGCAATGACCACTGGTGGATCCATGTGTGGTTTGTGGAAAAGAACACACATGCAATGACTCTAGTGCTGGTTTGTGGTTTTAGTATAAGAACAAACATGCAATGACTCTAGTGGTTGATCCATGTGTGGTTTGTGGAAAGAACACACATGCAATGACTCTAGTGGTTTATCCATGTTTGTTTGTGGAAATAACACACATGCAATGACTCTAGTGGGTCCACATGTGTGGTTTGTGGAAAGAACACAGATGCAATGACTGTGGTTGATCCATATGTGGTTTGTGGAAAGAACACACATGCAATGACCACTAGTGCATCCATGTGTGGTTTGTGGAAAAGAACACACATGCAATGACTCTAGTGCTGGTTAGTGGTTTTAGTATAAGAACAAACATGCAATGACTCTAGTGGTTGATCCATGTGTGGTTTGTGGAAAGAACACACATGCAATGACTCTGGTTGATCCATATGTGGTTTTTGGAAAGAACACACATGCAATGACCACTGGTGGATCCATGTGTGGTTTGTGGAAAAGAACACACATGCAATGACTCTAGTGCTGGTTTGTGGTTTTAGTATAAGAACAAACATGCAATGACTCTAGTGGTTGATCCATGTGTGGTTTGTGGAAAGAACACACATGCAATGACTAGTGGTTGATCCATATGTGGTTTGTGGAAAGAACACACATGCAATGACCACTGGTGAATCCATGTGTGGTTTGTGGAAAAGAACACACATGCAATGACTCTAGTGTTGGTTTGTGGATTTAGTATAAGAACAAACATGCAGTGACTCTAGTGGTTGATCCATGTGTGGTTTGTGAAAAGAACACACATGCAATGACTCTAGTGTTGATTTTAGTATAAGAACACACATGCCATGACTCTAGTGGGGTATCCATGTGTGATTTGTGGAAATAACACAGATGCAATGACTCTAGTGGTTGATCCATGTGTGGTTTGTGGAAATAACACACATGCAATGAATCTAGTGGTTCCACATGTGTGGTTTGTGGAAAGAACACACATGCAATGACTCTGGTTGATCCATATGTGGTCTGTGGAAAGAACACACATGCAATGACTCTAGTGGTGGATCCCTGTGTGGTTTGTGGAAAAGAACACACATGCAATGACTCTAGTGCTGGTTTGTGGTTTTAGTATAAGAACAAACATGCAATGAAACTAGTGGTTGATCCATGTGTGGTTTGTGGAAAGAACACACATGCAATGACTAGTGGTTGATCCATATGTGGTTTGTGGAAAGAACACACATGCAATGACCACTAGTGCATCCATGTGTGGTTTGTGGAAAAGAACACACAAGCAATGACTCTAGTGGTTGTTTGTGGTTTTAGTGTAAGAACAAACATGCAATGACTAGTGGTTGATCCATGTGTGGTTTGTGGAAAGAACACACATGCAATGACTCTGGTTGATCCATATGTAGTTTGTGGAAAGAACACACATGCAATGACCACTGGTGGATCCATGTGTGGTTTGTGGAAAAGAACACACATGCAATGACTCTAGTGCTGGTTTGTGGTTTTAGTATAAGAACAAACATGCAATGACTCTAGTGGTTGATCCATGTGTGGTTTGTGGAAAGAACACACATGCAATGACTAGTGGTTGATCCATATATGGTTTGCGGAAAGAACACACATGCACTGACCACTAGTGAATCCATGTGTGGTTTGTGGAAAAGAACACACATGCAATGACTCTAGTGTTGGTTTGTGGTTTTAGTATAAGAACAAACATGCAATGACTCTAGTGGATGATCCATGTGTGGTTTGTGGAAAGAACACACATGCAATGACTCTGGTTGATCCATATGTGGTTTGTTGAAAGAACACACATGCAATGACCACTGGTGGATCCATGTGTGGTTTGTGGAAAAGAACACACATGCAATGACTCTAGTGCTGGTTTGTGGTTTTAGTATAAGAACAAACATGCAATGACTCTAGTGGTTGATCCATGTGTGGTTTGTGGAAAGAACACACATGCAATGACTCTAGTGGTTTATCCATGTTTGTTTGTGGAAATAACACACATGCAATGACTCTAGTGGGTCCACATGTGTGGTTTGTGGAAAGAACACAGATGCAATGACTGTGGTTGATCCATATGTGGTTTGTGGAAAGAACACACATGCAATGACCACTGGTGCATCCATGTGTGGTTTGTGGAAAAGAACACACATGCAATGACTCTAGTGGTTGTTTGTGGTTTTAGTATAAGAACAAACATGCAATGACTCTAGTGGTTGATCCATGTGTGGTTTGTGGAAAGAACACACATGCAATGACTCTGGTTGATCCATATGTGGTTTGTGGAAAGAACACACATGCAATGACCACTGGTGGATCCATGTGTGGTTTGTGGAAAAGAACACACATGCAATGACTCTAGTGCTGGTTTGTGGTTTTAGTATAAGAACAAACATGCAATGACTCTAGTGGTTGATCCATGTGTGGTTTGTGGAAAGAACACACATGCAATGACTAGTGGTTGATCCATATGTGGTTTGTGGAAAGAACACACATGCAATGACCACTGGTGAATCCATGTGTGGTTTGTGGAAAAGAACACACATGCAATGACTCTAGTGTTGGTTTGTGGATTTAGTATAAGAACAAACATGCAGTGACTCTAGTGGTTGATCCATGTGTGGTTTGTGGAAAGAACACACATGCAATGACTCTGGTTGATCCATATGTGGTTTGTTGAAAGAACACACATGTAATGACCACTGGTGGATCCATGTGTGGTTTGTGGAATAGAACACACATGCAATGACTCTAGAGCTGGTTTGTGATTTTAGTATAAGAACAAACATGCAATGACTCTAGTGGTTGATCCATGTGTGGTTTGTGGAAAGAACGTACATGCAATGACTCTAGTGGTTGATCCATGTTTGTTTGTGGAAATAACACACATGCAATGACTCTAGTGGGTCCACATGTGTGGTTTGTGGAAAGAACACACATGCAATGACTCTGGTTGATCCATATGTGGTTTGTGGAAAGAACACACATGCAATGACTGGTGGTGGATCCCTGTGTGGTTTGTGGAAAAGAACACACATGCAATGACTCTAGTGCTGGTTTGTGGTTTTAGTATAAGAACAAACATGCAATGAAACTAGTGGTTGATCCATGTGTGGTTTGTGGAAAGAACACACATGCAATGACTAGTGGTTGATCCATATGTGGTTTGTGGAAAGAACACACATGCAATGACCACTGGTGCATCCATGTGTGGTTTGTGGAAAAGAACACACATGCAATGACTCTAGTGGTTGTTTTTGGTTTTAGTATAAGAACAAACATGCAATGACTCTAGTGGTTGATCAATGTGTGGTTTGTGGAAAGAACACACATGCAATGACTCTGGTTGATCCATATGTGGTTTGTGGAAAGAACACACATGCAATGACCACTGGTGGATCCATGTGTGGTTTGTGGAAAAGAACACACATGCAATGACTCTAGTGCTGGTTTGTTGTTTTAGTATAAGAACAAACATGCAATGACTCTAGTGGTTGATCCATGTGTGGTTTGTGGAAAGAACACACATGCAATGACTCTGGTTGATCCATATGTGGTTTGTTGAAAGAACACACATGCAATGACCACTGGTGGATCCATGTGTGGTTTGTGGAAAAGAACACACATGCAATGACTCTAGTGCTGGTTTGTGGTTTTAGTATAAGAAGAAACATGCAATGACTCTAGTGGTTGATCCATGCGTGGTTTCTGGAAAGAACACACATGCAATGACTCTAGTGGTTGATCCATGTTTGTTTGTGGAAATAACACACGTGCAATGACTCTAGTGCGTCCACATGTGTGGTTTGTGGAAAGAACACACATGCAATGACTCTGGTTGATCCATATGTGGTTTGTGGAAAGAACACACATGCAATGACTCTAGTGGTGGATACTTGTGTGGTTTGTGGAAAAAAACACACATGCAATGACACTAGTGCTGGTTTGTGGTTTTAGTATAAGAACAAACATGCAATGAAACTAGTGGTTGATCCATGTGTGGTTTGTGGAAAGAACACACATGCAATGACTAGTGGTTTATCCATATGTGGTTTTTGGAAAGAATACACATGCAATGACCACTGGTGCATCTATGTGTGGTTTGTGGAAAAGAACACACATGCAATGACTCTAGTGGTTGTTTGTGGTTTTAGTATAAGAACAAACATGCAATGACTCTAGTGGTTGATCCATGTGAGGTTTGTGGAAAGAACACACATGCAATGACTCTGGTTGATCCATATGTGGTTTGTTGAAAGAACACACATGCAATGACCACTGGTGGATCCATGTGTGGTTTGTGGAAAAGAACACACATGCAATGACTCTAGTGCTGGTTTGTGGTTTTAGTATAAGAACAAACATGCCATGACTCTAGTGCTTGATCCATGTGTGGTTTGTGGAAAGAACACACATGCAATGACTAGTGGTTGATCCATATGTGGTTTGTGGAAAGAACACACATGCAATGACCTCTGGTGAATCCATGTGTGGTTTGTGGAAAAGAACACACATGCAATGACTCTAGTGTTGGTTTGTGGATTTAGTATAAGAACAAACATGCAATGTCTCTAGTGGTTGATCCATGTGTGGTTTGTGGAAAGAACACACATGCAATGACTCTGGTTGATCCATATGTGGTTTGTTGAAAGAACACACATGCAATGACCACTGGTGGATCCATGTGTGGTTTGTGGAAAAGAACACACATGCAATGACTCTAGTGCTGGTTTGTGGTTTTAGTATAAGAACAAACATGCAATGACTCTAGTGGTTGATCCATGTGTGGTTTGTGGAAAGAACACACATGCAATGACTCTAGTGGTTGATCCATGTTTGTTTGTGGAAATAACACACATGCAATGCCTCTAGTGGGTCCACATGTGTGGTTTCTGCAAAGAACACACATGAAATGACTCTTGTTGATCCATATGTGGTTTGTGGAAAGAACACACATGCAATGACTCTAGTGGTTCATCCCTGTGTGGTTTGTGGAAAAGAACACACATGCAATGACTCTAGTGCTGGTTTGTGGTTTTAGTATAAGAACAAACATGCAATGAAACTAGTGGTTGATCCATGTGTGGTTTGTGGAAAGAACACACATGCAATGACTAGTGGTTGATCCATATGTGGTTTGTGGAAAGAACACACATGCAAAGACCACTGGTTCATCCATGTGTGGTTTGAGGAAAAGAACACACATGCAATGACTCTAGTGGTTGTTTGTGGTTTTAGTATAAGAACAAACATGCAATGACTCTAGTGGATGATCCATGTGTGGTTTGTGGAAAGAACACACATGCAATGACTCTTGTTGATCCATATGTGGTTTGTTGAAAGAACACACATGCAATGACCACTGGTGGATCCATGTGTGGTTTGTGGAAAAGAACACACATGCAATGACTCTAGTGCTGGTTTGTGGTTTTAGTATAAGAACAAACATGCAATGACTCTAGTGGTTGATCCATGTGTGGCTTGTGGAAAGAACACACATGCAATGACTAGTGGTTGATCCATATGTGGTTTGTGGAAAGAACACACATGCAATGACCACTGGTAAATCCATGTGTGGTTTGTGGAAAAGAACACACATGCAATGACTCAAGTGTTGGTTTGTGGTTTTAGTATAAGAACAAACATGCAATGACTCTAGTGGTTGATCCATGTGTGGTTTGTGGAAAGAACACACATGCAATGACTCTGGTTGATCCATATGTGGTTTGTTGAAAGAACACACATGCAATGACCACTGGTGGATCCATGTGTGGTTTGTGGAAAAGAACACACATGAAATGACTCTAGTGCTGGTTTGTGGTTTTAGTATAAGAACAAACATGCAATGGCTCTAGTGGTTGATCCATGTGTGGTTTGCGGAAAGAACACACATGCAATGAATCTAGTGGTTGATCCATGTTTGTTTGTGGAAATAACACACATGCAATGACTATAGTGGTTGATCCATGTGTGGTTTGTGAAAAAAACACACATGCAATGACTCTAGTGTTGGTTTTAGTATAAGAACATAGATGCAATGACTCTAGTGGTTGATCCATGTGTGGTTTGTGTAAATAACACATATGCAATGACTCTAGTGTTGGTTTATGGTTTTAGTATAAGAACAAACATGCAATGACTCTAGTGGTTGATCCATGTGTGTTTTGTGGAAAGAACACACATGCAATGACTCTGGTTGATCCATATGTGGTTTGTGGAAAGAACACACATGCAATGACTCTGGTTGATCCATATGTGGTTTGTGGAAAGAACACACATGCAATGACCACAGGTGGATCCATGTGTGGTTTGTGGAAAAGAACACACATGCAATGACTCTAGTGCTGGTTTGTGGTTTTAGTATAAGAACAAACATGCAATGACTCTAGTGGTTGATCCATGTGTGGTTTGTGGAAAGAACACACATGCAATGACTCTAGTGGTTGATCCATGTGTGGTTTGTGGAAAGAACACACACGCAATAACTCTAGTGGTTGATCCATGTGTGGTTTGTGGAAAGAACCCACATGCAATGACCACTGGTGGATCCATGTGTGGTTTGTGGAAAAGAACACACATGCAATGACTCTAGTGGTTGATCCATGTTTGTTTGTGGAAATAACACACATGCAATGACTCCAGTGGTTGATCCATGTGTGGTTTGTGAAAAGAACACACATGCAATGACTCTAGTTTTGGTTTTAGTATAAGAACACACATGCAATGACTCTAGTGGTTGATCCATGTGTGGTTTGTGGAAATAACACATATGCAATGACTCTAGTGGTTGATCCATGTGTGGTTTGTGGAAATAACACACATGCAATGACTGTAATGGGTCCACATGTTGTTTGTGGAAAGAACACACATGCAATGACCATTGGTTGATCCATAAGTTGTTTGTGGAAAAGAACACACATGCAATGAGTCTAGTGGATCTATGTGTGGTTTGTGGAAAATAACACACATGCAATGACTCTAGTGCTGGTTTGTGGTTTTAGTATAAGAACAAACATGCAATGACTCTAGTGGTTGATCCATGTGTGGTTTGTGGAAAGAACACACATGCAATGACTCTAGTGGTTGATCCATGTTTGTTTGTGGAAATAACACACATGCAATGCCTCTAGTGGGTCCACATGTGTGGTTTCTGCAAAGAACACACATGAAATGACTCTTGTTGATCCATATGTGGTTTGTGGAAAGAACACACATGCAATGACTCTAGTGGTTCATCCCTGTGTGGTTTGTGGAAAAGAACACACATGCAATGACTCTAGTGCTGGTTTGTGGTTTTAGTATAAGAACAAACATGCAATGAAACTAGTGGTTGATCCATGTGTGGTTTGTGGAAAGAACACACATGCAATGACTAGTGGTTGATCCATATGTGGTTTGTGGAAAGAACACACATGCAAAGACCACTGGTTCATCCATGTGTGGTTTGAGGAAAAGAACACACATGCAATGACTCTAGTGGTTGTTTGTGGTTTTAGTATAAGAACAAACATGCAATGACTCTAGTGGATGATCCATGTGTGGTTTGTGGAAAGAACACACATGCAATGACTCTTGTTGATCCATATGTGGTTTGTTGAAAGAACACACATGCAATGACCACTGGTGGATCCATGTGTGGTTTGTGGAAAAGAACACACATGCAATGACTCTAGTGCTGGTTTGTGGTTTTAGTATAAGAACAAACATGCAATGACTCTAGTGGTTGATCCATGTGTGGCTTGTGGAAAGAACACACATGCAATGACTAGTGGTTGATCCATATGTGGTTTGTGGAAAGAACACACATGCAATGACCACTGGTAAATCCATGTGTGGTTTGTGGAAAAGAACACACATGCAATGACTCAAGTGTTGGTTTGTGGTTTTAGTATAAGAACAAACATGCAATGACTCTAGTGGTTGATCCATGTGTGGTTTGTGGAAAGAACACACATGCAATGACTCTGGTTGATCCATATGTGGTTTGTTGAAAGAACACACATGCAATGACCACTGGTGGATCCATGTGTGGTTTGTGGAAAAGAACACACATGAAATGACTCTAGTGCTGGTTTGTGGTTTTAGTATAAGAACAAACATGCAATGGCTCTAGTGGTTGATCCATGTGTGGTTTGCGGAAAGAACACACATGCAATGAATCTAGTGGTTGATCCATGTTTGTTTGTGGAAATAACACACATGCAATGACTATAGTGGTTGATCCATGTGTGGTTTGTGAAAAAAACACACATGCAATGACTCTAGTGTTGGTTTTAGTATAAGAACATAGATGCAATGACTCTAGTGGTTGATCCATGTGTGGTTTGTGTAAATAACACATATGCAATGACTCTAGTGTTGGTTTATGGTTTTAGTATAAGAACAAACATGCAATGACTCTAGTGGTTGATCCATGTGTGTTTTGTGGAAAGAACACACATGCAATGACTCTGGTTGATCCATATGTGGTTTGTGGAAAGAACACACATGCAATGACTCTGGTTGATCCATATGTGGTTTGTGGAAAGAACACACATGCAATGACCACAGGTGGATCCATGTGTGGTTTGTGGAAAAGAACACACATGCAATGACTCTAGTGCTGGTTTGTGGTTTTAGTATAAGAACAAACATGCAATGACTCTAGTGGTTGATCCATGTGTGGTTTGTGGAAAGAACACACATGCAATGACTCTAGTGGTTGATCCATGTGTGGTTTGTGGAAAGAACACACACGCAATAACTCTAGTGGTTGATCCATGTGTGGTTTGTGGAAAGAACCCACATGCAATGACCACTGGTGGATCCATGTGTGGTTTGTGGAAAAGAACACACATGCAATGACTCTAGTGGTTGATCCATGTTTGTTTGTGGAAATAACACACATGCAATGACTCCAGTGGTTGATCCATGTGTGGTTTGTGAAAAGAACACACATGCAATGACTCTAGTTTTGGTTTTAGTATAAGAACACACATGCAATGACTCTAGTGGTTGATCCATGTGTGGTTTGTGGAAATAACACATATGCAATGACTCTAGTGGTTGATCCATGTGTGGTTTGTGGAAATAACACACATGCAATGACTGTAATGGGTCCACATGTTGTTTGTGGAAAGAACACACATGCAATGACCATTGGTTGATCCATAAGTTGTTTGTGGAAAAGAACACACATGCAATGAGTCTAGTGGATCTATGTGTGGTTTGTGGAAAATAACACACATGCAATGACTCTAGTGCTGGTTTGTGGTTTTAGTATAAGAACAAACATGCAATGACTCTAGTGGTTGATCCATGTGTGGTTTGTGGAAAGAACACACATGCAATGACTCTGGTTGATCCATATGTGGTCTGTGGAAAGAACACACATGCAATGACCACTGGTGGATCCATGTGTGGTTTGTGGAAAAGAACACACATGCAATGACTCTAGTGCTGGTTTGTGGTTTTAGTATAAGAACAAACATGCAATGACTCTAGTGGTTGATCCATGTGTGGTTTGTGGAAAGAACACACATGCAATGACTCTGGTTGATCCATATGTGGTTTGTGGAAAGAACACACATGCAATGACAACTGGTGGATCCATGTGTGGTTTGTGGAAAAGAACACACATGCAATGACTCTAGTACTAGTTTGTGGTTTTAGTATAAGAACATACATGCAATGACTCTAGTACTGGTTTGTGGTTTTAGTATAAGAACACACATGCAATGACTCTAGTGTTTGATCCATGTGTGGTTTGTGGAAATAACACACATGCAATGACTCTAGTGGTTGATCCATGTGTGGTTTGTGGAAAGAACACACATGCAATGACCACTGGTGGATCCATGTTGGTTTTAGTATAAGAACACACATGCAATGACTCTAGTGGTTTATCCATGTTTGTTTGTGGTTTTAGTATAAGAACAAACATCCTCTCTCTCTCTCTCTGTCTGTCTCTCTCGTAGAAGCCCAAACCTGTGCCCACTCTGTCTGCTACGCCCTGATTGGTTGTCACAGCTGTCACGCGGATCGTGCGCACCAACCGTTGATCTTGTGTGATCCAACAAGGCTCGTTGCACACGTCATGTCTTTCACAGGACAGCATGAGACAGCACGGACGTCTCCCTCAAAGAGACTTCTACAAGAAGGAACACGATGCCATCCATGGAAAAAGTGGTCGAGTGGTCATGTCATGTTTAATCTAGTCTGCAAAGGTTACAAGTCTACTACACGGCAACTGGTCATCCATGGACCACCGGCTATACCATTTTTACTATGGAGCGCGCCTGCACTCTCACTTCCGTCAGGCCCCCACCACACGAACCTTCCACGCGGCAGCCGCAGCCAGAAGAGCTGTCAACCGGGGCCCTCGAGGAGGCCTAAATGACCCCGCATTAAAAACCTAGCCTATTGGGTCCTCCATTCGCACTCATCCACTACTCTCTCTTCCCTATCCAGCAAAACTCCACAATCTTGAACGTACTTGCACGAACCTTCTCCATGAAACTAGTGCGTGGGGGTGAGTGTCCGGGTATCGCCGCCGGGGTGGTGCTTCACGCGGCAGATCTGGAGGAGCATCACGCAGCACAGGCCGAGGAGGACGTGCAGTTCAACCCTTTGGGGGACCATGTGCATGCCAGTGCTGACGACTTCAGAGGCGCTGATGAGGGTGTGGAGTTCGAAGAACACGCTCCGCTCGTGTACCCGGAGGTACATCTATTTCTACATGTTTCATATTTTCTGCTCGAGCTTAATCTATCCAGGCGTCATAAAAAAATCTAGTCCTAATGATTAGATGCAACGTACGAACCGATACATGGAGAGATCTAGTCTGTTCTGACTAAATCCACATTATTTATTTATCAATAAGTTACCAAGAACACAAACCACATTAATTTAGGAGCGAGCTGGGGAGACGGCCGTTATGAACTGCTGAACCTGTATAGACATGTTATTGCATCAAAAGTAACTTGGAATGGTGGAAGGAATATATATTTATTATTTTGCTCATTTTGGTTTGTATTCCATACATTACAGGTGTATTCAAGTGAGATGGACTCTGACAAGGAGACCAGGGACAACAAGAGCCGCCATGTCATGAAGAAGCTCAAGAGCGGGATAATCCCTTTCCGCACTCAACTTGGGGAGCTCAGGTGCCCTTTCTGTAAGGAGTCAACCCGAGGATTGACAGCTTGATTCCGCATGCGGTTGGTATCGGTAAAAGCCCGGCTAGTAAACACAAGTCGGCGACCAAGGCTAAGCACGATGCTTATGGCAAGTTCCTGAGGGAGTATGTCAAGAACGGCCTAGTGTCCCCTTACTTAGGAATCAGCAACTCCTAGCCGACCAACCCCGTCACTGTGTTGGCCTAGCCACTAATAATATTTAGTTCTCTTACCGTATCTAGACCCTTAAACTATGTGGATTTCTATTTTCGTACCCTTCAAAATATATTCAAGTTCATCTTTTTATGTTGTTAAAGTTCTGGTGGCATACTCGTTGTTTTGCATGGATAGAGGGGTGCCCCCGATAGATATAAGGGTTATCCTATCTGCTAGATCACAGAGGATCAACGGTTGGTGGGCAAAACTGAGTACAACTGAATCGCCATGGTTAGACAAGAGGGAAAAAACATGACTCACGGTACGCGTGTGCGGTGCACGGGGCGGTAGAGGACACGTGTGTCCGTGAACGGTGCATTAGCCTACGCGGTGCACGGTAGTGCAACGAAACGCTGCTTCCCTTCTCCTTTAATAGAGGCCTCCCCACTCCCACTCCCACTCATCACGCACTCGCTCACTCAATCGTTTCCACTGTCCCATCACCTTCTGCAAACGCCCAACAAAACCCCAACCACGCCGGCGATGGAGAAGATCGGCGTGGTGGCCATCGGCGCCTCCAAGGCAGCCAGCGAGGAGCCCCCCGTCCCTGTCCCTGCATCCGCCGTAGCCTCCGGCGAGGAGGCCCCCGCCGGTCTCGGATAGATCCCACTCGGCTAGGACCCCTACGAGGAGGTTGTCTACATAAGGCCGGAGAACCCCTACGACACCAGCATCACCGACCCGTGGTCTGAGGTAACCAGGGTTTTCTCCCCTTCCCTTGTTCTTCCCCCGTTCCCATCGTCGGATGCTAGATCGTATGTTATTAGGGCTCGGTTGTTCGTATTTTTTACAGTAGCTAATCCTATTGTGTTAGATCTCGATTTTCGATGAATCCCCCTGTTCGTAGTTGGGATCGGTATTCGATTTGGTTTCAGATTTGGGGAATAATTGGGAGATCTCATTCGGTTAATATATGAAAAAAATGAATCCTGATAATCAAAGTATCTCAATCATGTCCTTATTTCACTCTTCTGTTTTTCCAATAGGAGGATAGCAGCGACCTCCACAGCGATGACGAGTCGCAGGACACCAAGACTCGTCATGTGCTGAGGAGGCTGAAGTCCGGTCAGTACAACAACTTTTTTGCCGGTGACGTGTACAGGTGCCCCTTTTGCCCCATCAGGAGGCTCCGCGGCACGGACTTCAACTCCCTCGTGAAGCATGCCGAGGACGTGAGGACCTGTGGCGAGTCCGTGAACATCCACGACTTCAGGGCCAAGCACCAGGCACTCAGTCTTCACCTCCGCAACCTCTAGAAGGTGGCTATCGAGGAGGGTCGCATGCCCCTGATCAGACCCAAGGTGCCCAAGGTCAAGGGGCTGGGCAGCAAGAAGTGGAGGAGGCGCCAGAGGGAGGAGGCGGATGCCCTCCTAGAAGAGGCCACGAGGGGCCACTGATCAGCTGCTGCTGCTGCTGTAAAGCAGCTTCTTTTGTCTTGTCTGTGTTGAAGCAGTCCGCTGCTGCTGCTGAGCAGCCTAATTGTTGAACCTCGTTAAGTACCATACTATATAACCTATATTAGCTGCTTTATCTACATCTTCTCTATTTACTGAATTTATTTATGGTGCTGGTTTGTTTTGCTGCTCTAGATTTGCTACCAAATTGGGATAAAACGATCGCAAAAGGAACAATGAATGAAGAGAGAAGATGCTCTAGATTCCCTACCTTTTTGGGCAAAAAAAACACAACTGTTAGAGAGAGAGAGGGGAAAAGGCGCTCTTTAAAAAGGCCACTTTAGGCGTCATGGCGCACGTAACGGCCAAGCCTTTGACCAGACGGCACCCCCCTCCAAGCGCATGTGAGGGCTTCGAAATATCGGGAGGGCAAAAGTGAGGAGAAACGAGACACAATGTTGATATAGCTAAATCTGACAAAAAGCTGAATTTGGCTAGAGCTCCACAATGTAGCTATTCTAAATCCCTAAACTATGTGGTGCGTTGAAACCTAATGCTTTTCCACCGACACGTGTGTTGCAAAGTTGCTTGATCGTGCATGCTTACACAAGTGTCCTACAGAGAAACTTATAGAAGCATGGGCAAACGAGCTTCATTTTGGCAAATTCGGGACAAGCTTTGTGTAATTGGCAGGCCTGATCGGCTGGGCGGCTTCCCCGAGGTGCAGGGATGCTAGGTCCATGTCTATGCTTACACTTCTTAAACTTGTACACTTCCTTATGTCCTGTCACGTTACGTCATGTCAGTACCGTGCACCCGCTGCGGATCGGCAACGGGACAGTGGTCTACGTGACCAGTCTCTGCCATGCCAAAGCCACGTCGCACACCCGTCCCATCACCTACCGGGACGGATGCCGAATTTAATCGCTAGGATTGGAAACCATCGGTGCTCACCCGGTCAAACTTGCTTCCGCATGGGTATGACCGGAATATTGGTAAACGGAATTTAAGCATCGCCTTCTGTCTCCTCAGCACATCACTGTGCAAAAATCCCCAACTCATTCCTTCCATCGGCGCCGCCACCGCAAGAACCATCGACCCTACCACAGGCACTGCCTCCGCCTGGCCATACCACCGCAACAGATCACTCCACCTCCACGCCCAGTCCCAGCCACCGCTACTGAAACTAGGGCACCGCCGCCGCATTAGCTGCTACCATGGACGCAGAGTACGGCGTGTTCGGCGACGGGAGCGACTACACCGACGAGTACACCGTCACCGCCCATGGCACCACCAAGCTGACGGTCGTCCACACAAATGCGTCAGTGGAGGTGGCCAAGGTCATCGCAATGTACGAGCGGTGGCTACAAGATCCGATGGACATGTACAAGATCGTCGGCCTTGACCTCGAGTATACCAGAGATAGGAAGAGGACGGCGCTTTTGCAGCTGTCCATGCGCAACCACTGCCTACTATATCACGTATGTAGGGCCAAATCTGTATGCCCGGAGCTTCTTGAGTTCCTACACAGGAGGGAGATCTACTTCGCCGGCGTCAACATCAAGAACGACACTCCGAAGCTAGAACGGGATCTCCTCGTTCATGTCGTCAATCACGTCGATCTCCAACGTTTGTGGAGGTACCTGGATGGCGGTACAGGGAAAGCCGACATGGCTAGACTCGCTTCCGACATCATCGACCACGAGTACGCTGGCATGAAATCGAGTTCCTGAAGCACCTGCACGAGCGATGGGAGTGGAGGCACCTGGATTACGATGCGATCAAGTACGCAGCCAGGGACGCGTATGTCTGCTACGAGATGCTCAACAGGATCTAGCGGATGGGTGAGTGTGCTGTTTACCACTACTAGTTTCGCATTTCGTTCCTAGTTTTATCTCGCCTGTATTTTCTAAGCATTCTGTGTGTAATAACCAAGCTCGTATGATCCCTGTGCTATTAGCTACTTAACCTATATGAATTACATTCCCCCTTTTGTATGCTCAACATTCATTCTTACAAATTCTGTCTATGCCATTTGCATGCGGCCGAATCCAGGACTGACATGCATAAGGTGTGATATAGTCATAAGTCATAACCAAATCCAGATTATAGAGGAGGATACTGTCATAAACTAGATTATAGTTTGACAAAGGTAATACACAGCAGTTCGTAATTTCTCACATAGTGTACTTATGAAATAACATGTTTTCATAAACACAACAATCATGCACTAATAGTCTACATCCCAGCCTATTGGAGAAGGCAACCGATCCCAGGATGCCTTCGGTCGCTTCCCCCAGTTTGTAGATTCATCTATGATCCGGCATCTGGGACAAACAACCTGCCTTGGTGGTGGTTCAATGATGCGATGCCTAGAACGAGATTTTACAATCTGGCGGTACAGCTCGTGGCTAATATACCCGTCAATTGCAGCATACTTCAGATTAGGTTCAGAAAGTGGCTTATCCTCCCAGTAATCATGCCCTAAACGCCTCCATGAACATCTCGGCAATCTGTCCTTCATGTCAGCGTACCACGGGTCTATGAGTTCGGAGGCAAGAGCGGCCATCCCGGTGTTTCTACCTTTCGTCCCTGGGACCCAGTAAATTTCTTGGATGTCCACTCTGCACTCCTTTGGGATTCTAATGCTGACAGTCGGGCTTTCAAGCAGTTTACTGTCATTCGTGATGTCAACACTGGTAAATGTTATGTGTTGGTTCACGAGAAAGTCATGAAACAGATTCCCAATGCTTTCGCCCCACCTGCATGAAAATAAATTCAGACAAATAATATAGCAATAACTTTTGCAAACAGACGGTTCAGGAACAAAAAGACAGCAAAGTCTACCAGATCCCGTCAGCCCCCTTCTTGCAAAAAGGCTGGTATACGAGGACATGCCCCTTCATGGAGAGTTGCACCACGGCGATCCTACGGCAATCGCGGCCGTACTCGAGGTCGAGACCTACGAACCTGTTTTCTTCGAACTATAGCCAACTCGTGAAATTATTCAGAGTTTTCCTCACCGTCCGAGGGTCGGTGGTGTAGATGACATCGATCTTCTTCCCGCCATGTACTTCGATGTTGAAGTGCGCAGTTTCTTGCATGTCGTCGTTTCGGACGTCCGGAGCATCCATGACTACAGGCAAGAGGGAAAGGATACAGAGGAAAAGAGTGATGCGGTGGTGGAGGAAATGGATGAGGCCGTGGAGGAGAAAGACGATGAGGCCATGGAGGAGGAAATGAGACGGAGAAGTGAAAGATTGGAACCGCCCTTACCAATATCTGGAATGGTGCACGACCGTTCGTAGTAGGGTGAAGGTGGCGAAAAACGGCGGTTTTACATGTCGATGCTAGCACTTCCTAAAATTTGTTCTGCGCCACTTGCATGCGGTGGTATAAATTCAAACGTAGGCACGTTTACGTGTGCCGACCTTCACTCACTGACAGGTGGGCCGCACATTTCCCTTTTATGATTTATTTTTTCACTTCCTTAGATGGTTCCGGTGCCCGCCCTCAATAATTACACCCCTCGTTCTTTTCTTCCACGCAGACGAGAACCGGCGGCGGTGGCGGTACCTTGCAGATTCGCTCCCTACTCGAACAACTGCCCCCATCCCTGATTCCACCCCCTCTCGAATCCATCCGCCTCCTCATCACAACGCCTCTATTAATCCACCGGATTCCAAACTCCATTTGCCTCTATGGGTAGAGCTTGGGGTAGCAGCATGCTGAAGCGAAAGGCATGCGACGACGACACGGATGGCCAGGGCGACCGCTACCGCGAGGATTGGGGATGGCCGAACCTCAGCGCCACGAACGTGCACAGGATCGCCTCGGAGTTGGACATCATCTCAGCAGGCCGCCTCGCGCGCTGCATCTCTGGCTACCGCGTGACGATGCAAAAATGGACGAACAACCGTTCGGCACGCCAGGCCTTATTTACCCCGATAACAGCAAATGGCCAGACGACCGTGATGGCCACGTAAGTTCCAGTATCTAGCTTATTCATTCAGTCATATCATTGATTCATATGTGCTGAACTCTCATCAGAATCCTATGTTCCTTTCGTCTAACGTGTTGTGTCCACGTGCGGTTTGAACAAATCGAACCATTTAAGACTATTCTGTATAGTGGAAGCTCTGCTCGTACCTGATATTCTGGTATTTTCATAGTGACACAGTCTTACTTTAGGTGATAGACGAGTTGTCAATTTCGATTTTGCAATGGAATGCCTGCTAGGTGATATTCTGTTTCCTAAAGTAAAAACAAACATATTAGATGATTTAAGGCTATTATGACCCGAGCTGTTTAATTATGATCATCGTCAGGAGTTTGTTCTAGGGGGCTCTGCTCCTACTCCATATATTGAGTATCTTCGTAGTGACACAGGCACAATTTAGGCGATATCTGAGGAGACACTCGTATTTATGCGATATTTTGTGTACTTTAATATAAAGGTCCAGTTGTCAAATTGTATCTGCAATGGAATCCATGTTAGGTGATTGTACCAACTGACAACAAACTCTGCAGAATATTCATGCAAAACTGATGCTGCTGGATAAGTGGTCAGAATCAGTAGTGATGAATATCAAGGAAGAAGAAGAGACGGAAATGAGAGATGACCAGAACTGGGTGGGTGGCAACAGTGAGTGGCTGGTCCTTTTATCCTAGGATGGGAGTACTTGGAATCTATAAAATTGCTACAGATCGAAGAGACTTGCAGTGCCATCTTTGAAGGGTGTCAGCATTACTGCATTCAACAGCGGGTGGCCGCCGCCCACTTCCGAATTCGCTTACAGGTTCAACATGGCAGAACTTGAGCTCGTGAAGGTACAGCTCCCACGTAGACCGTGGGAGGGGGCGTGGAAGAACTGGGAGTATGACCTCTTAGCGGTGTTCGACAAGGCAATCACATTCATTAGATGCCCAGAAGACAAGGAATGGACAGTCTTGCACGACGACTTCCTACAGCCGGAGAAGTATGTCGACGCCGTGTTCACGTACAACTACTCTTCGTACAGACCGCAACACATTTATGCGGTCACTGAACCTAGCGGTGACGTGCGTGTTTGGGAGCCATCCATTTGGGGTGAGGCATGGTGTCATATAGCATGTAAAATCCCATTCAAAATTCTGCTTACTGAATGTTAGTAACACGCAGGTACCCATGCAGCCCCGTGCATAATTCCAGCTCCGGTCATCGAAGATGCAGTAGCAGATGCTGAACTTGGGACACGGCGCTAGTTCCTGGCACCTCTCGGAGACAACATGGAACAGCATGATGAACTCTTGTGGATTCATATCAGGGGAGCACTAAACAGCGTTGGTGATACAATAGAACATATGGGGACAAAACTTTCTTCATACCCATCGCTGCGGTGTCACGTTTTCTCAAGGTCCGCATGCCCATCCGAAGACCCAGTAGAGCAAGTCTGGAGCAGAGTCAACAATCTGAAGGGACAATCTGTGTTTCTTGGGATCAACTACCCTTTCTTTTATGGAGCCCCTGGAGCTATTGAACCTGTAATTTCTCAAGCAGCCCTGGCCCCTGATGCTGCTTCTGCTGCTGCTGGTGGTGGTGGTGGTGTTGGTGGTGGTGGAGCTGGCAAAGAAGTAGCTGCTGCTGCTCCTAGTGAAGCTGACGAAATACTTGGTGATGCTGCTGCTGGTGAAGCTGACGAAATACTTGCTAATGCTGCTGGTGAAGCTAACGAAATACCTGTTGAGGCTGCTGCCGGAGTCCAGGAAGAACATGCTGGTGTTGTTGCTGAGGTGCCAGCACTTCCAGTGTTTATAGCAGACTATGTGTTTGCTGCACACTCACGCGCCTATCATGTTGACACTCCAGATCCGACCTGGAGCCGAATCCACATCGGGGGGAGGGGGCCTACAATTGGCTCATCAGTGGGGTCATACTATTTGAAGGAGAATGAAAGACGGCCAAACACAACATTCTGGTTCGTTCCGACGATAGCACCAGCTCCAGGGACCTAGTGCTCATATTGGCAGATCCGATGAACCATTTGTCTTTATCTTTATCATTAGTTACACTTATGTGTGTAAAGACTAAGCTGTGCTTATTTGTGTAAGACTAAGTTAGGCCTAACTGCATAATATTCAGTGGAGCCTACCTTTTCTTTCCACGCCCATAACAACAGAATTGCACCATAAAACATACAAATGTAATGTGCATACCACGCATTTTTTCTCAGGATAACAACCACTTCAAGCAAATGATACATCGTGTACGCATTTGAACGCATCACTAGAATGTGCCACCTATTGATGATTGATGACATGGATCTAGCTTTTCTGCGCTTATTTGCATTGAATCGCTCATTGATTTGTTCACATATTTTTTGGCAATGGCTGATGAACTCCACTCTCTTGGTAACTTGCTTCATCAGCGAGTACTTGTTGATGCAATGCAAAGTACAGAACATGGTCATCATCGTCATTCCATTTAGGTTCTCTATGTTTCGTCATCACGGAGCTACTAATTTCAAATGAAAATCTAGTAAACAATATATGTGTACATTGTTAGAGTATGCTACAGCCACGGTACATACATGTTTTTCTACAATCACAAGAAGAAAACTTGATGCATTTTCACCTTGTTGGCGTTGTGCCGAACTGGGTGGATGTGGCTTTGGGGTTCAGAGAGGAAGGCGCCATGGCTGGTGCGTGTGCGACCACGGCGACGGCAAGCTTGTATTCTGGAGGAGACCAATAGGACCGAGCATGGTCGGCATGGGTACAGATCTCACCCGGGAATGAATTCCCGTCCCCACGCCATGCCAATGGTGCGGTCATGGTGAGGGCGAGCTCCGATTCGGGATGGGGAGGACAATGGGCTGAGCAGGTTTGTCCAAGTCCTAGCTCCGCGCCATGGCCGCGACCACAGATTGCCGCCCCGGAGGAAGAAGTAGACGCATAAAGGATGCATGCGCCAACGCTGCAAGCCTACATGGCAGCGACGGCGGTAGTGACATAACGGTGAAAGCTGATAAGGGGGACCTAACTTGACTGCCGTTAGCCTGATTTTTTGTATTGAAACATAAAGTTGAATTCGTGCCGAAAAGGACCCTCTGAGTATTTGGCACACCAACTATAGTCATCACAGATGATATCAGGGAACTTGGGTACCGCGTTGCCTGGCCACCCCAACTTTTGGGCCGCAAAATGATATTCTCGAAATTAAGCCCCATTATTTAAGCATGGTTCAACAGAATCAATTTGGAGGCTCTGTTGTTGAAGACGTGGGTATGCACTTGAATACTTTCACTGAAATATATGCTATGATGCGCATAAAAGACTTTGATCCCGATGTGGTAAAATTGCGTCTATTTCCTTTTTGTCTTAGGGGAAGAGCAAAAGAATGGTTGCTATCTTTGCCTAGAAATACTTTTACATCATGGGTGGGATGTACTTCTTTATTTATGTCTAAATTTTTCCCACCTGCAAAGACTATGTAACTCAGATAATATTACTGGCTTTAGACAGGAAGAGCATGAACCACTAGCGCTTGCATGGGAGAGGATGAAAGAATGCTTAAGAAACTGTCCTAGTCATGGGATGGAAGATTGGTTAATCCTCCATTTATTTTATAATGCTCTTAATCTTGTGTCTAAGTCTATGCTTGATACTGCAGCTGGAGGAACATTTATGGGTAAACATATTACCGCAGCAAAGCAGCTGCTGTGGATAGATCAAACATGAAGAAGGTGAATTCTATCTCACCGCAATAAAATGAAGAACTCAATGCTAAGTTGGATGAGCTCATACTAGTTGTGAAAGGTAAGGAAACCTAGGTAAGAGCTATCCCTGAAACGAATATTGAAGAAATAGAGTTCATAGCTCATAATGATTATAATCCTGCTTGGAAGAAGAATTATAATCCTCATTTTTAGAAACATTATTCTAGTCCTGCAGGTAATTCTAGTAGTATGGGAACTAGTAATGGTAGTCTCCAAGAAACATTTAAGTCTTTTATAGACTCACAAAATGCACAAAACAATATTCTTGTTAAAATAACGGAGAACCATGATGCTATGCTTGGTAAATTGTCTAACCAAGCCGTTAATTTGAGAAATGATTTGCAGGCCCTCCAAGAAAGAACGATGATCGTTGAGGCACAGCTAGGTAGGATAACTGAGAGTCAAAATCTCATTCTAGCTAAATTTGCACGTAAATCTGAGCCCAATCGTGTGGAAGAACTCAAAATGATGAGGATCCAAAGGGAGGAGCCTGAAGAGCTTAATTATAGCAATGCCCCTTCACCAAGCTACACCATCGAAGACCTCGTAAAGAGGATCAATGTCAAAATCCCCGTGAGTGAAGGTAACGATGAAGCCATGTATCAACACTTTGTTGATCAAGTAGCAATTAAGGTACGCGAGCTTGAATAGGAATACAACAAAATCGATGAAAAGTTACCTGTTAAACTAGATGATATATTTGAGCCCACGATTAAAATTAAGATTGGGACTAATGAGATAGCTGCACTTTGTGATCTAGGTGCAAGCGTCTCAACAATCCCAAAGCGTCTTTTTAACAAGCTAAACCTTGGCTCTTTCGAAATCACTGAACTAAAACTACATCTTGCAGATTCCACTTATAAACAAGCTATAGGTATTAAGGAGAGAACTTTAGTTTACATTAAAGGTTGTCCTGCTCTAATTGGCTTTGTTATTGTTGACATTCCTGGAGATACTATTGCTCCTATCATACTAGGCCATCCTTTCTTGAGAACTATAAAGGCTTTAATTAACCTCCATGAAGGGAACGTGAAGCTGCAATTGCCTTCACGGGATCCTTTTGTTATCCATTTCCCTAGGAAAAAGAAAGCCAAACATGATGAGAAGGAGGCCATCACCTTGAAGGCCAACTACATTGGAGTGGGTGTTCCACTCATCTGGCCCAAGTGAGTAACGTCAAGGTCAAGCTATTGACCGTAAAAGAGCGCTCCATGGGAGGCAACCCATGTTAAATAAAGGTTTGATTTAAGTTTTAAGTTTTTAGTTTAAGTTCATGTTTAATAAAGAGTGCTAGAAAACTCCATTTGAGGAGAAGAAGTTCGGTACTACATAAAATTCTGCTATATACATGTTGTTGTTGGTCGATAATTCTAACTATCAATTTTCTGTCCTAAACAAGGTATATCACTAAGTTACAGGAAAAGAAATAATTCTTGAAGAAATAGAATTTTTTTTGATGTATACAGAAGGTTTAACGACCAACTATACGGTGGGAATAAAAATTCTGGCCATATAGTTCCGGTCGTATAGATATCTTTGCCATCAATTTTTTTTCTTTCATATGTACTGAGAGTTTAACGACCAACTATACGGCGAGAATGAAAATTCTGGCCGTATAGCTTCGGTCGTATAGATATCGGTGCCTCCATACAAATTCTTTTCTAATATATAGAGAGTCTAACGACCAACTATACGGAGGGAATTAAAATTCCGGCCGTATAGTTCCGGTCATATAGATATAATTGTCTTCGAATTTTTTTCTTTAATATGTACTGAGAGTTAACCGACCAACTATACTACGGGTATAAAAATTCTGGCCGTATAGTTCTGGTCGTATAGATATCTATGCCTTTGTATATTTTCTTTCCCAGGGACAGACAGTTTGATGACCAACTATACCACAGGAACATTTTGTTTCGGCCGTATAGTTGCGCACGTATAGCTGCACCGCCAGGAGGAAACCCTAAAAAATTGACAGAAGTCCAACTATACAGTGGGAACGCATTGTTCCGGCCGTATAGTTGCGCCCGTATAGTTGCGTCCGACCACAAAATCGCACGGGAAGGTATCTCCAACTCCAAAACTTCAATTTTTTTCTCTTCTACCTCGAAACTCTCTCAAAACCTCTAGAGATCTTCATCTCTACTCAATTTTGTTTGATTTCCTCACACACAAGTGATCTACAGTATGTCTCTCCTCCAATTATGTTTTGCAAATTCATCTTCGATCTATTGTCATTATCAATCTAGGGTAATACATACTATGAACCTTCTGCCATTCTCTTGCCTAGATTATTATTTTGAGGAGATTCTTTAGTGTGCTATAATGAGGAACATGTTAGACTTACTATTGTTAGATAAAAAGTTTTATTTTTGTATTTCTTAAATGTTTTATATGATGAACACAAGGATCCGAACTCGTGCTCATGCCACCGCTAGCGCTTCTTGGGCTGTCACTCAGGAACACATGGGGATATGGTTTAGGAACGAGCTCCAATGTGATCGCTTCGACTGGATCAAGAACCGCGAAGTGAAGGCCACCAAGTGGGATTGCCCCATTATATTGAACCAACTCGGTATTTCTGATGACTTCAGTTTACTTTGCAATATAGCTATCCTGCAAAACTTTGTGTATAATGATGTGCCTACTTATCGCTGCTTAACCATTGAATTCCTAAGTTTGTTGCATAGCACCGTTAAACAATGGCAAGGAGAGGACATTATTTATTTTTGACTTATGAACAACAACTACACTTTAACTTTAGATGAATGGTGCACATGTTTTAATTTTCCAAACAATGATGTTAATGCCTTACGCACATCCTTTACTGGCTTAGAACCTACACCTAAACAATACTATAACGGAATGAGTTTCACTACTAGAGTGAGCAAGGGGAAGAATATTCAACATCCTGCAATTTGCTATTTGTTTTATGTTATTGCTAACACCTTGCAGGCATGTAATGAGTTCACGAGACTCAACGAGGAGGACATCTTAGTCCTTGCAAAGGCTTCTTACATCAACTGCGGCTTGTCACTCAACTTGGGCGCCATCCTTGTGCGTTACTTGGAGCACCAAGCCTCCCAAAGCCAAGGACCAATCATAGGTCAAGGCGTCATCACCGTGCTTGCTATTGCCCTAGGCATCGACCTAGGTGAGTTGCAACTCGTGCTAGGTGAGTGACATGTTGGTTTCTCCACTTTGAAAGCTTGTGGAATGCTCATTAGGAGAGGTGGTGTTTATTACCTACATATTGATGGAGCTCGGCGTCTCTACCCCGCTTCTATGCCTAATGGTCTTTTCTCTATCGAGGAACGATGTTTGCTATATGATTCACAGGTTGAGCAAGACCAACCCGAGGAGGAGATTCAGGAGGAGGATGAGGACTAAGAGGAGGAGCAAGAAGTTCCTTACAAAGAGGAGCAGCCACAAACCCGGTTCACCACATACCAAGATTTCCAAGGACTTGGAGGGACTGTGGAAAGGATGCATAGCCTCTCTTTGAACCTCCGAGAATCAACTAGTAACCTCTCAACTCAATTTGCAAACCGGAGTAACGAATATTTCCCGCCACCACAATGATTTGAAGGGCTTGCAAAAGCCTAAGCTTGGGGAAGTTTCCTCATGTATCTTTATTTGGCGTTCATTTTCTTTTATTTATTTCGAGGTTGTGTTTTTATTTGAGTTTATAAGCACTCGTGTTGGTTTCCCCAACACCTTATTTTTAGTTATTTCTATTTTCTTTCGAGCTTTTCTAGCCGAGCTTTGCTGCCAATTTTCTATTCTTTAAACTCCCTCTCTTAAAAACCACAAAAATATTTCTCCATTTTTTCCCTCTTTCTTTCACTACAAGAGATCTGGCCCGTAGAGACACTATTTTGGTCCTGTGGAGACACTTTTATTGTCTTTACACACTTGTAGAGGCATTTTACACATTGTCTCAAAAGTGTCGCTATGGGCAGTGTCCCTATGGGATAAGGACACTAGTAATAATGTCTATACTTCTTATAAGACATAACAAAGAAGCATTATATTATGTCTCTACACGTAGAGTAAAAAATACCATAAAAATATGTCAAAAGAAATCCTTGAACTCTTGACCTTGATAATAAAGACATTACTCTAACCATCTCAACCTTACATAAGATCTTGTTTACATCTAGAATGAATTTCTTTTGAATATAGCACATTAGGGCTAAAACATAGAACAAATGTCTCTAGACAACAAGCAAAATGCCTCAAATAGTGTCTTTACATAAAATGTAAAGACATTTTACAATGTGTCTCAATGATTGCCTGTATATAACTTTTTGTGACAATTTAGAATGCCTCAAAATTTGTCTCTAGAATGAAAATCCTATTCCTTCAGAAAAATGTCTTAACTGATGTCTCTATATTTGAGACACATCCTTAAGTGTCTCAAAAATTGTCTCTACAAGATGCAAAATGTCTCTACGTGATTTTTAAAGAGACAAAATAAGAAGTGTCTCAAGAAGAATGCCTCTATGGTAGGTTTTTGTTGTAGTGTTTTCTTTCCGCCTCGAGGTTTTCATATATTTGCAGGAGAGTGATCGACTTTGAGTTTCCAAGAAACAAATAAAAGAGGAAGATAGAAGTGGAACCAAACATGAGAGGTATGCCTTATGACTCCCCACTTTTGAAGTTTGAGAAATCCATGCTAGTTAGTAGTAAATGTTGAGATATTATATTGGTGGAGTGAGTCTTTGTATTGTAGTAAGATTTTCATTTGCATGGGTATTTAGTTGGGTATGCTTTGTTCCAGCTCTCATAATTAACCGAGTCTTGCCTAAAAATTTGCTAAACAATTGTAATAAGAAAAAGTCTCATAATTAAAGGCTTGGGTGTTGTAGTTCTTAGTCTTGAAGGTTTATTTCTAGAGACACTCAACACCACTAAAAATGTTGATTGACTTGATATCTCTCTTTAAAAGGATTTGTTCGATTGAATTAATATTTAGTGGTTTTTGTGAGCATGCCAAAGTTTGACTTGTTAATCATAAGAATGATATAGCTTTATGCATGTCAAACTTCATGGGATGCCAACAACTCCGCTAGCCTACGAACGATCTTCATGGAGAAAACTCCTAGATTTTGGCTATGAGTTGATTAAACACTTGTAGCAGCAATGCTATAGTGGGTAAGATTCTTGGCACTCTCGGGTAGCTGTAATTATGATGGAATCACTCCTCTGGCTGTTATGAGTAATCATTATGCAAAAGGAACAAAAACCTTAGTGATGCCACGAGTGTCCATCACAGCCCGATAAACTAATAAAAATCTTTGGCATGCTTTCAATTACTCAAGAACTGAAATTCTTGGAGGACAATGAATAGAAAAGTAGTGCTTGAAAAGTCTTGATTTATTGATGTGGGAGGATTGAGATACTCTAGTGTATATGCTTTTCATGACAACTCTCACACTCTCAATTTACATGATAATACTTTATTGTTCAAAGCACAAGCCTATGAGTTGATTACATGACATGGAATAAAGTTTACTCATTTGAATCATCCATGTTAACAATGATTTTTCTGCACTATAAGGATGCATAAAACCTGTATGATATGCTTCCCATTACTCTATCTATGCTGGAGTTTTTCAGATTTATGAAGTGGAGGAAACATGAGTCTACCAATCATGAGTAAGATCACCATCTTGTTATTTTAGTTTAAATGCTGAGTTCCTTTTTTTATTTTGGTTTTCTTGCTCAGGGACAATCAAGTTTAAGCTTGGGGAGGTTGATGGCTCTGAAATATAGCCATCTACGTCCACATTTAAACTGGATATTATTCATATTTTTGATGAAATATCTCTCTAAACCCTGCCACTAATGCCTAATATTCAGAGGGGTATGCAATCCTTTCTTTTTATATTTTTCCTATGCAGATAATGTTGTTTGAAGATGGGAATCACTACATTAAAGTCAAAGATATGAGATTTCCACCAACCAGAAGAAACTAGGAGCCGTAAAGCGGAGGCATATGCTTTAACGACCAACTATATGACCGAAGCAAAATTCCGATCGTTTAGTTGGCGCCACCACCGTTAGGTCAAATAGAACAAATTTCGTGAAGGGACCCCTATATAAAGAAGTGTCGGGCGACGAGAAAACAAGCCAGACCCTCGCCAAAAGTCTCTACCAAAGATCTTTAGGCACCTGCAGATCTCAAAACCCTTCTCCATCTCCATAGCCATATTCTACCACTTGTAATAGTAGATCTCTTCTTCGATTGGAGACATTGTAAGACTATTGCTATCAATCTTATGATTTTCAATACAATGTTTATGATTGTTGATCTCATCTCTATGTGTGAGTAATTCTCCTTGGGCTAAGGGCTTCGGCCTAGCCATGTAGCATTTGTGCATGTTATTTATCATTGATGGGATCATGTATTAGTTTGAATGACATGATGATTATTGTATCCTATCTTGCCTCAATCTAAGGACTTGTTAGGTACCCAAGACCGCGAGGGCTGAGCCAGGTATAGGGAGTATGAGTAATGACTGATATGCAGGTTGGGAACCCCAGTGACAGAAGGGGTAGTACGGCTGTATGTGAAGGATTTAATTGGGATTAATGGTGACATCACTATGCATATCATTAGTTCTCTTTCTTACATGGATGAGACTAGTAGGTTATTTCTATAAGCGGTTGCGGAGGCAATAGAAATTATGGATGCACTACCCACATATAATTTATCTTGCTCTAACGAGTACATGCATACTTTATTTCTATCTTTTATTCCCATCAGATGTTTTGCATAGCTATAGGTGAAACCGAACGCACTATGCCCTCTCTCTCCATCATCGACAACAACAAAAATAACTTTAAAACTCCCGAAGCTCCGTTAAAGTAACTTCATTACACATTCGCTTCCTGAGGATTCGATAACCTAGGTCTACTAGGGAAAAAGAAGCTACACTATATCCGTAATCTGGATAGAAGGTATCAATCATACACCCCGTTCTTCATTGCTTATTTTGATCCAACTTGTATGCAAGAACTTGTGTGGGGATAAGTGTGTGATAGATGGAGTAGCATGGGGGTAGAGATTGAATTATGACACATATTATTCAAGATCTACTTTGGTTTTTACCTTTCTTTTGCTGCCTCACTAGGTGTAAAGTGAAATCATGTGCTATAGTTATCACGTGACAGTGTGATGACCTTGACTAGATCAAGGTAGCTGCTGACTCGTGTACTAACGAGCTTGTTGGGGAACCCCAAGAGGAAGGTATGATGAGCACAGCAGTAAGTTTCCCTTAGTTATGAAACCAAGGTTATCAATCCAATAGGAGCAAGGAAACACCCCAAAGGTGTAGCTAGTTGAAATTTGGCAGGGCGCACTACCGGTGCTAGGAGCAACGTGGAGACCTGCACAACACAACCACAGAACTCTGTCCCCAACTTGCGATGAGGTTGTCAATCTCACCAGTTTTGCTGAAAACAAAGGATTAAACGTATCGAGTGGAAGAAATTAATAGTTTAAAGAAAGTAAACACAAAACATTAAACAGTTGATTGTAGATTGATAGTAAAAGAAAGGACCGGGGTCCATAGTTCACTAGAGGTGGCTCTCCTTAAGATAGATAACATGTTGGGTCAACAAATTACAGCGGGGCAATTGACAAACATCGAGAAAGCATACAAGCATATACTACACATCTTGACTCCTTTGAGATTCGATTGGGCATTACAACATTATACATAGACCGTAATCCAACTTCATCTATGACTAATAATCCACCTTTAGGTTATATCCGAACCCCCTCCAGTTTTAAGTTGCAAGCAACGGATAATTGCATTATGCATTGCGTGTAAGTAAACAATGCGATTGTTCTATGAACAAAGGATTGTTGTTTTCTCCCTAGTAGCAACAACACATCTAGTACCTTAGAGATTTTTGTCACTTCCCCAAGATTACTAGAGGCATGAACCCACTATCGAGCATAAATACTAACTCTTGGAGTTGCTAGCATCTACTTGGCCAAGATAGCTACTAACAACGGAAAGCATGCAAGATCACAAATAACAAAGACATGATAGAATCAATAATCAATCTGAAATAGCATCTCAATATCCATCGGATCCCCGCAAACACAACATGCAGAATTTCCAATAGATGATCTTGATCATGACTGGAGCTCATAAGATCTAAACATGATAGCACAAAGGAGGAGAACCAGCCATCTAGCTCCCGTAGTCCAGAGATGAACTACTCACGCATCACATCGGAGGCTTGCATGATGATGAAGAAGGCCTCCAAGGTGAATTGCCCTCTCCGGCAGGGTGCCGGGAAGAGCTTCAGATCCCTCTCGATCTAGGGATGGAGATGACGGCGTCTATAGACTCTTTCGTGGAATTTTGATCGGGTACTTAGGGTTTCTGTATCGGAGGCAACTTATAGGCGGAAGGAGAGGCCGAGGGGGTGCCTAGGGCGGTCCGACCACCCCCTGGCGCGGGCCAGGCCTGGCTGCGCGGCCAGGTGGTGTGGCCGGGCCCCAGCCCCTCTCCGTCTCGTATTCTGGCTCCAGGTGTCCCTCGGTGAAAAACTGACTTTGGCTTTTGTCCCGTAAAATTCCGAGAATATTCATTTTCTGACTTTCCGAGAACCAAAAATAGCAGAAAACAGGTAGCTGGCACTGTGGCTCTTGTTAATAGGTTAGTCCAAGAAATCATATGAAAAGTACTCCAAAGTGTGGACAAAACACACGAAAGTATAAGTTGGAAATCTCATGTCTCTTGAATACGAGGGCCGCTCCTCATGCTACTCAAGTGTAGTCATCGGTAAGTTCTTGCCATCGTAAGTACATGTGTATCATAGAGAACCGCCAACGGGGTACCCCCCCACTGGTGGAAAAATGGCCTCTAGTCCCGGTTCATAAGGGCCATTGGTCCCGGTTCCCGAACTGGGACCAATCACTCGGGACTAATGCTACTCCCGGTTCGCGCACGAACCGGGACCAATGGGTCTCCACGTGGGCGGGCGAGCGACGAGGAGGGGGTGGATCATTGGTCCCGATTCGTGGAAAAAACCAGGACCAATGGGTCCCCACGTGGCAGCGCCAGAGACGGGCGGGGGTGGATCATTGGTCCCGGTTCTTGGCACGAACCGGGATCGTTGGTCTCTGTGCCGCAGCAGGGTTTTGTGCCGCGGCAGGATTTTCGGGCTATTTTTCTGCCGCGGCAGGATTTTTTTATCAATTTAATGGTACTACATATATACAGCAATATTGAAACCACGATATATATATTACACATCATGCATGATCACAAATATATACACCGTCTCATCCGTCTTCTTGGTCGAAACATATTATAATTACAAACGATACTCTCACACGAATTTGATCTAATTTACATCTTCTTTTATACACTTCACCCTTCCAAATGAAGTGGGTAATAGTATTCTCCTTTCGGATCTATGACTTGTTCTAACAAGAATCCGGAAATTTCCTCTTGAATTGCATGCACGCGTTCTTGTGATAGAAGACCGTCCCGCATCCGTTCGATCTAATATAAAGAAGGGGATCAATATATATGAATGAAACTAAACACAATTGGTGGTAATAAAATAAAGTTGTGATTATTGTTTATCGTACTTCAATTTTTTTGATGTTCCGGTCTGCCCCCTTCTCTTTGGTCGTCTGGCGAATGAACTCGCAGACATAGTATCCACATAAGTTATTCCCAACTTCCTGCCTCAAGCACTTTACGAGAACGGAGTTCAATCAGAATAATAATCAAGCATGATAATGGTGATATTGAAACTAGAATCAAAGAGATGCATGGATCTAGCCAGTAGTACTTACAGTCAATGGTTGAAATGTAAGCTCTAGCTTCCAAACACCCCTAGTTTTGGCAGTGAACCGTTTCAAGCCTTCTGGAGGCATTCCTGCATGTCCGCCCACTTTTCTAATGGTGTGTGTTTCGAGTCTAGGACTTTTACTACTCCGGTGTCAACAACAATGATTAACAGAATATAGTGGAAGCTTGACACACTAACAGAATATAACACGAGTCAATTATACGCTTAACATTGAGTAAGCGAAAATAGAACGTGTACAAGACAGTAACACTCACCCAACATTGTAAGGAAATAGTATTTCCCTTCTGTTGCTGAAATAGTTCAACGCTTGGAATAAGTTATCCTCTGCCTCTTTGGGATTTGTTTTTAGAGTAACTTCATGAACGAAATTACAGTCAACAAACCCAATGTCATAGATTTGTCCTTTGTTGCATTCTTGAATCTTTATTCTGCATATATAATTAGTATAGTGATTAGTAAGATTATACAAGCAACGAATGAGCTGAGCTAGAAAGACTTAACTATAGAAATTAATAATACTTACAAACAATAGGCACTGACGATAGCTTTGGAATCAGCACAGTTGGTAAAACTGAAATAATTCTGGAAATTCAATTAGTATGAAGCCATCTCCATGACCGTAATGGTGGTGTTTATATGCATCATAGATCCAGTTTTTGGAATCAGCACAGGCTTGGATGTACCAGTTATGCAATCTTCGCATTTTTGTTAGTAGATCTTTGACTAACTCGGGTTTGACGAGAGGAGCCCCGTACTGGTACACGTATGCTGTTTATTTGTACCCCTCGAACTCATGCATACGGCTCATGTACTCAGTAATAGACAGTCCATATAATTGGACTTTTTCTCCGTACAGTCGAACAAACTCCGAATCAATGTTTGGATCATGCCGCTCCTGGATCATCCACTCATTGGTATCATACACTTTGAGCGGTTCGATCGATTGATTTTTCTGTTGTCCGAGGTGGGCAACTTCTTTCCCAACTCTCCGCTCTTTTGCCTCAGCCGACTTGGTAATAGAGCGATTATAGTCTGATGTGAGTGTTATGGGTTGGTGAAGCTAAATCTTAAGCGCGGCTGCTTTGGCTTTATCTTTTGCGATGACCGGGAAAAATGCCTCTATCGGCTTTTTCTTGTTAGCCATGTCAATCTTCCACTTTCCATAATGGGCAGCTGCGGCCACATCGGTTTCCTCATCTGTCTTCTCGCAAGGTAGCTTCTTCATATTCTGATGAGGTACTCTTGGGAGGGGCGATAGCTTACGTTTCGTTGATCGGAACATGCTCTTGCTGCTCCTGGTGGTGCTGCCCCCCTTAGTATACTTTCGTTTTTGTCTCTGAGGCTCAGGGGACGGATACGGCTGACGCAACGGCAGAGACGGCCGAGGCAGCGATGGAGACGATTGCGCTGAGTGGTGAGGCGGTGAAGGCGACGGTTGCGCTGGAGAATGGTGAGGTGGCGGCGAAGGTGGATTGCTGCTCTGAGGAGTGGGTGGCCTTGGCGGCACATAATTTGGAAGCATGATGCGCTCCTTTAGCCATATAATAGTCCCCCGTTTGGCTTCTCCTAGTTGAGTCAGCTCCATATCTTCCCCTGCAGGGTGGTCTAGCTTCAGCTCCTCAAAATCTTCCTTCACCTCATCCACCGTGACGACAGCGTACCCTTTTGGAACCGGTCTGCAATGCCAAGTTGGGTTAGGCGCAATTGGTATCACCATGCCGACCGCCGCCGTCACCCTTAAGTTCATAACCTGCACCTTTAGCTCACAAGTTGTTGTCTCCGTGATATCATCCACTGGGTAGCGTTGAGGAGGAGATGTCGTCGGTGCATCATCATCAACATCATGGAGCTGTGTGGAAGCGACGCTGCTTTTCTTATTCGATAGGGCGCCGGTACCCTCGAATGCAGCTTCTACCACGTGCCGCTGAGATTGGCAGCTAGTACCTTGCTGGCTAAGTCTATCGAGTTGATCCTAGTGCCGCTTTAATGCTTCTTCTACATTACGCAGCTGGTCTGCAGCGGCCGCTTTCTCAGCTGCCTCCCTTTCCTTTCTCCTCTGATGGCTTTTATCGGGATATCTCTTCATTTTCGGGGGGAAGGTAACCTTCCACGGCTTGGAGCCTGGTGTGCCTCGTGCCCGTCCGTCATGTTCAGGATTTTTAAGGGCCCGTGTGAGCTCGTCGTTCTCTCTATTGGGAATGAACCGTCCCGCTGCAACATCATCTACTGCATTTCTAATATTGTCGATGGGTAGTAGGGGATCATCTTTGTGTTTCTGATTATATATTGCCCTCCCTTCTTTGTCCAACGTGCCCTCATGGCCGTAAAACCATGTTGCGGGCTCTGGTCTGATCCCGGCAGCTATGTAATTAACCTCAAGTGCATCCCACTTAGGCATGCAACCAGTGTAGCCAGCAGGCCCCATGTTATGATGGTACAATTTCTTAGCAGCGTTCTCCATATTTATTCTAGACCTTTCCTTAGCTTTCTCCGATGTCTTGTACTTCACTGGTTTCTTAACTTAGCATAGCCGGCTTCATTGAAATTCGGAGTCTTCTCTACCTTGACAAAGTTATTGTACAGTTTCTTCTTCCAGTTCTTGAATGCATCGGCCATCTTGCTGAGAGCAAACTTCTTGACTCTTTGCACAAGCTCCCTTCTTGCTCTCTCCTCCTCATCTGGAGTCACATCTGGTACCGGCAGGAGGAAATTAGTCATGAGCTTGTCAAAAAGCTTATCTTTGGCGTTGTCGCCGACATACGGGACTCCACCGCCGCTTGGCCGATTCCATTCTTGAACGGTGATCGGGATGTAGTCCCTCATAAGAACTCTGCATTGCTTGACAAATTTTCTTGCAACATCGACGGGAGCTTGCGGTTCGCCATCTACACCGACCACGTCGATCGTATACCTCACAGTGTCATCCAACTTTTTTGTTGGGCCTCGTTTCATTCTTACGGAAGAAGTTCTCGATCCGGAGGGCTAAAAGAACAAAGAGTGTTAATATATGCATGTATATATATAGACATCAGCATTTTAATTACAAAAATACATATATACACCTCGCCGGTGTTTGCGAGATTTAAGGTTTCGCCGGAGCCGTCGCCTTCTTCCTTATCGGCTTCTCCCCTGTCCCAGGCTTCGGCTTCTAGCTCACAGGAGCCGTCTCCTCGGTTGAGAGACTCATCTCCCTGACCGGAATCATTCAGAAACTCACTCGTGACATCGATATTGATATCTTCATTATCGCAGATCATCCCTTGGAGGATGTTTTCCTGATGTGTTGGATCCATAGTATCTGCAAGTTAAACAATCAACACATGGCATCGATAATTATATGACACTATGCACGAGTATCTTGTTGTGTTGGATCCATAGTATGCACTTATTTTCTAGTTACTATAATGCAAATAATGCAAAACACTATGCACTTATTTTCTAAATCGGTTTGGAATGCCCTAGGTGGACAAACAATCGAACCTATGGTAATTAGGGGGTGTCGGTGTTCCTCTATGTAAAGTAAGGTTCAAAAGTTGTATGAATATGAATGCATACATTTTTAAATGGTAGAGCTCATTTTTCTGAACATTTTGATATATTATACACATTTTTCAGATTTAAAATGAATTAGTTATGATTTTCCCCAATTTTAATCCTTTTTTAAATTATTTTTAAATAAATAAAATTTTTTACAATTACTAAAACCTAACTAAAAACCTAACAAAAAACCTAATTAAAAACCTAACTAAAAACCTAACTAAAAACCTAATTAAAAACCTAACTAAAAACCTAACTAAAACCTAACTAAAAACCTAATTAAAAACGTAACTAAAACCTAACTAAAAACCTAACTAAAAACCGAACTAATAAAAACCTAATTAATATAAAGGGCCGGCCGGGAGAGGCTTACCAGCCGGTGGTGGCCGCCGGCGTGCGGGGCAAAGAGCGATCGATGACGTGGGCTCGGGCGGCGCGGGCTTTGGCGGGGGGCGGCGCGGGCAGGGGCTTGGGCGGCAGGTGCAGGGCTCAGGCGGCGCGGGCTTCGGTGGGAGGCGGCACGGGCAGGGGCTCGGGCGGCAGCGCGGTCGGAGGCGGAGCGACGTGGGCTCGGGCGGCGAAGAGGGATCGGGCGGCACGGTCGACGACGACTCGAAAATCCGGTAGCCTGACGGTGTCGTTTTGCTCCGCGCATGATTTTCCTTAGGAGTTTTGCGAGTGAAGTGAATGGGGAAGAAGAAGGAGGGGAACAGTTATCTAGTACAGACATTTGGTCCCGGTTGGTCCCAACAACCGGGACCATTGATCCTTTGGTCCCGGTTGTTGGGACAAACCGAGACCAATGGTCTGGGCAGGAGCGTTGATGTGCTGCCACATGCCCAGACCATTGGTCCAGGTTCATCCCAACAACCGAGACCAAAGGATCAACGGTCCCGGTTGTTGGGACCAACCGGGACCAAAGGCATGTTGATGGCAGCGCGCGCACCCAGGATCATTGGTCCCAGTTGGTGGGACTAACCGGGATCGTTGACCCGTTTTTCAGATTTTGGCAAACCTTTTGGTCTTCCCGCCATTTTCAAATTTGTTTTCTTCTTTAATTAATATGATGTTTCAATTTAAGATGATTATTTATTTGGAATTTCAAAAAAAAATTAACAGGAAAAGTGCTTCAATTTAAATAACTAATCAAAAACCATTTTCTGTTTTCAAATATTTTTATTTGGACTATACAATTTTACTATTTTCAATTAAAATTGCATTAACAAAATATTTATTGCATAATTTAGAATTTCAAAAAACTTTTAACAGGAAAAGTGCTTCAATTTAAATAACTAATCAAAAACCATTTTCGGTTTTCAAATATTTTTATTTGGACTATACAATTTTACTATTTTCAATTAAATTGCATTAACAAAATATTTATTGCATAATTTGGAATTATAAAAAACTTTTAACCGGAAAAGTGCTTCAATTTAAATAACTAATCAAAAACCATTTTCTGTTTTCAAATATTTCTATTTGAACTATACAATTGTACTATTTACAATTAAAATTGCATTCACAAAATATTTATTGCATAATTTGGAATTTTAAAAAACTTTTAACAGGAAAAGTGCTTCAATTTAAATAACTAATCAAAAGCCATTTTCTGTTCTCAAATATTTTTATTTGAACTATACAATTGTACTATTTATAATTAAAATTGCATTAACTAAATATTTATTGCATAATTTGGAATTTTAAAAAACTTTTAACACGAAAAGTGCTTCAATTTAAATAACAAATCAAAAACCATTTTCTGTTTTCAAATGCTTGTGAATTTTTTAAAAAATCATGATATAATGCTTGTGAATTGTTAAATAACTAATAGGAAAAGTACATGATATAATGCTTGTGAATTTTCAAAAAAATCATTTATAGGTTCACAACATGCTATTTCATCAGAGATCCACTTCAAGTTCAGTGAGGCTCAGCACCGGGCTAAGAAGCTTCATGCCCACTGTTTTGAATATAGTTTGAAACGGGCATAAGAAATTCAAAAATGATCCAAACAATGTGAAACCTCCGCGTGGTGTCATATTATGTGTCACAGTTGCAAGCAAAAATATTGAACTTGAAAAATTGCAAACATCATAAATAATCCTTCACAAAATGACCTATCATGTTTGAGGTTTAATGGCATTTAGGTCAAACCACCAATGTTATAGCTAGAATCAGGGCATAGTTTGTGATAATGTGTCCATATTGTGCACACATGTGCATCTTGGGATGGCTTACGATGTTGCAGGAGGAAGTTTTCCCTTTCGACGCACGAACAAGCCAATTTCCATTTTTGAGGTGCCGAAATCGGGGTATTCTATGACGTAACCACCAAATGAAAGTTTGGCATTGGTACCAAACCATTTTTCAAAAATACTATACCACCTTATATGGACAATTTCCCAACCGGTGTATCTGGAATCTTTCTGTCCATCCCTCATGAAAAAGACAAATTCCTGCCGAATCGGTAGGAGGTTACCAAGATTTGAACTAGAAGTACATGATATAATGCTTGTGAATTTTTAAAAAAATCATTTATAAGTTCACAACATGCTATTTCATCAGAGATCCACTTCAAGTTTAGCGAGGCTCAGCCCCGGGCTAAGAAGCTTCATGCCCGCCGTTTTGAATATAGTTTGAAACGGGAATAAGAAATTCAAAAATGATCCAAACAATGTGAAACCTTCGCGTGGTGTCATATTATGTGTCACGGTTGCAAGGAAAAATATTGAACTTGAAAAATTGCACACATCATAAAAAATTCTTCACAAAATGACCTATCATGTTCGAGGTTTCATGGCATTTAAGTCAAACCACTAATGTTATGGCTATAATCAGGGCATAGTTTGTGATAATGTGTCCATATTGGGCACACATGTGCATCTTGGGATGGCTTACGATGTTGCAGGAGGAAGTTTTCCCTTTCGACGCACGAAAAAGCCAATTTCCATTTTTGAGGTGCCGAAATCGGGGTGTTCTGTGAAGCAACCACCAAATTAAAGTTTGGCATTGGTACCAAACCATTTTTCAAAAATACTATACCACCTTATATGGACAATTTCCCAACCGGTGTATCTGGAACCTTTATGTCCATCCCTCATGAAAAAGACAAATTCCTGCCGAATCGGTAGGAGGTTACCAAGATTTGAACTACAAGTACATGATATAATACTTGTGAATTTTAAAAAAATCATTTATAGGTTCACAACATGCTATTTCATCAGAGATCCACTTCAACTTCAGCAAGGCTCAGCCCCTGGCTAAGAAGCTTCATGCCCGCCGTTTTGAATATAGTTTGAAACGGGAATAAGAAATTCAAAAATGATCCAAACAATGTGAAACCTTCGCGTGGTGTCATATTATGTGTCACGGTTGCAAGGAAAAATATTGAACTTGAAAAATTGCACACATCATAAAAAATCCTTCACAAAATGACCTATCATGTTCGAGGTTTCATGGCATTTAAGTCAAACCACTAATGTTATGGCTATAATCAGGGCATAGTTTGTGATAATGTGTCCATATTGGGCACACATGTGCATCTTGGGATGGCTTACGATGTTGCAGGAGGAAGTTTTCCCTTTCGACGCACGAAAAAGCCAATTTCCATTTTTGAGGTGCCGAAATCGGGGTGTTCTGTGAAACAACCACCAAATTAATGTTTGGCATTAGTACCAAACCATTTTTCAAAAATACGATAATTTCCCAATCGATGTATCTGGAATCTTTCTGTCCATCCGTCATGAAAAAGACAAAATCCTGCCGGATCGGTAGGAGGTTGCCAAGATTTGAACTACAAGTACGTGATATAATGCTTGTGAATTTAAAAAAAAATCATTTATAGGTTCACAACATGCTATTTCATCAGAGATCCACTTCAAGTTCAGCGAGGCTCAGCCCCGGGCTAAGAAGCTTCATGCCCGCCGTTTTGAATATAGTTTGAAACGGGCATAAGAAATTCAAAAATAATCCAAACAATGTGAAACCTTCGTGTGGTGTCATATTATGTGTCACAGTTGCAAGGAAAAATATTGAACTTGAAAAATTGCAAACATCATAAAAAATCCTTCACAAAATGACCTATAATGTTCGAGCTTTCATGGCATTTAGGTCAAACCACCAATGTTATGGCTAGAATCAGGGCATAGTTTGTGATAATGTGTCCATATTGTGCACACATGTGCATCTTGGGATGGCTTACGATGTTGCAGGAGGAAGTTTTCCCTTTCGACGCACGAAAAAGCCAATTTCCATTTTTGAGGTGCCGAAATCGGGGTGTTCTGTGAAGCAACCACCAAATTAAAGTTTGGCATTGGTACCAAACCATTTTTCAAAAATACTATACCACCTTATATGGACAATTTCCCAACCGGTGTATCTGGAACCTTTATGTCCATCCCTCATGAAAAAGACAAATTCCTGCCGAATCGGTAGGAGGTTACCAAGATTTGAACTACAAGTACATGATATAATGCTTGTGAATTTTTAAAAAAATCATTTGTAGGTTCACAACATGCTATTTCATCAGAGATCCACTTCAAGTTCAGCGAGGCTCATCCCCGGGCTAAGAAGCTTCATGCCCGCCGTTTTGAATATAGTTTGAAACGGGCATAAGAAATTCAAAAATGATCCAAACAATGTGAAACCTTTGTGTGGTGTCATATTATGTGTCACGGTTGCAAGGAGAAATAGTGAACTTGAAAAATTGCAAACATCATAAAAAATCGTTCAGAAAATGACCTATCATGTTCGAGGTTTCATGGCATTTAGGTTAAACCACCAATGTTATGGCTATAATCAGGGCATAGTTTGTGATAATGTGCCCATATTGTGCACACATGTGCATCTTGGGATGGCTTACGATGTTGCAGGAGCAAGTTTTCCCTTTCGACGCACGAAAAAGCCAATTTCCATTTTTGAGGTGCCGAAATCGGGGTGTTCTGTGAAGCAACCACAAAATTAAAGTTTGGCATTGGTACCAAACCATTTTTCAAAAATACTATACCACCTTATATGGACAATTACCCAACCGGTGTATCTGGAACCTTTTTGTCCATCCCTCATGAAAAAGACAAATTCCTGCCGAATCGGGAGGAGGTTGCCAAGATTTGAACTACAAGTACATGATATAATGCTTGTGAATTTTTAAAAAAATCATTTATAGGTTCACAACATGCTATTTCATCAGAGATCCACTTCAAGTTCAGCGAGGCTCAGCCCCGGGCTAACAAGCTTCATGCCCGTCGTTTTGAATATAGTTTGAAACGGGCATAAGAAATTCAAAAATGATCCAAACAATGTGAAACCTTCACGTGGTGTCATATTATGTGTCACAGTTCCAAGGAAAAATATTGAACTTGAAAAATTGCAAACATCATAAAAAATCCTTCACAAAATGACCTATCATGTTCGAGGTTTCGTGGCATTTAGGTCAAACAACCAATGTTATGGCTAGAATCAGCGCATAGTTTGTGATAATGTGTCCATATTGTGCACACATGTGCATCTTGGGATGGCTTACGATGTTGCAGGAGGAAGTTTTCCCTTTCGACGCACGAAAAAGCCAATTTCCATTTTTGAGGTGCCGAAATCGGGGTGTTCTGTGAAGCAACCACCAAATTAAAGTTTGGCATTGGTACCAAACCATTTTTCAAAAATACTATACCACCTTATATGGAAAATTTCCCAACCGGTGTATCTGGAACCTTTCTGGCCATCCCTCATGAAAAAGACAAATTCCTGCCGAATCGGGAGGAGGTTGCCAAGATTTGAACTACAAGTACATGATATAATGCTTGTGAATTTTTTAAAAAATCATTTGTAGGTTCACAACATGCTATTTCATCAGAGATCCACTTCAAGTTCAGCGAGGCTCATCCCCGGGCTAAGAAGCTTCATGCCCGCCGTTTTGAATATAGTTTGAAATGGGCATAAGAAATTCAAAAATGATCCAAACAATGTGAAACCTTCACGTGGTGTCATATTATGTGTCACGGTTGCAAGGAGAAATATTGAGCTTGAAAAATTGCAAACATCATAAAAAATCCTTCACAAAATGACCTATCATGTTCGAGGTTTCATGGAATTTAGGTCAAACCACCAATGTTATGGCTATAATCAGGGCATTGTTTGTGATAATGTGCCCATATTGTGCACACATGTGCATCTTGGGATCGCTTACGATGTTGCAGGAGGAAGTTTTCCCTTTCGACGCACGAAAAAGCCAATTTCCATTTTTGAGGTGCCGAAATCGGGGTGTTCTGTGAAGCAACCACAAAATTAAAGTTTGGCATTGGTACCAAACCATTTTTCAAAAATACTATACCACCTTATATGGACAATTTCCCAACCGGTGTATCTGGAACCTTTTTGTCCATCCCTCATGAAAAAGACAAATTCCTGCCGAATTGGTAGGAGGTTGCCAAGATTTGAAGTACAAGTACATGATATAAGGCTTGTGAATTTTTTAAAAAATCATTTATAGGTTCACAACATGCTATTTCATCAGAGATCCACTTCAAGTTCAGCGAGGCTCAGCCCCGGGCTAAGAAGCTTCATGCCCGCTGTTTTGAATATAGTTTGAAACGGGCATAAGAAATTCAAAAAATGATCCAATCAATGTGAAACCTTCACGTGGTGTCATATTATGTGTCACAGTTGCAAGGAAAAATATTGAACTTGAAAAATTGCAAACATCATAAAAAATCCTTCACAAAATGACCTATAATGTTCGAGGTTTCATGGCATTTAGGTCAAACCACCAATGTTATGGCTAGAATCAGGGCATAGTTTGTGATAATGTGTCCATATTGTGCACACATGTGCATCTTGGGATGGCTTATGATGTTGCAGGAGGAAGTTTTCCCTTTCGACGCACGAAAAAGCCAATTTCCATTTTTGAGGTGCCGAAATAGGGGTGTTCTGTGAAGCAACCACCAAATTAAAGTTTGGCATTGGTACCAAACCATTTTTCAAAAATACTATACCATCTTATATGGACAATTTTCCAACCAGTGTATCTAGAACCTTTCTGTCCATCCCTCATGAAAAAGACAAATTCCTGCCGAATCGGTAGGAGGTTGCCAAGATTTGAACTCCAAGTACATGATATAATGCTTGTGAATTTTTTAAAAAATCATTTATAGGTTCACAACATGCTATTTCATCAGAGATCCACTTCAAGTTCAGCGAGGCTCAGCCCCGGGCTAAGAAGCTTCATGCCCGTCGTTTTGAATATAGTTTGAAACGGGCATAAGAAATTCAAAAATAATCCAAACAATGTGAAACCTTCGCGTGGTGTCATATTATGTGTCATATTTGCAAGGAAAAATATTGAACTGGAAAAATTGCAAACATCATAAAAAATCCTTCACAAAATGACCTATCATGTTCGAGGTTTCATGGCATTTAGGTCAAACCACCAATGGTTATGGCTAGAATCATGGCATAGTTTGTGATAATGTGTCCATATTGTGCACACATGTGCATATTGGGATGGCTTACGATGTTGCAGGAGGAAGTTTTCCCTTTCGACGCACAAAAAAGCCAATTTCCATTTTTGAGGTGCCGAAATCAGGGTGTTATGTGAAGCAACCACCAAATTAAAGTTTGGCATTGGTACCAAACCATTTTTCAAAAATACTATACCACCTTATATGGACAATTTCCCAACCGATGTATCTAGAACCTTTATGTCCATCCCTCATGAAAAAGACAAATTCCTGCTGAATCGGTAGGAGGTTGCCAAGATTTGAAGTACAAGTACATGATATAAGGCTTGTGAATTTTTTAAAAAATCATTTATAGGTTCACAACATGCTATTTCATCAAATATCCACTTCAAGATCAGCGAGGCTCAGCCCCGGGCTAAGAAGCTTCATGCCCGCCGTTTTGAATATAGTTTGAAACGGGCATAAGAAATTCAAAAATGATCCAAACAATGTGAAACCTTCGCGTGGTGTCATATTATGTGTCATATTTGCAAGGAAAAATATTGAACTTGAAAAATTGCAAACATCATAAAAAATCCTTCACAAAATGACCTATAATGTTCGAGCTTTCATGGCATTTAGATCAAACCACCAATGTTATGGCTAGAATCAGGGCATAGTTTGTGATAATGTGCCCATATTGTGCACACATGTGCATCTTGGGATGGCTTACGATGTTGCAGGAGGAAGTTTTCCCTTTCGACGCACGAAAAAGCCAATTTCCATTTTTGAGGTGCCGAATTCGGGGTGTTCTGTGAAGCAACCACCAAATTAAAGTTTGGCATTGGTACCAAACCATTTTTCAAAAATACTATACCACCTTATATGGAAAATTTCCCAACCGGTGTATCTGGAACCTTTCTGTCCATCCCTCATGAAAAAGACAAATTCCTGCCGAATCGGTAGGAGGTTGCCAAGATTTGAACTACAAGTACATGATATAATGCTTGTGAATTTTTAAAAAAATCATTTATAGGTTCACAACATGCTATTTCATCAGGTATCCACTTCAAGTTCAGCGAGGCTCCGCCCCGGGCTAAGAAGCTTCATGCCCGCCGTTTTGAATATAGTTTGAAATGGGCATAAGAAATTCAATAATGATCCAAACAATGTGAAACCTTCGCGTGGTGTCATATTATGTGTCACAGTTGCAAGGAAAAATATTGAACTTGAAAAATTGCAAACATCATAAAAAATCCTTCACAAAATGACCTATAATGTTCGAGGTTTCATGGCATTTAGGTCAAACCACCAATGTTATGGCTAGAATCAAGGCATAGTTTGTGATAATGTGTCCATATTGTGCACACATGTGCATCTTGGGATGGCTTATGATGTTGCAGGAGGAAGTTTTCCCTTTCGACGCACGAAAAAGCCAATTTCCATTTTTGAGGTGCCGAAATCGGGGTGTTCTGTGAAGCAACCACCAAATTAAAGTTTGGCATGGTACCAAACCATTTTTCAAAAATACTATACCACCTTATATGGACAATTTTCCAACCGGTGTATCTAGAACCTTTCTGTCCATCCCTCATGAAAAAGACAAATTCCTGCCGAATCGGTAGGAGGTTGCCAAGATTTGAACTCCAAGTACATGATATAATGCTTCTGAATTTTTTAAAAAATCATTTATAGGTTCACAACATGCTATTTCATCAAAGATCCACTTCAAGATCAGCGAGGCTCAGCCCCGGGCTAAGAAGCTTCATGCCCGCCGTTTTGAATATAGTTTGAAACGGGCATAAGAAATTCAAAAATGATCCAAACAATGTGAAACCTTCGCGTGGTGTCATATTATGTGTCATAGTTGCAAGGAAAAATATTGAACTTGAAAAAAGCAAACAACATAAAAAATCCTTCACAAAATGACCTATCATGTTCGAGGTTTCATGGCATTTAGATCAAACCACCAATGTTATGGCTAGAATCAGGGCATAGTTTGTGATAATGTGCCCATATTGTGCACACATGTGCATCTTGGGATGGCTTACGATGTTGCAGGAGGAAGTTTTCCCTTTCGACGCACGAAAAAGCCAATTTCCATTTTTGAGGTGCCGAATTCGGGGTGTTCTGTGAAGCAACCACCAAATTAAAGTTTGGCATTGGTACCAAACCATTTTTCAAAAATACTATACCACCTTATATGGAAAATTTCCCAACCGGTGTATCTGGAACCTTTCTGGCCATACCTCATGAAAAAGACAAATTCCTGCTGAATCGGTAGGAGGTTGCCAAGATTTGAACTACAAGTACATGATATAATGCTTGTGAATTTTTAAAAAAATCATTTATAGGTTCACAACATGCTATTTCATCAGGTATCCACTTCAAGTTCAGCGAGGCTCCGGCCCGGGCTAAGAAGCTTCATGCCCGCCATTTTGAATATAGTTTGAAACGGGCATAAGAAATTCAATAATGATCCAAACAATGTGAAACCTTCGCGTGGTGTCATATTATGTGTCACAGTTGCAAGGAAAAATATTGAACTTGAAAAATTGCAAACATCATAAAAAATCCTTCACAAAATGACCTATAATGTTCGAGGTTTCATGGCATTTAGGTCAAACCACCAATGTTATGGCTAGAATCAGGGCATAGTTTGTGATAATGTGTCCATATTGTGCACACATGTGCATCTTGGGATGGCTTATGATGTTGCAGGAGGAAGTTTTCCCTTTCGACGCACGAAAAAGCCAATTTCCATTTTTGAGGTGCCGAAATCGGGGTGTTCTATGAAGCAACCACCAAATTAAAGTTTGGCATGGTACCAAACCATTTTTCAAAAATACTATACCACCTTATATGGACAATTTTCCAACCGGTGTATCTAGAACCTTTCTGTCCATCCCTCATGAAAAAGACAAATTCCTGCCGAATCGGTAGGAGGTTGCCAAGATTTGAACTCCAAGTACATGATATAATGCTTGTGAATTTTTTAAAAAATCATTTATAGGTTCACAACATGCTATTTCATCAGAGATCCACTTCAAGTTCAGCGAGGCTCAGCCCCAGGCTAAGAAGCTTCATGCCCGTCGTTTTGAATATAGTTTGAAACGGGCATAAGAAATTCAAAAATGATCCAAACAATGTGAAACCTTCGCGTGGTGTTATACTATGTGTCACATTTGCAAGGAAAAATATTGAACTAGAAAAATTGCAAACATCATAAAAAATCCTTCACAAAATGACCTATCATGTTCGAGGTTTCATGGCATTTAGGTCAAACCACCAATGTTATGGCTAGAATCATGGCATAGTTTGTGATAATGTGTCCATATTGTGCACACATGTGCATATTGGGATGGCTTACGATGTTGCAGGAGGAAGTTTTCCCTTTCGACGCACGAAAAAGCCAATTTCCATTTCTGAGGTGCCGAAATCAGGGTGTTATGTGAAGCAACCACCAAATTAAAGTTTGGCATTGGTACCAAACCATTTTTCAAAAATACTATACCACCTTATATGGACAATTTCCCAACCGATGTATCTAGAACCTTTATGTCCATCCCTCATGAAAAAGACAAATTCCTGCTGAATCGGTAGGAGGTTGCCAAGATTTGAAGTACAAGTACATGATATAAGGCTTGTGAATTTTTAAAAAAATCATTTATAGGTTCACAACATGCTATTTCATCACAGATCCACTTCAAGATCAGCGAGGCTCAGCCCCGGGCTAAGAAGCTTCATGCCCGCCGTTTTGAATATAGTTTGAAACGGGCATAAGAAATTCAAAAATGATCCAAACAATGTGAAACCTTCGCGTGGTGTCATATTATGTGTCACAATTGCAAGGAAAAAAATTGAACTTGAAAAATGCAAACATCATAAAAAATCCTTCACAAAATGACCTATCATGTTCGAGGTTTCATGGCATTTAGATCAAACCACCAATATTATGGCTAGAATCAGGGCATAGTTTGTGATAATGTGCCCATATTGTGCACACATGTGCATCTTGGGATGGCTTACGATGTTGCAGGAGGAAGTTTTCCCTTTCGACGCACGAAAAAGCCAATTTCCATTTTTGAGGTGCCGAAATCGGGGTGTTCTGTGAAGCAACCACCAAATTAAAGTTTGGCATTGGTACCAAACCATTTTTCAAAAATACTATACCACCTTATATGGAAAATTTCCCAACCGGTGTATCTGGAACCTTTCTGGCCATCCCTCATGAAAAAGACAAATTCCTGCCGAATCGGTAGGAGGTTGCCAAGATTTGAACTACAAGTACATGATATAATGCTTGTGAATTTTTAAAAAAATCATTTATAGGTTCACAACATGCTATTTCATCAGGTATCCACTTCAAGTTCAGCGAGGCTCCGCCCCGGGCTAAGAAGCTTCATGCCCGCCATTTTGAATATAGTTTGAAACGGGCATAAGAAATTCAATAATGATCCAAACAATGTGAAACCTTTGCGTGGTGTCATATTATGTGTCACAGTTGCAAGGAAAAATATTGAACTTGAAAAATTGCAAACATCATAAAAAATCCTTCACAAAATGACCTATAATGTTCGAGGTTTCATGGCATTTAGGTCAAACCACCAATGTTATGGCTAGAATCAGGGCATAGTTTGTGATAATGTGTCCATATTGTGCACACATGTGCATCTTGGGATGGCTTATGATGTTGCAGGAGGAAGTTTTCCCTTTCGACGCATGAAAAAGCCAATTTCCATTTTTGAGGTGCCGAAATCGGGGTGTTCTGTGAAGCAACCACCAAATTAAAGTTTGGCATTGGTAACAAACCATTTTTCAAAAATACTATACCACCTTATATGGACAATTTTCCAACTGGTGTATCTAGAACCTTTTTGTCCATCCCTCATGAAAAAGACAAATTCCTGCCGAATCGGTAGGAGGTTGCCAAGATTTGAACTACAAGTACATGATATAATGCTTGTGAATTTTTTAAAAAATCATTTATAGGTTCACAACATGCTATTTCATCAGAGATCCACTTCAAGTTCAGCGAGGCTCAGCCTCGGGCTAAGAAGCTTCATGCCCGTTGTTTTGAATATAGTTTGAAATGGCCATAAGAAATTCAAAAATGATCCAAACAATGTGAAACCTTAGCGTGGTGTCATATTATGTGTCACATTTGCAAGGAAAAATATTGAGCTTGAAAAATTGCAAACATCATAAAAAATCCTTGACAAAATGATCTATCATGTTCGAGGTTTCATGGCATTTAGGTCAAACCACCAATGTTATGGCTAGAATCATGGCATAGTTTGTGATAATGTGTCCATATTGTGCACACATGTGCATATTGGGATAGCTTACGATGTTGCAAGAGGAAGTTTTCCCTTTCGACGCACGAAAAAGCCAATTTCCATTTTTGAGGTGCCGAAATCAGGGTGTTATGTGAAGCAACCACCAAATTAAAGTTTGGCATTGGTACCAAACCATTTTTCAAAAATACTATACCACCTTATATGGATAATTTCCCAACCGATGTATCTGGAACCTTTATGTCCATCCCTCATGAAAAAGACAAATTCCTGCTAAATCGGTAGGAGGTTGCCAAGATTTGAAGTACAAGTACATGATATAAGGCTTGTGATTATTTTTAAAAATCATTTATAGGTTCACAACATGCTATTTCATCAAAGATCGACTTCAAGATCAGCGAGGCTCAGCCCCGGGCTAAGAAGCTTCATGCCCGCCGTTTTGAATATAGTTTGAAACGGGCATAAGAAATTCAAAAATGATCCAAACAATGCGAAACCTTCGCGTGGTGTCATATTATGTGTCACAATTGCAAGGAAAAATATTGAACTTGAAAAATGCAAACATCATAAAAAAATCCTTCACAAAATGACCTATCATGTTCGAGGTTTCATGGCATTTAGATCAAACGACCAATGTTATGGCTAGAATCAGGGCATAGTTTGTGATATTGTGCCCATATTGTGCACACATGTGCATCTTGGGTTGGCTTACGATATTGCAGGAGGAAGTTTTCCCTTTTGACGCACGAAAAAGCCAATTTCCATTTTTGAGGTGCCGAAATCGGGGTGTTCTGTGAAGCAACCACCAAATTAAAGTTTGGCATTGGTACCAAACCATTTTTCAAAAATACTATACCACCTTATATGGAAAATTTCCCAACCGGTGTATCTGGAACCTTTCTGTCCATACCTCATGAAAAAGACAAATTCCTGCCAAATCGGTAGGAGGTTGCCAAGATTTGAACTACAAGTACATGATATAATGCTTGTGAATTTTTTTAAAAATCATTTATAGGTTCACAACATGCTATTTCATCAGAGATCCACTTCAAGTTCAGCGAGGCTCAGCCCCGGGCTAAGAAACTTCATGCCCGCCGTTTTGAATATAGTTTGAAACGGGCATAAGAAATTCAAAAATGATCCAAACACTGTGAAACCTTCACGTTGTGTCATATTATGTGTCACAGTTACAAGGAAAAATATTGAACTTGAAAAATTGCAAACATCATAAAAAATCCTTCACAAAATGACCTATCATGTTCGAGGTTTCATGGCATTTAGGTCAAACCACCAATGTTATGGCTAGAATCAGGGCATAGTTTGTGATAGTGTGCCCATATTATGCACACATGTGCATCTTTGGATGGCTTACGATGTTGCAGGAGGAAGTTTTCCCTCTCGACGCTCGAAAAAGCCAACCGAGACTAAAGCTGTCGGTGGGATAAGGATGCATGGGTAACCTTTAGTCCCGAATGGGGGGTGCAACCGAGACTAAAGATGTCGGTGGGATAAGGACGCGTGGGTAACCTTTAGTCCCGGCTGGTGGGTGCAACCGAGACTAAAGCTGTCGGTGGGATAAGGATGTTGGGTCTGCAGCATAGAAAACAAAAAATTTCCTACGATGAGAACTATACGCCAAGATCTATCTACTAGATACAGAGCAACGGGTGGACATACATCCATGGAGAACTTACCCTCGAAGACAACGAGTTTTATTAACGAGTAGGAACTCGTGGTTGATGTAGTCGTACGCTTGCCGATCTCAAGATCGTGTGGAAGTCCGAGCGCCGAAAATCAGCAGCGCATCTGTCCTCGCACACACGTTCAAGCCACCGGACAACCTCCACCTCCTCGCTCCAGCGAATTAGCAGAAGCAACAACTCCTTCCAGACGCAAGGCCACCGGGAACATGTATCTCGCTAATCCGAGACCATGGGAGAATCCTCTAGCACATATTGCTTTTGTGCAGCAGTGAGGAGAATCCTCAAATTCATAGCCTAGTTGGTGAAGTTGCTACCATTCGCAGCAAGCTTCTCTTTCTCCATGAACACATTGAAATTAAAAGCAGGTGGTGCCATCTACAATGGAATTTGTAAAATATATTTAGACTAAGTTTATGATAGATTGAGTTCAACTAATCCAAATTACTAATGAACTCCCACTCAAAAACGACATCCCTCGTGTCCTTTTGGTGATTACATGAACCAAATCCACTACACCAAGTCCGATCATCACGTGAGTCGGTGTAGATTCAAAGACGAGCATCTATATGGGCATCATATCAACTATATGACTCATGCTTAACCTTTCGGTCCGTGTTCCGAGGCCATGTCTATACATGCTAGGCTCTCCAAGTAAGAACCTTAGTATTAGCGTGTGTAAAACTGTCTTACACCCGTTGTATGAAAGCGTAGAGTCGAGAACACCCGATCATCACGTGATGCCTCAAAACACGATCCACAAAACGGTGCATACTTAAGGAAGAACACATTTTATCTTGATATCTAAATGAGGGATCATCTTATAATGCTACCAAAAGCGCCAAACTAACAATATAAGATGCTAACATCTAATGTGTGAAGTGAGGTGATATGGTCCATGCATTTGATCTCTATCATTTGCATCGTGGTATGATCTCTATCATTCCTTTGTGTGTAAGGCCAAGGTCTATGGAACTTACACGTTAAGTGAGTTGTAAGAGTATCTATCATACATCTACTTACAACAATACCATATCAAGACACTAGCCCAGCAATGATCTAAACTAGACACCTCTAATTTATCAATTGCAAGTTTTATGTGGCTTAGGGCTTTTGGAGATAGAACCGGTCTTACCTACGAACATGAACCACAACAAGGATAACCAAGTTATTAGCAACTCATTGTAAATCAGATATTGACTATAGTAGGAGAGACAGACACCCGCTAGCCACTTATGCAAAACTAGTTGCATGTCAGTCGTGGAACCGGTCTCATGTACGATGACATGTAAGGTTGGTCCGGGCCGCTTCATCCCACTATGCCACCAATATCCAAAGTACATAGAAGATGCAATAACATGATCATCATCACCCACATATAAACATATGTGTACTACCCGTGCAAAGCACCTATGCATAGATCAGGCTCTGATACCACTATTGGGTCCGCAACATAGAAAACAAAAAAAATCCTACGATGAGAACTATACGCCAAGATCTATCTACTAGATACAGAGCAACGGGTGGACATACATACATGGAGAATTTACCCTCGAAGACAACGAGTTTTGTTAACGAGTAGGAACTCGTGGTTGATGTAGTCGTACGCTTGCCGATCTCAAGATCGTGTGGAAGTCCGAGCGCCGCAAATCAGCAGCGCATCCATCCTCGCACACATGTTCAAGCCACCGGACAACCTCCACCTCCTCGCTCCAGCGAATCAGCAGAAGCAGCAACTCCTTCCAGATGTAAGGCCACCGGGAACATGTATCTCGCTAATCCGAGACCATGGGGGAATATCTAGAGGGGGAGAGAGATCCTTCACGAGGAGGTGTGGTTTGTGAGAGGGGAGAGGGGGGCTTTATATAGGAGGGAGGGAGACCCCTCCCCTTCCATAGCCGGCGCATGAGGGGGGGGACTCCTTCCCTCCTTCATTCATGTGGTGAACCTCCACTCACATAAACATGGCCTCCACCCAAAATCCCACTCACATGTATTTAATTTCCACCAAATTAAATGCAACTCTCAATTAATAAAACTCTTTTATTTATTTTATTCAGAATTTTGTTAATTACTTTAATTAAAAAACATTCACATAAAACCCCTTGCAACATTTCAATATCACATGCAGAACCACTTTCTGCAATTTCACCCGAAACAATTCCGGTTTCTATCGAAACAATTCCTGTTTCTATCGAAACATTTCCTGCGCTTTGCAAACCTTTTGTCTGGAACATATGTGCTCCTAAATGGTGTCCGGCAACCCTTAAGTGTGTCACCCTATGGTTCGCGAATAATGCAGACATGATTGAGACTCCTCTCAGAACAATAATCAGAAGCGGGACCTGGAGATCCATACTGACTCCTGCATATTCAACGATGACTTCTGTGATCGTGAGAACCTTTAACATCAGCAATTTAATCCCTTTGTCTCATGATATAATACATGTCCGAGATTCGATCATCGGTATCCAAATACCTAGTTTGATCTTGTTACTGACATGCACTCTTTTCTCGTTCCCGTGATATAACATTCTAGTGATCACATCACTTGCTTGCAAGCTATCTTAATGTGATATCACCGAGAGGGCCTAGAGTATATCTATCCGTCATCGGGATTGAAAAATTCCGCTCTTGATCCATGAGCCGCAACATAACACCTTCATAGCACTGAACCCACCTTTATGGTCACCCTGTTACAGTGTGACGTTTGATGTTATCAAGATACTCTTCCGGTGTTAGCAATTAACATGATCTCATGGTCTAAGGAGTAAGACTACTTTATATGATGTTATAGCAATATAAACATAATGACTTGATCGTAATGCTATACTTCGGATGAATGTTCATCACATCATTTCACAAATGATGTGACCTTGTTATTAATAACATCCAATGTCCATGATCAGGAAACCTTGATCATCTTGTTAATCAACAAGCTAGTCTATAAGAGAGGCATAACTAGGAACCCTTTTTTTGTTTATTAAACACACATGTATTGATGTTTCCTATCAATACAATTATAGCATGCAAAATAAACATCTATCATATACAAGGAATACATAGTAACAACTTTATTATTGCCTCTCAGGGCATATTTCCTTCAAAGGACGCGTGGGTATCCTTTAGTCCCGGCTGGTGGGTGCAACCGAGACTAAAGTTGTCGGCGGGATAAGGACGTGTGGGAGGACACACTGCTCGATGAGATAAAGCATGTAGCGCACGACGCCCTGTCGGAGGAACAAGACAAAGTAGAAGCGGCGTCGTGCCTATAAAAGGACCATCGATACGCCATGGCAAGCAGCTCAACAAGCCAACATAGGTAGAGAGAGTTTCATACCCATGGATGGAGGGTTGGGAAATCTCTCGTGGCGGAGCTTCTCAAAGATGTCGTTGGTGCACACGCCCTACGGCATCTTCGGAAGCTCCGCCTCGGAAAAATTTCCCTGCAAGCCCGTGAAAGACTCTATCTCCTCTAACAATGTTGGGGAAAGGGTTGAGAAATCTCCCGTGGCGGAGCTTCTCTAAGATGTCGTTGGTGCGCACGCCCTACGGCATCTTCGGAAGCTCCGCCTCGGAAAAATTTCCCTACAAGCCCGTGAAAGACTCCATCTCCTCTAATAGTGTTGGGGAAAGGGTTGAGAAATCTCCCGTGGCAGAGCTTCTCGAAGATGTCGTTGGTGCACACGCCCTACGGCATCTCCGGAAGCTCCGCCTCGGAAAATTTTCCCTACAAGCCCGTGAAAGACTCCATTACATAAAGTTGCGATACATCACATAAAGTTTCCATACATCACATAAAATTTCCATACATTACATAGATTTACATAGGGTTTAGGATATGAATCCTTCGTCGCGTATGTCGATCCCTTACCTATGATCGCTTCTTAGGCCGTTACCATGGAGCATCTTCTTTGCTTAACAGGATGCTTGGGTCAGTTTTCACGGTGAAGGGCGGAATTTCATCAAACTTATCATAATCTGCTGACATGTCTGTCTTGTCCTCGACTCCTGTGATGTTTCTTTTCCCTGAAAGAACTATGTGACGCCTGGGCTCATCGTCTGATGTATTCGTTTCCTTATTTTTTCTTTTTTTCGGTCTAGAGGACATGTCCTTCACATAAAAAACCTGAGCCACATCATTGGCTAGGACGAATGGTTCGTCTCTGTAACCAAGATTCTTGAGATCCACTGTTGTCATTCCGTACAGCTGTTCTACCTTTACCCCTTCTCCATTCATGTTGACCCAACTGCACCAAAACAATGGGACCTTAAAAGTAGGTCCATAGTCAAGTTCCCATATCTCCTCTATGTAACCATAGTATGTGTCCTTTTTCCCATTCTCGCATGTTGCATCAGAGCGGACACCACTTTTGGTTGGTGCTCTTTTTATCTTGGGAAATCGTGTAAAATGTATTCCCATTTATCTCGTACCCTTGGAAAGTCAATACAGTCGCAGATGCTGTCGCGGCCAACAAGTAGAGCTGATCTCCAATAGTGGTGTCATTCATGAGATGTAATTGCAACCAAGTGCCGAAAGTCTCCATGTGATTTTTTTTAATCCAGTAGTCATCCTTCCCCGGCAACTTGGAGCGTACAACATTCATGTGTTCCTCGATATACGGAGCCACGAAGGTAGAACTTTGGAGAACTATGTAGTGTGCTTGATTCAAAGAATGTCCGTCCCTAAATATCATTGCTTTCTTTCCTAGCGTGCCTTTTCCACTCAGTCTCCCCTCATACCGTGATTCAGGAACACCAATCGGCTTAAGGTCAGGAAGAAAGTCTACACAGAACCCAATGACCTCCTCTGTTCCATAGCCCTTGGAGATGCTTCCTTCTGTCCTAGCACGGTTACGAACATATTTCTTTAAGACTCCCATGAACCTCTCGAAGGGGAACATATTGTGCAGAAATATAGGACCGAGATTGTAAATCTCTTCGACTAGGTGAACTAAGAGATGTGTCATAATATTGAAGAAGGACGGGGGGAACACCAACTCAAAACTGACAAGACATTGGACCACATCCTTCTGTAGCCTTTCCAGACTTTCTCGATCGATTACCTTCTGAGATATTGCATTGAGGAATGCACATAGCTTCACAATGGCTAATCAAACATTTTCCGGTATAAGCCCCCTCAATGCAACCGGAAGCAACTGTGTCATAATCACGTGGCAATCATGAGACTTCAGGTTCTGAAATTTTTTCTCTGCCATATTTATTATTCCCTTTATATTTGACGAGAAGCCAGCCGGGACCTTGATACTATAAAGGACTTCAAAAAAGATTTCCTTCTCTGCTTTGGTAAGAGCGTAGCTACTTAAGTATTTACGTCCTTTATCAGTATGCTTGTTGTGTGGGACTTTGATACGTTGCTGGTCCTCCTGTGCTTCTGGTGTATCTTTTGTCTTCCCATACACGCCCAGGAAGCCTAGCAGGTTCACGCAAAGATTCTTCGTCACGTGCATCACGTCGATTGAAGAACGGACCTCTAGGTCTTTCCAATACTCAAGCTCCCAAAATATAGATTTCTTTTTCCACATGGCCGTGTGTCCGGTAATGGGGTCTTTCAGAACAGATTGACCGCTACGACCCTTTCCAAAGATTATTTCTAGGTCCTTCACCATACCAAATACATCAGCACCTTTAGGGAGCTTAGGCTTCTTCCGGTAATCTGTCTCACCGTTGAAATTCTTGCCTTCTTTCTTACTTGATGATTGGTCGGAAGAAATTTACGACACCCCAAGTACACAACCTTCTTACATTTATCCAAATATGTACCATTAGTATTATCTAAACAGTGCGTGCATGCATTGTATCCCTTGTTTGACTGTCCTGAAATGTTACTAAGAGCAGGCCAATCATTGATGGTTACGAATAACAACGCTCGTAGGTCAAATGGCTCCTGTTTGTGCTCATCCCACACCTTTACACCTGGTTCTGCCCACAAATACAAAAGTTCATCGACTAATGGCCTTAGGTACACATCAATGTTGTTGCCGGGTTGCTTCGGTCCTTGGATGAGCACTGGCATCATAATGAACTTCCGCTTCATGCACAACCAAGGAGGAAGGTTGTAGATACATAGAGTCAATGGCCAGGTGCTGTGACTACAACTCTGCTCCCCAAAAGGATTCACCTGCAAAGTTCGAGTACTTTCTCTTGATGTTTCTCCACTGCGACCCATCGGCGAGGTGTCTCAGTTTCACGTCTTTCTTACGCTCTTCTTTGTGCCATCGCAACAACCTGGCATGCTCTTTATTTCTAAACAGACATTTCAACCGTGGTATTATAGGACCATACCACATAACCTTAGCAGGAACCCTCTTCCTGGAGGGCTCGTCATTGCCCTTAACATCACCAGGGTCATCTTGTCTGATCTTGTATCGACATGCATTGCATACCGGGCATTTATCCATATTCTCGTACTTCTCACCGCGGTACAGGATGCAGTCATTAATGCATGCATGTATCTTCTCCACATCTAATCCTAGGGGGCAGATAGTCTTCTTTGCTTCATACGTTGTCTCGGGCAGCTCGTTATCCTTTGGAAGATTCGGCTTCATTATTTTCAGTAACTTCTCAAATCCCTTGTCAGATAAGCCAGTCTATGCCTTCCATTTCAGCAGTTCAAGTGTGGTACTGAGCTTTGGGTACAACAACTTTTTGTGATCCTTTTGCATGGCCTCCAACTTAAGCTTCTCCCTTTCTGTATCACATTGTTGCTTTGCATCAGAAATGACCCGACCAAGACCATCAGCGGGCCCATCCGATGCCCGTTGTTCTTCTTCATTGCCGCCTCCCTCTTCTTCATTGTCTTCCATTGCAGTATCACCGTATTCTTCAGGGGACATAGGATAGCTGTCATCATCCTCCTCTTCTTCATTTTCTTCCAGCCTAACCCCTCTTTCTCCGTGCATGGCCCAACAATAATATCCAGGCATGAAACCTCTCCGAAGCAGATGGCTTTGAAGGATTCTCGGGGCAGAGTGCTCCGCCATGTTCTGATAGTCGACGCAGGGACAAGGCATAAAATCATCCACTTTGTTTTCCTTAGCCAAATCGATAAATTTATGGAGGCCTGCAATAAAATCGGAATGGCGTCGGTCGCCATACATCCATCGCATACGTGCATCGATCTGCGTCATAATAATTAACCATTACAATAACATCGTGAATAGTAAACTGACCACCCTACATGGACATATGCAATATTTTTGTATCAGTTATAGATAAATAAGATAAGGTTGCTAACCTCAGCCGAGGATACCGTGTTGTGCGAAATAAAGTGTGGCTCGGACATTTCGTTGAACACCTTGTGTGCAATCAAAGAAAAAAAAGATAGCACCCCCACCTCACACACAATCCAGCAAAATTTGGTGGGCAAAGGGCTGGGGCTTATATATAGCCAGGGGAGGGTTTTTGGTCCCGGTTATTGCCACGAACCAGGACCAAAGCCCCTCCCGCGTGACACGTGGCGGCCCAGCAGCTCGCACCCCACCCAGGTCATTGGTCCCGGTTAATGGCACGACCCGGGACCAATGACCTCGGTGGGGGGCATGCTGCTGGCTCGCCACGTGTCGCTCGGGAGGGGCTTTGGTCCCGGTTCGTGGCAATAACCGGGACCAATTCCCCCGTCGCTTCGTCGTCCCCGTGCATAAATATGAGGTCATAGCGCTCGCTTTCGCCATCGCCTCTGCCTCTCTGCAGTCCCTCTCCACCCCACCACTTTAGCAATCGCCTCTCCACCGCACCGTCGTCTCACCTCCCCTCCCTCTCCAATCTCTACCGTTCCGTCATGGAGGTGCCCACGCTCAACCACTATGAGGCGGTGATATTTGCAATCTATAGCATCCTCGCGCCGCCGCGCGTGACCATGCCCGCCGGATTTCCCATCAGCGAGGGGGCTGTGCTGATGGCTCTACTCCTCAACCCCCACAGATACGAGATGGAGTACATCATCACAGAGCGTCGCCACCAACTGCCCGCGTGCATGAGGGCGTTGCCCCGGTACGCGGCGGCCAACGAGTATTGGCCCCGGCTGTTCAAGAAGGAGCGGAAGGCCAAGCTTGGCAACCGTTTCGTGGACGGAAGCCTGGTGCACCCAGATAGCCGCAACCAAGAAGGGCGGGAGATGTTCTAGTCCATCCCTGGACGGACCATCTACACCGCCATCGACGCTGCTAGGAGCGCAGACGAGCTCCGTCTCCCGAACAACGCCGAAATCGTGGAGATTTCATCCGACGATGATGAGGAAGCCGGCTGCTCGGAGGACAATGGCTCGGAGGACATCGGCAGCGGAAGTGTTGTCGACTAGGAATTTGTAAAGTCGCATCTTTGTATGGAAAAATTTGTGGCCGAATAATAAAATGTCTCAGTTTCGACCTTTGTCTCGATTAATTCGTGAAAGATTTTTTCAAAAATAGTGATCAATTCAATTTCTACCTCGAATTAATTTCTGCCTCGAATTAATTTCTGCCCCGAATTAATTTACATTAATTGTCCTGGACTGCTGACCGTCGTGGGGTTTTTGGTCCCGGTTGGTGGCATGAACCGGGACCAATGCCCCGCAGAGCGCCACGTGTGCGTCGCGGGGGCATTGGTCCTGGTTCATGCCACCAACCGGGACCAATGCTTACAGATGAACCGGGACCAATGCCCTATCAGCATGAACCGGGACCGGTGCCTGGCATTGGTCCCGATTATGGAAACGAACCGGGACCAATGGAATTTGGGCGCTGGACCAAAGGCCCTCTTTCTACCAGTGCCCTTGCCCGATGATATGGAAGAATCCCCATATCAAAATGACAAGGCAAGCAGACAACGAGCATCTCAGCAATCTTCTAATTTACCATGGGAATATGGTGCTTTTTTCTCTCTTTCCTCTTTTCTCATATTTTTTCCTTTTCTCTTTTTCTCAATATCTGACTCTTTTTTTATAAGAAGATCGCTTCATAGACAGCTCATTATGGTTACGCTGCAGGTTTCCACCATGACAGCATGGATTAGACCAGCAGCCCAGGCATTTCTCTAACACATATACATAACTCCATGGACTTACAAGCTCCCCTTTCATTTCACACCGACGACATCCATAGACAAAAGAGCATGATATCAACTAGGTACAAAGTACAAGTGCAATGTTGAAAGTGTTCCCCATGACAGCATGGTTCTGCTAATTCCCAACAAATAAGTGCAAGCATATACAACATAGACGACACAATGGTTCAAGTTTATTAAGGGCAAGAAAAGTAAAGTGTGCCATCAAGTTCGTGAGAGCTTTAATCACTAGTTTTCTCATAACAAGTTTAATTCGGAAGGTAAACAAAAGCATGAATATACTTGGAATAGCATAAGCTAGTAGGTAGGTATGGTGGACTCTTTGGAATAACTTGGTTTAGGGAGTTGGATGCATGAGTGGAACTCATACTTGGTTGTGCAGGCTAGCAAAAGACTGGGAGCGACAAACTAAGAGAGCAATAATGGCCATAATCATGCAGAGCGACAAAACATCATTGATGTGATACTACAAGTTGAAAACTAAAGGATCATAAAGGCTATGGTGACTTGAGATAGTCATAACATGGTGCGAGCATGTGCCAAGTCAACCCAAATAAAGCATCAAAGGAGAATACCACAATACTATGCTTTAATATGCTAAAACAACGCATGATTCTTCAAAGGCACATTGAGCAATCTCAATTGTTTATAACATGTCATGCTACAGAAAAAATCACTAATCATAAAGCCAAAACAATATCAAGCATGGCATGACAAAGCATAGGCCACAGTCAAAAACAAACTCCTTTTACCACTTAAGCATGAACTTTCCTACTCTTTTCCAATCCAAACCAAACTATTTGAAAACCAATGCATGAAAGAGGGGTTCTAACCAATTTATTCAGAAAACTAAGAAAACCAAGCAAATGAAAACCAAAAACAAAAAACGAAGACACTCCAAGAACAACACAACTTTGCATGAAACAATAAAAATGAAGTGTTTGGAAGAAACCTGAGATTTTTATTGATGAAGAAGGGGATGCCTTGGGCATCCCCAAGCTTTGACTCTTGTACTTCTTGGATATTTCTTGGTATGACACAGGGTGGCATCCCCAATCTTGAGCTTTAGTCCATTCTTAATCTCATTACATCATTTTCTCCATACACCTGAATTTTTTTTCCTTCATACAAAACTTCACACAATCCTTATCAGCAACATTAGTGCACTCAAGATAATAAGGCTTTGGGTTCAGTTTCAACACCAATAAACCTTCCAATAAAACACAAGCTACTGAAGCACTTCCCTTTAAAAGCTCAATTCCCCAAAGAGAATCCAAAAAGGAACCAACAAGAAGCAAATGCAAATAATGGCAGAAATCTGTCAAAACAGACCAAAAGGTAAAAACCAATTTTTTCGAAGACCTTCTGTTGGTCAAATGAAAAAGTGTTGAACTAACGAAAGTTAGATAACAACCTGGGTAAGAGGCACAAAAATTTACTCCTCAAAATAACGTACAGAGATTTTACACGAATTTTTACAGCGAAGCACAAAAATCTGTTTCGGGACAGCAACTTTCCCAAGCATTACTTCTCTCTCATTAGAGGTTACTCTTGGAACAAAAAGAAAATAAAAAGGATAAGGAGAGGTTATTACTGAATTAATAACTTCCAAGACTCATCTAAAACTTTTGGGTTATCTCCCAATAAGTAATTTTCTTTAACGCCTTCAAGTTAGGCTTGATAGTTTGAGAAGATGCTCACATAAGAAATATGAATTGAAGTAAAAGAGAGCATCAAGAAGCAAATTCAAAACACATTTAAGTCTAACCCACTTCCTATGCATAGGAATCTTATACGCAAATAAATTCACAAAGAACAAAGTGACAGGCATAGGAAGATAAAACGAGAGTAACTTCAAAACTTTCAGCAAATAGAGAGATGTTTTAGTACCATGAAAACTTTTACAACCATATTTTCCTCTCTCATAATAATTTTCAGTAGCCTCTTGAATAAACTCAACAATATAACTATCACATAAAGCATGCTTTTCATGATCTACAAACAGTAGAGCTTTGTTGTAAACATTTTCAAAAGAATCCTCAGGAACATAACATTCATCTTCCTTTAGTCAGCATGGGGACAATCAAATATTGTAAGGGGTAAAGAGTTACTCTCATTAGAAGGTAGGAATGGGTAGATCCATTCTTGCTCCTCTTGATCATCACTCTCCTCCTCTTTTTCATACAATGAGCTTCCAGTTTCAGCAACTTCTTGTTCCATAGGCTCCTGCAAGGCATTAGTCTCTTCCGCTGGTGGAGAGCATCTATTAAGATATTCAAGAATATAGCCATTTTATTCCTTGTAATTATCAAAGAAAAATTGAAGTATATCATAAACCTCATATTTATAAGGTGCATCATCAGTATTTTCAAGAAAATAAGCTAGTTCGAATGCACCCTTCCAAGCAATAAATTCTTCAATTTGTTCTAGATCATAAAAGTCATAATTTCCCTTAACATAAGAAGATATGGTAAAATCATCATTATACTCGCATTGAAAAGGGAGGTGTTTATACCTCTTGCAGCAACAAGATTTATCAAAGCAATAAGTAACATTATAAGTAGAGCACACGTTTCTAGCAATGGTATACAATTTATCAATTTGTTCCCATAAGTGTTTCCCTTTTTGTGACAAGCGGTGTTCCTTATAATAATATTTTTGTTCTTCCGTGAACCCACCTTGCCAAATAGATTCCGTTTCAAAGAAACCAACCATTGATAGAAAGCATGATAAAGCAAGACAATAACAGACCAGTGAAAATAACAACTATAGTAGGAACTAATTTTTTGTATTTTTGATAAAGAAACAAGCAAACAAAGCAAAAATAAACTAAGCAAAACAAATAAACCAAAGTAAAGAGATTGGTTATGAGGGACTCCCCTTGTGAAGATGTCCTTGACTCCCCAGCAACGGCGCCAGAAAAATACTTGCTGACTCATGTACTAACGAGCTCATTGGGGAACCCCAAGAGGAAGGTATAATGAGCACAGCAGTAAGTTTCCCTCAGTTATGAAACCAAGGTTATCAATCCAGTAGGAGCAAGGAAACACCCCAAAGGTGTAGCTAGCTGAACTTTGGTAGGGCGCACTACCGATGCCAGCAGCAACGTAGAGACCTACACAACACAACCACAGAACTCTGTCCCCAACTTGCGATGAGGTTGTCAATCTCACCAGTTTTGTTGAAAACAAAGGATTAAACGTATCGAGTGGAAGAAAGTAATAGTTTGTAGAAAGTAAACACAAAACAGTAAATAGTTGATTGTACTCCCTCCATTCGGAAATATAAGACATTCTAGCTTTGTGAAAGGAATGTATCTAGACACCTTTTAGTATAGATTCACTCCGAACCTATAAACTAAAAGACGTCTAGATACATTCGATTCACAAAGCTAAAGCATCTTATATTTTCGAACGGAGGGAGTAGATTGATTGTAAAAGAAAGGACCGGGGTCCATAGTTCACTAGAGGTGGCTCTCCTTAAGATAGATAACATGTTGGGTGAACAAATTACAGCGGGACAATTGACAAACATCGAGAAAGCATACAAGCATATACTACTCATCTTGACTCCTTTGAGATTCAATTGGGCATTACAACATTATACATAGACCGTAATTCAACTGCATCTATGACTAATAATCCACCTTCAAGTTATCATCCGAACCCCCTCTAGTATTAAGTTGCAAGCAATGGATAATTGCATTACGCATTGCGTGTAAAGTAAACAATATGATTGTTCTATGAATATGGATTGTTGTTTTCTCCCTAGTAGCAACAACACGTCTAGTACCTTAGAGATTGTTGTCACTTCCCTAGATTACCAGAGGCATGAACCCACTATCGAGCATAAAGACTAACTCTTGGAGTTGCTAGCATCTACTTGGCCAAGATAGCTACTAACAACGGAAAGCATGCAAGATCACAAATAACAAAGAAATGATAGAATCAATAATCAATCTGAAATAGCATCTCAATATCCATCGGATCCCCGCAAACACAACATGCAGAATTACAAATAGATGATCTTGATCATGAAGGGAGCTCACAAGATCTAAACATGATAGCACAAAGGAGGAGAACCAGCCATATAGCTACTACATGGACCCGTAGTCCAGAGATGAACTACTCGCGCATCACCGGAGGCTTGCATGATGATGAAGAATGCCTCCAGGGTGAATTCCCTTCTCCGGCAGGGTGCCAGGAAGAGCTTCAGATCCCTCCCAACCTAGGGATGGAGATGACGGCGGCTACAGACTCTTTCGTGGAATTTTGGTCGGGTACTTAGGGTTTCGGTATCAGAGGCAACTTATATGCGGAAGGAGAGGCCGAGGGGGTTCCTGGGGCGGCCAGACCACCCCCTGGCGTGGGCCAGGCGTGGCCGCGCGGCCAGGTGGTGTGGCCAGGCCCCATCCCCTCTCCGTCTCATATTCTAGCTCCAGATGTCCCTTGGTGAAAAACTGACTTTGGCTTTTGTCCCGTCCAATTCCGAGAATATTCATTTTCTGACTTTCCTGGAACCAAAAACAACAGAAAACAGGCAGCTGGCACTGTGGCTCTTGTTAATAGGTTAGTCCAAGAAATCATATGAAAAGTACTCCAAAGTGTGGACAAAACACAAGAAAGTAGATAAAACCAAGCATGGAACATAAAAAATTATGGATACATTAGCAACGTATCAGTAGCATATTTTGTATTTCAAACATCATATAATATTGCTTAAAGCTATACTCTGATATGTTCTTGAATCAAGATTGCATGGAGATTTCCCATCTTGAGGAGTATAAGAGAGAGATGTATTCCATCTCAATATTAGAATGTGATGCCCATATTAATTCCTTTTATCAAGCACGTATAGAATTTCCATGAATGTTTATCATTGATGAATTGTTTTGTGATCACTGCAACCTAAAAAGTGAGTAGACAAGTGAACCCATGAACCCCGGTCCATTTTTTATCGTAAGAAACACCTTTCCATTGCATCTACTATCCTTTATAATTTCTGCATTTTATTATTTCGAAAATACAAAAATACTTTCTCTACTTATAATCACTTATAAAACCCAAAAACAACTCTACTATCTTCCATATCATATAGTTTGCATTACTTTACTTTGTTTTTATTTTATTTCATATTACTAATACGAAACCTTGTGCTTGAGAACCACTCGATGGAGTTGGGGACATAAGAAAAATTATTTTACTTTATAGGTTGAGAAATATTATTGGTTCTTATCAAGAGTGTATATTTTTATGCCATGGTATAGAACAAGTTGAGAAATATATTTCCTATGTTGGCGCCCATGAGCTAGACTCTCTTATAAATCAAAAATTTGAAACTAGTCATGAAGCTCGGGTAATGAAAGAACACATATATATATATTATCCTCCAAATTTGTATTAAAGAATTTAGTGATAATGCTTATGTTATTAAATATAATGAAAGAACTCTTACTGCCATGGAAAGTACTAATATATTGCAAGAAAAAGATGATGAAAAAATAAGCTTGGAAGAACAAGTGTGTGAAGAAGAAAATGAAGTAGAGATAATCCAATCTAAGCTTGGGGAAGAGTGGGATCTTCCACCTTCACCATCAACAAGTTATAGTAACACTCAAACTCAAAACTCATTTGTCATCTATGATAACCCATGATATGATAATTGTACAACTAAAAATTTATACACTTCTTGTGAGGGAATTGAAACCCTAATAGTTATTTATGAGAACCCTTCCTATTATGATGGAATTAATTATGCACGTTTTTCTTCTAATAATGCTACTACTAAAATTAGTGATGATAATGAGGAATTTTGTTTGGATATGCTATATGAAACTGCTTTAGATGATGGTCCTATGCTTCTTGATAACCATCCATGTATAACAAATTAAGATATAAATGATATCCTTATGACTAAGAGTCCTATATCATTCTTGAACTCTCCTATGTTAACCATAGAAGAGAAATTTGCACTTGCTAGAAACTATATATATGGCTTGCAATTACCTTATGTTGAAAATCATCATTGCAACCATAATCTTAATAATGAGAATATTACTAGCAACTATTTTTAAAGAGGAAAGCATGCTAATGAATACCATGATAATTATTATGATGCTCATCATATAACAAACTTTACAAACTTGCATGCTTCCAATGGTCATATTGCTAAATTTACTTCTAATACTTGCAACTATTATGAAAGAGGAGGTTGAAAATTCCCTCGTTATGTTGATAATAATTATAAAACTCATTCACCTACTGATAATACGCATAGATATGCTCTTGTTTGGTGTACCTTATTCAAATATAAAAGCCCTATGCATAGGAAGAAAGTTAGACTTTGTTATTATCACTTTTATGCTTTTTGTTGCTCTATACAATGTTCCTATTTTATTATTTATTTGATTGGCATGAGAAAACCATGGTACTCTAGTGAAGTGTATGGAATACTTTCCAAGGAAGAAGGAGGTAGCTAAAACACAAGCTATCCCATGAGTTCCACATCACCTAAACCAAGTAAGAAAGCGCTTTGCGGGAGGCAACCCGGTTATTTTTATTTTGTATTTTTGTTTTAAACTCTTGCTGTAGAAAGAGAGTTTTGTTTTGTTTTTATTTCTGTAATTTTTAATAAAGTATCAAGTGGAACCCATTTTGGATGTTTTAAAAGTTGCTAAACATATGGAGTAGCAAATTCCTTCAGAACAGTTTTTAGTGCGTGAATTTTATGATTTTTTATGTAACTACGATTGCAATCACATTCATACAGAATTTACAGCTTTTAATGCTCCTTATGCACAAAAGTTTTCTAAAATACCTGACATGTTTTAGTGGGCGGAAAAAATTCGTTTTGCTGTTGCTGAAAATCTGGACAAATTCTGCCATGTTTTGTTTTAACCATTCCCAAGTGTCCAAATATGATTTGTATGAGTCATATTATATGCTAGAGATATGTAGGAACATTATATACTTGCTGTAAAATTTAGAAAGAATTTTGTGTTTGATATATATGCATCAACTATCATATTCTTGTGCCACTAATGTCACCTCTCGGAAAAGAGATAGGAGAAAAAGTTTTGTGTTGAAGTTTTTTGACAAGGGATAGATGAACACCACACCAAGTGCAATCCAAGGATCGTGAAAACCATAAGCTTGGGGATTCCCAAGGCACCCCACTGGACTAACTCAACTCTCGGTTTACAAACCTCTAAACTTTGTTTTTTGAGCAACATAGAACTATCGTAGAAACTTGGAGCATCTGTTTTTGTTATTTTACTTTTTATTTTGCATTAAAAAGACCACCACCACCTTTATCATAAATGTTTATGGTCATCTACTGAAGAGGAACTCTGCCTTAATGAGATTAAAACTGAAAAGGAATGAATAAAAGAAAGGGGGAGATAAAAACAAAAGCTGAAATTCATGTTGTGTCTAGTTATTAAGATCAAGTACTTTATATGAAACATGATCTGATTTATTCCTATTAATTTGTATCCTTTGCTTGTTCATATTTATGTTCAACATTAAGAAGCAAGGTGTGAAAGTAAATGTTGACATTATGAACTGGATGGCACACTCTTTAGATCTTTTTTTCTAAGCCTTCTTATGCACAAGCTAACACTTGTTCCAAGCCCCTTAAAACTAGACTAGGCATATCCACCTACTTATGGAAAAAGCTACTTTCAAGTATAGTATGCATGTTAATGTTAGAGTATTAGGCAACTACGGTTGTTATGGTAGTTCAGATAGAGTTAGGATCTGTTTATGTACAATCCTAACTTGACTTACTCCAAGATAATCCCCGGTATGCTTATATATACTCGCCCATGAGGCTCAATAATATATCCATCATATTCCGCCAAACTCATATTCTTTCATGGTATCAGCCTAATTGGTCCAAACCCTAGCCGCACGCTTCTGCTGCGCCACCCTCGAGGGGATTGATCTCCATGATCTCCATCGGGGGCCGCGCAATCCATTGCAGGGTTCGTCCGCCGATCTGTAATCAGCTGCCCTGGTGTGTCTTTTCCGATCTACTAGATCAGTTTTTCTCTCCGCCGATCACTTGGTCGGTCTTCATTTTTTGGTTTACCGATCATAGATCGGATTCAGTCGCCCACCGCCGCGTCATCACCGCGCCTCTACTCCGACCATCAGCGTCGATGATCTACACTGTGCACGTGCACTTGCCTCCTCTACTGCCTGCCTCGGCAGGCTATCATGGCCTCACAGCAGGCTGCCGTGCACCTCGGCCGGCTGCTACGCCTTTGTTGGTAGCCAGTTGCGGCCGTCCCTCCTTGGATTGTCTTTGCTATCATCACTCGAGACTTCACCAACAACGCCACCATCGACTCTGATCTACGTGTCGCCAATGCCATGAAACATACGGCGCACCATCGATCTAATCAACCGATCTCATGCCCGTCTATGCCAAGCACATCCTCGAGCACGCGCCTACCACCGATCGAGCTATGAGCTGGCGTTGTGTCGCCCCTTCGGGACGTAGCGCCACCGCCTTTGGTCCATGCTACTGGCTTCCAAACGCGCCTTCCTGTGGTGTACGTCGCTGGTGGTCTCCCAGTCGCTGCACCGACTTGCGCCCTATAGCTATGCCACCCCAACAGGTCATAGCATCGCTGGACGCAGTCTACATCGCCGTCTCTACGCATCGACGCCCTAGGCTATCTCCGCACCACCTCCATGGTGCAGGTCGTTGATACATTGGAAATGTATCTATAATTTTTGATGTTCCATGCTTAGTTTTATCCACTTTCTTGTGTTTTGTTCCAACTTTGGAGTACTTTTCATATGATTTCTTGGACTAACCTATTAACAAGAGCCACAGTGCCAGCTGCATGTTTTCTGCTATTTTTGGTTCCAGGAAAGTCAGAAAATGAATATTCTCGGAATTGGACGGGACAAAAGCCAAAGTGCCTATTTTTCCGGAAGTCATCAGATGACAGAATACGAGACGGAGAGGGGCCAGAGGGCGGCCACACCACCTGGCCACGCGGCCAGGCTTGGCCCGCGCCAGGGGGTGGTGTGGCCAGCCCAGGCACCCCCTCGACCTCTCCTTCCGCCTATAAGTTTCCTCTGATACAGAAACCCTAAGTACCCGATCAAAAATCCACGAAAGAGTCTGTAGTCGCCGTTATCTCCATCCCTAGATCGAGAGGGATCTGAAGCTCTTCCCGGCACCCTGCTAGAGAGGGGAATTCACCCTGGAGGCCTTCTTCATCACCATGCAAGCCTCTGGTGTGATGCGTGAGTAGTTCATCCTTGGACTACGGATCCATGTAGTAGCTAGATGGCTGGTTCTCCTCCTTTGTGCTTTCATGTCTAGATCTTGTGAGCTCCGTTCATGATCAAGATCATTTATTTGTAATTCTGCATGTTGTGTTTGCGGGGATCCGATGGATATTGAGATGCTATTTCAGATTGATTATTGATTCTATCATGTCTTTGTTATTTGTGATCTTGCATGCTTTCCGTTGTTAGTAGCTATCTTGGCCAAGTAGATGCTAGCAACTCCAAGAGTTAGTATTTATGCTCGATAGTGGGTTCATGCCTCTGGTAATCTGGGGAAGTGACAGAAATCTCTAAGGTACTAGATGTGCTGTTGCTACTAGGGAGAAAACAACAATCGTTTATTCATAGAACAATCGTATTGTTTAATTTACACGCAGTTCGTAAAGCAATAATCTGTTGCTTGCAACTTAATACTGGAGGGGGTTCGGATGATAACCTGAAGGTGGATTATTAGTCATAGATGTAGTTGGATGGCGGTCTATGTATAATGTTGTAATGCCCAATCAAATCTCAAAGGATTCAAGATGATTAGTATATGCATGTATTGCTTTCTCGATGTTTGTCAATTGCCCCACTGTAATTTGTTCACCTAGCATGTTATCTATCTAAGGAGCGCCACCTCTAGTGAACTATGGACCCCGGTCCTTGCCTTTTTCTTTACATACAATCTACAAACTATTACTGTTTTGTGTTTATTTTCTGCAAACTATTACTTCCTTCCATTCGATACGTTTAATCCTTTGTTTTCCGCAAAACACGGTGAGATTGACAACCTCATCGCAAGTTGGGGACAAAGTTCTGTGGTTGTGTTGTGCAGGTCTCCACGTTGCTACTAGCACCGGTAGTGCGCCCTGCCAAGGCTCATCTAGCAACACCTTTGGGGTGTTTCCTTGCTCCTACTGGTTCGATTAAACCTTGGTTTCATAACTGAGGGAAACTTGCTGCTGTGCTCATCATACCTTCCTCTTGGGGTTCGCAATGAGCTCTACATCAACATCGCACCACATTTTTCTGGCGCCGACACTGAGCCATCAGTCGTTTATGTCTGCGGATGGTCTTCTTCACGTCGGATTCTTCTTTGCCTACATCGAGTACCACTACCGCGCCAATCTAGGCGTCCAACATGGCCACTCCAGGCCACGGTTGGTTTCGCCGCTTTCTACGTCTTCGTCCATGCCCTTGCGTGCCCGGTATTGGCAACACCGGTGCGTACCTTCATCCCCGACGTGTCCCCGAGACTGGCAATGTTGGATCGGCGCCTCGTCTTTGTCGGCCTCGACACAGTCTTCTTTGCATCGACACCTTCCTCTATGACTGCCTTGACCACGTCACCGACAAGCTCTTCTTTGCATACTCAGTTCTAGCAAAACCAGAGTGCGCGTTCTTCCCCGACGTGCGCCTAGTTCTGGCAAAACTATGGTCGCACCTCGTCCTCAACGGCTCGGACTGCATCGACTTCGGCATCGACACCCCTCGGCAAGCTGTCGAGGCCCCATGACAAGCCTCCACGGGACCTCGGCAAGCCTCCGTGGACCCTCAGCAAGCTGCCGCGGCCCCACGATGACTGCCTTGATGCATCTCCATCATCCTCCTTGCGCACTATGTGCATGCGGCTTCACGTGCGGCTACCTCGACACCGGCATCCCTGAGCACAACATCGACCACAACGACCCCTTGCAATGGCTACCCGACCTCGGCACCGCCTCAAGCTCTCGGCTCCCTCGACATCGGCACAAGGGCTATCACCTCCCTGAGCATCTCACCAGCTTCCTCTACAGTCCAAGATACCGCGACGCGACACCATCCATGACGTTCCCGCTCGGACAGCGGGGGGATGTCAGCCTACTGGATGCTACTTTGGTTTATCTCTAGTTTAATTGTCCGCAATGTTCCAGTTGTTTACGACTCTACCGCTACGACTGCGGGGGAGTGTTAAAGTATTAGGCATATACGGTTGTTATGGTAGTTTAGATAGAGTTAGGATCTATTTACGTACAATCCTAACTTGACTTGTACTCCAAGATAATCCCCTGTACGCCTATATATACTCACCTATGAGGCTCAATAATATATCCATCATATTCCGCCAAACTCATATTCTTTCAAGTAATCCTCCAAACATTCTTAAAAACACCCTTTTCATTTATTTTAAAGCTCGTAAGAAAGTAAGGTTTGGAGTGATACCACTATAGAAATTTTTGTGCTTTACATCTTATTAGTTATTGTTGGCTAAACCATGCTGGCATGGCACAAGCTTTGAATGTTGAATTTTCATAATCAATCATGTTTAAAATTCTACCTATGGATTGCATTGATGTGAAATTACGTGTGCACACTGGAGTAGACATGTTGGTAGAAAACGCTCCTGAACCGCTAGCCAAAGCCCTGCTTGACATGGTGGAAACTTACAGCATGATGATCCTTATTGATATGATTCATATGTTTGTTTTTCTTGTCTTATGAAGTAGAGATACTGCCCCCTTCCCACCTTGAACACAATCAAGGAATTATATTACCTTTTATGATAAATAGGCAAATAAATAAAAGGGGGTATATAGCTACACAAGGGGCAAGAGGTACTTCAGTGATGTGGTTTCACAAAACCAATGTGAGTATACAATGATAGGCCTAAGTTGAGTAGCATGAGGAGTGCAAGATCATGGACTACGTGCATGAAACAATCAACTTGTAAGATGTTTAGCACATAAACCATACGATGCTTTTAAACAAAGTGAAAAAAAAGCTATTGGGAACCCCATCCTTATTAGTATTGTTGACATGAATTACATAGCTCAAAATTATATTTTTTATTCTTTATGGAGGATTAACAAATGTATTCAATGCTTACTTTCGGTACGGATGCAAAACATCTCAAGGGAAAACATCTGAAGTAGATTTTGATAGACCTATATGGGTAGAACACAACCATGCAAGGAGTTGGTCCAAAGAAGGTTGGACGATGGTGTGAACTTCTGTCAAAGTAGGCATGTTGACTAGATTTGGAGGAATAGTTATTTTCTTGCCTGCAAAACCATCAAGAACAAGTGGGTTGGAGGATGATCTAACCAAGGGCAAGAGTGGGCCTTGGTAGTCCTTAAGATGGTTAACAAGATGGTTCATGTGCATTACCAAAAATGCACAGGGGTTGGGAAAGGGAGGCATTCAAAAAGGTGATGTTGGAAATAGTTTTCTAGACTTAGCCAAATTTGGCAGATTTAGGGTTTTTGACTAGAGCATGAGAGGGGATGTTTTTGATGGGTTGCAAGGTACCCAAGCATCATCAAGTGGATGATGTTGAAGTGTAGATTGAGTAGAAAGGATCCATGCTTGATATTGGTCTTTATTAACTTGGAAACTTCTAGAATGGATCACTGCAGAATTGATCTGGTTAAGGGTTTTAGATGATCACCTAGTATCTAAAGATTAGATCCTGCTTTGTACTCTTGCTTAGGGTGTGGTGATTTGGAAACCTCTTGATCCTAGTGATGAGCTCCTAGAGTAGCTCATACTATCTCCTAAGCAGACAATTCAAGCAGCAGATCAAGGCAACTCATATAATAAACTAAGAAAACCTACTACTAGGGTTACCATCAAGCCTAGCTTGAGGTAAGGATGGGCAATTTTGAAAGGTTGAAGTTTGAGTAAGGTAAGAGTCCTTGGTATCCCTACCAAGAGTAGAATTCAAAAAGTTTTATAAAAAGGTTGTGGAAAACCTAGGGATAAGAGTAGTTGAAAGTCCTGTCTGGAAAAATAAGGAGTTTATAGCTCTCCATAGTTTTGTCAATGGAAGCTACTAAACTAGTTTTGGTTACACAAGCATCTTGGATCATGTTTTTGAAATGCTAGAGCATTTGAGAATATGTAAAGTGAGCCAGGATAGTTTGTTAACTAGCTTTTGTCAACTGATGGTGAGGTAAGGAGTAGCATATGGTATACATTCACATGCACATGCACCAACAAACAACAAGCAAACACTGCACCAATGAACAAGAAGAAGTTTTTGTTCCCCCTGATTTTTGCATTCTGGACAACTAATCAGGGTTGCTGAAATTGGGATGTTACATTGTATTTCAAACATCATATAATATTGCTTAAAGAGATACTTTGATATGTTCTTAATCAAGATTGCATGGAGATTTCCCTTCTTATGGAGTATAATAGAGAGATGTATTCCATCTCCATATTAGAATGCGATGCCCATATTAATTCCTTTTATCAAGCACTTACAGAATTTCCATGAATCTTTGTCATTGATTAATTGTTTTGTGATCACTACAACCTAAAAAGAGAGTAGACAAGTGAACCCATGAACCCTGGTCTGATTTTTATCATAATAAACACATTTCCATTGCATCTACTATCCTTTATAATTTCTACAATTTATTATTTCGAAAATACAAAAATACTTTCTCAACTTGCAATCACTTTAAAAAACCCAAAAATAACTCTACTATCTTCCATATCATCTAGTTTGCATTACTTTACTTTATTTACTTTAGTTTGTTTTTATTTTATTTCATATTACTAATACGAAACCTTGTGCTTGACAACCACTCGGTGGAGTTGGGGACACCAGACAAATTATTTTACTTTATAGGTTGCTTGAAGAGGAGAAGACAAACATTCTTCCATAACCAATTCCCCGAGAGTTCGATATAAACCCTCAAGTCACCCTTGTGGGGAAAAGAAGCTTGCTACAACACTTTGCACTTGGAGTCCCAACAAAAAGTGGATGCATTTTTTGCCATCAGCAAGCATGATATTTTAGACACTAACTTTGGAATCAGTTACTCCAGGGTCAATACACTTATTTAACCTTATGGAGTAAGTGAGGTTTACTTGAAAGTTGGCTTTAGGACCTTTATCTTTAATTTCACACTCAAACAATACGGTACTAGTCCATAAATTAAGTATCTAGAATACTATAGTTATATTATCTCAATCACAACCAAGGTAGCCTATAATGGATGCCAACTACAACAACTATGAAAATTCACTTAGATTTTTTAGTTCATAATATGAGTTCAATACCAGAACTCCCACTCAAACGAACATCCCCCAACATTTGTTTAGTGATTACACAATCCCTTTACATTGTATCATCCCCGGTCATCATGGCCTTTGATACAGCTGCCAGGGTAGATATCAACATATCACATCATCATGTAACCCATGCTTAACCTTTTGGTCATCTGTGTTTTGAGGTCATGTTTGTACATGCTAGGCTCGCCAACTTTAACCATAGTGTATTTCACTACATACATGGCTTACACCCACCGTATGTGAACATTGATGTGTTTGCACCCAATCATCACAGCCTACTCCACAATGATGGACTTTCTTGGTGGTGCACACTAATGGCAGAACACGAACATTGGAATTATGTTTGCGGGATCATCTAATTATGCTACCGTCGTAAGTCTAATACTAGCACAACAAGACACATATTAAATCAACATCATATGTAATGTGACATGACATGGTTATCGCGCCTTGATATCCATCGAGAGCTTCCTAGCACGGCACCAGGTCCACGGTGCATCCATGCTGGTGGCATATTTCACAAATACTTACCTAGACCATATCATATCACACGCCCCTGCAAAATAAAGTTAGACACCTCTACTTTATATTTTGCAAGTTTTACGCGGCTATTTGGGCATTCTCACGAGAACCATTTCTTACCTACAAATATCAACCACAACATGGATTGACTAGTTGCCACTTTAAGTCCCCTTTTAGGGCCGTCCTTTGTAAATTCCATATCAACTAATGTCGAAGAGACAAACACCCGCTAGCCACTTATATGGTACAAGCCATATGTTAGTCATGGAACCGGTCACTCATAAGGTTACGCGTAAGGTCGATCCGGGCCGCTTCATTCGACATTGATGCGATATGAACAAGCACACGTGGGACGATAGAAACTAGAGAATAAATGCCCACATAATCAACATGTGTTCTAGTCGTACCAAACATCTATGCATAGATCGGCTATAATGCCACTAAAGGGGTTCTGCGGTAGAAAACAAAAAAAATCCTACGGTGCGAACACACCTAGCAGGATATATCAATGCAGATGTATAGGAACGAGCGGGGATTCGGTGTTCATCCCTTTGAAGACCAAAAGTGGTTAATGTTCCGAGGGGAACATGGATGACATAGTCATACTCGTAGCCGACCTCAAGGTCGCGAAGCTCCTCGCAAGTCACCCCTTGCTCCTATGCCGTAATCAGCCTCATGGTTGTGTCGATATCCAAGCTCCAAGCAAAAGCACCACAAGTGGCAGTACCTCGTGGCCTTACACACAACCGGTGTAGAGACATCTCCCGGGCTTCGGTCTAGCTAAGACGTGGAAGAAGATTAATCTAGACCAAGTCCAGCAGCACGACAACGTGCTTATGGTGGAGAAACCCCAATCCCCGTATACAATTCCAATCTTGGCAACCACACATGATGGAGAGGGAGAGAGAGAAAGGCAAAGCCAATTGATGGGATGGATTTGGGGAGAGGGGTGCCCCTCTTTATATAGGTGGAAGTGAGGTACTACCTCCTTCAAAGTCCCGGGGTGGGACTAATCAAGGGAGAAGAGGTGGGAGGAGGTGGTCGGCCAGCCCCCCTACATGAGCCCCACGTGGTGGAAGGGCCCATTAGGGCATGTGGCTCTCCTTAGCATTCCCTAGGGCGGCGACCCCTCTTGGACCGCCTCTAGTGAGGCCCAATTAGGTGGGCTGCCCCAAAATCCAATTTAAATAATATTTTTAGTATTAAATACATATTATTTAATATGTATCACTCTGAAACACCTTTCGAACCCCTCCGATCATCATCAGATATCCACAAAACACTTTCGGTATGATTCCAGAAAAATTCCGAGTTCTCTCTTTTTTATCCTATGATCTCGGATCAATCCCTAAGTGTATCTACCCTTAAGTGTGGCACCCAACATCTTGGGAATACACAGACATGATCGACACACTTTCCGATCAATGACCAATAGAGGTATCTGGAAACACGTAATGGACCCCATGCATTCCACGATTAACTTGATCGCTTGAACCTTGAACATCGAGTCTCATTACCTTTGCTCTACGATACCAGGTTTGTCCAAGATATGATCTCCGGTATCTATATACCTAGTTCGATCTTGTTACCGACAAACACATTTACCCGTGATATTACATCTCCGTGACCTAGTCACATGTTTGCAAACTTGTACATGTAATCTCACCGAGTGGGCCTAGGGTATCTATCCGTCAGTCGGATTGGCAAATCCCGGTCTTGATATATAGGTCTCAAAAGTTCCTCTGAAATACCTGACGCATATATTTATGGTCACCCAGTTATGGACATGATGGTTGATGTGGTCAAAGCGGCCTCAGGAGATAGTGATTAATATCATCTCATGGTCGAAGGACTGAATCACTACGCTTTGCTATATATTGCAATGTTGAACTTTGTGACTGGATCACATTGCAATACTAGGGTTTGGGTGTTGTCTATTGATACGTCATAAATGTATCTATAATTTTTGATGTTCCATGCTTGTTTAGTATCTACTTTCTTATGTTTTGTTCATACTTTGAGATACTTTTATGCATTTTCTGGAACTAACCTATTTACAAGATGCCAGAGTGCCAGTTGCCTGTTTTCTGCTGTTTTTGGTTTTAGAAAATCCAGAAAAGAAAAATATTCTCGGAATTGGACGAAATGAAAGTCAAAGTTCCTATTTTTCCCGACACAAGACGAAGCCCAAAGCTGAGACGGAGGAGGGCCAGGGCCTGGCCACACCATATGGTGGCGCAAGTCACCCCTGGCAGTGCCACCAGGTGGTGTGGGCCCCTGTTCCACCCTCTAGCATCGCCCCTTCGCCTATAAAATCCCCTAGGATGAAAACCCTAAATACAAGATCAGATTTCCATGAAAAGTTCTGCAGCGCCGCCACCACCGAAGGGGAGATTTGGGGGACAGAAAGTCTCTGTTATGGCACCCTGCCGAGACGGGGAAGTGCCCCCGGAGCCATCTTCATTGATCTCCACCACCATCTCCATCGTCGTTGCTGATTCCCATGATCAGGAGGGAGTAGTTCTCTCTCGAGGCTAAGGGCTCTACCGGTAGCTATGTGTTCATCTCTCTCTCTATGCGCGGTCTTATTGAGATCATGAGCTTTGTAATCTATAATCCTATTTTGCTACTCAAGTGCTTTAATGAATCTCTGCTTATCCCCACGTGTGTGAAGTTGACAGTGTGCACACCATGTGGCACTTTGGCTAAGGTTACATAAATACTTGTTATGAGTTATATTTGGAGTTGGATGTCTCTATGAAATTGTGGTGTTTGTTAGAACCATCCAGCGCTCAAGGTGATAGTGTGGGGTTATCTAGATGGGGAAGGCAGACTTTGAGGAGTGCTATTATAGCCCTACCGTGGATTAGAGTTATCCAACCGAAGAGTAGTTTAGTGTGGTATCATAAAGAGAAGATATTTATATGAGAGTGTTCAGTAGTGAAAGTATGATCCCTAGGCCTTGTTTCTAAGCATTGAAACACCATTTGCAACTAGATCTGTTACATGTTTGCTTGCTTCCATCTTTATTTCAGATTGCCTTTAGTCTCTTCCTACCCATCAAGCTATTTTCTGACGTTGTTGTCTTATATCCATACCACTTGTATTTCACTATCTCTTCGCCAAACTAGTGCGCCTATACACCTGACAAGTGTATTGGGTGTGTTGGGGACACAAGAGACTTCTTGTATCTTGATTGCAGGATTGCTCGAGAGGGATACCTTTGATCACTTCCTCCCTAAGTTCGATAAACCTTGGGTGATCCACTTAAGGGAAACTTGGTGCTGTTCTATAAACCTCTGCACTTGGAGGCCCAACAACTGTCTACAAGAATAGAAGTGTGTAGACATCATCCATCACTTCATACGTGACCTTGTTGTCAGTTGACGTGGTAAAGTCCATGATCGGGAAACTTCGATCATCAGTTGCCCAACAAACTAGTCTAGAGGATACTAGGGACATGGTTTGTTTATATACCACACATGTATTAATGTTTCCACTTAATACAGTTCTAGCATGGTACAAAACTATTACAAACTAATGAGATATGTCAATAAAAATATCTTTACTATTGGCCTCTAGGGCATATCTCTTTCACTTGGTGTGTTCGTAGTATCATAAATTTTAATTCCCTATAATAAAACCCAATGTTGGTATCTGAGCGGTGCATGCATAGATCATGTTCGACCTAGATTATATCAGATGTATGGGTATAGCACTACTTGGTGTGCTAGTGTTACATTGGATATATCACTTGATGATCAAAAGCTTCCCTTGAATTTGCATGCATTTATCTTCGCTCGGCATAGGGAGATTCTTACAGAGTTATGTCTATCCGCAATCCATCTAGTTTCTCTTGAGCATATATGGTTCATTTGATTAACAATGTGCTTCAATTTGATGGGTCTCTCTACAGTGAAGACATATATGAGAATTGCGAACAAGATGGGGCATTGAAGACCTAATCTTCACGGGGGTCACGTGTAATGACAACTTTTAGATAGGGTTTGGAGATTTCTCATAGAATCTCACTCCTTTATCACTCCGCAAGTTAAACTATCATATGATGGATTATACTTTCATATATGTATGTAGTTTCCCCTATTGTATCGGAAAACATAGAAGCCTCGTAAAAACTTGGTAAGAATCAATAGAGGTGTATAACTCGTTTTTCTAGGGAATGCATGTGATGTGGTATAGTTTGTTCATTCAAATTTTTGTATGAGATGGTGTATGTTTTTAAGTAAGGCATGACGGTTGGCACCATGTGATTTTCATTCGACCTGCAAGTCCATGTTCATGTGATCTAATTTTAATTTTTTTAGCTATGAGATAGTGATACATTGCAAACGTATCTATAATTTTTTATGTTCCATGCTTGGTTTATATCTACTTTCTTATGTTTTGTCCACACTTTGGAGTATGTTTTATACACTTTCTTGGACTAACCTATTAACAAGAAGCCACAGTGCTAGCTGCATGTTTTCTACTATTTTTGGTTCCAGGAAGGTCAGAAAATGAATATTCTCGGAATTGGACGGGACAAAAGCCAAAGTCAATATTTCACCGAGGGGGCATGCAGCCAGAATACGAGACAGAGAGGGGCCAGGGGCAGGCCACACCACCTGGCCGCGCGGCCAGGCCTGGCCCACGCCAGGGGGTGGTGCGGCCGCCTAGGGCACCCTCTCGGCCTCCCCTTTCACCTATATATTACCTCCGATATAGAAACCCTAAGTACCCGATCAAAATTCCACGAAAGAGTATGTAGCCACCGTCATCTCCATCCCTAGATCGGGAGGGATCTGAAGCTCTTCCCGGCACCCTGCCGGAGGGGAGAATTCACCCTGGAGGCCTTCTTCATCACCATGCAAGCCTCCGGTGTGATGCGTGAGTAGTTCATCCTTGGACTACGGGTCCATGTAGTAGCTAGATAGGTGGTTTTTCTCCTTTGTGCTACCATGTTTAGATCTTGTCAGCTCCGTTCATGATCAAGATCATCTATTTGTAATCATACATGTTGTGTTTGTGGGGATCCGATGGATATTGAGATGCTATTTCAGATTGATTATTGATTCTATCATGTCTTTGTTATTTGTGATCTTGCATGCTCTCCGTTGTTAGTAGATATCTTGGCCGAGTAGATGCTAGCAACTCCAAGAGGGAGTATTTATGCTCGATAGTGGGTTCATGCCTCTAGTAATCTGGGGTAGTGACAGAAATCTCTAACGTACTAGATGTGCTGTTGCTACTAGGAAGAAAACAACAATCCTTTGTTCATAGAACAATCGTATTGTTTACTTTACATGCAATGCTTAATGCAATTATTTGTTGCTTGCAACTTAATACTGGAGGGGGTTCGGATGATAACCTGAAGGTGGATTATTAGTCATCGATGCAGTTGGATTACGGTCTATGTATAATGTTGTAATGCCCAATCAGACCTCATAGGAGTCAAGATGATTAGTATACGCATGTATGCTTTCTTGATGTTTGTCAATTGCCCCGCTGTAATTTGTTCACCCAACATGTCATCTATCTTAGGGAGAACCACCACTAGTGAACTATGGTCCCCGGTCCTTTCTTTTACCATCAATCTACAATTGTTTACTGTTTTCTGTTTACTTTCTGCAAGCTATTACTTTCTTCCACACAATACATTTAATCCTTTGATTTCAGCAAACCTGGTGAGATTGACAACCTCACTGTAAGTTGGGGGTAAAGTTCTGTGGTTGTGTTGTGCAGGATTCCAAGTTTGAAACAACACCTTGGAGGTGTTTCCTTGCTCCTACTGGTTCGATAACCTTGTTTTCATAACTGAGGGAAACTTACTGCTGTGCTCATCATACCTTCCTCTTGGGGTTCCCCAACGAGCTCGATACCAACCACGACTTAGCAAGTACTTTTCTGGCGCCATTGCCGGGGAGTCAAGGACATCTTCACAAGGGGAGTCCCTCATAACCAATCTCTTTACTTTGTTATTTTCATTTTGCTAAGTTTACTTCCGCTTTGTTTGATTGTTCTTTTTATCAAAAATATAAAAAAATTAGTTCCTGCTATAGTTGTTATTTTCGTTGGTTTGTTATTGTCTTGCTTTATCATGCTTTCTATCAATGGTTGGTTTCTTTGAAACTAAATCTAATTGGCAAGGTGGGTTCATGGAAGAACAAAAATATTATTATAAGGAACACCGCTTGTCACAAAAAGGGAAACTCTTATGGGAACAAATTGATAAATCGAATACCATTGCTAGAAACGTGTGCTCTACTTATAATGTTACTTATTGCATTGATAAATCTTGTTGCTGTAGGAGGTATAAACACCTCCCTTTTCAATGTGAGTATAATGATAATGTTACCATATCTTCTTATGTTAAAGGAAATTATGACTTTTATGATGTGGAACAAATTGAAGAATTTATTGCTTGGAAGGGTGCACTTGAAGTTGCTAGTTTGCTTGAAAATACTGATGATTCACCTTATAAATATGAGGTTTATGATATACTTAAATTTTTCTTTGATAATTACAAGGAAGAAAATGGCTACATTCTTGAATATATTAATAGATGCTTTCCACAAACAGAAGAGACTAATGCCTTACAGGAGCTTATGGAAGAAGAAATTGCTGAAACAGGAAGCTCATTAGATGAAAAAGAGGAGGAGAGTGATGAAAAAAAGGAGGAAGAATGGATTAGCTACCCATGCCTACCCTCTAATGAGAGTAACTCTTTATCCCTTACAGTATTTGATTGCCCCCCATACTTACCAAAGGAGGATGAATGTTATGCTCATATTATCTGTGATAATCCTTTATTTGTGCTTAACTTCGAAATGCATTGTACTAAATAGTTTTGCCTATAAAATGTTTATTATAAAGCTCTAGACGATGGTCCTATATTGAATGATCAGTCATCTTGTTATAGAATTGTTAAAAGTGGGTTTGAAGGTTTTAATCCCACTATTTTTGAGCTTGATAAAAATTATGTGTTTGTAGATCATGAAAAGCATACTTTATGCGATAGTTGTATTGTTGAGTTTATTCATGAGGCTACTAAAAATTATTATGAGAGAGGAAAATATGGTTGTAGAAGTTTTCATGGTACTGAAACACCTCTCTATGTGCTGAAAGTTTTTAAGTTACTCGTGTTTTATCTTCCTATGCATGTCACTTTGTTCTTTGTGAATTTATTTGCATACAAGCTTCCTATGCATAGGAAGTGTGTTAGACTTAAATGTGTTTTGAATTTGCTTTTTGATGCTCACTTTTACTTTAATTCGTATTTCTTATGTGAGCATCTTTTCAAGCTTTCTATGCCTAACTTAAAGGCGTTAAAGAAAAGTACTTATTGGGAGATAACCCAAAAGTTTTGGATGAGTCTTGGAAGTTATTACCTCTGTAATAACCGCTTCTTATCCTTTTTATTTGCTTTTTGTGCCAAGAGTAACCTCTAATGAGAGAGAAGTAATGCTTGGGAAAGTTGCTGTCCCGAAACAGATTTTTGAGCTTCACTGTAAAAATTCATGTAAAATCTCTGTACGTAATTTTGGGGCATAAATTTTTGTGCTTCTGCCTCAGGTTGTTGTCTAACTTCGTTAGTTCAACACTTTTCTATGTGAGCAATAGAAGATCTTTGAAAAAATTGGTTTTTACCTGCTGGTCTGTTTTGACAGATTTCTGCCATTATTTGCATTTGCTTCTTGTTGATTCCTTTTTTAGTTCTCTTTTGGGAATTGAGATTTTTGAGGGAAGTGCTACAGTAGCTTGTGTTTTATTGCAAGTTTTATTGGTGTTGAAACTGAACATAAAGACTTATTATCTTGAGTACACTAATGTTGCTAATAAAGATTGTGTGAAGTTTTGTATGAAGGAAAATGTTTAGGTGGATGGAGCGAATGATGTAATGAGATGAAGAATGGACTAAAGCTCAAGCTTGGGGATGCCACGCGTGTCACCCCAAGAAATATCCAAGAAGTACAAGCGTCAAAGCTTGGGGATGCCCAAGGCATCCACTTCTTCATCAATAAAAATCCCAGGTTTCTTCCAAACACTTCATTTTTATTGTTTTTTGCACAGTTGTGTTGTTCTTGGAGCGTCTTCGTTTTTGTTTTTGGTTTTTCGTTCGCTTGGTTTGCTTAGTTTGCTTGAATAAATTGGTTGGACCCCCTCTTTCATACATTAGTTTTCAAATAAGTTTGGTTTGGATTGGAAAAGAGTAGGAAAAGTTCATGCTTAAGTGGTAAAGAGAGCTTGTTTTGACTATGGCCTATGCTTTGTCATGTCATCCTTGATATTGTTTTGGCTTTATGCTTAGTAATTTTTGCTGTAGCATGACATGTTATAAACAATTGAGATTGCTTAATGTGCCTTGAAAGAATCATGCGTTGTTTTAGCATATTAAAGCATAGTATTGTGGTATTCTCCTTTGATGCTTTATTTGGATTAACTTGGTGCATGCTCACACCATGTTATGACTATCCCAAGTCACCATAGCCTTTATGATCCTTTAGTTTTCGACTTGTAATATCACTTTATGCTTTAATTAATGATGTTTTGTCGCTTTGCATGATTATGGCCATTATTGCTCTCTTAGTTGGTCGCTCCCAGTCTTTTGCTAGCCTCCATAACCAAGTATGAGTTCCACTCATGCATCCAACTCCAAATAAAACCAAGTTATTCCAAAGCGTCCACCATACCTACCTATTAGCATTTGCTATTCCAAGTATATTCATGTTTTTATCTACCTTCCGAATTAAACTTGTTATGAGAAAACTAGTGATTAAAGCTCTCACGAACTTGATGGCACACTTTATTTTTCTTGCCCCTAATAAACTTGAACCATTGTGTCATCTATGTTGTATATGCTTGCACTTCTATGTTGGGGATTAGCAGAGCCATGCTGTCATGGGGAACGCTTTCAACATTGCACTTGTACTTTGTACCTAGTTGATATCATGCTCTTTTGTTTATGGATGTCGTCGGTGTGAAATGAAAGGGAAGCTTGTAAGTCCATGGAGTTATGTATGTGTGTTAGAGAAACGCCTGGTCCACCGGTCTAATAAATGCCTAATCATGGTGGAAACCTACAGCGTAACCATAATGAGCAATCTATGAAGCATTCTTCTTATAAAAAAGAGATAGAGACTGAGAAAAAAAAAGAAAAAAAAGATGAGAAAAGAGGAAAGAGAGATAAAAAGCACCATTTTCCCATGGTAAATAAGAAGATTGCTGAGATGCTCGTTGTCTTCTTGCCTTGTCATTTTGATATGGGATTCTTCCGTATCATCGGGCAAGGGGTACCCCGTTGGCGGTTCTCTATGATACACATGTACTTACTATGACAAGAACTTACCGGTAACTAAACTTGAGTAGCATGAGGAGCGGCCCTCGTATTCAAGGGACATGAGATTTCCAACTTATACTTTGTCAAGCATATACTCCATGGTTTGTTCACTTTAACCTTAATCACTTCAAGATGCTTATGATAGGGGCAATGAGAGCTGAAAGCTAATAAGTACCATAATTTTTGGAAGCTCTTTATGAAACTCGAATACCTGCTTCCTTCTATGAAGGTCTTACTTTTACTTTTATGTTGAGTCTCCATCTTCTACCTTTATGCACCTATTGAGAGAGCTATTCTTAGTTTAATGTGCATTGTCCATAGACTTGTTGATTGATGCATAACTTTGATATTGCTTGTTCTTAAACTATTTGTATCTAGTCACCATTATGAAATTTGAAGGTGTCCTATGCATTTATGTTTGCTACACTATGAGGGACAAGATGAATGCCACTATGCTATGTTTTCTTTATGTGAAACAAACAAACGTCTTGCAAAGCATTGTTATTCATGAATCTTTTGTTTGTGCCTTTTCATGTTACAACATAGTTGCTATGTCTTATTGTTAGAACTTTATCTTTCATGATATGTTGAAGTACTATGATCCCGGCTATCAATGTTTTACAAATACTTTGATCAAGTTTATGATGGTGCATGTCACCTCAAAAATTATTCTTTCTTTTTATAACTTACCTACTCGAGGACGAGCAGGAGTTAAGCTTGGGGATGTTGATACGTTGCAAACGTATCTATAATTTTTGATGTTCCATGCTTGGTTTATATCTACTTTCTTATGTTTTGTCCACACTTTGGAGTATGTTTTATACACTTTCTTGGACTAACCTATTAACAAGATGCCATAGTGCCAGCTGCCTGTTTTCTTACTGTTTTTGGTTCCAAGAAAGTTAGAATATGAATATTCTCGAAATTGGACGGGGCAAAAGCCAAAGTCAATATTTCACCGAGGGGGACACGGAGCCAGAATACGAGACGAAGAGGGGCCAGGGGCTAGCCACACCACCTGGCCGCACGGCCAGGCCTGGCCCGCGTTAGGGGGTGGTGCGGCCGCCTAGGGCACCCCCTTGGCCTCCCCTTTCACCTATATATTGCCTCTGATACATAAACCCTAAGTATCCGATCAAAATTCCACGAAAGAGTCTGTAGCCGCCATCATCTCTATCCCTAGATCGGGAGGGATCTGAAGCTCTTCCCGGTACCTTGCCGGAGGGGATAATTCACCCTGGAGGCCTTCTTCATCACCATGCAAGCCTCCGGTGTGATGCGTGAGGAGTTCATCCTTGGACTACGGGTCCATGTAGTAGCTAGATGGTTGGTTATTCTCCTTTGTGCTACCATGTTTAGATCTTGTGAGCTCCGTTAATGATCAATATCATCTATTTGTAATCATACATGTTGTGTTTGCGGGGATCCGGTGGATATTGAGATGCTATTTCAGATTGATTATTAATTCTATCATGTCTTTGTTATTTGTGATCTTGCATGCTCTCTGTTGTTAGTAGATATCTTGGACGAGTAGATGCTAGCAACTCCAAGAGGGAGTATTAATGCTCGATAGTGGGTTCATGCCTCTAGTAGTCTAGGGAAATGACAGAAATCTCTAAGGTACTAGATGTGCTGTTGCTACTAGGGAGAAAAAAGCAATCCTTTGTTCATAGAACAATCATATTGTTTACTTCACGCGCAATGCTTAATGCAATTATCTGTTGCTTGCAACTTAATACAGGAGGGGGTTCAGATGATAACCTGAAGGTGGATTATTAGTCATAGATATAGTTGGATTACAGTCTATGTATAATGTTGTAATAACCAATCAAATCTCACAAGAGTCAAGATGATTAGTATATGCATGTATGCTTTCTCAATGTTTGTCAATTGCCCCGCTGTAATTTGTACACCCAACATGTCATCTATCTTAAGGAGAACCACCACTAGTGAACTATGGACCCTGGTCCTTTCTTTTACCATCAATCTACAATTGTTTACTATTTTTTGTTTACTTTCTGCAAGCTATTACTTTCTTCCACATAATACGTTTAATCCTTTGTTTTTAGCAAAACTGGTGAGATTGACAACCTCACTGTAAGTTGGGGGCAAAGTTCTGTTGTTGTGTTGTGTAGGATTCCAAGTTGGAAACAACACCTTGGAGGTGTTTCCTTACTCCTACTGGTTCGATAACCTTGGTTTCATAACTGAGAGAAACTTACTATTGTGCTCATCATACCTTCCTCTTGGGGTTCCCCAACGAGCTCGATATCAACCACGAGTCAGCAAATAGCAAGTAGTTTTATTCTTGCATAGACATGAAGATGAAGATCCGGTGCCATGGAACTTGGTGCTATTCCTTAACGTAACAAGACGTTGAAGATGTACCAATACGAGGAAGAAGGACTATACAATGTCACATAATATTTTCAATTGTTGGTGATGCGTTAATCATTTTTCCTATTCACTATGTTTGCAATAGTCATTTAAACAGAGTGATCGTTCACAGAAATATTTAAGTTTGTATTGCTATTCTAGGTGTGGCACTGTCCGTAACTATTTTCATTTTGAGGTGCACCATGTCCACATGGGTACAACACACTTGCCATTAGTGAGACAGGTTGAATTCGAGTTTCAACGGCTAGATCACTTGGTTCTCTTTAACGATGTAGAATTCTAGTCATTACATCAAAGCACACCCATCGAAACATAAAAAAGATTTACATAGATATGTAATTGGCAAGGTGGTCTACCGGGACAAGATGTTGTCATTCGTGATGTCTACATCAATGGAAACTATTCTTAATGGATCTTGAATCACTAATAGCATAGACAAAGGATGTTGTTTTTCAATGAGAGTGTACCTTAGTTTAATAACTACTAATGTAAATTATGAATAACTATACTTCTCTTTACACCCCCGGGACGCGACTGGTGGGTTCAACGCTTAAAAGAGGAAATTAATTACTAAGACAATTATATTACGGTACCGAGAAACGCGAACATGTCGCGCAATGTCTTCGCTCACACATGAAACTATTCCATACTCGGTATCACGCAAAAAAATATTTCGGAGAGTCCCTAGCAAAAGACAGCAAACCATACTCGTTCTCGCACACATAATAATCTGAAACACTAAAAGTAGGCAAAACAGACAAAACTTACTTTTTTTACGCATGACTGAAACCCAAACATAAGTCGGAGCGTTTCATACTCGCTTTTACACCAGCACACAAATCATTTCAAACGGAACAAGATACAAACTGTTCCAAAATATGAAAGTGTACAAATTGTTTCAGACAGGACAACATAAAATTTATTTAGAACACTATCCTCGTACATAAGAACGCAAACATGATAGAAATACTACACAAAAGTCGAGTGCAGGAGAAAAAATCCACCACATCTACCTAATTCTTCATGATGTCTTTCGAGATAGACTATTCCTGAGGAGCACCATCGTCATTGGACTAGATCCCTCTCTCAGTCTTGTCGTTGGTGCTCATGAACGCCTCATCAACTCCTGGCGCAACCTCGCTGAAGCTCGAGTTCTGACGGACATCGTCTGCCACCGTCTTGTTAGCATCCGACGCGATGCGAAAACTCTGGTTATTCAAAAGCCGTAGACGCACCAGAACCGCCTCCTCCCATTCCTCGGGAGGCAAACGAGAGTGAACTCTCTGATAGTGATGACTTACTATCAAAGCCATAGACGGTGGCTCTCGAACTAGCAAAGAGGCACGCATGCGACTACGGAAAGACGGTGAAGATCTAGCGGTTCATGTGAGGCGTTGATGCCTACGTAAGGCGTTCAGGTAGGCCATGAAGAGGATGTTCTTGTAGATCCGAGTAAACCGAAGAAAGTGGAGAAGAGGAAACGCAAGGTCAGAAACAAATGCTAGGAAATGGTCTATAAGTATCTAGAGAATAGCGTATGAAGAACGCTACCTAATGGGCATTACGGTACACGGTGAGAAGAACAATGACACTCAGATGCTACAACTGAATATGGCTTGCAGCCTAGCCGAATGTAAAATAGACGCAAACAGAAGCCGACTATGAATATGCATGAGCTATGAAACATCGCAAAAAGAAGAAAAATATAAAAAATGTGACTCATTTAATATAGGAAGTACAAACAACGAAGAACGAAGAACGGAGTTATTTCTTATTTCTTAACGATTACATCCAACACGTTCGTATACACGCATAAAACACAGATTACGTACAACACACCTAGCCTACAGTATACTACACTACACCAACACATCTACCCTAAATAAGTACTCTATATATTAAGTCACGTTCAAAAGCAGGAGCCTCTCGACGACCAGCAACCATGTACACGCGCGTCGGCTACAAAAATAGAAAACCAAAAAGATGTATTAGCGATTAGTATATCTACCAAAAAAAGCAGGAAAAATATAGCGAGAAAGAAATACGTGTAAATAAGTACATGATACCTTTGGATCCTTTATACGCAAAATCCCCCCGACGATAGCGCAAGCATGCAAGACGTATTTCTCGAAAAAAATAGGCAGATGTATTAGCGATCACAAGCTTGTCAGAAACCGAATAATAAAACGGCAGCGAGAAGGAAACACACGTAAAAATTGAACTACGGTTTACCTTTAGTCTCTAGTCCCTTTTACAACTTTGATGCAGAAGTATAGATTATTAAATATGTGTAAAAATGAATCAAGAAACATTACCGAGGAAGAAGAACAAACGTACCGTAGGGTAGCTCATGCACACACTCCTAGAGGAGAAGATGAAGGAGAAGAGTCGCGAGAGCGGTTGCTTACCGACAGAGGCGTGCACCCTAAGCTGGAGTGAAATTCAATCTAGCGATGGCTGAAGAATAGCCAACGTTGGGTCGAATGAAACTCCTGTCTCTCAACAGGCCGGCCGAGAACATCACATAGAGAGAGAAAATAAGATGCATTAGTGAGTCGAATGCGAGGAAGTACTTATAGAGAGTCGGAACCTAATGTCGAGTCGCAAAGCTGGCTTATGCATGAAGGAGCATACCTCCAGTGCATATCGTACCCACATATTGTTATCGCTGCCAGTGCACAATCTCACCGACACAACCCGCGGACGTCTATAGGCTACGCTGACAGGTCGGCTACGAAAGGTTCACACGGCACGATCTCGGCGCGATAACCCTCATCGTATATGCTCAGCGATGGCATACGCCAAGGCCTGACGTCACCATATTCATTCTAGACGGCACCACGCCTGCGAGAAACCGCAGACCACATGGGGTCGGCATGCCATGTATCACTGAACAGCCCCACGTCCATGAGAAAACGCGATCGACACGGCCTTACGGCACCACGACAGCTTTGCACGGGCCCCATTGCTGCGACGGCCCGCATCCGTCCATACCGTACGCCTCCATGTCTGCTCTAGGCGGGCCCTGCATCCATGAAAATACACGACAATCTAGGATCTACGCTGCCATGTCAGTTCTCTCGCGGACCCCATGCCCACGATAAACCGTGGCCGGCATGGGCTCATGGCGCCATGTCAGATTCATGTGGGCCCTGCAACCCGGCGGGTGCGAAGCGTTTTCGTGTAGGGAACGCCTTTCACCGCGCGCGATCGAACCCGCCTATGCTGATGGTGTCCCAAGTCACGCACGCGGTCCACCGTCTAGTGATGCAGGGTATGACGACGCGCAGTACACCTGTCCGCGGCATGGTATCTTTGATAAGGTGTTGAAGAGGTTCAACATGGATAATTCCAAGAGAGGATTTACTCCCATGGCACATGGGACTAAGAGCACCTCCACTAGAATTCCTAGGACGGTCTCCCAAGGACATTTTCCATCCGGATGGTGAAACATCACCCAGTTGTGTTCCCAGCACCCCGTTTTTTGTCGGATTTGGCCCAACTTTCATCCGGTGTTCCTAGGACGATCCCAACACGTTGGGATTTGCGTGGGAACGCTGGATGAAGAGAAAAATAAGTTGTGCTAGATCTATCAACAATCGAAGGCCGAGTTCCCTCCATTTCTTCCCTTTCCCTCCATTTCCTCCCTATTCCCACCCATCGGCCACATCTCTCGCCAGTTTGCCGAGCTCTGCCCGCCATGTCGCCCAAGAAATTCACCAATCCTCGCACCACCACTGGCGAACCAAAGCAGAGAAAGCCGAGATCACTGATGTAGAAGCCGGATGGTTGGACCGACATAGAGTGGTTGAAGGACTGTCGGTGAAGGGAAGTCGAAACAGAAGGCTGGAGGTACAGGACTAAGAAGAAGTAGGATGCCAATGATCAGGCGGTGGCACAGGCGCTCATGAAGGCGAAAGTGGCATCCGACCACTGCATGGTGGCTACGCGAGCATCCATGGGCCATACGCCTCTCCATGCAGCGTGGTACGGCCTACCATGGGCAAGCGAGGCCAACATCAGATCTCGGCGGGCCTCTCGCCGTGCTCGTCTTCGTTGTTCCATGAGAGCCAGATGATGCCACGCCCGAGGTTCTCGGTGTCCCCTGAGTTCGACAACAACCATCTGGGTGGATTAAACCCTAATGTGTTCTTCCCCAACTGTCCTGCATCTTGCGGACCCCTTGGCTTCAACGTCGACATCAATGGGCCCTATGCTAGATATCCCCCGCACGCCAGTTCGACGGTGCTGCGTCATGGTCCCCTAGCTTTCGCCCAAAGCAAAGGTGTTGGATCCTCTGCCTAGCTCGGCGAAAACGACACCCGTAGCATGTTTAGCGAAATGTCAGGCGACTCCTACATGGCATAGATGATCGCCTCTCGCTTCGCCACCGCAGGGGGCTCGTTCTTCATGTAAGAGCAGTCTGACACCGAAGCCGAGTACGGCCTTGACTCGTAGGATCTCGCTGACAACCAGGCGGATGAAGAGGCCGACAATGACCATACTTAGGTGGAAGAGGATGAAGAAGCTGAAGATGGAACCCTGGTGATGATAAAGGGCAAGGGGAAGAGGAGGATGAAGTCGAAGGTGGCACTATTGGTCGAGTCCCGCATCAAGTGGACCACCCTCAAAGAAGAGTGCCTCACCAAATCATGGAACTCAATGAGCCTCAATGCGATCACAGGCGCAAATCAAAACTTAGAGAAATATTGGAGGCGTATAAAGATTGTGTTCAATGAGCGCACCCTAATGGATCCATACTTCAACAAGGTCCATATGGATCGTGGTGAGAAGGCCATGTCGAATCATTGGGGGGTCGTGCAATAAGCGTGTAGAAAATGGCATGGGATCCAAGTGGAAATCGAGCATCGCCTAGTCAGCAGCACTAGCATGGACAACAAGGTATGCAATTCACTATCGCCGCGCCAAGTTCATGTTGTTTTTGCGAATGACACTTCGCCTTGCAGCTAGCTCATTCTCTTGCCATTTACCACGATGACACGAAGACCGAGCTCTAGTTCCACCATGCATTCCACAGGATCAAGAAGTTCCAAAAGTGGGTAGACACCTAGTGTCACTCACCAAGGCCAAGGATAGCATCTACAACCCAGAAGCTCCACCCCCAGCTGCTGGTGAAGGAAGGCCGGAGCTCGGCCAGAAGAAGTCCAAGGCGTTGAAGGCCATGGGTCCGCCTGCCGAACGGCTTCATGCATCGATCGAAAAATGCATGGCCGATGCAAAATCCCATGTCGATAAGAGGGAGGAGAATTCCGAAGAAAGGTGGAGCCAGCTGCTGTAGAACCAAGGCAAGAAGCACGACCTGCTCAAGGCCAACTTCGCCATGAAGAAGAGGAACATGGACCTGGTATTCCTCATGGGCTGTGAGAACACTTCTTCGATGATCCCCAAGGTCAAGGAGTGGTACACGGCGCGCCGCAAAGCCATTCTGGACAAGGACCTTCCTAAAGGGAATATGCCCTGAGAGGCAATAATAAAGTTTTTATTATGTGTATTCCAAGTATATGATAGATGTTCATTTTGCATGCTATAATTGTATTAATATGGAAACATTAATACATGTGTGCTTAATAAACAAATGGAAAGTTCCTAGTTATGCCTCTCTTTCAGTTAGCTTGTTGATTAACAAGATGATCAAAGTTTCCCGATCATGGACATTGGATGTCGTTAATAACGAGGTCACAACATTTGTGAAATGGTGTGATGAACATTCATCCGAAGTATAGCATTACGATCAAATTCATTGAGTTTATATTGCCATAACATCATACAAAGTAATCCTAGTCCTTAGACCATGAGATCATGTTAATCACTAACACCGGAAGAGTATCTTGATAACATCAAATGTCACACCGTAAAAGGGTGACTATAAAGGTGGGTTCAGTGCTACGAAGGTGTTATGTAGAGGCTCATGGATCAAGAGTGGGATTTTTCCATCCTGATGACGGATAGATATACTCTGGGCCCTCTCGGTGATATCACATTGAGAATAGCTTGCAAGCAAGTGATGTGATCACTAGAATGTTATATCACGGGAATGAGAAAAGAGTGCATGTCGATAACGAGATCAAACTAGGTATTTGGATACCAATGATCGAATATCGGACATGTAATATATCACGAGACAAAGGGATTAAGTTACTAGCGTTAAAGGTTCTCACGATCACAGAAGTCATCGTTGAATGTGTAGGAGTCAGAATGGATCTCCAGGTCCCGCTTCTGATTATTGATCTGAGAGGAGTCTCGATCATGTCTACATTATTCACGAACCGTAGGGTTACACACATAAGGGTTTCCAAACACCATTTGGAGCATATATGGTTCAGACGAAAGAATTGCAAAGCGCTGGAATTATTTCAATAGACACCGGAATTGTTTCGGGTGAAATTGCTGAAATTGGTTTTGCATGTGATATTGAAATATTGCAGGGGGTTTTATGTGAATGTTTGTTAATTAAAGTAATTAAAAAAATTCTGAATAAAATAAATAAAAGAGTTTTATTAAATGAGAGTTGCATTAAATTTGGTGAAAATTTAATGCATGTGAGTGGATGTGTGAGTGGAGGCATATTTATGTGAGTGGAGCTTCCACCACATGAATGAGGAAGAGGTGGGGGCAATTCCCATGGGTGCCGGCCATGGGAGGGGAGGATCCCCCCCTCTCCTCCCTCACAAAGCACACCTCCTCGTGAAGGATCTCTCTCCCCCTCTAGATATATTTCCCCATGGTCTCAGATTAGCGAAATACATGTTCCCGATGACATTTCGTCTGGAAGGAGTTGTTGCTTTCGCTAATTCGCTGGAGCGAGGAGGTGGAGGTTGTTCGGTGGCCTGAACGTGTGTGCGAGGACGGATGCACTACTGATTTGCGGCACTACGACTTCCACACGATCTTGAGATCGGCAAGCGTTCGACTACATCATCCACGAATTCCAACTCGTTAACAAAGCTTTGTTGTCTTCGAGGGTAAGTTCTCTATGGATGTATATCCACCAGTTGCTTGTATCTAGTAGATAGATCTTGGCGTATAGTTCCCATCATAGGAAAATTTCTGTTTTCTATGCTGCAAACCCAAAACTTCCCGCCACGGGCACTCCGACAATCACGCCGAGCTCCATGCCAACGCTTTCTGTCACCACTGCTTCGCCGAGCTCTACCTCCACGTCATCCAACCCGTCATCGAGTTCTACCACAATAGCTATGGCGGAGGATTTGCTAGTAGAGGAGCCTATCCGGTGGACGAGTGATCTTTTTTTCATAATTTGAAAGCTGGACCTAGGCTACTACTTTCGATCGCCGAACTGCATGTATGGGCGAGAGTGTGTCGAACTTGTGGTGTTTTTTGGGGGCCACAAGAAGAACTTTCAAATATATCACTGATTTCTAGGTTTTCTTGGGAACACAAGTGGGAACTGGTCGTTCCCAAGCCAAAAGTTGCATCCATCCGTCGCCAAATAGCGCTGGATTTCGGCCTAGGAACGCCCAACAAGTGGAGGTGCACAAAGCTCAATAAGGAAAACTGTCCTAGGACAGTTGCCAAGCATGTCACCATGAGTAAGATTCCATATGCGTTAGCTATTAGATCCATCATGTATGCCATGATAAGTACATAGCAGATGTGGCCCTTACATTAAGACTTTGTGCAAGATACCAAAGTGATCCTAGAATGGATCACTATGGTGCAGCTAAAACTATATTGAAGTATCTAAGAAGGACAAAACATTTGTTCTTTGTATTAGGAGGCAAAGATGAGGTTGTTTTAAGAGCACTACAAGAAAATTTGGCTTTTACAACAGACGATTTTCGTGGTTGAAGGCCCATTTTTCGTGGCTAAAAAGTCTTCTACGATGGATGCCCTTCGTGGTAAAAGCCCCGTCACAAAAGAATCTACCACAGTTTTTTCTGACCGTGGTGGATCGCACCCTTCAGCCACGAAAACTTGTTCCATCATAGATCTGTTCGCCAGCCGTGTTGACTGCTGACGTCATGCAAAATGCCACGTGGCAAACACCGTTAACGCCCAGTTACCGCTGTTAACGGCCACAGAAACCATGGTAGAAGACAGGCCCAACCAAGGCCTGCTAATAATTAAGTGGGTCGGCCCATTAGGAGAAACCCAATAAGATTATGGCCCGTTACTGTTTCGTCCTACACTGTTTGAAATGGGCCCAAAAGATGTGGCCAGCAATAGCCCGTGAATGTCAGACCCATTACTGTTTCATCCTATAGAAGCCCACATTGTTTGAATACTATGCGGCCCGTTAACAAGCTGTGTCAAGTAGGCCCAATACTGTTAAGGCCCACGGTCAGCCCGTCACTGTTCTCATAGCTCGTCCTGGTCCGCCTACGAACGGCCCACTTTTGAGAAGGTCCGATACTATTCTGGCCTTTTACCGTACCGTCCGTCAACTTCTCGGGTCCACCGGCGGCCTGCAACTATACTGATCTGGTACTATTCTGGCCTGGCAATATGTTTGGCCAATTATTGTTCCTGTCTGGTAAAATTTTCAGCCTGCTACTGTTCTACCTCGTTACTATTCTGGTCATCTACTGTTTAGGTCCGTTACTGTTATGGTCCTTTACTTTTCTGGCCTACCACTTTTCTGGTCTGTTACTGTTCTGGCCCGTTACTGAGCTGGGTTGCCTCTGTTCTGGCCTGTTACTGTTTTGCCCTGTTACTGTTTTGGCATGTTACTGTTTAGCCTATTACTGTTCTAGTCTATTACTGTTACTGGTTGCCACCTGAGGGTAGGCCCGTTACGGTCGCGGACACCTACTGTTTCGGCCTTTCTGAAGCCCAGGCAAATATCATAAAAGGAGTATAATTAGCAAGCATCTTTTACTGTTTATGGTAGGCATAATACAATAATGGCAAATAACAAAGACCTAAACTCTTACCTGATCGACCTGGCTAGCGTAGTTATGATACCGCCTACCGCCATGCGTGGACGGCGTTAACTAAATGCCTACATGGCCCAGCTCAAAAAAATGCCTGCATGGCCTATGCGAGTTATCTAGATATTACATCAGCTGCAAACTTCTTAAAAATATTACATAATATCAATGCTTGGGAAAGAAATTTCAGCATTTCAGTTGACAATCAAGTTGATTGCATTGTACTCAATTTGCTTTCTCAATCCATCAACTGCATCTCCCTTTGAGTGTGACAACTACATTGGAAAACTACCTTGAGACATGATCTTGCAGCCCCCTCTTTGGTGGCAGTAGCAATAATTTTAGTCTGAAACTAAGTAATAACAAGCTAATACAACAAACAAGACAAACTACTCATAGCTAAGAAAGAACCAGATAGAAATTATAATCGCATCATACGAGAACTTGTATAGCGGGAATGAAAACGAGGAATGAACTATATATTGTAGAGGATAGTTATGTCGTTGCTTAGTGATGGCTCAGAAATATAGCCATCTACGTCCACATTAAAACTGGATATTAATCATATTTTTGATGAAATATCTCTCTAAACCCTGCCACTAATGCTAATATTCAGAGGGGTATGCAATCCTTTGTTCTTCTATTTTCCTGTACAGATAATGTCATTTAAAGGACGGAATCACTACATTAAAGTCAAAGATACGAGATTTCCTTCAACCGGAAGAAACCATGAGCCATCCCATGGAGGCAAACGCCGTAATGACCAAATATACGGCTGGAGCAAAAATTCCGACCGTATAGCTCCGGTCGTATAGTTGGCGCCGCCACCGTTAGGTCAAACAGAACAACTTTCGTGAAGGGACTCCTATATAAAGAATCCTCAGGCGACGGTAAAACAACGCTCACCTTGTCCCGAAGAAGCCAGACTCCGCCAAAAGCCGCCTCAGATCTCCAAACCCTTCTCCACATCCATAGCCATATTCCACCACTTATAATAGTAGATCTCTTCTCTGATTGGCGACATTGTAAGACTTTTGCTATCAATCTTATGATTTTCATTACAATGTTTGTGATTGTTGATCTCATCTCTATATGTGAGTAATTCTCCTTGGGCTAAGGGCTTCGGCCTAGCCATGTAGCAATTGTGCATGTTATTTATCATAGATGGGATCGTGTATTAGTTTGTATGGCATGATGATTATTGTATCCTCTCTTGCCTCAATCTAAGGACTTGTCAGGTACCCAAGATCCCGAGGGTTGAGCCAGGTATAGGGAGTATGAGTGGTGACTGGTCTGTAGGTTGGGAACCCCAGTGACAGAAGGGGTATTATGGTTGTATGTGAGGGATTTGCTTGGGATTAACGGCGACATCACTATGCATATCATTAGTTCTCTTTCTACTATGGATGAGACTAGTAGGTTATTGCTATAAGCGGTTGTGGAGGCAATAGAAATTATGGATGCATTGTTCACATATAATTTATCTTGCTCTAACAAGTACACACATACTTTATTTCTATCTTTTATTTCCATCAGATGTTTCTGCACAGCTAAAGGTGAAACCGAATGCCCTAGGCCCTCTCTCTCCATCATCGACAACAACAAAAATACGCAAGCTACTGGTCTGGCAAAAACACAAAAGGAATTCTAAAACTCTCGAAAGTCCGTTAAAGTAACTTCACTATGCATTCGCTTCCCGTGGATTCGATAACCTAGGTCTACTAGGGAAAAAGAGTTATACTACATCCATAATCCGGATCGAAGGTATCACTTAGGACGAACCAGAATGAGATGCGAGATATAGTAGCGCCGCACGTGAACCTGTAGAACAAGACAAACAATCATTAGATAAGTGTGCCTACAATGAAATGATCAATCAAACAAAGTGTTTTTTACGGAAAATCCGGGAAAATATACGGAAAATCCTATTTTTCCAGAAGACTTAGGATGCCAGAAGATGGAGTGGAGGTGGTCCACAGGGGGCCCACACCACCCCATGGCGCGAGCAGGCCTAGGCCGCGCCAGGGAGTGGTGTGGCCACCCTGGCCCACTCCAGCCTCTCCCCTCTGGCATATATCATCCCCACGAAACCCTAAGACTCGGAGAGCGACCACAGAAAGATTCCGCCGCCTCTGCGGGGCAGAAAACGCCGAGAGAGAAAGATCTCTCCGGCAGACAGATTTCTGCCAAGGGAATTCCTTCCCGGAGAGGGGAGATCATCGCCATCAACACCACCATCAAGCTGGACTTCATTGGGATCATCATCATCATCACCACCATCATCACCATCAGCACCCTCATCACCATCTCCATATTGCTGTAACAATTGCGTTGAATCTTGCTATAGTTCATAGGGGAAACTTTCCCGGTGTTGATTACTCTTTGTAGTTGATGCTATTGAGTGAACCATTGAATTATTGTTTATGTTCAGATTGTTATACATCATTATTCCATCTCTGATCATGATCCATATGATGTCTTGTGAGTAGTTCGTTTTGTTCTTGAGGACATGGGAGAAGTCTTGTTGTTAGTAGTGGAGTTATGTTGAGAAAGATTCAATAGATTGTTATTTAAGTTGTGGTGTACTTCTTCTAGTGGTGTCATGTGAACGTCGACTACATGACACTTCACCTATGTGGGCCTAGGGGAATGCATTGTGTATTTGGCTACTAATCGTAGGGGTTGCCGGAGTGACAGAAACCTGAACCACCGTTAGGAAACCATTGCACAAGGGACGTAAGGGTCTTAGAGTTTAAAGCTGTGGTTAGGTTTCTACCTTAATTACTTTCTTGTACTTACGGATGTTTGCAAGGGGTATAATCACAAGTATGTATTTAGTCTTGGATGGGGCGGTACATTAGCACAGGTTCACCCACACAACACTTAGCAAGCTAAAGAATATTAATTGACTATATGAAGCGAAAGCACTTGACAGTCTTCCCATGTGTCCTCAAGAACGTTTGGTCATCTTAAGAAATACAACCGGTTTGTCCTTTGCTGCATACCACTAGCCAGCACCTTCTGCTCCTCGTTGGGTTTGACACTCTTACTTATCGAAAATACTGCGATACACCCCCTATACTTGTGGGTCATCAAGACTATTTTCTGGCGCCGTTGCCGGGGAGTGAAGCGCTATTAGAGAGTGGAACTGGTAAAGGAAACTTCTACTGTGAGTATCATTTACTTCTGCTAGTTGCTTTATTGTCGTTATGGATAATTCGCTGAGTTTCTTATTTGGTAATGCTACTACCACTGCTAAGGTAGTAGATAAGCCACCACCTGCTAAGAAAGATGTTTTCAAAATACCTACAAGAATTATTGATCGTGTTATGGATAACTACTATGTTGGGGATGGAACTGTCCATCTCGGTGATCATTTACTCTTTATACACGAATTATGCGGGTTGTTCAAGTGTGCAGGTATTACTACAGATCAAGTTAAGAAGAAGTTATTCTTATTATCACTGGAAGGAAGAGCTGAGGAATGGTATAAGCTGCTGAAGAATGGTCAAGCTCTGGAATGGGAGGAAATAGAGCCTCTCTTTTATTCAAAGTTTTATCCTCCTAGTGAGATTCATAAAGATCGGAATCAAATATACAACTTTTGGCCTCTTGATGGAGAGAGTACAGCTCAATCTTGGGGGAGATTGAAGTTACTAATGCTCAAATGTCCCATTCATGAGCTCCCCAACAATATTATTATCAACATTTTTATGCAAGGCTCCCTCTACATGATAAAGATTTATTGGATGCTTCTTGTGCTGGATCATTCACTCGTATGGAAGAAGAAGCTAAATGGGATCTTCTGGACCGTATTCAAGACAATGTTGAAGCTTGGGAGAATGAAAAAGGTAGAAAGTCAGGTATAAATTATGATTATGAATGCATTGAATCTTTTATGGGAACTGATGACTTTCAAAATATTAAAAATGCTTATGGTCTAGACTCTCAAGCTATTGCTTCCTATTTTAAGGCTTTTGCTTCCTATATTGAAGTGCCTAAAAAGAAGTGGAATAAGTATCATGAGCCTTATAAAGATATTGCTAAGAGTGTTCCTTCAATAAATACTGAAGTTTATACTGCTAATCATGTTTTACCTAAACCTTATATTGAGAAAATGCCTTTTCCAGTTAGGATTAAGGAACATTCTATGATAGCTAGTATGGTTAATGAAAGTACAAATAAAGCTGTTGAGCCTGATAAACAAATGTTTGATGAACCTATAATAGCAAATGTGAAAAACTTTGTCACTAAGTACGAGGAAGAGGGACACACTATCCTTTGTAAGGATACCTACAATATTGTTTCACATAGTAGTGTTATGAGAGCTAGTATTCCTGTGTTTTCTGTTAGAATAAGTGATCATTGTTATGATAGTCCTTGTGATAGCTATATTGTTAAGTTTATGCATGATCCTGAAAGTTACTATGAAAGAGGGAAGAGTGTTCTTATGCATCTCAATAATATCAAGTTTCCTCGTTTTATGCTGAAAGTTTTTATATTGCGCTTCTTTTGCCCTCTTATGCAAGTTGCCTTTGGTTTCAATAACTTGTTTGTTTAAAAAATCCCCTTGCATAGGAAGTGGGTTAGACTTAAATGTGTGTGTTTTTGCTTCTTAATGCTCTCTTTCACTTCAAATCATATCCCTATGAGAGCTTCTTCAAAATTATCATGCCCATCTTAATGGCTATAAAGAAAGAGCTTTATGGGAGACAACCCAATTTGTTTTTGCTTTTAGTTTGTTTTTGTTTCTTTGAGTCTTGGAAGTTATTACTTCGGTAATAACCGCTCCTTATCCGTTTTGTTTGGTTTTTGTGTCAAGATCAACCTCTAATGAGAGAGAAGTGAGATCTGGGGAAGTTGTTGTCCCGAAACAGATTTTTGTGCTTCACGGTAAAAATTCATGAGAGAGCTCTGTCTATCGGATTGATCTGTAATGTTTTGTGCTTCTGCCCCAGGTTGTTATTTAACTTTCGTTAGTTTTGCACTTTTTGATTTGAGCAACATAAGATTTTCGAAAAAATTGATCTTTACCTGCTGGTCTGTTTTGACAGATTTTGCCACTTTTGCATTTGCTTCTTCATTTGATTTCCTTTTTGAATTCTTTTTGGGTTTTCGGAAGGAGTTGCTACAGTAGCTTATGTTTTCATGGTTTTCAGTTGAAGTTGGACTCAAAAGGTTCTATCACTTCACTTATACTAATGTTGATAATAAGAACTGTGTGAAGTTTTGTGTGAAAGAAATTTCCAGGAAGTGGAGATAATGGTATAATAAGGAAGAGAAAGGTTTTATGACTCGAGTAATAAGTATATGAAGATGAAGATATCAATGATATTCAAGAGATGACCCCGGAAGACTCTACTAGATACCAAATTCAGAGACCTGCAGACTCTGTTTCCAACTAGGTAACAGATCTGGTAAGAAAAATTCCGCGAAAGTACAATCCAACTATATTTTTGCAGTTTTCAGTAAATAAGGAAAGTTTTGAAGCGAAAAAGGGAAGGAACCGGAGCCGGGGTGGCCCACACCACCCCATGGCGCGGGCCCACCCCTGGCCGCGCCACCAGGTGGTGAGGCCAACCAGGACTCCGCCTCCGACTCGTTTTCTCCCAGTACCTTCCTTTTGATATGAAACTTCGTAATATATAACCCCCTGGATCTTCTAAGGTTCACATATCGTGTTTTCATCGTGTTTTTGTTTTGATCTGTGTCTGTCAGGACATACTCTTTGAAAGCTTAGAAGCACAATGGTGTCCGCCAAGGATAAAGGGAAGGAGCCTGTGGAGGAGGATCTTCAAGACCCCAAGCAGAGGCTGGCACCTTTAGTCTCTTGCCTGCATCAATGGAAGCCCTACGAGTCACTAAGGAGTTCTGCGATAAGTCCCGGGACTTGAAGAGGAAGGTGGACATGCTTCAATGGGAGAATAATAGGCTTCGCAAGATGCTAGAAGATTTCCTCACGTCAACGAAGAGCATAATACCACCACCATCGAAGGAGTAATTCATCATCAGGTTTGGCATCCCCTTGGTTTGTTCCAAGCTTGGGGGAGTGCCGCGGTATCATATCACTATCTTCTATCTTTTTACCTTATTAGTAGAGTCATATCATGAATAAGAGGAGTTATTTTGTAGTATGGTTTGCATTATGGAAGTGTCCCCTCTCTCGTTAGATATGTATCCCTTGGTGTGAGTTTCCGTTATGGAATATTAATGAGAAGTTCTATCATTCACTCTTTTGCATATCTTATATTAGTTTTCAATTCGTGGTTATATGATTGATCTTGTTGTTAGTATTGGTATCACTTTGGGATCATTGAGTTAATTTAGTTGGTTTTGGAAAACCTGGCTCGGTCAGTAGCAACACCTTTTTGAGAGTTGAAAAGAAAAAGATAGTAGTACTCTAAAGAAAAATAATTTCATCATCTTTCTTTCTTGATTTGCTCATAAGTCTAGTATTCTCTACTTAAGATCTTTTGTGCTTCCAAGGAAGATTGCATGTTTGTCTTTATCATTTGTATGTTTGTTGTTTCCTTCAACTCTTATACTTGCTACCCAGCCTTGCTAGCCAAAAACCTGTACTGAGAGGGAATTCTTCTCGTGCATCCACCTCCTTTAAACCAAAACCTTTGCCATTTGTGTCCACCATACCTACCTAGTAGCATTATTGCTATTCCAAGTAAATTCTTGTTTTATCTACCTCCCAAATTAAACTTGTTATGTGAAAATTAGTGATTAAAGCTCTCACGAACTTGATGGCACACTTTACTTTCTTGCATTTAATAAACTTGAACCATTGGGTCCTTCTTTGTTGCGTATATGCTTGCGCTTTATGAGTTGAAGTTAGCCGAACCATGTATCATGGGGACCGCTTTCAACACTTCATTGGTACTTGTACCTAGTTGATATCATGTTCTTTTGCTTATGGATCCCGGCGGTGTGAAATAAAAGTGGAACTTGTAAGATCATGGAGTTTCTATGTGTGTTAGAGAAACGCCTGGGCCGCTAGCCTAAGCCATGCCTAATCATGGTGGAAACTTGCAGCATAACTATAGTGAGCATTCTATGAAGCATCCTCAATAAAAACCTATGCAAATAGCAAATAAAAAGATCGCTGAGATGCTCACTGTCTGCTTGCCTTGTCATTTTGATTATGGGATAGCTCCTGTGTCATGTGCAAGGGGTACCCCGTTGGCGGTTCTCAATGATACGCATGTATTTACAATGACAAGAGCTTGCTCGTGACAGAAGTTGAGTAGCATGAGGATTGGTACTCATAAGTAAGGGGCATGAGATTTCAACTTATAACTTGTCAAGCATATCCTCTTAGTTGTGTCACTTTAACCTTAATCACCTAAAGATGCCTATGATAGGGGAAATGAGAGCCGAAAGCTAGTAAGTATCATAATTTTTGGGAGCTCTTTATGAGACTTGTAATCCCTGCTTCCCTTTGCGAAGGGCCTTTCTCTTACTTTGTAGTTGAGTCAGTAAACCTATTCCCTTCTATCTCAGCAAGTATTTTGAGTTGATGTGTTTCATTCATTCATATGGTGATTTATTCACTCATGTTTCTTATGTTCCTTGATTTTGTGCATTGCTCTTATCTTGATGTTTACTACTTTGAAAGCTTTCATTGAAAAACCAGCTATTTGTGAACTCCAGCAAATTATCAACTATTCTTCGACCGAGAGCTAAGTTTGCCATTACCAATTATGATTCACTTTATGTATCTTTATTGTGTTTCCTTTACTCATTGCAAGTTGAGTTATATAATAGTGACTTGTTTTCTATTATGATCTATGTATTTGATGAATGTGATGCTTCTTGTCCGTATTCTTTTATCGACTCTTCACTCCATAAACCTGAGGTCATGTTTATTGAGCTCAGTTTCGCTTGGGGACAAGCGAAGTCTAAGCTTGGGGGAGTTGATACGTCCATTTTGCATCACTATTCTATGTCTTAATTCACTATTATTCATTGATATATTTCGTATTGAGAGGTGATACTTATGTTATTTCATCTATTTTTGCATGGTTGATGACTTTTGGAGCATGGACCGCTGCAGTCAGGATTCTGATGGAAAACGTGCTGTTTGGAGGCAAAATTCGCGAAGATCAGAAAATCCGGGAAAATATACGAAAAATCCTACTTTTCCAGAAGACTCGGGATGCCAGAAGATGGAGTGGAGGTGGGCCACAGGGGGCCCACACCGCCCCATGGCACGAGCAGGCCTAGACCGCACCAGGGAGTGGTGTGGCCACCCTGGCCCACTCTAGCCTCTCCCCTCTGGCGTATATCATCCCCACAAAACCCTAAGACTCGGAGAGTGACCACAGAAAGATTCCGCCGCCTCTGCGGGGCGGAAAACACCGAGAGAGAAAGATCTCTCCGGCAGACAGATTTCTGCCGGGGGAATTCCTTCCCGGAGAGGGGAGATCATCGCCATCAACACCAGCATCAAGCTGGACTTCATCAGGATCATCATCACCACCATCATCACCATCATCACCAACAGCACCCTCATCACCATCTCCATATTGTTGTAACAATTGCGTTGAATCTTGCTATAGTTCATAGGGGAAACTTTCCCGGTGTTGATTACTCTTTGTAGTTGATGCTATTGAGTGAACCATTGAATTATTGTTTATGTTCAGATTGTTATACATCATTATTCCATCTCTGATCATGATCCATATGATGTCTTGTGAGTAGTTCGTTTTGTTCTTGAGGACATGGGATAAGTCTTGTTGTTAGTAGTGGAGTTATGTTGAGAAAGATTCAATAGATTGTTATTTAAGTTGTGGTGTACTTCTTCTAGTGGTGTCATGTGAATGTCGACTACATGACACTTCACCTATATGGGCCTAGGGGAATGCATTGTGTATTTGGCTACTAATCGTAGGGGTTGCCGGAGTGACAGAAACCTGAACCCCCGTTAGGAAACCATTGCACAAGGGACATAAGGGTCTTAGAGTTTAAAGTTGTGGTTAGGTTTCTACCTTAATTACTTTCTTGTACTTATGGATGTTTGCAAGGGGTATAATCACAAGTATGTATTTAGTCTTGGATGGGGCGGTACATTAGCACAGGTTCACCCACACAACACTTAGCAAGCTAAAGAAGATTAATCGACTATATGAAGCGAAAGCACTTGACAGTCTTCCCATGTGTCCTCGAGAACGTTTGGTCATCTTAAGAAATACAACCGGCTTGTCCTTTGCTGCATAAAGGATTGGGCCACTTGCTGCATTCATTCTTACTGTCTTTTGTTTACTCGTACTTCGTTTACTTGCTTTATCGAAAACCCCTAAAAATCCGTTTGCTAAGTATTTGCAGAGAATTCCTGATCCATACCACTAGCCAGCACCTTCTGCTCCTCGTTGGGTTTGACACTCTTACTTATCGAAAATACTGCGATACACCCCCTATACTTGTGGGTCATCAGCTGTTTGCGTCGGGGAAGAAGATCTTGGGCGCTCGATGCCGGCTTGAGTGCGGTGGACGAGGGAGAATTGGTGCACTACATGGCAGTTCAGGTAAGGTATGGGTGGGGAGGATGCCGGCAGCATTGATGCGGATCTTGGGCAGTCGTTGACGGATTCGGCACCGTGGAGGGGAAGTGGGAAAAGGAAATCAGGTGCGGTGGACAACGATGGACTCGGTGACCAAGGTTGGGTGCAGTGGATGTCAGTGAAGCGGCAATGATGCTTTGTATGAGACCGCAGCTGATGCAGCTTCAGTATACTGTTGGCTGAGGAGTGCATGGTGTCGAGTTCCGACGGGCAAAGCCTGCCGGAGAAGTGCTGTGGGAGGTTCTGGGCATGAGAAATTTCACAGTGTTTGAAATGGAGGGCACGAGGGAGTGGGGACCGCATGATTTTGGTATCATTTGAAATGGAGGGGCGCCAGAAATTTCGCAGTGTTTGAAATGGAGGGGCACGAGGGAGTAGGGACCACGTGATTTTGGTATCGTTTGAAACGGAGGGGCACGAGAAATTTCACAGTGTTTGAAATGGAGGGGCGGGAGGGAGTGGGACCATGTGATTTTGGTATCATATGAAACGGAGGGGCGCTAGAAATTTCGCAGTGTTTGAAATGGAGGGGCGCGAGGGAGTGGGGACCACGTGATTTTGGCCGTCTAGAAATCTTGTTCGTCCATCCCAAATCAATGGGCCATAGGGGATACCTTCCCTTCAAAGGCTCTGGCGTGGACGCCTATGCAAGCAATCGTTGGGTGTCCCAGAGTAGACTATAGGGGTAGATGTGTAGGTTACTGTAGTAGCAAACCATTAATCGGGCTAGCTGGCGCGATGTCATTTTGGCACTCCACGAGTTGAAACTTTTACTTATGGTGTTCAGGAGTGAATGCATGCAGCTCAAAAAATGTACTTACGTGATTACATGTATGATATTATTAAGATACTGAGTTGCATGCATCGTGTAGTCATGAGTGGATTATGTTGGGTTTATCATTGTATTACTCATATTCTCTCTCCGTATATAAGTTGATCACAGTCTAGTTACTGAGTTGCATGGAGGTGAGCACAATTGATTGAGTGACAAACCTTTTTTTTGTACGGTCGAGGCCCCCGTCCACTAATGACCCTCGCTAATCAACGCAGCTCACATATAAGTGTATTTTTACATAGTAGTAGTAGGAACATCATCTAGGGAGACAAAGTTCAACATCTACAAATCTTGTTCGTCCAATCCGAAATCAACGGGTCAAAGCCGATACCTTCCCTGCGAAGGCTCTAGCGGGAATGCCTATGCAAGGAATCGTTGGGTGTCCGTGGGTAGACTATAGGGGTAGCTGTGCTTGTGACCTAAAGTACTCCAGACAATAGATGGGTGTCTCTGATGCTAACGGTGCATTTTCTTTTCTAGATAGACATCACGCCTCCTGATAGTATATACTACTACTGTCTAAACGGTGGAGCGCAGTTGAGTAAGAAAGATTCCCTGAGGTGAGTCTAGTACTACACAATGTCTACTGCAATAAAGAAATGAAAAAGGAACCAGAGAAGAGAACAAGGTTGAACAAAACTTGTAAGTTAAACATAGACTATAACATGCATAAGTTATTAGTCTATGTTAATACAGGAATAGACTAATTTTTAGGTAATAGACTAATTTCAGCTTGGTATGTGTGAAAAACTCACTGCCACATAAGAAATTTTACTGAGTAGGACCCTTAGACCAGCCACACTGTATTCAAAAAGCAATTCCTAACCTTCTCTCACCTCCTATTGAACCGGTTCTATACATTTTAGGAATCGGTTCATGCAACCTGACACAAAGAAGCGGTTCAAGAACTTAGTTCGCTTCTTTCATGCAACTGTGGGGCCAAGTGTTAGAAATGTGAGGAGAGCCAGGATGCATGCATGCAGAGAAAGTAAATAGTGGGTCCCACCAGCGATTCCATACACTACAGCTTTCCCATAGCGGTTTCAAATTCTAACAAAAATATTCTTGAACCGACACAATGGTGTGGCTGATACTCATGAAGTTATTTGCACTATGACTAGCCTAAAAGGATTCTTCCCCTAGATTTTGCTTATCTCTAGCAGCAACCCTATATTATCTCTCCTATATCATAACCACAATATTTTAATAGGAAGAGCAAAAAAATCACCCAATAACTCACTCAATGACGTAGGGGCCACGTAAAGGGAAGACATAATAGTCGATAAGTATACTAGACAATGGATCTCTACTCATCTGACAAAGTAGAAAGTAAGACCAAATTTAAAGATCACTCATTGTCGATTTAATTATTTTGATTTATCAGACATACTCTCCCTCCATCCTAATTTTTTATAAAATGCCCTCCAACCTAATTAAAAAGGATGTCACATATTTGACTAAATTTGAATGTATATGTACACTACACAGTGGCTACTATATGGCAAGTATATCGTTACAAAAGCTCCACAGAGCGCTGATACATTGCAAATGTATCTATAATTTTTTATGTTCCATGCTTGGTTTTATCCACTTTCTTGTGTTTTGTCCACACTTTGGAGTACTTTTCATATGATTTCTAGGACTAACCTATTAACAAGAGCCATAGTGCCAGTTGCCTGTTTTCTGCTGTTTTTGGTTCCAGGAAAGTCAGAAAATGAATATTCTCGGAATTGGACGGGACAAAAGCCAAAGTGTCTATTTTTCCGAAAGTCATTAGATGCCAGAATACGAGACGAAGAAGGGCTGGGGGCCGGCCACACCACCTGTCCACGCGGCCAGGCCTGGCCCACGCGGGGGGGGGGGTGGTCTAGCCGACCCCAGCACCCCCTCGGCTTCTCCTTCCGCCTATATATTGCCCTCGGGACGAAAACCCTAAGTACCCGATCAAAAATCCACGAAAGAGTCTGTAGCCGCCGTCATCTCCATCCCTAGATCGGGAGGGATTTGAAGCTCTTCCTGGCACCCTGGCGGGGAGGGAATTCACCCTGGAGGCCTTCTTCATCACCATGCAAGCCTCCGGTGTGATGCATGAGTAGTTCATCCTTCGACTACGGATCCATGTAGTAGCTAGATGGCTGGTTCTCCTTCTTTGTGCTTTCATGTCTAGATCTTGTGAGCTCCGTTCATGATCAAGACCATCTATTTGTAATTCTACATGTTGTGTTTGCGGGGATCCGATGGATATTGAGATGCTATTTCATATTGATTATGGATTCTATCATGTCTTTGTTATTTGTGATCTTGCATGCTTTCCGTTGTTAGTAGCTATCTTGGCCAAGTAGATGCTAGCAACTCCAAGAGTTAGTATTTATGCTCGATAGTGGGTTCATGCCTCTAGTAATCTGGGGAAGTGACAGAAATCTCTAAGGTACTAGATGTGCTATTGCTACTAGGGAGAAAACAGCAATCCTTTGTTCATAGAACAATCGTATTGTTTACTTTACACGCAATTCGTAAAGCAATAATCTGGTGCTTGCAACTTAATACTGGAGGGGGTTCGGATGATAACCTGAAGGTGGATTATTAGTCATAGATGCAGTTGGATGGCGGTCTATGTATAATGTTGTAATGCCCAATCAAGTTCCAAAGGAGTCAAGATGATTAGTATATGCATGTGTTGCTTTCTCGATGTTTGTCAATTGCCCCGCTGTAATTTGTTCACCCAGCATGTTATCTATCTTAAGGAGAGCCACCTCTAGTGAACTATGGATCCTGGTCCTTTCTTTTACATACAAACTATAAACTGTTTACTACTTTGTGTTTACTTTCTTCAAACTATTATTTCCTTCCATTCGATACGTTTAATCCTGTGTTTTCAGCAAAACCGGTGAGATTGACAACCTCATCGCAAGTTGGGGACAGAGTTCTGTGGTTGTGTTGTGCAGGTCTCCACGTTGCTGCTGGCACCGGTAGCGCGCCCTGCCAACGTTCAGCTAGCTACACCTTTGGGTGTTTCCTTGCTCCTACTGGATTGATAACCTTGGTTTCGTACTGAGGGAAAACTTGTTGTTGTGCTCATCATACCTTCCTCTTGGGGTTCCCCAACGAGCTCGATATATTTTGGGCCATCAAGCATATTTTCTGGTGCCATTATCGGGGACTGAAGAAGAAGAAGCTCCCACGTCAACCACGAGCCATCAAAGATATTTTCTAGCGCCATTGCTGGGGAGTCAAGGACATCTTCACAAGGGGAGTCCCTCATAACCAATCTCTTTACTTTGTTATTTTTGTTTTGCTTAGTTTCTTTTTGCTTTGTTTGCTTGTTTCTTTATCAAAAACACAAAAAAAATAGTTTTCCTAGTTTGCTTTCTTATTTGAAAACACACAAAAATTAAGTCTCCTTTAGTTGTCACCTCTTCCTTAGATCACCATGTTGATCCCTAAATTCACCCTGAAAGACCTTTCAATTGGTAGTGGTTCTATAATTGGGAAAGATAATATTGAAGAATTCTTTAATCATGTTAGTAAACATGAGGATACTGAGGATAGATCCCTTGCAGAACTTGCTCCAAACTATAAGATTGCCGCAGCTTCTTTAATTCACATGTTAGAAGCTAGGTTTGTTAACCTCAACCCCTTAATGCAAGTAATGTTTCTTAAGCTTAAAGAAATTGAGGACCCTGAAAAGAGGGATTTTATTCTAGAAACTGTGTTTAAGGAATTCTATGATGTTGCAAAAGAAGCTAGAAAAGTCTTTGAACATTTCAATATGCTAGGCTCATGTGTAGATGTTGTTGGTACTAGAGAAAAGATGAACAAAACTGAACCTAGTGGGGAAAAAACTAAGATACCAATACCCTTTAAACTGGTAGCAATACATGAAGCCATAGAAAAGAATCATGATTGGATTGTTCCTAAAAACCCTTTTGATGAAAATAGTGAACCTAAGAGCATTGAGAGAGGATCCTCTAGAACTTATTTCGATGATATACCTTGCCTTGTTGAAGATATTTCTAGTATTAATCTTAATGCTTCTTCATTTGAGAACACTTGATTCTTTTTCTTGCTTCTTATGCCTAACTTAAAGGCGTTAAAGAAAAGTACTTATTGGGAGATAACCCAAAAGTTTTAGATGAGTCTTGGAAGTTATTAACTCAGTAATAACCGCTCCTTATCCTTTTTATTAGCTTTTTGTGCCAAGAGTAACCTCTAATGAGAGAGAAGTAATGATTGGGAAAGTTGCTGTCCCGAAACAGATTTATGTGCTTCACCGTAAACATTCGTGTAAAATCTCTGAACGTCTTTTTGAGGCGTGAATTTTTGTGCTTCTGCCCCAGGTTGTTATCTAACTTTTGTTAGTTCAACACTTTTTGATTTAAGCAACAGAAGGTCTTCGAAAAAATTCGTCTTTACCTGCTGGTCTGTTTTGACAGATTTCTGCCATTTTCTGCATTTGCTTCTTGTTGGTTCCTTTTTGAGTTCTTTTGGGGAATTGAGCTTTTTGAGGGAAGTGCTACAGTAGCTAGTGTTCTAATGGAAGTTTATTTGGTGTTGGAACTGAACCTTAAGACTTATTATGTTGAGTGCACTAATGTTGCTAATAGAGATTGTGTGAAGTTTTGTATGAAGGAAAAAGTTCAGGTGTATGGAAGGTATGAGTAATGAGATGAAGGATGGACTAAATTTCAAGCTTGGGGATGCCACGCATGTCACCCCAAGAAATATCCAAGAAGTACAAGCGTCAAAGCTTGGGGATGCCCAAGGCATCCCCTTCTTCATCAATAAAAATCCTAGGTTTCTTCCAAACACTTCATTTTTATTGTTTCATGCACAGTTGTGTTGTTCTTGGAGCATCTTCTTTTTTGGTTTTGTTTTGGTTTTTAATTTGCTTTGTTTGCTTAGTTTGCTGAATAAATTGGTTGGACCCCCTCTTTTGTACATTGGTTTTCAAATAGTTTGGTTTGGTTTGGAAAAGAGTAGGAAAGTTCATACTTATGTGGTAAAAAGAGCTCGTTTTTTACTGTGGCCTATGCTTTGTCATGCCATGCTTGATATTGTTTTGGCTTTATGCTTAGTATTCTTTGTTGTAGCATGACTTGTTATAAACAATTGAGATTGCTTAATGTGCCTTGGATGAATCATGCATTGTTTTAATAAATTAAAGCATAGTATAATGGTATTCTCCTTTGATGCTTTATTTGGGTTGACTTGGCACATGCTCACACCATATTATGACTATCTCAAGTCACCATAGCCTTTATGATCCTTTAGTTTTCAACTTGTAGTATCACTTTATGCTTTGATCAATGATGTTTTGTCGCTCTGCATGATTATGGCCATTATTGCTCTCTTAGTTTGTTGCTCCCAGTCTTTTGATAGCCTCCACAACCAAGTATGAGTTCCAATCATGCATCCAACTCCTTAAACCTAGTTATTCCAAAGAGTCCACCATACCTACCTACTAGCTTATGCTATTCCAAGTATATTCATTCTTTTGTTTACCTTCCGAATTAAACTTGTTATGAGAAAACTAGTGATTAAAGCTCTCACGAACTTGATGGCTCACTTTACTTTTCTTGCCCTTAATAAACTTGAACCATTGTGTCGTCTATGTTGTATATACTTGCATTTATTTGTTGGGAATTAGCAGAACCATGCTGTCATGGGGAACGCTTTCAACATTGCACTTGGTACTTGTACCTAGTTGATATCATGCTCTTTTGTAGATGGATGTCGTCGGTGTGAAATGAAAGGGGAGCTTGTAAGTCCATGGAGTTATGTATATGTGTTAGAGAAATGTCTGGGCCGCTGGTCTAATCCATGCTGACATGGTGGAAACCTGCAGCGTAACCATAATGAGTTGTCTATGAAGCATTCTTCTTATAAAAAAAGAGTCCTATATTGAGAAAAAAGAGAAACAGAAAAAAAGAGATATGAAAAGAGGAAAGAGAGAAAAAAGCACCATATTCCCATGGTAAATAAGAAGATTGCTGAGATGCTCGTTGTCTGCTTGCCTTGTCATTTTGATATGGGGATTCTTCCGTATCATCGGGCAAGGGGTACCCCGTTGGCGGTTCTCTAAGATACACATGTACTTACGATGATAAGAACTTACCGGTGACTAAACTTGAGTAGCATGAGGAGCGGCCCTCGTATCCAAGGGACATGAGATTTCTAACTTATACTTCGTCAAGCATGTACACCATAGTTTGTTCACTTTAACCTTAATCACTTCAAGATGCTTATGATAGGGGCAATGAGAGCTGAAAGCTATAAGTACCATAATTTTAGGAAGCTCTTTATGAGACTTGAATCCCTGCTTCCTTCTATGAAGGCCTTTCTTCCACCATTATATTCAGTCTCCACCTTCTACCTTTATGCACCTACTTTGAGAGCATAGTGGCCATTCTTAGTTCTATGTGCATTGTCCCAAGACTAGTTGATTGATGCATACCTTGATATTGCTTGTTTTAAACTATTTGTATCTAGTCACTCTTATGAACTTTGAAGGTGTCCTATGTATTTATATTTTCTACTATATGAGGGACAAGCTGAATACTATTATGCTATGTTTTCTTTATGTGAAACAAACAAACGTCTTGCAAAGCATTGTTATTCATGAATCTTTTGTTTGTGCCTTTTCATGTTGCATCATAGTTTCTTTGCCTTATTGCTAGAACTTTGTCTTTCATGTTATGATTGAAGTACTATGATCCCAGCTTTGAATGTTTTACAAATACTTTGATCAAGTCTTTGATGGTGCATGTCACCTCAAAAATTATTCTTTCTTTTTATCACTTACCTACTCGAGGACGAGCAGGAGTTAAGCTTGGGGATGTTGATACATTGCAACTGTATCTATAATTTTTGATGTTCCATGCTTGGTTGTATCCACTTTCTTGTGTTTTGTCCACACTTTGGAGTACTTTTCATACGATCTCTTGGACTAACCTATTAACAAGAGCCATAGTGCCAGCTGCCTATTTTCTGCAGTTTTTGGTTCCAGGAAAGTCAGAAAATGAATATTCTCGGAATTGGACGGGACAAATGCCAAAGTGCCTATTTTTCCGGAAGTCATCAGATGCCAGAATACGAGACGGGGAAGGGTTGGGGCCGGCCACACCACTTGGTCGCGCGGTGAGGCCTGGACCTCTCCTTCCGCCTATATATTGCTCTCAGGATGAAAACCCTAAGTACCCGATAAAAAATCCATGAAAGAGTCTGTAGCCGCTGTCATCTCCATCCCTAGATCGGGAGGGATCTAATTCTCGGCACCTTGCGGGAGAGGGAAATTCACCCTGGAGGCCTTCTTCATCACCATGCAAGCCTCCAGTGTGATGCGTGAGTAGTTCATCCTTGGACTACGGATCCATGTAGTAGCTAGATGGTTGGTTCTCCTCCTTTGTGCTTTCATGTCTAGATCTTGTGAGCTTCGTTCATGATCAAGATCATCTATTTGTAATTCTGTATGTTGTGTTTGCGGGGATTCGATGGATATGGAGATGCTTTTTTAGATTGATTATTGATTCTATCATGTCTTTGTTATTTGTGATCTTGCATGCTTTCCGTTGTTAGTAGCTATCTCGGCCAAGTAGATGCTAGAAACTCCAAGAGTTAGTATTTATGCTCGATAGTGGGTTCATGCCTCTGGTAATCTGGGGAAGTGACGGAAATCTCTAAGGTACTAGATGTGATGTTGCTACTAGGGAGAAAACACCAATCCTTTGTTCATAGAACAATTGTATTGTTTACTTTACACGCAATTCGTAAAGCAATAATCTGTTCCTTGCAACTTAATACTGGAGGGGGTTCGAATGATAACCTGAAGGTGGATTATTAGTCATAGATGCAGTTGGATGGCGATCTATGTATAATGTTGTAATGCCCAATCAAGTTCCAAAGAAGTCAAGATGATTAGTATATGCATGTGTTGCTTTCTCGATGTTTGTCAATTGCCCCACTTTAATTTGTTCACCCAACATGTTATCTATCTTAAGGAGAGCCACCTCTAGTGAACTATGAATCCTGGTCCTTTCTTTTACATACAATCTATAAATTGTTTACTGCTTTGTGTTTACTTTCTGCAAACTATTACTTCCTTCCATTCGATACGTTTAATCCTTTGTTTTCAGCAAAACCGGTGAGATTGCCAACCTCATCGCAAGTTGGGGACAGAGTTCTGTGGTTGTGTTGTGCAGGTCTCCACGTTGCTGCTGGTACCGGTAGTGCACCCTACCAACATTCAGCTAGCTACACCTTTGGGGTGTTTCCTTGCTCCTACTGGATTGATAACCTTGGTTTCGTATTGAGGGAAAACTTGCTGCTGTGCTCATGATACCTTCCTCTTGGGGTTCCCCAACGAGCTCAATATATTTTGGACAATCAAGCGCATTCGACCTCTAAAGTGTGCAATATAATTATGCGAAGATGGATGAGAAAAAATGATCCATGCACCCAAAAGAAAGAAAAAGGAGGGCCAGGCCAGCAAGTCCTCCCCCTTCCTAGTTCCTACTCCAAGATTCGGCGATTGCAACACTGTGGCCACCATGAGGAGGCAGGGTCTCGACGACATCCACAATGGTCGCGAGCTCGACGGCCAACATGAGATGGCTTCTCTCTTCCTACTTAGCAGGGCATGACCTTGACGATCTCTTCAATGGTAGCTACTGGCTGTAGAGCTCTATGACTTCCTGCTGACTCATGTACTAACGAGCTCGTTGGGGAACCCTAAGAGGGAGTTATGATGAGCACAGCAGTAAGTTTCCCTCAGTTATGAAACCAAGGTTATCAATCTAGTAGGAGCAAGGAAACACACCAAAGGTGTAGCTAGATGAACTTTGGCAGGGCGCATTACCGGTGCCAGCAGCAATGTGGAGACCTGCACAACACAATCACAGAACTCTGTCCCCAACTTGCGATGAGGTTGTCAATCTCACCGGTTTTGCTGAAAACAAAGGATTAAACGTATCGAGTGGAAGAAAGTAATAGTTTGCAGAAAGTAAACACAAAACAGTAAACAGTTGATTGTAGATTGATAGTAAAAGAAAGGACCGGGGTCCATAGTTCACTAGAGGTGGCTCTCCTTAAGATAGATGACATGTTGGGTGAATAAATTACAGCGGGGCAATTGACAAACATCAAGAAAGCATACAAGCATATACTACTCATCTTGACTCCTTTGAGATTCGATTGGGCATTACAACATTATACATAGACTGTAATCCAACTGCATCTATGACTAATAATCCACCTTCAGGTTATCATCCGAACCCCCTCCAGTATTAAGTTGCAAGAAACGGATAATTGCATTACGCATTGCATGTAAAGTAAACAATACGATTGTTCTATGAACAAAGGATTGTTGTTTTCTCCCTAGTAGCAACAGCACATCTTGTAGCTTAGAGATTTCTGTCACTTCCTTAGATTACCAGAGGCATGAACCCACTATCGAGCATAAATACTAACTCTTGGAGTTGCTAGCATCTACTTGGCCAAGATAGCTACTAACAACGGAAAGCATGCAAGATCACAAATAACAAAGACATGATTCTAATCAATAATCAATCTGAAATAGCATCTCAATATCCATCGGATCCCCATAAACACAACATGTAGAATTACAAATAGATGATCTTGATCATGAACGGAGCTCATAAGATCTAAACATGATAGCCCAAAGGAGGAAAACCAGCCATCTAGCTACTACATGGACCCGTAGTCCAGAGATGAACTACTCACGCATCACACCGGAGGCTTGCATGATGATGAAGAAGGCCTTTAGGGTGAATTCCCCTCTCCGGCAGGGTGCCGGGAAGAGCTTCAGATCCCTCCCGATCTAGGGATGGATATGATGGCAGCTACAGACTCTTTCGTCGAGTTTTGATCGGGTACTTAGGATTTCTGTACGGAGGCAACTTATAGGCGGAAGGAGAGGCCGAGGGGGTACCTGGGGCAGCTAGACCACCCCCTGGCGTGAGCCAGGCCTAGTCGTGTGGCCAGGTGGTGTGGCCGGGCCCTAGGCCCTCTCCGTCTCGTATTCTGGCTCCAGGTGTCCCTCGGTGAAAAACCGACTTTGGCTTTTGTCCCGTCCAATTTCGAGAATATTCATTTTCTGACTTTCCTGGAACCAAAAACAGTAGAAAACAGGCAGCTGGCACTGTGGCTCTTGTTAATAGGTTAGTCCAAGAAATCATATGAAAAGTACTCCAAAGTGTGGACAAAACACAAGAAAGTAGATAAAACCAAGCATGGAACATAAAAAATTATGGATACGTTAGCAACGTATCAACATCCCCAAGCTTAACTCCTGCTCGTCCTCGAGTAGGTAAGTGATAAAAAGAAAGAATAATTTTTGAGGTGACATGCACCATCATATATTTGATCAAAGTATTTGTAAAACATTCAAAGATGGGATCATAGTACTTCAATCATAACATGAAAGACAAAGTTCTAGCAATAAGACAAAGAAACTATGTTGCAACATGAAAAGGCACAAACAAAAGATTCATGAATAACAATACTTTGCAAGACGTTTGTTTGTTTCACATAAAGAAAACATAGCATAGTAGTTTTTAGCTTGTCCCTCATAGAGTAGCAAACATAAATGCATAGGACACCTTCAAAGTTCATAAGAGTGACTAGATACGAATAGTTTAAAACAAGTGATATCAATGTTATGCATCAATCAACAAGTCTTGGGACAATGCACATAGAACTAAGAATGGCCACTATGCTCCCAAAGTAGGTGCATGAAGATAGGAGGTGGAGACTCAACAAAAATGTAAAAGAATGGCCTTCATAGAAGGAAGTAGGGATTCAAGTTCCATAAAGAGCTTCCAAAAATTATGGTACGTAATAGCTTTCAGCTCTCATTGCCCCTATCATAAGCATCTTGAAGTGATTAAGGTTAAAGTGAACAAACTATGGTGTATATGCTTGAGGAAGTATAAGTTGGAAATCTCATGTCCCTTGAATACGAGGGCCGCTCCTCATGCTACTCAAGTTTAGTCACCGGTAATTTCTTGTCATCGTAAGTACATGTGTATCATAGAGAACCGCCAACAGGGTACCCCTTGCCCGATGATACAGAAGAATCCCCATATCAAAATGACAAGGCAACCAGACAACGAGCATCTCAGCAATCTTCTTATTTACCATGGGAATATGGTGCTTTTTTCTCTCTTTCCTCTTTTCTCATATTTTTTTATTTTTCTCTTTTTTCTCAATATCTGACTCTATTTTTATAAGAAGAATGCTTCATAGACAGCTCATTATGGTTACGCTGCAGGTTTCCACCATGACAGAATGGATTAGACCAGCGGCCCAGGCGTTTCTCTAACACATATACATAACTCCATGGACTTACAAGCTCCCCTTTCATTTCACACTGACGACATCCATAGACAAAAGAGCATGATATCAACTAGGTACAAAGTACAAGTGCAATGTTGAAAGCGTTCCCCATGGCAGCATGGTTCTGCTCATCCCCAACAAATAAGTGCAAGCATATACAACATAGACGACACAATGGTTCAAGTTTATTAAGGGCAAGAAAACTAAAGTGTGCCATCAAGTTCGTGAGAGCTTTAAGCACTAGTTTTCTCATAACAAGTTTAATTCGGAAGGTAGATAAAAATGTGAATATACTTGGAATAGCATATGCTAAAAGGTAGGTATGGTGGACTCTTTGGAATAACTTGGTTTTAGGAGTTGGATGCATGAGTGGAACTCATACTTGGTTACGGAGGCTATCAAAAGACTGGGAGCGACAAACTAAGAGAGCAATAATGGCCATAATCATGCAGAGCGACAAAACATCATTGATCAAAGCATAAAGTGATACTACAAGTTGAAAACTAAAGTATCATAAAGGCTATGGTGACTTGGGATAGTCATAACATGGTGTGAGCATGTGCCAAGTCAACCCAAATAAAGCATCAAAGGAGAATACTACAATACTATGCGAAAACAACGCATGATTCTTTCAAGGCACATTAAGCAATCTCAGTTGTTTATAACAAGTCATGCTACAACAAAGAATACTAAGCATAAAGCCAAAACAATCTCGAGTATGGCATGACAAAGCATAGGCCACAGTCAAAAACAAGCTCTCTTTACCACTTAAGCATGAACTTTTCTACTCTTTTTCCAAACCAAACCAAACTATTTGAAAACCAATGTATGAAAGAGGGGGTCCAACAATTTATTCAGCAAACTAAGCAAACAAAGCAAACGAAAACGAAAAAGAAGACGCTCCAAGAATAACACAACTGCGCATGAAACAATAAAAAATGAAGTGTTTGGAAGAAACCTGTGATTTTTGTTGATAAAGAGGGGGATGCCTTGGGCATCCCCAAGCTTTGACGCTTGTACTTCTTGGATATTTCTTGGGGTGACACGCGTGGCATCCCCAAGCTTGAGCTTTAGTCCATTCTTCATCTCGTTACTCATTCCTTCCATACACCTGAAATTTTTCCTTCATACAAAACTTCACACAATCTTTATTAGAAACATTAATGCACTCAAGAAAATAAGTATTTAGGTTCAGTTATAATACCAATAAAACTTCCATTAAAACACAAGCTACTGTATAACTTCCCTCAAAAAGCTCAATTCCTCAAAAGAACTCAAAGAGGAACCAACAAGAAGCAAATGCAGAAAATGGCAGAAATCTGTCAAAACAGACCAGCAGGTAAAGACGAATTTTTTCTAAGACCTTATGTTGCTCAAATCTAAAAGTGTTGAACTAACGAAAGTTATATAACAACTTGGGGCAGAATCACAAAAATTCACGCCTCAAAAGGACATACAGAGATTTTACACGAATGTTTACGGTGAAGCACAGAAATCTGTTTCAGGACAGCAACTTTCCCAATCATTACTTCTCTCTCATTAGAGGTTACTCTTGGCACAAAAATCAAATAAAAAGGATAAGAAGCGGTTATTACAGAGGTAATAACTTCCAAGACTCATCCAAAACTTTTGGGTTATCTCCCAATAAGTACTTTTCTTTAACGCCTTTAAGTTAGCCATAAGAAGCAAGAAAAAGGATCAAGTGTTCTCAAATGAAGAAGCATTAAGAGCAAATTTTGTTTTCATAGGAGAGGCAAAAGAAATCTTCTCTCTCTTCTTAGGGAAGTGTTCTATACCTTTCTTGAGTGGGAGTTGATATTTAATGGTGCCTTTCTTTCATAATGGCACCAACAGTTCTAAGAAAAGTTCTTCCCAAAGTAATAGGACAAGAAGCATTGCATTCAACATCCAAAACATAGAAATCAACGGGGACATAGGCATTGTTAACCATAATAAGAACATCATTAATACTCCCCATGAGTTTCTTTTTAGCATTATCATCAAGTGGAACATTCAAATAACAATCTTCAAGTGGTGGCAAATCAAGCATATCATAAATCCTTCTAGGCATAATAGAAACACTACTATCAAGATCACATAAAGCTTTGAAATAAAAATCATTCACTTTCATATTAATGATGGGTTCCCAACCATTTTCTTGTTTTATAGGACTAGAAGCTTTATGTTTCATCTTTTCTTCTTTAATCTTTATGAGAGCATCGGTAATGTGTTTTGTAAAGGCCATATTCATAGCACTAGTATTAGGACTTTTAGCAAGCTTTTGTAGGAACTTAATAACTTCAGAGATATTGCAACCATCAAGATCAAAATCATAATTATCATCTAAAGTAGTAGAGCTATTACTATCCTCAACACTAGTGGTAGTGATAGTAGAAACACTAATGTTTCCAGCAATTTCATCTTCTCTTTCCCACTTAGCATGCAATTCAGCTAATAGTCTAACATTTTCATCAATTATTACTTGTATGGCATTAGTAGCTGCAAAGGGATTATTATTAGTTTTAGGTTTAGCAGCCATTTTATTCAAAGAAGATTGAGTTTCAGCCAGTGATGTTATATTTCTTTCAGCATTGGAGAGTTTTTCCTCAATAGTTTTATTGAAAGCAGTTTGTTTACTAATAAAGTCTTTAAGCATAACTTCAAGTTCAGAGGGAGCACTCCTATTGTTGTTGTAGGAATTTCCATAAGCATTACAATTGTTGGGAGGATATGGCTTATAATGTTGTTACCAAAATTATTCCAGTAGGCATTATTGCTAAAATTGTTTTTTCTTATAAAGTTCACATCAACTTGCTCTTCTTGAGAAACCAAAGAGGCCAAAGGAACATTATTTGGATCAATATGGGCTTTCCCATTAACAAGCATAGACATAATAACATCAATCTTATCACTCAAGGAGGAGGTTTCCTCAACAGAATTTACCTTCTTACCTTGTGGAGCTCTTTGAGTATGCCATTCAGAGTAGTTAACCATCATATTATCTAGAAGCTTTGTTGTATCACCCAAAGTAATGGTCATAAAGGTACCTCCAGCGGCAGAATCCAATAGATTTCTTGAAGAATAGTTCAATCCTGCATAAAAAGTTTGGATAATCATCCAAACAGTTAGTCCATGAGTGGAACAATTCTTTTACCAAAGATTTCATTCTTTCCCAAGCTTGAGCAACATGTTCATTATCAGATTGTTTAAACTTCATTATTTCACTTCTCATAGATATAATCTTAGCAGGAGGATAGTATTTTCCAATGAAAGCATCTTTGCATTTAGTCCAAGAATCAATACTATTCCTAGTTAAGGAATTCAACCATTCTTTAGCTTTTCCTCTCAAAGAGAAAGGAAATAATTTAAGCTTAATAATATCTCCATCTATATCCCTATGATTTTGCATCTCACAAAGTTCAACAAAGTTATTTAGATGGGCAGCAACATCTTCATTACCAATACCAGAAAATTGTTCTCCCATAACAAGATTGAGTAAAGCAGGTTTTATTTCAAAGAAAGTAGCTTCAGGAACAGGTGGAGCAATAGGTGTGCTCATAAAATCATTGTTTTTGGTGCTAGTGAAGTCACACAACTTAGTATTTTCAAGAGTAGTCATTTTTTGTGTTTTTAATAAAGAAAGCAAACTAGTAAAACTAATTTTTTGTGTGTTTTTGATAAACAAACAAGCAAACAAAGCAAAAGTAAACTAAGCAAAACAGAAATAACAAAGTAAAGAGATTAGTTATGAGGGACTCACCTTGTGAAGATGTCCTTGACTCCTCGGCAACGGCGCCAGAAAAATACTTGCTGACTCGTGTACTAACAAGCTCGTTGGGGAACCCCAAGAGGAAGGTATGATGAGCACAGCAGTAAGTTTCCCTCAGTTATGAAACCAAGGTTATCAATCTAGTAGGAGCAAGGAAACACCCGAAAGGTGTAGCTAGCTGAACTTTGGCAGGGCGCACTACCGGTGCCAGTAGCAACATGGAGACCTGACCAACACAACCACAGAACTCTGTCCCCAACTTGTGATAAGGTTGTCAATCTCACCGGTTTTGCTGAAAACAAAGGATTAAACGTATCGAGTGGAAGAAAGTAATAGTTTGCAGAAATTAAACACAAAACAGTAAACAGTTGATTGTAGATTGATAGTAAAAGAAAGGACCGGGGTCCATAGTTCACTAGAGGTGGCTCTCCTTAAGATAAATGACATGTTGGGTGAACAAACATCGAGAAAGCATACAATCATATACTACTCATCTTGACTCCTTTGAGATTTGATTGGGCATTACAACATTATACATAGATCGTAATCCAACTGCATCTATGACTAATAATCCACCTTCAGGTTATCATCCGAACCCCCTCCAGTATTAAGTTGCAAGCAACTGATAATTGCATTACGCATTGCGTGTAAAGTAAACAATACGATTGTTCTATGAACAAAGGATTGTTGATTTCTCCCTAGTAGCAACAGGACATCTAGTACCTTCGAGATTTCTGTCACTTCCCCAGATTACCAGAGGCATGAACCCACTATCGAGCATAAATACTAACTCTTGGAGTTTCTAGCATCTACTTGGCCAAGATAGCTACTAACAATGGAAAGCATGCAAGATCACAAATAACAAAGACATGATAGAATCAATAATCAATCTGAAATATCATCTCAATATCCATCGGATCCCCGCAAACACAACATGCAGAATTACAAATAGATGATCTTGATCATGAACAGAGCTCACAAGATCTAAACATGATAGCACAAAGGAGGAGAACCAGCCATCTAGCTACTACATGGACCCGTAGTTCAGAGATGAACTACTCACGCATCACACCGGAGGCTTGCATGATGATGAAGAAGGCCTCCAGGGTGAATTTCCCTCTCCGGCAGGGTACCAGGAAGAGCTTCATATCCCTCCCGATCTAGGGATGGAGATGACGGCGGCTACAGACTCTTTCGTGGAATTTTGATCGGGTACTTAGGGTTTCTGTATCGGAGGAAACTTATAGGCGGAAGGAGAGGCTGAGGGGGTGCCTGGGGTGGCCAGACGACCCCCTGGCGCGGGCTAGGCCTGGCCGTGCGGCTAGGTGGTGTGGCCGGGCCCCAGCCCCTCTCCGTCTCGTATTCTGGCTCTAGGTGTCCCTCGGTGAAAACTGACTTTGGCTTTTGTCCCGTCCAATTCCGAGAATATTCATTCTCTGACTTTCCTGGAACCAAAAACATCAGAAAACAGGCAGCTAGCACTGTGGCTCTGGTTAATAGGTTAGTCCAAGAAATCATATGAAAAGTACTCCAAAGTGTGGACAAAACACAAGAAAGTAGATAAAACCAAGCATGGAACATCAAAAATTATGGATACGTTAGCAACGTATCACTTCCTTCTTCAAATTTTCGCACTCAGTGCGAAGCGTGGAGTCACGCTCGTAAGATGGTGCGAGCTTCATTTGAAAAGCCAAATCGGCTCGGAGGCGATCACACTCTAGGTTGAGCTCGAAGTTTTTCTGAAGAATGTTGTAGTTTTCCTGCATGGAAAATGTATCATTAGTAAGAGAGCATGGAGTGCATGCAGAGAAGAACATAAAATGTCAATACATGTATAGTGACTATAGTACCTCTCTTCTTCGATCGAGAGCGGGCATGAGAGCATCGTACGCGTCAGAGATATCCGTCCTGCTATCGACTCGTGGGGTGGAAAATTCGACGCTCGAGCCACCTGCCCTAGAAGATGTACAGAGACGGTTGAATAGTAGGAGAAGACATCCCAGGAATCAACAGAAGTACAAACCTACACGGACTCTTGGTCCCCATGATAGCCGCTCTTCGGATACATGCGCGAAGACGAGCCCACGCCCCATGGCTAGTCTCCTTTCTCGGTCCGAGCCTGCAGGTCACCCTGCCGGTGGGATTTCTCCATGGCTCTAACCACCTCCATCTTGCTATTCTTCCGACGAGACAGGATATTTTGTGACATCACTGGATCAAGAAGTAGAGAAGTAAGGGAGCAGCAGTGGAAGAAAATGGTTTCTGCAAAGGCGGAGTGAGGTAGTACTAGTAGGAGGAGAGAGAAGAGTGAATAGTGGAAGAAAAACGTCAAGTACTGGGTCTCATCGCCGGCCTTCGAGCAATCTCATTGGTCCATCAAGAGATCAAGCTACTAGCTGCAAATATTTACGACCCACCCAAAGTTTATGGAGAAATTTGGCTAGATACATAGTGGTGCAATCAATTGGCTTATGTTGTACTAAGTGGGTCCCATCATTAGGATTGGTTTTTGCCGGCCAGTCTAGTAAATTTCTAGTAGATTCGAAAAAAAGTCTAGTACGTACATTTCTTAGCCATGTTAGGAATGGCTCACGATGTGCTTGCTCATAGTAGTAGTACTCCCTCCGATCCATATTTACTTGTCGCTGAATTGGACGTATCTAGCAATGAATTGGAGGGAGTAGTTGTAGTAGTAGTAGTAGTAGTCACATTGAATATACTTAGGGCTTGATGCATAAGCATCATAAACGGTCGCCAAAAGATCGAATGACAAACTTAAAGATAACTTAGGGCTTCTTTGGATAACAGGATTTAAAAACACAGGAATTTGACTCGGTCACATGTACAAATAATGGATTGCAAAACAGAGGAAATAGTTTTCTTTGGATCATAGAATTTCAAAACATAGGATAATAGGGTCGGAGGTACAAAATAGAGGAAATCTGCTGGCTTAAAGTCATTTCAATGGAACATAGTACACGCGGAGGAAAATTGCCTCAATCCTACGCTAATGAGTGTAAAAAAATGGATGTTGAAATTCCTATGGGATTGGGGTGTAGAAATGCAATCTATATGAATTTGGGAGGTATGATTCCTTTCATCCAAAGGGCTTCCTTATGAAAAAAATCGTATGGGTCGAATTCCTCCAAAATTCCTTTGAAAATCCTTCGATCCAAATTGGCACTTAATCAAGATGTGCGTGCTCACGACAGACGAACACCTTCCGGCAAAAAGTGATGCGGTCGTAGATTTTCATCTTGAACCCGTCTACGGTGACCTTGAACATAAGGCAGTCACCCGCCTTCAACTCATGAAAAGCAGCAAAGGTAGCCCACTCTCTGTCCAGGACGATCTGGTCTTTTTGTGGTTGGCATTGACAATCCACTCGTATTCCTCACATGCTTGGACCACCACTAGTTGTGGGTAGGGGCGTCCTTTCAAGTAAGGCCTGAAGTAAGTCGGGATGATAAGCATATACAAGTCATGCTCGACTAACTGGATGTAGAAGCGCCTAGGACGATGCACCGTGGCATGGTGTCCAACCGACCTAGGGCGTCTTCTTGATTTGGCAGAACTAGCGACCGACCTGGCAGCACTTGCCCTTGCCAAGGCCTCCACTCTCTTGCCCCACAGCTTCAACTCCCTTGGTATGATGGGGAGAGCATCTTCATAGCCACCTGGAGCTGGAGCAGTCCGGTCAAGAATGTAGTCTAAGTTCGACATTACAACTGGGTCATCCTACATGAAAATTACCACTGTGTCAGTCCTTTGAAATTACCAAAACATCACAATGCATTGTATAAATTGACTAAAGATCACAATGAGTCATTGCACCATCAAAATTACCTAAATAGCACAAGGTATCAGGTAAATTAAATTGCCTACAGAGCACAATGCATCATCAGAATGACCTAACCCGATGGGTCCTCAAAATTATGTGAACAGCTACTAGAAGGCATAACAATTAATTAGATTGATTAAACATCATGATGCATCATCTGAATGGCTAAAACAGCACAATGCATTATATAGATAGACAAAACAGCATATATGCAGTGCATCATCAAAATACAAAAACAGCACAAGGTATCATGTAATTAAATTTAATAAACAGTGTCTACACAATCAAAATTACCTAAATTGATGGGTCATTGAAATAATCTGAATAGCTCGAAGGCATATCATTTAATCCTAAATAGCAGAACGCAGATCAAAATGGACGAAACAACATAGTGAGGAGACAGGACACAGTGCATCATAAAGAAATACCAAAACAGCACAACGCGTCATGGAAAATTCCTAAATAGCACAATGCATCATCTAAGTACCAAAACAGAACCATGCATCATCGACATCAAGAATATTCCATAACTAAGCAGAACAGCACAAAAGACAAATATAGATACATTCGAATCTAGGCAAAGTCAAGTCAGTTATTTCTGGATGGAGGGAGTATAAAGAATAGCACAAAAGACAATTATCAAGAATATGACATACAACTAAGCAGTTCAACAAAGAACATGCAGTACACGTTGCAAAAATCTAACTAGATGCACGTCAGATTTGGGTTAAAGCCCCAATCCTCCAGATCTATCCTCGTTGCAGTTGGTGGGTGCGAACTTGCACAAGGGTCGATGGGTTGAGCAGATGAACAAGGTGCCACTAACGAAGAACCAGCCACATACACCGAAGAAGCACAGACAATCGCTGATGAAGGGGGGCCACCTATAGGGGTTTCACCGAGTACACTCTAAAATTTGGCACACTAGGAATAAGAGTCCAACCTGCAGACAAAAAGGACGCATCCGCCGCTGCATGAGCATTCGGTCCCAATGCACACGGTATCGGAGGCTTGGACGACCGCTCGGCGGGCGATGACGGTTTCAGCGCGACCGGCCGAAACCCTAAGGGCGATGGATGCCTCACCTGGGGCACGACCCGCACACACGCGAAAGGCGAAGGACGCTTCAGAGAGGGCGCTGAGGCTGTCGGAATCGAACAAGCCACCTGCAGCTCCGAAGAATAGCTTTATGAGGACCCTAGCTCAACCACAGACAAAGGTTTTGGCATTGGTTTCATCGAGGCAACGGCTGGGTTAATGACTGAGAGTTGTGAGGTGAGTGTAGGAATGTGATAGCGAGAGAGGGAATGGTGGGGGAGGAGTACCAGCGTGTTCGATGCCTAAATACTAAAAAGTGGGCCAGCTTGTTAGTCGATGCCCAGAAATTTATTTGAGGCATCGGTCTCACAACGTTGAGAATCTTGCTCGGAATAAATGACTGGACCCACAACGTCATCAACAAATGGACCAACCAATCCCAGCGCTTTCTTTCACACTAGCTTTTCTCAATTGCATGCATAGTACACAAGTATACTCATACTTTAGTGATTTGAGAATTGGGGCATCGGAGCAAGTAGGTGCTCTAGTTCCGTCAATTTTTTGTTGGGCACCGTTCTCACAATGGAGGGCATCGGTTCCCAAAGGCTCAAAACTAGTTTGGGCACTGATTTTTGTATATGTTGTGGAGGGCCTTAGAGAATGGGAGTGGGTAACCCTCTATCCGCTTTAGTAGTATCGTACTACAAAAAACTACATTTCACATATCATCACTTTTTGACGAACTAGTTCATTTCTTTGAACCGACTAAAATAGTGGGTACCCTTTAGGTTTCAAACTTCCATCCGGTACCTGTTTTGCTAGTAGTAAGTACAGTACAATACTTTGTATTACCCTCCATGGTACTCCCTCAATCCTAAAATATAAGGCGCCTAAGGATTAGTCAAAAGTCAAGATTTTTTATGTTTGACCATGATTATACACAAAAATATAAAAATTTATAATACTAAATTAATATCAATAGATTCACCATAAATTATATTTTCTTAATATGTCCATTCAATATTGTAGATGTAGATATTTTTTTCTAAATATTTGGTCAAAGTTAGTAAGGTTTGACTTTTGACCAATCCTTAGACGCCTTATATTTTGGGACGGAGGGAGTAGTATAAAACATTTTTTTGATAGAGGAAATTGCACGATCCACCATGTTTTCATCACACTTTTGCAAAAAACACTTGGTGGACGTCATTTTTGCACATTTTAACAGTTTTTGGCCTAATATGCACAAATTTGGCCAGTTAGTCCTGTAATGACCGATTTAACCTCATTGGTAGCAATATTGACAAGTGGTCCCCGAATGCCATTTCTCCCATTCACACAGAAAGATTTGAATGATGCTAAAAACTGGATACTAACGATATTTATCACCCACAATACTTTTTGGATGCATGTACCTGGTATGTAAGAGACTTATTTCATATAAAACGTCAACGTTTACACAAAGGTACCAACATATCAGTCCGTCGCACATTGAATTTGTGAAGGATTTATTTGTTCATAATAAACTTTTTTTGAACATAACTTGTTTGTACATAAGATTTGACAATATATGTATGTTTATTACACCTCACACAAAAAAACATCTGATTTATCATAAACTTTAAGCAGATTATTATTTTCCTAGGATTTATTTTCCTGAGAGGAAGCACGGTGAATATGCCTCGAAATGCCATAAGCCTAGTTTTTAGACAAAGTTTATACATGTTTCACTTACCATTACGAACTTTTTTGAGTTCTCAAGGTTTCCTAGCAAACTAGACATTATTAAACTAATTTAAGTTGATTTATCAATGTTAGATAAAATTTAAACTATGAGTAAGTAGTAGATTTCTCTTAAAGTTATACAATTATCTTTTGAAGGTACCCACACTGAGACTGTCAATATATCGGAAACCAATGAATTTGTTGAATTCAACATCTTCCTAAGCATTTGCATGTACAAAATTTGTCTTTTATTTGAAAACAATTCAAAAACATTGCACGGTGACATCTGACTTGTCCTACTTTTTGTGAAAAATGATTATTATTAAGAGAGTTCGCATATAAAAACAATGTAATTGAAAATATGGCATGCCATGAATGAACATATCCTTAGGCTTCAGGCTGAAAGACAAGCTAAATGGCCTTATATATGTACAACATACTTTATGGAATGTTCCCATATTTGGTAGATGAGTGCATCTTGGCATGATGAACAATAATGCTACTAGTACTAGGAGTTTCCAGATTTTAGGAATAAAAAATCATTTTCAAATTTGAACTAGAAGTAAACATGATAGAATGCTCTTAAAAAGTTACAAACATCCTTTGAGTCTTTATGGTACCAAGGCGGTCAATACTTCAAAAACCAACGAGAGTTCTGTAGGATTAAAATTCTTGCTATGAATATGCATGTTGACAATTTGATCCTCACAAGCTATGAACAAAATAATGAAAACCCTAAAAATGAAGCCTTCTTCATGGCGTACTCTTGCGTGTACTACTATATGCACTGAAAATAATTAATAACCATGAGTCATCATAAACTACAAAAAAATAGTTACACAATATATATAGCCCACGGTGTATGAACACTCTTGGGTTTCAAGCCGAGCGACAAAGGTAACAACCATATGCACATCATATTGTATTGTAATATTCCCATTTTTGGTAGATGTGTGCATCTTGGCAAGGTGAAAAATGGTGGCAACCACAGTTTCCAACTTATAGGAACAATAAAACTAAAAGCAACAAGATTTTTTCTGTAAGTGGGTACGAAGAAAAATGACTCAGAGTACCACAACAACAACCCTAGTTTTCAGACAAAGCGTGGACCTTGATACACTTATGATTGATTACCAATTTTTATGAGTTCTCAAGCATCCCTGCCAACTATTTTCCTTGCTTAATTTTTGGGTGCTTCTTGCTAAATGTATGGACATCGATGTAATTTTACCTTTTTTAGGTCCTTGATGTAAAATGTACTTCCACTGTCCGTGTAAAATTCGAACTATAAGCAAGTGGTAAAATTTAAACATATTTAAGATTATTAGTTGTAAATGAGTATGAACATTCATGGAGTTTCAAGCCGAACGACCAAGGTCATGGCCATATCAACATCACACTTTATGCTGATGATGATCCCATATCCAAGAATTTGCATGCCACCAAATTTAGCCACATATTTTGAAACAAACAAATAGGAAGTAGCGGTATGAAGAGTATGGCTCGATCAGGTGCTATCTCGAGAATGAGCTGAACCCGATTGTTTTGTTTCTTTGCTTAATTTTGGGGTACTTCATGCTAAATGTAAGGATCTTGAGGTAATTTCCCCCTTTTAAGGTCCTTGATGTAAATTTTACTCCCATCGTCCGTGTAAAATTCGAAGCTAAAAGCAAGTGGTAAAATTTTAAACATATTTAAGATTATTAGTTGTCGATGAGTATGAACATTCTTGGGTTTCAAGCCGAACGACCAAGGTCATGGCCATATCTACATCATACTTTATGTTGATGATTCGTGATCCCATATCCAAGAATTTGCATGCTGCCAAATTTGGCCATATTTGAAAACAAACGAAGAGGAAGTAGTATGAAGATTATGGCTCGATTAACTTCTCTCACGAGAAGGAGAAAAACATGATTGTTTCCTCTGCTTAATTTTAGGGTGCTTCGTGCTAACTATATGGACCTCGATGTAATTTTACCTTTTTTAAACATATTTAAGATTATTAGTTGTCGATGAGTATGAACATTCTTGGATTTTAAGATAAACGACCAAGGTCATGGCCATATCTACATCATACTTTATGCTGATGATGATCACATATCCAAGAATTTTCATGCCGCCAAATTTTGCCATATTTTGAAAACAAACGAAGAGGAAGTAGTATGAAGAGTATGGCTCGATTAGCTTCTCTCTCGAGAAGGACCCAAACATGACTATTTTCCCTGCTTAATTTTAGGGTGCTTTGTGCTAAAAGTATGGACCTCGATGTAATTTCACCCCTTTTTAGGTCCTTGCTATAAAATGTACACCCACCGTCCGTGTAAAATTCGAAGATAAAAGCAGGTGGTAAAATTCAAACATATTTAAGCTTAGTTGTGAATGAATATGAACAATCTTGGATTTCAAGCCGAACGACCAAGGTCATGGCCATATCTACATCATACTTTATATTGATGATTCATGATCCCATATCCAAGAATTTGCATGCCACCAAATTGGGCCATATTTTGAAAACAAACAAAGAGGAAGTAGTATGAAGAGTATGGCTCGACCAGCTGCTCTCTCGAGAAGGAGTCAAACTCGACTGTTTTCCCTCCTTAATTTTAGGGTGCTTCGTTCTAAATGTATGGACCTCGATGTAATTTTACCTTTTTTAGGTCCTTGATGTAAAATGTACTCCCACCGTCGTGTAAAATTTAGACATAAAATCAAGTGGTAAAATTTAAACGTATTTAAGCTAATTAGTTGTCAATGAATATGAACATTCTTGCATTTCCAGCCAAACAACCAGGGTCATGGACATATCTACATCATACTTTATGTTGATGATTCATGATCCAATATCGCAGATTTTGCATGCCGCCAAATTTGGCCATATTTGGAAAACAAACAAAGAGGGAGTAGTATGAAGAGTATGGCTCGATCAGCTTTTCTCTCGAGAAGTAGCAAACCATGACTATTTTCCCTGATTAATTTTAGGGTGCTTCATGCTAAATGTATGGACCTCGATGTAATTTTACCTTTTTTAGGTGCTTGTTGTAAAATGTACCTCCACCGTCCGCACGTGTAAAATTTAAGATTATTAGTTGCCGATGAGTATGAACATTCTTGGATTTCAAGACGAACGACCAAGGTCATTGCCATATCTACATCATACTTTATATCGATGATTCTTGATCCCATATCAAAGAATTTGCATGCCACCAAATTGGGCCATATTTTGAAAACAAACAAAGAGGAAGTAGTATGAAGAGTAAGGCTCGACCAGCTACTCTCTCGAGAAGGAGCTGAACCCGATTATTTTCCCTACTTAAATTTAGGGTGCTTCGTGCTAAATGTATGGACCTCGATGTAATTTTACCTTTTTTAGGTCCTTGATGTAAAATGTACTCCCACCGTCGTGTAAAATTTAGACATAAAATCAAGTGGTAAACTTTAAACGTATTTAAGCTAATTAGTTGTCAATGAATATGAACATTCTTGCATTTCTAGCCAAACAACCAGGGTCATGGACATATCTACATCATACTTTATGTTGATGATTCATGATCCAATATCGTAGATTTTGCATGCCACCAAATTTGGCCATATTTGGAAAACAAACAAAGAGGGAGTAGTATGAAGAGTATGGCTCGATCAGCTTTTCTCTCGAGAAGTAGAAAAACATGACTATTTTCCCTGATTAATTTTAGGGTGCTTCATGCTAAATGTATGGACCTCGATGTAATTTTACCTTTTTTAGGTCTTTGATTTAAATTATACTCCCACTATCCGTGATGGTCCCTTATTTGGGCATAAAATGAGTGTGAATCATGGCACGGTAACAATGTTGCCACTCGGACTTTCCAACCATGAGGAGAGCAAAAAAATCAATTTTCCAAGTGAGAGGGGTGTATTTTCTGTAAAGCAAGTAGGAAGAATATGTATTTCTGTAGAAAAGAAACATAGAGAAAGAAGAGAAACTATGGGCACAGAGGAAGTAGCTCGAGAGGGAAGCGAAGAGGAGGAATGATACCTTCGATCTGGATTACGGATGTAGTATAGCTCTTTTTCCCTAGTATACCTAGGTTATCGAATCTACGGGAAGTGAATTCCTAGTGAAATTACTTTAACAGACCTTCAGGAGTTTTAGAATTCCTTTTGTGTTTTTACCGGACCAGTAGCTTGTGTCTTTTTGTTGTTGTCGATGATGGAGAGAGAGGGCCTAGGGCGTTCGGTTTCACCTATATCTGTGCAAAAACATCTGATGGAAATAAAAGATAGAAATAAAGTATGTTTGTACTTGTTAGAGCAAGATAAATTATATCTGGGCAACGCATCCATAATTGCTATTGCCTCCACAACTGCTTATAGCAATAACCTACTAGTATCATCCATAGAAGAAAGATAACTAATGATATGCATAGTGATGTCACCGTTAATCCCAAGAAAATGCCTCAGATACAGCCGTACTACCCCTTCTATCACTAGGGTTCCCAACCTGCAGATCAGTCATTACTCATACTCCCTATACCTGGCTCAACCCTCAGGTCTTGGGTACCTGACAAGTCCTTGGATTGAGGTAAGAGAGGATACAATAATAAGCATGTCATACAAACTAATACACGGTCCCATCTATGATAAATAACATGCACAATTGCTACATGGCTAGGCCGAAGCCCTTAGCCCAAGGAGAATTACTCACACACAGAGATGAGATCAACAATCGCAAACATTGTAATGAAAATCATAAGATTGATAGCAATAGTCTTACAATGTCGCCAATCGGAGAAGAGATCTACTATTACAAGTGGTGGAATATGGCTATGGAGATGGAGAAGGGTTTGGATATCTAGAGGCGGCTAGAGATCCATGGCAGGGGCTTTTTTGACGAGGTCTGGCTTCTTGTGGGGGCGTGTTTCTTGTCGCCCGAGGCTTCTTTATATAGGGGTCCCTTCACGAAAGTTGTTCTGTTTGACCTAACGGTGGCGGCACCAACTATATGACCGGAGCTATACGGTTGAAATTTTTGCTCCGGCCGTATAGTTGGTTGTTACGGCGTCTGCCTCCGTTGTTTGGCTCCTGGTTTCTTCTGGTTGTTGGAAATCTTGTATCTTTGACTTTAATGTAGTGATTCCCTCCTTTAAACGACATTATCTGCACAGGAAAAATACAAGAAGAAAGGATTGCATACCCCTCTAAATATTAGCATTAGTGACAGGGTTTAGAGAGATATTTCATAAAAAATATGATTATTATCTAGTTTAAATGTGGATGTAGAAGGGTATATCTCAGAGCCATCAACCTCCCCAAGCTTAAACTTGATTGTCCCAAGCAAAAAAACAAAATCAAAAAGGAACTCAGCATTTAAACTAAAATAACGAGTTGGTGATCTTGCTCATGATTAATAGTCTCATGTTTCCTCCACTTCATTAATCTAAAAAACTTCAGCATAGATAAAGTAATGGCAAGCATATCATACGGGATTCATGCATCCTTATAGCACAACAAAATTATTGTAAACATGGATGATCCAAATGAGTAAACTTTATTCCATGTCAAGTAATCAACTCATAGGCTTGGTTTTGAACTATAAAGTATAATCATGTAAATTAAGAGTGTAAGAGTTATCATGAAAATAATATATACTAGAGTATCTCAATTCTCCCATATCAATGAATCAAGACTTTGCAAGCATTACTTTTCTATTCATTGTCCTTCAAGAATTTCAGTTTTTAAGTAATTGAGAGCATGCCAAAGATTTTTATTAGTTTATCGGGCTGTGATGGACACTCGTGGCATCACTAAGGTTTTTGTTCCTTTTGCATAATGATTACTCATAATAGCCAGAGGAGTGATTCCATCATGATTACAGCTACCCAGGAGTGCCAAGAATCTTACCCACTATAGCATTGCTGCTACAAGTGTTTAATCAACTCATAGCCAAAATCTAGGAGTTTCCTCCATGAAGATCGTTTGTAGGCCAGCAGAGTTGTTGGCATCCCATGAAGTTTAACACACGTAAAGCTATATCATTCTTATGATTAACAAGTCAAACTTTGGCATGCTCACAAAAACCGCTAAACGTTAATTCAATCAAACAAATCCTTTCAAACAGAGCTATCAAGTCAATCAACATTTTCCGTGGTGTCGAGTGTCTCTAGAAAAAAACCTTCAAGACTAAGCACTACAACACCCAAGCCTTCAATTGTGAGACTTTTTCTTATTACAATTGTTTAGCAATTTTTAGGCAAGACTTGGTTAATTACGAGAGCTGGAACAAAATGAGCCCAATTAAATACCCATGCAAACGACAATCTTACTATGATACAAAGACTCACTCACCAATATAACGTCTCAACATTTACTACTAACTAGCATGGGTTTCTCAAACTTCAAAAGTGGGGATTCATAAGGCATACCTCTCATGTTTGGTTCCACTTCTCTCTTCCTTTTTTATTTGTTTCTTGGAAACTCGAAGTCGATCACTCTCCTGCAGATATATGAAGACCTCAAGGTGGAAAGAAAAGAAAGAGGGAAAATAAGGAAAAATGGAGAAATCTTTTTGTGATTTTCAAGAGTGGGAATTTAAAGAATAGAAAATTGGCAGCAAAGCTCGGCTAGAAAAATTCAAACGCAAAACAAAAAGAACTAAAGATAAAGTGTTGGGGAAACCAACACGAGTACTTATAAACTAAAATAAAAACGCAACCTCGAAATAAATAATAGTAAATGAACGCCAAATAAAGATACATGAGGAAACTTCCCCAAGCTTAGGCTTTTTCAAGCCCTTCAAATCATTGTGGTGGCGGGAAAAAGTCGTTACTCCAGTTCGCGAATTGAGTTGAGAGGTTACTTGTTGATTCTCGGAGGTTCAAAGAGAGGTTGTGCATCCTCTCCACAGTCCCTCCAAGTGCTTGGAAATCTTGGTATGTGGCGAACCGGGTTTGTGGCTGCTCTTCTTGATAAGGAACTTCTTGCCCCTCCTCTTGGTCCTCATCCTCTTCAGGAATTTCTTCCTCGGGTTGGTGCTGCTCAACCTATGAATCATATAGCAAACATCCTTCCTCGATAGAGAAAAGATCATTAGGCATAGGAGCGGGGTAGATACGCCCAGCTCCAGCAATATGTAGGTAATAAACACCACCTCTCCTAGTGAGCATTCCACATGCCCTCAAGGTGGAGAAACCAACACGTGTCTCACCTAGTACGGGTTGCAACTCACCCAGATCAATGTCTAGGGCAGTGGCAAGCACGGTGATGATGCCTCCTCCTGTGATTGGCCCTTGGCTTTGGGAGGCTTGGTTCTCCAGGTAGCGCACAAGGATGGCGCCCAAGTTGAGTGACAAGTTGCAGTTGATGTAAGCAGACTTTGCGAGGACTAGGATGTCCTCCTCGTTGAGTCTCATGAACTCATTACGTTCCTGCAAGGTGTTATCAATAACATAGAACAAATAGCGAATTGCAGGATGTTGGATATTCTTCCCCTTGTTCACTCTACTAGTGAAGCTCATTCCATTATAGTATTGATCGGGGGAAGAAATTAAGCCACTAAAGGATGCGTGTAAAGCATGAACATCATTGTTTGGCAAATTAAAGCATGTGCACCATTCATCTAATGTTAAAGTGTAGTTGTTGTTCATCGGACGGAAAGAAATAGTATCCTTCCCTTGACATAATTTAATGGTGCTTTGCAACGAGCTTAGGAATTCAATGGTTAAGCGGCGATAAGTAGGTACATCATTGTACACAAAGTTTTGCAGGCCAGCTCTATTGCAAAGTAAATTAAAGTCATCAGAAATACCAAATTGGTTCAATATAATGGGGCAAGCCCACTTGGTGGCCTTCACTTCGCGGCTCTTGATCTTGTTGAAGCGTTCACGATGGGCCTCATCCCTGAACTGTATCCCCATGCATTCCTGAGCGGCAGCCCGAGAAGCACTAGCGGTGGCACGAGCACGAGTGTGGCTCCTTGTGTTCATCAACTAAAACATTAAAGAAAGGCAAAAATAAAACTTTTTGATCCAACATCAGTAAGTATACTATATTCCTCATCTAAGAACACTAAAGAATCTCCTCAAGATAATAATCTAGGCAAGAAAATCATAGAAATTGGTTCATAGTAGGTCTCACCCTAGATTGACAATGACAATAGATCGAAGATGAATTTGCAAAAAGTAATTGGAGGATCGGAGGAGAAACATACCGTAGATCACTTGTGTGCGAGGAAATCGAACGAAATTGAGTAGAGATGATGATCCCTTTAGGGTTTGAGAGAGTTTGGAGGTAGAAGAAAGAAAAAGGATTGAAGTTTTGGAGTTGGGAGTACCTTCTCGTGCGATTTTGTGGTCGGACACAACTATACGGGCAGAACATGTGTTCCAGCCGTATAGTTAGCGTTCTGTCAAAATATTAGGTTTTCCACCTGGCGGCGCAGCAATACGGACACAACTATATGGGCGGAACAAATGTTCCGGCCGTATAGTTGGTTGTTAAACTGTCTGTCCCTGTAAAAGAAAATTTGCAAAGGCATCGATATCTATATGATCGGAACTATATGGCTGGAATTTTTATTCCCGCCGTATAGTTGGTTGTTAAACTCTAAGTATATATGAAAATAAATTGTACTGAGGCATTGATATCTATACAACCGGAACTATAAAGCCAGAATTTTTATTCCCGCTGTATAGTTGATCGTTAAACTCTCAGTATATATGAAAAGAAATTTGATACGTCCATTTTGCATCACTATTCTATATCATAATTTACTATCATTTATTGATATATTTCATATTAAGAGATGATACTTATGTTATTTCATCTGTTTTTGCATGGTTGATGACTTTTGGAGGATGGACCACTAAAGTCATGATTCTGATGGAAAAGGCGTTGTTTGGAGGCAAAATTCGCGAAGATCAGAAAATCGCGAAAATATATGGAAAATCCTATTTTTTCAGAAGACGAAGGAGGCCAGAAGGAGGAGCGGAGATGGGCCATAGGGGGCCCACACCACTGATGCCTACGCACTTCTATTCTTGTAGACAGTTGTTGGGCCTCCAAGTGCAGAGGTTTGTAGAACAGCAGCAAGTTTCCCTTAAGTGGATCACCCAAGGTTTATCGAACTCAGGGAGGAAGTGGTCAAAGGTATCGCTCTCAAGCAACCCTGCAATCAAGATACAAGAAGTCTCTTGTGTCCCCAACACACCCAATACACTTGTAAGGTGTATAGGTGCACTAGTTCGGTGAAGAGATAGTGAAATACAAGTGGTATCGATATAAGACAACGGTGCCAGAAAAGAGCTTGACAGGAGGAAAGACTAAAGGCAAAAAGATGGAAGCAAGCAAACATGTAACAGATCTAGTAGAAAACGGTGTTTCAATGTTTAGAAACAAGGCCTAGGGATCATACTTTCACTAGTGAACACTCTCATATAAATATCTTCTCTTCATGATACTACTCTGAACTACTCTCCGGTTGGACACTCTAATCCATGGTAGGGCTATAATAGCACTCCTCAAAGTCCGCTTTCCCCATCTAGATAACCCCACACTGTCACCTTGAGCTCTAGATGGTTCCAACAAACACCACAATTTCATAGAGACATCCAACTCCAAATATAACTCATAACAAGTATTTGTAATCTCTAGCCTAAGTGCCACCATGGTGTGCATGCTGTCACTTTCACACACATGGGGAGAGCAGAGATATATTAAAGCACTTGATTAGCAAGGTAGATCTACTTGATTACAAAGTTCATTATCACAATATGATCATGCATAGAGAGAGAGATGAACACATAGCTACCGATAGAACCCTTAGCCTCGAGGAAGAACTACTCCCTCATCATCATGGGAATCTGCAACGGCGATGGAGATGGTGGTGGAGATCGATGGAGATGGCTCCAGGGGAAATTCCCCATCCCGGCAGGGTGCCGGAACAGAGACTTTCTGTCCCCCGAATCTCCCCTTCGGTGGCGGCGGCGCTGTGGAGGTTTTCGTGGCTTTCTGATGGATTATTTAGGGTTTCTGCATCGGAGGCTTATTATAGGCAAAAAGGGGAGGCCGAGGGGGTGCCTGAGGGGCCCACACCACCCCCTGGCGCGACCTGGCCTGGCCCGCGCCACCAGGTGGTGTGTCCAGCCCCTGGCCCCTCTTCGCCTCGTCTTCTGGCTCCTTGTTCCCCTCGGTGAAATATTGACTTTGGCTTTTGTCCCGTCCAATTCCGAGAATATTCATTTTCTGGCTTTTCTGGAACCAAAAACAAAAGAAAACAGGCAACTGGCACTGTGGCATCTTGTTAATAGTTTATTCCCGAAAAACATATAAAAATACCTCAAAGTGTTGACAAAGCAAAGCAAAGTAGATACTAAACAAGCATGGAACATCAAAAATTATAGATACGTTAGTAATGTATCAACATCCCCAAGCTTAACTCCTACTCGTCCTTGAGTAGGTAAGTGATAAAAAGAAAGAATAATTTTTGAGGTGACATGCACCATCATAATCTTGATCAAACCATTTGCAAAGCATGAAAGCTGGGATCAAAGTACTCTAAACATGAGCATGAAAGATGAACTTCTAACAATAAGACATAGTAACTATGTTGTAACATGAAAAGGCACAAACAAAGATCATGAATAACAATGCATTTGAAAGACGTTTGTTTGTTTCACATATAGAAAACATAACATAGTGGCATTCAGCTTGTCCCTCATGGAGTAGCAAAACATAAATGCATAGGACACCTTCAAAGTTCATAAGGGTGACTAGATACAAATAGTTTAAGAACAAGCAATATCAAAGTTATGCATCAATCAACAAGTCTTGGGACAATGCACATTAAACTAAGAATGGACACTATGCTCTCTCAATAGGTGCATAAAGGTAGAAGGTGGAGACTCAATATAAAAGTGGAAGAAAGGCCTTCATAGAAGGAAGTAGTGATTCAAGTTTTTAAAGAGCTTCCAAAAATTATGGTACTTATTAGCTTTCAACTCTCATTACCCCTATCATAAGCATCTTGAAATTATTTAGGTTAAAGTGAACAAAGTATGGAGTATATGCTTGACAAAGTATAAGTTGGAAATCTCATGTCCCTTGAATACGAGGGTCGCTCCTCATGCTACTCAAGTTTAGTTACCGGTAAGTTCTTGTCATAGTAAGTACATGTGTATCATAGAGAACCGCCAATGGGGTACCCCTTGCTCGATGATACGGAAGAATCCCCGTATCAAAATGACAAGGCAAGCAGACAATGAGCATCTCAGCAATCTTCTTATTTACCATGGGAAAATGGTGTTTTTTTCTCTCTTTCCTCTTTTCTCATCTTTTTTTTATCTTTCTCTTTTTCTCAATCTCTATCTCTTTTTTTATAAGAAGAATGCTTCATAGATTGCTCATGATGGTTATGCTGCAGGTTTCCACCATGATTAGGCATAGATTAGACCAGCGTCCCAGGAGTTTTTCTAACCCCACTCGAATAAGAAACAGGACAGTCGGATCTCAGCCGGCTGACCAGATGCAGCCGGACAGGGTAGGATGGACCGGCTACCACCCGGTAGCCGGACCATGAAGAGGTAGCCGGATACGACGATGTAGCCGGATCCAATCAGAGGGACAGGACGACGTGCGTATCAGTGCACGATACGCCCTGTACGACGACAAGACGGGCAACCACCCGCCCATACCGAAGACTTGGCGTGGCTGACGCGGGAACAGTGGCCTGTACTGACGACGGGCTCGCACGGCGTCCACTGTGCCTACGACAGCCATACCGCTCATACACCGATGTGACATACGATGCCAGGTACTGTAGATGACTAGTCGGCTGGGACCCGCCTGTGGGGCCCGCCAGTCGGACTAGCCAGTGAGACCCTTGCCTCTCTTCCTATATAAGGAGATGGAGGGCCTCGGTAGAAAGGGTTGGTCTCAGTTCATTTAAGGCAGTAGCTAAAGAATACAGCTCGAGGAGCACTTGTAGCTCGTATATTCCACATAGTCAGATCAGGCAGGAGTAGGGGATTTACCTCACCACGAGGGCCCCGAACCTGGGTACTTCTTGTGTCCCGCTACGCTTGCTTGTATCCAATCCCGCCTGCGGACGCCGTCGATAGCTTCCCTGCTAGTCCCCACACCTCTATCTAACCTCCTCAGGTACTGTCGTTCCCAATACAACGACATAACTCCATGGACTTACAAGCTGTAACATCCCAAAATTTTAATCCAAGCTTATCAAGATCAAATCATCCAAAAATAGGGTTAACAAAAACTTTTCCAAATTTAAAATGAAAGCGTTCATATGTGTGTGCATTTAAAATAGGAGTTGTTTTGAATTGCCATGATTGATTGATCCAATGCTTGTAAAATGTTTCTTACGTGATTTAAACATCATCTACATCATTCCCAAGCTTTTCCTAAAGAAAATCAAATCAAAAAGAATGAAAAAGGAGGAATGGTCATTTTGGCAAATTTAACTCTCATGCCTACTTTGGCTATTCCTAGTACTCAATTCTTAACAGAAACAATTCTTGATCTTTGCACCCCTTGCTAGTACACATAATGAGGTACCAAGGCCCACCTTTTGATCTGCTAAAAACATTCTGTTAACTAATTTAAATGACAGTTTAAAATTGAATCTAATGCATATGCATAGATCACCCCTATTTCAAAAACCATCTATTTGAGCTCCATTTTCAAAATCCTTGCAACCAGAGACTACCTATCACTAGTGGAGATCACTCAAAAATTTTGAAACAAAAATTCAAAACTTTCTTTCATGCGGCCATTTCATCAAACACTTGGCATGCATAATCTCTACTCTAATCCTAGCTCACTGTTTACTACAGGGTTTTGCCCCCAATTGATCCCCATTTAATCCCCTTGTCCCCTCTTGATCTAACCAGAGCCTAACCAGCATCTTCCCTACCCCCTAGCTGCACTGCCATGCCATGCCGAGCACCACCTCGCCGGCCGATAGTGCACTCACAACAGCAGCTCTCTCCAGCCCCTCTCCTCATGTCTAGCAACTTGCGTGTGGTCCACCTCCACCGCCCGACCAGCCCCAGGCCAGAGACAGAGAGCAGAGCGGCCAGGAACCGCCGCGCCCGGAGCCGGTCGAGCATGCCGACGCCGCCCCCAGAGCACGCCCTGTCCCCGCTCGCATAGACCATCCCTTGGCACCAGCCCGCGCCCGCCGCTCCACCTCGACCTGGAGAACACCCCAGACATCCCCGTTTGCCGCCGAAAGCCTCACAGCCACCGCTCGCCGTGGACACCGCCGCTTCGGCCACGCAGAGCGCCACCTTGCCCAGACCGCGTGCCACCGCCCCTACGTCCGCATTTAAGTTCTAGAGCACCTCCAGGGAACGTCCCATCGATCGCCACCCCCAGCCATGCCTCTACCCCGCCGTAGCCTTGTCGCCGGAGTCGCCTGCCCATCCCGCTCGGTCTCACCGTCGGGCCTATAAAAGGAACCCTCCCAGCCTCTTCTCTCCACACCATTCCACTCCCCTCACCTCTCTGAACCTCACCCACCTCTCGCCGGAGCAAAGGGAGCAGCAACTCGCCAGAATTGGAGCCGGAGCAGCCGCGGTAGGAGGAGAAGGGCGCCGTTGATTGCGACCACCCCAAGCTCCGCCACAACCGCGCCTCGCCTCGCCGTCGTCTTCCACGTCGTTTGCCCGCCTTGCCGACCCTGCTGGAGCCCTGGTACGCCCACAGTCGACCCCCACCGAGGCGCTAGGGTTCGAGCTCGCCGGTGACCTATTCGTCGTCGACGACGACCCTTAGCCGTTGATCTCGCTTCTAATCCTACGGCCCACAGCGCGCGTACCGTTTCGTGCGTTAAGTGCCGCTGACATGCGGGACCCGCCTGTCAGCTGAGCCCCGCGCCGCGGAGCGCCACTAGGCCGGCCCATTCCTTTTCCCGCGCTAGCCCATCGATTCAAATCTGGATTTTTCTTTTTAGTTAAATCTAGTTGCTGTCCCCTAGTTTGAAAATCAATTCAGAGAGTTTTATAAATCCAAATTGCATGAAACTAATTTTTTCTGAAAGGTATTGAAATGCTCTATCCAAGCCCGTTGGATTTAATTCAATTAGAGTTATAGATCTCTCCTAATAAAAATAAGAAGACAGAAGCTTTTGCAACTTGCAACATTTTTATAAAATCAACCAATTTAGCTTTTGAGTTGATTCCAACTCTCAAAAATCACATTTCATCATATCTATCTAACCATGTAATAATATTAAGGTTGACATGCAGTGACTTTGGAGTAGTACCAAAATAATGCTATATAGGCATTTCTAGTCACTTTAAATCATTAAATAATGAACTTAAACCAAAGTAATATTGATCCAACCCTTAAATCTCATTCCCACATGTTAGAATATGTGGTCAGGACATGTGTCCACATGATCCCATATTTTGGTGGTGAATATTAAATTTTAGTTAATATTTCAATGAGTAGAAATTACTTTTCTAAAATAAAAAGGATGAAACTATTGAAATTAAACTTGTGATGCTTGTGATGATAATAGATCATCAATTGTGTGTTTTAGAATGCTACTTAGCCTAGTTAAGTATTGTTTTGTGATTGTGCACTCCCTATGTATTTATAGACGCTAGTACCGACCAAGCTCTCGAGGAGGAGGAGTTCTACCAAGAAGAAGAAGAAGAAAACTTCAACCACTGCACCAACCAAAGCAAGCTATTGTTAGCAAGCTAGAATTAAGCTAGATGAATGAGCAAGGATGCTTTAGGAATGCCTTGATCACACCCCTTTTAACTATTAGTACCCCAAGTCTTACTTGCAAGTTTTACTCCCCTTAGTATGCAAGGTTCCTTACTTATTTTGAAGGTAGCATAAAAAGTATAAAACTTGACCTACTTAGAAACCTTTAGATGTCATTCTATGGCATGAGATTGATCCCCTCCTTACACTTTAGTGAACACTCTTAACTTAGTATTTTAGAGTAGATCAAAAACTAGAGTCACTTTAGATGGGAACACTTGGTGAAAATGAATTGTGAAAACCTTGGAATGATGAGTCATTCTATTGAGATGTTTTGACATGTGTTGAGAAACATAACTGGTTTATGATGATGAAAATGATGAGGCATGAGCCTTAACCCATTTATAAAACTGATGGTTGGATTCGGATGCGATACCATTCCAAATTTACCGTACAACCACACTACCTGAATTGGGTAAGGCTTCGCTAGAAATTTATATGCATTAGTATTAGTTCCCTCACGGGAGAGGTTTGAGCTGAGGCTACCTCTCAAGGTTGTCCACCTATGCCGTGCCCAAGATGACTGATGGTCACGGTTGGGAGGCCATGCTCATAGGAGAGGTGCTTATACTAGGGTGTGTAAAGAGAAGTTTATGTTTGATTATCTGCATACTAAGTATGATGATTCAGGGTTATCCCTGACAGATGTATCGAACCTTGTGGTGAAAGTGTACCACCTCTGCATAGTGTCAAACTATTCGAATAGCCGCGTCCGCGGTTATGGACAGTTGGAATGGCCATACTGTTTCGATGTCAGTTGTTTTCTAAATAACTTGAAACGAATGATGAACTTTGACTTGACCACAATAGGGTTGTGTTGATGATAATAGCTTCCAAACTTAAGTGATTCTAGAACTTTATTTTATCTTTCTTTGCTTCAGAACTCAGCTTAGGTTTCAAACTTAACTTTATAGTTAAAACTTAGATTCAGCACTTTAATTTAGAATTATACTCCTTGTTAGTAGTAGTTTGCGAGTACTTAAAGAGTACACATGGCTTTTGTCCCTGGCTATTATCATGGCCAGACTATGAACGAGATTATCAAGATGATGGTCAGCAGGATGGCTATGATAACTAGGACTATCTGCCTTCGTCAGCATTGCATGTGCCTCTAAAGATGGACCCCACTGCTACACTTATCTTTTATTTCCGTTGCTTGTTGTATTAAAGACTGGATCATGAGATCCTTATTTGTGTAAAACCTTATGTATGGTTTGTAATGGATGATTTACTGTGATATCCAATCCGTTATGTCTCGCAAAAATGGTAATCCTAGGATTGCGAGGTATGGCATAACGGGCATCTAGGATTAAAAATCTGGGTGTTGACAAGTTGGTATCAGAGCCATCCTGACCATAGGAGACCCTAGTTAGAATGGACGTCCAAACCAAAAACTTAACTTCAAAACCAAAGTGAGTATTTTTGAAAAACTATTTCCCCTCTTACCCTTGTGAACTCATTCTTTCTCAAAAATTCACGTTCCTCAAAATTCTTACATTACTACCTAAAATTTGACACACTTGATCACTTCACTAACTTCCTCATCCTTAATTCTTGTAGATGGAGACTCAGTTCAGCAAGTTTTACCAATTGGGAAACGGAGGTCAGCTAATCTTCGAGAGGGATCTGGATTCACTGTCGGAGTTACTAGGACGCCCACATCCGGAGTTTCTTGGAGCTCAACTCCCAGGACCCCCAGGAGGAGACCTACAGTGGTTAGTCACCACGGATCTTCGGGGAAGCATCGAAGCACCAACTTCCGGGAGAATTCAGTTCTCCGTGAGAGAGAACAACTGGCTAGATGGATTACCCAGGGCAATGCATGAAGCTCTCGCACGTCTATGTGCCCTCAGCGTCAACAAGATCCAAGGAACCCGTTTTGCACACTATGCAAGACGTGACTTCATGGGAATGCCGATGGAGATGCCAAGTCACCCAGAGTTGAGGCGTCAAGTGGAGAATCTTGACTTCTTGCTTCATGACAGACAGTAGGAACTGGACAATGCCAGGGAGTTAGCCAACCAGAACCATGCCATTGCCGACCAGAAGGCCCAGACTTTCGCACTGCTCGTCCAAGATCGCCAGTCTCTTTGTCGCCAGTGTGCAAAGAAGGATCACACCATCGCCCGTCTTCGCAAGAAGGTGGCCGACCTCGAGAAGACTGTCAAGGAGCAGGAAGCTCAGCTTGCCGCCTAGGAAGAAGAAGATGAGGGTGAAGACATCTAGGTAGATATGGATTCTTACCTCAACAACGATGATGACTTTCTGGAGGAGGATGCTGTGGACTTCTACACTGATGATGAAGACTCTGACTTCATCGACGATGAGTAGATGCACTAGAGCACTATCGTAGCATGAGATGTATCATCTCATTATATCGTAGCTTGCAGAATGGTTCTTCAAACCATCTGTTTTCCCCTTTGTTGTGGTGTGTGTTGTATCGTGTGCTTGCTTGCATGAATGAAAAAGAAGTTAGTTGAAAACCTGAGTCTAACTCAATGTTTTAGCTTTGAAAACCCCAAAACCATGAACCTTAGAATTTCCCTCTTACCCCTATATCTATCTCAATCTTCAGATGACTCGTGGAAACCAAGGAGGGAGCAGCTCGTCACAGGACCCAATGATGCAGATCTTGCAGAATCTCATCGCGGACCGTGAAGCAAGCAGGGCCAAGCGTCAATCCAACTTAGCAACATTACAGCAGATCGCCCAAATGGCTCTCAACAACCAAGGACATGGAAATCAGGATCACCAAGGATCCAAACTCAAAAACTTTCAGAACACCAATCCCCCAATCTTTAACCAATCTGAAAACCCATTAGATGCTGATGACTGGTTACAGACCATGGAAAACAACTTAGAGGTTGCCAGAGTTGATGAGAATGAGAAAGTTCTCTTCGCCACCCACTATCTGGCGGGAGATGCAAGAGCTTGGTGGAAAAGCATCCACAATATGAACCATGGCCAGGTGATGACCTGGGAAACATTCAAGGTCAAGTTCAGCCGCACCCACGTGCCGCAAGGTCTTGTCAATAGGATGAGAGATGAATTCCGCGAATTGAAGCAAGGAAGAATGACTATGGTGGAGTACCGTGACAGATTCTTGTCACTTGCCAGATATGCACCGGATGAGATCAACACGGAGGCCAAGAAGAAGGAGAGATTCTTAAACGGACTGCATGATGAGATGCAGACTGTCCTCGTCAACATCTGTTTTGATGATCTCGAAGAGCTAGTCGACTCTGCCATTCAGATGGAAGGGAAGATTAACCAGGCAAACGACAACCGCAAGCGCCGTATGATGCAGCAGTCTAGATCCAGTAGTCACCAGAAGTACCGTCCCAACCCCTCACCAGGATATGCACCGAGGAACAACCGACCCCCAAATTCTCGCCCAAGCTACCCCAACCGTAGCGGAGGCAATGTGAAGTCCGGAGGAAACAATCACAACTCCGGCAATGCCAAAAATTTCAACCGTGCCCCTCCCAAGAGAAACAACAACAACAACACTGCACCCAGAACTGGCAGCAATGTTGTACCTGTCGCTGTCAAGGACAAGTCCCAGATCACTTGCTTGGAGTGTGGAGTGAAGGGTCACTACTCCAATGAGTGTCCCAAGAAGACTGCCGCCAATGCCCCTGTGAATGCCCCAGCTCAGCAGCAGCGTCGTGTTCAACCAGGAAGGAGATTTGCCCCAGGGAACCCGCACAACCGCAACGGTCGTCTCTTCCACATGAACGCAGAAGAAACCCAGGAAGCGCCAGATGTAGTGCTGGGTATGTTTTCTGTCAACTCAGTTTTAGCAAGAGTATTGTTTGATTCTGGAGCATCGCATTCATTTGTCACCAAAGAATTTGTATGCACTAGTAAGATTCACCCAACCAACCTGAAGCATGTCATGATAGTTCAAATCCCCGGTTCAACTACAAAAGCTAGAAAAATTTGCAAAGTTGTACCTATCAGAATACATGGGATAGATTTTTATGCCAACCTAATTGTACTTGGAACCAAAGGATTGGAAGTAGTACTAGGTATGGACTGGATGTCAAGGCATAAAGGACTGATAGACTGTGCTAAGAAAGCCATCACCATGACCAGTAGTTCTAGAGTAACAGTAGAGCATATCTCTGAAACCTTACCCTGTCAATTCAAGTGCAACAAGAGTGTAGCCCTGCCTACCATTGACCAAGTCAGAGTAGTCTGTGAATACCCCAACGTATTCCTAGATGAATTGCCAGGTATGCCCCTGGATAGGGATATTGAGTTCATTATCGAACTAATCCCCGGAACCGGACCTATAGCCCAAAGACCCTATACCATGAACCCCTCAGAGTTAGTAGAACTGAAGAAGCAGTTGGATGCCATGTTAGCAACAGGCTTGATTCTGCCAAGCGCATCGCCATGGAGATCCCCAGTGTTATTCGTCGACAAGAAAGATGGAGGCAATCGTCTGTGTACAGATTACAGAAAGTTGAATGACGTCACCATCAAGAACAAGTACCCCTTGCCAAAGATAGAGGATCTATTTGATCAGTTGACTAGAGCTCAGGTATTCTCAAAGATTGATCTTAGGACTAGTTATCACCAACTTAAGATCCGTGCAACGGATATTCTGAAGACCGCCTTTACTACTCGCTATTTTATACGAGTATACGGTTATGTCTTTTGGATTAAGCAATGCCCCTGCTTATTTCATGAATCTCATGAATAAGATCTTTATGAATTTCCTAGATAAGTTTGTAGTTGTGTTTATCGACGACATCCTTATCTACTCCAGGGCAGAAGAAGAGCATGAGCAACATCTGAGAATCATCCTAGAAACCCTGAGAGAGCATCAGTTATATGCCAAGTTCAGCAAGTGTGAGTTTGGGCTAAAAGAAGTAGGATTCCTAGGACATATTGTTTCTGCCGGAGGAGTCTCTGTTGATCCCACCAAGATCAAAGATGTCGAGGAATGGGAAGCCCCAACCAATCAAACCCAAGTTCGTTCATTTCTAGGATTAGCGGGATATTACCGCAAGTTCGTAGAAGGATTCTCGAGCATAGCCCGACCAATGACCCAATTGTTGTAGAAGGACAAGAAGTTTGAATGGACAGACAAATGTGAAGCCAGCTTCCAGGAGCTGAAGAAGAGATTGATATCAGCTCCAATTTTGATCATGCCAGATATCAAGAAGCCATTTGATGTGTATTGTGATGCATCCAAGATTGGCCTAGGATGTGTACTGATGCAAGAAGGCAAAGTCATCGCGTATCTGTCTCGACAATTGAAGCAACATGAGCAGAACTATCCAACCCATGATCTTGAGCTAGCAGTCGTGGTTCTAGCATTGAAGACCTGGCATCATTATTTGATGGGTAATCGCTGTGAGATTTACTCAGATCATAAGAGCTTGAAGTATATCTTCACTCAGAAGGAGCTGAATATGAGGCAAAGAAGATGGATAGAGTTAATCAAGGATTATGACCTTGACATTCACTATCACCCCGGCAAAGCCAATGTGGTAGTGGATGCTCTTAGCAGATTGCCGTGCAGGCTTAACACCATGAATCAAAGAGAAGCAACCAAGTTTGTATGAGGAGTTGGAGCAGTTCAGGACTGAGTTAGTTAGCAAAGGATTCCTAGCTAGCATTGAACTTCAACCCACTTTGATTAGCCAAATCAAGGAAGCCCAGAAGGGAAATGAAAGTATCGACGGAATCAAACGTCGTATTGGTACAGGAAAGGTACCTGGATTCACCGAAGACGAAGAAGGTGTACTGTGGTACAAAGGACGTATTTGTGTGCCAGCAGATTCGGAGCTGAAGGAAATTATCATGAAGGAAGCTCATGATACTCTTTATTCTATCCACCCCGGAGGAACAAAGATGTATCAGGATTTGAAAGAGCAATTTTGGTGGCACAAGATGAAGAGAGAGATCGGAAGCTACATCGCCAAATGTGACATCTGTCAAAGAGTCAAAGTAGAGCATCAGAGACCTGCAGGACTATTGCAACCATTGCAGATTCCGGAATGGAAATGGGATTCCGTCGGAATGGACTTTATCACCGGTTTAGCTACTTCTAGTAGGGGAAATGACTCAATCTGGGTCATAGTTGATAGACTGTCCAAGGTAGCCCACTTCATACCTGTCAAGACTACCTACCAGAGTGCAAAGCTAGCAGAGCTGTATATTGCTAGGATTGTTAGTCTGCATGGAACCCCCAAGACCATAGTATCAGATCGAGGAACCCAGTTTACATCAAGATTTTGGTAGAAAGTTAAGGAAGGTTTAGGAACCAAGTTGAACTTCAGTACCGCTTATCACCCGCAAAGAGATTGACAGACTGAGAGAGTCAACCAGATCCTAGAGGATATGCTTAGAGCTTGTGTGTTGGAATACGGATCAAAATGGGAAGACTGCCTGCCTTTCGTGGAATTCTCATATAACAACAGTTATCAGGCTAGTTTGCAGATGGCACCATTTGAATTCCTATACGGAAGAAAGTGTCGTACCCCTTTGAATTGGTCGCAAGTAGGAGAGAGTCAGATCTTTGGACCCGACATTCTCCGAGAATCAGAAGAGAAAGTTCACAAAGTCCGTGAGCACCTCAAAACCGCCCAATCCAGACAGAATAGCTATGCTGACAAGAGAAGGAGAGACCTAACTTTCAATGTCGGAGATTTCGTATATCTCAAGGTTTCACCATTGAAGGGAACTCAATGCTTTAGTCTAAAAGGAAAGTTAGCCCCCAGATATATCGGACCTTTCAAGATTCTGAACCGCCGAGGAGAAGTATCGTACCAACTGGAACTGCCTGAAGAGATGTCAGCCATCCATAATGTGTTCCATATCTCATTACTTCGCAAATGCTTGGAAGTGCCTAAGAAGACTGAAGTTTTCAAGAACATCGATCAAAGAGCTGTGGAAATCAACAATGACCTGACCTATCTGGAAGTACCCATCCATACCTTAGAAGAAGCCTACAGAACCACCAGGACCAGGAGTATCAAGTTTCTCAAGATTCAGTGGAGCAACCATACCGAGGAGGAAGCTACTTGGGAGCGCGAAGATTACATTAGAACAGAGTTCCCAGATCTCTTTAGTTCCTAGTTTTCTTTGTAAATCTCGGGACAAGATTTTGTTTAAGGGGGGAAGGTTTGTAACATCCCAAAACTTTAATCCAAGCTTATCAAGATCAAATCATCCAAAAATAGGGTTAACAAAAACTTTTCCAAATTTAAAATGAAAGCATTCATATGTGTGTGCATTTAAAATAGGAGTTGTTTTGAATTGCCATGATTGATTGATCCAATGCATGTAAAATGTTTCTTACGTGATTTAAACATCATCTACATCATTCCCAAGCTTTTCCTAAAGAAAATCAAATCAAAAAGAATTAAAAAGGAGGAATGGTCATTTTGGCAAATTTAACTCTCATGCCTACTTTGGCTATTCCTAGTACTCAATTCTTAACAGAAACAATTCTTGATCTTTGCACCCCTTGCTAGTACACATAATGAGGTACCAAGGCCCACCTTTTGATCTGCTAAAAACATTCTGTTAACTAATTTAAATGACAGTTTAAAATTGAATCTAATGCATATGCATAGATCACCCCTATTTCAAAAACCATTTATTTGAGCTCCATTTTCAAAATCCTTGCAACCAGAGACTACCTATCACTAGTGGAGATCACTCAAAAATTTTGAAACCAAAATTCAAAACTTTCTTTCATGCGGCCATTTCATCAAACACTTGGCATGCATAATCTCTAGTCTAATCCTAGCTCACTGTTTACTACAGGGTTTTGCCCCCAATTGATCCCCATTTAATCCCCTTGTCCCCTCTTGATCTAACCAGAGCCTAACCAGCATCTTCCCTACCCCCTAGCTGCACTGCCATGCCATGCCAAGCACCACCTCGCCGGCCGATAGTGCACTCGCAGCAGCGGCTCTCTCCAGCCCCTCTCCTCGTGTCTAGCAACTTGCATGTGGTCCACCTCCACCGCCCAACCAGCCCCAGGCCAGAGACAGAGAGCAGAGCGGCCAGGAACCGCCGCGCCCGGAGCCGTCGAGCATGCCAACGCTGCCCCCAGAGCATGCCCTGTCCCCGCTCGCACAGACCATCCCTTGGCACCAGCCCGCACCCACCGCTCCACCTCGACCTGGAGAACACCCCAGACATCCCCGTTCGCCGCCCAAAGCCTCATAGCCACCGCTCGCCGTGGACACCGCCGCTTCGGCCGCGCAGAGCGCCACCTTGCCCAGACCGCGTGCCACCGCCCCTATGGCCGCATTTAAGTTCTAGAGCACCTCTAGGGAACCGCCCATCGATCGCCACCCCCAGCCATGCCTCTACCCCGCCGTAGCCTTGTCGCCAGAGTCGCCTGCCCATCCCGCTCGGTCTCACCGTCGGGCCTATAAAAGGAGCCCTCCCCAGCCTCTTCTCTCCACACCATTCCACTCCCCTCACCTCTCTGAACCTCACCCACCTCTCACCGGAGCAAAGGGAGCAGCAACTCGCCGGAATTCGAGCCGGAGCAGCCGCGACAGGAGGAGAAGGGCGTCGTTGATTACGACCACCCCAAGCTCCGCCAGAACCGCGCCTCGCCTCGCCGTCGTCTTCCACGTCGTTTGCCCGCCTTGCCGACCCTGCTGGAGCCCTGGTACGCCCACAGTCGACCCCCACCGAGGCGCTAGGGTTCGAGCTCGCCGGTGACCTGTTCGTCGTCGACGACGACCCTTAGCCGTTGATCTCGCTTCTAATCCTACGGCCCACAGCGCGCGTACCGTTTCGTGCGTTAAGTGCCGCTGACATGCGGGACCCGCCTGTCAGCTGAGCCCCGCGCCGCGGAGCGCCACTAGGCCGGCCCATTCCTTTTCCCGCGCTAGCCCATCGATTCAAATCTGGATTTTTCTTTTTAGTTAAATCTAGTTGCTGTCCCCTAGTTTGAAAATCAATTCAGAGAGTTTTATAAATCCAAATTGCATGAAACTAATTTTTTCTGAAAGGTATTGAAATGCTCTATCCAAGCCCGTTGGATTTAATTCAATTAGAGTTATAGATCTCTCCTAATAAAAATAAGAAGACAGAAGCTTTTGCAACTTGCAACATTTTTATAAAATCAACCAAGTTAGCTTTTGAGTTGATTCCAACTCTCAAAAATCACATTTAATCATATCTATCTAACCATGTAATAATATTAAGGTTGACAAAATAATGCTATATAGGCATTTCTAGTCACTTTAAATCATTAAATAATGAACTTAAACCAAAGTAATATTGATCCAACCCTTAAATCTCATTCCCACATGTTAGAATATGTGGTGAGGACATGTGTCCACATGATCCCATATTTTGGTGGTGAATATTAAATTTTAGTTAATATTTCAATGAGTAGAAATTACTTTTCTAAAATAAAAAGGATGAAACTATTGAAATTAAACTTGTGATGCTTGTGATGATAATAGATCATCAATTGTGTGTTTTAGAATGCTACTTAGCCTAGTTAAGTATTGTTTGGTGATTGTGCACTCCCTATGTATTTATAGACGCTAGTACCGACCAAGCTTTCGAGGAGGAGGAGTTCTACCAAGAAGAAGAAGAAGAAGAAAACTTCAACCACTCCACCAACCAAGGCAAGCTATTGTTAGCAAGCTAGAATTAAGCTAGATGAATGAGCAAGGATGCTTTAGGAATGCCTTGATCACACCCCTTTTAACTATTAGTACCCCAAGTCTTACTTGCAAGTTTTGCTCCCCTTAGTATGCAAGGTTCCTTACTTATTTTGAAGGTAGCATAAAAGGTATAAAACTTGAGCTACTTAGAAACCTTTAGATGTCATTCTATGGCATGAGATTGATCCCCTCCTTACACTTTAGTGAACACTCTTAACTTAGTATTTTAGAGTAGATCAAAAACTGGAGTCACTTTAGATGGGAACACTTGGTGAAAATGAATTGTGAAAACCTTGGAATGATGAGTCATTCTATTGAGATGTTTTGACATGTGTTGAGAAACACAACTGGTTTATGATGATGAAAATGATGAGGCATGAGCCTTAACCCTTTTATAAAACTGATGGTTGGATTCGGATGCGATACCATTCCAAATTTACCGTACAACCACACTACCTGAATTGGGTAAGGCTTAGCTGGAAACTTATATGCATTAGTATTAGTTCCCTCACAGGAGAGGTTTGAGCTGAGGCTACCTCTCAAGGTTGTCCACCTATGCTGTGCCCAAGATGACTGATGGTCATGGTTGGGAGGCCATGCTCATAAGAGAGGTACTTGTACTAGGGTGTGTAAAGAGAAGGTTATGTTTGATGATCTGCATACTAAGTATGATGATTCAGGGTTATCCCTGACAGATGTATCGAATCTTGCGGTGAAAGTGTACCACCTCTGCAGAGTGTCAAACTATTTGAATAGCCACGTCCGTGGTTATGGACAGTTGGAATGGCCATACTGTTTCGTTGTCAGCTGTTTTCTAAATAACTTGAAACGAATGATGAACTTTGACTTGACCATAATAGGGTTGTGTTGATGATAATAGCTTCCCAACTTAAGTGATTCTAGAACTATACTTTATCTTTCTTTGCTTCAGAACTCAGCTTAGGTTTCAAACTTAACTTTATAGTTAAAACTTAGATTCAGCACTTTAATTTAGAATTATACTCCTTGTTAGTAGTAGTTTGCGAGTACTTAAAGAGTACTCATGGCTTTTGTCCCTGGCTATTATCATGGCCAGACTATGAAGGAGATTATCAAGATGATGGTCAGAAGGACGGCTATGATAACTAGGATTATCTGCCTTCGTCAGCATTGCATGTGCCTCTGAAGATGGACCCCACTGCTACGCTTATCTTTTATTTCCGCTGCTTGTTGTATTAAAGACTGGATCATGAGATCCTTATTTGTGTAAAACCTTATGTATGGTTTATAATGGATGATGTACTGTGATATCCAATCCGTTATGTCTCGCAAAAAATGGTAATCCTGGGATTGCGAGGTATGGCATAACGGGCATCTGGGATTAAAAATCTGGGTGTTGACACAAGCTCCCCTTTCATTTCACACCGACAACATCCATAGACAAAAGAGCATGATATCAAGCAGGTACAATGTACAAGTGCAATGTTGAAAGTGTTCCCCATGACAGCATGGTTCTGCTAATCCCCAACATATAAGTGCAAGCATATACAACATAGACAACAGAATGGTTCAAGTTTATTAGGGCAAGAAAAGTAAAGTGTGCCATCAAGTTCGTGAGAGCTTTAATCACTAGTTTTCTCATAACAAGTTTAATTCGAAAGGTAGATAAAAACATGAATATACTTGGAATATTAAATGCTAATAGGTAGGTATGGTGGACTCTTTGGAATAACTTGGTTTTATTTGGAGTTGGATGCATGAGTTGAACTCATACTTGTTTATGGAGGCTAGCAAAAGACTAGGAGCGACCAACTAAGAGAGTAATAATGGCCATAATCATGCAAAGCGACAAAACATCATTAATTAAAGGATAAAGTGATATAACAAGTCAAAAACTAAAGGATCATAGAGGCTATGGTGACTTGGGATAGTCTTAACATGGTGTGAGCATGCGCCAAGTCAACCCAAATAAAGCATCAAAGGAGAATACCACAATATTATGCTTTTAATATGCTAAAACAACGCATGATTCTTTCAAGGCACATTAAGAAATCTCAATTGTTTATAACATGTCATGCTACAACAAAGATCACTAAGCATAAATCCATAACCATATCAAGCATGACATTACAAAGCATAGGCCAGAGTCAAAAATAAGCTCTTTTTACCACTTAAGCATGAACTTTCCTACTCTTTTCCAAACCAAACCAAACTATTTGAAAACTAATGTATGAAAGAGGGGCTACAACCAATTTGTTCAAGAAAACTAAGAAAACCAAGGAAACAAAAACCAAAAACAAAAACAAAGACGCTCCAAGAACAACACAACTGTGCACGAAACAATAAAAATGAGGTGTTTAGAAGAACCTGAGATTTTTTTATTGATGAAGAAGGGGATGCCTTGGGCATCCCCAAGCTTTGACGCTTGTACTTCTTGGATATTTCTTGGGGTGACACGGATGGCATCCCCAAGCTTGAGCTTTAGTCCATTCTTCATCTCATTACGTCATTCTCTCCATACACCTAAAATTCTTCCTTCATACAAAACTTCACACAATCTTTATTAGCAACATTAGTGCACTCAAGATAATAAGTCTTTGGGTTCAGTTTCAAAACCAATAAAACTTCCATTAAAACACAAGATACTGTAGCACTTCCCTCAAAAAGCTCAATTCCCCAAAAAAGAACCCAAAAAGGAATCAACAAGAAGCAAATGCAAATAATGGCAGAAATCTGTCAAAACAAACCAGCAGGTAAAAACCAATTTTTTCGAAGACCTTCTGTTGCTCAAATAGAAAAGTGTTGAACTAAAGAAAGTTAGATAACAACCTGGGGCAGAATCACAAAAATTTATGCCTCAAAATGACATACAGAGATTTTACATGAATTTGTACAGTGAAGCACAAAAATCTGTTTCACGATAGCAACTTTCCCAAGCATTACTTTTCTCTCATTAGAGGTTACTCTTCGCACAAAAATCAAATAAAAGGATAAGAAGAGGTTATTACAGAAGTAATAACTTACAAGACTCAAGAAAACTAGTGGGTTATCTCCCAAGAAGTACTTTTCTTTAACGCCTTTAAGTTAGGCATGATAGTTTGAGAAGATGCTCACATAAGAAATATGAATTGAAGTAAAAGAGAGCATCAAGAAGAAAATTCAAAGAACATTTAAGTCTAACCCACTTCCTATGCATAGGAATCTTGTAAAGAAACAAGTCATGAAATCACAAAGCAACAAGCATAGGAAAGCAAAACAAGTGCAACTTCAAGACTTTCAACATAAAGAGGGGAAACTTAATATTATTGAGATGCATAAAACCATGTTTCCCTCCCTCATAATAACTTTCAGTAGCATCATGAATAAAATTAACAATATAACTATCACATAAAACATTCTTATCATGAGCCACATGCATATAATAATTATTACTCTCCACATAATCATAGTCATTCTTATTAATTGTAGTGGGAGCAAATTCAACAAAATAGCTATCATTACTATTCTCATCACCATAATCATCAAATATAGGAGGCATGTTGTAGTCATAATTAATTTCATCCTCAATAGTAGGTGGACTGAAAATGTCATATTCATCATTGTAATCATCATATATTGGAGGTATAGTATCATCAAAGCAAATTTTCTCCTCTAAAGATGGGGGACTAAAAAGATCATGCTCATCAAAACCAGCTTCCCTAAGCTTAGATTTTTCCATAGCATTAGCAATGATGGTGTTCAAAGAATTCATAATAATAACATTGCTATTAGCACGCAAATAATGGTGTTCAAAGAAAATAGCTTGATGTCTACGTACTTCTATTCTTATAGACAGTTGTTGGGTCTCCAAGTGCAGAGGTTTGTAGAACAGCAGCAAGTTTCCCTTAAGTGGATCACCCAAGGTTTATCGAACTCAGGGAGGAAGTGGTCAAAGGTATCCCTCTCAAGCAACCTTTCAATCAAGATACAAGAAGTCTCTTGTGTCCCCAACACACCCAATAAATTTTTCAGGTGTATAGGTGCACTAGTTCGGTGAAGAGATAGTGAAATACAAGTTGTATGGATATAAGACAACGATGCCAGAAAAGAGCTTGATGGGAGGAAAAGACTAAAGGAAAAAAGATGGAAGCAAGCAAACATATAACAGATCTAGTTGCAAACGGTGTTTTAATGTTTAGAAACAAGTCCTAGGGATCATACTTTCACTAGTGAACACTCTCATATAAATATATTCTCTTCATGATACTACTCTAAACTACTCTTCGGTTGGACACTCTAATCCATAGTAGGGCTATAACAGCACTCCTCAAAGTTCGCTTTCCCCATCTAGATAACCCCACACTATCACCTTGAGCTCTAGATGGTTCCAACAAACACCACAATTTCATAGAGACATCCAACTCCAAATATAACTCATAACAATTATTTGTAATCTCTAGCCTAAGTGCCACCATGGTGTGCACGCTGTCACTTTCACACACATGGGGAGAGCAGAGATATATTAAAGCACTTGAGTAGCAAGGTAGATCTACTTGATTACAAAGCTCATGATCACAATATGATCATGCATAGAGAGAGATCTGAACACATATCTACCGGTAGAACCCTTAGCCTCGAGGAAGAACTACTCCCTCATCATCATGGGAATCAACAACGGCGATGGATATGGTGGTGGAGATCGATGGAGATGGCTCCGAGGGCAATTCCCTGTCCCGGCAGGGTGCCGGAATAGAGACTTTTTGTCCCCTAAATCTACCCTTCGATGGTGGCGGCACTGTGGAGGTTTTCTTGGCTTTTTTATGGATTATTTAGGGTTTCTGCATCGGAGGCTTCTTATAGGCGAAAGGGGAGGCCGAGGGGGTACCTGAGGGGCCCACACCAGCGCCTAGCACGACCTGGCCTGGCCCGCGCCACCAGGTGGTGTATCCAGCCCCTGGCCCCTCTCGTCTCGTCTTCTGGCTCCTTGTTCCCCTCGGTGAAATATTGACTTTGGCTTTTGTCCCGTCCAATTTCGAGAATATTCATTTTTTCGCTTTTCTGGAACTAAAAACAAAAGAAAACAGGCAACTGGCACTGTGGCATCTTGTTAATAGTTTAGTCCTAGAAAACATATAAAAATACCTCAAAGTGTTGACAAATCAAAGCAAAGTAGATACTAAACAAGCATGGAACATCAAAAATTATAGATACGTTAGCAACGTATCAACCACCCCCTGGCGCGGGCCACCCTAGGTCGTGCCACCAGGTGGTGTGGCCACCCTAGCCCACCTCTCGCTTTGCTCTTTGGCATATATAATCCTCCCGAAACCCTAAGACTCGCGAGGGGACCACAGGACGATTCTTCCACCTCTGCGGGGCGGAAAACCGCAGAGAGAGAAAGAGCTCTCCGGCAGGCAGAAATCTGCAGGGGATATTCCTTCCCGGGGAGGGGAGATCGTCGCCATCATCACCACCATCAAGCTGGACTTCATTGGGGTCATCATCATCATCTCCACCAGCACCATCATCACCAATCCATACCGCTGTAACAATTGGGTTGAACCTTGCATAGTTCTTAGGGGAAAACTTTCCCAGTGTTGATTACTCGTTGTAGTTGATGCTATTGAGTGGAACCATTGAATTATTATTATGTTTAGATTGTTACTTATCATTATTTCATCTCTGATCTTGATCTATATGATGTCTCGTGAGTAGTTCGTTTAGTTCTTGAGGACATGGGAGAAGTCATGTTGTTAGTAGTGGAATTGTGTTGAGAAAGATTCAATGGTTTGATATTTAACTTGTGGTGTTATTCTTCTAGCGGTGTCATGTGAACGTCGACTACATAACACTTCACCTTTATGGGCCTAGGGGAATGCATTGTGTATTTGGCTACTAATCGTAGGGGTTGCCGGAGTGACAGAAACCTGAACCCCCGTTAGGAAACCTTTGCACAAGGGATTGTAGGATCTCAAAGTTTAAGGCTGTGGTTAGGGTTTTTTATCTTAATTACTTTCTTGTAGTTGCGAATGCTTGCAAGGGGTATAATCACAAGTATGTATTAGTCCTAGGAAGTCCAGTACATTAGCACATGTTCACCCACACAACACTTATCCAACTAAAGAAGATTAATCAACTATATGAAGCGAAAGCACTTGATAGTATTCCCATGTGTCCTCAAGAATGTTTGGTCATCTTAAGTAATACAACCGGCTTGTCCTTTGCTAAAGAAAGGATTGGGCCACTTGCTGCAATTATTATTATTATTGTCTTTTATTTACTCGTACTTTATGTATCTACATTATCAAAAAACCCTAAAAATCTGTTTGGTAAGTATTTACAGAGAATTCCTGATCCAAGCCACTCGTCAACACCTTCTGCTCCTTGTTGGGTTCGACACTCTTACTTATCGAAAATACTGCGATACACCCCTATACTTGTGGGTCACCAAGACTATTTTATGGCGCTGTTGCTGGGGAGTGAAGCGCTATTGAAGAGTGGAACTGGTAAAGGAAACTTCTACTGTGAGTATTGTTTATTTCTATTAGTTACTTTATTTCAATATGGATAATTCACTTGGTTTCTTATTTCGTAATGCTACTACCACTGCTAAGGTAGTAGATGAACCACCACCTGTTGAAAATGATACTTTTAAGATACCTACAAGAAATATTGATCGTGTTATGGATAACTACTATTTTGGAGATGGAACTGTCCATCCCGGTGATCATTTTCTCTTTATACACGAATTATGCGGGTTGTTCAAGTGTGCAGGTATTACAACAGATTAAGTCAAGAAGAAGTTATCTCATTATCACTGAAAGGAAGAGCTGAGGTATGGTACAAGCTACTGAAGAATGGTCAAGCTCTTGAATGGGAGGAAGTTGTACCTCTCTTTTATTCAATATTTTATCCTCCTAGTGAGATTCATAAAGATCGGAATCAAATATACAACTTTTGGCCTCGTGATGGAGAGAGTACAGCTCAAGCTTGGGGGAGATTGAAGTTACTAATGCTCAAATGTCCTATTCATGAGCTCCCCAACAATATTATTATCAATAACTTTTATGCAAGACTTTCTCTTCACTATAAGGATCTATTGGATGCTTCTTGTGCTGGATCATTTACATGCATGAAAGAAGAAGCTATATGGGATCTTCTAGACCGTATTCAAGACAACACTGAAGCATGGGAGAATGATAAAGGAAGAAAGTCAGGTATAAATTATGATTATGAATGCATTAAATCTTTTATGGGAACTGATGACTTTCATAATATTAGTAATTCTTATGGTCTTGATTCTCAAAGTATTGCAAATTATTTTAAGGCTTTTGCTTCTTATATTGAAATTCCTAAAAAGAAATGGAATAAGTATCATGATCCATATAAAGATATTGTTAATTGTGTTCCTACAAGAGATACCGAATTTTATACTGCTAATCATATTTTACCTGAACCTTACATTGAGAAAATGCCTTTCCCAGTCATGGTAAAGGAACATTCTATGATATCTAGTATGGTTAATGAAAGTACAAATAAAGTTGTTGAACCTGATGAACAAATAGATGTTGAACCTGTAATGGCAAATGTGAAAGACTTTGTCACTAAATATGTAGAAGATGGACACACTATCCTCTGTAAGGATACTTCTAATGTTGTCTCACAAAGTAGAGTTAGGAGAGCTAGTGTCCCTGTTTTTCTATTAGAATAAGTGATCATTGCTACAATGGTTCATGTGATAGTTATATCGTTAAATTTATGCATGATATTGAAAGTTACTATGAGAGAGGGAAAATTGTTCTTATGCATCTCAATAATATTAAGTTTCCTCGCTTTATGCTGAAAGTGTTTATGCTGCACTTGTTTTGCCTTCCTATGCTAGCAGCCTCTAGTGTCAATAAGCTATTTTCTTACAAAATTCCCTCGCATAGGAAGTGGGTTAGACTTAAACATGTGTATTTTTTCTTCTTGATGCTCTCTTTTACTTCAATTTATATTCTTATGTGAGCATCATTGAAATTATCATGCCCATCTTAATGGCTATAAACAAAGAGCTTTTTGGGAGACAACCCAATATATTTTTGCTTTCAGTTTGTTTTTGTTTATTTGAGTCTTCGAAGTTATTGCTTCTGCAATAACCTCTCCTTATCCTTTTGTTTGGTTTTTGTGTCAAGATCAGCCTCTAATGAGAGAGAAGTAAGATTTGGGGAAGTCGTTGTCCCGAAATAGATTTTTGTGCTTCACTATAAAAAATCATGAACAATCTCAGAATGTCGTACTGATCTGTAAATTTTTTTGTGCGTGCCCCAGGTTATTATTTAACTTTCGTAAGTTTTGCACTTTTTTATTTGAGCAACAGAAGATTTTAGAAAAAATTATCTTTACCTGCTGGTCTGTTTTGACAGATTTCTGCCATTTCTGCATTTGCCTCTTAAATCGTTTTCCTTTTTGAATTCCTTTTTGGGATTTCGAGAGGAGTTGTTTCAGTAGCTTATGTTTTGATGGATTTCAGTTGAAATTGAACTTAAAAGGTTTATTCCCTTGCATGCACTAATGTTGCTAATGAGAATTGTTTGAAGTTTTGTGTGAAAGAAATTTCCAGGTTGTAGGAGAAAATGATGTAATTAGATGGTGAATGGTCAGAGACTCAAGCAATATGTTTATGAAGATGAAGATATTGATGTTATTCAAGTGGTGACTCCGGAAAAATCTATCAAAGACCAAATTCAGAAACCTGCAAAGTCCATTTTCGAATAGGTAACAGTTTTGGTAAGAAAAGGTCCGCGAAAAATCTGTCAATTTATATTTTTGCAGTTTTTATCTAACATGGAAAGCAATGAGTAGAAAGAGGGACGGAAACGGAGACCGGGTGGCTCACACCACCCCATGGCGCAGGCCCACCTGGCCGTGCCACCAGGGGGTGTGGCCACCCCGGAGCCCGTCTCTGACCCGTTTTCTCCTAGTACTTTCCTTTTGTTGTCAAACTTCGTAATATATAATCCCCTAGATCCCCCGAGGTCCGTATATCGAGTTCTCGTCGTGTTTTCGTTTTGATCTATTTCTGTCAGGAACTATTCTTAAAGTTTAGAGGCACAATGGTCTCCGCCAACGATAAGGGCAAGGAGCCTGCAGAAGATGATCTTCAAGACCTTGAGCAGGAGGAGGAGATCGAGAGTGAAGTTGAAGAGGAGGCGAAGGAAGACCAGCATCTGCACACCAGCACCACCATTGCAAGTATTGGAGTGGTTGCAAATCCTGCCAAGTTCAAAAGGACTGCACAGATGTCCACTGGAGGGAAGGTTCTGCGTCATTGCTTGGCTTCACGGTCACCTCCTCCATGCACCAAGAATCCCTTCCATACCCTTATTCATGAGCAGCAATTCCAGAATATGCCCAAGGAAAAACTACCCACCAATTGGGACATGCCTCGTTCTAACCATGCAAGAAAAGAATACTTCAAGGAGGAAGAGTGGGGGAAAGAATCGCAAGAGCTGGGATTCACAACCCGACATGATCATGAACCGCATTGAGCATAATTCGGAGTTGATTCGTATTGTCACCTTCGAGATTGAGGACTTGAGGGAATTGATTGAAAAACTCATCGACAAAACACCACCACCGAAGGAGTAATTCGTCATCAGGTTTGGCATCCCCTTGGTTTGTTCTAAGCTTGGGGGAGTGCCGCCGTATCACATCTTTTATCTTTTATCTTTTATCTTTTTACCTTTTAAGTAGAATCATATCATGAATAGAGAAGTTATCATATAGGATGGTTTGCATTGTGGAAGTATCTCCCCTCTCGTTAGTTATCTATGTATCCCTTGGTGTGAGTTGCCATTATGGAATATTAATAAGAAGTTCTATCATTTACTTTTTGCATATCTTATATTAGTTTGCAATTTCTGTTATATGATTGATCGTGTTGTTAGTATTGATATCACTTTGGGATCATTAAGTAAATTTAGTTGGTTTTGGCAAACCTGGCTCGGTCAGTAACAACACTATTTTGAGAATTGAATGAAAAAGATAAAAGTACTCTTAAGAAATATAATTTCATCATCTTTCTTTCGTGATTGGCTCATAAGCTTAGTATTCTCTAGTTAAGATCTTTTGTGCTTCAAAGGAAGATTGCATGTTTGTTTTTATCACTTGTATGTTTGTTTGTTTCCTTCAACTCTTATGCTTGCTACCCAGCCTTGCTAGCCAAAAACCTGTATTGAGAGGGAATGCTTCTCGTGCATCCAATCCTTAAACCAAAACCTATGCCATTTGGGTCCATCATACCTACCTATTAGCATTATTGCTATTCCAAGTAAATTTATGTTTTTATCTACCTTCTGAATTAAACTTGTTATGTAAAAATTAGTGATTAAAGCTCTCACGAACTTGATGGCACACTTTACTTTCTTGCACTTAATAAACTTGAACCATTGTGCCCATCTATGTTGTGTATATGCTTGTGTTTTGTAAGTTGTGAATTAGAAGAACCATGTTACCATGGGGAATACTTTCAACATTGCACTTTATTTAGTTGATATCATGTTTTTTTTCTTATGGATCCCGACGGTGTGAAATGAAAGGGGAGCTTGTAAGGCTCATGGAGTTCGTATATGTGTTAGAGAAACGCATGGGCGGCTAGTCTAATCCATGCCTAATCATGGTGGAAATGTGCAGCATAACCATAGTGAGCAATCTGTGAAGCATCCTAAAAAAAGAAAAAAAAAGGAAAAGGGAAAACCCTATGCAAATTGCATACAAAAAGATCGTTGAGATGCTCATTGTCTGCTTGCCTTGTCATTTTGAAATGGGAAAGCTTCTGTATCATCGGGCAAGGGGTACCCCGTTGGCGGTTCTCTATGATACACATGTACTTACAATGAAAAGAACTTACTTGTGACTAAAGTTGAGTAGCATGAGGAACGGTACTCGTAAGGAAGGGGCATGAGATTTTCAGCTTATAACTTGTCAAGCATATCCTCATATTTGTTCACTTTAACCTTAATCACCTAAAGATGCTTATGATAGGGGTAATGAGAGCTGAAAGCTAATAAGTACCATAATTTTTGGAGGCTCTTTATGAAACTTGAAATCCCTGCTTCCCTCTACGAAGGGCCTATATTTTACTTTTTAGTTGAGTCAGTAAACCTATTCCTTTCTATCTCAAGCAAGTATTTGAGTTGTTGTGTTTCATTCATTCATATGATGATTTATTCAATCATGTTTCTTATGATCCTTGTTTTGCACACTGCTCTTATCTTAGTGAATATTACTTTGAAAGCTATCACTGAAAATCCATTATGTTTGAACTCCTGCAAATTGTTAACCGTTCTTTGACCAAGAATAAAGTTTGCCATTACCAATTATGATTTACTTTGTGTATCTTTATTATGTTGCCTTTACTTATTGCAAGTTAAGTTATATAATAGTGAGTTTTCTTCTATTATGATTTATGTATTGATGAATGTGATGCTTCTTGTCCGTATTCTTTTATTGACTCTTCACTCCATAAACCTGAGGTCATGTTTATTGAGCTCAGTTTTTGCTTGGGGACAAGCAAAGTCTAAGCTTGGGGGGGAGTTGATACGTCCATTTTGCATCACTATTCTATATCATAATTTATTGTTATTCATTGATATATTTCATATTAAGAGATGATGCTTATGTTATTTTATCTGTTTTTGCATGGTTGATGACTTTTGGAGCAGGGACCGCTGCAGTCAGGATTCTGATGGAAAAGGTGTTGTTTGGAGGCGAAATTCGCGAAGATCAGAAAATTCCAGAAAATAAATGGAAAATCCTATTTTATAGAAGACGAAGGATGCGAGAAGGGGGAGCAGAGTTGGGCCACAGGGGCCCACACCACCCCCTGGCGCGGGCTACCCTAGGTCGCGCCACCAGGGGAGATCGTTGTCATCATCACCACCATCAAGCTGGACTTCATCAGGATCCTCATCATCATCATCTCCACCAGCACCATCATCACCACTCCATACCGCTATAACAATTGGGTTGAACCTTGCATAGTTCTTAGGGGAAAACTTTCCTGGTGTTGATTACTCGTTATAGTTGATGCTATTGTGTGGAACCATTGAATTATTGTTATGTTTAGATTGTTACTTATCATTATTTCATCTCTGATCTTGATCCATATGATGTCTCGTGAGTAGTTCGTTTAGTTCTTGAGGACATGGGAGAAGTCATGTTGTTAGTAGTGGAATTGTGTTGATAAAGATTCAATGATTTGATATTTAAGTTGTGGTGTTATTATTCTAGTGATGTCATGTGAACATAGACTACATGACACTTCACCTTTATGGGCCTAGGGGAATGCATTGTGTATTTGGCTACTAATCGTAGGGGTTGCTGGAGTGACAGAAACCTGAACCCCCGTTAGGAAACCTTTGCACAAGGGAGTGTAGGATCTCAAAGTTTAAGGCTGTGGTTAGGTTTTTTATCTTAATTACTTTCTTGTAGTTGCGGATGCTTGCAAGGGGTATAATCACAAGTATGCATTAGTCCTAGGAAGGTCAGTACATTAGCACAAGTTCACCCACACAATACTTATCCAACTAAAGAAGATTAATCAACTATATGAAGCGAAAGCACTTGACAGTATTCTCATGTGTCCTCGAGATCGTTTGGTCATCTTAAGTAATACAACCAGCTTGTCCTTTGCTAAAGAAAGGATTGGGCCACTTGCTGCAATTATTATTATTGTCTTTTATTTACTCGTACGTTATCTATCTGCATTATCAAAAACCCCTAAAAATTTGTTTGCTAAGTATTTACAGAGAATTCCTGATACAAGCCACTCATCAATACCTTCTGCTCCTCGTTGGGTTTGACACTCTTACTTATTGAAAATACTATGATACACCCCCTATACTTGTGGGTCATCAAAATTGTACAGAGGCATTAATATCTATACAACCAGAACTATATGGCCGGAATTTTTTTATTCCCGCCGTATAGTTGGTCGTTAAACTCTCAGTACATATTGCAGAAAAAAATTCGATGGCAAAGATAACTATACGACCGGAACTATACGGCCAGAATTTTTATTCCCGTCGTATAGTTGGTCGTTAAACTCTCTGTGTGCATCAAAAAATTTATGTTTCTTCGTAAACTATTTATTTTCCTGTAACTTAGTGATATACCTTGTTTTTGACAGAAAACTGACAGTAAATATTGTCGACCAACAATAGCAAGAATAATGCAGAATTTCAAGTACTACTGAATTTCTTCTCCTCAAATGGAGTTTTCTAGCACTCTTTATTAAACAAAAACTTAAACTAAAACTAAAAACTTAACTCAAACCTTAATTTAACATGGGTTGCCTCCCATGGAGCGCTCTTTTATGGTCAATAGCTTAATCTTGATGATACTCACTTGGACCAGATGAGTGGAACACCCACTCCAAAGTAATTGGCCTTCAAAGTGATGGCCTCCTTCTCTTCATGTTTGGCTTTCTTCTTCCTAGAGAAGTGGATAACAAAAGGATCCCGCGAAGGCAATTGTAACTTCACGTTCCCTTCAAGAAGGTTCATTAAAGCCTTTATAGTTCTTAAGAAAGTACGGCCTAGTATTATAGGAGAAATAGTATCTTCACGCATGTCAACAATAACAAAATCAATGAGAGCAGGACAGCGTTTGATGTAAACTAAAGTGTTCTCCTTAATCCCTATAGCTTGTTTGTAGGTAGAATCTGCTAGATGCAATTTTAATTTAGTAATTTCAAAGGAGCCAAGATTTAACTTGTTAAAAAGACTCTTTGGAATTGTTGAGACGCTTGCACCTAGATCACAAAGTGCAGCTATCTTATTGGTTCCAATTTTATCTTAATATAGTGGGCTCAAATATGTCATCTAGTTTAACAGGTAACTTTTCACTGATTTTCTTGTATTCTTCTTCAAGCTCGCGTACCTTAATTGCTACTTGATCAACAAAGTGTTGATACATGGCTTCATCATTACCTTCACTTAGTGGAATTTTGACGTTGATCCTCTTTATGAGATCTTCGACGGTGTAGCTTGGTGAAGGGGCATTACTATAATCAAGTTCTTTAGGATCTTCCCTTTGGATCCTCATCATTTTGAGTTCTTCAACAAGGTTGGGCTCAGCTTTACCTGCAAATTTAGCTAGAATGAGAGTTTGACTCTTGGTTATTTACATGGGTATACCCTGCAGGTACTCGAGCTTGGTATATACGGTCCAAATACATATAGGCCCACGGTGTCGCCAAGGCCCAGATAGAAGGACTCGAGTAACCTGTGGACTCTCGATTGCTTGAAGATCAAGAGAAAGCTGAAGATAGAAAGTTTGAAAGGGAAAACCCTAACTTGTAACCAACTCGACCTACTACCCGAGACCTAGCCTATCTATATAAGGGCTAGGAGGGGGCGGCGAGGAGGACACACGCAACCCTAGCTTCCACAAACCCTCGCCAGATTGCATCTGCGCACCGTTGTAACTTTCGACTCCCTCAATAATTCCACGAGCAGACAAGCAGGAGTAGGGACCTCTACGAGGCCTGAACCTGGGTAAATCCTTTGTCCCCTGTGTGCTTGTTTGCTAGCCGATAGATGTCACCAGCGCTCCCTCCTTCTCCAAAACCCAAGTCCATAACAATGGGCATTGATGAGTTAAATCCTCGTCAATTGGCGCCGTCTGTGGGAACTGGGAGTGGTGATGTTGCGGCTTCATCGGCCCCATCAAATGCGATATACAACTCTGCAACAGCGGAGATTCGCCAGCTTTTCGGCGCCTTCAACTTCACCATCCACACGCTGGCTACTCGCCCAGCCTTCGAGTCCGTGGGTGACGGAATCAGCCTGCCGATTGGGAGCTTCCGCTTCCAAGTTGGTCAGATGGGCACGCTTCGCATGCCCGATCAGCCAACGGCACCAGCGATTGCCCCGGCATCATGGTTCCCTCCATCGATCGGCACCCTCAGCGAGCTCAATGCTCCGGTGGCAGTTGGGAACATGGTCAGCGACAGCAGTCGCGACTCCGATCTAAGCGATCTGGCCACTGAAGATGGAACCTACGGTTCCGGATATGAAAGTTGTGGAAGCAACAGCTTCCCTAATCACTTCATGTGCGCCGTCATCAACGCGGGCGACACCTCCGCCAACCGCGGTAACGGTGGCAACACCGGCAACGCCACCGATCCACCCAATCGCGGCAACGGTGGTAACACCGGCAACAGCACTGACCCACCCAACGCCGGCAACGGCGGTAACGGCGGTAACGGTGGCAACGGTGGAAACGGAGGAGCAGTCAAACCTCCTAGCATGATCAACGAGCAAACTGGCAAACGCGTCGTAATCAGGCTCAACGAGCAAGAGTGGGATCGCTGCCGCGAAGCCCTACGAGGTGCACCTCTACCCTTCGGGTCCCCGCAGGAACTGCTGATGGGCTACCATTGGCTCCTAAAAGAGGAATTCAAGCGCCAAAAACAAGCAATCGTGCAACTTGAGGCACGTAAAAAGGCGGCAGACGAGTCGAGCCTTCGTCGCGCTGGGCTCTCCTCCTACGAAGGATCCTCCTCAAGAGGCAACAAGCACCTCGCCAAGAAGAGGCAATCGCGGATGGCTCACCTCACCGAACAAGAACGCATAGACGCCGCAAAAGTCCTCGACTTCGGCTCTATGACAGTCGACACGAGGGGCAACGTGGTTCCCAGGTCACCGCAGGCCGCGGTGACAGCGGCCACCATGTACCTTCTCAATAACCAGCCACCAGCTGGAGATCCCCGAACGGCCATGCACCAATCTACGATCGCGGGCCTGGGGCTAATCGAGGCCTCCCTCGATAAGGAACCGGTACCAGACCCAAAAAAGGGCAAACCACTATCAAAGCGCTACTCCTCGCCCTCGTCTAGTGATGACAGTCACAACCTGTCTCGACGCTGCCGCTCATGGCGACACGATCGTGACTACAATGCACGCGACGAACTCACGCAGCGCAAGATCGACAAGTCAAGGGCACGACGTGCTCGGTCGATTAACTCAGAAGAAGAAGATGGGGAGCTCTGCGGCGCCAGATGCTTCAGCAGATCCATCAGGCAAAAGCGAATGCCTAAAGAGTTCAAACTCCTATCGGAGAACCCGAAATTCGACGATCTGCAGGACCCCAAGATCTGGCTAGAGGATCACATCTCCTCCGTCGGGCTACATGGAGGCAGTTGAAGTACTGCCATGCAATGCTTGCAGCTACAGCTGCAGGGCGCTGCCCGGGCATGGCTCAATAACCTCCCACGCGGATCCATTCGCAGCTGGCATGAGCTAGTCTACAGCTTCGTGCGCAACTTTAAGGGAACGTACAAACGCCCCTCCTCAATCGAAGAACTGAGATGCTGCCAGCAAAGATCTGGCGAATCGCTGTGCTCTTACATCCAAAGGTGGTCCATCATCAAGAACTCCGCGGAGAACATCTTGGAAGACCGCGCGATTGATGCATTCAACGGGGGTGTCCGCCGCATGGAACTCAGGGAGGAGCTAGGCCGCTCAAAGCCCCACACCATCGACCACCTGATGGAGATCGTGAATCGGTGGGCCGATGGAGAAGATTCGGTGAAGAATCACGTTCACTCTGACAAGGAGGCAGAACTCGAACAAAGACGCGACCGCCGGAGTAAGCGTCGCATGCGCGTCTACGACGATGGCGATGACGTCAACATGGTCGCAGCCGGCTATGCCGATAGACGCGACGATAACCGCAACAGCGGATACCACAGCGGCGGATACCGCGACTCCGGGAAAACCACGCAAGTGTGGCAACACCGCACTCGCGATGAAGCACCCGCGACCTCCATCGAGGACATACTGTCTGGGCCATGCATGGTACACTTCTACATCGACAAGCATGATGGCAAGAGAAAGTTCAGCCACCTCCTCAAGGACTGTCGCGAGTTCCTCAAGCTACACGAGGGATTGGTTCGGATGAACCGCAATGCAGTCAAAAGAGGCTACGGAGCCGCTCCAGGCGCCATGGCACATGGCGCACCACCACCACCACCACCTGGGCCACCCCCGAACGGAGCTGCATCGGACCAGCACCACGGAGGCGAACCATACCCACGGGCCATGGGTACCATGATGATCCAAAAGGGGCGCCAATCCAATAGGGTGCAGAAGGCCATCACTCGCCAAGTCAACTTGGCCACGCACTCGCCACCATCCACCACTGAGTACCTCAGTGGCAGTGAGTCGTGCATTACCTTCGACAAACGCGACCACCCGCCTCAAGTACCTCGCCTAGGTCATTGCCCCCTCGTACTCGAGGCGCAAATTGGAGGCTTTCGACATGAGTCGCGTCTTCATGGATGGCGGAAGCGGCATCAACCTCATATTCGCGAGTACCTTGCGAGCAATGAGGATCCCTCTAACCTGCTTGGAGGCATCGGACACAACGTTCCACGGCATCGTCCCAGGGAAAGGCGTATACCCCATGGGCAAAATCAACCTCGACGTCATATTCGGCACGCCAAGGAACTTCTGGCGCGAGCGCATCGACTTTGAGGTCGTCGACTGGCCCTCACAATACCACTGCATCCTCGGACGCGTCGCGTTCGCTAGGTTCATGGCGGTACCCCACTACGCCTACCTGCAGATGAAAATGCCAGGTCCCAACGGCGTCATCATGATCAACGGGAGCTTCGAGTGATCTGACAGTTGCGACAGGGAATTCAACAGAATCTCCCAGTCCTTCGGCATGAAGGAGGAGCTCGCACGATTGAAGGAAACGACAGACAACAGTCTGCCCCCCCCTGAGTAGGCCAAGATCACCTGACCTCTCCTTCGACTCATTTGTGCACACAAAGAAGGTGCAGGTCCATCCATCAGATCCGCTAAAACGGCCCTCATCGCCAACAACTTGAGTCCCGCATAGGAACTCGCGCTCGTTGAATTCCTCCGTGAGCACTGGGAAATTTTCGCCTGGTGTCCTACGGACATGCCAGGAGTTCCCAGGGAATTCGCCGAGCATGCACTCAATGTCAACCCCGATGCAAGGCCAGTCAAGCAAACAATCAGGCGACTGTCTGAGCCACGAGCGCAGGCAGTCGGAATGGAGATCAACAGACTATTCAAGGCCAAATTCATACGCGAGATCAAGGAAAGCACTTGGCTCGCCAATACGGTGCTGGTACCAAAAAAGGACACGGATATCCTACGGATGTGTGTGGACTTCACTTCTTTAAACAAGCACTGCCCAAAAGATCACTTCCCGCTACTACGGATCGATCAAATCATCGACTCCACCGCTGGATGCGAGCGCCTCTGCTTCCTCGATGCCTACTCAGGCTATAACCAAATTCGAATGAAGGAGGAAGACCAGGAGAAGACCACGTTTACAACGCCCTTCGGTGTGTTCTGCTACAACACAATGCCCTTTGGGCTAAAAAACGCAGGAGCCACATACCAGCGGTGCATGGAAGCTTGCCTCAAGGAGCAACTGGGTCGCAACATCCAAGTCTATGTCGACAACATAGTAATCAAAACCAAGGAAGAAGCCTCTCTAATCGACGACTTGCGTGAAACCTTTGCCAATCTCGATCGTTACCGGATAAAGCTCAATCCGGACAAATGCGCCTTCAGCGTACCATTTGGGCAGCTGCTCGGGTATCTCATCTCCGTGAGAGGGATTGAGGCAAACCCGAAAAAGATAAAGGCCATAGTGGCCATGGAGAAGCCAAAGAACATAAGAGGCGTCCAGCAACTAGCCGGACGAATCGTGGCCCTCAGTCGATTTATCAATCGAATGGGAGAAAAGGCACTGCCCTTCTATCAGCTCCTCCGCAAAGCTGACAAATTCGAGTGGACCAATGAAGCGCAAGAAGCATTCGAAGACCTCAAGCGCCTGCTATCCACCTCGCCAGTATTGGTGACTCCACGAGAAAGGGAACCACTACTGCTGTACATCTCCGCTACCAACCAAGTGGTTAGCACAGTGCTCGTCATCGAGCGGGCCGAGGAAAATAAGGTCCACGGCGTACAACGCCCGGTATACTACCTCAGCGAGGTCCTCACGCCAACAAAACAGCGGTACCCGCACTACCAGAAGCTGGCGTACGGCGTCTTCATGACCGCCCGGCGACTGCGCCATTACTTCCAGGAACACCCAATCGCGGTAGTCAACGACGCCCCATTGGGGCATATCCTCAATAACCCCGACGCCAAGTGGCGTGTCGCGCTTTGGGGAATCGAACTGTCTCCACGAGACATCACATAAGAAAAGCGTGACGCAATCAAGTCGCAAGTTCTCCCTGACTTCCTCGTGCATTGGATGGAAAACCAACTCCCGGACAAGCCAGATATGTCCTACCTCTAGACAATGCACTTCGACGGGTCCAAGAAGAAAGATGGAGCAGGAGCAGGTGTCATACTGACATCACCTCAAGGGGACAAGCTGAAATACATCCTGCGGATGCAGTTCACAGCCTTAAACAACGAGGCTGAATACGAGGCCCTGTTGCATGGGATGAGGATGGCAAAAGCCTGCGGCGCAAAGAGGCTAATCATATATGGCGACTCCAAGCTGGTCGTCAACCAAACAATGCACGAGTGCGACGCACTGAACGACAACATGATCGCATACCGTGACCTCTACGACACACTCGAAGGAGACTTTGATGGTTGCGAGTTGCGACACATAGGTCGCGAAAGCAACGAGGAGGCGGACACACTCGCCAACATAGGCTCCACCTGCGCCCCCATACCACCTGGGGTATTTCTCGAGCGCATATGCCAACGCTCCATCAAGCCAAAGGCCACAGAGAAGAAAACAAGCACAGCAACGGACTCGGGGGCTACGCCACCCAATGAGCCAATGGCACTCGATGACTTGGAGCTCGACACAGGACTCGAGGGACCAATGAGCGTCATGATGTTCGAACAATCCTGGACGCAGCCGTACATTACGTACCTCCTCAGCAAGCGCCTACCGGACGACCCGACAGACGCACGACACATCGCGCGACGCTCCAAGGCATTTGCCGTTATCAACGGCGAACTGTATAAACGTAGCATCATAGGCGTGTTACAACGATGCGTCGTCCTAGCCGATGGAAGAGCAGTTTTCCTCGACATCCATGAAGGGACCTGCGGGCACCACGCCGGCAGTCGCGCCCTCGTTGCCAAAGCTCTACGAGCTAGATTTTACTGGCCCACGGCCATGCGCGATGCCAAGGACATAGTCCAAAAGTGCAACGCTTGTCAGCAATTCACGGACAAGCCACACGCACCAGGCGTAGAACTACGGCCCATTCCATTGGCCTGGCCCTTTGCACAATGGGGGCTTGACATGGTGGGCAAGCTCCCAAGGTCCTCGCAAGGATTCTACGTCTACCTCTTGGTCGCGGTCGACAAGTTCACCAAGTGGATCGAGGCCATGCCAGTGACCAAGCAATCAGGGCACAGCGCGGTCAAGTTCTTCGAATCCATTGTCTACCGCTTCGGCGTGCCGCACAGCATCATCACTGACAACGGGACGAACTTCACATCCAAGGAGTTCCAAGAATTCTGCGGAAACCTGGGGATCAACATCAGCTATGCCTCAGTCGCGCATCCACAGACCAATGGTCAGGTGGAAAAGGCAAACGGGCTCGTCTACGGCGGCATCAAAACGCGACTCCTTCGACCACTTGAGAAAGCCGCGGGTTGCTGGCCAGATGAGCTCCAATCTGTACTCTGGAGTCTACGAACAACTCCAAACAGCGCCACGGGCTACACGCCATTCTTTATGGTGCATGGAGCAGAAGCAGTACTACCCGCCGAAGTGCGATACAAGGCGCTGCGCGTAGTCGCTTACAGCGAACAAGAGTCATCTCTTGCACTCGAAGACTCCGTCGATCTCCTCGACGAGGCAAGAGAAATCACCACAGAAAGATCCACGATCTACCAGCAGAACCTGCGCAACTACCACAGCAGAAGGCTTCGCCCCAGATCCTTCGTCGAAGGTGACCTGGTCCTGCGACTGAAGCAGCAGGGGCATCTCAAGCTCGAATCCCCCTGGGAAGGACCGTACGTGATTAAAGAAGTAATCCTAGGTGGCGCCTATCGCCTTCAAGATTTAGAGACAGGAGTCGCACACTCCAACCCTTGGAACGTCGCACAACTGCGACGCTTCTACCCTTAGTCATTTTTTCTTTACTTTTACATCGCAAATAAGGCTACTCAGTCAAGGCTACTTAGCCGCACATTGTACTTCATACTATTCTTCGAATAAATAAAAGCTAAGTGCCCCGAAACTCTGTGCCCTCCTTTACTTTGTCAATTTTCATACTCGGGGGCTACGCCACCCTATACACATATGTTCTTCGAACAAAAACGCGACATCCTGAGTAGCTGGCACATCAATCGAACCCCTTAACACAAACTCAACCCAGCTACAACGCACCTGACAGGTTCACAAGGGAACGAGATAAAAAGATGGCCAGGCTAACGAAAAGGACTCACATAAGTGCAACGCACCCCACGCTTATAAAGCTATTTGTACACATTCAACAATAAATTATCTACAAATATATATGAGCTTTTACAACACTAGTACACTTATGTGCAGGATACATATTTGGCTACCCTTGCAACAAAAGAACATTAGTCTGTTCCTCGAAGAAGTCGACGATCTCCTCGGCTGGACGGTCCACCGCCTGATAGTGCGGCACCATGTTCCAAGAAGATCCTGCTGGTGGCACCGGTGGCCCAGAGGCAATGGCGGCGACGTCCACGTCAGGCCTGTGCAAACGCACCATGGAGAGGGAAGCCTTGGCACCAGCCACCAACTGCTGCCTCACGCACTCGCGAACCGCGGACATATCTTGAAATTTGGTCAGGAGAGCCAGCAGGCTTGATGGAGTATCATCTAGCGGGAACATCGCCCGATAGATGTTCTTCAAACACGACTGCGACTTCTTCAGAAAGAGCAGCACTCGCGAGGCGCGATCCTGCAGGGTCGCCAATGCAGTTGCACGATCATGATCTACCCAGAAGTATCCACTCTCCTGAAGTTGCTCCTGGGTGAGATCATGAAGGCGGATGGCAATCCTATCCCTCTCCTCCTGCGGATGGCGTGCGCTAACAACTACACGAAGCAGCATCAACAGCATGAGTACAACGTACCGTTGCGATTAACTACAAAGGAAAAGACGAGGATGAGTAAACTAACACTTAAACTGGTCGCCCAGCTGCGTCACCTCGCCAAGCAGATATTGCTCGCGGGCGGCGGCTTTTTCAGCCTTCGACTTCCACACGTCCGCACTACCGCGGATCACGGGAAACTCACGCTCCAGTTGCTTAACGCGATCACGAAGTCACAAAAGCAAGGACAGCTCCTCTACCCTGGAGCGTGGTGGTGCCATTGTATCCTCAAGAGATGGCGAGTCCGGGGTTCCCCCCACAGGACCACTTGATGTACCCTACCAAAAATCAAGCCAGAGGCAAATAAGGCGACCAACTCAAAAGTAAAAAGTAAAAGATGCATTTAGGATCAGCATAAAGTATCCATAAACACACTCGCCAACAGGCATGTTCTCCAATCAAAAGGGAAATTCATCAACTATTACAAGAAACTAACTACGAAGCAGCTGGCTTCTTCGACTTCGATGGCCTCGGGGGCTTCATTAAGTCCGTGGCAGTATCAGATGCCACTGACTTTCCGCCGGCCCCTGAGGCCGAAGCTTTCGCCGCCTTCTTCGCACGTTGGAGCTCCTCCGAATACTTGGCAACAGTATTTATCAAGGAATGGCCATATTTGGCACAGGCAGTCGCAAAGGGAACGAATACTACCTACTGATCATCCGTGCCAATAGGCATCGTCTTCGACACCGCAGAAGGATCTATTTCGACTCTGTGGGCTTGCACCATGGCAAGTAACATGGTCGCGCCAGCTGCGCGGAGGGAGTTCTTGTACGTGGCAGGCACACCCCCAGCGAGCGACTCCACCAGCTCTTCCACATTGTCGACCAGCTCCGCCTTCGGCATCAACTCCTCCTGGAGGCGACTCAGGGTAACCTTGGCCTTGGACAACGTATTTTGGACAGCGGCGCTATGATCCTCGACCGCAGACACCGCGCCCGCCAGAGCGTCATCGCGACAAAGGGCTTGCGGATCAAAACTCAAGTCGCCAGCATCTACACCAAAAATACACACATGGATCAAACTTAGAAGAACATCAATAAAGTATCTACCAGTAAAGGTACCTGAGAGGGCCTTGGCGACTGAGAACAGTTGCTCTTCGAACAACTTCTCCCTAGCCACAAAGGAGGCGCGCAGATCCTCTTCGCGCTTCCGGGCATCATCATGAGCCGCGATTGCCTCGTCGCGCCCCTTCACAGCTGCGGCTAGTGTCTTCTCCAACGTGGCGATGTCGCGCAGTAAAGCGTTATGCTCAGCTATATGGCAGTCAATAATTGGCTATCAGTCGATTACACCAAAACAGAGAGAAGACAAAAAGAATAAGTGTAGAGCACTCACTCTCGACCACGCGGTGGCGCGTCTCCAGCATCGCATGGCGACCCATCGCCATCACCTGCTCCGCCACCTGTGCTGCTTCCTTTACAAGGAGCTGTCGCACAAAACAAGGAGTCAGCAGAGGGCAGCAGAAGGCGTTGACTACCACATTAAAAAAGAAGGAAAGATATACTTACATGGTCCTCCAGCGACTCCGAAGAAGTTTGTTGAACCGTCATCTAAGCAACTACTCGATGCTCCCCTACGTGAGGAGAGCTCGAAGAATTGTGCCCGGAGTGGGCCATCGCCAGAGGAGAAGGAGCGCGCTCGACCTCTACCTTGGCCCTTGAAGTTGCGACTCCCGATTCCTTCAAAAACTCGACGTCGCCAGAAGATGACGACGCCTCTTGACTAGAGGACCAAGTCCACACTAAGAAAAGGGCAAACTCCAGGGCAAAAACCAACAAGAAGAAAACAGAAAAGAATGAATGACCCAGCAAACTTACCAGTTAAAGTTGTCAAGATCAAACATGGCAGCCGCCGATTCTGACGAAGACTCCTTGGGCAATCGCATCTTCTTGCGAGAAGACGGTGCCACAGCCCTCACAGGAACAGCTGGAATTGGCGACTCCGCGCCAACAGCCGCACCTCCTGGAGTTGAAGGAGTCGACGCGTCGGAGTCCTCGCTACGCGAACGCTTGCGAGTATCCGGGCTCTCAGACTCGGGGGCTTCCTCTTCCACATCAGAAGGGACAGTCGACTCAGACTCGTCCTCTTTCAAAGCTTCACGAGGAATAATCCCCTCAGGGAGGGGAGGCATACAAGGCGACACCGCCCAATCCTGCAAACAAACAGTGAAGATCAGCAAACATAACAGGTAAGCAACAGAAAACGCAATCGCGAAAATAAGCTATTGCGTAGCACAACTATACCTCAGGAGGAGGATTCGAAGCATCGAAAGGAGGAACGACTGGCTCGTTCGAAAGCACATCCTTGAGGGTGTACTTCGTGACCAGTCGCACCCTCTTATCTACCTCACTCGCGGACATGCCATCAGCAGACACGCGAGTGGCATCATCAGTGCCACCCCATTGAAACATGGGATGGACCCTGGCCTAGAGAGGCTGGACGCGATGATGCAGCCAAGTCCTGACAAGGGCACAGCCTCCCTCTTCTGCGCCTATGCGACTCTCGAGGTCGCAGACGCGTTGATATAGCACGTCTGTCTCCGCGAGTTCGGAAGGCATGATCACGTTCTTCCAAGAACGCATCTTTTTGCAGGGAGTCGCGGGATCGAAAGGCGTGAGTCCAAAGTGCTCGTCCTTGGCCTTCTAGTTGCGAACATAGAACCATTTGTCCCTCCATCCCTGGACGGACTTGGTAAGCTTGATGTCAAAGTAGGTGGCGGATAGGTCGACATGGATACCGCAACCACCTACGTCGTAAACTAAAGAGCCAGAGGCGGACTGACGCTTCAATTTAAACAGGCGCTTGAAAAGACCAAAGTGTGGCTCGATTCCGAGCCAGCACTCGCAAAGAGTAATGAAACAGGTGATGTGGAGAATCAAATTTGGGGACAGCTGATGGAGCTGGAGCCCGTAGAAGCAAAGAAGACCCCTAAGAAAGGGGTGGAGAGGCAAGGAGAGACCACAAATGACGAATGCAAGAAACATCACTCGAAAACCAGCAGGAGGCACAGGAATGGTCTCACTGCTGGGGGCGCGTGCATCGGCGACTGCCGCAGAGATAACTCCATCTTGGCAAAGAAGACGGAGATCCGACGCCTTGATGATAGAGGGACGCCATGCGCCATTGGTCACGCGGGTGCCCGCGACCTTCTTCTTCCCGCCGGCAGCGGCACTGGTGCCCGCAGTAGCGGAGACACCTTTCTTCTTCGTCGCGGCGACGGTGGCCGTGGAATCAGCACCAGCACCTCCTTTCTTTTTCCCCATTGCGCGGTGGCGATGAGAGCGCAGAAAGTAACTTGGAAATGAACGGAGGTGGTCCAGCGCTATGGAGGAGACGAGCGCAGGAAAGCAGATGAACAGCAGCAATGGAAATGGCAGTGAGGACGAAAAAGTGCAGATGAAAAATTACCACCGCAGCGCCGCTATTTAACCCCTAGAAGTTGCAATCCAACGGTTGACAAAAACCCTATTAGACGCATGGCGCGCATAGCGTTGGACACGTGGAGAAGAGGAAGCGCAAACCGTCCCCCCACTACTACCATTATGCGCTGAAATCGAGGAGGCGCAGTTAAAAATAAGATTATGCACGCCCAGTCAAATCAAAGTCAGAAAGTGGGACCCACCGCTTGTCATGTCCCGTCAAACTCGCTCACGCGGGCAACTAAGGTCATAAAAGCGTCAGCACTGACGTCACTAAGGCTACACAGTGGAAAACTTCGACTATTTTTAGTCCTTGTTGGAGTCTTCGACTCCACCAAGCACTTGGGGGCTACTCCCATAGGGAGCACTGGCCGCGCACCCTACGACTTTTCTTTTTCTTGTTGTAGGAACATGGACAATCACAAAAGCAAACCCAACCACTCGAAACACAGTTCGATTATGGACATGGGTTACTCCCATAGGAAGCACCGGAAAAAAATTCGGCTAAAACAAGCAGGCAAAAGACGACAACAGTCGTGAAAGTTTTTAGTCCCTGCCTGAGTCATCGACTGAAACAAGTAAGCAAAAAGACGACAGCAGTCACAAAAGTTTTTAGTCCCTGCCTGAGTCTTCGACTCAACCAGGCACTCGGGGGCTACTCCCATAGGGAGCGCTGTCGCGCACCCTATGATTATCTACACAAAAACTGTGTGTTGATAACATCCGCACTCGCAACATTTGGCGACATCGCCTCACAAATTTTCCTACAAAGAGACTACATCTCCTGGGACGCTCGAATCGTCTCTGCGATGATAAAATTCGGATGCCGCGCCTACGGCGTGAAGGTAAGACCTGAATAAGGCCTGGCAACGCATTTAACTACGCACTACCAGAAATATATCCGTGCCTACAGGCACGATGAACATGCCTTGACAGACGCGTCAAGTGCTCACACCCATATAACTGGAATTTGACTCGTGTAAGACCTCCGCGGCCTGAGTCGAATTACACCAGCACTTTTCTGGATTCGAGTCTGAGGACTCGAATTTGAGTAGATTGCGTTGTTTCACCCTAAGGTGGTTAACTGATATCGATACTTCGGTTATATCAGGCACGTATATCAACAATCCCTATGACATAAATAAAAGCAGTCGAAAATGTACTCATTCAGGCACTCGAAGACTTCAAAAAAGTCCCCAGTCGAATCTGCGATTCCACTGGACACTCGGGGGCTACTGACATGGGTATACCCTGCAGGTACTCGAGCTTGGTATATACGGTCCAAATAAGTATAGGCCCACGGTGTCGCCAAGGCCCAGATAGAAGGACTCGAGTAACCTGCGGACTCTCGATTGCTTGAAGATCAAGAGAAAGCTGAAGATAGAAAGTTTGAAAGGGAAAACCCTAACTTGTAACCGACTCGACCTGCTACCCGAGACCTAGCCTATCTATATAAGGGCTAGGAGGGGGCGGCGAGGAGGACACACGCAACCCTAGCTTCCACAAATCCTCGCCAGATTGCATCTGCGCACCATTGTAACTTTCGACTCCCTCAATAATTCCACGAGCAGACAAGCAGGAGTAGGGACCTCTACGAGGCCTGAACCTGGGTAAATCCTTTGTCCCCTGTGTGCTTGTTTGCTAGCCGATAGATGTCACCAGCGCTCCCTCCTTCTCCAAAACCCAAGTCCATAACAATGGGCATTGATGAGTTAAACCCTCGTCAGTTATCTTACCTAGTTGTGCCTCAATGATCCTTGTTCTTTCTTGAAGGGCCTGCAAATCATTTCTCAAACTAACATCTTGGTTAGATAATTTACCAAGCATAGCATCATGGTTCTCCGTAATTTTGATTAAAATATTATTTTGTTCATTTTGTGAGTCTATGAAAGACTTAAGCGTTTCTTGGAGACTACCATTACTAGTTCCCATATTATTATTAGAGTTACTTGTAGGACTAGCATAATGTTTCTAAAAGTTAGGATTGTAACTCTTCTTCCAAGCAGGGTTGTAATCATTATGAGCTATGAAGTCTATTTCTTCTATGTTTGTTTCAGGGGTGGCTCTTACCTGAGTTTCCTTACCTTTTACGGCTAGTATGAGCTCATCCAACTTAGCATTGAGTTCTTTGTTCTCTTGTGGTGAGACAGAGTTCACCTTCTTCGTGTTTGATCTTTCCACATGCCATTGGGCATGGTTGTCTTGCATATTGTCTAGCAGCTGCTTTGCTTCGATAATATGTTTACCCATAAATGTTCCTCCAGCTACAGTATCAAGCATAGACTTAGACATTGGATTAAGAGCATTATAAAATAAATGGAGGATTAACCAATCTTCCATCCCATGGCTAGGACAGTTTCTTAGGCATTCTTTCATCCTCTCCCATGCAAGTGCTAGTGGCTCATGCTCTTCCTATCTAAAGCCAGTAATATTAGATCGAAGTTGCATAGTCTTTGCAGGTGGAAAAAATTTAGTCATAAATAAAGAAGTACATCCCACTCATGATGTAATAGTATTTTTAGGCAAACATAGCAACCATTCTTTAGCTCTCCCTCTTAGAGAAAAAGGGAATAGATGTAATTTGACCGCATTAGGGTCAACGTCTTTTATACGCATCATATCACATATTTCAGTGAAAGTATTTAGGTGCATACCCACGTCTTCAACAGCAGAGCCTCCAAATTGATTCTTTTGAACCAAACTTAAGTAATGGGGCTTAATTTCATAGTCATCAGCAGCGATTGCTGGCTGAGTAATAGGAGTATGCAAATAATCATTATTGGGAGTAGCAAACTCCCCAAGCTTCTTTTAAGCCATACTTCCTATGTTTATGGGTTTTCTTAGATTAAAAATTATAACAGTAAAAACAAGAATTTAAAGACTAACTAATTTTTTGGTTTATCAAATAAAGACTGAAAGCAAACTAACAAATTAAAAACAAGAATTAAAACTAGCAAGGTTCCTAATAACCTCACCAAGGTAGCTATTGCTTCCCCGGCAACAGCGCCAGAAAAAGGGTTGATACCTTTGATCCGGATTATGGATGTACTATAGCTCTTTTTCCCTAGTAGACCTAGGTTATCGAATCCACGGGAAGCGAATGCGTAGTGAAGTTACTTTAATGGACCTTCGGGAGTTTTAGAATTCCTTTTATGTTTTTACCGGACCAGTAGCTTGCGTCTTTTTGTTGTTGTCAATGATAGAGAGAGAGGGCCTAGGGCATTCAGTTTCACCTGTAGCTGTGCAAAAACATATGATGGAAATAAAAGATAGAAATACCTTCGATCCGGACTACGGATGCAGTATAGCTATTTTCCCCTAGTAGACATAGGTTATTGAGTCCACGGGAAGCGAATGCGTAGTGAAGTTACTTTAATGGACCTTCGGGAGTTTTAGAATTCCTTTTCTGTTTTTACCGGACCAGTAGCTTGCATCTTTTTGTTGTTGTCGATGATGGAGAGAGAGGGCCTAGGGCATTCGGTTTCACCTGTAGCTGTGCAAAAACATATGATGGAAATAAACTCTCTGTGTGCACCAAAAATATTATGTTTCTTTGTAAACTATTTCTTTTCCTGTAACTTAGTGATATACCTTGTTTTTGACAGAAAATTGACAGTAAATATTGTCGACCAACAATAGCAAGAATAATGCAGAATTTCAAGTACTATCGAATTTCTTCTCCTCAAATGGAGTTTTCTAGCACTCTTTATTAAATAAAAACTTAAACTAAAACTAAAAACTTAACTCAAACGTTAATTTGACATGGTTTGCCTCCCATGGAGCGCTCTTTTATGGTCAATAGCTTGACCTTGATGATACTCACTTGGACCAGATGAGTGGAACACCCACTCCGAAGTAATTGGCCTTCAAAGTGAAGGCCTCCTTCTTGTCATGTTTGACTTTCTTCTTCCTGAGGAAGTGGATAACAAAAGGATCCCGTGAAGGCAATTGCAACTTCACGTTCCCTTCATAAAGGTTAATTAAAGCCTTTATAGTTCATAAGAAAGGACAGCCTAGTATTATAGGAGCAATAGTATCTTCAGGCATGTCAACAATAACGAAATCAATGAGAGCAAGACAGCCTTTGATGTAAACTAAAGTGTTCTCCTTAATCCATATATCTTGTTTATAGGTAGAATCTGCTACATACAATTTTAATTTACTAGTTTCAAAGGAGCCAAGATTTAACTTGTTAAAAAGACTCTTTGGAATTGTTGAGACGCTTGCACCTAGATCACAAAGCGTAGCTATCTCATTGGTTCCAATTTTTATCTTAATAGTAGGCTCAAATATGTCATCTAGTTTAACAGGTAACTTTTCAGCGATTTTCTTGTATTCTTCTTCAAGCTCGCGTACCTTAATTGCTACTTGATCAACAAAGTGTTAATACATGGCTTCATCATTACCTTCACTTAGTGGAATTTTGACGTTGACCCTCTTTACGAGATCTTCGATGGTGTAGCTTGGTGAAGGGGCATTACTATAATCAAGTTCTTTAGGATCCTCCCTTTGGATCCTCATCATTTTGAGTTCTTCAATAGGGTTGGGCTCAGCTTTACCTGCAAATTTAGCTAGAATGAGAGTTTGACTCTTGGTTATCTTACCTAGTTGTGCCTCAATGATCCTTGTTCTTTCTTGAAGGGCCTGCAAATCATTTCTCAAACTAACATCTTGGTTAGATAATTTACCAAGCATAGCATCATGGTTCTCCGTAATTTTGATTAAAATATTATTTTGTTCATTTTGTGAGTCTATGAAAGACTTAAGCATTTCTTGGAGACTACCATTACTAGTTCCCATATTATTATTAGAGTTACTTGTAGGACTAGCATAATGTTTCTAAAAGTTAGGATTGTAAATCTTCTTCCAAGCAGGGTTGTAATCATTACGAGCTACAAAGTCTATTTCTTCTATGTTTGTTTCAGGGGTGGCTCTTACCCGAGTTTCCTTACCTTTTACGGCTAGTATGAGCTCAACCAACTTAGCATTGAGTTCTTTGTTCTCTTGTGGTGAGACAAAGTTCACCTTCTTCATGTTTGATCTTTCCACATGCCATTGGGCATGGTTGTCTTGCATATTTTCTAGCAGCTGCTTTGCTTCGGTAATATGTTTACCCATAAATGTTCCTCCTGTTGGGTATGCAGCATAGAAAACAAAAAATTCCTATGGTGTGAACTACACGCCAAGATCTATCTACTAGGTACAAAGCAACGGGTGGACATACATCCAACGAGAACTTACCCTCGTAGACAACGAGCTTTGTTAACGAGTAGGAACTCGTGGTTGATGTAGTCGTACACTTGCCGATCTCAAGATCGTGATGAAGTCCAGCACGTCCGGCTCCAGCACGTCCATCAGATCCAGCTCCAGCACCACCAAGTCTAGCACCGCAAAGCAGCGGTGCATCCGTGATCGCACACACGTCCGGTACCCGACAACCTCCGTCCCTCGCTCCAGCAAAGCAGCAGAAGCAGCAACTCCTTTCCAGATAAAGCCACCAGGAACATGTATCTCGCTAATCCGAGACCATGGGGAAATAATACTAGAGGGGGAGAGAGATCCTTCACAAGGAGGTGTATGTGAGAAGTGAGGAGGGGGTGGCCTTTTATAGGAGGAGGGGGCGCCCCTCCTTCATGGCCGGCACATGGAGGGGGTGACCCTTCACCTCCTCCATTCATGTGGTGGTAACCCCTCCACATTAAAATGCCCCTTCACATTCTCTTTTAAAGTCTCCACTTTAAATGCATTAAATTTCTCCAAATTTAATGCTCTCTCATTTAATAAAACTCTTTTATTATTTTTATTCAGAATTTTGTTAATTACTTTAATTAACAAACATTCACATAAAACCCCCTGCAACATTTCAATATTACATGCAGAACCAATTTCAGCATTTTCACCCGAAACAGTTTCGGTGTCTATTGAAATAATTCCAGCGCTTTCTTAAATCTTTATCGGAAACATATTTGCTCCAAATGGTGTCGGTATCCCTTAAGTGTGTCACCCTACGGTTCGCGAATAATGCAGACATGATTGAGACCCCTCTCCGATCAATAATCAGCAGTGGGACCTGGAGATCCATACTGACTCCTACACATTCAACGATGACTTATGTGATCGTGAGAACCTTTAACGCTAGTAACTAAATCCCTTTGTCCCATGATATATTACATGTCCGAGATTCGATCATCGGTATCTCCATACCTAGTTTGATCTCGTTACCGACATGCACTCTTTTCTCGTTCCCGTGATATAACATTCTAGTGATCACATCACTTGCTTGCAAGCTATTTCAATGTGATATCACCGAGAGGGCCCAGAGTATATCTATCCGTCATCGGGATGGACAAATCCCACTCTTGATCCATGAGCCTCAACATAACACCTTCGTAGCACTGAACCCACCTTTATAGTCACCCTGTTACGGTGTGACGTTTGATGTTATTAAGATACTCTTCCGGTGTTAGCAATTAGCATGATCTCATGGTCTAAGGATAAAGATTACTTCGTATGATATTATAGCAATATAAAAATAATGAATTTGATCGTAATGCTATACTTCGGATGAATGTTCATCACATCATTCCACCAATGGTGTGACCTTGTTATTAATAACATCCAATGTCCATGATCAGGAAACCTTGATCATCTTGTTAATCAACAAGCTAGTCTATAAGAGAGGCATAACTAGGAACCCTTTTTGTTTATTGAACACACATGTATTGATGTTTCCGATCAATACAATTCTAGCATGTAAAATAAACATTTATCATAAACATGGAATAAGATAATAACCACTTTATTATTGCCTCTCCGGCATATTCCCTTCACCTCCAGCTGCAGTATCAATCATAGACTTAGACACAGGATTAAGAGCATTATAAAATAAATGGAGGATTAACCAATCTTCCATCCCATGACTAGGACAGTTTCTTAGGCATTCTTTCATCCTCTCCCATGCAAGGGCTAGTGGCTCATGCTCTTCCTATCTAAAGCTAGTAATATTAGATCGAAGTTGCATAGTCTTTGCAGGTGGAAAAAATTTAGTCATAAATAAAGAAGTAAATCCCACTCATGATGTAATAGTATTTTTAGGCAAACATAGTAACCATTCTTTAGCTCTCCCTCTTAGAGAAAAAGGGAATAGATGTAATTTAACCGCATTAGGGTCAACGTCTTTTATACGCATCATATCACATATTTCAGTGAAAGTATTTAGGTGCATACCCACGTCTTCAACAGCAGAGCCTCCAAATTGATTCTGTTGAACCAAACTTAAGTAATGGGGCTTAATTTCATAGTCAGCAGCAGCGATTGCTGACTGAGTAATAGGAGTACGCAAATAATCATTATTGGGAGTAGCAAACTCCCCAAGCTTCTTTTCAGCTATACTTCCTATGTTCTTGGGTTTTCTTAGATGAAAAATTATAACAGTAAAAACAAGAATTTAAAGACTAACTAATTTTTTTGGTTTATCAAATAAAGACTGAAAGCAAACTAACAAAATTAAAAACAAGAATTAAAACTAGCAAGGTTACTAATAACCTCACCAGGGTAGCTATTGCTTCCCTGGCAACGGCGCCAGAAAAAGGGTTGATACCTTTGATTTGGAATACGGATGTAGTATAGATCTTTTTCCCTAGTAGACCTAGGTTATCGAATCCACAGGAAGCGAATGCGTAGTGAAGTTACTTTAATGGACCTTCGGGAGTTTTAAAATTCCTTTTGTGTTTTTACCGAACCAGTAGCTTGCGTCTTTTTGTTGTTGTCGATGATGGAGAGAGAGGGCCTAGTGCATTTGGTTTCACCTGTAGCTGTGCAAAAACATCTGATGGAAATAAAAGATAGAAATAAAGTATAAGTGTACTTGTTAGAGCAAGATAAATTATATGTGGGCAGTGCATCCATAATTGCTATTGCCTCCGCAGCTGCTTATATCAATAACCTACTAGTCTCAACCATATAAGAAAGAGAACTAATGATATGTATAGTGATTTCATAGTTTATCCCAAGAAAATCCCTCACATACAGTCGTACTACCCCTTCTGTCACTGGGGTTCCCAACCTGCAGATCAGTCATTACTCATACTCCCTATACCTGGCTCAACCCTCGGGGTATTGGGTACCTGACAAGTCTTTGGATTGAGGCAAGAGAGGATACAATAATCATCATGTCATACAAACTAATACATGATCCCATCTATGATAAATAACATGCACAATTGCTAAATGGCTAGGCCGAATCCCTTAGCCCAAGGAGAATTACTCACACATAGAGATGAGATCAACAATCACAAACATTTTAATGAAAATCATAAGATTGATAGCAATAGTCTTACAATGTCGCCAATTGGAGAAGAGATCTACTATTACAAGTGGTGGAATATGGCTATGGAGATGGAGAAGGGTTTGGAGATCTGGAGGCGGCTAGAGATATGTGGCAGAGGATTTTTTGACGAGGTCTGGCTTCTTCTAGGGGGTGTGTTTCTCGTCACCCGATGCTTCTTTATATAGGGGTCCCTTCATGAAAGTTGTTCTGTTTGACCTAATGGTGGCGGTGCCAACTTTACGACTAGAGCTATACGGTCGGAATTTTTGCTCCGGCTGTATAGTTGGTCGTTACGGCGCCTGCCTCCGTTGTTCGGCTCCTGGTTTCTTCCGGTTGTTGGAAATCTCATATCTTTGAATTTAATATAGTGATTCCCTCCTTTAAACGACATTATCTGCGCAGGAAAAATACAAGAAGAAAGGATTGCATATCGCTCTGAATATTAGCATTAGTGGCAGGGTTTAGAGAGATATTTCATCAAAAATATGATTAATATCCAGTTTAAATGTGGACGTATATGGCTATATCTCGGAGCCATCAAGGAGTTGAAGGTGGTGTGATATGAGAGAAAAGTTGTGATGGCTTCCTGACACGAGGTACAGGGTACAGTCACCTAGTAGTACTAGTAGTACGGAACTAGTACTAGTAAATTTCAGGACCTTACTATATACTGTATGCATGCAAAACAAATTGTGTTTTCTCTCTCCTTCACTGCCTCATCACCATCCCCACACCCTGGCTAGGTGATCTCTCCCTCGTCAAATGTGGCACTGTGCACGTGTGTCGACCTGCCTTGTCATCAGCTCCGTGTTAGTATCAGGCATGCTGCGTAGAAGGAACCATTTTGGGGTTTGGCAACAAAGGTTATTCAAAAGATAGTGGTGCACAAGGGATTGTTTATACTGTCTGCAGTATGTCCCATCACATTCGATGCACTTCATTATGATCTAATCAGCTTTACCACTACTCCGTAGTACTCCATTGTCGTTCCATTTCACACCCTGCAAGAAGGAAGCCACCAAGCACACGCGCAGCATGTTGGATCAAAAGTACAGTAGGAGTAGTACGAAGGGTATGGCTCGGCCGCTCGCTCGAGAAGGATCCGCACCCGACTATTTTTCATTGCTTCATTTTAGCGCCCTTTGTGCTAAATATATGGACCTCTATGCAATTTTCTATTTTTTGAGGCCTTCGATGTAAATTGTACTCCCACCGACCTTCTCAATTTTTAACTAAACGTAAGCGCGATAGGTTAGTCTTAAAATTTTCCAAAAATCTTTTGAAGCTAAGCAGGAATTCGGTACATCGAAAAACCACCAAAAGTTCTAAAAAATTCATGTTCTTGCTATGCATCCGCATCCCGAAAAAGTACACGGTTTTCATAAGGTTTCAAAAAAAGAATAACAAGTATAATATTTTTTTGTGGCATCATGTTACGTATATCCGGAAACACGCGTTATAAAAGTATAATACAAACATTATTAGTTATTCTTTGGTTTCGATAATACTTTATGTTAATGAAATTAGGTTAAACTTGAACTACAAGTAATAAATTGTAGGTTACTTTGAAAGTTTTATGAAAAAAGCTTTTGGAGGTACCCATCAAGAAGTTAATTAATATATCAGAAACCATAGAGAGTTTTGACGAGTGGTTCAACTTCTAGCTAAGATTTTGCATCATGAAAATTTGAACACCTAAAACGATCACATGAAATAGGGAGAGAGGGGAAATGATTTTTCTATTCTCTATGGGCAACCCACAAGCTTGAGGTGCACCTTAGGCTTAAAGATACAAACTTTATTTTCTCCATAATGTATATGGTGAACCTTATCGGATGCCACATACTAGGCCTTAATGTGTGCTTTTGTACATATTGCTAATGCCCTTATTAGGGAAAAGGAAAATAGTATATTAGTACTAGTACACTAGTATAGTAGTACTCATTTCTTTGCTTAGACATATGCTCACCTCTGTCCATGCGTTGTACATCCTGAGAGAATAAATCATAGGCAGGGTAAAAGAGGGCAGCAGCGAAGAGGAGTTAAAGGTGGTTCGATGTCAGAGGAAAGTTATGATGGGTTCCTAACACGAGGTACTCCTGTGGCCACTCTACTAGTAGTAAATTTCAGGACCTATGCACACAAAACAAATTGTGTGTTTTCTCTCTCCTTTGCTGCCTCTCACCATCCATCCTCCCTCTCATACCATTTCCCCTCGCGCACCAGCCCGGCTAATCTCTCCCTCGTCCATAGCGTGGTGCTGTGCATGTGTGCCTTGGTACGGCGGCTCTATGTCTCTGCCATGTTCGGCAGCCGCGTTGGTGTGGAGTAGGGATGAGGAGTACATAGGAAGGAAACCACTTTGGTCCTTGGTGGCAAAAAAATTCAAACTTTTCCGATTTTCGAAATTTTCACTTGCTTCCCAAACATCGGGAGGGAAGGTTACTCAAAATATCGGCCATTCACAGTACTTCTTATCTTATCTTTATCTTGTCTTATCTCTTACGATACCATACCATACAACTGTATAGTGTACAGATAACTTTGAACATTGACCGTTGGATCAAGACCGGCAAATCCAAACATTGCTAACTATTGGATCTTATTTTACATTCTTAGCATCTACAAAGATTCTACTGATAGTCTTTAGCACGATGAACGCTAGTATGTGCAAACCTCAAAACACACACTTCATTGCTCAGTTTCAGGGTCCTTGTGCTAAATGCATGGACTTGGGTCCAATTTTCATCTTTATGAGGTCCTTGATGTAACTTGTACTTCCACCGACCGTGTTAACTCTCAAGCACATCGCTCCTACGAGACATACCAGAGTTAAAGAAAATGCAAGTGCCCCAATTATCAAACAAACTGAACCGCAGTTTCTTATACGTAATACCCAAGTTTTTAGTACTAGGATTTCTCAAGCTTCTTAGCTAACTTCGCACACTTCAGTGACTTCTTCTCGATTAACGAAATTAGGTCAAACTTGAGCTACAAGTAAGCGCGATAGATTGCTCTTGAATTAAATGTATTTTCGGAGGTAGATGGGTGCATCTTCTTGTAGTAAAAAATGTCGTTAGTGTGAGTTTTCAACTATCGGGAAATAAAATTCTTAGTTTTCCGAGTGATGACGAGATGGTTCTATTCCGTAAAAAAAGCCCAAAGAATATGGATCTCAATACCATAAGCCAAGCTTCTAGACATATTAAGTGGACCAACGTGTTTTACTTACGATTCCCATATGTTTTTTGAGTTTTCAAACTCCCTAGATAATTAACTCTGCCCACTTGAATGACTACATGCCGATTTATCGAAATTAGGTCAAACTTGAGCAACAAATAAGAGCGATAGATTGCTGTTGTAATATATGACTTTTTAGAGAGGTAGATGGGTGCATTTTCTTGTAGTAAACAGTGTCATCGGTGTGATTTTCCAACTATATCAGGAAATAACATTCAATTATTCTCAATTTTCCGAGTGATGAAGAGCGAGGTTGTTCTTTTCCGTAAAGAAATGTTCGAAGAATATTAGATCTGAATGCCAGAAGCCAAGTTTACCAACATGTTGTACCAATGATTCCCATGTTTTATTTATGAGTTTTCAAACTTCCTAGCTAACTCTGCCCAATTGATCGAATGACATTATGTCGATTTATCAAAATTAGGTCAAATTTGAAACTACAAGTAAATTATAGGTTGCTTTGAAAGTTTTACGAAAAAACTTTTGGAGGTGCCCATCGAGGGGTCACAATTAATATATCATAAAACACCAAGAATTTGACGATAAGTTCAACTTCTTGCTAAGATTTTCCATCTTGAAAATTTAACGAAATTAGGTCAAACTTGAGATACAAGTAAGCACAATAGATTGCTCTTCAATTAAATGTATTTTTAGAGGTAGATCGGTGCATCTTGTTGTAGTAAATAGTACCGTCAGTGTGAGTTTCCAACTATCAGGAAAGAACATTCAATTCTACATTTTTCGAGTGAAGACGAGCGAGGTTAGTTGTTCTTTTCTATAAAGAGAAGTCCAAATAATATTGGATGTGGATACCACAAGCCAAGTTGACAGACATATATAGTAGATCGACAACATGGTGTACTTCCGATTCCAATGTTTTATGAGTTTTCAAGCTTCCTAGCTAACCCCGCCCATTTGAATGACTTTATGTCGATATCTCGGAATTAGGTCAAATTTAAAACTACAAGTAAATTGTAGGTTTTGCTTTGATAGTTTTATGAAAAAGCTTTTGGAGGTACCCATCGAGGGGTCAAAATTAATATATCAGAAACCAGCGAGTGTTTCAATGATAGGTTCAACTTCTTGCTAAGACTTTGCATCTTGACAATTTAACAAAATTAGGTCAAACTTGAGCTAGCTACAAGTAAAAGCCATAGATTGCTCTTGAATTAAATGTATTTTTAGAGATAGATCATCGGTGCATCTTCTTGTAGTAAACAGTGTCGTCGGTGTGAGTTTCCAACTATCAAGAAAGAATATTCAATTCTACATTTTCTATGTGAAGAATAAGAGCGAGGTTGTTCTTTTTCCTAAAGAAAAGTCCGAATAATATTGGATATGAATGCCACAAGCCAAGTTTACATACATATATATTGGACCAACATGTTGTACCAACGAATTCCCATGTTTTATGAGTTTTCAAAATTCCCAGCTAACTCTGCCCTTTAGAATGACTTTATATTGATTTATCGAAATTAGGTCAAATTTGGAACTACAAGTACTAGTAAATTGCACGTGCCCTGCACGTGAGACTCAGATAATAGACTTCTAGCATATCATCACTATATAAAATTATAATAGGTAAAGCAGAAAGAATATAATAGGTAAATTTTGAACTACTACAAGTAAACTATGTAGGTTGTTTTGAAAGTTTTACGAAAAACCTCTTAGAGGTACCCATCGGAGGGGGGGTCAATTAATATACTATTAGAAACCATAGAGAGTTCTGACGATAGGTTCATCTTCTTGCTAAGATTTTGCATCCTGACAGTTTAATAAAATTAGGTCAAACTTGAGCTACAACTAAGTGCGATAGATTGCTCTTGAATTTAATGAAATTAGGTCAAACTTGAACTACAAGTAATAAATTGTAGGTTGCTTTGAAAGTTTTATGAAAAAAGCTTTTGGAGGTACCCATCGAGCGGTTAATTAATATATCAAAAACCACAGAGAATTTTGACGAGTGGTTCGACTTCTAGATAAGATTTTGCATCATGAAAATTTTGAACACGGAGAGAGGGGAAATGATTTTTCTATTCTCTATGGGCAACCCACAAGCTGGAGGTGCACCTTAAGCTTAAAGATACAAACTCTATTTTCTCCACAATGTATATGATGAACCTTAGCGGATGCCACATACTTTTGTACACATTGTTGATGCTCTTATTAGAGAAAAAGCAAATAGTATATTAGTACTAGTACACTAGTATAGTAGTACTCATTTCTTTGCTTAGACATATGCTCACCTCTGTCCACACGCTGTATATGCTGAGAGAATAAAACGTAGGCAGGGTAAAAGAGGGCAGCAGCGAAGAGGAGTTGAAGGCGGTTCGATGTCAGAGGAAAGTTATGATAGGTTCCTAACACGAGGTACTCCTGCGGCTACTCTACTAGTAGTAAATTCGAGGACCTATGCACGCAAAACGAATTGTGTGTTTTCTCTCTCCTTTGCTGCCTCTCACCATCCATCCTCCCTCTCTCCTACCCTTTCCCCTCAGGCATCGGCCCGGCTGATCTCTCCCTCGTCCACAGCGTGGTGCTGCGCACGTGTGCCTTGGTACGGCGGCTCTGTGTCTCTGCCGTGTTCGGCAGCCACATTGGTGTGGAGTAGGGATGAGGAGTACATAGGAAGGAAACCACTTTGGTCCTTGGCGGCAAAAAAATCAAACTTTTCCGGTTTTCAAAATTTTCACTTTGTTCCCAAACATCGGGAGGGAAGGTTACTCAAAAGATCAGCGATTCGCGGTACTTCTTATCTTATCTTTATCTTGTCTTATCTCTTACAATACCATATCATACCACTAAATAGTGTACGGATAACTTCAAACATTGACCGTTGAATCAAGACCGGCAAATCCAAACATTGCTAACCGTTGGATCTTTTTTTCCATTCTTAGGCTAGTCGTAGTGGGAGTAACTAAAGTAGTAACATGCAACTACATGCAGTGCCAACTAGGCATTTTGATGACATGGCGTGCTAATAAATGAGGAAAGAGATGGATGTAGTAACTAGCTAAGTTACCATAACATCACACTTTTCAAGTGAAAATGAGTCTATAAGATAATATAGTCTTCTATGACACTACGTATTAGTTACTATGCACTATGAAGGTGGTACCTTAGACTAGTGTTAGGTGCATAACACTAGTTTAAGTTACTCCCCACTATGACCAGCCTTAGTATCTAAACAAGTAAGGGAAATTGATTTCTATTAAATTAAATGTATTTTCAGAGGTAGATGGGTGCATCTTCATGTAGTAAACAATATCGTCGGTGTTAGTTTCCAACTATCACGAAAGAACATTTAATTCTCATTTTTCGAGTGATGACAAGATTGTTATTTTACATAAAGAAACACGGAAGAATATAGATCTGAATACCACAAGACAAGTTTTCAGACATAAATATATAGACGTTGATGTATTTTTACCTTTTTTAGGTCCTTGATGTAAAATGTACTCGCATCGTCCGTGTAAAATTCGAACCTAAAAGCAAGTAGTAAAATTTAAACATATTTAAGATTATTAGTTGTCGATGAGTATGAACGTTCTTGGATTTCAAGCCGAACGACCATATCTACATCATACTGTATGCTGATGATGATCCCATGTCCACGAATTTTCATGTTGCCAACTCTGGTCATATATTTTGAAAACAAACGAAAAGAAAGTAGTATGAAGAGTATGGCTCGATGAGCTTCTCTCTCGAGAAGGAGCCAAACATGACTATTTTCCTTGCTTGATTTTAGGATGCTTCGTGCTAAATTTCTGGATCTCGATGTAATTTTTACCCCTTTTTAGGTCCTTGCTGTAAAATATACTCCCACTGTCCGTGTAAAATTTAAACATAAAAGCAAGTGGTAAAATTCAAACATATTTAAGCTTATTAGTTGTCAATGAGTATGAACATTCTTGCAATTCAAGCCGAATGAACAGGGTCATGGACATATGTACATCATAATTTATGCTGATGATTCATGATCCCATATTGAAGAATTTGCATGACACAAAATTTGGCCATATATTTTGAAAAAAAACGAAGAGGAAGTAGTACGAAGAGTATGGCTTGGTCGGATTCTTTCTCGAGAAGGAGCCGAACCCGACTATTTTCCTTTGCTTAATTTTAACACGTGCTTCGTGCTAAATTTATGTACCTCGATGTAATTTTTCCCCTTTTAGGTCCTTGATGAAAACAAACAAACAGAAAGTACTATGAAGAGTATGGCTCGATCAGCTGCTCTCTCGAGAAGAAGCCGAACCAGATTGTTTTATTTGCTTAATTTTATGGTACTTCATGCTAAATGTATGGACCTCGATGTAATTTCCCCCCTTTTTAGATCCTTGATGTAAAATGTACTCCTACCGTCCGTGTAAAATTCAAACCTACAAGTTAGTGGTAAAAAATTAAACGAATTTAAGGTTAGTTGTGAATGAGTATGAACAATCTTGGATTTCAAGCCGAACGGCCAAGGTCATGGCCATATCTACATCATACTTGACATCGATGATTCATGATCCCATATCCAAGAATTTCATGCCGCCAAATTGGGCCATATTTTGAAAACAAACGAAAGAGGGAAGTAGTACGAAGAGTATGGCTCGACCAGCTGTTGTCTCAAGAAGGAGCCGAATCCGACTATTTCCCTGCTTAATTTTAGGGTGCTCCTTGGTAATTAAATGTATAGACCTCGATGTAATTTTACCTTTTTTAAGGTCCTTGCTATAAAATGTACTCCCACCATCCATGTAAAATTTGAACATAAAAGCAAGTGATAAAATTTAAACGTAATTAAGCTTATTAGTTGTTAATGAATATGAAAATTATTGCATTTCAAGCCGAATGACCAGGGTCAGACATATCTACATCATACTTTATGCTGATGATTCATGATCCCATAGCGAAGAATTTGCATGCCGCCAAATTTGGCCATATTTTGAAAACAAACAAAGAGGAAGTAGTATAAAGAGTATGGCTTGGTCAGCTTCTCTCTCTAGAAAGAGCAAAACATGACGGTTTTCCCTGCTTAATTTTAGGGTGCTTCGTGCTAAATGTATGTACCTCGATGTAATTTTACCTTTTTTTAGGTCCTTGATGTAAAATGTACTCCGACCGTCCGTGTAAAATTCGAACCTAAAAGCAAGTTGTAAAATTTAAACATATTTAAAATTATTATTTGTCGATGAGTATGAACATTCTTGGATTTCAAGACAAATGACCAAGGTCATGGCCATATCTACATAATACTTTATGCCGATGATTCATGATCCCATATCCAAGAATTTGCATGCCCCCAAATTTGGCCATATTTTGAAAACAAACAAAGAGGAAGTAGTATGAAGAGTATGGCTTGATCATCTTCTCTCACGAGAAGGAGCAAAACATGACTACTTTCCCTGCTTATTTTTAGGGTTCTTCGTGTTAAATGTATGGACCTTGATGTAATTTTACCTTTTATAGGTCCTTAGTGTAAAATATACTCCCACCATCCATACGTGTAAATTTCGAACATAAAAGCAAGTGGTAAAATTTAAACGTATTTAAGATTATCAATTGTCGATGAGTATGAACATTCTTGGATTTTAAGACGAACGACCAAGGTCATGGATATATCTACATCACACTTTGTGCTAATGATTCCTGGTCCCATATCCAAGAATTTGTATGTGGCCAAATTTGGCCATATTTTGAAAACAAATAAAGAGGAAGTATTATGAAGAGTATGGCTCGATCAGCTTTTCTCTTGAGAAGGAGCAAAACATGACTGTTTTCCCTGCTTAATTTTAGGGTGCTTCGTGCTAACTATATGGACCTCGATGTAATTTTACCTTTTTTAGGTCCTTGATGTAAAATATACTCCTACCATCCATACATGTAAAATTCGAACCTAAAATCACTTGTAAAAATTTAAACATATTTAAGATTATTAGTTGCCGATAAGTATGAACATTCTTGGATTTCAAGACGAATGACCAAGGTCATGGCCATATCTACATCATACTTTATGATGATTATTCATGATCCCATATCCAAGAATTTGCAAGTCACCAAATTTGGCCATATTTTGAAAACAAACAAAGAGAAATTAGTATGAAGAGTATGACGCGATCAGCTTTTCTCTCGAGAAGGAGCAAAACATGACTGCTTTCCCTACTTAATTTTAGGGTGCTTCGTGCTAAATGTATGGACCTCGATAAAATTTTACATTTTTAGGTCCTTGATTTAAAATGTATTCTCTCCGTCCTTACGTGTAAAATTCTAACCTAAAAGCAAGTGGTAAAATTTAAACATATTTAATTTTATTAGTTGTCGATGAGTATGAACATTCTTGGATTTCAAGCCGAACGACCAAGGTCATGGCCATATCTACATCATACTTTATGCTGATGATGATCCCATGTTCAGGAATTTTCATGCCGCCAAATTTGGCCATATATTTTGAAAACAAACAAAGAGAAAGTAGTATCAAGAGTATGGCTCTGCTCTCTCGAGAAGGAGTCAAACCCGACTATTTTCCTTGCTTAATTTTAGGGTGCTTCGTGCTAAATGTAAGGACCTCTATGTAATTTTCTCCATTTTTAGGTCCTTGATGTAAATTGTACTCCCACCATTCGTGATGTTCCCATATTGACTTGAAGTTTCCAACCATTAGATAAATCTAGCACGAAAACATGACTATATACATTCTAATCTAGATAAATCTGAGAACATTATATGGATCGGAGGGAGTAGTATATATGCATTGAAAACAAATTGTGTTTTCTCTCTCCTTTAGTGTGGCATCACCATCCCCACACGCAAAGCAAATTTGAGGATATTTTGAACTTTTTTTCTTCGGAACAGTAGCGCCTCAAACTAGGGGCCAGTGTTGCGGGCTGGAGTGTTTAAGAAATATATCTAATTTTCTGTTATAATTCCATTTTGCATAAGCGTCTATGTTAATGTCCCGTGTTAGTTTTTACCTAATATACCGAGTTGGAGTAGTTAATCCGACAACCGGAGGAGAACCGCCCTGCGCCCCTCATCGTCTTCCTCTGCCGCTTGTGCACCATTGTATCCCCTCTCCACCCTTGCAGAAAGGTAGAAACCGCCAACCCATCCCGACTAATCTTCCGCAGTACTCTTCCTCGGAACGACATCTGGAGCGATGAAGCGTAAGATATCTGAGCACTACAGCTAGGCAATCGGATTTGGCAACCTCCACTACGTACCGCTGAGCAACATCACCGGTCGCTCCGATCTTTTGAGCACCGCTCACCTGGCTCGTGGCATGGTTGGCATGTGTCGAGGGATTGCGGAAGATCCTGGTCTCCTGTTTGGTTTGCCCTACCTATTTCACTCTGGCCCACAGACATGGCCACTAGACCGTGACGAGCATGTAAAAATCAGTTTTGCATGATTTTTGTAGGACTCGAATCCTTAGATTCTTTCCTATGGATTGAATTTGGATCAAAGGAATCGTGGTACGCAAATTCATTTGAACTGCAACCCCCACCCATGCTTAAACCCCGTAGGAATTGTAAAATCTACTTGAGGCTCAACTCTCATCGTGCCATTCACGTAGGTAGTTTTCCTATGTTTTATAATCGCCTGTTTTTCACTGGCAAACCTATGAAATTCATGTTTTCTCAATCCTACGATCGAAAGAGGCCCAAGACTTTTGCTTCAGTGTCTCTCCCCTCTCCTCCAAACATACTAATCTGAAAACACAAGAACGATCAGGATTGTTGATACCCATAACGGAAGGTGTATTGGCCAATCAAGGCTGGCATTATATTTTAAGTTTCATGTGTTTTACAAACACAAGATTTCTGTAAAAAAGTTGGTTGTTTGGTTTACATGAATACAAAAACATAGGATTACTTTAAAACATGGTAAAATCAAAGTCAAACCTCACGGGAGAGTATATTTATGATGTTATCGTGTCTCTTGGGACCTCATTCTTGTTCTTTGCGCGCGTAGGAATTTGAAAATAAGGTCCAAGTTGGATATGGAGAATTGCATATGAGTTTTGGAGGATTCTAACCCATAGGATTTTGGAAGATATCACATTCCTATGGAGTCACTTCTTAGTTCCTATGCCCTCCATTCCATAAGAATCTAAACATGAGCTCCAACCTCATTCTATTTCTCCTTTGAGAAGTCCAATGCGCCCACACTATATTCCTGCAAAACTCCTGCGTTTGTTTCCTATTCACCATCCAAAGACACCTGTTACAAAATTCCTGCGTTTTTAATTTCTAATAAGAATTTACTGTACCTACCATGTCAATCCTATGTTTTTCATATTCCTACGTTTTTTTAAAACCATTGATCGAAAGAGCCCCCTAATCTTGTTAATTAATCATAGGAAAATTTCCTGTGTTTTTTCTCTAGTCCATTCCTCTGAACAGTGCCAGCATAGGAAACTTAACTATTCCTACACTTTTTCTTTAATGCAAAGCACCCGGGGCGCTAGTACCTCCAAAACGTCTACAGTATGGCACGTATCGAGCTGCCACGTGTGTAGTGTGTTGATATTTATCCATCGGGTAACCAGTCTTTCCCTGGCCCCACTTACCTCTACAAGCATGCGAATATCGAGCTGCTGAAGATACAAATAGCAAAGAAACCGTACAGATTTGACAACCAATGGCACTACAGCGTGATGGCGGTGTTTGACAAATTCATTGCTACCATAGATTTTCCTTGTGACAGGGACTGGATTATCCTTGCAAACGACGTATGTCGATACCATTACCACGTGTCTAATCAGTGGTTCTATTGATCGCATATACGCGGGGACAGAACCGCGAGGAGATGTTCTTGTCTGGGAACCAAACAAGTGGAGTGAGTCCCGTTATTTAAAAGTAAAATTTATAAATTACTTACAACTGCATTGTTCGTGATACTTTTGCTAACTCAAATGCACACATAGGTATACTTGCAGGCCCGCGTGTCATACAGGCTCTAGTAATTGAAGAGCCGACAAACGTCCAAGCCGGTGACGATGCCGAGGCTGAAGATATTGCATTACGCAGCTGGTACTTGGCAGAGCTTGGCTGGGATATCCTGTGGATTCACACCAGGGGTGCACGAACCAGCAACCATGGTAATCATGTAACATATATGGGTACAAAACTGCTCTCTTATCCCTCGCTCCGCTGCCATGTTTTCCAGAGGGCCCTTAATTTGGATGACCCTGTAGCCCCGGACTAGATCAGAAGAGATAATCTTGATGGGAGGTTAGTGTTTGTGGGAATCAACCATCCATTCATCCTTGATCCCCCTACAAACTTCGAACCTAGTGTTGCCGGTGTTGACGAAGCTCTGCCAGTGTTTAGAGGAGACTGTTGTTTGCTACACACGTGCGCTACCAATATCGCCCACAGCCAGTTCCAGATTGGAGCCGCGTGCACATCAATAGGGGGATGCCATAGATTCATCACTTAACTACACTAGAGAGGAACATAGGGAACAAATGTTCGAGGCGCCAATGTGGTTCGTGCCAATCCTGCCTCATTAGAACTATGTGAAGTTTGACCAAAATACCGAAAAGCTAATTATGAGCACTCACAACATCATTTATGTAGCTAGTACTTGTCACCATGTAATGTACAGTACTATGTACATAACACTTTCATACTGTATTGTAGTATCAATACTTGCAACATCATTTCTACTATTGCTTGTACTAGGCACCATGTACGTAATAATATACTTTCATAGTATGTGTTTGATGTTTTCCTATTCAAGCACTCAAGCTGTCATGCCAACTTTTTTAGGCTATTAATTTTTGCATGACAATTAGTAGTACTGTACTGGTAGCAAGGTTTGCTTTGTCCACAGCATTCGTCTAACCTCGCCGCATTTATTTCCTCACCAGCCCTAGCCCCAGCCCCATCCCTCTCTCACACAGCACTCCTTAATCGCCATTGCGCTTCCGTCCATTGACAACCACCGCCGCCGCAACTTACTCGTCTTAGGTGGGTCGGCTGCGGGTGGCGGGCCCTGCAACCTCATCTATAGAGCCGTCGCATACCTCAGACATCGCGGTGGCAGTGTGGTATGTACATAATCTCAGAAATCCTTCTTGATGATGAGATGCGGTCAAGCTTTTATTAGCGCTTGGTTAACATTGGGTTGGTGTTGAGTATAGTTCTCATCTAGTGTATTTAACCCGTTTGTATACTACACTTAAGTTTTACACATGCAAGCTAGTTCTAGGGCTAGATCTACGGTGAACTATAATAATAAGTTAAAATTTTGTATTGATTGATCCACGGTTGATGATGATTTGGGAGGCCACTTGGTATGTTTTGCTTTAGATTGGTCTCAGGGGCGGAGGTCCCTTTAATTTGGGAAAGTTAGGGCGGCTGCTGCCCTTCCCTGATTTTTGCCAAAATTTCGAGTATATGTATACATCTCTAGCATCGGCAGCAGATAGAGCTCATCATGTTCGTTCGTTTGTCTGTTCCTAGGTGTTCGGTATTTGTACTGCTCGATAAAGAACTGCACTAATGTGATGCCTAGACCTTGGAAGTAGTACTAATATAACCGGCGTTCATGCTAGCTAGAGTTAAGACTTTAATTTGTGTACTTCGATAAGAAAATTGCTCCACTTTATTTTCTTAGTTGATCTTGTATTATACTCTATTAGCTAATACTGTACTATTTCACAATTATTGACAGCTGGTAGAGACATTATTTGTCCACGGGATTTTTTTTGCAGTGTTCGGGCAAGAAGCTCAAGCTTTAATAGACTCGTCATCGAAGAAGATAAGAGAGCCTTTTGCAGTCTAGATGGAGGGGCGAGCCAGGAACACCCACGTGGAGAACACCTGTGATGAGTTCTGCAAGATGTTGTTAATACCAGGAGGGTTAGACATGTGGAGCATACCCAGCTCCTTTTTGCCAACATTTGGCGGTGAGTATCTAGAGGCCATCAAGCTAAAGATATGCAAAGCCTGCAGCTGGGACGTCGAGCTGAAGAAGCAAGATGGCAAGGTAATCCTTGACAAAGGATGGCTAGATTTTGTCAAAGCACATGACTTGAAGGTGGGATACCTTCTGGTATTCAAGAAGCTTTCCACCACTTCCTTTAAGGTGATAGTATTTGACCATGATAACTGCGAGAAGGTGATCAGATGTGCGGGTTATCACTCATCATTTGATGGATAATTTACTATATCGTAGGTGTATTAATGTAGTGACAGTTCGCTTCTAATTATAACTATTATGTAAAGAGGTGCTTGAACACCTTCTGTTATCATGCATCTTGTTGGAACACCGTGGTACTTGATCATGCTAGACTCCAATGTGGAGGTATTTACTATACTATGTTTGCAGCAAAAGTACAAAACAAACATCTAGCATACTATTGCTAGTATTGTACTACCTCCTGTTCCACAGTATAATCCTTTTTAGCAAACTAAACAATCATCTTGTTAGTTCCACCACATACAAGAGTTGTGCCATGTTGGTGTACCTAACAATCAAGTGGGTAGGTGTAGTACAACTCATGTATGCAGCGGAATTAATGAGATGATTATTCGTTGTACTCTACTGCTAGTAGTAATACATATTGTACTGGTACAAGTGTATTACTACTAGGTAGGAGTACTATTTTTTAGGAAAATAGAAGTTGTAAATAAACATCATCTGGTCAAATATGATAGCAGTAGTAACTCTATTCGGCGTACACGGCAGCGTGCCGGCCTAGCTGTAATGGCCCAGGTTGTGACATGGTTAATTTAGCGCACGGTAGCGTGCCTGCCTAGCTATAAAATGTGCCATGATTTTAGATGGTTAATTTAGTGCATTGCAGCGTGCCAGCCAAGCTAATCGGCGTCCTAGATGCAGCTCCAGAGGCCTTGCAAAAAACACTCGTTCAAAGAGTCATCTCATCTTCCCCATCTCGGCTGTTTTTATCCCCACTTGCCAACGCCGCCTGGCCCCGCATTCGGGATCATCTCCAGTGCGCGCTTTGCATATTTTCCTCGTCATCTCGCCCGCTGCATCAGATCTTGCAGGCCGCACCACCCCTCTCCAAGAGTCTCCTAATAGTCATACTCTGGTCCGACCTCTTCCCCCAATCCATCCCGATGTCGCAATCTACACACAACCCACTACACGGCGTCTGGAGCAAGGTCGGCGATGACGTTTTCAATGAAATTGCTATGCGTCTGGACACTACCAGTGCCACCCGGCTGGCTGCATGCTCCAAGGAGCTGTATCGCCAAGTCGCGGGCGGAAAAGGTAGCATATGCCCCAACGACCACTACGGGACATTCGTCCCCTACAACGACGTCTACGGCCACATAATCTGGTGCTTTCAAATTATGCATGGATCCTGGATGCGAGTTCGTCACCTCGTCAGTAGAGCGAACACCTATGGTAGAGCTCGTCGCCACCTCAGAGTTGCCCACTCGAGGACTGCGCCCGTAATGCCCTATAGCCACAAACACTAGGATCCATCTAAGCTGGTGCCCACAAGAGGCTCGCGGAGAGCGGATATCATCGGCATCAGGAAAGAGGGCACCATGTTCGTCACCCAAATTGATGGCCACACCACGGACATCGACATATCCCCTAGGTTCGTCAGTTCAGGGGCATGCGAATTACCGCGGTACAAGGTGAAGCTTTGGTCGTTGTCTCTATGGCATGACCTCCATGCGGTCGAAATGGTGGCGACATCCGAGCTAACGAGCAGGCCATCGTCGACCGAAGTCGCCCTGGAAGGGCTCATGTCTTACCTATCGCAGCCGCGGTGTTACCTAGAATCTTATGAACCATTCGTCGGAATTCCCTATAGATTAGGAGTATTGCATCAACAAGTTTCAAAAGTGAGATAAAACATCTAAATATTTTTTGTGATGATCCCAATGTTAAGATATGTAACGTCATACTAATTAATTACTACTTTATGTTGGTGACAAATTCAATTTGTATGGGGAGAGGTGGAACAAGTTTGCGGCAATGTATACCTATTTCCAATGTACGTTGCTGACATAGTGGGCCCGCAGGCGACGGTGTGACAAGGAAAGCATAACAGGCAGGAAAGAAAGTGTTATACGGCCAGCACTTGACACGCTGTTGCGTTATGCCAAGTATTTCGTATGGAGGTCTTAACTTGCTATTGCTAATCTATTTTGTAGTAATAAATATGTACTGGTACTTGTTCAGATCGACCGATTGAGTGCTGAATATGGATTATCTTTCCTTTTGAGTCATGACCTTGCTACAACTATTGAATTTGAATGTCTGCATTGCTAAATCTGTCATTTCTTTTGGCCATTGTCTGTACTACTGAATCAGTCACTTTGAAATGATGTTGAATCTGTCAAGTGGGCCTAAATATGAACTAGGAATCTATAGATATTTTTCCTGTTTTATTCTGTACTGCTCAATCTTCAAATGTTACTCAACCTGTCGAGTGTTATGTTGTTACTATTACTAAGGTATTTTCAAGAACTAATACTGATGTATTGGTACTTGTTTAGATCAAGTGCATTAGATGGTCTTGCTTTCCTTTTTAAACTTGGCTTTGTCACAATCTAGATGAGGCTTGGGCATTTTGGGATGCATATATGGGGGTCACACTAGTATTAATGTGAAGAGAAGGTATGCACACAAAAGCATACTTGATCGTCAGTTATGCTTGCTCCAATGATCGAGTGTGTTTGGAGAAAAGGGCAAACTGATCGTGTAGGTTTTTAGAGCTAAAACATGAATGGGTTCTCTCTGTACTGCTATTGAGTTTCAGTGTCTATATAGTTAAAACAGTCACTTTGGAATATTGTAGAATCGGTCTAGTGCTACTGAATATGAACTAGGAATTTGTCGATATTTTGCTGTCTTATTATGTACTACTGGATCTTTCAAATGCTACTAAATTTGTAAAAAAGTTATGTCATTGCTACTAGGTTGTTTGCACTAGAGTTTTTGCCCGTGTATCATCGGAATCGTTGGATGTGTTTTGGACAAAAATGAGAGGGTACCAAGTGAAGTCATTGGATATCAGTCCACTTTTAGCGCACGCGGTCTGTGTCCCTTGTTCTTTAGATATTTTTACATGAATATATGTCAAAAAAATTATCGCTTTTTTATGTTCCGGTAGTGAGGTCTGTGTTCTGAATCCGGCCGAGCTGCAGCATAATGCAAATTTTACTAAAAAGGAGGTAAAATATATCCCATTCGGCCCCTCTTTATCCCAAAAGAATTTAATTCGGCCTTGTAGGGGTCAGGGGACTTGCTGACGACAACCCATTTAAATATTTATCAAGGAGCCCATGGAGAATAGCGCATGTAGTATAGCCCATTGAGTATAGTATATGTAGAATAGCCCAAAATGTTTAATTCGGCATTTTTCGAATTGCCCTTTAAAACAAAAACAAAAAACCCGCATACCCATGTTTTTAAGAAACTACTCCATTATCTGGCATTTAATAAATTGAGATGTCAGGATCGCTTCCCTTTTATTTTAATAAGAGATATAACATGGACACATAAAATCTTTTTAAGAAGGCTAATATATAAGTTATATGTACTATAAAGATTTTTAATGAGAATGTTCATCTTATTTATTTGTCATAGTGGCAACGCACATGGTTTATATGTGTTTTGAAGTCTTGAGTTCGATTCTCTGTGCTTGACATAAAATTATCTTGGGTTTATATTTTTCTTCTAGCAATATTCCTTTATGAAGAGGCTGACATCACGGACCCACCAGCCTGCAGCATCCCTCGAGTTTAATGGTCGGGTTTAAAAAAAGTTAAATACTTGTACAGAGAGGCTGGCATCAGGAACCCACCTGCCAGAACATACGAGGCTGCTGGGGCCCACAAGCCAGAACATACCAGAGAGGCTGACATGGGGGCCTCAGCAGCAAGATCATACACGGCTACCACATCGAGCAACGTTGCTAAAATCAAAACAGTGGACGCGACCGAAAAAAGTCCATCATACGCATGTTTGATTTACCGAGAGACTGGCATGTGGGATCCAGTAGCGCGGCCTTATACAGGTTCTGCCTCGAGCGACGTTGCCAAGTTTGAAATAAGGAGCCGCGAGCGAGAAAAAAGTCCAGCATGCACACGTTTCTTCTAATGAGAGGCTCACATGGGGGACCCAGTAGCCTAGAAAAACAGCAAAAATTCCATCATACACACGTTTCTTCTAATGAGTGGATGACATGTGGGGCCCTGCATCATGATTAAACGGTAGACGCAGTGAGCAAAGCTATCAAGTTCGGAACACGGAGGCGCGACCGAGGGAAAAAATTCTATCATACACACGTTTCTTCTAATGAGAGGATGACATGTGGGGTCTAGGAGTTTGATTAAACGGTAGATGCATCAAGCAGCGCTATCAAGTTTGGAATAGGATAGCGTGAGCGAAGAAAAAATTCTATCATACACACGATTCTTATAATGTGAGGCTGACATGGAGGACCCAGCAGCGCGACTAGACGGCAGATAGATTAAGCAATGTTATCGAGTTGAAATCAGGAAGGCAATAGTCAAGGGAAAAAATTCATTATACACACGTTTCTTCTAATGAGAGGATGACATGTGGGTCCCCAGAGGTTAATTAAACGGTAGATGCATCGAGCAGCGCTATCAACTTTGGAATAGGGTAGCGCGAGCAAAGGGAAAAAATTCCATCATATACACGATCCTTCTAATGAGAGGCTGACATGTGGGACCTAGAAGCCTGACTAAACGGCAGACGCATCGAGCAACGTTATCGAGTTCAAATCAGGGAGGCGCGACCGAAAAGTATGGTCCGCTAGAGACACTGACATCTGGGACCCACATGCCTCAAAAGACTTCGGCGAGTCAACATCGCGCGAGGAAACAAAAATCTTACTTCTGCCACGCGCTGGCTGAGCTTCCTCCATGTTTTTAGCAGATCTATCGTAGTAGAGGGCTGCGAAACCGGAAAAAAAATTCCATCGGCCACGGTCGAGCCGAAAATTTCGTTGCGGAAGACGCGCCTTCTACGACGACCGTCGGGCCAAGTTGTTGCGAAAGGAAACTTTTCTTGTAGTAGAGGTTACACCAATGCTAGCTTCAACATAAATACGAATGACTTAAAATCTCAATCTAGTTTTGTCTTCGCACTGAATGGGGAGCAGTAAGGCAGAAAAGCTCCAAGCAAAGTACTATTGCGGATTCTACAATGGAAGAAGAGTACATGGCTTCTTTGCTAGGTGCAAAGGAGGGATATTGGATATAGAAGTTCGTCACCAAACTTGGTGCGGTCCCTTCTACGCTGAACCCCATCGACATCGACTATCACAATAGTGGAGTTGTGGTTCGGGCAAAGGAACCAAGGTCTCACCAAGATTCCAAGAAGATCGAGCGCAAGTACCATCTCATTCATGAATACGCTGCACATCATCAAAATTCACATTTATCTGAATGTGTCTGATCTATTGAAAAAGCTCTACCACTAGCTAAGAATGAAGAACACCATAATGACATTGGTGTAAACATGCTTGAGCTTGACTTTAGTGCAAGTGGGAGACTATTGGGAATATGCCCTGGAGGCAAATAAATGTTTATTTCTATTCTCTTATTCATAATTGTAGTTTATTATTTATATTATAACTTCTTTGTGTCTTAATTCTGAGAATCAAAGGAAAACTCAGTAGCATGTGTAAAGGTATAAACACCAAGTGTTCCTAGTCTCATGGGCATGACTAGCTCATTATCAAAGATGGTAAAGTTTCCTAGATCATGGTATAGTTATTATAACGATAATACCATATGACAATGAGAGCATATTTTATGGCTTAACAAGGATGTTGATCCAACCCAAGTCAAAACAATCTACTAAAAGATAAACATCGTCATTCAGTTCTTGGTATATCATTGTTGTTGTCGTTCACTTTATCCTTTGGTCTTCAGGATATCATTTTTCCTTCATAGTGGAAGGTATGTCCTGATTGTATCCAAACATCTTCTTTAACTGGGTGATCATAAAGGATGCCTTCGGATATGTTGGAAACTTATGACTGTGCACAAGGTAGTCTGAGATGGGATTTGCAACTATGTCGATGGAGAGATACTCTTGGGACCTTCTCGGTATATGGTATCACCTGCGCCTACACCTGGCTAGGACGGCTAATCTGAGATGGATCTGACACGCGTTCCCAAGGCAGATACACATGGGTTGTCTCCAAAACTAAGATTAGAGGCATCAAACCCAAAAAAAATCATCAGAATCCTACACAAACGACTAGTAGCTAGATAATCAGTAGGATTAGCATCATCATCATAACATACATCAATACCCCAAACATAGGACCAAGATTGGAAGAAAGAAGACAGATTTCAACACGGACTTGAGCACCGGTGCTAGGATGAAAAGTAGCACAAGGAAAAATAAATCATGAAAGACAACATCACGAGATATGTAAATATGACCAGCAGAAATAGCAAAACACGGATAGCCTTTATGTTGACCACTATACCCAAGAAAAGCACATTGCTTAGAGAGGAATTGCAATTTGCGAGAATAGTCACCCTTATTATTTTAAATATGCTCAAAGGGAGTCTAATTATTAATGACATGAGTGGGGAGATGATTTGTCAATAAAACTGCCGTTTGAAACGCCTCACTGATGATTGGGTTCCTGCGTCCAGCAACAGAGTTATTCAGTACTTGTAGCAGCAATATTTACTAGAAAGTTCTTCCCAAGAAAGCTTCACAAATGGAAACAACACAGCCTCGTAGCCACGTTGTTAGTGTGATCATGTTCGCACCCAAAATGGTTTTTGGAAATAGTCTACTCTACAAGTTGCTAGGATAATGGTAATTGAGAGAGGTTTAAAGTAACTAACAATTAAAGAACTACACAAGAAAAAAACTACACAAGAACAAAGTAAAGAAAAACTTAAAGTAAACAAAGGGGTTGTATATGTAGAATTTACTAGAGTAAAGGCGGTATCTAGGCTTTCTGTCTCACTAGTACTAGAAGGGCAACTATGTATCCATCTATTGGAATTACACAAGATACATCTTTAGATAAATAAACAATCCCCATTGATTCTGGGTTGTCACATGTGTGTACTATATAGAGCCTCCGGTCATTGTCACTCGCGCAAGTCAATAATACACTCCAGATCAAAGGATCACATGAACTCATTTATCTCCTCCTTGTCACTAGGGAGAGAGTAATATAATAGATCAAGCCACAAAGTCTAGGGTTGCATACTAGATCATACCTTACCTTATAACCGAATCAATTACTCAAACATAGATGAATACTAACACAAAGGATAATCCACGTAGGTCATCATCATGTTCAATCTTACAAATACTAAAAACAAGAGAGAGGGAGATGTAGGCGTTGATGGAGATGGAGATGGTGATGAAGCCGGTGCTCTGTGCATGGTGGTGGTGATGGTGATGGCCTCCTTGTCATCTTCTTCTTGCTTGGATGGTGTGGAGGTGTAGATGCAGATCTAGATCTTGGAGGTGTGGTGGCTATGGAGATGGCACGGCGGTAGGGATCCACCATGGATGTCTATGGAGAGGGGTGCCTACTACCTTGGCTCCTTACCACTTTATATAGGCCTAGGGTAGCCCCCAGTAGTCCCCAATATGTTCCTTATGACCTAAGGAAGGTCTAGGAATAAACAGGAATGGATTCTGAGAAGAAACGCGTTCAGAAATGCTATTTCCGTGCGTCTAGACCCGTGGTATGGGCGGACAGTACGACCAGACCCACCCGTACCGGATTGTGCCCTTTCGTATTTTGGCAGATATTTCTTCATATGAACTCTGATTTGGGTGTTCTTGTTGGGTCCACAGCATAGAAAACAAAAAATTTCCTACGGTGTGAACTACACGCCAAGATCTATCTACTAGGTACAAAGCAACGGGTGGACATACATCCAACGAGAACTTACCCTCATAGACAACGAGCTTTGTTAACGAGTAGGAACTCGTGGTTGATGTAGTCGTACACTTGCCGATCTCAAGATCGTGAGGAAGTCCAGCAGGTCCGGCTCCAGCACGTCCATCAGATCAAGCTCTAACAGCACCAAGTCCAGCACCGCAAAGCAGCGATGCATCCATGATCGCACACACGTCCGGTACCCCGACAACCTACATCCCTCACTCCAGCAAAGCAGCGGAAGCAGCAACTCCTTTCCAGATAAAGGCACCGGGAACATGTATCTCGCTAATCCGAGACCATGGGGAAATAATACTAGAGGGGGAGAGAGATCCTTCACAAGGAGGTGTGTGTGAGAAGTGAGGAGGGGTGGCCTTTTATAGGAGGAGGGGGGTGCCCCTCCTTCATGGCCGGCGCATGGAGGGGGTGACCCTTCACCTCCTCCATTCATGTGGTGGTAACCCCTCCACATTAAAATGCCCCTTCACATTCTCTTTTAAAGTCTCCACTTTAAATGCATTAAATTTCTCCAAATTTAATGCTCTCTCATTTAATAAAACTTTTTTATTATTTTTATTCAGAATTTTGTTAATTACTTTAATTAACAAACATTCACATAAAACCCCCTGCAACATTTCAATATTACATGCAGAACCAATTTTAGCATTTTCACCCGAAATAGTTTCGATGTCTATTGAAATAATTCTGGCGCTTTCTTAAATCTTTATCGGACACATATTTTCTCCAAATGGTGTCGGTATCCCTTAAGTGTGTCACCCTACGGTTCGCGAATAATGCAGACATGATCGAGACCCCTCTCCGATCAATAATCAGCAGCGAGACCTAGAGATTCATACTAACTCCTACACATTCAACGATGACTTCTGTGATCGTGAGAACCTTTAACGCTAGTAACTAAATCCCTTTGTCCCGCGATATATTACATGTCCGAGATTCGATCATCGGTATCTCCATACCTAGTTTGATCTCGTTACCGACATGCACTCTTTTCTCGTTCCCGTGATATAACATTCTAGTGATCACATCACTTGCTTGCAAGCTATTTCAATGTGATATCACCGAGAGGGCCCAGAGTATATCTATCCGTCATCGGGATGGACAAATCCCACTCTTGATCCATGAGCCTCAACATAACACCTTCGTAGCACTGAACCCACCTTTATAGTCACCCTGTTATGGTGTGACGTTTGATGTTATCAAGATACTCTTCCGGTGTTAGCAATTAACATGATCTCATGGTCTAAGGATAAAGATTACTTCGTATGATATTATAGCAATATAAACATAATGACTTTGATCGTAATGCTATACTTCGGATGAATGTTCATCACATCATTCCACCAATGGTGTGACCTTGTTATTAACAACATCCAATGTCCATGATCAGGAAACCTTGATCATCTTGTTAATCAACAAGCTAGTCTATAAGAGAGGCATAACTAGGAACCCTTTTTGTTTATTAAACACACATGTATTGATGTTTCCGATCAATACAATTCTAGCATGTAAAATAAACATTTATCATAAACATGGAATAAGATAATAACCACTTTATTATTGCCTCTCGGGCATATTCCCTTCAGTTCTTTGGCTCATTGGATTCGTATGGACGAGGGCTACAATACCATGGCCTTGGATCTTCATTTGGAGTTTATGGAAAAATTCACTTTTTCCACTGCTCAAATGGCTAAGTCTGGTGCCTGCAGCTCCTCCATATTTCATCCTCTTAGATCCACTTGCCTTGCTTTATCCATAATCCATCACAATACCTACACACAAGTCAAACAAGAAAAAGTAATAAAATCCTAATAAAAACTAATAGTTGTGTAACACTCATGTGAAAATGAATGAGAACTAGTAATCATGCATAATAGGCATAGTTGTAGCTAGATATAGCATGTGATGAGTGACAATATGAATAATTTGTATGCTTAAATATGCATTATATTTGCACTCATCACTCATCCCAAAACTCAAGAGGCATATGAAGGGTTTGCAGCATAGAAAACAAAAAAATTCCTACGATGGGAACTATACGCCAAGATCTATCTACTAGATACAAGCAACGGGTGGATATACATCCATGGAGAACTTACCCTCGAAGACAACAAAGCTTTGTTAACGAGATGGAACTCGTGGATGATGTAGTCGTACACTTGCCGATCTCAAGATCGTGATGAAGTACAGCAGGTCCGGCTCCAGCACGTCCTTCAGATCCAGCTCCAGCAAGTACAGCATCACCAAGTCCAGCACCGCAAAGCAGCGGTGCATCCGTGATCGCACACACGTCCGGTACCCCGACAACCTTCGTCCCTCGCTCTAGCAAAGCAGCGGAAGCAGCAACTCCTTTCCAGAAAAAGCCACCGGGAACATGTATCTCGCTAATCCGAGACCATGGGGAAAAAATACTAGAGGGGGAGAGAGATCCTTCACGAGGAGGTGTGAGGAAGAAGGAGTGAGAGGGGGGCCTTTTATAGGAGGAGGGGAGGGTTTCCCTTCACCTCCCCCATTCATGTGGTGGTAACACCTTCCACATTAAAATGCCCCTTCACATTCTCTTTTAAAGTCTCCACTTTAAATGCATTAAATTTCTCCAAATTTAATGCTCTCTCATTTAATAAAACTATTTTATTATTTTATTCAGAATTTTGTTAATTACTTTAATTAACAAACATTCACATATAACCCCTTGCAATATTTCAATATCACATGCAGAACCACTTTCTGCAATTTCACCCGAAACAATTCCGGTTTCTATCGAAACAATTCCTGCGCTTTGCAATTCTTTCGTCTGAAACATATGTGCTCCAAAATAGTGTCAGGTAACTCTTAAGTGTGTCACCCTATGGTTCGCGAATAGTGCAGACATGATCGAGATCCCTCTCAGATCAATAATCAGAAGCGGGACCTGGAGATCCATACTGACTCCTACACATTCAACGATGACTTCTATGATCGTGAGAACCTTTAACGCTAGTAACTAAATCCCTTTGTCTCGTGATATATTACATGTCCGAGATTCGATCATCGGTATACAAATATCTAGTTTGATCTCGTTACTGACATGCACTCTTTTCTCGTTCCCGTGATATAACATTCTAGTGATTACATCACTTGCTTGCAAGCTATCTTAATGTGATATCACCGAGAGGGTCCAAAGTATATCTATCCGTCATCGGGATGGACAAATCCCACTCCTGATCCATGAGCCTCAACATAACACCTTTGTAGCACTGAACCCACCTTTATAGTCACCATGTTACGGTGTGACGTTTGATGTTATCAAGATACTCTTCCGGTGTCAGCAATTTACATGATCTCATGGTCTAAGGACTAAGATTACTTCGTATGATGTTATAGCAATATAAACACAATGACTTTGATCGTAATGCTATACTTTGGATGAATGTTTATCACATCATTCCACTAATGCTGTGACCTCGTTATTAACAACATCCAATGTCCATGATCAGGAAACCTTGATCATCTTGTTAATCAACAAGCAAGTCTATAAGAGAGGCATAACTAGGAACCTTTTTTGTTTATTAAACACACATGTATTGACGTTTCCGATCAATACAATTATCGCATGCAAAATAAACATTTATCATAAACATGGAATAAGATAATAACCACTTTATTATTGCCTCTCGGGCATATTCCCTTCAGCATAGAGGCATGAGCTAATAATGGTACGCCAACCTCGACAATGTGTCTATGTTTACGCTCAGCTAAGCCATTATGCTAATGCGCATGAGGACAGGATACATGATGCGAGATACCTACTCGCTGAAAAAATGAATTGAATTTGTAGTACTCACCACCCCAATCAGATTGAAGAGCCAAAAAAATCTTATAAACACATCTGACTTATTTTTAAGAAAATATATCCAAATAAATTTGCTATAATCATCAATAAAACTAACATAATACTTGTTTGTTCCAATAGAGGGAGTACGAGGACCCCACATATCAGAAAACACAAGCTCTAAAGGAGCAAAAGACTCACTAGAAGATTTAGGATAGGGTAACTGATGACTCATGGCCTTTTAACAAGCATCACAAACTTACTCTTTATTTTACTCGCTAAAGGAAATATTATTATCTTAGAGAATTTTTTGAACAACGACTAAAGACAGGTGACCTAGACGCCTATGCAAATGTGGCCAATATTGAAACCCCAAACCTTGCTTCCTTGATGACCAGGATGGAGACGGCATAGCATAGAGCACCCACATGCATCTACCTTGAAGAAGAATTTTCCTCGTGTCCTGGTCCTTAATAGAGAAAAATTTGGGCCAATACTCAAGGAAAGCATGATTATCTTTTGCAAGATGATGAATAGAAAGAAGACTTTTGGTGGCATTAGGAACATGCAAGATATTATCAAGACGAAAATTATGATTGGGGATATGATATAATGAATGACCGATATGACGTATATCCATATCCATGAATCTTATCTTGACCATTGTAGTACTACGGCATGGTCAATTTACCAAGCTCTCATGTGATATGATTATTGGAAACCGTATCAATATACCATGTAGGATCGACCCCATGTGACCCTGTAGCCGCATTAGCTGAGTGTTCTAGACCTTGGAAGTTCTTATTGAACCTCTTCCAGCAGCGAAAGCATGGTGCCCTTCTTTTCCACAAATCTAACATGTGACCTGAAGACCCTGGCGATCATTGGGACGACCACCACCTTGGCGTTGGTGCTAATAGCCACCACCCTGATAGCCACCTCCTTGGTAGCCAGTGTTTTCACCATAGACGCCACCCCTCCTTGATTGTTATTGCCTCGCCCACCACCTCTTCCACCCTTATTGTAGTTCCAATTTCCGCGATTTGCAGCATTTGCGGAAGGATCACCACCTTTACCACTACTAGGGTTTTGGCTATCAAGTTGTGACTCATATGCAAGAAACTACGAGTATAGATCACCGACGCTCACAGATTCCTGAGCCTTGATCATGGTTGTAATTGTTGACAAAAAACATTCTATTCATCATCCAACCCGGTGAGCACATAGGAGGCGACATCATCATTGTCTTGAGGCTTGCTGGTGGTGGCCATCTGTAACACCCTCAGAACTGGCCCTATGCAAGTTTCAGCGCTTTCCGCCAAACCCGCATAGAAACGATTCAAAGGTGCCCACCAGGCACTTGCGTGCGGGTGGAAAACGAAGTAATATCATTACACAATAGTCCTAGATGGAACCCACAAAACATATATATACAACAGCGACTCAAAGAGTCAAGAATACAGATTTATAGTACAAAGATCCAAATCACCTTGAAAACAATACAGCGTCCGAGTATGGACAAGATGCAAATTGAGCTAAGAGCCCTGAAGAATAACCAATGGCGTCCATAACCCTGCCCAGGCCAAGCCGGAAGGGTAACCCTGCTAACGACGTCGATCTCAAAACCTGCTTAAACAAAAGGGGTGCCGACAAAGGGCAAAGGAAAAAGAGAGAGCGGTCAGTACTGAGGCCAGTACACGGCGAGACTAGAATTCGGCGGTCCTCGCCTGCATAGGTATGGTGGACTGAACGGCAGCGCGGCATGCACTAAACAACCTATAGAGACTCGAGATAACTGTCGGCTATCAGAGAGGGATAAGAAAGACCTATTCGGAACCAACCTGATACTACCACCAAACATACCCATCCTGGTGTTTCCCCCTCGAGACCAAACGAGGAAGTCAACCGAGGAACTCACACCGTTGGCAGTTTTATTTATTCAGTTATCGTTGCAGCAGTTACTAGTCAGGTATAGATAGTCATCCTGATGTAATAAGCAGTGGGCACTTTTAGTTAACCATTCCGTTGTAGTTGCAACACTTACTAGTCAGATACAATTAGCATGAGATATCCCAAACTCAGCAGTTGTTGGTACTTTTATTTAGCCATTCCGTTGCAGTGGAGCTGTTTACTAGTCATATCGGATACAAGTCAAATTATAACAGTAAACTTTAGTTATAGTTGTCTATGATCGAGAACTGTGCTCCAAGTCGTCCATAACCGCGGACACGGCTTTTCGAAAAGATTTAACCCTGCAGGGGTGCACCAAAGTATCCACACGCACTTCGACCCTTTTTGCCAGATCAGTTAACATACACCCATCGGTATGTCGGCGGGGCCTAAGTCATGACGTTTCCCAGATCCAAAGCAAGTACATGGGGGCCACCCCACTAAGCTACCCGCAACGAAGTTGGCCGGCCTCCGAGACGGACTCAGGGTTTGCGTCAGTGGCTGTAAACGACTAGGAACCCGAAAGTGTGACTGGGCTTGTCGATACCGCGAAAACACTCCGCAATCCTAAACAGTACAGGTGCAGTACCTCGCACAATTTTAAATTAAGCAGTAAAGCATGGCATAAGTACAGAATAGTAATAAAGCCCCAAACTACTTTGTGGCCCCCAGTACAATACTTTCAAATCAGGTACTAATCGATGGGGGTGCCTACACACCCCACCTGTGGTTAGCGCGCTCGATCTCGGAACAGGTGTCAAGAACTCGGGGTCCTACGGGACACCAGTGAGCGGTTAAAAACCAAATATTGTCTATTACCCACCGGTGCCTCTGCATTTACCTACTTCAATTTTAGTTATTAAACGATAATTAGAACCATGATCATCTCCAACAGTAAACATGCGGCAATACTCCAACAACTGAGGTACTTGACGACACACAACAGCACTTGAGCAAGCGACTACGACGCGCAAGTCCAACTATCTACCAATCAACAGGTAATAGGATGTGTCCAAGGCAATATAAGGCTGCAAGGGATATCACGGGTACGAAAACTAGAGCATCGCAACACAGATAGCAATAGATCAACAGGAGGGAAATAAATACTATAAAAGTAAGATAGGTAGAAAGGGGGAGGTGCTCGCCTGAAAACATTGCCGAAGGTTCATCCAAAGGTCGGGGCGAAGCTCACATCAACTCAACGGCCTTATCCGCGAAGAAGCAAACACTAGAATAAACACCGGATGCACTATTTAATACTACGACAGAAGATCCGGCATGATTATGATATGATGCAGATGCAGTGCAATTAGGCAGTATTAAGCGGAACCGGGGTCCCGACAATTAATTACACAGTTCAAGTTATTTAGCACCCCCGCAATTTAAATGTTGGATTGGCAGGACAAAACATGGCTTCGGTGCGCTATGCCAATTTAAATGGAGTCTGGAATAAGACAAAGATATTCCGCATATAGACTCCATATTTAATTATGAGATGAATTGGCATAATGCCCCCAAACCACAGACAAGAATGCATGCATGAACAATTTAATATGCATCAGTTGATAATGTCCTATTATAAAAATAATGGGGTCTCGGATAGGGAATCACATTAGGGTTCGGCGAACTTGGGCTCCGAGGCGTTCAGGGTCGGGTCTCAGGGTTCGACGGGAGAACGGCTCGACGAGATCGGTCTCGGACGACGGAAGTCGACCTTGTCGCATCCGAGAGGCAGAACTTGGTTGGCGTCGGGGGCACATCGGATCCGCCCTGGTCGGTGCCGATCTTGTCGTCACGAAGATCTTGTCGGGTCCTCGTATCGGGTCGGTCTTGGCATTCAGGAAGAAGAACTTGGCGTGCGACGTTGTCGGCATCGGTGCGGGAAGGAGGTCTTGTCGTTCCGTGTCGGCGACCTTGGCATCCGGGTTCTCGGCGAACTTGGCGTCCGGGAAGGAGTACTTGTCGTACCGGGTCTCGGGTCGAAGAACTTGGCGTTCCCGGGTTCGGTCTTCGGCAGGATCGGTCTTCGGCGTCTGTGTCAAAGATCATGGTGTTCCGGATCGGTCTTCGGTTTCGTGCGGTTGATCTTGGCGTGCCAGCGTCACCGGATTCTGGAAGGAGTGCTTGTCAGGAACCCCCGGTTTGGTACGGTCTTCGGTTCCATGTCGACAACCACATTGCCCATGCCGGGAACTTTGGTTCTCGGCTTCGATTTAACACATAGGGGTTAAATCGACAAAAGGAGTGGAGGCAAACACATTTAACACCCAGGGGTTAAACAGACAACAAGAGCAGAGGCAGCACGGCAGGACATGGAGGTCAAGGGCGTCAAGGAGGGGTCACGGTCGTGTGGAGGTTGAGGACCACGACCAGCGGAAGGACGGGGCGGCGCTCCGAACGTGTAAGAGGGAGAGAGGAGGCCGCGAGGTCGCGCGGGAGGTAGAGGAAGGAGAAGCCGATAGCGGCATCGACCTTGGAGGCAGAGGAAGCCGGCGGCGGCGGACACGGTCGCGGGGACTAGAGGGAAGGCCAGCGGGTGGGGCGAGGATGACGAGGCGCACGTGGAGGCGGAGGAAGGAAGCCCCCGGCGGTGGCTCGCGGGGCTGACCGAGGCAGGCGAGGTCAAGGACACCCGCGGGGCGGAGGTCGACGGGCGGAGGAGGGGTAGCATGACGGAGAAGGGCGAGGGCCGACAGGGAGCGAAGGGCGGCGGCGGGGGAGGCCGGAGCCACGAGGTAGGGAGGCGGCGACGCGGAGGAGAGGTGCTAGACCGGCGAGCTTCCGCGGGTGGCGGGCTCGAGGCCGCGGTGGCCTGCGGCGAGAGGAGGGTGGCAGACGACGAGGTCCGGTGGCGACGGCGAGCGCAGGAGCAGGCGGTGGCGGTCCAGGCCGAGGGAGGCGCGGGGTCAGCGAGGCAGGAGACCGCGGCGGCCGGAGGGGCGGCTCGGGTCGGTGGTGGCCCGAGGCGAGCACAGGAGAGAGGCAGGCGGGGTAGGTGGGATAGGGAGGAAGGAGACACGGGAGGCGTGGTTCGTGGTGAGCCAGGAGGCGGGGTGGAGCACGAGGCGGTCGGGGAAGGTCGGGTCAGGGGCGGTTCAGGTGGGGCCCGGCTGGAAAAAGGAGGGGTGGGGCCAGACGGGGGAGAGAGAGAGGGGGGGTTGGTGGCCAGGCTGGGCGCAGCGCGGGCGGGAAAAGGGTGTGGGGACAGGCGGCACGGGTTGGCGTGCCCAGGTGGGCGGGAGCTGGGGCTGTGCGGGCGCGGCGGGTGTGTCCGCTGGCGGGGTGGGGCCCAGGGGTGACGTGGCGCGCCATGGTTGGCTGCAAGATTGGGCCAGGGTGAGGTGGCGACAAAGGATTGGAGGGGGTGAGGTGGAGGGCTGGGTAGGATTAGAGTGGGTAGAATATATGGTGGAATAGGTTTTGGGAAAACTGGTTTTTGTACTGGGATGGCCGACTGGGTCAGATCGGCCCGGTACGGCTGTCCCCTAAAAATAAACTAAATATTTTATTATTTAAACCGGGGCTTTTGAAAACCATTGGTAGACGAAACAAAATAATCCGGAGAACCGGGTTTTGGATTTGAATTAAAGGCAGGGTATTTAGAAAACAAAATAAGTTTTTCGAAAATAGTTTCAGTCAAACAAATGCATGATGATGACGATGCTCAAATGCAATGTGGCATGATGACATGAGCATGCGGTCATGATGATGCAATGCACAAAAACAACGTGATTTTCTAGTAGTGGTTTTAGCGGGGCGCCACAATTCGACACCACTAACAATGGATCTCGCCCTCGAGATCCGCCTCATGGTACCGGAAAGAAGGTCGGCGGCCGAAATCTTCTCGCTTCATGTTGATCCTCGCGACACCACTATCAAGGGTCGTTGTCCGTGATCGTCAAGAGAACACTCCGGGAACAAAAGGTCGAAGGTAGAGGTATCAACAAATAAAGCCACCTCTAGCTTCGATAGAAAGAGGGAACCGATGCATTCTCATCCACTTCAATGTACAAAAGCGAATAGAAGGGGTAGTCGGCATGGGGGCCAATCCATCACGCACCCAAACTATTACTCTGCACAATCAGTGGAAAAGCGTGCAACCATTCTCGGAATCAGACTGAAGATCTCGACAATCGAGGTTCAGAAACAAAGGAGTGATGCAGACTCTGCATCGGATCTGGCATAGATGATGTCGTCGCGTCGGAAAACACCGGAAGGCACGAGAAGGAACAAAGAGAAGCCACCAGACGAAGGATTCCTCGGATAGCATGAAGACCAGTTGTAGCAACACCGTTACCAAAGGAGGAAGCGAAACCCTGAAGGTACGATGGAACCCAACCACGAGAAATCCTGGACTCGAAGAGAGAGAAGAGAGCGGATTCAAAACACGCAGAGGTAAGAGGAGAATAGCAGAGGGGTAAGGAGTAAAAGCAGACCTAATCAGATCTATCCAACCGATTTTTGCAAAATAGTTTTGACACTCTACTGCGGCCGTTAGCTAGGTTATCCTACAGGCTGGACTTGTGGGGTATCGCAACTGTTGTGCTCTGATACCACTCTGTAACACCCTCAGAATCGGCCCTATGCAAGTTTCAGCGCTTTCCGCCAAACCCGCATAGAAACGATTCAAAGGTGCCCACCAGGCACTTGCGTGCGGGTGGAAAATGAAGTAATATCATTACACAATAGTCCTCGATGGAACCCACAAAACATATATATACAACAGCGACTCAAAGAGTCAAGAATACAGATTTACAGTACAAAGATCCAAATCACCTTGAAAACAATACAGCGTCCGAGTACGGACAAGATGCAAATTGAGCTAAGAGCCCTGAAGAATAACCAATGGCGTCCATAACCCTGCCCAGGCCAAGCCGGAAGGGTAACCCTGCTAACGACGTCGATCTCAAAACCTGCTTAAACAAAAGGGGTGCCGACAAAGGGCAAAGGAAAAAGAGAGAGCGGTCAGTACTGAGGCTAGTACACGGCGAGACTAGAATTCGGCGGTCCTCGCCTGCATAGGTATGGTGGACTGAACGGCAGCGCGGCATGCACTAAACAACCTATAGAGACTCGAGATAACTGTCGGCTATCATAGAGGGATAAGAAAGACCTATTCAGAACCAACCTGATACTACCACCAAACATACCCATCCTGGTGTTTCCCCCTCGAGACCAAACGAGGAAGTCAACCGAGGAACTCACACCGTTGGCAGTTTTATTTATTCAGTTATCGTTGCAGCAGTTACTAGTCAGGTATAGATAGTCATCCTGATGTAATAAGCAGTGGGCACTTTTAGTTAACCATTCCGTTGTAGTTGCAACACTTACTAGTCAGATACAATTAGCATGAGATATCCCAAACTCAGCAGTTGTTGGTACTTTTATTTAGCCATTCCGTTGCAGTGGAGCTGTTTACTAGTCATATCGGATACAAGTCAAATTATAACAGTAAACTTTAGTTATAGTTGTCTATGATCGAGAACTGTGCTCCAAGTCGTCCATAACCGCGGACACGGCTTTTCGAAAAGATTTAACCCTGCAGGGGTGCACCAAAGTATCCACACGCACTTCGACCCTTTTTGCCAGATCAGTTAACATACACCCATCGGTATGTCGGCGGGGCCTAAGTCATGACGTTTCCCAGATCCAAAGCAAGTACATGGGGGCCACCCCACTAAGCTACCCGCAACGAAGTCGGCCGGTCTCCGAGACGGACTCAGGGTTTGCGTCAGTGGTTGTAAACGACTGGGAACCCGAAAGTGTGACTGGGCTTGTCGATACCGCGAAAACACTCCACAATCCTAAACAGTACAGGTGCAGTACCTCGCACAATTTTAAATTAAGCAGTAAAGCATGGCGTAAGTACAGAATAGTAATAAAGCCCCAAACTACTTTGTGGCCCCCGGTACAATACTTTCAAATCAGGTACTAATCGATGGGGGTGCCCACACACCCCACCTGTGGTTAGCGCGCTCGATCTCGGAACAGGTGTCAAGAACTCGGGGTCCTACGGGACACCAGTGAGCGGTTAAAAACCAAATATTGTCTATTACCCACCGGTGCCTCTGCATTTACCTACTTCAATTTTAGTTATTAAACGATAATTAGAACCATGATCATCTCCAACAGTAAACATGCGGCAATACTCCAACAACTGAGGTACTTGACGACGCACAACAGCACTTGAGCAAGCGACTACGACGTGCAAGTCCAACTATCTACCAATCAACAGGTAATAGGATGTGTCCAAGGCAATATAAGGCTGCAAGGGATATCACGGGTACGAAAACTAGAGCATCGCAACACAGATAGAAATAGATCAACAGGAGGGAAATAAATACTATAAAAGTAAGATAGGTAGAAAGGGGGAGGTGCTCGCCTGAAAACATTGCCGAAGGTTCATCCAAAGGTCGGGGCGAAGCTCACATCAACTCAACGGCCTTATCCGCGAAGAAGCAAACACTAGAATAAACACCGGATGCACTATTTAATACTACGACAGAAGATCCGGCATGATTATGATATGATGCAGATGCAGTGCAATTAGGCAGTATTAAGCGGAACCGGGGTCCCGACAATTAATTACACAGTTCAAGTTATTTAGCACCCCCGCAATTTAAATGTTGGATTGGCAGGACAAAACATGGCTTCGGTGCGCTATGCCAATTTAAATGGAGTCTGGAATAAGACAAAGATATTCCGCATATAGACTCCATATTTAATTATGAGATGAATTGGCATAATGCCCCCAAACCACAGACAAGAATGCATGCATGAACAATTTAATATGCATCAGTTGATAATGTCCTATTATAAAAATAATGGGGTCTCGGATAGGGAATCACATTAGGGTTCGGCGAACTTGGGCTCCGAGGCGTTCAGGGTCGGGTCTCAGGGTTCGACGGGAGAACGGCTCGACGAGATCGGTCTCGGACGACGGAAGTCGACCTTGTCGCATCCGAGAGGCAAAACTTGGTTGGCGTCGGGGGCACATCGGATCCGCCCTGGTCGGTGCCGATCTTGTCGTCACGAAGATCTTGTCGGGTCCTCGTATCGGGTCGGTCTTGGCGTTTGGGAAGAAGAACTTGGCGTGCGACGTCGTCGGCATCGGTGCGGGAAGGAGGTCTTGTCGTTCCGTGTCGGCGACCTTGGCATCCGGGTTCTCGGCGAACTTGGCGTCCGGGAAGGAGTACTTGTCGTACCGGGTCTTGGGTCGAAGAACTTGGCGTTCCCGGGTTCGGTCTTCGGCAGGATCGGTCTTCGGCGTCTGTGTCAAAGATCATGGTGTTCCGGATCGGTCTTCGGTTTCGTGCGGTTGATCTTGGCGTGCCAGCGTCACCGGATTCTGGAAGGAGTGCTTGTCGGGAACCCCCGGTTTGGTACGGTCTTCGGTTCCATGTCGACAACCACATTGCCCATGCCGGGAACTTTGGTTCTCGGCTTCGATTTAACACATAGGGGTTAAACCGACAAAAGGAGTAGAGGCAAACACATTTAACACCCAGGGGTTAAACAGACAACAAGAGCAGAGGCAGCACGGCAGGACATGGAGGTCAAGGGCGTCAAGGAGGGGTCACGGTCGTGTGGAGGTTGAGGACCACGACCAGCGGAAGGACAGGGCGGCGCTCCGAACGTGTAAGAGGGAGAGAGGAGGCCGCGAGGTCGCGCGGGAGGTAGAGGAAGGAGAAGCCGATAGCGGCATCGACCTTGGAGGCAGAGGAAGCCGGCGGCGGCGGACACGGTCGTGGGGACTAGAGGGAAGGCCAGCGGGTGGGGCGAGGATGACGAGGCGCGCGTGGCGGCGGAGGAAGGAAGCCCCCGGCGGTGGCTCGCGGGGCTGACCGAGGCAGGCGAGGTCAAGGACACCCGCGGGACGGAGGTCGACGGGCGGAGGAGGGGTAGCATGACGGAGAAGGGCGAGGGCCGACGGGGAGCGGAGGGCGGCGGCGGGGGAGGCCGGAGCCGCGAGGTAGGGCGGTGGCGACGCGGAGGAGAGGTGCCAGACCGGCGAGCTTCCGCGGGTGGCGGGCTCGAGGCCACGGTGGCCTGCGGCGAGAGGAGGGTGGCAGACGACGAGGTCCCGTGGCGACGGCGAGCGCAGGAGCAGGCGGTGGCGGTCCAGGCCGAGGGAGGCGCGGGGTCGGCGAGGCAGGAGACCGCGGCGGCCGGAGGGGCGGCTCGGGTCGGTGGTGGCCCGAGGCGAGCACAGGAGAGAGGCAGGCGGGGTAGGTGGGATAGGGAGGAAGGAGACACGGGAGGCGTGGTTCGTGGTGAGCCAGGAGGCGGGGTGGAGCACGAGGCGGTCGGGGAAGGTCGGGTCGGGGGCGGTTCAGGTGGGGCCCGGCTGGAAAAAGGAGGGGTGGGTCCAGACGGGGGAGAGAGAGAGAGGGGGTTGGTGGCCAGGCTGGGCGCAGCGCGGGCGGGAAAAGGGGGTGGGGACAGGCGGCACGGGTTGGCGTGCCCAGGTGGGCGGGAGCGGGGGCTGTGCGGGCGCGGCGGGTGTGTCCGCTGGCGGGGTGGGGCCCAGGGGTGACGTGGCGCGCCATGGTTGGCTGCAAGATTGGGCCAGGGTGAGGTGGCGACAAAGGATTGGAGGGGTTGAGGTGGAGGGCTGGGTAGGATTAGAGTGGGTAGAATATATGGTGGAATAGGTTTTGGGAAAACTGGTTTTTGTACTGGGGATGGCCGACTGGGTCGGATCGGCCCGGTACGGCTGTCCCCTAAAAATAAACTAAATATTTTATTATTTAAATCGGGGCTTTTGAAAACTATTGGTAGACGAAACAAAATAATCCGGAGACCCGGGTTTTGGATTTGAAATAAAGGCGGGGTATTTAGAAAACAAAATAAGTTTTTCGAAAATAGTTTCAGTCAAACAAATGCATGATGATGACGATGCTCAAATGCAATATGGCATGATGACATGAGCATGCGGTCATGATGATGCAATGCACAAAAACAACGCGATTTTCTAGTAGTGGTTTTAGCGGGGCGCCACACCATCTCATCGACCAATAATTTGATGCGGTCAAAGTAGGCCGCACCGGAGGTAAAATTCTCCCTCTTGGTCTGAGTAATTTGGGTGCAAAGATGCAGTATCCGAGCTTTTGATTATGACGAGAACATCTTGGTCACCTTCTTCCAGACAGCAACGGAACTCGTGAGTCCTACCAGCTGTGTCAGCACCTCTCTCGTCATGTTCCGGAGGAGGTAAGACAACACATGTTGATCTTGAGAGATGCAACGCGTATAGTCAGGGTTGGGGATCGTCTCCTCGACCCCGTCCTTGTCCTTCGCCTTCATCTCCTTCTCACATTTTGCCACCGATCCGTCTAGGTAGCCCATCAGCTGGGCGCCTCGGATCTCAAGCAAGACCATGGAGTGCTAGATCAGATAATTTTCCCTGGTTAGCTTCTCGTAGACGATCCCTCCGAGTCCTCCACCCGCCATGGACCTAGATGACGAAGAAGACACGAAGCTCATAGTGATACGAAAATACAAGTATATGCGGTGGTGCCTAAACTCATCCCGCTTGTGGTGTTTATATATCGATGGACTGGTACAGGAGATTACAGGGTTGTCATACCATGTCAGTTAAGGACGTACACATACACGAACCGATCCTACTACAACATATGTACATACTATGTTTAATAATATTATCAATCTATTTGCACGAACCGATCCTACTACAACATATGTACATACTATGTTTAACAATATTATCAATCTATTTGCAGCCGACGGCGTTAGGTTTTTTTGGGAAATAAGAGTAATTTTATATCCTTATTGCAAGTTGCTTGGGGAGAATATATCCATTGATTTTCGGCGAACCGATCGTTTAAACCACCCACTTGAGGGGAATTTCTGCTAACCGGCAAACCTCAGTGATTGGAGTCCCAATACAGGTCTTAAAAAAAACCATTTCTTTAGTGGTACCATAAGAAAACCTCACAAGCTGGGAACTTATTTAATAGGGAGTAATATCGTGGTAGAATATTCGCTCAAACTTGCGTTTAAATGTCTGCCGAGTGCAGCTTAATGTGGCGTCACATCATATCATGGTGGAATTGACATGTGACATATCTCTAAAAAGCAAAACAATCCATTGAAATTGACATGTGACGCATCTCAGAACCTTCGGGCCAACAAGTTTTGGGGAAACATCGAGGAAGCAAGCTGAAGCCGTAGAATCGGACGTATAAATGGCAAAGCTCGCACGGCATCATCAGGCACCACGCAACTAACCCAGTAGGCAGTAGCTAGAGGTGTAGTAACTGCAAGTTGTTAGTATACTAGTTAGCTCGCTACTGCAATGGCGGCTTCGTTGGGACTGAACCCTGAAGCCTTTTTCAGCTCCGCCTACGCCCCCTTCCTTGCCGATCACTACGCGACGCCCGCCAGCCACGGTGATTTCTCGGGCCAGATGTTCAACTTCCACGACGATCACCATCAGCAGCAGCACTACCCTCTCGAGGATCAGCTCGAATACTCGCCGCCGCCGACGGCGCCACCACCGATCTCCCTCGCCGGCGCCGCGGGAGACGAACACCGCAGCAGCGAGGAAACGATGGAGCCGACGAGGGTGAGCGCGGGGAGGATCGGGTTCAGGACGAGGTCGGAGGCGGTGGAGATCCTGGACGACGGGTTCAAGTGGAGGAAGTACGGGAAGAAGGCGGTGAAGAACAGCCCGAACCCGAGGAACTACTACCGGTGCTCCGCGGAGGGCTGCGGCGTCAAGAAGCGCGTCCAGAGGGACCAAGACGACCCACGCTACGTCGTCACCACCTACGACGGCGTCCACAACCACGCAACCCCCGGCGCCGCCGTGGCGGAGTACTACTGCTACAGCCCGCCGCTCGGCAACGCCGGCTCGCCGCCGGCAGCATATTCCGCCGCTGGCTCGCTGTACTTCTGAGCCATCCTTAATTGCTTACCAATTAATTATGTTCTGCTCATCTCGTACAGTAGAATCTAGTCTAGCTAGAAAGCTCAGAACTTTTGGTTCGAGTTCGTGGTAATTTGCAGCACGAAATTGCTCTGCGTAAGATATATCTTACGAATTATGTACGACGCTTCGTCCGCATCTGCGTTGTGCCTGTGCCAAGTCCAGCCCCTGCCATGACCAGTGAGCCTCAGTACTTATATTATTTAAACAAAATCATATCTCACCTTCCACCTTTTCCTAATATTACTAATAAGATTTTTTCCTACTCCACATCCAGTTCAAACAAAGAGATAAAATATCCCGATATCTTCTCCCTTTCAGTTCTCTATACTCCATTGCTGCAGCGGTAGAGCTCCAAATTCTTTGCATCTGAGTTAGCTTCTTGCAAACTAAATCTGTACATTTTACCAGTTCACAACAAGAGGTAATATCCGTAGAGCTCCAAATCATTTGCATCGCACGTACAGACTCATCCCACACAGAATCGTACTAGTATCGAACGCAACTTATCGTACCTATAGCACCACTCTTTGCAGCATGTGGAGTACTGCTATACATTAATTTGCAGCCAGTTGAGTGCTAATTTGATCCGAAAACCGAAATTATCAAGCATGAATAGAAGGGAGATCTTTGAAATTTCAATCAGTGATTTTTCGTTCTGCCTGCTTGTTTCACCTTGTGCGTGCCTCTTTGACTTTTCGTTGGATTTGATGGTGTGGCACTTGACTTAATTCAACGGCATGTGTTTTCGCCTATTTTTTTTTCGGAAAAAGATCCGGATCTATTTCATGAGTTCATAAGAACTACAAAGTATCCTAAACATAATAAAAATTACATCGAGGTCTTTGGACCACCTAATGAATACCACTGCCGCCAGAGCGAGCCGCCGACGCGTCGCTGTCGCCGCTCCATTACCGGAGCCGGCATGCCATTGTTGATGACAGTCGGGAAGTCTTCGTGCACGTGCCCCTAAGAACCAGTGCCCAGAGATGAAGTTGTCGCCATTGAACCCTTAAATTGATCCGAAACTTGTAACACCAAACCTAAAACACACGTAGACTGGACGAGATCCAGAACACACGTAGACTTGACGAGATCCACCACTCCATGGAAGCGGCGACCACGAATCCTCACCCTCCTCAACGCCAGCAGCAGGATCGTCGCCAACAAGGTGGAAAAGAAGGCGGGTATACCTTATTCTTGTCCCGCACAATGCCGCCATAGCCACCATAACGACGATGCCGAATTACCAAACTCTAATTTTAGGGACCCTTCTACACCGCCGAGCGCAGGTCCGAGGTCACCACCTCCTCCCGCCGCCGGAGCGGCAAACAGAGTAGACGGGGACCCGTCGATGCTCGGTCACAGACAGCGAGGACGAAGTAGATCGTGGCGGATGCTAGGGTTTTTACCCTAGCCACCGCCTCTTTTTCTCACGGGAGGAGAGAACTCTGATACATTTCACGGTGTATCAACTTAATAATGTGTTTTCGCCTATTTCGGTTGAATACTATTCCCAATCAACGTGCGACCTGAATGACTAGCCGAGCCATGAATGCAAACTTTATGGACTACTCTATACTACTCCCTCCGTATTAAAATATAAGATATTTTAGCTTTGTGAAACTAGTGTATTTAGACTTTTTTTTGTGTCTAGATTCACTCCAAACCTATATAAATCTACACACTAGAAGAGGTCTAGATATACTCCTCTTACAAACCTAAAACATCTTATATTTTAGAACGGAGGGAGTATTTGTTATCATGGTTTTGGTTTGAATTTATACTATAATAACGACAAAAGGAGTATTTTGTATTTTTATAGGCCTTAATTTGTCAATAAAAAATATGTGCTTTAACACTTTTGTTTAAATCCTCGAATTTGGATTCCTATTTATTATTGAGATACGATGCATAATTCGGTCTAAAATTCTCCTACTCATTCTAGTATTTTATATGTATTTGATGTTATAAATATTGTTATTTTTTCTACGTTCTTGGTCAAATTTTATATTGTTATATATTTTTAAAAAGCCTAATATGCACTCTATTTTAATGAGGAAGTACTATTTATCCTTCAGGACATGTCTTTGTGTGCCACCTAGAGTAGCATCCTCGCTCATGCTTAAAAAGTTGTGTGCAGTCGTCCTAGTTGATGGAGAAGTAAATATCTCCCAAAACTCTAGATAACTACAAATAGTTCACATTGTGGTCGGAAAAGAAAAGACCTAATCTTGTTTGTGTGTGTGTTTTTCTCTTCGGTGAGCTGGTTTCAGAACCATGTACCCTCGCCGTGGTGGGTGTTATTAATTTAACATCAGGCTACGACCTTCAGTTTTTTTAAAAATGGAGTTTTCTATAGCCCGGCCTTTTGCGACTCGGGAGTCAATCCCAGCCACCACCACTCATATGTTGATCTTGCATCCCTCGACTATTTTTGTCGCTCCGAGCCTCTGTGTGACTGCGACAGTGGATGGACTCTTTTTTCTACTTTTTTTTGAGGGGAAACTGCTATTTTATTAATCAAATGAGAGAGAAGGGTACAATAGCAGGATCCGGGGTATTATCTAGCCAGATATAGCGACCAATATCTGCATTAACATGACTTTTGGCTAAGTTATGCGCCTCCACTTTATGAAATCTATGTTCATAGATCACCTCCGAGGTCTGGAAACTTGATTTGCATTGTTCAATCTCCTTAATAATCGAGCAGTAGCTTGACAAACTTCCTTGATGGATTTCCTGCACCACTCCTAGGCATTCAGAAGCCACCTGAACTTGTTGTACATAGAGATCTGTCGCCAAAGCAAAGCCTTCAGAAATTGCTATTGCTTCCAGTGTCGCGGGATCAGTCATGCCATTGATAACCAACGCCGATGCACCCAAAAGGAGATCCTGGTCATCCCGACAGACCACTCCAATAGCTCCACGGGCCACTGTTTTTGCAATCGCTGCATCCACATTAATCTTCACAAAATTTTGAGGGGGTGCAATCCATATAGCTTTATTAACAGCAGGTGCAGGCGGAACAGGCCCTACCCTCTTCCTTCCCAGGTTCACAATCTGCAGATCCCGAAGGTATGAGTTTATGAAATGGAAGGTTGATAAAGGGCTTTGGTAGAGAGCTTATAGCTTTCCTCCTAGCTGTCCAAATAGCCCATAACGAGACCACTACTCGTGTTAAGTCCTCATGTGACAGAGTGTCAAATAAAAAGAATACCCATTCTTTCGGCCAGTTCTACAGTACCTTTTACTACTGCTCAGCGGTGACTAGTATAAATTAAATCTTGACCATTGATTTTCAAAGGTTATTCTAGACATTTTATGAAGGAAATCGTGGCAATTAATCTAGTCCTACTAAATATGGCATTTAAGTAACCTAAAATCAGGTAACTGATTCTCAGTTTCCTTCTTCTATGCTTGTTAGTTTCGTTAGAACATAAAACTGATCTATACCGGCATGGCAGTCGCTGAAGACGACGGCTAATTGATCCTTGCCATGGTATCCGCCGTCGCATGGGACTGAATCTTGTCTCAGTTGGTGGAGGCCTGCGTTCTATTCAGGGAATTATTAAACGATGGAAGAACAACCTACCCAGGAAATTACACGGGGAAGCATAATTCAGACGAGATGCCCGCGTTCCATTCAGGAAAACTCATAGCTAAGCCAACAAATTAATGATCAATTTCTGCAGAAAACATGCCTACAAAATTTAGATGGAGGCGTCGGTGATCGCGCCTATCAATTCTTCCGAAACAGTTTCTAACGATGCTAATTAAGGTGCCGGCCATATTTGCACACTGTTCGTGGTTGATAGATCCATGGAGCCACGTCCCCATCAATCAACTCTTATGCCCGGGCAATTTCATGGCTGATCTGATGCCAACTTTCCCTATCACGCCTTGACAGCATGCAATTGATGTTTCATTGAAGAAGGTGTTATTCATGAGCGTTACTACTACTTAATCAGAATAGAAGGGCTCGGAATTAGCGCGGGTTGTGCAAACTTTGCCAAATTTGCCCCTTCGGCAACTAATACTACCGATGTACTGGACACTAGTACAAATTATACTACCCATGTTTTAAGCACTAGTACAAACGAATCTAGGCCTTAGGATTCACAAAAATGAATGGGCGAAAACGATTTGAGGGTACCGTAAAAGTCCTCCTTCTTTCGGATTTGGACAAATATTGCTAGAGATATGTTCTACCAATTCCTCATCTAACAGTGCCCAAACAGACCGGGTCATGTTGCAATCCAAGAGGGAGTGCCTCCAAGAGTCTGGGTTTACACCACAGATAGCACAAACTGAATTTGGAGCCATGTTTCAGTGATGTAGGATAGTACCTGACGGCAGAGAGTGGTGAGCCAAACGCCACAGAAATAATCGCAATTTTGATGGAACTTTAGTTTTCTAGAGCATCGTCCATGCCTTCTCGCTATTATTACTTGAACTTGAGTTTCCAGCCAACCAATCTTCTCTAACCCTCTTTGTGTGGACAAGCATTCTATAGGCAGAACGTATTGTAAACTGCCCCGATTTCTCGTGGTGCCATGCCCAAAAATCGGTGAACTGAGCTGTACTAAGAGGGATTGACAAGATCACCGACACATCCATGGGAAGGAAATGCTCCTGTAAAGTCTCCAGATGCCAGGATGATAGTGGCTGATCAATCAGCTCGCTAACAAGCGTGGGTGGCTCATCAGATATAGCAACATATGGTCTAAGGCGTTCAGACCTGGGAATCCAATTTTCTGTCCAGATATTAGTATGCTCGTCCGTACCAATCCTCTTAATCAGACCCAATTTCAGAATATCTCTACCTTCAACTATAGATCGCCAAACCTTAGACGGTTTGTTGCCCAACTCAGCATCAAGTATTGATCCATTAGGATAGTATACTGCTTTTAGCACACAGGCACTTAAAGATTTAGGGTCTTTGAGAAGGCGCCATGCTTGTCTTGCTAATAGAGCCACGTTGAATAATTCCATATCCTTGAATCCAAGGCCACCAGCATATTTTGGACACGACATTTGCTCCCAAGATACCTAATGTGGCTTTCTCTTATTTCTTACTACCCACCAGAAATTCCTAATCATGGAATTTATGTGCTCGCACAAACCTTTCGGTAGTTTGAAGCAAGCCATCGAAAAAATAGGAATAGCCTGTATGACTGATTTAATTAGCACATCTTTAGCACCCGAGGACAAAAGTTTCTCTAACCATCCTTGAATAAATTTCCAAACTCTCTCCTTCAAGTATTTAAAAGATCCATTAGTAGATCTTCCAACATCTGTAGGCATCCCCAAATACATATCACTGAGTGCTTCGATATGTACATTTAGAGCCTCTCTGATTGCAAGTCTCAGGTTTTCAGAACAACCTTTGCTGAAGTGGATCGATGATTTTCCAAATTCACTCTTTGTCCCGAAGCTTGACAATACAACTCTAATATAGAATTGATTTCTGCCGTTGCCTCAATGTTTGCTTTTATGAATAGCAAGTTGTCGTCTGCAAATAAGAGATGATTGACCGGGTGCTGTTGGTGCTACACGAACACCTAACAAATTTTCTGTATTTCCCCTGCTCTTTAACAGGCAAGACAAACCTTCAGTTGCTAATAAAAACAAATACGAAGATATAGGATCACTCTGACGGATACCCCTTGTAGGCCGAAACTCCTCCAATCGAGTCCCATTGAAAGATACTAAAAAAGAGACCGAAGTGACAATATTCATCACCGATTGGACCCACCTCTGGCTAAAACCCAATCTCAACATAATCTCCTTCAAATAAACTCACTCTACACGGTCGTAGGCTTTCATCATGTCAAGTTTTAGAGCACAGAATCGTTTATCCGTAGGACGCTTAATTTCATGAAATGTAGACATTCATAGGCTATAATAATATTATCTGTAATCAAACGTCCTGGAACAAATGCCAATTGCTCCTCAGAAATAACTCCAGGCAAGATCTCTTTCAATCTATTGGCCGGATGCGGATAATAGCCGGATGCGGATTCGAATGCGGATTATATCGGATTGTGGATATGGAGCGGATTCGGACCGGACTCGGATCGAAAGAGGATATAGATTGAATCCGCTCCATATTCGAATGAAGATTTGCAAAAAAGGCAAGAAACCGCGCAACACTAGATAGCGGTAGTATAAATATGCAAGATTGATAATAGCATAATATAACATGCATACATAGCATGTATAGACTAACTAGGTTGACTAAATATTAGGGTTGTGCTAAATTGACTTGATTATCCTATTTGAGCATCTCGGATAATCCGTATAGAATGTCGGATTATCATTATCCATCGGATATCATCAATATCATATCCGTCAGTATCTTCTCAACCATGCGCATCTACATCTATATCCGTCGGATATCTAAAAGTGCATACCATATTTTTAAAACGGACGCGGATGCGGATTCTAAGCGGAAATTATCCGTACCATTTACATCCATATACACGACGTACTTTTTTTTTAGCCCAGCCCGAAGCTCGGTCCAGCCCAAAAAATGCCGGTATAGTAATGAGCCACTTCTAGAACAAGTCGTGGGTCGTGGCCTTTATACCGGTTTGGCAACGAGGTTTATTGGAGAGAGCATGAAGATTAGTGATTACTGATTACTGATTAGTAAATCTTCTCCTTATCTCGGATGGGCCAAAATGGGAGAACAAACCTTTGGCTGGTGTAAAATTTTGACATGAACTAGAAGTGGGATCTACTAGTGCGGTATTCCGTGGTTGCAGTTGCACATGTAGGATGGAGGCGGTACAAGGCGGACAGCCCGCCGCAAAACGAATCAGCTGGTACTAGTACTGCCTAGAACTTGGTGCTAAGTAGCTCCCGTATATATAGGTGGATTCGCCTACATCCCTATGCACATGTATCTAAGACTTATGTAAGCGTTGAACACAACTTATATATTTACCATGTATTTTTCACTACTTCCTCCGGTTATTATTATTCTCAACTTTGGCTAGATACGGATGTATCTAGTCTAAGTGCATCTCTAACCAGTGTACAAAAATCGGTTAGAGGAGTAAAAGATGTAAAAGATGCTCTTTTACTCCTCTAACCGCAGCTAACCGAAGCTCAAAAGGTTTTAGAGGAGCAAATATTTTACTTATTGGTGTCTCCGATCCCTATATTTACTCATCGGAGGCACCGAGTAAAAGATCCCCTTCTCCTTTTTTGCGTTCACTCAAAATCTCCCACCCCACCTCGAGCTCTCCTCCGTCTTCGGCTATCGCCGCTTCCAATTCCTCCCTCCCGCCGGCCTCCCTCCCCTCCGCGATGGCCGGATCATCTCGCCGGCCGTCTCCGCCACCCATCCCCAGCGCGCGCTGGCACCGGAGCCTCCCGCCACGAGCTCCTGCGGCCGCTTCATCTTCCTCCTTCCGACGTCGTTCCCCTCGTCGATTGCCGCCACCAAAACATCGTCAGCATCCCCGCCGCTCTGCCGGAACCCTCGATCTGCCGGTGCCCCCGACGCCGATGTACCGCGGCGTGCAGCAGCGGGAATGGGGCACCTGGGTGTCGGAGATCACCGACCGCAACACCGGCAAGAAGGTGTGGGTCGGATCCTTCCAATCCGCCGAGCAGGCGGCGCGGGCGTACGACATCGCCAACGTGTACCTCCACGGGAGCGAGTGCGGCGAGCTCAACTTCCCGCTGGAGGTGTCGGGGCCGGTGCCGGAGGTGGAGCCGCAGGGGCTCCGCTTCGTCTCTGTGCGCGAGCGGCTGGAGGACAGGGAGGCGCGCGAGCGCCTCGAAGCAGAGTGTCGCGGCGCGGCGATGGCGGCCGTGCTCGCCGGCTACAACCCCGAGCTCATCGAGAAGGAGCGAAAGGCGCTGGAGGCCTTCGTCGAGGCCAAGCGCAAGGCCGACGCCGCGGGGGGGGGAAGCAGGTGAAGGAGGAGGAGGCAGGGTCGTCGGCAGCTCCGACGTCGGCCATGGTGAAGAAGGAGGAGGAGGAGGACTAGGAGGACGTGCCGCCGACGCCGGAGCCGGCAGTGATCGAGCTCGACTCCGACTCCTCCTCCTTCGAATGGGACGACGAAGATTAGGGTTAGGTGGTCGAATTCGGTCGAATTTTGTCAAATTCGGCCGCCTTTTGGTTGTAGTATGTAAATACTATGTTGAACATATGCGTTAGTTTGAAATTTGGTCTGAATTCAGTAGATTTTAATCGAATTTGGAGGTGATCATTTGATTTACTCAGGTAACTATAGGAGATCGGTTAGGAATGGCCGCCGTTACTCATCTAACCGATTTTGGGCAGTTTACCCCTCTAACCGATTGAGGATCGGTTAGAGATGCCCTAAATAGTTAACTAGATACATCTAAATCTAGATAAAGTTGAGAACAATAATATGGACCAGAGGGACTATTATAAGTATTTGATGTTATTGATTTCTCAAAAAAATACTTCGTTGTCTTCTATGAAAAATTATACACTCATAGTGTACGAAACTGAATCTTCCGCCAGAAAAAGAAAAGGAATGGTAACAAAAACTTTGTTCGCCAACTACTTATGGGGCCCACATGTCATAACGAACACAAAATAATAACACATACAGCATACTGTAGGTACTTGTGGGGCCCGTCTGTCACGCCAGTCCCAAAATAACACAAAACTTGTTAGGCATACAATTGGTACTCGTTGGTCCCACCTGTCACACCGTCCCTCCAAAATCCCCAATCCGGCGCAGGTCGCATCCCGCGGCCGCGAGCGCACCTCGCCGCCGGGAGACGCGTCGCCTCGAGTCGCCCCCGGGCGCGCCACTGGCCAGAAGGTCCCCCACCGGCCTTCTCTCCATCAATTTCTTGCCGGCCCCGCCGTCGGTCTTCCTGTACTGTTGGATTGCTGGGCGTCGCCGGAATCGATGTCCGGAGGTCAAGAGGGCGCCGAGGGGTCAGGTGATTTCATTCTTTCTGAGCTACCGAAACGCATGAAGGGATGCGTCGTTATCTTCAAAAGAACCGACGAGAGCTTTGGTTACATGGTTTTGGTTTCATGGTGTACTTTCTTCTGTTTATACAAATGCTCTTAGCTGATCCCTCGAACATAGTCTTCCCTCATAGATACCACAATATATATGTGCATGTACTTTTGAGTACCACACAATTAAACATGCACCCAACGCAGTTTCCCACGGGGCCGAATTGTAGAATTGTACTCTGATCAGTGATCAGTGTGAAATGATGTCTTAACATCTGGTTGAAAGGGCATTTGTTAACTAAACAATGTTTATTTGAATGCATCTTTGAACAAACGATGACATGAACATGTGCGGAAGTAGAGATGGTTACTCACTATTTGTGCTTTTCCAATTTCTTTTTGTTACAGTCAGTCTTCATTATGTTGTACTCTAGTGTGCTCTATTGTCAGCAATTGTAAGTTCTGAAACCAGATGTTGTTCTGATAAAGTTTCGTTGTTAGTTGAATGAAAGTAAAACATTGCACCAGTTTTTCTTTGTTTTCTGACGTTAATCAATTTAGATTGACATCCGGTGAATATGGTTTACATGTTCTTGGTGGTGTTCCTACATGTGCTACTTTTAGTTACTACCACGTTGACCATCCTTGATGGTGCTTAACCTAGGATCGAAAACAGAAAGAAGAAGAAAGGTCCATGGGTGTTTAATACATTTATATAAATACACTTTACTTGTACACGAGCCAAACCAAGCTTACGTGTAATGATCAATGGTAACATTGGTTGAGAAAAAGTGGATCCCGGGTATCTGAAGGTACGGAATGTGAATCTTGATACCGTGGTTACATGAATACAGGATATATGTAAGTACGTACTATTTGTAGGTAAGTATTTACAAAATTACAACATGATGACATCATACTTGTTGTAGGTAAGTACGTACTACTTAGCAGATCTAAATATGCAGTTAGGCCTAGTCTCCTAGTACACCACCAAGAATTGTCCAATCCTAGTACTATGGTAGTATTATCTTTTCATGAAGATGGAGTGAGCATTTGAACTCTAACGTTTATTTTATTCTTACTCACAGAACCTTTATTTCATATAGGACCCAGGTGAAGTTTCTAATGCCATGTTCTGTTGTGCACAGTGAGATAACTGCGAAGTATAGACATCATCGTGTATTATCACCAAACTTGCTATGAGAAGTTCCTAAATTGATTATATTAGTTATAGATCAGACAGAAGTGAAGTACCAATGGAAAGTGCATTGATCTCCCCCATGGGTTTGGAGAGACCAAAGTTAGTATAAGAACTTCTGTGCTGATTAGAGTAGCAATTGATCAAGCAGAGGTTAAAACTGCCACTGGTTAGTGTAATGTGAATCTGCCTGATGGATTTGGGAGAACTTTTTTTTTGCTGTATTAGTTTGCACTGCTGAGTGGAACTATTTGGTGATGTTTGACCACTTGCTGCCACTTTTATTACTTGTGTTGCTTCCACTATTTTTTGCATGATCGTTAGTATGACTTACCTTGTATTAATGGCATTACTCCAATAATACAGTGAAACCATCTTAATTATGTGGCTGTACATACTTCCTGCAGATCACATCATGGACCTAGGTGAAGACCAGACCAACTTGAAAACCAAAAGGTCAAGAGCTACAAACTGGCCTAAAGTAATGTCAAAATTTCTACTTGATTGGTACCTTGAGAAAAAGAAGGCGATGCCACCTAAGACCAAATTCAAGAAGACACACCACCACTATTGCCAAGTTGCACTAAATGCCAGATTCAAGTCAGCTTACACTGTTGATCAGGTCCATCGCCATTTAAGGCGTTTCAAGGAGGTTTGGAATATTGTGGCGCGTTATATGAACCAGAAAGGAAGCAGCTTTGACAAAAAACACAGAATGTTAATACTGCCTTCTGCAACCATGGCTGCTCTACCGGTAAGTACTGCACTGCTGGAAAGTACGATAATATTGTATCGTTTTCCCTGTGCACTAACGGATAGTTTTCTTGTGTAGTTAGCGGAACGAGCTATTCTCGTCAAACCCATTCCGTTCTTCTACCATTTGCAAGCTCTCTTCAGCGATTACCCAGTTGATGGTGCCTCTATGACAGACCTGTGTACAGATGCTGACTTGAATGATGATGAGTTGGAAACCCTAGATCCATTGAACACGATGGTCGTTCATGCAGACACAGGGAACCCAAACGAGGCAGGCCTGGACAAAGTTGTTTTGGAGGGTGAAGTTGACTGTCATGAGGTTGCGGTTATTAGTGGCACTGGTACAGTGCCTTGTGAAGCTATGACGGGCACTAGTGCACCATCTGCTGAACCATCTGGATCAGCCGAAAGCACAATGGCTGCTCTCAAACCCAGCTTGAAGAAGTGCAAGATAGTCAGCAAAGCAAAAGCAAATCCAAAGCCGCAGGCCCTTCCACTACATGATAGCAGGGAAACGGACGCGTCAAACAGGAACTTAATAGGGATCCATGACAGTCTCGCCAAACCAATACGGACAGCACAACCATCGTCAGACCCAAATGCTCCCCTGTGGAACATGCTGAAGGAAATTCCATTGACACCTGCTGATAGGCTATCAGTTGGGATTCACTTGTGTAGACCAGAGTCCGAGGTGCATCGTAGTTTTTTCATCAGTATGGGTAAGGAGTACCTGGAAGCATGGGCCCACAAGTTTTTGGCCGGAGGGGAACCTGGATCCTTGTAATATTTGCTTAATTGGGTCGTCATTTCCTCCTTTCGCTGCTTCAAAGTCAGCCCACACTCTCCGATGATGATTGTTGTTCAGAGGTCCTTGTTTGTGCTGCTACATATAGGTTCACCTCTTGTGATCAAAGCATAGGTTAATATTAGCTAGTTAGGTAGCATGCAACTTGCTTTAACAGCTTAGCTGACATTTCAGTAATGTTTGTGTTGTAATTTGTGTATAATTCGTGAGCATTTAAGTTCACGACTTATTTTATTTCTGATATCTCAACATTACAAACGTCAACTGAAAATTATGGTATCTTATAGGATGGAAATTATGTTGTCGTACCAGAACTGTTGTTCCACTTACATCCTATGGGTTCTTATCCAGTGGTCACTGAGCCACTGTACGCTCTGGTATATTTGTTACCCTTATGGATGCAAATATGTATTACTGGTTACGATTTTATCTTGTCACATGTTTAAGATGCATACATGAAGCTGTTTTCAGATGGCATTTTTTCTGGTGATATTCTTTTTCTCCATCTGATAGAAACAATATCTTCGTGCAAATAGAAACTCGCCTTGCCAAAAGTGAGAACTACACATGATAATCTCTCTTCTATGATTACATGACGATTTACACTTGGGCACCAAAATTAAGGAAAGGTGCTGAATTGACCACCTTAGGGCTTAGGCCTTCCCCAATGCTGTTAATTTACCGGTGCAAACTTCACTTTTTTGCTTCTATGAATTGGTGCATCACATATTCACATTGTAGAGGTGGAGCAAACAGAAAGATTCCAGCTCTTTTATGAATCGGCGCATCACACTGTAGAGCGGTTCATGTGCGCCCTGGTCTTTTTGGACTTGTTCGAATCTGAAGTTATACTCTTTCTAACACGTTGGAATTTTCCCTACAGAAACGAACATAACACTATTAAACATCAACTCAGAAGTACTCGGCAGGGGGAAAATGTTAAAGGAAGTTTGAAGAACATGAGAATTACCTCTCTAAAGAATTGTTTTACCAAAGATTTATCAGCAGTATTCTTTTTACTGAAGAACAGCTGATTTGCGTATTGAATTCTTATGTTCGGAGTATTGACTGCCGAGAAATAATCATGAAGGACAACTCCAGGAGTCCAAATCTCCATACATTTCATGACATAGACACCGCAATCATGCCTAAAAATCAGGTACAGCAAAATTGAATAACACGGATACAAGAAGATATATTTCACAAATTGCTAGCACTGAAGATAAAGAAACTCCATGGTTTTAGATAGCATTACCCGTTTCCTTGTCTTGGTATACTAGGATAGACAATTCTGAAATTATCAAAATTATAATCTGGATCAACTAAAGTTTTCCACAGTTGCTTGAAATTACCAACCTAGATCACAACACATCAGCATGCACATAACTGAACATTAAAGGTCAACATACCCCGTTACATGGAAAAACTAAGCAAAAAAATGGAAATAAAATTACTTACAAGCAAGCCTCTGACCACGACTTGATAAAGAGACTTCATACTGAATAAGGAATCCATAAATGCAAATAGACGGTTTTGGAGATCGACCACAAATAGAAACCAGTGCTTACAATGGCATATAGGAAAAAATAGCTGTAACAGAAAAACATTTGAAGTTCATATATTACACAGATATAAGGGATAACAACTAGGATACGATCAATAAGAAAATATCATACCAGCTCACATTCATCGATTTTCTTTGCAAGACTTGCACCTTTAAAAGCATTTCGTATGAGTTTAAACTGATCTCTGTTATTGTATTTGAGAATGTTCTCCTGCAAAATATATAAGAATGAGCACACGGACCATAGCAAAACAGATTTTGGTATTCATATATTGAACCACGCGGAGATCGAAATAAAGAGAATAATTACCCCGACATAAGAGAAGAAGTAATGCTTTTTGGAAACTGACGGATGGCAATCATCATACAGTTTCCGGCATAGAACAGAAATCAAAAAGTTATTGACATGACCCTGTGGCATCAACGACTGACCAAGAGAGAGGTAGGAGCAACGAACTTTGCGGTATATAATGGCTGTCATGCTGCTCAAACAAAGATAGCATATGAATTGCAATATGATGCAACGGAATAACTTTTTTCCGCAATAGTAAGAACATTAGTTGTACAGTAATGAACCAGAACCAGAAATATGTACCACTGATATCTTTCGCTCAGCCCAAGTCTGCAAAACACTGCATAATACCTCCTCTCGAGACCAGATACCAGAAATCGATTTGCTTCGGGGACAGAAGAAGGATTGGATTGAAGAAGAACTCTCCTCAGACCATAAGGTGGTTTGTTTCCTCTGGAAGAACAATTGATGCCCTTTAAATGAGGCTTTGCACCACTAATAATGCTATCAGGTGTGGCCTTTTCAAAAAAAATAGATGTGGCCTTAGAAGCGTCATCTGGTTTTGTACACGACTGACTGCAGCTCACATTAAAATTCCTTTCACCAGTGATCTGCGCATCTGGAGAATCATTGGACTGCAAGGGGAAAATGTAAATATCCTTAATATCATGTTGTCATGATAAACAGCGTAAAAGCAGCGCAGCTTAGAGATTTACAAAAAAAAAGGACTTACAAGTTGGGCTTTCACAATTGTGTCAGCAGCAGAAACAGGAGAAGTCGTACATTTACTGGTACTAATCGCACATTTTTTACCCAGAGGAATAGTATTTGATTGCTGAGGATAATGTTTCGGAGTAACCATGACACTAGAATTCTGCACACCAGAAAAAGAAATTATATGCCAAGTGCAAAGGATTTTTGAACTTGAACAGAATCATTTACAATGGTATTAATGATGTTGAGATTTTATTAACAAGGTATAAAACTGTAATACTAGAAGTAAATTTTCATTGTAGCTCATTGTAATCGGAATCTGGATGACAGACTTGGTTTCTAGGTGTGCTGCAGGAACAAGTTCAGAGTTTTCGGCATCACAGAACTGGAAAAGGAGATAAACTCTAATACCTGGACCCAGATTACAAAATACTAATGTACAACGTATACAGAAGGCAGTACTAACTAATTTAAGTGATATACTGATCAGACAGAAAATGTAGAAGAGTCAAGAAATCAGCTCATTCAGTACAGGCAAATAGAAAATTGAAGCTTCACGGCATAAAAGGTATACTCCCTCCATTCGAAAATATAAGATGGTTTAGCTTTTTCCTGAAACACACGTATCTATCTATACGCCCTTTTGTTGTGTAGGTTCACTCATTTTGCTCTAAACCTACACACTAAAAGGTGTCTAGATACATGCATTTCAGAATAAAGCTAAAACATCTTGTAATTTGAAACGGAGGGAGTATATACCTTGCTACAATTAGATCGAGCTCACATACAGATTATACACTAACCTTGTCACGAGTACGCTGGCTGAGCTTCACAGGACAAACCGGAAATAAATCATCCATGCCATTGCAACGGTGAAGATCTGTATGATGAGGATCAGAAAGAGATTTGCTGGCATTGACCATCTTCTCAGCAGGTTATTTCAAACTAGAATTGGGAAAAGGAAGAAGTGGCTTTGAGCAGCAGCAGGTTATTTCAAACTGGAATCTGGTTTCATGGCATGCTGTTTGCTACTCGGTACTTAAGCTGCACGTACTGGTTGGCAGGCATCACATCCTGTTGCGACCATGACAACATGCCATGGATGCAGGCGAAATCAAGACTGGATGAACGAACATGCTTAGTCACGACAGCCTGGTGATCTTCACATAGTGACGACATGATGTGCGTAGCAAGACAGGCACGTGTTGGAGATCTCTCGTCATTTCCGTTACACTAGCACACACATGCGTAATGACGACAGGAAGCTGAGGCTATTTCTTCTTCGTTCCACATTCCTTTTTTGAGATATGTATGCTAGTTAGAGCATCTCCACTCGGCTTCCCAGCACGCCGTTTCTAGGACGTATTTTTGGTCCAGACGTCGAAATTTGGCCCAATTATGTCCTCGGGACTCCGGCTTCGTCCGAATTTGGCCCAAAATACGTCCGACCTTTCCAGGCTGTTCCCGGGGCGACGGGAACGTGCTGGGAACGCCGGACGAAGCGAAAACGAGGGTGGGTCAGCCCTGTCGGCGAGACACCCCATTTCTTCCACCACCAGTCGCCTCTCCCGCGGGACCTATCTACAGGCGTGAATTCGGCTTGGAGCGGCGGAGCTTTGCCGGCGCAAGCATGGCGGCGAAGGATTCCCCCCAGCTGCCTCGCCGCCATGCTTGCGCCGGCAAAGCTCTGCCGCTCCAAGCCGAATTCACGCCTATAGATAGGTCCGCCGCCACCGCCGTAACTCCCCCCTGCAGCCTCGGCCAATTTCGCCGACCCCCTTCTTCGCCGTAGCTCGGCCACACTTCGAGCTCCCACCACCTCGCCTACCAAGTGTTCGACAATTATTCCGTTCGGCCATGGACTCCGATGACGAAGAGCTGTTTGTCGTGTTGCTGGAGGAAGAGAACGCCGCAGCCGCCGAAGATGTAAAGCACGTGCAAATCCTCGCCTCTCTGCCACGGTTGTACATGCAGACTGCAACGCCAAAACGTGGAGGCTCGGCGAAGGGTTGCCGGAAGTGCAAAGCAAGGCAGAGGGCGAAGGGCTACTGCATGTTGTACGCCGACTATTTCGCCGACGAGCCGCTCCACAAAGAGACCGTGTTTCGGCACCGTTTCAGGATGAGCCAAAAGCTCTTCCTTAAGACTGTGCACACCGTTCGGGAATTCGACCCCTATTTCATGTGCAAGAAAGACTGTACCAGCATGGTTGGGTTTTCCTCACTGCAGAAGTGCACAGTGACGATGAGATTGCTTGCATACGGAGCGCCAGGTGACAGTGTTGATGACTATCTTCGTATGGCTGAGTCCACCGCCATCGATTGCTTGTACCGGTTCTGCAGGGCGGTAATTGCAGTGTTTGGGCCACAGTACTTGAGAGCACTCACTGCTGAAGACACTGCTCGGATCCTCGCAGTCAATGAAAGAAGAGGATTCCCTGGTATGCTTGGAAGCAAGACTTCATGCATTGGCATTGGAAGAACTGTCCATTTGCAGGGCAGAGGATATACAAAGGCCACAAAGGAGGTTGTACTGTGATACTTGAGGCAGTTGCTACACATGATCTTTGGATGTGGCACTCCTTCTTTGGCATGGCAGGATCGAACAACGACATCAACGTTCTCAACTCCTCAAATGTCTTTGCCAAACTTGTTGAGGGTCATGTTTCCCCCGTGGACTTTGAGATCAATGGACACCACTACAACAAGGAATACTACATTGCCGATGGCATCTATCCAAGATGGCCAACATTTGTGAAGACTATCTCAAACCCAATACTCCCCAAGCATGCTCAGTATGCCAAGGAACAAGAAGCTTGCAGGAAGGACGTGGAGCGGGCATTTGGTGTGCTCCAACAGAGATTTGCAATTGTCCGGTTTCCTGCAATGACCTGATCGAAAGATCAGATGTGGAAAGTGGTGAACTGTTGTGTGATCTTGCACAACATGATCATTGAGGATGAGAGAAAAGACCCAGTGAGTTTGGTCGAGCAGAACGAGCCATACTATAGACAGGGACCTCTTGCACAGCCTGATCACCAGGTGCCGCCAACCTAGTATGCCTTCATCGCCATGCGTCAAGAGATTCGAGACTCGGTAGTGCATCAACAGCTGCAGGATGATCTGGTTGAGCACCTATGGATACGCAGGGGAAACACATAGATGCCTAACATGAATCTGGCCGAACAAGGTCGAAATATGTTGTATTTTCATTGTTCACCGAACTATGTTTAAATTTATGCCAAATTATGGTTAATTTCGTCCAAAACTATGCCAAACATTGCTCTGTATTGTATTCATATTATGCCGAAATATGCCGAAAACTGGACGAATTTGAGCTAAATTTAGGCGAAAACATGCCGACCTAGGAACTCGGCCTGGGAACGCAAGTGGTAAATCGGCCATTTCCAGACCGAAACCTTCGTCCGTCCGGTGCTATTTAGGTCCGGATTTCGGCTTGAGAACGACCAACGAGTGGAGATGCTCTTAGGAAGTCCGAAACGTTGCCCCAACCACTGATAATTCAAATGGTAGTAGTAGTAGCAGTTCAAAAAAAATTGAAGAATTGTGGCAGCAGCAAGTGAATTACTCCATAATTCCAGTCTTAGGAAGTAAAAAAAAAGTCACGGCCGATTAGTCGTTGTTAGGTGGGTAAAGGTCAAGAAGAACTGATGATTTGCGCTAGAAAATCAGCACGTGGTCCTTCAAGTATTCCCTCCGTCCTAAAATGACTTGAGTTTGTCTAGATTCGCTTGTACCTATATACTAAAACGTGTCTAGATACCTCCGAATTTAGACAAACTCACGTCACTTATTTTGGGACAAAGGGAGTATTTGTTTAGGTAGGTTGTTTCCTCTTGTATCTGTGAATTATGTTTCTCAAGAATCAACAAAAAGAGTACAGCTGACACTTGCTGTCTTCCTGGAATTAAGAAGGCAGCAAATCGGGCATGACACATATTTTTATGGGAGTATGGCGCATACAAGATCAGTGAAACAGAAATGCGAAGAAATGCACAGATGGGAGAAATGATTGGACATTTGGGTATGTAAAAGGAGATCTCGCGTGATGTCACTTCTTCAGTTGCAAACTAAAGCATTCCTAAATTAGCGCACCAACATCACGTGAGGACAGTACTCCTTCGATGTAGATTCAGACCCGACGACCTAGCAAGTAGCAACTGGTGTTGAACAGAACAGTTACCTTCTGAAAAGAAGGATCCGAGTGATTAATTTGATCGTTGTGCATTTTCAGCGAAAATATTAATGCAACAGTGCTTATATTTTGTTTTGCCCGCAGAGATCGATCGAAAATTCTCTAGCTTTTATATATAACTACAAAAACATCAACATCGACACTAATCTGCAGGACGGTGATGGGCAGAAAAGTGTGGTTCCACCTGCATCAAGCCTGCCAAAGTTTGCCGAAAAGTGACGCCAAAAAGGAAAGCACAAACAGCACGGTTAACTGATTTGAAAGTGATCACAGTCCCAGCAACGAAGTGGTTACAAGGCCAGCACTGTTGAAGAAAACCATAGTGTAGTCCATTTATTTAGGTCTAATGTTGCCTACAAACCAAAGGCACAAGTGATGCCAGAATAGCTTCTGGTCTAAATTCCCTAGCAACTAATACCACACACGTTTTCAAATTTAACAAACAGCACTTCCTGTAAGAAAATAACAAAAAGGCTGGAACTCTTTACATTTTTTAGCCAGTATAAGGATCTCCCTTTACAATGTTCTCATCGACCAACGAATCTAATGCGTCTCGCCAACCCCGAGGAAAATCAGCTGATAGACTTCAACGAGTTGGACCTGCAAAAGAGCCCACCAGGTTTTGACTTGTTTATTTGATCATTATATCAGCAAGTACAAATCCAGAAGTAAAAAATGAGACCACGTCTGCACAGCATAAGGTTTAAGTCCTCAAACCTGCTTATCTTGTCAGTGGAATCAGCATTGCTGAATTCACTGAAATCCCCTGTTTCTATGGCTAGTTGCAACCCCTGAAATGTAACGGAATTAAGTATTCACTGTAACAGTAAGCAGCTCAGAGCACAATGTACCAGGAACCCTTATCCGAACTGAAAATAAGTTTATAAACACAATTTATGGTCGTTGTTGCTTCTCACAAAATGCATGGTGTTTTTAGTAAAAGCAGGAGAACTCTTCAAGAGTTTGACAAGCTAATTTTCAATTGACACGACCACCCCAATATTTTAAGTAGATGCAGTTGTTTATATTAACGAAGAGAAACAAAACCAACCGCCATGTCCAAAATATTATGACCAACCTGTATGCCAATTGAGGAAAAACGCTTTGCAGATGGTTTAACACCTTCCTGTAAAAAGCCAAAGGAGAATGTTAATGACATGGACAAACAGTTGGAGAAGCCTACAATGAATCACATAGCAGCAACATTAACAGATATAACACTTCAACAGCAAGACGTTTTAAAGAAACTTTAACTGTATAATAATACATGCAAGTGTTACCACGCAGTAAATATCCCAGGATATATTAACTTTAAACAAACAAATAGCGAATGAACTACAAATTTGCTAATTTACCAAAAAAAATCTGCAATGCAACTCATGCATACATAGAGGTTCAAAACTGGCGAGCTACAATATGCATACAGATAGTTAAAGTTGGAAGTAACAAGTCTACAATATGCTTTAGAATCATACCAGGCGTTCCGGGAGCTTCCCACCATTCTGCTCTATGAATTGGCAGAGGTACATCACACCGGCGCATGAAAAATTCTGTTGGCACAATATCGTTAGTTACCATAAGGAAAATATGTACTAGAAGGAGTTCATCATATATTCATGGTTTTTAAGGCGAACTAGGGGCGATCTGACGCCTAGGCGGGTGCTTTGGACGCCTAGGCGCTTGAAGCGGCCAGTTTTTTCAAGGCGGAGGAGGGGCGCCTGGACGCCTTTAAAACCATGAATATATTAAACAAATATAGGTAAACTCAACCTTCAAAATAATGAAAGAAGAAAATCAGAGTGGACGTTAGCATTTTGTTTAATAAGAATAAGAAATTAGGATAGTAAAAAAATTTAGAAGAGGCAAGGGGAATTAAGGGCAGGCATATCATTCCGGTAATTGCACGAACACAGCAATCCACGTAAGGCATGCAAAATTGCAAGAGATTTTGAACAGCAGCCTTTCAGGCTTTAAACACAGTATTCCTCGCAATGTTTTGTTTGAGTAAACAATGCAAACCAAAGGGCTGAAATAACAGAACCATGTCTAAGTGAAACCCACCTGTTTAGCTTCCATGGAATCCATCTTCCCATCCTGCAGGAGCAACAGCGAATTACTATAAACCTCAAAACAGCAATCATACCATGCCAACTGACTAGTAAGCAGAAATAAACTCACCAGACCCCAGACCAAATCCTTGATGTTCTTAATTTCTGAACCAATACTCTCAAGCTTCAATCGTGCGCCAGTAACCTGAATAGAAAAGTATATATATCTGAAAACCATAAGCATTGCACGCACTTAATAAGAATAAATTTAGATTACGTGGATGTTTAGTTATTGCGCCTAGAACTACCACATGATACTAAAACTTTTTATTACTGAACTCATATGCACTTCTACGAAATGTAGGTATGCAGCTTCATATGAAGGTGTTAAAGAAAGAGTACATCATCTTTTATTTGCCCAGAAAGCGCCTTTTGCTGATCCAATTTGTCATCCAACTTCTCGATGCGTTGTGTCAAATGCTTTTTAGCAGCCTGCATAATAAAGATATGCATTTCAGTATACAAAATATATACAAAATATAATATGAAACTACAGGCTACAGAAATATCTCCAATATGCAATCACACCAAGGGGCACAAGTAGACAGCCAACACTTCGGAAGAAAATTTTCTCATCTTCGACAGCATCAAACCAATCAGTTTAAGCATCGAGAAATATTAAGATTGCTGCAGCAAACGGTTAAAAAACAGGACAGCATCCAATCAATAGCTGTTGTTCCTGTACCCAGCATAATTGGTTAAAAGAGAATATCATGCCAACAACTAGCCTTTTGATAGGCGACAAGATGACATTATCAACACAACAATGACCTACCAAGTTAGACCATCAACTAAATTTCTGCACAGTAGTACTAGTTCTATAAGAAGCAGAAAACTACAGAACCCAACATCCTAGCAATGCAGTGCTATAATAGAGACATTTAATGCCTAGGACCTAGCTAAATTTAACTCTCTAGTCTGGAAAATAATGGAAATGGAAATACTTTTCCGATGAGGAACTAGGAGCAGAACTAATACTTACAGCAAGAGAGGTCTGGACTTGCTCCAGATGTTTAGTCATACTTGAAACAACGTTTGCCATGTTTTGCTTGGTGACATACATTAGGTCCGCAAAAGAGATACCCTGGAGAAGGATTAAAATAAAAATGAATTGTTCTTAAAGAAAAATAGTGTACTTACAGAAGCAATAGGATATTATAATAGGTTGAGAAGAACATATGCAACTTAAGGAACCACAGCTAAATTAGATTGCATCCATGACTAAAAGAAATGAGGATAGTAGAAATGCTGGGGACAGCAGACAGATCATATAATTTTGGCAGCTAAGTATATTGTGAGCATTACAGGAAAATAAAAGCCATGATGGAAAGAAACATACTTTCCACCACATATAACCATAACCCAGTGCCCCAACAGTTGCTGCAGGTACTATTAGTCCCGACATCCCTGCAAAAAACATTAAGATCATAGTCACCAAGAATGTATCCTGACAGTAAAGTTTGTTTGACCACACAAGTCATACAATAGCTACACAATTAAGCTAGAATAATTTATACAACAATAAAATAGGCTGAATTCACTACCTAAGAGAAATCCATCTTGTAGCACGGGAAAATTAAAAACTATAGCAAAGTTCAGAGTAACAGTACTGTCCAGAAGAAGGAAGAAGTGAATTAGGATGGATGAAACGAACAGAACTTATAATCCATGAAAAAACTAATGATGAGACTAGGGTGTTTGTGCATGCTAATGTGTCACCAATATTAGGAAGCTATCCCCAGCCAAAGACATACTATTTGACACTTCATCATATTGACAATGTTTAGAAAAAAAGTTGCAGCAAGCTAGACAAACCTGTTTGTCCAGAACCTCCGTTGAGAACAGTTATGGAACGTGGAGAACCTAGCTGCCGTACCTGCATGGCTAGGAGGCGCACCTAAAAGGACCAGGGAGTAAGTTTAGCATGACAAAATTGAGTAATACACTTTTAAATATAAGCAATGTACATAACAATGAATAAAACTAAAAAACTAGACCAACAGAGGAGGATCCCCATTGTATTTCATTAAGAGAGAAGTGGGGCTAGAACCCCTGACCTCACCAGGTCATGTCCTAGCCAATAAGACCCAGGTCCTTTCTCAACAATGCAGGACTACATTTGTAGTTGAAAATGTTCAAACAGTTTAAATTCCACACTTAGTACTCTAAAGTTGTATATAAATTGCAATGCTTGAAAGCTTGGCTTCATGCGGTCGCTGATTGCACGCTTGTAGTTATGGTTGGTCTTGATATTGTGAAGCTATGCACTTCCAAGATGCTACCATTCTTCATTCTAACTAGGCAAATACCAACCCCAACGTATCACATATGATATGAAGTTATCCATAATAACAAAAATAAGTAACAATTCTAGACTTTAAGTCTTGATTAACTTCATAAAAGGCTAAAATGATGGCTCACCAACCAGTTAAAAAGTTAGTGCAAGTCAAATTTACTTTAGGACAATAGGATACATAAATTTCAATAGTTCAAACTATAATACAAAAGCATCTCAAGTTTAATGCACAATGTGGTTCAAGTTAATCCGTCGCTCAGAAAGCATTGGACAACACAAAATCTTTTGAACCAACAAGGAAGTCAATAATCCAGAGTTCAAAACAGCTTTTGCCAGTAACAAACTATCAGGACAAGGCTTCAACAATGTTAAGGACCAAAAATATGAGAAAATAACGTGAATGTCACAATACTAAAGAGGAGCTCGCACCAGGTAACAGGAACAATCTAGCAAATCAAATTCTGTTAGAATCTACCAGATCTATCTCTAGATATCCTCTGAATTTTAGTACTCCCTCCAGTCCATATTAATGGCCTAAACTTTATCTAGATTCGTATGTATCTAGTTAAGTATTTAGACTAGATGCATTCGTATCTAGACAAGGTTGAGGACATTAATATGGACCGGAGGGAGTAATGTTATTTCGTAACATTTCCGCCAAACAACATTTGTATATTAGTATCACATATTACTACCATAAGACCATTAAGACTACTGAAACCGTATGATACACACCAGCTGGCAATGGCATTGACATATCATGAACTAAATAATTGCCACAAATCATCACAAGTTTCTATTTTGAAATGGATCCACTGTATTGGACTGGTGGTAACAAGCCATAAACACACATTTTCATGCTGGACCAAAATAAAACTTCGCTAAAACACATTTTCATGCTGGATTAAAACATAACTTGGCATATAGCTGGCATCACATCCAAGATACCAAAACATTCAAATAACGGCAGAACAAATACTAACATTCCATTCGAACTACAACATCAGTAATACTAACTGATACGGCAATACAGGCACGGGTCATATAAAATACACTTAATTGCATTATGTACTTCCATGTTCGTAATATTGAAGTACAGGTTGCCACCGAGGGGTAGCCCTGGTTGTTCTCGTTTTTTATATATTGATTGAAGTACAGGTTCTGATGGAGAAGCCCGTGTGTCAAACTAAAGACACAACACAATATCTGCGTTGAATCAGAACAGATTCTAGCTAGTATAGGTCACATAGCAAAGAGAAGGGAGATCAAACAACGTACCTCGTTGAGCGCGTCATTGATACCGTGGTCCGCACCACCACCACCTCCCGTCCCCTTGTCCGCCTTCTCCAGAAACTCCTGCAAGGCAACACGACACGGATCATCAAAACCATTTTATCCGACGCGGACCACCTTCCGGTCTCTCCCAGGGATCGGGATCGGGGTTCTCGGGTCGGGAGCGAAGCTCACAGATCGTGAACATGAGACGCACCTGTATCTCGGTGAGGATCTCGGAGAGGCGGCCATTGCGGAGGACGACGGACCCGGCCACGCCGGCGCCGACGAGCATGACGACGCGAGTGAGGCCAAAGCCCGCCTGGGCCACCATCGCCATGGCTGCACGCCGCGCCTCGGAGGTGGTGCCGCTGGAGGTGGAGGAGGAAACCCTAGCTTAGGTTACGACGTGAGGCGAGCCGGGGCGAGGAGCGGGTCTGGCTGGAAGGTAGGGGGAAAGAGGAGCCGGAGATTGAGAAGGGGTGGGGCCTATATGTCTGCGAGCGCGGGACATGGCAAAGACGACGCGAGCTGCAGAAGTCAATCCAATACGAGTTTTTTTTTTCGAAAATCCAATACGAATCCGCACATGCGTGTCTCCACTCTCCACCCAAACCAGATACGGTACTCCCTCCTATACATATTAATGTTATCAGATTTATCTAGATTTAAATGTATTTAATCATATTTTAGTGCTAAAAACATTCGAATCTATAAATCTGAAAACATTAATTTGGATTGGAGGGAGTAGTACCGTTACAGTGAATCTACACACAAAAGGTGTCTAGATATATTTGCTTCACAAATCTAAAACATCTTATATTTCACTAAAATGTTCTAGATATATTTGCTTCACAAATCTAAAACATCTTATATTTTTAAACGGATGGAGTAACTTTTTTCTGATCATGATTATACAGAATCAATTTACAGTAGTATGAGTAGTCTTCAAATAAAAAAAAATGTGTAGGCAGTAAATTCTCATTTGGTCGAAGCAAGTCGCATGTAAGCAACTGTCAAGTGGGATCGGGATCCCACTTCTAGTATATTTTGTCATTTCTTGTTCAATTGTTGGAGGCAAATTTAAACTATAAATCACAAAATAAATCGCAAGATAAAGTTGAGAAAAATGTTGCTTCTTGAAAAGGAAATTTAGTTCTATTGGTAGTATACAAGTCTTTTTTGAGAGAGAGAGTGCACAAGTTTTAGTTGTGTCGTCGGATTGATGACTGGTACGTCATAAGAGGGTCCTCGAGGCGTGTGGAAGAGAGGGATGTGAGACGTACGGTGTTTCGGGACGGTGAGCACACAAGTTTACCCAAATTCGAATTCATCGGTTTTGGACGGATTCTACTCCTGCTAGCAATCCAGTAATACGACAAAACCGGAATATGGGTTACAAGTGTTTCGTCTGTGCGAGTTGAGATTGTAGACTATTGTGAGGGTGCCCTAAAAGCTCTCCCTAGGATGGCTTATATAGATATCCGGTCTAGTGTTTACAGGAGAGATCTATCCGGCTACGACTAAGAGTCGGTTACAGAGTACATCTTGGACTATAAGTAACACTACGGGCCTATGTCGGTAAGTCTCCTGGGTCTTCCCGTAGTTGGATGGGACTCCGTCTCTTCTCCCTGACTGGGTCGCTCGTGAAGCAAAGCTCTAACCCGAAGTGGGCCACCCTGGTCAGTGAGGCATAGTGAGAATATCCGGAAAGTATATCCCCAACAAGTTAAGATTTGTTTGAGTAATGTTTCTTTTTTTAGGGTACCTAAAAGGGTTAGTAAGAGATATAACTTCTTTCATGCCAGATTATTACGATGACAGGAAAAGAGAGTTAAGAACTAGCACTTGGTTTGTTTGTATGATGTATGTCGACCTAGGGATTGAGGAGGGATGGGTAACTAATATTCAAGTTAAAAATATTAGCTTGTTGTGTAAATGGATTTGGAAATTTGAAAACAAGATGGGCTATTGTAGGAGATGATCAGAGTAAATAAAAAGACTTTGACTAAATGTAGACCATCTCCTACCCCCTCCCTCCCCCCCCCCCCCCCCACATTTTGGCCTGGTATTATTATTGTTGTTAAAGATACCTTTTTTAGTTGTTGTCAAAGAATTCTTGGAGATAATTGTAAAAGTAGCTTTTGGGAGGATAGTTGGATAGGACATAGAACTCTTATTTGTTGTTCCTAAACTGTACAATTTAACTTTCAATCAACATATAAACATTAATACATTTTTTTACTAAAGGTTGATCTTGTTCGAAATTTAAAGAAGAGTTCAGTTTTCTTGCGGGGTTATTTGGTCTCGAAGATATGTCATGAAAAGTCAGGTTCGAACATTGAAAATTGTCTATTTACAAGATATGAAAATGGTTTTGTTTCTCCGAAAACTTATGATCTGATGCACTTGATAATACTTTTTGAATATTTAACATTTTGATATATGTTTCCAAACAATACATTCACTTCGGCAAACTCATGCTTTTCGAAGTGAAGCCGAATTAAATTTACGGAAAACCCATGCTTCACTTCAGCAAACCACAGCCAAGGCTCCGCCAACTTTGATTTTGGCCACAATTGAGTCAGCATTGAACTTCACAAGGCCCAGTGGTGAAAGTAGCCACTTCAGCACCGCTGACTGAAGCTTCTTCCTCTTCCCAATAACAGGATTTGGAGTGTGTGCCAACTCAGCGGCCTAGTTGAAAGATCACGAATGTCGCCTAGAAGGGGGTGAATAGGCGGTTTAAAGCTTTTACGAGATGGGCTTAACAATGGCGGAATAAAACTAGCGTTTTCTTTTGTTAACCAGAAATCCTAGATATACTAAGGTTCACCCACGTGCACCAACAACTTATGCTAAGCAAGACAAGCAACAATGTGATAGCAATATAGAATACTTCAAACATGAAGGCTATCACAATGTAAAGTACATAAGTAAAGAGTTCGGGTATAGAGATAACTGAGGCACACAGGGAAGACGATATTTTACCGAGTTCCTCCCAACAAGGGAGTACATCTCGTTGGAGGGGTGGACGGCATCGGCTCTGCCACCGAGCTGCTTCCAGCTGGAGGGGGAAGACGACGACGAATATTTTGCGGAAAAACCCCTGGCAACATTTCTGTCTCAACCCGCGGTCCACCTCTGGTCCCACCTGTTAGTCAGAGAGAGGAGGTGAGACGGGCTGCTGTTAGGCTTTTGCTGGGCCACGATGGAGTGGGCGGTTTATTATTGCTACCGCTCGTGAGCTGGGAGTAGGGAATGGGCCGTGGGCCTGCGCGGCTGGCTGACTCCTTTTTCTTTTCCATTTCTATTTTCTGTTTTTTGTTTTCTCTTATTTTACAAAACCTTTTTTAAATTTGAATTTCTTCAAGGATTTAAATATCCAGAGATTTTGTAGGTTATAAATATTATTGTATAAAGGAATTATAACTATTTCCCCTGCATTTCTTATTGTGTATAAAATATTCATAACTATATGAAGGGTTCTTTTATTTAGTAAAGTAAATATAATTTAGGGTTTTAGAGATTTACTTCCTATAAGAAAATCTTATAGAAATGATTTGTATTACCACTAAAAGAATGTAACAGTAGTGGTTTAATGATTTATGTGTATAGAATCTTATTAATACTTTCCCTCATAAATGAATTATATTTACATGATAAGATATTAAACCCTAGGGTTTGTGTCATGGTGATTTGGATTCCATGGTTCTCCCTATTTGGGGATTTCTCTAATTCAAAACCTCCTTAATTTATAGTGTTTAGGATCACCATGGACAATCTTGGTGAAGTCATTATGAATCAATAACGATCCTTGGTAGAGAAATACTAAGGTTTCTTCGAATATAGATATATGGGTTTTGAGAGGAGTTAATAACTCATATTCAATTAGAGATATGGATGATTATTAAGGTTTAGACATATTGCCACCATGTTTTGTAACCCTGAATAACATCTCAACTTTAAAGTAAGTTATTGGGATTGCTTTCATAATGTGATCTTAATGATTCTATGAGACTAGGTTCTTTATCAGGGTTTAAGAAAATAAGATAGATAAGGCTTTCTTCCATAACACTCATCTGGTCCTCTAATCATCTCTTGGAAGCTTTAATTGTCCAAGAGGTATTATTTAATGGTTATCCAGAAATAAGAAATGGTTTCACTATCCATTTGATTCTAGGGTTTTGGATAATGAGGTAGACATGGTTCTGTCATGGCTTGATATATTGTTGGTTAAGGCTTCTAAAGAATCCTTACCTTAATACCCCACCAAGCTTATCTTGAGATAAGGAATTCCTTTCCTAAATATACTCTATATATCTCTCTTATCTTATTTATAAAGATCCCCTCTTCCTGAATAAGACAATCATCTGACTCCACCATATCCATCATCATATGATGACATGGTCATGCCACTTCAACATTACTCCTTTTATATTCACCTTGCATTTATATCCAAGGACTACAAGATTACAATACTCACTTTAGATAACAAGGGATATCAATCTCCTAGAAGAGGTATAGTATTACTCTCCATAATACAAGTGTGTTCTTGTATTAGCTTGGTTAAACTACTATACTTCAAACTACTCCATACAACTTATGTTATATACTTCATCACACTCTAGCTTGACTTCTCAGGATCAAGCTAGATGATTCATCTTACTAGGGCTTTACCTGATTTGGTATACTCACAACTCTTCTTCAACACCTAGTCATCTATTCTCAAGTGACTTGAGAATAATGACCACCATCATTTGATCAAACTAAGCTTAGGCTTCTAATTGTCTGATCAATATCTATTATCCACTAAGTAGTAAACGTGTACTAGTCTTTCTATAAGGCTTATATTGCTAAAGAAACTTACTTGAAGTTTATACCCACTTGGCTTAACAAGATTATTATTTGATACACAAATACTACTAGCTTTTTCATACCTTCTCCATGATCATTGGTTACTTCTTGGGTTTAGGTACTGCTTCTAGTTAACTCATGAGTGAGTTAACTCCTCCAACATCAAATGATTTGATCACCACTAAGGATCTCATTCCATTGATGATGACACACTCTACCATATCTAGTTCCTCCTTCTGATTAATTTACTTAAGGTCTTTGTAAGGTTAGTACAATAGGTCAAAGGTTATGAGTCAATAAGTTCTAGGTCAAGAATTGATCACACACATTGATGATCAATAGACACTAGGACTTGGTTAAATAGAATTGCCATCTATTAACATGACACTAAGGGTACATGGTGAATGGTCTTGGTTTGACTTCCCTTTCTACTCTATTTGTGATAAGAGTTCATGTTTAGAAACTACCATGATTGTCAGGGCAGGAATAACTATGGCAAACAAGTGTTTCAAGATTTAGTTATGAGTTTCTTTTTTACTTAAGTTACATACTTAACTTGGTATTCAAGGTTTGTGGTAGTTAATACATTGATATCATCTTTAGAATATTAAGTATTCATCCTTGAGTTGGGGTATGGAATACCATGTAATGATCTCTAGAAGATCAAGTACTCCTTATTAAGTAGTGTGTTGTGACTTAGTTTTATTACATTTGATCTATCCTTAGATCAAATTATATTACCCAAAGTTAAGGTTTTAGCAAAGGTCATATTGAAACTTATCGCAGTCAACTTGATGATCTACTTCAGTTCCACCAAGTTAAGAGAAGTTTCAATCTCTTTGACAAGTTTTATTTAAAAGAGCAAAAATTATTCAGATTTTCTATGCATGAATGCAATGCACACACCTCTGTTCAACTTATTTCTAAGCTCTAATGTTGGGATGTTACAGGTACTAAGACCACCAACGCCACAAGAGGCCTCACCCTATTCTCCCGAGCACCCACCACGCGGGCAAGCACCCGTTCCACTATGGGACACTCGAGGGTGGTCACCAAACCCGTACAATATTGGGGCTATCTCCAAAACTTAATTGGAGGCTCCCAATAATCGCCACCAAGGCCTCGATCTCGGGAAGAGCTTCACAACTTAATTGAAGGCCCCAAGAACACGTTGTATAAGGCCTGCTCACGCCATGGGGTGGTGTGGGGCCCCTGTGGCCCACCTCCACTCCATTTTCTGGCATCCTAAGTCTTCTGGAAAAATAGGATTTTCCGTATATTTTCCCGGATTTTCTGATCTTCGCGAATTTTGCCTCCAAACAGCATATTTTCCATCAGAATCCTGACTGCAGCGGTCCATGCTCCAAAAGTCATCAACCATGCAAAAATAGATGAAATAACATAAGTATCACCTCTCAATACGAAATATATCAATGAATAATAGTGAATTAAGACATAGAATAGTGATGCAAAATGGACGTATCAACTCCCCCCAAGCTTAGACTTCGCTTGTCCCCAAGCGAAACTGAGCTCAATAAACATGACCTCAGGTTTATGGAGTGAAGAGTCGATAAAAGAATATGGACAAGAAGCATCACATTCATCAAATACATAGATCATAATATAAGACAACTCACTATTATATAACTCAACTTGCAATGAGTAAAGGAAACACAATAAAGATACATAAAGTGAATCATAATTGGTAATGGCAAACTTAGCTCTTGGTCGAAGAATAGTTGATAATTTGCTAGAGTTCACAAATAGCTAGTTTTTCAATGAAAGCTTTCAAAGTAGTAAACTTCAAGATAAGAACAATTTGCAAAACAAGGAACATAAGAAACATGAATGCATAAATCATCATATGAATGAATGAAACACATCAACTCAAAATACTTGCTGAGATAGAGGGGAGTAGGTTTACTGACTCAACTACAAAGTAAAAGAAAGGCCCTTCGCAGAGGGAAGCAGGGATTGCAAGTCTCATAAAGAGCTCCAAAAAATTATGATACTTACTAGCTTTTAGCTCTCATTGCCCCTATCATAGGCATCTTTAGGTGGTTAAGGTTAAAGTGATACAACTAAGAGGATATGCTTGGCAAGTTATAAGTTGAAATCTCATGCCCCTTACTTATGAGTACTGATCCTCATGCTACTCAACTTCAGTCACGAGCAAGCTCTTGTCATTGTAAATACATGTGTATCATTGAGAACCGCCAACGGGTACCCCTTGCACATGACAGGAGCTATCCCATAATCAAAATGACAAGGCAAGCAGACAGTGAGCATCTCAGCGATCTTTTATTTGCTATTTGCATAGGTTTTTATTGAGGATGCTTCATAGAATGCTCACTATAGTTATGCTGCAAGTTTCTACCATGATTAGGCATGGCTTAGGCTAGCGGCCCAGGCGTTTCTCTAACACACATATAAACTCCATGATCTTACAAGTTCCACTTTTATTTCACACCGCCGGGATCCATAAGCAAAAGAACATGATATCAAATAGGTACAAGTACCAATGAAGTGTTGAAAGCGGTCCCCATGATATATGGTTCGGCTAACTTCAACTCATAAAGCGCAAGCATATACGCAACAAAGAAGGACCCAATGGTTCAAGTTTATTAAATGCAAGAAAGTAAAGTGTGTCATCAAGTTCGTGAGAGCTTTAATCACTAATTTTTGCATAACAAGTTTAATTTGGGAGGTAGATAAAACAAGAATTTACTTGGAATAGCAATAATGCTACTAGGTAGGTATGGTGGACACAAATGGCAAAGGTTTTGGTTTAAAGGAGGTGGATGCACGAGAAGAATTCCCTCTCAGTACAGGTTTTTGGCTAGCAAGGCTGGGTAGCAAGTACAAGAGTTGAAGGAAACAACCAAACATACAAATGATAAAGACAAACATGCAATCTTCCTTGGAAGCACAAACGATCTTAACTAGAGAATACTAGACTTATGAGCAAATCAAGAAAGAAAGATGATGAAATTATTTTTCTTTAGAGTACTACTATCTTTTTCTTTTCAACTCTCAAAAAGGTGTTGCTACTGACCGAGCCAGGTTTGCCAAAACCAACTAAATTAACTCAATGATCCCAAAGTGATACCAATACTAACAACAAGATCAATCATATAACCACGAATTGAAAACTAATATAAGCTATGCAAAAGAGTGAATGAAAGAACTTCTCATTAATATTCCATAACGGAAACTCACACCAAGGGATACAAATCTAACAAGAGTGGGGGACACTTCCATAATGCAAACCATACTACATAATAACTCCTCTTATTCATGATATGACTCTACTAATAAGGTAAAAAGATAGAAGATAGTGATATGATACCGCGACACTCCCCCAAGCTTGGAACAAACCAAGGGGATGCCAAACCTGATGACGAATTACTCCTTAGGTGGTGGTGGTATCCTCTCATCTTCGTCCGTCTTCCAGGGTAAGGGCTTCCCGTCAACAAAGGACATCGTGGTTTCCAACATCCTGAAACTTGCAGCAGCACTTATGCGTTTAAATCTAGCCTCATACTCACAGTTTTGATTTTGCACGTCATAGAACTGTGCTTGCAGTTCGTTGGTTGTTTGGCGGAGTGAAAAGACTTCATCTTTGAGTTCAGCAGTCTCCTTTTGTGCTCGGCGATGAGTTCGGAACAAATCTTATGGATGATGTCCACTTCGCGCTCCGCCATCTTCCTGTACCTAAAGACTTCATGCTCCAATGCTTCCATCCTGTCCTCCAGACTTCCTTCACCTTTAGGGCCTTGAACCTCTTTAATCCGGACCTCTCCACCTTCGAGCAATAACTCCTTGGGGTGAATCTTCAATTCTCTCATGTATGGATTGATGATATCTTCTAAGGAATATCCCTTGGATGATCCAGAGGAAGACATTATGGCTCCAAATCTGGGATTTTTACCTGGCAGAAACAGATCGAAACAAAAACACGACGAAAACACGATATCCGGACCTCGGGGGATCCGGGGGGTTATATATTACAAAGTTTCATAACAAAAGGAAGGTACTGGGAGAAAACGGGTCGGAGACGGAGTCCTGGGTGGCCTCACCACCTGGTGGCGTGGCCAGGGGTGGGCCCACGCCATGGGGTGGTGTGGGCCACCCTGGCTCCGGTTCCGTCCCTTTTTCGCTTCGTAGCTTTCCTTATTGACTGAAAACTGCAAAAATATAGTTGGATTGTATTTTCGCGGAACTTTTCTTACCAGAACTGTTACCTAGTTGGAAACGGACTCTGCAGGTCTCTGAATTTGGTCCTTAATGAATTTCTCTGGAGTTATAACTTGAAGGGCATCAACATCTTCACTGTAAGAATCTCCAGCAATATAGTGTTTGAGTCACTGCGCATTCACTACTTGTGTAGTATTATCTTTTAGAGAAGAAATTTTTATTGCTCCTGAACGGTATACTTCTTCAATGATGAAAGGTCCTTCCCATTTTGATAGTAGTTTACCTACAAAAAATCTGAGACGAGACCTATACAATAGAACTTTCTCACCAACATGAAATTCTCTCTTAAGTATTCGCTTGTCATGCCATCTTTTAACTTTTTCCTTAAAGAGCCTAGCATTCTCATAGGCTTCACTCCTCCATTCATCTAAAGAACTTAAGTCAAAAAGTCTTTTCTCACCAGCTAGCTTACAATCTCTATTTAGTTCTTTCACTGCCCAGTAAGCTTTGTGTTCTAATTCTAAGGGTAAGTGGCAAGCTTTCCCATAAACCATTTTATAAGGAGACATTCCCATAGGATTCTTATAAGCAGTCCTATAAGCCCATAAAGCATCATTCAACTTTTTAGCCCAGTTTTTTCTAGACCTATTAACAGTTTTTTGCAAGAAAGATTTTATCTCTCTATTTGATAAGCTGAAGCAATTCTATGATTAACATCATACTTAGCGAGTGTCTTCCTAAAACCGCCATGAATGAAATGAGAACCCCCATCAGTCATGAGATACCTAGGCACTCCAAACCTAGGAAATATAACGTCCTTAAGCATTTTTAGAGAGGTTTCCCCGTCAGCACTCTTCGTAGGAATGGCTTCTACCCACTTAGTAACATAATCAACGGCAACAAGAATATGAGTGTAACCCTTCGAAGGAGGGAAAGGTCCCATAAAGTCGAATCCCCAACAATCAAAAGGTTCATAGGCATTTCATTGCGTCTAGAAATATTACCAACACGCTGACATTCATCACAAGATAAAACAAATTTTCTTGCATCCTTAAAAAGGGTAGGCCAGTAGAAACCTGATTGTAATACCTTTTGTGCGGTTCTATCTCCCGCATGATGTCCTCCATAGGCGCTACCATGACATTTACGCAATATCTCTTTTTGCTCATATTCTGGGACACATCTTCGCATAATACCATCAACTCCTTCTTTGTATAAGTGTGGGTCATCCCAAAAATAATGCCTCAAATCGTAGAAGAACTTCCTTCTTTGCTGAGCTATAAAAGTTGGAGGCAAATACTTGGAGACAATAAAGTTAGCATAATCAGCATACCAAGGGCTTCCACGAGAGTTCACCCCTACCGCGGCTAACTGTTCATTTGGGAAACTATCATTAACAAGCATAGGATCAAAAGAGATGTTTTCCAAACGAGATAAATTATCAGCTATAGGATTTTCAGCACCCTTCCTATCCACTATGTGTAGATCAAACTCTTGTAAAAGCAATACCCATCTAATAAGCCTAGGCTTAGTGTCCTTCTTCGTCATAAGATACTTAATAGCAGCATGATCAGTATGAATGGTTACTTTTGAGTCCACAATATAGGGCCTAAACTTATCACAAGCAAAAACAACAGCTAGAAATTCCTTTTCAGTAGTAGCATAATTCCTTTGAGCAGCGTCTAGAGTCTTACTAGCATAATGGATAACGTTTAGCTTTTTATCAATATGTTGCCCAAGGACAACCCCTACAGCAAAATTACTAGCATCACACATTATTTCAAAGGGTAAAATCCAATCAGGTGGTTGAACAATAGGGGCTGTAGTTAAAGCCTTCTTAAGAGTTTCAAAAGCTTCCTTACAATCATCATCAAAAACGAAGGGTACATCTTTTTGAATAAGATTAGTAAGGGGTTTTGATATCCTAGAAAAGTCTTTAATAAACCTTCTATAGAAACCAACATGACCAAGGATACTACGAATACCTTTGATGTCTCTTGGGCATGGCATCTTCTCAATCGCCTCAACCTTAGCTCTATCAACTTCTATGCCTCTTTCAGAAACTTTATGACCAAGAACAATCCCTTCATTAACCATGAAGTGGCATTTATCCCAATTAAGAACAAGATTAGTTTCTTCACATCTCTGCAAAACTTTATCAAGGTTGTGCAGACAATTATCAAAAGAAGTTCCATAGACAGAAAAGTCATCCATGAATACTTCTACAATTTCCTCACAAAAGCCATGAAAGATAGCAGACATGCATCTTTGGAAAGTAGCAGGAGCATTACATAAACCGAAAGGCATACGTCTATAAGCATAAGTTCCATAAGGGCAAGTAAAAGTAGTTTTTTCTTGATCTTGTTGTTTAACAGCAATTTGAGAGAACCCAAAATAACCATCAAGAAAACAAAAATGGGTCTTTTTAGACAACCTTTCCAACATTTGATCAATAAAAGGAAGCGGGTAGTGATCTTTCTTAGTAACTTTATTGACTTTCCTAAAATCGATGGACATCCTATAGCCTACCACTATTCTTTGAGGAATAAGCTCATCATTATCATTAGGGACAACGGTAATACCTCCCTTTTTAGGAACACAATGAACAGGACTAACCCATTCACTATCAACAATAGGGTAAATAATACCAGCATCAAGGAGTTTCAATACCTCATTCCTCACCACTTCCTTCATCTTAGGATTTAAACATCGTTGGTGCTCCACTACTGGCTTCGCATCTGGTTCTATGTTGATAGAATGCTGACATATAGTAGGCGAAATTCCTTTCAAATCATCTAGAGTATAACCCATAGCTCCTCGGTGTTTCCTCAAAACCTCCAATAATCTTTCTTCTTCCTCCCCTGAAAGTTTAGCGCTAATAATAACAGGATATATCTTTTTACATCAATAAAAGCATATTTAAGATCATCAGGGAGAGGTTTTAGATCGAAAACCGGATCCTTTTTAGGTGGCATCGTGGTACCCAACTCTTCTACAGGCAAGTCGTGCTCAAGCATCATAGGTTGATCTCGGAGAATCATGTCAATCTCGTTCCTTTCTTCCATGCAGATTTCACTTTCATGTTCTTCCATAAATTGCTGCAAAGCATTATTAGGAGCAAGAGAAATAGAAGCAAGTTGTTCAACCCTAAAATCCTTATTATGGGTTTCCTCTTCGCAAGGTTCTTTAGCAAATTTCGAAAAATTAAACTCATAGGATTCCCCATCAAACTTAGTCAAGATTTTCTCCCTCTTGCAATCAATAATAGCCCCACAAGTACTCAAGAAAGGTCTACCAAAAATGATAGGATAAGTTTTACTAGCAGCTGAACCAAGTACTAGAAAATCAGCGGGGTACTTAATCTTACCGCAAAGAACTTCCACGTCTCACACAATACCAATTGGAGAGATGGTCTCTCTATTAGCAAGGTGAATAACCACATCAATCTCTTCCAACTCGCAAGGATTGATCTCATGCATAATTTCTCTGTAAAGCTCATAAGGAATAGCACTAGAACTTGCACCAATATCACATAAACCATAATAGCATGATCACCAATTCTAACAGAAAGCACAGGAACACTAGCCTTTTTAGTTCTATTGGAATGTGAAACAATATTAGAAGCATCTTCACAAAATACCATGTGCCTTCTTCTACGCTTTTAGTGACAAGGTCTTTCACAATTGCTACCACAGGTTCAATGTTTATTTGTTCATCAGGTTTTACAGTTCTTTTTTCACTTTTGGTGATAACATTAGTTATCATAGGATGGTCCTTTACCTTTTTGAGTGAGGGAATCTTCTCGATATAAGGTTCAGGTAAGATAGGGTCGATGATGCAATACTCAGCACTTCCAATAGGGGCATAGTCAACAATATCTTTGTAAGGTGCATGGTACTTGTTCCATCCCCTTTTTGGAATTTCGATATAGGAAGCAAAAGCTCTAAAGCAATTCGTAATAACTTGCAAATCAAGACCATAAATATTACTAATATTTTCAAAGTCATCAGTTCCCATAAAATATTCAATGCATTCATAATCATAATTTATACCTGACTTTCTACCTTTGTCATTCTCCCAAGCTTCAACATTGTCTTGAATACGATCTAGAAGGTCCCATTTAGCTTGTTCTTCCATATGAGTGAATGATCCAGCACAAGAAGCATCCAATAAATCTTTGTCATGTAGAGGGAGCCTTGCATAAAAGTTATTGATAATAATATTGTTGGGGAGCTCATGAATGGGACATTTGAGCATTAGTAACTTCAATCTCCCCCAAGCTTGAGTTGTACTCTCTCCATCAAGAGGCCAAAAGTTGTATATTTGATTCTGGTCTTTATGAATCTCACTAGGAGGATAAAATTTTGAATAAAAGAGAGGCACTATTTCCTCCCATTCCAGAGCTTGACTATTCTTCAGTAGCTTATACCATTGCTCAGCTCTTCCTTTCAGTGATAATGAGAATAACTTCTTCTTAACTTGATCTGTAGTAATACCTGCACACTTGAACAACCCGCATAATTCGTGTATAAAGAGTAAATGATCACCGGGATGGACAGTTCCATCCCCAACATAGTAGTTATCCATAACACGATCAATAATTCTTGTAGGTATTTTGAAAACATCTTTCTCAGCAGGTGGTGGCTTATCTACTACCTTAGCAGTGGTAGTAGCATTACCAAATAAGAAACTCAGCGAATTATCCATAACGAAAATAAAGCAACTAGCAGAAGTAAACAATACTCACAGTAGAAGTTTCCTTTACCAGTTCCACTCTCCAATAGTGCTTTACTCCCCGGCAACGGCGCCAGAAAATAGTCTTGATGACCCACAAGTATAGGGGGTGTATCGCAGTATTTTCATAAGTAAGAGTGTCGAACCCAACGAGGAGCAGAAGGTGCTGGCTAGTGGTATGGATCAGGATTTCTCTGCAAATACTTAGCAAATGGATTTTTAGGGGTTTTCAATAAAGCAAGTAAACAAAGTATGAGTAAACAAAAGACAGTAAGAATGAATGCAGCAAGTGGCCCAATCCTTTATGCAGCAAAGGACAAGTCGGTTATATTTCTTAAGATGATCAAACGTTCTCGAGGACACATGGGAAGACTGTCAAGTGCTTTCGCTTCATATAGTCGATTAATCTTCTTTAGCTTCCTAAGTGTTGTGTGGTTTAACCTATGCTAATGTACCGCCCCATCCAAGACTAAATACATACTTGTGATTATACCCCTTGCAAACATCCGTAAGTACAAGAAAGTAATTAAGGTAGAAACCTAACCACAACTTTAAACTCTAAGACCCTTACGTCCCTTGTGCAATGGTTTCCTAACGGGGGTTCAGGTTTCTGTCACTCCGGCAACCCCTACGATTAGTAGCCAAATACACAATGCATTCCCCTAGGCCCATATAGGTGAAGTGTCATGTAGTCGATGTTCACATGACACCACTAGAAGAAGTACACCACAACTTAAATAATAATCTATTGAATCTTTCTCAACATAACTCCACTACTAACAACAAGACTTCTCCCATGTCCTCAAGAACAAAACGAACTACTCACAAGACATCATATGGATCATGATCAGAGATGGAATAATGATGTATAACAATCTAAACATAAACAATAATTCAATGGTTCACTCAATAGCATCAACTACAAAGAGTAATCAACACCGGGAAAGTTTCCCCTATGAACTATAGCAAGATTCAACGCAACTGTTACAGCAATATGGAGATGGTGATGAGGGTGCTGATGGTGATGATGGTGGTGATGATGATGATGATCCCGATGAAGTCCAGCTTGATGATGGTGTTGATGGCGATGATCTCCCCTCTCCGGGAAGGAATTCCCCCGGTAGAAATCTGTCTGCCGGAGAGATCTTTCTCTCTCGGTGTTTTCCGCCCCGCAGAGGCGGCGGAATCTTTCTGTGGTTGCTCCCCGAGTCTTAGGGTTTCGTGGGGATGATATACGCCAGAGGGGAGAGGCTGGAGTGGGCCAGGGTGGCCACACCACTCCCGTGCATGGCCTAGGCCTGCCCGCGCCATGGGATGGTGTGGTCCCCCTATGGCCCACCTCCACTCCATCTTCTGGCATCCTAAGTCTTCTGGAAAAATAGGATTTTCCGTATATTTTCCCGGATTTTCTGATCTTCGCGAATTTTGCCTCCAAACAGCACCTTTTCCATCAGAATCCTGACTGCAGCGATCCATGCTCCAAAAGTCATCAACCATGCAAAAATAGATGAAATAACATAAGTATCACCTCTCAATACGAAATATATCAATGAATAATAGTGAATTAAGACATAGAATAGTGATGCAAAATGGACGTATCACATATTTCCAACAGTCTCCCACTTGCACTAGAGTATAAATACACTAGCTGCATTTGTTCTCAATCTTTGGCACCATATACCCGGTACCCTGAACATGCTTGCTCATGGAAGAGGTTGAGTCTTGGGTCTGTACTTTACAGTCCCAAATCCTTTGCAACTTACTAATGTCACCTTAGTTGACATTTAATACTTTATCATCATATGATAGCATCTGTGTGCATGCATCGTCGCTATGGCAACAGAACGGGGCCTGATTCCAGGAGCCTACAGTGACGTTAGATCAACCTCGAGGGCTTTCTCATGGGCACTGTGCCCTAGGACACATCATTCTACGTTAAAAGCGAACTAGCCCCGCCATAACTTTATACAACACTTTAGATGGTACCCTTATCTATTATTATAAATGTATTCATCGAAACACTAGTGCACTTTGTGCAACTTTCGATGTCTTTGTTCACCTTGCTTCCTACTTGAATTTAATTGGTATCTACAGGAGTTTCCAACATATTCCCTTATAACATAACCCTTTATGTTTTAAGATATGTTATCCTTTATGGATTTGGAAAATATATCCACAGTTCTCTACTAGACACTGCGGACAAACTTAGCTTAACGTTCTGTTATTCGAACTTAATCACTTTCAAACGTTCCTTATTTGGATCACATATTATGCTAATTATCATCATGGTTTACTAAGATAGAACCTATGTCTCAACATAGTGGATGACGATCATCCTTTTCTTTCTTTCAACCATTGATGTTAAACTTAATACTATTCCTAATTTGAGTTATTAAGGACCAGTTCCTTAATTAACCTCTATTCCGAAACCCCTTTCAAAATCCCTTAAGGAACACTACATAATATCATAATACACTTGTTATCAACTTCTACATCTTATAAATCACTATTTTCAAGTATTTGCGCTTTCATTCTTAATATACTTAAGAATTACTCCTATAAGCTCCCACTCAAAATATGTTCCTACATATTTGAATTTGAGTCTTATATTGCTCCCACTTAAAAATATGTCAATCACATATTGTTTCAGGAAGACTTTCATAGCTCCCACTCAATTTTATGCAAATTGCATATCCACTCACTATTTTGAATAACTTCAAAATCCTTTGATCAAATATCAAAGTTGGAGATTTACTATGAGATACTAGTACTTCACCGGTTTTAAATCCACTAGACATTTAGCACACATGAATCAAATTCATTTGAATTCATCCAATACTTGACAAATTGTGCTTTTGTTATTCACCCCCTTTTCCATTTTGTCTTTGCAGTCATTCGGGAAAATTCAAGTAACCCCTTTTACTTGTGAGATTCAGCAATGAATTGCTTTCTAATCTCATGGGAATTTTTCTTTTAGGATTTCTCATAATTCTAGTTTACCATTATTTCTTTAGTAGTTCGTAGGTATGTCATATTCCAATAATCATGACAAATGATTCACAAATGTCTCCATATAAGATATGGATTACATTTTGAACCCTACTTCATATAGTGAAAACATTAGTGGGGAAAACACAATGATCAATATCATTAATTCTTTCCTTCTGTGCAGAGAGTCATTCAGGAACGTTGTCCGTTGCGCTTCTCAACACTCTGATGCAGGGTTTTGAATCCTCATCGTGTTTTTCACTATTTCCCATTTGCTCCATAATTGAGAAACATCACTAAAAGTGAGCTTTCTCAAGAATGCACCAAAATCCAAGCAATACGAATCTTGCTTTCCTTTTGGTTTCAGCTATGGGTTTTGTATTCAAAGTTTCTAATGAATACTCTACAAGGACTTATTCGCTATTGTTTTGGTTATATCGAATAACCCCAAAACTTTCACGAATTTAAATGGTTCATTGCCTTCTAATTAAGTGCTAACTATTTCTAAGCTAATGGTCTCTACATCTACACTACAACGATTTATTTGGTGCCTTCTATTCAACCCCTTTGATATCTAATATCACATTGTGATGCTTTGCATTTTGACGTTTTAAAACGTTTTGCATTCAACAATTAGTTTTATGCCATCCTTATAAAATTGAATTTCATTACTATTGATCAAATCATAGCATTTGATTCTCTTTTATATTTATACCCTTTGTTGATGAAACACTTTGATCAAATCAAATAGTTTCATATTCATGTTTCCTTTGGTAAACTACTTTACACATTTAAACAATCAATTAACGATAATTACCATTTTCGTCAAAACACAATACATCGAATATGTATTCTATTTAACAATTCATTGAACACTTTGTATTCAAGTAATACACGATGTTCAAGTTATTTTGCCGAACTTAGGCACGATATATATGTGATAAGAAATCGAATGACTTTCACATATTATCACATAACTTTGAATTTAAACAATGGTTTTTCATTCACTAATGCACATATCATTAAGTTGGGTATTTTAAACAAGGCATTTTAATATTTTACAAATGTTCATGTATTATCAATTAGTTTCAAACAACAAGGATAATTCTCAAGTAATCAAACAAGATATGAACACGAATAGAAATCATTCATAAAAGCAGAACAACTGTTTGTTACAAACTCATATGAATAACCGTCTCACGAAGTGTGTGACACACTAAAGAAGTTCACAATCTCTTGATTACAAAAATCATCCTAAAATATAAACTAAGTGATAAATGTCGAGGGAGAGCGTCGTTGGCCATCATCATCATGCTTGCCATCAGCACGCAACGTCACCTCCTCTCCAGCAAGCACCTCTCATGCAGAAGGACCTGTTTTCAACAAAACAGAACAAGTATCAGATATACTTAACACTGCAATGCGTTTGCAAGATTATAACATTTATAAAACTGTATATCAAATATATACCTTTGTCGTTGACGACCTGAGCGACATCTGGTTCAACCAACACATTCCTGAGATGTGTCATGAACCGGTGGAACTCCATTGTTTCCGTGTTGCCCCTCATTACGCAAGTCCTGACTTGTGCTTGGTAGCTTGGTGGCAGCGACCGCAACACAGTGATGTCTACACACTTCTATTCTTGTAGGCAGTTGTTGGGCCTCCAAGTGCAGAGGTTTGTAGAATAGCAGCAAGTTTTCCCTTAAGTGGATCACCCAAGGTTTATCGAACTCAGGGAGAAAGTGGTCAAAGGTATCCCCTCTCAAGCAACCCTGCAATCAAGATACAAGAAGTCTCTTGTGTCCCCAACACACCCAATACACTTGTCAGGTGTATATGTGCACTAGTTCGGCGAAGAGATAGTGAAATACAAGTGGTATAGATAATTATAAGTGGTAACAGTGATAGAAGATAACTTGATGGCGTGGAAGAGACTAAAAGCAAACTGGAATAAAGATGGCAGCAAGCAAACATGTAACAGATCTAATAGCAAACGGTGTATCAATGCTTAGAAACAAGGCCTAGGGATCATACTTTCACTAGTGAACACTCTCATATAAATATATTCTTCTTTATGATACTACGCTGAACTACTCTCGAGTATCGTATTATTAGGCTACCGTCGAGTATCTAATACTAGCACACAATAAGATATACAGACAATAACATTGAATGTAAATGCTATGTGATATGGTCCTGCATGTCGTGATCTCCATCTGTCATCACCGGGTTCCGGCGCCAGGGTTCCAGCGCCGTAGACACCAGGGTACCGGTGTCATTCCGGCGTGGTAGTTCATCACCTCCGTGATTATCTACTACTACGTAACAAAAGGTAATCACTTTACCTTTGCCACAACCATATCACAAAGCAACGCCCTCATGCAAAACAAAGTTAGACGCCTCTACTTTATCTTTGCATCTTTTACGTGGCTGAATGGGCTTTCGCACATAACCGTTCTTACCTACAAACTATCAGCACAACAATGATCAAGTAGTTGTCTCTACTACACCCCTTTTGGGGCCCTCCATTGAAAATGGTATACCAACTAATGCGAGAGAGACAGACACCCCCCTAAGCCACTTTATACGGTACAAGCCGTATGTCAAGCATGGACCAGTCTCGCGAATGAACGCGTAAAGTCGGTTGGGGGCCGCTTCATCAAGCATTACTACGGTATGTACAAGTACACGTGGGAGGGTAACAACTAAAAGATCAACGCCCACACGCTACATCTCGTGTGTTCTACCCGTACTAGCATTACTACGCATAGATCTAGCTCTGATACCACTGTATGGGTTCCGCGTATGAAAACAATAAAATTTTACCCTACGCCCCTGAACTCCTAAAGCTGCCAGGACCTATCTATTAGTAATACAGTAACGGGAGGGGATTTTCACGAACTTACCCTTGAAGATCGAAAAGCGTTGTCAACGCTCAGGAGAGTGTGGTTGATGTAGACGAGCTGAAGCCGACCTCAAGGTCGTGATGAAGTCCTTGCGCTCCTTGGCTCCAACGACTTGAGTGTCTCAAGTGCGACACCTCGCAGGGAGTTACACACGTCTGGTGCCTAACGATGACTCCCGCTTCCCTGATCCAGCAGCAGTTGCGGAAGTAGAGTTCCCGGATCCAAATCCCGCAGCACGACGGCGCTCCGCGGTGAAGATGTCTCTCGCTCGCGCAGTCCAGACTTGGGACCACGGTCACGAGAGAGAGAGGGAGAGAGAGAAAATATCAATTAGAGGTCCTCCCAAAAGTGGGGACACCTTTATTGATTATTGGTGTCTTTATCTTGACCAAATACCCCCACTATATATAGGGGAAGGAGGGGGTACACCCTCCCTCAAAGTCCCGGGGTGGGACTAATCATGGGAGAGGGGTGGGGTGGTGCGCCGGCCAGCCCCCACCATGGGCCCCACGTGGGGGAAGGCCCACTAGGGCCACCGACCACCCCCTAGGCCCTTCCTAGGGGTGGGATCCACTCTTGGGCCTTTCCCCTCCGAGAATTGGCCCATGAAGCCTTTGACCTTTTAATTGATTTTTCTCTTTATTAAATAATTATGAACAAATGATTAAATCAACATTTAACATTCATTCACACATTATTCAATCTCCGTGTCTATGGAACACCTTCCACCTCCACTCCGGACATCCTCCGAACTCACCGAAACCCTTTCGGTTTTCTCTCTTCTTTTCTTCGGTGATTCTACCGATCCTATAAACACTCTGTAAGCATCATCAAGCCCTTAAGCGTGATACCCCATGGTTCAAGAACACTCCAGACATGGTCGGGACACTCCCGCACCAATGATCGACAGAGGGACCTGGATGGCCATGTGACCCCTGTGCGTTCCACGAAGATCTTTCATTGTTTGAACCGGGACAGTCGTGTCTTATTCCCTTTGTCTCTCGATACTTGCATTGCCCGAGATCTGATCAATGACATCACCATGTCATGTTCAATCTTGTTACCGAACAATGCTACTTGAATCGTTCCGACAAGTGATATCCCGTGATCAAATCACACGCTGCGCAGCTATTGGATATAACTTCTCCGAGTGGGCCCTTGAGTATCTTCCCGTCACATGGACGGACAAATCCCGCTCTTGACATATATTGCCTCTATGGTTTCCTCCGAATACCTGAACACACCTTTATAACCACCGTTTTACCAGATGGTGTTTGATGCTATCTAAACACTCTCAGGAGATAGTGATTGATATAGCCTCACGGTCTAAGGAATAGTCTACGAGGATCCATTTCTAATCATCATAACTTGAACTTCATGACATGATCGGGTCACGATGTTTAGGTTGGGTATTGGTTCATCATCTCATTCTCAGAATGAGATGACCTCATTTCCAACTGGCATAAATGCCACATGATCAGGAAACTTGATCATCTGTTGACCAATGAACCAGTGACTAGAGTTTCACTAGGAACCCTTGGTTGTTTGTATATCACACGTGTATTGATGTTTCCACTCAATACAGTTATAGCATGATATAAAACTTAATCATAAACTATATGAAATATGATAATAGTCCTTACTACTATTTGTCTCTAGGGCATATTTCCAACACACGCCACAAAGGCCACACAACCGTCTAGAGTTCCAAGAACCCAAGAGGGACAAGCTTTTTCAATATCACCAAGTAAATCCTCCGGAGAGAACACAAACCCATGCACCTAATGCAAATGGCAAGAACACCACAAAGATGCCCCAAATCTCCACTCTCAAGTTCCAACAAGGCTACTAAAGCAATTGGGAGAACAAGAGAGGAAGAACACAAAGGGGAACACAAAATCCCCCAACAATCTAGATCCCAAATATTCACTCACAAAGAGGTGATTTGTTTTGGTCAAAATATAGATCTAGATCTCCTCTATCTTCCCCTCAAATATTGGCAAGAATCACTAGAGGGGGAGAGATTAATCAAGCACAAGAGAGTAGACTAAAATAAGGCAAAAGGCTTGAGAAAGAATAGAGGAAGAACCACTCATTGAAAAAGAAGAAGGAAGGCTATTTAAAAAGGGTCCAGAAATTAGCCCGTTGGAGGGTTTTTTCGGCCTGGGCCAGTAGTACCCGAAAGGCCCGGTACTACCGCATCGAAAGCCCAACACGCCAGGGAGAGGGCGGGTCAGGGGCGCAGCAACCTAGGCAAGCGAGCGCTAGCGAGGCAGCTACGGGCGTGCAAGGGCGAGCGCTGCGCGGGGACAACTATCGGGAGCGAGCAGCGCGCTGGTCAACGTGGAGCGGTGATACGTCGTAAACGTATCTATAATTTTTTGATGTTCCATGCTTGTTTTATATCTACTTTCTTATGTTTTGTTCACACTTTGAGGTATTTTTATACATTTTCTGGAACTAACCTATTAACAAGATGCCGTAGTGCCGGTTGCCTGTTTTCTGCTGTTTTTTGGTTTCAGAAAAGCTAGTAAGGAAATATTCCCGGAATTGGACGGGACAAAAGCCAAAGTCAGAAGGAACACGGAGTCCGAAGGGCAGCCGAAGAGGGGCCACGAGGTGAGCACACCCTAGGGTGGCACGGCTCCCCCTGGGCACGCTGCCACCTGGTGTGGGCCCCTCGGGCCGCCACCGACCTCGCCTCTTCACCTATAAAAGTACCTCGATGCAGAAACCCTAAACACCAGATCAGAATTCCACGAAAAGTTCCGCAGCACCGCCGCCATCGAAGAGGAGATTCGGGGGAAAGAAGTCTCTGTTCCATCACCCTGCCGACATGAGGAAGTGCCCTCGGAGCCATCTCCATCGACTCCACCGCCATCTCCATCGTCGTTGCTGAATCCCATGATGAGGAGGGAGTAGTTCTCTCTCGAGGCTAAGGGCTCTATTGGTAGCTATGTGTTCATCTCTCTCTATGTGTGATCGTATGAGATCATGAGCTTTGTAATTTATAGATCTATTCTGCCACTCAAGTGCTTTAATTAATCTCTGCTTATCCCCACGTGTGTGAAGTTGACAGTGTGCACACCGTGTGGCACTTAGGCTAAGGTTACAGAAATACTTATCATGAGTATAATTTGAGTTGGATGTCTCTATGAGATTGTGGTGTTTGTTGGAACCATCTAGCTCTCAAGGTGACAGTGAGGGGTTATCTAGATGGAGAATGTGAACTTTAAGGTGTGCTGTTATAGCCCTACATTGTCCAACCGGAGAGTAGTTCATGGTAGCATAATGAAAAGAAGATATTTATATGAGAGTGTCCACTAGTGAAAGTATGATCCCTAGGCCTTGTTTCTAAGCATTGAAACACGATTTACAATCAGTCCTATTACATGTTTGCTTGCTGCCACTCTTATTTCAGATTGCAATTACCACTTATAATCATCCATATTACTTGTATTTCACTATCTCTTCGCTGAACTAGTGCACCTATACACCTGACAAGTGTATTTGGTGTGTTGGGGACACAAGAGACTTCTTGTATCTTGATTGCAGGGTTGCTTGAGAGGGATACCTTTGACCACTTCCTCCCTGAGTTCGATAAACCTTGGGTGGTCCACTTAAGGGAAATTTACTGCTGTTCTACAAACCTCTGCACTTGGAGGCCCAACACTATCTACAAGAATAGAAGTGTGCGTAGACATCAAGCTATTTTCTGGCACCGTTGTCGGGGAGGTAAGGTAAAAGGTACTCACACCCTCTAGCTACTAAGCTATCTTCTAGTATTGTTGCTGGTGTGTGAGTGCTCGAAGTTATTTCCTTTAGACTCCATAATTTTATCTTTTTGTTTCTTGTTTTTATTTTCACTAGTTAGGCTTAATGGAAAACAACAACAAAAATTAGAGAACTTTATTGTATTTATTTTGAGTTAGGACATGAAGTGTTTGAAGAGAAAATTAAAAAACCTATGGAACTTTATTTGGATGCTAATAGCAATGTTATTAGTATGAATTCTTTGAACACCATTATTGCTAATGCTATGGAAAAGTCTAAGCTTGGGGAAGCTGGTTTTGATGAGCATGATATTTTTAGTCCCCCAATCACGGAGGAGAAAATTTACTTTGATGATACTATACCTCCAATATATGATGATTACAGTGATGAATATGCCTCCTACCATTGAGGAGAAAATTAATTATGATTACAATATGCCTCCTATATTTGATGATTATGGTGATGAGAATAATAATGATAGCTATTTTGTTGAATTTACTCCCACTACGATTAATAAGAATGACTATGCTTATAGGGAGAGTAATAATTATTTTATGCATGTGGCTCATGATAAGAATGTTTTATGTGATATTTATATTGTTAATTTTATTCGTGATGCTACTGAAAGTTATTATGAGAGAGGGAAACATGGTTTTATGTATCTCAACAATATTAAGTTTCCCCTCTTTATGTTGAAAATTTTGAAGTTGCACTTGTTTTGCTTTCCTATGCTTGTTGCTTTGTGCTTTCATGACTTGTTTCTTTACAAGATTATTTTTCATAGGAAGTGGGTTAGACTTAATTTGTTCCATATTTGCTTCTTGATGCTCTATTTTACTTAAATTCATATTTCTCATGTGAGCATCATCGAAATTATCATGCCTATCTTAATGGCTATAAAGAAAGAGCTTTTGGGAGACAACCCATTATATTTTTACTTTCAGTTTATTTTTATTTTGTTGAGTCTTGGAAGATATTGCCTTTGTAATAACCTCTCCTTATCCTTTTTTTTGGTTTTTGTGCCAAGAATAACCTCTAATGAGAGGGAAGTAAGATATGGGGAAGTTGTTGTTCCGAAACAGATTCCTGTGCGTCTGTGTAAAAAAATCGTGAAAAATCTAAGGACATCGGATTGATCTGTAATTTTTTGTGCTTATGCCCCAGGTTTTTATCCAACTTTCGTTAGTTTTTCACTTTTAAATTTGAGTAACATAAGATTTTCAAAAAAAACGGTCTTTATCTGCCGGTCTGTTTTGACAGATTTCTGCCATTATTTGCATTTGCCTCTTAATCGGTTTCTTTTTAAGTTCTCTTTGATCACTTGAGCTTTTAGAAGGAATTGCTACAATAGCTTGTGTTTTAATGGAAGTTTTACTTGTGTTGAAACTAAACCCAAAGGATTGTTATTTTGAATACACTAATGTTGCTAATGAAGATTTTGTGAAGTTTTGTGTGAAGGAAGTTTTCAAGTGTAGGGAGAGCATGATGTGATGAGATAAAGTATGGACAAAAGCTCAAGCTTGGTGATTCCACCCATGTCACCCCAAGAAATATTCAAGAAGTACAAGTTTCAAAGCTTGGGGATGCCTTGGGCATACCCTTATTCATCAATAATCTCAGGTCTTCTTTCATGACACTTTATTTTTATTACCTTATGCACTATGTGTTTTTCTTGGAGCGTCTTTGTTTTTAGTTTTCTTTTGCTTTCTTTGCCGCAATAAGTTGGTTGGATCCCAACACACTTCTTTTGGAGAGAGACACACCTCATTATTCATTGCCTAGAACACTCTAGTTTTCACTCTTATTGCTCTGTGAGTGTTCTCCTTTACTAGCATTGCGTTTAGCTTTAGTTTTCTTATTCTTTTGGCTTAGAACTTTTTAGTTCTTCTTTGTAGATGGGTGAGACATGCTCTCTGGTCTTTATTAATTATTATCTTTGAGAGTTGTTTCAAATAAGTCGATTGGTGTTGGAAAAGAGTAGGAGGTTTCATGCTTATAGTGGTACAAAAGGAAGCTTGTTTTGACTGTGACTTAGACTTTATCATATCATGCTAGATATTGCTTTGACCATATGCTTAGTGATTATTGTTGTAGCATGACTTGTTTTAAACAATTTAGATTATGCCTTGAAAGAATCTTGCGTTGTTTTAGCATACAAAAGCATAATATTGTGGTATTCTCCTTTGATGCTTTATTTGGATTGACTTGGCACATGCTTACACCATGTTAAGACTATGAACCAGTCACCTTAGCCTCTATGATCATTTAGTTTTTGACTTGTAATATCACTTTATGCTTTAATTAATAATGTTTTGTCGCTTTGCATGATTATGGCCATTATTGCTCTCTTAGTTGGTCGCTCCCAGTCTTTTGCTAGCCTTCACCTGTACTGAGTATGAGTTCTACTCGTGCATCCAACTCCCAAGAAACCAAGTTATTCCAAAGAGTCCACTATAAATTCCTATGCATGGTGTGTTACACCATTCCAAGTATATTCATGTTTTTATCTACCTTCCAAATTAAACTTTTGTTATGTGAAAAGTAGTGATTAAAGCTCTCACAAACTTGATGGCACATTTTATTTTCTTGCACTTAATAAACTTGAACCATTGTGCCCATCTATGTTACCTATATGCTTGCATTTTATAAGTTGTGAGTTAGCAGAACCATGTTACCATGGGGAACACTTTCAACATTGCACTTATTATTCAGTTGATATCATGTTCTTTTGTTTATGGATCCCGGCGGTGTGAAATAAAAGGGGAGCTTGTAAGCTCATGGAGTTTGTATGTGTGTTAGAGAAACGCCTGGGCGGCTAGCCTAAGCCATGCCTAATCATGGTGGAAACTTGCAGCATAACCATAGTGAGCATTCTATGAAGCATCCTCAATAAAAACCTATGCAAATAGCAAATAAAAAAATCATTGAGATGCTCATTGTCTATTGCCTTGTCATTTTGATATGGGATAGCTCTTGTGTCATGGGGCAAGGGGTACCCTGTTGGCGGTTCTCCATGATACACATGTACTTACAATGACAAGAACTTACTCGTGACTAAAGTTGAGTAGCATGAGGTTCGGTACTCGTAAGCAAGGGGTATGCAATTTTCAACTTATAACTTGTCAAGCATATCATCATATTTGTGTCACTTTAACCTTAATCACCTCAATATGCTTATGATAGGGGCAATGAGAGCTGAAAGCTAATAAGTATCTTAATTTTTGGAAGCTCTTTATGAAACTTGAAATCCCTGCTTCCTTCTGTGAAGGCCTTTCTTTTTTTACTTTTATGTTGAGTCTCCATCTTCTATCTTTATGCACCAATTGAGAGAGCATAGTGGTCATTCTAAGTTTAATGTGCATTGCCCCAAAACTTGTTGATTGATTCATAACTTTGATATTGCTTGTTCTTAAATTATTTGTATCTAGTCACCCTTATGAACTTTGAAGGTGTCCTATACATTTATGATTTACTATACCATGACGGACAAGCTGAATAACACTTTTATTATGTTTTGTATATGTGAAACAAACAAACGTCTTTCAATGCATTGTTATTCATGATCTTTTGTTTGTAACTTTTCATGTTATAACATAGTTGCTATGTCTTATTGTTAGAACTATATCTTTCATGTCTATGTTAGAGTACTATGATCCCAGCTATCAATGTTTTACAAATACCTTGATCAAGATTATGATGGTGCATGTCACCTCAAAAATTATTATTTTTATCACTTACCTACTCGAGGACGAGCAGGAGTTAAGCTTGGGGATGCTTGATACGTCGTAAACGTATCTATAATTTTTGATGTTCCATGCTTGTTTTATATCTACTTTGTTATGTTTTGTTCACACTTTGAGGTACTTTTATACATTTTCTGGAACTAACCTATTAACAAGATGCAGTACCAATTGCCTGTTTTCTGCTATTTTTGGTTTCAGAAAAGCTAGTAAGGAAATATTCTCAGAATTGGATGGGACAAAAGCAAAAGTCAGAAGGAACACAGAGTCCGAAGGGCAGCCAAAGAGGGGCCACGAGGCGGCCACACCCTAGGGTGGCGCACCCCCTGGGCGCTCCACCACCTGGTGTGGGCCCCTCGGGCCGCCACCGATCTCGCCTCTTCTCCTATAAAAGTACCCTAATGCAGAAACCCTAAACACCAGATCAGAATTCCATGAAAAGTTCCACAGCACCGGCGCCACCGAAGAGGAGATTCGGGGGACAGAAGTCTTTGTTCCGGCACCCTGCCGGGACGGGGAAGTGCCCCCGGATCCATCTCCATCGACTCCACCGCCATCTCTATCGCCGTTGCTGACTCCAATGATGAGGAGGGAGTAGTTCTCTCTCGAGGCTAAGGGCTCTACTGGTAGCTATGTGTTCATCTTTCTCTCTATGTGTGATCTTATGAGATCATGAGCTTTGTAATCTATAGATCTATTCTACTACTCAAGTGCTTTAATTAATCTCTGCTTATCCCCACGTGTGTGAAGTTGACAATGTGCACACCGTGTGGCACTTAGGCTAAGGTTACAAAAATACTTATCATGAGTATAATTTGAGTTGGATGTCTCTATGAGATTGCGGTGTTTGTTGGAACCATCTAGCGCTCAAGGTGACAGTGAGGGGTTATATAGATGGGGAATGCAAACTTTAAGGTGTGCTGTTATAGCCCTACATCGTCCAACTGGAGAGTAGTTCAGAGTAGCATAATGAAGAGAAGATATGTATATGAGAGTGTCCACTAGTGAAAGTATGATCCCTAGGCCTTGTTTCTAAGCATTGAAACACCGTTTACAATCAGTCCTATTACATGTTTGCTTGCTGCCACTCTTATTTAAGATTGCAATTACCACTTATAATCATCCATATTACTTGTATTTCACTATCTCTTCGCCGAACTAGTGCACCTATACACCTAACAAGTGTATTGGGTGTGTTGGGGACACAAGAGACTGCTTGTATCTTGATAGCAGGGTTGGTTGAGAGGGATACCTTTGACAACTTCCTCCCTAAGTTCGATAAACCTTGGGTGATCCACTTAAGGAAAACTTGCTGCTGTTCTACAAACCTCTGCACTTGAAGGCCCAACACTATCTACAAGAATAGAAGCATGCGTAGACATCAAGCGGCGCGAGCAAAGCGGCCCACGCGAGCTAGCGCTGGGTAGCACGGCGGCTGGGCCACAGTGAGGCAAGGTGACAGGGGGCAGATGGGATGGCCCAGCGAGCAAGACGGGAGGAGCGAAGCGGGGGAAGCAAGAGCGAGCGACGGCTGTGGGAGGGGATCGGGAGAGGCGAGCTGCACGCGGGAGCTGGCGGCTAGGAAGCAAGCAGCGGCAGCGATGGGAGCTGGCTGGGCTGGCCCGGTACTACCGACCCGCTCGGGCGGTAGTACCGGTTGGTAGCACCGCAAGGCCCAACCAGGTGACACAGAGAAACAGGCCGCGGGCAGGGCCGGGCGATAGCAGCCCGATTTTGCCGCTCGACCTAGAGAAATCTTTTTCCATTTAAATAGAAGCCAAATAATCAAACTGCGATAACTTGAGCTAGGGAACTCCAATTGACCCGAAATATTGGATATCACCAAGTGAGAAAGTATCAACTATTATAATGTGAGATACCTCACTCGGTGAGCATCCGGAAAACCCCCGAGATAAAAAACGCAACAAGGTATAAAAGGAAAATCCGTTTTTGATGAACAAAAGCTTGTTAAGAAGATAACCACAAGCTCTATATCCTCACATGGATAGGACCAACAAACAACCAAGAAAGATGATGCTAAGAATGCAAAGGTTTGAGCTCTCTCCAAACGATACGATCGAGTTACTCAATCGAGAGCCCCTCTTGATAGTACGGCTATCTATCCTAAACCCGGTCTCTCAACTACCAACACGAGACCGGCAAAAGGAAAAACCTATCAAGAATACCTTTGCCTTGAGAATACTTTGACCTTGTCTTCATCGATCCATGATCACCGAGGATGGCAAGCATCAAACAAGAGATCTTTGAGCTTACACAACGCATCTTCTTCTACATTCCATCTTCCTTGAAGCCAACACATGCTCCAAGCGATGCCAATGGACAATTCCTATAAGTGAAACGTAATACACACATTAGTCCATAAGGATTATCATTAATTACCAAAACCACGCATGGGGGGCCCACGTGCACTTTCACCAGTTAACCCAAAAATCGTTACAGCCTCCTGAGAACCTTTCGATTCTTGTAAACCAAATGGCTCACTCGACGCTGCGGCCCTTTACAAGCTCTGCACATGGAGAGGTGTCTCGTCTGCATTCCATGGCTCCGTGTGGGGCAACAAGGCGCCATCCAAGGTGTAGTTTTTTCGTGGCTTCTGGTTCAGGCCAGAGTGCAGTCCCGCAACGAGCTGGTCAAGAAGAACATCCTAACTGCGGAAGAAGGATTTTGCCCCTGTTGTGCCAACCCCACTGAGTCTGCAAATCACTTGTTCTTCAACTGCCCGTTTGCCTTGCGCTTCTGGAATGCGATAGGCTGCTCCCTCCGCCTCAACTGGATGTCAGGAACCTCCCCTCCTACTGCCATATGGTGATGATGCCGCCGGAGACTGCCTCCACCTTCCTCCTCATATGCCTTTGGAACATTTGGAAGCACCGAAATGGGGTTGTCTTTTGGGGGCTTGAACCAAACCTTCCTCACCTTCTCAGGAGCTGCCGTGACGAAGCTCAGTTGTGGCGCTCTTGCTTGATTCAGAGTCACGCTGCGGACGTGGATCTCTGGCTGCAACGCCTCCAGTAGGGCGGTGGTTGAGTTCTCCTTGTAATCTCACCTCTCTCTCCTTTCTCCCTGTAAACAATACGACCATTTGGGTCTTCTCAGATAAATGAAAATCCAGGTGCGGTTTTGGCCTCCCGTGACAATTCAAAAAAAAAATCATGTAAACCTTTTAGGCACCCGCAATATGTAGCCAAAAGTGGTTTTATATTTAATTTTTGGCTTTGGAACTAGTTTCCTACATTGTGGAGGTGGTTTCAAATGAGAGAAAACTAGAAACCAGAGCAAGTAGTTGATCCGATGCAAAATTTGTTTTTTGGTAGACTAGTTCCCTAACTGTGGGGTTAGTTCCATACTCTTATGTTGTTTTAGCTGGTAGGATCAATGTTATAAATATTTGGAACCACTTTATTGTGAAACTCTTAGCTATATTTTGCCAAATTTAACTTTATATCAGATTTGACCATGGAAACATTGTGGTTGCCCTTAGTTGAGCAATAAAGAGCTGTCGATTCTTAAAAGAAAAAGGCCACTGACAACCACGACTTGGTCGAGCTCTGGTCCGGCCTCCTCTCTTCTCCCCTGGATCGATCGATGGCGCGGCGCGAGAGCGAGCGGGCGTGACAGAGGCATAGAGCACGCCCTCCACACTTCCCCTTCCCTGCCTCTCGAGCTGTCGCCTGCTCCCCCCGCGACAGTCCATGGATGCGCTCGCGCCCACCCGACGCCTTCTTCTCCCCGCCGCGGCCGCCGCCACCGCCGGATACGGCCTCTACCTCCTCTATCTCCGACACCGCCGCAGCGTCGTCGCGGTGCTCTCCCTCGCCGACGCGCTCTCCCAGGTCGGGTCCGACCTCGCCGACTTCCTCCACTCCGACTCCGACGAGGTCCCCCGGAGCCTCCTCCAGCTATCCAAGCTCGCCGCCTCCGACCACGTCTCCTCCGCCGCCTCCACCCTCTCCGAGTCCGTAGCCTCCGGGGTCCTCCGCGCGCTCTCCTCCCACCGAGCTGCGGCCGCGGATCCTTCTTCCCCACCGCTACACGACCGGATCTTGGACCGCCTCCTCTCCCCGGCCGGCACCGGATTCGCCTCCGATGTCCTCGGGAGCTTCGCCAGGAATCTCGTACTGTCCTCCTGCCGCGATCCCGAAGCTGGGCCCCGGGCCCGTGGCGAGCCGGAGTGGCTAGCCGCGCTGTGCAGCGACAGGGGCAAGGAGGCTGCCGCGGAGCTCGTCCGGGTGTTCGTCAGCACCGCCGTCGCGGCCTACCTCAACCGAACCGTGGCCGCGCGCACCTCTGGTGACCAGGTGCTCGCGGACCCAAAGCAGGAGGCCATGCTCAAGGACCTGCTCGTCTCCGTGTGCAACGGCGCCGTGGAAACGTTCGTCAGGACATGGAGGCAGGTCGCGAAGGAGGCCTCCATTCCTCAAACCGTGGTGCGTGAGGTGCGCGATTCAGGCCGGAGCTGTGTGATGGAGAGAGTGTCGAGCACGCTGGCCGTGCCACACAACCGGAGGTTCGTGCTGGATGTGACCGGCAGGGTCACCGCCGAGACAGTCCGGTCGTTCCTCGAGTTCTCGACAAGGCGCGTCTCTGCTGGGGCGTGGAAGAGCATTGTCATCGCCCGGGATGAGGTCGCCGAGAGGGGCCTCGTCGCCGTGAAGTACCTCAGCGCCAAGTCCATGGCCATCTTCACCATATGCCTCGCGATGTGCATGCACATTTCGGTCGGAATGAGGTTCCTCTTGCCGGCCTAGGCCATCTTGGTTACAGATCGCAAATTGATCCATTCTTACAACAACCTTTTTTTGTATGTGTTGACTAGCATTGGAAAGTAGCGGTAGAAATCAGTGGATTTGTAGTTGTTGGTTTGTTCTGTGTGATTTGTCTGATTCGGAGTATATATGCGGTTAATCAAGAAGGGAGAACGTGGCAATTATAGTGTAAGGTTTGATGCGTAGTGTGGTTGTTTCCTTGTAATTTTCACCATCTTTTTGAAGGAATGCTGACTAGCGATGTTCTTCAGCCTTGTGTTGAATATATTGAAGCATAAGCTATCTGGGGCAACAAAGAGCAGAGAAATTGTCCACGTATGCTGCCGTCCTCTCTTTTAATGATTTACTATAGAAAAGCATAGATGAATTGATCAGAGGTGTGTGCTTTGAATTTATTTTTATTTTTTTGCATTTCTCTCAGTCCCAAAAATACCCTGTGTGTTGGCTTAGTCAAAGTCAAAATCGTTCAACTTATTTACACATAGTTTGGGATATTCAAGCTTTAGCTAGTAGTGGTTTGAGAGTTTGCAAATTTGTAGAAGTAAATCGTAGTCACGTGAGGATTAGCCAATTGGGGTGGGTGGGTGGGTGTGTGTGTGTGGGGGGGGGGGGGGGGGGGGGGACGCTTGTTGTAATTTCCTCTAATTAATAAAGTCTGTTTTTTACCTGCAAAAAAAAGTGTTTTTTATCTGGAAAAACTAAATATATCAAAAAAATATCAAAATCTATACTATCAAATCGGTATTATTAAAATCATCATGAAATATACTTGCACGATGTTGTTGATGGTTTTTTCATATGTACTTGATCGAACTTTATGAAGATTGACTTTAGCTAAAAGCCTAGAACGTAGAATAATCATCATGAAATATACTTGCACGATGTTGTTGATGGAGCAGTAGTGTTAGCCGAATGAAAGAGGACATATTGTAATAGTATCTCATCCAATTACCTACCTTGGCACGACTACTTGCGAGCCTCATGAACACCTGTAAGTGGATATCGTCGGTCCACAACCCCATGTACATAGTATGTTATATGAGGATGCTAGGCGTCATCCAGATTATCGTGTGGTTCAATCGTCCACCTCCCCTACAACCCGATCATCATAAAACATGAAATCTCGCTCGTCAGACCCATGCAACGTATCCAACACCCGCGTAGCAATATTTTTGCACTATTGCAGATCCTTGCAGCATTGGGTCAAAACCCTAGTAAAACGACGTAGCACTTTGTAAACACTGATGCGGCAAAAAAAAAGGAGTATGCAAAAGTCCCCTCTAGTCCTAGCAAGTCCAGGTTTGCCGCAACAAATCCTCAGAAAAAGTTATACGAACCGGTACAGGAGTACTCTCAAGAAAAGCAATCGTGGAGGTGGAGTAAAACCCATCTAGGGTTTGGTACTCCCGCCGGCGACCCTGCCGGTATGCTCCGCCTCCCGTGGCCTCAGGGCCTCGGGGGTGTGACGGACCACGGCCTCTCGCCGGCGGGAGATTTCTCGTTCTTTGTTTAGCTCTTTTTTCGGTGTCTTTCTCAGGATGTTGAGGCGGCGGCTATATCTTGAAGTCAGAATAAGATCCTCTTCGCCCTATCCTCGCTCCGGTGGTGCATCTAGCCTCGACGGAGGCCGCGTGGAGTCGTGTGTCCGGCAGATCTCCTCGGATCTAGTCCGTTTTCGTGTTCGTTGGTGTGAGTTCAAGTCTGTCTCTTCAGATTTATGGATGTCATCATTGGCGGTGCTTGCTGATCTAGTGCACTGGTCCTTTGGGGCCTTAGCACGACGACTTCCCGTCCGTCTACTACAACAAGCTCTACTACGACAAGCTTTGCCCGGCTCCGGTGATGGAGGGGCGAGAACGGCGGCGCTCCTTCGGCTCGTGCTAGTATTTGTAGTCGTTGCTAGGTGGTCCGTGGACCCAGTGGAGGAGCCAGGAATTGAGATGAACCGAGCGGACTTACGAGCTTTAATTTTTTACACAGAAGTCTATTCAACAAAATAAATAGTACAAAAACATTCAATTTCCATAATTCATGAAGTAGAACTACGAACAACAAGAAAAACCATAACCATGACTTAAAAATATTCTAATCATACCTTTAAGTTGTATTTGTGCTATGAAGACAAAAAAATATTTTTGGAAAATTATGGCCAATCAAACGACTCCAGCCTGTCCACAGATATACCCTTCTCGATCTCATTCTATCTCTAATTTTTAAGGTAGCATATTCATCAATTTATCTCCAAATGCTAGGATCAAAACGACATTCGCTAAATCAAGTACTTCATGCACAGTAAATCACGCGGTATCGAGATAACAGAGTCAGCCACAACGGTGGGGATTATTTTTCTTTTTGAGACAAACAACGGTAGGGAATTGCCTAGATTTAGCGCATATAGTGGCCCAGTTCACGTACCGATTTAGTTTTTTTTTCCTTTGTCTATCGAGAACTACAGCCTCCAGGTCGCTCTAAGAGCATCTCCAGCAGGCGCACTATATTTTGGCGCTGTAAACATCGTTGCGCCGGCGCTGTATAATTTTAGAGCGCAGCGTGCAATGTGTTCCTCCACCGGAGGCGCTAAACCGCAGCGCGAGCGCGGCCGCAAAAAGGGGTCCTCCATCAGGCGCTACAAACTACAGCGCGCAGCAGCGCTGGAAACAACATTCACACAACGCTATGCATTCAACAAGATCAAATACTCAAATAAATCATGAACCAAATGATCTATCATAGTTCAAATAGCATCACATAGTTCAACAAACATGCACAACATATTAAATGGACGCAAAGTGTAACATTGCATTTGCATATGACAAATACAAGAGAGAATCTCACACTTCCTTCTCATATTTTGCTTCTTCTTCTTCTAGATTGACACCTTGGCTTGATGTAGGAATAGAAGGATCCATAGAGATCACAAATCCTCCCGGTGGTGCTCCCATGGCTCCATAGACACCACTCCCTGGTGCTCCCATGGTACCTCCGAAGACTCCTCCCATGCCCCCCATGCCTCCCATGCCTCCTTCAAACATGGCCATGCCTCCTCCAAACATGCTTCCTCCAAACATTCCTCCTCCAAACATGTCGGTCGTGGGTATGCTCATGTTGGCCACCAACATCCTTTTTTTGCCAATGCTTCATCGTGAGCAAGGTTGATGTACTCCTTTTGCCTCATCCAAGTTGGAAGTGTCCATCAAGAAGAGATTCCTCTCGTCCTCCACTAAGCGTAGGTGTCATACGTTACAAACGTATCTATAATTTTTGATGTTGCATGCTTGTTTTATATCTACTTTCTTATGTTTTGTCCACACTTTGGAGTACTTTTACACATTTTCTAGAACTAACCTATTAACAAGATGCCACAATGCCAGTTGCCTGTTTCCTTCTGTTTTTGGTTCCAGAAAAGCCAGAAAATAAATATTCTCGGAATTGGACCGGATAAAAGCCAAAGTCGATATTTTACCGGAAGACTCACGGAGCCAGAAGACGAGACGGAGAGGGGCCAGGGGCTGGCCACACCATGTGGTGGCGCGTGTCCCCTTGGCCGCACCACCAGGTGGTCTGGGCCCCTGGTCCATCCTCTGACATCGCCCTTTCAAATATAAGAAGCCTCCGATACAAAAACCCTAAGTACCAGATCAGATTTCCATGAAAAGTTCCGCAACGCCGCCGCCACCGAAGGGGAGATTCGGGGGACAGAAAGTCTCTGTTCCGGCACCCAGCTGGGATGGGGAAGTGCTCTCGGAGCCATCTCCATCGATCTCCACCACCATCTCCATCACCGTTGATGATTCTCATGATGATGAGGGAGTAGTTCTCTCTCGAGGCTAAGGGTTCTACCGGTAGCTATGTGTTCATCTTTCTCTCTATGCGTGATCTTATTGAGATCATGAGCTTTGTAATCTGTAGATCTATTCTTCTATTCAAGTGCTTTAAGGAATCTCTGCTTATCCCCATGTGTGTGAAGTTGACAGTGTGCACACCGTGTGGCACTTAGGCTAGAGATTACAAATACTTGTTACGAGTTATATTTGGAGTTGGATGTTTCTATGAAATTGTGGTGTTTGTTGGAACCATCTAGAGCTCAAGGTAACAGTGTGGGGTTATCTAGATGGGGAAAGCGAACTTTGAGGTGTGCTGCTATAGCCCTACCATGGATTAGAGTGTCCAACCAGAGAGTAGTTCAGAGTAGTATCATAAAGAGAAGATATTTATATGAGAGTGTTCACTAGCGAAAGTATGATCCCTAGGCCTTGTTTCTAAGCATTGAAACACCGTTTGCAACTAGATATGTTACATGTTTGCTTGCTTCCATCTTTATTTCAGATTGCCTTTAGTCTCTTCCCATGTCAACCACGCGCCATCAAAGCTATTTTTTGGCACCATTACCACTTATAATTATCCATACCACTTGTATTTCACTATCTCTTCGCCGAACTAGTTGTCAACACCCGGATTTTTAATCCCAGATGCCCGTTATGCCATACCTCGCAATCCCAGGATTACCATTTTTACGAGACATAACAGATTGGATATCACAGTACATCATCCATTACAAACCATACATAAGGTCTTACACAAATAAGGATCTCATGATCCAGTCTGAATACAACAAGCAGCGGAAATAAAAGATAAGCGTAGCGGTGTGGTCCATCTTCAGGGGCACAGGCAATGCTGACGAAGGCAGATAGTCCTAGTTATCATAGCCGTCCTGTTGGCCATCATCTTGATAGTCTCCTTCATAGTCTGGCCATGAGAATAGCCAGGGACAAAAGCCATGAGTACTCTTTAAGTACTCGCAAACTACCACTAACAAGTAAAATAGTTCTAGGTTAAAGTGCTAGATCTAAGTTTAACTATAAAGTTAAGTTTGAAACCTAAGCTGAGTTTTGAAGCAAAGAAAGGTAAAATAAAGTTCTAGAATCACTTAATTTGGGAAGCTATTTTCATAAACACAACCCTGTTGTGGTCAAGTCAAGATTCATCATTCATCTAAAGTTATTTGGAAAACATCTGACAACGAAACAGTATGGCCATTCCAACTGTCCATAACCGCGGACACGGCTATTCGAATAGTTTGACACTCTGCAGAGGTGGTACACTTTCACCACAAGATTCGATACATCTGTCAGGGATAACCCTGAATCATCATACTTAGTATGCAGATAATCAAACATAACTTTCCCTTTACACATCCTAGTATAAGCACCTCTCCTATGAGCATGGCCTCCCAACCATGACCATCAGCCATCTTGGGCACTGCATAGGTGGACATCATGAGAGGTAGCCTCAGCTCAAACCTCTCCCGCGAGGGAACTAATACTAATGCATATAAATTTTCAGCTAAGCCTTACCCAATTCAGGTAGTGTGGTTGTACGGTAAATTTGGAATGGTATCACATCCTAATCCAACCATCAGTTTTATAAAAGGGTTAAGGATCATGCCTCAACATTTTCATCATCATAAATCATTTGTGTTTCTCAACACATGTCAAAACATCTCAATAGAATGACTCATCATTCCAAGGTTTTCATAATTCATTTTCACCAAGTATTCCCATCTAAAGTGACTCAAGTTTTTATCTACTCTAAATTACTAAGTTAAGAGTGTTCACTAAGGTGGAAAGATGATGGGTTCAATCTCATGCCATAGAATGACATCTAAAGGGTTCTAAAATAGGTCAAGTTTTATACTCTTTATACTACCTTCAAAAAGTAGAGAACTTTGGATAAAGTAAAGGAAGTAAAGCTTGTAAATAAGACTTGGGGTAACTAATAGTCAAAGTGATATGACTCAAGCATGCCTATAGCATCTTGGATCAAGTTAACTAACTTAATTCTAGCTTGCTACAACAGCTTGCACTATTAATGGTGGCTTGCAAGTACAACTTGCAAGGGTTAACTTGGATAGTGCTGGCTTGCCTTGGTTGGTGCAGTGGTTGAAGTTTTCTTCTTCTTCTTCTTCTTCTTCTTCTTCTTCTTCTTCTTCTTCTTGGTAGAACTCCTCCTTCTTGTAGACTTGGTCGGTACTATCATCTATAAATACATACGGAGTACACAAACACCAAACAATACTTAACTAGGCTAAATAGTATTCTAAGACACACATTTGATGATCTATTATCATCACAAGCATCACAAGTTTAAGTCACTAGTTTCATTCTTTTTAATTTAGAAAAGTAATTTCTACTCATTGAAAAGTTAACTAAGATTTAATATTCACCACTTAAAATATGGGATCATGTTGACACATGTCATCACCACATATTCTAACATTTGGGAATGAGATTTAAGGGTTGGATCATAATTACTTTGGTTTAAGTTTATTATTTAATGATTTAAAGTGACTAGAAATGCCTATATAGCATTATTTTGGTACTAGTCCAAAGTCACTGCCTGTAGACCTTAATATTATTACATATTCAGATAGGTATGGTTAAATGTGATTTTTGAGAGTTGGAATCAATTCAAAATCTATCTTGGTTGATTTTATAAAAATGTTGCAAGGTGCAAAAGCTTCTATGTTGTTATTTTTATTAGGATAGATCTATAAGTCTAATTTAATTAAATCCAACGGGCTTGGATAGATCATTTCAATACCTTTCATGCAAAATTGGTTTCATGCAAAATGGATTTGTAAAACTCCTAGAATTGAATTTTAAACTAGGGGATAGAACTAAGATTTAAATTAAAAAGAAAAATCTAATTTTGAACGGCTGGGCTAGTGCGGGAACGAACATGGGCCGGCCCAGTGCCGCTCTGCGGCACGGGGCTTAGCTGACAGAGGGGTCCCGCTTGTCAGTGGCTCATAACACGCGAAACGGTACGCACGCTGTGGATCGTAGGATTAGAAAGGAGATCTACGGTTGAGGGTCGTCGTCGACGACGGACCTGTCGACGGCGAGAGTTAGCCCTAGTGGCTCGGTGCGGGTCTACCGGAGACGTACCAGGGCTCCAGAGACGACGGCGAGGCGGGCGAAAGAACTGGGTGTCGACGGCGAGCTCAGGGATGGTCGAGGTAGCTCTAGGGGTGGTCGCAATCGACGGGGCTTCTCCTCCTCTGCAGCGGGCTCCTCCGGTGCAATTCCAGTGAACTACGGCTCGATTGGCTCTAGCAAGAGAGGGGAAAGGATCAGTGAGATGTGAGAAGTGTGGGAGTGTGAGGATTTCGTGCTGGGGAGGCCGGCTTATATAGGCTCGACGGTGAGACCGAGCGGTGTGGGCAGGCGACTCCGGCGAGGGCGGCACAGGGGGCTAGCAGCGTGGCTCGAGGTAGGGGACGGTGGACTGTCTCCTGGCGGTGCTCTGAGGCTTAAAGGCGCGTCAAGACGAGCTCTGTGCTGGTCGGGAGCGTCACGCGCTCTGGGCGGCAGAGGGTGCGGGTTCGAAGGCGAGCGGTGGCTGTGGCGTGTTGGGCGGCCAACGGGGGTGTCTAGGGTGTTCCCTAGGTCATGGCGAAGCGGTGGGCGCGGGCTGCGGTCGAGGGGCGGTCTGTGCACGCGGGTCGGGCACGACACACTGGGCGTGTTCGGCATGGTCGACCAGCTTCCGCGCACGGTGGTTCCGGCGGTTCTGGTCTCTGTCTCTGGGCTGGGGCTGGTTGGACGGTGGCGGTGGACCACGAGCTAGCGTGTAGACATGGCGAGAGAGGGGGAAGCGGTCTGCTGCTGCGAGGGCCAAGTTGGCTGGCAAGGTGCTCTCGGCATGGCCTTGCAGTGCAGCTAGGAGGTAGGGGATGGGTTGGTGCTGGTCTGGTTAGACTTGGGGGAGACAAGGGTGATCAAAGCACCTCAATTGGCTAGACAAGATCAACCCCAAAAGAGTAATAGTTAGGCCACTTTGATCTTACCCACAAGGTGTTTGACAAAATGGCCGAAAGAGAAAAACTTTTGAATTTTGAGTTCAAAATTTTTGAGTGATCTAAACTAATGCTAGGTAGTCTCTGGTTGCAAGGGTTTTGAAAATGGAGCTCATTTGAGTGGTTTTTCAAATAGGGGTGATCTATGCATATGTAGTGAATTCAATTTTCACATGCCATTTAAAATAAGCAAAAGAATGTTTTTGGAAGATCCAAAGGTGGGCCTTGGTACCTCATTATGTGTACTAGCAAGGGATGTAAAGATCATGAATTGTTTCTGTTAAGTTTTGAGAACTAGGAATAGCCAAAGTAGGCATGAGAGTTAATTTGGCCAAAATGACCATTCACTTCAATTATTCATTTTGAGTTGTTTTTCTTTGGGAAAAGTTTGGGAATGACTTAGATGATGTTTATTTCACCTAAGAAACATTTTACAAGCAATGGATCATAGAACCTTGGCAATTCAAATCAATTCCTAAATTAAATGCACATACACATGAATGCTTTCATTTTTAATTTGGAAAAGTTTTTGTTAACCCTAAATTTGATGATTTGGATCTTGATAAGCTTGGATTAAAATTTTGGGATGTTACAAACCTTCTCCCCTTAAACAAAATCTCGTCCCGAGATTTACAAAGAAAACTAGGAACTAAAGAGATCTGGGAACTCTGTCCTAATGTAATCTTCGCGCTCCCAAGTGGCTTCCTCTTCGGTATGATTGCTTCCCTGAATCTTGAGAAACTTGATGCTCCTGGTCCTGGTGGTTCTGTAGGCTTATTCTAAGATACGGATTGGCACTTCCCGGTAGGTCAGGTCATTGTTGATTTCTACAGCCCTGTGATCAATGTTCTTGAAAACTTCAGTCTGCTCGGGCACTTCCAAGCATTTGCGAAGTAACAAGATATGGAACACATTGTGGATGGCTGACAGCTCTTCAGGAAGTTCCAGTTGATACGATACTTCTCCTCGACGGTTCAGAATCTTGAAAGGTACGATATATATGGGGGCTAACTTTCCCTTCAGACTAAAGCGTTGAGTTCCCTTCAATGGTGAAACCTTGAGATATACAAAATCTCCGACATTGAAAGTCAGGTCTCTCCTTCTCTTGTCAGCATAACTCTTTTGTCTGGATTGAGCGGTCTTGAGGTGTTTACGGACTTTGTGAACCTTCTCTTTGGCTTCTCGGAGAATGTCGGGTCCAAAAATCCAACTCTCTCCTACTTGCGACCAATTCAAAGGGGTACAACACTTTCTTCCGTATAGGAATTCAAATGGTGCCATCTACAAACTAGCTTGATCACTGTTGTTATATGAGAACTCTGCGAAAGGCAGGCAATCTTACCATTTTGATCCGTATTCCAACACACAAGCTTTAAGAATATCCTCTAAGATCTGGTTGACTCTCTCAGTCTGTCCATTGGTTTGCGGGTGATACGCGGTACTGAAGTTCAACTTGGTTCCTAATCCTTCTTGGACTTTCTACCAAAATCTCGAGGTAAACTGGGTTCCTCGATCTGATACGATGGTCTTGGGGGTTCCATGCAGACTGACAATCCTAGCAATATACAGTTCTGCTAGCTTTGCACTCTGGTAGGTAGTCTTGACAGGTATAAAGTGAGCTACCTTGGACAGTCTATCAACTATGACCCAGATTGAGTCATTTCCCCTACTGGAAGTAGGCAAACCGGTGATAAAGTCCATTCCGACGGAATCCCATTTCCATTCCAGAATCTGCAATGGTTGCAATAGTCCTGCAGGTCTCTGATGCTCTGCTTTGACCCTTTGACAGATGTCACACTTGGCGATGTAGCTTCTGATTTCTCTCTTCATCTTGTGCCACCAAAATTGCTCCTTCAAATCCTGATACATCTTTTTTCCTCCGGGGTGGATAGAATAAAGAGTTTCATGAGCTTCCTTCATGATAACTTCCTTCAGCTCTGAATCTGCTGGCACACAGATACGTCCTTTGTACCACAGTACTCCTTCTTCGTCTTTAGTGAATCCAGGTACCTTTCCTGTACCAATACGATGTTTGATTCTGTCGATACTTTCATTTCCCTTCCAGGCTTCCTTGATTTGGCTAATCAAAGTGGGTTGAAGTTCAATGCTAGCTAAGAATCCTTGGCTAACTAATTTAGTCCTGAACTGCTCCAACTCCTCATACAAACTTGGTTGCTTCTCCTTGATCATGGTGTTTAGCCCACACAGCAATCTGCTAAGAGCATCCGCTACCACATTGGCTTTGCCGGGGTGATAGTGAATGTCCAAGTCACAATCCTTGATTAACTCTATCCATCTCCTTTGCCTCATATTCAGTTCCTTCTGAGTGAAAATATACTTTAAACTCTTATGATCTGAGTAAATCTCACAGCAATTACCCATCAAATAATGACGCCATGTCTTCAATGCTAGAACCATAGCTGCTAGCTCAAGATCATGGGTCGGATAGTTCTGCTCATGCTGCTTTAGTTCTCGAGACAGATACGCGATGACTTTGCCTTGTTGCATCAATACACATCCTAGACCAATCTTGGATGCATCACAATATACATCAAACGGCTTCTTGATGTCTAGCATGACCAATATTGGGGCTGATATCAATCTCTTCTTCAGCTCCTGGAAACTGGCTTCACACTTGTCAGTCCATTCAAACTTCTTGTCCTTCTTCAACAATTGGGTCATGGGTCTGGCGATGCTTGAGAATCCTTCTATGAACTTGCGATAGTATCCCGCTAATCCGAGAAATGCACGGACTTGGGTTTGAGTGGTTGGGGCTTCCCATTCTTCGACATCTTTGATCTTGATGGGATCAACAGAGACTCCTCCGGCAGACACAATATGTCCTAGGAATCCTACTTCTTTCAGCCAAAACTCACACTTGCTGAACTTGGCATATAACTGATGCTCTCTCAGGGTTTCTAGGATAGCTCTCAGATGTTGCTCATGCTCTTCTTCTGACTTGGAGTAGATAAGGATGTCGTCAATAAACACAACTACAAACTTATCTAGGAAATTCATAAAGATCTTATTCATGAGGTTCATGAAATAAGCAGGGGCATTGGTTAATCCAAAAGACATAACCGTATACTCGTATAAACCATAGCGAGTAGTAAAGGCGGTCTTCGGAATATCCGTTGCACGAATCTTAACTTGGTGATAACCAGTCCTAAGATCAATCTTTGAGAATACCTGGGCTCCAGTCAATTGATCAAATAGATCCTCTATTTTTGGCAAGGGGTACTTGTTTTTATGGTGACATCATTCAACTTTCTATAATCTGTACACAGACGATTGCCTCCATCTTTCTTGTCGACGAATAACATTGGGGATCTCCATGGCGATGCACTTGGTTGAATCAAGCCTTTCTCTAACATGCCATCCAACTGCTTCTTCAGTTCCACTAACTCTGAGGGGTTCATGCTATAGGGTCTCTAGGCTATGGGTCCGGTTCCGGGGATTAGTTCGATAATGAACTCAATATCCCTATCCAGGGGCATACCTGGCAATTCATCTGGGAATACGTCAGGGTATTCACAGACTACTCTGACCTGGTCTATGGTGGGTGATACGTCCATTTTGCATCACTATTCTATGTCTTAATTCACTATTATTCATTGATATATTTCATATTGAGAGGTGATACTTATGTTATTTCATCTATTTTTGCATGGTTGATGACTTTTCGAGCATGGACCGCTGCAGTCAGGATTCTGATGGAAAAGGTGCTGTTTGGAGGCAAAATTCGCGAAGATCAGAAAATCCGGGAAAATATACAAAAAATTCTATTTTTCCAGAAGACTCAGGATGCCAGAAGATGGAGTGGAGGTGGGCCACAGGGGGCCCACACCACCCCATGGCGCGGGCAGGCCTAGGCCGCGCCAGGGAGTGGTGTGGCTGCCCTGGCCCACTCCAGCCTCTCCCCTATGGCGTATATCAACCTCCCGAAACCCTAAGACTCAGGAGCGACCACAGAAAGATTCCGCCTCCTCTGCGGGGCGGAAAACACCGAGAGAGAAAGATCTCTCCGGCAGACAGATTTCTGTCGGGGGAATTCCTTCCCGGAGAGGGGAGATCATCGCCATCAACACCACCATCAAGCTGGACTTCATCAGGATCATCATCACCACCATCATCACCATCAGCACCCTCATCACCATCTCCATATTGCTGTAACAATTGGTTGAATCTTGCTATAGTTCATAGGGGAAACTTTCCCGGTGTTGATTACTCTTTGTAGTTGATGCTATTGAGTGAACCGTTGAATTATTGTTTATGTTCAAATTGTTATACATCATTATTCCATCTCTGATCATGATCCATATTATGTCTTGTGAGTAGTTCGTTTTGTTCTTGAGGACATGGGAGAAGTCTTGTTGTTAGTAGTGGAGTTGTGTTGAGAAAGATTCAATAGATTGTTATTTAAGTTGTGGTGTACTTTTCTTCTAGTGGTGTCATGTGAACGTCGACTACATGACACTTCACCTATATGGGCCTAGGGGAATGCATTGTGTATTTGGCTACTAATCGTAGGGGTTGCCGGAGTGACAGAAACCTGAACCCCCGTTAGGAAACCATTGCACAAGGGACGTAAGGGTCTTAGAGTTTAAAGTTGTGGTTAGGTTTCTACCTTAATTACTTTCTTGTACTTACGGATGTTTGCAAGGGGTATAACCACAAGTATGTATTAGTCTTGGATGGGGCGGTACATTAGCAGAGGTTCACCCACACAACACTTAGCAAGCTAAAGAAGATTAATCAACTATATGAAGCGAAAGCACTTGACAGTCTTCCCATGTGTCCTCGAGAATGTTTGGTCATCTATAGAAATACAACCGGCTTGTCCTTTGCTACATAAAGGATTGGGCCACTTGCTGCATTTATTCCTACTGTCTTTTATTTACTCGTACTTTGTTTACTTGCTTTATCGAAAACCCCTAAAAATCCGTTTGCTAAGTATTTGCAGAGAATTCTTGATCCATACCACTAGCCAGCACCTTCTGCTCCTCGTTGGGTTCGACACTCTTACTTATCGAAAATACTGCGATACACCCCCTATACTTGTGGGTCATCAAGACTATTTTCTGGCACCGTTGCCAGGGAGTGAAGCGCTATTGGAGAGTGGAACTGGTAAAGGAAACTTCTACTGTGAGTATTGTTTACTTCTGCTAGTTGCTTTATTTTCGTTATGGATAATTCACTGAGTTTCTTATTTGGTCATGCTACTACCACTGCTAAGGTAGTAGATAAGCCACTACCTGCTGAGAAAGATGTTTTCAAAATACCTACAAGAATTATTGATCGTGTTATGGATAACTACTATGTTGGGGATGGAACTGTCCATCCCAGTGATCATTTACTCTTTATACACGAATTATGCGGGTTGTTCAAGTGTGCAGGTATTATTAAGATCAAGTTAAGAAGAAGTTATTCTCATTATCACTAAAAGGAAGAGCTGAGGAATGGTATAAGCTGCTGAAGAATGGTCAAGCTCTAGAATGGGAGGAAATAGTGCCTCACTTTTATTCAAAGTTTTATCCTCCTAGTGAGATTCATAAAGATCGGAATAAAATATACAACTTTTGGCCTCTTGATGGAGAGAGTACAGCTCAAGCTTGGGGGAGATTGAAGTTACTAATGCTCAAATGTCCCATTCATGAGCTCCCCAACAATATTATTATCAACAACCTTTATGCAAGGCTCCCTCTACATGACAAGGATTTATTGGATGCTTCTTGTGCTGGATCATTCACTCGCATGGAAGAAGAAGCTAAATGGGATCTTCTGGACCGTATTCAAGACAACGCTGAAGCTTGGGAGAATGACAAAGGTAGAAAGTCAGGTATAAATTATGATTATGAATGCATTGAATCTTTTATGGGAACTGATGACTTTGAAATTATTAGTAATCTTTATGGTCTTGATTTGCAAGTTATTACGAATTGCTTTAGAGCTTTTGCTTCCTATATTAAAATTCCAAAATGGGGATGGAACAAATACAATGCACCTTACAAAGATATTGTTGACTATGCTCCTATTGGAAGTGCTAAGTATTGCATTATTGATCCCATCTTACCCGAACCTTATATCGAGAAGATTCCCTTTCTCAAAAAGCTAAAGGACCATCCTATGATAACTAATGTTATCACCAAAAGTGAAAAAAGAACTGTAAAACCTGATGAACAAATAAACATTGAACCTGTGGTAGCAATTGTGAAAGACCTTGTCACTAAAAGTGTAGAAGAAGGCACATGGTATTTTGTGAAGATGCTTCTAATATTGTTTCACATTCCAATAGAACTAAAAAGGCTAGTGTTCCTGTGCTTTCTGTTAGAATTGGTGATCATGCTATTATGGTTTATGTGATATTGGTGCAAGTTCTAGTGCTATTCCTTATGAGCTTTACAGAGAAATTATGCATGAGATCAATCCTTGCGAGTTGGAAGAGATTGATGTGGTTATTCACCTTGCTAATAGAGAGACCATCTCTCCAATTGGTATTGTGTGAGACGTGGAAGTTCTTTGCGGTAAGATTAAGTACCCCGCTGATTTTCTAGTACTTGGTTCAGCTGCTAGTAAAACTTATCCTATCATTTTTGGTAGACCTTTCTTGAGTACTTGTGGGGCTATTATTGATTGCAAGAGGGAGAAAATCTTGACTAAGTTTGATGGGGAATCCTATGAGTTTAATTTTTCGAAATTTGCTAAAGAACCTTGCGAAGAGGAAACCCATAATGAGGATTTTAGGGTTGAACAACTTGCTTCTATTTCTCTTGCTCCTAACAATGCTTTGCAGCAATTTATGGAAGAACATGAAAGTGAAATCTTCATGGAAGAAAGGAAGGAGATTGACATGATTCTCCGATATCAACCTATGATGCTTAAGCACGACTTGCCTGTAGAAGACTTGGGTACCACGATGCCACCTAAAAAGGATCCGGTTTTCGTTCTAAAACCTCTCCCTGATGATCTTAAATATGCTTTTATTGATGATAAAAAGATATATCCTGTTATTATTAGCGCTAAACTTTCAGGGGAGGAAGAAGAAAGATTATTGGAAGTTTTGAAGAAACACCGAGGAGCTATGGGGTATACTCTGGATGATTTGAAAGGGATTTCACCTACTATATGTCAGCATTCTATCAACATAGAACCAGATGCGAAGCCAGTAGTGGAGCAGCAACGGCATTTAAATCCTAAGATGAAGGAAGTGGTAAGGAATGAGGTATTGAAACTCCTTGATGCTGGTATTATTTACCCTATTACTGATAGTGAATGGGTTATCCTGTCCATTGTGTTCCTAAAAAGGGAGGTATTACCATTGTCCCTAATGATAATGATGAGCTTATTCCTCAAAGAATAGTGGTAGGCTATAGGATGTGCATCGATTTTGGGAAAGTCAATAAAGTCACTAAGAAAGATCACTACCCGCTTCCTTTTATTGATCAAATGTTGGAAAGGTTGTCTAAAAAGACCCATTTTTGTTTTCTTGATGGTTATTCTGGTTTCTCTCAAATTGCTGTTAAACAACAAGATCAAGAAAAAACTACTTTTACTTGCCCTTATGGAACTTATGCTTATAGACGTATGCCTTTTGGTTTATGTAATGCTCCTGCTACTTTCCAGAGGTGCATGTCTGCTATCTTTCATGGCTTTTGTGAGGAAATTGTAGAAGTGTTCATGGATGACTTTTCTGTCTACGAAACTTCTTTTGATAATTGTCTGCACAACCTTGATAAAGTTTTGCAGAGATGTGAAGAAACTAATCTTGTTCTTAATTGGGAGAAATGCCACTTCATGGTTAATGAAGGGATTGTTCTTGGGCATAAAGTTTCTGAAAGAGGCATAGAAGTTGATAGAGCTAAGGTTGAGGCAATTGAGAAGATGCCATGCCCAAGAGACATCAAAGGTATTCGTAGTATCCTTGGTCATGCTGGTTTCTATAGAAGGTTTATTAAAGACTTTTCTAGGATATCAAAACCCCTTACCAATCTTCTTCAAAAAGATGTACCCTTCGTTTTTGATGATGATTGTAAGGAAGCTTTTGAAACTCTTAAGAAAGCTTTAACTACAGCCCCTATTGTTCAACCACCTGATTGGAGTTTACGCTTTGAAATAATGTGTGATGCTAGTGATTTTGCTGTAGGTGCTGTCCTTGGGCAACATATTGATAAAGAGCTAAACGTTATCCATTATGCTAGTAAGACTTTAGACGCTGCTCAAAGGAATTATGCTACTACTGAAAAGGAATTTCTAGCTGTTGTTTTTGCTTGTGATAAGTTTAGGCCCTATATTGTGGACTCAAAAGTAACCATTCATACTGATCATGCTGCTGTTAAATATCTTATGACGAAGAAGGACGCTAAGCCTAGGCTTATTAGATGGGTACTGCTTTTACAAGAGTTTGATCTTCATATAGTAGATAGAAAGGGTGCTGAAAATCCTGTAGCTGATAATTTATCTCGTTTGGAAAACATCTCTTTTGACCCTATGCCTGTTAATGATAGTTTCCCGAATGAACAGTTAGCTGCAGTGGGGGTGAGCTCGTGAGGAAGCCCTTGGTATGCTGATTATGCTAACTTTATTGTCTCCAAGTATTTGCTTCCAACTTTTACAGCTCAGCAAAGAAGAAAGTTCTTCTGTGATTTGAGGCATTATTTTTGGGATGACCCGCACTTATACAAAGAAGGAGCTGATGGTATTATGCGAAGATGTGTTCCAGAATATGAGCAAAAAGAGATATTGCGTAAATGTCATGGCAGCGCCTATGGAGGACATCATGCAGGAGATAGAACTGCACAAAAGGTACTACAATCAGGTTTCTACTGGCCTACCCTTTTTAAGGATGCAAGAAAATTTGTTTTATCTTGTGATGAATGTCAGCGTGTTGGTAATATTTCTAGACGCAATGAAATGCCTATGAACTACTCTCTAGTTATTGAACCTTTTGATTGTTGGGGATTTGACTTTATGGGTCCTTTCCCTCCTTCGAAGGGTTACACTCATATTCTTGTTGCCGTTGATTATGTTACTAAGTGGGTAGAAGCTATTCCTATGAAAAGTGCTGACAGGGAAACCTCTCTAAAAATGCTTAAGGACGTTATCTTTCCTAGGTTTGGAGTGCCTAGGTATCTCATGACTGATGGGGGTTCTCATTTCATTCATGGCGGTTTTAGAAAGACTCTCGCTAAGTATGATGTTAATCATAGAATTGCTTCAGCTTATCACCCCAAACTAGCGGGCAAGTAGAGTTATCAAATAGAGAAATTAAATCTATCTTGCAAAAGACTGTTAATAGGTCTAGAAAAAACTGGGCTAAGAAGTTGAATGATGCTTTATGGGCTTATAGAACGGCTTACAAAAATCCTATGGGAATGTCTCCTTATAAAATGGTTTATGGGAAAGCTTGCCACCTACCCTTAGAATTAGAACACAAAGCTTACTGGGCAGTTAAAGAACTAAATAGAGATTGTAAGCTCGCTGGTGAGAAAAGATTATTTGACTTAAGTTCTTTAGATGAATGGAGGAGTGAAGCCTATGAGAATGCTAGGCTCTTTAAGGAAAAATTTAAAAGATGGCATGATAAGCGAATACTTAAGAGAGAGTTTCATGTTGGGGAGAAAGTTCTATTGTATAGGTCTCGTCTCAGATTTTTTGCAGGTAAGCTACTATCAAAATGGGAAGGACCTTTTATCATTGAAGAAGTATACCGTTGAGGAGTAATAAAAATTTCCTCTCTAAAAGATAATACTACACAAGTAGTGAATGGACAGCGACTCAAACACTATATTGCTGGAGATTATTACAATGAAGATGTTGATGCCTTTCAAGTTATAACTCCAGAGAAATTCATTGAGGACCAAATTCAGAGACCTGCAGAGTCCGTTTCCAACTAGGTAACAGTTCTGGTAAGAAAAGTTCCGTGAAAATACAATCCAACTATATTTTTGCAGTTTTCAGTCAATAAGGAAAGCTATGAAGCGAAAAAGGGACGGAAACGGAGCCAGGGTGGCCCACACCACCCCATGGCACGGGCCCACCCCTGGCCGCGCCACCAGGTGGTGAGGCCACCCAGGACTCCGCCTCTAATTCGTTTTCTCCCAGTACCTTCCTTTTGACATGAAACTTCGTAATATATAACCCCCCGGATCTCCCGAGGTCCGTATATCGTGTTGTCGTCGTGTTTTGTTTCGATCTATTTTCTTTCAGGACATACTCTTTGAAAGCTTAGAAGCACAATGGTGTCCGCCAAGGATAAAGGGAAGGAGCCCATGGAGGAAGACCTCCAAGACCTCGAGAAGGAGAAGGAGATCAAGAGTGAAGGTGAAGAGGAGCAAGGCCAACGTCCGCATACCGGCACCACCATTGCAAGCATTGGAGTGGTGAAACCTTCCAAGATCAGAAGGACTACACGGATGCAGACTGGGGGGAAAGCTCCTCGTCACAGTTTGGCTCCACAGTCACTTCCTCCACGCCCCAGGAAGCCTTTCCATACCCTTATCCATGAGCATCAATACCAGAATATGCCCAAGGTGAAATTACCCTCCAATTGGGATTTGCCTCGTTCTAGCCATGCAGGAAAAGAAGACTTCAAGGAGGAAGAGTGGGGAAAGAATAGCAAGAGCTGGAATTCTCAACCCGACATGATCATGAGCCGCATTGAGCAAAACTCGCAGCTTATTCGTAATCTCACCTTCGAGATTGAGGACTTTGGGAAATTGATCAAGGGGCTCATCGAGAGGATACCACCACCACCGAAGGAGTAATTCGTTATCAGGTTTGGCGTCCCCTTGGTTTGTTCCAAGCTTGGGGGAGTGCCACGGTATCATATCACTATCTTCTATCTTTTTACCTTATTAGTAGAGTCATATCATGAATAGAGGAGTTATTTTGTAGTATGGTTTGCATTATGGAAGTGTTGCCTCTCTCATTAGATATGTATCCCTTGGTGTGAGTTGCCGTTATGGAATATTAATGAGAAGTTCTATCATTCACCCTTTTGCATAGCTTATATTAGTTTTCAATTCGTGGTTATATGATTGATCTTATTGTTAGTATTGGTATCACTTTGAGATCATTGAGTTAATTTAGTTGGTTTTGGCAAACCTGGCTCGGTCAGTAGCAACACCCCTTTTGAGAGTTGAAAAGAAAAGATAGAAGTACTCGAGAGAAAAATAATTTCATCATCTTTCTTTCTTGATTTGCTCATAAGTCTAGTATTCTCTAGTTAAGATCTTTTATGCTTCCAAGGAAGATTGCATGTTTGTCTTTATCATTTGTATGTTTGTTTGTTGCCTTCAAATCTTGTACTTGCTACCCAACCTTGCTAGCCAAAAACCTGTACTGAGAGGGTATTCTTATCGTGCATCCATCTCCTTTAAAACCAAAACCTTTGCCATTTGTGTCCACCATACCCACCTAGTAGCATTATTGCTATTCCAAGTAAATTCTTGTTTTGTCTATCTCCCAAATTAAACTTGTTATGTGAAAATTAGTGATTAAAGCTCTCACGAACTTGATGGCACACTTTACTTTCTTGCATTTAATAAACTTGAACCATTGGGTCCTTCTTTGTTGCGTATATGCTTGCGCTTTATGAGTTGAAGTTAGCCGAACCATGTATCATGGGGACCGCTTTCAACACTTCGTTGGTACTTGTACCTAGTTGATATCATGTTCTTTTGCTTAAGGGTCCTGTCGGTGTGAAATAAAAGTGGAACTTGTAAGATCATGGAGTTTATATGTGTGTTAGAGAAACGCCTGGGCTGCTAGCCTAAGCCATGCCTAATCATGGTGGAAACTTGCAGCATAACTATAGTAAGCATTCTATGAAGCATCCTCAATAAAAACCTATGCAAATAGCAAATAAAAGATCGCTGAGATGCTCACTGTCTGCTTGCCTTGTCATTTTGATTATGGGATAGCTCCTGTGTCATGTGCAAGGGGTACCCCGTTGGCGGTTCTCAATGATACGCATATATTTACAATGACAAGAGCTTGCTCGTGACTGAAGTTGAGTAGCATGAGGATCGGTACTCATAAGTAAGGGGCATGAGATTTCAACTTATAACTTGTCAAGCATATCCTCTTAGTTGTGTCACTTTAACCTTAACCACCTAAAGATGCCTATGATAGGGGCAATGAGAGCTGAAAGCTAGTAAGTATCATAATTTTTGGGAGCTCTTTATGAGACTTGCAATCCCTGCTTCCCTCTGCGAAGGGCCTTTCTTTTACTTTGTAGTTGAGTCAGTAAACCTACTCCCCTCTATCTCAGCAAGTATTTTGAGTTGATGTGTTTCATTCATTCATATGATGATTTATGCATTCATGTTTCTTATGTTCCTTGTTTTGCACATTGCTCTTATCTTGAAGTTTACTACTTTGAAAGCTTTCTTTGAAAACCAGCTATTTGTGAACTCAGCAAATTATCAACTATTCTTCGACCAAGAGCTAAGTTTTCCATTACCAATCATGATTCACTTTGTGTATCTTTATTATGTTTCCTTTACTCATTACAAGTTGAGTTATATAATAGTGAGTTATTTTCTATTAGTATCTATGTATTAGATGAATGTGATGCTTCTTGTCCGTATTCTTTTATCGACTCTTCACTCCATAAACCTGAGGTCATGTTTATTGAGCTCAGTTTCGCTTGGGGACAAGCGAAGTCTAAGCTTGGGGGGAGTTGATACGTCCATTTTGCATCACTATTCTATGTCTTAATTCACTATTATTAATTGATATAATTCATATTGAGAGGTGATACTTATGTTATTTCATCTATTTTTGCATGGTTGATGACTTTTCGAGCATGGACCGCTGCAGTCAGGATTCTGATGGAAAAGGTGCTGTTTGGAGGCAAAATTCGCGAAGATCAGAAAATCCGGGAAAATATACGGAAAATTCTATTTTTCCAGAAGACTCAGGATGCCAGAAGATGGAGTGGAGGTGGGCCACAGGGGGCCCACACCACCCCATGGCGCGGGCAGGCCTAGGCCGCGCCAGGGAGTGGTGTGGCTGCCCTGGCCCACTCCAGCCTCTCCCCTATGGCGTATATCAACCTCCCGAAACCCTAAGACTCAGGAGCGACCACAGAAAGATTCCGCCGCCTCTGCGGGGCGGAAAACACCGAGAGAGAAAGATCTCTCCGGCAGACAGATTTCTGCCAGGGGAATTCCTTCCCGGAGAGGGGAGATCATCGCCATCAACACCACCATCAAGCTGGACTTCATCAGGATCATCATCACCACCATCATCACCATCAGCACCCTCATCACCATCTCCATATTGCTGTAACAATTGGTTGAATCTTGCTATAGTTCATAGGGGAAACTTTCCCGGTGTTGATTACTCTTTGTAGTTGATGCTATTGAGTGAACCGTTGAATTATTGTTTATGTTCAGATTGTTATACATCATTATTCCATCTCTGATCATGATCCATATTATGTCTTGTGAGTAGTTCGTTTTGTTCTTGAGGACATGGGAGAAGTCTTGTTGTTAGTAGTGGAGTTGTGTTGAGAAAGATTCAATAGATTGTTATTTAAGTTGTGGTGTACTTCTTCTAGTGGTGTCATGTGAACGTCGACTACATGACACTTCACCTATATGGGCCTAGGGGAATGCATTGTGTATTTGGCTACTAATCGTAGGGGTTGCCGGAGTGACAGAAACCTGAACCCCCGTTAGGAAACCATTGCACAAGGGACGTAAGGGTCTTAGAGTTTAAAGTTGTGGTTAGGTTTCTACCTTAATTACTTTCTTGTACTTATGGATGTTTGCAAGGGGTATAATCACAAGTATGTATTAGTCTTGGATGGGGTGGTACATTAGCACAGGTTCACCCACACAACACTTAGCAAGCTAAAGAAGATTAATCAACTATATGAAGCGAAAGCACTTGACAGTCTTCCCATGTGTCCTCGAGAACGTTTGGTCATCTATAGAAATACAACCGGCTTGTCCTTTGCTGCATAAAGGATTGGGCCACTTGCTGCATTTATTCCTACTGTCTTTTATTTACTCGTACTTTGTTTACTTGCTTTATCAAAAACCCCTAAAAATCCGTTTGCTAAGTATTTGCAGAGAATTCCTGATCCATACCACTAGCCAGCACCTTCTGCTCCTCGTTGGGTTCGACACTCTTACTTATCAAAAATACTGCGATACACCCCCTATACTTGTGGGTCATCAGTGGGCAGGGCTACACTCTTGTTGCACTTGAATTGACGGGGTAAGGTTTCAGAGATATGCTCTACTGTTACTCCAGAACTGCTGGTCATGGTGATGGCTTTCTTAGCACAGTCTATCAGTCCTTTATGCCTTGACATCCAGTCCATACCTAGTACTACTTCCAATCCTTTGGTTCCAAGTACAATTAGGTTGGCATAAAAATCTATCCCATGTATTCTGATAGGCACAACTTTGCTAATTTTGCTAGCTTTTGTAGTTGAACCGGGGATTTGAACTATCATGACATGCTTCAGGTTGGTTGGGTGAATCTGACTAGTGCATGCAAATTCTTCGGTGACAAATGAATGCGATGCTCCCGAATCAAACAATACTCTTGCTAAAACTGAGTTGACAGAAAACATACCCAGCACTACATCTGGCGCTTCCTGGGATTCTTCTGCGTTCATGTGGAAGAGACGATGATGGCTCAATACACGGCGCCCAGAAAAGTGCTTGGTGCATGGTGTTGATGTAGAGCTTGTTGGGAACCCCAAGAGGAAGGTATGATGAGCACAACAACAAGTTTCCCTTAGTTATGAAACCAAGGTTTAATCGAACCAGTAGGAGCAAGGAAACACCCCAAAGGTGTTACTAGCTGAGCTTTGGCAGGGCGCACTACCGGTGCTAGTAGCAACATGGAGACCTGCACAACATAACCACAGAACTTTGTACCCAACTTGCGATGAGGTTGTCAATCTCACCGTGTTTTGTGGAAAACAAAGGATTAAATGTATCGAATGGAAAGAAGTAAAAGTTTGCAGAAAGTAAACACAAAGCAGTAAAAGATTGTAGATTGTATGTAAAGAAAAGGACCGGGATCCATAGTTCACTAGAGGTGGCTCTCCTTAGATAGATAACATGTTGGGTGAACAAATTACAGTGGGGCAATTGACAAACACCGAGAAAGCAATACATGCATATACTAATCATCTTGACTCCTCTGAGACTTGATTGGGCATTACAACATAATACATAGACCGCCATCCAACTGCATCTATGACTAATAATCCACCTTCAGGTTATCATCCGAACCCCCTCTAGTATTAAGTTGCAAGCAACAGATTATTTCTTTACGAACTGCATGTAAGGTAAACAATACAATTGTTCTATGAACAAAAGATCGTTGTTTTCTCCCTAGTAGTAACAGCACATCTAGTACCTTAGAGATTTCTGTCACTTCCCCAGATTACTAGAGGCATGAACCCACTATCGAGCATAAATACTAACTCTTGGAGTTGCTAGCATCTACTTGGCCAAGATAGCTACTAACAACGGAAAGCATGCAAGATCTCAAATAACAAAGACATGATAGAATCAATAATCATTCTGAAATAGCATCTCAATATCCATCGGATCCCCGCAAACACAACATGTATGGATTACAAATAGATGATCTTGATCATGAACGGAGCTCACAAGATCTAAACATGAAAGCACAAAGGAGGAGAAACCAGCCATCTAGCTACTACATGGATCCGTAGTCCAAGGATGAACTACTCATGCATCACACCGGAGGCTTGCATGGTGATGAAGAAGGCCTCCAGGGTGAATTCCCCTCTCCGGCAGGGTGCCGGGAAGAGCTTCAGATCCCTCCCGATCTAGGGATGGAGATGACGGCGGCTACAGCCTCTTTCGTGGATTTTTGATCGGGTACCTAGGGTTTTCGTCCGAGGGCAACTTATAGGCGGAAGGAGAGGCCGAGGGGGTGCTGGGGTCGGCCCGACCACCCCCTGGCGCGGGCCAGGCCTGGCCGCGCGGCCAGGTGGTGTGGCCGGCCCCTGGCCCCTCTCCGTCTCGTATTCTGGCACTTGATCCCTTCCGGAAAAATAGGCACTTTGGCTTTTGTCCCGTCCAATTCCGAGAATATTCATTTTCTGACTTTTCTGGAACCAAAAACAACAGAAAACAGGCAGCTAGCACCGTGTCTCTTGTTAATAGGTTAGTCCAAGAAATCATAATAAAAGTACTCCAAAGTTGGAACAAAACACAAGAAAGTGGATAAAACTAAGCATGGAACATCAAAAATTATAGATACATTTGCAATGTATCAACATCCCCAAGCTTAACTCCAGCTCATCCTCGAGTAGGTAAGTGATAAAAAGAAAGAATAATTTTTGAGGTGACATGCACCATCAAAGACTTGATCAAAGTATTTGTAAAACATTCGAAGCTGGGATCATAGTACTTCAATCATAACATGAAAGACAAAGTTCTAAAAATAAGATATAGCAACTATGTTGTAACATGAAAAGGCACAAACAAAAGATTCATGAATAACAATGCTTTGCAAGACGTTTGTTTGTTTCACATAAAGAAAACATAGCATAATAGTATTCAGCTTGTCCCTCATAGAGTAGGAAATATAAATTGCATAGGACACCTTCAAAGTTCATAAGGGTGACTAGATACAATAGTTTAAAACAAGCAATATCAAGTTATGCATCAATCAACTAGTCTTGGGACAATGCACATAGAACTAAGAATGGCCACTATGCTCTCAAAGTAGGTGCATAAAGATAGAAGATGGAGACTCAATATAATGGTGGAAGAAAGGCCTTTTGTAAAAGTAAGTAGGGATTCAAGTCTCATAAAGAGCTTCCAAAAATTATGGTACTTATAGCTTTCAGCTCTCATTGCCCCTATCATAAGCATCTTGAAGTGATTAAGGTTAAAGTGAACAAACTATGGTGTACATGCTTGACGAAGTATAAGTTAGAAATCTCATGTCCCTTGTATACGAGGGCCGCTCCTCATGCTACTCAAGTTTATTCACCGGTAAGTTCTTGTCATCGTAAGTACATGTGTATCATTGAGAACCGCCAACGGGGTACCCCTTGCCCGATGATACGGAAGAATCCCCATATCAAAATGACAAGGCAAGCAGACAACGAGCATCTCAGCATTCTTCTTATTTACCATGGGAATATGGTGCTTTTTTCTCTCTTTCCTCTTTTCATAATCTCTTTTTTTTCTTTTTCTCTTTTTTTCTCAATATATGACTCTTTTTTATAAGAAGAATGCTTCATAGACAGCTCATTATGGTTACGCTGCAGGTTTCCACCATGTCAGCACATATTAGACCAGCGGCCCAGGCGTTTCTCTAACACATATACATAACTCCATGGACTTACAAGCTCCCCTTTCATTTCACACCGACGACATCCATATACAAAAGAGCATGATATCAACTAGGTACAAGTACCAAGTGCAATGTTGAAAGCGTTCCCCATGAAAGCATGGTTCTGCTAATTCCCAACAAATAAGTGCAAGCATATACAACATAGACGACACAATGGTTCAAGTTTATTAAGGGCAAGTAAAGTAAAGTGTGCCATCAAGTTCGTGAGAGCTTTAATCACTAGTTTTCTCATAACAAGTGGAAGGTAAACAAAAGCATGAATATACTTGGAATAGCATAAGCTAGTAGGTAGGTATGGTGGACTCTTTGGAATAACTTGGTTTAAGGAGTTGGATGCATGCGTGGAACTCATACTTGGTTGTGGAGGCTAGCAAAAGACTGGGAGCGACAAACTAAGAGAGCAATAATGGCCATAATCATGCAGAGCGACAAAACATCATTGATCAAAGCATAAAGTGATACTACAAGTTGAAAACTAAAGGATCATAAAGGCTATGGTGACTTGTGATAGTCATAACATGGTGTGAGCATGCACCAAGTCAACCCAAATAAAGCATCAAAGGAGAATACCACTATACTATGCTTTAATATGCTAAAACAACGCATGATTTATCCAAGGCACATTAAGCAATCTCAATTGTTTATAACAATTCATGCTACAGTTAAGAATACTAAGCATAAAGCCAAAACAATATCAAGCATGGCATGACAAAGCATGGGCCATAGTCAAAAACAAGCTATTTTTACCACATAAGCATGAACTTTCCTACTCTTTTCCAAACCAAATCAAACTATTTGCAAACCAATGTATGAAAGAGGGGGTCCAACCAATTTATTCAGAAAACTAATCAAACCAAAGCAAACGAAAAACCAAAACGAAAACGAAAAAGAATACGCTCCAAGAACAACACAACTGTGCATGCAACAATAAAAATGAAGCGTTTGGAAGAAACCTGGGATTTTTATTGATGAAGAAGGGGATGCCTTGGGAATCCCCAAGCTTTGACGCTTGTACTTCTTGGATATTTATTGGGGTGACACGTGTGGCATCCCCAAGCTTGAGCTTTAGTCCATCGTTCATCTCATTACTCATTCCTTCCATACACCTGAAATTTTTTCTTCATACAAAACTTCACACAATCTCATTAGCAACATTAGTGCACTTAAGATAAATAAGTCTCAAGGTTCAGTTCTAACACCAAATAAACTTCCATTAGAACACTAGATACTGTAGCACTTCCCTCAAAAAGCTCAATTCCCCAAAATAACTCAAAAAGGAACCCACAAGAAGCAAATGCGGAAAATGGCAGAAATCTGTCAAAACAGACCAGCTGGTAAAGACGAATTTTTTCGAAGACCTTATGTTGCTCAAATCAAAAAGTGTTGAACTAACGAAAGTTATATAACAACCTGGGGCAGTTTCACAACAAATTACAGCTCAATCAGACATACAGAGATCTCTCACGAAGTTTTACGGTGAAGCACAAAAATCTGTTTCGGGACAACAACTTTCCCAATCATTACTTCACTCTCATTAGAGGTTACTCTTGGCACAAAAAGCAAATAAAAAGGATAAGGAGCGGTTATTACTGAAGTAATAGCTTCCAAGACTCATCTAAAACTCTTGGGTTATCTCCCAACAAGTACTTTTCTTTAACGCCTTTAAGTTAGGCATAAGAACCAAAGAAAGAATCAAGTGTTCTCAAATGAAGAAACATTAAGATCAATACCAGAAATATTTTCAACAAGGCATGGTATATCATCCAAATAAGTTCTAGAGGATCCTCTCTCAATGCTCTTGGGTTCACTATTCTCATCAAAAGGGTTTGCAGGAACAATCCAATCAAGATTCTTTTCTATGGCATCATGTATTGCTACTAGTTTAAAGGGTATTAGTATCTTAGGTTCCTCCCCATTAGGTTCGGTTTTGTTCATCTTTTCTCGTGTACCAACAACATCTACACATGAGCCTAGCATATTGAAACGTTCAAAAACTTTTCTAGCTTCCTTGGCAACATCATAAAACTCCTTAAACAAAGTTTCTAGAATAAAATCCCTCTTTTCAGGATCCTCAGTTTCTTTAAGCTTAAGAAACATTACTTGCATTAAGGGGTTGAGGTTAACAAACCTAGCTTCTAACATGTGAATTAAAGAAGCTGCAGCAATCTCATAATTTGGAGCAAGTTCTACAAGGGATCTATCCTCAGGATCTTCATGTTTGCTAACATGATTAAAGAATTCTTCAATATTGTCTTTCCCAATTATAGAACCACTACCAATTGAAAGGTCTTTCAAGGTGAAAGTAGGGGTCAACATGGTTAGCTAAGGAAGGGGTGACAACTAAAGGAGACTTAATTTTTTTGTGTTTTTGATAAAGAAAGCAAACAAGTAAAACTATTTTTTTTGGATTTTTGAAGAACAAAACAAGCAAAAAGGAAACTAAGCAAAACAAAAACAACAAAGTAAAGAGATTGGTTATGAGGGACTCCCCTTGTGAAGATGTCCTTGACTTCTCGGCAACGGCGCCAGAAAATCGCTTGATGGCTCAATACACGGCGCCCAGAAAAGTGCTTGGTGCGTGGTGTTGATGTAGAGCTCGTTGGGAACCCCAACAGGAAGGTATGATGAGCACAACAGCAAGTTTCCCTCAGTTATGAAACCAAGGTTTAATCGAACCAGTAGGAGCAAGGAAACACCCCAAAGGTGTTACTAGCTGAGCTTTGGCAGGGCGCACTACCGGTTCTAGTAGCAACGTGGAGACCTGCACAACACAACCACAGAACTTTGTCCCCAACTTGCGATGAAGTTGTCAATCTCACCGTGTTTTGTGGAAAACAAAGGATTAAACGTATCGAATGGAAAGAAGTAAAAGTTTGCAGAAAATAAACACAAAGCAGTAAAAGATTGTAGATTGTATGTAAAGAAAAGGACCGGGATCCATAGTTCACTAGAGGTGGCTCTCCTTAGATAGATAACATGTTGGGTGAACAAATTACAACGGGACAATTGACAAACACCGAGAAAGCAATACATGCATATACTAATCATCTTGACTCCTCTGAGACTTTATTGGGCATTACAACATAATACATAGACCGCCAACCAACTGCATCTATGACTAATAATCCACCTTCAGGTTATCATTCGACCCCCTCCAGTATTAAGTTGCAAGCAATAGATTATTGCTTTACGAACTGCGTGTAAGGTAAACAATACAATTGTTCTATGAACAAAAGATCGTTGTTTTCTCCCTAGTAGCAACAACACATCTAGTACCTTAGAGATTTCTGTCACTTCCCCAGATTACTAGAGGCATGAACCCACTATCGAGCATAAATACTAACTCTTGGAGTTGCTAGCATCTACTTGGCCAAGTAGCTACTAACAACGGAAAGCATGCAAGATCTCAAATAACAAAGACATGATAGAATCAATAATCAATCTGAAATAGTATCTCAATATCCATCGGATCCCCGCAAACACAACATGTATGGATTACAAATAGATGATCTTGATCATGAACGGAGCTCACAAGATCTAAACATGAAAGAACAAAGGAGGAGAAACCAGCCATCTAGCTACTACATGGATCCGTAGTCCAAGGATGAAATACTCACGCATCACACCGGAGGCTTGCATGGTGATGAAGAAGGCCTCTAGGGTGAATTCCCCTCTCTGGCAAGGTGCCGAGAAGAGCTTCAGATCCCTCCCGATCTAGGGATGGAGATGACGGCAGCTACAGACTCTTTCGTGGATTTTTGATCGGGTACCTAGGGTTTTCGTCCCGAGGGCAACTTATAGGCGGAAGGAGAGGCCGAGGGGGTGCTTGGGTCGGCCAGACCACCCCCTGGCGCGGGCCAGGCCTGGCCGCATGACCAGGTGGTGTGGCTGGCCCCTAGCCCCTCTCCATCTCGTATTCTAGCACTTGATCCCTTCCGGAAAACTAGGCACTTTGGCTTTTGTCCCGTCCAATTCTGAGAATATTCATTTTCTGACTTTTCTGGAACCAAAAACAACAGAAAACAGGCAGCTGGCACTGTGGCTCTTGTTAATAGGTTAGTCCAAGAAATCATAATAAAAGTACTCAAAAGTTGGAACAAAACACAAGAAAGTGGATAAAACTAAGCATGGAACATCAAAAATTATAGATACATTTGCAATGTATCAGACGACCGTTGCGGTTGTGAAGGTTCCCTGGGGCAAATCTTCTTCCTGGTTGAACATGACGCTGTTGCTAAGCTGGGGCATTCACATTGGCATTGGCTGCAGTCTTCTTGGGACACTCATTGGAATAGTGACACTTCACTCCACACTCGAAACAAGTGATCTGGGACTTGTCCTTGACTGCGACAGGTACAACATTGCTGCCAGTTCTGGGTGCAGTGTTGTTGTTGTTGTTCTTGGGAGGTGCACGATTGAAATTGTTGGCATTACCGGAGTTGTGATTGTTTCCTCCGGACTTCACATTGCCCCCGCTACGGTTGGGGTAGCTTGGGCGAGACGTTGGGGGTCGGTTGTTCCTTGGTGCATATCCTGGTGAAGGGTTGGGACGGTACTTCTGGTGACTACTGGATCCTGATTGCTGCATCATACGATGTTTGTGATTGTCATTTTCCTGGTTAATCTTCCCTTCCATCTGAATGGCAGAGTCGACTAGCTCTTCGAGATCCTGAAAACGGATGTTGACGAGGACAGTCTGCATCTCATCATGCAGTCTGTTCAAGAACCTCTCCTTCTTCTTGGCCTCCGTGTTGATTTCATCTGGTGCATATCTGGCAAGTGACAGGAATCTGTCATGGTATTCTACCACAGTCATTCTTCCTTGCTTCAATTCGTGGAATTCATCTCTCATCCTGTTGACTAGACCTTGCGGCACGTGGGTGCAGCTGAACTTGACTTTGAGTGCTTCCCATGTCATCACTTGACCATGGTTCATATTGCGGATGCTATTCCACCAAGCTCTTGCATCTCCTGCCAGATAGTGGGTGGCGAAGAGAACTTTCTCATTTTCATCAACTCCTGCAACTTCGAGGTTGTTTCCCATTGTCTATAACCAGTCGTCAACATCTAATGGGTTTTCAGATTGGTTGAAGATTGGGGGATTGGTGTTCTGAATTTTTTTGAGTTTGGATCCATGGTGATCCTGATTTCCATGTCCTTGGTTGTTGAGCGCCATCTGGGCTATCTGTTGTAGTGTTGCTAATTTGGCTTGATGTTCTGCCCCGCTTGCTTCACGGTCTGCGATGAGATTCTGCAAGATCTGCAGCATTGGGTCTTGCGACGAGTTGTTCCCTCCTTAGTTTCCACGAGTCATCTGAAGATTGAGATAGATATAGGGGTAAGAGGGAAATTCTAAGGTTCATGGTGATGGTTTTGGGGTTTTCAAAGCTAAAACTTTGAGTTAGACTCAGATTTTTCAACTAACCTCATTTTCATTCATGCAAACAAGCACACGATACAACACACACCACAACAATCAAAAGAAAACAGATGGTTTGAAGAACCATTCTGTAAGCTACGATACAGTGGGACCGATACATCTCATGCTACGACAGTGCTCTAGTGCATCTACTCATCGTCGATGAAGTCGGAGTCCTCATCGTCAGTGTAGAAGTCCACGGCATCCTCCTCCAGAAAGTCATCATCATTGCTGAGGTAAGAATCCATGTCTCCCTGGATGTCTTCACCCTCCTCTTCTTCTTCCTTGGCTTCAAGCTGAGCTTCCTGCTCCTTGACGGTCTTCTCGAGGTCGGCCACCTTCTTGCAAATACGGGTGATGGTGCGATCCTTCTTGGCACGCTGGCGGCGAAGAGACTAGCGGTCCTGGACGAGCAGTGCGAAAGTCTGGGCCTTCTGGTCGGCAATGGCACGGTTCTGGTTGGCTAATTCTCTGGCATTGTCCAGTTCCTGCTGTCTGTCGTGCAGCAAGAAGTCAAGATTCTCCACTTGACGCCTCAACTCTGGGTGACTTGACATCTCCATCGGCATTCCCATGAAGTCACGTCTTGCATAGTGGGAAAAACGGGTTCCTTGGATCTTGTTGACACTGAGGGCACATAGACGTGCGAGAGCTTCATGCATTGCCCTGGCTAATCCATCTAGCCAGTTGTTCTCTCTCACGGAGAACTGAATTCTCCCAGAAGTTGGTGCTTCAATGCTTCCTCTAAGATCTGTGGTGACTAGCCACTGTAGGTCTCCACCTGGGGGTCCTGGAAGTTGAGCTCCAAGAAACTCCGGATGTGGGCGTCCTAGTAATTCCGACAGTCAATCCAGACCCCTCTCGAAGATCAGCTGAGCTCCGTTTCCCAACTGGTAAAACTTGCTGAACTGAGTCTCCATCTACAAGAATTAAGGATGAGGAAATTAGTGAAGTGATCAGGTGTGTCAAATTTTTAAGTAATAATGTAAGAATTTTGAGGAGCATGATTTTTTGAGAAAGAAAGAATTCCCAAGGATAAGAGAGGATATAGTTTTTCGTAAGTACTCACTTTGGTTTTGAAACTAAATTTTTGGTTCGGACGTCCATTCTAACTAGGGTCTCCTATGGTCAGATGGCTCTGATACCACCTTGTCAACACCCGGATTTTTAATCTCAGATGCCCGTTATGCCATACCTCGCAATCCCAGGATTACCATTTTTGCGAGACATAACGGATTGGATATCACGGTACATCATCCATTACAAACCATACATAAGGTCTTACACAAATAAGGATCTCATGATCCAGTCTGAATACAGCCAGCAGCGGAAATAAAAGATAAGCGTAGCGGTGGGGTCCATCTTCAGGGGCACAGGCAATGCTGACGAAGGCAGATAGTCCTAGTTATCATAGCCGTCCTGTTGGCCATCATCTTGATAGTCTCCTTCATAGTCTGGCCATGAGAATAGCCAGGGACAAAAGCCATGAGTACTCTTTAAGTACTCGCAAACTACCACTAACAAGTAAAATAGTTCTAGGTTAAAGTGCTAGATCTAAGTTTAACTATAAAGTTAAGTTTGAAACCTAAGCTGAGTTCTAAAGCAAAGAAAGGTAAAATAAAGTTCTAGAATCACTTAATTTGGGAAGCTATTTTCATAAACACAACCCTGTTGTGGTCAAGTCAAGATTCATCATTCATCTAAAGTTATTTGGAAAACATCTGACAACGAAACAGTATGGCCATTCCAACTGTCCATAACCGCGGACACGGCTATTTGAATAGTTTGACACTCTGCAGAGGTGGTACACTTTCACCACAAGATTCGATACATCTGTCAGGGATAACCCTGAATCATCATACTTAGTATGCAGATAATCAAACATAACTTTCCCTTTACACACCCTAGTATAAGCACCTCTCCTATGAGCATGGCCTCCCAACCATGACCATCAGCCATCTTGGGCACTGCATAGGTGGACATCACGAGAGGTAGTCTCAGCTCAAACCTCTCCCGCGAGGGAACTAATACTAATGCATATAAATTTTCAGCTAAGCCTTACCCAATTCAGGTAGTGTGGTTGTACGGTAAATTTGGAATGGTATCGCATCCGAATCCAACCATCAGTTTTATAAAAGGGTTAAGGCTCATGCCTCAACATTTTCATCATCATAAATCATTTGTGTTTCTCAACACATGTCAAAACATCTCAAAGAATGACTCATCATTCCAAGGTTTTCATAATTCATTTTCACCAAGTGTTCCCATCTAAAGTGACTCAAGTTTTTATCTACTCTAAACTACTAAGTTAAGAGTGTTCACTAAGGTGGAAAGATGATGGGTTCAATCTCATGCCATATAATGACATCTAAAGGGTTCTAAATAGGTCAAGTTTTATACTCTTTATACTACCTTCAAAAAGTAGAGAACTTTGGGTAAAGTAAAGGAAGTAAAGCATGTAAATAAGACTTGGGGTAACTAATAGTCAAAGTGATATGACTCAAGCATGCCTATAGCATCTTGGATCAAGTTAACTAACTTAATTCTAGCTTGCTACAACAGCTTGCACTACTAATGGTGGCTTGCAAGTACAACTTGCAAGGGTTAACTTGGATAGTGCTGGCTTGCCTTGGTTGGTGCAGTGGTTGAAGTTTTCTTCTTCTTCTTCTTGGTAGAACTCCTCCTCCTCGTAGACTTGGTCGGTACCATCGTCTATAAATACATACGGAGTACACAATCACCAAACAATACTTAACTAGGCTAAATAGTATTCTAAGACACACATTTGATGATCTATTATCATCACAAGCATCACAAGTTTAAGTCACTAGTTTCATTCTTTTTAATTTTGAAAAGTAATTTCTACTCATTGAAAAATTAACTAAGATTTAATATTCACCACTTAAAATATGGCATCATGTTGACACATGTCATCACCACATATTCTAACATGTGGGAATGAGATTTAAGGGTTGGATCATAATTACTTTGGTTTAAGTTTATTATTTAATGATTTAAAGTGACTAGAAATGCCTATATAGCATTATTTTGGTACTAGTCCAAAGTCACTGCATGTAAACCTTAATATTATTACATATTCAGATAGGTATGGTGAAATGTGATTTTTGAGAGTTCGAATCAACTCAAAACTTATCTTGGTTGATTTTATAAAAATGTTGCAAGGTGCAAAAGCTTCTGTGTTGTTATTTTTATTAGGCGAGATCTATAACTCTAATTGAATTAAATCCAACGGGCTTGGATAGACATTTCAATATCTTTCAGGAAAAATTGGTTTCATGCAAAATGGATTTATAAAACTCCCAGAATTGAATTTTAAACTAGGGGACAGAACTAAGATTTAAATAAAAAAGAAAAATCCAATTTTGAACGGCTGGGCTAGCGCGGGAACGAACATGGGCCGGCCCAGTGGCGCTCCGTGACGCGGGGCTCAGCTGACAGGGGGGTCCCGCTTGTCAGTGGCTCATAACACGCGAAACGGTACACATGCTGTGGATCATAGGATTAGAAGTGAGATCTACGGTTGAGGGTCGTCGTCGTCGACGGACCTGTCGCCGGCGAGAGTTAGCCCTAGCGGCTCGGTGGGGGTCTACTGGGGACGTACTAGGGCTCCAGAGACGATGGCGAGGCGGGCGAAAGAACTGGTGGTCGACAGCGAGCTCAGGGACGGTCGAGGTAGCTCCGGGGGTGGTCGCAATCGACGGGGCTTCTCCTCCTCTGCAGCGGGCTCCTCCGGTGCAATTTCGGCGAACTACGGCTCGATTGACTCTGGCGAGAGAGGGGAAAGGATCAGTGAGATGTGAGAAGTGTGGGAGTGTGAGGATTTTGTGCTGGGGAGGCTGGCTTATATATGCTCGACGGTGAGACCGAGAGGTGTGGGCAGGCGACTCCAGCAAGGGCGGCACAGGGGGCTAGCGGCGTGGCTCGAGGTAGGGGACGGTGGCCTGTCTCCTGGCGGTGCTCTAAGGCTTAAAGGCGCAACAAGGCGAGCTCTGTGCTGGTCGGGAGTGTCACACGCTCTAGGCGGCAGAGGGTGCGGGTTTGACGGCGAGCGGTGGCTATGGCGCATTGGGTGGCCAACGGGGGTGTCTGGGGTGTTCCCTGGGTCATGGCGAATCGGTGGATGCGGGCTGCGGTCGAGGGACGGTCTGTGCGCGTGGGTCGGGCGCGACGCACTGGGCGTGTTCGGCATGGTCGACCAGCTTCCGCGCATGGCGGTTCCGGTAGTTCTGGTCTCTGTCTCTAGGCTGGGGCTGGTTGGACAGTGGCGGTGGACCACGGGCTAGCGTGTAGACATGGCGAGAGAGGGGGAAGCGGTCTGCTGCTGCGAGGGCCAAGTTGGCCGGCAAGGTGCTCTCGGCATGGCCTTGCAGTGCATCTAGGAGGTAGGGGATGGGTTAGTGCTGGTCTGGTTAGACTTGGGGGAGACAAGGGTGATCAAAGCACCTCAATTGGCTAGACAAGATCAACCCCCAAATAGTAATAGTTAGGCCACTTTGATCTTGCCCACAAGGTGTTTGACAAAATGGCCGAAAGAGAAAAACTTTTGAATTTTGAGTTCAAATTTTTTGAGTGATCTAAACTAATGCTAGGTAGTCTCTGGTTGCAAGGGTTTTGAAAATGGAGCTCATTTGAGTGTTTTTTCAAATAGGGGTGATCTATGCATATGTAGTGAATTCAATTTTCACATGCCATTTAAAATAAGCAAAAGAATGTTTTTGGAAGATCCAAATGTGGGCCTTGGTACCTCATTATGTGTACTAGCAAGGGGTGTAAAGATCATGAATTGTTCCTGTTAAGTTTTGAGAACTAGGAATAGCCAAAGTAGGCATGAGAGTTAATTTGGCCAAAATGACCATTCACTTCAATTATTCATTTTGAGTTGTTTTTCTTTGGCAAAAGTTTGGGAATGACTTAGATGATGTTTATTTCACCTAAGAAACATTTTACAAGCAATGGATCACAGAACCACGGCAATTCAAATCAATTCCTGAATTAAATGCACATACACATGAATGCTTTCATTTTTAATTTGGAAAAGTTTTTGTTAACCCTAAATTTGATGATTTGGATCTTGATAAGCTTGGATTAAACTTTTGGGATGTTACAAACCTTCCCCTCTTAAACAAAATCTCATCCCAAGATTTACAAAGAAAACTAGGAACTAAAGAGATATGGGAACTCTGTCCTAATGTAATCTTCGCGCTCCCAAGTGGCTTCCTCTTCGGTATGGTTGCTCCACTGAATCTTGAGAAACTTGATGCTCCTGGTCCTGGTGGTTCTGTAGGCTTCTTCTAAGATACAGATGGCACTTCCCGGTAGGTCAGGTCATTGTTGATTTCTACAGCCCTGTGATCGATGTTCTTGAAAACTTCAGTCTGCTCGGGCACTTCCAAGCATTTGCGAAGTAACGAGATATGGAACACATTGTGGATGGCTGACATCTCTTCAGGCAGTTCCATTTGATACGATACTTCTCCTCGACGGTTCAGAATCTTGAAAGGTCCGATATATCTGGGGGCTAACTTTCCCTTCAGACTAAAGCGTTGAGTTCCATTTAATGGTTAAACCTTGAGATATACAAAATCTTCGACATTGAAAGTCAGGTCTCTCCTTCTCTTGTCAGCATAACTCTTTTGTCTGGATTGAGCGGTCTTGAGGTGTTCACGGACTTTGTGAACCTTCTCTTTGGCTTCTCGGAGAATGTCGGGTCCAAAAATCCAACTCTCTCCTACTTGCGACCAATTCAAAGGGGTACGACACTTTCTTCCGTATAGGAATTCAAATGGTGCCATCTACAAACTAGCTTGATAACTGTTGTTATATGAGAACTCTGCGAAAGGCAGGCAGTCTTCCCATTTTGATCCGTATTCCAACACACAAGCTCTAAGCATATCCTCTAAGATCTGGTTGACTCTCTCAGTCTGTCCATTGGTTTGCGGGTGATACGCGGTACTGAAGTTCAACTTGGTTCCTAATCCTTCTTGGACTTTCTACCAAAATCTCGAGGTAAACTGGGTTCCTCGATCTGATACGATGGTCTTGGGGGTTCCATGCAGACTGACAATCCTAGCAATATACAGTTCTGCTAGCTTTGCACTCTGGTAGGTAGTCTTGACAGGTATAAAGTGAGCTACCTTGGACAGTCTATCAACTATGACCCAGATTGAGTCATTTCCCCTACTAGAAGTAGGCAAACCGATGATAAAGTCCATTTCGACGGAATCCCATTTCCATTCCGGAATCTGCAATGGTTGTAACAGGCCTGCAGGTCTCTGATGCTCTGCTTTGACCCTTTGACAGATGTCACACTTGGCGATCTGCTTACTTCCCGATTTGCTTACTTCCAACAACTTCCTACGCTTGTTGCTTTGTGCTTTCATGACTTGTTTCTTTACAAGATTCCTATGCATAGGAAGCGGGTTAGACTTAAATGTGCTTTGAATTTGCTTCTTGATTCTCTCTTTTACTTCAATTCATATTTCTTATGTGAACATCTTCTCAAACTATCATGCCTAACTTAAAGGCGTTAAAGAGAAGTACTTATTGGGAGATAACCCAAAAGTTTTAGTTGAGTCTTGGAAGTTATTGCTTCAATAATAACCTCTCCATATCATTTTTGTGTGGTTTTTGTGCCAAGAGTAACCTCTAATGAGAGTGAAGTAATGCTTGGGAAAGTTGCTGTCCCGAAACAGATTTTTGTGCTTCACTGTAAAAACTCATGAAAAATATCTGTATGTCGTATTGAGCTGTAATTTTCTGAATAAATCCTCCAGGTTGTTTGATAACTTTCGTTAGTTCAATACTTTTCGATTTGAGCAACTGAAGGTCTTCGAAAAAATCGGTTTTCACCTGCTGGTCTGTTTTGACAGATTTCTGCCATTATTTGCATTTGCCTCTTTATCGATTTCTTTTTGGGTTCTTTTTGGTGAATTGAGCTTTTTGAGGGAATTGCTACAATAGCTTGTGTTTTTAATGAAAGTTTTGCTGTTTTAAAACTAAAACTCGAAGGTTTATTATCTTTTGAATGCACTAATGTTGCTAATGAAGATTGTGTGAAGTTTTGTATAAGGAAATTTTCAGGTGTAGGGAAAGAATGATGTAATGAGATGAAGAATAGAAAAAATATCAAACTTGGGCATGCCACACCGTGTCACCCCAAGAAATATTCAAGAGGTATAAGCGTCAAAGCTTGGGGATGCCCAAGGCATCCCCTTCTTCATCAATAAAAATCGCAGGTCTTTCTAGACACTTCGTTTTTATTGTTTCATGTACTGTTGTGTTGTTCTTGGAGCGTCTTTGTTTTTGTTTTTAGTTTTCTTTTGCTTTTTTTTCTGCAAAAAGTTGGTTGGATCCCATCACTTCTTTTGGAGAGAGACACACTCTGCTTTCATTGTTTAGAACACTCTAGTTTTCATTCTTATTGTATTGTGAGTGTTCTCTTTTGCTAGCACTGTGTTTAGCCTTAGTTTTTTTGTGCTTTCAGCTTAGAACTTTTTAGTTCTTCTTTTTGGATTTGTGTGAAAATCTCATTGATCTTTATTTATTATTATCTTTGCGAATTCTTTCAAATAAGTTGATTTGGATTGGAAAAGAGTTGGAAAGTTCATGCTTAAGTGGTAAAAGGGAGCTTGTTTTTGACTGTGACTTAGACTTTATCATGTCATGCTTGATATTATTTTGGCTTTATGCTTAGTGATTATTGTTGTAGCATGACATGTTATAAACAATTGAGATTGCTTAATGTGCCTTGAAAGAATCATGCGTTGTTTTAGCATATTAAAAGCATAATATTGTGTTATTCTCCTTTAATGCTTTATTTGGGTTGACTTGGCACATGCTCACACCATGTTAAGACTATAACAAGTTACCATAGCCTCTATGATCATTTAGTTTTCGACTTGTAATATCACTTTATGCTTTAATTAACGATGTTTTGTCGCTTTGCATGATTATGGCCACTATTGTTCTCTTAGTTGGTCGCTCCTAGTCTTTTGCTAGCCTCCATACCAAGTATGAGTTCCACTCATGCATCCAACTCCAAATAAAACCAAGTTATTTCAAAGAGTCCACCATACCTACCTATTAGCATTTGCTATTCCAAGTATATTCATGTTTTTATCTACCTTCCGAATTAAACTTGTTATGTGAAAATTAGTGATTAAAGCTCCCACGAACTTGATGACACACTTTACTTTTCTTGCCCCTAACAAACTTGAACCATTGTGTCATCTATTTTGTATATGCTTGCACTTATACGTTGGGGATTAGCAGAACCATGCTGTCATGGGGAACGCTTTCAACATTGCACTTGTACATTGTACCCAGTTGATATTATGCTCTTTTTTCTATGGATGTCGTCGGTGTGAAATGAAAGGGGAGCTTGTAAGTCCATGGAGTTATGTATGTGTGTTAGAGAAACACCTAGGCGGCTGGTCTAATCCATGCCTAGTTATGGTGGAAACCTGCAACATAACCATAATGAGCAATCTATGAAGCATTCTTCTTATAAAAAAGAGATAGAGATTGAGAAAAGAAAGAAAAAATGAGAAAAGAGGAAAGAGAGAAAAAAGCACCATTTTCCCATGGTAAATAAGAAGATGCTAAGATGCTTATTGTCTGCTTGCCTTGTCATTTTGATATGGGGATTCTTCCGTATCATCAGGCAAGGGGTACCCCGTTGGCGGTTCTCTATGATACACATGTATTTACTATGACAAGAACTTACCGGTAACTAAACTTGAGTAGCATGAGGAGCGGCCCTCGTATTCAAGGGACATGAGACTACCAACTTATACTTTGTGAAGCATATACTCCATAGCTTGTTCACTTTAACCTTAATCACTTCAAGATGCTTATGATAGGGGCAATGAGAGCTGAAAGCTAATAAGTACCATAATTTTTGGAATCTCTTTATGAGACTTGAATCCCTGCTTCCTTCTATGAAGGCCTTTCTCCCACTTTTATATTATGTCTCCACCTTCTATCCTTAGGCACCGATTAAGAGAGCATAGTTGTCATTCTTAGTTCTATGTGCATTGTCCCAAAACTTATTGATTGATTCATAATGTTGATATTGCTTGTTCTTGAACTATTTGTATCTAGTCACCCTTATGAACTTTGAAGGTGTCCTGTGCATTTATGTTTTGCTACTCCATGAGGGACAAGTTGAATGCCACTATGCTATGTTTTCTATATGTGAAACAAAAAAACGTCTTTCAATGCATTGTTATTCATGATCTTTGTTTGCATCCTTTCATGTTGCATGCATAGTTACTATGTCTTATTGTTAGAACTTCATCTTTCATGCCCATGTTTAGAGTACTTTGATCCTAGCTTTCAATGCTTTTAAATGGTTTGATCTTGATTGTGATGGTGCATGTCACCTCAAAAATTATTCTTTTTATCACTTACCTACTCGAGGATGAGCAGGAGTTAAGCTTGGGGATGTTGATATGTTGCAAACATATCTACAATTTTTGATGTTTCATGCTTGTTTTATATATACTTTCTTATGTTTTGTCCACACTTTGGAGTACTTTTACACATTTTCTAGAACTAACCTATTAACAAGATGCCACAGTGCCAGTTGCCTATTTTCTTCTTTTTTTTGGTTCCAGAAAAGCTAGAAAATGAATATTCTCGGAATTGGACCGGACAAAAGCCAAAGTCGATATATTACCGGAAGACTCACGGATCCAGAAGACGAGACGGAGAGGGGCCAGGGGCTAGCCACACCATGTGGTGGCGAGGGTCCCCCTGGCCACGCTACTAGGTGGTGTGGGCCCCTGGTCCACCCTCTGACATTGCCCTTTCGCCTATAAGAAGCCTCCGATACAGAAACCCTAAATACCAGATCAGATTTCCACTAAAAGTTCCACAGTGCCGCCGCCACCGAAGGGGAGATTAGGGGGGTAGAAAGTCTCTGTTCCGGCATCCTTCCGGGATGGGGAAGTGCCCCTGGAGCCATATCCATCGATATCCACCACCATCTCCATCGCCGTTGCTGATTCCCATGATGAGGAGGGAGTAGTTCTCTCTCGAGGCTAAGGGTTCTACCGGTAGCTATGTGCTCATCTCTCTCTATGCGTGATCTTATTGAGATCATGAGCTTTGTAATCTATAGATCTATTCTGCTACTCAAGGGATTTAATGAATCTCTGCTTATCCCCACGTGTGTGAAGTTGATAGTGTGCACACCGTGTGGCACTTATGCTAGAGATTACAAATACTTGTTATGAGTTATATTTGGAGTTGGATGTTTATATGAAATTGTGGTGTTTGTTGGAACCATCTAGAGCTCAAGGTGACAGTGTGGGGTTATCTAGATGGGGAAACCGAACTTTGAGGTGTGCTGTTATAGCCCTACCATGGATTAGAGTGTCCAACCGGAGAGTAGTTCGGAGTAGTATCATAAAGAGAAGATATTTATATGAGAGTGTTCATTGAAGGGTTTCGCAGCATAGTAAATCCAAATTTTCTACGGAAGCGAACAGAGGGAAAGCCAAGATCTAATCTAGGAGATGCAAACAACGAGAGAGATTGGATTAGATCTTCATACCCTTGAAGATTCGCACAGCGGAACGTTCGTCGGAACATGGGTGATGTAGTCGTACTCGCTTCTCCTCCTCGCGATCCGATCCGATCTAGCACCACAAGTGGCGGTGCCTCCGTGAGATGCACACGTGCAGCACCTCGACGTCTCCTCCTTCCTTGGACCAGCAAGTATGGTGGAGAGATGGATTGGATCTACAACACGACGGCGTGGTGTATATGGTGGAGAATTTCTGCCGCAGGGCTTCGCCTACAAACAGTCGGGAGGGAGAGAGGAAGGCAGTAGGGCTACTAGGGCTTGGAGGGAGATGTTTGTGGGGGAGGGGGCGCACCAGCCCTCTATATATAGAGGGGGGATGCGGCCAGCCCTTGCCCATCCTCCAAGCCTATCTCTAGTTTAAACGATTTAAACTATCCCTTATCTAGAAACCCTATCTTATCTCTAGTTTAAACGATTTAAACTTATCTAAGATCGGCTGGGCCCTATGGGGCCTTGTGCCCCTGGCCCAATGCGGCCAGGACACTCCCTCATAGGCCCATGCCCCCTCCCGGAAGGTGGGACCATGTTGCCCCCCTTCCGGAAGGTTCTAGAAGCTTCCGGTACAATACCGATTAACCCGGAACAATTCCGAACTCCAAAAACTGCACTGCCTTATATGAATCTTATTCTCCGGACCACTCCGGAACCTCTCGTGATGTCCCGGATCCCATCCGAGACTCCGAACAAAAATTCATAAACCAAGTATCCAATCTATCCTAGCGTCGAGACACGTTAAGTGTGTGACCCTGCGGGTTCGAGAATATGCAGACATGATCTTCTATCAATAATCAACAGCGGGGTCTGGGCACCCATATTGACTCCCACACATTCATCGATGATCATATCGGATGAACCACGATGCCAGGATTCAATCAATCCCATATATATATTCCCTTCGTCTCGCGATATTTTACTTACCCGAGATTCGATCGTCGGTATCGTCATACCTAGTTCAATCTCGTTCACAGCAAGTACTTTACTCGTTCCGTAATCCGATATCACTTTGTGATTAACTCCTTAACCACATGCTTGCAAGCGGCGTTGATATCGATTACCGAGTGGGCCCGAAGTATATCTCTCCGACTTGGGAGGGACAAATCCCATCTCGATACATACAACCCAACAGATACTTTCCGATTACCTGAGAGACACCTTTATGATCACCCTCTCATAGGATGACGTTTGATGACCTCAAAGCTTTCTTCCGATACCAGGGAGTTGTATTATCTCATGGTCTAAGGAATACAATATTTGACATAAGAAAAACTTCGCAAAGATGAACACGATGACACGATCTAATTGCTTCGCTTAGTTTGGGTCTATCCACCATATCATTCTCCAATGATATGATCTCATTATCAATTGACAACTCATGTCTATGGTTAGGAAACCTTAACCATCATTGATCAATGAGCTAGTCCATAGAGGCGTACTAGGGACACAGTGTTGTTCACAAACCACACAAGTATTAAAGTTTCCGCTTAATACAATTCTAGCATGGAATATAAACTTTATCATGAACAAGAATTATAATAATAACATCTTTATTATTGCCTCTAGGGCATAATTCCAACAGTTCACTAGCGAAAGTATGATCCCTAGGCCTTGTTTCTAAGCATTGAAACACCGTTTGCAACTAGATATGTTACATGTTTGCTCGCTTCCATCTTTATTTCAGATTTCCTTTAGTCTCTTCCCACGTCAACCACGCGCCATCAAAGCTATTTTCTGGCACCGTTACCGCTTATAATTATCCATACCACTTGTATTTAACTATCTCTTCGCCGAACTAGTGCACGTGTGCACCTAACAAGTGTATTGGGTGTGTTGGGGACACAAGAGACTTCTTGTATCTTGATTGTAGGGTTGCTTGAGAGGGATACCTTTGACCACTTCCTCCCTGAGTTCGATAAACCTTGGGTAATCCACTTAAGGGAAAACTTGCTGTTGTTCTAGAAACCTTTGCACTTGGAGGACCAAAAACTTTCTACAAGAATAGAATTGTGTAGATATCAAGGTGCTCCTCATTGGCGAGCTTCTTATCCTCCAATGCCAACTTCCTCTCCTCGTTGGCGGCAAGCCTCTCCTCCAAAGCGGCTCTCCGAGCCTCCATAGCCTCTTTCTCCAAGATTCTTCCCACCTTCTTATCTTCATTTGCTTGCAACCTTGCTTTTGCAATCCTATCCATAGCAATCGCTATATCATCATCTCCGGCCTTCTTTCCCTTCATCTCTTTAGCGGCCTTCCTACCAAGCACATTCCTCCTTGTGTTGGTAACCGAATGAGGAGTGGAGCTTCTCTTCTTGCAATCATCACTTGAGCCATCACCATCGGTGATTGTTGCATCGACAGTTGTATTGGCGGCCATGGTTGCCGCATCCAATTTTCCACGGGTCCTCCACTTTTCTTCATTCCCTAGCACTTCAAAGCAATGATGTATGATGAATGGCTTGCCAAGAACCCGGTTGCCGTTCTTGTTCTTTTTGACCACATCTCTAAACAAGCCTCGAGCCATGCCTTCCTACACAGCCAACAAAAGAAAATAGATGAGCTATATAGAACAACAACCGTGCGTAAAGATGATCAATAAAATAGTAGAATTGCTTACCCTATCGATATCATTTGTGCCACTTGGGTTAATGATTTCAACAGTGGCTTGCACGCCCGCCCACTTTTGACAATCAGTGTTGATGCCCGACCAACGAGATCGATGAGAACGCACACTCCGCTCATTCCTGTAGGGTTCCGCGCATGAAAACAATAAATTTTTACCCTACGCCCCTAAACCCCTGAAGCTGCCAGGACCTATCTATTAGTAATATAGTAACGGGAAGGGATTTTCACAAACTTACCCTTGAAGACCGAAAAGCATTGTCAACGCTCAGGAGAGCGTGGTTGATGTAGACGAGCCGAAGCCGACCTCAAGGTCGTGATGAAGTCCTCGCGCTCCTTTGGCTCCAACGACTTGAGTGCCTCAAGTGTGACACCTCGCAGGGAGTTACACACGTCCGGTGCATGACGATGACTCCCGCTTCTTCGATCCAGCAGCAGTTGCGGAAGTAGAGCTCCTGGATCCAAATCCCGCAGCGCGATGGCGCTCCACGGTGAAGATGTCTCTCGTTCGCGCAGTCCGAACTTGGGACCACGGTCACGAGAGAGAGAGAGAGAGAGAGAGAGAGAGAGAGAGAGAGAGAGAGAGAGAGAGAGAGAGAGAGAGAGAGAGAGAGAGAGAGAGAGAGAGAGAGAGAGAGAGAGAGGGAGAGAGAATATCAACTGGAGGTCTCCCCAAAAGTGAGAAGACCTTTATTGAATATTGTGTGTCTTTATCTGGCCAAATACCCCCATTATATATAGGGGAGGGGAGGTACTACCTCCCTCGAAGTCTCGGGGTGGGACTAAAGGAGAGGAGAGGGGGAGGGGATGGCGTCGCCGGCCACCCCATGGGCCCTGGGGGGGGGGGGGGGGGGGCTGGCCCACTAGGGCGCCGGCCACCCCTCTTGGCCCTTCTCCCTCTTGCCTTTTCCCTAATGGGCCCTTTTCCCTCCGGAATTAGCCCATTAAGCCTTTGACCATTAAAATTGATTTTCTCTTTTATTAAATAATTATTAATAAATTATTAAATCAACATTTAACATTCATTCACATATTATTCAACCTCCGTGGCTATGGAACACTTCCACCTCCACTCCGGACATCCTCCGGACTTATCGAAACCCTTCCGTTTTTCTCTCTACTATTCTTCGGCGATTCTTCCGATCCTATAAACACTCTCTAAGCATCATCAAGCCCTTAAGCGTGATACCCCATGGTTCGGGAACACTCCAGACATGTCGGGACACTCCCGAACCAATGATCGACAGAGGGACCTGGATGGCCATGTGACCCCTGTGTGTTCCATGAAGATCTTTTGTCGTTTGAACCGGGATAGTCGTGTCTTATTCCCTTTGTCTCTTGATACTTGCATTGCCCGAGATCTGATCAATGACATCACCATGTCGTGTTCAATCTCGTTACCGAACAATGCTAATTGACTCGTTCCGACAAGTGATATCCCTGTGATCAAATCACATGTTGCGCAGCTATTGGATATAACTTCTTTGAGTGGGCCCTTGAGTATCTTTCCGTCACATGGACGGACAAATCCTGCTCTTGACATATATTGCCTCTACAGTTTCCTTCGAGTACCTGAACACACCTTTATAACCACTGTATTACCAAGTGGCGTTTGATGCTATCAAAGCACTCTCGAGGGACAGTGATTGATATAGCCTCACGGTCTAAGGAATAGTCTATGAGGATCCATTTCTAATCATCGTAATTTGAACTTCATGACATGATCGGATCACGATGTTTAGGTTGGGTATTGGTTCATCATCTCATTCTCAGAATGAGTTGACTCCATTTCCAACTGGCATAAATGCCACATGATCAGGAAACATGATCATCTGTTGACCAATGAACCCGTGACTAGAGTTTCACTAGGAACCCCTGGTTGTTTATATATCACACGTGTATTGATGTTTCCACTCAATACAGTTATATCATGATATAAAACTTAATCATAAACTATATGAAATATGATAATAGTCCTTATTACTATTTGTCTCTAGGGCATATTTCCAACAGTCTCCCACTTGCACTAGAGTACAAATACACTAGCTGCATTTGTTCTTAATCATTGGCACTGTATTTCTGGTACCCTGAACATGCTTGCTCATGGAAGAGGCTGAGCCTTGGGTCTGTACTTTATAGTCCCAAATCCTTTGCAACTTACTAATGTCACCTTGATTGACATTAATACTTTATCATCACATGATAACATCTGTGTGTATGCATCGTCGCTATGGTAGCAGATCGAGGCCTGATTCCAGGAGCCTACAGTGACTTTAGATCAACCTCGAGGGCTTTCTCATGGGCACTGTGCCCTGGGACACATCATTCTATGTTAAAAGCGAACTAGCCCCGCCATAACATTATACAACACTTTAGATGGTACCTTTATCTGTTATTATAAATGTATTCATCGAAACACTAGTGCACTTTGTGCAACTTTCGATGTTTTGTTCACCTCGCTTCCTACTTGACTTTAATCGGTATTTACAGGAGTTTCCAACATATTCCCTTATAACATAACCCTTTATGTTTTAAGATATGTCATCCTTTATGGATTTGGAAAATATATCCACAGTTCTCTACTAGACACTGCGTACAAACTTAGCTCAACATTCTGTGATTCGAACTTAATCACTTTTAAACGTTCCTTATTTGGATCACACATTATGCTAAGTTATCATCATGGTTTTCTAAGATAGAACCTATGTCTCAACATAGTGGATGATGATCATCCTTTTCTTTGTTTCAACCATTGATGTTGGACTAGTTCCTTAATTAACTTCTATTTTGAAACCCTTTTCAGAATCCCTTAAGGAATACTACATAATATCATAATACACTTATTATTAACTTCTACACTTTATAAATCATTATTTATAAGTACTTGCGCTTTTATTCTTAACATCCTTAAAAATCACTCCTATAAGCTCCCACTCAAAATATGTTTCCAACATATTTGGGTATGAGTCACTACTCTTACTCAAACTATGTTCCTACATATTTGAATTTGAGACTTATATTGCTCCCACTCAAAAATATGTCATTCACATATTGTTTTAGGAAGACTTTCATAGCTCCCACTCAATTTCATGCAAATTGCATATCCACTCACTATTTTGAACAACTTCAAAATCCTTTGATCAAATATCAAACTTGGAGATTTACTATGAGATACTAGTACTTTTACTAGTTTTAAATCCACTAGACATTAAGCACACTTGAATAAAATTCATTTGAATTCGTCCAATACTTGACAAATTGTGCTTTCGTCATTCACCCCTTTTTCCACTATGGCTTTGCAGTCATTTGGGAAAATTCAAGTAACCCCTTTTACTTATGAGATTCAGCAACGAATTGCTTTCTAATCTCAAGGGAATTTTGCTTCTAGGATTTCTCATAATTCTAGTTTACCATTATTTCCTCAGTAGTTCGTAGGTATGTCATATTCCAAAAAACATGAAAAATGATTCACAAATGTCTCCATACAAGATATGGATTATTTTGAATCCTACTTCATGAGTGAAAACACCAGTGGGGAAAACACAATGATCAATATCATTGATTCTTTCCTTTGTGAAGAGAATCATTCACTGGCGTTTTCTGTTGCGCTTCTCAACACTCTGATGCAGGGATTTTAATCCTCATCGTGTTTTTCACTATCTTCCATTTGCTTCATAATCGAGAAATATCACTAAAAGTGAGCTTTCTCAAGAATGTACCAAAAACCAAGCTGAAAGGGTAATTGCCCCTATGTGTGGTTTTGGTGATTAATGACAATCCCTATGGACTAATGTTTTCATTGAGTTTTATATGAAGGAATATTCCGTAGGTCATGCGTGTAGTCCATATGTTGGATTCAAGTATGGATGCCATGAATATAAAGATATACCTTGAGTTTTGGCATCAAGATCATCAAATTGAAGAGAAGAATATGATATGTTCAAGATCTTGAGAGTGTGATCTCAATAGAAGAATTCAAGATATGGCTCTAAGCCGGTGTCATGATAGCCTCATTAGTTGATCTATGGTTGACTAAGATTTAGAGCATGTAATCAAACGAAGAATTCTTTATGTACCTCAAGATATTGAGATGGTGCATGAGACGATACTTGGTTGACCAATACAAAGAGTAAAGAGTGATTTCAAGTTGGTCAACACATGAAGCATAAAGAATGTACCACAGGGATCTTGTGGTATCGTAAGCCTTGTCATTTATGCATCATGAAGTAATCCATTACATATGTGCCTTTGCGTTTTCCATATGGTATAGGTATCTTTCCATGGGAATGCTTCAAAAGTGAAGATCTCATATAGCCCATGAGAGGATGACATCAAGTGGTGATCATCATCAAAGTTTGAGAAGGGAAAGTTCAAGATAAGCAACTCGAGAAGATCATTTGCTTGAAGCTTGCCATCCATATTGGTGATAATGGTCATGTGAAGATGTGTCTTAATGAAGCTATCCCATAGTGGTGTATGGGGGAGCATATTACGAGTCTTCACGAAGCAACAATGATCAAGTGATGCATTCCGGCTTGGATGGAGCTTGAAGCGTTGTCATCAAGATCAAGCGGGATGCGCAAGGCAAAGGTATGGCCTTGCTAGGTTTTCCTTTTACCGGTCTCAAGGTGGTTGTTGGGAGACCGGGTTATAGGATAGATAGCCGCACTATCAAGAGGGGCTTTCAGTTGGGTAACTTGATCACATTGTCTTAGGGAGCTCAATCCTTTGCATACTTTGCATCTTCCTATTTAGTTGCTTCTTGGTATTTTATCTATGTGAGGTTCTTGAGCTTGTTGCTAGCTCTTCAACAAGCCCAAGTTCATCGAAAACGGAATTCGTATGCATCTTATATGGCGTTTTCGAGTTTGAAGGTTTTACCAGTTCTTCTTATAGGAGGCTCCATACCTTTCCTCATCTGGTTCTATCTTCCTTTGTTGGACTATGATGTTTTCATGCACCATATTGTAGAGCTTGTTATCCTCGTCAAAACAAGCCCAAGATCATCAAAATCAGAGTCCGGATGCAAAAGTTATTGCGTTTTTTGTGAAGTCAGTTTCATCCCGGTTGTGGATCCGGTTCAACCGAGCCGCACACCGGATGGTCCGGTTCCAGCTCTGGTAGACCGGATCTCAGACCGGGTTTTCCGGTTTTCGCGACCGAGTCTATTCCGGGTTGGCAAACAGAGGTATTTCGGTTTGTAGGTCGGTCCTCCGGCCTGGGGACCGAGTTTCCCGGTTCTGGGGCCGGTCCAACCGACTTTGGAACCGAGTTTTCGCTGTTTTCTCTCCAACGGCCATATTTGCTTTTCCCTATAAAAGGGGGTTCTTCCCCCAACGTTTTTGGGTGTTATTGACCACGAAATTGACCTCCATTGTTGAACCTCTTGAGCTTGCTTCCTCTCCCTTCCCTCCTATGATTCTTGCATCTTTTTGAGGGCTTTGGAAGAGGAGATCTAGATCTACAATCCCCACCAATCAATTCCTCCTCTAAGTGAGGGGAACCCATTGGATCTAGATCTTGGAGTCATTGGTTGACTTCCACCATTGTTCTTCCTCTCTTATTCCTCCCTAACACTTATTGATTTGGTGGGATTTGAGAGTGAGGGTTTTGAACGCCCTTGGTGTTCTTGCTTTGCATTCTTGCATAAGTGTTGAGCTCTCCACTACGATTTGTTCTAGTGAGAGACTGTGAGCTTGTTGCTCTTGGAGGGTGACCTCCTAGTTGGCTTGGCGGTTGGTGCCATGGTGTCCTCTTCGTGGAAGATTGTGAAGAGACCCGGGCTTCTCCTTCATGGAGCTTGTGAAGTGGTTGTGGAGTTTGCCATCTCCGGAGTGGAGGAAAAGCTAGCCATAAGGAAAGGGCCTATTCCTTCGTGGGATAGACTCGGAGAAGAAGGTGAGCCTTTGTGGCGTTGGGAAATCCTTCATGGAATCCCACACCTCTCCAACGTGACGTACCTTACTTGTAAGGGAACACGGGAATACATCTTCGTCTCCGCGTGCCTCGGTTATCTCTATACCCGAGCTTACTTTCCTTGTGATAGCCATCGATCTTGAAGTACTTATATCTTGCTTAGCTTATCTTGTTGTTGGTGCACTTAATTGAGCCTAGTGTATTTAGGTTTTGTGCTTGTAAAATAAACGTTAGTTTAATTCCGCATTCTATCAAGCCAAAACCATAATAGTTTTGAAATTGCCTATTCACCCCCCCTCTAGGCGACATCTCTATCCTTTCAATTGGTATCAGAGCAAGGTCTCTCCTTGTTTAGGCTTCACCGCCTAGAGTGTAAAGATGTCAGATAGTAGTATAGTGCACAATGACACAATTATCTTTGATGTCACAAATTATATTTTGTGGAGAAATTGCTTGCTTTGTAATCTTTGGAACTTGTGTCCAAATATTGAGCAATTTCTAGATGTAGGTTTTTCTCCTCCGATGGATCCTCAAAATCTATCTTTAGAGGATGAGAAAAATTTACATCTCGAAGCTCAAGTATCTAATGAGCTTATTTTCTCTTTGAGCCCCATAGTTAATTTGTTCTTGACAAATGTAAAGCACAAGTCATCTCATGAGATGTGGACCAAGCTTAAAGAAATATTTGGTGGGTTCATTTCTCATAAGGTCGGTGGTATCTCCGAGGAGCTCTCTTCTCCTTCACATCATGAAGAGATCCAAGTGGCTTCCACCTCCGGCCGCGATGAGATTTCAATTCCCTCCACTTCACCTACATGTGACAAGTCACAAGGTAATGGCATGGTGAGTGGAGAAATCATATGTAATGATGGTAGTGGTTCTCTTTACACCAATGATTCATGTTCTATAAATGCTAATGGTGTAGAGAGTTTGGACTTAAGCACTTCTTGCAACGATAATTATATATCCCCTCATGTTGCTAGTCCTTGCATATTGTCTAGAAATTATTTGAGTACTAGTGTAGATGATATGCTTGATTTTTCTTGTTCCAATAAAAAAATGCTTCTATTTCCTCTAGTTGTGTGTCTAGAAATGTAGAGGAAATCAAGCACCCTATGGAGCAAGACACAATCATGAATGAAGATTCAAGAATATCCTCATCTTCATCCTCCCATGCTCACATGTGCCTTATGGCAAGAGGATCAAAGGTATCTCCTACTTTGGATCCCAAGATATCTTCTCTAGATAATAGCAATGATAATGATGATAGTGATGATGACCTTGATGAGGATATTAGAGCTCTTATGCTTGAGCTGACCTTTTTGTGTACCTCTCTTTGTGGTAATAATAAGGTTGTTGCTTGTATCAAATGTGTTATGGACACCATAACTAAACAAACGGAAACCATAGAGGAGTTGGATTTCCAACTTGATGATGGAAGTCGGAGATTCAATCTCCTTAAGCAAGAGATTGCCGAGGAGAAGCACACTAATTGTCTCCTCATACAAAAAATTGAATATTATGAGCTTGAAAAGTAAAAATCTATTAATGATGCTAGTGCTACTAACTCTACTTCTTGTGAAGCATCTACCCTAAAGGAGAATGTTGAGCAAAGGGCTCAACTTGAGTTGCTAACTAGCAATTATGGGAAATTGGAAGAAAGTCATGAAAAGCTCTTGGCCTCTCATAATGGTCTTCTAATCTCCTATGATGGGCTAGAGTTAGCTCGTGAGGCAAGTATCACTAAGGTAACATCTTGTGAGCCTCATTTGGACATTAGCACAACTTCTACTCAAAATGCTATTTTGTCATGTGCTAGTCCTAGTGATCCTTCTTGTCATACTATTGATAGAACTTGTGTTGGATTACTTGCTTTGCCTTGTTGCTCTAACAATGAAGCTTCCACTTCCTCCAATACCTCTATTTATACTAACCATGTAGAGGAAATCAAAGAGCTCAAGGCCCAAGTCACTTCTTTGAAGAAAGACTTGGAAAATAGTCATGAAGGAAAATCCACACTCGATAATATTTGAGTGTGAAAAAATGCCCCAATGATAAAAGTGGACTTGGATTCAACTCCAATAACAAGAACAAGTCCAAGAGCAACACGAAGAAGAGCCAAGACCAAGTCAAGAATTCATCTAAGATTATTTGCTTCAAGTGCAAGGTTGTAGGACATCATGTAAGATCTTGTCCATTGAATAAAAAGCACTTGAATGATAAGCAATAAGGGAAGCGGCCACAAGGTCAAGGTCAAGCCCAATCTCAACCTCAAGTTGAAGCTAGGCCACTTCCCAAGAAGAATCAAGATAAGGCTCCCCAAGACAAGAAATCAATAAAGAAGAGAAAGGGGAGCACTTGTTGCTACATATGTCGTGAGAAGGGGCACTTGGCCTCTTCATGTTCAAATGGTACCTTATCTAAACCTATCATAGTTGATGATTATTATTCTCTTGGGAAGGATAAGGATGGCAATGTGTTTGCCAAGTTTGTTGGAACTCAAAGTGGTGTCAAGAAACGAACCATTTGGGTTGCCAAGCCTATTGTGACTAACCTCTTAGGACCCAACTTGGTTGGGGACCAACAAGCTCAAACTTGATCAATAGGTGTTATTGGAGGGCATTGGAGACTTGGCTAACTCATGAAGAATTAAGGGATCTTCATATATTATATTTTATAAAGCCAAGTTATAAGGATTATCATCTCCCTACCATATACCCAATGTGCCTCTTTGTGGTAACTCGAACTCAACTCTTTTATATTGTAAGTTACTTGCCCCTTTACATGTTTTGGTCTTGTACCAAGTATGTGTTTGTATTTTTTGTGCCCCATGCTTTCTTATTTTGTGTATTCAAGTATGTCTAGGTGTTTGGCACATCATTTACTCATGTGTTTTGTTTTGAGCCTCTAATGCATCTTGATGATATCTTATTTGGCTCTTTTCGAGTGGTTAGTGGAACATCCCATTTTGGGGGAGTGATATGCATCACGCATCTCTCATACCTTAAAATGTGTGTACATGAGTACTACCACTTAGTATTAATACTGCAAGATTATCTAGTCACTATGTGGTGTGTCATACTCATGAGAAATTCAAATTCTAAATGTCCATTAATTATCTCTAGTTGAGGTTGTTTTTCCTCTTATTAAGAAAAATTGAATACCGCATTATGGGGGAGTAATATGCTTCTTTTGCATATCACAATCCTAGGAAATGTGAACAGACGAGGTGGTGCCACTTAGAGTTGATATTGTTGATTAACTTATATCTAGGTAGCATGTTAGCTCAAACAAGGTCCTAATTTTTGGTAGAAGCTTTTATTGCTCGCCTTTTCGTTCTTTGCTCGAGTAAGAAATTCTTGGTGTGGCCTTCCTCAAATGCATATCTCTATATATTATTTGGGAGACCATTTTCTTCAAGTTATTATAATCATTGCTTTGCATGATTGTGTGACTAGTTGAAGCTATCAAGAATCTCTATCTTTGCATAATGCTTAATCTTTTTATTCCTATCCTATGATTTTTATTGTAAAGATTTATCTTTAATATCCGTGCAATATACCACCGGAAATAAATTCCAATACACTCATTGTCTTCGACAATTGATATACTTGGGTGTGGTAGCATTTGTGGATCATCTTCACCTTGGATTTCACCTCTTATTGCCTTTTTTTCTTTCCAAAAATTGTTGTGGCTCCCATTGTCTTCCTTGGCTTTTGAACATCTCTTTGATGGTGTTTTTGATTATTATCAAATGTGCTTTTAGTGGAAGACAAACCTTTTTTTTGGAACCTTGTGTCATTGTAAAAAGTGTTAAGGGTTTTGGTTTATTTGTTGAAACCTTGCTCTTTTGGGAGTTTGTTATCTCATTCTTTCTTCTCTATGTTATTTGCTTGAATGAGATAAACATTTGAGCATTTATGTTTTTATCTCATCTTTTATGCTCAATAGTTTTTGCTTGGTTCATTTGTTGAACTTTGTTGAACAAATCTTGTGTTGATTTGATTCTTTGATATAGTTTGGACAACAAATGTGTTTTGTCTCACCTTGTATGCCTTCTTGAATATTTTGGTGTTTTGTCCAAATTATATCTTTGTTGGTTCTTGAAAGTCTCATGCATGCATGTTTACTAAATGTATATCTTATATCATGTTTTGCTTTCTTTGATCCAATATATAGGGTATACTCCATCAAATCCTTAAACGGCTATGATGTGCATGAAACTCAAATTTCATCTCTAAATATGCACACATTTTTATGGAGTATGTCCTATGTGTTGTGGTTAGTCTAATCACTTTGGACCCAATAAGTTTGGGGACCAAGATGTACTTGAATGTTGTTTTAGGTACATTGGAGATGCAATGGATGCTTGTCTTATCTATAAGGAAGGTGTTGTCACCACATTATAATTGGAGCCAAGCTAGGATGATCAAAGAATTCTTATCTACTACATCATACCATTGCTATCTCGGTAACAACTATCTTATTCATGTGTACTATTCTTCCATCCAATCTCTCGTAGGTTGCATCTTGGCATGAATTTATTTGTTTGTAAATGTTGCGGTTCTTGCAAGGATCTTTGAAAGACTTTTCTATCCTTATTGCTTATGTGAGTAATTTGAGATGATGCATATAATGGGGAGTATATAAAATCATGCTCATGATTCACCAATCCCAAATATGCCTTCTAGCAATTTATTGCATATCAATTCCTCAAGGTACTCTCATGTGTAATATTGTTGAAATTGCATTGAATCCTTCCTTTTTGATACTTGTTATCTTTCTCAAAATATCCCAACTAGCATTAGTTCCCTTAGTGTTAGTTGTGATGTTTTTGAGGTTTTTCTTTTTCTTTGGTGAATTTCTTTGATATACCATGAGAGAAAATAGAGCCATGGGCTATATATGCACTCAAGCAAAATATCATTTTTTTGGTATATCTTATGACTTCCTCTTGGATATCATGTTCTCTTGTTTTTTATCAACCTCTTATGTGCGGATGTTTCTTTGTGGATTATTCTCATGTTTTCCCACTTAGAAACTTATATACACAAGAGTGTTAATATCTCGCCTTGATATCCTCGCATTTTTCCAACCATCTCACTTATCCGCTTAGTTTTTAATGGTTTTGGTAAGGTCTTGATTTATGAGTGCTCGGTTTACTTTTATTGCATGCTCGCGCACTCATATCTCATATTTGGTTTCTTTTGGACTTAATCTTGTCTTGACAAGTGTATTGATTTATATCTCTACTCACTGTATCTCGGTTGTGTTCTAAATGATATAGAGGGAGTGAGGATTCCATTTTTGTGCATATTGTATTCAAATGAAACAACTAATTTATGCACAAACCTTGGGGAGCTTCCTTATTTCATTTAGAGAACTATTTGTCCACTTGATTATTTGGATCTTTTGATTGTGCTTCATCCGTTCAAGTTTCTTCACCTTGTTATCATTTTAGCAATATTTGATCCTCAATATAGTTGATTTCCTCCAAGTATTCGTCATTGGATATGTGCATATGATTTCACTCATATTATGAGAAATGCACACCTTGGGAGGAACTTGAACTATATTGGCCTTCTAACTTTGTCATCCATTTTGGCACTTGTGGTCAATGGGGGAGAAGTTTAGAGGGTTTTAAGGGAAATGGTTTTCTACTTAAGATTGGTTTGTTCTTAAGTGTTTGCCTTTCATGCATTTCATCTTTATTATGTATTGCATGGTTGAATATATAGTGGAAACTCTCCCAAAGGTTATGCTTGACAATGTATGCAATGAAATTCAAGTTCATCACACGTGCATATATTGTGGGGGAGTTTGCTCTATATATGTTGGTTCTACTCACATCTCTTGCATTAGTTGTAGTTTGTGTGAGTAGAATTGGTTTTGATATGGGATAGTATCTTTGTGTTACTTAACCATATCAAATACAACCTCTTGTATACAACTTATTCTCGGATAAGTTGCGTACTTGTTTCTAATATTCATTATATAAACCCTCTTGTTGTGATTGTCATCAATTACCAAAATGGGGAGATTGAAAGGGTAATTGCCCCTATGTGTGGTTTTGGTGATTAATGACAATCCCTATGGACTAATGTTTTCATTGAGTTTTATATGAAGGAATATTCCGTAGGTCATGCGTGTAGTCCATATGTTGGATTCAATTATTGATGCCATGAATATAAAGATATACCTTGAGTTTTGGCATCAAGATCATCAAATTGAAGAGAAGAATATGATATGTTCAAGATCTTGAGAGTGTGATCTCAATAGAAGAATTCAAGATATGGCTCTAAGCCGATGTCATGATAGCCTCATTAGTTGAGCTATGGTTGACTAAGATTTAGAGCATGTAATCAAATGAAGAATTCTTTATGTACCTCAAGATATTGAGATGGTGCATGAGAAGATACTTGGTTGACCAATACAAAGAGTAAAGAGTGATTTCAAGTTGGTCAACACATGAAGCATAAAGAATGTACCACATGGATCTTGTGGTATGGTAAGCCTTGTCATTTATGCATCATGAAGTAACCCATTATATATGTGCCTTTGCATTTTCCATATGGGATAGGTATCTTTCCATGGGAATGCTTCAAAAGTGAAGATCTCATATAGCCCATGAGAGGATGACATCAAGTGGTGATCGTCATCAAAGTTTGAAAGTTCAAGATAAGCAACTCGAGAAGATCATTTGCTTGAAGCTTGCCATCCATATTGGTGATAATGGGCATGTGAAGATGTGTCTTAATGAAGCTATCCCATAGTGGTGTATGGGGGAGCATATTACGAGTCTTCACGAAGCAACAATGATCAAGTGATGCATTCCGGCTTGGATGGAGCTTGAAGCGTTGTCATCAAGATCAAGCGGGATGCGCAAGGCAAAGGTATGGCCTTGCTAGGTTTTCCTTTTACCGGTCTCAAGGTGGTTGTTGGGAGACCGGGTTATAGGATAGATAGCCGCACTATCAAGAGAGGCTTTCGGTTGGGTAACTTGATCACATTGTCTTAGGGAGCTCAATCCTTTGCATACTTTGCATCTTCCTATTTTGTTGCTTCTTGGTATTTTCTCTATGTGAGGTTCTTGAGCTTGTTGCTAGCTCTTCAACAAGCCCAAGTTCATCGAAAACGGAATTCGTATGCATCTTATATGGCGTTTTCGAGTTTGAAGGTTTTACCAGTTCTTCTTATAGGGAGGCTCCATACCTTTCCTCATCTGGTTCTATCTTCCTTTGTTGGACTATGATGTTTTCATGCACCATATTGTAGAGCTTGTTATCCTCGTCAAAACAAGCCCAAGATCATCGAAATCGGAGTCCGTATGCAAAAGTTATTGCGTTTTTCGTGAAGTTAGTTTCATCCCGGTTGTGGATCCGGTTAAACCGAGCCGCACACCGGATGGTCCGGTTCCAGCTCTGGTAGACCGGATCTCAGACCGGGTTTTCCGGTTTTCACGACCGAGTCTATTCCGGGTTGGCATACAGAGGTATTTCGATTTGTAGGTCGGTCCTCCGGCCTGGGGACCGAGTTTCCCAGTTCTAGGGCCGGTCCAACCGACTTTGGAACCGAGTTTTCGCTGTTTTCTCTCCAACGGCCATATTTGCTTTTCCCTATAAAAGGGGGTTCTTCCCCCCAACGTTTTTGGGTGTTATTGACCACGAAATTGACCTCCATTGTTGAACCTCTTGAGCTTGCTTCCTCTCCCTTCCCTCCTATGATTCTTGCATCTTTTTGAGGGCTTTGGAAGAGGAGATCTAGATCTACAATCCCCACCAATCAATTCCTCCTCTAAGTGAGGGGAACCCATTGGATCTAGATCTTGGAGTCATTGGTTGACTTCCACCATTGTTCTTCCTCTCTTATTCCTCCCTAACACTTATTGCTTTGGTGGGATTTGAGAGTGAGGGATTTGAACGCCCTTGGTGTTCTTGCTTTGCATTCTTGCATAAGTGTTGAGCTCTCCACTACGATTTGTTCTAGTGAGAGACTGTGAGCTTGTTGCTCTTGGAGGGTGACCTCCTAGTTGGCTTGGCGGTTGGTGCCATGGTGTCCTCTTCGTGGAAGATTGTGAAGAGACCCGGGCTTCTCCTTCGTGGAGCTTGTGAAGTGGTTGTGGAGCTTGCCATCTCCGGAGTGGAGGAAAAGCTAGCCATAAGGAAAGGGCCTATTCCTTCGTGGGATAGACTCGGAGAAGAAGGTGAGCCTTTGTGGCGTTGGGAAATCCTTCGTGGAATCCCACACCTCTCCAACGTGACGTACCTTACTTGTAAGGGAACACGGGAATACATCTTCGTCTCCGCGTGCCTCGGTTATCTCTATACCCGAGCTTACTTTCCTTGTGATAGCCATCGAGCTTGAAGTACTTATATCTTGCTTAGCTTATCTTGTTGTTGGTGCACTTAATTGAGCCTAGTGTATTTAGGTTTTGTGCTTGTAAAATAAACGTTAGTTTAATTCCGCATTCTATCAAGCCAAAACCGTAATAGTTTTGAAATTGCCTATTCACCCCCCCCTCTAGGAGACATCTCTATCCTTTCACAAGCAATACAAGTTTTGCTTCTCTTTTGGTTTCAGCTATGGATTTCATATTCAAAGTTTCCAATGAATACTCTACAAGGACTTATTCGCTATTGTTTTGGTTATATCGAATCACCCCAAAACTTTCATGACGATCCATACCAGATATGGAGCCGCTTTCATGAATTTAAATGGTTCACTATATATTCTAATTGAGTGCTAACTATTTCTAACTAATGGTCTCTACATCTACACTACAACGATTTATTTAGCCCCATCTATTTACCCATTTTGATATCTAATATCACATCATGATGCTTTGCATTTTGACATTTCAAACGCATTGCATTCCACAATTTCTTTTATGCCAACCTTATAAAGTTGAATTTCATTACTATTGATCAAATCGTAATAATTAGATTCTCTTTTATATTTATACCCTTTGTTGATGAAACACTTTGATCAAATCAAATAGTTTCATACTTATGTTTCCTTTGGTAAACTTATTTACACATTTAAACAATCATATAATGATAATTACCATTTTCGTTAAAACACAATACATCGAATATGTATTTATTTTTAACAATTCATTAAACACTTTGTATTCAAGTAATACACGGTGTTCAAGTTATTTTGCCCAACTTAGGCATGATTTATATGTGATAAGAAATCGAATGACTCTCACATATTATCAAATAACTTTGAATTTTAAACAATGGTTTCATTCATTAATGAAATATCATTAAGTTGGGTATTTTTCAAGGCATTTCGATATTTTACAAATGTTCATGCATTATCAATTAGTTTCAAACAACAAGGATAATTCACATATAATCAAACAAGATATGAACACAAATAGAAATCATTCATAAAAGTAGAACAACTGTTTGTTACAAACTCATATGAATAACCGTCTCACAAAGTGTGAGACCCACTAAAGAAGTTAATAATATTTTGATTACACTAATCATCCTAAACATAAACTAAGTGATAAACGTTGAGGGAGAGTGTCGTCGGCCATCATCATCATGCTCGCCATCAACACGCAACGTCACCTCCTCTCCAGCAATCACCTCTCATGCAGAAGGACCCGTTTTCAGCAAAACAGAACAAGTATCAAATATACTTAACACTACAAATGTGTTTGCAAGATTATAACATTTATAAAATTGTATATCAAATATATACCTTTGTCATCGATGACCTCTCCGGTGATTGGTTCAACCTTTACGTTCCTGAAACGTAATATGAACTCTTGGAAATCCAATGTTTCTGTATCACCACTCATAATGCTACTCCGGACATGTCCTTTGTATCTAGGAGGCAATGATCGAAGCAGCCTGCCTATCGCAAACGGATCATCCATCTAGTAGTCCATGAAGTGAACCAGTCTCATGTGTGCATCAAGCATGCGCTCCAAGTGACCCTTCAGACATGTGTGCTCCTCCATATGTATGGAAAGGAACTCTCCAAGAAGGTCGTGCTTCCACATGCGCACATGGCTTATGAACTCTGCTCTCAGCTGATCCACCATCGAATATGGATCAAGATCACCCATGAGCGGATGGAGTTCATCCACCATCCTGTAGCGCATTATTATCTGAATGTAGGTGGACATCTCTTGATGATAGTAGCAGTCTGCCAGCTCTTGTGGGGTCTCATAATGGTCTGGCTCAGTCAAATCCATCGTGCGACGTATGTAGTCTACCACATAATTCCTAGTAAGGAGATCATTCAGGCGCACAAGCCAACTAGGGAAGTTGGATCCATCAAGTCTAAGTTTCTCACCCATTACCCATTCCTCAATGACAAAGTAAGCTTCACGGTGAGCCATCTCTACATTTATAATTGCAAAAAGTAATTTGGACTAAGTTTATAATTAAATGAGTTAATAATAACTCCACTCATAAACATCTATCCTCATAAGGGTTCCTAGTGATAACACGACCCCTATCAGCCACATCTCCCCCGATCGTCACGCATCAATGTGGGTTCAAGGGTGGATGCTAAACGTTGGTCACATCATTCATGCGACTCGTGCTCGATCTTTCGACCATCCGCGTTCCGAGGACATGTCTGCACATGCTAGGCTTGCCAACTCAACCTTAGTGTATTCGTTGTGCAACATTGATACGTCCAAAACGTATCTACTTTCCCGAACACTTTTGTTATTGTTTCTCCTCTATACTTGTGTGATTTGGATGCAACTAATGCGGATTGACGCTGTTTTCGGCAGAATTGCCTTGGTGTCTACTTTTTGTGCAGAAAATCAACTATCATGAAAAATCCCGGAAAATATGCCAAAAATCCTATTTCACCCGAAGACTCTAGGAGCCAGAATACGAGACGGAGAAGAGCCAGGGGGTGGCCACACCACCTGGTGGCGCGGGCCAGGCCAGGCCACGCCAGGGGTGGTGTGGGCCCCCCGGCACCCCCTCGGCCTCTCTCTTCACCTATAAGGAGCCTTCTGACCTAAAAACATTGGGGGGCTCGACGTTTTTCCAGAAGGAGTTCCGCTCCTCCGCCACCACCAGATTCCACGAAACAGCACCAGAAACTCCGTTTTGGCACCCTGCCGGGACGGGGAATTGGAGGAGATCATCGCCATCATCATCACCATCGCTTCTCCATCGACCATCCATGTTTCCCCCATCTATGAGTGAGTAATCCCCTGTTGTAGGCTATGGGGATGGTAGGGATTGGATGAGATCGTTCATGTAATGGCATCAGATTGTTAGGGCATGGTGCCTAGTATCTTTTATTTGTGCTTTATGACTTTGTTGTGACTTGTTGTGCTTAATGCTTGTCACTAGGGCCCGAGTGCCATGATTTCAGATCTGAACATGTTATTGATTCATTATGATAGTATTGTTTTTGGTCTTATCTGCAAGTTGTATACACACGTCGTTGTCCGGAACCTATGGCCCCGAAGTGACAGAAATCGGGATAACCGGAAGGGAATGGCTTTGATGTGAGGATCACATGTGTTCACGGAGTGTTAATGCTTTGCTCCGGTGTTCTATTAAAAGGAGCACCTTAATTGCCAGTAGTTCCCTAGAGGCCCTGCTGCAAACGGGATGGCAGGACAAAAGATGTTGTGCAAGTTCTCATTGCGAGCACGTATGACTATATATGGAACACATGCCTAGGATTGTCCAGTACTTGGATGCTTTATCTTATTTATCTGCAATTGCCCTATGTTCTGATTGTTATGTGAATTGTCTTTTCCATGCAACGCCCGTCCATCCATCCCTATGCCTACCGCACTCAAATCCCACTGTTTACTGCTTTTGTTACTACTGTCTTTGCTTTACTACTGCTGTTACTTTACTATTCCTACTACAAAACTGTTGCTACTGATAAACTACTGTGAGCAAGATTGTTTCCAGGTGCAGCTGAATTGACAACTCAGTTGTTAAGGCTTATAAATATTATTTGGCTCCCCTTGTGTCGAATCAATAAATTGCGTTTCACTTCCCTCGAAAATACTACGATACACCCCCTATACTTGTGGGTCATCAAGACTATTTTCTAGCACCGTTGCCGGGGAGCATAGCTTTATTTATCAAGTTCACTTGGATTCTCTATTGTTCGCTGCTATCCTTCCATCATGGGTAAGTCTCGTGATGGCAAGGTTCCTATTTTACCATCCACTACAAGAAGAGGTACGGTTCTGAACACCTCTATTGCTCTTGATTCACCGTCTGTTTTGAGTAAGTTCCTTACACCACCACATACACATGCTACACACACTGCTACTACTGCTGAATCTGAAACTTCTGATTCTTATGATGCTGCTTCTACTGTGCTTGATAAGAGTGGTTCATTAGGTCCTTTCCTAGATGCTACGATTGCTAGAACTATAGCTGGAAATACCGAAACTCCTAATGAAGACACTACCACACCTGTTAGCTCACCTGAGTCTAGTGAGAGTTATGATATTGAAGATGGTTATGTTGACATGACCGATGAGTTTATTAAAGAATGTAAGAACACCCATGATAGGAGAGCTGCTAAGAGTCTCCTTGAGAGGCGTACTATTAGACCCAAATTATATCCTGCTGCTAAGTTTGCTGCTTCTCCCATAAACATTATAGATGAAGATTATGATTTCTCTCTCGATCTATCTTACATAGCTATTGTCGAGAAAGAACCTTCTTGTGGGACTAAGAATGAAAGTGCGGTAGCACATATGAATGAACTTTCTACCATGAGTGGCTTGTTTTCTGATGATATTAAGATGCGTACTTACTTTGTTGCTAAGATTTTCCCTTTTTCACTGAAAGGAGAAGCTAAAACTTGGTTTAGTAATTTACCTCCTGGATCTATTGATAGCCCTGAGTGCTTGATTAGTACTTTCCTGCAGAAATATTTTCCTCCTAGTGCTAGACATGCTATTTTGCAGGAACTTTTTGATTTTAAACAGGGAGAAAAGGAGGTATTACCCGAATCTTGGGCAAGGTTTTGTGCTTTGATTCATGCACAGGCTGGAAGTCCATTACCTAAGAATGAGCTTCTTGATATATTTTATAATGGACTAACCGAGGAATCTAGGACATACCTAGATAGTTGTGCTGATTGTGTTTTCAGGAATAGGACTCCTAAGGAAGCTGAGGAATTAATGGCTAAATAAGCAAGAATTATGAAGATTGGACTCCTCCTAAACAAGCTATACCTGAAGTAATTGTACCTAAACCATATATTCCTGTGCCTGTTCCAACATCAAAGAAGAGGGGAGTTATTGAATTAAATGATGAAGTGATGAAGGAAGTTAAGAAATGTCTTAAGGAGAAGGGAATTAAAGCTGCAGATGTCAAGAATTTACCTCCTATAGAAGAATTATGTAAGCCTATTCCCTACTCATCCACTATTGAGGTACACTCTCTCCAACACTTTGATGAAGGTGATATCCCTTACTCTAAACCTCCTGATCAATGCTTAGAACAATTCGATATCTTTATTGTTTAGCAAGATAACTTTAATAAAAGGGTGCAAAATCATCTAATGGAAAACACTAGAGCTATTGTTGAGTTGAAAGATATTGTGGAAAGAACCTCTAATGATGTTAAAATGATTGTTAAACACTTTCAAATGGTTCAAACTCAAATAGATCAACTCGTTAAAGTGCAAAACGACTTGCTAGTTAATGCTGCTAAAGAAAAACATGCTTATGAAATTAGAACTAGAAGTGGTGCTACTACCCAGGATCCTCTATATCCTAAGGGGCATCCCAAAAGAACTCAGCAGGATTCTCAACAAGCTGAAAATAGTGGTTCTACTCGTAAGAAAAGGAAAAAGAAACATAAAACTATTGTAGAACCCTCTGAACCTGCTATAGATCCTAATAGTATATCTATCTTTGATGCTGAAACTATAAGTGGTAATGAAGAAAATGTTGTTCCTAATGAAGAAAAAGTTGAAGAAGAACCTAGAAACCACACTAAGAATACTAAATACACCAAAGAAGATTTTATTGCTAAGAAACATGGTAGTGAAAGAGAACCTTGGGTCCAAAAACCTATGCCTTTCCCTGATAAGAAACACAAGTCAAAGGAAGATGAACACTATAATAAGTTTTGTGAGTGGATGAAACCTTTATTCCTGCAAATTCCTTTGGCTGATGCTATTAAATTGCCTCCTTACTCAAAGTATATGAAGGACATTGTCTCGAATAAAAGGAAGATCCCTAATGAAGAAATTTCTACTTTGCTTGCTAATTATTCCTTTAATGGTAAGGTTCCTAAGAAACTTGGAGACCCAGGGATTCCAACTATCCCTTTCTCTATTAAGAACAGTTATGTTAGAACTGCTTTGTGTGATTTGGGAGCTGGAGTTAGTGTTATGCCTTTCTCTCTCTATAAGAGGCTTCAACTTGAAAAATTAATACCAACTGATATATCTTTGCAAATGGCTGATAAATCTACCACTATTCCTATGGGTATATGTGAGGATGTACCTATTCAGGTGGCTCACAATTGCTTGATATTAACTGAGTTTGTTGTGCTTGAAATGCCCGAAGATGATAATATGTCTATTATTCTTGGGAGACCTTTTCTTAATACTGCAGGAGCTGTTATTAATTGTAATCAAGGAAAGGTGACCTTCAATGTTAATGACAAGGAACATACTATCTATTTCCCCAAGAAGATTGAAAGGACTTATGGTTTGAATTCAATTGAAAATGTTGAAGGCATTCAAGTTGGAGAAATATATTGTCCCATACCAAGAGAAAAATTTGAAACTATTATGATTGGGACCATTGTTATCAAGGTTGAGGTAACATAATCATTAGTGGAGTACAAAGTTTTGTCTCATATGCAATTGTTTTGGTAGAAAGACTTGATCAACCTTGTTAACAAAAGGATTCCGTTGAACAAAACAATGTTTTCATTATGATTATCTCCGTTTATTTCTATCCTTTGCATTTTAGTTTTTGCTTTTGTTTAGTTTTCTTTTTGTTGTTAGTTGCTTGCGTGTTAGAACTTCTGTAGTTCTAGCCTTGTTTAGTCCTTGCATCGTTTTTCCAAAAAAAAGAAAAAAATCTGTCTGCCAGAAAAATCATTCTTCTATTTCTGAAAAATGCCCAAAAATAAAGTGTCTCGAAAAATTCTAGAAAATTCATATTAAATTTTTACGTGAAAAAAGGGGAAGAGGAGTACCTGGGAGGTACCAGGGGGGCCCACCAGGCAGGCACACCACATGGTGGCGCGACCAGCCTTGGGTGGCGCCATGCCCTGGTGTGGGCCACCCCTAGCCCTCCACTAACTCTCTCACCTGCCATTTTCTTCTCTCTCCCGAGTAAGCTCCAGTTCATAGCTCAAAATCGCGTTCTTGCTGTGCTTGCTCTCGATTTTTTCGATCTCCTTGCTTAGCCCATCTTTCTTGCTGAAATTTGGAGTGTTTGTTCCCTGGTATGTGACTCCTCCCCTTGTCCAAGTAGATTTGTGTTTAATGGATTATATGTTGAGTATTTTGCTGCTATAGGTGACTGGTTATGAGGGCTTGTAAGCTTGTTTGATGCTTAGAGATATAGTTTTGATGCATGTTTAGGCCTCTTGCAAGTCCTTATGAGTAGAATCCTTCATTATATTTACTTTGCAATCACTTGTTTAATAGGTGTTTAAATTTCAGAATACCAAGCATGAACAACCATACTTTTGGAGAGATATTTGAGAGTAATGTACCTAGGAGGTCGAGGCCCTCAAGAACAGCCTCTCGAGCTAGGCCATCATACAATGAAGATCTCATTGCAACTCGTATTGGCAGTGAAAGGGATGATGGGGATGCTCACCCATCCTCTTTTCCTTATTTTACTTTCTTACAAGCTGCAGGTATTCTTGATGATTTCTTGCTACTGATTGAGAGGGTTGGTTTGACCTCATATATGAAAGATGAGAGTGCGCAATACGCTATGCTCACCGAAACTTTTGTTGAGAGCTTCACGTTTACTAACACACCCTATCAGTCTATTGTCTCTTTTAAAATATATGATCTGCCCTTCACCATGCCTTTGGAGAGATTTTGCAGTATTGTTGGTGTGCGCATGACAGGAACCATGAAGAAAATTCAAGGGCGACCCGCTGACGTGTTGGAGCTTTACCGAGGGGTGACCAATGATGATGACCGTGTAGCGCAACGCGGAAAGATAAGAAATATCCAACTCCCTGCTCTTAGATACTTTGCATATTATCTTGCTACTAGTGTACTTGGTAGGGAGAACACAAGTAATATCTCCAACTATCATTTAGCATTCCTTGTTGCTGCACTTAACAATGATTCTCGGTACAATCTTGGCTCGCTTATTACTCGCCGCCTAGATGCTAGGGGGGCTATCTATGGGGGCATCATTGCCTCGCGTATAGTCAATGCATTAGGTCTTTTAGTGGATCCCTATGATGCTATGCTGGCACCATAGAGGCTTGACCTTGTTGCCATGAAAACTCATCACTTTGTCACTGCTACCTCTGACTTGAACAATCTAGTATATAGGATGCTTTTCACTGATGGGGATGAAAGGGAGATCCTTTTGCCACATCCTGCTTCGTTTAGTGTTCACAGGAGACCGTGGTCGCGCTCCAAGGAGGAGGTGGACGAGCAGCTTCGCTTGTTGGGTTTCCACGAGCAGCACCAGGAGGATGTGCCCTCCTATGATTACTCCGCGCATTACGGAGGGACGTACTCGAGTTCGCACCAGGATGAGGGGACCTCTTCCTCGTACCAGGGTGACACTTCATCCTGGCCAGCTTGGGATTGATACCCACTTAGGCCAAAAGCCTAAGCTGGGGGAGAGGTACGCCGACACCGCACTCATCTCCATATCATGTTGTGTCGGTACTTTGTATATTCATGTTTTCGTTCTCTTTTTAGTTTTCATTCTTCTTTGCTTTTGCTTTCTAAAAACACAAAAAGACCAAAAATATTTTGTTGTTTCTCTTTGGTTTGCCTCTTCTTTTTGTCTTGGTTTGCTTTTCCCCTTTTGCTTTGTTTGAACTATTCGAAAAACCCAAAAAGATTTTTTTTTGCTTGTTTTTATCTTTTGGTTCTTGTTTAAAAATCGAAAACACCAAAAATATTTGTCGTTCTTCTTTGGTTTTTGCGAGTTTGCTACAAGGTTCGGCAGTCCTCAGTGGATATTGGTTTCATATTATTATTCAAGCCACACAAGTGAAGATCAATAATGAGGATCAATGACTACTTGAGGTGTGGTAAGAGGCTGGTAACGAACTCTATTTGTTTTCATTTTTGTACATATACTCATCACTGTGGGCTTTCTTAGTCCATTCAAGTAGGGTGTATGTTATCTTTGGATGCTTAGTAGTTCTTGCTTTCTTATGATTAGCTCCAGCTCGCTAATAGTTTGTAGCATGTCTTATGGATGTTTGCTTGCATTGCTCTATTCATAAATTGGTATGACACATTGGTATCCTCCTCTGAATGTTTCATTTGAATTGACTTGGCACATGCTCACGCATGCACAGGACTGTTATAATCAGTTAAGCCTTGATGAATTATTTTCCCTTGAGGATCTTGAATCACTTTCATGCCATGAGTAGTCCTGTTTTGTTGCAAGCATGATAATGATAGCTATTGCTCTCTCGTTTGTCGCTCCCTTACTATTGCTAGCCTTCACTTCCAATGAGTGTTTTACTCATGTTTCCAACTCCCTAAACCAAATATTTCCAAAGTGTCCACCATACCTAGCTAGTAGCATCATTTGCTACTCCCGTGCATATTCAATATGCCTTGTTTTCTTCTAAATAAAATGTTTGTTTGTTATGGGAAAATTAGTTAGTAAAGCTCTCACGAACTTGATGGCACACTTTATTTCCTGCACTTAATAAACCTGAACCATTGTGAACTCTCCATGAAAGTTATATGCTTGCAAATTATAGGCTGGGGATTAGCAGAACCGTGATGTCACGGGGAACGCTTTCAACACTTGTAAATATATACCCAGTTGATACCTTGCTCTTTTGTTTGCGGATGTCGTCGGTGTGAAATAAAAGAGGAGCTTGTAAGTCCATGGAGTTATGTATGTGTGTTAGAGAAACGCCTGGGACGCTGGTCTAATCCATGCTGACATGGTGGAAACCTGCAGTGTAACCATAATGATATCTATGAAGCATTCTTCTTATAAAAAAAGAGAGAGATAGCTATTGAGAAAAAGAAAAAAAAAGAGTTTTATGAAAATAGGAAAGAGAGAAAAAAGCACCATTTTCCCATGACAAATAAGAAGATTGCTGAGATACTCATTGTCTGCTTGCCTTGTCATTTTGATATGGGGATTCTTCCGTATCATCGGGCAAGGGGTACCCCGTTGGCGGTTCTCAATGATACGCACATACTTACGATGACAAGAACTTACCGGTAACTAAAGTTGAGTAGCATGAGGAGCGGCCCTCGTACTCAAGGGACTTGGGATTTTTAGTTTATAGTCTATCAAGCATATAACTCAGATTGGACCTCACTTTCACCTTAACCACATTAAAGATGCTTATGATAGGGGCAATGAGAGCTCAAAGCTAACGAGTACCATACTTTCAGCATTTGGAAGCCTTTCAACTTATTCAAAACCTTTTCTTCTACTTGTTGAGTCTCCACATATTCTTTGAGCACCTTCTTGAGAGCATAGTTGTCATTCTTTGTGTTTGTTCCATTACTTGATTATTTGCGTTATGACTTTGATGCTTGTATCCTTGATATATTTACTTCTAGTCATCACTTGAACTTCAGAGGTGCCTTGGCATTCATAATCAAAGGGCGAGCGAGATACCACTCTATCATACCTTTTTATGAGCATTGTAATGTTGCTTATGTTTGTGCTTCATGCTACTAATGTGTTCGTGAAAGTTCTTTTATCGCACTCAGTTTTCAACTGAATTGCTTGAGGACAAGCAATAAGCTAAGCTTGGGGGAGTTGATACGTCCAAAACGTATCTACTTTCTCGAACACTTTTGCTATTGTTTCTCCTCTATACTTGTGTGACTTGGATGCAACTAATGCGGACTGACGCTATTTTCAGTAGAATTGCCTTGGTGTCTACTTTTTGTGCAGAAAATCAACTATCAGGAAAAATCCCGGAAAATATGCCAAAAATCCTATTTCACCCGAAGACTCCAGGAGCCAGAATACGAGACGGAGAAGAGCCAGGGGGTGGCCACACCACCTGGTGGCGCGGGCCAGGCCAGGCCGCGCCAGGGGTGGTGTGGGCCCCCCAGGCACCCCCTCGGCCTCTCTCTTCGCCTATAAGGAGCCTTTTGACCTAAAAACTTCGGGGGGTTCGACGTTTTTCCAGAAGGAGTTCCGCTCCGCCGACACCACCAGATTCCACGAAACAGCACCAGAAACTCCGTTCTGGCACCCTGCCGGGACGGGGAATTAGAGGAGATCATCGCCATCATCATCACCATCGCTTATCCATCGACCATCCATGTTTCCCCCATCTATGAGTGAGTAATCCCCCGCTGTAGGCTATGGGGATGGTAGGGATTGGATGAGATCGTTCATGTAATGGCATCAGATTGTTAGGGCATGGTGCCTAGTATCTTTTATTAGTGCTTTATGACTTTGTTGCGACTTGTTGTGCTTAATGCTTGTCACTAGGGCCCGAGTGCCATGATTTCAGATCTGAACATGTTATTTATTCATTATGATAGTATTGTTTTTGGTCTTATCTGCAAGTTGTATACACACGTCGTTGTCCGGAACCTATGGCCCCGAAGTGACAGAAATCGGGATAACCGGAAGGGAATGGCTTTGATGTGAGGATCACATGTGTTCACAGAGTGTTAATGCTTTGCTCCGGTGTTCTATTAAAAGGAGCACCTTAATTGCCAGTAGTTCCCTAGAGGCCCCGCTGCAAACGGGCTGGCAGGACAAAAGATGTTGTGCAAGTTCTCATTGCGAGCACGTATGACTATATATGGAACACATGCCTAGGATTGTCTAGTACTTGGATGCTTTATCTTATTTATCTGCAATTGCCCTATGTTCTGATTGTTATGTGAATTGTCTTGTCCATGCAACGCCCGTCCATCCATCCATATGCCTACCGCACTCGAATCCCACTGTTTACTGCTTTTGTTACTACTGTCTTTGCTTTACTACTGCTGTTACTTTACTATTCCTACTACAAAATTGTTGTTACTGATAAACTGTTGTGAGCAAGATTGTTTCCAAGTGCAGCTGAATTGACAACTCAGTTGTTAAGGCTTATAAATATTCTTTGGCTCCCCTTGTGTCGAATCAATAAATTGGGTTTCACTTCCCTCGAAAATACCGCGATACACCCCCTATACTTGTGGGTCATCAAACATGGCTTACACCCACTGTATGCGAACATAGATATGTCTGACACCCACGCATGTACTGTGGATCGCCTAATACCGAAGAACTTTCTTGATGGTGCACACTAAGGGGGAACACAATCGTTGGTAATTTTAACAGGGATCATCTTATTAGGCTACCATCGAGTATCTAATACTAGCACATAATAAGATATACAAACAATAACATTGAATGTAAATGCGATGTGATATGGTCTTTCACGTCGTGATCTCCATCCGTCGTCACCGGATTCCGGTGCCAGGGTTCTGGCGCCAGAGACACCAGGGTACCGGTGTCTTTCCGGCGTGGTAGTCCGTCACCTCCGTGACTATCTACTACTACGTAACATAAGTTAATCACTTTACCTTTGCCACAACCATATCACAAAGCAACGCCCCTTGCAAAACAAAGTTAGACGCCTCTACTTTATCTTTGCATGTTTTACATGGCTGAATGGGCTTTCACACAAGAACCGTTCTTACCTACGAACTTTCAGCACAACGCTGATCAAGTAGTTGTCTCTACTACACCCCTTTCGGGGCCCTCCGTTGCAAATGGTATACCAACTAATGCAAGAGAGACAGACACCCCCTAAGCCACTTTATACGGTACAAGCCGTATGTCAAGCGTGGACCAGTCTCGCGAATGAACGCATAAAGTCGGTTGGGGGCCATTTCATCAAGCATTACTACAGTATACACAAGTACACGTGGGAGGGTAACAACTAAAAGATCAACGCCCACACGCTACATCTCATGTGTTCTACCCGTACTAGCATTACTACGCATAGATCTATCTTTGATACCACTATAGGGGTTCCGCGCATGAAAACAATAAATTTTTACCCTACGCCCCTGAACCCCTAAAGCTGCCAGGACCTATCTACTAGTAATACAGTAATGGGAGGGGCTTTTCGCGAACTTACCCTTGAAGACCGAAAAGCGTTGTTAACGCTCAGGAGAGCGTGGTTGATGTAGACATGCCAAAGCCAACCTCAAGGTCGTGATGAAGTCCTCGCGCTCCTTTGGCTCCAACGACTTGAGTGCCTCAAGTGCGACACCTCGCGGGGAGTTACACACGTCTGGTGCCTGACGATGACTCTCGCTTCCCCGATCCAGCAGCAGTTGCGTAAGTAGAGCTCCTAGATCCGAATCCCGCAGCGCGATGGTGCTCTGCGGTGAAGATGTCTCTCGTTCGCGTAGTCCGAACTTGGGACCACGGTCACGAGAGAGAGAGAGAGAGAGAGAGAGAGAGAGAGAGAGAGAGAGAGAGAGAGAGAGAGAGAGAGAGAGAGAGAGAGAGAGAGAGAGAGAAAGAGAGAGAGAGAGAGAATATATCAATTGGAGGTCTCCCCAAAAGTGAGAAGACCTTTATTGAATATTTTATGTCTTTATCTGGCCAAATACCCCCACTATATAGGGGGAGGGGAGGTACTACCTTCCTCAAAGTCCCGGGGTGGGACTGAAGGAGAGGAGAGGGGGAGGGGTGGCGCCGCCGGCCACCCCATGGGACCTGCACGAGGGGGGGCGGCCCAGGGCGCTGGCCTCCCCTCTTGGCCCTTGTCCCTCTTGCCTTTTCCCTAATGGGCCCTCTTCCCTCCGGAATTGGCCCATTAAGCCTTTGACCATTTAAATTGATTTTCTCTTTTATTAAATAATTATGAATAAATGATTAAATCAATATTTAACATTCATTCACATATTATTTAACCACCGTGGCTATGGAACACTTCCACCTCCACTCCGGACATCCTCCGGACTTATCGAAACCCTTCCGGTTTTCTCTCTACTATTCTTCGGCGATTCTTCCAATCCTATAAACACTCTCTAAGCATCATCAAGCCCTTAAGCATGATAGCCCATGGTTCGGGAACACTCCAGACAAGGTCGGGACACTCCCGGACCAATGATCGATAGAGGGACCTGGATGGCCATGTGACCCTTGTGCGTTCCACCAAGATCTTTTGTCGTTTGAACCAGGATAGTCGTGTCTTATTCCCTTTGTCTCTCGATACTTGCATTGCCCGAGATTTGATCAATGACATCACCATGTCGTGTTCAATCTCATTACCGAACAATGCTACTTGACTCGTTCTGACAAGTGATATCCCTGTGATCAAATCACATGCTGCGCAGCTATTGGATATAACTTCTCCGAGTGGGCCCTTGAATATCTTTTCGTCACATGGACGGACTAATCCCGCTCTTGACATATATTGCCTCTACGGTTTCCTCCGAGTACCTGAACACACCTTTATAACCACTATATTACCAAGTGGCGCTTGATGCTATCAAAGCACTTTCGGAAGACAGTGATTGATATAGCCTCACGGTCTAAGGAATAGTCTACGAGGATCCATTTCTAATCATCATAACTTGAACTTCGTGACATGATTGGGTCACGATGTTTAGGTTGGGTATTGGTTCATCATCTCATTCACATAATGAGTTGACTCCATTTCCAACAGGCATAAATGCCACATGATTAGGAAACATGATTATCTGTTGACCAATGTGATGGGTTCGTAGCATGGAAAACAAAAAATTTCTACTGCAAGAACGAACAAAACCCAGATCTAATCTAGATAAAAGCCAAGATCTAATCTATTAGACATGTGCAACGAGATAGATCTGTACTAACCCTTGTAGACCCGAAAGCGTTACGAGATCGGATCTCGTGGTTGATGTAGTCGATCACTTGCCGATCTCAAGATCGAGTAGACGATCCTTTCGGCGCCGCGTTCCGGCAGCGCTTCCGCAGTCGGTCACACGTGCGGAGTCGAAGCAGACCTTCCTCTCCCTGTTCCAGCGAGCAGCAGAGGTAGTAGATCTCTCCACGGAATCCCAGCAGCACGACGACGTGGTGGTGGTGGTGGTGGAGTAGAGAATTCTGCAGGGCTTCGCCTAAGCCAGAGCAGAGGGAAGGAGGAGGAGAGAGGCAGCAAGGGTTTGGAGTGTCAGGGGGGCAGGGGTTGGCGCCTCCACCCCTCTATTTAAAGGAGGGAGGCGCCATGGGGAGGTGGAGTCCTTGTAGGACTCCCCTCTCCCTTGGCCGGCGGATCAAGGAGGTGGGGGAGAGTCCTACTCCCCCACGAATCCTTGTCTTACCCCACATGGATTCCTTGATCCTTTCTTGGTTTTCAAGTAAACTCCAAGAAATCTTCCAGAACCTTCCGGAACATTCCGAAACCTTCTAGAATCCCCATACAAATACTTCGGAACATTTCCTACCTTAGAAAATGATCCCCATTATATGAATCTTACTCCCCGGACAATTCTGGAGCTCCTCGTGATGTCCCGGATCCAATCTGAGACTCCGAACAACATTCGGTCTCCAACGCACATTCCATATCTACTTAAAACAACTTCGAACCTTAAGTGTGTCACCCTACGGTTCGTGAACATGTAGACATGATGGAGACACATCTCCGATCAATAACCATTAGCGGGATCTGGAGATCCATAACGGCTCCCACATACTCAACAATGACTTCGTGATCGATAGAACCATTAACATACGAAACCAATTCCCTTTGTCACGCGATACTCTACTTATCTGAGGTTTGATCGTCGGTATCTCCATACCTAGTTCTACCTCGTTACTGATAAGTACTCTTTACTCGTTCCATGATATGTCATCCCTTGTGACCCAGTCACATGCTTGCAAGCGAACTAGATGACATTCCACCGAGAGGGCCCAGAGCATATCTATCCGTCATATGGATGGACAAATCCCAATCTTGGTCCATGCACTTCAACACATACTTTCAGAATACCCAATGTCACCTTTATAACCACCCAGTTACGAAGCGGCATTTGATGTCATCAAAGTACCCATCTGGTGATGGTGATTAACATAACCTCATGGTCGAAGGATTAGGTTACTATGCATTTGAAAGCTTGTAGCAAAACGAACTTAATGACTTGATCTTATGCTATGCTTACTATGGGTGTGTGTCCATCACATCATTCTCCTAATGATATGATCTTGTTATTAACGACATCCAATGTCCATGATTAGGAAACCATGATCATCCATTAATCAATAAGCTAGCTTAACAAGAGGCTTACTAGGGACTCTTTTATGTTTACAAAACACACAAGTATTAATGTTTCCGGTTAATACAATTATAGCATGGGATGTAAACATTTATTATAAACATAAAGATATAATAATAACCACTTTATTATTGCCTCTTGGGCATATCTCCAACAGTCTCCCACTTGCACTAGAGTCAATAATCTAGTTAAAAACTTGTGCATTCAACACCTATGGCTTTCTGGTGTTGTATAGACACTATTTCTAGTGGTAAACATAATCTTCGGATCTGACACTTCCAGGTCCGTGTGTATTTGCATGTCCTTGCGTCTCTACGCATTACTCATTCTCCAATGAGATGGCATTGTATAAATTTGGTCCTTTGGTGAGACCTTTAGTTCCTTGGGATTAAATCATGTTGATACAATTGTCATACAATGTATCTTCCAGTATTATCCCGCTATGAACCGCACCTAGTTTGATAACAAACTACTTGACGCAAATGCCCTCATTTGCTGCTACAATAGTAGTCATATACTTAGCCTTTTGTTGTAGTATCTGTCATAATGTTTTAACTTTGGTACTCAACCAAATCCGTTATGGAACTTCCTTTCCATTACATTGTGCCACCCATAGTTTAAATTGATATAAACTTAATTTGTGACAAAACTAGTATCAATGCAATAATTTACAATGAACTATTTTTCACCACTATATAAATAATATATTCTTAGTTCTTCCAAAGATCATAGGAATATCCCTACTATTGTCCAATGATCATCTTATGAGTCATTCTGGTATATGCTCATAACATTTAGAGCATAGGACATATCTGGATGTGTACATCTCAAAGAATGATTGATCAAAATATTCTTGTGATTTCACCAAGTGTCAAAACACTTGAATCTCGTGTCAACACACTTGAATCTTGATTCAGTCCTTTCCGTGCGTCAAGAACCTTTCTTGTTGTTTCCATATTGAACTCATTCAACATCTTATCTATGTACATTTGGCAAAACCATATTAGCGCCTCAATCTATCCATATAGACATTGATGCCTAATTCTTGGGTTATGCCTAAGTCTTTCATCGAAATGAAATTCTTAACCTATGTCAATAAAAGATACATCATTTCTAATCAACAATATGTCTTTCACATAATGTATTAGAAATATGTCTTAGCGCTCCCACTTAATTTCTTGCAAAATGCAAACATCTTCATCGTCTCTGATGAAATTAAACCTTTTAACGGTTTCATCACGGTGAAGATTCCAACTCCGCGATGCTCACTTCAACCATTGAAGTTTTGCATACTCTTTTAGCATCCTTTGAATTAACAAAACCCTTTGGATCGTGTCATGTACACGTCCTAGGTAACCATTCTATTAGAAGAACTTGTTTTGTTTGTTCAACTACCATATACCAAAATATATGTAGTGGTTGCTACATTAATCCATCTAGACTAAATATCGCTATGAAAGATCAAATCTTATCATAGTCAATTCCTTGAACATTGTCATAAACTCTTTCCGACATGTCAACTATTTCATAGATGTGAAACATCCATGTCCATTTCTTTATAGATCCATATACGACTGTAAGGTCTTGCACCTTTCCAGAGGGTATTTCAAATTCAAAGCTTGATTTCTCGTGTATGGAATTATCACGGATTTTATGGCTTCAAGCCACTTAACGAAGTCAGGGCCCATCATTGATTATTTGCATGTAGTCGGTTCATCATTGTCAAACAACAATGATTTAACTCTCAAATCTTGGCATTTGATTACTTACCCGACCTACTTGGTTCAATAGTAACTTAGATCTCCGTGACCACAACCTTTGAGGCACGTGAGCCATGAGCATTGTTGCTGCCTCCGGGACACTTACCGATGTTGTGCAACTCAGCACATATTAGCCCAAGGTTCAACAACCTTGTCAAAGTTCTATTGTCCTTCCACTTGACTTTTCACCAAAAATTCCTTCTCAAGAAACTCGACATTCTAAGCGACAAACACTTTTGTCTTCGGTGTTATGGAGGAATACCCAATGGTTATTCTAAATAACCTACAAAGACATGCTCATCCGACTTTGGTTGTAAACATTTTACTTATGCTTAGCATACCAAAAATTTAAGAAAGGACAACCTGGGTTTTATCCCAAACCATGACTTATATGGTGTCATTTCAACGGATCACGATGGATCTCTTTTCAGTGTAAAAGCGGTAGTCACTAAAGCTTTAATCTTTAAAATATAATGGCAGTTTTATAAATGACACCTTTGATCTTATCATGTCAAACAAGGTTTCATTACATATCTTGAACACTCCATACTCCTATGGTGTTTTGGGAAATGCAAATCCATGGAACGATTCCTCAAATCTTAGGTGTTTTGCTAAACTTGTAACTCAAAGATCTTTCTTGTTACAATAATTTTTCACTTCATCTTGAAAGTCTTTGAACATTTTCAAATGTTTCATACTTCTTCCTTATTGAGTAAGTATATACATATACTCACTCAAATCTTCGGAGAAAACATATGAAGTTGAAATCCATCGCCCACGACTACACATAATGGACTATATACATCAATATGTACAAATTCCAATCAGTTCGTCGTCCGTTCCTCTTTTGGCCTACGAACGGAGTTTTAATTATCTCCAGGAAAGTATCACAAGCGTCATTTGATCAAAATCAAAGACTCCCAAAAATCCATCAACATGGAGTTTCTTCATGTATCCCTTTCAATATAATTTAAACAGCGATGTCACTTCGCAAGTGATCTTTCAATTATTTGTCTTGCGACATTTTAGCATTAGTTTTATGGTCGTTATTTCTCCAACCAGACTTGTATATCATCCATCTATTATGGAATACGGTAATTATTTGAACAACCTTTTGTCGTCATAATACCTGATCAAAATAACAAGTATTGAAACAAATCTTGAAGGCAAGCTTTGATGTTAACGAGCAACACAACAACCCTTTGTTTGTTTTCGATGAACATCATCACATATTCTCTTGCTAGTTACTTAGGCCATTGCAGTTCATGAATTGTGTTGTCCTGTATGACACTTCATACCAACCAATTCGGTATCCAATACCGCAGAACCACATTGTTTAACAACCAAGGAATACAGCCATAACATGTATCTTCTATATACCTAAGTTGGACATCTCCAATCTTTTATTTTCTGCCAAATATTTTATAGATTCTCTTTCAACAATTCCTTTTCTTTTAAAAGAATCTATCAACATCAATAGGGGTGTCATTCACATGACACATAGTACAAAGTGTGTATAGTCAAATACTAATACCTTTGAACTTGCACTTTGAAGTGGATCACCTTCATCAAATGTTTGGCATTCTTTCAAAATTCCATTCTTTAGTAATCTTTTAGTGTAGTAAACATTTTACTTACATCTTCTATTCATCCTTATCATGACAATTTTCATGATCAAGCTGCTATAGCTTATAAAGGTGAATTGCAAGTATAATGTTTCTTTTCCAAAACCTTTTGGAGGATTAGGACGACTGGCGTCTCCAACCTTCACAAATTCTCATCAAATATGAGGACGTATACTCTATCATGTTGTAACCAACACATTGTTTTAGATATCGCAATACCTTTCACATATGATGGTTTCTGAAACATTGCTTTCATATCTTAGATAAACTTGATATTAAAAACAATCTTTTGAGTATCAAGAATTATGGAGGCAAACATGATACATTAGATACTAACACTGGAATTGTTACTCTTGATTTAATACGGTTTATTAAACTTCACAGAGTAAACGGAGTTTGCTGAAGGTTTGCAACAGGACTTTTAAACTTTAGATTGACACTCAAAACAATACGATACCAGTTCGTAAAGAAAATATCCAGAATTTCTATAGTTCCACTATCTCAACTATAACTAAGCGTAAGGTGGTGAACGGATGCCAATGACTACAACAAACTATGCAAATTCACTTTAATTGTGTTTACGATAAATTGAGTTCGACTAATCCAAATTACAAATGAACTCCCACTCAAAACAACATCCCTCGAGTTGTTTTAGTGATTACACGAACCAAATCCACTACACCAAGTCCGATCATCACGTGAGATGATGTAGCTTTAAAGGCGAACAATCAACATGTTCATCATATCATCCATATGACTCATGCTTTACCTTTCGGTATTCCGTGTTCCGAGACCATGTCTGTACATGCTAGGCTCGTCAAGGTTAACCTTAGTATCCGCATGTGCAAATCTGGCTTGCACCGTCGTATGCACACGTAGAATCTATCACACCCGATCATCACGAGATGCTTCGAAACGACGAGTCTTAGCAACGGTGCCTACTAAGGACGAACACTTTATTACTTGATATTTAGTGAGAGGGATCATCTTATAATGCTACCGTCGCGATCTAAGCAATACAAGATGCATAAAGGATTAACATCACAGGCAATTCATAATTAGTGTGATATGATATGGCCCTTTCTTCTTATGCCTTTGATCTCCATCTCCAAAGCACGGACATGATCTCCATCATCACCAGCATTGCGTCAAGGTCAGTGGCGCCGCTTCATGGTTGTCCATCATCACTAGCAACTATTACAACTAATTGGAATAAAGCTATTACAAGATGAATTGACACGCAGGTCTTAAACAAAATTTAAAGACAACCATTAGGCTCCTGCCGGTTGCCATATTACAATAAGGATCATTGCATACATCAAATATAATCACAATCACATAATGGCCATATCACATCACAAAACCCTTGCAAAAACGAGTTAGACGCCTCTAATCTTATTTGCATGTTTTACGTGTCTTGGGGCTTTCGAATAATAACGGATCTTACCTACGAACATGAACCACAACGTTGATACAAGTGCTATCAAGTGCAAAGTGTAAATTGATCTACACTATGATGGGAGAGACAGACACCCGCAAAGCCACTTGTGCAATACGAGTTGCACGTCAACTGTGGAGCAAGCCTCATGTGCGATGACATGTAAGGTTAGCCCGGGCCGCTTCATCCCACCATCCCGCAAGATGCAAAGTACACCAAAAGCAAAAAAACAGCACGAGCATCAATGCCCACAAAACCATTGTGTTCTACTCGTGCAACAGATCTACGCATAGACACGGCTCTGATACCACTGATGGGTTCGTAGCATGGAAAACAAAAAAATTCTACCGCAAGAACGAACAAAACCTAGATCTAATCTAGATAAAAGCCAAGATCTAATCTATTAGACATGTGCAACGAGATAGATCTGTACTAACCCTTGTAGACCCGAAAGCGTTACGAGATCGGATCTCGTGGTTGATGTAGTCGATAACTTTCCGATCTCAAGATCGACTAGACGATCCTTCCAGCGCCGTGTTCCGGCAGCGCTTCCGCAGTCGATCACACGTGCGGAGTCGAAGCAGACCTTCCTCTCCCCGTTCCAGCGAGCAGCGGATGTAGTAGATCTCTCCACGGAATCCCAGCAGCACGACGATGTGGTGGTGGTGGTGGAGTAGAGAATTCTGCAGGGCTTCGCCTAAGCCAGAGCAGAGGGAAGGAGGAGGAGAGAGGCAGCAAGGGTTTGGAGTGTCGGGGGGGCAGGGGGTGGTGCCTCCACCCCTCTATTTAAAGGAGGGAGGCGCCATGGGGAGGTGGAGTCCTTTTAGGACTCCCCTCTCCCTTGGCCGGCGGATCAAGGAGGTGGGGGGAGAGTCCTACTCCCCCACGAATCCTTGTCTTACCCCACATGGATTCCTTGATCCTTTCTTGGTTTTCAAGTAAACTCCAAGAAATCTTCCAGAACCTTCCAGAACATTCCGAAACCTTCTAGAATCCCCATACAAATACTCCGGAACATTTCCTACCTTAGAAAATGATCCCCATTATATGAATCTTACTCCCCGGACAATTCTGGAGCTCCTCGTGATGTCTCGGATCCAATCCGAGACTCCGAACAACATTCGGTCTCCAACGCACATTCCATATCTACTTAAAACAACTTCGAACCTTAAGTGTGTCACCCTACGGTTCGTGAACATGTAGACATGATGGAGACACATCTCCGATCAATAAACATTAGCGGGATCTGGAGATCCATAACGGCTCCCACATACTCAACGATGACTTCATGATCGATAGAACCATTAACATACGAAACCAATTCCCTTTGTCACGCGATACTCTACTTATCCGAGGTTTGATCGTCGGTATCTCCATACCTAGTTCTACCTCGTTACTGATAAGTACTCTTTACTCATTCCATGATATGTCATCCCTTGTGACCCAGTCACATGCTTGCAAGCGAACTAGATGACATTCCACCGAGAGGGCCCAGAGCATATCTAATCATCATATGGATGGACAAATCCCAATCTTGGTCCATGCGCTTCAACACATACTTTCAGAATACCCAATGTCACCTTTATAACCACCCAGTTACGAAGCGGCGTTTGATGTCACCAAAGTACCCATCCGGTGATGGTGATTAACATAACCTCATGGTCGAAGGATTCGGTTACTATGCATTTGAAAGCTTGTAGCAAAACGAACTTAATGACTTGATCTTATCCTATGCTTACTATGGGTGTGTGTCCATCACATCATTCTCCTAATGATATGATCTTGTTATTAACGACATCCAATGTCCATGATCAGGAAACCATGATCATCCACTAATCAACAAGCTAGCTTAACAAGAGGCTTACTAGGGACTCTTTTATGTTTACAAAACACACAAGTATTAATGTTTCTGGTTAATACAATTATAGCATGGGATGTAAACATTTATTATAAACATAAAGATATAATAATAACCACTTTATTATTGCCTCTTGGGCATATCTCCAACACAATGAACCAGTGACTAGAGTTTCACTGGGAACCCCTGGTTGTTTATATATCACACGTGTATTGATGTTTCCACTCAATACAGTTCTAGTATGATATAAAACGTAATCATAAACTATATGAAATATGATAATAGTCCTTATTACAATTTGTCTCTAGGGCATATTTCCAACAATTCCCACTTGTGTTGTTGGCGTCGAAGTACTCCTTCATCCTCATCCAATAAGTCTCTCTAGTTTGATCGGAGCCGGTTGTTGGATCCATTCCAATTGTCAACCATGTCTTGCAAAGCAACTTGTCCTCCGCTATGGTCTAGTTTGCCGACCGACCGGTAGGGCGCGGTTCAATCAACCCCTCTCCTTCCTCGTCGACATCCTCATATTCTTCCTCTTCAACAATATCTTCATGCATGAACAAAGAACCAACATTCATTGCGTCCATGAAAGCATCGTCATCGACTCTACATTGCAATAAAACTCATGGCTATCTGACATTGTATGCATATAAAACTAAAAATCATCGCCTCTACATTGCAAGAAATGTTTTTTACCTCTCCGACATTTCATTGAACACCATGTGCGCACTGCTTTGGTCGGCGGATGGCGGCGGCAGCGGTGGTGGATTGCTCCTTGGAGCCTGATGACCCATAGGTATAGGGAGTGTATCGCAGTATTTTCGAGGGAAGTGAAACCCAATTTATTGATTCGACACAAGGGGAGCCAAAGAATATTTATAAGCCTTAACAACTGAGTTGTCAATTCAGCTGCACCTGGAAACAATCTTGCTCATAGCAGTTTATCAGTAGCAACAGTTTTGTAGTAGCAATAGTAAAGTAATAGCAGTAGTAAAAGTAAAGACAGTAGTAACAATTGCAGTAAACAGTAGGATTAAAGCGCGGTAGGCATAGGGATGGATAGACGGGCGTTGCATTGACAAGACAATTCATATAGCAATCAAGACGTAGGGCATTTGCAGATAAATAAGATAAAGCATCCAAGTACTAAATAATCATAGGCATGTGTTCCATATATAGTCATACATGCTCGCAATGAGAACTTGCACAACATCTATTGTCCTGCCAACCCGTTTGCAGCGGGGCCTCAAGGGAACTACTGGCAATTAAGGTGCTCCTTTTAATAGAGCACCAGAGCAAAGCATTAACACTCCTTGAACACATGTGATCCTCACATCGAAGACATTCCCTCCGGTTATCCCGATTATTGTCACTTCGGGGCCTTTGATTTTGGACAACAATATGTGTATACAACTTGTAGGTAAGATCAGAAACAATACTATCATCATGAATCCATAACATATTCAAATCTGAAATCATGGCACTCGAGCCCTAGTGACAAGCATTAAGCATAACAAATTGCAACAAAGTCAAAAAGCACTAATAATAGATACTAGGCACCATGCCCTAACAATCTGATGACATTACATGAACGATCTCATCCAATCCCTACCATCCCCAAAGCCTACAACAAGGGATTACCCACTCATAGATGGGGGAATCATGGATGGTCGATGGAGAAGCGATGGGGACGATGATGATGATCTCCTCCAATTCCCCGTCCTGACAGGGTGCCAGAACAGAGTTTCTGGTTCTGAATTGCGGAATCTGGTGGTGGCGGCGTAGCGGGACTCTTTTTGGAAAAACGTCGACCCCCCTGGGTTTTTAGGTTAGGGGGCATCTTATAGGCGAAGAGGAAGGTCGAGGGGGTGACTGAGGCGGCCACACCACCCCTAGGCGTGGCCTAGCCTAGCCCACGCGGCCAGGTGGTGTGGGCCCCTCATGGCCCTCCTCCGTCTCGTCTTCTGGCTCCGTGAATCTTCTGGTGAAATAGGATTTTTGGCATATTTTTCGGGATTTTTCCCGATAGTTGATTTTCTGCACAAAAACTAGACACCAAGGTAATTCTGCTAAAACAACGTCAGTCTGTGTTAGTTGTATCCAAATCACACAAGTTGAGAGGAGAAACGGTAGGAAAAGTGTTCGAGAAAGTAGATACATTTTGTACGTATCAACTCCCCCCAAGCTTAGCTTATTGCTTGTCCTCAAGCAATTCAGTTGAAAACTGAGTGCGATAAAAGAAACTTTCATGAACACATTTGCTTCATAAGATGTATATATTCTCAGCATATGATCAAGTAATTGGTCAATTCATAATAAGGAGTATGCAAATAAGTTTACTCAATAGTCATTGCAAACTATGAAGAGATTTTAACTCAAAAATAGTAAGTAGCATGAAACATAAACACAAGCAACATTGCAATGCTCATAAAAAGGTATGATAGAGTGGTATCTCGCTTGCCTTTGATTATAGAGCAAATAAATTCCGAGGCACCTCTAAAGTTCAAGTGAAGACTAGAAGTAAAGATATCAAAGATACAAGCATCAAAGTCATGACACAATTAGTACAAATTTTGAGACAAGCATATTACACTAAAATGACAACTATGCTCTCAAGAAAGTGCTCATAGAATAAGTGGTGACTCAACAAGGAAGTGAAAGGGTTTTAAAAAGTTTGAAAGGCTTCCAAATGCTAAAAGTATGGTACTCATTAGCTTTGAGCTCTCATTGCCCCTATCATAAGCATCTTTAAATGGTTAAGGTGAAAGTGAGGTCCAATACGAGTTATATGCTTGACAGACCATAAACTAGAAATCTCATGTCCCTTGAGTACGAGGGTCGCTCCTCATGCTACTCAACTTTAGTTACCGGTAAGTTCTTGTCATAGTAAATACATGCCTATCATAGAGAACCGCCAACGAGGTACCCCTTGCCTGATGATACAGAAGAATCCCCATATCAAAATGACAAGGCAAGCAGACAATGAGCATCTTAGCAATTTTCTTATTTACCATGGGAAAATGGTGCTTTTTTCTCGCTTTCCTATTTTCTCATATCTTTTTTTTCTCAATAACTATCTCTCTCTCTCTTTTTTATAAGAAGAATGCTTCATAGATTGCTCATTATGGTTACGCTACAGGTTTGCACCATGATTAGGCATGGATTAGACCAGACGCCCAGGCGTTTCTCTAACACACATACATAACTCCATGGACTTACAAGATCCCCTTTTATTTCACACCGACGACATCCGTAAACAAAAGAGCATGATATCAACTGGGTATATATTTACAGGTGTTGAAAGCGTTCCCCGTGACAGCACGGTTCTGCTAATCCCTAGCCTATAATTTGCAAACATATAACTTTCATGGTAAGTCACAATAATTCAGGTTTATTAAGTGCAAGAAATAAAGTGTGCCATCAAGTTCGTGAGAGCTTTACTAACTAACTTTCTCATAACAAGAAAACATTTTATTCGGAAGAAAACAAGGCATACTAAATATGCATGAAAAGGCAAATGATGCTAATAGGTAGGTATGGTGGACACTTTTGGCAATATTGGTTTTGGGGAGTTGGAAACACGAGTAGATCTCATACTCAGTGCAAGTGAAGGCTAGCAATAGTAAGGGAGCGACAAACGAGAGAGCAATAACTGTCATAATCATGCTTGCAACAAAACAGGACTAATCATGGCATGAAAGTGATTCAAGACCACTGAGGCAAAATAATTCATCGAGGCTTAACTGATTATTGTTTCAGTCATATGCATGCGTGAGCATGTGCCAAGTCAATTCAAGTGAAACATTCAGAGGATGATACCGCAGTGTCATACCAAGTTATGAATAGAACAATGCAAGCAAACATTCATATGACATGCTACAAACCATTAGCAAGCTGGAGCTAATCATAGGAAAGCAAGAACTACTAAGCATCCATAAATAACATACACCTTACATGAACATACTAAGCATGCCCACAATGATGAGTATATGTACAAAAATGAAAACAAATAGAGTTCGTTACCAGCCTCTTACCACACCTCAAGTTGTCATTAATCTTCATTATTGCCCTTCACTTGTGTGGCTTTAATAATAACATGAAACCCAACTCCACTAAGGACTGCTGAACCCTGCAACGAACTTCACAAAACCAAAGAAGAACAACAAATATTTTTGGGTTTTCGATTTTTAAAGAAAAGAACCAAAAGGAAGAACAAGCAAAGCAATTTTTTGGGGGGGTTTCGAATAATCAAAACAAAGCAAAACAAAGGAAGAAGCAAACCAAGGCTACAAAGAAAAAGAAGCAAACAAAGAGAAACAACAAAAATATTTTTGGTATTTTTGTGTTTTGGAAAGCAAAAGTAAAGAAAGAACAAAAACTAAAAAGAGAATGAAACATGGATATACAAAGTACCGACTTAACATGATATGTAGATGAGTGTGGTGTCGGTGTACCTCCCCCAAGCTTAGGCTTTTGGCCTAAGTGGGTATCAATCCCAGGCTGGCCAAGATGGAGCACCTCCGTAGTACGGTGAGGAGGTGCCCTCATCCTGATACGAGCTCGAGGATGCCCCAGCGTAGTGCGCAGAATAGTCGTAAGAGGGCACATCCCCCTGGTGCTGCCCGTGGAAACCAAGCAAGCGGAGCTGCTCGTCCACCTCCTCCTTGGAACGGGACCATGGCATCCTGTAAATACTGAACAAAGTGGATTGCGGCAAAGGAATTTCCCTCTCGTCTCCGTCAGTAAACAACATCCTGTATACTAAACCCTCCGTACTAGAGTTAGTAGTGAAAAAGTGATACGTTTTCATAGCAGCAAGATCAAGCCTTTGTGGTGTCAACACAATATCATTAGGATCAACAGAGAGTTCCAAAGCAGCAACCATGCGTGAGGCAATAATGCCCCCATAAATAGGTCCTATAGTGGCTAGGCGGCGAGCAATGAGAGAACCAAGATTATACTTGGTATCATTATTAAGTGCAGCAACAAGGAAGGCTAAATGATAATTAGAAATATTACTAGTGCTCTCCCTACCAAGAATGCTAGTGGCAAGATAATAAGCAAAATATCTAAGAGCTGGGAGTTGAATGTTTCTTATCTTCCCGCGCTGAGCTACGTGGTCATCGTCATTTGTCACACTTCGGTAGAGCTCCAGCAAATCAGCAGGTCGACCTTGGATCTTCTTCACTGTCCCAGTCATGCCTATGCCTATAATGCTGTAAAATCTTTCCAATGACATGGTAATAGGCAGATTATAAATTTTGAACAAAATAGTTGACTGATAAGGGGTGTTAGTGGAAACGGAACTCTCAACAAAAGTTTTGGTGAGCACGGCATATTGCTCACTCTCATCCTGCATGTAAGTGGTCAAACCAACCCTCTGAATAAGAAGTAAGAAATCATCAAGGATCCATGCAGCTTGCAAAAAGGTAAAACAAGGGAAGGTAGATGGGTGAGCATCTCCCTCATCTCCTTCATTTCCAAAGTGTGGTGCAATAAGATCTTCATTATATGATGGCCTAAACTGAGCGGCTGATCTTGAAGGCCTTGCCCTCATGGGTGTGTCCCTCTCAAATATTTCTCTAAAAGTGTGGTTGTTCATCTTTGATATTCTGAAATTTAAACATCCATTATACAAGTGATTTGCAAAGTGAATACATAATGAAGGGAACTACTCATAGGGACTTGTAAGAAGCATAAACATGCATCAAAACAATTTCTCTAAGCATTGAACAAGCTCACAAGCTCACAAAATCTATCACCTATAGCAGCAAAATACTCAAGATATAAACCACTAATCACAAATCTACTTGGACAAGCGGAGGAGTCACATACCGAGAACAAATGCTCCAAATTTCAGCAGCAAAGATGGGCTGAGCAAGGAGATCGAAAAATCGTGGACAAGAACAGCAAGAACGTGATTTTCAGTAACAAACTAATGTTTTCTCGGGAGAGATAAAGAAGTGGCAAGTGAGAGAGTGAGTGGAGGGCCAAGGGTGGCCCACACCATGGCCAGGTGCGCCCCTGGTGTGGCCGCGCCACCAGGTGGTGTGCCTGCCTGGTGGGCCCCCTGGGTCACTCCAGGCACTTCTCTACCCCTTTTTTTCTCGTAAAATTTTAATATGAATTTTCTGGAATTTTTCGAGATACTTTATTTATTTATTAGCAATTTTCAGGTATTGATGAATGATTTTCTGACAGAAAAATGTTTTTGGAAAGATGCAAAAACAAAACTAAACTAAAACTTCAGAAGTTCTAAGACACTCTAATATGCAAGCAACTAGCAACAGAAAAGTAAACTAAGTGAAAGCAAAAACTAAAATGGACGAAAATAAAAGTAAGCAAAGATAATCATGGTGAAAACATTGTTTTGTTCATTAAAATCCCTTTGTTAACAAGGTTGATCAGGTCATGATACCAAAACAATTTTATATGAAACAAAACTTGTATTCCACTGAATGATTATGTTACCTCAACCTTGATAGCAATGGTCACAATCATAATAGTTTCATATTTTTCTCGTGGTATGGGACAATATATTTCTCCAACTTGGATACCCTCAACATGTTCAATTGAATTTAAGCCATAAGTCCTATCAATCTTCTTGGGGAAAAAGACAGTATGCTCCTTGTCATTAACATTAAAAGTCACCTTTCCTTGATTACAATTAATAATAGCTCCTGCAGTATTAAGAAAAGGTCTCCCAAGAATAATAGACATATTGTTATCTTTAGGCATTTCAAGCACAACAAAGTCAGTTAATATCAAGAAATTATGAGTCACTTGAACAGGTACATCCTCACATATACCAACATGAATAGTAGTAGATTTATCAGCCATTTGCAAAGATATATCAGTTGGTATTAATTTTTCCAATTGAAGTCTCTTATAGAGAGAAAAAGGCATAGCACTAACTCCTGCTCCTAAATCACATAAAGCAGTTCTAACATAACTATTTTTAATAGAGCATGGAATAGTTGGAATCCTTGGGTCTCCAAGTTTCTTTGGAACCTTACCATTAAAGGAATAATTAGCAAGCAAAGTAGATATTTCTTCATTAGGGATCTTCCTTTTATTAGAGACAATATCCTTCATATACTTTGAATAAGGAGGTAGTTTAATAGCATCAGTCAAAGGTATTTGCAAAAATAAAGGTTTCATCCACTCACAAAACTTATTATAGTGTTCGTCTTCCTTTGACTTGTGTTTCTTATCAGGGAAAGGCATAGGTTTTTGGACCCAAGGCTCTCTTTCACTACCATGTTTCTTAGCAACAAAATCTTCTTTAGTGTATTTAGTATTCTTAGTGTGTCTTTCAGGTTCTTCTTCAACTTTTTCTTTACCAGGAGCATCATTTTCTTCATTACCACTTTCAGTTTCAGCATCAGAGACAGATATACTATTAGGATCTTTAGCAGGTTCAGAAGACTCTACAATATTTTTATGTTTCTTTTTCCTTTTCTTAGGAGAAGTACCACTATTTTCAATTTGTTGAGAATCTTGCTCAATTCTTTTAGGATGCCCCTCGGGATATAGAGGATCCTGGGTGGCAGCACCACTTCTAGTTCTAATTTCATAAGCTTGTTTTTCCTTGGAAGCATTAACTAGCAAATCTTTCTGTACCTTAATAAGATGATCAATTTGAGTTTGAACCATTTGGAAATGTTTAACAACCATTTTAACATCATTAGAGGTTCTTTCCACAATATCCTTCAACTCAATAATAGCTCTAGAGTTTTCCATTAGATGATTTTGCACCCTTTTATTAAAATTATCTTGCTTTACAATAAAAATATCAAATTCTTCCAAGCATTGATCAGGAGGTTTAGAATAAGGAATATCACCTTCATCAAAATGTTGGAGAGAGTGTACCTCAATAGTGGGTGAGTGGGAGATTAGCTTACATAATTCTTCAATAGGAGGTAAATTCTTCACATCTTCAGATTTAATACCCTTCTCCTTAAGACATTTCTTAGCTTCCTTCATCACTTCATCATTTATTTCAATAATTCCCCTCTTCTTTGATGTTGGTGCCGTCTCAGGTGTAATTGGCTCAAGTGGAGTCCAGTCATCATAATTCTTGCTTATTTTAGCCATTAATTCCTCAGGTTCCTTGGGAGTTCTATTCCTGAAAACACAATCAGCACAACTATCCAGGTATGTCCTAGATTCTTCAGTTAGTCCATTATAATATATATCAAGAAGCTCATTTTTAGGTAATGGACATCCAGCCTGTGCATGAATCAAAGAACAAAACCTTGCACATGATTCAGGCAATATCTCTTTTTCTCCCTGCTTAAAATTAAAAAGTTCCTGCAAAATGGCATGTCTAACACTAGGAGGGAAATATTTCTGAAGAAGGTACTAATCAAACAATCAGGGCTATCAATAGATCCAGGAGGTAAATTATTAAACCAAGCCTTAGCTTCTCCTTTTAGTGAAAAAGGGAAAATTTTAGCAACAAAGTAGGTGCGCATCTTAATATCATTAGAAAACAGGACACTCATGGTAGAAAGCTCAGTCATATGTGCTACAGCACTTTCATTCTTAGTCCCACAAAAAGGTTCTTTCTCAACAATATTTATGTAAGATAAATCAAGAGAGAAATCATAATCCTTATCTTTAATGTTTATGGGAGATGTAGCAAACTTATCATTAGGGGACAATTTGGGTTTTATAATACGCCTCTCAAGGAGACTCTTAATAGCACTTTTACAATGAGTGTTTTGACATTCTTTAATAAATTCATCATTCATTTCTATATATTCGTCTTCAATATCATAGCTCTCTATAGACTCAGGTGAACTGACAGGTGTAGTAGTGTCTTCATTAGGAGTTTCGGTATTTCCAGCTATAGTTCTAGCAATCGTAGCATCTAGGAAAGGACCTAATGAACCACTTTTATCAAGCACAGTAGAAGCAGCATCATAAGAATCAGAAGTTTCAGATTCAGCAGTAGTAGCAGTATGTGTAGCATGTGTATGTGGTGGTGTAAGGAGCTTACTCATAACATATGGTGAATCAAGAGCAACAGAGGTGTTCAGAACCATACATCTTCTTGTAGTTGATGGTAATATAGGGGCTTTTCCATCATGAGACTTACCCATGATGAATGTAGGGAAGTGAACAATAGTGATTCCAAGTGAACTTGATAAATAGAGCTATGCTCCCCGGTAACGGTGCCAGGAAATAGTTTTGATGACCCATAAGTATAAGGGGTGTATCGAAGTATTTTCAAGGGAAGTGAAACCTAATTTATTGGTTCGACACAAAGGGAGCCAAAGAATATTTATAAGCCTTAACAACTGATTTGTCAATTCAGCTGCACCTGGAAACAATCTTGCTCACAACAGTTTATCAGTAGAAATAGTTTTGTAGTAGCAATAGTAAAGTAATAGCAGTAGTAAAAGTAAAGACAGTAGTAACAATTACAGTAAACAGTAGGATTAAAGCGCGGTAGGCATAGGAATGGATGGACGGGCATTGCATGGACAAGACAATTCATATAGCAATCAAGACGTAGGGCATTTGCAGATAAATAAGATAAAGCATCCAAGTACTAAATAATCATAGGCATGTGTTCCATATATAGTCATACGTGCTCGCAATGAGAACTTGCACAACATCGTTTGTCCTGCCAGCCCGTTTGCTGCAGGGCCTCAAGAGAACTACTGGCAATTAAGGTGCTCCTTTTAATAGAGCACCGGAGAAAAGCATTAACACTCCGTGAACACATGTGATCCTCACATCAAAGTCATTCTCTCCGGTTATCCCGATTATTGTCACTTCGGGGCCTTTGGTTCCGGACAACAATATGTGTATACAACTTGCAGGTAAGATCACAAACAATACTATCATCATGAATCAATAACATGTTCAGATATGAAATCATGGCAGTCGGGCCCTAGTGACAAGCATTAAGCATAACAAATTGCAACAAAGTCAAAAAGCACTAATAATAGATACTAGGCACCATGCCCTAACAATCTGATGCCATTAGATGAACGATCTCATCCAATCTCTATCATCCCCATAGCCTACAGCGGGGGATTACTCACTCATAGATGGGTGAATCATGGATGGTCGATGGAGAAGAGATGGTGATGATGATGGCGATGATCTTCAATTCCCTGTCCCGGCAGGGTGCCAGAACGGAGTTTCTGGTTGTGAATTGGGGAATCTGGTGGTGGCGGCGTAGCGGAACTCTTTCTGGAAAAACATTGAATCCCCCTGGGTTTTTAGGTCAGGAGGCATCTTATAGGCGAAGAGGGAGGCCGAGGGGGTGACCGAGGCGGCCACACCACCCCCAGGCACGGCCTGGCCTGTCCCGTGCGACCAGGTAGTGTGGGCCCCTCGTGGCCCTCCTCCGTCTCGTCTTCTGGCTCCGTGAATCTTCTGGTGAAATAGGATTTTTGGCATATTTTTCGGGATTTTTCCTGATAGTTGATTTTCTGCATAAAAACTAGACACCAAGGTAATTCTGCTAAAAACAGTGTCAGTCCGTGTTAGTTGTATCCAAATCACACAAGTTTAGAGGAGAAACAATAGCAAAAGTGTTCGGAAAAGTAGATATGTTTTGGACGTATCAGAGCCGGCGGTGGAGGCTGTTGCATGCGCCAAGCTGCGGATGCCTTCGCCTTCTTCTGCACTGGCTTATCGGCAACCGCCGTGGTCGACGGGCGCCTTCCTCTTCGCCGTCGGCCGCGCCTTGCCGGCGGCCTGCGTGGTGGCCTCCTGCGCGGCGGCGGCAACGCTATTGTGCACCGTCGGGCGCGGCGGGACGAAGAGGGCTCGGGTGACGCTACTGCCGGTGTCGGTGGCGCCCCTAGGGTTTGGGGCGACCATAGTGTTTGAGGCGGTGGCGGTATGTGGAATGGAGTAGGGAGGCGTCGGAGGGGTGCCGGAGGGCGCGCCATCACCGGAATTCCGTCGGCGGCCGCGCGGAGGGAGGATTTGATGCTGGGAAGAGGAGAATTTTTCAGCGCGGGTTTTCTTCGCGAGTGAGCAGAGCGATAGAACGCGCTACAGCCGGAGCCCAAAGTATAGCGCTCAGGATAGCGCAGAGCGACCCGCGCCCAAAATATTTTACAGCGCCGCGGTTTACAGCGTCTGCTGGAGGGTTTTTTTCTCCGCGTGCTGCATATCGGCAGTTTTTTTAGCGCGCGGACGATATAGCGCGCCTGCTAGAGATGCTCTAACATCGCCGCCGCTCAAAGAACAAACATCGCGGACGCTCACGGGGGGTCTCCGCTGCAGCACGGGAGCCGGGGCGGCCGCCCACGCTCGCCCCCATAGTGGCGCCGCCTGTGCGTGGACCTATTTGTATTTATTACTTTTAGGTTTCTTTGTACTGTTGTTGATGATTATTAATAAATTAGAGAAATTTCGCAAAAAAAATCCTCATAAAAAGTCAACAGGCGTATGCACTTTGTAGCAAAACGCACACGAGTTTGCAACATTTTGAAAGAACCCATGGAGTATCGAAAGATCGTAAAACAAACTAAACTTGTACCAACATCCATGGAGCTCAGCGGAGGAGAATCTCTGTATGGCACGCGAGTGCCAAAAGAGCTCAAGGGAGGAAACACACGAGGAGCAGAGCATTGCACGCGGGAGGAGAAATAGAATAGGAAGGAAACCAAGTAGAGTACGTCAGCAACTGTGACAATCAATGAACCGGGTGGGGTGAATAGTACTTAGAGCACCTTCACTAGTTGTGCCATTCTCGGGCCAAATTTTTGATCCCGATGGAGCAAAATTTATCTGGATGGATAAAATTTTGTGCCTCGGAACGGCCTTTTTCCAGCCATGTTACCAGCTCGCACCCGACGCCGCGCGCCTGATGGCGCCCGATGTCGCCTAGCACACCGATGGCGGCACGGTTCTCCTCGCTGAGTGCCAGGCCGAAGAAGCGCTCCGAGCAGCTCTGCCTCCTCATGCTTTCCTACAGTGGCCTCCTCATGCTCTGCCTCCTTATGCTCTCCCGCAGTGGCGGCCAACAGCGTGTCCCGGCGTCATCGTCCTTCCTGGCGCCTGTTGAAGTATGATCCAAATTCTATTAAGGAGGCTAACTTCTGATGGAGCGGAGCGAGGCCCGTCGCCGGGAGGCTTGGGCCGAACCGGAGGAGCTTCAGCCGAATTGTTGCTATGCATGATCTTGAGCTTGAGCAGCTAGATGTAAAGACTGCTTTTCTGCATGGTGAACTGGAAGAGGAGATTTACATGGACCAACCTGAAGGGTTTATAGTTCTTGGAAAAGAGGATTTTGTGTGCAAATTGAAGAGGTCGCTTTATGGTTTGAAGCAATATCCAAGACAATGGTATAAAAGGTTTGATTCATTTTATAATCTCACAAGGTTTTAAGAGGTCTCAGTTTGATAGTTGTATTTACATAAAGTTTGTTAATGGATCACCTATTTACTTGTTATATGTTGATGATATGTTAATTGCTGCCAAGAGCATGAAAAAAATCACTACTTTGAAGGCACACCTAAGTAGTGAATTTGAGATGAAAGATCATGATGCTGCTAAGAAAATCCTAGGTATGAAAATTAAACGGGACAGAAATTTTAGGTTGCTATTTCTTAGTCAACAAAGTTACATTGAGAAAGTTCTCCAACGTTTTAATATACATGATGCAAAGTCTGTTAGTACTCCTCTTGCTCCTCACTTTAAATTGTCAGCATTGCAATGTCCTAGTTTTGATGAAGATATTGAGTACATGTCTCGAGTTCCTTATTCTAGTGTTGTTGGTTCCTTGATGTATGACATGGTTTGTTCTCGCCCTGATTTATCATATGCTATGAGTTTGGTGAGTCGTTACATGGCTAATCCTGGTAAAGAATATTGGAAAGTTGTTCAGTGGATTTTCAGGTACCTCTGTGGCACATCGAATGCTTGCTTGAAGTTTGGCAAGACTGGTGAGGGACTCGCAGGCTATGTGGATTCAGATTTTGCTGCCGACTTGGATAAGATAAGGTCCCTCACAGGTTATGTGTTCACAGTAGGTGGATGTGCCGTGAGTTAGAAGGCAACGCTGCAACTAGTTGTTGCTCTATCTACAACCGAAGCGGAATATATGGCTATTGTTGAAGCTTGCAAAGAGTCTGTTTGGTTAAAAGGTTTGTAGGCTGAGCTTTGTCAGGATGATTCTTGCATCAACCTATTCTGTGATAGTCAAAGTGCTATTTACCTTACTAAGGATCACATGTTCCATGAGAGAACAAAGCACGTTGATATCAAGTACCATTATGTCGTGACATTGTTGCATAAGGTACACTAAAGGTATGCAAGATAAGCACTCATGCTAATCCTGCTGATATGACGACAAAACATGTTCCTGTTGCTAAGTTTGAGCTATACTCAAGCTTAGTTGGTATAATTGCTTAGCCCAAGTGGCTGTTGGCGCCGGAAGTGTTTTCTTTGTTTGTTCAGGGAGATGATTGTTGTTGTGCTACAAGAAGGAATTTATCTCAAGGTGGAGTTTGTTGAAGTATGATCCAAATTCTATTGAGGAGGCTAACTTCTGACTCCGCTCCACTTCGCCCCCCCCCCCCCCCCCCCCCCCGCGGTACGGATCGTTGCATCTGTGAAATCTCCGGCATTGTGTAAACACCCCCCGTATAGTGAAGTTCTGTTGGATGGCGCCCGTGGTTTTTCCCTCTCTTTATTTGAGAGGGTTTTTCACATTAAATCTGTGTCCCCCTTGCTGCGATTTTATTTTCGTTCTTCGTTATTTGATTGTCGCAAAGCTAACAGCGCCGACAACCGAGTTCCGGTGCTTCGTCTACGGCAAGTCCTTCGCCTCCTACCAGGCGCTCGGCGGCCACAAGACAAGCCACCGGGTCAAGCAGTTGTCCCCGCCTCCTCACGGCGTGAACCAACACCTGCAGCATACGCATGGATCCCATCGATCCAGTGAAGAAGGAAGCCCCCACCTCCTGACCTCACTGAAAGACCCCATGGACCTCCTCTTCCCAGCTCCTTCCTCGGACCTGCCGCCCCATGCCCCCAACTCCAAGAAACCCGTGTCGCGTCTCGCACGGCCACCTCGGCCTCCTCGCCACGCTCCACAATGTGGACAGAAAGCTCCTAGGACGTGGTGGAAGGGGAGGCTCGACGACTGCGGCTGCGTCCACGTCCGCAGCAGCATCTTCCACACCTTCCCTCTCGCCGCAGTCTTCCAGCGGTGCCCAGATCCAGGAACCCCGAGCAGCCGCCCCTGGCACCGTACCACCAGTCGGCCCCAGTCAAGGTGCCCGTCCGGCCGCCGCCGCGGAGGCACGGGTGGGACGAGCTCCCCGGTTGTCCACGCCGGCGCCTGCAAGCCCACCGCTCTGCTTCGCCGCTAGGAGAGAGAAAGGGGTGGGTGGGAGAGAGATGGGGGAGAAGGGACACGTGGCGCGCGAGGATTGGTGAATTATTTCGTCCGGCGTTCCCAGGGTGTTCCCAGCGCCCCGGGATCGGCCTGGGAACCCCGGACGTATTTGGGGCAAAAAGTCACGTGAGAATGCCTCCTGGAAACGCTACTGGGCCGTTTTGTGTAAATCCGGATGAAAAAAGGCTCTAGGAATGGTTTCCTGGGAATGCTACTGGAGATGCTCTTAGTACCTCTGTTTGTAGATATGAAATGTTTTGTCCGTTCAATTCCAGCTACCAAAACGTCTTCTATTTACAAACAGTGGGAGTATCATTTTCCTATGGTATCCATTCCATCCCTGTAGTTCTTCACTTTTCACCGAGGGCATCTATCTACTGTATCAAGTTTCTCTTTCGTTTTCACTTGCATCAACGGGTGCATCCATGAGCCTACAAGAAGACAATGTTTTGTTTTGAGAGGAATGCCCTCGGTTTGGCGTGAAGCATTAGCAAGTTTGCATCGAGTTACAGAAGAATTACAGTGTCAGCACGATCTTCATCCAGTTGGAATGTTAAGTTCTCTTTTGGCAAACTTTCACGAAGATAACTAGAGTATACTAGGCTCATCCGCTCTAAGCGGCCGTATATTAAAAAGAGCAAAGATTTGCCATCGACAACAACCGGGCAAGTACAAACTCTGCACAAAACGCTTCAGGGTCGTTCTGCGCAACAGGTTGGCATCACACTCCACCTCGGCATGGTTGCGTTACACACTGGGAGCGAATAAACAAGCTGACATACCATAATCACTGACCATTCGTACTCCGTTACAAAGCAAATGTTGCAAACGGAAAAGCTAGAGACACGGTTCCTGCATCAACTACTCTGTTCTTTGTAAACTTGTATTGGAAACGGAGTGAACATCTCACTAGTTACTACAGCAAGGATCAGATACCTACTTATACTGGGAACTCGAAAGTACGCTCCTTCAGTCAACTGAGGATCTTCCAATTCAGTCCGACGATTCATCGGCAGACTCCACGTCCACTGGAGCTGCGGCTGCACCACGGTACTTTGCTGTCTCCTCTGCGTAGCGTTTTTTATCCACTAGGGACTGATCAACATACGGCTGCCTCTCCTCAGCTGCAAAATTGACAGTTGGAGATTATTACAACAGAGCTTTTATCCACCTTAACCCCAATTTGTTTTGTTTCCGTAAAATTTAAACTGACAGTTAACTGCACCAGAAACTTAGGACAAGTGAAACACACAAGGGTCTAGAAAGATTACCTGACATCTTTTGCCACTTCTCCCCAAGCTTCTTTGCTATATCTGTGGTGCTCAGTTCAGGATTACTGCTCTTCAGATTCTGCATTAGAAAAGTGTCAATTAAAGTTTGAGGATTCACTTCGCACAACTTCACAGTTGCTTAATTTTCCTGAGTGTAGGTCACATGTCCTGAGTAAGAATAGCAAATCTATTCTACAACCTAGCATCTTTACAATGGCCTAGCTTGGGCCAAAGCAATCGTACACTCTAACTGAAGGAAGGAAAATCTCATTGTAAAATACATAGCATGAAAAAATAACGCAAGACTCACACAAAATTCAATATCATAAGTGTGAGACTGACAACAATTTTTGTCACCACAAAAGCAGAAAATATAAATATGGATCCATGGAAGTAACTTACAACTCGCTCAGCCTTTGAGAAGTACATGAACGGTGCTATTGCTCTTTTAGGTGCATTGGGATCTTTCTTCTTCTTCTTTGCCTTTTTTTTCTCTGAACCTTCCACGTCCCCACTCTTCGGCTTCCTCTTCACAGGTGGCTTTGAGCTACTAACTTCCTTTTTGGAAGATTTCTGAAACAGTAAGTTAGAACAGTGTTTCACTACATAGTTTTTTGTCTAAAAAAGAGTTCTCTTGGGGATACAGCCAAGGAAAATTTGGTTACCTCCTTTTCTCCTCCACTTAGGCTAGCATCAGAACCCTCCTCTTCAGAAGCATCACTAGGGGATCCACTGTCATCCTTGTCTGCCACGAAATCCTCGTCCTGAAGTTGAAAAGAATTACAGAGAGATTTCCATGCAAATGAATTAGGTACTGCAATCCAGGACAACATTGCCGAAGGAGGGCAAAGATTGCACAGAAAAAGTACCTCTTCATCACTTTCTTCATCACCAGCCTGATTTTTAATCCCATTCAGATATGGATCAAGGGGGTCGTCGTCAGTGCTTTGAAGAGCAGCTGCAACAGCACCACTTCCATCAAGGCCATCTTCTCCAAGATTCATGATTTTCAAATTCTTAGCACTTCAACAAGAAAAAAGAAAGGAAGAAATACTTATTAGCTTCATACAATATAAATCATACACTGATAATTAAATCAATTAGAAAAAGGCATATACCTGACAAAGTTGAAGAGGTTATGATATTCATTCCTTTGGATATTTCTGAAGAGATGTTCTTGATCATTTTTTAGCTTGACTAGGAGATCGAAATAGTGGGACGACATACTAGCACCACCAGCACCATGACGCTGAAATTCAACATAATCAATCTGCAATAACTAATAGCTTAGCAGAGGACAAATGGATGAAGAACCATGAATCATGCCAGAAATTTTCAAACTAGACCTCCTCATGCAGAATGAGTGTTGGGGGCTTTGGCAGAAAGAAAAAGCCCTTTTCAAGAGGATAGAGCAACCCATCTTCAGCTTTAAGTGATGATTTCACGGCATATCCATCTTGACAACTGCGGAACGTGCTTGGTCTCGTCACTTTAGCACCAGACAGGCCACGAAGGATTTTGGAGAATACCTCATGTTCTAGACCCTATGGAAAAATCAAACACTATATGAGTTCAGTCTGTCTGGAGTTCTACACAAATAAAAATCAAGATAGGACAACAACTGTAAATGAAGAAGTGTAGCAGTAGAAAATGAGCAAACATAAGAGTACAATCACTTAATCAGGACACTAGAATTATTAAGTGATATTTAATGTGATTTCTGTACTCGACCACAATCAGTATTCAATTCCATATTTGCAAGCAGAAGAGTTGAACGTCAATGGCATCTATGATGAAATGAAAACAAAATGAAATTTTGCAAAAACAAACACTGACTATGATCTGATGAATATCCAGTTAGGTAATAAGCTTATTGGAGGGTTTCAGTGTTTCAGCAGTACATAATCAATACATACAGTTCAGACCACTTCGTAATTAAATTGGAGATGTGTATTTAGGCATATCAATGGAGAAATATAAGTATTAACCACATAGATCATTGTAGAAGTTACAGCCAAGAAATTCAACAATCAAAGATATTTACCACCAACAAAAGGAAAATAATATTAACGCAAGCCAGGATTGACTTTTGACGTGAAACATATCATGTTGAACTTAAACGGATGAAATGTAAGTTAGATTGTGGAAAGCAAATAAGCATATCACATTGTAAGAACTCTGCAGTTTATCCTTGTACTTTTCAGCCAAAACCTCCTCACTTAATGACAGCTCCGTTGTAGCTACAGACTCTGTCATAAACTGTTCATAAAGGAAATGATTATTAAATGTCTAATAAAGCGAACTGTAATATAATACCTGCATAACAATGTGAGGATATAATGTGAGATGAATTGTAATACAATACCTGAATAACAATGTGAGGATATAATGTTTGCCCTTTGCGAATTGGTGGGTCAAGTGTGATAACCAAAAATGTATGAGGATTGTTTGACTGAATATAAGCATGAAATCATATTAGCTTCTTGACAATACAAAAAAAATAGGAGGTGAAGAATTCTTAACAGTATCCACAGTAAAGCATGAAAGAAATAGAACCTTTGGCAAAACAAAGAGGCGAAGAATACTGCTATACTGGATTTTGAAATCATTAGCTTGTCCTTGGAGTCTTAAAAATGACATATGAAGCTCAACAACGTATCGACCTCTGAATTAAAAATGAGCAGTTAGCTTATGTGATGAGAAAGAAGAAAATAAACATAAATAGTGTATCCTTATTTTTGGATTTAGAAAAGCCAAATGGTCTACAGTTTCAAGAGTTCCACACCTTGGAGTAAGAATTCCAATCCCCTCAAATGTAGCAACAGCCTCCTCTGATGAGCCAACATCAGCTATCGCCAAGATCTTCTGCCAAAAAATCTAAAATGGAAAGAAGATTTCGTTATTTGCACCAAATAAGCATGAATGCGCCACTATCATATTGTGCTTATCGAGTGAGCTCACATGAGCTGAAGGCCGTTCCTCATCTCCGACAAATTGAGTATTTGTAGTTGGTACATGAAAACTTAGGTCCATCAGAGAATCTTTCTGCAGTAGAAATAGTGAAGAAGGGAGTTACAATCACCTGTATTACTAATGATCTTACAACAAAATGTGGCTAGACACTGTACAAGCACCAAATATAGATTATAAAAGTGCAATTTTTCGGAGGGAACCCAGAATCCTCTAGATGTTGCTCCTTGTGCATTTGCCATTAAGCACAACAGAAGACTCCACAGGTGCAGGTTAGACCTAAAATACCTTAAAATGAGACTGAAAAAACAGCTATAGTAGTAAATCTTTACCAATAAGAGCCACTATAAGTGTAAGAACGAAAGGAAACATATAGCCTATGTAACCTTAAAGAAACACATTAACATTGAGATTCATAGACATATATTTTTACTTTTTTACACCCAAGAACAGTAAGCAAAAGCCAATCAAACAGGCAAAGTTTCACAGAACTAAGTAATTTTGGGTCAACATATCCAGGCAAAGCAGACCTCATTAGCCCCTGTAGTATCATCGACGTGGAACTCAAGAACAACATCAGTTTTTCCTTGCAACTGAGTTTGAGATACATCTGCTAGAGAGACTTCAAATGCCTCCTTTGAGCCAACGTTAAAGCTAAGCATATTGCCTGAAATGAGAAGAATAGGAAGATGAAATAAAACGAGACGAAATTTACAAAGCGGCACATGAGAGTACCAACTGCCAGACAGGCTATAGAGAAATTAGCTAACCATTGATATCAACTGCTCCCCAATTATGGCCGCTAACAGAAAGCTGCTTCTCCTCTGGTGTGATTCCCGTGTTCTTTTGTATGAAGTTAGTAAGGTTACTAACATCCTACAGAATAATTTGAACAAATATTTCTCCGGTTAAAAAGGAATAAACTAAGAGTTTTGATCATCCGAGAAATACTGAGATCTGACACAGAAAGCAGGTGTGAATGTGATTGTACAGCCATTGCATATGCAACTGCATTGTTTTCTTAATTCTAGCAAACCTTCATGTGTGTATACAATCAAGTACTCAACTAACTTCCCTTGGAGGGAAATGGTGGAGGACTATTACCTGTTCACGGAAGCCTTTGAACATGTATCGGATGCCCTCTTTGGTCCCAACACTAAGCTGATAAGATCTGGGGATTTTCATCCATGACATGGAGATTATATCAGCTTTATCAACATCAATGGTTTTTCCTCCACCTTGCTTCTTCCATGCAACCCCTCCCGAATGAAGCCTGAACTGACCAGGGTTCTGCAAGAGCACAAACCATGACAGACACAAGAATAGTTTCAGCATAGCAAGTGATGCAACTAACAGTGACCAATTAAACAGCACCAATGAAAAACACGGGCTCGTCTTGAAATTGATGTGAGTACTTTTTTTGCTACTTGCAATTGGTCCTCACTAGTTCCAAAAAATGTGTAACCATGAATGAACACAAATGCATAATTCTAAGCCGTAAAAGTGAAACAATGAGCGTTTGATCATATCTAGGTATTGCATAAGAGAAATATCCCTAAAACACATAGGAAGGCTGAGAATAGAAGGTTCTAAATTCTAGAAATCTCATAATTATAGAGACCATGGGCTTGCAATATTCCAACACGATGCGGTCATAGGCACAAAGGAATGCACAAAATGGATGCCAAAATGCACAAAATGGAAGGAACAAGGGTGATGGCAACAATTGCATAATATATTCCACATATTGGACGGACAGATCTGTCGCATGAACTGATGCTCGAATCCATGGATTTGTAATTGAGTTTCCAAATAATTCAATCCCAAGCTTATTGGATTTGAGAGCTAAAATAATTCTTTTTTCCTGGCCAAAACAAGTGTCTAAATCTAACAACCAAATGGAGGATCACAGATTTACCCTCTGAGGGGTTTCCGTGCCGCCCAGAGGAAACCCTAGCATGTAAACCCTAGAGGAATCAAGCGCCATACGACGAAGACGCGAGCACAAATTCCGGGGGCAAACCTGTCGCCAACCCGCCGCCAGCACGGAACCAAACAATCGAGCTGGAAACCCTAACGAAACAACGACTCGAATCGATCCGAACCAGCGGGAACGAACTCGGCGGAGGAGGTGCACTCACGTTGCCGACGCGGCCGCCGAGGGAGATGTTGCTGAAGAGGTGGCCGTCCGCCATCTCGCCCTTTGACCCCGCAACCGGCGACCGCCGGCGCCGTGCTACGAGTTTCTCGACTCGCTCCCTCGCGCGCGGGCGAGTCGCCTCCTCGGGGGCGGGATTTGGGAGCTTTGCGGCGAGGAGGAAGTGGCTTTCGCTTTGGTGTTGGGGCCTTGGGGGGATTTGGGGCGCGCGGAAGGTTAATATAGGCGTTGGAACAGCCAGCCCTATCTGACGGGTGGGGTCCACATCTAGCCCGAAAATGAAAGACTTTATGAATTTAATCGAAAATTGAGTTAGAGGAAGCAACACATTGAGAAAAAAAACTGATCGAAATAAAATTATTATCTCGAAATTGCAGATAAAATCTTAAGAGATCGAAAAATACAAAATAATTTATAGAATTTCCTGCGACTACCGAAACCACTGGCCGTCGTGCAAATCAAGCGTCGCCGCATTTAGAATATTATATCTGTATTTTATTGTTATTTACTAGGATTTATCAATGATCTCTTTTATTTGAGTTATAACTATGTAGAATAGGAAAACTTTGTTTTTTATATTTTTAAGTTTCACATAACTAAACGAAATCAAATGGATCTGAGATTTTTCGAAGATTATCTTTTCGAAAAGACAAGGAGTTGGAACACCTAAATCGCAAGAGGGGAGGCTTGAGGCCTAAAAGAGCCCAGGTGGCACGACCCATTCTCTTGGCCACGCGTGCTCTTTTCCTCCTTGATCGTTGATATCCGTCCATTTTAGCTATAATTCAGAGTCTTGATCTAAAAACGTTTATAAAAAGATCTCTCACGACGATCTCGAAGGAGATAGAGCAGAAACACAAAAACAACAAAACAACTAGAACCAACGAAATTTGGAGGGGGAAACATCGCTGGAGCCACCACTGGTTGGATCTCCACCCTCTCCAACGTCATCAACACCGTCTTCGTGATGAAGGAGTAGTCCATCTCTAGACTATGGGTTTGTGGCAGTATCTTGATCTACATCTCTCTCATGCTTTTGTTGTTTCAGTATCATATGAGTTGCCCAACATGATTATGGTCATCTGTATAATTTTTATGTGATGGATCTTTGTTTTGTGTGTTGATATTTGAGATAAAAAAATATCATGTGTAAGATATACTGGTAGATGCATACTATGTACCCCGTTCTTAAGTACTTGTTTTGATTATACTTGTATGCAAGAATATGTATGGGGTAACGTGTGAATTAGATGGAGTAACATGGTAGTGAAGTTTGGAAAGTGACGAAAAACTCGAGATCCACTATTTTTATCTTTCTTTTATTACCTCACTAGGGATAAAGTAAATGCATGTTTTATTCATCTTGTGACAGCAATATGTTCTTGTTTGGTTAATGTAGCACATTTGTTACTCAAACATCATGTTATAGTATTTAAGGATATACTCTATTTATTCTTAATTCTAGATTGCGTGAAATTTTTCCTTTCTAGAGAAGTATAAGTGAGATGTGTTGCATCATATTTATATTAGAACATGATGCCCGTATGAATGTTAATCAAACACATAATAAAGTTCCAAGTGATATTATATTATCCATAAGCAGTTTTTATATCTATTGCACCTTATGAGAGAGTGGACAAGTGAACCTACGAACCCCACACCACTTTTTATTATAAAAAACACCCTTTACGCAGCTTATAGCACTTTATATTTTTTGCAATAATTAATCCCGAAAATGCAAAAATACATTACTATTTGGAAAAAAAAACTTTACTTTATTGTATTTACTTTCTTATCTACTTATATATTATTTATTTATAGTTTTATTTCAGTTTTACTGATACAAAACCTTGTGCTTGTCAACCATATGGTAGAGTTGGGGACACAAGGCAAATATTTTGTTTTGTAGGTTGCTGGAATAAGATAAGAAAATATGTTTACTTGCTAATTCTTCGAGAGTTCAATATAAATTCTCAAGTCATTCTTGTGGGAAAAGACGCTTGCTACAACACTCTGCACTTAGAGTCTCAACAAGTTAGTACACACAGAGTTGTTGCCATTACCGAGACGCACGCTAGAAGAAATGTCGATCCTCCACCAACGCAAAATTCAAAAAAACACCATGGCCAACGAGGTTTTGTGAGTCGATGAACAGGCATGTTGCATGCAGCAAGACACATGTTGTGGCACGTCAACCCGAGGATGTCCCTATGATGTCTTGAACCAAGATTCGCCGCCTTCCATTGATGGAGTCGTAGAAGAACAATAGATCCACCACCTATGTACCAACATCCTCGCTCTAGAGGAGCCACCTCGCCTCGGCGACCATCTATGTAATGCACCTATGATATTTCTAGTTTATTGTGTTATATTCCTTCATAATTCATACTATCCTTTTCTTTGCGCCCCCGGGGCACGGTTGTGAGACCAACTGTTATATGTCATCTACGGTTATGCAGATTGTTTAGTCACAGAGTCAAAGACCATCAACCATTAGATTTAATCTATGGACAAAATCGTGGATAGAGAGCGAAGTAAACACTTCATGTCTATGAGTCAGGTGTTGTGTCAAGGACAACACATGGACATAGAGTAAACACGTCTATTTTTAAAGACATTCTAGCATGCTTTCGATCTTGAGTAAAGTACTTACTTTGCATGTTGTGTGCTCTGCAATACTATGTCGTCAATCTAACGATCGTACCAAGCTGACCAAGAACTACATCACGTTCATGGGAAAAGGAGAAGGCATCGAGAAGATGAAGCGGCCATTCTAACACGCTATCGACGTAGCAAATTACTTGCTTTGCATGACGCATACTCTACAATATTGTCTTGACAAACTAAATATAGTACCAAGCTGACAAAAATATGTCACGTTCCTGGGAAATAGCGAAGGCATGAATGAGATAAAGCTACCGTTGATGCGTTCCGTGATGATTGTGTGTAGGAGTAGAAACGATTGTGTGTGCGACCAGGTTAGTATCCTCGCATCTCTGTACAACCTTATGAAGATTATGGAGGTAATGGTTAAATGAAATCCCATAGACCGAAAATTCGTCCATGAATACTTCCATAATATTTTTAACATAATCGGCAAATATAGCGGTCATACACCTTTGAAAGATAGCATGCGCATTACAAAGGCCAAAAGACATACGATGATAAGCATATAAACCAAAGGGGCATATGAATGTTGTTTTTAATTGGTCATCTGGATGGACAGTTATTTGAGAGAAATCGGAATATCCATCTAAGTAACAAAAATGAGAGTGCATAGCAAGTCTCTCTAAGGTTTGATCTATAAATGGCAAAGTGCAGTGGTCCTCCCAAGTTTCCTTATTAAGTTTTATAAAATCAATGCCCATCCTATGACCAATGTCAGTTCGAGTAGGGACTAACTTTCTATGTTAATTTGGGACTACAGTGAACCCACTTTCTTTGAAACAAAATGATCAGGACTTACCCAGTCACTTTCCTCCACATGGAAACTAGTATCTGCATCTAGAAGGCGGATTACCTCCTTTCTCACCTATTGTTTCATATGAGGTTTAAGTATTATTTGAAAGTCTGCAACCGGTTGGACTCCCTCTTCCATAAATATTCTATGAGTGGCTATCGAGGTACTAATCCCTTTCAAGTCATCCATTGAATAACCGAGAGCCTTACGGTGCATTCTTAAGACTATCATTAAGTTTTTCTCTTCCTTTTATGGAAGATTGGAGCTTATAATAATAGGGTATTTGTTAGTCTATCAAGAAACCTATACTTTAATTCTTTAGGCCGGGGTTTGAGTGTAGGAGGGGGAAGCTCCTCATCACCTTTTCTTACGAGTGTCTCATAAACTTGGTTCATTTCAGGATCAACTATAGGGGCTGAATTAAGATATTCATCAAAGTCCATGTATCTATATCTTCAGGAAGATTGTCATTTTCAACTAAGCTTCTTTCTAGCTTATCATTGGGAGTCTCATAAAACATAGTCGAAAGACTAGTAATGTTACCTTCCTATTTTTGCTCTTGCTCATATTCTTCAAACTCCTCAATAGTTGGCATGTGTTGAAATTTAGAGAAATGGAAATTCATTTTATCCTTGCCAAACTTGAGAGACATCGTCTCCTTTTTGCAGCGGCTCCTACGGTATTCAGAAAATTTCGTCCAAAAATAATTGGACAATAAGCGTCAGTAGGCATATCAACAAGTACAAAATCAATACGGTACTTCTAAGGTCCAATACAAATTGGAACATATCTAACTATTTCCATAGGAATTCTAAGTGTTTTATCTTCTAGCATAATTGTCATATCAGTATCTTCTAATTCAGCTGGTTTGAGTTCATCCTGAATTTTTAAATATAAGTTATAAGGGATTATGTTAACATTTGTTCCAATATCACAAAGTCCATAATGAGAAGATCCGCCAAAGGTGCAAGGAAGAATAAGTTTACCAACATTTTTAACTTCTACCTTCCCTTCAACAAATTGAGAAGCTCTGGTGTCTAGCTCGATTACATTGCAATGTGCAAACATGGTCAATATATCTTCTTTAGTTGTCTCACCCATTGCCTGCATGCCCCTTGAATAATTTATTCTATTTTTGCCTCTTCTTATAGCTTCTTGAGGATCATTCTTTCCTCTTCTAGTTGTTCTTCAAGTTGTTGGGCTACCATATGTTTTTTCACTGTCCTTGGGAAAGGAAGAGGCTAGCATACAATGCTCTTTTATTTAATTGCTCTATAGGGGCCACAATTTCCATCTCCAAATCTTCAACTTGCTTAGGTGGTGGAGTATAATGAAGCTATTCATTCTTCGGAGTTTCAATATGTTCTGTAAAAGCCTGAAGGATTTGCAAAATAATAGCATCATCAAGTTGAAGCTCATTAACTGTTTTCTTAACCCCACTGGATTCCTTGTAAGTATTGAGACAATCATATCCAATTTCTATACCTCCTTCGCCGCCTAAATCAAATCCCCAAGTTTCTCTATTGCGACGAAGTCGTTCTAAAAGTTCCCAAGCTTTGGTTATAGTTAGGTCCATAAAGGAACCTCCAGAATTTGAGTCAAGTTCATGCTTTATTTCTTGATTAAGTCCCCCATAGAAAATATGTAAAACATACAATTCAGGTAAATCATGATGGGGGCATATATTAAGAATAGATTTATACATTTTTAAGGCTCTTACCAAACCTTCTCCTGGGCAATTCTTGAAATTAGTGTTTGTCCTTCTTACTTCAGATGTCTTCACTTTGGGAAAGAATCGAAATATAAATTCTCCTTTAAGCTTTTCCCAAGTATCAATTTTTTCTACAGGGCAAATTCCATACCAAGCTAGAGCAGTGTTGGTTAGAGATTGGCTTTTTAGTTTTAATTCATCATCCTAATAGCCTTTCAATCTAAGTGTCCAACATAACTCGGCAAAATTCATTAGGTGAGCATATGGATCCTCATCTGGATCATCTCCTGCAAAAGTTTTCTTATGAATAATAGCGATGAAACGAGGATTAACCTCATATTCTTGTTCGCTTCCACTCGGGAATTCCTTAATGAAACCTCTGTTAAAATTCTCGAGGTAGTTAGTTGCATCAAGTTGATTCATAGCCCGAGTGCAGTCATGATGTTTACCTAAAACTAGTAAACAACTTTAGTAAAATAATTAATAGAAGTAGCAACTAAGAACAAAGACCAAAAACACTTAGCTTCCTAGCAACGACACTAGAAAATAGCTTGATGACTGCAAGTGCACGGACTGATTGTAGATAGTTTCAAAATAAGAGTATCGAACCCACAGAGAGCTATTTAGTTAAGGTCTTTATTCCCCTTGTCACTATCTACCAAAGGATACTTGTAAGCTGCATTTTATCTCAAGTAAATGGTGTTTGGAAGGTTTGTGTGTTCGTATGCAAGAAATTAAACAAAAGCAAGTAAAGTAAACAAGTAACAAAAGTGTTGAAAAATGTGTTGGAACTCAATAAGGCTAAAGTGTTCTCGAGGATGTAGGATACACCACTAGCATATAATAAATATTCATGATTAGGATAATCTATGTCTTTCGTCATGACATGTGTGGAGAGAGCTCCATAATAAGATGTTCACTACAAGTCTCGTGAGCAGCCTCTTCTACGAGTCAAGTTTTGAGGTCATCTCTAAATAACCACTAAGATGCGAGCATATAACTTCTACATACCACCACAATTAAGGGTTTTCCCATGGATATCGTAATGATCTTAGTGAATCTCTCTCAATCCTCCTTTGACCACGTAGGTTATAAGCCAATGCTTACAGTCACTAGATAACACTGGACATGCTCCCATACATGTACCAAGGGTAGCTCCCTCTCTTTAGTTCCGAAGGCAAATGCTATGTGGTCGGCTTCACATACCATCTAAAGGGAGAGATCTAACACAATATCATAAATAAATAAATTGATCAAGGACCAAAATTATAGATCATCTTTATTTCATTTCATAAGAGTGATAGGGTTTATCTATCTCCCCAAGAACAAGGGAAATTACTCACACATGGAAGCAATCAACAACATCATCATATTCATATGCATGGATTAAAAATGCAAAGGTAAATCAAGTGCAAACCACAATTGTATTGGAATTAAAAGAAGATCTAATGAATGAGAGTTGGGGGAGATGGTGGTGATGGAGGAGGATGCGATGTCCTCCAATGATCCGTGAAGCGACAAGGATTTTCCGTTCTCCAAGTTTCTCCTCTAGACCCCTTTCTGGTATGGTATTTCGAGGTTGTAGATTTCTGTGTATGTCGAATCTCCGTTCCATCTTCGCATGGTGAGAGTATTTGATGAGCCGGACGTCCTGACAGGTTGTACGGGCGGATAATATGGACGGGCTCTACCCGTACCGCAAGTCGTTAGTACTGCAGTAGCTTCTCCTCGAATCCTCTCTTGTCCCAGGTGCGTGGAAAATCATTTAAATGAGATTTATCACTTTCAAATACATATTATTGCATAACATGATAGTACCAATTGATATATTCACAAAAGACTTACTACTTTAGGATCATGTTGAAACATGGACAAAAGATGCGCGTGAACGCCATAAAATACAAAAATCTTAACTCTACTTATGAAAAAACATAAGATAAATATGCTTCAAAAATGGACTCATCAGTAGGTTGTCTATATCTATAGCATCTCTTAAAATTTTGAATTACTATTAAAATGTAAGCTTTAAATAAATTATTTGTGTGTTTAAGCTGATGTGACGAGACAATACTGCAGCAGGACGTGACATGGTTATAGTGCAGGGCAACGTGCTAGTCTATAGTCGGCATCCTCAATGCAGATGCGCTAGTGTGACCTGTAGAAGACAACTGAAGGAACACGCAAAACAACCTCTCATTCAAAGATCCATCTCATTTTTTCCCTCATCTTCGTCGATCCCTACTCGGCAATGCCACCACTTGGTTCTTGCATGACGCCATTCCTCTCCTCCAAGAAACCCCAACTATCATGCTTAGATCGGCCCTCACCCCTAGTCCATTTGCACGTGATGGCGGACTCGAGGCACTACTAGTGGTATGACAGCTGGAGCAAGGTCGGCGATGATGTCTTCAACAAAATTGCTATGTGTATCGACACTACCAACATTGTCCGTATGACCATATTGTTGGGGATATGCTACATGGGTATCACCATTGCACGTCTCTAATCGGGCTAACCCGGATGACCCAAAATTGGTAGCAAGGCCTATGGCCTGCTGGATGACCTAGTTAGATGGATCTAGAAGGGAGGCCCATGTCGGGAGAAGGAAGGCTACGATGTAGTCATCGACCAACCCGGAGCCTTGGAGTACAATAAACAAAGACTAGTTAGTATTAGTGTAGGACTCTGTAACCTGTCCGACAATGATATTTCCCTGTAACCCTAGGTTCTGGTGCCTTTATAAGCCAAACCTATGGGAGCCTTTAGGGCCGAATTTCATATCACCTTGCACAATGAACCGATCTCTCTAACTCGGCGTATTGCCATTATAGTGATTTATAGCAGGAGTAGGATTCCGCCACAGTCCTGGGATCTAAACCTGGGTAAGCTGTGTTACCTCATACCCGCCAACTCACCGCCTTCCCCCACATCTCTAAACATGCTCTGTGAGGACCTCTTCACAAGTTGGCACCCACCATGGGGCAAGAGGTGCTTAGAGCTCTACAACGGAAGAGGTCCTATCTCTTCACAAGAATCGGTGACATGGTAGCCATTGGGCATGTTCTCTTCTTCGGCAACGTTCCGATCGTCCCTCCAGACGAGTTATGGATCCCGGCAAAGTCGAACCCCGCCTGTTGCTCCATTGTTCCAATCGGGGACATCCATCTCTTCATCGGTGAAACCGGCTCGGGATCAAGCTTCCATGAAGTCGGACACACATCAAGGCCCGCACGGACCACCTACGGGTAGGGCATGTTCGTGGAAGGATCAAGCTCGGATCTCTCTTAGGAGTTTGCCATCTTAGGTCGGAACAAATCAAGGCCCACTCAAACCACCCTTGTGCAGGATATAGAAGTGGAAGACCAATGCAGATCCGCTTGTGTTGTGGATATGCTAAATGGGTATCACCATAGCACGTCCATATTCTGGCTAACCCAGGTGGCCCATAGTTGATAGCAAGGCCCATGGCCTTCTGGGTGGCCTAGTTAGATGGATCTAGAAGGGAGGCCCATTTCGGATAAAGGAAGGCTACGCAGGAGTCACCGACGTACTCGGAGCCTTGGAGTGTAAGACACGAAAGACTAGTTCGTATTAGTGTAGGACTCTTTACCTTGTCCGGCAAGGACCTTTCCCTGTAAATCCTAGGTTCTGGTGCCTTTATAAGCCAGACCTGTGAGAGCCTTTAGGGCACGACAACCTAGATTGCTACATACAACGTGCAACACCTCGCACATTGAACCGATCTCTATAACTCGGCATATTGCCATTATAGTGATTTATAGTAGGAGTAGAGTTCCGCCACCATTGTGGGACTTGAACCTGGGTAAGTTGTGTTACCTCGTACCCGCCAACTCTCCGCCTTACCCCACGTCTCTAAAAATGCACTGTGAGGACCCCTCCATGGTGTACTCATCGGCAATACCACGACAGTTGGCGCCCACCGTGGGGCAAGAGGTGCTTCGAGCTCTACACCGGGCGAGGTCCAATATCTTCGCGGGAATCGGCGACACCGTAGCCATTGGACGTGTTCTCTTCTCCGGCAACATCCCGATCGTCCCTCCAAATGAGTTCTGGGTGCCAGCGAAGACAAACCCTACGCACTGCTCCGTCATCCCCTTTAGAGACATCCACATCTTCATCGGCGAAATTGACTCGGGTCCTAGCTCCTAGGAAGTCGGAAACTCGTCAAGCCCCGCACGAACCGCCTATGAGCAGGACACGTTCGCGGAAGGATCTCGGCTATACCTCTCCTTGGAGTATGGTGGCTCAAATCAGGAAAATTCAAGGCCCACCCAAACTGCCCCTGTGCAGAATATAAAGGTGGAAGGACCCCGCAAATCCGCTTGGCTTCCCCGAGCATTAGAGATGCGCAGGTCACACTTTGTCGGTGTAGTCACCATCTTTGATCTAGCCAGATGCATTCAATGGGACGGAGAACCTCCCCGCAAATACCTCGCTAGATGGATGAGGGTAAGGGAAACCCTCGAGGGCGACCGTGCCGACGAGCTCATGTACCACTTTGTGGAAGGGCTCACACCTGGAACACTCCTTCGGCATACCCTCCGAAGGCGGCAGGCCTCAGGTCCTCTCACCCTTGGTGAGATGGTCACAATCATCAACGAATACGCGGACGCCAATGTGGAGGCCGAGGCTGCAATCACCATCGTGGCCAGAGGAGGGAACAACAACAAAGGCCCGCTGCTTATTCAATATGTAGAGCTCGTTGGGGAACCCCAAGAGGAAGGTATTATGAGCACAACAACAAGTTTTCCCTCAGTTATGAAACCAAGGTTATCGAACCAGTAGGAGCAAGGAAACACCTCCAAGGTGTTGTTTCCAACATGGAATTCCGCACAACACAATCACAAAACTTTGCCCCCAACTTATAGTGATGTTGTCAATCTCACCAGTTTTGCTGAAAACAAAGGATTAAATGTAATTGTGTGGAAGATAGTAATTGCTTTGCAGAAAGTAAACAGAAAACAGTAAATATGTTGTAGATTGATGGTAAAAGAATGGACCGGGGTCCATAGTTCGCTAGTGGTGATTCTCCTTAAGATAGATGACATGTTGGGTGAACAAATTACAACGGGGCAATTGACAAACATCGAGAAAGCATACATGAATATACTAATCATCTTGACTCCTATGAAATTTGATTGGGCATTACAACATTATACATAGACCGTAATCCAACTGCATCTATGACTAATAATCCACCTTCAGGTTATCATCCGAACCCCCTCTAGTATTAAGTTGCAAGCAACAGATAATTGCATTAAGCAAAGTGTGTAAAGTAAACAATACGATTGTTCTATGAACAAAGGATTGCTGTTTTCTCCCTAGTAGCAATAACACATCTAGTACCTTAGAGATTTCTGTCACTTCCCCGGATTCCTAGAGGCATGAACCCACTATCGAGCATAAAAACTCCCTCTTGGAGTTGCTAGCATCTACTCGGCCAAGATAGATACTAACAACGGAGAGCATGCAAGATCACAAATAACAAAGACATGATAGAATCAATAATCAATCTGAAATAGCATCTCAATATCCATCGGATCCCCATAAACACAACATGTAGGATTACAAATAGATGATCTTGATCATGAACGGAGCTCACAAGATATAAACATGGTAGCACAAAGGAGAAGAACCAACCATCTAGCTACTACATGGACCCGTAGTCTAGGGATGAACTACTCACGCATCGCACCGGAGGCAGGCATGGTGATGAAGAAGGCCTCCAAGGTGATCTCTCCCCTCCGGCAGGGTGCCGGGAAGAGCTTTAGATCCCTCCCGATCTAGGGATGGAGATGGCAGCGGCTACAGACTCTTTCGTGGAATTTGATCGGGTACTTAGGGTTTTTGTCCCGGGAGGATTATATAGGCGAAGGGGTGATGTCGGTGGAGTACCAGGGGGCCCACACCACCCCCTGGCGCGACCTGGCCTGGTTCACGCCACCAGGTGGTGTGGCCGGCCCCTGGCCCCTCTCCGTCTCGTCTTCTGGCTCCGTGAGTCTTCCGGTAAAATATTGACTTTGGATTTTGTCCTATCCAATTCCGAGAATATTCATTTTCTGGCTTTTCTAGAACCAAAACAGTAGAAAACAAGCAACTGGCACTATGGCATCTTGTTAATAGGTTAGTCCCAGAAAGTGTATAAAAAATACTCCAAAGTGTGGACAAAACATAAGAAAGTAGATATAAAACAAGCATGGAACATCAAAAATTATAGATACGTTTGCAACGTATCAACATCCCCAAGCTTAACTCCTACTCGTCCTCGAGTAGGTAAGTGATAAAAAGAAAGAATAATTTTTGAGGTGACATGCACCATCATAATCTTGATCAAAGTATTTGTAAAACATTGATAGTTGGGATCATAGTACTCTAATATAGCATGAAAGATATAGTTCTAACAATAAGACATAGCAACTCTGTCATAACATGAAAAGATACAAACAAAAGATTCATGAATAACAATGCTTTGAAAGACATTTGTTTGTTTCACATAAATAAAACATAATGAGAATGATATTCAGCTTGTCCCTCATAGTGTAGCAAAACATAAATGCATAGGACACCTTCAAAGTTCATAAGGGTGACTAGATACAAATAGTTTAAGAACGAGCAATATCAAAGTTATGCATCAATCAACAAGTCTTGGGACAATGCACATTAAACTAAGAATGTCCACTATGCTCTCTCAATAGGTGCATAAAGATAGAAGATGGAGACTCAACATAAAAGTAAAAGAAAGGCCTTCATAGAAGGAAGCAGGGATTCAAGTCTCATAAAGAGCTTCCAAAAATTATGATACTTATTAGCTTTCAGCTCTCATTGCCCCTATCATAAGCATCTTGAAGTGATTAAGGTTAAAGTGAACAAACTATGGAGTATATGCTTGACAAAGTATAAGTTGGCAATCTCATGTCCTTGAATACGAGGGCCGCTCCTCATGCTACTCAAGTTTCATTACCGGTAAGATCTTGTCATAGTAAGTACATGTGTATCATAGAGAACCGCCAACAGTGTACCCCTTGCCCGATGATACGGAAGAATCCTCATATCAAAATGACAAGGCAAGCAGATAATAAGCATCTCATCATCTTCTTATTTACCATGGGAAAATGGTGCTTTTTTCTCTCTTTCCTCTTTTCTCATCTTTTTTTCTTTTTTTCTCAATCTCTATCTCTTTTTTTATAAGAATAATGCTTCATAGATGGCTCATTATGGTTATGCTGCAGGTTTCCACCATGATTAGGCATGGATTAGATCAGCCGCCCAGGCGTTTCTCTAACACACATACATAACTCCATGGACTTACAAGCTCCCCTTTCATTTCACACCGACGACATCCATAAACAAAAGAGCATGATATCAACTGGGTACAATGTACAAGTGCAATGTTGAAAGTGTTCCCCATGACAACATGGTTCTTCTAATCCCCAACATATAAGTACAAGCATATACAACATAGATGATACAATGGTTCGAGTTTATTAGGGGCAATAAAGTAAAGTGTGCCATCAAGTTTGTGAGAGCTTTAATCACTATTTTTCACATAACAAGTTTAATTCGGAAGGTAGATAAAAACATGAATATACTTGGAATAGCAAATGCTAATAGGTAGGTATGGTGGACTCTTTGGAATAACTTGGTTTTATTTGGAGTTGGATGCATGAGTGGAACTCATACTTGGTATGGAGGCTAGCAAAAGACTGGGAGCGACCAACTAAGAGAGCAATAATGGCCATAATCATGCAAAGCGACAAAACATCATTAATTAAAGCATAAAGTAATATTACAAGTCGAAAACTAAAGGATCATAGAGGCTATGGTGACTTGGGATAGTATTAACATGGTGTGAGCACGCACCAAGTCAACCCAAATAAAGCATCAAAGGAGAATATCACAATAGTATGCTTTAATATGCTAAAACAACACATGATTCTTTCAAGGCACATTAAGCAATCTCAATTATTTGTAACATGTCATGCTACATCAAAAATCACTAAGCATAAAGCCAAAACAATATCAAGCATATCATGATAAAGTCTAAATCACAGTCAAAAACTAGCTCCTTTTTACCACTTAAGCATGAACTTTTCCTACTCTTTTCCAATCCAAACCAATCGTATTTGAAAACTAATGTATGAATGAGGGGGTACAACCAATTTATTCAAGCAAACTAAGCAAATGAAAACCAAAAACAAAAATGAAGACGCTCCAAGAACAACACAACTGTGCATGAAACAATAAAAATGAAGTGTTTGGAAGAAACCTGAGATTTTTATTAATGAAGAAGGGGATGCCTTGGGCATCCCCAAGCTTTGACGCTTGTACTTCTTGGATATTTCTTGGGGTGACACGGGTGGCATCCCCAATCTTGAGCTTTTGTCCATACTTCATCTTATCACATTACTCTTCCCTACACTTAAAATTTTCCTTCATACAAAACTTCACACAATCTTCATTAGCAACATTAGTGCACTCAAGATAATAAGTCCTTTGGTTTAGTCTCAACGCAAGTAAAACTTCCATTAAAACAAAAGCTACTGTAGTACTTCCTTTAAAAATTTCAAATGATCAAAGATAACTCAAAGAGAAAGAGATTAAGAGGCAAATGCAAATAATGGTAGAAATCTGTCAAAACAGACCAGTAGGTAAAAACCAATTTTTTCTAAGACCTTGTGTTGCTCAAATCGAAAAGTGTTGAACTAAGGAAAGTTGGATAACAACCTGGGGCAGAAGCACAAAAAATTACAGCTCAAACCGACGTACAGAGATTTTTCACGAATTTTTACAGCGAAGCACAAAAATCTGTTTCAGGACAGCAACTTTCCCAAGCATTACTTCTCTCTCATTAGAGGTTACTCTTAGCACAAAAACCACACAAAAATGATAAGAAGAGGTTATTACTGAAGCAATAACTTCCAAGACTCAACTAAAACTTTTGGGTTATCCTCCCAATAAGTACTTTTTTTAACACCTTTAAGTTAGGCATAAGAAGCAAGAAAAGAATCAAGTATTCTCAAATGAAGAAGCATTAAGAGCAAATTTTGTTTTAATAGGAGAGGCAAAAGGAATCTTCTCTCTCTTCTTAGGGAAGAGTTCTATACCTTTCTTGAGTGGAAATTGATATTTAATGTTTCCTTCTTTTATATCAATAATGGCACCAACAGTTCTAAGAAAAGGTCTTCCCATAGTAATAGGACAAGAAGCATTGCATTCAACATCCAAAACATAGAAATCAACGGGGACATAGGAATTGTTAACCATAATAAGAACATCATTAATACTCCCCACGAGTTTCTTTTTAGCATTATCATCAAGTGGGATATTTAAATAACAATCTTCCAATGGTGGTAAATCAAGCATTTCATAAATCTTTCTAGGCATAATAGAAACACTACTATCAAGATCACATAAAGCTTTGAGATCAAAATCATTCACTTTCATATTAATGATGGGTTCCCAACCATCTTATAATTTCATAGGAATAGAAGCTTTATGTTTCATCTTTTCTTCTTTAATTTTTATGAGAGCATCAGTAATGTGTTTTGTAAAGGCCATATTCATAGCACTAGCATTAGGACTTTTAGCAAGATTTTGTAGGAACATAATTACTTCAGAGATATTGCAACCATCAAGATCAAAATCATAATTATCATCTAAAGGAGTAGAGCTATTGTTTCCCATATTTCAAAGAATTTCAACATTTTTATTAGAAAAGGCTCATTGGGTTTACTAGCTTCAACATTAGTGGTAGTGATAGTAGAAATACTAATATTTCTAGCAATTTCATCTTCTATTTCCCACTTAGCATGCAATTCAGCTAATAGTCTAACATTTTCATCAATTCTAACTTGTATGACATTAGTAGCAGCAAAGGGATTTTCAATAGTTTCAGGTTTGGCAACCATTTTATTCAAAGAAGATTGTGCTTCGGACAATGATGCTATATTTCTTTCAGCATTAGAGAGTTTTTCCTCAATAGTTTTATTGAAAGCAGTTTGTTTACTAATAAAATCTTTAAGCATGACTTCAAGTTCAGAGGATGCACTCCTATTATTGTTGTAGGAATTTCCATAAGCATTACCGTTATTGGGAGGATATGGCCTATAATTATTATTACCAAAATTATTCCTGTAGGCATTGTTGCTAAATTATTATTTCTTATAAAGTTCATATCAACTTGCTCTTCTTGAGCAACCAAAGAGGCTAAGGGAACATGATTTGGATCAATATGAGCTTTCCCATTAACAAGCATAGACATAATAACATCAATTTTATCACTCAAGGAGGAGGGTTCTTCAACAAAATTTACCTTCTTACCTTGTGGAGCTCTTTTAGTGTGCCATTCAGAATAGTTAACCATCATATTATCCAGAAGCTTTGTTGCAGCACCCAAAGTAATGGTCATAAAGGTACCTCCAGCAGCAGAATCCAGCAGATTTCTTGAAGAATAATTCAGTCCTGCATAAAAGGTTTGGATAATCATCCAAGCAGTCAGTCCATGAGTGGGACAATTCTTTACCAAAGATCTCATTCTTTCCCAAGCTTGAGCAACATGTTCATTATCAGATTGTTTAAATTTCATTATTTCACTTCTCATAGATATAATCTTAGCAGGAGGATAGTATTTTCCAATGAAAGCATCTTTGTATCTAGTCCAAGAATCAATACTATTTCTAGTTAGGGATTGCAACCATTCTTTAGCTTTTCCTCTCAAAGAGAAAGGAAACAATTTAAGCTTAATAATATCTCCATCTATATCCCTATGTTTTTGCATCTCACAAAGTTCAACAAAGTTATTAAGATGAGCAGCAGCATCTTGAGTACCAATACCAGAAAATTGTTCTCTCATAACAAGATTAAGCAAAGCAGGTTTAACTTCAAAGAAAGTAGCTTCAGGAATAGGTGGAGCAATAGATGTGCACATGAAATCATTGTTGTTGGTGCTAGTGAAGTCACACAACTTAGTGTTTTCAAGAGTAGTCATTTTTTTGTGTTTTTAGTAAAGAAAGCAAACTAGTACAACTATTTTTTTGTGTTTTTGATAAAGAAACAAGCAAACAAAGCAGAAATAAACTAAGCAAAACGAAAATAATAATGTAAAGAGATTGGTTATGAGGGACTCACCTTGTGAAGATGTCCTTGACTCCCCGACAATGGCGCCAGAAAAAAATTCTTGCTTACTCAATATGTAGAGCTCGTTGGGGAACCCCAAGAGGAAGGTATGATGAGCACACCAACAAGTTTTCCCTCAGTTATGAAACCAGGGTTATCGAACCAGTAGGAGCAAGGAAACACCTCCAAGGTGTTGTTTCCAACTTGGAATCCTGCACAACACAATCACAAAACTTTGCCCCCAACTTATAGTGATGTTGTCAATCTCACCAGTTTTGCTGAAAACAAAGGATTAAATGTAATTGTGTGGAAGATAGTAATTGCTTTGCAGAAAGTAAACAGAAAACAGTAAATATGTTGTAGATTGATGGTAAAAGAATGGACCGGGGTCCATAGTTCGCTAGTGGTGATTCTCCTTAAGATAGATGACATGTTGGGTGAACAAATTACAACGGGGAAATTGACAAACATCGAGAAAGCATACATGAATATACTAATCATCTTGACTCCTATGAAATTTGATTGGGCATTACAACATTATACATAGACCGTAATCCAACTGCATCTATGACTAATAATCCACCTTCAGGTTATCATCCGAACCCCCTCTAGTATTAAGTTGCAAGCAACAGATAATTGCATTAAGCAAAGTGTGTAAAGTAAACAATACGATTGTTCTATGAACAAAGGATTGCTGTTTTCTCCCTAGTAGCAATAACACATCTAGTACCTTAGAGATTTCTGTCACTTCCCCGGATTCCTAGAGGCATGAACCCACTATCGAGCATAAAAACTCCCTCTTGGAGTTGCTAGCATCTACTCGGCCAAGATAGCTACTAACAACGGAGAGCATGCAAGATCACAAATAACAAAGACATGATAGAATCAATAATCAATCTGAAATAGCATCTCAATATCCATCGGATCCCCGTAAACACAATATGTAGGATTACAAATAGATGATCTTGATCATGAACGGAGCTCACAAGATATAAACATGGTAGCACAAAGGAGAAGAACCAACCATCTAGCTACTACATGGACCCGTAGTCTAGGGATGAACTACTCACGCATCACACCGGAGGCAGGCATGGTGATGAAGAAGGCCTCCAAGGTGATCTCTCCCCTCCGGCAGGGTGCCGGGAAGAGCTTTAGATCCCTCCCGATCTAGGGGTGGAGATGGCGGCGGCTACAGACTCTTTTGTGGAATTTTGATCGGGTACTTAGTGTTTTTGTCCCGGGAGGATTATATAGGCGAAGGGGCGAGGTCGGTGGAGTACCAGGGACCCACACCACCCCCTGGCGTGTCCTGGCCTGGCCCGCACCACCGGGTGGTGTGGCCGGCCCCTGGCGCCTCTCCGTCTTGTCTTCTGGCTCCGTGAGTCTTCCGGTAAAATATTGACTTTGGCTTTTGTCCCGTCCAATCCTGAGAATATTCATTTTCTGGCATTTATGGAACCAAAAACAGCAGAAAACAGGCAACTGATACTATGGCATCTTGTTAATAGGTTAGTCCCGTAAAGTGTATAAAAATACTCCAAAGTGTGGACAAAACATAAGAAAGTAGATATAAAACAAGCATGGAACATCAAAAATTATAGATACGTTTGCAACATATCACCCGCCTCCATCACCCTCTACATCCGCCATCGCCAACACTGAAGCCAACTCCGACTCCATCCTTGACGCGCTGTACGCCTACATTAATATGGATGGCGGCAGCTCGAACGCTAACTCAGAGGAATACGATGCTTTTATGAGGGAGATTGAGTAGGAGATCGAGAAGGAGGAACGCACCGAGAAGACCAACGCTTCCCACCAGGTGCTAGTCGCCATTGGGAGCATGATGGAAGAAGATGGGCATGAACCGGAATGTGAGAGAGCTCCACCCACGCCAGCGGTTACCAGAGTAGCAGCGGCCAAGAAAGGCGCCAAGCCTCCGACTCCAGCCAAGGCCTTGCCGCCTCCGGTTATCCACCCACAACCGGCGCAGGAACTCACCACGGCCCCTAATACTACCAGGAAATCAAATCAGCCGCTGATGTCTACGCACTTCTATTCTTGTAGACAGTTGTTGGGCCTCCAAGTGTAGAGGTTTGTAGAACAACATCAAGTTTCCCTTAAGTGGATCACCCAAGGTTTATCGAACTCAGGCAGGAAGTGGTCAAAGGTATCCCTCTCAAGCAACCCTGCAATCAAGATACAAGAAGTCTCTTGTGTCCCCAACACACCCAGTACACTTGTCAGGTGTATAGGTGCACTAATTCGGGGAAGAGATAGTGAAATACAAGTGGTATGGATAATTATAAGTGGTAACGGTGCCAGAAAATAGCTTGACGGGTAGGAAGAGACTAAAGGCAATCTGAAATAAAGATGGAAGCAAGCAAACATGTAACAGAACTGATTATAAACGGTGTTTCAGTGCTTAGAAACAAGGCCTAGGGATCATACTTTCACTAGTGAACACTCTCATATAAATATCTTCTCTTTATGATACTACTCTGAACTACTCTCCGGTTGGACACTCTAATCCATGGTAGGGCTATAACAGCACTCCTCAAAGTCCGCCTTCCCCATCTCGATAACCCCACACTGTCACCTTGAGCGCTAGATGGTTCCAACAAACACCTCAATTTCATAGAGACATCCAACTCCAAATATAACTCATAACAAGTATTTGTGTAACCTTAGCCAAAGTGCCACACGGTGTGCACACTGTCAACTTCACACACGTGGGGATAAGCAGAGATTCATTAAATCACTTGAGTAGCAGAATAGATCTATAGATTACAAAGCTCATGATCTCAATAAGATCAAGCATATATATAGAGAGAGATTACACCATCTACCGGTAGAGCCCTTAGCCTCGAGAGAGAACTACTCCCTCCTCATCATGGGAGTCAGCAATGGCGATGGATATGGTGGTGGAGATCGATGGAGATGGCTCCGGGGGCACTTCTCCGTCCCGGCAGGGTGCCGGAACAGAGACTTTTTGTCCCTCGAATCTCCCCTTCGGTGGCAGCGGCGCTGCGGTTTCTGCATCGGAGGCTTCTTATATGCGAAAGGGCGATGTCAGAGGATGGACCAGAGGCCCACACCACCTGGTGGCGTGGCCAGGGGGACCCGTGCCACCACATGGTGTGGATAGCCCCTGGCCCCTCTCCGTCTCATCTTCTGGCTCCGTGAGTCTTCTGGTAAAATATCGACTTTGGGTTTTGTCTCGTCCAATTCCAAGAACATTCATTTTTTGGCTTTTCTGGAACCAAAAACAGAAGAAACAGGCAACTGGCACTATGGCATCTTGTTAATAGGTTAGTCCCAAAAAATGCATAAAAGTATCTCAAAGTATGAACAAAACATAAGAAAGTAGATATAAAACAAGCATGGAACATCAAAAATTATAGATACGTTTGCAACGTATCAACATCCCCAAGCTCAACTCCTGCTCGTCCTCGAGTAGGTGTAAGTGATAAAAAAGAATAATTTCTGAGGTGACATTCACCATTATAATCTTGATCAAAGTATTTGTAGAACGTTGATAGCTGGGATCATAGTACTTTAATATAGCATGAAAGATATAGTTCTAACAATAAGACATAGCAACTATGTTATAACATGAAAAGGTACAAACAAAAGATTCATGAATAACAATGCTTTGAAAGATGTTTGTTTGTTTCACATATAGAAAACATAGCATAGTGGCATTCAGCTTGTCCCTCATGGAGTAGCAAAACATAAATGCATAGGACACCTTCAAAGTTCATAAGGGTGACTAGGTACAAATAGTTCAAGAACAAGCAATATCAACATTATGAATCAATCAATAAGTTTTGGGACAATGCACATTAAACTAAGAATGACCACTATGCTCTCTCAATAGGTGCATAAATATAGAAGATGGAGACTCAACATAAAAAGTAAAAGAAAGGCCCTTCATAGAAGGAAGCAGGGATTCAAGTCTCATAAAGAGCTTCCAAAAATTATGGTACTTATTAGCTTTCATCTCTCATTGCCCCTATCATAAGCATCTTTAGGTGATTAAGATTAAAGTGACACAACTAATAGGATATGCTTGACAAGTTATAAGTTGAAATCTCATGCCCCTTACTTACGAGTATCGAACCTCATGCTACTCAACTTCAGTCACAAGTAAGCTCTTGTCATTGTAAGTACATATGTATCATAGAGAACCACCAACGGGGTACCCCTTGCCCCATGACACAGGAGCTATCCCATATCAAAATGACAAGGCAACAGATAATGAGCATCTCAACGATCTTTTTATTTGCTATTTGCATAGGTTTTTATTGAGGATGCTTCATAAAATGCTCATTATGGTTATGTTGCAAGTTTCCACCATGATTAGGCATGGCTTAGGCTAGTGACCCAGGTGTTTCTCGAACACACATACAAACTCCATGATATTACAAGTTCCCCTTTTATTTCACACCGCCGGGATCCATAAGCAAAAGAATCATGATATCAGCGGAATAATAAGTGCAATGTTGAAAGCGTTCCCCATGATACATGGTTCTGCTAACTTCAACTTATAAAGCGCAAGCATATACGCAATAAATATGGACACAATGGTTCGGAATTATTAAGTGCAAGAAAGTAAAGTGTGCCATCAAGTTCGTGAGAGCTTTAATCACTAATTTTCTCATAACAAGTTTAATTCGAAAGGTAGATAAAAACATGAATATACTTGGAATAGCAAATGCTAATAGGTAGGTATGGTGGACTCTTTGGAATAACTTGGTTTTATTTGGATTTGGATGCATGAGTGTAACTCATACTTGGTTATGGAGGCTAGTAAAAGACTGGGAGCGACCAACTAAGAGAGAAATAATGGCCATAATCATGCAAATCGACAAAACATTATTAATTAAAGCATAAAGTGATATTACAAGTCGAAAACTAAAGGATCATAGAGGCTATGGTGACTTGGGATAGTCTTAACATGGCGTGATCATGCGCCAAGTCAACCCAGATAAAGCATCAAAGGAGAATACCACAATACTATCCTTTAATATGCTAAAACAGCGCATGATTCTTTCAAGGCACATTAAGCAATCTCAATTGTTTATAACATGTCATGCTACAGCAAAAATCACTAAGCATAAAGCCAAAACAATATCAAGCATGACATGATAAAGTCTAAGTCACAGTCAAAACAAGCTCCTTTTATACCACTTAAGCATGAACTTTTCCTACTCGTTTCCAATCCAAACCAATCTTATTTGAAAACTAATGCATGAATGAGGGGGTCCAACCAATTTATTCAAGCAAACTAAGAAAACCAAGCAAACGAAAACCAAAAATGAAAACAAAGACGCTCCAAGAACAACACAACTGTGCATGAAACAATAAAAATGAAGTGTTTGGAAGAACCTGAGTTTTTTATTGATGAAGAAGGGGATGCCCACATCCCCAAGCTTTGACGCTTGTACTTCTTGGATATTTCTTGGGGTGACACGGGGTGGCATCCCCAAGCTTGATCTTTAGTCCATTCTTCATCTCATTACATCATTCTTTCCCTACACCTGAAATTTCTCCTTCATACAAAACTTCATACAATCTTTATTAGCAACATTAGTGCACTCAAGATAATAAGTCTTATGGTTCAGTTCCAACACAAGTAAAACTTCCATTAAAATGAAAGCTACTGTAGCAATTCCTTCTAAAAGCTCAAGTGATCAAAGAGAACTCAAAGAGAAAGAGATTAAGAGGCAAATGCAAATAATGGCAGAAATTTGTCAAAACAGACCAACAGGTAAAAACCAATTTTTTTGAATACCTTCTGTTGCTCAAATAGAAAAGTGTCGAACTAACGAAAGTTGGGTAACAACCTAGGGCAGAAGTACAAAAGATTAATAAGCAATAGAATAGCTATCTTCCAAAGCTGGGGAACTAAAAAGATCATTTTCATAAAAACTAGCTTCCCCAAGCTTATACTTTTCCATAGCATTAGTAACAAAGGTGTTCAAAAGATTCATACTAATAACATTGCTATTATGGTGCAAAGAAAGTTCCATGGGTTTTTTAATTTTCTCTTCAAACACTTCATGTCCTAACTTAAGATAAATACTATAAAGCTCTCTAATTTTGTTGTTGTTTTCCATTAAGCCTAACTAATGAAAACAAGAAACAAAAAGACAAAATTGCAGAATCTAAAGGAAATAACTTCGAGAACTCACACCGGAGGATGTGAGTACCTTTTACCTTACCTCCCCGGCAACGGCGCCAGAAAATAGCTTGATGTCTATGCACTTCTATTCTTGTAGACAGTTGTTGGGCCTCCAAGTGCAGAGGTTTGTAGAATAGTAACAAATTTCCCTTAAGTGGATCACCCAAGGTTTATCGAACTTAGGGAGGAAGTGGTCAAAGGTATTCTCTCAAGCAATCCTGCAATCAAGATACAAGAAGTCTCTTGTGTCCCCAACACACCCAATACACTTTTTAGGTGTATAGGTGCACTAGTTCGCCGAAGAGATAGTGAAATACAAGTGGTATGGATAATTATAAGTGGTAACGGTGCCAGAAAATAGCTTGATGGGTAGGAAGTGACTAAAGGCAATCTGAAATAAAGATGGAAGCAAGCAAACATGTAACAGAACTGATTATAACCGTGTTTCAATGCTTAGAAACAAGGCCTAGGGATCATACTTTCACTAGTGAACACTCTCATATAAATATCTTCTCTTTATGATACTACTCTGAACTACTCTCCGGTTGGACACTCTAATCCATGGTAGGGCTATAACAGCACTCCTCAAAGTCCGCCTTCCCCATCTAGATAACCCCACATTGTCACCTTGAGCGCTAGATGGTTCCAACAAACACCACAATTTCATAGAGACATCCAACTCCAAATAGAACTCATAACATGTATTTGTGTAACCTTAGCCAAAGTGCCACACGGTGTGCACACTGTCAACTTCACACACGTGGGGATAAGCAGAGATTCATTAAAGCACTTGAGTAGCAAAATAGATCTATAGATTACAAAGCTCATGATCTCAATAAGATCAAGCATAGAGAGAGAGAGATGAACACATAGCTACCGGTAGAGCCCTTAGCCTCGAGAGAGAACTACTCCCTCCTCATCATGGGAGTCAGCAACAACGATGGAGATGGTGGTGGAGATCGATGGAGATGGCTCCGGGGGCACTTCTTCGTCCCGGCAGGGTGCCGGAACAGAGACTTTATGTCCCCCGAATCTCCCCTTTGGTGGCGGTGGTGCTGCGGAACTTTTCGTGGCTGGAGGCTGGATTCTTTAGGGTTTCTGCATCAGAGGCTTCTTATAGGCGAAAGGGTGATGTCAGAGGGTGGACCAGGGCCCCGCACCACCTGGCGGTGTAGCCAGAGGGACCCGCGCCACCACATGGTGTGGCTAGCCCTTGGCCCCTCTCCGTCTCATCTTCTGGCTCCATGAGTCTTCCGGTAAAATATCGACTTTGGCTTTTGTCCCGTCCAATTCTGAGAATATTCATTTTCTGGCTTTTCTGGAACCAAAAACAGAAGAAAACAGGCAAGTGACACTGTGGCATCTTATTAATACGTTAGTCCCAGAAAATGCATAAAAGTATCTTAAAGTATGAAGAAAACTTAAGAAAGTAGATATAAAACAAGCATGGAACATCAAAAATTATAGATATGTTTGCAACGTATCAGCCGCCAATGCCACCGTCAACGTCCGCAGTTGGCAACCCATTGGTTACTCCCACCGACAAGGCAATCTACGGTGCACTCCTTGTTGAACCCATCATCGCCGCCCATATCCGGAGCATTACGGAGCTTGATGAGAAGCGTGCGGCAATCCTAGCGGAGGCTGAGTGTATTGCGGAGCAGGGCGCTAAGCTAGACGAAGACATGGCAAAGGCACAACGATCCATTAAGGCGGCAAGAGCTATGGAGGCTGAGTACAAGCAATTACTGTTGAAGCAAAAGGCAAAGAAAGCACCAGCTCAAATCATCGAAGACCCCAGCGTTCAACGCGAGTTGGGGTATGAGGGATCCAAGCCGGTAAAAGCCACCCCATACATTGATTCAGAGGGGAGGCAAGTCATGCCAACTCCCGCCCTCAACATTGCCATCGCCAAAACCCTCCTAGAACAGGACAGGTCGCCGGAAGCAGTTGCTCAGGTGTACGACCTCGTCGCTAAGGCATGCAAGCAACATGAAAAGGCTACCTCACAGAGGCTTGAGTCCAACCTGGAGCTTTGCCAGTCAACCCTGAACAGCCTTAGAAGGCCAAAATCTCCCCGTGACGATGGATCCCATACAGGATCCACAGAGCGGAGACGGAGAGAGGCATGCAACAGGACTGATGCCATCCCCATATCCTCTGATCATGGAGAAAAGGCTCGTCCTCACCGGTCACCACCTCCACCACCATCTCGGCGTCGCGAGGAACCACAGCCGGGCCACCGTACAAGCATGCCGCCACTAAGGCATCCCTAGGCCGGCATTGTTATACGCGACCAGGGTGAGCAGCGCCGGCATGCCGGAGAGCGCAGTGGCATTGAAGGACATAGGAGCAGGTCCCACAAGGAGCCACCACGTCCGACAAGTAACCACGACAAGCGTGAAGAGTCATGGGAGGGACACAACAAGAAGGCTAACCCACCGCCTCCACCGCCACCGTCGCCACCTAGCAGCCATCATGGCGGAGGGCATGGTGGTTCTCATAAACTGCGCCGCAACTCCCCTCCCTATGATGAAAAAGGGAAGCAACCAGAGCCATATGACGCATGATCATAGCTGGACAAGATCCAAGAAGCTCAGGATCTCCCATACCTTGGGCCATGTTGTTTTGGACCAGTAATACGGGCCACAGCCTACCCCCAGGGTCTCCGGATAGACAAGACCATCAAGCCCTATGACGGCACCACCAGACCAATTAAATGGTTGCAGGACTATAGTGAAGCAATTCACATTACAGGAGGAAACCCTAATGTCATTATCAAGTACCTCCCACGTATGCTCACTAGTACCGCCCGACAATGGATTGATGACTTGCCGGAGAAATCAATATGAAATTGGTTGGACATGCATGAAGCGTTCACCGAGAACTTCGAGGGTACGTACAAACGTCCCTACACTGTCGGAGACCTATAGCGGTGTGTGCAAGAAAAGGATGAAACCTCTCGTGCCTACCTCTCTTGCTGGCTGGATATGAAAAATTCCTGCGCAGGGGTGCACGAACAAACCGCTATGGCTGCCTTCATCGACAATCTGAAAAAGGGAACTTTGCTCCAGCATACGTTGAAGCGCAAGAAAGAGAACAATGATCTCAACCTCAACGCAATGATCGCCATGGCTAGCGATTTTGCCGCTACTGATGATGACACGCGCGGATCATTGCCTGCAATAGCAATCCCTACCTAGGCCAGAAAGAACAGCAATAACAAGCGAAAGAATCCGCCTGAAGAAAAGCAAGCAGCCGACATGGTCGCTGCATCGTTCACTGGCAGAGGCGGAGGCGAACAGCGTGGACGTGGCCTGGGGACTAGCAATGGCCAGCAGAGGAGTGATTCTACACCCTCAGCGCCCCGTGTTCCCCAAATGTATGAAGAGTACCATGATATGCCGTGTTTCGTCCACCTTGACGCAAATGGCAAAGCCACCCACACCAACCGCCAATGAAAATTTGTCAATGACCTCAAGGAAGACCCTGAGTCCGGCTACAAGCGAAGTCGGAAGAACAGACCCCATGGAAAGGGCAAAGGGAAGAAGAAGAAGAAGAAGGAGGAGTCCAAGGATTCAAGCAATATGGATGAAGACAAGGAACCCAAATCTTCCGACAAGGGAGAGGGTAAAGGGAAAAATCCCTTCGAAAAGAAGGCTCCATGTTACCATACCTTCCTTGGCACTCCCACTCTCCGGGCCCAAAAAACCTCTCTAAGGATACTGATGGCTACCCTCCCTCCGATTCCCCAATACGTCAGGTGGTCGGAGATTCCAATTACTTGAGATAGAAAGGATCACCTAGACCTCATCCCAATAGATAACTAGTATGACATGGTCATCAACCCTTTGATTGATGGCACAGAGTTCACCAAATGCCTCGTGGACATTGGAAGCAGCATTAACATCATGTACCTGGATACACTGCACAAGATGAACTTGATGGAGACCTAGTTAAGGAAGAGCAACACCGTGTTCCATGGGGTTTTCCCTGGCCAACAAGCAAATTCCCTGGGCTGCATCACCCTTTCGGTCGCATTTGGCGATGTTAACAACTACTGCCAAGAACGCATGACCTTTGAAGTGGTGCCTTTCAAGAGCGTGTACCACGTCATTTCCGGACACGACACCTTCCACTCCTTCCTCGCAAGGCCATGCTTTGTCTACAACAAGCTCAAGATACTCGTACCAAACGACTTCATCACCATTGACGGAAGCTTCACCAAGGCACGGGAGTGCGAGCTCAGTGAGGCTGCCTTCATCGAAGCAGTTCTCTACGGTGAGGAGTTCAAGGAGATCCAGAACTAGGTCGATACCTCAGATATGCTGGCTTCGAAGAAGCAGATCACTGCTGCCGAACCCGCATTCAAGGCTGCCATCAAGACCAAACAAGTGGAGCTTGTTGAAGGAGATTCCTCCAAGACCACCGCCATTGGCACGGACCTGGATCCCAAATAGGAAAGCGTGCTCGTCAAGTTCCTCTGTGAGAATAGGGACATCTTCACCTGGCAACCTGCCGACATGAAAGGTGTACCTAGAGAACTTGCTGAGCACAGCTTGAATATTGATCCTAATGCCAAACCGGTGAAACAACCTCTACGATGCTTTGGTGATGAAAGACGAAGGGCTATAGGTAAAGAAATAGCTATGTTACTTAAGGATGCTTTATCCGAGAAGTTATTCACACCCGATGGGTGGCAAATCCTGTACTTGTCCCCCAAAAGGGAACCAATGAATTAAGAATCTGTGTTGATTACATCGGCTTGAACAAAGCATGTCCGAAGGATCTGTTTGCTTTGCCTCGCATTGACCAAGTCATTGACTCGATGGCTGGCTCGGAACTTCTATGGTTTCTCGATGCCTACTCAAGTTACCACCAAATCCGGATGCGGAAGTCGGACCAGTTGGCCACTTCGTTTACCACACCCTACGACACGTATTTCTATGTTACGATGCCCTTTGGGCTGAAAAATGTTGGTGCTACTTACCAGTGGACAATGCAATGTTGCCTGCACGACCAAATAGGTCGCAACGTACATGCTTACGTGGACGACATCGCGGTAATGTCAAAGAAATCAAATGATCTTATCGCCGACTTGCAGGAAACCTTCGACAATCTCCGGAAATACAACATGATGCTGAACCCCAAGAAGTGCGTCTTTGGGGTACCTTCCGACAAGCTATTGGGTTTCATCGTTTGCATTGTCGAATCGAGGTGAACCAGGGGAAAATCAAGGCCATCCTCGACATTAAACGTCTGACATGCCTGAAGGACATACAAAGGCTCACAGGCTGCATAGCAGCAGTAAGCCGGTTCATCAGCCGACTTGGTGAGAAGGCTATGCCACTCTACAAGTTACTCAAGAAGGCGGACAAATTCATATGGACGGACAAGGCTAATGCAACACTTCAGGAGTTGAAGAGAATACTCTCCTCCCCACCAATACTTGCGGCACCGGTGTCAAGGGAGCCTATGGTAGTTTACATGGCGGGAACCAACCGAGTCATCAACATCGTCATCATGGTGGAGCGCAAGGAGCCAACACACGAATACAGAGTTCGGCGACCCGTTTACTATGTAAGCAAGGTCTTGAAGGAATCCAAACAGCATTACCCGCACTACCAAAAGATAGCTTATGGAGTTTTCCTTGCTTCACGCAAGCTAAGGCATTATTTCCAGGAGCACCCCATCACAGTGGTGAGCAAAGCTCCACTGTCCGACATCATCAACAACAGCGACACTACAGGGAGAGTGGAAAAGTGGGGCATTGAACTTGCCGCCTTTGAAATCACCTACAAGAGACGCGATGCTACCAAATCACAAGCATTGGCGGATTTTATTGTAGATTGGACGGAACTGCCAGAATATTGGGTCATGCACTTTGACGGATCAAAGCTACTCAACGGCTCGGGGGCTGGTGTATTATTGCAATCACCAACAGGAGAAAAGTTGCAATACGTCCTGCAGATCCACTTAAACGCTACCAACCACATGGAGGAGTATGAGGCCCTCATTCACGGACTTCATGTGGCCAAGGATATTGGCATCAAGCGCATAGTTTGTTGTGGAGATTCTGACTTGGTTGCCCAGCAAGTAGCTGGCACCTAGAACGCGCGTGACCCTATGATGACGGCATATCGAGACGAACTAGACGAAATAGCCAAGTGCATCAAAAGGGAGGAGAATGAGGCGGCCAATCTGCTGTCAAAGCTTGGATCAACTTGTCGACCAATTCCGCCAGGAGTTTTCCTAGAACATTTATGGACCCTATCCGTGAAGGGAGCGTACCCCAACAACCCGGGTAGAGTGGACTCATTTGTTAATACAATAATAATGACCTCTCCGGCTTGGACGAAACCATTCATGGACTATCTACACAACAAAACTTTGCCCGTTGACGAAGTCAAAAGCTGCAAATAGTATGCAGAGCAAATGGCTACGTCATCATTGATGCCCAGCTATACAAAAGAAGTACCATAGGAGTTTTCCTTCGACACATCTCCCAGCAGCAAGGTATTGAAAATCCTCAGAGAGATACATCTCGGAGATTGCAGGCATCACGCCACTCCCCAATCGTTGGTGGCTAAGGCCTTCTGACAAGGATTCTACTGGTTAACTGCTAGGGCGGACGCCGACAAGCTGGTACAAACATTACTTGGGTATCAGTTCTATGCAAGACAACCAAGTGTTCCAGCTGAAGAATTATGAACCATACCAATAACTTGGCCGTTTGCAGTGTAGGGGCTGGACATGGTGGGACCTTTGCAAACAGCACCCTGTGGATTTACACACTTGCTAGTAGCAATGGATAAGTTCACAAAATGGATTGAAGCTAAACCCATTAGAAAGCTTGACGGGGCAACAACCCTAAAATTTGCCCAAGATCTAGTGGTGAGATTTGGTCTCCCACACAACATCATCACCGACAATGACAGAAATTTGTGTCTCGGAGAAGTTGAGGAGTACTGTCATGAAAAAGGCATCCGCCTTGACCTAGCATTTGTGGCACACCCATAGTCGAATGGGCAAGTTGAAAGGGCCAATGGACTAATTCTGCACGGAATCAAGCCATGCTTAGAGACACCGCTACATAGAGCAGCTAGAGCCTGGGCGGAGGAATTACCATCTATCTTGTGGAGTTTACGAATAACACCCAACCAGCGGCTTGACTCCTTTCTTCATGGTTTATGGAGCAGAAGTTGTCCTTCCATCCGACATCCTCCACGATGCACCAAGAGTCACCGCCTATAAGAAGGATGACGCTGAAGAATCCAGACGCTTATCTGTGGACCTACTTGAGGAAGAGCATGTGCTGGCATGCCAAAGATCCGCCGTCTACCAGCAGAAGCTACGTGGCTACCATAGTCGCTGTGTAAAACATCACTCATTTAAAGAGGGGGATCTGGTGCTTAGACTTAAGCAGGAGAAATCACACAAACTATCCTCGCCCGGGGAAGGACCGTTCGTCATAAGAAAAGCATTGCTAAACGGTTCCTATTACCTCGTCGATATTCGCGAGTTGAAAGATAGGCTAAAAATCACAAGCGCAAGCAACGTGACTCCGATGATGATTACCCGGAGACAGATCGGCCATGGAACATAGCACAGCTACGTTCCTTTTACACTTAGCACATTTATATTATGTAATAAGTTTCTTATATGATCAATGAAATAAAGCATTTGGTTCACTCATATTCTCTGAGTCTTTTACCTCCTTTAGTTGTTCATTTTTGGATCATATAAACCCTTTTATGCGCAAGTTTGCATTTGTACTTGTGAAAATTCCGCCTATGGACGTTAGCTTAAGTTTTTTGGTCTACATGTTTTCTGAATTTTTTATGTGGATTCCGGAGTAGTAACTTCTCGGAACTCAAAGCCGACAATTTTGCTCTTAGGTTCTTGACGGTGCTATTAAGAATCATCACCTGAGGGCATAGTTCCGTGCTGCGATTCTTCCGTCTCACGAAAAGTCAAGCATACGAACCAGAATAATGGAGAAGCCAGCACATGCTTAAAAAATATACACATGCTGGAAACAGATAAGTAGCAAGGAACTTGAGTACAAGTTTTTCCGCCTTAACAACACATAAGTTTTTCTGCATACACTTTGTAGAGATACACTTAATACAAACATTTTTTTTCATGGCTCTGGTATAGGGGACTTCGTGGTGGCATCGTCAGGAGAGCTAGGCCGAGAGAGCTCGTCAAACTCGGAAGGAGATGGGCTAGACTCAGACGAAGCCATGTCTTCATCAAGTATCTCGGCAGGCACGAAGACATCTGCATTGACCATTTTGGCAATCCTGGTGTCGAAGTCGGAGATGGAATTCCAAATAGCATCACTATCAATTTCCTTCCCTTCCTCGTCCAGTTTGGGAAAGCCAGAGGTCACCAGATCGATGTCAGCGTTGTCGTAGTGTGCCTTGACCAAGGACAAGGTCATCCTTGCACCATCCCGGACGCAAGAGGCTTTCCAGTCCTTGACTTTCTCGGGGGCTCGGCGCAGGATTTCCGTGTACTTGGCCACTGAGTCTGCCACCTTGATGTTTATTCCTAGAGGCTGGGCTATGTCCTTGTCCTGGGCAATTACAGTGATGACGAAGTTGCCGGCAAGAATCATGCATTCCTTGGGATTTGGAGCTCCTTCACCCAAGTTGGCCAAGCCAATGGGAGATGTGGTTTGTATAAGATACAAGGACCATGAGTACAAACAAATTAAATGATTATCCAAAGTACAGAATTAACCAAGACGGGGAAAGTTACCGAAGATGCTCGTCTCCGCCTGCTTGCATGTTTCTGCCAAGACGTCCCGCTCCTTCTGAACTATCTTGTACACCTCAAGGTTCCTTGCATTCTACTCTTTGGCAGCTTGGTTCTATTCCTTGAGTTGTGCAAGTTCATTCTCTAGGTGCTGCATCTCAGTGTTAACAGACTCTTGGAGCGCCTTCATCGCCTCTTCATGGCCCTTGACGGCATCAACCAGGTCTTTCTTTAAGATTTTGTTCTCATCGTCGAGCTCTTGGATATGCTTGGATTGCTCGACGATGCTCTTGGCCTTGGCAATGGCTTCTATAAGACGGAAATCAGAAAGCATTATGAGAAGATGACAAAAATGAATCCATGAGGAAAAGCAAGGAGCTGTTATAAGAAACAGACTCTAGCTATTTTTGATCTATTGCTTCAAGAAGGCTATTTACCCTGTTCAAGGTCCAACTCCTTTCGCAAAGCAGCAAACCTCTCATTGGCGATGATCCTCCATCTATTCTCATTCTGCAACAAGTAAGCACACTTAGTTTCTCTAGAGCATCTAGTCAGAACTATTTGGTTTCAACTACATGCTTGAGGGCTACAACACAAGATTTTAATCAGCAAGTATGCTACTCTTAGAGAATCTAGCCAGAGTTCTTCTAAGTTTCCACCTAGACGCTCGGGGGCTACACTATCAATTTTTACTCTTAGTTCTTTGGAGCACTCAGGCCAATAACTTTGGTTTATCCGTCTAAGAGCTCGGGGGCTATAGAGGGATATGCTACACAAAATAAAATAAGTGAAGTTCAAAAGACTTACAATGGCAATGAGCTTAAGATTGTTGGCCAGATTGGCATATGCGGTATGAAAGATACCGGCATTGTTATACACGGCATCCGCCTGCACAATGAGGTCATCTAGGCACAACGTTAGAGGAGTCACAGCCAAAGGAGATGTTGAGGAGTCGGAAGTATGGATGATGCCCTATCCGCTTGTTGTGTTTTTAGAACAGTTGATGGCTCAGAGGCTCCTGCCTTGTCTGTTGCCACAACCACCTCCGTCTCTGCCTCTTCCATTACTTGCTTCCCTTTCTCAGTGGCATCCTTAGCCGGAGCTTCAGCCACTTTGGAGGAAGTGCTCTCCTGCGTCGCTTGACCACTAGGAGCAACGTCTACCTCGACAGAGCCTGAGATATCAAGGATTGGATTAACATCAGTCTCCATGGCGGAGATCTCAGGGATGACGGGAGACGAAGGCCCAACGGGGCCAGCAGAAGGCTTGGAGGCGGGAGTAGGGGGAGCAGTAGCGGGAGAGGGCTTGGTAGCTACATCTATGGTCAGCATGTCACGAATGTTTTTTGACCCTCCAGCATCTCTGGAGGATCGCTTCAAACTAGCACCGGCTTTCCTCCTGAAACATATAAAGTATAAGTACAAGAGTTGAAAAAAGGTATGGGCTGAAAAGTACAAGCCGGAGAATGAATACACTTACTCCACGACAGGAGCCTTGGTGAGGGGAATGCCGGTGGTTTTCTTCTTCTCTGCCTCTAAGGCGGTGGTGGATCGTCTGGAGACTCCACTCTCCGATTTCTTCTTCTTCTTGGCCTCGGCAACAACGTTAGAGGTGGAGCTCTTCTGCTTTCACGCTGCTGGAGCTGGCTGATCCTTGGGGGTGTCATTGTCGGACACCACCTGGATATCCTTCAGCTTGGGATCATAGACCTGGGAGGCCATCTGATCTTCCGCCAAGGTCGCCAGCTAGGATACAGAGGAGTGTTAGACTGACAACTTCAAGTCAGAAAAACCTTAGAGTAAATAACGAGCAATAAAGGAAACAAAAGCTACCTCTAGGCATTTACCGCAATCGAACATGTCATAGGTGATCTTGAAGCCGTGCTTCCTGTCCTTCACCTTGACAATGTCCTTTAGCCGGAGTTTGATAGAGTCAACAGAGAAGTTATCCCACGAAATTTGCATGGGATCCCTCCTGCCTTGAGTGTATTTGCACATCAATTCGGCGCGGTGCTGCAGAGGCTGGATCCGCCTAACAAACCAGCACATGGCTAGATCCAAGCCCGTCAGACCTCCATCCACGAGCCATTCAATCCACCTTACAACGCGATTGGCCTCGCTGTCGGATGGAAGGGAGGCTGGGGTCCGCCATGTGGGCACTTTGGCGGTGGCTCCATCGACAAAGTCGGGATATGTCTCAAGGCGGTCTGGCAGGGGAATATTGTTGGAAATATGCCCTAGAGATAAATAATAATAAGGATTATTACCATATTTCATAAAGTTTATGATTAAGTTTTATATAATGCTATAAATGTATTGAAAGGTAACGTCAATACACGTGTGATATATAAACAACCAGGGGTTCCCGGTGAAACTCTAGTCACTGGTTCATTGGTCAACAAATGATCAAGGTTTCCTGATCATGTGGCATTTATGCCAGTTGGAAATGGATTCAACTCATTCTGAGAATGATATGATGAACCAATACCCAACTGAAACATCGTGACCCGATCATGTCACAAAGTTCAAGTTACAATGATTAGAATAGACCTCGTAGACTATTCCTTAGACCGTGAGGCTATATCAATCACTGTCTCCCGAGAATGCTTAGATAGCATCAAACGTCACTTGGTAATACAGTGACAATAAAGGTGTGTTCAGGTATTCGGAGGAATCATAGAGGCAATATATGTCGAGACCGGGATTTGTCCATCCGCGTGATGAAAATATACTCTAGGGCCCACTCGGAGAAGTTATATCCAATAGTTGTGCAATGTGTGATTTGATCACAGGGATATCACTTATCGAAATGAGTCAAGTAACATTGTTCGGTAACGAGATTGAACACAACATGGTGATTTCATTGATTAGATCTCAGACAATGCAAGTATCGAGAGACAAAAGGAATAAGACATGACTGTCCCAGTTCAAATGACGAAAGATCTTCATGGAATGCACAGGGGTCACATGGCCATCCAGGTCCCTTTGTCGATCATTGGTCCGGGAGTGTCCCGACCATATCTAGAGTGTTCCCGAACCATGGGGTATCACGCTTAAGGGCTTGATGATGCTTAGAGAGTGTTTATAGGATCGGTAGAATCACCGAAGAAGAGAAGAGAGAAAACCGAAAGGGTTTCGGTAAGTCCGGAGGATGTCCGGAGTGGAGGTGGAAGGTGTTCCATAGCCACGGAGATTGAATAATATGTGAATGAATGTTAAATATTGATTTAATCATTTATTCATAATTATTTAATAAAAGAGAAATCAATTAAAAGGTCAAAAGGCTTAATGGGCCAAATCCCGGAGGGGAAAGGACCCATGAGGGAAAGGCAAGAGGAGAGATGAGGCAAGGGGGTTGCCGGCTGGGCCAAGCCCCCCCGCGCGGGGCCCACTAGGGCTGGCCGGCGGCGCCCCCCTCCCCTGCTTTAGTCCCACCCCGGGACTTTTGAGGGATGTAGTACCTCCCCTCCCCCTATATATAGTGGGGGTATTTGACCAGAAAATACACAACCAATATTCAATAAAGGTTTCCTCACTTTTGGGGAGACCTCCAATTGATATTCTCTCTCTCCCGTGACCGTGGTCCCAAGTTCGAACTGCGCGAATGAGAGACATCTTCACCGCGGAGCGCCGTCGCACTGTGGGATTCGGATCCAGGAGCTCTACTTCCGCAACTGCTGCTGGATTAGGGAATCGGGAGTCATTGTCAGGCACTAGATGCATGTCTCTCCCCGCTAGGTGTCACACTTGAGGCACTCAAGTCGTTGGAGCCACAGGAGCGCAAGGACTTCATCATGACTTTGAGGTCGGCTTCAGCTCGTCTACATCAACCATGCTCTCTTGAGCATTGCCAACGCTTTTCGGTCTTCAAGGGTAAGTTCGCGAAAAGCCCCTCCCATTATTGCAATACTAATAGATAGGTCCTGGCAGCATCAGGGATTCAGGGGCGTAGGGGAAAAGTTTTATTGTTTTTATACGCGGAACCCCTGCAGTGGTATCAGAGCTAGATCTATGCGTAGTAATGCTAGTACGGGTAGAACACACAAGATGTAGCGTGTGGGCATTGATCTTTTAGTTGTTACCCTCCCACGTGTACTTGTGTATACCGCATTAATGCTTGATGAAGTGGCCCCCAACCGACTTTACGCGTTCATTCACGAGACTAGTCCATGCTTGACATACGGCTCGTACCGTATAAAGTGGCTTTGGGGGGTGTCTGTCTCTCTCGCATTAGTTGGTATGCCATTTGCAACAGAGGGCCCCGAGAGGGGTATAGTATAGATAACTACTTGATCAGTGTTGTGGTGAAAGTTCATAGGTAAGAACGGTTCTTGTGCGAAAGCCCATTCCGCCACGTAAAACATGCAAACATAAAGTAGAGGCGTCTAACTTTGTTTTGTAGGGGGCGTTGCTTTGTGATATGGTTGTGGCAAAGGTAAAGTGATTACCTTATGTTACAAAGTAGTAGTAGATAGTCACGGGGGTGAAGGACTACCACGCTGGAAAGACACTGGTACTCTGGTGTCTACGGTGCCGGAAACCCTAGCGCTAGAATCCGATGACGCCAGATGGAGATCACGACATGAAGGACCATATCACATTGCATTTACATTCAATGTTATTGTTTGTATATTTTATTGTGTGCTAGTATTAGATACTCGACGTTAGCCTAATAAGATGACCCCTGTTAAAATTACCAATGATTTCGTTCCCCCTTAGTGTGCACCACCAAGAAAGTTCTTTGGTATGAGGCAAGCCGTGATGATCGGGTGTCAGGCATATCTATGTTCGCGTATAGTGGGTGTAAGCCATGTTGCACAATGAATACACTAAGGTTGAGTTGGCGAGCCTAGCATGTACAGACATGGCATCGGAACACGGATGGTCGAAAGATTGAGAACGAGTCGCATGAATGATGTGACCGACGTTTAGCGTCCACCCTAGAACCCACATTGATGGCCATGATGATCGGGGGAGATGTGGGGAAAAGGGGTCGTGTTATCACTAGAACCCTTCAGGGGATAGGTGTTTCTGAGTGGAGTTATTATCAACTCATTTAATTATAAACTTGGTCTAAATTCCTTTTGAAATTATATATGTAGAGATGGCTCACCGTGAAGCTTACTTTGTCATTGAGGAATGGGTAGTTGGTGAGAGACTTAGACTTGATGGATCCAACTTCCCTAGTTGGCTTGTATGCCTGAATGATCTCCTTACTAGGAATCATGTTGTAGACTACATACGCCGCACGATGGATTTGACTGAGCCAAACTACTATGAGACCCCACAAGAGCTGGCAGACCGCTACTATCATCAAGAGATGTCCACTTATATTCAGATAATAATGTGTTACAGGATGGTGGATGAACTCCATCCGCTCATGGGTGATCTTGATCCATATGCGATGGTGGATCAGCTGAGAGCAGAGTTCATAAGCCATGTGCGCATGTGGAAGCACGAGTTGCTTGGAGAGTTCATTTCCATACAGATGGAGGAGCACACATGTCTGAAGAGTCACTTGGAGTGCATGCTTGATGCACACATGAGACTGGTTCACTTCGTGAACTATTGGATGGATGATCCATTTGCGATAGGCGTGCTTCTTCAGTCGTTGCCTCCCAGCTACGAAGGACATGTCCGGAGTAGCATCATGAGTGGTGATACGGAAACATTGGATTTCCAAGAGCTCACATTACATTTCAGGAACGTAAAGGTTGAACCAATCACCAGTGAGGTCATCGATGACAAAGGTATATATTTGGTATACAATTTTATAAATGTTATAATCTTGCAAACACATGTTGCTGTGTTAAGTATATTTGATACTTGTTCTGTTTTACTGAAAACAGGTCCTTCTGCATGAGAGGTGCTTGCTAGAGAGGAGGTGACGTTGCGTGTTGATGGCAAGCATGATGATGATGGCCAACGACACCCTCCCTCGACATTTATCACTTATTTTATGGTTTTTGGATAGTTATTATAATCGAAAGATTGTGAACTTCTTTAGTGTGTCTCACACTTTGTGAGACGGTTATTGATGGCCCAAAATATATCGAGCTCGTTGGGGAACCCCAAGAGGAAGGTATGATGAGCACAGCAGCAAGTTTTCCCTCAGTATGAAACCAAGGTTTAATCGAACCAGTAGGAGCAAGGAAACACCCCAAAGGTGTTGCTAGCTGAACGTTGGCAGGGCGCACTACCGGTGCCAGCAGCAACATGGAGACCTACACAACACAACCACAGAACTCTGTCCCCAACTTGAGATGAGGTTGTCAATCTCACCGGTTTTGCTGAAAACAAAGGATTAAACATATCGAGTGGAAGAAAGTAATTGTTTGTAGAAAGTAAACACAAAGCAGTAAACAGTTGATTGTAGATTGATGATAAATGAAAGGACCGGGGTCCATAGTTCACTAGAGGTGGCTCTCCTTAAGATAGATAACATGCTGGGTGAACAAATTACAGCGGGGAAATTGACAAACATCAAGAAAGCATACAAGCATATACTAATCATCTTGACTCCTTTGAGATTCGATTGGGCATTACAACAATATACATAGACCGCCATCCAACTGCATCTATGACTAATAATCCACCTTCAGGTTATCATCCGAACCCCCTCCAGTATTAAGTTGCAAGCAACGGATAATTACATTACGAATTGCGTGTAAAGTAAACATTACGATTGTTCTATGAACAAAGGATTGCTGTTTTCTCCCTAGTAGCAACAAAACATCTAGTACCTTAGAGATTTCTGTCACTTCCCCAGATTACCAGAGGCATGAACCCACTATCGAGCATAAATACTAACTCTTGGAGTTGCTAGCATCTACTTGGCCAAGATAGCTACTAACAACGGAAGGCATGCAATATCACAAATAACAAAGACATGATAGAATCAATAATCAATCTGAAATAGCATCTCAATATCCATCGGATCCCCGCAAACACAACATGCAGAATTACAAAATAGATGATCTTGATCATGAACGGAGCTCACAAGATCTAGACACGAAAGCAGAAAGGAGGAGAACCAACCATCTAGCTACTACATGGACCCGTAGTCCAGAGATGAACTACTCACGCATCACACCGGAGGCTTGCATGGTGATGAAAAAGGCTTCCAGGGTGAATTCCCCCCTCCGACAGGGTGCCGGGAAGAGCTTCAGATCCCTCCTGATCCAGGGATGGAGATGACGGCGGCTACAGACTGTTTCGTGGATTTTTGATCGGGTACTTAGGGTTTCTGTATCAGAGGCAATATATAGGTGGAAGGAGAGGCCGAGGGGGTGCCTGGGGTGGCCAGACCACCCCCTGGCACGGGCCAGACCTGGCCGCGTGGCCAGGTGGTGTGGCCGGGCCCCATCCCCTCTCCGTCTCATATTCTGGCTCCAGGTGTCCCTCGGCAAAATAATGACTTTGGCTTTTTTCCCGTCCTATTCCGAGAATATTCATTTTCTGACTTTCCTGGAACCAAAAATAGCAGAAAACAGGCATTTGGCACTATGGCTCTTGTTAATAGGTTAGTCCAAGAAATCATATGAAAAGTACTCCAAAGTGTGGACAAAACACAAGAAAGTAGATAAAACCAAGCATGGAACATCAAAAATTATGGATACGTTTGCAACGTATCAGTTATTCATATGAGTTTGTAATAAACAATTGTTCCACTTTTATGAATGATCTCTATTCGTGTTCATATCTTGTTTGATTATGTGTGAATTATCCTGGTTTTGAAACTAATTGATAATACATGAACATTTGTAAAATATTGAAATGCCTTGAAAAATTACCCAACTTAATGATATCTTCATTACTGAATGAAACCATTGTTTAAATTCAAAGTTACATTGATAATATGTGAAAGACACTTGTATTCTTGTCACATATGAATAATGCCTAAGTTCAGCAAAATAACTTAAACACTGTTTATTACTTGAATACAAAGTGTTTGATGAATTGTTAAAAGAGAATACATATTCGATGTATTGTGGTTTAACAAAATGGTGATTATCATTATATGATTGTTTAAATGTGTAAAGAAGTTTACCAAAGGAAACATGAGTATGAAACTATTTGATATGATCAAAGCATTTCATCGACAAAGGGTATAAAGTTAAAATAAGAATCCAATTGCTACGATTTGATCAATCATAATGGAATTCAATATTATAAGAATGGCATGAAGAAAATTGTGTAATGAAATGTGTTTGAAATGTCAAAATGCAAAGCATCACAATATGATATTAGATATCAAGTGGGTGAATAGATGGTGCCAAATAAATCATTGTAGTATAGATGTAGAGACCATTAGTTAGCACTCAATTATGATATATAGTGAACCATCTAGATTCGTGAGATCGGCTCCATATCTAGTATGGATCGTCGTTGAAAGTTTTGGGTTTATTCGATATAACGAAAACAATAGCGAATACGTTCTTGTAGAGTATTCATTGGAAACTTTGAATACGAAATCCATAGATGAAAGTAAAAGAGAAAGAAAACTAGTATTGCTTGGATTTTGGTGCATTCTCAAGAAAGTTCACATTTAGTGTTATTTCTCGATTAGGGAGCAAATGGAAGATAGTGAAAAAAACATGACGAGGATTCAAAAACCTGCATCAGAGTGTTGAGAAGCGCAACGGAAAGCGTTCCTGAACGATTCTCTTCATAAAGGAAAGAATCAATGATAGTGATCATTGTGTTTTCCCCACTAGTGTTTTCACTACATAAAGTAGGATTCAAAATGCATCCCATATCTTGTATGGAGACATTTGTGAATCATTTGTCATGATTACCGGAATATGATATACCTACAAACTACTAAGGAAATAATGGTAAACTAGAATTATGAGAAATCCCAAAGCAAAATTCCCTTGAGATTAGAAAGCAATTCGTTGTTGAATCTCACAAGTAAAGGGGTTACTTGGATTTTCCCAAATGACTGCAAAGCCATAGTGGAAAAAGGGGGTGAATGACAAAAGCACAATTTGTCAAGTATTGGACAAATTCAAATGAATTTGATTCAAGTGTGCTGAAAGTTCGGTGGATTTAAAAACTGGTAAAGTACTAGTATCTCATCGTAAATCTCCAAGTTTGATATCTGATCAAAGGATTTTGAAGTCATTCAAAATAGTGAGTGGATATGCAATTTGCATGAAATTGAGTGGGAGCTATGAAAGTCTCCCTAAAACAATATGTGAATGACATATTTTTGAGTGGGAGCAATATAAGTCTCAAATTCAAATATGTAGGAACATAGTTTGAGTAAAAGTAGTGACTCATACCCAAATATGTTGGGAACATATTTTGAGTGGGAGCTTAGAGGAGTGATTCTTAAGTGTGTACACGACACATTAAGAATAAAAGCACAAGTACCGATAAATAATGATTTATAGGGAGTAGAAGTTGATAATAAGAATATTATGATATTATGTAGTATTCCTTAAAGGATTCTGAAAAGAGTTTCAGAATAGAAGTTAATTGAGGAACTAGTCCTTAATAACTCAAGATAGGAATAGTATTAAGTTTAACATCAATGGTTGAAAGAAAGAATAGGATGATCATCATCCACTATGTTAAGACATAGGTTCTATCTTGGAAAACCATGATGACAACTTAACATAATATATGATCCAAGAAGAAACGTTTGAAAAGTAATTAAGTTTGACTCACGGAACATTGAGCTAAGTTTGTCCATAGTGTCTAATAGAGAACTATAGACATGTTTTCCAAATCCATGAAGGATGACATATCTTAAAGCATAAAGGGTTATGTTATAAGGGAATATGTTGGAAACTCCTGTAATACCGACTAAAGTCAAGTAGGAAGCAAGGTGAACAAAACATCGAAAGTTGCACATGGTGCACTCCTGTTTCAATGATTACATTTATAATAATAGATAAGGGTACCATCTAAAGTGATGTATAATGTTATGGTGGGGCTAGTTCGCTTTTAACGTAGAATGATGTGTCCCAGGGCACAGTGCCCATGAGAAAGCCCTCGAGGTTGATCTAAAGTCACTGTAGGCTCCTAGAATTCGGCCTTGTTCAGCTGCCATAGCGATGACACATACACAAAGATGTTATCATGTGATGATAAAGTATTAATGTCAATCAAGGTGACATTATTAAGTTGCAAAGGATATGGGACTATAAAGTACAGGCCCAAGACTCAACCTCTTCCATGAGCAAGCATGTTCAGGGTACCGAAATATATGGTGCCAATGATTAAGAACAAATGCAGCTAGTTTATTTGTACTCTAGTGCAAGTGGGAGACTGTTGGAAATATGCCCTAGAGACAAATAATAATAAGGATTATTATCATATTTCATAAAGTTTATGATTAAGTTTTATATCATGCTATAACTGTATTGAAAGGAAACGTCAATACACGTGTGATATATAAACAACCAGGGGTTCCCGGTGAAACTCTACTCACTAGTTCATTGGTCAATAGATGATCAAGGTTTCCTGATCATGTGGCATTTATGCCAGTTGGGAATGGAGTCAACTCATTCTGTGAATGAGATGATGAACCAATACCCAACCTAAACATCATGACATGATCATGTCACGAAGTTCAAGTTATGATGATTAAGACCTCATAGACTATTCCTTAGACCATGAGGCTATATTAATCACTGTCTCCCGAGAATGCTTAGATACCATCAAACATCACTTGGTAATACAATGATAATAAAGGTGTGTTCGGGTATTCGAAGGAACCGTAGAGGCAATATATGTTAAGAGCAGGATTTGTCCATCCGCGTGACGAAAAGATACTCTAGGGCCCACTCGAAGAAGTTATATCCAATAGCTGCACATCGTGTGATTTGATCATAAGGATATCACTTGTCGAAACGAGTCAAGTAGCATTGTTCGATAATGATATTGAACACGACATGGTGATGTCATTGATCAGATCACAGACAATTCAAGTATCGAGAGTCAAAAGGAATAAGACACGACTGTCCTGGTTCAAATGACGAAAGATCTTCGTGAAATGCACAGGGGTCACATGGCCATCCAGGTTCCTGAAGGAAATATGCCCTGAGAGGCAATAATAAAGTGGTTATTATGTATTCCTTATATATGATAGATGTTTACTTTACATGCTAGAATTGTATTGATCGGAAACATCAATACATGTGTGTTTAATAAACAAAAAGGGTTCCTAGTTATGCCTCTCTTATAGACTAGCTTGTTGATTAACAAGATGATCAAGGTTTCCTGATCATGGACATTGGATGTTGTTAATAACAAGGTCACACCATTGGTGGAATGATGTGATGAACATTCATCCGAAGTATAACATTACGATCAAGTCATTATGTTTATATTGCTATAACATCATACGAAGTAATCTTTATCCTTAGACCATGAGATCATGTTAATTGCTAACACCTGAAGAGTATCTTGATAACATCAAACGTCACACCGTAACTGGGTGACTATAAAGATGGGTTCAGTACTACGAAGGTGTTATGTTGAGGCTCATGGATCAAGAGTGGAATTTGTCAATCCCGATGACAGATAGATATACTCTGGGCCCTCTCGGTGATATCACATTGAGATAGCTTGCAAGCAAGTGATGTGATCACTAGAATGTTATATCACGGGAACGAGAAAAGAGTGCATGTCGGTAACGAGATCAAACTAGGTATTTGGATACCGATGATCGAATCTCGGACATGTATTATATCAAGAGACAAAGGGATTTAGTTACAAGCGTTAAAGGTTCTCACGGTCACAGAAGTCATCGTTGAATATGCAGGAGTCAGTATGGATCTCCAGGTCCTGCTTCTGACTATTGATCTAAGAGGAGTCTCAATCATGTCTTCATTATTCGCGAACCGTAGAAAGTGGAAATTGTTTCGGGTGAAATTGCAGAAAGTGGTTCTGCATGTGATATTGAAATATTGCAAGGGGCTATATGTGAATGTTTGTTAATTAAAGTAATTAACAAAATTCTGAATAAATTTAATAAAAGAGTTTTATTAAATGAGAGAGCATTAAACTTGGAGAATTTTATTGCATTTAAAGTAGGGACTTTAAAGGGGAATGTGAAGAGGCATTTTAATGTGGAGGGGTTACCACCACATGAATGGGGGAGGTGAGGGGTCACCCCCCATGCGCCAGCCACGGAGAGAGGGGGTACCCCCCTCCTCCTATAAAAGGCCACCCTCTTCCTCCTTCTTCCTCACACCTCCTTGTGAAGGATCTCTCTCCCCCTCTAGAATTATTCCCCCATGGTCTCGGATTAGCGAGATACATGTTTCTGGTGGCATTTCATCTGGAAGGAGTTGCTGCTTCCGCTGGATCGCTAGAGCAAGGAGGTGGAGGTTGTCCGGTGGCTTGAACGTGTGTGCGAGTACGGATGCGCTGCTGAGTTGCGGCGCTCGGACTTCCACTCGATCTTGAGATCGGCAAGTGTACGACTACATCAACCACGAGTTCCTACTCGTTAACAAAACTCGTTGTCTTAGAGGGTAAGTTCTCGTTGGATGTATGTCCACCCGTTGCTTTGTACCTAGTAGATAGATCTTGGCGTGTAGTTCTCATCGTAGGAAATTTTTTGTTTTCTATGCTATGGACCCAACAGTGGTATCAGAGCCTGATCTATGCGTAGGTGCTTTGCATGGGTAGTACACATATGTTTATATGTGGGCGATGGTGATCATGTTATTGCATCTTCTATGTATTTTGGATATTGGTGGCATAGTGGGATGAAGCGGCCCGGACCAACCTTACATGTCATCGTACATGAGACCGGTTCCACGACTGACATGAAACTTGTTTTGCATAAGTGGCTGGCGGGTGTCTGTCTCTCCTACTATAGTCAATATCTGATTTACAATGAGTTGCTAATAACTTAGTTATCCTCGTTGTGGTTCATGTTCGTAGGTGAGAACGGTTCTATCTCCAAAAGCCCTAAGCCACGTAAAACTTGCAATTGATAAATTAGAGGCGTCTAGTTTAGATCGTTGCTGCGCTAGTGTATTGATATGGTATTGTTGTAAGTACATGTATGATAGATACTCTTACCACACACTCAATGTGTAAGTTCCATAGACCTTGGCCTTACACACAAAGGAATGATAGAGATCATACCACGATGCAAGTGATAGAGATCAAATGCATGGACCATATCATCTCACTTTACACATTAGATGTTAGCATCTTATACTGCTAGTTTGGCGCTATCTGTAGCATTGTAAGATGATCCCTCATTTAGATATCAAGATAAAAATGTGTTCTTCCTTGAGTATGCACCGTTATATGGATCGTGTTTCGAGACATCACGTGATGATCGGGTGTACTCGAATCTACACTTTCATAGGAATGGGTGTAAGACAGTTTTACACACGCGAATACTAAGGTTCTTACTTGGCGAGCCTAGCATGTATATACATGGCCTCGGAACACAGACCGAAAGGTTAAGCATGAGTCATATAGTTGATATGATGCCCATATAGATGCTCGCCTTTGAAGCTACATCAACTCACGTGATGATCGGACTTGGTGTAGTGGATTTGGTTCATGTAATCACCAAAAGGACACGAGGGATGTCATTTTTGAGTGGGAGTTCATTAGTAATTTGGATTAGTTGAACTCAATCTATCATAAACTTAGTCTAAATAAACTTTACAAATTTTGTTGTAGATGGCACCACCTGCTTTTAATTTCAATGTGTTCATGGAGAAAGAGAAACTTGCTGCGAATGGTAGCAACTTCACCAACTAGGCTATGAATTTGAGGATTCTCCTCACTGCTGCACAAAAGCAATATGTGCTAGATGTGCCGCTAGGCCCCCCACCAGCTCCTGATGCCCCTGACGAGGAAAATAATATCTATGTGACTCGTCAGGAGGACCACAACTTAGTTCATTGCGGCATACTGTATGGGCTAGAGCCAGAACTTCGAAAGCGTTTCGAAAATGGCAATGCCTTTGATACCATGGGAGAATTGAAAATGATTTTCGATACCCATGCTGCCATAGAGAGTTATAATGCTATTGAAAAGTTCTTTAGCTGCATGATGGAGGAGAACAACTCCGTTAGTGAGCATGTACTCAAAATGTCTAGGTACGCCGATAAGCTTGTGTCCTTGGGAATAACGATTCCCATTGACTTGGGTATACATCATGTTCTCCAATCTCTGCCACCTAGCTACAAGAGCTTCATGATGAACTATAATATGCAGGGCATGAAGAAGACTCTTCCCGAGCTTCTGTCAATGCTTAAGACTGCAGAAGTGGAGATTAGGAAAGAACATCAAGTGTTGATGATCAATAGGACCACCGGTTTCAAGAAGGACAAGAAAGGCAAGCACAAGGGAAATAAGGGTGGAAAATCTGTTGCCGCGCCTGAAAAGAAACCCCGAGCTGGCCCTAAGTCCGATACCGAGTGCTACTATTGCAAGGGGACTGGCCATTTGAAGCGCAACTGCCTTAAGTATTTGGCGGACAAGAAGTCCGGCAAGGCAAACAAAGGTATATGTGATATACATGTTATTGATGTGTACTTGACTAGTACTCGCAGTAGCACCTGGGTATTTGATACGAGATCTGTTGCTAATATATGTAACTCGGTTCAGGGGCTACGGAACAAGCGACAACTAGCAAGGGATGAGGTCAGGATGCGGGTCGGAAATGGATCAAAAGTTGATGTGATTGCCGTCGGGACGCTACCTCTCCATATGCCATCGGGATTAGTTATAAACCTAAATAATTGTTATTTGGTGCCTGCACTGAGCATGAACATTGTATCCAGATCGTGTTTGATGCAAAGTGGTCATTCCTTTAAATCTGAAAACAATGGTTGTTCGATTTATAAGAATGATATCTTCTATGGTCATGCACCTATGTTGAATGGTTTATTTCTGATGGATCTCGATAGTAATATTACGCATACTCATAATGTTAATGCTAAAAATATTAAACTTGATAATGATATATCTGCATATATGTGGCACTGCCATCTAGGTCATATTGGCGTTAAACACATGAAGAAACTCCATTCTGATAGACTTTTGGAATCACTTGATTTTGAATCATTTGATACATGTGAGCCATGCCTTATGGGCAAGATGACTAAAACGCCGTTTTCCGGTTCAATGGAACGGGCGACAGATCTATTGGAAATCATACATACTGATGTGTGTGGACCAATGAGTGTGTCGGCGTGAGGTGGATATCGTTATTTTGTTACTTTCACGGATGATTTGAGTAGATACGGGTATATCTATTTGATGAAACACAAGTCTGAAACCTTTGAAAAGTTCAAGGAATTTCAGAATGAAGTGGAAAATCATCGTAATAAAAAGATCAAATTTCTACAGTCTGACCGTGGAGAAGAGTATCTAAGTTACGAGTTTAACACACACATGAAAGAGTGTGGAATAGTTTCACAACTCACGCCTGACGGAACACCACAACGTAATGGTGTGTCGGAACGTCGTAATCGTACCTTATTGGATATGGTTCGATCTATGATGTCTCTGACTGACTTGCCACTGTCATTTTGGGGTTATGCACTAGAAACAGCTGCATTCACTTTAAATCGGGCACCATCTAAATCCGTTGAAACGACACCGTATGAATTATGGTTTGGAAACAAACCTAAGTTGTCATTTCTTAAAGTTTGGGGATGCGATGTTTATGTCAAGAAACTTCAGCCGGATAAACTCAAACCCAAAGCAGAAAAATGCGTCTTCATAGGATACCCCAAGGAAATGATTGGGTATACCTTCTATCACAGATCCGTGGGCAAGGTTTTTGTTGCCAAGAATTGATCCTTTCTTGAGAAGGAGTTTCTCGCGAAAGGTGTGAGTAGTCGGAAGGTAGAACTCGAAGAGGTTATTGAACCTTCTCTTCATGAAATGGCGAGTAGCGCAGCACCGAAAGTTGTTTCGGTGTTGACTTCACCTAATGAAGAGAGTGCTAATGATATTGATCATGAAACTCCGAAAGAGGACACTACCGAACCTCGCAGGTCAAGCAGGACACGTGCAGCTCCTGAACTGTACGGCAATCCTGTTGTGAATTTCATGGTTGATGAAATGGATGACCCTGCGATGTCTGAAGAAGCGATGATGAGCCCGGATTCCAACAAATGGCTAGAAGCCATGAAATCCGAGATGGAATCCATGTACGAGAACCAAGTTTGGACCTTGGTGGACTTTCCTCACGATCGAAAGGCCGTTGAGAATAAATGGATTTTCAAAAGAAAAATTGATGCTGATGGTAATGTGACCATCTATAAGGCTCGACTTGTTGCAAAGGGGTTTCGACAAAGTCAAGGAGTTGACTACGATGAGACATTCTCTCCCGTAGCGATGCTTAAGTCGGTTAGGATTATGTTAGCAATTGCTGCATATTTCGATTATGAAATATGGCAGATGGATGTCAAAACTGCATTCCTCAATGGTAATATTGAAGAAGAGTTGTATATGATACAACCTAAGGGTTTTGTCAATCCTAAGGATGCTAATAAGGTATGCAAACTTCAGTGATCCATCTATGGACTGAAGCAAGCATCCCGGAGTTGGAATCTCCGCTTTGATGAGGTGATCAAAGAGTTTGGATTTATCCAAACTTATGGAGAGGCTTGTATTTACAAGAAAGTGAGTGGGAGCAATGTGGCATTTCTGATATTATATGTGGATGACATATTATTGATTGGAAATGATATAGATCTTTTAAACAGTGTTAAAAGTTATCTAAAAAGCAAATTTTCGATGAAAGACCTTGGTGAAGCGTCATATATATTAGACAAAAAATCTATAGAGATAGATCAAGGCACCTAATTGGGCTATCGCAGAGTACATACCTTGATAAGATATTAAAGAAGTTTAATATGGACGAAAGTAAGAAGGGGTTCTTACCTATGTTGCAAGGCAAGACATTGAGTAAGACTCAAAGTCCGGCTACGGTGGAAGAAAGAGAGATGATGGATAAGATCCCCTATGCCTCGGCCATAGGCTCTATTATGTATGTCATGCTATGTACAAGACCGGATGTGGCACATGCTATTAGTTTGACTAGTAGGTACCAATCTGATCCAGGTTCGGAACACTGGATAGCGGTCAAGAACATCCTCAAAGTACTTGAGAAGAACTAGGGATATGTTTCTTATATACGGAGGTGAAGAAGAGATAGTTGCTAAGTGTTATGTCGATGCTGGCTTTGACACCGATCTAGATGACTCTAAGTCTCAATCCGGATACGTATTTCTCTTGAATGGAGCAGCAGTTAGTTGGAGGAGTTCCAAACAACCTGTGGTGGCTGGATCAACGACAAAGGTGGAATATGTTGCTGCTTCAGAAGCGGCGCAGGAAGCGGTTTGGATGAAAGAGTTCATTATGGAACTAGGTGTGGTTCCTAGTGCGTTGGACCCGATGGTGATCTATTGTGACAACAATGAAGCCATAGCCAACGCAAAGGAACTGATGTCTCACAAGAATTCCAAGCATATTAAGCGCCGGTTTCACTCCATCCGCGAGCATGTCAAGGATGGAGATATAAAGATTTGTAAAGTACACACGGACCTAAATGTAGCAGATCCGTTGACTAAATATCTCCCTAGGGAAAAACACGATCAACACCAGAACTCCATGGGTGTTAGATTTATCACTATGTGAACTAGATTATTGTCTCTAGTGCAAGTGGAAGACTGAAGGAAATATGCCCTGAGAGGCTATAATAAAGTTGTTATTATGTATTCCTTATATGTGATAGATGTTTACTTTGCATGCTAGAATTGTATTGATCGGAAACATCAATACATGTGTGTTGAATAAACAAAAAGGGTTCCTAGTTATGCCTCTCTTATAGACTAGCTTGTTGATTAACAAGATGATCAAGGTTTCCTGATCATGGACATTGGATGTTGTTAATAACAAGGTCACACCATTGGTGGAATGATGTGATGAACATTCATCCGAAGTATAGCATTACGATCAAGTCATTATGTTTATATTGCTATAACATCATACGAAGTAATCTTTATCCTTAGACCATGAGATCATGTTAATTGCTAACACCTGAAGAGTATCTTGATAACATCAAACGTCACACCATAACTGGGTGACTATAAATATGGGTTCAGTACTACGAAGGTGTTATGTTGAGGCTCATGGATCAAGAGTGGAATTTGTCAATCCCGATGACGGATAGATATACTCTGGGCCCTCTCGGTGATATCACATTGAGATAGCTTGCAAGCAAGTGATGTGATCACTATAATGTTATATCACGGGAACGAGAAAAGAGTGCATGTCGGTAACGAGATCAAACTAGGTATTTGGATACCGATGATCGAATCTCGGACATGTATTATATCAAGAGACAGAGGGATTTAGTTACAAGCGTTAAAGGTTCTCACGGTCACAGAAGTCATCGTTGAATATGCAGGAGTCAGTATGGATCTCCAGGTCCCGCTTCTGACTATTGATCTAAGAGGAGTCTCAATCATGTCTTCATTATTCGCGAACCGTAGAAAGTGGAAATTGTTTCGGGTGAAATTGCAGAAAGTGGTTCTGCATGTGATATTGAAATATTGCAAGGGGCTATATGTGAATGTTTGTTAATTAAAGTAATTAACAAAATTCTGAATAAATTTAATAAAAGAGTTTTATTAAATGAGAGAGCATTAAACTTGGAGAATTTTATTGCTTAAAGTAGGGACTTTAAAGGGGAATGTGAAGAGGCATTTTAATGTGGAGGGGTTACCACCACATGAATGGGGGAGGTGAGGGGTCACCCCCCATGCGCCGGCCACGGAGAGAGGGGGTACCCTCCTATAAAAGGCCACCCTCTTCCTCCTTCTTCCTCACACCTCCTTATGAAGGATCTCTCTCCCCCTCTAGAATTATTCCCCCAAGCCCCGCGCGCGGGGCCCACTAGGGCTGGCCGGTGGCACCCCCCTCTCTCCCTCCTTTAGTCCGACCCCGGGACTTTGAGGGAGGTAGTACCTCCCCTCCCCTATATATAGTGGGGGTATTTGACCAGAAAATACACAACCAATATTCAATAAAGGTTTCCTCACTTTTGGGGAGACCTCCAATTGATATTCTCTCTCTCTCTCTCTCTCTCTCTCTCTCTCTCTCTCTCTCTCTCTCTCTCTCTCTCTCTCTCTCTCTCTCTCTCTCTCTCTCTCTCTCTCTCTCTCTCTCTCTCTCTCTCCCGTGACCGTGGTCCCAAGTTCGGACTGCGTGAACACGAGACATCTTCACCGCAGAGCACCATCGCGTTGCGAGATTCAGATCCAGGAGCTCTACTTCCACAACTGCTGCTGGATCAGGGAAGTGGTAGTCATCGTCAGGCACCGGATGCATGTAACTCCCTGCGATGTGTCACATTTGAGGCACTCAAGTCGTTGGAGCCGCATGAGCGCAAGGACTTCATCACGACCTTGAGGTCGGCTTTAGCTCGTCTACATCAACCATGCTCTCCTGAGCGTTGACAATGCTTTTGGGTCTTCAAGGGTAACTTCGCAAAAGCCCCTCTCGTTACTGCATTACTAATAGATAGGTCCTGGCAGCATCAGGGTTTAGGGGCGTAGGGTAAAATTTTACTGTTTTCATACGCGAACCCCTACAAATATCTGGGCCATAGAAGTATGTGCGCTGCCAGTTCTTGCATGACTCATGCCCTACGATGTCAGGGAAGCGCCGGCTAGGACGGATCTTAAAGCTAATGGTTCCACAAATCCGCAACTCGTCCTTGGACTCTATGGACTCTCTCTTGATGGTAAAAAAGTACACAAACAGATCTAATCTAGGTTTGATACCTAGGAATCCTTCGCATAGAGCTACGGAGTTGCTAAGGACTAAGATGCTGTTGGGAGAGAGGTTATGGGGAAGTACCCAGAAGTGCCGGAGAACGTCCAGGAAGAAGTCGGAGACTGGCAGGCTTACGCCTTGTACCAGCTGAGCTTTGAGGTACACCTTCTCTCTGGCTTGGGGAGAAGGGGCCACCTCGCTGGCCGGCGCCGGCCGCCAGACCAAATCCTTTGCCTCGAGGAGATACCCCTCGATGACCAGTTCTTGCAAATCTTCGGTGGAGAGGTCAGAGCCCGTCCACACTCCCTTGTGGTCCTCTTCAGCGGCACTCGTTCTTGGTCATCGCCAGTGGTTTCCACCACGGCGGTGACATGAACAACCACCCCCTACGGCGGGACAGTTACTCCCTGGGATGGCTCTGGAATAGCCTTGGGGGTCGCCGTCCTCGAAGGAACGGAGCTGCTGGAAGTCACTGTGATGCTGGAAGTAGGTGGAGAAGAAGGGAGCTCTGGCTAGAGTTTTCTGAGGAGGAGCTTTAATGGGCGTGCGACTGGAGGAAGACGAAGACGAAAGAGTGAATGTGGGTAAAAAGAAAACAACCTAGTCGCGGTGAAAATATATAGACCCCGCGTTAAGATTTGTGCAAAGGGATCTGGTGGGTGGAGCGTTGCCGACGTGGAGACGAATGTGCGCGGTAATTTTGCCACGTCCTCTGTCTTTGCCGCTTTACCATTTCAGATTTTGCACGCGTGAAAATAGCTGATGATTAATTCTCTATCTTCTATGAATTTCGAGGTAGTGTAGGTTGCACCCTATGTCATCCTCCTGATAGTTGCAGTGAAGGGTCACGTCTGAAGATTCCATCAAAAGGCGGAGATTCTCCGACTCTAGAAACAAAGACTCAAGGAATCTTCGGCTGCATTCCAAAGCCGAAGAGGATTGCAGGGTTCTTTGGAGACCTTTGAGATATTGCTCGACAAATTTCCGGCATAACCTAGACGGAGCATTCAATATCAATGGGCAAGACGACGCAAGATTTCAAAGTCCTCCAGGGGCAACTGTTGTGGATATGCTAAATGGGTATCACCATAGCACGTCCATATTCCTGCTAACCCGGGTGGCCCATAGTTGGTAGCAAGGCCCATGGCTTGTTGGGTGGCCCAGTTAGACGGATCTAGAAGGGAGGCTCATGCCGGATAAAGGAAGGCTATGCAGGAGTCACCGTCGTACTCGGAGCCTTGGAGTGCAAGACACGAAAGACTAGTTTGTATTAGTGTAGGACTCTGTACCTTGTCCGGCAAGGACCTTTCCTTGTAAACCCTAGGTTCTGGCGCCTTTATAAGCTGGACCTGTGGGAGCCTTTAGGGCACGACAACCTAGAGTGCTACGTACAACGTGCAACACCTTGCACAACGAACCGATCTCTGCAACTCGGCGTATTGCCATTATAGTGATTTATAGCAGGAGTAGAGTTCCGCCACCGTTGTGGGACTTGAACCTAGGTAAGCTGTGTTATCTCGTACCGGCTAACTCTCCGCCTTACCCCATGTCTCTAAACACGCACTGTGAGGACCCCTCCATGGCGTACTCGTCGGCAATACCACGACAACTTGGCTCTAGCAAGTGTTAGAGAAGCAAAGGTCACGCTTTGTCGGCATCGTCAGCATCTTCATTCTGGCCAGCTGCATCCAAATGTCGGGCGAATCCCCACGTGAGTACCTCACCTGATGGTTAAGGGTGAGGTCCTCCGTTGAGGGAGACCGCACCGATGATGCAGTGTACCACTTCGTCAGAGGTCTCACGCCACACACCCTTCTCCATCATACGCTTAGGAGGCAGCATGCTGCCAGTTTACTTACTCTCAACTAGATGATCGAGAATGTTAACAATTTCGATGCCGTTGATGAGGAAGCAAAGGCCAACGTCGCCACCTCCACTACATCCGAAAAATCCAAGTCCAACATCCACGTTTCCTCCGGCTCAGCCTCTACCATCGACAACACTGATGCTAATTCTGACTCAGCATTGGACGCACTCTACGCCAACATCAACATGGACTGTAGAGCTTGTTAGTCAACTCAGAGGAACTCGAATCTGCCATGTAGGAGATCGAGGATGAGGAGTGCACCGAGCAAGCTGTCACTTCCCGCTAGGTATTGGTGGCCATCGAGAATGTAGTTGAAGAAGATCAGCAGGATCTGGGAGCTAGGAGAGCTCTGCCAATAGCGACCGATGCTAGAAACATGGTGGCCAATGGTAAAAACATTGTCGATCCTTTGGATCCGGCAAAGACCATGCCCCTCTAGCTATCCCCTCGCAACAACCACATGAACTCGCCACCGGACCCAGTACTACAAACCAAACAAATCTACCGCCTCCACCATCCACATCAGCAGCCGACAATCCTGTTGTTACTCCGGCCAACAAGGTGATCTATGGCGAACTCCTCGTCAAAGAGGTTATCATTGCCCATATTTAGAACATTATGTAGTTTGATGAGAAGCGTTAGGAAATCCTCGCAGAGGACAAGTACATCACGGAGCAGGGCATGAAGCTGGACCAGGATATCACCAAGGCATACGATTCGATTAAGGCGGCAAAAGCACTAGAGGCTGAGTACAAGCAGCTTCTCAATCAACATAAAACTAAGAAAGCTCCATCTCACATCATCGGTGATCCCGACGTTGGCGCAACTTGGGGTGGGCTCCGTCCAAACCAACAAAAGCTACCCCCTACATCGATAAGGCTAGGAAGCAAGTCATGCTAACCCCCGCCCTCAACATGGTCATCGCCAAAACTCTACTAGAGAAGGACATATCACCTATAGCATTGGATCAGGTCGACGACCTCGTCGCCAAGGCTGTGAAGCAACAAGAAAAGGCTACCTCTTAGAGGCTTGATTCTAGCCCAGAGTTTTGCCAGTCTAGTTTGAACAACCAGCACAGACCAAGATCTCCTAAGAGGCTTGTCGGGTTCGTAGCATAGAAACCAAAAAAATCCTACGATGTGAAAAACTAAGTACCAAGATCTATATACCTAGATACAATCAATGGGCGGATATACATCCATAGAGATCTTACCCTCGAAGAACGAAAAGCTTTGTTAATGAAATCTGATTTCGTGGATGATGTAGTCATTCACTTGCCGATCTCAAGATCGTGATGAAGTCCAGCGCCACAAAGCAGCGGTGCATCCGTGGTTGCACACATGTTTGGTACCCCGACAACCTTTGAGTCCTCACTCCAGCAAAGCAGCGGAAGCAACAAATCCTTCTAGAAAAAGCCACCGGAAACATGTACTTTGCTAATTCGAAGCCATGGGGAATTGCTAGAGGGGGAAGAGAACCTTCACGAGGAGGTGGTGCAAGAGGAGAGGAGCCATGGGGCTCCTTTTATAGGGGAGGGGGCTTATCCCCATGGCCATGGCTGGCCGACCATGGTGGGTGCCCCCATCTCTCCCTCATTCATGTGGGTGGAGCTTCCACCAAGCCCACTCACATCAATTTCTTCTCCACTCACTTTGCATTTAATACCCACTTGTTTAAATGCATTTTCTCTTTAAATAAAACAATTTATTTATTTTATTCAGAATTTTGTTAATTACTTTAATTAACAAACATTCACATAAAACCCATTGCAACATTTTGATATCACATGCTGAACCGATTTCAACAATTTCACCCGAAACAATTCTGGTGTCCATCAAAATAATTCCAGCACTTTCATAATATTTCTATGGTATCATATTTGCTCCAAATGGTGTAGGTATCCCTTAAGTGTGTCACCCTACAAATTGTGAATAATGCAGACATGATCGAGACCCCTCTCCGGTCAATAATCAACAATGGGACCTGGAGATCCATACTGACTCCCACACATTCAACGATGACTCTAGTGATTGTGTGAACCTTTAATGTTGTAACTAAATCCCTTTGTCTCGCGATATATTACATGTCCGAGATTCGTTCATCGGTATCCCCATACCTAGTTTGATCTCTTTACCGACAAGTACTCTTTTCTTGTTCCCGTGATATAACATTCTAGTGATCTTATCATTTGCTTGCAAGCTATGTCAATGTGATATCACCGAGAGGGCCCAGAGTATATCTCTCTGTAATAGGGATGGGAAAATTCCACTATTGATCCATGAGCCTCAACATAACACTTTCAGAGTACCCAAACCCATCTTTATAGTCACCTGGTTACAATGTGACGTTTGATGTTATCAAAGTACTCTTCTGGTGTTAGCAATTAACATGATCTCATGGTGTAAGGATTAAAGTTACTTAGCATGATGTTATAGCAATGTAAAGATAATTACTTTGATAATATTACTATACTTTGGATGAATGTTCATCACACCATTCCACCAATGTCGTGACCTCGTTATTAACAACATCCAATATCCATGATCAGGAAACCTTGATCCTCTTGTTAATCAACGAACTAGTTTATATGAGAGGCATAACTAGGAACTCTTTATTTCTTTATTAATCACACATGTATTAACGTTTACAATAAACACAATTATAGCATGAGAGTAAACATTTATCATAAACATGGAATAAGATAATAACCACTTTATTATTGCCTCTCGGGCATATTCCCTTTAGTCTCCCACTTGCACTAGAGTCAATAATCTAGTTTGAAAAACTTGCGCATTCGACACCTATGGCTTTCTAGTGTTGTATATACACTTTTTCTAGTGGTAAACATAATCTACGGATCTGACACTGTCAGGTCCATGTGTATTTGCATGTCTTTGCATCTCTACGCATCACTCATTCTCAAATGAGATGGCACAGTATAAATTTAGTCCTTTGGTGAGACCTTTAGTTCCTTTGGGTCAAAACATGTTGATACTATTGGCGTGCAATATATCTTAATAGTACTAACCCACTGTGAACCACACCTAGTTTGATAACAAGCTTATTAACACAAATTCCCTCCTTTGCTGCTACTATAGCAGTCATATATTTAGCATTTTTGTTGTAGTATCCGTCACAATGTCTTAAGTTCGGAACTCATCCAAAACCCATCATGGAACCTCCTTTCCATTACATTGTGCCACCCATAGTTTAAATTGAGCAGACCCTGACAACCCGGATAGATTTTCTTAATTTGTTAACTCCGTTATAGTGATCTCTCTGGCTTGGACGAAACTATTCATGGACTACCTTCAAGATGGAAAACTTCCCTCTGATGGACGTCGCCTAGAGGGGGGGGGGGGTGAATAGGCGTTTTGAAAATATTATGGATTAGGCTCTAATAAATGCGGAATAAAACTTAACGTTTAATTTATCAAGCCAAAACCTAAATCCACTAGGTTCACTAAGTGCACCAACAACCTATGCTAAGCAAGACAAGCAACAAGGTGATAGCAAGATATAGTACTTCAAGCACGAAGGCTATCACAATGTAAATTGCATAAGTAAAGGGCTCGGTTGAGAGATAACCGATGGACGCGGAAACGATGATTTGTTTCCCGAAGTTCACTTCCAAAGAAGCTACGTCTCCGTTGGAGGTGCGGGGGCGCAATGTACTTCGAACGCCACAAGAGGCTCACCTCGAGGTGTGGTGGCTCGATGCTCACCCAACGCCACACAAGGCCTCACCCCAAGATGCGAAGGCACGCAACCTACCGATGCCACAAAAGGCTCACCCTATTCTCCCGTGAGCTCGCCACAAAGGCCTATTCACGTTCCACTATGGGACACTTGAGGGCGGTCACCGAACCCGTACAAGGCTTGGGGAAATCTCCACAACTCAATTGGAGGGCTCCCAAGAAACGCCACAAAGACTCCACAATGCCACAAAAGACCAACAAGCTTAGGGAACCTCCACAACTCAACTGGAGCCCCAAGAACAATGCCACATAGGCTACAAAGCCACAAAAGGCAACAAGGCCAAAAAAGGCTACAAGACCACAGAAGGTCAACAATCCAACCACACAACCGTCTAGGGTTCCAAGAACCCAAGAGAAACAATCCCAAGGGATTGAACTCACCGAATCTCCGAGGAGAACTCAAACCTATGCACCAAATGCAAGAGGCAAGTCCTTCGCTCTCAAATTCCACCAAAGCTACAAAAGCTATTGAGGGAATAAGGGAGGAAGAACACAAGAGGGGAACACAAAACTCTCCAAGATCTAGATCCCAAGGATTCCTTCACAAAGAAGGGATTTGGTTTGGTGGGGATTGTAGATCTAGATCTCCTCTCTCAAATCCCTCAAAGAGATGCAAGAATCATGGGAGGGAGAAGGGAAGAGGGCAAGCTTTTGAAGGTCAACAATGGAGGAGAGAGAGTGAAAGAGCTAGCAAAAATGACCTCCAAAGTTGGGGAAACTTTTGGGAAGAGGGGGCCCTTAAATAGGGCAAGAGAAATCTGCCCGTTTGGGCCAGATTCGCGCCCCACCGGAACTACTGGTGCTCCACCGGTACTAACTCTAAATAGAAACACAAGATACAGAAGAAAAACGAGATTTACCAGAACTTTGGTCGGTACTACCGCTCAAGCAAAAACGTTGGACACCATTGCAAGAAAACTTCAATAACTTTTGACTCCGGACTCCGATTTCGATGATCTTGGACTTGTTTTGAAGAGAAAAAAATCTCTAAAAGATTATGAAAAGAAACATCATAGTCCAACAAGAGAGGATAAAAATAAAATGGAGAAAGGTATGACCTCTCAGAACCTATGAATCGGTAAAACCTCCAGAACCCAAAACGCAAGAAGTTGAGCTTGGAAACTCTAATTGGGATGAAACCAATTTTGTTGGAAAGATAATAAAGAGTAGAATCCAACAAAAGGTAGAAATATTGGATATAACCAAGGGAGAAAATACCATGAACAAGAACCACAAGCTCTAGATCCTCACATGGACAAGAACCAAACAACAACCAAGAAAGATTATGCTATGTATGCAAAGGTTTGAGCTCTCTCCGAAGGATATGAACGAGTCACCCACTCGAGAGCCCCTCTTGATAGTACGACTATCTATCCTAAAACCCGGTCTCCCAACACTACAAGAGACCGGTAAAGTAGAAACCCTATCAAGATCATACCTTTGCCTTGAGCATCCCACTTGAGCTTGATGTAGACGATCTTGTCACCTTCAAGATGGAACACCTTTCTTGATTGCACTTGCTTGCACTTGCTTGACGAAGTCTTGAGACATGCTCCCCCATACTCCATGGGGAAGCCTCTTCTTCGAACTTGTCTTCATCATTCCATGATTGCTGAGCATGGCAAGCTTCAAGCATGAGATCTTCTAGAGAGGACTCATCTTGAGCTTACACTTCAAATCTTGACGATGTATTGAAGATAGCCATGAGGAACTCCATCTTCTTCTTCTTCAAGACATACTTGATCTTCTTCTTCTTCTACTTGATTCCAATAGGCACAAAGCCCTTGGACGATGCTTCTTCTTTTTCATCCTTGAAACCAACACATGGTCCAAGCGATGCCAATGGACAAACCTACAAGTGAAACTCAATTTGCACATTAGTCCATAGGGATTGTCATTAATTACCAAAACCACACACGGGGGCATACATGCCCTTTCAATCTCCCCCATTTTGGTAATTGATGACAATCCCTTCGAGAGGGTTTACATATGGAATTTAACAAACAAAATGGTTGCCTAACATCAAGTACTACACAAGTACGTGATGTTGGTGCAACCACAATATATAGAGCAAACTCCCTCACAATCTATGCATGTGTGATGAACTTGAATTTCATTGCATAGATTACCAACCATTATTGGTGGTTGAGTTTCCTCTATATATTCAACATGCAAAGCAAAAACAAAGATGCAAGAGCATGCAAGGCTAATGCTTAAGAACCAACTCAAAGCATAAACCTACTTCCCTTAAACCCTCTAAAAGTTCTCCCCCATTGGCATCGATGGCCAAAATGGGTGAAAAGTTCTAGACGACCAATATAGTGAGAATTCCTCCAAAGGTGTGCATATGCACATATTCAATGATGAATCCTTGGGAGGAAGTAAAACTATATCGAGGACCCGAAGATTGCAAAAAGAAAAGAAAGAGAAACTAGCCTCAAGAAATGAAGCGACCAACCCCAAAGACCCAAAAATACCAATTGACAACAACAATTGATACCAAAAGAAAGACACAAGATATTATGATACTAGCAAATGAGTGTTTAAATGTAATAGGGAAGCTCCCCAATCTTTGTGCACAAGTTAGAATAATTGATTTGAATACATCATGCACAAGTATGGAATCCTCACTCCCTCGTTGACATTTAAACCTCAAGCAAAGAGAAAGGCAAATTAGCATTATTAAGTGAGTTAGAGAAGCTCCCCAAGGATTATGCACCAATTATAATAATTATATTTGGAAACAAAGTGCACAATCATGGAATCCTCACTCCTACAAACTCATTTAACAATACACGGCAAGAAAGATCAAATTATGAGTGCCCGGAGATGCAAACAAATGGGAGAAGCACTCATAGGAAAATAAATTTGGAATCCACTGAAGAATCAAAAAGAAATAAAGGGTGGTCTCCAAGGAAAGCAAAAACAACCAAAGATTTATATTCTCTTGTGTGTATAAGTTTCTAGGTGGAAAATATCACAAAGACATATGCCCACAAATAAACATGCACACACAAAATAGATACACAAGAAAGGACATGAACAACAAAATGGAGTCATATAATATACCAATAGGATTTTTGCTTGAGAGCATGGCCAAAGGCTCAAATATATCTTATTGTACATCAATGAGCTTCAAACACCGACACACTACATACATTACAACTATTACCAAGGGAAGAAGGGAATAGTTGGAATATATGGAGAAAGGCAACAAGTATCAAAAATAGAAATCAACTATGCAAAATACTCATTATTGCACATGAGAGTGAATGACGAAAAGATATGCACTAAAATTGCTAGATTCACATATTTGGGATAAGTGAATCATGAGCATGATTTTATATAGACCCCATTATATGCACTCATCTCAACATACTCACATTTGCACAAGAGGAGAATTTGCAAAAATCAAAATAAGAACCACAAAATTTGTATAAACACAAATTCATGCCAATAAGCAACCTACAAAAGGTTGGAAACAACATAAGTATGCATGAGATAGATACTTGTTACCGAGATATAGTTGGTAGGATGTAGAGGATATGAATTCGTTGATCATCCTATCTTGCCTCCAATTGACATGTAGGAACCACTTCTTCCTAATTGAAGAGACAAGCACCCAATATATCCCCAATGTACCTACACAACAATAAGTACACTATGTTCCCAAACAAATTGGGTCTAAAGTAGTTAGTGAAACTACAATACATAGGAGACCCTCCACATAAATATGTGCATATTGATATGAAATTGAATTTCATGCACATCTTAGCCGATAGGATTTGGTGGAGAATCCCCTATATATTGGATCAAGAGAGCAAGCATGCCATAATAAAACATGTAGTCAATATGCATGCATGAGACTCTCAAGAACCAAAAATGAGATACAATTTGAACTAAAACACCAAGTAAACAAAGAAGTATCACACAAGAGTGTGACACGACAAAAGGTGTCCAAATTGTATCAAAGAGCCAAATCAACACATGAAAGGACAAAAATTCAACAAATGAACAAGGCAAAAGCCAAAGAGTGAAAGATGCACAAAACACACAATGCTCAAGGATTTATCTCATTCTAAAAGATCAAAAGAAGTAACAAAGAATGAGACAAAGCCAACTCCCAAATAGAGCAAGGTTCCAACACACAAACCCACACTCTCTACACTTTTCATGATGGCACAAAGTACCAAAAGAAAAGATCAAACTTCCAAGCACGAAAAATATGATATGGATCAACACAAGAAGCATAAAAGGAGTGTTCTAGATAATATAGGAGAGCTCACCCATGAATAGTGCATTATATTGAATTTTGCTTTTGAATGCAAAATGCACACAAAAGAGATCATCACTACTAGCTACATTAAATAAAACACAAGAGAATACAAATAAACTAAAATGATCCACAAGAGGCAAGGAAGACATGGGAGTAAAAGAAAACACATTCTTGGCCAAAGATAGGACAAAGAAAAGCAAAGGCCAAAGTGAACAAGATCAATAAATCCTACCATATATGGAGTGTCACTTGTCCAAGGACAAGAATTATGGGGAAAGTTTTCTCGAGGTAGTTTGCAAGGAAATCATGATCATATTCACACAAAGAAGCATGTAACAAGATATAACAATTATGCTTGATGCTTCGAGAGAGATTCTTGATAGCTCCAAATAGTCACACAATCATTAAAGATTAGTGTAAATTGAAGCACATGGTTTCCATGGAGGATATGGGGGTCCAAATATGAGGAAACACATATCAAGAAAAACTCTCACAAACAAGATCCAAAAGATGAGCAATAAAAGACACAAAGCAAATTAGAACTTGTTTGAGCTAAAAGTGCCACATAGGAGCTAGATAATTCTCAATATCAATTCTAAGTGGCACTACCTCAAATGTTCACATTTTCTAGGTTTGTAATATGCACCAAGCGTATGACTCCCCCATAATGTGATAAACCAAGAGATCACGACAAGAGGCAAAAAGATCAAAAAGGAGATGATTAATGGACATTATGGAATACTAATTCTTCATGAGAATGACATACCACATAGAGACACGACAAACATGTAATGTCAACATTAAGTGGTATTCCTCATGTACACACATTTTAGGATTGTGGAATTCCCAAGCATAACACTCCCCCAAAATGGGATAGTCCATTAATCACTCCCAAGAGCCAAGAAATATACCAAATAAATTCAACAAAGGCTCAAACACAAGAACACAAATACATGATGTGCCAACCAACATACACAAATATACTAGACAACACAATATAGGTACGAGGGAAGCACAACATGTACAAACACATATAATGGTACACAATCAACACATGCACAAGGGAGCAAGTAACTTTCAATGTAAAGGAGTTGAGCATATGTTACCGCAAGGAGGAACATTGGATATGAGATAGAGGCAAGATAATCCAATTGGCTTGACTTGACAAAAATAAATGATGAAGACCCCTCAATTCTTCATAATGTAGCCAAGCCTCCAATGCCCTCCAACAACACCTATTGATCAAGTTTTAGCTTGTTGGTCCCCAACCAAGTTGGGTCCTAAGAAGTTAGTCACAATAGGCTTGGCCACCCAAATGGTTCTTTTCTTGACACCACTTTGGGCACCAACAAATTTGGCAAACACATTGCCCACCTCATCCTTACCAAGAGAATATGCATCATATATCAAGATAGGATTGGATGAGGAGATACCCATGGTGCATGAGGAAGAGAGGTGCCCCTTCTCGCGGCATATGTAGCAAGTTCTTCTCTTGCCATCTTTCTTCTTGGAAGATGCCACCCCTTGAGGAAGATCTTGAGTCTTGGGAAGAGGCCCGCTTCTAGCTTGAGGTGGAGCTTGAGGCTGCTTCCCTTGTTGCTTCTTCTTCAATGGACAACATCTCACATGATGTCCTTCTTCCTTGCACTTGAAGCACACAATGTTGGCCGGATGCTTCACTTGACCTTGGCCATTCTTCTTGTTGCCCTTGTGCTTCAACATGTTGGTGGGCTTGTTCTTGATGTTGGAGTTGTATCCAAGCCCACTCTTGTCATGTGGGGATCTTCGCACACTCAAGATGTTCTTGAGAGTGGTCTTCCCTTCATGACACTTCTTCAAGACATTCTTCAAATAAGTGACTTAGGCCTTGAGCTTCTTGTTTTCCTCTACATGGTTAGTGTCAACAACAATACTAGAGGAAGTAGATGCTACATTGTTAGAGAAACAAGGCAAGGGATGCAATTCATCACAAGATATAGCAATATCATGAGTGGATGAATTACAAGGACTAGAACATGGAAATATGATACTAGGAGTAGATGTAGTGCTAATGTCCACATGAGGCATACTCGATGTTACCTTTGACTAAATAGCCTCATGAGCCAACTTTAGACTACCATGGGAAACTAGAAGGTCCTCATGCGAGATTGAGAGCTTAGCATGACTCTCTTCCAATTTCCCATAGTTGCTAGTTAGCAAAGCAAGTTGAGCACGTAGCTCAACATTCTCCTTCACAATAGATGCTTCACAAGAGATAGAGTTAGTAGCACAAGCATCATCAATAGTATTAAGAGGTGAGGGCAACTTGGAAAGCTCTTTAGTGTATGAGGTTTTAAGTTGCTCATGTGACTCGGTGAGTTTGATGAGATCCCCCTTGATTACCCTAGAGCCATTGTTGAGGTGCTCAAAATCCTTAAGGAGTTTGGCATAAGCAACTTCAAGCTCATCATTCTTAATTTGGAGGGCACTTGCCACCTCAAATTCTCTATCATGAGATTTCTTCACTCTAGATAGCTCTAGAGCAAAGGTCTCCTCAAGAGATTCCTTGGTGGTTTGTTCCTCTTCAAGAGCTTCATTTAGGTTAGCAATGTCATTAGCATACTCACGTCAAGACTACCCATTTTTTCAATTGTGTCTTCATGCTCATAAATTAGTTGCTTACTTTCAATGGCAAAGTTCAATATTTCAATGAAAGTGGAGCAAGCATTTTTATCATTCTGAAGAGCACGAAGGACTATCTCCCCCTTCTCTTTTAAAGAAGCAACATCATCATCTTCTACATCTAAGTCAACATTCACATCATCATGAGGTGCATTGGGGTCCAAAGGAGAAGTTACCTTTGATTCCTTAGCCATGAGGCATAAGTGAATGTTGGGAGAAGGTGATGATGGGGGAACACATGAAGCTCCAATAGCAACCTTGCCTTGGCCCACGCATTCTTTGATTTCCTCTACATGGTTAGCAACACAAGTACTAGAGGAAATAGAATCACATTTATCATGGTAACAAGGCAAAGCAAGCATATCATCATGAGATATATTCAATCCATTTATACATGATATGCAAGGGCAATCACCACTAGGATGCAAAACACATATAGTCCTACAAGTGTTCATGCCCAAAGATACAACATTGCAATGAGATAGATATGGAGGATCATGAATGGCAAACTCACTATCCACATTGCAAGTTCTATCACCACTCACCATATCATTACCTTGTGACAACTCACATGTTGGTGCAGTGGAAGAAGATGAGAACTCATCACGGCCGGAGGTGGAGGGAACACAATCATCCTCATCAATCTTGGACACATCATATTTTGCTTGAAGCTTGGTCCAAATATCATGAACATTCCGAAAAGGCATGATTGAGGAAAGAACTACAAATCTCACAACATTAACAAGCACATTAGATGCTTGAGCTTCGAGATAAGAGTTTGTCTCCTCCTCCAAAGATAGATTTTGGGGATCCTTAGGAGGAGACAAGCCCATATCTAGAATTCGCTCAATATTTGGGTCAATGACCCGGAAATGACTAAGCATGCGAATACACCAAACATCATAATTTGTGCCATCAAAAGTAAATGTGTGAGAGTGCACTAAACCCCTAGGAGACATCCTTACTCTCGAGGCGGTGAAGCCTAAGAAACGAGAGACCTCGCTCTGATACCAAGTAAAAGGGAAATGGACGTCGCCTAGAGGGGGGCGGGGTGAATAGGCATTTTAAAAATATTATGGATTAGGCTCTAATAAATGCGGAATAAAACTTAACGTTTAATTTATCAAGCCAAAACCTAAATCCACTAGGTTCACTAAGTGCACCAACAACCTATGCTAAGCAAGACAAGCAACAAGGTGATAGCAAGATATAGTACTTCAAGCACGAAGGCTATCACAATGTAAATTGCATAAGTAAAGGGCTCGGTTGAGACATAACCGATGGACGCGGAGACGATGATTTGTTTCCCGAAGTTCACTTCCAAAGAAGCTACGTCTCCGTTGGAGAGGTGCGGGGGCGCAATGTACTTCGAACGCCACAAGAGGCTCACCTCGAGGTGTGGTGGCTCGATGCTCACCCAACGCCACACAAGGCCTCACCCCAAGATGCGAAGGCACGCAACCTACCGATGCCACAAAAGGCTCACCCTATTCTCCCGTGAGCTCGCCACAAAGGCCTACTCACGTTCCACTATGGGACACTTGAGGGCGGTCACCGAACCCGTACAAGGCTTGGGGCAATCTCCACAACTCAATTGGAGGGCTCCCAAGAAACGCCACAAAGGCTCCACAATGCCACAAAAGGCCAACAAACTTAGGGAACCTCCACAACTCAATTGGAGCCCCAAGAACAATGCCACAGAGGCTACAAAGCCACAAAAGGCAACAAGGCCACAAAAGGCTACAAGACCACAGAAGGTCAACAATCCAACCACACAACCGTCTAGGGTTCCACGAACCCAAGAGAAACAATCCCAAGGGATTGAACTCACCGAATCTCCGAGGAGAACTCAAACCTATGCACCAAATGCAAGAGGCAAGTCCTTCACTCTCAAATTCCACCAAAGCTACAAAAGCTATTGAGGGAATAAGGGAGGAAGAACACAAGAGGAGAACACAAAACTCCCCAAGATCTAGATCCCAAGGATTCCTTCACAAAGAAGGGATTTGGTTTGGTGGGGATTGTAGATCTAGATCTCCTCTCTCAAATCCCTCAAAGAGATGCAAGAATCATGGGAGGGAGAAGGGAAGAGGGCAAGCTTTTGAAGATCAACAATGGAGGAGAGAGAGTGAAAGAGCTAGCAAAAATGACCTCCAAAGTTGGGGAAACTTTTGGGAAGAGGGGGCCCTTAAATAGGGCAAGAGAAATCTGCCCATTTGGGCCAGATTCGCGCCCCACCGGAACTACCGGTGCCCCACCGGTACTAACTCTAAATAGAAACACAAGATACAGAAGAAAAACGAGATTTACCAGAACTTTGGCCGGTACTACCGCTCAAGCAAAAACGTTGGACATCATTGCAAGAAAACTTCAATAACTTTTGACTCCGGACTCCGATTTCGATGATCTTGAACTTGTTTTGAAGAGAACAAAAATCTCTACAATATTATGCAAAGAAACATCATAGTCCAACAAGAGAGGATAAAAATAAAATGGAGAAAGGTATGACCTCTCATAACCTATGAATCGGTAAAACCTTCAGAACCCAAAACGCAAGAAGTTGAGCTTAGAAACTCTAATTGGGATGAAACCAATTTTGTTGGAAAGATAATAAAGAGTAGAATCCAACAAAAGGTCAAAATATTGGATATCACCAAGGGAGAAAATACCATGAATATATATGTGAGATACCTCCCAAGGTGTGGAGCCGGAAAACCCGTAAGATCAAACACGCAATAAGATATGCAAGGAAAATCCGTTTTTGATGAACTAGAGTTTGTTATGAAGATAACCACAAGCTCTAGATCCTCACATGGACAAGAACCAAACAACAACCAAGAAAGATGATGCTATGTATGCAAAGGTTTGAGCTCTCTCCGAAAGATACGAACGAGTCACCCACTCGAGAGCCCCTCTTGATAGTACGACTATCTATCCTAAAACCCGGTCTCCCAACACTACAAGAGACCGGTAAAGTAGAAATCCTATCAAGATCATACCTTTGCCTTGAGCATCCCACTTGAGCTTGATGTAGATGATCTTTTCACCTTCAAGATGGAACACCTTTCTTGATTGCACTTGCTTGACGAAGTCTTGAGACATGCTCCCCCATACTCCATGGGGAAGCCTCTTCTTCGAACTTGTCTTCATCATTCCATGATTGCTGAGGATGGAAAGCTTCAAGCATGAGATCTTCTAGAGAGGACTCATCTTGAGCTTGCACTTCAAATCTTGATGATGTCTTGAAGATAGCCATGAGGAACTCCATCTTCTTCTTCTTCTTCAAGACATACTTGATCTTCTTCTTCTTCTTCTACTTGATTCCAATAGGCACAAAGCCATTGGATGATGCTTCTTCTTTTTCATCCTTGAAACCAACACATGGTCCAAGCGATGCTAATGGACAAACCTACAAGTGAAACTCAATTTGCACATTAGTCCATAGGGATTGTCATTAATTACCAAAACCACACACGGGGGCATACATGCCCTTTCACCATCACTTTCTTAAAAAATATATACATGCAGGACATAGATAAGTAGCAGGAGGCTTGTATCCAAGTTTTCCACCTTACTTCTACATTGTTTTTCCGCATACATACAAAATGGCAGAGACACATTTAATACAACAAATGTTTATGGCTCTGCTGCAGGTGACTTTGATGCCACATCATCGACAACGGGAGAAATAACATTAGAAATATCATCAAGGTCGAAAACAGTCCTCAAGGAAGAATCTGACATTGCTGGTTCGTCGTCCATCTCCTCGGCAGGCACGAAGACATATGCCTTAACTAACTCGGAAACCTTGGTATCATAGTCGGTGAGGGAGTTCCAGATCATAGTGCTATCAACTTCATGGCCCTCTTCGTTGATCTCCCGCATACCAGAGGTTATCAAATCCATGTCGATGTCGTCGTGGTGTGCTTTCACCAAGGACAAGGCCATCCTGGTGCCAGCCCGGATGGAGGATGCTTACCAGCTCCTTATTTTCTCGGGGGCTCGGTGAAGGATTTCCGAGTACTTGGCGGCAGTGTCTACCACCTTGATGGTGATGTCCAGGGGTTCAACTATCTCCTTGGCTTGGGTGACGGCAATATTGATGAAGTAGCTGGCGAGAATCATGCATTCCTTTGAATCTGGAGCACCTTAACCCATGATAGTTAAACCAATGCTTGCTGTCACTACAAGAAAAGTTTCTTTCTACAATGACTTGGCTAGACGGTCGCCGTAGAAGGTGTGTATTGGGCGGCAAAATTCTCGGCTCGGCCGTGGCTGATGGAAAACTTTTTTTTCCGGTTTCGTGGCCCTCTACTACGACAGAACCACTAAAAACATGGAAGAAGCTTGGCTGGCGCATGGCAGAAGCAAGATTTTCGTTTCCTCGCATGATGTTGACTCGCCGAAGTCTTTTGAGGCGTGTGGGTCCCGGATGTTAGTGTCTCTAGTAGACCATACTTTTTGGTCGCGCCTCCCTGATTTGAACTCGATAACGTTGCTCGATGCATCTGCCGTTTAGTCAGGCAACTAGGTCCCACATGTCAGCCTCTCATAAGAAGGATCGTGTGTATGATGGAATTTTTTCCTTCACTCACGCTACCCTATTCCGAAGTTGATAGCGCTGCTTGATGCATCTACCATTTAATCAACCTCTCGGGACCCACATGTTATCCTCTCATTAGAAGAAACGTGTGTATAGTGGATTTTTTCCCTTGGCTATTGCCTCCCTGATTTCAACTCGATAGCGTTGCTCGATCTATCTGCTGTTTAGTCACACTACTGGGTCCTCCATGTCAGCCTCACATTATAAGAATCGTGTGTATGATGGAATTTTTTTCTTTGCTCGTGCTACCATGTTTCAAACTTGATAGCGCTGCTCGATGCATCTACCGTTTAATCAAATTCCTGGACCCCACATGTCATCCTATCATTAGAAGAAACATGTGTATGATAGAATTTTTTCCCTCGGTCGCGCCTCCGTGTTTCGAACTTGATACCGTTGCTTGCTGCATCTACCGTTTAATCATGATGCAGGGCCCCACATGTCATCCACTCATTAGAAGAAATGTGTCTATGATGGAATTTTTGCTCTCGGTCGCGCCTCCGTGTTTCGAACTTGATAGCGTTGCTCGATGCATCAACCATTTTTCCAGGCTGCTAGGTCCCCCATGTGAGCCTCTCATTAGAAGAAATGTGTGCATGTTGGACTTTTTTCTTGCTCGCGCCTCCCTATTTCGAACTTGGCAACATCACTCGAGGAAGAACCTCTATAAGGCCGCGCTACTAGGTCCCACATGTCGGTCTCTCTGTAAATTAAACCTGCGTATGATGGACTTTTTTTGACCGAGTCTGTTGTTTTGACCTTGGCAATGTTGCTCGATGTGGCAGCCGTGTATGGTCTTGCTATTGAGGCCCCCATGTCAGCCTCTCTGGTATGTTCTGGCTTGTGGGTCCCAGATGTAGCCTCGTATGTTCTGGAGAGTGGGTCCCCAATGCCAGCCTCTCTGTACAAGTATTTAACTTTTTTTTCAAACCCGAACATTAAACTCGAGGGATGCTACAGGCTGGTGGGTCCGTGATGTCAGCCTCTCGGTAATGCGATATTAAAAATTAAACCCTTTCTCAAAAAAAGTAAACCCAAGATATATATATATATATATATATATATATATATATATATATATATAAATATGTACACACAGGGGATTCGAAGTAAAGACCTTCAAATCAAATCAAATAGACATAAACTAAGTGTTTTGCCACTACACCAAATATACTTATAAAAATTGAATCATTAAACATGTATTAGTACTACAACTTATGTACCAGTCTTCTAAAAAAATATTTTGTGTGTTCATGTTATCTCTCTTAAAGTAAAGAGCAGTGCTACTGGAACCTCGATTTATAAAAAGACACATAATAGATTAGTTTCTTAAAAACATGGGTAGACAGAGTTTTTTTAGAGGTGGGGGGCAATGCCAAAAAGGCCAAATTAAAAAGTTTTTGGGCTATGGTCAATGGGCTCCTATCTCAAATTTCACTGGGTTGTGGCTCAGTAGATTCAAACACAGACCTCATCGAGGGAGGAAAAAAAGCGATAATTCCTTTGACAGATATTCATGTAAAAATATCTAATAAACACACACCACATGCGCCAAAACAAGGTTGGTATCCAATGACTTCACTTGGTGAAATCATGCTGTATATCTTTACCCTCTCATCTCTTTCCAAAATGCATCCAACGGTTTCGATGACACAAAGGCAAAAGCTCTAGAGCAAGCAGCCAGTAGCAACGACAGAACTTTTGACAAATTCAATACCATTTGAAAGATTAAGGAGTATAGAATAATAAGACATAAAAAATCGATAGATTCCTAGTTCATATTCAGCAGCACTTGACCAATTCAGAAGCATTTCAAAGTGACTGATTCAGCAATATAGACACTAAAATTCAATATCACTATAGAGAGAGACAGTTCTTGTTTCAGCTCTAAAAACCATGCCACGCGATCAGTTTGCCCTTTTCTCCAAACACACTCGGTCACTGGAACACAATCATTGTCATAATGTTTGGTCATATAGGGAACCGTCATATAGATACAGATATACCATACTAGTACCTACTAGTCATAACTCCAATCCAGCAAAAGGTTATCACAGTTTTACCACCCATATATGATCAGTGGAGATAAGACAACCACATAATTAATTACAACAATATGCGGCCAAAGAGCTAGACAGCTAGGAAGTTCATAAATAGCATGCGGCATTCAGAGCAGCCAGATACATCGACCTTGACTATTCTTCCAATAGTAAGTTTGGCTGCTTTCCGGAACTTGATCCACCTAGAAGTAGCTTCCAAGCGCCCATCAGTTGAGTTCCTTCGCTTTGCATCATGAAGACTATTGCGCCCTTTCGTCTGGTCTAGAGTTGCTTTATGGCACTCTTAGGCAATTTCTGAGTCAAAGCAAGAGATAGACGCATAATTACTAAGAGCAATGCACTAAATCATGTGAAACTTGAGAAGACATTCAGAGCACTTTATCTACCGCCATATACTCACAAACATAATCCGATGCGACCTTGTGATGACACATGTGTAGGATATGGGCTGAGAAGGTGCTGCCTGGGGTGATGAAGGAGCTTGTGCCGGTGCCTGTGCTGGGGCAGGTGCTGGTGCACGAGATGGTGCCACTAATTGTAGAGGGGCTGGTGCAGGAGCCAAAAGGCCTAGAACCGGTGCCAATGCCAGTAGCTTGATGCTAGATTCCTTCTGAGGGGTAGCTAAGCTGACTGTAGGGATGGTTGATACGTCGTAAACGTATCTATAATTTTTGATGTTCCATGCTTGTTTTATATCTACTTTATTATGTTTTGTCCACACTTTGGAGTATTTTTATACATTTTATGGAACTAACCTATTAACAAGATGTCGCAGTGCCAGTTGCCCGTTTTCTGCTATTTTTGGTTTCAAAAAATCTAGAAAAGAAATATTCTCAGAATTGGACCGGACAAAAGCCAAAGTCAATATTTTACCAGAAGACTCACGGAGCCAGAAGACGAGACGGAGAGGGGCCACGAGGTGGCCATACCACCTGGTGGCACGGGCCAGCCCAGGCTGCACCAGGGGTGGTGTGGGCCCCTCGGACGCCCACCGACCTTGCCTCTTTGCCTATAAAAGCATCCCGGGACAAAAACCCTAGAGAACCAGATCAGATTTCCACAAAAAGTTCTGCAGCGCTGCCAGCACCGAAGAGGAGATTCGAGGGACATAAGTCTCTATTCCGGCACCCTACCGGGACAGGGAAGTGCCCCCAGAGCCATCTCCATCGACTCTAGCGCCATCTCCATCGCCGTTGCTGACTCCCATGATGAGGAGGGACTAGTTCTCTCTCGAGGCTAAGGGCTCTACCGGTAGCAATGTGTTCATCTCTCTCTATGCATGATCTTATTGAGATCATGAGCTTTGTAATCTATAGATAAATTCTGCTACTCAAGTGTTTTAAATTAATCTCTGCTTATCCCCACGTGTGTGAAGTTGATAGTGTGCACACCGTGTGACACTTTGGCTAAGGTTACATAAATACTTATCATGAGTATAATTTGAGTTGGATGTCTCTATGAGATTGTGGTGTTTGTTGGAACCATCTAGCGCTCAAGGTGACAGTGAGGGGTTATCTAGATGGGGAATGCGAACTTTAAGGTGTGCTGTTATAGCCCTACATCGTCCAACCGGAGAGTAGTTCAGGGTAGCATCATGAAGAGAAGATAATTATATGAGAGTGTCCACTAGTGAAAGTATGATCCCTAGGCCTTGTTTCTAAGCACTGAAACACCATTTACAATCAGTTCTGTTACATGTTTGCTTGCTGCCACTCTTATTTCAGATTGCAATTACCACTAATAATCATCCATATTACTTGTATTTCACTATCTCTTCACCAAACTAGTGCACCTATACACCTGACAAGTGTATTGGGTGTGTTGGGGACACAAGAGACTTCTTGTATCTTGATTGCGGGGTTGCTTGAGAGGGATACCTTTGACCACTTCCTCCCTGAGTTCGATAAACCTTGGGTGATCCACTTAAGGGAAATTTGCTGCTGTTCTACAAACCTCTGCACTTGGAGGCCCAACACTGTCTACAAGAATAGAAGCGTGTGTAGACATCAAGCTATTTTCTGGTGCTGTTGCTAGGGAGGTAAGGTAAAAGGTACTCACAGCCTCTGGCTATTAAGCTATCTTTTAGTACTGTTGCTGGTTTGTGAGTGCTCAAAGTTATTTCCTTTTGATTATGCAATTATATCTTTTTGTTTCTTGTTTTTATTTTCACTAGTTAGGCTTAATGGAAAACAATTTTTTTAGAGAGCTTTATAGTATTTATCTTGAGTTAGGACATGAAGTGTTTGAATAGAAAATTTAAAAACCTATGGAACTTTATTTGCATACTAATAGCAATGTTATTAGTATGAATTCTTTGAACACCATTATTGCTAATGCTATGGAAAAGTCTAAGCTTGGGGAAGCTGGTTTTGATGAGCATGATATTTTTAGTCCCCCAAGCACGGAGGAGAAAATTTACTTTGATGATACTATATCTTCGATATATGATGATTACAATGATGAGTATGATATTTTCAGTCCACCTACTATTGAGGAGAAAATTAATTATGATTACAATATGCCTCCTATATTTGATGATTATGGTGATGAGAATAATAATGATAGCTATTTTGTTGAATTTTCTCCCACTATAATTAATAAGAATGACTATGTTTATGTGGAGAGTATTAATTCTTTTATGCATGTGGCTCATGATAAGAATGTTTTATGTGATAGTTATATTGTTAATTTTATTCATCATGTTACTGAAAGTTATTATGAGAGAGGGAAACATGGTTTTATGTATCTCAACAACATTAAGTTTCCCCTCTTTATGTTGAAAATTTTGAAGTTGCACTTATTTTGCTTTCCTATGCTTGTTGCCTCAGACAACCCATTATATTTTTACTTTCAGTTTATTTTTGTTTGGTTGAGTCTTGGAAGTTATTGCCTCAGTAATAAACTCTCCTTATCCTTTTTGTTTTGTTTTTGTGCCAAGAGTAACCTCTAATGAGAGAGAAATAATGCTTGGGAAAGTTGCTGTCCCAAAACATATTTTTGTGCTTCACTGTGAAAATTCGTGAAAAATCTATGTACGTCGGATTGAGCTGTAATGTTTTGTGCTTCTGTCCCAGGTTATTATCTAACTTTCGTTATTTTATCACTTTTTTATTTGAGCAACAGAAGTTCTTCGGAAAAATCGGTTTTTACCTGCTGGTCTGCTTTGACAGATTTCTACCATTATTTACATTTGCATCTTAGTCTCTTTATCTTTGAGTTCTCTTTGATCACTTGAGATTTTAGAAGGAATTGCTAAAGTAGCTTGTGTTTTAATGGAAGTTTTACTTGTGTTGAAACTAAACCCAAAGACTTATTATCTTGAATACACTAATGTTGCTAATGAAGATTGTGTGAAGTTTTGTATGAAGGAAATTTTCAAGTGTAGGGAAGAATATGTGATGAGCTGAATTATGGACAAAATCTCAAGCGTGGGGATGCCACACGTGTCACCCCAAGAAATATTTAAGAAGTACAAGTGTCAAAGCTTGGGGATGCCCAAGGCATCCGCTTCTTCATCACTAATCTCAGGTTTTCTCCCAAAACACTTCATTTTTATTGTTTCATGCACAATTGTGTTGTTCTTGGAGCGCTTTTTAGTTTTATTTTGTTTGGTTTGCTTAAATAAGTTGGTTGGATCCCAACACACTTCTTTTGGAGAGAGACACACCCCGTTATTCATTGCCTAGAACACTCTAGTTTTCACTCTTATTGTTCCGTGAGTGTTCTCCTTTGCTAGCACCGCGTTTAGCTTTAGTTTTCGATTGGTGTTGGAAAAGAGTAGGAAGTTTCATGCTTATAAGTGGTACAAAAGGATGCTTGTTTTGACTGTGGCCTAGACTTTATCATGTCATGTTTGATATTGCTATGACTTTATGTTAGTGATTATTGCTGTAGCATGACTTGTTTCAAACAATTGAGATTGCTTAATGTGCCTTGAAAGAATCATGCATTGTTTTAGCATACAAAAGCATAATATTGTGGTATTCTCCTTTGATGATTTATTTGGGTTGACTTGGCGCATGCTCACATCATGTTAAGACTATACCAAGTCACCATAGCCTCTATGATCATTTATTTTTCGACTTGTAATATCACTTTATGCTTTAATTAATAATGTTTTGTCACTTTGCATGATTATGGCCATTATTGCTCTCTTATTTGGTCGCTCCCAGTCTTTTGCTAGCCTCCACATGTACCAAGTATGAGTTCCACTCATGCATCCAACTCCAAATAAAACCAAGTTATTCCAAAGAGTCCACCATACCTACCTATTAGCATTATTGCTATTCCAAGTATATTCATGTTTTTATTTACCTTCCGAATTAAACTTGTTATGTGAAAATTAGTGATTAAAGCTCTTACGAATTTGATGGCACACTTTACTTTCTTGCACTTAATAAACTTGAACCATTGTGCCCATCTATGTTGCGTATATGCTTGCGTTTTGTAAGTTGTGAATTAGCAGAACCATGTTACCATGGGGAACGCATTCAACATTGCACTTTATTTAGTTGATATTGTGTTCTTTTGCTTATGGATCTCGGTGGTGTGAAATGAAAGGGGAGCTTGTAAGGCTCATGGAGTTTGTATATGTGTTAGAGAAACGCCTGGGCGGCTAGTCTAAGCCGTGCCTAAATCATGGTGGAAACGTGCAGCATAACCATAGTGAGAAATCTGTGAAGGATCCTAAAAAAAAGAAAAAAGGGAAAACCCTATGCAAATAGCATACAAAAAGATTGCTGAGATGCTCATTGTCTGCTTGCCTTGTCATTTTGATATGGGAAAGCTTATGTATCATCGGGTAAGGGGTACCCCATTGGCGGTTCTCTATGATACACATGTACTTACAATGACAAGAACTTACTTGTGACTAAAGTTGAGTAGCATGAGGAATGGTACTCGTAAGCAAGGGGCATGAGGTTTTCAGCTTATAACTTGTCAAGCACATCCTCATATTTGTTCACTTTAACCTTAATCACCTAAAGATGCTTATGATAGGGGCAATGAGAGCTGAAAGCTAATAAGCACCATAATTTTTGGAAGCTCTTTATGAGACTTGAATCCTTGCTTCCTTCTATGAAGGGCCTTTCTTTTACTTTTATGTTGAGTCTCCATCTTCTATCTTTATGCACCTATTGAGAGAGCATAGTGGTCATTCTTAGTTTAATTTGCATTGTCGCAAAACTTGTTGATTGATTCATAACTTCGATATTGCTTGTTCTTAAACTATTTGTATCTAGTCACCCTTATGAACTTTGAAGGTGTCCTATGAATTTATGTTTTGCTACACTATGAGGGACAAGCTGAATACCATTCTCATTATGTTTTCTATATGTGATACAAACAAACGTGTTTCAAAGAATTGTTATTCATGAATCTTTTGTTTGTACCTTTTCATGTTACAACATAGTTGCTATGTCTTATTGTTAGAACTATATCTTGCATGTCTATGTAAGAGTACTATGATCTTAGCTATCAATGTTTTACAAATACCTTGATCAAGATTGTGATGATGCATGTCACCTCAAAAATTATTCTTTTTATCACTTACCTACTCGAGGACGAGTAGGAGTTAAGCTTGGGGATGTTGATATGTCGTAAACGTATCTATAATTTTTGATGTTCCATGCTTGTTTTATATCTACTTTCTTATGTTTTTTCCACACTTTGGAGTATTTTTATACATTTTCTGGAACTAACCTATTAGCAATATGCCGTAGTGCCAGTTGCCTGTTTTCCGCTGTTTTTGGTTTCAGAAAAGTTGGAAAAGAAACATTCTCGGAATTGGACCAGACAAAAGCCAAAGTCAATATTTTACCAGAAGAGTCACGGAGCCAGAAGATGAGATGGAGAGGGGCCACGAGGTGGCCACACCACCTGGTGGCGCGGGCCAGCCCAGGCCGCGCCAGGGGGTGGTGTGTGCCCCTCGGGCGCCCACCGACCTTGCCTCTTCGCCTATAAAAACCTTCCGGGACGAAAACCCTAGAGAACCAGATCATATTTCCACAAAAAGTTCCACAGCACCACCGCCACCAAAGAGGAGATTCGGGGGACAGAAGTCTCTGTTCCGGCACCCTATCAGGACGAGGAAGTGCCGCCGGAGCCATCTCCATCGAGTCCACCGCCATCTCCATCGCCGTTGCTGACTCCCATGATGAGGAGGTACTAGTTCTCTCTCGAGGCTAAGGGATCTACCGGTAGCTATGTGTTCATCTCTCTCTATGCATGATCTTATTGAGATCATGAGCTTTATAATCTATAGATCTATTCTGCTACTCAAGTGCTTTAAATTAATCTCTGCTTATCCCCACGTGTGTGAAGTTGACGGTGTGCACACCGTGTGGCACTTTGGCTAAGGTTACATAAATACTTATCATGAGTATAATTTGAGTTGGATGTCTCTATGAGATTGTGGTATTTGTTGGAACCATCTAGCGCTCAAGGTGATAGTGAGGGGTTATCTAGATGGGGAATGCAAACTTTAAGGTGTGCTGTTATAGCCCTAAATCGTCCAATTGGAGAGTAGTTCAGGGTAGCATCATGAAGAGAAGATAATTATATGAGAGTGTCCACTAGTGAAAGTATGATCCCTAGGCCTTGTTTCTAAGCACTGAAACACCATTTACAATCAGTTCTGTTACATGTTTGCTTGCTGCCACTCTTATTTCAGATTGCAATTACCACTAATAATCATCCATATTACTTGTATTTCACTATCTCTTCACCGAACTAGTGCACCTATACACCTGACAAGTGTATTGGGTGTGTTGGGGACACAAGAGACTTCTTGTATCTCGATTGTGGGGTTGCTTGAGAGGGATACCTTTGACCACTTCCTCCCTGAGTTCAATAAACCTTGGGTGATCCACTTAAGGGAAACTTTCTTCTATTCTACAAACCTCTGCACTTGGAGGCCCAACACTGTCTACAAGAATAGAAGCATGCATAGACATCAATGGTAGAGGCAGATGAGAAGTGTATAAGCAAAATGGTCTCTTATACAATAGTTACTCACAAGACAGTGATCAGAGGATATGATGAGTATACAAGAAAATGAAGTTATGACCTCCATTCTTTCTCCTTGGAGTATACATAAGCAAATTAATTAGTACTACCTCTGTTCTTGGTCCTTTGGTGAACAGGTGTACGATGGCATGCAAGTATCTGCCCAGGCTTGCTAAAATCGAATGTTACCTCGTCCCCCTGATTCAGACCATTCTCACGGACATACTTGGACCAACCTCGGCCACCCAAATAGGTGGTGGCCATCGTCTAGGAGACATCCACATCATATAGTTGCCGCATGCCTTTAGGGCCCTCGCTATACAGAGTTACACACTTATCATTTCCGAACATCTTGTTTATAATGGGGCGAGCGACACAAGGGGAAACGTTCATGAGAAAATGGATAGAGAAGAAGGCGACAACAAAAAAAGTGAGATACAAGATCTTACATCAAGTCAGTCTAAACCACTTGGAATTCATACCTGATACCATGGGTACCCTTTGCGAAGGGTGGCCATGCACCATTTTTCTCCCCTCTACCTTTGGAATGGCATACATGGCCCCCCTTTTAACCCACAAGCTTGATAAGAGGAGGGTAGCATAAAGGGTTGAGCAGCTGGTGCATGGTACTGATTGAAATTAAGTGGAAAGGTTAAATTATGTCAAGAGCAAGTAAATCTAATAATATAAGACAAAGCCATTGCTTCTAAAGCAAATAGATTTGATTTTTGTGAACTTCTGATGAGCGTAAACATATAGTACTAGCTGATAACAATAACATGGAAAACCATAACATGTGAAATTGTAGATTTCCAAATTATACCCACTTCTTAGAGAGGTCACTGCCCACCTAGGTACTGTGTTGGTGCTTCCTCGTTGTGTAGAGGATGTCCTCTTTTGGTGCGGGCATCAGAAATCTACTAGCCTCTATAGCAGCCTCAACCTCCATAGGAGCACCTTCAATCTGCATAAATAGCAACAGAGCTCAACAGTTCACTACTATGTAAAGTTTGACCATGTTTTTAGAAAAAAATTATAATATGAATTATATATCCTTGGATACATCATGAAACATATATTCACATCATATGTATATAATATCATAGTTCTTGATAGTTTTTGACTTTTTTCAAAAGTTTGGTCAAACTTTCCGTAGTTTGACTTTTCAAAAAATATATATGCCTTAAGCCTTGGGATGGAGGGAGTACAGTACATAGTAGTCATATACTGACTGTATGAGACAGTCTAACAGATCCAGATCTAGATTCACATAAACACAATGCCAGAATTAATAAAATCACACATATGTTTCTGAACATCTGATAAGCATGCATGACACCAAGCGGGTAATACTTAAATCTGACTGCACCATGGTAATAAGGGTATTAAAAACAAATACCTTTCTCTTTAAGCTAGGCCCTCCCAGCTAGTCGGTGGCCTTGCGTTTGTTTGGTGAGTAGTGGTACTGGCCGAATCCTGTGGCAAGTGGGGGTACCATCCTATTTGCCACACCTGGAGCACCGCATGTTCGCAGGTATGTACCACCATGCTACAATAAATGAAGAAGAGATGGTGTCGTAGAGGCTTCCATAAAAACATGATGCAGACATAGACAAATTTTAGCAAAGGGATACATCCAGGTTGCAGTCAACCACTTTCAGCATTGGAAAGAATGGAAGAACGCGACGAATATATTTCTACATTACCTTTTTAGGAAACTTTTAAGGGAACTGATGGGACCATCCTTGTCCGTAGTGGCCATGCGCGCCACTGACCCATAATTCTCCATACAGAATCTGACGCAAAATCCATTGCACATTACGAGTAGTAACTAAAGGTTACAGAAGTGAAGAACACCAAAATTAAACCCGACTAAATGCCCCAATCAGAACAGCGGTGACCATGCCCTGATCCCGAATCCATACAAAATCAGTACCACCTCCCCCCACCCCAACCCCATCCCCACCACCACCCCACCCCACCCAAATGACCCAATCGATCAGAGAAGAGGAAAAATATCCTGATTAGGTGATTCCGAGGTGAGAAATAAGCAAGAACTCCACAATCAAAGCATACCGAATACTACTACTCCTAGTACTAATAGTACCCCAGTGGCCCAATCGGAAGCAAATTAAGCAAAGCCGGATTTTGAGGTGAGCAAATACACCCACCTATTTCAACAAGAACTCCTGATGACTGCAAGTGCACAGATCATTTGTAGCTAGTTTCGAAATAAAGATATCGATCCCACATGGAGCAGTAGGCGAAAGACTAAAATGCTTTTAACTATAACTAAACAAAGTACTTAAAAAATAACTTTAAGATGCAAGATAAGTAGAGTTGTTTTTGGGTTTTTGGTTGAACATGGTAATTTAAAGTAAAGCAGAACTTAATGCAGAAAATAAGAATCGCGTGTGTAATAGAACTTTGGAACTACAATAGGGAAAATGCGTTCTCGGGGAATAGTGGATACACCGCTAGCAATTTAGACTAAGTAATCGAGAGTATTATAACGAATATTCGCATAATGTGTATGTATGTGGGAGGAGATCCATATATGGACGATTTTCCAGCAACCATTGCACACATCATCCTCATAACCACAACAGACAGTAATCGACAACCATCGCATTACCATGCTATTAAGGGATTTCTCCCGTGGCATGGACATGGCTTGATGAGTTATCCTCGATTCCCCAAGTTAGTACGTAAAGAATGACAACAGCTTTATAGTCATAGTAAGTGTTATCATCCCTCGGTCTACCAACAAGTAATCCCCTTCATCGAGTCCCCATAAGAGGCAAATATTAAGGAGGTGCACAACCCCCAACATCAAGATGAAGACAATTAACACATACACATAATGATGTATAATATAATATTCTCTATCTCATATCAGTCATATGCTAGGGTTTCTCCATCTCCCCAAGAACTAGAGATCTACTCAGACATAGAGGCAATCAACATCATAGCAATGGTAATGGAAACAATCATAGGTGAATAGTACTTGTATAAATCCACAATGATTACAGGAATTACAACAAGATCTAGACAAGATGTAGATGGGATGGATGGAGATGGTGGTGATGCAATAGTGGTTGATGAAGATCGATGTCTTAGCCTCCCAGATCTGCGCAGGGTGAAGATGGATCCCTGGCGGGGTGAAACTATTTGACGAGGCGGAGGCGGCGCCAACTATACGTCTGGAAAATTGCTTTGGTCGTATAGTTGGTCGTTGGACTCTCTGCCTCCCTTGTTCGCTTTTGGTTTTCTTCTAGTATTATTAATATTTCTGAAATAAGAGATTTACGTTGTTTTTGACTCCTTTTCTCCACAATACAACTGCTCCAAGAATTGTATACATTGTATCCATCATCTGTCCTTATCCTAGTGAAAACAGACATAAAATGTGCGTGCGAGCGCCGTAAAATAACAAGATCCTACATCTACAATGTAAAATAATAATGTAAAACATGATGCAAATATGCACTCATCATCTTCCCCAAGCTTACTCTTGCTCGTCCCGAGCAAGTTTTAGCTTAATGGATGTGATCCTCATATTCATGAAGCTGAGTCGATAAAATAAATGAGGCAGATGCAGCATGTGTTTATGATATATGATACATAGGAATAAGATCATGAATAGTACCTTACTCGAACCATATGAATAGTATTAGCAGGCTTCCACACCTTAGTAATCAATAGTTCATAAAAGATGAATCTCAACATGATGTAAAAGTATTCAATTTGACCGAATGAGTTAGCGAGGTAGTCCCAAGTGTTTTTAGGGTCAACGTATTCACTTGGGGTTCAAAATCTCAAAAGTGTATCTTTGTCATACTACAATGCAGTGGTATATGCCTATTTGCTCTTTGCACACTTGCTCTTTTTCTTCTTCCTTTTGTTTCTTTTGTATACATGCTCACACGTTTGTTTAAGTGTTGTGCAAAGGAGCTAGCCATACATTCCACTTCATGTAGGAATTTCAAAGTTTAACGATCTCAATTATCAATTTCCAATTGTATATGAAGCGTCGTTATGACTTGAAGATTCTACCTCGACTTGTTCTCACTCTATTTCGATAGCACTTTCATTTTCCTTTGTTCAAGGTTTCTTTTCCAATTGTTTTAGATAATTTCTCTTTGTAAATCAAACCGTAGACTTACAGCATATTGACCAAATTATCTTTAGGTGTTCCATTAGTACCAATGATCTAGAAGACTCCTATTGCTATCATCAAGTGCAAGTAAAATTATACTCAAGCCATTCATATATCAATAAAACAAACACAAACTCAAAATTGCTCCATATATAATAATAAACTCGGAATTTCACAAAAGGGATCAACTATTCCTGAAGGTAATTCTAATGATGCAAACTTTATTTGTAGTTTGAACTAATGCAAAAATGGTAATATAAAACTTGTAAGAAAGATTACAAGGTCTTTAAAGATCTCCCCAAGCTTGGAATCAAGCTAGGCAGGATCAATTAACTCCTTATTGGTACCTTATTCCTCCTCCTGGGTAGAAAGAGCGTCACCTTCTTCTTTCACGTTGCCCTCTTTAACTATGCTTGCAAAGCGAATGCTGAGCTCGGCCATGTCGTATTGGAGCTTCAACATTTTCCTCTTGAGGAATTTCTTCTCATCTGTCAACTCAAAGACAATTTTAATTAAGAAACCAACTCTAACATCGATGTCATTGACCTTTTTCTCAAGGTATTTGCTCATCATCCAGTAGGAGTCAATCCCTTCTCCAATTGTTTCAACAGATGCCTTAGAAGCCTTTTCCAACTCATAGATCTTATCATGGATCTCATCTTGCTACACCTTCTTAGGTTTAAGAGGTGATGGACTAAGAGGAGGTTTATAATAGGATCCTATGTTGTAACGATAAGGATTAGGGAGGTACTCATCCTTGTTCCTTCCCTGCTCAGCTTGTCTCATCATATCCATCCTTTGCGGGAACATGTCTTCCCAATTTGGGAGAGGCTTGATCTCCATGCCGGATGATGACGACGATCCTTTTGGTTCTGCTTCCTCGATCCTCTTCACGGGCTTCTCTTCTTTCTTCTTCCAGATCTTGTTGACGTGGAGGGGCTGCATGGCTTCGCTGCACGGATGTTGTTAAAGGGGCCTGTATAGGGATGACGAAGATCTTTCGAGGCTGGAGGCTGTAGCTCTATGAAAAATTAATGAAAAAGGTTAGATGTGATTAGCTTTAAAAGGAGGTGTCAAAACCCTAGCTGCCTTGCGTAACGAGCAACTATATGGGTGCAACCCATATAGTTCCCGCCGTATAGTTGTGAACCGACTATAGATTAGATCTACAGTGGAACCTAACTAAACGGCCGCAACTATACGGGTGGAATTTTTAATTTCCGCCGTATAGTTGGTCATTAAACTCTCTGTATCTTGGATAATTTTTTTGGAGAAGGCTCGACAACTATACGACCGCGACTATACGGGCGGAATTTTTAATTCTGACCGTATAGTTGGTCATTAAACTCTCAGTACTCTAGAAATTATTTTGTCAAAGTAGTTGAAAACTATACAACCACAACTATATGAGTGGAATTTTTAATTCCGTCAGTATAGTTGATCGTTAAACTCTCAGTACCTTTTGTGGATGGAAGCGTTGACATCGCAACAACTATACGACCGGAACTATACGGCTGGATTTTTTATTCCCACCGTATAGTTGGTCGTTAAACCTTGCGTGTCCACCAAAAATTTTCTGCTTCTCCAAGTATTCTTTATTAATCTAAAACTTAACGAAATATCGAGTTTTGACAGAGAAATGTCAGCTTAGATTTTCGACCAATTTTGGCATCATCAATCTTCCTTTTTCTTTGATATAGCATGAATTGTTCTCATTAAAACAATACTCAAACTAGAATTTAGCTAAAAATTTAAAAACTTACTCAAACCTTTATTTCACATGGGTTGCCTCCCATGAAGCACTCTTTTATGGTCAATAGCTTGACCGTAGTACCGCTCATTCCGTCTTGAGTCCATTCTTCTTGTTATTGCTGCTCTTCGTATATCTTCGCTTTATCACTTCTTCAGGGGTGCTCAACTCTATGGTGATTGCACTTATATCTTCTTTCACCCGATAATGCTTCAAGCATTGTCCATTTACCACCCATGCAAGAGAGGGTGTTTTTCCTGGGAGCTTCTCTACTCCCGACGAATAGGCTACTTCAACTACATATGGACCTTCCCACTTTGATCTGAGTTTTCCTGGAAACAACTTAAGACGAGAATTATAGAGCAACACTTTGTCTCCACTTTTAAAAGTTTTATTCTCTATTTTTCTTTCATGCCATCTTTTAAATTTTTCCTTAAACAACCTAGCATTCTCATAGGCTTCACTTATAAACTCATCTAAAGCATGCATATCTAATAAACGCTTTTCCCCTGCTGCTTTGAGATCATAATTTAGATTCTTGATTACCCCAAAAGCTTGTTGTTCTAGTTCTAATGGTAAATGGCATGCCTTACCGTACACCATCTTATAAGGTGTCATACCCATTGGATTTTTAAATGCAATATGGTAAGCCCATAGAGTGTCATTTAACTTGTATGACTAATCTTTTCTTGATTTGTCCACCGTCTTCTCGAGTATGGTCTTTAGTTCTCTATTAGAGAGTTCCACTTGACCACTTGTTTGCGGATGATATGGTGAAGCAACGCGGTGAGTTACTCCATACTTGCTGAGGATTTTCCTAAAAGTCCCTTTCATAAAATGAAAATCACCGTCAGTAATTAAAAATCTAGGAACTCCAAACCTGGGGAATATGACATCCTTGATCATCTTCACTGAGGTAGCTGCATCCGCATGATTTGTTGGGATAGCTTCAACCCACTTAGTAACATAGTCAATAGCAAGAAGAATATGAGTATAACCATTTGACTCTATAAATGGTCCCATGTAATCCATTCCCCATACATCAAAGGTTCAATTATTAGACTATAGTTCATCGCCATTTCTTGTCTCCTACCTATATTACCTCTTCTTTCGCAAGCATCACAGTATTCCACATACCTATGTGCATCCTTGAGCAAGGTGGGCCAATAGAATCCAGATTGAAGTACCTTTGTAGCAGTTCTTTTACCTGCATGATGCCCTCCATATGGACTGTCATGGCAAGCCTTAAATATCGCATTCATTTCGTGATTAGGAACACACTTCTGAATCATTCCGTCAAGTCCTTGATGATATAGATACGAATCATCCCAAAAGTAATATTTAAGATCATTAAAGAATTTCATTCTTTGATTTCTTGACATACCGGGAGGTATAAATTTTGTTGCTAGATAGTTAGCATAATCTGCATACCGTGGATCAACAATTTCTACCTTTGCTAAATATTCTCCCAGAAATGATTCATTAATAGGTATGGGGTCATTAATTATTCCCTCCAACCTAGATAGATGATCTGCTACCAGATTATCCTTACCCTTCCTATCTAATATTTGCAAATCATATTCTTGTAGTAATAAAACCCACCTAATTAACCTGGGCTTTGCATCCTTTTTCACAAGGAGGTGATGCAAAGCTTGGTTATTCATATGAATTATTACCTTAGAATTAATTATGTAAGATCTAAATTTGTCGCAAGCAAAAATTATAGCTAGAAACTCTTTTTTTATAGTAGCATAATGTTTATGAAGCTTATTAAGAGGTCTACTAGCGTAATAAATAACTTTCAATTTTTTTCATCTCGCTATCCCAACACAACCCCTAAAGCATAATCACTAGCATCACACATAATTTAGAAAGGTTCATCCCACTTCGGAGATTGCATGATAGGTGCTGAAAGTAGTTTATCCTTAAGGTTCTCAAAAGCTGCAATGCAGTCATGGTCTAAATAGAATGGAATTTCTTTATCAAGAATATTGGTAAGGGGCATAGAAAGTTTAGCAAAATCTTTTATTAACCGCTTATAAAAACCTACATTTCCCGGAAACATTTTTATGTTTTTAATGTCCTGAGGTATTGGGAGATTTTATATAGCATTTATATTAGTTTTATCTATTTCTATTCCCTTCTCCGAAACTTTGTGCCCGAAAACTTTACCTTCTCTTTCCATGAAACAACATTGCTCCCAATTCAAAACCAAGTTTGATTGCCTGCATCTTTGCAAAACGTTGGTCAGATTGTAGAGGCAATTATCAAAAATTGTTACACAAATGACAAAATCGTTTGTTAGGACTTCCATAGTCTTCTCAACAAAATCATCAAAAATCTTTAGAACACATTCCTGAAAAGTTGCTGCTGCATTACATAAGCCAAATGGAATTAATCTATAAGCATATGTGCCATAAGGACAAGTGAAAGTTGTTATCTCTTGATCTTCCGGCTGTATGGAAATTTGAGAATATCCAGAATAATCATTAAGAAAACAAAAGTAAGAATTATTACTAAGTCTTTCTAAGATTTTATCCATGAATTGTATAGGTTTATGATTTTTTTGTGTCTCACGATTTAGCTTCCTAAAATCAATGCACATACGATATCCTACAATTGGCCTCACAGGAACTAGCTCATCTTCCTCATTCATAGCAGCATCAAGAACACCTTGTCTTGGTATGCAATGGGCTGGGCTAACCCACTTACTGTCATAAATAGGACATATTATGCCAGCATCAAGTAAGCGTATAACTTATTTTCTTACTACTTCCTTCATCTTAGGATTAAGCCTTCTTTGCGTATCTACTACGGGTTCAGCATCATCAAGCATGGTAATATTATGTGTTACAGTAGATGGATCAATTCCTTTAATATCACTCAATGTATATCCAAAGGCTTCACGATGCTTAACCAAAACTAAAATGAGTTTATTCGTTTCATTTTCTAATAGATTCTTTCTAATAATAACAGGACATTTATTTTCATTTTATAAAAACTCATACCTCATATTGTCTGGAAGTTTTTTCAATTCAATTAGTGGAGGTTCTTCATCTTCTGTTCTTACCAATTCTTCATAGTCATGTGGATTTTGTGCCTCCAGAATTGAATCAAGGTAATCATCCATGTCTTCTTTCTTCTAATCATCTGGTGCTTCTTCCTAATTAATCAAGCTCCTTTCTAATTCATCTTGTGGAGTACTAAATGAATTGCCGCTAGCTCGGCAATCATCTTTTCTTCCTTGATGTCCTCAACTTCATATGGCCTCTTCTTTAGTTTGGCGAAGTGGAATGTCATTTCCTCTTCTCCAAGCTTTATTGAAATAGTTTCCTTCTGATTATCTACTCGAGCTTTGGTGATGGAAACAAAAGGCATGCCTAAAAGAATTGGACAAAAAGAATCTCGAGGCATATCAACAATATGAAAATCAAGGGGGTACATGGTGAACGAATAAAGACATAGATATTTCTGATTACCCCTTCCGATTTTATATTGGTTCTTAGACAATTTAATAATAGTCTCTACCGGTTCAACATCTGGATTATTTAAGTTGTTGCGAAGTTCTTCATAAAGTGATGAAGGCATAATATTTATGGTGGAAATTGGTTCACAAATTCTATATAAGAAAGTTTCTCCACAATATATATGGGTCATTGGTTTTGAGGTTTCGTTACCTCGAACCTTACCTTTGATGAATTCTGAGGTTTCATGGTGACAAGGGGTAACCTCGGCAATGCCCGCGGTGATGGACTTGGGGTTTCGCGGAAAAGAGAACGCTGGGGATTTCGTCGGATATCAGGAAAACAATGAAGACAAAGTCGCCTGAATATTGGGAAAAACACTCTATTACAAGTTGTCTTCTAAGTTTCGGTACCCTCGCTTGGGCTTCTCCCGCCCTATATATAATATGCCGGGTCTCAAAGCTGTATGCGGATAGGTTTCATACATGCGTGATTACAATACCGACATAATGTCGGTTCATGGTTTCTTTCCTAATACAATAACAAGTCTCTGTCGGTTGCTTCCTTGGGCTATTGTCTTGAATCTTTATGGGCCGTAGGCCTTTTACCCAATGTAGGGTAGTGAATAATGAGCATCTGAGTAATCATACCCATGTCAGTAGCCCTCGAGACTCTACCTGAACCATAGTTTCAGGTTGAGTCTCAAAGTTTCTTTTATCGCTTTTTGCATTTTGTAGGGATTTAGTACAATGTGTCTGATGCTTCTGATGGATCGAGAATCAGTTGATTGCTTCTAGGCAAAAACAAGGTTGACCTAATCAAACTCAAGTCCCTAGGCTCAAATCCGGAATTCTGTAACTAGCTAATTAAGTTCGAGCTGCTGAGGTCTTACCGAATACTGAGTTCTAGTTTTCTATTTTTATCGGGTACCCAACGCATCCGTCAGGATTTTTCATCATATCGTTGATACAGATTTTTTCTGGCAGAGCGCATTCTTGTGCAATTACCAGGCCACACAGGACAAATCCTGGGGTCTTACCTTCATGTTTCTGAACACGACATTCAGATTTTTTGTCGCGTCTGAACGAGATCCGAGGTTTTTGGATTTTTTGTCGGGTGGCCTATTGGGCCGCCACTCTTTCTGATTATATCTGATTATTTTACATAATCTCTCGATAGGAGTAAACTCCTTTTTGAAGATACACATGTGTAAAACTCAAAAAAAAGGTTTTAGCAATTATTAATATACTTCATACACATCTGAATTCTTTATCGGGTGCGCGCTAGCGCTCCCGGTAGGAGTAGCCCCCGAGGCTATGTTCGGATGCCTGTATCTGGACACAGGCTCATAATTGTTGTTAGCTTGATGGAAATCATTGATCTTTGAGAAAAAAGGTATAAATAACTTATCTCTATATAAGGCAAAAATCGACGGTACATTATTCTTTTGATCGGATGGCTGTTTAGCCTTTATCATGGACATCTTGGCTTAATAAGTCAAACTGTAACTCTTATCATCTTTGCAAACAATCTTATGCATAAAAGCGTCGTAGCTGTGCTACGTTCCATGGATTTGAGTAATTTACTCGTGTCTTCTTGTCTTGTAGTCGATATTCTCCTCCGGGAATAACTTCTGTGACAATGTATGGTCCTTCCCATGGCGATTCTAGTTTCTTATGACCATCTTGCTTGCGGCGAAGAACTAGGTCCGCCACTACGAAGGACCTAGGTCGCAATCTCCTTCTATGGTAATTGCGCAAGTTTTGCTGGTACATAGTTTCTCTTTAGAGAGCTTCATCTCGAGATTTATCAAGCGCATACACATCATCTTCGAGTGCTTCTCTTGATTCCTCTTCATCATATGCAACTACCCTTGGCGATTTGTGTGATACCTCAACTGGAAGCACGGCTTCTGCACCGTGGACCAAAAATAAAGGTGTTTCCTATGTTGAATTATTTGGAGTTGTACGTAAACTCCATAACACGGATGACAATTCATCCACCCATGCTCCTTCCGCTCTGTCGAATGGTGCCAGTAATCTCTTTTTGAGTCTAGCGGTAACTAGTCCATTGGCTTTTTCGACCTATCCATTTGTTTGCGGGTGAGCTACCGAGGTGTAGCTTATCTTGATGCCCATCTCCTGGCAGTACTCCTTGAACTCATTGGAAGTGAAGTTGGTCCCATTATCCATGATAATACTGTTTGGTACGCCAAACCAAAATACTATGGATTTTATAAAATTCATAGCTGAAGTTCCATCTTGGGTTGTGACATGCATTGCTTCAATCCATTTAGTAAATTTGTCGACTGCTACTAGCAGAAAGACGTGTCCCCCTGGCGATGATTTGTGAACTTTTCCCACCATGTCGAGTCCCCACTGAGCAAAAGGCCAAGTTAAGGGTATGGGATTCAGCTCAGCTATAGGTGCTCCAGGTTTTGTTGCGAATCATTGGCATGCTTCACATGTTCTGACGATGTCTTTGGCATCTTGTACTGCAGTGAGCCAATAGAATCCTGCCCTGAACGCTTTTGCAGCAATTGCTTGGCTGCTAGCGTGCTGGCCACAGACTCCTTCATGTATATTTTTAAGTATAATTTTTCCTTCTTCGGGTGTTACACAATGTTGCAACACACTCGAAATACTTCTTTTGTATAGTTCTCCTTTGATTATCCTGAAGGCATTTGATCGTCGGGTGATTCGTCAGGCCTCTATCACATCTTATGGCAGTTCCCCTTTAGTCATGTATGCTATATACGGTTGCATCCAGGTTGGTTCGATTAAGATGACCTCTGTGATTTCTCGTTCTTCTTCTTCAATGGCTTCTAAAATTTTGGTTTCTGAAGGAGCCCCCGACTCTTTTTGTGGATGTTTCTTTTTCCCTGTTTTGGTGTTACAACCTCGGAGACTCTTTTTGCTTTGATTAATCGCTCCATTATTTCTTCCCAAAAAACTCCTGGTGGTATTGGCAAACATAATCACCTGATGTTTGCTAAATTGTTGGCTTCCTCATTGCTTGCTCTTCCTATATGTGATACTTCACATCCATCAAATTGAGCCTACATGATGTTGTATAGGTCGCGATAAGCAATCATGTTTTCTCTAACAACATCACACTTGTTCATTGCTTGCTGCGCTATAAGATTGGAATCTCCGAAGATTTTTAGGCGAGTTGCACCGCAAGCTTTGGCCATCCTCATGCCGTGCAACATGGCCTCATATTTTGCTTCGTTATTGGATGCGTTTGTAAAGCTCATCCGAAGAATGTAGAGAATTTTGTCACCTTGAGGTGATATTAATACGACTCCTGCTCCTGCTCCCTCCATTCTTTTTGATCCATCAAAATACATTGTCCAGGCACTTGAAAGGTCTGATGGACCCGCACATTGCAGCTCCGTCCACTTTGTGATGAAATTTGGCAGAACTTGTGACTTAATTGCTTTTTGCTTTTCATAAGCGATATCCCTAGGGGATAATTTGATGTCCCATAGAGAAACACGCCCAGTTGCTTCTGGATTGTTGAGGATGCTTGACAAAGGCGCTTCGTTTACCACTATGATCGGGTGCTCCAAAAAATAGTGGCGCAGTTTTCGTGCTGTCATAAATACCTCGTATGCTAGCTTCTGGTAATGTGGGTACCTTTGTTTAGATGGCGATAAAACCTCGCTCAGGAAGTATACTACCCTCTGCACACGATGTGTCTTCCCTTCTGCGGGTCGTTCTACGACCAGGACTATGCTGACCACCTGATGTGTGGCAGCAATATAAAGGAGTAAAGGTTCTTTCTCTTTTGGCGACACGATGATAGGGGATGTCGAAAGTGTTCTTTTAAGATCTTCAAAGGCATGCTGAGATTCTTCCGTCCATTCGATTTTTCTGATTTAATCATGAGGGTGTAGAATGGCAGCGCTTTTTCTCCTAATCTTGCAATAAAACGACTCAGTGCTGCCACTCGTCCCGCTAATTGTTGTACACCACGTAGATTTGTTGGCTTCTTCATTATGAGGATAAGCTTTTATTTTTTCGGGGTTAGCCTCGATCCCTCTAGCTGATACCAAATATCCGAGGAGTTGTCCTGTCGGAACTCCAAAGGAACATTTCTTCGGGTTGAGTTTGATGCTAAACCTATGGAGATTTCTAAATGTTCCTTCTAGGTCCTTGATCAGCGTAGATCTATGACCTATCGTAACTATGACATCATCAATATACACTTGCACATTTGTACCTATTTGGCTTCACAGGCACTTTTGCATCATCCGCTGATATGTTGCTCCAGTGTTCTTGAGGCCAAACGACATTGTTGTGTAGCAGAATACGCCGTAAGGTGTGATAAACACCATTTTCTCCTGATCTTCCTCCTTCATCCTAATCTGGTGGTATCCTGAATAAGCATCCAAGAAAGAAAGACGTTTGCATCCCGCAGTTGCATCGATGATTTGGTCGATTCGCGGCAATGGGAAGTGATCTTTTGGGCAATGTTTGTTCAGTGCAGTAAAGTCGATACACATCCAAAGTTTTGTAGTGTTTTTCTTTGGAACACATACTGGATTTGCAAGCCACTCCCATTTTGTTAATCCTTTGATGAAATTGGCATCAATTAGGCGATGGAGCTCTTTTTCATTGGCCTTGCGTTTTGGTTCTGCAAAGTGTCGAAGTGGTTGATTACCGGCTTTGCCTTTGGGTCTAGATTTAATGCGTGCTCAGCGAGTTCCCTGGGGATTCCCGGCATGTCAGAAGGTAGCCATGCGAAAATCTCCTAGTGCTCACGTAGGAAATCGATGAGCACGCTTTCCTATGCGGGATCAAGGTTAGAAGCCATGAACATTGTTTTCGTCGTGTCGACGGGGTGGATCTATACTTCTTTTGTGTCTTCTACCATGTCAAAAGCCTGATCAGGATTGACACGTGTTACTTCCAGAAGTTGTGCATTTGCTGAACTTTTGAGTTGCTCAAACTCTATTGCCATCCCGAAAGATTTAGAAATTCTGTTGAAATCCCGATCACAACTATCGGCACATGTGAAGCTTCCTTGTACTGTGATAATTCCCTTTGGTGCTAGCATTTTCATTACTAAATATGTATAATGTGGCACCGCCATAAACCGTGCAAAAGCTGGTCGTCCCAGGATTGCATGATATTGTGATGGCCAATCCATGACTTTGAACTTGAGTTTTTCTTGCCTAAAATTTATCTTGGAACCAAAAACAACGTCAAGAAAAACTTTGCCTAAAGGGATTTCAGCTTTACCTGGTACTATTCCATGAAAAGATGTTTCTGTTGGAGCGAGATTGTCCAGGGGGTAGCCTATTGTTCTCAATGTTTTCGCGTAGATCAGATTTATACTACTTCCTGCATCCATGAATACCTTGCTCATATCGAACCCGCCAATTTGTGCTTCGACTATTAGAGCCGAGTGACCTGGTCGCGGGACCTGAAGTGGATGATCAACTCTGCTAAATGTGATTTCTTGCTCTGACCAATGGAGGTATTCGGGTGTAGATGATGTTGCTGTTTCCGCCATATTAATTTGTCTTGTGATGAGCTTCTGAATTCTATTGGGTGGTGGCGCCCTTTCTGAGTCATTTACATTCCTCTTTTGATCTGGGGTATTCATTGTTTTGATTGTTTGTATTGTGTGGTGGAGCTCTGATGTCTAGTGCGCTAGGCGTGGATGTGCATCCTCGATTTGCTGCCTTGGTTGCCTTTGCGTTGCATAACTCCTGCATTTTCAAGAATGTTCGGCAGTCTTCCATGAGACGATTGGATTGTCAACTGCTTGCTGAGTCGACGTAAAAATGCATATTGCAGGGTCCTTCCAGCATTTGCATGGTGGACATAGGTGGGTCTCGTGCTCTTGGCTGATACCGATGTGCGGACTGGCTTCCTCCAATGCCGTCCCTGTTCTAGCGGTATCCGCCATTATGGTCATTGCTTCTATTATTACCTTCACCCGAAAAACTGGCCGTGATGTAGCTTGGTCCCGAGTTTCCATCGTTGTTCCTTTGTCTTCTGTCATTGCTGTGTTTATCCCTATCTTCTTCGGGTGACCGCGCGTGCTTATTAGGTAGCGCGTCTTCTCTATCAGCCCAACAATTTTCTATTTCCATTAACTGTAATACTATCTTCGATTTAACCCGACCCAGCTCTTCTATGAATTCTCGGTGGCGGAGACCGTCATTGAAGGCGTCGATGGCCCTTCGTCGGATATGGATTCGGTGGAATTGATGATATTCCATTGCTGTATGAACGCTCTAATTGACTCCCTAGATTTTTGTTTGCACGCTCGTAGCTGTTCCAAGGATGCTGGTCTTTTGAATGTAGAATGGAAGTGTCGGATGAATTTATCTTCCAGATCATTCTAGCTACCAATTGAATCTTCGGGTATATGCTTCAACCATGACCTTACGGCACCGGTGAGGTGTAGTTGTAGGCTTTGCATTGCAGTAGTTGTGGAGCCGCCCTGTAATTTGACGGTGGCTAGATAGTCTGCTAACCAAGCTTCGGGTTCCTGGAGTCCATCTTATTTATGCCGGTCATGTGGAAGTTTGAAGTCTTTGGGTACTGAGGCTTTGCGAATCCTCTTTGTAAAATAACTGGCCTCGCATAGCCCATGGTCATTTCTATCATCTCCGTATTGATATCGTTGGGTGTGGCATTCGTCTCTGGGTCTGCTGCTCCTATGCTGGGTGTTGTCCTTTCTTGTGCTGCTTCGTGGCTCAGATCCTACGAGGTGCGCCTGGTGTGGTGATCGAGATCGCCGGGTGTGTCCTACTTGCCGAGGACTGTTGTGACAGCGTGGGGACCTTTGTGCGAGTCCTTGTTCTGCTTCCGCGAGTGAGGCTCCTACCATGCCGAGGTTCATCAAAGCTGAACGGTGGAGGGCCACACGCGGATTGTCAGGTGCAGGTTGGGTAGTGATCAGATATGTTTGTGTGGCCACAATGGCTGCCTGAGCTGTTTTTGCTTTGATGTTTCCTGCTTGATCGATTGACATGAATGATAGGTCGAGATCTCGGATGATTTCTCTTCTCTCTGCTGCGGGGACATTCTGTAATCGAGATGTGGCCCTTCTCGGTGGTGCTGCTCCTGTCACGCTCCTTGACCCTCGGGTAGAGCTTAGCTGGGCCCGTCGTAAACTCGATTCATCGGCTAGGCTTTTTCTTTCATCGAGCTGTCTTTGCATCCGGAGGAGGTCTCTTTTCTTATGGTGGAGCAAATATTGGTACGCCAGTAGATCCTCATGTGAGGCATCTGCCATCATTGGGACTGCTCCCGAAATTGCCTCTCTTACTTTTTGCCATGCCGACGCTGGTAGCTGAAGTCCCGGTCTCTCTTCCGTGCGTGGTTCTCCGCCTCTTCCTCGAACTATGCAATTATCTGCTGTTTCTCCTTCGTTTCCGTGTTCTCCTCCATTGTTGTGTTCTCCTTCGTTGCTGCGGTTTCCTGCATGGTTATCTGATAAAATATCATCGGGGTTTATGATAGGATTACCGTTTTCCTCGCATGGTGTTGAAGTATCTTTGTTGATCATGTACACTTGGTGGCGTGTTATATGTGGCCTGACGGCGTTGTTTTTTGTTTCTACGGGTGTGCTTGCGGTACTCCGAGATCGTAGTTCTGGATAAATTTTCACCATCCTTTCTTCAAAGTTAATGTTTTCGCTGCTTTCTTCGGGTTCTGAATTTGTCGGGTTTGCTCCATGTGGTGAGATTGATTGGTGACCTTCTTTTCCTGTTTCGGTTTGAGCTGTGATGTCTGTGGAGGATCCAACTGGTGATGCTGGTACTACTATAGGTGTGGCCTTTTCCACCGACAATTCTGATGCGATCAGGGCCGAAGGGTGTGATTCCTGCATGTTGTCTGTTTGGAAGTGGAGGCTTCCGATGATTAGATCGGATCCGCTGTTGAAATCGGCGGGTACCAATACAAGGGTGGGTGGGTGTGGATTTTCTTTCGTCGAGTTGACGCTTGGTGGAGAGTGTTCCGCCAAATCCGTGGTTCCAGCATTCAGGTTTCCCACAGACGGCACCAATTGAAGAGGGTAACCTCGACAATGCCCATGGTGATGGACTTGGGGTTTCGCGGAAAAGAGAATGCTAGGGATTTCGTCGGATATTAGGAAAACAATGAAGACAAAGTCGCCTAAATATTGGGAAAAACACTCTATGACAAGTTGTCCTCTAAGTTTCAGTACCCTCGCTTGGGCTTCTCCCGCCCTATATATAATTGGCCGGGACTCAAAGCTGTTTGCGGATAGGTTTCATACACGCGTGATTACAATACCAACATAATGTCGGTTCATGGTTTCTTTCCTAATACAATAACAAGTCTCTGTCGGTTGCTTCCTTGGGCTATTGTCTTGAATATTTATGGGCGTAGGACTTTTATCCAATGTAGGGTAGCGAATAATGAGCATCCGAGTAATCGTACCCATGTCACACGGTCTAACATAACCACTTCATCTTCCACTATTCGTGCTTCCATAAGATCCTTTATTATAACATTATTTATATTTGTAGCTTCAGGATTCCTTTCTGGTTTCTTCAGTATCTTCTTTATTTGTTCTTCCTCTCTTTGTCTTTTTTCAAAGATCCACTATATAGGTATCGAGGAGAACTCTTCCATTAGTGCTCTTGCATGCTTATTTTCTTCAAGGGGTTTAAGAGGTTCTCATTCTGTAGGTACCTACAAATGCCCTGCATAATTCTCAATAATTTTCTTTACTGAGTAAGAATCAATACCGAGGGTTTTAATCATTATATCTATCCTCTCATATCCAAGGAAGTCGATAATGCAAGCATATCCAGAAAAACTATTTATAATATTTTCCTTATCTTTAAATTTTTCAGTTGCTTCTCTCATTTTTATTATTAGATTTCAAGCCTCGTCATAGGTATAAGATAGAAAACTGCCATTTGAAGTAGTGTCTAGATTCGTCCTATTTTCAATATTTAGCCCTCCATAAAAGGTATGAGAGATTAACCAATCAGGCAAACGATGATGGGGGCAATTATCTAGGTAGGTTTTATACCTTAGATATCCTTCATATAAGTCCTCACTAGGATTATTTTTGAAACTGATAATAATACCTCTCATCCTGTGAGCTTTGCTTTCCGAATAATATTTTGATAGCAACTTGGTTGTCAATTCCTCCCAAGTCCTTGGTGCTTCTACACAAAAAGATCTGTACCAGTCGCAAACATTATTAGAGAGAGTTTGTCTAAACAACTGGGTTTTAACCATATCAAGATTACAGTCGTCAAAAATAAAGGAACTAAGAATGTCTTCAAATAATTGTAAGTGTCCATATGGACTTTCTTCATTGGTTCCTGCAAATGTCTTAGAATGTAATAATTCAAATAATAAAGGATGTATCTCGACTCCATCTGGATTTATGCTTTTGTTGACAGTTATAAAAGCGTCCATGGGCGAACCCATTTTCCTTACTGCCTTAAGCTGGTTTAAATGTTGGGTATTGTCCATTGTTGTGGTCCCGCAACTCAAGTAATAATTAGTACAACGAAAGTAAATAACTAAAAGTAAAGAGACTTATAGCGCTAAGCTCCCTAGCAACGGCGCCAGAAAATAGCCTGATAACTGTAAGTGCACAAATCGTTTGTAGCTAGGTTCGAAATAAAGACATCGATCCCACATGGAGCAGTAGGCGAAAGACTAAATTGCTTTTAACTATAACTAAACGAAGTACTTAAGAAATAACTTTAAGATGCAAGATAAGCAGAGTTGTTTTTGGGTTTTTGGTTGAACAAGGTAATTTAAAGTAAAGTTAAACTTAATGTAGAAAATAAGAATCGCTTGTGTAATAGAACTTTGGAACTACAATAGGGAAAGGCGTTCTCGAGAAATAGTGGATACACCACTAGCAATTTAGACTAAGTAATCAAGAGTATTATAACGAATATTCTCATAATGTATATGTATGTGGGATGAGCTCCATATATGGACGATTTGCCAGCAACTGCTACACACATCGTCCTCATAACCAGAGCAGACAGTAACCGACAACCATCGTGTTACCGTGCTATTAAGGGATTTCTCCAGTGGCATGGACATGACTTGATGAGTTTTCCTTGATTCCCCAAGTTAGTATGTAAAGAATGACAACAGCTTATCGTCACAGTAAGTGCTATCATCCCTCTATCTACCAACAAGTAATCCCCTTCATCGAGTCCCCATAAGCGGCAAATGTTAAGGAGGTGCACAACTCCCAACATCAAGATGAAGACAATTAACACATACACATAATGATGTATAACATAATAATCTCTATCTCATCTCAGTCATATGCTAGGGTTTCTCCATCTCCCCAAGAATTAGAGATCTACTCAGACATGGAGCCAATCAACATCATAGCAATGGTAATGGAAACAATATAGGTGAATAGTACCTATATAAATCCACAATGAGTACGGGAATTACAACAAGATCTAGACAAGATATAGATGGGATGGATGGAGATGGTGGTGATGTAGCGGTGGTTGATGAAGATCGATGCCTTAGCCTCCTGGATCTGCGCAGGATGAAGATGGATCCCTGGCGGATGAGTTCCCCCTCCAGATGCCTTCTAGAGGTGAGGTTTTCGCAATTTCTGGGTGTTCTGTATGTCATTTCCTCGAACCAATTGCACGGGGTGAAACTATTTTACGAGGCAGAGGTGGCGCCAACTATATAGCCGGAGCTATATGGCCAGAAAATTGCTCCGGTCGTATAGTTGGTCATTGGACTCTCTGCCTCCCTTGTTCGCTTTTGGTTTTCTTCTGGTATTATTAATATTTCCCAAATAAGCGATTTACGTTTTTGACTCCTTTTCTCCACAGTACAACTGCTCCAAGAATTGTATCCACTGGATCCATCATCTATTCTGATCCTGCTGAAAACAGACATAAAATGTGCGCACGAGTGCCGTAAAATACCAAGATCCTACATCTACAACGTAAAATAATAATGTAAAACATGATGCAAATATGCACTGATCAACTCCCCAATTGGAGGTTGCACCAGTTCTAATAGTTGTTTGCTGGATGGGAGCTAGCTAGTGATGGTTTCTTGTCTTGTCGTCGATAGAAAGGAATGGGCAGGGGAGTAGTAGTACTAGTAGTAGTAGGGCTAGGCAATACACTTTTTCTACAGTAAGTATTTTTAAGTGGCAGTGGCGGGAACATTTTGCCGGGAGAGAATCCCGAATTTTTTATCCTAGCTATCATGTGGTGGCCTACAGCTGTCCCAAGTGGGACCCACGTTAGGGGTGAGTTAAAGCGGGTCCCACATCAAGTGGGTGAGATAATTGACCGAGCTACCTCCTTCTTCCCTTGGTACTAGTACTAGTTCTCTTAGGTTCCTCTCCAAGGATAGAGAAAATCGCCTCTCTTCGAATCAAATTGATCCCAGCTTATTATCCTTTTGCTTATTCGTCTCACGGAGCAGTGGACAAGAGGGCGGTAATTGCAGCATAGGGCATCAGCGCTAGGGCCTCAAAAACAGTTTAGGAACCGATAAAATGATAAGCTTGTATTTCAGACTAGAAACACACACAAACACACACATATATACTAATATACGGAATAGTTTCCAATTATAGTTCTGCTAACAAAGGCCTAGAAATCATAATAAGGTAGCTCTACACCCCAAGAGTTTTGCAGCTAGGATAGTGGTCATGAGACTACCCAGACGGCACCAAAAGTACACCCTTGATGATCAACAACCCTGCATCAAATTCATCCAGAAGCAGTGTACCCGATCCATATCCTCAGGTGCAAGCTCATCAATGAATAGGTAATCGTCAATACCATCAAAGTCCTCTTCGGTTATCTGCTTCTGCGATTAGTAGATTAACAAATACGTTTATAGAGAAACATCAAAGACACATAACCTAAACATTTGTCGTTCTACAAATATACCTTGTCATCTGGCATAGTGGTAGTACCAGAAATGAAACCCGTTTCATGTAGCTTGCACTTTTTCTCTCCTCCCCCTTCTCCAAGTTGATCTAGATGCTCAGGAGCTGCCTCTATCAGTTGATCTAGTTGATCAACATCTTCTTCCCCTACTTGATCTTGATGATAAAGATGTGTTTCCCCTGGTTCATATGGAGGATCATACGGTTCACCATGAAATGCCCATCTAACATATGTGCTTAGCATCCCAAATGTAAAAATATGGTCTTCCACTATACTTTGAGATAGCACCCTATGATTCACACACAAACGGCAGGGGCAATGTACTTTTGAGTTGTAGCAATGAGCTCTAACAAATCCCATAAATTGTAGAGCATCAAGGATACATTTAGCTAATGGAGAAATCTCTATCCAAAATCTGCCCATCTGTTTAATTATGACATACAAGGTTGGTTATTATTAAAAGAAAAGCAGGAAACATATAGATGGAGTACAAAAACTATATATGCCTATGCGTTTTAGCAAACATATTGACATGGGTATGATTACTCGGATGCTCATTATTCGCTACCCTACATTTGGTAAAAGGCTTACGACCCATAAATATTCAAGACAATAGCCCAAGGAAGCAACCGACAGAGACTTGTTATTGTATTAGGAAAGAAACCATGAACCGACATTATGTTGGTATTGTAATCACGCGTGTATGAAACCTATCCGCATATAGCTTTGAGACCCGGCCTATTATATATAGGGCGGGAGAATCCCAAGCGAGGGTACCGAAACTTAGAGGACAACTTGTAATAGAGTGTTTTTCCCAATATTAAGGCAACTTTGTCTTCATTGTTTTCCTGATATCCGACGAAATCCCCAGCATTCTCTTTTCCGTGAAACCCCAAGTCCATCACCATGGGCATTGCGAAGGTTACCCCTCGTCAATTGACGCCGTCTGTGGGAAACCTGAACGCTGGAACCACAGATTCAGCAGAACACTCTCCACCAAGCATCAACTCGACGAAAGCAAATCCACACCCACCCACCCTTGTATTGGTACCCAAAGATTTCAACGACGAATCTGATCTAATCATCAGAAGCCTCCACTTCCAAATAGACAACATGTAGGAATCACACCCTTCGGCCCTGATCACATCAGAACCGTCGGTGGAAAAGGCCACACCTATAGTAGTACCAGCATCGCCAGTTGGATCCTCGACAGACATCACAGCTCAGACCGAAATAGGAAAAGAAGGTCACCAATCAATCTCACCACATGGAGCAAACCCGACAAACTCAGAACCCGAAGAAAGCAGCGAAAACGTCGAGTTTGAAGAAAGGATGGCAAAAATTTATCCAGAACTACGATCTTGGAGTACCGCAAGCACACCCGCAGAAACAAAAAACGACGCCGTCAGGCCACATATAACACGCCACCAAGTGTACATGATCAATGAAGATACTTCAACACCACGTGACGAAAACGGTAATCCTATCATAAAACCCGATGATATTTTATCAGATGACCATGCAAGAAACCACGACAATGAAGGAGAACACAACAACGGAGGAGAACACGGAAACGGAGGAGAAACAACAGATAATCACATAGTTCGAGGAAGAGGCGGAGAACCACGCACAGAAGAGAGACCAGGACTTTGGCTACCAGCGTCGGCATGGCAAAAAGCAAGAGAGGAAATTTCGGGAGCAGTCCCAATGACGACAGATGCCTCACATGAGGATCTACTGGCGTATCAATATTTGCTCCACCACAAGTAGAGAGACCTACTCCGGATGCAAAGATAGCTTGATGAAAGAAAAAGGCTAGCCGATGAATCGAGTTTACGACGGCCCAGCTAACCTCTACCCTAGGGTCAAGGAGTGTGATAGGAGCAGCACCACCGAGAAGGGCGACATATCGATTACAGAATATCCCCGAAGCAGAGAGAAGAGAAATCATCCGAGATCTCGACCTATCATTCATGTCAATTCGTCAAGCAGGAAACATCAAAGCAAAAATAGCTCAGGCAGCCATTGTGGCTGCGCAAACATATCTGATCACTACCCAACCCCACCCGACGATCCGCGCGCAGCCCTCCACCGTTCAGCTTTGATGAACCTTGACATGGTAGGAGCCTCACTCGCGGAAGCAGAACAAGGACTCGCAGAAAGGTCCCCACGCCATCACAACAGTCCTCGGCAAGTAGGACACACCCGGTGATCTCGATCACCACACCAGGTGCACCTCGTAGGATCCGAGCCGTGAAGCAACACAAGAAACGATAACACCCAGCATAGGAGCAGCGGACCCTGAGACGAAAGCCACACCCGACGATATCAAGACGAAGATGATGAAGATGACCATGGGCTATGCGGGGCCAACTGTTTCACATAGAGGATTCACAAAGCCTCAGTACCCAAAGACTTCAAACTTCCACACGACCAGCATAAATACGATGGACTCTAGGAGCCTGAAGCTTGGTTAGCAGACTATCTAGCCACCGTCAAATTACAGAGCGGCTCCACAACTACTGCAATGCAAAGCCTACAACTACACCTCACCGGTACCGGAAGGTCATGGTTGAAGCAGCTACCCAAAGATTCAATTGGTAGCTGGAACGATCTAGAAGATAAATCATATGACACTTCCATTCTACATTCAAAGGACCAGCATCCTTGGAACAACTACGAGCGTGCAAACAAAAATCTAGGGAGTCAATTAGAGCGTTCATATAGGAATGGAATATCATCAAAAACTCTACCGAATCCATATCTGACGCAAGGGCCATCGACGCCTTCAACTACGGTCTCCATCTCCAAGAATTCATAGAAGAGCTGGGTCGGGTTAAATCGAAGACATCATCATAGTTAATGGAAATAGCAAACCGCTGAGTTGATGGAGAAGACGCGCTACATAATAAGCGCGCGCGGTCACCCAAAGAAGATAGGGATAAACACAGCAATGACAGAAGACGAAGGAACAACGATGGAAACTCGGGACCAAGCTAAGCCGTGACCAGTTTTTCGGGTGAAGGTAACAACAGAAGCAATGACCATAACGGCGGATACCGCTAGAACAGGGACAATGTCGGAGGAAGCCAGTCCGCACAGCGGTATCAGCCAAGAGCACGAGACCCACCTATATCCGCAATGCAAATGCTGGAAGGACCCTGCAATATGCATTTTTACGTCGACTCAACAGGCATGCGACAATCCAATCATCGGATGAAAGACTACCGAACATTCTTGAAAATGCAGGAGTTATGTAACGCAAAGGCAACCGAGGCAGCAAATCGAGGATACACATCCACGCCTGGCACACTAGCCATCGGAGCTCCACCACCAGTGGCACCACCACACAATACAAACGATCAAAACAACGAATACCACAGATCAAAAGGGGCAATGTCAATGATTCAGAAAGGGCACCCACCCAACAGAATTCAGAAGCTCATCACAAGAAAAATTAACATGGTGGAAACAATAACACCATCTACACCCGAATACCTCCATTGGTCAGAGCAAGAAATCACATTTAGCAGAGCTGATCATCCACTTCAGGTCTCGCGACCAGGTCACTCGGCTCTAATAGTCGAAGCACAAATTGGCGGGTTCGATATGAGCAAGGTCTTCATGGATGTAGGAAGCAGTATAAATCTGATCTACACGAAAACATTGAGAACAATAGGCTACCCCTAGACAATCTCGCTCCAACAGAAACATCTTTTCACGGAATAGTACTAGGTAAAGCTCAAATACCTTTAGGCAAAGTTTTTCTTGATGTTGTTTTTGGTTCCAAGATAAATTTTAGGCGAGAAAAACTCGAATTAGAAGTCATGGATTGGCCATCACAATATAATGCAATCCTAGGACGACCATCTTTTGCATAGTTTATGGAGGTGCCGCATTATGCATATTTAGTAATGAAAATGCCAACACCAAAGGGAATTATCATGGTATAAGGAAGCTTCACACGTGTCGACAGTTGTGATCGGGAGTTCAACAAAATTTCTGAATCTTTCGGGATGGCAATAGAGTTTGAGCAACTCAAAAGTTCAGCAAATGCACAACCTCTAGAAGTAACACATGTCAATCCCGATCAAGCTTTTGGCATGGCAAAAGACACAAAAGAATTACAGATCCACCCCGTCGACCCGACAAAAACAACGTTCGTGCCTTCTAACCTTGATCCCGCATAGGGAAGCGCGCTCATCGAGTTCCTCCATGAGCACTGGGAGATTTTCGCATGGCTACCTTCTGACATGCCGGGAATCCCCAGGGAACTCGCTGAGCACGCATTAAATCTAGACCCAAAGGTGAAGCCGGTAAATCAACCACTTCGACGCTTCATAGAACCAAAATGCAAGGCCATTGGAAAAGAGCTCCATCGCCTAACTGATGCCAATTTCATAAAAGAATTAACAAAATTGGAGTGGCTCACAAACCCAGTATGTGTTCCAAAGAAAAACACTACAGAACTTCGGATGTGTATCGACTTTGCTGCACTGAACAAACATTGCCCAAAAGATCACTTCCCATTGCCGCGAATCGACCAAATCATCGATGCAACTGTGGGATGCGAATGTCTTTATTTCTTGGATGCTTATTCAGGATACCACTAGATCAGGATGAAGGAGGAAGATCAGGAGAAAATGGCCTTTATCACACCTTACAACATATTCTGCTACACAACAATGCCGTTTGGCCTCAAGAACGCTTGAGCAACATATCAGCGGATGATGCAGAAGTGCCTGGGAATCCAAATAGGTACAAATGTGCAAGTGTATACTGATGATGTCATAGTTACCACAAGTCATGGATCTACGCTGATCAAGTACCTAGAAGAAACATTCAGAAATCTCGACAGGTTTAACATCAAACTCAACCCGAAGAAATGTTCCTTTGGAGTTCTGGTAGGACAACTCCTCGGATATTTGGTATCAACTAGAGGAATCGAGGCTAACCCCGAAAAAATACAAGTTATCCTCACAATCAAGAAGCCAACAAATCTACGTGGTGTACAACAATTGGCGGGACGTGTGGCGGCACTGAGTTGTTTTATTGCAAGATTAGGAGAAAAATTGCTGCCATTCTACGCCCTCATGAGGAAATCAGAAAAATTTGAATGGACGGAAGAAGCTTAGTATGCCTTTGAAGATATTAAAAGAACACTTTCGACATCCCCTGTCGTTGTGTCACCAAAAGAGAAAGAACCTTTTCGCCTTTATATTGCTGCCACACATCAGGTGGTCAACACAGTCCTGGTCGTAGAACGACCCCGAAGAAGGGAAGACACATGGTGTGTAGAGGCCAGTATACTTCCTAAGCGAGGTTTTATCGCCATCTAAACAAAGGTACCCACATTACCAGAAGCTAGCATACGGGGTATTTATGACAGCACGAAAACTGTGCCACTATTTTTTGGAGCACCCGATCATAGTGGTCAACGAAGCGCCTTTGTCAAGCATCCTCAACAATCCAGAAGCAACTGGGCGTGTTTCTCTATGGGGCATTGAATTATCCCCTAGGGATATCACTTATGAAAAGCGCAAACCAATTAAGTCACAAGTTCTACCAGATTTCATCACAGAGTGGACGAAGCTGCAATGTGCGGGTCCACCAGACCATTCTAGTGCCTGGACAATGTATTTTGATGGATCAAAAAGAACGGAGGGAGCGGGAGGAGGAGTCGTATTAATATCACCTCAAGGCGACAAAATGCGCTACATTCTTTGGATGAGCTTTACAAACGCATCCAATAATGAAGCAGAATATGAGGCCCTGTTGCACGACATGAGGATGGCCAAAGCTTACGGTGCAACTCGCATAAAAATCTTCGGATATTCCAATCTTATAGCGCAGCAAGCAATGAACAAGTGTGATGCTGTTAGCAAAAACATTATTGCTTATCACGACCTATACAACATCATGGAGGCTCAGTTTGATGGATGTGAAATATCACATATAGGAAGAGCAAGCAATGAGGAAGCCGGCAATTTAGCAAACATCAGGTCATTATGTTTGCCAATACCACCAGGAGTTTTTTGGGAAGAAATAATGGAGCGATCAATCAAAGCAAAAAGAGTCTCCGAGGTTGTAGCACCAAAAATAGGGAAAAAGAAACATCCGCAAAAAGAGTCGGGGGCTCCTTCAGAAACTAAAATTTTAGAAGAAGCCATCGAAGAAGAAGAACAATAAATCGGAGAGGTCATGTTAATCGAACCAACTTGGATGCAACTGTATATAGCATACATGACTAAAGGGGAACTGCCAGAAGATGTGATAGAGGCCCGACGAATCACCCGATGATCAAATGCCTTCAGGATAATCAAAGGAGAACTATACAAAAGAAGTATTCGAGTGTGTTGCAACATTGCGTAACACACGAAGAAGGAAAAATTATACTTAAAGATATACATGAAGGAGTCTGTGGCCACCACGCTAGCAGCCAAGCAATTGCTGCAAAAGCGTTCAGGGCATGATTCTATTGGCTCACTACAGTACAAGATGCCAAAGACATCGTCAGAAATGTGAAGCATGCCAACAATTCGCAACAAAACCTGGAGCACCTGCAGCTGAGCTAAATCCCATACCCTTAACTTGGCCTTTCGCTCAGTGGGGACTCGACATGGTGGGAAAACTTCACAAATCATCACTAGGGGGACACGTCTTTCTGCTAGTAGCAGTCGACAAATTTACTAAATGGATTGAAGCAATGCCTGTCACAACCCAAGATGGAACTTCAGTTGTGAATTTTATCAAATCCAAAGTATTTCGGTTTGGCATACCAAACAATATTATCATGGATAATGGGACCAACTTCACTTCCAATGAGTTCAAGGAGTACTACCAGGAGATGGGCATCAAGATAAGCTACGCCTCGGTAGCTCACCCGCAAACAAATGGACAAGTCGAAAAAGCCAATGGACTAGTCACCACTGGACTCAAAAAGAGATTACTGGCACCACTCGACAGAGCGAAAGGAGCATGGGTGGATGAATTGCCATCCGTGTTATGGAGTTTACGTACAACTCCAAATAATTCAACATAGGAAACACCTTTCTTTTTGGTCCATGGTGTAGAAATCGTGCTTCTAGTTGAGGTATGACACGAATCGCCAAGGTTAGCTGCATATGATGAAGAGGAATCAAGAGAAGCACTTGAAGATGATGTGGATGGGATTGATGAAGCTCGAGATGAAGCTCTTGATACATTGCAAATGTATCTATAATTTTTGATGTTCCATGCTTGGTTTTATCCACTTTCTTGTGTTTTGTCCACACTTTGGAGTACTTTTCATATGATTTCTTGGACTAACCTATTAACAAGAGCCACAGTGCCAGCTGCCTGTTTTCTGCTGTTTTTGGTTCCAGGAAAGTCAGAAAATGAATATTCTCGGAATTGGACGGGACAAAAGCCAAAGTGCCTATTTTTCCGGAAGTCATCAGATGCTAGAATACGAGACGAAGAGGGGCCAGAGGCCAGCCACACCACCTGGCCGTGCGGCCAGGCTTGGCCCATGCCAGGGGGTGGTGTGGTGGCCCCTGGCACCCCCTCGGCCTCTCCTTCCGCCTATATATTGCCCTCGGGACGAAAAACCTAAGTACCTGATCAAAAAATCCACGAAAGAGTCTGTAGCCGCCGTCATCTCCATCCCTAGACCGGGAGGGATCTGAAGCTCTTCCCAGCACCCTGCCGGAGAGGGGAATTCACCCTAGAGGCCTTCTTCATCACCATGCAAGCCCCCAGTGTGACGCGTGAGTAGTTCATCCTTGGACTACGGATCCATGTAGTAGCTAGATGGCTGGTTCTCCTCCTTTGTGCTTTCATGTCTAGATCTTGTGAGCTCCGTTCATGATCAAGATCATCTATTTGTAATTCTGCATGTTGTGTTTGCGGGGATCCGATGGATATTGAGATGCTATTTCAGACTGATTATTGATTCTATCATGTCTTTGTTATTTGCGATCTTGCATGCTTTCCGTTGTTAGTAGCTATCTTGGCCAAGTAGATGCTAGCAACTCCAAGAGTTAGTATTTATGCTCGATAGTGGGTTCATGCCTCTGGTAATCTGGGGAAGTGACAGAAATCTCTAAGGTACTAGATGTGCTGTTGCTACTAGGGAGAAAACAACAATCCTTTGTTCATCGTATTGTTTACTTTACACGCAGTTCATAAAGCAATAATCTATTGCTTGCAACATAATACTAGAGAGGGTTTGCATGATAACCTGAAGGTGGATTATTAGTCATAGATGAAGTTGGATGGCGGTCTATGTATAATGTTGTAATGGCCAATCAAGTTCCAAAGGAGTCAAGATTATTAGTATATGCATGTATTGCTTTCTCGATGTTTGTCAATTGCCCCGCTGTAATTTGTTCACCTAGCATGTTATCTATCTTAAGGAGAGCCACCTCTAGTGAACTATGGATCCCGGTCCTTGTCTTTTACATACAATCTATAAACTGTTTACTGCTTTGTGTTTACTTTCTACAAACTATTACTTCCTTCCATTCGATACGTTTAATCCTTTGTTTTCAGCAAAACACGGTGAGATTGACAACCTCATCGCAAGTTGGGGACAAAGTTCTGTGGTTGTGTTGTGCAGGTCTCCACGTTGCTACTAGCACCGGTAGTGCGCCCTGCCAAGGCTCAGCTAGCAACACCTTTGGGGTGTTTCCTTGCTCCCAGTGGTTCGATTAAACCTTGGTTTCATAACTGAGGGAAACTTGCTGCTGTGCTCATCATACCTTCCTCTTGGGGTTCCCAACAAGCTCTACATCAACACCGCACCAGCACTTTTCTGGCGCCGTACACTGAGCCATCAAGCATTTTTCTAGCGCCGTTGCCGGGGAGTCAAGGACATCTTCACAAGGGGAGTCCCTCATAACCAATCTCTTTACTTTGTTATTTTTGTTTTGCTTAGTTTACTTTTGCTTTGTTTGCTTGTTTCTTTATCAAAAACACACAAAAAATAGTTTTACTAGTTTGCTTTCTTATTTGAAAATCCCAAAAAAATGAGTACTCTTGAAAACACTAAGTTGTGTGACTTCACTAGCACCAACAACAATGATTTTATGAGCACACCTATTGCTCCACCTATGCCTGAAGATACTTTCTTTGAGATAAAACCTGCTTTGCTCAATCTTGTTATGAGAAAACAATTTTCTAGTATTGGTAATGAAGATGCTGCTTCCCATCTAAATAACTTTGTTGAACTTTGTGAGATGCAAAAGCATAGGGATGTAGATGGTGATATTATTAAGCTAAAATTGTTTCCTTTCTCTTTGAGAGGAAAAGCTAAAGAATGGTTGAATTCCTTAACTAGGAATAGTATTGATTCTTGGACTAAGTGCAAAGATGCTTTCATTGGAAAGTACTATCCTCCTACTAAGATTATATCTATGAGAAGTGAAATAATGAAGTTTAAACAACTTGATAATGAACATGTTGCTCAAGCTTGGGAAAGAATGAAATCTTTGGTAAAGAATTGTCCCACTCATGGACTGACTACTTGGATGATCATCCAAACTTTTTATGCAGGATTGAACTATTCTTCAAGGAACCTATTGGACTCTGCTGCTGGAGGTACCTTTATGACCATCACTTTGGGTGCTGCAACAGAACTTCTGGACAATATGATGGTTAATCATTCTGAATGGCATACTGAGAGAGCTCCAAAAGGTAAGAAGGTAAATTCTATTGAGGAAACCTCCTCCTTGAGTGATAAGATTGATATTATTATGTCTATGCTTGTTAATAGGAAAGCCCATATTGATCCAAATAATGTTCCTTTAGCCTCTTTGGTTGCTCAAGAAGAGAAAGTTGATGTGAACTTCATAAGAAATAACAATTTTGGCAATAATGCTTATAGGAACAATTTTGGTAATAACAATTATAAGCCATATCCTCCCAACAATGGTAATGCTTATGGAAATTCTTACAACAATAACAGGAGTGCTCCCTCTGAACTTGAAGTTATGATTAAAGAGTTTATTAGTAAACAAACTGCTTTCAATAAAACTATTGAGGAAAAACTCTCTAATGCTGAAAGAAATATAGCATTTTGGCTAAAGCTCAATCTTATTTGAATAAAATGGTTGCTAAACCTGAAACTAATGAGAATCCCTTTGTAGCTACTAATGCCATGCAAGTAAGAATTGCTGAAAATGTTAGACTATTAGCTGAATTACATGCTAAGTGGGAAAGAGAAGATGAAATTGCTAGAAACATTAGTGTTTCTACTATCACCACCACTAGTGTTAAGGCTAGTAATAGTTCAACTACTTTAGATGATAAATTTGATTTTGATCTTGATGGTTGCAATATCTCTGAAGTAATTAAGTTCCTACAAAATCTTGCTAAAAGTCCTAATGCTAGTGCTCTGAACATGGCCTTTATAAAACACATTACTGATGCTCTCATAGAGATTAAAGAAGAAAATATGAAACATAAAGCTTCTATTCCTATAAAACAAGAACATGGTTGGGAACCCATCATTAATATGAAGGTGAATGACTTTGATTTCAAAGCTTTATGTGATCTTGATAGTAGTGTTTCTATTATGCCTAGAAGGATTTATGGTATGCTTGATTTGCCTCCACTTGAACATTGTTATTTGAATGTCCCACTTGATGACAATGCTAAACATAAACTCATGGGGAGTCTTAATGATGTTCTTATTATGGTTAACAATGCCTATGTCCCCGTTGATTTCTATGTTTTGGATGTTGAATACAATGCTTCTTGTCCTATTACTTTGGGAAGACCTTTTCTTATAACTGTTGGTGCCATCATTGGTATGAAAGAAGGCACCATTAAATATCAACTCCCACCCAAGAAAGGTATAGAACACTTCCATAATAAAAGAGAGAAGATTTCTTTTGTTTCTCATATGAAAACAAAATTTGGTCTTAATGCTTCTTCATTTGAGAACACTTGATTCTTTTTCTTGCTTCTTATGCCTAACTTAAAGGCGTTAAAGAAAAGTACTTATTGGGAGATAAGCCAAAAGTTTTAGATGAGTCTTGGAAGTTATTACTTCATTAATAACCGCTCCTTATCCTTTTTATATGCTTTTTGTGCCAAGAGTAACCTCTAATGAGAGAGAAGTAATGATTGGGAAAGTTGCTGTCCCGAAACAGATTTCTGTGCTTCACCGTAAAAATTCATGTAAAATCTCTGAACGCCTTTTCAAGGCGTGCATTTTTTTTCTTCTGCCCCAGGTTGTTATCTAACTTTTGTTAGTTCAACACTTTTTGATTTGAGCAACATAAGGTGTTCGAAAAAATTCGTCTTTACCTGCTGGTCTGTTTTGACAGATTTCTGCCATTTTCTGCATTTGCTTCTTGTTGGTTTCTTTTTGAGTTCTTTTGGGGAATTGAGCTTTTTGAGGGAAGTGCTACAGTAGATAGTGTTCTAATGGAAGTTTATTTGGTGTTAGAACTGAACCTTAAGACCTTTTATCTTGAGTGCACTAATGTTGCTAATAAAGATTGTGTGAAGTTTTGTATGAAGGAAAAATTTGAGGTGTATGGAAGGAATGAGTAATGAGATGAAGGATGGACTAAAGCTCAAGCATGGGGATGCCACGCGTGTCACCCCAAGAAATATCCAATAAGTACAAGCGCGAAAGCTTGGGGATTCCCAAGGCATTCCCCTTCTTCATCAATAAAAATTCCAGGTTTCTTCCAAACGCTTCATTTTTATTGTTTCATGCACAATTGTGTTGTTCTTGGAGCGTCTTCTTTTTCGTTTTCGTTTTGGTTTTTTGTTTGATTTGGTTTTTTTAGTTTTCTGAATAAATTGGTTGGACCCCCTCTTTCATACATTGGTTTGCAAATAGTTTGGTTTGGTTTGGAAAAGAGTAGGAAAGTTCATGCTTATGTGGTAAAAAGATCTCGTTTTTGACTGTGGCCTATGCTTTGTCATGCCATGCTTGATATTGTTTTGGATTTATGCTTAGTATTCTTTGCTGTAGCATGACTGTTTATAAACAATTGAGATTGCTTAATGTGCCTTGGATGATTCATGCGTTGTTTTAGCATATTAAAGCATAGTATAGTGGTACTCTCCTTTGATGCTTTATTTGGGTTGACTTGGCACATGCTCACACCATGTTATGACTATCTCAAGTCACCTAAGCCTTTGTGATCCTTTATTTTTCAACTTGTAGTATCACTTTATGCTTTGATCAATGATGTTTTATCGCTCTGCATGATTATGGCCATTACCGCTCTCTTAGTTTGTCGCTCCCAGTCTTTTGCTAGCCTCCACAACCAATTATGAGTTCCACTCATGCATCCAACTCCCTAAACCAAGTTATTCCAAAGATTCCACCATACCTAACTACTAGCTTATGCTATTCCAAGTATATTCATGCTTTTGTTTACCTTCCAAATTAAACTTGTTATGAGAAAACTAGTGATTAAAGCTCTCACGAACTCGATGGCACACTTTAATTTTCTTGCCCTTAATAAACTTGAACCATTGTGTCGTCTATGTTGTATATGCTTGCATTTATTTGTTGGGAATTAGCAGAACCATGCTTTCATGGGGAACGCTTTCAATATTGCACTTGGTACTTGTACCTAGTTGATATCATGCTCTTTTGTATATGGATGTCGTCGGTGTGAAATGAAAGGGGAGCTTGTAAGTCCATGGAGTTATGTATATGTGTTAGACAAATGCCTGGGCCGCTGGTCTAATCCATGCTGACATGGTGGAGACCTGCAGTGTAACCATAATGAGCTGTCTATGAAGCATTCTTCTTATAAAAAAGAGTCCTATTGAGAAAAAAAAGAGAAAAAGAAAAAAAAAGAGATATTATGAAAAGAGGAAAGAGAGAAAAAAGCACCATATTCCCATTGGTAAATAAGAAGATTGCTGAGATGCTCGTTGTCTGCTTGCCTTGTTATTTTGATATGGGGATTCTTCCGTATCATCGGGCAAGGGGTACCCCGTTGGCGGTTCTCTATGATACACATGTACTTACAATGACAAGAAATTACCGGTGACTAAACTTGAGTAGCATGAGGAGTGGCCCTCGTATACAAGGGACATGAGATTTCTAACTTATACTTCGTCAAGCATGTACACCATAGTTTGTTCACTTTAACCTTAATCACTTCAAGATGCTTATGATAGGGGCAATGAGAGCTGAAAGCTATAAGTACCATAATTTTTGGAAGCTCTTTATGAGACTTGAATCCCTACTTCCTTTATGAAGGCCTTTCTTCCACCATTATATTGAGTCTCCACCTTCTACCTTTATGCACCTACTTTGAGAGCATAGTGGCCATTCTTAGTTCTATGTGCATTGTCCCAAGACTAGTTGATTGATGTATAACTTGATATTGCTTGTTTTAAACTATTTGTATCTAGTCACTCTTATGAACTTTGAAGGTGTCCTATGCATTTATATTTGCTACTCTATGGAGGGACAAGCTGAATGCTATTATGCTATGTTTTCTTTATGTGAAACAAACAAACGTCTTGCAAAGCATTGTTATTCATGAATCTTTTGTTTGTGCCTTTTCATGTTGCATCATAGTTTCTTTGTCTTATTGCTAGAACTTTGTCTTTCATGTTATGATTGAAGTACTATGATCCCAGCTTTGAATGTTTTACAAATACTTTGATCAAGTCTTTGATGGTGCATGTCACCTCAAAAATTATTCTTTCTTTTAATCACTTACCTACTCAAGGACGAGCAGGAGTTAAGCATGGGGATGTTGATACATTGCAAATGTATCTATAATTTTTGATGTTCCATGCTTGGTTTTATCCACTTTCTTGTGTTTTGTCCACACTTTGGAGTACTTTTCATATGATTTCTTGGACTAACCTATTAACAAGAGCCACAGTGCCAGCTGCCTGTTTTCTGCTATTTTTGGTTCCAGGAAAGTCAGAAAATGAATATTCTCGGAATTGGACGAGACAAAAGCCAAAGTGCCTATTTTTCTGGAAGTCGTCAGATGCCAGAATACGAGACGGAGAGGGGCCAGAGGCCGGCCACACCACCTGGCCACGCGGCTAGGCTTGGCCCACGCCAGGGGGTGGTGTGGTGGCCCCTCGCACCCCCTCGGCCTCTCCTCCCGCCTATATATTGCCCTCAGGACAAAAACCCTAAGTACCCGATCAAAAAATCCACGAAAGAGTCTCTAGCCGCCGTCATCTCCATCCCTAGATCGGGAGGGATCTGAAGCTCTTCCCGGCACCCTGCCAGAGAGGGGAATTCACCCTAGAGGCCTTCTTCATCACCATGCAAGCCCCCAGTGTGACGCGTGAGTAGTTCATCCTTGGACTACTGATCCATGTAGTAGCTAGATGGCTGGTTCTCCTCCTTTGTGCTTTCATGTCTAGATCTTGTGAGCTCCGTTCATGATCAAGATCATCTATTTGTAATTCTGCATGTTGTGTTTGCGGGGATCCGATGGATATTGAGATGCTATTTCAGACTGATTATTGATTCTATCATGTCTTTGTTATTTGCGATCTTGCATGCTTTCCGTTGTTAGTAGCTATCTTGGCCAAGTAGATGCTAGCAACTCCAAGAGTTAGTATTTATGCTCGATAGTGGGTTCATGCCTCTGGTAATCTGGGGAAGTGACAGAAATGTCTAAGGTACTAGATGTGATGTTGCTACTAGGGAGAAAACAACAATCCTTTGTTCATAGAACAATCATATTGTTTACTTTACACGTAGTTTGTAAAGCAATAATCTTTGCTTGCAACTTAATACTAGAGGGGGTTCGGATGATAACCTGAAGGTGGATTATTAGTCATAGATGCAGTTGGATGGCGGTCTATGTATAATGTTGTAATGCCCAATCAAGTTCCAAAGGAGTCAAGATGATTATTATATGCATGTATTGCTTTCTCGATGTTTGTCAATTGCCCCGCTATAATTTGTTCACCCAGCATGTTATCTATCTTAAGGAGAGCCACCTCTAGTGAACTATGGATCCCGGTCATTGTCTTTTACATACAATCTATAAACTATTTACTGCTTTGTGTTTACTTTCTGCAAACTATTACTTCCTTCCATTCGATACGTTTAATCCTTTTATTTCAGCAAAACACAGTGAGATTGACAACCTCATCGCAAGTTGGGGACAAAGTTCTGTGGTTGTGTTGTGCAGGTCTCCACGTTGCTACTAGCACCGGTAGTGCGCCCTGCCTAGGCTCATCTAGCAACACCTTTGGGGTGTTTCCTTGCTCCTACTGGTTCGATTAAAGCTTGGTTTGATAACTGAGGGAAACTTGCTGCTGTGCTCATCATACCTTCCTCTTGGTGTTCCCAACGAGCTCTACATCAACACCGCACCAGCACTTTTCTAGCGCCGTACACTGAGCCATCAGCTCTCCAAAGAGCAACTATGTACCAGCAAAACTTGCGCAATTACCATAGAAGGAGATTGTGGCCTAGGTCCTTCACAGTGGGGGACCTAGTTCTTCGCCTCAAGCAAGATGGTCATAAGAAACTAGAATCTCCATGGGAAGGACCATACATCGTCACAGAAGTTATTCCCGGAGGATCATATCGACTACAAGACAAGAGGACATGAGTAAATTACTCAAATCCATGGAACATAGCACAGCTATGATGCTTTTATGCATAAGATTGTTTGCAAAGATGATAAGAGTTACAGTTTGGCTTATTAAGCCAAGGTGTCCAGGATAAAGGCTAAATAGCCATCCGATCAAAAGAATAATGTACCGTCGATTTTTGCCTTATATAGAGATAAGTTATTTATACCTTTTTTCACAAAGATCAATGATTTCCATCAAGCTAATAGCAATTATGAGCCTATGTCCAGATACAGGCATCCAAACATAGCCTCGGGGGCTACTCCTATCGGGAGCGCTAGCGCGCACCCGATAAAGAATTCATATGTGTATGAAGTATATTAATAATTGCTAAAACCTTTTTTTGAGTTTTACGCATGTGTATCCTCAAAAATGAGTTTACTCTATCGGGAGATTGTATAAAATAATCTGATATAATCAGAAAGAGTGGCGGCCTAGTAGGCCACCTGACAAAAAATCCAAAAACTTCGGATCTCGTTCAGACGCGACAAAAAATCCGAATGCCGTGTTCAGAAACATGAAGGTAAGACCCCATGATTTGTCCTGTGTGGCCTGGTAATCTCACTAGAATGCGCCCTGCCAGAAAAAAATCTGTATCAACAATACGATGAAAAATCCCGACAGACGCGTTGGGTACCCGATAAAAATAGAAAACTGGAATTCAGTATTCGATAAGACCTCAGCGGCTCGAACTGAATTACGCCAGTTACAAAATAACTGATTCGAGCATGGGGACTTGAGTTTGATGTAGGTCAACCTTGTTTTTGCCTAGGAGAAATTAACTGATTCTCGATCCATCGGAAGCATCATACTCGTTGTACCAAATCCCTACAAAATACAAAAAGTGATAAAAGAAATTTTGAGACTCAACCTGAAACTGGGGTTTAGGTAGAGTCTCGGGGGCTACTGACATGGGTATGATTACTCGGATGCTCATTATTCACTACCCTACATTGGGTAAAAGTCCTACGGCCCATAAAGATTCAAGACAATAGCCCACAGAAGCAACCGACAGAGACTTGTTATTGTATTAGGAAAGAAACCATGAACCGACATTATGTTGGTATTGTAATCACGCGTGTATGAAACCTATCCGCATACAGCTTTGAGACCCGGCCTATTATACATAGGGTGGGAGAAGCCCAAGCGAGGGTACCGAAACTTAGAGGACAACTTGTAATAGAGTGTTTTCCCAATATTTAGGCGACTTTGTCTTCATTGTTTTCCTGATATCCGACGAAATCCCGAGCATTCTCTTTTCCGCGAAACCCCAAGTCCATCACCATGGGCATTGCCGAGGTTACCCCTCGTCACATATTGATAGCAAAAATCGCTGAAGGTATTTAGGAACACAGATCCAACGTAGAATAAACCATGACATGCAGATTGAGGACAAACTAAGCTACGTATTTGAGGAGGCAGATTGGGTGAAAGGGCAATAAAATGCCAACCAGATCGAGCTGGAGATAGAAGGACTACCGTGGGATCGACGTGCCCCCCGTGTGTCTCAAGAAGACCGACGGGTAGGGAAAGCTTCTTCGCGCACGGTGGTGATGAGGAGCGGCCGTAAGCGCGTCTGTTTTGTGGGGAAGGGGGTGAGGGCCTAGGCGGCGGAGGGTGGAAGTTAATACACAACACGAAGGGGTGTGGAGGGATAACTTTGGAAATTCTGACCTACCCTGCTTTGGGCACCACCATATACGTGGCCCACCTGTCAGTCACCATAGATAAAAATTGATCCAAAACTTAACAAAATACAAGTTTATGTTTTACCATGGAAACTAATGCACATAACATTGCACTTTGCGAATGAATGGCTTTATTTAAACATATATTTAATTTCAGCATCTTCAGCTAGGAATCTTGGAAACTCATGAAAGTAGGGCATTATCCATCAAATCTGGAATCTCCTTTGTAAACAATTGCTTAAAATGCCAAGATGCACCGATCTACCAAATATGTACATGTTTGTAAGCTTGGTTGGCAAAGATGCTTCAATGTACGGAGTAGTACAAAACATGAAAATGGTACAAAAACTATGGTTGTGACCTTGCTCCTCTTGTTTGAAAGCCTTGAATTAATGTTCATTAATTTCGGCAGATGTCTTTAAACTCATTAAATGCTGGAAAGCATACATGCATGTGGGTCTATCTGACGGGGACAACATCCCAAGTGGGAGTAGCGTACCTTAGAAACTTCAACTTCAAAATTTCGGTAGAGCATAGAAATATTCCGCCCACCCATTCAAACATCCCGCCCATCCATTCAAACATCGAGCCCCAAAAATTATTTTAGTGCACAAATTTAGCCCGGAAGCTTGAAAGGGCGTTATACATTGTGTGAAAAAGGGGGAGGTGGCATTTTGAGCCATCATCTTTGTAGTTGCTTCACAACAAACACATTGTTGTTACTTGGAAATTCGAAAACAAACTTAAAATTTGGAACCAGACATATTGGTTGATTGCAAAGATGCACTCGTCTACCAAATACGGACACGTCATCATAAACTATTTCCATGACCTTGGTCACCTTTTTTTGGACGATGGTCATCTTCTTGAAAGCCTTAAATTGTTCAATTTTTTTAGCAAATGCCTAGAAACTAGTTTAAATGCTGGGAAGCAACTCTCGCTGGCGTGTGGGCCTAGACGGTGACAACGCGTCTGAGAGGCCCCATGCCAGAGTAGCGTATGCTAGAAGCTTCGACCTCAAAATTTGGTACGGCGCCCAAACATCGAACCCATCCATTAAAATATCCCGTGCATCCATTCAAACATGCTTCACCTCTTTCTAGAATGCCAAATTCCTCTTCTATCCCTGCTCCAGAAACAAGAATCCGAGGGAGCACTGCAATAAAGAGGGATATAGGTGGTAAATTTGCGTTCTCCCAGGTGCATCACCCCATCGACATTTCCCATCCCTTCTTCAATATTTACCTTCCCGCTCACTCTGATCTACACTAACTTTTTGGACCCACTATGCAAGTGACCCACATGTCAGTGAGCCAAAATTACGGGAAGTAGAGATTCCCATCGCCTGTTGTTCAAAATTCAAACATTTTTCACAAAACCGAGATAAAATCGTTAAAATCATCCACCTGGCTTATACTACCATTCCACCATGCCAGAGTAAAAGCTAAAAAAACAAAGCCAAAAACACGTTCCTAGCTTTATAATCCAAAAATCAAAAGCCAGAATTAGAGCCCAACCAAACAACGCCTAAATCTCAAGGAACTCTTGGTGTTTCTCCCTTGTTTTAGTACTTGGGTACCTTCAAATTTATTGAACAAAAAATATGACCAAGCAGGGTATGATCGACTTGTAGATCAATTTTTGAGATACTTTCATTAAATTGCGGTAACACCATTCTGTTCCACGAATATATATAACCATAAAGTTTGAAAATATTAATGAGAATTCACGGAATCCTAAACCATAAAATCTAAACCCCTAAACCCTAACCAAGCAGGCATCATGCAACTATAGATCAAAATTTGAGATACTTTCGTTAAATTGGGTAACACCATTCTATTCCACGAATATAAGCATAAAGCTTGAACATTATTGAAAATTCCCGAAACCCCTATCCCTAGCTAAACCCCTAAAACGCAAACCCTAAGCCCCTATACCCCAAAACCTGACCAAGCACGTAGCATGCACTTATAGATCAAAATTTGAGATACTTTCCTTAAATTGGGTAACGCCATTCTATTTGACGAATATAAGCATAAATCCTGAGCATTATCGAAAATTCCCTAAACCCTAAACCCTAAAACCCTTAGCCCAAAAACCCTAACCAAGCAGGTGTCATGCACTGACAGATCAAAATGTGAGATACTTTCATTAAATCAGGTAACGCCATTCTATTAGACGAATATAAGCATAAATCCTGAGCATTACCAAACATTCTCTAAACCCTAAACCGGAAACAACCCATAAAACTAAATTGTAAAACCCTAAACCCTCGACCTGTAAACCCTAACCAAGCAGGTACCATGCACTTATATATATCAAAATTTGAGATACTTTCATTAAATTGCGGTAACGCCTTTCTATTCCACGAATCTAAGCATAAATCTTGAACATTATTTAAAATTCCCGAAACCCTAATACCTAAACACTAAGCCCTAAATCCTTACCAAACACGTAGCATGCACTTATAGATCAAAATTTGATATATTTTCATTAAATTGGTAACTCCATTCTATTCGATGAATATAAGGATAAATCTTGAGCATTATCAAAAATACCCTAAACCCTAAACAACCCATAAAACCTAAACCTAAAACCCCAAAACCTCAACCTATCAACCCTCAACCCAACAACCCTAACCAAGCAGGTATCATACACTTATAGATCAAATTTTGAGATACTTTCAACGAGTTAGGTAATGCCATATTCTATTTGACGAATATAAACATAAAGCTTGAGTATTATTGAAAATTCGCAAAACCCTCTAAACCCTATTCAGTCCATAAAACCTACACCATAAAACCATAAAACCCTAAACCCTCAACCCATATAAACACTAACCAAGCAGGTACCATGGACTTATAGATCAAAATCTGAGGTTCTTTCATTAAATTGCGGTAACGCTATTCTATTCCACGAATATAACAATAAAGTTTGAACATTATTGAAAATGCCCTAAACCCTCAACCCTTCCTAAACGACCTTGGCAAATGAGGTATCACATGCACTTGTAGATCAAAATTTCAGACAAACTTTCCTCAAATTGTGCTAACGCCATTCAATTCCACGAATATAAGCATATATAAAGCAGCTTGAACATTATCAAAAATTCCCAAAAAACCTAAACCCTAAACCCCTAAACCCCCAAAACCATAAACCCTAAACCCTCATCCCCTCAACCCCTTACTAAGCAGGTATGATGCACTTATAGATCAAAATCCGAGATACTTTCATTCAATTGCGATAACACCAGTCTATTCCACGAATATATATAAGCATATATATATAAAGCTTGAACATTATTATTGAAAATTTGTAAACCCTAAAACCTAGAAAACCCTAAACCCTAAATACCAAACTTAAACTCCTAAGCCCTAAACCCTAAAATCCTAAATCATATACCATAAACCCTAAACCCCTAAACCCTCAACCCAAAAATGATGAACCCTAAACCCCAGGCTATATATATCTTGTGTGGAAACTAGGGCAGTGGGATTTTTAGCCATACTTATTTGTAGTTTCTTCACGATAAAAGCCATTCTCGTCGCTTGAAAAATTGAAAATAACTTCAAATTTAGAAGCTTCCTTTGTAAACAATACTTTAAATGCCAATAATACGGACCAATCTACCAAATACAAACATGTTGTTATAAACTATAGAAAAGATATGGCCATGACCTTGGTCATCTGGTTTGAAAGCCATGCAAATTCATACATAGTTTGCCATATATCGTATGTAAAAATTAAAGTCATTATTATCGATTGGGGATTTTAAAATAACTCCAAATATGGAAGCTCTTTTTGTAAACAATGTTGAAATACGAATATGCACCAATCTACCAAACATGGTTACATTATCATAAAGTATGGTAACACATTTGGCCTTGACATTGGTCATCTAGTTTTTGAAAGCCATGAATGTTCAAACATGGTATGCCATATTGTGAAACGAGTTTTTCAAGAGTTACCAAATTTTATATATTTTCATGGAAATTAGCTAATGCACACAGTGAGACACCAACGGAGAAATGAATGGTTGTATTTCGTTTTATATTTTGTTTCTTTATTTTTTTAAAATGGCCCAAATTTGGTGTCATTACTATTCATATGAAAAAATTGAAATCTTGCAAAACTCTTGCTGGTTCTCCAATATTTGATTAATTCGATACCTTTAAACTATTTTTAAAAAGTCAAGAGAAAACTATATCACACACTTTCTAGTTCGTAATTAGACTACTTACTTTCAATTGTCAAAAAGTTATTTAATTTGAGCATCTTCAGCTAGGAAGCTTGGAAACTCATGAAAGTAGGGCATTATCCATCAATTCTGGAATCTCCTTTGTAACAATTGCTTGAAATGCCAAGATGCACCGATCTACCAAAAATGGACATGTTTCTAAGCTTGGTTGGAGAAGATGATTCAATGTACGGAGTAGTACAAAACATGAAAACGTATAGAAACTATGGCTGTGACCTTGCTCCTCTTATTTGAAAGCCTTGAATTAATGTTCATTAATTTCGGCAGATGTCTATAAACTCATTAAATGCTGGAAAGCATACACGCCTATGGGTCTATCTGACGGGGAAAATATCCCAAGTGGGAGTAGCATACCTTAGAAGCTTCAACTTCAAAATTTTGGTAGAGCGCTGAAATATCCTGCTTACCCATTCAAACATCCCGCCCATCCATTCAAACATCTAGCCCCAAAAATTATTTTATTGCACAAATTTAGACTAGAAGCTTGAAAGGGCATTATACATTGTGTGAAAAAGGGGGCGGTGGCATTTTGAGCCATCATCTTTGTAGTTGCTTCACAACAAAACACATTGTTGTTACTTGGAAATTCGAAAACAAACTTCAAATTTGGAACCAGACATATTGGTTGATTTGCAAAGATGCACCGATCTACCAAATTATTTACATGACCTTGGTCACCTTTGTTTTTTGGAGGATGGTCATCTTCTTGAAAGCCTTAAATTGTTCGAAAATTTCAGCAAATGCCTAGAAAATTGTTTAAACGATGGGAAGCAACTCTCGCTGGCATGTGGGCCTAGACGGTGACAACACGTCTGAGAGGCCCCATGCCAGAGTAGCGTATGCTAGAAGCTTCAACCTTAAAATTTGGTACGTTGCCCAAACATCGCACCCATCCAAAAAGACAAAGCCAAAAACACGTTCCTAGCTTTATATGCCAAAAATCAAAGGCCAAAATTAGAGCCCAACCAAACAGGGCCTAAATCTCAAGGAACTCTTCGTGTTTCTCCCTTGTTTTAGTACTTGGGTACCTTCAATTTTATTTAACAAAAATATGACCAAGCACGGTATCATCGACTTGTAGATCAATTTTTGAGATACTTTCATTAAATTGCGGTAACACCATTCCGTTCCACGAATATATATAACCATAAAGTTTGAAAATATTATTGAGAATTCACAGAATGCTAAACCATAAAATCTAGACCCCTAAACCCTAACCAAGCAGGTATTGTGCAACTATAGATCAAAATTTGACATACTTTCATTAAATTGGGTGACACCATTCTATTCCACGAATATAAGCATAAAGCTTGAACATTATTGAAAATTCCCGAAACCCTAAACCCCTAAAACCCAAATCCTAAACCCCTAAACCCTATAATCCTAAACCCTAAACCCTCATCAAACACGCAGCATGCACTTATAGATCAAAATTTAAGATAATTTTGTTAAATTGGGTAACGTAATTCTAATTGATGAATATAATAATAAATACTGAGCAATATCAAAAATTCCCTAAACCCTAAACAACCCCTAAAACTTAAACCCTAAACCCTCAGCCATAAACCCTAACCAAGCAGGTGTCATGCACACATTGATCAAAATTTGAGATACTTTCATTAAATCAGCTAACACCATTCTGTTCTACAAGTATAAGCATAAGTCTTGAGCATTATTGAAAATTCACTAAACCCTAAACCGTAAACAACCCATAAAACTAAACCTAAAAACCTATAACCCTAAACTGTCGACCCATAAAGCCTAAACAAAGTAGGTATCATGCACTTATACATAAAAATTTGAGATACTTTGAATAAATTGATGTAATGCCATTCTATTCCACAAATATAAGCATAAAGCAACTTGAACATTATTGAAAATTCCTAAAACCCCAAACCTTAAACCCCTGAAACCCGAAACCCTAAACCCTTACCAAGCATGTAGCATGCACTTATAGATCAAAATTTGATATACCTTCATTTAATTTGGTAACGCCATTTTATTCGATGAATATAAGCATAAATCTTGAGCATTATCGAAAATTCCCTAAATCCTAAACAACCCCTAAAACCTAAACCCTAAAACCCTAAACCCTCAACCCATAAAAACTAACCAAGCAGGTATCATGCACTTTATAGATCAAAATTTGAGATACTTTCAATAAATTAGGTAATGCCATTCAATTCGACAAATATAACCACAAAGATTCAACATTATTCTAAATTCTCTAAACTCTAAACCCTATACAACCATAAAGCCTAAACTATAAAACCCTAAAACCCAAAACCCACGACCCATAAACCCTAACCAAGCAGGTATCATGCACTTATATATATCAACATTTGAGATACTCTCATCAAAGCAGGTAACGCCATTCTATTCGTCGAATATAAGCATAAATCTTTGAGCATTATTGAAAAATCGCTAATCCCTAAAACCTAAACAACCCATAAAACCTAAACCGTAAAACGCTAAATCCTCGACCCATAAACCCTAAACCAAGCTGGTACGATGCACTTATAGATCAAAATTTGAGACACTTTCATTAAATTGCGGCAACTCCATTTTATTCCATGAATATAAGCATAAAGCTTGAACATTATTGAAATCAAAAACCCTTAACCATAAACCCTAATAACCTCCTAACCCTAGAACCCTAACTTCCTAACCCTAGAACCCTAAACCCTTACCAAGGAGGTATAATGCACTTATAGATAAAAATTTGAAATACTTTTATTAAATTGTGATAATGCCATTCTATTCCATGAATATAACCATATATATATAAAGCTTGAACATTATTATTGAAAATTCCCTAAACCCTAAAACCTAAACAATCATAAACCCTAAAACCCTGAACAACCCTAAGCCCTAAATAATGAACCCTAAACCCTAAAAGCCTAAATCCTAAAATCCTAAACCATAAACCATGAACCCTTAAACCCTCAACCCAAAGTAAAACCCCAAACCCTAAACTTAACCCTAGGCTATATATACTTTGAGTGAAAACTGGGGCAGTGGGATTTTAAGCCATATTTTGTAGTAGCTTCATGACAAAAGACATTGTTGTGCCTTAGAAAATTGAAATAACTTCCAATTCGGAAGCTTCCTTTGTAAATAATATTTTAAATGCCAATACACACCAACTAGCAAATATGGATAGGTTATTATAAACTATAGAAAAGATATGGCCATGACCTTGGTCATCTGGTCTGAAAGCCATGCATATTCTTACATGCTACTCCATATATTGTGATATAATTTTTTCTCAAAAGTTATCAAATTTTAAGATTGTATTTTTCCATGGAAACTATCTAGTGCACATAGTGATACATGAAGAGAGAAAATAATGGATGTATTTCTTTTTATATTTTGTTTCTTTGTATTTTTTTGAAAATGGCCGAAATTAGGTGTCATTACCATTCATATCAAAAAGTTGAATTTTGCGAAACTCTCGGTGGTTCTCCATTATTTGACTACTTGGTATCTTTGAATTATTTTAAAAAGTCAAGAACAAGGTATATCACACACTTTCTAGTTCCAAATTAGACATACTTACTTCAGATTGTCAAAAAGTCATTTTATTGCATAGATTTAGCTAGAAAGTTTGGAAATTCATGAAAGTTGGGCATTGTCCATCAAATCTAGAATCTTCATTTGAAATGCCAAGGTGCAACTATCCACCAGATATGGACACGCTATTATAAACTATAATAGAGATATGGACGTGACCTTTGTCATCTTGTATGAAATCCTTCAAAATATATTGTTTATCAATTTTAGCAAATGTGTGGAAACTCATTTATATGTTGGTAAGCATACTGTCGCTAGCGTGTGGGTCTAGACAGGGCCAACACGTGAGAGCAGCCACATCGGAGTAGCGTATGTCGGAATCTTTAACCTCAAAATATTCTCTCAAGTATAGAGGATCGTGTCTAGCCTTTCGATAAATAAGAGTGTCGAACCCAACGAGGAGCTAAAGGTAGGATAAATACTCAAGTTCTATCAACCACTGATACAACTCTACGCACACTAAACGTTTGCATTATCTAGGAAATAAAACTAGAGCAACAATACGAGTAATAGAGATAGCTTTGCATGATAATAAATAACAAGAAAGTAAAGCTAGTTGCTACAGCAATAAAATACACTAAACTAACAGAACCATGAGTGTGGAATAGTGGTGGTAATTGTGGTGGCTTTGTCCAAGTTTAAATAGCGAATAGGCCAGGTTCATTGTCTTCGATGCAGTTTTCTATGTGGGAGAGGCTAAATATACATGCGCTTCACTACTTGGAATTATATGTACTATATGATTGGATTGTTAGCAAACATCCGTAAGTACTAATCAATGCATTAATGTTTCCCCAACCAAAGCCTTAAGTTTAATGGTCCTCTTACTCCCATACGTGCAACGTTCTGGTTCATGTCCTCAGGTTTCTATCACTCCGGCAGAACCCCCCCTTCCTTTTACACATACTACAAACACTATGATGTTTAATCCATGCGCGCACAAATATAATGGACACCAAAGGACTGTACCATATCAACATACAACTCTAATGAACCAAAGACATTCAACCATTCAATCTAAGAACAAAGAAACTACACAAACATGACATAGATCATATGATTATAACTTATAGCATCAAACACCATGTTTACATAGGATGGTACAGAGGTGTGTGGGAGGATGAACCACTGCATACTAGGAGGATTAGGTGATGGAGATGACGGTGAAGATGGTGAAGAAGGCGGCAGCGGTGCCGGCGCGGGGAACTCCTTCCCCGCTGCCGGTATCATGGGGGAGCACCGCCCCTTAGCCCCTTCCTTCATGGCTTCTTGGGAGTCCTCCCCCATGGAGATGGGATCCATGGGGAGACAAAAACGTGGCTTTGGTGGCTGCAAATTCGTGGGTGGAGATGCCCTGGGCGAATTAGGTTTCCTCCCTTTATATAGCTTCTCGGATTCTCGTCACCCCATCTTGTGCTGCAGTAAATCAGGCCTAGAAGGCCCGTCCGGACTCAGAATCAGCTAAATTTTATGTCCAGAACGTTTATGCGAAATTTCCAACAACTTTGTAGTTGAAGAGTTTTCTGTTTGACGCTGTCTTCGACTCGAAACGTGACCATCTTCAAAAAGAGTTCTGAGACAGATTTCTGGAAAAATCCCAATTTGACTTCAACAAGGTTTCCACTTGTATTCTTGGAAATTCCTACACATCAAAGTGTAAAACAAGAACATTGTGCACTTTTGCAACTATTAGTAGGTTAGTCCAAATAAATCACAAACTTTATACAAAAAGGAGTGTCAAAAGAATATTATTAGTATAAAACCATCAAAAATTATAGATACGTTATGGACATATCAACATCCCCAAGCTTAGTTCCTGCTCGTCCTCGAGTAGGTAAACGATCAAAACAATATAATTTTTGAGGTGACATGCAGACAACACAATCTTGATCATCATTATTTTTAAAAGCATTGATAGCTGGGATTAAGGTACTCTAAACATGAATCATGAAAGATAGAGTTCTAACAATAAGACATAGCAACTATGTTGTAGCATGAAAGGGCACAAACAAAAGATTCATGAATAACAATGCTTTGCAAGACGTTTGTTTATTTCACATAAAGAAAGCATAATGAGAATGGTATTCAGCTTGTCCCTCATAGAGTAGCAAAACATAAATGCATATGACACCTTCAAAGTTCATAAGGGTGACTAGATACAAATAGTTTAGGAACAAGCAATATCAAAGTTATGCATCAATCAACAAGTCTTGGGACAATGCACATAGAACTAAGAATGACAACTATGCTCTCTTAATTGGTGCATAAAGATAGAAGGTGGAGACTCAATATAAAAGTGGAAGAAAGGCCTTCATAGAAGGAAGCAGGGATTCAAGTCTCATAAAGAGCTTCCAAAAATTATGGTACTTATTAGCTTTCAACTCTCATTGCCCCTATCATAAGAATCTTGAAGTGATTAAGGTTAAAGTGAACAAACTATGGAGTATATGCTTGACAAAATATAAGTTGGAAATCTCATGTCCCTTGAATACGAGGGCCGCTCCTCATGCTACTCAAGTTTAGTTACCGGTAAGTTCTTATCATAATAAGTACATGTGTATCATAGAGAACCGCCAACGGGGTACCCCTTGCCCGATGATACGGAAGAATCCCCATATCAAAATGACAAGGCAAGCAGACAAAGAGCATCTCAGCAATCTTCTTATTTACCATGGGAAAATGGTGCTTTTTTCTCTCTTTCCTCTTTTCTCATCTCTTTTTTTCATTTTTATCAATCTCTATCTCTTTTTTATAAAAAGAATGCTTCATAGATTGCTCATTATGGTTACGCTGTAGGTTTCTACCATGATTAGGCATGGATTAGACCGCCAGCCCAGGCGTTTCTCTAACACACATACATAACTCCATGGACTTACAAGCTCCCCTTTCATTTCACACCGACGACATCCATAGACAAAAGAGCATGATATCAACTAGGTACAATGTACAAGTGCAATGTTGAAAGCGTTCCCCATGACAGCATGGTTCTGCTAATCCCCAACATATAAGTGCAAGCATATATAACATAGATGACACAATGGTTCAAGTTTATTAGGGGCAAGAAAAGTAAAGTGTGCCATCAAGTTCGTGAGAGCTTTAATCACTAGTTTTCTCATAACAATTTTAATTCGGAAGGTAGATAAAAGCATGAATATACTTGGAATAGCAAATGCTAATAGGTAGGTATGGTGGACTCTTTGGGATAACTTGGTTTTATTTGGAGTTGGATGCATGAGTGGAACTCATACTTGGTTATGGAGACTAGCAAAAGACTAGGAGCGACCAATTAAAAGAGCAATAATGGCCATAATCATGCAAAGCGACAAAACATCATTAATTAAAGCATAAAGTGATATTACAAGTCGAAAACAAAAGGATCATAAAGGCTATGGTGACTTGGGATAGTCATAACATGGTGTGAGCATGCGCCAAGTCAACCCAAATAAAGCATCAAAGGAGAATACCACAATACTATGCTTTAATATGCTAAAACAACACATGATTCTTTCAAGGCACATTAAGAAATCTCAATTGTTTATAACATGTCATTCTATAGCAAAAATCACTAAGCATAAAGCCAAAACAATATCAAGAATGACATGACAAAGCATATGCCACCGTAAAAAACGAGCTCCTTTTACCACTTAAGCATGAACTTTTCCTACTCTTTTCCAATCCAAACCACGCTTATTTGAAAACTAATGTATGAAAGAGGGGGTCCAACCAATTTATTAAAGCAAACTAAGCAAACCAAGCAAACGAAAACCAAAAACAAAAACGAATACGCTCCAAGAACAACACAACAGTGCATGAAATAATAAAAATGAAGTGTTTGGAAGAACCTGAGATTTTTATTGATGAAGAAGGGGATGCCTTGGGCATCCCCAAGCTTTGACGCTTGTACTTCTTGGATATTTCTTGGGTGACACGGGGTGGCATCTCCAAGCTTGAGCTTTAGTCCATTCTTCATCTCATTACATCATTCTTTCCTAACACCTGAAATTTTTTCCTTCATACAAAACTTCACATGATCTTCATTAGCAACATTAGTGTACTCAAGATAATAAGTCTTTGGGTTCAGTTTCAACACCAATAAAACTTCCATTAAAACACAAGCTACTGTAGAACTTCCCTTAAAAAGCTCAATTCCCAAAGAGAACCCAAAAAGGAATCAACAAGAAGCAAATGCAAATAATGGCAGAAATTTGTTAAAACAGACCAGCAGATAGAAACCAATTTTTTTGAAGACCTTCTGTTGCTCAAATCGAAAAATGTTGAACTAACGACAGTTGTATAACAACCTGGGGCAGAAGCACAAAAAATTACAGCTCAAACCGACATACAAAGATTTTACAATAATGTTTACCGTGAAGCACAAAAATCTGTTTCGGGACAGCAAATTTCCCAAGCATTACTTCTCTCTCATTAGAGGTTACTCTTGGCACAAAAAGTAAATAAAAAGGACAAGGAGAGGTTATTACTGAAGCAATAACTTCCAAGACTCAACTAAAACTTTTGGGTTATCTCCCAATAAGTACTTTTCTTTAGCGCCTTTAAGTTAGGCATAGGAGCAAGATTCAAGTATTTTCGAATGAATAAGCATTAAGATCAATACCATAAATATCTTTCTTTTTCAAGGCTTCATGCATTCCTACAAGTTTTTAACTGGAAAGCTTCCATGGAAAGATTTGTTTTGATTTCATAGGCATGAACACAAGTGTTCAAGGTCGACCCCCACTTAACCATTACTCATCTTTCCAATCACTTTTCTTTTTGAAAATGTTTTTAGGTAACAAGTACAAATTTTTTTATAATTCGCATTCCCTATCCATACTAAGATAGAGAACAACTTAAAACTGAAAGTAAAACCTACTTAGAGATAAAGCAAACACGTGCATACAAGAATATTCACGCACACGCTATTGCTCCCCGACAACGGCGCCAGAAAAGGTCTTGATAACCCACAAGTATAGGGGATCGTGTCTAGCCTTTTCGATAAGTAAGAGTGTCGAACCCAACAAGGAGCTAAAGGTAGGATAAATATTCTCTCAAGTTCTATCAACCACTAATACAACTCTACGCACACTAAACGTTTGCATTATCTAGGAAATAAAACTAGAGCAACAATACGAGTAATAGAGATAGCTTTGCATGATAATAAATAACAAGAAAGTAAAGCTAGTTGCTGCAACAATAAAATACACTAAACTAACAGAACCATGAGTGTGGAATAGTGGTGGTAATTGTGGTGGCTTTGTCCAAGTTTAAATAGCTAATAGATCAGGTTCATTGTCTTTGATGCAGTTTTGTATGTGGGAGAGGCTAAATATATATGCGCTTCACTACGAGGAATTACATGTACTATATGATTGGATTGTTAGCAAACATCCGTAAGTATTAATCAATGCATTAAGGTTTCCCCAACCATAGCCTTAAGTTTCATGATCCTCTTACTCCCATACGTGCAATGTTCTGGATCGCGTCCTCAGGTTTCTATCACTCTGGCAGAACTCCCCCTTCCTTTTACATATACTACAAACCCTATGATGTTTAATCCATGCGCGCACAAATATAATGGACACCAAAGGACTGTACCATATCAACATACAACTCTAATAAACCAAAGACGTTCAACCATTCAATCTAAGAACAAAAAAACTACACAAACATGACATAGATCATAGGATTATAACTTATATCATCAAACACCATGTTTACATAGGATGGTATAGAGGTGTGTGGGAGGATGAACCACTGCATACTAGGAGGATTAGGTGATGGAGATGGCAGTGAAGATGGTGAAGAAGGCGGCGGCGGCGCCGGTGTGGGGGACTCCTTCCCCGCCGCCGGTATCATGGGGGAGCATCGCCCCTTAGCCCCTTCCTTCATGGCTTCTTGGGAGCCCTCCCCCATGCAGATGGGATCCATGGGGGAGGCAAAAACGTGATTTTGGCGGCTGCAAATTCGTGGGTGGAGATGCCCTGGGCGAATTAGGTTTCCTCCCTTTATATAGCTTCTCGGATTCCCATCATCCCATCTTGGGCTGCAGTAAAGCGAGCTTAGAAGGCCCGTCTGGACTCGGAATCAGCTAAATTTTATGTCCAGAATGTTCGCTGCGAAATTTCCAACAACTTTGTAGTTGACGAGTTTTCCGTTTGACGCCGCCTTCGACCCGAAACGTGACCATCTTCAAAAAGAGTTCTGAGATAGATTTCTGGAAAAATCCCAATTTGACTCCAACAAGGTTTCCACTTGTATTCTTGGTAATTCCTACACATCAAAGTGTAAAACAAGAACATTGTGCAATTTTGCAACTATTAGTAGGTTAGTCCAAATAAATCATAAACTTTATACAAAAAGGAGTGTCAAACGCATATTATTAGTATAAAAGCATAAAAAATTACAGATACGTTATGGACGTATCAACAGATAGCAGTAAAAGGCCATAGCACTAAAAGACCATATCAGTAAAAGGCCAGAATAGTAAAAGGCAAGAACAGTAAGAGGCCAGAACAGTAAGATGCCAGAATAGTAAAAGGCTCGAACAGTAAAAGGCCAGACGAGTAGAACGCCAGAACAGTAAAACGGCCAGAACAGAGAAAAGACCAGAATAGTGAAAGGCCAGAACCGCGAAAGGTATCAACAACAAAAGTCCAGTATAGTAATAGGCTGAATAGTGCTGGCCTAAATAGGCAACCCAAACACTAAAGGGCCTAAACAGTAACATGGTGAAATTCCTAAAAGGATGGAACAGTAACATGACTAAACAATAAAAGACTAGATTGACAACAGGCTTGAACAGTGCCGGGCCATCTTGGTGCAGGCCTCAAGTGATAGCATAGTGTTGGGCTAACCTGGGCCTTATGTAGGACGAAACTATGTCAGGACTGAAAGTGTACAGGCCGCTGCTGGCTGCAGTACTGGGCCGATTCTAGATAGTGCATGACTAAACAGTAAATGGCTGTGTTCCTATTGGGCTTTCCACATGGGCCGACCAATTTAGTTATTAGCAGGCCTTGGCTGGTCCTGGCTTCCACCATGGTTTCTGCGACCATTAACGACAGTAACCGGACATTAACGATGGCTGCCACGTGGCAGGTCACGTGATGTCAGTGGTCATCGCGGCTGGCGAATAGATATACAATGGAACAAGTTTTCATGGCCGAAGGGTGCGATCCGCCACGGTCAGAAAAAACGTGGTTGATTCATTTGTGACGGGGCTTTTACCACGAAGGGCATCCGTCGCGGAATACTTTTTAGCCACGAAAAATGGGCCTTTAACCACGAAAATCATCTATTGTAAGCCAACTTTTCTTGTAGTGTGTGTTTTCGTAAGATACAAAGATCATGAGTATTGCAATATTGCAATGATATAAAATATCTGACTTATATAATTTGAGAAAGATGGAGGAAAGTTACCAAAGATGCTAGTATCAGCTTGTTGGCATGTCTCCGCAAAGATATCATCCTCCTTATGAAGTTTATTGAACATTTCAGGGCTCCGAGTATTCTTCTCTATGGCAGCCTGGTTCCGTTACTTGAGCTATTCAATTTCCTTATTCAGGCGCTCCATCTTGGTGTTTGCATATTCTTGCAGGGCTTCCATTGCATCTTCATGCATTTTGACAACATCGGCCAGGTCTTTCTTCAGGATCTTGTTCTTGTCATGGTGGTGTCACGGCAGATGCCATGGATAGGCTAAAGGTGGGGACTAATATGCGCTAGGGGAATCCAGGGAGGGATAGTAGGGTGATTCTCTACACAGAAGCTTTGTATTGATATTCAATCTCCAAGATTACCAGTGCTCCTCGAGCTGTATTGACAAGAGGTGGAAGAAGAAACTCTCTTACTCTTGCCTTCTATCTAGCCCCAAGAACCCTAGGTCCACTAGTGCTCAACCAACTAGAATTCTCCCAACTCTCTATCAGAAAAAACCCAACCCCCTTACCAGAACCCTAACCCCCCCTTATATAGAGGTGGTTCGGTCCTGGCCTAGGGCATACTTGGAGGCATATTCTTAGGAATATGCCTCCTCCCAAAGTAGTAACCCGACAGGGGTGCTTTTCCCCCGCGTCACACTTGCTTTAGCGACGTAGCCTCTGCGGTGCCCGCGTCAGCCGACGTGAGCGTCGTCACCCTTGTCAGCCACGATCCGGTGGTCCTGCCCTTGATTTATTCGCTCATCCAGTATGCACCGGACCTTCTTTTTTGACCAGAGAGATTCCTTCCTTCTCCTAGAAGCCAAGCGAGGATACGGATCACAGTTGATCCGGCCATACCTGTTCCTGCATATAAGCTAGACAAACATTTCCGACTTACTCCTTAAGTCGGATGAGACAATGTTAGGCGACCCCCTGGTCTAGGTTACTCCGTGATCCGGCCTTTCTTGAGGTGACTCGGCCAGCATCCGCTTTGACCTTGCCGACCCTCGGCTAACTCGGCCCTTATACCCTGGAGTGACCCTACCCGGGGTTATCCCCCCAACATTAGTCCTCGAAGCTGGTGCGGCCTTAGCGGCCTTGGTCGTGAAGGCCACATCAGGTTCATTCGTATTCGAGCCTCGGACGTCTAGTTCCGGGTTAACTTCTTGTCTCGGATTATATAGATTTACGTTCCCTTCGCACGTTCCAAGTTTTCGCCTGCCGCCCGGGTTACCATTGTAGCTCGGATCCTATGGTTTTACTTTGCCTCTGCACATTTCAAGTTTTCACTTGTCGGCCGGGTTACCATGGAGGCTCGGATCCGGGCCTTGCTTCCTTCTCTCATACGCCAACCCACGTAAAGGTTAATCATTACGTTGCCTCATTTTAAGGGCCTACACTATAACTGTCGCAGTAACTGTCAGTGATTACTGTGCGGGGGTTACGTCACGCCTGTCTCCTCGTTTACCGCAACTGCACGTCATGTCATGGGATCATATTTACTCTGTGGCCTCCGCTGTGGCTTCTCTCTGATTGGCTAATGCTGGTGATACACGACCACAGCGTGTGGCTCTCCAGCGCAGCTCGATCCCACTTTTCGATTACTGGGGGCAGTTAAATAGGGGAGGGGCGCGCTCCTTAGCACTTTTCCATCTCCGTGCCCTCTCGCCCGTTCCTCTTCTTCTTCCTCGCGACCGCGCCGCTGCCAGTGCCTGTCGCAGCAGCGCCGCCGCCGCACCTTCTCCGTGCCTCCGCACCACAGCCACCGCTGCACCACTGCTTAGCCACGGGTCCTCGTCAATCTAGACCGCAGAGCCCCGCCGCCGCCAGCTCCAGCGAGGACAGCGGCTTCGAGATGACGGAGGAGGAGCTCATCATCGTCGAGCAGGAGATGGAGGAGGACGCCGGCACGGCGGACCGCGGCGCGTGGGCCGGTTCGTGGGTCTGCCAGGATGACATCGACTGGCTCTACCAGACCCAGCGTATTCCCACCGGCATCACCGCTCGTCTCCCCTCCTCGGAATTGGCCCCCTCACCCAATCTGGGTGAGTTCGTCGTTTTCCTATCCCATTTCCAACGGGGATTTCGTCTTCCAGTGAGTGATTTCTTCCGGGACTGGGTCCGGACCTATCACCTGCAACCACATCATCTCCCGGCGAACGCCATCATTCTTTGTCCGCTTTCGTCTCTTCGATCGAGGGCTACACCGGACTATGGCCCACGAAGGATCTGTGGATCCGGTTCTCCGGCCTTTGTGGCAACGTCGTCCCCAACATCCACGTCGAGTCGGAGGACAAGCAGCTCACTCAGTTCGGAGCTGCCTCGATATCGCCCCGGAGATTTTCAATCTTTCCCCGGTCACCAGGCTTGACTCCTGCAAAGGATGGGCCCGGACCTTCTTCTACGTCCGGAACAAAGGCACCGAAGACTTGATCTGGTTGCTGCCCTACGGTCCGGGTCCCCCGGACACAGATTTCTGGGAGGAGGTCGCCAAAAAACCTACAGCTCTGGCCAACCAAGTCCACAAAAGGTTTGTGGAGCTGAAGAAGCTCGGATTGCGCAACGAAGATGCCATGATCACATTCGTGCGCAACCGAATCTCTCCCCTCTAGCGGCGCACTCACAAGTTGTGCCATATGAGCTTCAGCCGCGACCCCAACCGAACCTCCTCGTTCGAGTTGAGCAATACAGAGATCTTCTGCCGGGTCAAGGCTCTTTTCACCACCCATAAGGATTTTTCCGCCGAATGGACGTGGGGAATCGAGCATTACTGCCGTGACAGGCTCCCTCCTGCGGTAAGCTTCGCGGGATAAACATATTTCGGATCAATTACGTGTCGGTTCTTTTCATATTTTTGACTCTGCTCCTTGTGCTTTTTTCTCAGCTATTTCTCCAGCAAACCCTCGAGGATGGTACCGATCCGACCCTTAAGTGGGCCCCAGACCGAGAAATCCCGTATGAGGAGGAGCCAGACCAGGAGATGTTCCTCTCCACAACCGACGCCACCAAACGACCCAGCGGTAAATTCTCTTCTCTTAGAGATTGGCCCGACGATGAGGATGACTCGGATATCGACATGATTGAACCCGTTGAGGCTGTCCCTCTTTCTTTTGCCTTCCCGACACCAGCTAACCCCGATGGGCACATCCACGAGGATTCTCCACTTGCCACGGGCGAGCCTGTTCCGGTGGCGTCGAAGAAGAAGCGCGGATCCGCGTCAAGTTCTTCTTCTGAACCTTCTCAGCCTACCAAAAGGCAAAAGAAGGCCGGAGATAAGACTGCCTCCAAATGGGCAGGCAAAGCCCCGGCACGGAGGGCCCGGAAACCTAAGGAGGCCGAGACCTCGGATGCGTAAGTCATTTTTCACTGTGCCACACACTTCTCCCTGCCTCAGGGTAATTTCACTCCTGACATTATTTTCTTTTGCAGGGCTCCTGTGGAGGTCCCTCAGAGCGGATCGAGCATCTCCTCTCCCCTTTGGTCCGGTCCTTCCCCTCCTCGTGACGATGAGTCACGCCCGCTGAGCCCTATTTCGGAGGGCTCTGCGGCCGCTCCGGGTTCCGCAGTACCTCCTTCAGAGGAACGCGACCTCGGATCGGGTGGGGTCGGATCGGCCGAGGCAACGACGTCCGTCACTTCGGCATTGCCGCAACCAGCAACCACCAAGTCTACCGCAACTCCAGCACCAGCAGCAGCTCCAGCACCATCCACCGAACCAGCGCCTGTCCCGGCTCCGAAGAAACCAACAGCAGCTCCAGCACCAGCCACCAAAGCTCCCACGCCAAGTTCGTCTGCCTCGTCCGAGTCATCCCATGCTCGGCGAGGAATCACTCCAGCGGCTTCCAAGGGCAAATCCACTATGGTCACATCCTCCCAGCAAGCCAAAGGCAAGTCTACCTCCGTCGAGGCCGGGCAGCGAACCTTGTCGTTAATGCTTCCAAAGAAGTCACCAGCAGCGACGGATCCTCCTGTCGAGCCAGCCGATTCGCAGCAGATGGTTCTTCACACTAGCCCAGCTCTTGCCCTGATTGAAAGGAAAGAAGCTCACGCAAAGGGTTTGGTGGCACCCCACATGCCCACTGGCGAACGGTACCCTCCGAGCCTCATCGAGTTCGTCATGAACTGGAATAAGGCGGAGTTCGTCTACAACGACGATCTCCCGGAAAAGTTCGGCCCCGCTGAATTTTCTGCTTAGATGAATACCGCCGCCAAGGCCATTAACCTCGCTGGGCGAATGATGGAGCTACGTCGTTTCTTCTTTACATGCTGTAGATAATAACCATTAGTCCCCGAGCCTCCGGCGGAGTAACTTGTTACTCGGCCGGATGCTCATTAGAAGATCAACGTAGCTGCATGTAAACTTCAAATATGCACACACCTAGAGCCGGGTTAAGTTCCACTTGGCCCGGATCTCGCACACTTCGAATATGCACACACCTAGAGCCGGGTTAAGTTCCGCTTGGCCCAGGTCTCGTATACTTCGAATATGCACACACCTAGAGCCGGGTTAAGTTCCGCTTGGCCCGGATCTTGTACACTTCAAATATGCACACACCTAGAGCCGGGTTAAGTTCCGCTTGGCTCGGATCTTGTACACTTCAAATATGCACACACCTAGAGCCGGGTTAAGTTCCACTTGGCCCGGATCTTGTACACTTCAAATATGCAACGAACTAATTTTACACGCCAGTACCTTTGTCAGGTAACTACCAATTGCCGGAGCGCCGAGTTTCAGCGCTTGCTTGATACCCACAAGATCTTGCGCGCAAAACATGTTGCACTTGGCGTGGAGCATGAAAAGAGGGGTAATTTCCTCTCTTAACACCTCTCCGTTTCATTTGTTTCTGCCGGACTAACCTCCTTATTCGGTTTTTTGCAGCTGGGGTAGAGGCTGAAAACAAAATTATGCGGAAGAACTTGGAGGAAATCCGAGGTATGTCCTCTTTCAGCCAACGTTGTTGTGTTTTCGATTCCTTCTTATCCTTGGCTCGGCAAACATTCACTCCTCGGCTTTGCCGGGTCAACACACTATTTCAGCATCGCTTGAGGATAGTGTGCCCGTGCCTGATATGATGCTGCATTTTCTCGAACAAGCAGGACAGCATCAAGCCGAGCTGAAGAAGAAGAACGATGAGCTTGCCCTCCTCCGGACCAAGGACGATGAAATAGCCAAACTCAAGGCCGAGATGGAGAAGATGAAGGCCCAACACAAAACCGAACTCCAAAAAGTGGGCTCAGAACTTCACCGAAGAGCGTGAGCGCTTTACC